>MU867259.1:7500-10007500 GCA_033996785.1 Trichosanthes truncata
AAACCCTAAACCCTAAACCCTAAACCCTAAACCCTAAACCCTAAACCCTAAACCCTAAACCCTAAACCCTAAACCCTAAACCCTAAACCCTAAACCCTAAACCCTAAACCCTAAACCCTAAACCCTAAACCCTAAACCCTAAACCCTAAACCCTAAACCCTAAACCCTAAACCCTAAACCCTAAACCCTAAACCCTAAACCCTAAACCCTAAACCCTAAACCCTAAACCCTAAACCCTAAACCCTAAACCCTAAACCCTAAACCCTAAACCCTAAACCCTAAACCCTAAACCCTAAACCCTAAACCCTAAACCCTAAACCCTAAACCCTAAACCCTAAACCCTAAACCCTAAACCCTAAACCCTAAACCCTAAACCCTAAACCCTAAACCCTAAACCCTAAACCCTAAACCCTAAACCCTAAACCCTAAACCCTAAACCCTAAACCCTAAACCCTAAACCCTAAACCCTAAACCCTAAACCCTAAACCCTAAACCCTAAACCCTAAACCCTAAACCCTAAACCCTAAACCCTAAACCCTAAACCCTAAACCCTAAACCCTAAACCCTAAACCCTAAACCCTAAACCCTAAACCCTAAACCCTAAACCCTAAACCCTAAACCCTAAACCCTAAACCCTAAACCCTAAACCCTAAACCCTAAACCCTAAACCCTAAACCCTAAACCCTAAACCCTAAACCCTAAACCCTAAACCCTAAACCCTAAACCCTAAACCCTAAACCCTAAACCCTAAACCCTAAACCCTAAACCCTAAACCCTAAACCCTAAACCCTAAACCCTAAACCCTAAACCCTAAACCCTAAACCCTAAACCCTAAACCCTAAACCCTAAACCCTAAACCCTAAACCCTAAACCCTAAACCCTAAACCCTAAACCCTAAACCCTAAACCCTAAACCCTAAACCCTAAACCCTAAACCCTAAACCCTAAACCCTAAACCCTAAACCCTAAACCCTAAACCCTAAACCCTAAACCCTAAACCCTAAACCCTAAACCCTAAACCCTAAACCCTAAACCCTAAACCCTAAACCCTAAACCCTAAACCCTAAACCCTAAACCCTAAACCCTAAACCCTAAACCCTAAACCCTAAACCCTAAACCCTAAACCCTAAACCCTAAACCCTAAACCCTAAACCCTAAACCCTAAACCCTAAACCCTAAACCCTAAACCCTAAACCCTAAACCCTAAACCCTAAACCCTAAACCCTAAACCCTAAACCCTAAACCCTAAACCCTAAACCCTAAACCCTAAACCCTAAACCCTAAACCCTAAACCCTAAACCCTAAACCCTAAACCCTAAACCCTAAACCCTAAACCCTAAACCCTAAACCCTAAACCCTAAACCCTAAACCCTAAACCCTAAACCCTAAACCCTAAACCCTAAACCCTAAACCCTAAACCCTAAACCCTAAACCCTAAACCCTAAACCCTAAACCCTAAACCCTAAACCCTAAACCCTAAACCCTAAACCCTAAACCCTAAACCCTAAACCCTAAACCCTAAACCCTAAACCCTAAACCCTAAACCCTAAACCCTAAACCCTAAACCCTAAACCCTAAACCCTAAACCCTAAACCCTAAACCCTAAACCCTAAACCCTAAACCCTAAACCCTAAACCCTAAACCCTAAACCCTAAACCCTAAACCCTAAACCCTAAACCCTAAACCCTAAACCCTAAACCCTAAACCCTAAACCCTAAACCCTAAACCCTAAACCCTAAACCCTAAACCCTAAACCCTAAACCCTAAACCCTAAACCCTAAACCCTAAACCCTAAACCCTAAACCCTAAACCCTAAACCCTAAACCCTAAACCCTAAACCCTAAACCCTAAACCCTAAACCCTAAACCCTAAACCCTAAACCCTAAACCCTAAACCCTAAACCCTAAACCCTAAACCCTAAACCCTAAACCCTAAACCCTAAACCCTAAACCCTAAACCCTAAACCCTAAACCCTAAACCCTAAACCCTAAACCCTAAACCCTAAACCCTAAACCCTAAACCCTAAACCCTAAACCCTAAACCCTAAACCCTAAACCCTAAACCCTAAACCCTAAACCCTAAACCCTAAACCCTAAACCCTAAACCCTAAACCCTAAACCCTAAACCCTAAACCCTAAACCCTAAACCCTAAACCCTAAACCCTAAACCCTAAACCCTAAACCCTAAACCCTAAACCCTAAACCCTAAACCCTAAACCCTAAACCCTAAACCCTAAACCCTAAACCCTAAACCCTAAACCCTAAACCCTAAACCCTAAACCCTAAACCCTAAACCCTAAACCCTAAACCCTAAACCCTAAACCCTAAACCCTAAACCCTAAACCCTAAACCCTAAACCCTAAACCCTAAACCCTAAACCCTAAACCCTAAACCCTAAACCCTAAACCCTAAACCCTAAACCCTAAACCCTAAACCCTAAACCCTAAACCCTAAACCCTAAACCCTAAACCCTAAACCCTAAACCCTAAACCCTAAACCCTAAACCCTAAACCCTAAACCCTAAACCCTAAACCCTAAACCCTAAACCCTAAACCCTAAACCCTAAACCCTAAACCCTAAACCCTAAACCCTAAACCCTAAACCCTAAACCCTAAACCCTAAACCCTAAACCCTAAACCCTAAACCCTAAACCCTAAACCCTAAACCCTAAACCCTAAACCCTAAACCCTAAACCCTAAACCCTAAACCCTAAACCCTAAACCCTAAACCCTAAACCCTAAACCCTAAACCCTAAACCCTAAACCCTAAACCCTAAACCCTAAACCCTAAACCCTAAACCCTAAACCCTAAACCCTAAACCCTAAACCCTAAACCCTAAACCCTAAACCCTAAACCCTAAACCCTAAACCCTAAACCCTAAACCCTAAACCCTAAACCCTAAACCCTAAACCCTAAACCCTAAACCCTAAACCCTAAACCCTAAACCCTAAACCCTAAACCCTAAACCCTAAACCCTAAACCCTAAACCCTAAACCCTAAACCCTAAACCCTAAACCCTAAACCCTAAACCCTAAACCCTAAACCCTAAACCCTAAACCCTAAACCCTAAACCCTAAACCCTAAACCCTAAACCCTAAACCCTAAACCCTAAACCCTAAACCCTAAACCCTAAACCCTAAACCCTAAACCCTAAACCCTAAACCCTAAACCCTAAACCCTAAACCCTAAACCCTAAACCCTAAACCCTAAACCCTAAACCCTAAACCCTAAACCCTAAACCCTAAACCCTAAACCCTAAACCCTAAACCCTAAACCCTAAACCCTAAACCCTAAACCCTAAACCCTAAACCCTAAACCCTAAACCCTAAACCCTAAACCCTAAACCCTAAACCCTAAACCCTAAACCCTAAACCCTAAACCCTAAACCCTAAACCCTAAACCCTAAACCCTAAACCCTAAAACCCTAAACCCTAAACCCTAAACCCTAAACCCTAAACCCTAAACCCTAAACCCTAAAACCCTAAACCCTAAACCCTAAACCCTAAACCTTCCATCACCATTTTCAACCTTCCAAGTTTTTGTTTGTGTTGAATGGCACCTGAAATCTCATCGTGCGTGAAGGAGAAGAAGGTGGTTGAAAATGGATTCAGAAAATGGTGGATGAAAATGGATTCCAGATTTGATACTCACGCAAATGGATTCCAGATTTGATACTCACGCAAATGGATTCCTTATTTGATACCGACAGGATTTGCATGGTTTGAGGTGGGTTGACAATGAATTTCAAATTTGATATCCATATTTTAGGTAGGTTGGCACCGACATGCATGAAGGAAGAGAATAAGGCTGAAAATGGTGTTTGCAAGAAGTTGAAAATGACCTCTCGCTCTCATTGGATTTTATTATACTCTCTCTCTCAGTGTGACATAAGCAAAAAGTTATTCATCATTATTCTGAAAACACCCAATCATATTTCGTTTTAGCCGCAAAAAAAAAAATACATCCTTTTCAATTTTTTGAAAGTCATGAATCATGCTTGTTAAAGCTACGAGTGAAACGTCGGTTTGGAATATCCATTTACTTCACCTTTCTATTGTTTTGTTCTGGCAATCTCTCCCATTTGAATAGTATCAATTTCCTTTTCTCCCAGCTGCCTCATATATATAACTATATAATTTTATCAGCTTTTACGCAATCATATGGTCGCTCAAAATTTGTAATTTCTATAAAGTAAAATTCAGCCATTCCATGACACTATCGATCGGTTGTTGTGCTTTTGTTTATCTTTTGACGGTACTTCGTGACATTTTGGGGGAAGTGGTCCGGAAACATTTTTGAATTAGTCGATCGGTCATCCGATTGCAATGTTTTCTTTCTTCAAAATTTGAGAGAATAAAGTGAATTCTCTTTAATAACCTCTTCTTCTTCTTCACAAAGAACCCGTCTTCTCATTATCAGGGGGAACGGGCGGCTTACCAACGGACTTACGCACCTCTGCCGGGAACACCTTCTGCCCTTGCCAATCACCTGATAGCCACGAGACCTAACTGGCGATAAAAAGGATTGGAAGAAAAAGTATAGCAAAAAGAATTTACTAAATTCTTTCCGATTGTGAAGAGAGAATGATATTACTATCATATACCCCCTGGCAAAGAATTTGAAATCAACAAAGAAAATTTTCAAATTTGGATAATTTTATTTTTGAATTGGCTCTGATACCAATTGCTCGATTGCTTTAAACGGCAATTGAGAATTAGGGTCGATTTGATTACAAAGGGTTTTTGGGAGTAGGAAGGCTGAGTAAATATCGCACAAGAGAAGCTTGTGAATATTTCTCGATGCCTATTCTTTACAACTTGGAAGTCTCAAAATTAAAGCAAAACTATAGAGCATACTATATAAAGCTTACATCAGAAATTGCTTCCTTGAAAAAGGGAAAGCAGAAAGCTGAGGAAACCCCAACAGAGCTCAAGATAGAAGGAGTATTCGTAAACACAATCAACAGAGTCCCATACCAATAGTGGTATACTGAGGTAACTCTAAAAGTCAAAGATTTTACGATAACTCTTATTACTTTGATTGACTCAGGAGCATATCAGAATTGCATCCGTGAAGGCCTCATTCCCTCGAAATACTTCGAGAAGACAAAAGAAGTTCTTAGAGGAGCCAGTGGAGCACCTTTAAAGATCTTGCATAAGTTACCAGAGATATATATCTGCAAAGAAGGGATATGTTTTGTAACTTCTTGCCTCCTAGTCCAAAACCTGAGCCAAGCCATGGTTTTAGGAATGTCATTCCTTACTCAATTATACCCCTTAAGAGTTTCAGAAGAGGGTATACATACTCAACTACTGGGACGGAAGATTCTGTTCGAGTGGATAAAGCCAGTTCTTACTCATAAAGTTCAACTTATGAGTAAAGATAATCAGCTGAATGCAATTGACCTTAAAGAAAAGCAAATTGCTTTCTTAAAGGAAGAAATCAGCTATAAGAGAATAGATGAAAATCTTCAGCAAGTAGAAATACAAGAAAAAATTCAAATCTTAAAACAAAGATTTGAAGATGAAGTCTGTTCAAATCAGCCCAACGCATTTTGGGATAGAAAGCAACATATGGTAGAACTACCATACGTCAAAGATTTCACAGAAGCCTAGATTCCAACAAAGGCAATGCCAATACAGATGAATTCAAAACTGTTAGAGCATTGCCGAAAGGAGATCAATGACCTCCTTCAAAAGAAGTTGATCAGACCTTCCAAGAGCCCTTGGTCGTGCGCAGCATTCTATGTCAACAACCAGGCAGAAAAGGAGTGTGGTGTGCCCAGTCTGGTAATTAACTACAAACCCTTAAACAAAGTTTTGGAATGGATTAGATATCCAATTCCCAACAAAACAAATTTGCTAAAAAGAATTTCAGGCTCAAATATATTTTCGAAATTTGATATGAAGTCAGGTTTCTGGAAGATTCAAATTTCAGAAAAAGATCGATATAAGACTGCATTCAATGTTCCTTTTGGACAATATGAATGGAACGTCATGCCATTCGGCTTAAAGAACGCTTCATCTGAGTTTCAAAAGATCATGAATGATATTCTTAATCCGATCTCCCAGTTTTCAATTATCTATATCGATGATGTTTTAATCTTTTCATCAGGTATAGATCAACATTTTTCTCATTTGAGAAATTTATCGATATTATTAAACAAAATGGTTTAGTAATATCCGTTTCAAAAATCAAACTGTTTCAAACAAAGATCCGCTTTCTTGGATTTGAAATTTATATGGGCCAAATAAAATCCATACAAAGATCCATTGAATTTGCGGACAAGTTTCCATACCAGATTTTAAACAAAACCCAATTACAAAGGTTTTTGGGCTGTCTCAATTATGTCTCAGACTTTATTAAAGATTTGAGGCCCATTTGCAAGCCATTATTCCAAAGACTTAGAAAAAATCCAAAACCCTAGACAGCTGAGCATATGCAAGCTGTAAAGAGGATCAAAATTTTAGTCAAATCAATTCCTTGTTTGAGTCTTGTCAATCCAAAGGCAACTTTAATAGTGGAATCTGACGCATCTGATATCGGATATGGAGGAATCCTCAAACAGTCCTTGGATAAGCAAGAACAAATAGTGAGATTTTATTCTGGAGTATGGAATGATACCCAGAAAAATTATTCGACAATTAAAAAAGAAATTTTGGCCATAGTTTTATGTGTTCAAAAATTTCAAGGAGATTTGATAAATAAAAGATTTACAATAAAAAAGGATTCTCGAGCATCCAAATTTGTTTTAGAAAAAGATGTCAAAAATTTAGTCTCAAAACAAATATTTGCTAGATGACAGGCGATCTTATCGTGTTTTAATTTTGAAATTTTGCCTATAAAAGGCATTCAAAACCCACTTGTTGATTATCTCTCAAGGGAGTTCTAATTCCAAAACTCTCTCTCCCCTCTTCTTCCTCTCTCTCTAAAGGTGATCGGAAAGAAGATGAGTAGCAGAAAGGGCAAAAGCCTTGCAACCCCTGTCTCAAAAGGCAAAGAGAAAGCCTCAACTTCTCAAAATCCTTCTCCAATGACAGCAGATCATTATGCAATAGACTCTGATTTCACACCGGTGGTCAGATCTAGAGCAAATAGATCTATGGTATTGTGATCAGAGATTCCATGGAGTCATCAACTCCACCTCCAAGGCCATCGGCCAACCTAACCCGTCCGAGAAGACGAGCAGTCTCTCCGACATCTCAAAGTTCTATAAGAACTATTACTCCCTCGGTTACTCCCTCTCAATAGGGATCAACTTCGTCTCAAAGACCGACAACCTTTTCCACAGTGGTTGTCCCTCAAACTAGGTTTATCCCCAAACTGGAGATAAAAACCTATTTCCAAAAACAAGTCCAAGTCTAAGAACCCCTGGTAGAACCAGAGTTTGATGGTAACTCCATAGTGGAAGTTATCAAACATATGTTTCCCCAAGACTTCCTATTCATGCCGGAAGAACTTGAGAAAACCAGAAAATTCTACGAATTCATTCTCGTAGATACAAGATCGGTCGAGATAACTCATATCCCAGACCGCGAAGATCCGACCAGGATCGCCTTCTCAAAATTCAAAATTTTCAAAGTCCTGACTCCATCTCACTGGAAGCAGAGTATATTCACGCCAAGAGCGTTTTCAAAACCATTCAAGCCACAATCATATGTATATCGTGACTACATCATAGCATGGTATAACGTCATGTGGTACATCAGATATGACCACTCATGGTTCATTCAATTTTGCCAAAGAGCGCACCGTATGGAATTTCCATACTGGTTCATCAATTGGTGGAATACCTTCGGTTTGACGGAGGATATTTTTCCCACTCCGATTCAAGAGTCATACCATTTCTTTGTCCAAAATATTCAAAGAAATGAGTTCCCCACTCCGTTTCGTTTTTGTCTCAATTTTAAAATTTCCTGGATTCTCTGTTGGAACTTCCAGCTAGAAGAAAGAGAAGAACTCAAAAGACTTTACAAAGTCATCAAGATTAAATGTTGGGAAAAATATGACATCACCTACGTTCGTCTCAATGAGGTTAAAGAATGGTTTGTCGAAAATGGTGAACATCTTAACCAAATCCAACAGAATTACTGAATTACTGAATTCCCGGTCCCAGATTATATCGAGACTAGCTCAAACAACCTCTGACGATGAATTCCAGAGAGTTCTCAATTCTGCTAGAAGCATAGCTTCATCTTCCTCCCATGGCAGCCTACCGTCCGACAAGAAAGAGACTCAATATGATCTAGATGATCCTTTCCTAGATTCACAACTTCCGTGAGTCTAGTTTAAAAAAATATATTTTCATCTTACCCTGTACATTCGGCACCTCACTTGTAAATTTTATTTCTTCTTTAGTGAATGTTTCAATGGTTAGCCTTGAAGCATTTACTAAATCATGTACATTCTTATAGTTTAACTTTCTTGTAAATTTAACTTTCTTTTTAGGTTAACGTTGAGGTCTGTATATTCTTATAGTTTATATTTTTCAAGATTTTATTCATTAGGAAGAAAATCTTTTCTCTGTATAGATTTTTGAGTCTGTAAATTAATAGTATGTATAGTGTTAGGTGTACAGAATCCCTTGTATAGTTCTGGATTCTGTATCGTACATAGTAAAATCATCATCTACTTCCAGTCTTGTGACAGCTCGTCAACAGAGCAGATGGCGTAATAAGCCTCTTCAGAGTTGCTACTTGGAAACAAGATAGCGTGATCAGCCTCTTTAGAGTTGCTTTTTGCTTCAGTGAAAGATTATTGCTTGACGATATCAAAGGTTGAAGGCGAAGACCTGTTGCGGGTCTTTAGGAGAGTGTTCCCGGTAGTAAGTTGCGGGGTTTGCGCAGTGAATCCGTTGGTAAGCTCTCCGGTGTACCCTTGCCTCTTCAGCAACCTTGAAGTATCAGACAATAGCAATAATGAAAGACTGACATATCACTTTAATAAAGCCACTTTATTAAAGAAATAAGGACAAGCACAGTTGGAAGCACGTGGTGAAAGATTCGTCTCAATCTTTTCTTTTTCAAAGTTTATCTTTTCCTTTGTCGTCTTGTAATTATTATTCACTTTACTTTATTCATTTTTAAAGTTGTTTGTTTTACACACTCGGTTAAGTTTTCATTTCAATCCCCGTTAGAAAAGTTTTCCTCACATGTCCAAAACCATGTTGCTCTATAATAAATACGTATTTGTTATTTTTTTTAAAAAAATAAAATTGCTGAAGAAAATTGAAGTAGACTTGTCATAATGTTTTTCAATTTCAGAATGTGACGTTTATTCACTTCTTATCTTCTCTGATTCTGCTGCTTTTTTCATTTCATTAATGGAGGGTTTTTCAATTTAAAGGCAAGATTCTACTAAATTCATCGGCTTTTAGTAGAAACAAAGTTTATTTGCACCATATTTTTTCTCAATGGAGTACTCTCATTTTTTAATTGATTCCAATATTGGTTTCTTTTTTAAAAAAAAAAAATCTCATAAGCCTTGATCTTGATTTGTCCTCCATCCGTCGCAACGAATGTAGGGCTTGTGGAATCGCCCTCGTCGGAATCTTTGTCACCTCTCTCCAGCGTCAATGTCACGTTAATCCTCCGTAAGACTGTCGATGGGGCCTACAAGGTCGGCTACAACCAGTTCATTGTGTTCATGGGCGTTACTCTATCCACCATCATTTTTCTTGTTCTCTCCCACATTTTATTGGAGCTCAAACTCTTCACTACCAAAGTCGACGAAACTATCATGGTCGTTGCCGCCTTCAATGATGTCACCACCTGGATCTTCTTCACACTCATCGTCACTGGTATCAATACCAAAGGCGAGGGGAACACAAGAGTCCATTTATTTTCATATGACTCCTACTTTTGAGAGTCGAGTTTGTGGTTTTCATGATGATGGCTACCTAATCTGAAATGATTTAATTATTTTTTGGCAATTTCTTTTTAAAATCACAAACAAGTACATATTATAGAGCAATACGTTACTTTGGGCATGTGTGAGAAACCTTTCTAACGGTAATTGAAACATAAACTTAACCGTGGGTGTAAATTGATACATTTATTCAAGTTTGAGGTTTAAATTCATGAAATTGAAAGTTTATGGTTAAAATTGATACAATTTGCCAAGTTTGAGATTTAAATTGATGAAATTGAAAGTTCATGATTAAAATTGATACAACCTGCCAAGTTTAGGGTCAAAATTGATTTTTTTTTCCTTAAATTAAACTAAATTACAATATATTTAACTTTATTTGATTTTTATGCTCCCTATTTCGGTCCATAAATTTTTATGTTTTAATTAATTTATTTATTTTTGAGTTCAACAATTGCAAGGTGGGAGGATTAAACCATCAACCTCTAGAATGGTAATTAGTGTCTTTATCTATCGAGCTATGCTCGGAAGGGTGAGAGGATTAAACCATCGGCCTCTAGAATGGTAATTAGTGCCTTTATCTATTGAGCTATGCTCGAATTGGCTAATTTTTCAATTTTCAAACGGTGTGTTTTAGTTCATAAATTTTATATATTTTGTTTTAGTCCTTAAATGTGGCATAATCTATTATTTTAGCTTCTCAAAATATATACATACTATTTTAGTATTTTAGTTGTTTTACTTAATTTTTAATTAATTAAATATCTATTAAGAACATTTATTCAATGTACATCTTTTATGCAAATATTTGGTACATGTTCATAACAAAAGATTAATTAGCTAAAGCCTGTAATAGCAATTAAATAATTTTAGTATTATTTGAGCTATTCTGTCATTTTTATTCTTCTTTGACCTTTTAGGGCATCTGAATTTAAAAGGCTGAATTATAGAAAATAGCCCTAAACTTTGTACCTCGTTTCAATAATACTCTTGAACTTTAGAAAATTTTATTAATATCTTTGACCTTTCAAAAATACCGTTATCGTTAAGTTTTGGATGAAAAACGTTAAAATTTTATTAATACTCTTGATCTTTCAAAAATTGCAAACCCCTTACTGGCAAATGTTTCTTCTTTTTCTTCCTCTCTGTGCAAATTCTTCCTCCATAAACATTAATGCAAAACTTTGCTCATAAAGACTATGTGCAACAGAACACCGAATGAAAAAAAGTTTGAAATTGAGCTTTCTGTTTTTAAAAGTATAAAGAAAATAAGTGGAAGAAAAAAACAAACATTTTTTTTTCTCTCTATTTCTGTGTGTTAGCAATAAACATGAGATTTACGTGATTTTCAATTACAATGAATTGGGTGGTGAAGGAAGAGAGGTATAATTTTTTTTGGTCTTTGAGAGTTACAATGGAGGAAGAATTTACCGAGAGAGCAAGCAGAAGAAACGTTTTCCAGTATGGTATTTTTGAAATTTTTTGAAGGGTTAAGGGTATTAATGAAACTTTAACATTTTTAATCCAAAACTTAACAGTAAGGGTATTTTTGAACATTTTTGAAAGGCGATGGGGATTTTTGAAACTTTTTAAAGATCAAGAGTATTATTGAAACGAGACTTATAATTCAAGGATATTTTTTATAATTTAGCCAATTTAAAAAGTGTACTCGGTCTTAGAATTTTTAATTTTGTCTCAATAAGTTTATGAACTTTAAAATTTTCTAATAATAAGTCTCAAAACTTTCAATTTTATTCATGTCACTGTCCTATTAGACATCTTTCTAAACAAAATTATGAAGATCTTAGACACAAAATTGAAAAGTCAGAGTTTTATTGGACACAAAATTCAAATTTGTGCCCCAATAGGTTTGTGAATTTTAAAAATGGTCAACGAAGTCTTGAACCTATTAGATATAAATTTGAAATTTTAGAGATTTATTAGACAATTTAAAAATTCACAGAATTATTAGATGCAAACTTTTTTTTTTTTAGTTCAATAGTATGTGGAGGTGGGGATTCAAACCCCCCTTTTGGTCAATGTTATAATATCTTAACAAGTTAAGCTATACTCACGCTCAGATTGACTTATTACATATAGCTCTTAAGTTAAGGAATTAAACTTATAATTTAGGCCCCGTTTGATAACCATTTAGTTTTTGGTTTTTGTTTTTGAAAAATAATCTTATAAACACTACTTCTACCAATAAGTTTCTTTGTTTTGTTATCTATTTTCTATCCATGTTTTCAAAAACCAAGCCAAGTTTTGACAACTATAAAAAGTAGTTTTGTTTTGGAATATGATTAAGAATTCAAATGTTTACTTAAGAAAGATGGAAACTATTGTAGAGAAATAATGAGAAAACAAGCTTAATTTTAAAAAACTAAAAACTAAAAATCAAATAGTTATCGAACGAGACCTTAACTTTTTTATTATTTTTTTTCTTAAATCATTTTATATTCGGCACAACTGCAATTGCTTGGGTTCTGATTTGTGAGATGGCGTTTGTCCCTTGTTTGAATTTTGTATCCTTTTTTTCCCTTTGCATTTGATTTGTAATCATTTTTTTAGTTCACAATTTGAACCATCCAACTTTACAACAAAGCCATAATTATTTTTTTTCCTAGTATAACTACATAGGGTAGGACTTTAAACTTTTATACTCAAATATAACTTTATTTGTATTGATTATTGTTGGGAGTGTGACCAAAGTTCCATATTAGCTAGATAAAGAGAAAATCATGGGTATATAAGTGAGAGACGATATCTCCTTTGATATGAGGCATTTTGGATGAAACTAAAAGCAAAACCATGAGGGCATATGCCCAAAGTGGACAATATCATACCATTGTGAAGATATGTGGAGGTCAGTTGTCCCTAACAAATGGTATCAGAGTCATGCCTCTGACTTAGTCATGTCAATAAAATCTAGGCGATGTGCTTTGGTGAGGAGTTGGCCTGGTTAAAAGTGTCATGCTCAAGAGATAAAACAGACATGATTGACCGAACCGACGTTGGTTGGATGGTTTCAATTGAGCGACTAGTTAGTCTGTCGGTGTGCCCGAAAAAGTAATTTTCGACCAACCAACCGTCATTCACTCAACCCTTCATTCAAAACAACAGCTCATTTTAAGAAAAACCATCATTTAATTTTCTGCTCAACCATTAATTAAGACAATAAACAACTAAAAAAAGAGTTGTCACATCAATTAAACCTCATAATTCCTCCCCTTCTCTCCTCCCTTCTCTCTCATCATTTAAGTTCTCACATTCCTCTCCTTTGACCCCTCTCGCTCAAGGTCTTCCTTTCTCCTTTGTTTTCTCATCTTCAATCTTCATCTCTTTCACTTGTTGTGTCATCATTTCCTTGTTGTGCAAATTGTCGTTGTCTTAGCCATTTCCTTGTCGTGCAAGTTTTTTTTCCCTATTTCAGGGCTCAGCTGTGTCCTTGTTACCGTGGTCTCAGCCATTGGAAGTGTCGTCGTGATTGTCTAATTAACGTCGACCCTCCCCGTCGAAAATTTAAAAAAAAAAAAAAGAATTTTCATTATTTAAAAAAAATTGGGCAAAATCTTGAAGCTTGACATTGAAAAAGCATTTGATTGTGTTGATTGAGGATTTCTTGAAGAAGTTTTAAAGTTAAAATAGTTTCATGGGCAGTGGATTAAATGGATCCTAGGGTGTGTTAAGGAGTTTAAGTTTTTCATATTCATAAATGGGCGTCATCGTGGGCGTATAGTGGGCACCCATGGAATTCGACAAGGGTCGCTCACCCTTCATTTTCTTACTTGTGGGAGAAGTTTTAAGTACTCTTGTGGTAAATATCCATGCTAAAGAGCTTTATGAAGGTTTTATTGTGGGGTTTGATAAAATGCATGTTTCTCTACTTCAGTTTGCAAATGATACATTGTTGTTTTGCAAATACGATGATGCTATGTTCGATATTTTGTCTCAAATCATTGCTTTATTTGAATGGAGCTTTGGATTGAAGGTGAGTTGGCATTAATGTGGTGGATACTAAGGCAGCGCAAACGATTGAACAATTGAATTGTAAGGTAGAATATCTCTTTTTTAATGACCTTGATCTTCCCCTGAATCATCAGTTTTTCGGCCACTAATCCTTAAGAAATTGGACCATTAGAGACGCTTAAATTTTTCATGAGGAGGGAGAGGTTGACTTTTTGCAAATAAGTGCTCTCTAGCATTCCTTTATATCACGTGTCTTTATTTTTAATGCCTTCTAAAGTACGCTTGAATTTAGGAGATTGATGCGTAATTTTTTTTGGGAAGGATGTGATGGTGGTAAATCCACTCCCTTGCTTCGTTGGAGCTTAGCATTGAAGGCGCAATCGAATGGAGGACTTGGTATAGAGGCCTTAAAAGCATCGAAATGTGGCTCTTTTAGCAAAATGGAGTTGGAGATTTATTATTGAACCTACTCTCTATGAGAGTACTAGTATGGATTATATGTGGGGGATTGGTAGTATATCAGTAAAGGGTATTTTGGAAATTAGTTAGGGGTGTCTTGGTTATAAATAGGAGTGTTAGGGTCCTTAGTTGAGGGGAGAATTTTAGCAGAGTGTCCATTGTGGGACTTTGAGAGAGAGATAGCCCTCTTAAAAGGCTATTGCTATATTGTAACGTCATTTGATATTGCAATATATTAGTTTCTTTGTGTTCTTCGTATTTTCTGTGTTTGGTTACCTAACAAATTGGTATCAGAGCACGTTTATCCTGGAAAATGGCACAAAAACAATAGGAAAAGAGAATAGAGAAGATGTTGAAATAAAAGAAGCTTTACATATGATAACCAAGAGCATTGATGAATTGGCAGCAGAAATAGAGAATCAAAGAGCCATGAGCACGAAGTTGTCTGAAATTTCCAATGGCAAGGTTCAATTCACGTTAGCGATGATTGCAAGCTCATCCCAGAAACAAAAGATGGTAGAAGAGAAGGAAGATTTGTGGAAACCGATGGACGCCGATGAAGAGGAATCATCTCAGTCCAAGAGAGATGGAGAAAAAGAGAAGCCAGTGAAAAAAATTAAGAAGAAGAGTAAGGTTGTGAGTTGTAATGGTGATAATCTTTCACTTGATTATAGGGTAAAAAATACTATAATTACTCACAGTGACTGACTGCACTCAACTGCATTTGTACTGTCAATTAACCAAGATTTGCAGCAGATTTTCATGAACTAGAAAGCTCAACATTTGCAAAGACCTATGGATTAGTGTGCTTCAAATATGAAGTAGTCTATTGAGGATTAGTTGCTATGCTGTCTTCTTTTTGGTGAGAGGAATAAACATTTGTTATTTTAAATCTTAAGAGAGTAATTTTCTAATAAAAGAAAAACCTTCTTATAATAATAATAATAAAAAGAATATAAAAAATAATTATGAAACCCTATGCATTCACTTAAAAAATTAAAAGAGCACAATTTAGGTGTAACCTGAGCTACACCCAAGTGTTCATCGATTCGAAATAGGGATTAGGGCAAAAATTAGGCAAAAGAAAACAATATACCGACAGTGTTGCAAATTATTCTTCTTCGATTTTACCATAGTGTGAAACGATCTTCTTCTTCTTTTTAAGTTTTACCACAATGTAAACGATCTTCATCACCAAGTGATTTTAACCCTAACATGTCGCTAACTCAAAATGCTAACAAATGCCTAACCTCAGATGATGAAGCAAAACAAAGTAGCGTGCAAGGGTTATTTTTAAACAACTTTGTTTTAGCAAAACCTTAAGGGGTCGTTTGGTTCGCAGGTTTGGGTGGTTTGTTAAACCTGGGTTTATTAAGTCTGGGGTTGTTAAGTCTGTGTTTGGATGGTACAGAAAATAGGTTTGTTAAGTCTGGGTTTGTTAAACCAGTGTTTGGATGGTATCAAGTCTGGATTTGTAAAGTATGTGTTTGAATTCTAATGTATTAAGCATGAGTTTATTAAAAATGTATTTGGTTGGTAAATTTAAAATTTGTAATAAATAATATAAATTATTTAATTAAAGTAATAAAAGCTATGTATTAAATTATATTTAAAATGTAACTTTTATTATGAAAGTAGAGAGTATTATTTTAATAATAAATAAAATATTTTTAATACATTTGTCCACTTAATTTTCTTCCAATAATTATCTTATAGAATAAATATTTAATTGTTCATGAAAATATTTTCAGACTATTTACCAAAGTGTGAACAAATATAAACAAATTTTTTTATGCAAATGTATCCAACATAAAATTAACCATAAAGAAAATGTTATCAATTATTTATTTAATGATTTATAACTTGTGCTAACAAAAGTTATTTACTACTTATCACCAAAATTACTATTAAATTTAACTTTCTATATTTAACTAATACATAAGGTTATAAAGTTAAAGTATTTTAAATAATATTATTTTAAAGCTATTAACTTCAAGATACACTAACCAAAATAGTTTAATTAATTAATTTTACAAATATTATGTCTTTAATTGACTATAATAACATGATTTTTACATTTTCACTAGAAAATGAGTTTAGGAAAGTTGTGGATTTAGAGAAATGGACTTTTTTTTATCAAATGAAAATTGACGTATTAAATTTAGGTTTATATAATGTGTGTGGTTTGGAATTTATAATAAAATAAATTTTATTATAATTTATATGTTAATAAAATTTTTAAAATATAATAATAAGTTTCTTATAAATTATGAACTATTACTTTGTAAATGAAGAATTTATTTTTTAATATTATTATTAATCTGAACACTTTTTAAATAATTATTTTATAAAATAAATATTTAGTTAGTTTTGTAATTTTTTTTTTCTAATATTTGTCAATGTAGGAACAAAATATAAAGAAATTCCTTCTTATAAATACATAATTATAATTGCTCTAAAACATGAAATATATCGGTTTATAAATTAATTATTACTATTTGAAATTTGAACTAAATTTATTTACTTATTTATTACAAAGTTATCATTAATTAATTATTTTTATCTAACTAATATATTTTTATTAAAAATTTAATGCATTTTAAAAGCATGAAAGATAAAATTGGGAGAAGAGAATCAAGTGGGTAAAGTGGGTAGTGTACAAACTTGCACCAAATCTGAAAAGCAAACAAGAGGGTTTAGCAAAATGAGAAGAGAAAACAGGGGTTAAGTTACTTGGCTACATGGGTTTGTAAAACTGGGAACCAAACAAGGGTTAGAGTAACTAAACCCAAACTCTCCCTTTAGTACCTGGAAACCAAACACCCCCTAAGTAAAACGCTGCATTTAGGAAAAATATTCACAAGGCTGTTGGTAAATCAATAGATGATTTATTTTCCACCTATTTAAAAAAACGATGGAAAAAATATTTTAAATAAATATTTGTTTTTTTGGTGAGAGGAATAAATATTTGTTTTTTTAAATCTTAAGAGAGTAATTTTTTTAATAAAAGAAAAACCTTCTTATAATAATAATAAAAAAAAGAATATAAAAAATAATTATTAAACCCTACACTCGGAATCAATCCGCGTACAAACCGTGCAGGAGTATACACTTGGAGTCGTAATAACCAAACTTCGCAACGGATTCTTCCAGTTTGAACTGCAAATGGGTCGAAAACCCTAACCCTAATTTGATCAATGCTCTGCGATAATTCCGACACTTGAATGCTGCAAAGATTTCTTCCGCGCAGTTCTAACCGCAAACGACTTGAATTCAAAGGTTTCTTCGGCGCAGTGCAAGGGTTTCCTCGACGCAGTTTGAACCGCAAATGGGGCGAAATGAGAAAACCCTGACCCTAACTTTGATTTAGTGCCGGCGACTGGTACGCTGAGGTATTTTAACAATATAGGATGTTCCATTGAATGTTATCCTACAATAACACTGATCAAATTAGGGTTAGCGTTAGCATTGCTATCCTACAATAAGGCCGCCGATTCAACGGTATTTTTCCTTCGTCCGCTTTTTCTCTATCGATTTCTCTTATCGTTCGTTCTTTTTTCTCTCTCAAGCTCCAACAATGGCGGATGATCGATTTTTCGGTGCGGCTTCTTGGAACAATGTTCGGGTTCTTGATCGATTCGTTCAGCGGCCGAGGATTGAACGGTAAGCGTGTTTTTTGGATACTCTCCCTCTCTAAAGGAATTGCTTTTTGTATAACCTAAAGGAATTGATCGTTAGTATTTTGTTACTACTCATTGTCAAGCCTTGAGAAAAAAACAGACCTGAACATTGTAATATTATATAATCTAAAGGAATTGCTTATCGTGTTCGTGGTTGATACAAACGCATGGACTAATAGACCCCTGGATGTTACTCTCTAATTTACACGTGCACCACTCTTAAGTCTTACCAATTTCCTTCAATGCAAATGTGATGAGAACTCTTCTTCATTTTTGTAATAGCTATGTGTATGTATGCAATGGTTGAACAAATTCTCAGACAGGAGTCAACGGTTGAACAAATTCTCTCCCGTATACACATAGGAATATACACATAGGAATGTCTATGATTGTTCATTCTTGCTATTTTTATAATTTTTCTAGTTTTCATTGGAGTATACACATAGGAATGTCCATGATTGTTGCAAAATACGTGTCAATGCATGTAATAAATAATTTTTAAATGCTTATAGTTGCTTCTTCTAGTACTGATATGATAAGTACTTTGATAACTTATTTTTGAAATTTTTAAATGCTTAGAGCTAAGCACTGTTAGTAATTTTAGGTGTTTGAATTACTGTGTCTTAATGGAACATGCACAGGATAACATCTAAAAGAAAAAGTATACCAATTTTGTAATTACCTAAGTAAGTTTGTTAGGGTGGATGGGTTATAAAATAAAATAAAGGGAATTAGTTCTGCGGAACAGAGCACTGAAGTTGGACTGTGATTTACTGTCTTTTGGCAGCGAGGCTGGAGAAGTTTATTCTAAGAAGCTTGCTAACTTTGTTGAAAAATGACTGAAGTCTGAATGGGCTGCCTCTGTAAGCTCAGAATTTCAATTAGAGTGAATTTGAGTCTGGTTATTTAAAATGCTAATTGATATCCTTCACAACTTTGTTGTGGTCTAGATTTGGACCAGCACTAAGGTTAGCTTGTTATCTGAAAGATTAATGCTCAACAACTCTCAATGTAAGCACAAAAATAAAATGTTCTTTGATTATTTCCCTCTATATCAGATTCAATAACGGCGCTCCCCCTTCTTGATCTTCATCTTTTTGCCTTCTGCAGAATTTGAATGGATGTATTACTTCCCTCGTATATTTATCAAGATACTCGAGTAAACTTCCTTGCTGGTTATGGCAGTGTAAGAAGGATATATTGACGTATAGATATCCTCGCGGGGAATCTTAATCCACAGGAATGCAATTAATTTGTGTTTGTCCTTCTCATTAATTTTATCTTCATCAGTAATGCATGTTTTATTTTGTTTTACCTTCTGAGGCCATCAATTCTATTTCTAGGCACAGGCTTGGACCAGTAATTATTAAATTAGAAAAACAATGAGCAGCCATTATTGAGATTTCTCATCAGGTAAACTAATTTTTTAACGATTTCATAATTCATATGATAGTGGTTAGCTTTCTAAAGCTTTTGTCATGTGTTATAGACGTAGGCACTGCATACTTATTTTGCTAATAGGCCTTGAAATATTGAAATATTGGTGTTGCTATTTCACATAGAGCGTTATTGTTATCCCTTTAGTCGAATCATTTCCTTCTTTTGATATGAAGTCCTCTAGTCCTATAATATTTCTCTTCAAGTTCTTTTATTTTGATAGCCAACGAGGTCGAACTTTTAGGCTGATATCTTCACGGTTGCTCTTATAACACTGAGGTTGCAGTTTGTGTTATTGTTCAACTCTTTTGAGAATGTGAATTTTTTATTATTTGTGAACTTTTTGAATAATTGATTTTGTAAATGCAATCTATAAAAAACTTATTATGTGAACTTAATTAGGGAATAAAACAAAAGATTAGGGACCTTGTTCTTTATTATTCTAACAAAAGACTTATTTTCTTTATCCAAAATTTGAGAAAATGATTAGGATTAGGAATGAGACTACGATTAGGAATGAGACTACGATTAGTTTCTTTATCCAAAGAGGTTCTTTAGAGAAATGGATAAGAATGGTTCATTCTTTGTATTTAAAGCGAGAGTACTGTGTAGAGATAAGGAATTTTTTATTAAAGAATAAGGTAATTTTGGATTAAAGAATAAGACACGACTTGAACATTTTGTCCAAACAAGTCTTCTTTAGAGAAATGTAAAGAGCTATTCATTCTATAGATTTGAGAAAATGATTCACAATTGGTGCTAGAAAGTAGTTTGATTGTATTGGTCTATAAGATGAATAAGGGACAATATTTTGGATTTGTTGAGTTTTATGGCTAATGTATTTAAAATAAGGACACTAAAACTTTGGATCAAAGAACTACTTTGATAATATAATAGAATTTTTGATCAAAACGAAGAGACTAGATTTGAGTTTCATGGATATGTATTTAAAGAGATCACTTTGTCTATATGAGAGAATTTTTGATCAAGAATGTGACTACGCATAGATCTTTTGTCCAATAAGTTCTTCATAGAAGTGGATAAGAGTTATTCATTGTATATATTTGAGAAAATAATTGTCAATTGATGCTCGTAAGAAGTTGGATTGTATTGGTCAATAAGATGGATAAGAGACACTATATTGGATTTTTTTAGTTATATGGTTCATGTATTTAAGATTAGGACAATAAAACTTTGGATCGAATGAAGAACTTAAGTTTCATGGTGGAGAGAACTATTTTGTTATGATAATGGAGTTTTGGATCAAACAAAATAGATTGGAATTGAGTTTCATGGATATGTATTTGAATAAATTACTTTGTCGAGGGAGGAGAGTTTTGGATTAACGATGAGACTACGCTTAGATCTGTTTTCCAAAGAGTTCTTTCAAGAAGTGGTTAAGAATTATTCGTTCTATATGGATGAAAAAATAATTGGTAATTTGTGCTTGTAAGAAGTTGTATTTTTTTTGGTCAACATGATTGATAAGGGACAATATTTTGGATTTGTTGAGTTATGGTTCATGTATTTTAGTGGAGAACAATGAAACTTTGGATCAAAGGTAGAACTTGAGTTTTAGGGTGGAGAGAACAAGTTTGTTATGATAACGTAATTTTGGAACATAGCAAAGAGACTAGACTTGATTTTCATGGATATGTATTTAAAGAGATTACTTTTTTGGGATGAGAAAATTTTGGATTAAGAATGAGTCTACGTTTAGTTTTTTTTGTCGAAGGAGTTCTTTAGAGAACCTGATAATAATGATTCATTCTATGTATTTAACGCGAGAGTACTGTGTTGAGATAAGGGATTATAGGAGTAAAGAATAAGGCAAGACTTGAACCTTTTGTCCAAAAAAGTCTTCTTTGGAGAAATGAAATGAATTATTTATTCTATGGATTCGAGAAAATGATTTGCAATTGGTGCTTGAAAGTAGTTTGATTTTATTGGTCAATAAGATAGATAAGAGATAATATTTTGGATTTGTTGAGGTTTATGGCTTATGTCTTTAAGCGAGAGTACTGTGTAGAGATAGCAGAATTTTGGATTAAAGAATAAGACATGACTTGAACCTTTTGTACAAACAGGTCTTCTTTAGAGAAATGGAAAGAGCTATTCATTATATAGATTAGAGAAAATGATTCACAATTGGTGCTAGAAAGTAGTTTGATTGTATTGGTCAATAAGATGGATAAGGGACAATATTTTAGATTTATTGAGTTTTATGGCTAATGTATTTAAGATGAGGACAATAAAACTTTGGATCAAAGAATAACTCAAGTTTCATGGTGGAGAGAACTACTTTGATAATATAGTGGAATTTTTGATCAAAACGAAGAGACTAGACTTGAGTTTCATGGATATGTATTTAAAGAGATTACTTTGTCAATATGAGAGAATTTTGGATTAAGAATGTGAGTACGCGTAGATCTTTTGTCAAATAAGTTCTTCAGAGAAGTGGATAAGAGTTATTCGTTGTATATATTTGAGAAAATAATTGTCAATTGAAGTTTTATTGTATTGGTCAATAAGATGGATGAGAGAATATATTGGATTTTTTGAGTTTTATGGTTCATGTACTTAAGATGAGGACAATAAAACTTTGGATCTAAGGAAGAACTTAAGTTTCATGGTGGAGAGAACTATTTTGTTATGATAATGGAGTTTTGGATCAAACCAAATAGACTGGAATTTAGTTTCTTGGACATGTATTTCAAGAAATTACTTTGTCGAGAGAGGAGAGTTTTGGATTAACAATGAGACTACGCTTAGATATTTTTTCCAAAGAGTTCTTTCGAGGAGTGGTTAAGAATTATTCGTTCTATATGGATGAAAAAATAATTGGCAATTGGTGCTTGTAAGAAGTTGTTTTGTTTTGGTCAACAAGATTGATAAGGGACAATATTTTTGATTGGTTGAGTTTTATGGTTCATCTATTTTAGTGGAGGACAACAAAACTTTGGATCAAAGGTAGAACTTTAGTTTCAAGGTGGAGAGAACTAGTTTGTTATGATAACATAATTTTTGAACAAAGCAAAGAGACTAGACTTGATTTTCATTGATATATTTAAAGAGATTACTTTGTTGGGATTAGAAAATTTTGGATTAAGAATGAACGCCTAGAATAGATTTATATTATCTAGATGTTTATTGTCACCCTGATAGGCTTAAGATCTGATTTGAAGGTTGTCTTGAATGATAGTTTGTAATGTTGTTCTTAGGAGGGAAAATCATGGTTATTTGCATGTTTAGGAAAGAAAGAAAAGAAAGAAAGAATAGAATAAAAAGGAAAAAAAAAAGTGAAAAGAAAAGAAAGAAAAGAAGAAAAGAGAATAAAAAGAGCTTGGGTGTTAAAGCGATCAAGGGTAAAAAGTGCTACCTCTAATTTGATCAGTTAGGCCATTCATTGAGCGAGTGCTCTGGGTAAGGGTCCCTGCAGCAGTTGTGTGAAAGCTAGTACCCTTGAGTTAAAGAAAAATGCAAGTTTATGGGAGGCATACCCTGTTGTTTTTCAGATGCCTTAGTTAGATATTACTTTCTTGAATGTGGGGATGCTCAATGATTGGATCTTGCATGATAGTCTAGAATGTTTTACTTAAGAGGGAAAACCGGCTATTTGCCTGTTTAGGAAAGAATAGAGAAAAAATGAAAAAAAAATAATGAAAAGAAAAGAAGGAAAATAAGAAAAGAGCATAAAAATAGCTTGGAGTGTTAAAGCGATCAAGGGTAAAAAGAGCTACCTCTGCTGTGATCAGTTAGGCCATTCATTGAGCAAGTGCTCTGGGTAAGGGTCCCTGCAGCAGTTGTGTGAAAGCTAGTGCCCTTGAGTTAAAGAAAAATCTATGTTTGGGGGAGGTATACCCCGTTGTTTTTCAAGATCCTAGTTAGATATTACTTTCGTGAATGTGGGGATCTTGCTAGCTTTGATTTGCTTTATTGATTCGAGAAAGAAGGGCTCAAAGAAATACCAGATTTTTATGTGCCTTGAAAGCCCACACGAGTCCCATCTAGCTAAAGACGTTAAATAAGCGCTTTTTGAGAGGCAACAAAAATTTTCTTTCTTTAGTTTCTTTCGTTTTGTTTCTTGTTCTAGCTTTTCTTTTCTGTTTTTTTTTCGTTAGTTATTTTTTATCTTATGTTCCCATCGATTGATGTTTGTAGGAGCTCGAGAACCACAACTTCTTTCAATTTGCACCCCAATTTATGAGGTTGACATCGAAGATTCTCTCGCACTCCAGGGCAGTATGAGTTTTCTCCTTATTTTTTTTAAATTTTCTTTAAGCATGTTGAATTAGATATGAGTAGTTAGTTTATACATTGAGGACAATGTATGCTTTAAGTTTGGGGGATGCTTTATTGTTCTGTACTGAGTTGTGCTGATTTTATTTATTTATTTATTTATGAATATGATGATTCTGTTGCATCTGTGTGATGAGGAGGCATGTGATGTGTTTTGAATAGTGAATCTTTTGCAATTATTGTGAAATATGAGAGCATGTTTAGGATTCAAGTAAATTAAAAAAAAAATTCTTAGAATTCCTTGCACTTGTGGAGCACTTAGCCTACCCATTGTTGGTTTTGAACTCCTAGAATAGATTTATATTATCTAGATGTTTGTTGTCACCCCGATAGGCTTAAGATCTTGTTTGAGGGATGTCTTGCATGATAGTCTGTAATGTTTTACTTAGGAGGGAAAATCATGGTTATTTGCATGTTTTGGAAAGAAAGAAAAGAAAAACATAATAGAAAAAAAAGAAAAGAGAATAATGAAAAGAAAATAGAATAAAAATATCTTGTGGGTAAGGGTAAAAAAGAAAAGGGTAAAAAGAGCTACCTCTGTTGTGATCAGTTAGGCCACTCATTGAGCGAGTGCTCTGGGTAAGGGTCCCTGCAGCAGTTGTGTGAAAGCTAATGCCCTTAAGTTAAAGAAAAATCATTGTTATTTGCTTGTTTAGAAAAGAAAGAAAGAATAGAAAAAAAAAAGAAAAAAAACAATGAAAATAAAAGAAAGAAAAGAAGAAAAGAGAACAAAAGTAGCTTGTGGTGTTAAAGCAATCAAGGGTAAAAAGAGCTACCTCTGCTGTGATCAGTTAGGCCACTCATTGAGCGAGTGCTCTGGGTAAGGGTCCCTGTAGCAGTTGTGTGAAAGCTACTGCCCTTGAGTTAAAGAAAAATCATTGTTATTTGCTTGTGTAGAAAAGAAAGAAAGAATAGGAAAAAAAAGAAAAAAAACAATGAAAAGAAAAGAAAGAAAAGAAGAAAAGAGAATAAAGTAGCTTGTGGTGTAAAGCGATCAAGGGTAAAAAGAGCTACCTCTGCTGTGATCAGTTAGGCCGCTCATTGAGCGAGTGCTTTGGGTAAGGGTCCCTGCGGCAGTTGTGTGAAAGCTAGTGCCCTTGAGTTAAAAAAAAATCATGGTTATTTGCTTGTTTATAAAAGAAAGAAAGAATAGAAAAAAAAAGAAGAAAAAAAAAGAAAAAAAATAGTGAAAAGAAAAGAAAGAAAAGAAGAAAAGAGAATAAAAGTAGCTTGTGGTGTTAAAGCGATCAAGGGTAAAAAGAGCTACCTCTACTGTGATCAGTTAGGCCACTCATTGAGCGAGTGCTCTGGGTAAGGGTCCCTACGGCAGTTGTGTGAAAGCTAGTGCCCTTGAGTTAAAGAAAAATGCACGTTTGGGGTAGGCATATCTCGTCGTTTTTCAGGGATCCTAGTTAGATATTACTTTCTTGAATGTGGGGATGCTGAGTGATTGGATCTTAGGGCCAGTGTAGGGGGAAGATGAACTGAGGATTCTATAAATCTTTCTAAGCTTGTAAAGATCAAAATAGGGAAGGTGTTGTGCACATACTCGCAAGGCATGAAAAGTTTAAGTTTTAAATTTCTTGATGAATTGATTTGTTTGTGTATTTCCTTTAATTGTGACTATTTTCTTATTTAGAACATTGAGGCATGAGTCATTTTGATGCAATGATTGATTCATTTGTGAGTTTTGTTTTAGTTTTACTCAGGACTAGCAAAAGTTTAGGTTTGGGGGTATTTGATAACACTCAAATAGTGCTATCTTAGGACTCATTATTTAGCTAGTTTTGTGCTTAATTTGTATGCTTTGATGCCAATTTATGCTTATTTTTGTAGAAATCGAGCTTAAGGAGCAAAACTGGAGTGACCCTCTATGGAGTTACAACCTACCCAAGATTTGACACCACCTTTTCGTTCTTTCCAAGTTAGTTTTACCTCTATTAATCAAGAGCCTATTAATGAGGATTATAGTTTTCATGGTTACCAAATGCCCAATTATTATCATACTGAATCTATGAGTTATGAAAATCTCTTGTATGGTAATGGTGAGTGCATTTGGAACCATGATTCATATCCTAACCTTTTCAGGAAGCCCAAGGAGAAGAGGAATCCCTCTCAGAGAGAAGGTGTAGAGTGTTTATGGAGGAGTCTAGAGCTATTAATGTGCGCTTAGATGAGATACATATGAGACTCCAGAACCTAAGGGAGGTTAGTGAAGTGGGATCCACTTCTTTAGGATGTTCGCTTGGTCAATTGGCCATCGATTCATTGATAGCCTTTCAGGAGTTTAATTCGTTCGATACTACTGAGTTTGGGCAGTTAGGGGAGTAATGCATAGACATTGGGGAAAGAATTGGAGTGTTTAGACACACACCAGGATCGAGTTAGTGAGGAAGAAAAAGAAAATGAACCTATTGTTTTAGTTGATGATGTTCAAGTGGTAAGAGTTTTGAGACTGAATAGCCTTCGTCTATTTTATCTCCTAATAGTTCTGTTTATCCTGATTTTTCTTTTCTTGTTTCACAAATCTGTGTCTAAGTCTTTTTGCTCCTTTTATTCTTTTATTAGTAAAAAATACCAAAAATATTTTTGTTTCAGGTGCCCATGAGATGCTAGTGATCTTGCTAGCTTTGATTTGCTTTATTGATTCGAGAAAGAAGTGTCCAAAGAAATACGAGAACTTTTACGTGCGTTGAAAGTCCAAATGAGTTCTATCTAGCTAAAGATGGTAAATAAGCGCTTTCTTAGAAGGTAACCTAAGCTTCATTTGTTTAGTTTCTTTCTTTTTGTTTCCTATTCTAGCTTTTCTTTTTTGTTTTTTAGTTTCTTTCTTTTTGTTTCCTATTCTAGCTTTTCTTTTTTGTTTTTCTTTTCATTAGTTATTGTTGATCTTATGTTTGCGCCAGTTGATGTTTGTAGGAGATCGAGAACCACAACTTCTTTCAGTTTGCACCCCAGTTTATCAGGTTGACATCGAGGGTTCTCTCGCACTCCAGGGCAGTATTAGTTTTTCCATTATTTTTTTAATTATCTTTAAGCATGCCGAATTAGATCTGAGTAGTTAGTTTATACATTGAGGACAATGTATGCTATAAGTTTGGATGGATGCTTTGTTGTTCTGTATTGAGCTGTTCTTTTTGTTTCCTATTCTAGCTTTTCTTTTTTGTTTTTCTTTTCATTAGTTATTGTTGATCTTATGTTTGCGCCAATTGATGTTTGTAGGAGCTCGAGAACCACAACTTCTTTCAGTTTGCACCCTAGTTTATCAGGTTGACATCGAGGATTCTCTCGCACTCCAGGGCAGTATTAGTTTTCCCATAATTTTTTTAATTGTCCTTAAGCATGCTGAATTAGATCTGAGTAGTTAGTTTATACATTGAGGACAATGTATGCTATAAGTTTGGATGGATGCTTTGTTGTTCTGTATTGAGCTGTGTTGAATTTTTTTTTTTTTTTTATGAATATGATGATTCTGATGCATCTATGTGATGAGGAGGCATGTGATGTGTTCCTGAATATTGAATCTTTTGCAATTATTGTGAAATATGAGAGCATGTCTAGGATTCAAGTAAATTAAAAAAAAAATTCTTGGAATTCCTTACACTTGTGGAGCATTTAGCCTACCAATTGTTGGTTTCGAACACCTAGAATAGATTTATATTATCTAGATGTTTGTTGTAACCTCGGTAGGTTTAATATCTGGTTTGAAGGTTGTCTTTCATGATCGTCTGTAATGTTTTACTTAGGAGGGGGAAAATCATGGTTATTTTCCTGTTTAGGAAAGAAAGAAAAGAAAGAAAGAATAGAAAAAAAATAGGAATTGTTGTCGAAAATAGGAAGGTTTCAGCAGCTCCCTTCTTCCAACTCTCTCATCTGCTCCTAATTCTTCTTATGTTTTCGAAAACAAATCCCTAAAAAATGGCTTCACTTAGATGTTTAATCCTTGAAGATTTAGGGTGACTAGACTGTGCGGGACTCAAGAGAGCTTTCTAATGGCTGGAAACGCTTGATCTGTCAAAAACAACCAGTTCAATTAAAATCTGATTCTCACGTGTCAATTTGCGAAAATCCTGCTCAAACAATGCTCTATCATAAATTCTATTCTCCTTAGTACTTAGCATCGTCAATATTTCAGCAACACTCGCAATGAATTCAACTGTTCATTTGCATTAATAAAGACTGCCATAAATGTTCCAAAATATCTAGAAATTAAACATGATGCTAAATTGACAACCTAAATTTACTTTTAACAATTCAACCAGCTTCTAGGTATAAATCATGATTGCAAACTCAAAATACCGAAACTTTAAGCTCTAAAAATACAACTAATAACTCTCATTCGAGGAGTTATCACACCCCTAAACTTGAATTATTACTAGTCCCTGAGTAATATTAATCTTCCCAGAAGACCTTAAATTAACAATCATTCTGAAGGAGTCTATATCAGATTAGCGGAAGCGATTTATGGATCTAAACACTCTAATAGTTATATTAATTTATGAAAAAGAAAAGGGTTTCATGAAATTAATATAATTGTTATATTAATTTATGAAACAAGTGTTATATTAATTAATTATAATTAATATAAGTGTTATATTAATTAAAATTAAACATATAATATACAATGACCTAGGTAACTCGATCTTAATCCTGAGCACGCTATGAACTCCTGTTTATTTGGGATTATCCTTAGATTTGCATGGGTGAGAGTGGCCCGAGTTTGCCGACTCAATATGCCTCCCATTTCAGGGATAAGACCGGGTAGATAGCTGGGGACATAGTCCGGCAAGATGGAATTCACTCCTACCCATTTTAGGGATTAGTAGAGAGGTTGTTCCCTTAAGTGCTGACTCCAGGTCTTGAACAATGGGCCCACCCTCTCATTGGCCTGAGAGGGATTCGGTTTGCTGGTTAGACCACAAACCTTTTGTTCATTAGAGGATCAGTGGGACTTAAGGAACAAAGATGTAATTACAGGGGTAAAACGGTTCTTTTGACCCAGCTGTAATTACGAACGACCTGTGAAGGATCGACTTACTAATCATGGTTATATTGAGTGGACAAAAATATATCTACAGTGAGGAGAGTGCAGCCACTGGGCTATAGTGGAGTGACCCGGTGGTTAACAAATGTTGATTAGCTCGGCTAAAGAGTTTGGCTAGTTAATCTTGAATCGTTGGAGCTCATGATCTGTAGGTCCATAAGGTCCCCTTACTAGCTCGGACTTAGCCTTGTAACAATTTGAGAGAAAAGAATTTGAATTGTTCAAATTCCGGATTTGGGAGATAACGTTAATTATATGTGATATACTTAACGTTTCATAGTTTAATTATGAATTAAATTATGATAAATTAATGGAGGACATATTTAAATATGATTTAAATATTGTTTCGGTTTAGAATATGAATAGGGATTCATATTCGAACATACGATTTAAGAAATCGCAATTGGTCCAAATTATTTAATTTGATATTTGATATTAAATTAAATAATTAATTAAATTGTTTAATTAATTAAATTAAATTAATTTTTAATTATGAATTAAAAATTAGAGTGATAATGGGAAGTTCTATCCACTTCCACTTACTTTCATGTTGGTCCAATAAGAGTGTTGAGCTTCTCCTTCACTCTATGACTCACCTCCTACATTAAAGTCATTCTCATCTCTTTGATGTCATAACTCCACTTGCTTGAGAAGCAAAATGATCTATTTTAGATAGAGGAGAAAGATCAAAAGAGAAGGGATTTTTTTCAAAAAAAGTTTCTGTTTCTCGGTTTTGAACCATTCTCACATTTCTTCCAATTTCTCTCAAGGAAAGGTCCCACAACCTGTTCCAAGGCCTGAGGATAGTAGGGAAGACACTTATGGTGGTCCACGAAGTGTTCGTGATCAAAATTTGCCCACGGTTGAGGAGAATTTCGAGCTACAAAGGTTGTTTTTCTCTCCTCTGTTTTCTGCTTGAGCATGTGTTTTATTTTGCAAAATTAATCTAATTAGAGTGCTTAGATCCATAAATCGCTTCCGCTAATCTTATATAGACTCCTTCAATTGGTATCAGAGCGTTTTTGAGCACTCAATTCGATTTATTTTGTGTATGGTGGGTGTTTTTTGAAGTCTATAAATTCTGGGAGTCTAAAGTGTTGATCTGACTTTGGCATCAAAATTAAGTATCAATATGTTGATGTTTTTCAAAATGCTCAAGTGTGTTTGAGCATTAGTGTGTGTAGAATAAGTTGTAAAAATTTCGGATCGAACGGAGTTCGGGAAGGTCGTCAATTTGAAGAGAGAATGTGGAAAGGTCAGAAAAACGGGAAAACAGAGGAAGTGTGCTGTTTTTCTTCTCCCAGACCTGCATGCGTTTTTTCCAAAATGAAGGAGATGAAGATGATGACGTCAGCATGGATTTTGGTGATGTCACAAAGTGGGTTTTGGGTTGACTTTGACCGGTTCGCTCGTTTTTGGGCCGGTTCAGCCCGTTTTTGGTCCGGTTCGGGTCTTTTCAGACCGGTTCTGAATGGTTCGGGACCGTTTTTGCCACCTGGGAGGTCCGGTTCAGCTGATTGAGGTCCGGTTCATCGAGTTACAGCTCGGTTCATCCTTTTGAAGGCCCGGTTCACACATAAGCAAGCGTTTTTGGGCCGGTTCGAAGTGTTCGGGAGCGGTTCAAATTTATTTCTGAATTATTATTGTAATAATTTAGGTAATAGCCTGCTTTTGATGCCAAAATTAGTCCACTTTAGTGTGTTTAATTAATTATGCATTGTGAATGTTTGTATTAATTAAAATTCCTTGATTGTGCATAAAGTATGCCATATAGATTTTAAAATCCCACTATAGGGAGCATGCTTCATGCATTGAAAGTATGTTATAATTGTTATAATATATAGTATGCATGAAAAAAAAAAAAAAGTTATAAGTTTTAAGTAATAATTAATATAAGTGTTATATTAATTAAGAAATAAACCTATAACAAATATTTCCTTTGAAGAATATAATTGTTATATTCAATGGTTAAAATATATTATAAATGTTATAATATATATATTATGCATATTAAGGGTTTTCAATAAATTGATATAAAAGTTATATTAATTTATGAAACAAAAGGTTATATGTGTTAAATTATAATTAATATAAATGTTATATTAATTACAAATTTATACATATAACATAGAATTGACTTGCATTTTTCATGAGATGATTATGTTTTGCTTGTATGTTTTTCATGTGATGAATGATCAAGCACTCAAAAACATAGAAATGCATGAAAACTTAAGGTTAACTAACTAGTTTTAAAAATGGTTTTACAATTGGTTTTATATAGACCTTAGGTTTCTAGTTCTAATAAGATTAGAATTAGGTAATCCAAATAATTTATAAACTATGATTAAAGAGGGACTCTGACTAAGGAAGGTTCTGTCTAGGCTGGGGTTTTTAAGCTGACGGAAACGGAACACCCCTACCTGGGAACCGACCTGGGAGTGAATTTAATCTAGAGGTTTATAAATTATCATTTCGTGAGTGGCGGTTTTTTAAAAGTTAATAAATCGAACTCATAGACCTAAGTTTACTAAAAGGTTAATAGACTTAGGTAAATTCCAGTATAATCGTTATATTGGTAGACTTAGGCGATATTGACTTAGCCGGAATATGCCTAAGTAAAAGTATACCCATTCCGTCTAAAATACTTAGTGGGAGTGAAAAGGTATATATGATATATCCATTTCTTCTTACGCTCTCTACGAAGTTCACACCGTGAGATTTATGCTCGGCCTCGTGATGTCAATAGGGCATCCCCATACGGGTGGTATTTGCATAAATCAAGAGCAAGGTGAATGGAGAAAGTATTTATAGTAAGTGGGAGAAGGAAGTGTGTCAACACATCCTACGGTCTCCTCCATTAGTTTGGACCGTGAGATTCCTATGTTGCGCCTGCAGGTTGCCCGTAGTAGCACCATCCAAACGGAGGGTCGTAACATGGGATTCGGAACAACTCGAACTCCAGAAATAGATAGGGTCTCCTAGGTCCATTCCCAACTTTGACTTTCCAATTCGGTAGCATTGTTGGGGCCGATCTCTGAGGTCCGAAAATGGCGGGTCACACTTACAAGAATTACTAAGTGTTAGTGAATTCTTGACCAAAGTAGCGATAACTAGAATGCTATAGGAATAAGAGTTATTCTGGTATTAGCATTTAGTCAAGAATGTCTTGGTTCGGTGAAGGAGTGATTGACTGCCCCACGGTAACAGTTGCTTTGACTCACTGAAGTATCGTTGCAAATTAATAATGAGATTATGGGTACATTATTACTTTTGCTAAATTCTTGATTGGATGCATAAAAAGGGTTAGAAGCAATTCACTAATGGAATATGTTATGTTTTTCAGCATGACAAGCTACTTATTTCAAAAACTCACATTCGATAAATTAAACGGCGATAACTACGCGACCTGGAAATCGAACCTGAATACGATTCTTGTTCTTGATGATCTAAGGTTTGTCTTAACGGAGGAATGTCCTCCCCCTCCCAGCTTGTCTGCAAACCAAATTGTTTGGGATGCATATGACAAATGGACTAGGGCAAATAATAAAACCCGAGTCTATATCTTTGCCAGCATATCTGATATGTTAGCAAAGAAACATGAGGGAATGATCACCGCTAAGGAGATCATGGAATCATTACAGGCGATGTTTGGGCAACTGTCCTCATCGGTCTGTCATGATACCCTCAAGTATGCTTATAACTCCCATATGATGGAGAGTAAAGCTAAGAAGACAAAACAAGGTAAATATGATTTACTGGTTGTTGAAACATGTTTAGTGGAGAATGCTGATTCAGCCTGGATACTTGATTCAGGAGCCACTAACCATGTGTGTTCTTCAAGTCAGGAAATTAGTTCCTGGCAACAGCTTGCTGAAGGCGAGATAACTCTCAGAGTTGGAACAGGAGAGATTGTCTCGGCTAAAGCAGTGGGAGCGGTGAAATTGTTGTTTAGAGATAAATACATTTTACTAGAAAATGTACTTTTGGTTCCTGGAATCAAAAGGAATCTTATATCTATCTCTTGTTTACTTGAACATCAGTATAAAGTATCTTTTGATGTTAATGAAGTGTTCATTAGCAAAAGAGGTGTACGAATATGTTCTGCAAAACTAGAAAACAACTTATATGTGTTAAGACCAACAGATGTAAAAGTTATTTTGAACACTGAGATGTTTAAAACAGCTGAAACTCAAAACAAAAGGCAGAAACTTTCTCCAAGTACCTATCTTTGGCACTTGAGACTAGGTCACATTAATCTCAATAGGATTGGGAGATTGGTTAAGAGTGGTATCCTAAGTCAGTTAGAGGACAACTCCTTACCACCATGTGAGTCCTGAAAAATGCAAAACATAATCATCTCATGAAAAATGCAAGTCAATTTTATGTTATATGTATAAATTTGTAATTAATACAACATTTATATTAATTATAATTTAACACATATAACCTTTTGTTTCATAAATTAATATAACTTTTATATCAATTTATTGAAAACCCTTAATATGCATAATATATATATTATAACATTTATAATATATTTTAACCATTGAATATAACAATTATATTCTTCAAAGGAAATATTTGTTATAGGTTTATTTCTTAATTAATATAACACTTATATTAATTATTACTTAAAACTTATAACTTTTTTTTTTTTTTCATGCATACTATATATTATAACAATTATAACATACTTTCAATGCATGGAGCATGCTCCCTATAGTGGGATTTTAAAATCTATATGGCATACTTTATGCACAATCAAGGAATTTTAATTAATACAAACATTCACAATGCATAATTAATTAAACACACTAAAGTGGACTAATTTTGGCATCAAAAGCAGGCTATTACCTAAATTATTACAATAATAATTCAGAAATAAATTTGAACCGCTCCCGAACACTTCGAACCGGCCCAAAAACGCTTGCTTATGTGTGAACCGGGCCTTCAAAAGGCTGAACCGAGCTGTAACTCGATGAATCGGACCTCAATCAGCTGAACCGGACCTCCCAGGTGGCAAAAACGGTCCCGAACCATTCAGAACCGGTCTGAAAAGACCCGAACCGGACCAAAAACGGGCTGAACCGGCCCAAAAACGAGCGAACCGGTCAAAGTCAACCCAAAATCCACTTTGTGACATCACCAAAATCCATGCTGACGTCATCTCCTTCATTTTGGAAAAAACGCATGCAGGTTTGGGAGAAGAAAAACAGCACACTTCCTCTGTTTTCCCGTTTTTCTGACCTTTCCACATTCTCTCTTCAAATTGACGACCTTCCCGAACTCCGTTCGATCCGAAATTTTTACAGCTTATTCTACACACACTAATGCTCAAACACACTTGAGCATTTTGAAAAACATCAACATATTGATACTTAATTTTGATGCCAAAGTCAGATCAACACTTTAGACTCCCAGAATTTATAGACTTCAAAAAACACCCACCATACACAAAATAAATCGAATTGAGTGCTCAAAAACGCTCTGATACCAATTGAAGGAGTCTATATAAGATTAGCGGAAGCGATTTATGGATCTAAGCACTCTAATTATATTAATTTTGCAAAATAAAACACATGCTCAAGCAGAAAACAGAGGAGAGAAAAACAACCTTTGTAGCTCGAAATTCTCCTCAACCGTGGGCAAATTTTGATCACGAACACTTCGTGGACCACCATAAGTGTCTTCCCTACTATCCTCAGGCCTTGGAACAGGTTGTGGGACCTTTCCTTGAGAGAAATTGGAAGAAATGTGAGAATGGTTCAAAATCGAGAAACAGAAACTTTTTTTGAAAAAAATCCCTTCTCTTTTGATCTTTCTCCTCTATCTAAAATAGATCATTTTGCTTCTCAAGCAAGTGGAGTTATGACATCAAAGAGATGAGAATGACTTTAATGTAGGAGGTGAGTCATAGAGTGAAGGAGAAGCTCAACACTCTTATTGGACCAACATGAAAGTAAGTGGAAGTGGATAGAACTTCCCATTATCACTCTAATTTTTAATTCATAATTAAAAATTAATTTAATTTAATTAATTAAACAATTTAATTAATTATTTAATTATTTAATTTAATATCAAATATCAAATTAAATAATTTGGACCAATTGCGATTTCTTAAATCGTATGTTCGAATATGAATCCCTATTCATATTCTAAACCGAAACAATATTTAAATATGTCCTCCATTAATTTATCATAATTTAACTATGAAACGTTAAGTATATCACATATAATTAACGTTATCTCCCAAATCCGGAATTTGAACAATTCAAATTCTTTTCTCTCAAATTGTTACAAGGCTAAGTCCGAGCTAGTAAGGGGACCTTATGGACCTACAGATCATGAGCTCCAACGATTCAAGATTAACTAGCCAAACTCTTTAGCCGAGCTAATCAACATTCGTTAACCACCGGGTCACTCCACTATAGCCCAATGGCTGCACTCTCCTCACTGTAGATATATTTCTGTCCACTCAATATAACCATGATTAGTAAGTCGATTCTTCACAGGTCGTTCGTAATTACAGCTGGGTCAAAAGAACCGTTTTACCCCTGTAATTACATCTTTGTTCCTTAAGTCCCACTGATCCTCTAATGAACAAAAGGTTTGTGGTCTAACCAGCAAACCGAATCCCTCTCAGGCCAATGAGAGGGTGGGCCCATTGTTCAAGACCTGGAGTCAGCACTTAAGGGAACAACCTCTCTACTAATCCCTAAAATGGGTAGGAGTGAATTCCATCTTGCCGGACTATGTCCCCAGCTATCTACCCGGTCTTATCCCTGAAATGGGAGGCATATTGAGTCGGCAAACTCGGGCCACTCTTACCCATGCAAATCTAAGGATAATCCCAAATAAACAGGAGTTCATAGCGCGCTCAGGATTAAGATCGAGTTACCTAGGTCATTGTATGAAAATAGTCAGTTAAGACAGTAAACGGTGTTAACAAGTCTAAGTGACTATCTCGCGGTCCGGTCGTATGCAAACTCATTGCATAGGACGCCCCCACTCACATGTCTGCACATGAACGATTCAGGATCACATCGTTAGTACTATACTAAGTGGGCCGCGTCCATAGTGTCCCCAGGATAAGGTACCCAGCCCTATCCCTATACTATAGACCATTCTGGCTATAACTTGAACTTGATCAACTTTTATGTCACACATATAGTTCAAGTATACATCCTATAGCCAAGGGTTCTTCGTTTATTGGATTAGGGTTATGACATGAGCAATTCACTTTATTCAATAACAACTTTACTGAATAAACCTCAATAACAACTTTATTGCAAAATAGAATATATATTCAGTTTACAAAACATGAGTTTTAGGACATTAAACCCAACACATTCAACCAAAAACAAGACTAACTGGACCACTACGGTTGTATGAAACATTTTCCACACCTTTCAGCTCCAAGATATTTTTCAAAATCAACACAAAAACAAAGAATTGATAATATGAGGAAGACAATATTTTAAGTGTCAAGTAATGTTTAGTCTTTAACCCACCACTGAACTCCTGTTCTATTTTCAACCATCATTTGTGTATACCTAAGTTCATTGCCTCCATAGCTACAATCCTACCACAAGTCAATGCTTTTTCATTAAGGGCATTTGTGCAATACTCATCAATCCAACGTTCCAATTCAACTAACCGGCTGAAGCATTCATACTAGCACACACCTTTATTCTCTTACCACACTTGCTTTGCTTTTGTTTTTTTTTTTCACACCCTCAAATAGGGGTGATATCGGTTCGATTTTCATCGGTTTTAGGCCAAACCAAGAATTTAACCAATCCAATCGGTTTTAGCAAAAGAGGAATCGAACCAATGTCCAATAAAGGACAAAACCATCGGTTCGGTTTCTCTTCGGTTCGATTCTCAGTTTTTTGTCTTTTTTTTTTACAATTTTTTTGCTATTTTACTTCCTAGTTCGAGTCCTCATTTTAGTCTTTTTTGTCCTAAAATTTCTCAACACCTCAATAAGAATTCATAGAGTTAACAATCTCATTTTGTTACTTTAAAATTAATAGAAAGAAAACGGATGAAACGACACAAGAATGGAGTGTGATTCGATTTATGGATTTTTTGATGTATATATACATTGGTTCGGTTCGGTTTGGTTTTTAATGGTTTTTTTGGACAAAAACCGAATCGAACCAATATTTTTCGGTTTTGCCAAACAAAAATCGATATGTTCAATTTTCTTCTAAAAAATTGAACCAAACCCTTGGATCAGTTTGGTTCGGTTTGGTTCGGTTTGGTCGGTTTTCGGTTAAGACTATCACCCCTACCCTCAGAGACTCCCCTTAAGTCATAGCTTTTCTTCTTGGAATGACGATATTTTATGATGAAGTTCACCCAAGCTCCCAAGCTCATCACTTTTAAGGAATTACGCCCATATTCCCTAAGGGGTGTTTGGCCCACTGACTTGAGTTGGGTTGAGTTGGGTTTAAGACCCAACTTCCCCGTTTGGTCCATCAACAAATCAACTCCCCACAAAACAACTCAACCCTACCGTTTTGAGTGTTAACTCTCCACCATTTTGAGTAATTTCACGTAGTTTTCATGCTACAAAGTGTTGCTCGTTAGCTCTCCCCAACTCAACTCAACTCAACTTTGCATGCCAAACGCTTCCTAAGAGATTAGCCCTCTAGTCACTTCCTTCTTGCTTCTCATGATGGCAACATGTTATGATGAAGCTCACCTAAGCTTTGGCAAGATTGTGACAGTAAGACAAACACTCATCCTTCTATACTTGCAAATGCATACATATTTTTTTAAAAAGAGCTTTCACTACCTCGAGCTACTTCTTGGCACAAAGATAAACTATGGGTGTCATGAATACTCTTGACCAATTCAGTTACTCTTGTAATCAGTATTGAGAGAAAATATTCATAAGAAAGACTCGCTTGCATTTGCCTTAGGTTTGGATGCTCTTGTTTTGGCCATGAGTGCACGAACACAGCTTGAAATTTCGCGGAGGGGAAGAAGAAAGAACTCTGAAAAGAAATGGGAAGTGTTAATCCCTTTTGTGTAGAACTTCCCCTTTTTAAACAACTCTTGACCTTAAGGGTAAAATTGACTTTTCCTCCCCTATTGTAAAGGAAAGGAATCGTCCTCTTGTATGACTAAAATCTGACCCTTGCTTTTTCTTGATGTACGGATGAGATTCACCAAATCTTTTTTTTTTTTCCTTTTTTGCCAATTTCATTTAAAAAATTGAATTGCATCCTCTCCCACCTAACTACCTACACAGTTCCTTTTGAAATAAATCCCAACGTTTCATTTAATTCAATGAATTACCCTACATTGCCAAGTGTAAAGGAAAGGAATCGTCCCTTATTGTAAAATTGACTTTTCCTCCCCTATTGTAAAGGAAAGGAATTGTCCTCTTGTATGACTAAAATCTGATCCTTGCTTTTTCTTAACGTACGGCTGGGATTCACCAAATCTTTTTTCCTTTTTTTCCAATCTCATTTAAAAAATTGAAATGCATCATCTCCCACCTAACTACTTACACGCTTCCTTTCGAAATAAATCCCAACTTTTCATTTAATTCAATGAATTACCTTACACTGCTAGTTTGTGGTGTGGTTCTAACTTGATGAGTGAGTTTAGCAGGGTAAGTTACCCTGGAGATTTTATGAGTGTTACAAATGAACGGAAGCCCGTTAGGCTAGTGCCACTTACCCTATATTCTTTCTCCCCGTGCGAGCATGTATTCCTAGAATGTTGTGTGATAGGACGGGCATGAGGGTTGCTTTCCCTTTTTTCTCGTGTTATCTTAGGGGGCGATTCCCCCACAATATATAGAATGAGGGTGGATCTACTTCATTTGGTATGCTAGTCTAGGGGCGGTTCTCCACCGATCTGAGCATGAGGTTTGCTTTCCTTCATTGTGTGGTTATGGGGGCGATTCCTCCAAGATTGTAGGCGTGAGGGTTGCTTTCCTTCACTGCATTAGACCAATCTAGGTTACATGACTCTTAGATATGGCACGAGGCTTTACCAGAGAGGGGTGGGCTTAGGGTAAGGTGAGTGGGCGCTTAGCTAATGGACGCAAATGTTCGAGTTAAGCAAGAGCCTGTGAGTTAGGGCAGAGCTCTTCTGTGTATGACTGTGAACTTTGGACCCTTAAGGGGCCGTTTGGCCCATGGGTTTGGGTTGGGATGGGTTTGGGTTCCAAACCCAAAACCATGTTTGGCACAACGTGTTTCAAAACCAAAGGTTTTGAAACACAACCCCATGGGTTACAACAGTGCAACCCCATGGGGTTTGTGCCATGTTTTCCTCTTCCATTTACCGTTTTCCATTTCCGGCGACCACTCCGACAACAACTCCGGCGACCACTCCGATGACAACTCCGGCGACCACATCGGCGACCCGACCACCGCTAACGATTACCTCCGATGACCACTGCGATGAGAACTCTAGAGACCAGTTTCATTTACCTTTCTCCATTTCTAGTGACTACTTCGACAACAACTCTGATGACAACTTCGACGACCACCCGACAACCACCGATAACGACAACTCCAACGACCACAACGGTGACCCAACCACCGCTGACGATTACCTCAGACAACCACTGCAATGAGAACTCGAGAGACCAGTCTGACGATTACCCCTGCGACTCGACCACCCCAACAACTCGACACCCCGATAACCCAACCCTCAAACAACCCGACTTGCCTGAACCACCGACAACAACCACTTGACAACCACTTCAATGACCCGATCACCCGACAACCATAGTTGACGATCACCTCAAAAACCTGACCACCTAGCAACCACCATAGACAACCACCTAGTGACCACTCCGATGACCTGACCACCCTGATGACTACTTCGGCGATTACCCCGACGACTTGGTAACCCAACCACCCAAAACCACTGTTGACGACCACCTGGTGACCACCCTGGCGACTCCAACAACCCAACCACTGCCACAACCACCCAGCGACCACTCCGGCGACGTGATCACCCTAATGACCACTCCAGCGACTCGACAACTACTGGTGAAAACCACCCAACGACCATTCCGGCGACCTGACCACCATGCAATCACCACCGGCGACCACCTCGGCATACCCAAACACCCCATCAATCCAACCACCCCAACGACCACTCCAACAATCACCCTAGCGACCCAACCACCTAGTCAATATTTTAAAAGGGCCAGCGTGGACGAGGTATATGCAAAACTAAAGGCGATCCCAGGGATGACAAGGCAAGACTGAATGGCTGTTGCAAAGACTATTCTCTCGGATAGTATGATGTTGAACTCCTTTACATTCACCCCAGATTGGAAGTATGATTACTACGTGAAAATTTTGGGGAAAGCACTTAGAACTTGACTCTCTTTTCATCACTTTCATCTACCATTCTTATGACTTACATTTGGGTTTGGACAACTATTTCTACTTTCTTGTCATTTCATCTGGAATGTGTGTTATGATATTTTTAGAACTAGATCTTAGTTATAATTTTTGGTTTTACTTTACCATTGGCAACACCATTTTTACATTGCACCTATTAATTATCTGTTGCTACGCATAATCTTCAATTTTATGTCATCATGAATGGAGTGAATGAGATAGCATATAGTTATACAAACTACACATAGTATAATTCAAATTGAACTATAGTTGTAACAATTGCTCTACATAATTGGTTAAATAGTTGGTATGTAACACCAAAAAAATTATGAAGTTAAAAAAATGGAGTAGGAAAAAAAAACAGTGTAAGATTTTTTTTTAAATAATAAACAGTTTGAAAATTTATAAAAAAAAAAAACAGACTAAACAAACCCAGCCCAACCCAACCATGCACCCAAACACAGGTTTCAGCAAACCAGCCCAACACAACCCTGCACCCCAAACACAGGAATCAGAAACCCCAGGGTTTCTGATTCCAGCCAAGAAACCCCAGGGTTCCAGAACCCCAGGGTTTCTGATTCCAAACCAGTGCGCCAAACAGCCCCTAAGTGGGCTGCTTACTGAGTATGTTTATACTCACTCGTGCTTCTTTGTTTGTGTCTTTGCAGATGGCGCACAACCACGAGGCAGGTGACAGAGGCGAGGACTTGACGAGGCTATGGAGACACCACTGAAGTTTTGTTTCGTGTCTAGTGTCTAGTTTTGGTACCTTTGTTCTTTACTCTGTTGTTGGTCTGTATATCCTAACTTTTCTTTGGTTTTCGTGTGTTTGATTAGAACCTCTTCGATTCTTGTGTCTGTTTGGTTGAGCTCAGCATATTTTATTGTAGTCTGGTGGATGCTAAGTGTTTTCTTTGAGATATAGAAGTGTTTTTATTCCTATCAGGTCTTTGTAAATTTTGGTTTTTTCATAGTTACGTCCTTATGCTGCCGAAATTTCAGGCATGAGTGGGGTATCTCAGTCATGCTTCCGCATTTTGTCTATTGTGTTAAGTAGGGTCGTTACAGTTGGTATCAGAGCCCTAGGTTATGTAGACTTGCTTACATCGTAGGCATCAGTTTCTCCATAGCAGTGCTCAAGAAAGTCGTCTCATCACATCCAGGTTTGTCTTCTGCCCAATGTGAAAAGTAGCATAGAGTTAATGTTTGCTTTGTGGTTTACTGTTTCTTGGCATGTGGTTTATGAAGTAACCCTTAAGTTGATTTATGTGCGTTAGGTTGTGACTTTGTGGGAATGATGATTTAAGTAGGGTAGTATTCTTAAATGTCTTTAAGCATTGAGGATGGTAGTTAGAGGAAACTACCTTTCAGGCTCATTCCTTTTGAGTAAGGTTCGTGACCAAGTAAGTTATTTTCGTTGTTCCTCTCCTATCTGGATAAAAGAGTGATGAAGTATGAGAGTAACTAAACCAAGAGGTGGATATGTTTCTTGGAGATGGAAAGAGACTTGATGGTCTTAATAAAGAGAAAAATGAGGAAAAGAAAGGTGATATAGAAAAGTTTTGTTGTCTCGAGAGATAGAAAGGGAACGATTTTGTTGAGGTTCTTAGTATTCGAGTATGGTATGATTTATGGTTAGAAGTTGTTAGATGCAGTGAAAGGAATCCTGTTAGTATTTGACGCTCAGAACTTTGTAAGTTTTGGCTAAAGGCAAGTGCATGAGACTTTGGTTATGGAACTTAGCGCAGTATGTTAGATCTTCCTCCTAAGATGAGCGTTTAACCCTGCGAGACTCTGCCCTTGGGAGAGAATTTCGTTAAGACTTCGTGGAGGGAGTAACCTTTTTATTTGAAAACTCACATTGGCCTTAGTTGCTAAAGAGCTAGAAAAGGAACAAAAAAAAGGGTGGTTCGTATATTAGTGACTCCCGTGGATGAAGTTGCGGAGGCAATAGTGGAAGTCTGGATCAGATAGAAACGGATTAGAGGTTGAAGTCGTGGAGGTGAAACCCAGATGGTGATTCAAATGATGGAGACAATAAGGATAAACCTTCAAGTTGGAATGGCGGGTTTAGGTAACAATAGAGGTTGGAGTAGTGATGGCAATGTAGGGTCCTAGAACCGAGGAAGTGATGAGAAGAACCAACGGCAGAGTTGGAAGTCGAGCAATGATGGTGGTGATAAGCTTGGTGGTCAGGGATCAGGTTGGAAGACGACACCCAAGGGGAATGAGCACATTAATTGGAAAGTATCGGGTCGTTCTTGTGGCGTGGATCAAAATTCTAGTCGGAATGGAGGAACTGAGAATCAAACAACAAAGAAGGATGTGAACGCAGGTGCCAGCAATACTGCAAGTTGGGGGTATAGCCAGCTCTGCAGATAGAGGGATTTTGTCATCTGGTTAGGCTCATTAATCGATGGTAATATCTCAATTCAAGTGCAAGCTCTAGTTTCGATAGATGACCTTCCTAGAACTCAAGCAGGGGTGGATTTCAGTGCCAGTGTGGAGCTAGAGAGTTGTCGTCCACGGTTATGTTCCCAAAAAGGGGTTGGTTGAGCCTTAGTGTAGCTTGGTAAGGTGATCGTTTGCTTCATGCCAGTTGAAGGTTTACGAATGTAGTTACCCGACCTATGGTTTGGTGGGTAGCTATGGTCATGCTTTGAGGATTTCAAGGCACTATTGGTTTGAGGAGAAAATTCGAAACTTTCATCGCCCTTACGAGCCTAGTGCAGTTTTCATTTCGGAGTTAAGCATGAGGCAACTTGAATGGTTTGAGTTAGTAAGAGTTTATGGTGTCGGGTTATGCTGTCACAAGATGGAAGGGGCGTGGTGTTCGTACTTGGTGGTCTTGTGTCCCTGAAGGTAGTCCTGATGAAATGAGCTTTGAGGTTCGAACAAAAGGAAAGGTAACTAATGTTTGAGGTTGGGTCGTTTGAGATGCAAACATGTATCCAAAGTTTTTCTAAGACTAGCCACTTTCGAGGACGAAAGTTCTTTTAAGGTGGGTAAAATGTAACGCCCAACTTATTCAGGTGCGTTAATTTCGAAATTTTGGAATTTAATTTGGAATAATTCTCAAATTGAATTTTGAATAGGGCTAATTTGAAGTTTAGGATGGTTGGAAGGGCAAAAATGGAAGGGAAGAGTTGGTCAAAGGGCATTTTTGGAATTTTTTAAAAAATAATAAATAAATATATTATCCTCTCCCTTATCTTCTTCTTTTCCCTTATCTCTTCCTTCTTCTTCTCCACATCCCTCCCCCTCTCTCCCGAAAATGGATCCCCCACCAAACACCCATCTATTTCTCTCTCTCTCTCTCTCTCTCTCTCTCTCTCTCTCTCTCTCGTCGAATTGCAAATCTCCCAGCCCGCAAGCACAAGCCCATGCTAGCCTGAATTGCTGTCATCTACTGTTCCGTCGCGCTGCCTAGTCCCTCTGGAGCAGTCGTCTAAGCCTGCCTGCCACCACATCAGCCAGCTGCTTGTTCGCGCAGAATCTGCGGCTGCCGTTTGCACACCACTGCCCTGTTCCATTCATAGGTCTCTCTCTCATGTTTGCGTTGTGCGGCTGGTGATAAAAGGGGCGCCTCACACCTGATTTCCGGCATGTGGCTACGTTTTAGGCGGATCAAGAGTGTGTTCTATGTTCTAGCCTCGGGCAACACCATATTTCGACCCTTGGTCATCGATTCGACAAGTTTCGATTCGATTAGAGGTAAAATTCATTTTTTTGAGTTTAATTCCAAATTGATGGTTGGATTTAGAGATTTACCCATAATGTTTTGGGACTTAGTTTTCGAACACCGGTGTGTTTGGAGGTCAGATCATCGACTCGAGGCTACTTCGACATCAAAACCAGCAAGCTTTTGGTTCGTTTCGTTGTGGGTAAGGCTTATTTGCCGTGGTAAGTGTTTCGAAATTGATTCGAAGTAGTTTAGGGACTGTTTTGGTGATTTAAAATTTACCCATAACGCGTTGGACTTTGTTCAAGGTTACCCATTACATTAGGAGGTTAGGTTGTCGAGTTCGAACCAATTCAACATAATTTCAGTAAGTGAAGATGTTATGAGATCACGTATTCAAATTTTTGGACTACCTTGAATCTTGGAGTAAATGTAAGTAGTTTTTGGACTAGCCCTTTAAGTTATTATTTGAATTTGGTTTATGTTTGGAAAGTTATGAATTGTGCAAGCATGTCTGAGTTGTGTTTTTGAAGCATGTGTGCCTAAATTTATGTATGTGGAACACGTGATTGTTGGCTGCATTGTTCTAAAATCTTTCTTGAGCTTAAGTTGACTAAACAGGTTTTTATTTTTGGTATTAAGGGGTTAAATTTTCGGAGCGCTTAGAACTATCGAGTACTAGCATGTGTAGGGGCCATGGTTAAGTAAAATTATTGTTATAGTTTGTTTGATGGTTATCTTGTTGATCCTGCCAGTAGTCATATGCTTGTCTCAAAGATTAAGCCATGCATGTGTAAGTATGAACTAATTCAAACTGTGAAACTGCGAATGACTCATTAAATCAGTTACAGTTGGTATCAGAGCATGTTAGCTTCCCGGGTGGGGTTGCTGCTTGATCAGGGGTTCTCCAGCTTTCACCTTGCGTAGGTGGACACTCGAAGTAAATGCTCTTACCCTGACAAGTCTCCATGGGAGGTTGTCTCGTGTAGAGAGTGTCGGGCGTAAAACATGTTATTGATGTACCGCTGTAAGAGTGTAGACCTTGCTCTTGGTAGCTGAGGGGGCGATTTCCCCATTGTGAGGAGCACGAGGGTTGTTTTCTTTCTCTAAGTAATGCTAGCTTAAGGGGCGATTCCCCCACTTTATTTAGAGTTATTGTTGCTTTCCTTCATTCAGTATGCTAGCTTAGAGGGCGGTTTTCCCATTGGATGTGCTTGGGAGCCTCGGGCCAGGTGGTTGTGTGGTTCTGACTTGATGAGTGAGTTTAGCATGGTAAGTTACCCTGGAGGTTCTATGAGCGTTGCAAATGAACGGAAGCCCGTTAGGCTAGTGCCACTTACCCTATATTCTCTCTCTCCATGCAAGCATGTATTCTTAGGATGTTGTGTGATAGGGTGGGCATGAGGGTTGCTTTCCCTTTTTGCCTGTGTTATCTTAGGGGGCGATTCCCCCACGATATATAGAATGAGGGTGGGTCTACTTCATTCGGTATGCTAGTCTAGGGGCAGTTCTCCACCGTTCCGAGCATGAGGGTTGCTTTCCTTTATTGCTAGCCAGAGGGGGCAATTCTCCCAAGATTGTAGGCGTGAGGGTTGCTTTCCTTCACTGCATTAGACCAGTCTAGGTTACATGACTCGTAGGTATGGCACAAGGCTATACCAGAGAGGGGTGGGGCTTAGGGTAAGGTGAATGGACACTTAGTTAATGGACGCGAATGTTCGAGTTAAGCAAGAGCCTGTGAGTTAGAATAGAGCTCTTCTGTGTATGATTGTGAACTTTAGATCCTTAAGTGGGCTGCTTACTGAGTATGTTTATACTCACTCATGCTTCGTTGTTTGTGTCTTTGCAGATGGCGCACAACCACGAGGCGGGTGACAGAGGCGAGGACTTGACGAGGCTATGGAGACACCACCGAAGTTCTGTTTCGTGTCTAGTGTCTAGTTTTGGTACCTTTGTTCTTTATTTTGTTGTTGGTATGTAAATTCTAACTTTTCTTTGGTTTTCGCGTGTTTGATTGGAACCTCTTCGATTCTTGTGTCTGGTTGGGTGAGCTCAACATATTTTATCGTAGTGTTTTTATTCCTATCAAGTCTTTATAAATTTTGGTTTTCTCATAGTTACGTTATGTTTCCGAAATTTCGTGCATGAGCGAGGTAACTCAATCGTGCTTACGCATTTTGTCTATTGTGTTAAGTAGGGTCGTTACACATCTTCTCACCATCTCATTTGCACACTGCGTATACACATATGCATCCTCCCACATCTAGAACTTTACTTCATGATGGAACTTTTTTAATTGTTGCGCTATCATCTCTACTGGCAGTTCTCCACAAGCGAGGTAATTAACTATATCTGCCACTTCTTTAAGCAAGGCCATTGTAAACAGCATTTCATTTGGAAATGAATTTCGAATTTTTGATTACTGGATCATAAAAGATGTTGACTCAATTTGAGATAAGTGATCAGCTACCTGATTCTCTGATTCCGTCTTATCTTTAATTTCTAAATCGACTTCTTGTAAGAGCAACACTCAACGTACCAGTCTTGGTTTAGCATCCTTTTTGTAAGATGTTTAAGAGCCACGTGGTCAGTGTGCCACAATTTTATCTCCAATAAGGTATGGTTGAAATTTCTCTAGTGCAAACACTGTGGCTAAGAGTTCCTTCTCATAATCGTATAATTAACTTGAGCATCATTGAGAGTTCGATTAGCATAATATACTGGATGAATGATCTTACCAACTCTCTATCCTAGCATTACACCCAATGCGAAGTCACTTGCATCAAACATCACTTCAAATGGCAAACTCAAATCAGGGCTTGATATTATTGGTGATGTGACTAGGATAGATTTCAAGATGTTAAATGCTTTCAAACACTCATTAGTAAATTGAAAAGGTCTATTCACTTCCAAGTCTAACAAAGAATACGAAGGCTTTGCAATATTTGAAAAATCTTTAATGAATCTTCTGTAAAACCCTGCATGCTCAAGAAAACTTCTTACTCCTTTTATTGAGATAGGTGGCTCTAATTTTTCAATCACTTCAACCCCTTTATGTGAAATTTTATGGCCTAGGAAAATTCCTTCCTTGACCATGAAGTGACACTGCTCTTAATTTAAAACCAAGTTGGTTTCCTCACATCTTCACTGGACTTTTCCTAAGTTCTTTAGACAGGCTTGAAAGGATTTTCCAAACACTGAAAAGTCGTTCATAAACACTCATGTTGTTTGTACCATATCAGAGAATATGACCATTATACAAGATGGAATGTTGTTGGAGCATTACATAAGCCAAAAGGCATCCGCCTAAAAGCAAATGTTCCATAAGGGCACGTAAATGTTGTTTTCTCTTAGTCTGGAGGTGCAATTGTGATTTGATTGCACCTCGAGTACCCATCTAGAAAACAATAATAAGCTTTTCCTACCAATTTGTCCAACATTTGGCAACTTCTTTCATTGTTGGATTCAGCCTTCTCTGAGGCTCAGTAGTTCTAAAATTCCAACCTCCAAGTTAATTTTATGCATACATAACGAGGGACTTATGCCTTTTATATTCCCTAATGTTCATCTAATTGCCCTTTTATACTGTTTCAGCAACTGTAACAACAATGGCTCATCCTCAAGCAGTAAACTTGCTGAAATGATGACTGGTAGTGTTTTTTCCTCCCCTAAATAGGCGTATTTCAAGTGTGTAGGCAAGATCTTTAACTCAAGTTTAGAAGGCTCTTCTATTGATGGTTGCATTGGTGTAAACTTTCTATCACTCAACTCCAATGATTCAAAGGTTCTTTTAATTCTTGAGATCTCTGTTATACATTTGTTGCCTCTTTCATCTCTGCCCCATTCATCCTTTTCAACATTGTTAAATTTTTGTTTATGTTCCTGCATTTTCTCATCAAACTGACTTTCAACAATCTCATTTAGTATATGAAGAACAAAGCATTCTTCTACCTTAGCAGGGTATTTCATTACTTTAAAAATACTGAAAATCACCTTTTCACTAGCTACCTTCATTTTGAGTTCACTTGTGGGCACATTAATTTAAGTTCCCTGCAGTGGCCAAGAAGGTTCTTCCCAAAATTATTAGGACTTCCTTATCAGTTTCATAAATCTAAAATTATGAAGTCGGTTGGGAAAATAAACTTATCTATTTGGACCAAAATATCTTCTATTTTTTCCTCTAGATGTGTGATGGACCCATCTGCAAGTTGTAAGGTCACAGTGGTGGTCTAACCTCCCCAATACCCAACTTCTGGAAGATGGATAATGACATCAAATTGATGCTAGCTTCTAAGTCGCATAGAGCTTTACTCACTGATTTTCCTCCTATACAAACTGGTACAGTTTTGAAGAAGGGATAACTTAGCCCCAATCACATTAGACCATTTAAGGTCACCGAGCAAATTGTTCTAGTTGCTTATAGTTGGGCTTTTCCACCAATGTCGTATGCTCAACACAACATATTTCCTAAGTCATTAGTAAGGGAGTACATCAATGACCCTTCTTATGTGTTGGATTTAGAACGTTTACATCTAAATGAGCACTTGAATTATGAGGAGAAACCTATTAAGATTTTAGCTTGGCAAACCAAGGTACTAAGAAATCTAGCCTTTGAAGTTAGTAAAGGTGCTAGGAAGGAACCTAAAGACTAAAGAAGCAACTTAGAAAAAAGATTATGAGATTCTAGCCAAGTACCTAGAGTTGTTGGAGTAGCAAACTTTCGAGGACGAAAGTTCTTAAGGTAGGGAGATTGTAATACCCTGCGTTTTCAGTTACGGTTAATTTTACTTTTTGGTGATTCTATGGATTTCATTTTGTCTTAGTACTTTTGAAAATTGGTCTCAAGTGGTTGAAACTAAGATATTTGAAGTTTTGGCTTGTTGGATGAGAACTTTCAACAAGTCTAAAGTCCAAGTAAACATTTTCCTTGGGTTTTTATTTTGCAATTTAATTAAACCCAAAAGATTTTCTTTTGATTGGTCTAAGATTTGAAATTTTATTTATTTTTTAGTTGCGTTTTAAATCTTGGAAAGAAAAGGGAAATCTTGGATATTCTAGATCCTCATTCTATTATTTATTGGAGTTTTAGTTGGATTTGGGTTTTGTTTAGTTAAAAGAAGAGGAAAAGAAAAATAGAGAAAATCCACCCTAAATTTCTTCTTTTCTTCCCCTCTTATCATGCACGCATGTCGTCTCCTCTCCCTTCCTCTAGTTTTCTTTTTCTCGATGAGACCCATGCAACACCCATCTCTGGCGAAGCACCCACGCGCCATGCAGCAGCCTCTCCGACGCGTTTCTCCCCCTCCACTCTGTGAATCGCAACCTGCAACAGTTGTGAGCAGTAGCTGATAAAGGAGCTTGTCGAAGGCTCTATCAGATAAATTTATAAACCGAAATTCTAAAATTTGCAATAATAATGGCCAGGGTCATCTACTGGGATTGAAGTTCTTAGATTTAATTAAGTATTATAGTTAATTATGCCCAATTTTATTTAGAGAAATATAACTTTGGTTTGATTTTTTTTTATAAATAAATAAAATCTAAGCTATTATTTACAAAGTTGGAGTCTAATTTTAGAGAGATTTAGAAATTGCAATCCATGAAACACAACTATGAAATTGATTAAAGAATTATGAAACATGCAACAAGTCCTAAGCCAAGAATTACTAAGGTATTCAAAGACTCTCTCGAGCCCAATTAAACTCATGCAAATAAGTAAATCAACTTCTTGGTCTATTTCTACAACTAAACATGACATTGTGAAATTCTCTTAAGGGCTTCTAACATTAATTTATTCATTCTCATGCAATAAACCAATCCTAGTCATGCATCTAAGTCCTTAGTTAAATTTACTTTCTCAAGCTAAATTTAACTCAACATATAAAACTATGGCCAAGAGCTTAGAAGATTAATTCAAGATGCATAAAAGACGTTACAAAAACATAAACCAATAAATCAAACAGTCTTTCAAAAATAATACAATCAACCATGAGTCTACTGTTGAGTTTTGTGTCCTAAAACTCGTGGTTTTGTAAACTGAATGTATATTCTATTTTGCAATAAAGTTGTTATTGAGGTTTATACAATAAAGTTGTTATTGAATAAAGTGAATTGTGTATTCCATAACCCAAATCCAATGAACTAAGAACCCTTGATTATAAGATGTATACTTGAACTTTATGTATGACATCAAAGTGGATCAAGTTCAAGTAATAGCTAGAACGGTCTATAGTATAGGGATAGGGCTGGGTACCTTATCCTGGGGACACTATGGACGCGACCCACTTTGTATAGTACTAACGATGTGATCCTGAATCGTTCATGTGGAGACATGAAAGTGGGAGCGTCCTATGCAATGAGTTTGCATAAGACTGGACCGCGAAATAGTCACTTAGACTTTTTAACTCCGTTTACTGTTTTAACTGACTATTTTCATACGATGACCTAGGTAACTCGATCTTAATCCTGAGTGTGCTATGAACTCATGTTTATTCGGGATTATCATTAGATTTGCATGGGTGAGAGTGGCCCGAGATCACCGACTCAATAAGCCTCTCATTTTGGGGATAAGACCGAGTAGATAGTTGGGAACATAGTCATGTGAGATAGAATTCACTCCTACCAGAGGATTTAGTAGAGAGGTTGTTCCCTTAAGAGCTGACTCCGGGTCTTGAACAATGGGCCCACCCTCTCATTGGCCCGAGAGGGATTCGGTTTGTTGGTCGGACCACAAACCAATTGTTCATTAGAGGATCAGTAGGACTTAAGGAACAAGAAGTAATTACAGGGGTAAAACGGTTTATTTGACCCAGTTGTAATTACGAACAACCTGTGAATGATCGACTTACTAATCATGGTTATATCGAGTGGACATAAATATATCTACAGTGAGGAGAGTGCAGCCACTGGGCTTTAGTGGAGTGTTGATGACTTGCTAAAGTGATGTGAATAATTATGCAATATTATGTTGTCTATGCGCAAGTGTACACATACTTTTGTAGCAAGCGATAAGTAAATTATCGTATCCACACTATTGCTGGAACAAAATTAATGCTAAAGCAGGGAAAACAGAGGAATCGTAACTAAACAAATAATAACTGGTCTAAATACTTTTAGCTAAAACAAGGCTCGGATTAAGAGGTAAATCATGCTTTAATTAAGTTACGAATTGAGTACACATTCATTCCATTTGACCCACTACAAATTTCACGGTATTCTCCCGAATTATCTAAGTATACTGTTTCATTTACATTACTTCAGCACATTGAATCCACTGTATTTTGTGTACGTTAGGTGAGTGATTATCCCTAACCTACTCACTTAGCTAGCTACTAACCCTAACAATGGGCTAACGTGGTTTTTAAGCTCTCAGCGCCTCATATTCTTCCCAGAAATCAAAGGGACACTGCTCACATCAGCTGGCCAAACGGACATGAACTAATGAATAAGCCCTCTTAAAAATCAAATCGAATGAAAGAAAATATAGTCAGCTATAACATTAATCAAAAGCAATCATCCTCTAATCCTCACCTTATGGTGATTAGTTCATAATGTAAAAACAATAGCAGGAAAGTCGAAATGTAACATAATGGAAATGATGTAGAAAATAAACTAAATGGAAACAGAAAACGTAGCAGAAGAAATCGGGAAGCTGCCCCAAAACATTTGACTCAGTATTGGCGTTGATCCCCTGGAGAAACCTTCCTTTTATGGAAATCTTTCGTCCATGGCCTCCCAATCAGAGCTCTCCTTCTCTCTCTCTCTCTGTTATTTCGAGATCTCCCACTTCTTCAAAAAAAAAACGGCTACCCACAATATATACTCCTTTCTTTATGAAAACCAGGGCTGATTAGACAGGTCCTGAGACGTGGAAGGCTCCTAATGGTTGAAACACGCTTATTAGACTGACATTTTCCAGCTCATTAATGAATCGCAATTTCCACGTGCGAAATTCGTATAGGTCTGAGTTGCAAAGTTTGCTCTAGCAAACAGTGGTAAAATTGCTGCTCTTGACCTCGATCGTCTTCCTTAATCAAGCCCTAAATTAATCACATTAAGCTCCTTAATTAGGATAATATTGCTCTAATAATAATGTTACTATATCAAAATTAATCATAGAGCAAAATACATCAAAGCTAGGAGTTTTCCACAACATAATGAGAGAAAATATGACAATTAAGTCCTGATTTGCTAGCTTATAACTCTAAATTTTAGAGTTATCAAACCCCCAAACTTGAATCATTACTCGTCCTCGAGTTATGCTTTCTCCACCTGCACATGTCAACAACTACTTCTACTTGACCACTAAATTCTTATATGCATTACCACCATTGTAGCGATGCTCTAGCATCAAACCTGCTCCTTCAACTCAATACATGCTGTCCTGCTTCAAGATTTCAAATTATGCTCTTTTGCACATGCCTAAGAATTAACTAGACACCTTTTAGCTCCAAAGCTTTTATCACTTAAAAATTCTAATCCTCAAGCTCATTATGCAATCCCAAAACCAAATTTACACAAGAGTGCTTCCTTTCTAAGACTAATCTTCTAAGCTAGCACCAAACTTGCACTTTTCTCTTTTTTTTTTTTTTTAAACAGTCTACTACTCTCTTGGAGATCCTTGAAGTCACATCCCTATTTCTTGGAATGACAACATTTTATGATGTCGTTCACCCTAGCTTTCAGGCTCATCACCTCATAGGCATAACACTCATTCCACTTCTTTTCTAAGATTGGCCCTCATGTCACTCCCCTCTTGCTTCTCAGAATGGCGACATTTTATGATGAAGCTCATCTAAGCTCTAGGAGAGTTGTGACAATTAAGCTAACACTCATCCCTTGCTTCCTTTTTTTTTTTCAAAGCTTCTTCATGCAGCTTATACCTTCGTTCCAGAATGCAAACACTTTTTGGTGAAAACATCTAGCTACGAGCACAAGCTACACAGAGATTGCTTTAGCAAAACCCTTTTTCTGAGCTAACAATTTTTTTTTTTAAAAACCCGCAAAACAGGTTGGGTTTGCTTGCAAGGGAGAGGAGTGCATCTTAGGAGTGGAAGAGGAGTGCTCCCTAAGAGTAGATCCTAAGAAAAAAAAATTAACAAGCAAAATCTTCAAAAATGCTCTAGCACTTTAACACGGCCCCCCAAACTTAAATTGCTCATTGTCCCCAATGAGAGATAGTAAAGGGAAGACCCCCAAACTTATTACAAGCTGGCTAAAAAAAACTAGAATTAGTCAGTGAAGTAAACTTGGTATCACTTGATTGGGAATGAGCATTCCTAGACTTCTAAGCTTTAAAATGGATGGTTCTATAAGAATCTATTTAAAGCTTAGGACTTCTTGTGCAAAAGAGTCAATAACCTAAAATGCTAAATCATCAGCAATCATCCAGCTGTCTTGAATACAGGAACTAATTTGACTCAGCAAAAGAATTTAAGGTACAAGCAGAGCACAACTTAGTTTACATGCAATTTCTAATTATGCTACTGCAATCTACTTGCTTTTATAACAGGCTTAGGCAAGAGCAATTCATTCAGTATTTAATTTAAGAGCAAGGAGACTGAAACAAAATATGCTTTCAATTTACTACGAGCTCAGAAGATCATTACTACATTCCTAATCACATGAGCAGAGAGCTTTTCTTTTCTTCTTCAAACCTAGTTCTAAAAACTTAAACAACACAGTAACAACTAACAAAGCAGAAATAAACATAACAAAAATTGAACAAAGACAAGTAAAGGCAGACAGATAAGTAAATGATTAAAGGAAGGCAGACTACATCCCTTCTCCTTCTTCTCCGGATGAGTCTTCAATATTTTCTTCTTCAAACGGTTGGTCAACAGATGGCGGAATCCAAGGAGTCAGTATTTCTTCTGGGAAAGTAGGAAAAGCAGAGAATGGCTTCTGAAAGTTGTTGTGCAGGGCCTTCTTAATAGTTGAATCTCTTCTCTGAGCATAAATCCAGACGGTTTGCTGTTGCATTTCTGCATGCTCAACCCGCTGCAGCAATTGGTGTTGTAATTCCAAAAGCTTGTCAACTCCTCTTAGAAGACCACCGGCTTGATAGCTTCCTTCCCTTCTCTGCAGGCGCTGAATGCTGCTTGGATTAATAACACCCTTGTCAAAGAGTAGGTCATCCTCAGGATGTCTCGGCACTTCCGCCCGATCACACAGCATTGAAATTGTGTTTGGGAAGAATAACTTCCCAACCTTCTTCTTCGCACAGCTCTTAATTTGCGCAGAGATAATCTTCCCCACATTTATGCTTAACTCCTTAAGAATTGCAAAGGTTAACAGGATTCTTGCCATGGATACAGTCGAGTCATGGGTTGTCAGTATAAGACGGAGCTTGACAAAGGCCAGCCACACATTTGCCTCATTGGTGAGATATGCCGCTTGGAAGGTTCTTGCTCCAGCACTTGAAATCCTCCATTGAGCATCTCCCACCTCCTTAACTGCTACATTTAACTACTCCACAGAGGGAGTAGTAATCATTTCATTAAACAATGCGTGGGGGAAGTCCTCGAGGTGGTACAGGTCATTAATGGCCTCCGGTGACCAATCGACTTGAACTCCACGTACTATGGCCGAATACCCCTCTTTTGGGTCCAAATTTGCATAAAATTCCCAAACTCGGGCTTCGCATGGCTGCCTTGCAAACTGCTGTCATCCATGACCTTCAATCCTGGATCTTAAAAATTGAGGTAGCGTGGTCAAATCAGAACTAAATCCTCTCTCCGCCAAAAAGTCTCTTTTCTTTAACTCATTGTATTTCTTCTTCGCACTAGAGGAAATAAATCTTTCCCAAGGAAATCTCATACTTTCCTCCACCTTCTTCTTGCCCTTTTTCTTCGCCTTTTCATCCAATGCTGCAGCATCATGCTCTTGTGGTCCTGTTTCCACTGTTATAATCTCCTATGCCACAAATGCTTCAACAGAGCGCTTTCTCTTCTTCCTCTTCTTTTTGGATTTCTCTGGCGACTTTTCTATTACTGCTTCATCAATCACTAGGCTTTGCACAGGTGGTTCTTCCATCTCTTGGGTTTCTTCCTGCTCTGGTATTTCTTCCAGTTCTGGAATTTCTTCTCTTTCCGCATTCTCTTACATGTCTTCGATAGGTTCTTCCTCTTCCACATGCTCTTGAACAATGGTTTCCTTTTCAGCAACTTCATCACTTTCGACTGGCGGTTCTGGCGTTGCCTCTTTCACTACCTTCTTCTTTCGTTTCTTTGGTGATTTTCTCTTCTCTTGCTCTGGAATAATCTCTGCTTCCACTGGTTCCGAAGGTTCACCTTCCTGAAGCTTCGATCGGCGTGTTTTTTCTGGCATTTTTTCGGCGAGAAAATAGAAGTTTCGGAGCTAAAGTATTAGGTTTGGGATAGCAAAGAGATGGGTTAAATCGAAGGGCTAGGGTTTAATTTAAGGACAATGATGAGGAGGGTAAACTGGTCTTTTCCGTCAGGTTTTCAAATTCAAAATCCCCCCAAAATTGCCTTGAATGACGTTATACCCTTAAAGATTGCTGACGTCGTCAGATTGATCAAAAAACCCATATCGCTTTCCCAACTCTCTACATGCCTTCTTGAGATTAATCCCCAACCACTCAAATAAAAAAAATTCCGAAAATTGCTCTGTCTTTAAAGTTGTCGTACCAACCTCTTTTAATCCTTTATCCGAAAAAGGAATTTTCTCTGTCTTTCCTTTTCTTTTTTTTTCTTTTCTTCCAAAATCTGTTTTCCTTTTTATTTACAAACTCACAAAAGACAAAATAAAATATCTACACAATAAAGAAAATCATTAAACTCCTAAAGTAAAAAATAAAAAATAAAAAAAAAATCAACTAACACAATAAATTCTAGAGCGTAAAAATATTCAATAATACACAATGCTCCTGCAATATCATTGTTTTGTCATTCTTCCTTCAAATTCAGGGAAGCAAGCTTCCGCTGAATTTCTCCTCCCCAATAATGTTTGATTCGATGGCCGTTCACCTTGAATTCTCTTCCATCTCTCTCATCCTACAAAGTTATTGCACCATAGGGAAATACTTCCACAATTGTGAATGGACCAGACCATCTAGACTTAAGTTTTCCTGAAAATAATTTTAGTCTAGAATTGAACAGTAAAACTCTTTGTCCTTTCTCAAAATGCTTTGGCAAAAGCCTTTTATCATGCCACAATTTAGTTGCAGCATGTCTCATCTCATCTAACTCATTAAGCTGCAGCAACCTCAATGCTCCATCATGAGTATAATCAAAATTCAACTTTTTCAAGGCCCAAAATGCTTTGTGCTCTAACTCTACAGGTAAATGGCAAGCTTTACCAAAAACTAACCTGTATGGTGACATACCTAAAGGTGTTTTGTAAGTTGTCCTATATGCCCAAAGAGCATCTTCCAACCTATTGGACTAATCTTTTCTATTTGGATGAACAACTTTTCAAGTATTCCCTTTATCTCCCTATTTGACAATTCTATTTGGCCATTGGCTTGTGGGTGATAAGGTGTTGAGATCCTATGCTTTACATGATATTTTGCTAATAAATTGCTAAGCATCTTGTTAACAAATGGGTCTCTTCATCGCTAATTAAAACTCTAGGTGTGCCAAATCGTGTAAAAATGTGCTTATGCATGAATTTCAAAACAGTTTTAGCATCATTTACAGGACAAGCCACAGCCTCAACCCATTTTGATACATACTCAACAGCCATTAAAATATAGAGATTGCCAAAGGAAGGAGGAAATGGTCCCATGAAATCTATACCCCAAACATCAAATAATTCAACCTCTAAAATGTAAGTTAAGGGCATTTCATATCTTCTTCCTATCATTCCTCTCCTTTGACAAGTATCACACGTTCTACTAAAAAAATATGCATCTTTAAAAATGGTAGGCCAATAAAAACCTGATTGGAAGACTTTTGCTGCTGTGCGCTGCCCTCCAAAATTTCCACCGTATGGAGAACTATGGCAATGCTCAAGAATTCATTTAATTTCACTTCCAAAAACACACATTCTATAAATATTGTCAGCACAATGTCTAAACAAATATAGATCATCCCAAAAGTAAAATTTTACCTCATGGAGAAACTTTTTCAATTGCTGTTTAGACAATTCAGAAGGTAAAATGTTAGCAGCCAAATAATTAGCAAAATCAGCATACCAAGGAGTTTCGTTGTCCAGCACTTCTGAGACTACCAATAATTGTTCATCTGGAAATGCATCTGCTATCTCAGGTTGCTGTAGCAACTGGGTCTACTGCTCTATTCTCGACAAATGGTCTGCCACTTGATTCTCTGATCCCCTTTTGTCACGAATCTCCAAATCAAATTCCTGCAAAAGCAACACCCATCTTATTAGCCTTGGTTTAGCATCTTTTTTCGCCAATAAGTATTTTAATGCCGCATGATCAGTGTAAACCACCACTTTGGTCCCAATGAGATACGATCTGAATTTCTCCAAAGCAGATATCACAGCTAGAAGTTCTTTCTCTGTAGTGGTATAATTCAACTGAGCTTCATTCAAGGTTTTGCTGGCATAATAAATTGGATGGATGATTCTGCCACTTCTTTGCCCCAACATAGCTCCTACTACGTAGTCACTTGCATCACACATTACTTCAAATGGCATATTCCAATTTGGTGCAGCAATGATTGGTGCAGAAACTAATGATGTCTTCAAGGTGTTAAATGCCCTTACACATTCCTCAGAGAATTGGAATGGTCGGTTGACTTCCAGTAAAGTACAAAATGACTTGGATATTTTTGAAAAATCCTTTATGAACCTTCGATAAAATCCCGCATGCCCAAAAAAACTCCGTACTCCTTTGACTGACGATGGTGGCTCCAATTTTTCGATAATCTATACTTTTGCTCTATCAACTTCAATTCCTGCCTTAGAAATTTTGTGCTCAAGGACAATTCCTTCTTTAACCATGAAGTGACACTTTTCCCAATTTAATACCAGGTTAGTCTCTTCACATCTCTGCAATACCTTAACCAAATTCTCTAAACAGGATTGAAAAGATTCACCAAATACCGAAAAATCATCCATAAATACCTCCATTATGGACTCCACCATATCTGAAAATATGGCCATCATGCAGCGCTGAAATGTTGCTGGAGCATTGCACAACCCGAAAGGCATTCTTCTAAAGGCAAATGTTCCATAGGGGCAAGTAAATGTTGTCTTCTCCTGGTCTTGAGGAGCAATAGTAATCTGATTATACCCCGAATACCCATCAAGAAAACAATAATAAGTTTGCCCTGCCAATCTATCTAACATCTGATCAATAAACGGCAGTGGAAAATGATCCTTCTTGGTGGCTTTGTTCAATCTCCTATAATCCATACAAATTCGCCATCCTGTTACTGTTCTAGTTGGAATCAACTCATTGGCTTCATTAACAGTCACAATCATACCTCCCTTTTTAGGAACACACTGCACATGGCTTACCCAATTGCTATCGGCAATTGGATAAATGATTTCGGCATCCAACCATTTGATCACTTCCTTTTTAACCACTTCTTTCATTGCAGGATTAAGCCTTCTTTGATTTTCAATGGTTCTGAAATTTCCATCATCCAAGTTAATTTTATGCATGCAAAAGGAAGGACTCATACCCTATATATCTGCCAATATCCATCCTATTGCCTTCTTATATTGCTTCAACAATTCTAAAAGCAGTAGCTCATCTTCGGGTGAAAGATTTGCTGAAATGATGATTGGCAAAGTTCCTTTTTCTCCCAAATATGCATACTTTAAATGTATAGGTAGGGGTTTCAATTCTAACTTAGGAGGAACCTTGATTGATGGTTGAATTGGTGAAGATTCTCTATCTGCAAGCTCTAATGATTCAAATAATCTCCTATACACCGGAAATTCTGTCGCACTATTCACTTCAGATCTTTTGCTGCAGCTGTCTAAATCTTCTGGTGAAATCTCTCCAAACTTTAGATCATGCTGCTCTAGCAAATTAAGCTCGAAATTTTCTTTTATCACATCATCAAGGATGTGGATAGCTGAACACTATTCTCTCTCTGCTGGGCATTTCATAGCATCTAACACATTAAATTTCACCTCCTGGTCATCCACAGTCAATGTAATTGTACCCTTAGCCACATCTACTACCGTACCTCCAGTTGCCAAGAAAGGTCTCCCTCAAATGATTGGTACCTCTTTGTCCGCTTCATAATCCAAAATGATGAAATCAGCTGGAAAAATAAATTTATCCACTTGTACCAAAATGTCCTCAATCTTCCCTTCAGGATATGTGATTGACCTATTAGCTAACTGTAAAGTCACAATGGTCGGTCTTGCCTCTCCAATGCCTAATTTTTGAAAGATGGACAATGGCATAAGATTTATGCTGGCACCTAAATCACAAAGGGCTCTTCCTACTTCTTTTCCTCCAATTGATACTGGTATTGTAAATGATCCAGGATCTCGAAGTTTTAGAGGGATAGGATGGGCAACTATAGCACTACATTCTCCTGACAATGGTACAATTTCATACTCAATTGGCCTCTTCTTTTTGGTGAGCATATCCTTAAGGAACTTCGCATACTTTGGTAGAAGCTCTTGAGCAAATGCCCCTCACACTTAAGAAGTTTCTTAAATGCCCCTCACACTTTGGCATTTGCTCAAGAGCTTCTACCAAAGGGATGTTTATATGAAGCTGTTTGAAGATATCGAAAAACTTCTTGAACTGCTGATCTTGATTTTTCTTCTTTAATCGCTGAGGAAATGGTGGTGGTGGTGGCGGTGGCACAAAAGCTGGACTCACAGTAGTTGTCTTCTGTGTTATTGCTGGGCGTTTTGCTCCAGCACTGTCTTCTACTTCAGCATTCTCAGTATCCCTTGTATTCTCAACATCATCTGTTCTCTCAGCATTCTTTTCTTCTTGTGACACTAAAATCTCTTATTCAACTGCCATTTTTTCCTCTGTTTGCACCGCAAACTCTATAAATTTATGTTTTTGCTTGCTCAATCTTTCTACTGGAACAAGAGGTTTTCCACTTCGTAGCTCAAGAGCTTGAACTTGTTCCTTACCTTCTCTCTTTGGAAGCTCTGTATCTGAAGGTAACTTACCTTGAGGTCTAGTCTTCAACTCATTGGCTAACTGCCCAACTTGTATTTCCAAATTCTTCAGAGATGCTTGTTGACTCTGAATCACTGCGTCATTCTTGATCATATATTCTTTTATCAAACTCTCTAATGACGTTCCTGGTATATGCTGGTTCATTGGCTTCTGCTGCGACATATTTGTTGATTCTGTCCAAAACCAGGTAGAAAATTCATTCTATTCTGCCCTTGATTTTCGTGTGCAACATTCCCTTGACCACTCCATGAGAAATTCGGATGGTTCCTCCACCCTTGGTTGTATGTATTAGAAAAGGGATTGTTCTTCTGCATATTCTGATGTCCCACGTAATAGACTGATGCAGGATTGGCTGGACAGCACTCAAATGTATGCCCCTCTCCACAATAAACACAAGATTCTGTTGTTATCTGATTAATTGCTGCAGCATTCTGATTTGTATTTTCCAACTGCAAGTTTTTTAGAAGATTTTCCATTGATGCCATTTTAGCGCTGAGAGAAGTTAATGCATCGACTTCAAGTACTCCCCTATTCTTTTTCCCTGGATTGTTCCTGACATCTGACCATTGAGAACTATTTGCTGAGATCCTCTCTAGAATCTCATATGCTTCATTAAAAGTCTTAGCTAGAAGCACTCCATTTGCTGACGCATTTACCATGTTCTGTGTTTCCAGATTCAAGCCGTTATAAAATGTTTCCATCTGAATGCAATGGGATAGACCATGATGAGGACACTTTCTGAGTAGCTCCTTAAATCTTTCCCACGTCTCACTGAAAGTCTTGTCGTCAAACTGCTTGTAAGCAACTATCTCTCCTCTAAGTTTTGCATTTTTGGTTGGTGGAAAATACTTCATCAAAAACTTCTCCGCCAAATCATTCCACGAAGTTATGGTTCCCGGTCCAAAGGAATTCAGCCATGATTTTGCTTGATCTCGCAAAGAATATGGGAACAAAATTAATCTTCTAGCATCCTTCGACACACCTTGCTTCTTGAAAGAGTCACTCACACTTAAGAAGTTTCTTAAATGCAAGTGAGGATCCTCTGAAGGAAGTTCATGGAACTGTCCAATAGACTGCAACATTTGAAACATGACGGGTTTCAATTCAAACTCAGCAGCTTCTAAATCAGGTCCAACAATTCCTAGCGCATCAAAAGTAGGCATAACATAAGCGCGAATAACTCTCTCCCTATCATCCGCCACAAAGTTAGGATTATGAGCACCATTCTGTCGACCAACTGCTTCATATGGTCCCTCTCTAGGTGGATTTCCAAAATGTTCCGGTTGATGCTCTGGTAAGTCCTCTTGAATTGCAGGTCTCACTTGAGGATTAACACAGTCCATTGTATGTTTTCTCCCCCGTTGTTCCCTTCTATGCACGTGAAATGTTCTTTCAATCTCCAGATCGTAGTGTAGAGAATGAGAAAATTTTCTCATGCACTAATACAAACCACCTGAATTAAGGCCAAACAAACAGCAATCTCAGAATTCAATAAGCTTCAGTTTCCCACTACAGATTTCACGGTATTCTCCCGAATCACCTAAGTATACTGTTTCATTTACATTACTTAAGCACATTGAATCCACTATATTTTGTGTGCGTTAGGTGAGTGATTATCCCTAACTTACTCACTTAGCTAGCTACTAACCCTAACAATGGGCTAATGTGGTTTTTAAGTTCTCAGCCCCTCCTATTCTTCCCAGAAATCAAAGGGACACTGCTCACATCGGCTAGCCAAACGAATATGAACTAATGAATAAGCCCTCTTAAAAACCAAATCGAATGAAAGAAAATATACTTAGCTATAACATTAATCAAAAGCAATCATCCTCTAATCCTCACCTTATGGTGATTAGTTCATAATGTAAAAACAACAGCAGGAAAGTCGAAATGTAAACATAATGTAAATGATGCAGAAAATAAACTAAATGGAAACAGAAAACGTAGTAGAAGAAATCGGGAAGCTGCCCCAAAACATTTGACTCAGCATCGGCGTTGATCCCCTGGAGAAACCTTCCTTTTATGTAAATCTTTCGTCCATGGCCTCTCAATCAGAGCTCTCCTTCTCTCTCTCTTTGTTATTTCGGGATCTCCCACTTCTTCTTCTTCAAAAAAACGGCTACCCACAATATATACTCCTTTCTTTATGAAAACCAGGGCCGATTAGACAGGTCCTGAGACGTGGAAGGCTCATAATGGTTGAAACACGCTTATTAGACTGACATTTTCCAACTCATTTAATGAATCGCAATTCCCACGTGCGAAATTCGTATAGGTCTGAGTTGCAAAGTTTGCTCCAGCAAACAGTTGCAAAACTGCTGCTCGACCTCGATCGTCTTCCTTAATCAAGCCCTAAATTAATCACATTAAGCTCCTTAATTAGGATAATATTACTCTAATAATAATGTTACTATATCAAAATCAATCATAGAGCAAAATACATCAAAGCTAGGAGTTTTCCACAACATAATGAGAGAAAATATGACAATTAAGTCCTGATTTGCTAGATTATAACTCTAAATTTTAGAGTTATCAAGTGTCCCGGTGGTTAACGAATGTTGATTAGCTAGGCTAAAGAGTTTGGCCGGTTAATCTCGTATCGTTGGAGCTCATGATCTGTAGGTCCATTAGGTTCCCCTTACTAGCTCGGACTAAACCTTGTAACATTTTGAGAGAAAAGAATTTGAATTGTTCAAATTCGGTTTTGGGAGAAAACGTTAATTATATGCGATATACTTAACGTTTCATAGCTTAATTATGAATTAAACCATGATAAAGAAGATGTGGACATATTTAAATTTGATTTAAATATTGGTTCGGTTTAAAACATGAATAGAGATTCATGTTCGAACGTTCGATTTGAGAAATCGGGATTGGTCCAATTATTTAATTTGATATTTGATATTAAATTAAATAATTATTTAAAATTAATTAAATTTTTTAATTAATTAAAAATGGATTTTAATTTAAAATTAATTTTATATTAATTTTGAATTAAAATTAAAAGAGAAATTCAAATTCATTTAGGATTGAATTTTGGACCAAATTCATAAATTGATGAATAACCTCCTTGTATTTCCAAATTCACCAAAATTGGCCACCTCCTTCTTGATTAATCCTTCTTATCTATATGTTGTCAAGTTTAGCAAGCTTGATGAAGCTTGTTAATAGCTTTAATTAGCAAAGAAACACCATGGGTAAGTTGAATTTTGCAGAAAATTTGTTTTCTCTCGGTTTTAGACCTTTACCCATTCTTCTTCCAAATTCTCTCAATTTAGGATCCCATAATCCGTTCCAAGGCCTGAGGATAGTAGGGAAGACTCTAGAGGAGGTCCACAACCAGTTTGTGTTCAAATAAAGCCTTCGGATTGCTTCAATTTTGAGCTTCAAAGGTAGTGTTCTTCATTCTCTGTTTTTCCAGTTTTGCGCATGTTTTTTGTTTGATAAAATTGATCAAATTAAAGTGCTTAAGATCCAAAATTGCTTCCGCTTTTGTGATATTAACTCTTTCATCTACAATACTCAATTACATTCAAATATAGTCCAAGAAATCTTAAAGTTAAAAAAGACAAGGTAAAGAGAATAGAGAAAAACTGGACGATGCATGCCAACACGCATTCCTGACGTGATGTCCCACGATCCCGAGCCTTGAGTCTCCTCCTTAGCTCTCCAATATGATCTCTAGACCTCAAAATACAAGTGAGGAAAAATAGAATAGCCAACCTATTCATGTCGAGTCTTAGTGAGGAAAAATTCAGACATTAACTACCTAGCCTATGTGAATGTCAACTGCGTCCCAAATATATCGCAACAACTCTAGACCTGGGGATCATTTTGGAGGATGTTTATTTAATAGGGTTGTACTTCTCTCCTAGGGTTGTCACCATTCTAAAGGGTTAAAGGGCTATATCCATTATATCCGTAATTAAAAATTTTGTAACTCAATTTAATTATTTAACCCTCCAGAAGAAGAAACTGACTAGAAGGTTCAAGAGACCAAATTCTTATGTCTTCAGAAGAGTCGAAAACCAACAGATTGAGCAGACTCAACAATGCTTAATAAGTCATAAAAAGGATAAAAGTGGAAAGAAATAAAATTGCATCAAAATTATTAAATAAGATATGAATATTTCTCCCAACGCTAAGAAAATCGTTGGGAGAAGCAATCTCTCTTGACAACAAAAATCACCGTAGGGAGATGTTTCTTCTCCCGACACTATGTAACATGTCGTAAGGCGTACCTTCTCCCGATGGTGTTAACTTATCGTCGGAAAGGTACCTCTTTTAAATGTGCCCTAGGGGCCTCTTTTTTGTGCAATTATCTCCCCCCCCCCTCCCACTTTCTGCCAATCTCCTCTTTGTCGTCGTCGTGTTCCCTCCGTTGCAATTATCTCGTAGACGTTGTCCTATCCTTTCTTCTTCTTCTTCACTCTGCTGTCGCTGCCCACAATCTTCTCACCTTTGCCGCCAACCACCCAAAGCCAGTCCCTATCGCCTAGTCGCTGTCGCCGCTGTAACAATAAGCCTTGATTTTTTTTTAGTTTTAGTTTTAGTTTTAGTTTTTTCTAGTTTTTGATGCTTTGCTTAAAATATAGGTGTTTGTTAGATTGTTATTTAGTTGACATTTTATTTTTTAAATTGGATGCTTATAATTGGTGCAAGTGGCATATCTATTCCATCAATTAAAATATAAGTGTTTGTTCATTTTTTGAGGTGTTTGATTGTTATTTATTTGACATTATTTCATTGTTAATCTAAACCGATTACTTAGGTTATGCATTATATAATGTTGAATCCAATACTGATAAGGTTGGGTAAAATACGATTGTCATAACAACAATGTAGTAAAAAAGCCTAAATATAGACTTGCTTTTCTAGGGCAAATCTATAAAATTATTTGATAGTATGCCAAGTTATCTAAGTTTTAATTAGCCATAAGTATATGAGTCTAATTACTTAGGCTCCTAAAAGCACTTAAGTAAGGGTTGAATAGGTGTTGAACTCGGTTCATGGTGTAAAGTTTCAAAAGGGTAGGTTGTAGGTGCAAAAAGGTTGCATTCTGCTTGAACCCTTCTGTACCCGAAAGGGTAAGTTGCAGGGGCATATGGGCAGCAATCCCTGTTGAGCTCGGCCTAGTGGAGATAGTAGGTTGCAAACACATAAGGGTTGAAACATATTTGAATCTTTTTTTTTTTTTTGGTTTTTTATCAGTTTTTAATCATTTGTTTCCCTCTCTTATTTGTTTATTTTCTGTTTTTCAAAACCAACAACCTTTTCAACTATTTTCTAGGTTGCCTTGGTCACAAACTTTGAGGAGGTTTTTGCTTTCAAATTGAACTTTGTTATAACGTTCCCTTGGGATTCGATACCTAGAGTACTCCCATTTTATTACTTGGTAGACAATGTGCACTTGCACTTGGCTAGGATTCTTAACGATTATGCTATGCAATTATCAAGTTTTTGGCGTCGTTGTCGGAAACAACTTTTCAACAAAATTCAATGTTTCAGTGAAGATTGCGATCAAGTTTGCGACTGCAAATATCCTTTCTTAGAATATCTGACTTTAGTTTGCTTTTCCTTTGCAGTTTAAGGTTGGTGCATGAGCCAAGGGTCTTGCATTTTTTAACTGGATCTTGAAATTGAGAGAACCTTTCGTCATTGAAAAGGAAAAAAAAGGCAAAAGAAGAAAGACACAACAGTAGGGTTTGATCGCTCGAGATAATCCACAAGATGGAAGTAGACGTTATTATAGCATTGAGCACACAAGCTTTATCAATGGTCAACATGCTGAAAATATTAACAATGGAAAATCTTGTAGCTCCTATCATCCAGATCTCTTCTAAATCTTATGTTTATTATAAAGGAAGTCATTTATTTGATAATTGTCCTTATCATGATTCTTTATATTATGGATTTCTACCTAGTTTTGCATATCAACATCAATATCATTATGTCCAGTAGTAACATATGATGCCAACCATACTCGAAGAACTCATGAATGAACATATAGCAAAAATCGATGTTGAGGTTCAAAGATAAGCAACATCTCGACGAAATTTGGAGATCTAAATGGAACAAATTATCAATGAATTGAAGAACAAAGCACAAGGAACCTTGCTTAACAACACAGAGTCCTGAACTCTGAACCTTGAACCTTAAGCCCTAAATTGAACGGTTTGATGTCAAATTAGATTCAAGTTCTTTCTCTTCGCAAGAATTGAATCTTCGGTCTTTTGTTAAAAATGCGCTTTGTTGGAACTTTATATGATTGAAGAATGGAATTTGATTCAGAAGTGTAAACTCCAATGGCTTTGAGAGGGAGATGAAAGTGCAAGTTTTTTTCCTCATTTTTTAGCAGCTAAGAAACAAAAATTATTTATTTTAGAGTTAACTCAATCAATGGCAATCTTTACTATCTTATAGGGAAATTGAAGGCGAGATTTTGGGTTTCTTTTCAACATTATACACTAAATTGTCGGGTAAGCATTTTCTCCCTTCAAATATATAGTTGAATGTGGTTTCTTCTTCTGATAATGTAGCCTTGATTACTCCTTTATCCTATGTTGAGATATGGCTGGCTATTAAAAGTTTGAGAAAGAATAAGGCCATGGGACTGAATGGTTTCACTTGAGTTGTTTGTCAAATTTTGAAAGCATTTAAAAGAGGATTTTGCTCGGCTTTTTAGAGAGAATTTCACCATAATAATGGACATGTTAATTCACTTACTTCTATCAAGGACTTTCGGCAAATCAGTCTAACTTCGTCTATTTATAAGATTTCTTGCCAAAGTCCTAGCAGAGACATTAAAAAGAGTTATGTCATTTATTATCTCTTGCTATCAAAGTGCTTTTATTGAAGCAATGCAAACTTAATCCATTTTTTTTTTATTACAAATGAGGTTGTCGAAGATTACAGATTAAAGAAGAAGAAAGATTGGATATTGAAAAAGGTTTTGATAATGTGGTTTGGGATTTTCTTGAAGAAGAGTTATTACTAAAAAGCTTTAATGCTAAGTAGATTTAGTGGATTAAGGGATGTGTAAGGAATCCCACATTTTCTGTTTTCATAAACGAAAGGCCTAGAGGTCGAATTTTGGTGTCTCGAGGAATTCAACAAGGGGACCCTCTCTCTCTCTTTTTGTTTTTTGCTCATCTTGGAGGTTTTAAGTGCTTTGATTAAAAACATGTATTCTAAAGCTTGTTTGAAGGTTTCCTTGTGGGTAAAGATAATTGTCATGTTTTGATTCTTTAGTTCGTAGATGACACTATGTAATTGTCATGTAAACGTTCTAAATCCAACACATAAGAAGGGTCATTGATGTACTCCCTTACTAATGACATAGGAAATATGTTGTGTTGAGCATACGACATTGGTGGAAAAGCTCAACTATAAGCAACTAGAACAATTTGCTCGGTGACCTTAGATGGTCTAATGTGATTGGGGCTAAGTTATCCATTCTTCAAAACTGTACCAGTTTGTATAGGAGGAAAATCAGACTTAGGAGCTAGCATCAATTTGATGTCATTGTCCATCTTCCAGAAGTTGGGTATTGGGGAGGTTAGACCACCTACTGTGACCTTACAACTTGCAGATGGGTCCATCACACATCTAGAGGAAAAAATAGAAGATATTTTGGTCCAAATAGATAAGTTTATTTTCCCAACCGACTTCATAATTTTAGATTTATGAAACTGATAAGGAAGTCCTAATAATTTTGGGAAGAACCTTCTTGGCCACTGCAGGGAACTTAAATTGATGTGCCCACAAGTGAACTCAAAATGAAGGTAGCTAGTGAAAAGGTGATTTTCAGTATTTTTAAAGTAATGAAGTACCCTGCTAAGGTAGAAGAATGCTTTGTTCTTCATATACTAAATGAGATTGTTGAAAGTCAGTTTGATGAGAAAATGCAGGAACAACATAAACAAAAATTTAACAATGTTGAAAAGGATGAACGGGGCAGAGATGAAAGAGGCAACAAATGTATAACAGAGATCTCAAGAATTAAAAGAACCTTAGAATCATTGAAGTTGAGTGATAGAAAGTTTACACCAATGCAACCATCAATAGAAGAGCCTCCTAAACTTGAGTTAAAGATCTTACCTACACACTTGAAATACGCCTATTTAGGGGAGGAAAAAACAGTACCAGTCATCATTTCAGCAAGTTTACTGCTTGAGGATGAGTCATTGTTGTTACAGTTACTGAAACAGTATAAAAGGGCAATTGGATGGACATTAGGGAATATAAAAAGCATAAGTCCCTCATTCTCATTCTGTATGCATAAAATTAACTTGGAGATTGGGAATTTTACAACTACTGAGCCTCAGAGAAGGCTGAATCCAACAATGAAAGAAGTTGCCAAATGTTGGACAAATTGGTAGGAAAAGCTTATTATTGTTTTCTAGATGGGTACTCGAGGTGCAATCAAATCACAATTGCACCTCCAGACTAAAAGAAAACAACATTTACGTGCCCTTATGGAACATTTGCTTTTAGGCGGATGCCTTTTGGCTTATGTAATGCTCCAACAACATTCCATCTTGTATAATGGCCATATTCTCTGATATGGTACAAACAACAGAAGTGTTTATGAACGACTTTTCAGTGTTTGGAAGATCCTTTCAAGCCTGTCTAAAGAACTTAGGAAAAGTCCAGTGAAGATGTGAGGAAACCACCTTGGTTTTAAATTAAGAGCAGTGTCGCTTTATGGTCAAGGAAGGAATTTTCCTAGGCCATAAAATTTCACATAAAGGGATTGAAGTGGATTGTGTGAAAGTTGAAGTGATTGAAAATTTAGAGCCACCTACCTCAATAAAGGGAGTAAGAAGTTTTCTTGAGCATGCAGGATTTTACAGAATATTCATTAAAGATTTTTCAAAGATTGCAAAGCCTTTGTATTCTTTGTTAGACTTGGAAGTGAATAGACCTTTTCAATTTACTAATGAGTGTTTGAAAGCATTTAACATCTTGAAATCTATCCTAGTCACATCACCAATAATATCAAGCCATGATTGGAGTTTTCCATTTGAAGTGATGTTTAATGCTAGGATAGAGAGTTGGTAAGATCATTCATCCAATATATTATGCTAATCGAACGCTCAATGATGCTCAAGTTAATTATACGATTATGAGAAGGAACTCTTAGCCACAGTGTTTGCACTAGAGAAATTTCAACCATACCTTATTGGAGATAAAATTGTGGTACACTGACCACGTGGCTCTTAAACATCTTACAAAAAGGATGCTAAACCAAGACTGGTACGTTGAGTGTTGCTCTTGCAAGAAGTCGATTTAGAAATTAAAGATAAGAAGGAATCAGAGAATTAGGTAGCTAATCACTTATCTCAAATTGAGTCATCATCTTTTATGATCCAGCAATCAAAAATTCAAAATTCATTTCCAAATGAAATGCTGTTTACAGTGGCCTTGCTTAAAGAAGTGGCGGATATAGTTAATTACCTCGCTTGTGGAGAACTGCCAGTAGATTGAAGAGAGAGGCTCTTAATGGTAAGTCCAAATTTATAAATACAAAATTAAAAAAGAAAATCGAACCAAAATAGAATACATGGAGAAATATTAAAAAAAAGAGACGACAACAAAGGCAAATTAGAACTCAAACTTATAGAACAGCAGTGGATTCAGACAAGAGTGCTTGTTACTGCATTGCTGCCTGTTGACCCAAAATAAGCATTATAATAACTTATATGTGTTCTTCGGAATAATAAACATTATATTGACAATGGAATGAAAGTTATAATTATAAAGAATAGGAATATAAGGTATGTTCCCTACCTCTAAGCCAAACAAGATTAGAAACAGTGTTATCCAAAATATAACTACTTCTGCCCTGCTTTTCCTGTGTGTGTGTAATAGAAAAAGAACGGCATGGGCACAGGGGATCCAAAAACAAAAGATAGCTCAAATTAAGAAGTCACACCCAAACCCAGCGCAACAATTAAAAAAGTTCCATCATGAAGTAAAGTTCTAGATGTGGGAGGATGCATGTGTATACGCAGTGTGCAAATGAAATGGTGAGAAGATGTGTAACGACCCTACTTAACACAATAGACAAAATGCGTAAGCACGACTGAGTTACCTCGCTCATGCACGAAATTTCGGCAACATAACAACATAACTATGAGAAAACCAAAATTTATAGAGACTTGATAGGAATAAAAACACTTCTATATCTCAAAGAAAACACTCAGCATCCACCAGACTACGATAAAATCTGCTGAGCTCAACCAATCAGACACAAAAATCGAAGAGGTTCCAATCAAACACGCGAAAACCAAAGAAAAGTTAGAATTTACATACCAACAACAGAATAAAGAACAAAGGTACCAAAACTAGACACTAGACACGAAACAGAACTTCGGTGGTGTCTCCATACCCTCGTCAAGTCCTCGCCTCTGTCACCCGCCTCGTGGTTGTGCCATCTGCAAAGACACAAACAAAGAAGCATGAGTATAAACATATTCAGTAAGCAGCCCACTTAAGGATCTAAAGTTCAGTCATACACAGAAGAGCTCTACCCTAACTCACAGGCTCTTGCTTAACTCGAACATTCGCGTCCATTAACTAAGTGCCCACTCACCTTACCCTAAGCCCCACCCCTCTCTGGTATAGCCTCGCGTCATACCTACGAGTCATGTAACCTAGACTGGTCTAATGCAGTGAAGGAAAGCAACTCTCACGCCTACAATCTTGGGAGAATTGCCCCCTCTGGCTAGCAATGAAGGAAAGCAACCCTCATGCTCGGAACGGTGGAGAACTGCCCCTAAACTAGCATACCGAATGAAGTAGACCCAAACTCATTCTATATATCGTGGGGGAATCGCCCCCTAAGATAACACAGGCAAAAAGGGAAAGCAACCATCATGCCCGTCCGATCACACAACATCCTAAGAATACATGCTTGCACGGAGAGAAAGAATATAGGGTAAATGGCACTAGCCTAACAGGCTTCCGTTCATTTGCAACGCTCATAGAACCTCCAGGGTAACTTACCATGCTAAACTCACTCATCAAGTCAGAACCACACAACAACCTGGCCCGAGGCTCCCAAGCACATCCAATGGGGAAACCGCCCTCTAAGCTAGCATACTGAATGAAGGAAAGCAACAATAACTCTAAATAAAGTGGGGGAATCGCCCCTTAAGCTAGCATTACTTAGAGAAAGAAAACAACCCTCGTGCTCCTCACAATGGGGAAATCGCCCCCTCAGCTACCAAGAGCAAGGTCTACACTCTTACAGCGGTACCTCAATAACATGTTTTACGCCCGGCACTCTCTACACGAGACAACCTCCCATGGAGACTTGTCAGGGTAAGAGCATTTACTTCGAGTGTCCACCTACGCAAGGTGAAAACTGGAGAACCCCTGATCAAGCAGCAACCCCACCCGAGAAGCTAACATGCTCTGATACCAACTATAAATGATTTAATGAGTCATTCGCAGTTTCACAGTTTGAATTAGTTCATACTTACACATGCATGGCTTAATCTTTGAGACAAGCATATGACTACTGGCAGGATCAACAAGGTAACCATCAAACAAACTATAACAATAATTTTACTTAACCATGGCCCCTACACATGCTAGTACTCGATAGTTCTAAGCGCTCCGAAAATTTAACCCCTTAATACCAAAAATAAAAACCTGTTTAGTCAACTTAAGCTCAAGAAAGATTTTAGAACAATTCAGCCAACAATCACGTGTTCCACATACATAAATTTAGGCACACATGCTTCAAAAACACAACTCAGACATGCTTGCACAATTCATAACTTTCCAAACATAAACCAAATTCAAATAATAACTTAAAGGGCTAGTCCAAAAACTACTTACATTTACTCCAAGATTCAAGGTAGTCCAAAAATTTGAATATGTGATCTCATAACAACATCTTCACTTACTGAAATGATGTTGGTGATAAGCTTGGTGGTCAGGGATCAGGTTGGAAGACGACACCCAAGGGGAATGAGCACATTAATTGGAAAGTATCGGGTCGTTCTTGGGGAATGAGCACATTAATTGGAATAGACTCCCCTAACTCAAGTCAGTGGGCCAAACACCCCTTAGGGAATATGGGCGTAATTCCTTAAAAGTGATGAGCTTGGGAGCTTGGGTGAACTTCATCATAAAATGTCGTCATTCCAAGAAGAAAAGCTATGACTTAAGGGGAGTCTCTAAGGGTAGGGGTGATAGTCTTAACCGAAAACCGACCAAACTGAACCGAACCAAACCGATCCAAGGGTTTGGTTCGATTTTTTAGAAGAAAATTGGACATATCGATTTTTGTTTGGCAAAACCGAAAAATATTGGTTCGATTCGGTTTTTGTCCAGAAAAATCATTAAAAACCAAACCGAACCGAACCAATGTATATATACCTCAAAAAATCCATAAATCGAATCCCACTCCATTCTTGTGTCGTTTCATCCGTTTTCTTTCTATTAATTTTAAAGTAACAAAATGAGATTGTTAACTCTATGAATTCTTATTGAGGTGTTGAGAAATTTTAGGACAAAAAAGACTAAAATAGGGACTCGAACTAGGAAGTAAAATAGCAAAAAAATTGTAAAAAAAAAAGACAAAAAACTGAGAATCGAACCGAAGAGAAACCGAACCGATGGTTTTGTCCTTTATTGGACATTGGTTCGGTTCCTCTTTTGCTAAAATCGATTGGATTGGTTCAATTCTCGGTTTGGCCTAAAACCGATGAAAATCGAACCGATATCACCCCCCTTCTGAGGGTGTGAAAAAAAAAAAAACAAAAGCAAAGCAAGTGTGGTAAGAGAATAAAGGTGTGTGCTAGTCTGAATGCTTCAGCCAGTTAGTTGAATTGGAACGATGGATTGATGAGTATTTGTGCCCTTAATGAAAAAGCATTGACTTGTGGTAGGATTGTAGCTATGGAGGCAATGAACTTAGGTATACACAAATGATGGTTGAAAATAGAACAGGAGTTCAGTGGTGGGTTAAAGACTAAACATTACTTGACAGTTAAAATATTGTCTTCCTCATATTATCAATTCTTTGTTTTTGTGTTGATTTTGAAAAATATCTTGGAGCTGAAAGGTGTGGAAAATCTTTCATACAACAGTAGTGGTCCAGTTTGTCTTGTTTTTGGTTGAATGATTGTTAATTTAAGGTCTTCTGGGAAGTTTAATATTACTCAGGGACTAGTAATAATTCAAATTTAGGGGTGTGATAACTCCTCGAATGAGAGTTATTAGTTGTATTTTTAGAGCTTAAAGTTTGGTATTTTGAGTTTGCAATCATGATTTATACCTAAAAGCTGGTTGAATTGTTAAAAGTAAATTTAGGTTGTCAATTTAGCATAAGGTTTAATTTCTAGATATTTTGGAACATTTATGGCAGTCTTTATTAATGCAAATGGATAGTTGAATTCATTGCGAGTGTTGCTGGAATATTGACGATGCTAAGTACTAAGGAGAATAGAATTTATGATAGAGCATTGTTTGAGCAGGATTTTCGCAAATTGACACGTGAGAATCAGATTTTAATTGAACTGGTTGTTTTTGACAGATCAAGCGTTTCCAGCCATTAGAAAGCTCTCTTGAGTCCCGCACAGTCTAGTCACCCTAAATCTTCAAGGATTAAACATCTAAGTGAAGCCATTTTTTAGGGATTTGTATTCGAAAACATAAGAAGAATTAGGAGCAGATGAGAGAGTTGGAAGAAGGGAGCTGCTGAAACCTTCCTATTTTCGACAACAATTCCTATTTTTTTCCTATTCTTTCTTTCTTTTCTTTCTTTCCTAAACAGGAAAATAACCATGATTTTCCCCCTCCTAAGTAAAACATTACAGACGATCATGAAAGACAACCTTCAAACCAGATATTAAACCTACCGAGGTTACAACAAACATCTAGATAATATAAATCTATTCTAGGTGTTCGAAACCAACAATTGGTAGGCTAAATGCTCCACAAGTGTAAGGAATTCCAAGAATTTTTTTTTTAATTTACTTGAATCCTAGACATGCTCTCATATTTCACAATAATTGCAAAAGATTCAATATTCAGGAACACATCACATGCCTCCTCATCACATAGATGCATCAGAATCATCATATTCATAAAAAAAAAAAAAAAAAATTCAACACAGCTCAATACAAAACAACAAAGCATCCATCCAAACTTATAGCATACATTGTCCTCAATGTATAAACTAACTACTCAGATCTAATTCAGCATGCTTAAGGACAATTAAAAAAATTATGGGAAAACTAATACTGCCTTGGAGTGCGAGAGAACCCTCGATGTCAACCTGATAAACTGGGGTGCAAACTGAAAGAAGTTGTGGTTCTCGAGCTCCTACAAACATCAACTGGAGCAAACATAAGATCAACAATAACTAATGAAAAGAAAAACAAAAAAGAAAAGCTAGAATAGGAAACAAAAAGAAAGAAACTAAACAAATGAAGCTTAGGTTACCTTCTAAGAAAGCGCTTATTTACCGTCTTTAGCTAGACAGAACTCATTTGGACTTTCAACGCACGTAAAAATTCTCGTATTTCTTTGGACACTTCTTTCTCAAATCAATAAAGCAAATCAAAGCTAGCAAGATCACTAGCATCTCATGGGCACCTGAAACAAAAATATTTTTGGTATTTTTTACTAATAAAAGAATAAAAGGAGCAAAAAGACTTAGACACAGACTTGTGAAACAAGAAAAGAAAAATCAGGATAAACAGAACTATTAGGAGATAAAACAGACGAAGGCTGTTCAGTCTCAAAACTCTTACCACTTGAACATCATCAACTAAAACAATAGGTTCATTTTCTTTTTCTTCCTCACTAACTCGATCCTGGTGTGTGTCTAAACACTCCAATTCTTTCCCCAATATCTATGCATTATTCCCCTAACTGCCCAAACTCAGTAGTATCGAACGAATTAAACTCCTGAAAGACTATCAATGAATCGATGGCCAATTGACTAAACGGACATCCTAAAGAAGTGGATCCCACTTCACTAACCTCCCTTAGGTTCTGGAGTCTCATATGTATCTCATCTAAGCGCACATTAATAGCTCTAGACTCCTCCATAAACACTCTACATCTTCTCTCTGAGAGGGATTCATCTTCTCCCTGGGCTTCCTGAAAAGGTTAGGATATGAATCATGGTTCCAAATGCACTCACCATTACCATACAAGAGATTTTCATAACTCATAGATTCAGTATGATAATAATTGGGCATTTGGTAACCATGAAAACTATAATCCTCACTAATAGGCTCATGATTAATAGAGGTAAAACTAACTTGGAAAGAACGAGAAGGTGGTGTCAAATCTTGGGTAGGTTGTAACTCCATAAAGGGTCACTCCAGTTTTGCTCCTTAAGCTCGATTTCTACAAAAATAAGCATAAATTGGCATCAAAGCATACAAATTAAGCACAAAACTAGCTAAATAATGAGTCCTAAGATAGCACTATTTGAGTGTTATCAAATACCCCCAAACCTAAACTTTTGCTAGTCCTGAGTAAAACTAAAACAAAACTCACAAATGAATCAATCATTGCATCAAAATGACTCATGCCTCAATGTTCTAAATAAGAAAATAGTCACAATTAAAGGAAATACACAAACAAATCAATTCATCAAGAAATTTAAAACTTAAACTTTTCATTCCTTGCAAGTATGTGCACAACACCTTCCCTATTTTGATCTTTACAAGCTTAGAAAGATTTATAGAATCCTCAGTTCATCTTCCCCCTACACTGGCCCTAAGATCCAATCACTCAGCATCCCCACATTCAAGAAAGTAATATCTAACTAGGATCCCTGAAAAACGACGAGATATGCCTACCCCAAACGTGCATTTTTCTTTAACTCAAGGGCACTAGCTTTCACACAACTGCCGCAGGGACCCTTACCCAGAGCACTCGCTCAATGAGTGGCCTAACTGATCACAGCAGAGGTAGCTCTTTTTACCCTTGATCGCTTTAACACCACAAGCTACTTTTATTCTCTTTTCTTCTTTTCTTTCTTTTCTTTTCACTATTTTTTTCTTTTTTTTTTCTATTCTTTCTTTCTTTTCTAAACAAGCAAATAACCATGATTTTTCTTTAACTCAAGGGCACTAGCTTTCATACAACAGCTGCAAGGACCCTTACCCAGAGCACTCGCTCAATGAGTGGCCTAACTGATCACAGCAGAGGTAGCTCTTTTTACCCTTGATTGCTTTAACACCACAAGCTACTTTTGTTCTCTTTTCTTCTTTTCTTTCTTTTCTTTTCATTGTTTTTTTTCTTTTTTTTTCTATTCTTTCTTTCTTTTCTAAACAAGCAAATAACCATGATTTTTCTTTAACTCAAGGGCACTAGCTTTCACACAACTGCTGCAGGGACCCTTATCCAGAGCACTCGCTCAATGAGTGGCCTAACTGATCACAGCAGAGGTAGCTCTTTTTACCCTTTTCTTTTTTACCCTTACCCACAAGATATTTTTATTCTATTTTCTTTTCATTATTCTATTTTCTTTTTTTTCTATTATGTCTTTCTTTTCTTTCTTTCCAAAACATGCAAATAACCATGATTTTCCCTCCTAAGTAAAACATTACAGACTATCATGCAAGACATCCTTCTAACAAGATCTTAAGCCTATCGGGGTGACAACAAACATCTAGATAATATAAATCTATTCTAGGAGTTCAAAACCAACAATGGGTAGGCTAAGTGCTCCACAAGTGCAAGGAATTCTAAGAATTTTTTTTTAATTTACTTGAATCCTAAACATGCTCTCATATTTCACAATAATTGCAAAAGATTCACTATTCAGAACACATCACATGCCTCCTCATCACACAGATGCAACAGAATCACCATATTCATAAATAAATAAATAAATAAATAAAAGCGGCACAACTCAGTACAGAACAATAAAGCATCCCCCAAACTTAAAGCATACATTGTCCTCAATGTATAAACTAACTACTCATAATTCAGCATGCTTAAAGAAAATTTAAAAAAAAATAAGGAGAAAACTCATACTGCCCTGGAGTGCGAGAGAATCTTCGATGTCAACCTCATAAATTGGGGTGCAAATTGAAAGAAGTTGTGGTTCTCGAGCTCCTACAAACATCAATCGACGGGAACATAAGATCAAAAATAACTAACGAAAAAAAAATAGAAAAGAAAAGCTAGAACAAGAAACAAAACGAAAGAAGCTAAAGAAAGAAAATTTTTGTTGCCTCTCAAAAAGCGCTTATTTAACGTCTTAAGCTAGATGGGACTCGTGTGGGCTTTCAAGGCACATAAAAATCTGGTATTTCTTTGAGCCCTTCTTTCTCGAATCAATAAAGCAAATCAAAGCTAGCAAGATCCCCACATTCACGAAAGTAATATCTAACTAGGATCTTGAAAAACAATGGGGTATGCTTCCCCCAAACATAGATTTTTCTTTAACTCAAGGGCACTAGCTTTCACACAACTACTGCAAGGACCCTTACCCAGAGCACTTGCTCAATGAATGGCCTAACTGATCACAGCAGAGGTAGCTCTTTTTACCCTTGATCGCTTTAACACTTCAAGCTATTTTTATGCTCTTTTCTTATTTTCCTGCTTTTCTTTTCACTATTTTTTTTTCATTTTTTCTCTATTCTTTCCTAAACAGGCAAATAGCCAAGGTTTTCCCTCCTAAGTAAAACATTCTAGACTATCATGCAAGATCCAATCATTGAGCATCCCCACATTCAAGAAAGTAATATCTAACTAAGGCGTCTGAAAAACAACAGGGTATGCCTCCCAGAAACTTGCATTTTTCTTTAACTCAAGGGTATTAGCTTTCACACAACTGTTGCAGAGACCCTTACCCAGAGCACTCGCTCAATGAGTGGCCTAACTGATCAAATCAGAGGTAGCACTTTTTACCCTTGATCGCTTTAACACCCAAGCTCTTTTTATTCTCTTTTCTTTTCTTTCTTTTCTTTTCACTTTTTTTTTTCCTTTTTATTCTATTCTGTCTTTCTTTTCTTTCTTTCCTAAACATGCAAATAACCATGATTTTCCCTCCTAAGAACAACATTACAAACTATCATTCAAGACAACCTTCAAATCAGATCTTAAGCCTATCAGGGTGACAACAAACATCTAGATAATATAAATCTATTATAGGCGTTCATTCTTAATCCAAAATTTTCTCATCCCAACAAAGTAATACCTTTAAATATATCAATGAAAATCAAGTCTAGTCTCTTTGCTTTGTTCAAAAATTACGTTATCATAACAAACTAGTTCTCTCCACCTTGAAACTAAAGTTCTACCTTTGATCCAAAGTTTTGTTGTCCTCCACTAAAATAGATGAACCATAAAACTCAACCAATCAAAAATATTGTCCCTTATCAATCTTGTTGACCAAGACAAAACAACTTCTTACAAGCACCAATTGCCAATTATTTTTTCATCCATATAGAACGAATAATTCTTAACCACTTCTCGAAAGAACTCTTTGGAAAAAATATCTAAGCGTAGTCTCATTGTTAATCCAAAACTCCCCTCTCTCGACAAAGTAATTGCTTGAAATACATGTCCAAGAAACTAAATTCCAGTCTATTTGGTTTGATCCAAAACTCCATTATCATAACAAAATAGTCCTCTCCACCATGAAACTTAAGTTCTTCCTTAGATCCAAAGTTTTATTGTCCTCATCTTAAGTACATGAACCATAAAACTCAAAAAATCCAATATACTCTCTCATCCATCTTATTGACCAATACAATAAAACTTCAATTGACAATTATTTTCTCAAATATATACAACGAATAACTCTTATCCACTTCTCTGAAGAACGTATTTGACAAAAGATCTACGCGTACTCACATTCTTAATCCAAAATTCTCTCATATTGACAAAGTAATCTCTTTAAATACATATCCATGAAACTCAAGTCTAGTCTCTTCGTTTTGATCAAAAATTCCATTATATTATCAAAGTAGTTCTCTCCACCATGAAACTTGAGTTATTCTTTGATCCAAAGTTTTATTGTCCTCATCTTAAATACATTAGCCATAAAACTCAATAAATCTAAAATATTATCCCTTATCCATCTTATTGACCAATACAATCAAACTACTTTCTAGCACCAATTGTGAATCATTTTCTCTAATCTATATAATGAATAGCTCTTTCCATTTCTCTAAAGAAGACCTGTTTGTACAAAAGGTTCAAGTCATGTCTTATTCTTTAATCCAAAATTCTGCTATCTCTACACAGTACTCTCGCTTAAAGACATAAGCCATAAACCTCAACAAATCCAAAATATTATCTCTTATCTATCTTATTGACCAATAAAATCAAACTACTTTCAAGCACCAATTGCAAATCATTTTCTCGAATCCATAGAATAAATAATTCATTTCATTTCTCCAAAGAAGACTTTTTTGGACAAAAGGTTCAAGTCTTGCCTTATTCTTTACTCCTATAATCCCTTATCTCAACACAGTACTCTCGCGTTAAATACATAGAATGAATCATTATTATCAGGTTCTCTAAAGAACTCTAAATACATAGAATGAATCATTATTATCAGGTTCTCTAAAGAACTCTAAATACATAGAATGAATCATTATTATCAGGTTCTCTAAAGAACTCCTTCGACAAAAAAAACTAAACGTAGACTCATTCTTAATCCAAAATTTTCTCATCCCGAAAAAGTAATCTCTTTAAATACATATCCATGAAAATCAAGTCTAGTCTCTTTGCTATGTTCCAAAATTACGTTATCATAACAAACTAGTTCTCTCCACCCTAAAACTCAAGTTCTACCTTTGATCCAAAGTTTCATTGTCCTCCACTAAAAAAAATGAACCATAAAACTCAACAAATCCAAAATATTGTCCCTTATCAATCATGTTGACCAAAAAAAAATACAACTTCTTACAAGCACAAATTACCAATTATTTTTTCATCCATATAGAACGAATAATTCTTAACCACTTCTTGAAAGAACTCTTTGGAAAACAAATCTAAGCGTAGTCTCATCGTTAATCCAAAACTCTCCTCCCTCGACAAAGTAATTTCTTGAAATACGTATCCATGAAACTCAATTCCAATCTATTTTGTTTGATCCAAAACTCCATTATCATAACAAAATAGTTCTCTCCACCATGAAACTTAAGTTCTTCATTCGATCCAAAGTTTTATTGTCCTAATCTTAAATACATGAACCATATAACTAAAAAAATCCAATATAGTGTCTCTTATCCATCTTATTGACCAATACAATCTAACTTCTTACGAGCATCAATTGACAATTATTTTCTCAAATATAGACCAATACAATCAAACTACTTTCTAGCACCAATTGTGAATCATTTTCTCAAATCTATAGAATGAATAGCTCTTTACATTTCTCTAAAGAAGACTTGTTTGGACAAAATGTTCAAGTCGTGTCTTATTCTTTAATCCAAAATTACCTTATTCTTTAATAAAAAATTCCTTATCTCTACACAGTACTCTCGCTTTAAATACAAAGAATGAACCATTCTTATCCATTTCTCTAAAGAACCTCTTTGGATAAAGAAACTAATCGTAGTCTCATTCCTAATCCTAATCATTTTCTCAAATTTTGGATAAAGAAAATAAGTCTTTTGTTAGAATAATAAAGAACAAGGTCCCTAATCTTTTGTTTTATTCCCTAATTAAGTTCACATAATAAGTTTTTTATAGATTGCATTTACAAAATCAATTATTCAAAAAGTTCACAAATAATAAAAAATTCACATTCTCAAAAGAGTTGAACAATAACACAAACTGCAACCTCAGTGTTATAAGAGCAACTGTGAAGATATTAGCCTAAAAGTTCGACCTCGTTGGCTATCAAAATAAAAGAACTTGAAGAGAAATATTATAGGACTAGAGGACTTCATATCAAAAGAAGGAAATTATTCGACTAAAGGGATAACAATAACTCTCTTGTGAAATAGCAACACCAATATTTCAATATTTCAAGGCCTATTAGCAAAATAAGCATGCAGTGCCTCCGTCTATAACACATGACAAAAGCTTTAGAAAGTTAACCACTGTCATATGAATTATGAAATCGTTAAAAAGAATTAGTTTACCTGATGAGAAATCTCAATAATGGCTGCTCATTGTTTTTCTAATTTAATAATTACTGGTCCAAGCCTGTGCCTAGAAATAGAATTGATGGCCTCAGAAGGTAAAACAAAATAAAACATGCATTACTGATGAAGATAAAATTAATGAGAAGGACAAACACAAATTAATTGCATTCCTGTGGATTAAGATTCCCCGCGAGGATATCTATACGTCAATATATCCTTCTTACACTGCCATAACCAGCAAGGAAGTTTACTCGAGTATCGTGATAAATATACGAGGGAAGTAATACATCCATTCAAATTCTGCAGAAGGCAAAAAGATGACGATCAAGAAGGGGAAGCGCCGTTATTGAATCTGATATAGAGGGAAATAATCAAAGAACATTTTATTTTTGTGCTTACATTGAGAGTTGTTGAGCATTAATCTTTCAGATAACAAGCTAACCTTAGTGTTGGTCCAAATCTAGACCACAACAAAGTTGTGAAGGATATCAATTAGCATTTTAAATAACCAGACGCAAATTCACTCTAATTGAAATTCTGAGCTTACAGAGGCAGCCCATTCAGACTTCAGTCATTTTTCAACAAAGTTAGCAAGCTTCTTAGAATAAACTTCTCCAGCCTCGCTGCCAAAAGACAGTAAATCACAGTCCAACTTCAGTGCTCTCTTCCGCAGAACTAATTCCCTTTATTTTATTTTATAACCCATCCACCCTAACAAACTTACTTAGGTAATTACAAAATTGGTATACTTTTTCTTTTAGATGTTATCCTGTGCATGTTCCATTAAGACACAGTAATTCAAACACCTAAAATTACTAACAGTGCTTAGCTTTAAGCATTTAAAAATTACAAAAATAAGTTATCAAAGTACTTATCATATCAGTACTAGAAGAAGCAACTATAAGCATTTAAAAATTATTTGTTACATGCATTGACACGTATTTTGCAACAATCATGGACATTCCTATGTGTATACTCCAATGAAAACTAGAAAAATTATAAAAATAGCAAGAATGAACAATCATGGACATTCCTATGTGTATACTCCTATGTGTATACGGGGAGAGAATTTGTTCAACCGTTGACTCCTGTCTGAGAATTTGTTCAACCATTGCATACATACACATAGCTATTACAAAAATGAAGAAGAGTTCTCATCACATTTGCATTGGAGGAAATTGGTAAGACTTAAGAGTGGTGCACGTGTAAATTAGAGAGTAACATCCAGGGGTCTATTAGTCCATGCGTTTGTATCAACCACGAATACGATAAGCAATTCCTTTAGATTATATAATATTACAATGTTCAGGTCTGTTTTTTTCTCAAGGCTTGACAATGAGTAGTAACAAAATACTAACGATCAATTCCTTTAGATTATACGAAAAGCAATTCCTTAAGAGAGGGAGAGTATCCAAAAAACACGCTTACCGTTCAATCCTCGGCCGCCGAACGAATCGATCAAGAACCCGAACATTGTTCCAAGAAGCCGCACCGAAAAATCGATCATCCGCCATTGTTGGAGCTTGAGAGAGAAAAAAGAACGAACGATAAGAGAAATCGATAGAGAAAACGCGGACGAAGGAAAAATACCGTTGAATCGGCGGCCTTATTGTAGGATAGCAATGCTAACGCTAACCCTAATTTGATCAGTGTTATTGTAGGATAACATTCAATGGAACATCCTATATTGTTAAAATACCTCAGCGTACTAGTCGCCGGCACTAAATCAAAGTTAGGGTTAGGGTTTTCTCGTTTCGCCCCATTTGCGGTTCAAACTGCGTCGTGGAAACCTTTGCACTGCGCCGAAGAAACCTTTGAATTCAAGTCGTTTGCGGTTAGAACTGCGCGGAAGAAATCTTTGCAGCATTCAAGTGTCGGCATTATCGCAGAGCATTGATCAAATTAGGGTTAGGGTTTTCGACCCATTTGCAGTTCAAACCGGAAGAATCCGTTGCGAAGTTTGGTTATTACGACTCCAGACTTGAATCCATTGATCAAATTATGCGCGGATTGATTTTAATTTTTTAACCGAATGCGTAGGGTTTAATAATTATTTTTTATATTCTTTTTTTTTATTATTATAAGAAGGTTTTTCTTTTATTAAAAAAATTACTCTCTTAAGATTTTAAAAAACAAATATTTATTCCTCTCACCAAAAAAACAAATATTTATTTAAAATATTTTTTCCATCGTTTTTTTAAATAGGTGGAAAATAAATCATCTATTGATTTACCAACAACCTTGTGAATATTTTTCCTAAATGCAGCATTTTACTTAAGGTTTTGCTAAAACAAAGTTGTTTAAAAATAACCCCTGCATGTACGTTGTTTTGCTTCGTCATATGAGGTTAGGCATTTGTTAGCATTTTGAGTTAGCAACATGTTAGGGTTAAAATCACTTGGTGATGAAGATCGTTTACATTGTGGTAAAACTTAAAAAGAAGAAGAAGATCGTTTCACACTATGGTAAAATCGAAGAAGAATAATTTGCAACACTGTCGGTATATTGTTTTCTTTTGCCTAATTTTTGCCCTAATCCCTATTTCGAATCGATGAAGAGTTGGGTGTAGCTCAGGTTACACCTAAATTGTGCTCTTTTAATTTTTTAAGTGAATGCATAGGGTTTCATAATTATTTTTTATATTCTTTTTTTTATTATTATTATTATAAGAAGGTTTTTCTTTTATTAGAAAATTACTCTCTTAAGATTTAAATTTGAACTCAAATAAAATGTGGGAGAGAACAAGAAAAATGATGGTGGATAGAGTAACGCCCATGAACACAATGAACTGGTTGTAGCATACCTTGTTTGCCCCATCAACAGTCTTACGAAGGATTAACGTGACATTGACGCTGGAGAGAAAGGTGACAAAGATTCCGACGAGGGCGATTCCAAAAGCCTGCATTCGTTGCGATGGATGGAGGACAAATCAAGATCAAGGCTTATGAGAAATTTTTTTTAAAAAAAAGAAACCAATATTGGAATCAATTAAAAAATGGGAGTACTCCATTGAGAAAAAATATGGTGCAAATAAACTTTGTTTCTACTAAAAGCCGATGAATTTAGTAGATCCTGCTTTTAAATTGAAAAACCCTCCATTAATGAAATGAAAAAAGCAGCAAAATCAGAGAAAATAAGAAGTGAATAAACGTCACATTCTGAAATTGAAAAACATTATGACAAGTCTTCTTCAATTTTCTTCAGCAAAATTTTTTTTTTTAAATAACAAATACGTATTTATTATAGAGCAACATGGTTTTGGACATGTGTGGAAAACTTTTCTAACGGGGATTGAAATAAAAACTTAACCGAGTGTGTAAAACAAACAACTTTAAAAACGAATAAAGTAAAGTGAATAATAATTACAAGACAACAAAGGAAAAGATAAACTTGGAAAAAGAAAATATTGGGACGAATCTTTCACCACGTGCTTCCAACTGTGTTTGTCCTTATTTATTTAATAAAGTGGCTTTATTAAAGTGATATGTCAGTCTTTCATTATTGCTCTTGTCTGATACTTCAAGGTTGCTGAAGAGGCAAGGGTACACTGGAGAGCTTACCAACGGATTCACTACGCAAACCCCGCGACTTACTACCGAGAACACAACTCCTAAAGACCCGCAGCAGATCCTCGCCTTCAACCTTTGATATCGTCAAGCAATAATCTTTCACTGAAGCAAAAAGCAACTCTAAAGAGGCTGATCACGCTATCTTGTTTCCAAGTAGCAACTCTGAAGAGGCTTATTACGTCATCTGCTTTGTTGACGCGCTGTCACAAGATTGGAAGTGGATGATGATTTTACTATGTACGATACAGAATCGAGAACTATACAAGGGATTCTGTACACCTAACACTATACATACTATTAATTTACATACTCAAAAATCTATACAGGGAAAAGATTTTCTTCCTAATGAATAAAATCTTGAAAAATATAAACTATAAGAATATACAGACCTCAACGTTAACCTAAAAAGAAAGTTAAATTTACAAGACCTAAGAAGAATGTACAGGATTTAGTAAATGCTTCAAGGCTAACCATTGAAACATTCACTAAAGAAGAAATAAAATTTACAAGTGAGGTGCCGAATGTACAGGGTAAGATGAAAATATATATATATATATATATATATGAAAGAGTTAATATTAAGAAAGCGGAAGCAATTTTGGATCTTAAGCACTCTAATTTGATCAATTTTATCATACAAAAAACATGCTCAAAACTGGAAAAACAGAGAATAAGAACACTACCTTTGATGCTCAAAATTCTCCTAATCCTTGGCCAATTTCTGATCACGAACACTTCGTGGATCACCCTTAGGATCTTCCCTACTATCCTCAGGCTTTGGAACGGATTGTGGGATCCTAAATTGAGAGAATTTTTGAGAGAGAGAGCAAAGGTCTAAAACCGAGAATCACTACAATTTTCTGCAAAATTCACCTCACCCATGGTGTTTCTTCTTATTTAAAACAAACCACAAGCTTCTTTAAGCTTTGTGAAGAAGCCAACACGAGTGATGAGGATAAATCAAGAAGGAGGTGGGCAATTTTGGTGAATTTGAAAAAGCAATGAGCTTATTCATGAAATAATGAATTTGGTCCATAATTCATTCCTTAATGAATTTGAATTTCTTTTAATTTTAATTCAAAAATTAATATAAAATTAATTTTAAATTAAAATTAATTTTTTAATTAATTAAACAATTTAATTAATTTTAAATAATTATTTAATTTAATATCAAATATCAAATTAAATAATTGGACCAATCCCGATTTCTCAAATCGAATGTTCGAACATGAATCCCTATTCATGTTTTAAACCGAACCAATATTTAAATCAAATTTAGATATATCCACCTCTTCTTTATCATAGTTTAATTCATAATTAAGTTATGAAACATTAAGTATATCGCATATAATTAACGTTTTCTCCCAAAATCGAATTTGAACAATTCAAATTCTTTTCTCTCAAATTGTTACAAGGCTTAGTCCGAGCTAGTAAGGGGAACCTAATGGACCTACAGATCATGAGCTCCAACGATACGAGATTAACTGGCCAAACTCTTTACCTAGCTAATCAACATTCGTTAACTACCGGGACACTCCACTAAAGCCCAGTGGCTGCACTCTCCTCACTGTAGATATATTTCTGTCCACTCGATATAACCATGATTAGTAAGTCGATCATTCACAGGTTGTTCGTAATTACAGCTGGGTCAAATAAACCGTTTTACCCCTGTAATTACTTCTTGTTCCTTAAGTCCCACTGATCCTCTAATGAACAATTAGTTTGTGGTCCGACCAACAAACCGAATCCCTCTCGGGCCAATGAGAGGGTAGGCCCATTGTTCAAGACCCGGAGTCAGCACTTAAGGGAACAACCTCTCTACTAAACCCTAAAGCGGGTAGGAGTGAATTCCATCTCGCATGACTATGTTCCCAACTATCTACCCGGTCTTATCCCCAAAATGGAAGGCTTATTGAGTCGGCAATCTCGGGCCACTCTCACCCATGCAAATCTAAGGATAATCCCGAATAAACAGGAGTTCATAGCACACTCATGATTAAGATCGAGTTACCTAGGTCATCGTATGAGAATAGTCAGTTAAAACAATAAACGGAGTTAAAAAGTCTAAGTGACTATTTTGCGGTCCAGTCTTATGCAAACTCATTGCATAGGACGCCTCCACCTTCATGTCTCCACATGAACGATTCAGGATCACATCGTTAGTACTATACAAAGTGGGCCGCGTCCATAGTGTCCCCAGGATAAGGTACCCAGCCCTATCCCTATACTATAGACCGTTATGACTATTACTCGAACTTGATCCACTTTTATGTCATACATAAAGTTCAAGTTTACATCTTATAGTCAAGGGTTCTTTGTTCATTGGATTTGGGTTATGGAATACACAATTCACTTTATTCAATAACAACTTTACTGTATAAACCTCAATAACAACTTTATTGCAAAATAGAATATACATTCAGTTTACAAAACCATGAGTTTTAGGACATAAAACCCAACAAACTCCCACTTGGACTAAAACGTCAGTGGAGTCAAACATGCTGAGGTAAAAAAATGCCCTTCTGTACAACCCATAGTCCTAGACTCTCTAGGTGTCCCTCAAACACTTTAGCCGTGAGGGGCTTTGTAAACGGATCAGCAATGTTGTGCTCCGAAGGGATCTGTGTGGGGATCACGTCTCCTCGTTGCACAATCTTCCTGATGAGATGATATTTGCGCTCTATATGCTTTACGCGCTTATGGCTTCTAGGTTCTTTAGAATTTGCCACTGCACCACTATTATCACAATAAAGGGTGATAGGCAAATTCATATTTGGAACAACTTCCAAATCAGTAAAGAATTTCCTAAGCCATACAGCCTCCTTCGCTGCTTCGCAAGTTGCGACATACTCAACCTCCATGGTGGAGTCAGCAATACAACTTTGCTTAATACTCCTCCATACTATTGCTCCTCCGTTAAGAGTGAACACTGATCCCGATGTGGATTTCTTCGAATCTACATCGGTCTGAAAATCAGAGTCAATGTATCCTGCAAGGATCAGATCCTTCGCACCATACACAAGCATATAGTCCCTCGTTCTCCTAAGATACTTGAGGATGTATTTAATGGCAGTCCAATGATCATATCCTGGATTTGACTGATACCTGCTGACAATTCCCACTGCATAGCATATGTCGGGTCGAGTACATAGCATGACATACATCAGACTATCGACAACTGATGCATAGGGAATGCGTCTCATGTCCTCAACTTCTTGAGGTGTCTTAGGACACTGTTCCTTCGACAAATGAATTCCATGCCTGAAAGGTAATGAACCCTTCTTAGAATTCTGCATTTTATATTTAACCAACATTTTGTCAATATAATATGCCTGAGACAGTGCTAGCATTTTGTTCTTGCGATTCCGAACAATTTAGATTCCAAGGACAAACTGAGCCTCTCCCAAATCTTTCATTTGGAATTGGGTCGCTAGCCATTGCTTAACATCAGTCAGGAATCCTACATCATTCCCAATGAGTAGGATATCGTCTACGTATAAGACTAAGAATGCTACAGTAGTATTGACTATCTTCTTGTAAACACAAGGTTCGTCAATATTCTGTTCAAAGCCATAAGATTTAATCGCAGTATTAAATCTTATATTCTAGGATCTAGATGCTTGCTTTAATCCATAGATGGATCGTTTAAGCTTGCAAACCTTTTGCTCTTGACCCTGAATTATTAACCCCTCTGGTTGAACCATATAGATACTCTCTTCAAGATTACCATTCAGAAAGGCTGTCTTGACATCCATTTGCCAAATTTCATAATCATAAAATGTGGCAATGGACAAGAGTATTCTAATCGACTTAAGCATGGCAACAGGGGAGAAGGTTTCTTCATAGTCCACACCTTCCTGCTGGGTATAACCCTTTGCCACAAGTCGAGCCTTAAAGGTTTGCACCTTACCAGCTTGGTCTCGTTTTCTCTTGTAGATCCACTTACAACCGATAGGTCTTTCACCATCTGGTTGGTCTACAATTTCTCAGACTGAATTGAAGTACATTGACTCCATTTCGAGGTCCATGGCTTTAATCCACTGGTCCTTATCTATGTCATTCATCGCCTGTTTATAGGTCAATGGATCCTCAATGCCATCATCAGGTATGACGACCTGGGTTTCAATCAAACCCATGTAACGGTCGGGTTGTCTAACATCCCTCCCACTACGTCAAGGCATTCTCAACTCTTGAGAAGGACCAGCTTGATCAACAACTTTTGTTGATTTATCAGTAGCTTCTTTGGAAAGTTCATTTAAAACAATTATGCTTCAAGGCCGATGATCTTTTATGTGGTCTTCCTCTAAGAACGTGGCGTTTTTCGACACAAGCACCTTGTCCTCTTGAGGATCGTAAAACAGACAACCTTTCGTTTCCTTGGGGTATCCTATGAATAGGCATAATTTTGAACGTCGTTCCAATTTCTTTGGATTGGGCACTAGCACATGTGCCGGGCACCCCCAAATCCTGAAGTGACGTAATCTTCATTTACGCCCTCTCCATAACTCATAAGGTGTTTCTGAAACACTTTTAGAGGGAACCATGTTCAAAATATATGCAGTATCCTCTACTACATATCCCTAAAACGAACTAGGCAGTTGAGCATAACTCATCATAGACCGAACCATGTTTAACAGGGTTTTGTTTCTCTTCTCAGATACACCATTCTGCTGAGGTGTACCGGGGGCTGAGAGTTGGGATACGATTCCATGTTCTATCATATAGTCCTGGAATCTCAAATCCATATACTCTCCACCTCGATCTGATCGAAGTGTTTTAATCGTCTTACCTAATATGTTCTCAACCTCTGCCTTATACTCCTTAAACTTTTCAAGGGTTTCGGACTTATGATGTATTAGGTAAAGATAGCCGTACCTCGAATAATCATCGATGAAACCGATGAAGTATTCATACCCTCATCGTGCCTTGATGTTCATAGGACCACAAAGATCCGAATGCACGAGTTCTAAGGGTTCTTTGGCTCTATAACCTTTTTCAGAAAAAAAAGTCGTTTGGTCATTTTTCCCTCAAGACAAGACTCACATGGTGGTAAAGAGTTGTCTTCTAACTGACTTAGGCCACTCTTAACCAATCTCCCAATCCTATTGAGATTAATGTGGCCTAGTCTTAAGTGCCAAAGATAGGTACTTGGAGAATGTTTCTACCTTTTATTTTGAGTATCAGCTGTTTTAAACATCTCGGTGTTCAAAATAACTTTTACCTCTGTTGGTCTTAACACATATAGGTTATTTTCAAGTTTAGCAGAACATATTCGTACACCTCTTTTGTAAATGAACACTTCATTGTAATCAAAAGATACTTTATACATCTGTTCAAGCAAACAAGAGATAGATACAAGATTTCTTTTGATTCCAGGAACCAAAAGTACATTTTCTAGTAAAATGAATCTATCTCTAAACAACAACTTCACCGCTCTCACTGCTCTGGCTGAGACAACCTCTCCTGTTCCAACCCTGAGAGTTATCTCACCATCTGCAAGCTGCCTCCAGAAACTAGTTTCCTGAAAAGAAGAACACAAATGGTTAGTGGCTCCTAAATCCAATATCCAAGCGGAATTATCATGTTCCACTAAACATGTTTCAATAACAAGTAAATCATATTTACCTTGTCTTGCCTTCTCAGCTTTCTTTTCTGCAAGGTACTTTGGGCAATTTCTCTTCTAGTGCCCATCTTCACCACAGTGGAAACATTTTCCTTTATCTGTGGCTTTAGCCTTGCGTTTACTTATGGCAGGAGCATTTCCCTTCCCTTTATCCTTCTTCTTCTTTTTAATACCTTTATTCTTAGAAAAAGAAGGACCAGACTTAGTCCCAGAGGACGATCCTCTTAGGAACTTCTTCGAAGTGACAACATTTGTCTCATTCTCTTTTCCCTTTGTTTTTATCAGGGAATCGAAAGTCTGTAGCTCATTGAGGAGAGTAGTCAGATTATACTCTATCTTGTTCATCACCGCATTGGTGCGGAACTGTAGGAAGCTCTTCGGAAGAGATTCCATTATAAAGCTAACCTGACTTTTCTCATCAATGACAGCTCCATTTACCTCTGCCACGTTGAAGTGGACCATCATGTTAAGGACATGCTCCCTAACAGAAGTTCCCTCCTTCATTTGGGAGTTGTAAACATACTTGAGAGCATCATGACGGATCGATGAGGACGGTTGTCCAAACATCGCCTGTAATGATCCCATGATCTCCTTAGCGGTGATCATGCTCTCATGTTTCTTAGATAGCACATCAGATATGCTGGCTAAGATATAGACTCGGGCTTTATCATTAGCCCTAGTCCATTTGTCAAATGCATCCCGAATAATTTGGTTTGCAGATGAGCCGGGAGGGGGAGGACATTCCTCTGTTAAGACAAACCTTAGATCATCGATAACTAGAATCGTATTCAAGTTCGATTTCCAAGTTGCGTAGTTATCGCCGTTTAACTTATCGGAGGCTAGTAACTGAATTAAAGAGCTCGACATGCTGAAAAAATAGAACATATTCTATTAGTGAATTGCTTCTAACCCATTACATGCATCCAATTTAAGAAATTTAGCAAAAGTAATAATGTACCCATAAACTCATTATTGTTTTTGCAACGATACTTCAGTGAGTCAGAGCAACCGCTACCGAGGGGCAGTCAATCATTCCTTCACTGAACCAAGACATTTCTTGACTAAATGCTAATATTGGAATAACTCTTATTCCTATAGCATTCTAGTTATCACTACTTTGGTCGAGAATTACTAACACTTAGTAATTCTTGTAAGTGTGACCCGCCATTTTTAGACCTCAGAGGTCGGCCCCAACAACGCTACAGAATGGAAAAGACAATGTTGGGAATGGACCTAGGAGACCCTATCCATTTCTGGAGTTTGAGTTGTTCCGATTCCTATGTTACGACCCTCCGAATGGATGGTGCTACTACGGGCAACCTGCAGGCGGAACATAGGAATCTCACGGTCCAATCTAATGGAGGAGACCGTAGGATGTGTTGACACACTTCCCACTTACTATAAATACTTTATCCATTCACCTTGTTATTGATTTATGCAAACACCATCCGAATGGGGATGCCCTATTGACATCACGAGGCCGAGCATAAATCTCACTGTGTGAACTTTGCGGTGAGCGTAAGAGGAAATTGATATATCATATATACCTTTTCTCTCCCACTAAGTATTTTAGACTGTTTGACTATAAATTTACTTAGGCATATTCCGGCTAAAACAATATAACCTAAGTCTAGATAAAAACTATTTTTCCCTACGATGTCTAGGTGATAAACGCTTTAAAACCTATCATCTCACGCGTGCATGCTCATAAAACTGGGTTAACATAACTCAAGAACCAAATCGATCCCCAGGTAGGAGGTGTTCTGTAAACCGTCAACTTAAATACCCCCAGCCTTAGACAGGATCTCACCGGGTGAGTTCTCTTGTAACCTTAGTTTTACAAGATATCGACCTATTTTAACTATTAAAACAAATCGGGGCCTAATTCCTAATCACATTGGAATTTGTTAACCCTAAGTGAGCATGCATTTATCTTTGTTATAGATTTTCAGTGTCTATCTCATTTTACAACACTTATAAAATAAAGCAACCTATAACATACATTTAACAATGAATATAACAATTATATTATACTAAGGCAACTATTTGTTGTATGTTTAATTTTTAATTAATATAACACTTATATTAATTTATAATTAAAACATATAACATTTGTTTCATAAATTAATATAACTCTTATATTAATTTTCATGAAATCCCAAACATGCATACTATATATTATAACACTTATAACATACTTTCAATGCATGGAGCATGCTTCCTATGGTGGGATTTTAAAATCTATATGGCATACTTTATGCACATACAAACAGAGATTTAATTAAAACATACATTCACAATGAATAATTAATTAAACACACTAAAGTGGACTGGTTTTGGCATCAGAAACAAGCAAACAACTAAATTATTACAATAATAATCTAGAAATTCGGCCGAGCCGCTTCCAATCAAATCAAATTTAGCCGAACCGGCTTGCAAAAGTGTGAACCGAACCTCCAAAAGGCTGAATCGGGCTGTAAAAGCCTGAATCGGATTTCAAAAAACTGAACCGGACCTCCAAAGTTGCAAAACCGGACCTGAACTAGTCAGAATCGGTTTGAAAACGCCCGAACCGGACCAAAAATGAGCTGAACCGGCCTTAAATAAAAAATTGAACCGAATCTGACATCAGCATGATGTCATCGTCTTCTTCATCCAAATGAAAACTGAAGCGCGCGAAGGAAAAAGAAGGAAAAAAAAAGTAGCCTCTGTTTTCGAATTTTTTGTGACCTTTCGTGCTTCTCTCTCCAAATTGAAGGCCTTCCCGGACTCCGATTGACTCGAAACTTTTACAGACTCTTCTTCACACATTAATGCTCAAACAATCTTGAGCAATTACAAAAACTTCAACAAATTGAAGCTCAATTTTGATGCCAAAACAGAAACATCCACTTTAGACTCCCAGAAAATTAGATTTCAAAATCATACCCACCAAGCTCAAATTGAATCAAATTGAGTGCTCAAAATTGCTCTGATACCAATTGAAAGAGTTAATATTAAGAAAACGGAAGCAATTTTGGATCTTAAGCACTCTAATTTGATCAATTTTATCATACAAAAAGTTCAAGTTTACATCTTATAGTCAAGGGTTCTTTGTTCATTGGATTTGGGTTATGGAATACACAATTCACTTTATTCAATAACAACTTTACTGTATAAACCTCAATAACAACTTTATTGCAAAATAGAATATACATTCAGTTTACAAAACCATGAGTTTTAGGACATAAAACCCAACAATATATATATATATATATATAACTAGACTCACGGAAGTTGTGAATATAGGAAATGATCATCTAGATCATATTGAGTCTCTTCCTCGTTGGACGGTAGGCTGTCATAGGACGAAGATGAAGATTTGGTTCTAGCAGAATTGAGAACTCTCTGGAATTCATCGTCAGAGGTTGTTTGAGCTAGTCTCGATATAATCTGAGACCGGGAATTCAGAAATTCTAAATTCTGTTGGACTTGGTTAAAATGTTCACCATTTTCGACAAACCATTCTTTAACCTCATTGAGACGAACGTGGGTGATGTCATATTTTTCCCACCATTTAATCTTAATGACTTTGTAAAGTCTTTTTAGTCCTTATCTTTCTTTTAGCTGAAAATTCCAACAGAGAATCCAAGAAATTTTAAAATTGAGACAAAAACGAAACAGAGTGGGGAACTCATTTCTTTGAATATTTTGGACAAAGAAATGGTATGACTCTTGAATCGGAGTTGGGAAAATATCCTCCGTCAAACCGAAGGTATTCCACCAATTGATGAACCAGTATGGAAATTCCATACGGTGCGCTTTTTGGCAAAATTGAATGAACCATGAGTGGTCATATCTGATGTACCACATCACGTTATACCATGCTCTGATGTAGTCACGGTATACATATGATTGTTGCTTGAATGGTTTTGAAAACGCTCTTAGCGTGAATATACTCTGATTCTAGTGAGATGGAGTCAGGACTTTGAAAATTTTGAATTTTGAGAAGGCGATCTTGGTCAGATCTTCGCGGTCTGGGATATGAGTTATCTCGACCGATCTTGTATCTACGAGAATGAATTCGTAGAATTTTCTAGTTTTCTCAAGTTCTTCAGGCATGAATAGGAAGTGTTGGGGAAACATATGTTTGATAACTTCCACTATGGAGTTACCTTCAAACTCTGGTTCTTCCAGGGGTTCTGAGACTTGGACTTGTTTTTGGAAATAGGTTTTTATCTCCGTTTGGGGATAAACCTAGTTTGAGGGACAACCGCTGTGGAAAAGGTTGTCGGTCTTTGAGACGAAGTTGATCCCTATTGAGAGGGAGCAACCGAGGGAGTAATAGTTCTTCTAGAACTTTGAGATGTCGGAGAGACTGCTCGTCTTCTCGGACTGGTTAGGTTGGCCGATGGCCTTGGAGGTAGAGTTGATGACTCCATGGAATCTCTGATCACAATACCAGTAGATCTATTTGCTCTAGATCTGACCACCGGTGTGAAATCAGAGTCTGTTGCATAATGATCTGCTGTCATTGGAACAGAATTTTGAGAAATTGGGGCTTTCTCTTTGCCTTTTGAGATAGGGGTTGCAGGGCTTTTGCCCTTTCTACTACTCATCTTCTTTCCAATCACCTTTAGAGAGAGAGGAAGAAGAGGGGAGAGAGAGTTTTGGAGTTAAGAACTCCCTTGAGAGATAATCAGCAAGCGGGTTTTGAATGCCTTTTATAGGAAGAATTTCAAAATCAAAACACGATAAGATCGCCTATCATCTCGCAAATATTTGTTTTGAGACTAAATTCTCGACATCTTTTTCTAAAATAAATTTGGATGCTCGAGAATCCGTTTTAATTGTAAATCTTTTATTTATCAAATCTCCTTGAAATTTTTGAACACATAAAACTATGGCCAAAATTTCTTTTTTAATTGTTGAATAATTTTTCTAGGTATCATCCCATACTCCAAAATAAAATCTCACTATTTGTTCTTGCTTATTGATAATTCTCAGTTATGAGAATTATTCAACTCTAAAACCAAGTTGTTCTTGCTAATTTTGCGGATTTTGTTGACCAACAAGCAAGATAAAAGTAACATTTTTTATAAATTCATGCAAGCTTGTTGAAACTTGATGAATAAAAGAATTTTGAGGAAAGATGAAGAAAGTGGCTTAAGTTGTTGTTCTTTTGTGCAGATTTGAAGACTTTGCAAAAGGGAATGCAATTGCATTCCCATTTGCAATGTAACGTGAAGAACAGAGGAAGGAGAATGCAATTGCAATGTGAATTGCATTCTATGGAACAACAAGGCAAGCTCGAAATTTGCGGGAATCACCATGATTTACGTGATTTGCACCGATTATGGAGAAATTCCAGCAAGATAATCATGTCCAAATTCTACCCACTAATTATGGACCCAATTTTGGAAGGAGAGGAGGCTCGATTTTGACTTTAAAAAGGGAAGAAGCCGAAGAAGAAGTAGCAGTTTTTTTTGGGTTTATTTTCTGTTTCTCTCCCGGAAGCAAATTTTCTGGGTTTTATTTTCCTCGTAGACAGCATCATTTGATTTCAATTTGTATTAGTTCAGTCCCATTTCAATTTTATGTTAATTCCGCAACTATTCTCTATATTGTAGCTCAAGGAGATTCTTCGATTTTAGTTTCAATCAACGAGAAGTAAATTTTCTGCATTTTTGTTTACGGGTTTTCCATTGTTTTCCAGTCTCTGTTTTCTTTTTCTTTTGCTCGTGAGTTGGCTAATTACAATTTCCGAAACAAGATCTCTCTTCGACGATTGTTGAAGAGATTAAGATTCAAAGATTTGAACGAATTTGAATCGATCGCATTAAGGAATTTGGGTAATATTTTGCTAGTTCTTTGGATTTTTTTTGTGGGTCAAAGCACTACATATTGTATGGGAGAATATTGTTAATTTCCATGTTCAAAAACCCTTAAATTTCTCATTCACCCGTGGGTTTCCTTTTGAAAACAAAGAAATCGATTTCCAGTAGCTTATCTCATTTACCCGTGGGTTCCCTTTTTAAAACATAAATTGATTTCCAGTAGCTAATATTAGATTTTCTTAGTATACAATTTCTTTGTTGGTAATTTAATTAGGTTTTCTTTGGAATTAATTATTCCCTCTTTTAAAACTATGAAATTTTCAATAAATAATTTTGGGATTTTTATTTTTTCTACAATGAGCTAAATTTTCTCTAGGGGTTCAAGTTGGTGAATGCCCTAAGGAAAAATGTAAAGCTCTAAAGCATAAACAATCTAGTTAGTATGTGAACTTTGTTTGCTTTTGTTGAATTTAAATTTGGGTAAACCTAGCCGGCCAACTAGTGCTTGCTCATCAAGCTCGAACTTAATATCGAAAGAGTTAAGGGAAAGCCGATGTCACAAAAGCAATGGAGGAAAAGGCTTAGAAATAAGTCCTGAACATCGACCCTAGACATAGGGCGAGACTCCAAGACCACTAGGGTTGTGTGCGAAGTATCTAAGTTAGATTAGCCATAGACATATAGGTTTAATCACTTAGTCTCCTAAAGATTTTGAATCAAAATCGAATAGGAGTTGAACTCGGTTTACTTAGTTCTCACATGTTAACTATGATTGCAATTGCAAAGTGAGTCGCATTCTTCCAAAGGTGCTTGCATCACTTGAATCCCTATTTTATTTTTTTTTCTCATAGAATTTTTACTTACTCTTTTTAAAAAACCAAACTCTTGCATTTTGAAATTTCGGTTACCACCATTGCAATTTGCAAACATATTTTGTGTCATTCAAAATAGATTTTGTTAAACCCCGTTCCCTTGGGTACGATACTCTGGAATACTTCCAGTTTCTTTATTACTTCGATCACGTGCACTTGCGTGTTAGCGGATCAAGTTTTTGGCGCCGTTGCCGGGGAACGACATTTTCAATAAAATTTATTTTGGACACACAAGTTGTGAGCAGATTGCAATTGAATTGCAATTGCATTGCAGTTGCAATTCTTCTATTTCAGAAAGCCCAATTCTTGTTTACATTGTTTTGCAGGTTGAGGGAAAGCAATTGCAAGAGGAGAAAGACACAACTTAGGATTGAATTGCTTGAGATAATCAACAAGATGGAAGACATCATTGCAACATTGAGCGCACAAGCTTCATCATTAAGCTACACGATGGAAACTTTAATGATGAGAAATTTCATAGCTCCTACTAATCCTATCCCTTCTATTTCTTGTATTTATTGTAAAGGAAGTCATTCATTTGATAATTGTCCTTATAATCCTGATTCTTTGTGTTATGGATTTCTACCCAGCTTTGCAAATCAACACCAGTACCAGTGCTTCCAGCAAGGGAAGATGATTCCAAAAGAGCCAAGCATAAAAGAACTCGCGAGGGAATATAAAGCAAAGAACGATGTTGTAATGCAAAGTCAAGCCACAACTTTACAGAATTCAGAGATCCATATGGAACAAATTGCAAATGATTTGCAGAACAGGTCCCAAGGAATTTTGTTCAACAATACAGAGACTTTCAAACAAGAAGAAAAAGAAGAATTCGAGGCGGAGACAACAAGTAAATTCGAATATGAGGATCTCAAACTCCCAGTAAAAGCAGAAAGCGCTCCAACTATTGAAAACACTAAGGAGCCAGAAGGGAGAAAAAAGATTAAAGAAGAACCCCCTCAAGAAGAGAAGGACCACCCAAGGAAGTTGCAGTGAACTATGCAGTTGCAATTTCACAGCAAATGACATCCAAAGTACTCCTGATACTAGAAGACCCTATTTTGACTTATTGCAGCTTGCAGGAAACGCTAAATGAAGAAGAATGCAAAAAGGAGAGCATGAAGGATGACAATTTGCAGAATGTGACACAAGTTGCAACTACAATTTCTACTTTCAAGGGCACATGCAAATCTCTCGAGCAAGCAAGACCTGTTGTGATCAAAGCACCTCAACTACGACTGAAATCTCGTCCAACCTCGAGACCTAGGTGCAAAATGAAGGAACACGGTTGCGGGCTACCTACTGGAATAGGATAAGTTTGTCTTTTCGTTCATTTTCTTTTTTTTAAAAAAAAAAAAAAAAACTTATTTCTATGAATTCTGAAATGACTAAACAATTTCTGTCTAAGGCAGAATCCTGGAATAGGTATTTAAGTTGACCGTTTAGGGAACACCTCTACCTGGGGATCTACCTGGGAAATTGTTTAAGAGATTCAAAAAGAAATAAGAAATTTAAAAAAAAAAAAAAATCTTTTAAGGCATGAACTCTTTTTCGAGCCTGTGTGAACTTTTTGACAATTTGCTTTGGAGTTCAGATAAAAAGGGAGAAGGAAAATCAAACGCCAATCAAAAGGAATTGCAAATGCAATGCAATTGCATTCACGAAAAATGAGGTAAAGCCGAGGGACAAGAATGCAAATGGAATGCAATTGCAAAACGAAGTAAAACATCCAACATGCCAAGAAGATGATGATTCAACCTCCAATGATTAGGGGAGTTGTTCTTTGCACCTTAAACTCTACTTCTTAAATCTTAATAGTTTAGATTGTGATGTTGTTGTCTTGAATATTTGTGCTTGTCTTTGTCCCTTGCATTTTGGCATGCTGTTTTGATTGACTTCCAAGTTGTTTGAAGTTCAATGTCAGTTATGTGTGATCTCTTGTTTTTGGATGTCTCCCAAATATGTCTTAAAGTTTAAAAATCCTTGATGATGATATTTGGAATAGGCTCGGCTCATTAAACATGCCTCAGTTATCCACCCAACTTTATGACTTCTTTGCTTTCCTTAGCACTCCACCACCCATTCACCCTAGATTGTGTTTCTATAATTCTAGGGTTATTAAGCTTGTCAATATATATGGCCATTTCAACCACCCAAAAGCGAACTAGTCAATGAGGACATTGCCACATCTTAAGTTTGGGGGGGATAGACACCTTACATTACTTTTGTTGACCCCACATCGTTTTATATTCATTTTTTGCAATTCATGAAATGTAAACATGTTGTGAGTTGTTGTATGAAGGCTGCCAAAAAAAAAAAAATAAAAAAAATAAAGGGATACTCCTCTTTCCATGACTTAACCAAGTAACCAGGGAAAGTCATGACACCCATGATTGCCTCTGCATGAAAGGTTGATTCAGGAAATGAGTAGGTTAAAAACGGTTTCAAATAGTGATGTGTGCTCGTAGTCAACTATCTTCACCACAAAGTGTCGGTAAGTTGGAACGAAGGTACAATTGACTAAGGAACCCGCTCCAAAAATATATATATATATATATAGCTTGGCAGTAAAACGAATAAGTTTGGGGGAGTTTTTCTTTTGTTTAGTTAAGTTGTTTCTCAAAAGATGGCCTATGTAGGAAGCAAGCAAGATGAAACTAGAAGAATAGAGATACAATTCTAGGAAAGTATGGGTGAAAAGTGCTAAAGTCAAGAGTAAGGTGGGATTAAAGTTGGTTGTGATCAACATGTGTTATGAGCTTGAGATGTCTCCTGAGAGGATATTTGTTTTGTCCAGAATTTGGGTTAGTTGTTGAATTTCATACCTGAATAACTGTGATTTTGATAATTGCTTGAGGACAAGCAACAACTTAAGTTTAGGGGTGTGATAATTCTCAGTTATGAGAATTATTCAACTCTAAAACCAAGTTGTTCTTGCTAATTTTGTGGATTTTGTTGACCAACAAGCAAGATAAAAGTAACATTTTTTATAAATTCATGCAAGCTAGTTGAAACTTGATGAATAAAAGAATTTTGAGGAAAGATGAAGAAAGTGGCTTAAGTTGTTGTTCTTTTGTGCAGATTTGAAGACTTTGCAAAAGGGAATGCAATTGCATTCCCATTTGCAATGTAACGTGAAGAACAGAGGAAGGAGAATGCAATTGCAATGTGAATTGCATTCTATGGAACAACAAGGCAAGCTCGAAATTTGCGGGAATCACCATGATTTACGTGATTTACACCGATTATGGAGAAATTCCAGCAAGATAATCATGTCCAAATTCTACCCACTAATTATGGACCCAATTTTGGAAGGAGAGGAGGCTCGGTTTTGACTTTAAAAAGGGAAGAAGTGACTACTAACTAGTGACCACTCTGATGACCCGACCACCCCAACAACCCGACCACCCTGATGACTACTTCGGCAATTATCCTGACGAATTGACAACCCAACCACCCAAAATAATCGTTGACGACCACCCGGTGACCACCCTGGTGACTCGACCACCCAGCAACCCGACCACCCTAATGACCACTCCGACAATGACTCTAGCAACCCGACCACCTGACAACTACTGCTACAACCACCCAGTGACCACTTCGGCGACCTGACCATTCTGATGACCACTCCAGCGACCCGACCACCCGACAACTACTGCTGTAAACCACCCAATGACCACTCTGATGACCTAGCCACCGTGCAACCACCATCGTGCGACCACCTTGACAATCCAACCACCCCATTAACCAGACCACCCCCATCGACCACTCCAACGATCACCTCAGTGACCCAACCGCCTAGTCAATTTTTTAGGTTAAAATAATACTAAAAACGGCTACTAAACAAATTTTTTAACCCATTATATTTGAAATAGGTTTCAAAATACTATGCAAAATAGAGTTTCTAATATTCTAATTTCTAAACTAGAATTCGAATTTTATAACTCATTTATCCTAAAAATAGATTTCAAAATAGAAATTTTGTTTAAATTCCATAATTTCTTAAATAGACCTCCAATATTTTAATTTTTAAAATAGAGTTCCAAAAATAGGTTTAGGAATACTTTATAAAATAGAGTTTTAAATTCTTTAATTTCTTAGATAGACTTCCAATTTTTTAATTTCTAAAATAGAGTTCCAAAAATAGATTTTTCAATACTTTGTGAAATAGAGTATTTGATTCCCTAATTTATTAAAATAGACTTCCAATTTTTTAATTTCTAAAATAGAGTTCCAAAAATAAATTTTTCAATACTTTGTGAAATAGAGTATTAGATTCCCTAATTTATTAAATAGACTTCCAATTTTTTAATTTCTAAAATAGAGTTCCTAAAATAGTATGAATACTTTGTGAAATAGAGTTTTAAATTCTCTAATTTCTTAAATAGACTTCCAATTTTTTTAATTTCTAAAATAGAGTTTGATAACTCTTCAATAGTAGAGTTATTCCTATTTAAAAACTCTTATTAAATTTGCTTGTTTGAGTGCTTTTGGTGATTTTTTATTGTTAAAGCCCCAAGTTCTATATTTGTTTGCTGTTAAGAGTAAATTTTTTTAAGATGTGAAAATTGTTTGCTTTTGGCTAAGACATGGGCTTAATTTATTGAATTTTGCTTCAGGTAAAGAGCTTTGAAAACAATGTTGGGATATGAATTTGGAGAGATAAACAAAAATCCTTACTGAAGCATCTCTTTATTAAAAGAACAACCTGATTCACACATGCAAGAAAATTCATTAATTGAGCTATCCAAAAGTGGAGCCAGCTATACTTAAGTGGACCAATGGGAGGTTGCCTGTGCATCAGAATTGTCCAATCAGTCCTGAATTCAAAGCTTCGGATGAGGTATTTAGAGGAGACATTTTGGATGGAGAAAAGAGGCTGGAAAAGGAATGAAGCTACGAAAAGGGAGAAAGAATAGCTAAGCAAGGCTATCTACATTGAGAAAGGGAGCATATAATGCTTTCTTACTTGTTCTAGGATACATATCCATCTGTTCTTTGCATTCTCTCCAGATTGGAAGTATGATTACTATGTGGAAGTGTTAGGGAGAGCACCTAGAACCCGACCCCCATGGATGACAACTCGATGCCTTCATCAACTTCAGCTACTACTTAGTTTTAATTCAGTTTGTGTTTTGGACAACTACTGCTATTTCTTTTCTTCATTCCTTTCAGTTTATATATTATGATATTATGAACTTCAGACCTTATTTGCATTATGGATTTCCTTTACTCTAGCAATACCATTCTTATTTCCCACGTATTAATTATTTAAAATATATGTCCTTACTAATGTTACTTAAATTTACATCATAATGAATGGAGTGAATGTAATATCAATATACTTGTACAAACTACACATTCATATTTAACTATGCTTGAAACAATTGATCCACATAATTTGTTAAACTATTAATATGCAATTCAATAAACAATTATCTAGTAAAAAAAATGGATATGAAAAAAAAAATAGCCTAAAAAATTATTAAAAAAAAACAGCTTAAACAAACCCAGCCCAACCCTGCACCCCAAACACAAGTTTCAGAAAACCAGCCAAACCCAACCTTACACCCCAAACATAGTAATTAGGAATCCTAGAGTTTCTAATTCCAGTCAAGGATTCCCAGGGTTCTTAATTCTCAAGGTTCTTGATTCCAAACCAGCGCACCAAATAGCCCCTTGTAGACCATTTTCAAGAGTCTTCTGCTCCCCACTGTATTGTTTCCTGTACAACAGAAGACCAGCTAGCATGAATGCAAGAACAAGCCATCCTCCTCTTTCACAATGCATCAATAGCACATTATGTTGACTCTCCAACGATAACCAGCTTTCACTTGATCGAAGGAAGTGGTGAATCATCTCTAATGGTAATAAAGGACATCCCTCATATTGCCGAGGATAGTCCATAACTGTCATGTCATACTGAGTCAGTACATCATAAATTTGACTTCGCCTGTCACCTTCTATGGAGTTGAAAACCATGAAAGAAGCATCAAGAAAGTGGCAAGCCTTGAAAGTGCTATAAGGTATTCGAAAATGGTCGAAGTTAGTTGAATAGGAGGATCACTATGACGACTATAGTTGTTGGTAAATTTACTAAAGACGAAAATGATTTAGTCGATATTATGGATGATTGGTTATGAAGAGACCGTTTCGTTTGAGTAAGTTAGTTCGGTCTATTGCTCTTTCTTTGTACCTATTTTGCTTTAGGATGTTGGTTTTATAGGTATAACTTTTGTAACTCCATGATATACCCATGAATTCACGAGTTCATATTTAGAAGAATGCAACTTAAAAATAATACATTTTAATAAAAAAAAAGTTAAAAAATTACAATATTAATAAAAAAACTCCTATTTATTGGTCATCACTTTTCATTATTAAATTAAAAAAGAAATAATATTTTCGCTTTTTTATTAGTTTATTCTTATTGTTTCATATTTTATACTTGGGGAAAACTAAAAATCTGTTTTAAGAAACAAAGTTCTTTTATAGTTTAAGTAACCTTTAATATTTTTTATGTTATTAATACAAAGTACGAAAACTAATGATTAAAATAATTATTTTGTTAACGTAATTACAAATATGAAACAAAAAACAAGACTTCATTTTTTATTGATCTTCTTTCTTATTTTTAATTTTATATTTATTTTCTTTTGGTTTTACTTATTTATTTATCTGCAAATTAGTACTTCCATCTTGAAGTTTTGTACTTCTTATGAAATTTTAATTGTTGTTATTGTTTCGTTTTGTTTTAAAAATTAAATAAAATATTTTTGTATGGAATAAATAAAATATTGTCAAGGAACTTTTATTACCACTATATTTTATTTGAAAAAAATAAATTATACAAATAGTATATATTTTCCTTTTCCTTAAAAAAAAGGTTTATATTTTTCATAAAATAGAAAGGGTAATTTACATCACCTGAGATTATTTGTTAAATGGTAATATGGAAATTCAGCAAAAAGAGATACAAGAAAAAATTCAAATCTTAAAGCAGAGATTTGAACAGGAAGTTTGCTCAGAACATCCCAATGCATTTTGGGACCGGATGCAGCATATGGTAGACTTGCCATATGTCAAAGAATTCAAAGAACCACAAATCCCGACAAAGGCAAGGCTAATTCAGATGAACTCTGAATTATTACAACATTGCCGAACGGAGATAAACGAGCTGATAAAGAAGAAGCTGATCAGACCATCCAAAAGCCCATGGTCATGTGCAGCATTCTATGTCAACAATCAAGCAGAAAATGAGCGTGGTGTGCCCAGGTTGGTAATCAACTACAAACCCTTAAACAAAGTTTTGGAATGGATTAGATATCTAATTCCCAATAAAACTGATTTGTTAAAAAGAATTTCAGGATCAAACGTATTTTCGAAATTTGACATGAAGTCAGGATTCTGGCATATTCAAATTTCAGAAAAAGATCGTTATAAGACTGCATTCAATGTTCCTTTTGGACAGTATGAATGGAACGTCATGCCATTCGGCTTGAAGAACGCTCCATCAGAATTTCAAAAAATCATGAATGACATTCTTGATCCTATATCTTGGTTTTCAATTATCTATATCGATGATGTTTTAATTTTCTCATCAGGTATAGATCAACATTTTTTTCATTTGAGAAAGTTTATCGATATTATTAAACGAAATGGTTTAGTAATATCAGTTTCAAAAATAAAACTGTTTCAAACTAAAATCCGTTTTCTCAGATTTGAAATTTACATTGGCCAAATAAAACCTATTCAAAGGTCCATAGAATTTGCAGACAATTTTCCATATGAGATTTTAAACAAAACCCAATTACAAAGATTTTTGGGCTGTCTCAATTACATCTCAGACTTCATTGAAAGTTTAAGGCCCATTTGCAAGCCACTATTTCAAAGGCTTAGAAAAAAATCCAAAACCCTGGACAACTAAGCATATTCAAGCTGTAAGGAGAATTAAAATTTTAGTCAAATCAATTCCATGTTTGAGTCTTGTCAATCCAGAAACATCGTTGATAGTGGAATCTGACGCATCCGATATCGGATATGGAGGTGTCACACCCCCTCCCGAACCACCTGCTAACTTAGCCCGGAAGATGGCGTGAAGCCAACAGGCATCGTTTCACTACTTAACGATACCTATGACCCTTTTAATTCCTGATAAACAATCCATACCTGTATACGAGATACTATACATACCACACAGCAGAAACTAGGAATCTTATTACACATACCTACGGAGCGGTTCTGGTTAAACCTAACTTGCACAAGCCAAACACGACCAGACGTGCTTTATACACCCAAGACCACTAGTTCCATATACAACATAACTTACACATCCCTATTAAGTTATGTACAATACGAGCAGACTTGCTATACTACACCATTCACATACAAAAATATCAGACTCGCAGGGCTTCTAGCAGGTTGTGGCAGGATCTCAGGCACCGGGAGCTCGATCTCTACCTGAAATGTTGGAAAACATTGAAAGAATGAGCTGGGAAGCTCAGTGAGTGACTGAGTTTAAAACTATTAACTCGTAAATCATAACATATAACATCAATAGCTTTTACAGAAGTTCAGCAAGTGTGTCAAAAATATTAATCATTTTAAACATATGACAAACTAGTTGTGTAAGCCTCGCCCAGTACAATCAACGCTCATTCTACGATGCAGTGGGGCCCGCCCAGCACTCCCATCGTCTTTGTCGTAGTGGGGCTCGCCCAGCACTCACGACAGCATTGTTGTCACGGAGCACACTCAACGTCGACAACAGAAAATGACCTGTGTGCACACGGTACTATACAACCTCGGGCTCAGTATCTCAACCATTAACTCATTCAGGTCTCAGAGAAACACATGAAAACCTTTAACAGTTCTTGCTAACACATATAGACTTGGAATTAAGGTATTTCTTCTAGTTCCAGAAAATCAGTAAACATATGCTCACAACGAACAATTTAAATCATTTTTAGGAAACCATATATGCTTATGAATACGTGCTCAAAAGACCATAAATCTTTAAGCTACATCATTCTTAGGAAGTCTTTTCTTTTTATGAACTCAAGTTCAAGCATAGAATTTATTTTCAGAATTCATTTTGTCACTCACAGCGTTAATATTAGATTCTCGGTCCGTAAATTTGTCCTATTCCTTCTTGGCCTGCCAAATAAACAAAACCAAGCATTAGAATCTTGGCCTCATGAATTTAAGGTTTGGAATTGCAAAAACCTTCCCATCTATTTCCTGCTATTTACAGATTTTATACCCTAAACTCACACACCTATAACTTTTCCATTACTTGCTCAAAAATGATGTTCTTTATACCAAACTCTTCCTTTTTGAACCCTCTAAAACTTATCTGAAGGAATGAAATCGAAATTCCTAAAGGATGTGTCTGTAACTACCTCGAAAGCCATTTTCCCTAAACACGTTTCTGCTAAACCAGAACTGTTTTCCTGCTGCAACCCGAAACTAACCTGGAATTTAAAGCAACTTCCAATCAATGTCTAACCACGACTTCTTCATGCAAGTTATAGGAAATTAAATCAGCTTTCCATCCATACCTAATACAGCTTCTAATTCGAAGTCTACAGATCAGAATATCCCAAAAACCAGAGGTTCTCCGGATTTGACAGTAAAAACACTCCTCTGACTTCCCCTTCAAAAACCCATAACATAACTTCAGATTTTGCTCTAGCTTCCTTCACGAAAATTGTTCTAAAATGAATTAACTTTCAGAAGAATCAAACCTTACCTCTTAATTCTTCCTGTGGAGCTCGGTATGATCTGAAAACCAGACGTTGGCAGAATTGAACACCAGAATTCACCATGCAACTTGGACTGCGTTTCCCCCTTTTCTTCTTCAATTCCACCTTCAAAATCTCCTTCTTCTTCTTTTCAGACTCTCTCCCTTGAAACCCCTCTATTTTCCTCTGGTAAATGAGACCCTAAATTGGGTTTAAATAAATATATGTTTTGTAAAATGAATATATAACAAACTCACACTTTCCTCCTTTTTTTCCCTTTTCCCTATTTCCTCCTTTTCTTTTTTTTTTTCTTTTTTGATTAGAAAAAGCAATACAACACATTCCACCTTTCTTTCTCTTTTCTTTAACAAGCTTACCAATACACATTTTTTTTTTAAGAATTTTCAAGGATAAATCTCGTGAAATCTCGGTTTTACAGGAGGAATCCTCAAACAGTGTTTGGATAAACAAGAACAAATAGTGAGATACTATTCTGGAGTATGGAACGATACCCAGAAAAATTATTCCACGATCAAAAAGGAAATTTTGGCCATAGTTTTATGTGTTCAAAAATTTCAAGGAGATTTGATAAACAAAAAATTTACAATCAAAACAGATTCTCGAGCATCTAAATTTGTTTTAGAAAAAGATGTTGAGAATTTAGTCTCAAAACAGATTTTTGCCAGATGGCAAGCAATTTTATCTTGTTTCGATTTTGAGGTTTTGCCTATAAAAGGAGTGCAAAACCCTCTTGCAGATTATCTATCAAGGGAGTTCCTAAACAAAACCCTCTCCCAAAACTCTCTCTCTAAGCCATCTTCTTCCTCTCTCAACCCTGATAGGAAAGAAAATGTCCAGTAGAAAGGGCAAGAACCCTGCCACTCTTGTCTCAAAAGGCAAAGAGAAAGCCTCTACTTCGTCTCAAACTGCGAGTCCGATGACTGCAGAATCATATGCCCTAGACACTGATTTCACACTGGTGGTCAGGCCTAGGCAACGTTCTTCAGGAATCGTGATTCACGATTCCATGGAGTCTTCTACTCCACCACCAAGGCCATCGGCCAACTTAACCCGACAGAGCAAACGACCAGTCTCTCCGTCTCCTTCTCAAAGTTCTAGAAGAACATCTGTTCTGACTCCCTCTGCACAGGGATCCAGTTCGTCTCCAAGACCTATGTCGTCACCCCGACGTACTACCTTTTCCCAGGCAGTAGATCCAAACAGTAGGTTTATACCTAAATCACAGGTAAAAGCCTACTTCCAAAAACCTATTGCTGTTGAAGAAACAGTAATAGAGCCTGAAGCTGATGGAGCATCCATCACAGGAATCATTAAGAACTATACCCTACCGGTTTCTACTTCATGCCGGAGGAGATTTTCAAAACCATAAAATTCTATGAGTTTATTTTGGTAGACACAAAGTCTGTCGAAATAACTCATATTGCAGACCGCGACAACCCAGATAAAGTCGCATTCTCCAAATTCAAAATCTTCAAAGTCCTGACTCCAACCCACTGGAATCAGAGTATTTTCACTCCCAGAACCTTGTCTCAACATTTCAAACCTCAAACCTATACCTACAGAGACTACGTACAAGCTTGGTACTACGTCCTGTGGTATATCAAATTTGATCACTCCTAGTTTATTCAATTTTGCCAGAGAGCTCACCGTATGGAATATCCATACTGGTTTATCAACTGGTGGAAGATTTTCGGACTCACAGAGGATATATTCCCTGTAGAAGTTCAAGAAGCCTACCATTTATTCCAACAAAATATAGGCAAGAACGAATTCCCAAATTTATTTCGATTCTGCTTATATTTTAAAGTCTCATGGATACTCAGCTGGAATTTCCAGTCTAGAGTAAAAGATAACATCAAAGAACTCGCCAAAACGGTGAAGATAAAATGTTGGGAAAATTTTGATATTTCCCATCTGTCTCAAGAAGGAATGAAAGAGTGGTTCTCAAATAATCAATAACTACTCGATCAATCAAGGAGTAATTCAGAATTTCTGAATACTCGGTCTTATTTGATTTCGAGGCTTGCCCAAGCAACCTTAGAAGAAGAATACCAGAGAATTATGGAAGATGCCAGAAGCAGAACTCCTTCCCATCACAGCGAAGCTGATGATGATGAAATGTCTCCATACGATCTAAATGATCATTTTCTAGATTCGCAACCTCCGTGAATCTAGCTTTAAAAAAAAAAAAAAGGTTTAAATTTCCTGTACATTCTTATAGTCACACATGAGTATCATCTTCACTAGGAAGAAGATCCCCTTTCTTTGTACAATTTCTTGTATCTTTTTGTATATTCTCTTTAATTTTCATAATCGGGAAATTAATTCCTGATTATCTTTGTTGTAAATTAATAGTATATATAGTGTCAAGTGTACAGAATCCCTTGTATAGGTTTGGATTCTGTATTGTACATAGTAAAATCATCATCCACTTCCAATCTTGTGCCAGCACATCAGCAGAGCAGATGGCGTAATAAGTTTCTTCAGAGTTGCTACTTGGAAACAAGCAAGCGTGATCAGCCTCTTTAGAGTTGCTTTTTGCTTCGGTGAAATACTATTGCTTAAAGATATCAAAGGTTGAAGATGAGGACCTGCTGCAGATCTTTAGGAGTTGTGTTCCCGGTAGTAAGCCGCCAGGTGGGCGCAGTGAAACCGTTGGTAAGCTCTCCTGTGTATCATTGCCTCTTCAGCAGCCTTGAAGTATCTGACATAAGCAATAATGAAAGACCGACATATCACTTTAATAAAGCTACTTTATTAAAGATAAAAGGACAAGCACAGTTGGAACGATATGATAAAGATTCGTCTTTGTTTTACTTTTTCAAAGTTTATAATTTTCTTTTGTCATTTTGTAATCATTTTTACTTTCCGTCATTTACTATTTGCTTTTTACTTTCCGCCTTTTACTATTTTTGTTTTATTACTTTTGATAAAGTAGATTCCTCTACTTTATTAAAGTTGTTTGTCTCCATTGAGAAAGTTTGGTTCATGCAGGGCATGTCCTGTTGGTCCAAGCTTATCTCTTAGTTAGCTTAGTTTAACTTTCATTTCAAATCCGGGGTCTATAAAAGACTTCCGAGTTGTAAAGGAAAGATCATCAAGAAATATTTGCGAGCTTCACTTGCTAAATATCTTCTCAAGTCTTTCTACTCCCATTCCCAAAAATCATTTGTAACAAATCGATCCTAATTCTCTATATCGCCGATTAACGCGGTATCAAAGCAATTGGTATCAGAGCCAAGTTTCAAATAAAAGAAACAAATTCAGCGATCTTTCTTTGTTGATTTCAAATTCTTTTCCAGAGGGTATATGATAGTGATATCGTTCACTCTTTACAATCGGAAAGAATTTAGTTAATTCTTTTTACTATACTTTTTCTTCCAATCCCTTCTATTGTCAGTTGGGTCTCGCGGTTATTAGGTGATTGGCAAGGGCTGAAGGTGTTCCCGGCAGAGGTGCGTAAGTCCGTTGGTAAGCCGCCCGTTCCCCCTAATAGCGAGAAGACTGGTTCTTGGTGAAGAAGAAGAAGAAGTTATTAAAGAGAATTCACTTTATTCTCTCAGATTTTTAAAGAAAAGAAGATATCGCAATCGGATGACCGATCGTGTGAAGACTTTACTCAACATATGGAAGACAAATGCTAAAGCAAGAAAGCGACAAGCCGAAGAGATGAAGAAGAAGGCAATAGCCACTAGAGCAGAAAAGGTTGAGCAGCTAATGGTGCAAGAAGCTTATAAGCATCGATTCAAAGAATGAGATAGTGCAGATCTTAACACTAAGAATACACTATCATCCATCCAAGCCATTGAAAGATCACTACTTCAATGGAATGTTCCAAAAATAGACCCGTCATTAATCTATGACACTGGGATCTTCAATCAAATGAAAGGAATCAAGATTGTTGAGAGAACAATTCCAATCGTCAACAATCCAGAAAAGATACGCCTTTTCTCTCCTGAGATGCTATGGTAGCACAAATTGAAAGGCTATCAATTCCTTCATATTGGCCTCGTTCAAGTAGGTATAAGACCCTTATACCGACCAGGCCTAGACATTCCAATCCTTGTCGCTCTCAGAGACAAGAGACACTTAGACTACAAGAACTCTATGCTAGGGCTCATTGAAGCAAACGTAGCAAGAGGACCAGTCTACTTCAACATTTATCCAAACTTTCTGATTTCTTTAACTGATCCAAATATACTAAACACCTTAGTATTGGATATCAAGTTTAAGAATCTAAACGTTGAAAAGATGACAGAATGATTCGCAGTAATATGGCGAATCAATTACAAAATCATGAAGACAACTCTGGAGCCAAGGTGTATCGTCGAAGCACCACCAGAAGAACAGACGATTCTGTTTGAAGCAAACATCGACGATTCCTTGATAGAAATCCCCAAGATGCTAACTCCGAATGGGACTTGGAGAAAGCTTTCACTCCACCAAAGCCCAAGCCAAGGATGTTAACCCTCATAGAGGAAAGACCAGATGGCAGTGTCCATATTGAATTCGAAGATGAAGGTCCTTCACAGCCAAGGATAACTCACGTCACCCCCTCCAGACATAGCGCCTCAACGAGTAGAGCAGCGCCATCCTCTTCTGTAGGAATACAAAGGTCAACCTCTCTTAGAATAGAGAAGGTAAACCTAAACCAGGAAATTCCAGAGATGCTTTATCAACAGAATACTTCTCCAACTCAAACAAACATGGAAGCTAATCAGCTCAACATGATTCAAAGTGACTTCCAGATAGACTTGGAAGCACTAAGAAAAGACTTCCTAGACCCAGTATGGGCAGAACCCAGAAGGGTATTCTTCGAGCGTTATGATGCAGAAGAAAGGGAGCAAATCAAAGCCGAATGGAAAAAGGTTATGATAACCTTAGAAGAAAATATACCGTTCTTTGAATGGTATAAGGACAGAGAAGAATGGCAATTAAAGTCGATCAACGTTTTGAAGGAAGTATTATGGAAAACCTCGAGAGGAGTAGTAGTAACATCTACACACCCTCCATTAGAGGCTATACAGTTTGAAAGTTCAAACCAAACCGTTTCGGCGGTACCCTTCAAACTAATCGACCAGAAGATTGAAGACCAGAATGCCTCAAAGAAAATAAGAGGTATTCAACTTCAAAATAATTATGCCAACAAGATTCTTTCTACTATGTCTGAACAGTTAAACAGAGTAGAAGAAAAGATCTTTGAAGAAGCTCCAGCTCCAAGAAGTAAAATTCCAAAAGGAGAATTTGGAAGCACTAAACCTTCAGCCTCATACTTTAGAACAGATGTGGGAAGTTCTATACCCCGAATGAAATTAAGTCTAGACAAAAGCTTAGACAAATTCATTCAGGAAGTTGACAACCGTTTGGAAAAACTCACGGTCAAAGAACCAGCATCTCAAATCAATGTTCTGAACGAATCAGAAACTAACCAAATGATAGAAAATATGAGTCATTTGGCCCTCGAAGATGAGAATCAAAAAGAAGGAGCAAGAGACATGATGAAAATACAAAATCAGAGAAGTTATTCTCGGACTTATTCTCAAAAGGCTCCACAAGGCGATCAAAGGAACTGGTATCCAAGACCTTCTAAGCCGGATTTACAGTTCGAAGAAAGAAGCTACATGACGTATAGGTCATACGATGGAGATTCAATCTATGAATGGAATCTAGATGGTCTGTCAGAATATTTGGTCATGGGTGTCATCCAAGAGATGTTAATGGCAAATACAGCCTACATCACAAAATGACACACAGACCACGAATCAGCCATATTCCTCTCAGCAGGATTCTCTGGCATCCTAAAAGGATGGTGGGATCACAAATATTCTGAGAAGGAAAGAAAACAGATCCTTAGACATACGTCTAAGAGGCCAACAGGCACAGTAGGAGTACATGAAGGCCCTACTATAACGGGAGAAGCATATTCTTCCACAGCAACGACGGCCGCTACAACTACGACTATCATTGAAGAAGAAGTAGAAGACGTCGTTATTACTCTAACCCATGCTATAGCTGAAGCATTCATGGGAAAAACAAACAATTACAGATATATGTCAGGTATATCTTTGAACAATATTAGGTGCCCAAAGCTCCAAGATTTCAGATGGTACAAAGACACCTTCCTGGCAGAAGTTTACAAACGAGACGACTGTGAAAGCGAAATTTGGAAGCAAAGATTTATTACTAGACTTCCACCGATATTCTAGTCTCAATTAATCCTATACATGTAAGAGTTATGTGGAGGAACCATCAAATGGCATGAAGCTTCGTATGGAGAATTAATCCAACAAGTCACCAATTTTGGAATGAAGCAATGCCTCGAACAGAAAGCTCAAGAGAAAGCTATTACATCAGCAAACAGAAAAAGGGAGCTAGGCCAATTCTGTGACATATACAATGTCATTCCTCAGAAAGAAGCCCCTTCTCAAATCCAGAAAAGAAAATTAAGACATATCAAGAAAGTCTCTAAATCTAGAGGAGGATATACGAAATCCAACGTATATCGAGAATCTAGAGGTTATAAGCGGAAAGTAATCCGATCAGACCATGAAAGGGATCCACATCAAGTTGAAAGAACGCATAAGAAATTTGGAAGGCAAATTCAGTGTTACAAGTGCAAGAAGTATGGACATTATTCAAATAAATGTCCTTTGAAAGGTAAAATCAATGAGCTCCAAATAGATGAAGATCTCAAAAAAGAGTTATTGATGGCCTTCGGCTCGGACTCCAGTGATTTTTCTGAAGAAGAATCCGATGATGGGATTCTAGAAATAAGAGAAGCATCAGACTCTTACTCAGATGAAGGAGAATTCCAAATAATCCACAAAAAAGATTGCAAATGAGGAAGAGCATGTGGTTGTTATAACTGTATAAACGTTATAACAAGTGATCAAGAATTTCTCCTAGACCTTGTGGAAAAGATTCCTGAAGAATCCATGAAGGTTGCAATTCTTAAGCAATTGAAGGATTCTTTAAAGGAGAAACCTTCACAGAAAGAGAATGAAAAGAAAGACGTCGACCTAGACGCAAAGACCATCATCAGAAGTAAAAAGGGTTACTATTCAAGACCTACAATTTGAAATCAACACTCTCAAAAAAGAAGTCTCGACTCTGAAGCAGAGCTGTAAGGATGACTACATTAAGCTCTCCTAAAAAATAGCTTCCTTGAAAAAAGGAAAGCAGAAGATCGAAGAGGTTCCTGCAGAGTTAAAGATAAATGAAGAAGTGTTTGTCAACACAATAACCAGAGTACCATACCAGAAATGGTATACTGAGGTAACCTTAAAAGTTAAAAATTTTAAGATAACCCTTATTACTTTGATAGATTCAGGAGCAGATCAGAACTGCATCCGAGAAGGACTCATTCCCTCGAAATACTTCGAGAAAACAAAAGAAGTCCTAAGAGGAGCAAATTGAGATCCATTGAACATACACCACAAGATACCAGAAATACATATCTGCAAAGAAGGGATATGTTTCATAACTTCGTGTCTTATGGTCAAAAACCTAAGCCAGGATATGGTTTTAGGTACTCCATTTCTCACACAGCTATACCCTTTAAGCGTATCGGAAAGGGGTATACATACTCAATCCATGGGACAAGAAATTTTGTTCGAATGGATTAAGCCAATTCTTACTCATAAAGTCCAACTTATGAGTAAAGACAATCAGCTGAACAACATCAACCTCGGACGATCTTTCAACGATCTTCAGCACTGGTCAAAGTCAAACAATCTTCAGAACCGTTATATTACTCGCCATCGTTCAGTTCTCTCTGTTCTCAGTCAGAAGCTTAACTGCCTCTCTCGCCGGTCAGATTTCCAGCGGATCATTCACACTATTTTCTTCAACACAATCTCATCGACTCACATTTGCAAAATTGAACCAGAGCCTCCATTCACGGCTCTTCCCTTTCGAGTATTCAAACCCTAGATCATTACTAGGCACTAGGAGTGGGAGGAAGAGAAAACGCAGGTAGAATTGAAAGAAACCTTCTCGTCTCGTCTGTTTGATGAAAAATTAGAGGTAATGCAACTTCGTTTCACCCTAATTTTATGGGCGGGTTAAGTTTTTATGATTTTATCTCATTTGCTTTAATCAACGCATTTTCTTTCTTTACCTATCTTTTTTTTTCCCTTTATGTGTTTATTTTGGGGTTTTTTAGAGAACTTCTGAGGATAATGAAGGGTTCTTTTTCCTTTTTGGTAAGATTGTCCTGTTTACATACTTTTTTTTTTTTTTTGTGTTTTTCGTTGTTGCGGTAACGAATTAGGGTTTCTTCGTAGGTTTACATTGATCTAATGATTACGTGATTATTATTAGGCACTCTTCATTTTCGAATTTGAGCATTATGAATGTCTGTCAAATATGGCAGAAGAGGAGTTTAGAAGACGAAGGATTAGGGGTTTCTTCTTCTTAATGATGATTCTGATTTCCTTGTTTCTGCCATTTTTGGAAACAATGTTGATTCCTCGTCTGTGTGTGTTGATGTAAATTACCAGGAAAGTATGCATGGTGGGACGGATTTTCTTTCCGAATTTGGGTGATGAATCGAAGGTTGGAATTGAAATGTTGCGTATTGTTTCATTCTTTTTTTCCTTTTTATGGCTATGTCTGTTTTAATGTTCTTTTCTTGGCGCATTGTTTTAGTAATATGCTTAACAAATTCAGCAAAAAATGGAGTTGTTTTCATATTTGGACAGAGTGGGACCTGATCAATGTGATCAAGAATCCTATCTCCCTGTTTCTTTGAAGCAAATATGGTATGAAGTAGGGGCAAAAAAAGGGATTTCATCTTGTTTTTTTTCAACTGATTTTTTTCTTTGATAGAAGGGAAAATGCTCATGAATTTGGTCTTTGCTAGCTTAAATGTTTGAGGATCTATCCTATGTACCATATTTTTCACTCCAACTTAATGCTTTTGGTTGCAGCCACTCGAAAAACTGCCGAACCATCTGGCAGAGACTGGAGGAGCAAAAGAGTTGCTTCACCTCTAACCTCATTTTTAGTATTACTTCATGCACATTTTTTGCACTCTGTCCCTCCTCTTGTGGTTATATAAGTTTGTTTGTAAAGTCCATTTGACTGCAATATCATCTACTACTCTTTAGGCTCTATTGAATTATGTTTTCATATATTTTTTTAAACAATTATTTGTTCGCTTTAACAATATTTAAATATAAGGAAATTGCAAATTTCCCCTATTGAAATGCCATCGAATTCCTTCAATTAATGACGGTAGAGCAGACACGTCGATAGAAATGCTTCTCAATCTTTCAATCCATTATATAATTCATTCCATTTCATGTAGGCAATTCCCATTGCTTTCGCTGAGGATTCCAACATGTGTGCATGCGGACTAGTTCTCACTTGAATTCCATTTTTGACATTACCGTTGTCCTTGACAAGGTAGGTACCCCACACCATAATCTTTATAAATACTCAATATTTTGTTTAAATTTGCTGATCTTTGTTTTTAATCTTTATAAATGTTTAATTTTTATTGTATATCTTTATCTTTCTTTGTTGATGTTCTTTATGCTATCGATATCATATTTTTGTTTTGGGCTCTCAAGGTGCACTAAAGTGCAATATCCTTTCGGGGTTTAAGGCGCGAGGCACAAAAAAAAAGTGTGACTTTTTTTTTTTGTGAGTTGTACTTTATATAAAGAAAAACATAAATATATATGGAAATGTATATAGACATAAAAATAAACCTCCATGGAAATAAATGATTTAATAAAGAAAAAGATATAACATATTATAAAACTTTTAAGGTAAACAAGGTTCAAACTTTCTATACTTGATAGAAAGTTTGAGGGAGAAGAAGAAGAATGGTGGAGAAATAGTAGAGAATGCATGGTTTGAAGTGGAAATATGCCTAAGGCCCCGACTTTGCACCTTAGGGCTTCATAAGAAGGCGAGTGCTTAATGCACGTCTTCTTGAGTGCGCATTGTCTTCAAAAGTGAGGAGCCAAATGTGCGCCTAGTGTCACGGTCATGCTTGTCCAGGGCGTGTTGCCCGTGGCCGCATGCCCATCTCAACCCCTTTTTATCATGCTTTCATTATATGTATGTCTTATTGCCTTCTACTTAGCTTTATTTGTAATTTTGTGGTCGTATGACTCCTCGCCATTTTCATGTGCAAGCCTGTCATAGCCATAAATCCTAGAATGTACTATAGGGGGGTATGACTAGTTGTCCATCCTTCCTACCCGGAGTTATATGCAATCTAAGCTGTTGTTGACCCTTCTCTCGCTTATTGCCTATAACATTTATATGAACAAACGTTTTCTCAAAAGCTTTCAAAACACTTTCTCTCTCCCGGTTTTCTAAAACATTTTCTCCCGGGACCCGAGGGGAGGCTAGACCATATACGGAAGCCGTCCGCAACTTTCGTTTTCGTACGGCTGACTTGCTTGTCGAGCTAAAGCAAGTGCCGCACAATCGTTGACCCGTTGCGAAAGAGTCCGATTGTGACACCTAGCACCTAGGTGCTTTTTAAAACACTGGTTTCAATGTTAAAAGATTAAATTAAAATAACTCAATGTTATGAATATTAAGCTTGAGAGTGTTTCATGATTAAGGAAAACAAAAATTGATGCAATAATATCTTTGGATTTAAGACTGTTTTGGGTAGTTAGGAATGGAGCATTGAACCCTAATTTTTTTGTTTTTGATTAGAAACAAAGTAATCCATCACATGTAGGGAGTTTTCATTCTACGGAACAAATGGAACTCACAAAAGAATTGGAGGCTATGGTGGGTGTTGACAAGCCATTTGTTGTTTTAAGAAGGTACAAAAATTATTGAAGGAAATTGAAGATCAAATGAAGAAACATATCAGTCAATCATGTGGAAAGAATTTAAATTTGGCATTTATTTGGAGTTTTATTAGTTTGTGGTTAAGTGGTGGAGAAATAAAAACACTGATAGCATCCTAGGTTTAAGCTAATTGATAAGTCTAAAAGGAGCATTTGAGGAATGACAAGGAGATGCTTTAGAGAATTTTAGATAATGGAAATAGTTGGGCTATTGGTGCTAAAGAAGAGACTTTTATTGGTTTAATATGGAGGGGAAAGAACAACTTTTTTTTAAAAAAAAATATTTTGAAAGATATATATTTCCGTATTTAAAGAGAAAAAATTGATACCTTCTTAGGATGAAAGAAGTTTTGGATTAGAGTATGAAACGAGAATGCTACATTTTTCGAAGAAGTTTCTACTATTTGGATTGGATGTAATGATGGAGCTACCAAGTATTAAGGTTTGTTTTGGGGGTACTAAGGAAAAAGAGTTGTAAAGATTGACAAAGTGTGAGTGAAGTTACAAGATGATTGGACGAACATACTTTATTAGAATCATTGATATTTTACTTCTTTTCATTAATCAATGAGAAGTTAGTATCTTGTTGAAATAAAGAAAAGAATCATTGATATTTTGCCTTGAAGAATGAAATGAATGGATAGCATTAAAGTTTAAGGAACAAGATACATGTAGTGTGGTGGAAGACTTTTTTTTTTTTTTTTTTAAACAAGAAACGAAACTTTTCAATGAAAAAAAAGGACTAAAGCCTAAGGATACAAACTTCGCAAGGGGGCGAAAGAAGAACCAAGAACCAAAAACCAAACATAAACAAAAGGAGCAACAAAGCAACCCAATAAAGAACAAGAAATGGAAAGAATGTCCCACAAATGACAAGGCAAAAACTAAAGGACAATCAAACACAAAGGAAACAACCCAAGGAAAAACTTGCAACAAAAGATCCCTAGAAGCCAAACTCAACATTGTGAAGGTTGCCCCTTGAAAGCCACACAAAAGGCCGTAAAAAACGTGAAGAAGACACCTCCAAAGCAACAAGAAAACCGCACAGCAGGCCATCAAAAACTTGAAGAAGACACCTTCAAAGCAACTGAAACCAAGAGGCCAAAAGGCCAAGAAAACAACTGAGAAACAAGCTCCAAACAAAACAACAAGCTTTCAAGAACCAAGAAGAAGAGGGCGAACAACCAACCATAAACCAAAAACCCCTTGAAACTCCTTAAAAACATCACTGGGAGCCTAGGAGAAGGATCTGTTCAACAAAAAGCTTTGAAGACGACATATATGCCATTAGAAGCTAGAAATTGTTCTAGATATGTGGTGAAAGTTAAGACAACAGTGAATCACTTCCATTCGGTTGTTGTAGTTGAGAATTTTTCTTGGACATAACGTTTATTCAAATTGGAGATCCGCTTGTATATGATTTTGAGTTTATCAAAAAATTTGGATGAGTGGTGGAGAAATTCACAAGTCTAAAAGGAACAACTGAGGGATGATGAAAAGAGGTTTGAGAGAATGTTTAAACAAAATGGAATCACTAGAATAAAAGATAGTAGGACTATGGTTGCCCATGAAAAGTTCGATTGTATTAGTCAATAAGATGTATGAAGGACAATATTGTGGATTTGTAGAGTTTGATGACATTTAAGGAAGGGAGAAAGATACTTTGTTGGGATAAAGGAATTTAGAAAACTTTTTTTTTCTAAAGAGTTCTTGTTTTAAGAAAGAGGATAAGTGTTCTTTTTTTTTTTTTTTGGTTGGACATTATGATTGATATACCAAGTATTAAAGTTTGTTTTGGGGCTAGTGAGAAGAAAGGACCGCAAAGATTGGCAAAATGGATGAAGTATTAAGATGAAAAGAAAAAGATACTTTCATTTTGACTCAAAGAATGAAATGAGAAGATAACATATGTCATAATGTACCTAAAAGAGGAAAAAGATAGATGTATTTTGGTGGAAGGACTATGTATTGAATAGACAAATTAAACCGAAGAATAATGAATTTTTGGAGAAGTTGATTTTTGAATAAGATGACATATGTTGTAAGAAGCTTTGAGATGTTCTAGATTATTTTAGACAATCGTGAATCATGTCCATTTTGTCGTTGTTATTGAATATTTTTCTTAGGCACAAAGTTTGTTCAAATTCAAGATCAACTAAACTAGTTTATGATTTTTAGTATTGCAAAATTTGGGACAAGTGGTGGAGAAGCTCATAAGTCTAAAAGAAACAATGGGGTGATGACAATAAGAGGCTTGAGGCAATTTTAACCAATGGAAGTACTTGAATAAAAGATATTAGGGCTGTAGTTGTCGGAGAAAAGTTGGGTTGTATTGGTCCATAATGAATTTTGTTTTGGATTTGAGGAGGGAAAAGGATACTTTGTTGGGATAAATGAATTTTGGATTAAAGAATTAGATGAGAACCATAACTTTTTTTTGTAAAGAGTTATTGTCTTGAGAAGAGGTTAAGAATTTTTGTTATTTGGATTGGACAAAATGATTGAACTACTAAGTATTAAGGTTTGTATCGAGGACAATGAAGAAAAATGGTCGTAAAGATTGGTAAAGTGGCAGAACTTATAAGACAATTGGACAAGGTTTCTCTTTTAGAATCATTGATGTTTTTCCTTGACAAGTGAAATTGAAAGATAACATGAAAGAATTATGCATCTGAAGTAGAAAAAGTACATGTATTATGGTGGAAGGACTGTGCAGACAAAGTTAAATAGTAGAACAAAGAATTGTTAGAAAAGTTGATTTTGGAATAAGATGGCATGCTCCATAAGAAGCTTGGTAATGTTTTAGATTTGTGGGGAAAGTTAAGGTAATTGTGAATCCCTTCCATTTGGATATTGTAGTAGATAAATTTTCGTGGACACAAAGTTTGTTCAGATTGGAGATTCATTGGTATATGATTTCTAGTTTTACAAAATTTTGTACAAATGATGGGTAAAGTCATAAGTCTATAAGGACAAATGAGGAATGAAGAAAAAGAGGTTCAAGGGAATCTTAAACAATGAAAGCACTAGAGATATTACATTTTGTTGTTAAGAGGAAACTTGGGTTGTGTTGGTCCATAAGATGGATAAAGACAATATCTGGGATTTATTAAGTTTTATGGTTTTGTATTTAAGGAGGGAGAAAAATATCTTTTGGGATCAAAGAATTTTAGATTAAAGAATAAGATGAGACCGCAACTTATTTCTAAAGATTCCTTGTTTTGATAGGAGGATAGGAATTTTCATCATTTGGTTCAGAGATAATAGTTGAACTACCAAGTGTTAAGGTTTTTTTATTTGGGGCAAGTGAGAAAAAAAGTTTTTAAAGATCGTTAAAGTGAGGTATTTGGCTAGAAAGAAACATACACATCTTTTGTGGTTTAGAGCATTTCCTTGGCCAACTTATGGCTGATTTCTAGTACTATATGGCATTGTGGGCTCTAAAATCAGAAATGCTTTGTATTTATCCATATTCTTTACTCCTAACAAATTGGAAAGCCCTTATAAAAGCTCCCCTTTTCTACCTATCTTTTCAATCAACGGATTGCCCAGTCTCTTATCCAAAAAAAAAAAGGCGAAGTGCATAAACTACAATACTTTTTTAGAATCATTGACGTTTTGCCTTGAAGAATGTAACGAAAAGATAACCTTGGAGATTGTGTACTTAAGGAGGAAAACATGTAGTGTGGTGGAAGGCACTATGTATTAGATTAGACAACTTTAAATCAGAGAACAAAAAACTCTTGGAGAAGTTGATTTTGGAATATTATGGCATATCCAATAAGGAGCTTGGATTTCTAGATTTGTGGGAAGTTAAAGAAAATTGTGAATCGCTTTCATTTGGTTGTGTAGTTGAGGATTTTTTCTGAAATCAAAGTGTGTTCTAACAGTATAGACAAATTTAAATCGGAGAGCAAAAAACTCTTAGAGAAATTGATTTTGGAATATTATGGCATATGCCATAAGGAGCCTGAATTTCTAGATTGTGGGGAAAGTTAAAGAAAATTGTGAATTGCTTTAATTTGGTTGTGTAGTTGAGAATTTTTCTTGAAATCAAAGTTTGTTCAAATAGTAGATCCACTTTCAAACGATTTTTAGTTTTACAAAATTTTGGACAAGTGGTGGAGAAATTTGTAAGTCTAAAAGGAACAATGAAAAGAGGTTTTAGGGAATTTTAGCCAATGGAAGTGCTAGAATAAAAGATATCAAGTCTATTGTTGCCAGAGAAAAGTATGGTTGTATTGATCAATAATTTGGATGAAGGACAATGTCGTGGATTTATAGTGATTTTTTATTCTACATTTAAAGAGGAAAAAATATACCTTTTTGGGATAATGGAATTTTATAGTAAATGGTGATATGACTGGCATTTAAGGAAGGAGAGAAATGATTTGTTTGTTGTAAATATAGGGTATTAAAGTTTGTTTTGGTGCCACTAGGGAAAAAGGGTTGTAAAGATTTGGAAAGTGGATGGAGTTATAAGATGGTTGGACTAAGATGATTTCTTATAATAATTGATATTTTTCTTTTGAAGAGTGGAATGAAAGGATAACATTAAAGATTATGTACCTAAAGCAAAAAGAACATATATTGTGCTGGAAGGACCGTGCATTAGAATAGACAAATTTAAATTAGTGATAATGTAAGTGGTGGAGAAATTCATTCATAAATTTAAAAGTGACATTTGAGAGAAGATGAAAAAGTGGTTTGAGGAAGCCTTAAATAAGAAAGCACGAGAATAAATGATAATTACAACTATTGTTGTTGGAGGGAAGTTGGATTTTATTGGTCAATAAGATGGATAAAGACAATATTTTGGATTTGTTGAGTTTTGAGTGAGGAAAAAGAACCGTAAAGATTGGCAAAGTGGGTGAACACTATTATGATGATGGGCAATTATATATTTTTAGAATCATTGACAGTTTGCCTTGAAATATTAAATGAGAAGATAACACTAGAGATTATGTACTTGAAGGGGAAAAAGAAACATGTAGTGTGGTAGAGAGCTATGCATTGGACATAGACATATTAAAGCGAAAAAGTGAAGAATTCTTAGAAGAGTTTAGTTTGGAAGAAGATGACAAATGTCAAAAGAAGTTTGGAAATAATCTAGATTTGTGTGGAAAATTAAGACATTTGAGAATCATTCCATTTGGTCGTTGAATCTAAGGATGTTTTTTAACACAGTTTGTTCAAATTGGAACTTATTGGTATATAATTTTTAGTTGTATAAGTTTTCAGAAAAGTGGCAGAGGAACTCATATGTACAAAAGGAACAATGGAGGGATGGTGAAAGATTTTTTAGGGAGGTTGAAATAATGGAAGCCCTAGAAGAAATGATATTAGGTCTATTGGTGTCAAAGAATAATTGGATTGTTTTGGTCAATAAGATGGATAAAAGACAATTTTTTTTGTTGAGTTTAATGGTTATATATTTAAGGAGGAAGGAAGATGTTTGAGGGAGGTTGAAATAATGGAAACACCAAAATAAATGATATTAGGTCTGTTGGTGGCATAATATAAATGGATTCTATTGATCAATAAGATGGATAAAAGACAATTTTTCATTCAGTTCAATGCTTATGTATTTAGAGAGAAAAGAAGATACTTTGTTAGGATTAAAGAAATTTTGGATTAAAGTATGAGACGACTAGACTTCAGGTTTGTTTTGGGGCAAGTTTGGGAAAGGTTGTAAGGGTTTTCAAAGTGGATAAAGTATTAAGATGATGAGACAAAGTTACTTTCTTAGAATCACTAATAGATTTCCTTGAAGATTTAGATGAAAAAGATACATAATTGATTATATACTTATGAAAGGAAAAAGATACCTATTGTTTAGTGGATGAAGGACTTTGTATCGGAACTTACCTATTAAAATGGAAAAGTGAAGAATTCTTGGAAAAGTTAATTTGGGAATAAGATGACATATCCAATAAGAAGTTTGGAATTGTTCTAGATTTTTTTGTTGAAATTTAAGATATTTGTGACTAGGTCGATTAAGTGTTTTAATAGGTTAATTGAGGACTGTTGTTTATATGATCTGCCCTTAGCTAATGGGAGGTTTACTTGGTCTAACAGTAGGTTTACGAGTCCGATCGATAGATTCTTGTTATCGAAAGGGTGGATGGATGTGTTCCTTAATGTAGGGTAGTCTTTGGGGCCGAGAATTACGTCCAATCATTCGCCACTTAGGTTGGACTCAGGTGCTTTGAGTTGGGGCCCTTGCCCCTTTAGGTTTGAGAATATGTGGTTGTCTCATCCCTCTTTTAAAGCCTATTTCCCTCAATGGTGGCAGGTTGAGGTGCAAGGGAGGTGGGAGGGTTATCGATTTATGGGGAAGTTGAGAGCCCTCAAAGGGGTGCTTAAGTCTTGGAATTGGGAGGTGGTTGGGGACTTGCGTATTAAAAGGCATGAGGTGTTAGGGCATCTCAATGCACTGGATAGAATTGAGGAGGGGGAGCAGGGCTTAATGAGTCGGGCAAGGAGGAGCGGTTGGCGTTAAAAGCTAAGTTTGAGGAGCTTGTTATGAAGGAAAATGTGAGTTGGAGACAGAAAGCTAAAGTTAGGTGAGCTAGGGAGGGGGATTATAACACAGCCTATTTCCAGAGAGTGGCTAGTGGTAGAAGGAGCAAGAACTTTATTAGCTCTCTCGAGAATGAGGTTGGGTTTGTTCTGAAAGGGATAAGGAGATCGAGGAGGAAGTCCTTTCTTTTTTCTCTTCTCTGTATGGCCCAGCCACTGGTCCAAGGCCTTTTGTGGACGGTGTCGATTGGTGCCCTATTTCTACCATAGATAAAGATTCACTGGATTCTCCTTTTACATTGGAGGAGATTAAAGGAGCTATTTTTTAGTGTGATAGGAATAATGCCCTCGGGCCAGATGGGTTCTCCGTGGCTTTTTTCCAAGATAATTGGGAGGTTTTAAAGGAGGATCTTTGGAGAGTCTTTAGTGAGTTCTATGAGAGAGGCATTCTTGATAGCACTTTAAATGAAACCTTTGTTTGCTTGATTCCTAAAAAGGAGAAGGTCACGAAGGTCAAGGACTTTAGACCTATTAGTCTAGTGACTAGTGTTTATAAGATTATTGCTAAAGTGTTGTCTAATAGGCTTAGAAAGGTTCTCCCGACGACCGTTGTTGATTCTCAAGGAGCGTTTTTAGCTGGCAGACAGATTTTGGATCAAGCTTTAATTGCTAATGAGGCAATTGAGGATTATAGAATCAGGAAGCAGAAGGGGATTATGTTTAAGATAGACTTTGAAAAAGCCTATGATCATGTAGATTGTGACTTCTTGGATAAGGTCTTGGCGAAAAAAGGTTTTGGTTTTAAATGGCGGTCCTGGATTTGGAGTTGCATCAGGAAAGTTAGGTACTCTATCCTGGTTAATGGCAAGCACATGGGTAGGATTCTTGCTTCTAGAGGCTGCAAACAAGGTGACTCTCTCTCTCCTTTCATTTTTCTCTTGGTGGTGGATATCTTGAGTATGATTATTTCAAAAGGGGTGGAGGATAATATTTTTGAAGGGTTCAAGGTTGGGAGGAATAAGGTGGCCCTGTCTCACCTCCAGTTTGCTTACTATATGATCTTTTTCTGTTCTGATAAGGAAGATTCCTTCCATAATCTGAATCAGATTCTTACGTTTTTTTAAGCCATTTCGGGGCTTCGAATTAGCAGAGGCAAATGTCAAATCTTGGGCCTTAATTGTGACCCTTCTAAGTTGGATAGATGGGCGTCTTATGTGGGGTGTGAGGTAGGGGCTTTCCCTTCCTCCTATCTTGGTCTTCCCCTAGGTCATAACCCTAGAAAGTATCTCGTTTTGGGACTCAGTCTTTGACAAGATCTACAAGAGGTTGGCGTCTTGGAGGAAGAGTTTTTTTTCAAAGGTGGGAGACTTATCCTTATTCAGTCTGTTTTGAGTGGCATCCTGACTTACTTTTTGTCCCTCTTTAGAATCCCTAGTTCTGTCAATAAGGGGGTTGAAAAGCTTATGAGGGACTTCCTGTGGGAACGGGTGGATGAAGGTAAAGGTTCGCACCTTGTGAGTTGGGAGGTGGTCTCTAGGCTACTCGACTTGGGAGGTTTAGAGGGATTGGTAATGTGAGGGCGAGGAACAAGGCCTTGTTGGCTAAATGGATATGGAGATTCCATATGAACCCGACACTTTATGGCACAAGGTTATTGTAAGCAAGTATGGCCCTTACCCCTTTGAGTGGACCATTGGTGGGGTTCTTGGCACTTCCAAAAACCCATGGAAAGATATTTCATCCGAGCTTCCTGTTCTTTCTCATTGTGTGGTGGGAGATGGGAGGGACACTTACTTTTAGGAGGATCAGTGGATGGGGGATAGACCCCTCTACTCGTTGTTTCCTCGGTTATATCACTTATCCTCTTTGAAGAACCAGTCGGTGGCTTCGATCCTCTCTTTTTCTTCCTCGTCTCATGAAGCCATTCGTTCTTCCTCCCTTGAGTTATGTCGTGCATTGACCAATAGGGGACAAAAGTTATCTCTTTGTTGTCCTTGATCAGTTAGTTTTGGTTTTGTCCTCATAGAAGGGATGTCCTCCTTTGGATTCCTTCTCATTCCAAAGGCTAATCGTGCAGTTCTTTCTTTCATTGTTTAGTTAGTCCTGTCTCGTCGAGTGGTTCTTTATTCTCCTTTATGTGGAAGGTGAAGGTTCCAAAGAAGGTCGAGTTCTTTGTGTGGCAGGTTTGGCACAGAAGGGCTAACCCCTTGGATCGTATTTTCGCCAGGGGATCTCCCTTGGTCGGGTCGTTTTGTTGTATTCTTTGCAGGAGGGTAGCTGAGGACCTTGATCATATTCTCTAGACTTGTGACTTTGCTTGGGATGTTTGGAACTGTTTCTTTCGGCAGTTTGATTTTCGCTGTTGGGCACCAGGATAGTAGAGGGCTGTTCATGGAGTTTCTCCTTAGTTCGCCTTTTCGTGAGAAAGAGTTGTTTTTGTGGCAGACTGGGGTTTGTGCTATTTTGTGGAGTCTGTGGCAGGAGAGAAACAATAGAATCTTTAGGGGGAGAGAGAGTTCTTTTATGGACGTGTGGTCCCTTGTTAGATTCTATGTTTCTCTTTGGGCTTCGGTGTCGAGGATTTTTTGTAACTATTTTTTAAGTCTTATCTTACTTGACTGAATTCCCTTTTTGTAATTGGCTCCCCCTTTTTGTCGGCTTCTTCTTTTGTATGCCCGTGTATTCTTTCATTTTTTCTCAATGAAAGTTTGGTGTTTTATAATATATATTTGTGAATCACTTCAATTTGTTGATCGTGGTGGAAAATTTTTATTGGACACTTTTTTTTTTTTTTTTTTTTTTTTTTTTTTTCTGAAATAGAGATCTATTTGGTATATGTTTTTTAGTTTTACAAGCTTTAGGACAGTGGGGGAGAAACTCATCCATCTAAATGGAACAATGTTGGAATGATGAATGGTTGGAGGATATTTTTTAACACTAGAAGCATTAGAATAAAAGAAAGTACGGATGTCACTCACATTGGACTGTATTAGTAAATGAGATTGTTAAAATATTATATCTTTGATTTATTGAGATCATCATGTACTTGAAAAAGGAAAAAGATACATATAGTGTGGTAGACGAGGACTATGTACAGACAAGAAAAATGGAAAAGTTAATTTGGAAATAAGATGGTGTATTCAATATTTTTTTTTTGGGAATTTGAGACATTTGCCATTATGTAATCTTTGTTGAGGATTTTTATTACGCACAATTTTTTAAAATTGGAGATCTATCAATATATGATTTTTAGATTTACATGTTGTTGGACAAGTGGTGGAGAAGCTCATAAGTCTAAAAGGAACAATTGAGGGATGGTGAAATGTGGCGGAGGGATTTTTTAAGAACAGAAGCACTAGAATAAAAGATATTAGGGCTATTGGTGAAATTGGATCATATTAGTAAATAAGATTGATAAGATACGATATTTTTGGTTGTTGAGTTTTCATGTTATGTTTAAGGGAGGAAAAATACATTTCATGACGATAAAGGAATTTTGAGGAAAAGAATGAGATTTGACTTCAATTTTTATTTTAAATAGTTCTTGCTTTAAGTGGATGAGAATTTTTATTATTTGGATTGGAGATATGGATTGAGCACAAAGTTCGTTATTGGATTACTACCCTAATATCTTTTATTCCAAGGCTTCCATGGTTTAAAATCCCCTAAAAAAAACTTATAAAATTCAAAATCATATACCAACATACCTCCCATTTGAACAAACTGTGTTCAAATAAAAGTGAGTCTCAAATTTCTTAACTTTAAAAACAGATCTAGATTATTTCCAAACTTTGTATGGCATATGTCATCATATACAAAAATAAACTTTTTCAAGAATTCCTTACTTTTTCGTTTAAATATGGCTATACCATACATAGTCATCTATCCACCACTCTCTATGTATTTTTTTTCCTCTTTATTTATGTAATCTCTATTGTAATCTTTTCATTTCATTTTTCAAGGCAAAGTATCATTGATTAAAAGAAAATATCTTTGTCTCATCTTTCATCATAATGCTTCATCAACTTAATCTTTACAACTCTTTTCACATTGACCCCAAAGTAAACCTTATTGCTTTACTTGGTAGCTCAATCATTATCTCCCATCCGAAGAATGAAAATTCTTATCAACTTCTCAAAACATCAACTCTTTAGACAAGATGTTGAAATCAAATCTCACTAATCCAAAAGTCCTTTATCCTATACAAAGTATCTTTCTTGTCCTTAAATACTTAACCATAAAATTCAACAAAATCCAAAATATATGACTTTTCCCTCTTTTTAACTATATAATTTCTAATGTTTTCTTCTTATTTCATTCTTTGAGGTAGCAAACAGTTAGAAATTCAAAGAAGTATTCCATAATCTTAATACTTTATCCACTTAATCTTTACAACCCTTTTTCAAAAGATAAACCTTATTACTTTACTTGGTAGCTCAATCATTATCTCCAATCTAAAGAAGAAAAATTCTTATCCATTTCTCAAAACAATAACTCTTGAAAAAAAAAAACACACATTGGAGTCGAATCTCACTCTTTAATCCAAAAATCCTTTATCCTAACAAAGTATCCTTCTCCCTCCTTAAATACATTAATATAAACTCAAAAATCCAAAATATTGTCCTTTATCCATATTATTAAATAGTACAATAAGACTTTTCTCTGCCACCAACACCACTAATATTTTTTTTTCCTAATGCTTCCATTGTTTCAAACTCCCTCAATTATCTTTTTTCCATCCCTTAGTTGTTCCTTCTAGACTTAGAGTTTCTCCACCACTTGTCCAAAAGCTGGTAAAACTCAAAATCATATACCAATCCATCTTCAATTTGAACTAACTTTATGTCCTAGAAAAATCCTCAACTACGATCTCAGAAGTGATTCACAAAACTCTTAAATTTCCATACAAATCTAGAAAAATTTCAAACTTCTTATGGTATATGCCATTTTAATCCCAAATAAATATTTACAAATACACTTTGTAAAGAATTCTTCGCTTTCCAATTATAATATATCTATTCAAATACATAGGTCCTCCATCCACTACACTATAGGCATCATTTTTCTCTTTAAATACATAGTCTCTAATGAAATTGGATTGTAGTGGTAAATAAGATTGGTCAAGTACAATGTTTTTTGTTTATTGAGTTTTCTAGTTATGTTTAAGGGAGGAGAAAGACATTTCATGATGGTAAAGGAATTTTGGGGAAAAGAATGAGATTGGACTTCAATTTTTATTCTAAAAGAGTTATTGTTTATAAATGTGGATGAGATTTTCTTTTTTAATTTTTTGTTATGATAGGAGATAATGATTGAGTACAATAATTAAAGTTTGTTATCGGGGTAGTGAGGAAAAGGTGTCATAAATATTATCAGAGTGGATTAAGTATTAAGATAATGGGATGATGATACGTTCTTAGAATTGTTGATGATTTTCCTTGAAGATTGAAATGAGAAGATAACATTAAAGATTATAGATTAACAGGGGCAAATGATACATGTAGTGTGATGAATGGAGGACTATGCATTGCAATAGGCACAAAAGAAGTTTATTTTGGAATAAGATGACATAAAGAAGTTTGGTATTTGATAACACTCAAATAATGCTATCTTAGGACTCATTATTTAGCTAGTTTTGTGCTTAATTTATATGCTTTGATGTCTATTTATTCTTATTTTGTTGAAACCGAGCTTAAGGAGCCAAAACCCGGAGTGATCCTTTATGGAGTTGCAACATACCCAAGATTCGACACCACCTTCTAGTTCTTTCCCTGTTAGGTATCCCTCGTTAATCATGAGCCTATTAGTGAGGATTATGGTTTTCATGGTTACCAAATGCCTAATTATTATCATACTGAATTTATGAGATATGCAAATCCCTTGTATGGTAATGATGAGTGTATTTGGAGCCATGATTCATATCCAAGTAGAGGAAGAATCCCCCTTAGAGAGAAGGTTTAAAGAGTTTATGGAGGAATTAGAGCTATTAATGTGCACTTAGATGAGATACACAAAAGATTCCAGACCCTGGGGAAGGTTAGTGAAGTGGGATCCACTTCTTTACGATGTCCAACGAGTCAATTGGCCACTAATTCACCGATAGCCTTTTAGGAGTCTAATTCTTTTGATACTACTGATTTGGGCAATAGAGGGAGTGGTGCATAGATATTGAGGAAGAATTGGAGTGTTTAGACACACAACAGAATTGAGTCAGTGTGGAAGAAAAAGAAAATGAGCCTATTATTTTAGTTGAGGATGTTCAGGTGGTAGAATTTGAGGCTGAACAACCTTCGTCTGTTTTATCTCCTAATAGTTTTCTTTATCTTGAGTGTTCTTTTTCTTGTTGTCACGAGTCTGTGTCTGAGTCTTTTTATTTTGATCTTTCTCCTTTTATGCTTTTATCAGTAAAAAATAGCAAAAATATTTATGTTTCAAGACCCATGAGAAGTTAGTGATCTTGCTAGCTTTGGTTTGCTTTATTGATTCGAGAAAGAAGGGCTTGAAGAAATAGGAGAATTTTTATGTGCCTTGAAAGCCCATACACACCTTGTCTAGCTAAAAATAAGTGCTCCATAGGAGACAACCCAAGCTTCTTTTCTTTTGTTTCTTTCTTTTTGTTTCCTGTTCTTGCTTTTCTTTTCTATTTTTCTTTTCGTTAGTTGTAGTTGACTCATGTTCTCGTTGGTTGATGTTTGTAGGAGCTCGAGAACCACAACTTTCACGTTGCACCCCAGTTGATTAGGCTGACATCAAGGATTCTCTCGCACTCCAGGGCAGTATCAGTTTTCCCTTTATTTTTTAAATTGTCCTTAAGCATGCTGAATTAGATCTGAGTAGTTTATACATTAAGGACAATATATGCTTTAAGTTTGGGGGGATGCTTTGTTGTTTTGTTACGAGTTATGTTGAAATTTTTTTGTGAATGTGATGAATCTATTGCATCTGTGTGATGAGGATGGTCTGTGATGTGTTCTAAATAGCGATTTTTTTTGCAATTATTGTGAAATATGGGAGCATGTCTAGGATTCAAGTAAATTTAACTTTTTTTCTTAAAATTCCTTGCACTTGTGGAGCATTTAGCCTACCTATTGTTGGTTTTGAACGCCTAGAAGAGATTTATATTATCTAGATATTTGTTGTCACACCGATAGGCTTAAGATCTGGTTTGAAGGTTGTCTTGCATGATAGTCTGTAATGTTTTTACTTAGGAGGGAAAATCATGGTTATTTGCCTGTTTAGGAAAGAAAGAATAGAAAAAAAAAGGAAAAAATAGTGAAAAGAAAAGAAGAAAAGAGAGTGTTAAAGTGATCAAGGGTAAAAAGAGCTACCTCTGCTGTGATCAGTTAGGCCACTCATTGAGTAAGTGCTCTGGGTAAGGGTCCCTGCAGCAGTTGTGTGAAAGCTAGTGCCTTTGAGTTAAAGAAAAATTCAAGTTTGGGGGAGGTATACCCCGTTGTTTTTCAGACGCCTTAGTTAGATATTACTTTCTTGAATGTGGGGATGCTCAATGATTGGATCCTGCATGATAGTCTAGAATGTTTTACTTAGGAGGGAAAACCTTGGCTATTTGCCTCTTTAGGAAAGAAAGAAAAGAAAGAAAGAAAAGAAAAAAAATGAAAAAAATAGTGAAAAGAAAGAAAGAAAATAAGAAAAGAGAATAAAAATAGCTTGGAGTGTTAAAGCAATCAAGGGTAAAAAGAGCTACCTCTGCTGTGATCAGTTAGGCCACTCATTGAGCAAGTGCTCTGAGTAAGGGTCCCTGCAGCAGTTGTGTGAAAGCTAGTGCCCTTGAGTTGAAGAAAAATCCAAGTTTGGGGGAGGCAACCCCTTTGTTTTTCAGTCGCCTTAGTTAGATATTACTTGCCTTAGTTAGATATTACTTTCTTGAATGTGGGGATGCTCAATGATTGGGTCTTACATGATAGTCTAGAATGTCTTACTTAGGAGGGAAAACCTTGGCTATTTGCCTCTTTAGGAAAGAAAGAAAAGAAAAAAAATGAAAAAAATAGTGAAAAGAACGGAAGAAAATTAGAAAAGAGAATAAAAGTAGCTTGGAGTGTTAAAGCGATCAAGGGGTAAAAAGAGCTACCTCTGCTGTGATCAGTTAGGCCACTCATTGAGCAAGTGCTCTGGGTAAGGGTCCCTGCAGCAGTTGTGCGAAAGCTAGTGCCCTTGAGTTAAAGAAAAATCCAAGTTTGGGGGAGGTATACCCCGTTGTTTTTCAGACGCCTTAGTTAGATATTACTTTCTTGAATGAGGGGATGCTCAATGATTGGATCCTGCATGATAGTCTAGAATGTTTTACTTAGAAGGGAAAACCTTGGCTATTTGCCTCTTTAGGAAAGAAAGAAAAGAAAGAAAGAAAAGAAAAAAAAAGAATAAAAATAGTGAAAAGAAAGAAAGAATATAAGAAAAGAGAATAAAAATAGCTTGGAGTGTTAAAGCAATCAAGGGTAAAAAGAGCTACCTCTGCTGTGATCAGTTAGGCCACTCATTGAGCAAGTGCTCTGAGTAAGGGTCCCTGCAGCAGTTGTGTGAAAGCTAGTGCCCTTGAGTTGAAGAAAAATCCAAGTTTGGGGGAGGCATACCCTGTTGTTTTTCAGTCGCCTTAGTTAGATATTACTTGCCTTAGTTAGATATTACTTTCTTGAATGTGGGGATGCTCAATGATTGGATCTTACATGATAGTCTAGAATGTCTTACTTAGGAGGGAAAACCTTGGCTATTTGCCTCTTTAGGAAAGAAAGAAAAGAAAAAAAAAATGAAAAAAATAGTGAAAAGAAAGAAAGAAAATTAGAAAAGAGAATAAAAGTAGCTTGGAGTGTTAAAGCGATCAAGGGTAAAAAGAGCTACCTCTGCTGTGATCAGTTAGGCCACTCATTGAGCAAGTGCTCTGGGTAAGGGTCCCTGCAGCAGTTGTGTGAAAGCTAGTGCCCTTGAGTTAAAGAAAAATCCAAGTTTGGGGGAGGCATACCCCGTTGTTTTTCAGACGCTTTAGTTAGATATTACTTTCTTGAATGTGGGGATGCTCAATGATTTGATCTTGCATGATAGTCTAGAATGTTTTACTTAGGAGGGAAAACCTTGCCTATTTGCCTCTTTAGGAAAGAAAGAAAAGAAAAAAAATGAAAAAAATAGTGAAAAGAAAGAAAGAAAATAAGAAAAGAGAATAAAAATAGCTTGGAGTGTTAAAGTGATCAAGGGTAAAAAGAGCTACCTCTGATGTGATCAATTAGGCCACTCATTGAGCAAGTGCTCTGGGTAAGGGTCCCTACAGTAGTTGTGTGAAAGCTAGTGCCCTTGAGTTAAAGAAAAATCTATGTTTGGGGGAGGCATACCCTGTTGTTTTTCAAGATCCTAGTTAGATATTAGTTTCGTGAATGTGGGGACGCCAAATGATTGGATTTTAGGGCCAATGTAGGGGGAAGATGAACTGAGGATTCTATAAATCTTTCTAGGCTTGTAAAGATCAAAATAGGGAAGGTGTTGTGCACATACTCGCAAGGAATGAAAAGTTTAAGTTTTAAATTTCTTGATGAATTGATTTGTTTGAGTATTTCCTTTAATTGTGACTATTTTCTTATTTAAAACATTTAGACATGAGTCATTTTGATGCAATAGTTGATTCATTTGTGAGTTTTGTTTTAGTTTTGCTCGGGACGAGCAAAGGTTTAAGTTTGGGGGTATTTGATAACACTCAAATTAGCTAGTATTGTGCTTAATTTGTATGCTTGAGGTCTATTTATGCTTATTTTGTAGGAATCGAGCTTAAGGAGCAAAATTGGAGTGATCCTTTAGGGAGTTGCAACTTATCAAAGATTCGACACCACCTCTCTTAATCATGAGCCTATTAGTGAGGATTATAGTTTTCATGGTTACCAAATGCCTAATTATTATCATATTGAATCTATGGGTTATGAAAATTCCTTGTATGGTAATGATGAGTGCATTTGGAACCATGATTCATATTCTAACTTTTACAGGAAGCCCAAGTAGAGGAAGAATCCCCCTTAGAGAGAAGGTGTAGAAAGTTTATGGAGGAGTCTAGAGCTATTAATGTGCGCTTAGATGAGATACATAAGAGACTTCAGAACCTAGGAGAGGTTAGTGAAGTTGGATCCACTTCTTTAGGATCTCTAGTGATCAATGGGCCACCGGTTCATTGATAGCCTTTCAGGAGCCTAATTCCTTCGATACTATTGAGTTTGGGCAATTAGGGGAGTAGTGCATAGATATTGAGGAAGATTTGGAGTGGTTAGACGCACACCAGGATCTAGTCAGGATCTAGCCTTTCAGGAGCCTAATTCCTTCGATACTATTGTTTTAGTTGAGGATGTTCAGGTGATAGAGTTTTGAGGTTGATCAACCTTCGTCTGTTTTATCTCCTAATAGTTCTCTTTATCCTGAGTATTCTTTTCTTGTTCCACAAGTCTGTGTCTGAGTCTTTTTATTTTGATCTCCTTTTATGCTTTTATTAGTACAAATTACCAAAAATATTTCTGTTTCAGGTGCCCATGAGAAGCTAGTGATCTTGCTAACTTTGATTTGCTTTATTGATTCGAGAAAGAAGGGCTCAAAGAAATACCGGATTTTTATGTGCCTTGAAAGCTCACACGAGTCACGTCTAGCTAAAGACGTTAAATAAGCGCTTCTTGAGAGGCAACCAAAACTTCCTTTCTTTAGTTTCTTTCTTTTTGTTACTTTTTCTAGCTTTTCTTTTCGTTAGTAATTTTTTATCTTATGTTCTCGTCAATTGATGTTTGTAGGAGCTCGAGAACCATAACTTCTTTCAATTTGCACCCTAGTTTATCAGGCTGAATCGAGGATTCTCTCGCACTCCAGGGCAGTATCAGTTTTCTCTTTATTTTTTTAATTGTCCTTCAGTAGCTATGTTGATTTTTTATTTTATTTTATTTTTTATTTTTATGAATATGATGATTCTGTTGCATCTGTTTGATGAGGAGGCATGTGATGTGTTATGAATATTGAATCTTTTGCAATTATTGTGAAATATGAGAGCATGTCTAGGATTCAAGTATATTAATTTTTTTTCTTGGAATTCCTTACACTGTGGAGCATTTAGCTTATCTATTGTTGGTTTTGAACGCCTATAATAGATTTATATTATCTAGATGTTTGTTGTCATCTCGATAGGTTTAATATCTGGCTTGAGGGTTGTCTTGCATGTTAGTCTGTAATGTTTTACTTAGAAGGGAAAATCATGGTTATTTGCATGTTTAGGAAAGAAAGAAAAGAAAGAAAGAATGGAAATAAAATAGGAATTGTTGTCGAAAATAGGAAATTTTCAATAGCTCCCTTCTTCCAGCTCTCTCATATACTCCTCCTTGTAATTCTTCTTCTGTTTTCGAATACAAATCCCTAAAAAACGGCTTCTCACTTAGATGTCTAATCCTTGAAGATTTAGGGTTGACTAAACTGTGTAGGACTCAAGAGAGGTTTCTAATGGCTGGAAACGACTGATTTGTCAAAAACAGCCAACTCAATTAAAATATGATTATCACGTGTCAAATTGTGAAAACTCTGCTCAAACAATCCTCCACCATAAATTCTATTCTCCTTAGTACTCAGCATCGTCAATGTTTCAGCAACACTCTACTTGCAATGAATTCAACTGTCAATTTGCATTAATAGAAACAGCCATAAATGTTCCAAAATGTCTAGAAATTAAACCTTATGCTAAATTGACAACCTAAATTTACTTTTAACAATTCAACCAGCTTTTAGGTATAAATCATGATTGCAAACTCAAAATACCGAAACTTTAAGCTCTAAAAATACAACTAATAACTCTCATTCGAGGAGTTATCACACCCCTAAACTTGAATTATTACTAGTCCTTGAGTAATGTTAATCTTCCCAGAAGACCTTAAATTAACAATCATTCAACCAAAAACAAGACTAACTGAACCACTACTGTTGTATGAAAGATTTTCCACACCTTTCAGCTCCAAGATATTTTTCAAAATCAACACAAAAACAAAGAATTGATAATATGAGGAAGACAATATTTTAACTGTCAAGTAATGTTTAGTCTTTAACCTACCACTGAACTCCTGTTCTATTTTCAACCATCATTTGTGTATACCTAAGTTCATTGCCTCCATAGCTACAATCCTACCACAAGTCAATGCTTTTTCATTAAGGGCATTTGTGCAATACTCATCAATCCATCGTTCCAATTCAACTAACTGGCTGAAGCATTCAGACTAGCACACACCTTTATTCTCTTACCACACTTGCTTTGCTTTTGTTTTTTTTTACACCCTCAAAGACTGCCCTTAAGTCATAGCTTTTCTTCTTGGAATGACGACATTTTATGATGAAGTTCACCCAAGCTCATCAGTTTTAAGGAATTACACCATATTCCCTAAGAGATTAGCCCTGTAGTTACTTCCTTCTTGCTTCTCATGATGGCGACATGTTATGATGAAGCTCACCTAAGCTTTGGGATTGTGACCGTAAAACAAACACTCATCCTTCTATACTTGCAAATGCATACATATTTTTTTAAAAAAGAGCTTGCATTGCCTCAAGCTACTTCTTAGCACAAAGGTAAACTATGGGTATCATGAATACTCTTAACTAATTAAATTACTCTAAAATAGTGGCTCTTAACACTATAGAAAAAGGAGAAGAGTGTATCACTAAGGGAATAGAGGGATGCTTTCTTTATTTTTTTTAGAATAAATCGAGCTTTCATTGAGAAAAAATGAAATAATACAAAGGCATACAAAAAAGGAGAGCCCACAAAAAAAGGGGAGGCGACCTACAAGAAAGGCCTCCAATCAAGCAAAATAAGACGTAGTGTATAATTACAAAAAGGCTTTGCCACCGAAGCCTAAAGAGAAACATAGAACCTAATCAGGGACCACACATCACAAGGAGATCTCTCAAGCCCACGAAAGATTATGTTGTTTCTCTCACTGTAAAGCCCCCACAAGATAGCACACACCCCAGCCTGCCACAAAAATTTTACTCTCTCGAAAATGAGGATAACGGATGAACTCCTCGATCATCTCTCGCAATCCCTCGGTCTAGCAATAACAAAGCCAAACTCTGCGAAGAAACGACTCCACACATCATAAGCCCACCTCACAGCTCCAAAGTACATGATCGATATCCTCGACGGTCCTCCTACAAAGAATGCAACACCACGGCCCCACTAAGGCATTTTTCTCACCACCATATCTAAGGTATTAATTCTTCTGTGCAAAACCTGCCAAACAAAAAACTTAACCTTCTTTGGGATTTTCACCCTCCATAGTGAGGCAAAGATAGAATCCCTCAGGGAGGAGGAATGAGAGGGATTAACAAGGCAAAGAAAAAAGGACCTACACGAAAAACCAGTAGACGAACTAGGGCTCCAATAGCGAAAATCCATCCTCCCCGAAACATAACGAAACTCTCCCAACAAAGAAAGGAGGTCGACGACATCCACCATTTCCCTATCGGACAAAGCCCGATGGAAACCCAACGAAAGTGAGGGACAAGGCCCAAGATGAGACAGAACATCAACCATCGAATGACTCTTCATTAAAGATAAATGATAAAGGCGAGGAAACACTGAGCATAGGGGTCTATCCCCCAACCACTTATCTTCCTAGAAAAAAGTATCTCTCCCATCCCCCACGGAACAATGGACAAAGCTAGAAAAGAAGAGATATTCCTCAGAAATTCCTTTCCAAGGGTTCCTAGACATGCCTCGATCTCCACCTGTGGTCGACTCGAAAGGGGACGACCCATACTTACTCATAATAAAGTTATTCCAAAGAGAAGAAGAATCAAGATGAAAATGCCACAACCACTTTGCCAAGAGGGCCTTGTTACGGGATCTCAAGTTACCTATACCTAACCTCCAAGATCCACGGGTTTAGTCACCTATTCCCAAGTAACAAGGTGAGCCCCTTTCCCCTCCTCAACAACCCTCCGAAAGGAAATCTCTCATAAGCTTCTCCAGACCCTTACTCACTGACACAGGGACAAGGACTTTGAAGAGAGAAAGGAAATAGGTGGAGATCCCACTCAAGATTGATTAAATAAGAGTAAGTCTTCCCCTATTTCCAAAAGAAACTCCTCTTCCAAGATGAAAGCTTCTTACGAACCTTCCCCACAACAGGATCTCAAAACGAAATAGACTGGTTGTGCCCAAGAGTGAGACCTAGGTACGAAGAAGGAAACGACCCAACTTCACATCCGACCAAGGAAGGCCACCTTTCTAACTTCCCTGGCTCGCAATTCACACCCAACAACTGACATTTGCTCTTGTTGATCTTCAACACAAAAATGGTCTCAAAGAAAGCTAACAAATTATTCAAAGTGAAGAATGACTCTTCCTTACCGGAACAAAAAAAGATAGTATCATCAGCAAACTGGAGATGAAACAAGGACAAATTATCTTTCCTGACCTGAAAACCCTCAAGAGCCCTACACTCAACCCCTTGCGAAATAATCATGCTTAAAACATCCACCACCAGCAAAAAGAGAAAGGGCGAGAGAGGATCCTCTTGTCGAAGCCCTCTTGAAGCCCAGATCCTACCCTTAGGTCTTCCATTCACCAAAATAGAATACCTGACCGATTGAACACAACTCCAAATCCAAGATCTCTATGTATACCTAAAACCCTTTCTTAGCCATGACTTTATCCAAGAAATTTCAGTCCACATGGTCGTAAGCCTTTTCAAAGTCAATCTTGAAAATAATCCCTTCCTTATTGTGCACCCTATAATCCTTATACACACTCGTAGCCAGGCTAATCGGCCTAAAGTCCCTAACCTTCCTCGCCACCTCTTTTTTAGGAATTAAGTAGACAAAAATTTCATTCAAGGAGCTATCCAAAACCGCTCTCTCATAGAACTCACAAAAAACCTTCCAAAGGTCCCCTTTAATATTCTTCCAACAATCTTGAAAAAAGGCCATTGAAAACCCATCAGGACCAGTAGCTTTTGTCCTATCGAAACAAAAGACAACCTTCCTTATCTCCTCAAGGTTAAACGGGGCAACCAACTCCGAATTGTTAGCGGTAGAAATGGGACTCCAGTCAACACCCTTTAAAAACAATCTAGGTTGAACAAGAGGGGCATAAAGGGAAGAGTAAAACGAAATAATCTTCTTTTCAATCTCTCTCTCCCCTTGCAACGTCATACCCTGATCATTCTCTAAAGGGCCAATAAAATTTTTACCCCATCTACTACTAGCAACTCTATGAAAGTAAGCGGTGTTGGCATCTCTATCCGCAACCCATCTTACCTTTTCTTTCTATTTCCAACTCACTGTTTCTCTTCTCACCAACTCTGCATACTCCCCTCCCTTTGATTAAGAGACGTTCCTCCTTAAGAGCATCACTCAAAGCACCCTCCTCTAGTCTATCCACGACTTTAAGTCTTCCCAAAAGCTCCTGTTTTTTTATTCTTACATCCCAAAAACCTCACGGTTCCAAATCTTCAACTTATCTTTAAGAGCCCTTAACTTTCCCATGAATCGAAACCCTTCCCACTTGCCAGACGGCTCCTCCTGTCACCACAAAGGAAGGGAAGCCTTGAAGGACAGATGATCCAACCACATATTCTCAAACCTAAAGGGACAAGGACCCCAACCCTGGGAGCTAGAATCCAAAAACAATGGCCAATGGTCTGAGACAATTCTAGGTCCTAAGGATTGTCTAGCAATAAGGAAGGCGTCCATCCAACCCTTAGACAACAGAAACCTATCAATCTGACACCGTGCTATAGCATTGGACCATGTAAAACACCCATTCACAAGAGGAGGGTCAAAAAGCCCACAATCCTCGATGAATCTGTTAAAAAGCCTCATAGATCTCGTTTCCCTCCCCTTCAGAGCCTTTTCCAAAGGACCACAAACCACATTAAAGTCATCTGCCACGTGTCACAGTCATACTTGTCCAGGGCGTGTTGCTCGTGGCTGCATGCCCATTCCAATCCTTTTTTATCATGCTTTCATGTCATGTCTTTAGTTTAGCATTGTTATTTACTTTCCTTGTAATTCTGTTAGTGTATAACTCCTTGCCCATTTTCATGTTCAAGTCTGTCATAGGCATAAATCCTAGAATGTATTATAGGGGGATACGACTAGTTTTCAATTCTTCCTACCTGGAGTTATATGCTATCTAAGCATGGTTATCCTTACTTGCTAGTGTATAACAATATTGTTTTCAAATGTTTTCATGTAATTTATCTCTCACGTTTTAATAAAACATTTTCTCCCGAAACGTGAGTGGAGGCTAGACTCTATACAGAAGTAGTCCGCAACTTCCGTTTTTCATACGGCTGATTTGCTCGCTGGGTTAGAGCAACTGCCGCACAATCGTTGTCCCGTTGTGAAAGAGTACAATTGTGACAAGTGGTATCAGAGTCTAGTTGGCTCATCGGATTGAAAAGTTGCGATCATGTCCGTGACTGAACAATTGGGCAAGGCTCATGTCGACCGATTGAAGGAGATAGAAGAGCAAATGCTCTTCCTAATAGAAGTGCCTGATAGTGTTCAATTTTTGGAATCTCGCCTAGATGAGATTGCCGCCAAGGTTGACATGATTGACATCGTAGCTGGCCGCTTAGACGGGATGCCCGTCCAAGAATTGATGGTGAGGGTTGAGGCCTAGACGATAAAGCCACACGACCAGTTGGCTTCAAGCGTGGAGAGGAGCGTGGAGAGAGTCTAGATAGCGTGCAAAAGGCAATAGCTCAGATGGTGTCTGACCTTTCTGAGGATGTGAAACCTGCCATCGATGTTGTGAGGGCAGAAGTGACGGATTTAAGCGCTCGAGTTAATCTCACCATGAGAGCGGTGGGAAATCAAACCCTGATTGGGGGCGTAGTCTAGTTAAATAAGGTGAAAGTGCTTGAACCGAAGCCCTTCTGTGGGGCTTGAGATGCAAAAGCCTTGGAGAACTTCATATTTGACATGGAACAATACTTTAGGGCACAAGTACAGTGTCTGAAAAATCAACAGTAACCCTAGCGACAATGCACTTAACAGACGACGCCAAGTTGTGGTGGAGGTCCCGATATATGGACATTCAAGAAGGACGGTGTGTCATAGATTCATGGGAAGGGTTGAAACAAGAACTTTGTTCTCAATTCTTCCTACAGAACGTCGAGATCTTAGCAAGACACAAGTTACGGGAGTTGAACCACATTGGGACAATTCGAGAATATGTTAAATAGTTCGCTGGGTAAATGTTGGGCATCCGAGACATGTCAGAGAAAGACGAGGTATTTTGCTTCGTAGAAGGATTGAAGCCTTGTGCCAAATCCAAGCTTTGTGAATAGAGGGTATAGAGTTTGTCAGAAGTTTATGTTGTCGTAGAACTGTTGTTCAATTTGAGCAACTGTCCTAATGATGGACAATCTCAAGATGTGAGGCCAAGTAAAACCTCCCTATGTAGAGATAGTAGAAATTATCAGCCCAACTATCTCAAGAGTGGGGGAAGAGACCAAATTAGAGGTGAAGGAAGAGATGATAGATCGTTCCAACACAGGAATGGGAATTCATGGCGAGGGCCACATTATCATAATAACAACCAAAGGCCCTCATCCTGCTTCATATGTAAAGGGGCCCATCAGGTGTCTGAATGTCCAAATCAAGCAGCTTTCCATGCTTTTCAAGCCTCGTTGGCCAGTACGTTAGGAACCAAGGCCGGAACCTCTGAACCAGAGATCCTGTTTTGAAGAAGACGGGGGCAACCCTTACATCGGAGCATTGAAATATCAGTCAACTTTGCAGAAGAATCAAAGGTTCTTTTATTTTCTGAGATCTCTGCTATGCATTTGTTGCCTCTTTCATCTCTGGCATTCATCCTCTTCAACATTTTTGAACTTCTGTTTATGTTGTTCTTATCCTCATCAAACTAACTTTCAACAATCTCATTCAGTATATGAAGAATAGAGCATTCTTCTACCTTAGCAAGATACTTCATTGCTTTAAAAATACTGAAATCATCTCTTCACCAGCTACCTTCATTTTGAGTTCACTTGTGGGCACATCAATTGAAGTTCCTACAGTGGCCAAGAAGGGTCTTCCCAAAATTATTGGGACTTCTTTATCAGCTTCATAATCTAAAATTATGAAGTCAGCTGGGAAAATAAACTTGTCTATTTGGACCAAAATATCTTCTATTTTTTCCTCCGGATATGTGGACCCATCTGCAAGTTGTAAGGTCACAGTAGCTGGTCTAGCCTCCCCATTACCCAACTTCTTGAAGATGGATAATGACATCAAATTGATGCTAGCTCCTGAGTCGCATAGAGTTCTGCCCACTGATTTTCCTCCTATACAAACTAGTACAGTTGTGAAGAATGGATAGCTTAGCCCCAATCACATTGGACCATTTAAAGTCATCGAGCAAATTGTTCTAGTTGATTATAGTTGGGCTTTGCCACCAATGTCGTATGCACAACACAACATATTTGCTAAGTCATTGGTAAGGGAGTACATCAATTAGCCTTCTTATGTGTTAGATTTAGAACCTTTATGGCTAAATGAGCACTTGTATTGTGAGGAGAAACCTATTAAGATTTTATCTTGGCAAACCAAGGTACTAAGAAATCAAGCCTTTGAAGTTAGTAAAGATGCTAGGAAGGAACCTAAAGACTAAAGAAGCAACTTAGAAAAAAGATTATGAGATTCTAGCCAAGTACCTAGAGTTGTTGGAGTAGCAAACTTTCGAGGACGAAAGTTCTTAAGGTAGGGAGATTGTAATGCCCCACGTTTTCAGTTACGGTTAATTTTACCTTTTGGTGATTCTATGGATTTCATTTCGTGTTACTACTTTTGAAAATTGGTCTCAAGTGGTTGAAACTAAGATATCTGAAGTTTGGGTTGTTGGATGAGAACTTTCAACAAGTCTAAAGTCCATGGGGTTGGAAGTAAACATTTTCCTTGGGTTTTTATTTTGCAATTTAATTAAACCCAAAAGATTTTCTTTTGATTGGTCTAAGATTTGAAAATTTATTTAATTTTGAGTTGGGTTTTAAATCTTGGAAAGAAAAGGGAAATCTTGGATATTCTAGTTCCTCCTCATTCTCTTATTTATTGGAGTTTTAGTTGGATTTGGGTTTTGTTTAGTTAAAAGAAGATGAAAAGAAAAAAAAAAAAAAAAAAGAGAAAACCCACCCTAAATTTCTTCTTTTCCTCCCCCTCTCTCATGCACGCACACCGTCTCCTCTCTCTCCCTCTCATTTTCTTCTTTCCAACGAGACCCACACACACCCAACTCTGGCGAAGCACCCATGCGCCGCGTGTCACAATCGCACTCTTCGGGACGGGACGACGATTGTGCGGCACTTGCTCTAGCTCGACAAGCAAGTCAGCCGTATGAAAAGCGGAAGTCGCGGACAACTTCCACGTAGGGTTTAGCCTCCTCTCACGTCTCGGGAGAAAAGGTTTTTAGAAAACGTGAGAGAGAAAGTGTTTTGAAAGTATTTGAGAAAGAGTTTTGTTATACACAAGCAAGCAAGGGACAAACAACGGCTTGATTAGCATATAACTCCGGGTAGGAAGGATGGAAAACTAGTCATACCCTCCTATAGTACATTCTAGGATTTATGCCTATGACAAGCTTGCACATGAAAATGGCGATGAGTCATACGACCACAAAAATACAAGAAAAGCTAACTAGAAAGCAATAAGACATATATACAATGAAAGCATGATAAAAAGGGGTTGGAATGGGCATGCGGCCATAAGCAACACGCCTTGGACAAGCATGATCGTGACACCGCGCAACAGCCTCTCCGACGCTTTTCCTCCCTCCACTCTGCAAACCGCGACTTGCACCAGCCGTGAGTAGTAGCCAAAGGGGGCGCAACTTGCAGATCATGTCTTGACTTAGAGTTTGTAGATTTGCTACAGTTTGGAGCGTTTTTCCGGCAAATTTGGCTATTCTGCGCGATTTCTTTTTTTCGTCGAGGTTTGTCACATACCCATGCCAAATCGACTTTGGTTTTGCAATACCCATTCCTTAAACATCGTTAACTTGCGATTTTAGGTTCGTTTGGACGCTGATCAGCATGTGTTTGAGGTCGTTCAGTGCTGAATTCACGATTTCCAGCAAGACCCACTAAATTTCGGACTTGGGAATCACTTTCATTTGTGTTTCTCAACCTGAATTAGTCTAGACTTGAATACCCATTGGCTGTGAGGTTTGGTTCCACGACTTTAAACTCTGTCAATTGCTGTCTAGCATGTTTTTGGGGCTGTTTAGGTGCTGATTAGCAAGCTTTAGATCGTTTTTAGTAATTTCGAATACTTTTTAGGTTCTGTAAATTTAGTCCAATCTTGTGGAAGCCTTTAGGTTGCCGTTTAGGATCAATTCGAACACCTTTGAACTCAAGCTAGCAAGCATTCCGGTCCCTTTGGTGCTGATTAGTAAGTTTTATCACGTTTTAGACTTTTCGCAAATCAATTTAAGTGTTGTAACTTAGGTTCTAACGAGTGGGAGCCTCCTATTTGCAGTTTCAAACTAATTCGATCCCCTTCAAACACCAACCAGTAAGGGACCAAGTCTGTGTGGGCCTTATCGGTAAGTTATTGCACATTTCATCCTTTTCGCAAATCACTTAAAGTGTTGTGATTTGGTTTCTAAACTTTGGAAGTGTCTTATTTGTAGTTTGAACCAACTCGGAGTGTTATCGAACTCGAATCAGCAAGTGCGTTAATCTGTTTGGGTAAGTTTAGCACCCCTTTAACTTGCTCGAACTCGTGTTAAGGTGATGCAAGTTAGATTCTAATCCTTGGATAATTCTTGTTGTAGTTTGGGTTAATCCGAAGGTGCTTGAGTAGCTTTTAAGGCTGAAATCTAAGCAAGTGTACCACTCTTTGAGTGCATTATAGTTATTTAAGTGATTTTTGAACTAAGTATAGCCTCTAAAATATTGTTCTTATCGTTTAGGAACACTTGAAATAATTTTAGGAGCGCTCTAGGTGAGTAGTTTCTACTTGGTGGGTATGTTTGATTGTTTGCAGCATGTTCTATGTTTTCTTTTTTAATTTGTGCGTGTTTTATATATTCTATGCTTATTATACCTTTTGACGAGCATGCTTGAACATTGACTTTTGAAGTTATGTAGCATGTTAGCTTTTTTGAACTTAATGCATATGTATGGGCATGTTTTGTTCAGGCATGAGACATGGTCTAGTAGCATGTTTAGGTAACATGCATTTAGAGCGATTTGAGGAGGTTAGTAGACCTTGTGAGTTTGTTAAGGGTATTAGGGTGAGTACCAGTGCACCTCGGGTACAAATAGTCGAAGGGTGGTATTGTCACCATTGGAATAAGATAAGCATCAAGGCCTTTAGATACAAATGGTCAATGGTTGGTGTGATGAGTCTAAAAGGCATGCGTTGGGCGCCTAGGAAAGGGCCAATGCATTGTTAAGTCATCGGTGCACCTTGGGTACAAATTGTCAAGGGGCGATGCACAGTTTGAGGCCTTGGTAACATTGGTCAAGGGTCGAACACCGAGCTTCGTAGAGAAGTGTTGAGGCCCTGGTAACAGAGGTTAGGGGTTGGTGCTTCTCGAAGAGTCAATCTTAAAGAGCCTTGGTGAAGGCTAAACATGAGTGTTGAGTAAAATTGAGCGAGCATGACATGATGCGAGAACTCATGTGTTAGTTGCATAGCATGGTGTAAGAATTCAGTGTTAAGCGAGACTTATGCATAGTTTAATTGTTTATGTATGCGTAGTATAATTCTTGTGTTATTACCTTGTATAAGCATGTTTGGTTGCATGTGAACAACATGTGGTTTGTTGTTTGATATTTGGTGTCTCACAAGGTGTGAGCAACTTACTGAGTACCTTTGTACTGACCCCTTTCCCCTTCTCCAACCATCAAACTATGTAGGTGATGAGGAGCTCTACGAACCTAGTGATGCAGACGATGAGGCACGCTAAAGAGGACACCATTATTTTTACATGTATTTTACTAGGAGTTTTGCTTGAATTGCATGGATAGGATTTTAGTTGGATTTGTTTAGACGCTTTGTATAGGTTTTATTTTTCCCATTCTTTAATGTTTCTTTCCTTCAATGCTTGTTGATGTCACTAGGTTCTTTTGGTAGAATATAGGTTCTGGAATAAAAGTCTTAGTAAGTATTTGTTGAGGTTATGTGAATCTGCTTACTCTAGGATTTTTGGGTGTGCTGAACTGTAGCCAGAAGGTGTGATATTTTGTTAGTTTACTCTGGTTTATTGAAGTGTTGTTTTCTTGTTTAACAGGTCTACAAAAATTTTGGGTAATGTCATAGTTACGTCGTTATGCTGTCGAAATTTTTGTAGTATTTTGGTCGTAAATTTAGTAATGTTCCCTAAGTTAAGCTAAAAATTTGGGGGCGTTACAATGAGGCGAGAAAGATTAACATGTTTTTAAGGGCCTGCACAAGGAAATCAAAAGGTTGGTGGCACTCGGACGACCAACCACTTTCGCAACAGCCCTTGCTAATGCGAGGGCTCTAGATAGGGACTAGATTGGAGCAACCACAGGAGATTGTCTCCTCGTCCAGAGCGAAGAGAAAGCACGAGGTTGAGTTTGCAGGAGTCGGACCCTATGACTGTTCAACGAGACGAGTGCCCTCTACATGGTAGGATGTAGTAGGACCTTCGTAAGAGAGTCAAAAGCTCTAAAGACCACCAAAACTTCTGTTGGAAAGGATCTAAAGACTGTCGAGCAGGAAGAGTCAGTAACTGCAGTTTCTGATGAGGAACTCAAGGTTGAATACTCTGAGTTGTTTGACGAGGAAGCTTCAAAGGAAGGAAGCTCTTAAAGGTAGGGAGTTTGCAATACCTCGAGTCCCAAGTTAGCATTATTTTGTCTAAGTTCTTATTATTTGCAAGTTTGCTTCCTTGTTATATTTGTTATGGGATTAAGTTATTTTTGTGGAGTTGCTCTAAGTTGTTCGACTAGCAAACTCTTGGGGTCAAGAGTTTTAAAGGTGGAAAGTTCATATTGCCCCATGTTACTAAATTAGGTTAATCTATTAAATTTCTTTTTATAGTTGGACTTGGTTGTTCCTTGGATTCTAGTTTGGGAATTAGAGTTTTAGTCTAAATCCCAAATCTTTAACAAGCAAGATTTCCTAAATTCATTAGGAGATGGTTGGAGTTAGTAGAGGATTATGGCTGCAAGGTCAATTATCACCATGCCAAGGTTAACGTGGTGGCATATGCTCTTAGCAGGAAAGCAGCAAGTGTGACATCTTTGGTGGCACCTTAAAGTCCACTGTTAAGAGGGAGTTGGATTGTTAAGGACTTGAGTTGGCAGCGAAAAGCGTTTTAACATAGTGGACTCAACTTTTAGTGGTTCCTAAGATGAGGTAATGAATAATAGAGGCTCGACAAGTGGACCTAAACTTGGTTAGTCACTCAAGTGAGATAGGTCTTAAAACGACCTTAAAACGCTCAATCAGAGCTTACCGAGTGATTCCAGCACTTACCGAGTGATTATAATGCTTACTGGGTGCAAACAATGCAAATCGGAGCTTTTTGGGGCATTATAATACAAATCGGGACATAACGGGCAAATACCATCCAAACTGGAAACTATCGGGTCCCACTGATCAATAATGATGCATCCCGAGCCTCGGGAGGTCATCTGACTTAGTTGCTCGCTCGAACATACTATCAAAATCCCACCCATGTGTTGTCTTCATAATTAGGGTCTCTCGAACATCCATCCATCCGAGTCATATCGAGGCATGAACCCTTCTGTGTCCATGCCAAGTCATTCTCACATTGTTGGCCGCTATCGGGCCCTGTATCGAAACCTCCAACCCATGGGAAGTGGCGCAATGTCGGCACACCCGTGCCGCCCGACACTATCCTAGGAAAACCCATTCCATAAGAAGACTCCCAAGACACTCGTCTTGCAAACACTCACCTACACCATGATACACGCATGTGCCATGTGGTGGCTCACTTAGGCCATGAGGCCCAGGGGTGGTGGAGAGCCAACACCATGCCTCTCCCTAAGGTAGACAATTGAGATTTTCGGTTCTTCCACCCATGCACATCAGTTTGGCGAGGAGTCATACGCTAGAGTGGAGAGATTGTCTAGACTCCAATTGACACGAAATCTAGCGAACTTACATCTTGCCCATATATGAACTTAACTCTAGAGCCACTCGTCAAAACTCATGACAGAACCCCGATTTTTGAGGCTGGTGCCCCATTTGACCCCCACTAAGCTTGTCACCAAGACGCCTAACGACATAGTTGCTTCCCATTTTGCTTCCATCTCAACTTGGCATTCAAACCCACTATTCTTAGTGTGTTAGATGATGCACCGTCCTCCTTGGTCGTATCACGACACTTGTATTCTTTTGGCCCTCGTGTAGTCTAGCAGGCGACACTCGCATGTTGCATTTACATCTGTTTGCTCTTGTGGGGGTCACAACCTACTCTCTTCTTAGTATGGTTGTGACATTGAGCAGCAGGGGTGGTGGCGCGGCTTTTCGATGGTGCAGACAGCGACGCGTGACGGTGACACAAGCTAGGTTGTGACATTGAGCAACATGGGTGGTGGCACGACTTTTCGACGGTGCAGACAGCGACGTGCGACGGTGACACGAGCTAGAGTGATGTATATATTTTAGCAATAATATGATGTCTATGTGCAAGAGCACACATATATTTGTAGCAAGTGCGAAGTAAATTATCGTATCCACAGAGACTAATAATTTTCTATTTTATCACCAATTAACTCTCAGTAAACTCAATTTGTAACCAATAAAATTCATCAAGGAACCGAAATAACATAAAATAACAAATATTTTCTAAAACAGAGCGAAACAGGAAAATCATAATTAAACAGAGAATGGTTAACCTGTATTTTGAACTAATTAAAAGGCTATGATTATGGTAATTTCCTGTTTTAATCGACTCTACAACATAAATACATATTCATTTCTCTCAACCCACTACAACTTACACGACATTCTCCCGAATTACCTGAAATACGCTGGTTCACTTCCGTTATTGTAGCGAAATTAAACCCATTGTATGTGTGTGCATTACGTGAGTGGTTATCCCTAACCTCCTCATGTAGCTAGTCACTAACTCTAACATGTGGCTAATGTGATTTTCAATCAATCATCTCCTTCTATTCTTCCCAGGAATCAGACAAACGCTGCTACAAAACAGTTGGCCAAACGGAATCGAGCTAAAAAGATAAAAACTCTTAAAAACCAGATTGAGCTAAATGAAATGTACTTAGGGGCTGTTTGGAGTACTGAGTGGGTTATAATAACATGAGTTATAATAGTCTGTGGGTTATAATAGTCTGTGAAATAATATAATATTGTTTAAAATGCAAAGTTGTTTAGTCTGGGATTATAATAGTTTGTGTTTGGGGTGCAGAGTACTCCACAGGTTATTATAACCCTTGCCCCAAACAGCCTCTTAGATATAAAATAAATCAAAACATTCAACCCCTAATCCTCACCTTAAGGTGATTAGTTCATAGTGTCAGAAAAATAGAGATTAAATCGAAATACAACCATAATGTAAAACAATGCTAAGAAACTAGAAAGAAGAAGAACAAGTAGCCGAAATGTTGCCCAAAAAGTTGAAGCAGCGTTCGACACAAGCTTCAATGGAAGACCCTTCCTTGTTTGGAAATATTTCGACCGTTCCCTCTTCGGACTGCTTTGGCTTCCTCTCTTTATGTATTTTCGGGATCTTTCTCTCTTCTCTTCTCCTCTTCTCCCACAAAACGGCTGCCCAACAATATTATATCTCATTCTTTAAGCAAATCAAGGTTGATTAAACAGGTCCTATGACGTGGCGAGCTTCTGTTGGCTAAAACACGTTGACTGTACTGACATCTTCTAACATCTTCTAGCTCATTTAATGAACAACAACTCTCACGTGCGAAATTCTTGTTGGCTAAAAGTACCAGATTTGCTCCAGCAAAACGTTATAAAACTGCTCCTTAGCTTCAAGAGTCTTTCTTCCACAACAAATATCCAGTCTTTAATCATACCCTAAAGTAATCATAATAAGCTCAGTAACTATGATAATCTTACTCTAATAAGAATTTTACTACATCAAAGTTAAGGGTTTTTCAGTATAAATTGAGATAAAATTTGACAATTCAATCCTAAAATGATGGCATATAACTCTTATTTTAAGAGTTATCAAACTCCCAAACTTGAATCATTACTCATCCCTAAGTAATGCCTTACACACACTAGGCAATGGTTAACTAATGTGTTCTGTTGCCAAAGAATGCACGGGTAAGTCACCGTAATTGCTTCATCAAAACGTCTAGTTAAACAACTTCAAGAATGCTGTCATGCTTCAAAATTCTAGCTTTTGCTCTTTTGCCTTAAACCATAGAATTCATATAGATACTTTTAGCTCTATAACTCTTTCACACCAAAGATTCAATCCTTAGACTCACTAAACAATCTCATGGCCAAGCCTCAACTCAAACACTTTCTGCTAACTCTAAATTTTGTAAGCTACAACTTATTTACACAAAACTTCAACCCCTCCCCCCCCCCCCCCCCTTTGAAAACTCTCTTTAGGGATGCCTCAAAGTCATAACTCTATTTCTTGGAATGACAACATTTTATGATGTCGCGCACCTTAGCTTTCAAGCCTGTCCATAGAGGTCTACACTCATTCTCCCATTTTAAATCAAGATTATCCTTCTTGTTACCCCCCTCTTGCTTCTCAGAATGACAACATTTTATGATGAAGCTCACCTAAGCTTTAGGAGGGTGTAACTGTCAGGAAACACTCATCCATTGCGCAAAATCTTCTCTCTTTTTTTTTTTTTTCCTAAAGTAGTCTAATTGCTACTTGCACCTTCGCTCTAGAATACCAACACTTGGTGGTGAAGACATCTAACTACGAGCACAAGCAACAACTTAGTCTCTTTTAATCAAACCCACTTTGGATAGCCTACTAGACTCTCTTATGTGCTACACACATAGATGGGAGATGAGTCTATCTTGCATGGAGAAGAGGAGTGCTCGCCTAGATTTTGTTTTTACTGGTCCCCCCAAACTTAATTCACTCATTGTCTCCAATGAGAGAAAATTAAGGGAAACCCCAAAACTTACAAGCAACATGCAAAAATTATAACTAGACAAGGAAGTGAATTTGTCAATAACTTGGTTGAGAATAAGTCTTCCTAGAATCTAGAGCTCTTCACATAATAGCTCTAAAAATAATTCATTCAAAATTCTAAGGTCTATAAGCATAAGCATGAGCCAACTTAGACTACAAAAGCTAAAATGCTAAATCATGAGCAATCTTTCAGGATTCTCAACATTATTGCCCAAATGTAAGATGCAACAATGCATTCATTCAGGCAGAACACATATAACTAACCCTTTGCTATAACAAGTCATTTGTGTTAGCTTTCATATCTCAAATAAATTCGTTTAACAAGCTTAAGAACAGAACTAACACCGGGCACACTAGGGAAGAGAGACTTTGTTTTGATATTGTTGTTTTTTTATTTTTATTTTTAACAACTCTCAAACAGAGGCATATTATCATAACACTTAGTAGTTACTAATCCTAACAATGAGCTAATGTAGTTTTTAAGCTTTCAACCCCTCTTATTTTTTTCCAGAAATCAGAGGAACGCTGTTGCAAATCGGTTGGTCAAACGGAAATGAGCTAATGAATAAAACCTCTTAAAAACCAAATTGAAGGAAATGAGATATACTCAGCTATAACAGTAATCAAAAGAATCATCCTCTAATCCTCACCTTAAGGTGATTAGTTCATAATGTAAAAACTACAGCAAAGAAATCGAAATATAGACATGAAGTAAATGGTGCAGAAAAACTAAATGGAATAAGAAGAAATAGAAGAAGAAAATGGAATGTTGCCCCAAAACGCTTGGTTCAGCATCGACGTCAAATCCCCTGGGAAAAACCATCTTTATTTGGAAAACTTCTGTCCATGGCCTCTAAAATCAGAGCTTTTCTCCTTTTTTCTCTATCTTTGATTCCAGACTTCTATCTCTTCCTCTATCTCTCCAAAAACGGTTGCCCAACAAATATAACTCCTTCTTTATGCAAATCAGGGCTGGTTAGACAGGTCCCGTGACGTGGTGAGCTTCTGTTGGCTGAAACATGCCAACTGTACGGACGTTTTCCAGCTCATTTAATGGGCAGCCACTCTCCGTGCGAAAATTTGTACTAGCTAAAATTGTCAGATTTGCTCCAGCAAAACGTTGTATAATTGGTGCCCTTAGCTTCGGGAGTCTCTTTCATACAATTATCTCATCTTTAATAATACCTTGAATTAATTACAATAAGTTCATTAACTATGATAATCTTACTCTAATAAGAATTTTACTACATCAAAGTTAAACTAGCAAAATAAATCAAAGCCAAGGGATTTCTAGAATAAATTGAAATAAAATATGACAATTCCATACTTAAAATGATAACAAATAACTCTTATTTTAAGAGTCATCAAACCCCCAAACTTGAATAATTACTTGTCCCTAAGTAATGCCTTACACACACTAGGCAATGGTTAACTAATGCATTTTGATGCCAAATAATGCACAAGTAAACTACCTTAATTGCTCCATCAAAACATCTGGTTAAACATCTGGATACTTTTTTATCTCTACAACTCCTTCACAACAAAGATTTCGAGTTCTTAGACTCACTAAACAATCTCATGGCCAAGCTTCAACGCAAACACTTTCTGCTAACTCTAAATTTTGCAAGCTATACTTTATTTACACAAAACTTCAATCTTTACTTTTTTTGAGCTCTCTCTCCAGGGATGCCTCAAAGTCATAGCTCTATTTCTTAGAATGACAACATTTTATGATGTCGTGCACTCTAGCTTTCAAGCCATCACCATAGACGTCTACACTCATTCGCCCATTTTAATCAAGATTATCCTTATTGTTACCCCCCTTTTGCTTCTCAGAATGACAACATTTTATGATGAAACTCACCTAAGCTCTGGGAGGGTGTAATTGTCAGGCAACACTCATCCCTTGCGCAAAATCTTTTCTCCTTTTTTTTTTTTTCTCTAAAGCAATCTAATTGCTACTTGCACCTTCACTTTAGAATACCAACACTTGGTGGTGAAGACATCTAACTATGAGTACAAGCAACAATTTAGACTACTTTAATCAGCCCACTCTAGATAGCCTACTAGGCTCTTGTATGTGCTACACACATAGGCTTTCTAAGGGAAGGGAGTGTATCTTGCATGGAGAAGTGGAGTGCTCACCTAAAGTACCTTTTTTTTTTCTTTTTTTTTTTTACTGGTCCCCCCAAACTTAATACACTCATTGTCCCCAATGAGAAAAATTTAAAGGAAACCCCCAAACTTATTCGCAGCCAACAAAAATTAGAACTAGACTAGGAAGTGACTTTGTTAATGACTTGGCTGAGAATAAGTCTTCCAAGGCTTTTTAGAGAATAGTTCTAAAAATAATTCATTCGAAATCCCAAGGTCTAAAAGCATAAGCATGAACCAACTTAGACTACAAAAGCTAAAATGTTATATCATGAGTAATCTTCTAGCATTCTCAACATTATTGCCCAAATGTAAGATGCAACAATGCATATATTCAGGCAGAACACATTTAACTAACCATTTGCTGTAACAAGTCATTTGTGTTAGCTTTCATATCTCAAATAAATTCGTTTAACAAGCTTAAGAACAAAACTAACACAGGGCACACTAAGGCAGAAAGATTTTGTTTATATATATATTTTTACAACTTTCAAATAGAGGCATATTATCATAACACTTTGAATCTTCATTTCATTTTTTTTTCTTCCATTAACAAAGCACAAAATGATTATAGCAGCATAATTAACCAACTAGAATTAAACACCAAAACTAAGAACTAAACATAGCAATAGAATTAAAAATAGAACGGTAGAAAATAAGACATCATCAAACAAAAGCAGGTAAAGATAGAATTAGCAAACATCCCTCTTAATGTTCATTCTCTGGAATCTCATCATCTTCTTCTTCAATCACTTGGTCATCAGCAGGTGGTGGAACCCACATAGTTAGAATTTCTTCGAGAAATGTAGGGAAAACATCATAGGGTCTTGTGAAATTTGCTCGCAAAGCTCTTTTCATTATAAAATCTCTCTTTTGAGTGTAGAGCCAATAAGTTTGTTGTTGCAATTCAGAATGCTCTAACCTTTGCAAAATTTGGCTTTGCTGCTCCAGAATTTTATCAAGTCCGATCAACACACCTCCATCTTTATTTTTCCCTCTTTGCAGACGATCCAAGTTAGCAAGATCAATCACTTCCTTTTCAAAAAGGATATCACCGTCTTGGTGTTGAGATACTGCAGCTCTCCTACACAGCATAGTGATGGTGTTTCCCACCTTTTTCCTAGAGCATATTCCTAGAGCATTGAGCAATTTCATTAGCAATAATTTTTCCTACATTAACAGTCAAACCTTTCATAATAGAAAAAGTTAATAGAATTCGCTCCATGGATACTATAGAGTCGTGAGTTGTGGGGATCATCTGCACCAAGGCGAGTTATATGTTTGTCTCTTTCTTCAAGTATGCTGCTATAAATGTCCTGGTTCCCATCTTTAATACCATCCGCTATGATCCTTCAACTCCGACTTCTTCAAGTGCAACATTAATTTGCTCGTTTGGCATAGCACTCATCATATCGTTAAAAATATCGTGGGGAAAATCTTGCAGTTGATAGAGATCATTTATAGCCTTCGGTGACCAGTCTAGATGCACTTCACGAAAAATAGTCAAGTGGCCCTCTATCACATGGAGGTTAGCATAAAATTCGCGCACCATTTGCACTACTGCTTCTTCAGGCTATTTGCGAAGTTTTGCCAACCTAATGCTTCAATGCCTTCTTTAAAAAAGGGTGGTAGCTTGGTCAGGTCCGATTCAAATCCTCTTTCTCCCAACAACTCTTTTCTCTTCAACTCTGCAAACTTCTAGTTGGCTTTTGCTGAAACAAATCATTCCCACGGGTACCTTTTTTATTCTGACATTGGCTTCTTCCCCTTTTCCTTCTTTAAAGATTCCGCTTTACTTTCAACAACTTCAACTCGTACCTCACTATTTTGAGGCACTTGCATGTCTGGAGCTCTCCAGCTAAGCGCTTCTTCTTCTTGGATTTCTCCATAGAGGTTTCTTATGCAGCTTATTGAATCTTTATCTCTGCTTCTTCAGGTTGCTCAATCACCGACCTTGCTGGATCAGACTCTGTAATAGGTGGTTGCTGCAACTCTGTTTCAAGCTCCGACATTTCTTCTCTATTTTCATCTTCTTCTGCAATGACTTCAACCGGCTCTACTGTAGCAGTTTCTACTTCAATAGTTTTTGCTTCCTCCTCTGATTGCTCTATCACGAGTTTTAACTTACCAGGAAATAGTCGTAGTATGGAATTAAATAGCAACACTCTCTGTCCTTGTTCGAAGTGCTTAGGCACAATTCTCCTGTCATGCCAAAGTTTTGTTTTCTTTTTGTAAATCCTGATATTTTCATAAGCAGAGTGCCTAAACTCATCTAATTCATTTAGTTGCATCAACCTTAATGCACCATCATCAGCGTAGTTAAAATTCAACTCTTTAATAGCCCAAAACGCTTTGTACTCTAATTCAAATGGTAAATGATAAGCCTTTACAAAAACTAACCTATAAGGAAACGTCCCTAAAGGTGTTTTATATGTCGTCCTATAAGCCCACAAAGCATCTTCTAACCTATTTGACCAATCTCTCTTACTTGGATGCACAACTTTTTCCAAAATTCCTTTTATCTCTCTATTTGACAGTTCAATTTGGCACCAAATCTTGTGAAAATGTGTTTATGCAAAAACTTTAAAACCGTTCTAGCATCATTCACAGGGCAAGCAATTGCTTCCACCCATTTGGACACATAATCAATAGCCATTAAAATGTAAATGTTGCCAAAAGATGGAGGGAATGGCCCCATAAAATCTATATCCCATACGTCGAATAACTCAACTTCTAGAATATAAGTTTGGGGCATTTCATCTCTTTTTTCTATTGTCCCTATTCTTTGACATGCATTACAAGTTTTGCTATAGAGATGAGCATCTTTAAAAACAATAGGGCAAAAGAAACCTGATTGGAAAACTTTTGATGCAGTTCTTTGGCCTCCAAAATGTCCACCATATGCTGAAACATGACAATGCTCTAAAATGGACTGGATTTCCTTTCCAAAGACGCATCTACGCAACATATTATCAGCAGAATGCCTAAATAAATAAGGATCGTCCCAATAATAAAACTGTACCTCGTGAAGAAATTTCTTCAATTGTTACTTTGTCAAATCTGCAAACAAAATGTTAGCAACTAAATAATTAGCATAATCAGCATACCATGAGATTTCGTCATCCAAAACCTGGGTTAATGATAACAACTGCTCGTCTGGGAATGCATCATGAATTTTCGGTTACTGCAGCAACTACTTCTGTTGCTCTATTCTCGACAAATGATCTGCCACCTGGTTCTCCGATCCCTTCTTGTCACGTATCTCCAGATCAAATTCCTGCAAAAGTAAAACCCAATGGCTTAGTCTTGGCTTTGCATCTTTTTTAGCTAGCAAATGTTTCAACACAACATGATCTGTATACACCACCACTTTCGTTCCTACCAAATAAGATGTAAATTTTTCCAAAGCGAATACCACGACCAATAACTCCTTTTCAGTGGTAGTATAATTTAATTGGGCATCATTCAGAGTTTTGCTGGAGTAATAGATTGGATGAGTGATTTTTTCAATTCTTTGCCCCAACATTGCTCCTAGAGCATAGTCACTAGCATCACACAACACATCAAATGGCAATTTCCAGTTAGGGGCTGATATGATTGGTGCTATGACTAAGGCTTTCTTTAGAGCTTTAAATGCCTCCAAACAATCCTAAAAAAATTGGAATATTCTATTCACCTCTAACAATGTACACAAAGGCTTAGCAATTTTGGAAAAATCCTTTATAAACCTTCTATAAAAGTCAGCATGTCTAAGAAAATTCCTTATTCGTTCACTGATGTGGGTGGTTCCAATTTTTCTATAACTACCACCTTTGCTCGATCAACTTCAATGCCTCTTCTAGAAATCTTATGTCCCAAAACTATTCCCTCCTTGACCATAAAATGACACTTTTCCCAATTTAACACGAGATTTGTCTCCTCACATCTTTGTAATACCATTCCTAGATTTTTCAAACAAGATTGAAAAGACTCTCCAAACACTGAAAAGTCATCCATAAACACCTCCAAACCTCGACATACTCGTGAAACGTGCTGGAATCTTCATGGGAAACCTGCTAATTGGAAGAGTACTAGACAGAACGAGAAGAGTACAAATCAACATTCATCTAGTGCTAATGTCATTGACTCCAACCCATTCAACAAAGAGCAAGTCAATCAAATCCTGAAACTGCTAAAAGTCACTTCATCAAATGGTAATCTTAGTATCTTACCTTTTTTTTATTCCCACTGCATTTTTCAGGATCAGGACTTAGGGGAGATGATTGAGCGTGCTAGGATGCTTGGAGGTTTCTACTACTTTGATGAATCCACGACTAGTCATAAAAAACTCAGGGCTTGAACTATAATGCTTTGGCATCGTAGAATAGGACATCCCAGTTTTTTCTATTTGAAGTGTATGTTTCCAAATTTATTTAAAGGAATTGTTTGTTCTGTTTTTCATTGCGAAAGTTGTATCTTTGCAAAAAATCATCGATCCACTTATTTGTCCAAACCTTACAAGGCTTCCGCACCTTTTTACTTAATTCATAGTGATGTTTGAAGACCTTCTAAAGTTTTGACTCATAGTGGAAAACAGTGGTTTGTTACCTTCATTGATGACCACACTTGTTTAACTTGGATTTATTTACTAACAAAAAAGTCAGGAATGATATTTTTATTCGATTTTACAACATGATTGAAACTCAGTTCCAAAGTAAAATTAGCATCATGCACTCTGATAATGGCACTAAATGTTTCAATGAATACTTAACCGATTTTTTAAAGTTATCGAAATCTTTCATCAATCTACGTGTCGAGATACTCCTCGACAAAATGGCATTGTTAAGAGAAAAATAGACATTTACTTGACGTTGCTCATGCCTTTATGTTTTCTATGCACGTTCCTTCTTATTTTTGGGGAGAAGTTGTCCTCACGACAATGCACCTTATTAATTGAATGCCTACAAAAAAATTTGGATTTTAAAACCCCCATGGATCATTTTAAAACATTTTTCCCGATGTCCGCTTATCTTCTGATTTATTGATCAAAGTGTTTGGGTGTACTACATATGTTCACATTCCTAGTATTTCTTAGTCTAAACTAGATCCTCGGGCTGTTAAATGCATTTTTTAGGTTATGTTTCCCACAAGAAAGCGTATAAATGTTTTGACCATTGACTATAAAATACTTTGAAAGTATGGATGTCTCTTTTTTGGAAAATCAATCATTTTTTAAGAAAAAATCCCTTCAGAGGGAGATAATACCTAACTAAAGCTAATTTCTGGGACACGTCTCCTCTTCCTAAACCCATTAGTCTTGAGATCACCAGTTCTAGTTCCTCAATGCCATGTATGGAAAATTCTTAATTGAGAGAATTTGGAAGAAGAATGGGTAAAGGTCTAAAACTAAGAAAATGTAAAATTTTCTGCAAAATTCCACTTACCCATGGTGTTTCTTTGCTAATTAAAGCTATTAACAAGCTTCATCAAGCTTGCTAAATTTGACAACACATAGATGATGAGGATAATTCAAGTAGGAGGTGGGCAATTTTGATGAATTTGAAAAAGCAAGAAACTTGTTCATCAATTTATGAATTTGGTCCAAAATTCATTCTTAAATGAATTTGAATTCTCTTTTAATCTTAATTCAAAATTAATATAAAATTAATTTTAAATTAAAATTAATTTTTAATTAATTAAACAATTTAATTAATTTTAAATAATTATTTAATCTAATATCAAATATCAAATTAAATAATTGGACCAATCCCGATTTCTCAAATCGAACGTTCGAACATGAATCCCTATTCATGTTTTAAACTGAACCAATATTTAAATCAATTTTAAATATGTCCACCTCTTCTTTATCATAGTTTAATTCATAATTAAGCTATGAAACGTTAAGTATATCGCATATAATTAACGTATTCTCCCAAAATTGAATTTGAACAATTCAAATTCTTTTCTCTCAATTTGTTTACGAGGCTTAGTCTGAGCTAGTAAGGGGAACTTAATGGGCCTACAGATCATGAGCTCCAACGATACGAGATTAACCGGCCAAACTATTTAGCCTAGCTAATCAACATTCGTTAACCACCGGGACACTCCACTAAAGCCCAGTGGCTGCACTCTCCTTACTGTAGATATATTTCTGTCCACACGATATAACCATGATTAGTAAGTCGATCATTCACAGGTTGTTCGTAATTACAGTTGGGTCAAATAAACTGTTTTACCCCTATAATTACTTTTTGTTCCTTAAGTCCCACTGATCCTCTAATGAACAATTAGTTTGTGGTTCGACTAACAAACCGAATCCCTCTCGGGCCAATGAGAGGGTGGGCCCATTGTTCAAGATCTGGAGTTAGCACTTAAGGGAACAACCTCTCTACTAAACCCTAAAGCGGGTAGGAGTGAATTCCATCTCGCATGACTATGTTCCCAATTATCTACCCAGTCTTATCCCCAAAATGGGAGGCTTATTGAGTCGGCAATCTCGGGCCACTCTCACCCATGCAAATCTAAGGATAATCCCGAATAAACAAGAGTTCATAGCACACTCAGGATTAAGATCGAGTTACCTAGGTCATCGTATGAAAATAGTCAGTTAAAACAGTAAACGGAGTTAAAAAGTCTAAGTGACTATTTCGCGGTCCAGTCTTATGCAAATTCATTGCATAGGACGGCCCCACTTTCATGTATCCACATGAACGATTCAGGATCACATCGTTAGTACTATACAAGTGGGCCGCGTCCATAGTGTCCCCAGGATAAGGTACCCAGCCCTATCCCTATACTATAGACCGTTCTGGCTATCACTCGAACTTGATCCACTTTGATGTTATACATAAAGTTCAAGTATACATCTTATAGTCAAGGGTTCTTAGTTCATTGGATTTGGGTTATGGAATACACAATCCACTTTATTCAATAACAACTTTATTGCAAAATAGAATATACATTCAGTTTACAAAACCACGAGTTTTAGGACACCAAACCCAACAACAGGTAGCATATTCTATATTCCCATTTCTTCATCTATCCTTAGTCACTTATCTGATATATTTGATCTTGATAATCCAGTAGTCCATAGGAAAGGTACTCGCATGTTGCAAATTATCTTTCTTACCATAGATTGTCCGATAATCACAGAGCTTTCACCTCTAGAATAACCAATCTATTTGTTCTAAGGAATATATTGGAGTCCCTAAATGATTCGAATTGGAAGTTGGGAGTTATGGAGGAGATGATTGCCCTTAAACAAAATTGTACATGGGACATAGTAAAATTACCAAAAGACAAGAAAACTGTAAGATGTAAATTAGAGTTTACTATAAAGTGAAAAGCCAATGGTAGCATTGAAAGTTACAAAGCGAGACTTGTTGCTAAAGGTTTCACTCAGACCTATGGAACTGATTATCAGGAAACATTTGCTCATGTTGCTAAAATTAACTCATTAGATTTCTGTTATCTATTGTTGTCAATGCAGACTGGCCACTTTATCAACTTGATGTCAATAATGTTTTCTCAATGGGGATCTTGAAGAAGAGGTATTTATGAACTTACCACCTGGTTTTGAGACAGAACTTGGGATTAACAAAGTGTGCATGTTAAATAAATCTCTTTACGACCTTAAATAATCTCCTATAGCTTGGTTTGAACGTTTTGGAGAAGTAGTCACGACCTATGGATTTCTTCAAAGTCAAGCAGATCATACTATTTTCTACAAACATACTGGAAATGACAAGGTTGTTGTTTTAATAGTGTATGCTGATGACATTATTCTCACAGGGAATGATGAGGTAAGACTGACTACTTTGAAGAAAGAACTAGCTAATGAATTCCAAATCAAAGACTTGGGAATCTTAAAATTTTTCCTAGGACTAGAATTTGCTAGGTCAAAAGAAGGTATTCTTGTCAATCAAAGGAAGTACATCATTGATTTACTTAAAGAGATAAGATTACTTGGCTGCAGAACAGTAGAAACTCCAATTGAGCGAAGTTTGAAATTGCAAACTGCAACAAAAAAAAAAAAAAGTAAATGGCAGAGAAAAATATTAGAGACTTGTGGGAAGACTCATTTACTTGTCTCACACACATCTTGACATTGCTTTTGCAGTGAGTATGGTAAGTCAATTTATGCATGCCCTAGGACCAAGTCACTTTGAAACAGTCTATAGAATCCTAAGATACTTGAAAGGTACTCCAGGAAAAGGTATACTGTTTAAGAAGCATGGTCATCTACATGTTGAAGTGAAAGATTTATGTATTTTCTCATTAAAATTCAACTATATAAGAATACCAATATTAATAATAAAATACAAACCCTTTCAAAAAAAGGAAAGGATATTCTATCCTATTCAAAAGAAAAGAGAAAAATCATAAAAACAAAATTACAAGAATAACCTAACTTTAACCATAATTTACCACACCTCCCTCAAGATGGGTTGTATATATTATACAAACTCAACTTCCTATTCAAATCTTCAAAGTTAGGTCTTGGTAAAAGTTTGGTAAGGATATCTGCCAACTGTTATTTGGTAGGTACATATTTGAGTTGAACCACTTCATTATTGACTTTCTATGAGATGAGGTATCGATCAATTTCAACATGTTTTGTCCTATCATGATGAACTGGATTCTTGGCAATACTTATTACAGCTTGATTATCACACATCATCTGTATTGGTAATAAACAGTCTTTTCCTAAATCCCTTAGGACTCTCTTGATCCATATGCCTTCACACATACCATGAGCAAGTGCTCTGTATTCAGCTTCAGCACTACTTATTGCAACTACAGATTGCTTTTTGCTCCTCCATGTAACAAGATTACATCATACAAAGAAATAGTACCCTGAGGTGGATCTTCTATCTTTAACATCACCTGCCCAATCTACAGTAGAATATACCCCAATGTTTCTCTTGTCAGTTTTTCCAAAAAACGTCCCTTTTCCAAGAGTCATTTTTAGATATCTAAGGATCCGATATACTACTTCCACATGTTCTTTATTGGGACTATGCATAAATTGGCTAACTATGCTAACAACAAATCCAATATCTGGACGTGTATGGGAAAGATATATAAGGCGCCCTATAAGTCGTTGATATCTCCCCCTATCCACCGGGTGTGCTCTCATGGTTGAGTCCAAGTTTCATTCCATGTGGAGAACAATTTTGGTATTCAACTACTAGCATCTTCATGCACTTTACACATGCTCTCTACATTTTTAAATTATTTGAATGTCATTAGCATGATAACATCAAAATGACCGTTTCTATGCTCCAATGGAGAATTAAAAATGTCATGAAGTATCTATAGAGAAATTTATTACATGGAATTCTAGAGGTCTGGAAACTGCTTGCATGATATAACAAGTTATTCAAAAAGTAGACCACTTCATAAAATTTCATATTTCCTCACATAAGTGATTGAATATATTTCATTCAACTAAATCAATATTTCATCTGCATTGAATTGCCGAACTCTCAAACTAGAGGGTGACTTCATCTAATATGAGAAAATATCATATTCATGAAAATTATATTTTGAATGCAGAATAATTGATAAAGTATTCCAAAATCGAGCTATCCAAAAATGCACTTATACAAGCAAGAAGCTACAAATGCCACAAGATGGCCAAGAATTTCCTCCTATAGGAGATCAGAAAGTTCAAAATAGTCCCTACGGGGTTTGATGACAATCTCACATGAAATTCAAGGACTTCATTGAATTTATATTTTTTGAAGGAAAGCGACATAGATCACGAATTCATAAGAGAATCTTAGCCTCCAAGAAAGATCGAAATGTTCCCTACGATATTGGACAACAATCTTGGAGAGATCCAATGACGAATCCTTAGAGCCTAAAATTTTCTCGAGAATAGTGGACGAATACATGAATCCAAAGGAGAATCTTACCCATCAGGAAAGACGAAAATGTTACCTAAGGAGTTGGCGACAATCTTGGAGTTGATCTGAGGTATGCCTCAGAACCCTTAAAATCCTACGAAAAAATGGAGAAACTAACACTTTAGGAAGACTGTAATAATCCCCACGGGTCAGACAACAATCATAGAGAGAATTCGAGGCATACCTCGAAATGTCACAATAACTCTAAAACTTAAGAAGGCTCATAAACCCTAAACCTTAAACCCTAAACGCCTAACCCCTAAACCTTTAAATCCTAAACCCCTAAACCCTAAACCTGAAACCTGAAATCCCAGACCTCAAACCCCATACCCCAAACCCCTAAACCCTAAACCCTAAACCCCTAAACCCGAAACCCTAAACTGCAAACCGTAAGCCCCTAAATCCTAAATACTTAGCACCATGATATGACACATAATATGTTATCTTTAGGTCTTATTTTATGCTTGTTTTGAGGTTTGAATGTATGATTTTTATGTTTATATTTGGTTGTTTTGTTGATTTGGAGCATTTGGAGCAAAATTGGAGTTTCTAAAAGAATTATGGTGAAAAAGAGCTAATTTGGATCAAATTAAGAAGCATAGGCAAGAGAAGAGGTTATTCAATTAAAACAGCCCAAGGCTAAAGCATCAAGACGCTTAAACTACGACAAAAAAGTAAGAGAATCGACACAGAGAGCATCTCAATGCCTAATGCTACGAACTTGAAGCTTCTGTCAAAAGAAAAACACGTGTGTTTCAACCAGACATTTTTCCTCTGAAGCGTTGAGATGCTGTCCCTAGCGTCTTGACGCTGCAAATATTTGCTATATATATTCATCTTTGTCCACCGATTTTTGGAGCCAACATTGGAGAATTCAACCCTAATTTTGAAAACCTACCTACAATTGAGAGTGGGAGGAGACCTTTGGAGCAATAGATAAGGATTTTCAAGCTCGAGTTCGTAGCGTAACGGAGACGAGAGATCGACATGCCACAATAGTTTTATTCTTCTTTTCCTTAATCTTGTAGTTTTTATTATGGAGTTGTTTAAGGGTTTAGTGGTTGTAGTAGTGAACATGGGTGACTAAATTCCTTTATCTTAGGGATTGATGTAGCCATTAGACCTTATGATTTGATTAATGGAATTTCTTGATTGATTGTCTTAATTCCATTCATGCTTTTTATGTGTTTAATACTTTTAACATTTTGATCACGGGATAATTGATTTATTGGTCTAAACTCATGTTTGATTGGGGGTAGTTTAGACTATAACTTAATTGTATGACTAAGGGTAGCTTTAACTTATTAATGATTAGGGCTCCTTTATGTGGTTGTTAAAAGAATAAGCTTAATACCTTATATGTTATTAAAAGCAATTAGTTATTGATAGCACACAAATTGTGCTATCTTTATGCTTTGTTTATTGCTAGTTTTGTGATTTAAATGTATGCTTTCACAATTATATTTGGTTGTTTTGTAGATTTCGAGCATTTGGAGCAAATCAGAGTGTTTAGGAGATATTGTGGCGAAAATAAAGTTAATTGGGCATTGTTTGAAGTGATCAAGTCAAGAGAAGAAGCAATTGAGCAAAAAAATCATGAGGGGACATCGTATAGATGCCACTAGAGCTTCCCAACGCTCCAAAATACTCCAAAAAAGTTAGAAGACCCATACTGATAGTGTTGAGACACTACAATTGGCGTCGAGACACTAATACTTGCAAGCCATTCAAACTGTGGAGGCAGCGTCTTGATGCTACGATTTTACCATTTCGCCAAAGAGAAAACACGCGAGAGACTTCACTTGTTGATTTCGTCCATAGTGTCAAAATGCTGCGGTATAACATATCGTGCTACCCTTTCTTAACATGTGAATTGTCTTATTTGGGGCAACTTTTTGATGCTACTCGAAGCGTCTCAACGCCACGAACTTCCATGTCACCAGTCATTTCGTCATGAAGATGCCTGTTGATGATTTTCATCCGTAGCTTCTCGACGCTACCCCCTTTTCCTTATTTACAATGCACGATAGGGCACAACGTCTCGACGCTGCCTTAAGTTCTATAAATTCCTCCTTTTTCCTATAGATTAGGGGAGCTAATTTGGAGAGACCAACCCTAATTTTGATTTCTATGCTATTTAGGGAGTTAGAGGAGCTTGGTGGAGTATGAGAAAGATATTTTGAAGCTTGAGTTCGTGAAGATTGCAACGGGGATGAGAAATTGACACACAACGATAGTTCTATCATTCTTTCATAGGGTTTGTAATAGTGAACATGAGTGACCTAGCTCTTTTGTCTTAAGGTTTGATATAGTCGTTAGACTTGATGTTTTGATTAATTAAATGCTTTGATTGATTGCTTGTCTTCCATTCATGCTTTTATGTGCTTAATGCTTATAATCTTTTGACCGTTAATTATTTGTCTCATTGGTCTAAATTTATGCTTGACAAGGGGTGATTTAAACTAGAATTTAATTACATGACTAAAGGTAGTTCTGACATAACAATGATTCAGGTTCCTTTAGAGGTTGTTTTAAATAACTTAATGCCATGTATATTGTTAAAAGTCATCAACGATGTATGTTTCATAATATGACATGAGGATTGTTTATCTTCAAAATGGTCATTCATGAGATAAGACTTCTAGATCTATAGAATATTTGCATGATCAATCTTGATTGTTTAATTAATGGAATCATTTGATTAATTGGTGAAATTAATTTCTTAAGACGTACCTCTCTTTATTTGTCTCCATATTTATCACTTTATTTTAGATTTTATCTCTCTTTAGATTTATTTCTCTAAATAAAATTGAGCGATGATATTCATGGTACTTTAGTGAATTAGAAAACTAATCCTGTTGACGATACTTGAACACTCATTTATTATATTAAAACTTGACTTGTACACTTGCAGTATTGCAAAATTTATGCAATAGTTATGTCGATTTTATAATTGTGTAAGAGAATTATTTGTCCTTGTTAGAGTCATTTATGATTCAAGACTTCTTGACTTATGGAATGTATGCAGGATCAATCTCGAATGTTATCCGTTCCGGTACGTAGACCAAATGATACAATGCGAGCAAAAGTTCCTAGATTCATGGAGATATAGAACAACATATAAGTTATCATGCTTGTATATCCACCATTTGAGTCTCCAACAATTATTCCAATAATTACATATCCGAATACTTGAAATTTTTCTAATAAGTGAAGTCAACTTCTTAAGAAATTTTTCTCCTGAATTGTCTCAATCTTTTATTTTCGGTCATTGTTTGTTTTAATCCTATTCATCATTCAATTTCATTCTCTAAATAAAATTGGGCGATAGTATTTTATGGTACTTAAATGAACTAGAAAACCAATCATGTGTACGATATTCTTACACTCAATGCTATATTAAAACTTGATTCGTACACTTGCGGTATTGTACTTAAAATCATACAAAATGGAGGTTAATGACACATTTTAAAAGCAGACTTCAACTAAAAAGAAAAGAGAAGAGAAGAACTGAGAAGAAGAAAAAAAGACTTAGAGCTTATTTGAAGTATTGAGTAAATTATAATAGTATGTGAAGTTAAATAACTCTATACCCCAAATACAGACTATTATAATCTGGACTTAACAATTTTACATTCTAAATATATATTATATAATTCTACAGACTATTAAAATTAGATTATTATAACCTACGCTGCGCCTAAAGAATCTCTTAACCAACTTAAACAAAACTACTAACCAAACACCCCACTAGGGGTATCCTGCATCTGCTGCCGTCAAACTCGTGCCATATCTGACCATCTCTTGCTCGCAACCGGCAGGCTCCTACTCTCACCCACTCTACATCACATTCACGTTCTGTTCCGCTACTCCGTCTCGGTCACCCCTCCGTGTTCTGTTTTTGCTTCGCCGGAGGAAGTCGTCGCCAAACGACGTCGTTGGAGGCGCCGCCCCTGTATCGACCTTCTCCCTTCTCTCTTTTCCACCGACCAATTTTCTTCTTCTACGATTTTCGCTCCGTCGCCTCCCACTCGCGTTCTTTGCTTCAATATCCCGATCTATCTTCTTTTCCACGCCGCCCACGAGGAAGAAACCAGCCGGCAGCCCACACCCTCGGAACATCCCATTTTTCTTCCTCTCGCTGACCGTATCTTCGACATTCTCAAGAGCTCCGTTTTTGCGTCACTCTCCCTTAAGCTTCTGGTTCGACACACACAAGCAGCAACCTTGAAGCGAAGAAAACTATCCTCTTTAGGCCATCTCTCCAAAATTGATCCGTGGTAGATCTCTAGAAGGGTGAATTTTCTCTATTTAATCATCATTTTCTTTTCATCTCCGTTTGATGTCTGGATTTTCGTCTCTTTGAACTACTGTACGCTGACTATTTCATTGAGGGTTGAGGGAGTTCTATTCTTATAGTATCTTCTTTCTCAACACCAGTTTTATCTTCTATTTTCTTTTTCACTTATACAAGTGATTGTTGCATAAAATTTTCCGGGTGTACGTGCTTCTACTGGTTAAGAGATATCTATCAGGGTTTCAGAGCATTTAGGGTTTAGATGAAAAGAGAGATTATATGGTTGGACATATATTATATAATTGAATGGATATTTAACTTCTTACCATGGTTTCGAAGCAATATCATAGAGACATTTAGGGTGTGCTCATCAAATTATCCCTCTTTGAGTATTACTAAAATTTGATGACTGGGGTCGTTCTGCATTCAACGTTGTATATTAGGGTGTTTGTATCAACACCTCGTTCCTTTTCCTCTTTAGTGATTAGATTCTTTTTGTATTGAGTGAGCACTTCTTTATGAATCAAATTTTATTTGAAATCTATATTTTTAAGTGATACATTGATCAAAAAAATATTTTTGAGTGATATGATAATTTTGATTTGATCTTCCCACCATTGCCCTATTTTGCTCACTATTTCAATATTTGTAATTTAGGAATTTATTATGGGTTTAGGGTTGCAGAGTTTAGAGTTTTAAATAAGTATAATTATATTTAAAAGGAAAATCTCGAATCCAAGTACTTGATTGGTAGTATATAAAGTTAATGGACTCTTTGATTGTTAGATTCTTGTACGTCCAGACACTACACTATGAATATTGTACAAGACTCACCCTATGCCTTCTCTTCTGCATTTTGATTGCATTTAGTAAATAATTTGATCCTTTCCCACCATGGTTACAAATTACAATCTTTGATGCTCTTTTTAATGTCTTCCAATTAACTTGGTTTTTGATTAGTTAAGTGATGAATTGACTTGGTAATGTTTTTATTTTGCAAAATAGGTGTATTGGATAAAATTCTCTCATTTCTAAATTGCTCAAGAATTTCATGACAGTAAACTTTTTTTCTTATTGTTAAAATTTAAATGTTTATTGCCAATGATGATATCTCTGAACAAAATACCAAAAAAAAAATTTAAATGTTCATGGAATTATTATTTATCTCATTTTATACTCATTAACAATGCTTAAAATATATATTAAAAAAATGGCATGAAAATCATGAAGAATTATAAATTTAAAATGCTAGCAAGTGCATATGCTTTTCAAGAAAAGAAATAATACATTTACTGTTCTTTTTAAACCTTGATTAATTTTTTATGAACAGAGCGAAATCATTTTTTTATTTTCTTAAGAACCTTTTATATTTATGTTCAACAGTTTATTTGTGCTCCTTTATGTTACAATACTATCATATCTCTTTGTATTGAAGGAAAGTAAATGAAGCTAATCATCTCTTTGTATATTGTCGAGTGATGACTACACTCTGGAATGGAAGGATAGTGGTATTTCATTTTCTCGTAGCCCGACTACAAATCTTGTAGTGCAAAATTCAAAGACCATATCTATCTTGTGTGTTTTTTGCTAGCTACTAATGTAGCATTGAATAATTTGTGATGGGAACCATAGATAATTGCAGTTTTGCAGTGTAGCACAAATTTATCAGATTGGAATTCAAAAAAGATGTAAATAGAATTAGAATAAAATAGTGTGTTCAAGCAATTAAATTTTACTTTGGATATTATTGAAAGAGATAGACATTATTTGTGTGGCTATTTGTAACCTTCCATCCATTGTTCACAATATTGCAGGTTGATGTGTTTATAGTGGGGCAGTGAAACTTAAGTTGGGTTTAGTTGACTTGACGATAGAGTATTGTGGTGGTGCGTGAAACTTGTTAATGATAGAGCTATGTCGTTGATGCCAAAGGAGCCAAGACATGTTATGAAGTTTAGAGGAGGATCAGTATTGGGTAAGAAGACGATTCTTAAAAGTGACCATTTCCCTGGATGCCAGAACAAGCGCTTATCACCTCAAATAGATGGTGCTCCGAATTACCGTCAGGTGCGTTCCCCATCCTTTTGTTTTGTTCTTTTTCTTCTTCCATAATTTTCTTTTGCTTTCTATCATTGAATTTCATCAACATATTAGTGTACTTCCACCAATATTTATCCTAATTATTCTTCACATATGGTTTACACGTAAGTTTCATCGACAATGTTAACAAGATATTTGAAATAAAATTCTAAGTGAGAAACTATTTCATGAACTTATCCTTTCCACTATAAAATTTGTGACTGAGCTAGGAAAATCGAAATACCACCATCATTCTATTCTCGAGTGTAGTCATCACTGAATGAAATAGAAAGAGATGGTTAGCGTTTTTTTCTTTCCTCGTACATTTGAGGTGACAAGTTGGTTATACTTTTATAAATTTCATTGTCTACATTGAGATTATCCAAGAGAGCACGTCGTGTGGCATGAGCTTATTACAATTAAGTATGAGCGTCATCTACTTTTTTTCTCTCTCTTTCTCTCTCTAACAATGTAACGGAGGGGAGCGATGAAGAGGGTGATCATCAATTGCAAACGTTCATTCTTTAGAAGATCGATTGTGGGAAAAAGGTGGTAGTAGAGGAGCGTATTGGCTCAAAGGTTGGGAGGCTGGAGTTGGAGTTGGGAACTGTCACTTGGGTCTGGGATTGCTTAGTAGCCTTGTCTAAAGTTGGTAACCCCTTAGGTTTTTGGAGAAGAAGGAGATTGAATGAGGCTCTTATTTTCTTCCAAGTTCTATCAAATGCGAGAGGTGGGTTTAGTCTTCTTTTCGTGGAGCCGTTTAAAGGGAGAAGGTCTGTAATTTTCATACCAGAGGGGGTGAAGGGTAAGGGTTGGTCTTCGTTGGCTGAGGAGTTTTCAGGGTTCCTCCCTTGTTTCTAAGGGTAGGAAGGAATTAGGCTATTCTCTAGGGGCAGGTGCTGTGTCACACCCCGCCTTAGATTACTCTAACCAACCTAAGATGTGGCATTTCCAACTAAACTATGGAATCCATTGTCAACTTGGCAAACAAAACACATTTTTGAAAAACAATAGGTGGCTAGCAAAAACTGTATTGAAGCAAAATCTATAAAAACTTCTACAGAGTTTCTCTTGAAAACTGGATAAAACACACTAGCAAGAAAATATATATATAAAAAAAACTCCTCAAAACATTCTTTTCAACCCTAACACTATCACCAAGGGTGCCTTACGCACGCTACCTCAAAACATTCTTTTCAACCCCAACACTATCACCAAGGGTGCCTTACGCACGCAACCACAATTGTTTAAGAAGTTCAACACAACTTGGCAAACCTATTAGTGGATATAGACATGTAAGTTTCAAATTTACAAAACAAGTAAATCCCAGGATGGTACTAAGGCATTCAAATGTGCTAGCCACTTTAGTTACAAACAAAAATGCATCTATAGGGAATGCTAATACAAAATTCGTCGAGGACTCAAATGTTACATGGTGGAAAAATTTAGGACGAAAATGGGTGAGCTAATAAGCTTAATGAGTGATAAAGTTTATAAGAAAATTTAGTTTGAGAAACTTACCAAAAAAACATATTGCAAGACGTAAGTGATGAAACAATATAAGTATCTCAATGAATAGAACTTTGAAACACACAATAAGGTCTTTTGCAAATTTGAAACTTGAAATGAAAAAAAAAAACAAGAGCACTTTAAACCAAAATCATCCAGAACCATCGTGTTCAATGAAAGATTCTCAACTACTAAAACTTATACTCGAAATTGGTCATACCGACGTAGAGAAACCTCGATACGCACAACAGAGCAACTAGTCATACTATATATGGAAGAACTCGATGTATATAGCAAAACAACTAGTCATACTACGCATCGAGTAATCTCAAGATATGTAGCAGAGTAAATCTGGTCATACTACACGTCGAGTAATCTCAAGATGTGTAGCAGAGCAACTGGTCATACTATATATGGAGAGTCTCAACGTATATAGCAGAGCAAACTGGTCATACTATGCACCGAGTAATCTTAAGGTACATAGCAGAGCAACTAGTCATACATACACTATGGAAACACATTCATGTAAGTGTATCGGGAAATCACCATGAGTACAACATCTAGTGGTTTGAAAACAATTACTAGTTAATAACATAATTATCAAGGCATAATCAAAACATAATTCATACTTGAATTTTTATTCCAACGATCAATTTCCATAATCCATTTCTCAAATCATTCAAATTTGACTTACAATTTAGGAAATTCATACAACCATTAAAAATCATAATTCAAAACCAACCACTTCTAAAATCCACAAAATTGTGAATGACTTAAACAACTAGAACTTTTGTTAAAGGAGCTAAATTATGAAGTTTCAAAAATTTCAATTGCTAATCATAAAATCCCACAAACATGCATGAACCTAAGTCTCTTAAAAATTTTCATGGTATTAACTCGTAAAGCCAATGAAATAAATCTAAGCTTACTTTTTCTTACTTGAAAAATTAAAATAATTTATAAAACAACCCTCACAATACTATTGACAAGACGAATTCGGGTCGTAGGCTGTCCTAATTTCCACTTAACTTGAAATAATAATTTCGTCCAAGTATTAATAACACTTTAATCCCCAAATTAGAGCGCCAACAATACTAAATTATCCCCAAACTTTAATTTCTCTTTGGCATTTGAGTTAACCATAATTTCTATGAGTTTAACCCCAAAACTACTAAGTATTTAAAACCACCCTTTCAAAATCAAGTTCCCATTCAATTCCATTGTACTCCCCTTCATGAAAGTTCCATTCTTCTTATTTTTTCTTCTTCTTCTCCATGAAAATCTCCTTCTTTTTTTTCCTTTTTCTCTAAAGGCTTGCAACTCAACAACCTATAGATAACCTCCTCCAACTCTTCCTTTGCTAAACGATATGGATTCCACCAAAATTTTATCTCTTTGAACTCAACCATCCCCTTCATACTAGCTTTCAAACAAATCCATGAAAGTTTCCAACCCAAATAAGAAAACCCATAAAAGAAACCCACCAATTAGCTTCTTTTCATGACAAAACTTTAACAGAATAATCTAGAAAACTTACCCAATGTCTTAACCCAAGGTTGTGAGTTGATTTTCCACTCCAAACTAGCTCAAGCAATGTCTTCTCCTCCTCTCAAAACACATTTCGTCAAATTTTCTTCCCCCTCTTTTTCTTTCCTTCTTCTCTCTGCCCCTCTCCTCGTGGGTTTCTTCTCCTAATTCTTTTTTTTTTCTCTTTTTTTTTTAATAAAATAAAAACTTCTCTTTTTGTGTGGCTTCCACGAATCCACACCCTTGTTCTCTCTTTTCTTTTAAAATATATATATATATATATATATATATATATATATATATATATATATATATATATATATTTATTTATTTAAACTCACAAAGCTTCTGACGGAAGTTTTGTATATTTTTATTTATTTTAATTTTACTAAATGCTAGCTGACCCACTTCTTTTTCTTCTTGTTTTTAACCAAAACTAAGTTTCCAACTAAACAAAAATATATTCAAATACCTATTTCCAATTTCATAATTTTTTTCCCCCTTCAAGTACCACAATGTAGAAATAGGTGTTACATGTTGGGTTTCCGAGGAAGGAAGACCCTTGTGCAAGTGTTGTTGGAAGGAAATGTGACAGAGGGGGGCGATAAGGATGAGTTGTCAGAAGTCTTTGAGTTTGCTTTTGATTGTGCGTCAACGGTTATCATCGAGAGGTTTAAATTTGGAACTGAGTGGTTTGCGATTAAGGCTGCTATCCTCAAGCATGTTAGAGTCGGGGTGGTGCTCAAACCCATCTGTGCAAATCTCGCCATGGGTATTTGTGGTAATTTGTCCGAAGCATTGGAAGTAGCTAAGGGGGAAATAAGGGCAATTGTAAAGAGTTTTGTGTTCATGCTTGGGACCTGAAGCTTTTAGCTGAGGGTACACGAGCGGCATTCACCAGAGGTTGGATCACGGTTCTAGATATTCCTCCTTTTCTTAGAACTAAATGCTTGATTTTGTCGGTGGTGGAGCTGTGTGGGGGGGATCGATGAGGAGGCAGAAATCTTTAAAGAGGAGTCTTGGATGGAGGAGATGTGTTTCAAGGCCAAAGGAAATGCAGACAACTTTATTCCCTTAGTTGATTACCTTCACCATGGTGATTTTTTCTTTTCTGTAAGATTTGTCATCGATCATCATGGAGGATATTGGGGTCGGAATCGGGGAATTTGAATGAGGAAAAGAAAGTTGTCCTTCATCTGCCCAAGGCAGCAACTATAGTAGGTCATAAGTTGTAGTGTAATACAAATCACGTGAAAAGTTTGAACAGTAAGTTGGGCTTGGTTTTAAAAGGCTGTTAGAGCGAAATTCCTTTGGATTTGATGTAAAAGGCAGTGGGTGGGTCTATCAAAGCCCATTCCATATCAATTGGGCTGACTTCTAAACATGATTATATCCTCCATTTTGAGAAAAGAAAGGCTATTTATTTGGAGTTGAATGCTTCGGATAAGGCTGACGGTGGCTCTCTAAGTGGGCCATTTCAAGTGGGGTTGGAGGCTGAAGGTAAAGAGATGGAGATGGAACGGGCCATGGGGTGTGGGCCTTTTGACTCTTTTTTTTTTTTTTTGACAAGGAAACAAACACTTTTCATTGAAGTAATGAAAAAGACCAATGCTCAAAATACAAACTCTAGAGAGGAATAAAACAAACTAAAAGGTAAAAGAATTACAAAGAATTAATAAAACCACGCCAATTCAAACTAATATCATAACAAGAATAGTCTTCGAAAGATTTGAAAAGAGCGCACCAGGAAGAAACTTTGAGTTGAATAGAATCAAACCAATCACTTGAATGTAAAAATTTGTCTTCAAAAGTTCTCTGATTTCTTTCGAACCAAATCTCATATAAAATGGCTTTAACCGAATTGAGCTAAAGAAGAAAGGCTTTGACATTTAATGATGGCTCAATAAGTAACTACAAGACATTATTCTTGAAATTGTTGAGGAATACCCAGCTGACAGAAAATTATTGGAAGAGTTTGAACCAACAATCCAATGCAAATCCACATTCGAAAAATAGATGAAACAAGGTTTCCCCTTTCTGATGACAAAGCAAACAAATTGATGGTTGAAGCTTGAACAATGATAATTTCCTTTGCAAAACATCTGAAGTGTTCAAATGCCCACTCAAAAGAATCCAAATAAATACGCTAACTCTTTTAGGACAATTGGATTTCCAAATGGCTTTAAAAAGAGATTTATCCATCGATGGACTTGCAACAAGGAATTTGGTCAAAGACTTAAACAAAGAAAACACCAGAAGAATCAATGGACCAAGATCTGGAATCAAACTGCAGATTAACCTTCGAATTTAGAGGAGCATTACCAAACCAAATATCTTCCCAAAAGTGGATTTGTTGACCATTTCCAAGTTCAAAATGAGCTAAATGGCGAACTTGAGACCAAATTTTCGATATATTCATCCATGGACTACGCAAACTTAAGTTTTGGGCCTTCGAAGTATGCCAATATCCAGGATATACACCATGAATGCTTGCTACAACTCTTTTCCAAAAAAGAGAGGAATTGTCAACAACAAATCTCCAACCCCATTTAGCTAATATAGCTTGATTTCGCAACTTTAATGCACCAATTCCCAATCCACCAAAATTTGTTGATTTGGAAACTGATTTCCAACTTACTAGATGAGAAACTTTTCCCCCCTCCTTGCCTTCCCAGAAAAAATTCGTGATAAGTTTGTCTAATTGCAAGGAAACTTGAGCCAACATTTCAAAAAGAGACATGTAATATAGCGAAATACTTGATAAAATTGAACTACACAAGGTCAATTTACCCCCGTGACATTAAATCTTCTCCACCTGTCTAGCTTCTTATTAACACGATCAATTACGATCGTCCAAAAAGAAATATCTTTGGGATGACCACCCAAAGCTAAACCCAAATAAGTGAAGGGTATAATAATCGACTTGCAGCCAAGTGATTCAACAACTTCCTCCAGTTTAGCATTCTCCACATTTATACCACAAATGGATGATTTTGTGCCAATTTATCTTTAGCCCAGAGCATGTTTCAAACAATTCAATAGTCTGAATCAGATTTCCCATCCTGAAGTCATCATCTTTGCAAAATACTAAAGTATCATCAGCAAATTGTAAAATAGAAACATGAACCTTATCTTTCCCCACCACAAAACCTTCATATAATCCTTGACGATACATATTTTCAATCAATGCATTCAACACATCCGACACCAAAAGAAAAAGGAGAGATGAAAGAGGATCACCTTGGCAAATACCTCTTGTAGCAACAATTCTTCCTCTTGGACGACCATTGATGAAGACCAAATATTTTGGGTTCTTCACACACCCAAGGATCCATTGAATCCATTTATCATTGAAATTTTTTAACTTCAATACAACTTCCAAAAAATCCCAGTCTACACAATCTAAAGCTTTTTCAATATCAAGTTTAAGTATTCATCCCTTTCTTTTTTTGACTTGATATTCCTCCACAACTTCATTGGCAATCAGAATAGGGTCCAAAATCTACCGACCTTCAATAAAAGCGCTTTGATATTCAGATATAATAGATGGCAAAACCTTTTTGAGTTTTTCAGCAAGTACCTTGGCTAGAATTTTGTAAGAGGAAGCTATTAAACTGATGGGCCTGAAATCCTTAGCAAATTTAGCAAAATCTTTCTTCTGAATAAGACAAATAAAGTTATCCTTTTGAGCTGCATTCATATGTCCATTCAAATGAAATCTGTTAAAAAATCTGAGCAAATCTGACTTCCGAAGCTTCCAAAATTTAATATAAAATTCAATAGTAAAACCATCCGGGCCGGAGCCTTATTTCTCCCTAAACTCTTGATAGTTAGAATAATTTCCTCGTGAGAAAATGGACAAATAAGCAGTCTGTTATCTTCACTGGAAACAACATCCTAATTAGGGATTTGAGGCAAAAGTCTAGAACCTGGAAGGCGAGTATATAGATGAGTAAAAAAGTTTATAATTTCCCCTTCAATCTCACAAAAAGACAGTGACATCTCTCCATCAGAAGACATCAACTCAGAAATTAGAAATCTTCGCTTCTTTGCAACTAAAAACCGATGAAAAAATCCAGTATTTTCGTCACCTTCCTTCAACCAATGAAGTTTACATTTTTGGATCAAATTACGTTCCTCAAAAAGATACAGATTCAACAATTCACCTTTTGCCAAAGATCGAATTGATAATTCTTGAGGAGATAAACGAATGGAATTAGCTTTGGAGTCAAGCATACTAATCTCATCCAACAAGTCCTTTTCCTTTTTCTTTTTTTTTGGTCTCAAAATAAGCCAACCATGGTTTAATAATAACCAATTTCAGATTTCTCAACTTTGAAGATATAACAAAGCCTGCCCATCCATATGGCTTATCACTAATAAGAGAACTCTTAATAAGAGACACATTCGTTCCAAGAAAGCCAAGAATTGTAAAATATGAATGGGGAAGGACTCCATTGGAAACTGCCGGCTTCTAACAAAATAGGAAAATGGTCAGAAAAAATCCGCACTTGTCTTGAAGCTCTTGAATTTTCATAAAGATTATCCCACTGTTTGTTAATAAAGAAACGATCAATCAATGAACGCGAACCGTCCTCACCCAGTCTTAACCAAGTAAAATTACCATTAGATAATGGAATTTCCAAAAAGCCTATCTCATCAATTATCTTATTAAATTTTCTCATTCCCCTAGTTTGCCTTCGCTGAGGGTAGCACTCATGAACCTATCTAGTAATATTGAAATCACCTCCTACACACCATGGACCTTCAACATAAAAATAAAGAAATAGCCATTCTTTCCACAAAAAGTCCTTGTCCTTGTAGTGATTCGGACCATATATGTTGGAAACCCAACAACTTTGCCCCTGAAGATAAGATATTTTAATGGAAATTGAGTAACCACCTTTAAGCACTTCTTGTACTGAAATTTTATTTTCATCCCATAGAAGTAGCGTTCCACATTCCACCTGATTTTCCATAAGCCTCAACATGAGCCCAATTAATCTCCCTCGAGCTCCAAATGGATTTAACAAAGTTCCTGTCAATAGAAGCCATTTTAGTTTGAATTCGCATGTTTTTATTATTGCTTTGTAATCCTTTTACTTCTTTTTATTTTTCTCCTCTGTGGAGTTTGTATTTTGAGCATTAGTCTATTTTCATTACTTCAATGAAATCTTTGTTTCCTTGTCCAAAAAAAAAAAAAAAAGAATGATAGAACTCTACACTGATGCTAGTTGGGTTGGAGAATTAATTGACTAGAGATCTACATCTGGATATTGCTCTTAGCAAATAGTTGTAGCAAGAAATAGTGGATAAGTTGAATATCGAGCTCTAGCTTTGGAATTTATGAAGGGATGTGGATTCAAAAGCTTTTGAAAGAAATAAAATAGAAACTCTAAGGGAACGTTTGGCGTGCAGAGTTGAGTTGAGTTGGGCAGAGTTGGTTTGTCAGTGAGTTCAGGAAGTTTGTATTTGGGGTGCAGAGTTGGGTTGAGTTGAGTCAGGAAGTCTGTGTTTGGGGTGCAGAGTTGAGTTGGCAGGGGTATCTGATGCAATTTTTTGTAACTCGAAGTAGCCTAATTTTTAGTTATTGTTTTTTTCTCCAATCATTCATCTAGAAACACATTTTTCCAACTTTCAAACATTGAATTTAGATGTCAACTTCAAAATGACAATATATTTCAACATTAGTAGAATCTATGAGTGGAATATTCACAAAAGTAATGTTTCAATTTGACCATTTTTAAAAAAAAACTTCATTCCTTATATTTATTTTTTTACAAATTGACTTCTTCCAAATGATATGCAATTAATAGAAATCAAATATCCCATTACACATTGAACTCCTTTTAATTTATTGATAGTCAATGTGACAATTGATTAATAATGTATACAAGTCAACATTACCTTCATGTAGATGTGGAATAGTCACAAAAATATTGGTAGGCCATCAATTGCTTATTTACATGATGCACAAAAAAAATAGTCCACAAAAATAATAATGGCTCACAAAATATCAAGTCATGATCGACAATGGCCGGGTTCCTAAGTCCAGTGAAAGATGGTTGGAGCAGGGAGTCAGACGGTCCTATCCAAGAGATGCAAGCAGTACCTCTTTCTCGATTGGGGTGGGACCTGTAAAAAGCAGTCTGTCTTCTGGATGTCAACGAAAAGTAGGTCTATAAGGATGATCCGATCATCCTCTGTCAATCCTTCTATTGCATACAACTGGTCGACCACCTGCTTTCGTTGTGCATATTCCAATTCATATTTTTCCTTCTGCCAGGATAGAAGTGAACGCATGTGAGATGTGTGCATGTCCATGGCGGTTCGCATAACGTCCAAGACCTCGAATTATAAGGACGGTCTCTTTCTCTTGCTTCTGCTCCCTCTAGTAGACATGCCAGATGGAGTACGCCTACTAGCAGGGGTTTCTGACAACTCTTCCTCCCCTACATCCCCGGTGCCTGGGTTCTCTACAAGTTGTTGCTTTGGGCAGAAAAAGTCTTGTGATCCCAATCGGATCTCCTCCATCTGTTCGGTAGCATTGGAGGTTATCTCCATGGGTGTCTCTGCAGCTAACCTCGTGGCTCGATCCTTACCAAACACGATTGCCAACTCATCATAGTGCGAGAATGACTTGTTTAGTAGCCCCTTGGCAGCAGAATGGCTCTGCATGTGAACGGATAATATATTAATTTGCTTAAAATAACGAGGAGAATATGCTTATAATAGTACGATCTTACCCTAACCAAAACATAAAAAATCTCTTTCTCCACATCAACACATTTCAACTCTTTGTTCCAGCCAAATCCGTTGCAGACACTATTCAGCATCTCGACAATTTCCTCGTACAAATTTTTGAGAGATCTAATCTTGCACTCTATCGTATTTTGGTTTAAGTTAGAATTTGGTAGTTTCTCTGCAAGCATCCGGTGGAGAAGTTGTAGATACCCGGGTCTGAAGATCTCGTTGTCGTGCCAACTACCCTCTACTAACGCTACTAGAGACTCCACCAACTTTGCATCCTCCACCCTTGTCCGGGTGTGTTTCAGAGCTTTTGATGTACCTGCCATGATGTTGCAAGTGTACGTATAGCCAACTAATGTTACATTGAATACAATAAAAAATAATAATTAGGTCGAGAGAATACGTATGGTACAAGGCCAAACAATTATATTGCCACATGATTGATATAAAAGCAGAAAAAAACTGAGAAAGTTGTCCATTTACATCATAAAAGACCTCTAAAAACATAAACGTGCATATAAGATTATGTTCCATTGAATACAAAAGAAATGCAAAAGTAGAAAAGTCATCAAGATTGTTCCCAAGCATCAAATATTCGCTCAGCCAAGCCATCCCTGAATTCGATTCATTCGTCGAAGGTTTCAACTTTCAATGAATTGTATATTATCCTCTCCGATAACATTGGGCGCAGAGTCGTCTTCTTCGACGTCATCCAACATTGCAACTGACCCCATCTCCCTAGTGATGAGGTTGTGAAGGAGGCAACATGTTGTTATTGTTCGACATTGTTCTTGAATCGGGTAGAATGGCTTTCCTCGAATAATGGTCACCTCCCCTTCAACACATCGAAAGCTCTCTCGATGACGTTCCTTGCAAAAGAATATTTCATGTTGAAAAATTCCCTTGAAGTAGTTGGTGCATTTCCTGCTCTACGCCATTTTGAAACATGGTATCGTTCTCCTCTATACGATGTAAGGAATCCTTCTGCATTAGGGTACCCAGCATCACACAGATAGAGTATCCTATAGAAGGTATCAATGGTTAATGCATAAGCTTACTGCTTCTTTTAACCTATGAATATTAAAGACGATAATATTTAGGGTATACCTCTAGGGACCTTCAAGCCATTAGGTTGAGAGAGTGCGTTCCTAAGAACCCTAGAATCAGTTGTGGACCCTTCCTAGCCTGGCATGAAGAATATGAACTCTCTGTTTGGGGAGGCAACTACAAGTACGTTTGTCACGACTTCACCTTTCCTCATCCTATATTGGGGCCGATCATCGACAATAACATTCACTTTGATGTAGATACTATCTAACAGACCCAGACAATTCTATATCCATTAAAGACATGGTAGTAATGTTAATGAACTTGTAATTTATTTCAATTAATGTATAGAAATGCATTCTATACCTCAAACCATTTTCACTGCTCATCAGTGCATGCGTTGGTGATTGGTTCTGGGGTTTTTAGCAACACCTCGTGAAGTTGCAAGATCACTGTGAGAACGGAGTTGAAGTGTCTGGACACCATCTCCCTAGACCTCGCAAATTACCTACGAATGACTCTATTCTTAATATCGTGCGCAAGTATGTGCAAGAACATGGCAACCATTTCCTCGATGTCAACACATTGGGTCGCTTGCAAACTATCGATCATCTTAAACATAGTACATAGGATTACGAATGTCCTGTCCATCGTCGTGCTTTCATGACAGCACAAGTCATTCTAATAAATGAGGCGAAAGAAATTCAATTGCCTAATGCGATGTCTATCGTACGATGATTGGTAATCTATCCTCTGATAATCGTTCAAAAAGAAGGTAGACTCATCAACAACTGTCTTTGGGAGGTGGTTATGATGGTGAGGATATTAAATAGTTCTTCAACAGTTTCCATCCTAGAGGAAGAACAAGGGGCATGAGAGTTGTTCCTGAAATACAAATGTGTCATTTGTTATTTCTGGATACATCCATTGTAGTGTATATCAAGCGTATCACTGATGTCCGACTAAGTTAATCCATACATACATATCGATCATTCTAACAAAAAACCCCAATAAATCATCATAGTATTATTACACTGTTCTACATCAAAATTATTCATAGTAGAAGTGCTCCATGGAACTCCACTAGGCATGATTGCAACGAGTTGATCATTGGTTTCAACTACAAACTGGGTATATGCAGCCTCTGCCCCGCAAAAGTTGCATAGGACTGGTGAATTGCTTCCCTATATTCATGGACTTGTCTATGACATTCATGCTAGCTCATGTAAATACCAGAGTTACGACCAACGAAGACCACATAAAACTTTGTCCTATCCATAATCCTAAATTCAAAGTGTACGCAGTTAACAGTGATATCATGGAACGAGCAATCCTACAAATTTTCCTAAGGTTACGAAAAATGGTTAAGGGTTTACGTTTTTAGAGTTATGAGATTTTAAGATTTTAGGTTTTTAAGGTTTTAGTTTTAGGGTTTAGGGGCTTTTGGAGTTTGGGATTTTAGGGTTTAGGGGTTTAGGGTTTGGGGTTTTGGGTTTTGGGGTTTAGGGTGTAGGAGTTTTAGGGTTTATGGATTAGGAGTTTTGGGGTTTTGGATTTAGAGGTTTAGGGGTTTTAGGGTTTAGGGGTTTTAGAGTTTAGGGTGTAGGGGTTTTAGGGGTTAGGGTTTAGGAGTTTTAGGGTTTTGGATTTTGGGGGTTTAGAGTTTAGGGGTGTAGGGGTTTTAGGGTTTGGGGTTTGGGGTTTTGGGGTTTTTAGGATTTAGGGGTTTTAGAGTTTAAGGTTTAGGGCTGTAGGGGTTTTAGGTTTTTAGGTTTAGGGGTTTTAGAGTTTAGGGTTTAGGGGTGTAGGGGTTTTAGGGTTTAGGGTTTTGATGTTTTTGGGGTTTTGGGGTTTTTTGTTTAGGGTTTTAGGGGTGTAGAGGTTTTAGGGTTTTAGGGTTTAGGATTTAGGGATTTTAGACTGCATTTAACACGTCATCTTCAGTAAAACAGCATTCCAGAGAATGAGATTGTTCCTCACTGATGGGCTACAATCCAAGTTGGTGGGGGAAAAACTTCGGGTTGCTGTCTTTTGTGTAGAGGACTTGATAAAAATTGAGAAATTCGTCATCAATTTCTTTAGTTGTCAATAAACTAATGCCTCCTGTGGACAATATTTCAGAGAGAGAATTTTTCCTTCTTTGGGCTGCTAGGATTTGATGAAAGAATTTTGTAATTCGTCCCCCTCTTTTAACCATTTCAATTTGCATCTTTGCCTCAATAGTTGTAGTCCATGGCTGTCAAGTCAAGAATTTTCTTTCTAATCATGCATTTGGAAGTTTTTTGATCTGATGACAGTGGTCCCCTTGCTTCAAAGCTGTCCAAATCAAGCAAGTTCAAGAGATCACAAACAATTTATAGCTACCACACGGTCCACATTCCAAAAGAAGAAGTCTATAACTTCAAAACTTTAGTACTAAATCGTCAGGCATGCTACATGTGCACAGAGGGAGCTCGCACTTTCGAATGTATTGACAAGAGATGTGAACAATTTATAGTTGCAATTTTCTTGTCTGAATTCAAAGTGTCTCCACTTTGTTAAGCTAGAAGACCTTTGTGTGAAATTGTAATTATGGATGCATTCCAATTAAATAACTGGATGTTTAATTGTGTAGTTCATCATTCACTAATCATTCTCTTTTTGACATTGTTTCTTCAGGCCGATTCATTACAAGTCCATGGTGTTGCTATTCCTACAATTCTTGGAATTCAGAACGTTCTCAAGTATGTTGGAGCTCAAAAAGATGGACAACAAGCTCAAGTTCTTTGGATGAACCTTCGTGAAGAACCGGTAAATCCCCTCATCGCAATGCTATGTTGTTTTTATGGCAGATAGTTTTGTTTTAGGCTTTATTTTAACCAAGTTTTTCTGTTTGTACCCTTCTCCAATGCTGCTATATTCTGTAGGTATTTTTAATTTCATATGGTGCCATAGTCACTGTAATATATGTACCTAAAAATTCTGCTGAAAGAGATTGATGAGATGAAATTTGGAAATTAAGGGACGCTTTATTTATTTATTTTTTTTAACAAGATGGAAACTTCTAATTGAACTAATGAAAAGATATAAAAATGTTCGGAGGAAACAAACTCCTAAAAGGAGTTATTTCTTCTTGTAAGTGAATTATTATGTGTCATTGAAATTACCTATTCCAAAGGAGTTTTTGAAGGGCTAATAGTGGGTCAAGACAAAGTCCATGCATCTATATTTCAATTTGCAGATGATATGCTTCTTTTTTGTAAGTACGACAATGTCATGCTTGACATTCTAATACAAACGATTGAATTATTTGAATGGTGCTCTAGTCAAAGAGTCAATTAGGAAAAATCAGCTTTGTGGGATAAGTGTGGATGATTCTAAGCTTCTACAAGTGTCCTTACGACTGAATTGTAAAGTTGAGGGTTTGCCTTTTCTGTATCTCGATCTTCCTCTTGGAGGTCACCCAAAAGGAACTTGATCAATGGAGGAGATTCAATTTATCATGAGGAGGGCGTTTGAGTCTTTGTAACTTGGTTTTATCTTGTATTCCATTATATTATATGTCACTTTTTCTAGTGCCTCCCAAAGTCAGTTTGGTTGCGGAGAGATTGATGAGGTCCTTCGTTTGGGAAGGAATGAAGGTGGAAAGATTAACCACTTGGTGAGATGGAAATTGGTCGCAAAAGCACAGTCAGAAGGTAGTCTTAGTATTAGAGGCCTGAAGCATAGGAATCCAACTTTTATTGCTAAATGGTGTTGGAGATTCATGCACAAGCTGGATTCAGTTTGGCGTGAAGTTTTTATGAGCATTCATGCTACAATTTACATCATGGACATACGTCTGGTAAGAATGTGATGAGCCTCCGTAGCCCATAGGTTAATATTTCTAAGGTCTGAAAGCCGGTAGACTCTTTTGAGCAACCTTCAAACTGGGCATTGGTAGAAGAATTTTATTTTTGCAAGACCCGTGGCTTAATCACTCGCCCTTGAAGACTTGTTTCCCTCAGCTGTTAATAGTTTCCTCCTCTCCTCATGGTTTGGTTTTTGACCATTGGGATGTATCCACCCTCTCAAAGAATATTAGGAGATCAATGATTTTTAGATACTTTTGGCTTGTATTTTTTCAGTACATGTTGTGTCTTCTAATGATTCTAAGTGTTGGACTCTTGAACCTTTGGGGATTTTTTCAGTTAAACCGTTAACTCATCATCTAGCTTGATCTTCTCCTTTGGATAAGGATGTCATTTCAGCATTATGGAAGTCTAAACGTCCCAAGCGAGTCAATATTCATATATGGATTCTGCTTAATGGAACTTTGAATTGCCCCATTATTAAATTTTCAGATATAAGTCAACCATCAAGAAATGATATTCTGCTGCCAGATAAATGCTCCTCATTTATCAAGGTGAGTAGTTTGCAATTTAAAGAGATCCCCCGTATGTTCCAGAGGGAGTCAGTCAAAAAACTCAATTGTTCATTGTTGGTCTATTTCTTGGTATTCACGAGGTTTGGGGTAGTTCTAATCGAGTTAGCTTGTTTAGTTTTTTACTTGAGGTTTGTGGAGGTGGTGCTTTTGTTTGGAAAGGTCATGCAAATGTAAGAGAGTAGAAGATTAATTGGAGATTATATTGTGGCAGTTAGTGGCTTTGGTATTGTTGTTCCTCTTGATTATGATTATATTGAGGTAGTGGTATTTGTTTTCGCTGTTTTTCCAATTGACTAGGGAGTTTCAGTTGTTTCTAGCTCGGTTCATCCTATCTATTCTACTATGTGCTTGTTTAAGGTCATCTTTTTGGATTATGCTAGAAAATTGAAGTTCATTGGAGTTTCCTTTTTTGGTTCTCTGTCCTACATTTGCCTAGAATCTTATATAAGAAGTTGAAGAAAGTAAAGGCTTCAACTCTACTTGGATAGTTTTGTGGTTGGTTAGTTGTTTCTAGCTCAGTTCATCTCTTGGTTTGTTTGGTTTGTTTCTGCAAGATTACAATTCTCATCATGGCGTTCTCTCTCCAGGCCTTTGTTGTTTCCTTCTATGATTTTTGTTGTATTTGGGACGCTTTCTTATTATTGTTTTCTATTTTCACTCTCTTGTGGAGTTTGTATCTTTTGAGCATTAATCTCATTTTATTTTATCAATGAAAAGTTTCGTTTCTTGTTAAAAAAAAATTACATCAATGAAAAGTTTTGTTTCTTGTTAAGAAAAAAACAAACAAACAGATTCCTCTGTTTTGTAGTCTTTAGTCAGAAGTCCAAGAGTCACCTTTGAATTTTGATTCTTCATCTCCTTTAAGTATAAAAGAATAAAGAATAGTTTTATTGCTGCTTATTTGAAATTCTATACTAGGAAAAATGGTTATAGTTCGCTTGAGCCACCCTCCCAACCACCTTGTGGTTCATTCAAGTCGTTTCAAGTCTCCAAGAAGTTTGTTTCTTCTCCCCAGAAACTTCAAGAGGGTTTTAATTCTTCATTAATTGCAAACAATTGGTTGGAAGGTGAGGTTGAGAATTCATTTCAACAGACGCCTACTGTGATTTCCAAGCCTCTCTTGGAATCTTCCCTTATGGCTTTTAAGTCTTCCAAGTCCCTAAATGTTAAAGAGATGAAGAAGGGTTTTATTCCAGCTCATCCTATGTCTTATATTGGTAAAAAAGGGGCCTATTCTTCATTACGACCATGTCTTGTGGAAAATTCTTTAAATTCTGATTTAATTGAAGAATGTTGTTTGAGGCTTTTAGTGCCCCTCTGATCAGCAAGTTGTTGATCATTCACTTACCCTTGCCCCCAACAACCATTTTGTCTTCTCTTTGGATCCAAATATAGGATTAACAAAGGTTGTTCTTCTATTGACAAAGGATCCTAACCCTGTTCATCTTTCTTCTCCTTCACATGATGACACCTTGATGCAATCTCTGAGGTAAACTTGAGCAATGTGGATTTATTCATTCAGCCTGTGGTTTTTAGTAAGGAGGATGGTGCTCTGAAGCTTTTGACTTATTATTTCGGGATTGTGACAAGACTCCTCCTCCTCCTCTTCCACCCTCCATGTCGACCAAATTTGTTTCACTTATTGAAGCTTGTGGTCTTGATTTTCGTGAAATTCCTCCATCGGGCCATGAAGAAAGCTGTGTTAGTGTTTAGTTTTGCCAAACTTGGTTTTTCTTTCTCAGAGGGTTTTGGTGTTTTGGTTCTTCTTTCAAGCGTTTCAACTTCGTTGGGTTGCCTGTTTGGTGTTTACAGCTTTTGTTAAAGTTTGTCTTTTTGATTCTCGGTTGATCGCAATCTGCAAAGGTTTTCCAGAACCCACATTTCAGGGTTCGATATTCATAACATTGTTTGTTTTGGAAATTCATTTCACAAGCATTTTATTGGTTCAGAGGAATTTCTTTTAGTGGGATCATTATCTTGGCTTCTGGCCGTCTCTTTCCCATCGCAAAAGGAGCTTTTGATTTTGGTTACTTCAGTTTTACAGATGGATTGGCTTCAAAGGTTCTTACATTGGTTTGATTGCTCGAGTCTGCCAATATTTAAGTTTCCTCTTGATGTGATGGGTTTTCTTTTCAGGATTTATGTTTATTTTGGGTTGCTTTTATTTCTCCTTTATTTTTCTTGTTCTTGTTTCACTCCCTTGTGGAGTTTGTATCTTTTGAGCATTAGTCTCTAGTAGACTCTTTTCATTTATTCAATGAAAAGTTTTGTTTCTTGTTTCAAAAAAAAAAAAAAAAAGCCAAACCCCCAAAAGTAGTGAAAGAAAAACAACATAATAAGTGAACTTTAAGCTTAAAACCTAGTGAGGAGAAATAAACGTAGGAAAATAATGAGCAAACAAATTTGAAAGGGAAAACTAACACGAAGCTTTGGAAATAGTGATATTGAATCTTTCCATTGAAACTTTAGTCTTGTCGTCAAAAATCCTTTCCTTACTCTCAAACCATAGTTCTGAGATGAAGAGATGATTTGGTATTTGTTAATTTTGAGAGAATAAGTCTCATTTGTATATCTCAATATGTGCAATTTAGGTCTTCTTATATATGAGAAAGACCTATTACAAATATGGAAATAAATAAATTCAATAAAAATGGAAATATTTTACAATTAATATTTATACGAAAACATTCCTAAATAGTAGAAATTCCAACACTCCCCCTCAAGCTGGTTTAAATATGTCTTCCATAGCCAGCTTGTCAATCAATCTGTCGAATTGCTTCTTTGGAAGTCCTTTAGTTAGTATATCATCAATTTGTTCTGATGTAGGAAGATAAGGGATGCATATTGTACCTGCATCAATCTTCTCCTTAATAAAATGCTTATCAATCTCGATATGTTTTGTTCTATCATGTAGAACTGGATTATGCGCTATAGAGATGGCAGCTTTATTGTCACAATAAACCCGTATAGGTGTCTTCAGAGGGACCTTCAATTCTTCAAGTATCCTTTTAATCCATATTCCCTCACAAATTCTATGGTCTAAAGCTCTAAACTCTACTTCAGCACTACTTCTAGCCACCACATTTTGTTTTTTACTCCTCCAAGTAACCAGGTTTCCTCCAACAAAGGAACAATAACCAGAGGTGGATCTTCTATCTGTAGTACTTCCTGCCCAATCTGCATCAGTATAAACTTCTATTTGGAAGTGATTATGCCTTTTGAATAAAATGCCTTTTCCAGGAGTCCCTTTTAGATATCTCAGAATTCTATAGACAGCTTCAAAATGAGTCGGTCCAGGTGCATGCATAAACTGACTTACCATGTTTACGGCATATGCAATATCAGGACGCATATGAGATAGATAAAGTAATCTTCCAACAAGTCTTTGGTATCGTTCTCTATCCTTTATTTCTTCTGCTTTTGCTACTTGTAACTTTAGATTAGGTTCAATAGGAGTTTCTGCAACCTTGCAACCAAGTAATCCGATTTCTTCAAGTAAGTCGAGGACGTACTTTCTTTGATTAACAAAGATACCCTTCTTTGATCTTGCAAACTCCATCCCTAGAAAATATTTCAACGATCCCAAATCCTTGATTTGAAACTCACTTGCAAGATTTTTCTTGAGATTAGCTAGACCAGCTTCATCATCACCTGTGAGAATAATGTCATCTACATAAACAATCAAAATTGAGATTTTATTATTCTCAGAGTGTTTATAAAATATAGTATGATCTGCTTAACTCTGAAGAAATCCATAATTAGACACAACTTTTCCAAAACGCTCAAACCAAGCTCTCGGAGACTGTTTAAGACCATAAAGGGATTTCCTTAATTTGCAAATTTTACTACATCCGAGTTCTTTTTCAAAACCTGGTGGTAAGCTCATAAAAACCTCTTCCTCCAAATCGCCATTCAGAAAAGCATTTTTCACGTCCAGTTGGTAAAGTGGCCAATCTGAATTGACTGCAAGTGACAAAAGAACTCTAATAGAGTTAATTTTAGCAACATGAGCAAATGTTTCCTGATAATCAATCCCATATGTTTGAGTGAAACCTTTAGCTACCAATCTGGCCTTATATCTCTCAATACTACCATCTGCATTGCATTTTATGGTGAACACCCATTTACAGCCCACTGGTTTCTTATCTTTTGGCAACTCTACTATTTCCCAAGTCCCATTTTGTTTTAGAGCATTCATCTCCTCCATAACTGCTACTTTCCAATTTGGATCTTCTAAGGCCTCATGTATATTCCTTGGAACAAACAAGTCATTTATCCTAGATGTGAAGGCTTTATGACTATTTGACAAATTTTGATATGACATGTAGTTTGCAATAGGATATTTGGTACAACTTCGAGTACCTTTTCTAATGGCTATGGGAACATCAAGATCAGACACAATTGGTAAAGCATTTTGAATAGTTGAAGAAGTAGTAATAGAAGAAGGATTACCAAGATTTTCAATTTCATTCGTCGGAGTCTCAGATTGGCTCTGTGAAGGATCAACTATCTGGTCTTGGTTCCTTTGATTGAATTTTCTTCTAGTATAAAACTGAAACTCGGGAATTTGATCAGTAGGATCATTCTGTAGTATTTCTCCCCCTGATTGAGAAGTTTCTACACTTGGCATCGAAGGACTAGTAATATTTGGACAAACAAGACTCAGAAGAGGAGTATAGATATCCCAAAAGTTATCTTCCAAATTTGGTTTCTCCCCCTGAAGAGAACTGTGGGTAAAGTAGGGTTGTTTTTCGACAAAAGACATATCCATGCTCAAAAAGTTTTTTTTGTCTGAGGATCAAAACACTTGTAACCTTTTTGGCTTGAAGAATAACCCACGAAAATACATTTAATAGCTCGATGATCAAGTTTTGACCGAAAGTGGCTAGGTATGTGAACATAAGCAGTACACCCAAAAACTTTGAGAGGTAGGTCAGAATATATGCGAGATGTAGGAAAAACAGTTTTGAAGCAATCAATGGGAGTTTTAAAATTCAAGATCTTACTAGGCATTCTATTTATTAGGTAAGCAGCTGTGAGGATTGCTTCACCCCATAAATATTTTAGAACATGCATGAAAAACATTATAGCACGAGCTACTTCAAGTAAATGCCTATTTTTTCTTTCAGCAATCCCATTTTGTTGAGGAGTATCTCGACAAGTAGACTGATGAACAATGCCTTTATTTTTCAAAAACTCACCAAAGGATTCATTAAAATACTCAGTCCCATTATCAGAGTGTAAAATGCAAATTTTGGTTTGAAATTGGGTTTCAATCATATTGTAAAAATTTTGAAAAATGTCATTCACCTCAGATTTTTTTCCCATTAAATAAACCCAAGATAGACGAGTATGGTCGTCAATAAAAGTAACAAACCATCTTTTACCACTATGAGTCCTAATTTTAGAGGCACCCCAAACATCACTATGAATTAAATAAAAAGGTTTGGAAGCTTTGTAAGGTTTTGGTAAATATGTGGACCGATGATTTTTTGCAAAAATGCAACTTTCACAATCAAAGGAGGAACAATCAATTCCCTTAAATAAATTTGGAAATAAATGCTTGAGATAAGAAAAGTTGGGATGTCGTAGTCTAAGATGCCAAATCATAATTTGTTCTTTCACAGAAAGAGAACTGATACTACTAAGACCCTGAGTTATTTTATTACTAAAAGAACCTTCATCAAAGTAGTAGAGACCATCAAGCATCCTAGCACTCCCAATCATCTTCTCCGATTCCTGATCCTGAAAAATACAGTGAGATTCAAAGAATATAACACGACAATTAGAATCTCTAGAAATTTTGCTAACAGATAAAAGATTACATGCCAATTTTGGAACATGGAGGACAGACTGTAGAGAGATATTTTCAGTCAATTTAATGGTTCCTTTTCCTGCAATAGAAGAAAAACTACCATCTGCAATTCGAATTTTTTCATTAGAAAAAGAAGGAGAGTATGAGTTGAAAAAATGGGAAGAGCTAGTCACATGATCCGAAGCTCCAGAATCAATAATCCAAGGAGAAGAAGTACTACAAGAAAAAACTTGAGGACAATTACCTATTTGTGCCAAGGAAACACAAAGATTACCAGATGATAAATTGGTTTGCAGCAGTTTAGAGGGTTGATCAATTCGCTCTTTACAAAAGGAACTTGAGTTAGTGGTTGCGGTATCGAACAACCCAATCTCGGTCTTACTCTGTATTTGAGCCATTTCAACGATCAACTTAGACATATCAGCAAAACAGTTAATAAGAAACCAAATAAAGTCTGAACCAAACCAAACCAAACCAAATCTGAAGGTAATAAGGCCAGAATTTAATGAACCAAACCAGACCAGATCTGGAAAAAATAAACTAAACCTGATCAAACCAAACCAAAATAAACCGAACCGAACCTGGTCTGGAAAAATCTGAACCAAACCACAAATGATCTGCAACCCACGAAGGACAAGTCGAATAGGTGTTCGCGGAGGTGGGACGGAGTGCGAAGACGAAGATGAAGCCGAAGACGAGGAGCACGCGGATGGACGGATCTGGATGGACGAACACGAAGCGTGCGGATGAAGAGGATTGCGTGCGGTGAGTACAGAACACGCGGATCTGGTGTTCGCGGCGTCTGGGTGTTCGCGGGTTTGGCAGCGGTTGGCGTCTGAGGTGTTCGCAAATCTCGGTCTGAGGTGGGTGTTGGTAGATTTGGCGAAAGTCTGAGGTTGGATGTCGGTCGGACAGAGACAGACGGAGACGAAGCTCGCGGGTTAAATCGAAGACGAAGCTTTGAAGGTGTTCACCGGTGAGTAGTTGAAGACGATCTACGATGGTAACAAACCTGCGAGAGAATGATGAAAACTTTCGCCGATCGTGCCGGAAGTAGGTTGCGCCATTTTATGGCGGCTAGGGTTCCGGCAACGACAAAGCTAGGGTTCTTACAAGGACAATGGATGCTCTGATACCATGTTAATTTTGAGAGAATAATTCTCATTTGTATATCTCAATATGTGCAATTTAGGTCTTCTTATATATGAGAAAGACCTATTACAAATATGGAAATAAATAAATTCAATAAAAATGGAAATATTTTACAATTAATATTTATACAAAAACATTCCTAAATAGTAGAAATTCCAACAGTATTTGAGTTTAAAATGGTATGCAAAGAGCAAAAGGGAACATGCTTGGTAAAATTGATTGTTTATTAATTTAAATAGAATCACTTTTTCAATCACGTTGAATTACAAAATTTGGTTAACAACAAATTTTGAAATTGGTTTCTCAAAAATTTGGCGAAGCTTGTAAAAATTTTCATTTTATCTTTTATGAATCTACAACAAAGGTTTTTAAATAGTATGATTCACAATTTATCTGGTTTTATCAGTTCTATTTTTAAATTTAATTTGTTTCTTCTACCCTTTGATTTAGTTCAATGCCTTTTCTATATTTAAATTGAAATAAGATTTTGTTCACAGAATTTTCTATAACATTGTGGACGATTTACAATTTTTTTAACCTTTTATCAAATAATTTAAAATAAACAAAATATAATTTGGAATTTAAATTATATTAAATTTTACATAATTATCTTATAAAACTTTTGAAACTAAATACCAACACAACATTATGCAACAATGTAACACAGTTGTTTAGCCCTTATAACAATCTCAAACTAAGCTGAAATGTTATTGGTATTTATTTAGATAAACTTCTGTCAGCAGAGGTTTCAACCCTAGTGATCTATCAACCCTTTACACAAAACAGTTCTTTTTTTTTTTTGACAAGGAAACAAACACTTTTCATTGAATTAATGAAAAGAGACTAATGCTCAAAATACAAACTCCACGGAGGATAAAACCAAAATAAAAAGTAAAACAATTACAAATGATTAATAAAAGCATGCTAATTTAAACTACTATCGTGACAAGAAAAGCCTTCGAAAGATTTGGAAAGAGCACACCAAGAAGAAACTTTGAGTTGAATAGAATCAAACCGATCACTTGAACTTAAAAAATTGTCTTCAAAAGTTCTCTGATTTCTTTTGAACCAAATCTCGTATAAAATGGCTTTGATCGAATTGAGCCAAAGAAGAAAGGCTTTGACATTTAATGATGACTCAATAAGTAACTACAAGACATTATCCTTGAAATTGTTGAAGAATACCTAGCTGACAGAAATTTTTTGGAAGAGTTTGAACCAACAATCCAACGCAAATCCACATTCGAAAAATAGATGAAACAAGGATTCCCCTTTCTGTTGACAAAGAAAACAAATTGATGGTTGAAGCTGGAACAACGGTAATTTCCTTTGCAAAACATGAGAAGTGTTCAAATGCTCATTGAAAAGAATCCAAATAAATACGCTAACTCCTTTAGGACAATTGGATTTCCAAATGGCTTTAAAAAGAGATTTATCCATAGATGGACTTGCAGCAAGGAATTTGGTCAAAGACTTAAACAGAGAAAACACCAGAAGAATCAATGGACCAAGATCTGGAATCAATTGCAAATTAACCTTTGAATTGACAAGAATCCCCAAAATATTCTGATATTCCACTATTTCATCATCCTTCGTCAGTCTTCTAAATGTAAAACTTCATGAATTAGAGTTTGAATCCCATAAATTCGAAGGCCAGCCAACTCGATTGGAAGAGATTGAAAACAACAAAGGGAATCTAGATTTTAGAGGAGCATCCCCTAACTAGATATCTTCCCAAAAGCGGATTCGTTGACCATTTCCTAGCTTAAAATGAGCTATATGGCAAACTTGAGACCAAATTTTCAATATATTCATCCATGGGCTAGCAAACTAAGTTCTGAGCCTTCAAAGTATGCCAATATCCGGGATATACACCATGAATGCTAGTTACAACTCTTTTCCAAAAAAGAGAGGAATCGTCAACAACAAATATCCAACCCCATTTAGCTAACAAAGCTTGATTTCGCAACTTTAATGCACCAATTCCCAATCCACCAGAATTTGTTGATTTGGAAACTGATTTCCAACTTACTAGATGAGAAACTTTTTCCCCTGCCTTACCTTTCCAGAAAAAATTCCTAATATAGCAGAATACTCGATAAAACTGAAACTACACAAGGTCAATCTACCCCCTTAGGGCAAATTAAATCTTCTCCACCTGTCTAGCTTCTTATTCACACGATCAATCACCGACTGCCAAAAAGAAATATCTTTGGGATGACCACCCGAAGGTAAGCCCAAATAAGTGAAGGGTAAAATAACCGACTTGCAGCCAAGAGATTTAGCAACCTCCTCCAGTTTAGAATCCTTCACATTTCCACCACAAATGGATGATTTTTGCCAATTTATCTTTAGCCCAAAGCATGTTTCAAACAATTCAATAGTCTGAATCAGGTTTCCCATCATGAAGTCATTATCTTTGCAAAATACAAGACTATCATCAGCAAATTGTAAAATCCTTATCTTTCCCCACCACAAAAACCGGCATATAATCCTTGACGATACATATTTTCAATCAATGCATTATTCAAAACTTTTGACACCATAAGAAATAGGAAAGGTGAAAGAGGATCACCTTGGCGAATACCACTTGTACCAATAATTCTTCCTCTCGGACGGCCATTGATGAAGACCGAATATTTAGGGTTCTTGACAGACCCAAGGATCCATTGAATCCGTTTATCACTGAAACATTTTAACTTCAATACAGCTTCCAAAAAATCCCAAGCTACACAATCAAAAGCTTTTTCAATATCAAGTGTAAGTATCCATCCCTTTCTTTTTTTGACCCTATATTCCTCCACAACTTCATTGACAATCAGAATAGGGTCCAAAATCTGCCGACCTTTAATCAAAGCGCTTTGAAATCCAGATACAAAGATGACAAAACCTTTTTGAGTCTCTCAGCAAGTACCTTGGCTAGAATTTTGTAAGAGGAAGCTATTAAACTGATGGGCTTGAAATCCTTAACAGATTTAGCAAAATCTTTCTTCTGAATAAGACAAATAAAGTTTTTCTTTTGAGCTGCATTGATATGTCCATTCAGATGAAATTCATTAAAAAATATGAGCAAATCTGACTTTAAAAGCTTCCAAACTTTAATATAAAATTCAATAGTAAAACCGTCTGTGCTTGCAGCCTTATTCCTCCCTAAACTCTTAATAGCTTGAAGAATTTCCTCATGAGAAAATGGACAAATAAGCAGCCTGTTATCTTCACTGGAAACAATCTCCCAATTAAGATTTTGAGGCAAAAATCTAGAACCTGGAAGGCGAGTATATAGATGAGTAAAAAAGTTAATAATTTCCCCTTCAATCTCACGAAAGGACAACAACTCTCCATCAGAAGACATCAACTCAGAAATCAGAATTCTACGCTTCTTGGCAGCTAAAAACCGATGAAAAAATCCAGTATTTTCATCACCTTCCTTCGACCAATGAAGTTTACATTTTTGGATCAAATTACATTCCTAAAAAAGATACAGATTCAACAATTCACCTTTTGCCAAAGACTGAATTGATAGTTCTTGAGGAGATAAAAGAATGGAATCGGCTTTGGAGTCGAGCATACTTATCTCATTCAACAAGTCCTTTTCTTTTTTCTTCTTTTTGGTCTCAAAATCAGCAAACCATGGCTTAATAACCAATTTCAGATTTCTCAACTTTGAAGATATAACAAAACCTGCCCATCCATATGACTTATCACCAATAAGAGAATTCTCAATAAGAGACACATTCGTTCAAAGAAAGCTAAGAATTGTAAAATCTGAACAAGGAAGGGCCCCATTGGAAACTGATGGCTTCTAACAAAATAGGAAAATTATCAGAAAAAATCCGCCCTTGTCTTGAAGCTCTTGAATTTTCATAAAGATTATCCCACTCTTTATTAATAAAGAAACGATCAATCAACGAATGTGAACCGTCCTCACCCGGTCTTGACCAAGTAAATTTACCATCAGATAGTGGAATTTCCAAAAGGCCTATCTCATCAATTATCTTATTAAATTTTCTCATTCCCCTAGTTTGCCTTCACTGAGGGTAGTGCTCATGAACCCATCTAGTAATATTGAAATCACCTCCTACACACCATGGACCTTCAACATAAAAAGAAAGAGATAGCCATTCTTTCCACAAAAAAGTGTCTTTCCTTATAGTGATTTGGACTATATATGTTGGAAACCCAACAACTTTGCCCCTGAAGATAAGATATTTTAATGGAAATTGAGTAACCACCTTTAAGCACTTCTTGTACTGAAATTTTATTTTCATCCCATAGAAGTAGCATTCCACCTGATTTTCCATATGCTTCAACATGAATGCAATTAATCTCCCTCGAACTCCAAATGGATTTGACAAAATTCCTTTCAATAGAAGCCATTTTAGTTTCTTGAATCATAACCACATTAGGGCATAATTTATGCGAATAATTTTCCAAACTAACTCTCTTTGATCCATCACCAAGTCCCCTTGTGTTCCATGAAATAATCTTCATTAGTTCAAATCGGACAAAGAGGAAGGGACAATTTCACGAAATTGCAAACCACTAGCTTTAATAAGAGAAGCAAACTTATTCAATTCCGGATGGGGCTGCTCAACCAAATCTTCGACAATCAAAGCATCTACTTGATCTTTAGAAGAAACTCCTTCCTGAAAAACGAATCCAAATTAACCACTGGAGAGGTCACCACTACTATCTCATCCACCTGAGTATACTTTGACTGAATTCCACTTTCAAGGCTCAATGGCAAAATCCAAATCACTGTCTTTTTTCCGTGTGATATTTTGCATAAGAGGCACAAAATTTGTCCCTAACTTCCTTTACCGAAGAAGGGCTGGAGAATTAGAAGATAGAGGAAGAATCAAAATAGCCGGTTCACAAACAAAGTCTTCCTTGACAAGAACAACATCCTCTTCAATCAAAACAGGCCCTCCACTTTCCTCAAAATCACCAAAAATTGATTTCTCTTGAGCAAGAATAACAGACGGAAGGTCATTATTCTGTAATAATTTAGTTGCAAATGCTGGAGAATGGCTGCTGATATCTTGAGGTTTAAAACCCGTTACATTCACCGGATCTTTAATGATTGAAGGCTGAGCATTAACTTCCTCTTGAATAGAACCGCTTTCCAAGACTAATTCATTGACTTTCAGAGTAGAGGGAATTAGAGAAACCGCATCAACATTTACCAATGCTGATTCATTGTCCTTAAGAATAGGTTGAACAGGTGAGTCCATTCATTCCCTTTCTTCTGAGATTGAAAGGTCGCCATTAACTCCTTCATCTTCCATAATTTTGTAAATACGGCCTAAGTCCACTGAATTTCAAAAATCTTTCAAAAAAAGAGAATTGTGGAGTATATCCGGTGCTTCAGCCAAATTAATATCACCAAATTGTAACAAAAAATTACCAAGGAAATTATCCTTGATATCAATAGTGGCGGGAAGAAACCCACACAAATTTTTCTTAATTTTGATACGAGCAACTGAGAGGTCAATGAAATTCAATGTATCTTATGCAATATCTTCCAAACCACCTAATTGATGTCCAATGGCTTCAAAAACATTTCTTGTCCAGAACTTGAGAGGTAAAGTTTGAATCGAAATCCAACCTCCATACCCTTCAATGAACTCTGACAGGCTATGTAGACGATCAAACCACTTTTCAATTTTAAGATATAAACCTTTTACAAGTTGCCAATAGGTTTAGTGAAACCTCCCTCAACTAAAATTAGTGCCTTATCAAGCAAAAAAGGATTTATTTGAAGCTTGATCTGAAATTGAGATTCCAATGTATCCTTGATTACTTTCCATGAAATGTGGGCAAAGAGACAAGAGATAACCAATAAACTGTCAAAATCCAACTTAACCACTTCACTGGGCTTTCTAATCCAATATGAAGGAACTGATTGATGGCCTTTTTCAATATCAAATGGTTGTCCTTATTTTTCACTTTGTCAACGATTGTGTTCAAATTCGCATCAGAAGGAGTAGCAATATTTTTTTCCAAATCAACTGAGCCATTGGACGACTTATCAAGGTAAGAATTCATTCCGATTACCTTTTTATCATGATCCTTAAGGAAATTTGAAAACATTTCTCTAAAAACTAACCATCCTTTCTTCTTATATCCTAATGCAATGCGAAAGGATTTCCGTCCGCCTGAGGGAGGCCAAAAGATGCATTCAGCAAACTATTTAGATTCAGACCAAAATTTGAATAAGCCACTAATACCGAAATCATCCTTTAACTTCGTACGGACGAAGTACCCATCGATTTTCTTTACAAGCTTGACGAAAGAATCCACGAACCAATGAAGATTATTCGAAGACAATGGAAGTTTCAGACTTTGCGTTGTGTTCTCGATGAAAAAGGTATTATCCTCGCACTAGATGTAGTAATACGAATTGTTGACGCAACAACTTTGCTCCATAATTTGCCTTCAACTGGAAAAGAGTGCAAGGATAGATTCAAATAAAGTCGAAGGTTGAAAAGATAAAGGACGACAAGAGAGAGAGGATGGATACGAAGGTAGAGGATGGAGCAATCGGAGAAGGATCGGAGCGGAAATGACGATTAGGGTTTACAGGAAGAAGAGAGAGAAGAGAGAATCGGGGGGAGTGGAAATGACTATTTATAATTGTATTCATCACTTACACAAAACAGATAAATATACTTCAGACTCCCATAACAACCTTTTTATTTTAGGCGAAACTTTTCATTGAAGTGATGAAAGAGACTAATGCTCAAGCTTAAGCCTTTGGGTTAATTGGTGATTTAACATGGTATCAAAACAGGAGGTCTTGTGTTCGAGCCCCTGTAATGTCATTTCCTCCTCAATTAATATTGATTTCCACTTGTTGGGCATTCTACAAATTTTCAAGGTCATAAGTGAAGGGGAGTGTTAAAGTATTGATATAATTAAATTTATCATAACGCATTAGCTTAAGCTTTTGGGTTAATTGGTGATTTAATAAATACAAACCCAAACAAGGGAGTGAACAAAAGAAACCAAAAAGAAATAACAAAGACATAAACAAGCCAAACTGAAAACCAAAATACAAAACAAAAGGCCAAACTATAAAGTATGAAAGATATAAAAAAGCACTCCAGTTAAGGTAGATATCTTGAATAGAGAATCCAGCAAGAGGCTTTGAGAGAGAACTCCAAGAAGAGGCCTTGAGACGGGCTGCTTCAAATCTTTTCGACCAATGAAGTTGCTTGTTGTGAAAAACTCTTTCATTTCTTTCCATCCATAACTAAAAAGGAATAGCCTTCACCGTATTTATCCAAAGTGAATTAGCTTTGGAATTCAAAGAAAGACCGGTGAGTAAATGTAAAACATTGTTCCTGAGAGTAAAATGGAAGACACGCCAGACGTTGACCAACGAAAACAACATGAATCAACAACACCTTGAATAGTAGCAACAAGAAAAAACATAATTGAGGGAGTCTCCATCTGAGAGGCCTAAGGAACAAATTGAAGGCAAAATGCACTTGAAAGGCATTTTCCTTTGCAACACTTCTGAAGTATTAAGGCTACCATTGAGCATAATCCACAAAAGAATGTCGAGTCTTTTGGGACTTCCAAATGGTCTTATAAAGCTCTTTCTCAAAGGAATCGGATACCAAATGTCGAGACAAAGATTTTACTGAGAATGAATCCAAAGGATCAAGAGACCAAGTTCTAGTGTCTTCAAACGAGCCAATATTAACAGTAGAAAGTCTACCCAACAAAGTCTGTAAATCTTCAAATTTCTTCTCCTTCAAAGATCTTCGAAAAGTAATATTCTAAGAACAAATTTGAGCATCCAAATGTAGAGCAACCGAACCGTTTGGAGTAGAAGAAATATCAAATAACCGAGGATAGCAAGACTCAAAAGAAGAGTTAGATAATCAAAGATCCTTCCAAAAAAAATCCTTCTTCCATTTCCCAATTTGAAATGAGCAAAGCCTGCAAACTAAGACCAAGTTTTAGAAATATTTAGCCAAGGCCTGTGTAAACTCAAATCATTTCTTCTACAAAGTGCCAATCATTAATCTTAGACCCATGAATACTAACAATAACCTGTTGCCGATAAGAAGAAGGTTCACTCATTTTCTTTTAACAAGAAACGAAACTTTTTATTGATAAAATGAAAAGAGACTAATGCTCAAAGGAAACAACTTCACAAGGGAGGGAAGAATAAAACAACAAAAACAAGGAAATTATGACGGAGAAAAACGTAAACCAAAAAAGACATAAATCCTGAATAGAATAAGCAACAAAAAAATATGGAAGAAAACACCATGAAGAATCCTTGAGACAAGTTGAGACAAACAATCTAACCAAGAAGGTTGCTTGATAAGAAATGTCCTTCGAATTCTTTCAGACCAAAGATCCAAAAGGAAGGCAGTGACAGCAAAGATCCACAAAAACTTGAATTTGGGATCCAAAAGGGGGTCAAAATGCAGCTAGAACACATTGTTCGAAGCCAAAAGATCAAAAGACCTCCCACCAAGAATCCGAAGAAGAACCAATCTGAAAAGACTAAAAGGCAGCCAACAACAACTGAAAAACTGGGATCTCTTCTACATTGAGTAAGCAGCAGAAAAGGATATTCCAAGATGAAGAACAAACTCAAAAACTGAAACTTCAAAGGAATTTTAAAAAATCCTGAATCATGCCAAAAGGAATCCTGCTTCCAATGCCTAGACTGAGGGCTGCAAAAGAATCCACTTGATTCCAAACCTTAGAGCCATGAAAGTTCGTAAAAACTAAACACCAAAAAGAACCTTGATCCTTGATAAAACTCCATCCCCAATTTGCAACTAGAGCCATAATTCTAGTCCTTAACCCACCAAAGTCGAGACCTCCATCAATTTGAGCTTTAGAAACCTAATTCCATCTCACCGAGAGATTGAAATTTCCCAATATTGCCTCCTCTAGATGATAAGAAACGTCTCAAATTCTTTTGAAACTTAAAAAAACCTAGCACTAGTATTCCAAGAGAATACCTTCAATATTCAAATCCCAGAAAAAGATCCATTAAGCTTTTAATGAAGGAGACAATTGAGGAATTGTCCGTAAATGAATTCCACAAGTTGCAATTAGAGAAGAAAACCTGTCAGGGACAGAAGGGGAAATTAATTCTGAAGCTTCTTCAACCAAATCAACATCAACTGACTTCAAAGGAATATCAATGATATTTTTCATAAAAAGATTATCAAAAGCTTCGGCAAAATGACTGTCCATAAAGTCTTCATCTTTCTCAGATTCCAACTGAAGATTTTCTTCAGAAATAGGAACGGCCTCTTCACTACTCACACTAACAACCAATTCCCCATCCGAGTCATTAGGTGAGTACAAAACAGTTTGGGGAACTTTACATACCTCAGACGAGAGAACACCTTTGGTGAAGATAACTTTAGAATTCTGAACAAGTTGTGACTGACTGAAAATATTAATTGGTTGAGCCTTCAACTGGTTAGAATCTGATGGAGGTAAAGAAGTGGCAAGGAGGCGCGAACAAGATTCCTACAAAGAATCTGAATTTAAAATGGATTGCTCAAAAAATGGTGGACAGTGATTGGCATTACCAAGCTTACGAGTGTGATAAAGAGGACATGGTTCAATAAAATTCTGTGGTCTTTCTTTACTTCTAAGAGGATTTGGAACCGGAGGAGTCACGTTTGAGAAGTCCTTTGTCATTGCTTGATGAGAGAGAACGGAGGGTAGTGCCAACTCAACAACATTTAAAGAAGTTATTTCATTTCTTGTGAGAGGAACGACATTTTCATTAAATGCCTCGGACTTAGGAGGTTTTTCATTTATACCGAGGGAATTAATTTCTTGAACAAAATCAGTTGGTTGATGAGACTTGTTAGAGTTCTTATATTAGTATAATTGTATTTTTGTAAATATATTAATTGGGTTGGCCTTTATTATCTTTTCACTTTCTCCTACTTAGGTTAACCTTGTACACTTGTATATATATCTCTTTAGTGAATGGAATAGAGTATTTTGATTCTCTCAAACCTTTAGCATTAACAAGACTGAACGTGCAAGACTGGAGCATTTAATTCTTTAATTGAAATAATAGGCCCACAAAGAGAAAGTTCTAGAGTTTCTAATATCTGCATAGAAATCGAAGAATCCTTCAATAAAACTTCCTCGGAAACCGAACAAGTAGTTGTCTTTGTATTAATAACAGATTGACCATTAAAATCAACTTCCTCAACAAACACGGTCTTGGGAACAAAATCTGAGGCAGAATTAATGTCTTTCTCATGCATGATAGCTGAAATTAAAGCCTCTTTCTCACTCTCCCTAACTTCTGTCTCCTTTGAAACTCCTGTGCTGTTCACACTAGACTTTCTACCCTTCTCACCCGAAGATATTTGAACATTCAAATTGTTATTCAAAACTTCATCATGGTTTGAACAATCTGGAAAAATCTTAGACTGATTAACCACTGGATTTGAATCAAAACACTTCACCCCAATCAACGTATCCCTAGAAATGGAAAGAAGCTCCTGAATTAATGAATAAAACTCCATCTCTGCATTCTGAATCTGAGAGTCAACAAACCCTTCATCTTTCATGACCTGATTTAAACAGAAGATATCCATAGGATTTGAAAAATCACTTACTTGGGGTTCTCTATGAATAATAATATTAGGAGGATCCAATGCTATAATATCTCCAAAATGAAGAAATGTATTTCCTTTAATATTATCTTTTATTTCAATGGTAGCATGCATGAATCCACATAAATTACGTCTGACTTGAATTCTAGCTTCAGAACAATCAATCAAGTTAAGTGTATCTAAAGAAACACTCACCAATCCTCGGAAATATGTCAGTGCCTTCAAAAGACTTGTGACTCCAATAATCTAGAAGGGTCTATGGAGAACGGCCAAGGAGGCGAAGAAGAACAGGGGCAAAGGGGTGATGTGGTTCGGCAGACCCTGGATTTAGAGTCATTAGATTACTTGACAATCGAAGACAAGGTGGTAGAAAATTCGAAGGCTCTATCCATAATATCCCCGAGTGCGGTGGTACCTGACAATTCAAAGAACCATGGTAATGTGGTTGTTCCAGATGGCTTCGCGATTAGCAGAGAATTGGTGACAACCCTTAAAAAGAATAATTTGTGCATTAGACCAATCTCGGGGAACTCGATGAAGAAAGGTAGCACGATTCAGAAGAAACGAAACAGAGAAATTACGAGCTTACTTAGATCATGGGAAAATGACGGCGATAGGGAGCTAGCTGACTTAGCTATGGCAAGCTACTCTGAGGTAGATGAGAGTATAGGAAGGGAAGCAGTAGTGAATTTATGAAGATCATTTCCTGGAATGTTAGAGGGCTGGGAGCCTGTTCGAAAAGAACCATGGTCAAAGATTTACTTAGTCAAGCTAATCCGGATTTGGTGATTTTGCAAGAAACTAGGCTTCGAAACATAGATAGACGTCTGGTTAAGGCGGTGTGGAGCTCGCGGCATGTAGGCTGGTTGGCTCTGGATGCGATTGGCTCGGCGGGAGGTATCCTTCTAATGTGGAAGGAGAATTGTGTAGAGGTGATAGATTCTGCTCTGGGTTCGTTCTCCATTTCAATAGAGTGTAAGTTCCTTGGGCAATTTCAAGGATGGGTGACTGGAGTCTATGGCCCTTGTAATTCTCGTGAAAGGAAAATGTTTATGCAAGAGTTGTTCGATCTATATGGTCTTTGCCAAGGTAGTTGGTGTGTGGCTGGAGATTTTAATGTATTACGTTGGCTGGATGAGAGGCTCAATGCAAATAGAATCACCAAATGCATGAGAAAATTTAATCAATTCATTTCTTCCACAGATCTGATAGATCCTCCTATGGCTAACGGTAAGTTTTCTTGGTCAAGAGGGGGGGATCGTGTAGCAGCGTCGAGAATTGACAGATTCCTACTCTCGAGACCTTGGACAGAGCAGTTTAAGGAGTTTCGAATTGATAGGCTCAGTCGATCTACTTCCGATCATTTTCCAATTGCTTTCTCAATAGGAGCTTTGAAATGGGGCCCTACCTCATTTAGATTTGAAATTATGTGGCTGGACCACCCGGACCTTAAGAAGAACATGGAGACTTGGTGGAACGAACAAAATTCAGAAGGATGGGCAGGCTTCAGGTTCATGGATAAGCTGAAAGGGCTGAAGGAGCGCTTAAAAGCTTGGAACAGAGATGTGTTCGGGCTAGTGCCTGATAAGAAGATAGAAATTCTTCATCAAATTGATCGGCTTGATATGCTAGAAGAACAAGATATCATTCAACCTCAGCAGTTAGAAGAGAAATCGATGCTCAAAGCAGCGTTGCTTGAGATAACTTTAAAGGAACAGAGGTGTATTTATCAGAAATGCAAAATTAAATGGTTGAAGGAGGGTGATGAGAATACTTCCTTCTTCCACAGATGGGCCTCGACGATGAAAAACAGATCTTGTATATCAGCCCTTGAGACAGAGGATGGGAGGTGTTTAATCGCAGATTCAGAGATAGAGACTGAAATTCTGGGGTTCTATAGGAAGTTGTATACTAGAGATGATGGTCCTTGGTTCACTTTTGAAGGGGTTGATTGGGCTCTGATTGATGATTATAGTAGACTGAATTTGGAAAAGCCTTTTACAGTGGAGGAGATCTTTCAAGCAGTGCAAGGTCTCGGTAATCTTAAGTCCCCTGGTCCTGACGGCATGACAGGGGAGTTTTTTAAAAACTTTTGGAACATCTTGAAATTCGATTTACTCGAAGTGTTCCAGGAGTTTTTTGAAAATGGAATCATAAACAAGCGCACCAATGAAACCTATATTAGTTTGATTCCGAAGAAGAAAAAAGCCACGAAAATAAGAGACTTTAGACCGATCAGCCTCGTGTCTTCGTTGTATAAAGTGATAGCTAAGGTCTTGGCAAAGAGGTTAAAGAGGGTGTTGCCTCATACTATAAGCGATTGTCAGGCGGCGTTTGTCCAAGGCAGACAGATCCTTGATGCCATCCTTGTGGCGTCTGAAACGGTGGAAGAATGGAAGAATAATAAGGAAAAAGGATGTGTGATAAAACTTGACCTAGAAAAAGCTTATGATATGGTAAGCTGGGAATTCTTAGATGCTATCCTTGAACTCAAAGGCTTTGGGATTTCCTGGAGAAGATGGATCAAAGGATGCCTGATGAATACTAATTTCTCAGTGATGATTAATGGAAAACCTAGAGGTAAGATAATGGCTTCTAGAGGATTAAGGCAAGGGTATCCTCTGTCGCCTTTTCTCTTCACTATTGTTGGGGACGCTCTGAGTCGCTTGGTTCACTTTTGTGTAGAGAAACGGGTTTTGAAAGGGCTTAAGGTGGGGAAGGATAACGTTGAGGTGTCTATTCTACAATACGCTGATGATACTATAGTGTTTTGTCCCTTTGATAATTCGTGGCTCGAGAGATGGTGGGAGATTCTTAATCTCTTCATGAGTGGCTCGGGGCTTTCGCTGAATAGATCCAAAACTTCCTTGATTGGAATAAACGTTAACAGGGAGGATTTGGAGGTCTGGGCTTCAAAGTTTGAGTGTCAAATTGAGGAGATGCCGGTAAATTACTTGGGCTTTCCTCTAGGAGGGAATTATCACAGGCGAGTGTTTTGGGAACCTTTACTCGATAGATTCAGAGCTAAGCTGGATGCTTGGAGATGTTTTCTTCTTTCTAAAGGAGGAAGAGTAACCTTGGCTCAGTCAATTTTAAATAGTCTGCCAATATATTACTTCTCTTTGTTAAAAGCTCCTAAGTTGGTGGTTAAGGCTATGGAGAAGATGATTAGAGACTTTGTGTGGAGTGGAGGTATCTACAAACCTGGTAGTAATCTCGTGAAATGGGAATGGACAGCTTTGCCTATTTGCCACGGAGGCCTAGGAGTAGGTTCTCTTTTAAACCGAAATGTTGCTTTGTAACTAAATGGTTGTGGAGATTCACTCAAGAGAAGTCTTCCCTATGGAGGAAAATAATAGCTAGCATCTATGGAGTCTCGCATCTTGATTGGAAATCTGGAGAGTTAAACAGGAAGAAGGGGAATCGTCCTTGGAGGGACATTGCGGTCAACTACCCCTTCTTTGAGAAATTCGCTAAGTTTCAAGCAATGAGTGGGAAGAATATCAGATTTTGGGAAGATGTTTGGTGCAATAGTGAACCGTTAATGAGTCGTTTTACTGATTTATACTCGATCTCAGACAAAAAAGAAGCTGCTATCTATGATTGCTGGGATATTAGCAATCAAACTTGGAACCTTGGCCTTAGAAGAGGTCTGTTGGACAGAGAGTTTACCAACTGGGTGGCTTTGGTGGAGGAACTGAACTCGGTTCAATTGGGTCTGGATCCAGATAAAATAGTTTGGCAATTGGAAGGATCAGGTATTTTTTCCAGCAAGTCGGCTTTCTTAAGGCTATCTGGAAGAGCTATTAAATTGTCCTCGACAATGTCTAATCTCATATGGAAGCACAATTGTCCGAAGAAAGTGAAGGTTTTTCTATGGTCCCTAGCTTTTCGTAGTTTAAACACTGATGACAGATTGCAAATGAAGTTTAGAGGTTGGAATCTCTCACCTTCGGGATGCAGATTATGTTTGAAAGAAGGGGAAACAATTGACCACTTATTTTTACACTGTGAGTATGCCTACAGAATTTGGAGCTACATAGCAGGGTTGCTTGGAATTTCCTTTTGTTATCCCAGAAAGGTGGATGACTGGCTTACTGAAGGGTTAAATGCTTGGAATTTGAAGGGGAAAGCTAGGGTGGTAGCAAGTTCGGCCTTCAGAGCTACAAGGATCCTTTGGAAGGAAAGAAATGCCAGAGCTTTTGAGGATAAGTCTTTAAGTGTTAATTCTTTTTGTAACTATGTTCAAAATACGGCCTCTTGGTGGATTTCGTTACACAAAAAGGTCTTTTGTAATTATAGCTTGTTAATGATCATGAATGATTGGCAGGCTCTTTTGAGATAGTTTTTTGGGGAGGGGTCTTCTCTACCCCTGGCCCTTAGGTTGTTTTGGTTCTTTTCTTTTGAATATACCTATTCTTGATGTTTCTTATCAAAAAATTTTTTTTTAATAGAAATCCAACCTCCATACCACTTTATCCAACTTGGATGACTATGAGTTCTAGTCCACTTCTCAATGAGGAAATGATAGTCTCCTTATGGTTTCTACTTGCCAATTGATTCAAGATAAACCTTAAAATTATCATTGTTAATTTTGATCAAAGCTCTGCCATCAAGTATCAGATTAATCAAAACTTTCGAATCGAAGTAATCTTCTAAAGCAGCTTTTATTTCCTTCCATTCATTATGGGCAAATAATCTAGACACCACCCATAAATTCTCAAAATCTAATTGCATCTCGTCATGATCCTTTCTCACCCAGTGAGAACATAAAGGAAAAGACTTTTCTAAAGCATCTTTAACCAAAAAAGGGTTTCTAGAACTCAAATTTTTCCCAGGATGTGATTTCACCACCTTCACATAAGTCTTATCAACTCCCAAGGGTTGCAAAATATTCAGCTGATGAAAATTCTTTTAAACTATGATGAAATCCATTAAGACTCTCTAGACAATCTTTTAGCAATTCCCAAAAAATAATGCAACCCTTCTTCCATTAACCCACAAGAACCCGAATCAATTTTCTTCCTCCAGATGAAGGCCAAACTATGCACTGTAAGAACGATCCTGAGCGAAATCTTAATTTTTATAGACGGGTTGCATCTGAATCTTCGCGAGCGTGCTTGAAGAATGGAATATGACTGGGCTGCTGCAATAAATCCACTAAGGATTCTTCGAACCATCTCAAATGGGAAGGAAAAAGTGGAATTACCTGGTTATAAGACAAATCTTCTACAAAAAACATACTCTTGTCAAACCAACTACAGAAGAATGTATTCAAAATCTTGCAACTTCGAACTTCCATTGTCCTAGAAGGAAAAGCCACCAAAAACGAAGACGAAAAACAGAGAACCATCCCAAAATGAAACAAAAAACGCACCAATGGTTGAAAGGCAGTGACTAGAGCTATACAGAAGCAAAAAACTCTAGTTGTTGAAGGCTAGGAATAGGAGAGAGGAGAAGGGCGGACATGTAGAAGAAGGTTCATTCATAAATGCCATTCCCATTTAGCTATCATTGCCAAATTCCTTTTTCAATACTCCTCCAAGACCACCATCATTTTGAGCTTTTGTAACTAAGCTCCATCCAACCGAATGAGTTACTTTTCCTCCCTCATTTCCTTCCCCCAAAAAAAGGCCAAATAAGTCTTTATAACTCCACACTAATCGAAGGTGGCATAAGAAATAAAGACATATAGTATAAAGGGATGCTTGATAACACTAAATTGCAAAGAGTTAATTGACCTCCCCTTGACAAAGTACAACCTGTTTTTATCTACTTATAGTCTATCCACTGTAAGTCACTCATTGTATAAGTTATTATCCTTTGTAACTAGCTAGTAGAGGTTACATTCCCTTTTTTACCCCTCTTAGAGTATTCATTCACACGTGGCCGTCTAACAAAATGTGATCTTTTTATTGTCCACTTAAATCATTAGGAATAAAAAGGATTTTTAGGGTTAAGTACACGACAAGTACTTGTTTTCCTGCACTGTGATTTTTCTAATATTATTTACAATATAATTAAAATTAAATAAAATAATCTCTACTGTTCTGAAAACTATTTAAACAAACTAGCTACAGTACTTAGATTGATTTTGCAATTCTTTTTTTTTGTAAGAAACTGAGCTTTCATTGAGAAAAAATGAAAGAAATACTAGGGCATAAAAAAAGCAGCCCACGAAAAAGAACCAAGAAAGTAAGAGGGAGCCCAAAAACTAACTACAGAAAGGGGTTCCAATCCAACAAAATCAAACCAAGATAATAATTACAAAAGAGCCTATTAACCGACCCCCACAAGGAGGCATTAAACCTAACCTCCTCCCAGACCTACTCACTTGATCTCTTCACCTCTCAAAACATCTTATTATTATTTCTTTCAATCCAAATACCCCAAATAATAGCAAAAAAACTAGCTTGCCACAACACACTGCTTTTCTCTTGAAAAGGCGAAAACAAGAGCACCTCCTCAATCATTAACAAATCATTTGATTTCTTCTTCTCCCTTGGAGAGAGTTATTTTCAGCTATTTGGAAGTCTAAGAGTCCAAAGAGAATTAATATCTTGTTGTGGATTATGTTGAATGGGAATCTCAATACTTTGGAAGTATTGCAAAAGAAGTCTCCAAGACTTTGCTTAATGCCCTCAATTTGTGCTCTTTGCTTTCAAGATGCAGAATCTTTGAATCATGTTTTCTTTCAATGCTCTTATGCTCAACAATCTTGGTACAGGTTGTTCTCTTACTTCAGCACTCAATGGGTTTTTTCTAATGATTTTCGCAGCAATGTTCTTCAGCTTCTTTATGGTCCAGCCCCTTTGAATTCTAAAGCAAGGTTATTATGGATTAATGCGATCAAGGCCATTCTTTCAGAATTATGGTTGGAGCGTAATCAAAGAATTTTTCAGAATAAGCATCTCTTATGGATTGATCGTTTTGAGTCGGCTCATCTGAGAACTTCTACTTGGTGTTCCTTGTCTCAATTATTCTTCGGCTTCTCTCTTCAAGATATTTGTTTAAACTGGAATGCTTTTATTGTTTCCTTCTAAAGCTTTAGAGTTATGTACTTTTATGTTTTAATGTTGATTTGTTTCTTTTTTCGATTTTTTCGTCACCTCTGTGGTGTTTGTATTTTGGAGCTTTAGCCTCTTTTCATTATTTCAATGAAAAGTGTTTGTTTCTTGTCAAAAAAAAAAAAGAAAAAAAAAGAGCACCTCCTCAATCATAGAGAAGCAATCTCTCCACGCTAAATGCAACCCAAACGAGCTCAACCACCACCTCAGATCGACTGTACAAAATGGAAACCACCCAGAAGGTGGTGAAGGTCCTTTTGCCTCCCGCAAAGGATGCACAATTGTGGCCACAACACAAAGGAAGAATGGCATTGAACACGATCCATAGTGTTCTTCCTACCATGTAATTCCTGTCACAAAAAATTTGACCTTTGGAATTTTGCTCTTCTAGATAGCGGCAAAATCTGAGGCAACCTAGGGCAAAGAAAGAATGTGAAAAAGGGATTTATAGGAGAAGCTTCCTGAAGGATCGGGAGACCAAACCCTAGAGTCCCTTCTACCTAGAAACACATGCTGGTTTTGCAAAAGGGAAAGAAGAATTGTCACATCAACCGCCTCTCTATTAGAAAGAGGATGACTAAAGCGCAAGGAAATTGAAGAAGAGGGATCAGAAGGAGAAGGCAAAATCGAAGCCATTGAATGTTGCTTCTTTTGAGAGAGGTGATATAAACGAGGAAACAACTCACAACTCACAAAAGAGTTTATCACCAACCCAACACTATTCAACGAAGCATCTAATAAAATGAGAGAAGAAAGGGAATCCAAATGCAATAGCTTTCCAGAGGTTTTTATCAGGTCCTTTAGAACCACTTCTTGCCACCCACTTCGAAGGGTGAAGGCCATTTCTGCTCAGTGCTCACAGTAACTTTGTACCACATTGGCAATGTTATTGGAAAGCTAGAAATTTCCTACTTTGATTGACCCTAACTCAGGAATATAGTCATTATAGATATGACGTTATATTCTTTTTACCTTTAATAATAACATGTTTGTTAAATTTACTCTGGAGATTGTATATTTGAATTTTGGCCATCAAGCATACGGTTCAGTAGTCAGATGACATTATTTTCTAAAAAGTTTCCTGAGAAACACATTGGCATCTGCTAATTATTTTTAATATTTACCAGTTAAACCATTCACGTCACTTAGAATGGGGTTTGATTTTGTTTATTCATTTTTCTGTATTGAATTAGGTGGTATATATAAATGGACGCCCATTTGTTTTGCGCGATGTGGAAAGACCTTTCTCCAACCTTGAATACACGGCAAGTTATTGAAAAATGTTACCTCTAAAAATACTAACATGTTTTCAATATCCTTGACAAATGAAGTTCGTGCAATTTACCATCTTCAATGGAAGGGGCTACTTATTTATTGTGCATTTCGAAGTGTGTAACAGTTATTTTCTTCTGTAGGTTGTATCCAAGAGAGTATTCTTGGTTTTGGAGATTCTTTATCTCACATTTTACTGTATTTTTTTAATTCCAAGTTTTCAGGTTATTATTACTCGTTTTATATTCTTAGGAGTGATTATGTAGTTTTTTCTCCTGCTGTGTGATTTTTGTAAAAGATTAAAATAGGAACACATTTCCTGCTGGGTTGCGTAATTTTTTTAGGATTGTTGCTGTGATTACTCTTTTAAAATCATGTATGTATCACATTATGTATATTCCTCTCTAACTGAAAGATGAAAAAATTTAGATGAGGAAATTCTCGCTTTTTTTTACTTATTAGTACAGAAGTGCAACTTTTATGTTTTTCGTTGGGTTGTAAATGAGAGAAGTTGCATAAATCATGGTAGTGTAGTGGTGAGAAAAAGGGAATATCCTAATATTTTTTATGGCTGTGTTCATATTGTCATTCTGATTTTAATCCCATTTTTTACATATTCCCTTTTTTTCCTGAAAGGAAATAGAAACTATTCATTGATATGATGAAATGCGATACAAAAGAAGTTCCTATTGGATAACTATTACAGAAAAATCCTCTATTGATTAGGAAGTGTAGATAAACTATAATTACAACCGTGAGGAGACATTTCGCTCCAAGTAATAGCTAAAAGAGATGTGGATTCTATCAAATAGTTTATATTGCGATTCTTTATGTGAAGATGCGGGCGTTGCGTTCCAACGATAAGTTCCATAAGCTTGAATGTGGTTAAGCCAAAGGATCTTTTTTTTCCTTTTTGTATGGATGCCCCAAAAGTAAAAGGAAAATAAAAGTAAAGATATCAACAGGTCTTGGAAATTCTCATCAAAGGTGTCATGTAAGAAATTCCAGAACTTTGAGGCAAATGAACAGCTACTAAAAAGATGGATTTGTGATTTTGCACTGACTGAACAAAGGCAGCAGCTGGGTGACATGCTTAGCCATGGGGACCTTCTCTGTAGCTTGTCAAAGGTGTTAATGCAAGAATGAGCTCCCAAATAATAAACTCACCTTTTTAGGATAAAGTCCAGATCATATATGCTGATAAAAACCTTTATTTGTGCTTGTTTCAGTAGTGCACTAAGAAGCACAGACACGGACACGCGACACGGACACGACACGACACGGACACGGCGACACGTCAATTTCCAAAAAAGTAGGACACGACACGTTGGGGACACGTTAATTCTTTTATTATTATTTTTAAATATATGTGTGCATATATTGACATGTTATGAATACATATAAATTTTTACCTTTAAACATAAAAAAAATATCCACACAATTCATTTAAAAGATAAGAGATAAGAAAATAAATGTGAGGAGGTTGGAAAATAACAAAAAAAAATCAATTTCAGCTGAAAATTCCCTATGCAGCAAGCCCCCACTATTTTTTACTTAAGAAAATTGGCCAGCGGTGGTTGCCATTGGTTGCCGGTGGTCGTGGATGGCAGCAGCCGTTTGGAGGATGGAAGTGAGAAATGGAGAAGGGTAGATGGATGTCGTGTGGGGGCAACTTTGTTTGGAAGCTAATGAACTAAAAGTTAAAAACCCTAAAATGAGAATTGGGCTTGGGTATTGGGCTTTCTCTTTAAATGGGTCCTAAATTTTTTTAAAAACACATTAACGTGTCTGAGAAGTGTCCCCAGCGTGTCCTTGCGTGTCCAAAAATAAAAATAATAATAATAAAAAAATGGACACGCCAGCTGGCGTGTCGGACACGTATCGAAGGCGTGTCGGTGTCCGACACGTGTCCGACACCGACACTTGGCAATTTTACAAGTGTCGGTGCTTCCTAGGTAGTGCATAAGGCCTTGGACAGAGAATTTTTTTTTAACAAGAAACAAAATTTCATTGAAAAAATGAAAAGAGATTAATGCTCAAAGAATACAACCTCCACGAGGGAGGGAAGAAGAAGACAACAACAAAAACAAGACCAAATTGAGAAAACAAATACAACAAAGGCCTAAAGAAGAAACAAAAGGGCATAATCCAACCACGAAAAGAAACGATAAGAAGGAAATAAAAACAATCCAATTGATAAAATCAAGCAAAAGGCTTCGATAGAGAGCTCCAAGAAGAGGCCATGAGACGGACAACATCAAATCTTTTGAACCGACAAATTTAACAACAAAGCAAATAAAATGAGAGAAGAGACTGATTTTTCTTGATTCCTCCTTTCTTCAAAAGCAGAACATCAAACCTTGAAGACATCCTTTAGACCGAGATTAGAACTAAAAAACAAACCCTGCCCAACGAAGAGAATGAATTGGAAGTAGAGTTTGAACAAAAACTGCTCCACAACTGGCTGACAAAACCAACTGAAGAGGAAGCGAGAAGAAGGACCCCAGACAAAAACTTGCTCTTTTGAAAGTCCGCACCATGGAAATCTGTTGGAATTTATAGTCTTTATAAATGTGTAAATATTAATTGTCAATATTTAGTCTCTATTGTCTTTATTATTTCCTTATATTGTTGTGGGTCTTTCTTCTATATAAGAAGACCTAGGCTTAGGCTTCACATATTTGAATAACATAATATTATTCTCCAAAATTTAAGATGGTATCAGAGAAAGGTTAAACCCTGGCCACCGTCGTTGGAACCCTAGCCGCCATTCTTGATTGGTGCATCCTACTTCCAGCGTTGGTGGTTTCGTTTTGCCTAGACCCATACGCTTGCGTCGCCACATCTGACCATAGCCAGAGATCTTCGTGTTCGCATTCGACCGTAGCCCAACATTGACTTGTTTGGCCTTTGTGTAAGTCTTCAACCATAGCCCATCGTTGACTTAATTGACATTCGTGCTAGTGTTAGCCGAAGGATTGTTGTTTGCTTGAGACTTCGTGTTGTTCATCGCAGTGTTTTTAAAGGCTCAAGGCGCACTAAGGCGCAATGGCCCTTTGGGGCTTAGGCGCAAGGCGCAAAAAAAGGCGCGGGCTTTTTTTTATAAGGCGCACTATATATAAAAAAACCATAAAAAATATATATATGTATATACACATGTAGCAATGCTTTGAATTTGTTATCAAGTGCTTCAAATGACCTAAGAGAAGCCCTTGCGTTTGGAGGTTTTACAATTTTTTTTTTAAAATAATAACCAACCAAAACACACAATTTGGGCTTAAAAACTTAAAAAACAAATGAAATTCAATAATCCCTAGAGGCGCATGGAGCGCGCGCCTCAGGGGCTTCATGGAAGGCACGCGCCTAGGCCGTGCCTTCTTACCAGCGCCTCGCTTCTTTGAGGCAAGGCACTTCACATGCGCCTTGCGCTGAGGCGCTCGCCTGGGTGTGCCTTTTAAAACACTGGTTCATCGGCTGAGGGGTCTTTTTGTCGTCTCGACATTTGTGCTATGCGTTCGTACTTTGCAAACGTCTTTGTCGGAGGGGTTTGTTGTTTGTCGGCACAGTTTTGGTGTCCGTTTACCAATTCGCTTGTCTTCGTTGTTCGTTGGTTTGTTTAGGTGGCCATTCGCATCTTGTTAAGCTCAGATCTCAGCTGGTTCGCTGGTTTTGGTTTGCTTTGGTTTGGTTTGGTTCAGGCACCTATTCGGCTCATTTTGTTTAGGTTTTGGTTTGGTTCATTTCTAACTCTGGTTCGGTTCGGTTAAGTTCAAATGTCAATTTTTCAAAATTGTTTATTTCTTCTTTAAAATGGACAACAAAATGATGGTTGAAAATTATGGCGACTCAAAGTTGATTTTGGAGCAAATTCATCAACTCTTGAAATTGCTATCGACCAATTTTCCTTCTAATAATTCTTGTGTATCCTTGCACAAATAGTACTTATCCTAAGGTTTTCTCCAGTAGTAACTTGTCTCTGTGGATTATAGATTCCAAAGCTTCTGATCATATGACAAGTTCCTCTCACATATTTGATTCCTATTCTCCTTCATATTGTAATAAAAAAAAATTAGAATGGCAGATGGTAGTTTTTCATCTGTTGCAGAAAAATGAACTATTAAATTGACCAAGACTGTTACCTTAAAGTCCGTTCTCCATGTTCCAAAATTAACCTATAATCTTTTATCTGTCAACAAACTTTCTAGAGATTCTAACTGTCGAGTTACTTTCTTTAAATCTCACTTTACTTTTCAGAATTGGGACTCGAAAAAGATAATTGAAAGTGCTAGGATGCTTGATGGTCTCTACTACTTTGATGAAGGTACTTTTAGTAATAAAACAACTAAGGGTCTTAGTAGTATTAGTTCTCTCTTAGTTAAAGAACAAATTATGCTTTGGCATCATACGCTAGGACATCCCAGTTTTTCCTATCTCAAAGATTTGTTTCCAAGCTTATTTAAAAGAATTGATTGTTCCTCATTTGATTATGAAAGTTGCATTTTTGGCAAAAAATCATCGTTCCACATATTCTCCAAACCCTTACAAAGCTTCTAAACCATTTGTTGGAATTTCTACTATTTAGGATTGTTAGTGTATAAATATTAATTGTAAAATATTTTGTCTTTATTGATTTCATTTATTTCCATATTTGTAATAGGTCTTTCTCATATATAAGAAGACCTAAATTGCACATATTGAATAATACAATTGAGACTTATTCTCTCAAATTGACATGGTATCAGAGCAGGAGGTCCTGTGTTCGAATCTCTGTGAAGTCGTTTCCTCCCCAATTAATATTGATTTCCACTTGTTGGGTATCTTACAAATTTCCAAGCCCACGAGTGAGGGGGATTGTTAGAGTGTTGATATAATTAAATTTACCATAACCCATCAGCTTAAGCTTTTGGGTTGATTGGTGATTTAACATGGTATCAGAGCTGCCGGAACCCTAGCCGCCACATTAAACGGCGCACCCTACTTCCGGCACGGTCAGCTCCAACTACGAACGACTTCTGCAGATCGATCTGTCCGGAACCCTCGTCTATCTGTCCAGCGACCCGATCTGTCCAAAACCCAGTCCAGCGACTCGATCTTCAGCCATCTTCGTCTTCAGCTCGATCTTCAGCGATCTTCGTCGTCGACCCGCGAACCTGATCTGGAACGACTTCTACAGATCGTTGATCATCTGCACGACTCTTCTCCGATCCGTTCGTCTTCATCAACTTCGTCTTCGATTTAACCCAACCTGCGAGCCGTCTTCATCAACTTCGTCTTCGATTGCTGTACTCACTGGTGCCCTCGATTGTTGTTCAATCTCCTCATCCCGCCACCGCGCACCCAGCATCGTCAGTAAGCCGCGCCACTGTCTGACCTGTGAGTTTTGTTGTTTGCCTATCGTCGATCGGAACCCTCACCGCCGATTTCAAACGGCGAACTTTACTTCCGATTTGAGATTTCAAACGAAGAACTCAGCCGTCGATTTGGGGTATTCGGCCACCTTTGAGTCGAAGTTATCACGATAAAGATTTAGGGTTCGGTTCGCATTCGGTTCAGTTTATTTTGGTTTGGGTTGATCAGGTTTGGTTTATTTTTTTCCAGATCTGGTCTGGTTTGGTTCATTAAATTCTGGCCTTATTACCTTCAGATTTGGTTTGGTTTGGTTTGGTTTGGTTCAAACTTTATCTGGTTTCTTATTAACTGTTTTGCTGATATGTCTAAGTTGATCGTTGAAATGGCTCAAATACAGAGTAAGACCGAGATTGGGTTGTTCGATACCACAACCACTAACTCAAGTTCCTTTTGTAAAGAGCGAATTGATCAACTCTCTAAACTGCTGCAAACCAATTTATCATCTGGTAATCTTTGTGTTTCCTTGGCACAAATAGGTAATTGTCCTCAAGTTTTTTCTTGCACAAATACTTCTTCTCCTTGGATTATTGATTCTGGAGCTTCTGATCATATGACTAGTTCTTCCCATTTTTTCAACTCATACTCTCCTTCTTTTTCTAATGAAAAAATTCGAATTGCAGATGGTAGTTTTTCTTCTATTGCAGGAAAAGGAACCATTAAATTGACTGAAAATATCTCTCTACAGTCTGTCCTCCATGTTCCAAAATTGGCATGTAATCTTTTATCTGTTAGCAAAATTTCTAGAGATTCTAATTGTCGTGTTATATTCTTTGAATCTCACTGTATTTTTCAGGATCAGGAATCGGAGAAGATGATTGGGAGTGCTAGGATGCTTGATGGTCTCTACTACTTTGATGAAGGTTCTTTTAGTAATAAAATAACTCAGGGCCTTAGTAGTATCAGTTCTCTTTCTGTGAAAGAACAAATTATGATTTGGCATCTTAGACTAGGACATCCCAACTTTTCTTATCTTAAGCATTTATTTCCAAATTTATTTAAGGGAATTGATTGTTCCTCTTTTGATTGCGAAAGTTGCATTTTTGCAAAAAATCATCGGTCCACATATTTACCAAAACCTTACAAAGCTTCCAAACCTTTTTATTTAATTCATAGTGATGTTTGGGGTGCCTCTAAAATTAGGACTCATAGTGGAAAAAGATGGTTTGTTACTTTTATTGACGACCATACTCGTCTATCTTGGGTTTATTTAATGGAAAAAAAATCTGAGGTGAATGACATTTTTCAAAATTTTTACAATATGATTGAAACCCAATTTCAAACCAAAATTTGCATTTTACATTCTGATAATGGGACTGAGTATTTTAATGAATCCTTTGATGAGTTTTTGAAAAATAAAGGCATTGTTCATCAGTCTACTTGTCGAGATACTCCTCAACAAAATGGGATTGCTGAAAGAAAAAACAGGCATTTACTTGAAGTAGCTCGTGCTATAATGTTTTCCATGCATGTTCCAAAATATTTATGGGGTGAAGCAATCCTCACAGCTGCTTACCTAATAAATAGAATGCCTAGTAAGATCTTGAATTTTAAAACTCCCATTGATTGCTTCAAAACTGTTTTTCCTACATCTCGCATATATTCTGACCTACCTCTCAAAGTTTTTGGGTGTACTGCTTATGTTCACATACCTAGCCACTTTCGGTCAAAACTTGATCATCGAGCTATTAAATGTATTTTCGTGGGTTATTCTTCAAGCCAAAAAGGTTACAAGTGTTTTGATCCTCAGACAAAAAAACTTTTTGTGAGCATGGATGTGTCTTTTGTCGAAAAACAACCCTACTTTACCCACAGTTCTCTTCAGGGGGAGCAACCAAATTTGGAAGATAACTTTTGGGATATCTATACTCCTCTTCCGAGTCTTGTTTGTCCAAATATTACTAGTCCTTCGATGCCAAGTGTAGAAACTTCTCAATCAGGGGGAGAAATACTACAGAATGATCCTACTGATCAAATTTCCGAGTTTCAGTTTTATACTAGAAGAAAATTCAATCAAAGGAACCAAGACCAGATAGTTGATCCTTCACAGAGCCAATCTGAGACTCCGACGAATGAAATTGAAAATCTTGGTAATCCTTCTTCTATTACTACTTCTTCAACTATTCAAAATACTTTACCACTTGTGTCTGATCTTGATGTTCCCATCGCCATTAGAAAAGGTACTCGAAGTTGTACCAAATATCCTATTGCAAACTACATGTCATATCAAAATTTGTCAAATAGTCATAAAGCCTTCACATCTAGGATAAATGACTTGTTTGTTCCAAGGAATATACATGAGGCCTTAGAAGATCCAAATTGGAAAGTAGCAGTTATAGAGGAGATGAATGCTCTAAAACAAAATGGGACTTGGGAAATAGTAGAGTTGCCAAAAGATAAGAAACCAGTGGGCTGTAAATGGGTGTTCACCATAAAATGCAATGCAGATGGTAGTATTGAGAGATATAAGGCCAGATTGGTAGCTAAAGGTTTCACTCAAACATATGGGATTGATTATCAGGAAACGTTTGCTCCTGTTGCTAAAATTAACTCTATTAGAGTTCTTTTGTCACTTGCAGTCAATTCAGATTGGCCACTTTACCAACTAGACGTGAAAAATGCCTTTCTGAATGGCGATTTGGAGGAAGAGGTTTTTATGAGCTTACCACCAGGTTTTGAAAAAGAACTCGGATGTAGTAAAATTTGCAAATTAAGGAAATCCCTTTATGGTCTTAAACAGTCTCCGAGAGCTTGGTTTGAGCGTTTTGGAAAAGTTGTGTCTAATTATGGATTTCTTCAGAGTCAAGCAGATCATACTATATTTTATAAACACTCTGAGAATAATAAAATCTCAATTTTGATTGTTTATGTAGATGACATTATTCTCACAGGTGATGATGAAGCTGGTCTAGCTAATCTCAAGAAAAATCTTGCAAGTGAGTTTCAAATCAAGGATTTGGGATCGTTGAAATATTTTCTAGGGATGGAGTTTGCAAGATCAAAGAAGGGTATCTTTGTTAATCAAAGAAAGTACGTCCTCGACTTACTTGAAGAAACCGGATTACTTGGTTGCAAGGTTGCAGAAACTCCTATTGAACCTAATCTAAAGTTACAAGTAGCAAAAGCAGAAGAAATAAAGGATAGAGAACGATACCAAAGACTTGTTGGAAGATTAATTTATCTATCTCATACGCGTCCTGATATTGCATATGCCGTAAGTATGGTAAGTCAGTTTATGCATGCGCCTGGACCGACTCATTTTGAAGCTGCCTATAGAATTCTGAGATATCTAAAAGGGACTCCTGGAAAAGGCATTTTATTCAAAAGGCATAATCACTTCCAAATAGAAGTTTATACTGATGCAGATTGGGCAGGAAGTACTACAGATAGAAGATCCACCTCTGGTTATTGTTCCTTTGTTGGAGGAAACTTGGTTACTTGGAGGAGTAAAAAACAAAATGTGGTGGCTAGAAGTAGTGCTGAAGCAGAGTTTAGAGCTTTAGCCCATGGAATTTGTGAGGGAATATGGATTAAAAGGATACTTGAAGAATTGAAGGTCCCTCTGAAGACACCTATACGGGTTTATTGTGACAATAAAGCTGCCATCTCTATAGCGCATAATCCAGTTCTACATGATAGAACAAAACATATCGAGGTTGATAAGCATTTTATTAAGGAGAAGATTGATGCAGGTACAATATGCATCCCTTATCTTCCTACATCAGAACAAATTGCTGATATACTAACTAAAGGACTTCCAAAGAAGCAATTCGACAGATTGATTGACAAGCTGGCTATGGAAGACATATTTAAACCAGCTTGAGGGGGAGTGTTGGAATTTCTACTATTTAGGGTTGTTAGTGTATAAATATTAATTGTAAAATATTTTGTCTTTATTGATTTCATTTATTTCCATATTTGTAATAGGTCTTTCTCATATATAAGAAGACCTAAATTGCACATATTGAATAATACAATTGAGACTTATTCTCTCAAATTGACACCATTTTATTTAATTCATAGTGACGTTTGGGATGCTTCTAAAATTAGTACTAGGTGGAAAGAGACAGTTTGTTACCTTTATTGACGGCCATACTTGTCTATCTTGGGTTTATTTAATGACAAAAATCTGAGGTGAGACGTTTTCAAAGTCTTCTATAATATGATTGAGACCCAATTTCAAACTAAAATTTGCATTTTACACTCTGATAATGAGACTGAGTATTTTAATGAAATTTTGGTGTTTTCTTGAAAGAAAAAGGTATTGTCCATCAGTATATTTGTTGGGATACTCCTGAACAAAATGAGATTGTTGGAAGAAAAAATAGGCATTTACTTGAAGTAGCTCGTGCTATAATGTTTTCCATGCATGTTTCAAAGTATTTATGAGGGGAAGCGTTCTCACCGCTGCCTACCTAATAAATAGAATCCTTAGTAAGATCTTGAATTTCAAAACTCCCATTGAGTGTTTCAAAAATGTTTTTCCAACATCCTTCATATATTTTGATTTACTTATCAAAGTTTTTTGGTGTACCACTTATGTTCATATACCTAGTCACGTCAGATCAAAACTTGATCATGGGGTTGTTAAATGTATTTTTTGGGGTTATTCTTCGAGTCAAAAGGGTTATAAATGTTTTGATCCCAAACAAATTTTTTTTTGTGAGTATGGATGTGTCATTTTTAGAACATTAACCATATTTTACCAAAAATTCTCTTCAAGGGGAGCAACAACAGAATTTGGAAGATAATTTTTGGGATATTTCTATTCTCTTCCCAGTCCTATTTGTTTTGATTCTACTAGTCCTTTGACACAACGTATAGAAAATTCTCAATCAGGGGGAGAAATACTACAAAATGATTCTACAAATCAAGTTCTTGAGTTTATGTTTTACACTAGAAGGAAATTCAATCAAATGAACCAAGATCAAATAGTTATAAATGTTCGGTTAATTTGAGACAACGTATAGAAAATTCTCAATTCCTTCAAGAATTGAAATTGAAAAGTCTGGTGGCTTCTCCCATTCCTACTTCTTCCACCATTCAAACTACTTGACCAGATGTGTCTGATCTTGATGTTCCCATAGCCATTAGAAAAGGTATTCGAAGTTGTACCAAATATCATATTGCAAACTACATTTCATATCAAAATTTGTCAAATAGTCATAAAGCTTTTACATCTAGGATAACGGATTTGTTTGTTCCAAAAAATATATATGAAGCCTTAGAAGATCCAAATTCGAAACTAGCAGTTATGGAGGAGATGAATGCTCTAAAGAAAAATGGTACTTGGGAAATGGTAGAATTGCCAAAGGATAAGAAACCAATGGGATGTAAATGTGTGTTCACCATAAAATGTAAAGCAGATGGTAGTATCAAGAGATACGACGCCAGATTAGTAGCTAAAGGCTTCACTCAGACCCATGGAATTGATTATCAAGAAACATTTGCTCTTGTTGCCAAAATTAACTCTATTAGAGTCATTTTGTCTCTTGCAGCTAATTCAAAGTGGCCTCTCTACCAACTTGATGTGAAAAATGCTTTTCTCAATGGCAACCCTTGAGAAAGAAGTTTTTATGCATTTACCACCAGGTTTTGAAAAGGAACTTAGATGTAATAAAATCTGCCGACTAAAGAAATCTCTGTATGGTCTCAAACAGTCTTTGAGAGCTTGGTTCGAACAGTTTGAAAAAGTTGTGTCTAGTTATGGATTTCTTCAAATTCAGGTTGACCATACTATATTTTATAAACACTTTGAGAATAATAAAATCTCAATTTTGATTGTCTATGTAGATGATATTATTCTCATAGGTGATGATGAAGCAGGTCTAGCTGATCTCAAGAAAAATCTTGCAAGTGAGTTTCAAATTAAGGATATTTCCTAGAAATGGAATTTGCAAGATCAAAGAAAGGTATCTTTGTAAATCAAAGAAAATATGTCCTTGACTCACTTAAATAAACATGATCGCTTGGATGCAGAGTTGTAGAAAATCCTATCGAACCCAATTTGAAATTAGAAGCAGCAAAAGAAGAAGAAATAAAGGACAAGGAATGATACCAGAGACTTGTGTGAAGATTAATTTATCTGTCTCATACACATCCAGACATTGCTTTTGCTGTAAGCATGGTATGCATGTACTTGGACGAACTCATTTTGAGCTACGTATAGAATCTTAAGATATTTAAAAGAAGCTCCTAGAAAAGGTATTTTATTCAAAAAGAACAATCAGTTCGAAGTAGAAGTCTATATAAAAGAAGACTGGGCTGGAAGTACTATTGATAGAAGTTCTACCTCTGGCTACTATTCCTTTGTTGGAGGAAATCTAGTTACATGGCGAAGCAAAAAGCAAAATGTAGTGGTCAAGAGTAGTGTTGAAGCAAAGTTTAGAGCCTTAACCCATGGAAGTTGTGAAGGCATATGAATCAAAACTCAAAAGGATATTTGAAGAATTGAAGTTCCCTCAAACTAAGCCTATTCGAATTTATTGCGACAATAAGGCTACCATATCTATAGCTCATAAACCAGTTCTACATTATAGAACAAAACATATTGAGGGTGACAAACATTTTATTAAAGAAAAGATTGATGTTGGTGCAATATGTATCCCTTCTCTTCTGACGAAAGAGCAAATTGCTGATGTACTAACTAAGGGACTTCCAAAGAAGCAATTCAATAAATTGATTGACCAGATGGCTATGGAAGACATCTTTAAACCAACTTGAGGAGTGTTGGAATTTCTAGTCTTTATAATTGTGTAAATATTAATTGTCAATATTTAGTCTTTATTGTTTTTCTTCTTTCCTTATATTGTAGTGAGTCTTTCTCCTATATAAGAAGACCTAGGTTGCTCATAGTTTGAGTCTTGGTGGTATGAAGGCTGAGCACTCTGCATGTGACGGATCTTGCACTCTTTTGTGATCGGCACATGGGCAATGCTAGTGGTTTCCTCGGTGGCACATGATGGGTCTGTTTCCTTTGCCAATGGAGGGCTTTTTCCTTTACTTTTACGCTTACCTCCATCACATCCATACGTGAGAGGGTCTTGTTAGCTATCTCAACGTAACCTCCACTTGCATCACCAATTTTCTTGAACACCTCTATGGACAATTTATCAATCTTTAGATTTTGAATCTTTAACCACCTTTCATATGAAGGGACTTCAGGATCCTTATAGAAAGCTTTGACACTCTACTGTTCAAATTTCACCAAATATATTCCTACCTTGTACCAACCTTTAATGTTGCAGAGGATACAACTCTATTCTTTATCTTGAACGGCGAGGATGGTTCTATTGGGCAGTAAAGGGCTAATGGAACCAAAGTTGGTGACTTCTTGTTGCAACGCTCTTAGAATTTCATACCAATCATCATGAAAATGCTTACAATACATGAGAATGGCCAATTTGGCGTAAAAGGGGGCTAGTTCACAGGGTGTAGGAGGTGATGTGGGAGCTGTGACTAGCGAAGGCATCTCCTGCATATTGGTCTTTAATGCTTGTTTGTAATGAGTGGTCTAAAGAGCATCTTTGTAGGATGACTTGGTAATAAGAGTGGAGGATTGGTATCCATTGTCCTATACCAGGAAAAAAGGGGCCATTTCTTCATTTTAACCCATTCTTGAGTTAAATCCTTTGAACTCAGATTTAATTGAAGAATGTTGTTCAAGTCTTTTAGCCCCCTCCTTAAAACCAATTGCCTCTTTGCATTTTGACCCTTCACATTCCTTACCTCCCTCTCATATAGTTTTTTCTCCCTTGAAAACCAGGGGAGTTTTCCATTCTCCTAAAAGAGTCCTGGTTTTGTTTTGTGCAGTCCACCCCTAAAAAAGCAATATTTAAGCTCCATTTTTTACATATTTCTATTACCTTATTTTCTGATTTAAAATTTTAGGCATCAATTTTGGTTCTATTTGATGTATAGCATGTTTGTGGGTAGAACGTTTTAGTGATTGAATGCTTAATCTATATTATGAGGATTTGGGGGGTATTTAACATTTAATTATTCTCATATGCTATAATGCATGGTAAAGATCATATTGGAAAATATAACTAGATTTCATGTGTTTGAATTTGAATTAGGGAATTGATCGGGCTAGGGTTGAACAAATGGAAGCTCGATTGAAAGAAGACATCTTAATTGAAGCTTCAAGGTATTATATTTAAGAAAAAATGTGTAAAGGGACTTTGGGGCAAGCAAAACAAGTAAAGAGATTTTAGGGTATGGGTTCAAACTTATAGTTGCTACCTTCTTAAGATATTAAATCCCACAAAGTTTTATGACAATCAAATGCCATAGCTATGTATATATATATATATATATATATATATATATATATATATATATTTTATACCCGTGAGTGTCTGGGCCAGTTTATGCGTACCTCGACTAATTTCACGGAACAACTGTCTGACTCTACTACATTTGGTTGTCAAGGAAACTCATAGGATATTAAATCCTAAGTAGGTGGTCATCATAAGTTAAACTCATCCCTTCTAAGCTCTTTTATCATTTTCATGGCCCATATTCACCACTAGGCCAATCCATGATAGTTATTGCTCAGCAATATAAAAAATTAAAAAAAGTTTTTTTAAAAAAAAGCTAAAGACAAAAAACTTCAAGGTTTAGTATATTTGTTGTGTATTTGACATTAAATAATTGATTGCTTCTTTTTTAAAAAAGTAATATGCTATCTTTTATTTTACTCATTCTATTTGATGGCAAATTTTATTTTCAAATCTGACTTAGCAGATATGGGAATAAGATTCTAGTGACCGATGAAATGCCTGATGGTCAAATGGTAGACCAATGGGAACTGGTGTCTCATGATTCCATCAAATCACCTCTAGAGGTATCAATATTGTGCTAGAGCATTAGGAGGGAAGTAGTGGGAATATTATTAGGAATCTAGAAGTGGCATGTTTATAATTAATTAGAAATTAGCTTGTGTTCATAGTTATAAATAGAGGGAGTTAAAATTTTTGGGTAGGCAGTTTTTGGAAAGTAACAAAAATTTGTATTGATATTAAGAGGGAAAATTACACTATCCCAAACACATCGAGAGGCTTGGACTCTCCCACAAACTATTTCTAAAAATTGCCTACGCCAACCAAACTCCTATTTATAACCATAAACACAAACCAATTTCTAAGAAAACAAATATGCCCCTGCTAATATTCTCACTATTTCTAATGTTCTAACACATTAAAACTTGCTTTAAGTTTAGTGTGTTCTTTAACAAAATCTCTCCATTCAAATTAGCCAAAATGTTTCATTTGATGTAGGTATATGAAGAATTGCAAGTGGAAGGAGTCCATGTAGACTATGAACGTGTCCCAATAACTGATGAAAAGTCTCCCAAGGAGATGGATTTTGATATTCTGGTGAGTTTTTAGTGTTGTAAACTCTTAATATACCAATTTTGTTGCTTTCTACTTTCAGTATGTATTCATGCATTACGTAAGGTAGGTTTTTGTTGAGACTCTTTTGCATTACAAGATGGAATTTTTTTCACTAAGAGAAAGAATTAAGGTGTCTCTATGCTTTCTTCATTATTATTTTTTAATCTGGAAAGTCAAACTCGTAGTTATAGAAGGAGGATAGAAAACACTCTCTTCTCTCTCCACCTAGTTTTTTTTTTTTTTGTCATTTTTTGTTAGGTCTTGAAGATTCAAAGATTATTTCAAGTCAAGTAAGTGCTCAAGTTCTTCTCTGATAATTTATCTTTTCAGCCGTAAAAAATATGGTTTAAAACATTGTTGTGTGGAAAACAAGAAAATTTTTCATTCGATTGTCTAAAGGTGGATTAACGTTAGAAGAAAAAAAAAAAAGGGAAGAACGGGGCTTTCATATGTTTCTTCTTAAGGATGGTGTCTACCTGTATTTTGAATATAATGCTGGTGTAATTGTCAATCCCAAGGGTGAGGTGAAAGGTTTGGCTATTACTGGCCCCACCGGGAAGGAATGCACCGAGCTCTGTCCAAGAATTGCAAGTGCTTCTAATGTCATAGTGTGAGAGTCAGATAGCCTAAGCAATTATGTCGTGCTATGAATCTTTTATTTTTTTTTGTTTGCCTCTGCTATGTTAGACACAGATGCACTGTAATTTTTGAGGTTTCTTAATCTAATGGATCGCTTGAGTTTGTTTTGCTCCTGTTTATGGAACTTTTGCAGTTTTGCTATAGATATGAAGGACGCATAACTTCATTATTTGGAGAAATATTGGAAGTTTTGTGCTGTTAAAAAATATATATTTATATTCCTTGAACCTTTGATGCTTGATGCTTGTGAGAAGAATTTGGTTGACAAAGGTCAGAAGCATTCAGACTCAATCAATTTTCATTCTCAGAGGGTTTTTGCAAAGGAGAGTAAAAAGAAATTAGTTGAGCCAAGTTATGCTCCAGAATGAGAGGTCTTATGCAGATTTGGTCAAGAAGCAGTAGGGTAGTTCTACAGCCTTTTGGGTTAAAAAGGCGTTTGAGGTAATTGACTTGAATTGGGAAAATTTTATGGTCACATCAAGATTAAATGCACATGAAGATTGGAAAGACATGTCTTGTGAGATGAAGAAGCCTTTTGAGCTGTTATGTTGATGATTCGCTGAGCTGAAGACAATGTTTTCAGTTGGGGTTTTATCAAATCATCAGAAGAAAAGGCTTTGTTTACGAATGGACCTACCTATCCATCACTTTGTACTTCTCTTTGACAAATCTCATTAGACGTTTGCTTGCTATATCATTTAGTGTAGAATGTTTAATATATGATATCCTAGGTAAGTGACTATAGTTTGATCCACAATCTTAAAGGCATCAAAGTTTAATTCAATTAAAGTAGGAAGCACCCACAAGAGCATAGTTACAACGTGCCCAAACCCATGATGTCTTATAGTTCTCCCATTCATTTATCTTTAATGGATGTTCTTTATGCATGTTGTTTTTTTTTTTTTTTTGTTTGAAGCTTGGTTGGAATATATTGTTAGGTATGTTATCTAGTCTTTGTTCTTGTATACAGGTTCGTAAAATTTCTCAAGTTGACATTAATACAGAGATAATTTTCAATTGTCAAATGGGTCGTGGAAGAACTACAACAGGAATGGTGATTGCAACTTTGGTCTACTTGAATCGAGTTGGAGCTTCTGGTAGTGCTGTTACTTTTTGTACTCAAATTAACGCAAAGAGTCTTTAATTTGTAGTTTATTTTATAATTTTCTTTAACATTATTCCTTAGATATTGTTCCTTAGATATTGTTGCTGTCTTTGAGGTGTGAAGAAAAGCTAGGTTTTTGGAAACTTAGTTTAATGATTCTTTGAAATTTTTAGCGTCTTCATTCTCACCGATCACCATGGATAAACTTAAAATTTGGAAGAAAATAAACTTATTTTTTTGAAACAAGGAACAAAACTTTTCATGGAAGAAAATAAACTTATTGTATTTCTTCTTACTTTGAATCAAATTCAAGGTCCTCTTATATAGAAGAAAGACCATCTACCAACAAGGAAAAAAATGACAAATATAAATATTAAATATACGCATAATACACCATCAATATTACAAAAGATATAAAAGAAAATCCAACACTCCCTCAAGCGGGTTGGTAGATATCATCCATGGTCAGCTTGTTGATAAGCTTATTGAATTGTCCTTTTGAAAGACTTTTAGTTCGCATATTAGTCGTTTGTTCTGTTGTCGAAAGATAAGATTTGCATATACACCTGCGTTAATCTTCTCCTTTATGAAATGCTTGTCAACTTCAATATGCTTTGTTCTATCATGTAGAACTGGATTATGAGTTATAGCAATGACAACCTTATTATCACAATAGACTCGTATAGGTGTCCTTTGAGACAATTTCAATTATTCGAGTATTCTATTGATCCTTATATCTTCACAAATTCCATGTGCTAGGGCTCTAAACTTTGCTTTAGCACTACTCCTGGCTTCTACTTTTTGTTTTTTACTACGCCATGTAACTAAATTTCCTCCAACAAAAGAACAATAATCAGAGGTAGATTTTCTACCAATAGTACTTCCAGCCCAATCTACATTAGTATACACTTCAACTTGAAGATGGTCATGTTTATGAAATAATATACCTTTACCTGGTGTTCCTTTCAAATATCTCAAGATTCTAAACACATGTTCAAAATGAATGGATCTAGGTGAGTGCATAAATTCACTCACCATACTTACTGCTAGTGTTATATTTGGACATGTGTGAGATAAATAGATTAGCCTACCCATAAGTCTTTGGTATCTGTCTTTGTCATTTACTTCTTCAGCTTTTGAAGCTTGTAACTTTAGATTCGATTCGATAGGAGTTTTTGCTATTCGACAACCAAGTAAACTTGTCTCTCGAAGTAAGTCAATAATATATTTCCTTTGACAAACAAAAATACCTTTCTTAGATCTTGCAAACTCCATCCTTAAAAAATACTTTAAGGCTCTCAAGTCTTTGAACTGAAACTCACTTGCAAGTTTGTTCTTAAGATTAGCCAAGCCCTCTTCATCATTACCTATGAGAATAATATCATCAATATAAGCAATTAACATAGCAGTTTTATTATTCCTAGAGTGTTTATTGAAAATAGTATGGTCTGCTTGACTTTGAAGGTATCTATAACTAGTGACTGCTTTTCCAAAGCATTCAAACCAAGCTCTTGGATATTGTTTGAGACCATATAAGGACTTATTTAATCCACAAACTATACTATTCCCAAGTTTCATTTCAAATCTTGGTGGTAGGTTCATAAATACCTCTTCTTCTAAATCACTATTGAGAAAAACATTTTTAACATCTAGTTGACGAAGCAACCAATCTAACTTAGCTGCAAGAGATAAAAGAATTCTGATGGAGTTAATTTTTGCAACTGGAGCAAAAGTCTCTTGATAATCAATTCCATAGGTTTGAGTAAAGCTTTTAGCAACTAATTTGGCCTTGTATCTTTCAACATTGCCATCAACATTACACTTTACAATAAGCACTCATTTGCATCTCACCGTTTTCTTATCTTTTGGCAAGTTTGTTATTTTCCAAATACCACTTTGTCTTAAAGCATCCATTTCCTCCATTACTGCTAGTTTTCAATATGAATCATCTAGGGCTTCTTGTATATTCCTTGGAACAAATAAGTTGTCTATCCTAGAGGTGAAGGCTTTATGACTATTTGACAATTTTTCATATGGGATGTAATTTGCAATGAGATATTTAGTACAAGTTCGAGTACCTTTCTTAATAGCAATAGGAACATCAAGATCAAAATGATAGGTAAGATATTTTGAACATTCGAAAGATTAGGAATAGAAAAGGGATTACTAGGCCTTTCATCATCGAGAATAGGAGAAGGTTTTGCAGCATCATTTCTTGGAATTTCAAACTGGTTTTGTGTAGAATCAACTCTTTGGTCTTGGTTCCTTTGATTGACTGTTCTTCAGTATAAAGCTTCAACTCAAAAATTTGATCTGTAGAGTTAGTTTGTAGTATTTCTCCCCCTGAATGAGATGTTTCTATACTTGACATTGAAGGACTGTGGACAGATAAGTTAGGATGAATAACATAAGGAAGCGGTTTTGATGAAGGTAGGATTAGGGTAAGTTTAGGTAAATTCACTAGATTAATCCCGTTTACCCTCATGTGTGTTTTAATCCCTTATAAATAGTGGTTTCTCTCATGTACTGAGCAACTTTCATTCTAATAAAGATCCTTGATTTGATTCTTGGAGAATTATCTCCTTTAGTCTCACTTAGGCTACATCAGGTTTAGATATTTCCCAAAAATTATCTTCTAATTTCGATTTCTACCCCTAAAGAGAATTTTGGATAAAATATGGCCATGCTCACATAATTTTTTTTTTTCCCTGAGGATCAAAACATTTATATCCCTTTTGATTTGTAGCATAACCCAAAAAAAGTATTTAGTAGCCCTATGATCAAATTTTGATAAAAAAAGACTAGATAGTGCAACCAAAAACTTTTATGGGTAAATCACAATGTATGCGGCTAGTCGAAAAAATAGTCTTAAAACATCCAAGAGGTGTTCTAAAATTCAACACTTCACTAGGCATCCTATTTATTAGGTAGGTAGACGTGAGTATAGCTTCCCCCATAAATACTTATGAACATGCATGGAAAATATTATTGCACGTGTAACTTCAAGTAAATGCCTATTTTTTCATTTAGCAATTCCATTTTGTTGAGGGGTATCTCGACAAGTGGATATATGTAAAATACCTTTATCCTTTAAAAAGTCACTCAAGTGTTCATTGAAATACTCAGTTCCATTGTTAGAGTGTAAAATGCTAATTTTAGTTTGAAATTGGGTTTCAATCATACTATAAAAATGTTTGAAAAGATCTTTTACCTCATATTTTTTTTTCATTAAATAGACCCAAGATAGATGTATGGAAATAAATGTTTTTTTTCATTAAATAGACCCAAGATAGATGTATGGAAATAAATGTTTTTTACCAATAAAAGTAACAAAACATTTTTTACCATTGAGTCATAATCTTAGAAGGACCCCAAACATCACTATGAATTCAGTAAACGATTTGGAGGCTTTGTAAGATTTTGGTAAATATGTGGATCAATGGTTTCACAGTGAAAAAAAGAGCAATCAACATCTTTGAATAAATTTGGAAATAAATGTTTAACATCTTTGAATATATTATTATGTATATTTGTCCTTTATTGTAATTGTAAATTCTCTAAGTTAGGGTTATCTTATGTACCTATATATATTCATGACTCTCTAATGAAGAATACATAGAGTATTTTTCTCAATACTGTTTAGACTGTATCAGAGCGCCCCTAGGGTTTTAGAAAATTTGTTTGGTGATTTGGGTTTTGTCTCTTCCAAGTGAGGCTAGGGTTTGAAGTTTGGGTCATCACGTTTGAGTGGTCGTTTGTCAACACCACCTACCTCAGGATGAGCGTCACGGTCAGTAGAGCAGAATCGCCATTGCCATTCGTCGAAAATAGCCGAGTGTGAACTACACGCGCCGCCGGAAAAGTTGCTTCCTTCACCATGCGCCAGCGCGTGAGAGCGTCATTCTTCCTTTCACTGATCGGGTTCGTCTTCGCTTGACAATTCCAGCCAGTCTGTGTAGGATCCACCAGACAAGAAGGTTTGGCTTTGTGATGACGCTCAGTTGTACATTCAAATCAAGAATTCAATTGAGAGTGAAGTAGTTGCCTTGGTAAATTATTGCGATTCTGTGAAGAAATAGCTCAAATTCTTAGAATTTTTATACTCAGGAAAAGAGCAAATCAATAGAATGTATGAAGTTTGCATGGCCTTCTTCCATGCGGAACTGAAAGAACAATCTGTTACGAATTACTTTATGCAAGTTAAGAAGACGTGTGCAGAACTTACTACATTACTCCCATTCAGTACATATATAAGGGGCTGTTTGGCGCGCTGTTTTGTAATCAGAAAGCCTGGGAATCACAAGACCTGAGAATCCTGGGTCGTAATCAGAAAGCCTGGGAATGCTGATTACTGTGTTTAGGGTGCAGTGTTGAGTCTGTCTGGTTTGTTGAAACCTATGTTTGGGGTGCAGGGTTGGGTTGGATTGGAGCTGTGTATGCTGATTTTTTTTTTAGACAATTTTTAGTTGGTTTTTTGGATCCATTTTATTTGTACTTGATAAATTATTTGTTCAATTGCATATCCATATTTTTCCATCTTATGTGGATCAATTGTTCCAAAGATACGAAATATATTATGTGTAATTTGTACAAGTATATTGCTATCTCAACCACAACATTCATGATCATTGAAAATGAAATAAGAACATATAATTAAAGTAGTTCGCAATGAATGTATAAAGTTGTCAAAATTACAACACATAAAACCATACAACATAGTAGAAGGTTTGAAAATCATAACATCATATAACTTAAACTTAAAGGAATAATGAAAGATAATAATAGTAGTCCATTACATAACGTAATTAAAATTAAGTAGTAGAGTGAAGGAGACGAACGCATCGAGTTGTCATCCATTGGGGGCCGGGGTCCAGGTTCTCTCCCTAAGACTTCAACACAGTAATCATACTTCCAATCAGGGGAGAATGCAAAGAAGGAGTTTAGCATCATACTATCTGACAAAAGGGTCTTCGCAACGGCCATGCAGTCCTGCCTTGTCATCCCAGGGATTGCCTTTAATTCTTCATATAGCTCGTTCGCACGGGCCCTTTCAATGCGGTCCTTCTCAGAAGGCCAAGATGCAATCCTCCCAATCTGTTCTGCGGTTAAGTGGAACCCGTTATTCAGGATGTCTGACATGTTGGACTTTGAGGATATACGCCTCCTCCTACTTGGTCGAGGCCCTCCAAACTCTCCTGTCCGACTTGTTGGCGTACCTGATGTCTTTTCCCCAATTGATGTATCAACTGTAGGTGGATCGCGGACGAATGTATTTTCAAATTCAAGGGGGAAGTCATCATCCAGGTCAATCGCACCATCTGATGTCATCTCAGCTGGAGTCTGTGCGCCTGCCCCTGTTGCTCTATCTTTTCCAAATATTATGGCAAGATCATTAAACCAGGGGAATGGCTTGTTTCTGAGTCCTCGAGCATTGGGATGACCCTGCATGGCAGTGTGGGAACAATTAGAAGATGTGCAATAATTATTTTATCTAAACAATTAACTAGCATGATATTTGTCATACCTTCACCCAATCATCAAATAACTTTTTCTCAGCCTCGATGCATTTTCGTTCCTCATTCCATCCAAACCCACTACATGTAGGCCCCATCATCTCAAAAATTGCTTGGTATTGTCTCTTCAAAGTCCTCAATCGTGACTCCAAATTAGGGGAAACTTGCATGTCACATTCAGGCATCTTCTCCTTCATCATCTTTTGCACAGCGATCAGAAATCCCGGCCTAAAGGTGCCATTATCAGCCCGCCAACCACCAGCCTGGACGAGATGCAGTAGACATTCGACGAACACAGCGTCCTCCTCAGGAGTCCATATATGTTTGGAGTTTTTATTTTGTGATGAGGATTCTGCCATCTACAATAATACATAAATTTTAATAATATAGTTAATGCATTGTTTCTTTTTAAAACGTATCGATAAACGAAATTATATGTTCGAATAAGCATTCACGATTATGTAATTAATTCATTAATATGAACTGAATGTTATGTACATATCCAAAAATATATATGGGCTGACTGTCACAATTACACAGTAGTCCCACAAAAGACATATATGAACGAAATTAAAAAAAAGGAAATAAGAGTCCATGTTGACATTGAGTCAATTCCCATTCCAAATCGTCCACATATGGTCCGCGAGGTTATCCCTCCATCCAGTCCAGACATCTGTTGTCTCCACAAAGCTAATGTTGTTTGCATTCATCTCATACGAGTCGGGATCACTTGGGTGCGCTGCCTCAAATATTGGGTCTGGACCCATTTCTTTAATGATCAAGTTGTGTAACAAACAACATGCAGTGATCGTTTTACACTGGACTTCGACGGGGTAATAAGATTTTCCTCGAAGGATTGCCCACCGCCCCTTCAATACACCGAATGCCCTTTCGATCACGTTTCGAGCTGATGAATGTCTCATATTGAACAACTCTTTCGGGCTGATTGATGGATTCCCTCCTCGCCATTCAGTTAGATGGTATCGTGTTCCCCTGTATGGGGCTAGGAATCCTTCTGCATTTGGATATCCAGCATCACACAGGTAGTAGTAACCTGCCATAATGTCAGGTACATGAATGCTAACATTGGACTAATTTGGTGATATTCTAAAATGACAAGTTCGAACCATATTGACAGTGTGGTTACCCCTTGGGACCTTTAACCCTGTCGGTCTGGATACTGCGTCACGTAGAACCCTAGAGTCAAATGCAGATCCTTCCCATCCAAGGAGGACAAAGATGAATTCACCATTCTGAGAACATACAGCAAGAACATTCGTGGCGATCTCACCCTTCCTCGTCCTATATCGTGGGCGATCAACTGCACTAACGTTTACTCTGATGTGTGTCCCGTCTAATGCACCTAAACAATTCTGCGATGAAACAGGAGATATGGTTTCAATTTTCTAAAGTTGAAATCATATCTCCAATTGTGAGGACAGTGTAAGTGTCACTTATGTACCTCGAACCAGCGCCACCTCTCGTCCTGGCAAGTGTTGGTGACTGGTTCGGGTGACTTTCGTAACACCTCGTGCAGTCTCAGTAGCGCATCTAATACTGCATTGAAATGTCTTGACACGGTCTCACCAGATCTTGCGAAATGTCTGCGCACCACCCGATTTTTAACATCGTGGGCAACGATGTGGAGAAATATCGCAACCATTTCCTCCACGTCAACATATTGAGTCCCGGCTAACCCCCCTCTTACCTTAAGTAACTCACATAAGATGGTGAATGTTCTTATATCCATTCGTGTATTCTCACGGCAAGCCAAATCGCTTTCATGTATAAGTCGGAAGAAATTTAATTGCCTAATTTGGTGTCTTACATAGGGAGATTGGTTTTCAAGTCTCCGTTGCCCTTACATAATTGCAGTAAATGTTGCTACGAACTGGAATTGTGTGGCGCATATGACAGTAAGAATTGCTATCAACTCATTCGGGTCAATATCCAGTCCGTCCATTTACTACTTAAGTTATAGGATCCTGAAAAAATATATTCAGGTACATGAGATTCATTGCTTCCATAGTAGGGCTCCTAGGATAACTAGGACTGCACCAATTACGAATCCTAAAACAAGTACGAAAGCATGATATGCTCCACTACATATGGGTACAGATGTACATCATACGTGTTGACTACGTCCTCTATTAGGTTTGGATTCTACAAACTCATTTTGGTTCATCGTACCCATATTGCATACCCTATAAGCTGAGTCTGCTTCATCAAATGTCCTATAAGACTTGTATACAACCCCACTAGCGCATGATATGCATGTATGACATTCATACTATGTCAAATAAATATCGGGCCTACGCCCGATAAATACAACATAAAAACTTCTTCCCTCCCATAACCCTAATGTAATACATGTAATAATTAGGAAATATTTCAAACATATGGGCCAAACTGTGTACAATTTTTTTCCCCAAATTCATGTGATAAATAATGCTTAACTTTTGCAAGTTATTATGTTCATTTTTTTTTTTGAAAAGATGTAACTATCCACCTATCTTTTTGTCTCAAATTTATTATGCGAAAAAAATTCATAATTGTTGTTTCTATTTTTTTAAAAAAAACACATTTTTATATAGTATGAAATTTTTTTGTAACTTACAAAACCAAAAGGCCAAACTGTGTACAATTTTTTTCCCCAAATTCATGTGATAAATAATGCTTAACTTTTGCAAGTTATTATGTTAATTTTTTTTTTTGAAAAGATGTAACTATCCACCTATCTTTTTGTCTCAAATTTATTATGCGAAAAAAATTCATAATTGTTGTTTCTATTTTTTTTAAAAAAAACACATTTTTATATAGTATGAAATTTTTTTGTAACTTACAAAACCAAAAAGGCCAAACTATGTACAATTTTTTCCCCAAAATCATGTGATAAATAATGCTTAACTTTTGCAAATTATTATGTTAAAAAAAAAATTATGTAACTTTACTAAATCATTGTAGCATCCCCTACCTTTTTGTCTCTAAGTTTTATGCTAAAAAAATTTCTAACTTGTTGCCAACTGTTGTATTTAAAAAAAAAAAACAGATTTATTTAGTATGAAACTTTTTTTTTCTAAGTTTAGTAACTTAGGGAACCAAAAAGCCAAAATATGTACAATTTATGTAATAATTGAATACAACTTCATTCACGAAAAGAAGTATACACACAACCATATATATTACAAACAATTACCAAAATATCTGTAATATACCAAAAAAAAAAAGTTCTAAAAAGTGTAACATATCTAATATCACAACATACAACAAATAGGGTTAAGTTCTAAAAAAATATGTAAATAACAATGTCTTTGATAATAAACAGAAAAAAAAAATAGAGGGTGGAAAAAAATTTACGTTAAGAAGATGAATCGATTCAAGGTGCACTAAACGGATTCAACTGTAAAAATACAAGGCCTACAAAAGAAAGTAAACAAATTAGAAGGAAAAATAGAGTAAATGTAACAGTGAGATGAGAAATGACAAAACCATACAAAATGAAGGAGTGAAAGGAATGATACTTATACGATGTTTGGCCCGATTATTGATTATGTGCTCCTTGAAGCATGGAAAAAATAGCAAACAATTTTTAATGTAGACCACGTGATGTAGACATTTGATAGAAACAAAAAAAAAAAAAAGTTAGTTTATAAAGAATGAAGGGCATAAGAAGAATACTTAAAAAGTAAACTACATATAAAGAATAGAATATTATGCAAATGAACTCATATGATCAGGTTGAATGCTTACCAAAGAGAGGAATCCTTTTGTGAGAGAGTGTAGTGCATGTGTTTGGGTCTCAAGAGTGGTAAATTTAAAGAAGAGATTGAAGAAGAGATGTAATTAATCACCAACTACCACCATCACCATTAAAAGGGTTTACATAAATGGATGTGACTATTTTACACTCAACCACCCAAGTCATTGCAAATAAATGTAACTCACCATCCCCTTTCATTAAATAAAAAGAGTTTGAAATACATAGATGTGACATAGAAACCCAACCAACAAGATAAGTAATTTAATATATGAGTTGACAAGTATTGCCCACTCTATATCCCTAGTAATGAGCAAATTAGATCTAGCAAGAATAGGTGCAACTTGGACCTAATGTATGCAGAGATGAAGGAAACAATCATGGTGATGCTAGAGGTTAGAAAAAAAAAGGAAATCTTAAATACAATAGATTTGAAATGATAATTAGGTGAGAATGTAGTAGACGAACCAAGCATTTTACTATATAATCCACACAAAGATAAGAGCACAATCCCAATTTAACAATCATATTCACCCAAGAGGTAAACATAAGAGATTTTCATACTCGGATACTCAAGACTAACTATTCCCTGCTCATCAAAATTTGACATCAACTAAATTCAAGGTGTAAGGTTTTCTTTTTCCAAAAAACATGGTGGATAGTATTTCTCGCAATTTGATGAAAAGTATTAAATCTGAACTAATCCAATACCATAGATGGAATCTCAATACGAAAAGAAGAATCGTTCTTAGCACAAAGAAGTGAAGTTCAAGAGAGCACACAGCAGAGTAGAAGAATTCTGATCTAATTGACTAAAACTCAAATGCATAATTAATGAATTATAAGAGAGATACTTCTCTCAAGAAGCACAAAATGGCTTTGTTGTTTTTTTGTGATTTATGAAGTTGTTGATGAAGGAACCTTTGAAAGAGATTCCACAGCAACTTATACAATGTCTCACTTTGGAAATTTTGCAATCTAACTTACCAAGGAGAGGAGAACAGCACAATACCTTCAGTTTGGCAATTTGATTTTATTATGTATCCAAGTCTTTATCTCATAGGTTTGAAGTTTCAATTTCGAGTATAATAGATCCCTTCATCCATAATTAATTGCTTACCAACTAGGTTATTGAGATATTCAAAGACTACATGATAGTCAATCCGAGCATAATTCAATGAAATAAAGTATAAATTATCATCCAAAGGTCGATGATTCAATCTTACCAAACAATTTGTTTAGCTAAAAAAAACAAGCCAAAAATTCAAACAAAAAATCACTATTCTAGTCACCTGAAACCTGCAAATGTAGAAGTCATCACCAAGGGCAGCTCTGAAACCCTCAACGAAAGAAATTGCAGGGTTCCTGGGTAAGAAATGGACGCTCAGATTCACCAACGCCTTGATTCGATCAGGCATAAACAAGCAAAAGTACCACGCAATGATAGCCCCCCAATCATGCCCTACCAGAAACACCTTCTCAATCCCAAGCTCGTCCAAAGCCCCAACCAAATCGCCGACAATATGCAACCCCGTGTAGGAAGTATGCGATTCCGGCGAGTCGGTGTCGCCATAGCCGCGGAGATCCAGCGCGATGGCTTGATATCCGACGGAAGAAAGGTAGAGAAGCTGGTGGCGCCATGAGTTCCAGAGCTCGGGGAAGCCGTGGAGAAGAACGACGGGGCCCGTGCCTATGGAGACGAGATCTGCCGAAGAGTTGTCGGAATCCTCTGAGGTCGGTGATCGATTTGTTCGACGATGAAGGAAGAAGAAGATGGAGACGAGATCTGCCGAAGACGAAGATCGACGATGAAGGACAGACTTGGAGACGAGATCTGCCGAAGAGTTGTTGCAATCCTCTGAGGTTGGTGATCGATTTGTTCGACGATGAAGGAAGAAGAAGGTGGAAACAAGATCTACCGAAACGGAAGATCGGCGATGAAGGACAGACCTGAAGACGAGATCCATCGGAGAGTTGTTGTCGATGAAGGAAGAGGAAGGTGGAGAGAAATCGAGAGATATGGAGAAGGGAAATGTTTCATTCCAGAGAGGTGAGAGAGAGAAGAAGTCACGTGTTCCATTTTTCAACCCTACCCTACCGTGTTCCATTCTCTGGCGTGTTGGCATTACATTACAACCCATTTACAACCCTACCCTACCGTGTTCCATTTTTCAAACCCATTATTTGAATACAATGGCCCAAACAAGGGTTTGGATTTGGATTCCAACCCAATACACTCTACCAAACAGCCCCTAAATGTTCAACATGCTCAGTAAGAGAAGATGGGTGTCATGAGCTTTCTAAATGGTATTTTGCCTGAATTTGGGATGACTAAATCACAAATTCTCTTTGGCTTTGAGATCCCTTCTTTAGACGAAGCATTTCATAGAGTTCTTCGTACAGAAAATCCTCCATCTAGTTTTCCTGTTTCTCAGCCTAATAGTGCTCTAATCAGTCAAAATGATCCTAAGGTCACTAATGGGATGAGCATCCATACTCAGAGACTTGGTTATGATAATTGGCGACAAGATTTGCAAGAGATTGTATGTAACTATTGTCGTAAGCCTGGTCATATGAAACGTGTCTGTTGGAAGTTATTGAATAAAGGCCAAAGACCTCAAGTTGCTCAAGTTGCTTCCACCAATAATACATCTGAGAGGTCGGTTATGTTAGGATACCACATAACAAGAATCAAGATCTGAAATATATTGAAATGTAAAGTATCAATAACTACAAGATAAACCAAGTATAAGGCACTTGGAACCTCCCCTCTTGAGTATGCTAACTCAAGCCCTAGATCACTCAACAATTGCCCCCCTTCCCTCAATCCCCCACTCTCTATTTATAACCCAATATACTAACTAACTCCCCAACTAATTACTCTTATGCCCTTACTAATTCCCAACTACTCCTACCCATAAACCCTTATTAGTTCCCTTACATTACCCCGCCCTTCAACGACACCTTGTCCTCAAGGTGTGCTTATCAAAATACAATCCCCAAAATTGGGTAATGATCAACAAAAAAAAGAAAAAAAAAAAAAAAAAAAATTAATAGAAAACCCCGTGGATCGGTGCTCCGATGACCATGTGTGGTGGCAGCAGTGAGGTGCAGTGGTCGGAGTCAGCAGATGGCGAGGTGCCGCGGCGGTCGCTGATTGGCAAAGAGGGGAAGCGGAGGTGGTAGCTAGGGTTGGCCTTTCTTTCTTCACATGGGCCAATTAGTGTCATATTGGGCGAACTATTTGAGTGCAACAAGAAGGAACGACCCAGCCAAAAACAAAAAATCCATTTTGGCCGATGAATAAAATTTACTTGTAAGTGGGTTTCTTAGCCAATTTATTCGAGGCCAGCCCATTCCAATGAAGCCCATGCCCAAGAGTAACTAATTTGCTTCCAGACTTTTCTTTTCTCTGACAACGCACGTGGTAAGAAAATTCCATCCCCATGATTCCTTCTTCACGAAGGTTGCATTGGTCCCTTCTCCTGGACTTCATCTTCGTTCGCGCTTTCTCTTGTCGCCAGCGTCGGCCTCTATTAGGACTTTGTCTTCTTTTATTTTCTTCATGGCCGTCAATGTTCGATTCCTCTGCTACCTTTTCACGTCTCTTGAGTTGGTGCCTTCCCCAAAGTTGTGTCTCTGGCCACACACGTCGTCGTTGTCGACAACAGTCTCCATTGACCTTTTTTCTTCTTTTCTTTCGAACCTTGCGGCTACTGAACCGCCGTTTTCGCCAAAATGGTTGGCGACTCCCCTTCGGAAAGCCCACCTTCGACACGCTAGACGCAATCCCAACCCCTTTGCCCAATGTCGTTGAACTCCAACAGATCAAAAATCGGCCTCCCCAATCCTTCTTCTTCGTCCATTGTCGCCGACCTTCCTCTACAAGTTTCGGCGGATACAAACTCTTCGTCTGGTCGTCAGTGATCACTCCTGCATCTTTCTTCCGCCGTTTTTTTATTCGCCGATCACCCTGCCACTCCTGCCACTTAACCGTTGGCGTCATTTTGTCTAGTCTGCCACCGGTGATCGCAGACAAGCCCTTCCTCGGTTGTTTCTTCATCTGCTGTTGGCCTCGCCTTCTCGCTGGTATTTTTTTCCTTCTTTCCTCCTTTGCTTCTTCATCCCCTCGCTCGTCACCCTTCCGATCACAATACCGCCTACACATTTTCTTTTCTCTCTTCCTCGATTTCTTCTTCTGAGAAGATTCTCATCCCTCGTGCTCCTTTGGAATTCCTTGAGGTGCCTTCGTTTTTGGAGGTGCCCTCTCGTAAGATCGACGCCTTCCCGCCACTCTTCGGCTAAGCTTACAACTGCTCGTCGTTGATCTAATCAAATTTTCCTTGCTCTCTCTTTCCTTCACCGCTTCTTCATCTTTCTTCTTTTGCTTCTGTTCTCTCTCTATCCTTTGGCGATCAATATCCTCAAACTGTTTTTGCATTCTTTCCAATGCTTGTTGCATTTCCTCGATGATTTCCTGTACTGTCAACATGGTCTCTAGCACACGATCTTGATCCATTACTAGAAACGATCCCCAAGATGAACGCGCTCTGATACCAATTGTTAGGATACCACCTATCTGAAATATATTGAAATGTAAAGTATCAATAACTACAAGATAAACCAAGTATAAGGCACTTGGAACCTCCCCTCTTGAGTATGCTAACTCAAGCCCTTTCTCTCTTCACATGGGCCAATTAGTGTCATATTGGGCGAACTATTTGAATGCAACAAGAAGGAACGACCCAGCCAAAAACAAAAAATCCATTTTGGCCGATGAATAAAATTTACTTGTAAGTGGGTTTCTTAGCCAATTTATTCGAGGCCAGCCCATTCCAATGAAGCCCATGCCCAAGAGTAACTAATTTGCTTTCAGACTTTTCTTTTCTCTGACAACGCACGTGGTAAGAAAATTCCATCCCCATGATTCCTTCTTCACGAAGGTTGCATTGGTACCTTCTCCTGGACTTCATCTTCGTTCGCGCTTTCTCTTGTCGCCAGCGTCGGCCTCTATTAGGACTTTGTCTTCTTTTATTTTCTTCATGGCCGTCAATGTTCGATTCCTCTGCTACCTTTTCACGTCTCTTGAGTTGGTGCCTTCCCCAAAGTTGTGTCTCTGGCCACACACGTCGTCGTTGTCGACAACAGTCTCCATTGACCTTTTTTCTTCTTTTCTTTCGAACCTTGCAGCTACTGAACCGCCGTTTCCGCCAAAATGGTTGGCGACTCCCCTTCGGAAAGCCCACCTTCGACATGCTAGACGCAATCCCAGCCCCTTTGCCCAATGTCGTTGAACTCCAACAGATCAAAAATCGGCCTCCCCAATCCTTCTTCTTCGTCCATTGTCGCCGACCTTCCTCTACAAGTTTCGGCGGATACAAACTCTTCGTCTGGTCGTCAGTGATCACTCCTGCATCTTTCTTCCGCCGTTTTTTTATTCGCCGATCACCCTGCCACTCCTGCCACTTAACCGTTGGCGTCATTTTGTCTAGTCTGCCACCGGTGATCGCAGACAAGCCCTTCCTCGGTTGTTTCTTCATCTGCTGTTGGCCTCGCCTTCTCGCTGGTATTTTTTTCCTTCTTTCCTCCTTTGCTTCTTCATCCCCTCGCTCGTCACCCTTCCGATCACAATACCGCCTACACATTTTCTTTTCTCTCTTCCTCGATTTCTTCTTCTGAGAAGATTCTCATCCCTCGTGCTCCTTTGGAATTCCTTGAGGTGCCTTCGTTTTTGGAGGTGCCTTCGCGTAAGATCGACGCCTTCTCGCCACTCTTCGGCTAAGCTTACAACTGCTCGTCGTTGATCTAATCAAATTTTCCTTGCTCTCTCTTTCCTTCACCGCTTCTTCATCTTTCTTCTTTCGCTTCTGTTCTCTCTCTATCTTTTGGCGATCAATATCCTCAAACTGTTTTTGCATTCTTTCCAATGCTTGTTGCATTTCCTCGATGATTTCCTGTACTGTCAACATGGTCTCTAGCACACGATCTTGATCCATTACTAGAAACGATCCCCAAGATGAACGCGCTCTGATACCAATTGTTAGGATACCACCTATCTGAAATATATTGAAATGTAAAGTATCAATAACTACAAGATAAACCAAGCATAAGGCACTTGGAACCTCCCCTCTTGAGTATGCTAACTCAAGCCCTAGATCACTCAACAATTGCCCCCTTTCCCTCAATCCCCCATTCTCTATTTATAACCCAATATACGAACTAACTCCCCAACTAATTACTCTTATGCCCTTACTAATTCCCTACTACTCCTACCCATAAACCCTTATTAGTTCCCTTACAGGTTACTATTTCTGTAGATGAATTTGCTAAATTCCAGTTGTACCAGGAATCATTGCAGGCATCATCTTCATTGACTCCTATTGCAACTCTTGCTGAATCAGGTATTATGAATCATTATCTTCTTACATCCTCTACCAAATGGGACATATATTTTGATGCCACAACCCATATGACAGGTAATTCTAACTTATTTCCTACCTCTTTGTCACCTGCACCTTTTCCGACTGTCATTCTAGCAGATGGATCATCATCTATGAGATTGTCCCTCCATCATCCCTTTCTACTCCATCTCCTTCAGTATCTATCCCTCCTCGTCCACCCATTACTCAAGTTTACTCCAGGCGGCCACCACAACAACGTTCAAACACATTTGCTATATCAGAAGATTCTTCGACATCTGATCCAGGAACAAGTGATGAGCTTCCCATTGCCTTTCTTAAAGGTAAACGCACATGTACTTATCCTATTTCTTCCTTTGTTTCTTATCACCAGTTGTTATTGCCCACATATTCTTTTCTTACCTCCCTTGATTCTACCTCTAAGTTTGTTCATGAAACTTTATCTTATTTTGGTTGGTGTAATGCAATGATCAAAGAGATGAATGCTTTAGATGATAATAGTACTTGGGATTTAGTATCTCGTCCGGCAGGAAATAAGGCGATTGGTGTAAATGGATGTTTGCAATCAAGGTTAAACTTGACGGATCATTTGCTCGTTTGAAGCACGTATGTTGCTAAAGGCTATGCTCAAACTTATGGGATAGATTATTCTGACACATTTTCTCTGTTGCTTAACTAACTTCTATCAAGTTGTTTATTTCCATGGCTGCTACTCTATGTTGGTCTTTGCATCAACTTGACATCAGAATGCTTTTTCTCCATGGTGATCTTCAAGAGGAAGTTTATATGGAGCAACTACTTGGATTTGTCGCTCAAGGAGAGAGTGATAAAGTTTTTCGTCTTAGAAAATTGTTGTATGGATTGAAACAAAGTCTACTAGCATGGTTTGGTAAATTTAATCAAGCACTTGAGCAGTTTGGAATCAGTTTGGAATGAAGAAAAGTACGCTTGATCATTTTGTTTTCTATCGACGATCTGAGAGTGGTATTACTCTACTTGTTGTGTACGTCGATGATATTGTCATCACTGGAAATGATACATCAAGTATATCTTATTTGAAAACTTTCCTTCAGGATTGGTTTCATACTAAAGATCTGGAAACACTTAAGTATTTTTTGGGCATTGAAAGTGAAGAGAAGCAAGAAAGGTATCTATTTGTCACAATGAAAATATGTACTTGATTTGTTATCTGAGACAGGAAAACTGGGAGCTAAACCATGTAGTACTCTGATGATACCTAATTTGCAACTCACCAAAGAAGGAGAATCATTTAAAGATCCTGAGAGATATAGAAGATTGGTTGGGAAGTTGAATTATTTGACAGTGACGCGACCAGACATCGCTTATTCAGTAAGTGTTGTGAGTTAGTATATGTCTTCACCTACAGTGGATTATTGTGCTGCAGTGAAACAAATTCTATGCTACCTAAAAGGTGCACTTGGACGTGGAATCTTATATAAAGACCATGGTTATACAAAAGTTGAATGTTTTTCATATGCTAATTGGGCAGGATCTAAAGAAGATAGAAGATCAACTTCTAGATATTGTGTTTTTGTAGGAGGCAATTTGGTGTCATGGAAGATTGAGAAACAGAATGTGGTTTCGCATTCAAGTGCTAAGTCAAAATATAGAGTTATGGCACAGTCCGTGTGTGAAATAGTATGGATATATCAATTTTTGACTAAGATAGGTCTTAATATTACTATGTTAGCTAAATTGTGGTATGATAATCAAGCTGCACTTTACATTGTGTCTAATCCAGTGTTTCATGAGCGGACTAAACATATTAAAGTGGATTGTCATTTCATTCGTGAGAAAATACAATAAGGGTTGGTGTCCACAGGATTTGTGAAGACTGGAGAACAATTAGGAGATATCCTTACCAAAGCCTTAAATGGAACAAGAATAAATTATCTTTGCAACAAACTAGGCATAGTTGACATATTTGCTCCAGCTTGAGGAGTGTTATAATATATATTATTACGTATATTTGTCCTTTATTATATTGTACATTCTCTAAGTTAGGGTTATCTTGTGTACCTATATATATTTGTGACTCTCTAATGAAAAATACATAGAGTATTTTTTCTAATATTGTTTACAAAAAGAACATTCATCAAAGTAGTAGAGACCATTAAGCATCCTAGCGCTCCCAATTTTGTTTCCTAAGTCTTGATGCTGAAAAATACAATGGGATTCAAAGAAAGTGACACAACAATTAGAATCTCTACAAAGTTTACTGATAGATAAAAGGTTACAGGCTAATTTAGGAACATGGAGAACAAACTGGAGAGAAAGAGTATCAGTCAATTTAATGGTTCCTTTTCCTGCAATAGGAGAGAAACTACCGTATGCAATTCTAATTTTTTTGTCATTTTTATAGGAAAGAGAAGAGGAATCAAATAAATGAGAGGAACTAGTCATGTGGTCAGAGGCTCCAAATTGGATAATCTATGGAGTGAATTACTATAAGAAAAAGCTTGAGGATAGTTACCTATTTCTGCCAAGAAAACACAAAAATTACCAGATGATAAATTGTTTTGTAGCAAAGAGTCGATTGGTTTGCTCCGTACTAGAAGAACTTAAGTTAACGACTGTAGTATCGAACAACCCACTCTCACTCTTACTTTGTTTCTGAGTCATTTCAACAATCAACTTGGACATATCAACCAAAAAAAAATAATTAAACCAAATAAGAAACTAGATAAAGTCTAAACCAAACCAAAAAAAAAAAATTGAACCAATATTTGAATTGACCGAACTAGACCAGATCTGAGAAAAAATGAGGTATGTGCTTAGTCACACACAAAAGTACAAACTGACTAGTTCAACAACAAAGTAAGTAGTAGAAGATGCAACAACAATAAACCCACAAATAGAACCCACGTAGCCCACGACGGCGAACTATCGAACGGTGCGAACTGAACAAAGATGATATGCAAAGGTGTTGCAGATGTCGGGTCATGTGGTCGCGCGTTGCACAATTTCTTGGCACGAATGGCGGAGGTGGTGCGTGGTTGTGTGGTCGGAGTCGAACAATGCTTGGGTCCGAGTCAAATGATGAAGAAGCAACTGTGTTTCAAAAATGGCCTTAATCTAAAAACAAAAGCTCGACGTGAACACCCTGCAAATGCAAACGATAACCTGCCGTTGGAACTAATGTGCGTTGTTCAAGATGACAGCTAGGGTTCCGACGACGGTGGCTACGACAAAAGCGGCGGTGGCTGATGACTAGGGTTAGGGTATTTTTAGAGTTTTATTTTCTTCTTTGATACCAACTTGAATTTAGGGAAGAAATAAAGATATTGTATATCTTCTCTCTTTCAAATCAAATACAAGGTTTTCTTATATAGAGAAAGACCATCTACCAATAAGGAAAGAATATTACAAATATAAAAGAGAGAATAAAGTTCTTGTTCACATACACTCCATTTTTTACTAGGGAGGCTAAGGTAAGGTTCTCGCTATAGAATTCAATTGGGTGGCCATTCTATGATAAAACGCCTCCTACGCCAATACCCGAAGCATCTACAGTTACTTCAAAGGGTTGTTCAAAGTTAGGGAAGGCTAGGACCGTTGTGGAGCTTAGTTTGTGTTTAAGTTTCAAAACTCTCATCTTGTAAGTTGTCTAAAGGAACTTCCCTTTCTTCAAACACTCGGTTAGGGGTGCTACAAAAGCTAAGATCTCTTATGAATTTACAGTAAAAAGAAGCCAACCCAAGGAAGCATTGTATATCTCTCACTGAATGATAGCCTCAATTCTATTAAGGTCAACAGTAATGCCATGTTTACTAATGACAACCTAGAAAATGAGTTTCACCATGCATAAATGAACACTTAATATTTATGTAAAGTTGGTGTTCAAGAAGTGTGGAAAACAGTGTGCGAAGGTGAGATAAATGTTCTTTTGGTTTTTACTGTAAATAAGTATATCATCGAAGTAAACAACAATGAAATTATTTCTAATAATGAAGAAGAACCTGTTTCATCAATCTCATGAAGGTGCTTGGGGTGTTCGAAAGACCAAATGGCAAGACTAACCACTCAAAAAGGCATTCATTTGTCTTGAAGGCTGTTTTCCATTCAACACCTTCCCTAATTCATATTTGGTGATAGCCATTGCGTAGGTCCACTTTAGAAAATACCTCAGCACCTGTTGGTTGATCCAATAAATCAGCAACCATGGGATTGGAAAACGGTATTTGACTGTGATTTTCTTAATTACCTGGCTGTCAATACACATTCTCCGTGAATCATCTATCTTTGGTGTAAAATAGGGCTGAAACAACACATGGACTAAAGCTTAGAAGAAGGTGGCCCTTCTTAAGGAATTCTTGGATTTGGTCAGGTAAGATTTTATATTCACTTGGGCTCATTCTATAGTGTGGAAGGTTTGGTAGAGAGGATCCAAGAATTAAGTCGATTTGGTGCTGTATTTCGTGGAGAGGTGGTAAATCAGTGGGTGTTTCTAGTAATTGGGGAAAATTGTTTGGAAGCCTGGTGATTTCTTCATGTTCTGGAGCTGATGGTTGCTGAATTTCTGCACGTTAACAGCCACTGCCCAGATCATGGTGGAATTTTTTGGAAGAAACTCCTTTACTCTAAAAACCGTGAATAATTGGCTGGTTTTGTTGTCTCTTTTTTCCCTTCTATCATTTGTAGCATTTGATGGATGGACAACCTTTTTACCCATTCAATGGAATTCAATTGTGTTTCCACGACCTCTATGAATTGCTTAAGGTTGTCTTTTACATGGTTACCTATAGTAGACCTTTCTTGTATATATCACCTTCATATATGAGTACGATTATTGTTTTTAAAACAGGTGTACGTACATGGCAGCTGCTTGCGAGCTGTATTGTAGTTTGTTAGCATGTCTCCGAGAGACTGTAAGATCTTTGTTTAAATTAGAGAATTCTTCTGGTTCAAGATTAAGCTTTCTGGTATGAAATAACTTAGATGGCCAAAATTGTTTCCTGCAGGGACATTGAATTATACTTTAGGTTTTATTTTGTTAGATTTGAGCTCCTTTTGTTTTAGTCTGGCTCCCTTTGCTGGACTCTTTTTTTTATGCCCCTTGTTAGACTCTTTTTTTTTTAGCATGTGTCTGGCTCCCTTTGCTAGACTCTTCTTTTTTTTTTTTAGCAGGAAAAAAAACCATTCTGGTCGGAACATTAAAATTTCACACAGTCCCCTAAAGTACTTAGATTTTTAGCTGGATTATGTTAATCTTGTTACCAAATCAACTAGGTATCTCAAGGACAAATTCAATTGGAAAAGTTTCTGACTGCAGTGCTAATGTCGATGACAATTTGCCAAACTCAGATGAAGCAATTCGTAGGGGAGAGTATGCAGTTATAAGAAGCTTGACTCGGGTACTGGAGGTACTTGATACTGTCTCTTACCACTTTTTGCTAAACTTTTTAGCTAGTACTTTTTCCTATAACAAGGATAAATTCCATAGGGTGGTGCTGAAGGCAAACGACAAGTGGATGAAGTCATAGATAAATGTGCCTCCATGCAGGTAATCTTTGAACTTAATGGATTCAGCTACATCTTCTTGCTCATTTAAGTCAAAGTTTATGCATTTTTTTACTTGCTATTCTACTTGCTGAATGTAGAATCCTATTTCCTTGCTGCGTTATGGTGTATTTTTCAATTTTTATTATGAAGTTCACAACAATAGGATGTGTCATTGAATTGAACTACAGAATTTGCGAGAAGCAATTGCCACTTATCGCAACAGTATTTTGCGGCAAGCTGATGAGATGAAGAGAGAAGCAGCATTGTCATTTTTTGTGGAATACTTGGAAAGATACTACTTTCTCATATGTTTTGCTGTTTATATCCATTCAGAGAGATCAGCTTTACGTTCTACTTCATCTGGTCATTGCGGTTTTGCTGAATGGATGAAAGAAAGGCCTGAATTGTATAGCATCATACGTAGGTAAAACAAATTGCATTATATAAATCCTTCAGTTCTGTCTTCATTTTCTTTTTAATACATCGGGGTTGGTCCATGTTATACACTTATTATTATTTCTGATGCCAATTTTAATTCACATGCAATATTCTTTTTGGATAACACAGAAGGCTAAAGAGATGATTGGTCAAAAACCTTGGCATTGCCTTGGAGAACCTGTGGTGAAAGTTGTTGGGAAACTTCTTCTTTTTCTTTTTAATTCATGGGGGTTGATCCAAGTTATACATTTATATTTTTTTCTGATACAAATTTTAATTTAAATGCTACATTTTATTTGGATAACACAAGAGGCTAAAGCAATGATCGGTAAAAATCCTGGCGTTGCCTTGAAGAACCTGTGGTGAAAAAATGTTCCCCAACAATTTTTCCGGTGGCCAGTTTGAGAGATACAATCGCACCATCCAACCATTTCATTGCATTCTATTGTACCGATCCACATTGACTTGGTTTTCTTGGTTATGCTAAGTGAGGAGTTAGATGTTAGGTTGTCTTTCCGGAATCTACCTTCACTTGATCTGCATCCAAATATACATTTTTTATATATTAGTTCTTAATGCATCAATTGTAGTATGGCTTGAAATCAGTTGTATGCATGGGAATCTTGAACACATTTTTTAAATGTAATTGAGATGCTTAGGCAATAATTATATATGCATTGACAAGTACTATCACAGAGATTGTTTACGCCACTAATTTTGTTTATTGGAATTCACATAAAATTTCTTGTCATGCCTTGGGAATTGTAGATTTCTGGAACATACTATCGCTAACTTTCTTGCCACGCTATCGTGTGTGTTTGAAGGTTGCTGAGAAGAGATCCTATGGGTGCACTTGGATATATGAAGATTGCTGAATCTGCGGATGGTCGTCCTTCTGAGATGGGTGTAGTCGCTGCCTTGAGAAATGGGGAGGTTCTTGGAAGTCTAACTGTCTTAAAAAGTGACCATTGTCCCGGTTGTCAAAACCAAAGTCTACCCGAAAGGGTGGAAGGTGCACCCAATTTTAGAGAAGTCCCTGGATTTCCAGTCTATGGAGTGGCAAATCCCACTATTGATGGTATTCGATCTGTCATTAGAAGAATTGGAAGTTCTGAAGGTGGTTGTCCAATTTTTTGGCACAATATGAGGGAAGAACCTGTTATTTATATCAATGGAAAACCATTTGTGCTCCGTGAAGTGGAAAGGCCGTACAAGAACATGTTGGAGTACACGGTACACTTTATATTCAGGATTTTCATGTAAATAGGACCACAACATTAAAACATGGTTGATGTGACCTTGGGTCAATAATATCCGCACCAAAGAGGGATCCACGCATCACTATGGAAAAAATTGTATGAATCGAGTGTCACAACAGGAAAACTCTAACCAAACCAACAAGCATAGCAAATGAACATCCCCTCCCAACATAACTCTCCCTGCATTTGGTCTTGACAATTCATATGATGCAATAACCACACGTTTTCCTTTCAAGATATTGTTTTTTCCATTTCATCATCCTTTGGGAAGTCACAATCATGAACATTCTTTTCAGGGAATTGATCGAGAGAGAGTGGAGAGAATGGAGGCACGGCTAAAAGAAGACATTCTGAGGGAAGCTGAACGCTATGGAGGTGCAATAATGGTCATTCACGAAACAGACAATGGGCAAATATATGACACTTGGGAACATGTGAGCTCTGAGTCTGTTCAGACCCCATTTAAAGTTTTCAAAAGACTAGAGTGTGATGGCTTTCCTATTAAGTATGCACGTGTACCAATTACTGATGGTAAAGCTCCTAAAAGTTCTGACTTTGACGCATTGGCATTGAATATAGTTTCTGCTTCAAAGGATACTGCTTTTGTGTTCAATTGCCAGGTTGAAGTTTCCACTCTACCCACTTTGCCTGCACGTCAACTTGTGGATCAGAGAATCATGATCATCATTTCTTTCTAATTTGTTTTACTACTCTTTAATCTTTGTTTTATATTGTTAGATGGGTATAGGAAGAACAACAACTGGAACTGTAATTGCCTGCCTATTAAAACTTCGGATGGATTATGGAAGACCTATTAAAATTCTGCTCAATAAGAAAACCCATGAAGAAGTGGATGATGGTATCTCGAGTGGTGAAGATACTGAAAGTAATGCAGCTGTATCACCCTCCAAATGTACAGAAGTTAAACAGAAGAACCAGAGCCGTGTGTTTGGTATAAATGACATCTTATTGTTGTGGAAAATTACGAGACTATTTGATAATGGCATGGAATGCAGAGAAGCCTTAGATGCTATTATTGATCGATGTTCTGCACTACAGAACATTCGCCAAGCTGTTCTGCAGTACAGAAAGGTATTTAATCAACAACATGTGGAGCCAAGGGTGAGGAGGGTAGCTTTGAACCGTGGAGCTGAGTATTTGGAGCGTTATTTCCGTTTGATTGCTTTTGCTGCATATCTTGGGAGTGAAGCATTTGATGGTATCTGTGGACAAGGAGAATGTAGGGGGATGACATTTAAGAATTGGTTGCATCAGAGACCAGAAGTCCAAGCAATGAAATGGAGCATAAGATTAAGGCCGGGGAGATTTTTTACTGTGCCTGTAAGTCCAATCTCTCTCTCTCTTTCTCTCTCTCTCCCCTACGTTCATGTCAGAAATGAAGGGCATATATTGAGTAATGTTGAATTTGGAAATTCAGGAGGCATTGAGAGCTCAGCATGAGTCTCAACATGGAGATGCTGTTATGGAGGCTGTTGTTAAGGCTCGTTGTGGTTCTGTTTTGGGCAAAGGCTCCATTCTTAAAATGTACTTCTTTCCTGGTCAGAGAACTTCCAGCTATATACAAATTCATGGTGCACCTCATGTGTTCAAGGTATATGTGTACTTTTTCTAGTTTTCTTTTCTATATTGATATCATGACCTATTTAAAGAGGTTCTAAATGGTAATCCTAGCATGGGAAGAATTATTAGTTATTATAGAATACAGAGATTTTTCCTTTGTGGGATTTAGGCATTATTTTTTCATATTGCCTTATGTTTCTCTTTAGTCTACCTTCTGGTAGCCTTGTTCTTTTTGTCTTTTTTTTTCCTTCTTTTCTTTTTTTTTTTTTTTAATCTTTTCTTCCTTCCACTGGCTACTCCATGGAATTTTTTCTCATTATCATCACCCTCCTTTAACCTCTTTAATCTGGTTCTTTCCTCCAACTTATCTCTTCTGCAAGCACAATCTCTTCAAAATAGTTTTACAGAATTCTTCATTCGTGCCAAAAGCTGTCTATTTAAATGCCCTTCTCTTCTATAGTAACTATAACCGAAATCCTCTTCCTAGTTTGCTTTTTGTGAACATTAATGTCTTCAAAGCATTAATGTTCTCGCACATTGTTCTCATGTAAATTTTCATTTCCATTGAGAAATCATTCTTGGTCTATAGAAGTTGATTTTTTATCACCCTTCATAGATATTGGAATTGAATATACGTATGATTGTGTTTGCACGTTGAGAGGGAAAAAAAAGTTGTGAGATTGATGATTATTGGTTAAGTTATAATGTTCTTATATAAAATTTCTCTATTGATCTCAAGGTTGATGGATACCCGGTTTATAGCATGGGAACCCCAACAATCACTGGAGCACGAGAGATGCTAGTATATTTACGTACTAATCTGAGTAATCTCGAAGTCAATGCATCTACTACTCTGAATGTGACAATAATGGATCTGAGAGAAGAAGCGGTTGTTTACATCAATGACACCCCATTTGTCCTCAGGGAGCTGAATAAACCCTTTGATACTCTCAAGCATGCTGGAATCACCGGTCCAGTGGTTTGTAACTGCATACATTCTTTTTTTTTTTTTAAACAAGAAACAATTTTTCATCAAGGCTATGAAAAGAGACTAATGCTCAAAAAGATACAAACTCCACAAAAGACAACTACAAAGAAAAGATCAAGAACAACTAATGAACAATTAAAACAACTACAAAAAAGCCTCCCAATGAAGATAAATATCATTAAAAGAGTAAGCCTCAAAAGGTTTGAAAAGTGTGCACCAGGATGACGCCTTCAAGCAAGCTAAATCAAATCTTTCCACCCGCAAAGAATTTTTCTTTCAAAAATTCTTGAATTCCTCTCCAAACATAATTATGATAACAACGCCTTAATTGCATTAACCCATAACAGAGGTGGTTTTGCTGTTAAAGAGTGCCCCAATAGAAGCTGTAGAACATTCTCTTTCAACCTTGCCGAGAAAACCCATTTCAAATGAAAGATAGAGAATAGCTTGAACCAACAATTAAGAGAATATGAGCAGCCAAAGAAAATATGACTCGGAGACTCCTTTTCCGCAAAACAAAAACAACATACTGATGGCATAAGATATGACTTTGGCAATTTTCTCAGCCATTTCCATTGAGAATTATCCAGAGTAGGATGCTGATTTTCTTTGGGCTCTTTGATTTCCATAACACCTAACACATCTCCTTTGATAAAGGAGAAGAAGAAGCCAACTTCCTTGTCAATGATTTAACCAAAAAAACCCTCGAAGCTTCCAAAGTCCACACTCTAGAATCACCTCCTTCACCAACTTTAAAGGAAGATATGATTTCCAATAAAGATGCAAAGACTGTAATCTCCTCATCCTTTAATAGCCTTCTAAAATCCAAACTCCAAGATGAAGTTTCCACATCCCAAAGATCTGCTACTAATGCATTAGGGTTCGAAGCTATTGAAAAAAGCTGAGGAAATTTCTCTATAAAAGGCGAATCCCCAGCCCAAATGTCTTTCCAAAACAGAATTCTATTTCCATCTCCCAACCTAACAACAGCAAAAGACTCCATTCTCCTCCAAATCCTGGACATGCTCATCCAAGGACTTCTAAGGCTGAAAACAGCCTTACCCAAAGTATACCAATCATTTTTCGAGGCCCCATGAATGCTTTTAATCACTTTTCTCCAAAAGGCATGAGGTTCCTGCATAAACCTCCATCCCCATTTTGCTAACAATGCCACATTTCTATGCTTCATTGCCCCAAAACCAAGACCACCATCTGTTTGCAACATTGATGTTACACTCCATCTAACCAAATGAGACAATTTACCACCCTCATTCCCTTCCCAAAAAAATTTCGCAACAACCTCTCAAACAACTAACTTTTGCTGGCATAAGAAAAAGAGATAAATAGGATAGAGGAACGCTTGATAAAACTGAGTTACAAAGAGTCATTCTCCCTCCTCTAGACAAATTAAAACGCTTCAATCTATCTAATTTCTTATGAATTTTGTCAAGAACCAGCTGCCAAAAAGATAAAGATTTTGGTGTCCTCCCAAAGGAAGACCTAGATAGAGAAAAGGAAGAGGTTCTATCTTACACATCAACTTTACAGCCATTGAAAACTCCTCCTTCTCTTCAATTTTAACTCCACATAATGCTGATTTTTCCCGATGAATCTTCACTCCTGAGATCCATCCAAATAATTCAATAGTTTGCTTCAACACTACCATCATATCATCATTATAATTACAAAATAGCAAGGTATCAACTGCAAATTGAAAAATGGAAACATGAACCTTGTCCGACCCCACCACAAAACCTTCATAGCTTCCTCTTTCATATGTATTTTCCACCAAAACATTCAGCACCTCCCCTACAAGAAGAAATAAAAAAGGTGAAAGTGGATCACCTTGCCTTAAACCCCTCGAAGCCTCGATTCTCCCCCTAGGCCGCCCATTAATAAAAACTGAAAGTTTAGAATTATTAATGCATCCAAGTATCCATCGAATCCATTTCCCATGAAAGCACTTTAGTTTTAAAATCTCCTCCGGGAAATCCCAATCCACACAATCAAAAGGTTTCTCCATGTCCAGCTTTAAAATCCAGCTTTGTTTTTTCTTGGATCTATAGAATTCTACAACTTCATTGGCAATCAAAATCGGGTCAAGAATCTGCCTACCTTCAATGAAAGCGCTTTGATTGTAACTGCATACCTTCATATTGTCTATGAATAAATAATCAAGCCAAATATGCCAACTTCATTCAATGTGATCAAATGTAGGTAGAACACATGGAAGCACGATTAAAAGAAGACATATTGTCAGAGATCAAACAATCTGGTGGTCGTATGCTTTTACATCGTGAGGAATATAATCCGTCGTTGAATCAATCCAATGTTATAGGATATTGGGAAAATATCTTTGCTGATGATGTGAAGACTCCTGCTGAAGTTTATGCTCATCTGAAAGATGAGGGACATGATGTTACTTATAAGAGGATACCATTAACCAGAGAAAGGGAAGCATTAGCTTCTGATGTTGATGCAATCCAGTTCTGTAAAGACAAGTAAGTACCTTCCCCCAAAAATTCCCATGGATCTCGATGTTAACATATTTTTATGGTTAAAAAATACTTTTGGTCTCTAAACTTTCATAGAAGTAACAATTTAGTCTTTAAACCCTGTAATTTTAATTTTGTAACAATTTAGTCTCTGTACTTTGGTACGTAACAATTTAGTCCTTGTACATAACATTTGTAACGATTTAGTCCCTGTACATTAAAATTGGTAACGATTTATTCCCTATGGTGAAAAGTATGGCTGAGATTTAACAGACTTTCTTATATATGTAGATCAATAAGCCGATTGGGGACCAAATGTGTTTATAAACTACAAAGACTGTGTTATTTAACATTTGTAACGATTTAGTTCCTGTACTTTAAAATTTGTATGATAGTCCCTATGGTGAAAAGAATGGTTAAGATTTAGCAGATTTTCTTATATATGTAAATTAGTAAGCTGTTTAGGAACCAAATGTGTTTATAAACTACAAAGACTAAGTGTTACATAATAAAATTTGACAATTTTAATGGAATTCTTTCATGGTAGGAATTAAATTATTACAAATTTTAAAGTACTAGTCTAAACTATTAGATACTAAAGTTCAATGACTAAATTGTTACAAATAAATTTGAAAGTACGTAGACTTAATTGTTGCAACTTACAAACTAAAGTTCAATGACTAAATTGTTAATTTCATGAAACTTTAGGGACCAAAAGTATTTTTAAGCCTATTTTTATAGTGTATGGGGAAAATACTGTCGAATGGTTGCTTCCATTGATTGCAATTGAAACTCTGGTGGTTCCCCTAATATAAAACATTGAATTTTTGCCAGCGTTTGAGGATGCCCTAGACCCAATCTTGGGTTCTGGCGCTTGTTAGCGGAATGCCTTTGTAACAGTGACACTATTGCTTCAAGAATTAAAATGCAATAAATAACAAAATTGCCTTTGATTTTATATTGATAGTTAATATTTATAAGCATTTGTTCATAATTTACGAGGTTGTTCAGATACATGAGTTCTATAATTGATTAAAAGGTCATGTGGTGTCAGACTATTTTAATGCTCAAGGAACTGGGGTATTGTTTAGTAGACAATTCCCCCCAGCCTCGTAATATTTTTCAATTCATTTTACAAAATTCAAATTCTTGAAATAATTTTTTTCTCTAGCTCTGCAGGATGCTACCTCTTTGTATCACACACAGGATTTGGAGGAGTGGCATATGCAATGGCGATTCTATGTATAAGACTGGGTGCCGAGGCAGATTTTGCATCAAATATTTCACAATACATGACTAATGCAGATTTATCTTATACATGTGAAGAAAGTTTGCATTCTCAGGCATCTGAAGAAGCAGCATTCAGAATTGGTGATTATCGAGACATCCTAAGCCTTACACGAGTTCTCATGTACGGTCCTAAGAGTAAAGCAGATGTTGACATCATCATTGAAAGGTATGCCAAAGATTATTTATGGCTCTAATATTAGATACAAGACTTGTATGTGTGGGGAAATAGAGGTGGGTCACCCTTGCTTTATTGTGTATGGGGGTGCACCGAAGAGATGATTACCTCAATTGTTCTATGCCTTCAATAACTCCTATGTATACGTGCTTGTAACCTGCTTTTGAGTGACTCCTTTCTTTTTACAGTAAAGCTGAGTTTGTCATTTGCTTTTGAAGGTGTGCAGGAGCAGGGCATTTACGAGATGACATTCTCTATTACTGCAAGGAACTTAAAAAAATTCCTAGCAATGACGAAGAACATCGAGCTTACCTTATGGATATGGGTATTAAGGCTCTAAGGTTAGCGTGTCATTAAATTGCTTGAGCTAGATCTTGTGGATTAGTTGACATGATTTTTCCATACACGTAACTTTTCCTCCCACTTGTTTTGTCTATCAATTGGGAATTTTGGCTCACATGAGTTGTGTTAATTTTAACCCAACTTTGTATCTGCAGGCGGTATTTTTTTCTCATCACTTTCAGATCCTACCTCTACTGTACAACGGCAGAGGAGATGAAATTCACATCATGGATGAAGGAACGACCTGAATTGGGTCATTTATGTAATAATCTCAGAATTGACAAGTAGTTAGAGAAACCAGCTTGTAATATATACCTGATTGATATCCCTTATCCTAAAATGTCGCCTGCTTGTATGCAATAGGCCAGTGTACTGCAATAGCGAGTTTTCATGCTAAAGTGTGAATAGAGTTTTCCACATGTAGGTGGTGGTACGTCAAGATGATGTCAAACTTAGCACAACTGTCTTTGACAGATTTACGATTTACATGTTCAGCCAACTAGACAATAATAGTTACCAAGGAGACAAGGGGACTGGTCTTCGGTACAGCCTAATACTCATAAAATTGCTGTATTTACTGCAATGATGCATGATAATGTCGCAAACATCTAGAAGCTGCATATTTGTTGTATGAAGTAAGCTTACTCTTTATCTCATAAATTAATGGTCTTTTTTAGAAAAAAGAAATAATTTATAGAGTTTACTTTAGTTATGGTTTATAAGGAATGTTTTACTGACAGGTATTGACTTAAATGTTGTGGCAGTCAACTGGCTGATGTGGAAGAATGTGCAACGTTGAGAGATCTGCTAGAGAAACCTCAAGCTCTTTGTTTGTAATAAACTAAAACGTCTATCTGCCCCTCATTTTTGTGTAATATGCACTCTAGCTACAGTCAATCAAGATATATAAAGTCAAACTAAAAGTAAATGTTGAAGATAACACTTTTGCCAAATCCAATGTAGCTTTTGGCAAGAACTTGTGCTGAAACTATTGGAAAAAGGTATTTATAGCATTGCAGTATACATCTAAATAATTCTTGGGTAGTTACATTATATAAATGTGGGAAGAATCCATTAGCAGGTGGTTGAACCAGCTTTATATACTTCTTCTCGAATACACATTAGGTTCACCTTTATCTCATCACAAAGCCTACCCTCAAGAAGCTGAACGGGCAACAGAAGTTTTGGCTTTACATCAACCCTATACGATAGAATTGTATGTATTTCTTGATCTTGCAAGTTATCATCATCTTGACATCTATCTTTATCGAACTGTATCAACATAACCAATCACAAGTATGAGACAAATTGTACGGCAAGTCAAAAAACGTCGAAACAAATTTTCCAAAGTTCAAATGGTAGAAAGTCCTGGAAGCTTCTGAGAAATAACCATTCAACCTAACTAGTGATCTTGGATTACAGTAAGCATAGCATCAAATCACCAGGCAAAAAACACATTTGTTTCTAGTCGGAATGAGTAATTAATTTTAACCGGATTTCGCAAACACATCCATGGTAACCAGTGTATATATTCATATTTAAAACGAGAAGCAGCTATTTTAAGGAATAAAATCAGTACCAAAAGCAAATAAATCTCAAACTAAATACACCTATGTAGTGGTTGCAATTGCTTTAGTTTAAACCATGTGGTTTATTAAACAGTAAAAGGTTTTTTTTTTTTTTTTTTTGAATTTACATTTGGAGTAGAAAGATTCAAGCTTCTGACTTCTTAGTTGAGGGTACATCTCAAACTAGTCTTTTTTTCTCTTAATTACGAGGTATCCTACATAAATGTCACATGATTTTCTTTTCTACAAAATGCATCCTTGATTTGATATAACTGTACATACAAACCGCAACAAGACTGTTGTATAAATAACCACATCACATTGTGTATAAAATAACATTTCTAAACTATACCGCATAAATTTATTTTTTACATTAAATTACAATGCGGTATAGTTTAGAAATATCCCATATTATTACTTCTAAACTGCCCTTCAAACTGGTTCAAATACACTGATCAAGTTCAGTTTGCTTCTCAACAAACGACTATCTTTTGGATAAAATATACTGATCATGTTCAGCTTGCTTCAAATATACCGACCAAGTTGTTTCTCAAATAAAGACCTTTATGTTAGACATCAACGGGCTGTTCTGATAAGCTTATAAGAACTACAATACAATCCTACTTTTCTTTGGATGAAATATCGATCAACCTCAATATCTTAGTAGTCACTAGGTGGCAGGAAATATCAATACAGCATTATTAGTCACCCATACGAATTCACTTTCAACTTCCTCATTTTCTTCTTTTATCTATAGTAGTTAACAATTACCACGAGTAACTACTCTAAAATCTACTATTACAGAGCTGGCAGGCGTCAGCTACTGTTTTAACAAAAACGCAAAATAACCAATGCTGGACTGCAACTAAAAAATATGTAAAATCATCAAATATTTAAAACGGAAAGTTTAAGGTCTATTATATTGCAGGGGGGTTTTATAGATAAGATAAGAAACACGAGTATTAAAACTTGAAGAAATATATGAAAAACATTGTGGCTAGAAGTTTAATCTAGCAATGAAAGAATGAGTATAAAAAATAAAAAAAATAAAAGTTATGAAATTAATTGTTTGTGGTATTTATTAATTATAAATAAAAGGATTGAGAGAAATGTAAAGAACCTACTGATATAATTTCTTATGATTGTTACATGAATAGCAATTGCTTCTAATAGTAAAATGTTGATCTATGCAAAGCATAATTACCTGCTCAATTGACCATTCTCCCTCAAAGAGTTCAAAGTCACCTTCAATCATCTTGAATTTGATAACTCGCTTTTTACCCAAAGGAAGTCTTTCAAGGTCGTTCTCATAACAATCAATGGTTCCTTTAGCATTAAATTTCAAACCAAAGGCCAAGTTTTGCTGTCCAACCTATTGAAAGAATGTCAGAGCATGTTAATACACATGAAGAAAAGCAAAAGAGAATATAAAGATGTGGTTTTAAGTTCCATAGGATTGAATAATACTTCTCACTTCAAATAGCATAAAATAAACAGCTTTAAATTCAGGAAAACACTATTTTAGTACATAGAAAATGCATTAGCAACCGACGCAACAATGGCTAACAAGAGAGGAGACTAAGTCACAACTGAATGAGCTCAGTGTGCAGCACCAGCTTTAATTAGAAAGTACAAGTACGTGGAGATACTAATTCCTTCACATATTTGACAAAAATCATGAAAGCACGAGGCAGGAACACAAATCAAGGGTTTCCTAGCCAAGGAATAGAGCGTACTGGCAGTATAGTGAAGTAGTTGATCACATTAAAATTCAAAGCCCCACGCATAGGTAAAAAAATTATATAATACAGGAACCAACTGTGAGGTATCTTTACTATTACATTAAAAGAGAAGATAAGGGCTGAATGCACAATACGAAATTGCACAGCCTATAGAAGATAAATGACGAACGCACAATACAAAATAGCACAACCAATTCGAGAGGGGCCCCAATAGTAGGGGCAGAGAGGGAAATTCATCCCCTCCCTAATACGCCAGCTTGTTAGGGGTATATATGTTGGGGTTAGCTTGTATTAGGGGCATGTTATGTTATCTTTTGGTTATCAATTTTCCATGTCTGCAACTCAATCGCGCCAACAGCACTACCACTAAAGTCGAGTCCTCGCCACTGATCCTGACAGAGAATTTCAAATGGGCAGCCATTCTTGAAGACATTATGGCCACACGCAAGAAACCCACCACCCAAGAATGGGAACTTTTAGTGCAATGGAAGGGCCTCCCAGAGCATGAAGCCACTTGGGAGACCGTGGACACAATCATGCACCAACTCCCCTCTTTCCACCTTAAAGACAAGGTGGCTCTCACCCTGGGGTAGTGTTAGACCCCAATAGTAAATACCTACATTAGGAGAGAGGAAAATTCATTTCCTCCCCAGTAAGTCACCTTGTAAGGGGTTTCTTTTTTAAAAAAAAAAAAAAAAGAAACGAAACTTTCATTGAAATAATGAAAAGAGACTAATGTTCAAAGTACATTAAACCAAAGGAAAAATAAGAAAATAGAAAAAAAGCATTAAAAAAACAGATAACGGAAAACTATATGCATTCCAATTAAAACTTAAATCCTGAATTGAATAATCAATAGAGTATTTGGAGAGAGAACACCAAGATGAAGCTTTAAGACGAGCCGACCTAAAATGATTATAGACCATGGAAGATGCTTGTTTTGAAAAATTCTTTGATCCCTTTCAAACCAAATTTCAGATAAAGTGCTTTAGACCATAAAACCTTTGATTTTGACGACAAAGAAGGACCAACGAGCACTTGAAGAACATTCTCCTTAAAAGTGTTGAAGAACACCCACGGGATATTGAAGATCGAAAATAAATTCCACCAGCAATTCTTGGAATATCCACAAGTTTTTTTTTTTTTATAAGAAACGAGAATATATTACTGAGTGAAAGATTACAAAAAAGGAGATGAGAGATCCCCACACTGCCAAAGGGTTACAAAAAAGATTCCCAGTTGGCCATAATATGAACAAGATCATAGTTACAAAAAGAATTACAAAGAGAACACCATATGGTAGCAAAGAGCCTAATGGAATCCCACAACTCATTGAGACTGCATACTTTCTCTTTGAAGACCCTCTGATTTCTTTCATGCCACAGTTTCCAAAGAGAGGCCAAAAGAGCATTTAACCATAAAATTCTGGCCTGATTCTTAAAGGGAGTAACAAAAAACAGCTGAAACACCGCTTCATCAACTCGGTTGGGAAAGCACCAACTCAGCCCAAACAACGAAAGAATTTTCTCCCACACGGAAGTAGCAAAAGAACAAGAAAAGAAAAGATGAAACTGATCTTCCCCATTTCTTCTACACATAACACATCAATTAGGAGAAAGAGAGTTAGACTTCCATTTCCTTTGCATCACATCAACTGTGTTAAGCTTCCCTTGCAAAAGAATCCATAAAAAGATCTTCACTTTCCTAGGCACTTTTGCCGTCCAAAAGACCTTGAACAACTCAAAATCAATTGGGGCATTGGCATCAATAAAAACAGGGGTTAAGGAGTTCACCGTGAAGCAGCAATCACTCCGAAGGGACCACCTTTTAGTATCCTCACTATTATTTAGCCTGATCGGCTCCAACAAAGAATGTAAATTCGCCCATTCGATACTTTCCTCGTCAGTTAAGTTCCTCCTAAGTGGCAAGACCCAACTATTCAAGGACTCAAACCAGCATTGTCTGACCAAATTCTCTTTGGCTGTGGTGACATTAAAGATTCTAGGAAAGGAAGATTTAAGAGCTTCATCACCAATCCAAGTATCTTTCGAAAATTGAATTTTATCACCTTTGCCCAAGACAATTTTGTACCATTTGTCTGTTGTACAGCAAGCTTTGAAGATGGACTTCCATGGGCCTTTGGATAGCAAATTCGGTCTTGGAATCCAAACCCCCTTCTTACACAAATACTTGCTATCAATCACCTGTTTCCAAAGACATTGCTCCTCCTTCACAAATCTCCAGCCCCATTTGGCTAGCAAACTGATATTTTTGCATTTAAGATTTCCCAGGCCTAGACCACCTTTGGAGGTTGGGAGGGAAGTAGTCTTCCAATTCACCAAGATACTACCGTTTTCTTTTGAAGCACCTTTCCAAAAGAAATCGCGAATGAGCCGCTCCAACCTCTTAACTATCTTCCCCGGGCATTCAAATATTGAGAGAAAGTATATGGGGATACCAAACAAGACTGCACTCGCAAGAGTATGTCTTCCTCCTCTGAAACATAAAAAATTTCCCCAGTGCATTAATCTAGAACTGATTTTTTCCTCCACCGGGGTCCAAAAAGATTCAGATTTAGGATTCCCCCCTAAAGGCACTCCCAGATATGAGATAGGCCAGGACCCCACCTCGCAACTCCAAAGAGCAGCAGCTCTCCTTTCATATGTAGCTTCCATATTAACCCCTAAAATGAGAGTTTTTTGTCTATTAATTTGAAGCCCAGAAACTAGCTCAAAAACATCAATGATCTTCATATTCTCAAGCTTTGACATGTCAAAATCAGAAAACAATAGGGTGTCATCCGCGAACTGGAGGTGGGTTATGTGAGTGTTATTCCTACCCACCTAAAAACCCCTAATGCAGTCTCTTTCAACAACTCTTTCAAGCAAGGCGCTCAGGACATCAGCTACAATGACAAAGAGAAACGGAGCAAGGGGGTCCCCCTGTTTAAGGCCCCTTGAAGCTCGAATAACACCCCTAGGCATTCCATTTAACAAAAACCGAGAAAGACGTGTTGGTAATACAACCTTTAATCCAATTAATCCATCTTTCTCCAAAACCTTTAAGACGGAGGATTTCCAGTAAAAAGTCTCAATCCACCAAATCATAGGCTTTTTCAAAATCAAGCTTGAGCACCCACCCCTTTTTCTGTCTTATCTGATAGTCATCAATCAACTCGTTTGCAATTACAATGGAATCCAAGATCTGTCTACCGGAGATGAAGGCAGATTGGTTTTGAGAAATGGTGGTACTTAAGTTCTTCCTTAATCTGTTGGCCAGGACTTTAGCTATCACTTTGTAAATGCTTGTGACTAAACTAATGGGTCTATACTCAGCAACCTTGGTCACTCAAGGCTTCTTAGGGATTAGACAAAGGTAAGTCTCGTTCACACATTTATTCAAGATACCCTTTTCAAAGAAGTCTCTGAAAACAGCCAAAAGGTCTTCTTTTATAATATTCCAACATTTCTTCAGGAATTCGCCGGTGTAACCGTCGGGTCCTGGGGCTTTGTTCTTCCCCAAACCATCCACAGCTCTCTTGATCTCTTCTTCAGTAAACAGAACTTCCAAGGATGCAGAGACCTCGGGAGACATCGGCCTCCAATTCAAGCCTGACAAGGAGAAATTTGGCCCATCTTTTTTAGTGAAGAGATGTGTAAAGAAAAAGACAAATTCATTAACTATATCCTCTTCAGCTATCAGGCTTAGCCCACCCCTATCTTGAATCTCCACCACCAGACTTTTTTTCCTCCTAGCATTGGCCAGATTATGAAAAAACGAGGTATTCTCATCACCCTCTCGAAGCCATCGAGATTTGCATTTTTGCCATAGTCTTCTCTCTTCTCTAAACAATACTTCAGCAATACTCACAATCATTTATTGATAAGCCATCTCGTTGCTCTTTCTCATCAATGTGATTAATGGCTTGAATAATTCCATGCTTCTGGGCATGAGTGAGCCCAAACACCTCTTTGTTCCACGGAATTAGATCCTTTTTTTTTTTCAGATGGGTGTACTTATGACCAAAAGAAACGAGAAGGTGACAGGGAGGGTTCTTCTCGCATTTTATGAAGATCCTCTCATGGAACATATGGGGCCTAGGCGCGGCTGACAAACGACGCCTAATTTTTGACATGGTGACCAATATCAATCCGGACGTGGTTATTCTTCAAGCAACGAAAACTTCATCTTTTGATAGGGGTCTAGTGGGCTCTATCTAGGGTTCGAGAGGTATTGGTTGGGCTTTCCAACCTTCGGTGGGCGCTTCTGGGGGTATTGCTATCCTTTGGAATGAAGCTTCGGTCTCGGCTGCTGATTCCTTGGTTGGAGACTATACTCTTTCAGTCAAATTCAAACTAGCAGATGGGTGTACTTATTGGGTTTCTGGAGTCTATGGCCCCAACGCTAGTAGAGATCGTGGGGATGTCTGGAATGAGCTTGGAGACCTCAGTGGTTACTGGTGTGTCGGAGGCGTCTTCAACATCACTAGATGGCCTTCAGAAATTTCCTTCGGCGGCAGAATGACTCACCACATGAGAAAATTCAATAAGGTAATTTCTGACCTGGATTTAACTGACCTCCCTCCTTCGAATGGCGCTTATACGTGGTCTAATGGCAGGGGAAGAGTTAGTTTCTCTTTAATTGACAGGTTTCTCATTAACTCCATGTGGAATTCTAAATTTCTCTCCTCCAGAGTCATCAGGCTTCAGAGGACCACCTCTGACCATTTCCCCATTCTACTGGAAACGGGGGCCTTCAAATGGGGCCCAATGCCGTACAGATTTGAAAATTTTTGGCTGCAACACCATCAATTCTTGCCTGTCTTCAGAAAATGGTGGAATGAAACTCCGTGCGTTACATAACCTGGCCACCGAACGCACTGAGTTTCATTCCACCATTTTCCGAAGACAAGCAAGAATTGATGGTGTTGCAGCCAAAAATTTTCAAATCTGAACGGCATTGGGCCCCATTTGAAGGCCCCCGTTTCCAGTAGAATGGGGAAATGGTCAGAGGTGGTCCTCTGAAGCCTGATGACTCTGGAGGAGAGAAATTTAGAATTCCACATGGAGTTAATGAGAAACCTGTCAACTAAAGAGAAACTAACTCTTTCCCTGCCATTAGACCACGTATAAGCGCCATTCAAAGGAGGGAGGTCAGTTAAATCCAAGTCAGAAATTACCTTATTGAATTTTCTCATGTGGTGAGTCATCCTGCCGCCAAAGGAAATTTCTAAAGGCCATCTAGTGATGTTGAAGTCACCTCCAATACACCAGCAACCACTACAATAACCACTGAGGTCTCCAAGCTCATTCCACAAATCCCCACGATCTCTGCTAGCGTTGGGGCCATAGACTCCAGAAACCCAATAAGTACACCCATCTGCCAGTTTGAATTTGACTGAAAGAGTATAGTCTCCAACCAAGGAATCAGCAGCAGAGACCGAAGCTTCATTCCAAAGGATAGCAATACCCCCAGAAGCGCCCACCGAATGTTGGAAAGCCCAACCAATACCTCTCGAACCCTAGATAGAGCCCACTAGACCCCTATGAAAAGATGAAGTTTTCATTGCTGGAAGAATAACCACGTCCGGATTGATATTGGTCACCATGTCAAAAATTAGGCGTCGTTTGTCAGCCGCGCCTAGGCCCCATATGTTCCATGAGAGGATCTTCATAAAATGCGAGAAGAACCCGCTCTGTCACCTTCTCGTTTCTTTTGGTCATAATTAACAGAGGTTTGAAGGTTCCATAATTCTCGAGGGATCTTGTTCTTATCCTTTCCAGGATCTTCTTGTTAATTGGAATATCCACAATTAAAAAATAAATGTTGCAAAGCATCCATATCTAATAAACATAGAGGACAAACTGAAGGAGACAATCATATGGAAGCTGTTAGACCACTGATTGTATATGCTAGGAGGGGTAGAAAGGGGAATTCACTTTATCCTTAGATGTTAACTTACTATATATGTATGTTTTGGGTTGTTTAAGGGGTTTTTTTATCTTTTGTTTTTGGGTTGTAAAAGTACACTGGAAGGAGAGAAACCGCCTTCTCGAAGTGGCGGTACCCCTGTATCAAGTACTTGCGCATTTTAATATTACAGCGACGGTTTTGTTAGTTTGTATTGAAAGGAATCCTTACAATTTGGTATCAGAGCCATAATCCTGGGGAAGATTGGGAAGATGGCACAGCGGCATTTAGAGGAAAGGTTGGAGGAATCTTAAAAGAGTGTGGAAGCGGTGAGGGAGGAGTTACAAAAGTTACCTGATTTGGAAAAATCAATGACAGATATGGTGAAAAATATTGAAAGGATGTATATCCAAATGGAAGAACAGCGTGCTATTAATGAAGATAACCACAAAGTGTTGGCAACCCTGTTGTCGGATGTGTCGCAAAGTCGGTTGGGGTTTGAAAAGGAGAAAGGAAAGAAGAGAAAAGCAGAAGAAGAGGATGTAAATGTGTTAGTCGACTGTGGAGCAACTCATAATTTTGTGTCTTGACGCTTGGTGGAGAAACTGAAAATCTCAGTTACCGAAACAACGAATTATGGAATTATTATGGGCACCAGAGCAGCAGAGAAGGGGAGCGGAATTTGTACGGGAGTGACTGTTGCATTAGACAACATGTCGATGGTGGAAAATTTCCTTCCAATTTGGCTGGGAAACATCGATTTGATCTTGGGAATGCAATGGCTAAGCACCCTTGGAGTGACTGAAGTGAATTGGAAGGCGCTGATCTTGACAATCCAAAATGGGGAATCAAAGGTGGTTTTGAAGGGAGACCCTTCACTGACTCGTGCTGCTATTTCTTTAAAATGTTTAGCTTGTTCGTGGGAAGAGAACGATCAAGAGATTTTGGTTGAAATGCGGGCTATCACTGCACACGTGCCTAAACACATGGCAATTGATGTTGTTCCTCCACCTATGTTGTCGTCGGAAATTGAAAGAATGATTACAGATTACGGGGATGTCTTCCAAGTTCCTTCACAACTTCCCCCACAACGGGAACTTGACCATCGAATACACTTGAAGGAGGGACAAGGACCGGTGAATGTAAAACCGTACAGGTACCCACATGTGCAAAAGACAGAGGTTTAGCAATTAGTCCACAAGATGTTGAGGGCAGGGGTGATCAGGCCTAGTACTAGTCCTTTCTTAAGTCCAGTCTTGTTAGTCAAAAAAAATGGCAGTTGGAGATTTTGTGTCGATTATAAGGCTCTCAATGATGTAACTGTGCTTGACAAATTCCCTATACCAGTTATTGAAGAGTTATTGGACGAGTTGCAGGGGTCCACAATTTATTCCAAGCTGGATTTAAGGTCGGGTTATCACCAAATTCGAGTGGCTGAAGAAGATGTTCACAAGACGGCCTTTTGAACTCATGAAGGTCATTACGAGTTCCTAGTAATGCCGTTTGGACTCACTAACGCTCCTTCTACCTTCCAAGCCTTGATGAATCGGGTATTTCGTCCGTTCTTGCGGAGGTGCGTTCTTTTTTTTTTAATGATATATTGGTATATAGTCCTGACATGAAATCTCATGTGATGCATCTGGGAATGGTATTGAATGTGTTGCGAGAGAATTCGCTTTTCACGAACTTAAAAAAATGCCACTTTGCGCAAGATAGAATTGAGTACTTAGGCCATTGGGTCTCGTCGGCGGGAGTGGAGGTTGACCCTGAAAAGGTTCGGGCGATGATGGAGTGGCCACAACCTCAGAATGTGAGGGAATTTAAGGGGTTCCTTGGGTTAACAGGATATTATTGACAGTTCGTCGAGGGATATGGGAACATTGCATATCCTCTTACCCAACTACTCCGCAGGGATCCATTTGTGTGGACGGAAATGGCTACCGAAGCATTGGAGAGGCTTAAACGAGCCATGGTTACACTTCCCGTATTAGCCTTGCCTGACTTTACTATTCCTTTTATTATTGAGTCTGATGCTTCGGGTACAGGATTGGGAGCAGTTTTGGTTCAACAGGGAACGACCGATTGCTTACTTTAGTCGTACATTATCGGCTAGAGCACAGGCAAAACCCATATATGAGCACGAATTGATGGCAATTGTGATGGCTGTCCAAAAATGGCGGCCGTACCTGTTGAGACAACGTTTTATTATTCGGACCAACCAGCAATCTTTGAAAATTTTGGTGGAACAATAGGAAATCCAGCCTGAATATCAAAGATGGGTATCCAAATTGTTAGGATACAATTTTGAAATTCAATATCATCCAGGAGCGGAAAACAAGATTGCAGACGCCTTGTCTCGAATGCCGCCTACTGTGCATCTAGCTAATATTACTGCTCTTGCAATTCTCGATGTAGCCATTGTTCAGAAGGAAGTGGCGGAAGACCCATATTTGGCCAAAATCAAAGTTGATTTGGAAGAGGATGAAGTTAGTCATCCCAAGTTTTCCATTCGCCAAGGTAAATTACTATACAAAGGGCTTTTGGTTTTGTCTGCAGGTTCTAGCCTAATTCCCACGATTCTCCATACTTATCATGACTCCGTAGTGGGAGGGCATTCAGGTTTCCTGAGGACCTACAAATTCCTAACAGGGGAACTTTATTGGCAAGGAATGAAGACGGTAGTGAAGAAATATGTGGAATGTATGGTTTGTCAGAAAAATAAAACGTTGGCAATGTCGCCTGCCGAGCTGCTACAGCCTTTGCCGATTCCTGACAGGATTTGGGAAGATATATCAATGGACTATGTAGAAGGTTTGCCCGTTCTTATGGAGTGGACACTGTGTTTGTAATAGTGGGCCGACTAAGTAAGTATGCCCATTTCATACCTCTGTCACATCCGTATACTGCTAAGTCAGTGGCTGCGATTTTTGTTAAAGAAATTGTTCGGTTGCATGGATTTCCACGCTCAATTGTGTCAGATAGAGACAATATATTTGTTAGCCATTTCTGGGCTGAATTATTTCGTACTCAGGGAACCCAACTTCGACGAAGCACGGCTTATCATCCAGAATCAGATGATCAAACAGAGGTAGTGAATAAGTGTCTGGAAACATATCTAAGATGTTTCTGCAGCGAAAAGTCGAAACAGTGGTCCCAGTGGCTATCATGGGCTGAATATTGGTATACCACAACGTTTCACAGTTCTTTGAAGACTACGCCTTTTCGAATAGTCTATGGGAGGGATCCTCCACCTCTTGTTTTCTATGGAGATCAACGGGCCACAAATGCAACCTTGGATCAGCAATTGCAGGAACAAGACCGTGTGCTAACCAATCTTAAGGGGCAATTGGAGTTGGCGCAGAATCGAATGAAGAAATTTGCAGACACCCACCGTCGTGAGCTAGAATTTGGAGTCGATGACTGGGTATTTCTTAAGGTACGTCCATATAGACAGATAACCTTGGCCAAGAAACACAACAAGAAGTTGTCTCCAAAATTCTTTAGGCCTTATCGGATATCAGAGCGTGTTGGAAAGGTGGCATATCGCCTAGAATTACCTCCTGAAAGCACCACCCATCCTGTCTTCCATATTTCACAATTGAAACGAGCGATAGGAGTGAACGTTCAAGTCCAGTAGACGCCTCCAATTCTATCAGAGGATTTTGAGTGGGTGGCGGTTCCTGAAGATATTATGGCTACACAAAACTAATCCACATACTCAAGAACTCGAGTTATTAGTTCAATGGCAGGGATTGCTCGAACATGAAGCTACTTGGGAAACATTTGAAACTATTTGTAATCAGTTTCCTTCATTCCACCTTGAGGACAAGGTGGATCTCGAATGGGGGGGGTATTGTTAGACCACCGATTGTCAACACGTATGCTAGGAGGGGTAGAAAGGGAAATTCACTTTCTCCTTAGATGTTAACTTACTATATATGTATGTTTTGGGCTGTTTAAGGGGTTTTTTTATCTTTTGTTTTTGGGTTGTAAAAGTACACGGGAAGGAGAGAAGCCGCCTTCTCGAAGTGGCGGTACCCCTATATCAAGTATTTGCGCGTTGTAATATTACAGCAACTGTCTTGTTAGTTTGTATTGAAAGGAATCCTTACAGAAGCTTCCTTTGAATAACTTCAAAACAATTGAGAGAACGATTAAGCATCACCCAAATAAGAATATTGATTCTTTTGGGGCTTTTAGACTTCCAAATAGCTGTATAAACTTCCTTATCCATAGAGGAAGAAAAAGTCAAATGCTTAGAAAGTGAATTCACCGAAAATTTCCCCAAAGGCTCAAGTGACCAGCTCCTGGAATCCAAAGAAGAACCCACCTTTGTCTCTAAAATACAACTCAAAAGCAACTGAAAATCCAGAATTTCCTCATCTTAAAGGAATCTTCCGAAGACTGTGCTCCAAGAAAGGGTATTAACATCTCAATGATCAAAAACCGTGTTATAGTGTATATACATATATATATGCATGTGGGTTTAGGATCTTATTAGTCTTTTGACCTTTATTGTACTTTTACTATTATTAGTTTAGGGCTTTCATGTATGCCTATATATATTTGGCTCTATTGTATAGAATGAAATAAGAATTCTCTCATATTTGTTTCACAACGACATGGTAAAACCATTTTGTTTAACACCTTAGAGTTTGTGAACTTTGCTATCTGCACTTAAACTCACTGTTGCCGTCATCGCCGCAACTGTCAAGGTTTGTCGCCGCCGCCGCCGCCACAAGTTTTTGCTATTGTCGTCGCAAATTAGGTCAAAAAATTTCGTTTTTTTTTTTGTCACCACCCATCCAAAAAGGAAGCCCACATTCCGATTTGCAAAACCCCAAAATCCAACAACCAAACCAGCAGCACGTGGCCTTCACGCGCCATCGGAAGCCTCCACCTCCTATTCCACTCGCCAGCGCGTGAGAGCGTGTGGAGGGTCCATTTTCTATTCCATCGCCTGGGTTCGTCTATTTTTTTTTTTTTTTTCTTGGGTTTATCTGCAGCTCCGCATGTCTGGAATCCTCTCTGATTTCGTGGCTATTTTTATGCTATTCAGACCTATTTGTGTGGTTATTTTGGTCATCATTGGCTTGTGTTAGACGTCAGTTTGGAAAATAATTAGTTCCTTTTTATTGGGAACTCCATGCAAATCAGTTTTTTGGGTTTGATCTCATGGTTTTAGATTGGATTTTGTGGTTTTACTTTCGTCATTGACATGGCTGAACAAGAACTTGCAATGATGTCTAATATGGTTCAATCGCGGACTTATTCCATCCATGGTTCATCCAAGAAGCATTTGTTAATTCCATAGTCGAGTATGCTAAATTCCAACAGGACTAGAAATCATTGCAAGGGTCTTCTTCATCATCTGCGCTTACCCCTATTACAACCATTGTTGGGTCAAGGAACATGTATCATTGTCTTCTTTCATCCTCTAGCAAATGGGTCATAGACTCTGGTGCTACCGCTCATATGACAGGTAATCCCAATTTGTTTTCCACTCTTTCTTCGTCTACATCCCTTGTTGATGTTACTTTGGCAGATGGATCAAAATCGTCTAATCTTGGATCTGGCACAATCAATCTAACCTCATCTCTTTTTTTGTCTTCTGTTCTACATTTACCTCAATTTTCCTTTAATTTGATCTCTATTAGTAAGCTCACTTCTGACCTTAATTGTTGTGTTTCATTCTATCCTAGTTATTGCTTGTTTCATGTGGCGAAGAAGATTATTGGTAAAGGGCATGAATCTGGAGGACTTTATATTTTTTATCATCAAGTGTCAAATGTTACCTGTTCTGGAGTCGTTTCTCCTTTTGATTCCCATTGTCGTCTAGGTCATCCATCTCTTTCAGCACTAAGAAGGCTTTGTCCTGAATTTCATAAATTGTCTTCATTAAATTGTGACTCATGTCAATTTGCTAAATTTCATTGTCTTAGTTCGAGCCCTAGAATAGATAAGCGAGCAAGTGCGCCTCGAATTAGTTCATTCTAATATTTGGGGTCCTTGCCCGGTTGTGTCCAAAACTGGATTTCGATATTTCGTTACCTTTGTTGATGATTACTCTCATATGACTTGGTTATACTTTATGAAGAATCATTCTGAGTTACTTTCTCATTTTTGTAACTTTCATGTTGAAATTCGAACTCAGTTTGACGTTTCCCTTAAAATTTTGAGAAGTGACAATGCTGGTGAGTACTTTTCTGAAGCACTTAGGTCATACCTATGTAAGCATGGCATTCTTCATCAATCATCATGTGTCGATACTCCATCTCAAAATGGAGTTGCTGAAAGAAAGAATAGGCATCTTCTTGAAACTGCAAGAGCATTATCCTTTCAAATGCAGGTTCCAAAGCATTTTTGGGTTGATGCAATTTCTACGGCCTGCTTCTTGATTAATCGCATGCCTTCATCTGTTCTTAAAGGTCAGATTACGTATCATGTTTTATTCCCAACAAAACCTTTGTTTTCTATTGAGCCGAAAATATTTGGTTGTACTTGTTTTGTTCGGGATCTTCATCCTAATTTCACAAAATTAGACCCTAAATCTTTGAAGTGCATTTTCTTAGGCTATTCTCGTGTTAAAAAAGGATATAAATGCTTTTGTTCTAGTTCGAATCGGTATCTTGTATCTCGCAATGTTACTTTTTTTTAGGACAAACCTTTTGGTTCATCTCTGCCTAGTACGAGTTAGGGGGAGGATGATGATATTTTTATTTATACATTTGTGTCTCTTACACCCTCTCCTGATCCATCCCCTTCGACATTTGTCCTTATTCGTCCACCTATTACTCAAGTCTATTCAAGACGACAACAACCTCCAAGTGAATGTCTTGTACTAGAAAATTCTTCGTCATCAGATCCAAGACCAAGTGATGAGCTTCCTATTGCTCTTCGTAAAGGTAAACGTTCTTGCACTTTTCCTATTTCTTCTTTTGCCTCTTATGACACGTTCTACATGTTCTTTTATTGCATCTCTTGAATCTATCTCGATCCCTAAAACTGTTCACGAAGCCCTATCTCATCCGAGTCGGCGCAATGCCATGATAGAAGAGATGAATGCCCTAGATGATAATGGTACCTGGGATTTAGTTTCTCGTCCTATAGGAAAGAAAGCTATTGGATGTAAATGGGTGTTTGCAGTTAAGGTAAATCCTGATGGTTCAGTTGCTTGATTAAGCACGCCTGTTGCCAAAGGCTACGCTCAAACCTATGGGATTGATTACTTTGATACATTTTCTCCTGTCGCCAAATTAACATCTATCAGGTTATTCATTTCCATGGCTGCATCTCAATGTTGGCCTTTGCATCAGCTTGATATTAAAAATGTCTTTGTCCATGGTGATCTTCAGGAGGAAGTTTATATGGAGCAACTACCAGGGTTTGTTGCTCAAGGGGAGAATGATAAGGTTTGTCAACTTCGCATGTCTTTGTATGGGCTGAAACAAAGTCCACGAGCATGGTTTGGAAAATTTAGTCAAGTACTTGAGCAATTGGAAATGAAGAAAAGCAAGTCAGATCACTTTGTCTTCTACCGACGAAAGAAGAGTTGTATTATTCTACTTGCCCTATATGTTGATGATATTGTTATTACCGGAAATGATACATTAGGCATTTTATCTCTTGGGAACATTAAAGTACTAAAGACTTGGAACATTAAAGTACTTCTTGGGTATTGAAGTAATGAGGAGCAAGAAGGGTATCTTTATGTCACAAAGGAAATATGTGCTTGATTGCTATTTGAGACGGGAAAATTAGGAGCCAAGCCATGTAGTACTCCAATGATGCATAATTTGCAACTTACAAAAGATGGAGAACCATTTAAAGATCCTGAGAGATATAGAAGATTAGTTGGAAAGTTGAATTATCTTACAGTGACACAATCAGACATAGCTTATTCAATAAGCATTGTGAGTCAATTTATGTCTTCATCTACAGTGGATCATTGGGATGCAATACAACAAATTCTATGTTATTTGAAGGTTGCACCTGAACGTGGGATCTTATATAAAGACCATGGTCATATGAATATTGAGTGTTTTTCAGACGCTGATTGAGCATGATCAAGAGAAGATAGAAGATCGACTTCTGGCTATTGTGTTTTTGTTGGAGGGAATTTGGTTTCATGGAAAAGTAAAAAACAAAATGTAGTCTCGCGATCAAGTGTTTTTTTTTTTTTTTTTTGATAGGAAACAAAAACCACTTCATTGATATATGAAATAGATACAAAAAGTCCTATCGGCAATAATTACAAAAAACTCCTCCAATGAGCAATGAGGGTTGTCACACTATAATTACAAAATGGAGGATAATTTTTACTCCAAGATATAGCAAGATAGACAGTAGAATCAATAAAGGTACCAATGTATTGTTGTTTGTCTGTAAAGATTCGGGCATTTCTTTCTAGCCATAAGTTCCATAAGAAAGCATAGACAAAGTTGTGCCATAAAATCTTCTTCTCCTTCTTGAAAGGGTGGCCAATGATGGTGTAATTGAGTAAAGTATAAATATCACCTAGACGAGCAGTATACCAGCAAAAAGCTTGTTGTATGTAGTTCCAAAAAGTGGTTGCAAAGGGGCAGTCACTAAAAAGATGGACTTGGGATTCGTTACTCCTTAAGCAAAGGTGACAGCAACTAGGAGAGATGGTAATCCAAGGAGATTTCATTTGAAGCTTATCAAAGGTGTTAATACAAGCATGGCTAAGCTCCCAAACAAAGAATTTGACTTTTTTGGGAGAGCAACCTGTCGATAATTGGGAGTAAAAATCAGAATTGATCAAATTGCCAGTAGATGCAAGAATTCTAGTAAGTGAGCTTGTGGAAAACAATCCATCCCTTTCTAAAGTCCAAACCCATCTGTCTTCTTGTAGAGTGAAGTTAAAGGATGATAAAAGATTCGATAGTGAAGCCCATTCGTGAATTTCCGAGTCCCTCAAGTTTCTCCTCAAAAACAGATTCCATGCTTCTGTATTAGGATTCCACATATCAACAATGGTAGCCTCTTTTCTTCGGGACAAGAGAAAAAGAGATGGATAGCTTGTTTGAAAGTTTTGAGGTCCCAGCCAAACATCTTTCCAAAAAAAGGTCTTGTCACCAAGCCCAACATTTGATCTAATGTGGCTGTAAATCAGTTGCTGTAATTTAACAATGGATTTCCAAGGACCTTTGGATGAATGCAATGAATAACTCCCCGGTTTTTGGTTCTTATGAGTGGTGTCAAACTCTGATGCAATGATTCTTCTCCAAAGGGCATCTTTTTCATGATAAAAACAGAACTATGGCACAATCAGTATGTGAAATAATGTGGGTGCATCAACTCTTGATCGAATTAGGCTTCAATATTACAGTTTCGACTAAGTTGTGGTATGACAACCAAGCTGCCCTTCATATTGCATCCAACCCGGTATTTCACAAGCAAACTAAACATATTGAAATTGATTGTCATTTTGTTCGTGAGAAAATACAACAAGGTTTGATGTCTACTAGATACGTGAAGACCGGAGAACAATTAGGAGATATTTTCACAAAAGCTTTAAATGGAGTTCGAATAGATTATCTTTGTAACAAGCTGGGCATGATTAACATATATGCTCCAGCTTGAGGGGGAGTGTTATAGCGCACGTGTGTATATATATATATATAGATATATAGATATATATGCGGGTTTAGGATCTTATTAGTCTTTTGTCCTTTATTGTAATTTTACTATTATTAGTTTAGGGCTTCCATGTATGCCTATATATATTTGGCTCTATTGTATAGAATGAAATAAGAATTCTCTCATATTTTGTTTCACAATAAAAAACCGAACCATTGGGGAGTAAAGGAATCTTATAAAGCCAAGAAACCCGAGACATCAAAGAGGAATTATTAAGCCAAGGGTCTTGCCAAAATAAAATGCTTCTATCATCTCCTAACTTGAAAGCTGCCAAAGATTCCACTTGCTTCCAGACTTTAGAAATGTTATTCCAGGGGCTGCGAAGGCTCATTATACTTTTTCCAGATGTATGCCAATGGAATAAATTCTGCCCATGAATATTAACAACAACTTTGTGCGAAAAGGAACCTAGTTCATGTATAAATCTCCAACCAGCCGAGAGAGCCAAATTCCTATGTTTCAAACCCCCAATACCGAGGCCACCTTCTAGCTGTGCTTTTGAACCCAAATTCCATCTCACAAGATGATTTATCTTACTTCCTTCCTTTCCTTCCCAAAAGAAGGATCTCATCAACCTTTCCACTTCCAGGCTAACTGAAGGAGGCATTAAAAAAATAGACATATAGTAAAGCGATAAGCATGATAGAACTGAATTACAAAGAGTTAATCTACCTCCTCGAGGCAAATTGAATCTCCTCCATCTAGCTTCTTTTGTATCTTATCAATTACCGACTGCCAAATTGAATCTCCTCCATCTAGCTTCTTATCCTCGAGACAAATTGAATCTCCTCCATATAGCAATAATTATAGGGGAAAGTATTTCTTTCTTCCATACAAAACAGCAAACGAGATCTAAGACGCAGCTCGGCATTATTGCAAGAGTCAAAGAGGAGGTGCTTCCCAAAAACAAAATGAAGGAGCTTCCCTAGTTTATTCAAGAAGAAGGGCGAAACTAAATATTCAAGGCTTCAGAACATTTGGTGAGAGGGGAAATAAAATCTTCCAAGAAGGAAATGAATAGGAATTACTTTTGGGTTCTCATATAGTTCTTATGGACACCTAGGCGGTAGAAATGTGGGCTATAGGCACTCTTCTCACACATGGAATATTTAATCTTTTACATAAATTCTTACCACTCTCCTCACAATATGGCTTACTATATTAATTTAATTCATGACATTTTGCACAAAATCATTAATATCAGTTGGAAATAAGCTGACTCTGTTGGAATTTGAATTACCATGTCAAATTATCTTAAATTCAAACACTCAAACCGGATTTTCGTATATTTAACCTTTTATATATATTCATAACCAAGTTGGAGGATGGAATCAAGAGAAACAGAGAGAAGGAAAGAGAGCGCTCCAGAAGTCATTAAATGGGTTCTAGTTCTATAATTAAGAACAGAAGAGGGAAAGGGGCGGTAAAGAAGAGAAGAAAAGAGTACCTGAAAGAGTCGGGCATGGTTGCCTGTCCTATAAAGTATTTGGCTGAGAGCAAGACCAGGTATGAAATCTGCCAGTCTCTCATAATCTGTCAAGATGTTCCACACGGCCTGGATTGGGGCGTCAATACCAATTCTCGCGTAAATTCTGCGAGAGTTGTTTCCCAACTTCTCGATTTTGATGCTTACACCACCAACGTCATCAAATATCGTTTCTGGCTCTGACGCGTCAGAGTAATCGCCATTGTCATCACTATCTGAAAACGTGGGGTCGGAATTCGAATAATGGTTTCTGAACCTGGACCGTAAATGTTTGGCAGGATAAGTAGTATCTGAGGAAGGGTTACTTGATTTGGTGCTGGGGATGGCGACACGTGAAAAAGAAGGGTCGACTCTAAAATTAACTACTACGGCAACAGCAGCTGGGGCGATGGCCGGAAATGTCTGAGCGAAACGGGAAAGGGAGCAGGAGAGCGCTCCAGAAGAATACGGTGGTTCTGATGAATTAAGAAAGGAGAGCATCGTCTCATCGTAGCATTAATGTGGAGTGGAGGTTGCGATTCGTGTTGGCTGTGAGAAACTGATTTTAGAGGCTTTTTTTTTCTTAATTTCAATTGTGGAGTGGGGGATGGGATGGGATGGGATGGGAATAAGGATGTCCATTTTTTAAGCGGGAACATCTCTTAATGGGGCGGAAAATCTCATTTAGGCAAGAAATGAGGAAGGTAGTGGAAAAAAGATTCTCCGCGAGCTAAATGGGAATAGAGACGAAAAATGTATTCTCCAATCCCGTTTTTCGTTATTCGTCCCATTTAATTTTTTTATATATATTTTTTATTTTATTTTTTAATATATATGTATATATGTGTATGAGTATATATATATATATATATCATTTAAAATTTTATTGTTAATTATTTAAATAATTTGATATGTTTGAATTATATAGTTAAACATTTGAATTACATAAATGAATTAATTTGATAATTTGATATGAAATATTGTTTTATTTTTATTAGAAGGTTTGAGAATTTTATCTTTAAATAGAGATTTTTTTATAGCAAATTAACTATTTAAATGAAGATTTTTCATGAATAATTAACAATGTAATTGAAAATTAATGGATATTTCTCATGGAAGTTAACTATTTGAAAATTTATCAAAAGAATTATTTGATTCTTAAAAAAAAAAAAAACTAAACAGAGAATAATTCCCGCTGGGAACTACATCCCCGCGAATTTTTCGTCGAAAATCATCGCCCTGATCCTCGCAAAATTTAACAAAAAATTTTGCAGGAATGGGAGATTCAAATGGGGGGCAGGAACGAGGACGAGGAAGTGATCAAACTGAAACGTGGGGCTTTAAGGAAAAAAATAGTTTAAAAACAAAGCTCTAGTCCAGTGCAAGTGTACACTGTCAATGCAAATAATATAAAACTGGAAGTATTCCAGAGTATCGATTCCATAGGGAATGGATACAATAAAATTCAAAAGATAGCAAAAATTGTTCTCAAATTGCAATTTTGGTAACCAAAGTTATAAAAATGTGGAGATGTGTGTTTTGTTGATGAAAATAATTGAAAAATCAATAAGTATGCAAAAAGAATCCAAGTTGCTCATGCCCTTTTGGAAAAAAATGCAACTAAAATGCTTGCAATCGTACATAGCTAACAAGAAAACTAAGTAAACAGAATTTGACTCCCATTCAATTTTACTTCAAAATCTTTAGGAGCCTAAGTGATTAAACCTATATTTCTATGGTTAATCTAACTTAGATAATTTCGCACACATTTCTAGCAGTTTTGGAGTCTCGCCCTATGCCTAGGGTCGATGTTCATGACTTATTTCTAAGTCTTTTCCTCCATTACTTTTGTGACAGCCCTTTTGGTATTAAGTTCAAGTTTGACAAGCAACACTAGTTGGCCGGCTAGGTTTACCTAACGTTAATCTCAACAAAAACAAAGTTTAAGTGTTAGCTAAATTGTATGTGCTTTTAAGCTCTACATTTTTCCTCTAGGGCATTTACGAACTCGAACCCCTAAGGAAAACTTAGTTCATCATGAAAAGGATGAAAAACAATAAGTTAAAGGCCTAAAAATCCATAACAAAAATGATAAGTGAAGGAGAAGAAATTCGGGTTCAATGAAGATTCAAATAAAAGGTAATTCTATTAAATTCAATGAAGATTCAAATAAAAGGTAATTTTATTAAAATGAACACTAACATTCAACAACAAAGCTTGAGAAACTAAACTATTACAGCAAGAGAATTACAATGGAAAAGAAATAACAGCAGCTAAAACTTTCTATGAAATGAAATGAACAAAATAGAATCTAACATGAAGAACAAATAAAGAGACCCGTTTCACTCCTTACTTAATCGACACAACTACTTTTTCTTCAAAGGCAATTCAATGTTCATAACCTCTAACTTTCGTTGAGGTAAGATTAAGCTTCAAAGCTTCACATGTCTGGAACAAACAAAAGAAACAACATCAAAATAAAAATAAAACAGCAGAAGATGGACTCTTTCTTGCATGAAAAACCCATATATCATTACCTTCGTTTGTTCCTTCTTTTATAAGCTTTATGGACTAGGGTTTCCATATTTATTCATGTGCAGCTTGGGTCAACTTGCCTTGCTAAATTCGTAGAGAAGAATGACATAAAATCTCCAGTATTTGGTGTGTTTTCCAGATTTTTGTAGAAATTGCATTTCTGTTGCAGTTTTCTAGATCTGCCAGAATTGCAATTGCAATGCAATTGCATTTCTATTGCATTATTCAAATTCCTGCACAAAAACATAAAGTGTGGTTTTTATTTTCTTTTGCTTTCTTTTCTTCACTTACTTAATTTAAAAGGCTTCCAAGAATAATTCAATTTAAACCAACTTTTTGCTAGCCTTTTTATCTAATAACACACATAAAATAACAAGAATAACTAAGTATAAAAACCAAATAATTCTCATTAATGAGAATTATCAGGAAGCCATTGTCGTCCCCACCCCGCCCTGTGGACATCTTTAAATGGTAATGAGTGTCTTCTTACTCATCAAGTTGCTTCAACTTTGATTCAAGGTATGTTATTTATGTTTTTGAGTCTATTTCTGAAATTTTACCTTAGGAATTAGATAGTTTTTGTTGTAAATTGAAAGAACGGGGTATTATCGCTGAAATTGAATTGAACTGATAAAGTTTGTTTATAGCGTTGCTAAGTGGTTTTCGTCACTTTCTCAACAACGGAATCAAAGCGATTAAAGCTTGTTATCATCGTTGATTTAATCACATTTAGGGCTTGAGATCGTAGTGCTCATCATATAATATTATACTGCGATGAGCAATATGATTTCTAACTCTATCGCAGTATATGATTATGCGATGGGCAATTCGATCACATCCTACACTTAGGTTTTGACATAGTTGTGCTCAACTGCTCATTGCATGATCATATACTGTGATGATCACTATACAATGAAAACAATTTGTCTGATTTTTTTTTAAAAGTACTTGCCTATTTTATTAAAAGTATTTGGAGGACTTCTAAAAATGGTGTTGGTTGCGGAGATTAACCCAAATGAATACTTTTCGGATAATGTTGCCTACATGTGCCATCTTAGGACCACAATTTCATTAATTAAGAAGAAGTTAACGGAGCAACAAATGGACATGTTTAGGAGAACACGTTAGTCCCCTACTTGACATGCAGATCGTGTTTAATAGGCAGCTGGTCCATCATTTCTTATTGAGGGCGGTGGAAGAAGTGAGGGATGACATTATTAGTTTCAATGTCCGAGGGAAGAAGGTGTCATTTTCCGTAGAAAACTTCAACATCATCATTAGTCTGTGGTCTTCTCGAAGGAAGGTGACCCTAACGAGCAGTAAGAGACTAGATTTTTCTATCCATCAAAAATACAGAAGGTCACTGCCAAAGAGTTTCAGACGATGTATGAGGTCTTTCATTTTGCAAATAATAAAGATGCAATGAAGATGTCCCTTGCATTGTTTATCAAGCTAGTCATGATGGAAAATGATAGAAAGACGTAAGGGGATATGTCGATATTTGGCCATGTGGATCACTAGGAGGTTTTCACGCACTATGACTGGTCATCCCATATATTTGAGAGGACCTTGAGGAGCTTGTGGATTGCCTTGAATGGCAGAGCTGATTTACATAAGTTGAAACGCCAATCCTCCTGTATATATGTTCAGACTCAACATTAACCTCTTATTTGGAACCCGTTGATTTGAGATGATTTCAAATCAATTATGATTTAAAATCATTTCATGTGTTTGGGATTTCAAATTTGGTTTTTCTAGAAAAAAAAAACATGTTTCTAATTGATGCGTTTGCTAGAGCAATGTGAACAATTGTGCAATTTAGAGTGTCAATGTGCAAGTGTACACATCCTTTTTATAGCAAGTGGCAAGTAAAATTATCGTATCCACGGAGACTATTGATTTTTCTAATGATCCTAAATTAATTTTTAGTGACTCATTTGGTAACCATTCAAAATTATCGAGGGAAATGCCATAAAAGAAATCATAAATGCTGGAGCAAATTTAATGCTAAAGCATGCAAAACAGAGTAAAGACTTCAGAAAACAGAGAACGATTAACTTGTACTTTTAATTAAAGGAAAGGCTCGGATTAGAGGTAAGTCATGCATTAGCTAAGTTATAAACTGAGTATACATTCATTCCAATCGATTCACTACAGACTACACGGTATTCTCCCGAATCACTGAATGTATGCTGTCGCAATTAAATTACTTCAGCATAATAAACCCTCTGTACTTTGTGTGCGTTAGGCGAGTGGCTATCCCTAACCTACCCACTTAGTCAGCAACTAACCTTAACAAGAGGCTAACGTGGTTTTTTAAGTTTTCAGCCCCTCCTATTCTTCCCAGAAATCAGAGGGACGGTGTTCGAAACGGCTGGCCAAGCGGAAACAAACTAAGATTAAAAGCCCTTAAAAACCAAACCGAAGGAGATGAAGTCTACTCAACTATAACATTAGCAAATAACAATCATCCTCTAATCCTCACCTAAGAGGGATTAGTTCATGCTACAGTGAAAACGGAAAAACAGTAGAAATGGAAACATCATGGAAATAAAAACAGAAAATAACTAAAAGACAGTAGAAATTGTAGCAGGAGAAGTCGAAATGCTGCCCCAAGTTTCTAGCCACAGCAACGGCGTTGCTCCGACTGGAATCCTTCCGTTTTTGGCAAACTCCGGTGAAGGCTCCTGGTCCAAGCTCTCCTCTGCTGCTCCTTCTCTGTTATTTCGGGATCAGCACCTTTCTCTCAAAATGCCCATCTCTCCAACAACAAAAAACGGCAGGCCATTATAATAGTCACCCTTTTATGAAAACGAGGGCTGACTGGGCTTGACCTAGTGACGTGGCGGCCTCTAATTCGCTGGAAGCAGATGACTGGACTGACAGATGCCAGCTCAATTAATGAATACAGCTTCCACGTGCGAATTTCGTAAAAGCCTGATGCGCGAAATTTGCTCCAGCAATTAGTTGAAAAACTGCTGTTCTTGGCTTCGTAACTCCTCATTAATCCACCCTGATTTAATCACATAAAATGCCTTAATTAGAATAAAATTGCTCTAATAAAAATATTACTATATCAAAATTACTTCTAGAGCAAAATGACTCCAATCTAGGGAATTTCCAAGATTCATAGATATAAAATATAGAAATTTAGCCCAAAAATACAAGCATATAACTCTTAATTTAAGAGTTATCACTAATATATCAGATTTGTGTAATGCCCCACGATTTCAAACAATGGTACTTTTATTCTTTTGAAGATTGATTTGAGTTTGATTGAGTTAATTGGAAGTGTTGTTTGGAATCCACTTTGAGAAAATTAGGCCTCAGTGAGATAAATAAGAATAACTAAAGTTTTGACTTTGTGGAGAAGGATTTTATTAATTAAGTGTCAAATTCATAATTTAATTCCTCTTATGACCTTTAGTTTAATTTCTCATCTAATTGATTTTAAGGTTAAGTTATTTTTGTTGGGCTTGATAGAATTGTTGTTTGAGGTTTAAGTTTGAAGGAATTGAGCTTAAGTGAATTAATTTAAGTTTTCCAAGACAATATAGAGTCTAGTTAAGAGGTTAGAATTGGGAAAAGAGGAGAATGAAGGAATAGGAGAGGGGTGAAATTGAGAAGGGATGGTTTTGACTGTTGGTTATTAAGGAAAAGAGAAAAAAGGGAATTAATTTAGAAACCCTAAAGTGTCTTTTGTGTGCACGCGTCCCTAGGCTTTTTTTTCTCCAACCTTCTCCTCTTCCTCCACGAAAAATAGCCTCCACCATCAATCTCTCTCTCTCTCCCTTTCACTACCAAGAGACCCATCCATCCGAAAGCTTCTTCTTCTTCAACAAACACCCATCTCCAGCGTCTTTTTCCTCTCCGTTTTGTTTTCTTCATCACACTATTCACACCGCACACTGTTCACGCAGTACTGTTCACGCCTCAACACTGTTCACGCCGGTATTGTTCACTCAGCAGTCAATGTTCACGCGCCGTCATCTCCCATTCAGCGTTTTGAATCCCGAACAGTGCCCCGATTGCGTTATGATTTGGGTAAATTTCGACTCCGATTCAATTTTGGATTAAGCCCTTTAAGTTACTTGTGACTTGGTTATTATTATGAATTTTAGAAGGAAATCATGAAATTCATAATTAGGAAGCATTGCATATTTAGAGAAATCTTACTATGGGTAAATTAGAATTAAATTTTGACTAAGTTTATGGCTATGTTGGAATACAGGGCTTAAAGATTTGGAGAATCATGTGTATTATCAAAAGGACTTACTTGAAATAATAGAGGAATGAAATTATGTTATCTTGGTAACTAGTTAGGGGTAAACTTAGCTACCTAGGTGGGTGAATATTCTTGTTGAAGAATTTAATGTAGTCAAATTCATGGTGGGTTCATGTGCATATACAGTAATTTGAGTAGTTTGCCTAAGGTTCATAAATTGAGTAGGTCAAATAATAAGTTATTTTAAATCATTATAGGCTGAGGTGAAAGAACTCCATAAAAGGAGAAAGCGAACTAATTGAGCCAAGGTAAGAGACTTTATGCCGGTATGCTTAAATGCAAGTTGGGAACTGAATTGAAAAAAAAAAATCACATTTGAAATGAAATGATTTTTTATACATGTTTTTATTTGTGATTGTTGATAAATTTTGAAATGTTATGTATGAAAAGAAATTCTCACATGTATGTTTATTAGATACTTTTACAAATGTGATGCATGATTTATGATTTATAATGATTAATGTGAGTATGTTGATATATGATGCATCACTGTATGAAAATGGAAGAATGCTTTGGAACCTCATGCATACATGTGTATTTTCATGATGAAGTGATTTCGAAAGCTGTGGCAATTACCCTCCTAAAATTATTGATGTACATCTATATGAAAAGGAGACTTACGAGGCTATATGAAAAGGAGACTTACGAGGCTATATGAAAATGAGCCTTACGAGGCTATATGAATGAAAGCATAGTCAGGATGGGTTAAATTGTCCACATTAAAAGCCGAAGGAAAATTTTAAGGAAACGTTTCTGCTATGAAAAGGTAAGGTCCCACTAAAGGAAAGAAAAATGTTTTCGAAAATTTATTATGTATGTGTATGCATATCCTGACCCGGTAGTAAAGTCACTTATTGAGTATTTAAATACTCACCATTTTTCAAAAATGTTTTTCTTTTCAGGCAAAGACAAATACATATCTTAGGCGATTGACAAGGTGGTATGCTGAAAGGGTCATGGGTGACTTGAAGAGCATGACTTCCGCATTTAGATTTTTTTATTTTTCCAAAATGTTTTGTTAAGAAAACAATATGTTGTGAACTACTTCAGCCAATCGAACGTTTTTAATTCATGGTATCTTTTGAAATGTTTTTAAAGGGATCCTGAGCATAAAGATTTTAAATTGTTTCTGAAAATGGTTTGATTCTTTTGTCTATTATTAAAGATTTCTAAATTCCATTAGCATGCATGTAGTAACGTCCTTGAAGTCTAATAGGAAAAGTCGGGTCGTTACAATTTGACACGATTTAAAGCTTCAAAAAATCTGTTTCCAATTTTACTCCAATCATTTTTTTTTAATTTACACCTTACGATAGTTTCTTCACTATTCAAACAACAGCCTCTTTACGCCACTTATCTATCATAGTTTCTTCTTTATTCAAACTCAATGTCATTCATGCAAATTGAGGTTAGATTTCTATTTTTTCTCCATTGTATTTTTCTATTTTTTTTTTTAAATTGATAACAATAATCTCATTCTTTTCAATGCAACTTCTCAATTCCAATAAGTTTTTTATAGTCAAGCAAATTAGACGTTTTTTTTTTTTTTTTTTGCTTTGTTCATCTTCTTAAACATTTTTTTTATATTTATTGATTTGATAAGAATAATATGTTGTTTTTTTGTTCCCTTTTATTTATTAATTCAATCTAATTCCATGTGCTTTTTTCTTTTTTTAAATATGTATGTATACTTTTTTAGTTTAATTTTTTCATACATTGGTTGAAAAAGAAATCAACAAAAAAAATTATGATTTTTTTCTCCATGTGTGAACATAACAAATCAACATAAATCTATGAAAAAATTAAAAAATAAAAAATAAAAACCTCAAAGCACGAGTTAGGGCCTGAAAAATGAGTAACGGAGGTCAACTCAATCTCGCCGACGAGCACGGGTTAGGAGCTAAACTATTATTTCTATTTCTGAGAAAAAAGTAACTTTGATTGCTTCGAGAGGCAAGAGAGTGTGAGAGGGATCGACGACGAGTTCTCAATAGTAGCCACTAAGACAGCATCGAGTAGGAGCGATGAGCGGTGGCGGCAGCCACTGAGACAACGCCGGGCATGAGCAATGAGCAAGGACGGCAGCTATTGAAACAATATTAGGCAAGAAGCAGCTTGCATGAAATAAATTGTTGATTTAGCTGAAAAATAAGGTTTATAAAAAAAAAAAGAAAAGGAAAAGCAATAATAGTTTTTAAAAAAATAGATAGCATAACCTCAACTTATTTTAAATATTATTATTAAATCTTTCGTTGTATATAAGCTTGATATTATTATTTTTTATATTTTAGAAGATTTAAAATAGATTGTTGACGGAGTGTGTATTATTTATATTTTCTTTATTACTTTTTTAAAATAGCATGAACTAGGTGTCTGTATTGGCAGATAAAGTTTATTATTTAACATATAAAAAAATATATATAGAATAATAGAAAAACTATAATAAATAGATGAAAAAAATAGCAATTAGGTTATTTTTTAATTTTAATATACAATAAATATATAGAAACATGGGAATTATCTTCTTTTCTTTTTTTAATATATAATAATATATGAGAAGAAAAAAGAATAAGAGTAGGATTGTAATATATTTTTTTTAAAAACATAAATAAATATATACTCTATTTTAATTAAAAATGATCAATACATAATTGTAGTTATTATTTTAATATTTTAGTGGAGAAAGCACGTATAGAGATAATATCACGAGAAATTGAGAGCAAAATAGACGAATTGCAATCGATGCTATGACAGTTTGTATTGGATATGTAGTTGCATCATTGAAATTTTATCAAAATGAACTATACATTACAAGATTTCTATAAGAGCCTAGATTAAAAAAAGAAGAAGTAAGATGTTTAATGATGTGATTCATTTCTAACGAAGAACGGAGTAGAGATATCTTATGAATGGGCTCACTTAAAAGACTAGTTGACATACTTAAAAGACCAGGATACCTTAAAGATAGTCAATATAGTTCTATAGAGGAACAAGTAGGCAAGTTTTTGCATATTTTAGCTCACAATGTGCAAAACAGAACAATTGAATTTTTCTTTCGTCGATCAAGTGAAACAGTGAGATGACATTTTCATCAAGTTTTAAAGGCAATAATCTCCTTGGAAGAAGAATACTTAGTTCAATTAAACGGGTCTTCAAATCCTCTTGAAATTCAAAATAGCACAATATCATTTTCTCCATATTTCAAGATAAATACTCTAAACTAAATGTCTTAATTTTTTTACAATTAATATCCATATTGACCATAAAATAATATTTATATATAGGATTCTATTGGGGCAATTGATGGAACACATTTACGTGTAAACGTATCAAAAGAAAATGTATCAAAATTTAAAGGACAAAATATTTTCCCACACAAATGTTTTAGCAACATGCACCTTTAATTTAAGGTTCACTTATGTGTTACTTGGATGGAAATGATCTGCTTCGGATTCTCGAATTCAAGAAGATGCATTATCAAGAGAAGATATATAAGAATTCCTTCAAGTAGATATATATATGGTCCAGTCTTATACACATGAACAGTCCAGTCTTATATGAATGGACACCCAACATTATCCATATACTATAACCCTTTAGGTTATTTCTTGAATATGATCATCTCGTATGTCAACCACATACTGTTCAAGATTATAATAATAACCTTGGATTTTTCATAAAATGGATAATATTATATTGTAAATAAAATAATTAAAATAATTATTAATTATTAAATAAATCATTAATTACGAGGTTTTAAGGCATAAATCCTAACATCAATGAAGAGGTGACGAATTCAAGATTCAATTACAGCTCATATGTGGCGAGATTATTTATCAGTTGATTAGATTTTTATCTGTCCTTACATTAATTTAGGAAATCCAAAACATCTATTAGCTTTTAATTTTCTATTATTTTATTTAATTGTTAGTTACACATGTGTTTTATTGTAAATTCATTTTTACTTTAATATAAATTTTAGTTCATTTAAAGTATTTTATTATTTATAATGAAGTTTGAACATAAATTATACTCCTGCTTTTTCAATATTGGTGATGATAGAGAAATGAAAACTGTGAGTGATAAGAAATAGTACTTTAGTTCGTCAATTGTGATGGACAAATACCTACTTGAGATATTGAAAGAGCAAAAAGTGAGTGGCCAAAAGCCAGACAAAAATTTCACAAATTATGCATACCAAGCTGCAGTAGAAGCCTTAAACTCAAATTTTAAAATGGATTTATCTAAGTACAACGTCATTAATTGTTTGAAGACTTTAAAAGAAAAAATGGCTATTGCACTTGAATTCTTTCGATGTGATAGTGGTTTTACTTGGAATAACATTACAGAAACAATTGGAACAGAACAACCAGTTTGGGAGGTTATGATTCAGTAGCTATTACTTTTGTTCTTTTTATACTAATATTGATTTGTTCTTGTACAATTTTTTTTATTTGCTTGACCAACATTATCCAGAAGCTTAACAAGTTCGAGGTAAGCCAATTTACAACTTTGATGTCTTAAGAGAACTTTTTGATAATGATAGAACAACTAGAGCATTTGTAGAGAGTGAAAAGAGAAGGTACATTGTGGCAAAGGGATGAATTCTTGAATATCAATGACATCGATGAAATGATAGAATGAGAGGAAATGCATCTAGAAAGTTTTGAGGATGACAACTCTATGAATAGTCAGCCCCAAAAAAATGTCAACAAATCAAGCATCTTCTTACGCTTCTAAGCGCAATAAGAAAAAGTCACCTATAGTTGATTTGATTGGAGAAAAATTAGATATGCTAACAAATTCTATGGGTAAAGTGGCTATCGTCCTTGAAAAAGGTATGACCATCCTTATATCTTAAGTAAATTTCACTTTATATTCAAATATGTGAAAATATTTCAATAAACATTTTTTTTTTAATTATAGGGAATGATGTTGCTAGAGAGGAAAATGTTATGGCTAGAGAGCACAATTGATGCACTTATAGTGCTGAAGAGGTTTTGAATGAGCTCCTAAATATAGGAATTTCACTTGAGATGACATTTAGGGCTTCTAGCTTTCTTTTATATGACCCCATAGTCACAAAGACAGCTTTTGGATGTCTATAATCTATGCACAAGAATGGCTGCATTGGAAAATGGGGGGCAATAATTGATTATTATTATTTTTTTTGTCTTTCTTTCTTCATTTGAATTAAGACATTTGCACTTTTTTTTAACAATAATGACGACATTTGCAAATTTTAATTTAATAAGTTGATTTGTTTTGATTAATGGTATGTTTTCAAGGTTATATGTATTTGATATTGTTATTTGATATTAAAATATTTTGTTATTAATTAAAATGATTTCCTGCAAAATTACAAGGGCATAAAAGTAAAATGCTATACTTTCTTTTCATTTCTCATGAGCATCCAAACAACAAATTTTAATTTTGGAGATTTCAAATCATATTGGTTTCAAATGCAAATAGGAATTTGAAATCATTTCCATCTTTTAAAATCTTGAAATTTGAAACCATTTCTTACCAAATTCATACACCAAAAAGAGCATAAAGGATTTTTCCATGTCTTTCAGGTACTTACTACCTTCCATTTTAATATCGATTTTCTCTAACAATGTGTATTTGTTATTGTAGGTATGAGCTTACGAGATCATGTCCACTTATCATGGTTGCATAGCTACCAGATTGAACGAAACAACCATTCCACAGATGCTTTTGTGGTCGTGGTTGTTGGGATTTATGCCATAAAGCCTCGTAATTAATGATTTATTTAATAATTAATAATAATTTTGATTATTTTATTTGCAATATAATATTATCCATTATATGAAAAATCCAAAGTTATTAGTGTAATCTTGAACAGTATATGGTTGACATACGAGAGAATCATGTTCAAGAAATAACCTAAAGGGTCATAGTATATGGATAATGTTGGGTGCCTTATCCTGGTAATACTATCGATACTGCCCACTTTGTAATAGTTACAAATGATTTGATTCAAATCGTTCATATGGAGACATGTGAGTGGGGGTATCTTATATAATGAGTTTGTGTATGACTAGACCATGAAATATTTAATCTCTCTTTATAAATCCATTAATTGAGAAGATTAATATTTCATTAGGATAATCATATGTGACTCGATCTTAATCCTGAGTAAGTTATGAACTCCTACCTGTGAGGGCTTGTCCTTGATTTGCATGGGTGAGAGTGGCTTTTGTAGCCGATTCAATATGCCTATCATTTTGGAGACTTAACCAAATAGGGAGCTGAGAACATAATCTCACAAGATGGAATTCACTCATTCCCATATAGGATAAGTAGATGAGTAGTTCCCTTAAGTGCTGATTTTCAGGACTTGAACAATGGGGTCCTACCCTTTCACTGGCCCAAGAGGGACTTAGTTTATAATTAGATTATAAGCAGATTGTTCATTAGAGGATCAACGGTACTTAAGGTGCAAGATGTAATTATAGGGGTAAAACGGACTTTTGACCCAACTGTAATTACGAACAACTCGTGAATGATCAACTTGCAAGTAATAATTATATCTATGGACACAACTTGTCCTACAGTGCATAAGAGTGCAATTCTAGGTGTATAGTGGAGTGACTTATAGTTAATGAATGAAAATTAATTAATTAAAAAGTTTAATTAATTAATTTTGTATCATTGGAGCTTAAAATCTGTAGGTCCATAAGATTCCCTTGCTAGCTCATAGTAACACTAAAATATCAATTTAGTTGAAAGAAAATTTTGAAATGTTCAAATTAATATTAATTTGAAGTGTTCAAATTAATATTTAATATATTAGATGTATTAAATATAAAAGAGGAAAATATATTTATTGTATTTGATACATTAAATATTAAAATAATTAATGTATATTAGATACATTAAATAAAAGATATTTATAGAATTTGAATAAGATTCAAATAAATAAATATCGTAGGAGATTTGAATGAGATTCAAATAAATATAAGATATATTTGAATATATTAGATATTAAAATAGAATATTTTAATTATTGCAAAAAATTTCCCTTGGTCTCTATAAATAGGACACTTGGGTTGAGCCATTAGACATAACACATATCTCTTCAACAAAGAATTAGAGAATTCTCTCTAGACCTCTTCCTCTCCAATCCCTTATGGATTTTCTTTCAAGAGGCTCCCACAAGCCTTGGTTCTGCGTTCGAGTCATAGCCAGGAAGATTTTATGTAGGAGATAAAGATCTGCTAGAAATATTTCCATATTTACTCCAAAGTAAGTTTGTTTAACCTTAATTTTTAGTTTAATTTTAAATAAAATCAAAGACGATCTAATGCTTTCGCTGCGGAGTGAAACGTTCATTCCTTCAATTGGTATGAGAGAAATCTTTAAGTTTTATTTAGAATTAAAGTTTTGTGATAGTGAGTATTTTAATTTATCATATATGTGATATATTGTGGTTTGCAAATTGATTGTTTGGGCTATTTGGCATTAGATTTATTGTTTTGATTAGATCATTGTAATCCATAAGGGTTAGGATTTCATGTATTTTATTTGAATGACTACAATTGCTGCAAATTTTGATTATATGGGCTGAAGAAGTCGACGGCGAAAAAGGTTCACGAAAAAAAAAACGTGAATTGAAGTCAATATTTATGCTAAAAAGTTCATTACAAGATTCAAGAATCTGTGGTGGTTCATTGGTGAAGGGATGCTTGTTGTTATACTCCAGGTCTAAGGTTTGAAATCTAGGTAATGCAATTTCTTTTTTATTTATTTTTGTGGCGGCTGGTGCTATAATTGGAAAACAAAATTTAGGTTTCTAAACTCTAAATTTGGATGGCCAAACAAGGAAGATATTGAAGACCAAGATATGTTTTGGATTTAAATTATTGTAATTTAAATTATTTTCAATTTCTTAGAATATGCCAAATATGCCGGTCAATTTTGTTCTTTTTTTTAAAAAATTTTAATTATGCATGAGATGTATGTTTTAAATTGTTTGATTCTTGCATAAAGTATGTCATTTAAATTTAAAATCCCACCATAGGTTAAGCATGATCATGCATCTTATCTATTTTTGAATATAATTGTTGTATTTGAAAATTTTGATTAGGTTGTTTCCTAATAGAATTAAGATTATTTTTTTAATATAATTGTTATATTGAAAAATTTGATTAAGATGTTTCCTAATAGAATTGAGATATTTTTCTTATACGTTTATATTTTCCATATCTTTGAATATAATTGTTATATTTGAAAAATTAAATTATGATATTTTCTTTCATAAATAAAATCCATCTTTTCCTAATACGATTAGGATATATCCTAATGAGATTAAGATTTTCTTAAAATAAAGATATTTCTAATTCATGCTTTAAATCGTTTAAAATTTGAATTTAATATATCTTTATTTGTTTCTAATAAGATTAGAATTTAGGATAATCTTTTAATTTAGTTTTAAATGGTTTAAAATGGTAGAATTTCAAGATTATCCATAGTTTAAAAATTGAATTTAATTCATCTTTATATGTTTCCTAATAAGATTAATTCTTTTAAAATAAAATTAGATCTTTTAATTTCAAAATAAGATGAGTTATTTTAATTTCCTAATAAGATTAGGTCTTCCATAAATAAAGATAATTTAATTCCAAGATAAAATAGTTTAAGTTTTGAATTTAATTTATCTTTTATTTTTTTCTAATAGGATTAGAATAAAATATCCAGGATTATCTTTTAATTTATTTTAAAGGGTTTAAAAAAATGGATTTTTAAGACTATCTAAGTGAATTATTTTTTTTAATAGGATTAAAAACATTTATTTATAAATTCACTTATGTTCATTAATCTAGTAATTAATAGTTAATTAAAGATTAATGAATTTGAAATAAAAATTGACTATAAGGGAACTCTGTCTATGGAAGGTTCTTTCTAGACTGAGGTATTTAAGCTGACCGAAAAGAAACACCTCTAACTGGAAACCGACTTGAGAGTTGAATTAGTCAAATTTTATTTAATTTCACTAAGCATGCTCATAATGTGATTAATTTTTTTTAATAATTTAAAAACTTGGTAATTAAAATCAATCTAACCAACATAAGAGTTATGAAGGGTAGATTAAGGAACTTTGATAAATGAGATTAGCCTAATTTGTCTAAGAGAAAACCCTATTTCAAAATAGTAAGTGAGAGAAGAAAATGTGTCAACATATCCTATGGTCTCCATTATTGGTTCATATCGTGAGATTCATGTACGGCCTCGTGGCGGCTTTTGGACCGCCCCCCTACGAAAGGTGTTTGCATGGGTTAATATCAAGGTGAACTCCTTAGAAGGATAAGATTGTAGTTTTGTTTCCAATACTTGACCTACCCTACGGCAACACTTGTTAGGATAAAACCACATGATCTAAAATGATGGGTCACACTTCCAAAGGGCTCATTAAGGTTGTTGATGATGTCCTTGATCAAACTAATGGTAACTAAATATTATAGGAATAAGAGTTATTCTGGTATAATACTTAGTTGAGATTGTCTCAGTTTAGTGAAGGAACACTTGACCTACCCTACGACGACACTTGTTCTAGCTCACTAAAGTACCATAGCATTAGAAATGATTTATAGGGTTCATTTTTCAAATCGTTTGATTTTTATGCTAAAATTGAATGGATTATTATTTGCATGATATTAAATTATATATTTTATATATTTCAATATTATGTCAGTTTCTCTCATAATTTTTAATTTTATTACTGATAAGTCAAAATTGAGAAAATTTTATTACTTGGAAAAAGTAACATTAACACTATAATGGCGGTGTAAAATATTTATTTATTTTTATTGAGAAATGTTCTCAAAACCTGTTGTCAATGCTAATCGAATTGTTTGTGAAGCACATGATTAACGAATCAAAAGTAAACGAGATAGCTTGTACGTATCTCCTAGTTGACATGATAGATGTCAAGCTTAGAAGATTAACAAAAAAAAAATGACAACAACATATGAGATGTTGAAGTCAATAGAAGCTAAATTTAGATAATTGTCTAAATGATATCGAATTCAACTATTACAAAAATCCAAGAAAGGAAATCAAATGCCTGAAGCTATATATAAGAAAATAATTCCTAAATTAGCCAGGACAGTCATAATGAAAGGAATTTATGAAATACCTCTATGGGAAGAAAGATATAAATGAAAGTAAATTTGATTTACTAAATTTTTGGTGGAATATAAATAACGTCACATAGATATAGTCGATAGAAGATCTACTCTCAAGATTTATTCTTCATTACATTTAATATGTAATTCTTGAAAAATACTTAACATGTAGAATAATTTCTTCAAGTTGGCACCAGAAAGCCCATCTCAGTTAGCGTAGTGGGAGATATTAAGATGTCATTAAGTAATAATTGTTAATTAATGCTGAATGTGGTGTTTTATTGCCACAAGAGAAATTCAATTTCTCAAATTTTATTACTAAAAGGTTCATATAGTATGAATTATTTTTTATATTTTCAAAATTGTTTGAAAATACATTTAGTTGAAAATAAGAACAATTTGTTTATGTTAAAATGTTGACATATATCATACTACAAAATACTAATATATTCAAGATTATAGAATCCAGAATAGAAAGACATATTGTTTTCTCCTAAAAGACGATATTTGACTTTGGAATTTAAGGTTGATTAACATCAACTTAAATCGAATGAAAAGACTAGTGAGAGATAATTCTCTAAAAGTTAAAATTAATTACTTTACATGTCTGTAGATCTTGCCTTTCATGCAAGATAATCATTGAGGCTTTATTAAATAAGGCTACAAGGCCAAAGAATACTTTGGGCTTACACATTCTGACTCAAGTGGTCTGGTGAATGTAAAGGTCAAATAAAGTCATGAATATTTCATCACTCTAGTTGATGATCATTCAAGGTACAAGTATCTTTACTTAATACAACATATGTCTAAATTTTTGAAAAGTTCAAGAAAATTAAGGCTAAAGTTGAAAATCGATTAGGTAAGTCTATCAAGACATTATGATCATATCATAGTGGAAAGTACAAGAACCTTACGTACTAAGATTAGTTGATAGAAAGTGGGATTGTATCCTTACTCTTAATACCAAGTACAATTGTATGAAACTGTGCTACAAGAGGAGAAACAAGACCTTGTTAGACATGGTCACATCAATAATGAGTTACACATCATTACTAAACTCTGGTTAGGATATGCAATAAAGATTGCATAGTAAACATTATTCCCTCCAAAAAGTCTACGAGACAATTTTGAGATTATAGAAGAATAGTAAAACTAGTTTACAACACTTCACTATTTGGGAATGTTAAGCTTACATGCTGAAACAAGCCTAAAAATGTTGTATATTTTCAAAGATATGCCTAAGTGTAGGTCATTTCTAAGGATTATAGAATGGTCTTTTATCTAGTCCTAAAAGGAATAAGGTATTTGTATGACAAGTATTATTTTTTTATAAGGAATGTCAAATAGAAGACCACAAACGTTTAATAAGGTGAGATAGTGTTAATAAATTGGTCCCAAGTGAAGCCACTAAATAGTTAACAAAAGTTATTAATAATTTAATTACATTTGAAAGTCAAATGGATCCTAGTATTGAATTGGATACGCCTCATCGTAATGTGAGTATAATGAGATGACTCAACCTTTATAAGGACTTAATTGAAGCCCAATTTATCATGTTAGATGATAAAGTTGAAGGCTTATTGCCCTCAAAGTGAAACTAATGGCAAATGGTTAAACCTAATAGGAGAAAGTAGACTGCGAGTAAACTTTCTCACTTGTTGCCATACTGAAGTTTGTAAGCATTATTTAATTCATTGTTGCATATGGGATATGAAAATGAATGTTTAGAATTCTTTTATGAAAGGAAATCGTAGATAATGTATCTACACAAATCAATCGGAGAGATTTATTTTCAAAGATCAAAAGAATAAATGTTTGCGAAATAATAAAGGTTCATTTATGAAATGAATTTTACAATTAGATCTTTGAATATAAGGTTTGATAAAAGTATCAAAATTTATGACTTCGGATAAATATTAATAAAGCTTGTATAGACAAGAAAATCATTAATTGCTTAGTGGGTTTGTTCTCATATTTTATATTGATGATATTTTACTCATTATGAATGATGTAAGATTTTTATTTAACATAAAAAGTTGATTAAGTAACCAATTCCAAATGAGTGATTTGGAATGACTCAATATATTTTACATGTCCAAAATGGAGATTTAAAGGACAAAATGTTAACTTTGTCTCAAACATCTTATATTGACAAAATTGTTGACAAATATTCAATATTTATGTCTAAGGAAGAGTATCCTAAGACACCTCAAATGTTGAGAGTATATGATATGCATAAATGAGACTGACCATTTAATATACAATTGGTTAGAATATATCAGTTAAATGAATGATATGACCATTGAGTAGAAAATTAAAAACTTTCTCAAATTATCTATGGATAATGAGAAATTTTTGTACATGGAGTTAAATATTTGATCTTTACAAGATACACTGGTTCTTACAAAAATTTAGGAAATCTATGTAAAGATAAATTTTACTCTAAGTGGTGGAGTATGGTATACAAGTTAAATTGTTTTACTTGTGAAGCAACAAAAAGACTTGTACGACTCAAATAGTTCCTTGAAGATCTGAAAGGTGTTTCATATATAATTTAGTCTATCGTCTTTATTATGATGATAGTAGTGCAAAGACTAATATTAAGGAAATTAGAAAACACCAATGTATAGGGAATCATATCGAGAGAGAGAAAGCATCATGGTAGTGACCAAGATGGCTTTTAACCGCAGTCCTTTGGATCTATATAAAGAGACTCTCCAGGCTAAAGTGTTTGAGGGTCATCTAGAATGTCTGAGATTACGAGACATATCTCATCTTTACTATGGCAAGTGGGAGAACATGTTGGGTATAGAGTATGCCTTAGGATACATGTTTCACCGGCTTTAGTGCAAGTAGGAGATTGTTGAGATTTATGCCCTAAAACCTCATAATTAATGATTTATTTCATAATTAATAATAATTTTGATTATTTTATTTGCAATATAATATTATCCACTATATGAAAAATCTAAAGTTATTAGTGTAATCTTGAACAACATGTGGTTGACATACGAGATGATCATGTTCAAGAAATAACTTAAAGGGTCATAGAATATGGATAAGGTTGGGTGCCTTATCCTGGTAATACTATTGATACGACCCACTTTGTAATAGTTACAAATGATTTGATCCAAATCGTTCATGTGGAGACATGTGAGTAGGGGTATCTTATACAATGAGTTTGTGTAAGACTGGATGATCGGATGTACACGCAAGTGCACGCGATCGAAGTAATAATAAATGGTATGCGAGTACCAAGTATCGAATTCTAAGGGAACGGAGTAGCAAAAATGTTGTAAAGCAAAGTGTAAGGGAAATTACAACTTGAAAATTAAAAATGCAAAAATAAGGTTGAGTTGGTGTGTTGGTAAAAAGAAAAATTGCAGAATCTAGAAATGACAATAATCGAAATAAGAAAAATTGCTAAATTGAATTGCAGAATCTAGAATTGGCAATAATTGAGAATAAATCAGATAGACTTAGTGAATGATAATTCAAAGGGAACTTGGATAAAAATGGGACTCAAGAGTGTCATTGCCCTAAGTTGTAATTGCAAGCCAAAATTGCAATTCTAACCTACTTCACACTCAATTGTAAACCAAAATTGCATCTCCTATTCACCTTGAATTTAGGTTTTTAGGAGGCTAAGTGAGAGACCTATAAGTCTATAGTCCCTCTATCTTAGATAATCCGGCTCACAATTTTATAGGTTTTGGAGTCCTTAATCCCTATGTCTAGGGTAAGGAATGACTTATGTCTAAGCTCTTTTTCTCCATCACTTGTGTGAAATCTGCTTATCACTAACCCTGTCGGTATTAGATCTAAGCTTGAGTTGCTACCCTAGTTGATCAATCTAGGATCTCAATGGAAATTAATTCAACACAAGCAAACAATTGAGATGTAGGCTTGATTTTTATTGAAATTTAGGGGCAATTACGTTTTAGGGAATTCACATTCTTGAACCTCTTAAGAAGTTTTAGCTCATAGTGAAGATGAAAATCTTAAAAATAATTTTTGAAGGAAACATCATATTAAAGAAAATTGAGTAAAGTTTGCTACTGATAATTAAAACTAAATGATTTGATAAACTACTTGGGTAAAAATAGCCATCATATTGCTATACAGTAGCTATATAAAGCCTCTAAACCTCTCACGGTAAATAGAAAATGACAGACAAATTGCTATTGATTTCCACTAAAAATATTAACTTTATGATGAAACAAATTGTGAATGACAGTACCCAATTGGCAGAACAACAAAATTAAGCTTCCTTGCAATTAACAAGTACATGATTGAAATTTTCTTGTGCAAAACAGAAGTTGATCAACAAAAATAATTTCTATAACAGACCCGAGTTTCTCCTCTTTTCCAATCGACTTCATCCCTTCACTATTTCTAGTAATTGATGAGTCTTAACAGTCCCAACTTGCCTGGAATTGGATTAGAAATTTGAGAAGGAACGGGCAGAAATTAGCTGATCTTTCGAACAAAAACATAGCAGTATTTTTCCAGAAAAACATAGTGACAACGTGAATAAAACCCCGAACAAAGATTGAATTGAAACTTACACTTAATACAAGAAGAAATCGAATGGAGAAAAGAGATTGCACTTCAAGCAATTCTCCATAATACAAGTAGAAAACTGAAGAAAACTAAGACTGAAATTGAATTCCTCGGCTAAAAACAGAAAAATAAGTTATGCAATAGAAAAACAGAGAATTGAAAACTTACGAGCTAAATTCATCTTCCAAAATCCGATTCCCCTCCTCAAGCTTCTTCGTCCATCTATTGTAGATCTTCCTAGGGTTGAGATTTTCCAAAATTCGCGCTCTTTGGCGCTGTTGCCTGGGAACGACAGTTTTTAACAAAAATTTTATTTTTAGCAAAAATTGTAAGACAAAGTTGCAATATCTCTTTCTATTGCAGGAGGGCAGAATTTCACTTGTAAACATTGCAGGGTAGATCCAGTTTATGCAAAAAGAGCCTCATCTCTTTGAGCTAGATCCTGAGATAGAGAGAACCTTCCACCAGCGCCGTAGGCAGAAAAGGAGGAGGAAACAGGAACAACGCGAGTTGAACACCTGAGAGAAATCTGTGGAAACTTGTTTGCAGGAACCACTCATGGATAGACCAAAAGATGGACCTCGAGTTAATCCACTTGGCAATGAGGGGAAAAATAATGGAATGAACAATAATGCTCAGCAGCAAGTGATAATTCTCATTCATGAGGATTATTTGGCCTTTAAACTTAGTTATATTTGTGATTTTTATTCATATTATTTGATGAAAAATAAAAAAATGCTTGAATTTAATCACATGATTGATGGAAGACCTTTAAATTAAGTAAGTTGAGAAAAGAAAACAAAAGAAGAAAAAAATTCACACTTACTTAATGTTTTGATGCATGATTTTCGTGGAATGCAACTGCAGTGCAATTGCTATGCAATTGCAATCTGGCAGAATCTGGAATTTAAGTAAAAAACGAGAATTTCGGGATTTTGAAGGAAAATTGACCCACGAATTCAGCAAGATGATTAGCCATGATTGTCCATCAACCAAGAGGGAAACCCTAGCATGAGATCCCTATAAATATTGAATAAAGAAGCCGAACAAAGGGAGCTCGATTGGAGAAGATTTTAGTTTATGTTTTTTTGGGTTTTCTTACTTTCTGCAATTTTTCATTTTTAGTTTTTAGTTGCTGTTTTGTTTTAATTTCTTGTAGATCTCAGTCCGAATCTCTTCCTCAATCCCATCACAACAAGAGTTGGCATTGGCTATAAACAAATTCTTGTTGATTGAGGACAATTATTTCTTGAGAAAAGTTGTTTCGTTTTGGGTTTATCCTCGACAGTAGCTACTTGTTATTCATTTTTCTGGGTTGTAATTTTCCATTGTTCTTCTTAATTTTCCAGAATTCTTCTCTCAATCCCACTTACCTAAGAATTGGGTATATGGTTATGGACAACTTCTTGTTCGATTGAGTTACGGAGAATAAGTTTTTAAGATGATTGAATTTCAATTTCTGCACTTTTGAAATTCTGTAATTGGATGAAAACAGCCACTGTTTGTCTTTTCAATTTTAGCAAATTTAATTTCTGTTATTGACTTTTGATTACCTCTGGTTAATTTAAGTTTTGGTAAATCTACTCTCTGCTATTTGAACAATTGGGAGCCTACTGGAATTCGGGTTTGCATATATATTTGCAAGTTTATTCAATTTTGATGCTACTGGTTGTTTTTCATAAAGCACTGGATTTTCTTATTTTTGAGAAGTCTTCGGTCATGTGGGTTTACTTGCATAACTCAAAGTGTTAATCCCTTTGTTAGAAAATTATAACGTCATAAATTTCTTAGACATCAATAGCACACCATTTCTTGTTGTAACAATGAATGTTATCACCTTTAATCCTACTGTTTTTGTTAATTTAATTATGAGGAGCTAATTTTCCTTTGGGATTCAAGTTTATGAATGCCCTAGAGGAAAGATGTAAGGCTCGATAGCAACACAATCTAGCTAATTCTTGAACTAGTGTTTGCTTTTGGTGAAATTAATATTGGGTAAACTCTAGTTGGCCATCTAGTGTTGCTCGCCAAGCTAAACTTAATACCGAAAGGGTTAAGGGAAGTGGATGTCGCAAAAGCAATGGAGGAAAAGACTTAGACATAAGTCCTGAAACATCGACCCTAGACATAGGGCGAGACTCCAAAACCACTAGAATTGTGCGCAAAAATATCTAAGTTAGATTAGCCATAGAAATATAGGTTTAATCACTTAGTCTCCTAAAGATACTTCATAGAAGGTCGAATAGGAGTTGAGTTCGGTTTACTTAGTTCTTGAGTTAGCTACGATTGCAATTGCTTTCTTGTTGCATTTTCTTTCCAAAGGGGCATTAGCAACTTGAATCCCTTTTTCATTTCCATTGAATTTTCAAATAATTTTATTTTAGTCAAAACACCTCTCAATTCATTTTCACCCTCGGTTACCTTAATTTGCAATTTGTCAACGATTTTGTGCCAACTAAAATTCATTTTATTAAACCCCGTTCCCTTGGGTACGATACTCTGAAATACTTCCAGTTTCTTTATTACTTCGATCACGTGCACTTGCGTGTAGCGAAAAGCACCGATCAACATGCAATTCTTATGCAAAATCCCATATTTATTGCAGAAGAAAGAAATAGGGCCATCAGGGATTATGCAGCTGCTACATTCCAAAATCTGAACACAGGGATTGCAGAACCAATCATAGAAGAAATCATTTCGAGCTGAAACCCGTGATGTTCCAGATGTTGAATACAATAGGACAATTTGCTGGATTTCCGAATGAAGACCCACACAAGCACATAAAGACGTTTCTGAGAATCTGCAATTCATTTAAATTGACGGGAGTTTCTAATGACACATTGAGGCTGAAATTGTTCCCTTTTTCTTTACAGGAAAATACAGAGGCATGACTTGACTCATTTCCCCCAGATTCGATCACAACCTGGGACGAACTTGCAGAAAAGTTCCTTTTGAAGTATTTCCCACCGACAAAGAATGCACAAATTAGAGGGAAAATTATCACCTTCAGACAAGGAATGAACAAAGGAGTAGATGTTGTATGGTAGCGTTTTAAGAAGCTGGTGAGGAAATGTCCACACCACGGACTGCCAGCTTGCATGTTGATCGAGCACTTCTACAATGGGCTGACACAAGCTTCGAAGACTCTAGTCAATGCATTTGCCAATGGATCTCTACTCAAGAAAACAGTGAACGAGGAGAATGAAATCCTGGATGCCATGGTGTCCAACAATAGCCAATGGGGAGAAGAAGAGCCAAGCAACACCCGAAATGTTGCAGGAATGCACGAAGTAGATGCAATTGCAACTTTGAGTGCACAAATCTCGGCAATGAACAATACCTTAAAATCATTAACCTTGGGGAACCAAGCCCTTATAGCTTCCATTAATCAAATTGCTACTCCACCTTGTATTTACTATAATGATAACCACCTGGCTGACAACTGTCCTCAAAACCCAGCTTCTATTTGTTATGTAAGACAACCCAGGGCAAACCCTTATTCCAATACATACAACCCTGGATGGAGGCAGCATCCCAATTTCTCATGCGGAGGACAAGGTGCAAACACAGCTAATGCCAATTCATATGGAAATAAAGGAGGACCACTAGGATTTAGCAATTCACAACAGCAACTTTTTGTGCCCAAGACTGTGACACAACCACAAGCTCAACCTGCAGTACATAATTCATCACTAGAAGCCTTGATGAGAGAATACATGGCCAAAAATGAAGCAAACATGGCAAAGAATGATGCCATTATTCAAAGTCAGGCAGCTTCACTACGAAGTTTAGAAATGCAAGTGGGGCAGTTGGCTAACGAATTGAAGAACCGACCTCAAGGGACTTTCCCAAGCACCACTGAGAACCCTCAAAGAGAAGGGAAGGAGCATTGCAAGGCAATCACTTTACGTAGCGGGCTTAACTATGAAGGACCAAAGATTCCACAAGAAGTGGAAGAAGTAATTCCCAATAAAATTGTAGAAGAGAAGAAAGAAATCACAGAAAGGGAAAATCAAGAAAAGGAGAAGATCAGTGAAGAACCAAACTATGAACAAGCCAAGGTTACAACCAGGGCGTCTGAAGCAAAGGACCCTGAACCAGTTTATAGGTCACCACCCCCATTTCCTCAAAGACTCAAAAAGAAAAATCAAGATGCCCAATTTAGCAAAGTTTTGGACATTCTCAAACAACTTCACATTAATATTCCATTAGTGGAGGCACTTGAGCAAATGCCAAATTATGTTAAATTTCTCAAGGACATCTTAACAAAGAAAAGGAAATTGGGAGAATTTGAAACAGTGGCGCTGACTGAAAATTGCAGTGCATTATTGACAAGCAAGGTACCTCCCAAGTTAAATGGTCCTGGAAGCTTTACAATCCCATGTATGATCGGAGAAACGGACATCGGACAAGCCTTATGTGATATGGGAGTAAGCATTAACCTAATGCCCTTATCCGTTTTCAGACAGTTGGGAATAGGTGAAGCTCACCCAACAACAGTGACCCTGCAATTAGCAGATAGGTCGATTGCACGCCCCATTGGTAAAATAGAAGACGTCCTGGTCAAGGTTGATAAGTTTGTGTTCCTCGCAGATTTCGTAATCTTGGATTGTGAAGTAGACCGAAACGTTTCGATCATCTTAGGGGGACCATTTTTAGCTACTGGAAGAACCTTAATAGATGTCCAAAAAGGGGAACTTACAATGCGAGTGCATGACCAACAAATCACTTTCAACGTATTAAACGCATTACAATACCCAGGATACATGGATGATTGCTCAAGAGTAGACATTGCAGAAGCATTACTACTTTATGAATCACAAGAATACCTAAAAGAATAAGAGTCAGAAAAAGAAGAAGAATGGTCAGAATGGTCAACTGAACCAACAACATTCGTGAAAGAAATAAGTCCATTAAGGATGACCGGAGATAAAGCAGCACCGATCAAACCATCCATTATGGAGCCACCTGAATTGGAGCTGAAGCCATTACCACCACATCTAAAATATATCTTTTTGGGAAAAGATAAGACCCTCCCAGTAATTATTTCTGCCACTTTATCTCACGATGATGAATTTTCTTTGACACAGGTACTTGCACGACACAAGCGAGCAATTGGATGGTCCATTGCAGACATCCATGGAATTAGTCCATCATTCTGCATGCATAGAATCAACCTAGAAGAAGGAGTGAAGCATTCTGTGGAGAGTCAAAGACGATTGAATCCTGCAATGAAAGAAGTAGTATGAAAAGAGATCATAAAGTGGATTGACGCGGGAGTCATATATTCTATCTCCGATAGTAGATGGGTAAGTCCAGCCCAATGTGTACCCAAACGAGGCGGGATGACAGTAGTAGAAAATGAGAAGAATGAGTTAATCCCCACTTGCACAGTAACAGAATGGCGAGTCTGTATGGACTATAGGCGTTTGAACAAGGCAACCAAGAAAGATCATTTCCCTCTACCATTCATAGACCAAATGCTGGACAGACTTGCAGGAAAGAAATATTACTGTTTCTTGGATGGCTATTCTGGCTACAACCAGATTACGATAGCTCCATAAGATTAAGACAAAACAACGTTCACTTGCCCATATGGAACGTTCGCATTCAGAAGGATGCCATTCGGATTATGTAATGCACCTGCAACCTACCAGCGGTGCATGATGGCAATATTTTCAAACATGGTCAAACGAACGATAGAAATCTTCATGGATGACTTCTCTGTGTTTGGCGAGACTTATCAAGGATGCTTGGATAACCTAGAACATGTGTTGATTCGATGCGAGGAAACAAACCTAGTACTAAACTGGGAAAAATGCCATTTTATGGTGCAAGAAGGAATTGTGCTAGGTCATAAAATATCAAAGAAAGGAATAGAAGTGGATAGAGCCAATGTGGAGCTAATTGCAAAATTACCCCCACCTAAAACTGTGAAAGATATTCGTAGTTTTCCTGGACATGCAGGCTTTTACCGAAGATTCATCAAGAACTTCTCACAAATATCAAAACCCTTATGTAGGTTGCTAGAACATGACCAAAGGTTTGCATTTGATCAAGAATGCATGGAAGCTTTCAACAAATTGAAAGAAGCATTGAGTTTTGCCCCAATTATGATAGAACCTGACTGGTCGAAACCCTTCAAGTTAATGTGTGATGCAAGTGATTTTGCAGTAGGTGCGGTACTGGCATAGCGACGAGACAAAATAATTCATCCAATCTACTATGCCAGTAAAACAATGAACGAAGCACAAAGTAATTACACCACTACTGAGAAAGAATTGCTAGCCGTGGTTTTTGCATTCGACAAATTTCGATCTTACTTAGTAGGTACCAAGGTGATAGTTCATACTAATCATTCCGCCTTGAAATACATACTCTCAAAGAAGGAGGCAAAACCACGACTAATCAGATGGATATTGTTATTACAAGAGTTTGATCTGGAGATTCAAGATAGGAAGGGCACAGAGAACCAAGTGGCAGATCACTTATCTAGGCTGGAAACAATTATTCAGAAGGAAGACAAGACAGAAATAAAGGAAGCATTCGCTGATGAGCAATTATTGGCTGTGGAAATTGGACCAGATCCATGGTATGCAGATATTGCAAATTATTTGGTCAGTGGAGTGACACCCCCAGAAGCTATTTCTTATCAGTTAAAGAAATTCTTTCATGATATGAAGTATTACTATTGGGATGAGCCCTACTTATATAAATTAGGTCCAGATCAGGTGTGGAGAAGATGCATTGCTGAAGTTGAGATGAGAAAAATTTTAGAAGCATGTCACATGGCTCCATATGGAGGTCACTTTGCAGGAACCAAGACAGCAGCAAAGGTTTTGCAAAGTGGATATTTCTGGCCCTCCTTATTTAGGGATGCTCAAAATTTTTCAAAAAGTTGTGACAAGTGTCAAAGGACAGGAAACTTATCAGCACGAGATGAAATGCCTATGAAGTATATGCTACATGGGTCCATTTCCTCCATCTTTTGGCAACCATTACATTTTGTTGGCGGTGGATTATGTATCCAAATGGATAGCAGCAGTGGCTATAGCTACAAATGATGCCAAGGTGGTCAAAAAGTTCCTTCTAAAAAATATCTTTACAAGATATGGAACCCCGAGAATTCTGATTAGTGATGAAGGCACAAGATATGGAACCGCGAGAATGCTGATTAGTGATGAAGGCACACATTTCATTAATAGAATAATGGCCAGCCTGCTTGCAAAATACAATGTGAAACACAAAGTGGCCACTGCGTACCACCCACAAACTAATGGACAGGTCGAGCTTTCAAATAGAGAAATCAATGTGATATTAGAAAAAACAGTTGATCCATCCAGGAAGGATTGTTCAATAAGATTGGACGAGGCACTGTGGGCACATAGGACCGCTTTCAAGGCACCACTAGGGATGTCACCATACAGAATTATATTTGGGAAGGCATGTCATTTACCACTTGAACTCGAACACAAGGCATTTTGGGCCATAAAGAAGCTAAATTTCAACATGGATCAAGCTAGATAAAGAAGGAAACTACAATTGAATGAACTTGAAGAACTTCGACATGCGTCCTACGAGAATGCTAAAATCTATAAGGAAAAAATGAAGAAATGGCATGATCAAAGGATTCGAAGAAAAGAGCTAGAACAAGGACAACAGGTCCTATTGTTTAACTCAAGATTAAAGTTATTCCCAGGAAAACTCAAGTCACGATGGTCCGGACCATTTGTTATTCAAAAAGTTTACGAGCACGGTGCAGTTGAGTTAAGAGATGACAAAGGAAACGTCTTCAAGGTCAATGGTCAGAGAGTCAAGCCTTACTGGGGAGATGATTTGAACCGACACAAAGTCGTCATCTCCTTGCTAGAGGAAAAGTGAAAGAACACCAAGTTAGATGTACATAATAGTTTTTCTTGATTTATTTTTCAAAAAAAAAAAAAAAAAAAAAGAGAAAAAAGAAAAAAAGAAAAAAAAAAGAAAATTATATTTAGATATTATTAATAGTGGTGAATACCAACAACTTTAGCACAAATCAGGAAATTACTTGAGTACAAATTCTGTCTAAGGAAATTCCTGTCTAGGAGGGAGGTATTTAAGTTGACCGATAAGGGAACACCTCTACCTGTGGAATGACATGGGAATCAACTCAAGAAGTTTCATCAGTTGGACTAAAGAATTGAAGGCACTATTATTAATAATTATTTATTTGAAAAAAAAAATTGTGAACTTTTTAATATGCTACTTTTAGTCACAAGAAGACAATAAAGCACCAGAAATTAGAAATTGCAATCGCAAATTACAAACAATGCAGGACAAAATTGCAAGATCCCGAATTTGCAACCGCGAATCTGCAATTGTGGTGAAGCTGGCGTAAAAGAATTGCCATTTCGAAATTGCAATCATGTGTTGCAATTTGAGAGTTTTCGTAAAATGAAGGACTAGATGAAGATGGATGAAAATCTTTTGAAGGCAAATAAGGAAGAGAATCAATTAAAGAAACCCAACCGTTGCCCATTTAAAATTTTTTTTTCTTCCATTCGAATAAAACAAAAAAGGGAAGTTTATTCATTTAGTAAATTTCCCCCCAACCACTTCATCTTCTTCCTCCTTTGTCCAAACCTCTCGACTTTTTCACCATGCAATCGTCAATGAGCACCTATCGCCGCCGATCAAGAAAGACGTCGGTGAAGAAGAGCGAATCCCTCACCGAAACATCAAATCCCCTGCCTTCAAGCCCTAAATCCTTACCCAAGACCCCACTTCCCAAAATGTTCTCCGACAATGGGAAATCGAAAGACAAGCACCAAGAGATCAACTCTTCTGCCAGTCTTGAACCAGAAACGGGAATGGAGGAATGGCGAAAGGAATGGCAAAGGGTGGCGGATGAATGTTTGGAACAACTAATGGAGATGGAGAAACCGCTTCAAATGCTAATGCCACTCACGGCTTCTTCTTCAAACCCGCCGACAGAACCGAAGAGGGGAACTCCATAATGGAAAGAGATGACTCGCCAATTTCATACCAATCGGCGAGAAATAAAAAGGGAGAAGGAGATTGACAACCTAGTTAAAGAACTGAAGCGTGAAGCGAAGAAAGCAAAAACAGAAACCCCCATGGCTGCGCTGAAGCAATCCGTAACAGCAGAAAAATAAAGGGAGGAAGTAAAAATTGTGCTTCCTACAGCAAAAAGGCCTGCCAAGCAAAAGCTTCTCGCGTGAAAAAGCATAATGACCTCCCATCAATTCATAGGAACAAGGAAAACAAGGGAAGAGAAATCAAAATCGAGAAGCTCAATAGGAAAGGATGTGGAACAAATGCCACCACCTAAACAACAACAATCGGAAGGAAAACAATCTGAAAAATGAATTTTTGGTGAAGGAAGCAGTTATCCGTGCACAAGCTTTAGCCTCCTCCTTCCGCGATGCACACATAGCAGTCGGATTAAGCATAAAAAGACCATCAAGGTGGTCTGAATCAGAGTCAGATCATGGAGAAGATGATCTCGAAGATGGAGGTCACAGCCAAAATTAGGGAAATCACGCAGAATAGGTATGTCCCATGATTCTTTTGAGAAATTATTAACTATGGAGTCTAGAGGAATTCTGGCCTCTAGCACCTCATCATCTGGGATGAGGATTGATTCCAAACAGGGGAGGGTAGAATATGAAAACAAAGCAACAGAAGAAGGCCAAAAAGGGGTAGAAAAAGAAATAGAACAAGAGGAGAGTGAAGAATTGAACTTAGAAGAAAGAGAGGAAGAAGATGAAGAAGATGATGAGTGATAATTCTCAGTTATGAGAATTATTTAACCCTAAAACTAAGTTGTTCTTGCCAGTTTTGTGGATTTTGTTGAATAACAAGCAAGATAAAAATAACATTTTTAATAAATTCATGCAAGCTTGTTGAAATCTGAATTAAGAGGAAAGATCCAAGAAAGTTGGCATAAGTTGATGTTTTTTTGTGCAGATTTGAAGACTTTGCAAAAGGGAATGCAATTGCATTCCCAATTGCAATGCAAGGTGAAGAACAAGAAGAAGAATGCAATTGCAATGCGAATTGCATTCTTGAGACTTACAAGTCAAGAACGGAATTCGCGGAAATCACCAAGATTCGCGTGATTTGCACAATTTATGGAGAATTTCCAGCGTGAATATCATGTCCAAAATCTACCCAATAATTAAGGATCCAAATTTGGAAGGAGGAGGAGGCTCGGATTGTCTTTAAAGAGCGAGGAAGCCGAAGAGACGAGGGGGCGTTCTTCCTGGACGAGAATTTCATTTTTTCGTTTGGGTTTTTTTCCTTCTGTTTTTCTTCTTCGATAGCAGCAACAATCAAATTCGTTATTTTTAGTTCTGTTTGTTTCAATTCTCTTTTGGTTTAGCACTTCTTTCTTACAGTGTAGCTCAAAGAGTTTCTGAATTTAGCTTTATTCAACGAAGAATCGAAGTTTCTGCACTTTATTTTTATGGGTTTTTCTACTTGGCTTCAACACAGCAGCAAGCCATAAACTTCTTTTCTGTTTCTTTCTTTTTTTTTTTAGCTCGTGATTTGGTTACTCCTAATTCCCGAAATAAGATCTCTCCTCGACGAATGTTGAAGAGATTAAGATTCAAAGATTTGAACGAATTTTGAATCGATTGAATTAAGGGGTTTTGGGCAGTATTTTGATGATTAAGTCTGTTGCACTACTCTCTGAATTTTTCTTAAGTTCTAAAGACTGTAGGTAGTGGGAAGAAGAAGAAGTGTTAATTTTCATAGTCAAAATTCTTCAATTGCATTTATAAGCTTATTCACCCGTGGGTTTTTCCTTTGGTAAGCAAAATCTGAATTCCAGTAGTATACTTTAGGGAATTTTATTTTCTTAGTGGGCATTTTTACTTGGTGAAACAATTAGGTTTTAATTGAAATTAATTACCTCTTACTTTTGTAAACTATGAAGTTTTTAACAAGTAACTTTTGGATTTTCATTTTCTCCACAATGAGCTAAATTTTCTTTAAGGGTTCAAGTTGGTGAATGCCCTAAGGAAAAATGTAAAGCTCTAAAGCATAAACAATCTAGTTAACATGTAAACTTTGTTTGCTTTTGTTGAATTTAGATTTGGGTAAACCTAGCTGACCAACTAGTGATTGCTCATCAAGCTTGAACTTAGTATCGAAAGAGTTAAGGGAAAGCCGATGTCACAAAAGCAATGGATGAAAAGGCTTAGAAATAAGTCCTGAACATCGACCCTAGACATAGGGTGAGACTCCAAAACCACTAGAGTTGTGAGCTAAGTATCTAAGTTAGATTAGCCATAGACATATAGGTTTAATCACTTAGTCTCCTAAAGATTTTGAATCAAAATTGAATAGGAGTTGAACTCGGTTTACTTAGTTCTCACATGTTAACTATGATTGCAATTGCAAATTGAATCGCATTTTTCCAAAGGTACTTAAATCACTTGAATCCCTATTTTTAACTCATTGAATTTTCATTCACTCTTGTTAAAAAACCAAACTCTTATATTTCTGCGTCCCAGTTACCCCAATTGTGTTTTGCAAGCAATTTTGTGTCATTCTAAGTAAATTTTGTTAAACCCATTCCCTTGGGTACGATACTCTGGAATACTTCCAGTTTCTTTATTACTTCGATCACGTGCACTTGCGTGTTGTAACGTAGCAGAGCGATCAATGAGCAAGAGGAAGAGGTGCTTGATGTGGAGGAGAGAAGAAAAACATTGAAGAAGATGGGATTACTAGGGGAGAAAGGTTTCACCGTGAATGTGCCGACATTCATCACATCCAAGATTGAAAAATATGGATGGGAAAAGCTGTGCAAACACCCTAAATCAGCAGATGAAAACTTGGTTATTGAGTTCTATGCACACATGAGAAATGAAGACAAAAATGAACTTGTAATTCAAGAAAAGAGGGTAGAATACTCAGCCAAGGACATCAATAATGCCTACAACCTTAGATCCTTGAGAAACCCATTAGGAAATGTAGCCATAGAAATCCAACCAAACAACAATTAGAGGAAGCTTTGAAAATGCTTGCATACCCAGGATTAAAATGGCAAGTAGCTCAAAAAGGGAAACGCCATTTGATTGCAGGGGACTTGAAGGATGAGCCTTCGGTGTGGCTAAGCTTCATCAAAAATAGGATTTTGCCCACCACCCATGGTTCCATTATTTCTCAAGACCGGGTTATGCTCCTCTACAACATATACAAAGGATATGAGATCAATGTGGGGAGACTAATCAAGCATGAGATGGTGGTCAGAAGAAACAAGAAGGCGGGTAAACTTTTCTTTGGAGCTTTAATTACAAAGTTGTGCAAGAAGGCCGGGCTACAATCAACCAGATCAAGTGCAAACATACAACCATGGGATGCTGCTGGCATAAAGGGGTTGATGAGTCATAACAAAAGGAAAGTAATCAGGCATCACAAGGAAATGCCTCAAGAAAGGAATGCTGAAAAGTTTGCAGAAGGAATTGCAGAATCACCGATTCTACAATCTAATTTGGCAATTCTCTCAAACACTCAAAAGAAGCTTCAAGAGCAATTGCAAGCTTATTGGGTGTATGTGAAGGAACGAGATGAAGCCCTCCAACAAACCTTAGCCATACTCACAAAGGGGAAGGGTCCCATGTTCCCGGAGTTTCCCAACGTCCTCCTTGCACCTCCGCCCAAGTCAAATCTGTTGGGTTTTATGTCCTAAAACTCGTGGTTTTGTAAACTGAATGTATATTCTATTTTACTATAAAGATGTTATTGAGGTTTATTCAGTAAATGTGTTATTGAATAAAGTGAATTGTGTATTCTATAACCCAAATCCAATGAACTAAGAACCCTTGGCTATAGTATGTATACTTGAACTTTATGTATGACATAAAAGTGGATCAAGTTCGAGTAATAGCCAAAATGGTCTATAGTATAAGGATAAGGCTGGGTACCTTATTCTGGGGACACTATGGACGCGGCCCACTTTGTATAATACTAACGATGTGATCCTGAATCGTTCATGTGGAGACATGCGAGTGGGGGCGTCCTATGCAATGAGTTTGCATAAGACCGGACCGCGAAATAGTCACTTAGACTTTATAACTCCGTTTACTGTTTTAACTGACTATATTCATACGATGACCTAGGTAACTCGATCTTAATCCTGAGCGTGCTATGAACTCCTGTTTATTCGGGATTATCCTTAGATTTGCATGGGTGAGAGTGGCCCGAGATTGCCGACTCAATAAGCCTCCCATTTTGGGGATAAGACCGAATAGATAGTTGGGAACATAGTCATGCAAGATGGAATTCACTCCTACCTGCTTTAAGGATTAGTAGAGAGGTTGTTCCCTTAAGTGCTGACTCCGGGTCTTGAACAATGGGCCCACCCTCTCATTGGCCCGAGAGGGATTCGGTTTGTTGGTTGGACCACAAACCAATTGTTCATTAGAGGATCAGTGGGACTTAAGGAACAAGAAGTAATTACAGGGGTAAAACGGTTTATTTGACCCAGCTGTAATTACGAACGACCTGTGAAGGATCGACTTACTAATCATGGTTATATCGAGTGGACAGAAATATATCTACAGTGAGGAGAGTGCAGCCACTGGGCTTTAGTGGAGTGTCCCAGTGGTTAACGAATGTTGATTAGCTAGGCTAAAGAGTTTGGCCGGTTAATCTCGTATCGTTGGAGCTCATGATTTGTAGGTCCATTAGGTCCCCTTACTAGCTCAGACTAAGCCTTGGAATAATTTGAGAGAAAAGAATTTGAATTGTTCAAATTCGGTTTTGGGAGTAAACGTTAATTATATGCGATATACTTAACGTACTATAATTTAATTATGAATTAAAATCACAAGGAAGAGAGAGGAACATATTTAAATGTGATTTAAATATTTGTTCGGTTTAATACGTGAATAGGGATTCATGTACAAATGATTGGTCTAATTATTTAATTAATATTTGATATTAAATTAAATAATTAAATTAATTAATTAAATGGTTTAATTAATTAATCAAGTTTTTTTTAACTTGACTAATTCCAACCAAGAGTTGTCTTCCAAAGGAAGACAAATGTTGTCTTCCATAGGAAGACAAATGTTGTCTTCCATAGGAAGCCTAATGAGGTTTCATTAGTGCCTATAAATGAGAAGAAACACAATGGAGAAAGGAGATTAGAAAAACAAGAGATTTTTGTAGAAAACTCTCTAGCTTTTTTATTTTTACTCATTCTTCTCCCAATTTCTCTCAATCAAAGATCCCACAATCCATTCCAAGGGCTGAGAATAGTAGGGAAGACTCTAGTGGTGGTCCAAGTATTGTTGGTGATCCAAGATTTACAAAGAATTTGGAGAATTTGAGCTACAAAGGTATGTGTTCATACTTTCTGGTTTTTTCCAGTTTTGAGCATGTTTTTGTTTGGTTAAATTGATGTACTTTGAGTGCTCGAGATCCGAAATTGCTTCCGCTTTCTTAATATTAACTCCATCAAAATCATGATGACCAATCTTCTTCTTTTTAGGGGAGTTCACTCAAACACCCTTTATGTTATTTTGAACCTCGAATTTTATTGAATTTCATTTCTTAAACTCTTTACTTTAGGATTATTCTATGTTGATTTGTGTTTTTCCTTAATTATCACTAATTAGTCTGCTCATTCATAGTGTTCTTTTCAAAGTTCAAATATCAAGAATTGTTGTTTTATTTTCTTCTAATTTGATTCATTAAAAACAAAAAAACAAAAACAAAAAACAAAACTTCGATGATGAGATAGGAACACCCATTTTCATTAAATATCTCCACCCAACCTGTTCACCTAGGTTAGTACTACTCCCGCATGTAACCACCATGTTTAACTACATCCAGTTAGGCTTAAACCGATACATACTTCAGATAGAAATACTAAGTTGTTCTAAGTCCAAACCATCTCCCAATAATTCAAGTGTCAATGAGGACATCGACCAGTTTAAGTTTGGGGGTGGGAAACATTCATTACTTGTCTAGCATTAAAAAAAAACAAAAGGGATACCCTTCTTTTCAAACTTAACCAAGTAATCAGGGTAAGTCATGACACCCATGATTTTCTTTGCATGAACAGTTGAATGAGAAAATGGGTATAACTATATTAGGTGATGAGTGCTCGTAGTCAACTACTTCCACCACAAAGCGTTAGTAAGCTGGAACGAAGGCACAATTGACTGAGATACTTCCCTTATATATATATAAAGAAATATATGGCAGCATGAAATAAGTTTGGGGGGGGGGGGGGGTGAAGAAGAAATTAGAGCAATTTCAAGTCCTTTGCTAGGGAAACTTAGTAAAATCTACCTTAAGGAGTAAAAGTTTAAGCCAAATTGGATGTGGCAAGAAGTGTTAAGTTATGAAGAGAGTAAGAAGGGCTAGTTGAGTAAGTTGGGCAAGGATATTATGAGTTTGAAGATCCCCTGAGAAGTTTAATTATGTCAAAAATCAATTACTTGTCAAACATGGTTAATTGTTTTCTGCTTTGAACTTTTAAATTGCTTGAGGACAAACAATATCTTAAGCTTGGGGGTGTGATAAGCCTTAGATTAAGGCTTATTTAACTTCCAATTGCTTAAAATATTCCTGTTTTATTTTAAGACCAATTGAAAATAGTGGAAGATTGCTTCAAATTAAGGAAGAAAGGAATATGATGACATTTGAAATAAAGTTTTAAATGAATTGATCTTGTTGCAGGAATTATGGAGATTGCAAAATCAAATTCTGCAATTCGTGGATAGCAAGGAATGGCAAGGAAATTATGGAAATTGAAAAAGCCGGCGCAAGCAAAGAAACCCATATATGGAAAACTCAATTTCGGCACGAATTAGGGGAATCGGAGCGCGAATTTGAGTTTTCCATATATGGGTTTCTTTGCTTGCGCCGACTTTTTCAATTTCCATAATTTCCTTGCCATTCATTGCTATCCACAAATTGCAGAATCTGATTTTGCAATTTGATTTTGCAATCTCCGTAATTCCTGCAACAAGATCAATTCATTTAAAACTTTATTCCAAATGTCATCATATTCCTTTCTTCCTTAATTTGAAGCAATCTTCCACTATTTTCAATTGGTCTTAAGATAAAACAAGAATATTTTAAGCAATTGGAAGTTAAATAAGCCTTAATCTAAGGCTTATCATTGGACCACGAAATATTTAATCTCTCTTTATAAATCCGTTAATTGAGAAGATTAATATTTCATTAGGATAATCATATGCGATTCGATCTTAATCCTGAGTGAGTTATGAACTATTGCCTATAAGGGCTTATCCTTTGATTTGCATGGGTGAGAGTGGCTTTTGTAGCCGATTCAATATGCCTACCACTTTGGAGACTTGACCAAATAAGGAGCTGGGAATATAATCTCACAAGATGGAATTCACTGATTCTCATATAGGGTAAGTAGATGAGTAGTTCCCTTAAGTGCTGATTTCGGGACTTGAACAATGGGGTCCCACCCTTTCACTGGCCTGAGAGGGACTTAGTTTATAATTAGATTATAAACAGATTGTTCATTAGAGGATCAACGGTACTTAAGGTGCAAGATATAATTATAGGGGTAAAACGGACTTTTGACCCAACTATAATTACGAACAACTCGTGAATGATCGACTTGCATGTAATAATTATATCTATGGACACAACTTTTCCTACAATGCATAAGAGTGCAACTCTAGGTCTATAGTGGAGTGACCTATAGTTAATGAATGAAAATTAATTAATTAATTTTGTATAATTGGAGCTTATAAACTGTAGGTCCATAAGGTCCCTTTGTTAGCTCATAGTAACACTAAAAGAACAATTTAGTTGAAAGAAAATTTTGAAATGTTCAAATTAATATTTAGTATATTAGATGTATTAAATATAAAAGAAAAAAATATATTTATTGTATTTGATACATTAAATATTAAAATAGTTAATGTATATTAGATACATTAAATAAAAGATATTTATAGAATAAGATTCAAATAAATAAATATCGTAGGAAATTTGAATGAGATTCAAATAAATATAATATATATTTTAATTATGACAAAGATTTTCCCTTGGTCTCTATAAATTGGACCATTGGGTTGAGTCATTAGACATAACACATATCTCTTCAATATAGAATTAGAAAATTCTCTCTAGACCTCTTCCTATCCAATCCCTTGTGGATTTTCTTTCAAGAGGCTCCCACAAGCCTTGGTTCTGTGTTCAAGTTATAGCCAGGAAGATTTTATGGAGGAGATAAAAATATGCTAGAAATATCTCCATATTTACTCCAAGTAAGTTTGCTTAACCTTAATTTTTAGTTTAATTTTAATTAAAATCAAAGATGATCCAATGGTTCTGTTGTTCATTCCTTTAGTGTGTGCAACTTGTCTCTTAAGGGGAGGTGTTTGGTTTTAAGCGAGTAAGTACTTTCGAACTATTATGTATTAATGTATCTGTTTATTATTTTATGAACATATAACTCACGTTGACACGTTATTTCCATTTATGTGTAGACAAGGGTTACATCGAGCCTTATGATGATGGAGGCAGAACTTCGTTACAAGGAGGATTGAAGCAATAGTCAAGATGTTGCCCCTCCTGCGATGGCCCATGAGGAGGAGGAAGCTCATGACGATGAGAGACCCACTACCCAACGGGAGCAGGATGATGAGGAGGATGACTTCGTCCATGAATTGTTGGAGGAGATGGATCAATGGATGAAGAAGATGAGGTGGTGGTGGATGTGAGATGCATAGTCGTGCTGATGTGTCGACTCATGCCCATGTTGTGCCATCAACATCTAAGAAGATGAATAAAAATGATAAGAAAAGGAAAGTGTATATGGATGATCTTCAGGTGGTTAAGGATCATCTGACGGATTGCTTGCCAGAGTGCATATTGACCAACGCATAGAGTCTGAGCTCAAGAGGATAAGGAAATATATAAGGTGCTTATGCAAGGTACAAGTTTTTGTAATCCTTTTGTACTTTGTTTGTTTTATAAATGGTTGCTAGACTAACATTTTGGTATTTTATGTCTTATAGGGGTTGTGGTTAGGGTTGGATGCAAACATTCCTTTCTCATCAACTCAAGAGGTTTCAACTGATGCATTTGAACCTGAACCCAGTCATGTCCCTAATAGGAATGAACAATTCACCCCACAGTAAAAGACATTGTTTCTGAACAATTTGGAAATCAAATTTTGAATTGGCTTTGATTTTATTTAGAATTAAACTGAAAACAAGGTTAACCAAACTTACATTGGTGAAATATGGAGAAAATTTCTGGCAGATCTTTACTTCTTATATTCTAGTGAATCTCCATATATTCCACCAAATTTTGAATCTCCACAAGATCTTCTTTGCTTGATTCAAACACAGGACCAAAGTTTGTGAGAACCTCTCGAAAGAAAATCTATAGGAGGAAAAATTCATAGAGAATTATGTATAGGAGATCTCTCTTTGGCTCAACCCAAAGGTCTTATTGATGGGGGCAAAGCACAAGTGCATATTGTCTCTCAAGTAATATATGAAGAGTGCTCCAAGTATCAAATTTCAAGAAAATAGATGTAACAAAACTTCAACTAAACAACAAAGACCTCCTCTATGTTTGCAACCAAGGTAACCAAAAAATAAGGGGATTTTAGTGGTTTTATAGACAGTAAGTAAAGGAAAGTTAAAACGGAAAGTGATGAGAAAAACAATAATAAGAGAAGGGAGTTTACATCTAGTTCAACTCCAAGGAATATGCGCCCACCATGCACCCACAAATTGCTCAACTAGGCAAGGTTCATTCAGAGAATGCTATCCATAAGCGCCCACACCTCACTCTTTCGAGTTTTGTATGGTTTGAGCAGAATGCTACCTTAATGCACTTGCAACATACCCTAACCGACACTTAAAACCGTGAGTCAAGTTCAACACCTATTCAGCTCTTTTCTAAGTGCTTTTAGGAGCCTAAATAATTAAAAACATATGTCTATGGCTAATTTTAACTTAGGTAAATAAAGAACACTACTTTTATGACTTTAAAGATTCTTGCCCTATGTCTAAGTACAAAAAGTAAAGTCATATTTCTAGATACTTTTCCTATATTTCTTTTATGAAAACGCGTGTTCAATCTAACTTTTTCAATATTGAATCTCACACAATGTATGCTAATCTAAGTGATTAGTTTAAGCTAACAATGAAACTTAAACTCAATAAAAGCAAACGGTGCTAAGTATTGAGCAAAGTTGCTTAAGCACAAGGTGGAGTTTTCTTCCTTCTTAGGGTATCCACTTCATTGAATCCCCAAGAAGGAGTTTAGCTCATGATGGAAAAGAAAGTAAAAGAGCAAGAGAAAGAAACGAAACTTGAATGTAAAGAATTAAACTTTATTGAAAAGATAAACTTTGAATACACTTTGAAGTTTTGAATTGAAATAACAACTTGAATTAAAAATAAACCAAAACTGCAACTTAGATACTTGAATTCAAAGCAAAATAGAAACTACTACTTGAATTTAAACAAAAACTAGCAATTACAACTTTAAAGAAAAATAGAAAATACAACTTGGATGGAATAAAAAAAAAAATAGTTTTTCTCCTGATGCATACTTTTGTGCGGGTCAAGTAATATAGTGATTTGAGTATGTAAGTATCGTCTCCTTAGGGATTGGAATTGTTAATTTGTTTATTACCAGAATACTCTTACTTAACTTTATTTAAAGAACAAAATCAAAACAAACAAGCTAAACTAAACAACTAACCTAGAAAGCAATGATAAACAAAGACACAAACACGAGAAGTAATTCTATGGGCGTTGATCTCATTCTTTGGACTTTGATTTACTTAATCAATCAGACAATTAGGAAAAATCAAATGTTCAATTCATAAGTCTAGAAGCCTAAATTCATGGAATCTCCTGTCGGTCTCTTCCAATCTCAAGTACTAAATTAACTAACCTAGGTGTCCCTAACGTTATCTAATTAGCACTAGGCACTAAGAATCTTCATTACAGGCCTTTATTGATTTATTATTAGTCTCGCTGTCACTCAGATAATTAACCAACAGTCATGCATTCGGTTCTCGCCTAAGCTTCTCTCCGTCGAGTTTCCACTTAGAAAACAATTCAATTAAACAATGCTAAATTAATTGATCTTCATCATGAACTATAATTGATTAACCATTAATCCCGCTGTCACTTAGGTAATTAATTAATTCTGCATTAAGTTCAACTATGTATCCTCTATCAAGCTCAACTTAGATATAGCTCAATTAATTGAAGAACACTAATTAAAAGCATAAATGAACATTCACATCAATTAAGCCCAAAACACTGATTAATTAAGCAATTATTCGGAAAAAATCCATCTAACCCATAAAATTTAGGGATTTAGCTACTCATAATCACCAATACAAACATAAATCCCTAATTTTACAACCACTACAAAAACTAAATTGAAAGGAAAAGGGAAGAAATCGCAAACGAAAGTCGATCCTGCATTTTTGTCGTAATCTCCTTGGTCCTCGAGCTCTGAATTCTTCAATTTCACTCCAAAGACACTCACAAATGCTCCCAAAACCCTCAAAATTAGCTTGGAATGGATATTTGGGCTTTTGCCCTCAGTTTGGCCTCCTCTTGCTTGAAGAAAAAGTGATGAATTTATACCTTCTATCAATGCAGCATCGAGACGCTCCAGTAAACAATATCGTTCTCCACATGCTCGCACCTCCAGTGTCTCGATGCTCTGGATGAAAATACACATATGTTAACATAAGTTTCACAAGATGGAATTCCCTCTTTTCCATATAGGGAAAGTAGATGAGTAGTTCTTTTAAGTGTTGATTTCAGGACTTGAACAATGGGGCCTCACCCTCTTATTGACTCAAGAGGGAATTAGTTTATGATTATATCATAAACTAATTGTTCATTAGAGAATCAATGGTACTTGAGGTATAAGATGTAACTACAGGGGTAAAATAGACTTTTGACCCAACTGTAATTATGAACAACTCGTGAATGATCGACTTGCAGGTAATGGTTATATCATTGGATGCAATTTGTCCTATAGTGCATAAGAGTGCAACTATAGGTCTATAGTGGAGTGACCTAAAGTTAATGAATGAAAATTAATTGATTGAAGAGTTTAATTAAATAATTTTGTATCATTGGAGTTTATAATTTGTAGGTCCATATGGTCCCCTTGTTAGCTCATTGTAACACTAAAATGATCAATTTAGTTGGAAAATTGATATGTTCAAATTAATATTTAATGTATTGGATATATTAAATGAGGAAAACATTTATTTATTGTATTTGATACATTAAAAGAATAATATATTATGTATTAGACACATTATATTAAAGTAAACAATATATATTAATTTGCATGAGATTCACATAAGTAAATATATATTGTAGGAGACTTTGAGAGATTTGAATGAGATTCAAATATGTTAAATATATATATATATATGATAATATATTAGATATTATGATATATTATTTGATTTTGACAAAGATTCTACTCTAAGTCCCTATAAATAGGACTCTTGGGTTGAGCCAAAAACTAAGATCTCTACAGAAAGAAATTCTCTATGAATTTTTCCTCCCTAAGATTATCTTTCAAGAGGTTTCCACATGCCTTTGTCCTGCATTCAAGTCATAGCGAGGAAAATCTTGTGGAGATTCAAGATTCGCTGAAACATAAGAAGTAAAGACTCGCCAGAAAGTTTCTCCATATAATCCTAAGGTATGTTTGTTGAACCTTTATTTTAGTTTAATTCTAAATAATATCAAAGTCGACCCCAGTTAATTTCTAAATTGTTTAGAAATCATAGTCTTCTGCTGCGGGGTGAAGTGCTCATTCCTATCAAAGTATTCCTTGACTAAACTGAGATCCTCTCAACTAAATATTATACTAGAATAACTCTTATTCGTATAATATTAAGTTACCATTAATTTGGTCAAGGACATCATTAACAACCTTAATGAACCCTATGTAAGTGTAGCCTATCATTTTAGATCTCATAGTCTTATCCCAACTACTGTCATCATAGGGTAGGTCAAGTATTGAAACAAAACTACAATCCTATCCTTCTGATAGCACACAAAAGTGTGTTATTTCTAGGCTTAATTTCTTGCTAGTTTGTGGCTTCATTATGTGCTTTCATGTACTTATTTGTTTATTTTTTTGGATTTGAGAAAGTAAAGCAAAATTGATCATTTGGAGAAGATATTAGAGCATTTGGAGCTTAGAAGCATAAATTGAAGCATTTAAGGAAATGAAAGACAAGTACCAGCAAGAAATCCAGAGAGGACAACATTGAGCGTCCAACGCAATGTTTTTTTGCAGCCAAGCCTGAAGATCCACAAGCACAGCATTGAGACGCTGCGAAACACTTCTCAACACTGGCCTAAACGCTATATCGTTGAGACTCTACCCTATGTTTTCCTTTTTTATTTTCTCGAATTAGTGCGCAACGTTGAGACGTCACTAGCATCTCAATGCTACCACGATATTATAAATACTGCATTTTGAGTGTGGAAAGAGGGAGACCAGTTGGAGAGGCAAAAATTTATTTTCGATTCTCACTCAGCTTTTGGGATCAAAAGTACACTCTTGAGGACCAAGGAAGAAATTCAAGGCTCAAGATTGCAGGACATCAAGACGGGAATGAGTGTAGCATGCGTCAGATAGTTTCTCTTTCTCTTTTCTTTGTAGTTTCATTATTTTTACCTTGTAGATGAGTTTAGGTTTTTATGGTGAATTTCGAGTGACTAGACTTTTATTTCAAGATATTTTGTATATTGTGGTTGTTTGATTATTCAATTACTCAATTTATATTTCATTCATTTGTTCATGTGTTTGGTACTTTAAGATTTATGCTTATGGCCCAAGTATTTGTTTGTTTGATTTAAGTTCTAGCTTGGAAGAGTATAATTTAACTCTAGATTCGAATGCTTGACCTTAAGTAAATTATTGTATGAAAATAAAGAATTCTCTAGGAAGCCATTTGAAAGGAGTTTCGTTAATGCCTCGTTTGATTGAAATCTAGATAAACATATTAGTTTTCCAATCGAATAAAAGAGTAATTGAGCTTGAAAGAGTCAATTATTAATTCTTAACTTCTTGCTTATAATTGAATGTTAAATAAAATTGAGTCTCTTGTGTGATCAAATCAATGCTTTTGTTGGGTTTTGTGTCCTAAAACTCGTGGTTTTGTAAACTGAACGTATATTCTATTTTGCAATAAAGTTGTTATTGAATTAAGCGAATTATGTATTCCATAACCCAAATCCAATGAACTAAGAACCCTTGACTATAAGATGTGTACTTGAACTTTATGTATGACATCAAAGTGGATCAAGTTCAAGTAATAGCCAGAACGGTCTATAGTATAGGGATAGGGCTGGTTACCTTATCCTGGGGACACTATGGACCCGACCCACTTTGTATAGTACTAACGATGTGATCCTGAATCGTTCATGTGGAGACATGAAAGTGGGGGCGTCCTATGCAATGAGTTTGCATAAGACTGAACCGCGAAATAGTCACTTAGACTTTTTAACTCCGTTTACTGTTTTAACTGACTATTTTCATACGATGACCTAGGTAACTCGATCTTAATCCTGAGTGTGCTATGAACTCCTGTTTATTCGGGATTATCCTTAGATTTGCATGGGTGAGAGTGGCCCGAGATCGCCGACTCAATAAACCTCCTATTTTGGGGATAAGACCGGGTAGATAGTTGGGAACATAGTCATGCGAGATGAAATTCACTCCTACCCGCTTTAGAGTTTAGTAGAGAGGTTGTTCCCTTAAGTGCTGTCTCCGGGTCTTAAACAATGGGCCCACCCTCTCATTGGCCAGAGAGGGATTCAGTTTGTTGGTCGGACCACAAACCAATTGTTCATTAGAGGATTAGTGGGACTTAAGGAACAAGAAGTAATTACAGGGGTAAAACGGTTTATTTGACCCAGCTGTAATTACGAACAACCTGCGAAGGATCGACTTACTAATCATGGTTATATTGAGTGGACAGAAATATATCTACAGTGAGGAGAGTGCAGCCACTGGGCTTTAATGGAGTGTCCCGGAGGTTAACGAATGTTGATTAGCTAGGCTAAAGAGTTTGGCCGGTTAATCTCGTATTGTTGGAGCTCATGATCTGTAGGTCCATTAGGTTCCCCTTACTAGCTCAGACTAAGCCTTGTAAACAATTTGAGAGAAAAGAATTTGAATTGTTCAAATTCGGTTTTGGGAGAAAACGTTAATTATATGCGATATACTTAACATTTCATAGCTTAATTATGAATTAAACTATGATAAAGAAAAGGTGGACATATTTAAATTTGATTTAAATATTGGTTTGGTTTAAAACATGAATATGGATTCATGTTCGAACGTTTGATTTGAGAAATCGGGATTGGTCCATTTATTTAATTTGATATTTGATATTAAATTAAATAATTATTTAAAATTAATTAAATTATTTAATTATTTAAAATTAATTAAATTATTTAATTATTTAAAAATTGATTTTAATTAAAAATTAATTTTATATTAATTTTGAATTAAAATTAAAAGAGAACTCAAATTCATTTAGGAATGAATTTTGGACGAAATTCATAAATTGATGAACAAGCTTCTTGCTTTTTCAAATTCATCAAAATTGCCCACCTCCTACTTGAATTATCCTCATCATCTATGTGTTGTCAAGTTTAGCAAACTTGATGAAGCTTGTTAATAGCTTTAATTAGCAAAGAAACACCATGGGTAAGTGAAATTTTGCAGAAAATTAGGAAATTTTTCGGTTTTAGACTTTTGCTCTCTCTCTCAAAAATTCTCTCAATTAAGGATCCCACAATCCGTTTCAAGGCCTGAGGATAGTAGGGAAGACTCTAAAGGAGGTCCACAACTGGTTTGTGTTCAAATAAAGCCCACGGATTGCTTCAATTTTGAGCTTCAAAGGTAGTGTTCTTACTTATCTGTTTTTTCCAGTTTTGAGCATGTTTTTAGTTTGGTAAAATTGATCAAATTAGAGTGCTTAAGATCCAAAATTGCTTCTGCTTTCTTAATATTAACTCTATCATGCTTAATTGTTGAATTCTAAGTCTTGAGATTGTCTCCTCCGATTGTCTCCATTAGGTAGCTTAGTGTAGATTTAGTCTCCTCCAATTGTCTCTATTTTAGGTTCTCTAGATAAAATTAAGGGTTAGTAATTGCAGTAGTTAATTAAACTGGAAAACTCTTCATGTGGATGACACTAGCACTCAATTCACTATACTAAAACTTAACACCTTACACTTACGGTTTTGCATGCATAAAAATTCACGCATCACCTTCTCGGGTGATTCACCCTGATATTAACCCATGCAAATACCTTCCATAGGGGGACGATTCAAAAGCCTCCATGAGGCCCTACATGGATCTCACGTTGTGAACCAATAATGGAGACTGTAGGATGTGTTGTCACATATCCCTCTCCCACTTACTATTTTGAAAATGTAGTTTTCTACTACTTAGACAAATTAGGCTAATCTCATTTATCTAAGTTTCCAATATACTCCTTCATAACCCTTATGTTGGTTAGATTGATTTTAATGTGAAATACCAAGTTTTAAACTATTTAAAAAATTAATCACATTATGAGTCTACTTAATAAAATTAAATAAAATTTGACTAATTCAACTCCCAAGTTAGTTTCTAGTTAGAGGTGTTCCCTTTCGGTCAACTTAAATACCATAGTCTAGATAGAATCTTCCATAAACAGAGTTCCTTTATAGTCATTTTTTATTTCAAATTCGTTAATATATATTTAATTAACTATTAATTATTATATTAATGAATCTAAATGAATTATTAGGCTTTGTTTTTAATCCTATTAAAAATTAATTCAGTTTATGGATAATCTTTAATATCTCAAATTTTAAACCATTTAAAATAAAATTAAAATATTATCCTTAATATTTTATTCTAATTCTATAAAAAAAAGATAAATTAAATCCAAAACTTAAACTATTTTAACTTTGAATTAAATTATCTTTATTTATGGATGACCTAATCTTATTAAGAAATTTAATCTAATCTTATTAGGAAAGAACCTAATCTTATTAACAAAGCATTGAATCTTATTAAGAAAGAACCTAATTTCATTAGCAAAGCACCTAATCTTATTAGGAAAGAACCTAATCTCATTAAGAAAACATCTAATCTTATTAGGAAACATTCTAATCCCATTATTCTAAATATAACAATTATATTCAAAGTAATCAACAATCAAGATGCATGTCCTGCTTAATCTATGGTGAGATTTTAATCTAAATTGCATACTTTATGGAACAATCAAACAATTTAAAACATACATCAACATGTGTAATTAAATTAAAACAAAGCAAAATTGACCGGCCTATTTGGCATATCTTGGAAATTAAAGACTAAATTCAAAATTACATCATTTGTATTTCCAAGACATATCTTGGTCTTCAATTTTTTCATTTGATGGACCATCCAAATTTAGTAACTTGAAGGATTGAAACCACTAGCAACTTCTTTCATCAATCAATCACGTCACTTTTTATCGACAACTTTCTCTTCTTCTTTTTAATTACAAAAAAAAAAAAAAATGAAAAAGAAAAATACAAAGAACCCTAAACCCATAAGGGTTTTACAATTTGATCTAATCAAACCGTTAAATCTAATGTTACAAATATGCCTAAACAGTCAATTTGCAAACCACATATATCATATATGAAAAATTAAAATACCCACCATCATAAAACTTTAATTATAAAAAAAAAATCAAATATTGCTCTAATACCAATTGATAAGAATGAACACTTCACCCCACAATGGAAGACATTGTTTCTAAACAATTTAGAAATCAAATTTTGAATCAACTTTGATTTTATTTAGAATTAAACTAAAAACAAGGTTAAGCAAATTTACATTAGTGAAATATGGAAAAAAATTCTAGAGGGTCTTTACTTCTTGTATTCTAGCGAATCTCCACGTCTTCCACCAAATCTTGAATCTTTACAACATCTTCCTTGCTATGACTCGAAAATAAGACCAAAGCTTGTGGGAACCTCTTGAAAGAAAATCAATAGGAGGAAAAATTCATAGAGAATTATGTGTAGGAGATCTCTCTTTGGCTCTACCCAAGGGGTCCTATTTATAGGGACTTAAGGTAGAATTTTTACCAGAAAATCAAATTAAAAAATATATATTTAACATATTTGAATCTCATTCAAATTTCCTACAATATATTTTTTCCTATTTAAATTTCATATACATTGTTTCCTTTAATGTATCTAATACATTAATATATTATTCTCCTTCATATTTATTGTATCAAATATAATAAATATATTTTTTCTTATTTAATATATCCAATATATATTAAATATTAATTTGAACATTATAAATTAAATATTAATTTGAACATTTCAAGTTTTTCTTTCAACTAAATTGATCCTTTTAGTGTTACTATAAGCTAGCAAGGGAACCTTATGGACCAACAAATTATAAGCCCATGATAAGTTCATTATATATTTATTTATTTTATCTTGTTTAGTGATCAAACTGAAACGTGGGGGCTTTAAGAAAAATTTTTTAGTTTAAAAACAAAGCTCCATTCCAGCGCAAGTGCATATTGTCGATGCAAGTAATATTAAACTGGAAGTATTCTAGAGTATCGATCCCACAGGGAACGGATACAACATAATTCAAAAGATAGCAAAAATTGTTTTCAAATTGCAATTTCGGTAACTAAAGTTATAAAAATGATGGGAGATGTTGAAGCTAAAGAAATAATAATAAAAATAATAATAAATATGAAAAAGGAAAATTCAAGTTGTTCATGCCCCTTTGGAGAGAAATGCAACTAAAATGCAATTGCAATCGTAGCTAACTCAAGAAATCTAAGTAACTCAAATTTGACTCCTATTCAATTTTGCTTTAAAATCTTTAGGAGGCTAAGTGATTAAATATATATTTCTATGGCTAATCTAACTTAGATAATTTCGTGCACAATTCTAGTGGTTTTGGGGTCTCGCCCTATGTCCAGGGTCGATGTTCAGAACTTATTTCTAAGCCTTTTCCTTCATTGCTTTTGTGATATTTGACTTCCTTTAACCCTTTCCGTATTAAGTTCAAGCTTGACAAGCAACACTAGTTGACCGGCTAGGTTTACCCAACGTTAATTCAACAAAAACAAACAAAGTTTCAAGTGTTAACTAGATTGTATGTGCTTTTAAGCTTTACATTTTTCATCTAGAGCATTCACCAACTTGAACCCTTAAAAGAAACTTAGCTCATCATGAAAAGTGTAAAATCAATAAGTTGGAGGGTTGATAATTACTGAATTCAAATGAAGAGCATAAAGTGCAACAACTTCCTATCACAAGAAAAGATTACACAAAAAAATAATAGCAACTATAAACTCTTAAAACTGAATAAAATGAAACTACAAAACATAATCAGTTAAATTATCAAAAATACCCTTGAACTATGGGGTTGGTTCAATTATACCCCTAAACTTTGAAAAGTTTCATTTTAACCCTTGAACTTTGAAGTTTGTTTCAAAACAACCCTTGAAGGTTTTTTTCGTTAAATTTATGGACGAAAAATGACATATTTGCATATGTTTTGATTTTTTTTCAATGTATATGTTCAAATATGTTCACATAAGCAACAATACAAATGCAAAAAAAAATCATTTTTTGTCCATGAATTTAACGAAAAAAACCTTCAAGGGTACTTTTGAAACAAACTTCAAAGTTCAAGGGTTATAATGAAAATTTTCAAAGTTTGAGGGTATAATTGAAACCAACCCCATAGTTAAGGGGTATTTTTGATAATTTAAACAAACATAATTTAAAGAACTCATTTCACTCATTGCTTTAATCGACACAACCACCTTCAAAGGAAATTGGGTCTTTACCTCCTCTAACTTTCATTCGGGAGGGATTAAACTTGGAGCTTCACGGGTCAAGAACAAAATGATAGCAACTGAAAATAACAGAACGAGAAGGATGTGGGCATGAAGAAAAATCCAGCTACTTTTTGCATAGTTTCTTCCCTCTTTTATAAGCTTTGTGGGCTAGGGTTTCCTTAATTGCTCCTCTACATCCTTGAGTAAACTTGTAGGGCTAAAATCGTGCTGAGAAATCTCCCAACTCTCGCAAAATCTCCCAAAATGTCGTCACTTCTTGTGATTTCCGCAATCTCAAAGATTTTTCAGAAAGGCAATTGCATTTCCATTCTGGAATGCAATTGCAGTTTTATGCTTGCTCTCAAACCTGTTTTCCTGAAGAAATGTAATTGCATTTTTTGTACTTGCTCCCAAACCTACACATAAATAACAAATTAGTGTAATTCTAACATCTTTTCAACTTATTTCCTCTTTTTCATTACTCCAACAAGCTTTTATGAATTTCCTAATAATCACTACCTATAGCTTGCTCATCATACAACAAAATACACAAAAATGGCAAGAAGAACATAGTTTAGGATCAAATAATCCTCATAAATGAGAATTATCATTTAGGTTGCTTTCAGTTAGTTTTCTTATAGTCTTTGAGTTTTGATCGGTGCTACACACAAGTGTACGTGATCGAAGTAATAAGAAACTGGAAGTATTCCAAAGTATCGTACCCAAGGGTACGAGTTTCAATAAAGTTTATTAAAATGGCACAAAATTGTTGACAAATTGCAACTTAAAGTAATCATGGGTGTAAATAATTTGTGAGGTGTTTTGACTAAAAGAAAAATTATTTGAAAAATAAATGGAAATGAGGAAAGGATTCAAGATGCTAATGCCCCTTTGGAAAGAAATGCAACAAGAAGGCAATTGCAATCGTAGCTAACTCAAGAACTAAGTAAATCGAATTCGACTCCTATTCGACCTTCTACGAAGTATCTTTAGGAGACTAAGTGATTAAACCTATATTTCTATGGCTAATCTAACTTAGATATATCCGCGTACAACTCTAGTGGTTTTGGAGTCTCGCCCTATGTCTAGGGTCGATGTTTCAGAACTTATGTCAAAGCCTTTTCCTCCATTGCTTTTGCGACATCCGCTTTCCTTAACCCTTTTGGTATTAAGTTATAGCTTAGCAAGCAACACTAGATGGCCAACTAGAATTTACCCAACATTGAACTCACCAAAAGCAAACAGTAGTTCAAGTGTTAGCTAGATTATTTTTGCTATCGAGCTTTACATCTTTCCTTTAAAGCATTCACCAACTTGAACCCCTAAAAGAATTTTAGCTCATCATGAATTGAGTAAAAAGCAGTAAATTAAAAGTCTGAAAATGGATAACAAAATTGAGAAGTGAAAGAGAAGAAATTCGGGTTCAATGAAGATTCAAATAAATGGTAATTCTATTAAAATGAACACTAACATTTAACAACTTGTAACAAAGCTTGGGAAACGAAAATATTACAGCAAGAGAGCTACAATGAAAAAGAAATAACAATAGCTAAAACTTCCTATGGAATGAAACGAACAAAACAAAATCTAAAGTGAAGAACAAATAAAGAGACTCATTTCACTCCTTGCTTAATCGACACAACCACTCTTTCTTCAAAGGCAATTGGGTCTTTACCACCTCGAACTTTCATTGAGGCAGGATTAAGCTTCGGAGCTTCACGGGTCTGGAACGAACAAAAAAAAAATTGCAGTAAAATAGAATAGAAAACAGCAGCCCGGAGGTATGTTTGTGTGAGAAAAACCCATATGCTTTTGCCTCCATTTCTTCCTTCTTTATAAGCTTTATGGGCTAGGGTTTCCATGTTTGTTCAAGTGTAGGTTGGGTCAACTTGCCTTGCTGAATTCATGGAGAAGAATGGCAAAAAATCCCCAAAATTACGCTAATTCCGTATTTTTTGCGTTTTTTAGATTTTTGCAAATGCAATTGCATTTCTGTTGCATTGTTTTCCAGATCTGCCAAAATTGCAATTGCAATGCAATTTCATTTCTGTTGCATTCTTCAATTTCTGCACAAAAACATCAAGTAAGTGTAGTTTTTATTTTCTTTTACTTTCTTTTCTCCACTTACTTAATTTAAAAGGCTTCCAACAATAATTCAATTTAAACCAACTTTTTGCTAGCCTTTTTATCTAATAACACACATAAAATAACAAGAATAATTAAGTATAAAGGCCAAATAATTCTCATAAATGAGAATTATCAAGTTTTAATTCATGCATTTCATTTATTTTTGTAGGTGAGCAAAGATTGCATTTTAAAAGCAAAAATCAGAGAATTTACAAGTTGAAGATTAAAAAAAAATTACAGTGCCTAGGCGCCATAGACATTGTGGGAATATAGAATGCTAGAGACTATTTTTTAGGATCCGAGCAACCGAATGGAGTGAGAGCGATGATTGGAAACTAGTGGATTCACTGAGATTTGTTTCTTTTCCTTTTTTCCTTTCCTTTCCTTTTCTTGTTTGTAATGACTTCAATAGTTCTAGTTAGGACTTTTGTTGAGATTTTCATTATGAACTAATATACTCTTTCTAAAGCTTTGATGTAATCGTTATTCGAATCCTACTATCTCTTAGTTAATAGTTGATGTTTCTTTTTCATTTGTGGTTGTGAAAACTTTTCTAAGCTTAATGCATGTTTAGATTTGGTCAATCTTTACATTGATTTTGTGTCGCAATTTGAGGTTGAGAGATCGTTATTACGTGAGAAAGAATATTGAGTCTATAGGGTAGAACTTACCAACAACTTAGAAATAGAAATTGCTTCAACTATTAATGAATGAAGAGAAGAAGGAGATAACAGTGAAATCATTGCTCTAGAACTTTTAACAATTAATTTTATTCCTCTATTTTACTTTGTTAGATTTAAAGCTTTATTTTGTTCAATTACAAGCAAGTTTAAATTTTTACCCTTCTTTGATGAATCGGTGTTCAAATACTAACGAATTTGGTAATTAGTAAGCATTAATTCCTCTGTGGAGAATGACACTAGTACTCACACTACTATATTACTTATAACGATTCGTACACTTGCAAAATCGAGCAACACTCCAATGATACAAAATTAATTAATTAAACTCTTTAATAAATTAATTTTCATTCATTAACTCTAGGTCACTGATGGATGAGGAAACATGTGTAGGGTTTAGAAAAAAATATTTTAAAATTGATTTCAACCCTAGTGCAAGTATACATTGTCCACAAGTAGTATAACATGGAAATATTCCAAGTATCAATCCCACAAAGACTGTTAACCAAATTCAAAGTTATAAAAATGCTCACTAATGTAACCGAAGGTAACCAATAAAAATAAGTAAGGATGTGAATGGTGATGTGATAAAGAAAATAGCAATGGAAAACATAAGACTCAGTTAAGTTTCAACCCTAAGTAATGATGCTAACAATTCTGCTCGCATAGTTTCTGTTATTTACCTTGTGCTATGGATCAGATTCATCTCCTATTCATCCTTGATTTCAAGCACCCTTAGGAGTCTAAGTAATTGCTCCTATATGTCTATGGGCAATTTACCTTAGTTACTTAAGCATACAATTCTCTTGGTCCTATAGGCATGACTTATGTCTAAGATCAACAACGAAGTCCTATGTCTAGGCTCTTCTCATATATCTCTTTTATGAAAATCGTTTACTACCCAGCCCTTTCAGTATTAGACTCAACATCGCATGCTAATTTAAGTGGTTAAGTTAAACTAACATTTAGAATCTAAATTCAATAAAAGAATAATAAACACAAGGAAAAGTTGGAAACAAGCGAGAACAAATTGTTAAGCTATCTCATTTCTTAAGGGTATCTAATAACTCTTAGAATAAGAGTTATGAGGTAGCATTTTAGGATAGAATTGACCTTTCTAAGAGTGTTTAATTGCATTTTCATATGAAAATCCCCTAGCTTAGATTGTACTTGCTCAAATATTTGTTATGTTGTTGTAAAATTCTTACTAAAGCAATTAAGTTTCTAACCTCGTAATTTTAATGATGCTTCAGGCTTTGTTGGGAGCTATTGAAGTTTGAAGTTAGTCAAGTGAACTTGGAAGAGTAGGGCTAGAGCATATGCATATTTTTCTAGAGCAAATTCTAGAGAATTAAGTTCGCACAAATTTTACACGTGGGAGAAACATTAATTGAGCTGGAGCAGTGTCAGTTGATTCAACTTAATTCGTCCAATAGAAGCTCACCAATTTGCAGATCAAGTCTAATCAGCCCTAATTTCCATTAAAAGAAGGGTATACAGATGTTGCAGCCATTTTTGGAAAGGGAGCTAATCAGGAAAATGAGACAAAAGTTTTGAGCGAGTAGGTGACAGGAGTTTTTCGAGAAAGGAAGGAACGTCTTTGGGTTGGAGACATTGATGAATCTGTCCTTTTGGAGCAAATTTTCGTTTGTTTCTTCTTCATTTTTCCTTTAGTCGCATTTATGGTGTTGTTTTACTTATGCCTTTAGTGTTTAGTTTTGTTGTAATCTTACTTGCACTATGAACTAGTTACCTTGAGGTGAGGATTGGGGGATGATCGTATTTAACTAAATTTATAATTGAAGCTTCTTTTGTTTTCTCATCTGGTTTTCAAGAGTTTTAAATGTTTAGCTCACCTTTGTCTGGCCAACCAAGTTGTTGCATTGTTCTTGAGTTTTGGGAGAAATAGGGAAAATTGAAAGCTTGAAAATTACATTAACCTTAACTTCGTTAGAGTCTAAGTAGGAAAATTAGGAATAATAACTCACCTAACGCACGTATGAAACAGTGAGTTTAATGCTGAGTTTAATGGGATTTAAACTACCAATCTAGGAAATTCAGGAGAATGCCATGAATTTGTTGTAGATCGAGAGAGAAAAGTGCTTGCTTCAGCTATGAAATCGGTTAATGCATGAAATTACCCCTAATTCAAACCGGTTTTTAGCTCAAAGTACAAGTCCTTAGTGTTTGAGCATTTATTTTGTTACATCTATTTTAGCATTAATTTTACTCAAGCATGTTTGTTTTGATTACATTTATACCTATATTTCTGGTTACCAATTGAGTTCGCTGAAAATAGTTCTTACTGAGTGATTGACTGAAAAGTGTGGGCTTTAGAAAAAAACTTTAAATAAGAAAAAAAATTTCAATCTAGTGCAAGTGCACACTGCCAAACAAGTGTATATCTATGTATATATTATGTATGTATATATATGTATATCTATGTATATGTATGTATATATTATAATATTATATTATATTATATTATAATTATTTATTTATTATTTTTTTTATTATTTATTATTTTCTTTTAATCTCCACCATTCATTTCACGTTTATCACAATCCAATGGTCCAAATTAAATTTTGATTTTTACCTCTTTTCCCTATCTTTTTATATCATCTTCTTCTCCAAAAATTACACAATAAGTTTTTACAATTTTCAATCTTCCAAACATCTCAAAAAGCCTCCATTGTTGCTCTCTCCAAGCACTAAATTTTTTCTTTTCATCTTATTCTTGAGAGAGAATTATTGTGTTGTGAGGATTGATTTGTGAGAGTTGAATTTGCAAATTTACTCTATCAAGAGAGTTCTTAAGTGTGTTCTTTATTTTCTTCAAACTTTGTAACGGTTTGATCCTAACCCGTGGAAAGGATCGAGTTTGCTCTTTAACTCGTAAAAAGAGCGTTGTAGCGGTTGGGCTCTAATCCGTGGAAAGAGTCGATAAAGTTTTTATTCAAATTCCCAAGAGGCGCTTGGGGAGTGGAGTAGGTCGAATTTGACCGAACCACTATAAAATTACAGTGTCATCCTCCCTAACTCTTTCTCATTTACTTTTGCAAATTAATTGTAGTAATTTATTGCATGTTTTAATTTGCTCTTAATTGTTTATTGTGTTAGATTGAATTATTTTTCATACTTTACATATTATATTAATTATCCTTTTTATTTGTGTATAAAAAGTTTGATAATTAGATTATTTGTGCATACTTAGGAATTTTTTTTATTAAACCCTATTCACCCCCCCTCTAGGGTTGTCATACCGATCCAACAATTGGTATCAGAGCGAGGTTGCTCTTTTAGAATTTTTTTTTTTATAAACTTTATTGTTTGAGCTTTATGGCAAACCTAGTAGTAAATAGTGTGATTGAAGGACAATCCACCTCTAGACCTCCTTACTTTGATGGGTCAAATTATGCTTATTGGAAAGCTAGAATGAAAATTTATTTGCAATCCGTTGACTATTATTTATGGTTAAATGTGGTTAAAGGTCCTTATATTCCCATGAAAAGAGTTAATGATAATGATGTGCCCAAATTAGAAGAGGAATATGATGACAATGATATGAAAAAGTGTGCTTTTAATGCTAGAGCTATAAATTGTTTATATTGTGCTTTAAGCAAAGATGAATTTAATAGAATATCTATGTGCTCTTCCGCTAAAGAAATATGGAATACTCTTGAAGTAACTCATGAGGGAACTAATCAAGTTAAAGAATCAAAAATTAGCATGCTAGTTCATAATTATGAATTATTTAAGATGGATGCTAATGAATCTATTACAGAGATGTTTACTAGATTTACTAACATTATAAATGCTTTGAAGGGTCCTGGCAAAGTATATACTACCTCCGAAAATGTTAGGAAAATTCTTAGGTCTCTACCTAAGAATTAGGAAGCAAAGGTAACGGCGATTCAAGAAGCAAAAGATCTCACCAAACTTCCTTTGGAGGAACTTATTGGCTCTCTCATGACACATGAGATTACCATGAATGAGCACATGGAGGATGAGTCCAAAAAGAAGAAGAGTATTGCATTAAAGACCATATCCTTGGAAGTTGAATCCGAAGATGAGGATGTTCTTGATAAAGACGATATTGCATATTTTTCACGTAAGTATAAGAACTTCATCAAGAGGAAGAAACAATTTAAGAAGCACATTTCAAACCAAAAAGAGTCAAAAGGTGAAAAGAGCAAAAAGGATGAGGTAATATGCTATGAACGCAAGAAACCGGGACACATAAGAACGGATTGTCCTCTCCTCAAATCATCTAAGAAATCCAAGAAGAAAGCAATGAAAGCTACTTGGGATGATAGTGATGAAAGTGGAAGTGGAAGTGACCAATAAGAGGTAGCAAACTTTTGCTTCATGGCTCATAGTGACAGGGGTGATGAACAAGATGATGAGGTAACTCTAGAACCCCTTTCCTATGATGAATTGTTTGAAGCTTTTGAAAATATGCAAAAAGACTTAGAAAAGCTTGGTTCCAAATATGTTGTGCTTAGAAAGAAATACAATGCTTTAAGTAGTGAAAATAAGTCTTTACTTGATGAAATTGCTTGCTTAAAAGACAATGATCATGATGTTGTGCAAATTGATGAAATGAATGTCTCTTGTGATAAGCATGTTTTTTATTGTGATGAAAAAAATGCCTTGCTTGATAAAGTTAGATTTCTTGAGCATGATAGTTGTGAAAAAGACAACTTGATTAATTTGCTTAAGGAAAAGGAATTAAATGCTTTGCAAGAACTTGGTAAGGCTAAAGAGTCTATTAAAAAGTTGACAATAGGTGCTCAAAGGTTGGACAAAATAATTGAAGTAGGCAAGCCTTATGGTGATAAAAGAGGATTAGGCTACATTGATGAATGTTCTACTCCCTCAAGTTCTAAAACTATTTTTGTTAAAGCATCTCCTATTGTGCCTAAGCTTAATATGCCTAAGGTTGTGTCTAAGCATGATAAATCTAGCTTTGTGCCTATATGTCATCATTGTGGTGTTGAAGGTCATATTAGACCTAAGTGCTTTAAATTGAAATATGCCTTTACTACTTCTTCAAGAAGAAATTTTTCTCAAAGAGCAAAGTTTCACAATGCTCCAAGAAATAATTTCTCAAAGAAAAGTAGAGTGCATAAATTTGTTGTAAGAGATAAATCCTTGCATAATGTTGTTTGTTTCTCATGTGGCAAGTATGGACATAAAGTGTATTCTTGTTACTTGTCTAAATCCAATGCTTTAAATGTGGATGCAAAAATGAAATGGGTTCCCAAGTTTGTAAATGCTAACCTTTTAGGACCCAAACAAGTATGGGTACCAAAAGATCAATCTTGAACACTTTTGTTTGTAGGTTTGTTTGAAAGTCTCCAAGAAAAACAAATGGTACTTGGATAGTGGTTGCTCAAGGCACATGACGGGAGACCAATCCAAGTTTGTCAATCTTTCTAAAAAGGATGGAGGTTTAGTAACATTTGGTGACAACAAGAAAGGTAAAATTATTGGTAATGGTAGTATAGGTAATGGTTCTTCTACCTTGATTGAAAATGTGCTTTTAGTTGATGGTTTAAAGCATGATTTACTTAGTATTAGTCAATTATGTGATAAAGGTTTTAGAGTTGTGGTTGATAAAAAGATTTGCATCATTGAAAATGCTAGTGATAGAAAAGTCTTGTTTGTTGGCAATAGAGATGAAAATGTGTATACTATTGATTTGAATGATTGCCCTATTAGTGATAAATGTCTTTCGGCCTTACATGATGATTCTTGGTTATGGCATAGAAGACTAGGACATGCTAGCATGCACTTAATTTCAAATATTTTCAAGAATTCTTTGGTTAGAGGTCTTCCAAAATTTAAATTTGAAAAGGATAAAGTTTGTGATGCTTGTCAAATGAGTAAGCAAACCAAGTCCTCTTTCAAATCTAAAAATGTGATCTCTACAACTAGACCCCTTCAACTATTACATATGGACTTATTTGGCCCTTCTAGAATTGCTAGTTTTGGAGGAAATTATTATGCCTTTGTGATTGTTAATGATTTTTCAAGATTTACTTGGGTTTTGATGATAAAACATAAGGATGATGATTTGAAAAGTTTTGCTAGTTTTGCAAAAAGAGTTCAAAATGAAAAAGGGTTTTTGATTTCTAAAATTAGGAGTCGTCATGGAGGAGAATTTGATAGTATTGCTTTTGAAAATTTTTGTGAAGAAAATGGTTTTTCTCATAACTTCTCTGCTCCAAGAACTCCTCAACAAAACGGTGTGGTTGAAAGGAAAAATCGTACTTTGCAAGAATTTGTTAGGTCAATGTTGCATGAGTATGATTTACCTAAATACTTTTGGGTGGAAGCCGTTAACACCGCTTGTTATGTTTTAAATAGAGTTTTAATTAGGCCTTCTTTAGATAAAACTCTTTATGAGCTTTGGCATAACAAAATTCCAAATATTGGGTATTTCAAAGTTTTTGGTTGCAAATGTTTTATTTTAAACAACAAAGAAAAGCTTGGAAAGTTTGATTGTAAGACGGATGTTGGTATCTTTCTAGGTTATTCCTCTACAAGTAAAGCTTATAGAGTTTTCAATAAGAGAACTTTAATTATCGAGGAATCTATGCATATTGTATTTGATGAATCTTGCAATAGTGTTTCTAATGAGTCTATTTGTAGTGATGATTTAAAAAGAAATTTTGGAGATTTACTTGTTAGTGACAAAGGCAAAGAAATTGATTCAAGTAAGCAAGAATTGAGCTTTAATGAAAAGAAGGAAGATGGTTCTTCATCTATGCCTAAAGAGTGGAGGTATGCTCCATCCCATCCCAAGGATTTGATTCTTGGTGATCCCAAACAAGGTGTGAAAACTCGTTCTTCTCTTAATTTGTTTAATAATCTTGCTTTTGTTTCTCAAGTTGAACCTAAAAGTTTTAAGGATGCCAAAAATGATGAGTTTTGGATTTTAGCCATGCAAGAAGAATTAAATCAATTTGAAAGAAACAAAGTTTGGGAATTAGTCCCTAGGCCTTCTAATGCTTCTATTATTGGAACTAAATGGGTCTTCAGAAATAAGATGGATGAAAATGGAAATATCATTAGAAATAAAGCTAGGCTTGTAGCTCAAGGTTATTGTCAAGAGGAAGGTATAGATTATGAAGAGACTTTTGCACCCGTTGCTAGATTAGAAGCTATTAGAATGTTACTTGCTTTTGCTTCTTATAAGAATTTCATCTTGTATCAAATGGATGTGAAAAGTGATTTTTTAAATGGCTATATTATGGAGGAAGTTTATGTAGAACAACCTCCGGGCTTTGAAAGTTTTGATTTGCCTAATCATGTCTATAAGTTGAAAAAGGCTCTTTATGGCTTAAAACAAGCTCCAAGAGCTTGGTATGATAGGCTTAGTAATTTTCTACTTGAAAATGGCTTTAAAATGGGTAAACTTGATACTACTCTCTTTATTAAGACTAAGGAAAATGATATGCTTTTAGTGCAAATATATGTGGATGATATTATCTTTGGTTCTACTAATCCTTCTTTGTGTGAAGAATTTTCTAAGTGTATGCATAGTGAGTTTGAGATGAGTATGATGGGAGAAGTTAGCTTCTTCCTTGGACTTCAAATCAAACAACTCAAGGATGGCATCTTTATAAGTCAAGAGAAATACACAAAGGATTTACTCAAAAGGTTCAAGTTCAATGAAGGTAAAATTGCAAAAACTCCTATGAGCACATCCACTAAACTTGACAATGATGAAAAAGGTAAATGTGTGGACATAAAAGCTTATTGAGGTATGATCGGGTCTCTACTTTATTTAACTGCTAGTAGACTTGATATCATGTTTAGTGTATGTCTTTGTGCTAGATTTCAATCTTGTCCTAAGGAATCCCATTTGCATGCCGTTAAGAGAATCTTTGAATATTTGTTTGGGACTATTGGTTTAGGTTTATGGTATCCTAGAAATGTTGAGTTTAATTTAGTAGGATATTCTTATGCGGATTTTGCCGGAAGTTTACTTTACCGTAAGAGTACTAGTGGGACTTGTCAATTTCTTGGTAGCTCTTTAGTATCTTGTTTAGTAAAAAGCAAAATTCGGTTGCCTTATCTACTACCGAAGCGGAATATATTGCGGTTGCTAGTTGTTGTGCTCAAATTCTTTGGATGAAACAAACTCTTTGTGATTTTGGATTAAAGTTTGATAATGTGCCTTATTTTGTGATAATACTAGTGTTATTAATTTGACTAAAAATCCTATTCATCATTCTAGGACTAAACATATTGATATTAGGCATCACTTTATTAGAGAGCATGTGCAAAATGGTAATATTATTCTTGATTTTGTGACCTCTAATAATCAATTAGCGGATATCTTTACCAAGCCTTTGAATGAAGAATGCTTTTGCAAAAATAGGCTTGAGCTTGGTATTATTCGTTGCGATGCCTCTTGAATTATAATTTGGCATGTTATTTTTTTTAAAGCATATTGATAGGGGGAGTTATGCAAAGTATGTATCCATGTTCTTAGGGGGAGCTTTCATATAGTTCTTAATCTTTCTCAATTGTGTCTTTTTGATGATTCCAAAGGGGGATAAGTTTAAGAAAAAAATGTTCTAAATTTTGTATCATATTTTAGTGTTGCATTACTTTAGGGGGAAAATTAATTTAATTTTTTTTTGAGTGAATTTTCAAGTATGAGCTTTATGGTGATATATTGGACTTTATATTGAAATTATTACTTGGACACATGTACTACCTTGATTTTTATGAACTTCAAGTTATTTTTCTTGCTTGGTTTGTCATCATCAAAAAGGGGGAGATTGTTGGCTTTTTGGCCCTTAATCTCAAATTAATTAATTTTAATTAACTAATATTTTGATGATAACAAACCTGCTATTAATTACTAACAATTTAAGTATTTTGAAGTGTCCATAGTGTAGAGCATAGAATAACGATTCCAACGGCTTTTGAATCACTCAAATCGGAGTTAAAACGAAGAAGTTATGGCCAAATTAAATTTGAACGGAAAATTCTCGACGCGATGACGTGGTAGCCAAGTCAGCAATGTAGACCATCTAGAGAGTGACACGTGGAACTATGAGGAAGTGACACATAATGGCTTTTTGTTTGTTTAAAAAGAAAAAAAATTATATTATTATATATTATTTTTCTATGTGTCTAACGGTTTTTAAAATTTAAAAAAAAAAAAAAAAAAAAAAAAAAAAAAAAAAAGCTGACAGCATTTAATGCTGCCAGCAGTTGGACAATTTAAAAATAAATCTTTATATATATATATATATATATATATATATATATATATATATATATATAATAATATTATATTATATTATATTATAATTTTTTTATTTATTATTTCTTTATTATTTTCTATTTTCTTTTAATCTCCACCATTCATTTCACTTTTATCACAATCCAATGGTCCAAATTAAATTTTGATTTTTACCTCTTTTCCCTCTCTTTTTATACCATATTCTTCTCCAAAAATTACACAATAAGTTTTTACAATTTTCAATCTTCCAAACATCTCAAAAAGCCTCAATTGTTGCTCTCTCCAAGCTCTAAATTTTTTCTTTTCATCTTATTCTTGAGAGAGAATTATTGTGTTGTGAGGATTGATTTGTGAGAGTTAAATTTGCAAATTTACTCTATCAAGAGAGTTCTTAAGTGTGTTCTTTATTTTCTTCAAACTTTGTAACGGTTTGATCCTAACCCGTGGAAAGGATCGAGTTTGCTCTTGAACTCGTAAAAAGAGCGTTGTAGGGTTGGGCTCTAATCCTTGGAAAGAGTCGATAAAGTTTTTATTCAAATTCCTAAGAGGCACTTGGAGAGTGGAGTAGGTCGAGTTTGACCGAACCACTATAAAATTACGGTGTCATCCTCTCTAACTCTTTCTCATTTACTTTTGCAAATTAATTGTAGTAATTTATTACATGCTTTAATTTGCTCTTAATTGTTTATTGTGTTATATTGAATTAATTTTTCATACTTTACATATTATATTAATTATCCTTTTTATTTGTGTATGAAAAGTTTGATAATTAGATTATTTGTGCATACTTAGGAAAAAGTTTTATTAAACCCTATTCACCCCCTCTCTAGGGTTGTCATACCGATCCAACATGATGTTGCTGATTTTCATGCTCCATATCTTGACTTTGGACTTTTAGAGTAAAAATAGGGTGGAAGTTCTACAATTGGTTCAAATAAACTTGACCACGAACTCCTTGGTTGACTGAGTCTTGGCCAGATTGCGGGCACATAATTTTTTCCTCTTAAAACTTTGCGGGCACATAATCTATGTATTTGGCAGATTTCTGTAAAATAGCAAATAACCATTATTATTTTTTTACCAAAAATGTATCTTTTACCTTTAAATTCACTCAAGTATCCCCAAATGACTATATCTACATGTCTTACTCAAATATACATGCTTAGGACAACAAAATCACCTAAATAAGTGCATTTAAACATACTTTTTCAAGAAATAAACTAACTTTCAAGGATAAATAATCATGATAAACATAGTTTATCAATCACTCCACTATAAACCTAGAGTTTCACTCATATGCACTGTAGAATAAGTTGCGTCCATGGATATAACCATTACATGCAAGTCGATCATTTACTAGTTGTTCGTAATTACAACTAGATCAAAAGTTTGTTTTACCCCTGTATATACATCTTACACCTTAAATACCATTGATCCTCTAATGAATAATATGTTTATGATCCAATCATAACCAAAGTCCCTCTCAGACTAATTAACTAACCTAGGTGTCCCTAGCGCCAATTAATTAATAAAAGACATTAAGACCCTTCACTTTAAGCCTCAATTAATCTTCATTAATCCTATGAGAATTAATTATCATGCAAGGTAGTTCTAAGCTTAAACATTCTCTTTCAAGCTCAATTTAAGCTAAGTAAAACTATGGCCAGTAGTCTAAAAGCATTAAGCAACTCATGCATGAAAGAATTATAGAAAGTGACAATATGAAATTAATTCAATTAATCATAAGCAAAGGTCGAAAATGAAGGAATGAACGTTTCACTCCGTAGAGGAAGCATTTTATCGTCTTTGATTTTATTTAAAATTAAACTAAAAATTAAGGTTAAGCATACTTACTTGGAGTAAATATAGAGATATTTCTGACAGATCTTTATCTCTTCCATAAAATCTTGTTGGTTATAACTCGAACACATGACCAAGGCTTGTGGGAGCTTCTTGAAAGAAAATCCACAAGGGATTGGAGAGGAAGAGGTCTAGAGAGATTCCTCTAATTCTCTATTGAGGAGATGTGTGTTGTTTCTAATGGCTCAACCCAAGGGTCTTATTTATAGAGACCAAGGGAAAATCTTTGCAATAATTAAAATATTATATTTTAATATCTAATATATTCAAATATATCTTATATTTATTTGAATCTAATTCAAATCTCCTACGATTTTTATTTATTTGAATCTTATTCAAATTTTATAAATATCGTTTATTTAATGTATCTAATATACATTAATCATTTTAATATTTAATGTATCAAATACAATAAATATATTTTCTTCTTTTATATCTAATATATCTAATATATTAAATATTAATTTGAACACTTCAAATTAAATATTAATTTGAACATTTCAAATTTTAATATTTAATGTATCAAGTACAATAAATATATTTTCCTATTTTATATTTAATATATCTAATATATTAAATATTAATTTGAACATTTCAAAATTTTCTTTCAACTAAATTGACCTTTTAGTATTACTATGAGTTAGCAAGGGGACCTTATGGATCTACAGATTATAAGCTCAAATGATACAAAATCAATTAATTTTCATTCATTAACTATAGGTCACTCCACTATAGACCTAGAGTTGCACTCTTATGCACTGTAGAACAAGTTGTGTCCATAGATATAATCATTGCATGCAAGTCGATCATTCACAAGTTGTTCGTAATTACAGCTGGGTCAAAAGTCCGTTTTACCCCTATAATTATATCTTGCACCTTAAGTACCATTGATCCTCTAATGAACAATTTATTTATAATCTAATTATAAACTAAGTCCCTCTCGGGTCAGTGAAAAAGTGGGGCCCCATTGTTCAAGTCTGAAATCAGCACTTAAGGGAACACTCATCTACTTACCCTATATGAGAATGAGTGAATTCCATCTTATGAGATTATATTCCCAGCTCCCTATTTGGTCAAGTCTCCAAAATGGTAGGCATACTGAATTGGCTACAAAAGCCACTCTCACCCATGCAAATCAAAGGACAAGCCCTCACAGGCAGGAGTTCATAACTCACTCAGGATTAAGATCGAGTCGCATATGATCATCCTAATGGAATATTAATCTTCTCAATTAAAATATTTATAAAGATAGATTAAATATTTCGTAGTCCAATCTTATACAAACTCATTGTATAAGATACCCCCACTAACATGTCTCCACAAGAACGATTTGGATCAAGTCATTTGTAAATATTACAAAGTAGGTCGTATCAATATTGTTGCCAGGATAAGGCACCCAACCTTATCCATATACTATAACCCTTTAGATTATTTCTTGAACATGATCTTCTCGTATGTCAACCACATACTGTTCAAGATTACACTAATAACCTTGAATTTTTCATATAATAGATAATATTATATTGTAAATAAAATAATCAAAATTATTATTAATTATTAAATAAATTATTAATTATGATGCTTTTTGGCATAAATCCCAACAGAAAAAAATCCATCAACACCCTAAACTAGAGAGTTTAGCCACAAATAGTCATTAATATAGTCTCAAAACTCAACATTCCAGCTCTAATATAGAAACTAAAAAGGAAAATAAAGGAAATTAAGACGAAAAAACTCGTGATCTTTGAATTTTACCTCGATTCACGTGCTTTTCGTGCCTCAATCGACTTCCAAATGGCTCAAAAAGGGCTCCCAATTTGGCTCCAATCTGCAAAAGGGATGAAAAACTCTAGAGTGTGTCTCCCATTTTTTGAGCAAGAAAGAGATGACTTTATACCTCAATCGAAGTAGCATTGAGATGCTAGGGATAACATCTCGTCGCTGTCAAAACTAACCTTTTCATTTAGCGTACATAGGCATCAGCGTCGAGATGCTACATGTAGCGTCTCAACGCTACGAACAGAAACTCTGTTCTCCATGCTTTTCCAACGTTGCGACACCACAAGACAACATCTCAACACTTGCTCTCAAATTTAGCCAATAAAGAATGGCGTCTAGACGCCATTTTAAGGGTCTTAGGTCTATTTGTTCCTTTTGGCTCCTTTCAATCTTTAGCCTCAAAATTGTCTATGTTCTTGCTCCATGATCGATGTACAAGCAATCACACGTGATCGAAGTAATAATAAAACGATAAGTAAATATCAAGTATTGTATCCACTGGAATTGGTTTTTAATTCGATTAAGTATCGCAAATAATCTTACTTTACTTTATTTATAGAACACACCACAAGAGCAAACAAGGAAATAAATTCTAATCCTAGAAAGCAAGATAAATGGGAGGAGGTATCGATTAATGAGAATTTAGGGAAACCGAGCACTTTTAGGTTGATTTTATGAGAATTTTAACCCGCCATTTAATTATGTCTTGCCAATTTCATAAACCTAGAGCTAAACCAGTCGAAATCTCCTGTCGGTCTCATTCGAATATGCTTAACTAATCGCTTACCTAAGCGTCCTTACTATTAATTGATTAGCTAATTGGATTAAGCCCACTCATCTTTAGCCCCACCCTTCAATTGTTGTTCCTATGTCACTTAGGAAATCTAGGGGCGTTAATTGGGCTAAGTCTACCCTAAACATCCTCTGTCGAGCTCAATTTAGGGATAATTTAACATACTAATGGTCAATTAATACGAAGCATTAAGCACAATCCAACTAAATGAAACATAACAAGTAAATTAAATGGCTAAAGTGTCGATTACAACATAAAACCAAACCTAATTATGCTCTTAATCCTTAAATACAAATTTAGCCCAACATATTCAGATAACAACACAAAATCCTTTGTATTACAGCAAGTAGATATAGGAAAAGAGGGAAGAAAAACAAAGATAAGACCGTTGAAGCCAAAATCCTGACTTCTACCTTGAAATCTGCACTCTCGATCCTTGAACTTTACTCCTGAACACATCCAATCCGTATTAAGTGGTCCCAAGAGGGTAGGAATCGAAATTGGGGTATAAAACCCTAAATGGCCTCCCTTAATTCCCAAACGAAACGATGAATTAATAAGCTGCAGTCACGACAGCAAAGCAACGCTGTCCCAAAACGCAAACATTTTGGCATGTGCATAGGGGTAGCATTGCAATGCTACGGACGGAGCTTTCCTCTTACGCGCGTTTCTAGTGTTGCAACGCCACAGTGCAACGTTACAATGCTAGCTCTCGGGTTTGCACACCAAATTGTGGCGTTGTGATGAGTCTCATATTTTACGTATTTTTAGCCCTCTAAACTTAGGTTATTTGCAATAACTCATACTTATATTATATGTCCATAATTATTAGAAAATTGATATGAGAATAACCCAAATCAATAAAAGTGTTGTTTTGTGATGAAAAATCTAAAATGAGAGGAAAATAGTTGAATTTTACTAATTTTTTATGTTTTTATGTAGAAAAATGTAAACTGCCAGAATTGCGACTCCAATTACAACTGCAATTTTGCATGGAGATAGAATTTCTAAAAATCAAGAGGAAATCTGAAAATTCGATTTTATGCTGATATTTGAAGATATTATCCACGAATCAAGCTCATAAAGATCTGATTCTTGCCTTAAACATACATGGACTAAACCCGAGCATTTGGAGGCTATAAATATGAAAATTCAAGCCACAAAAAAGTCGTCCATGATCGTTTTTACGATTGGAAGACCGTCTTACTTTCTGCACTTTTTATTTTCTGTTTTCTCGACTTAAAGGAGGAAGAACGCTGCCCAAACTTCAATCCATTCCTATTGAAAGTCTAGGGTTGTGAAGATCTTACTCTCCTTGAGAAAGGTTGAGTTTAGATCGATTGAAAATGTAGAAGTTATCTCCTTGAGTTCAATTTTCCTTTGTCTTTGCAAGTTTATTTTTATGTTTTAGTTCTTTAATTCTAGCACTTTGAATTATGTTATTTTACATTCATTTTACTTCCCATCTTTGTCAATAATTTTTGTAGTTCTTTACTTTACAACAAGTTATTTCAATAAAGTTCTTCATTCAAGTTTACATTTTGGCACTTTATTTTCCAGCTTTTGTTTTTACTTCTTTTTATTTCTTAAGTCAGTATGTGCTTCTTTTCTTTTAATGTTTTGCTATTTATTTTCTCCATCATGAGCTAATTCCATCCTTGGGTTTAGGATATGTGGATGCCCTAAGGATTGAATGCTTGGCCTAAGATGTAAAAGTGACTTTTCTTGGTTCCATAACATTGTTTGCTTTTATTGATTATCATTCTTATTGTGAATCTAGCTTGATCACCTAGGTGAACATACAGAGATCAAGTTTAATACTGAAAGGGTTAAATGAGATTACGTGTTTATACAAAGAAATAGAGGAAAGGGGCTTAGACATAAGCACTTGTTTTTTACCCTAGACATAGAGCGAAACTTCTAAGACCAAAGGTTGTATTCTCATTAAACTAAGTTCGTATTAGCCATAGACATATGGTTTAATCACTTAGGCTTCTAAAGGTTTTTCCATTAAAATCGAATAGAAGTTGAACCCGGTTTACATTACTTGGTGCTTGAGTAAATATGGCAATTGCATTTTAGGTCACAATTCTTTTCTAAGGGACAAAAGCATGTTCGGATTCCATCTTTTTATCATTTGATTTTTAGTACATTTACAACCTTCCTGATTTATTATATTGGTTACCGAGGTTACTTTATGTGAACATCTCTGCCTTAATTTTAGATTTTGTTGTATCTATTTTCTGTGGGATTGATACTTAGGAATATTTCATTTACTACTTGTTTGACAGTGTGCACTTGCACTAGACTAGAGACTTTTTTTATTCAAAAGTTTTCTTCTAAAAGCCCACACATTTTTAGTCGACCATGCTGCAATGCCATTTCTAGCATTGCAACGCCGTCCTCTTGGCCCCAACAGCTTGTGCACCCTCTTTTCTTCTCCTTAGCTCCTCCAAAAGCTCTAAAATAGCTCCATATTCAACATAAAGCTCCAAAATTACAATTTCCGCCTAGAATTGCTCGGATTCTTGAAATCAACAATAAATCAACGTAAAAGCTCACAAATATAGCCATGGTATTAAATTTTTGTCGACATGTCGACATTTTCATCGATATTTCTACATGTCCATGGGTTCAACATTGACATAAGAGGGGAATCGACATTTCCACTATACCGCAAAAAATTGATGAAATATTAAAAAAATAGTAAGAAAATGTAACTTAATTGAATATAATATTATAACAAGTATTTTAACACATTTAAAAAGTGTGAAATGTTCATTTATTAATTTAAATATTTTTTTAAAATTTTTTGTTTTTAAAATTTTTCCATAAATATCCATCGATATCGACATTTTATCGATATTTCCATCGACATTTCCATAAAATTGAGACTTCGACATTTTCTGCGACATCGATATTTTAAACCTTGAATATAGCGTAAAATTAGCTAAAATAAGGCATAAATATAACACTAATTTAGTGCTATCAAATACCCCCACACTTGCTTTTGCTAGTCCCGAGCAAAACAAAATCAAACTCCCACTAAAATGATAAATGCTTCAGAAATTTGCATGCAAAAGATGACTCTATTCTCAATGTACTCAATAGTGAATTTAGAGAACAAGAACAATGGAATGAGATCATGCCTAAATCACGGGCAAATCTTAAAGAAACTCTAAACTCTTTACGTGTGTGTGTAGCCTAATAATGACTCATTTACTAATACAAAGTAACTTTATGCATTCCTCCATTCATCTTCCCCCTACACTGGCTCGAAAGACCCAATTTAGCTCCCTCACAATCAAGAAAGTAATAAAAAGCTAGGTGGATGAACTCACTACGAGGTAGCACTCCCCCACACTTGTTTTTTACCATAATCACTTTCACACAATTATCGCAGGGACCATTATCCAGAGCAATCGCTCGATGGATGACCTAATTGATCACGATAGATGTAGCTCTTTTTACCTCCCGAACACCTAAAGCTCATGCAAGAAACTTTTCTTTTTCACTCTCATTTTATTTTCTCTTTTTTTTTTTTATTTGAGCTCAATTTTTCTTTCTTTTTACAAGCAAATTACATGCTTTTTCTCATCCCTAGGCTTAACATTATAAACTATCTTGCAAGTTCACTTACAAACCAAGCCTTAAACCTATCAGAGTGAAAACAAACTTCTAGAAAACATGAAACTCTTCTAAATGCTCAACTTATCAAAACTAAGCTACGTGCATAACATTTGCAAAGAATTTAAAGCAAAAATTTTAAATTTACTCAGATTTTAGCATGCTTCAAATTTCACAATATATATGCAAAAACAATCCACTAAATAGCACAAATCACATAATCTCATTATCACCAAAGCATACAAAATCCTAAAACAACTCTACAGCACACATACTCAATCAACAAAAAAAAAATCAAATTAATCTCAAAATTCAACAAAATATCATAATCTCAACAACAGCCTAGCCCATTCCCCCCACACTTAAATCAAACATTGCCTCAATGTTTAGATAAACAACTAATCATACAAAAAGGACAAATAAAAGATAGAAGCGATAACAGTGCTTCCCTGAATTGAAGAGACCTCCACTGACGAGCATGATCGATTCCAGCATTAAAGGAAACTGCAAAACAGACAAGCGCTATTTATTCAACAAAAAACAGAAACAAAAGCAAACTAAAACTGGAAACTGCAAAAAGAAAAAAAAACCCTTGGGTTGCCTCCCAAGAAGTGCTTGTTTGACGTCATTAGCTTGACGTAGTATCGTGTGGGCTCTCAAAGTACGTAAAAATTCTCCTATTTCTTTGGGCCTCTCTTTCTAGAATCTACAAAACAGGAAAAAAAATACTAGCTTCTCGTGATACCCTAAAGTAAATATATTTTTTGTATTTTTAAATAATAAAAGCATAAAAGGTGAAAGATAACAAAACAAAGACTCAGACATGGATTTGTGAGAATAAGAAGAAGAGCACTCAGGATAAAGAGAAGAATCAGAAGATAAAACAAACAAAGTCCTTACAGCCTCAAACTCTACCACTTGAACCTCCTCAACTAAGATAGGCTTATCCTCTCTCTCATCCTCACTGACTTGATCATGGCATGTGCTAAATCTCTCTAGCTCATCCCCTAAATCTATGACCCACTCCCTCAACCGATCTCGACAAGCTTCCTCACACTGATCTCAACAACGATTCCTACAATTTCAAGAGAGCTCATATTCTACTTTCTCCTTCGAAATTCTACCGATTTCTCTTCATTTTTTCCAATCGTCACTTTGAGTCTCCCCAAAGCTCTATTTATACTCCATTCGGACACTAACTTTAAAAGAAGGAAGTGTAGGAACTTGTTCTTCTTGAAAAAGGCTAAATAAGTTAGAAAGGAAGAGCAAGCTTAAGATCTTATGTAGTTTTCTTTTATTGAGTTATACTTACTACTTTCTTTAAGTTTTACCTACTGATTTTTATTGTAATTTCTGTTTTAATTTAACACTTCGAGTTATTGGTTATGGTTTCAATTTACTTTTTATTCTAGTTGTTATTGTGTCAATTACATACTTCAAAATGTATTTAAGGTCATTCTTTTCAATCAAGTTTTATTCTTTACATTCACGTTTCTTTTCTTATTGTTGCATTGTCATTTTCTTTCCGAATATGAGCTAAACTCTTTCGAGGGGATTCGATGAAGTAGATATCTTAAGAAGGAAGAAAGTCTCACCATGTGGTTAAGTAACTTTGCTCAAGTAGCTTTTATTGAAGTTTAAGTTTCATTGTTAGCTTAAACTGGCTATTTAGGTTAGCATAGTTTATGTGAAATTCAATACTGAAAATGTTAGATTGAACACGTGTACTCATAAAGACAATCTAGGGGAAGAGTATGTAAATAGAACTTTACTTTTTGTACCTAGAAATAAAGTAAAAATCTTTAGAATCATAAAAGTTTTGTTCTTCATTTACCTAAGTCAAAATAAGCCATAGACATATGTGTTTACTTTCTTAGGCTCCTAAAAGAACTTAGAAAAGGGTTGAATAGGTATTAAACTTGATTCACTATGTTAAGTGTTAGTTAGGGTAGGCTATCAGCACAATTCAGTAGCATTCTGCTTGAACCGTACAGACTTCAAAAGAGACAGATGTGGGTGTATACGGGCAGCAATCTCTGAATAAGCTGAGCCTAGTTGAACAAGTTGTAGGCGCATGGTGGGCACATAGTCCTTGGAGTTGAACCAGAATTGAATCCCTCGTTTCCATCAGTATTTTCACACATTTCTACAATTTTAGTGTCTTTTACTCAATCCACAATATCTTGATTTTTGGTTACCTTCGAGTGCAAACTTAGAGGAGGTCTTCATTGTTGGATTGAAAACTTATTACCTTTTGCTTGGGTTCGATACTTTGAGTACTTCCATATATTACTTAAGAGATAGCATGCACTTATGCTTCTGCCACAGCATCACCTTCACTCACATGTCTCCACATGACCAATTCAGATCAAATTATTTGTAACTATTACAAAGTGGGTTGTATCAATAATGTTATTAGGATAAGGCACCCAAGCTTATCCATATACTGTAGACCCTTTAGATTATTTTTTAAACATGATTCTCACGTATGTCAACCACATATTGTTCAAGATTACACTATAACCTTGCATTTTGTGTAATGGATAATATAAATTGCAAATAAATATAATAAAATAATTATTAAATATTAAATCAATAATTACGAGACCTTAGGGCATAAATCCCAATAGTCCCAATGAGGGAGGATCTAGAGGGTTGGAATGATGTATTGGACATCGAGGATCATGTTACATTCGATCATTGGGAGATTGGGAAGGATCATCACTGGAAGGAGGACCAACTGGCCATTGATGTGGCACTAGGCACTAAGGAGGAGGCCATCAAGGACCCAATTGTTGCGGAGTAGGTCATTGGAAATTTGGCCATTGAGGTGGAGCTTTGCACCAAGGAGAAGGCCATAAAGGAACCACCGGGCATCGTGGGGAAGTCAGACACTAACTCGGTGATTAAGGAGCCAACGGTGATAACACACAAAATGTGTTATCCTTATGCCTTATTTTATGCTAGGTTTTTGGTTTTATTGTGTGATTTTTTGTTTATATTTGTTTATTTCGTAAAATCGAGCATTTGGAGTAAATCAAAGCTTTTTAGAAGCTTTATGGTGAAAAAGGAGTTAAAAGATTGCATTTGATAGAAGCAAGTGAAGAGAAGATGAAAATGAAGCCAAAACAGCCAAGGATGATGCTTCGAACGCTGCAACACAGTGTTGAAATGTTGTAAAAACACAAGAAAAATCGTTGTTGTAAAGGCAACGTCAAAATACTGCGATAGTCTAAGCCAAAATACAGTAGAGATCTCAACGTTACGAAAAATCAACTTTTGCCTCTAAAACACGCGCGGGCTAATATAGGGCCATTCCGTCCGTAGCATCGAGACGTTATGGACAACGTCTCGATGCTACCTTTCCAAATTTGTTGCTGCATATATTTTTGCCCTAATTTCCTCTATATATTGTATTTTGGGTTCGTTTTTTAGGAGGCCAGTTAGAGGGAAAAAACTCATTTTCAATTTCGACTCAGTTTTTGGACTTAGAGGATACTCTTGAGAGCCAAGGAAGGAATTCAAGGCTTGTGATCGAGGGACATCACATCGAAAACTAGGATTGGTACACGTCAGAGTTTTTATCATTTTCCTTTTATCTTGTAGTTTTTTATTTAGACTTTTGTAGGAGTTTAGGTTTTTATTGGTGATTATGAGTGACTAAAATCTATTCTTAAGAATTGATGTAATCTTTTAGTTATCATGTTTATTAATTGAAAGACCTTTTATATTGTAACAATCATTCATGTGTTCTTGAGTTTAATACTTTTAGCCTTTTAACCAAAGAATAATTGTTTGCTTGATTTAAGTTTTAGCTTGGGAGAGTGAAATTTAGATTAGAACATGGATGCATGACTATTTGTAAATTCTTGTACTGGAGTGAAGAGTTCTCTTAGAAGTATTTAAAAGAAGTTTCGTTAATGTCTTGCTTTATATTTAAACTAGACAGGGATGTTGGTCTTATAACTAGGCAAGAGAATTTAATTGAGCTAAGGAGAGTCAGTTAATGAAATTCAACTTTTTGACTTATGATTGTATGCATGACTAAATTGAGCTGCAAAATTAATTAAGCATGAAATTAATTGATGAAGTCATTTTCGTAAGATGTTCCCTCCTAATTTAGTTTTTATTCCATCTATCATTTATGTTCTCTAGATAAAATTAAGTATTAGTAACTACGATAGTCAATTGAACTGAAAACCATTCCTGAGGATGACAATCGATAATCACATCACTATATTAAAACTTGACACCGTACACTTGTAGTTTTGCATGCACTAAAAAATCACTCATCAACTGGCCATCGAGGTGGAGTCGGGTACTGATCGGCAGAATGTATATACTTTAGTTGAAAACCTTTAGTTAAGAAAAGCTTTCAGTCAAGTGCAAGTGCACATTTTTAAGGAAGTAATTTCAACTTGAAAATATTTTGAATATCGTATGCTAAGGGAACAGATATAACAAACTTCAAAAGTATGCAAAGATTTTCTCAAGATTTCAACCTTGATAACTAGTATAATCAATAATTAGGAGTGGGTTACTAAAAATGAGGAATAATAATGAAAAAAATGGATTAAAATTAAACATATGAAAAAAAAAAGGGGGGGGGGGGGGGGGGGGATTAAAATTAAACATGCATCAAGCCACTTAATGGAATTGCGGTCGCAATTTCACTCGCATACTTAGTACAGTGGATCAGGTTTAGCTTCTATTCAGTCTTTATTTAAAGTACTTTTAGAAGTATAAGAAGTTAAACCTATATGTCTATAGCTAATTTGAACTTAGTTGGATTGGCACACAACCTCACTGATCCTAAAGCTTTGCCCTATGTCTAGGTTAAAAAAACAAGTCCTATGTCTAAGTTATTTTGCTTTATCGCTTTTATGAAAATCGTATATTAATCAACCCTTTCAGTATTAAACTCAATGTAGCATGCTCATCTAGGTGATCAATTTAAACTAACACTGTCATCTAAAATCAATAAAAACAAACAATGCTACAGTATCGAGGAAACTTGCTAGTATCATAATAGGCCTTATTCCATTCTTTAGGGCATCCAGATGACTGCTGACGCAAAAGAGCGCAAGTATACGCTGTTAAAATAAGTAATATATGGAAGTACTCCAAGTATCGAACCCAAGGGAATGGTTAACAAACTTTTCAATCTAACAACAAAGACCTCCTCAAAACATGCAACCGAAGGTAACCAAAAAGTGATAATTTTTTAGGTGAGCGAAAAGGTAAAAAACACGGGAATGTTAAAAAGATGATAGAAATACTTATGAGAATGAGGGATTTAACTCTACTTTAACCCTAAGGAATATGCGCCCACCATGCGCCTGCAACCTGCTCAACTAGGCTCAGTTTGTTCAAAGATTGGTGCCTATATGCGGCTGCATCATCTCTTTCTAGCTCAGTACGGTTCAAACATAATGCTACTGAATTGCGCCTAAAACCTAACCTAATCAATACTTAACATAGTGAATCAAGTTCAACACTTATTCAACCCCTTTTCTACGAGCTTTTAGGAAACTAAGTAACTCAAACACATATGTCTATGGCTGAATTGACTTAGGTAAATCAAGAACACAACCTTAAGACTCTAAGGGGGCGTTTGGCGCGCAGAGTTGAGTTGAGTTGGACAGAGTTGGTTTGTCAGTGAGTTCAGGAAGTCTGCGTTTGGGGTGCAGAGTTGAGTTGAGTTGAGTCAGAAAGTCTGTGTTTGGGGTGCAGAGTTGAGTTGAGTTGAGTTGAGCTGTCAGATGTATCTGGTACAGTAATTTGCAACTAGAAGTAGACTGATTTTTAGCTGATTTTTTTTTGCTCAAACCATTCATCTAGAAACATATTTTTTCAAACCTTCAAACATTGAATTAAAAAATGACTATAAATTCCAATATTGGTGGAATGTATGAGTGGAATATCCACAAAAGAAATGTTTCAATCCTACACGTTTTTTAAAAAAAAACTCTATTCCTCGTGTTTCAAATTGACTTCTTCCAAATGATATGAAATTAATAGAAATCAAATGTCTCATTACACATTGAACTTCTTTTAATTTATAGATAGCCAAGGTGACAAATGATTAACAATGTATATAAGTCAACATTACTTTCATGTATACGTGAAATAGCCACAAAAATATTGGTAGGCCATCGATCGCCTATTTACATAATGCACAAACAAAAATAGTCCACAAAACAATAATTGACCACAAAATAGTAAGTCATGGATTGACAATGAGCTGGGTTTTTAGGTATTTTGGAAGATGGTAGGAGCAGGAAGTCATCTGATTCTACCCAATAGATGCAAGCAATACACATATTTTAGGTGTTTGAGTTTTTGGGGCTTATGGTTGAAGGTCTTAACCATAAGCAATATACCTTTATTTTTATGTTCTTTAAAATTCCACTAATAAAATTAAGAAATTCAAGCTAACACATTTTTCATCCACGAAGAAGAAAAAAAAAATTGATCTTTCCTAAGCAAAACACATATTTTCAATTATGGTATATGGTTGAAGATTTTAGTTCTAAAGAATATACCTTTATTTTTATGTTCTTTAAAATTCCACTAATAAGATTAAGAATTTCAAGTTAACACATTTTTCATCCACGAAGAAGAAAAAAAAATTGAACTTTCCTAAGCAAAACACATATTTTCGATTATGGTATATGGTTGAAGATTTTAGTTCTAAAGAATATACCTTTATTTTTATGTTCTTTAAAATTCCACTAATAAGATTAAGAATTTCAAGTTAACACATTTTTCATCCACGAAGAAGAAAAAAAAGTTGAACTTTCCTAAGCAAAACACATATTTTCGATTATGGTATATGGTTGAAGATTTTAGTTCTAAAGAATATACCTTTATTTTTATGTTCTTTAAAATTCCACTAATAAGATTAAGAATTTCAAGTTAACACATTTTTCATCCACGAAGAAGAAAAAAAAAATTGAACTTTCCTAAGCAAAACACATATTTTCGATTATGGTATATGGTTGAAGATTTTAGTTCTAAAGAATATACCTTTATTTTTATGTTCTTTAAAATTCCACTAATAAGATTAAGAATTTCAAGTTAACACATTTTTCATCCACGAAGAAGAAAAAAAAATTGATCTTTCCTAAGCAAAACACATATTTTCAATTATGGTATATGGTTGAAGATTTTGGTTCTAAAGAATATACCTTTATTTTTGTGTTCTTTAAAATTCCACTAATAAGATTAAGAATTTCAAGTCAACACATTTTTCATCCATGAAGAAGAAAAAAAAAATTGAACTTTCCTAAGCAAAACACATATTTTCAATTATGGTATATGGTTTAGGATTTTAGTTCTAAACAATATACCTTTATTTTTGTTGCTGAAATAAGCAAGTATGATATAAGCAATATACCATTATAGGATTTTAATTTAATGTAGAAATCGATTGTTTCCAACCTATTTCAAAGTGACAAATTCAATACTTACTTACAAGTTTACATTTTTATTATCCTTTTATTTTGACTATACATGTCTTCATTTTTAATATTTAATTCAAGATTGGTAAATTATAAAAACGATGTTTCACATATGCCATAATCTTAGAATGCTAGTAACATTAATTTGGAAAGTTAATGCAGATCAAGGTTTTTATCTTATTTGATTGAAAAAAAAATTACTTTCATTTTTTTTTACTTTTGAAAAATGTTCGTTGTTCTAGTTTAGTATATCACAATTCCAACTCATTATTTAGACTTTTGTGAGACACGAACTTTTGTTCAAAAAATAATTTTTAGATGGCGTCATAAATGTCAAAATTATTATTTAGTTGACATTGGCAATAACTCGAATTAATATAAACATAGTCATACATTAATGACTGACTACAATTAAAATTCAACGGTAATCAATATATTCATTAATGAATGTAATATTAGTTTTGCACAAGATTAAAAATAATAAAAATTAGTTTAATCAAAACGAATTATGGTTACAAACCAAAATTGAACCGTTCATTACAAATCTATTGTTATCAATTTTTAATCCAAGGAAAATAATGGGAACATATATACTAAAAAATTTCAAACAAACTTAAACAAACTTGCGCATAAGCAATTGCCACCCTTACAAAAAAAAGAAGTGTATAAACAGAAATGAAGCACAAATTAAACACAACAGGAAAAAAAAAAAAAAAAACAGATGTATATGGTAAAAAGTTTGCATTCCAAACCTCAAACTAATGTGTGCGATAATTATTAGTTTGAGCTTGCATATATTACAAAGATTATGTTAGATAGAATGAAAATGAAGAACATAATACATTGAACTAAAGAAATGTTGCCCTTAAATATGATTTGTGTACCTTAGGTGGGATGGAGTTGAGTCGAGAGGAGTCTTCCAGTTCTTGAAGTGCACAAAGGAGGTGGTGAAACTGATATTCAGATACAAGGAATGAGGAATTGTGAAATAAAAACAATGTACAAAATTTGAAGGAATGAATCATTAGACTGCACTCACCGGACTAGGAAACCAATATATGCAGTGGAGGATTCTCAAAATGAAAACAGAAATGCCCATGGATATATAGGAACAGAAAATGGGTTGTTCCCACCTACCTTTTTTAAGTTATTGCTAGTCATTAATAATGGTAATAATGTTTCCAAGCCACCAAAGAAAAGTAGATGGTGGTTGTAAATTCAAACACCCAAAATAAATGTGGCAGATACAATTTATTGCACTGAAAAGAAAAAGCAGAAAACGTCTGACATATTTTATAATGAATATGACAGTCCAAACTTATCCAACCGAAAGGTGGAACTAGACAAATTCATAGAACATACATTCCAAATGATGTATAGAAATACAACTAAAGTAAATAAAACCGGCCTCAGGAATAAGTTGACCTATTATGGTCAATGAAAAATTGAATTGTCTAACATTGGACAAAAATTTGGTTGACAAACAAGTTTAGCAACAATATCAGTATTGAAAAAAACAGAGATCATATTAGAAGTACAACAAACAAGTACAACATACCTCAATCAAAATCGTGAAACATTGAAAAAAAAATATCAGTATTGAAAAAAACAGAGATCATATTAGAAAGTAGGATGGAACTAAAACATGATTCCAACCATAATCAATCAGTATCCAAGTACTAAAGGAAAAAGGAAGTGAATCCAAAAACCCAAAAAAAAGTCAACAATGAACAAAAAATCAGTATGCAATAAACAAATACCAGAAATCTACGAAAATCCCAAAACAATCGACAACAACTCAGTATGCAAGTAAAAAACGTAAACAATAAAATCAGTATGCAAGTACCAAAAAAGTATATAAACATAATGTTTGGAAAAGAGGAAACTTTTAATTTTAGGAAACTACACAGTTCATCATTGGCCGGAAGGGTTAGAGAACATACATGTCCGACCCCTTTCCCCAACCAAGATCGAATCACACATCAAGTCTCCTACCATAAAGTTCCTCACTCAATCCTACATGGTACATGCATTCATTCAAACAAACCCAATCGTTGGACAGGTTAGTTATGGATGACTGGATGGCCCAATGGAGGAAAAGCAAGGACTCTGGCAAGAGCTTGGTCAAAAAAAGGTGTAGAGCGGTGAGGGGTGATAAAGAGCTTGTCGAAGGCTCTATCAAATAAAATTATTAACCAGACCTTTACGATTTGTAGTAGTAATGGCCAGGGTCGATCTCAGAGATTGGATTTCTTAGCTTAATTAAGTACTACAATTACCATTGCTCAATTTTATCTAGAGAACCTAAATTTAGATTGGAACAAGATTAAACTAAATTAACTATTTACAAAGGTTGGAGACCATTTAGAGAGACTAATGAAGATTGCATTACATGAAGTGCAACTATGAGTTTGATTAAAGAATTGTAGAATATGCAACAACCTTAAGCCAAGAATTACTAAATTATGCAATTGACTCTCTCAAGCCCAATTGAATTCATGTAAAGTAGTAAATCATCCTCTCGGTCTATTTCTACACCTAAACATGGCATTATGAAATTCTTTTAATGGCTTCTAATATTAACCTATTCATTCTCATGCAATAGATTAATTCTTGTCATGCATCTAAGTTCTTTAGTTAAAATTACTTTCTCAAGCTAAATTTAACCTAACATGCAAAGCTATGGCCAAAAGCTTAGAAAATTGATTCGAGATGCATAAAAGGCATTACGATATAATACAATTCAAAGAACCAAACAAAGTTTAAAAGTACAATCATCCAAGAGTCTAAGATACTCAAAATTACATTCAATATTCAGTCCAATAAATCCTAAAGTTCAAGAAATAAAGTAAAGGGAAAAGAGAAAAAAACTGGATGTCGCGTGCCAACACTCGTTCTCGTCGTGATGTCCCGCGATCTCGAGCTTTGAGTCTCCTCCTTAGCTCTCCAAAGTGCTCTCTAGGTCCCAAAACAATGCTTCTTGTCGAAATTAGGGTTCTAGGCTCTTAAAAACGGCTCCCCCAAAAATCGAAGCCAAAATGTTCTTTTTATAATTCTCGGGGCAGCGTCGAGATGCTAAGGACAGCGTCTCGACGCTGTCCCCTAATTCGCATGAAAAAAATGGAGAGTCGGGGTAGCGTTGAGACGCTGTAGACAGCGTCTCGACGCTACGGACGGAAATTCTCTTACGCGCACGTTTCTGGAGTCGAGACACTATAAAGCAGCGTCTCGAAGCTGCTTCTGCGGGAATTTGAGATTGGAAGGCTTCACTTATAGCGTTGAGATGCTATGGACAGCGTCTCAATGCTGTCCTTTCGGGCTTTCTCACTTGTAACACTTCTTCTACTTATCTTCTTTGCTCCAAAGTGTGTCTTTAAGCTTTAATTATGCTCCAAAAAGCCCGGTTAGCTCAAATTGCTCAAAATCTACAAAATAGATAAAAAAATGCATGAAAGCTCACTATAAACATATAAAACCAACACAAATCTAAGCCTAGAAATAGCACACTTTTGAGTGCTATCAAATACCCCCAAACTTAGATTTTTGCTAGTCCTCGAGCAAAACAGAGTAAAACCACATAATGAATTTCTATTGCATAATCAAAACTCTAGCCTGAATGGTCCAAATAATAGAAAACAATGAAAGAAAACATCAACACACCCTTTTCATCAAGCAATTTAAATTTAAACTCTTTCATCCCTTGCGTGTGTGTGTGCCTAACCTCCTTTCTATTAGTTTCTACTAGCTTTTGATAATTATAAAGAGTCTTTAATTCATTTTCCCCCTACACTGGCTCTAAGTCCCAATTTCTAGCCTCCCCACAGTCAAGTAAGCAATCTACTTAAGCACATTTTAACTAAGAGTTACTAACTCCCACACTTGTCTTTTTTTCTTTCCTAAGGACCCTAGCTTTCACACTCCCACTGCAGGGACCCTTACCCAGAGCTTTTACTCAATGGATGGCCTAACTGATCACAGTGGAGGTAGCTCTTTTGATCCCCATACTTTAAGCACAACTTATTGATCAAACATGCAAAAATTTTCTTAAAACATGCAAAAAATCAATAAAGACAAATATATTTTTCATTCAAAGATTTCAATCACAAACCATCATGCAAGTCGACTTTTAATCAGTTCTTAAGCCTATCGGGGTGACAACAACCTCTAGACTCAATAGTATTATCCTAAGCATTCGAACATAATAGACAGTTGGTCATGTGCTCAATGTATTGCAAGAAAATCTAAGAAAAATTTAAATATACTCAATTCAGGGCATGCTTTCAGAATTGAAAAATTGCAAAAACTATCATCTAGACCATTTCTTAAGTTGTCTTAGTCATGATTATGCAATAGGATTCATCTAGAACATGCTCCAGAATCGAAAAAATATGCTCAATATTATCAGGACTATTAAGTACTGCCCACCCCCAAACTTAAACTCAACATTGTCCTCAATGTAAAATAAAATAATATAAAGCATGCAAGAATAATGACAAAAATGAGTGAACAAAACTGGCCTGATAAGAAGGGAAAATCGCTCCATTCGAGGTCCAGGAGATGGAACAAAGAGAGTACCAAAACGATCGAGGTCCTGCAAAACGGGAACGAGATTTAAATGGCACTCAACTACCTATACTAGAATGGAAAACAACTATAAAAAATAATTAAAAAAAAAAAAAGAAAGAAAAAAAAAAGAAAAATGATAGAAACTTGGGTTGCCGCCCAAGAAGCGCTTTCTTTAACGTCTGTAGCTAGACAAGGCTCAAATGGTCATCTGCTGCTGGAGTCCATGCTACTTTCAACATTAAGAGCTAACTCCAGGGGGTCCTTATTTAACACAGACTTTTGAAATTCACACGTTAGATTATCAAGAACATCTATTGACTAGGGGTGAGCATCGGTCGGTCGGAGTCGATTTTGGACTCGAACCGACACCTACCACTGACGTGTAGATTTCCAACGGTCGGTTCTAGTCGATTTTGGAGAGGTTGCTTACACCGATCGACCGTCCACACCATCGGTCGGTCGATTTTAGTCGGCGAGAGAGAGAGGGCATCGTCGAACATCGTTTTGAAGAAAAGAGGAGAAATCGGTGCCAGATTTGGAGTTAAACGCGCAGAGCCATCGCTTGTTGCCGAAGTGGGATGCCTTTGCTCACTAAACTGGACCTACAGTCGTCGACTCGTCGTGAACCACGTGTTTCTTGCACAAGGGAGAAGAAAGGAGAAACTGGAGGCTTGAGGTGAGGCCTGAAAAAGATAAAGAGATGGGGAGTAGAAGAGAAATCGGAACAGATAAAAGAAGAGAAGAAAAAAAAGAAAGAATGGAGAAAGAAGAAGAGAGAAGATGAAAAAAAAAAGTTAAAATGAAAAAGAAAAAACAATTTTTTTTTTTTTTATAAAAAGCATTAAACACCTTGGGAAGACCATTTGGTCTTCCCTATGAGTTGTCATTCACGAAAATGGTCTTCCCTATGAATTGTTATTCACGTTTTTCGAAGTAATGGTGAGATTTTAATTTTTTGTTTTTGTAAATATGATGGCACGCTTTTTGTTATTATTTATATATATAAAAGTAGTCGGTCGGTCGGTTTTGCCCTTTTCTGGGCTCACCGACCGACCTACAGCCGGTTTTGCTAAGGGCAAAACCGACTTCCGACCTATAATAACATAAAAACGACCGACCGACGTCGGTTCGGTCGGTTTCGGTCGACCAGCTCGATTTATCGGTCTTGTTTGCTCACCCCTACTATTGACATGCACGAACTTACCTCCTCATGATACTTCATTGAGTTGTTAATGTCAAAAGTTACCTCCTCACTGTTGACACGAAGAGATAGCTTACCTTGATGCACATCTATTAAAGCTCGTCCTGTTGCAAGGAAAGGTTGCCCTAAAATTATAGGGATTTCATTATCCTCGTCCATATCTAACACCACGAAATCTGCAGGGAAGAAAAAACGATCAACTCTGACTAACACATCCTCTATTATACCCCTCGGGTAAGTAATAGAACGGTCTGCAAGCTGCAAGGATATAGTAGTGGGTTGCACCTCCCTGAGTCCTAACTTTTCGTATACAGAATATGGCATTAGATTAATGGAGGCTCCTAAATCACACAAAGCTTTACAAAAATGTGAACTACCAATGGTACAAGGGATAGTAAAACTCCCTAAGTCCTTTAATTTTTGGGGTAGCTTCTTCTGGAGCCTGATACTGCACTCCTCAGTCATATGGACTGTTTCAAATGCTCCAAATTTTCTCTTATTTGCTAAGATGTCCTTCATGAATTTCGCATAACTTGGTATTTGCTCCAAGGCATCTGCAAAAGGAATGGTAATGTGAAGATTTTTCAACAAATCCAAGAATTTTATAAATTGTTCATCTAAATTTTTCTTCCTGAAACGCTGGGGAGAAGGAATAGTGTTAGGGATAGAAGGGGGAGTAGATTGAGTAAGCTTTTCAGCATCAAGTGCTAAAGTAGGTGCAACTCCATTATCTTCTTCATTAACAGAATCATCATCTGCAATTATTTGGTGTTTCAATGATTCTCCCATCTGCTTCCCACTCCTCAAGGTGATGACCTTGCACTGCTCCCTTGGATTTACCTCCGTGTCACTAGGAAACTTTCCTTTCTGCAATGCATTTAGGGAAGAGGCTATCTGACTCATTTGAACTTCTAGGCTTTTTATAGCATTCCCATGGCCAGACACAATGCCGTCGATCTTCTCCTCTAGCTGAGCCGATCTCTTAGTTGATTCTGCAATAAAAGTTCCCAACATATTCTCTATACAGGATTGAGTCTCAGCTGACTGGGATGTAGAGGCAAACCTGAAGGAGGCTGCAAGACATTCTTATTGTTAGCATATGAAAAATTTTCATGATATCGCAAACCTGGGTGGTAATGGGTAAGTACTGAGTTGTGCATGTGATTGCCGCCCTGGTTGTACCCCCAGTTGTTTACGTAGTTGACTTGCTCCATGCTTGAATCTCCTCCATATTGTGGATGTTGAGCAGCTGCTAATGATGCAATCGAAGAATTGTTCCCCATACCTGATAATTGAGACAAAACGTTAGTCAAAGAAGCCATCTGTGCTTTTAGAGCATTTACCTCATTGATTTCATAGATTCCAGCCACTGGCTTGGTAATTGAGCGCTCGATGGGCCACTGATAGCTAGTGGCTGCCATCTCCTCAAGTAGATTCCTTGCCTCCGTGACTGTCTTTGATAAAATAGTTCCTCCAGCTGCTGCATCCAAGATTGTTTTCGTAGTTCCGTTCAGTCCATTGTAAAACAACTATATTTGCAGCTAGTCAGGATAATCGTGCTGTGGGCATCTTCTGAGCAGCTCCTTGTATCGTTCCCAAGCCTCGAACATTTGCTCACCTTCAAACTGCCTGAATGTCCCAATCTCTGTTCTAAGTCTGGCAGTCTTGGCTGGTGGAAAAAATTTTGTAAGGAAAGCTTGGGCCAGCTCATCCCACGTGGTGATACTCTGAGGCTCTAAGCTCTCCAACCAATCCCGAGCTTTGTCCTACAAGGTAAAGGGAAACAAATGTAAGCGAATAGAATCATTAGACACACCATTGATTTTAACAGTTCCACATAAAGCAATGAAAGATTTTAGATGTGAGTTTGGGTCCTCTGTAGGATGTCCTCGAAAAGCACTGTCCCTCGGCATCTGAATCAGGCCAGTTTTTAACTCAAAATTATTTGCAGCGATGGGTGCATGGACTATTCCAGAGCTCTCTGCAGGGAAGACAGGTTTAAAGTAGTCCCTGATAGCCTTTTGCTCCTCTGCTTCCACCATTTGTTGATGTTGAGTTTCTTTTCGAATTTGGCGATTTCATCTGCAGGTATGCTCAATCTCTGGATCAAAGGGTTCCAAATTCTCCCTAGCTCTGGGCATAAACCAAGTGAGCCTGAACAAAATACAATAAGACCAAAGTAAAAAGTAAATAAAAGACAAAATTAAGAGTAAAAATAAGAATAAACACAAAAGAGGAAATATACAATTTTCCAAATATAGATTATCTACACTAATTACACTCTAAATTAAAATTAAGCATTTTCACCACAATATTAATTAAACTAAAATACGCCAATCTCCGGCAACGGCGCCAATTTGATAAAGAGCTTGTCGAAGGCTCTATCAAATAAAATTATTAACCAGACCTTTACGATTTGTAGTAGTAATGGCCAGGGTTGATCTCAGGGATTGGATTTCTTAGCTTAATTAAGTACTACAATTACCATTGCTCAATTTTATCTAGAGAACCTAACTTTAGATTGGAACAAGATTAAACTAAATTAACTATTTACAAAGGTTGGAGACCATTTAGAGAGACTAGTGAAGATTGCATTACATGAAGTGCAATTATGAGTTTGATTAAAGAATTGTAGAATATGCAACAACCTTAAGCCAAGAATTACTAAAATATGCAATTGACTCTCTCAAGCCCAATTGAACTCATGTAAAGTAGTAAATCATCCTCTCAGTCTATTTCTACACCTAAACATGGCATTATGAAATTCTTTTAATGGCTTCTAATATTAACCTATTCATTCTCATGCAATAGATTAATTCTTGTCATGCATCTAAGTTCTTTAGTTAAAATTACTTTCTCAAGCTAAATTTAACCTAACATGCAAAGCTATGGCCAAAAGCTTAGAAAATTGATTCGATATGCATAAAAGGCATTACGATATAATACAATTCAAAGAACCAAACAAAGTTTAAAAGTACAATCATCCAAGAGTCTAAGATACTCAAAAAATACATTCAATATTCAGTCCAATAAATCCTAAAGTTCAAGAAATAAAGTAAAGGGAAAAGAGAAAAAATTTGGACGTCGCGTGCCAACACTCGTTCTCGTCGTGATGTCCCGCGATCTCGAGCTTTGAGTCTCCTCCTTAGCTCTCCAAAGTGCTCTCTAGGTCCCAAAACAATGCTTCTTGTCGAAATTAGGGTTCTAGGCTCTCAAAAACGGCTCCCCCAAAAATCGAAGCCAAAATGTTCTTTTTATAATTCTCGGGGCAGCGTCGAGACGCTAGGGACAGCGTCGAGACGCTGTCCCCTAATACGCATGAAAAACACAGAGAGTCGAGGTAGCGTTGAGACGCTGTAGACAGCATCTCGACGCTACGGACGAAAATTCTCTTACGGGCGTGTTTCTGGCGTCGAGATGCTATAAAGCAGTGTCTCGACGCTGCTTCTGCAGGAATTTGAGATTGGAAGGCTTCACTTATAGGGTTGAGACGCTATGGACAGCGTCTCAACGCTGTCCTTTCGGGCTTTCTCACTTGTAACACTTCTTCTACTTATCTTCTTTGCTCCAAAGTGTGTCTTTAAGCTTTAATTATGCTCCAAAAATCCCAGTTAGCTCCAATTGCTCAAAATCTACAAAATAGATAAAAAAAAAAATGCATGAAAGCTCACTGTAAACATATAAAACCAACACAAATCTAAGCCTAGAAATAGCACACTTTTGAGTGCTATCAAGGGGAGGTTGGGATAGCGAGGAAATCGACATGCAACTCCGAAAGGGAGAGCGAGAATGTCAAAATGCAATGAAGTGTAAGGAATCGTTTATGGTTCTGCAAAAAGAAAATAGGAAAACAGGAAATCGATTCAAGCAACAAGGAGTAGAGGAAGGTTGCGTGGGGTAACGGATCTAGGATATAAGGTGAAGTAATAGTGCATGTACAGTAAATATTGACAAACCGAGGGCTGAGTTTTCTGATATACCAAATAAAAAAGAATCCATCGTGAGTAAAATCATGTGTTAATATGAAAACAGAAAGCTACAATTACAGATATAGGTAGATGGAGTTAGGGTTTAGATTTCTGAAGAAGACAAAAAACTGAGAAGATGAGAAAGAAGATGAGAGGGTGAAGACGAAGAAAATAGCAGATCAGCGTACCTTCAAGAAGCAAAGTCCCAAATCGCATATAGAATCCCAGATCCAACCCCGTCTCCATCGAAGAAACGAGTGAGCAAAAAATGGGAAAGAAGATGAGAGGGTGAAGATGAAGAAAATAGCATATCAGCATACCTTCAAGAAGCAAAGTCCCAGATAGCACATCGAATCCCATATCCAATCTCATCTCCATCTAAGAAACGAGTGAGCATAAGGAACGAGGGAGAGAGAGAACCGAGGAGACGGAGGGTTTCATGAAGAGGAGAGAATCGAGAGATGCAATGAATGAACTGTGCGAGTAACGAAAATGCGTGGAGTTCAACAGTGGTATACTGTTGAACTCCACCGAGTTAATTAAAATCAAGTGGGTAGTTTACAACTCATCCCAACTTTGCCTCCCAAATGCTGGTTGGGCTTTATAAACCAACGCAACTCATCCCAACTCCCTCCCCCAAACGCCCCTAAAGGTTTTTGCCCTATGTCTAGGTACAAAAAACAAAGTTCTATTTCTAGACTCTTTTCCTATATTATTTTTATGAAAGCTCGTGTTCAACCCAACCTTTTCAGTATTGAATTTCGCACAAACTATGCTAACTCAAATGGCTAGTTTAAGCTAACAATGAAACTTAAACTCAATAAAAGTAAAATATGCTAAGTGTTGAGCAAAGCTACTTCAACAAATGGTGGGGCTTTCATCCTTTTTGGGGTATCCACATCATTGAATCCCCTCCAAGGAGATTAGCTCATAGTGATAAAGAAAATAAAAGTGGAAAAGAGAGAAGATAGAGTTGAAAGTAAAGAATAATACTTCATTAAAAATAAAGAATGAAAGTACACTTTAATGTTTGTAAGTGAAAAAGTAAAACTCAAACAATGAACGAAAGTAAACTACAAATTAATCCTTGAATTAGAAAACTAAAACTGAACTTACAACTTGAACTGAAAATAAAAACCAGCAACTAAGGGCTCGTTTGATAACGTTCATGTTTCCTGTTTGTTTCTCATTTTTCAAGAAACAAACATGTTTGATAAACCATCATGTTTCTTGTTTCTAAATTTTTATAAACGTTTATAAAAAAATGGCAGATTTTGATAAACTTCAAAAAGTAGTTTCTCAAATTCTATTTCTGTTTTTTTTTTCAGGTTTCATGCATGTATTCCTATTTCTCTTTTTACCAATCTCTCCTCCCTCTCTTCTTTCTCTCTCTTCCATTCTATTTTTTTTCTTTTAATACTTTTTAATCTTTTTGTTTTTTTTTCTTTTTTATTTTTATTTTTTTGATTTATTTCTTTCTATTTGTTCTCTCTCTTTCATCATAATCTTTTTTCTTTTAATAGTTCATTATCTTTTTTTTTTCTTTTTTACTTTTCTCTTTTCGTTTATGTTTTTCTCTTCTCTCTTATTTCTTATTTTCTTTTACTTTACATTAACGAGCTTATAGTTATTATTTTCTATTTAATTCTCTATTATTTTTCCTTTTGGTACGATTTTATTTTTTTATTAAATAAATAAACTAATAATGTATTTCATGTTTATCATTAAATGTAAAAAAATATATACATTCTCTCTCTTTTTATGATTTTACTTGTGTGTATTATTGGCTAATGCATTTTTTAAAAAAATAAAAATAAAGTTTATTATTAAATTAAAGAAATGTGGATATGTTTGATTGTCTGACCTTAGACAATTTACAAATTTGTCTAATTGAACTAACTTTTGTATGTCAAAATCGTTCAAGGTGAATTGATTGAAGTGAGAAATAACATTGCAAATCAAATTTGAACAACATTTGAAGGATAAAATTTATTATTATTATTATTAATTAGATGTTGGGCCTTAATAAAATACCATAACCTTTTTATAATTGTTTTATATTTATTTTATTGCATGTTATATGTTTTATTATAGTATATGTACTAAATTTTATTTTTACCAAAAAACAAGAAACAAGAAACATAAATAGTTATCAAACATGTTTCTGTTTTTAGTTTTTAAGAAACAGAAACAAGAAACGAGAAACAGAAACAGGAAACAAGAAAAACGAGAAAGGAGAACGTTATCAAACGGGGCCTAAATGTTTAACAAAAACTGAAACTACAAAAATTGAAAGAACAAAGATGCTAAGCATGTTCCTCTTTTCTATCTTGTTCAACCTTTTTCAAGGAGAACAAGATTTTACACCTTCTTTTGAAGTCGGTGTCCGAATGGAGTATGAACAGAACCTAGAAAGAACTCAGAGTGACGGCTAAAAAAAGACAGAAAAATGTGACAGAATATTGAGAAGTATAGGGATCCGAGCTCTCTTGAAAATAAAGCTTGAGCCGCCTTTTATAGACCTCAAGGCCTAGGGTTTGTTGCTGAGACCAGTATGATAAGGCTTGGACGACAAGATTCTTTGATTTGAGGAGATTTGCTAGAGAATTTACTGAAAATTTGTCAATTTCACAAATTTGGGAAGTTTTGTCGAATTAGGTCCAGTTGCAGTTGCAAGGCTAGTGCAATCTTACTGTTTCAACACTTAGAAAATATTTTGCATCGGTTCTCAGGTTGCAGCCACATCCCTGGCGCATTTTTACATATGTCCAACCTCTGCACAAAAATAACAAAATTTAACACTTTCTTAACAAAATTAACTATATTTACACCTATTTCTTTATGTTTCATAAATCATGCCTTTAAATCTATGCAAAGCTTTTTTTTACTCAAAATCACTCTAAATAGCATCAAATATAACAATAAGCACCTGTTTTCTTAATAATAAGTTTAGTTTTTAGAGCTAAAATGAGTGTTATCACATCCACATCTTTGTATCCCAATAAAAAGTTTAGCTCATATTAAAAGAAAAGAGAGACATAAATTGAAATGAAATAAACTTCATATTAAATCTTGAAAGAATGAACTACACTGTTAATGAAAATGAAAACAGAATACAGAACTTGCAATTAAAGACAGGATGAAAACAAGAAGAACGATATGGAAAAACACCCACGAACGAACTAAACTCTAGATTGCTTCTCAATCTAACTTGATTCTTACTTTTTCAAGGAGAATCAAGTCATTACAGGCCTAATCTTTTGAATAGGAGTCCGATTAAGTACAAGCACAACAGTAGAAATTCCTGCCAATTTAGGGTTCTTTAGAAATCGGAGTGGTAGCATGAATGTGGTTGGTCGATTTTCTCTTGGAGCATCAATGCCCTCCTTTAGGTGTGACGACTACCTTTTATAGGCCTTCAACGGTTAGAGTGTACTGTCAAAATCAGTGTGGCAGTCCATCTTCGCCATTCTTATAGAGAATAAAGGAGAATAATCTACAAAATCTATCAATCCCGTGATTTCCATTCATTGTATATCGGTTGGTTAAAATGCAGTTGCAATTGCTTTTCATTATGCAGTCGCATCTGGGTTTTTTGACAATTCCTGCACAAACCCAAGAAAACTTGCATCAATTCCTTTAATATTGACACTTCTTATAGCTTTTGGTGTTCCTTTGTTATCAACACGTGTTTTGGTTTTTTTTTTTTTTTTTTGGCATAAACTTGTTGTAATTACCTACTAATGAATCAAAGATTAATACAAATGACAAGAATAAACTCAAGTTATCGAGTCACAGGCACCAACAAAGAACTGGCCATTTAGGAGCAGGCCTTTTACGAGCCAGCCATTGAAAAGGTTGTCGATTGTAACAGTACTCCTCAATAAACCCAATATCAACCATGGGTCCGGCGTCCAACCAGGAGGTGGTCATAGTGCATTCACCTAGTGCCATTACTCACTCCGTGGATAGTTCTGATCCACGGGCCGCACAGAACCAGGTATGAGTCAGTTTATGTATGTTAATATTTATAAACTACGCGTTTTATCGTGCAGGATTCGTTCGCCCCTCCTCGTCTTGGTAGATGCAAAAAGACGAGAGTGGACAAGTACAATCCAAAGAAAGGGGAAGAAGGCCAACATACCAGAAGACCCCACTAAGGGCAAGTACGATCCTCTACCAGTTAAGGAGAAAATCGTTACGGTGTACAACACGCTCTTCGAAATCCCACAAGTTCTGAAGGATGTGTTTCGGAAATGGCTCAAGGATAACGACAGATAAAGAACTTCACCTAGTGGAGTACTTGACGAAAAAAAAAGCCTTCTTCCAAAAGTTCTCAAAGCAGGAAGGGGTGATGGCCGATATAAGTATACTAAAAACACAAGTATGAGTTGACTTATGATTTGTTGTAGATGGTTTATGATTAATTAGTTACGTATGTTTGTGTAAGAGATGGACCTGCTAATGATGTTCATAAGAAGGAAACTTCAATCACAGCCAAATTTATGTCGCTTCCCTATTTACCATCGTGGGTAGTGGATTTATGGTGAGTTTCCGACCTAAAATGCTTATAAATTTGTTGCTTGGTATAGGAGTTTTTTATGTCATCCGAAAGGCCAGCAAAAGCGGCGACAATTGAAGATCCTGCTAAGTTGGCCGAATGGTGAGCCGGGCACGATCAATCTTTTATGGACTTTATGCTGGGGAAACATAAGGGATACGAGCCAGCTTGGGCAAATATGCATTACGTGTACAGGTGATCAACATCATGGAGCACTGGAAGCTCGCATCCATTGACGTACGTAGAGGAAGGGTGTTGATATGTGACTCGATGCCTACGTACGTCGATCATATTAAGCTGGCTGAGCTCACACAACCGTTGTTCATGGATTTGCCATCATTGCTCGAAGCTTGTGGATTCTTCGATGGCCGGCACATGTTACCAAAGAAAAAATTGTTGGTACGAAAAGTCATGCCAACTACCCATCAGCACGAGCGATCTAGATTGTGGGTGTTATTGTGCTAAATTTTTTTAGAACTCTGTAACAAGTGGTGACTTAAAAACTTTAACTCAGGAAAACATGCCCTTGTTTAAACGGCAATACGTTGTACAGCTGTGGGCTAAAACTTTTTTTTTTATGGTGCTGTGGGCTAACACTTTTTTTTTTATGGTGATGTATATATAAAAACTTTCATTGTATTCCTGTTTTTATGCTACATTTAAGTTATGTGTATAGGGCAAGGCTTACCTGCCAAGGCAGTAGGTAGCCATAATACTGCCCACTTAAGTACCATTGGATTAAAAAAAGTTGTTTTTTTATTTAAAAAAAAAAACAAAAAAAACAGAATCAATGGTGCCCAAGTGGGCAGTACCATTGATGCCTGCTGCCCAGGCAGCAGGCAAGTTTTTTTCATGTGTATATGTTGTTACATACAAGACTTCGTATTGTCAAAACATGCGAAGGCTAAGCTCTATGATCTTATTGTTCAGCTATACCATCGCAATTACGAGATCTTATTGATAAGTGATACTCTTAGAATAAGAGTTATTGGATAGGCTTTTAAGCTTGAATTTGCTAATTTATAAGTATTTTGCTTGTGTTTTGTTATGGAATTTTCTTAATTTTGTCTCTATTTGCTTAAATACTAGTTTGAGGGAGTAAAATTATTATTAGAGCATTTAAATGTTAATAATGTTGTTTAATTGTTGATTTAGGACTTTTGAAGGAAATTAAGAAGCAAAGTGTGTTGGGACTTATGCCATAAAGTCTCGTAATTAATGATTTATTATTTAATAATTAATAATAATTTTGATTATTTTATTTGTAATATAACATTATCCATTATATGAAAAATTCAAAGTTATTAGTGTAATCTCGAACAGTATGTAGTTGACATACAGGAGAATCATGTTCAAGAAATAACCTAAAGGGTCTCTAGTATATAGTTAAGGTTGAGTGTCTTATCCTGGTAACACTATTGATACGACCCACTTTGTAATGGCTAGAAATGATTTGATCCAAATCGTTCACGTGGAGACATGTGAATGAGGATATCCTATATAATGAGTTTGTATAAGACTGGACCACGAAATATTTAATCTCTCTTTATAAATCTGTTAATTAAGAATATTAATATTTCACATCATGATCATATGCGACTTGATCTTAATCTTGAGTGAGTTATGAATTTCTGCCTGTGAGGGCTTGTCCTTTGCGTTGCATGGGTGAGAGTGACTTTTGTAACCAATTTAACAAGCCTACCATTTTGGGGACTTGATCAAATAGGGAGCTGGGAACATAATCTCATAACTCATAAGATGGAATTCACACCTTTCCATATAGGGTAAGTAGATGAGTAGCTCCTTTAAGTGCTGATTTCATAAATTAAACAATGGGGCTCCACCCTCTCACTAGCCCGAGAGGGATTTAGTTTATGATTAGATCATAAACAAATTGTTTATTAGAGAATCAGTGGTACTTAAAGTATAAGATACAATTATAGGGCAAAACAGACTTTTGACCCAACTGTGATTACGAACAACTTGTGAATGATCGACTTGCATGTAACGGTTATATCCATGGACACGATTTGTCGTATAATGCATAAGAGTGCAACTCTAGGTCTATAATGGAGTGACCTAGAGTTAATGAATGAAAATTAATTTATTAAAGAGTTTAATTAATTAATTTTGTATCATTGGAGCTTATAATTTGTAGGTCCATAAGGTCTCCGTGTTAGCTCATAGTAACACTAAATGATCAACTTAGTTAAAAGAAAATTTGAAATATTCAGATTAATATTTAATTTGAAGTGCTCTAATTAATATTTAATATATTAGATATATTAAATATAAAAGAGGAGAATATATTTATTGTATTTGTTACATTAAATCTTAATAATCCCATGAAATGGGCTTAATTTAGCATCTTCTCTTGCTTATTCTCAGTCAAAGTTGAGTCAAGTGCGCATTTTAGTCTTGTTTTTAGTTAGTTCCTTGTTAAGTCTAGTTAAGAGTCGAGTTTCTTGTTCAGTTGGTCGTTTTCTTGTTTTCTTTTATGCTTTACATAGTCTTTTATAATAGTTGGTTTAGTGTGTTTTGTGTGCGATTTGTTTTGCAGCCTAAGGAGTAAAAAATGCTCGTTGAGGTGATGATGCTGCAAGATTGCTCATTATTGTGCAACATCGACTTTATGGCAGAAAAGGAAGTTCGGGGCCCACTTTTGGTAACATAAGAAAAGTTTATTCCATAAGTGTTTGTGCCCATTCTAATGGGCCAAAAATAAAAAGAAAAGGAAAAATGAGGAGCTGTTGGGTAGAAAGAAGAAAAATAAGCCTTAATTTGGTTTTGGTTGTGACGTAAGGTAATGAGGGAAAGGAGGGCAGCATCGATAAAAAAAAAACATATGAGGAGAAGAAAAAGAATAAAAAATGCAGTAGTAGGAAGAAGGAAGAAGCTTCTTCGGAATTTCTTTCTTTAGCTACCAATTCTATTATTGAGTTTATGTATCTTGCTCTTTAGTTTTCTTGAAGTTTTAGTAGACCAAGTTGTTCCTAGTGTTGCTATTTTGTGAATCTTCATTTGAACCTATGATGTTTATGAATAGTAGCTTGTTTCTGGTTATTTTCAATGTAAAAATCATGAGCTAATTTTCTTTAGGCTGAAATTTATGGAGTCATAGCTTAATTTTTGGAGCCCTTGTGCTATGGAATGTTATAGAAGTGCAGTTTGCTTGTAGGTTTTTTTTTATTTCTTATTGTTCTTCTTAAGAGTGATCAACTTAGGAAAGAATACAAGTTTTTTTTTTAATTCTGAAAAGGTTAAAATAAATGGAAATAGCATAAGCAATGCAAGTAAGTTCATGTCTTGAATTAGGGATGAATTCAACATATACTTTTGGCTTGTAAACTTAGGGAAATTGGTCAATTCATGTGTTTGAAAGTTGGGTTTTCAAAGACATATCTTAAACTTTGCTTTAAAGAATTAATTTTTAGAATTAATTTTCAAGATTTTTCATTACTACAGAGTGCAATAATATTGCACAATGCTATAGCATCACACAGCATTAGGGAGCTAAAATTAGAAATGAAATTTTATAAATTCCAGCACCTTAATCATTTGATTCTTGATTTGTTTATTATCAATTTTAGTTGTTTATTTCCTTTAAATTGCTAGAGTTTAATTTTCTTGTGTCATGCTTGCTTTTTGTTAATTTTATGTCGATTAATTACTTTAGAATTAGCATTAGTGGAACTCAAGTTTACAAAATTTGCATTATTTAGTCCTCGTGGGATCAACCTTGTCTACCAATTACTACCTACGATTGCGTATGCTTGTGTAGTGAGTTTTTGCACAGTAAATATTAAAATAATTAATGTATAGTAGATACATATATATATATATATATATATATATATATATATATATATATATATATATATATATATATATATTGTAGGAGATTCAAATAGGTTAAATATATATTGTAGGAGATTTGAATGAGATTCAAATAAGTATAATATATATTTTAATATAGTATATATTAAAATATAATATTTTAATTATGGCAAAGATTTGCCCTAGGTCTCTATAAATAGGACCCTTGGGTTGAGCCATGAGATAGATCATTTCCTCTATAGTGAATTAGAGAACTCTCTCTAAACCTCTCTCTCTGCAATCTCCTGTTAATTTTCTTTCAAGAGGCTCCCACAAGCCTTAGTCCTGTGTTTGAGTGATAACAAGGAAGACTTTGTGGAAGCCTTAGAGATTCGGCCTTGTTGAAGTTGGAGCAAGAAGATTAAAGACCTGCTAGAATGTTCTCCATATTTACTCCAATATAAGTTTGCTTAATCTTGTATGTTTATGTTTAGTTCTAAATAAATCAAAGACGATCCAATGCTTCCATTGCAGAATAAAATGTTCATTCCTATCAAAAAGCACAAATGAGTTAAGAGATTAGCGTTGGAGCTTATGAAGAGAAGCTGAACTGAGTACATTTTGCTGGAGCAATTTTCAAATCAAAGTTTCACACGATTATGCATGTGGTATAGTATCTCATTAATTGAGTTGGTGTTTCTGTCAACAAATCAACCGAGAGCATCCAATGAGAAAGTGCCATCTTGTTTAATGAGTCAAATCATCCTTGATTGTCGAAAGCAGAAGATTATTGTTGATGCAGCCGTATTTGGAGAGGTGGCTTTTTGGAGAGAAAACAACGATTGGAGACAACGAATTCCAAAGAGGAAACGAGCCAACGATTGGAGAGGAGGCAAAAATGCATCCTTCCTCTTTTGGGCAACTTTTACCCAATTCTTCTTCTTCACTTCTTTAGCTATAGCTTAAGGTTTTGTATTTACTTTATGGCTTTTAAGTTTCTTTGTGTTTACATTTCAACTTGTATTATGAACTAAACACCTTAGGGTGAGATTGTGTTATTTTAAAGTCGTAGTTAAGGCTTTTTTGTTCTATTAATCTCATTTTGAGAGTTTATTAATGATTACACTAGGTTTCTTTTGGCAAACCAAATGCACATGTAGAATAGTGAGATTATCGAGTGGTTTAATGGGAGTTAAACTACTAATTTAGGAGATTTGGGAGGATTTTGTGATGCTTGTTGTGTGGTTTGAGAGACCAAAGCTCTTGCCTCAGCTTTCGTCTTTAATTTAATGCAAAAAATTCCCTAATTCGAACTTGTTTTAGTGTAGCATCTTTTTATTGTTAAATTTTGCCAAAGTATGATTAGGTAGTTAAAACTGAAATTGTTATTTGGTTACCAATTATTGTGTACATTTGCACATCTTTGTGTAGATTTATCAATTATCTTAAGCTACAATACATTAGGAGGCAACAAAACCCCTATTTTCCTTTGTATGAAAAGTTGACTTAGGAAGTGAGTATGTGAAAACAAACTTAGTTTTGATTGTGCTCATAGTAAGATATTTTCTGAAAGAGTTAATATTAAGAAAGCGGAAGCAATTTTGGATCTTAAGCACTCTAATTACATCAATTTGATCAAACAAATAGCATGCTCAAAACTGGAAAAACAGAGAATAAGAACATTACCTTTGTTGTTCAAAATTCTCCTAATCCTTGGCCAATTTCTGATCACGAACACTTCGTGGACCTCCCTTAGGATCTTCCCTAGTATCCTCAGGCCTTGGAACGGATTGTGTGATCCTTAATTGAGAGAATTTTTGAGAGAGAGAGCAAAGGTCTAAAAACCGAAAATTCTCCAATTTTCTGCAAAATTCTTGCTTCCCATTGTGTTTCTTTGCTATTTAAAGCTATTAAAAGCTTCATCAAGCTTGCTAAAGTTGACAACACATAGATGAGAAGGATAAAACAAGAAGGAGGTGGGAAATTTTTGTGAATTTGAAAAAGCAAGTAGGTTATTCATGAAAACATGAATTTGGTCCAAAATTCATTCCAAAATGAATTTGATTTTTCTTTTAAATTTAATTCAAAATTAATATAAAATCAATTTTAAATTAAAATAAATTTTTAATTAATTAAACAATTTAATTAATTTTAAATAATTATTTAATTTAATATCAAATATCAAATTAAATAATTGGACCAATCCCGATTTCTCAAATCGAACGTTCGAACATGAATCCCTATTCATGTTTTAAACCGAACCAATATTTAAATCAAATTTAAATATGTCCACCTCTTCTTTATCATAGTTTAATTCATAATTAAGCTATGAAACGTTAAGTATATCGCATATAATTAATGTTTTCTCCCAAAACCGAATTTGAACAATTCAAATTCTTTTCTCTCAAATTGTTACAAGGCTTAGTCCGAGCTAGTAAGGGGAACCTAATAGACCTACAGATCATGAGCTCCAATGATACGAGATTAACCGGCCAAACTCTTTAGCCTAGCTAATCAACATTCGTTAACCACCGGGACACTCCACTAAAGCCCAGTGGCTGCACTCTCCTCACTGTAGATATATTTATGTCCACTCGATATAACCATGGTTAGTAAGTCGATCCTTCACAGGTCGTTCGTAATTACAGCTGGGTCAAATAAACCGTTTTACCCCTATAATTACTTCTTGTTCCTTAAGTCCCACTGATCCTCTAATGAACAATTCGTTTGTGGTCCAACCAACAAACCGAATCCCTCTCGGGCTAATGAGAGGGTGGGCCCATTGTTCAAGACCCGGAGCAGCACTTAAGGGAACAACCTCTCTACTAAACCCTAAAGCGGGTAGGAGTGAATTCCATCTCGCATGACTATGTTCTCAACTATCTACTCGGTCTTATCCCCAAAATGGGAGGCTTATTGAGTCGGCGATCTCGGGCCACTCTCACCCATGCAAATCTAAGGATAATCCCGAATAAACAGGAGTTCATAGCACACTCAGGATTAAGATCGAGTTATCTAGGTCATCGTATGAAAATAGTCAGTTAAAACAATAAACGGAGTTAAAAAAGTCTAAGTGACTATTTTGCGGTCCAGTCTTATGCAAACTCATTGCATAGGACGCCCTCACTTTCATGTCTCCACATGAACGATTCAGGATCACATCGTTAGTACAATACAAAGTGGGCCGCGTCCATAGTGTCCCCAGGATAAGGTACCCAGCCCTATCCCTATACTATAGACCGTTCTGACTATTACCCGAACTTGATCCACTTTTATATCATACATAAAGTTCAAGTTTACATCTTATAGTCAAGGGTTCTTAGTTCATTGGATTTGGGTTATGGAATACACAATTCACTTTATTCAATAACAACTTTACTATATAAACCTCAATAACAACTTTATTGCAAAATAGAATATACATTCAGTTTACAAAACCACGAGTTTTAGGACATAAAACCCAACATTTTCACCACAAAGTGTTAGGCTAGAACGAAGGTACAAATGACAGTGAGACTAAAAGAGCATAAAAGTGAGTTGTTGTTCTTCCTCTTCAACTCTTGGATCCTCAATTATAGCTTTTAAGGGTGTGTTTGGGGCATGGGTTTGGATTTGGATGGGTTTGGATTCCAAATCCAAACCCATGTTTGGGGTACAGGTTTTCAAATCCAGCCCAAACCCAATTTTAAAAAACAAAACCCATGGGGTAGTACAGTGCCTACCCCATGGGATTGCTTTTACACGTGTATCTTGGTTTTATTACTCCTCATCAATGCTCTGTGCACATCACCATATGTCCTCTCATCTTCTCTCCTATCATTTTCTCTCGAATGGTCTTCTCCACCGAAACCCTAATCCTAATCCTAATCTTGCATTCTCTCCTTCGATCAAAATCCAAACTCATCTTCTTCACCTTCGATTCGGCTAAAATCCTAGCCTCCTTTTGTCCATTAATTCTCTTTCGATCAAAATATATTCCCTCGCCACTCGAAGCAGTCGGAAGAGTCATCTTGCCGCCTCCACCTTCGTCAAATCAGCTTTTTCTCCTTTATTTCACTCGACAAGCTTCAAGCTTCGTTGGTTTCTTTTTTGGGTTTTGAAGCATAATCGGCGTCAGATGGAGGCTTGGTAGGATGTTCCGATGGCTAGAGTTTGGTGGGGAGTCGCCCTCATGTCCGATTTAGAGGTTTGTTTAATCTTTAAGGGCCGATGATGAACAAAATATAACCCTTTTATTGCTACACTTGACTGAGGAACAACGTTATCCTGAGGCCCCTTATTTTTCATACCTATGCATGTATCCTCTGTCTTCTATTTTGTGTTTTCTCTTCTTTTTGGCCGATGATGAGTAAAAAATTGAATCGGTTTTCAGTTCTGTATTTATGCAATGGATTGAGACTAATGATGACTGATCTTTTATTCTATTTTTTCTCTTCTTTTTAAGGCCGATGATGATTGCTCTATATTTTCTCTTCTGTTCAATTTCTTCTCTTTCTTTTTAAGGCCGATGATGACTGCTCTCTAATTTTGAATCCCTTCTTTGACCTGTGATTCATATACATGAAGCCCTGCATTCTGTTCTATGTTTTTTTATCTACGGTCTATGATGATTCAAACAGATATCAACCTAGTTGAACTTTACTACACTTGAATGATTGTTTTTGTTTCCTGAGACCCCTTAATTCTAATTCCCTCTTCCCTTCCTCACCTTGTATTGGCTTTTGATTGGTATGGATGAAGCCTAAGCATTTTTTTTTCTATGTTCTGAGGCCATTTAATCCCTTGTCACACCTTTTACTTGTTCCCTTCGTTTTATCTTAATTGGGGGTGGTTGATGGTGTAATTACATTCTGATTACTTTGGTTGGTATGTATACATCCACTGAATTATGTTCTAATTACTTTTTTTATCTCAGTCTATGCCCACTATTCTGAGGTCATTTACTTCACTGTCACATCCTTATTTGTTTCATTGCTTTTAATTCAAACGGTGGTTGAAGGTGTAATTACATTCCAATTACTTTGGTTGGTATGTATACATCCACTGAATTATATTCTAATTACTTTTTTTTATCTCAGTCTATGCACACTATTCTGAGGCCATTTACTTCATTGTCAAATCCTTATTTATTTCATTGCTTTTATTTCAAATGGTGGCTACTTGTGCATTTATTCCTAAGTCACATCCATTACTTCAATTTTTGTGTTATTATACCATTGTATTAGCTAATGTAATGGTTGGGTGGTTGGGTGGTTGTACTTACTGACATTAATTCCTACCATTTCCCTAATCACCATTTTTTATAAGAAGAGCACTTCACACTTCTCATTTCTCACTTCCCACTTCTCACTTCTCACATCTTTGGCAAGTGGTATTCTCCTTTCTTTGATCTCTTATCTCGTCATTCTAGTTCATCTAACACTTCCAGCCTTCATTTATTCTTATGTTTTTATAACTTAACTACTGAACTTCCTTTTCATATATTGCTTTATGTGAGTGGTATGCATGAAACACACTATTCTGAGGCCATTTACTTCACTGTCAGATCCTTGTTTCCTTCTTTTAGATTTTTTTATTATACACTTGTATGAAAAAGTAGTGGTATCCTCCCTTCGTTCATCCCTTATCTCACCATTATCGTTTATTATATACTTGTTTCCTTACTTTAATTTTTTTTGTTATTTGGCACTTCCACGATTCTCTTATTCTTCTATTTTTATAAACTAACTAATACACTTGCTTTTCATATGTTGTTTTCTGAGGTGGTCGAGGGCACTTGGAGTTAAACATTCTGTTCTCCTAGGTGTGTACCTCTAAAACACGTGCACAACCTAACGGTAATAAGGTAATCACTATCCATAATAATGTTGTTTAGCATAATTTCCTCTTCTTTTACCTTATTCCTTGATACTAACTTTTTTTTTTCCTCTCTTTGTTTACAGGCTTACATATTCTAATACGTTATCGGGTTACAACGATCATTTGGCTAATTGCAGTAATGTCTTATTTTTCAATTATGTATTTTCGCTTACGAACACGATCCATTTATGGTTATGAATAATTTAATTTTTTAAATACTACGATTGAATTATGTTGTATTATCAGTACATTCAAAAATTATATTGATCTTTATTCCATGTTTATTCCACATTTCTATTGAATGTATCTTAAGGGTAAATGCTTATTTCTCATTCTCACTCCATGAAAAAAAAAAAAAAGTTTTGAATAGTTGCAATATCAGGGTTAAATGTTCATGTTCAATAATAATAATAATAATAATTAAAAAAAAAACCTTTTCAAACGATGTGTAAACTCCAGACAGGATTTAAAAAAATTCTTACAGAAACAACAAGTATATAAAATAACAAAGGTAAAGCAACTCTAGTACTTGAACATAACAAAAGTAAAAATATGATCAAAGTTTTTGTTTTACATAAACTTTCACTTATAGGAAAACCAAACTTTTGTTTTTACATATATTTTTAAATAATCAACTCTAGTTCTTGATCATAATACATAATAAAAATGGTAGATAATTTTTTGTTTTACATGAACTTTCACGTATAAAACAAACTATTTTTTTCTAACATATGTATTCCTAAATAAACAACTCTAGTTCCTTATCATAACGAAAGTGAAAATAGGATAATATTGGATTAACCAAATTCATAAGATAAATTTTTTATATCAAGTGTGAAATTTTTTCAAAAAAGAGAAGAAAAACACCCTTTTTTTTTCTGCTTTATTTTCTTTCAAAGTTATGAAAAGAAGATTGTTCTTTTTAAAAAAAAAAAAAATTTGCACGTGTTCTAGGTTATGAAATATTTTAAAAAATATGTATGGAAAACAAATTGTTCATTTTCGATTCTTGTCCTCCACTGTGTAAATTATTTTTTTTTCTTAAGATAGAAAAGATGTTAATAGACATTTCAACTTCTATAGTTCTATGTTGTATTTGTTGGGCGTAGGCCTGGTATTTATATGATATGGTATGACTGCCATATACAAGTACATGGCTTTAGTGGGTCTGTGCACAAGTCTTATAGCACACTTTTTGAAGCAGAAGCAACATATAAAACATACAATATTGATGACAATGACCAATCCACTGTCGTAGAACCTGTACATCGTGGAAGACCTAATCAACTCATAGGAAGGACCTTCGTAGATAGATGTAGCGGAGAATACCATGTTTTATTGTTTGTCTTGGGATTCACAGTCGGTGTAGTCGTAGTCCTCTTAGGAAGCCTACTAGGGAAGCAATGAATCTCATGTACCTGAAATTATTTTTTCAGGAAGATATAATTAAAGTAATCAATGGATGGATTGGATCTTGAGCCACATGAGTTGATTGCGATACTTACAGCCATTTGCACCACACAATTCCAGTTCGCAGCAGCTTTCGCTGCGATAATGCAGGGGCAAAGGAGACTTGGAAACTCATCCCCACATATTAGACACCAGATTAGGCAATTAAATTTCTTTCGTAGTATACACGAAGACGACCTAGCTTGTCATGAAAATACACGAATGGATAGGCGAACGTTTACTATCCTCTGTGAGTTGGTAAAGGGGATGGGGGGGGTTGGCACCAACTCAGTGTGTGGACGTGGAGGAGATGGTCGCGATATTCCTACATATCATTGTGCATGATGTGAATAATCGAGTTATGCGAAGACATTTTGCAAGATCCGGCGAGACCGTCTCCAGACACTTTAATGCAGTGCTAAGCGCGATATTAAAACTTCATTCAGTGTTATTGAAGTCACCGGAGCCAGTCACCAGCACCTGTCAAGATGAAAAGTGGCGATGGTTCGAGGTACTTAAATGGTACTACCTTGTACTTTGAAATGGACATATGATTTCATTATTTTACCACTGAAACATATGTCTTATTCCATCGCAGAATTGCCTAGGTGCATTGGACGGAACACACATCAAAGTGAATGTAAGTGCAGCCGATCGCCCACGGTACAGGACAAGGAAGAGTGAGATCGCCACGAACGTTCTTGCGGTGTGTTCTCAGAATGGTGAATTCATATTCGTCCTCCCCGGGTGGGAAGGATCTGTATCGGACTCCAGGGTTTTGCGGGATGCAATTTCTCGGCCTACTGGAATGAAGGTCCCCAAGGGTAAAATAATGACTTCCTACTTCGTCCACTGTATGTAGATGAACATATACATACCTCTATACAAGCATTCATTATCCTAGCATGGTTGCAGGGTACTATTACTTATGCGATGCTGGTTATCCGAATGCTGAGGGTTTTCTAGCTCCGTATCGAGGACAACGCTACCACCTGACTGATTGGCGGGGAGGGAATCCACCAAACAGTCCAAAAGAGTTGTTTAACATGAGACATTCGTCCGCCCGAAATGTTATTGAGAGGGCATTCGGTGTATTGAAAGGGCGGTGGGCAATCCTTCGAGGAAAATCTTTTTATCCTGTCAAAGTTCAGTGTCGAATGATAACTGCATGTTGTCTATTACACAACTTGATCACTCGAGAAATGGGTTCGGATCCAACCTTCGAGGAGGTGCACCCAAGTGATCACGATTCGACTGGGATGAGTACAGACGACATTAGCTTCGTGGAGACTACCGATGCATGCACTGAGTGGAGGGATAACCTTGCACAACAGATGTGGACGGTCTGGAATACCAATTGATCGTGCATATGTGCTTTACAAAATTTTTTATTTTGTACATTTTTTGTGGAATCCTTGTAAATGGAAATACGTTTGTCAATATATTTTTTTTGTGTAACTACTAATACATATGGTTTTTTGGGTTTTTTTACAACATAGATTCAAAAACTTGTATGTTAGTAGAAACATTAGGGTTATGGAGGAAGAAGTTCTGTGTTGTTTTTGTTAGGCGTAGACCTTGTATTTATATGATAAGTAATAGATAAGTATAAAATCCCTTACCAATACAATATTTGGCTAATTTTTGTTACTTTCATTAATCATATGGTCATATATACATGCAGATGGCACCGTCAACTTCAAAGGCCCCTAAACACATTTGGACTCCGATGGAGGATGAGGTATTGGTCCAATGCTTGCTGCAGGTTGTGCAGCAAGGTGGGTGGAGGGCAGATAATGGGACCTTTAGGCCTGGGTATTTGGTACAAGTACAAAAATTGATGAAGCAGAAACTCCCTGAATGCGACATACAGGTGACCCCGAACTTGGAATCTAGAGTGAAGATTCTGAAGAAGCAATACAGCGCTATTGCTGAGATGATGGGCCCGGCATGTAGTGGATTCAGGTGGAATGACGAACGCAAGTGTATTGAGGTAGAGAAATCGATTTTTGATGATTGGGTTAAGGTAAACTACAAATATCATTCGCGCTGAAGTCATTTATAACATGTACAAGTGAACTACATTTCTTATTTATGTTAACTTGTTTCATGCAGGGACACCCCACTGCCCAAGGTCTCAGGAACAAGCCATTTCCATACTTCGATGACCTAGCGATTGTCTTTGGTAAAGACAGGGCAACTAGCGCAGGGGCATAGACTCCCCAAGACATGGCCTCAGCATCGGGCACGGAACTAGATGATGACATCAGCATGAATTTTCAGGATATCCCAATCCCTAATCCACCTTTCTATGACCCTACATCTGGCGAAGACATGTGTACCACACCTAACTCCAGGAATGATGGGGCAGGATCCTCCAGGGTGAGTAAGAAGAGGCGCGTAGCGCAAAGGGACATCATTGATGTATTTCGCACGGAGATGCGTTGGGCGTCGACACAACTGGAGAAGATTGCCTTTTGGCCTAAAGAAAAGGATGAATTGGAGTCATCCCGACGCAAGCGATTATACGAGGAGCTTCAAGCTATCCCTGGACTAGATATGGACGACTGTTTATTGATCGCCGAGACTCTGCTGGCCGATAACTCCAAATTTCACTCATTCCTTGACTACCCTGCTGAGTGGAAACTCAAGTGCTGCATGCGTATCTTGGGAAGGCAGACATGAACCTCCTACTACCGAAATTTGCTTCAATGACGTTCGCTGAAACCTTTTGACGAAGACGTTATGTCCTATTGTTTCACGTCAATTGGCACGCTATGTTTATTTATCTTATTTTGCACTTTTGCTTGTATTTCAACCATTTAGACTTTGTATTTGTATGTGTGAACTCATGCGATGCTATGCTTTCTGTTATCTGAATTCCCAAAACTTTTATTTCTGTTTTAGATTTTTTTTTTTTTATTCCTCAACTACAACATAAGTTGAAAGCTTTATTCACAAGTCATTTAAAAAATTGATCCATGTTACACAGTGGCTTCTACAATTCACATAAGATCCACTACAAAATTTGAAGGGAATAAAATAGCTAAAAGGAATAGGGTGGAAAAAAACTATACCAAACCCAGGGTTCAGAAAACTGCACCCCAAACATAGCTTTCTGATTCCCAGGCTTCAGAACACTGCACCCCAAACACAGCTTTCTGATTCCCAGGCGTCAGAACACTGCACCCCAAACGCAGTTTTCTGATTCCCAGGCATCAAAACCCCTCAGGACAAACCCCCCAGGCTTCTGATTCCGAACCTGCGCCCCAAACAGCCCCTAATTGCTCCAAATTCGTCAAAATACTTCACAATTCTTCGATTTTGCTCCAATTGCTCAATTTCTGCAAAATATACATAAAAATACATGAAAGCACACACGATCATAGCAAAACTAGCATAAAACTAAGCCTAGAAATAGCACACTTTTTCCCACTATCAATATTCTATAGATTTTCAGCATAAATGACAAGGAATAAGGCGTGCAATATAATGAAGAAAGGTGGCAACCCTAGATGATGGAAGCCTATATAAAGGACCAAAAATCTAAAAAACGAGCATTCTCTGGTTGACGAAAAAGTCACTCTAGGCACTCTGTTTTTCTTCGTTTTTGTTGTTGCTTGCTTCTCAGTTTTCAGAACTGTCAAGCCACGATATTCAATCCAATCTAGATGAAAGTTTTAGATTGTAAAGATCTGATTTCCTTTGAAAAAAAAAGTAGGATCGAGTTCGATTGAAGAAAATGGCAAACTAGGGCATTCACGCACTGTAGCTCTTGTAGTTCTTTAGCATTTAGTTCAGATTTGTTCTTCTGTTTTGTTTAGGTTTAGAAGCTTAATTTTAGCATTCAAGTAGCTGTACAATTTTCCTTTTTATTCCAGTATTGAAATTCAAGTTGAATTTTCGATTTTGCTTAATTGTTACGGAAGGATTATTTCAACAAGATTTACATTTCAAGTTAGAAAAACATTCTTTCTCCTTTGTAAGTTTGGCTTCATTTATAGCAATTTAATCTTTCTTAGATATGAAGTCTTTTTCACTTAAATCATTGTTCTTCTTTTCTTTAAGTATGAACCAAGCCACTCTCAAGGATTAAGGCATGTGAATGCCCTAGATAAGGGAATAAATGCCTAATTGTGAGAGCAACCTTGCTTACACTATAGTTTGTTTACTTTTATTGATTTTTAATTCTCATTATTAGTCTAGATTGATTACCTAGATTAGTATACACCAATTGAATCTTCTAAACAGATTAAATAAATTTGGGATTACATAAAAGCAATAAAGGAAAAAACCTAGACATAGGAATTTGTTTTTGACCCTAGACATAGGGCAAAACCTTTAAGACAAAAAGGATTGTGTTTCAAAATCAACTAAGTTCGTATCAGCCACAGAAATATCGGTTTAACCACTTAGTCTCCTAAAGATACTTTATAGAAGGTCGAATAGGTGTCGAATCCAGTTTACATTGCTTAAGAATAGAGTCAACGACATGGTTAGTGATAAGCAGATTTCACACAAGTAACTAAAACAAGAGCTTAGACATAAGCCAATTTTTTACCCAAGACATAAGGATTAAAGACTCCAAAACTCGAAAAATTGTTAAGCCAAATTATCTAATATCGAGGGACTATAGACATATAAGTCACTCACTTAGCCTCTTAAAACCTAATTTCAAGGTGAATAGGAGTAGCAATTTTGGTTTACAATTGTGTGTAGAGTAGGTTGGAGTTGCAATCTTGGTTTTTCAATTTACGACTTAGGGCAATGACATTCTTGAGCCCTCATTTCCCCATTAAGTATCTTTCCTTGCATTTTTATAGCTATTTCACATTTTTGTACGTTATTTTTTGGTTTTTGCAATTGTTGTGTTTCTATATTTTTGGTTGTTCGTCACCTTTATCATTTCAACTTACAATTTCGATTATGCAATCTGTCTTTACATTTTGACTCTTATTTTCATTTCTTTTTTACATCAACCCAAAATCTATTTTTGCACTTTTTAGTTTTCAAGTTGCAATTCTACTTACGTTATTGTTTTTACAATATTTTTGTTACACCATTCCATGTGGAATCAATACTCAAGAATACTCATGTTTTATTACTTACATCGACAGTGTGCACTTGCACTGGAGTTAAATGTATTTATTTACTTTTCTTCACCCAAAGTTCACCCGATCAGAAGGGCTCAAGCATGTTTGGATCTCTTCCTTTTATTCTTGACATTTCTTTTCTTGTCCACAAAAATCACACTAAACTTTGTTTTATATTGGTTAGCACAATTGCTTTTTGAAAACATATTTACTATCTTTTTGAATTTTATTGTATTTGTTCCCTATGGGATCGATACTCCGGAATATTTCTAATTTATTACTTGCATCGACAGTGCGCGCTTGCATTGGACTGGAGGTTCTTTTAAAACCAAAAATCTTTTATCTAAGCCGACACGTTTTCAATCAATCACTTAGGTTAGCATACTATGTGTGGCATCCAATACTAAAAAGATTGGGTTGAACATGGTTTTCATAAAAGCAATATAGGAAAAGTACCAAGAAATAGGACTTTGTTTTTTAACCTAGACAGATGACAAAATCTATAGAGTCACTAAAGTTCAATTAGCCATAGATGTATGTGTTTAATTACTTAGGCTCCTAAAAGCTCTTAGAAAAGCGCTGAATAGATGTTGAACTTGACTCACCGTTGGAAGTGTCGAAAAGGGAAGGTTGCAATGCATTCAGATGGCATTCTGCTCAAACCATACAGAATCCAAAAAGGTGAGATGTGGGAGCATATGGGTAGCAATCACTAATGAGCTCCACTTAGTTGAGACGAGTTGTGAGCGCAAATTCCTCTGGGCTTGAAACAGTTTTGGATTATCCTTTCTTCATTATTGTTTTATCAATCATTTTCATTTCGACTTACTTTTTGTTTTACAAAATCAACAACATCCTCTATTATTTTTTGGTCACCTAGGTCTCAAACTTTAAAGAGGTCTTGTTTGTGAATTGGATTTTTGTTAACTGGTCAAGTTGTCGAGGCCCGCGAAAATTAAAAACTAATTTGACTACCCTAACATGTAGGACTAGTGGAACCAAGTCGAATCCCAATGGAACCAAAGGATTAATTTCTCAATGTTAAATTTAAAATTTAAAAAAAAAAGGGGGGGGGGGGGGGGGGGGGGGTTTGATTTTGTAAAAGTTAGATTAAACAAGAACAAATAAATACTAGGAAAAATCAATCTTACCAAATTCCAATTCAAAGGTACAATTGCATCCAATTGTAATATTAATCATAGGCTCGAAAAAGTAAATTGTCGTTTCTATCCAAGTGCTTAGCCTACTTATTCGGAATTGATGTGATAAGTTTAAATTCTCTTAATCTATTTGAATCCAACCTAGCATTATAATCAAATCTTGTTATCTAGTTAACTGGGCACGATAGTGTTCCATATTAATTCAACAACAACATTAAGAATAATAAGATGACTAAGACAAGACCAATTAGGTGAGATAGCTACAACCTAATTAATTTCACTTCTTTTATTTTCTAGAGTCAATTATGCAAACTATGTAATATGGAAAGGTGATGTATGATGAAATATAAGCACTAATTAAACTAAAATTAACAACTAAACTAATTATCTAATATTTCATCCTTATATCAAAAAGCCATAAATGCACATGCATGAGCTAACCCTATTGCTACTTCTTTCATTCATTCATAACAATTATGGATCATAAAATCATGCATAACAGTTAAACATTTAATAACAATTAATGCATAAATGTAATTGAAATTACATGCTTATAAAATATAACAAGAAATAAAGAACACTTGTATTAGAAAAAGAAATAGCAAAATAGTTCAAAATAGTCGAATGCCTCACAATATTACAATCAGGAAAGAACCGACCCTTACATCAGAAATGTGAAGTTTTGCCGCTCATTGTGATGAGAAGACCCAAATTCAATATGAGTTTGATTGATACAAAATAAAAGAACTAAAATAAACTCTCTAAAAGTAAAACTATGCTCCCAAAATTGGATGCTTGATCTACTGGTGGATGGAATGAAGAGAATGTACATATTTATAGCAGGCCAATCCAAATCCAAAATTAATTGGGAATTCAAAAATCTATTTGAATTTAAAATCCAAAACCATTTAAGAAATAGGTAAAAAAAAAATCTTCCAATAGATAGATTTCTTCGTCACAGCATCGAGACGCTAGGGACAACGTCTCGATGCTGCCCTTAGCATGTGCGAATGACGAATTTTCGATGTAGCGTCGAAATGCTACATGCAACGTCTCGACACTACAGATGGAGAAGGCCTTTGAGCTCGTTTCTGGCATTGAGACTCTGTGAACAACATCTCAACGCTACTTCCTTAGGTCAAATGGCTTGAGCTTCATCTTTTCTTGACTCGGTTACTCAAATAAAGTCCAAATAGCTCCTTTTTTTATCTCGATTCTTCCATAACGCTTCGATTAGCTTCAAATTGCTTAATCCCTATAAAATGGACAAATAACAGCGTAAAAGTAATGGAACTAACACTAAATAAAGGACTATAAATAGCACATTTTAGGTGCTATCATTAACACCGTTCTCCTGAGATTCGATACTTGGAGTACTCTCCATTTCACTGTTGGGATTGTGCCCTAAAGCCTCGTAATTAATATGTTATTTAATAATTATTTAATTATTTTATTTGCAATATTATATTATCCATTATATGAAAAATCCAAGGTTATTAGTGAATCTTGAACAGTATGTAGTTGACATACGAGAGGATCATGTTCAAGAAATAACCTAAAGGGTCTATAGTAAATGGATAAGGTTGGGTGCATTATCCTAGTAACACTATTGATGTGACCCACTTTGTAATTGTTACAAATGGTTTGATCCAAATCGTTCATGTGGAGACATGTGAGTGAGGGTATCTTATACAATGAGTTTATATAGGACTGGACCACGAAATATTTAATTTCTCTTTATAAATTTGTTAATTGAGAAGATTGATATCTCACAGGATGATCATATGCGACTCAATCTTAATTCTGAGTGAATGAACTCCTGCCTGTAAAGACTCGTCCTTTGATTTGCATGGGTGAGAATGGTCATTGTAGCCAATTCAATAGCCTGCCATTTTAGGGACTTGACCAAATAGAGAGCTAGAAACGTAATTTCCACAAGATAGAATTCACTCCTTCCTATATAGGAAAAGTAGATGAGTAGGTCTTTTAAGTGCTGATTTTGGGACTTGAACGATGGGGCCCCACCCTCTCATTGGCCCAAGAGGGACTTAGTTTATGGTTGAATCATAAACAAATTATTCATTAAAGGATCAGTGGTATTTAAGGTGCAACATATAATTACAGGGGTAAAATAAACTTTTGACCCAACTATAATTATGAACAACTCGTGAAAGAACGACTTGCATGTAATGATTAGATCTATGGACACAACTTGTTCTACAGTGCATAACAATGCAACTCTAGGTCTATAGTGGAGTGGCTTCTAGTTAATAAATGAAAATTAATTAATTAAAGAGATTGATTAATTAATTTTGTATCATTGGAGCTTATAACATATAGGTCCATAAGGTCCCCTTGCTAGCTCATAGGACAATTAGGGATCAACTTCGTTGAAAGAAAATTTGAAACGTTCAAATTAATATTTAATATATTTGATATATTAAATGAGGGAAAACATATTTATTGTATTTGATACATTAAATATCAAATAAAATTAGAAAATATATATTAGGAGAATTTGAAATATTTGAATAAGATTCAAATAGTTAAATATATATTTTAATATTAGATATTAAAATATATGTTATTTAATTAGGCAAAGTTTTGGCCTAGGTGGTCACTATAAATAGGACTTTTATGCGTTAAGCAAATGAGTGTCTCCTCCCTTAAGAGAAAGAGTTCTCTAAATTCTCCAATTCATTCCCTCTCTCTTTCAAAAGGCTTTCACAAGTTTTGATCCTGTGTTCGAGTCATAGCAAGTAGGTTTTGTGGAATTGGAGTTTCAACAACGTTGGAGTTGGAGCACACGAAAAGGAGATAAAGACCTACCAGAACTTTCTCTATTTTATGTCAAGGTATGTTTTTCTTAGCCTTTGTTCAATTCTAAAATAAATTCAAAGTCGATTACAACACTTCCACTGTGGGTTTAATTCAATTATTCCCTTGATTTACTACTTGGTAAGACAATGTGCACTTGCACACAGGCCGTGGTATCTTTATGGTTCCACTGCGGCCTTCATCAGTATACTTTAGATGTCTTCGAGTCTTGAAGTCTTTTGATCTTCAAAGTGTTTAAGTCTTCAAGTTTCCAAGGAACCTTCAATCTTCAAAGTCGTCTGGTACTCAAGAGCTTTAAAAAGAGTCTTCTAATCTTCTAAGGTCCTATTTACTTTCCTAGAATCAAAATTGAGATCAATTAGGATGGGAATATTATTCCTTATTGTTGTCTACTAGGAGTTTTCTAGAATCAAAATCAGAAGTTCATTGATCCTGTTTACTAGAAACTATCAAGAATCAGAATAGGAATCTACCTCCCTTTATAAATTTTTATTAATTAAAAATTACTAAATAATATGCCAATATAACTTTTAATTAAAATAATAATAAAAAATAAATTTAAATTCATTTTATTAGTACTTTATTTTATAGTAATTTTTATATTTTAATATTTTATTTAATATTTAAAAAATAGCTAATTAAAATAAAATTACGTCAACTAATACAAGATTAAAATAATTTATTATTAAAAGAATATAGGCTAATTTTATTTGTATATGTCATCTAATACAAATATTTTATTTTAACAAAATTTAACAAATTAAATAGAAAATTTTAATTTTATAAAAAGATTAGATGCAATAAAAGAATAGATAAGTATGTTTTTTAGGAAAAAAATACACTTTTGTCCTTGAGGTTTGGGTTTGGTTGCATTTCGAGCCTGATAGCACCTAAAATGTGTTATTTATATGTTTTATTTCATGTTAGTTCATGTACTCTCACATGCTTATTTATCTATTCTATAGAGTTTGAGTGCTTTGGAGTTAATCGAAGCATTTTGGACGAGTTGGGATGAAAAGGGGGCAATTCGTGTTGGGAATGACTTGGGCCTTAAGCCCAACAACTTACATAGGAAATTGAAATCTTTTGTCCCACATTGGAAAGTTTAAAGATGTGGAGGTAGTTTATATAGTATAGCCTATATATGAATTGGTAAAAAGTGGTTATAATGGTATTAAAATATCTCCTCACACGCGTGTTACTGTCATCCGGTCAGACGAGTGGGTTTAGGTAACTGCGCTTGCATGAAAAAAAATAATTTTTATTTCTTTTTCTCTTAAAATTAAAACCAAAACGTTTTCTTTCTACTTTTAATTTTGTTACCGTTTTGCCTTAATTAAAAAAATATTTCTCCTCTATTTAATGGTGTTGTAAAAAATGTGGATTTGAGATCTGGCAAAAGGAGTGTTCATTTTCTTTTTATTGGCTTCTTTCAAACTAGAACAGGAGAGTTTTTTTTTATCTTTTTCTTCACGTTCTGATTTCTGAGCATTGTGATTGTCTTGATTCCAATTTTTCATTGGCGAGTGCATGTCCGTGAAGGGTGTTGTGTTAACCTTGGGGAGCAACCAACATAAAACGATTTAGCACCGAGGTTGTGCTGAAATTGCTTTTCAAGGCAATGGTATTCCACGGTACAACAACAATCTGTTCGACATATATTTCATCAATTCGTACCTAAATATAGCAACTAAGTCAAGAGAAGATCAAGTCAAAGCCCAAATTCCTGAGGGATAGCATCGCAACGCTATCCAAGCATCAAGACACCGTTGCAAACACTCATCAAGTAAGAAAACTAGTGCATACAGCGTCTAGACACTATATTCATGGGTCGAAACGTTTGAAAAAACATCAAAGACACCACGTTCAACGTTGTGGAGTGCTCGACCCTACAGAGCGCAGTGTCGAGACACTCAGCTTGGCCCTACAATAATTTTTGTGATATTTTTATTATTTGTAAAAGCATCGTCAAGATGGTGTTTTATGGCATCTCAATAACGCTGCCCTGATTATTATAAATACTCCTCTTTCTCTAGGGCAAACGGGTCTTAGTTTAGGTTTATGTTTTTAGACATTCATGAGAGCTTTTTACACTTTACTTTTCATCTATCTATTGTAACGATCGAACTATGGCAGATTTTAGTTATATTGTCAGGATGAGTAGCTAAAGTTCATGTTTCTAATTCAAGGGTCGGTCAAATCCAATTGTAAGACTATGAGGCTTCAAGCTTCATTTTTAGTTCTCTATCATTCCAAGTAATTCTTTAATTCTTGCTGTAATTCTTATGAACTTTCATTAATTGAATTGATGCCTTAATTGTATTGATTGCTTGTATGTTTGTTATGCATAAAACTTGTGATCCGTAATTGTCATAAATGAATGCTTAATTTTAGTAGAAATAGGGTTGTCTCATGTGTGTGTTTTCTATGGCTTCTCCATGACTACATAGTTTGCATGATAGACTCTAGGATTAAAGAAATATAATTAATTAAGTGTAGCTATCCCACCTGATAAATATCGTTTTAGTCATCTCACGACTCTTAATGTTATTATTTGATTAATATAGAACGCAATCATGCCCAGTTAATTAGGTAATAAGAATTGGTATTGATGTTTTGTTAAAATCAATTAGATTAAGAGAGTAAATTTTGGCTTTTTTGAATAAGTAGACTAAGTGCTTGGGTAATAATTAATTTATTTTTGATAAACCTGGGATCATAATTACAATTATATGAGACCATACCTTTGAATTGGAAACTGGGTAAGATATGTTTTATCTTTACTTTTATTTGTTTTATGTTTTATTTTATTTATTCATAAAAATACAAAATACCTCTTTTTAACCTTTTTATGCAAATTTAACTTGAGAAATAAATTACATTGGTTCCCTTGGGAGTTCAACCTGGACCATTATTTCCACAAGTTAGAGTAGGAAGCTAATTTTGTTTTGACAGGCTTTGGCATCCCGACCAAGGCTCCTGAGTCTTCAAACTCGACATTTTAACCTTTGAGGTTTAGAATAATATTGTTTTTGGTCTTTCTATTAACTTTATGTCATGTAGGGTTGACTCGATATTTTTTTATTATTTTTTGACTAACATGGTATGAATTAGGGGTGATAGTCTTAACCAAAAATCGATCAAACTGAACCGAACCAAACCGATCCAATGGTTTGGTTCGATTTTTAGAAGAAAATTGGACATCTCAATTTTTGTTTTGGCAAAATCGAAAAATATTGGTTCAGTTCGATTTTCATCCGAAAAAACCATTAAAAAAACCGAACTGAACCGAGATATATATACCTCAAAAAAACCATAAATCGAATCCCACTCCATTCTTGCGTCGTTTCATCCATTTTCTTTCAATTAATTTTAAAGTAACAAAATGAGATTGTTAGCTCTATGAATTTTTATTGAGGTTTGAGAAATTTTGGGGCAAAAAACACTAAAATAGGGCTCGAACTAGGAAGTAAAATTGTAAAAAAAAAAAAGACAAAAAAACCGAGAATCGAACCGATGGACAACCAAACCGATGGTTTTGTCCTTTGGACATTGGTTCGATTCCTCTTTTGCTAAAATCGATTGGATCGGTTCGGTTCTCGATTTGGCCTAAAATCGATGAAAATTGAACCGATATCACCCCTAGTATGAATATATTAATTTTATATTTGTTAAGTGGTTGATGTGGCAAAAATATATTTATTGTTATTTTTTAATATTAAAAAAATTAAAAAAAATTCTTCTAAACCTCAAGACCAAAAGTGTTGACAGTAAGGATAAAAAACGAGATTATTCCAAATCTTAGGAGTTAAAATGTTGAGTTTGAAAACTATAAAACTCAAATGCAACCAAATCCAATCTCAAAGACTAAAAATGTATTTTTTTAGAAGAAAAATTATAAGTAATGTAAATAAGAGAGGAAAATTTTTTATAAAATAATTAATACAAAAATTGTGGGTCACATTTATAGATGAAAGAGAAATAGTAAGAATATAAAGTAATTAGTGAAAAGGTTGTGGGGCTCATTGGTCTCGTCAATTGATTTCATTCCTACATTTTAATCAATACTAATGGAGATGCAAATGTTCATTCTATTTTTTGATTCTCATTCCTTTGAAGGAAATGAAACCTAAGAATCTTCTAAGTTCTCCTTAATCTTCAATCCATCCTTTGAAATGGAGGACACCTCTCCTATTCATAGAGCTTTTCAGGGGTATTTGTGTGAGCTTGAACTTAGTTGACTTTGAGCCCAACTATTTAGAATTTGTGTGCTTTGAGCCAAATTGTCATTTAATTAATGTATGAACTTATTTGATTTTGGGTTTTTGGCCCATGGAAATATGACTTAAGACTGATTTTATTTGATTAAATGGCTATAATGAAAATACGGGACATCATCTAGATTTTTTTAAAAAATTTAATAATATATAATCTTTTCATTAATTTAAAAATAATGACATGATGATTAGTAAGGGACTGAAATTTCTGTGAAAGATGAAGCAAACTATGATGAGCTGGATGTTGGTGTCATAAAATATAAAATAGGATCTTGTAGAACCATTTGAAAGCCCTTTTGGCAGATTACGAATTGACATATACTTTCGGCTAAATTGAAGCAGAAAATTGGGGTGTGTTTTTATTATAAAAAAAAGCTCAATAATTGTGGTTTGCATTGCATCTTTGACTGGTTAAATGGCCCCATTAAGTATGTACGAGACACCCCGGTCCCGCTGGCATAATGGCAAAAGTACCCCGTTGCATGACGCTTGCCGTGGGAACAACTATTGTAAACAAAAAGGGTAAAACAGTAATATCGTATTGGTCCAAGCTGGCGTAGGGAGGGGGCTTGAAAGGCGCATTATAATTATATTATATGGTTCTTCTCGAGCACACAACTTGAGGACAAGGGTTGCGTTGGTTTTTCTCTAGCATGTGCCGAAACCGTCAACCGTCTTAATTTAATTTAATAAGTAGAAGTTGGAAGAACGATCATATGAAGCCAAGGGAGTGGGTCAAAGTTGAGGGCTTACATGCGTCGAGGTGACCACCACCATTAAAAATCAGTTGATGTTGAGATATATATATTAGTTTCCCTGTTTTCTATATGATCCATTCAGCTGGCAAAATCGGAAGTCAGATGAATAATGTAACACTTACCTCCTGGGCATTATGTATTCATAAAGCGAGAGACCTTTTTTCTTTTAGATTCGTCACCTTTCGAAACTAGAGACTATACCAAACATCCTCATAATCCTCTATTATAATTTTTTCTTTTTGAAAGTTATTATAATATTTAATTAACTGTCCATATAATATAATGATCGCGTTCAATAAGTTTCTTTAGTTTACAGGTATTGGATTCGACCCGGAATTTTGCTGTTTCTCCAGGCCAGCTCAGAGACAATGTGGAAACCCTCACCCTCCTCCGTGTTGTGGTCATTTTTCATTCTTACACTGCTGTCCATTCTTTTCCTTGCCAAAACACTAAAAAATCGAAAGTACAGGGGCCGAGATCAGTGTCGTCAGAGTCAGAGGGCATACAGATTTCCTCCAGGGAGAAGAAGCTGGCCTGTAATAGGTGATAGCTTCAACTGGTACAGTGCGGTTGCAAGTTCTCATCCACCCAAGTATGTTGAAGAACAGGCCAAAAGGTAATTAATTCATTGAGAATTAGCAAAACATATATAATATACATAATCTTTCTTGCCTTAATGCATATTGAGAGAGAGTAATATATAACAGATTTCATTTCAATGCTTTAATTAATCTCTTGAATTTCTTTAATTTAATTTGTGTTTTTTTTTTTTTTTTTTTGGAAAGGTACGGGAAGATCTTCTCGTGCCGTGTGTTTGGAAAATGGGCAGTGGTATCTGCGGATCCGGTGTTTAACCGGTATGTGATGCAAAACGAAGGGAAATTGTTCCAATCGAGCTATCCAAAATCTTTCAGAGATTTGGTAGGGATGAACGGTGTCATCACAGTACAAGGGGAACAACAAAGAAGACTGCATGCAATTGCCTCCAATATGATGCGTGTAGACAAACTCAAGTTTCGGTTCCTAGAAGATATTCAAACCATAATGATCCATACCTTGTGCAGTTTCCATAACGATCAAGTGATATTTCTCCAAGATGTTTGCAGGAAGGCTAGTATATCTTTTTCTTTTCCGCACTTTAATTTCTCGAACCACGATGGGTTCATTTGCCTACGCTATGTTAAATATTATTAGAAAGAATTTTGTTTTTTTTTTTTTTTTTTTTTTTTTTGTGCCTCAGATAGCCATTACTCTGATGGTAAGTCAGCTATTGGGTGTGTCGAGTGAATCGGAAGTCAATGAGATTAGTCGGTTATTTTACGACTTCGTTGATGGCTGTCTATCTATTCCTATCAACTTACCTGGCTTTGCCTATTACTCGGCCATGAAGGTAACCCAAGTATATAACGATTTACTCTCCAGTATATATATATATATATATATATATTCTGACTGCTTTAATTTAATTTATTAATGTACTTGTCATATATAGTATAGGCAAGGGAGCAAATCATAAGCAAAATTAACAAGAAAATAGAGATGCACAAGTCAAGCATAGCACTGGAAACGAGCGGAGAGGGAGTGCTCGCAGGACTATTGAAGGAGCAAAACTTATCTGATGAGGCAGTTGCAGATTTCATTATCAATCTTCTTTTTGCTGGAAACGAAACAACTTCTAAAACAATGCTTTTCGCAGTCTATTTCCTAACCCACTCACCTAAAGCAATGAAGCAACTTGTGGTACGTTCCTTTCGCAACTAACTATTTATATTTATGCCATGAAATAATTATTCAAGGAAGCAAAGACAATATGGGTAGAGATTTATACTGCTGAAGGTAGAAAAAAAATTAAACATTATAGTTTTATTATACATCTAACGAATAATAACTTTTGCGTTTGAAAATCAAGAATTGGTTGCCATATTTATTTTAAATTTATCTTACATATCTATTACTACTGTATTTTCAAAACAATATATGATTTTTTAAGCGAAAAGATTTTATGATCTACATAAAAATGTTTGCAAGATCCTAATTTTTTTTTTTTAAATTACAGGTTGATTTTATAAAAAGATATATGTACTGCTAAAATTTGGCTGAGATTTTGAAATTATTCGAAACCAAATTTATTTTTAAAAACAGAAAGTTAAAAATAAAATCATTATTAGATAATAATGAAATTTCTATCATTTAATTTTCTTTTGCTGCTACTGTCATTAGAATTAATTAATTCGTTCTTTTTCCTTCTCTACATGACTTTACAAATTACAGGATGAACAAGATGCTTTAAGAAACAAATATGGAGATCATACAATCACATGGCAGGATTACAAATCAATGTCCTTTACCCAGTGTGTAAGTTCCATTGCTAAATGCATATGTTTTTTCATTTCATTCAACCGAACAATATTTCAAGTCAACTAGCTAATATTTTAGGTCTCTTTTGATAACTATTTAGTTTTTTATTTTTGAAAATTGTGCTTGTGTTCCTACCATTTCTCTTCAATGATTTTCATCTTTTAAAAAAAAACATTTGAATTCTTAGTCAAATTCTAAAAACAAAGACAAGATCTTTAAAATTACTTTTTTTTTAGTTTTTAAAATTTGGCTTGAATTTTGAAGACAAATGTAAAATATAGATAACAAAACAAAATTTAAAATTAAAAAAAAAAAAAAAAAAAAACTATAGGCATAGAAGTAGTGTTTATAAGGTTCATTTTCAAAAACTAAAAATAAAAAATTAAGATCCTAATTGATAACTATTTGGTTTTTGAATATTAAGTTTATAAATACTATTTTCATCTATAATTTTCCTTCTTTTGTTATCCACTTTTTACATATGTTTTTAAAAACCAAGTCAAACTTTGAAAACTAAAAAAAAATAGTTTTAAAAAACTTGTTTTTGTGTTTTTGAATTTAGTAAAGAATTAAAATATTTTCTTTAAAAAAATAAAACCCCATTTTGTAGAGAAATGATGAGAAAATAGATACAATTTTCAAAAATAAAAACTAAAAACTAAAGCCCCGTTTGATAACCATTTGGTTTTTTGTTTTTGGTTTTTGAAAATTAAGCCTATAAATACTACTTCTATCTAAGAGTTTCCTTGTTTTGTTATCCATTTTTTACCTATGTTTTCAAAAACCAATTCAAGTTTTGAAAGAAAAAAAAAAATAGTTTTCAAAAACTAGTTTTTGTTTTTGAAATTTGGCTAAAAACTCAAAAATTACTTTAAGAAAGATGAAAGCTATTGTAGAGAATTGTAGAGAGATGATGAGAAAACAAGTATAATTTTTAAAAATAAAAAATAAAATAGTTATCAAACGGGGTCTAAATGATTATCAAACATGAGCTAAATGATTACGGGACTTTAGCCTTTCATATTTGTGTGCTGAAGTAAATAAAGAAGGCAAACAAATTAAAATACTATGCTACTGTCAGTTACATTTTATTTCTTTTTATCATATGTTGAAAAACCATATCCACTTGCCATGTTTTATTTCTATTTTAGAGAGAGTCGTATATTTTGGCTGTTTATTCTATTTCTTTAAAAGAATGTACTTTAGCAATCATTTCTTATTTTCTATATTGTTTTTTCAATAAAAATATACAATGTTGATGCACAAATACAAGTAAAGGAAATACACTTGATCTGCACATGATTCAGTAAATTTATATTTTGAGGGAAAGAGGTGGCCTACAAAAAAAAAAAAAAAAATCACACCAGTGTAGTACTTGCCACACACACTTCGACGCTTAAGTCAGAGAGTTAAAAAGTGTAGTAAGCTTAAGAGTTTGAGGAATGAGTAGAAGTTATTCTCAATGGAGTTATAACGATGTATTTATATGAGGATGACCTAGAGTTCCCTTCCCCTCTCTCGAATAGGTTTAAGTTAAGGATGAACTTGGTATCTTCTTAAGTTCATTGAGTCGTGGACATGCGAAGTACACTACTACATGTGCTCGGCTAGGCTTAGTTTGACTTGGATCGAGCGAGCTCTAGGGCTTTTTGGCCCACTTGCTTCTTCACTCGAGCCCAGTTTTGTACCAAGTTCAGTATGAATCCCAGTGTGGGCTAGGTGTCTTCCATCTCTTTGGGTTTGACACTATTGTTCAAATTTACCCATAACATTAAGCTCTCACTCTCGTTGGAATTTATTTGGCTTTTCGTGGGCTGGACACTTAAAGCCTAATTTGGGAGTATAGATTTCAGGTAATAGAAAAAGTAGCCCTCAAACGTTCTAGTTTTGTAGAAGAGACTCCATTTGAAAAACATTGTTCTTTTTTGCCATTTTGATGATGATTGTGATGTACGCAAAGAAAAGTATGAATGTTAAATTACTTATATGCCCCATTGCATTAAATACAATTTATTTAATTTTCAACAACTTTTTTTACCAGATTTTTTACCAATTTTACCAACTTTTTACACTTTGTCTTACCAACAATTAATTTTCAAAACTTTTAACCACAAAACCGCACAAAATCTACAAGTTTATATTAATCAAAATTTTATAACAAGATTTTTTTTATTTAGAAAGGTTTGGAAAGATTTTAAGGAACATCACATTTATATAGATTTATGAGTTTTTGGTTTTGCATAATTCGACAACCCAAATATAAATCCCTTGATTCAAATAATTCATTTGGTTGAAATTTAATTTTTTTTAATGAGATTGGTTAAAAAAAAAAAATTAATAATGTTTGCTTGCTTAACGATAATTTATTCAAAATAAAAAAAGATTACTAAAAAAAGCAGCGTTGAATCCGGTCGGAAATTAGCCAAGATTCATGAATTATGATCAAAATTTGGTCGAAATTCATGAATTTTGCCTCGAAATTGACTGGAATGCATGATTTTTTATCAGAATTTGGTCCGAATTCATCTAATCTCACTGGAATTTGTCAAGAGATTCAAGTATTTTTTTTAAGTTTTAAATTATAGTTGCAAAAACTCAAATCTCTAACATAGCCATCAAGAAATCAACCAAAACAACAAAACCACTTTCAAACCTAATCTAATCACAAGATAACTTACCTAAATCACGATTTTGTTGAGAGATACAAGTTGATTCAGCAGCAAATCGATCGCAAACAACTACGGGCCATCATTGGAATCAGAAGAACAACGATATGAGATGGGAGGGAAAAAGAGAAGCCAAGGGTAAAATCGTATTTTTCCTATTTTATGTAAAAGTCATGGGGTCCCAAAATACTTGATTTTTTAAAAGGTGGCCTTTCTTCCAAGACTAAAACATACAGGGGCTACTTTTTGGAATTACCCAGAGATTTCATTTATGAATTTGTCCTCGAAGAATATAATTTAGCCCAATATAAGGTTGTCCTTGTATTTTATTGGGTTTTCACCTTGAAATGACTCATCAAATCTATTGGGCTGGCATTTTGGCTTTCTTGGGCTTTTTAAAAAAAATTGGGGTTGACCCCAAATTTAATTTTGGAATGACCTATCAAGTCTATTGAGTTGCTTTTTTTGCTTTCCAATATTTAGAAATGAAAACTTTGGGGTTGGCCCCAAATTTAACTTTGGAATGACCTATCAAGCCTATTGCGTTGATTTTTTTGCTTCCCAATATTTAGAAATAAAAGCTTTGGGGTTGAGCCCAAATTTAATTTTGGAATGATCGATCAAGCCTATTAGGCTGATTTGTTGGCTTTTCAAGATTTAGAATAATAAGCTCCAGAGTAGGCCCTAGATTTAATTTTTGAATGACCTATCACGAGATCTATCTCAGATTTTTGGATTGCGCTTGGTCAATTAACCAAACCCTTTTTGAGGGCCCAATTAGTTCTAAGTTTTGCGTCATCCACACTTAAGCGAAGTTTTGCACATCATGCTTTGCAAAGCTTTATTAAGCTTGCTTTGTCATGCCCAATTGGGACCCATCGTGAGGCATACCTCAAGTTTTTGGGTTGCCAAGATCAGTCAACCAAACCCTTTTAAAGTTCAATCAACCCTCTGGGCCACTTCCTCTGCACCTAAGTGCTTAAGAGTTTTGCATGTTTCGTGCTTCAATTGCACGATATACTCGACCGTATATTAGAGTGAGCTCTTAGATTTTGGCTCCAATTTTACATTCTCTAGAATAAATTTCAGATTTCAGTTTCAAAACTAATCAATAATTCTCAATTTGGTCAAAAAATAAGTAGGAAATAGGAAAAAAAATACATGAAAGGCTCCTAAACACGTGTTTGGGACACGTGGTCGCTTGTTAGTGAGTAGGGGCGTATGCTGGCGTGTGCCCTACACAAGTTGATACGCGCTAGCTCATTTCCTAAGTGAGGCCAACCAAAGGTCAGCTCGACTCGACTTTTTTTTTCTTTTGCTTCACTCTTGCTGATGGTTTATTCTTTGTTATTTAAGAGAATATTGTTTCTTTGAGCCTTGCATCTCATATCACTGCTCAAGGTAAGAACTAATCCACTCCCTTTTTCTAATCGAGCCTTTGGGTCGTCCCTAAATCGGCTTGCCTTGCTTTTTTTACTTCTTATTTTTAACAAAGAATCTTCTCAAGTTGTTGCTGAAGCTGACTTAACTGATCTTATTGAGGATGAGACCTTTTTATAAGACCACCTCATCCCACAATTAGAGGCAGTCATCGCTCAGCTTGGTCTTAAGTCGGGTCGAGCCCAGGTCGGGCTCATGAAAGATCTAGCTCAACTTCGCCGATTCGAGCTCTTGTACTTCTAAAGGATTATTCTGAATACACCAATGAGGTTGACTTGTTGAGTGAAAGCTTTCACTTATGGCAAAGCATTCACAAAGGTCTCCGTTTCTTCTTTAAGCATGTCAAATTACATAACATATCTTTAGCAAAATAGTGTTTCCCCGAGCTGAGTTGATAGCTCAAGCGAGCTTGAACCACGCCAATAATCTTTAATGGGATTCAAGCTGAGCTTGCAACTATCAAAGTGAGCTATGAGGCTGAGATAACTGACCTAAAAGGTCATTTGGCTACAGCTGAAGGGCATCTTAGTGATGCTAAATATTTGGTTGATGCATTTAAGTAAACTCAAGAGTTCTTTGATATGCAAAATGAGATAATGGAGTATGGAGTTACCTGGTCAACTCACGAAGTTGCTCATGTATATCGTAATTAAGACTATGGATTTTTTATTACTCGATTTATTTCCATTCACGACAATCCCTATGCTTTCTTTGAAGATCTAGACGTTGGGCCTTTAAGAGCTGTCAGTATTGAAGGTCATGATAATATGGAGACCGATGATACCCATAATGAAGAATGACCTTTTTGCTTCTTCTCTTCCATGTATTTTTGAACTTTGTATCTCTTTAACTTTTTCCATCATGTTTTACATTTTACCAAAAACTTGTGATAGTTTACGGGAATATATGCAAGAAGAATAAAGTACCTTATTTCCTTCCTTTGACATCCTTTTGATGTTTTATTTTATGCTTAACCAAGGGCTTCCATTCACCTTGCCCTTGGTCATTGTAGCTTTGAATTGGTTGAATTTCTTTGTTTGAAACTTGAAACTGTGAAATATCTTGGCCTCGGCTCGACCATGGTGGCTTCGACCAGGCCCTAATCAATTGCTTTGACTTTATTGATTTCTCTTTCTGGATTGAACTAAGAGTTGTTAATAACTGTGGCCTTGACTCGACGATGGTAGCCTCAGCTCGGCTATGGTGGCCTCGGCCAGCCTCCAACCAAATGTTGTGATCTACTTGAATTGTCTTCTGGATTAATCTAGGGGTGGTTGATAATTTTGGCCTCGACTTGGCCACGATAGCCTTGGCCAGCCCCCAGTTAATTGCTTATGATTTCCTAGAATTGTCTTCTAAATTGAACGGAGGTTTGTTGCTAACTCTGATCTTCACTTTGGCCTTGGCCTTGGTGTTTTTTCTGTTGAGCCTTCAGCTTCTATGCATTCCTCCTTTGTTAGTTTTTGTTTTTTTATTTAAGAATGAGACATATCCCCTGTTGAGGCCCCTACTCAAGGAGGATGCTTCTTATAGAAAGATCCTCCTTGAGTACAAATTGACTTTCAAAACATAAGTTGTATTGATCACTGATACGTGCTAATATGTAGAATTAATCTAGCAAGAATTTGTATTCTAATATGTGCAAGTATACACATAAGTTGTGGCAAGCAATAAGTAAATTATCATATCCATAGAGATTAGCAACTTTTCGATTCAGCAAGAATTAGTTTTCTGCAAACTCAATAGGTAACCAAAAATATAGATGGTAATTTCTAACAAAAACTAACATGCTTGAGTAAAATAAATGCTAAAACATAGAGTCAAACAAGGTTAAATAGAGTAAAAAGTAAGATGCAGGGGACTTATATTATAAACCAAGACAGGTTCGGATTAGGGGTTAATTCATGCATTAATTTAAATTATAGCTGAAGCATTCACTAAACTTACTCGATTCACAATAGTATCACAGTATTCTCCCTGTTGTTTAACTTCCATTAAACTCTCATATTAAGCCCATTGTTTTACTAGTGCATTAGGTGAGTTATTATCCCTAATACCCTCACTTAGACAACTTCAAACCCAACGAAGGCTAACTTGGTTTTCAAGGTTTCGACTCTTCCTATTTCTCTCAAAAATTAAAAAAATACTACAACAACTCAGTTGGCCAGACAAAGTCGAGCTTAATCACTAAAGATTCTCAAAAACCAAATGAGAAAGCAAAGAAAGCTTCAATTAAAAAATCAATTAAATGCAATCATCTATTAATCCTCACCTTATAGTGATTAGTTCATGATACAAGTAAAAAGAACAACAAAACTAAACAAAGCTTCCATAACGGTGTGTAATGTAATAGAAATAACAACTAAAGGATTAGAGAAGAATAAGAAAACGAAAAATGACTCGAAGTGGTAAACGCTTCCACGACTCTACTCTACTGGTATGCCTTTTCTTCTTGGGAAGCTTTCTGTCACAAACTGCTCCCTCAAAAACCGCAATCTCCTCTCTCCAATCTACTATCACAAAAACGACTGCTCCATCTTTTAAAGTTCTCCCTAATGAAAATCAGGGTTGATTAGACATTTCATGTAAAATGGCAGCTTCTGATTGGTTTCCCACACTGATTTGGAATATACCATTCCAGCTCAATTAATGAGTTGATCTCACATGTGAATTTCGTACGAACTCTAGATCCATAATTTGCTCTAGTAGACATATGCGCTTCAACATCCTCCATCCTCTTGACACATGCTTTATTACTTAGCTTCATCCAATTTACCATCTTCAAATTGTACCTAAATTCATCAAGAAAATCAGTCAAATGACAATTAAATATAATTAGCAAGCACCAAGCAATAATGATTATGAATAGGAGAATTCTAATAAGAAAATGTGAACTAACACTCCTAAAACCACCAGTATTAAGTCATAATACTACCCTATAACTCTAATTTGAAGACTTATTAATCGTCAGATAACATTTCTAACATATCAATTGAAATTTAATTGGCTCCATGGAGCACAAATATAAATAAAAGAAAGAAAACTTTAAAAAAAAAAAACCTAAGCAAGTCCCCTAAGGGCCCTATTGGTAAGCGCTTGGGGTCTATTGGTCATATCGACTTACAAATCTCAGGTTCGAGCCCTCGAGTGAGCTTAATAAATAAAAACCCTTGATGTCTCCCAAGTTCGAGTCTTGAGGCAAGTGCAAATGCCTCCGGGTATAAGGGAGCAAAGCTCTGACTCCCAATTATTAAAAAAAAATCTTGAGCAAGTATGAGGTTGACCTTGGGTCGGCCTCAGCTCGGCCCCAGATCAATCTGCATTTTCTCTGTCATGTTGATCGGTGTTCACGCAAGTGCACGCGATCGAAGTAATATAAAATGGTATCTGAGTACCAAGTATCGAATCCCACAGGGAACGGAGTAACAAAGATTTTGTTTTGCAAAAGTGTAAGGCAAATTGCAAGTTTGAAAAGTAAAAATGCAAAAATCAAGTTGTTGGTGGAAAATCGAAATTGCTAATACAATTGCTAATCCAGAATGACAATGTTGAAAATAACAGAAATTGCTACTCCAATTGCTAATCCAGAATGGCAATGTGCGAAAGACTAAAATTGCAGAATTAAATTGCTAATCTAAATTTGCAATATAAAATGGCAATTTGGATGAACTTAAGAATGAGATTATAAAGGATGGGGCTCAAGAATGTCATTGCCCTAAGTCGTAATTGCAAACCAAAATTGCAATTCCAACCTACTCCACACTCAATTGTAAACCAAAATTGCATCTCCTATTACCTCAAATTGGGTTTTTTAGGAGGCTAAGTGGGGGCTCTATATGTCTATAGTCCCTCCATCATAGATGATTTTTGGCTCACAATTTTATGGGTCTTGGAGTCCTTAATCCCTATGTCTAGGGTAAGGAATGGCTTATGTCTAAGCTATTTTACTCCATTACTTGTGTGACATCCGCTTATCACTAACCCTGTCGGTATTAGATTTAAGCTTGAGTTGAAACCCTAGTTGATCAATCTAGGATCTCAACGGAAATTAAATCAACACAAGCAAACAATTGAGATGTAGGCTTGGTTTTTATTGGAATTTTGGCTACAATTACTCCTTAGGGAATTCACATCCTTGAACCCCCTAAGAAGTTTTAGCTCATATTTTTAATGAAAAACATAAAACTAATTTTAAAGAAAGATTTCATAATGAAATTTAATAAAATACTAACTTATGAATTGTAATTTGGGTTTTCCTAGAACTTCAAGCAAAAGTAATTAATTGAAATTAAATCAAAGTGGCAAGGGTAGTTATGTAATTTTCTTTCCCTTTCTCCTACCTTGTTTTAATTCCTTCTCCAGAAGCTAAATTGAAGAATAAGGAAAAACAGAGCAAGAGGTCAACAAATTTAATTCGATGTTTATCCCACTTCTTCCTACCCAATCGATTCAATCTCCTCCACTTTTAGAGCGAAATTAATCTTGACGATTCAAAAATACCTTGAATCGGATTGGAAATCTAAGGAAGATGCAGAAAATTGCTTGAACAATCCGAATTGAAGAAAAACTCTAAAAAACAAGAATTTTGAATAGATTTGGAGTTTCCTACGCAATAATACTTGTTTACATTCACTTAAGAGCAAAAGGAGAATACCCAAAACCATTCATTGTGACAAGAACGAAGAGTTAATGCACTGTAATTGAAAGTTTGGTGAAAGAAATTAACTAAAACCGAAGAAAAACAGAGGAGCACTTGCGAGCAAAATTACCTTCGAATGAACTTGAAACAAACTTAAACTTGAATGAAAATACAAAAAATCGAAAAACAAAGTATCTAGGCAATGTTTTGTAATACAAACTTGAAGGAAAGTTGAATGGAAATTGAATAAAATGGTAAAGACAGTAGCTAACAGCCAAAACAGAGGCTGTCCAAAACCCAAAAAAACAGCAAACAAAGCTTCGATTTTGACCCTTCGAATCGTCCTCTTTTGTTCGGCGTTCTTCAATCTCCTTATGTAGACCGATATAGGGTTCCCAAATGCCAAAAATAATGCTCTAAATCCCTTGATTTGTGCGAGAATTTCTCTGTCAATTATGGGTTCATCAATCACGGATTTCCCGAAATTTCCATATCTGCAGCTGCTGAGGATTGCCAATTCGCTGGTTTGGCAATGGTCTGGCAATTGGTTTGGCAATTCCTGCAAAATAATCACAATACTTAGAAATCTTTTCCAATTGCTACCATATTTCATTATTTCCTTCTTTCAACAATTTTTCACCATTTTCCATTAATAATAGGACAAACAAGAGTTCTTTCGAGCAATTTAGGATTAAAATAAGCCTTAATTTCACGGCTTATCACATGTACTGTCAGGGAAGACTTGTTCTAGTTTTGCTTCTTTTCAAGATCTGTAGTAACATTCTTTTGACATTTTCTGCTCTCCTTTGACCACATCAATCCTATTTGGTGCTGGAAACTTCATGGTTTGATGATAAGTGGAGGGCACTATTTTTAACTCATGCAAAGTTGGCTTTACTAGGATGGCATTGTATGCAGCAGAACAGTTCACAACCAAGAAGTTTATCATTTTTGTTACAAAATTAGTATTTTGCCCAAAAGTCATAGGTAGCTCAATGCTTCCTTGTGGATTGACCTTTTCTCTGCCAAATCCAACTAAAGGAGTTGGGCTACTTCTTAGTTTTTTTTCTACTAAGACTTGGGGCATTGAAAGCAGCTAATAATAGAGCATCAACTAAGGTTCCACCATTAACTAGAATACGATGCACTTTAACATATTGTGGGGTTGATGAACGTTTTGTGCCTTAATCTCAGTAAATTCTATTCTTGAAGTTGAGTTACTAACTTAGATAGAGTATATTCCATTATTTTCAAGTGCATGTCATTCTTCTCGAGCTTTAGCTTTTCACTTACGATTTGACTCACCACCTGTTGGTCCTCCACATATGATTATGGTCTCTTGTGGTAATGGAGAAATTTTTTTCATCCTGGGGTTGGTCACCTCAGGTGGACTTCATATCCTCATCAACCTCGGCCTTCTTGCTAGAGGTCCGAGTTTGATCTTGGCTTTTCTTCTGGTCATTATTTTGATCCAAGTTTTCAATATCTTCATGTGAACGAATCATTCAAGTCAGCCTCGACCACTTCATTCATTTAGCAACTAAATTGGTTTTGCCTCTTTTGAGGTTGTGTAGTAACATATTTTGAAAATTCTTCAGTATTTGTATATTGAAAACTGAAGGGCAATCTGATGTTGTGAGATTATGAAACCATTTGATTTGGTTTTGAGGGAGGTCGGTCTCAGCCTCGGTCACAGGAGATTCATGGATGACTCTCCTCCCTCGGCTAGGGCATGCTTGATCAAGCTATGAAGATTCATCTCTAAGGGGTTCCTAAAGCAAATGCTCGGGTCGGCCTCAACTCAGCTAGGCCTCGACCTCTTCAGTATTTTGATCAATGTGTGTGTGTGTGTGTGTATATATATATATATACACACACACACATATTAAGAAGCCAATACATATCAAGGCTTCAATATCATCCTTCAAGAGTGACGTACCTCCATTAAGATCTGTTCATATGGGACCATCATCGAAGTATTCTTTTGAAATCGATTGGCTGGGTGACCAGGTCGAAGTGACCTCAGGTCATCCATCTTCTGTCTTTTGGCCTCCTGGTTTGATTTCTTGTTCGATTTTCCTTGTCTGTTACTATTTTCGAACGAAGTAGTTCTTCTGCACTCATGTACTTCTGTGCATAGATGATGAGTTCCACATATGATATCGACTCTTTCAGGGTGAATTTCTCACCTTGGCCTCGACCTTGACCTCAACCTTGGTCAAGGTTCTCTGTTGCTTCTTCCATTTGATAACACTTCTCAGATTTGTTTCTTCGATGTCTGAAAAATTGTTCGCCTCGGCATCGGCCTCGGTCAAAGCTTTTTGTCTCTTCTTTTCCTCATTTATGCTTTTTTAGTGCATTGATCCAAGGCTAGAGTTTTATCCCTACCTCGACCATGGTGGGGTCGGTCTCGATTTTAGCTTTGGCTTCCCTGACTGTGGCTTTTTGCTACTATAAGGGTGATGAATTTTGTTTCTAGGTTACGGGTTTGGGTATCGATTTCACCAATATCCTTATCCATCAAGGCCTTTCCCTTGGGGGGATCACGAATGAAGCCTAACTTCTCAAGTTTCTTCTGTCTTCGTTGGATTTCTCTAGTCATTTTTCTTTTCTTCGGCAACATTTAACATTCCTTCAGTTACGCATTATTCTTCACAAAAAATACATAGGTCGGCCTCGATTCGGCTTGGCTCTGCCTCGATTTTCCCATTGAGCATTAGAGTTTGACCTTGTCCTCGACTGGCATATTTACTATGCCTTACTTGTGACCTTTCTCGTCTGTTCCTACCAAGGATTAGCTTTTCCTTCGGTTTCTGACAATGAGTGTATGATTTGCCCAAGTCTTCTTCCATCAGAGCTTTTCCTTTGGCGAGATGGCGAATGAATTCTTCTTGATGGTGATCGAAGATTTGATCTGGCTTATGTTGCTTCTCAACCAAGGAGGTTGAGTCAGCCTCAACCACAGTAAGTAGGTTGACATGAGTTTTTCCTGCAATGCTTCTTCTTTTGTTAGCTACTCTTTGAACCTCCATGAGCATCACTTCTTTCTTCTCGGGTCTTCCCTCCTTTAGAAGAAGCCAAGGTGAGCTCATCCAAGATGAATGAGACTCTTCGCTGATGGCAATCTTGGTCTATTACGTTGACCTTCTTTTTTAACTCTTCGAGTTCCTCGGGTCGACTCTCCCGAGGTCGAGGCCAAGGTGAACTCATCCCTAATGGCAGATTTTCCATGACTTAAGAAGTCTCTTCCCTCATCCTTTGCCAATGGTGTTCTTGATCGAGATTATTTCCATCCATGGCACAGTGCAGATCCATTGCTTTCTTGCTCATCCTTGATATTGGTGTGCAAGTTTCTTAGTAGAGCACTCTCATTCCCCACAAATGGCACTAGCTGTTGATGCATAATTTTGAACAAAGGGAACGCACCTGATTTGCACGTAATTCAACAGTGAATTTGTATTTTGAGGGAAAAGAGGTGGTCTACAAAATAAGAAAAACTATACATCGGTGTGGTGCTTGCCACACATATTCCAATGTTTAAGTCAGAGAGTTAAAAAGTGTAGTAAAGCTTAAGAGTTTGAGGATTGAGTAGAAGTTACCTCCAATAGAGTTATAATGATGTATTTATATGAGGATGACCTAGGGTTCCTTTCCCTTCTCTTGAATAGATTAGGTTAAGGATGAATCGGTGATCAAATGAAATGTGTGGGCTTAAAATAAAGATTTTTAGTTTTAAAACAAAGCTCCAGTCCAGTGCAAGTGCACACTATCAATTGCAAGTATTAAACTAGAAGTATTCGAGAGTATCGTGTCCCAAGGGAACGAATTTTAGTAAAATTTATGAAGATAACACAAATTTGTTTTCATAAAGCAATTGTAGTAACGAAAGTTATAAAAATATGAAAAGGTGTTTTTGCTAATGAAATAAATTGACAAATTCAATAAGAATGAGGAAAGGATTCAAGTTGATCATGCTCCTTTGGTCAGAAATGTGACTGAAGTGCAATTGCAATCGTAGGTTAACACAAGAAAACATTGTAAACCGAATTCAACTCCTATTCAATTTTGATTCAAAATCTTTAAGAGACTAAGTGATTAAACATATATTTCTATGGCTAATCTAACTTAGATAGTTTAGCACGCAGTTCTAATGGTTTTGGAGTCTCGTCCTATGTCTAGGGTCGATGTTCGGGACTTGTTTCTAAGCATTTTCCTCCATTGCTTTTGTGACATATGCTTTCCCTTAACCCTTTCGGTATCAAGTTTAAGCTTGACGAGCAACACGAGGTGGCCAACTAGGTTTACCCAATATTAAACTCAACAAAAACAAACAAAGTCAAGTGTTAAGCTAGATTACATTTGCCATTAAGCGTTACATCTTTCCTCCAGGGTATTCACAAACTTGAATCCCTAAGGAAAACTTAGCTCATCATTGGGAAAGTGAAAAACAACAAGCTAAAGGTTTGAAAACTCATAACTAAAAACAATCAATGAAGGGAGAAAATTCCATAAACAAAGGTTCAAATAACTAGTTAGTTTTATTAAGAAGAACAATTGGAACAAATAAATAAATAAAACTCTAGCAACTATTAGACTTCAAGAAGAAAATTACATTTGGGAAGAACAAATCAGTAGCTAAAAAGTCCCCTATAATCTGAACAACAATGACTTAAAAACAACATAATATAAAACTTGAAGAACAAGACTACCACGACCATTTTACTCCTTCATCAATTGAACACAACTCCACTTTTTTCAAGGGTAACTGAGTCTTAACCACCTCTAACCTTTGTTCAGAAAGGACTGAGCTTCGAATCTTGAAGAGTCTGGAAAATAAAAAGAAATTACAATAGCTAGGATGAACGAAGACAGCAGAAAACGAAGGACTTTTTGCCTGAGAAAATCGAACACCTGTTGCTTCGGCTTCTTCCTTCTTTTATAAGCTTCATGGGCTAGGGTTTCCATCTTTGTCCATGCATAACGTTGGTCAGTTTGTCTTGCTAAATTTGTGGAGAAGAATCTCACAAATCCCCCAAAATCACGTTGGTCTCATATTTTATGCATTTTCCGAATTTGTGCAGAAATGCAATTGCATTTTCCATTTTGGATTGCAACTGCAATTCTGTAACTGCTCAAAATCCTACACAAAAACCATCAAATTAGCACATTCCTAACTCAAAACCATCAAATTAGCACATTCCCAACTCTTTTCAGCTTCTTTTCTCTCTTTCATTATTCCAACAGGCTTTTATGAATATTTCTAATAAAAACTACCTTTGACTTGCTCTTTACACAATAAAATACACCAAATGACAAGAATAACCTAAGTATAAGGGTCAAATAATCCTCACAAATGAGAATTATCAATTGAGTATCTTCCTAGGTTCATGGGTCATGGGCGTGCAAAGTACACACCCACGCTTGCTCGGACCGGCTCGGCTCAACTTGACTTGGGCAAAGTCAGGCTCTCGAGCTTTTTGGTAACTTGCTTCTTCACTCGTGCCCAATTTTATCCCAGGTTTAGTATGAATCCTAGTTTGGGCTAAGTATCCTCTATCCCCTTATGTTTGATTCTATTGTCCAAATTTACTCATAACATACCATAACCATTCATTTGGCAAATGTTCTCTATTCTTGTCCTTATTGTTAAGAAAATAATGGCAATAAATGTTGAGAATATTATTTCATTATTTACTCAAGTCCAAAATTCAAATTTATGGAATCAAAAACCTTTACGACTCATGCATTTAGCTACAAAGTAAAAACATACTATTTTGTTTAAAAGATAATTAGCATTTTCTGCCGAATTGGAGAGAGAAAAGCAGAATTTTTTTTTAGATCAACAATAAGGGGTGGGGGATTTGAACCCATAACCGTGATCACAAGCACATACTTTATGCTAGTTGAGTTACACTCTTGTTGGTGCAAAAAAAGTTATAAACCATAAACCATATTATTATTTTATTTTTAAAATAAAAAAAAAAGTGATAACATAAAAAGAAAAATTATTATTATTATTATTTTATTTTTTGAAAGTTAATTGAACAAGTCTCAGGTTATTGATGAGACACTTCGATTGGGAGGAATTGCGATTTGGTTGATGAGGGAGGCAAAAGAAGAGATCAAGTATTCAGGTGCGCAAAGTTGTTTTGTGTTCTTTTCATTTTAGAACATGTATGTGCCTAGCTACATGGTGGCTTCTTTTATTTATATTTTCTAAGATTGGGGAATTGTGAGGCAAGATTCAAACCTTAAACATATAGGAAAAGATCAAGTATTCAGGTGCGCAAATTTGTTTTGTGGTCTTTTCATTTTAGAACCATGTATGTGCCTAGCTACATGGTGGCTTCTTTTATTTATATTTTTTAAGAATGGGGAATTGTGAAGCCGGATTCAAACCTTAAACATATAGGAAAAAGATTTTACTCCTGTCTTAATTGTTGAACTATGTATTTATGTCAGCTATGGTGGCTCACATTTTGTTTAGGCTATAATAGTCCTTCACAGTAGCAAAACCTAGACTGGGAAACAGGCCTCATCCTCTAGTTATATTATTTGTGTCTACAAGAACACTAGATATTTTCGAGTTAGATTATAATGGTAATATTTCATCATACAACTATTTAAAATATCTTTTGAAAAGGGCCTCCAATAACAAAAAATCAACTTTTTACTTGCAATCATTGGATAGATTATGTTATTCCAAAGGGATCTTTTGTCGTTCCATTTCTTTCTGCTGTACATTTGGACGAGACTATATATGAAGGAGCTTTAACTTTCAACCCTTGGAGATGGATGGAGCGTAAAAGTCAGGTTAGTCTATGCAACCATTTTTAAAATGACGAAGAATGACGTAAATATGCAGTTGTTTTTCAAAGCCTTAGAACCTAAAATTCATTAAAATTGTGGTTAATTATTAGGAAATGAGAAATTGGAGGAGTAGCCCATTCTTTGCTCCATTTGGAGGAGGTGCTAGATTGTGTCCCGGAGCAGAATTGGCGCGTCTCCAAATTGCTCTGTTTCTCCACCACTTTGTTACCAAGTACAGGTGAGTTGTTAATTACCTCAATATTTCAAATTTTAACTCAAAATTAGGGGCCAACTTGTGCATGACCTTAAGATGTCAGAAATTTTTTTTTAAAAAAAAAAACTCAAAATTAGGCGGCTTGCTTAGCACAAATATATGAAGGAAAATTATCACTTCCCCTTTGTTCACAATATTGTTTTGGTTTTATAACTATCTGTTTTAATGTTGGTTCGTTAGACAATAAATGGAAGCAGTATTACTTTAAATTTTTCTTCGTATGCATCTATTTTTTTAACTATAAGGGGAATGCATTCTAAAATGTGTGCAATGATTCTTAGGTGGACCCAAATTAAAGCAGATAGGATGTCTTTCTTTCCCTCTGCTCGGCTAGTCAACGGCTTTCAAATTTGCTTGAAAAGATGGGAACACTGATCTCGACTCTCAAATGAATGAAGTTCTCCATCGATTTTTCTTCCTTTGTTTTCTACTTTAGTTATCTAATGCTTAATATCTTGTATATAGATTGACTTCTTTTATGTTCACGTGCAATTTTCAAAAACAATATCTTAAAAACACACAGATGAAAGTGACTTTGGTATGTGTGTGGATCGTGGCTTATTGCTTTAGAAATGCAATCAAATAAGGTTGCTTTGACTTGATCTCAAATCTTAGCATGTTACCAATCTCTTGTTTGTGCAAGATTTGTATCATTTGATTCACATGGGTGAAAGTAGCTACATGTGTATTTTCAATATGTCCAATTGGGATGGAAAAATAATCAAATAAGGAGTTGAAACATGAAATTCATAGCTTCATCATCTTACAAATGTTGCCTCATTTTATATTATGAAAGTTTTTTAGTGGTTTTCTTAAAAAATGTTGATTCGAGCCTTATATAATAAATTACCCACACTCTTTTTTTTTTTTTTTTGAAGAAATAAATACTTCATTAAAACCACCAAAGTTAGTTACACAACCACCATCCTCGACTAAAACAGAGGATAACCAAGGAGGAAAAAGACGCTAACCTCTCCCAAATTGGGAGATTGATTCTGAGCAAACCCAAAAGACTGGAACTGATCTACACAAAAACCATAAGTGTAGACTGCTCAGGTGATGTAGTGCACGATATAGTTACTCGAGCGATGGCATATAGAGAAAGAAACCACGCCTACCGTCCATGCCACACCTTCGACTTCAGCAGCTAGGTGACTAATCTCTGTGAGATAGACATAATCCTTGTTTAGAAGCGAAATGACTTCAGCTGTGTCCGATTCCACGATGAGTGGGGGAAGAGGACCTATAATATGAGTTTGTAAGCATCTCAACCCCTCGAGAATAGCTTTCATATCCAACGATTTAATGCTCCAATTTTTGTAAATTTTTTGGCCTCGCGCGCAGATTAAAAAACCATTGAAGTTGTTGCCTTCTAATGTATAGCCTAAATAATCAATAATTTTCACATAAGGTTGTGCAAGTATATACACAGTCAAACAGCAAGTGAGGGATTAGTGCTAGAATTTTGCTAAACTTAAGCGTAGTTTCCGATGAATTCAAAAGAGCAACTAAGTAAAATTTGATTGTTAGCTAATCTAAACATGCTTTAACAAAAATATAGGCAATAGAAAGATAATAAAATACAAAAAATGCTCAATCAAGCAATGTAAACAAGACTTGTAATAAGGTATATAAAATAGGCTCGGATTAGGAATTATATGTATTTTTCTAAACTAAAATGTTAAGGCAAGAACTTTGTTCTCTCAATCCACACAACAATAAACATGGAATCCTCCCAAATCTCCAAAGATTTATAGCTTAATTCTTGTTAAACCATACCCATTTTAAACTGCTATAAGCATGCATTAGGGGGGCTATTATTCCTAGCCTCCCCATTTAGCTAGCTATTAACTCAAGCTAATTTGATTTTGAGCAATTGATTATCCTTTATTTTTTCCAAAACAAAAGAAAACAGTGTTTGGTATGTGTTGATCAGATAAACCCAAGCTTAAACAATAAAAACACTCAAAACCAGATTGAAAAGAGCCAAGGAGTCTCAGTCCCTTATTTAGATTAATACAAACATTCATAATTTTCACCTAAAGATGAGTAGTCCATGCTACAAGCTAAAAATAAAGAAAAACTATAAGAAAATGCCATAGAAGAAAATAAAATACAATAAACAAGTTTACTGGATTTTATTTGCTTTCCTTTCCTGGGTCTTATTTGCTTTCCTTACTGCCACTGCTTGCGTTTGGCCTTCGGATTCTTATATTTGGAGTTCGTTTGGGGTGTTGTGATTTCTTTTACAGATCGAGCTATGTTCTCCGTGGACTATTCCAGCTGTTCAAGTGAAAGTATTGGGTGGATTTCAGGTTTCAGGAGAGATGGAGGAGACCAGATTCAAGGATTTAAGAAAAAGGTTAATTTACAATTCTGTTGTGGATGTAAAAAATGGATTCGTGAATTTAGAAAATGTGTAGGGTAGCTATGTCTCCAACTTGTGATTTTTTTTAATTCAAATATAATTATAATTCAATAACTAAAAAGATATTGAGAAGATAATCTTAAAATCAATTATGAAAATCGAAAAGTAGGGAAAAAATTCTAAATACACTTTCCATTAAAGGGCGGAAATTGTGGGGGGAAGGGCTCACAACTCTTAGAATAAGAGTTATGTGCTAGTTTTTTAGGATTGTATTGATTATATTTTATTACATATTCTCATGAAAAATCTCCTAGCTTAGGTTATTTTTGCTTAAATGTTTGTTTTGATGTTGTAAAGTTTTTATTATAGCAATTAAGCTTCTAACTGTGTAATTTTATTGATAAATCAGGTTAGTTTGAAGATGAAAGTGAACTTAGAAGATTTAGGGTTCACTACAACAAATGTGGGATTCCATGACTCATAAAAATTGTCATAACCACATTTCGTGACTCTTTTTTTCAGTCTTTGAATCGACCATCAAGGAAAGAGTATTAATGACACTTCAAAAAATTGTCATTATTGAGTGTTTTATGACTGTTTCTTGTAGTCAACAATAAACAATTACTGACATTTATAAACTGTCACTGTCAACTTTTCTATGACAATTTATCGCTGTCAATAAATGACTCAAGAATTTGACTTTTCTGTCAAAATATAGATATCAACGACGGTAAATAACAATCAACAAAATATTTACATTGACATTGCGTCATAATCACATAAACGTTAATGATGTCACATTTTTAGTACCAAGAATACCTTAATCATGACACCTTTTTTACGTCGCATGTCTTCTTTGGATGACTGTATATCATTATCAACGAAAGTTCATACGACGATGACACCTATCTATCGTCACAGAAGTTTGGTTGATGACAATATTACAGTGTCAAATAAATACATCTCATGATTATTTTGTTAAATGTCAAAGAAATATTTATAATGATGAAATTTATTTGTTTGACACAAAATTGGTACAAACATAAATAAGAACTTTCATATATAAATATAAAGTTGAAGTTGATAGCATTTTTACAAAGAAACTAAATACAAGGAAACTAATAACCAAACTTGATAAATTTTTACAAAGAAACTAAACACAAGTGTTGCTACGAGTATTGCCACTAACCCAACTAAAAAGCTCACATGTCAATAACTTGCTTGGTGGCTTCATCACTTCAATGGGTTCATGCACAAGCACGACCTAGTACAAAGGACAATATTCATTTAAGAGTTCAACTTAATACAAACCATTAAACTTATCGAAAATGAACACAAACCATTAAACTTATCAAAACTTAGGACCATATATAAAAAGAAAATTTATCATGAACCCAACAACTAAACTTATAAAAAATGAGCAAAAACCATTAAACTTACCAAAACTTAGGAACATAATCACACTTACTAACTTACCAAAACTTTGAAACATAAAAAGAAAACTTATCATGAACCCAACAACTAACTTATCAAAAAAAAACTTAGGAACATAACAACACTCACTAACTATAACCACCATAAAAACAAGATAGCAATAGTACACAATATTCTTTTTAAAATGAAAGACAACAAATTAACTATGGCTACCATAACTGCAAGATAGCCATAAACACAATGTTTAAAATTAAAAAATAATAACAAGTATTTAAGCAAAGTATGGACTTGGGTTTGACTATGTCGTACCCCCTTTAGAGAGTTTTCTTGCTCAAAAGGTCAAGTGAGGCCAAAGATGGATTGCCTTTGAACTCAACCTATCAACATAACAAGCACTTCAACAAGTATGGATGCTTGTTCTTTTGTTTCCCTGCAATGTCATTAACTTAAACCTATTATTCTTGATTTGAAGAAAATTTTCAGCTCTTCGATACCTGAAATGAAGTCTTAAACACTCAAATGCAGCACAAGAGAGCTGGAAAGAAAATACTCAAAGCAAAAACTCATTCATTATACAGTAATATTAGCATCAAGTTTAAAATCAATACTCTCCCCACCACCAATGTCTATAGAATTCTAAAACATTCTAAATATGCAAAGCTTGCAACAATATGGCCGGTATAATTTTTAAACATTTATCAATTTTATTTGCAAAGTATGGAAAGCTAGATCATTTAGTAAAGTTTATGTACTATAGGATTCACAAAATAATCCATTATTATAACTCCAAAACTAAACTAAACTAAACTTATTAAAACTTAGGAACATATCAACCAAATAAATTTAAAAACAATAAATCAATCTCATCATGAATCAACTAAAACAACTTTGACTTGTAAGAAAGAAAATTCATGTCTTGGAGACTTTAAGATCTAAGATTCTCAATCAATATCAAGTAGAGACTTACACTTTTTTTTTCAACTCAGTTGTTTCGTCATCACCCTTCATGAATGAGAACAAGCATAAAAATTGTTAGTCTTGTCAACTGCAATGCTAGAAAAAAAAAAAGAATAAGTATATAAACTAGAATCAACGAAAACATGGTTCATTCCTAAAATTTACTAAGTGACATAATCTAAAGGATTTTCAACAAGGGCACACTCAGTTTGTATTTTAAGCAAATGATAGCAAGAATTGGCAAGCGGTTTCAAAATAATTGAGTAAACAGTTCCACCTGAATAAACACCAAAGATAAAAACTGTAGGACAATTCAGGATGATTCAACCATTCACACCATGACCCACATATTCATATTGGACGTGTATATTTAATCTCAAGCTCCACAAACATGAACCAAACTCATCCAATCACAACCTTTGGCAAACTCTTAAAGTCCTACTCATGCTAACTACAATAACTTGAACCTTTGAGCCTCTATTTTTATTATAACATCATACTTAGGCCTTTTTAGCTCTAACAACATCCACACCAATCCACAAATCATTATATGCTTCATAAATGGAATTTTCACGCATGATATTACAATTTACAAGTTCTCAAACATATATTAAAATTCAAAATAAGGAACTTAAAGGGCTTAAGTCCAAACGACTACTTACAAAATTTACTCCAAGGTTCAAGACAGCTCGAACTCGAATACTTGATCTTAAATCGTCAAATAAAGGCCCCAAAACAGTGTTGTAAGTAGCTGGACAACAGCGCGAAGATCAATTTTGCCCAAAACGACCTTCAATCGTAATGGGTAATCTTAGGAATTTAGTTCAACAATCATTAAGTTCACTTTAAATCATCAAATTATGGTAAACCAACTTTATTGACCAAAATCCACCTCAAACTAATGTCGGAATACTTACCCACACCAAATCAAACTTGTACACTGCTATACGAACACCGAGCTTGCTGGAATTCAACCTGAAAGCTCCTCTTCCCTACTGTCTAAACAGAATCAAGAGAAAGAGAAAAAGAAGAAAGTAGTCAGAGCTGGGCGACGCGTGGACGGAAAACGGCGGTTGCAGATCGGTGACCGAAGCTGACGGGTTCAAGGCGAATCTGGGCTGCGCGGACGGAACTGCAGCAGGCGGCGTTGAGTGTAGCAGGATGGCGATGGCTGCACGCGAGGAGGCCAGCAACGTCTGCTGCTCGAAGAAGAAAAAAGAAAAAGAAAAAAAAATAGCAGTTGGTGAGGAAGAGCCGAACGAGAGAGGGAGAGAGGAGGAAAACGAATGGGAGAGAACAAAGAAAACGAAGAAAACGAAGGAAAATGAAGGGGATGGAGGCTACTGAAGAAAACGAAGGGGAGAGAGGCAGAGAGAATAAGGGAAAAGGGGCTTAGGGCTTTTTTTTATTTCTTTTTCTTTTTCTTTTTTTTTTCTCCTATGTTTTTCTCCTATTTTTTTTCTCCCTTCTTTTACCCCCTTTTTTTAAACTCTCAAAATTGAATTTAAAATCATAAAGATAAGGGTTAAAGAAGCTTAGGGAGAAAACAAACTTAGAAGACAAAATTGGCCTCAATAAATTAAACTTAAACTAAAATTCAAATGGAAAAATTAAATTCCCAAAATAATGAATTTAAGATTTAACTAAAAAATTTCTAATCCAGAATTTCAAAAACCTAATTATCTTAATTCAATCCATTTAAATCTAATTCACTCAAATTAGATTATAGGCAATGATTTTGATTAACCCGAAATAATCTCCAAGCAATAAAATTAGAAACCATAAAACTAATTAATTCTAAATATTTTAAATACTAACTTCAACACTAGATATCAAGGTTGTAAAACTAACAAAGTCATTATATTCATGGATATGTTCGATAGCATTTGCATCCAAAGCCAAATTAAAAAATGGTTTACTATCCCTCACCCAAATTATAGGGCCAAAAGTCAAAGTCATTTCCAACAACCAACTTAAACTTCAAAATAGTTCCATTTTAGGAAAGATTTAGAATAAGATTTCAAGGGATAAACTTGGGGCTTTTTATTTAATTTTTTATATTTTAATTAATGACTATTACATAATGTCGTAATGCATTGACACTAAAAAAAATGTCATAACTTTTGGAAAATATGAAAATACTCATTTTCCGCCAAAAACATGCACCTTAGTTTGACTATGAAATGACTTAAATAAAAAATACATTTGGAAAAATATTAGTTATTTCTATTTAATGACCGTTAATCATAGTCATAATTTTGTGACTTTGAAAAACTGTCATAACTAAAAAAAAGTACGAAAATCTCCGTTTTTTCCCACCAAAAACGCGCCTTTTGGGCTTTTATGACACTTTTTTCTCTCTCTCCCCTTAATTTGCCTTCACCATTGTGTCATGGAAACCCATTTTTGTTGTAGTGGTTGGAGCATAAGCATGTTTTGCTAGAGCAAAGTTGGTGAATTAAATTCGCACAAGTTTTACACGTGTTAATAGAGCTCATTAAATGAGTTGGCAATTTGTCAATCGAGTCAGCGCACGAGAGCGAATAAGAAAGCGCCATTTCAGTTGACCTTGATTAGTCAGCCTTAAATATAAGGGAAGAGCTTATATATTGGTGTAGCCGCCATTTCTAAAAGAGCTTTTGTTAGGGACAACGAACCTCGACAGATCTCTACATTGGTATGATATTGTACACTTTAGGCATAAGCCCTAATGACTTTGCTTTTGGTTTCTCCTCCTTTTTAGGTCATTATCCTCCTAAAAAAAACTAGGCTTTATAGGTAAGCCCACACGTTTAACCCCAAGTGGGCTAAACATATAACCCAACATTTTGTGCCCACAAACATAAGAAAAACCTTGTTTGTCTAACAAATGGGCTGGACACCCATAACAATCTCCCCCTCTAGCCCCATTACGATGAAGACACGATCACATCCAAGATCACTTGAACCTCATCCCAACAAGCTTACTACAAAGCTCAACCTTGCTTCTAGGAACTACTTTAGTTAGCATATTTGCACTATTGTTGTCGTTGTGGACTTTCTTCAGTTTCATTCTCTTCTCTTCAATCAAATCTCGCAGCCAATGATATCTAATGTCAATGTGTTTGGTGCGAGCATGATACATTGAATTCTTGCTCAAATCCATAGCACTTTGACTATCACAGAATACTACATACTCACTTTGCTTCAAACCCAACTCTTGAAGGAATCTTTTAAGCCATAACATCTCCTTGCTTGCTTCCAATGCTACAATATACTCTGCCTCAGTTGTGGACAATGCTACACATTTTTGTAGCTTGGATTGCCATGAGATGGCTCCCCCTGAAAATGTAAACACATAATCTGAGGTAGATTTTCTGTTGTCAAGATCACCTGCCATGTTTGCATCAGTATAGCCTTGAAGTATAGGTTTATTACCTCCATAACACAAACTCAATTTGGAGGTGCCCCGCAAGTACCTGAAGATCCACTTCATTGCTTCCCAGTGAGCCTTACCTGGATTAGATAAGAAACGACTCATTAAACCGACCGCATGTGTAATATCAGGTCTAGTACACACCATAGCATACATCAAAGAACCAACTGCAGAAGAATAAGGAATGGCTGACATAGCTTCTTTCTCCTTCTCTGTTGTAGGGCAAACTCTCTTATCTAGCTTGAAGTGAGTTGCTAACGGTGTACCAGCAGGCTTAGCATGCTTCATATTGAACATTCCAAGAACCCGTTCAATATACTTATCCTGGGATAGCCATAATTTCCCAACTTTCCTGTCACGAGTAATCTCCATGCCTAAAATTTGCTTTGCAGGATCCAAATCTGTCATGTCAAAAGACTTGGACAGGTCTTTCTTCAAACTTTGAATCATATCTGCATCTTGTCCAACTATTAGCATATCATCAACATATAAAAGAAGAATGATAAAGTTACCTCCAGGAAACTTTCTAAAATACACACAAGCATCGACTGTAGTTTGTTTATAATAATTGCTTGTCATAAACGAATCAAATTTCTTGTACCACTGCCTTGCCGCCTGTTTAAGCCCATAAAGACTCTTCTTCAACCTGCAAACAAGTTTATCTTTCCCTTTTTCTTCAAATCTTTTAAGTTGCTTCATGTAGATCTCTTCATGCAAATCACCATGTAAACATGCAGTTTTTACATCAAGTTGCTCCAACTCAAATCAAGACTTGCTACTAAACCCAACACTGTTATGATAGATGTCATTTTGACTTCCGGAGAGAATATCTCATCAAAGTCAATGCCCTTTTTCTTGTAGCATCCCTTTACCACTAATCTGGCTTTGCGCTTTACTATATTATCTCCATTCTTTTTGTACTTGAAAACTCATTTGTTTCTTAAGACTTTCTTGTCCTTTGGAGGTTGTACTAGCTCATAGATTTCATTCTTTTTCAAGGAATTCGTCTCTTCCTTCACTGCATCAAGCCACTGGTCTTTCTCATCATGAGACAAGACCTCTTGATAATTCTCTAGCTTTCCACCTTCACCACCTTTTGCATAGAGGAAAACGAATATTTCGAGAGAGTAGATGATTGCGCTTTTTGGGAGAAAAGCATCCAATTGGGGAAGAAGAAATCCATTCTTCAGACCTGCTTGGGAGCTTTATATTCATCTATTCTTATTTTATTTTTGTATCTAGTTTATTGTTTTTATGTAGGATTTATGGCTTTCATTTTTAGTAGATTTCTTTATATTTGTGATGTTTTTTAGACAAGTTACCAGCATTCTTTGTGTAATTAATTTGATTTTAAGGGCTCTTATTGCAACTGCTCGATTTCATCCAGCCAGCCATTTTGGGTATTGTCTCATTGAGTTTTGAAAAAAATAGGGGAGGCCAAATACTTATAATCATATTAGCTCATTGATTGAGTTAGTAGTTAGCTAAGTGGGGAGGTTAGAGATAATCACTCACTTAATGCACACTGTTAGCAGCTAGGTAATAGTAGATGTAATGGGAATTAAGCCGTAATATTTGGAAATCTGGAAAGATTCTGTGAGGGTTGTGTGTGGGTTAAGAGAACAAAGATTTTACTGCAGCACTTTACTTAAAGCAATGCAAACTTCTCCCCAATCTGAATATGTTTTAGTTTATAACACAAGCATGTTACGCGTTATTCGTTTACTCTATTCTACTCTACTTATTATCTGTTTTAGCATTTAATTTTACTTAAGCATTCTTAATTTCTATTTTGTTCCAAATCATATTTTGTTGGTTACCAAACGAGTTTGTTGAGGATTAATTGTTGCTAAATCGAAAATTACTAGTCCCTGTGGAATACGATAATTTACTTATCACATGCTACAACTTATGTGTACACTTGAGCATATCAGAACATAATTTTCGCTAGAATAAATAGTATACATTAGCAATGTATCAGGGGTGCACAAGGGTAATATTAAAAGAAAGACGTGAAAACTGGGGCCCTCCTAAAACACCTTGACCATTTTTTGTTAGAATTTGGAGTTGGCCATTTTTCAAAATTACACTGTATTTTTGGCCATCTACTCCAATATCCCTATAATGTCTTAACGAGTTGAATTATGCTCAACAGCGACAAGTTCAACATGGGCCCGAGGGGCTCGAGCCCCCCCTTCTCCCTAACTTTAAAATATTATATATTAATAGGATAATAGTTGGTACATTATATAAACTTTGGTATATGGCTCAATGGTACATGCACCTAAGCCCCCCTCCCCTCAGAGTCTTGAGTTCTAGTCGGCAACATGAGCTTAGCTTAACAGTAATTGACATGTACATTTGATCGAACTGAAACGCGGGGGCTTTAAGAAAATATTTTTTGTTTAAAAACAAAGCACCAGTCCAGTGCAAGTGCATACTGTCGATGCAAGTAATATAAAACTGGAAGTATTCCAGAATATCGATCCCATAGGGAACAAATACCACAAAATTCAAGAGAATAAGCAAAGATGTTTCAAATTGCAATCGTGGGTAACCAGTGTAAAACAATAAGTGAGATGAATTTTTTTTGTTTTCGAAAAGAAGAAATAAAAATGATAAAAGAGGGATTCGAACGTGCTTTTGCCTTATTGAAAGAAATTGTGACCTAATTGCAATTGCAATCATTTGACTCAAAACTTAAGCTTTGTAAACCGAATTCAACACTTATTCGACCTTCTATGAAGTATCTTTAGGAGGTTATGTGATTAAAACGATATTTCTATGGCTAATACAAACTTAGTTAATTTTGAAATACAATTCTTTTGGTTTTAAAGGTTTTTCCCTATGTCTAGGGTCAAAAACAAATTCCTATGTCTAGGCTATTTTCCTTTATTGCTTTTATGAAAACCTAATTTTTATCGAACCTTTTCAAAATTAGACTCCAATTGTTGTATACTAATCTAGGTGATTAATCTAAACTAGTAATGATATTTTTTAATTAATATAAGCAAACAATGCTATAAGATTAAGCAAGGTTGCTCTTACATATTAGGCCTTTATTCATTTCTCTAGGGCATTCACGACTTGAACCCTTAAAAGAAATTTAGCTCATCGTAGAGGGAATAAAAAACAACAATTGATACAAAACCCATAATTAAACAACTAAATAAAAGAAGTAAAAATCCAAATTAATAATGCAGAACAAATGACTTTGTTATTGCAAAGTGAAATGAAGAAGAACTTTATCAGAATCCTAAGGTAATTTCAAGCAAATCAAAACAATAGTAGCACTTGACTAAAATTCAAACTATTATGGACTAAAATTCAAAAGAACCACTGGGCATTGTTGTGAATACAATGAAAATTAATAAACCTCAGCGTCAACTACATTCAACAAACTCACAAGAGGGAATTGAAAAATAGAAACTAAAAAATGATAAAAACGTGAGAACTACCACAAACTCTTGTATTCCTTGCTATGATCGAACCAAATATACATTATCAGGCTATTGGATATTCACCTCCTCTAACTTTATTTGAGGAGGGATCAAACTCGAAATTTCATAGAGCTAAGATGAAGAAAATCTTGCTGGAAAATGATAGAAAACGAGGAACTACAGACTGTGGGGAGAAGAAAAACCCAACCACTTTTTTTGGTTCATTCTTCCTTCTTTTATAGGTTTTGGGGGCTAGGGTTTCCATTTTTGCTCTTCTACAACCTTGTGTCAACTTGTAGGCATGAAATTGGGCTGAAGAATCTCCCAAATCTCGCAAAATCTCCATAAATCTCGCAAATCTTGTGATTTTCTCGTGTTCTAGATTTTTGTAATACAATTGCATATATGTTGCATTATTTTCCAGATCTGCCAAAATTGCAAATGCAATGCAATTTCATTTATGTTGCATTTTCAAATTCATGCACAAAAACATCAAGTAAGTGTGGTTTTCATTTTCTTTTGCTTTCTTTCCTCCACTTACGTAATTTAAAAGGCTTCAAATAATAATTCAATTTAAACCAACTTTTTGCTAGCATTTTTATCTAATAACACACATAAAATAACAAGAATAACTAAGTATAAAGACCAAATAATCCTCATAAATGAGAATTATCAACATTGTATAAACTTTGGTCTTCTAGATCCGTCACTGATGCTCGGGTTGATATAATCACTCGACCAATTGAGTTAGACTTAGATTGACAAGTCAACATGAGCATAGCTCAATAGTAATTAATATGTACTCCTTCCATGAGGTTGAAAGTTCGAATCTCCATACCCCACGTTTGTTGAAAAAAAAGAAGCTTAGATTGACACATTTTTACTATACTATAGAGTAAATGGATATAAATATAGATTTTATACATGATATAGATGATTTTTCTTTTTGTTTTTCAACCGTCTAAAAACTTTCTATTTCTAAAATCAAACCAGTGATGTGAATAAAACTCACATTTCTTTTAGTTGTTCAACATCGAGGGATGCACCCTTGGAAAGTAGGGATGCATGCGGGTTGATTCGACTTGGTTACTATGCAAAATTGAAGCCGGACCACCTAAATAAAGGAAGAAAAATACAAAACCGATGCTGAACCATTTACTGTGTAACTCGTGCCACCAGAACCAACGGTCTAGTTGATTTGGCACGTGTAAGCCTAAACTCTCTTTTGATCTTATTGCACTTATACATGAAGTTTGATACACGTAAATTGGTATAGGTTGCACTGAAGGATGCCGTGGTAGAATTTGGGAATCTCCTAAGTTGTGGACTATAACGTGCACAAAGCTTCATAAGGAGACAGGTTAGGCATTGAGATAAGAATATTAAGTGTTGAGTTGAAGTAAGTTAGGGTCATGAGCAAGTTGGGTACACATTAGGTGTATTATGTGTTGAATGCAAAAGCTTTAATTTCTAATTAAATTAGTTAAAGTTTGTTTTATGAATTAGGAGGATTTAAAAGGATTTAAGGTCTAAAGAAATAAGTAGGAGCTGACCAATGTATATGAACTCACGGATTGTGTTATTGATGAAGTAGGAGTTGTCCATCTCATGTGAATTCAATAGCCAGTTGGAAGCTCTAGGAAATGGGTCAACTTCAAACGGTCATATCTCTCAATCTACTTAAGCAAATTCGATGATTCTTGAGCCAAAATCACAGAAATTGAATGAAGAATAAGTCTGTAGGCATTTGTGAGAAAATACAAAGAGGAAGGTCGTGAAAATTTAAGAAAAACCGAGAGGTGTTCCCAGTTTCTCGGCCAGTAGAACAAGGTGAAGAAATCTAGACATTTTAAGCTCTTGAGGACGAATAAGAAGCTCAAATTTTGAGGTAAGTAAGTTTAGACGTTGTATTTGAGGGTTATCAAATAAAATTGGGTGGTTGTTTTGCTAAAATTTGAGAAACCCATGCTGGAAGTCGAATATGTAATTTTGGGTTTAAAAAAGATGGGGCTAGAGAGATTAAGGAAGATGTGTTTCCAATTTGTTATACCCTACGGCCAGGTGTGTGCAATTACTATGCTATGAGTTATGTGATTGAATTAGATCTATTTTGGGCCAAGTAGCAAAAGGGATTAATGTTATGGAATTCATTTTCAAGGCAAACGAAGATAGGAGAAACTTATAAGCCTTGGGAGCCTTCCGGTGATTGTGAGTGACTTTGTTCGAAAACCTATGTTTTGATCTTTATTTCTTCAAAAGCTTAATAATGATAGATATTGAAGCATGCTTAAACTACTTTCTACTCATTTTTCATTGAACTCCTAATAATATGTCGGTGTTGAAGGTTAAGCATAATTTTAACTAGTTTGTTACTCCGCGTTCAAGCATGGAAACTAAGTTTTCTTACAAGTACCCTGCATTAATCCATTTTAAAACATGTTTGAATTGCCAAAACTTAAAGTATGATTGTTTTGCTATGTTAAAGGATTTATGCGTTGAGAACACGAAAAATGAGTTTGGTCAGTGAGTTCTCCTTTAACCATACGATGAACTTAACTTTTGGCATGACACTTGAAGTTGGAAGCTTGTTTAAGATGAAAGTTTGTGCTTATGTTGAGAACTTGCTGAATGTGATTCCAAAACATGTTTTCTAACTATTTAAAGCATGCCTTTATATAAACTTGACCCTCGATACTGAAAGACAGTGAGAAGGTATTCGGGTGGTAGTTGGTCTGGCCCAATACTGAAGGGCATGGAGAAGGTATTCGGGGAGACCAGTGAGCTTAAATGGCATTCCACGTGCACGTGAGAGAGGTATTGAAGCTGTTGGTTTAGAGAGGACTCTACCACAGCTAGGGTTTGGAAGAGTACCATGCTACGAGTTTTCTTTATCATGAGTTATTATGTTTTGAAATACCTATACTTGATTTCGATGCCTACATTATGAGTTCTTATGCTTTGATTTTCGTGGTGCTTAAAGACTGTAATTTGGCGGCATTGTTTAATTACTTTTGATGTTTTACCTTTGAACACATAACTTATTAAGATAATCACTCACTGGGCTTCCCAACTCACGTTTTCAACATGTTTTCTCTCCCCAGGTAGCGAATGAGTTCCCGGTGCTTAGCCTCGACAAGACCTATTTGCCACCACGCCTCTTTAGCTCTTTGTATATATACTTCCACATGTATATAGTTTAGAAATAAAAGCATTCTAGCCGAGTTGTAATAGACTTAAGTATGTTATGACTTGTTATGAAAACCTAATATGGGGGAATGAATGCATCTTGCTCAGGTGTGTAACTGTGCGCTCAATTTTACTTGTTCATACATGCTACGTTGTGTACAGTATCGGGTTAGGGTTGGGTTGGGCAGGGAGTGCCAGTAAGAGGGCTGGTATTCTCTGTCTTCGCATCCCTTCCTAGGTTAGGCAAGTGAGTTGGGAGGGAGTGTGATAGCACGCAACTCTTTGCTTATATGGCGCGCAAGTCGAGATCTAGGTACGCTGGTTGAGTATGGTCCAACAAACTGTGCGTGCCCACGCCTAGTGCATTTCTCCATTTTTTTTTTAATAAAAAAAAAATTGTCAAGAAAAACAAACATACTATTATCTTTTGATAACTTTTGTATTTAAATTTTTAAAAAAAAAATTCCTTTTTAACACTTTTTTTTAAAAAATTTCTTTTGGTAATATCAAAATAATGATTAAAAAATGGTGGTGTGGTATTGCTTAAAATGAAAATAAATATTGTATAAGTATCACGTATCAAGATTCAAAATAATGGCAACAAAAATATCTATGACATCTTTTGACACCTCACTTCACAAGTTCACATCACACTATGACATGATACTAGTACTAGAACCTAGCAAGAGCTACCTATATACTACTTGTGTCTTGTCACTTAAAAAGTTTACTAAACGTAAAAAAAAAAAAAAATAAATAAACAAATAGAATACTTAAGAGCTTGCCTTTACTTGACTAAATCGTGCGTGAAGTTAAACTTGTAGGCTTGTAGCGAATTAATTCTTCTTATTCTTCTTTTGTACATAAGTATTAGTTCCCTTCCTTTTGCTCTTCTTCTTATGCTCCCTCTTTTTTTCTTATTCTTCTTCTTCGTGAGATTGAAATTAGAAACTTTTGGGAATTTGTGCGAATGACCTCTTTTCATGTGCTTTAATGTCATTTGACATGCATTTTGAAATTAATGGCATATGACCTTTTCCGTACTCCGCAACTCATCCAAATTACTTTGAGGACAACGTACTCTCGCTCTCGCTCTTGCTCTCGTACTCTCATTCTCGCTCCTGTTCTCTCTCTTCTCTGACTTAATTTTATCTTATTTCTTTATTTCCAATCTTTTTTCTTCAATATTGCTATCGCTTGTTCTCATTCTCGCTCATCTCTAACTTAATTTTATATTTTTTCCAATATCTTCTTCTTCAATCTCGCTCTTGCTTGTTCAAGCTCTCGCTCCTCTCTGACTTTTTTTTCTTTCTTTTTTTGATCCTTTCTTCTTCAATCTCACTCTTGTTCCTCACGATTATGAGCAAGAGCGAGAGCGAGAGCGAGCATCTTTTAAGATCCAAGCAATTTTGTTGATGTGGCAAGCGAGAGCGAGAACGAGAATTATTAGCGAGAGCGTTACTGATAACTCTTAAAATAAGAGTTATAGGCTATCATTTTAGGATTGAATTGTCATATTTTATCTTGATTTATCTTGGAAATTCCCTAGTTTTGATTTATTTTGCTATTGGGTATTTTTGATTTAGAAAAATTCTTATTAGAGCAAGATTTTAATAATTAATGAGCTTTATTTAATTAATTCAGGGTATGATTAAAGATTGGATAATTGTTGTGGAAGAAAGACTCTTGAATCTAAGGAGTAGTTTTATAACGTTTTGCTGGAGCAAGTCTGATAGTTCAAGACAGTACGAATTTTGCAGGTGATAAAAGGCAGCTTATTAAATGAGCGGGAAGATATCAGAACAATTAGCTTATTTTGGCCAATAGGAGCTCGCCATTTCATGGGTCTTGTCTAATCAACCTGATTTGCATAAAGGATGAAATTTAAGTATTGGGCAACCATTTTTTGAGAAAGGAGGGATGAGAGAGGTCTATAAATCGAAGATAGAGAGAAAATGAGAAGAGCTCTCGATTTTGGAGGCCATGGGCGATGATTTTTCCAAATAAGGAAGGTTTCCTCTCATGGAGCTGAAGCAGATGCCGAATCGAGCTTTTTGGGGAAACATTATGTTTTCTTCTTCTACTTTCTCTTCTTCCATTTAGTTTTTCTACTGTCACACCCCCTTCCCAGCTTACTTGCCTAACCTAGGAAGAGATGTAAAGACAGAGACAATCAACCCTCTTACTAGCTCTCCCTGACCATCCCAACATATACCTGGAAATGAAGGCAACACAACACGTTTGAACAAGTAAGTTTGAAACGCTCAAATACACATATGAGCAAGACACATTCATTTTCAGTACTATGTTCTTTAACAAGTCATAACATTTTATAGTTATTACAACCCCGCTAAAATGCTTTTACTACAAACTATATACATAAGAAAGTGTATATACAATGAGCTAAAACGGCGTGGTGGCAAACAGGTCTTGTCAAGGCTAAGCACCAGGAACTCGTCTGCTACCTGGAAAGAGAAAACATAATGAAAACGTGAGCTGGGAAGCCCAGTGAGTGTCTATCTTAAAAACATTATAAGCTCAAAGGTGAAGCATAATGATGGACAAGCTACAAGTTAGAGATAACTTATCACTTATTTGTAAGCATAATCAAACCATGCTACCCATTTACAGGTTTAAGTCACCACATTATGTATAGCATAGAAACTCATAATGTAGTACCATACTGAAGAATAGACATTTCAAAAGCGTAGAAGCTCACAACAATAAAACTCATAACATGATACCACTTTCGAACCTTAGCTGTGGTAGAGTCATCTCTATACCAACAACGTTCATACCTCTCTCACGTGCACGTGGAATGCCATTGAACACACTGGTCTTCCCTAATACCTTCTCTATGTCCTTCAGTATTGGGGTTAGACCAGTTACTACCCGAATACCTTCTCTTTGTCCTTCAGTATCGGAAATCATGATTCCTCCCTTCCAAGTACCTTCTCAATGTCCTTCAGTACTGGGGGTTAACAACATACCGGGGCATACTTTGATTACCTTGGAAATCATGTTTTGATAACACAAACAACAAATTCTCAACATTTGCACTTTTCCTTTCTAAACATGTTTCCAAGTGGATTTACACAAGGCATTTTCTAAAGGAAGTCATACTTCCATAATTTAGTTTCCATGCTTGAATGTGTAGTTACAAACTAATTCAAATCATGCTTAAGTTTCATCAATGACATTCTATTAAAAGCTCCATGAAAAATATACAAAAGTAAGTCAAGCATGTTTCAATAATCAACATTTATGCTTTTGAAGAAAAACAAAGGTCAAGCATAGTTCTAAAATAGAGTCACTCACAATCACCAAAAGGGTTCCAAGGATTATAAGCTATTCCTATCTCCGTTTGCCCTGAAAAAGAAATTAATAACATTAATTCCTTTCCTTATACACCTTAAAAACATATCTAATTCAGTCCCATAACTCAATTCATAATAACCATACGCACTTGGGTGTAAGGTATATAGAAATGGAAGCACATCTCCTTCAATCTCTTGCTAGCAGTTTTTTTTTCTTGCACCTAAAATTCCAGGTTCAACTTTCAGCTTGGGTTACTCAAAATTTAGCAAAACAACCACCTAATATTTTTTGATAAACCTCAAGTACAACATCTTAGCTTACTTACCTCAAAGTTTCAGCTTCTAATTCCTCCTCAAGAGCTGAAAAGAAACTGATTTCTTCACATTTTCTTGCTAGCAGTTTTTTTTTCTTGCACCTAAAATTCCAGGTTCAACTTTCAGGTTGGGTTCCTCAAAATTTAGCAAAACAACCACCTAATATTTTTTGATAAACCTCAAGTACAACATCTTAGATTACTTACCTCAAAGTTTCAGCTTCTAATTCCTCCTCAAGAGCTCAAAAGAAACTGATTTCTTCACATTTTCTTGCTAGCAGTTTTTTTTTTCTTGCACCTAAAATTCCAGGTTCAACTTTCAGCTTGGGTTCCTCAAAATTTAGCAAAACAACCACCTAATATTTTTTGATAAACCTCAAGTACAACATCTTAGATTACTTACCTCAAAGTTTCAGCTTCTAATTCCTCCTCAAGAGCTCAAAAGAAACTGATTTCTTCACATTTTCTTGCTAGCAGTTTTTTTTTTCTTGCACCTAAAATTCCAGGTTCAACTTTCAGCTTGGATTCCTCAAGATTTAGCAAAACAACCACCTAATATTTTTTGATAAACCTCAAGTACAACATCTTAGCTTACCTCAAAGTTTCAGCTTCTAATTCCTCCTCAAGAGCTCAAAAGAAACTGATTTCTTCACACTGTTCTGCTATCCGAGAACTGTGAACACCTCTCAGTTTTATACAATTTTCACCTCCTTCCTCTTCGTATTTTCAAAACATCCGCCTACTGTCGTATTCTACACTCAATTTATGAGATTTTGACTCAAAAATCATCAAATTTGGTGCAGTAAATTAAGAGATATGGCTGTTTGAAGTTGATCCTCTTCCAAAAGCTTCCAGCTGGACAGCACCTACTTGCCAAAGACAAATCTGTGGCTCCACAAATTTTTGCCAGCTCCTACTTCCTCATTTACATCTTAATCCCCTTTTTTTAAAACACCAAAACAAGCCAATAAATTCACCTAACACATTTAGCCAACTTTACTTAAGTTTGTGAGAAATAAGAACTTTCATTCAATACATAATGCACCTAAAATTTACCCAACTTGTTAATGACCTTAACTTACTTCAATTCAACTCTTAATATGCTTATTCAATGGCTTACCTATCTCCTTATGAAGCTTTATACACATTGTAGTTCACAATCCAAAAGATTCCCAAATCCCATCACGACATCTTTTAGTGCAACCTATATCAATTTGCATATGTCAAAACTGTTGGGTTTTGTGTCCTAAAACTCGTGGTTTTGTAAACTCAATGTATATTCCGTTTTGCAATAAAGATGTTATTGAGGTTTATTCAGTACAGGTGTTATTGGATAAAGTGAATTGCGTTCTTTTAACTCAAATCCAATGAACTAAGAACCCTTGACTATAAGATGTAAACTTGAACTTTATGTATGACATAAAAGTGGATCAAGTTCGAGTAATAGTCAGAACGGTCTATAGTATAGGGATAGGGCTGGGTACCTTATCCTGGGGACACTATGGACGCGGCCCACTTTGTATAGTACTAACGATGTGATCCTGAATCGTTCATGTGGAGACATGAAAGTGGGAGCGTCCTATGCAATGAGTTTGCATAAGACTGGACCGCGAAATAGTCACTTAGGGGTTGTTTGGGACACTGAGTTGGTTATAATAACATGGGTTATAATAGTCTGTGAAATAATATAATATTGTTTAAAATGCAGAGTTGTTTAGTCTGGGGTTATAATAGTCTGTGTTTGGAGTGCAGAGTATTTCATAGGTTATTATAACACAGGCTATTATAACTCTTGCCCCAAACAGCCCCTTAGACTTTTTAACTCCGTTTATTGTTTTAACTGACTATTTTCATACGATGACCTAGGTAACTCGATCTTAATCCTGAGTGTGCTATGAACTCCTGTTTATTCTGAATTATCCTTAGATTTGCATGGGTGAGAGTAGCCCGAGATCGCTGACTCAATAAGCCTCCCATTTTGGGGATAAGACCGAGTAGATAGTTGGGAACATAGTCATGCGAGATGGAATTCACTCCTACCCGCTTTAGGGTTTAGTAGAGAGGTTGTTCCCTTAAGTGCTGACTCCGGGTCTTGAACAATGGGCCCACCCTCTCATTGGCCCGAGAGGGATTCGGTTTGTTGGTCGGACCACAAACCAATTGTTCATTAGATGATCAGTGGGACTTAAGGAACAAGAAGTAATTACAGGGGTAAAACGATTTATTTGACCCAGCTGTAATTACGAATGACCTGTGAAGGATCAACTTACTAACTATGGTTATATCGAGTGGACATAAATATATCTACAGTGAGGAGAGTGCAGCCACTGGGCTTTAGTGTAGTGTCCCGGTGGTTAACGAATGTTGATTAGCTAGGCTAAAGAGTTTGGCTGGTTAATCTCGTATCGTTGGAGCTCAGGATCTGTAGGTCCATTAGGTTCCCCTTACTAGCTCGGACTAAGCCTTGTAACAATTTGAGAGAAAAGAATTTGAATTGTTCAAATTCGGTTTTAGGAGAAAACGTTAATTATATTCGATATACTTAACGTTTCATAGCTTAATTATGAATTAAACTATGATAAAGAAGAGGTGGACATATTTAAATTTGATTTAAATATTGGTTCGGTTTAAAACATGAATAGGGATTCATGTTCGAACATTCGATTTGAGAAATCGGGATTGGTCCAATTATTTAATTTGATATTTGATATTAAATTAAATAATTATTTAAAATTAATTAAATTATTTAATTAATTAAAATTTGATTTTAATTTAAAATTAATTTTATATTAATTTTGAATTAAAATTAAAAGAAAAATCAAATTCATTTTGGAATGAATTTTGGACCAAATTCATGTTTTCATGAATAACCTACTTGCTTTTTCAAATTAACCAAAATTGGCCACCTCCTTCTTGTTTAATCCTCATCACTCATGTGTTGTCATCTTCACAACGCTTAAGGAAGCTTATGATTTGTTTTAAATAAGAAGAAACACCATGGGTGAGTAGAATTTTGCAGAAAATTGAAGATTTTTTCGGTTTTAGACCTTTGCTTCCTCTCTCAAAAATTCTCTCAATTAAGGATCCCACAATCCGTTCCAAGGCCTGAGGATAGTAGGGAAGATCCTAAGGGAGGTCCACGAAGTGTTCGTGATCAGAAATTGGCCAAGGATTAGGAGAATTTTGAACAACAAAGGTAATGTTATTATTCTCTGTTTTTCCAGTTTTGAGCATGTTATTTGTTTGATCAAATTGATGTAATTAGAGTGTTTAAGATCCAAAATTGCTTCCGCTTTATTAATATTCACCCCTTCAAAAACATCATATATGAGCACAATATGATCAAAAGAGAGTTTAGGGCTTACATCTACACCATTTACTTCATGACTATATTTCAATTTCTTTGTTGTAGTTTTTACATTATAAACTAATCACCTTAAGATGAGGATTAAATGATGATTGCTTTTGATTAATGTTATAGCCGAGTATATTTCATTTCCTTCAATTTGGTTTTCAAGAGGTTTTATTTATTAACTCATTTTTTTTGGCCAACTGATTTGCAGTAGTGTTCCTCCGATTTCTAGGAAGAATAAGAGGGGCTGAAAGCTTAAAAACCACATTAGCTCATTGTTAGGGTTAGTAACTAGCTCAGTGAGTAGGTTATGGATAATCACTCACCTAATGCACACACAATACAGTAGGTTAAACTGTGCTGAAGTAATGGGAATGAAACAATATATTTTAGGTGATTCGGGAGAATGCTGTGTAATCTATAGTGGGTTGAATGGAATGAATATGTACTCAAGTCGTAACTTAATTAAAGTATGATTTACTTCTAATCTAAGCCTTTATATTAGCTCAAAGTACCTAGTCTAGTTGTTATTTGTTCATTTACGATTCCTCTGTTTCGCTCTATTTTAGCAAATATTTTGTTCAAGCATTGTTATTTTATTTTAATTCAGTTCCTTAATGAATTTTCTGGTTACGAATTGAGTTTAGTGAGAATTAATTTGTGGTAAAATAGAAAATTACTAGTCTTTGTAGATACGATAATTTACTTAACACTTGCTACAAATGTATGTGTATACTTGCGCATAGACACCCTATTATTACTGAAATATTCACATTACTCTAGCACGTGTCAGTTACCCTATATGAGAGTGTGACCAAGTGAGACGACCTCATACTACCCTCCTGGGTAATTTTGTGTGCATTGCCACGTTAGAATGTGTTAATTATATTTCATTATTTTCATATGACAGGTTAAATCGCATTAAATTGCTTGAAAATGGGTCTTCCGTACAAAAACTCCGAAACTTTTTGGGGAGTTAGGGTTTGTCATTGGTAACTTGATTTATTTGTGACCTAACTTGTGAGTCGTGAATATTTATACTTTTTAGTTTTTATACTTGAAATTGAAAACAAATCAGAATCACACAAATTTGGAATAGAATTTAGATTTAGGCTAGGAAATATTTGATTTAGATTTCAAAAAATATTTAGGAAAGGGAAAGGGAAATTTTCCGATGTACATCTATATTTTCTTTCCAATTTTGAATTTATGTAAAACTTTTCCATACCTTAGTTTTGTTTCAAATTATAAAATTTCAAACTGTCTGTGAGATTAGGGAGGAAGGAAGAGAGCGAGTTGTTGGACGTCAACGATGACATGTGAACAATATAAAAAAAATAGGCTAAATTATAAAAAATACCTCTGAACTTTGTACTTTGTTTCAAAAATACCCATGAACTTTCAAAAGTTACAAAAATACCCTTAAACTTTCAAAAAAAGTTCAAAAATACCCTTACCGTTAGTTTTGGATGGAAACCGTTAGTACTTTGTTTCAAAAATACCCCTGAACTTTGTACTTTGTTTCAAAAATACCCCCAAACTTTCAAAAGTTTCATTAATACCCTTAAACTTTTAAAAAAAGTTCAAAAATACCCTTACCGTTAATATATGGATAGAAATCGTAAGTACTTTATTTTAAAAATACCTTTAAACTTTCACATCAATACCCTTAACCTTAAAAAAAGTTAAAAAAATGTTCTTACCATTAGTATATGGACGAAAACTGTTTATCTACACCTAATTACCTATCTCTTCTATTTCTTCTTTCTCCTGATTTGCTTTAATCTATGGCTTAATACTTATTTTTCCTTATTTTTCCCTTTCTTTTTCAATTCCCTCTTCTATTTTCTTCCATTTTCCCCTAAAGCTTCTCTCATTTCTCCTCTATTATGAAATATTAGAACTTTAAATTAACATGAAGTACTATTTCTCATTTCTAAGCATGCTCAAACATAAATATAAGAAATTTCAACACCCAAACAATCAATGTCTTTGAAGTTATTTTGAGTTGGAAATAACTAATTTGAAAACAACTCATATAGATTCCCTCATTTTTTTTCATATAAATACTCTCATTTTTTCTCCATTTGTTTAATTCTCAATCATGAGGAACATTCTTAACTGACCACAACAAATAGACTAATTTGAATAGAAAAAAGAATTAATAAAATCTTCCTCCACTACAAATTTAGTAATGCATATGTTTTATTTCTTTTCCCTCCCACTAGATGTCTTCAAAATTATGACCCAAATTCTCAACATGTGTATCTCTTTGTGTATTAAACCCAAACATACTAACACAAATTACTAACATACAATTTTGTTAAAACATTTAAGTCCTAAGTTTGCTTGGGTGGTTCCATTATTCTCCTTCTTCTTGCTATAATCTATATATCTTGATTGAAGGGGGTAGTTTTAAAGATTGAAAAATAGAAGAAGAGAGTAACAAGGGTATTGAAAAAGAAAGGGAAAAACAAGAGGAAAAATAGAGAAGTATTAGGCCATAGATTGAAGCAAATCAAGAGAGAGAAGAAATTGAAGAGGGAGGGAATGAGATGTAGACAAATGTTTTTCGTCCATATACTAACGGTAAAGATATTTTTTAGCCTTTTTTTAAAGGTTAAAGGTATTAATACAATTTTTGAAAATTAAGGAGTATTTTAAAATGAGGTACTAACAATTTTTGTTAATATATTGGGTATTTTTGACATTTTAAAAAAGTTTTAAAGGGTATTTTTGAACTTTTATTAAAAGTTTAAGGGTATTAATGAAACTTTTGAAAGTTTAGGGGTATTTTTGAAATAAAGTACAAAGTTTAGGGGTATTTTTGAAACAAAATACTAATGGTTTCTATCCAAAAATAACGGTAAGGGTATTTTTGAATTTTTTTTGAAAGTTCAGGGGTTTTTTTTTTTAGTACAATAGGGGTTGGGGGGATTCGAACCATAGACCTCGTGGTCGTTAACACATTCAATATACCAGTTGAGCTATGCTCTCTTTGACAAGTTCAGGAATATTTTTGAAACAAAGTACAAAGTTCAGGGTATATTTTATAATTTAGCCAAAAAAATACCATATATGCGGTCGGTTTGGTCTTCATAGTGCTCTGTTGAAGAAACAGAAACTGCCCGTTTGATAACGTTCCTGTTTCCTGTTTCTTGTTCCTGTTTCTCATTTTCAAGAAACAGTCATGTTTGATAAACGATATTGTTTCTTGTTTCTAAATTTTTTAGAAATGTTTCTAAAAAAATGGCAGATTTTGAGAAACTTCAAAAAGTAGTTTCTCAAATTCTGTTTCTGTTTCTTTTTTCAGGTTTCATGCATGTATTCATATTTCTCTTTTTACCCGTCTCTCCCCTCTCCCTTATTTCTCTCTTTTCCATTCTATTTTTTTTTCTTTTAATACTTTTTAATCTTTTTATTTTTTTTTCTTATTTTTTATTTTTATTTTTTGATTTATTTCTTTCTATTCGTTCTCTCTCTTTCATCATAATCTCTTTTTTTTTATAGTTCATTATCTTTTTTTTTCTTTTTACTTTTCTCTTTTCGTTTATGTTTTTTTCTTCTCTCTTATTTTCTTATTTTCTTTTACTTTACATTAACGAGCTTATAGTTATTATTTTCTATTTAATTTTCTATTGTTTTTTTTGTACGATTTTATTTTTTATTAAATAAATAAACTAATAATGTATTTCATTCTCTCTTTTTCTGATTTTACTTGCTTGTATTATTGGCTAATGCATTTTTAAAGAAAAAATAAAAATAAAAATTATTATTAAATTAAAGAAATGTGAGTATGTTCGATTATCTGACCTTAGATAATTTATAAATTCGTCTAATTGAACTAACTCTTGTAAGTCAAAATCGTTCAAAGTGAATTGATTGAAGTGAGAAATAACATTGAAAATCAAATTTGAACAACATTTGAAGGATAAAATTTATTATTATTATTATTATTATTAATTAGGTGTTGGGCCTTAATAAAATACTATAACCTCTTTATAATTGTTTTATATTTATTTTAATGCATGTTATATATTTTATTTTTACCAAAAAACAAGAAACAAGAAACAGAAATAGTTATCAAACATGTTTCTGTTTTTAATTTTTAAGAAACAGAAACGAGAAACGAGAAACAGAAACAAGAAACAAGAAACGAGAAACAAGAACGTTATCAAACGGGGCCATAGTTTCGACTTCTTCATTTTTCAAACCGCCACGGACCGATTTAGCTGAACCAAAATCGAACCGCCATCGGTTTGCACGGTTTTGTCGGGTTTAGTTCTGGCTTGCACCCCTTGGAAAGTAAAGCGAGTACACTGTATCGATTGCAGTATTTTCATTCTTTAAGCACGACAACATCGGCACGTGCTTTGTCTTCATCTTTCACTTTGGCCCGATAACATCCGCTGTAATAGACTTCAACCAACGAGAGAGAGAGAGAGAGAGAGAGAGAGAGAGAGAGAGGAAGGAAGGAAGGAAGACCTGTTTTCTGCAGAATTTTTCGGGAATTTGCAGGACGCTGAATTCCTGAATCAATGGCAGCGGCCGCGTGTCTGGGGAACCCTGTTCTTACGAGAGTCACATTACTTGGTTGTATAAGCAAAGAGCAATTGACTTCCCGCAGAGCTCAGAAGATGACGGTGTGTCTGTGCGCCATGGACTCCAAATCAGTGGGTGTTGGAGGTGATGTCTTTTCTGTGACGTCGTCTGCTAAGTCCGGAGTTGATTATCTAGGACAGAGCACTAAAGGAGATATGAATCTCAAACTCGAGCGTCTTGAGGCTTTTGGTAACTCTCTTTGATCAAGTGAAACGTCAATTCACGTCTTATTCGTTTTTTCTTCAAACTAATTGCACAGTCTACTTGTCTTTGTCATCACACTGTCAATTGGACCAATAGTTAATAGGAACCTGAAGAACTTATTTTCAGTTTCACTTTAACCTATCTTACTGCGTTGCCACTTTTTCAGTGTCCTACACCTTTGTATTTACGATCACTCCAAGTACCATCCATTAGTGACAAATTCTGTGAGTTCAGCATTATTATTCTTGAGTAAGTGGCGTTTTCCTTTTCATGTAGGTGTAGATGGTGAAGAAAGCTTAGAAGGTCCCATCGAGGAAGTTGCGAGGTTGGAGGCACAGGAAGCCGAGGATCTCCTTAGAGATTTGGGAATCCCGGTCAGTGGCGAACCATATTTCCAACACGCTTTTCTGCATTTCTAAAGTTTCAGTATGCTGTCTTTTGTGGGTGGAATTTAACTTGACTGTCTACAGCTCCATTGTATGTGCTCTGCTGGAAGTTTTGTATAAATGTATATCCATGCTATTGATTTAAGTTATTTTCTTTCCAAGAGATGTATAGAATAACCCGATTGAAGCATGATGATCAATGTGTGAAGTGCGTTATAGGTTCCGTTCATCTCTCTCTCTATTTTTGTGTTTTTTTTGGAGATATTCTTAGCTATTACCTTAAATGCTTTATTTTGGTCCTGGTTTATCCTAATTTTTTTTGAACAAGAAACGAAGGTTTATCCTAATTCGTATAAGGAAAAAAAGTTCATTCAGCCGCTTCCTTCCGGAAGAACTAAGCATGTTTTTGGTAGGCACCGAATATTGGATTTTTCATATTAAATTAACGCATTGCGCAATTGATCTTCAATTTTCTACTTCCACGATCTTATCATCGTATGCAAGGAAGAAATGACTGATTCTTCAAGGATATTAACATTTGCAACGTGATTTAGGCTATTGGACTACGTTTAAAGAATACTAATAAACTTTGTTTTTTTTTTTTAAATTCTTTATTTCCAAATGGTTGCTTTTGTCCTTCCCTTCATCTTTCTTTATTGTAATCTACAAAAAATCTGCTAGACAAACATCAGCACTTTTCCTCCGCTCACAAATGTTAATTTACATTTTGCAGAGTCCTTCATCCAGAAATTCACCACACGGTATATTTTGTAGCCGAACATTGAATCTTCGATCGATCAGTGCCATTGGATATGACATGGACTACACATTGATGCATTATAATGTCATGGTAATTGTCTCTGATATTTTTTCACTCGATAAGCACGGGAAAAGGATTAGGGCAGTTTTCTTGCTAGTGATCTCTTTCCTATAAGAAAATGGTTAGTGATATTACAGACTCTGAAATATTTCATACCTAACTTCAACTCTTTCTTAAGCCGTCCTTTTCTTTTCACATTAATTTCTGTCCATTCATTATCTTCTGAAAACTTATATACTTGTACTCCTTCAGGCTTGGGAGGGAAGAGCGTATGACTACTGTATGGAAAACTTAAGGAACGTGGGTTTCCCTGTCGATGGACTCGCTTTTGACCCAGACTTGGTAATAGTTCTTTCTGAGCTAGTTTAAGAATTGTTGTGGTGGACTTTCTTTCTTATCCTTATATCGTGTGTTTCCTTTGTTTCTGCACTTGTCACTTCAATATTTAATTAGGTTATAAGAGGCCTTGTCATAGACAAAGAGAGAGGTAATTTAGTAAAGGCTGATCGTTTTGGTTATGTAAAAAGAGCAATGCATGGAACAACCATGCTGTCTACTCGAGATGTAAGGTATATGTTTATGTATAACTTTGTGCTAAACTTCTTTTGTGCCGGATAGCCATTAATTCGATGAAAGGCATGCAGCCAGTCTTTTAAATTGTAATAAGATGTGAGCTCCACCTTTTTGCGGGCTAAAACAACAGCTCTTGACTCTCAATTCATTTTTTTTTTGAACAAGAAACAACACTTTTTATTGAAGAGATCTTGCCTCTCAATTCATATAAAACACTCTTACGCATGTATACCAGTGTGTATTTCTTCTCGTCATTATTGTATAATTTTATGGATCTTAAGATGGACATCAAGAAATACTCTAAATTGTCTGGCTTTTCAACATTTTAAAATTTCTAATTGCATTAAGATTTTATTTTGAAGCCTTTGTTTTCAGATGTTGCATTTTTAGATATAGGTAATTGGCTCCAACAACTTATAATTGGTGTATTATATCTAATGATTTTTATCTTCTTCCCATATTGTATTTTACATGCAAATGTCATAGTTTAAAATGAAAATTTGAGCTTGAGAATTATTTAAATATATTATAATATAAAATACTGGCTCTATAAGAGAGCAAAGAGTTCGAGCCTTTGAAGAAGCTAAAATATTGGCTATATATGTAGTAGACTTGCTTATATTAAAATACATATCCTTCCTTTCCCAAATCCGATGCGTTACTGTGTGCAGTTTTCTTATAAACAAGGTGTTAGGGGCCACGCTTCCTTGTAGTATACTCATGACCTACCACAATAAGATAACAAAAGTTTTAAATTATCAAGTTTTCCACCTGGTGCTTGAAAACTGAGGCTTTGGAGGGTGTCTCTAAACATCCCAAGTCCTTACCACAAAGACCACCCCTTAAAGAATGTGGGTTACTGTGTGTATGTCTCATTATGTTTGTTCCTTGTATCTTGTGTTTTTGCTTCTCCTATCGTATGCTCAAATTATCCCATAGGATTGAGTTTGGTAGATTAGCCTTGCTAGATTTTTGTTAATCTTGACTATATTACGTATTGCAAAGAAAAACTATAGCTAAATTTTCTAGAGTGATGTTGATGTTTTGTGCATAGTGAGATATATGGGAGGGAATTGGTGGATCTGCGAAAGGAGAATCGATGGGAATTCCTCAATACACTATTTTCTGTATCAGAAGCTGTTGCATATATGCAGGTAGCCCTATTGTGATCCACTCTATTATTTGAACATTGCTCTTGTTATAAACATGACTTCTTACTCTTGTTACAAGTCAGTTGCTTTGCTTTGGCTTCCTAAAGAATTAAGAATTCCTTTGCCTACCGTTTTGATGTAGGACATATTATTCTAAACAGACTTTGTATTTCCCTTAGTTTCTTGAAGATCTTGTTTAAGTGATCTTCTTTTATCTTTTAGTAACTATTTTTACTGTTTAGTTCTTTTAAGTTGTTCAGCTGGTTACCTTCAAGTTTCCTTGGCTTTTAGGTCCTCATTTCCAGTCCTCCTACTTGCATAAATGGAGAGCTGCAACCTTTGTACATTCATTATTGAGATCATTAATAAAAATTCCCCACACTTGTTTACATCAAGTGGTATCAGAGCTCCTGATCCATAGCTTGAAATTTCCTTTCAAAATCGGATCTTAAACACAACCATCATGGACGCGGAAGCTTCCTCCACCATCCCTCAAAATCTTGATCAACGCTTGTAGTCGGTGGAAAATTCAATTGAAGAATTAAAGAAAGGGTTCATTGACATGCATCAAGCTATTATTCAACTCACTCGGCAAATGAACCAACAGTACGCTATCAACTGTCAATGCTAAAGGTTTGAGAGAATTAGAATGCTCTATTCCATTCACTAAAGAGATATATATATATACAAGTGTACAATGTTGACCTAAGTAGGAGAAAGTGAAAAGACAATAAAGGACAACCCAATTAATATATTTACAAAAATGCAATTATACTAATATAAGAACTCTAACACTCCCCCTCAAGTTGGAGCATATATATTCATCATGCCCAACTTGTTAGAGAGGTAATCTATTCGTGCTCCATTCAATGCCTTGGTGAAGATGTCTCCTAATTGCTCTCCAGTCTTCACATATCCTGTTGATACCAAACCTTGTTGTATCTTCTCACGTACAAAATGGCAGTCAACCTCAATGTGTTTAGTACGCTCATGAAATACCGGATTAGATGCTATATGCAGAGCTGCTTAATTATCACACCATAATTTTGTTGGTGTTGTGACATCAAATCCCAATTCGATAAGAAGTTGACTTATCCAGACTAATTCACATACAGATTGTGCCATTGCTCTATATTCTGATTCAGCACTTGACCGTGACACCACATTTTGTTTCTTACTCTTCCAAGAAACCAAATTACCACCCACAAATACACAATATCCTGAAGTTGATCTTCTATCTTCCTTAGCTCCTGCCCAATCAGCATCTGAGAAACATTCAATGTTAATATGCCCATAACTCTTATATAATAAACCACGCCCAAGAGCTGCCTTCAAATAACACAAAATTTGTTCCACTGTAGCCCAATTGTCAACGGTAGGAGAAGACATATATTGGCTCACAATGCTCACTGAATAAGCTATGTCTGGTCGAGTTACTGTAAGATAATTGAGTTTTCCCACTAACCTCCTATATTGTTCAACATCTTTCAGTAATTCTCCCTCTTTTGTGAGCTGTAAATTAGGCATCATCGGGGTACTACATGGCTTAGCCCCTAACTTCCCTATTTCAGTCAACAAGTCAATTACATATTTTCTCTGTGATAACATGATTCCCTTCTTGCTTCTCATAACCTCGATTCCTAGAAAGTATTTTAACATTCCCAAATCTTTTGTGTGGAATTGACTGTGGAGAAAGGTCTTGAGTGATTGGATGCCCAATGTGTCATCGCCTGTAATAACAATATCATCAACATACACAACCAACAGGATTACACCACTCTCAGACCGCTTATAAAAGACAAAATGATCTGATTTGCTCTTTCTCATTCCTAAACTTTCAATCACCTGAGTGAATTTCCCAAACCATGCTCGTGGACTCTGCTTTAATCCATACAATAATTTACGAAGGCGACATACCTTTCCATTCTCCCCCTGAGCAACAAACCCTGGAGGTTGCTCCATATATACCTCCTCCCCTAGGTCACCATGAAGAAATGTGTTTTTAATATCAAGCTGATGCAACGGCCAGTGATGAATGGATGCTAAAGAAATGAATAACCTGACAGAAGTCATTTTAGCAACAGGAGAGAAAGTGTCAGAATAGTCAACCCCATAAGTTTGTGCGTAGCCTTTAGCAACAAGGCAAGCTTTCAATCGAGCTACAGATCCATTCGGATTGACTTTAACCGCAAAGACCCACTTACAACCAATAGGCTTCTTTCCAGCAGGAAGAGAAACTAAATTCCAAGTACAATTGTCATCTAAAGCTGTCATCTTTTCTACCATTGCCGCACGCCAACCAGGATGAGATAAAGCTTCATGAACAGTCTTAGGAACAGACAAAGACTGTAGGGATGCAATAAAGGAACTGGTAGAAGATGACAAATGGTTATATGAGACAAAAGATGAAATAGGATATGTGCACTGGCGCTTACCTTTACGAAGAGCAATAGGAAGATCATCGCTTATACCTGGATCCAATGACGAAGAAGCCTCCGGTACAGGGCATGAAACTGAAGAGGGTAGCCGGCGAGAATAAACCTGAGTAATAGGTGGGTGAGTAGAAATAGGAACAGAAGGAGATGAAGTGCTAGAGGGCCCACAAGAGGAGAGAATGGTATAAACAAGGAAATCATCCTCGTCCTCTTTATGCTCCCCCTTACTCTTACCTGAAGATGGAGAAAAGAAAGAAGACTCTTCAAAGAATGTGACATCAGGAGAGACAAGTAACGATCGAGACTAGGACAATAACACCAATACCCTTTTTGGACACGAGAATAACCAAGGAATACACATTTTAAGGACTTTGGATCTAGTTTGGTGAGTTGAGGGCGAACATCCCGAACAAAGCAAGTGTAACCAAAGATTTTGGGTGGAAGAGGAAATGAAGGGAGTTTGGGGCACAAAATACGATAAGGTATCTCACCCTTAAGAACCGAAGAGAGCATGTGGTTTATTAAGAAACAAGCTATCGAAATAGCATCAGCCCAAAAATATTTTGGGACATTCATTTGAAACAGTAAGGCTCTCGCGGTTTCAAGAAGATGGCGATTCTTTCGTTTTGCAATCCCATTTTGAGATGGAGTATAAACACACGAGGATTGATGGAGAATACCATGTTCATTTAAATAGGAACTAAGAGCATGAGAGAAGTATTCTTTAGCATTATCATTCCGTAGAACTTTAAGAGAACCACTAAATTGAGTTCGAATTTCAGCATGAAAGTTACGAAAATGAGAAATCAACTAAGAACGATTTTTCATTAAATATAACCAAGTTACACGAGAAAAATCGTCAACAAAGATAACAAAATATTGAAACCCTCTCTTGAACTCAACAGGACACGGACCCCAAATATCAGAGTGAACTAATTCAAATGGAGCACTAGCTCGTTTATTGACTCTGGGATACAAACTCAGACGATGAAATTTAGCAAACTGACAAGACTCGCAATCTAAAGAAGACAAATGATTAAATTGAGGACGAAGACTCTTCAAGACTGAAATAGATGGATGACCCAAACAACAATGTTCTTCAAAGGGAGAGGACACTTGAGAATGTAACAGCTGTGGATATTTGTGGTTCAAAAATATAGAGACCTCTAGATTCACGCCCTTTACCAATAGTCCTCTTCGTCAAAAGATCCTGAAATAAACAATAACCAGGAAAGAATAAGACACAACAATTAAGATCGCGAGTGAGTTTACGAACTGAAATCAAGTTAAAGGAGAACTGTGGCAAACGTAAGACAGAAGACAATGAAATGGAGTTGGTAAGATTGATAGTGCCTAATCCTAAAACAGGAGAGGTGGTGCCGTCAGCTATAGTAACGTTAGGTGAAGATTTAGATGGACTAATGTGAGAGAATAAATTGAGATTATCTGTCATGTGATCAGAGGCGCCAGAGTCTGACCCATTGTGAAGAGGAGGAAAGAAGACATGTAGATGTGTTACGTGTGTTGGCAATAGCAGTAATGGGAGTAAAAGATGACGCCTGTAATGACTCTTGGTACTGTTGAAATTTAGCAAACTCCTCAGCTGAAATTGAAATAGACTTGTCAAGGTTATCAGGAGCAGATGCAACGTGTGCAGATGGAAATCTCTGGCCCTTATTCAGCAATTTTCTGCAATCGCGTTTCATATGTCCAGGCTTAAAAAAAAAAAAAAAAAAAAAAATATGTCCAGGCTTATGACAATAGTGGCAAACAATATCTCCTGAATGTGCTCTCTGAGTGTTCGAATTTCCTCGGAACATGTTGGAGCCGATCCCTCTATTTCCTTGATACTCACCTGTCTGCCCAACCACGGCACTATTAGACTCAGATGGCAAGATCGTTTGTGACTTCTCAGTACGAAGGATTCTAGTATAAGCATCTTCCAACGAAGAGATTTCTGAGCTAGACAGAACCTGATCTTTGGCCATATCATATTTAGAGGCAAGACCAACCAAAAAACTCATAATGAATAATTGTTCGCGTTGGGCAGTCTAAACTTTCACATTAGTACTAACGGGCAACAAAGTATTAAATTCTGCATACGTTGTTTTGCACTCCATAAAGTAATTTGTTAGAGATTTCTCGCCTTGATCAGGTTGGAAGCGAGTCTTACACACATCGAACACCCGACTGATATTCCCTTTCCCAGAGTAAAGAAATTCCAAGTATTCTAAGAGCTCTTTGACAGATTCACAATGATTAACCAACCCAACTATCTCGCTCTCAATGGAGTTCTTTATCTGTAGAATAAGTCTAGAATCATCTCGTAACCAATTCTTCTTAGTATCATCAGGAGGTGGTGATTTGGCAGTGACGTGATCATCCATATCAAGACTCCGAAGATAATGACGTATGTTTGTTCGCCATGCATAAAAGTTAGATCCATTAAGCTTATGTTCCGTAACCCTTGACACCATAGGTATCATCTCTGACATCACTATAGCTTTCTTTTTAGCCATAATCTCAAAAAAAAAAAAAAAAAAAAAAAAAGATAAACAAGAGTTGAAATCTGAATCACAGCAAACCCTAAAGGTTCCAAACAAGATATGGCTCAAAACGCGATAAACTGAACACCTTATGACCCTAACCAATACAGAACATGAAAGAGGAGATTACGGCGAATGGACCCACGAGATACGGAGCACCTGTCGGCGACGCACGCGCTGGCGCGTGAAACTGGCGGAGAAACTTGTGGCGGCGCGTGTGGTCCACGCGCTGGTTATTTTCTGGCCAAATTTTCCGAACCTGCTGATCGGCGACTGGGCTGTCTGACAAGTCAGGTGGTGACGAAAACAGACGATGTTGACAGACCTCGTTGGTGGCCGATTCCAACGACAGATTCTGGTTTCCGACGCCAGTGGCGGATTATCATGGCCGATTCTGCAGTGACGATGGGCGATTTGATGCACAAAGCCCACAGCAAGACAAAATCCTCAAAGAGGATGTTTGAAACTCCAAACCCTAATGGTCACAAATCCCTAAGGACAAAAAATTTCCCTAGAAAACCCTAGGGCTCCGATACCATGCCAATGCTAAAGGTTTGAGAGAATTAGAATGCTCTATTCCATTCACTAAAAAGAGATATATATACAAGTGTACAATGTTGACCTAAGTAGGAGAAAGTGAAAAGACAATAAAGGACAACCCAATTAATATATTTACAAAAATGCAATTATACTAATATAAAAACTCTAACATCAACAATGCAATAGGAAACCAAGAAGCCAATTGCACCATCCAAGAAAACCAAGAAAGGGCTGAACAACAAACAAATCCTATTCGATTGGTGGAAAATATCAATCTTGGACGACTTCTTGGAAATCAAATGGTTGGTTTTGTAATCAGTATTGAGAGAAAATACTCATTGTATTATTCATAAGAAAGACTAACATATATATAGGTACACAAGGAAACCCTAACTAAAGAATGTACAATTACTGTAAAGGACATATATACATAATACTATATATATCATAACACTCCCTCTCAAGCTGGTGCAAATATGTCAAACATGCCTAGCTTGTTGCAGAGATAATTTATTTTTGCTCCATTTAAGGCTTTAGTAAGGATATCTCCCAATTGTTCTCTAGTATTTACATACCCTGTGGACATCAACCCTTGTTGAATTTTCTCACGAATGAAATGACAATCTACTTCAATATGTTTAGTCCTCTCATGAAACATTGGATTAGATGCAATGTGAAGTGCAACTTGATTATCACACCACAATTTAGTTGGCATAGTAATACTAAAGCCTATCTCAGTAAAAAATTGAAGTATCCACACTATTTCACACACAGATGGAAGATAGCACTTTAGTAAGGATATCTCCCAATTGTTCTCCAGTCTTTACATATCCTGTGGACACCAACCCTTGTTGAATGTTCTCACGAATGAAATGACAATCTACTTCAATATGTTTAGTCCTCTCACCAGTCAAAAATTTGTACGACTGTCCTTCAACGCATCTATTTCCTGCAAAATACATGAGTATTACATTCTTATCTTCCAATTGGTTAATTATATGATTTATCTCAAATGATGCAAAATAATCCCTTTCAATGCTTGCTAGCAGTTAACTTGATCGCATATGACCTGTATTTTAGGTTATCATAACTTGTATTTCTACAAGTTATCATTAGCCGCTGTCCATTCTATCTTCGGCCATCCCCCTCTCCCTCCCCTCCGCCATCCCTGGCCCCATTATCCTTCTCTAACCTTTGTCGTTCTCCTTTGCGCCTTCCTTTGCGACTTGATTTTTTCGCTTCGTCAGGATTTTTTCATAACCTCTCCGATTGTTTTCTTTCTTCACGCCGTCTTCGTCCTCCATCTCCCTTTCGTCTTTCCACCTTTCGTTTTCTTCTGTTTCAGCTTGCTTTATTCTTGTCGGTGGTTTCAGCTATGGAGTTTCGAAGTTGTTGTGATAACAATTCAGACTTCTGCATTTGGTGTGAGGACAACGTCTTCTACATTGAGGACACCACGAAAGGCTTGAAGATTCCTTTGTCACTGGTCCATCTGCGATGGTTTGAGAATTCTTTTGCGGAGTTGGTTAAGAAAGCTGATGGGTTCTTCGCCAGAATGAAGTTCAAGGATGAGATTGGTACCATCGGACTCCACAAATTTCGCACTGATTCTAATTGGAAAGCAGAGTGTGTAGTTTGGCCTCCCTTAGGCAGTCGAAAATCCATTTTAATTTCCTTGGGTTTTCAAAAGAAAGGATGGGTGGTATTTCGTGAAATGATCTCTGAATTCCTTAAGGTTTTTGACACAAGGACTGATACTGGGCTGGATTCTTTGAATAAGCCTTCCAATCCACCAGATGGTTTTGCCTTGTTTGGAAAAAAGAATTTGACCGAAGGGGAAAATTCTTCTATTTCTTCTTCTCCTTGTTCTGAATGTTATTGTGAAACAAAATATAAGATAATTCTTATTCCATTCTATACAATAGAGCCAAATATATATAGGCATACATGGAAACCCTAAACTAATAATAGTAAAATTACTGTTGGAATAGAAATTTTGGCCAATCAAAAGTTGCTATATCATTACTTTAAAGTTAGTGACAAAGTTATTTATTTAATTTGGGATTAATTAAATTTGCAAGTATCCCTAAATTAAATTAAAGCAAATCCCAATATGCAATTGGGTTATATGAAATTTGGGCTAATTTTAGACTAAGCCCAAATGGGAGGCCCTAATCCAGCAAAGTCTAGGCCCAAGGTCAGCCAATCTCAGTCCAAAGGCCAAGCCCAAAGCCAACTATGCACAGTCTAAAGGACCTGACCCAAAGTCCACCAGGCCCAGTCCAACAGTCAGGCCCAAGCTCACTTGGGAGCCTTGGGGAACTCTATAAATAGAGAGCTCCCTCCTCCATTTGAGGGGTTCAGAAGTGAAAAATCTCAAGAGAGAAGACTTAGAGAGAAGACTTAGAGAGAATTCAGAAAACAAAAACCAGAAAACTCTCTAAACTCTTGAAGATTAAAGATTTTGAAGATCGAGAACAAGCAGCAAAGCCCTCGAAACAAATCTACATTCGAGAACAAGCTGCAAAGCCATCGAGACAAATTCACATTCGAGAACAAGCTACAAAAGCCCTCGAAACAAATCCACATTCGAGAACAAGCTGAAAGGCCCTCGAGACAAATCTACACTTGAGAACGAGCTGCGAAGCCCTCGAGACAAGTATACATTCGAGAATAAGCTGCAAAGCCCTCGAGACATTTGTACATAAGAGAGAAAGAATCAGAGGATAAACATTAGAGATTGTACTCCACTAAATTGAAATTAATACAAATTAAATTCATTTACACGTGTCTCATTTATTTCTCTTTGTTGAAATCACGTGTGAACAATTACAATAAAGGGCAAAAGATTAATAAGATCCTAAATCCACACATATATATACTATAACACTCCTCTTCAAGCGGGAGCATATATGGTAATCCTGCCAAACTTGTTACAAAGATAATCTATTTGAACTCCATTCCAATTTGCCTAGCAAATCAGGAAGAGGAACTTTCAGTTGTAGGGGATATTACTCTTGAGAAATCAATGGCTTTTGATGATCAGAATGTTCAGTTTCTCCCCTCAGGTGATAAATCTCCAATTTCTTCCTCGGTAAAGGAAGTTAGGGATCATTTTTGTGCTTCCTATGCGAAGTATTACACAAGGAAGAAAGAAAATGATTCGTTAATTGCTAATGGCCCTTCATATTCGTTTTTTTAATGATGATATTTTCGATGAATTTGTTTCCAGAATTCTTCTTCCAGGAGAAGCTTTGAAATCTGATGAAGATGCTAAGTTGAATCTTGATCCTAGTCTTGTTGTAAGTATTGATGAATGTCATATAGGACCGTCTAGGTCTCGATTTTTTAAAGCTGTTATTCATCCTTGTTCCTCCAAAGTACAAAAGGAGAATATTTCTATTCCTATTGGTGTTGAAGACTCGGATGTTGGTTCTGATGTGTGATATCCAACATCGTTACTCTCAAGTTGATGAGGTTTTAGTTGCTGATTCTCCAATTTTAAACTTGGATTCTTTTGTCCAATCTTCTGCTTTGTCTTCTAAGGTATCAGTTTCAGCTTCTGGTAATAAGTTGGGTGGATGGTTCTAATAATGTTTCTTATGAACAACCTCCCTCGGATTTGAATAAGTTTGCTTCTCTAATCAAGGTTAATGGCTTACAGTTTCGTGAGATTGTTCCATCTTCTCTTCCTGAATCGACTCATTGATGATGATTTCGTGAAATACTAGGGGTCTGGGTAATGGTTCTAAAAGAGTTAGTTTGAAGAAGTATTTGTAGAAATTGTGTCCTGATATGGTGATAATCCAAGAAACAAAAATGGCATATGATGTTGTTCATAGACATAGCTTGGTGTGAGAAGGAAGAAAGGAAGGTTGATGAAGAAAGCATGTTGATTGAAGGTGAAGTTGAAGTTGCTATGGTTCATGCAAAGAGTCTGATCCAAAGTGACGCCCATCCTTCTAATATTGGATTTTTCTCCTCTTATGCTGCAAAGTTGACGGTTTTCAGGGAAGAGAGAAGGAAGCTATAATCATCTCAATGGTCCAATCAAATTCAAAGAAGGAGGTAGGGTTCTTGAGCGACCGTAGTCAAATGAATGTAGCTGTGACTTGAGCAAGAAGGACAACATATTGGTTTGTGACACTTATACGCTTTTTTGGAGTTGGAAAGGGTGCTCAACATATTGGTCGTGGAGTAAACTGTAGTCCAGAACTTGTTTGGCCGTTGTCTGGAGAATTCACAATGCTTCGAAAAGTTCTTGGAGATATTTGGCAGCTTTTTGGTGCTTCATTGTTAATGTCATTGAGTTTATCTTGTATAAAGTTGTTTAAGAAGCACTTTCTTTTGGGTTTTGGAGTTTTGGGTTTCAAATTCCAATTCGTGGAGTTTTACCTTTAGAAGGTTGATGTAGGATGATGAGATTGTGGAGTTCCAGAATATTTTGGGGGGTTTTTGTTAATTTGAAGGTTAATTTGAAACTGGTTTCTAGTTATTGGTCCATTGATTCGCCAGCTGCATTTTCGCCAACAATTTTAGAGATATTGTTTTGCAGTTTCTTATTAGGTTTTCTGGCTATCAAAGCCTCTTCCTGGTGCGATCTTTCCTTATCTCTTGAAGGCTATTCTTGTTATGATATTAGTTTGAATTGGCATGCTTTTATGCTTTGTAATATTTTTTTCTTCTTTTTGGTTCTCTCCTCTATAGAGTTTGTATTTTTAGCATTAGCCTCTTTTCATTAATTCAATGAAATCTTTGTTTCCTTGTCGAAAAACCATTTGAGGTTTCAGTAGATGCTTCAGGGGTTGGAATAGGGGTTGTTTTAAGTCAAGAAGGCCATCCAATCGATTTTTTTAGCGAAAAATTAAGTGCTGCCTGCCAAACTTGGAGTACTTATGAACAAGAATTATATTCTTTGCTTAGATCCTTAAAGCAATGGGGACATTACTTGCTAATGAATTTGTTCTACTAACTGATCACTTTTCCTTGAAGTTTCTTCAATCCCGAAAGAACATTAGTAGAATGCATGCTTGTTGGCTCCAATTTCTACAACGTTTTGACTTTGTAATTAAACACACCACTTGTAAAAGTAACAAAGTAGCTGATGCCTTAAGTCAGAAAGGTACACTTCTAACTCTTCTTCGTGCGTTTTGATTCCGCCCATCTAAAGGCTTCCTCTTGGTGCGCTCTTTCCAAGTCTTTTGAGGGTTTCTCATTATATGACATTAATTTTATTTGGCACCCTTTTATTTGGCTTTTGTAATTTTTATCTTTGATCTTTGTTTTCCATTCACTCCTTTGTGGAGTTTGTAATTTTGAGCATTAGTCTTTTTTCATTTCTTCAACGAAAAGTTTCGTTTCTTGTTTAAAAAAAAAAAAACTCTTCTTCGTGGTGAGATCATTGCTTTTGAACATATCACACAAGTATATGCCATGTTCTGATTACCACATTGTAGATGGATTTTTGTTTAAAGGTGACGTAGTTTCTATACCTCATACTTCTCTTAGGGAATCCATCGTTAAAGATGCATTCGGGGGGACTTGCTGGCCATTTTGGTCATGAAAAAACTATTGATTCCATCTCTTCAAAATTTTTTTGGCCTCAACTTAAAAAGGATGTTACTAGCTTTATTAAAAGATGTTTTATATGCCAAACCTCAAAAAGTACTAACCAAAATACCGGTCTTTACACGCCTTTACGTATACCTAATTCTATTTGGGAGGATCTTTCAATGGACTTTGTGTTAGGATTACCACGAACTCAATGTGGTCATGACTCGGTTTTTGGTGGTTGTAGTAAGTGGCACATTTTTTACCTTGTAAAAAAACTAATGATGCGCTTAACATTGCTAATCTTTTCTTTTGTGAGATTGTTAGACTTCATGGGATTCCTAAGACAATTGTGTCGGATCGAGACATTAACTTCATGAGCTACTTTTGGAAATCCTTATGGAAGAAATTTGGCACAAGTTTGCTTTTTAGTACTACCAACCATCCACAAACCGATGACCAAACTGAAGTTGCCAATCGAATACTTGGAAATTTAGTTCGTTGTCTTAGTGGGGACAAACCTAAACAATGGGATCTATCTTTGCCTCAAGTGGAGTTTGCATTCAACCATATGAAAAACCGTTCTATAGGGAAGTCACCATTTGAGATTGTCTGTACTCATCTCTTTCGTATTACTGATGATTTGCTAATATTCCTTCTTCTTTTGATCTTAGTTCTGAGGCTGAGAGCATGGTTTTGAGAATTCAGGAATTACATCAAGAAGTTAAGGATCACCTAGAAAAGGAAAATGCTTCCTACAAATCTTTGGCAGATGCTTATCGAAGACCAAGTGAATTCCAAGTGGGTGGTTTGGTGATGGTTCACCTTAGAAAGAATCGTTTACTGGCTGGTCATCACAACAGGTTAACCAGCAAGAAGATTGGACCTTTTCCTATTATCACACGCATTGGTCCTAATGCTTATCAAGTGGGACTCCCTTCATCTTTGCACATGTTACATAAGCAACATGTTCAATGTAGCAGACATTTTTCAATATCATGCTCCGATGAGTTTTTCTTACATGAGTAACTCAAGGACGAGTTTTATTTTGAGAGGAAGGGTTGGTGTAGGACATTATTCTAAACAGACTTTGTATTTCCCTTAGTTCTTGAAGATCTTGTTTAAGTTATCTTCTTTTACCTTTTAGTAAGTATTTTTACTGTTTAGTTCTTTTAAGTTGTTCGGCCGGTTACCTTCCGGTTCCTTGGCTTTTAGGTCCTCATTTCCAGCCCACCTACTTGTATAAATAGAGGGCTGCAGCCTTTGTACATTCATTATTGAGATCATTAATAAAAATTCCCCACACTTGTTTACATCAGTTGTTGAGGGTGAAATCTATAAATCATGGTTTTGTGTTAGACAATAAATTTGTAAGGAAAGCGGGTAGAACAGCCATCCTTATGCAACAACAATATTATATAAGTGCTCTCCAGTTCGTCTACGTCCAAATCAAAGGGAGGCCCACAAAAAGAAAGGGCCCAACCAAAAGGGGGAGTACCTGTACAACACTCGCAACATTTACAAAAGAGAAGTCCAATGTTTGGTAATAAAAAAAAGGATTTTTATAAAATAAATTTGAATTGATAGCCCGAAGAAAAGCATTAAAAAGAACCAAATTCTAAGCATCTTTCCACGAACTATCTTGATAAGCAATTGGAAGAGTTTCTCTTTATTTAGTACTAATTTATAGAGAAAAGAGTTAATCACAAGATTGTAATCACCCCTCTCTTCTCATTATATATTTCTTCTACCCCATAACTCCCCGTATCTATCCTTCTTATCCTTGACATAACTAACTCTCTTTCTGTTTATGCACATCCCTTCTTTTTGAAGTGTTAATGCTAAAGGTTTGAGAGAATGAGAATCATCTATTCCATTCACTAAAGAGATATATATACAAGTGTACAAGGTTAACCTAATTAGGAGAAAGTGAAAAGACAATAAAGGACAACCCAATTATTATATTTACAAAAATACAATTATACTAATATAAGAACTCTAACACTCCCCCTCAAGTTGGAGCATATATATTCATCATGCCCAACTTGTTGGAAAGGTAATCTATTCGTGCTCCATTCAATGCCTTGGTGAAGATATCTCCTAATTGCTCTCTAGTCTTCACGAATCCTGTCGATACCAAACCTTGTTGTATCTTCTCACGTACAAAATGGCAGTCAACCTCAATGTGTTTAGTTCGCTCATGAAATACCAGATTAGATGCTATATGCAGAGCTGCTTGATTATCACACCATAATTTTGTTGGTGTTGTGATATCAAATCCCAATTCAATAAGAAGTTGACGTATCCAGACTAATTCACATACAGATTGTGCCATTGCTCTATATTCTGATTAAGCACTTGACCGTGATACCACATTTTGTTTCTTACTCTTCCAAGAAACCAAATTACCACCCACGAATACACAATATCCTGAAGTTGATCTTCTATCTTCCTTAGATCCTGCCCAATCAGCATCTGAGAAACATTCAATGTTGATATGCCCATGACTCTTATATAATAAACCACGCCCAGGAGCTGCCTTCAAATAACACAAAATTTGTTCAACTGCAGCCCAATGATCAACAGTAGGAGAAGACATATACTGGCTCACAATACTCACTGAATAAGCTATGTCTGGTCGAGTTACTGTAAGATAATTGAGTTTTCCCACTAACCTCATATATGGTTCACGCGCCGATTATTTTTCGACCAAAATTTCCGAACCTGCTGATCGGCGACTGGCTTTCCAAAGAGCCGGGCGGTGACGAAAAATTAAGCCGTGGACAGACCTCGTTGGTGGCGGCGGCGGCGAATTCCGGCGACAGATTCCGGCGACAGATCTAGTTGAGTTGATGCACAAAGCTCACAGCAAGACCAAAACCCTCAAAGAAGGTGTTCTAAACCTCAAACCCTAATGGTCACAAATCCCTAAGGACGAAAATTTTTTCCTAGAGAACCCTAGGGCTCTGATACCATGTTAATGCTAAAGGTTTGAGAGAATGAGAATCATCTATTCCATTCACTAAAGAGATATATATACAAGTGTACAAGGTTAACCTAATTAGGAGAAAGTGAAAAGACAATAAAGGACAACCCAATTATTATATTTATAAAAATACAATTATACTAATATAAGAACTCTAACAAGAAGTAAGTGGATTGGAGGAGTAATATGCCTATAAATACTTCCTGCCCAAAGTATAGCCTTGCCCACTACAGCTTAGTTATGTATGTAATCTTTAATTCCTATAAAATAATACAGTAAGAGAAAAATTTTCTCTTCTAAAACTCTGATTTGCTACCATTCTCTTAAGTTGAAACTATCCTCACTCGGACACAACAGCCTCCCCTGGCTAGGCATAATGTTTCCTACTAAAAAAACCACAGGCTCTAGAAATAGTTCTTTGGCCTAAGGTTTTTCTATTTTCCCGTTCTAATCAATGCTAATTGGAGAGTATTTATTATTTTACTTGATCTCCTTTGGATGTCTTGCCTTCTTGTACATGGTTTTGTTCAATGAAATATTTTTTTTTATGTACAAATGCAGGCTTAATGTCAAGTTGTTGCTCCATTTGTATATTAAATGTATTTCTCTTCATTAAGTGGTATGAGTTCTCTCAGATGGTAGACAGATTGGATGATGGAGCCATAGTAGCAGCACTTGGTCCACTTGATTATAAAGGACTTTACAAGGTATAATGCTTTCTATACTTCATCTTTCATAATATTCAATGTTATAGTTTACTGTGTACATTTTAAGTTTAAACTGGGGTAACAGGCTGTTGGGAAAGCACTATTCAGGGCACATGTCGAGGGTCAGCTTAAGGTAGATACTTCCAGTGTACCGAATGTTATTGTTACTGCTTCTATTTGATTACCCTATACTGATTCATGAAATTCACAGAGTGAGATAATGTCTAATCCTGAATTATTCGTTGAGCCTGACCCTGTACTACCATTGACTCTATTGGATCAAAAAGAGGTACAACCCATAAGTGATAATTGGTTATTATATTGGCCGTCATTGTATTCATTGCTTGAGAAAATGTTATGCATCAGGCTGGAAAAAAGCTTTTGCTTATCACCAACTCAGATTATCATTACACAGATAAAATGATGCAGCATTCTTTTAATAGATTTCTTCCAAATGATATGGGATGGCGAGACCTATTTGATATTGTAAGTTGAGTTTTAGTTCATTTATTCATATTTTGGTTTTTTTGGTGCTCTTGATAGTTTGTTCAAGACATGAGGGTGAGCTCCAAATCTAGCTTCTCAAAAGTACTGCGGTTCTTTCGTTTTTTTTAATAAATTTATCAAGCTCTTCAACAATATCTTCCTCGGTTTTTTGGTTGTAATTATGTTAAGGTTGTTGGAGCAGTCTCTCTTGCCAGAATCTTCTTGGTTCTCTCTTCGAGAGTTTTGTCCTTTGGATAGTGGGTTAGGTGCCGTTTTTGTTGTTCGATGGATAGCTTTAGTGGCTATTGGGTCTTTGTAGTACTTGAATTTAGGGAAGAAATAAAGATATTGTATTTCTTCTGTTTAATTGAATCAAAGTACAAGGTCCTCTTATATAGAAGAAAGACCATTTACCAATAAGGAAAAAAATATTACAAATATAAATAATAAAGATACACATAATACACGACCAATATTACAAGAGGTATAAAGGAAATCCAACACTCCCCCTCAAGCTGGTTTGTAGATATCTTCCATAGCCAGCTTGTTGATAAGTTTATCGAATTGTCCTTTTGAAAGACCTTTAGTTAGCATATCAGCCGTTTGTTCGGTTGTCGGAAGATAAGATATGCCTATTACACCTGCATCAATCTTCTCCTTTATGAAATGCTTGTCAACTTCAATATGCTTTGTCCTATCATGTAGAATGGGATTATGAGTTATAGCGATGGCAGCTTTGTTATCACAATATACTCGTATAGGTGTCTTTTGAGACAATTTCAGCTCGCTGAGTATCCTCTCAATCCATATACCTTCACAAATTCCATGTGCTAGGACTCTAAATTCTGCTTCAGTACTACTCCTGGCTACTACATTTTGTTTTTTACTACGCCATGTAACTAAATTTCCTCCAACAAAAGAACAATAACCAGAAGTAGATCTTCTATCAATGGGACTTCCAACCCAATCTGCATCAGTATACACTTCTACTTGAAGATGGTCATGTTTTTGAAATAGTATACCTTTACCTGGGGTTCCTTTCAAATATCTCAAAATTCTATACACAGCTTCAAAATGACTAGGTCCAGGTGAGTGCATAAACTGACTCACCATACTTATTGCAAATGCTATATCCGGACGTGTGTGAGATAAATAGATCAGTCTACCCACAAGTCTTTGGTATATGTCTCTGTCCTTTACTTCTTCATCTTTTGCAGCTTGTAACTTCACATTCGGTTCGATAGGAGTTTTTGCTGTTCGACAACCAAGTAAACCTGTCTCTTAAAGTAAGTCAATAACATATTTCCTTTGATTAATAAAAATATCTTTCTTGGATCTTGCGAACTCCATCCCTAAAAAATACTTTAAGGTTCCCAAGTCTTTGATCTGAAACTCACTTGCAAGTTTGTTCTTAAGATCAATCAAACCTTCTTCATCGTTACATGTAAGAATAATATCATCAACATAAACAATTAAAATAGCAATTTTACTATTTCCAGAGTGTTTATAGAAAATGGTATGGTGTGCTTGACTTTGAAGGTATCCATAGCTAGTGACTGCTTTTCCAAAACGTTCAAACCAAGCTCTTGGAGACTGTTTGAGACCATATAGGGCTTTCTTCAATCTGCAAACTTTATTATTTCCAAGTTCCATTTCAAATCCTGGTGGTAGGCTCATAAATACCTCTTCCTCTAAATCACCATTGAGAAAAGCATTCTTAACATCTAGTTGATGAAGTGACCAATCTAAGTTAGCTGCAAGAGACAAAAGAATTCTGATAGAGTTGATTTTTGCAACTGGAGCAAAAGTCTCCTGATAATCAATTCTATAGGTTTGAGTGAAACCTTTTGCTACTAATCTGGCCTTGTATCTTTCAACAGATCCGTCAACCTTACACTTTGCGGTAAACACCCATTTGCACCCCACCGTCTTTTTATCTTTTGGCAAGTCTGTTATTTTCCAAGTCCCACTTTGTTTTAGGGCATTCATCTCCTCCATGATTGCTAGTTTCCAATTTGGATCATCTAGAGCTTCTTGTATATTCCTTGGAACAAATAAGTTGTCTATCCTAGAGGTGAAGGCTTTATGACTATTGGACAATTTTTCATATGAGATGTAATTTGCAATGGGATATTTAGTGCAAGTTCGACTACCTTTCTTAGTAGCAATAGGAACATCAAGATCAGAAATAATAGGTAAGGTATTTTGAATAATTGAAAGATTAGGGATAGAAGAGGGATTACTAGACCTTTCATCATTGAGAATAGGAGATGGATTTTCAGCATCATTCTCCAGAATTTCAAACTGGGTTTGTGTAGAATCAACTCTTAGGTCTTGGTTCCTTTGATCGAAGGACTAGTGACAGACATGTCACGATGAAGGACATAAGGAAGAGGTTCAGATATTTCCCACAATTATCTTCTAAACTTGATTTCTCCCCCTGAAGAGAATTTTGGGTAAAATATGGTTGTTTTTCTAAAAAAGAAACGTTCATACTCACATAAATTTTTTTTGTCTGAGGATCAAAACATTTATACCCCTTTTGATTGGAAGCATAACCCAAAAAAATGCATTTTATAGCCCTATGATCAAGTTTTGATCGAAAAGGACTTGGTACGTGAACGTATGCAATGCAACCAAAAATTTTGATGGGTAAATTAGAATGTATGCGATTAGTTGGAAAAATAGTTTTAAGGCATTCAAGAGGGGTTAGAAAATTCAAGACTTTACTATGCATCCTATTTATCAAATAGGTAGCCGTGAGTATAGCTTCCCCCCATAAATACTTAGGAACATTCATAGAAAACATTATGGCATGTGCAACTTCAAGTAAATGTCTATTTCTCCGTTCAGCAATTCCATTTTGTTGAGGGGTATCTCGACAAGTAGACTGATGTAAAATACTTTTATCCTTTAAAAAGTCACTCAGATATTCATTGAAATACTCAGTTCCATTGTCAGAGTGTAAAATACTGATTTTAGTTTGAAATTGGGTTTCAATGATATTATAAAAATGTTTGAAAATATTTTTCACCTCAGATTTTTTTTGCAATAAATAGACCCAAGATAGACGTGTGTGGTCATCAATAAAAGTAACAAACCATTTTTTACCACTATGAGTCATAATCTTACCCCAAACATCACTGTGAATTAAGTAAAATGGTTTGGAGGCTTTGTAAGATTTTGGTAAATATGTGGATCTATGGTTCTTTTGCAAAAATACAACTTTCACAATGAAAAGAGGAGCCATCAATATTTTTGAATAAATTTGGAAATAAATGTTTAAGATAGAAGAAATTTGGATGTCCTAACCTATGATGCCAAAATATGATTTGTTCATGAATAGAGAGAGAACTAATACTACTAAGACCCTGAGTTATTTTATTACTAAAAGAACCTTCATCAAAGTAGTAGAGACCATCAAGCATCCTAGCAGTCTCAATTTTCTTTCCTGAGTCTTGATGTTGAAAAATACAATGAGATTCAAAGAAAGTGACATGACAGTTAGAATCTCTACAAAGTTTACTAACATATAAGAGATTACAGGCTAAATTAGGAACATGGAGAACAGGCTGTAGTGAAAGTGTATCAGTCAATTTAATAGTTCCTTTTCTTGCAATAGAAGAGAAACTGCCATCTGCAATTCGAATTTTTTCATTTTTATAGGAAAGAGAATAGGAATGAAATAAATGAGAGGAACTACAAGAAAAAACTTGAGGATAGTTACCTATTTGTGCCAAGGAAACACAAAGATTACCAGATGATAAATTGGTTTGCAGCAGTTTAGAGGGTTGATCAATTTGCTCTTTACCAAAGGAACTTGAGTTAATGGTTGTGGTATCGAACAACCCACTCTCAGTCTTACTCTGTATTTGAGCCATTTCAACGATCAACTTAGACATATCAACAAAACAGGTAAATAAGAAACCAAATAAAGTCTGAACCAAACCAAACCAAATCTTTAAAAAAAAAATAATGAGGCCAGAATTTAATGAACCAAACCAGACCAGATCTGGGAAAAATAAACCAAACCAAATCAGACCATATCTGAACCAAACCAAATTACAGCTCTTTCTTTAACCCTAGTCAGCCCCAGCCCTAGCTCTGCAATTTCTCTAAAAAATGTTGGAACTTCGTCTTGTTCAGGGTTCGCTCCTCAAGAAGACCTTGGAGTTGATTAAAGATTTGGTGAACGATGCCAACTTCAATTGTTCGGTCACTGGTTTCTCGCTTCAGGCCAGGGATTCGAGCTGACGAAGATGTGGGCGACAGAAAGACAGCGAAAGACAGAGTCGCTGGACGGAAGAAAGACGGCGAGCTAACGAAGACGATCTGCAGAGGAGTTGTAGAGGTCGGGTCGTGGGTCGCACAATTTCTTGGTCACAAATGGCGGAGAAGAAGAACACCCTACAGTCAGAGTTGAACGACGAAGAAGAACACCCTTCAGTCGGAAGTAATGGGTGTTGCTCAAGATGACAAGTAGGGTTTCGACAGCGGCAATGGGGATGGCTGCGGCGGTGGTTGATGGCCAGGGTTAGGATATTTTAGGGTTTTATTTTCTGCTCTGATACCAACTTGAATTTAGGGAAGAAATAAAGATACTGTATTTCTTCTGTTTAATTGAATCAAAGTACAAGGTCCGCTTATATAGAAGAAAGACCATTTACCAATAAGGAAAAAAAATATTACAAATATAAATAATAAAGATACACATAATACACAACCAATATTACAAGAGGTATAAAGGAAATCCAACAGTAGTTCTACTTCCGAAAGAATTTTGTTCCTTTTTTGGCACTTTGTTCTTCAATGCTTTATTTTGACTTTTGTAATTATGGAGGAATTTTACTTTATTGGTTGAGTTGCTTGTCACTCCCTTTTTTTTTGAAACAAGAGATGAAACTTTTCATTAAGAGAATGAAAAGAGACTAATGCTCCAAAGGTACAAACTCCCTAAGAGAGTGAATAACATCAAAACAAAAATTACAAAGGAAAAATAAAAGCATTCCAATGCAAATAAATTTCTAACAAGGAAAGATTATCAAAAGATTTGAAAAGAGCACAGCAACAAGAAGCTTTTTAGACGAGCAAAATCTAACCAATCGAAGCAAGGAAGATGCTTGTTTTAAAAAATTCTCGAGTTTCTCTCCATCCATCATTTTGAGTGAAGAGCTTTAATCGCATTTTTTTTAACAAGAACCGAAAATTTTCATTGATATAATAAAAAGAGACGGTAGGAAATCAAGTTGTAAATTAGAGATATTTTCTTGTATATTTATAGCTGTAATTTCCTTCCTAGAATTAGGCTAATTGCTTATATTTTGGATCTATGATTGGGATCCCTCTTGTATAAATATTTATATTTCCTCACTCAATAATAGATCAAAAAATTAATTTTGCTCTCATACATAGCTTCAAAGCTAGGTTGTCAGAAATCCTAATTGTTAGAAACCCTAGCCATCAAAATCCAATCGTTGAAACCTTAGTCGTCAAAATCCAGCTGTTGTATCATCCTTGCGCTACCATCTCCTTCCGGCACATCTTCCATCATCAGTGTATCCTTTTGGCGCATCTTCTGACGTCGTCGTCTCTTTCCAACAGGTCTTCCGACGTTAGCAGCTTCTTCTGGAGTCACGTTTGTTGCTCGTGAGTAGATGTGGTGCAGTTCCGACATCTCCTTCGTTGGTCTCAAGTTGTTGCAATCGTGGGCATTTGTTCATGTGGATTCTTGGTCTGTTTGTGGATTTTCCATTCATTCATTCACAACCAATTCGTTATTGAGTGTTGGTTTGTGGGTATTATTGGGTGTTTGCTTCATCAACAAAAATCCACTGTGTTCCTTCATCATCATCGGGAGTTTGTATTTTTTTATCATACTCATATTTTTAAAGATGTCAAAGTTACCTCATTTGACTTTCATCGAAAGTAGTATTGTTCCGCAGATGTTGGATAAAGAAAATTCTACCATTGTGAGCAGTTTCGGGAGTTTGCAACAACAAGGTAACCAAAGTTCTCATGCTCTTCATACACAAACCTCTCCATCTAAATGGATAGTAGACTCTGGGGCCTTTCATCATATGACAGGTGACCGAACTTTATTCTCATCATTCTTTCAATATAAAGGTAATCTTTCGGTTCGAATTGCTGATGGTACTACTACTAAAGTAACTGGGATTGGAAATGTTCAAATATCAAGCTCTCTTACCCTCGAATTTGTATTATTTGTGCTGAAGTTGGAATTTAACCTACTGTCTGTGAGCAAATTGAATAAGGACTTGAATTGTGAAACTACATTTTGTGCAAACTATAGTATATTTTAGGACTTGGGATCGGGGAAGATGATTGACAATGCTGAATTATGTGCGGGATTGTATCATCTCAAAGTTATTAGTTCTCCAACAACAAAGATACGCAAAAAACTTGTAGTTTAGTCCAATTCTCAATCCGCTTATGTCTATGAGTCTTTAGATCCTTCAAATAAGGACAATCATGTTATGATGTGGCATTATCGTCTTGGACATCCCAATTTTGCTTACCTTGAGCGATTGTTTCCTTCCCTGTTCGTCAATAAAAAGAGCCAATCCTTTCAATGTGAAGTGTGCCAACTTTCAAAACACACGCTTTCATTTTTCTCCTTATTCCTATACACCCTCCACACCTTTCTCCCTTATTCATGGCAACATTTGGGGACCTTCAGGGGTAAAGAATGTCACTAGGGCATGATGGTTACTTCTCTTAGTTGATGATCACACGTTTAAATTGGAAATTTCTCATGAAAGATAAATCTAAGACTAGTTAGTTATTCCAAGTCTTTTATAAAATGATCCTGAATCGGTTTCAAGTCAACATCAAAGTACTTAAAACTTATAATGCTTGTAATTTTTTCAACTCTACCCTTGAACCCTATCTTCAATCTCATGGTATTGTCCATCAAAGCTCTTGTGTTGACAAACCCTAGAAAAATGGTGTGGTTTGTACACAGTATGGAGAGAAAAATATGCCTCGTTTTATTCATAAGAAAGACTAACATATATATATAGGTACACAAGGAAACCCTAACTAAAGAATGTACAATTACTATAAAGGACAAATATACATAATACTATGTATATCATAACACTCCCCCTCAAGCTGGAGCAAATATGTCAAACATGCCCAGCTTGTTGCAGGGATAATTTATTCTTGCTCCATTTAAAGCTTTAGTAAGGATATCTCCCAATTGTTCGCCTGTCTTTACATATCCCGTGGACACCAACCCTTGTTGAATTTTCTCACGAATGAAATGACAATCTACTTCAATATGTTTAGTCATCTCATGAAACACTGGATTAGAAGCAATGTGAAGTGCAACTTGATTATCACACCACAATTTAGTTGGCATAGTAATATTGAAACCTATCTCAGTTAAAAATTGATGTATCCAAACTATCTCACACACAGATTGTGCCATAGCTCATTTTATAAATATGGCCGATTTGCCTTCCCTCATATTCAATAAACATTCTTGGAGAGTTTTACATCAATTGGTATCAGAGTGTCTGATCCAGCGCCTAACACGTTCATCTATCAATTGGTATCAGAGTTTTACATTCTTGGTGGTTTTTAACCCAATCTAAGAAGCCTTCCACGTTCATCTTACCGGAAAAACTAGGGAGATCAATTTTCATTTTGAATTCTGGGTTTTCTTGAAAGTATTGCTGTCTTCTTGGGATTTTTTCTTCCCGTTCTTGATTTCTAAAAGGGTAAATTTCATCTTCACCCGAGGAATCAAAATCTTGCATCATATATCCAGGCATTTGCACTTCAGGAAGTCTTGTTGTGGTTGGTTTTCATGCCTTCTTGCTGGAGCTTGTGGTAATTCTTGACTTTTCTGGGTGTTTTGATTGGCTCCAGTATTTTGATGATTTCTTTGTCCTTGATTATTGACATTCATCAGATTCAATTGTTGGACAATTTAGCTAATCATCTGATGTAATGCACCTACTTCATTCTTGATATCATCTACTGTTGATTCAACCTTTGCAATCCGTTGATCTTGAGAAGAAGAGGGAGGAAGCTTCTGCTGCCATAGTGTTGACCCAAAAAAAAAGGAATTTGCGCTTTGGATCGGGCACTCTGATACCAATTGATGTAAAACTCTCCAAGAATGTTTATTGAATTCAATCATAAAATGAGGGGAGGCCCCATCGGCCATATTTATACATAATTTAACCAACTAATCCCTGTAACTAACTAACCATAACCAAATAAAAGGTTGGCTGGTAGTTTTACAGAATTAAAAGGCTTAAGTAATAACCCCATAAGAACTAACATTAACTCATAATAACTAAGAGAAATATAAACATAAGCCTACATCAGAAGCTGATGAGGGAGAGAGACTGTTAGAGTTGGTGTAGAAAATCAAGCCGTAAATTAAGGCTTCATATTTGGGATTGTTTCCTCGTATATAGCTGTATTTTTTTTTCCATATAGGTCTAGATTGATTGTATATTTTCAGCTTATTAGATTGAGAGTCTCTTGCATAAATATAACTCTTCTATACTCAATGAAAGATAGAAAAATATTATCTTTATACATAGCTTCATGTTATCAGAGCCTTGAAACTATTCAAACCTTAGCCGTTGCCGTCGCCAGAACCTGCAACCAGAAGCTCTGCTGCCGTCGCCGTTTCCGCCATCGCACTCAGACGCTGCCAGCCAACGATCAGACGCCTTCAAACCTCAAGTCGCCAACGAATAGACGCCCTCGAGCCCTGTCCGCGTCAACCTCACGTTCAGACGTCGCCGCCTCCGCAAGTCGAGCTACCCCGACCTCCGCACATCGCAGTCGCAGCCGCCACCGCCACCAACATCATTCCAGATCTATCCCTGTTTCAGATATGATGCAGTTTATTATTATTATTATTTTTTCTGTTTCATAACTCAGTTATTTTTTGGGTTATGCTCTCTCTCTCAAAATGTCAGGATTAGATTCTCAAATTACCATTTCATCCTCCAATGAGAACAACCTCACTCATATCACATGTCACAAACTCAAAGGCCACAACTATCTTCAGTGGTCTCAATATGTGATGATGTTCATTTATGGTTGTGGATGGGAAGACTATATCACCGGAAAAGCTACTTCACCTAAACCAGAGGATCCAAAATTTCGCATAGGGAGGGCTGAAAATAATCAAATCATGAGTTGGTTGATCAATTCTATAACCACCGAAATTGGAGAGAATTTTCTCCTATATTTGACTGCCCAAGAAATTTGGGAGGCTGTTCATCATACATTCTCCAGTCAAGAAAACACTGCTGAACTCTTCCAAATCGAGACTTCTATCCAAGATCTCAAACAAGGTGAATTATTAGTTATGACTTATTTCACCACTTTATCTCGTTATTGGCAACAACTGGACTTGTTTGAAACTCATGATTGGAAATGTTCTGAAGATGGCTCTCTATTCCTCAAATTTGTGGAAAAGAAGAGGATTTTCAAATTCCTTATGGGTCTAATAAATCTCTTGATGAAGTTCGTGGTCGTATCCTTGGTACTAAATCTTTACCTAGTATTCGTGAAGTTTTCTTTGAGGTTCGCAGTGAAGAAAGTTGAACACATGATGAGGCCAATCGAACATTCTACCATTCAAAATGGACCTTAGTGCACCTTGAGCCTTTAAAAACACTAGGGATAGAGGTAGAATCAAGTGATGTAAGAAAAGAATATGTTGGTTGTGACAACTGGTGATAAGAAACGAATGAGGCAATAGGATAAGTACAAGTGCGTTTACCTTTACGAAGGGCAATGGGAAGCTCATCACGTGTTCCTGGATCAGATGTCGAATAATCTTCTGGTACAGGACATGTCTGAAGGTAGTGGTGGTGGTCGTCTGGAGTAAGCCTGAGTAATGGGTGGACGATGAGGAATAGATATTGAAGGAGATGGAGTAGGGAGGGAGGATGGAGAGACGATCTCATAGATAAAGGGATCATCCTCCCCCTGACACGGACTGGACGTGGATGGACTAAAGGGCATATCTTCAAAAAACGTAACATCTGGAGAGACAAGATACTTGTTAAGACTAGGACATTAACAACAATATTCCTTTCAAACTCGAGAATAATCGAGAAAGATGCATTTTAAGGATTTAGGATCTAACTTGGTACGATTAAGACTGACATCTCGAGCAAAACAAGTGCAACCAAATATTTTTGGTGTAATAAGGAACAAGGATTTTGTTAGACAGAGAACACGATAAGGGATTTCACCATTAAGAACAGAGGAAGACATTCTATTAATAAATAAACAAGCTGTGGAAACTGCATCGCTCCAAAAATGTTTCGGAACCTACATTTGAAAGGATAATGCTCTAGCAGTTTCAAGTAAATGCCGATTTTTCCGTTCAGCGACCCCATTTTGGGATGGAGTGTCAGTGCAAGAAGATTAATGAATAATTCCATTTTTACACAAGTAAGATCCAAGCATATGAGAAAAATATTCACCAACATTATCAGTTCGAAGAATTTTAAGAGAGGCATTAAACTGATTTTGAATTTCAGCATGGAAAGTAAAAAGTGAGTAAGTAACTCAGAACGATTTTTCATTAAATATAACCAAGTCAGACGAGAATAATCGTCAACAAAAGTAACAAAATATCGAAATCCAGTTTTGGACACTACAGGATAGGGACCCCAAACATTAGAATGAACTAATTCAAACGGAGCACTAGCTCGTTTATGGACTCTAGGACTCGAACTAAGACAATGAAATTTGGAAAACTGACAAGACTCACAATTCAACAAAGACAGAGTGAAATTCTGGATGAATTTTCTTTAACATGGACAAAGACGGATGACCTAAACGACAATGGACTTCAAACGGAGATGCAACACCAGAACATGCCATAGCTTTTGGTATCTGCTGATGAAAAGTGTAAAGGCTTCAGACTCGTATCCTTTACCAATAATATTCTTCGTTATACGATCCTGAAACAAGCAATAGCCAGGAAAAAATGAGACAACAATTAAGGTCACGAATAAGTTTACTAACATAAATCAAGTTAAACGAGAGTCGAGACAAATGCAAAACAGAAGACAAAGGAAAAGACGGGGTGAGATTAATGGTGCCTGATCCAAGAACAGAGGATGTGGATCCATCTGCCAAAGTGACAGTAGGAAAAAGTGCAGGTGACAAAGAGGTAGAAAATAAGCTAGAATTACCTGTCATATGAGCTGTGGCACCAGAGTCTATGACCCATTTAGTGGAGGATGTAAGGAGACAATGATTCTTATTACCTGATTTAGCAAGAGTTGCAATAGGATTCGAGGAAGAAGATGCTTGCAATGATTCCTGGTACAATTGGAATTTAGCAAACTCGTCAGCAGAAATAGTAACCGACCTCTCAGATGTATCATTGGTGGAAGCAAGCTGAGCAACTTGAGGATAGCGACCTTTATTCAACAATTTCCGACTGTCACGTTTCATGTGACCAGACTTACGACAATAGTGACATGTGATATCATGTGAATCTTGTCGTCGATTATCAGAACCAGGTCTCTGAGTGTTGATGTTCATCCCTTTATTGACCTTAGGATCATTCCAACTATTGAGAGCACTGTTGGACTGAGGAGCAGACGGACCAGATGAAATATTTTCTGTACGAAGGACTCTACTAAAGGCTTTGTCTAAAGAAGGGATCTCGGATCCAGATAGAATATGTGATTTAGCCATTTCAAATTCTGGCGAAAGTCCATTCAGAAAGCACATGACACCCATCTTCTCTTACTGAGCTTGTTGAACCTTTATATCCGTACTAAATGGAAATAATGTATTAAGTTCTGCACACGTTTTCTTAACTTGCATAAAGTAGTTCGTAACAGACTGTTCTTTCTGTTCTGCATGAAAGAAGGCTGTGCAAGCTTCATACATTCTATTGACTTGCTCTTTTCCCAAGTATAAGAACTCTAAAAATTTGAGCAGTTCCTTCACAGAATCACAATGATTCACCAAGCCAACAACCTCAGGCTCGATTGAATTCTTGATTTGAATGTACAATCTAGCGTCATCACGAAGCCAAACCTTCCTTGTGTCATCCTTTGGTGCATCCTGATCAATATGATCATCCATCTCTGTACTTCGCAGATAAAACCGAATTGTTCGACTCCAATCATAGTAATTATAGCCATTTAACTTGTGTTCCGTGATTTTTGACGAAAGAGGAACCATATTAGAGACCACCACAGGTTTCATCTCAGCCATTAGTTACAAAAAAAAAGTAGTAGATAAACCCAATAGACAAAAAACAGATCTAGAGAGCAAGAAAAATAACCTAATCTCATGCAAATAGTACAAATCGAGACCAAAAAGATCTGTATCGTTGAAACAAAGTAGACAGATTGGCCGGAAATAGCAACCTGAGAAAAGGCGGCGGAAAGTTGAACAGCGGTGCATGGCGGCGGATGCAGTGTATTTCGGCAGCACGTGTGGCTCACGCGCGGATGTTTCCGACGAACTGCGACGATGATTTGTCTCTCCTCACAGCGGCGCTCCTCCTAGGGTAGGTGGTGTTGACAAACGGCCACTCTAACGTGATGACCCAAACTTCAATTCCTAACCTCACTTGGAATAGAGAAAACCCTAATCGCCAATAAAAATTCTAAAACCTTAGGGTGGATCTGATACCATGTACTCAGTATGGAGAGAAAAATACACTTCATTCCGGATTCATAAGAAAGACTAACATATAGATAGGTACACAAGGAAACCCTAACTAAAGAATGTACAATTACTATAAAGGACATATATACATAATACTATATATATCATAACAAACATTATAGGGGTTCGAACTCAGGACCTCTTACTTTGATACCATGTTAAACCACCAATCATTCTAAAAGCTTAAGTTGATGAGTTATGGTAAATTTAATTATATCAATACTCTAACAGTCAATTTTGGTCATTATAGTTAAATTACAATGATCTAGTATTGATTTACCAAACACTGCAAACTACTTTTTCATATCTAAAATTGAAATTTACCAAACACTAATTTACTTCATATCACAACTGATTTTTCTAAAAGCACAATTGAAAGCAATTATTTTAAAAGCTACAACAATCCCAAACTAAGCCATAATATGTTTAGGAAGCTACCTTTGGAGGACTTCTAAGCAATTCAAAGAACCATTCAAAATAATCTAAATAAGAATTAACGTGCTTGGGGCTTTTGGATTTCCATAGAGCCGAAAAAACTTCCTTATTCAAAGGAAAGGAAGACGAATATGAAAACGAAAACTTGAAAAGAGAGAACAACTTGAACCAACACTTTAAAGCGATTAATTGGAATGCTTGTTTTCGAATGAATTAAAAAATTAAAGCGATTAATTTTTCGTTCATTTGAACCAACCAAAACTCTATAGAGATTTCTAAAGAGGTTTAATCGCATTGATTCATAAAAGATGAGGCTTGGTCGACAAGGAAATCCTGAGTAGCAACTGATTCAAGTTATCCTTCAAAGTGAAAGAAAACACCCAAGAAACCTTGGAAAGAGCGAATGACTCGAACCAACACTACAACAAATATGAACAACCAAAAAATAGATGGTTGAGAAAATCCCCATCTTCACAACAAGAGAGCAAACTAAGGGCATGAGAGCAAAATAAGACAATTTTCATTGCAAGACCTCTGAAGTGTTAGGACTGCCAGCACTACCTTTGAGAATTAGTGTCCTTGAATTGATTTCTTTCTTTTCATATATCAGTGAAAAGTTTGTTTCTTGTTAAAAAAATTAGGTCAAAGGAAGAAAGCTTTATAGTTTTTGGAATGAATTTTGGGTTGTTATTGTGATTTTTGGTTTTTGTTGGGTTGTTTGTGTTCTACAAATAAAAGTTACTCACAATTTCTGTTGTAATTTTTCATTTTATCAATGATTTTTTTTTTGTTTCCTTTGTCAAAGTACTGACAATATACTTTTAGGTAATAGTCTCAGCAAGAAAGCCAGAATTTTTCCAAATGTCTCATCCATTGTACGAGGTGGTGACTGGTGAGGGTCTCATGCGCCCATGCTTCAAGGCTGTTGCAGGTAATTAATGTGCTTCAGTTCCTATCGATTGGATTTTAGATGTAAATGGGTCTACTTCTCTTATTAATAAATGAACAAAATACACTCCTCTAAATAGGAGAAAGCTACAACAAGGGAAAGAGAAAGAAATGATTACAAACTTACCTAATGGGTAAATAGGTAAGCCAATGTCAAACCTCATAAATGATAAGTGGAGACTTACAAGTAAACTTGCTTTAAGGTCCCAAACAGTACAAATAATAAATGAGATGAGAGAAAGTCAAACACCTATCCAACTTAACTTCTAACACTATCCTACTCCTATTTTTCAGTTCATTGTTGCAATGAGGAAAATAGTTCCAAATTTTCAGTCTCATATCTGTCATTTAGTTTTATTTTCTTTGAATATTCTTTTATGTATATCACCAATTGCTTCAGTTCTTTCCCTCTCTCTCTCTCTTCTTTGCCTTTCCTTTTTAATGTTGGTATTGTTGATGCCTTTATATTAATTTTAGAAAAGTCTGCTGGGATCCCTTGGGTAGCTGGCTTTGTGAGAAACAGAGGCGTAATGAAAGAATGTGGGTATCTGGATGTTTTCCTTTCTTCAGAGCCAATGTGGTTATATAAGTGAAAGTCATCATTTAGTACTTAGCGTTCAGTGTCAATTTTATGTCTTGATCAATGTTCACCTTAAATTTCATTTGATAGTACCATTTTTTTTACAAGATACTGTTAGGTATCCACTGATCTTAACCTGCACTTTCACTCAGATAACAACGAGATGCAAGAAAACCAAGAATTCACAGCAGAAGAAAGGATCCCACTCTCCAATATTGTGAGTTCTACAATATGGAGAGGGCGATTCACGATATATATTTATGAAGAAAATAACAAGAGAAACACCCAGCATTCGAGAGGCTGGTTCTCTCCTACAAAAACTGTCCACCAAATTCCCAACAAAAAACATCTCCAGAGGTACAGACACACTCAAATACCTCACTGCCCCCTCTTCCCTCTCTGCAACGTCCCTCACACCCCCGTGGTCCCCCATTCTTTTCCTCTAATTACATTCTTACCCTTTCTTTCATATTTCTTAACAATTGGAGGTCTTACAGATACGAACTTCACATTGACATGATGAAAAGAAACAACAAATGTTCATTGAAAGCACAGTCCTAAAAGGAATGAAAAACTGAAAAGAAAAAGAAAATACAAATCTTTCAAACCCATGGCCTTGAAGGAAAAAAAATATATATAAAGAAATGCAGGCCCTCCAAACATGAAACCATGAACCAACAAAGATTAGGAGAGAGCCCTCCAAGCCTAGCTCTGAAAATGGACAGCGAAAAGAAGAGACCTCTGCATAAGATTTTTCTTTGAATTATATTTCAAAATTTGTGAATTCATTCTGATGACACCATTATTTTTTGCTCCGATAAGGAGGATGCTTTGAAGGTTTGCTGGTTGATTTTGATGGTCTTCTTGAGCGGTTCAGGTTTATCCTTGAATCTTTCTAAAACCTCGCTAGTTGGTATAAATATGAGCTTGGAGGAGGTTAAGGGGCTGGCCGATTCTTTCCGTTGTCCAACAGAGGCTATACCCTTCAATTACCTTGCCTTCCCTCTTGGGGGAAATCACCACAAAAAACACTTTTGGGATCCCCTAAAAGATAAATTAAGAGTGAAGCTGGACTTATGGAGGAACATTCTTCTTGCCAAAGGGAGCGGATGACTCTCGCTCAATCTGTGCTAAATAGTTTGCCCATTTGATATATCTCTCTTCTCAGGGCTAAAGAATTTGACAAAGACCATGGAAAAAATCATCAGACACTTCATATGGAATGGTGGGGGTTACAAACCCGGTTGCAATCTTGTGAAATGAGAGTGGATAGTAGATATACATCACTAGGTGGGCTAGGGGTGGGTTCCTGTTAGGTATCTAACCGAACTTCTCCTGCAAAATACTTTAAAAACACAGCAAACCAGACAACGAAATTGATAAACACTGTTATATTGATAGTTCTTAAATATATAGTGGTAATATGCATATAGTTTAGAATTGGTTTGAGTTTATTTAGAATAAAAGAATAATATTAGGGTTAAACATAAATATACCTTGAATGTTATGGAGATTTCTCTAGTGTTCTTGGTCTCTTTTTTTTTTTGATGAAAAACCGAACTTTCATTGAGGAATAAATGAAAGAATACACGGGCGTACAAAAAAAGAAGCCCACAAAAACAGGGGAGCCAACTAAAAGAAGGGACTCCAGTCAAGCAAAATAAGACTTAAAGAATAATTACAAAACAGCCTCGACACCGAAGCCCAAAGAGAAACATAGAATCTAATAAGGGACCACACATCAATAGAAGAAATCTCCTCGTTGGAAGATGCTTATACTCAATAGAAGAATCTAATAAGGGACCACAAAAACAGTGTTCTTGGTCTCTTTCACAAAGCCTTCCTTGCTATGACTTAAACAAATGACCAAAAAGGTTTGTGGGAACCTTCTTGAAAATAGAGAGAGAAATTGAGAGGAGAATTTGTACAATTCTTTTCTCTTATGATATGGCCAAAGATCATGTTCTGTCTAGCTCAGAAATCTCCTCGTTGGAAGATGCTTATACTCAAATCCTTCGTACTTAGAAGTCACCAACGATCTTGCCATCTGAATCTAATAGTGCCCTGGTTGGGCAAACATGTGAGTATAAAGGAAATAGAGGGGTCGGCCCCAACATGTTCCGAGGAAATTCGAACACTCAAAGAGCACATTCAGGAGATATTGTTTGCCACTATTGTCATAAGCCTGGACATATGAAACGCCATTGCAGAAAATTGCTGAATAAGGGCCAGAGGTTTCCATTTGCGCACGTTGCCTCTGCTCCTGATAACTTTGACAAGTCTATTTCAATTTCAACTGAGGAGTTTGCTAAATTTCAACAGTACCAAGAGTCATTACAGGCGTCATCTTCTACTCCCATTACTTCTATTGCCGACACAGGTAACACATCTACATGTTTTCTTTCCTCTTCTTCACAATGGGTCATAGACTCTGGCGCTTCTGATCACATGACAGGTAATCCCAGTTTATTCTCTCGCATTAGTCCATCTAAATCTTCACCTAACGTTACTATAGCTAACGACACCACCTCTCCTGTTTTAGGATTAGGCACTGTCAATCTTACCAACTCCATTTCATTATCTTCTGTCTTAAGTTTGCCACAGTTCTCCTTTAACTTGATTTCGGTTAGTAAACTCACTCGTGATCTTAATTGCTTTATCTTATTCTTTCCTGGTTATTGTTTATTTCAGGATCTTTTGACGAAGAGGACTATTAGTAAAGGGCGTGAATCTGGAGGTCTCTATATTTTTGAACCACAAATATCTACAGCTGTTACATGTTCTCAAGTGTCCTCTCCCTTTTGAAAAACATTGTCGTTTGGGCCATCCATCTATTTCCATCTTGAAGAGTCTTCGTCCTTGATGACTTGCTAGAGTGATGTGAATAATTATGCAATATTATGTTGTCTATGCGCAAGTGTACACATACTTTTGTAGCAAGCGATAAGTAAATTATCGAATCCACAGGGACTATTAATTCTTCTATTTACTAAATCAATTTCTAGTAACTCAAATTGTAACCATTCAAATTCGTCATGGAAATGAAATAAAATAAGTCACTATTGCTGGAACAAAATTAATGCTAAAGCAGGGAAAACAGAGGAATCGTAATTGAACAAATAATAACTGGTCTAAATACTTTTAGCTAAAACAAGGCTCGGATTAGAGGTAAATCATGCTTTAATTAAGTTACAAATTAAGTACATATTCATTCCATTCGACCCACTACAGATTTCACGGTATTTTCCCGAATCACCTAAGTATACTGTTTCATTTCCATTACTTCAGCACATTGAACCCACTGTATTTTGTGTGCGTTAGGTGAGTGATTATCCCTAACCTACTCACTTAGCTAGCTACTAACCCTAACAAGGGGCTAACGTGGTTTTTAAGCTCTCAGCCCCTCCTATTCTTCCCAGAAATCAAAGGGACACTGCTCACATCGGCTGGCCAAACGGACATGAACTAATGAATAAGCCCTCTTAAAAACCAAATCGAATGAAAGAAAATATACTCGGCTATAACATTAATCAAAAGCAATGATCTTCTAATCCTCACCTTATGGTGATTAGTTCATAATGTAAAAACAACAGCAGAAAAGTCGAAATGTAAACATAATGGAAATGATGCAGAAAATAAACTAAATGAAAACAGAAAACGTAGTAGAAGAAATCGAAAAGCTGACCCAAAACATTGGACTCAGCATCGGCGTTGATCCCCTGGAGAAACCTTCCTTTTATGGAAATCTTTCGTCCATGGCCTCCCAATCGGAGCTCTCCGCCTCTCCTTCTCTCTCTCTCTCTGTTATTTTGAGATCTCCAACTTCTTTTTCAAAAAACGGCTGCCCACAATATATACTCCTTTCTTTATGAAAACCAGGGCTGATTAGACAGGTCCTGAGACGTGGAAGGCTCCTAATGGCTGAAACACGCTGATTAGACTGACATTTTCCAGCTCATTTAATGAATCGCAATTCCCACGTGCGAAATTCGTATAGGTCTGAGTTGCAAAGTTTGCTCCAGCAAACAGTTGTAAAACTGCTGCTCTTGACCTCGGTCGTCTTCCTTAATCAAGCCCTAAATTAATCACATTAAGCTCCTTAATTAGGATAATATTGCTCTAATAATAATGTTACTATATCAAAATTAATCATAGAGCAAAATACATCAAAGCTTGGAGTTTTCCAAAATATAATGAGATAAACTATGACAATTCAATCCTAAAATGATATCCTATAACTCTTTTTTTAAGAGTTATCAAACCCCCAAACTTGAATCATTACTCATCCTCGAGTGATGCTTTCTCCACCTGCACATGTCAACAGCTACTTCTACTTGACCACTAAATTCTTATATGCATTACCACCATTGTAGCGATGCTCTAGCATCAAACCTGCTTCTTCAACTCAATACATGCTGTCCTGCTTCAAGATTTCAAATTATGCTCTTGCACATGCCTAAGAATTAACTAGACACCTTTTTAGCTCCAAAGCTTTATCACTTAAAAATTCTAATCCTCGAGCTCATTATGCAATCCCAAACCAAACTTACACAAGAGTGCTTTCCCTCTAAGACTAATCTTTTAAGCTAGCACCAAACTTGCACTTTTCTCTTTTTTTTTTTTTTAACAGCCTACTACTCTCTTGGAGATCCTTGAAGTCACAACCCTATTTCTTGGAATGACAACATTTTATGATGTCGTTCACCCTAGCTTTCAGGCTCATCACCTCATAGGCATAACACTCATTCCACTTCTTTTCTAAGATTGGCCCTCATGTTACTCCCCTCTTGCTTCTCAGAATGACGACATTTTATGATGAAGCTCACCTAAGCTCTAGGAGAGTTGTGACTATCAGGCTAACACTCATCCCTTGCTTCCTTTTTCTTTTCTTTTTTTTTCAAAGCTTCTTCATGCAGCTTATACCTTCGTTCCAGAATGCTAACACTTTTTGGTGAAAACATTTAGCTACGAGCACAAGCTACACAGAGATTGCTTTAGCAAAACCCTTTTTCTAAGCTAACTTTTTTTTTTTTTCTTTTAACTGCAAACAGGTTGGGTTTGCTTGCAAGGGAGAGGAGTGCATCTTAGGAGTGGAAGAGGAGTGTTCCCTAAGAGTAGATCCTAAAAAACAATTAACAAGCAAAATCTTCAAAGATGCTCTAGCACTTTAGCATGGTCCCCCAAACTTAAGTCGCTCATTGTCCCCAATGAGAGATAGTAAAGGGAAGACCTCAAACTTATTACAAGCTGGCTAAAAAAACTAGAATTAGTCAGTGAAGTAAACTTGGTATCACTTGGTTGGGAATGAGCATTCCTAGACTTCTAAGCTTTAAAAGGGATGGTTCTATAAGAATCTATGTAAAGCTTAGGACTTCTTGTGCAAAAGAGTCAATAACCTAAAATGCTAAATCATCAGCAATCATCCAGCTGTCTTGAATACAGGAACTAATTTGACTCAGCAAAAGAATTTAAGGTACAACCAGAGCACAACTTAATTGACATGCAATTTCTAATTAAGCTACAACAATCTAATTGCTTTTATAACAGGCTTAGGCAAGAGCAATTCATTCAGTATTTAATTTAAGAGCAAGGAGACTGAAACAAAATATGCTTTCAATTTTGTTTTAGAGCATTCATCTCCTCCATAACTGCTACTTTCCAATTTGGATCTTCTAAGGCCTCATGTATATTCCTTGGAACAAACAAGTCATTTATCCTAGATGTGAAAGCTTTATGACTATTTGACAAATTTTGATATGAAATGTAGTTTGCAATAGGATATTTGGTACAACTTCGAGCACTTTTTCTAATGGCTATGCGAACATCAAGATCAGACACAACTGGTAAAGTATTTTGAATAGTTGAAGAAGTAGGAATAAAAGAAGGATTGCCAAGATTTTCAGTTTCATTCGTCGGAGTCTCAGATTGGCTTTGTGAAGGATCTGTACTCAGTATGGAGAGAATAATACACCTCGTTTTATTTATAAGAAAGACTAACATATATATAGGTACACAAGGAAACCCTAACTAAAGAATGTACAATTACTATAAAGGACATATATACATAATACTATGTATATCATAACACTCCCCCTCAAGCTGGAGCAAATATGTCAAACATGCCCAGCTTGTTGCAGAGATAATTTATTCTTGCTCCATTTAACGCTTTAGTAAAGATATCTCCCAGTTGTTCTCCAGTCTTTACATATCCCATGGACACCAACCCTTGTTGAATTTTCTCACGAATGAAATGACAATCTACTTCAATGTGTTTAGTCCTCTCATGAAGCACTGGATTAGACGCAATGTGAAGTGCAGCTTGATTATCACACCACAATTTAGCTGGCATAGTAATATTGAAACCCATCTCAGTTAAAAATTGATGTATCCACACTATCTCACACACAGATTGTGCCATAGCTCTGTACTCTGACTCAGCACTTGAACGTGAAACCACATTCTGCTTCTTACTCTTCCATGACACCAAATTGCCTCCTACAAAAACACAATATCCAGACGTTGATCTTCTATCTTCTTTAGATCCTGCCCAATCAGCATCTGAAAAACATTCAACTTTTGTATGACCATGATCTTTATATAAGATTCCACGCCCAGGTGCAGCTTTTAGGTAGCATAAAATTTGTTCTACTGCAGCCCAATGATCCACGGTAAGTGAAGACATATATTGACTTACAACACTTACTGAATAAGCAATGTCTGGTCGTGTCACTGTCAGATAATTCAACTTCCCAACCAATCTTCTGTATCTCTCAGGATCTTTAAATGCTTCTCTTTCTTTGGTGAGTTGCAAATTAGGTATCATCGGAGTATTACATGGTTTAACTCCTAGTTTTCCTGTCTCAGATAACAAATCGAGTACATATTTCCATTGCGACAAAAAGATACCTTTCTTGCTTCTCATCACTTCAATACCCAGAAAATACTTCAGTATTCTCAGATCCTTAGTGTGGAATTGACCCTGAAGGAAAGTTTTCAAAGAAGATATACCTGATGTATCATTCCCAGTGATAACGTTATCATCGACGTACACAATCAGTAGAGTTATACCTTTCTCAGATCGTCGATAGAAAACAGAATGATCAGATGTACTTTTCTTCATTCCAAATTGCTCAAGTGCTTGACTAAACTTATAAAACCATGCTCGTGGGCTCTGTTTCAATCCATACAACGATTTTCGAAGACGACAAACTTTATCACTCTCCCCCTGAGCAACAAACCCAGGTGGTTGCTCCATATATACTTCCTCTTGAAGATCACCATGGAGAAAAGCATTCTTAATGTCAAGTTAATGCAAATGCCAGCCTTCAGTAGCAGCCATGGAAATAAGTAAGCGAATAGAAGTGAATTTAGCAACTGGAGAAAATGTGTCAGAAGAATCTATCCCATAAGTCTGAGCATAGCTTTTAGCAACAAGACATGCTTTCAAACGAGCAACTGATCCGTCAGGGTTAACCTTAATTGTAAACACTCATTTACACCCAATGGCCTTCTTTCCTGCAGGACGAGATACTAAATCCCAAGTACCATTACCATCTAGAGCATTCATCTCTTCGATCATTGCATTACGCCAACCAAAATGAGATAAAGCTTCAGGAACAGAGTTAGGGATAGTGATGTAAGAAAAGAATATGTTGGTTGTGACAACTGGTGATAAGAAACAAATGAGGCAATAGGATAAGTACAAGTGCGTTTACCTTTACGAAGGGCAATGGGAAGCTCATCACGTGTTCCTGGATCAGATGTCGAAGAATCTTTTGGTACAGGACATGTGTCTGAAGGTAATGGTGGTGACCGTCTAGAGTAAACCTGAGTAATGGGTGGACAATGAGGAATAGATACTGAAGGAGATGGAGTAGGGAGGGAGGATGGAGAGACGATCTCATAGATAAGTAGGTCATCCTCCCCCTGACACGGATTTGACATGGATGGGCTAAAGGGCATATCTTCAAAAAACGTAACATCTGGAGAGACAAGATACTTGTTAAGACTAGGGCAATAACAACGATATCCCTTTTGAACTCGAGAATAATCGAGAAAGATGCATTTTAAGGATTTAGGGTCTAACTTAGTATGATGAGGGCTGACATCCCGAGCAAAACAAGAGCAACCAAATATCTTTGGTGTAATCTAAACAAGGCTTTTGTTGGACAAAGAACACGATAAGGGATTTCACCATTAAGAACGGAGGAAGGCATTCTATTAATCAAAAAATAAGCTGTGGAAACTGCATCGGCCCAAAAATGTTTCGGAACCTGCATTTGAAAGGATAATGCTCGAGCAGTTTCAAGTAAATGCCGATTTTTTTTGTTCAGCAACCCCATTTTGGGATGGAGTGGCAGCGCAAGAAGATTGATGAATAATCCCATTTTTACACAAGTAAGATCCAAGCATATGAGAAAAATATTCACCAACATTATCAGTTCGAAGAGTTTTAAGAGAGGCATTAAACTGATTTTGAATTTCAGCATGGAAAGTACAAAAGTAAGTAACTCAGAACAATTTTTCATTAAATATAACCAAGTTAGACGAGAATAATCGTCAACAAAAGTAACAAAATATCGAAATCCAGTTTTGGACACTTCAGGACAGGGACCCCAAACATCAGAATGAACTAATTCAAACGGAGCACTAGCTCGTTTATGGACTCTAGGACTCGAACTAAGACGATGAAATTTGGCATACTGACAAGACTCACAATGCAACGAAGACAAATAGTGAAATTCTGGATGAATTTTCTTTATGGTGGAGCCGAAAAGCCTTATGGCGGTATTTTATTAATCTTCAAAAAAGTGTTACAAAAGGGGGAGCCTTAGCCTTTATATATAGGCTTAGCTAATGGGCTAATGGGCTTTAATTACAAGGGTGGTTAATCATATTAACCAGAGTAACTAACTAACAACCTAACTAAGAAAACAAATAAAACAAAATACTTAAGTTAGATTACAAAGAGAACCCTAGTAAAGCTAATTTACAAAGAGAACCCTAAATAATCTAACTAACCTACATCAATTCCCCCCTTCATGAAAAAAGAACTCGTCCTCGAGTTAAACATGAAGTTCATCGGGAGGGAAATAAGTAGACAAATCCGAAATATTGAAGGTGTTAGATATGTTATAGCCGTTCGGAAGCTCCACCACATAAGCATTGCTGCCAATTTTTTTAAGGATCCGACACGGTCCAATTTTCTTCTTTTGCAGCTTGTTGTAAGTCCCTCTAGGAAATCTTTCTTTCTTAAGGTGTACAAGGACTAAATCACCTTCAGCAAACTCCTTATGCCTCCTTTTAATGTTAGCAAATTGGGCATATTTAGTATTAGCTTCTTGAAGATGGTCTGTGACTTCCTTGTGTATTCTTTGAACCCGATCAGCCATCAATTCAGCTTCTGAACTCAAATCTGCAGCACTAGGTAAACTTATAAGATCAAGAGTTAATCGAGGAGGGTTAGTATATACGAACTCAAAGGGTGTTTTGCCTTTGGATCGGTTTTTCATGTTGTTGAAAGCAAATTCAGCTTGTGGTAAACAAAGATCCCATTGTTTCGGCTTATCTCCACTTAAAAATCGAATTAAATTACCCAAAGTCCTATTTGTGACTTCGGTTTGACCATCATTTTGTGGGTGGCAAGTGGTGCTATACTTCAAATGGGTATCAAACTTGCGCCAAAGACACTTCCAAAAATGGCTTAAGAATTTTGTGTCCCTATCACTAGTGATGGTTTTTGGAATTCCATGTAGCCGAACCACTTCTTTAAAAAAAAGGTTAGCAATATGAATAGCATCATTAGTTTTTCTACATGGTATAAAATGAGCCATTTTGCTGAAACGGTCAACCACCACAAAGGTAGAATCACTACCTCGTTGGGTCCGCGGTAAACCCAACACAAAATCCATAGTGAGGTCTGGAATTGGCAGGGGAGTGTACAAACCTGCATTTTGTCCTTGGCCTTTGTTAACTTGGCAAATTGGACATCTTTGAACAAAATTCTCAACATCCTTTCGAATGTGTGGCCAAAAGAATCGTTTGGAGATTTGTTCATATGTCTTGTCGCGGCCAAAATGTCCTCCTAGGCCACCCGAATGAATATCCCTAAGGATTTGTATCCTTAATGATGTGCGTGGAATACAAAGTACATTATCTTTAAAGAGAAAACCGTTAGTCATACTAAAATCTTTATAAGCATGTCCATCCTTGCATTTAAGCCAAATATCAGAAAAATCTTCATCAAACTCATATAAATCAACAAGGCTATCAAAGGAAATTATTTCACTCATCAATATATTTAATAAGTGAAATCTTCTACTTAATGCATCGGCTACTTTATTAGTTTGTCCAGATTTATGTTTGATGGAAAAATCAAAATGTTGGAGAAAAGTAATCCACCTAGCATGCATCTTAGACAAATGTTTTTGGGAATTAATATAACGAAGGGATTGATGGTCTGTATATAAAATAAATTCCTTTCCTATTAAGTAATGTTCCCACTGTTTTAAAGCTCTAACCAAGGCATAAAGTTCTTGTTCATATGTGGACCATTTTTGTCTTGCTTCACTAAGTTTCTCACTAAAATATTCAATAGGTTTATTTTCTTGACTTAACACACCACCTATTCCCAAACCCGAAGCATCAACTTCTACAACAAAAAGTTTATCAAAGCTAGGTAATGCTAAAATAGGTGCTGAAGTTAACCTTTGTTTTAGGATCTCAAAACTGTTTTGTTGATCTTTGCCCCAATCGAACCCTTTTTTCTTAAGACATTCGATTAAAGGTGATGCTATGGTGCTGAAATTTCGAATAAACCTCCTATAGAAAGATGTAAGACCATGAAAGCTTTGAACTTCCTTGACATTCGAAGGTGTTGGCCATTCATTTATACCTTTAGTCTTGAGAGGGTCAGCTTCTATGCCATGTTCACCTATTATAAAGCCTAAAAAGACAAGTTTGGGCACTCCAAAAATACACTTATTCAAGTTAATATATAAAGAATTAGCTTTAAGAGTGGACAAAACATGCTTCAAATGAATAATATGTTCATCTAGACTTGTGCTATATACCAAGATATCATCAAAATAAACTACCACGAATTTGCCAAAAAATGGTTGTAAAACTTTGTTCATAAGGCGCATGAATGTACTCGGTGCATTAGTAAGTCCAAATGGCATTACAAGCCATTCAAACAATCCCTCATTAGTTTTAAAGGCATCTCCCGGCCTTATACGGATTTGGTGATATCCACTTCGAAGATCAATTTTAGAAAAGATTTTTGAACCATATGATTGATTTAGAAGGTCGGGTAATCTAGGAATTGGGAACCTATATCTAATTGTAATTTTATTTATCGCACGACTATCAATACACATCCTCCAAGTTCCATCTTTTTTAGGTGTAAGTAGGGCGGGAACCGCACAAGGACTCATACTATGACGTATTAATCCTTTTTTCAAAAGGTCATCAACTTGATCATGCAGAATTTTATATTCAGTTGGACTCATTCTGTAATGTGGTAAGTTTGGCAAAGATGCACTAGGAATTAAGTCTATATGATGCTGTATATCTCTCAAAGGTGGAAGTTCACTGGGCAATTCTTTAGGATATAAGTCTTTGAAAGCATGCAGTAACTTAGTAATGGCTTATGGAGTTTCGGTATCTAGGACATCCTCGTTATGACCTTTAATAACAAGTGCAACTAAGTTTTTGTTGTGTTCACCTAAAAACTCATTTGCAGGAATAATAGAGAAGAGTTTAGAAGATGTACCCGTTGAATTTACCTCCCTTGGTTTGCTAGGTAGTAAGACTATCTTCTTGCCAAGCCAAGTAAATTCATGTGTTTTCTCTCCCTTTGTGGATGGCCGAAAGATCAAATTGCCAAGGTCTACCAAGCAAGATGTGGCAAGCATCCATGTCAATGACTTCACAAGTGATTTGGTCTTTGTAATGCTTTCCAATGGATAATGGGATAGTGCAAATGTCGGTAATAGTTACCTCATTTCCTTTCTTGATCCATCCTATTTTGTAAGGGTTAGGATGAGGTTCTATGTTCAATCCAAGAGCCTTTACTAATGCTTTGGACACAACATTTTCACAACTCCCACTGTCTCTGATACCAATCTTTCACTGCTTTCTTGCCCATTTTTCTTCTATTTGAGGTTAATTGGTCCCACCATGCTGCTGCCCCTCCTTTCAATTTGTATTTTACCAACTTAACTTGTCTTTTTTCGGGGATATCCATGCATTCGAAGAAGTCTTCTACTTGCTTGATCCAATCTAAGAAATTTTCTATGTCTAATCGCCCATCAAAGTACGGCAAGTCGATTTTCAGCTTGTATCCCTTGTGTTTCTCTTTATATTTTTTCTTCTCCTTGTTTTTGACCCGTCATCACTGTTGTCTTCATCACTGGAAAGATAAGAAGTATCACTGCTGGATGATGAATCTGATTCTTGGATCTTTCCCTTCTTTTTCTTGTTTTTTTTGTGATTCTTGGAGCCTTTCTTGGATTTTTCTTCACTGGAACTTTCAACTTCTTGACCAGAAATCTGTTCATCTTTTTCCTCTTTGTGTTTTGAGCCTTTCTTTTTCTTCCTTTCATACTTCTTTGCAAATAGATCAACCGGTTCTTCATCCTTGTGTTCTCCAGTTTGGCCTGCTGAACTTTCTGCAACTTTCTCTTTTCCCTTGTCAATTTGTGCACTAAGTTTAGTGTTTTCCTTCATTAATCCTCTAAAGCTTTTTTGTAGATCTTCAACAGCTTCTTCTACTCTTGTCATTCGTTCGATTAAACCTTCCAAAGGAAGGATGCGATGTTGGATATCGAGCACAATCGCATAAAGCTCGCTGGAATAGGTCTCTTCCTTACCCGATTCCGATTTCTTGGTGTTGGTCATCCTTCTTGGCCGGATCTTGATTCAAGCTCTGATACCAATCTTGGTGGAGCCAAAAAGCCTTATGGCTGTATTTTATTAATCTTCAAAAAAGTGTTACAAAAGGGGGAGCCTTAGCCTTTATATATAGGCTTAGCGAATGGGCTAATGGGCTTTAATTACAAGGGTGGTTAATCATATTAACCACAGTAACTAACTAACAACCTAACTAAGAAAACAAATAAAACAAAATACTTAAGTTAGATTACAAAGAGAACCCTAGTAAAGCTAATTTACAAAGAGAACCCTAAATAATCTAACTAACCTACATCACTTTAACACGGACAAAGACGGATGACCTAAACGACAATGGACTTCAAACGGAGATGCAACACCAGAGCAGGCCATAGCTTTTGGTATCTGTTGATCAAAAGTGTAAAGGCCTTCAGACTCATATCCTTTACCAATAATCTTCTTTGTCAAACGATCCTGAAACAAGCAATAGCCAGGAAAAAATGAGATAAAACAATTAAGGTCACGAATAAGTTTACTAACATAAATCAAGTTAAACGAGAGTCGAAGCAAATGCAAAACGAAGACAAAGGGAGAGACGGGGTGAGATTAATGGTGCCTGATCCAAGAACAGAGGATGTGGATCCATTTGCCAAAGTGACAGTAGGAAAAGGTGCAGGTGACAAAGAGGTAGAAAATAAGCTAGAATTACCTATCATATGAGCTGTGGCACCAGAGTCTATGACCCATTTAGTGGAGGATGTAAGGAGACAATGATTCTTATTACCTGATTTAGCAAGAGTTGCAATAGGATTCGAGGAAGAAGATGCTTGCAATGATTCCTGGTACAACTGGAATTTAGCAAACTCGTCAGCAGAAATAGTAACCGACCTCTCAGATGTATCATTGGTGGAAGCAAGCTGAGCAACTTGAGGATAGCGACCTTTATTCAACAATTTCCGACTGTCACGTTTCATGTGACCAGACTTACGACAATAGTGACATGTGATATCATGTGAATCTTGTCGTCGATTATCAGAACCAGGTCTCTGAGTGTTGATGTTCATCCCTTTAGTGACCTTAGGGTCATTCCGACTCAAGAGAGCATTGTTGGACTGAGGAGCAGACAGACCAGATGAAAGATTTTCTGTACGGAAGACACTACTAAAGGCTTCATCTAAAGAAGGGATCTTGGATCCAGATAGAATTTGTGATTTAGCCATCTCAAATTTTGGCGAAAGTCCATTCAGAAAGCTCATGACACCCATCTTCTCTCGCTGAGCTTGTTGAACCTTTATATCCATACTAAATGGAAGTAATGTATTACGTTCTGCACACGTTTTCTTAACTTGCATAACGTAGTTCGTAACAGACTGTTCTTTCTGTTATGCATGAAAAAAGGTTGTGCAAACTTCGTACATTCTATTGACTTGCTCTTTTCCTGAGTATAAGAACTCTAAAAACTGGAGCAGTTCCTTCACAGAATCACAATGATTCACCAAGCCAACTACCTCAGTCTCGATTGAATTCTTGATTTGAATACACAATCTAGCATCATCACAAAGCCATGCCTTCCTTGTGTCATCCTATGGTGCATCTTGATCAATATGATCATCCATCTCTGTACTTCGCACATAAAACCGAATTGTTCGACTCCAATCATAGTAATTAGAGCCATTTAATTTGTGTTCCTTGATTTTTGACGAAAGAGGGACCATATTAGAGACCACCACAGGTTTCATTTCAACCATTAGTTACCAAATAGAGGCAGCAGATAAACCCAATAGACAAAAACAGATCTGGATAGCAAGCAACAGTACCTAATCCCACGAAAATCATACAACCCGAGACCAAAACAGTATGTATCGTCGAAACAAACTACACAGATCGGCCGGAAATAGCAACCTGAGAAAAACCCAAGCGGCGGAAGGTGGAACAGCAGCCTCACCTGCCTTCACGCTCCGGCGCATGGCGGCGGATTCAATAGCTTCCGGCGGTGCTTGGGGCTCACGCGCGGACGTTTCCGGCAAACGGCAACGGCGATTCGACTCTCTTGACGGCGGCGCTCTTCCTGAGGTAGGTGATGTTGACAAACGGCTACTCTAACGTGATGACCCAAACTTCTAACCCTAACCTCAAAGAGAAAACCCTAATCGCCAAAAATCTTCTAAAACCCTAGGGGTGGCTCAGATACCATGTACTTAGTATGGAGAGAATAATACACCTCGTTTTATTCATAAGAAAGACTAACATATATATAGGTACACAAGGAAACCCTAACTAAAGAATGTACAATTACTATAAAGGACATATATACATAATACTATGTATATCATAACAGGATCAACTATCTAGTCTTGGTTCTTTTGATTGAATTTTTTCTAGTATAAAACTTAAACTCGGGAACTTGATCAATAGGATCATTCTGTAGTATTTCTCCCCCTGATTGAGAAGTTTCTACACTGGGCATCGAAGGACTAGTAACATTAGGACAAACAAGACTAGGAAGAGGAATAGAGGTATTCCAAAAGTTATCTTCCAAATTTGGTTTCTCCCCCTAAAGAGAACTTTGGATAAAGTATGGCTGATTTTCTACAAAATACACATCCATGTGCACAAAAAGTTTTCTTGTCTGAGGATCAAAACATTTATAACCTTTTTGGCTTGAAGAGTAACCCAAGAAAATACATTTAACAGCTCTATGATCAAGTTTTGACCGAAAGTGACTAGGTATGTGAACATAAGTAGTACACCCAAAAACTCTGAGAGGTAAATCAGAATATATGCGAGATGTAGAAAAACCAATTTTAAAGCAATCAATGGGAGTGTTAAAATTCAAGATCTTACTAGGCATCCTATTATAGCACGAGCTACTTTAAGTAAATGCCTATTTTTTCTTTCAGTAATCCCATTCTGTTGAGGAGTATCTCAACATGTAGACTGATGAACAATACCTTTATCTTTCAAAAACTCACCGAAAAGTTCATTAAAATACTTAGTTCCATTATCATAGTGTAAAATGCAAATTTTGGTTTGAAATTGGGTTTCAATCATATTATAATTTTGTTTTTAAATGTTTATCACCTCATATTTTTTTTCCCATTAAATAAACCCAAGATAGACGAGTATGGTCGTCAATAAAAGTAACAAACCATCTTTTCCCACTTAGTCCTAATTTTAGAAGTACCCCAAACATCACTATGAATTAAATAAAAATGTTTGAAAGTTTTTAAGGTTTTGGTAAATATGTGGAATGATGATTTTTTGCTAAAATGCAACATTCACAATCAAAAGAGGAACAATCAATTCCCTTGAATAAATTTGGAAATAAATACTTGAGATATGAAAAACTAGGATGTCCTAGTCTAAGATGCCAAATCATAATTTGTTCTTTAATAGAGAAAGAAGTAATACTACTGAGACCTTGAGTTATTTTATTGCTAAAAGAACCTTCATCAAAGTAATAAAGGCCATCAAGCATCCTAGCACTACCAATTATCTTCTCCGATTCTTGATCCTGTAAAATATAGTGAGATTCAAAGAATATAACACGACAGTTAGAATCTCTAGAAAGTTTGCTGACAGATAAAAGGTTATAGGCTAATTTTGGAACATGGAGGACAGGGACTGTAAGGAGATATTTTCAATCAATTTAATAGTTTTTTTTCCTGCAATAGAAGATAAACTGCCATTTGCAATTTAAAATTTTTCACTACACTATGAAGGAGAGTATGAATCAAATAGATGAGAGACACTTGTCATATGATCAGAAGCTTCGGAATCTATGATCCATGGAGACGAATTACTACAAGAGAAGGCCTTAGGATAAATACTTGTTTGTGTCAAGGATACACATGAATTATTAGAAGGTAAATTGGTCCATAGTAATTTCGAGAGTTGATGAATTTGCTCCATACTAAGGAAACTTAGCCAAACCTAAACCTGAACCGAACCGAACCAGTGCTAAACTGATCCAAACTGGAACCTGGCAAACGAATCGAACCAGATTCTTAGCCAACCCAACTATTGACTCGAACCGACTAGTGAACTGGATCAAATTGAACCAGCCAAATGGACCAAAACCAAGAGCTTGAACCAACTTAAGCAGATCTGTTTCCAACCCACGCAATCACGATTCACAACAGATTTTTTAAACCCACGCAAGCATTACCACAAATGTACAGAGGTGTCAAACACTTGCAATGGCGGTCGAAGACACGACGGCGACTGCGAATGAAGTCAACGGTGGTGGTGGCAGAGTGATGCGACGACAGTAAACTAGGGCTGGAACGAAGTCTCAATGATCTTCCGGGCAAACAGATAGGTGGACACGTCTGGAGAAACAACAGATCCCTCCGGTGAAGACATCTACGCACAGTACGAAGGCTTGAGCAAAGAACAATCCTTTGGCAAACACTAACGCAAATGTCAATTAAGTCAATGATGGGTTGGTCGGAATGTGGTGACACAAGCGTATGGGTCAAGGCAAAACTAATCCACCAGCTCTGGAAGTAGGATGCACCAATTAAGAATGGCGGCTAGGGTTCTGACAATTGTAGCAACTAGGGTTTCAAAAATGGTTACTAGGGTTTTTAGGATTTTAGAGACCGCTAGGATTTTTCCAAAGCTCTGATACCATCTTAATTTTGAGAGCATAAATCTGTATTGTATATCAAATATGTGCAATTTAGGTCCTCTTATATATGAGAAAGACCTATTACAAATATGGAAATAAATGAATGCAATAAAGACAAAATATTTTACAATTAATTTTTATACACAAACATTCCTAAAGAGTAGAAATTCCAACAAATAGTAAAATTACAATAAAGAACAAAAGATTCATAAATTTCTAAATCTACATATATATATATACTATAACAATTTTAACTGTTAGGTTATGTAAATGTCTTTGTAGTGTGTTCTTGCTTATGCTACAATTCCGGTGTTTATTTTATCAGCTTTACATGCAGGGGGCTTGTACTCTGGTGGCAGCGCGCAGATGGTTGAGAATTCATTAAACATTCATGGTGATGAGATATTGTATGTAGGTGATCATATTTATACCGATGTAAGCCAATCTAAAGTACACCTGCGTTGGAGAACGGCATTAATTCTACGAGAATTGGAAGAAGAGGTATGTGTGGGAAACTATTAAAAAAGAAAATAGAGGTAGTTTCTATCGATGCTTATTGTAATCAGTATGGAAAGAAAATACTCATTGTATTATTTATAAGAAAGACTTACATATATATAGGTACACAAAGAAACCCTAACTAAAGAATGTACAATTAATATAAAGGACATATATACATAATACTATATATATCATAACACTTATATCATTTTTGTCAGTCGAATTTCTTGCAGATTTGGTAGCTAAAATAGTTTTCTTATTTCTTTCCTAATTCTTGCGGCTGCTCCCCCCTCACCCCCACATTTTAACTGGCAGTTAGGGTAAGAAAGTTTCCTTATAACGTTGCAACTGCACGTATATATATGTGCTTGTTTTATTAAATACACTCAAGGTAATGGTTATTTTTTCTTTATATAAGAAATTAATACTTGCATTACCCAAGGAGAGTACAAAAAAGATGGAGATGGAGATGAGGTTTGTAGAAAATCAAGCTGTAAATTAAGGCTTAATTGTTGGGATTGTTTCCTTGTATATAGCTGTATTTTTCTTTTCCATATAGGTCTAGATTGATTGCATATTTTCAGCTTATTAGATTGAGAGTCTCTTGTATAAATATATCTCTTCCATACTCAATGAAATATAGAAAAATATTATCTTTATACATAGCTTCATGGTATCAGAGCCTTGAAACTATTCAAACCCTAGCCATCGTCGCCGGAACCCTAGCCGCCGTTGTCGGAACCCTAGCCACCATCGCACTCAGACGCCGCCGGCAAACAATCAGGCACCGCCGGCCAACAACCAGATCCGACCAACACCAATCACGCCAACCCGCAGATCCGTTGAAACCTAGCCACCATCGCACATCCGTTTCGCGCAGATCCGGCCAACAACAATCAGATCCGGCTTCAACAATCAGATCCCGCAGCTTGGAGTTGAAAATCCTCCCTCGCCGAACCACACTCGGAGCCGCATCGTGCAGCCCGAAAGTCCAAACTCGTCGTGCATCCTCAAATCCAGCTCAGATTCGGCTCAGATCTATCGTGTAGCAGATTTTCTTCGCACTTCCAGATCTGCTCCTCTCCGCGTTGCTCAGCAGATCCTCTTCAACCTCTGCCCGTCATCGTTCACAGCCACGCGCCGCCGCCGCTGCCTCCACGCGCCGCCGCCGCTGCCAACGTCATTCCAGATTTGTCCCTGTTTTAGATCTAAAACAATATATTTTTTTTGGTTTCATAACTCAGTTTTTTTTTTGGGTTTTGCTCTCACTCTCAAAATGTCAGGATCAGATTCTCAAATTACCATTTCATCCTCCAATGAGAACAACCTCACTCATATCACATGTCACAAACTCAAATGCCACAACTACCCTCAGTGGTCTCAATCTGTGATGATGTTCATATATGGTCGTGGACGGGAAGACTATATCACCAGCAAAGCTACTTCACCTCCATCAGAGGATCCAAAATTTCGCATATGGAGGGCTGAAAATAATCAAGTCATTAGTTGGTTGATCAATTCTATGACCACCGAAATTGGAGAGAATTTCCTTCTATACTCGACTGCCAAAGAAATTTGGGAGGCTGTTCGTGATACATTCTCCAGTCAAGAAAATACTGCTGAACTCTTTCAAATCAAGACTTCTATCCAAGATCTCAAACAAGGTGAATTATCAGCTTTGTCGTTCTTTTTCCTTTTTTTTAACCTTGCAGGTACCGAAGCATTTCCTCCCCCTTAATGGTCGATGATCCCATCCTCGAAATCCAGCCTTCGACATGCTTAATATTTTGGCCCATTCGCACGTGGTCTTCGAACTCCGACGGAAGACAGGTTGGTTTGCCCTCAATCGTTTTTCTCCAACCTTCTTTCTCGATCACACTATCTTTGTCTTCCAAACCACCTCACTTTTTGGCTCTTAATTTTTTTTAACCGGCTTCTCTTTTTCTCCGTCTCTTTCACACTGAGACAATTCATTTTCATCAACCACCATCGATTCCAATGATTCTTCCTTTTTTTCTTCCACGTTTTGTTGATGAGGAGAGCTTACAACAATGGTGGAAGTTATTTGGTCCTGGCTCTTTGATTCTCTATTTCTGCCACCAATCGAACCACGCTCTTGGCTATCCACTGTAAAGCTTCTTTCATTTCAACCACATCCTTCTCTATTCTCTCTATTCTCTCTTCCAGTTGTTTTTGCGCCATTTTCCAGGATGAACGTGCTCTGATACCAATTTTTAGGTATTCAATCACAGAAAATACAAAGAACACAAAGAAACTAATGTATTGCAATATCAATGAACAAAATTACAATATCGATAGCCTTTCAAGAGGGCTATGTCTCTCCCACACCCAATTCACTAAAGACTGACTACTCTTATTTATAACCAAGACTCCCTAGCTAATTACCCTTAATACCCTTACTAGTTACTACTATCTCCTAGATACCCCTATTAGTACTCTCACATGGACTTTACACACCTTTGCCTGTTCTCAATTCTATATGGGAAGACTTATCCATCGATTTCATACTCGGATTACCTCGGGCTCAAAGAGGTTTTGATTCGGTTTTGGTTATTGTTGATCGCTTTAGCAAGATGACACATTTTCTTGCTTGTGAGAAGACAAATGGCTTTGGTTATATAGCTAACCTCTTTTTTAGAGAAATTGTTCGCTTACACGGTGTTAATGCTAAAGGTTTGAAAGAATCAGTCTAACTATTTCATTGACTCAAGAGATATATATACAACTGTACAAGGTTAACCTAAGTAGGACAAGGTAAAAAAACAAAAAAGGACAAAATAAATATATTTACAAAAATACAATTATACTAATATAATAACTCTAACACTCCCCCTCAAGTTGGAGCATATATATTCATCATGCCCAACTTGTTAGAGAGGTAATCTATTCGTGCTCCATTTAATGCCTTGGTAAAGATATCTCCTAATTGCTCTCCAGTCTTCACATGTCCTATTGATATCAGACCTTGTTGTACCTTCTCACATACAAAATAACAGTCAACCTCAATGTGTTTAGTTCACTCTTGAAATACCGGATTAGATGCTATATGCAAAGCTACTTGATTATCACACCACAATTTGGTTGGTGTTGTGATATCAAATCCCAATTCAATAAGAAGTTGATGTATCCAAACCAATTTACATACAGATTGTGTCATTGTTCTATTTTCTGATTCAGCACTTGAGCGTGACACCACATTTTGTTTCTTACTCTTCTAAGAAACTAAATTACCACCCACAAATACACAATATCCTGAAGTTGATCTTCTATTTTCCTTAGACCCTGCCCAATCAGCATCGGAGAAGTATTCAATGTTAATATGCCCATAACTCTTATATAATAAACCACGTCCGGGAGCTCCCTTCAAATAACACAAAATCTATTCCACTACAGCCCAATGATCAACAATAGGAGAAGACATATACTGACTCATAATACTCACGGAATAAGCTATGTCTGGTTGTAAGATAATTGAGTTTTCCCACTAACCTCCTATATCTTTCAGGATCTTTCAGTAATTCTCCCTCTTTTGTGAGCTGTAAATTAGGCGTCATTGTGGTACTACATGGCTTAGCCCCTAACTTCCCTATTTCAGTCAACAAGTCAATTACATATTTTCTCTGTGGTAACGAAATTCCCTTCTTGCTTCTCATTACCTCAATTCCTAGAAAGTATTTCAATATTCCCAAATCTTTTGTGTGGAATTGACTATGGAGAAAAGTCTTGAGTGATTGGATGCCCAATGTGTCATCGCCTGTAATAACAATATCATCGACATACACAACCAACAGGATGACACCACTGTCAGACTGCTTATAAAAAAAAAGAATGATTTGACTTCATCTTTGAGTAAGAGTGAGGGGGAGCATAAAGAGAACGAGGATGATTTTCTTGTCTACACAATTCTTTCCCCTTGTGCCCTCTTCGTTAGAGATTTCTCGCCTTGATCAAGTTGAAAGAGAGTCTTACACACATCGAACACTCGACTAATGTTTCCTTTCTCAAAGTAAAGGAATTCCAAGTATTCCAAGAGCTCTTTAACAGATTCACAATGGTTAACTAACCCAACTATCTCGCTCTCAATGGAGTTCTTTATCTGTAAATCTTAAATTTAAGATGCATAAAAATATTTTTTTATGCATCTATAATATGTGCATTTTAGGTCCTCTAATATTGAAGAAAGACCTATTACAAGTATGGAAAGGAATAAATGCAATAAAGACCAAATATTTTACAATTCTACATACAAATATTGGAAATTCCAACACTCCCCCTAAAGTTGGTTTAAATATGTCTTCCATAACCAGCTTGTCAATCAATTTGTCGAATTGCTGCTTTGGAAGTCCTTTAGTTAGTACATCAGCGATTTGCTCTGATGTAGGAAGATAAGGAATACATATTGCATTTGCTTCAATCTTCTCCTTAATAAAATGCTTATCAACCTCAATGTGTTTTGTTCTATCATGTAGAACTGGGTTATGGGCTATAGAGATGGCAGCTTTATTATCACAATAAATCTGTATAGGTTTATTCAGAGGAATCTTCAATTCTTCAAGTATCCTTTTGATTCATATACCCTCACAAATTCCATGGGCTAAAGCTCTAAACTCTACTTTAGCACTACTGGCTACCACTTTTGTTTTTTACTTCTCCAAGTAACCAGGTTCCCTCCAACAAAGGAACAATAACTAGAGGTAGATCTTCTATTTGTAGTACTTCCTGCCCAATCTGCATCAGTATAAACTTCTATTTGGAAGCGATTATGTCTTTGGAATAAGATACCTTTTCCAAGAGTTCCTTTTAGATACCTCAAAATTTTGTAAACAGCTTCAAAATGAGTCAGTCCTGGTGCATGCATAAACTGACTGACCATGCTTATGGCATATGCAATATCAGGACGCGTATAAGATAGATAAATTAATCTTCCAACAAGTCTCTGGTATCGTTTCTTGTCCTTTATTTCTTCTGCTTTTGCTACTTGTAACTTTAAATTGGGTTCAATAGGAGTTTCTGCAACCTTGCAACCAAGTAATCCAGTTTCTTCAAGTAAGTCGAGAACATACTTCCTTTGATTAACAAAGATACTCTTCTTCGATCTCGCAAATTTCATCCCTAGAAAAAACTTCAACGTTCCCAAGTCCTTGATTTGAAATTCACTTGCAAGATTTTTCTTGATTTCAGCTAGACCAGCTTCATCATCATCTGTGAGAATAATATCATCTACATAGACAATCAAAATTGAGATTTTATTATTCTCAGAGTGTTTATAAAATATAGTATGGTCTACTTGACTCTAAAGAAATCCATACCTAGACACAACTTTTCCAAAACGTTCAAACTAAGCTCTCGGTGACTGTTTAAGACCATAAAGGGATTTCTTTAATTTGCAAATTTTACTACATCCAACTTCGTTTTCAAAACCTGGTGGTAAGTTCATAAAAACCTCTTCTTCAAGATTAGCATTCAAAAATGCATTTTTCACATCAAGCTGGTACAGTGGTCAATCTGAATTGATTGCAAGAGACAAAAGAACTCTAATAGAGTTAATTTTAGCAACATGGGCAAACGTTTCCTGATAATCAATCTCATATGTTTGAGTGAAACCTTTAGCTAACAAGCTGGCCTTATATCTCTCAATACTACCATCTGCATTTCATTTTATAGTGAACACCCATTTACAACTCACTAGTTTCTTATCTTTTGGCAACTCTACTATTTCCCAAGTCCCATTTTGTTTTAGAGCATTCATCTCCTCCATAACTGCTACTTTCCAATTTGGATCTTCTAAGGCTTCTTGTATATTCTTTAGAACAAACAAGTCATTTATCCTAGATGTGAACGCTTTATGACTATTTGACAAATTTTGATATGACATGTAGTTTGCAATAGGATATTTGATACAACTTAGAGTACCTTTTCTAATGGCTATGGGAATATCAAGTTCTCACACAACGGGCAAAGTATTTTGCATAGTTGAAGAAGTAGGAATGGAAGGTGGATTACCAAGTGTTAGAGTCCTTATATTAGTATAATTGTATTTTTGTAAATATATTAATTGGGTTGTCCTTTATTGTCTTTTTACTTTCTCCTACTTAGGTTAACCTTGTACACTTGTACATATATTTCTTTAGTGAATGGAATAGAGTATTCTGATTCTCTCAAACATTTAGCATTAACATGGTATCAGAGCCCTAGGATTTTCTAGGGAAATATTTTGTCCTTCGAGATTTGTGACCATTAGGGTTTGAGGTTTAGAACACATTCTTTGAGGACTTAGTCTTGCTGTGAGCTTTGTGCATCAAATCAGCCATCACCATCGCAGAATCTGCCTCCAGAATCCGCCGCCGCCGCCGCCACCACCAACGAGGTCTGTCAACGACTTGTTTTTTCGTCACCGCCCGGTTTATCAAGGAGCCCAGTCGTTGATCAGAAGGTTCGAAAAATTTGGCCGAAAAATACTCTGTCCATGGGCCACATGCGCCGCCGAGAAGTTTTCCGCTAGTCTCGCGTGCGTCGCCTGTGGTTGCTTCGTCTTACGTGGGTCGGTTCGCCGTGGTCTCCTCTTTCGTGTCTTGTGTTGGTTTGGGTCATAGAGTGTTCGGTTTATAGTGTTTGGAGCCATGTCTTGTTGGAAACTTTAGGGTTTGCTGTGATTCAGATTTCAACTCTTGTCGGTCTGTTTTTTTTTTTTTGAAATTATGGCTAAAAAGAAAGCTATCATGATGTCGGAGATGATTCCTATGGTGCAAAGGTTACGGAACATTAGCTTAATGGATCTAATTTTTATGCATGGCGAACAAACATTCGTCATTATCTTCGAAGTCTTGATATGTATGATCACGTCACCGCCAAATCACCATCGACTAATGAGACTAAGAAGACTTGGTTACGAGATGATTCTCGACTTATTCTACAGATAAAGAACTTCATTGAGAGTGAGATAGTTGGGTTGGTTAATCATTGTGAATCTTTCAAGGAGCTCTTAGAGTACTTAGAATTCCTTTACTCTTGGAAAGAGAACATCAGTAGGGTGTTCGATATGTGTAAGACTCTCTTTCAACCTGATCAAGGCAAAAAATCTCTGACGAGTTACTTTATGGAGTGCAAAACAACATATGCAAAATTTAATGTTTTGTTGCCTGTTAGTACGATGTGAAAGTTCAAACTGCCTATCGTGAACAAATATTAATTATGAGTTTTTTGGTTGGTCTTGCCTTTAAATATGATATGGCCAAAGATCAAGTTCTTTCTAGCTCCGAAATCTCTTCGTTGGAAGATGCTTACACTCGAATACTTCGTACTGAGAAGTCGCACGCGATCTTGCCATCTGAGTCTAATGGTGCCCTGGTTGGGCAGACAGGTGAGTATAAAGGAAATAGAGGGGTCGGACCTAACACACCTAGAGGACATTCGAACAATCAGAGAGTAAATTCAAGAGATATTGTTTGCCACTATTGTCGTAAGCTTGGACATATGAAACGTGACTGCAAAAAAAATGCTAAATAAGGGCCCGAGGTTTCCATTTGTGCATGTCGCATCTACTCCTGATAACCCTGACAAGTTTATTACGATTTCAACTGAGGAGTTTGCTAAATTTCGACAGTATCAAGAGTCATTAAAGGCGTCATCTTCTACTCCCATTACTGTCATTGCTGACACATGTAACACATCTACATGCCTTCTTTCCTCATCTTCAAAATGGGTCATAGACTCTGGCGCTTCTGATCACATGACAGGTAGTCCTAGTTTATTCTCTAACACTAGTCCGTCTAAATCCTCCACTAATGTAACTATAGCCGATGGAACCACCTCTCCTGTTTTAGGATCAGGCACTGTCCATCTTACCAACTCAATTTCATTGTCTTCTGTTTTAAGTTTACCACAGTTCTCCTTTAACTTGATTTCGGTTAGTAAACTCACTCGCGATCTTAATTGTTGTCATATTCTTTCCTGGTTATTGTTTATTTCAGGATCTTTCGACGAAGAGGACTATTGGTAAAGGGCGTGAATCTGGAGGTCTCTACCTTTTTGAACCACAAATATCCACAGTCGTTACATGCTCTAAAGTATCCTCTCCCTTTGAAGAACATTGTCGTTTGGGTCATCCATCTATTTCCGTCTTGAAGAGTCTTCGCCCTCAATTTAATCATTTGTCTTTTTTAGATTGCGAGTCATGTCAGTTTGCTAAATTTCATCATCTAAGTCTGTATCCCCAAGTCAATAAACAAGCTAGTGTTCCATTTGAATCAGTTCATTATGATGTTTGGCATCCATGTCCTGTTGAGTCCAAGAGAGGGTATCGATATTTTGTTACCTTTTGTTGACGATTTTTCTCGTGTAACTTGGTTATATTTAATGAAAAATCATTCTGAGTTGCTTTCTCATTTTCGTAACTTTCATGCTGAAATTTGAATTCAATTTAGCGGTTCTCTTAAAGTTCTATGGAGTGATAATGCTAAAGAATACTTCTCTGATGCTCTTAGTTCCTATTTAAGTGAACATGGAATTCTCCATCAATTCTCGCATGTTAATACTCCATCTCAAAATGGGGTTGCAGAACGCAAGAATCGACATTTCCTTGAAACAGCGAGAGCCTTAATGTTTCATATGAATGTCCCAAATATTTTTGGGCTAATGTTGTATCGATGACTTATTTCTTAATAAATCGCATGCCCTCTTCGGTTCTTAAGGGTGAGATACCTTATTGTACTTTGTGCCCCAACCTCCCTTCATTTCCTCTTACACCCAAAATCGTTGGTTGTACTTGCTTTGTTCGGGACGTACGCCCTCAACTCACCAAACTAGATCCAAAGTCCTTAAAATGTATTTTCCTTGGTTATTCTCGTGTCCAAAAAGGGTATCGGTGTTATTGTCCTAGTCTCGATCGTTACTTTGTCTCTCCTGATGTCACATTCTTTGAAGATTCATCTTTCTTTTCTCCATCTTCGAGTATGAGTAAAGGGAAGCATAAAGAGGACGAGGATGATTTTCTTGTTTACACAATTCTCTCCTCGTGTGAGCACTCTAGAGATTCATCTCCATCTGTTCCTGTTTTTACTCACCCACCTATCACTCAAGTTTATTCACGACGGCCACTCTTCAGTTCCATGCCCTGTATCAGAGGCTTCTTCGTCATTAGATCCAGGAACAAGCGATGATCTTCCTATTGCTCTTTGTAAAGGTAAGCGCCAATGCACATATCCTATTTCCTCTCTTGTTTCATATAACCATTTGTCATCTTCTATGTTAGAGTTCTTATATTAGTATAATTGTATTTTTGTAAATATATTAATTAGGTTGTCATTTATTGTCTTTTCACTTTCTACTACTTAGGTTAACCTTGTACACTTGTATATATATCTCTTTATTGAATGGAATAGAGCATTATGATTCTCTCAAACCTTTAGCATTAACATGGTATCAGAGAATTAGGTCAATTAGGGTTTTTGTTTGGTTAACCTAGGGTTTTTGAGAACCTTTGGTGTTGAGGTTAGAACCCATCTGTTCTTTGGGGTTTTGTGAGCCCTGTTTTTCGATCAGCATCAAATTCCGTCGCTGTCGCCCAACCACCTCCGTTGCTAGTGACCCCGCCGCCGCTGATTTGGTCCTTTTTTTTCCGTCATTCAGTCTCACCGCCGGCACCAGTAGAAAGCCCATCCTCCGGTTAGCCTATCGCCAAAATTTGGTCCCGATCAGAGTTGCGAGTGACGTTCACGTGCCGACGCGTGTGGGAGCGTGAGCCGCCGGATTTTGGTCATTTTTTGTGTGTTTGGTCGGAATTGCATTCTCCCTTCAATGGTGTACTTGTTTCGGCCATATATTGCTCGGTTTAGGGTCGGTTGAAGAAACACCTCTTTAGCATCTTAGGGTTTCTGTGGTACAGTTTTTTTTTTTGGGATTTAAATCTGCTTTTTTTCATCTGTTTTTTTTTTAGGTTATGGCTGAAAAGAAAGCTCTAGTGATGTCAGAAATAATTCCAATGGTGTCAAAGATTACAAAACACAAGCTCAATGGATCTAACTTTTATGCATGGCGAACAAACATTCGTCATTATCTTCGGAACCTTGATATGGATGATCATGTGACCTCAAAATCACCACCGACAGATGATACTAAAAAGAATTGGATGCGCGATGATGCTAGGCTTATTTTACAGATAAAGAACTCCATTGAGAGCGAGATAGTTGGCCTAGTTAACCATTGTGAATCTGTCAAAGAGCTCTTGGAATACTTGGAATTCCTTTACTCTGGGAAAGGAAACATCGGTCGAGTGTTCGATGCGTGTAAGACTCTCGTTCAACCTGATCAAGGTGAGAAATCTCTAACGAGTTATTTTATGGAGTGCAAAACAACGTACGTAGAATTTAATGCTTTGTTATCAGTTAGTACTGATGTGAAAGTTCAGACAGCCTAGCGTGAACAGTTATTTATTATGAGTTTTATGGTTGGTCTTGCCTCTAAATATGACATGGCCAAAGATTAAATTCTGTCTAGCTCAGAAATCTTTTCATTGGATGATGCTTATACTCGAATACTTCGTATTGAGAAGTCGCACGCGATCTTGCCATCCGAGTCTACTAGTGCCTTGGTTGGACAGACAGGTAAGTATAAAGGTAATAGAGGGATTGGACCCAACACGTTCAGAGGACATTCAAACACTCAAAGAGCAAATTCAAGAGAGATTGTTTGCCACTATTGTCATAAGCCTGGACATATGAAACGTGATTGCAGAAAATTGTTGACTGAGGGCCAGAGGTTTCCATCTGCGCATGTTGCCTCTACTTCTAATAACCCTGAGAAGTCTATTACGATTTCAACTGAGGAGTTTGCTAAATTTCGACAGTATCAAGAGTCATTAAAGGCGTCATCTTCTACTCCCATTACTGTCATTGCTGACACATGTAACACATCTACATGCCTTCTTTCCTCATCTTCAAAATGGGTCATAGACTCTGGCGCTTCTGATCACATGACAGGTAGTCCTAGTTTATTCTCTAACACTAGTCCGTCTAAATCCTCCACTAATGTTACTATAGCCGATGGAACCACCTCTCCTGTTTTAGGATCAGGCACTGTCCATCTTACCAACTCAATTTCATTGTCTTCTGTTTTAAGTTTACCACAGTTCTCCTTTAACTTGATTTCGGTTAGTAAACTCACTCGCGATCTTAATTGTTGTCATATTCTTTCCTGGTTATTGTTTATTTCAGGATCTTTCGACGAAGAGGACTATTGGTAAAGGGCGTGAATCTGGAGGTCTCTACCTTTTTGAACCACAAATATCCACAGTCGTTACATGCTCTAAAGTATCCTCTCCCTTTGAAGAACATTGTCGTTTGGGTCATCCATCTATTTTAGTCTTGAAGAGTCTTCACCCTCAATTTAATCATTTGTCTTCCTTAGATTGTGAGTCATGTCAGTTTGCTAAATTTCATTGTCTGAGTCTGTATCCCAAAGTCAATAAACGAGCTAGTGTTCCATTTGAATTAGTTCATTGTGATGTTTGAGGTCCGTGTCCTGTTGAGTCCAAGAGAGGATTTCGATATTTTGTTACCTTTGTTGACGATTTTTCTCGTGTAACTTGGTTATATTTAATGAAAAATCGTTCTGAGTTGCTCTCTCATTTTCGTACCTTTCATGCTGAAATTCGAACTCAATTTAATGGTTCTCTTAAAGTTCTACGGAGTGATAGCTAAAGAATACTTGTCCCATGCTCTTAGTTCTTATTTACGTGAACATGGAATTCTCCATCAATCCTCGTGTGTTTATACTCCATCTCAAAATGGGGTTGCGGAACAAAAGAATCGTCATCTCCTTGAAACAGCAAGAGCCTTAATGTTTCAGATGAAGGTCCCAAAATATTTTTGGGCTGATGCTTTATCGACGGCTTGCTTCTTAATATACCGCATGCCCTCTTTGGTTCTTAAAGGTGAGATACCTTATCATATTTTGTGCCCCAAACTCCCTTCCTTTCCTCTTACACCCAAAATCTTTGGTTGTACTTGTTTTGTTCGGGATGTTCGCCCTCAACTCACCAGACTAGATCCAAAGTCCTTAAAATGCATATTCCTTGGTTTTTCTCGTGTCCAAAAAGGGTATCAGTGTTATTGTCCTAGTCTCGATCATTACTTTGTCTCTCCTGATGTCACATTCTTTGAAGATTCTTCTTTCTTTTCTTCATCTTCAAGTCTGAGTAAGGGGGAGCTTAAAGAGGACGAGGATGATTTTCTTGTTTACACAATTCTCTCCTCTTGTGCGCCCTCTAGAGATTCATCTCCTTCTGTTCCTGTTTCTACTCACCCACCTATCACTCAGGTTTATTCTCGACGGCCACTCTTCAGTTTCATGCCCTGTACCAGAGGTTTCTTCGTCATTGGATCCAGGAACAAGCGATGATCTTCCTATTGCTCTTCGTAAAGGTAAGCACCAGTGCACATATCTCATTTCCTCTTTTCTTTCTTATAACCATTTGTCATCTTCTACCTGTTCCTTCATTGCATCCCTACAGTCTATATTTGTTCCTACGACTGTTCATGAAGCTTTGTCTCATCCTGGTTGGCATGCTGTAATGGTAGAGGAGATGACTGCCTTAGATGACAATTGTACTTGGGATTTAGTTTCTCTTCCTACAGGAAAGAAGCCTATTGGTTGTAAGTGGGTCTTTGCGGTTAAAGTCAATCCATATGGGTCTGTAGCTCGGTTGAAAGCTCGCCTTGTTGCTAAAGGCTAGGCACAAACTTATGGGGTTGACTATTCTAACACTTTATCTCCTGTTGCTAAAATGGCTTCTGTCAGGTTATTCATTTCATTAGCATCCATTCATCATTGGCCGTTGCATCAACTTGATATTAAAAACGCCTTTCTTCATGGTGATCTTGAGGAGGAGGTGTATATGGAGCAATCTCCAGGGTTTGTTGCTCAGGGGGAGAATGGAAAGGTATGTCACCTTCGTAAATCGTTGTATGGATTAAAGCAGAGTCCACGAGCATGGTTTGGAAAATTCACTCAGGTGATTGAAAGCTTTGAAATGAGAAAGAGCAAGTCCGATCATTCTATCTTTATAAGCGATCTGAGAGTGGTGTCATCATGTTGGTTGTGTATGTTGAAGATATTGTTATTATAGGCGACGACACATTGGGCATCCAATCACTCAAGACCTTTCTCCATAGTCAATCCACACAAAAGATTTGGGAATGTTGAAACTTTCTAGGAATTGAGATAATGAGAAGCAAGAAGGGAATCATGTTATCACAAAGAAAATAAGTAATTGACTTATTAACTGAAATAGGGAAGTTAGGGGCTAAGCCATGTAGTACCCCAATGGTGCCTAATTTACAGCTCACAAGAGAGTGAGAATTATTGAAAGATCCTGAACGATATAGGAGGTTAGTGGGAAAACTCAATTATCTTATAGTAACTCGATCAGACATAGCTTATTCAGTAAGTGTTGTGAGCCAGTATATGTCTTCTCCTACTGTTGATCATTGGGCAGCAGTGGAACAGATTTTGTGTTATTTGAAGGCAGCTCCTGGGCATGGTTTATTATATAAGAATTATGGGCATATTAACATTTAATGTTTCTCAGATGCTGACTAGGCAGGGTCTAAGGAAGATAGAAGATCAACTTCAGGATATTGTGTATTCGTGGGTGGTAATTTGGTTCTTGGAAGAGTAAGAAACAAAATGTGGTGTCACGGTCAAGTGCTGAGTCAGAATATAGAGCAATGACACAATCTGTATGTGAATTAGTCTGGATACGTCAACTTATTGAATTTGGATTTGATATCACAACACCAACCAAATTATGGTGTGATAATCAAGCAGCTTTGCATATAGCATCTAATCCGGTATTTCATGAGCGAACAAAACACATTGAGGTTGATTGTCATTTTGTACGTGAGAAGATACAACAAGGTTTGGTATCAACAGGATATGTGAAGACTGGAGAGCAATTAGGAGATATCTTCACCAAGGCATTGAATGGAACACAAATAGATTACCTCTCTAACAAGTTGGGCATGATGAATATATATGCTCCAACTTGAGGGGGAGTGTTAGAGTTCTTATATTAGTATAATTGTATTTTTGTAAATATATTAATTAGGTTGTCCTTTATTGTCTTTTCACTTTCTCCTATTTAGGTTAACCTTGTACACTTGTATATATATCTCTTTAGTGAACGGAATAGAGCATTCTGATTCTCTCAAACCTTTAGCATTAACAAAAATGAAGAACAGACAACTCGGTCCTTTCAAAATCTTGCAGAAATATTGGGGAAAACGCTTACCGAATTGAGCTGGCTCCTGATTTGCACATTAATCTTATTTTCAACGTTGTTGACTTACAACCTTACCATGCTCCTGATGCTTTTCAATTAGCTGATTAACTCGAGGACGAGTTATTTTAAGAGGGGTGGATTATGATGTATTAGTTAGCTATCTTTATTTGTTGTAAGTGTTATTTGTTGATCGGTTGTCTAGGTTATTTCCCTCTGTATACCGGTTGCTTAGTTACTTTGTTAGTTAAGCCAACTTTTTGTATAAATACCCCATTCCTTGTATTTGGTAAAGGACTTTTGCAGACTTCAAATAAAACTCTAATTTGATATTACATCAACCTCTTTTGACTATTTATATGATCGTGTATAGTGTATGGCCTATAAATTGGAGCTCCCTTCACAAATCTTTTTGGTAACACTCACCCATTTCTTATCAATTTAGATTGGATGCCTTTTGTTTGGCTCCTCTCTCTAAGGCTTAGGGATTCCTCATCCCTAACGCCTTTAGGTTGTTTTTTGCCTCACTAATATATCTCGGTTTCCTATAAAAAAAGAATAAATGTGGTTAAAGCTATTGTTTCATTCCTTTTTTTTATATTGGTGAGTGTCCAAGCTAACTTGTGTGCATTTGACTATTCTCATGGGATAACTGCCTAACCCAACTACATTTGATTATCAAGGAAACTCATAGGATATTAAATCCTAAGTAGGTGGCCATCATGGTTTGAACCCAATCCATATAAGCCATTTATTATTTACGTTTTCCCTTATGGACTACTAGGTCATCTCATAGTGGTTTTCTATTGTTTCATTCATTTGGATTGGGAGGAATAGAAGAACTTTTCAAGATTAGATAGGGAGATCAGATTATGTGATATGGTTTGTGTTAAATCATCAATCAACCCAAAAGCTTAAGCTGATAGGTTATGGTAAATTTAATTATATATCAACATTTTAACACTCCCCCTCACTTGTGGGTTTGAAAATTTGTAAAAGCCTTACAAGTGGAATCAATATTAATTGGGGAGGAAATGACATACCATGTTAAATCACCAATTGATTGGTGGTTTAATTGTTTGCTTTTCTGATGTAGGGTCCTCTTGCTTCTTTCTTGATTGTATTCTTGAATTACCACGGTTAGCTTGTTTTCACCGTGTGGTTAATTCTTCTTTTTATGTTCTGCCCTTTAGTTACTGTTTTGGGCTTTTCTTAAGACCTTTACCCTTTGCATTCAGCCCCCTTTGTTCATTAAATAGGTGGGCCTTGGGGCGGGCACGGGAACCCTTGGACATAGGGGAGCAAAGCTCCAACTCCTAGTTATCTAAAAAAAAAAAAAAAAAAAAAAAAAAAAAAAAAAAAAAAAAAAAAAACCCTTGATGTCTCCTGGATCCGGGCCTTGGGGCAGGCACGGGTGCCCCCGGGTATAGGGGAGCAACTCCCCGTTATCAAAAAAAAAAAAAAAAAAAGGTAAGAACTTGTCTTAAAAAATCCTCTAATTACCTTCCAACCAAACTTCTGAAATAATGTCTTTGACTACATTAAACCTCATGAGATAAGCTAAGGCTTGAGATTAAAAACAGGACCAACTAGAAGCTGAGACAAATTAGCTGAAGAATCTTAACTAAAAACCCAATGGAGAGAGAAAATGCTGAATAAGTGATGCCAGCTGCTCAGAGCGTAGGATCAACTGAAAAGGAGATGATTCTAATCCTTGGAATCCTACCAACAAAGAACACAAATGGATGGAAGGAACTTCATATTAGGCAAACCACGCTGAAGAATCTATAAAGTGTTTAGCCCCTTATCGAATAATAGCTAAATAAGTATATGCTGCTTTTCTTAGGACTTTTAACTTCCAAAATGCTTGATATAAGTCTGGATGCAATGATGCAGAAATATGAATAGAGCTAAAGATGAATCGAGAATAAACCGGAAGAATCAAGCTTCCAATACTTTAGCATCTTTCCTATCTTGGAAACTGAAGGAAGAAATGGAAGATAATAGGCACAAGTCTCATTTACAACTCATGAAAAATTAGTAGAATTCTAATTGGAATGGGTCTTTTTTAGTTGTTTAGGGGTAGTGCTTTATATTGGAAGTTCAAACTTTTGGTCCAAATCACATTTGGATTAATCAGTGATTTTTCTATTCACGCTTTTCTGGCACAATTCTTGTTGAATTCTGATATTTCTGTTATAATATTTGATTGTGCAGTATAGTGCTTTGATTCATAGCCGTGGTCATCGAGCATCTCTCATTGAGCTTATAAATCAAAAGGAAGTCGTGGGGGATCTATTCAATCAACTTCGACTTGCTTTGCAAAGACGTAGTCAAGGTCGTCCTGCTCAAGTAAGCTTTGGTTCTTTGGTTCTTCTATGCTATTGATGTAGTTGAATGGTGATTAATTAGATATTATGGTCAATGCCTTAGCTAATTAGGATTAGGATTAGTTTTTTTAATTCCTTGGTTAATTAGGATTAGGATTAGTTTGTTTGGTTAATTCCTTGGTTAATTATGATTAAGATTTGTTTGTTTTCCAATGCTCTATAAATAGAAAATTGTCTTATTGTATTCCATAACTTTTAATTCATAATAAAGATTTGATTGATTCTTTGAGAGAATTTTGCTTTTATCCTCTTAGCGCTACACCAAATTGGTATCAGAGCAAGCCTGGACCAACGTTGGTTGCCGCCGGTGTAAGATCGGAAAACTCTTGTTGATGCAGATCACAAGAGGGAGCTTCGTGAGCTGTGCTCGTTGCCGAACAGTGCACACCTAATTACAAGGGGAACCCTTTAGAGGAGAAATTTTGCCAAGAAATGGAATACTACACTTCTAGAAGAACATCCAAAGACGGAAATTATTATCTTGGTTATGGAATAAGACTAAGAGAGGCGGAAGCCTATTCAAGATCCCAACCAAATTTTTACATCAATTGTGAAGCTTTGAAAGAAATCAAAAAAGGAGTGGCCAATATTCAATGTATCTTGGAAAAATTGATTCAGAATTTGGATCAATTTTCAAGAAGACAACAAGAATTCAAAAAGGCTAGAATTGCAAATATTGAGTGTAATACTCATGAAATTCAAGAACCCACCGGAAGCTGTAAACAGAAAACCCAGAAGATTCGAGACTTGAGTATGAAGGAGTGGTAAGCAAACACGTTGAGATCTGGGAATCGAGTGTGAATGATGCAGTGGGCGAAGAAGAAAAATCAATTAAAGAAGAAATGCAATCGAAGAAGAAGGAGAAAAAGCCGAGAATCCCTAAGTGCAATCAGAGAAGAAGAGGTATCGAATGCCAAAGCTAGAAGTGCAGAAAAGGAAGATAAAGAAGATGAGACGCCTCGTTGACAACAATCAGGCGAAATTTGTGTTGTTGCGTGTGAAGAGGAGGACGAACATCTGCAAGTTTCACATTGGCCCATTTTCGAAACTGTTTTGTTTGGTTCAATTCAACCCTCATCACGTTTTTTACTGATTTTCAACAAGGAGGATTTTGTTTCTAAGTCTGCTAGGACACCTTTTCATGCATATGCTGATTATTTTTTGTTTGGAACTAACTTTTCTTTACGAGTACATTATTTTTCACTACATCCATCTTTGGAGGAATCACCAATTGTGAAAAAGCAAATCTTTTCGTTGGGAATTTTTTTCAAATCATCAAAAAAGGCAGCTTTGTTTTCTTCATTTTCTTTATAGAACTCAAAGACGAGTTTTTTTTGGGAGGGATAGAATATGATGTAGTAGGAATAGTGATTAATTAGATATTTTGGTCAATTCCTTAGCTAATTAGGATTAGGATTAGTTTGTTTAATTCCATGGTTAATTAGGATTAGAATTAGTTTGTTTGGTTAATTAGGATTAGGATTTGTTTGTTTTCCAATACTCTATAAATAGAGAATTGTCTTCTTGTATTCCATAACTTTTGATTCATAATAAAGATTTGATTGATTCTTGGAGAGAATGCTCTTTTTATCCTCTTAGGCTACATCAGCTATCCTTATGAAGATATAAGGAGTATTTTCTTTGGAGTGCTATGAAAATTTAGGGTAGATTTTTTTTAATACTTTTGGCCATGGTTTGGCTTTGAGTAAAGATGGTTGGGATATGACCAAGGAGGTGTTGATTCACCCTTAACTTTGCAATAGAGGATGTCGTCTATGGCAAACAACTTTCTTTGTTATTATTTGGAATATTTGGTCAAGGATGTTGAGAGTTCTTGGGGGAGGATATTTGGACCGTGGCTGACTTCAATATTTTTTATTCCGAACATTTGGAGCCTTTTCATGTAATTTATGTTTTTTTTCCTTTCTTTTATTATTATTTTTTTTTTTTTTTTTGTAGCCTTTGCTTTTGTACTTTTTTCCTTCATGAAAGTTGGTTTCTGATCTTTGAAAAACACTGATGAGGGGAAGCCCCCTTAGCTCTACTAGGGACTGGACAAGGGAGTCGGGTAGCGGCCGTTAGGTCACCTATTTTGAGTTATGGACACACAAGGCCAAAACATGTGTGTCGGGCGTGCGACCCATCAACCTACTAGCAATGGGGAAGAAAACATAGCATGTCGCAACAAAAGCTTGATTCGAGGCGTCAGCAAAACACTGCCATCTGTTCCAAAAATGAAAGCCCCTTAGCGCCCCAGGACGGGAGTGGGGGACGGCCCTACGCGCAGGCAACAACGGCACTAGCTCTACAAAGTCAGAATCGAATCTTTCTGTTGGCTTTCCCAATTCATTCGTGAATCAGAATGAATGCTAGCAGTAGAGATTGAAAAAGTGTCTAGGAAATTTAGCGACGAATTTTTGTTGAGTTAGGAGAGGGTGCAGGAAGTCTAAAATGAAGTTATAGGGGAAAGAATTTTCTCCTTTGAAACTCGTACTCATAAAAAAAGGAAAGGATGACAACCATATGGAAGACTTTTTTTGCCGGGAAGGGACAAAAGAAACATCTTGTTGATGATGGACCAGATCTCAAAAGGCAAGAGGCTTTCATAAAGACGTATGAGGCCTCACCCTGAGATGAGAGGGAAGGTCGATTTGACTCCCTGGGAACAATGAAAAAAAAAAGATATCTCGGTAACAAAGTCTATGGCCATAACTCAAAAGGCGGCGGAAGATCGTTCGAAAGCGAGTAGCTAAGACCCCGATTCAGGGAAAGCATCTAAAGAACAAGGTAGAACAACCACCTTCATAGTCGATTCATTAGGGTCGTCACCTTCTACCCTCTCACTTGTTCTACCTCTTTAAGGGGAAGTATCAACCGTTTTCATATAGAAGGGCACGTTCTCTTACAAGGTGATGCCGTTTGGTCTAAAGAATGCCGGGGCGACCTACCTGCGAGCCATGACTGCGCTCTTTCATGATATGATGAACAAGGAAATGGAGGTCTATGTCGATGACATGATCGACAAGTCTTGGATTAAACATTAGTGTTCTATCTTTTAATTATTGGTTAATATTTTTCCCTTTCCTAATTAATTTCCTTACTTGTAACCTCTACTGTATTATATTTATATTTGAAATAAGAAAATAATTTCTCCATAAAACTACGATTAGGTTAGAATGTATTAGGAGATTTAAGCATCTTGCTTATGACTGTGCAACCCTATCTTTACTCACATGACAGTTTATGAGAAGTAGTGAACGGCATTAGAATTGAAAAAAGAAATGGACATGTAGAATCTAGAAGCCAGGTATCCTCTCCTTAGAGGCTGGACTTTCACATATTTTATCCACAGTTCATCATTGCTAAACATATAAGAAATGTTGCCCCAGAGATCATATTTGGATTAGGAAATGGTTGATTCTAAGAATATGTTTGGGTTGGAGTCCTAGCATGACATGCATTGCTATACTATCTTTTTTTTAGAGGAAACTGAAATTTTTCATTGATAAAATGAAAAGTTACTCCATATGTTGAATGCGACCAAAGAAAAAACCTAAGGTTAATTCTCCTGCTTAACAGAAATACAACCAAAAAAAACTAAAGAAGACGCTGCCAAAAAGCTTGATGTTTATACACACATGCATAAAGAAGAAGAAGCTGGACTCTCTTTTGGAGAAGCTAGACAGGGAGATCGTCAATGTAATAATAGAACTCTTCTCCCCACAAGAAAGATTGAGATTGAAATAAAATAGAGATTCAGCCTTGATAGGCAACATGAGCTTCAAAATCACCAAAGCTCTCCCATGAAATCCCCAAAAGAAGCAAGATTTAGCAACCCATCTCCGGAAATTTGTCTAACCAAGAAAAAAAACTGCAAGCGAAACAAGAAAACAAAGACAAAAGAAGACAAAGTAAGTAACTGAAAAGTCTTCAAAGCAAGACAACTTATCAAACCTCCAAACCCCCGTCTTCACCCCTGAATAATGAATCACCATATGACCGGTTTCTTTTCTCACATATTTTTTCCCCGTATATCAAAACTACATCTTCTTTTGGTCCCTATGCTCTTAAAAAGTGACCTTTTTGGCCATCATTTGCAAAATTCTAACCAAATTCTCTACACAACAAAAAATCTTTAATAGAAAGCTATGAAGATTTTTCAAGAAATTTATTGAGTGTAGTGTTATACTAAAATTGTGATAGAAGAAAATGAGATCCATAAAAAAGTAAAGGGACCAAAATAATCGTTTTCTTAAAAATACATCGACCAAAATGTGCTTTTAAAAAATATAGGGACGAAAATAGACAAAAGCTGAAAGTATGGACACCAAAATAGGATTTTAACTATACAAACACAAAAGATTGGTTTCTTTAAGGAAAAAAAAAAAGGAACGTGGTTTTTCTGTCCTCACATGTTCATGACCATTCGCCATATTCTGTACTTGGTTTCAACAGACTGAGAAATCAAAATAAAGATGTGAGCTCAGACCCCTTTACTTCAATATTATCAGCTTATCAGTTCACCCCTAAATTGTGTGTTAATAGTTATGATTTATTTTTTGGCATAGTGGGCAAATGAGATGAATGTTATTCACTGGTGTTTAACTTTTCTTGTAATTTTGAGAAATTCTAAGGTCATAAAGCCTTGATCTCAAATTTCTTCAATCTATGTGATTTTCATTAGTTATTCCATTATTTTGCGTACTTCAGACCTTTGCAGCGACTAACATGGATGATGAGGAACTCACTGAAAGCATGCAAAAGCTGCTCATAGTCATGCAAAGATTAGACCAGAAAATTGCTCCAATGCTAGAAGCAGATGGAGAGCTATTCAGCAAAAGGTAAGATTCCAAAATGAAGTACAGTGAAGGATGTGCTATTATTTTGAAAAGGATTTCCATGTTCATTTGTTTTCCTATTGTGGTGCTGAACATTTTTTCATCTCTGTCAAAGGGGAATGGGGTAGTTGTTGAACATTACTCCTAGAGGACATATAAGATTATTAAAAGCTTTTTTCAGATCCTTAATTACAAGAGAAGTACAAAAAAATGAATATTACTAAAGAAAGTTATGATCAAAAAAAAATTACAAGAGAAGTACAAAGGTTTGATGGTGCCACTTTATAAAAAGGGTCAGCATCATGTGCGAACTGATATTCGAAATATGAAATATGAAGTTGAGTGAAATGAAGAGTTGTTTCAATATGGCATGTATTCAATTTTCAATTAAAACTAATGTAAGATTGGCACTTATCTTCTGGCTGCTGCATTCTTGTTCTTGTCTCAAGACTGTCGGCAATCAGTATAATTAGCAATGCTCTGGTGTAGCAGAGCAATACATTACCTGATGGACTTTTTTGGAACTTAGATTTAACCTACTCTTATGTTCTGCGTAGGTGGGGCTTTCTTTCCCGGGCAGGTCTATGGGATAAAAGCCATTTGATGAGACAGATTGAGAAGTATGCAATTTTTCCTTCTCCTGCATCATATTCCAATTTGGAGGAATAACTTTACGGGAATATAGCTTTGTCCCATCAAATAAAATTGTAGGTTATAATAATATTGGTAATGGTATTCTTCCCAAATAATTGCAGGTATGCTGATATATACACTTCAAGGGTCTCGAACTTCTTACACTACACACCATTCACGTATTTCCGCTCGCAAGAACAGGTTGATATTTTATATTATAGTGCTCTAAATAGTGTGGTATTTTCTATTCGCAGAGTATTTGAGAATGACTTTGGCATATACCTTCCTTTTTTGCAGACATTGGCTCATGATTCATATTCATTCTACTGTTCGCGTGATGGAACTACTGTTGACAGTTAAAGACCAACTGAACTACTGATGGCTTATGTTGTTACTCCTTTCTTTAAATGGTGTGCATTTGGTGGAAGGTTCAATAAAAGAAAAGGAAAATATTGTATTGATTAGTTCATGTATGTAAATCGTGCGTTCAAGTTGGGTTAGATTTTCTTATAACTACGGAGGACATCATTTTGCCTGGTATAGATTTAAATTTTCTGGACTAATCTCAATTATCTAAACTAATTTCAAAATGATAAATAAATAAATATTCATGCGTGAAGTTTAAATTATAAAAATGTGAATATGGTTGAACTAATTTCATTTAATAAACCATATCGAAGGAAATAAAAGTTCTCTTTCTCATTCATTTCGGTATTTTTTTAATAGGTTAAATTATAAAAAATGACTTCTAATTTTGTCTTTTGTTCTAAAAATACTCATATTCTTTCAAAAGTTGCAATATTATCATTAACTTTTCATAAACATTTCAAAACTACTCTTGAAGTAGAAATCCATTAGATTGTTTCCATCCATGTGCATGGGGAAGATTTTAAAAGTAATGAAATGGTGTTGGATTGTAATTGAAAATTACTTTAGAAAATCAAGTTGTAAATTAAGGCTTCATTTTTGGGATTGTTTCCTTGTACATAGCTGTATTTTTCTTTTCCATATAGGTCTAGATTGATTGCATATTTTCAGCTTATTAGATTGAGAGTATCTTGTATAAATATAACTCTTCTATACTCAATGAAAAATAGAAAAAAAATTAGTATCTTTACACATAGTTTCATGGTATCATAGCCTAGAAACTATTCAAACCCAAGCCACTGTCGTCGGAACCCTAGCTGCTGTCATCGAAACCCTAGCCGCGGTCTCTTTCTCTTCTCTATATTTTTTTTTCTCTTCACGCTGCCCCATCGCACTCAAATGTCGTCGGCCAACAATCAGACATACTCAGACGCTGCCAGCCAACCTTACACTCCTTGCCATGCCTCAGATCTGGATTAGACAGATCTTCTTCGCGCCTCTGAGCCCCCTTCAACCTGCAAATTGGATTTGTAAATTTTTCAAATCCTCCCTCGCCCAACAGCACTCAGAGCCGCCTGCCCTGCCGTGCAGCCTGAAAACCCAAACCATCTTATCTGCAAGCTTTGTCTGCGTCACTGTCACATTCAGACGTCGTTGCCTCTACAAGTCGCGGCTGCCTCAACCTCCTCCCATCACAGTTGCAGTTGCCACCACCTCCACACATCGTAGTCGTCGCCTCCGCTGTGGTCTCAATCTGTGATGATGTTCATATATGAACATGGACGGGAAGACTATATCACTAGAAAAGCTACTTCACCTCCACCAGAAGATCCAAAATTTTGCATATGGATGACTAAAAATAATCAAGTCATGAGTTGGTTGATCAATTCTATGACCACCAAAATTGGAGAGAATTTTCTCCTATATTCGACTGCCAAAGAAATTTGGGAGGTTGTTCGTGATACATTCTCCAGTCAAGAAAACACTGCTGAACTCTTCCAAATCGAGATTATATCCAAGATCTCAAACAAGGTGAATTATCAAATACAACTTATTTCACCACTTTATCTCGTTATTGGCAACAATTGGACTTGCTTGAAACTCATGATTGAAAATGTTCTGAAGATGGCTTTCTATTTCTCAAATTTGTGGAAAAGAAGAGGATTTTCAAATTCCTTATGGGTCTAAATAAATATCTTGATGAAGTTCATGGTCGTATCCTTGGTACTAAACCTTTACCTAGTATTCGTGAAGTTTTCTTTGAGGTTCACAATGAAGAAAGTCGAAAACAAGTCATGATGGGGCCAATCGAACATTCTACCATTCAAAATGGACCTGTACTCATTGCTCACCAGGATCATCCTAATGATCCAATAGCTCTTGTAGCTTGTGGAAGTTCTCAGGTGCATGGTGATAGTAGGTCACGCAAAGGGAAACCATGGTGTGATCATTGTCACAAACATGGACATGTTAAAGACACTTGTTGAAAAATACTTGGAAAGTCAGCAAATTGGAAGCCAAAGACTACAAGATCTAATCGAGAAACTAAGGGTAATGCTGCTATTTCAGAAACTCCTAACTATTCACCACTCACCAAAGATATTTTGGATATGCTACAACAATTATTGAACAAAACAAATCCAACAACTGTAACTGGTTCTGGAATATGCAACAAGGTAACCAAAACTCCCTTGCTCTTCATACTCAAACTCTTCCATCTGAATGGATAGTAGACTCTAGAGCCTCCGATCATATGATAGATGATAGATCCTTATTCTCATCATTTTCTCCTTATAAGGGTGATCTTTTTGTTCGAATTGCCGATGGTACTCCTACTAAAGTAATTGGAATTGGAAATATTCAAATATCAAGCTCCTTGATTCTTGAGTCTGTATTGTTTATGCCAAAGCTAGAATATAATTTATTATCTGTGAGTAAGTTGAATAAGGACTTGAATTGTGAAACTAAATTTCTTGCAAACTGATAACTCTTTATAGAAGAGTTATTTTTACTTGAATTCTCTTGCTAAACCTTGCTTGTTTGAGGTATTTTAGTAGCTTTTTGGTCACTTAAGTCCCTAATTTAGTGCTTTATTGCTTATTTGGCTAAGTATTGAGAAAACTTTAATTAATGTTTGGATTCTTGCAACTTATGAGCTAATTTGTTGCAATTTGTGTTTTAGGTAAGAGCAGAATTAATGAATAGAGAAATGAGTACAGTGAAGCTTTCTGAGCTGAAATGCTGCAACAATCTATCTCAGTACAACTCCAAATCTCACACGTGCAAGGATTCTCATTAATTGAGCTGTCCAATTTTAGCCAAGCTGGAAAAATGTGGACCAATAGAATGCTGCCATATTTTATTCCCTGTCTATTCAGCCTTGATTTTGATGAAAAGGATGAGGTATTTTAAGCTTGGCCGATGGGAATTAAAGAGGGAGGCTGGAAAAGGAAGCTTCTATGAAAAGGGGAAAAGGAAGGGCTAAAAAGGAAGTTGTCTACCTAGGAAAAAGAGCTGAGGAAGAAGGAGAAGTCCTTTAGAAGCTTTTCACCTGAGAAATTCTCTTCTCTTCTTATTGTTTTCTTCCTTTTATTGCTTTTCCATTCTTCTTGATTGTTGTAATGGAGTTTCCAGTAGCTTTTAGGAGTTTTATTTCTGTTATTATGAACTAATTAGTTTAAGGCAAGGATTAGGGAACTCTTATATTGTAGAGAGGTTCAAGCTATGTGGTTTTATGTTGTTAAACACTGATTTGAAGTGCTTTTAATGTTTAAGATGAATTACGTTTGGCCAACCTTTTTCATCTACTGTTTTCTTGACTTTTTGGAAGAAGAATAGAAAACTAATTGCTCTAATTCTCACTAAGACTGATTACAAGTTAAGCTTACAGTGAAATACGTAGGTTAGGGATAATCACCCACTTAGTGCACACAAGTAATGAGCTTATTTTGGGTAGTTTAAATGGGAATTTAGCTACAATATAAGGAAATCTGGGAAGATTCCGTGTTGGAATGCTGTGTGGTGTGATTTAGCATAAGTTTTGCTACAACATTGAGTCCTTGAAACAGTATAAGAAACCCCTAATCCAAGCCTGCTTTTAACTCTAAGTAATTTCACCTGTTATTACTTGTTTTAGCTCTGTTGCTTGTTATTTTAAGCTTGCTATTGGTTAAGTTAGGCTTGTTTGATTTCTTTAAAAAACCCCTTGAATGTTGTTTTTGTTTGGTTACCCCTTTTATCACTAAAAGTAAGCTCAAACTTGGTAAAATTCATGGTCTAATCCCTGAGGAGAACGATATAAATATACTTATCACTTGCTGCAGTAGACTGTGTATACTTGCACATTTAGGGTGTTTCCATTCTAAAATTGCATACACTCTGCTTGGGGAGGCAACACAAACTCTTGTATTTTTCAGGACTTGGGATCGAGGAAGACAATTGGCAATGTTGAATTATGTGCAAGGTTGTATCTTCTCAAAGTAGAAAATCCCCCAACAACAAATGAATGCAATAAACTTGTCGTTCAATCTAGTTGTGACTCAACTTATGTTTCAAAATCTTTAGATTATAAAGATAATCTTATCATGATGTGGCATTATCGACTTGGTCATCCAAATTTTGCCTATCTTGAACGTTTGTTTCCTTCCTTATTTATCAATAAAAAAAATAAGCTTTTCCAGTGTGAGATTTGCCAACTCTCCAAACACACATTCATTTTTCACCTCATTCTTATATTCCTTCTCAACCTTTCTCTCTTATCCATGGAGACATTTGGGGACCTTCAAGAATAAAAAATGTCAATGGGGCACGTTGGTTTCTTTTATTTGTTGATGACCACACCCATTTGAGTTGGACATTTCTTATGAAAGATAAGTCCGAAACTAGTCAACTATTCACAATCTTTCATAAGATGATCCAAAATCAGTTTCAAGTCAATATCAAAATTCTTAAAACTGACATTGCCCGAGATTTCTTCAACTCTACTCTTGGACCTTATCTTCAATCTCATGGCATTGTTCATCAAAGTTCTTGCGTCGACACACCTTAACAAAATGGTGTAGTTGAACGCAAAAACCGTCATCTTCTTGATGTAGCTCGCTCTCTCATGCTTACTTCAAATGTTCCAAAAACTTTTTGGGGTGAAGCTGTTCTAGTAGCTTACTTATCTTATCAATTGCATGTCATCTCGCATTCTCAAATTCAAAACACCTTTACTAAGTTTACTTACCCTATATCCTACATCTCATCTCGTGTTTCAGCTACCACTAAAAATATTTGGATGTACTGCATTTGTTCATATCTACCCTCAGCACCGTAGTAAACTTGATGTTCGATCCATGAAATGTATCTTTCTAGGTTACTCACCAAATAAGAAAGGATATAAATGTTATTATCCTCTAACTCATCAATTCTTTCATACCATGGATGTAACCTTCTTTGAAAATCAATCATATTTCTCCAATTCTGTGCTTCAGGGGGAGCAGTATGACATTGAATCACATAATTAGGATTGCATACCTTATTTTCCTCCTAACTCATCTGAAAATCCTTCTGAATCCTCCTTTGAGCCAATCCCTCAGACTGAATTACAAGTTTATTCGCAAAGAACAAGGCAACCTGTGCAACCTTCACATGTCCAACAGAGCCAAGATCTAAACCAAAATCCTAATGTCCCTGAAATAGTACACGAGACTACGGAAGATGATACAGACAGACCTATTGCTGTAAGAAATGGTGTTCGCTCATGTACTCAACACCCTATACGATACCATTTATCTTACACTAATCTGTCACCAATATTAAAGCGTTTGTCACTTCACTAGATCATATACAAACCCCAAACATAGTACAAAAAGCCTTACAGAGACCTAAATGGAAAGCAACCACCCTAGAGGAGTTGCAAGCACTTGAAAAAAATGGGACATGGATTCTTACATATTTGCCTTCAGGCAAGCGCCGGTTGGATGTAGATGGATTTTCTCTACCAAACACAAACCAGATCGCAGTATAAAACGATTTAAAGCTCGTCTTGTGGCCAAGGGATTCACTTAAGCTTATGGGATTGACTATCAGGAAACATTTGCTCTAGTTGCCAAGTTAAACACTATTCGGGTACTTCTCTCTATTGCAACTAATCTAGACTGGCCATTGTTTCAACTTGATGTAAAAAATGCACTTCCGAATGGTGACCTAGTTGAGGAAGTATATATGGATATACCTCCTGGATTTGAAGACCGATATACTAGAGGAAAGGTATGTAAACTCAAAAAATCTCTTTATGGGCTAAAACAGTCACCTCGGGCGTGGTTTGAAAAATTTACAAATGTGTTGAAGCAAGATGGCTATACTCAGTGTCAACCCGATCACACCTTATTCATCAAGCATTTCTCACCAAGTAATATTACTATGTTAATAGTATATGTCGATGATATTATTCTCACAGTGAATGTTTCTGAAGAAATGGCTCGACTTAAGCAACTTCTCTCAAGGGAATTTGAAATAAAAGGCTTGGGGTGCCTAAGATATTTCCTAGGAATGGAAGTAGCAAGATCCAGTAAAGGAATTTATGTCACTCAACCAAAAAACACTTTAGATCTCTTAAGATAGAGGGATGAGTGATTGCAAACTAGCAGATACACCTATGGATGCAAATACAAAACTTCTAGTTAACCCTAGAGGTGAAGTAGTCGATCGAGGCAGGTATCAATGACTAGTTGGAAAGTTAATATACTTAACTCATACTCGACTAGATATTAGCTTTGCTGTCAGTGTGGTAAGCCAATTTTTGAACAAACCTTCTAAAGAACATACGGAAGTTGTGTATAGAATATTGAGATATCTAAAAAATGATCCTGGAAAGGGACTTATGTTCAGGAAGACCACAAATCGATCTTTGGAAGTTTACACTGATGCCAATTGACCGTAAGTCAACGTCAGGGTATTGTTCCTATGTATGGGGAAACTTAGTTACTTGGCGCAGCAAGAAACAACAAGTTGTAGCTCGAAGTATTGCTGAAGCCGAGTTTCGATCACTAGCTCATGGGATTTGGGAAGGAATTTGGTTAAAATGCCTTCTCACTGAACTCAAGGTCAAGATAGAAGGTGCCATAGAAGTACTGTGTGATAATGAATCAGCCATAGCTATTGTAAAGAACCCAATGCATCATGATATAATGAAGCATGTCGAGATAGATCGCCACTTTATTAGTGAGAAAATTGAGACAAACACTATTGCACTAAGATATGTGTCGTCTCAACATCAAGTGCAGATATATTAACCAAAGCTCTACATCAAACCAACCTCGGTGGTTTAGTCTCCAAGCTTGGCATGACAAGCATATATCATCCAGCTTGAGGGGGAGTGTAGAAAATCAAGCTGTAAATTAAGGCTTCATTTTTGGGATTGTTTCCTTGTATATAACTGTATTTTTCTTTTCCATATATGTTTAGATTAATTGCATATTTTCAACTTATTAGATTGAGAGTCTCTTGTATAAATATAACTCTTCTATACTCAATGAAAGATAGAAAAAAATATTATCTTTACACATAGCTTTAATTACTATAATTATGTATAGTGTTCTCACCTCCAAAATTACCATAGTTCCCTTTTTTTTAAACTTTCCTTACACTTTCTTCCTAGTTTATCTTGAAATTCTCTTTCTTCTCTTAAACAAACAAGGGTGAATCTAGGACCAAAAGCAAAAATTTTGTGAATTGAGTGTGCGAACAATTGAGAGGTAACCTCAGTATCTACATGAGTTCATTTGCTTTAGTGAGTTGACCAAGACATTGTGGATTCATGGATTTTCCACCAATATCATTTTAGAAATGGCGTATACCATTTGACTTGGAGTCAGACGCTTGGACATGAACACAAAAGCTACATCTGAAATATAACTTACATTACATTATCTTTTCTCGTGAATTCATTTCTTTGTAATGTCGTATAAGCATGTGATGGGCCAAAAAAAAAAAGAAATACAAAAATACAAAAAAAAAAAAAAAAAAAAAAAAAGAAAAGAAAAGGGCCACTTCTTGCATCTTATTATCATGAGAAAAGAAAAATTGACAATGATGAAACATCTACCAATTGGGGCAATCAAAGTAGCTAGATGGAGTATATCTGTTGAAGTCTTCCTTACAAAGTTCTGATATAGGGTAAAACCAATGTTTTACCAGTGATATCAAGGGATTTCTCCGATAGACCCTTGATGTTGGGAAGAGTTAGATGATTGAAGCACTGCCATTCCTCCAACAAAATTAAGCAGTCATCAAATTGAGGCAATAATGCCTTGCATGATTGTCACGGTCAAATTATGTCATTGTAGCGAGTTTAGTGGATCCATGTTTTCAAGAAAGATATTCATATCCAAATGGTTAAAGAATCTTCCAAAATCAAGCAAAGTGATGTGGCAACTTCATCAAAGAATTTGAGCAGACTCAAAATTCATGACGAGATATGTGAAGAAAATCCCATGAAGTTATGCCGTCAATTTTCAAAAGCATTATCTAAGGAAATGACAACACTCTTCTTTACCTCCTCAACCTCTCTTACTTTGATCTTTGTATAATCAAAATTTTGCACAATTGGTGTGCACGACTTATATAATCTCTCATTGTTCAAGAGATTCTTTTTCCCTCAAAACAAAACAATCCTTTGACCTTGCCTTTAATTCGATCTTTTTAGAAGGTCTCCTTGTTCTTATTGATATCAATTTTTCTTTTTAAAAAAATCCTCATATTCATCCTTATATATTCCTTTGAACTCATCAACCTAATTTGGTTTCACCTTCCTTGCTTACTTATCACAAAGTTGAGTTTATGAAGCAATTTTGCTAAGATAACATTATGAATTGCTTTTAATAATCAACTAAAATGGCACATGGAATCCTTCCAAAAGATACCATTGTTGCGTGATTTTGTGATCATGCAAAGCCGCAAGTGTACGATGTCAAGTTTTAGTATAGTGATTAATGAGTGCAGAGTGTTGTCCTCCTGAATGGTTTTCTAGACCAATTCATTACCGTGAATATTAACATCCAATTTTATTTAGAGAAGTGATAATTGGAGAAAAATGATTAACAAAATAGGTAAAAATAAAGGGAGATGCCCAAGAGAGAAAAACCTAGGGAATTGATTTCACCAATTGAATCAATATTTTAATTAATTAATCCAAAATATGATTATGCAAAACTATAAGCAAGACATACAATTATCAAAAGACTCTTGCAAGCCCAATTGACCTCATGCAAGACTATAAACTTAACGTATCCGTCTACATTTTAATAGCTTACAAGGAATTAAGAATTTCTTTTTATGCTTCTAAGAGAACTCCTCATTCACATCCAAGAATTTACAATTAGTTGTGTTTGAATTTATTCTAATCTAAATGCCACCCTTTCAAGCACGAATTTAGATCAACAACTCATGCAAACCTTGGCCAAAAATTCACAAGCATTAAGTGCATTCAAACACAAATAGCTATAAATCATAATCAAAGCATGGATTAACAACAAAAATAACAAATTCAATGGCTACATCAATCTCCTAAAAACAAGCCTAGCCACTCATAATCACTGAAAATAACTCTAGACTACAATAGAAATCCATAATGTCAATTACAAATTAAGAGAGAAAAGAAAATTCTAATGACGTATCAATCTTCGTTTTTGAAGTAATCTCCACGATCACGAGCTTTGAATCTCCACTGCTAACTCCCTAGAGTCACTTTGGTCTCCAAGAATGTGTAGAAATCAATTTAAGGTTCTAATTTTTCCAAGACAACTCCCCCTTTCCGCAAGCACATGAAGAAGTATTTAAAGAAATCGTGACAGCATCGAGGCGCTAGGTTGCAGTGTCTCGATACTATCCTTCCTAAAATGCGTGTTTTCGAAATAGGAAAGATAGCATTCAGACACTACCTTGCAGCATCTCAACGCTGCTTATGTGGATTTTGTGGCTTGTTGGGCTGCATAGCATCTCAACGCTAGGCTCTCAGTTATCCTTGCCCAATTCCTTCTTTTTCTTCACATGGCTTCAAAATTTATGTTCCATTAGCTCCATACTCGCCATGGTATCTCCAAAATCTCCGATTTTGCTCCAATTGCTCAATAACTGCAATTTCAATAAATAAACTAGTGAAAAACACCGAATATGATATAAAGACCAACAAAAGTAAAGCCTAGAGATACCACATTTTGTGTGCTATCAACCACCAAACCTAAAATGGTTGAGATTTCCATTGAACCTATCACAATAGTTGAAAAAATTCCCATCAAATGAAGGCATTCATTTCAAAAGAAAAAAAAGTTTCTTTCTCAAATGACAAGTTGTGATTACCTATGATTCCATGCTAACTCTTGATTAACAAGAATGGTGAAAAAAAAAAAGACTTCCTTTGACAAGCTCAAAAAGTTCTTTTTTTTTTTTTTGCAAATGCTTTTAATTATTTCCTCATTTGAAAACAAGATTCCATTATGGAAATATTTGACAAAAAAGATTTGGCAAGAGGCAAGCATTTCTTTGTTTAAGTCTTGATATGCTAGTAGAAATGTGTTCACATAGATATTCTTCACATTTGAAAGTCCAAAAGCAATAAATCAAATTTTGACACATCATAGTAATCATATGTTTTGTATATACACAAACTTTTCTCAAGTTTGAAAATCTCAAGAAGATAAAGAGACCTCGTGAGCACAAAAGTTTATCTCACATACATTGTGAATCTCATGCACACATTTTTTAGAATGTATTACATCCATAAGTTTCATCAATCAACTTGCATCACTCCTTAGACATTAAGGGAGAAATGATGGCTTGAGTTCTTCATCATCTCATACATAGACACATTCATAATGTCAATTGCATAATCATAATTCAAAATTTCTGATAGTTTTAGGTGAGTCATTTTACACATTTGCAACTTAGTACTGGCTTTACCATCCTTGCATTGTATGACACATATTCATGTTTTAAAAAAATCAAAAACAAAAACCTTTACATGCATTGCTCACTCTTTCTTTGCTATTTATAACATCATTTATGTGAGTAAATTCTAAATCACATCAAATTTTGTGAATTGTGAAACACACTTCTTGTATGGAGGAAGCTACCATAGCTTTTTTTACTCTAAAAAAAAACACTCTTTCATTTAATCTCATTTTGAAATTTTTTTTTTAGCATCCAATTTTTTTCAAAAAAAGGTCTCGCATGCATCATCATGAATCACTCCCATACCTTTTTTTAACAAGAATTGCACATCATTCCATGGGCATTAAGTAGTTAAGAAAAAACAAGTTGAGGTCAAATTTATCTCATGATAGGGACATTATCTAATGAAAATTGTGTCATCTTTCTTCATAGTTTGAAGTTTTTATTGTGCATTTCTTAGCCAAACAAGTTGTTTTTCTTAATATTTGCTCTATTGTTCTTGCATGACACTTGAACAATCGCAATAGGAAGAAAACTCACACCTTTCAAGCATCTTTCTTAAAGAAAAAATCCAAAAATAAAATTTCAAAACAAGAATTCTATGCTTGACAACAACAAGTACTGCATTTCAAAGTCATGACCCTATATTTGAGAAGAGCTTTTTCACTGTGTTTAGAAAACATATTTTTCATATATTGAGCATCTTGTGATTAATGCACATTCATTTCACATGTTCTTTTTTCAGAGTTGCTATGATTATTTCACTCAAATTTGAGTTTATCAAATTTCTCATTTGAGGCTAGTTCGCACCTATCCAACTCAACTTTTCGTTTATACAATTTTTGGGTTAAATCGAATCCAGTTCTAAAACTGAGGTCGAAGCATGTGTCTATTAATAACTCTTCAAATGAGAGTTATTTAGGATAGAAAGTGGTGAAATTAGGAGTTGTTTAGTGTTAATTGTATCAGAATGTCTACACCTTTGATGCACTTACATTTATTATTGAATTAGTACTGGATAACTGAGTTCCTTGTCGAATATAGGTGAAAATGTCAAGATTGAAGGAATAAAGTCAAGTTTCAATGCAAGAGATTGAGGAGTTGAAGATTGTTGAGGCTGACTAGTTCGCTGGAGCATATTCTGGATCTGGAGTCCCTAAGAAATTAGCACGTGTTAAATGTTTCATTAAATGAGCTGGATTGGAAGATTCCAAAGCAGATGCGGAAGCCTGTAGAAGTTCGCCACGTGTCCAAATTGCCCACTCAACCCTTGTTTTCGCAAATCGGCAAAGTTGTATAAGCTACTATTGCCCTTTTTGGAGGAGGAGTCAAAAAGAGGAAACGAAAGGAGGAGCTCTTGACGGAATCAAAGAAGTTGTGACAGAGTTTTTTGAAAGCAGAAAGGTTCTTGCTAGAGCTATGGAAACGGCATCAGCACAAAGTCCTCTCTTCCATTTTCTTCTTCTTATTTTAGTCTAGCAATTTAGTTTCTTTACATTACAGCATTATGGATGTCTTTTACTGTTTTATTAGTTTCTTTTCTTGTATTATGAACTAAATCATCAAAGGGTGAAAATTAGGGAGATGGTTGTTTTTTATTAATGATATTGCTAAAGTACATTTGCTTTCTCATTTGATTTTCGAGTGTGCTTAATCTTTGTACTCGACTCCATTTGGTCATCCTTAAACTGGCAAATCCAGGTACATTTTATGACATTGAACTTGAAGATGGGCGTTTCTTCAAATAACTTTTTATGGCATTAGGTCCATGTGTTCGAGGATTTTTAAATTGTATGCGACATGTTATAGTTATGGATGGAACATTTTTGAAGTGTAAATATATACTATGATAATTGTCACTTGCTTAGATGGTAATAATCAGATTTTTCCCCTTGCATTCAGAATTGTAGATAGAGAATGTGATGATTCGGTAAAATGGTTCTTGGAAAAGTTAAAAGGTGCAACAGGTGAAGTTAATGATTTGGTTTTTGTATCATATCGAAATAAAAGCATAGCAAAGTCCATTGCTTCGGTATTTTCCATTGCATTTCACGATCTTTGTGCGCAACATTTGAGAGAAAATTTGAATACTAAATTCAAGAATGAAACAATAGCATTTGTTTTGTAATGCTTCAAGAGCATATTGTGAGTCAAAATTTCAAGAATTATGGGGCCGCATTCTAGCATTTGATAATAGTGTAGGAAAGTATTTGAAATATGATCGCTATACACGCAGCGCACGTGATCGAAGTAATATAAAATGGTATGTGAGTACCAAGTATCGAATCCCAAGGGAACGGTGTAACAAAAATATTAAAAAATAAAGTGTAAGGAAAATTGCAACTAGAAAACTAAAATTGCAAAAATAATGTTGGGATGGTGTGTTGGTAAAACAATTAATTGCAAAATCTAATTGCAGAATCAAGAAATGACAATATTGGAATAAAGAAAAATTGCAGAATCTAGAATTAGCAATATTTGATAGCAAATTAGATAAGCTTAGTAAATGAAATTGCAAAGAAAATTTTAGAATAAGATGGGGCTCAAAAATGTCATTGCCCTAAGTTGAAATTGCAATTTTGGCTTGCAATTACTTCTTAGGGAATTCACATTCTTGAACCCCCTAAGAAGTTTTAGCTCATGTTAAGAATAAAAATCTTAAACTAATTTCTGAAGAGAAGAAAACATCATATTAGAAATTGTGCAAATAGCTAATTAATACAAAATTCTATCTTAATTAGTATTACTTAATATAATAACTCTGATAATAAAAATTAATGCAATTCTGGGCAATTACTTCAAGGATTTCTAAAGCTCCCAATTTAAAATTAAACACAAAGTATCAAGGCCTTCAATAGAATTTTTTTTCATCTTCTTCCTTCTACCCTTGAATTTTAAGGGTTTATAAACATATCAACAATTACAGAAACTTGAACAAAAATAGAAGACAGAATCAACTACTAACACAAGTCATCAATAATTGTTCAACTCCATTCCAATCGACTCACTCTCTTGCTATTTCTAGGAAGCGATTAGTCTTGACAATCCAAGTTCAACTTGAATTGGATTGGGTGAATTGGAGTAAAAACAACGATTAAAACACTTGTAATAGAAATTGAATAAAGAGGAACTCGCAAAACTTGCAACAGTGACTGAAATTTAAACAAAAACTTAAGGCAACATAGAAATTGAATGAAATACAAGAGTGTACTGTCAACGACTCTTGGTAATGGAAAAAAAAATTCATAATATTAAAGACAGAAGATTGAAATCCTCGGAAAAACCAGAGTGAACCCAAAAAAAACACAGAAAACAGAGTATTAACGTCGAATAAAACCCACCAACAGAGACTGAATTAAAACTTAAGCTTAATGCAAAAAGAAATCGAATGGAGAACGGAGATTGTACTGCCAGCAACTCTCTATATTACCAGTCGAATTTGAAGAAAAATAAGACATAATTTAAGTTCTCAGCTAAAAACATAGTAAAACAAATGTTGCAGAAAAACAGAGCCTTGGATTCCAAAATTCTCTTCTAAAAAAACCGAATGTCCCTTGTCGCCTCTGTTCATCCATCTTTTGTAGATCCTCCCTAGCGTTGAATTATCCAAAATTTGTGCTCCAATTCCCCCAATTCATGCGGTAATTAAGCTTTCCATATATGGGTTTTGCGCAGGAATTTTCGTTCTTTCTTGAATTCTTCTGTTGTTCAGAATTGCAAAATCACGATTTTGCAATTTCATTTTGTAATTTTCATATTTCCTGCAAACAAGATTAATTTATTTAGAACTTTATCCCAAATGCCATCATATTTATTTCTTTCTTAAATTGAAGCAATCTTTTAACTATTTTCAATGGTCTTAAGACAAAACAATAATATTTTAAGTAATTAGAAATTAAATAAGCCTTAATTCTAAGGTTTATCACACCCCCAAACTTAATATATTGCTTGTCCTCAAGCAATTAGAAAATAAATAGCAATATACACAAGCAAACACTTCACAAAATGATTTCAAATGGTGTTTTTGAAAAAAATGAATATGTTGTTCAGGAGAGGTCTCAAACTTTTAACACTTTACACAATTTCAAGATTTTCTCACATAAAACTTTTACTTTTCTTTTTCAAGATAAAGCATTCTTATACAAACTCACCTATTATGCTTATCCTACCTAAGTCATAGTCATAGAGTCTAGGATGGTCTTCTTTGTTCAACAAGCTAAGTTCACTCATATTACAAGCATTTTTCTTTCTCCCCCAAACTTATGTAAAGCTGTTGCTAGGCCTCATTTTCTTTTTCCTTTGAAATGCTTTTTTTTTAATGAGAGTCTTACTGTCACTTGTACCTTCGTTTTAACTTACTAACACTTTGTGGTGAAAGTAGTTGACTATGAGCACAAATCACTACTAAGACCGTTTTCACATACTCACTTCCTAAGTTAACCTTTCATGCAAAGGAAATCATGGGTGTCATGACTACCTCTGGTTACTCAGTTAACTCTAGAAGGAGGAGTATCTGTTTTTTTTTTTTTTTTTTGAGTCCTAGCAACTGACATGATATTACAATAACATACCATTACAATGATATACTGTTACAACAATATAATATTACAATGACATACTGTTACAACAACATACTATTACAATGGTAATATTACAAAACCCACCCCCCCCCCCCCCCCCCAAAACTTAAATGGGTCAATGTCCCCATTGACTAAGAACTACTTAATAAGCATAGCACAAGTGAAAGAATTCAAAAAAGAAAGGAAATTGCATTTTGTTTTTTTCTAGCATAGTTCTCGCACCTAGATTTTATGCACTAAAGAATGATAAACAACCTAGACAATCTATCTAGCACCCAAACATATGCATAAACTACTAAATGGGCAGAGCCCAAGTGAAATAATTCAAAAAAGAATACATTATGCATGCTGTTTTTTTTCTCGCATACTTCTCGCACCTAGAATAGAATGCACTAAAAAAGGATAAACAACCTAGACAAGCTATCCAGCACCCAAACATATGCATATACTACTTAATAGCATAGCACAAGTGAAAGAATTCAAAAAAGAAAGGAAATTGCATTCTGTTTTTTTTCTCGCATAGTTCTCTCACCTAGAATCGAATGCACTAAAGAAAGATAAACAACCTAGACAAGCTATCCAGCACCCAAATATATGCATAAACTACTTAATGAGCATAGCACAAGTGAAAGAATTCAAAAAAGAAAGGAAATTGCATTCTGTTTTTTTTCTCGCATAGTTCTCGCACCTAGAATCGAATGCACTAAAGAAGGATAAACAGCCTAGACAATATATCCATCACCCAAACATATGCATAAACTACTAAATGGCCATAGCACAAGTGAAATAATTCAAAAAAGAAGGCATTTTGCATGCTATTTTTTTCTCGCAGACTTCTCGCACCTAGAATCGAATGCACTAAAGAAGGATAAACAACCTAGACAAGCTATCCAGCACCCAAACATATGCATAAACTACTCAATGGGCATAGCACAAGTGAAAGAATTCAAAAAATAAGGCATTTTGCATGCTGTTTTTTTTCTCGCAGACTTCTCGCACCTAGAATAGAATGCACTAAAGATGGATAAACAACCTAGAAAAGCTATCTAGCACCTAAACATATGCATAAACTACTTAATGGGTATAGCACAAGTGAAATAATTCAAAAAAGAAGGCATTTTGCATTATGTTTTTTTTCTCGCATATTTCTCTCACCTCGAATAGAATGCACTAAAGAAGGATAAACAACCTAGCAAAGCTATCTAGCACCCAAACATATGCATAAACTACTTAATGGTCATAGCACAAGTGAAATAATTCAAAAAAGAAGGCATTTTGCATGCTGTTTTTTTTCTCGCATACTTCTCGCACCTAGAATAGAATGTACTAAAGAATGATAAACAACCTAGCAAAGCTATCCAGCACCCAAACATATGCATAAACTACTTAATGGCCACAGCACAAGTGAAATAATTTTTTAAAAAAAAAACATTTTGAATGCTTTTTTTTTCTCGAATATTTCTCGCATCTAAAATAGAATGCACTAAATAAGGATAAACAACCTAGCAAAGCTATCCAGCACCCAAACATATGCATAAACTACTTAATGGCCACAGCACAAGTGAAATAATTCAAAAAAGAATGCATTTTTAATGTTGTTTTTTTTCTCGCATATTTCTCGCACCTAGAATAGAATGCACTAGAGAATGATAAACAACCTAGACAAGCTATCCAGCACTCAAACATATGCATAAACTACTAAATGACCATAGCACAAGTGAAATAATTCAAAAAAAAAGGCATTTTGCATGCTGTTTTTTTTCTCGCATACTTCTCACACCTAGAATAGAATGCACTAATGAAAGATAAACAACCTAGCAAAGTTATCCAGCACCCAAACATATGCATAAACTACTAAATGGCCATAGCACAAGTGAAATAATTCAAAAAAAAAGGCATTTTGCATGCTGTTTTTTTTCTCGCAGACTTCTCGCACCTAGAATAGAATGCACTAATGAAAGATAAACAACCTAGCAAAGCTATCCAGCACCCAAACATATGCATAAACTACTTAATGGCCATAGCACAAGTGAAATAATTCAAAAAAGAAGGCATTTTGCATGCTGTTTTTTTTTTCTCGCACATTTCTCGCACCTAGAATCGAATGCACTAAAGAAGGATAAACAACCTAGCAAAGCTATCCAGCACCCAAACATATGCATAAACTACTTGATGGCCATAGCACAAGTAAAATAATTCAAAAAAGAAAGCATTTTGCATTCTGTTTTTTTCTCGCATACTTCTCGCACCTAAAATAGAATGCACTAAAGAAGGATAAATAACCTAGACAAGCTATCCAACACCCAAACATATGCATAAACGACTCAATGGACATAGCACAAGTGAAATAATTTAAAAAAAAAAAAAAAAAGCATTTTGCATTCTGTTTTTTTTCTCGCATACTTCTCGCACCTAGAATCGAATGCACTAAAGAAGGATAAACACCCTAAAAAGGTTTACAAAAAGTGACTCCTTTTGCATTATGTTTTTTTTCTCGCAATTTCTCACAATTTCTTGAGGTAAAATATAAAGAGCAACCCTACAAATCAAAGTACTTAGCACCAAATCATAGTTATACATCCTAAAAAGAAGTTTCACCACTCAATTGTCTCCTCCCCATATTTCACTAAACTAAGAAGTTTAAAATCAATAACATATAGTAATACAATAGGCAGTCTCCATATGGAAGCTAACAAAGAAATTGCAAATTCAGTCATGTAGTAGAGGGGATGTCACTAAGTTTCATGAGAGTCAAAACTGAAAAAATAAGAAGAAGAGAACGAGATTAAACAACTTCCAGAGGTTGTTCTTGTTCATATCTTGACTTATGAGGTTTAGAAATATAATTGCAATGATTTCGGTTGAGTTGAGTATTAATAAGCTATAGAGCAAGTACAGACTGTTATGAGTTCAAACCCTCACATTTCATTGATGAGCAACAGAAATGCCCAATCAGAACTAATCTGACAATGATGTCTCACACACTTGAATATCTAACCAGTCACCAATCATTTTTGGGGTACTCTATTATGTCCCTTCGAATGAGATCCAATATCTTATTTGGAAGAAAGAAGGAAGTTAGTGATCAAACATCTGTCTTATTTTCCCATACTATCATCTCAAAAACTAATTTTTGTACGCTTAAGAATAATAGAATCTTTCGAATTTTGTCTTTAATTGATGATATCCATCAATCATACATCTCGTTTTTCATATTATGGATTAGAAATTTTGATTTTTAGATAAATAAATTCGAAGCTTGAAACTTTCTCGATGACGAACTTGTTTCATCTTCTTCATTTCAAGAAGAAAAAGAAGAGACAGAGTACATATGTGCAACTTAATATTTGGTAATCTAAAACTTCAATTCAATTTCGATTCGCAGAGATAATTAGAAGATAGAAACGTACATAATTTATAAATTTCCCCAATCATTCACACAAATCAGAGGGAATCCAAAAATTAACAAAGAACTAAACACATTGTTCATTAGTAAGCAAAACAGAAAGTCCTCCCATCATTACAACTCCAAGATCTTGACTCATAACACCAAGAAACAGGGCTAATGAATCAAAAAGAGACATCAAAACAACAGTAGCAACTAGATTTCGAAACTTAAAAAGTTCATCAACTAAACCCCAAATGAGGGTTTTCTCGACACAAAACTGTTTTAGGAAATTCATAAAGTAGTTTTAGAGATTGTAATACGATGGCGAGAGAGGAAGGATGGAGACAATCGAAAGAGGGGAATGAGAAAGGGAAATGTAAGTAACCCGAATGAGTGCCGAAGCTGAAGGTGTTATCGAAATCGTTAGCCGCAATCAGAGTTGTCGCCGTCGTCAGTCCCAACCTGAGTCGTAGCCGTTAGCCGCGATCAGAGTTCTCGCCATTAGTCGCAACCGAAGCCTTCGCTGGTCGGGCCGTTCGCCTTTCTTCGTGTCGTGCGAGAGAGATGGAAGAATGCTGGAGATTGAGTTTGGGAATTAGGGCACAGTTTATTAAAGGGCAATAACGTATTTTCCCTCTTAAAAAGTCCAATAACTCTATATATTATAAAAGTGTCCTAAAATTCTTTTTTCCCTTAAAATATGTCCTATTTTTGACAATTTCCCCACTAATTTCGAAATAATCTGATATGTTTTTATTTTTAAAATATATACTTCTGCAATTGAAAGCCGCTGAGACCCCTCGACCAACTTATGGTTTATAGGGTTTAGCATTTGGATAATTCGAGCTGCCAATTGGAAATTGGAATTGGGAACCCGACATGAGTAGAGCCAGAGGTAAGGGATAGGGTGTGGTTTGCCTTACTGATGACTGCCACGAGTTAGAAGCGTTCCTAAGTGGTGGAATTGGAAAGCTCGCACATATGATCGTTTGAATTTAGATTTTAGGGTTTGTGAGATGAAGAAGCTAAGATGGACAATGGACGGGCAAAGCTTTTGGGACCTGGATGTTTCAACGCCTAGAACACTGGATGGGTCGGCCTCCCCTGTTCCCGCTGACTTACTTCCCTTGGGATTGTTCAGAGGCGTTGGGCTTTCCAGGGCCAAACAGATCGATTTCATGCAGCGCTTCATGGCTGCACCTTTTGTCCCTTCATATGCCCCCTTCCATGGCTTTTCTCTCCAGCGCGTCTTTACCATCCCCTTTTCCGACTCCGGGTGTTTTACTCAATCCTCTCTATTTGTCTTTGCTTTTTTCTCATTTCCTATGCCCTCACACTCACTCGTATTGATTTTCCATCAAATCTGGTTTAAAAGCACTGCAGGTCCGCCACTTTTTTAGGTCAGTTCAATGTGCAGAAGTTCATGTCCTCTCTTAAGAAATCTGGTTCTGGTTCTGGAGAGATCCGTCAGTCGGCGTTCTCATTGCTGCAAGGCATTGGAAGCCACCTCTGCCACCGATCTTTGTATGCCCTCGGTATCTCTTCAGACATCCTGTTAACTCCGGATGATACGCTGTTGATCAGCTTCGACGGATATGGCGACAGTGAAGTACTTCGAACAAAAGCAGTACTCCACCACAAGGCATGTATATCCCCGACCCCTAACAGAAATTGTTAAATTTCCTACATGCTTTTTTACGGCACCTCTTGATGTATATTTTTATTTACCTCGTTGCAGTTCCTACATCATGATCTAACAATGGAAGCACTTTCTCCAGGACTTTTTGTGGACAAATATGGTAACTACTGGGATGTGCCTTCTTCATTAGTCATTGATGTAGGTTCTGCTGCTTTTGACTCGGGTCCAAGTTATCACTTGTCTATGCACCACAATGCTGGGTCTCCCTCACAATCTGGAAGTGAACAACCCCTTACGGCTCCTTTCTCTCTACTTCCTGGTCTAGCAGTCAAGGCTGCTTTTTCCTTTAAGAAGAACTTTGAAATCTGGAGAAGCAACGCCAAGAAGTTAAATATGGTGCTACCATATGACATTTTTCTCTCAAATCCTCATGTTTCATTGTCAGGGATCGTTGGTATGAATCCATACTGGTTTTCCTTCAACAAAACTTCTGATTCTATATTTAACCCCTAAACTTTTTGCTATTTTTTAATTCTCTCTAATATTTTTAAAGTTTTAATTTTCTCGTCAAGATTAAAAAATAAAATCGCAACGGCCCTCCAGGATTGAAAGTTCCAATCTAAACCTCTTTGATTTTTTGTTTTTAATCTTATCTCAGTAGGTTAAGTGTTGGTGTTCATAGAAAATAATTTAAATGATATGAGGCCATATATTTAGTCAATTTCAATCACGTTAACGAGTAGGACTTGTTGAAGTTTTTGATAAGATGAGGATATATTGAAACTTTTTTTTTTTAAACAAGAAACGAAATATTGAAACTTTTACATTATTAGGAGCAAAACGGTGGAAAGTTCAAGTACCAGATTGTAACTGCGACCTTATTTTTATTTTCAGTCGCACGTGCAATTGCCAACTTGGCCAATGAAATGCAAGAATTTGACAAACTCAGAAACCATCATAGTCAATCCTTAACTTTTTCATGTTCAATGTCATCAAAAAAGCCTTTTTCATGTTCAAAGTTCTCTTATGCTGTATAGTATAAAAAATTTGAACTTTTGTTCATCAGGAAAAAGAAGAAATTGAGCTTAAAATACTTCTGTTATTATATAGTTTTGCAGATGGTATGAAGCTGCAAGCAATTCCTTGGTAAATTAAGATTTTGCAATTTCTACTAATTTTTGCATACCATCTCTATTGATCTTAAAAGGTGCTGTAGCTACTACCTACTTTGGAGACAATTCAGTTAGATCGGCAGCACAAGACAATCTTCAGGAATTTAAAGGACTTTACATGCAGACTTCTAGAATAAGATCTACTGTTTTAGCGGATGTATTCGCTTCCATTTCTTTTTCAGCTCAGTATGGGATGTTTCAAAGACCATTTCTGGATCTTACCCGTTTTTCTGCACGTATGGATTTCCATTCTGGCTCCAAGTTCCTTTCAGGAGCCATGCTTTTGATAGAAGATCTTTCCAATTCCCGGCACCCAAGAACTGAATCTGTGAGAGCGACTTTGCCTAATGCTAGATTTTCCCTTCAGCAGCAGGTATGTTTGTCTTTCATTCAGCTGCTGGGTGTGTGGTCTAAATCAATAATAATGAAACGAAAAGAAAATAAAACAAACCTTGCTATTGCACATCTACTTCCTCGTATGCTAATCCTGTTCTGCTTTTTCGATCTGTGAAGCTCTGGTTCATATGAGTTTTGAAAATTCTTTGTGAAATTGTCTTCGGGTTTCCTGTAATCAATAATTTCAGCTCTGAACACTTGGTAGAACTTTTCCATGGTTGGAGAAGTTTGAAAGAAAAATGATAATATATGTCTCGATTGAACTGGGGGGACATATATTATCATTTTTATAAATTTGTAATTGTATAAGCCCATTGACTGAATTATGCATAATATGAGTCTATGACTTGTTGTTTGGGATGGTTTCGTGAAACATTGGCTGCGCAGATCGCTGGACCCATCAGCTTTAGAGCAGATTCAGGAGTTGCAATAGATTTGAATAAACCAAGGTGGGGTATACAAGTGGAGGAGCCTACATTTGCCTTGGAATATGCGTTGCAGGTCCTTGGTTCAGCTAAAGCCATCGCTTGGTATTCACCAAAGCACAGAGAATTTATGGTAGAGCTCCGTTTCTATGAGACCTGAAGCCATGGTTTGTTCATTTTCATTTTGGAGTCATGGTGACCAATGTTGCAACACCTTTTCTTTCATTTCTCTCTTTGACAGAAACACGATCAACTTTGAGTTAAGTGTTAACCTCCCTTTTCTCTTTTATTTGTTGTCTGACTGCGAGCACCGGTGTAGATTTGAAATTCTGATATCTTGGTTGAGAGTATATGTCTTAACCTGTTAAGCTATGCTTAGGGCTAGCTACGGCTACCTACTTTTGATTTGGTAATATGAAAACATTATATAAAACAATCTTTAGCAACTGGAAATCATGTTTTCATGGCTTTTCTTTTTCTTTGGTAGGAGAATTTGTTTAGCTAATTTGAAAAGTATTTTTCTGCTTTTATATATCCATTTCTATGTGAATATTAGTTGCATCTAACTTTATTTTTTCCTAACAAATTCTAGATTCATATCCATTTGCTATTTCTCAAATATTCTTGAATATAAATGGACTGTATCTTAAAAATTAATATATGTGTAAATAAGGAAAAAGAAATGAGTGCTTTTTAGGAACTAATATTGACAAATATACACATGGATAGAAAATATTTATAGCACTATTTGCCACAGTCAAATATCTATAGATATATATCATGGCATTATTTTAATTATTTTAACCAAATCTTTCTTCCTTAGTTGCCCTTGATTTTCCATTCATATTCAGTTTTAATTCTTTCCCCTCATTTATTTATTTAAAAAAATCAAAATGTTTCTGACTACTACCATTAGTTTCGAATAAATATCTTCGTTAACAAATTTTGACTATTATTTTATTTTAGGGAAAAAAAATCAACTTATTCCATAAACTTAACAAGATGTATTAATTTTACCTTAAACTTTCAATTCCATCAATTTGAACGAACTTGAACTTAAACAAGTGTTTTAATTTTTATCATTGTTTAATTTTCTTAAATTTACTAATTTTTAAAAACAAGTAAAAATCTTTTAGAACTCATGGATCTCAAATAAAAATCAAGTAATTTGCTCAATTAATGTAAAAGTTTGAACATTAAACAAATGGTTAACTATATGGATAGCCTATTTGAAGATCCAATTTACATTAATGATCATAGTTTATAAATTTTCAACTTTGTCAACGACCTAGCAGATTGAAGCCTAAAATAGACCTAAATTTACTTGTGTCTATTAAGTTATTTTGTAATATTTGAAAAAAAAAGGAAAATATGAAAGGGAGATTTATCATAACAAGCACCCCACAACTTCTGAAAAGAACCCTCCCAAAATGCCTTTCTTTGGTAAGCTTCCTCATCAATTAAGGGTTTTTTTTTTATTAATATTTTCCATTTAATTATTGTTCCCTCTGTTTCTAATGTACATTTTCGAATTTGAAGATTTTTCGATATATGGTTTCATACATGTTTATATTGTATTTGTAGCTTTTGTATCTTTGTTTCATACCATATTTGTATTTCATAAATGTCGAGTTATATTTAATATAATCTTTACACAACTTTTTTTTTTTGGAAAAGATGCGTATATATAGAGTGTATATTTGCAAATAACATGATAGTGGTAACGAACAAATATATCTAGTATATATTTGCAGTTGACTAAATATACCTATATATAATAAAATCTATAATAGGTGGAATACATATTTGCATAAGATAGATTATATTAATTTGATAATACACTTATATTGTTGTGTTTTTGGGATTTTTTTATTTATTAATATTGTAGATTTTCAAACTTATTATAAAAATATTGTATTTTTCAAACTATTTATATTAATATTTTTGTTTTAATGGTGTGGTGGATAGTCGTCTTTTCAAGAGACGACCATCACATAATATATACCAATTATTACAGCTGGCATATTGGTCAGTTGATCACTTTTAATCGTAAGGGGTCTAGGTTCGAGCATTGTGGAACGCAATTTTTAACTTTTTATTTCTTTTTTTCCTCCGCTTTCTCTCTTTCCTTCTTTTTCCTTCCTTCCTCATTGCAGTCACTAGAAAAGTTTTAATTCTAATGGAATTGACAGCATTAGCAAAATTTAAATTTAAATTTTAAAAAAAAAAAAAAAAGAAAAAAAAATGGGTTGAAGACTTGTAATATATTAAAATTAATAAAAATAATAATATGTAATTAATACCAAAATCATTTACCTTAAATGAATAATCAAATTATGGAAAATAAAATAAAATAACATCATAAATATAAAAAGTGGTAGAAATTGAAGGGTAGAAATGGAAGAAAAATGTTGCAGAAAATTAAGCCAAATTAAAGATAATTTTTTCCTAAAAATGGACATTTGTGAAATATAGTTTTAGAAATAGCCTATTTGGCAAATTTTCTGTTAAACAAATCCCCAAAATTTTCAACAAAAATTCAATTTACGTGAACTTTTTCTCTAAAGTGTCATCAATTTCATACTTTATATATGTTTTATAATTTATTAAATGCACATAAGGGCTTTTTTTTTTTAAAAAAAAAAAATCATACAAAAGTCTATTAAAATGTAAAATTGCGATACTTATTAAAGTTTAAGATAAAGATTAAAGGAATGAACTCTTCATCCGCAGCGGAAGCATTAGATCGTCTTTGATTTCTTTAGAATTAAACATAAACATACAAGGTTAAACAAACTTACATTGGAATAAATATGGAGATATTTTTTACGGGTCTTTAATCTTCTTGCTCCAACTCCAACGAGGTTGAATCTCCAAGGCTTCCATAAAGTCTTCCTTATTATGACTCAAACACAAACCTAGGGATCATAGGAGGAAAAGGTTTAGAGAGAATTCTCTAATTAAGATGTGTATTATGGCATATTTATAGAGACCTAGGACAAATATTGTCATAATTAAAATATTATATTTTAATATCTACTATATTAAAATATATATTATACTTATTTGAATTTCATTCAAATCTCCTGTAATATATATTTAACCTATTTAAATCTCATTCAAATTGTACATGCAAATCAATCTTTCATGAGTTGTTCGTAATTATAGTTGGGTCAAAAATCCATTTTATCCCTATAATTACATCTTATACCTTAAGTACCATTGATCATCTAATAAACAATTTGTTTATGATCCAATTATAAACTAAGTCTTTCTCGGGCCAGTGAGAGGGCAAAGCCCCCATTATTCATGTCCCGAAATTAGCACTTAAAGGAATTACTCATCTACTTACCTTATAAGGGAATGAGTGAATTCCATCTTGTGAGATTATGTTCTCAACTCCCTCTTTGGTCAAGTCTCCAAAACGATAGGCATATTAAATTAGCTACAAAAGTCACTCTCACCCATGTAGATCAAAAGACAAACCCTCATAGGTAGAAGGTTCATAACTCACTCAGGATTAAGATCGAGTCGCATATAATCATTTTATGAAATATTAATCTTCTCAATTAATAGATTTATATAAAGAGAGATTAAATATTTCGTAGTCCAATCTTATACAAACTCATTGTATAGGATACTTCCATTCACATGTCTCCATACGAACGATCTCGATCAAATCATTTGTAACTATTACAAAGTGAATCGTATCAATAGTGTTATTAGGATAAGGAACTTAACCTTATCCATATACTATAGACCCTTTAGATTAATTCTTGAACATGATCCTCCCGCATGTCAATCACATCTTGTTCAAGATTACACTAATAACCTTGAATTTTTCATCTAATGGATAATGTTATATTGCAAATAAATAATCAAAATTATTATTAATTATTAAATAACAAATCATTAATTACAAGGCTTTAGGCATAAATGCCAACACATATCAGCTGGATTATCGTTGGTGCTAGTCTTGCTCACAACAATATCACCTTAAGCAATGACCTCACGTACAAAATGGTATCAAATATCCATGTGCTTTGTCTTCTCATGAAATATCTGATCTTTTGTAAGTAAGATAACACTCTGACTGTCACAAAAGACTGTAGTAATCTGTAAATCTTCGCTAAGCTACCAAACAATCCCTTCAACCATGTAGCTTCTTTACAAGCCTTTATAGTAATTTGTGGATCATTGGGGGAGACTTCAACTAGATCATTTTTTAGAATGAGAAAGAGGGTGGTGCAACTAGAAGGGGCTTTCAAATGAAGCTTTCAGATATAAGATAAATGATTGACATCTAATTGACTTAGGTTATAAAAGGGGTCAATTCACTTGGCGAAAAGGTAGAAATGCAGAGATTCAAGAGAGGTTAGATAGATTTTTTGTGAATTCCCAAATGATAGGTCTGTCCCACTCAATGAAGGTAAATCATTTAAGTTACCATTCTTCAGACCATAGACCCATTATGCTGAACATTGCGAAGCACGCTCCTAGGCCTCAAAGACTTAATACCAAGAAGAAAGTTTTAGGTTTAAAGAAAGCTAGACTAATCACAAGGAAGCTCGAACCATAATTGAAGATGCCTAAAAAGAGTCGATAAGTGGTGCATGCGACTATTGTAAGAATGTGCAATGTTGTATGGAAAAACTGTTCTGCTGGAATAAAATGAGGTTGGATGGATCGATTAGTGAAGCTATTAGGAAAAACGAGGCTGAAATTGACATCCTAAACAAAGATAGGGGTGAGACGAATAAGGAAAGATCTAGAAATGTGGAAGCTGAGTTAGACAGACTGATCAAAGAAGAAGAGCAATATTGGCATCCAGAGAAGACTAATTGAAGTGGAGAGATCGTAACACCAAGTGGTTCCATACAAGAGTTTCTCAGCGGAGGAGAAGAAACAAAATAGAGGGTGTTGTTGTGAGATCAAATATGAGAGAATCCTTATTACATTCTATACAATAGAGCCAAATATATATAGGCATACATAGAAGCCCTAAACTAATAATAGGAAATTACAATAAAGGACAAAAGACTAATAAACTCCTATATCCACACACATATATATATACTATAACACTCCCCCTCAAGATGGAGCATATATGTTAATCATGCCCAGCTTGTTACAAAGATAATCTATTCTAACTCCATTTAAAGCTTTCGTGAAAATATCTCCTAATTGTTCTCCGGTTTTCACGTATCCAGTAGACACCAAACCTTGTTGTATTTTCTCACGAACAAAATGACAATCAATTTCAATATGTTTAGTTCGTTCATGAAATACTGGATTTGATGCAATATGAAGGGCAGCTTGGTTGTCACACCACAACTTGGTTGGAATTGTAATATTGAAACCTAATTCGATCAAGAGTTGATGTACCCACATTATTTCACATACTGATTGTGCCATAGCTCTGTATTCTGATTCAACACTTGATTGTGAGACTACATTTTGTTTCTTACTTTTCCATGAAATCAAATTACCTCCTACAAAAACACAATAGCCAGAAGTTGATCTTCTATCTTCTCTTGATCCTGCCCAATCGGCGTCAGAAAAACACTCTATCTTCATATGACAATGATCTTTATATAAGATCCCACGTCCAGGTGCAGTCTTTAAATAACATAGAATTTGTTGTACTGCAGCCCAATGATCCACTGTGGGTGAAGACATAAACTGACTCACAATGCTTACTGAATAAGCTATATCTGGTCGTGTCACTGTAAGATAATTCAACTTTCCAACCAATCTTCTATACCTCTCAGGGTCTTTAAATGGTTCTCCATCTTTTGTAAGTTGCAGATTAGGCATCATTGGAGTATTACATGGCTTGGCTCCCAATTTCCCCGTCTCAGATAGCAAATCAAGCACATATTTCCTTTGTGACATAAAGATACCCTTCTTGCTCCTCATTACTTCAATACCCAAGAAATACTTTAATGTGCCCAAGTCTTTAGTATGAAATTGACTTTGGAGGAAAGTTTTAAGAGATAAAATGCCAGATGTATCATTTCCGGTAATAACAATATCATCAACATAAAGGGCAAGTAGAATAATACCACTCTTAGTTTGTCGATAGAAGACAGAGTGATCTGACTTGCTTTTCTTCATTCCAAACTGCTCAAGTGCTTGACTAAATTTTCCAAACCATGCTCGTGGACTTTGTTTCAGCCCATACAAAGATTTGCGAAGGCGACAAACTTTATCATTCTCCCCCTGAGCAACAAACCCTGGTGGTTGCTCCATATAAACTTCCTCCTCAAGATCACCATGGAGAAAGGCATTTTTAATGTCAAGCTGATGCAAATGCCAACATTGAGATGCAGCCATGGAAATGAATAATCTGACCGAAGTTAATTTGGCGACAGGAGAAAATGTATCAAAGTAATCAATTCCATAGGTCTGAGCATAACCTTTGGCAACAAGGCGTGCTTTTAATCGAGCAACTGAACCATCAGGATTGACTTTAACTGCAAACACCCATTTACATCCAATAGCTTTCTTTCCTACAGAACGAGATACCAAATCCCAGGTACCATTATCATCTAAGGCATTCATCTCTTCTATCGTCGCATTGCGCCAACCAGGATGAGACAAGGCTTCATGAACAGTTTTAGGAATCGAGATAGATTCAAGAGATGCAATAAAGGAACAAGTAGAAGGTGACAAGTGGTCATAAGAGGCAAAAGAAGAAATAGGAAAAGTGCAAGAACGTTTACCTTTACGAAGAGCAATAGGAAGCTCATCACTCGGTCCTGGATCTGATGACGAAGAATTTTCTAGTACAAGACATTCACCTGGAGGTTGTTGTCGTCTTGAATAGACTTGAGTGACATGTGGACGAGTAGGGACAGACGTCAAAGGAGATGGATCGGGAGAGGGTGTAGGAGACACAAGTGTATAGATAAAAATATCATCATCCTCCCCCTGACTCGTACTAGGCAAAGATGAACCAAAAGATATGTCCTCAAAGAAAGTAACATCGCGAGATACAAGATACATATTCGAACTAGGACAAAAACATCGATATCCTTTTTGAACACGAGAATAGCCTAAGAAAATGCACTTCAAAGATTTGGGGTCTAATTTTGTCAGAGTAGGACGAACATCCCGAACAAAACAAGTACAACCAAATATTTTTGGCTCAATAGGAAACAAAGGTTTTGTTGGGAATAAAACGCGATACAGAATTTGACCTTTAAGAACAGATGAAGGCATGCGATTAATCAAGAAGCAAGCTGTGGAAATTGCATCAACCGAAAAATGCTTGGGAACACGCATTTGAAAAGATAATGCTCTTGCAGTTTCAAGAAGATGCCTATTCTTTTTTTCAGCAACTCCATTTTGAGATGGAGTATCGGCACAAGATGATTGATGAAGAATGTCATGCTTACATAGGTATGACCTAAGTGGTTCAGAAAAGTACTCACCAGCATTGTCACTTCTCAAAATTTTAAGGGAAACATCAAATTGAGTTCGAATTTCAGCATGAAAGTTACAAAAATGAGAAAGTAACTCAGAACGATTCTTCATAAAGTATAACCAAGTCATACGAGAGTAATCATCAACAAAGGTAACGAAATATCAAAATCCAGTTTTGGACACAACAGGACAAGGACCCCAAATATCAGAATGAACTAATTCGAAAGGTGCACGTGCACGTTTATCTATTCTAGGGCTCGAACTAAGACGATGAAATTTAGCAAATTGACATGAGTCACAATTTAATGAAGATAAGTTATGAAATTCAGGACAAAGCATTCTTAGCGCTGAAAGAGATGGATGACCCAAACGACAATGGGCATCAAAAGGAGAAACAACTCCAGAACAGGCAATGTTTGACGCGGGATGATCAAAAATATAAAGTCCTCCAGATTCATGTCCTTTACCTATAATCTTCTTCGTCACAAGATCCTGAAACAAGCAATAGCCAGGATAGAAAGAAACACAACAATTAAGGTCAGAAGTGAGTTTACTGATAGATATCAAATTAAAGGAAAATTGAGGTAAATGTAGAACATAAGACAAAGAAAGAGATGTGGTTAGATTGACTGTGCCAGATCCAAGAACAGATGAAGAAAGGGTGGAAAACAAATTGGGATTGCCTGTCATATGAGCGATAGCACCAGAGTCTATGACCCATTTGGTACAGGATGAAAGAAGACAATGATACATGGTACCTGATCCAGCAATGGTTGCAGTAGGGGTAAGCACAGATGATGAAGAGGATCCTTTGAATGATTTCTGGCACTGTTGGAATTTAGCAGAGTCTATAGAATTAACAAATGGTGTATTGGATGAACCATGGATGGATTGAGTCCGTGATTGAACCATATTAGACATCAATGCGAGTTCTTGTATAGCCATATGTCAATGATGAATGTAAAGCCACAAAATCCAATCTAAAACCACAAGACCAAACCCAAATGACTGCCCAACTTCTGAAAAAATTAATCTGAATGGAGTTTCCAAGAAAGTGAACCAATTACTGTCCAAACTGTCGTCTAACCCAAGCCAATAATGACCAAAATAACCACACAACTAAGTCGGAATAGCACAAAATGGCAAATCACAAAATTGGAGAGTATTCCAGCAATGCGCAACTGCAGATAAACCCAAGAAAACACAAAAAAAAAACCGATTTGTACTACACAAAAAACAACCGAACTCACTCCAAATGACACAACCAGATACCAAAGAAGGAGATTTTGACGAATCCAAGTGCCCAGAACAATCGTAAACCACAAAAGAAGACAAACCCAAGCGACGGAATGCAAAACGGACTGTCCACGCGCTCTCACGCGCAGGCGGGTGGGATAGACGGCGGCGGCTTCCGGCGGTGCTTGAAGGACACGCGCTTTGATTCTGGCTGTCAGATTTTTTGGGTTTTGCAAATCGGGAGGTGGGCTTCCTTTTTGGTTGGGCGGTGACAAAAAAAAAATGACTTTTTTTTTTTACCTAATTTGCGGCGGCAGCTGCGGCAGAAACTGACAGTGATGGCGACGATGGCAGTAGTGTTTAAGTGCAGACCACAAAACTCACAAACCCTAAGGTGTTAAACAAAAGGGTTCTAAACCCCAAACCCAATTCTCAAAACCCTAATGGTTAACAAATCCTAAGCTCTTATACCATGTTGTTGTGAGATCAAATATGAGAGAATCCTTATTACATTCTATACAATAGAGCCAAATATATATAGGCATACATGGAAGCCCTAAACTAATAATAGGAAATTACAATAAAGGACAAAAGACTAATAAACTCCTATATCCACACACACATATATATACTATAACAGAGGGGATCGTAAATGTTAACAACTGCTAGGAGGAAGGGAAGAAGAAATTAATAAGGTTGCTACTAATTATTTCAAAGCTCTCTTTCAATCTTCCTATCGCAATTTAGCCAGCATGGATAAAATTTTAGAAGGAGTGCAGAGTAAAGTTTTGAGGGAGCCAAATGAAGACCTTATTAGGCCATTCACAAAAGAATAGATCGAAAGGAGGCAAAAGAGTATGAACCCAACTAATGCTCTGAGGTCGAATGGAGCTCATGATTTATTCTTCCAAAGGTATTGAGATGTTCTTGGGGGAGAGACTACCAAAATTTGTCTGCATATCCTTAACGAAGGCTACGAGATGGGATCCTTAAACTTGTCCCTAATTTCCCTTATCCCCAAAGTGAATAGGCCCAAAAGGATGAATGAGTTTAGACCTATAAGTTTGTGCAACGTGATATACAAAATGGTGGCAAAGGCAATGGCTAACAGGCTTAAAAGAGTTTTGGACGATATTGTTTCCCTTTCTCAATTGGCTTTCGTCCCTGGTAGACTTATAACTGATAAAGTGGTGTTGGAGTTCGAATGCATTCATGCTATTAACAATAGAAGGAGAGGTACACAGCTATGAAAATCAATGAGTAAGGTGTACGACAAGGTTGAGTGGATTTTCATAGAGAAAATGATGGAAATGGCGGGTTTTGAGCGCAGATGGATTGAAAGGGTTATGGCTTGTGTGTCCTCGATCTCCTATGCAGTGCTGATCAATGGGATGCCTCAAGAGAGTTTTAGACCGCAAAGAGGTCTTAGGCAAGGAAACCTCCTTTCGCCTTACCTTTTTCTAATATGTGTCGATGGGCTCTCAGCTAGCCTTAACAGGGAATCTCTAACTCAAATCTTAAAGGTTTTAAAATAAATAATTTGCACCCTCTAATCTCTCATCTTTTCTTCGTTGACAGCCCCCTTTTTTTCAAAGCGGACAAGGAAAATAACGAGAAGATAAAGGAGATTCTCCATTCGTATGAAAGAGCCTCAGACCAAACGATAAACTCTGAGAAATCATCTTTTATGACAAGTAAGAACGTGCCAAAGGAAAAGGCTCAGGAGATTTCTACGATCTTGGGAATTAAGCAGGTGGAATTTTTGGGGGACTATCTCGGTATGCCCTCTCAGTCAAGGAGAAACAAATCAAAAAATTTCTCGAAGGTCAAGGACAAGGTTTGGAAAGTTCTCCAAAAGTGGAAGCAGAATTTGTTCTCGCAGGGGGGTAAGGAAGTACTTATCAAATCCATAGCCCAAGCGATCCCAGTGTATACTATGAGTTGTTTCCGCCTGCCAAACAAAATTTGTGAGGACATCAATTGACCGTGTGCCCAGTTTTGGTGAGGTTCGTTCAAGGAAAAGAAAAATGCTCATTGGATAAGCTGGAAGAACTTGTGTGTTTCAAAAGCCACTTGAGGTTTGGGGTTTAGAGACTTAAATTTGTTCAATCAGGCCAAACCGGCAAAGATCAGCTGGCATATCCGCGCAATCCTAACAGTCTCCTGGTGAAAACCCTTAGAGGAAGATATTTCAAAGATGGTAATTTCCTTCAAGCTAAGATTGGGAATAACCCCTCTCTCACTTGGAGGAATATCCTCTGAAGGAGAGAGTTGGTTTTGAAGAGGTATAGGTGGAAGGTGAGAAACGGGCATCACATGACAATTGATTCGGACTCGTGGCTAAATAGGAAGGGCTCTAGTAAACCGGTGGGAGTTTAGGAAAACTTGAGGAATAGAAGGGTTAAAGATCTCATTGGAGAGGACGGGAGATGGAACGAGAGGATAATAAGGAACTCGTTCTCTAACTTAGATGGTTCGTCGATTCTTAGTACCCCATTGGGAAGCACCCGTGCCAGAGATGAGCTAATGTGGAACCATGATCCAAAAGGCATCTTCTTTGTCAAAAGTGCTAGTAGCATGATCCAAAAGGCATCTTCTCCGTCAAAAGTGTTAGTACCATGATCCAAAAGGCATCTTCTCCATCAAAAGTGCCTACCAGCTGACGTCTAAGCTTTCAAGAGCCTTGAGGCTTCCTCCTCGAGCTACTCGGAACCAAGTATGGGGTGGAAGAATTTCTGGAATTCAAAGACCTACCCTCGAGTGAAAATTTGTGTCTGGAAAATTTTGAAGGATGCAACCCCTACCAAATTAAATCTGGATAAGAAAGGCATTGTCACTGACAAGTGTTGTTTGTTTTGCAGGAAAATGGTGGAATCCTCTAGTCATATCTTCTGGCTGTGCAAGTTTGCTAAATAAATTTGGGCTGAGTATTTCCCCAGCTTATCTGCAGAAATGGACGAGTGCAGGGAGTGGTGGGAGCCTGTGGGAATTGGATTTGCGGCAAGATCAAGAAAGAGGACTTATACATTGCTGTGGTTTTGTTATGGAACCTCTGGAATTATAGAAACAAACTTACTAACCTCTTTGTGCCTTTGAGCTCTCTTCATAAAGTTGATCTGGTTGAAGCTTTTAAGCTAATTGATCATTATTTAGCTGACAGAACTTCTGGTTCTTTTCAGGGTGGAAGCCATGGGAGAATTGGAGCCCTCCGCCGGAAAACTTGTGGAAGATGAACGTGGATGCAGCGTGGTTTGACCATGCGGGAATCGGAGGAGTCGGCTGGATTGTTCATGACTTTCGGGGTTCTCCCATCTATGATGGTTTCAAGAAGGTGAACGTTAGATGGCCAATTACAGCTTTAGAGGGGGAAGCAATTAAGCAGGGGTTACTCTTGCTTCAAAAGGTTCGTGGTCTGCAAATCCCCAAGTTAATTGTGGAATCGGATTCGGAGGAGATTATTAAAGCAATTATTGATCCGGAAGCTGATTTGTCGGAGTCAAAGAATGTTGTGGAGGCCATTCTGGAAGTTGCGGCTAGCTTTCAGGACATTTCTTTTGTAAAAATTGATAGACTTTGTAATTTGGCTGCCCATAGGATTGCTAGAGCAGCGGCTTGGGATTTTGTTAGCCATCTCTCTTCTTTTACTGTAGAAGAAGAAGCCTTTTGGGTGGGTTTTTTCCCAGAGTGGGTGCCCTCTCTCCTTATTGAGGACTGTTGTTTGAACTCTTCTGCTGGTGGTCAATATATGGTCTTTTTCAAAAAAAAATATATATATACAAGTAACTAATTTAATATGGAGGGGTCTACAGTACTTGGAGGGCATTTTTGGTATAATAGATAGAAGATAGAAAATTTTATAGTTATTTGATTCTCTATGGCCTTTTTAAATCAAAGAAACTTGCTTCCAGCAACCCGCTTTCCTTGCAAATGGCGAAAAATAGGCATAGAATCAAGGTTTAAAATGTCGATGTCGACAGAAATGTCAATGTCGACAGAAATGTCGATGTCTCAATTTTATGGAAATGTCGATGAAAATATAGATAAAATGTCGATGTCGATGGACATTTCTGGAAAAATTTTAAAAACAAAAAAATTCAAAAAAAATATTTAAATTAATAAATGAATATTTTACATTTTTTAAATGAGTTAAAATACTTGTTACATTCTTATATTCACATTAAGTTACATTTTCTTGCTTTTTTTTTTAATATTTCATCAATTTTGTACGGTATAGTGGAAATGTCGATTCCCCCCTTATGTCGATATCGAACCCATGGACGTGAAAATTTCGATGGAAATGTCGACATGTCGACGAAAATTTAATACCCTGCATAGAATCCCACTAATGTAGGATTTAGAATATCAAAAAAAAAAATTCCTAATAGAATCTGTTATCAGTTTTGTTGCTATTATTAAAGATCTTGTGGTAATCTTTTAATTATGAGATAGGATTCTTTTAGACAGATTTGTATAATTTTTAAAAATTGAACATTTTTTAAATTGGTTTATGTATGAGTGTTACTTGTGTGGTTGTCCCAAAAAAATACTCTAACCCATGAAACTAGTCCAATTAATTGTAATTATGATGCAGATTTCTAATTAAACAAAGGAAGTCTATCCCAAGAATAAAGGAAGTCTATCCCAAACACTAACAACAGTAATAAAAATGGCTGAACAAAGGAAGTCTATCCCAATAATAGAGAAACCCTCCAAAATTGAAAGAAACCCCTCTAAATACCATGTATTTTAAAAATAATGTCCAAAGCTCCCAAAGTCCCAATACAATAATAAAAAATGGCTATTTATAGCTTCAAGAAAACAGACAAATAACAAACTAACACTAAAATACTAATTCACATATTAATAAAAACTAATTAATCCAAAATTAACTAAACTAATGTTCATTAAACAATACTAATTATCTAATATTTCATCCTCCTAACTTTGATGGGAAAGGAAATATTATGCTGATGGTAATGGCAAAAGTGTAAGATCAGACCCGTCATTAATTCAATAAAAAGGTAGTTTACATTTGCTCACACTATGACGCCTACCAAAACTAGTCCCAGGGCAACCAGATGGAAGCTTTAGATGGTCCTCGTTATAATTAATGCTCATAAGACAGAGTCCCTGAGGAGGAACGCATGAAGCATACTTGGCAAGCTCCTTGCGATCACGAGAAGCCAAAATCTTAGGAACAACATCAGGAGGAATTGCTTCCTTTCCAATTTGAAGCAACAAGGCAACCTGCAAAAGTACTGGAGAAATGCTTACAGTTGCATGATGAAAACCGATTTAACAAAATTAAATCTAAGCTTCCAGGAAGTTTACTTTCTACTATAAAGCCATTATAGCGACCAGTAAAGTCAGACAAAGGACTTCGACTAAAAAGATAGGTGCAAAAAATATAAATACCATATTCCGAACTTGTCTATACAAGAACCCAGAACCCTCAACTTCTAGCTGAGCTAGAGCTCCCTGAACAAAGAAACAATCGCATGCTAAGCATTTAAGCTCATAGTTTTTGTATAAAGCTGAAAACGGAATGATTCACACAGATGACCAAAAGAGTAGGATACAGAACTAGCCAAAGCAGAAACATTATAGGAAAAAAATCACTGACTAGAGAACCTTAAAATTTTACCATTTCTATAACATCAAAACGAAAAATGACCTTCACTGGATCTACCACTCGATCATTATGCGCTGCATTCGCAAAAGCAGAAAAATCATGCTTTCCAATGAAATAATTTGCAGCTTCTCTCATGACTGCATAGTTGAGTTTATAAACGCAATGGTAAGTGTAGCACCGCTGAAATGGATCCAAGATGGTGCCATTATATATCTTGTAGTGATAAACCTTGCTTATTGTAGAAAAGCGGGCATGAAAGTCAGGCACAGCAGGACTAATCTCCCGAACTCTTATATCCGCAGGAAGAAGACCATTCAGAGCAGCATGAACGTTTTCCAAGCTATCGTAGTTAAATGGCGTAATAAAATGTGCCACCTGAAACCTCAACTTGTTGTAAGCAACAGCAAGCATTGTTTTCCAAGGATGTGTTTAACCCAACTCCATAAAAGCACATCAGACCTGACCCCAGGAATGAACTCCCGTATCTGTTCTGCTTGCACCAACTAAACGGAGATCCTTCCTCTCAAGCTTTGTTGCTCGAGTCAAGGCTTTTTCAATCAGGCACTGGATAGTAGGTGGTGACCGCTGATATTGCCACCCTAATTTATTAATATCAACGTATTTAAAATTATTTTATCAAACTTTTGGACAGAGACAGAGAAAGCCTCAAAATTGAAGTAGTAGAGCGCAGGAATGCAAAATAATGGAAAAAACGTCTCTGAGTTAACTCATAATTCACACGGGACCCCAACTCATGTCTCTTTATGATAACTTAGAGCTAGCTAAAACAAGGGGACGTTTTCTAGTACTAATCTAAAGTTTAAGCCAATTAGAATTACCGTTAACCTAAAAAGATAAAGCTGATGTATGGATACAAAATCGTTTAATTCATTCGCCTGATATAGCAATCGGAGAGAAGAAAAAGAAACCTGGACCTGCATATCGGGTACCGTCATAAGCAATGAGTAACCGCCATTTAAAGCTAGGGAAAGGGGGCTCTGTGTCATAACAGGAATCCTCTGCATTCTTTTGAAGAATCGCAGCAAGACAACGACCTCATCAACATCGTAAAAACGAAACCATAAATATGAGGAGAGGAGAGGAGAGGAGAGATTAGAGAATAATGGCCATTACCGGGAATCTACAACTGGTGGAAGATGAAGAGCCATTTGGAGATGGAATGCTTGGTGAAAGGGAAAGGGGAATGGGAGGAAGAACCGCCGAACCCACCACACAGCACCTCATCCGTCTTCTAAGTATTTGTTTCAATTCAAGATTGATAGATAGGTCAATCTATTAGTTTCGAACCACACCTCCCTTGTTGTCACTTTTTTTTTTTTTTTGCTAAATTATAAAAAATTTCATGAACTTTGTACTTTGTTTTAAAAATATCTCTAAACTTTCAAAAGTTTCATTAATATCCTTAAATTTTAAAAAAAAAGTATAAAATACCTTTATCGTTAATATATGGATAAAAATCGTAACTACTTTATTTTAAAAATATCTTTGAACTTTCACATTAATACCATTAACCTTAAAAAAAGTGAAAAAAAATGTTCTTACCATTAGTATATGGACGAAAACTGTTAATCTACACATAATTACCTCTCTCTTCTATTTCTTCTTTCTCCTGATTTGCTTTAATCTATGGCTTAATACTTATCTATTTTTCCTCCTTTTTTCCCTTTCTTTTTCAATACTCTTTTCTCTTTTCTTCCATTTTTCTCTAAAACTTCTCTCATTTCTCTTATATTCTTAAATATTAAAACTTTAAATTAACATGATGAGCTATCTCTCATTTCTAAACATGCTCAAACATAAATATAAGAAATTTCAACACAAAACAATTAATTTCTTTGAAATTATTTTGGGTTGGAAAGAACTAATTTGAAAACAACTCATATAGATACCCTCATTTTTTTTTCATATAAATACTCTCATTTTTCTCCATTTGTCTAATTCTCAATCATGAGGAACATTCTTAACTGACCACAACAAATAGACTATTTTGAATTGCAAAAAGAATAATAAAATCTTCATCCGCTACAAATTTGGTAATGCATATGTTTTATTTCTTTTCCCTCCCACTAGATGTTCTCAAAATCATGACCCAAATTCTCAACATATATCTCTCTTTGTGTATTAAACCCAAACATACTAACACAAATTACCAACATACAATCTTGTTAAAGCATTTAAGTCCTAAGCTTGCTTGGGTGGTTCCATTATTCTCCTTCTTCTTGCTATAATCTATATATCTTGATTGAAGGGGGTAGTTTTAAAGATTGAAAAATGGAATAAGAGAGTAAAAATGGTATTGAAAGAGAAAGGGAAAAACAAGAGGAAAAATAGAGAAGTGTTAGGCCATAGATTGAAGCAATCAAGAGAGAGAAGAAATTGAAGAGGGAGGGAATGAGGTGTAGATAAATGTTTTTCGTCCATATACTAACGGTAAGGGTATTTTTTAACCTTTTTTTAAGATTAAGGGTATTAATACAATTTTTGAAAATTCAGGAGTATTTTAAAACGAGGTACTAACAATTTTTGTTAATATACTGGGTATTTTTGACATTTTAAAAAAGTTTTTAAGGGTATTTTTGAACTTTTTTTTAAAGTTTTTAAGGGTATTTTTTAACTTTTTTTTAAAAGTTTAAGGGTATTAATGAAACTTTTGAAAGTTTAGGGGTATTTTTGAAACAAAGTACAAAGTTCAGGGGTATTTTTGAAACAAAGTACCAACGGTTTCCATCCAAAACTAACGGTAAGGGTATTTTTTAACTTTTTTTGAAAGTTCAAGGGTATTTTTAAAACTTTTGAAAATTCAAGGGTATTTTTGAAACAAAGTACAAAGTTTAGGGGTATTTTTTATAATTTAGCCTTTTTTTTTCCAAGAATCCTTTGTTGTGAATTTGAGATTTAATATTCTAACAAAAAAAATCAATTTAAAAATGTAACTTTATTTGCGATGGGCTAAAATACACTTCTGGATAATAAAATTTGAATTTACTTGGTCCTTAAATTTTAAAAACTAGCGGTTTTGATCCTTCATATTCATATTTATTTAGTTTTGAAGTTTCAAAAGCAACATGTTTGGTTTTAATATTTGAATTTAATTTTTAATTACCCCTAAAATTTAAAATTGATCTCTAAGGGACTGTTTGGGGGACTGAGTGGGTTATAATAACATGGATTATAATAGTCTATAGAATTATATAATATTATTTAAGTTTGATTTTGCAGAACATTAAATTAGACAAAAAGGCGAAGAATTGTAGGGAAAAGCCTTCATTTACAGCCACATACACTTGAGCTTCCTTCATTTGCAGCCACGTACACTGAGCTAACAACAACTTAACTCAATGAGTTGTCTTTACAGTCCCCTGCAAGCTGAACAGTGGTGGAACAACGTTGAGCTTGGATCGCAGCTCACAAAATTTCAAACCAGGGAGTGACTTTGTTAAACCATCTAAAGTTGATGATCAGTGGGAACATACCGAACATCAAGCTGTTCAGCAAGAACCTTATCACGCACAAAATGAAGATCAAGCTTTAAATGCTTGCTACGAGCGTGGAATACTGGATTCGCAGCAAGAGAAAGAGCATTTATGTTATCACACCAAACTATGGGAGGTGAAGGAGTTGTACACTAAATTTCGGCAAGTAAAGCTTGAATCCAACTTATCTCAGTTGTTGTATGTGCAAGAGATCTGTATTCTAACTTAATGCTTGATCTTGCCACTACATATTGTTTCTTTGAGGACCAAGACACAAGAGAATCGCCAATAAAAATACAATGAGCAGCAATTGATAAGCCTTAGTATTAAGGCTTATTTAACTCCCAATTGCTTAAAATATTCTTGTTTTGACTTAAGATCATTTGAAAATAGTGGAAGATTGCTTGAATTTAAGGAAGAAATGAATGTGATGGCATTTGGAATAGAATTCTAAGTAAATTGATCTTGTTTGCAGAAATTGTGGAAATTGCAAAATCAAATTGCAAATTCGTGATTTTGCAATTGTTTCTGGAGCAGGGAATGTAAAAATTGCAAAATCAAATTGCAAAATCGGATTCTGCAATTCTGGATAGCAGAAAATTCAAGGAAAAACGAAAAATTTCTGCGCGAAACCCATTTATGGAAAACCAAATTACCGCCTGATTTGATGGAATTGGAGCACGATTTTTGGGCAATCTTCAACCCTAATGAAGGCCTATAAATGGGGAAGAAAATGAGGAGCTAAGAATTGGGATTGGGAGGCGATTTGAGAAGTGAATTTCGTGGGTTTTCTTTCGGGTTTACTACCTCTGTTTTCTGCGTTTTTCCTCTGTTTTTCTTACCAAAAATCTGCTGCAATGTAGTTCTGTTTCCCTTCTATTTTTTCAGTCCGATTCAAGTGAAGAAGATGGGATTTTGGGGGCGTTTTTCTTGAAGAATTCGTGGGGCTTCCCTCTAGCTTTCTTTTCTCTATTTTCCAATTTTTCTTTCCTCTGTTTTTTTTTTATTTTCCTTTTCTGTTTTACAGTAAGTTGTTGTATTTAGATTGATTTTGTTGTTCTGTCATTTTGGTATTGTCATTTACAATTTGATTTCTTCATAAAGTTAAAGTCTTGATTGGAAATTGATATCAATTTGCCTTTTACTTTGTATTCATAGTGAGAGATTTTGGAGGCTTATTTAGCTACTGTTTTTGCCCAAGTATTTTATCAATTTATTTAGTTTTAATTATTAGTAGCAATTTTACTCAAATTTTCTTTAATATGATGTTTCCTTCTAAAATTAGTTGTAAGATTTTTATATTTAATTTGAGCTAAATTTTCTTAGGATGTTCAAGAATGTGAATTCCCTAAGAAGTAATTGTAGCCAAAATTTCAATAAAAACCAAGCCTACATCTCAATTGTTTGCTTGTGTTGAATAAATTTCCGTTGAGATCTTAGTTTGATCAACTAGGGTAGCAACTCAAGCTTAGATCTAATACCGACGGGGTTAGTGATAAGCGGATTTCGCACAAGCAATGGAGAAAAGAGCTTAGACATAAGCCAATTCCTTACCCTAGACACAGGGATTAAGGACTCCAAAACCCATAAAATTGTGAGCCGAATTATCTAAGATAGAGGGACTATAGACATATAGGTCTCTCACTTAGCCTCCTAAAAAACGAAATTCAAGGTGAATAGGAGATGCAATTTTGGTTTACAATTGAGTGTGGAGTAGGTTGGAATTGTAATTTTGGCTTGCAATTACAACTTAGGGCAATGACACTCTTCAGCCCCATTTTTATCAAAATTTCTTTTGCAAATTTCAATTTCTAAGCTTATCTAGTTTGCTATCAAGTTCAACATTGCCATTTCTAGATTATACAATTCAATTCTGCAATTTTTCTTTATCCCAATATTGCCATTTTTCGATTCTACAATTTTTCTTTACTCCAATCAAACCATCCCAACATTATTTTTGCAATTTTAGTTTTCTAGTTGCAATTTTTCTTACACTTTGCTTTATAATATTTTTGTTACACCGTTCCCTGTGGGATTCGATACTTGGTACTCACATACTATTTTTATATTACTTCGATCGCGTGCGTTTGCGTGTACACACCGATCAACAATGGAACGTCGATCATCAAGAGAACAACCCCAATCTGCATCTGAAAATGCTGTAATTTCAAACTTAGGAATATGTAATTGATAATTCTCATTTATGAGGATTATTTAACCCTAAACTAAGTTGTTCTTGTCATATTTGTATGTTTTGTTAAATAACGAGCAAGCTAACAATAGTGTTTATGAGATAAATTCATGAAAACTTGTCGGAGTATTGAAAAAGAAGAAAGAAGTTGAAAATATAATGGAAATTAAGCTAATTTGTTGTGTTTTGTGTAGATTTGGAGCAATGACGAAAATGCAATTCCATTCCACTTTTGAAATGCAATTGCATTTCCATGAGGAAAACAATGTGGTGAACAAGGGGAAAATTCAATTGCATTCCACTTTTGAAATGCAATTGCATCTTCTGGAAATTTCTAGAGCTGCGAAAATCACAGGAAAACACCACAATTCATGAAAACTATTCGATATTTAGGAGATATTTCAGCCCAAACTCATGCCCAAACATGGACCCAAAGTTGAGGGAGCACGAAGATGGAAACCCTAGCCCTCAATGCCTATAAAAACGAGAAGAACGAAGCAAAACAGGTCTGGGTTGTTCTGGTTTTCATTTTTCGAACAGCAGCTGCAATTTACCATTTTCTGTCACTTTTCTAGAGTTTTATTCTTGTATTTCACTCTGTAATTTTCGAGCTTGATCCCTCCTCAACGAAAATTCGAGGAGGTGAAGATCCAACAACCTTTGATGGTGTATGTGGTTCGATCAATCCAAGGAAACATACATTAGCGTATTCCTCTATTTTTGTTAAAATTTATCTCTGTACCTAGGTTCTGCTTAATTCTTAAGTTGTAAGTTGTTGCTAACTATCGTTGTTGTTTGACTTTTGTTATTCACAGCTATTAAATACTAGTTGATTAATTAGAATTACCTTTTTACAAGAGTTTTGAACTTCCAGTAGTATTAGAGTTGAAATTATGGTTTCATGGTCTAGTGAAATTTTTATTCTTGAGATTCAGCACGGTTTTTAATTATCTTGTGAGTGTTTTAAGTTGTTAAATTTTAATGGGCTATTAATCCTTGATTTTTCATTCCTTTCTTCACTAAGACAGAGTTTACTTCAAGAAGTATATTGCTACAAAATTCTGAATCTCTAGTAAATGTATTTCCTTCACTATAATTTTTTGTGAGTGTTTTAACAATATTAGATTAAACTTACTCAATTATTTTCTTAATAAAAATCAGTTTGGGTTGTTCCATTATTCCAGGATTTAATTTTTGTATTTAGTTATTAATATGAGATTTATAGCCATTAAATTGTGGGTTTTCAATTCTTTCATAATGAGCTAATTCCTCCTTAGGAATTCAAGTTAGTGAATGCTCTAGAGGAGAGATATGAAGCTTAAAAGCATGTTCAATCGAGTTAACACTCAAGAATTTGTTTGTTTTTGTTGAAATAACATGGTTAAACCTAGCTAGCCAACTAGTGATTGCTTGTCAAACTTGAACTTAATACCGAAAGGGTTAAGGTAAAGCGGACGTCACAAAAGCAAGGGAGAAAAAGATTTAGAAATAAGTCCTGAACATCGACCCTAGACATAGGCGAGACTCCAAAACCACTAGAATTGTGCACGAACTTATCTAAGTTAGATTAGTCATAGAAATATAGGTTTAATCACTTAACCTCCTAAAGATACTCCATAGAAGGTTGAATAGGAGTCGAATTTGGTTTACTTAGTTCTCTTGTGTTAATTATGATTGCAATTGCATTTTTAGTGGCATTTCTTTCCAAATGGGCATAAGCAACTTGGATCTCATTTCTCTTAATTATTGACTTTTTGCTTATTTCCTTTAGCAGACAACCTCTCAACATTTTTACACCCTCAATTACCACAATTGCATTTTGTAAACCAATTTGTGTCATCTTCATAGATTTTGTTAAAATTCGTTCCCTTGGGTATGCTACTCAAGAATACTTCAAGTCTTATTACTTCGATCACGTGCACTGTCAATAATCCATAAATAAGTGTTCCTTTCAAATATCTAAGAACTCTTTTAACTGCCTGCCAGTGTATGCTTGTTGGTTGCTGAAGAAATTTGCTTAATTTATTGATGATATATGAAATTTATGGTTTGGTATGAGTCAGATATTGCAAAGCACCTATAACACCCCTGTAAATTGTTGGATTCTACATAAGATCTCCTTCACTAGCAGTTAGATGTCTACCTGTTACAGCAGGTGTAGGACATTCCTTTATATGAGTTAGTTCTAACCTTTCCAAAAGATCAACAACATATTTTGTTTGATTAAGATAAATCCCACTTGAATCTCGATCAACTTGAATTCCCAAAAAATAGGACAACTCTCCTAAATCTTTCAATGCGAATTCTTTGTTCAACCTTTTAACAAGGCCTTCAATTTGTTCCTCGTCATTTCCTGTTATAAGAATATCATCAACATATACTTTTAACAAGGCCTTCAATTTGTTCCTCATCTTAATCTGTCATACCATGTTATGGGGGCTTGTTTCAATCCATACAATGCTTTATGTAATTTGCACACATATGTTGGTTTGCTATCATCAATGAAACATTCTGGTTGACTCATAAACACATCATTCTCCAGTTTACCATTCAAAAAAACATTGTTAATGTCTAATTGCCTAATTTTCCAGTCTTTGTTCACTGCCAAAGTTAACAATACACAAATTGTTGATGACTTTACAATAGGGCTGGAAGTTTCTTGGAAATCTACTCTTGGTGTTTGATGAAAGCCTTTGGCAACTAGTCTTGCCTTGTACTTTTGAATGCTTCAATCTGAGTTCTTTTTAAGTTTAAAAACTCATCTACAACCAACCAAATTGTGATTGTTTGAATATGGGACAAGATCCCACGTTCTATTCTTCATTAAAGCATCCATCGCTACCTTCATAGCTTCCTTCCATTTAGTAGACAATAAGGCTTCTTTTGTTGATTTTGGTTCTTGAAAAACATATAGGTCATTAGTATCACATGAGGAATAAGTCAAGTAATTTTGGGATTTTGGTTTAAAAATTCCACTTTTTGATCTTGTTTGCATAGGATGAAATGACACAACAGGTCTTAAGGATTGGTTTGAAGACTGAGATGTTTGATTTTAAAAGACAGGATTAGGAATAGGATTAGGATCAACAATTTCTGTTGGAATGTTGAGACCTTCTTCCATTCTTTGTTCTGTATCATTTACTATTAACTCAGGAGAAACATTCTGTGGACTAGAACTAGGAACTGACAAAGTAGAGATGTTTAAATTGTTTGATTGAAAAGGAAAATTGAACCAGGAAACTATAGTTTCCTATGAGAGTTGCTTCTGAGAAGAATTTGTTAGAAAATCATTTTGAAATGGGAATTCTTTCTCATTGAAAACTACATGCCTTGAGATATAGATTCTTTCACTAGACCTTAGACATTTATAACCCTTAAGAGTCATTATACCCTAAGAAGACACATTTTGTACTATGATATTGAAACTTATGTGATTGATAGGGTCTCAAGTAAGGAAAACAAGCACTTCCAAAAACTCTCAACAAAGAATAATCTGGTTTTTGTTTGAAGGCTCGTTCTAGTGGTGAAATGTTGTTAAGATCATGAGTGGGAAGTTGATTTATAAGAAAAACTGCTGAACTGAAAGCATCCCACCAAAATCTAAGTGGCATAGAAGCTTGAGCAAGTAAAGCTAATCCCATTTCTACAATATATCTATGTTTCCTCTCAACTATCTCATTTTGTTCACTTGTATGAGGACATGGATATCTAAAATGTATTCCTTGTCCTTTTAAATAATTAGAAAATGGTCTAAATTCTCCTCCCCAATCACTTTGAAAAATTTTAATTCCCTTTTCAAACTTATTCTCAACTAGATTCTTGTATTGCACAAACATAGACAATGCTTCAGCTTTGCTTTTTAAAGGCATAATATGTGTTAACCGAGAGAAGTCATCTACAAAGCTAATATAGAACCTATATCCAGAGGTTGACATTATAGGATATGGTCCCCACAAGTCACAATAAACAAGCTCAAGAGGTTGAGTAGTCAATGTACTTGAATTTTTTAATGATAACTTATGAGATTTACCATATTGACAAGAGTCACAAAAGCTTGATATATTACTAGAACTTTTCAACTTATTGTTTTGGAATACAAAAGATAAGACTTTTTCAGAAGGGTGTCCTAACCTTTGGTGCCAAGTGTCTCTAGACACTACACCATGACTAACTTTAGTGTTTGTAACTTGAGAACTGGAAATAGGAAAACAAGAATTGAAACTAGACCTATCAACAGAAACATTGGAATTCAAAGAAAGAAAACTGGAACTGCTTTTGTGACTTGTGGACTGACTTTTAGAGCTTGAACTTTGTAATAGATTCAGCACGTAGAGACCATCTTCAAGCCTCCCCTCCAATACCACTTTCTTTGTTGATTTGTCCTTCACAAAACATTTATGTGAGTGAAATTCAACAAAAAAGTTGTTATCAGCAGTAAGTCTTGCAATACTTAAAAGATTTCTAGTAATCTTAGGAACATGAAGAATATAACTGAGAGATATATCTTTTGAGTGGGAAGGAGCAGAAAAATACTTGTGTCCAACATGTGATACTTTCAATTTTTGACAATTTCCAACTGTTAAAGAATTCTTACCACTGTATTTAGACTTGATATTCATATTGCTTAGATCTGCTGTTATTATGTGACTAGTAGCCCCACTACCAGCCAACCAAGTTGGGTCAGCTACTACCTCAGGTGATGCAACATAAGCTTGATTTGAATTATTTCCTCCTTTGTTATTATATTCTTTGTCAAACCTATTATAACAAACACCAACCCCATACCCATATTCATCACATATTTGACAAGTGAGCTTTGATGAATTACCTCTGTATGGTGAGTATTTTGCACGGCCCCTACCTTTTTCACTGCTTTGTTGATTTTGCCATAATTTATGTTCTGATTTGTCATATTCTAACTTCTTCCAGGTGCATTTGGTCTATTTGAAGCAAAAAGAGCACTTTGCTTCTCCAGGGCTAATAGCATTCAGCTGCAATAATGTGTTCTCAAAAGTTAAGAGTGTGGAGTAAACCTCCTGCCAGGTGATATTTTCTTTCCCTTCTATGAAGCAAACTATGGGCAAATACTCCACTTCTAAACCTGCTAAGACACATGAGATTAGATAACTTAGAGTAACAGTTTCACCTGCAAGTTTCAAGTTCTTTGAGGTTTGCTTCATGTAGCATAGATATTCAGACATTTTCATCGATCATTTCTTCGTATTTTGTAACACATTTCTCAATTGATTAATCCTTGCTTTGCTTGGTGCACCGTACAAGTCTTCTAAGTCCATCACATCACAAGCAATTGAAGGACTCATGGAATCGAGTACCACCCGAGAAAAGCTTGGTCAACATCAGCTCATACTTCATAAGCTTGATTTGATGTCAACTCAGAACTCCCAGCTTGGTTAGCATAAATAATGAATTTAGATGGTTTTGGTTTTGTGCCTAACAGAAAGCCATCAACTTTTTGGCCTTTGAGGACAACCAACACCATGCTATGCCAAAGCGAGTAATTTTTATCATCCAATTTTACTGTCCGCACAGTACTTAATGGATGCCCAAAAGAAGAGTTCAAAACAGAAGCATTTGATGTTGCAGGCAAAGCAGTGGTCTAGGTCACAGTCACTTGAGGATTGGTGGTTGAATCTTCAGTTCTCTTAGTCTCCATTGTTAAAACAAAAGGTTGGATTGAGAAAGAGCCTATGGCTCTAATACCAAAGTTTGATTTTACAGAACAGTAAATCATAGAAAAAGGTGAAGAATTGTAGGGAAAAGCCTTCATTTGCATCCACGTACACTGGAGCTTCCTTCATTTATAGCCATGTACCCAAACAGCCTCTAAAGTTAAGTTGTTATTAGCTCAGTAGCTAACAACAACTTAACTCAGTGAGCTGTCTTTACAGTTTAAAATGCAGAGTTGTTTAGTCTGGGGTTATAATAGTATGTGTTTGTGGTGCAGAGTACATCACAAGTTATTATAACTCGCGTGCCTAAACAACCTGTAAATGGTCTCTACGTATAGTTGATTTTTAGTTGTTATATATATATATTAGCTCAACAACATGTGGGGGTGGGAGACCAATTGAACTATGCTCACGTTGACAATTGTTAGTTGATATAATGGAATGATAATGTGACAATTAATATATGTTGATTATAATTTTGTATGTATTTGGAGGATTGTAATGAGTAACAAAAAACATTAGGATATTCGTAAATATAGCAATAGTTTTTGAAATTTGTAAATATAGCAAAAGAAATTTAATCTAATTTTCGTTTTTTTATTATTCCAATTTTATCATCATTGGTGTACCAGCATGTATATCAGTAGTATATCTGATATACTGAATGCTAGGTATATCAGTGAAATGATATACCTAAAATGAAGTATATTAGTAGTATATCACTCATATACTATTGATATACTTCTTTTTAGTATAGCAGTTAAATGATATGCTCTATATGAAGTATATTAGTAGCATGTCAATGATATTTTGCATATTCGGTATATCATTGATATATGATCGGATTTTTGCTACATGCAAGTGTACGTGATCGAAGTAATAAGAAACTGGAAGTACTCTAGAGTATCGTACCCAAGGGAACGGGTTTTAATAAAATTTATAAAAATGACACACAATCATTTACAAATTGCAACTTACGTAACTGTGGGTATAAAAAAAAGTTTGTGAGGTGTTTTGGCTAAAAGAAAAATTATTTGAAAAATCAATGAGAATGAGGAAGGGATTCAAGATGCTAATGCCCATTTGGAAAGAAAATGCAACAAGGCAATTGCAATCGTAGCTAACTCAAGAAACTAAGTAACCGAATTCAACTCCTATTTGACCTTTTATGAAGTATCTTTAGGAGGCTAAGTGATTAAACCCATATTTCTATGACTAATCTAACTTAGATATTTTCGCGAACAACTCTAGTGGTTTTGGAGTCTCGCCCCATGTCTAGGGTCGATGTTCATGACTTATGTCTAAGTCTTTTCCTCCATTGCTTTTGCGACATCCGCCTTCCTTTAACCCTTTCGGTATTAAGTTCAAGCTTGACAAGTAACACTAGTTGGCCGATTAGGTTTACCCAACATTGAACTCACCAAAAGCAAAAATTAGTTCAAGTGTTAGCTAGATTACTTTTGTTATCGAGCCTTACATCTTTCCTCTAGGGCATTCACAAACTTGAATCCCTAAAGAAATTTAGCTCTTCATAGCAAAATTGAAAAACAAAGTTTTAAAGTAATAAAAACACATAATTGAATTTAAAAGGAATAAGATAAAAAATTATAGAATGTAATAATGAAAATAAATTAACCCAAACTTAAGAACTTAAACTAGAATGAACTTGGGTAAAAAGAAAAGAATATAATAAACTGGAAATTTTATTAAGCTAAATAAACTCAATGCTGAAACTTAAATAGACTTTAACAACTCGTTTGATTCACGAAAATACAACTGAAAAATCAAAATTACAGTAGCAACGAAATCCCTAAAACTGAAGTAAATAAACTTAGATAGTGCCGAAAATAAATTCTAAGAAAAACAACAAATAAGCGCCTTTCTTACTTATCTTTCAATCAACTCAATTCCACTTTTCTCAAAGGAAATCGATTTTTTACTTCCTTCAATTTTCGTTGAGGAATGATCGAATTTTGAAGCTTAATCGGCTGGAAAAAATTTAAAAAAAAAAAAAACAACAGCAACTAATCTTGAAAACAATAGAAAATACAGTAGAAAATCGTGAAAACAACAACACTTGAGGTTGAAAACGACAGTAAAATGATTGATTTTCTTGTGGCTTCTCCTCCCATATTTATAGAGGATTTGGGCTAAGGTTTCCTTCTTAAATGATGCACAATGATGGCCAAAATCACAGCTGAAATCATGGAGACAATATCCCACAAAATTCCTAGATTTTAGGAGATTTGCGGATTTTCCAACGTATTAAGTAAGTTTGGTTTTTCTTCTTCTTTTGTTCTTTTTTCTTAACTCACTTCTTCCAACCATAATTTAATTAACTTCAACTTTTTTCTTGAATTTTTATGAAATAATATGAATAAAACCATAAGCATAACTAAGTTTGAAAGCCAAATAATCATCATGAATGAGAATTATCAATATACTTCATATTATGAATATCAATGAAATGATATATCTAACATTAAGTATATCAGTAATATATCACTGATATACTTCATTTTAGGAATATAATTTAACTAATATACCTAAAATAAAGTATTAATAGTATATCACTCATATACTTCATTTTAAACATATTTGATATACTGAATATTAAGTACTAATATACTGTTGATATATTTCATATTAAGAATAACATTTTACTGATATACCAAAGTACAGTATATTAGTAATATATCAGCGATATACTTCATTTTAAGTATATATGATATACGAAATATGAAGTACTGATGTACTGTTGATATACTTCATATTAGAAAAATCAGTCAACTGATATACCAGAGCAAAATATATCAGCAGTATATCAGTGATATACTTCATTTTATGTATATCAGTAGTATATCAACAGTATATCTGATATATTATTGATATACTTCATAATAGTAAAACACGCGAAAAGCACTGGACAAGGTATTTTGGACTTTTCTGATTTTGCTTTTGGGTTGGACTAGTTTTTTTGTCATATTTACAAACTAAAGAAAATGAAGACACGGCTACAACTAGCCCATTAATTTTTTCCATCCTTGCAACTAGCCCTATGTATTTTTTTAAATGAGCTGATATTTTTATATAGGGCAAAATACTTTTTTGGTCCCTCAGTTTTGCATTTAGTTCCCTTTTGGTCGCTGAGTTTTCAAATTGAACAAATTTACCCCTGAATTTTGTATTTCGTATAAGTTTTAGTCCCTTTGTCAGATTTTATGTTAATTTTTAACAGAAAGCTGACGTGGCACTTAAATATTATTAAAAAATATATTTTTTTGAATTATTTAATTATTAAACTTAAGATATATATATATATATATAACTGATACGAAATACAAAATTCAGGGGTAAATTTGTTCAATTTGAAAACTCAGGGACCAAAAGGGAACTAAATGCAAAACTGATGGACCAAAAAGATATTTTGCTATTATATATATATATATATATATATATATACTTGAGGACCAATTAGAAACCAATTTTAAATTTCATAGAAAGAGAAGAAATCAAATTTAAATCTCGAAGACCATACATGTCAATTTTGAAACCTTGACCAATTAGAAACTGTTGTTGTCAAATTTTGGACAGAAGAATCTCACATGACCTCCACGTAATAATGAGAAAAAGCTAGGAACTAATGTGGCATTTGCCACACATGCTCTGATGCTTAAGTTAGCAAGGAGAATTTGGGTGTAGCAAGCTATAGTTTAGAGAATGATGGTTAAATTGAACTCCATTCTTTGAGTCATAATAGCGTATTTGTAGGGTTTTTGACCTAGGTTTTTCAAATTTCTTTTAAGATAAGGATTCAAAGGGTTTTCCCCTTCTATCTAGGAATTGAATTTGAAAAAGTTTATCTGGCCATGCAAGGTTCTCTTTGACCTATTTCTCCTTTGAACTCTTATCCTTTTTATTTTTACCTTATTTAACTAGGTCCAAATTTCACCCATAATAGAAACTAAGTTCAAATCTCGATGACTAAAAGTTATAGCTAAAAACCTCCAAAGCCAAATATAAACTAAGTTTAAATTCTATGAACCAGAAATGTATTTTTATCTTATATGATATCACATATAGTAACAGGGTATAACTTACTTTGTTTGTCTTGCTTGTCCTTAATTAACCTCATATTTTAGATCATGTCGTTTGTCACTAAACTCCAACTGGCCTTGAAAAATCATAGGGGTTGTTTGGAGTGTTCAACGGGTTAAAATAATATGGGTTATAATAGTCTGTGAGTTATAATAGTTTGTAGAATTATATAATTTGTGTATAGGATATAGAGTTGTTTAGTACGAGTTATAATAGTCTGTGTTTGGGGGCAAAGTTATTTAACTCCACATACTATTATACTTCACTTAGCACCCCAAACAGACCTAGAGATTACCGAAGAGGTTTAGTTGTTGTTAGTGTTTGATAAAACTGATTGAACTTAATTTAAACAAAATATTTACTATTTTTAAATTGAAAAACCAGATTAATATTAGTTTTTGAAATTTGATTATCCAAAATTTGATGGTTGTTTTTCGTATCATCTTATTAAATAATTTAGAATAAATAAAATATAGTTTTTAATTTACATCCTATGCAATTTTAAATAATTGACTTATAAACAAATTTTTTTTTTTGCAACAGAAATTCATAACAGAACCAACCAAACCACAAAACCAATCAAACCATCTCAATAATGAGGGATAACACGTCCTTTGGAAAAGACTCTTTCCAAACCGAAGAAATACCCGTAGAAGAAGACAAAGCTGCAAGGTTGTGGGCGGCTTTGTTTTCCTCTCTAGGGATATAACAAAAATTACAAACATTTGCAGCCGATGCTAGATGAAGAGCTTCTTCAATAAAAACACTAACCTCCGACAAATCTGAGCTAGTGCGCTTCAAGAGGTTTATCACTTCCAAGGAGTCCGACTCCACAATTAGAGGGGGATTCTGCCCCTTCCAATGAGACACCACCTGCTGAAGCCCATCCACCACTGCTTTGGCTTCGATCACTTTAACTGACCACTTGCAGGAGACAAATCTCGTCCCGCCGATGATAGGACGACGACTATCATCTCTCACAATCCACCCCGTGCCACCTTTTATGAGACGATCAGACCAGGCAGCGTCCACGTTCAGCTTCCAAAACCCTGCTTTAGGGGGCGACCAACAACGCTCGGCCAAACAAAGGTGATGAGCTATATCACGCGGATTCGAAATTGGCCTCTGATCCTTCAAATGCAGATTGAGAAGACTTTCAGTCGAGAATTCCAGCGACTTTAAATCGGCAATCTCTTTCCCCAGCCGAATTTGGTTCCTTCGTTGCCAGATGTTCCACATCAGGATCACGGGACCCTCCAAGCCCTCATTCAACACAGATCGTCTTAGGCTGTCCCAGTAGTAGAGAGGGGACCACCTACCCCTGCCCACAGAAAAAGAGCTAACATAAGAAGGGAAAAACTTAAACCACAGTTGTTTTGCATACCTGCACTCCCACATCAGATGGCAAGTTGACTCCTCAAAAGACCTACAGAAAAACAAACTGGATTAGAATCAATTCCTTTCTTAGCCAGGTTGGTGGTCGTCGGAATGATGTCGTTTAGAATCCTCCAAACCGCTATCTTTATCCTCGACATCACCGCCTTCCCCCAAAGAGCTTTCCAGAGATCGTTCAGCTCCCTTCTGTTCGACTGGGAGGAAGAACAAGAAATAGCTATATCAGAGGCTAGGCGATAGGCACTTTTGACCGTAAACATTCATTTTTTATCGTAATTCCAGAAAATCTCGTCCTCCTTACCTCTCCCACTCAACGGAATATTTAAGATGTCATCCGCATCATGAGGAAGGAAGGCACCTCTAATTGTGTCCTCATCCCACTCGCCGCCTTCCTTTATGAGGGCAACCACTCTCTTCAACTTAAAGGGGTCCGGAGTCACACTTGGTTGAAAATTTCCATCATTTGGTACCCAAGGATCTTCTCGAATATAAATGCGCCTCCCATTTCCCACCCGCCATCTATAACCTTTCTGAAACAACTTGCGCCCCCATAGAATGCTTTTCCAAGTGAGGGATGGATTTGAGCCAGGACCCGCTTGAAGAAAATCACCATTTTTAAAATACCTCCCTTTAAGAACCCTGGCTAAGAGGCTGGACGGATTTCTCACCAATTGCCAACTATGCTTCGCCAACATAGCTTGATTAAAAAGCTTAAAGTCTCTGAAACCCATCCCCCCTTCCTTTTTCCCAATACAGAGACGTTTCCAGCTCCTCCAATGAATTTTCTTTTTTCCTTCCGCAGAGCCCCACCAAAACCTACAACACATAGCTTCCAACTCCTTACAGAGCCCTTCAGGAAATTTAAAGCAACTCATAGTGTAACCCGGGATTGCTTGAGCCACGGCCTTTAGGAGAATTTCCTTTCCGCCCGCAGAAAACATCTTACCCTTCCAGCCTTGAAGGACTTTCCAGACCCTGTTCTTAACTTCATGAAACACCCTCTTCTTATTCCTAGAATTCTGTGAGGGGAGACCCAGATAGAGCCCAAAAGACTTCACATAGTTGAACCCAATCCAAGACTTTAGATCGTTTATCTTATTCTGACCCACGTTCCTGCTTGTCATAAACAAGGATTTCTCCCTATTGACCAATTGGCCCGACGCCTCTTCGTAATCTTTCAACACCCTTTTGATAACACGACATTCCTGCAAAGTATCCTTGAAAAAGAAAACACTATCGTCAGCAAAAAAGAGATGAGAAATAACTGGACAAGAATGCGAAATTTTAAAACCTGAAATACGGGAGCGAAAAACTTCCCTATCAAGACGGGCCGATAGACCTTCCGCGCAAAGCAAGAAAAGGTATGGCGACAGAGGGTCTCCCTGCCTGAGACCTCTAGACGGCTTGAAAATAGACCTAGGCGACCCATTGATAATGACCGCAAAACTGACCGATTCAACACAGTTCATAATTAGAGAAATCCACTCCTGCCTGAACCCGAGGCGAGCCATAATCTCGCGAAGATAGCTCCATTCCACCAGATCATAGGCCTTGCTGATATCAGTCTTCAGAGCTACCCAGCCTGTTTTACCATTCTTTTTGCAGTTGAGGGCATGGAAGCTTTCGAATCCTATTAAGGCTTGTCGGTGATATGCCGACCCGGGACGAAAGTCAATTGAGAAGAGGAAATAATATCATCAAGCACCTTTTTCAGACGATTTGCAATTGATTTCGCGATCAACTTGTAAATCACGTTACAAAGACTGATAGGCCTGAAACTTGACATATGGGAAGGATTCTTTGACTTCGGAATGAGAGATATCAAAGTGTGGTTTAAAGACCTAGACTTTCACCATCGTTCAGAACTTTCAGGCAAATCTTCACCGTTTCATCCCCCACGATATTCCAGTACCTTTGATAGAAGAGGGCATGCATGCCATCTGACCCCGGAGCCTTTGTAGGATGCATTTCTTTCAAAGCTGCTTCAATTTCCTGTCTTGTAAAAGCCTTGCTCAGATCTCTATTATGGACTTCCGACACTTTGTCCTCCACACAACTAGTGATCATCCAAGTATTTTCCGATGTTGGATTGGAGGAAGAGAAAAGGTTCATAAAAAAACCCGTTGCCAAAGAACTGATAGCTGAATCATCGGCGTGCCAATGCCCGAAATCGTCAAACAAACCCTCTATCCTATTTAAAGACCTCCTATAAGAGGCCCTGTGATGGAACCATTTTGTGTTACGATCCCCCCATCTAAGCCAGTCTTCCCTAGATCTGACCTTCCAATGCCTTTCCTCTTCTTCCCTCAGAATTTCAAGCTCACGCTCAGCCCGAATCCAAACTTTCCTCCACTCGCCTTTTTTCTCTCTTTCGATCGCAACAAGATCAGCTTCTTTCCTAGAGATGGCCCCCAACAGAGAGCCCTGGAGCCTCTCTTTATCCCAAGACCTCAGGTTCTGGAGACAATAATCTAACTTTCGTTGGAACTGATAGAAATTCAAAGCTGTATTCTCTTGCCAAACTCTCTTGATTATCTCTTCACATTCTTCCATACTGGACCATTTTTCCTCGAATCTAACTAATTTTTGACCTTTTGGAGTTGAAAATCTAGGGAGATTCAGGGATGGGCCCCAAGCGGCGACAATAGGTCTATGATCTGAACGACAGAAATTTAAATGTTCCACTTTCAAAGAAGGTTGGAACTCCACCAGCTCACTATTTCCAAGGAATCTGTCCAATCTTTCCCAAATCAAATTTCCAGAGTAGTGTCTATTTGTCCACGTAAAAATATCCCCAGTAAAGCCAATATCTCGAAGGTTACAACAGTCCAAAGTTTCCTTGAAATCATTCATTTGCCATTCCTTCCTATCAGATCCCCCTTCCTTTTCGTGGTGAAAAAAAATCTCATTAAAATCTCCCCCAATCAGCCAAGGGAGGTTACCCATCTCACTGAGTCTGGATAGAAGCCTCCAAGAATTTTTCCTTTGCTCTATTATGGGATTTCCATAAAAACCCGTAAAGCGCCAACAACCTTCCAATCCCGTGATGATTGCACCAATGTGCCCATCAGAGTAAGATCGGATATCCACTTGTATAGAGTCCTGCCAAAAGAGATATAAACCCCCACTTCGACCCTTACAAGGAACACTAAAGCAACCTGCCATGTGAAGATCAACCTTAAGGGCGTCAACAAACTCGCCCTTCCTTTTTGTTTCAGATAAAAAAACCAACTGGGGATTTACTTTTTCGACTAAAAGTCGAAGCTTCTGGAGTGCTCGGGGGTTCCCCAACCCCCGAACATTCCAACACAAGGTTTTCATGGCGACCGGCGGGGTTGGCAACCAACCTCCGCCGATGACACAGTCCCAATACCACCCTCTGTGCAAATCCTCTTCTGGTTGAGAGGAAAATCCGTGGGTAACAATTCATGCTTTCTTCCCGCCATCACTTCCCCTCCATCAACTCTAGGAATAACTACCTTATCGAAGTGCGCTAATCTTTTCCAAGTTTTCATCGAATTTGCTCTTTTTGGCTTACTTTTGTCTTTTGCTGTTGCTCGAATGGGCTTCCCCATGTTGGTTGAAGCACCAACTTTCCTACGTTGAGCATTGAGATTATGGGCCCCTTCTTTTACTAGACTCAAATCTGTATCATCATATAAATGGCCCGGTCCTACTATCCCTTGCCTACCAATATCCTTACTCAAACTCAAGCCTAGACCCACCTCCTCATAATTTAAACCACTGTCCATATCCTTGCTCAAACTCAATCCTAGACCCACCCCCTCATAATTTAAACCACTGTCCATATCCTTACTCAAACTCGATCCTAGGCCCACCTCCTCATAATTTAACTCACTGTCCATATCCTTACCCAAACTCAAATCTAGGCCCACCTCCTCATAATTTGTCTTCTTCGGATCCCCTTTAAAAACCAACTTTTGTATCTTCACATTATCCTGCTCATTGGTCATCGGGTGTGACACTTCTCTAGTCATAGCAGCCGAATTTGACACCTGCATCCCTCTACCCGAGTCCCTCGACTGCTGCAAGTTAGAACTGTCATCATCAATCACCTGCTTTCCTCGAGCCCTGTAAATTGACGACTACTCCTTCTCCGTTGACTCGCCGGCCGTTGTACTAGACAATTTCGCAGCTCGCTCGTAAGACCGTCCGATCTCTTTCACCTCACCCTGCCCTTCGGACTCATCAGAAACCCCATTACTTGTGCGATCTGGCGTCGAGACATGTCGTCCTCGAGCGTCACCTCTTTACGACTTCTTCGTAAAAACTCCAGCTCCTTTGGATGAGCCTCCATGTCGAAGCCAACCTCCAAAACCCAAATCCCCTTCTAGGGTCTCTTTGTGTACGCCACAGCCCTTGAGACTATGTCCTATTAACCCACATTCGTAACAAAAATCTCCCAATTTCTCATAGGTAATCTGAACCCATTTTTCGTCCGCCATTGAGCCGTTCCTCACCTTTACTGCCCGCTTTAGGGGTTTTTGGATATCAATTTTCACTCTCACTCTAAGCGTTTCATTCCATTTTCAACCGATTTCCCCTGCCTCCACTCTTTCAAAAAGTCCCACCATATTGCCTAAAGTTATCGCGAGCTTCTTGGTGTACCCTGCGAAAGAGAGTTTATGAAAATGTATCCAAAAAGAGACAAACCTGAAATCCATCGAGTGGAGGCAATTGTTCCCCTTTGGATCTTCTAGAACGAGCATGGCCTTGTCGAAAAACCAGGGTCCATTCTCAATAATCTGCTTTTTCGCCTTTTCATCTTTGAAATAACACATAAAGAGGTTCCTCCCAACCTTCTCAATTTCGACCCTCTCTTCAAGATTCCATATTCGGGGCATAAAGGTCTTAAAGAGATCAATCCTGATGAGTTTGGTTGTGAGGATCTTGCAAACTGTTGTAGTCTTTAATTTCTTTTCAGCTTCGTCTATATCGTCATCTTCAATCTTAGCAATCTCGGTCCCCTCTTCTGCAAGACTTAACTTTTCCATAAATTCGTTGAAACAGACCTCATCCATCCTTCCAGAAACCTACCGAAAGCCCCACACGAAAAAACCCCCAAGAAAACCCCGCAAACACTAAAGGTTGCCCCGATACAACACCAATGGTTGCCCTAAGATGCTCATCCCTTCCTCGCTCAACGGAGAGAGAAAAAAGAAAGCCCTTTTTACTTTTTCTTTTTTGTATTATAGACTTATAAACAATTTTGAAACTAAACATCAACCTAACATTAATTCATCAATAAGAGCATGGTTTAACTGACATAAAATATGTGCTTATGATCAAGAGGTCATGGGTTCGAAACCCTCACCTTATATTGTAGAACTTAAAAAAAAAAACCTAACATTAATTTACTTCATATCATAACTTTTTTTTTTAATATAATCATGCTAATTCTTAATTGAGTCCAATTATCATGGTTTAAACAATAATTAAAAAGAAAATTTATACAAATAAATACAAAATGACAAATTTTCCATGATTTATTTATCTATACTGTATTAAAAAGCAATGATTATTGAAAAACTTTTTTGGACCACTATACCCTTGCTTTAATTTTTAGATTTACAATCATGCCATTTAAATTAATAATTTATAATGATACATAGGTAACTCATGAACTTTTTATAATTCTTAAAACACATTAATTAAGTGAAAATGGCAATGAGCAGTTTTTTTTTCTTTTTTTTTTTTCAATTAACGGCAATGGACACTTCGAAGGTGTTATTATTTGATTTTGAAAAAGGATGAGTTATTATTTATTAATTATATATTTACATAAATATGAATTTAAACACAAACAAATATTTTTTCATTAAAAAATAAATAAATATGTTATGCTTTAAATTTTATATATGTGATAAATTTATGTTGCTTTTGATTTTTTTCCTTTTTTTTGTTTTTTTTTTTTATAAATAAAACTATAGTATGGGAATTTTTATAAATAAAACTATAGATTTAATTTTTTTTATAAATAAAACAACTTTATTTTAAAATTTTTGTTTTAGATTTTTTGTTTTTAGTTTGCTTTTCTTCTTCTCTAGGTTTCTAAATTAGTGTCGCTTAAGTATCTAAGCTTATAGGAGTTGCAAAGTTGTGTTATGTGTAACTAGATATCGTTGAATCTTACAAAGTGGTTTAATCCTAAACACTAAGGGGCAGTTTGGGGCAAGGGTTATAATAACATGTGTTATAATAACCTGTGAAATACTCTGCACCCCAAACACAGACTATTATAACCTCAGACTAAACAACTCTGCATTTTAAATAATATTATATTATTTCACAGACTATTATAACCCACAGACTATTATAACCCATGTTATTATAACTCACTCAGTGCCCCAAACAGCCCCTAAATAAAAGGCAAACATGCTTTTAAGAGAAGTTTTAAGTACATGTATCAGTTCTTTCTATAGATGTTTTGAAATTGTTTTACCGTGAATATTGTTATTAGTTATATTTTAAACGTTTGTGCACAACTATATATTTTTAAATATAATTATGAATGTTTTTTTTAATCTTATCAATCTAATAGGATTATTAATTTATTTCCACTCTTTCTTTTCAATCACAAGAAGGGTAGTACTATTACTTTTTACTTTTTCATTTTTTTTTTGTCTATAATCTATCTTTACTATATTAAAAAATAAAGATATTTTAAAAACATTTTTTTTGACTATTTTACCCTTTATGTTTTTAGTGAATTACAAAAATATCATTTTCTTTAAGACCATTATATTGTTTTGCAATAATTACAAATATGTCATTTTTATTTAGCCAGCCAATCATTTTGTTTTTAATTATTAATAATTTATTTAATAAAAAATGACTTAAATTTCACTACGAGAATTTGAACTATTTATAACCGAAAAATCAATTACAACATTGAAAATCATAATTATAGATAAAAAGTTACTTCGTATTATAACTATTATCAAAAAGAACAAGTAACTATTAAAATTCTCCATAAGAAAAATCGTCAGGTTAAATGACAGTTAACATCCTTAAAAAAATGACCGTTACAAATTAATTTTAAATTGACATTATTATTAAAATAATGATAATAGAAAATAGAAAACTATTGAAATTCCACATAAAATGTATAAATACCACTACCTTGATAACAAACTCAAATTTGATTCTGAAATTGGAATTTGGGATAGTGGAATGGAATTTGGGATAGTGTAAGAACAAGAAGAGCTACATCAGGTACGCATAGCTCAATCCTTTCATTTCTTTTAAATGATTTTATTTATTATTTATTTATAGATTTATAATACATTGCTCACACATTTTTTTATATATAGATTTAAAATACACTGCTCACAACTTCTTTTCTTTATTTTTGTAATTTTTTTTAGATTTAATTTAATAATGCTGCTCACACATTTTTAGAATACATTTATCAATCTTCCCACTGTAAAATAATGTACACAAGTTTAATATCATTATTGTTGACCAAATCATACTGATCAACAAGGGAGAATCAACTGATTAATTATTGTTTGTTGGATTAGTTGTACTCAATAGAGTGCTGGCGATCGGGAGTGAGGTTTGACAGAATGATGTAATTTCAAACGATATACGTGCAGGAGAAATAACCAAACTAACATAATGCATGAATAGAAAGAATGATTAGGGGAAGGAGGGTTAGTAAACAAGTTAAATGTAGAGAGCCTATGTGCAACGACTGACCAACAACAAAGATGAAAGACGTTGAGCTTCAACATATGGGGAATGGTGATGACATTGCCAGACGAATGGTGGCAATGACAAAAAACATTAGACAAATGACAATCGAAAAGAGATGAATGAACATCACGAGAGAGACCCTAATGGGAGAAGAATAGTAGGGGTGATTACGGTTTTATAAAACATATTAGCTGCAATTTAAAAAATACCCTTGAATAATGTTGGCTTTATTATTTTTTTAATAATTTTTTAAGAAAGGATAAACTTGAATCAAAACAATTAGCCACTAAAATAATTTCCTCTACATATATATATATATATTGTATAATTAAAATAATACTGCACTAAAAAATAAAAAAATGTATATCGATCATTCAATTCAGTTTAATATAATAATTGTCTTGAAACAGTTTAGTTGAATTAGAATAGATCAAGATGATTACACATGACTAAACTTTGGTTTGATTTGATTTATCGATTGGCTCAATTTTTTACACCCTTCACGACAATAGTAGAGTTGATCTTCTTTTTTTCTTCAAGATGCTCCATTGGAAAATCTATTAAATAAAGCATATACAATAATCTATACTATATAAAAAAGCAAGGATGATTGAAAAACATTTTTGGACAACTATACCTTTACTTTAATTTTTAGATTTACAATCATGCCATTTAAATTAATAATTAATAATAATACATAGGTAACTCATGAACTTATTATTCTTAAAACACATTAATTAAGTGAAAATGGCAAGGAGTAGTTTTTTTTTTTTCTTTTTAATTAACGGCAATGGACACTTCGAAGGAGTTATTATTTGATTTAAAAAAAAAGGAGTTATTATTTATTAATTATATATTTACATAAATATGATATTTAAACACAAACAAATATTTTTTCATTAAAAAACAAATAAATATGTTATGCTTAAGTCACACAGATGCTAAATAATTAAACACAACTAAAAAAAGTAAGTAATTAAAAAACAATTAAAAAACATTTTTGTTTTAAAGAAGGTTATTAATGTATTAACATTTTTTTTCAAATATATTAACCAATTGTGCTTTGCTTGATTATTGACTCATATGATCTTATATTTAATTCAATGCATACAAATTTAATTTTATGTTTCTAAATAAAGTTACTAACTTTGCCTACAAATACACTAAAATAACATTTATATAAATTATATATATAATAATACATCAACCATCCATATATATAGGCTCAACATACATTATTTTACCATTTACTATTAGTTGTATACGTACGTTGTGTTATTATAAAATAAGTAGATATAAAAATAAATGTTACTTAATTTTAAAAATAATTTTTTAGTACATTAAAAAAAAAAAACTATACCTAGTGACATTTTACCCAAATCGTTTAATAGTTAGAACTACAAATATATGTATGTATGTATGTATGTATATATACATACACGTGCATGGCGCTTGGTAACACACAAGTAATACAAAAATAGTAAATTTTCCATGATTTTCAAATTTAGGGTGGGACGGAGATTAATTTTGTTAATAAAATAAAATTGCATCACAGTTTTTGGTTTTTAATTTAATTTTAAAATTATTATTAATTTACATATTAATACATACCCTTCAACTCGGTTGAGAATCCAGGTATGGATCTAGGATATCGAAATTTAAATACGGGTCGTATTCAAAATCGATGTTGTTGACAGAAGATTGAGATATGACTTCATCAATATCATCATCTTCTCTTTGAACTGGTACTTGCTCAGTGGGATTCTGAGAAGCTGTTTGAATTACAGTCCTTAGTTCGGAAGCAGATGATGCTCCTGCTAAAGATGCAATGGTTGAGTTTCGTTGTAGAAGGAATTGTTCTTCTTCTACACGAGAATGATGAGGATTAGCCTTTAAGAATTGGCTTATCCTTTCTTCTGAAAGATGAGAAATATTGAATTTTTCCCACCATTTGATCTTTAAAACCTTGTTAAGGGTTTTAAATTTTCCCTTTGGAGCTAACTGGTAATTCCAGCAGAAGATCCAAGGTAATTGAAAATTCAAAGAGAATCTAAACGTCATCGCAAGCGGTGACGAATGGACACTAATTGAAAAAAGATGGAATGATTTTTGTATTTCTACAGGAAATATTTCTTGTGAAATACCAAAATTAAACCACCATCTTTGAAACCAATTAGGAAAGTTAAATTTGTAAGATTTCTTACAAAAAGTAACAAACCATGAATGGTTATATGGTTCATACCAAAATATATTGTACCAAGCCATAATATAGTCATGGTAACAATATGTTTGTGGTCTGAAACTTCTTGAGAATCGTTTGGGAACCGACATCCCCTGAGACCAGTGAGATGGCGTAAGAACCCTAAGAATTCTCAACTTTGAGAAAATTATTCTTGACGGATCATTTCTGTCCGGCACATGAACTATTTCAATTGATTTGGTATCAACTAAAATAAATTCATAGAATAATCTTGTTTTTGAAGTATCCTCAGGCATAAAAAGAAAGCCAGAAGGATATATTTGATTACATACATCATTAGGAGTTGGACCATCGAATTCAGGTTCGATGATAATTTCTTCTAATGAAGTTTTTGTATGATAACCTGTTATCTGAGGTCTTGCCTGAAAGACAGCAGGTCGTAGAGTCCTAGCATAGGATTGTGGTCCTGATGCTGGCCTGATTGCATTTAGAGAAGAGGGAGCCTGAATAGGTCTTTCTCCTTCTCTAATTGATAAACTCCTCTGTGAGGAACCTTGACGTCGCCTGGAAATCGTTGTATAGTCGAGATCCATAGCGTAATGGTCTACATTCATTGGAGTGATTGCAGCCGTTTGAGCGATGGGGCGTTTACCCCTTTGTGAACTAGTTCCAGAAGAACTAGCGATTGAAGGGACTACTCCTGGGTTGGAGTTATTTGAAGAGGTTGGCCCTGGAGGCCTGGCTGGCGGTCTTGGTCGACCGTGATGCATTGAAGAGAGAGAGCTTTAGAGATTCCTTGAGAGAGATGTTCTCTCGAGAGGTAATCTGCTAAGCTATTCTCGCTGCCTTTTATAGGCACAATTGAGAAATCGAAGCAAGATAGGATTGCCTGCCATCTTGCAAAGATTTGCTTTGAGACAAGATTTTTAATATCTTTTTCAAAGATATATTTACTTGCTTTTGAGTCAGTTCTGACAAGAAAATCCTTGTTGATAAGATCTCCTTGGAACTTTTGAACACAAAGTACTATTGCTAGCACTTCTTTTTTGATAGTGGAATAGTTCTTTTGAGCGCTATTCCATATTCCAGAATGGTAACGGATAAGTACTTCTTTTCCGTTAACATCTTGTTTGAGGATACCGCCGTAACCGAGATCTGAGGCATCGGTTTCAACGATAATGTTGGCTGATTCATCCACTAGCGATAAGCACGGGATGGCTTTTGATAAAGCCTTGATGGATTTGACAGCACTGGTGTGCTCGTCTTTCCATGGCTTTGGATTTTTCTTAAGTCTGTCGTATAGCGGCAGACAAATGATACGGAGATCTTTAATAAAGTCTCCGATATAATTGACACAGCCAAGAAATCTCTGTAGCTGAGTCTTATCTTGAATAACATCGGGAAACTTATCCACGAAGTCTAATGACCGTTGGATAGGTTTGATGATTCCTTGATCGATTTCGTATCCTAAGAAACGAATTTTTGTTTGAAATAATGTTATCTTGGGTAGAGATACCACAAGACCATTTTTTTTGATTACATAGATAAAACATTTTAAATGTTTAAAATGTTCTTCTATTGTTTGAGAATATACAAGAACGTCATCAATGTAAACAATTGTGAAGTCTTGATATTGATTGAAAATGTCATTCATGATCTTTTGAAACTCCGAAGGAGCATTCTTTAGGCCAAATGGCATTACATTCCATTCGTATTGACCGAATGGTACATTGAACGCGGTTTTGTACCGATCTTTGATATTGATTTGAATCTGCCAGAAGCCAGATTTCATATCAAATTTTGAAAAGATTTTTGCAGAAGCTATTCGCTTAAGCAAATCTTGCCGATTAGGTATTGGATACCTAATCCATTTGAGAACCTTGTTTAAAGGTTTGTAGTTAATAACCAATCTAGGAATGCCACGTTCCTTTTCAGCTTGATTATTAACGTAGAAAGCCGCACATGACCATGGGCTCTTTGATGGGCTTATTAAACCCTTTTTGAGGAGATCGTCAATCTCGTTTTTACAAGTCTTGACGAGTTCTTTTGACATTTGAATGGGCCTTGCCCTTGTAGGGATTTGGGCCTCATCAAATTGATCTACATAGGGAAGATCCACTATGTGATATTTTCTGTCCCAAAAGGCACTTGGGATATTTGAACATATTTCAGTCTGAATTCTTTTCAGAATCAGCTGAATATTATTCTGAACAGAAGGCTTAATGATTTCTTCAGAAATCCTTCTGCATTTGATATCATCTTGAAGGAATTCGATCTGCCTTTCCTTCGTAGAGATTTTATTGAGGCATTCCTCAATTTTTGAAATATATTTAGGAGTAATGCTGTCGCAGAACTCAAAAATAATTGTTTTTCCTAGTTTATGAGAAGTAATACCTTCTTCAGAAACTTGGAATGGATAGAGTTGAGTGAGGAAAGGTGTTCCAAGGATTACTTCCTCATTCAAATCTTTCATACAAAGAAAAGTGTTTACGAAACACACTTCTTTGTTGCATATGTGGACTCCTGACAGTTTGTAGTTAACCGTCAGTTCCTGATTGCCTGCTCCTCTTAGAGTCTGACAGGTGATTTCAAAATACCTAGAAGGGATGATTCCTTCCTTTAGGACATTTTGATCAGCTCCTGAATCTATGAGGGCTATTACCGTAATTTTATAATCACGGATTTTTAAAGTGATCTTTGAATACCACTTTTGATTGAAAACTTTGTTAATGTAATTAATATTATCATTAACAAGCATTTGAGAAGATGTTCCTGTTTCAACAGGGATCATCATGTTTGATCTTTCTTGAACAACAAGCATTTTGTTTTCAAGAGCAGTGAGTCGTTGCTTTGTATCAGCAACTTCTCTTTTGAGGGTTTTGATTTCCAATTGCAAGTCTTGAATTCTGACTGGCATTGGATTATCATCCCTTTTGAGCCTATCAATTACTTCCTGAAAGTTGAAGTAGATAGGTTTTCTTTCTTCTTCATCAGATGTCCCCTTAAGTTCTTCTTTGAGCTTAACGAGCATCTGCTTTTGAATAAGAGGATCAGGAATTGCTTCGATAGATTCGAAGAGAGTTTCCTGAATTTTTGTAAGTACGTTGATGCATCCTACGCAAGGAATGACATCATCGTCTGCTTCACTTGAAGAAGAGGGATCGAAATAATCAGTTCCTTCTTCTATTTGATTAATCATATCATTATCAGAGGATTCTGAAGAAGAATCTCCTTTGATAGATAGATCTTCAAAGATGCTGAGCAGAGATTGTTTGACGCCTTCGTCAATCTCTAGCTTGTTTATCTTCTTTTTGAGATCTGGACATCTATTAGAATAATGCCCAGTTTTTTGACAATTGTAGCACTTAACAGTGCTACGATCAACGGCGGCCTGTCTTTTCTTAGCCTTCCGTTTGTTGTAGTATTTCTTCTTTCGAGGAATATACTCATTTGATGATCGTTTGCTTTTGGAAAAAAGCTTTTTATTCGACCTTTTCTTTGAAGGAGGCTTATTTTCAACTCCATATTGTTTGCAAAAAGACCCCAGTTCCTTTCGGTAATCTGCGTCTGTTGCAACTCTTTTGTTGTGCTGCTGCTCCTGGCAGAGTTCTAAACAAACTGCCTGGATAGCGCTATGGATATCCCCATAAGTTAGGGATGCCCAATTGATTTCTACTCCTCCATGCTTTGTTGTCATGGTAGAATAGAATTTTTGACTTACATATTTGGGTAATCCGGAAACAAATTTTCGTTTCCAAACATTATCCCCACATGTAGTAAGATTATAAAGACGTGCCATATAGGTGTCTTTATACCATTTGAAATCGCTCATCTTGTGGCATTTCATCCCCAAGAGAGCTTCCATTGATTGATCACTGTATAGGTCTGTTCGACCTATAAAGTGTTTCATACAAGTGTAAACAAAGGTGTCTACACAATTGGGAGACGTGTCTACATACCTTTCTTCTAGACCGTCGGCGTTGATTCTAGTCTTAGTGGTTTCTAAGACTGATTCACTTATTGACTTCCTGTTATCTTCAGTTAATTGATTGTACCACCAACTTCTTAGATTACCTGTTAATCCAGAAAGTAGGCAGACTAAAATGTCGGGCTGAGTAAGCTTCTTGGCGGAGTAAGCTGTACTTGCCACAAACATCTCTTGGAATATTGTAACCATTTGCCCTTCAGAGCAACCGTCAATGTTCCAAGTGACCAGAGAACCCCCGTCATAAGTTCGAGAGTCTGGTTTGAAGTCATCCCATCCGAGATCGGGTGGTGATGGTCTTTTGTAATGATTCTTCAGTTCAGTAACGTTACCGATAGGAAGAATCTTTGTAGTTGATCCGGAGGGATCAACCCTCTTGATCATATTCAAGTTTTCGTCTTTCTTAGAAAGTCCGAAAGCCTGAATTGTTCTTCTAGAACTTTCTGCCCTATCACCAGCAGTAGGTTCTTCATTTGATAACTTCTTACTGATTTTTTCAAGAAGTTCTTCTACACCAGTTTCGCCAAACTTTAAAGCAGGTTGCCTTGGGTTTGGTTGAACTGTTGGACGGAGAGGGTCGATTTTGGGAAAACCGACATGCTCCTTTGAAACCATCTTAACCGTTTGGTCAGAGGTTCTTATTTCTTCAACTGACTTTGATAAAGTCGTAAGGACTTTATTAGAGTAGTTGAGTTGTTGTTGGATGTTCTTAATTTCTCTGACACCAACAGTTTTGGTTTTCTCTTCATCAATGGATTTGTAAGGAGAAGAGATTATTTTTGAAGAGGGAACTAAAGGATGAGAGAAATTAGCTTCTTCTTCCGGAGGATAGTCAGAAGTTATTTCTTTTCCCGTAGTTGTTAGCCAGATGGTTGGCCTTTTGATAACATTAACCTGACGATTTATCAAGCTAATGAATTCTTGTTTAGTAAGAAGACCTTTGAAACTTGTCCTCTTACCCTTTTTATGATCTTCGAAAGCCATGGTGAGATAATCATCATACCTTTCGTCAATTGATTTCTCAATGGTGAGAGTATTGATCTGGTCATAAATATGTCCAGATTTTCTTTTCATTTCAGTCTGAGTAGGAGATACGGATCCTTCAGACCTTTCTTGTTGAATGTCTGGAATTGGATAGTCATAATCCACTCTAAGGGATTTAGATCTTCCAACAGACCTTTGATTAGTAGTGGGTCGTCCAGATGAACTGGTACTAGGCCGACTACTTAAGTATTCTTGAATTAGCGGTGGTTTAGGGTTGTCCGGGGGACCGAATTGGACTTCCACATGACCATCTGCAAATTCAGATATTTGAGCATTAGAACTCTGTCTATCCTGGGGAATAGTAGCATTTTCTATTCTCCAAATTGGATTAGACGTTAGTTCTTGCCAATTGAGACGCTTAGGAACAGTCATAGAGGTTTTCTCTAGATTGACTTCCATAAGCATGGTGTAGTTTCTGGGAGAAACTGCCAAAGCCATTGGTGATAGATTGGTTTCCATCACCTTGTAATACAGCCTGTAGATGATTGCATAGGGGTAGCTACCATCTTTCATGCGTAATCCTTGACCTCTAACATCTAGACTGAGTACATCTAGAATGTTACGATCTTGAAGAGAAACGGTGTACCCTGGTTTACATGAAAAGTAGACTGGGCCGTTCTCCAGATTTGACTGAACTATCCCCAGAATAGAATCTGTGAAGTTCAGGAATCGTTTGTCTCTTAAGGCGACATAGATTGGAGAATCTAAGCCTGTCCTATAGAGAGGTTTGATTGCGACTTGAACACATCCGATATGTAAGTATTTGAAATACTGTCGGTATGCGTCTAGTGCTTCAGTTTCAAAGAGACGAAATTCAGAAAAATCGTTCTCTATTGAAATATTTGATTCCGAAATGTGTATAACATCTCGTTCTTTGTGCTTGAATATTGGAACCTTGTATATAGTTCCAACCTCAAGTTTTGGTACGGACCAATTATGAAGTTTTTCTTCAATTTGGCCTATTTGATTCTCTGTATGCGTTATTTTCGCCAGAGCTTTCTCAATATCCTTTACAGGATCATTTGAAGACGTAGTAGTGTCTACTACGACGGGAGTGTAGAAGAGTTTTTTCTTTAATTTTGAAAGCATGGGGAAAAGAGATGGAGAAAACGAACTTAAGATACATAATAACAATAATCTATAAACTTTAATTGATTCTTAACTTTGGCTTAATTAGTCACAGTATTTATTAGTTTATATCAATCGATCTAAGTTAGAAAATTATCAAGATTAAAATCATCCTTATTCAAACTTGAAGGTTAAGCACGCCTTTATCAAGTTATCTTGAAAAGTATGATTCTCATCTTCAAAACTTCTAAATTAGAGAGACAACTGACTAATAAATTAAAGGAAGTAATTAAGAACATTGATAAGAACCAAAGAAAGAGTTATAGAGAGGAGTTATTACTTATCTTAAGCCCTTGAGATGTTTACTCCATAGAGAGAGAAAGTAGAGAGAAAATGTTTGAGCTCATGGCTCTGATACCATTTGAGAGTTGCCTATGGGCTCCTTATATAGAAATCCCAAACTTGCAACAATTACAGGAATATCCAAGAGTGGCCGACAGGACAGACCCCTGTTTGACCTTATCTCGTTGGAAACTCAAATTTCTCAATAAAATAAAAAAAACTTTACAAAAGTAAAAGTAAACTTTAATAAAGTAAAGTTAACTCTACTTTTGAAAAAGCAAGGAAAATTACAAACTTTACAAAAGCTGAAATGAAAGCTGATAACATATGTCTGCACTTCATCGTCTTTTATCTTTGTCTTCTTTTGTCGTGGCGATGATGTCACCCAGCGTTTCTCTTGAATGGCCTGGACTGATTGCTTTACACTTAGTATTTTTTCTTCTAAATATCTCGAGATTCTGGCGATAACCTCTGAGGGTGCGTTCCCGGGACTTACTTCGGCTTCCCCCGCCATTGCTGCCCTAAGCACCTTACCATCTTCTCTTGATATTTAGTTGATTAAATTAAGTGTAGCAATTTTTCCTGTTCAAGGATTTGTCCTTCGCTTTCTGCGTGGCCTGTGAGCTGGTTATTTCTCACTTTCAGTAGTGTCGCTATCTCCATCATCCTCCCCTTTCAATCGGAGACTAGTATAGTCGACGATGAACTTAATATATTGCAGACTGGTTTTTAATTTAATTTTAAAATTATTATTAATTTACATATTAATACATACCCTTCAACTCGGTTGAGAATCCAGGTATGGATCTAGGATATCGAAATTTAAATACGGGTCGTATTCAAAATCGATGTTGTTGAGAGTTGCCTATGGGCTCCTTATATAGAAATCCCAAACTTGCAACAATTACAGGAATATCCAAGAGTGGCCGACAGGACAGACCCCTGTTTGACCTTATCTCGTTGGAAACTCAAATTTCTCAATAAAATAAAAAAAACTTTACAAAAGTAAAAGTAAACTTTAATAAAGTAAAGTTAACTCTACTTTTGAAAAAGCAAGGAAAATTACAAACTTTACAAAAGCTGAAATGAAAGCTGATAACATATGTCTGCACTTCATCGTCTTTTATCTTTGTCTTCTTTTGTCGTGGCGATGATGTCACCCAGCGTTTCTCTTGAATGGCCTGGACTGATTGCTTTACACTTAGTATTTTTTCTTCTAAATATCTCGAGATTCTGGCGATAACCTCTGAGGGTGCGTTCCCGGGACTTACTTCGGCTTCCCCCGCCATTGCTGCCCTAAGCATCTTACCATCTTCTCTTGATATTTAGTTGATTAAATTAAGTGTAGCAATTTTTCCTGTTCAAGGATTTGTCCTTCGCTTTCTGCGTGGCCTGTGAGCTGGTTATTTCTCACTTTCAGTAGTGTCGCTATCTCCATCATCCTCCCCTTTCAATCGGAGACTAGTATAGTCGACGATGAACTTAATATATTGCAGACTAGTTTTTAATTTAATTTTAAAATTATTATTAATTTACATATTAATACATACCCTTCAACTCGGTTGAGAATCCAGGTATGGATCTAGGATATCGAAATTTAAATACGGGTCGTATTCAAAATCGATGTTGTTGACAGAAGATTGAGATATGACTTCATCAATATCATCATCTTCTCTTTGAACTGGTACTTGCTCAGTGGGATTCTGAGAAGCTATTTGAATTACAGTCCTTAGTTCGGAAGCAGATGATGCTCCTGCTAAAGATGCAATGGTTGAGTTTCGTTGTAGAAGGAATTGTTCTTCTTCTACACGAGAATGATGAGGATTAGCCTTTAAGAATTGGCTTATCCTTTCTTCTGAAAGATGAGAAATATTGAATTTTTCCCACCATTTGATCTTTAAAACCTTGTTAAGGGTTTTAAATTTTCCCTTTGGAGCTAACTGGTAATTCCAGCAGAAGATCCAAGGTAATTGAAAATTCAAAGAGAATCTAAACGTCATCGCAAGCGGTGACGAATGGACACTAATTGAAAAAAGATGGAATGATTTTTGTATTTCTACAGGAAATATTTCTTGTGAAATACCAAAATTAAACCACCATCTTTGAAACCAATTAGGAAAGTTAAATTTGTAAGATTTCTTACAAAAAGTAACAAACCATGAATGGTTATATGGTTCATACCAAAATATATTGTACCAAGCCATAATATAGTCATGGTAACAATATGTTTGTGGTCTGAAACTTCTTGAGAATCGTTTGGGAACCGACATCCCCTGAGACCAGTGAGATGGCGTAAGAACCCTAAGAATTCTCAATTTTGAGAAAATTATTCTTGACGGATCATTTCTGTCCGGCACATGAACTATTTCAATTGATTTGGTATCAACTAAAATAAATTCATAGAATAATCTTGTTTTTGAAGTATCCTCAGGCATAAAAAGAAAGCCAGAAGGATATATTTGATTACATACATCATTAGGAGTTGGACCATCGAATTCAGGTTCGATGATAATTTCTTCTAATGAAGTTTTTGTATGATAACCTGTTATCTGAGGTCTTGCCTGAAAGACAGCAGGTCGTAGAGTCCTAGCATAGGATTGTGGTCCTGATGCTGGCCTGATTGCATTTAGAGAAGAGGGAGCCTGAATAGGTCTTTCTCCTTCTCTAATTGATAAACTCCTCTGTGAGGAACCTTGACGTCGCCTGGAAATCGTTGTATAGTCGAGATCCATAGCGCAATGGTCTGCATTCATTGGAGTGATTGCAGCCGTTTGAGCGATGGGGCGTTTACCCCTTTGTGAACTAGTTCCAGAAGAACTAGCGATTGAAGGGACTACTCCTGGGTTGGAGTTATTTGAAGAGGTTGGCCCTGGAGGCCTGGCTGGTGGTCTTGGTCGACCGTGATGCATTGAAGAGAGAGAGCTTTAGAGATTCCTTGAGAGAGATGTTCTCTCGAGAGGTAATCTGCTAAGCTATTCTCGCTGCCTTTTATAGGCACAATTGAGAAATCGAAGCAAGATAGGATTGCCTGCCATCTTGCAAAGATTTGCTTTGAGACAAGATTTTTAATATCTTTTTCAAAGATATATTTACTTGCTTTTGAGTCAGTTCTGACAAGAAAATCCTTGTTGATAAGATCTCCTTGGAACTTTTGAACACAAAGTACTATTGCTAGCACTTCTTTTTTGATAGTGGAATAGTTCTTTTGAGCGCTATTCCATATTCCAGAATGGTAACGGATAAGTACTTCTTTTCCGTTAACATCTTGTTTGAGGATACCGCCGTAACCGAGATCTGAGGCATCGGTTTCAACGATAATGTTGGCTGATTCATCCACTAGCGATAAGCACGGGATGGCTTTTGATAAAGCCTTGATGGATTTGACAGCACTGGTGTGCTCGTCTTTCCATGGCTTTGGATTTTTCTTAAGTCTGTCGTATAGCGGCAGACAAATGATACGGAGATCTTTAATAAAGTCTCCGATATAATTGACACAGCCAAGAAATCTCTGTAGCTGAGTCTTATCTTGAATAACATCGGGAAACTTATCCACGAAGTCTAATGACCGTTGGATAGGTTTGATGATTCCTTGATCGATTTCGTATCCTAAGAAACGAATTTTTGTTTGAAATAATGTTATCTTGGGTAGAGATACCACAAGACCATTTTTTTTGATTACATAGATAAAACATTTTAAATGTTTAAAATGTTCTTCTATTGTTTGAGAATATACAAGAACGTCATCAATGTAAACAATTGTGAAGTCTTGATATTGATTGAAAATGTCATTCATGATCTTTTGAAACTCCGAAGGAGCATTCTTTAGGCCAAATGGCATTACATTCCATTCGTATTGACCGAATGGTACATTGAACGCGGTTTTGTACCGATCTTTGATATTGATTTGAATCTGCCAGAAGCCAGATTTCATATCAAATTTTGAAAAGATTTTTGCAGAAGCTATTCGCTTAAGCAAATCTTGCCGATTAGGTATTGGATACCTAATCCATTTGAGAACCTTGTTTAAAGGTTTGTAGTTAATAACCAATCTAGGAATGCCACGTTCCTTTTCAGCTTGATTATTAACGTAGAAAGCCGCACATGACCATGGGCTCTTTGATGGGCTTATTAAACCCTTTTTGAGGAGATCGTCAATCTCGTTTTTACAAGTCTTGACGAGTTCTTTTGACATTTGAATGGGCCTTGCCCTTGTAGGGATTTGGGCCTCATCAAATTGATCTACATAGGGAAGATCCACTATGTGATATTTTCTGTCCCAAAAGGCACTTGGGATATTTGAACATATTTCAGTCTGAATTCTTTTCAGAATCAGCTGAATATTATTCTGAACAGAAGGCTTAATGATTTCTTCAGAAATCCTTCTGCATTTGATATCATCTTGAAGGAATTCGATCTGCCTTTCCTTCGTAGAGATTTTATTGAGGCATTCCTCAATTTTTGAAATATATTTAGGAGTAATGCTGTCGCAGAACTCAAAAATAATTGTTTTTCCTAGTTTATGAGAAGTAATACCTTCTTCAGAAACTTGGAATGGATAGAGTTGAGTGAGGAAAGGTGTTCCAAGGATTACTTCCTCATTCAAATCTTTCATACAAAGAAAAGTGTTTACGAAACACACTTCTTTGTTGCATATGTGGACTCCTGACAGTTTGTAGTTAACCGTCAGTTCCTGATTGCCTGCTCCTCTTAGAGTCTGACAGGTGATTTCAAAATACCTAGAAGGGATGATTCCTTCCTTTAGGACATTTTGATCAGCTCCTGAATCTATGAGGGCTATTACCGTAATTTTATAATCACGGATTTTTAAAGTGATCTTTGAATACCACTTTTGATTGAAAACTTTGTTAATGTAATTAATATTATCATTAACAAGCATTTGAGAAGATGTTCCTGTTTCAACAGGGATCATCATGTTTGATCTTTCTTGAACAACAAGCATTTTGTTTTCAAGAGCAGTGAGTCGTTGCTTTGTATCAGCAACTTCTCTTTTGAGGGTTTTGATTTCCAATTGCAAGTCTTGAATTCTGACTGGCATTGGATTATCATCCCTTTTGAGCCTATCAATTACTTCCTGAAAGTTGAAGTAGATAGGTTTTCTTTCTTCTTCATCAGATGTCCCCTTAAGTTCTTCTTTGAGCTTAACGAGCATCTGCTTTTGAATAAGAGGATCAGGAATTGCTTCGATAGATTCGAAGAGAGTTTCCTGAATTTTTGTAAGTACGTTGATGCATCCTACGCAAGGAATGACATCATCGTCTGCTTCACTTGAAGAAGAGGGATCGAAATAATCAGTTCCTTCTTCTATTTGATTAATCATATCATTATCAGAGGATTCTGAAGAAGAATCTCCTTTGATAGATAGATCTTCAAAGATGCTGAGCAGAGATTGTTTGACGCCTTCGTCAATCTCTAGCTTGTTTATCTTCTTTTTGAGATCTGGACATCTATTAGAATAATGCCCAGTTTTTTGACAATTGTAGCACTTAACAGTGCTACGATCAACGGCGGCCTGTCTTTTCTTAGCCTTCCGTTTGTTGTAGTATTTCTTCTTTCGAGGAATATACTCATTTGATGATCGTTTGCTTTTGGAAAAAAGCTTTTTATTCGACCTTTTCTTTGAAGGAGGCTTATTTTCAACTCCATATTGTTTGCAAAAAGACCCCAGTTCCTTTCGGTAATCTGCGTCTGTTGCAACTCTTTTGTTGTGCTGCTGCTCCTGGCAGAGTTCTAAACAAACTGCCTGGATAGCGCTATGGATATCCCCATAAGTTAGGGATGCCCAATTGATTTCTACTCCTCCATGCTTTGTTGTCATGGTAGAATAGAATTTTTGACTTACATATTTGGGTAATCCGGAAACAAATTTTCGTTTCCAAACATTATCCCCACATGTAGTAAGATTATAAAGACGTGCCATATAGGTGTCTTTATACCATTTGAAATCGCTCATCTTGTGGCATTTCATCCCCAAGAGAGCTTCCATTGATTGATCACTGTATAGGTCTGTTCGACCTATAAAGTGTTTCATACAAGTGTAAACAAAGGTGTCTACACAATTGGGAGACGTGTCTACATACCTTTCTTCTAGACCGTCGGCGTTGATTCTAGTCTTAGTGGTTTCTAAGACTGATTCACTTATTGACTTCCTGTTATCTTCAGTTAATTGATTGTACCACCAACTTCTTAGATTACCTGTTAATCCAGAAAGTAGGCAGACTAAAATGTCGGGCTGAGTAAGCTTCTTGGCGGAGTAAGCTGTACTTGCCACAAACATCTCTTGGAATATTGTAACCATTTGCCCTTCAGAGCAACCGTCAATGTTCCAAGTGACCAGAGAACCCCCGTCATAAGTTCGAGAGTCTGGTTTGAAGTCATCCCATCCGAGATCGGGTGGTGATGGTCTTTTGTAATGATTCTTCAGTTCAGTAACGTTACCGATAGGAAGAATCTTTGTAGTTGATCCGGAGGGATCAACCCCCTTGATCATATTCAAGTTTTCGTCTTTCTTAGAAAGTCCGAAAGCCTGAATTGTTCTTCTAGAACTTTCTGCCCTATCACCAGCAGTAGGTTCTTCATTTGATAACTTCTTACTGATTTTTTCAAGAAGTTCTTCTACACCAGTTTCGCCAAACTTTAAAGCAGGTTGCCTTGGGTTTGGTTGAACTGTTGGACGGAGAGGGTCGATTTTGGGAAAACCGACATGCTCCTTTGAAACCATCTTAACCGTTTGGTCAGAGGTTCTTATTTCTTCAACTGACTTTGATAAAGTCGTAAGGACTTTATTAGAGTAGTTGAGTTGTTGTTGGATGTTCTTAATTTCTCTGACACCAACAGTTTTGGTTTTCTCTTCATCAATGGATTTGTAAGGAGAAGAGATTATTTTTGAAGAGGGAACTAAAGGATGAGAGAAATTAGCTTCTTCTTCCGGAGGATAGTCAGAAGTTATTTCTTTTCCCGTAGTTGTTAGCCAGATGGTTGGCCTTTTGATAACATTAACCTGACGATTTATCAAGCTAATGAATTCTTGTTTAGTAAGAAGACCTTTGAAACTTGTCCTCTTACCCTTTTTATGATCTTCGAAAGCCATGGTGAGATAATCATCATACCTTTCGTCAATTGATTTCTCAATGGTGAGAGTATTGATCTGGTCATAAATATGTCCAGATTTTCTTTTCATTTCAGTCTGAGTAGGAGATACGGATCCTTCAGACCTTTCTTGTTGAATGTCTGGAATTGGATAGTCATAATCCACTCTAAGGGATTTAGATCTTCCAACAGACCTTTGATTAGTAGTGGGTCGTCCAGATGAACTGGTACTAGGCCGACTACTTAAGTATTCTTGAATTAGCGGTGGTTTAGGGTTGTCCGGGGGACCGAATTGGACTTCCACATGACCATCTGCAAATTCAGATATTTGAGCATTAGAACTCTGTCTATCCTGGGGAATAGTAGCATTTTCTATTCTCCAAATTGGATTAGACGTTAGTTCTTGCCAATTGAGACGCTTAGGAACAGTCATAGAGGTTTTCTCTAGATTGACTTCCATAAGCATGGTGTAGTTTCTGGGAGAAACTGCCAAAGCCATTGGTGATAGATTGGTTTCCATCACCTTGTAATACAGCCTGTAGATGATTGCATAGGGGTAGCTACCATCTTTCATGCGTAATCCTTGACCTCTAACATCTAGACTGAGTACATCTAGAATGTTACGATCTTGAAGAGAAACGGTGTACCCTGGTTTACATGAAAAGTAGACTGGGCCGTTCTCCAGATTTGACTGAACTATCCCCAGAATAGAATCTGTGAAGTTCAGGAATCGTTTGTCTCTTAAGGCGACATAGATTGGAGAATCTAAGCCTGTCCTATAGAGAGGTTTGATTGCGACTTGAACACATCCGATATGTAAGTATTTGAAATACTGTCGGTATGCGTCTAGTGCTTCAGTTTCAAAGAGACGAAATTCAGAAAAATCGTTCTCTATTGAAATATTTGATTCCGAAATGTGTATAACATCTCGTTCTTTGTGCTTGAATATTGGAACCTTGTATATAGTTCCAACCTCAAGTTTTGGTACGGACCAATTATGAAGTTTTTCTTCAATTTGGCCTATTTGATTCTCTGTATGCGTTATTTTCGCCAGAGCTTTCTCAATATCCTTTACAGGATCATTTGAAGACGTAGTAGTGTCTACTACGACGGGAGTGTAGAAGAGTTTTTTCTTTAATTTTGAAAGCATGGGGAAAAGAGATGGAGAAAACGAACTTAAGATACATAATAACAATAATCTATAAACTTTAATTGATTCTTAACTTTGGCTTAATTAGTCACAGTATTTATTAGTTTATATCAATCGATCTAAGTTAGAAAATTATCAAGATTAAAATCATCCTTATTCAAACTTGAAGGTTAACCACGCCTTTATCAAGTTATCTTGAAAAGTATGATTCTCATCTTCAAAACTTCTAAATTAGAGAGACAACTGACTAATAAATTAAAGGAAGTAATTAAGAACATTGATAAGAACCAAAGAAAGAGTTATAGAGAGGAGTTATTACTTATCTTAAGCCCTTGAGATGTTTACTCCATAGAGAGAGAAAGTAGAGAGAAAATGTTTGAGCTCATGGCTCTGATACCATTTGAGAGTTGCCTATGGGCTCCTTATATAGAAATCCCAAACTTGCAACAATTACAGGAATATCCAAGAGTGGCCGACAGGACAGACCCCTGTTTGACCTTATCTCGTTGGAAACTCAAATTTCTCAATAAAATAAAAAAACTTTACAAAAGTAAAAGTAAACTTTAATAAAGTAAAGTTAACTCTACTTTTGAAAAAGCAAGGAAAATTACAAACTTTACAAAAGCTGAAATGAAAGCTGATAACATATGTCTGCACTTCATCGTCTTTTATCTTTGTCTTCTTTTGTCGTGGCGATGATGTCACCCAGCGTTTCTCTTGAATGGCCTGGACTGATTGCTTTACACTTAGTATTTTTTCTTCTAAATATCTCGAGATTCTGGCGATAACCTCTGAGGGTGCGTTCCCGGGACTTACTTCGGCTTCCCCCGCCATTGCTGCCCTAAGCACCTTACCATCTTCTCTTGATATTTAGTTGATTAAATTAAGTGTAGCAATTTTTCCTGTTCAAGGATTTGTCCTTCGCTTTCTGCGTGGCCTGTGAGCTGGTTATTTCTCACTTTCAGTAGTGTCGCTATCTCCATCATCCTCCCCTTTCAATCGGAGACTAGTATAGTCGACGATGAACTTAATATATTGCAGACTAGTTTTTAATTTAATTTTAAAATTATTATTAATTTACATATTAATACATACCCTTCAACTCGGTTGAGAATCCAGGTATGGATCTAGGATATCGAAATTTAAATACGGGTCGTATTCAAAATCGATGTTGTTGACAGAAGATTGAGATATGACTTCATCAATATCATCATCTTCTCTTTGAACTGGTACTTGCTCAGTGGGATTCTGAGAAGCTGTTTGAATTACAGTCCTTAGTTCGGAAGCAGATGATGCTCCTGCTAAAGATGCAATGGTTGAGTTTCGTTGTAGAAGGAATTGTTCTTCTTCTACACGAGAATGATGAGGATTAGCCTTTAAGAATTGGCTTATCCTTTCTTCTGAAAGATGAGAAATATTGAATTTTTCCCACCATTTGATCTTTAAAACCTTGTTAAGGGTTTTAAATTTTCCCTTTGGAGCTAACTGGTAATTCCAGCAGAAGATCCAAGGTAATTGAAAATTCAAAGAGAATCTAAACGTCATCGCAAGCGGTGACGAATGGACACTAATTGAAAAAAGATGGAATGATTTTTGTATTTCTACAGGAAATATTTCTTGTGAAATACCAAAATTAAACCACCATCTTTGAAACCAATTAGGAAAGTTAAATTTGTAAGATTTCTTACAAAAAGTAACAAACCATGAATGGTTATATGGTTCATACCAAAATATATTGTACCAAGCCATAATATAGTCATGGTAACAATATGTTTGTGGTCTGAAACTTCTTGAGAATCGTTTGGGAACCGACATCCCCTGAGACCAGTGAGATGGCGTAAGAACCCTAAGAATTCTCAATTTTGAGAAAATTATTCTTGACGGATCATTTCTGTCCGGCACATGAACTATTTCAATTGATTTGGTATCAACTAAAATAAATTCATAGAATAATCTTGTTTTTGAAGTATCCTCAGGCATAAAAAGAAAGCCAGAAGGATATATTTGATTACATACATCATTAGGAGTTGGACCATCGAATTCAGGTTCGATGATAATTTCTTCTAATGAAGTTTTTGTATGATAACCTGTTATCTGAGGTCTTGCCTGAAAGACAGCAGGTCGTAGAGTCCTAGCATAGGATTGTGGTCCTGATGCTGGCCTGATTGCATTTAGAGAAGAGGGAGCCTGAATAGGTCTTTCTCCTTCTCTAATTGATAAACTCCTCTGTGAGGAACCTTGACGTCGCCTGGAAATCGTTGTATAGTCGAGATCCATAGCGCAATGGTCTGCATTCATTGGAGTGATTGCAGCCGTTTGAGCGATGGGGCGTTTACCCCTTTGTGAACTAGTTCCAGAAGAACTAGCGATTGAAGGGACTACTCCTGGGTTGGAGTTATTTGAAGAGGTTGGCCCTGGAGGCCTGGCTGGTGGTCTTGGTCGACCGTGATGCATTGAAGAGAGAGAGCTTTAGAGATTCCTTGAGAGAGATGTTCTCTCGAGAGGTAATCTGCTAAGCTATTCTCGCTGCCTTTTATAGGCACAATTGAGAAATCGAAGCAAGATAGGATTGCCTGCCATCTTGCAAAGATTTGCTTTGAGACAAGATTTTTAATATCTTTTTCAAAGATATATTTACTTGCTTTTGAGTCAGTTCTGACAAGAAAATCCTTGTTGATAAGATCTCCTTGGAACTTTTGAACACAAAGTACTATTGCTAGCACTTCTTTTTTGATAGTGGAATAGTTCTTTTGAGCGCTATTCCATATTCCAGAATGGTAACGGATAAGTACTTCTTTTCCGTTAACATCTTGTTTGAGGATACCGCCGTAACCGAGATCTGAGGCATCGGTTTCAACGATAATGTTGGCTGATTCATCCACTAGCGATAAGCACGGGATGGCTTTTGATAAAGCCTTGATGGATTTGACAGCACTGGTGTGCTCGTCTTTCCATGGCTTTGGATTTTTCTTAAGTCTGTCGTATAGCGGCAGACAAATGATACGGAGATCTTTAATAAAGTCTCCGATATAATTGACACAGCCAAGAAATCTCTGTAGCTGAGTCTTATCTTGAATAACATCGGGAAACTTATCCACGAAGTCTAATGACCGTTGGATAGGTTTGATGATTCCTTGATCGATTTCGTATCCTAAGAAACGAATTTTTGTTTGAAATAATGTTATCTTGGGTAGAGATACCACAAGACCATTTTTTTTGATTACATAGATAAAACATTTTAAATGTTTAAAATGTTCTTCTATTGTTTGAGAATATACAAGAACGTCATCAATGTAAACAATTGTGAAGTCTTGATATTGATTGAAAATGTCATTCATGATCTTTTGAAACTCCGAAGGAGCATTCTTTAGGCCAAATGGCATTACATTCCATTCGTATTGACCGAATGGTACATTGAACGCGGTTTTGTACCGATCTTTGATATTGATTTGAATCTGCCAGAAGCCAGATTTCATATCAAATTTTGAAAAGATTTTTGCAGAAGCTATTCGCTTAAGCAAATCTTGCCGATTAGGTATTGGATACCTAATCCATTTGAGAACCTTGTTTAAAGGTTTGTAGTTAATAACCAATCTAGGAATGCCACGTTCCTTTTCAGCTTGATTATTAACGTAGAAAGCCGCACATGACCATGGGCTCTTTGATGGGCTTATTAAACCCTTTTTGAGGAGATCGTCAATCTCGTTTTTACAAGTCTTGACGAGTTCTTTTGACATTTGAATGGGCCTTGCCCTTGTAGGGATTTGGGCCTCATCAAATTGATCTACATAGGGAAGATCCACTATGTGATATTTTCTGTCCCAAAAGGCACTTGGGATATTTGAACATATTTCAGTCTGAATTCTTTTCAGAATCAGCTGAATATTATTCTGAACAGAAGGCTTAATGATTTCTTCAGAAATCCTTCTGCATTTGATATCATCTTGAAGGAATTCGATCTGCCTTTCCTTCGTAGAGATTTTATTGAGGCATTCCTCAATTTTTGAAATATATTTAGGAGTAATGCTGTCGCAGAACTCAAAAATAATTGTTTTTCCTAGTTTATGAGAAGTAATACCTTCTTCAGAAACTTGGAATGGATAGAGTTGAGTGAGGAAAGGTGTTCCAAGGATTACTTCCTCATTCAAATCTTTCATACAAAGAAAAGTGTTTACGAAACACACTTCTTTGTTGCATATGTGGACTCCTGACAGTTTGTAGTTAACCGTCAGTTCCTGATTGCCTGCTCCTCTTAGAGTCTGACAGGTGATTTCAAAATACCTAGAAGGGATGATTCCTTCCTTTAGGACATTTTGATCAGCTCCTGAATCTATGAGGGCTATTACCGTAATTTTATAATCACGGATTTTTAAAGTGATCTTTGAATACCACTTTTGATTGAAAACTTTGTTAATGTAATTAATATTATCATTAACAAGCATTTGAGAAGATGTTCCTGTTTCAACAGGGATCATCATGTTTGATCTTTCTTGAACAACAAGCATTTTGTTTTCAAGAGCAGTGAGTCGTTGCTTTGTATCAGCAACTTCTCTTTTGAGGGTTTTGATTTCCAATTGCAAGTCTTGAATTCTGACTGGCATTGGATTATCATCCCTTTTGAGCCTATCAATTACTTCCTGAAAGTTGAAGTAGATAGGTTTTCTTTCTTCTTCATCAGATGTCCCCTTAAGTTCTTCTTTGAGCTTAACGAGCATCTGCTTTTGAATAAGAGGATCAGGAATTGCTTCGATAGATTCGAAGAGAGTTTCCTGAATTTTTGTAAGTACGTTGATGCATCCTACGCAAGGAATGACATCATCGTCTGCTTCACTTGAAGAAGAGGGATCGAAATAATCAGTTCCTTCTTCTATTTGATTAATCATATCATTATCAGAGGATTCTGAAGAAGAATCTCCTTTGATAGATAGATCTTCAAAGATGCTGAGCAGAGATTGTTTGACGCCTTCGTCAATCTCTAGCTTGTTTATCTTCTTTTTGAGATCTGGACATCTATTAGAATAATGCCCAGTTTTTTGACAATTGTAGCACTTAACAGTGCTACGATCAACGGCGGCCTGTCTTTTCTTAGCCTTCCGTTTGTTGTAGTATTTCTTCTTTCGAGGAATATACTCATTTGATGATCGTTTGCTTTTGGAAAAAAGCTTTTTATTCGACCTTTTCTTTGAAGGAGGCTTATTTTCAACTCCATATTGTTTGCAAAAAGACCCCAGTTCCTTTCGGTAATCTGCGTCTGTTGCAACTCTTTTGTTGTGCTGCTGCTCCTGGCAGAGTTCTAAACAAACTGCCTGGATAGCGCTATGGATATCCCCATAAGTTAGGGATGCCCAATTGATTTCTACTCCTCCATGCTTTGTTGTCATGGTAGAATAGAATTTTTGACTTACATATTTGGGTAATCCGGAAACAAATTTTCGTTTCCAAACATTATCCCCACATGTAGTAAGATTATAAAGACGTGCCATATAGGTGTCTTTATACCATTTGAAATCGCTCATCTTGTGGCATTTCATCCCCAAGAGAGCTTCCATTGATTGATCACTGTATAGGTCTGTTCGACCTATAAAGTGTTTCATACAAGTGTAAACAAAGGTGTCTACACAATTGGGAGACGTGTCTACATACCTTTCTTCTAGACCGTCGGCGTTGATTCTAGTCTTAGTGGTTTCTAAGACTGATTCACTTATTGACTTCCTGTTATCTTCAGTTAATTGATTGTACCACCAACTTCTTAGATTACCTGTTAATCCAGAAAGTAGGCAGACTAAAATGTCGGGCTGAGTAAGCTTCTTGGCGGAGTAAGCTGTACTTGCCACAAACATCTCTTGGAATATTGTAACCATTTGCCCTTCAGAGCAACCGTCAATGTTCCAAGTGACCAGAGAACCCCCGTCATAAGTTCGAGAGTCTGGTTTGAAGTCATCCCATCCGAGATCGGGTGGTGATGGTCTTTTGTAATGATTCTTCAGTTCAGTAACGTTACCGATAGGAAGAATCTTTGTAGTTGATCCGGAGGGATCAACCCTCTTGATCATATTCAAGTTTTCGTCTTTCTTAGAAAGTCCGAAAGCCTGAATTGTTCTTCTAGAACTTTCTGCCCTATCACCAGCAGTAGGTTCTTCATTTGATAACTTCTTACTGATTTTTTCAAGAAGTTCTTCTACACCAGTTTCGCCAAACTTTAAAGCAGGTTGCCTTGGGTTTGGTTGAACTGTTGGACGGAGAGGGTCGATTTTGGGAAAACCGACATGCTCCTTTGAAACCATCTTAACCGTTTGGTCAGAGGTTCTTATTTCTTCAACTGACTTTGATAAAGTCGTAAGGACTTTATTAGAGTAGTTGAGTTGTTGTTGGATGTTCTTAATTTCTCTGACACCAACAGTTTTGGTTTTCTCTTCATCAATGGATTTGTAAGGAGAAGAGATTATTTTTGAAGAGGGAACTAAAGGATGAGAGAAATTAGCTTCTTCTTCCGGAGGATAGTCAGAAGTTATTTCTTTTCCCGTAGTTGTTAGCCAGATGGTTGGCCTTTTGATAACATTAACCTGACGATTTATCAAGCTAATGAATTCTTGTTTAGTAAGAAGACCTTTGAAACTTGTCCTCTTACCCTTTTTATGATCTTCGAAAGCCATGGTGAGATAATCATCATACCTTTCGTCAATTGATTTCTCAATGGTGAGAGTATTGATCTGGTCATAAATATGTCCAGATTTTCTTTTCATTTCAGTCTGAGTAGGAGATACGGATCCTTCAGACCTTTCTTGTTGAATGTCTGGAATTGGATAGTCATAATCCACTCTAAGGGATTTAGATCTTCCAACAGACCTTTGATTAGTAGTGGGTCGTCCAGATGAACTGGTACTAGGCCGACTACTTAAGTATTCTTGAATTAGCGGTGGTTTAGGGTTGTCCGGGGGACCGAATTGGACTTCCACATGACCATCTGCAAATTCAGATATTTGAGCATTAGAACTCTGTCTATCCTGGGGAATAGTAGCATTTTCTATTCTCCAAATTGGATTAGACGTTAGTTCTTGCCAATTGAGACGCTTAGGAACAGTCATAGAGGTTTTCTCTAGATTGACTTCCATAAGCATGGTGTAGTTTCTGGGAGAAACTGCCAAAGCCATTGGTGATAGATTGGTTTCCATCACCTTGTAATACAGCCTGTAGATGATTGCATAGGGGTAGCTACCATCTTTCATGCGTAATCCTTGACCTCTAACATCTAGACTGAGTACATCTAGAATGTTACGATCTTGAAGAGAAACGGTGTACCCTGGTTTACATGAAAAGTAGACTGGGCCGTTCTCCAGATTTGACTGAACTATCCCCAGAATAGAATCTGTGAAGTTCAGGAATCGTTTGTCTCTTAAGGCGACATAGATTGGAGAATCTAAGCCTGTCCTATAGAGAGGTTTGATTGCGACTTGAACACATCCGATATGTAAGTATTTGAAATACTGTCGGTATGCGTCTAGTGCTTCAGTTTCAAAGAGACGAAATTCAGAAAAATCGTTCTCTATTGAAATATTTGATTCCGAAATGTGTATAACATCTCGTTCTTTGTGCTTGAATATTGGAACCTTGTATATAGTTCCAACCTCAAGTTTTGGTACGGACCAATTATGAAGTTTTTCTTCAATTTGGCCTATTTGATTCTCTGTATGCGTTATTTTCGCCAGAGCTTTCTCAATATCCTTTACAGGATCATTTGAAGACGTAGTAGTGTCTACTACGACGGGAGTGTAGAAGAGTTTTTTCTTTAATTTTGAAAGCATGGGGAAAAGAGATGGAGAAAACGAACTTAAGATACATAATAACAATAATCTATAAACTTTAATTGATTCTTAACTTTGGCTTAATTAGTCACAGTATTTATTAGTTTATATCAATCGATCTAAGTTAGAAAATTATCAAGATTAAAATCATCCTTATTCAAACTTGAAGGTTAACCACGCCTTTATCAAGTTATCTTGAAAAGTATGATTCTCATCTTCAAAACTTCTAAATTAGAGAGACAACTGACTAATAAATTAAAGGAAGTAATTAAGAACATTGATAAGAACCAAAGAAAGAGTTATAGAGAGGAGTTATTACTTATCTTAAGCCCTTGAGATGTTTACTCCATAGAGAGAGAAAGTAGAGAGAAAATGTTTGAGCTCATGGCTCTGATACCATTTGAGAGTTGCCTATGGGCTCCTTATATAGAAATCCCAAACTTGCAACAATTACAGGAATATCCAAGAGTGGCCGACAGGACAGACCCCTGTTTGACCTTATCTCGTTGGAAACTCAAATTTCTCAATAAAATAAAAAAAACTTTACAAAAGTAAAAGTAAACTTTAATAAAGTAAAGTTAACTCTACTTTTGAAAAAGCAAGGAAAATTACAAACTTTACAAAAGCTGAAATGAAAGCTGATAACATATGTCTGCACTTCATCTTTGGGAATGGGAGATAGGAAGGTTGAGTAAATATTTAGCAAGTGAAGCTCGCAAATATTTCTCGATGACCTTTCCTTTACAACTCGGAAGTCTTTTATAGATTCCGGATTTGAAACGGCAATTAAATTAAACTAACTAAGAGATAAGTTTGAACCGACAGGACATGCCCTGCGTGAACCAAACTTTCTCAATGGAGACAAACTACTTTCTAAAATAAAACAAACGACTTTAATAAAGTAGAGGAATCTACTTTATCAAAAGTAATAAAACAAAAATAGTAAACGGCGGAAAGTAAAAAGCAAATAGTAAATAAAATGATTACAAAAGACAAAATAAAATGATAAACTTTGAAAAAGTAAAATAAAGACGAATCGTCATCATTCTGGTCCAGTCGTGCTTGTCCTTTCATCTTTAATAAAGTAGCTTTATTAAAGCGATGCGTCAGTCTTTCATTATTGCTTCTGTCCGATACTTCAAGATTGTTGAAGAGGCAAGGATACACCGGAGAGCTTACCAACGGTTTTACAGCGCCCACCTGGCGACTTACTACCGGGAACACAACTCCTAAAGATCCGCAGCAGGTCCTCATCTTCAACCTTTGATATCTTCAAGCAATAGTCTTTCACTGAAACAGATAACAACTCTGAAGAGGCTGATCACGCTAGCTTGTTTCCAAGTAGCAACTCTGGAGAGACTTATTACGCCATCTGCTCTGTTGATGCGCTGGCACAAGACTGGAAGTGGATGATGATTTTACTATGTTCAATACAGAATCCAGACCTTTACAAGGGATTCTGTACATCTGCTACTATACATACTATTAATTTACAGACTCAAAACTTTACAACATAGATAATCAGGAATTAATTTCCCGATTATGAAAACTAAAAAGAATATACAAAAAGATACAAGAAATTGTACAAAAATGAATCTAAAATCAAGATCTAAAATCTTGACTAGAAAAGACTAAAAGGAATGTACAGGAAAGATGAAAAACATATAGAAAAATATATACAAGTATACAATAGTTTATCCTCGTTTCGGAGGGGTTTTTTTTTTTTTTTTTTTTTTTTTTTTAAACAAGATTCACGGAGGTTGTGAATCTAGAAACGGATCATTTAGATCATATGGAGACATTTCTTCGTCATCGTCAGCTTCGCTGTGATGAGAAGGAGTTCTGCTTTTAGCTTCTTCCAGAATTCTCTGGTATTCTTCTTCTGAGGTTGTTTGGGCAAGCCTCGAGATCAAATGAGACCGAGTATTCAGAAATTCTGAATTACTCTTTGATTGATCAAGTAGTTCTTGATTGCAAGAGAACCACTCCTTCAATCCTTCTTGAGACAGATGGGAAATATCATATTTATCCCACCATTTAATCTTCACCGTTTTGGCGAGTTCTTTGACGTTATCTTTTACTCTAGACTGGAAATTCCAGCTGAGTATCCATGAGACCTTAAAATATAAGCAGAATCGAAACAAATTTGGAAATTCGTTCTTGCCTATATTTTGTTGGAATTGATGGTATGCTCTTTGAACTTCTACAGGGAATATATCTTCTGTGAGTCCAAAAGTTTTCCACCAATTGATGAACCAGTATGGATATTCCATACGGTGAGCTCTCTGGCAAAATTGAATAAACCAGGAGTGATCAAACTTGATATACCATAGGACGTAGAACCATGCTTGGACGTAGTCTCTATAGGTATATGTTTGGGGTTTGAAATGTTGAGACAGAGTCCTGGGTGTGAATACACTTTGATTCCAATGGGTTGGAGTCAGGACTTTGAAGATCTTCAATTTGGAGAAAGCGACTTTCTTTGGGTCGTCGCGATCTGGTATATGAGTTACTTCAACAGACTTTGTGTCTACTAAAATAAACTCATAGAATTTTCTTGTTTTGAAAATCTCCTCCGGCATGAAGTAGAAACCGGTAGGGAAATAGTTTTTGATGATGTCCGTGATGGAAGCACCATCAGCTTCTGGCTCTATTACTGCTGGTTCAACAGCAATAGGCTTTTGGAAGTAAGCTTTCACCTGAGGTTTAGGTGTAAACCTACTATTTGGATCTACTGCCTGTGAAAAGGTAGTAGGTCGAGGGGACGACATAGGTCTTGGAGACGACGAACTGGATCCCTGAACAGAGGGAGCCGGAACAGATGTTCTTCTAGAACTTTGAGAGAGCGTCGGAGAGACTGGTCGTCTACTCGGACGGGTTAGGTTGGCCGATGGCCTTGGTGGTGGAGTAGATGACTCCATGGAATCGCGAATCACGATTCCTGAAGAACGTTGCCTAGGCCTGACCACCAGTGTGAAATCAGTGTCTAAGGCATATCGCTCTGCAGTCATCGGACTTGCAGTTTGAGACGAGGTAGATGCCTTTTCTTTGCCTTTTGAGACAGGGGTTGCAGGGCTCTTGCCCTTTCTACTGGACATCTTTTTTCCTATCACTTTGGAGAGAGGAAGAGGATGGCAGAGAGGGAGAGATTTTAGAGAGGGTCTTGTTTAGAAACTCTCTTGATAGGTAATCTGCTAAGGGGTTTTGAACTCCTTTTATAGGCAAAACCTCAAAGTCGAAACATGATAAGATTGCTTGCCATCTGGCAAAAATCTGTTTTGAGACTAAATTCTCAACATCTTTTTCTAAAACAAATTTAGATGCTTGAGAATCCGTTTTGATGATAAATCTTTTGTTTATCAAATCTCCTTGAAATTTTTGAACACATAAAACTATGGCCAAAATTTCTTTCTTGATTGTTGAGTAATTTTTCTGGGTATCGTTCCATACTCCAGAATAAAATCTCACTATTTGTTCTTGTTTATCCATACACTGTTTGAGGATTCCTCCATATCCGATGTCGGATGCGTCAGATTCCACTATCAACGATGCTTCTGGATTTACAAGACTTAAACAGGGAATTGTTTTGACTAAATCCTTTATTCTCTTTACAGCTTGCGTATGCTTAGCTGTCCAGGGTTTTGGATTTTTTCTAAGTCTTTGAAACAGTGGTTTGCAAATGGGCCTCAAGTTTTCAATAAAATCTGAGACATAGTTGAGACAGCCCAAAAACCTTTGTAATTGGGTTTTGTTTAAAATCTCGTCCGAAAAATTTTCCGCGAATTCTATGGACCTTAGAATGGGTGTTATCTGGCCCATATAAATTTCAAATCCAAGAAAACGGATTTTGGTTTGAAATAGTTTTATTTTTGAGACAGATATTACTAAACCATTTTGTTTAACAATATCTAAAAATTTTCTCAAATGAGAAAAATGTTGATCTATACCTGATGAGAAAATTAAAACATCATCGATATAGATAATTGAAAATTGAGATATAGGATCAAGAATATCATTCATGATTTTTTGGAATTCTGATGGAGCGTTTTTCAGGCCGAATGGCATGACGTTCCATTCATATTGTCCAAAAGGAACATTGAATGCAGTCTTGTAACGATCCTTTTCTGAAATTTGTATTTGCCAGAAACCTGACTTCATATCAAATTTCGAAAATACGTTTGATCCTGATATCCTTTTTAACAAATCATTTTTGTTGGGAATTGGATATCTAATCCATTCCAAAACTTTGTTTAAGGGTTTGTAGTTGATTACCAACCTGGGTACACCACGCTCCTTTTCTGCCTGATTGTTGACATAGAATGCTGCGCATGACCATGGGCTTTTGGATGGTCTTATCAGCTTCTTTTTTATCAACTCGTTGATCTCTGACCGGCAATGTTGTAACAATTCAGAGTTCATCTGGATTGGTCTTGCCTTTGTCGGAATTTGAGACTCTTTGAATTCCTTGACATATGGTAAGTCTACCATATGCTGTTTTCTGTCCCAAAATGCATTGGGATAGTCTGAGCAGACTTCTTTTTCAAATCTTTGTTTTAAGATTTGAATCTTTTCCTGCATTTGTTTTTGTTGAATACTTTCTTCAACTCTTTTGTAGCTGACTTCTTCCTTCAGGAAGGCTATCTGCTTCTCTTTTAGACTGATGTTGTTCAGCTGACTTTCTTTACTCATAGAACAGACCTTATGAGTAAGTATTGGCTTGATCCATTCGAACAGAATTTCCTGCCCTATGGATTGAGTATGTATACCCTTTTCTGATACACTTAAAGGGTATAGTTGGGTGAGAAATGGAGTTCCTAAGATCATATCTTGACTTAGGTTTTTCACCAGAAGACATGAAGTTACGAAACATATCCCTTCTTTACAGATATGTATTTCTGGTAACTTGTGTTGTATCTTCAATGGACCTCCGTCGGCTCCTTTTAGGACTTCTTTTGTCTTCTTGAAGTATTTTGACGGGATTAGTCCTTCTCGGATGCAGTTCTGATCTGCTCCTGAATCTATCAAGGCAACTAGAGTTATCTTAAAATTTGCAACTTTCAAAGTTACCTCTGTATACCATTTTTGGTATGAGACCTTGGTTATGGTGTTTAAGAACACCCCTTCATTTATCTTCAGCTCCTTTGATGGTTCTTCCATCGGCTGCTTTCCTTTTCTTAAGGAAGCTATCTCTGTTTTAAGCTTAAGGTAATCATCCTTGCAGCTTTGCCTTAGTTCTGAAACTTCTCCTTTTAGAGTGTTGATTTCAAATTGTAGGTCTTGAACTGAGACCTTCTTTTCTCTCTTCATTCGTCCCAAGACATCGTCTAGTGTGATGGGAATGACATCTAGGTCGATATCTTTCTTTTCATCTTCTTTCTTTGATGAATTCTTTTTTAATGACTCTTTTAGTTGCTTAAGGACAGCAACCTTCGTCTCTTCTTCTGGGAGCTTCTCCACTAAGTCTAGGAGAAATTCCTGATCACTTGTTATAACATTTATACTGTTATAACAGCCGCATGCTCTGCCTCCTTTGCAGTCCTTTTTATGAATTTCTTCAAATTCTCCTTCGTCAGAATAGTAAGATGAATCCTCAGATTCTTCTCTTATTACCTGAACATCTTTATCTGACTCTGATTGTGAGTAGTCACTGGAGCTTGAACCAAACGCGACTAGCAGCTCCTTTTTTAGATCCTCATCAATCTGGAGTTCGTTGATTTTTCCTCTTAAGGGACATCTATTAGAATAGTGTCCGAACTTCTTGCATTTGTAGCACTGAATCTGCTTTCCAGACTTCTTGTGCCTTCTCTCCTCTGTATATGAGGGTTTCCTGTAGGTTGGTCTACGCTTGTAGGCCTTTTCTTCTCGATATACGCTTGGTTTCGTATATCCTCTTCTGGGTTGAGAGTGCTTCTTAATTCTTCTCACCTTTCTTTTTTCTATTTGAGAGGGAGCGTTTCTTTGTGGCACGACATTGTACATGTCACAGAAGTATCCCAACTCCTTTTTTCTGTTGGCAGCCGTATTGGCTTTTGCCTGTGCTTTTACTTCTAAGCATTGCTTCATTCCGAAGTTGACAACATATTGGATCAGCTGTCCATAAGAAGATGTCTTCCAATCTAAGACAGGTGATGTATTTAGTTCTTCGATATATTGAAGCAACTGTGTTTGGAATAGCGGGGGAAGCCCAGTGATAAACCTTTGCTTCCAGATCTCGCTTTCGCAGTCATCCCTTTTGTAAACTTCTGACAAAAAGGTATCTTTATACCATCTGAAATCTTGGAGCTTTGGGCACCTAAGATTGTTCAGTGATATACCAGCTAGGTATCGGTAATTAGTAGTTGTACCCACGAATGCTTCTGCGATGCCATGGGTCAGGGTAATTACCGCATCCTGTACTTCTTCTTCCATTGTCGCATCTCTAGGGACTATTGAAGATGAAGCTTCATTGGATCCCGTGGAACTTACTGTTGTTCCCGTCGGTCTTCTCGTCTTGTGTCTGAGTATTGTTTTTCGTTCCGCATCGGTGAATCTATGATCCCACCATCCTTTTAGGATACCAGAGAATCCTGCCGAAAGGAACTTTGCTGATGCATGGTCAGAGTGTCCTTTTGTGATGTAGGCGGTATTTGCCATTAACATCTCTTGGATGACTCCCATGATCAGGTACTCAGATAAGCCGTCGAGATTCCATTCATAGATTGAATCTCCATCGTATGACCTGTACGTCATGTAACTTCTTTCTTCGTACATTAAATCCGGCTTTGAAGGTCTCGGATACCAGTTTCTCTGCTCACTTTGCCTAGATTCTTTGTAATAGTTCCGAGTATAGCTTCTTTGATGTTGGATTTTCAGTACGTTCTTTGGGTTTTGATCTTCAAGGGCCATTTGGCTAAGATCTTCTAATACGTCTTCAACTTCTGATTCGTTTAAAACATTGATCTCGTCTGTGGAATCCTTCATTGTGAGTTTCTTCAGACGGTTATCCACTTCTAGGATGAACTTGTCTAGACTTTTGTCTAGGTTGGACTTCATCCTTGGTATTGAACCCCCTACATCTGTTCTGAAGTATGGAGTTGTTGGTTCTGTGCTCCCAAATTCTCCTTTGGGAATCTTCTTCTTTGTGGTTGTTACTTCTTCTGTAATTTTCTCTTCTACCCTGTTTAATTGTTCAGACATAGTAGAGAGAATTCTGTTGGTATAATTTCCTTGGAGTTGAAGTCCCCGAATCCCCTTTGAAGGATTCTGCTCTTCAACATTCTGGTCTATCAGTTTGAAAGGTACAGCCATCACGGCTTGATTTGAGCTTTCAAACTGTATAGCTTCTAAGGGAGGATGTGTAGAGCTTACCACTTCTCCTCTTGCGGTTCTCCATGATACCTCCTTTAATACATTGATTGACTTTGCTCGCCAATCTTCTTTGTTCATATACCATTCAAAGAAAGGTATATTTTCTTCTAAGGTTATCATAACCTCTTTCCATTCAGCTTTGAGTTGCTCCCTTTCTTCAGCGTCAAATCGCTCGAAGAGTATCCTTCTGGGTTCTGCCCATACGGGATCTAGGAAGTCTTTATTCAGGGCGTCCTTGTCTATCTGGAATTCGCTCTGAAGTACATTAAGCTGGTTTGCTTCCATATCTGTCTGAGTTGGCGAAGTATTCCTTTGGTAGTGTACCTCGGGAATATTCGGGTCTAGATTGACCTTCTCTATTCTGAGAGAGGTTGATCTAGGCAACCCTGCAGACGAAGATGGCGCTGCTCCGCTTGTAGAGGCGCTATGTCTGGAAGGAGCGAAGTGAGTTACCTTCGACTTCGGAGGATCCTCATCTTCGAACTCGATATGGACACTTCCGTCTGGTTTTTCCTCTATGAGGGTCAAAGTCCTTGGCTTGGGTTTTGGTGGAGTGAAAGCTTTCTCCAAATCCCATTCGGACCTTCTTGTTATGTCTTCCCATGATAACATCTTGGGAATTTCTATCAGATTATTTTCGAAGTCCGCTTCGAAGAGGATCGTTTGTCCTTCTGGCGGTGCTTCTACAATACATCTTGGATCCAGCGTTGTCTTCATAATTTTGTAACTTATTCGCCATATTATTGCGAATGATTCTGTCATCTTCTCAACATTCAAATTCTTGAACTTGATATCCAATACTAAAGTGTTTAGTATATTTGGATCAGTTAAAGAAATTGGAAAGTTGGGGTAGACATTGAAGTAGACTGGTCCTCTCCTTAGGTTTGCTTCAATGAGTCCTAGCATGGAGTTCTTGTAGTCACGGTGTCTCTTGTCTCTGAGCGCGACAAGGATTGGAATATCTAGGCCTGGACGGTATAAAGGTCTTATACCAACTTGGACGAGGCCTATATGAAGGAATTGATATTCTTTCTGCTTATGTTCCCAGAACATTTCTGCGGAGAATAAGCGTATCATTTCTGGGTTGTTGACGATCGGGATTGTCCTTTCAACAACCTTGATTCCCTTCATTTGATTGAATATTCCGGTGTCGTATATTAACGATGGTTTTACCTTTGGAACATTCCATTGAAGAATTGATCTTTCGATGGACTGGATGGATGATAGCGTATTCTTAATGTTAAGATCTGCACTATCTCCTTCTCTGAATCGGTGCTTATTTGCTTCTAGCACCATTTGCTTCTCAACTCTTTCTACTCTGGTGGCTATTGCCTTCTTCTGCATCTCTTCGGCTTGTCGCCTTCTTGCTTCAGCATTTGTCTTCCATTTGTTGAAGAAAATCTTCACACGATCGGTCATCCGATTATGATATTTTCTTTTCTAAAATCTGAGAGAATAGAGTGAATTCTCTTTAATAACTTCTTCTTCTTCTTCACCAAGAATCCGTCTTCTCGTTATCAGGGGGAACGGGCGGCTTACCAACGGTCTTACGCCTTCTGCCGGGAACACCTTCTGCCCTTGCCAAACACCTGACAGCCACGAGACCTAACTGACAATAGAAGGGATTGGAAGAAAAAGTATGTTAAAAAGAATTAACAGAATTCTTTCCGATTATAGAGAGAGAATGATATCACGATCATATACCCCCCGGGAAAAGAATTTGAAATCAACAAAGAATATTGCTGAAATTTGCTATTTTTATTTGCCTAAATAGGCTCTGATACCATTTGAGAGTTGCCTATGGGCTCCTTATATAGAAATCTCAAACTTGCAACAATTACAGGAATATCCAAGAGTGGCCGACAGGACAGACCCCTGTTTGACCTTATCTCGTTGGAAACTCAAATTTCTCAATAAAATAAAAAAACTTTACAAAAGTAAAAGTAAACTTTAATAAAGTAAAGTTAACTCTACTTTTGAAAAAGCAAGGAAAATTACAAACTTTACAAAAGCTGAAATGAAAGCTGATAACATATGTCTGCACTTCATCGTCTTTTATCTTTGTCTTCTTTTGTCGTGGCGATGATGTCACCCAGCGTTTCTCTTGAATGGCCTGGACTGATTGCTTTACACTTAGTATTTTTTCTTCTAAATATCTCGAGATTCTGGCGATAACCTCTGAGGGTGCGTTCCCGGGACTTACTTCGGCTTCCCCCGCCATTGCTGCCCTAAGCACCTTACCATCTTCTCTTGATATTTAGTTGATTAAATTAAGTGTAGCAATTTTTCCTGTTCAAGGATTTGTCCTTCGCTTTCTGCGTGGCCTGTGAGCTGGTTATTTCTCACTTTCAGTAGTGTCGCTATCTCCATCATCCTCCCCTTTCAATCGGAGACTAGTATAGTCGACGATGAACTTAATATATTGCAGACTAGTTTTTAATTTAATTTTAAAATTATTATTAATTTACATATTAATACATACCCTTCAACTCGGTTGAGAATCCAGGTATGGATCTAGGATATCGAAATTTAAATACGGGTCGTATTCAAAATCGATGTTGTTGACAGAAGATTGAGATATGACTTCATCAATATCATCATCTTCTCTTTGAACTGGTACTTGCTCAGTGGGATTCTGAGAAGCTGTTTGAATTACAGTCCTTAGTTCGGAAGCAGATGATGCTCCTGCTAAAGATGCAATGGTTGAGTTTCGTTGTAGAAGGAATTGTTCTTCTTCTACACGAGAATGATGAGGATTAGCCTTTAAGAATTGGCTTATCCTTTCTTCTGAAAGATGAGAAATATTGAATTTTTCCCACCATTTGATCTTTAAAACCTTGTTAAGGGTTTTAAATTTTCCCTTTGGAGCTAACTGGTAATTCCAGCAGAAGATCCAAGGTAATTGAAAATTCAAAGAGAATCTAAACGTCATCGCAAGCGGTGACGAATGGACACTAATTGAAAAAAGATGGAATGATTTTTGTATTTCTACAGGAAATATTTCTTGTGAAATACCAAAATTAAACCACCATCTTTGAAACCAATTAGGAAAGTTAAATTTGTAAGATTTCTTACAAAAAGTAACAAACCATGAATGGTTATATGGTTCATACCAAAATATATTGTACCAAGCCATAATATAGTCATGGTAACAATATGTTTGTGGTCTGAAACTTCTTGAGAATCGTTTGGGAACCGACATCCCCTGAGACCAGTGAGATGGCGTAAGAACCCTAAGAATTCTCAACTTTGAGAAAATTATTCTTGACGGATCATTTCTGTCCGGCACATGAACTATTTCAATTGATTTGGTATCAACTAAAATAAATTCATAGAATAATCTTGTTTTTGAAGTATCCTCAGGCATAAAAAGAAAGCCAGAAGGATATATTTGATTACATACATCATTAGGAGTTGGACCATCGAATTCAGGTTCGATGATAATTTCTTCTAATGAAGTTTTTGTATGATAACCTGTTATCTGAGGTCTTGCCTGAAAGACAGCAGGTCGTAGAGTCCTAGCATAGGATTGTGGTCCTGATGCTGGCCTGATTGCATTTAGAGAAGAGGGAGCCTGAATAGGTCTTTCTCCTTCTCTAATTGATAAACTCCTCTGTGAGGAACCTTGACGTCGCCTGGAAATCGTTGTATAGTCGAGATCCATAGCGTAATGGTCTGCATTCATTGGAGTGATTGCAGCCGTTTGAGCGATGGGGCGTTTACCCCTTTGTGAACTAGTTCCAGAAGAACTAGCGATTGAAGGGACTACTCCTGGGTTGGAGTTATTTGAAGAGGTTGGCCCTGGAGGCCTGGCTGGCGGTCTTGGTCGACCGTGATGCATTGAAGAGAGAGAGCTTTAGAGATTCCTTGAGAGAGATGTTCTCTCGAGAGGTAATCTGCTAAGCTATTCTCGCTGCCTTTTATAGGCACAATTGAGAAATCGAAGCAAGATAGGATTGCCTGCCATCTTGCAAAGATTTGCTTTGAGACAAGATTTTTAATATCTTTTTCAAAGATATATTTACTTGCTTTTGAGTCAGTTCTGACAAGAAAATCCTTGTTGATAAGATCTCCTTGGAACTTTTGAACACAAAGTACTATTGCTAGCACTTCTTTTTTGATAGTGGAATAGTTCTTTTGAGCGCTATTCCATATTCCAGAATGGTAACGGATAAGTACTTCTTTTCCGTTAACATCTTGTTTGAGGATACCGCCGTAACCGAGATCTGAGGCATCGGTTTCAACGATAATGTTGGCTGATTCATCCACTAGCGATAAGCACGGGATGGCTTTTGATAAAGCCTTGATGGATTTGACAGCACTGGTGTGCTCGTCTTTCCATGGCTTTGGATTTTTCTTAAGTCTGTCGTATAGCGGCAGACAAATGATACGGAGATCTTTAATAAAGTCTCCGATATAATTGACACAGCCAAGAAATCTCTGTAGCTGAGTCTTATCTTGAATAACATCGGGAAACTTATCCACGAAGTCTAATGACCGTTGGATAGGTTTGATGATTCCTTGATCGATTTCGTATCCTAAGAAACGAATTTTTGTTTGAAATAATGTTATCTTGGGTAGAGATACCACAAGACCATTTTTTTTGATTACATAGATAAAACATTTTAAATGTTTAAAATGTTCTTCTATTGTTTGAGAATATACAAGAACGTCATCAATGTAAACAATTGTGAAGTCTTGATATTGATTGAAAATGTCATTCATGATCTTTTGAAACTCCGAAGGAGCATTCTTTAGGCCAAATGGCATTACATTCCATTCGTATTGACCGAATGGTACATTGAACGCGGTTTTGTACCGATCTTTGATATTGATTTGAATCTGCCAGAAGCCAGATTTCATATCAAATTTTGAAAAGATTTTTGCAGAAGCTATTCGCTTAAGCAAATCTTGCCGATTAGGTATTGGATACCTAATCCATTTGAGAACCTTGTTTAAAGGTTTGTAGTTAATAACCAATCTAGGAATGCCACGTTCCTTTTCAGCTTGATTATTAACGTAGAAAGCCGCACATGACCATGGGCTCTTTGATGGGCTTATTAAACCCTTTTTGAGGAGATCGTCAATCTCGTTTTTACAAGTCTTGACGAGTTCTTTTGACATTTGAATGGGCCTTGCCCTTGTAGGGATTTGGGCCTCATCAAATTGATCTACATAGGGAAGATCCACTATGTGATATTTTCTGTCCCAAAAGGCACTTGGGATATTTGAACATATTTCAGTCTGAATTCTTTTCAGAATCAGCTGAATATTATTCTGAACAGAAGGCTTAATGATTTCTTCAGAAATCCTTCTGCATTTGATATCATCTTGAAGGAATTCGATCTGCCTTTCCTTCGTAGAGATTTTATTGAGGCATTCCTCAATTTTTGAAATATATTTAGGAGTAATGCTGTCGCAGAACTCAAAAATAATTGTTTTTCCTAGTTTATGAGAAGTAATACCTTCTTCAGAAACTTGGAATGGATAGAGTTGAGTGAGGAAAGGTGTTCCAAGGATTACTTCCTCATTCAAATCTTTCATACAAAGAAAAGTGTTTACGAAACACACTTCTTTGTTGCATATGTGGACTCCTGACAGTTTGTAGTTAACCGTCAGTTCCTGATTGCCTGCTCCTCTTAGAGTCTGACAGGTGATTTCAAAATACCTAGAAGGGATGATTCCTTCCTTTAGGACATTTTGATCAGCTCCTGAATCTATGAGGGCTATTACCGTAATTTTATAATCACGGATTTTTAAAGTGATCTTTGAATACCACTTTTGATTGAAAACTTTGTTAATGTAATTAATATTATCATTAACAAGCATTTGAGAAGATGTTCCTGTTTCAACAGGGATCATCATGTTTGATCTTTCTTGAACAACAAGCATTTTGTTTTCAAGAGCAGTGAGTCGTTGCTTTGTATCAGCAACTTCTCTTTTGAGGGTTTTGATTTCCAATTGCAAGTCTTGAATTCTGACTGGCATTGGATTATCATCCCTTTTGAGCCTATCAATTACTTCCTGAAAGTTGAAGTAGATAGGTTTTCTTTCTTCTTCATCAGATGTCCCCTTAAGTTCTTCTTTGAGCTTAACGAGCATCTGCTTTTGAATAAGAGGATCAGGAATTGCTTCGATAGATTCGAAGAGAGTTTCCTGAATTTTTGTAAGTACGTTGATGCATCCTACGCAAGGAATGACATCATCGTCTGCTTCACTTGAAGAAGAGGGATCGAAATAATCAGTTCCTTCTTCTATTTGATTAATCATATCATTATCAGAGGATTCTGAAGAAGAATCTCCTTTGATAGATAGATCTTCAAAGATGCTGAGCAGAGATTGTTTGACGCCTTCGTCAATCTCTAGCTTGTTTATCTTCTTTTTGAGATCTGGACATCTATTAGAATAATGCCCAGTTTTTTGACAATTGTAGCACTTAACAGTGCTACGATCAACGGCGGCCTGTCTTTTCTTAGCCTTCCGTTTGTTGTAGTATTTCTTCTTTCGAGGAATATACTCATTTGATGATCGTTTGCTTTTGGAAAAAAGCTTTTTATTCGACCTTTTCTTTGAAGGAGGCTTATTTTCAACTCCATATTGTTTGCAAAAAGACCCCAGTTCCTTTCGGTAATCTGCGTCTGTTGCAACTCTTTTGTTGTGCTGCTGCTCCTGGCAGAGTTCTAAACAAACTGCCTGGATAGCGCTATGGATATCCCCATAAGTTAGGGATGCCCAATTGATTTCTACTCCTCCATGCTTTGTTGTCATGGTAGAATAGAATTTTTGACTTACATATTTGGGTAATCCGGAAACAAATTTTCGTTTCCAAACATTATCCCCACATGTAGTAAGATTATAAAGACGTGCCATATAGGTGTCTTTATACCATTTGAAATCGCTCATCTTGTGGCATTTCATCCCCAAGAGAGCTTCCATTGATTGATCACTGTATAGGTCTGTTCGACCTATAAAGTGTTTCATACAAGTGTAAACAAAGGTGTCTACACAATTGGGAGACGTGTCTACATACCTTTCTTCTAGACCGTCGGCGTTGATTCTAGTCTTAGTGGTTTCTAAGACTGATTCACTTATTGACTTCCTGTTATCTTCAGTTAATTGATTGTACCACCAACTTCTTAGATTACCTGTTAATCCAGAAAGTAGGCAGACTAAAATGTCGGGCTGAGTAAGCTTCTTGGCGGAGTAAGCTGTACTTGCCACAAACATCTCTTGGAATATTGTAACCATTTGCCCTTCAGAGCAACCGTCAATGTTCCAAGTGACCAGAGAACCCCCGTCATAAGTTCGAGAGTCTGGTTTGAAGTCATCCCATCCGAGATCGGGTGGTGATGGTCTTTTGTAATGATTCTTCAGTTCAGTAACGTTACCGATAGGAAGAATCTTTGTAGTTGATCCGGAGGGATCAACCCTCTTGATCATATTCAAGTTTTCGTCTTTCTTAGAAAGTCCGAAAGCCTGAATTGTTCTTCTAGAACTTTCTGCCCTATCACCAGCAGTAGGTTCTTCATTTGATAACTTCTTACTGATTTTTTCAAGAAGTTCTTCTACACCAGTTTCGCCAAACTTTAAAGCAGGTTGCCTTGGGTTTGGTTGAACTGTTGGACGGAGAGGGTCGATTTTGGGAAAACCGACATGCTCCTTTGAAACCATCTTAACCGTTTGGTCAGAGGTTCTTATTTCTTCAACTGACTTTGATAAAGTCGTAAGGACTTTATTAGAGTAGTTGAGTTGTTGTTGGATGTTCTTAATTTCTCTGACACCAACAGTTTTGGTTTTCTCTTCATCAATGGATTTGTAAGGAGAAGAGATTATTTTTGAAGAGGGAACTAAAGGATGAGAGAAATTAGCTTCTTCTTCCGGAGGATAGTCAGAAGTTATTTCTTTTCCCGTAGTTGTTAGCCAGATGGTTGGCCTTTTGATAACATTAACCTGACGATTTATCAAGCTAATGAATTCTTGTTTAGTAAGAAGACCTTTGAAACTTGTCCTCTTACCCTTTTTATGATCTTCGAAAGCCATGGTGAGATAATCATCATACCTTTCGTCAATTGATTTCTCAATGGTGAGAGTATTGATCTGGTCATAAATATGTCCAGATTTTCTTTCCATTTCAGTCTGAGTAGGAGATACGGATCCTTCAGACCTTTCTTGTTGAATGTCTGGAATTGGATAGTCATAATCCACTCTAAGGGATTTAGATCTTCCAACAGACCTTTGATTAGTAGTGGGTCGTCCAGATGAACTGGTACTAGGCCGACTACTTAAGTATTCTTGAATTAGCGGTGGTTTAGGGTTGTCCGGGGGACCGAATTGGACTTCCACATGACCATCTGCAAATTCAGATATTTGAGCATTAGAACTCTGTCTATCCTGGGGAATAGTAGCATTTTCTATTCTCCAAATTGGATTAGACGTTAGTTCTTGCCAATTGAGACGCTTAGGAACAGTCATAGAGGTTTTCTCTAGATTGACTTCCATAAGCATGGTGTAGTTTCTGGGAGAAACTGCCAAAGCCATTGGTGATAGATTGGTTTCCATCACCTTGTAATACAGCCTGTAGATGATTGCATAGGGGTAGCTACCATCTTTCATGCGTAATCCTTGACCTCTAACATCTAGACTGAGTACATCTAGAATGTTACGATCTTGAAGAGAAACGGTGTACCCTGGTTTACATGAAAAGTAGACTGGGCCGTTCTCCAGATTTGACTGAACTATCCCCAGAATAGAATCTGTGAAGTTCAGGAATCGTTTGTCTCTTAAGGCGACATAGATTGGAGAATCTAAGCCTGTCCTATAGAGAGGTTTGATTGCGACTTGAACACATCCGATATGTAAGTATTTGAAATACTGTCGGTATGCGTCTAGTGCTTCAGTTTCAAAGAGACGAAATTCAGAAAAATCGTTCTCTATTGAAATATTTGATTCCGAAATGTGTATAACATCTCGTTCTTTGTGCTTGAATATTGGAACCTTGTATATAGTTCCAACCTCAAGTTTTGGTACGGACCAATTATGAAGTTTTTCTTCAATTTGGCCTATTTGATTCTCTGTATGCGTTATTTTCGCCAGAGCTTTCTCAATATCCTTTACAGGATCATTTGAAGACGTAGTAGTGTCTACTACGACGGGAGTGTAGAAGAGTTTTTTCTTTAATTTTGAAAGCATGGGGAAAAGAGATGGAGAAAACGAACTTAAGATACATAATAACAATAATCTATAAACTTTAATTGATTCTTAACTTTGGCTTAATTAGTCACAATATTTATTAGTTTATATCAATCGATCTAAGTTAGAAAATTATCAAGATTAAAATCATCCTTATTCAAACTTGAAGGTTAACCACGCCTTTATCAAGTTATCTTGAAAAGTATGATTCTCATCTTCAAAACTTCTAAATTAGAGAGACAACTGACTAATAAATTAAAGGAAGTAATTAAGAACATTGATAAGAACCAAAGAAAGAGTTATAGAGAGGAGTTATTACTTATCTTAAGCCCTTGAGATGTTTACTCCATAGAGAGAGAAAGTAGAGAGAAAATGTTTGAGCTCATGGCTCTGATACCATTTGAGAGTTGCCTATGGGCTCCTTATATAGAAATCCCAAACTTGCAACAATTACAGGAATATCCAAGAGTGGCCGACAGGACAGACCCCTGTTTGACCTTATCTCGTTGGAAACTCAAATTTCTCAATAAAATAAAAAAACTTTACAAAAGTAAAAGTAAACTTTAATAAAGTAAAGTTAACTCTACTTTTGAAAAAGCAAGGAAAATTACAAACTTTACAAAAGCTGAAATGAAAGCTGATAACATATGTCTGCACTTCATCGTCTTTTATCTTTGTCTTCTTTTGTCGTGGCGATGATGTCACCCAGCGTTTCTCTTGAATGGCCTGGACTGATTGCTTTACACTTAGTATTTTTTCTTCTAAATATCTCGAGATTCTGGCGATAACCTCTGAGGGTGCGTTCCCGGGACTTACTTCGGCTTCCCCCGCCATTGCTGCCCTAAGCACCTTACCATCTTCTCTTGATATTTAGTTGATTAAATTAAGTGTAGCAATTTTTCCTGTTCAAGGATTTGTCCTTCGCTTTCTGCGTGGCCTGTGAGCTGGTTATTTCTCACTTTCAGTAGTGTCGCTATCTCCATCATCCTCCCCTTTCAATCGGAGACTAGTATAGTCGACGATGAACTTAATATATTGCAGACTGGTTTTTAATTTAATTTTAAAATTATTATTAATTTACATATTAATACATACCCTTCAACTCGGTTGAGAATCCAGGTATGGATCTAGGATATCGAAATTTAAATACGGGTCGTATTCAAAATCGATGTTGTTGACAGAAGATTGAGATATGACTTCATCAATATCATCATCTTCTCTTTGAACTGGTACTTGCTCAGTGGGATTCTGAGAAGCTGTTTGAATTACAGTCCTTAGTTCGGAAGCAGATGATGCTCCTGCTAAAGATGCAATGGTTGAGTTTCGTTGTAGAAGGAATTGTTCTTCTTCTACACGAGAATGATGAGGATTAGCCTTTAAGAATTGGCTTATCCTTTCTTCTGAAAGATGAGAAATATTGAATTTTTCCCACCATTTGATCTTTAAAACCTTGTTAAGGGTTTTAAATTTTCCCTTTGGAGCTAACTGGTAATTCCAGCAGAAGATCCAAGGTAATTGAAAATTCAAAGAGAATCTAAACGTCATCGCAAGCGGTGACGAATGGACACTAATTGAAAAAAGATGGAATGATTTTTGTATTTCTACAGGAAATATTTCTTGTGAAATACCAAAATTAAACCACCATCTTTGAAACCAATTAGGAAAGTTAAATTTGTAAGATTTCTTACAAAAAGTAACAAACCATGAATGGTTATATGGTTCATACCAAAATATATTGTACCAAGCCATAATATAGTCATGGTAACAATATGTTTGTGGTCTGAAACTTCTTGAGAATCGTTTGGGAACCGACATCCCCTGAGACCAGTGAGATGGCGTAAGAACCCTAAGAATTCTCAACTTTGAGAAAATTATTCTTGACGGATCATTTCTGTCCGGCACATGAACTATTTCAATTGATTTGGTATCAACTAAAATAAATTCATAGAATAATCTTGTTTTTGAAGTATCCTCAGGCATAAAAAGAAAGCCAGAAGGATATATTTGATTACATACATCATTAGGAGTTGGACCATCGAATTCAGGTTCGATGATAATTTCTTCTAATGAAGTTTTTGTATGATAACCTGTTATCTGAGGTCTTGCCTGAAAGACAGCAGGTCGTAGAGTCCTAGCATAGGATTGTGGTCCTGATGCTGGCCTGATTGCATTTAGAGAAGAGGGAGCCTGAATAGGTCTTTCTCCTTCTCTAATTGATAAACTCCTCTGTGAGGAACCTTGACGTCGCCTGGAAATCGTTGTATAGTCGAGATCCATAGCGTAATGGTCTGCATTCATTGGAGTGATTGCAGCCGTTTGAGCGATGGGGCGTTTACCCCTTTGTGAACTAGTTCCAGAAGAACTAGCGATTGAAGGGACTACTCCTGGGTTGGAGTTATTTGAAGAGGTTGGCCCTGGAGGCCTGGCTGGCGGTCTTGGTCGACCGTGATGCATTGAAGAGAGAGAGCTTTAGAGATTCCTTGAGAGAGATGTTCTCTCGAGAGGTAATCTGCTAAGCTATTCTCGCTGCCTTTTATAGGCACAATTGAGAAATCGAAGCAAGATAGGATTGCCTGCCATCTTGCAAAGATTTGCTTTGAGACAAGATTTTTAATATCTTTTTCAAAGATATATTTACTTGCTTTTGAGTCAGTTCTGACAAGAAAATCCTTGTTGATAAGATCTCCTTGGAACTTTTGAACACAAAGTACTATTGCTAGCACTTCTTTTTTGATAGTGGAATAGTTCTTTTGAGCGCTATTCCATATTCCAGAATGGTAACGGATAAGTACTTCTTTTCCGTTAACATCTTGTTTGAGGATACCGCCGTAACCGAGATCTGAGGCATCGGTTTCAACGATAATGTTGGCTGATTCATCCACTAGCGATAAGCACGGGATGGCTTTTGATAAAGCCTTGATGGATTTGACAGCACTGGTGTGCTCGTCTTTCCATGGCTTTGGATTTTTCTTAAGTCTGTCGTATAGCGGCAGACAAATGATACGGAGATCTTTAATAAAGTCTCCGATATAATTGACACAGCCAAGAAATCTCTGTAGCTGAGTCTTATCTTGAATAACATCGGGAAACTTATCCACGAAGTCTAATGACCGTTGGATAGGTTTGATGATTCCTTGATCGATTTCGTATCCTAAGAAACGAATTTTTGTTTGAAATAATGTTATCTTGGGTAGAGATACCACAAGACCATTTTTTTTGATTACATAGATAAAACATTTTAAATGTTTAAAATGTTCTTCTATTGTTTGAGAATATACAAGAACGTCATCAATGTAAACAATTGTGAAGTCTTGATATTGATTGAAAATGTCATTCATGATCTTTTGAAACTCCGAAGGAGCATTCTTTAGGCCAAATGGCATTACATTCCATTCGTATTGACCGAATGGTACATTGAACGCGGTTTTGTACCGATCTTTGATATTGATTTGAATCTGCCAGAAGCCAGATTTCATATCAAATTTTGAAAAGATTTTTGCAGAAGCTATTCGCTTAAGCAAATCTTGCCGATTAGGTATTGGATACCTAATCCATTTGAGAACCTTGTTTAAAGGTTTGTAGTTAATAACCAATCTAGGAATGCCACGTTCCTTTTCAGCTTGATTATTAACGTAGAAAGCCGCACATGACCATGGGCTCTTTGATGGGCTTATTAAACCCTTTTTGAGGAGATCGTCAATCTCGTTTTTACAAGTCTTGACGAGTTCTTTTGACATTTGAATGGGCCTTGCCCTTGTAGGGATTTGGGCCTCATCAAATTGATCTACATAGGGAAGATCCACTATGTGATATTTTCTGTCCCAAAAGGCACTTGGGATATTTGAACATATTTCAGTCTGAATTCTTTTCAGAATCAGCTGAATATTATTCTGAACAGAAGGCTTAATGATTTCTTCAGAAATCCTTCTGCATTTGATATCATCTTGAAGGAATTCGATCTGCCTTTCCTTCGTAGAGATTTTATTGAGGCATTCCTCAATTTTTGAAATATATTTAGGAGTAATGCTGTCGCAGAACTCAAAAATAATTGTTTTTCCTAGTTTATGAGAAGTAATACCTTCTTCAGAAACTTGGAATGGATAGAGTTGAGTGAGGAAAGGTGTTCCAAGGATTACTTCCTCATTCAAATCTTTCATACAAAGAAAAGTGTTTACGAAACACACTTCTTTGTTGCATATGTGGACTCCTGACAGTTTGTAGTTAACCGTCAGTTCCTGATTGCCTGCTCCTCTTAGAGTCTGACAGGTGATTTCAAAATACCTAGAAGGGATGATTCCTTCCTTTAGGACATTTTGATCAGCTCCTGAATCTATGAGGGCTATTACCGTAATTTTATAATCACGGATTTTTAAAGTGATCTTTGAATACCACTTTTGATTGAAAACTTTGTTAATGTAATTAATATTATCATTAACAAGCATTTGAGAAGATGTTCCTGTTTCAACAGGGATCATCATGTTTGATCTTTCTTGAACAACAAGCATTTTGTTTTCAAGAGCAGTGAGTCGTTGCTTTGTATCAGCAACTTCTCTTTTGAGGGTTTTGATTTCCAATTGCAAGTCTTGAATTCTGACTGGCATTGGATTATCATCCCTTTTGAGCCTATCAATTACTTCCTGAAAGTTGAAGTAGATAGGTTTTCTTTCTTCTTCATCAGATGTCCCCTTAAGTTCTTCTTTGAGCTTAACGAGCATCTGCTTTTGAATAAGAGGATCAGGAATTGCTTCGATAGATTCGAAGAGAGTTTCCTGAATTTTTGTAAGTACGTTGATGCATCCTACGCAAGGAATGACATCATCGTCTGCTTCACTTGAAGAAGAGGGATCGAAATAATCAGTTCCTTCTTCTATTTGATTAATCATATCATTATCAGAGGATTCTGAAGAAGAATCTCCTTTGATAGATAGATCTTCAAAGATGCTGAGCAGAGATTGTTTGACGCCTTCGTCAATCTCTAGCTTGTTTATCTTCTTTTTGAGATCTGGACATCTATTAGAATAATGCCCAGTTTTTTGACAATTGTAGCACTTAACAGTGCTACGATCAACGGCGGCCTGTCTTTTCTTAGCCTTCCGTTTGTTGTAGTATTTCTTCTTTCGAGGAATATACTCATTTGATGATCGTTTGCTTTTGGAAAAAAGCTTTTTATTCGACCTTTTCTTTGAAGGAGGCTTATTTTCAACTCCATATTGTTTGCAAAAAGACCCCAGTTCCTTTCGGTAATCTGCGTCTGTTGCAACTCTTTTGTTGTGCTGCTGCTCCTGGCAGAGTTCTAAACAAACTGCCTGGATAGCGCTATGGATATCCCCATAAGTTAGGGATGCCCAATTGATTTCTACTCCTCCATGCTTTGTTGTCATGGTAGAATAGAATTTTTGACTTACATATTTGGGTAATCCGGAAACAAATTTTCGTTTCCAAACATTATCCCCACATGTAGTAAGATTATAAAGACGTGCCATATAGGTGTCTTTATACCATTTGAAATCGCTCATCTTGTGGCATTTCATCCCCAAGAGAGCTTCCATTGATTGATCACTGTATAGGTCTGTTCGACCTATAAAGTGTTTCATACAAGTGTAAACAAAGGTGTCTACACAATTGGGAGACGTGTCTACATACCTTTCTTCTAGACCGTCGGCGTTGATTCTAGTCTTAGTGGTTTCTAAGACTGATTCACTTATTGACTTCCTGTTATCTTCAGTTAATTGATTGTACCACCAACTTCTTAGATTACCTGTTAATCCAGAAAGTAGGCAGACTAAAATGTCGGGCTGAGTAAGCTTCTTGGCGGAGTAAGCTGTACTTGCCACAAACATCTCTTGGAATATTGTAACCATTTGCCCTTCAGAGCAACCGTCAATGTTCCAAGTGACCAGAGAACCCCCGTCATAAGTTCGAGAGTCTGGTTTGAAGTCATCCCATCCGAGATCGGGTGGTGATGGTCTTTTGTAATGATTCTTCAGTTCAGTAACGTTACCGATAGGAAGAATCTTTGTAGTTGATCCGGAGGGATCAACCCTCTTGATCATATTCAAGTTTTCGTCTTTCTTAGAAAGTCCGAAAGCCTGAATTGTTCTTCTAGAACTTTCTGCCCTATCACCAGCAGTAGGTTCTTCATTTGATAACTTCTTACTGATTTTTTCAAGAAGTTCTTCTACACCAGTTTCGCCAAACTTTAAAGCAGGTTGCCTTGGGTTTGGTTGAACTGTTGGACGGAGAGGGTCGATTTTGGGAAAACCGACATGCTCCTTTGAAACCATCTTAACCGTTTGGTCAGAGGTTCTTATTTCTTCAACTGACTTTGATAAAGTCGTAAGGACTTTATTAGAGTAGTTGAGTTGTTGTTGGATGTTCTTAATTTCTCTGACACCAACAGTTTTGGTTTTCTCTTCATCAATGGATTTGTAAGGAGAAGAGATTATTTTTGAAGAGGGAACTAAAGGATGAGAGAAATTAGCTTCTTCTTCCGGAGGATAGTCAGAAGTTATTTCTTTTCCCGTAGTTGTTAGCCAGATGGTTGGCCTTTTGATAACATTAACCTGACGATTTATCAAGCTAATGAATTCTTGTTTAGTAAGAAGACCTTTGAAACTTGTCCTCTTACCCTTTTTATGATCTTCGAAAGCCATGGTGAGATAATCATCATACCTTTCGTCAATTGATTTCTCAATGGTGAGAGTATTGATCTGGTCATAAATATGTCCAGATTTTCTTTTCATTTCAGTCTGAGTAGGAGATACGGATCCTTCAGACCTTTCTTGTTGAATGTCTGGAATTGGATAGTCATAATCCACTCTAAGGGATTTAGATCTTCCAACAGACCTTTGATTAGTAGTGGGTCGTCCAGATGAACTGGTACTAGGCCGACTACTTAAGTATTCTTGAATTAGCGGTGGTTTAGGGTTGTCCGGGGGACCGAATTGGACTTCCACATGACCATCTGCAAATTCAGATATTTGAGCATTAGAACTCTGTCTATCCTGGGGAATAGTAGCATTTTCTATTCTCCAAATTGGATTAGACGTTAGTTCTTGCCAATTGAGACGCTTAGGAACAGTCATAGAGGTTTTCTCTAGATTGACTTCCATAAGCATGGTGTAGTTTCTGGGAGAAACTGCCAAAGCCATTGGTGATAGATTGGTTTCCATCACCTTGTAATACAGCCTGTAGATGATTGCATAGGGGTAGCTACCATCTTTCATGCGTAATCCTTGACCTCTAACATCTAGACTGAGTACATCTAGAATGTTACGATCTTGAAGAGAAACGGTGTACCCTGGTTTACATGAAAAGTAGACTGGGCCGTTCTCCAGATTTGACTGAACTATCCCCAGAATAGAATCTGTGAAGTTCAGGAATCGTTTGTCTCTTAAGGCGACATAGATTGGAGAATCTAAGCCTGTCCTATAGAGAGGTTTGATTGCGACTTGAACACATCCGATATGTAAGTATTTGAAATACTGTCGGTATGCGTCTAGTGCTTCAGTTTCAAAGAGACGAAATTCAGAAAAATCGTTCTCTATTGAAATATTTGATTCCGAAATGTGTATAACATCTCGTTCTTTGTGCTTGAATATTGGAACCTTGTATATAGTTCCAACCTCAAGTTTTGGTACGGACCAATTATGAAGTTTTTCTTCAATTTGGCCTATTTGATTCTCTGTATGCGTTATTTTCGCCAGAGCTTTCTCAATATCCTTTACAGGATCATTTGAAGACGTAGTAGTGTCTACTACGACGGGAGTGTAGAAGAGTTTTTTCTTTAATTTTGAAAGCATGGGGAAAAGAGATGGAGAAAACGAACTTAAGATACATAATAACAATAATCTATAAACTTTAATTGATTCTTAACTTTGGCTTAATTAGTCACAGTATTTATTAGTTTATATCAATCGATCTAAGTTAGAAAATTATCAAGATTAAAATCATCCTTATTCAAACTTGAAGGTTAACCACGCCTTTATCAAGTTATCTTGAAAAGTATGATTCTCATCTTCAAAACTTCTAAATTAGAGAGACAACTGACTAATAAATTAAAGGAAGTAATTAAGAACATTGATAAGAACCAAAGAAAGAGTTATAGAGAGGAGTTATTACTTATCTTAAGCCCTTGAGATGTTTACTCCATAGAGAGAGAAAGTAGAGAGAAAATGTTTGAGCTCATGGCTCTGATACCATTTGAGAGTTGCCTATGGGCTCCTTATATAGAAATCCCAAACTTGCAACAATTACAGGAATATCCAAGAGTGGCCGACAGGACAGACCCCTGTTTGACCTTATCTCGTTGGAAACTCAAATTTCTCAATAAAATAAAAAAACTTTACAAAAGTAAAAGTAAACTTTAATAAAGTAAAGTTAACTCTACTTTTGAAAAAGCAAGGAAAATTACAAACTTTACAAAAGCTGAAATGAAAGCTGATAACATATGTCTGCACTTCATCGTCTTTTATCTTTGTCTTCTTTTGTCGTGGCGATGATGTCACCCAGCGTTTCTCTTGAATGGCCTGGACTGATTGCTTTACACTTAGTATTTTTTCTTCTAAATATCTCGAGATTCTGGCGATAACCTCTGAGGGTGCGTTCCCGGGACTTACTTCGGCTTCCCCCGCCATTGCTGCCCTAAGCACCTTACCATCTTCTCTTGATATTTAGTTGATTAAATTAAGTGTAGCAATTTTTCCTGTTCAAGGATTTGTCCTTCGCTTTCTGCGTGGCCTGTGAGCTGGTTATTTCTCACTTTCAGCAGTGTCGCTATCTCCATCATCCTCCCCTTTCAATCGGAGACTAGTATAGTCGACGATGAACTTAATATATTGCAGACTGGTTTTTAATTTAATTTTAAAATTATTATTAATTTACATATTAATACATACCCTTCAACTCGGTTGAGAATCCAGGTATGGATCTAGGATATCGAAATTTAAATACGGGTCGTATTCAAAATCGATGTTGTTGACAGAAGATTGAGATATGACTTCATCAATATCATCATCTTCTCTTTGAACTGGTACTTGCTCAGTGGGATTCTGAGAAGCTGTTTGAATTACAGTCCTTAGTTCGGAAGCAGATGATGCTCCTGCTAAAGATGCAATGGTTGAGTTTCGTTGTAGAAGGAATTGTTCTTCTTCTACACGAGAATGATGAGGATTAGCCTTTAAGAATTGGCTTATCCTTTCTTCTGAAAGATGAGAAATATTGAATTTTTCCCACCATTTGATCTTTAAAACCTTGTTAAGGGTTTTAAATTTTCCCTTTGGAGCTAACTGGTAATTCCAGCAGAAGATCCAAGGTAATTGAAAATTCAAAGAGAATCTAAACGTCATCGCAAGCGGTGACGAATGGACACTAATTGAAAAAAGATGGAATGATTTTTGTATTTCTACAGGAAATATTTCTTGTGAAATACCAAAATTAAACCACCATCTTTGAAACCAATTAGGAAAGTTAAATTTGTAAGATTTCTTACAAAAAGTAACAAACCATGAATGGTTATATGGTTCATACCAAAATATATTGTACCAAGCCATAATATAGTCATGGTAACAATATGTTTGTGGTCTGAAACTTCTTGAGAATCGTTTGGGAACCGACATCCCCTGAGACCAGTGAGATGGCGTAAGAACCCTAAGAATTCTCAATTTTGAGAAAATTATTCTTGACGGATCATTTCTGTCCGGCACATGAACTATTTCAATTGATTTGGTATCAACTAAAATAAATTCATAGAATAATCTTGTTTTTGAAGTATCCTCAGGCATAAAAAGAAAGCCAGAAGGATATATTTGAGTACATACATCATTAGGAGTTGGACCATCGAATTCAGGTTCGATGATAATTTCTTGTAATGAAGTTTTTGTATGATAACCTGTTATCTGAGGTCTTGCCTGAAAGACAGCAGGTCGTAGAGTCCTAGCATAGGATTGTGGTCCTGATGCTGGCCTGATTGCATTTAGAGAAGAGGGAGCCTGAATAGGTCTTTCTCCTTCTCTAATTGATAAACTCCTCTGTGAGGAACCTTGACGTCGCCTGGAAATCGTTGTATAGTCGAGATCCATAGCGTAATGGTCTGCATTCATTGGAGTGATTGCAGCCGTTTGAGCGATGGGGCGTTTACCCCTTTGTGAACTAGTTCCAGAAGAACTAGCGATTGAAGGGACTACTCCTGGGTTGGAGTTATTTGAAGAGGTTGGCCCTGGAGGCCTGGCTGGCGGTCTTGGTCGACCGTGATGCATTGAAGAGAGAGAGCTTTAGAGATTCCTTGAGAGAGATGTTCTCTCGAGAGGTAATCTGCTAAGCTATTTTCGCTGCCTTTTATAGGCACAATTGAGAAATCGAAGCAAGATAGGATTGCCTGCCATCTTGCAAAGATTTGCTTTGAGACAAGATTTTTAATATCTTTTTCAAAGATATATTTACTTGCTTTTGAGTCAGTTCTGACAAGAAAATCCTTGTTGATAAGATCTCCTTGGAACTTTTGAACACAAAGTACTATTGCTAGCACTTCTTTTTTGATAGTGGAATAGTTCTTTTGAGCGCTATTCCATATTCCAGAATGGTAACGGATAAGTACTTCTTTTCCGTTAACATCTTGTTTGAGGATACCGCCGTAACCGAGATCTGAGGCATCGGTTTCAACGATAATGTTGGCTGATTCATCCACTAGCGATAAGCACGGGATGGCTTTTGATAAAGCCTTGATGGATTTGACAGCACTGGTGTGCTCGTCTTTCCATGGCTTTGGATTTTTCTTAATTTGTAATTTTTTTTAGATTTAATTTAATAATGCTGCTCACACATTTTTAGAATACATTTATCAATCTTCCCACTGTAAAATAATGTACACAAGTTTAATATCATTATTGTTGACCAAATCATACTGATCAACAAGGGAGAATCAACTGATTAATTATTGTTTGTTGGATTAGTTGTACTCAATAGAGTGCTGGCGATCGGGAGTGAGGTTTGACAGAATGATGTAATTTCAAACGATATACGTGCAGGAGAAATAACCAAACTAACATAATGCATGAATAGAAAGAATGATTAGGGGAAGGAGGGTTAGTAAACAAGTTAAATGTAGAGAGCCTATGTGCAACGACTGACCAACAACAAAGATGAAAGACGTTGAGCTTCAACATATGGGGAATGGTGATGACATTGCCAGACGAATGGTGGCAATGACAAAAAACATTAGACAAATGACAATCGAAAAGAGATGAATGAACATCACGAGAGAGACCCTAATGGGAGAAGAATAGTAGGGGTGATTACGGTTTTATAAAACATATTAGCTGCAATTTAAAAAATACCCTTGAATAATGTTGGCTTTATTATTTTTTTAATAATTTTTTAAGAAAGGATAAACTTGAATCAAAACAATTAGCCACTAAAATAATTTCCTCTACATATATATATATATATATTGTATAATTAAAATAATACTGCACTAAAAAATAAAAAAATGTATATCGATCATTCAATTCAGTTTAATATAATAATTGTCTTGAAACAGTTTAGTTGAATTAGAATAGATCAAGATGATTACACATGACTAAACTTTGGTTTGATTTGATTTATCGATTGGCTCAATTTTTTACACCCTTCACGACAATAGTAGAGTTGATCTTCTTTTTTTCTTCAAGATGCTCCATTGGAAAATCTATTAAATAAAGCATATACAATAATCTATACTATATAAAAAAGCAAGGATGATTGAAAAACATTTTTGGACAACTATACCTTTACTTTAATTTTTAGATTTACAATCATGCCATTTAAATTAATAATTAATAATAATACATAGGTAACTCATGAACTTATTATTCTTAAAACACATTAATTAAGTGAAAATGGCAAGGAGTAGTTTTTTTTTTTCTTTTTAATTAACGGCAATGGACACTTCGAAGGAGTTATTATTTGATTTAAAAAAAAAGGAGTTATTATTTATTAATTATATATTTACATAAATATGATATTTAAACACAAACAAATATTTTTTCATTAAAAAACAAATAAATATGTTATGCTTAAGTCACACAGATGCTAAATAATTAAACACAACTAAAAAAAGTAAGTAATTAAAAAACAATTAAAAAACATTTTTGTTTTAAAGAAGGTTATTAATGTATTAACATTTTTTTTCAAATATATTAACCAATTGTGCTTTGCTTGATTATTGACTCATATGATCTTATATTTAATTCAATGCATACAAATTTAATTTTATGTTTCTAAATAAAGTTACTAACTTTGCCTACAAATACACTAAAATAACATTTATATAAATTATATATATAATAATACATCAACCATCCATATATATAGGCTCAACATACATTATTTTACCATTTACTATTAGTTGTATACGTACGTTGTGTTATTATAAAATAAGTAGATATAAAAATAAATGTTACTTAATTTTAAAAATAATTTTTTAGTACATTAAAAAAAAAAAACTATACCTAGTGACATTTTACCCAAATCGTTTAATAGTTAGAACTACAAATATATGTATGTATGTATGTATGTATATATACATACACGTGCATGGCGCTTGGTAACACACAAGTAATACAAAAATAGTAAATTTTCCATGATTTTCAAATTTAGGGTGGGACGGAGATTAATTTTGTTAATAAAATAAAATTGCATCACAGTTTTTTTTTTTTTTTTTTTTTTTTAAACAAAGAATATCAAATACTCTATCTTACGAGTTTTTTAAATTTATTATAAACACACAGATTTTGAATTTCAAAATTAAATTTAAACAGAGAGATCAACATTATGATTAAAATACTATAAAATTAAGTTGAAAATGGATCATTAGGTCAAGTTAAAAACTTCTTATCTTTTTTTAAAAAAAAAAAGTTAAAAACTTGTTATCTTAGATGCATAGGGGTAAGTTTTTAATTTAGGGACGGAATTGTACTAAAAGGAAAATAAATAAATAAATTTAGGGACTGAATAGAAATATATCCAACCTTAAGACCAAAACGGCAATTGTAATTATCCCGTGTTGTATAATAGGTTAAATTATCAAAAATATCCCTAAACTATGTGGTTGGTTTCAATTATATCCCTGAACTTTGAAAAGTTTCATTTTAACCCTTGAACTTTGAAATTTGTTTTAAAACAACCATTGAAGGTTTTTTCCGTTAAATATATGGATGAAAAATGAAGTTTTGCATATGTTTTGATTTGTTTTTCAACGTATATGTTCAAATATGTTCACATAAGCAATAATATAAATGCAAAAATATCATTTTTCGTCTATAAATTTAACGAAAAAAGTCTTCAAGAATTATTTTGAAACAAACTTCAAAGTTCAAGGGTTAAAATAAAACTTTTCAAAGTTCAAGGATATAATTGAAACCAATCCTATAATTCAGGGATATTTTTGATAATTTAACCTCGTATAATATGTGAAAAGATCTCAGACATTTCAGGCATCTTAACCGCATACATACAAACTTCAACCAAACCGCCCTTTGTAAATTTACCTCCATTTTCGTGCTCCGAATTTGATCCCCTAAAACTTTGAGCTCCTCTCTCTGCATTTTTCTCCGTAAGTCCCTGCGTTTCAGCGTTTCCTCGTTTTCTTCGCGAGTTTTTATTCTTCATTCCGTTGTGCGTCCACTCCATCTCTCTCTTTGAAGCCTTCACTTAACTTTGATAGAACCGTAAACTTGAGGACAATAGATATTAATACAATAAATTTCCCACAGCCTCTTAGCTTACTCTCCCGGCGAAATGGCTAGCAGTGTGCAGAGGAGCCCTCGGTTAGATCAGATCCATGGTGAAATTCGTGACAGTTTTCGTGCCCTTCCGTATGTCCCTTAACCACGCCCTCTCTATTTAATTTATTGTTTCTGTTAATATTGCCTTGTTGTATGTATAAATATATTTATAAAACGCTTCCAATGACGATGGATGCTGTCTCGTGTAATTTTCAATTTTTATGTTCAGGGATTCTTCAAGCCTTTGATTCTGTTCGATCTTTCCCACCTTCATTGAAGGTGGTTTTGTGGATTAGTATACCTCTTTTTTTTACCCGCTAAATTATTATTTACAAAAAACTATTTAATTGACGGAATGGAGGGGGAGAAGAAGACCCCATTCCAACAATGGAATTTAAGAAAAGACATTCTTCTATGAATTTGGACTTGAATAACACATCATACATCAAGATGGAGAAAAGTTAATGTAAGGCATTCTTTTCTGAAGATGATCAGTTGTATTAACAGCTCCAACCCTAAGCTCCCAAAGAAAAATTTTAATTTTTTTTTTTGATAAGCGTCCTTCCAAATCACTGAGTAGAGGTTGCTGAGCAAAGGGTCAGATACACCCACAAGAGCCTTCATAAGAGACTTGACAGTATAAGTATTGGGAGGATCAAGAAGCCAGGACCAAGAATCATTAATGTTTCGTAATCTGATCAAAGATAGGAGATGAGAGAGATTGGCACATTCAACTATTTCTGAATCATTGAGATTGCGACAAAGACTCAATTTAATCCTTTTGATGGATTAAATTGTTGTGAAACTATGGTTGAAGGAGAATTTAATGGAAATGTCCTTTGATATTAGAAAGAAAATTAACAAGGTTTCAAGTTCTCTGAGAGGCCAGGTACTCTTCAAAGTCTACTTAGTCCAAATCTCCTCCAACCAACACTGTTTATAACCACCACCCCTTAACAGTATCCCCATAACAGTATCCCCAACTATGACGCATTTTCTTCTAATATCCTAATAATGTTCCTTACACTGCTTATCTATTGCTTTTGCAACTCGAGAGGCAGAGGAAAGATTTCTTGCTCATATGACTTAGGACATTGAAGGAAGTTATTGTGGGAGAACAGAATGCAAAGGTTCAATGATCGGAGGAGTGGTGCTATCTTTTGTCAGAGATTGTATAGAGAATCAGATAAGTAGAGCAACATTATGGTACAAGTTGGAAAGTTTTGCAAATCAATAGTCAAGAGTTACAAATTGAGGCATATTGGTTAAGGAACATTTTGATATATGCAGCATATGCTAGAAGCTCAAGATTCATGTCAAAGTAAGGTTGATCTTTGAAGTTTTTGTTTATTAGGGACTAAATTAGTGAAAGTCAAGAGTGATTGCTACCTCTCTCCTGGATTCAATCATGATTACAGATTTATTTTACTGATATTAGAAAAAAGCTACACAAAAGAGGGCCTATCCTTTATATTTCTAGTCCTGCTTTGGGATATTGGGACAAAATTAAAATAATGCAAAAAAATTAAATCCAATATAAAAATAAAGTTATTCTACCTAAGGCTAATTAAAAGAATTAAAATAAATACTAGGAAATTACAAGAAATACCCCTAGGATGCCTTCATCTTAAATTCAACATATTGCATCAGGGAAAATGCAAGTCTACTGATTTATATTCATGGTACATGCCTTCATCATAATCGTGTAAGTGTCTGCTTTACAAAGCACACCCATTTTCATATTATTTAATCGATTGGGCTTGATTCATATAATAACCATGTTGTATTTCCTCTTTATTTTATTTTATTTTTTATTTTTAACAAGAAACGGAACTTTTCATTGAGGAAATGAAAAGAGACCAATGCTAAAAAGTACAAACTCCACAAGGGAGTGAAAATAACAATAAAGAAGATTACATGGGATAAATAAAAGCATGCCAATTCAAATTAATATTAGATAAAGAAAAACTCCCAAAATATTTGGAAAGGGCACACCAAGAAGAAGCCTTTAGTTGAGCAGAGTCAAAACGATCAACTCATGATAAATGCTTATCTTCAAAATTTTTTGATTCCGTTCCAACCAAATTTATGAGAAGATGGTCTTCATTGCATTTACCCAAAGAAGAGACACCTTCAAACTCATGAAGGACCAATAATGAGCTAAATCACATTATCCTTAAAAAGATTGGAAAACACCCAACTTACGTTGAACAAATGAAAAAGCTTGAACCAACAATTTAGAACAAACCCACACCCAATGAAAGTATGGAATAGAATATCACCATCCCTTCGATAGAGAGGACAAATTGAAGGCAGAAGCTTGAACATAGGCAATTTCCTTTGCAAGATATCTAAGGTATTGAGATGTCCATTTAAAAGAATCCATAGGAGGATGTTAATCCTTTTGGGACTCTTATAATTCCAGATTACTTTAAATAAAAGTTTTTCCATGGGAGGATTTGCTGCAAGGTGCTTCGATAAGGATTTAACAGAAAACAAACTGTTAAGTTTCTTTCCTCGATCCCCTGCTATAATCACTCAGAAAAATACACAACACAATACTAGGAAGAACCGTCACTATCCTATTGAGAGTTCTTCAATGAACAATAAGGTTGTTAACCGATTACATTGCATTCAAAGATCAAAAACTGCAATACAATATCCAAACAACTCCAGCTATTCGAGAGAGCTGGTAGACTCTCCTAATTCTCCCAAAATAAAACCTACCTTCACACTCAAGCCAAAAGCTTGACAAAACAGAACCGTACAGAAGGCCACGATCCCTCTAATAGACCCCACAAGCAAAACAGAACCGTTACTACCAGATTACTTCTCATTTCCCATTCTACCATTTCTGTGATAAATATGTCTAATTGGGGGTCTTACACAAACCTGAAGAATCAATAGTCCAAACTTTGGAATCAACATTAGAAGTCACCTTCGAGTTTGCTAAAAGGCCCAAAAGAGTCTGAAAATCAGAAATTTCTTCATCCTTTAAAAGTCTTCGAAAGATAAGATTCCAAGAATTAGTCAAGGGATCCCAAAAATACGAAACCAACCTTTTGGAGAAGTAGTATTCGAGAAGAGCAAAGGAAATCAGGATTTCAAAGAAACATCACCAATCCATAAGGCATCCCAAAAAAGAACACGATGGCCATCACCTAATTTAAATCGAGCGAAAAAATCAACTTGTTTCCAAACTTTTGAGATACTCATCCAAGGACTTCTTAGGCTTAAATTCTGAGCTCCAGAAGTATGCCAATCACCTAAACAAACACCATGAATACTTACCACAACTCTTCGCCAAAAAGAGGAAGGTTCTGTGAATCTCGAACCCCATTTGGCTCTTAAAGCCTAATTTCTTAGCTTTAAGGCTCTGATGCCCAATCCTTCAGATGATTGAGATTTAGAGACTGATTTCCAGCTTACTAAATTAGTTACTTTTCCACCGTCATTACCTTCCCAAAAGAAATTCCGAATGAGATGATCCAATTTCAAAATTTCCTGAGTTGGCATTACAAAAATGGACATATAATATACAGGGATATTGGATAAAACAGAGCTGCATAAAGTCAAACGACCACCTCGAGACAAATTAAAACGTTTCCATTTGTCTAACTTCTTCCCAAATCGATCAATTTCCGGCTGCCAAAAAGATAAGGATTAAGGATGACCTCCTAAAGGTAACCCAAGGTAGAGAAAAGGCAAAAACTCCACTTTACAATCTAACCTTTCAGCAAAGAAGTGCAGCTTGGGCTCATCAATGTTGATTCCACAAAGAGAGGACTTTTGCCAATTTACCTTCAATCCTGAACAAGTTTAAAGAAGGGCAATGGTTTGAACCAAGACTTTCAACACGTTATCTTTATTCTTGGAAAACAATAATGTATCTTCTGCAAACTGGAGGATTGAAACATGAATCTCATCTTTTCCAACAATGAAGCCTTCATAGATACCTTGGTGATACATATTTTCAATCAAAGTGCTTAACACTTCCGAAATAAGAAGAAATAAGAATGGTGAAAGTGGGTCCCCTTGACGAATTCCTCGAGAAGCTGAAATCCTACCTCTCGACCTACCATTAATGAAGATCGAAAATTTAGGATTCTTTACCCAACTAAGAATCCACTAAATCCATTTTTCACTAAAAGTTTTTTAACTTTAAAACTTCCTCTAGGAAATCCCAATCAACACTATTGAAAGCTTTTTCAATATCGAGCTTTAAAATCTATCCATTCTTCTTTTCAGTCTGTACTCTTCCACTACCTCATTGGCTATCAAAATTGGATCAAGAATTTGACAACCGTCAATAAAAACACTTTGATAATAAGAAATGATGGAGGGCATAACCTTCTTAAGGCATTCAACAAGAATCTCAGCAAGGATTTTATAAGAATAAGAGATTAAACTAATAGGCTTGAAATCCTTTACAGAATTTGCAAAATCCTTCTTTTGAATAAGGAAAATAAAAGTCTCCTTAAGAGCTGCGTTCACATGGCTGTTGTAATTAAATTCATTAAATAGATGAAACAAATCAGCCTTCAAAAACTTCCAAAATTTAATAAAAAATTCAATGGTAAAACCATCGGGTCCCAAAACCTAAGAAGCACGGACACGGACACGGGACACAGACATGGACACGATAGGACACGGCAATACGTCAATTTCTAAAAAACTAGGACACGGACACGTTGGGGATATGTTCTTTTATTATTATTATTATTTTAGGATATATGTAAATTTAACATAAAATACTAAATATACTCCACTAAAACTCATAAAATGTCAAGTTAATTAAGTTCAACTTACTCTAATTTAATTTAACGTATACAAAGTTATGGGAAAAAAACATACTTCTAAATGGTGAACAATTGGTGGCGAAGAGGATTGACGAGGGCAAAGAGAACTGACGGCTAGCGGCGAGTGGTCGGCGGTGTTACTTGTTAGGGGTTTTAGATTTCATGATTTTATGTCCTTTTTGTTTTGTTTTATTTTTTTTTTTAAATTTAAATGATTTGAGCTTTTTTTTTCAAAATTTTCCGAAGCTGTGTCCAAGCCGTGTCCGAGCCATGTCTAGCCGTGTCCAAGCCGTGTCCGAAATTAAAAAAAATAAAAATAAAAAAGGACACGTAAAATAGCATGTCGAACACGTGTCCGGACATATCTGTGTCTGACATGTGTCTGACACGGACACTTGGCCTAAATTGAAGTGTCCGTGCTTCCTAGCCCAAAACCTTATTTTTCCCAAGGTTCTTAATAGCCATCAAAATTTCATCTTTAGAGAAAGGAAGGATGAGAGATCTGTTTTCATCTGCAGAAACAACACCCCACCGAAAGTTTAAAGGAAGGAAATGCAAACTTGGCAATCTTGTATATAATGAGGAGCAAAATTAATGATTTCAGCTTCAATTTCTCGAAAAGAAAGCAAAAATTGCCCTTCAGAAGACACTAATTCAGAAATCAAAAGTTTCCTTTTTTTGGCTGCAAAAAATATGTGGAAAAAACTGGTATTCTCATCCCCTTCTTGAAGCTAATGAAGCTTACATTTCTAAATCAAATTCCGCTCTTATCCAACAATTCACCTTTCACCATTAAACGGACCGCTAACTCATGTGCAGATAAAGAATCATTCTCAGCTTTATAATCCATCAAATCAATTTCATCAAGCAAAATTTTTTCCTTCCCTTTCTTTTTAGCCTCATAGTCGCTGAGCCAAGGTTTAATAAACGATTTCAAGTTTCTCAACTTCAAGGAGATAACAAAACCAGTCCACCCATGAGATTTATCCTCTGATAGAGATTTCTCAATGAGACTTATACAATCATTCACCATCAGCCAAGAGTTGTAGAAATGAAAGGGAGAGGGACCCCAAGAAAAACTACTAGCCTCAAGAAGAATTGAAAAATGATCTGAGAAGATACAAACCTATCTTGAGACGCTTGAATTTTCAAAAAGATTGTCCCATTCTTGATTTATAAAACATCTATCGATCAACGAATGAGAACCCTCATCCCTAAGCCTCGACCATGTATAATTACCATTAGATAACGGAATTTCCATAAGGCCAATCTCCTCAATTAAGTTATTAAACCTCCTCATCCCTTTAGTTTGCCTTCTTTGCGGAAACTGCTCATGAACCCATCCAGTAATATTAAAATCACCACCAACACACCAAGGCCCTTCACAATAAACTGATAAAGAGCGCAATTTGTCCCAAAGATGTTTCCTTTCTCTGTAATCATTAGGACCATAGATGTTTGAAATCCAACAAAGTTTTCCTGGTTGAGAAGAAACTTTATCCAAAATGGAATTGCCTCCTTTAAGAGCTTCTTGGATTGAAACCTTACATTCATCCCACAGAATTAACAATCCTCCTGATCGTCCATAAGCTTCCACATGTACCCAGCTAATTTCCCTTGAACTCCAAAAAGACTTTACAAAATTCCTAACGATCAGTGCCATTTTGGTTTCTAGAATCATCACCACATCAGGGCACAATTTTTGCAAAATATTCTTTAAACGGCCTCGTTTAGAACCATCACCTAAACCCCTAGTATTCCATGAAATGATCTTCATACAGGGAAGGAATAAGAGAATTAAGAACCTTGATTTAATCCCTCCGAATTTGAGGGTACAATCTCACGAAATTGGAGGCCACTAACCTTGATTATTAGAGAAGAAAATTTATCCAAGCCCGAAGATGGCTGAGCTTGAATGTCATGCGAAGAAGTCAACATACCATATGAACTGAGATTTTCAGCATGAAGAACAAAGCCAGGCGACTTAAAATAAAGTTCAAGTTAGCGATTGGAGATCCCTTGACAATGGGTTCATCAATTTGAGAATAATGTTGTTGGTTTTCTTTTGGATTGCTTAAGCTCACCACAGAGTCAATATTAGAATCTTCAACATAGAGTGGAAAGCAAGTGTTGTTAGTCGGGATGTTTGAAGAAGGGATAAAAACTTAAAAAAATTTTGAACTTGATGGACCAATATGGCATTGATCAATAGTCAAGGGATGATCGGCTTTCTTTGAAAATTCCCTCTCATTGGCGTTCAAGATTTCACAAGGGAGTAAGTGACACACCCTGCCCCAAATTACCCTAACTAACCTAAGACGTGGCGTGCTGACATTAGATCCCTACTAAACTATGGAATCCAATGTCAAAGACAAATCCTACTTTTGAAAACCACAAGTGGCTAGCCAAAACTTTGTTGATACAAAATTCATAAAAAAATTGGCAGAGATTCCCCTGAAAACTGAATAAAACACACCTGAAAAAAAAAATATGCACTCCCAAATTAATATGTTCAAACTCCAACCACCATTCAGAAATTCAACACAATCCGACAAACTTAATAGTAGATAGACATGTGGGTTCCAAATTACAAACCAATGGAAATTCCAAAATGGTACTAAGTCATTCAAAACGTGCTAGCCACATTAGTTACAAAAGAATCATTTGTAATTATGTAGATACAAAATGGTATGCAAACTATCAAGTCTGGTGGCAGATATCGACTTTTGTAGGCTCGTTAGAAACTCAGTCGCTACCTGGTGAAAAAAAATTTAGGAAGAAAGAATGAACTAATAGAGCCCAGTGAGTGATAAGTTAATAAGAAAAATATCCTCTCGACAAAAACCTTTTATATTAAAAAGGAATTCAAAGTTCAATAAAACTTATATACCAAGCACAGTCTAAATACACAAGATAAGTAAAACATCAGATGGATATGTGGTAATAACTTTCTTAAAAAAAATAAAATAAAACATGTAACAATAGGCCAATAAAACTTGCCACCAACTTGTGCCAAAATCTCTATCATACTGGCGTAGAGTAATCTCAATACGCACAACAAAGTAATCTCTGTCATACTATGCATCGAGTAATCTCTAGATGCATAGCAGAGCAAGTCTCTATTATACTATGTACCGAGTAATCTCCAAGTACATAGCAGAACAAATCTCTGTCTTAAGTGCACGTAGAGCAAATCTCTCTCTAGTATACTATGGAAACACATTCACATAGTATTCAGGTAATCACCATGGGTACAAGGATCTAGTAGTTTAAAAATCACTTTTAACACAAAACTCTTCATGCTCAACTCTTTCTGAAAATCATGTTCTCTTGCTCTAAACAACTTGTCATAAACTCAAAACTTTATAATAAACATACATTCTCTAAAACATTTCACGATCATCAAATATTCTCAATACACAAACAATTGCGAAATTCTCAAAGAAGTACCAAATACTTCTAAAATCCTCAAATAACATAAAATCTTTCTAAATTCATACTTTCTCTATAAAAATTGAAACTCTTCTAATTTTCCAAATAATCATAAATGTCCCAAATATATCTCTAAAATGATAATTTTAGCCAAAATCATAAAATTGCTAGAAATTCATAAAATTCTTCCAGAAATCTCATAACAAATTCTCTAAAATTATATAAAGCTATAGATTTCATGAAATATCATAATAATAATTAAATAACAAAAAACATTTTGTAACATAAACCACTTACAACTACTACGAGCGAGGTTTGTTTGGGTCGCAAATGGTTCCAATCTCTGCTTGTCCTGAAATCATAATTTGTCAACGCATTATTAACCTCTTAATGCCAAAATTAAAGCACAACAACGATAAATAACCCAAGCCTTTAGTTTCTCGTTAACTCATGAGTTAACCAAAATTTCCATGATCCTACTCTTAAATTACCAAGAAATTAAGACCATAAATTAAAAATAAAGTTTCTAATAAACTCCATTGTATCCCCTCTCCATAAGAAATCTCATTCTTCTCCTTCCTTCTTCTCAATGAACACATTCATTGGTTTTCTTTTCCTTAAAAACTTGAAATTTCTACATCAACTAGCCCCCTTCAATTTATACTAAGTTAAAACTCATGACTTTCATTAAATTTTCCCTCTTTTACTCAATCATTACCCTCACCTTAGTTTTCAAGCTATTCTATGGAGTTTCTAACTAAAGAAAGAAAACCCACAGGGAAACCCACTAATTTAGGTTCTAGAACTCATGAGAAACCTTAACCAAAAGTTAGAGAACTTACCCAAACTTCAATCCAATGTTGTGAGATACTCTTCTTAATTTTTACACTCCAAAATAGCCCAAAATCAAACAATCCTCCCTTCACTTTCTTCCTCTTCCTCTTCTTTATGTGGGTTTTCTTCTCCACAAGCCCCAAACCTTTTGTTTTATTAATTATTATTATTATTTTTAAACAAAGAACCTTTCATTTTGTGTGGCTTCACTAAAGCCACATGTTTTATATATATATATATATATATATATATATATTTACCCCACTTTCTCTTTCTTTAATTTCCATTATTTATTTATTTTTTCAACCAATCCTTATCTTCCCAACTAAAACCATAATTAATCCAAATACCTAATTCCCAAATTTCATACTTTCCAATTATATTACATTTTTTTTTACCAAAATGTAGAAATAGGTGTTACAGTAAGAGTCTGGAAACAGAGTCTTCAAAATTATCGGCATTAAAGAGAGAAGTGGCTGGACATTTAGCAAGCAACATGTCACAAACCTTTTTCCTTGTGTAATATTTTTTGAAACAAGAAAATAACCAAACAACGATTACAAAGGAAAAATGGAAGCATGCCAATTAGAACACATAACATGAAAAGAGAAAACATCAAGATGATTGAAATAGAACATCAAGGAAAAGCCTTAAAACATGCTAAATCCAAACGAGCAAAAACTCTTGGCCATCTCATGGCCACTTGACTAAGAGTTTTTTCCTTGTGTAATATTTTGAATAAGTTTCACAAAAACGATCCTTAACTTCTTTAATAGAAAAAGGAACTGGGGAGTCAAAGGTCGAAGAGATAATACCATATAGCGGATCACGAGAAGCTATGTCATTAATAACAACTTTTTCAGCAACTAACGAAGGAAGAATCCCTGGGACGACAGAAACATTCAATGCTGACTCATCTTGAGAAGAAACTTGAGAGCAAGATGATGGAATTGATATAAGCTCTTCGCCCGGGATGGTATTGGAGCTCGATGTATCTTTACTGAACTCATTAACCTCTACCTTACCTGAGGGCTCGAGTCAAACTCCTTAGAGTTAATGGGTGAAATTTCCAATCTGGAATTTGAAATGTCCTCAATTGATTGAGTTTCCACTTTCAAGACCACCTTCATCTTCCAATACTTGATGGAGGCGAGATAAATCCAGAGTTTGAAAAATTGTTCAAGCTTAGATCACCAAAAACCGTACTTGGAGGCTCCAAAGAAGTAATATCTCCAAACTTAAGGGAGAAATTTCCACGAATATTGTCTGTGATCTCAATGGATGCTGGAAGAAAGTCACAAAGATTCCTCTTGACTTGAATACGCGGCGCCGAACCATCAATAAAATTAAGAGTATCTGAAGAAATATTTACTAATCCACCAAAATAATGACCAATGGCTTCAAAGGAACTTCTTTTCCAGTACTTTAAAGGTAAATTCTTAACTGAAATCCAGCCACCATAACCTTCGATGAATTCTGGATGATTGTGCTTGTCATTAGACAATTTCTCGATTTTCAGATGCAAAACTTCAACCAACTGCCACTTTCCAATCCTGGTCAGAATAGTATCATTGATGCTACCTTCCACTAGAATTATAGCCTTCTCAGCCATGAGAGGGTTGATTTGAACCTTAATACGAACGTAAGTTTCCACTGAGGCCTTAATAACCTTCTAAGAAATATGAGCAAAAAGGCGAGTGATGACCAACAAATTCCCAAAATCCACACTGACCACTTCCTCTGGTTTTCTGACCCAAAAAGAATGAGGGATGAACCTACCTGGGGAGTTTGATTGTAGAGAGCTAGCCAAGTTCCTTCTAATTGCAGATACGTAACTTTCTGGAGAAGCATTTGTCATAGACGTTTTCTCTGATATGGGATCCCTTGAAATATGAAGCTTCGAGTCAAAACCCTTAAGAAAGTCTGAAATCATTTCCCCAAAACACAGCCCAGCCCTTCTTTTGAACGCCCGTAGGAATCTGAATTATTTTCCGACCACCAGTGGGAGGCCAAACGATGCAATCCACTTTCCAACCCGAATCAAAATGAGATTTTGACGGAAGGATGGTTGCCTTTTCATCTCTAGATTTCTTGCAGAAGAAATGTCACTCCGGTTGATGCAGTAATTTGACAAATGAAGATTCAAACTATCTCAGGTGATCAAGGGACAAAGGGATCTTCAACTTGCTTCAATGAAAAAGATATTGTTTTCCCACCAAACACAAAAATAATTATTGCTGATACATCAACTTCGAACTTCCATCTCAGAAAACAGAGATGAAGAACAGAAAGGCAAAATTGGAGTGAGAAACTTGAAGAGTTAGACAAGATGGAGAAACGAGGGGAAAAACTTTGATGCAAAGGCACGTGACGCTAGATAAATTGATTGGTGGAGAAGCTATGAACAGAGAAGGAAGTGGAGTCGGAATCGTCGGCGGAGAAGGTTAGGATCGGTGAATTAGGGTTGACGGGAAGGGAGGAGAGAGAAGAGGGATCATTGGGGGGGGGGGGAGGGGGAATAAGGTTTTATTTGATTTTCCTTGCATCAGGTTAGTTTTATCTTTGTCCTTTCTTTTTCCCTATTCTCTCTTTCCTTTTCTCACCCTAATTTCCTCTTCTCTTCCCTTTCTCTCTCCATACAGCGGCCTCTTGACTGTTATGATTTTTTTCTTATTAGCTGCTGTCTCTTGTCAAATAGGGTTGTAGCACTCTGTTGTATATATGATAAAAGAAGAAAAATTTCTTCCATGATTCTTTTCTTTGATAAATCCTATCTAATTTTTGTTTTTATTTCTTTTGATAAAAGAAAATTCTGTTTTTTTTAAAGAAGGAAAAAAATTATTAAAATGTTTTGATCATGAACATCTGTAAAAGCCAGTTATATGATCCAAAGAGAAATTCCTTTGTGAGAATGGAAAATGTATTCTTGTGGCAAAATGGAAGTTTTTTTTTTTTTTTTTTTAACAAGATACGAAACTTTTCATTGATATAATAAAAAGAGACTATTGCTAAGGATACAAACTCCAAAAAGAGTGAAAACAAAAACAAAAGTTAAAGGAAAAAGAAACAAAAATTTAAATAGAAAAGATAAAAGCATGCCAATTAAAACAAATATCTTGTGAAGAAAAACCAGCAAAAGATTTAGAAAGAGTGCACCAGGAGGAAGCCTTTAAACATGCTGATTCGAAACAAGCTGACGAAGGCAACAACTTGTCTTAAAAAATTCTCTTTCTTTCCTTCCATCCAAAGTTCTAATAATAAAAGCTTTAACCCCATTGATCCATAGAAATCTCAGTCTTGATGCAAACGAAGGACCCATAAGAAGCTGAAGTACATACTCTTTTAACTGTATTAGAAAAAACCCATTGCATTTTGAAGATGGTGGAAGTAAATTGAAGAAAGGTAACTTACTTCAGAGGTATTCAAATTACCATTCAAAATAATTCAAAGCAGAATATTAATTCGTTTAGGGCTTTTAGATTTCCAAATAGCCCAAAATAAGTCTGAATGAAGAGGGGTACCAGAGACAAGCTGATGTGTCAAAGAACTGACTGAAAATTGATCAGGTTTTTCAAGAGACCAAACTCGAGCATCATTCGAAGAGCCAACAACCAAATGATCAAAACACATAACAAAGATTGCAAATCCACAATTTCTTCGTCCTTTAAAAATCTTCTAGAAAAAATATTCCATGAATTATGTTGAGAGTCCCAAAAATCCAAAACTGAACCATTAGGATACAAGGAGATATTTGTTTCTTGTTAAAAAATAAAGGAAGCTTGAGTGTACAGAAACACTTCTATTTAAATTTAAAGCACAGCTCCAACTTTTTTGTATTTTTTTTTTAAAATTTTAGCTCAACAAATTCAAACATCAACCGTTTAGAATAGATGTAATCCAATTTTTTTTTTCCAACTCTATAATATCATCTCTGGCTAGATAATGCCTTAACTAGTTGATTTATTTTCAAATTGGCACTTGGCTTCAACTTTTGATGCCATTTTGGTATATAAGGGAATGAACATATGAATTGGCTTGGGCATCCCATTCATTCTCATATATGTTTGAAGGTTATTATATTTTAGGTTTGGTGGGCATGCGTATTTCATTCCAATGAGAACTATGTGTACCCTTGCCTGTGTATATCCAATTGCCCATTGGAATACATGGATTTATGGATATCGCCTATCTCTCTGTAATTAAACTCTTTTTGGGTGATTAGACTTGATTCGCATGGCTAACATGTTCAGTGATTGAAGCATTTGATAATTGAATTGCTTGAAGTGTGAGTTTTTAATGTTTTATAGCTGGAACACAGGTATACCAATACTCCCGCTAATAAGAGGGTAGAGCTGTTTGATGAGAGAGGCATCAATGAACCTACAACTGATGATAATGTTCAGATTGCATCATGTAAGACTTTATATACTTGTGAAATTCATACTCTTGTAGCCAAATATGCATTCATCCATTTTGGAGGAATTTCTACCAGTGGAACCTGTAGGACCGTCTATTTTTGAATTTGTAATCTTTGTTTTCTTTTCTTGAAATCAATTAGCTCCCATCTACTTCAGTAAGATTGTTGAAGAGTTGGAAAGAAAGATGAGTAGTAAAAGGAACATTCTTTTGTGGAACTGAGTTAATAGCAAGGATGTCAAAATGTGAATCATAACATTTTTCATTTTGTAAGCATAATGTTGTGTAACTTATCTGATATAGTTTTTTCAAAAACATTTGCTCTTAATTTGGAACCGAATCATTGATATTTGAGTTTTATTGATAGATAGGTTAGATAATTCAGATTATGTCAGCTAGTATTTGATTGCCAGCTAGTATTTGATTGTGTGACCTAGGGACCATTTGTTTGCTGGGAATTTGGATAACCAACATCTTTAGATGGCATGTATTTGTTTTGCAAGAAAATTTTATAAAGATATTTGGAAATATTTCAATAATTTTCCAAATATTTGAATGTTTTGATGGAAAATATTTATGAAAAAGGAATCTATGAAGGATTTGTGGTAGGGAGGGACAAGGTTCATGTTTCCATCTTGCAATTTGCAGACGTACATTGCTATTTTGTAATTATAATGATGATACGAGGGTAGTGTTGAAGCAAACTATTGAATTATTTGGATGGATTTCGGGTATGAAGATTAATTGGGAGAAATCAGCAATATGTGGGGTTAATATTGAAGATAAGGAGGTTTTTTCGATGGCTGAAAAGTTGATGTGTAAGGTAGAATCTCTTCCTTTTAGGTCTTGGTCTTCCTTTGGGTGGGCATCCGAAATCCTTATCTTTTTGGCAGCTGGTTCTTGACAAGATTCTTAAGAAATTGGATAGATGGAAGCGTTTTAATTTGTCTAGAGGAGGGAGAATGACTCTTTGCAATTCGGTTCTATAAAGTGTTCCTTTATATTATTTATCTCTTTCTTATGCCATCAGAAGTTAGCTTAAAATTTGAGAGATTGTTGAGAAATTTCAATTTTTTTTTGGGAAGGAAATGAGGGTGTTAAATCATCCCATTTGGTTAGATGGAGAGTTACTTCTTTGTTGCAAACAGATGGTGGTCTCGGTTTTGGGTCTGTTAAACATAGAAATGTCGCTTTGTTAGCAAAATGGGGTTGGAGGTTTATGCAGGAACCTTAGGTTTTGTGGAGAAATGTGATTAAAAGCATTCATGGGGCCTCGGACAGCGATTGGCATACTTCGGATAAGGCTGTTTTCAGCTTTAGAAGTCCATGGATGAGTATTTCCAGGATTTGGAAGAATGTGGAGTCTTTTGCTACTGTCAGATTGGGGATGGAAAGATAATTCTGTTTTGGAAAGATATTTGGGCAGGGGATTCGGCTTTGCTAGAGAAATTTCCTCAGTTGTTTTCAATTGCTTTAAAACCTAATGTTTTGGTAGCAGATCTTTGGGATGTGGAAACTTCTTCTTGGAGTTTGGAGTTTAGAAGGCTTTTAAAGGATGAGGAGATCACTGTCTTTGCATCTCTATTGGAAATTATTTCTTCCTTTAAAGTTGGAGTAGGAGGTGATTTTAGGGTGTGGACTTTGGAAGCTTCGGGGGTTTTCTCGATTAAATCATTGACAAGGAAGCTGGCTTCTTCTTCTCCTTTATCTAAGGAGATGAGTCGGGTGTTATGGAAATCTAAGAGTCCAAAGAAAATCAGCATCTTAATTTGGATAATTCTTAATGGAAACCTAAATACGGTTGAAGTTCTTCAAAGAAAATTGCCGAAGTCCTATCTTTTGCCTTTAGTTTGTTCTTTGTGTTTGGAATCCCAGGAGCATATTTTCTTTGGTTGTTCTTATTCTCTTAATTGTTGGTTCAAGCTCTTCTCTATCTTTCATTTAGATTGGGTCTTCTCGGCAAAGTTAAAGGAGAATGTTCAACAACTTCTATTGGAGCCTTATTTTCCAGGGTTAATGTTGTCAAGACATTGTTGTCAGAGTTATGGTTGGAGAGGAATTCAAGAATATTTGAAAGCAAAAGTCTTTCGTGGGTGGAAAGATTTGATTCAACATGCTTAAAGGCATCATCCTGGTGCACACTTTCCAAACCTTTTGAGGCTTATTCTTTGAATGATATTTATCTTAATTGGGAGGCTTTTTTGTAGTTTGTTTCCATGTTTCTTTAGGTTCTCGTGATGTTTTTATTTGCTATCTCTCACTCCCTAGTGGAGTTTGTATCTTTTTGAGCATTAGTCTCTTTTCATAGTCTTAATGAAAAGGTGTTTCTTGGTCAAAAAAAAAAAAAAAAGGAAAATTATATTTATTTCTTGTAATTTGTACATGGAATTATATTTTTATTACATGTGATTTCTATAATATCTCTTGTTTTTTAACAAAAATAATACTTTCTATTATAATATATTACACTCAAAGTTCAATAAATTTCATATGCTAAACTAATTCATATTTTTTTTTAACAAGAAACAACTTTTCATTAAGGAGCTAAATTAATTCATATATTTTTTTTGGAACAAGAAACAAAATTTTTCATTGATATAATGAAAAGAGACTATTGGTCAAAAGATACAAACTCCACAAGGGAGTGAAAAAATAAAAATCATAACAACAAACTACAAAAATGGTAAAGAAAATCATAAAAGATTATAACAACATATAAGCTATAAGGGTCTGTTCGGGGCACTGAGTGAGTTATAATAACATGGGTTGTAATAGTTTGTGGAATTATATAATATTGTTTAAAATGCAGAGTTGTTTAGTTTGGGGTTATAATAGTCTGTGTTTGGGGTGCAGAGTACTCCACAAGTTATTATAACACAGATTATTATAACCCACGCCCCAAACAGCCCGTAAAGGATATATAAATGCACTCCAATTTAGACACATCTTGAAGTGAAAATCCCGCCAACGCCTTTGACAAGGAACAAAAAGAAGTCTTAAGACAAGCCGATTCAAATTTGTCAATCCAAGGAAGATGCTTATTCTGAAAAATCCTTTGATTTCGTCCAACCAAAGTTCTAAAAGTAAAGCCTTTACTGCATTATTCCAAAGCAACCAAGCCTTGGGATTCAAAAATGCTGGGCCAAATAAAATCTAAGAAATGTTGCTTTTGAATGAGCTGGAGAAAACCCAATGAAGATTGAAAAATGAAAACATCTTGAACCAACAAAGCTTTGCATAGGAGCAATTGAAGAAAACATGGTTGAGAGTATCTTACTCCTTAAAACACAGAGCACAAACCGAAGGAAATAAACAGCTGGAAGGATTCTTCTTTTGTAAAACTTTTAAGATATTATGACTTCCATTAAGTATTATCCACAATAGAATATTGATTCTCTTGGGGCTCTTGGACTTCCATAAGGCTGAATATAGGTCTTTGTCCATAGGCGAAGAAGACACCAAATAGTGAGATAAAGATTTCATAGTAAAAATACCTGTGGAGTTCAGGGACGAGCGCCTAGAATCTTCTTGGGAACCAATAGTTACTGCTGAAATAGATGTTAAAAGAGCTTGAAACTCAACAATTTCATCATCCTTCAAAAATTAATTCATATTATAAGTTACATATTTAATTATATTAGCATAGCTTAGCGGTTTTAGACATCTACTCCTTTTCTTGAGGTCAGAGGTTCAAATTGCATGACCACACTTGTTGGACTAAGAAAAAAAGTTAGTGGTTTCTGTTTGTGATGCGGGTGATAATTTTTAAGAATAGAACATTCAATTTGACAGTGCATTGATTATCTATCTCTTCTAGCTTCGTGTTCTATTTTAATTTTCCCTATTCAGTGTGACTTCAAATCACCACTTGCGTTCGTGTTATCTTGCACTGCCTTTCCCTTCTTGGGAAATTGCGTCTTCTTGTTAACTCTCCTTTTTTGGTAGAAACAAAAATTTTAATTGATAAAATGAAAAATACAATAAAAATTACATAAACTTGCAAAAGAAGAAAATATCCCTACTAAAATCTAACTATACTAAAACAACCAAAACCCAAACTAAAAGAAAGAACAAATCTATGTTTTTCTTTGGGCTTCGGTCTCGAGGCTTTTTTGTAACTATTCGATAGATCTTATCTTGCTTGATTGGATCTCCTTTTTGTAGTTTGGCTACTTTTTCTGTGGACTTCTTTTTTGTATGCTCGTGTATTCTTTCATTTTTTCTCAATGAAAGTTCGTTTTTTCATAAAATAAATAAAAAAAACTAAAAGACTGAACAAATCATAGAGACTAGAGTAGTATATCCTCTCTCAGAAAACTAGGGAAATATATTGAATTGTCCAGATTTGTGCAAGTAATAAGTATTAAATATGGTTTAATGTGGAGTGATAAATTTCTATATTGCTGAATTATAGGAAGCAGAAGGAAGAAAAAGTATGACCATACTTGTGGGAACTATGTTTTCTTTGAGTTTGTTGTATTTGTGAGTTTAGACGTGATAGAAAGGTTGTGAATGGAGGTTTGAAGATATGGGACACAATTTTTAAGCACCCTCTTTTCTTCTATATATTTCACATTCTATTGGCATACCTTTGTGCTGTAGCAATAAAAAGTCAAGAACTTGCCAATGTTGGGAAGAAGACGATGGATGATACTGATCCGGTGATTGAACGCTCTAAAATGGTGACCAGCTTTTTAAAATGCACACAATTTCTCATTTTTGTTTTTTGTTTTTTACTTTTTTCTTTTCCTAATGCAAAGTTTGACATTTAGGTAGCCGAACAAACCGTTGAAGTGGGAAGGCAATCTGCTTTTACATTGGAAGGCCGAGTAAGTATATAAATTCACCATTGAAATCATGCCATTTTCTTAGAAAAAGAACTATACTATCGATTTAGCCTCTTCGATTTAGTTATTGTTCCTGCAATACGTTACAACAAGTGTACGTTGTCAAGTTTAATATAGCGACGAGTTAAAAAAGTTGTAGTCTTGTTTTTTAGCAAGAAATGAAACTTTGCATTGAAGAAATGAAAATAGACTAATTCTCAAGGGACACAAGAGGAAAAAACCAAAAAAAAAAAAAAAAAAAGAGAACACAATAGGCCTTCGTCTAGTCGACTCAAAACAATCCAACCATTCAAGTTGTTTGCTTCCGAAGACCTCTTGATTGTGCTCCATCTAGATTTTAGAAATTAAATCTTTGACTGCATTGATTTATGGAAGGTGAGATCCTGGAGGCTATGAAAAACCAGTATGGTGGTGAAAAACATTGCCCTTAGTGTTATTCGAGAATACCCAACTCAAACTGAAAAAGTGAAATAACCGATTCCAATAAGCCAAAGAGTATGAACACTAAAAAAATAAGTGGTTATGCTCCTCCCAATTCCCCCAACAAAGAGAATGCTCCTCCCAATTCCCCCAACAAAGAGAACAAATGGAAGGCATCGAGGAGGAAGAAGGGATTTTTCTTTGAAGCACATCTGTTGTATTTAAATAGCTCTTCAACATAATCTAAATAAGAGTGTTAATTATTTTTGGACTCTCGAACTTCCAAATTGCAGCCTTGTAAGATTGGGTTTCAGGCCTACTTGAGTATTGTCGATAATAAAGCTCAATTTTATCTAGAAATTGATGAATGAAACTTAAAGTTTAGGGTAAGTTACCTTTTTGGTTCCTCATGTTTGGGGATTGTGTCTATTGAGTCCCTAATTTCAAAATTGGACGATCAAATCCCTGAATTTTATGAAATGTGGCTATTGAATAAGTCTCTATTGTATATCAAAATATGTGCAATTTAGGTCTTCTTATATATGAGAAAGACCTATTACAAATATGGAAATAAATAAATACAATAAAGACAAAATATTTTACAATTAATATTTATACACAAACATTCCTAAATAGTAGAAATTCCAACACTCCCCCTCAAGCTGGTTTAAATATGTCTTCCATAGCCAGCTTGTCAATCAATCTGTCGAATTGCTTCTTTGGAAGTCCTTTAGTTAGTATATCAACAATTTGCTCTGATGTAGGAAGATAAGGGATGCATATTGTACCTACATCAATCTTCTCCTTAATAAAATGCTTATCAACCTCGATATGTTTTGTTCTATCATGTAGAACTGGATTATGAGCTATAGAGATGGCAGCTTTATTGTCACAATAAACCCGTATAGGTGTCTTCAGAGGGACCTTCAATTCTTCAAGTATCCTTTTAATCATATTCCCTCACAAATTCCATGGGCTAAAGCTCTAAACTCTGCTTCAGCACTACTTCTAGCCACCACATTTTGTTTTTTACTCCTCCAAGTAACCAGGTTTCCTCCAACAAAGGAACAATAACCAGAGGTGGATCTTCTATCTGTAGTACTTCCTGCCCAATCTGCATCAGTATAAACTTCTATTTGGAAGTGATTATGCCTTTTGAATAAAATGCCTTTTCCAGGAGTCCCTTTTAGATATCTTAGAATTCTATAGGCAGCTTCAAAATGAGTCGGTCCAGCGCATGCGTAAACTGACTTACCATGCTTATGACATATGCAATATCAGGACGCGTATGAGATAGATAAATTAATCTTCCAACAAGTCTTTGGTATCTTTCTCTATCCTTTATTTCTTATGCTTTTGCTACTTGTAACTTTAGATTAGGTTCAATAGGAGTTTCTGCAACCTTGCAACCAAGTAACCCGGTTTCTTCAAGTAAGTCGAGTACATACTTTCTTTGATTAACAAAGATACCCTTCTTTGGTCTTGCAAACTCCATCCCTAGAAAATATTTCAACGATCCCAAGTCCTTGATTTGAAACTCACTTGCAAGATTTTTCTTGAGATTAGCTAGACCAACTTCATCATCACCTGTGAGAATAATATCATCTACATAAACAATCAAAATTGAGATTTTATTATTCTCAGAGTGTTTATAAAATATAGTATGATCTGCTTGACTCTGAAGAAATCCATAATTAGACACAACTTTTCCAAAACGCTCAAACCAAGCTCTCGGAGACTGTTTAAGACCATAAAGGGATTTCCTTAATTTGCAAATTTTACTACATCCGAGTTCTTTTTCAAAACCTGGTGGTAAGCTCATAAAAACCTCCTCCAAATCGCCATTCAGAAAGGCATTTTTCACGTCCAGTTGGTAAAGTGGCCAATCTGAATTGACTGCAAGTGACAAAAGAACTCTAATAGAGTTAATTTTAGCAACAGGATCAAACGTTTCCTGATAATCAATCCCATATGTTTGAGTGAAACCTTTAGCTACCAATCTGGCCTTATATCTCTCAATACTACCATCTGCATTGCATTTTATGGTGAACACCCATTTACAGCCCACTAGTTTCTTATCTTTTGGCAACTCTACTATTTCCCAAGTCCCATTTTTTTTTTAGAGCATTCATCTCCTCCATAACTGCTACTTTCCAATTTGGATCTTCTAAGGCCTCATGTATATTCCTTGGAACAAACAAGTTATTTATCCTAGATGTGAAGGCTTTATGACTATTTGACAAATTTTGATATGACATGTAGTTTGCAATAGGATATTTGGTACAACTTCGAGTACCTTTTCTAATGGCTATGGGAACATCAAGATCAGACACAATTGGTAAAGTATTTTGAATAGTTGAAGTAGTAATAGAAGAAGGATTACCAAGATTTTCAATTTCATTCGTCGGAGTCTTAGATTGGCTCTGTGAAGAATCAACTATCTGGTCTTGGTTCCTTTGATTGAATTTTCTTCTAGTATAAAACTGAAACTCGGGAATTTGATCAGTAGGATCATTATGTAGTATTTCTCCCCCTGATTGAAAAGTTTCTACACTTGGCATCGAAGGACTAGTAATATTTGGACAAACAAGACTCGGAAGAGGAGTATAGTTATCCCAAAAGTTATCTTCCAAATTTGGTTTCTCCCCCTGAAGAGAACTGTGGGTAAAGTAGGGTTGTTTTTCGACAAAAGACACATCCATGCTCACAAAAAGTTTTTTTGTCTGAGGATCAAAACACTTGAAACCTTTTTGGCTTGAAGAATAACCCACGAAAATACATTTAACAGCTCGATGATCAAGTTTTGACCACAAGTGGCTAGGTGTGTGAACATAAGCAGTACACCCAAAAACTTTGAGAGGTAGTTCAGAATATATGCAAGATGTAGGAAAAACAGTTTTGAAGCAATCAATGGGAGTTTTAAAATTCAAGATCTTACTAGGCATTCTATTTATTAGGTAAGCAGCTGTGAGGATTGCTTCACCCCATAAATATTTTGGAACATGCATGGAAAACATTATAGCACGAGCTACTTCAAGTAAATGCCTATTTTTTCTTTCAGCAATCCCATTCTATTGAGGCGTATCTCGACAAGTAGACTGATGAAGAATGCCTTTATTTTTCAAAAACTCACCAAAGGATTCATTAAAATACACAATCCCATTATCAGAGTGTAAAATGCAAATTTTGGTTTGAAATTGGGTTTCAATCATATTGTAAAAATTTTGAAAAATGTCATTCACCTCAGATTTTTTTTTTTTCATTAAATAAACCCAAGATAGACGAGTATGATCGTCAATAAAAGTAACAAACCATCTTTTTCCACTATGAGTCCTAATTTTAGAGGCACCCCAAACATCACTATGAATTAAATAAAAAGGTTTGGAAGCTTTGTACGGTTTTGGTAAATATGTAGACCGATGATTTTTTGCAAAAATGCAACTTTCACAATCAAAAGAGGAACAATCAATTCCCTTAAATAAATTTGGAAATAAATGCTTGAGATAAGAAAAGTTGGGATGTCCTAGTCTAAGATGCCAAATCATAATTTGTTCTTTCACAGAAAGAGAACTGATACTACTAAGACCCTGAGTTATTTTATTACTAAAAGTACCTTCATCAAAGTAGTAGAGACCATCAAGCATCCTAGCACTCCCAATCATCTTCTTCAATTCCTGATCCTGAAAAATACAGTGAGATTCAAAGAATATAACACGACAATTAGACTCTCTAGAAATTTTGCTAACAGATAAAAGATTATAGGCCAATTTTGGAACATGGAGGACAGACTGTAGAGAGATATTTTCAGTCAATTTAATGGTTCCTTTTCCTGCAATGGAAGTACCATCTGCAATTCGAATTTTTTCATTAGAATAAGAAGGAGAGTATGAGTTAAAAAAATGGGAAGAACTAGTCATATGATCAGAAGCTCTGGAATCAATAATCCAAGGAGAAGAAGTACTACAAGAAAAAACTTGAGGACAATTACCTATTTGTGTCAAGGAAACACAAAGATTACCAGATGATAAATTGGTTTGCAGCAGTTTAGAGGGTTGATCAATTCGCTCTTTACAAAAGGAACTTGAGTTAGTGGTTGTGGTATCGAACAACCCAATCTCGGTCTTACTCTGTATTTGAGCCATTTCAACGATCAACTTAGACATATCAGCAAAACAGGTTAATAAGAAACTAGATAAAGTCTGAATCAAACCAAACCAAACCAAATTTGAAGGTAATAAGGCCAGAATTTAATGAACCAAACCAGACCAAATCTGGAAAACAATAAACCGAACCGGATCAGACCAAATCTGAACCAAAAATAAACCGAACCAAACCAAAAACAATCTGCAACCCACAATTTGAAGAGCAAAACCGATCTGCAACCCACGAAGTAGAAGACGAAGACAGCGACGGCCGGCCGGCGAGCTGACGATCGGCGAAGACGACCGGCAAGCTGACGAAGACGGCGAACGACAGTCGCTGGATAGGTTGGAGATCGCGGGTCGAAGACGAAGATCGAGCTCGGGTCGGGTCGCGATGACAAAGACGATCTGCAGAGGTCAGGTCTGGTCAGTTTGGGTGGCGATCTGCAGAGGTCGGGTGGCGATTGAGCTCAGGTCAGGTGGCGATGACGAAGACGAGCTGACCGTGCAAGTGAAGGATGGTAACGAACCTGCGAGTGAAGGATGTTGAACGTTCGAAGATGGAGCCGACTGTGCGGGAAGTAGGGTGCGCCGTTTTATATGGCGGCTAGGGTTTCGGTGACAGCAATGGTAGCTAGGGTTTGTTGTTAAGTTTCCCGCTATGATACCATGTCAATTTGAGAGAATAAAATAGTATATCAAAATATGTGCAATTTAGGTTTTCTTATATATGAGAAAGACCTATTACAAATATGGAAATAAATAAATACAATAAAGACAAAATATTTTACAATTAATATTTATACACAAACATTCCTAAATAGTAGAAATTCCAACAAGTCCCTCCACTATTAATTTTTTAACGGAGGGCTGACGTGTCAATTTTTAATATTAAAATATTAATAATAATTAAAAAATACTCTCTCTCTCTCCCCTCTATCCTCTCCCCCTTCCCCTCCCCCACTCCACCATTGCCGCCTTGAGTCCCTCCTCCGGCGACCTCACCGCCATCGAAGATGGTATTTGGAGTTCCCTCCATCTCCCATTTTTGTTGCAGCCTTCTCTTCAAAATTTCCCTCTTCAATCTCTGTCATCTTCTTTTTTACCTTCTTCCTCAACATCTTCACCTCATCTTTGAGTTTCTTCTTCTCAGTTTTCCAACCTGCTTTCTTAAATGCAAAAACCACCATGTCTTTCTCATGGGCTTTAGTCTCTTTATCCATCTCAGACATTACTCCTCTTACTCCCTCCCTAAGCAGACTTATCTTTTCTTTCAATCCTCTAACATCATCATCATAAGTCTCACTCCCATCTTTGCTTGAACATACACCCATCTTAGTAAAGGCTTTGCTTCTTTAGCCTTTTTGGTCACAAGTCTCACTCCCATCTTTGCTTGAACATACACCCATCTTAGTGAAGGCTTTGCTTCTTTAGCCTTTTTGGGTTGCTGAGTGAGTTTTCAAGTTGGTCTTACAGACAAGAATTGAGGGACATAGATGTGTTTGATATGAAATTTGTACAAAAGCTCCTCCATAAGAACCTAAATCACACTCATATTTTTTGGTAACTTAAAGTAGATTTCTTGCACTTTTAAGGGGAATTTTGAGACAATGGAAAAAGGCAAAGAGGGGGAAGTACCTAAGCAAGTATCCTGGAGCCCATTGATGAAGGAGTTGGAGCTTTAAAACCCATTTCAAACACATCCACAGCACCAAAGAAGGCCACAGTTGGCACGAGGAGGGACTAAAGGCGACAGAAGTAGTGATGGCAGAGAAGGGATGAGGAAGGTGAAGGTGGCGACAACGGAAAGGGGAAGGGGAAGGGGAAGAGGAAAGGGAAGGGGGAGAGGAGAGAGGAGAGAGGGAGAGTATTTTTTTTATTTCAATTATTATTATTATTTTAATTTAAAATTTATTATTTTAATATTAAAAGTTGACACATCAACCCGCCGTTAAAAAATTATCGGTGGAGGGACTCAATAGATAAAATTCAGGGACTTGATTGTCTGATTTTGAAACCTAGGGACTCAATAGCACAATCTCCAAACATAAGGAACTAAAAAGGTAATGGTTAAAATATATATTTTTTTTACAAGAAACAACACTTTTCATTGAAGAAATGAAAAGAGGCTATCGCTCTAAAATACAAACTCTACAAATGAGTGAATAAGAAAAGAAAGAACTAACAAAAAGAACAAATAACAAGCATTGATAAAAACATTCCAATTCAAATTAATATCAAAAAGAGAAAAACCCTCGAAAGACTTGGAAAGAGCGCACCTAGAAGAAGCCTTGAGGTGAATAGAATCAAAACGATCACACTAGTCAAGAAGCTTGTCTTCAAAAGTCTATTGATTTCTTTCAAATCAAGTATTCGAGAAGATAGCCTTAACCGCATTGAGCCATAGAAGGGAAGCTTTGGCATTCATATATGGTCCAATAAGAAGCTGAATAACATTTCCTTAAAGTTGTAGGAAAACACCCAACTAACATTGAAAATCTGGAAGAGTTTGAACCAACACTTCATGGCAAAACCGCAAACGAAATAAATATGGAATAAAGATTTAGAGTTCTGATGACAAAACAAACACATTGACGGCTGCAACTTCAACATAGGCATTTTTCTTTGCAACACATCTAAAGTATTTAAATGCCCATTCAAGAGAATCCACGTGAAAATGCAAACCCGTTTAGGGCTCTCTGATTTCCAAATGACATTAAAAATTGACTTATCCATTAGTGAATGATCAGCTAAATGTTTAGTTAATGATTTAACTGAAAAGAGTCGAAGAGTCGACAAACCAAATTCTTGAATCATCTTGGAGATTAGGCTTTAACCTTTCCAGAAGCACCAAAAAATTCTGAAATTCAACAATTTCATCCTCTTTCATCAATCTCCTAAATGTGGGATTCCAAGAATTAGTGCTTGAATCCCAAAAATCTACCATCCAACCTGATTGGGAGGAGGAAATCAAAAAAAGAGAAGGGAATTTGGATAAGAGAGACATCTCCCAACCGAACATCATCCCAAAAATGGATACACAGTCTGTTTCCTAACTTAAACTGAGCCAAATGATCTACCTAAGACCATAATCTCGACATACTCATCCATGGACTTCTTAGACTTAAATTCTTAGCTCTCGAAGTATCCCAATCTCCATGAGAAACACCATGAATACAAGCAATAACTCGTCTCCAAAAGGAGGAAGGTTCCATCGAAAATCTCCAACCCCACTTAGCCAAAATAGCATGATTTTTCAATTTCAAAGCACCAATACCTAGGCCTCCAGACTGTTGAGACTTAGAAACCGATTTCCAACTCACTAAATGCGTAACTTTCCCTCCATCTTTACCTTCCCAAAAGAAAGTCCTGATAAGTCAGTCCAACTGCAAAAAGACTTGAGCTGGCATTTCAAAGATAGACGTAAAGTAAAGGAGAATACTTGATAAAACCGAGCTGCACAAATGTCAAACATCCTCCCTAGATAAATTAAATCTCCTCCATTGATCAAGTATCTTCCCACAATTATCAATCACGGGCTGCCAAAAAGAAATAGCTTTTGGATGTCCTCTCAAAGGTAAACCAAGATAATTGAAGGGCAAATTCTCTATTTTACAACCGATTTTTCCAGCAGCTGACAGAATCTTGGAATCCAGCATATGAATTCCACAAATTGAAGACTTCAACCAATTTATTTTCAGGCCAGAACATGTCTCAAACAAAGCCACTGTTTGTATCAAAACATCCAACATATTATCAACATCCTTACAAAATAACAAAGTATCATCGGCAAATTGCAAAATAGACTCATGTACTTTATCTTTTCCCACCATAAAACCTTCATAAAGGCCTTGACGAAACATATTATCAACCAAAGCATTCAACACTTCTGAAACCAAAAGAAATAAGAATGGTGATAAAGGATCACCTTGACAGAGACCTCTCGAAGTTGAAATCTGTCCTCTTGGTCGGCCATTAACGAATATTGAGAATTTTGGGCTAGTTACACACCCAAAATCCATTGAATTCATTTATCAATGAATTTTTTCAACTTCATAACTTCTTCCAAGAAACCCCAGTCCACGCTAGCAAAAGCTTTTTCTATATCCATCTTAATCACCCAACCACTTCTTTTCTTAGCTCCGTACTCCTCCACTACCTCATTGGCTATAAGAATAGGATCCAAAATCTGCTGACCTTGAATGAAAGCACTTTGAACCTCCGAAATTATAGACGGCATAACCTTTCTTAATCGTTCGACAAGCACCTTAGTAAGAATTTTATAAGAAGAAGAGATCAAACTTATAGGCCTAAAATCTTTCATTGAATTAGCAAAATCCTTCTTTTGAATAAGACAAATGAAGTTCTCCTTTTGAGTAGCATTAATGTGACCATTAATATGGAATTCACTAAAGAATTGGGTCAAATCTGACTTCAAAAGGGCCCAAAACTTACGATAAAACTCAATGGTAAAACCATAAGGACCTGGCTCCTTATTCCTTCCAGGACGCTTAATTGCCAGCAAAATCTCGTCAGAAGAAAACGGAGCAGTAAGCAACTATTATCATTAGCAAAAACAACCTCCCAATTAATGTTATGAGGAACAAATCGCAAACCAGGAGGGCGTGAGTAAAACCTATTAAAAAAGATGATAATTTCATTTTCAATCTCTCTAAAAGAAAGCAACGCCTCTCCATCAGAAGTCAATAATTCAGAAATCAATAATTTCCTTTTTTGGCAGCCAAAAATCGATGAAAAAATCTGGTATTCTCATCCCCTTCTTTAAGCCAGTGAAGATTACATTTCTGAATCAAATTCCATTCCTCAAATAAGTAAATATCCATCAACTCTCCTTTTGCCAATGACCGAATTGATAATTCTTGAGAGGATAAAGGGGAATCCTCTGCTTTAGAGTCCAACATATTAATTTCATCCAACAAATCTTTTTCTTTCTTTTTCTTCTTAACCTCAAAATCAGCAAACCATGGTTTTATAATCAATTTCAAATTTCTCAGCTTGAAAGAAATAACAAAGCCAGCCCAACCATAAGCTTTATCCTCCTTAAGAGATTTCTCAATCAGTGGAACACACTCCTTTATAGAAAGCCAATAATTGTAAAAGCGAAAAGGAGATGGACCCCATTGGAAACTACCAACTTCAAACAACAAAGGAAAGTGATCTGAGAAAATTTGAACTTGCCTTGAGACTCTTGAATTCTCAAAGATATCATCCTGCTCTTTATTGATAAAAAAGGGTCAATCAAAGAACGTGACCTATCCTCTCCAAGCCTTGACCAAGTATAATTTCCATAGCCAAGGAAATCTCCAGCACACCAATTTCTTCAATGATTTTATTGAATCTCCTCATACTCCTAGTTTGTCTTCTCTGAGGAAAACGCTCATGAACCCATCGAGTAATGTTAAAATCCCCTCCCATGCACCAAGGACCATCACAATAGGAAGAAAGTGAGGCCCACTCTTCCCAAAGAAACTTCCTTTCCCTGTAATTATTTGGTCCATAAATATTTGTGATCCAACACAACTTCCTTTAAAGGGAAGAGATATCAATCGAGATGGAATAACCTCCTTTTAGAACTTTTTGAATCGTAACTTTGTTTTCATCCCATAAAATTAACATTCAACCCGAACGACCAAAAGCCTCAACATGAACCCAATTCACATCCCTGGAACTCCAAAGAGGTTTAACAAAATTCCTATCAATGTAGGCCATTTTAGTTTCCTGAACCAAAACCACATCCGGACACACTTTCTGCTAGGGGTGTACAGGGGTTGGGGGGTTTTTTGGGACCAACCCTAAAATTTGGGTCGGTCGAGTTGGCTACCTGAATGACCCGATCAAGGGTTGCAACCCAACCCTGTATTTTCGGGTTGGGTTGGGGAGGGTTGCCGAGTTGATTTATATATATATATATATATATATATAAGTTTCTTAATTATTTAAAATAATTTTTGCTCGAATTAATAACTAAAATCACATAAAATTCAAATATTAAACTTCAAAGTTCATAGCATCTTAATCTTCGCTACATTCCTAGATGAAAAGCATTAGAAGTTCACAAATAATGTAGGGTTTCGTTTTACTTTCATTTATAAGTACATTTATTTTTAAAAAAAAAATACATAAATTTTGGGTTGGGTTGGGTTGGGTCAATCCAAGCCTAGAAAAGGCCAACCTGAGAACTGACCCGAAATTTCGATTCTCCAAAATTCTAACCCAACCCAAACCGAAAAAAACCTAACCCAACTCAACCCTTATGTTTTGGGTTGGGTAGTCCAGGTTGTTCAGGTTACCGGGTTTTTGTACACCCCTACTTTTTGCAAGTAATTCTTTAAACTAACTCGCTTGGAACCATCACCCAAACCCCTGGTATTCCAAGAAACGATCTTCATTGAACTGAGTTTGAGAATGAAACTAGAGCAATACCACGAAATTGCAAACCGCTGGCCATAATCAAAGAATCAAATTTGCTTAGCTCCAAGTGAGGCTGAACTTGAGAAGAACTCTGATCAATACGGTTAGAATCGGGCAATTTGAACGAAGATCCCAAATTTACAATAGGAGAATCCTCACCAAAAGGTGCATCAATCTGAGAATAAAGCCACTGATTATCTCTTTCCAGACTACTTAAACTTACTTCGGAATCAATATCTGAATCTTCAACCCCATTAAAAGAAGGAAGCATCTCCTTTTGGATATCAGGATCTTTTCTCTGAAGAACAACTTTAAAAAAGCTGTATTAGATGGACCTAAGTGGCATTCTTCAAGACTTACACCATTCTCATTCGCATTCAACCGGACAGCCTCATCTACATTCAAAACCTCACCCGGAAGAATTTTGGAGATGGATTCATCAAGATTATCGGCATTGAAAAGAGAAGGAGTAAGGCCTTTAGCAATCACCAAGTCACTGTCATTTCCTCATATAATACTTCGAATATGTGGCACAAAAACAATCCCGAACTTCCTTAACAGATGCTGGAATTGAGACTTAAAAATCGATTCAAGACCCTCGGGCTTATCTTGTTCAAAGTTAGAAATAAGCCCGACTTTCTGGAACAAAAGAAATCAATTTATCTTGCTCCACCAGAGAATTGGGGATAAAATCAGTAGCATCATAAACTGCTTTCTCACGAGGAATGGAGGAAAAAGAAGGGTCACAAACCTTTGACTTCTTGGTATCCCCAACATTAAAAGGAAGATCACTAACCTTTGTCTTCTCAGCTTCACCAATATTAAATGGGACTTCATCCTTTTTCTTGACCGAATCCAGTGGATTAGAAGAGACATCAATTAAAGGAGAAGAATCATCATTAATCACCCTTTCTTGAAACGATGCTAAGCCATTAATGGGAGAGGAAACCGGTTGAACATTGTTAGGATACCACCTAACAGGAATCAAGAACTAAAATATATTGGGATATAAAAGATCAATAACTACAAGATAAACCAAGTATAAGGCACTTGGAACCTCCCCTCTCTTGAGTGTGCTAACTCAAGCCCAAAATCACTCAACAATTGCCTGCCTTCCCTCAATCCCCCTCCCTCTATTTATAACCTAAATACACTAACTAACTCCCTAACTAATTACCCTTATACCCTTACCAATACCATACTCCTCCTACCCATAAACCCCCTATTAGTTCCCTTACAAACATCACCCTCATTACTATGGGAAGAATAAACGTCAGCACCCAATTCATGTTCCATAACTTGATAAATACGAGCCAAGTCCACCGAGTTTGAAAAATCTTTCAACACAAGAGAATCAAGAACCATATCAGGAGGATCCATGGAAGCGATGCCCCCAAATTTAAGAGAGAAGGTGTCAAGAGATCTATCTTGAATTTCAACCAAGGCTGGGAGAAAACCACATCGATTTTTTTTTTTTACTGTGGTTCGAGCAACAGAAATGTCAGTAAAATTCAAAGTCTCAACGGAAATATCTTCTAAACCCTCAAAGTGTAATCCAATAGCTTCAAATGCACATCTTTTCCAATATATAAGAGGCAAATTCCTGATCGAGATCCAGCCCCTATAACCTCCAATGAACTCGGGCAAACTATGAGAGTTATCTGACCATCTTTCAATTTTTAAGTGAAGATCATCCACAACTTGCCATTTGCCCACTTTAGCTAAATTTATATAATTTAAACCACCCTCAACTAGAATAATAGCTTTATCAACCATGAAAAGGTTGTTCTGAATTCTAACCCGAAAATAAGTTTCCAAAGCTCTCTTGATAATATTCCAATGAATATGAGCAAAGAGCCGAGAGACCACCAAGAAGTTTGCAAAATCAACATTGACCACCTCAACTGGCTTTCTAACCCAATATGATTGCTGAGAAGTCTTACACACTGCCTGGGAATGTGAAGCAACAGAAATATTCTTGTTCACAACAATATTCTTCTTAACAACTGATGCAAAGCTATCGGAAGTTCTAATTCCAGAAAAGCCAGCCCCTGAACTGTTCTTTGCATTGAAATCCCTCAGAAAATCAGAAATCATATCACGAAACACAGCCCAACCATTCTGTTGAAGACCCAAATAAATTCGAATGAATCTTCATCCAACGCATTCAGCATTCCAACCAGAATCCGACTGAACTTTGTAAAAGCCAATGGTACCTACCTTGTCTTTGAACTTTTTCCCATGAAAGAAAAGTTTGGTCTTCTTAACAATTTCAGCAAAGGACTTCTCAAACCATCGAAGATGAGTCAGAGACAGAGAAAGCTTCAAACCTTTAGAAGTGTCTTCGATGAGGAAGGAATTACCTTCGCTCCAAATATAGAACTACTTATTGTTGACACAACAACTACGAACTTCCATGGCTCTATAGGCGAACAATCAACATGAAGAAGACAAATGGGTTAAGAAAAACAACGGAAGCTCGAAGGGAAAGGCACAAACGGAACGACGGGAGAGTTATCCAGAAAACGGAATGATGGGTAAGAGTAACCAGGACGGCAAAGGTTGAAGAAGAAGCAATCGAGATGGCGAAGGACAATTAGGGCTATCGGGAGGAGGAGAGAGAAGAGGGAATCGCAAGGGGGGGGGGGGGGTGGGGGGGAACTATAGTACCAGTGTTTTATTCTACTTATTGATTGATAATATAGGATATCATCTCCTTGGTTAACATTTCTTCACATCCACTTCAAAATGTACATGACCAATGTGAATACTGCATGATGAAGTACAATGTGATGAATCCTTAGCCTAATTGAACAGCACATACTAGTCCCAATTCTTACTTACCAACTGAAGTATCATGGAGATGCTCATGTGAAGATGCTCCCAGCTTGAAAGGTTATCGCCCATGGACGTAGCAGCATACCTTTGGCTACCAACAAAACCAGCCCTAGTGAGAACAAAAGGGTGCCTTTTGGTTCAGTAGTTTGAGTTTCATTCCATTTTGGTCCCTGTACTTTCAAATGTCCAATTTTAGTCCATGTACTTGCAATAAATCTTAAAATTAGTCCTATAGTACGTTTATTCCTCAATTTTTCAAAAAATATTTAGTCTCTATTACTTTTTCCTTTATAAATTTTGGAAAAATATTCACATGGTTATCTTTTATTACATGAAAGTTATTATTATTAGTTAACCAATTCATTAAAAATTAACTTCGAAGGACCAATTTTAAGATTTATTGAAAGTACAATGACTAAAATTGGACATTTGAAAATATAGGGACCAAAATAGAACAAAATTCAAAGTACAAAGACCAAAATAGTATTTTAACCAAAGGTAATTTACCCTAAAATTTAGTGAATCGTAAAATTCAAATGAGCAATGAGAATTGATTTCATTGACTAAATTATGTATTTTTTAAACAATAAACGAAACTTGTCATTGATGTGATGAAAAGAGACTAATGCTCAAATGATACAAACTCCACCAGGGAGTGAAATGATAGCTGAAAAAGAAAGCAAAATAAAACATCACATTACAACAGGAAAAAAAAAAAAGCATTCCAATTAAGACATAATCATGAAAAGAATAATCCGCATAGAATGTTGAAAGAGAACACCAAGAAGAAGCCTTAAGACGACCTGAGTCGAAACTATCCACCCAAGAGACATGCTTGTTATGGAATAGCCTTTGATTTCATTCAAATCAAATCTCAGAGAGGGGAGCTTTGACTGCATTAACCCACAATTTTTAATTTTGGAGCTAAGACCGGCCCAAGGAGCAGATGATAAACGTTGTCTCTGAAAGATCTGGAAGTTTTTGGTATAACTTGGAAAAAAAATCCAAGGATTTCAGCTTCAATCTCACCAAAACGTAGAAGAGAATTACCATCCGAGGAACATAATTCTGGAATTAAAAGTTTCCTCTTTTTTGCAGCCAAAAACCTGTGGAAAAAACTAGAATTGTCATCCCCAACTTTTAACCATTGCAACTTACTTTTTTGAATCAAATTTCTCTCCTCTAACATATATAATTCCATCAATTCCCCTTTAACTACAGCTCTGATTTCAAGCTCAAAAGCAGAGAGCTCATTTGCATCTGATTTAGCATCAAAATGGGCAATTTCAGACAGAAGGTTTTCTCCTTTCGCTTTCTTTCTTCTTCATAATCGGCATACCACTTCTTAATGACGACTTTCAAATTTTTTAGCTTAGAAGCTAATACATAGCCTGCCCATCCATAGGAACGGTCTTGATGAAGAGACTGTTCAATAAGAGTCCCACAATCTGATGAAAACAACCAGCTATTACAAAAACAAAATGAAGAAGAGCCCCAAACAAAGTTTCCAGCTTCAAGAAGTTCAGGAAAGCGATCGGAAGTAGTGCGAGCTTGTCTTGATGCCCTGCAATTATCAAACATACTATACCAGTCCTTGGACACAAAGAAACGATCAATTAACAAGCAAGAGGAATCATCACCCAATCTTGACCATGTAAATTCCGCCCATAAGTGTTTCCTTTCTTTTCATCCCACATAATTAATAAGCCACCCGATCTTCCAAAAGAAGCAACATTAACCCAACAAACATTCCTTGAACTCCATACCAAGGCACTGATTCTGGATAAATTTTTTAACGCAACTCTTTTAGATCTATCTCCGAGACCTCTAGTATTCCATGAAACTATCTTCATTTCTTTGAAATCTACTAAAAAGCTATCAAGCTTTTACTGAAGGGGATGAGGGGGAGGAATTGCCTGCAAATTGAATGCCACAAACTTATACAAGAGAGGAGAATTTCGCTGGAATTGAAGGGGAATTTGTTGCTAATACTACTTCCTGAGAATCATCAGCTACTAATTTCAAGGGAAGCTCATTGTGTTCATTAGGAAATAAATTAGCAAAGGAATCAACTAAATTATCCTCCAAAAAACAATCTGATCATTTATCATGCTATATCTTGGTGTAAAATGTCGTAATCTTTTTGCTGCATGCTCATATGCTTCCATCTTGACCAATTGGGAAAGCTTTTTGTAATCTCTATAGACATACCGTCTTTTTTTTAAATTTCATACATCTCATCTTGACCAATTGGGAAAGCTTTTTGTAATCTCCATGGACATACCGTCTTTTTTTTTTTTTTTATAAATTTCATACATCAATGAAATTGTTTCTTATCAAAAATAAAAAAAAATTTGTCTTCTCTGTTTCCAACTGAAGTTGTGTTGACTAAAATTATGTATTGATCAATGTATCTAGCCAATACCGAATGATTCTTATTTCTATAGGCCAAGAACTCAAGTTCTTATCTTGGAAAGAGCGTTTTGACTCCAAAATCAAATCTTTCATTGGTGATCTGTCCTTATTGTTTGATAATTATGCTTTTAACAATATTTGTCTTCATTGGGATGTGCTTTCATATTCCCTTGTTAGAGTTTCATTCTTTTATCTCTCCCTTATGGGGGATTGTATCCTTGAATTTGAATTGTTTCTTTTTATTTATCAATGAAACGTTTGTTTCTTGTTAGAGAAAAACATAAAAAAAAACTCAAAATTTTCAATTTCCTTTTTTGAGTTCTATATAAGTTCTCATGGCTAATTTCAGAACTAATATCCCTATTCAATTTCAATAATTTGTAAAGTAAATCTCAAGTCTTTTAGTGACCTCCAAAACGTCTCCTGATTCTAAAGCCCCACTCTTAAGATTTGACCCGGAACCACCTCTTTTGAAAACACCATATTTAAAGGAGACTCAGGAACCTTTCTTGCAAGAAGGACACCAGCTTAGGGTCAAATGGAATAGTGGTAGCCATTTCTGAATCTTGTCATGGGTATTTATGCTTTTGTAGTAAGTTCCCATAGAGAAAACTTGGCTAGGATATTCATTATGCCAAATGACTGTAGAGAGGACTAGATCAACAAAGAGTTAGAAAACAAAAAAACTGCCATGTGAATCCACTGACCATGTCCCTTGGTCAAAGTGACTGGTTAGAGCGCAAATGGATAAGGGATGCCTGCTCAGGATTCTTTCTCCTACCCCATCTAGGTTTTTGTTCAGACTTAATAAAGAACTTGAAAATTATTTTCTTTTTAGTGGTATTCTTATCTTATAAATGGTTGCATTACTTGTGCATCTCTATCTAATGGTGTCATACAAATCTAATTGTTGCCAATATCTAACTATTGAAATATTGAGTGACAGGGTTATCAGACTGATCACTTGGGATTACGTACTTCCATTAACTCATGATCATGTTAAGCATGGGTAAATGAACTAACGACCATCATTTTGGCACCTCAGTTCTACCTTTTTTTTTCAACAAGAAACAACACTTTTCATTGAAGAAATGAAAAGAGACTATCGCTCCAAATTACAAATCTCCAAAAAAGGAGAAGAAAAGCCAACAAAAATAAAAGAACAACTTAATGAGAATTAATAAATACATGCCAATTTAAATTAATATCAAAAAGGGAAAATTCCTCAAAAGATTTGGAAAGAGCGCACCATGATGAAGCCTTAAGAAGAATAGCATCAAACTGTTCTCCCCAATCAATGAACTTGTCTTCAAAAGTCCTCTAATTCCTCTCAAACCAGACATTGAAAATATAGCTTTTACCGCATTCACCTAAAAAAGAGAAGCTTTGGTATTCAACTGTGGCCCAATGATAACTTGAAGAACATTGTCCTTAAAACAATTAGAGAATACCCAACACACATTGAAGATCTGGAAGAGCTTGAACCAACATCTGATTGCAAAACCACATTCAAAATAAAGATGAAACATGAATTCTTTGTTCTGGTAACAAAGAGGACAAACCAATGGCTGCAGCATGAACTTTGGCATTTTCCTTTGCAAAATTTCAGAGGTACTTAAGTGGTCATTCAACAAGATCCAAATAAAAATGCTAACCCTTTTAGGACATTTAGATTTCCAAATAGCATTGAAAATTGGCTTATCCATAGAATTGCTTGCAGCAAGATGCTTCGCCAAAGATTTTATAGTAAATAGGCTCAAGGAGTCTAATGACCAAACTCTAGAATCATTCCGAGGAGCAATGCTAGAATTTCCCAACAAAGACAAAAGATTTTGAAATTCAACGATTTCCTCATCCTTCATCAGTCTTCTACAAATGAAACTCCATGAATTAGTGCTCGAGTCCCACAAGTCTGAAACCCAACCAGATTGGGAAGAGGAGATTAAATAGAGAGAGGGAAATCTAAATATAAATGCAACATCCCCCAGCCAAACATCATCCCAAAAAGGGATTTGCAACCCATTTCCTAATTTAAATCTGGCCAAATGCTCAAACTGGGCCCAAATTCTCGAAATACTCATCCAGGACTCCTTAAAGTTAAATTTTGAGCCCGAGAAGTACCCCAGTCTCCATGAGAGACTTATGAATACTTGCTATCACCCTTCGCCAAAAAGAAGAAGTTTCAACTGCAAATTTCCATCCCCATTTAGCTAAGAGAGCTTGATTTCTCAACTTTAATGCACCAATACCTAAACCACCTGAAATTTGGGATTTAGAAACCGTCTTCCAACTTACAAGATGATTTACTTTTCCACCTTCGTTACCTTCCTAAAAGAAGAGGTTCTAATAAGCCTATCCAACTGCAATGATACCTTGGCATGCATTTCAAAAATCGACATATAATAAAGAGGGATGCTAGACAAAACCGAACTACTCAAAGTCATGCGGTCTCCTCGGGATAAATTGAACCTTTTCCACCTATCAATCTTTCTTCCAAAATTGTCAATGACTGGCTACCAAAAAGAAATGGCTTTTGGATTGCCTCCCAAGGGCAAACCCAGATATATAAAAGGCAAGCTTTCTGTTTTACAACCCATTTTCTCAGCAACCGACGAAATCTTTGAATCCTCCATATTGAGTCCACAAAGAGAAGATTTCTACCAATTAATCCTCAAACCCGAACAAGTTTCAAATAACCCAATAGTTTGAATCAAAACCTCCATCATCACATCATCATTCTTACAAAAAAGTAGAGTATCATCTATAAATTGTAAAATTGAAACATGCACCTTATCTTTTCCAACTATAAAACCTTCATAAAGGCCTTGACGATACATATTATCAACCAAAGCATTCAACACCTTCGAAACCAGAAGAAAAAGGAAAAAGAGAAAGTGGATCCCTTTGGCGAAGTCCTCTTGAAGCTTCAATTCTTCCTCTCGGCCTTCCATTAATAAAAATTGAAAATTTTGGATTTCTTACACACCCGTGAATCCATTTAATCCATGTTGGAATTTCTACTATTTAGGAATGTTTGTGTGTAAATATTAATGGTAAAATATTTAGTTCTTATTGCATTCATTCATTTCCATATTTGTAATAGGCCTTTCTCCTATATAAGAGGACCTAAATTGCACATATTAGACATGCAATACATATTTATGCTCTCAAAATTAAGATGGTATCATAGGAAAATAATAAAAAATCCTAGTTTTTGTCCTTGTTAAACCCTAGCCGCCGCTAACCGTCACTGCTGCCGGCTCACACTACTTCTAGCACGTTGCTGGCGACTCCGAGGGTGAGTTCGCTTTGCGCCTTGGTGATTCATATCGTGGGTTAATCAATCTGTGGGTTCCTTAGCATATATGTTAGGTACGATTGCCCATCTGTTCGTGGGTTTGTTGGCATCGTGCCTCTAGTACTCAACACATCCGTGGGTTTCTTTTTTTGGTTGTGGGCTTCTTAGTTGGGCCTTAACAAGTGGGCATTAAAAGCTTAAGCATTTGGGTGTTTTATTGCTGGTCAATCTCCACCAGCGTGGATAGTAGGTAAACTTTGGTTTTTCCAAAATTTCTTAAATTTGTGAGTTATTTATTGGAATGGCTAGAAATTCAATGGCAGCAAGTAAGAGCAATCTCAATCTCAAGTTTGATAACTCACGGCTATTTTGTACGGAGCAAATTAATCAACTTTTGAAATTACTACCAACCACTTTTTCTTCTAATAATTCATGTATATCCTTGGCACAAACATGTACTTATCCTAAAGCTTTCTCCCGTGGTAACCTATCTCTGTGGATTATCGATTCCGGAGCTTCTGATCATATGACTAACTCCTCCTCATTTCTTTAACTCATACTCTCCTTTGTTTTCTAATGAAAAGATTCGAATTGCAGATGACAATTTTTATTCCGTTGCAGGAAAAGGAACAATTAAATTGACTGAAAATGTCTCTCTGTCCTCCATGTTCCAAAATTACACTGTAACCTTTTATCTGCCAGCAAACTTTTTAGAGATTCTAATTGTTCTGTTATATTCTTTGAATCTCACTGTATTTTTCAGGATCAGGAATCGGAGAAGATGATTGGAAGTGCTAGGATGCTTGATGGCCTCTATTACTTTGATGAAGGTTCTTTTAGCAATAAAATAACTTAGGGTCTCATTAGTATTAGTTCTCTTTCTGTTAAAGAACAAATCATGCTTTGGCATCTTAGGCTAGGACATCTAAGTTTTCATTATCTCAAGTATTTATTTCCAAATTTATTTAAAGGAATGGATTGTTCTTCTTTTGATTGTGAAAGTTGCATTTTAGCAAAAAATCATCGTTCCACTTATTTACCAAAATCTTACAAAGCTTCCAAACCTTTTTATTTAATTCATAGTGATGTTTGGGGTGCTTCTAAAATTCGGACTCATAGTGGGAAAAGATGGTTTGTTACTTTTATTGACGACCATACTCGTCTATCTTGGGTTTATTTAATGGAAAAAAAATTGAGGTGAAAGACATTTTTAAAAATTTTTACAATATGATTGAAACCCAATTTCAAACCAAAATTTGCATTTTACACTCTGATAATGGAACAAAGTATTTTAATAAATTTTTTGGTGCTTTTTTGAAAGATATAGGTATTGTTCATTAGTCTACTTGTTGAGATACTCCTCAACAGAATGGGATTGCTGAAAGAAAAACAGGCATTTACTTAAAGTAGCTCGTGCTATAATGTTTTCCATGCATGTTCCAAAATATTTATGGGGTGAAGCAATTCTCACAGTCGCTTACTAATAAATATGATGCCTAGTAAGATCTTGAATTTTAAAACTCCCATTGATTGCTTTGAAAATGTTTTTCCAATATCTCGCATATATTCTGATTTACCTCTCAAAGTTTTTGGGTGTACTACTTATGTTCATATACCTAGTCATTTTCAGTTAAAACTTGATCATAGAGCTGTTAAATGTATTTTCTTGGGTTACTCTTCAAGTCAAAAGGGTTATAAATGTTTTGATCCTCAAACAAAAAAAACTTTTCGTGAGCATGGATGTGTTTTTTTTAGAAAATCAACCATTTTTTACCCAAAGTTCTCTTTAGGGGGAGAAACCAAATTTGGAAGATCATTTTCGGGATGTTTCTACTCCTCTTCCTAGTTTTATTTGTCTTCATGTAACTAGTCCTTTGATGCCAAGTGTAGAACGTCTCAATCAAGGGGAGAAATACTACAGAATGATCCTACTGATCAAGTTTCTGAGTTTAAGTTTTATACTAGAAGAAAATTCAATCAGAGGAACCAAGACCAGATAGTTTATCCTTCACATAGCCAATCTGAGACTCCGACGAATGAAACTGAAAAACTTGGTAATTCTTCCTCCATTCATACTTCTTCAACTATTCAAAATACTTTGCCAGTTGTGTTTGACCTTGATGTTCCTATGACCATTAGAAAAGGTACTCGAAGTTATATCAAATATCCTATTGCAAACTACATGTCTTATCAAAATTTGTCAAATAGTCATAAAGCTTTCACATCTAGGATAAATGACTTATTTGTTCCGAGGAATATACATGAGGCCTTAAAAGATCCAAATTGGAAAGTAGCAGTTATGGAGGAGATGAATGCTCTAAAACAAAATGGGACTTGGGAAATAGTAGAGTTGCCAAAATATAAGAAACCAATGGGTTGTAAATGGGTGTTCACCATAAAATGTAATGCAGATGATAGTATTGAGAGATATAAGGCCAGACTGGTAGTTAAAAGTTTCACTCAAACATATGGGATTGATTATCAAGAAACTTTTGCCCTTGTTGCTAAAATTAACTCTATTAGAGTTCTTTTGTCACTTGCAGTCAATTCTGATTGGCTGCTTTACCAACTTGATGTGAAAAATGTCTTTCTAAATGGCGATATTGTGGAGGAGGTTTTTATGAGCTTACCACCAGGTTTTGAGAAGGAACTTGGATGTAGTAAAATATGCAAACTAAAGAAATCCTTTATGGTCTTAAACAATCTCCGAGAGCTTGGTTTGAGCGTTTTGGAAAAGTTGTGTCTAGCTATGGATTTCTTCAGAGTCAAGCAGATCATACTATATTTTATAAACACTCTGAGAATAATAAAATCTCAATTTCGATTGTCTATATAGATGATATTATTCTCACAGGTGAGGATGAAGTTGGTCTAGTTGATCTCAAGAAAAATCTTGCAAATGAGTTTCAAATCAAGGACTTGGGACCATTGAAATATTTTTTAGGGATGGAATTTGCAAGATCGAAGAAGGGTGTCTTTGTTAATCAGAGAAAGTATGTCCTTGACTTACTTGAAGAAATCGGATTACTTGGTTGCAAGGTTGTAGAAATTCCTATTGAACCTAATATTAAGTTACATGTAGCAAAAGCAGAAGAAATAAATGATAGAGAGCGATACCAGAGACTTGTTGGAAGATTAATTTATCTCATATGTGTCATGATATTTCATATGCTGTAAACATGGTAAGTCAGTTTATGCATGCGCCTGGACCGACTCATTTTGAAGCTGCCTATAGAATTTTGAGGTATCTAAAAGGGACTCCTGGAAAAGGTATTTTATTAAAAAACATAATCACTTCCAAATAGAAGTTTATACTGATGCAGATTGGGCACGAAGTGCTACAGATAGAAGATCTACCTCTGGTTATTGTTCCTTTGTTGGAGGGAACCTGGTTACTTGAAGAAGTATAAAACAGAAGGTGGTGGCCAGGAGTAGTGCTGAAGCAGAGTTTAGAGCTTTAGCCCATGTAATTTGTGAGGATATATGGATCAAAAGGATACTTGAAGAATTGAAAGTTCCTCTGAAGACTCCTTTACAGGTTTATTGTGACAATAAAGCTGTCATCTCTATAGCTCATAATCCAGTTCTACATGATAGAACAAAACATATAGAGGTTGATAAACATTTTACTAAGGAGAAGATTGCATGTACAATATGTATTCCTTACCTTCTTACATCAGAGCAAATTTCTGATATACTAACTAAAGGACTTCCAAAGAAACAATTCGACAGATTGATTGACAAGCTGGCTATGGAAGACATCTTTAAACTAGCTTGAGGGGGAGTGTTGGAATTTCTACTATTTAGGAATGTTTGTGTGTAAATATTAATGGTAAAAAATTTAGTTCTTATTGCATTCATTCATTTCCATATTTGTAATAGGTCTTTCTCCTATATAAGAGGACCTAAATTGCACATATTAGACATGCAATACATATTTATGCTCTCAAAATTAAGAATCCACTTGTCGCTGAAATTTTTCAATTTCAAGACCTCCAAAAAATCCCAATCTACGCTGTCAAAAGCTTTTTCAATGTCCAACTTTAGCAGCCCCACTTTTCCTCTTGACCTTATACTCCTCAACAATCTCATTAGCTATAAGAATAGGATCAAGAATCTGACGCCCTTGAATAAAGGCACTCTGAACCCCTGAAATAATAGAAGGCATAACTTTCTTTAAATGTTCCACAAGTACTTTAGCCAGAATTTTATAAGTCGAAGACACTAAATTGATGGGCCTGAAATCTTTTAAGTTTTACCGAATTAACAAAGTCCTTTTGGATAAGACAAATAAAATTTTCCTTTTGAGCTGCATTTATATGGAATTCATTGAAGAACCGAAGCAAATCAGACTTCAATAAAGGCCAAAACTTAATATAAAACTCAACTGTACAACCATCTGGTCAGGCGCCTTATTCCTCTCGAGATTCTTAATGGCCAATAAAATTTCATCAGAAGAAACCAAGAAGTAAGCAGCCGATTGTTGCTGGAAGAAACTACCTTCCAATCAAGATTAAGGGGAATAAATCGCAATCCACTAGGTCTTGAATACAGACTGCTAAAGAAATTAAGAATTTCATTTTCAATTTCCCGAAAAGACAACAACACCTCCCCATCAAAATTTATCAACTCAGAGATCAGCATCTTTCTCTTCTTAGCAGCCAAAAACCGGTGACAGAAACCCGTGTTTTCATCCCCTTCTTTTAACCAATGAAGCTTGCATTTCTGAATCCAATTCCTCTCTTCTAACATATATAGATTCATTAATTCATCTTTTGCCAAAGAACGAATGGATAACTCTTGAGGAGACAAAGCCACTGATTCAGCTTTGGAATCCAGCATACAAATTTCATCAAGCAAGTCTTTCTCCTTTTTCTTCTTATTAATCGCAAATTCGGCAAACCAAGAGATAACAACTTCCCGAAATTGTTCAACTTCAATGATAGATATAACAAAACCAGCCCAACCATAAGCATTGTCCTCCTTGAGAGATTTCTTAATAAGCAAAACACAATCCTTTAGAGATAACCAAAAATTATAAAAACGAAAAGGAGATGGTCCCAATTGAAAACTTCCAGCTTCAAACAATAAAGGAAAGTGATCAGAAAAAATACGAACTTGCCTCGAAACTCTTGAATTTTCAAATAAATTGTCCCAATCCTTATGACAAAAAATCGATCGATCAAAGAATGCGAGCTATCCTTTGCCAAGCCTTGACCATGTCAATTTCCCATTTGCCAAAGTAATTTCCAGCAAGCATACTCAATAAACTTGTTGAATCTCCACATGCCCCTAGTTTGTCTGAGGAAAACGCTCGTGAATCCATCTAGTAATATTAAAATCACCACCAACACACCAAGGCCCATCACTATACGATGCAAGAGACCCCATTCCTCCCATAAAAGCTTCCTTTCCCTATAATTATTTGGCCCATAAATGTTAGAAATTCAACACTTCTTTCCTTGAAGGGTAGAAACAAGAATCGAGATAGAGTATCCCCTCTTTAACGCCTCATGAACTAAAATCTTACTCTCATCCCATAAAATAAGCATTCCACCTGAACGACCAAAGCTTCCACGTGGACCCAATTAACCTCTCTTGAACTCCAAATAGATTTAACAAATTTTCTATCAATAAAGGCCATTTTTTATTCTTGAATCATTACCACATCTGGATACAACCTTTGCAGAAAATTCTTCAAACTAACTTTCTTGGGACCATCCCCCAAACCCCTGGTGTTCCGCGATAAAATCTTCATTCGTTCAATGCGGAAATAGAAGAAGGAACAACTTCCTGAAATTGCAAATCACTTGCCTTACTTAATGAGTCAAATTTATTTAGTTCCGGATGCGATTGAGAATCCTTACAATCAGCCAATGAATTTCCATTTGTTAAGTTCTGACCTTTACATGCCGAATCAGGAGATTTAAAAAAAGAACCCAAATTAGCAACGGGAGAGTCTTCTGCTAAATACTCATCAACTTGCAGGTAATGACACTGAATGTCTCTCTCCGGGCTGCTCAAACTCACATCTGACCCATCCTCCAAATCCTCAATCCCATTAGAACAAGAAAAATCAACCTTTTGAATGACTGGATCATCAGGCCGCAAAAGAGCTTTAAAGAAACGAGAACCAGCCGGACCTAATTGGCAATCATCTATATTTACCACATTCTCTGAAAAATCGGTGGAGCATTTTCATCATCTTTATTAACTTTGCTTGGGAGGATAGAATTTCTTAATGAACCAAAGTTGCGTACTCTGCCATTTTTGGCTGGTATACTTTTGTAATGTGGCTTGACTTGTTCCCAGCCCCCTGTTTTTCTGGTTTAGAATCAGAATTTTAGGAGCATTCATAGTTATTGATTCAAAACAATAAAAAATTAAACATTTTGTCAAGCACATAAAGTTGAGATACTTGGTGTGAGCACATTCTCAATGTTATTTCCATTCATAATCTTTTGTCTGTCTTGCTACTGACATTTCTTTTATTCATAAAATGTTACATAAGTTACTTTGATTATTGGGTATTGTTTGTAATGTTATCATGTGTAATTGCTTAGGCCACAGCTACGAAGAAAATAATTGCTATATGCCAATCAGGTGGCGAGTTTGTGAAAAATAAAGATGGATCCCTGTCTTACAATGGGGGCGAGGCCTATGCTATAGATATTGATCAACAAACAAATTTGGATGATTTCAAGACGGAAATAGCAGAAATGTTTAGTTGTTGTATTGATACAATGTCCCTCAAGTATTTTCTTCCTGGTAATAAGAAAACTCTCATCTCGATATCGAAGGACAAGGATCTAATGCGGATGGTGAACTTTTTAAAGGACTCTATCACAGTTGATGTGTTTATCTTGTCAGAGGAAGCTGCTGCTCGAAATTTATCTAATATGCCTGCTAGTAGGTAGTTAATCAACAAGACATGTTTATTTTCTATACTTATTCTGTTCCGTTCATTTTGCCTTATTTTTAAATCAGCCCAAATCCCCTCATTCTCATCACTCAATTTAGTATTTATTTGTTTGTAATATAATGCGAATGGCATATTGTGTTTTGTTTTTATCGGTTTTCTAGCAGATGGGGTTCCTCCTTTTTTTAATTCCCATGCCTTTCATTTGAGGGTGCATCATTCTCCTATCCCTTTCTGTGTTTCTCTTTCATTTAAGCCGTTATCTTTAATAAAAAAAGTTGGATTTTGAAGTACTACCGATGGGAATGGAAGTTAGTGTTCCTCTACATATTCCAATCAAATTCGCCCATTAGATATTTGTGGCTTGTTTGGGGTTTGGTTTGTTCATAAATAATTATTTATTGTTGAAAATAATAAATATTATTGAGTATCAAAAAATATAGAATTTGGAAATTATGAATACAACTTTTTAATATAATACTAAAAATTGAAAGATTTGAAAATAGACACCAAAGTTTGGTCTCTTTATTTTCATATTTCATTTTTCGTCTCAGTAATCACAGTTCTCTTATACTTTTATATTTTAAAATTAATAAAATTATTTTTTCAATGGGTATAATTAACTATTTGTGAATTTAAATTTAATTACAAAGAATAAAAATTTAGGTTTTGAGTGTATACTGCAATTCTTTTTTTTTTTTTTTTGGTGGGGATGTTTTTTTAGTAACTTTCATTGTAATCTTTTATTTTATCAATTAAAAAAGTATGTTTCCTTGTAAAAAATATACAAAGAATATACAATGTTATTTTAATTTAATTATTAATGTAAAATCTAAGTTACTAATTAAACTTTCAATATTCGAAGAAACCCTATGCATCTATAAACATTTGCATTTTAATATCTTATGCATTGTGCTTTTTATTCACCAAAAGCAATTAACATAGTGGCCCATATATGACTTTTTTCCTTGAATTTCTGACACAGCCTTTAAAAATGCAGGTCAAGTAGAACAACAGTTTCTGAGGCAGTAGTTCCTGTAGTTGAGCCTGTAGATGTTGCAGTTGAGGCTATCATCGCCATTGATCAGATTGGTATGGACATATCCAATGAAGTCCCTTTAATTTGTGTTCCTGCTGGGTCTAATGATGAAAAACATCGAAAAGCTGCACAACAATGGGAAAATGCCATTATTGGTGTAGACCAAAGGTTTAACAGCTTTAGTGAATTCCGAGAAGCCTTACATAAGTATTCAATTGCACATGGTTTTGCTTACCGGTATAAGAAAAATGACAGCCATCGCGTCACTGTTAAATGCAAATACCAAGGTTGTCCTTGGCGAATATATGCTTCAAGGCTGTCTACTACCCAACTGATTTGTATTAAGAAAATGAACACAAATCATTCATGTGAAGGGGCTGCTGCTAAAGCTGGGTATCGGGCTACTAGGGGATGGGTGGGAAATATCATAAAGGAAAAGTTAAAGGTCTCCCCAAACTACAAGCCAAAAGATATTGCTGATGACATAAAACGAGAATATGGAATTCAATTGAACTATTCACAGGCATGGCGTGCGAAAGAGATAGCTAGAGAGCAGCTTCAAGGCTCCTACAAGGAAGCATATAATCAGTTACCATACTTTTGTGAGAAGATCAAAGAAACTAACCCTGGAAGTGTTGCTTCATTCACCACCAAAGATGACTCGAGCTTTCACCGCCTATTTGTATCATTTCATGCATCAATTGCTGGTTTCCAGCAAGGTTGTCGACCTCTCCTTTTCCTTGATAGTACTCCATTGAACTCAAAGTATCAGGGGGTGTTTTTGACTGCCACAGCTGCAGATGGGGAAGATGGCATATTTCCAGCAGCTTTTGCAGTTGTAGATGCTGAGACAGAGGAAAATTGGCATTGGTTTCTAATGGAATTGAAATCTGCAGTGAAAACATCAGAGCAGATTACATTTGTTGCAGATTTTCGGAATGGACTGAACAAGTCTTTGGCTGAAATATTTGACAAGTCTTACCATAGCTACTGTTTGCGCCATCTAGCTGAAAAGCTTAACAATGATTTAAAGGGCCAATTTTCTCATGAGGCCAGGCGGTTTATGATTAATGATTTCTATGCTACTGCTCTTGCATCTAAACTTGAAGATTTCCAGCGGTGTGCTGAAAGTATAAAAGGAATTTCACCTGATGCTTACAATTGGATCACACAAAGTGAACCAGAACACTGGGCAAATGCATTCTTTGGAGGAGCAAGGTATAACCATGTCACATCAAATTTTGGACAGCAGTTTTACTGTTCCATAGCTGAAGCACATGAATTGCCTATAACACAGATGATTGATGTTTTACGGGGCAAAATGATGGAAACAATATATAGACGCAGGGTTGAATCAGACCAATGGATGACAAAATTAACACCAGCCAATGAGGAAAAGTTACAAAAAGAAATATCAATTGCGCGGTCGTTTCAGGTTTTACTATCCCATGGAAGCACATTTGAGGTTCGGGGGGAATCTGTTGACATTGTTGATGTTGATCATTGGGATTGTAGCTGTAAGGGATGGCAGCTTACTGGTTTGCCTTGTTGCCATGCTATTGCTGTCTTTGAATGCATTGGTAGGAGCCCGTATGATTATTGCTCCAGATATTTCACAGTTGAGAGTTACCGCCTAACATATGCTGAGTCAATCCATCCTGTCCCAAATGTGGACAGACTAATCCTGGGTGAATCCACTCAAGCACTAGTCACAGTAACCCCTCCACCTACCAGAAGACCACCTGGTCGTCCAAAAATGAAGCAGAATGAATCATTAGAAGTAGTTAAGCGTCAGCTCCAATGTAGCAAGTGTAAAGGCCTTGGCCACAATAAGAAGACATGCAAAGATTCTTAGCTTCATTTTAGGAATTCGAAGTAGGTAATTTCTCTTTAAATTTGTTTCCCTAATTGTTAATATTTACTTGTTGCAATTTATGATATATCTCAAGCTTAATCTATTTGAAATTTTCTTGGCTAATTTCATATTCTTCATCATGCTCCTTCTTCCTACTTGTGGAGTTTTTTTTTTTTTTTGGATGAAAAGGCCAAACTTCCATTGAGATCAAATGAAAGAATACTAGGAAAATACAAAAAATCAACCTCCAAAGGGACCCCGACTAACTTAAAAATGGGCTCCAATCAAGCAAAATAAGACCTAAAGGGTAATTACAAAATGCTTTACAAAGATTCCCAAAGAGAAGTGTGAAATCTAACAAGGGATTGCACCTCACCATAAGGTCTTTCAAGCCCTCTAAAAATTATATTTTTTCTTTCCTCCCAAAGACCCGATAAAATAGCACAAAAGCTAGCAAACCACAAGAAACAACCCTTTTCACAGGAGGGGGATGCACTTATGGAGAAATTTCTTTTTATATTATATTTAGTACATATTAGGTCGCATTTTCCTCTGGATTATTGTTGTGTAGATCATTTCAGTCGTAATGGTAAGTAGAAAAGTAAATGGTAGTATCTTGTCAATCTTTGGGGTTATTTGGATGGCTACTTCAAAACTTTATAGACAAGTTCGATGAGGAGTTAGCATTTGGTGTGTAGGGACAATGGTCCTTTCATATCTCTCTCTTTTTCTTTTTATTTTTAAAATGTAAAGTTATTGGCTTGGTTGGAAACTGAAGCGAGGTTTGAAAAGGTGGCCAGATCTGAAGATTTTGCATTAGTAGTAGAAAAGGACAGAAAAGTGTCGGGGATAAGAAGTCTCACACATAGGCCATGCTATCTAATCTTGAAGAACAAAGAATAAAGAACGTGAAACATTATAGTGACTATATAAAAAGACACCTATGAAGATTCAAAGTGAACCCTCTACCAAATGAGTAGGCAGTATCCTTGAAGCTAAACTTGATTAAACAACCCAAACTTCAAATATATATATATTTTTTAATGAGAAACATGTCACCTTCATTTTATTGATAAAATGAAATTACAAAAGAGGGCAAGGAAAGCTCAAAAGATTTACAAAAAACTATCCAAATGAGCAATCAGAGAAGTAAGGTTGTAATCACAAAAGTATGGAGAAAATTTATACCATGAGAGAGCAAGATAAATAAGGTGATAAAAAAAAAAGTCAAAATCTTTAGCCTTGTCTTCGAAGATGCGGTGGTTACTCTCAAGCCAACTAGACCAAAGGAAAGCCTTGTTGATATAGACTCACATAACATCCTTTAAACTTTCTTTAGTGAAAGGATGACCCAAGAAGATCATATCAAGCAGAGTAATGGTATTATTAGGAAGAACAATGTGCACATTGAAAACTGAGAGGATTTTCTTTCAATAACAACGAGCAAAATGGCAAGTAGTGAATATGCATCATGGTTTCGCCATTACAATGACAGAGGACACACCAATTAGGAGAAGAAACAATCCAAGGGGCCTTTTTGAGCAACGTGTCGGCCGTATTAGTGCAACCATGACTCAACTTCCAAAGGAAGAATCTAACCTTCTTTGGTGTAGGGTACTTCCATACAAGCATGTAAAGATTTTTGTGAGAATGGAAGCCACTGGACGTGAGCTTATATGAGTAAGAGATTTAACCGAGAAAGAACCGCTTCCTTCTAATGTCCACCTCCAATGATCGCCTATATTGGGCCTTGGGGGAGAGAAGAGATTAGTGGATAGAGCAGCCCACTCAATGATCTCCTCTTCAGTGAGATTTCGTCAAAGACCCAAATTTCAGGAGTTTTCAAGTTCCATAAATCAGCAATGGAGCTATTTTTCTGAAGAGACAGGGCATGAAGTCTGGGAAGGTGCTTTTAAGAGTGGATGGGCCAATCCATCTATCAATTAAAAAAGAAGCATACTCCCTATTGCCAATAATACTCAGTGTTGTCAAAAATCATATCTTTCTGCTTTAGAATGTAGCTCCATGGACCGCTTGATGATTTAAGCTTTGAATGATCTGGTTGGTTATCAAAATGGATAGCCCCATATTTAGCCGCTATAAATCTTCTCTATGAGGCTGATTTTTCTGTGTAAAATCTTCATATCCACTTAGCAAGGAGGCAGCGGTTTTTGACCTTTAAATTGACAAGACCCAACCCGCCTTCGATCCATGGGCGATTCACTTTTTGCGAACTAATGGGATGAAAACCATGTTTAGCCTTACTACCATTTCAACTACATCAAATGATCTTTCAAATTGGTCTAGACTAGACTCTCCAGTTTGTGAATGCCTCCCAATGGTAACATGGCTTTTAAATTTACTTTGGTGGATCTGAGCTCAAAATTTAGTACTGTATTAGGTTAAGCAGTTCAAAATTTCAATAAGCTTGGAAAAAAGCAGATAGGTTCGTAAAATTTCTAATTTCAGCTAGTTGGCATGAAGATTAATGGTTTTATCTAAGGTTTTAATGGTAGATTGTTATGAAGGAGGTGACAAAAGGTCTCTAGTAGAGCTCGAAATGTATATCCGATAATAGTATTGAACCTATGAGTCAAACAAAGCTAGGGTTTAAAAATGAGAAGAAATCTCCTCATACCCCCACATTTGTTGTATTAAAAATGAGAAGAAATCTTTTTGATAGAGAGCTGGAAGAATGGGGAAGACATGTTTTTTCTGGAATCAGTGAGGCCTAACCAAACGTCTGATGGTATTGTATGGAAGCTGGACAAGTCAGGGATGGTCTCAACAAAATCTGCCCGTGTAGAAGGATTTTGGAGTCTAATCTAATTTGGGAGGAAAGTGCTCCTAAAAAGGTGAATTTCTTCCTATGGACAACATCTCTAGGAAGCATCAACACAATGGATAGAGTACAAAAAAGGAACCCCCAGAATGCAGCTTTCCCCCCACATATGCGATGTGTTAGAAGTGAAGAGACTACGTCCCATCTCCTTTTGCACTGTAATTTTGTGTCTAAAGTGTGGCAGCTTTTCATAGTATTTTTGGAATTCCATCCTGTAAACCGAAGCGTATTCAAGATTGGTGGTCAAAAGTTCTCTCAGGCTGGTGGTTAAAGGAAAAGCCAGTGGATCAATATAGCAAAGGTAATTTTGTGGATGACGTGGAAAGTAAGGAATGCTAAAAAAAATTTCAGATAAGTGTACTACTTTTGATTACTTTTGTGATTTTGTACCATTTACAGTCTCAAATTGGAGTGCCCAACACAATCTATTTGTAATTATTCTATTCACAATCACCATGGGTTGGCTTGTGGCCAAAAAGGGCAATGTAAATAATAAAGAGCTTAGAGGGAATGAGTTCAAACTATGGTGACCACCTACCTAAGATTTAATATCTTATGAGTTACCTTGACAATCAAATGTATTTTTTGGGAACACTGAAGTATTTTTTGGGTATTGAAGTGATAAGAAACAAGAAAGGTATCTTTTTGTCACAATGGAAATATGTACTTGATTTGTTATCTGAGACAGGAAAACTAGGAGTTAAACCATGTAGTACTCTAATGATACCTAATTTGCAACTCACCAAAGAAGGAGAATCATTTAAAGATCCTGAGAGATACAAAAGATTGGTTGGGAAGTTAAATTATCTGACAGTGACACGACTAGACATCGCTTATTCAGTAAGTGTTGTTAGTCAGTATATGTCTTTACCTACTGTAGATCATTAGGCTGCAGTAGAACAAATTTTATGCTACCTAAAAGTTGCACCTAGGCATGGAATCTTATATAAAGATCATTGTCATACAAAAGTTGAATGTTTTTCGGATGCTGATTGGGCAGGATCTAAAGAAGACAGAAGATTAACGTCTAGATATTGTGTTTTTGTAGGAGGCAATTTGGTGTCATGAAAGAGTAAGAAGGCAGAATGTGGTTTCACGTTCAAATGTTGAGTCGGAGTATAGAGCTATGGCACAATCTGTGTGAAATAGTATCAATACACCCATTTTTTACTGAGATAGGCTTCAGTATTACTATGCTAGCTAAATTGTGGTGTGATAATCAAGCTGCACTTCACATCGCGTCTAATCCAGTATTTCATGAGAGGACTAAACATATTGTGATAATCCTTACTAAAGCCTTAAATGGAGCAAGAATAAATTATCTCTGCAACAAGCGGGGCATGTTTGACATATTTGCTCCAGTTTGAGGGGAAGTGTTATGATATATATAGTATTATGTATATATGTCCTTTATAGTAATTGTATATTCTTTAGTTAGGGTTTCTTTGTGTACCTATATATATGTTAGTCTTTCTTATGAATAATATAGTGGTATTTTCTCTCAACACTGATTACAAAATGTAGTAGGGTCAAACGGTTGTCTGTGAGAATAGTCAAGGTGCGTGCAAGCTAGCCTCCAGACATTTACGGATATAAAGAAAAATTATTCTACTCGCACCGTCAACTTAGATTGGAGGACCTTTTTGTAATACCTCCTCTTGGAAAAGGGACATCTTGTCCTTTGGTCTGCTAGGCTGTCTTGGCCCTTTTGGAGCCTTTTTTTCAATGAAAGCATTGGATCGTTTCTTATAAAAAAAAAAAAGAGTATTGAACCAATGAGGAAGAGTTACAGAGCTACTAGATGCTCGAGAGGCTTGGTGCTATCTGAAATAAAGCTAGGGACAGCATCAATTTTGGGCTAAAAAAATCTTCTCAAGTTATTACTTAGAGCTGTTGGATTCAAAATTCCAACCTACACATATTTTTGAATTTCTCCAATTGATTCCTCAACTGACAGCAAGCGTCAAGTTGTTTTTGGTGGGAGGACAGCTGGTGATCCGTCTCTATACTAGTTAGAACTATGCCACAACCGGTTGGATTGACAGGTTTCATGCCCTCCATTACACCCAAAATCTTGGAGCTCTGATACCAATTTTTGGTGTAAACCAAATAGTAAAAAAACTTATTAAGTTGATTTGCCAAATACAAGGGAAAAGGTGGCTATTTATAATGTTAGCTTAACTATCCAGCTGTCCCCGGCTAGTTTCCAACTACCTAACTGTTCAATAACAATCTAGCCAACGACTAAATTCCTTTAATCCCAACAAATGGCTAAACCAACGGCTAGTACAATCTCTTTTAGAAAATACAAACTAACTAGGCAAAATACATAGGTAGGTACCGATTCCAATCTTGATTTCCATTTCATTATTGAAATCTTTGTCTCTCGTGTACCATATCTCCAATTGAACATGTCTCTAGGCTTGTGTCTCTTCTCTTCCTTTTTGAAAATTTTATATCCAAGGGTAGGAAAGCTTTTTGGGAAGAGTTGGGGGGTTGTATGGGTTGTGTGGCTCTTGCTGGTGCGTGGTGTCACAATCGCACTATGAAGAGAGTCGATTGTGAACCCCACAGAGAATACATGTGCCATGATGCGACCGAGGAGGACGGTGCATCATCTAACACACCAATATGTAGGCATGAACGCCAAGTTGAGATATGAACAAAAGAGAAGCAACCATGTCGTCTAAGGTGGCATCTACAAGCTTAGTGGGGGCCAGATGGGGCCCCGAGCCATATCCTCGAAAGTCGGGGTTCCGTCATGAGTTTTGACGTGCGGCTCTGGAGTTAAGTCCGTATATGGACAAGATAGAAGCTCGCCAGATTTCGTGTCGATCGGAGTCCAGACGAGCGCTCCACGCTGGCGTATGATCCCTCGCCAAATTGACGTGCAAGGGTGCCAGGAGCAATAATCTCAATATGCTACCTACGGGGGAGGCATGGTGTCAGCTCTCCACCACCCCTGGGCCTCAGGGCCTAAGCGAGCTACCCCATGGCACATGCGTGTGTCATGGTGTGGGCGAGCGTCTGCAAGACGAGTGTCTTGGGCGTCTTCTTATGGAATGGGTTTTCCTAAGACAGTGTCGGGCGGCACGGGTGTGCCGACATTGCGCCCCTTCCCATGGGCTAGAGGTTCGACCATAGGACCCGGTAGCGGCCAGCGACCCGAGAATGACTCGGCATGGACACAGAAGGATCCATGCCTCAATATAACTCGGATGGATGGATGTCCGAGAGGCCCCGATTATGAAGGCGACCCATGGGAAGGAATTCGATAGCATGTTCGAGCGAGCAGCTAAGTTGGATGACCTCCCGAGGCTCGGGATGGCATCACTATTCATCAGTGGGACCCGATAGTTTCCGGTTTGGATGGTACTTGCCCGATATGTCCCGGTTTGTATTATAATGCCCCGAAAAGCTCTGGTTTGCATCGGTTTCACCCGGTAAGCATTATAATCACCCGGTAAGTCCCGATAAGTGCCGGAACCACCCGGTAAGCTCCGGTTGAGCGTTTTAAGGCCGTTTTGGCCCAACGAAGGGTCCGAATGAGTCCCGGTAGAGTTCCAGACTGATGTAGAGACATTGTGGACATGTCAAAGAGTTGAGGGACGATGTCCCAAGAAGCGACAATGCGTTGTGATGACCTTGGCCTAATGTAGAGGCAAGGTTGAGCCTTAGGACTTGGCCTAGAGTAGAGGCAAGTCGGCTAGAGTCGCGTTTGAGTGAACATACACGTACAGGCGACGTGTATGGCCAAGTTATATTCCGCTGCATGATTAAAGAAGCTTGGTTGAGGAGGATTAACCTCGCCTAAGGTCCGACGAAACCACAAAGCTGGGCAAAAAGTAGATTGGGGCTTGAGTTCCCCTTAAGGCTGGCCATGATAAAGGCGAAAAATCATGGCGCCGCGCGGTTGGAGAAATACGACCGTGACACGTGGCAGGCGACTTTAATGTTGTTCGAGGTCCTTTGGAAAAGGCTCCAAGGGGGAGGGAAACGAGATCTATGAGGCTTTTTAATAGATTCATTGAGGATTGTGGGCTTTTTGATCCTCCTCTTGTGAACGGGAGCTTCACGTGGTCCAATGCTAGAGCTCAAAGTCGGATTGATAGGTTTCTGTTGTCAAAGGGTTGGTTGGACGCCTTCCTTCGGGCTAGACAATCCCTTGGTCCAAGAATTACCTCGGATCATTGGCCGTTGTTTTTGGATTCAGGCACCCTGAGTTGGGGCCTAGCTAAAGATGTCCACGGGGCGGGGCCGGGGAATGGATTCCCCGTCCCCGTCCCCGTCCCCGCCCCCCATTTCATTCCCCGTCCCCGCGAAATTCCCGGTTTAATTTCGCGGGGATCGGGGCGGGGATTCCCCGCGGGGAATTCGCGGGGATCGGGTTCCCCGCGGGGAATTTTTCCCCGTTCTTTTTTTTTTTTATCTTTTTTATTTTTTAAATTTATTCTCAACCATAATAAAAAATTATTTCTAAATGAATAATTTTCAATATAATTCTATTTAAAGTAAATGTTATAAAATTTCTTAATAAAAATAATAATAAAAACAATAATATACCATAAGTAAAAATACTATAATGTCGAAACAAATTAATTTCTAAAAATTCAAATTTCAATATTACAACATAGACTTTAATTTTTTTTTATAACGAAATATTCTTAAACTAATTCCTACTATAGTTTTTTTTTTTTAAAAAAAAAAATCTATTTATAGGTAATAATATATATATATATATATATATATATATATATATATATATATATATATATATATATATATTATTATTATTATTATTATTATTAATCGGGGCCGGCGGGGCGGGGAATCGGGGCGGGGCAGGACGGGGCGGGGAATATATTCCCCGTCCCCATCCCCGTTTAGCCAACGGGGAAAAATCCCTCCCCGCTCCCTCCCCCATTCCCCGTGTAAATAGGGATTCCCCGCCCCGTTCGGGGCGGGTCCCCGCGGGGCCCCGGCCCCGCGGGTTAAATGGACATCCCTAGGCCTAGCCCCTTTAGGTTTGAGAATATGTAGCTAGATCATCCGTCCTTTAAGACTTCCTTTCCTTCGTGGTGGCAGGAGGAGCCGTCTGGTATGTGGGAAGGGTACCGGTTCATGGGCAAGTTAAGGGCTCTTAAAGATAAGTTGAAGACTTGGAACCATGAGGTTTTTGGGGATGTTAGAATCAAAAAGCAGGAAGTGTTGGGAAGACTTAAAGCCTTGGATTGGAGGAGGAGGGTGATTTGAGTGATGCCCTCAAGGAGGAGCGTATTTCTCTAAAGGGGGAGTATGCGGAGTTGGTGAGAAAAGAGACAGTGAGTTGGAGACAGAAAGCCAAGGTTAGATGGGCTGCTGAGGGCGATGCCAACACCGCTTATTTTCACAGAGTTGCTAGTGGTAGACGGGGTAAAAAATTTATTGGTACGCTGGAGAATGATCAGGGTGAGACGTTGCAAGGGGAACGAGAGATTGAGGAGGAGATTGTTTCTTTTTACTCCTCCCTGTATGCCCCTTCTGTTCAACCTAGATTGTTTTTAGAGGGTGTGGATTGGAGCCCCATTTCTCCTGCTGACAATTCAAAGTTGGTGGCCCCTTTTACTCTTGAGGAGATTAGGAAGGTGTTCTTTGGTTTCGATAGGTCCAAAACTCCCGGTCCTGATGGGTTTTCGTTGGCCTTTTTCCAGGACTTTTGGGAGAGTATAAAAGGGGACCTTTGGAAGGTGTTTTGTGAGTTCTTTGAAAGAGTGGTGTTGGATAGCACCTTGAATGAAACTTTCGTCTGCTTAATTCCTAAGAAGGAGAGGGTGAGAAAAGTTGGGGACTTCAGGCCGATTAGCTTGGTTACAAGTGTGTATAAGATTCTTGCCAAGGTGCTAGCTAATAGATTGAGAAAGGTTCTTCCTTCGACTGTTGTGGATTCTCAAGGGGACTTTCTTAATGGTAGACAAATCTTAGACCAAGCCCTAATTGCAAACGAGGTTATTGAGGATTATAGGGTTCGTAAAAAGGAAGGGATTACTTTCAAGATTGATTTTGAAAAGGCTTACGATCACATGGACTGGAATTTCTTGGATAATGTTTTGGCTAAGAAGGGTTTTGGGTATAAATGGAGATCATGGATGTGGAGTTGTGTTTGATCGGTCAGGTATTCTATTTTGGTGAACGGGGGACCTAGAGGCAGGATTCGGGCTTCAAGAGGGCTTCGGCAGGGGGACCCCCTCTCGCCCTTCCTGTTTTTGCTTGTGGTGGATGTTTTAAGCATGATTATTTCTCGAGGGCTTGAGTGTAGGGCTCTTGAGGGTTTTCAGGTCGGGAACGATAATATGCCCTTGTCTCATCTCCAGTTTGCTGACGATACTATCTTTTTCTGCTCCGGTAAGGAAGAGTCGTTCTCCACTTTGAATAACTTGTTAACTTTCTTCGAAGCCATTTCTGGGTTGAAGATTAAAGGGCAAATGTCAGTTGTTGGGTGTGAATTGTGAGCCTGGGAAGTTAGAAAGGTGGGTTGCTGTGGTCGGGTGTGGAGTTGGGTCGTTTCCTTCTTCGTACCTTGGTCTCCCCCTCGGGCACAACCCTAAGTCTATTTCATTTTGGGATCTTGTTGTGGGGAAGGTTCGCAAGAGGCTCTCATCTTGGAAGAGGAGCTTCTTTTCGAAAGGGGGTAGATTAACGCTTATTCACTTTGTCTTGAGTGGGAGTCCCACCTATTTCCTTTCTCTCTTCAGAGTTCCTTTGTCTGTTTGTAAGGGTCTGGAGAAGCTTATGAGAGATTTCCTTTGGGAGGGTGTCGAGTAGAGGAAAGGGGCTCACCTTCTTAATTAGGAGGAGGTGACTTAACCAGTGGATCTTGGGGGATTAGGTATAGGTAACTTGAGATCTCGTAACAAAGCCCTATTGGCGAAGTGGTTATGGCATTTTCATCTTGACTCTTCTTCCCTCTGGCATAAGGTCATCGTGAGTAAGTATGGGCCGTCCCCTTTTGAGTGGACTGCATGTGGAGGTCGAAGCACGTCTAGGAACCCTTGGAAAAGCATTTCTGAGGAGTATACCTTCTTTTCTAGCTTCGTTCATTGTTTCGTGGGGGATGGGAGGGATACTTTTTTCTTGGAAGATAATTGGCTAGGGGATAGACCTCTTTGCTCTGTGTTTCCTCGACTTTACCATTTATCTTTAAAGAAGAGTCATTCGGTGGCTGAGGTGTTATTTCATCCTGAGTTTTGTCCCTCTCCTTCGTTGGGCTTCCGCCGTCCTTTGTCCGATAGGGAAACGATGGACGTCGTTGACCTCCTTTCTTTGTTGGGTAAGTTTCGTTGTGTTTCGGGGAGGAGGGATGTTGGTGTTGGAGCCCTACTCTGCCTACCGGTTTTTCGTGTAGGTCCTTTTTTCTTTGCCTTGTTAATCCCTCTCCGCCCTCTTCCCCGGGAGAGTCAGTCTTTGCCTCACTATGGAGGGTGAAAATTCCCAAGAAAGTTAAGTTTTTTGTCTGGCAGGTTCTGCACGGGAGAATTAACACCTTAGATAGAAGATCTACCTCAGGTTGTTGTTCATTTGTATGGGGTAATCTTGTTACATGGAGAAACAAAAAGCAGTCTGTGGTTGCAAGAAGTAGTGCAGAAGCTGAATTTAGAGCACTTGCTCATGGCATATGTGAAGGCATATGGATTAAGAGAGTCCTAAGTGAATTAGGAAAGGATTGTTCATCACCAATACAGATGATGTGTGATAATCAAGCCGCAATAAGTATTGCCAAGAATCCAGTTCATCACAATAGGACAAAACATGTTGAAATTGATCGGCATTTTATCTCAGAAAAGGTCAATAATGAAATGGTTCAACTCAACTATGTGCCTACCAAACAACAGTTAGCGGATATCCTTACCAAGCCTTTATCGAGACCTAACTTTGAAGATTTGAATTGCAAGTTGGGATTGTATAATATATACAACCCACTTTGAGGGGGAGTGTTGTTAATTATAGTCAAAGTTAGGGCAATATTGTGTTTTTGTATCTTAGGTTTATTATCTCCTTTTTTAATTGATATTCCTTTAAGTTTATTTAAGATTTGATTCGGGCAGAATATTCTTTCCTTTTAAGTTCTGTGTTGTATACTGTATTTATTCTAATGTCATATAGTATTGAGATATGAATGAAATAATCAGAATTCTTCATTACCTTCCGTACCCCTTGATTTCATGATGTTTGGAGGTTTGGTCCTCTTTGGTTTTTGGTCTTGAAGGTAGAAGAGCTCTCCCCTTGGAAATTCTTTTGGTCATCAGTATGACTCCTTTTGTAAGAATATTGTTGTTCAGCCCAAGTATCCTTTCTGTTAGCCATGCTTTTTCCTCAGTTTTGTTATTCCTCAATTTTTGTTGCCAAAGTGACTGCATCTGGTGAGGTAATTCATAGATTGAAGATCGACTTTCTTCTGAATGTCTTCTCTTTGGCCATCAACATATCGTTCAATCTGGTGGTGCTCATTCTCAGCCAAGTTGTTGCGAGCACCTAGTCTATGAAGATCTTCCATGTAGTCAGCTACAATTTTTGCTCCTTGTTTACAGTATAGATTTTGTATATCATCCAAAAAAAAAAAAATGCAGTGTTGATATTGGTTATAATGAAGTTATTCATAATTTACCAGCAAGAATTTGTTCTCCATTAATCTTTGGATCCTCTGCCGTTTGTATTGGTCTCTTTCCATATCTCTTCTTATTTATTTGTAGCTGGTCCCATGATCCCATCATGCTAAGGCTCCACCCATGAGCTTCAAATCTTGTCTTTCCCCAAGGCATATTCATATAATCGAAAAAATTATACATGTTCTTAAACCAGTCCAGAAAAGCCTCTACATCCATCCTTAAAGCTTCCATGTCGATCTTCATCCTTTTTTAAAGAAAAAATAAGAAACGAGGTATATATTAATCACAAAAAGGGGAATGTACAAAATGAGGAGATTGGATATCCCCAAAAGCCAAGGGGTTACAAAAAGGCCTCCCAATTTGGCAAAAATCTGTGAAAACCTGTAGTTACAAAAATTCTTATAACGGGAGCACCAAGAAGAAGAGTGATATTGAAATGACTCCCACGGACCCTCACTAGAGTTTTCTTCCCCTTGAAAAGTTCTCAAATTCCTTTCGTTTCATAGCTGCCAAAGAATAGCTGCCACAGCATTGAACCATAATTTTGGCCAAACCACCCAAGTAGGTCCATATATAAGTTGAAAAAGACTATGGGAGCAACTCAAGAGAGATTAAATGTTCTCCACATCTACCTTTTATGGTATTAGCGAAAGTCCTTTCTTACAAAAGAAAGGAAGAAAAAGATACATAATTATTCTTCGACTTATGTATATAACTCTGTAGGATACCCTTAAAAGCCAATTCTCATCATTTCTACTTAACACCAAAAGTAACCTTTATTATGGGCACGAACGATGAAAATTTTGGTTTTGAATGCTTTACTTTGCTCTCCATTATTTTACATTTTTTGTTTAGCTGAGTGGGTAATTTTGCTTGGCTGACATCATGCTCATGGTTATTTATGTGCAAGTTAGTAACATAGCTTTCCTAAACGAGATTTGGTTGGCTATAAGTTAAAGATGTGGAGTTACATGAAAAATTGGAGGTTAATCTCAAAGAAATCTGATTAACTAGATCACCTGAGTGGGTGTGGAATTTAGAAGAAAGAAGAACAGGGAGTGCTTGGGAATTGGAGAACTCTAAGGAGAGAAGAAAAGCTGAAAGAAAAGCTGAGAAGGTGGGTAACGTGGGAAGAATAATATATTAGATTGTTATTAATTAATTAATTTTATTAGTTTGTTAACTAGTATTTTAGGTTTAATGAGTTATTTAGCACTTTTCTTGTAAGGTATATTCGAATTGTAATAGTTAGCTTTTAACATGGTTATGATGGAAAAGAGTTTTAGAGTCCTCTCTCAAATTTGGAGAGTTACTCCTTGTTTGGAATGAACTTTCTGGTTGTTCATGGCCGTTAATGCCATTTGTCCAAACCCGCTGCATTAGTTGGTATACACATTGATTTTGTTTTCCCTTCCTTTGTAGAAGTCTGTTTCTGGCTCTTAATCATCAACTGGTCATCTGATGTCTATAAACTGGAAGATAGCTGAGGAATAAACATCATCCTATTCTGTTATATTATGTGTTAGACACCAGATGGTTTTTGATTGGGCAACTGTCATGTGTCTATGAATTAATTGTGCAAGTAATGATCATTGGCGACTTACCTCCCCCTCCCTTGACCAAAAATATAAATAATTACACGCACATATTTTTTCTCATTCATTTGAAGAAGTTTTATAGATGTGGAATGGAAGTATGATGCCAAGTCCAGGTGGGATCGTGGGGAATGCAGTGGATGTGGAGGAGAGGATGGAAACTTGTCAATATGGGGAACCAGATGTGAAGAAATGTGAAAGTATCTACAAGCCCCACAACCAGCGAAGCACGTAGGATTTTAGAATCATCTGCTTCTGGGAAAAATATCTTCTTTCTGTTTTAACCTTCAGCAGTGTAGCGTATGGAGTGTTTTGTGAGAGAAATTATTCGATGAAGTCGCCGCAATTGGGTTGGCAATTTTGCACCGTTGGATGGAGAGAGAGAAATTGTAAAAGTGTTTCGTTTTTATATTTAGTGGTTATTAGGAGTAAACATATTTTTTGAAATCCAACGGTTATTAAGAAGGTAGCCACATTGTGGCGGTCTCATTGAATAATTTGTCATGTTATGGAGAAATGAGACTCACAAATGTGGCTATCGGAAAAAATTATTCGAATAGGCTAGTATGATGTGGCGAGTGGTTTTATACTATTGAATGTAGGAGAGAGAAAATAAAAGTTATACTTTAGCCTTACATCCAAGGAGTTAGAGGGCAGCCACGTTAAATAATTTTTTGGCTTTTGGGGTCCTTTAGAAAAAATATAATTTATTCATTATTATCTTACCTTTTGTCTGGTTGACGAATTCGAATATGTTGCGAGGAGGAGACTTCTTTGTTGTGCTTATCTTATCGATGTTTTGTAAATTTTTAACTGTGGATGACCAAAACGATTTAGTTAGATTTAGGAAGAGAAATTGTGATGAATGGGTCATCGTAGAAACTTGTTTACAAAAATGTCTACTTTTTACAAAATTTACCGTTATGGATTTTACCTTTTCTATAAACAATCTTTAAGGTTTTTTTTAGGATCGAAATGCCCTCTGTCCAACCGTGTATTTGGTTTATTTTTTCTTTATAAAGTTAAATTATCAATTCCTTATATACGTTTTACATTCATTAATTTAAAATAATCATAAATTATATGTATTTTGTTTTTCCAAATAAATTCCATATTTATCATATCAATATTAATGATTACATTTAATTTCAAATCATATTCAAATTTTCATTTCCATTTCTTTTGGCAGCCTCCATTTTCATTTCTTCTACTTTCCATATACGCCAACAACCAACTCATTTTTCATTACCATTTTCCTATGGCAACAAATTACCACACAAATTTTCTTTATGTTTTTTAGATTAATATTCTTTTCCATCTTTTCAATTTTTTTTCGTTACATTTTTCCACAATTTTTTTATCCATTTAAACCTTTTCTTCTTTACACTGACATTGCATACATTGAAAATTTTGTTCTCATTTCTAGCCCGGTTGAATATCAAGAACAATAAATGAGAACATTTTTGCATTTCTTTTATCACATGTAGTCTTATGTTCATACACCATCTAGACTAAGAATATATTTTTCATACCAGAATAAACCTGATTAGTTTCACATGTATTATGTGTAGTTGTCGATGGTCATTTATATACTTGATATATATTCATTCTACAAAGATGAACGAAATGTAACAACATCATGTGTTAGATTAGACCCTGATATATATAAAAAAATATTTATTTCATTATCGATTATCTTCAACTAAATATCAAAATAAATGTATTATTAAAACCATCAAACATTCTAAATACAAGAAAGTGAAATCAAACTTTTATCCAATATTCCAGAATAATTGATTTGCATCAAAATATCTCAAATACTACAACTGTGATAAAACAATGAATATTGGTCTATTGAAATCTTTGGCTATTGACATTTTTTTCGTCTTCATTTCTTCCGCCAAACCAAACTTAGAAGTGAACGGTAATCTCGATATAATCTTAGACGGCATGACAATTCTATGTTTGGTCTTTCTCAATTGCTGTCATGGATTAACAAATTGTAAATTTTTCACCTTATTATGTTTCTTCCCGAGCGGATTTGTCCTCCCTAGCTACACAATAAACATATATATTATACATCCATATGTATATTATATATATAGTTTTATATATACAATATAATCAAATACTCACAACACGTGTATATGTAGTTTCACACATGGTTGGTATATTATGTACGCCATACGCAAATATTTATGCATAGTATGTAACATATACATTGGAGTCTATTTGCAAATTTGTTTTACTCTCACCATTGTCTAGTATTGTAGCTATATATACAAGGAACATTTATTTAGTACTAATTTACATATAATATCAAATACTCTCAGCATGTGATATGTAGTCTCACACATAGTTGATAAATTATATATGTCATGTGCAAATATTTATACAAAGTATGTAATATATACCTCAAAATTTATTGCAAATATTGTTTTACTCTCACCCTTGTCTAGTATTATAACTATGCATATCCAAAGAACATATATTTAGTACTAATTTACATATTAAACAACTGCAAGGTGGAAACTACTATTTTCAAACTACACATTATTAGTAGTATTGATTTCTTCAACAAATATTTCACAAATTTCTTCAATAAACCTTTAGAATATTTATTTAGCATTAATATATATTCAAAAACATAGTCATCCAAACAAAATTTTCAATGGAAAAATATAAATTACAATGGAGATAATCTCAAATGCATGATTCTTTTATTCCTTTTTTCATTCATACCTTCTATAATATTCTAGAACTAATGTATATTTGATACTTTGAACTATAAAAAATATAATAATGTAAAAAAATGAAGGAGAAACAAAGGATCGTCAATCGAGAATGGTGAATCAAGAGTTGTGTGCTCGAAAATACTATGTACAGTAGGCTATATCCAATGTATATTTTACAATTTGGAGAGATGAGAGCAAGAACCTTCGATTTGAGAAAAATAACCATATTCCTCTATTGAACGAAGTTCCTTCAATTTTTAAACTAGTAGAGAGAGATTTTGGAGTGAATAAGAATTTTGAGATTTTTTTGGCTTTTTTGGGAGTGATTTGCCCATTTTTAGGAGAATTTTTCAAATCACAATGAATGTTAACCGTGTTTCCTTTTTTGAATATTTTATTACATTTTTGCACTTTTCACATAAGAGGTGGACAATATGGTAAATGAGCTATATCATATTGATTTTGGTATTTTAAAACTAGTGGATATGAATACTAATTTTGAAACTTGTGAACACAATTGAAACATGAATATCTTTTATCGACCCATTTATGTAGTTTACCCTGTTTTTTATGCATAAACAACTTGGGCCAATTTACTAATTTACTAATTAAGAATTAGAATAACAGAGAATAGAACAAAATCAACGAGAATAAAATTATTATTACTGTAGTTGTTTGAAATTGAAATTAGAAATGATCCTAATCCCATTCTCCCTTTTTTCTTCATGGGTGTTGCCCATTTCGGCCATTTCAAATCTCCATCATTCCCAACAATTATAAACTTCAGACACTTTTAAACTTTTTTTTGCTTCTAAAATGTTAAGAGTTATATACTAGGCCAGATTCTTCCAGTCTTGAATCTTCATTCTTGTATTTCACGATTTTACTTGTGTATTATTAGTATTTGTCTAAAACAAATCGAGGATTAGGTTCATCTATTAAACTCTTTTCTTGAACCAGAAAAAAAAAATGAAAATCACAAACACACAGGTACGTACTAGGGTCCGTTTGATAATTTTCACTTTCTCGTTTTCTTTTTCTTGTTTTTTAAAAACTAAAAACAAAAACATATTTGATAACTATTTCTGATTTTTGTTTCTTTCAAAAAAGAAATAGAAATAGACATGTGTTTAATAATTGTTTCTTATTTCTTATTTTTTTTAGTGAAAATAAAATTTAGTACATATAATATAATAAAACATATAACATGCATTAAAGTAAATATAAAACAATTATAAAGAGTTTATAGTATTTTATTTAGGTCTAACACAAAATTAATAATAATAATAATAAATTTTATCCTTCAAATGTTGTTCAAATTTGATTTGCAATGTCATTTCTCACACCAATCAATTCACCTTAAACAATTTTGGCTTACAAGAGTTAGTTCAATTAGACTAATTTGTAAATTGTCTAAGGTTAGACAATCGAGCATACCCACATTGTTTTAATTTAATAATAAACTTTATTTTTATTTTTTTCTTTAAAAATGTATTAGCCAATAATACATGCAAGTCAAATCAGAAAAAGAGAGAGAGAATATATATATATATATATATATATATATATATATATATATATATATATATATATATATATAGTTTAATATTAAACATGAAATACATTATTAGTTTATTTATTTAATAAAAAAAATTAAAATCGTACCAAAAGGAAAAATAATAGAGATTTAAATAGAAAATAATAACTAAAAGCTTGTTAATGGAAAGTAAAAAAAAAAGGAAATGAGAGAGAAGAGAAAAACATAAACGAAAAGAGAAAAGAAAAAAAAAAGATAAGAAACTATTAAAAGAAAAAAGATTATGTTGGAAGAGAGAGAAGATGATAGAAGAGAAAGAAATATATAAATGAAAAAAAAAACGAAAAGATAAAAATGTATTAAAAGAACAAAAATAGAATGGAAGAGAGAGAAAGAAGAGAGGGGAGAGATGAGTGTAGAATGAGAAACGAGAAATAAAGATACATCTATAAAACATGGAAAAAAAAACAAACAGAATTTGCCCATTTTTTAGAAATATTTCTGAAAATTTAAAAACAAAAAACATGATGGTTTATCAAACATGTATGTTTCTTGAAAAATGAGAAATGGGAACAAGAAACAAGAAATGGAAACTTTATCAAATGAGCCAAATGCCTCTCCTCCTCATAAGAAACCCTTTCTCACCAAGTTGCCCTCAAATTACTTTGTTCTTTTGTTAATTCACCCATTCGTTAGCTTATCTCAAGAGTATAGAATCATCACCAATTTGAGCATAGTTCAAACTAGTTAAGGTATATATTTTTGCTAAGAGACTAAAGGTTCGAATCTATCTACTCTCACACACATTGAACTCAAAAAAAAAGTATAGAATCATTGTAGCATAATTTTCCTTATAAAATATTTTCTTAGCAACCAAAAGAACGCTAAAAAAAATATATCCCGATTTTTTTTTTGCATGCTTCTGTTTAATCTATTAAACTCGTTGGATATTGCCCTTTTTTTTCTGTTATATTTTCTTTCATACATTAAAAAGCGAGAGAAAATCAAAACTTTTTCTGAAAGGAAAAAACAATATAATATTTTTTCATGTCTTAACTAACAAACTGACTCCTTTTGGCATTATTTCAAAAAAAAAAAATCCTCCCTTTAACATTGTTTTTGAAGACTGATTATATAGGAATTTTAACTGTATTTTAGTGTACAGAAAAACTAATTATATAATATACACAAAATCACGCTACAAAATTTGGTTTAGAGCAGCTTTTGAAAGTAGCTTCCCTACACTTCAACACATTTCCTAGCAAACTGTTAAAAGTTATAATTTTATCCTTTCATATCTCTTGGCTTACTATCAATCCCACATTGAATGTCAATATGAGCATGTTTCATTGGATAAGACATCAATTACTATCCAAAAGATCGATGGTTCGATCTCCACCCTGCAATTGTTGAACTAAAAAAAATCTTATATTCATTTATATTTCCTATATTTTTGTATTTAAATTGAAATAAAAATATGTTAGATATAACTTTTTATGACATTGTTTTTCTTAATATTTTGTTAAATAATTTACAGTAAACAAAATATAGTTTGACATTTAAATCATATAAAATATTAGATAATTATCTTATAAAAATAATTAAAATTAAATATCAACATATGTATAATTGAAATATTGTGTCTAATTTAGTCATTATACTTAAATCACATCAATTTAGTATTAATTTACCAAATATGAAATCATTTTTTTTTCATATTTAAATTTGAATTTTACCTAACACTAATTTACTTTTGTTACTACTGGTTTTTTTAAAAGTACGGTTGATATCAATTATTTTAGCAACTACAATAATCCCAAACTAAGCCTTGTCGTTACAAAAGATTTATTTTAACCTTAACTTTCGAAATTGTTTTAGAATAACCACTTTATTAGCTTATCCATTAAAATGAAAATGGAAATATGATGTGACAAGTAGTTGAAAAATGGAGTTTAAATGTATGAATACTTAGCAATGAGCTATAAAAAATTGAATAGTTTTAATCACATTCGAAATGGTATCAATTAGAGGGAAAACAAATTTAGAAGATAGAATTTTAGTTGAAATAGTGAGGGAAATCACGCATTGTGGGAAAAGTTATGCATGGTAAAAATCAAAACCTCCTTGACTGTGAGAAGCTTAACACTGAAAATTTTGAATGAGAGAAGAGAGGGGTCAAGAGAGAGAGGTTTTGTGAGAGAGGAATATGTTTATGAGAGAGATTGTGGGATAGTGGCGTCGAAAGAGAGTGTGAATTTGTGAAAGCTAGGAGAACAACAAAGAAAACGATTGATTGATGAATGAAGATAGTTTTCAATCTCAAAAGTAAGAAATTTATTGAGAAATAATGGTCCCTAAGTTCGATTGTCTTAAGTTTCTTTGTTTGTCTAGCTATTAATTATTTTCTCCATTCATGCTCTAATCTTAATCTTTCTCAATTGAACATAAGATAAAAGGTCCAAATTTTATCCGTCCTTCGAGGTCTACTTACTCTCTAAAATTTTGTGTTTTCCCCCAAATCTTTTGAATTCCCAAATTCACTCCTTGCCCTTCAAATTATATGACATTATTTTGAATGTGACTATGTATATCATCAATATCTCTTACAATTCACCACCATGTCACATTCCCATCTTCATTTTAGGGGGAAAGCTAATAAATGATTAATTAAAACAATTTCAAAAGTCAAGGATTAAAATGAAACTTTTAAAATGATAAGAACATAATTGAAACCTATAAAATTTGGGGGTATAATGGAAATTTATCATCTTTGCTAATATACTTATGTTTTACAAGTCACTATCATGTCACATGTTGATATTCATTTCAACAAAAAAAATGTTGAGGTAAGAGTTGTTTTAAAATAAAGTTTAACCCCCTATTTGGAAGCAAAAGATTTCAAAAGAATTTGAAATCATGTTTTTTTTAAAAAAGAATTTGTTCCAAATAAGTCAGATTTTACAACATTTTAAACTTTAAAAAATAAGTTTCTAATTTTACCGCATAGAGTTTAAACAAAAATTACACCTCCCTACTTTTCTTCTATACATTCAAGCAAAACGCCAGTTCATACAATTAATAGTTTCTTCTTTTGAGTTTCTTCTCCATGGATGAAGAGAACAAACCAACATAAATCAACAAAACAAAATAAAAAATAAAACAAAAAATCAAAAACCTTGGAGTACAGGTTAAGCGGTGAGGGTCAACTCAATCTTACCAACGAACACGGGTTAGGGGCTAAACCACTGTTTCTATTTCTGAAGAAAAAAAATCTTTGATTGCTTCGAGAGGCGAGAAAGTGTGAGAGGAAACAGCAGTGAGTTTGTCGAAGGCTGAGAATAGGACGGTGGGGTAAGAGATGTCCACGGGGCGGGGCAGGGCCAGGGATAGCTTCCTCGTCCCCGTCCCTGCCCCCCATTTCATTCCCCATCCCCGCAAAATTTCCCATTTAATGTTGTGGGAATCGGGGCAGGGTTCCCCGCGAGGAATTCGCTGGGATTGGATTCCCCATTTGTATTTATTTATTTATTTTTTAAATTTTGATTAAATAAAATATTCTTTTAGAAAATAGACAAGAAATAAATAGACAAGAAAAATGAATGAGAATAGAATTGTAATGTATTTTTATTAAAAATGTAAATAAATATATTCTCTATTTTAATTTAAAATATTAAATACATCATTTTTAATTGTAATTCGATATTGTTATTTGATATTAAAATATTTTATTATTATTAATATAATTTCCTACAAAATTATAAGGGCATAATAGTAAAATGTCATACTTTTTTTTTTTCATTTCTTGTGAGCATCAAAACAAAAAAAATTTAGGCCCCGTTTGATAATAGTTTTTGAAAATTAAGCTTGTTTTCTCTCAATTTCAGTATAATAGTTTTCATCTCTTCAAAGGAAGCAATTGAATTCTTAGCCAAATTCTAAAAACAAAAACAATTTTGAAAACACTTTTTTTTAGTTTTCAAAACATGTCTTGGTTTTTGAAAACATACTTACAAAGTAGATAACAAAACAAGAAAATCCATAGGTGAAAGTAATATTTATAGGATTAATTTTCAGAAACCAAAAACAAAAAACTAAGGCCCCATTTGTTAACCATTTGATTTTTGATTTTTAAGTTTTTGATTTTTGAAAATTAAGCCTATAAATACTACTTTCACTTATAGGTTTCCTTGTTTTGTTAATTATCATTTACATATGTTTTCAAAAATCAATCCAAATTTTAAAAACTAAAAAAAGTAGTTTTCAAAAACTTTGTTTTTGTTTTTGGAATTTGGCTAAGAACTCAAAGGTTTTCTTAAGAAAGATGAAATCCATTGTAGGGAAGATGAAAATTATTGTAGAGAAATTGTGAGAAAACAAATACAATTTTCAAAAATCAAATAATTATCAAACGGGGTCTAAATAGTTATCAAACGATGCCTTAATAGTTGTGATTTGAAATCAATTTGATTCCAAATGCAAATAAAAATCTGAAATCATTTTCATTTTTTAAAATCTTAGAATTTAAAATCATTTCTCAACAAATCCTTTTGCTAAATAGACTTTACCAACAAATCTACAATAGAAAAAAAAAATCAACAACAAACTACATTATATTTTTTTTTCAAACTACATTATATTTTTTTTTCCAAAAACAACTACATTAGATTTTTTCCACATTTGTTTCTATCTTTTTAAACTATTTCTTTTTTTTTTTAAACATATTTCATGCTTAGCCATACCTCCCCTCCTATTACCTGCCACTGAACCCCACCTAAAGATGTTCATTTTCCTCGTGGGGATGGGGCCCTGCGGGGACCCGCCCCTAATGGGGCGGGGAATCTCCGTTTAGATGGGGAATGGGAGAGGTAGTGGGAGGAACTTTTCTCCGTTAGCTAAACAAGGACGAGGACGGAGAATGTATTCATCGTCCCCATCCCCGCCCTGCCCTGATTACTTTGTTCTTTTTAATATGTATATTTATATATATAATAAATACTAAATTTAATATTTTATGATGTATTATTTTATTTTTCTAAAGAAAATTTAAAAAAATCTCTTTAAATAGAAATTTATCATTATGAATTAATAATTTAAATAGAAATTTTCTAAAAAAATATTGTATTTAATCAAAATTAAAAAAAAAAAATAATACGGGGAATCTGATCCCTTGAATTCCTCGGGAGAACCCCGCCCCAATCCCCACGAAATTAAATGGAGAATTTTGCGGGTATGGGAAATGAAATAGGGGGTGGGGACTGGGACGGGGAAGCCATCCCCGATCCTACCCCGCCCTGTGGACATCTCTAACCCCACCGTCCTATTCTCAGCCTTCGACGAACTCACTGCTGCTTCCTCTCACACTCTCTCGCCTCTCAGAGCAATCAAAGTTTTTTTTTCTTCAGAAATAGAAACAGTGGTTTAGCCCCTAACCAATGTTTATTGGTAAGATCGAGCCAACTCTCACCACTTAACCTGTGCTACAAGGTTTTTGATTTTTTGTTTTATTTTTTATTTTGTTTTGTTGATTTATGTTGATTTGTTCTCTTCATCCATGGAGATTTTGTTATGAATTTGTTCCCATGAATTCTAAGATTGGAATTTTTTGTTTTTATTAATTTATGTATATTTTACAAATTTCTTTAAAGAAAAAAAATAATTTTAAACAAATTACCCCACATTCTTTTTTCAATATCTCTCACATTAATTATTCATTTGGATAGTTTTCAAATAAAATAAAGTCTTACAATACTTTTTTAAATATTACATGTGATTTGGAAATATTTCAATCCATTAATTTAAAGATATTCAAATAAACTTCAAGATTTTTACATTTTTATTCTCTCAATTTTAGAAATAATATAGATTTGTTTCTGTCAATCCTAAAATTGAGATTTTAAATTATATTATTTTATAAATATTTTACAATTTTGTTAGAGGCTTTGTTTTCGTCAATTTTAAAATTTTAATTTAAGATTTGTTTTTCAAGCTTAATAAAATAATTTTTAATTTTTTTTGCATAATTTAAGATTTTATTTTTCTAACTAATCAATGTAATGAATTATCTAAAGTTTGATTAATTTGAAAATAATATATTCTTTGAAGTTTTAAAATAACTATATTAAAAATAAAATATAAAATATTTATGCTATTTTAAAATAATTAAGGTCAAAATAAATATATATTTTTTAACACCATTCAAAATGAATATCGTACATACTTTATTCAAAAATACTATATATTTATGTTATTTATTGTAATAATTTTATTTTATTAAGTTTGGAATGAGAAATCATTTATCTTTTTACTTTGAATATGATTAGTTTGAAAATTAAATGTTTTTAATACGTTAATCTTTTTAAATACTGATTTTCTAAAATTTAATACGAGTTAGTTTAAAATATGTTTTTCTTATCTTTAAACCATAAAATTATATATATTTTTGAGTTATTAATAAAAAAAATAAGCTTAAAAAATATAAGATTGTTATTTGTTATAAGTAATTTTAGTTGAAACTTAAAAAAAATTGTAGATGACATGTAGAGGAAATGAGATAGAAAGATTTTTATCAATTAAAAAATTTGTTATGTAGTACTATAATTTATATTAAAATTTCAATTAAAATAATAGTATCATATCTAAAATATTCTTATATAATTTATATTTTAAAAATAAAATTATAGAATAAAAATAAAAATATTTTTGTTAAAAAACTTATTAAAATTATAGGATAAAAAATTATTGTTTATATTTAATTAGTAATTAGTAATAATGATGAGAAAAAGAAAAATTATATAAAAAATAAAGAAAATTTTTTAAATTAAGAAATTAAAAAAAATAATGTAAAAAAAAAAAAGAGAGAGAGAAAGGAGAGGGGAGAAGAGAAAGAGGTAGGAGTGAGGGAAGAAAAAATGAGATATCACTCCTTCCGTTCGTCCTTTGGTGGACTCTTTTTCCCGTAAAGTACTGGATTGTGTTCCACTCTGCGTATATCTTCACAAGTCTCTCCTCACCGGCGTTTCGTGGTAGTACCATTTTATTTAACAAACACGCTCAAACGCGGCTTCGACTTCCTCTGTTTTGGTGGTAAACCTTACGCTAAACATTCAACAATAAGTTGTCGCAGCGGAATGGCCCGCGTCTTGCAATGAACTCCCAGGCAGTTCCATGTGAAATTCGTGGCAATTTTCGTTTCAGGGCATTTTGTACGTTTCCCCAACCGTGCTCATTTTTTTTTTTTTTTTTTTTTAACTTTATTGTTTCTGCTAGTATTGCTTTCTCTTGTTTCTGCATCCTTTTGCTTTTCAAAATCGGCAAATTGCTGTGCGCAAACAAGAATTCAATTGCATGCGTTTAAGTCGGGATAACGATGTCTAGTAGACATCAACCGACGTATATGCGTTTAAGTCACCGGAAGGTTGTGTCCCTCCTGGTATCATGTTCCTCCTCCTTGCAGTTTTCTAGCCTGATATATACATAATCTTGAAAAAAGTTAACGGTTTGTAATCAAGAATTCAATTGCGTTCTACACATGTCCATGCTCCTTGGGAATTCTTTGAACTTCAGCATATCGATGGGTTTTGCTGTTCGCTGACGATGGCTCCGCACGATCACTTAATTTTATTTGGTTGAGTCATGGATTTTTATTTCGATGGTTCACCCAAGCTCATCATAATTTCATTGCTCATTATTATGTAATATAAGTCAGCAGTATTTGTTAAATCTTTAGTTAGAGATTTAATTGGATATTTGAACTAATTCAGCTACCTTTTCTGTAGCAACTTTACGTACCTTAAGTTAAAGCCTTTAGTCTGTTACATGGATTCTTATTTAGGTATTGGCTGAACACGTTATCTGATGAACAAGAGAATACTCTTTCACATTTTGGTGAAAGATTTCATGTTATTAGAGATTTATGACATGTGTCATTGATCCTTCTTTTCATCAGTGATTAGTCTCTCTTCTTGTACAGTTGGACTCTGCTTCTTTCCTTTGCCATGGCTTCCACCTATAAAGACCTGTCTTCTCCCATCTTTTTTTTGTCAAATATATGCAACTTAGTCTCCACCGTCTTGATTCAATAAATTATACTCTCTGGAAATTTAAGCATAAGGCGATTCTCAAGGCCCCTAAACTTTTTGGTTTTACTGACGGATCCACACCACTCCTTTTTTTTTTTTGTTTTGTTTATTTCTTACTTCCAAGCTTATGCCTTTGCCGGCTTAGTTTGAAGGGGGATATTATGTAATATAAGTCAGCAGTATTTGTTAAATCTATAGTTAGAGATTTTGTTGGCTGTTTGAACAAATTCAGTTACCTTTTTCTTCAGTTAAAGCCTTTAGTCTATTACATGTATTCTTATTCTAGTATTGGCCGAACACTTCATCTGATGAATAAGTAAATACTCTTTTACATTTTGGTGAGAGATTTCACTCATCACGGTGGGAACGGGTTCCTTCTGCCATTTAATCCTGGCATTTCTCATTTCTTGTTGTTCTCGCTGCTATGAATTTCATTCCTCCGTTTTTTTTTCAATGGCATCTCAAGGTTTACAGAATCAAAACTATGTATATATGTATATCCTCCAGTCTTTAATGTAATTTTTTCTTTGTTGGAAAGATAACGAATTTCATTGATAAATGAAAAAAAGGGAGATAGTAGACAACACAGTTCAATCAATATCAATGAGGTGTTTAACAATTAATGTAAATGCTGCAGATTTGAAGGGAATTTGTCAAACTGTTTTCTGGACGTCTCCATATTTGTAAATTGGAAAATGCCATCACTTCTTGCCCTTCAGCCCACTGCATCCCTGATCAACTCCCCAAATGTTCACATATCACCTATCCACGGCCTCAAGTCATCCTTATCAATGTCTGAGCTCAAGCAATTTCATTCCCAAATTATCCGTCTTGGTCTCTCTACTGACAATGATACCATGGGCCGTCTCATCAAATTCTGTGCTGTATCCAAGAATGGAGACCTTGACTATGCACTTCTTTTATTCAAGACAATCCCCTACCCAGATGCATTTATTTACAATACCTTAATAAGAGGTTACTTACAGCTGCAATTCCCTAGAGCTTGCAGACTGTTGTATTTGCAAATGCTACATAAGTTTGGCCTTCCCAATAAATTTACATTTCCTTCTCTTATTCGCTCTTGCTGCATTGATAATGCTATCGAGGAAGGGAAGCAAATTCATGCACATGTTCTTAAATTTGGCTTCAGAACAGATAGATTTTCTCAGAACAATTTAATTCACATGTATGCTAATTTTCAATCCTTGGAAGAAGCAAGAAGGGTCTTTGATGGTATTGAGCTACCAGATGATGTGGCGTGGACCACTTTACTTACTGGGTATGCTCAGTGGGGATTTGTTGATGAAGCTTTACAAGTTTTTGAGTCGATGCCTGAACACAACTCTGGTTCTTGGAATGCCATGATTTCTTCTTTTGTCCAAAACAATCGATTTCATGAGGCATTTGCTCTGTTTAATAGGATGAGGTCAGAGAAGATTGTTTTGGACAAATATGTGGCGGCTAGCATGCTATCAGCTTGCACGGGATTGGGAGCACTTGAGCAAGGAAAGTGGATACACAGATACATCAAGAAAAGTGGGATTGAATTGGACTCAAAACTTGCAACGACACTTATGGACATGTATTGTAAATGTGGTTGCCTGGATTGTGCTTTTGAAGTTTTCACTCATTTACCTGAAAAGGGGATTTCTTCATGGAATTGCATGATTGGAGGGATGGCTATGCACGGGAGAGGAAAGGCTGCCATTGAACTTTTTAAAGAGATGGAGTCGAAAATGGTGAAACCAGACAACATAACTTTCCTTAATATACTCAGTGGATGCGCCCACGCAGGGCTAGTGGAAGAGGGACGCCAGTATTTCCATCATTTTATTGAAGTTTATGGTATTGAACCCAAAAGCGAGCATTTTGGATGCATGGTTGATTTGTATGGGCGAGCCGGGATGCTGGAGGAAGCAATGAAGCTCATAAGTGATATGCCCATGAGTCCTGATGCAGGTGTGTTGGGTGCCCTTGTTGGAGCTTGTAAAATTCATGGGGACATAGATCTGGGAGAGGAAATAGGGAAGAGAGTAATTGAACTAGAGCCTACCAATAGTGGGCGCTATGTTCTACTTGGCAATCTATATGCCGAGGCTGGTAGATGGGAAGGTGTTGCGGAAGTAAGAAAATTAATGAATGATAGACAAGTGAAGAAGGCTCCTGGGTTTTCCATGATTGAATTGGAAGGTGTCGTCTATGAATTTATTGCAGGAGGAAGGGTTTTCCCTGAAGCCAAAGAAATATATGCCACAGTTAATGACATGCTACAATCTATTACATCTGCAGGATATGTACCTGAGAATGATATTGAAGGGGAGAAGGATAACCCTGTTTACTACCATAGTGAGAAATTGGCAATTGCTTTCGGCTTGCTCAAAACTAAACCAGGGGAAACACTTCGAATTACTAAGAATCTGCGCATCTGTAAGGACTGTCACCAAGCTTTAAAGCTTGTTTCCAAGGTTTTTGAACGAAAAATCATTGTAAGGGACAGAAATCGTTTCCATCATTTTACTGGTGGACAGTGTTCTTGTAATGATTTTTGGTAAAGCAAATCAAGTCAGCTCTCATCTCGCTTCTTTGTGATTGCTTCGTTGATAAAATTCATTTTATAAGTATTTACTGTGGCTTAAAATTCAATTTCTCCTTGGTTTCATTTTGGTGTCTATTTGATTTCAGGTTTCAAAAAGGGTCCCTTTAACTTTTGAAATTTGGAAAATAGTTCTAATATTTCCTGAGTTCATTAAATTTTTAGTTGCCCAACCAAAAGATGATGTGGTAGTTAACTTGGTGATAGTATTTTACTAATTTAGCAAAAATATTAATTTAAGGTTAAATTATAAGTTTAGCCCTTGAACTTTTAAGTTTGTGTCTATTTATTCTTTGAACTTTAAAATGTGTCTAATAGGTTCTCAAACTTTTAGATTTGTGTCTATTTGGTCTTCGAACTTTCAAAAGTGTATAATAAATTTTTAAACTTCCAATTTTGTATCCAATAGGTTCTTAAATTTTTAATTTTGTGTCTGATAGGTCATTGAATTATTCAATTTTTTAAAAAATTCACAGACCTACTAGATACAAATTTAAAAATTTTAGGGTCTTATTAGACATAGAATTTAATTTTATATCTAATAGATCGATTAATTTTTAAAAATTTCGAATATGTTAAGGGCCTATTAGACACAAAATTGAAAGTTTATGGATTTATTAGACATTTTAAAAGTTTAGGGATCTATTAGTGAAAGTTCAATGATCAAATAGACATAAACCTGAAAGTTTGGAAACTAAACTTGTAATTTAACCTTAATTTAATGATAAGGACTAGATTTCCTTGATCTCCTTCTCTCTTTCCCTTTAGTGAACCTTGTTGCTTTCGTTCATGTCCTCCTCTCTTGTTGTGTTTGCTAATCTATTGTTATTGTAGTCATCGAAGATTTTATTCCTTGTTTCAGATCTGAAACGAAAGATTGTTTCATATTCTGGATTTGGAATTGGAATGAAGATTCTTTCCTTCAATCCAAAGGTATGGAACAAGGGGTTTCTTCCTTCGTTTTAGTGCAAAAGATTTGTCCCTTTGTTCTCGAGATATGGAGATGATGACAAGGGATTATAGCAAACGATGGCAAAGTTCATGGGAGGAGGGGGAGAATGAGAGAGGAAAGGAAAAGAAAAAACTGAGGAGAGAGGAAGTATAGTCACAAAAAAATATTATTAAATTAATATATTCTTGCCACATGAACAAAGTACAATCAACAATTTAACTATCATATTATCTTTTCGTTAGTCTACTGCCAAATTCAAACTTCACGAACCAAATGTGTATTTTATCCCAAAAAAAAAAAAAAAAGATCCCTCCTCCCATTGAATCTGCATGGTAAAGCTAGCTAGCATACCCAAAATGAAGATTTGTTGTGCATGGCAAAAAGAAGGAAAAAAGTTACCTCAAAACACGGATATAAGTCAAATGTAGATGAAGCGTTTAGCGTGTGGATGAAGTTAAGACAACTAAGCTATAAAATTGGAGCTTATCGGGAAAATTGTGTGGTTTAAAATGTTGCGCTTCTTTGATTTAAAAACGACAATGTTGTCTGTGTTTCTCATATCAACAATTCAGCTATTGGAAAGGCTAAAGTCTTGTGGACCAATATTAAGCTAGGCTATCTCCTGAAACATGTGGTTACAGAGGGATATTAGAGGTTTTCTTTGGATGGGTAGAAATCTTGTCACTTCGGTGCTTACTTTAGTGCTTTTCTTTTTTCTCTCATCATGGAGTGCATTGGATAAAGAACTTTCTAATTATTCTCTTTTTAATAAGGGGCAATCACAAAATAGCAAACTCCATATTTTTTTGAAAAAGAACAAGTAGCTTGTCCTAATTATAGAGGTATCACATGCCAGATTAAAAAAACTGTACACGCAGTCCCAATTTTGTTATGCTATATCTTATCGATTGAAGTAAAAAGTGTTTAAAAATGTAGAATTTATTTATTTATTTATTTCAAACAATAGATCGAATTGTATGTGTGTGTTTTTTTAAACCAGCAATAATACAAACCAACCACCAACCAGCAAAATTAAAACACTCCCTCCCTATCCAGAGGGTTAGGGGAAGAGACCCCTCCCACAAAAAAAAAAAAAACTCCATCAGAACACACTGGAGCTTTCGACATAGCAAGAGCCGCCAAATTGTGAGGCTACACCATTGTTACATGTGGAAATATGCTGAAGAGGAAGCTATTGGCTTCGGCAGCAAGCAAAGCAGCTTGAAGAGTCAGACTCGATTTCCAGAAGAGGGATGCTTCTTCCTTTTCTATTGAAAACAGGTTTAAGGCCTTCAATGATCCGATCCCCAACGGAATTGTGTGTTGAAGCATGGAGAATGGGAAGATTGTTAAACTTGGAGGTGGAGTTTGAATAAGTAATTACTGTGGGCAGGCACAGGGTAAGCGGGGGCCAAAATTGTTGCTTATCAACTTGCAATTGCAAGGCCAACCAATGTAGAATAGAATTAGATTACGATTAGAGAAGGGAAAGGTTCCGACGTTGTGCAGTGGGAAATAAAAACGTACACTCCACTCCAAAATTTGAGTTTTGAGAGTAAGACGTAAGAGTCCCAAAATACAATGGAATGGAATGGAGCAGGAGAGCCACCACACTCAATCATTTTTCATGATTTAGAGAGTCAATGAGCTATTATTTGCGTTTGGTGTGGGCGGCCGAACGCATAAAAGGAACTGGAAGGCGGTGCCCGGTCTCCACAGAAAAACGTGGAATTGAAGTTAATTGATCGATGGTGATGGGCCGGTAATATGTAGCGTGGAGGTGACATTTTCTGGTGGGGCTCCTATTTATTTATTTATTGCCACCCATAGCCAGACAGCTTTCTTGTCATCAAGGTAAACCAATGAATTAGGTTTTTTTATGACCAGTCACCTCTAAATTGTATTGTATTTGCAATTAATAATATTTATCACCAAATAAAAATGTGGTTACGGACGGTTAGATTAATCGATCCTAATATAATATATTTACAGACGACACAACTACGATCTCCCTCTCGGCTCAGAGCAATAAGAGAAAGAGGTTTTACATGGTGGACGATAATAAGATCATCGGTGAGCAGCTACGAATGCGATTGGGAAAGTACGAGCTGGGAAAAACTCTCGGCCAAGGCAATTTCGGAAAGGTCATATTTGCTAAAAACTTTGAAACTGATCAACCTTTTGCTGTCAAGGTCTTCGACAAGAACAAAATCATCCACCTCAACATCACCGATCAGGTCTCTCTTTCCTTATTTATTTACTTGCATATATAGTTTCTGTTTTGCATTCCTGATCAATCCCCTATCATTTCAATTGGATCTTGCAACTTCAATACCTACACTCCTTTATAATTTTATTATATACAATCAGCTAATTCTGTGTACTGTTTGTTACTTACCGATCAAGTTTTCTCTGCCATCAATTGAAATAATGTTGCAGATTAAAAGGGAAATACACACCCTCAAACTTCTCAAGCATCCAAATGTAGTCAGACTACACGAGGTACAACCCATGACTCTGCTACCACCCTTTCTCAACTATTAATTTTTTTTTTTTATATATTCGCTCATTTTTATTTTACCATAATTTTTTCGACGCCATATTTTAGAAATCTTCACCAAAGCTAGATTGATTACCGACTGTACCTAAAATCTTGACTTTCATCTTCTTCTTTTTTCCATCACATTTCACATAACTTCCATATACGTTTTCTTTTTAACAAGCCCTATACGTTTTCTTTTGAAATAATGAAAAGAAAGCACAAAACTGATGAAATTCATTATCTGGAAATGACGGTAACCTGTTTGACCTGTCTATTACATTATTGTTCCATGCTACTGACGTCTATCTTCAGCCAAATCCCTATTTAATTTATTATTCTGTTTAATTGATCTGCATTTTTTTTTAACTGAATATAAATAAAATTATTTTACACTAGTATGGATTATGGTGGTTTTATATACCGCCCACGTAATGTTTGAAATGTGGCTGATTCAATTCCACAAGTTGGAGAGAGCCACGTGTCAATAATAATAGCTTGTGGTACTTATTTTACATCCCGTGAATCACGTGTATGTGAGATGACGTCAATTAGCTGAAATCCGTCGAATAACTAGGTTATTATCTTAGCCGAAGAAAATTTAAAATAATATAGGTCAAATTGCACGACCAATTTTTAATTGTAAAAGTTAAAAGTAGAGAAGAAGAACGGTGGGGACAGAGAGAAAAGGTGAGAGAGGAAGACTGCAAGGGAGCAGTCTTTCTACTTATAAAAGCAGAGTGTTATATTTTGCTATCATAGTTCCTGCCTTCATGGGTTCGGATTTTTCTTTTGAAAGTTTATGGATTTGAATTTTTCCATTAAAACTTTGCATGTGTAATTGTAACCTTCACTATAGTTCAAGAATGGTTTGTACAATTTGTCAAAAATATATATAGGCGGCACATTATCTGACTGGCTCCCATTATACACTGATGTAAACATATAATTACATCTAATTGATTTATCATTTATCTAACTAAAAAAAGTCTTTAAGTAGGCCGACCTTTAAAAACAAAAAAAAAAAAGAAGTGTAGGTAGGCCGTAATTCAATTGAAAGAAGCCTAAATGGATCAATTATACAACTAAAGAAAGAAGCCCAAACTTGTAAACATATAGCCGAACCGAATGGAAAGAAGCCCAAATTGATCAATTGGATAACTGAAGAAAGAAGCCCAAACTGGTAGGCGTAGATTTTTTTTCGCTGGAAATATTTTTCTTTAGCATTCGAGGCACGGACAATATTGCCGTTATTCAATCATTGAATACGGCTCAACCACGTAAATAGCTTAATCGGTCACTGTAGTAACAAGCCAAAAAACAGCCGGTTAATACAGCTAAAATCTTAAAGCATTTATCCAAAAAATAATAATAATAATTTAATCGTGATTACTGTTCACAAATGCACGCAGGTCTTGGGCAGCAAAAGCAAAATTTACATGGTTCTTGAGTACGTGAACGGCGGAGAATTGTTTGATAGAATCGTAAGTTAGCCTTAATTAGTTATGTGTGGTGTATAGATATATACGTACTTAAATATGTATGAATTCTGATGATGGGTTAGATGCTTAATTAAATGCCTAACCTAATTAAGTCGCTCATTTCATGTCGCGTATGTATGATTTAGGCATCCAAGGGGAAGCTATCAGAAGCCCAAGGCAGAAAAATCTTCCAGCAGTTAATTGATGGTGTGAGTTACTGCCATAGGAAAGGCGTTTTCCATAGGGATCTCAAGGTAAATTAATCCAAAGCTGGGATGCGATCAATAGAAGCAACTTTGAGCAAGTCAATTCCTTGTGATTTAATTTAACTAGTTCTCTCTGTCTCTCTTGTTAAACAAATGAATCAGATCGATCAGTTCCACCTTGATTTTATTTTAATTAGGAATCAATTGTTCGGTTTAAACGAGTTGAGAAAATTAATCCTGATTTCTTTTTGTCGTTTTAATGTTCTTTCAAGGGAATTCATACTTTTTCTTGGAAACCCATACATGCAGCTGGAGAACATACTTGTTGATGCGAAGGGAAATATTAAGATATCTGATTTTGGGTTAAGTGCGTTACCCGAGCATTTTAGGGTAAGTAGCAAAGGCAGGGTGATTTAATTAATAAAACTTGTGGTGTGATGAAAGCTGAATAATTATATTAATGCACAGGGTGACGGTTTGCTTCACACAACCTGCGGAAGCCCCAACTACGTGGCACCTGAGATTCTGGCTAACAGAGGGTATAATGGTGGCGCCTCAGATATATGGTCCTGTGGTGTTATCTTGTACGTAATTCTTACGGGATCACTCCCTTTCGATGATAGAAATTTGTCTGTCCTTTACCATAAGGTAATTAAGTAGTCAATAGTTTTGTTTTGTTTTGATGTATTGGATGGAATCAATAAACCTGAGCTGTTTGCCTGAATTTTGTTGAAATTTCAGATCTTTAAAGGAGAAACTCAGCTACCCAAGTGGTTGTCACAAGGGGCTCGAAATTTGATCAGAAGGATTCTTGATCCCAACCCTATTTCTCGGATAAGTGTGGCAGGTATCAAAATGGACGAGTGGTTTAGAAAGGACTACGATCCAGCCTACCTTGACGATGAAGAAGATGATATATACACTGAAGGTGTGGCCATCTCAATGCATCAACTGGTAAGGCCGGCCAATTTAGATGTGTTTCGGATCGGTTGCCGCCATTAACTAATTTTGCCTTTTATCTTTTTGGGTTAGCCATCTTCATCCTATCTTGTTGGGGAAAATAGTTCAGAGTCTCCCACCACTACCACTACCACTATAAATGCTTTTCAACTGATTGGAATGTCCTCATGCCTGGACCTTTCCGGTTTCTTTGAGAAAGAGGTGAGCATGAAATCCCTCAGTAGAGTTCTAAAAATCCACACTATTGTCTTAAACTATGCGGTAAAAATTAATGTAGGACGTTTCTCAAAGGAAGATCAGATTTACAACCAATCAGTACTCCGCAAAAGAAGATATCCTCAAGCGGATAAAGGATCTTGTAACAGAGATGGGCTTTCTTGTCCACAAGAAACAAGGAAGGGTTCGTAACTGTTTTATTTAAATTCTTAGCCAAATTTCATAAACAAAACAAGTTTTTGAAAACTCCTTTTTTTAGTTTTCAAAACTTGGTTTGGTTTTTGAAAACATATGTAAAATGTAAATAACAAAACAATAAAACTCGTAGGTGGAAGTAGTATTTAAAGGCTTAATTTTCAAAAACAAAAAATAAAATATCAAATGGTTATCAAACGAAGCCTAAGAAAAAAACATTCCAATCCTTTAAATAAGAGGCTAACGCTGTCTGCTGTCACCATCTCCCAAAAATAGATCTTTTTTTGTAAGAGAATAATGGAAAGTTCTATTTCTTTTGAGCCATTAGTTTGAAATTTCCGTAGGAGGCTTTGTTGCCCCTTCTAAGGAAACTGATCTAATTCTCTCGAAAGGAGCCTTTGTTGCATTGATCACAAAAATTTCCCTCACTGTAGAAATATGTCCACAAAGAATTTGTTTCATTGCTCCTTTTATGGTTTTTTGAAGAACACGCCACCATTTGGTGGTATAGGGGTACATGTTATTAGATAAACATGGAGTTCTATCTCAAAACCAATTAACAATTAGAGAAGTAACTTATATATCTTATAAAAATTGTGAAGTCTCCTCATTTTTTCAATGTGGAATCCTCAACACATGCAAAGGTGATCTGCCATTTCATTACAATTTTTATATAGGGTACACTAGCTTGGTGAAGGTGATAAATGGGTGGTGGGATGAGTTTTTTGTAACCTTTGTAGTAATTCCTTTATAGTCCAGGTGTAAAATTTGAAACCTTTCCGTGAGTGCTGTTCTTCCAAATCAATTGACAAAGCTTGGCTGGTGGGAAACCGGTTAGAAAGTATCCACGGCCCCAAGAATAAGTTAGAAAATTGAGACTATTGTTTGTAAAGATTCAGCATTAGGCTGGTGAAGTTAGAAGTTACTTTTGAAGTTATTTCTCCAAATAAACTGAAGCATGGCTGTCTTGTGTCGTGTCCTTCTCAGTTGAAAGTAATGAGTGAGCACAAGGGTCAGAATGGTGTGGCTAGTGTACTTTCGGTATCAGCAGAGGTAATTTGCTCTGCAATTTTGAACAACGTTTTAAACAAATAATCCTTCAAGGACTTGTGTTTGTGTTTTGGATGGTATTTAGTAATCTTTGTACGTACACTATTGCAGGTTTTTGAGATAAGTCCATCACTATATGTCGTAGAATTAAGAAAGTTGCGGGGAGATTCATCTTCATATAGACAGGTGCGCCTTCTTCCCTTTGCTTGTGGTCGAGATATGTATGTGTTGATGTGATTAGTGATTTCACTCTTAACAATCAATTGTTTCACTAATTTCAAGAGACCTGATTATGTTAAAATGTGCAGTTGTGTAAAATATTATCAAGTGATTTGGGTATCCCCTCTAGGCAAGACTCGGTGATCACATAGGTACACAAAAAAGGTTGGATGATCAAGTGTCTAGTAGGAGAAATTATTCGAGAAAACCACCACAATGTGACTATCAGTTTTGCACTGTTGGATGTAGAAGAGAGAAACTGTTAAAGTGCTTTGAATTTATATTTGATAGTTATTAGGGGCACGCAGATTTTTTAATCAACATCCAATGGTTATTATGTGGCGGCCTCATTGAATAATTTTTCATTTAGTAGACTTTGGACATCTATATATTTATCATTTGTGGGATAATAGAGAAATTGTAATTTTAATTATGAAATTTGTGAGTGTATATATATGTATATATAAAGCTGGAGGGTTGACACGTAAGGTTTCTAATTATTTTCAACTTAACAATTAGCTCTTTTTCATCGCTATTGTTAAAACTTGGCCAGTTTTTGCACTTGTATTCAAGTGTTCGTTACAAGTGCTCATTACATGTATCAATTCTTTCTACAGGATTCTACTAGAGTTTTTGAAATTATAGTTCGTGATGATATGACATCTTGTTGCCAACCCTTCTATCATTTTTTTAATGCGCCTTTTATCGATTAAGAATGCTTAAATCACAAAATAAATTAATAAAGTTTGTAAAGTTGAATATGAATTTATGATTTGATATACGAATTGAATCACCTTGTAATATTATATGAACTATTTAAATTTATGCTATATATATCTAGATTTTTCGCTAGCATATAGCTCAACGAGTTAAGACATGGCTCAAATCTACCTCCACATATTGTTGACCCTCAAAATATATATACATATATAGATTTTTCAAACCAACTCTGAATTGTTACCCCTTTACTTTCACATACCACAAACATGAAACATGCACTTGTACTTTTCAAATTTAGGCTACATACACACCTAGATATGAAGATCAAGAGCCAAATATAAATAAATAAAATAATTTCATAGTTCAAATTTTGAAATGCCAACTTTTGGGTTGATTTTTTTTACCTTTCATAAAGTATCGTGTTCTTTAAATTAAATTGAAAGTATTTTGATACTTATAATCATTTTTTTCTCTTCTGATCTTTAAATCAATTAATTAAGCACTTTATGACAATAATTCAACACAATTTATTTGATAAGAAACAGAGAATGGCTTTATATAAAGCCACCTCAAGCCACCTCATGCAGTTTGAAAATCAAACTAACTTACTAAATTAGCTAACATAAAGAAATAAACCGAAACTTAACAAAACTAATTATAACTTCCTATTACACCAGCTCAAACACATGGCAGATAAAAAACAAACAGAGATGACAAAGATTAAAGGGAGATGCCGTATGAGTTTGCTACGAAAAGCAGTAAAGCCGAAGTAAACAAGCCCTTTGCAAGCAGGTCAGCAAGTTGATCTCTTGGAGAGACAAAACGAACCCAAAGATCCTTATTATCTACTTTCTCATAAACAAAATGATAATCAATTGTAACGTGCTTCATATTGACATGAAACATTGAATTGCCAGCAAGAGAGATTGCGAAAACATTCTCACTCCATAGAATAAGTGGCTCCTATAAAGCAATATGAAGATCACAAAGTAACTGTCACAACCAATATAGCTAAGGAACAATAGTCAGCCATTGTCGAAGATCGAGATACTATTTGCTTACTTTTTTGCCGACAACCAATAAATTGGACTTTTAACAAAAAAAATACAATAAACCCAGTAGTAGAACGACAATCACTCAAGCAACATCACAATACGTCATAAGAGAAAAAGAACCACAATGAAACAAAATGCTAAGACTCCGTGTACCACACAACAAATAATGCAGAGTGCTTTTAACAGTAGTAAAATGAACAGTCAAATTTTGCATAAATTGACTCACTCAATTAACAGGAAAGCAATGTCGGGTCGTGTAAATGTATGATATTATATTGTTAAGAAATAATAACTTTCCTATACAAAGATGTATCGTGAAAAGGTGAAGCAAGATCAACATAGATAGACATGGGAGTAGCACAAGACTATGCACCTACCATTCCAGATCTATCAAGAAAGTCAGAAAGATATTTTACTTGATTGACAAAAGAAACCATTAGATTTTCTTTTTATGAATTTCAAGCCAAAGAAAGTATTTCAACGTCCCCATATCAGAAATTTGAAGTTTAGTGGCTAATTCAAACTTCAACAAGTTAATTATATATCTAACATTCGGTTCTGTAATGAAGAACCAACTAAACATACAAATAATGAAGAATTAATAGTGGATGAAACAAAACTCAAAGTTAACAAATGAGTAGGAAAACGATCAAACCATGCACAAGGTGCTTGCATAAGCTCATATACACTCTTATGCAACTTACACACATAAGATAGATTGGTATTATCAAATAAACCAGTGAGCTGAGACATGTAAACCTTCCTATTCTAAATAACCATGTAAGAAAGTATTTTTAACATCTAACTATTGTAAGGACTAAACCACATTCATACAAGCAGTACGAGAGAGGAACCTTGTTCTTGCAACTTTTTCGCCATAACTTTAAGGCCATTCAGAATATGTAGATGCAGTAGTGCATCACTTGGTGGATCAGCTGGAACGGATGAAGTAGCAACAATATGAAACACCTTTGGCTTATAGATGCCAAACTTCAAATGTGTTTGCATAGGGCAGGTGAGACACTACAAGCAGTAGCAGTAGGAGCAATGAGAGGTCGACAGTAAAAGTAGAATAAGAAGCATGAGAGGGAATATGAGATCAACAAAAGCAGAGAGGAAGGGGAAAAAATAGCTGTAACAGCTGAAGATGAAATAGGAGATCATGTTTGATAAAGTTGTAGCAACTGTGAGAGTAAAAGAGATGGAGACAATGAAGAAGAAGGTGAAGGCATATAAAGAATATTGAATTATTAGGTGAGGAGACGTAAGATGTGGCAAAAAGAAAAACAGTTTCATGAATATATAACATGACGAGAAACAATCGTTTTCTTGGTTCGCATGTTATAACAAAGATACCCTTGTAGTACACCCAAGAAATACATGTGGAGAGGTTTTAGGCTCAAGTTTGCTTTGTTTATAGGGTTTAAGGGAGAGTATGAGGCAAAAACCTTTAAATGTTTAAAATTCGGGGTGTAACCAAAAAGCATCTCAAAAGGAGATTTGAAATGAAGAGAAGCCAAATGCATACAGTTAATGATAAAAGTGGCAATAGCAAAGGCATGCAACTATAATTCAAAAGGAACAAAAGTATGGAAAAGTAAGGCCAAAACAGTCTCAACAATGTGACAATGCTTCCTTTCAACACTGTTTTGCTCAAGACTGCAAAGACAAAAAAAATTTATGCAACACTCCTTTAATATCAAAAACAAGAGGATATAGAGGAGCACACAAATTGTCCTTCTCCATCAGTAAAAAACTTTCAGTTTTGAAGAAAGAAGACTCCCCACAAATGGATGAATTTGAGAAGCACTTTACTAATGATAGATCTGTAGTGTAAAGGAAAATCCAGGTATACTTACTGAAATATCAATAAAGCTCACATAATAACGAAAATGATAAAATACACTTTTGGTCGTCTCTAAATTTGTAATTGGTGTCTATATTGTTCTATGAAGTTTCAAAAAGACGCTTTTAATCCAGATTTGAGAAATGGTGCTAAATGGTCCCCTATGCTCCTTTTTAATCCAAAATTGAGAAATGGTGCTAAATTCTCATTTAAACAAAAAAATAAATGGTGCTAAATGGTTTTTTTTTTTTTTTGCCTAAATTATAGAAAATATCTCTAAACTATGGATTTTGTTTCAATAATACCCCTAAATATTTAAAGTTTGAAAAATACCTCTAATCTTTCAAAAACGTTCAAAAATACCCTTACAATTAAGTTTTGGATGGAAAACGTTAAAGTTTCGTTTCAATAATACATTTAAACTTTAAAAAGTTTCAAAAATACCCTTTACCTTTCAAAAACTTTAAAAAAAATACCTTTATCGTTAAATTTTAGATGGAAAACGTTAAAGTTTCATTAATATCATTGACAGTTAATTGCGCTTGTAATAGATAGTTTTTACCTTTGTCTTCTTGACTTATGGATTCATGTCAATCTTGGTTGTTTTAATTAATTGAATTGTTGGTCTGATTTGTGAAATCAACTTTCTAAGATATTTATCTCCTAATTGTTTTCCATATTTTATTTTATGTTTTTATTTTGTTTTGACCTTATTCATCTTTATATTTCTTTCTCTAAATAAAATTGAGTAATTATATTTGTGGTAATTAAGTGAACTAGAATACTAATCCTTTGGACGATACTCTAACATTCTTACACTATATTAAAACTTGACTCATACACTTGCGGTATTGCATTGAATAATTTTACGCAATACCAATGCAGAGAAAGCCATTGCGTGCTAGTCTATCTAGCTAGCATTTTTCAGCTGATTGTTCCGTTAGTTCTAGCGCACCTTAAATTTTCAAGTTTAATGCAACATTAACAATTGTTAAAGGGGAAGCTTGAAGTTTAAAGCAAACACAGCCACAAATGAACTTCAAATTCGAGTATTAATCTTAATGCAATGAAAAACAGCAAACCTAGAGATGGAAGTGGTAGGTGCATTATTGAGAATTTATTTTCCATCCCCACAATTTGATGTCAAATTCAAGGGTAGCTAAATTTTAGACGAATTCAAACTAGAAATCGATCCCACAAAGCAAGACGATAGCAAATTATCCTGCAATTTTGAAGAATTGAACAAATTCCTACCTAAATCCGCCCATTTAGGTTTCCAAATCAATCCCAATAACAATTTTTCTTTTTTTTTTCTTTTTTTTTTCTTTTTTTTGTCTTTGGAGAGTTATGATGGAGGGTTATGGTTATGCATTTTGGAATTTTTTAGCTTATTTGGTCAAATTGTTACTACAACTTTTCAAATGCTAATAATATGTTCATTTTCATCAATTTTCATGGAGGAAGAATTTACAGAGAGAAAGAAAAAAATATATTTTTCAGTAAGAGTATTTTTAAAATTTTTTGAGAGGTTAAAGGTATTATTGAAATGAAATTTTAATGTTTTTCATCCAAAACTTAACGATAATAATATTTTTTTTAACGGGTATTTTTAAAACTTTTGAAAGTTCAGGGGTATTATTGAAATGAAACTTATAACACTTTCCATCCAAAACTTAAAGGTAAAAGTATTTCTAAAAATTTTTGAAAGATATTATTGAAACAAAACCCATAGTTTATGGGTATTTTCTATAATTTAGCTACTTTTTTTAGATCAAATTGTGGAGGTATGGGATGAAACCATTGACCTTTGAAATAGTAATTAATATCTTGTCTACTAAGTTAGATCGGACTAATGTTTAATTTTGTATGTTGTTGGATTCTTAAAGTGTTTAATTTTATTTGATAAAATTATATATTATTAAAATGTTGAAACTAATAAAGTATCCATTTATTATTTTTTATTATTATTTAAAAGTGGTTTGTAGGGGGAAGCCGAATATGAAGCAGGTTTGTAGTGGTGGGTGGACAACAATCCACTCCACTCCAAAGGAGCCCTTGAACTTTGGACAACCATTTTATCGCAATCGCAACAGCAACGCGCCACTCTGTTTTCTGTGCCTGTTTCTAAAATTCTCTCATCCGCTAATTAATTAATTAATGCTCAGTCTTCTAACTTAATACCAATTAATCAATTGCCATTGCCAGCCTATCTCACACATTCTCTCTCTCTCTCTCTCTCCTCCCCCCATCTTCTTTTCTCTGCGAGTTCTTCTTCCATTTCCGCCTTCAATTTTCTTTTGAATTGTCCTCTGCGTTCTTCGCTTCTCTCTTCCCTTTTACTTTTCACCATTCTTTCCCTTTAATTATACCCACTTAACTCCCACTCCCACTAGGGTTCCTTCCGATTTTTCCCTCTCCAAATATTCCTTTACTTGGATTCCATGCTATACCTAATTCTATAGATGCAATAAACTGTCCAGATCGTCGCAACTCACACTTCCGGCGAAATGGCCAGCGGCTTGCAGATGACTCCTCAGTTAGAGCAGATCCATGGTGAAATTCGTGACAATTTTCGGGCACTTTCGTATGTTTTATTCACCTTACTCTCGATTTTTATTTTTATTTATTATTATTTTGTTATTACCACTTCCTTGTGCTTGTGCGTTCCGTTTTTCTATCTATAGCTCCTTTTGCTCTGTGTAAAACTCACAACCAATTCACAGTAGATATTGTTCTATTCGATTGTCAATTTTTTTGGTTTAGGGGCCTTAGAAGTCTTTGGTTCGCTGACACTAATTAAGAGACTTGTATCCCTTCCCCGATCTTATTCCTCGTTGTAGTTTTCTACATACTTGATCTTCTTAATACTTGCCCCAGAATTCTGGGATCCTACCATCAGTAAACCTTCTTTGGGGATTTAGAGAAGGAGAACTTAGGGCTCATTTGAAAATGTTTTTATTTTTAATATTATGCTAATTTACTAAAACTACCTTTTTTTTTCTTGTTAATATAATAAGAAAAATGTAGTTTTAAAAGGCCCTTGTTTTATTTTTGAGATTTGAATGATTTCTAAATCTCTTTTTAAAAAGTGAAAAATTAAACCACAGAAATGTAGGTGAGCTTAACTTTTAAAACAACTGAAAACTTTAAACAAAGTCGTTATGAAATGGAATCTTAAGTAGATTAAGTACTGTGAATTCTTGAGCCAAGTTTATCTGTGGTTCTCTAAATTTATTTATTAAATTGGTTCCACGTCCACCAGCTCTATGAGAACCTTATAGCGTACAAGTCTTTATATATCCCCACTTAAGCAGAGAACTTAGTCCTAAATTTGGTGGATTTGTATGGTAATGCTGCAATATCACTTGAAGTTGATACCATTTATTCAATATCAGCATTGTGGTGTTTATCCTATATATCAGCATTATGATATCCTCTTTGATTTCTACTTTCTATCAGAAATGGGTTCCAAAGACTGGATAAGATCAAGGATTCCAATAGGCAAAGTAAGCAGTTGGAGGAGCTCACAGGAAAGATGAGGGAATGTAAAAGGTATGGAAAAACCAGCACATGGCTCTTTGAACATGTGGGAGCTTCTCTTGTTGCATTATTAAAAAATTACAGTTTGAGTCATGCGTACACAGCCTCTGCATTAAGTACTGGAATTGTAAATTCATTTAGATGTTGGCTAAACTAAACATATAAATTGAGAAAAATTGAAGTTCAATTGACATGCTTCCTAGTTTGTTAATGTTCTTTGTAAATCTGTATAACAGTTCTGGTTTTATGCATCACAAAACTGAGCTATTCTTGCAGATTAATAAAAGATTTTGACCGTGAAATCAAGGATGAAGAGAGTAAAAATCCACCGGAAGTGAATAAGCAGCTCAATGATGAGAAGCAATCAATGGTTAGTTCATTGTTATTTTATCTTTAAAACTTAGGACATGAATGCAGCTAGTGAAGGAAGTACTTGTGTAAATTTTGATGGTTAGCAGCTTAAGTGAACCAATTTGCGTTAGTTTTGATTGAGGTTGCCAAATCATAAGCTAGAGTATAATACACTTTTCAATCTTCTTTCAGGGGTCATTTGACTCAAGATTCATAAGGGAATGAAATGCAATGCTTGAGAATATTAGACGTGTGTAATTGACTTTGCACAAGAGCTGTCTAAAAGAATTTTTATCAGTTTAGGTAGGTTTGTTAACAGAACGGATAGGTATCAAGTCTATTATTTACGTATAGAGAAAGGGAAAGGAGTGCCAAAGCACTGTACAAGACTACCTAGGCAATTCAACAGGGCTGATTCTCTCCTACACGAGTACCTAACCAAAAGATGCCCCTTCTTCATGACCCTTTGACAGCATATAATCCCCCCCCTCCCGGGGCCTAACTAACCAACAAACTAGGCTAATTTTCTCTTTTTCCCCTTACAATGAGAGGTCCAACATTAACACCAGGTCCAAGACACCTCGTCTCCAAGGTGGAACTCAGATAATGGGTGATGATTAATTTCTAGTAGTTCCCTCAATGCTTCAAATTCTGGCAAGTCTTTCCATTTAATCAACAATTCCCAATTATCCAAGTTGGGTCCTTTACGAATAGTGAATACCAAATAACCATCATGGATTGGCCTAGTAGTCAATAAGGGCCATGAGAATAATAAAGTGCTCAAAAAGAATGGGTTCAATCCATGGTGGCCACCTACCTAAGATTTAAGTTTCTTTGGCAACTAAATGTAGTATGGTCAAAAGATTGTCCCATGAGATTAGTCGAGGTGCACGCAAGTTGGATCGGACAGTCATGGATATAAAAAGAAAATGGTGAATACCAAATACTTGTTTATAGGGGTTGTTCATGGCAGGTTAAGACACTTTTGAACCCAACAAAATTGTTGGGGTTGCAAAATTGTCCAACTCAAACAACCTTACTAGATAATGGATCCAACCCAACCATGAAATATTTGGGTTGGATTGGTTTAGGTTATTTGGATTGTTTGTTTAATTTTTTTTTTAAAAAAACAGTGAAGATGCTAGTCCTTTAACACATTTATATACTTATTTCCAAATATTGAATTAAGATTAGTAACTTAATGTCAATTTTTATCTTTTGTAAAATTATATTTCAAGAGTTAAGAAACTATTTTCTTAAAGTTATTGGTGACCAAATTATATCAAAGGAATTATTGGATGAAATATAATTGAAATTGACAAATGCATACGTAATCTTTTCTTAAAAAATAGACATTTAAAAAAAATTAATGATAAGTTAAGAGTTTGATTCCAACCAAACTAAATTTTGGAATGTGAACTAATTTAACCCATAAAATTTTAATTTATCTGACGAGTTGGGTTAGGTTGATTGGGCTTTTTGGGTCAGTAGGTTTTTTTTTTACTACCCCTACATGTTTTGGCTCAAGCTTTCATTCCATATTGCTGTTCAGAAAAGGGTGGTAATGGTTGATGCTGTACTGGCCCCAACCGCTTTGCGCGTAGCACTTAAAAAACAGGGTGAACAAAGGATGAAGCCTGAAGCTCAAGCTTATAAGCCATGTTCCCAATTCTTTACATAATTTTGTATGACCCAAAATAATGCAATTCCAGATTCTCATTTTGACGTTGCACCAAATATTGTTGGATGAAAGAAGCAAATGAAGATAATTTTATATATATTTTTCTATAAGTATATTTTAGCCTCAAATATGCATGATGTGTAGAAAGTGGAAAGGCCTACATTGTTTGTTCTTCCACTGATCCTTGCCAAGTCCAGTTGAGAGAGTCTTTGGAGGATCATCAATTTCATATCAGACTTGCCGCTCCGCTGTGGTGGGACACAAGGCAAGACAATTTGGTGGATTGTGGATAGCTGTCTGCATTATTTTTTTTTTTTTGGGGGGGGGGGGGGTGTGTGGGGGTGATACGTAGGAGTAGGATTATTAGAGAAGTTTTGAGAGATGCCTCTTATCCACCTCAAACGCCTTTTTTGTTTTTTTTTTTTTCATGAGTCATTTGTATCTGTTTGTCACATTGCTTGCAGTTCAATTTTAGAATTGAATCGTTCAAATAATTTATCATTCAAAATGGTTATTTGAATGGAGGCATCATACATTGTCTATTATTTCTTGTCAACAACTTTGGTCAAAATTTTAGAAAACATTTTAAGTTTTTACTTTCATGCTGGATTGAATGCTGATTTGAACTTGAAGCACAAGATGTAGTTTTTTATATTTATTTATTTTTAATATAGAATGTGAGATATCTCTGAGTGTCTTCATTTCTTACTGCTCTAGGTTTCCTTATGTTCAATTTCAAGAGCATTGAGAGGATGGAGAATAGTGGGGATATATATATATGAACAGAAAAATTATATGTTTTTTTTTAAAAAAAGAAATCTGGGAAATATATATATTGGCTTATTGATTTAGGATGCCTTAGTTGTCATTATCTCATACTAATATGACATTGGCTTCAGCTTGCCTCTAACAAAGATGTTGGAACATTATTTGATTGTTGAGGATTTTGTAGTCTCATGTTGCTTGTTGACGAAAGTGTATTTTTAAAATGTGTTTTTTCTCAAGGGACTTTGGAACCCGCTTTCCTTTGGAATTGATAATTTTGTCTATGCCCTGTGAGTTACATATATCACTTATTGATATTGTAAGATGGAATTTTTCCAGCCAGTTTTATTATTGCTCTAAATGTTTCTCATTGGAAACTCGTGTTTACAGTGGTTTTGAATTTTAATTGATCTTGTGCTTATTACAATATTTTCATTTGCAGATCAAAGAGCTGAATTCATTTGTTGCATTGAGGAAAACGTAAGTCCTCCCATTTTTTTTCTCGGAATATGGCACAAGTTAAGTATATAATTTAGGAGCAAATGAGTTATTAGCCAAAAAAAAAAAGAGTAATTCTTGCCTGAGAATGGAAGTAATGGATAAGAAACAAATAACACCTTTAGGGAAAATATTTTTGTTTCAATTTCTAGGATGTGGGTGCAGAATATATCCCCTACCTTTACTTCGACTCTTCCCAATTTTGTACATATTGGATAATCACTGGATGTTTGGTTTTCCAATTTAAAAGTGGTAGTACCTTTTGATTCATATATTCTTGAAATCGTCAATATATATATATATATATAATAATCATTTTTATTTTTTTATGAATCTAAGCATGAGTAATTAATTTTTGGGCAAAAATCAATTTATACCCCTAAATTCTAGGGTTGTATCAATAGAAATCCTAAATTAATAATTGTATCAATTTAAACTTTGAACTTTCATAAGTGTGTCAATTTACACCCTCCACCAGATTCCATTTGAAAAGTGTTAGTTTACACGTGTTCAAACTTATAATTATATCAATTAAACTCCTGAACTTTCATAAGTGAATCAATTTAGACCCTCCGTTTCTAATAATTGACGATTTTCAAATGGAGGGTCTAGATTTGTGAAGAAGTCTACACACGTGTGAGATTGATGCATGGGCGATTTTCAAATTGAGGGCACAAGTTGGATTCATTTATGACAGTTTAGGAGTTTAATTGATAGATTATATGTTTGCACACGTATAAACTAACGTTTTTCAAATGAAATCTAACAGATGGTGTAAATTGATACATTCATGAAAGTTTAGAGTTTAAATTGATATAATTATTAGTTTAGGGGTTTTATTGATACAACCAAGTCTAGGGGTATAAATTGATTTTTGCCCTTAATTTTTTAAAACTTCTAATATTTATGTTCTAGTTTCTTGCAATCAAATGGATTTTCTATGAAAATGATGAGTCATAAATTATTGATTCTATTTTGATAGCGAAAGTATCTGTCAGATGACAAAAGAAAAGCAAAGGAAGAGGGGTGGGTGTCCATAATATATCAAAAGGCTCAATAAAGAAAAAAGATATCAAAAGGCTCATAATATGGTAGGACGTGGAGGATCAAATAGATTTTGGGATGTAAATAAGGAACCAAGTATTCCATTTTCTAAATGCGGAACCAGGAGGGTAGAAGCTTTAAGAATTTGCGTGAATTCAGGTGGTTTACTAAATAGATTGAGGGAGTAAATAGTAAATTTTTGGATTTCCTAACCAAGCAAATGCTCACCCAAATATTGGTTATCCATCCGTCAGAGGATTTCTCATCAAAATCTTATTCAATAACTTTGTGGCAAAAAGAGGGTCATAAAAAGTTATATTTACAGAGAGATATATGGAAAAGGAAGTGCCTGAAGAAAGTAAAAAATTCTGCTTTGATTTAGTGCCTGAGCTGCAGAAAAAATCGAAGCAAGGGCAACTATTACGAAAAGATAATAAAGCTTGTTCACTGAGCCCTTTCGTGTGAAAGAGAGGGAGGGAGGGAGGAGGGTATGTGATAAAAGGTCTTTGCTAGATAGAGGTGGAAAACATATATTGTCTGTTTTGAGTCGAAGATATGGCTTTAGGCAATTAAAGCTCTACTTTGAGGTTTATGGCTGGAAAGAAACAATAGAATATTCAAAGTGAATAGAAGGAATTGGGTTGATGTTATTTATCTCACCTAATATGCCTCTTGTTGAATAGCTGAAAAGATCAGTAATATACAAGTATATTCCTCCTTAAAGTTTACAGATAAGCACTACAATCCTACTTGTTTATTCTACCAAGTGTTTCTTTTCAAATTCCGTTGGGAAGATGGGGGCAGAAAGGTTTATGTACTATTATACTCATTCTCAAAGTGAACAAATAAGACTCAGATCATAGATGCTTGTTATACTTGGCTTTGTAATTGATTTCCCCTTGTAATTTATTTATTGGAAGTGTTCTTTGTTTTTCTCCAATAGGGGAGTGGGGGGACTCATAACTTTGGTCAAACCTGTTCACTGTATTAATGACAAGTGTTGCCTATTAGAAAAAGGATAAAGGTATAACAACTGAGTCAGTTAGATTTTGATCTCGTGCTAAGGTTGTCAAGTCACTTCTTTATTTTTTTCTCATGAAACACATGGTTTCTCATATTAAAAAAATGTTGTCAAGCCGCTGGAATTGTTAGTTCCCTTTTTTCAAATGACTGAATGTGGCTCACATAATTCAGCATATTCAATGGTTTGCTTTCAGTATATTGGAATCAAATTGCATGAGGTGTGAGTTCCCTAATGTTTTATTGCTGAATGAATAACAGGTACATGAATAGTCTTGGTAATAAAAGGGTTGAGTTATTTGATGAGGGAGGTGTAAGTGAACCTGCAGCTGATGATAATGTTCAGATGGCCTCATGTAAGCTATATTTTTCCATATTTGTAGGCATTCATAGAAAAATTTCCATGTTGCCTATAGGAGGGACTGCTGATATCTGCTCCAGAGGGAAGAAATACCTCTAGGACTTTCCTGTTAAAGATAGAATTGTTGAATTAAGCTTATAATTTAAGAATCTGTTTGAAGCAAGGTTCTTATCATTTTTTTTTTAAAAATAATTTTTAAGTGAGGTTGTTAACGCTGGGCTGCCTCATGTGGTGATGAATGATGTATGAAAATCTGCCTCACCCAGCAGCAAGCCAAGGCTATTGCCTTGATCGCCTTTTTGTTGCTTGCTGCACTTCATTGGGGATAGTCTTCAAGATTTTTTTAATGTTGAAAAATGTATGTGTAAGGAAACCCTTACAATTATATTGATATGCAGAGGAAATTCAAGCCCTAAGGCAATACAAAAGAACCCAACCTTTTAGAGAGGGTTGGTAATCTCTCTTCCTCCCAAAGCTCTCAAGCTAATTCACCAAAAACATGAAAATGAAACGATTGTACTAGAATATATATTTACTACCCAAATGGTTCCTCACATTCCCTACACGTCAGTGGTCCCCATCCCATATACTCACTCCCACAAACCTGTCCCTTAACTAATTGGTTGACTCTGAAATGTCTCTTTTGCCCCTCCTCGGATAAACCTCCCTAATCGGAGGCCTAACATCATGTTTGACTTTAGAGAAATAGGAAGCTTTTAGAGGTGTGGAGTGTTTGGAGAGCTTTGGGTTTGGGCTAGTTTCAATTCGTTCCTTTGGGACCCTGTTACGAGGAATTTTAGCAATTTTCCTTTTATTTCCCTTTTTTAGAGTCGTTTTTTGGAATATTTGTAGTTTTTAAGCTTTGCTTTTTGCCTGCATTGTCTTTAAATCAAAACAATTCTATGTTTAATCAACTCCTTTTTCAGCCTTTGACTAAAATAAGGGTGTAGCGACAAATTATCTTCATGCTCCCTTTGTGAATGTGTGCCTTTTTTTTTTAATAAGGTAGTCAAGTAAGCAATTGAAGATAAAATCGTTAAGCAGCTTCTTATTTTATATGCTTGGAATTCCAGGAGTATCTATTTTTCTCATTCTATTGGCATGCCTTTGTGCTGTAGCAATGACAAATCAAGAACTTATAGATGCTGGGAAGAAGACAATGGATGAGACCGATCAGGCTATTGAACGCACTAAAAAGGTGAAGAACTGTTCACTTGAAACGTGTGATTTTATCATTTCTCGCCCCTTTGTTCTAATGCTTAGCTTCGATCCACAGGTGGTTGAACAAACTATTGAAGTGGGAACTCAAACTGCTGTTACATTAAAAGGCCAAGTATGTTCAACGTTGAAATTATTACACCTTATGGTTAAAAGTATATTTTCTATCTGGCCTGGTTATTAGAATTTCCTGGGTATTCTTTTAACTTTTCACCATTAAATTTTCAGACTGAACAAATGGGACGTATAGTAAATGAGCTTGACACAATTAATTTTTCAATTAAGAAAGCTTCCCAGCTTGTGAAAGAAATTGGCAGACAGGTAAGGTCTACCATATGGCCCCGCACCCCCCCCCCCCCCCCCCCCCCCCCCCCCCCCCCCCCCCAACAAAAAAAGAAAGAAAGAAAGAAAGGAAAAGAAAAACGTGATTTGTTTTCTTACTGGTACTAACACCTCCCTTCCCCCCCCTTTGGAAAGGTTGCTACGGATAAGTGCATCATGCTGTTTCTATTCCTTATTGTCTGTGGAGTGATAGCCATTATCGTAGTTAAGGTAAATTCTGCTGTTTATTTTGTTTAACACAACCTTGAAAGAACAGTTCCAGATTCTGGCACGGTCATTACTTGGACAAAAGACAAAGTGGATTCAAATTTGGTGTCTTTTGTAATAACAAGTTTGATATGTAAATTTTCAGATTGTGAACCCCAACAACAAAGACATCAGGGATATTCCTGGACTGGCACCTCCAGCTCCCGCAAGGAGGCTTTTGTATCTGAGGACACCAGAACATTTCGAGTAAATTCTTGTTTTAGGAAGGTGTAGGTCTTCTTTGCTTGGTTATCTATTTTGAGTAAATTCTTGATTAAAGAAGAAGGCATCGAGACCTGATGTTGTGAGAATTCATCTGATTTACTTGTATGCAATTCAATCTATTCTTGGCTGAGATGTGCATATAGCTTGGTTGTGATTTTGGTTTTCATTTCAAGAGAGACTCCAGTGTGATCCTGTAAATGTTTTACTTTGAGGTGATTCATGTCTTGCGGAATTTACCCACTTAACATTGTTCTGTATCAAATAATTACACTCCACCACTTCACCTGTTTAGTAATTAGTTATCATTGGCTTGAAATTTCTAATATCGTCTGCCAATAAATACACTATTATTGCGCCTCATGACAGAACCAGAGAAATGCTCTCGTTGCGCCTCATGACTACCATTTATTTCTTTTAACAAAATGTACAAACAATGTTCGACCCTTGGAAATCTGATGACTGATTCCACTTCTTAAAACTAGTTGCTTATATCAGAGATCTATATTATCTCCAGATGAAAAGACTGAACTCTAAATCAAGGGGTTCCATTGTTGGCAATTTTTACCCCACATATCGTTCTTAGCTCCAGATCTTAGCTGTCCACGGATCAATTGCTGCATGTCTTGAGATTATAACATTTGTTTGAGAAGCATATTAGGTGATTGCTGCCACTTGATCAGCATACCTCAAATCAAACCATGAAATTGCAAATTGCATTTTATGGTTATAGACTTCGTGATGAAATTTCTTCCACTAATTTTTCCTTCATAAATTGCAATTACAGGCATGAATACTTCATATGAATCTTAGATTTAAAAAACGCCATAAATGCATCTTATACCATTTGTTTTCATTGTCCTTGGTAAGGGTTTAGAAAATGACTATAAAAGTTTGTCTAGATTTACTTAAGAACACATTTATTTATTTAGGTTAAATTATCAAAAATACTCTTGAACTATGGAGTTGGTTTCAATTATACTCCTGAAGTTTGAAAAGTTTTATTTTAACCATTGAACTTTGAAGTTTGTTTCAAAACAACTCTTGAAGATTTTTTTTCGTTAAATTTATGGATGAAAAATGACGTATTTTCATATGTTTTGAATTTTTTTCAACCTATATATTCAAATATGTTCACATAAGCAACAATATAAATGCAAAAACATCATTTTCCGTCCATGAATTTAACGAAAAAAAGCCTTCAATGATTGTTTTGAAACAAACTTCAAAGTTCAAGGGTTAAAATGAAAATTTTCAAACTTTAGGGGTATAATTGAAACCAACCCCATAGTTCAGGAGTATTTTTGATAATTTAACCATTTATTTATTATTATATGCTTATTTTTTTAAAAAAAATTATATAAACACAATTGAATAAAAAAAAAGACACATTCAATTATATTTCTAAGAAAATGATCAAAAAAAATTGCTCAATAACTAACATATTCAAAGTCTAGACTTCAGAAGAGAGATCTCAGATCTACAATAAATCTTTTGTCAAAGAGATGTTGTTTGAGCATAGTCTTCGTCTCAACCATTTTGACAAAGTTACCCACCTCTATTGTGGTGGTTCTTCAAATTTGCTACTATAATTGGCTTCTCTCCCGCCCACGAGCATACAAGACTTTTTGTTCTCAATACCCTTCGTTCATGTGCAGGTTGATGCAAGAATGCCTATAGTTTGGATTTTATGGTTACTAGTTAGGAAGTAATTGTCTATATATGTGTGTGTGTCGGTAACTTTGGGGGAGAGAAAATCTTATCTATAGATACTACATGAGACTAGACTCTAATATCAAAATTGCTACTTTTTTTTTTTTTTTTTGTTGAATTCAACAATATGTAGAGAATGAAAGATTCAAACATTTGACCTCTTAGTCAACAATATATGTCATTTGCTCAGTCTAAAATATAATAGCTAATAACACTAACCTTTACAAGTTTTTTTCGGAATGCTATCAGCAGATTGTTGAGGATGAGATACGTGAACATCCTTCATCTTCAAGTAATTGTACATGACAACACCACAGAGTGCTGCATCAGAAGTCAGAGACGAAGGAACGAGTTAGCTGAATGAACTTTTTCAAAAGCAAAGGCCTCTAAAAAATGTTCATAATAGTCAAGATCCCAACTGAGAAGAAAGTTACCAACTGTATATCCTATTATATTCAGTCGTGTTATAGTAGACTCAGGAAATAGAACAGTTGAAAGGGCTATAAGTATACAATCCTTGAGAACACCAGCAACTCGAATGGTAACTGCACCAGTTCTTCCAATTACCAAGAAAATAGAGAAGTTCAACGCCAAAGCACAGAGAGCATTAGAGAAAAAGATCCAGAAGTTTAACTGAATCTGTGAAACTCCCATCACTGGCTTCTCCAGAAAATACCAAGGGAAAAACAGAAACACAAAACTGCACAGAAAATCCAATTAAACAAAGTTAGTAGCTGAAACAGACAATTAAAATCTTACATGTGCATCAATTCCGTTCTTATCTTGTATCTTTTTTTGTTCACAACTAATATTTCATAAAGAGATACTGCTTTCTGTTTGCATATTTCTTAGTTAAAACTATTCCTGACAGAAGACCAAAATCATCAAAATGGCATGTTACCTGCATGGAGCAATGTAATATAAACAGGTGATAGGATTTAGAGTCAAGCCCCGCTTTTGTAGGAGGACTTGCATTAGAACAAGCCTAAGAGCTTCTGCTAAAGTTCCTATAACCTGGAAAATTGTGCCAATCGTGTTGAAATAAACCTCTCCATAGGAGGAAATGGCAACTCCAACACTGACCAGAACCATGTTCATGAACACATTGAGCCTGAACTTTTCAGTGCCAAACATACCAGCCATTAAAAATGTTGCCACAGGCACTGAAAGGTGGTGAATATGAATTGTGAGGCACGTCAAAACAAAATCATTATGAAAGAACATATACACTTTCCTCAGCACATACTTAGAGCTTTGAGCATCTGGATGAATGCCACCGAAATGTGCAAGTAAGCAGCGTTACCAAACCTACAATAAGAACAGAGAAAAAGACGAACAATATTTGATAAATATATTTAACTAGACTGATAAAGAATTTTCCTTTCAAAAGCCAACTTCGCCAATGTGAACGTGGAAAGGGAAATCTGAAAAGACCATCCCTAAATTATTGGAGTTGTTACAATCACACCCTCAAACTTTCAATTTGATCAATCACTCCCTCAATTTATGAAAGTTTACAATTAAGTCCTTAAATATTGCAAAATACACAAACCACCCCTAAATTATAATGATTATTACAATCTAGCCCTCAAATTATAGAATTGTTACAATTTAACCCAATTTTTTTAACTCTATAAAACTTTTAAACTATAATATTAACCATTACAAAAATTTTGATTTTTAGATCCATGTTGAGCTACCATCTCAATTTAAGAAAACAAAAAATTAATGTAAAGAATTCAGATTTTATTGTAACAGTCTTTTAGTCTAAGGGTTTGAACAACACTTATAATTTAGGGGTAGCTTGTACCATTTGTAATTTTTAAGGGTTTAATTGCAACAATTTCATAAGTTTAGAAGGTTGATTGATCCAATTGAAAATTTAAGAGTGTAATTGTAATAACTCCTATAGTTTAGAGGTAGTTTTTGCAATTTTTTCTAAAGAAAATAAGTAAAAAGGAGTGCAATTATTTGTAATAAATAAATATATATATATCTACACAACTCGGTATAAAAACTCCAAAGTAAGATATTAAAGATCCCCGTACCCAACCTTTTCCTCCAACCCCTCCTTATACTAAAAAATCTTTTAAGTTCCTCTCCAACCTTGTCAAAGAAATTTGCACTCTCCGGATATGAGAATGCAACAAAACTAGACCAAAAATCAAAACTAGGAGCTAATACTTCCCCTAATATCTTACATAAATCTGAACCAAATCTTCAGAACAAGGCCAAAGTATACATTTTGTTTCTGGTACTCACAAGTCACAACCCTCTCTAGACTAGAGTGGACGCACCATTGAAGACAAAGCACCATAATTAAGATCTCTGAATAAAGTCAGCGATGCTATCCTCCCTTGAGCAACAAGCCAGAGAACATAATTTTCTCCAGGATCATAACCTTCCAATCCTTAGGATTAAAAATCTTCGAAGAGAACTGAAGTAAGCTTTTGTATTTTTCCTTGATTCTTCTCTCTCTCTCTAATTTTTTATTATTATTATTATTACTATTTTTTAATTCTCAAGTTTAGATCCTATTTGATTTTTCTTGATAGAAAACTGTAAACTTCGATTAAGAAGGAAGAAAGCTTACAAAAGAAAGGTGGCAAGAACCCAGAACCAATTTACGGAAAAAAGAAATCATAATTACATAAGAATTTATCAACAGCACCGTATGGAAGCCTAATAGTGAGCCACCTCCCACACCTCTAGAACTCCTCTACAACGTCCAAATTTTCCAAAGAAGACTTTGGATAGCAATGGCCAATTCCAAAGCACCTTCCTTTGGATTGAGCAAATGAGGCAGTGCAATAGAGGTGATGTTGGAATCTTCCTTTGGGTTGAGCATATGAGGCAGTGCAATAGAGGTGATGTTGGAATCTTGAGCTTCTATGACAAAGAGAAGAATAACAATGAGGTTCCTTCTTTGGATAATGTCCATAATATTAATGCCCCGAGAGCTAGTCCAAAGAAAGAATGTGATCCTTTTGGGACTGTCCACAGTATTAATGCCCCAAGAGCATAGCAAATAGATCTCAATAGAGCACGGTTAAGAATGCTAGTTCTGCATGAGATGCAGCATTAAGGAGCAAGGAGAACAAGCCAGAAGAGTCTAGACTCCAATCAATTTGTCTTCCCGTGGTTGGGAGAGAAACCTTAAATATTATACAAGTTAGAGTAACCATTAATCTCTCCGCAAAAAGTGGTCTGGTGAAATTGAGAAGCCAAATACTCAACAGAAGATTTTTTTGGGGCTAGGCATGTGGAAAAAGTATTGAGAAAACTTTTAAGGGAGGTCTAGAACCTACACCTAATGCCAAAAGCTAATATTTTTAACACTGCCTATCTTAAATTGAAGAAATTATCGGAAAGGGTTTTGCACCGAAGATTTTCATTATTTTTAACAAAATAACGAACTTTTCATTGAAGAAATGAAAAGAAACCAATGCTCAAAAGATACAAACTCCAAAAGGAATGAAGAATAAAAATTAAAAAGAAATGAAAAAATAAAGTTACAAAGGGCCTATAAAAGCATTCCAATTCAAACAAATATCTTACAAAGAGATTATCAAAAAAAAAAATCTTACAAAGAGAATCCATTAAAATGGTTGGAACAAGAACACCATGAGGAAGCTTTAAGATGAGTTAAATCAAAACGATCTATCTAAGAACAACATTTGTCTTCAAAAATCCTCTTGACTTCCAAAACCTCTGAAGATTTTAATATTTATCATTTGTTTTCTATTCTTAATGCTTGGAGCCTTTCTTTTTGTTTGTTTGGTTTTTGCCGTCGTTCTTGTTTTGGTTCCGTTTTTTGGGGGTTGTTTTTTGGTATCCTCTATAGTATATGCTTCCATTTTCTCTATGAAAGTATGTTTTTTCATCTTTTTTTTTTTTAAATTAGTCCAGAATGGCCAAGTTGCTTGCCTTAAATGGGAAGTTTGTGTGATTTTTCTTATTCTTACAAGTTTTTTAGTTTTCCTAGAGCATTGCAAATTGTGGCTTTTAATTTTTAGTTATGAAAAGAGTATTTACTTTGTAATATATTCCAATTCTACATGTAAACCTTTTATAAGCCTTTTGCAAACTAAGTGAGATTGCATTCAAGTAAAGTTTATAAGTAAGTTATCTCCTTGATTATCATTTTATCTCCTTAGCAAAATCTATAGAGTAGCGAGTGACTAATCCTGTATCTCTAATTAAATTCTTTCCGATAGTAAAATCTATATCCCTAGAGAGTTCAGTTTGGGTAGTGAATTTTCATATTCATTCTTTTCTTTTATGCCTTCATTTTTCCATCGTCTATCCAACATCACAATGAAATGTCTGGCTGCATTTCTTTATTCCTGCAAGTTGAGGGATAAAATCATGGTCAAGCATGACATAATCAAGGGGGTCAAGGAAAAGAGGAAACCGTTGAGGTAATTATTGCCTGTCCACAGGAAGCATATGCCCACACTTTCCATAAGGGTAAGTGAATTGTTTTTTATATCAACTATATAACTATGAGATGTTTTCTCACAAAAAGGATTCAAATTTTAAGGTTCCGAAATACCAGATGATTCCCAGTTTGGTTTCCATTGATCGAGAAAGAGTTAGTGATATTTAAATGTCATTCTTGACCCACAGTTTGTTGTTTAAGAGTATATTTGTAATTAGCTGGTAACTTAGGAAAACAAAATTATCAATAGAATGAGAGAGGGATAGAGGTAGGTAAGCATAATCTTGGATTAGTATTGCTAGAGAATTAAGCCTCTTGAATGCTTAGTAAACCGTAGTTTTTCTTTTCAATATTGTGATATATTTCAGTCTTTATTTTCTTGAATCTCTATCTCAGCCAGATTCATCCATAGACCACCTTCTTCACACAAATAACCATCTCCCACCTCCCTCCTCCCTCCTCCACACCTTCCTATGGAAGGCAGTGAAAAAAACAATAGATCAGCTCTAACAAAGTCAGAGTCATCTGATTCTGAACCTTTATGTAGAGAATCTAAAGTTAAATATGCTATTTGTGTCAATACTATTAAACTAATTTATCTAGGCTGCAAAGAAACGTCAATGATCTAAAACTTGATATACGGCATTCAGAATAAATTAAAGTAGTGCTTCTGTTGTGTCTTATGAATTAAAAACACAAAAGCCAATGCTTTTATTCAATTGAATACCCACCAAAGACTTGCTGCGAAGAAGGCACTTATTGGTACAACATATGTTGCATATCTTGCTCCACCGAAAAATTAGTAAATTTAAATCAGTAACAAATAACTGAAAATTAATAATATATGTGAAAAGAGTTGTTCTTATGTTCTTTTCTTTAAAAAAATACTTACATTTCAAGAGTCATCTCAACGGAAGATAGAGGTACCACCTTCATATAGATTCAAATTCCATCACTTGTAAAAATGCATATGAACAGATAAACACATACGAACGATGAAAGGAAAGTGAAAATCATATTAAAATAAGCTAACCACTGGGTTTAGATAATTAAAACTTAAAAGTGACATCCATTGCAGGTACACAGGACATAAATGAAGGGTGAAATGTAATTATTCATGAACTAGGATTAGGAACAACTCAGCCACCTAAGGAAAATCTCATAATTCTTTTTTGGCACAAGCATACCAATACCACAGCACAACAAAAAAAATTGGAAAGTATAAGGGAGAGGAAACAAAAGAACAACGATAAATTGAAACAAACATCCGTTAAGTTACCACCGACCATGGAATAAAAATGGGCTCCTGGAGCATAAAACAGACGATTGTGACTGAAACCATCAGTTTCTGCAGACTATCAGTGAACATTCTGGATAGTATTACAAGAATACGACACAAACCTACATGTACTTTTCCTTCTACTACAGTTAGTTGGTAGAATTCAACTAACAGGCTGAAACAAATATCCATACAAACACAGCATAATTAAAACCACTACCCTGAATGAATATCTAATTGATCTTCTCTAATCTCATCAAATACAAAAGTGAATTTTATTCTTCAGGAGTGAATACTTTTTCATACAGTCTCCTTCAGCACGTCCATGAAAAATATTTATACAAATAGAAAAATCAATCATTTTCAGTTCTAATAATAAAAAATATTCTAAATTCTACCGTCTAAGGGATAAACAATTATTATATATATTTTTTGTCGTCAAATTACAGGATGCTCTATCAACGAGGAACATTATAAATGGCAATGTGTAAAGCAGTTCTAATACTCATACTCTACTTTCAAAAGCAATGCTCAACTAAATGACATAATTATGAAGAAGTATTATAAATGCGTTAAAAAAAATAGCATACTAGAAAATTAAAGGGAAGAAGGAAAAGTAAAATCCAGATAGATAGAAATATAGGAGTAACGATGAGATGGATAGAATCATACCTTTAGACCACGAACTATAAAAATTGTGACTGCTCCAGAAAATCCCATATGAATCATTGTAAGAGAAATAGGGAAGGAAAAACTGAAATACTTGGGAGAGAGTACCCACTTTAACAATTTAAAAAAAAAAAAAAAAAGAATAAGAAACCCGGTAAGAGACAAAAAAAACCATTGTTCAATTTCAGCAGACACATTAGACAATTTAGACGTTGTAGTTATATGGAAAAAAAAATACTCAATCTAATGCATGGAGCACAGAGACTGCACAAAATATGTAAAAGCACTCAAAGAAGGAGAAATGAGAAAAAGGAAAAAGTATATATAGGATAAATAGTGGAGGAAGAAAACCTTGTTGTACAATATGACTCCAGACGACAGTAAAATATACATCAAGAGATAGAGATAAGTCAGAAAAAGCGGCCTGCTGATCATTTTCCTGCTTTTCTGTCGCACAAGAATATCTCCCGTGGAGCGTTCCAGCCGTTTAGATCATGTTCTTCAGAACAGCGTGGGGAAGAGAGACCTATGGATAAAGGAGTAGAAACTAAATATGATCCGTAAAACTATACATACGAATGCGATACAGGGAGATTTAGAATGGAATTAGCAAGGAATTGAGCCCGAAAATCTTTCTATATGTATATATACTAGCAAGTAACTATCCAAAACCAAAATAAATGAGCTTGTTCACATCAAAACAGGATGAACCAGTAATATGACGACGTAAAGGCAACTTAGAAGCATTAGATATGATCCGTAAGACTATATGATACGAATAGATATAGTGTGGAATTATCAAGGAATTGAGTCCGACATTTTTGATTTCATATTGTAGATATGCACATATAATGGCAAGTAATAAGCAGAAAAACCAGTTCACAAACCTTGACGCAATGTTTCTACATCACAATTGATTAAAAATCGCCAAGTAACTAACCAGAGAAGAAATACATTGTGAAGAAAGTAAGAAGGATAAAGATAGAAACGAAAGAGGGTGTGGAAATGAAGCGAAGTTCAGATTCTTACACTGGATGAACAAGAATCGGAGTTAACGGGAGCAAGAATGCAAACGTAGAAGCGTTATATCACCCAATTTAAGAGGGAGAAAACTTAAAACCTAGCAGTCGGAACAAGAGGAGACTTTCACAGAGGAGAAAGAAGAAGAAAGAGAAGCGGGAAAACAAGTGGCTTACTCTACAAGTTAGCAAAGAACAACTAACAGGAATACGCGGTTTTTTCAGTTAACTGATGACGTTGACGTTGATGGGCCGGGCTTTTGAATTGGGTCCATTTAATCAACCAAGCCCAACACAATCCACCTCCCACTGGACCACCGACACCTCTTTACTGGCCCAGATCTTTCTACGAAAACGTCGTCAACGAATTAATATGCCTCTAACTTAATATATATCTTTCATATTTTCAATATATATATAGAGAGAGAGAGAGATCTTTCTATTAAAAAAATATATTTTAGTTTTATACACTTTTAATATTATAACATATGTGAAAGTGAAAATTTGAACCTATGACTCTTAGAGAGAGATAGAGATGTCTTAGCCGCAAACTATATCAATGTTGGCATAAATTTTAAATATGATTAAAAATTATAGGTTTAATAATAGCATTTTTTCTAAAAGAAGTATTCTTCTTTTATGTATTCTTAAATGTAGAATAAAATTACTAGAGCAATTAAATTTTCATCTCTTATTTTATTTTTATATATATTGAGTAAATTGGAGATGTTTCATCCAGTATAAACTATTGAGCTAAGTACTAATAATAATTAATAAAAAAAAAAGGGAAAAAAAAACTTGTCTTCTTTGTTTGTTCTTTTTTAAGTAAGAAAAAAGAAATTGTAATACGTACTGATTTTATCACTTAACTAAATTAGGCATGGGTTCTTCAAAAATATATATAAATATAAATGACTAATAAGAATAGAAAATAAAAATGGTACAGCTCCAATAATTTCTTGCAACCACCTTGTTACTTTTTTTTTTTTTTTTATGCGAACCACCTTGTGACTTGTGGAAATGCAAAATGGGGAGATGAATCATTAATCATTTATACGTTGCATTACGACCATTTCAATATTCTAATGGGTGCCAAGCCAACGCGGGATAGAGGATACGGAACTTTAGACCGATGTTTTTTTAAAATATATAAATAATAATAATAATAATAATAATAATAATTATTATTATTATTATAATAGGCTGCCAAAATGAACATAGTTCAATTGACATTAAGCTGTTATTATCAACTTTGAGGTCAGAGGTTCGATTCCTCCACCCAATTACAAATTTGGTTAAATATGATATATTAATATATCTAACCCATTAGGCTAACTTATCCCATCAACTTCAATAACTCTCTAGAGTTATAATATATAATAGATGTCTTAGGCCCTGTTTGATAATCATTTGGGCCCCGTTTGATAACCATTTGGTTTTTTGTTTTTGAAAATTAAGCTTGTTTTCTCTGAATTTCTCTACAATGATTTTCATCTCCCTTAAGGAAGTATTTGAATTTTTAGCCAAATTCTAAAAATAAAAACAAATTTTTGAAAACTACTTTTTTTAGTTTTCAAAACATGGCTTGGTTTTTAAAAACATAGGCAAAAAGTATATGACGAAACAAGTAAAATCATAGGTGAGAGTGGTATTTATAGGCTTAATTTTTAAAAACCAAAAACCAAAAACCTGGTTATCAAACGGGGCCTTGGTTTTTGGTTTTTGATTTTTAAAAATTAAGTCTATAAATACTACTCTCACTTATGGTTTTACTTGTTTTGTCATATACTTTTTGCCTATGTTTTCAAAAACCAAGCCATGTTTTGAAAACTAAAAAAAATAGTTTTCAAAAAATAGTTTTTATTTTTAGAATTTGGCTAAGAATTCAAATACTTCCTTAAGGGAGATGAAAATAATTGTAGATAAATTGGGGGAAAATAAGCTTAATTTTCAAAAACCAAATGGTTATCAAACGGGGCCTTAGTTATTGAGTTTTGCTTAAATTGGTTTATAATTACCAATCTATCTCTTAAGGCATATATCATCGACCAAAATGTTAGAGGTTTGAATCCTCTCATACCCACATGTTGTTGGAAAAAAAGGCTTATAACTTATTTTTAGAATGTTGTTATTATTATTATTATGATTATGATTATGAGTTTAACAATATATAGGAGTAAAAATTTAAACTTTTGACCTTTTAGTTGAAGATCTATGCCTTAACCAATTAAACTATGCTTAACTTAGATAATATTAGAGAAAGTAGGAAGGATTTTTATTTATTTTTTATCATAGAAGTGAATCATGTGAAAGATATATATGTTATATTCTATTGTCTCCATCTTTCTCTGTCTTGCTTCCTTGTTTCTATTTTTATTCTCATTTATAATAGTATTAACCTTTTTATGAGGCTTATTAATTTATTTAGTAGGCTTATTTGGCTAATCTTTATGGGCGGAAAACCCGTCCCAACATCATACGTGCCAATCTTGGGGGATTGATAAAAAAATAAACGTAAAATACCTTTTTAGTCCCTCAATTTTACATTTGATTTTTTTTTGGTATTGAATTTTCAAACTCAACAAATTTATCATTCAATTTTGTATTTGGTTTCATTTTGGTCTTTCCGTCACTTTTTCTGTTAAATAGCTAACGGAAGGTTGACGTGGTATTTTTTATTATTAATTAAAAAAAATTTAAAAAAATTATTATTTTTTAAATAGATTAAATTAAAAACATTTAGTGTTATTATAATTTATTTTATTCTTTCTCTCTCTTTCTTCTCCCTCCTTATTCTTTCTTCTTCTTCAACCCACAAATGGCCACCACTGCCAGTCGCCGCCAACCACCATCGCTCACCACCGACTTCTTCTTCCTCTTTCTATTCTTCTTTTCCTCCTCTTCATCTTCCTCTTCCTTCTTCTCTTACTTTCTGTTTTCTTTATTTCTTTTCCTCTTCCATGGAATCTCGCCGCGCCGACAACAAAATCTGAAGAAATTGAGGGAAGAAATTCTCCCTTTCAATTCAGATCTAAAACGAGGGAGGAGTTCTTCCCTTATTTTAAATCTGAACCAAGGGAGGGAAATCCTTCCGAGTCGTCGGGAATTGGATCATAATCGCCTTCTCGTGGTCGGTGATTAAGGGCATTGCGATGCCGATGAACTTGTTCGACTATGGATTGGCGGTTCCCATCCGAATGAGAAATTTCATATCTCAACGGAAAAAAATAAGAAAGAGAGGGGTCATTGGTGGTGGATTCGTAGAGTTCGCTCGCCGGCGATTGGATGTGACAGACAATCAGAAATAGAGAGGCGGCCGGCGGTGGGTTCGTTGGATCTGATTCAGGAGAGAGAAAGAGAGAATAAAAAATAAGAAGGGAGAAGGAAATGGGAAGAGGAAGAAAGAAGAGAGAAAAAAGGAAAAAAGAAAAAAATTTAATTTTTTTTTAGTTTAATATAATTAAAAAATTAGGAAAATATTTTTTTAATAAAAAATAGGTGCACGTTAGAAATTAACAGAAAATTTGATAGAGGGACCAAAGAGTGCTATCAAATGTAAACTTGGGGGGTAAATTTGTTGAGTTTGAAATCAAAAGGAAACCAAACCCAAAATTGAGAGACCAAAAATGTATTTTGCATAAGAAATAATGATTGTTTTGATGGTGGAGATAGCTATACCGTGTCTTCGAGTATTATTTTGCATCTTTGTTGTAATCATTTGAAATTGGTATTCCATACCATTGTTAAAAATTACATGGATATATTAGTATTACCAGTACATTGGTATTGGTATTAACAATGACATTAATATCAGCCATAGTACTTGATGGTTCAATTTTCCACTCGCAATTGTTAAACTCAAAATAATAATAATAATAATAATATTTATATGCATCATGCTGACATAAAAAAAAATGTCCTTGCATCACATTTTCATCACGCATTTATAATTTATTTTACAAACTTGGAAAAGGGATTTTGACTTTGAAACAGGACATTAGATGATTAATTTTGAGTTAAGGTCTAACTCACATGAATATCTCTTAAATTGGGTTTAAAACTGTCCTTCAAAACTCAAAATATATTAGTTATTTTACTTGCATTTATTACGAAAAATAGACTATTATGATATATCGTTAGGTCAGGCAAAGGCAAAATATATCGAACAAGAGTCCAACCGTTTCCTTTTCCTCTTCATAAATGGCAAAGATTAAAACCCTTGATTTAGGTGGATTTTTTTTTTTTTTTTTTTTTTTGCCATTAGATTGATTGTTGTGTTGATGAAAGGTAAATCCAAAACCACATATGGAACACACCACGGTTGTAGGCTGCCAACATAACGCTCCTCCATGGTGGAGACAAAAAAATAAAGAACAAAATCCCTATTATTCCAGTTCTGGCTAACAAAACTATGGGTGAAAGATTCTTGCCAACTGCCGACTGAAAACTGGTACATGTATGTATGTATGTATATATATATATATATATATATATATATATATATATATATATATATATATATGTATGTGTGTGTATATATTTTATTATTTACATAAGCGGACCAATCTTTTTTTCTTTTTCTTTTTTTTTTTTTGAGTTCAACCATTAGATGAATCTAGAGTATATTAATCATGAATGCCACAGTGGAATTATAACAGACTAATTAATTGATCAAGGCAGGCAAGCAACAGGGAAAGTAACAGTACAGAACAAAAGTAGGCGGCGTTTATCAAAGCAAAGGGTATTAATATTTTGGTTCCAGTTCAAAATAAAAAAGCTTTTCTATTGTTACGTAGTCTGCATCTGCTGCTGTCCCTTTACATTCTACAGTTTACACTACATTGCCATTAGCCCCACCTGCCAACCTTCTATAAGCCACGCAGAATAATATTAATTAATATCCCCTGGGGTAAGTAAATGGCCAATTTCACGCTGCTGCCCTGTCCTTTCACCCTCCAACCACGCCTTTAATCTTTGCTTTCTTCATCTTTCTAACTCTACATAAATACCATCCCTTCTCTAAATTCTACTTTTACCTTTATTTTATGAGATAAATTACTCATTACACTCAAATTTTCATATTGTAAATCTTACACCTACCATTTTTGAAATACAGCACTTCAAACCAAAACTAATTCTAATTTGTTCTGCTGCCATTGTCTGCCATCTTCCGAACCGATCGATTTTCTCTATTAAAAAAATAACAATAATAATAAAATGATACAGAAGAAGAGAAACAAATTTGAAGAAACAGCAAAGAAAGGAAGGTGGAGAGATGTTGTTTTTGATTTGATGCATCTCTCTCCCTCTCTATGTGAGTGTAATGTAAGAACCAAGGCAAAGACATACCCATTTCCCTCTCTCCTCCTCCTTCCTAATTACCTACTACTGAAAACTCCATTCCATCCCACCACCATTTCATTTTCTTCTTCTCCCTTTCTCTTAACCCGTTTAATCTGAGGAGAGAACCTAGAAGCTAAGTTTGAGCTCGCTCAATTTTCAAAACTTAGCACAGGACTCCCAACAACATTTCTCTGCCTTCTACATCGGAAGTTTTTGGTTTGGCTCATTACATGTCAGTTAATCTGAGGACAGGACCTCTGCAATCTGCATGCGCTTCTTTCATTTTATTATCAGACCCACCCGGTAACTGACTCTGCTGCATTGATCAGAAGAACTACTCCTTATTCAGCAACGTTTTTTATTTTTTTTTTTAGAGAAAAAGAAATGGCGCCTGATCTAAACACAACACTTTCCAAGAAGACTTTTGTTTTTGGTATGAAGTTATGGGTATTTACTGGAATCCTGGTGGGGGTGTTTATTGTAGTAGTCCTTGTGGTGCTATCAATATGTGTAACTTCACGAAGAAAGTCTAGAAGGGTTAATGGCATGCTTCCTCTCAGCCGTACTCCCACTGCATCAAAGGAAATCAAGGATATTGGAGTGGATCATGTTTCAGCAATCCAACACGATGGATTCGACACGGAGTCGGAAAAAGTTCTTCTATATTCAAACAAGGCGTATAATTACAGCATATCAAGCTCAGTTGATCACACAGAGATACATGCTATCGGTTCTGGAGAAGGAAGCAAGGAAGCAAGTGCTTTGCATAGACCCACAGATCCAATACCACCGGACCCTTCGCCACTGGCTGGTCTGCCGGAATTCTCACAACTGGGATGGGGTCACTGGTTCACCTTAAGAGACCTGGAACTTGCAACGATGCATTTTTCAAACGATAATATAATTGGGGAGGGAGGATATGGACTTGTTTATCGAGGTCATCTTATCAATGGGACACCTGTGGCTATCAAAAAGCTTCTAAATCTGTAAGTTTGTCTGTTAGCTAATACTATAATATTGTATTTTCTGAGTGTTATTGATTGGTATTGGTTGTAACTCGTAAATGTAATGCGGGTTTTAACTTGTGTAGAGGACAAGCGGAAAGGGAATTCAGAGTGGAAGTGGAAGCGTTTGGGCATGTGCGGCATAAGAACTTAGTTCGGCTGCTGGGGTACTGCATTGAAGGAACGCACAGGTATTTGCTTTTGCATTTGATTTCTCCTTTACTAATACGAGCTTTGATTGTTGTATGCTAAATAGTTGATATTATCAGGATACTAGTATATGAGTATGTGGACAATGGAAATCTGGAGCATTGGCTTCATGGAGCTCTACGTCAGCATGGATATCTCACTTGGGAAGCACGAATCAGAATTCTCCTTGATACTGCTAAGGCGTGAGTATATATATATATATATATATAACCTTCATTTGATCATTTGGCTGTCTCTTTTCTCAATTGATCTCGAGATTCCGATCTTTTATGGTTTTTCAGGCTGGCATATTTGCACGAGGCAATCGAACCAAAAATTGTGCACCGAGATATTAAGGCAAGCAACATATTGATTGATGATGAGTTTAATGCAAAGCTATCAGACTTTGGGCTAGCCAAATTACTCGGTGCTGGGAAGAGTCATATAACCACCAGAGTTATGGGCACGTTTGGGTGAGTAAAACAAGCATCCACTTTTAATTTGCTGCTGCTTCCATCTTTTGTATGGGGAATAAAATATTCTGTTTTCTTTCTCTCCAAAGATATGTGGCGCCAGAATATGCCAAATCTGGACTTCTAAATGAAAAGAGCGATGTTTATAGCTTTGGAGTGGTCCTTTTGGAAGCAATTACTGGGAGAGACCCTGTTGATTATGGTCGCCCAACACATGAGGTAATTACTGGCAATGCAGATGGATTAGTTTTACATGTTTGGATCATGTGCATTAGTTTGCAAACAATCTCTGGAATTCGGAATTTGGTTGCAGGTAAATTTAGTGGATTGGCTAAAGATGATGGTTGGAAGCAAACGGTCAGAAGAGGTGGTAGACCCAAATATAGAGAGGAAGCCATCAGTTAGTGAACTGAAGCGAGCTCTTTTAACTGCTTTGAGGTGTGTGGATCCAGATGCTGATAAGAGGCCCAAGATGAGCCAAGTTGCCCGCATGCTCGAGTCCGAGGAATATCCAATTCCTCGACAGGTTGCTTTCATTCTCAAAAAATTAAGTCTTTAGCAGCATTAGTTAACCTCAACTCATTCACATTTCATCATAACTTTCAGGATCGGAGACCCAGAAGGGGCCATGCTAATGCAACCAAAATGGAGGCTGAGAAACAGGAGAGAGGACCCAGACGACACAAATAAGATGAAGACAAAGAGAATAGATGCATAAAATAGAAGCTTGCTAGTTTCAAACTTCCAAATTCTCTGTTGGGGTTGGTCACTCCAGTAGAGCTAGCAGGGAAGAGAGATGATTTGGTGGTGTTCCCAATCATTGTGTTATAATGTACAGTTCCATCTTTGCATCGGTGGCTTTGAAACAGGTCCAAAGTTTTTGTAATTCTTTTTTTTTTTTTTTTTGTTCGGGTGGGCCGGTGGCATTATCCTCACTTTGCCATCGGGTATTGAATGGTTAATGTTCATGAGGATCAATACTAGAAGATTATACATAGGTAGTATACGTTTCTAGTCTTTATATCTGGGCTTTTTGAATGTTTTCTGTAATACACTTCTTTTTTGTAATATAATGATTTGGGCTTTGTATTATAGAAGTATAGCTATTAAGTCTCAATGATATAGTATTTTGTAATGATTAAATCCCAATGTTAGAACTTAGAAGTTGCATGAGCTTTAAATACTCAGTATCATAATTTCTAAGCTTGTTTCCCAATGTTAGCTATTAAGTCTCAATGATTTAGACTTTTGTGGCTATTAAGCTTGTTTTTTCATCATTTCTGTCCACTGATTTTCATCTTTTTTTAAGAAATATTTGAATTTTTAGTCAAATTACAAAAACAAAAACAAGTTTTTAAAAACTATTACTATAGGTGGAACTAATATTTATAGACTTAATTTTCAAAAATCAAAAGCCAAATTGTTAACAAAGCATATTTGTTTTTCTCGTTGTAATGTTCGAGACTAGACACAGAAAATAAATAGAATGACAAAAGCAAAAGAAGAAATGATGTAACATACAAAATTAATATGCAGGCTTTGACTGCATTTTTTAAATCTACTACTAAAGGTAGAATTAGTATTTATAGATTTAATTTTTAAAAATAAAAACTAAATGATTAACAAAGCATAGTTGTTTTTTTCATTGTAATGTTCAAGACTAGACACAGAAAATAAATAAAATGACAAAAGCAAAAAAAGAAATGATGTAACATACAAAATTAATGTGCAGGCTTTGACCACATTTTCTCTAACCTGACATCCTTGAAGAAGTTAAGATGGTGTAATTGAAGAGTAGGGCATCCCTTTCTTGTTCCTCCAGTGGAGCGAATCCACGATCCCTCCCACTCGATTCACGTATGAGACATAATAGAACAGAACAGAACACAAGGATTATGCAATTGCAAGCGTAAACTTAACCTAGAGAGCAACTCAGCAAAAAATCACAGTCAGAGTTAAGTTTGTACGCAAGAAATTGAGTTAATGGCGGTGTGCGATGGGGACAATGGTACTCGACGATGTTGAGAAACATTCAACATTGGGATGGCGAGATCCAAAAGAGAGCGAGGAAGGTCCAAAAGAGAGCGAGGAAGGTTACGCCAGCCGCCATTGTTATTGTTTGGAGGGTTCGCCTTACAAAAGCAAATGTGGAGATGGATCGTCATCATTTCACTAAGCCATAGCCAATGGGAAATCTATGGTTTCCATTTCAGGAAAGACGGCAAAGAAGAAGAAAGGGATAGCCAGCTCTGGTGTTGAAATTAGAATTGATAAATTTGCACAACTCACCCACCCAACACTATTTATTTTTGTTGCAAACCATCTCTAAAATGTGGGGGTCTTTTTTTATTGAGCATTTGAATTTCGACGAGATTACATGTTATTTCCTACAACAATTACAGGAAAATCCAAAGGTGGCCGACAGGACATACCCCTGTTTGACCTTATCCTTTTGGAAACCCAAAATTCTCAATAAAACAAAAAACTTTACAAAAGTAAAAGTAAACTTTAATAAAGTAAAGTTAACTTTAATAAAGCTACTTTCGAAAAAGCAAGGAAAATACAAAATTACAAAAGCTGAAATGAAAGCTGATAACATATGTCTGCACTTCGTCGTCTTCTGTCTTCATCTTCTTTTGTCGTGGTGATGATGTCACCCAGCGTTTCTCTTGAATGGCCTGGACTGATTGCTTTACAATTAGTATTTTTTCTTCTAAATATCTCGAGATTCCGGCGATAACCTCTGCACGTGCCATCCCAGGACTTACTTCGGCTTACCCCAGCCATTGCTACCTTAAACACGTTACCATCTTCTCTTGATATTTAGTTGATCAAATTAATTGTAGCAATCTTCCTGTTCAAGGATTTGTCCTTCGCCTGCTGCGTGGCCTGTGAGTTGGTTATTTCTCACGTTCTTGAGTGTCGCTATCTCCATCATCCTCCCCTTTCAATCGGAGACTAGTATAGTCGACGATGAACTTAATATATTGCAGACTGATTTTTAATTTAATTTTAAAATTATTATTATTAATTTACATATTAATACATACCCTTCAACTCGGTTGAGAATCCAGGTATGGATCTAGGATATCGAAATTTAAATACGGGTCGTATTCAAATTCGATGTTGTTGACAGAAGATTGAGATATGACTTCATCAATATCATCATCTTCATTTTGAACTGGGACTTGCTCAGTAGGAATCTGAGAAGCCGTTTGAGCGATGGGGCGTTTACCCCTTTGAGAACTAGTTCCAGAAGAACTAGCAATTGAAGGAACTACTCCTGGGTTGGAGTTATTTGAAGAGGCTGGCCCTGAGGCCTGGCCGGCGGTCTTGGTCGACCGTGGTGCATTGAAGAGAGAGAGCTTTAGAGATATCTTGAGAGAGATGTTCTCTCGAGAGGTAATCTGCTAAGCTATTCTCGCTGCCTTTTATAGGCACAATTGAGAAATCAAAGCAAGATAGGATTGCCTGCCATCTTGCGAAGATTTGCTTTGAGACAAGATTTTTAATATCTTTTTCAAAGATATATTTACTTGCTTTTGAGTCAGTTCTGACAAGAAAATCCTTGTTGATAAGATCTCCTTGGAACTTTTGAACACAAAGTACTATTGCTAGCACTTCTTTTTTGATAGTGGAATAGTTCTTTTGGGCACTATTCCATATTCCAGAATGGTAACGGATAAGTACTTCTTTTCCGTTAACTTCCTGTTTGAGGATACCGCCGTAACCGAGATCTGAGGCATCGGTTTCAACGATAATGCTTGCCGACTCATCCACTAGCGATAAGCACGGGATGGCTTTTGATAAAGCCTTGATGGATTTGACAGCACTGGTGTGCTCGTCTTTCCATGGCTTTGGATTTTTCTTAAGTCTGTCGTATAGCGGCAGACAAATGATACGGAGATCTTTAATAAAGTCTCCGATATAATTGACACAGCCAAGAAATCTCTGTAGCTGAGTCTTATCTTGAATAACATCGGGAAACTTATCCACGAAGTCTAATGACCGTTGGATAGGTTTGATGATTCCTTGATCGATTTCGTATCCTAAGAAACGAATCTTTGTTTGAAATAATGTAATCTTGGGTAGAGATACCACAAGACCATTTTTCTTGATTACATAGATAAAACATTTTAGATGTTTAAAATGTTCTTCTATCGTTTGAGAATATACAAGAACGTCATCAATATAAACTATTGTGAAGTCTTGATACTGATTGAAAATGTCATTCATGATCTTTTGAAACTCCGAAGGAGCATTCTTCAGACCAAATGGCATTACATTCCATTCGTATTGACCGAATGGTACATTGAATGCGGTTTTGTACCGATCTTTGATATTGATCTGAATCTGCCAGAAGCCAGATTTCATATCAAATTTTGAAAAGACTTTTGCAGAAGCTATTCGCTTAAGCAAATCTTGCCGATTAGGTATTGGATACCTAATCCATTTGAGAACCTTGTTTAAAGGTTTATAGTTAATAACCAATCTAGGAATGCCACGTTCCTTTTCGGCTTGATTATTAACGTAGAAGGCCGCACATGACCATGGGCTCTTTGATGGGCTTATTAAACCCTTTTTTAGAAGATCGTCAATCTCGCTTTTACAAGTTTTGACGAGCTCTTTTGACATTTGAATGGGCCTTGCCCTTGTAGGGATTTGGGCCTCATCAAAATTATCAACATAGGGGAGATCCACTATGTGATATTTTCTGTCCCAAAAGGCACTTGGGATATTTGAACATATTTCAGTCTGAATTCTTTTCAGAATTAGCTGAATATTATTTTGAACAGAAGGTTTAGTGATTTCTTCAGAAATCCTCCTGCATTTGATATCATCTTGAAGGAAATCTATTTGTCTTTCCTTTCTAGAGATTTTGTTGAGGCATTCCTCAATTTTTGAAATATATTTAGGAGTAATGCTGTCGCAGAACTCGAAAATAATTGATTTTCCCAGTTTATGAGAAGTAATACCTTCTTCAGAAACTTGGAATGGATAAAGTTGAGTGAGGAAGGGTGTTCCAAGGATCACTTCCTCATTCAATTCTTTCATACAAAGAAATGTGTTTACAAAACACACATCTTTGTTGCATATGTGGACTCCTGATAGTTTGTAGTTAACTATCAGTTCCTGATTGCCTGCTCCTCTAAGAGTCTGGTGAGACAACTCAAAATACCTGGAAGGAATGATTCCTTCATTTAGGACATTTTGATCTGCTCCTGAATCTATGAGGGCTATTACCGTAATCTTATAATCACGGATTTTTAAAGTGATTTTTGAATACCACTTCTGATTGAAGACTTTGTTAATGTAATTGATATTATCACTAACAAGTATTTGAGAAGATGTTCCTGTTTCAGCAGGGATCATCATATTTGATCTTTCTTGAACAACAAGCATTTTGTTTTCAAGAGAGGTAAGTCGTTGCTTTGTTTCAGCAACTTCCCTTTTGAGGGTTTTGATTTCCAATTGCAAGTCCTGAATTCTGACTGGCATTGGATTATCATCCCTTTTGAGCCTATCAAGTACTTCCTGAAAGTTGAAGTAGATAGGTTTTCTTTCTTCTTCATCAGATGTCCCTTTAAGTTCTTCTTTGAGCTTAACGAGCATCTGTTTTTGAATAAGAGGATCAGGAATTGCTTCGATGGATTCGAAGAGAGTTTCCTGAATTCTTGTAAGAACGTTGATGCATCCTCCGCAAGGAATAACATCATCGTCCGCTTCACTTGAAGAAGAGGGATCGAAATAATCAGTTCCTTCTTCTATTTGATTAATCATATCATTATCAGAGGATTCTGAAGAAGAATCTCCCTTGATAGATAGATCTTCAAAGATACTAAGTAGAGATTGTTTGACATCGTCGTCAATCTCTAACTTATTTATCTTTTTCTTGAGATCTGGACATCTATTAGAATAATGCCCAGTTTTTTGACAATTGTAGCACTTAACAGTGCTACGGTCAACGGCGACCTGTTTTTTCTTGGCCTTCCGTTTGTTGTAGTATTTCTTCTTTCGAGGAATATACTCATTTGATGATCGTTTGCTTTTGGAAAAAAGCTTTTTATTCGATCTTTTCTTTGAAGGAGGTTTGTTTTCAACCCCATATTGCTTGCAAAAAGACCCCAGTTCCTTTCGGTAATCTGCGTCTGTTGCAACTTTTTTATTGTGCTGCTGCTCCTGGCAGAGTTCTAAGCAAACTGCCTGGATAGCGCTGTGGATATCCCCATAAGTTAGGGATGCCCAATTGATTTCTACTCCTCCATGTTTTGTTGTCATGGTAGAATAGAATTTTTGACTTACATATTTGGGTAATCCGGAAACAAACTTTCGTTTCCAAACATTATCCCCACATGTAGTAAGATTATAAAGACGTGCCATATAGGTGTCTTTATACCATTTGAAATCGCTCATCTTGTGGCATTTCATCCCCAAGAGAGCTTCCATTGATTGGTCACTGTATAGGTCTGTTCGACCTATAAAGTGCTTCATACAAGTGTAAACAAAAGTGTCTACACAATTGGGAGACGTGTCTACGTACCTTTCTTCTAGACCGTCGGCATTGATTCTAGTCTTAGTGGTTTCTAAGACTGATTCACTAATTGACTTCCTGTTATCTTCAGTTAATTGATTGTACCACCAACTTCTTAGATTACCTGTTAATCCAGAAAGTAGGCAGACTAAAATGTCGGGCTGAGTAAGCTTCTTGGCGGAGTAAGCCGTACTTGCCACAAACATTTCTTGGAATATTGTGACCATTTGCCCTTCAGAGCAACCGTCAATGTTCCAAGTGACCAGAGAACCCCCGTCATAAGTTCGAGAGTCTGGTTTGAAGTCATCCCATCCGAGATCGGGTGGAGAGGGCCTTTTGTAATGATTCTTCAATTCAGTAACGTTACCGATAGGAAGAATCTTTGTAGTCGATCCGGAGGGATCAACCCTTTTGATCATATTCAAGTTTTCGTCTTTCTTAGAAAGTCCGAAAGCCTGAATTGTTCTTCTAGAACTTTCTGCTTTATCACCAGCAGTAGGTTCTTCTCTTGATAACTTCTTATTGATTTTTTCAAGAAGTTCTTCAACATCTGTTTCGCCAAACTTTAAAGCAGGTTGCTTCGGGTTTGGTTGAACTGTTGGTCGGAGAGGGTCGATTTTTGGAAAACCGACATGCTCCTTTGAAACCATCTTGACCGTTTGGTCAGAGGTTCTTATTTCTTCAACTGACTTTGACAAAGTCGTAAGGACTTTATTAGAGTAGTTGAGTTGTTGTTGGATGTTCTTGATTTCTCTAACACCAACAGCTTTTGTTTTCTCTTCATCAATCGATTTGTAAGGAGAAGAGATTATTTTTGAGGAGGGAACTAATGGATGAGAGAAATTAGCTTCTTCTTCCGGAGGATAATCAGAAGTTATTTCTTTTCCAGTAGTTGTTAGCCACAGGGTTGGCCTTTTGATAACATTAACCTGACGATTTGTCAAGCTAATGAAATCTTGTTTGGAAAGAAGACCTTTGAAGCTGGTCCTCTTACCCTTTTTGTGATCTTCGAAAGCCATGGTGAGATAATCATCATACCTTTCGTCAATTGACTTCTCAGTGGTGAGAGTATTGATCTGGTCATAGATATGTCCAGATTTTCTTTCCATTTCAGTCTGAGTAGGAGATATGGATCCTTCAGACCTTTCATGTTGAATGTCTGGAATTGGATAGTCATAATCCACTCTAAGGGATTTAGATCTTCCAACAGACTTTTGACTGGTAGTGGGTCGTCCAGATGAACTGGTACTAGGCCGACTACTTAAGTATTCTTGAATTAGCGGTGGTTTAGGGTTGTCTGGAGGACCGAATTGGACTTCCACATGACCATCTGCAAATTCAGATATTTGAGCATTAGAACTTTGTCTATCCTGGGGAATAGTAGCATTTTCTATTCTCCAAATTGGATTAGACGTTAGTTCTTGCCAATTGAGACGCTTAGGAACAGTCATAGAGGTTTTCTCTAAGTTGACTTCCATAAGCATGGTGTAGTTTCTGGGAGAAACTGCCAAAGCCATTGGTGATAGATTGGTTTCCATCACCTTGTAATACAGCCTGTAGATGATTGCATAAGGGTAGCAACCATCTTTCATGCGTAATCCTTGACCTCTAATATCCAGACTGAGTACATCTAGGATATTACGATCTTGAAGAGAGACGGTGAATCCTGGTTTACAAGAAAAGTAAACTGGACCGTTCTCAAGATTTGATTGAACTATCCCCAGAATAGAATCTGTGAAGTTCAAGAATCGTTTGTCTCTTAAGGCGACATAGATTGGAGAATCTAAGCCTGTCCTATAGAGAGGTTTGATTGCAACTTGAACACATCCGATATGCAAGTATTTAAAATACTGCCGGTATGCGTCTAGTGCTTCAGTTTCAAAGAGACGAAATTCAGTGAAATCGTTCTCTATTGAAATATTTGATTCCGAAATGTGTATAACATCTCGTTCTTTGTGTCTGAATATTGGAACTTTGTATATAGTTCCAACTTCGAGTTTTGGTACGGACCAATTATGAAGTTTTTCTTCAATTTGGCCTATTTGATTCTCTGTGTGCGTTATTTTCGCCAGAGCTTTCTCAATATCCTTTACAGGATCATTTGAAGACGTAGTAGTGTCTACTACGACGGGAGTGTAGAAGAGTTTCTTCTTTAACTTTGAAAGCATGGAGAAAAGAGATGGAGAAAACGAACTTAAGATGCATAATAACAATAATCTATAAACTTTAATTGATTCTTAATCTCAGGCTTAATTACTCACAGTATTTATTAGTTTATATCAATCGATCTAAGTTAGAGAGTTTACAAGATTAAAATCATCCTTATTCAAACTTGAAGGTTAACCACGCCTTTATCAAGTTATCTTGAAAAGAATAATTTCTTTCTTTAAAACTTCTAAGTTAGAGAGACAACTGACTAATAAATTAAAGGAAGTAATTAAGAACATTGATAAGAACCAAAGAAAGAGTTATAGAGAGAAGTTATTACTTATCTTAAGCCCTTGAAGTGTTTACTCCATAGAGAGAGAGAGGAGAGAGAGAATTGTTGAGCTCATGGCTCTGATACCATTTGAGAGTTGTATATGGGCTCCTTATATAGAAATCCCATTTCCTACAACAATTACAGGAAAATCCAAAGGTGGCCGACAGGACATACCCCTGTTTGACCTTATCCTTTTGGAAACCCAAAATTCTCAATAAAACAAAAAACTTTACAAAAGTAAAAGTAAACTTTAATAAAGTAAAGTTAACTTTAATAAAGCTACTTTCGAAAAAGCAAGGAAAATACAAAATTACAAAAGTTAAAAGCAAAAAGCTGATAACATATGTCTGCACTTCATCGACGTCTGTCTTCATCTTCTTTTGTCGTGGTGATGATGTCACCCAGCGTTTCTCTTGAATGGCCTGGACTGATTGCTTTACAATTAGTATTTTTTCTTCTAAATATCTCGAGATTCCGGCGATAACCTCTGCACGTGCCATCCCAGGACTTACTTCGGCTTACCCCAGCCATTGCTGCCTTAAACACGTTACCATCTTCTCTTGATATTTAGTTGATCAAATTAATTGTAGCAATCTTCCTGTTCAAGGATTTGTCCTTCGCCTACTGCGTGGCCTGTGAGTTGGTTATTTCTCACGTTCTTGAGTGTCGCTAATAACAAATATTCAAAAAAATAAATAAATATTTTATATTTTTAAATATTTATTATTTATATTATATTTACATTAATGACATTTTACTATTTTTTTTAGTACAATAAAAAAGAGCATAGTTCAACAATGACAGTTGAACTATGCTCTTTTTTACTTTTTTTTTTTTTTTTTTTTTTTCTTTCTCAAATAGGTTTTACACTTCTAAGAAAATATTGGAATACTTAACCAATTTTTTTCAAAAAAAGAAAGAAAAGAAAAACTCTCTTGACAATGGGGTCTGGTGAATTAATCCATATATTCAAAGTCCCACTGTACTCATCCACTTCACTTCTCGAAGCTCTGCGGAACTCCATCCTTTTTGAATAATGGCAGCCATGGCTTCCTTTTCCTTCTCCTTCTCCTTCTCCTCCTCGCTCCTTTCGTCTTCGGTTTCTTTCGATCATGGCTCCATTTCCTTTTCCCCCATCTTTCTTTCACCTTCTTCAGACTCCAATACTCGCATTGTTCGCTGTGCATTTGCAGCCCCCGCTAGAAAATCCCCTCCTCCTCCTTCTTCTTCCTCGCCTGTTAAGAAGAGGCACTGGAAGCAAGGTGAATTTCCGGGCATTACAGAGACATCCGCCCCCAAGAAGACCCCTCTCAAGAATGTCAAAAAGAAATTAGACCGCAAAAACAACGCCAAGGCTTGGGCCAACACCGTCACTGAAGCCTTGTCGGACCATATCATGAACAAACGGTGGCTTCAAGCTATTGAGGTCGCTTCCGCTTTCTTTAATTTCACTTTTCGTTTTAGGTTTCTTTTTTGCCACAGCGATTCCTTACCTCTGCAATTATAGTTTTCATATGTTCTGTGCTCCCTCTTTTTGTTACTTCCTCTTCGTTTCTGTTCGATGTTTTGATTTCTTTTTCTAATACAGTTGTTTGAGACAAGATCGATGACCGATTGCATAATTTTGTAATATGCTCTGGAATTTTTTTTTTCCCCATTTACAGACAAAAACTACATATTTGGGGATTCCAGGGAGATCAATTACATGCTCTTCAAAGTTGAATTGAAAACATGAACATTCATCTTCATGTGCATTAATTTGAAGGAATTAAGTGATAATTTGAAGAGTCTGCATAAACTTCTTGTGCTATTGTTTTCACCTCTAACAATTGTGGCTGCTTTAATTCAACCGTTCAGGTGTTTGAAATGCTCCGAAAACAGCCGTTTTATGAACCAAAAGAAGGAACTTACATGAAGCTGCTTGTTCTACTTGGAAGATCTGGCCAACCACATCGTGCCCGTCAGCTTTTTGACACAATGGTTGAAGAAAGATGTGAACCTACCTCTGAACTTTACACTGCTTTGCTTGCTGCTTATTGTAGGAACAATCTCATTGATGATGCATTCTCCACTCTTAATCTCATGAAGACCCTCCCTGGCTGCCAGCCTGACGTCTACACTTATAGTACCTTAATCAAGGCTTGTGTTGATGATTCTCGCTTTGAATTAGTTGAATCTTTGTATGAGGAAATGGCCGAACGACTGATAACTCCAAATACAGTGACCCAGAACATAGTCTTAAGTGGGTATGGCAAGATAGGGAAGTATGACCAGATGGAGAAAGTTCTATTAGGAATGCTTGAGAGCACAACTTGTAGACCGGATGTGTGGACAATGAATATAATTCTTAGTGTGTTTGGTAACAAGGGGCAGATTGAAATGATGGAAAGATGGTATGAAAAATTTCGCAATTTTGGCATCGAGCCAGAAACTCGTACATTTAATATTTTGATCGGTGCTTATGGGAAGAAAAGGATGTATGATAAAATGTCTTCTGTGATGGAATATATGCGCAAACTTCAGTTTCCTTGGACGACCTCGACATACAACAATGTGATCGAAGCTTTTGCAGATGTGGGAGATGCAAAGAACATGGAGTACACATTCGAGCAGATGCATGCTGAGGGCATGAGAGCAGACACCAAGACATTCTGTTGCCTTATAAATGGATATGCCAATGCAGGTCTCTTCCATAAGGTAATTAGCTCAGTTAAGTTGGCAGGTAAATACGAGATTCCAGAGAATACCTCATTTTATAATGCAGTTATATCTGCGTGTGCTAAGGCTGAGGATCTGATGGAAATGGATAGAGTATTTAAGCGAATGAAAGATAAACATTGTCAGCCAGATAGCAAAACATATTCTATTATGATAGAAGCATATGGAAAGGAGGGCATGAATGACAGGGTTCATTACTTGGAGCTAGAAAAGAAGCAGGTGATTGATGATGCTTCTAATAACAAGTGATTAGGCAATGGAATGGAGTGCAAAATTGGTGCATGTTTGAGAATGAAAACTTGGACGCTACCACTGCCTGTTGTTCCACCAAGGTCCCTATCCCCCAGTCTGTTAAATTGCTACACTGGGTATATCTCGGAAAATCAAATTCGCCCTTCCAGTCGCTTCCTTCATGCAGAGTGTTTCACCATAGCATTTTGGCAATCCTTCAGGCAAATATTATTTTCTATGGGAAGTTTGCGGCTAACTGAATTTTATGTATGGAGCTTTTGTATCAATGAAGCTGATCTGTATTTAGTGTCTCCCAACTTAAGTTATAATAGTTTTAGGCGAACTTGCTTTTTGTTCTGGACAATTGGCGTGCAGTGAAAAAAGGTACGAGATTCTCAAGTCCGCACTCAGTGGCCGCTCGCCCTTGCGTGCCCATGCGGGACACGTTAAAGGTATTGCCTGCAGGAGCACGATTTTCTAGCAAGCAACAATTCACATTACCTTGTGCCTTTTGCCCCCAAAAATTTAAACAATATAACGGTTGTTCAAGCCTTCTAGAGACGATGAAATTGTTCCAATTAATTAGTTTCTGAAAAGAAATATAGCACATCAATTTTAATGGCATATTGTATGCATACAATTGTTTCATAAAATGCTCTTGGCTTCCATCTTTAATTGTCTACTTAAAGTCAAGATCATGACCACTATTTCGTTTACAGGTAAAGTACAAGCGATGAGATTAATATGATGTTAGTTATGGTTTGCAGCAGAGCTCAGGCGGGGGTTCAAGAGAATGCATTGGCCACTCCAAGGACGTTGACCTCTGCCTCCACAATGCAAATGTCCTTCACCAGAAAACCCATGCTTGGTTGCTGGAAATTGCTTAAGAGAATGAATCTAAGCCCTCCGACTTCTGGGTTCGATGCACTAAACCAATTCGAAACTGCCAACACCAAAACAAGAAAAATCCGTGTCATTGTGGTAGAACTGAACTGTTTGTATGTGACCATGTGAGTCATTGTGATTATATATTTTACCTTTTCCAGAATGATGCTTCGAATGCTCCTGATCTTGCAGGCGCAACGTTACCTCTGCGTATATTTTGGTAGTAGGATGTAGCGTCGTGGGATCTGCCAGTGCTAGAAATAGTGAAAGATGGCTGCCTGTTTCACTGCCTCTTCCCTTTGGATACACTCGAATTTTCCTGCAATGACGCCATACGTATGTGTGCCTCATAAGATCATTCCAGCTTCAAACCTGATCAGTTAATTATAGGAATGTATGGAAGGAAGATGGATACCATTTTTGATCTCCCGCGTTGAAGATTCTAGACTCGTGGCTCTCGGCATCCAACTCGTAGAATTTATCAATTTTCCAAATATGCTTGTTAATGATGGGACTCTTTACCATTGATAAACACTCCCCCTTGCTGCCTCTGAAATTTTCTTTGCAAACAAAGACTTCAGCTCCAAACACGCACACATCATCCACCAAATACCCATTTGAAGACTCATTGAATTCTTTTAGGCTAATGTATTTATCGAAACCCCATTCTTTCTTCATTCCTCGAAACCGCCTTGGCTTCCACTTGCCATCTTCACATTACAGATGTTATTATTCATATTATATACAGCTTATTTCTTCAAGGTAAGAGAAGAAATACCTTCGACTGTGAGGTAGTTATCGTTGTTCTGATCGAGCAAAAAAAGTCGGTAAACGACGAACACTTCCCAATTTGGTTGGAGGGAGTCGGTCCCTGCAATTGCCAAATAGAGAGAGATGTGGTCATTCCCATTCTTGCTTTTGTTTCCAAGTGGATGGAGTACCAATTTCCTGCAAGCACATTAGATGATTTATGGCAATGCAATGCAGTTCAGGCTCAAATTTATGAAGAAGATAAAGAGGGTGAAGAAATATCGGTTACCATTTGTAGCCACCTGCCTCAAACTCCCCAGATTCAAACCTATCCACACAGTTCTTGGCTAACAATGAAAAGGACTCTATCTTGACCATGTAATGAGCTGGCGAGACATCGGAAACATATCTTGATATCTCTGCATATTATTTCATATTGGTAAGAAAGCAAATAACGACTATAATCTTGCCACTCAGTATTTTTCAACTCTGTAAAGTGCATGCATTTTGTAGAGGATCCCAGGACCCAAATGGTTAAAATTACGATGTGCAATAGTGTTTCCTTCCTAATTTTTCCATGTTGAATTTAAACTAGTCTCATATCATCGTGTGTGTGCACGGGGAGGAAGAGAGAGAGATAGAGAGATACCGTCCATAGTGTCATCAAGGAGATTGGCCATTACAAAAGGAATTATATGGCTCAACGCAGACTGCAATGACCAGAAGGTAGCTTTAGTTTATAAGATTGTGATGCCTGAGGAACATTCATCCCAAACCATCCTCTTATATGGTTTTTCGGCCAAGCGCAAAGTTATTACTTTCTGCCGTAATAAAAGTAATATTCTGTGCTTGTCAACAGAACATGGTAAAGGATTATACCTATCAAAAAACGGGGTTCAAGGAATCAGAATCCTGTATGCTCCCAAGGCATATATCTTAATCAGCCAAAAGTTGGGCATATATCTTAATCAGCCAAAAGTTCTACGATATCGCTGCCTTTTGCATATCAACAAGCACTTTCTTTTCTTTTCTTGTTTTTTTTCTAAAATATCATTTTGGTACACGTTACTTTGTAACTTGTTCTATGTATTTTCAATAAATTTTTGAATTAATCATCATCTTTAATTGATGTCAATTTTTAGCTAACCTGATAAAATAGTAACAATAATTTTCATTCAAGACAACATACTATGTGAATATGTTTCTAAAATTTATAGTGAAAAGACTAATAGAGATTAATTTTTCTTGAAAATAATTAATCATAAACTAACAATGGAGACTAAATTTGGACATTTGAAAGGTTCCAAAAAAAATTTTTCATTTTTTATTTTTTAGAATTCTCAAAAACAGAAAACTGAAGATATATGCGGTCTTGAAATTCTTGCGCCTTCTAATGGACAATGTTCCAGCTCAACCAGGTAAGGTAGCTACGGGCAAGCACATGTCCAAAGCTTGGACCATTTTCATAGCAAAACAAAATGCGTTTCACCAAAATGCAGCCAACCTCACAGTGGCTACAAACAAGTATTCAAACCTTTACCAACAAATTTCAAAATGAAAACGAAATGATTTCCTTTTTCTCCAACCACCATAAAGTGTCTAACAACAAATTTTCATGTAGCCATCTTCTGTTCCAACAACAAACAATCTTGAATAACGAAGAATACTTATGCTAGACAATACTGATAAATTTCTTGTTCCCTGGTCCACGCTCGAGAGATTCTGAGGCATAATTCGATATTGCCCATCCTGCACATGATGGCTCACTTACTTAGATTTAACATGGATTATATATGATTCATTGCACAAAGGTAAATGTAAAACCAATAGAGTTTTAAATTCATAAAAGTAAACCCAAAAACTAAGAGAGCTTATAATAACTGCACAATTGTGAATGGCCGTATACCAAAGTGAAGGACATCATATTTTCTTCCACCAAACTTAGAAATGATTTATTGGGGATAAAGGGTTTCATAGAAATTGTGTTATAGCATTAGCCCAATCTTAAATCTACTTCCAACTTTATAATATCACCTGAACTGATACAACCGAAAAGAAAACTCTTGTTGTATAAAGTACACGACCGACCGACCATTGTTAAGAAGTGCTCACTACTTACTTTATCAGCAGATTTTGACAAAGACGAAAGCCCAATCTTGTTTCTGGAAATTGAGATGACATCTTGGCCCCACATCGAGAAGCTAGATACACCATCATTATGACCTCTCAAAATAATTGGCTTTGATGGGGAAAGCCTACAAAAGAAATATGAGAGGTTGTCATTCACGATATATATGCAAATATTATTTAAGAAGATAAGTCCGGATAGCAGGAGAGCAGATAAAAGTCGGTTGAGACTTAGACAATAACAAGGTCCGTCTAGTTTATCTACAATAATAATTGGGTCTGAAATGTGGTTCCTTTTGCTGATATATTGGCAATGCAAAGTTCCTAAACCTTTTACAATTATAGTATTGCTGGAGAGAATTGAAATTAAAAGCATCCTTTCTTTTGCTGCCTGCAACTTATTTTCTTAACTTGCAAACACCCCTCTGCCAAACAAGTAACTTTCTTGATTGAAGAACAGATGAATTGTCAGAAATCAAACTAACGTGATCTAACTAAAAACGTCTATTAACTACTCATCTCAGTGCAAGCAAAATAATTTGCATAAGGATCTGCACAAACCTTCTTAGATCCCAAATTCGTAAAGTCCTGTCAAGAGAGCTTGAAACAAGCATATGTTCTTCTGGTGCAGCTAACTGTAAGCATAAAAGGTAAATCAAACTCAAGATCATTCCACAGCTGCTTTCCTAAAGCATGTCAAAATTACCTTAGTCACATATCCATCATGTGCCCGCCAAGTTGCAATAACATTTCCACTCCTCGCATCAAATAGCCTACAATACCCTGAACTTAGTCCAGCTGCAATCCAGGAAGGCATAGCCGAAGCACCATCTGCAACCATTTTGTCAAATCCACAAGAGCATATGGTCGAGACAAGAGAAGGAAAACCAGACTCGACGCCATCTCCTCTCCACAGATGAAGCTTTTGACCTTGAGCAACATCAATAAACCTGTGGAAAAATAATCATCCATAAGATAATCAGCATGAGTTTATTTTACTCTCATATAAATGAGCTTTAAAATCAATCTGAAACCGAAAGTATGTTTTCACCTAAGAGAACCATTCCCCGTGCCCACTACAAGCTTTTCAGCAAATTCTATATGATGCATATATGTATACAAGCTTCCATCAAATACACTAGTTAGTATTCCACTTGACAATGAATTGGAACTTATAGAGTTGGCATGGTCAGCATTTGTCTTCAAGACAGAAGATAAAGGGCTTGCAAGATGTGCAGAATCCACTGATGACTCTGCAAATACTGATATAAGCTTTCCTGATCGGCTATTCCAGACATGTATAGTTCCATCACAAGAAGCTATTCTTCCAGTAGGCGACAAAACACAAATGTCATTGACAACCTAAAAGTTTCAGAACAAAATTAAAAATAATCATAACCTCCATAACCAATAATAATAACAGGGGAAATTTTAATATAATTGTCATTTAATTTCTGAATTCCAAAGGGCTCAGAGATAAACAATCCATGTTATGAATGAATCAAGAAAAATAAGGTCTCATTATGATCACAAAAGGAGGAAGAAAAAGAAAAAGAAAGAAGAAAACCTCTTCATGACCATAATAACCAGAAACACAGTTAACTCTAGACAGTTCCCACCTCTGAACCATTCCTTTGAACCCAGATCCTATTCCAGCGGTGAAAACATTAAATTCATCTGGACAAATGGCCAAAGATCTTACTGCCCCATGATGCGCGCGAACTGAGTAAATAACAGATGCTTTAATCTTCCATGGAAGTTCTTCTTTCAGACCCACCGCACGGCCAAGAAAATCAGGTCCATCCCAGCTAGATGCTATACTGGGGAACCAAAACCAGGGTTCAAGCTTTATAGAGTGAGACATTGATGCGTGCATTTGTATGGAACCTTGATGAACATCATGGAGCCGTCTTAGGGGCATCAAGTTTTTGGCACCTTGAGCCCTTTGTGATTGAGGGATTGACCACCCTACAGCATTAAGTAAAAGTTTGGCAGGACTGTATTCACCAGTTGAACCCTTACTGAATTCAGTCCTTTTACTGAATAATTTTTCTGAACTGCATCGAGATGACTCCCCTGTACATTCCCACTGAACAAAGATACCTTCAGAGATGTGCATAAACAAATTGAAATGCAGGTTTGATTATATTTTGAATGAATCAACAGAAGCATAATCCAAGACAATCCTCAAAAGCTACTCCTACCTTCCAGTTATGGTACCGAAGAAGATATTGCTCAAGCTGCAACCATGTTGTACAACACTGTCGGAGCTTTTCTATCCCAAGAATAGATGCAAAAGTAGGATACAAAATCAGTCTGCAATTTCGAAGGAAAGTAAAGATATGAGTTATGAGAGAACAAAACTTTAGTGTTTTAAAAGGATAGAGAGTGCTAACACAAGGCCCATGCGGCCTTCATTTGGGACATCTCCATCACTGCTTCGTTTGGAAACTTTCATGTTTTTGCCAAGAGAAGTAGATCGATAGGCAGCTTCCTGTGAAAAAGCAAGCTCATCGAATACCTCTCTAAGTTGGGGTATAAGATGCAATGCAATCATATCTGGTCCAATTAGCTGACAAACTGTCATTAGAGAACTAGCAGCAACCTGGTCAACAGGTAGCAGATTACATTCCAAATCATCAAAAACTAACTAGCTGGCAAATAAATTGAGAGGGGAAAACAAGTAGTTCAAATATAATATACGGGAAAAATTAATTTATTATGCAAAGAAACATCATCCAACGTTAAACACAGATAAGGGAAGAAAAATAATGCACTGAAATTGTAAATTAAAGTAAACTATAATTTTCAAAAGTTCCATCGGGAAAGAAAAAGAAAATTGAAATGATAAGTTGCACACTTGACGACATATAGAATGCTATATAGCAACTTGCAGACACAAAAGTGCCGTAGTAAAGCAGATGTGTGCTGCTTAGTGTAGTCTATTGACACCAATGTGGCTACCATAACATGCCTTTTTTTTCTCCCTATAGAAACAAAATTTATATGAGCAAGAAACATATTACATTAACAAGAAGAAGAGAAGATCCTCTAATATAAAATGACAAAAAATTACAAGAAATCAGACCGTCTAAAGATGCAAAGGTGAATCCCGTTGGTCAGTGGCATCTAGCATGTTTGTTAGACATCTTCCCAGTATTTATCTTTAAAAAAATACCACTTCTTCCCAACAGAGAGCTGAAAAGCCTTTAATCTAGTGTTATCCAATCTTCTAAAAGTATAATTTCCAACAAAATGGAGATAAGAGAACATACATATTTTCAAAGACCCAATAAATATTAAACTAGAAAAGAACGTTAACCAATAAACATTCATTAGCATTACAACATTTTTGCCTAGATAGACAAACAATTGGTGGTAATGAACTTTTCAAATTTATTTTTTCATCGTCAAATACACAAATGTGAATGCAGAAATACATGAACGCATGCATGCTTTGTGGTGAGAGATTTGAAACACCTGAAGCACTGAGACATCCAAATTCTTCTGAATAAGCACCATGACATGCAAACATTTCTGGCCCTACATAACCATAGGTATGCACCATAAGTTCAGAAACATCAATCCACGTTTGCAACTTTGCCCGAGTATATTAGGAAATTTTACCTCAATAAGCTCCTTTAATACCACTTCACCTGGTAAGTAGGCAACAAGGCCATCTAATGTGGTGAAACAATCAATAAGGGCTAAACTACTCCAACTTTGCATGGGTTCAGGCTTGGACAGAGAAGAAAATTTAATGCAGCACCTAACAACATTCTTGAATAATGGAAGCATCTGCTTGACGATGAATATATCACCAAAAAGACCACCTAAACAATAGAAATTAAAGTGACTTAATTGAACATGTCTACTTTCAAAAAGAGGTCATACCAACGACCCAACAAATCAAGAATACCAATTCTAACGAGCGCATCAATGCCATCTGCACAGATTCCTTTCCCGAAGCAGTTAATTAAAGGCAGGATTGTCTGGAACAAGAGTGAGCAAGTTATAACTGCACTGAGACACGTGCATACAGGGCTAATAGGCAAATTAAGACAAACACATATGGATATCAAATACAATTTTTTATGCCATCAAAATTCAAAGACTTCGATACAAGTTAAACCTGATTAATGGTAACAGGCATCCCAAGTTCTTCACAAGAGCCAATAAGAAGCACAGAAGCAGCAGCTGCTGAGCTCTTATGTGGAACAACAGATAGGTTAGATATGACCAAAGGATGAATTGTTTCCATATACACTTGTTTACCAAGCCGATTCCATATTTCTCTTACAAATGAGTCTTGGAGAAGAAAAACCTTCAAATGTGAATAACCAGTAACCTGAAATTAAAATATCAATAAGCAAAGAGATATATAAATTTTTAATAATACAGTGAAATTGACAAAAAGAATTCATGACTAGCCTGTAAAATCTTTTGGATAACAGGTAAAACCAAAGTCTTCACTGCCTTAGGCATCAGACACTTCAAAAACTCTTTTAGTAGTACATAAGCCCATTCTACTTCAGCATCTGACTGAGGAGTCAATATAAGAGGCATGCAATAAGGAGCACACATTTCAGCAGCAAATTCTCCCATTGCCTTGAGAGCCCCTTGTTTTGCGAAATTGGCAGCATAACGAAGTTGGGTAGCATCTTTTGCAAGAAGCTGAAGTGGAGCTAGAAACAAGTAGCATGACTTGATTGTAGCAGGAAAATAAGGTGATTCCAATATATTTTTGGCCGATGGCCTCCTAACAATGTTTTAATAAAATAGAAGAGTTAGTCAGGTAGAGTCCATAGCATATGAACTCATCAACCTAAAACTAGGGCAATATATAAGACCAATGGCTACTTGGCAGAAACAAAATCAAAAGACACCAGGCACAATTTATTTGAACGATTGTAATTACTATTTACAACCAACGGTATCAAAAAGTATAAAACCTCAAAATTACCACCTTGTCAAGTCCTTTTGGATGCATGCTTCAACAAGAATTGTAATGTCAGGAGGAAGTTCTTGTATAAAGCCAGGCAAGATACCACTTTCCAAGTACATAGTCAATGAGGTAGAATGAAAAAGTGGCCTCCTCAAATGAAGCTCTGCTAAAATACAACCGATAGAAAAGATATCATTCGCAGCACCATCAGAAAATTGCAATTGAAATATTTTTTCTCTCCATGATAACAAGTCTTGATAGCCAATTGAATCTTTACCCTCCACTTCAACATGCTCAAGAAGATAGTTCAGTGTAATATTGGTTCGCAGCTCATGCTGCACAAATATATCAGAAGTATTGGTTAAACATTTATTGAAGCTCTCTGCCGATAACAACTCTTTGGAGGACATATCTTCCGATTTTTTAGCATGATAGCCATAAAGAGCACTTAAATGTCTGGCCTCTTCAAGGAATGATGATGCTTCTTCTAATTCTTCTAGATAGGATATTTCAGACATAATAATATCTTTATCTTCCATTTCATTTACATGCCATTGATTCACAACTGATATTACAGGGCTTTGACATGATCTCTTGGTTGGAACTTTCCGTTTTGGGTGTGGTCGACTAAAGAGTTGACGACGTCCCATAGACCTTGGGAGCATGGGTTCAGATAAAGGCAACATAACGTTCTTGGCAGCAATAGCAGCTTCACCTGACATTTTATATCCAAAAGTGACGTCAATCCACTCATGGAGTTTTTCTGAGACCCGATCACTTTCTAAAGCATCACGATGCAATTTAATGAACTCCTCAGGACTACCTGCCCATGGAGGTACAGCCAAATCAGACATACCATCATGCATTGAATAAAATATTTGAGAATCACAATAAAATTCAGGAATGCATTCATCAGGGGTCCACTGATAAAGCCTCTGCATGTTAGAAGGATATTCATTGGGTTCATAAACTGAACGGACGGCCATACGTAAAATGCTTAAAGGTAACCTTCTGGCTTTATAGCTGCAGACAGCCAGCTCGGAAAGACACTCATCTGATACATGATGTGGGATTTCAAAGGTAGTGTAGGTGAAGTCCAACTGTTCATCACCTTTTGCCAACCGCCATTTGCTTTTGCTTAAGTCCCGCCATCCAACATCAGAATTCCCATCTGGCTTTGTGCTAAAATCTATTACCCATGGCATTATTGTATGAAATTTGTGGTCATCCCACCTTCTCCCAGCCAATCTATTTAAGGCAAGTAAATACTCAAAATTACTCAACTCACCCCTCCACCATCGAATAAAATCAGACGGCCAGTCTATTGAGGAAGAAAGCTTCAAATCAGCATAAAGAGCTTTAGAAGAACAATCCTTTGCACAACAATTTATCTGTCCTGATGTAGCCATCGAACAATTTTTTTCTTTCATCTTTAAATCACACACTAACCCAGGCATATCACAAATGTGCAGCCAAGTCCAGCACATCTCATTCAACATCACACTGGATGGGCATATATTGCCATGGAATATCCCTAAGCCATGTATAAAGGCTAGGGCAGATAGTAGCTGATATAGTAGAAACCTTATATGCCACTCAGACTTTAAGGCATCCGGACTATAATGGAGAATGTTCTCTAATGTGTATGGAGTTGTAGGCAATATTGCACTGGTATAACCATAAGTCCTTAGCATTGAAAGAACGGGCACGATGTTGGGATGCCTCAAGCAATTCAGGAAGACATTATCTTGAAAAGACGGAATTCCAACTAAGCTAAGAAAATTTATGGAGTCCCTTCCTGAAGCTCTTCCTTCAATTAAGAGACAGAGTGAGTGCAATACATGATCTTCCAAAGATCCACTAGACGAGAGGTTGGAAGCAATTTCCTCAAAAGTAGAGGGGGATGAAATGCTAACACGAGCAATGGGGGCCAAGGAACTGATGATCCTCGAACAAGAGAGCCTACTGGAATGGTTGTAGTTAGAACTGTCTGATTTCTCACCAATTTGTGGCGAATACAGAGAACCTGTATGAGGACTATCCTCTTGAATTTCAACTTGATCTCCACTAACTTGAGATATAGTGTGAATACTCTCTTCGCTACGACAGTTAAAATTGTCCAGCAAGTACTCATTCCTGCATTGGGGGTGGGATGGTATTAAATTCTCCCTAGAGACAAATTAAATAGACTACTACGGAGAAAGCCATAATTCATCAGATACTATCAAGCAACTTGTCCAAACTTTCCCGAGTTTGCGACGCTTGCGAGCAATAATGTTTAGAAATGTGCCAAAACCTAAAATAAAGAAAAAGATGGCCATACACATAGTTGGTTATGCAATTGTAATCATGGCCTGGCAGATATACGATCATAAATTGAGAACCTGAAGTTTCTCCACTTGACACCTGCGCGAAAAAAGAATCAGATAACGACACTCACTTAAACGCACTCGTATTAAGATTATGCACCAGTGGGAAGGAGACCTGAACAACGGCGGTGGAGGTGAAGGGCAGGGCCGAGTCGGAGATGGCATAGGAGACTATGAGTCGGTCGGAGAAATCGAATTTGATTCGACTTTTAAGACACTCATAGCAAAACCTCGACTGCTCTTCCATTTACCGGATTGAAACTACTTTTACTCCATTAAACTTGAAGGCTTCCCGCAAGAGGAGACTGATCGTTCATTAATTACTTACAACTCCACGAACCGTCCAACTCAATTTTCAAATTGTAGAGGAAAACGGATCAAAACCATCTTTCAGCTGCAAGTCCGACTGATTCCCATTTCTCAGTCAAAATATACATTTGATGTAATTCGTTAGATTGTTGAATCTGGCATCTGGACATTCACAAACAGCAGTTATTCACTCGGCAGTCACCAAAGGCCACCGCCACCTCGTCCTCCTTTCTCTCTGTTTCCCTCGCGCGCGCGCGCTCTGCAAATATGCGATCACTTTTTCGGTCGCCTTGTAGGGGCTGTTTGGGGGATGGGTTTGGTTTGGGTTGGATTGGCTTCCAAATCCAATCCCATGTTTGGGGGATAAGTTTTCCATCCCTAGGCTTCAAACAACAAACCCCCATCCAATCCCATGGGATTCCTTCTCCAAACCCATGGGTTCTCTTGAAATTACAAAAAAGTTAGTGGGACCCATCACTTTTCTCTCTACTTTTGTAATAATTATGGTGGGTCCCACCACTTCTCTCTCCAATTTTTTCTCATAATTATGATGTATCCCACCATTTTTCTCTTCCTCCTTATCTATCTTTCTCTATTAAAATATTTTTTTAAATTATAATTATATAGTTTTTCTTCAATTAAAAATGTGAAGTTACATTATCTTAATCTAAATAAAATTATTTTTTTATTTATATTTAATTCAATTAACAATAGTTCAAAATATGTATAATTTTTAAATTTTAATATAAGAAAAATATATTTTAGATGACTTACTTATATTAATATTTTAAAAAAGAACATTTAATTTTAAGTTAACATATTAAAATTTAAGCCTATATGTTATTTTCAAATTAACAATATTCAATGTAACAAAAATAAATGGTATTTTATTTTGAATTTATTAAAATAAAATAAAAAATATTTAATTTTAAATTCGTTATAGTAAAGAAAATATTTAATTTTTAAATTAGATACACAAAAAAAACGAAAGTATATGTATGATATTAATTTTGAACTTAGTTATATTAAAATAACTGATATAACTAAAATATATGTTATTTTATTTTTAATTTAGTCATTTTAAAATAACATATATAATGTATTTTATTTTAATTTAATCAAATTAAAATTAGAGAAACTATATACATTTTTCTCTATATGTAATTCTATAAACTAATTTCACTTTTTCCCCATGAACCATGTGATTTTTTTTCTCATTAACTACTTTAACTTATGTCACCTACCAAAATTTATGAAAAATTGGAAAAATACTTGGAAAAAAAAAGTTCATTTCTCAATGTTTGAACTTTTTGTCAAACTACTTTGTAAAATATACTTTCAAAATTCCAAAACTTTAGGCTCCGTTTGACAACTATTTGGTTTTCAGTTTTTGGTTTTAAAAATTTTGCTTGTTTTCTCATCATTTCTCTACATTGACTTTCATCTTCTCTACAATGGTTTTCATCTTTCTTAAGAAAACACTTGAATTCTTGGCCAAATTCCAAAAAAAAAAAAAAAAAAAAATTGAAAGCTACTTTTTTTAGTTTCCAAAACTTGGCTTGATTTTTGAAAACACATCTAAAAAGCATATAAGAAAACATGGAAAGCTATAAGTGGAAGTAGTATTTATAGGCTTAATTTTCAAAAACCAAAAACCAAAAACCAAATGGTTATCAAACGGGGCCTTAACAATACCCTTCTTACTTTTAACTTATTCATTTTATGCTTTTGATAATGTTATTTAAATTGACATCACCATGAATGGAGTGAATGACATAAATTAGAGTTACACAAACTACACATGGTATAATTCCAATTTGAATATGGTTTGGACAAAATCTTTAAATATTGATATACAAATTTTCACACAAATCTTGTCAAAATATTGATATGCAATTCAAAAACAAATTATTAGGTCACAAAAAATGGAAAAAAAAAAGCAGCATAAAAAATGTCTTTAAAAAAAAGGTATAAACAGCTTCATTCCAACCCCAACCCTGCACTCCAAACATAGGTTTCAGCAAACCAGACAGACTCAACACTGCACCCCAAACACAGTAATCAGGATTCCCAGGCTTTCTGATTACGACCCAGGATTCCCAGGCTTTCTGATTCCCAGGCTTCCTGATTACAAAACAGCGCGCCAAACAGCCCCGTAGAGACTTGAGAGACAGCGAGAGACGGGTATTAATCCGGGTTTTTTTATTTTTATTTTTATTTCTTTTTATTTCTTTTTCCACTATGCCCCGTTTGGTTCATGGTAGGTAATAATGGGTGGGAATGGAGATAGATTTGTGATTTACTTGTTTGGTACAAGTTTTTCAAACTTGGAAATGAGAATAACCCATTTCCATATATTTCATATACCAATCAATAAGGATTTTCTACACCTTCCTAAATTGGTAAGTTTTCTTCATTTCTCAAGAACTTCTCTTTCTATTAACTTTTTCCTCTTATTTTATTTTATTTTCTTATTTCTCTATATTATTTAATTAATTTAATTTTTACAAATATGTTTAAATTAAATTTATAATTGGTAAAAGTATATTAAAATTAATTTTAAAATAATATATTAAATATTATTAATCATTATGATAATAATTCTAATCACACTTTTTTTTGGTTAAAAATCAATATGAATAAACATTGTTATATTAATTCATTTTTATTTGTGACATATATTAAATTCATAAATTATTAATTAATTGTTTTAAAATATTAATTAATAAACTAGTAAAATAAGTTAAATTTATTCAATTAAATAATCTAGTAGAAGTGTTTAGTTTTCAATCATTATAGTTATTTTTTTTAATTAAAATCATTATTTGACTATTTAGAATCAATTAGTTTATGTCGGCGGCTTATAATTTTTTTTTTAAAGAATGCTTATAATTGATATTAATTAGTTCATTAATTAGCTCTTTAGTTAATAGTTCACAAATATATAGAGAAAGATAGATAATTAATTATATAAAATAAATACAAATATTATTTATTTTTATAAAAAAATTGATAACATTCGTATGTACTACCAAACACATATATCTTATTCTCATACATCTTATTTTCAGGCATCTGTTACCCATGGGCATCCTATCAAACCTTAAACCAAACGACCCCTTAATGGTGGTAACTGGTAGTAGATCGAGGATGCAAATGAATTCGTAGAGTAAGAAATGTGTCTGTTCTTTTTTTCTTTTTGTTTAGTGCAATAATTGAGAGTGGAGGATCGAACTTGTCTAACGAAAGTTATGTTCATAACAGCTAATTCGTTGCAATTGTTAAACTAAAAAATAAATACTTTTTCATTGATAGAATTTTTAATGGAGAATATCGTTTTTTGGACTATTTTATTTTTAATTCTAATCTCACATGCGGAATACATTTCCCTCCACTGCCAAAAGAAAATAATAATAATAATACATCTAAATTATCTATATTATATCACCTTTTTTAGTACAACATATATGATAATAAAAGATAATCTTTTAAGTTCAGCTACCCATACCCTCAACTAAAATGTCAAGTGTTCAAATCTCTTACTTCACATATTGTTGAACTAAAAAAACAAACTACACGTTGGGTGAGAATTTAACGTTTTGATCAAAGATGGTAAGATTTAAACTTTGACTTCAAAAAAGTATGTATTTTAATTGCTAAGGTATGGCCATCTATATTATATTACATTATTGTACCCATTCATTTTTCACATAATATTTCTTATTTAAATACAGTTTTAATTTAACCTTTAATTTTTATAATTTTTTCATTTTATTTCTCAAGATTTAATAAAATTGAGTTAGACCACTCTCCTTTTTAGTATTTAATTTTCGAAGCAAGTGTAACTTGATCATAATTTTTTTTTTTTTTTTTGTCTTTTAAAATATAGCTTGTTTTAAATTTTGTTAAAAATTTTTATGAAATCTTAGTCCAATTTCAAGGTAATTGGCATAGTATATAGAGATGTCTATTTTCCCTGCATGACCAACTTTTAACAGGATGGAGAATTCTCGTTTAGGCAAGAAATAGGAAAGGGAGTGGAGGAAAAAAAAATTCTTCGCAAGCTAAATAGGGATGAGAACGAAAAATCATTTTCCATCCCCGTTCTCCGTTCCTCGTCCTATTTAATTTTTTTCTATTTTCTATTTTATTTTTTAATACATATATAGGTATATATGTGTATATATATATGTCATTTGCCACCAAAAACATAACTCGTATGGACTTGTGACCAAAAAGTCAAGTTCAAATCCACCAATCCCTAAATGTTATTGAACTCAAAAACAACTTTATTGTTAATGATTTAGATAATTTAATATGTTGGAATTATATAATTAAACATTTGAATTATATATATGAATTAATTAAATAATTTGATATGAAATATTATTTTATTTCTATTAAGAAGTTTAAAATTTTGATCTTTAAATAGAGATTTTTTTTAATAGAAAATTAACTATTTAAATGAAGATTTATCGTGAATAATTAACAATATAATTGAAAATTAATGAATATTTCTCATGGAAGTTAACTATTTGAAATTTTATCAAAAGAATTATTTTATTCTTAAAAAAAAAAGAACTAAACAAGGAATAATTCCCCACGAGAAACCTGATCTCTGCAAATTCTCGAAATCCCCGCCCTGGTCCCCACAAAATTTAACAAAAAATTTCACGAGGATGGAGATTCAAATGGGAGCGAGAACGGAGACAGGGAAGCCATCTCCATCCGCATCTTGTCCCGTCCCGTGGAGATCTCTAATATTATATTTTGAATACTAAAAATTAACCTCTTAATATAAAGGAAGATTAGTTTTGTTAAACCCACCTAAAATAAGTGATTTTCCCGATTCCAAATTGCAGTCCGGTAATCGAACTTTTAGAGCCACCAATGAAAAAGTCCAACAGAGAAATGAACAAAATTTCCAATAATTAATTTATTTACAATCACCCAACATCGATGGCCAGAAAGTAAAAATGACACTCTAAACTCCCAATGAATGTCAGCCTTTGGTACGCTTTTTCTTCTTCATTTGAAGTCTGCAGCGCCACGCTTTGCTATTTTAGTGGAGATTCGAAGTTCTGTTGGCCTGGCCTCGCAGGTGTAAAACATTATGCAAACTTGCAAACAGGACGTGGGACTTCGAGCTACCATTTACAACGTGGTACCATCATTGCTACTGACTAAAATCTGGATCCTCTAAACTATATACCAACCAAACCAAGCCTTCTGTCTCTCGTTCTCGTGGTCTGAATCAAGTGCATTATATTATCAACCAAAGCAGTTTAAGAATATATTTTAGGTTTCATTGCCTTAAATTCTATGGTACCTTTTTTTTTTTTGATAAGAAAATTCTATGGTACCTTTATACTCCAAATGAATCACCCGTGAGATATCTCATTTTCAGAGCCTCCACTTCGGTGATGTGAAGAACTGCCACTAGGAATACGGTATCGAGCGATTTCATGGTTCACGCGGGAGAGAAGCATTTTTGAGTGAGCCAACCTCTTGGTTAACTCATCATCCTGCACCTCATTTATTAAAATCAGATTCTCAGCTAGGGGTTATCATATAATAAAATAATTCTGGTGATTTGGGGAGCCACCTTGGTTAGAAATGCATGACGACTTTCCTGTGGTCTACTTTGTGATTGATGAAGTGTGTTCGCCTTTTCATCCAGCTCAACTATCTGCCTCTTTAGATTTTTGTTTTCCATCTAATCCAGAACGGCAGTGGAATAAGAACAAGAGGCTTAAAAATGGTAAAGCTCAGCTCAAGAGAATATAAGTTTGTATTATCATGTATATGTGAAGTGTAACAGAATGTACTGGTGACAAAATAGCTGTGCATAAAGAATTACATAAGAAATGACAAAAGTATCCACAATAATTCTTTTTTTAAAGAAAGGCAGAGAATATAAAATACTAATGCTTAACATCCCCTTGCAAGTACACTAATCTAGGATGAAGGAGATTCTAGGAAATGGAAAGATTTTTCCTCGAACATAATATGCCTGGAGACAGAGAGATGATTGGTGTCTTTCTGAGGACCGAAGGTACCCCGTGTGGTGATTGCCATCCACTATAGCCAAGGAAAACACAACTGAAAGACCTATTGTGGTGATTGGTAAAGATAAGAGAATAGGCCATAGTCAAGGAAACCACAAATAGCAGACCTATACTGGAGTTTGTTTGCATTGTAGGCCCAGAGAAACGGAAAGCACACAAATCCAAAAATTCGTATATGATCATTGGATGGCTGTCTATTGTAGAATGTTCTACAAGGAGAAACAAGGGAGAGAACAGGACTTGCTAATTAGTTGATCAAATAGGTTGGAGTTTGGAAGGCAATAGGAGAAAAAGATTGGGAAGTGCCACATTTCTTTTTTTTTTTGAGCTCAACAACATCTGGGGTGGGAGAATTCGAATCCTGACTTCTTGATTGAGGGTATATGCCTTAACCAATTGAATTATACTCGTGTTGGAGAGGAGTGTCACGTTGAGCTAGAAGGGATTGAATAACCTCAACCATATGAAGGTTTTTCCTTTCAACTCTTTTACTTTGCTTGGGAGTATGAGAACAGACTAGACGATAATATTATCTAACTTAGCAAATAATTTTGAAATTGGATAGTACCCCCCTTCCCATTCATTTTTAAAAGTACAAGTACTGGAATTAAATTGAGTATGGACCATATTACAGGAACAAAGAAAGGCTGGACGGGTCTAATCTTTGGTGTTAAACAAATATATCTAATCTTTGGTGTTGAACAAATATATCTAAGAGACATGGATACAATCATTTCCAAAAAGAAGAATTAGTTCCAGTAACTAAGAAGCACTACAGCACCCCACAGATCAGGATGGAGTAGTCAGGAAAGGATGCGTACAATTCTTGGCCAACTGACGTAAAATAAAATTGAAAGCATTTCTGACTAGCTGATGTTACATCACCCATCAACCCAAAAGCTTAAGCTGATGGGTTATGGTAAATTTAATTATATCAATACTCTAACACTCCCCCTCACTTGTGGGCTTGCAAATTTGTAAGAGGCCCAACAAGTGGAAATCAATATTAATGGGGGAGGAAATGATATTACAGGGGTTCGAACTCAGGACCTCCTGCTCTGATACCATGTTAAATCACCAATCAACCCAAAAGCTTAAGCTGATAGGTTATGGTAAATTTAATTATATCAACACTCTACCAGCTGATACTGAGCTATTACAAGAGATGGTTCTTGGCAATTATTTGCGAGGTAGTGGATTTAGGAGATGAACAAACTGCATTCAGCTCTCAGGCCATAAAAGAGATGTGACAAATCACAAATCCTCTCTGTAAGAAAAGAGGTTCAGCTATAACAGGCTAATTCATCCACAATCTCCTCAATCTGAGAGAGATTGGTTCTCAAAAACTCCATCTTTCTTCATTTTATAGAGTTGAGATCACAAGCCCATTAGAAGAACTGGATTCGTAAGTGCATCATAGTCCTTCCCAAATTTTGAAGGCAGAGGAACAGCTGATGGTTTCACTTTCGCCCACTTTTTCTTCCGTGGAGGATGGGGAACAGAACCAGCCATGATGCGTTTGTGTATTTTTGCCACATCCCAAATTGAGGGTTGAATTTTTGCTGATAGGCAACGACGAAACCAGGAGGCCAGACTTGAGTATCATAATCAACTCTACAGGGCCATTAGCAATAGCAATGATGAAATTAGGCGGCTGGTTTTTCTTAAGTAGATAGTAATTTTCATTGAGCTTCGTTGTTGGAGGTTAGGAGGAGGAGAATATAAAATTGGGAGACTTTGTGTTCTGGATTTAGCTGAAGAAAGGGTTGACGAGTCTAAGCTTGAGCTTAAGTGGACAGAAAGGGAATTTGCATTAGCTGTAGATGAGGATGAAGATGCAACTGGAATGGTTTCTTCGGGAGTGTTAGGGCTGGCTTGTTGGGTGAAAGAGGGCTTGATGATTGCTAAGATACCAAGAATGAGAACCCAGAAAGAGAGGAGGCCTATAATTGGAAAAACCTAGCCGAATAGAGCATGAGGTTTGTACGTCGTAAATGACAGATTGTACAGGTGGCAGCATAGACGTAACGAATTACAGAAAACATAACAGAAGAACCTTGGTATACAATACAATAAATATCCACTATAATTGAAATGGAAGAAGATATCAATACTTACCCTTAGCTAAAGACTGGAACTTGAGACATACCGCATTATATTAACAATAAAAATATTTGTGAATAGCTCGTGCTTACCTTCAGTATCCCATTCTGTACAGAAAGTAAGTGATCCCGCTCTCGTAGTTTCTCACAAGCTATTTGAGTAGCTAGTGCTTCAGCTTCCTTCTTGCTTAGTACAGATTTGTAACTACAGAAACCATTGTCATGTTAAGGTAGGCAGAGAAGGAAAATTCAAGTCTGCATGAGCGAGCACATGACGCTGACAGAAGATAACTGGCAATTTCTGATGGTATATGTGAGGATCAGGTTCTACCCTCAATCTGTAGTCTCTCAAATTAGGGACTACAATTCAGAGAACCCTACCTCCAATAAATAAATGAATACTATTTCCAATGCATTCACTCTTTACTACTACTTGTTTATCTTATCATTGATTACAAAACAAAGCAACAAACTCAAAAAATTCGCCCACAAGGTCTTGAGTGAAAGCTGTTATACATCAAAGACCAATTAATTTTATTCTCCAATTATTAGGTAACAATACAATTATCATCAACTTTCAATAAAGGACAAAAAGCTTAGTAAACAATATGTAGCTAGAAACATAGTGGAGAAATCTCATTTACAGTATTCTGGAAAAGCTCTCACCATTCTCTTTCCTCATTTAAATCATTAAGTTGTGTCCTCAAGTTATGAACCTCCTGTTCCTATAAAAAAAAAAATAATAATTAATGTCATCCCGACAGGTCATAATGAAAATTAGCAAATGAAAATTGTAGCATTTTCCAATTTCCACCTTTTCGCGGAATTGTTGTGACTGTAGATGAGCCTCCATAACCGTTTTCTGAACTTGGTATTGATCTATAAAGTTCTAATTTTTTCAAGAGTAAAAAATTGTCACTAGTTACATGCAAGCATAATGTTTGAAGTCTCAAAATAAGAGAAATTTTTGTTATCCAAAAAAATAACAGTAAAAAACTTACAGCATATTTAGTCAAGTCCAGTTTGACACCAAGTAAATCTCGAATAACATCATGTGTCATACTTTCTGCTGCTGCCAGCCTGGCATTCAGTATGCATATCTGAAACAGAATAACGTTTTACATCGAGTTCAGATAAATGTTCATTACTTTCACAAGGATTCCAGATTGCAGATAAATCATTTTTTATTTTTTTATTTATTTTTTTAGTATGATAAATCATTTAGTTGTCTAGCCAATTTATGTACCTCTTTCTGCCGACTAGTTGCCAGTCCCTCAAGCTCCTCTAAACGAAGCCTTGCTGTTGACAGCTCGTGCTCCTTCTCCAAGCTCATCTGATGCACCAAGTTTGAAATGCATCTGAATGGTGAGCTCGAACCCCTTGGTCTTGCTGAATTTTTCTCGACTTTATCTAATGTTGGTGCAGTCATTGGATTTGAATGATCTTTGCTTGCATCACGAACCATTACTTCCAGATTTGTGTACTGCCCATAAAGGATATGGATGGAAAATGTGACAAAAAGATTAAAAAAAAAATGTATTACCTAATCACCACCACCAGAGAGCATGAAATTTCCGTCTAAGTTGACTCGACTCTAAACATGTTAAGAGGCATAAAAGTTGGGGTACTGCACCACCACCTATAGGCTGTCATAAATCATAAAACTCAAACAAGCCAAGAGCATCAAAGAAATCCTTAATGATCATGACATTAAATTAATTCTTAATCTTGTTCTCAAGTCTCATATTTTTTGTATTTTTAAACTTAATGCAGATCTACATACGTAACCTGGCGCAAATCCATAATCTACTATTGCTAGTTCCAGCATTTTTTTTTCTAATAGAAGTTATTAATGATGCATACTTGAATGAAATTTCTTTTGTTTCTTACCTTCTGTTGGTACTTCTTTGCCTGGGCATCAGCATGCAATACAAGCTCGAAGATGTATTCTTTGTGTCGTTTGATCTTCGAATACAAGGAGCCAAACTTCCATCAATGAATATTTATAACTGATTTAACATGATTTTCACAAGACAAACAAAATACTTTATCCAAAAGAAGTAATGTTCAAATATTTTAGTGGTTTAACCGACCTCTTTGTCTTGTTCTACCCTTTCCTCTTCAAGAAGTTTTATTCTACTTCGTGCCTCGAGCAGTTCTAGAAGTATACTTCCTGGTTGCCTGTACTTGAAATTTCTTTTTCTCTTTAGCAAACAAAAAGTGACATCATAATAGTTCATATTTAAAAAACAGACAAAGAATTTTGAACCTGAGTTGCTGTTGAGCATGCTCAACAATTTCATCTCCAGAATCCACAACGCTAGAGAGATTTTCTACAGCTAATAGTCTCTGTCTGAAGATTTGTTTCTCCAGTTCTAGTGATTCTCTTAACGTGCGATTTTTCTCAACCTCCTCATCCATCTCATGCACCTGTAAGGGGAAATAAATTGTAGAGAATACTCTGATGTGAGTGATCAGTTAAAGTAGAACTGATGCATAGAGTTTTCAGGATTGACCTTTGCTTCCAACATATTTATGGTACTCTCAAGCTCTTCAACAGAGTGTTCTAAAATCTTCACCTCCTCTTCCTTCTGTTCTGCGTACAATTTACTAGCCTCTGATTCCTGAAATTAGAAGCAGAACTCACAACAAGAACAGATCTACCTAAGATCAAACCTCGATTCTAGTGTTAGAAGCAACCATAAAAATTCTAAGATAAAACCTGACGAGCTTCAGTGGCAACAGCTTCCTTTTCATCAGCCAATGCATAGGCTATGTCAAGCTTGTCAGTCAGAAAGCAGACTTGTTCATGGAGTTGGTCTCTCTCCCTAATGACTCTACTTAATTCATTCTCAATGTCTTCAACTGATAGAAGTGATTTCTTTTCCAGTGAAGTAAGATGGAGTATTTCATTTTCTAGTCTATTAACCACATCCTCATGTTCTGCCAATTGTTTTTCAGCCTCAGATTTCTTGAGATAAAGATCTTCTACCTGCTGCTTCAGCTGTGCATTATGTTCTGAAATTGAAATCATTGTTTCTTTAGCCTTATCGAGCTTGGAATTAGATAAGAACAAAGCCTTCTCAGTATCAGTCAGAAGGCCCTCAAGTTTTCTTTGCTGAACTAGCACATTGTCAAGCTGACTTGCTTTAATCTCCAACTCATGCTGAAGCTGACTCAGAGAATAATCAGTCTCATCTTTCATATCCTTTGTTTTTGAGGTTGATTCCTGCAGCAATCTAAAGTCAAAAAGCAAACCTTCTAATAAAACCTCCTTCCTCTTCAATTCCTTCTTAAGTGCCAAATTCTCATACAAAATGTCATCATAGGAGAAACCTCCATCTGCCTCTTCCAAACCTGTGATCAGTTCAGCTTTTCCTCCGTCAATCTTACTTATTAACATCATATCGTCCTTATCATTAAGGCAAGTAGATCCTGAAGTATTGTTTGATTCCATATACGTTTGCCGTTTAAGAAGTTGAAAGGTGGGTTCTGCCTTAAAATGTGCAAATTGCCGACAAATTTCTTTCACATGGCACTGATGGAGAACAAATGAAGTAAATTCTCTTCCCATTATTTCCAAGCAAACATCTTCCAATAGGGATTTCCAGTTACTAATAGATTTAAGCATCTCGCCTCTAAAGGATATGACATCACAAGATATTGTGCCAAACTTCTCATCCACCTCGCTTTGTGTTTGTGAAATACAACCTTCAAGAGAAGACACTGAGTTTGCTACCTCTTCCAAATTAAACCAAATTTGTTCCTGCAGTAATTTATTCTCAGCATCTTTCAGATGCATTGAAGACTTGAGCTGTCCAACTTCGTCAATCAAGCTGTCTCTTTCTATCTGTAACTGCTCACCAGCTTGCTTAAATATGCCGGTTAGTTGCTTTGCATTTTCATTGGCTCTCAACAATGCATTTAACATAATATCAGCTTCCTTTATTGCTGCTTGAGCTTCTTCAAATCTGGTTAAGAATCCACCATCCTGTTTAATTTCCTCAACAGCAATTACCTGGAACACCATAAAGCAGTAGAAAAATGAAACCAATCTCCCTCAAGATCAATATTTGAAGACATTAACAAAAGAAAACATTGATTCTTCATATGCCATGTATAAAATTTGAATTCAGTATTGACCATATAACGTTATTGTATACCTTGCTGGTGTTATTGCAACCTGCTTCAGCTTTCTCCATTCTCAATTTGGAGGGTGTTTTTCCCTGGACCATTTCTGTCATCAATGTTTCATTATTGATCAGATTTTATTTCCAGCTATTGTCTATTACAGTTACAACTGAAACAAATTGTATAAGTAAACTTTACCTTCCGACAAAGAATCACCACCTATATCAATCATTAGGAGCGCATCTACTTGCATACATAGTTTACGGATAGCATCATACGTCATACACAGTTCCTTTCTCAGACAAGTTCCGGTTCCTTCATCACGATTCATATAGTCCAAAAGTTTCCCTCTTGAAGTAACACTCTCAGTTGAAATGTCAGAGCTTGAAGTAGAGCAATCGGAACTCCAGCCATCTTCTTTGACTGCATACTGATCTATATACTGATCTCCACAACCAGCTATATTTTTATCAATATAATCGTCAAGAATATTTAGTCTGTTCCTTGCTTCATATATTTTACCCTTTATTTGATCCAAAATACTATTTTGGTTTCCAATGGTCCAATATTTGTGTGCTGATGGATCTTTATCTTTGAAGAATTGGAGACTTTTACAATTTTCATTTGATGTCTTGGCTTTTAACTTCAATTCATGAATTTCTCTCACCATGTCCTGAACTAACTGTTGATATTCAGAATAGAGATCTTGAATGTAGATATGGAGAGCTGAAATATGCATTTCCATGTCTGCATAATGTGCACTAGTTATATTCTTTAACTCCATAAAACCTAACCATATCAACTCGCTTTCTGTATCAGGTTCTTCCTGCAATAATGCATTTGTATTGGCCATTACATCATCAAAGATGTGACTGCTTCTTTGAGATGAAAGATTCAACTTCTCTATCCCAATGTTATTACAACAAGCCAGCTCCTGAGAATTGGATAACCATTCTACTGCAATGAATGCAGCATTAGCAGATTTCTCTGTCTCAATTAACTGATCATTCTTAACTTCGAGTCTTTTGTCTAAAAACTCTACCATGCTGTTCTCGTCAGTCATCCGAGTGCTCAAATGTTTAGCATCTGCAGCACTTCTACTCTCATGCATTTGTTGCGATTCATTTAATGTGAGTGTTGCTTCCTTCAGTGAATCTAACTTCAGCTCCATTTCTTGCACCATTAGTCGTGCATCTTCCAAACCTTTATGCAATAATAGAATTGTTTCTTCTTTTTCAATACAAATTTCAATGGCCCGCTGCACTTGTTCGCTAATTCCAACATTTACTTTAGGAAACAAATTAGCGATACCTTCTATCTGCCCATGTGCATCTCTGATAGATCTAGAACTATCGAGAAGGAAACTTGTTAGTTCTATCATTGCTGTTTCCCAGTCAATACATAGCATCCTCACCTCCTCATTTTTTGCAGACAACGCATCTGTTAGTCGTGTATTTTCCTGGGCTAAGCCATGTAACCTATCATTAAGTTCTAACTGAAGGGTTTCAACCTCTTCCTGTAATTGAAGAATTGTACTGGCTGTCTCCATCTCAACCTGTTGACGAACATGTTCAATTTGGTTCTGTTGGTTCTGATTTTCTTGGTACTGAATGTTAGATAATCTGACCTCCTCAAGTTCCCTAGTCAAGTTCTCCAACTTGACTTGCAAAGTTTTGTTGACGCCTTCATGTTGGTTGCTCACATTTCCTTCGTTTTGACATTTTGTAACATTCAATTTTAAGAAGTTTTCCACCATGCGGTGTTTGACTTGCTTGCATCCGTGATTCTCACCTTGCATATTGTTCTCTGAATCCATTATTTGAGCCAACATTTTTGTATCGATCAGATCTTTCTGAGAACACATGGGCTTTACACTGAATTCATTATCTAAACCTTGACCTATTTCATTTTCCAAGTGCTCGTCACTTCCTGTAATATAAGATAGTGTGTCGTCTTGGGTGTAACTCTTGATGGACATTGTTTCATCCTGTAAAAGAAACATAAATTTTGCAAATTAAGTCATGGAAAAAAAAAATGTGGCATTCATACAATTAAATTCCTCAAATAGATATAAAACTAGTAACTTTCTAGCTTCAGGCAAAATAAATTTTGTCAGTTGTTTTTCATTTGATAAGAAAACTTGACAGCTAATTAGTAAATGCCCAAGAACCTGATATTTATCTCGTTCAGATATGGTTGAGTTTTTTCCCAGAGCAACCAAAAGCTGTATAATGAAAATATTTTAAATAGCTGCGACAAGATTAATGGAGTATCTGTGTTGTCATAAAATAGAAAAGAAAAGAAACATGGAAGAGAAAATTTAGAAAAGAAAAGAAACATGGAAGAGAAAATTTATCAAATATTCTCAGAGACCTCGTTGCGCAATTCTGCAACTTCAGTTAGCAATGCTTCACGCTCTCCTATCTCATAAAAATTTTGAAACCTGATGCAATATTTAAATAGGAAGAGTTATTGAGTAACAAAATTGAAAATAATCATTTTATTCGATAAGATAGCATATTATTACACTTGAAGTTGCTCAATGAGTTTAGAATTCTGTAAAGAGACTCTCGTCAATTCTGGGTTTCTATCACTCTTTGCTTGAAGCATCTTAATCTCTACGACTAAGGCCTTGTTTTCCTCTAAAAGATATTGGTCAGCAGACAGCATCCCACCTAAAAACAATTCAAGTTGTCTGATTTTCTCCTCACGAAATTTTAACAACATTTTAGTACGTTGAGCATCCTCCTCTTGTTGGAAAGCCTGCAAGAAATGTCATAGCTAGAAAAATTGATCTAAACATCATATCATAATTTCTATCAATCAACCCTCATTTTTCTAATCAAAATTTGAATGAGTCATACCAAGCGCTTCATATGTCCAATTTCAAACTCAAGCTTTTGTATTGCAGTATTTGCCACTTCTTCCTTCCTTAATGCACTAATTAAGGAAGCTTCCATGAGTTTCATCTGTTGCATGTATCTAACTATCAATATTTGGTGACTCCATCACCCACTAAAAATGAAGATAACGTCTGATATACTTGGGAAAGTGTTTTTCCTGTTTATGATCAATAATTCAATACCTTATGATTTGCTGTTTGCATTCTACCTCCTAATGCATCATAGCCTTCAAACAAATCACTTACTCCAGACTCTTCAAATCTTGGAATGTTACTCAGTATAGACCTTGGAAAATTACTGTGCTTCAGTAGAAAGGACAACTGACCCTGTGCATTTCCAAAATGCATTAGTTCTACTAACAAGTACGTGTCCAATATGACTGTTACAAATCTACAGCTTTAGTTCAAACCTTCAAGTGTAGGATTTGCCTTTGGAGTGCATTTTCATCACCTAAAGCACACTCGTTAACTTTTGCCTACAACATTAGAAAAGGCCGAAGGGTAGCTCTTAATAATTTGTAGTTTAATTGGAATAAATATGTTGTGTCTGTGTGTGTACTTGTTGGAAAAATATTAAGTACATTATTCTGAATCTGTTTGGCACGCTGTGCAAATTTAAGAGTGCTTAGTGTTTCATTGGCCGAGCTGCAGAAACAATGTGCAAAATTAGGAGTATGAAAGAAAAACAGAAGAAACCAAAACGAGGACTTTATTAGTTTCAGACAAAAATTAACACTGACCAAAATGATGGGCTGACATTAGCAATGACAGTTGTTTTTGAGTTTCCACCCAAAGAATCCTGTATCAAAATGTGTCGTTCAGATATTTCCCAATTAAGAGGTGGAGAATTTGTATGGATGACCCATTTTTGAGTGCCCAAATAAGATTTAACCCACTTTTTGAAATTAATGGTTTATAACCTTTTCTGATGTCAGTAGTTCGTGAAAATTACCCAGAGGCAGTGTGAAACACTCCCACTCTCAAATACACTCCCGCTCCTGCTCACAATTCTTGCTCTCGTTCTCGTTTTTCTCTGGCTCAATTTTTTATTCTCGCTTTCTTTTCTCCAGATTTTTGACAACTCGTTACCGCCATTGATGCCTCCTCTTCAAGCTCCCACCCTGACTCATCAATCCCTCTCGTCTCCTTCCTCTCTCCTCTCGCTTCTCACTCTCAGTCCCCGCTCTTGTCAGCCCCTCTCGCTCTTGTTTTTTCTTGCTCTTGGTCCCCGCTCTCGTCAGTCACTCTCGCTCTCGTTTTTTCTCCCTCTTGTCTCCTTCTTCCTCCCTCCCTCCCCCTTTCGTCTTCTTCCTCGATCTCGCTCTCGGTCCCCGTGATCTTGAGCAAGATTGCGAGTCCGAGAGCGAGAGTATGCTGCCCTCACGGTAATTTGGACGAGTTGCGAGTACGGAAAAGATCATATACCTTTAATTTTAGAAACGGAGCCAAATCTCATTTTGGCCCAATATAAAGGGTCATTTGTACAAATTCCCCCTAAGAGGGGCCAAATGATAAGCAAGAAGACGAGATCATATTTAGATTAACAGTTTTTAAGAAAGAACCTGAAGTAGGAATGTCAACCTTGAATCTCTGTATGGAATATGTCTATGCTTCCCGTGAGCCAAATCCACTAATGACATAATGACCAAGCTACAACATAGAGCAGAAAAATGGGCTAAGCAACTGATAAACAACAGAATCAAATAGTTGCATTGACTCTATGTTATAACTCTTCCAAGATAAGTCTATTCTAGTGCTATAAATTTGACTATTCAGGAAGCAAACAAAATTATAGAGATCTGTCATGTAATTCCTTTGAAAATAACCTTTTATCATTCAGATGCAAAAAAAAGATCTCGTTACTCAATCCTTTTTCTTTTACAGAATACAAACATGGCAACAAGTAAAGAAGAAATACCATAAAACCAGCATTTGATGGTCTATTGTTAAAATGGGGAACCTCAAAAGAATCGCCAGATCCCCGGGTTGGATTTGTAATTTCACTTTTTCACAATACTATGGTCACAGCTTTTCTTATGCTAGATTTAAACAAGAGTGATAGTTTATCAATATTTGTACAAAATCAAAAGGAAAAAGAAAATCAATCGATAAAATTTGCATGATGAACAAGAAAATCTCGTGAAACTAGCATGACCTTTTAAGAAGACACGAGTAATAATGTAATTTTCATGTTAATTTTTGTTAGTTAAATTCAGCGGCAATCCAGGTAAAAGCACTCCCTAACAAACCACAGGTATGATAGACATGTATAAAAGCTTCATCTCTAGTTCTGTTTCCACCGTATTACCCTTCATCAATATAAAAACAGTTCCGAACATCATATTACTTGGTTTAAATATAGATTTCAAAAGGTGAAATGATTTTTCATTTCAGCTTAAAAATGAGCTTAAATGCTTAGAAATAGGAGAGAACATAAGGACACAGGGTGGTGAATGTGTAATAATTACCCTAGAGTTGATAATGACTTGTTTATATTCGCAGCTTCTTTCAAGCAATCCCCCTCTGCACCAGAACTTTTCTGCCTGAACCATCAATGAGGTTAGCCAATTATGTGAAAGAATTTAAGGCAAGATTAAAAAGGGTTGATAGGCATCCGGTGCATGAAAAGGTTTACCTTTCAGAGCCAGCTAAATCTACTAAATTTAACCTCGCAAATCTAAAGTGGGTTCTGGAATCTTTCTCCCATTGACTTTCAATTATACAGGTAAAAACACTGTGGGAGCGACTACTCTCGCTGTTCATATGTGTAGCAGCCATCTTTCTGTTTGCAGCACCCTGAGTATGAAACGAAAAGATCTCGATCATGTTGCCAATCCAACAAAAAGAAAATGTGGCAGTTGAATGCAAAATCTCAAGGTAGCGCCACCTGTAAGAGAAGCTTGACAACATCATTTATAGTTGTGACACTGTGTTCTGTAAGATTCTCTACGTATACTCCTTTCTTCAAGTCTTCTCTGAGCTACAATGAGCGAAGTCTTAGTTTTCTTAATAATCGGGAAAAGTAGAGAAGAGAAACCAGAGCAAAATATTTTTAGATAAAGTCAAAATTACTTGCAAATTAGTTGAAGAAGGTTCCAAGAGGTCTGTTATTTGCTCATTGTATATTTCTAGAAAGGAGCATTTGCAGCTATATTTCAATTTGACATCCTGCTTGCTCTTTTCCTCCTGCACAAATAGTTTGTCTTAAGAAACCCAATAGAGAACAAAATAACTCAGGAGATGTATTATTTTATGCAAATGATCATATCAATTCAAAACATAAGGAATTAAGTTGCCAAACCATTCCAATTCTTGTAAACAAATGCTCAAAAATGCGTAAAGTTAGTCCACAATCTTCGTTCAGTTTGCCCTCCACCTCGTATATCCCACCCATCATGGTATATGTTTTGCCACTACCAGTCTGCCGGGACCAAAAAAATAACACAAATAAATAAAACCCAAAATCCTGCAAAATCTATAAAATGAATATTGCAGCTGAAGTACCTGGCCATAAGCAAACATACAGCTATTATAACCAGACAAGCAATTCTCCACCATTGGCTGTCCAGCAACCTTGAAAAGGTTTTCCTAAATTTTCACAGAAGGAAGAAGTGAGGGCCGAGGTGAAGGTATCTTTAGACTTTAGAACTATGCTATACTAATTTTCTTTTAAAAATGAATGCGACGCAATGCAAAATAGTTGTGTTTAAGGCCATATCATGGCAGGAGCTACAACATTAAATTTTACTTGATCAAGCGTTTTCCAGAAGAGGCATATTTCTACGAAAACAAACAAAAACAAAAGAGAGAAAAATTGTGACGAAAGTAAATGTTAGCACCTGTGATATTGTTTCGCAAGCTATATGATCAAAGGTGAATCTGGTTTCCGGGTGACCAAGCCACACCAGAGTCTTTGCGGTTTCCTGTCGCAAACATCGACCATAACCTTGAGAGTCTCTCTCCGTAGTACTCAAGGGTCGAATACGTATCATTACCTGTACAGAATAATCATACATCCCATCATTCACATCCATGGAGCTACCCTACCAAAAATGGAGAAACTACAGAACACAAACCAACCTGCACGTTGTGATCCTTCCAGAAAGCTGGATCTTCCTCAAGGTCAAAATGTGGAACATCCACGGGTAGCTCAGTATTCGGAATCGATATCCTTCTGGGAAGCCTGAAGGAACTTCCTCCCCTGCCATCAGCGAGCTGAGGAGCTTTACTGCCAGTCGCGACTATTGCTCCACCAAACGAAACTCTCGACGAGCTCTTTGCAGGAGTAGTCTGTGTGGAGCTCGGCTCAGAATTGACCCTCCGGCTTTGAGCTGAAAACCTTGGAGTGCCATTGTTGTTGGTACATGCATTGCCATTAATCTTAAGCGAAACTTCAGGTTTTCTATCAGAAGACCAGTCGGCTTTGGTGGATTGGAGCTTGTAGTTGGAATCAAAGCCAGAATCGTGAAATTCTTGTTGGTATTGAGCTGGATCTGCAATAATGTTGAAAGGTGTTCTAGGAGGTGGAAAATGAACTGCAGTGGGCGAGGTTCCGAGTTCATTCTCGTTGGACTCCCGTTCAGAGTTTTTTGAAGCAGATACTTGTTTCGACATGGTTGAGCTAACGGAAATTAGAATTCAAGGTGAGGAATCAGTGGACATTTGAAAGCAAACCGAAGCTCGAACTCCTCAGTGGAGTGGAGTACAGCCCGCCCATTTAAAATTTGAACTGTTTTATTTACGAAATGGCCCCTCGGTGCATTCAAATTTTGGAAAGTAGCCCAAATCTAAATCCCTTGCTTCTGCCTTTGGTGGGTGGGACTGCCACGTGAATGAGTTGTTTAGGGCGTGAGTTATAATAATTTGTGGAATACTTTATACAGATTAAATAACTCGACATCATTATATAACTCTGCAAATTATTATAACTCACTCAACATCTCAAACAATCTCTAAGGGAGCGTTTGGCGTGCAAAGTTAAGTTGAGTTGTGGAGAGTTAACGTGCAACACCTCGTGGAATAGGAAACCGCTTGAAGTTACTCAAAATTGTAGGAAGTTAATTACTCAAAACGGTGGGGTTGGGTTGCTTTTGTAGGAAGTTGATTTGTTGATGGGCAAAATGGGGAGTTGGGTTTTAAACCCAACTCAAGTCAGTGGGCCAAACACCTCCTAAAAGATCAATTTTAATCATAAGCTTCTTCAATTTTTATTCCAACTTTTTAATTTCATTTTGTAATTTAAATCTGGATAAGTGTGGTAACTTTCACCTTAAAATTTAAGAAAAGTTGCCATTTGAGCATGTCGTAGGTTTTTGTTCGATAAATCATTAAAAAGAATATTCTCATGGTGCATCTAATAAATTTTAAAATATAAAATTGGTATGTAACTAATAGGTTTCAAACAAAAACGACGTTAAGTTATATTTTTATTGATTTATAAGTGTTGTTAGAGTTATTTAATGGCCAATTTTATGCATTAATCAAACTTAATATGCGCACTACTTTGTTTTTTTTTTTTTTTTAAATTAGTGTGTGAATAAACGAAATTTGAATATATAATAAGAATTGCAACACTCATTTCAATTTAAAGCCTAAAGTGATGAAATTAAAAGTTTATGTTGGAAATTAATACGACTCACCAAGTTTATGGATAAATTTTGATTTTTTTTTTTTTTTTTATGTTAAGAAATTAGAAGAGGTAGATGGACAGAGGGAGGGAGGCCACGGAATTTAAATTCAAACGCTTTGATGATAAAGTGGTAAAACGGAGATGGGGCCGGCGAGCGGCCTCCGCTCCAAATTTATCATTATTAATTTATTTTTTCGTCATTTCTTATTTTCTCCAGAAAAGTAGATTCATTTTTGGAAAAGGCCCAAGTTTCAGTCATAAGTATGATCACTCTCGCTTGGCTACTAGTTCTATGGATATTGTTGTTATTAATTGCTTTGCATCATGTTTTGTTCATTTATTATGGTAAATCCCTAAGACATGCAGGCTATTAATTAATATGCGTCTGATCCAAATTTTTTTATTCAAAAAAAACAGCCCCTACCGCTGTCATGGTGGTTCAATTAATCACAACTTACTCCTTCCATACTCTGCAATCTTGTCAGCTACATTAACGCCTCTTTTTTCTCTCTCTCTCTTCTTAAATCTTTAACCAGTGTTGATTTCTGCCAGCTGCTTTAGGGGAAGAAAACAATCTTTTTTAATGGGGAAAGAAAACGATTAAACCAACCAAAACAACTTGATTATTCAATGTCAAGTATATATATATATATTTGTCCATTTTTACACAAATTTAAAATCAATGGTGAATATTTTGATCGTTCCGAGTTGGATTGATTTGAATTCGTTTGAATGTTTCCTTCTAAACTACAGTAAATATATGTTGGAAAAAAAATGAAATATATATACTAAATCCTTTCCTCTATAACTATAACCAATGCAATCCAACATAACATAAATAGTAAATGTCTTCTCAAGGGCGAAGCCAATCAAATTACTAAAACAACACAAAGTAAGAAAGATAATGGAAGAAAAACCAACACATAAAATGTATTTTTTCTCCCAAGACTCGAGACTACGTCCAATTTTATGCAATAACAAGGTTTACTATGATTGAGATTACATAAGGCTTTCACACTCACACTACAAATCACCCTTGAGAAATCACAACAATGGTTACCCGACTTCTAGACACTGCAACAATTATAGCTTAAGATTACACAAATAATCGAAACCCTCAAACCCACCAAAAAAATTGGGTCGCACGCCATGCAAAAAATTATTGCCAACAAATAACCTAGTTGAAGCTGGGTATTAAAAAAAATCGAAGTAGCGTCGCAATGTTGCCTCATAACATCATGTCAAAGACACATCTTCTGATATATTTGAAATGCATTTTTAATGAGTAATGATATACTATTGATATATCGATGTTATATTTAAATAAATTTTGAATTATTGGTGTCATATTACTGATACACCAATGTTATTATTGAAATTGCATTTAGAATGCGTGTGATGAGAATTAACTATTCACCACACAATGAAAAACTATGGTTTATAAACAAATTAGAAAACAAGTTGGGATCGACTTTGGGAGTGTTTGGAGGTGAGTTAGACATGTCTAGTTCACTTAAAACACGTTTTTTGTTACTTAAGCACAAAAAATGCATTTTAGTTACTTAAGCACAAAAAATGCATTTTAGTTACGTCTAAGTAGATATGTCCACAAGGCGGACACATGGTCGGAAAAGCCATTTTATTCTCGTCTCCACAAAATTTTCCATTTAATTTTGTGGGGATCAAGACAGGGATTCCCTGCGAGACTTATTGTTCGTTTATGATGTTTTATTTTTATATTTTTATTTTGATATATATATATATATATATATATATATATATTGAATGGTTAATTTCTACTGATAAATTTATATTTAAATATATTTTTTTTTATTGTCCTTAGAAAAATAAAATAATATATCATAAAAGTTTAAATTTAATATTTATTATTATTATATAAAAATGTATATATTAAAAATAAAAATAATCAGGTCGGGGGTGGAGACGAAGAAGGGTCGGGGATGGGGACGAGGAATACATTCATCAACACTGTCCTGTTTAGTTAACGGAAAAAAATTCCCTTCACTCCGTCCTCCATTATCTACCTAAACGGACGGGGGCGGATCTCTGTGGGATAAATGAACATTTCTACGTCCAAGCTTCATCAATTCACCGAGTGTGAAGGTACCCTTTGTCTTTGAGGCTTTCCCACTTGATGTTTAAACCATTGGGGGTAATATGTTATTATCGACCTCTACAAATACTTTAATCAAAATTGTTACCAACAGGACGAATTGAAACCATCATAGCAAAATAATATTTCGAAACAAATGAATAAGGTTTCAAATTAAGTCAACGAATAACAACAAGTGCACGAGCACATGGTGACTAATAAATTTGTTACATCAATGATATAATTTGGTATATCAATTATATAATCGATATACCAAATATATTCTTGATATACTTTTGATATACTAATGGGGTAAAATTATAATAATAAAAAAAACAGATTTAAATTTTGTTGCTATATTTGTAAATTTTAAAAGCTATTGCTAGATTTACAAATATATTAATATTTTTTGTCTATTATTGCAATTGCCGCAAAACATGATCTATATTTCAAATAAAAGTGCATATATAAGATTTGATTTAAAATTTGAAAGTTGATCATTAGAAAGTAGGATTGACAAATGGTATGTAGAAAGGGTAAAAAAGTTAAGTTCAAATAACAGATGACCATTTCTACATTATCTAATACTTTTAAGTAGATTTTCAATTCAATGATATAAATTGAGTCACCACCCTAATTTTTCAAATACGAAAGGGCAAAATTATACATTAAGCCTAGTTTTCATGGCTTAATCATAAATTATCTTGCTAACATGAGCATAGCTCAACGCTCTCACTAACACGAACATAGCTCGGCATAATTTGCACATATTCCTTGAAGTCAAAAAATCATAAATTCTCTCTCCACATGGTCGGAATGGGCTGGACTCTAAACCTGGGCCGATCAATTTACAGTCCAAGCAATGGGTGCCTGTATATATAATTACCAAAACAGTCACCTTCCCGCGTTTTTTCTCTTACATCTTTCTCTCTCTACACTCAATTCTCATCTGCGGTTCTGCCTTGTGTTCCGATTGGGGTTTATGGAATAGTAGTTGCACGGTTGCGGCCGTAACACAATCGGACATTCATGGAGGTTGCTAAGGTCGCTCAATTTCTATCCGAGACGCTTAGCCACGACGCGAAGGTCGTTCATGGAGCCACCGAGTCTCTCGATCGCCTCTCTTCTCATCCCCAGCTTCCCTTCGCTTTGCTCTATATTGCTACCGGTAAAACCTTCTTCAAGTTCCATTGTTGCTAAACTACCTATCTTTAATTTGTTCAGTCTCATCTTAACGGGAGTAACTCGAGCTCAGAGCTAGCTCTTCCCCAGTGTCGGTTTGGTGGGTTCAGATGTATGTTTGTAGTCGTCTGTGTTATTTCGAACTGGAAATTGGGAAATTACAGTCATTTTAATTTCATTCGGAATCATATTAGTAGTTTTCAAAATGAATGTAGCGTCAGCAGGTAAATGCAAATTCAGTTGAACTTCACTGCTACTTAATCTTTAAGGTTTAGCTGTTCACACCTTCCATGTAGGAAATCATGATCAAGGTCAAAAGATAGCCGCTGCTGCTTACCTTAAAAATTTGGGCAGGAGAAATATTGAGGGCGAATTTCCATGTTCAAATGCCAGCAAGGGGTTCAAGGACGAACTGCTGAGAGCCTTGTTCCAAGTGGAGCCAAAGGTTCTCAAAGTCTTGGCTGAAGTGGTAATTACATTTCTAGCATATTCTGCATGGTTGATTCATGGGACACATCATCACCATGTGGCCGATGCATTCCTTCTTCTTCTTCTTCTTATAACTCTTTTATAATGTTGTGGCAGTTTCATAGCATAGTGATCAATGAGTTTGTGAAGAAGAACTCATGGCCTGAACTTGTGTCTGATCTTTGCTCTGCTATTCAAAACAGCAATCTTTTCAACAATGGAGCTGAATGTCAATGGAATGCTATCAACGCCTTGTCTGTTCTCTGTACAACTTGCAGACCTTTCCAAGTACATTACTTTAATTCAGCAATTTATCAAACATTCAAATTAATGGATAAATTAACTGCCATCCTATTACGTACTTAGCAAAGGATAGTTTTGATCAATGTTTGAATTTGTCGATGATTCATGTCTTAGTACAATTAGATAGCAATTTTTTAGTTCTGATGACAGCTCAAAATTCTGGCTATTTTTCATACATTTGATTATTTTTCTTCTTGTTTCACTATTATTTAATTCTGTACTATTCTTTCTCTCCCCTTTACTTTTTTTCTTTTACTATTGTACTCGATATTTAGGCAATAAATTAGTGATCAACAGTGTGTAACGCTGCAACGTTTTAGTATATAACTTCCCTACTCTCAACTGTTATTCTTCCTATCTGTTTTTTGATGTATTGATTAGTGATTCTTGAGTGTTTGCTATAATTCTCGATAGAAGTTAAGTAAAGTTTAGAGCTGAAAGAGTTTTACAACGTGAGTTGAGGTTCTCTTAACAGCTTTAATTCCATTTATTTCGGCAGTACTTTTTGAATCCTAAGGATTCTAAGGAGCCCATACCACCACAGTTAGAGCTACTTGCACGCATGGTTATTGTTCCCCTGCTAGCTGTATTCCATCGTCTTGTTGAACAGGTTCTGGCACACTTTTCCCATCCACGTAAATCTTTGCTTCGTTCCCCAAGCAAAATTAAACGCTGCATGATTGTGGGTTTCTGGTGTCACACAGGTTCTTGCTAACCAGGATGGAAGGGAAGTTGAGATAGATAAGATTCTTTCGATAGTATGCAAATGTGTCTACTTTTCTGTAAGTAATTGTTCTTAACCCATTTCTTTTTATAATTTAACATTCTCTTAAAACACCTAAGCTTGTTATTGTTTATTATTATTATTATTACATGAAACTAAAATCTTTAACTAAGTAAGAACTGAAAAATTACTTAGACAATGAACAACGGCATGACAATTCTGCTCTTATAATGCTGTTACTTGTTTAGGTGAGATCACATATGCCTTCTGCTTTGGTGCCTCTACTTCCATTGTTTTGCCATGATTTAATTGGCATTCTAGATTCAGTAAAGTTTGAGGCTGCAGTTTCCCCAGAGTATGGTAATGTGAACAGGTTGAAAACTGCAAAGAGAAGCTTGCTTATTTTCTGCGTCTTTGTTACCCGACACCAGAAGCATACTGATAAGTAATACAATTATCCTTGAATCCTTCAAGTTCAGATTCAACTGCGCTTGGTTAATTCATGTTTATCTTTCCCTTGCAATTTCAGGTTGATGCCACATATCATACAATGTGTCTTGAACGTAGTGAACTATAGCAAAAGTGTCCATGTAAGTACTATTTGAGTTTGTGTGGTTCTATCTAGACATTGTCCTTGTTTACCAAGAATACCAAGAAAACTGGATCGGCAGTTCTAATCCATCTCCTGTTTTGTGGAAAAGCATTTATATTTTATCTGGTTCCCCTAGCTCTTCATTGTAGGCCTCTCTCAAATTTTGGAAGTTATTAAAACTCCCTCCCCCAACTCATAAGAGACATTCTCTGATCTGCATGCTCCCAGGACAACAAGGCACTGGGACCTCCAATTGAAGGCCGTTTGTTTATGGGGCGCATCTAGATTGAGAGAAATAATAGAATCTTTAGGAGCGTGGAGGGACAGTGGGAGGAGGTTTGGTCCCTAGCTAGGTTTAACGCCTAGCTTTGGATGTTTGTATCTAAATTTTTTTGGCAATTATTCGTTATGTCTTATTCTTTTAGATGGGAGCTCTTTCTTGTCTCGTTAGGTTAGTTCCTGATTGCCTTCTTTTGTAGGTCCATTTTCTATTGGCTCGTATTTCTAGTCTTTGTTTGACCCCTTTGTATTCTTTCATTTTTTTCTGTTTGGTTTTATCACCAAAAAAAAAAAAATGAAGGCAGTTTGTAATGGAGGTTAAAGTACTTTTCTGGTTGTCTAATCTATATTTTCTTTTGTTAATTCACGCTCTGGCTTCCCTAGAAATAAATAAACAAGTTTCTGATTATGTATTTTCTCAAATAATTTCTATGGAAATCAAAGTTACTGATTCTATGGAGTCCAACCATTGTAGGATGGAAAATAAAGCATTTTCTATTAGTTAGAGTTTCTCAGGGTAGTAAGGTTAAGGTGGCAGAAAAGAGGAAATATTTTTATTTTTACATTACATAGAAACGGAAGTAGTTGTATCGAGTGGGCTTTTAATGAGTTGGTTCCTCTGAACTAGAAATTCTTCAAGAATTTGAGGTTCAATATGGGACTTGTGGACTATAGAAGGTATCAAATCAGTTTGGATGGTTTGCTGTATTTATCACACTTTCTAGTGATGGTTTCAAAAGCAGCATTGTGGTTCCAAGCGGTGCTAACAAGGTTGGTAGAGGACATTGAGTGAGAAGTTTAGAGAGTTAGAGGGAGAAAATGTTGAAGGAATACAAGGAGGAACTTGAAGCATGGTTTACTTATAATTTGAAAGGAAGACCCTTTGTTTAAATGGTGAAGGGAAATTAAGAGATTAGAAGATTGTAAATGTTATATGTTGTTATGGTGGGAGGACCAAACTTAGGGGTCTAGCCATGAATTTATGGTACTAAGAGACAGGAAGTTAGGGATAAATGTGGTGGTTATGTTTAATATGCTCTACAGAGGCAATTAACTTGCCCAATTTTCTGGAAGCGTGCATTGGATTCAAAGGGAATTGCCGCGGATTTGATTCAGTTCAAGTAATTGTAGAGTTGTAATTTGAGAAAACTTTGATGCAACTGGTGGTTGACCATTCATACGGCTTTTGGTAGGATGGGTGCAAACAAGAGTTTTCCTATTGAAGCAACTCTGAGGACCTATGAGAAATCCTTTCTAGTGGATGTTGCTCCGGAAGATTGAAGATAAAACAATTGCAGATAATGGTTTTCCAAGTAAGATGGAAAATAGAAATGGCTAAAGTTGAGGTGATTCACATGAAATGAAGTGGGGTGCATTGAGGAAATTGATGAAAGATAAAGGTTCTAAAGTGAAAGGCTGTGGAACATTTTTTGAGATTGAAGATGAAGGTGGGAACATTTATTGAGATTGAATATTTTTACGGAGGGTGAGACGTCTTGTGACGAAGTTTGGGAGTTGGTGAGGTTTAATGCCTCATTGTGGGCGTCAGTCACTAGACCTTTTTGTAATTATGAGCTTGGTTTGATTTTGTTGGATTGGAGTCCCTTTGTGTAGCTTTTGAGACTTTTTTGGTGGGATTGTTTTTTGTATGCCCTATATTTTCTTTCATGATTCTCAATAAATGCTCGGTTTCGTACAAAAAAAAGAAAGAAAGATGATAGGCGGGAACTGGGAAGTCTAGGTTACTTGAGAAGTATTAAATAAGGCGGCTGATTTATTAAACACTTGATCAATGTCTACTCCAATTGATCGGTGGGGTTTGGCTCAATTCAAACACGGATATGAGATCTTAGTTCTTGCATTCTTCAAGTTGTTTTTCTTTAAAGATTTGTTTTTCACGTTTGAGAAAGTAAAGAAATTGGCCAAGCAAAAGATTGGCTTTTGCCAATATGGAGGGACAAGATACCAAAAGGAACCTAAGACTTTCTGCTGGACTTTGTGGCATGAAGAGTTAAACACAGCAGAAAGAGTTAAAAAAAAAGATGTCCAAAATTGAATATTTTGTGTAATTGGTGTTGTTTGTGTAAAAATGAGGAAGAGTTGGTGAATCAATTGTTTTTTCATTGTTCTTTTAGCAAGCTCTGTTGGACTATATTGCTGAAGGAATTTCAAATGTCATGAGGTTTTTATGGATTGACAAAAAGCTGTGTTCAACAATTGTTATGTGGACAAAAGTTTGAAGGGAAAATAAAAGTTCTATGGACACAAACACAATTAAGGCCATAACATGGGAATTATGGCTCGAAAGGAATCATTGCATCTTCAACAATAAAGAGCAAGATGGGGAAGTAGTTTTCAATTTGTCTAAAGTTCATTTTTCTTTAGGGGGCTCTATCTCTAAGCTTTCTGTATAATTATTCTCCATTTGTAATGGACATAGCTCTATGCCTAAGCATTGTTTGTGGGGGGTGGACAGAGAAACTAGCACACTTTTAAAGGCAAACCAATAAATGGGAGGAAAGATGAGAATGTATATTCAAACATTATGCAGCTCCTTGATGATGTGCTCTTTCTTTAGAGTTTGGTTATTTCTCTCTAATGCAGTTAATTCTTGATGGGGTGATTTCTTGTAAACTCTTCTATTCTGTAACTTTTCAAATATCTACAGAAAGTTTCTATTTCTTTTATTTTATCTTTTTGTCTAAATTATATTGTAGGCCAGTGACAGAATTTCCTCTTTTCCTGAGCAATTATTCTGTATTTGTCCCATTTGTTTATTTTCTATTAAACATACTGTTTTTATGCTTTAGCGTATCCTTTTATTGCTTATCTGTTGACGCACATTATAGGGGTTTGTCTCAGTTCTCAGTAGTTCGCATTAAATTTCCTTTGGGCAGAAGCTTGACTTTTTATCAGAGAGGATTATTTCGCTAGCCTTTGATGTGATTTCGCATGTTCTGGAGACAGGCCGAGTATGGATTCTATATTTTTAACATTTGATATTGAATTGATTATGCCTTTCCTTCTCTCCTTAGCGAGGTGGAAACTCAGTTAGAGGCTAGTACTATCGGGTCAGGACGAGGGCTTAATTGGATGTTATCATTCATGTTGAATAGGGATGGAGGCTGGTTTCTCCGCATTTTTCAACATTGATACACTGTGGAATATTTCCATCACTTATAATGAATGAGAAGGTAAATATTTGGAGAAAGCTTATATATTGCTTTATAAAATCCACTCATTGTCATGTGTTAGTTAACTAATTTTATTTTGTCAAATGTCTGAAAAAGGACATGCTTGAGTGGGAAGATGATCCAGATGAGTACTTAAGGAAGAATCTTCCATCTGACCTAGTAAGAAAGTTCGGTTTGTCTTACGAATTGATCTTAACATCAGATATTATGTCACCAGTTTTGGTTTATATTTTATAGGAAGAAGTTTCTGGTTGGAGGGAGGATTTATACACCGCCAGGAAAAGTGCAATAAACTTGCTTGGCGTTATTGCAATGTCAAAGGTTGATACCTGTTTAGTTCACGACGAAATGTGTGTGGGCTATTCCTTTTATTAAATGTTATCAGTAGTCTAATCCAAATACCTACAGGGGCCTCCCACAGTGACCCATACAAATGGTTCTTCAGCTTCATCAAAGCGTAAAAAAGGCAACAAGAGAACAAGTAATCAATGCCCTTCTATGGGGGAGTTGGTTGTACTTCCATTTCTTTTGAAGTATCCTATTCCCTCTGATACAAATGCTTCCCAAACGAGTATTGTAAATGAGTAAGTTTATTGACAGGCAACCTGGCTTTCCAATTTAGTCGTTACATTGTATGATTTGAATGTCAGGTGTTATTCGTTGATCTCATACAAGCGTGACGCTTTTGTTTCAGTAGCAGTTTGTAAATATTGTCTGAATTATTTGTGAATTATGGTACATGGTGCCACCCAAACTGTCTAATTCTGCTGCTTTTTACTAATTATGCAGACAAAACAAGTTGGTGAGCTTTGTTTTAAAGCAAAATTTACTTTTACACTCTAGTCAATGATTAAAGAGAAGTTTTATTTTTGGGCAAAAAAAAATGTTAGACCTCCAATTGTTAATACGTATGTTAGGAGGGGTAGATTGGGAAATTATTCTCTTCCTTATATATTAGTCTAATATATATATGTTTTGGGCTGGGCATTAGGCTTTCATTTTGTGTGAGAATTGTCTGGAAGGAGAGAGACCACCCTCTCGAACTGGTGGAACCCCTGTAATCTGAACTTTTATATTTTGAGGCAATATTATCAAAGTTATTGTACTGTTTTGTAAGGAGATTCCTTACCAAAAAAAAGGTTGTTCGCTCTGGAAGTTCTTCAAAGTCATCCTAGACTCAAGTCCTGCAAGCTTGAATGCAATATAAGTCTTTCTTTTCCTGCTTCTTAACTTTAAGATGACTTTATATGAAAATATGGGATGTGCACATTCAATTTTTTAGATGCTTTGCTATAAGACAGCAGAGTGGAAGCAGTGCTTTAAAGACTGGTTTTCATAGATATTATCATTTTAGATATTATTTGGATTACATAATTTTTTATTTGATTTTCTTTGTTATTCCATGCCGAAAATATGAGTTGTTTGAGGGTGTCCTCTAAAAATTGTTTTGTAGACTAATGTTTTAAAGTTATTTTCCATTATTTTCTTTTTCGAAAATTGTTTGGAAGGCTATTCTTGTTTTTATGCTTTCATCTCTATATATCAATTAAAAGATATCTAAGGAGTTGTTTGAGGGTGTTGTCTGAAAATTGTTTTGCAGACTAACTTTAAAAGTTATTTTCTATTATTTTTTATTTGAAAATTGTTTGGAAGGATATCTATTGTTCTTATGTTTTCATTTGTCTTTTCTATATATCAATTAAAATAATATAATCTATTCAAATCAAGTTATTGTAAAAAAAAGTTAAGGATTATATATGGATGGTTAATTTAGAAAAAATGAAGAAAAGTATGAAATCAGCGAAATATTGTTTTTGTTTTCTGCTATCTTTGTTAAAAAAATGTGTTTAAACTTTTTTTTATCAAACATAATATTTTGGATTAAAAACCAATTTTTATTAGTAAGAATAGATGCATGTCTTTAAGCAGGACTCCCGAAGCTTGTAAATCTTAGAACAAGCATCATGAGTATTCAACAACCCACAAAATGGTCGCCTTTTGTTTTCTGAAGTCACACTTGCTTCTTACCCCATTCTCGAAATGAATAATGTTTGAGCAAATATTGACTATGTAGTTTTTGGAGCCTGGGGTTCCTCCCTTTCCATTTTTTTATCTTCTGTATTCATCTGGATACAGTCTCTTGGTTGCTTTATTCCCTTTTCATCAGTCCTTTTTATTCATTATTCACTACTTTCTCATAGTTATTTTTATCATCGTCTCGGCTGTGAAAATTGTATTTATAGTTCCAAAATGTGTAAATTAACTCCACTGCTTTTTTTTCTATTTTCACCTTATATACCCATCCTAACTCTCTTGGTCTGTCAATGACTACAGTTACTGTGGTGTTCTAATTGCGTATGGTGGCTTGCTTGATGTAAGGAGTAGTTCCTGGTTTCTACATTCACGAGTGAAGTGTAAATAATCTATAGTATAATATATAATTCTGCCTCTGTATTCCTCTGTATTGCAGTTTCTAAGAGAGCAACAACCTGGATATGTGACGTTTCTAATCCGCACAAGAGTGTTGCCTCTATATGCTGTGTCAGCGTGCCTGCCATACTTGGTTGCCTCTGCAAATTGGGTACTTGGAGAGCTTGCGTCCTGTCTGCCTGAAGTGAGAGATTATAACACTCCTGCTATTTGTATTATCCATGCTTTTATTATTTACGATAAAGCAAGTTTAAACAAAAACTTCACTTTTTGTGTATTTTTTTCTCTCCTTAATTGTTTCCACGTGGAGGATTGAATTTTTTTGATGCCAGCACTCCCACATTTCTTCATCTAACTTTGACTCTCTTTCAGGAGGTCTGTGCAGAAATATATTCTTCATTGGTTAAGGCATTATCCATGCCTGACAAAGAGGAAGTATCATTTTACCCTGTGCGAGTTTCTGCTGCTGGAGCAATAGCCAAGCTTCTTGAAGTAGGCTTCTTGATCGAACTTGTTGGATAATCTCTTGGACTTTTCTTTTATTTTCTTTTTCCAGATTTTTCACCAGGATTCTATATTTTTCCTCTTCAGAAGGACTACTTGCCACCTGAGTGGTTACCTCTTCTTCAAGTTGTAATAGGTGGGATTGGCCAAGATGATGAAGAGAACTCCATTTTGTTTCAGCTTCTCAGTTCCATGGTGGAAGCTGGAAATGAGAACGTCGCCATCCATATTCCTCACGTTGTTTTATCTCTAGTTGGTGCAATCTCAAAAAGCATACCTCCTAATTTGGAGCCATGGCCTCAAGTATGTTCAACGTCTCCCGTGAGAAATTCCTTTTTTGAGAAGCAAATCATTGTTGTTACTAAAATGAAACAGAGCTAAAAAATGCATCATGGAAATTTAAAATACAACTTGAAGGCAGATAAAATTGCTATTAAAGAAAAACAATGCTATAAGATTCTGTTTTCAGAGTTGAGTGAAATTTCTTCCCGCTAATTTGATTCTCATATTTTCTGGACTAGCCTCACCATATTTGCCTAAGAAGTATTTATGTTTGAAGGAGTGAATAAAATTGAAAAATCAATTGTCCGATTGACCGTGAAGGCTCACCATAGTTGCCTAAGAAGTATTTATGTTTGAAGGAGTGAATAAAATTGAAAAAGCAATTGTCCGATCAAAACTGTGAAGGTAATCTTGTTATTTGAACGAAAACGAATCAAGTTAACCAAATTAGTCCTTTTTTAAAATTATGTAAATAGTTTTGAATTTTATATAATTAGATCGACAGTTAAGCTTTAAAATGTTTACAGTATAGGAAAAATGCCTGAAAGTGAGTAAAAGAACAAAATAGGTGTAGAAGATGCAATTGGACTGAACTGAGCAAACATAACAGAAAATTACTTGAACAAAATCTAATGGGACTGAAATGATAAAGTCTAGGAGTTCGATCCCATTCTTTAATTTTGCACAGTTTCATTTGGTTCATGTGATATACAAAACCTACCATTTTGTCTTGTCCCGACAATCTTCAAAATCTACCAAAGCAAACTTAATTTTCCACCCTTTATTTTTTATATAATAACCCATGGTTTGAATGTCTGTGCTCATTAATCTTGTTTGAAATCTTCATGCTTTTATCTCCTTCGTTATCTATATTTATTGTTTTCATTTTTAAAAATATTTATCACTTTCAAATGGTTAAAAGTGTCAATAAAGGAATATTTTCTTCAACAAATGAGGTTAACATTGATGAATTCAACACTGCATAGGTTGTTGAACGTGGGTTTGCAGCTTTATCAGTGATGGCTCAGTCTTGGGAAAACTTCATACTTGAGAAAACTGAGCTAGATGCATCATGTGAACTGTCATCGGATCAAGCCACAATCAGTAGGTCATTCTCGTCTCTCTTGCAGCAGGCGTGGCTTGCACCCATGTGCTCATTGGTTAGTTATTAACTGCCTGGTTATCTTATGGGGAAGTAATTTGCTGGTTTAGATCTTCTTGAATCTAATGATTGATATGTATCTATTTTAATGAGAAATAAAGATCTATTTCATTAATGAGACAATGAGATGAAATATACAAAAAGAGGGAAAAGCTATCCCATGCCTAGGGAGGACCAACGGGACCTCCAATTAGCCAAAAGTATAGATAGACTGTAACTATGAAAGTAAGATGAATTCTTACACCAAGATGGAGCCAAGAAAGTTAAACTCTCCATAAAGCTATCAAAAGACTTTCTCTTTGAAGATGTTGTTCCTTTCTATGTCCATTGACGGTAAAATTCCTGCATGACTAAATGTATTCAAAATTAGGTGTTTATATGGGCGCCATAATTTTCTTATCTAATGCGTTGTTGATGTAACATGTGCGCATCTTCAAAACAGGCAGTTTTGGATACTCCTAGATTGTATTGCATTCCCCATGTGGATCATAGGATATTTGATATGTCAAGTGAAGTTTCTGATTGGTATCTTGAATGATTGTTGGGATGCTTCCTCTAATTCCTAGTTAATCAATCACAAAAGGAATCTAAATGACCTTGAGACAGAATGGATCTTGGATTCGCTGGTGACCAGCATGTCCAACGTTTCAATCGTGAAGATGCTAGAGTGTGGAATCTTTTATTTATTTATTTATTTTGGGGGTGGGGGGGGGGGGGGGGGTAAAAAAGCTTTATGAAAGTACAAAAGGAAAGGCCTAAAATAAGTCGAGCATAGGAGTCCTCAATTCAAAAAAAAAAACAAAACAGAGGCTCTAGTGAAGAGTAAAAAATATAAGAGTGACAAAAACATTAGTAGAGAACACCTAAAGGAGGAATTGATGTCAGCCATGCTCTAAACTTCTTTTCACGACCCCTCATCCCTTTGAAAATTCCCCTATTTATCTCTAAACCTAATCCAAATAACAGTGAAGATAGCTACCTGCCGTTTTTTTTTGCTCCTTTGTTAGGCCCGTCTTTTGAATTGACGCAAAAACTTCTTTTTTTTTTTTTCCTTGGCCTTCTTGGCCTTTATTCTCTCTCAATGAAAGCTTAGTTTTTTTGATAAAAGAAGAAAAGTTGTCAGCCAACAAATTTGAACACTATGAAAGGGAGGGTTGACAAGTATCTCTTCTGTCATGTATCATGATCTTTTTTAGGAGCCAAACTTACACTAAAGGTTTCAAGTAATCTGCTCCAAATTTTACACGTTTGACACCTCCAAAACAAGTGGCCAAAGCCTTCTGTTTTCCTCTTGCATAACTTATGCCACCTCCAAAGCTATAGACTAAAATCTTTGAATAAGGCCTGTGAAGTTGATCCTTCCCAAAGCAATCAAAATCTATTTTTTTAGTACGAGAAAGAATTGGAGTGGGTAGAGTTTACCGAAGACAAAAGCATTAAAGAGGCATTTTGGATTTTTTGAGCAAGCTCTATCCTAGAAGCAGCAAAGTACGACTGATCCGTGCGGGGTTTAAGTTGGCAACCTATTTCGTGTGAAAAACCGATTGCTTGAAAGACCATTGGACGAAAGTGAGACTTTGTTAGCCTTGAACTCTTTGAGGGGTGCTAGGTGACACGATCGCACCTTTCTAAGGGTCACGAAGCGAACGTGCGGCACTTGTTCTCGCCCTTGAACAAGTAAGCCAATTCGAAAACGGGTCGCCGATGGCCCAAGGGCCGTATTACCGAAACTCTACCCCCGTTTGTAGAGAAAATGTTTTAGAAAACGGGGTTAGAGAAAGCTTTTGGAAAACGTTTTAGAAAGCGTTTGTGCATGCAAATGTTATAGGCTATAAGCGAGAGAAAGGTCAACAACAGCTTAGATAGCATATAACTCCAGGTAGGAAGGATGGACAACTAGTCATACCCCCCCTATAGTACATTCTAGGATTTATGCCTATGACAGGTTTGCACATGAAAATGGCGAGGAGTCATACGGGCCAAAAAAATACAAGGAAAGCTAACTAGAAAGCAATAAGACATATATACAATGAAAGCATGATAAAAAGGGGTTGGAATGGGCATGCGGCCATAGGCAACACGCCTTGGACAAGCATGACCGTGACATTCTCCCCCACTTAATGGGTTGACGTCTCCGTCAACCGACTCTGCTCGAACTCAGCGATCCGTTCAACAGCTGTCTTCAGGTCTTCTCTCTGCTCCCAACTAATCTCAGCGTCTGGGAGTCCCTTCCACTTGACTAAGAACTCCTGTATGTCTCGAAGTGGCCTTCCTGTTTGACGGGTTCGATCGGCTAAAATCTCTTCAACTTCTTTCTCGACAGTGTCTTTCATTGTGACTGGCGGTCTTGTCACGTCGTTGCGTTCATCGTCCTCTGGGTCAGGATGGTAAGGTTTCAAGTTGCTCACATAAATGAAAGGGTGAATCTTCATCCATGTAGGTAATTGAACTCTATATGATGTCTTCCCAATCTTTTGTATAACTTCTACTGGCCCCTCATACTTTCTCACTAGACGTTGGTCCCGGTTGCCTCGAAAGCGAAATTGCTCTGGGTGCAACTTTATAAGGACTTGGTCACCTGCTTGGAACTCGAGTGGGCGTCGCTTCAAATCGGCCCACTTTTTCATTCGTTTTGACGCCTTCTCTAAGTACGCTCGTGCTACTTTTGAGGTTTGCTTCCACTCCTTAGTGAAGTTATAAGCTTGGGGGCTCTTTCCCGCATAAGGGTGGTCAACAACATGTGGCATCAGTGGTTGTCTACCACATACGATTTCGAAAGGTGTCTTTCTAGTCGTTGAGCTCTTCTGGCAGTTGAAGCTAAATTGAGCGATGTCGAGCATTTCGACCCAATTCTTTTGTCTGACATCGATAAAATGGCGCAAATATTCTTCAAGCATGCTGTTAAATCGTTCGGTTTGGCCATCAGTCTGGGGTTGGTAGCTAGACGAAATATTCAGAGTTGATCCCAGTAACTTGAATAACTCCGTCCAAAATGTCCCTGTGAATCTTCCATCTCTGTCACTGACTATGCTCTCGGGGATACCCCAAAGTTTAACAACATTCTTGAAGAACAATTGGGCCGTCATTTCAGCTGAACACATCTTCGCCATCGGGGTGAAAGTGGCATATTTCGAGAATCTATCCACAATCACGAGAATCGAATCAAACTCTCCAACTTTGGGAAGATGAGTGATGAAGTCAAGAGAGACACTTTCCCATGGTCTTGCTGGTATGGGCAACGGTTCCAACAATCTTGCTATCTTTGCTCTTTCGACCTTGTCTTGTTGGCAGATAAGACAGGTCTTCGTGAATTGCATGACATCGTCCCTGAGATTTGGCCAGTAATAGCCCTGTTTTAGAAGGGCGTAAGTCCTTTGCCAACCAGCATGGCCTGCCCAAAGGGTGTCATGACACTCTCCCATTAACAGTCTTCTGAGATTTCCCAAACGTGGCACGTATAACCGATTGCCCTTGGTGAAGAGTAGGTCATCTTCTACCCAGAACTGACGTGTCTTCCCTTCTTTGGCCAATCGGATAATGGCTTAGGCTGCTGGGTCTGCTGATAAATTTCCTCGGATGGACTCGCGAACAGTTCCACTTAACTTGCTGGCTTTCAAGTGAGCTAACATGCACAGGCCGCATGTTCGCTCTTCCGACTAAGGGCATCTGCTGCTTGGTTTAATCGCCCGGGTCGGTGTTCAAATTGGAAGTCAAATTCTGCTAAACATTCTTGCCATCGGGCTTGCTTGGACGACAGTTTTGGCTGATTGAAGAAATGGCATATCGAACTGTTGTCCGTTTTAACTACAAACTTTGCCCCCAGGAGGTAGTGTCTCCAGGCCCTTTGACAATGAACCACTGCCAGCATTTCTTTCTCGGACGTTGCATACCTTCTTTCAACGTCATTTAACTTCCTACTCTCATAGGCGATGGGATGTCCGTCTTGTAGGAGGACACCACCCAAAGCATAATCCGATGCATCTGTCTCGACTTCGAAGAGTTTGGTTACGTCTGCGATTTCGAGCACCGGCCCTTCGAGGATGGCCTTCTTCAAACCGTCAAAAGCGGCCTGACAATCTGGAGTCCAACTCCAACTATTTTCTTTCTTCAGCAATTCCGTCAACGGTCCAGTTCATTTTGAAAATCCTTCAACGAATCGCCTATAGTAATTGGCCAATCCGAGGAAGGAGCGTAAGTCTGTCAGGGAGGTGGGCACCCTCCAATCTCTAATGGCTGAGATCTTTCCATCTTCCATACTGATACGCCTGCATTCAATCACGTGCCCAAGGAAGTTGATACGTTCTTGAGCGAACGCACATTTTTCTCGCTTCACATACAACTGGTTCCTCCTCAATTTCTCAAAGACTAGCTGTAGGTGAATTCGGTGGTCTTCCATCGTCAAACTGTAGACCACTATGTCGTCTAGGTAAACTACCACGAACTTATCGAGGTACTCGTGGAGCACTTGGTTCATCAGGGTGCATAATGTGGCTGGGGCGTTTGTAAGGCCAAAGGGCATTACTAGAAATTCGAAGGCCCCATATCTGGTGACACAGGTTGTCTTTGGTTCATCTCCTTCGGCGATGCGCACTTGATAATATCCCGACCGAAGGTCCAGCTTTGAAAAGTATTTGGCTCCATGGAGCCGATCAAACAGGTCTGTGATAATGGGCAGAGGGTACTTGTTGCGCACTATGAGTTTATTTAGGGCACGATAATCAATACACAGGCAGAGGCTACCGTCCTTTTTCTTCTGGAACAACACTGGGGCCCCATAGGGAGCCTTTGCGGGCCTGATGAACCCCGCGCTCAACAGCTCATCTAGCTGCTTTCGAAGTTCAGCTAACTCTGGAGGGGCCATGCGATACGCATTCTTTGCGGGCGGTCTTGCCCCTGGCAACAACTCAATTTCATGGTCTATCCCCCGACGCGGGGGCAGGGCTTTCGACAGACTGTCTGGCATAACATCACCATATTTGTTTAACACTTGCTGGATCTCTCATCAATCATGGGGATGGCCATGAAGGTGGGCTCATCGTGTGCGAGACCCCTCTTCAGCTGAAGGGCTGATATCATGTTCACCCCATTTGGCTGTTTGAGCCTTGTCTGAACTACGGTGGGGCTTGACCCAGTGATCACTAAGCATTTTGCAAGGGGCATCGGGATGACTTTGTGTTCTAGAAGAAATTCCATGCCCAACACAACATCAAAGTCATCCATTTTGACTATCACGAAGTCCACTTGTCCACTCCAATCTCCCAACCTTATTGCGACTCTCTTTGATACTCCGACGATTGGCAGGGCTGCCGAATTGACAGCTTTCATCTTCCCAGTGTCTCCACTCCAGTTAAGGTTCAACCGTCGTGCCTCAGCTTCGGTCATAAAGTTGTGGGTAGCCCCGGAGTCGACCATGGTGCTCTTGGGCACTCTGTGGTTAACCCACGCGTCTACGTACATAAGACCACGTTCCAGTGGTTCTTTCGTCTCATCCGTTTTCTTTTGAAGGGCTGACAGGAATTTCAGGGCCCCCATACAAGGGTTGTCATTGCCTTCGTTTTGCGGTGCCTTGGCCTCTTGCGTCTCGTTTCGATTTCTCTATTCGTTGTGAGGGTAGCCGTGAAGGCTTGGAGAGCTTCCCGATTTGGACACTCCCTCACTCGATGGTTCCCTTTGCAAATGAGGTAGGTAAATGGGCACTGATAAGGCCTAGGTTGGTACGGTGGGTTGGGTCCCCTCCAATTATTAACATCGCTTCTTTGCTGGAAGGGTCTGCGGTCTCCCCCTCCTGGTCTATCTCCTCCCCCACTTTTGGGGGGGCCATGTTGGTAACTTCTGTACCCCCCACTGGGGGAAGCCTGATTTCGCCTTACATCCTGGGGCTGATCTTGACTAAGGTCCAACAAGCGTTCTGCTGTGGCGTAAGCAGTTGCAAGATCCTGTACCCCTTGCTCGTATAGTTTCGATTTCGCCCATGGCTTCAGACCCTCGACAAAACAGGAAACTTTGTCTTTTTCGGACATATCGCGTATATCGAGCATCAATCCAGAAAATTGTTTCACATACTCCCTGATGTTGCTTGTGTGTCTTAACTCCCGCAACTTCCTCCTTGCCAGGATCTCGACATTTTCTGGAAAGAACTGAGAACGAAGTTCTTGTTTTAGCCTTTCCCAAGTGTCTATTGTACATCGGCCCTCTTGAATGTCCATGTATCTGGATCTCCACCATAGTTTCGCATCCTCAGCTAGATGCATGGTTGCTAACGTAACTTTCGCCTCATCGGCTATTGTATTAGTGGCTCTAAAATATTGTTCGAGGTCGAAGATGAAGTTCTCGAGCGCTTTCGCATATCTAACCCCACAGAAGCGTTTTGGCTCCAGAACTTTCACCTTATTCAATTGGACTACGCCACCAGTTGGGGCTTGGTTTCCCACTGCTCTCATGGTGAGATTGATCTTGGCGTTTAACTCCGCCACTTCGCCCCTGACAACGTTGAGGACAGCTTTTACATCCTCGGAAAGGTCTGCAATCATTTGACCTAACACTTTTTGTGAGTTGTCCAAACCGTCAACGCGTTCTTCTATGTGGGCAACAGAGCCCGACGAGCTGTCCCCTCGCTCGAAGCTACTAGATCGTGTAGCTTTGTCTTCTAGGGTCTCAACCCTCACCATCAGTTCTTTGACGGGCATCCCGTTTAAACGGCCAGTCATTGCGTCGATCTTGTCGGCTTTGGAGGCAATCTCCTCTAGCCGAGATTCCAAAAATCGGACATTGTCGGGGACTTCTATTAAGAAGAGTAACTGCTCTTCAATTTCGGTCAATCGTTCTTTGTCTGCCTTGCCCATCTGTTTGCTTGCATACATGTTTACTGATTCTGTTTCAATAAGCCGACTTGGCTCTGATACCAACTGACACGGTCGCACCTTTCTAAGGGTCACGAAGCGAACGTGCGGCACTTGTTCTCGCCCTTGAACAAGTAAGCCAATTCGAAAATGGGTCGCCGATGGCCCAAGGGCCGTATTACCGAACCTCCACCCCCATTTGTAGAGAATGTTTTAGAAAATGGGGTTAGAGAAAGCTTTTGGAAAACGTTTTAGAAAGCGTTTGTGCATGCAAATGTTATAGGCTATAAGCGAGAGAATGGTCAACAACAACTTAGATAGCATATAACTCCGGGTAGGAAGGATGGACAACTAGTCATACCCCCTATAGTACATTCTAGGATTTATGCCTATGACAGGCTTGCACATGAAAATGGCGAGGAGTCATACGGCCACAAAAATACAAGGAAAGCTAACTAGAAAGCAATAAGACATATATACAATGAAAGCATGATAAAAAGGGGTTGGAATAGGCATGCGGTCATACGCAACACGCCTTGGACAAGCATGACTGTGACACTAGGGCTCCAGGCCGGATGGTCTTAGAACAAAATTTCTTGAAAAAAAAAATTGAGACATTCTAAAGACACTTCTTTTGGAAGTGTTCCTAATTCTTTTAAGGACAGTCATCCAAATTCTTCCCTCAAGGAAAAAATTAATTTGTCTTATTAAGAAGAAGAAAATGGAAAAGGTAAGAGACTTTAGGCAATAGCTTTGTTATGGATGTCGACTTTGCCAAAGTTTAGGCTGTGAGTAATTGAAGAGTGTCATACAATATTTCTCCTTCAGTTTGCTGTGCTTTTCTGTATGTATTTTTCATTATAAATTTTCAGATGTCCCAGGAAAAGGATGAGGATCAGGAATTATTGCCCCCTCCATCATGCATAGATCATTCATCAAGGTTGCTTCAGTTCATCATGCTGTCTGTTACAGGGAGCAATACTATTTTAGAGCTTAAAATATCTGAACTAGTATCAGTCTGGGCTGATCTTATTGCTGACTGGCATTCTTGGGAAGAATCAGAGGATTTCTCAGTCTTTAATTGCATTAAGGAAGTTGTTAGATTAAATAGCAAATATGCACTGAAGAACTTCTTTGTGAGGCCAGCACCATCTCCTCCAGTTCCACCAGTGCCTCGACGATCTATTATAGAAAACATTGGAGCTTTTATTAATCAGTCAATCTCACAATATCCATCTGCTACATGGAAAGCTTGTTCATGTATTCACATGTTATTAAATGTTCGTGGTTACTCATTTGAAGCAGAAGGTGTTAAGCAGTCACTGGTAGTCACATTTAGTCAGACATCGTTTTGCCGTTTTAGGGAAATCCAAAGCGAACCCAGTGCATTGTGGAAGCCTTTACTGCTTTCCATATCGACTTGCTATATCTGTCATCCTGATACTGTAGAAAGACTTTTGGAGAAGTATGATGGAGGAGGCTTCACAGTCTGGGTCTCAGCCCTAGGTTATATCTGTAGCAGCTCTTTTGCACCCGGTCTGTCTGCAGAATCGGAGATAAAATTGATTGGTCAGTGGCTTATCCTAGCTCTATTGGTTCTTGAATCAAAGTTGATTTTCCTGTGTGTAATGTAGATGGTTCGTCTTCCTAACCTTTGGTTTTATTATTGTTTCTTTTTTCCTGAATTGATCACAAGTAAAGCTTTTTTAATTTGTCTTGCAACTTTGATTGTTCTGGTTAACAGTTCATGATACCTCTATTAGGATATCGGTGCTCACTTCAATATTTGTCTCTAATTCCTGAAACAGTTTAGAATAGAAGAGACTTTTCTATGCTGGATTGAAAAAAAGATGAAAAAAAACTGCGTTCCTGTATTTGAAAGTTAACATTTTTCTTGTTGCCATTAGAAGTTTAGGGGTTGTTTGGATGTAATTCTTAAAAGTTAGTTTTTAAAAACTGTTTTCTAGATTATCTATTTTCTGTTTTCTATTGTTTTTAATTTCAAACCATCTGGAAAGATATCTTGTGTTTCCATTCATTTCTTTTCTTCATATCAATTTAAAATTTTAACATGTTTGAATGAAGTTATACTAAAATAATTAACGATTTTATATAGATGGGAAATTTAACAAAAACATGAAAGAAAATATATGAAAATGATAAGTTCTGTTTTCCATGGTTTTTTTTTGTTCTGAAAATTATTTTTAAAAATGAAACTACCAAACAAGCTTTCAACAGTTAAACATGACTTTCAACTAGACCTTATTGATTCCATTGCAAGTTGAACTGATTAGTTTGCCCTCCTGATTGTTGCCCTCCTGATTGTTGCTTGAGCTTTTATATAAATAGTATTATATAAATATGTAAGTTTCTAATATAACATTGTTTAGAATTCACATTAAATTTATGCTACCCTGTGATTTTTTAAATTTTAATTTTTTTTTAATTGTAATTCAGTGATGACATTGGTCAAGGTGGTGGAACGAATAATGGAGTTAAGAAAGCCAAGAGATGATTTTCTGTGGCAGTGCTTTGGTTCATTGATGGAGGCATCTATACGCCTGAAAGAATTGCAAGAAGAAAAGGAAGAAGAATCTGATGATAATGAAGAGGAGGACGACGACAGTGATGAAATAGAAGATGATGAGGTTTGATTTCAAGATGTGTGCTAAATATCGCATATACTTATACTTCAATGAATAATGTTTGTAATTAATTATTAGTGGAATGTTGACGACCCCCTTCCTCCAACACCTTCGGATGTGTTTTAGGATTCTGATGCTGATGAGCTTGAAGAAACTGAAGAAGAATTTCTGGATAGGTATGCTAAAGCGGCTATTGAGTTGGAAAACTCTACTCTTATCGAGGAGGGGGATGTGGAAGATGAAGACCAGGATATTGAATTGGGTACGTACATTACATTCTATTAGCGTATTAAGTGTTAAATTCTTGATAACTTCATTTCTAAAAAAATTCTTGATAACTTGTGGACGAGATCAAGTTAGGATGGTTTAAATTGAACGTCAATTACATATTGGGAATGAAACTAATCTTTCCCATTCCAGAAAAAGATTTTTATTTTCGCATATTATTCTTGATTGGTGGGCACTATGCTAACATGATCAATTCATAATTTGATGGAAATAACACAACGTCAATAGAATTGTTCTATTCTGATAAACTAAATTAATGCTATTTTTGTGATTCCAATTTCAAAATTAGTATTCTGTATTTGATTTAAGAGCTTTTAATTTCATTTCTATCTTTTAAACACACCCAATTAGTCAAGGGAACTAAATGCATTCTTTATAAACCAAATTTCTTCACTATTACGTCATATGTTTTGAACTGATTATCATGAAAGTTGAAGTATGTAAGAACAAAAAAATGGGTTTTTAACACGGCCTATACTGGATGTCGGTTCTAGTTTTTCTGTGACTGGTGCATTCTTTTAAAGTGCAAAGTTTACATCGAGTGTACCACCCCTTCTAATGTCATTTTCACAATTAGATTAAGATGGAATGCAGCATGCCTCTATGGTTGATTTGGACGCATGGTAGTTTAAAACAACTCCACGGGTTTCTGTGTTGGATTCTTGGTATTTTTTTTTTCCCTAACCATGGCTTTTAGGTGGCTTATGCGCTCCCTTGACTAATTCTATATTAATCGTAGGATCCTTCAACAATCGATATCTATAAACTTGTACAGTTGTACTATAGGTTGTCATCATAGTTTGAATCGTGACTTTTATGTTGTATTTGGGTTTATAACATGCCCTATAATGCTCGTACTTTCATAATCATAAATTATTTACATGGGTTGCTTATTATTCTGACTCAAGGTTTCAGAATGAGTTGGTGAGATAGTACTGTGGATTGAGTTCTTATCATGTGGGATCGTATCTGTTTCGAGTACTAGTTTGAAATTCTTCCGTGGTGAAATGCAGGTTGTTATGAAGAGGTTGATGAGGAAAGGATGGTACATTCACTGTTGGAGAAATATCAGCCCATCCTGAGTCAAGGAAAGGGTTGGCCAGTAGATCTCCCAATGAGATTCTTGAATGCATACCCAGAATATACCACGTTTTTCCGACTGTCTGGGTAAAATTTTTTAGGAAAATTTGCCAATATTTATTTATAAGCTTGGGTGAAGAAGAAATAACGTGGATTATTATCTCCTGCAGTTTTGGAAGTGTTGTTGATATTCTTGTGCATTAAATTATTTATTTATTTGTGATATGGTATGTGTGATTAATCTGTTGTTAAATGCATCATCCTTTTGAAATTGGTGGTTTTATTCTTCAAAAATGGAGGGGAAGAGTTGAAGGTCAAGGTTGAAGTCCTTTGCATCTCAATATCATGGTGTGTGGAATCATATCATCCGTTGAATATCTCTGCATTCGAGTGGTAACTGGTAACCGTCCTGCTATACAAAATAACAATAGGAATTCTCTTCCTAGCCTATCCTGTCTGTCTCTATATAAAAAAATGAAAATAGGATAAGAGCTTCTCTCTCACTCCATATTTATTTATCGAATTAATTTTATTACAAATGGTCGTAGTTTTGGGTGGGAAGTTGCGTAAAGGAACACCAACCATTTTGAAGTGGGAATCTGAAGCATGGGCCTGAGTCACAATCGGCCTTATTCACGTATTATTTATTTATTTATATTCCCACCCCGATTTGGTATCAATTCAACTAAAACTTGCGAGTTACATGGCTCCACGTTTTAATATACTTGGACTGGACTGGATTAGATTTGATTGTGGAAGGAACTACTCTCCTCGTTTTTAAGTTTTATTATAAGTTTTAACTTCCCGATGTTATCCCTCTCTTATGGCCCACTTATGCTGTTTGAATTTGAATTTCAATTATTCAATGCAATTTACTTTTTTGGTTGGGTCTCATGGGAGATGTCTACGGATCTTAAAAGCTGATTTCAATAGCCTTTTTAAAAGACTAATATTAGCAACCTTCAATCTCCAACTAAAAAAAACTATATATATATATATATATATATATATATATATATATATATATATATATATATATGTTTTATCTTAATTTTATAATGCTTCTAACACTCAAATATAATATTTAGGTTTAAATTTTATTCTGGTCTATGTAGTTTCAATAAGTGACTGTTGTGGTCTTTTTCTTTGTTTTAATCTCATTTGTTCAACCACAATTTGAACATAACAGTAAATAATTTTTTTGAAATAGTAACTTAGCTTTGTATTATAAGTTTTATTGGGTATAGAATTATGCAAAAGAAAAAAAAAAGGGATCAAAAGGGTTATTTTTTAAAAGTAAAAAAGGTCAACATAATCGTTTTGAAAGTATAGATACTAAAATTGACAAGAGCTAAAAGATAAAGGAGTTTTTTTTTTTTAGTTCAACAACATTTTAGGAGTTGGAGATTTGAATCGATGTCAATTACTGCTGAGTTATTCTTACTTTGATAGTTAAAAGGGAGCTAAATGTGTTGAAAGTATAAAGACTATATAAATGAATAGGATTTAAACATAAATACTGAACTTTATTCAGAAAACAAATAGAAAGAAGATGGAGGAGACACGTGTCATTCATGTATTGAAAGGATTCATTTACTTGCAGGACAAGACAAAGAGGAGAGGTTAGGAAACGCGCAGAGGGAAAATTCTATTGTATTGTACTGGCTTCTAGACTGGGATGAGCTTTCTTGCTCTTCCTTCAACTCAACCAATAGTGATCTGCCACGTGGCCTCTTAGGTTTTTCCTCCTTCCGGGCCGAGTCCAGCCCATTGGGTTCACTAGTGGCAAAATTGTTATTTTAGTAAGTCACTGGGGGTAGTTTAGTCAGGCACTGGATACGCTGCGTAGGGGCTTGGAATCTCCTCTTTCCGCGTCGCTGCTTGTGCTTTCTTTACACACGCAAAATACCGCCCTTCCAAATTCCCCCCCCTTCCTTTCCTTCCTGCTCCTCCTTCCCCCTCGCGGTTAGGGTTTCTTCTTCAGCTTTTCCCATGTTGCAGAAACCCCTTCCTCTTCCTGCTTAATTATCAATCTCAACCTCCACCGCTGTAGGGTTTTTCCATGGCTCCAATCACCTTTTCTCTGGTAGTATTCCACTCTCCCCTGCTCTTTACTTTTTCTTTTTCTTTCCTGTATTCACCCTTCTATCTTACAAATATCGTTTAATCCTTTTCAATTTTCTGTCATCTATCTTTTCTTTTTCTGCTTTGTTTCTGAATGTTTGTCTACTCGATAGAGTTTGAATTTTTTGTTCTGCCGATTCCTTGTGGTCAAATTTTATTCGAAAATAATTTTGCTTGATGTATTTAGATTTTGAGCTGCCTTCTTGTCATATTCAATCGGCCTTTGGTTAATAGTCTGTTTTGTTCTACATGATTGTGTTCCTCGAGGCATTGGAGGTACAAGTGGATGTTTGACTCAGATGCCACTATGCTACTATGTCGGCAAGTTTTCATGTTCAGGGACTTGAGTCAAGCACGAGTCTTTTATCTAGCCGCTTAGTCAACTGAATAGTGGCTCTTTTTACTACTGCTCTCCCCCCTTAACTGCTAACCTTCGCATGTAGGGTTTTAGAAGAAGTCATTCATTTGAGTTTCTCTGTTATTTGCCATCAGGGAAGTAGTTTATTTTCATTTTAGGATATATTTAATGCAATAGGACCATTTGCTTTGCCTTTTTTAGACCTTCCTTTGAAACTAGCATCATTGGAGTTAGTCAGATTCTTGATTGTACGAGGTCGCATATCCTTTTTACAAATTTTGTAATTGAATTGCTCGGTAACCATGTTGCTTCGTAGTTACTGTATTCTGGATTTGGAATGCACAATATTTTTCCTTTTCTGCTTATCTTGAATAAAGTATATGTCCTAATACATCTTCTAATTTCTTTTCTTTTGTTCTTTTTTTGGGCCTTGCATTGGATTCAGACGTTCCTTAGATTCTCTGAATCTTAAATTCACTTTTAAGGCATTGAATCAAGCAATATTTGATAAATCTGTTTCTTGAGCCAAGTGAAAACATGTACAATGAAGGAGCCACCCCTGAATTTATTTTTGATCAGGGCGTTTATTACCATACTGCCGGCAATTATGGTTATTACTGTACAGGTAATCTTCGTGACCATATGATGTAGCCATTTAAATGATGTTATGATGACTCACATATGTGTCTTGACTGTTATAGGATTTGAATCACCTGGCGAATGGGAGGACCATTCTCGGATTTTTGGTATAGATGGTCCAGATATCCAATACGCAGTGAGTAATAGATATCTGTATTTTCTATTTTCTTGCTTAAGCCACATAACTTCAATTTTGTTTCTGATGGTCCTCATTTTTTCTCTTGATCCAGGGTGCTCAAAATGAGAATTCATCTTATGTATATTATACGCCAAGCTATGGATATGCACAGTCTCAATACAACCCGTATAATCCTTACATACATGGTGCTGTGATAGGACCAGATGGTCCATATCTAGGGGCCCAACAGTTTTACACCATTCCTTCTTATGAAAGCTCTGTTTCTTCTCCTGCTTATGTCCCCGTTATTGTTCAGCCAGATATTGTCCCCAATAGTTCCATTGACTTGATTGACCCTTCAAGTAATAGATCTAATGGAAATGGAAGAATGCAAAAAAATGAGAGTTCTGGAAGCTTTTCTAGGAATGCCTCCAGACCTGCTTTAGACCAGAGAAATTCCTTGGCCAGGTTATCAGAAGTGCCAAGAGCTAATGTTGGTCCAAGTAAGCAAAGTGCAACACTTGGTAGCATTTCTGCTGGTAGTCATGCTGGTAGTCATGCTGGGTCAGTTTCATCACGTGTTTTTCAGGTAAATTTAATTGTTTTTCCTGTATTGAAGTTAACTTGTTTCTACTTGGAGGGAATTTTCATGGTCCATGCCTCTTCTTTGTTTATTGTTGCCATTAAATATGATTGAGATGATCTTTCAGTTAGTTTTGCATATTAGGTGTTATGCACACGTGCAAGTTTCTTTTCACTTTCAGTGACTAATGGAACTTTTTTGGATTTATAATCTGTGCTTACAGGGTAGAGGTGCTTATGGTTCAATTCAACCAGTAGATGACATATCAAATGGAAAGGTTGTTTCTCAACATAGTCAATTGAGAGTACCTCATCCTATCAATAATGCCTTTTCTGACTTTCGATCAAGTGCTCATGGACAGGCTGCAGTTGCTAAACTACAGCCTAAGGTTCAAGTTGGTAGAGTTCTGGATAGTGCAAATGCTAGTCCAGATGCATTAAGCGAGCAAAATCGAGGTCCTAGAATCAGCAGATCTAAAACCCAACTGTCTCTGAAAGCATACACAACCAAGGCTGGAGATGGTAATGCAGATGGAAACATTATTATCTACACAGATCAGTATAATAAAGATGATTTTCCTGTTGAATACGTGGACGCAAAATTTTTTGTAATAAAATCGTACAGTGAGGATGATGTTCACAAGAGCATCAAGTATAATGTTTGGTCCTCTACTCCCAATGGGAATAAGAAACTGAATATTGCATATGAAGATGCTCAGAGAATAGCTTTAGCAAAATCAAGAAGCTGTCCTGTATTCCTCTTTTTCTCTGTAAGATTGTTTTTCCTTTTTAGATTTCGTGATATTAAGTATTCTTTGCATCCTTTGAGGTTGTTGATTTAATTTTTTGGTATATAGGTCAATGCAAGTGGTCAGTTTTGTGGTGTAGCAGAGATGATTGGCTCTGTGGACTTCAACAGGGATATGGATTTTTGGCAGCAGGATAAATGGAGTGGAAGCTTCCCTGTTAAGTGGCACATTATCAAAGATGTGCCGAACAACTACTTTAGGCATGTCATTTTGGAGAATAATGAAAATAAACCTGTTACTAATAGCAGAGACACACAAGAGGTAAGTAGCTTGGTTATTTTCTATTCACTCCAGTAATATCTTTATTCATAGAAAATATTGGTTTGATTAATTCCGTGGCATATCATCCATTTTCATGTGTTCTGTTTGGGAGTGATTTGGATATCTTGTCACCCTGTGTTAGGTTGCATTTGCTTTCACAAGTCTTGTGGATTGGATGAACTCCGTTCCATGTGGATATGATCCCTATTAAATTGTTTATGGCAAGCATAGCCTCGCTACTCAGTGTTCTTTCTTTTATGTGGAAACTATTGTATCCTCTTATATTCAAGAAACAATGTAAATTAAGTTTATTATATTTTGTATATTTCTTGCTCGATGTTTAAATTTCATCAGTTTACAATCTAGTAAGTAGCATCTAAGTGCCAATCTTTGGGAAGTTTGATTGCGTGTTCCTTGAAAATTTGATTTATTTTGGAGTCATACTCTCACTTGTTTTGTAGCTAGGAACTCACCTTTTCTCTATTTTCTGTGTACAACTCAGTCAGATTGGTAGAAAATGAAATTGATTTGTTTTGTTCTAACTTGTTCGAAACAATATATTAACGAATTATATTTTCTTTTGCAGATACCATATAAAAAAGGTCTGGAGATGCTAAAATTATTCAAGAATCATACATTAAAGACCTCTTTACTTGACGACTTCATTTATTATGAAAACCGTCAGAAGATCATGCAGGAAGAGAAAGCGAGGTTGGTTATTAGAAGGCTGGAGCGTCCATATTTTGTACCTGCATTGGATCATACCCGACAGCTAAATTGTGTTGTTGAGCTGCCTTTGAGAGAGGATAAGAATCTTAACAAGGCCAATGATGGTCCGAGGGTGTTGGAAAGGAGTGTAGCCTCGAGAGCTGAGCAGGTCTATTCAAATCCTGGTAATACTATTACTGGTACTGCGGTTGCGAAGGAAAATCCCAAGCACGACGACGGTGAAGTAAAAGTTGATGTTACATCGACTTTGAAGATGGAATCACTTGAAATTGGCCGGAAAGTGGTTGAAAAGCCTTTGGGATCTACACCAACACCAGCTGCTGCGAGTGATACAAATTCTAAACATACTGAAGTTGTCACTGTAGGTTCAATGCCAATCAAAGTTAATGGATATAATACCGAAACTTCTGGTGTTTTGACGGTGGGAACGATTCCGCTCGATCCTAAAGCCCTTCGGCTTGACAAAGAAGATGATGTATTGCTCAAAAACGGGTCTCAACACAAATGATGGAAATAGTCAAAACGTATACTGAAAAAATTCGGGCGGGTCTCAGAAAAGGGGGGTCCCTTTGCTTTTCTGGATTTGAAGATGCTCTTTGCTATTTCTTCGTTATCGCAATTGTCTTCGTTTATTTGGCCAATGTTCTGATGTAGTGGGTCGTTTTTTTTTTTTTTGTGCTGGGTTTCTTCTCTGTGCCATGTTGATTTTTAAATCAATTGAAAAATACCAAATGTATTATCTTCTGTTTCGTCATTTCCCCATCCATCTTAAATATAATGTGCAAAGTTGTTTTGAAGTTCGAATTACTAAAGAGATCTCCTCTTTTAAATTAACGAGGGTTGATTCTTCATCTAGCATATCGAGATCCTTCCTCTAAATTCTAGCTAGCTTATCTATGTAAGTTTTCCACCTACTTAGGACTTAATATTTTGAATTTATTTTTTTTGGTAACTAAATGATGTCAACTAAATGTAGCAAGGTTAGAGATTCAAACGGTTGTTTTGTGAGAATAGTTGTGGGGTGATTGTTCTAACACTTGCAGAAATAAAATAAATGTTATTTGATAAGTGGTTAAACTATTGACTTCCACTTATAATGGAGTTTATCCAAAGTCAGACTTTTTTATTTTCTTGATGAATAATTTCATGTACATTACATAAAATAAAGTAAAATTATGCCAACAAGAACAAAACTCAATTGGTATGAAGTATATGATTTTAAAAGTTATAATTTTTTTACTATTAAAAGTCACTAACAAATTGAATACGTGGTCGTAAAAAGCCACTACAAATTGAATATCATTGTATCTAATTTAACATTTCTAAGTTATATTTAATCTCTTAAGGAGAAGTGCAGACCCTACAACAACTTGTCTACTAATCACATTGACTCAAACAAAACTAAGTGTAGATCAATATTAAGGTATAACTCACTATGTGTCTCGATTTTCATTTGGCAATTGTTACATTTGTCTTTTATGTAAATGTAGGTTTAATTTACTCTTTTTTTTTTTCTTTAGTTGGGATTCGAACCTCAAACCTTTTGATCAATAGTATATGTCTTAATTAGTTGAGTTATGCTCCAATTGGGAGATTGAATTTACTTTTAAAGTTGTCACATTTGTTTCTTTCATAAAAAATGTTCATTTACTTTCAGTTCATATGGGTAAAATTGTATGAAATTGGAAAAATAAAGGGGACAAACAAAAAGAAGAAAACTGAACGACAAAAAATTACACGATAAGAATTGAGTTAAGGTTGCGTTTACCAACCCGTAAACGCAATAAATCAAACGTAATTCGAGAGTGGGTCCCACTCGATTACTAGAGATGTCCACGGGGGGCGGGGCCGGGGAATGGATTCCCCGTCCCCGTCCCCGCCCCCCATTTCATTCCCCGTCCCCACGAAATTCCCCTTTTAATTTCGCGGGGATCGGGGCGGGGATTCCCCGTGGGGAATTCGTGGGGATCGGATTCCCCGCGGGGAATTTTTCTCCGTTCTTTTTTTTTTTTTTTTATCTTTTTTTTTTTTTAATTTATTCTCAACCATAATAAAAATTATTTCTAAATGAATAATTTTCAATATAATTCTATTTAAAGTAAATGTTATAAAATTTCCTAATAAAAACAATAATATACCATAAGTAAAAATACTATAATGTCGAAACAACTTAATTTCTAAAAATTCAAATTTCAATATTACAACATAGACTTTAATTTTTTTTTTTTTAATAACGAAATAGTCTTAAACTAATTCCTACTATAGTTTTTTTTTTTTTTTTAAATAATCTATTTATAGGTAATAATATATATATATATATATATATATATATATATATATATATATATATATATATATATATATATATATATATATATATATATATATATAATCGGGGCGGGGCGGGGAATATATTCCCCGTCCCCGTCCCTGTTTAGCCAATGGGGAAAAAAACATCCCCGCCCCTCCCCCATTCCCAGTGTAATCGAGGATTCCCCGCCCCAGTTCGGGTCCCCGCGGGGCCCCAACCCCGCGGGTTAAATGGACATCCCTATCGAGTACGTTTGTTTATGTTTACCGTATCCCGCAATGGAAATGAGGTGTGGGACCCACCCTGTGATATGTAATCCATCCCTGTAATCTAATTACACTCAAAATCGTCCACAATCTGATTACAAAAATTTATTACGTGGGACCCACTTCACTTGTTGAGCGCACTTTACATGAATTGTCCTTCCTCTCTCGTCCACGTTGTGATTTTTCCCAATGTTCTCATTCAACTCTTATTGATATCGTTGGCCATTTTTTATGTGAGTTTATTGGTATGGGTATGCAACGATAACACGATTTTAATATATATTTTTCTATGCGTGAGTTTTGGCCTGACTATATTTTGATCGATATGATGAAATCGATAGCGATAATATATATTTGAAATTGATATTTTTTGTGCGTGAGTTTTGGCAATTGAGATGATACGATAATATATATTTTTTAGGCGTGAGTTTTGGCTTGGCTATATTTTGATCGGGATGATGAGATCTATCGAGATCGATAATATATATTTTGAGATCGATTAACTTGTTTATTATTAGGAAGGTATAATGATAATCGTGCATATTTGAAAAGTTTAGATTGCCATTACTGATTACAATTGGTAAATAATGTCAAACGTAATTCTCCTTCATTACAAGCCATTACGTTTACCCTACAATCCATTACGGAATAGTAAACATACCCTAAATTTAATCCAAATTTTGTTATTTTTATTAAAATAGTTGTAAACGGAGAAACGGTTGACCGTTAAAACAAAACTAAGTATTGCGAGTGTGACGTGGAATTGGTTGTGAAAGCTGTCTACCGGACGTTTTGAGATGAGGGCACGTGTAAATCATGTGAAATCAGTGAAGCGTTTATCAGAGGAGTTCAGACGGGAGCACGATCACTGGATTACGCACTACTGCATTGAAGCTTAAGATCTGTACCTCGCAAACGCAAAGCTTCGATTTTTGAGCCTCCCCTGTTGTGTGCCTGGCTGTCCCCCTTTAAACCCCAAGATCAAATTCTCAGTTTCCTCTTCAAATCTCCTTCTTTCTCTGCATTTTCTCTTTACAGCTTCGATTCAGGTTTATACCCTCTTCCCTATTCGCCCTCGCTGTTCTTAATTTGGTTTCTTTCGCATCTTGTTGTCTTTCTATGGTAACGACTATAACTTTTTTTCTCCCCCTTTTTCCTTCTGTTAATGAATTCTACTCCTGGTTTAATTCAACTTTTTCCTGCTCTTCTTGGAGATTGTTGATTGACGAACGGAGTGATAGAAAGAAATTTTAAGTTCCAAGCGTACTGAAGTTCTAATTACTTCTTTCAGCTTCATTATGCAGTTATATTTTCCTTGCTCTCAAAAGGAGAGTTCTTTTTCAATTCTTGCATCAACTTTTAGCTCATTTCTGACTCTGCTTTTTCCTCGAGCTCTTTATTTTGTGAAGGATCGGGCTTTTCTTGTTATCCCTTCAATTGATTATGTCAAATATTTGATGCGTGACTTCTATTTAACCTGCTTTTATGACAGTCTGGGCTCATAATTGAGAATGTGACTTACCTCTGCATGTATCTTGTTTTTTGCGGTTTATTAAAGAACCAGACTCTAATCCAAGACTCTCATTAAAAAAAAAAAAAATCACTTAGAAGATTAACTGCTGTGACTCATTGAATTTGGTGAACATAATGAAGATCGAGTACTGTGGGATGTAGGCTCTTTGCACAAAAGTGTTTTGAAGATTGCGATATCAGTACGGTATGAAGTCTCATCTTTTATTAAAGAATGATTTGAAAATATTAATTTTAGCTTGATTTAACACGGTGGTAATAGCCCAAATTTTTGGGTCTAATGGTGATCTAGTATAGTCTCAAACTAGATCTTTAAAAGTTCAAATCGGTGCAATATTATCTTTTCTCTATTTTATGTTAATAGTTCACATGCTAATTTATAATTACTAATTAAGCACGTATGTGAGAGAGCGTACTGAAGATTGAATTGAAAAGACTGAACTTGAAGAGATCTCATTTACTTATCTCCTTCCAAACCACACATCATGAAGATATTTAAATTTGGTATCTTGAAAAAGAATGGCTCCTTTTCTACTAGATCCCTCTCTTTGGACCTTGCAACTTGTGGGTTTAACAAGAGTGGCCCTGTTTATCAAAGCATTTGGAAAAGAAAGAATCCAAAAAAGGTCAAATTTTTATCTGGGAGCTCAACCACTCTTGCATTAATATCCATGATAAGCTACAAAAATGATCTCCTTGGCTGTCTATCTCTCCAAACTGATATTCTATATGCAAGAATGCTGCTGAATTACAAAGATGCCTATTTATCACTTGCGCCTATGTTTCGGCTTTTTGGCAGTAAATATTGGCTGGCTTTGGTTGGTCCATCGCATTGCCTGGGGATCCTCACACTGCTTGCCACTGGTTAAGTTGATCACTCATTCAAAGGGGAAAAGGAAACTCTATGGCTAAACTTTATCAGAGCCTTTTTTGAATCTTTGTCTTTTTTAGCCCTCACCTGGTTTAAATCTTTAGCATGCTTTCACAGCTACAGTTTATCTTCTCTTGTGGCCCATTGGAAGGATTTTTTGTGATTTCTTTTGGAGAGGGTTATCCCCTTTTTTGTAATTTCATTTCATCAATGAAATGTTCCTTATCCAAAAAAAAATAAATAAAAGAAGAAAAGGAAAAAAAGACTGAACTTATAATTTAAGATTTTAGGTCCCGTGTGATTTGAGATTGAAATCTCATATTAGAATAAATGATGGTTGTGAATGATGACTACTGATTATTAATGCATTTAACTATTTTAGACCTAAGGAGCTAGAGAGTGGCATGGCTCTAGCCAGGACAAAGAACACTTGACATGCTCTTTTGAGGTTATGGTCTAAACGTTGTTCAATTTTTTGACTATCAGAGTCGATTATTATTTTACAGAGCCACGGAAAACTCAGTTTATTCTCCTAAAGGTGAAGTTTAAAGCTATCCCGGCCCTAGTCCTAGCAACCACTACTTCAAAACTTTATGGTATGTACATTAATGAGATACTATGCTGTATCGTTGGGAACTTAATGCACGTGCATCAACATAAAGGCATTCTTATTTCTGTTCCTTAGGCCAGCAATAAGCCTATTGTACCAAAGGAAGAGGTCTTGGATTTCAGGTTGCCTCCTGATGGGATGTACTCAAGGCATGTTGGGGTACGTAGAACTCTAACCTTATTGTTAAAATAAACTGCTGAACTATCGTTACTAGGGCTTCACACTTGTGTTTACAAGATCAAGTTTTTATTTGACATTTGCATTTCAATTGTTATGGTCACTTTGAGCCTGCATCCTTTTGAAAAAAATACAATTTTTATCATTAAAAGTTATATGTTATTCCTAGGGGTATGGATTGAATATCTGGAGTAATGTTGTTTCATTGTATGCATATGGCATTTATTATATTCCCTAGTGTTGAAAAGCTTAAAGAAACAAATTTGCTCAAATTTTCAGTTATAAATTTCAGGACAGTGGTGCAAGCTCATCTGGAAGTAATATAAGAACATTCTTTGTAGATATGGGGTTCCTTCCATCTCTTGTTGATAAAGTGATTGAAGAAAAAGGTACATTTATTCCTTTTAATTGTTACTTGTTAGGATACAATACCTTTCTCATGAATGAGGGCACTAAATTATGTTCTTTACCTTTTCTCTTTAGAAAATTGAGAAGAGAGAACCTTATCCTTTAAGGTTGACCCCATGAATTTTCTCCAACACTCAAGGAAAAATTTCACTAGAAATGTAATTATGATGTTGAAATGTCCAATTTGTATAGAATGTGATAATAATCTCCACTAAAGAGTTATACCTCGTCTTAAATCCAGGTGAAGGTGATGTAGAATTGTTATTAAATACCCTGACTACATATTCGGTAAGTAGCCCAGATAACCCGCCTCATTGTAAAGAATTATTGTAGTCTTTTTGAAATTACTAGTCTTGACTCTTGAGAAACCAGTTTTAGTTGACAGCATTGTAATCAATTGTTGTTGTTGTTATCAACTTCTTATATTTGTCAACTTTTTGTGGTTACTGGTTTTATGTCTTAGCATTAAAGCTTCATTGGAAAAGTGAATGAGTTGCTTTAATTGACTAGGCAGAACAAAAATCAATTCCTGAGTCATCAGGTTCTCTTCATGGCGTACTAAGTGGTAAAAAGGGCAGTAATCCTCCAAATTTTGCTGCAATCTGTTATAATCAGGTAAGCTTTCAACTGTTGAAGTGCTTTAAAGCTTTATTTTATCTGCCTTGGATTAATTGGACAGCAACAAGGTGTACCATAAAAATAAATAATAAAATAATAATAAAAGGCTTCTTTGCGTTAAGCTTGTCATTTTCATTAATATATCTTGGAATTTTCATTGTTTCATTAATTTTATTCATCGGAAAAATAGGTTTGTTAGGCGATGAACTGATGGAACAATTTTCAGTGACTTAAATTTGGAGTAGTATTTAGTCATAGCTGAACAACTTGCATCTGAAAATTTCTCATTTCTTTTTTGGCACTTCTTTCAGTTAGAAATTAACTTTACTTGAATTGTTTGCTTTAAAAGTTCAAGTAATTTATTTAATGTAATAGGCTGGTCGGATATCAAAACCCGAATCATCAGATTCTCTAGATAGCTTATTTGATGACAAGGATGCAAGCAATGAAATTTCTTCAGTTGTTATACCAAAGGAGGTAACCTACATACTGATGCCTTTATCTTTAATGTGTTTGTGTAGTATATATTGTTTCCTTGAGTCAAAATAATTGAAAATGCAATTTATGTAATTCCCACTCCCACGTGGAATTCAATGGATTAAATAGGGCCAGGAGCGTCACTGCTACATTGAATTTATCTTCTTCTTCTCTTGTTTGTGCGTGCATGCGTGGGTGCGTTTGTGTTTGTTTATCAGTATAGAAGAATGCAAATATCTAGAAGCTTCAAGTATTAATGATTATATCCATTGCAGGAGACCGATGATGATTATGGTAGTAATGATACCAATAAAGCATCCTTATTAATGATGAACTTTACTGTTGATGAAGTTAACTTTGCGATTGATAAGCTTGGTTAGTACACACTTCTGGAATAATAGTCAACTTGATTGAAGTTATCGCCAAATATTTCTTATAACGCATTTTCAGGTGGAGATGCTCCCGTTAATGAGTTGGTGGATTTTATCATCGCTGCACAGATCGCTGAAAACTTGGATAACTTGGAGAAGGAAACCGATGAAACATTCTGTAGAAATGAATTGAAAAAGGAGGTTGTTTTTCATTATTCGAGTTCATGTGACAATTTTATTTTAAAAGTGTTGTATGTTTACTTTAGCAATTTTACCTAAATGACCTTTTTTTAGTTACTGAGTTGATTACCATTTTATATTATCTAACTTTTCTCAGTCAGTCTACATTTTGCATTGTGCTCACCATATTTAGTACAGGCATAATCCTTTAGTCTTGTATTTGCTGTTGTTGATGTTAGTCTAAAATGTTCCTCAGGAAAATGATGAAACCTTGTTTGTGACTATGGAGAAAACACTTCGCTTGCTTGAAATGGGTTTCTCTGAGAATGAGGTTTCTTTGGCAATTGAGAAGTTTGGTAAGCATATGACTCCTTAAGTACTCATAGCAGGCCACATAGAAAGTGATTAGTGGAGTCATCTCCTTGTCTAGTCAGTGTAAAATTGTTTACATCTTCCAATTTGTGAATTCTATGTTTCTTTCTGTTTATTTTGCTCTAGGAGGCTAATTTTTCATCCAATTTCACCTTTAATTTTGTGTGAGAACTTCATTTTGGCTTTCTCATGGCTAATGTTAAGCCATTAACTAGCATCAATCTTTCAGGTTCGGACACTCAAGTTTCAGAACTTGCCGATTCCATTGTTACAGGTCGAATTGCTGGTGACTACCCTGGGAATGATAAGGTTCTTACACTTGAACTTCGCTAGTGTCAAAGTATTTACACTAATAAGCCTTCTTAGTGTTCTTTCTTTGTGGTTCTTATCTATTGGCTCTTACTACCCCTAAATCTCATTTATCTCGGAACAAGTATATACATGTGTCTAGGACCTATGTATGTGTTGAATCACCAATTATCCAAGTTCTTAAACTTTCTTTTCTTTTTCTAGGAAATAAAAATTACATTAATGGATTACAGAAGACAAATGCTTCCTCTAAATTACAAGACTAATGGAGAAAATTTGCTGCACAAAGAGGCCAAACAAATACTAAAATCAGAAGAGGTTGCAAGAAGTAAAATATTCAACTCTATCCCAAACTTTGTTGGCCTCTTCAGTAAAAGTTTCTCTTACTACCCAACATCCCAACATGAAGTCAGTCAAACCATACGTTTCCCAAGAGTTTGCAATGAGTACCAAACTTTAGAGAGTTGCATTAGTTTTTCAGTGAGAAGAGATTTAATTCTTAGACAACAAGAAGTAGAATATTCAACTCTATCCCAAATTTTGTTTGCCTCTTCAATTTAGTTTTAAAAATTATATTGTTCCTTCCCCTATAATAAATCCTTACCTAAAGTCAATGTCACACATTTCTAAAATAGCGTTTGCTAACTTTGTTTTGAATTCAATAATTCTATTGCGCATGTTGATAAAATATTATTTGGGAGAATCTGCTAGTTCGAGACCAACGTTATGTGGTATTGCCACCCCACCTCTTCCTACTATATAGCGTCTAGTATTCTAAAACTTTATTCCATTTTCATGGCTTTGTGCAGTGTTCCTCGAACTCATTCCGGATTGGTGGTTTACATATTCCAGAAGTTAAAGCTGAGGAATCGAGTTCTGCTGGAGTTTCTCTGTCAAGGAGTGTTAACATTGATGAAATATTGAAGGGGAAAAGGCCGAAAGAAGAATATAGGGATGACCTTCCGGATCCTATTCCTCATTTCGATGCTAAACATAAAGGGAAAAGGCCAAAGCCAGAATATGCTGATGACTTGGGCTCTCTCTATGGTCCTGAATGGTTGGAGGCAAAAGTAAATCCAAAAATCGCCAGATTTGACATGCCCCCACCTTCAAAACTGGTGGCTAAACCTCCATCCCCACCTTCAAAATTTAATCCTTCTAGAAGACTTGATAAGGTGGTGGCTAAACCTCCATTTTTCTTGTATGGAAATGTTTTGGATGTATCTCGTGATTCTTGGGAAAAAGTTTCCAAGTTCCTTTATGCCATTGAGCCTGAATTTGTGGACACTCGCTCCTTCTCAGCCTGGAGTAGAAGGGAAGGCTACGTGCACAATCTTCCATGTGAAAACAGGTCTCACATCCTCCCAAAGCCTGCAATGACCATCGAAGACGCTATACCGCGTACAAAGAAATGGTGGCCTTCCTGGGATACAAGGAAGCATTTGAGCTGCATCAATTCTGAAACTAGAGGAGTGCCTCAGCTGTGTGATAGGCTTACAAAGACACTGACTGATTCTCGCGGTCAGCTCTCGTCTCAACAGCAGAGAGATATTCTTCATCATTGCATAGCTTTGAACCTTATCTGGGTCAGCCAGTTCAAACTGGCTCCTATAGAGCCTGAACAGTTGGAGAGTGTGCTCGGCTACCCGGTAAATCACACTCAAGATGCTGGAAGTAGCTCAATGGAAAGGCTTCAATTTCTCAAGTATTGCTTTCAGACAGACACTTTGGGTTATCATCTCTCTGTCTTGAAGTCTATGTTCCCAGAAGGGTTGATTGTGTTGTCCATTTTCAGTGGAATTGGTGGGGCGGAAATTGCATTGCACCGTCTTGGCATTCATTTGAAAGTTGTGATATCGGTCGAGAGTTCGGCAGCAAAGAGGAGGATTTTGCAGAAATGGTGGTGCAGTAGTGGACAAACTGGGGAGCTGGAGCAGATAGAGGACATACAGAAACTAACAAGCAACAAGATTCACAGTTTGATTAAGAAATATGGTGGTTTTGATTTGGTTGTTTGTCAAAATCCATGTTCTCGTTCTTTGTCGTCTTCAAAACTGAGTGGAGACGCTGAGGGTATAGCAAGTTTTGATTTCTCTATATTCTACGAGTTTGTCCGTGTTCTTCAGGGTGTAAGGAATACCATGGAAAGAAAGAAGTGACAATGTTCACTTCATCTGCTTGTTCTGTCTAATAATATTATTATATTCACAGCTCAATATCAGACTATTATATTGTGCTTGCTTAAAAAATTTTAGTCACTTGGACTCACTTGTGCATGTTGATAACATCCAACTGCTCTAACTTGAACATAAAGGAGCATATACTTGTATAAATTACTCAAGGTACATAGTAGACAGGGCCTCTCTCTTTTATTCTACATTCTACAATAATAGGGCATCACATCACTCAATATGGGAGGATTAAAAATGAACCCAGAAAGGGATGGAGTTGGAGCCTAAGCGATAATAATCAAGACCCATTTACAGAAAAATGGCTCTTGGCTGGTGTTATGGGGGCTGTATACAGTATTATTATTGTTCTTAAACTTATAACTCGAATGAACATAGAGAGTTTCATTGAAGCACTCTTCAGCAGCTATATTCAGAGGTCTCTGCAACATTCTGAGGTTCTCCTTCTTGCAAGCAATCAATGGGAGGAATGGTCAAGGTTTCCTGAATTCCAAATGCATTCCAACAGAAAGGATCTTCCACCAGCTCGCCCTCGTGCGGTAGCAATTCTACTTCAGACATTGTAATATTTGTGCAGGCCACTGTGTCGCTGCACGCAAAGTGAATCGGAGTGTTCCTAACATCGTAAGTTCCCTTGATGTTCTTGTACAAGACTTGGTTCACGAACACGGCCGATGTCTGGTTCCGACAATCCTTGGACAAGCAGTAGTACTGGTCAACTATGATGCAGTTTCTAACATTCTCCATTTGTATGTTCTCGAACAAGATGTCACTCACCGAACCCGACCCTCCTTGCCATGTCTTTATCCTCACTCCGTTGTCTGATTCTCTAATCACTGCATTCGTCACTGTTATGTTGGAAACGCATGCCTGAGAATTGTGGACTCCCAGGCTCCCAATGCTGCTCTTTTCCAAAACCAAACATACAACATGCATTACTCACTGTTTGACTAGTGATAAACAAATAAATGGAGATTGCAAATTGCATATTCAAGGGGAATTGAATTGACGTTGTTGGTACCTAATTCCATGACTTGGCCCGCAAGTGACGCCTTCAATGTCCACGTTGGCACTGCCGGGCCCAATTGAAATGCAGTCATCACCTACATTCTCAAATCATAAATCAGCAAAAAGGTTGATAAAAATCAGTGGACAAGAATAAGCCATTGTTTCAGTTTCATACCATTGGCTATCATGGAGTTGTATATTCCAACCCCTTTGGTATTCTCTATGTGGATTCCATCAGTGTTGGGACTGAGCTTTGGGGAAGATATGGACAGCTTTTCTATCAGAACTCCTTCACAGCCATCGAATTTCATATGGAACTGTGGACTGTTTTGGATTCTCAAGCCACTCACTTCCAAATTGCTGCTCATGAAGAACCTTATCAACTGAAAAACCCAAATATCAAAACTCAGTCAGCATTTGTGATTAATATATATTAGATGAAGAAGGAAATATTGGAGGGCAAAGATGTGTATATCCTTCTTACCGCAGGGCTGTCACATGGTCCTGGCAGAGTCGATCCATTTGGACCCTGAAGTGAAAAAAAAATTAAGTCCTGGATTGAAAGCTGAAACTGAAAGAAAGAGAGAAATTCAAGAGCAATGAAGAAGGTGAAGTGAAATAAATGCAATGTAGGTACCCTATGTGGTTTGCATGGCAAGTCCCACCATTTCTGGCCATTCCCTTCAATGGTTCCAGTTCCAGTGAATGTCATTTGATCCAGCCTGTAAAACACAAGCCATTGCCTCAAACTGTCCGCCTTCGGCCACGACTCCGGTCCATCTGGTGGCATCAGGGTCCCATCCACCTGATTTGTTGCATTAACACCTATACTTATAAGTTCCAACTTCAACACGATCAACAAGAGGAATTCAAATTCTAAAGAATTTTTGCTGACCTTAAACACAAGTCCTGGTTTGCAAGGTCCTGAGAAGATAGTTGAAGTAATTTTAAAGCAACGATCAGAGGGAACTAGAAGAGTGGCAGATTCAACAGCACAGGCTGCTTTCCATGCTGCCCTGAAGGCAGCAGTGTCATCAGCACAACCATCTCCAACAGCTCCATAATTAGTGACATCAAAAACACAGTCAGAAGTAGTGTTTCCAGGATCTTCAGGATAGGGATCAGATGGCACTGAAGGAGCTGGCTCAGCTGGACTTGAAGGAACTGACTCTTCTGGTGGTGGTGGTGGTGAATAAACAGGGGATGGAACAGAAGGATCTTCATCAGGGTTCTGTTTCTTTTGTCCCTTGTGAAAATGGTATCTTCCTTGCACATTGCTCAAGTTCTCCACCAATAAAATGGCTGTGATCCAAACCATTACAACAAGAACCCGATTGAACTCCATGGAACCTAAGTTTCTTCAACTCTATCAGCCAAATTTAAACAAAATGTAAGGCAAATGAGAATTAGCTTTTTATGTGTGACCAACAAGTGACAAAAATTGCACTTTCAGAAACCAGTAATGGAGAGCGATGGGAAGAGGAAGAATGGGAAAGGAATATGGAGAAAGATAGAGACTTGAGTTCTAAACAACAAACGTTAAGGAAGGAACTCAATGAAGTGGGCAAGCTGGCTGGACAGAAGCAATATATATATATATATATATATTATGTACATTAAAAGAAGGAAAACAAGTAACGTGTAGAAAGAGAACACGTGTCGAGTTCAGAGAGGTGAGCAGGATATTATAGTAAAATTAAATAAGTGGAAGCCTTTTTCCTTCCTTTCCTTTAGAGGAGAAGAAATAAATATATGTTATATGGCTGCAGACTGCAGTGCATTTGCAATTGCATGGAGTGAACATGGCGGGTCCTGAGAGAGATCTGAGGTTGTGTTGGATTTAAATTAAAACCTATAATATTGTGAGTTTGCTTGCAGCATTGAAAAGGTGAAGTTAAAAATTACAAATGTGGCTACTGAGTGTTGGCGTTTGTACACCAGAAAAGTGATTTGAAACAGAATGCAAAGTAAAACAACAGTGAATGTGAATGGCCCTTTTTGGGTTTTGGTATATAGAGAGAGGCAGAGTTTATGAGTCTCGTGATTCTATCTTGTTGTTTAGCTTTCCTGGTAGCTGCCTGTTGCCTACATTTCGATTTCAAATATACATATTCTTGTATGGAATTAATATCCATGATGGTCACGGGCTGGTGTCTTCAAATCTTGTGGCTCACCACGTCCCATCTGTCCTCTTTTCTGTAAAACATAAAAAAACTATAAAAAAAAATTGAAAAAGAGAAAGAGAGAGATAGAGAGAGAGAGGACCCTGTGCTTTGGCTTGGAGTGTCACGAGCTCCCTTTTAAATATAATAATTGGGGTTTAAGTAATGGAACGAGTATGATAGTGAGTGTGGAATTAGAGTAAAGTAAAGATACACTTTTTGAAATTGGCATTGGTGTGAGTTTGTGACTTTTAGTGATGACACCTTGGATTTGAACAGTGAAAGAAAGGGCCTTTTTGCAGCAGTTCCCAACCATCGACTCTCTCGTTTTATTTGTAATAAAGAAAATCACGTGCAGAGAAAATGGAGAATGGGCATTGTCATTTGTGTTGGTGTTTTGGAAAAAGGGTACGATAGAAAGATGACACTTGTCAAAGCTTGTGAAATCATAGCCACATGTGTCTACCTCAAGTGGTATATTTGATTTGAATATCTTTACTACTCTGAAGCTGCAGAGAGAGAGCAAGCCAGTTTCTCAAAAGTTTTTGTTGGATAATTCGAATATAATTCAACTAGTTAAGACATATATTCTCGATTATAAAGTAGAGGTTGACAGCAAGGAAAATTAATAGGGTTAGAAGGGCAATTTTGGGAGGAATCAACGACTTCATTGGTATTGTGACTTGTGAAGCAATGTGCTGTACAACCGACACCTTTTTCTTTTTTCTTTTTTATAATATATATATATTTTTTTACCCAACGATACATGGATGGAATTCAAACCTAATGCCAAAATTATAATCCTTTAATTAATTGAGTTCTGAACAAAACAAAACAAAAAAAAGTTGAATTATACTTTAGGTTGTTAACTATAAGAATGCTAAACAAAATTTATCCACAATGATTTTTTTTTAATTACGATTCATATATGTAAGTTTTTTTTATGCAATGGTAGACAAAAAATAACACGATTGATTAATTAACAAATACTTATTAACATCAATATATTGTTTGGTCTAAATAAATTTTATTCTATTTTTTATTAATTAATTAATTTTAATTACTACCATTAAAATTATTTTAAATATTTAGTATTAAGCATTCCTTTTTATAAATAGGTTAAAAAATACTTTTGGTCTTTGAATTTTCATGAAAATAACAATTTAGTTCGTGAATGTTAGGTTGTAACAATTTAGTCCTTAACAATACTCTTTTCCCATATGGAGTTCGGAACCTAAAGGCAATCGTTGAGTGAATTGTATCTGGGCGGGTTCTTGGTGTAGGAAAGAGAGTAGCCATAGCTTTGCAAAAAATTATTACGATTTGTGCACTGTTGCTCAAGAGAAAGAGGGCTCAAGCCATTATACTTTTAATTTTGTAATAATTTAGTCCATGAACTTTAATGTGTACCAATTTAGTCCCTATGTTTTAAAATTTGGAACAATTTAGTCTTTGTCGTGAAAAGTATTGTTAAGAGTTAATCAAAATTCTTACATATATAAATTGATTTGATATGGACCAAATGAACTACAAAAACTAAGTTGTTACATAATCAAAATTGACACTCAATCTTGATAAGATTTTTCATGGTACTTGAAAAAAGTTTGTAATAGACCATTGAACTTTAAATTTTCTAATAGGTTTCTATTGTCTAATAGGTACTTTGACCTATTCAACATTTTTTACAAATTTAAACATTTAGAGTCTTGTCAAACACAAAAATCAACTCTATGTCTAATAAATCCATTAATTTTTAAAAAAAAAAGGGCATATATGTTAGAGACTTATTAGACACAAAATGAAAGTGGCACATTTAAAGTCCAAGGACACAAAAATGAAAGTTTAGGCCTTGATTGATAACTATTTAGGCCCCGTTTGATAACCATTTGGTTTTTGGTTTTTGATTTTTGAAAATTAAGCCTATAAATACTACTCCAATCCATATATTTACTTGTTTTGATATCTACCTTTTACCTATGTTTTCAAAAATCAAGCCATGTTTTGAAAACAAAAAAAAAGTAGTTTTCAAAAACTTGTTTTTGTTTTTAGAATTTGGCTAAGAATTCAAATGCTTCCTTAAGGGAGATGAAAACCATGGTAGAGAAATTGGGAGAAAACAAGCTTAATTTTCAAAAACCAAAAATCAAATGGTTATCAAACGGTGCCTTAGTTTTTGAGTTTTGATTTTTAAAAATTAAGCCTATAAACTACTACTTCCACCTATGGATTTTTTTTTTTGTTTTGTTATCTACTTTTTACCCATGTTTTAAAAAATTAAGCCAATTTTTGAAAACTAAAAAAATAGATTTCAAAAACTTGTGTTTTGTTTTTGGAATTTGGCTAAAAATTCAAATGTTCTCTTAAGAAATATAAAATCCATTATAAAGAGTTGATAAAAAATAAACACAATTTTCAAAAATTAAAACCAAATAGTTATCAACGGGGCATTATTTTATTTTATTTTTTTGAGAAAATTTTAGTAATTTATTATATATACACAAATTTGAAAGTTCTATTAGCAAAATCAATACAGTTTTGAATCCACTCCCCCAAATGTGCTTACAATAAAAATCAAAAAATGAATATAGAAATTGGCCCATTTGATAACCATATGTTTTTTTTTGTTTTTAAAACTTAAACCTATAAATACTATTTCCACCTAATAGATTTTCTTGTTTTGTTATTTATTTTTTATATATGTTTTCAAAATTCCTAAAAAAAACCTGGGGCACTGAGTTAGTTATTACATGAGTTATAATAGTCTGTGAAATAATATAATATTATTTAAAATGCAGAGTTATTTAGTCTGGGGTTATAATAGTCTGTGTTTGGGGTGCAGAGTACTCTACAGGTTATTATAACACATGTTATTATAACCCTTGCCCCAAACAGCCCCTAAGACCCCGTTTGATAACGTTCTCGTTTCTCGTTTCTTGTTTCATGTTTCTGTTTCTTAAAAACTAAAAACATAAACATGTTTGATAACTATTTATGTTTCTTGTTTATTGTTTTTTGGTAAAAATAAAATTTAGTACATATACTATAATAAAACATATAACATGCATTAAAATAAATATAAAACAATTATAAAGATGTTATAATATTTTATTAAGGCCTAACACCTAATTAATAATAATAATAATAATAAATTTTATCCCTTCAAATGTTGTTCAAATTTGATTTGCATTGTTATTTCTTACTTAAATCAATTCACCTTGAACGATTTTGACTTACAAGAGTTAGTTAAATTAGACGAATTTGTAAATTGTCTAAGGTCAGACAATCGAACATACCCACATTTCTTTAATTTAATAATAAACTTTATTTTTATTTTTTCTTTAAAAATGCATTAGCCAATAATACATGCAAGTAAAATCAGAAAAAGAGAGAGAATGTATATATTTTTTTCCATTTAATGGTAAACATGAAATACATTATTAGTTTATTTATTTAATAAAAAAATAAAATCGTATCAAAGGAAAAATAATAGAGAATTAAATAGAAAATAATAACTATAAGCTCGTTAATGTAAAGTAAAAGAAAATAAGAAAATAAGAGAAAATAAAAACATAAACGAAAAGAAAAAAGTAAAAAGAAAAAAAGAAAAAAAAATAATGAACTATTAAAAGAAAAAAGATTATGATGAAAGAGAGAGAACGGATAGAAAGAAATAAATCAAAAAATAAAAATAAAAAAGAAGAAAAAAACAAAAAGATTAAAAAGTATTAAAAGAAAAAAAAATAGAATGAAAGAGAGAGAAAGAAGAGAGAGATGAGAGATATGTAAAAAGATAAATAAGAATACATGCATGAAACCTTAAAAAAAACAGAAACATAATTTGAGAAACTACTTTTTGAAGTTTCTCAAAATCTGCATTTTTTTTTTAGAAATGTTTCTAAAAAATTTAGAAACAGAAAACATGATGGTTTATCATACAGGTCTGTTTATTAAAAAATGAGAAATATAAACAAGAAACAGAAAACATGAACGTTATCAAACGAGTCATAAATGATTATCAAACATAATTATCTTCCTATTCTCTCTCTTTTTTTATTTTTTTGGAAACACAAATACAATACATCAATTTATGTATATTATATATTATATGTACAGTTTACAGATTCCAAATAGTTTATCCATGCTATTAAACACAAAAACCCTTTTCTTTTGTCCTGATTCCTGCCTGGCTGCCTCATTTCAAGAATGCTCGTGCCCTTTGCAGAGATCGACAGTCAGAAGATGGTAGCTGAAGCTGAGATCATATGCCCCAAAACCGTTCGTGTGATGAACGTCAACTATCATCTTCGCGTAACCGAAGATCGCGATGTTCAGATCGATTTGCCGCATCCTTCTTCTTCACCTATCTTTCCCGAGGTTCGTTTTCCCACCCTAATTTAATTTCCTCCCATTTTTCAACCTACGGTTCGTTGTTTTTCCCATATCTTTACGTTCTTGTCTGTGGAATACTTTGCAATTTTATTTGGTATGGGGGGCCCTTTCACATTTGTTTCTTGTGGAAGGTATGCTCGTATTTATGTCGATCGGGATTGGTCCATTGCTTTTTACCATAGTTTGATTGCAAAAGCTCCGTTATCTTTCCTTATAGACATTTTTTTTTTGGAATCACTATGCCTTCATTACATTTAATTTTCATCTCGTATGTTAGGATAGAATTGGAAGAATAGCTGTGAACTTCCTACAATCTTCAACAATAAAATCGAATTTGGTTTAAATCATTCTATTTAGTATTTACTGATTCTGCCACAAAAAAATTCAGCATCCCCTCTTGCTCCTACTCAGTTTTCCTTTCTGTCTCCATTTCCGTTTTTATAGTTTCCTTTCCTTAGTCTCGCTTGAATGGGAATTAAAACATTTTGACTTTATTTGGGGCCTTAATAAATTTCCGATAGCTTTAGCAAGATGTAGGGTATAGTAACTTCATATTTCCTCGCACAGTGAAAGATAAGAAGGAATAGCTACTACAGGACATCCCTAAAGAACTCCATCTATTTTGGTGCATCTTATGCAAAAATAAATTTGGAAAAATAGAAGCCATTGATTTCAGATTAAAAGAAATTTGGGAATCATGGCTGGAGAATCTCTAGAAATTTGAAAAATATGGTTGTGGCGCAATATGCATTTTTAGCTTCTATTTCTGTAGTCTCTCTAGTTTTTTATTTATTTATTCCAATTGTCAAGTTTTTCGCGAGCCCACTTGGTGGATGACGCAGTGGATTTGAGATCAAACCAAATCTATGGCCAACTAAGGGAAATCCATCCCTAAAGTTGAGAGAACACTCCCTAAAAGAACACAAGTTCTATTCAAATAATATTCCAAAAGCTCCCTTACAATCCTAAAAAGTGGATATTTATAGCCTTACAACAAAATAGACAAATAACTAATTAAATCTAAAATACTAGTTAAGCACTAATTAATCTAAAATTAAAACTAAACTAATAATAATTAAACTATACTAATTATCTTATATTTCATCCTACATCAGTGGAGCTGTTGCTCCTTTTGCAACTTTTTACTTGCTAACGAGCAGTTTGTTTGTTTTTTAAATTTATTTTTTAAGTTATGTCACTTTTGCTTATATGTATCTTATTTATTTTCTCTATCTTTGGTGAATATAAAACTTGTCACTCAATTAATTGTTATCCATCTTTTTTTTAGAATGTTACATCATGGGTGGGGTAGTAGGATTCGAACCCATGACCTCTTAAAATAGAGATACCTTGACTGCTTGTTATCTTCCCAACCTCTTCCATTAATACAAAAGCAAAACACTCACACACACACATAAGAGAGCTCCTTTAATTGTTTCAAAGCAGGTTACCAACTTGAAGTTTGTGTTGCTGTTTGGAAACCACTTTGCAGAATGAAGAATTTATTGCTCCTTATCTTCCTGAGATAGTTCCCTTTAGTAATTTTCTGTTTTGTTTTAAATTTTAATGGCCTGGAAAATTTTAAAAAGCGGCACCTAAGTTTTTATTTGAAGAGAGAACTCGTGGTTTATTATTGAGAAGTAAAAATTTTCTTGAATCCAAGAAGAAAAGTTAATTATCAACATTGAGCGCCTATTTTCATAGACGGGCAAGGTTGACCTTGTAGTACTTTCTTCACAATTAAGATTCTGGTCACACCTATTCTCCTATTTTCCTAAGTCTGCCCAGTCGCATTAGTCTGGTTTCCTTTTGAAGATGGCCCTGCTCCAAAAGAAGCATCATTCTTGGGGCAATTTGTTACTATGTGCCCCTCTTGGCCACACCTGAAACATACTTGGGTACCTTGCAAACATCGCCCCCAATGCCGCTTCCCACAATTGTACATATTGGCCTGTCATAACCTGGAGTTAATGTACCAGATTCTATCACAAGTTTGGGGATAAAAGGAAGACTATATAATAACAATACATAAAAAGTAGGTGTATGAGAAGAAATTAAAGGAATGAAAGGCTAAGATTTAGAAGAGGGATCGATAGAAGTTAAAAAAGGAGAAATTCAAAGGAAGCAATGTCATTGAAGATAGAGTTGACTAGAGGGGAGAATAGGGAGTTGATGACTATGTCGTAGAGGGCTCCAAATTATTAAAGATTTTCTTTGGGAGGGAGCAAATTTCAGCACTATAGCTTTTTTTTTTTTTTGGGGGGGGGGGGTGGTTCTGGGCTTGAGATTGGTAGTTTCAGAATTAAAAACATGGACCTCTTAATTTAGGTTCTTCACCCAAGAGGATAACCTCGTTTAGAAATCAGTTAGCTGCCCAGTCAGAAAATTTAAGGAAAAAAGGCCACGGTCCTTGGAAAAATATCATTAAGAATAGGGCTTTTTTTTATGGCATTCTTGGCACAAGCTGGGGAATGGTTTGAAGATAAGATTTTGGGAAGAACCGTGGATCTCCCCCACCCTCTGAGCATCTCTTTTCCCTCTATTTGTACAATTGCTAATTCAACTTTTTTTTTTTAGTGAATAAGTGCTGGTCTGAAGATGTCAAATGATGGAACTTATGCTTGAGAAGAGGGCTTTTTGATAGAGAGCTAGCGAATGGGATTCCCTTTGTTCATTGTTGCTTTTGATGTCTCCTAACCCTGAAAATGATAGAACAGTTTGGAAGTGGGATGTTCCAGAGATATTTTTTTATTAGTTCTGCTACCAAGGCCTGAAATGAAGGAAACGGCCTCTTGGAGCTAGCACTTCGTGAGCTTGTTTGGGAAGGTAGCAACCCGAAAAAGACCAAACTCTTCCTATGGGTAGCTGAATATGTCTGATAGGAATCAAAGAAGGAACATGAAATGCTTTCTTTCCTCGAATATCTGCCCCATGTGCTTTAGCAGTGAGGAAACTTCGTCACTTCCAACCACCTTTTTGTACATGTAGATTTGCCTCTCAGGACTGGAACTTCATTTGTGAAAAGTTCAATCTAGCTTGGTGCCCGTGGAAGACGACCTCACAGAGTGGTTTTCCGGCTGGTGGTTCAAGGATAAAGCTAAAAGCTTGTGGTCCATGTGATAAGAGCTTTCCTTTGGCTTCTTTAAAAAGAAATGAATTCTAGGACCTTTTCTGATTTTTATAATTCTTTTGTAAACTTTTGTAATAGGGTCAAATGTACAGCCTCTCATTGGAGTGCCTTTTTTTTTTGGATAAGAAACCTGTGATGTATGTCATAGGAGTGCTATTCACAATTCCTTTTGTAAAATCCCCTTGGTCCTTATCAACTTAGATTGGGGGCCTTCTATTTGATTCTGCATGATTTTTATTTGTCTTAATTCAATTCTCTTTCCTATATATATATATATATATATATATATATATATATATATAAAGGCTATGGTAATCGAAGGAGGTAGGTTTGTACTCGGGAGAAGGTGCTTTGCCTTGTCCATTCAAACTGATTTGCAGAATATTATTATCAGGCCCACCTCCATTGGTTGGTTTTGCGTTGTAGGTGTTTCACTTGGCGAGGAGAAGGGTATAGCAGGGTAAGGGCTAATATTTTGATATGCCTATTACAAGTTGGGAGTGTCACTGAGAGCCTGAGGCGTGTGCTTCATTAGATGTGGGTTGTCGTGAGCTGTAGACTTTGTACAGTTCTATTAACTATGTTAAAAACTTCGTGGATGTGTGAGGGCCATGACCCATGGCATAGGAGAAAGCATGTTGCATTGTAAGATTCTGTCCTCAAAATTGTGCCTAACTTTGTCATTTTGCACAAGACAAAGTTTGATTAGGTTGATATATTTTTTTTGTTGAATCTCTTGGTGCTAGTTTTTTACTTTGGAATAATACTTCTTCCAACGTTCTATAGGTTGTAGAGAGGGTTTCTTTCACTATTTTGTTGATTTTAATGTTTCATGTTGGACTTGGGAAAAGCAATCTTGTGGGCTAGAATTGATGAGCACGAGAGATTTTCTACCCTCATCTGTGATTTGGCTTCGATTAATCTTTTTCAAATTAATGGTTATTTTATTCGGTCCAATCATAGAGAAGGGTGGTGCTCACTTTAGTTGATAGATTTTTGGTTTCTCTTTCTTGGATGACTAGAAATTGCCAACTCAAGAATTAGCCGGTTTAAAAGAGTGGCTTTCAAGCACTTCCCAATTTTTTTTTGAAGCATGGCTTTTGTTGTGCAAAAACTCACTACGCAAGCATACACAATCGTGGTAGTAATTGGTAGACAAGGTTGATCCCACGAGAACTAAATAATGCAAATGTTGTAAACTTGAGTACCACTAATGCTAATTCTATAGCAATTACACGACATAAAATTAACAAAAAGCAAGTTCGACACAAGAAAATTAAATTCTAGCAATCTAAGGGGGATAAACAGCTAAAATTGATAACAAACAAGTCAATAATCAAATGATTAACGTGTTGGAATTTATGAAATTTCACCGCTAATTTTAGCTCTCTGATGCTGTGTGATGCTATAGCATTGTGCAACATTACTGCACTATGTAGTAATGGAAAAACTTGAAACTAAATTTCAAAAATTAATTATAATCCTCAAATTGCAGTTTTAAAGTAAAGTTTAACATATGTGTATGAAAACCCAGCTTTCAAACACATGGATAGCCTAATTTTCCTAAGTTTACAAGCCAAAAGTATATGTCTATACCCTTGGATTCATCCCTAATTTAAGACATGCATTGCGTATGCTATTTCCACTCATTCTAACCTTTTCAGAATTAAAACAAGCTGGTATCATTTCCTAAGTTTATCACTCTTAAGAAGAACAATAAGAAATAAAAAACCCACAAGCAAACTACACTTCTATAGCATTCCATAGCAAAAGGGCTCCAAAAATAGAGCTATGACTTCATATATCCTAGCGTAAAGAAATTAGCTCATGACTTTTACAATGGAAATAACAAAAAACAAGCTACTACTCATAAACATCTTAGGTTCAAATGAAGATTCACAAAATAACAACACTAGGAATAACTTAGCCTAACTAAAACTTCAAGAATTTTTTTTTTGGATAAGAAACGAGAATATATTACTGAGTGAAAGATTACAAAAAAGGAGATGAGAGATCCCCACACCGCCAAAGGGTTACAAAAAAGATTCCCAGTTGGCCATAATATTAACAAGATCATAGTTACAAAAAGAATTACAAAGAGAACACTGATGGTAGCAAAGAGTCTAATGGAATCCCATAACTCATTAAGACTGCATACTTTCTCTTTGAAGACCCTCTGATTTCTTTCATGCCACAGTTTTCAAAAAGAGGCCATAAGAGCATTTAACCATAAAATTCTGGCCTGATTCTTAAAGGGAGTACCAAAAAACAGCTGAAACATCGCTTCATCAACTATGTTGGGAAAGCACCAACTCAGCCCAAACAACGAAAGAAATTTCCTTTGCATCACATCAACTGTGTTAAGCTTCCCTTGCAAAAGAATCCACAAAAAGATCTTCACTTTCCTAGGCACTTTTGCCGTCCAGAAGACCTTGAACAACTCAGAATCAATTGGGGCATTGGCATCAATTAAAACAGGGGTTAAGAAGTTCACCGTGAAGTAGCCATCACTCCGAAGGGACCACCTTTTAGTGTCCTCACTATAATTCAGCCTGACGGCTCCAACAAAGAATGTAAATTCGCCCATTCGATACTTTCCTTGTCATTTAAATTCCTTCTAAGTGGCAAGACCCAACTGTTCAAGGATTCAAACCAACATTGTTTGACCAAATTCTCTTTGGCTGTGGTGACATTAAAGATTCTAGGGAAGGAAAGTTTAAGAGCTTCATCACCAATCCAAGTATCTTTCCAAAATTGAATTTTATCACCTTTGCCCAAGACAATTTTGTACCATTTGTCTGCTGTACAACAAGCTTTGAAGATGGACTTCCATGGGCCTTTGGATAGCAAATTCGGACTTGGAATCCAAACCCCCTTCTTACACAAATGCTTGCAACCACCTGTTTCCAAAGACATTGCTCCTCCTTCAAAAATCTCTAGCCCCATTTGGCTAGCAAAATGATATTTTTGCATTTAAGATTCCCCAAGCCTAGACCACCTTTGGAGGTTGGGAGGGAAGTGGTCTTCCAATTCACCAAGATGCTATCGTTTTCTTTTGAAGCACCTTTCCAAAAGAAATCACGAATGAGCCGCTCCAATGTCTTAACTATCTTCTTCGGGCATTCAAATATTGAGAGAAAATATATGGGGATACTAGACAAGACTGCACTTGCAAGAGTATGTCTTCCTCCTCTGGAACATAAAAAATTTTCCCAGTGCATTAATCTAGAACTGATTTTTTCCTCCACCGGGGCCCAAAAAGCTTCAGATTTAGGATTCCCCCCTAAAGGCACTCCCAGATATGAGATGGGCCAGGACTCTACCTCGCAACCCCACAAAGCAGCAACTCTCCTTTCATCTACGACTTCCATATTAACCCCTAAAATGATAGTTTTTTGTCTATTAATTTGAAGCCCATAAACTAGCTCAAAAACATCAATGATCTTCTTCAGATTCTCAAGCTTTGACATGTCAAAGTCAGAAAACAATAGGGTGTCATCCGCGAATTGGAGGTGGGTTATGTGAGTGTTATTCCTACCCACCTGAAAACCCCTAATGCAGTCTCTTTCAACAGCTCTTTCAAGCAAGGCGCTCAAGACATCAACAACAATGACAAAGAGAAACGGAGCCCTTGTCTAAGGGCCCTTGAAGCTCGAATCACACCCCTCGGCCTTCCATTAACAAAAACCGAGGACGTGTTGGTAATTCAACCTTTAATCCAATTAATCCATCTTTCTCCAAAACCTTTAAGATGGAGGATTTCCAGTAAAAGTCCCAATCCACCAAATCATAGGCTTTTTCAAAATCAAGCTTGAGCACCCACCCCTTTTTCCGAGTCATCAACCAACTCGTTTGCAATTAAAATGGAATCCAAGATCTGTCTTCTGGAGATGAAGGCTGATTGGTTTTGAGAAATGGTGGTACTTAAGCTCTTCCTTAATCTGTTGGCCAGGACTTTAGCTATCACTTTGTAAATGCTTGTGACTAAACTAATGGGTCTATACTCAGCAACCTTGGTCACTCGAGGCTTCTTAGGGATTAAACAAAGGTAAGTCTCGTTTACACATTTATTCAAGATACCCTTTTCAAAGAAGTCTCTGAAAACAGCCAAAAGGTCTTCTTTTATAATGTTCCAATATTTCTTCAGGAATTCACCAGTGTAACCGTCGGGTCCTGGGGCTTTGTTCTTCCCCAAACCATCCACAGCTCTCTTGATCTCTTCTTCAGTAAACGGAACTTCCAAGGATGCAGAAACCTCGGAAGAAATTGGCCTCCAATTCAAGCCTGACAAGGAGAAATTAGGCCCATCTTTTTTAGTGAAGAGATGTGTAAAGGAGACGGTTGGGAGTGCGACCAAAGTCCCACATCGGCTAGATAAGGGGAAGATCATGGGTTTATAAGTGAGGGACACTATCTCCATTGGTATGAGGCCTTTTGGGGAACCAAAATCAAAGTCATAAGGGTTTATGCCCAAAGTGGACAATATCATACTATTGTAGAGATCTGTCGAGGGTTGGTTGTCCCTAACAGAGACAAATTCATTAACTATATCCTCTTCAGCTGTCAGGCTTCGCCCACCCCTGTCTTAAATCTCCACCACCAGACTTTTTTTCCTCCTAGCATTGGCCAGATTATGAAAAAACGAGATATTCTCATCATCCTCTCTAAGCCATCGAGATTTGCATTTTTGCCATAGTCATCTCCCTTCTCTAAACAACACTTTAGCAAGATCTGGCTTCAGTCTTCTTCTCAACTCACAATCATTTATTGATAAGCCATCCCGTTGCTCTTTCTCATCAATGTGATTAATGGCTTGGATAATTCCATGCTTCTGGGCATGAGTGAGCCCGAACACCTCTTTGTTCCACAGAATTAGCTTCTTTTTTATCCTCTTCAGTTTCTGCATAAGTGCATAACCTGGCCACCCAACGCACTGAGTTTCATTCCACCATTTTTCGAAGACAGGCAAGAACTGATGGTGTTGTAGCCAAAAATTCTCAAATTTGAACGCAATTGGGCCCCATTTGAAGGCCCCCGTTTCCAGTAGAATGGGGAAGTGGTCAGAGGTGGTCCTCTGAAGCCTGATGAATCTGGAGGAGAGAAATTTAGAATTCCACATGGAATTAATGAGAAACCTGTCAATTAAAGAGAAACTAACTCTTCCCCTACCATTAGACCACGTATAATCGCCATTTGAAGGAGGGAGGTCAGTTAAATCCAAGTCAGAAATTACCTTATTGAATATTCTCATGTGGCAAGTCATCCTACCGCCGGAAGAAATTTTTGAAGGCCATCTGGTTATGTTGAAGTCGCCTCCGATACACTAGCACCCGCTACAGTAACCACTGAGGTTTCCAAGCTCATTCCAGAAATCCCCACGATCTCTGCTAGCGTTGGGGCCATAGACTCTAGAAATCCAATAAGTACACCCATCTGCTAGTTTGAATTTGACTGAAAGAGTATAGTCTCCAACCAAGGAATCAGCAGCCGAGACCGAAGCTTCATTCCAAAGGATAGCAATACCCCTAGAAGCGCCCACCGAAGGTTGGAAAGCCCAACCAATACCTCTCGAACCCCATATAGAGCCCACTAGACCCCTATCAAAAGATGAAGTTTTCGTTTCTTGAAGAATAACCACGTCCGGATTGATATTGGTCACCATGTCAAAAATTAGGTGTCGTTTGTCAGCCGCGCCTAGGCCCCTTATGTTCCATGAGAGGATCTTCATAAAATTCGAGAAGACCCCGCCCTGTCACCTTCTTGTTTCTTTTGGTCATAATTAACAGAGGTTTGAAGGTTCTGTAATTCTCGAGGGATCTTGTTCTTCTCCTTTCCAGGGTCTTTGACCTCCATAACTTCACCCGTTGACTCCTTCGCGAGGACAAGAATCCATGCCAAGGCCTTCTAGAATCGAGGCAAGGTCGTTCCATCTTGGGTCAAGGTAGAGCCATTGCAAGTCCTCCCCCAACAAATCCTCGTCGTCTCCTAGATTAATAACTGAGAGGTCAGTGTCGGTTAGCTCGCCGTGAGAGCCATCTTCACCTTTATCCCCTCCTATGGTCGTATCAACCGAAAAGTTAGCTAGATTCGCAGGCGGTGAAGCTTCAAACACGAACAGGTCCTCACTATCGGAGAAAGAGACTTTTTTCCGATTGTCAGTAGAATATGTTGAGCCCTTTTTGACTTTTGTTGTTCTGCTTCTCCTGATGCTCGAAGATTGTGAATTTCCCTTCGCTTTAGATTTCTCATAATCATCGCAAATTTTAGTTTGACCCATGGGTCTGCCTTCCTCAGGCCCATTCATATGACACTCAATATCATTCCCTAGGCCCGGTAAATTTGAATTCTCTGTCAACATCTGAATTCCCACGGTTTTCTGTCCACTAGGGTTGCCATTGGGCTGATTGTAGATAAGATTTGACTTCTCGCAGATAGGTCTTTTCCCTTTTTCAGCTAATGTTAATCGTCTTGGGCCTTGCAAGACCGACTTTCGGGTAATATCCACAGGGTTTTGGCAAGAGTCACCGTGGAAATCACGTGCTGCCTGTTCGGAGAAGGAACCATGAATACTAGCCTTCCTTCTGATGAAGTTATGGACGTCTCCGGCGACTGCAGTTTGAGCAAGAAAAGTTTTCCCTTCCGTTGAGGTGATTGGGATTTCGACTGGGATAAATCCACAGTAGTTCCCTGCAACTTTAATCCAGGCTTCCATATAGTCCCAACAGTTAAAGGTCTTTAAGGAGTAGTGAATGAAACCTCCGCACGCATCACCTATATAACGAAGGACCTTCTCGTTCCACATCGACATAGGTAGATTCCTAATTCTTATCCATCCTCCATACGAGGGAACAACTTCCCATTTACCATGCTTCGCAATATCCCACAGCTCAAATTTCACCGTAAAGGGGCCGACCGTCTTCCAGCCTTTGTTTTTACACAATAGCTGAGCTTTCTCTGAGTCATGACAGGTGAACAAAGCCTTATTGGGTTGAAAAGGGTTTAAACTGCTCTTTTCATCAGTTAATTCCACCAATGTCTCTTTGATCTTAAACCAGTCATCATGGAAGTTTTGTCGAGTCAGAACGATGGTAGTATCCCAGTTTATTGCAAAAAAACCTTCAGCAGGGAATTTTTTCTCCGGACAAAAGTCTCGAACAGTCTGCACTTCTCCTTGACCTTGTTTTGAATTTGTACCAATACTGGAGGAACCGTTGGTTAGCGCCTCAACAAAGGATTTTTGTTTCATCTGAATCTGTGGGTCTGAGAGACTTGTTCTTTGCATCTTTTTAGAAAAGAAGTCTTTGAACATGCTGCAACCCGTTTCCACCCCTCCTTGTTTTCAGCTGAAGGGATAACAATATTCTGTTTTTTCCCATTTCCTTCAAGTTTCATTACTTCTGCTACAATCCCTCTTTTGTTAGTAACTCTTTGGATGCATAGAGTCGTCTCTCCAAAACGTCGACTTCGTAGAACTTGTGAGTATTAGGGGTTAAGGACATGTCCGATAAGTCGGTAAAACTTCAAGAAAATTAAAGAGCAAGATACGTAAATTCTAGAATAAGAAGAAGAGAATGAGTATGGGTGGCTGAAGAAGATTCCAGAAAAAGCTTCTTCTCCCTGTTGCGTTTTTCTTCTTCTTCTCCTTTTGCTATTTTTTTGCGATAGCCCTTCCCCCTCTCTCACGTTGGTCATATACCCCATAAACTAGGGTTTTATTTCTTCCAACAATTGCTTTGAGCTTTTTTTTTTCCTTTCCATTTTCGGCCCATCAGAATGGGTTTAAAGGCCAAAAGCTACTAATACGTCATAAAAAATGGGCCCACATTTCTGTTTTCTGCCAGACTGCCAATGCTACAGAATGCTACGCGATGCTATACAATGCTATAGCATTATTGCTTCAACATGCCGTTTTCAATCCTTAGGCTTCAAAACAAGGGACAAACAAAACCATAATTAATGAAACTACAACAAAAGACTAAAAAGAGTAAAAGAAATAAAAAAAAAAGGAAAACTAAACAAAAACCTGACTCTTAATTAAACTTAACAAGAAACTTACTAAAAGCAAGATAAAAGTGTGCTTTTCACTCAATTTCGACCAAGAATAAGCAAGAGATGATGCTAAACTAATCCCATTTTATAGGATTATCACACCCCCAAACTTAGTTCATTACTCGTCCTCGAGTGATGCACCAAAAATAAAAGACAACAAACCACAAACACGAGTTAAAAGCAGGGTGCAACAGAAGTTTAGATTATTTGGTCTTCAGGTAGGCTCTCACCTTTCATTTAACACAAACAAAAACAAGATATGACAAAGTCGTTTGCAAGCCAAAGTAACCCCCTAAGTGCGTGTTTTCAAAGTCTTAAACATTCCAACTTGCATCACCTAAGTCGCTCTAAAGCTTAAATCATAGAGCTTAGCATAGTGGACATCAAGTGACTCAATATAGTGCCTTTCCATAAGATTAAAGTTTACAAATAAGCTCATAATATAAAACTCAAGTGAAACTCTCTATTTTTCCTTCAAGAATGCAATTCTTTCACTTATTTTTTTCTAATCCAAAGATGCTAGCAAGGAGAAGAGGGGAGGTCTAGTTTTTTTTCCTTTCCTTTTTTTTTTTCAAGGGAACCTTTCTAGTCATTTGCACATTCGATTTAAATGACAACATTGGTGATGAAGACGCCTAACTACGAGCACTATCACTAAAATAGGTTGCTTTTACATACTCATATCTATTGTCACCGTTCGACTCAAAGATAAACATGGGTGTCATGTGATATGAACCAAGGCATCTCCATCATGCATTATGAACTTCAAGGAAGATGTGAAGAATATTGTCCAAATTTACAACAAGATGGAGTTTCATTAAATGCATTCGGGATTCATTTATGAAAAACTCAAGATAAAGTCAAATCACATTAAATGAAGTCAAGTTTCTTGAATGTTGAACACAAGTTACATATAATGAACTCAAGTGCAACTCATGCTTCATTAAAGAACAATCAAGCTTCATTTATGGAACAAGAGCTTCAAGATACTTCAAGTGGGGCTTCATTTATTCTTGGATGGTTACAAACTATTGATTAGCTTATTAGAAGTTTAAATCTCAGATTTATGGAGTTTTCAATGTAATTTTCAGTTTTAAAGTTTTGTTTTCAATGTTTAAAGTTACAATTTAGCTAGTGGACATTATGGTATTGATGGGCATGAAAGTTACAACTCTTCAATGGACCATAGGTTACTCTAGGGTTGATTTTGAGGCTATATAAAGCCATGTAAGTTGTACTTCAAAAAGGGGAGATTTTGAGATGTAATCAAAATGAGCCTTTGAGGTTTATTATAGCCTAGAGCTATGTTTCTTTGCAATTCTATGTAGTTTGGGTTGCATGGTTAGAATCATTCAAGCTTGACTTGATCAATCTTGCTTGTGGAGTGATTCGAATCTCATGCAAGTTTTCTTGCCTTGAGATATTTGATCAACAAGATAATCCAGTTCTTACTTTCCTTGAGTTGATTTTCAAAATTTATAAGGAGGTGTTAATTTCTTTGATTAAAGGGTTCTTGCTTCAACATAAGCTTGGATTGAAGTGGGCTTTTTTTTCTTAGGAGTCTTACTTTTAGGTTCCTACAATTCTTTTCCACTTCTAAGTTGGATTGCTTTGCAAGTTTCTTTTCCTTTATTCCTTGGACTTTCGGTATCACTTGGCAAGGTGCCTTGAGCTCTATTATTTAAGGCGGAAGCTAGTTGACCCACTTGTGTTTCCAAGTTTCTAAGTGTAGTGACTTGACTTTGGACTATGGCATCAATTTTGGCCATATGTTCTTTCAACAAACTTTCAATGGAACACATAGAATCTTGGATTTGTACCTTTTGTGGTTGTGAAGTTTGTGGAGGATAGGATGATTGTTGAAAACCTAGAGTGGAGGAGTCTTATTGGCTGATTAGAAGGTCCAACCCCTTGATTGTTCCATGAAAAATTTGGGTGTTGCCTCCAACCCAGATTATACGTGTTCGAGTAGGGGTTAAAATTCTTGTTATACCCCACATAGTTCATTGATGCTGGATTGGATGGACAAACATCAAAGGTGTAGCCCTCACCACAATAAACACATAACATTGCTACTAGTGGCACAAATGGACTTCCTGAACCCATATTCCATAATTTCAACGTACTAGTGAGAGTGACAATCTGTGTTGCAAGATTCGCTGCACTAGCATCTTGCACTCTCGCTACTTGTCGAGTTGGGTTAAGGCGTGAGGTTGGCCACTGATAGTTATTCTTCGCAATATTCTCCAAACTCTCATAGGCGTTGTTGTACGTCTTTGACATAAGTGCTCCCCCAGCTAAAGCATCTGCTACCATTCTCGTGTGAGTATTCAACCCATTATAAAAAGTCTGCATCTGAATACCGTAGGGAATACCATGGTTCGGGCATTTTCGCAATAACTCCTTAAACCTCTCCCATGTCTCATATAGAGATTCATCTTCCTGTTGCTGAAAAGGTGTGATTTCACTCCTGAGTTTGACCAACTGGATGGAAAATACTTTGTAAGAAATGGCTCCACCAACTCACTCCAACTTGTGATAGCTCCCGATGGTATAACATTCAACCATTTTAGCGCATTTCCTCTCAAAGAATAAGGAAATAGTGTCAATCTGAGAGCATTCTCACTAACTTTACGGATTATGAACGATTGGCAAACGCTCATAAACAACTGAAGATGTAGGTGAGGATCCTCTATTGGAGTCCCACCAAATTGGCCTATGTGCTGAAGCATCTAAAACATGATCGGTTTTAATTCAAAGTGTGTACCTCTATCTCCTGGAATTAAGACTGGCATGACATATTCCTGAATAACCCGATCTCTCTCATCTTCCACTGCTTTGACTCCTCCATTATCATTAACTCTAAATGGTAGATCAGCCATCCCTTCAACTATTGCTCACCCTTTTTGTTCCCTTCTTCTTTGATGAAAGGCGTGTTCAATCTCGAGATCAAAGGGAAGTAATTTAGGATCGGGCTCCTAGTTCATATAAGGCAATCAACACCTAGCACGATACACAACTAACCAGTCAATTTTTTTTTTGTTAACTAAAAACTAAAAACAGTAAATAAAAGTACTCAGTTTCACAAAATTCACAAAACAATTAGTCCCTGGCAACGGTACCAAAATCTTGTTGTGCAAAAACTCACTACACAAGCATACACAATCATAGGTAGTAATTGGTAGACAAGGTCAATCCCATGGGGACTAAATGATGCAAATTTTGTAAACTTGAGTACCACTAATGCTAATTCTAAAACAATTATGCGACATAAAATTAACAAAAAGCAAGCTCGACACAAGGAAATTAAATTCTAGCAATCTAAGGGAGATAAACCCCTAAAATTGATAACAAATAAGTCAAGAATCAAATGATTAACGTGTTGGAATTTATGAAATTTCACTGCTAATTTTAGCTCCCTGATACTGTGTGATGCTATAGCATTGTGCAGTATTATTGCACTGTGTAGTAACGGGAACACTTGAAATAAATTCCAAAAATTAATTCTAATCCTCGAATTGCAGTTTTAAAGTAAAGTTTAACATATGTCTATAAAAACCCAGCTTTTAAACACATTGATAGCCCAATTTCCATAAGTTTACAAGCCAAAAGTATATGGCTATACCCTTGGATTTATCCCTAATTCAAGACATGAACCTACTTGCGTTGCTTATGTTATTTCCACTCATTCTAATCTTTTCAGAATTAAAACAAGCTGGTATCATTTCCTAAGTTGATCACTCTTAAGAAGAAAATAAGAAATAAAAAACCCACAAGCAAACTACACTTCTATAGCATTCCATAGCAAAAGGGCTCCAAAAATAGAGCTATGACTCCATAAATCCCAGCCTAAAGAAATTAGCTCATGACTTTTACAATGAAAATAACCAGAAACAAGTTACTACTCATAAACTCTTAGGTTCAAATGAAGATTCACAAAATAACAATACTAGGAATAACTTAGACTAACTAAAACTTCAAGAAAATTAAAGAGCAAGATACATAAATTCTAGAATAAGAATGGGTGGCTGAAGAAGATTCCAGAAAAAGCTTCTTCTCCCTGCTGCTTCTTCTCCATTAGCTGTTTTTTTGCGATAGCCCTTCCCCCTCTCACGTTGGTCACATACCCCCCCCTACTAGGTTTTATTTCTTCCAACAATTGCTTTTGGCTTTTTTTTTTCTTCTTCTTTTTCTTCTTCTTCTTCGGCCCATCAAAATGGGTTTAAAGACCAAAAGTTACTAATCCGTCATAAAAAATGGGCCCACATTTTCGTTTTCTGCTAAACTGCCAATGTTGCAGGATGTTGCGCAATACTACACAATGCTATAACATTACTGTTTCAACATGTTTTCAATCCTTAGGCTTCAAAACAAGGGATGAACAAAACTACAATTAACCAAACGACAACAAAAGACTAAAAAGAGTAAAAGAAATAAGAAAAAGGAAAACTAAACAAAAACTCGACTTTCAATTAAACTTAACAAGAAATTTCCAAAAAAAAAAGATAAAAGTGTGCTTTTCACTCAATTTTGACTAAGAATAAGCAAGGGATGATGCTAAACTAATCCCATTTCATGGGGTTATCAGCTTTCAACTTCAAAGAAAAACCCAAAAGATGCAGTACTTGACAGCCCGTCCCATCGAAAGAGAGAAACCCAGTAGCTAAAAACCTACGTGGGCATAACCCAACCACAACCAACTGCAAGCGGTTCCAAGAAAACCAAGCCAATAAAATACTATGAGAGGATTTGAAAATCGTTTGAAACCTAACCATCTCAACTAACCACCAGGAAATCTTTAGGCCACAGCTCCGCCAGAAAAAAGAACTTAGCAAAAATTTAAGCTAAACCACCCAAGCAATGGCTTTTTATTTTTTTCCCACCTCATTAAACTTTTCTAACTAGCAACACCCTTCAGCCCAAACCCCTCAAACTACTACTTCAAAACTATTTTAGACTTCTGTGAACCCTTATCTTTTTTTTTTCCCCTTTCCACTTGAAAGTGGAACCAAAATTATTTTAGATTTCTTCAAACAATCTGAACTACCAATCCAATATTTTCCTTTACACACATGGTCTCTTTCCGTATATTCTGAAGAAAAAAGCTTTTTAACAAAGAACTGAGGCATGGTAACCCTTAATTCTTTATTTTCCATATCACTGAGATGAAACAAGGAAGCTAGCTCTCCACACTGAAGGTATCAACTTCACACCTCTCCCTCATTTCTGTCCAATCCCAAATTAGATTTACAACACGCATCATTACTACCACTTAATACGAACCATATGAGAGACCAAAAATGTAATCTCATTCATTTTCCTACTTCGCTACATATTCTGTTTGATAATTATTATTATTATTTTTAACTAATGTTTGATTAATTTTTTAAAACCAAAATTTTTATTTTTCAAATTCAACTTAAACTGTTTAATTTAGGAGGGGTGGGCTGAGGTTCGAAGTGCAATAAAACCTGACTTTTCTGGATATTTATAGGAATTATTATTTTCTACTTTTGTTATTCTTATATGTTAAGTACGAATATTTTTAATAATAGCTTTCGTTGCTGGGTTATTTTTATACAGTGTGAATAATTTACTCACTGCCAATATACAGTTGTGGAATCCTCTGCTGACGCTACACTTGCTTCTATGCTGGAATAATTGCTTTGATTCATTTTGTCTTGTTAGTTTACTTCTACTAGTTAGTAATTAATAAGCCCGGACGTATTAGATGTTTTTTCTACTGCTTATATTATGTTAATGCATTCCATACCAAGTTCTGGAATACTTGTTCAAAAAAAAAAAGAAAAAAAAAAGAGCAGTTCCTTACTTTGCCCTTTTCATCTTTTGTCAAGCAGGCAGTTAGTTGTTCAGATATCGTTGAAGATGCCCATATAGAGTCAACTGCCATAGATTTTGTTCCAAACATTCGATCTGGTAGCTATGCAGACATTGGAGCTCGGGATTCTATGGATGATGAACATGTCTGCATTGATGATCTGTCTACCCACCTCAGATCTATGTTCAAGTATCCTTTGCCTAGTGGTTTTTATGCTGTTTTCGATGGTCATGGAGGGCCTCATGCAGCTGCCTTTGTCAAGAGGAATGCCATGAGATTATTCTTTGAAGATGCTGATTGGTTAAAAATGCTGGATATTAATTCTATTTCCATGAAAGATTTGGAGAATTCTCATCGCAAAGCATTTCTACTGGCAGATCTTGCCTTGGCTGATGAGCAAAGTGTTGGCAGCTCATGTGGGACAACTGCGTTGACGGCATTGGTTCTTGGAAGGCATTTGCTTGTTGCAAACGCTGGTGACTGCCGAGCAGTCCTATGTAGGAAAGGTGTAGCAGTTCCAATGTCTCAAGATCACAGGCCTTCTAATTTACTCGAGCTCAAGCGAGTGGAAGGGATGGGTGGGTTCGTAGATGATGGGTATGTTAATGGCTATATTTCAGTAACCAGAACCTTGGGGGATTGGGACCTGAAACTGCCAAATGGCTCCTCATCACCTCTGATTTCTGAGCCACAAGTGGAGCATGTTATTTTAACAAAGGATGACGAGTTCTTGATCCTTGGCTGTGATGGGATTTGGGATGTTATGTCGAGCCAATATGCTGTCAGTCTTGTTCGACGTGGGTTGAGGAAGCACAACGACCCTCATCAAAGTTCCCGAGAATTAGTCATGGAAGCTCTGCGCCTCAACACATCAGATAATCTTACTGCAGTTGTAATCTGCTTTTCTTCTCCCAGCTGCGTTCCTCAGCAGCAAATATGGAAGTCGTGTAGTCTGACAGAAGAGGCTAGAAGTAGATTGAGGAATTTGTTAGAAGGAAACTGATTATCGGCATTTCTAGTATAATCAATTCATGCCTGTTTGTGACTGCTTCAGAAAAAAAAAAAGCAGCCATCAGTTTTGTAGGGATACGAAGGAATAGGTTGACTGGATAGTTATGGATGGTACTCTTAACATGACTGCGACTTTGATTGTCAAATTAGATTTTGGAACGAGGCAACCTAATAGGATTTGTTCCGGCATTATTTGTAAAGTAATAATGAGAAGCTTTTTAGACCCTTGATTTCAAGTTTTAAAGTTTTAAGTCTGGCCTTCTTTTGTTTGTTTAAAGTATTTTGTACTTCTTTGGGGTTTTAGTTGGAACAAGCATGTAGCACTGTCACTGTGAGAAGCTGGAATAGCATAAAACAATGGTGCCAATGCCATTTTGTTTCTCTTGTTCAATTGTACATTGCAACTCTCAGATTATCTAATGCTGATACTTTAAGAAAGGGGAATCCGACCTTTCTTAGATAATCAAAATGTTTACATTGCATGGTGAGGCTAAATTAGCAAGTACTCTGTTGATTATTTAAAATGGCATTTATTCATACCAAAATGGATTTGAAATCCAAACGAAATACTCAGTCACTTTCGGCGTGATCAAGTTGGAAGCTGTCAAAATCTAAAAAGATTCATCTCTGCAAGCGACGTTGCAGACAACTCCAAATCTTTAACCAATAAACAAGTTTTTCTTATGTGGAATAGTGGGAAATTTTTCAGTACTCTGCTCGTTTACTCTAATGTTTTTTTCCTAAATAATTTTGAGTTAAATTATAAATTTAGTCTTTAAACTTTTAAATTTGAATTTAAAAGTTAAAATTTTTTGTTTACTTTCTATATATTCTTAAATAATACTGGTATGGTAAATAATAAATGTGAGGAATTTTCATCCATATTATAGATAAATAATATCCCCAAATTAGTAGAAGTAAATTGGAAACTTTTACGTAGGAAGTTGGGTGTAGCCACGTCCGCAGCTGATTATTTATTATTATTATTTTTTAAAATTTAACAATATTTAGATGTTCTCTTGATCATAAACACATACTTCATATCAGTTGAGCTATTCTCTGTTGGCTCCGCAACCTATTATTACAACAATAAAACAAAAAAAGGTTTTGGTAGTATTATTTATTTATTTATATTAAACTTGAGTTGGTGTTCATCTTCAAAATCAAAAGCAAAAAGGTTTTGGTAGTATTTATTTATATTAAACTTGAATTGGTGTTCATCTTCAAAATCAAAAGCGTGCAGCTGAGGTGGTGAAGGATTCTCCTTTCTGTATTTCTCGATCTGATCGAATTTAGATGGCACTGGCAAACTGTGCTAGGCGGAAGGCCAACCTTGTATACAGAAACTTCCCTTTTTGTTACTCCGATTCCTTCAATTACTCTTTCTCATTCGCATCATTCTCCAGACGCTTTGCGTCGTCAGGATCCGACGAAAACGACGTCGTCGTTATCGGAGGTGGGCCTGGTGGCTATGTCGCGGCAATCAAGGCCGCTCAGCTTGGCCTCAAAACCACCTGTATTGAAAAGCGTGGGGCTCTTGGCGGAACTTGCCTCAATGTCGGCTGTATTCCCTCCAAGGTAATCGTAATTTTTATTTTATATTATGTTAATCTGATTCTTTTACTTTATATTTCATTTCATCTTCTAAATTTTGAGTTCAATGATTTATGGACTGATTATGTCTGGTTGATCATGTTTAGTTGGTTGATTTGTGCTCACTTTGTAGTGGTGGATTTCTTTGAACTATCCTTCGAAATCGTAATTGAAATTCGATCTATTACTGTCTAATATATACACATTTCAAGACAACCGAATCGCCTGCCACTCTGTCACTGTCTTTCTAGGAGTTCCATCATGCCTTTTTGGTTGGTTTGTTTCTCGCACGAATTATCAGCCCTTGTGAGATAAAGCTACCATTTTGTTGTTTTTGCATGTTCTTATAAAATAGCAAGCTCTTTATGTGCACTGTTTTAGTTAAAAGCTATTAATGGTTTAGGTCGATCTTATTTTTGTTTTACCTCGATGATGCTTTAGGCTCTTCTCCACTCCTCTCACATGTACCATGAAGCTCAGCATTCATTCGCTAGCCATGGAGTGAAGTTTTCTTCTGTTGAGGTTGATTTACCAGCCATGATGGCACAAAAGGATAAAGCAGTAGGCAATCTCACACTTGGTATTGAAGGTCTTTTTAAGAAGAACAAAGTGAACTATGTTAAAGGCTACGGGAAATTGGTTTCTCCTTCTGAAGTTTCTGTGGACACCCTTGAAGAAGGCGGTAACACAGTGGTGAAAGGAAAAAATATAATAATTGCAACTGGGTCTGATGTCAAATCTTTACCCGGGATCACCATTGATGAAAAGAGAATTGTGTCATCAACAGGAGCCTTAGCTTTGTCAGAAATCCCCAAGAAACTTGTTGTAATTGGAGCTGGATACATCGGGCTAGAGATGGGATCAGTGTGGGGTCGACTTGGATCTGAGATCACAGTTGTTGAGTTTGCTCCTGAGATAGTCCCAACTATGGATGGGGAAGTCCGCAAGCAATTTCAGCGTGCTCTTGAAAAGCAAGGAATGAAATTTATGCTGAAAACTAAGGTGGTTGGAGTTGATACTTCAGGGGATGGTGTGAAGCTGACTCTTGAACTGGCGTCTGGTGGTGAACAGACAACACTCGAAGCAGATGTTGTTCTTGTATCTGCTGGTAGAACTCCGTTCACTGCTGGACTTGGGCTAGACAAGTTAGGGATTGAAACTGATAAGGCAGGGCGTATTTTGGTGAATGAAAGATTTGCTACAAATGTGGATGGTGTTTATGCAATTGGGGACGTAATTCCTGGGCCAATGTTAGCTCACAAGGCTGAAGAGGATGGGGTTGCCTGTGTGGAGTTCATAGCTGGGAAGACAGGGCATGTTGACTATGACAAAGTCCCTGGGGTTGTCTATACACATCCTGAGGTTGCATCTGTTGGGAAGACTGAGGAGCAGGTAAAGGCACTAGGTGTGGACTATCGTGTTGGGAAGTTTCCTTTCTTGGCAAATAGCAGGGCAAAAGCAATTGATGATGCTGAAGGGGTGGTCAAAATTTTGGCCGAGAAGGAGACAGACAAGATACTTGGTGTCCATATCATGGCGCCCAATGCTGGGGAGCTTATCCATGAGGCAGTACTGGCCTTACAATATGACGCAGCTAGTGAGGATATTGCCCGCGTTTGCCATGCACATCCAACGATGAGTGAGGCATTGAAGGAGGCTGCCATGGCAACTTATGACAAGCCCATTCACATCTAGTAGTAGATCGTCACTTTTTGTTTTTTTTCTTTGACGAGTTGGAAATTGCTTGTTCGAGACTTATTTTTTTCCCATTGCCATCCTGCATGAAAGCAGATAAATCTGCTTTGGTTCTCGCAACAGTAACGATAATTTGCAAGAACAGTTGAGTGTTTATAACAAGAAAGCATAGAACAAACTTTTGTTGCATTTCCAGTATGTTGTAATTTACGGGCATAGTGTACCTACACTAACTTTAGCCATAAGCGCACGTACACGTTCGTTGGTACTTCCATCATAAGTGGAGCAAGCACATATCTGGAGTAAAATCAGCTTTACCAGTTAAGGAAAAAGAAAGCTGCCTAAATTATTTTGAATCTTGTGAGTAGGTCAAGTCAAGACCCCTAAGAGGCTGGTAAACAAACTATTCGATCTGGAGATTCAGGAATGTAGAGATTTTTTTAGAGCTTCAAGCACGTCAAGTTGCTGCCGGGGAATTGGGGTACCTTCTTCGGCCTAATAGAGCTTATGCTTAAATGACAAGAATGCATTCTCTTATTATTATTGTTTAAAAAAACTAGAATGCCTCTTCACTGAAAAGTAATGCGAATGCAGTCTAATATTTGGACAACAATGGGTTGAATTTTTTGTATTTTTCCCAAATGAATAAATATTATAACCGAAGCTCGATGATTTATCTATACACAGCAGAAGAATGAAAGATAACTGCTATAGGAATTCTTTTAGACTAGAGCAGATGCTGATTATAGAACTCTAAAGTGCTGTAATTTCTCTGATTTACATCTAAGCATGACTAGCAGTTTTTGTCAAGCGGATTTGAATGCGCCAAGGTACACATTAAACCGGTATCACTCAAATCATCATATCCGCATTAGCTGAGCCAATGGCACTGCCTACTCCTATTGAACAATGATCCGCACAAGAAATTCTGGAACCTCAACAATTAGGGCACATTCTTCACAGAGCTTCGGATGATGGCTTAATCATGGCTCCTCTCGCATATCAGGCCTCCTCCTGGCCTGCAAAGCCAACCGTGCATCCCTCTCTCGTTCAAACTCCCTGTAATCAGCTCGCTGCAAAAAAGAAACTTTCTCAAGATACTGATTTGAGCTCTTCTTGTAAGCATCCAAGTCATCTTCCAGACCCTTATTTTCTTCCTTGAACTCTCCCCAGTCCTTTTTTGTCTTGTCAAGAACACTAAGTTTTTGTTTCTTCTTAATTTGTTCCAGGACTACATCAACGGCTGAAGTAGCAGGTGCCTTCATCTTCTCATGTGCTTCCTTTGAATCAGCATCAACAAACTTCTTAATTTCAACATTTTGGCCGGCAAAGTCTCTAATCTCCGTGATCTGTTGATGTAAAAGGACAATTTTCCTTGAGCTCATCAATTAACAGATAATATAACCAATGCCAAAGCTTACTGTTCTACTGTTTTATAAGAAATGGTATTATTTTATTGATAAATGAAATAAACAAGGCTAGAAACCACAAAATCTGATTGGAGGCCAGTTTGCACAAATCAAGTATAGGTTATTGTTACACAAACGCTTATGTAAGGACTATCAACCTCTTGGAGGACTCTCATACCTCTTCCTCCCAACCAGGCTACCTTTCCCACAAACCCACCTTCACCCATAAAGTCATAAAATCTGAACTCATAATTTTTCTTTTTCCTAGCGACAAAAACTTGTAATTACTAATTGCTCAAGAAAGGAAATACCGCAATAATTATTGACCTCAATGACAGAAAAAACACGCAAGGATTATCCATAGACGGCCTAGGTAATCATATAATCAAGCCAAACTTTCAGAGACTTCCTTTTAGGAGAAACGTAGCATTCAACTATCATAACTTACAAAAGGAAAATGTAAAGCCAAACCAATCTAATTTTACCCCCCCCCCCAAAAAAAAAAAGAGCACCCCAACCATACTTAAATTGTATTGGAGGTATGGTTACAGAATGTAATAGACAAGGCACACCAAGAAGAGGCTTGATATTTTGTAATATTCATTATTTCTCCCCACTCTAAAGAATTTTCTAAAAAAATTGTTTGATTTCTTTCAAGTCAAATCCTCCAATTGCTCTGATGGCATTAATCCATATAAATTAAGCTTTGGTTTTGAGCTTTACACTGCAAAGTAACGGTAATATGCATTCTTAGAGCATTTGTCAAACAGCTATCAAAAACAAAATACCTAAGAGATTAACCCAACATTTTCTACTATAAGAGCATCAAAAAGACAAGTGCGCTTGATCCTCCCCTGCCTTTATGCAAAGAACGCAGAAGGAAGCTTAAAGCAACAGAGGACACTTTTTTCTCTTTTTTTTTTTTAAAAAGCCAGAAGGAACACTTTTTCTGCAACTTATATGTCGTATTAATGCCACCAAATTGTAGAATACACAATAAAACAATTACTTCTTTGGAATTCTCAGTTTCCAGCAAGTATCTACCCTTCGGCAAAGTACCTTCACCGAATGATTCACCAAAAATTGTTCTAGACGGATCCACCTTCCAAACTCTATTATATTGCCTTGATTTATCCCATCGATCAAGTCAAGTAGAGCTCTCATCTATTTTCCTCTCATAAGTTTCTTCTCGCACCCCCTCTCCAAGAATGAGTTTCTTCTCCCCAAGTATCAAGAAGACCAAAAAAATTATGTTGAGAAATTGGGGAAAAAATGGACACGGAGAGAGAGAGATGGATCAACAAAAGAGAAATTCTCTAAACTATAATCCAAGCTGACCAAATGACATTCTAATATAATCTATTTTCAGCTCTATAAGTCTCATAACAATAGAAAAGGGTAGAAAATAAATAAAACAGAGTGAGGAAAGATTGGCACCTCAACTTTCCCCCTGCCAGAAATGGTAGCTGTAGTGTCCCTAACAGCTGAGAGAGCAGTGGCAGCAAGCATCTTAGCATCGTCAGAACCGTTCTGCAGAACTTTGGATCCTTCTGATGACATATCTTTTTCTTGAGGTTCAATCTTCTTTGACGCCATACCAAGATATGAAATCCAATTCTAGAGAGAGAAAAAAGTAAGAGAAATGTTTTTTCCTATTTTGTGACCTACCTCATTATGAAAGAGAAGAATGTGAATTTTTACATTGGATAGCTTCTTTGAGTTTTTATTCACTGCTGGAGATCGTTTGGTTGACAAACCTTTTAAGGTTTTATTAGACACCCCTTTATTCATTTGCTCCCACATGGCATCAACACGTGCTTTTATTTCTAGCAAGATAAAGAAGAATAACATTATACTTCTTAATCTACATATCAGCATGACAAGCACAAAAAGTATAGTGGAAAAGAATTAAAGCGAGAAGCAACAAACATCTGGCCCACTCCTTATACTCACCTGTGTCATTAGACTTTTCCTCTGAACTCATATGAGCAGATCCTTCTTTAGCCGATTCCATTAGACTCACAGAATCTGACATATAAGAAGGAAAAAGTTAACCTTCCAAGGAAAATTAGGAAAAGTTGCAAACCTCGCATGAGGTGTTACCATATATGAACCACTACTTGAGAAAAAATAATTAACAAATGCTTTGATAATGAAATGAGATAATAATATTAATGGATTTCGTTACACAAAAAGGGTAGAAAATAAATCCACCAAAATACGGCCTCTTGGTGGATTTCGTTACACAAAAAGGTCTTTTGTAATTATAGCTTGTTAATGATCATGAATGATTGGCAGGCTCTTTTGAGATAGTTTTTTGGGGAGGGGTTTTCTCTACCCCTGGCCCTTAGGTTGTTTTGGTTATTTTCTTGAATATACCTGTTCTTGATGTTTCTTATCAAAAAAAAAAAGATAATAGTATTAATGGAAATTAAACACTTAACATGGGCCAGCAAATAAAGATAACTAGGACACAACAAAAGATGATAAAGCACCAATCAACAACAACATTCTCCATTTCATTATTTCAAGAAGCAAATGCCTTCTGTTCACTCAAATAATCTTACCCATAGAGGAATTATCTTCAAAATATAAATTTCACATCTTAGTAATTAAAGGTGAGAGGCTATAATCAGAAAATGGGTGTTTACATTTACACCAATAAAGAGGATTAAAAACAATTAATTCCATAAAACTATCAAAATTGGATGCTAAATCTCTGAAAATTCGGCCATTTCTCTCACACCAAAGAGTCCAAAAGAACACTATTAAAAACCAGCCATAAAACTTTCTTTGGTCCATGAAAAGGTGACCCACAAATATCAGAGCTGGGAGATCAAACACGTTGTAGGGCAGAGCTAGACTCCAACCAAAATCTGCAAACACGTGACCAATAATGGGAAGCAAAAGAACAACAACAACCAAATAAATGACCCGAAGTCTCAGTATCAGACATGCACAAAATGCAGCAAGAAGGAGATAGGGAACAATGAGGCATTCGATGCTGTAAACGATCAGCAGTCTTAATACCCCATGACTAAGCTCCCATAAGAAAACCTTTATTTTCTTAGGATAGGTAAAGGTTATTTGAAGTTGGGCCCTTTGAATGAATCAAACGTGCCATTAGGGAACTAACAGTAAAAGAATTAGAAGTCGAGAAGCCAAATCCAAGAATTATGGGAATTCCTCGAGGCTACCAATGATAAAAGATTGGATAGATGAGCCCATTCCATTATTTCAGCTTCATTGAGGTTCCTACAAAGACCAAGATCCCAAGCTGATTGTGAAGAATTCCAAAAAGAAATAAGACGATCATGTTGCTTCCTTGACAATTGATATAACCGACGGTAGGCCACATATAATTTCTCACCATTTAACCACATATCATGCCAAAAAAACAGTGTCTCCAATTTCCAATCTTTCTATACGAGTACCAAGTATAGCAATAGTAGAGCTAATGTATCGCCAAGGAGACTTTGAAGAACCTCTCAAAATAGGGGACGGCCAAAAACAATCAACACCCATAGAATAATATTTAGCTAAGTTGTCGCCAAAGAGCATTTTTTTCATGGAGAAAAAGCCATATCCATTTGGTTAGAAGAGCCTCATTCCTATGCTTAAGATTGCCAATCAAGTCCTCCCATAATTTGGGGAAGCTGCGTTGTCTGCCAATTAATATTTGTGCATACCCCCCATTCATTTGTGCTCCTACCAAAAAAAGTCTCTAAAAATCTTGTCTAAAGAAAGAGCCACTTTGGAAGGAAGGTAGAAAAGGGGGAGGTAATATATTGCCATATTTGAGAGGGTAGCTTGGATATGTGTATGCCTACCACCTTTGGATATAAAAGCATATTTCCAGTTATGTAATTTGTGATGAATCTTCTCAATGCCAAATTGGGGTGTAATAGGGTCGGGTCGGATTTTATTTTATTTTATTTATTTTTTCCCTCTGGAGAGGGTATTGAAAATTGATCAACCGGGTAAAAGCTCAATTTGGGAATGTTCTTCATCATCAATAATGAAACAAAAATTTTCAACTACTGCAATATCTCCACCTACACCACCGCTATTTTAACAAGCCCAAAAACACTTTTTGTGCGACAAACACGACAACCATAACAAAAATAATTTCCCCTTCAGCCATTGTTGAATAAACATGAGTGCTCCAATATTAATTCAATATGCCAGTAGGCAGACATGGAGTAACCCATCAAATAAAGCCTATATACAGAGCATTTTGGGAAGAGGGATTTTGTGGGTTGAAAATTTCAAACAAAATTCAGAATCGAACGGAACCTAATCGAATGAAGAACCTGAAAGATTGCGGCAATTGAAAGGAATCGAGACACCAAGTTTCCGCACAACAAAGATGCCGAAAAAACTCCCAAACAATCGTGCCCTCAAATCTCTTTCTTTCACGTTGCGTTGTCGGTTGTCGTGCTCGTCGCTGGATGCTACAAGGTCGAACAATTGAGCTCGTCGCTGGCCATTTTCCGTTCGCCGGAGGGAGTCGTGGTCGTGGTCGCCACCCACCGCCGCCAAGCCGTCTACTTTTTGTTGGATTTGGTGTGAGAGTGAAGCAGGATGAGAGACAAGAAGAACAAACACGGCACAAAACAAAGGGTTAAATACGCGTGAAAGTTTGAAACCCTAAAATGCCTTGGTTCCCAATCACCACGTGATAATAAACGGCTTAGGCAATTCGAAAGAATAACCCCCTTGTGTAAGCCTCCCATTGGCATTAATAATTATAGAATAATTAGTACTAGACATACACTCATAGATCCATTTGCGCCATATATCTCCAAAACATTTCAAACTGGACGGCATCTAAAAAACTCCAATCAACCTTAACAAAAGCTTTCTCTAGGTCTAACTTTATAATCACACTTTTTTTTATAAGAGCCACGTCAATCATCAATCAATTCATTAGCCATCAAAGAAACATAAAGAATTTGTTAATTAGCAACAAAAGTCATATGATTTTCAGCTATAGTATCTGGAAGAACACTTTTTAACCAATTAAACAAAACACGAGCAATAATCTTGTAGGCACAAGGAATAAGACTAATCGGCCGAACGTCATTAACTGTTTTGGAGTTCAACTTTTTCAAGGCAAATAATATGTTTCATTCAATGCCACATTGATGAAACCATTTTCAAAAAAATCCACAAACATAGCCATGATATCATTCTCAAGTGTATTCCAATAATTTTTGAAAAACTCAGTTGTAAAACCACCTTACTTGAACCCAAAGAATTCACGGCAATAAGAACCACTTCTTCAGTAAAAAATCACTCCAAAGCAAGGGATTGAGAAGCACTGATCAGACTCCAATCAACATTTAAAAGAAAAAAAAACATAGGTTATTATCCTTAGTATACGTATTCAGGTAAAAATCAATAAATTCCATCTCAATCACTTGATTAGTAAAGAAATTACCTCATTAATAGAATTTTTCGTTTCCAAGCAGCCAAGAAACGATGGAAGAACTTCATATTTTCATCTCCCTCTTTGAGCCTCCGCCAATAAGTAGCTTCCATGGCTGATAAATCATGTATGTTTTCTCTCAACTGGAGCTGTGTAATTCGTTGTGAAGTGGTTAAAGTACCATAATCCTCCAATTTGTCCAAAGCCCGAAGCTCTGTTTTCAAACCTCTGAGCTTCATCATTAAACCATGGCAAGGCCAATAAAAAAGAGGGTGTTGATTCCACCAAGTGTCCACAATCGAATTGAAATCTTTGTGATTTAACCAACCATTTTCAAATTGAAAAGGGATCGGTCCCCAGGAGATGTCCCCAAAATTCAAGGACAAAGGATAGTGATCTGACATTACTCGCTCAAGCCTTTTCAAATGAAAGAGCATTATTTTCATTGAACTAGACCAAGTGAAACGTTTATTGCAATTTTGCAATAGGATATCTAGAAGTTAAAAGTCAGTAATCCATTGATTGAAAAGACGCATACTTCTAGCGATAGGATGGTCGTGTGACTTCTCCCAAGTCCAACGACTGACATTGAAATTACCTCCAAAAATTCATCTAGATCATTCCAATATTCCGCTAGATCATGTAGTTCTTGATAATAATCATTCCATAAAGTTTGATTAGTAGGTCCATAGATAGCTGACAACCAAAAAGAAAAATCATCGGCCAAAAAAACATGGATAGAGAGAAATGACCTTGAATAGTCTCTTTAATAGTGAAATCCAGACCACTCCACATAATAATGACCCCACTCGACGCACCTATAGGTGAGGGAGGCAAGCGTAGGAATTTAGTGGTGCTTGGAACAGAGGTAGGTGTGGAAATGGGTTGACTTTCTAAAATTGGGGGTCTTGTAGCAATTGGTTAGGCTAATGCAGGTTTTGCAGCAATAGGTTGACTTTTCTGAGGGTCTAAAAGGATCGCTTCTTCGAAAACATAAATTTTCAGGGGCAATATTGGTTTTTTTGGTGTATGATGACTTTTTTTTTTTAGTATAATAAGAGTTGAAGTATTCAAATCACAAACCTCGTAGTCGTTAACATATTCAATATGCCAGTTGAACTATGCTCTCTTTGACTGGTGTATGATGAATTAATGGTGAAGGTGAATGCTCAAAATTGAGGCTAGAAAGGTAATCTTATGTGTCAAAGACCATAAAAGGTGTAATCTCAGACACGGACCCACATGGAAGGATTAAATTCGAAGGCCTTAAAAGGAGGCGGATCAGATTTGGCAATTTCCATGTATGGCGGGGAAGATAATTCCAAATTTTCTTCACTACAATTTAATATGGAACGATTATAGGCATTCAATAAGGGCAATTCCAAATTTCTATTTTGGAGGGTTGGCCCATGGTACGACAATCATCAAATTGTTATGTACTTTGAGCACTAGTGTGGAATGGAAATAATATAGGTATTGTCAACCACGCATTCAACTAATACTTAGTAAACTCTCTAGGCTAACACATACAAGACTTAAATGTTCACCCTTGCACACTAGCGCAAGCATACACCACATGCAAGCAAGCAATACAAGGAAAGTATTCCAAGGTCTAATCTACAGTGAAAATGCAATTACAAGAATTTAAACTATACTTCCTCGACACAACAAATTTCAGAAAAAGATAACATGGTGAAAGTTAACTATGCGTTGAACAAAGATAAAAACTCAAAGCAAGTAAGAGTAAAAGCTAACGCAAGGTAGACTTTATTGGAAGCAAATAAGAAAACAAAGATTGGCTTTATGTTCCCCCTACAGTGTTTCCCTCTTGATTTTAGCTCAACATGAATGATTTCTTTTTAAACTAAGCATAGGTGACTTACTTACCCTAACTTTTTAAAGAAAGATGTTAAGCACAATGTACCCCCATATTTCAACACAAAATGCATTAGCATGAAATTTGACCTACATAAATGCTTGCGAGTGGTTGTTTTATGTTTAAAACACCCTAGTAAAGACTACAACTCGCTCTCTTGGGATTTCCACATACTCTAACCCTTTCGGTGCTAGAAATATGCTACTACTCCGCTTCGGTTGGCCAAATGGAAAGAAGCAATTGAAAAACAAACACAGCCAAGAAGAAGTTCAAAGATCAACCAAACATGTATTGAAAATCAAGAGAGTTACACCACAAGGTTCACCATGAGCCGAACCTTAAAGAAACTAGCCATTCATGGTATAAAGCTTATAGGAAACGACAATGGAAGAATGAAAGATGAAGAACATGTCTCTAAAGCAAGGAAGAGGACTTGAACTACACGAAAATATCCAAGGTTTACAACTAAAACACTGCTACAACACACTAAATACACTTCTGCAGTAACTCAAAGCAGAAGAGTCAGCGGTGATGTGCTTCTTTTTCAAGTAATCCGATGGAAGCAATGATGATCGAGAAAGGAAACTATAACAAAAAAAGAAAAAGAAAAAACAAGAGAGAAAACAAGAGAAAAAAACGATGGAAAATTGTGGCTCAAAAAATGACCCCTCCTCCTTCTCAATTGCTGCTCTTCCAACAAGAAAATACCATGCGTCCATCCACTATTCACGCCCACTACCCTGTTGTGGCGCGCCACACAATCAGCTGTCAGCGATCTCAACTTCTATGCGTCGGCACCTGCTACGCTAATTTGGGCGATCCTTGTTGACGTGAAACATTGATGATTTGCGCTGAGATTACTGCTTTGCCTCCAAGCATACGCTGGACCTTGGCTTCATGCATCTTTTTGCGCAACACTTTCCATTCCACACAATAACACCAAATTAAGTAGATCTTCAACGCAAGGGAATGATAGAAGCACAACTTTTAAATGTTCAATGCAAACATGTTGTTCATTTAAACTTGACAAAATTGTATACAAATATTCATTAAACTCATACTTCTTATGTCCTAGTCAAGGTCAATTTAATTATGAGTGTCAAATAACTTGTATTTCTACAAGTTATAAGCACCCACCTTCAAGTATCTTAAATCTTTGATGCCTACACCTTCCGGAGACTGCACCACTCAATGAAATTCTGAAAAAATTTATAAATACCGCAGGAGGAATACACTGAATTAAAATGATTCAGTCCCATTTAAACTTGACAAAATTGTATACAAATATTCATTAAACTCATACTTCTTATGTCCTAGAACAAGGTCGATTTAATTATGAGTGTCAAATAACTTGTATTTCTACAAGTTATAAGCACCCACCTTCAAGTATCTTAAATCTTTGATGCCTACACCTTCCGGAGACTGCACCACTCAATGAAATTCTGAAAAAATTTATAAATACCGCAGGAGGAATACACTGAATTAAAATGATTCAGTCCCTCCTTTATGATCCCACTGATAATTCATATCTTTATCTTAATAATAGAAGTTCTCAATATGCATCTTAGGCTCAACAATTATAACGCCACGACAAAATAAGAAAATTAATCTATCTTAAATAACCTGCTGGAATTGAATTCGATTCAAGATCATACATTTCATCTCCACAAAACCCAAACTTATATGACAGCATACAGAAAAAAGGGAGTAACAAAGAGAAGAACAATGAACGTGCCTCCTTGTTCGTAAAGGATTGCTTGATTCTGAACATTTTACTCCACATAACATTTCATGAAACAACGAAAAGAAAACATAAAAGGAAGAGGAGTACCAGAGCCGTGGAGGTTGCTGGTTGTAGCCATCGAAAGGTTTCTCACTGGCGAGGATTAGAGCTTTCTATGTAATTTTTGTGTATCATGAATAGAGCATTCCTAAGCTACCACATGGACTTGTTTTCCTAATTAGGCCTAGGCTAATCAGTTTATAATATATGCTCCTGTCAAAAGACGAGTAAGGGACGGGGAGGGGGAGGCTCTCGAAACCAAACGAGACTCGAAAGAACATGGGAATTAGCACCATTTTAATTTTTAATTTTTAAAATTATACTTATAAATACTATTTCTACTTATAAATTTCTTTATTTTGTTATTCATTTTTTACATATGTTTTTAAAAACCAACCTAAATTTTAAAAAATTAAAAAATTTAGTTTTCTTTTTAGAATTGGACTAAAAATTTAAATGTTTTCTTAACAAAAATGAAAATAATTGTAGAGAATTCTAGAGAAATGGTGAGAAAACAAACATAATTTTCAAAAACCAAAAACTAAGGCTCCGTTTGATAGTCATTTGGTTTTTAGTTTTTAGTTGAAAATTAAGCCTATAAATACTACTTTCACCTATGGGTTTCTATGTTTGCTTATCTACTTTTTATACATTTTTCAAAAACCAAGCCAAGTTTTGAAAATTAAAAAAAATAGTTTTCAAAAACTTGTTTTTATTTTTTTGAATTTGACTAGAAACTCAAATGTTTCCAAAGAAATATGAAAATTATTGTAGAGAAGATGAAAACTATTGTAAAGAAATTGTGAGAAAACAAGTACAATTTTCAAAAACTAAATGGTTATCAAACAAGACCTAAATGGTTATCAAGTGGGGCATAAATTATAAGTTTTTTCCTTAAATTCTCGGGAGTCTATTTAAGAGTTATCTAAACTTTAAAAAATTTCTAATATGTTATTGAATTTTTATTTTTGTATTTTCTAAGTGTTTAATAAGTCTTTACACTTTCAATTTTTGTGTCTAGTAGGTAATTGACCTATTCAATATTTTTTTAAATTCACATATCTATTGTATACAAAATTAGAAATTTAGGGTTCTATTATATACAAAATTCAATTTTATATCTAATACATCCGTTAATTTTTTAAAAATTTCGAATATGTTAGGAATCTATTAGACACAAAATTGAAACTTCATACATCTTTTGACACTTTTAAATTTTAAAAACCTATTAAATACTTTTTAAAATTAAAAAACCAGTTAGACAAACTTAAAATTTTAAAAACTAGTGATTCAACCTACTATTAATTAGTTATATTTTTTTAAATATTCATAAATACATATCCTTACATAATAATTACAAGTATAGTATTTTAAGCTATAGTAATGAAAGATTTTACTGGCCTGGAGGTTGCTGATTGATATATATTTACCTTTTACTATATATATTCACAAATTATTTTTTGGAAGTGCTATTTTTGCTTGCAATTTTGATTATTAATTATGTATATTTCTAGTCTTTCTCTCTCCCTCAGCTGTGTGACTGATAAACCAGGAAATAGTACAGGAAGGAGAAAGAGTCAAGCAGAGAGTGTGGCATGTGGCAAATTTAATTAGCAATTAAGAAGATATATAGAAAGAAGAAGAGAAGTAAAGTAGGAAAAAGGAAAGGCAGATAAAAGCAGCCTTATTCATAAAATTTGAAAATTAAAGTGTAGCCATGAACAAGGTTGGGAGTTGCATGCAAAAGATAGAGATTACCCAAAGACAACACAACCCCCACCTGAGCTACTACATAAAGCTTAAGCACCCATGCACTTAGTACTTAATAATAATACTATTTGGCTCACACAACAAACACTCATATATATAGATATAGATATAGATATATATATATATATATATGCGTGTGTGTAATAATTAATATATAATTTAAGCAGCAGAAGGGGCTGTGATGTGGTTGACAATTTCAGCCTCAGACAACACAGAGATCAAAGGCGTGAGCTTGGTTTCTTCTTTGGTTTCAGATTTGAGAACATTTTGGTAGTCCAAAGATTCATCTTCATAAACCTCCCACCATTTCTTCACCAACATTTTTATGTCCTCTCTGTCCATGTTCTCTTCTACTCCTGTGTACCTCCACGGCTTTGATCCCTACACATACATTTTTAAAGTAAATATACAAGGACCGGACCAACACATATCTTGATCTTCAATATCTTCCTAACAAATTAAAAAAAAAAACACATACCGCTGCACAATAGTGGACAACTTTGGCCTTGTCGACGTCGATGTTCTCGGGATGACGCCACAGCATGGCCATGACAAGGTTGTAAACGGGAGGAATGGGCTTGTAAATGTCGTTGAAGTACATGTTCAGAAAGTCCTACATGTGCATATATTGTATATGGTTAAAGTATTGATATAAGATTAAATCTAGCGTATGTGAGTTTCAATTTAATTTACCTGCTCAGCAAACAAAGTTGGAGTGGTGGCCTTGCAAGTCTCAAGAAGATCCTTGTAGGTGAAGAGGTCAGGTTCATAGACAAAGAATCCAGCATTGAAGTAAAGAGGAGGGGGATTTCCCATTTCCTCAACAGGCCACTTGACTTTGTCAGGGCATTGCTGGCAGTAACCAATCTTGTACTGTGGTGAATTACTCCATGTCTTCTCACAGAAGCAGTCCATCACTGCATAGAAGTATCCATTTGGCATTTCAAACAGATGATCAATGTTTTCAAATACTTGAATGTCCCCATCCAAATATATCATCTTCTCATACTCCACAAACTGCAATCAATCAAACAGTTAGTTTCAACATATATAAATAATATATAACATATAATATTATTCAAGTTGAAGGCAGAGGCTTAAACAAATATTAAGAATGAATGAATGTACCTCCCAAATCCTAAGCTTTGAGTAGTTGATAACATAGTATGCCATGGCAAATTGGGTCTGGTTTTCAGGGGGGTAAACAGGCTCGATTTCGCGGACGATACAGCCCTGATACTCGAGAATCTGGCGATGGTCTTCGGGAACATCAGGCAGGATAGCCACAATGAGAGGGTAGGCGGCTTTGACCTTTCTGAGACCCTTTGCCAATCCAACCACACCTTTCCAATAGTCACCATTACCAGCCAAGAACGTCACGTACGCCCTCTTCGGGGCATCGGTCGAGTCGATGGCGCTTTCGGTGGCAGCTGGAGACATATCTTGGTGCTTTTGAAACAACAAAAGATTTCTTCTTTAGAAAGGGAGGCAAGAAGGACTTGGAGGGCAGCTTTGGTTTGGTTGGTTTAGTCCTTCAAGCTTGAGTTGTGGAGGGGATGGGAAGGCAGCTATTTATAAAGCCTTGGGGATCCCATTGTTATTTATGATTACTTTCTATTATTCATTGCCTTAATTAATAAACGCTCTTAACTTAAGGATACTGACATTGGTGGGATGAATATGACTTGGAATCCTATCCCTAAGCTGAGATGGAGGCGGCCTGGCCGTTTGATCAAAAGTGATGAACAAGATTCTTTTGTTTGCACCTTTAATTTTATGATCATCCCTTTTGGCTTTTGGATACTCATCTATCTTAAATCTTTCTGCTTAATTCAATTATGGGTCATTCCTATCTATGAAACTTTTCACTTTTCTTTTTCTTTCTCTCTCCCTTCCAAGTTTGTAGACAAGACAAAAATCAACAATTTGAGGAGGATCTAAGAATCTCAGACTCTGACATTTTATTTAATATATAATGATTTTTTATATAAATGCAAGTATATATATATATATATATATACCTTTAAAGTTGATGATCTTAAATGTCTAAGAAACGGTTAATTTTTGTCACAATCCATATTGAGAGTATGTTTAAGAGTGTTTCTTATGACAATAAAAGTGTTTTTAAGGTTAAATCATACTTGCATTTAGTCCTTATCACTATTACTTTTGAACAAAAAAGTTCATAGAACATGTCTATTGAATAAATTTTGGTTGAATTAGTGTGACTAAAACTTTTGATTTAATAGAGTTGGCTAAAAACATTTCCTAACTTCTCACCGACTAATCTCTCTACTAACCTCTCACTATGCATATATATTTCCTCTCCCACAAGATCTCTCTAAATTCTGTTTGTGCTTCTTTTCATGTAATCTCTCGTAAATCCCTCTTTGTACATTTTCTTACAAGCGACTCTCTTGCACATATTCTTCCTCATTAATCTCATGCAAGCCTAAGTGCGATACCAAATAGAAGCAAACTTTGAGTACAATATATATATATATATTATTAAAACAAAATTAGGAGCCAAGAATAATTGAAAAATAAACTTCTATCATTGAGAAGAGCTAAGGTCCCTTAAATGACCTCTTTGATAAAGGAAGTAGGTGTGTAAACAGAAGCTTAAAAGTTAAAATACACTCTTATTAGAACCAAACAATACTCTTAAACTTTGCCCTTTGTTTCAAAAATACTCATATTCTTTCAAAAGTTGCAATATTACCATTAAAATTTTATAAATGTTTCAAAACCACTTTTAGAGTAGAAATTAGTTAGAATGTTGGATGAAAAATTGGCGTGGTAATAACCTAAGACGCTTGGATTAAGTTTGAAAGAACGACATTCAAACACATCAATTTTTCACCCAACATTTTCACGATTTTTCTACTCTGAGTAGTTTTGAAACATTTATGAAAGGTCAAAGGTAATATTGAAAGTTTTGAAAGAATAAGATATTTTTAAAACAAAGGACAATGATTAAAGATATTTTTTTATATAATTTAGCCAATATTATAATTAAACTCTAAAAAGGTAAAAACATTTATTGTATATAATAAACTTTTCACAATCAAGCTGAAGTTGATGGTTGTGTATGATGTTTGCTAGTTAGATGTGCATTGAGACATCCGAAGGGCCAGAATTTGATTCCATAAAGGTAATGATCAAATGGGTGTTTGTCTCATGTGCGGCTGCAAAATTACAAATTAAAGTCGACGCCAATATTTCAGAGACTTAGCCGCTACACAAAGTAGAAAAAAAACAAAAAAAAAAAAGGAAGGGGAAACCTACTTTTGTCCAGATGATTCGATTCCTGTATATGCAATTTTAATTCAATGAGAATCATTTGAAGAACAAGATGCCCCACACGGTTCAATCACCTTAGCTTTCTGGAAATTCTCCCTCTGAGCAAAACGGCATCCAAATGTGTGTTTTATTTGCAGAATACGACCTACAAATACCTTGTCTTCTACTACAGCGCAGCATTCCATTCTGTGAAGGTTGTTATTTTGAACTATTATACGATTCTGCACTTTTCGCCAAGTAATTTCATCTAAAGTAAACAACATCAAATACGAGTAAAAGTATGGTATATTAGTACACAATTTCGAAAGAAACATGATTTCTTTCAATAATGGCAGCTTCTAATAAGCTAAACATAGTTGGATGGTCATATATAAACACGTTTTGTTGAGAAGTGAACAGAGCAGAAAAGTTGGAAAAGCAAAATCTGGTTGATATCATTTTCGGATTATTCTTCATTAGAACCAACTGGGTATTTAAGATCAAGATAGGAAAGGCAATCTCGTGGGGCAAACAAGTGTATAAAAGTCAGTTTAGAATCTGGCAAGCTTAGGCCTTTACATCGGGTGGCCCTTTTATAAAAGTGAGAATTTTGTTTGAGGAGACTATCACCAAATTAGAGGAATACAACATTAGCACTCTTAAAATTCTGAAAATCAGCTACATGATTACTTTCTCGAAATATACAAGCAACTACAAATTCTATGCGAGAATAAATACAAACAATTATTTCACGCTAAGTGTCAATACCGAGGGATTGGATGTAATCGTGATGAAGGGTGGCCATCATAAATCGGCAGAATCACTCTTCATCTATTCATTCTGCCAGCAAAACTTATCAAGTGAATAGCAATTACTAAGTCAAGATCAAAAGCATAGCCGGCATAAAACCATATTTAACAAATCTTTTATAAGTACAAAAAATCCTCGAAGAAACAAGAAATTATGACAACTGAAAACAATAGAAGATGATCCAGTTTCAAACAGTATATGACAAGAGTAATGTACAACAACCTGACTGATTTCTTCACTGCATAAACACTTTTTGGAAAAGTAAAATGTTGATTTAAAAAAATGCATATGGAAATCGAGTTTATTTTTTTGGCCTTCTAATTCTGTCCCGTAGCTGTAGTTGAAACTTGAAAGAAGTGCTCAGTGAAGCAAGCTCGCCTAGTTGCACGAAACATCCATGCATAAATTGGGCTATCGGCCGCTGAACTAGCATATCAGAGATGGGAAAAGAATTGAACTGAATTGCAAATCAGGCAAATGATACTTGAATCCTTGATGATAACATTGACCATCCGTATGTTGCTATTTAGTTTATTAATTTTCTTCATGTTGTTTAGCCGTTCGAACAATATTGTGAATTAGGCATGACAAGAGCCCAGCAACTCTCGACCTATATACCCTATACCTTAGGAAGGGCAAGTCCAAAATTTTAAAATTAAACGTGGAATTATTAACTTGAGAGAAGCAAGGTATAATAACTCTTCGTTATCGTCTGTGTGGGAAATATCAATGAGATCTACAACCTCATCGGCAATTCAGGAGTAAGCCCAACCAATACTCCATCAAAGCTGAGTCAATCCATTATCCACTCTGGCAATGAGATGATACAGTTAATCACGCTCCAAAATTTTCAAATCCCATTCTTGAATTGAGTTAAAAAATCTAAAGGCAAATGCATAAGTACCTCAGGCTGAAATCCGAGAAGGTCTACACGAGCCATTTCTTCTGCTTGAGCTATTCTTTGCCTGAAGTTCTGAGCCATCTCATCTGCCTAGAATAGTACACAAAACATAAGAAACTTCTACTCTAGTTTTCAATATGTTTGGGAAAGAAAGATTCAAGAAAATGCAAATCTATGAGGTGAAAATGAAATGGAGGAAGAAAAACCACAAATTTGGAGCTCCCCTACACAATATCACATAAAGGCTGTAGTCATGCCAGGGGTTACTTGTAAGAAAGAACAAAAAGACAACTAGAAAACCAAATATGCGTGCTATAACAATAAGAAGTGAGAAGTGCAAAAGGAATACCTTCTGAAAAAACAAGCAATACATATCATAATAGCAAGAAGTGTAAAGTGCAAAAGAAATACCTTCTCAAAAACAAGCTTTGGATTGTGAATCATGTCTCCAGGAGTCGGTTCCAATTTCTTGGTAGAAAGACTAACACGGCCTCTCTCGTGGTCATAGCTCAAAATCATGACCTACAACCACAAAAAATAATTTCAACATGTTCAAGGTTGTACACTGATCAAGACCTCCATCAACCTCTCAATTGACAATGAAATACCTTTAGCATATCTCCTGGTTGAAGAACAGTTCCAATATCTGATATGTGATTTTGACTGATTTGACTCACATGAAGAAGGCCATTAATTCCACCAATGTCAATAAAGGCTCCATACGGTTTCAGAATCTGCACAGTTCCAGTAACTACTGACCCAATTCTTCGCTCAGCCTGGCTATTGGCAACGGCCCTGCAGTTACTTAGGATTAGCCGAGATAGTTTTTCATCGACCTCCTCAAACTTCAGACGTAGCTCTTTATTGAGCAGCTCCTCTGCAGTTGATTTCTGATAAATTGACAAGAAAAAGAGATGCACGGAACAATATACATATTGAGAAGAACGAAGATATGATGAGATTAAAATGATAAAGAATATAATGAGCAAGAGTAGCGAGCATTGAATGAAAGAAGACAGAAACAATAATAGTACAAGATAACTTCATGAACTGTATGTGGAAAAATGAAGCAGTGGTCTGTAAGAGTCAGAAACTTGAACATCTAATCATATAATCATAAAAACGTAAAAATGCATGGGCTGTCAGTATGACCTCAATGTAAAATAATAAAAGTTTACAGCTAGAGCCTCAGAAATCAGCAGAAAAAAAGTCAGTTTAGTGAACATACTGCAGCTAGCTGAGAGAAAGGAACAAAGCCTCTCAGGCCTTCCACAAGAACAACTACTCCCCCTTTGTTTGCACCAACAACCTGCATTGCAAGATCTTTTTCTTAAAAATTAAAAAAAAAAAAAAAAAAAATTAAAAAACGAGATAGTAAAAGCAGCAAATGGTGAAAACAAGTACGAAATCTTAAATTATTCAATGAATGACAAAGATAATTAATATTAAAACACGTTTGTAGTGAGTGACAAAGATGATAAAACAATAGCGTGGGAGTGCCTGCGCACTGCAACTAGGTCATGAAGCTAAGAAGGTATCAAAGAGATGAAAAGCAATGGTCACATGAGTACTACTAGCATAACGAGATTCAAGGATCTTGTCCAACATTATAAGGAGAAAATAAAATTACATATATCTTGCAGAACCCACCTTACCCTTGATAACAACATCCTCAGCTTGGAGTTGTCTGCATCGTTCCCAAGCAAGGCCATACTGGACACTTCTCAAGCTCAGAATTAAGCTATCATCAGCTTCCTGTTCAGCAATAATTACAAACTCCTCTTCTAGACCAGGATATATGCCTGCTTCTTCTACATGTCTTATTTTAAGAATGCATGCCTCTTGGATGGGCAAGTATGCAGTTCCCTTTGCAGTAGTATCAACTAGTGCCCCATTAGCATCGGTACAGAATACAGTACCTTTAACCTGAGAAGACAAGACACTGGTAAAAGTCATTAATTTGAACTTATTGAGAAGCATAACCGTTATCCGTAGTTCATGAGATGCATGAGCAAACATCAAGGAAAGTAATGACACGTAGATTTCTGTTAATTATCTGATAATGGAGCCAAAAAGTCAGTCAGTAGCTGGTGTTTTGTGGTGCCTATAAACTGATGGGTTGCAGCTGTAACTCATAAATTTTCAGGAATGTTTAGCTCAATTCTTTCTGCAATCAACTTGTGTTCGGTGCAGCTATTGAAAATTCTCAAACTTTATACGCGTAAGGCCAAACATTTCTTGAACTTGGGAATGACTGATAGGTGTACCCAGATATTTCAACCACCGAACGAAAGAAAAGCTTTCAGAAATTTCACTCTGGTTCCTTCCCACAAAAATTCTTCGCAAATCCACTTACATAGGAATACTTTTTTCGTTTTATGTCCAAATTCAACAAAGGAGTGTGCTCAATAATCATAACCTCCTACATGGCAAGCTGTACCCTCAAACGAACAAATAAAGCATGTAATTCCGTTATTTCGTTGTCGCCTGTAATTAAGTGAGTAGTATCAAGTAATTTGTAAAAGGATGATTTCTATTGGTGCAAGCTTTGAAGAATTAGATAATAATTCATGATTACTGACACGCAGTCTTAGAAATCCATCGGCAAACTACCATGGCCACCATCTCCGATAGACAATTGAATTTATAATTTGAAACAGGCCCTCAAATCCGTGAACACATGCTACGACTGAAAGAACAAACACCTAAGAAAGAAGAAAGAAGCTGGAATGGCAGATTGACCTTGGTTCCGAGTTCAGAAACGAAGTCATAATTTGCAAGAGCGGCATGGAAGTCCTCAAGGGTGAAGGAAACGCCATCCATGGGGGTAGCACAGCAGCGTTCATAAGCTTCTTTGAAGAGTTGCTTGAGTTGAAGGCGCTCTTTGGTCTGGGCATTGGAAATGGGAGTAGGGGAAGCTGCAGCTGAAAGTGAAACTACCAGAAGCGCTTTAGACTTGCGGCTTTCCTTCGGAGAAAAGCGCTTCCAGTTCCAACTCGAAACCGAAAGTCGCGTAGAAGAAAGAGAGGAACACTTCAACCCACAAAGTTGATGCGCAAATGAGCTCATCTCTCTCTCTCTCTCGAGCTGGGACAAGCAAATAAAGCTACGAAATGGACTACAATGCACTCGAGCTTCTGCTTCAGCGACACTTTGGATATGCAATTTAGATTTTTTTTTTTTTTTTGGGTTAAATTATACAACTCTGAAACGTACAAGTACAACTGCTTAGGGTATTTTTAAAAGATAAATTATCAAAAATACCCTTTTAACTATGGAATTGGTTTCAATTATACTCTCAAATTTTGAAAAGTTTCATTTTAACCCAAAATAAAAATGAAACTTTCTACCCCAAAGTTGAGGGATATTTTCTAATTTAGCCTATTTCTTCTTGTGTAACTAATTCAAGAGAAATAATGGTCAAGAAATATAAGCATGTCTTTTAGCATTTTTGACAAGTCTAAACTATGTGAAACATCAAACAATATAGTTTAGTACATAATTACGTATAAGTTCCACTTCCAACTCAAACAAACGAGTTTATTTCTGTTTATCCTACCATTTCGCAATTAACGGCTAAACGAACGAGACTTTTATCTCAGAAGTCATATTAGAGACCAACAGTATTTTCATAGTAATGTGTCGGCATGTGTAATATAATATGAGATCCACAAGGTTTCTTTAAAATATAAATATATATACTATACAGACTGTATCAGCAGATATGCAAAATTTTCAGACGTGTACAATCCAGGTGCTATGTGACATTGCAGCTCGCATTGAAGCACCAGCTTCCTTCGTAAGGTGGGGAGGTTAATATAGGCAAGCTACGCTTAAACAGTAAGAAGGAAAAGATATGAGAGTCCTCAAGACAGACAGCAGCAGCAGCAGCAGCAACTAGCTTCCTTGCTTGCTGATTTTCTTTCCCTTTTTTTGCTTCTGCTTTAACTGAGTGAGACCAGCCGCCGTAACCCGTGCATTCCCGATAATGGCGGCGACAAGCTCTGGATCTGTGCATGCTTTAATCAGTTCTTTCTCTCTAGTTGTTGCTTCAGGCATGTGCGTGAACAGGTTCAAGGCAGTTTTTGCAGCTAAAAACAATTGGACAAAGAGCTACGTTATGGAAAAAAATCACTTGAACATGGAATGCCATCGGCTAATAAAGGAAAGAAGATCAATTTACCTTTCCCTTTCTTTAGAGCGCCTGGAACAATCTTAACATGGTATTTGTAAGATTGCACTGCGTTGTAAGGACCACAGACCGGCACAGCATACAAGAGAATGTCGGTAGGCAGAGGATTTCCGGTCAAGTAATCCACGTCATTCAGTTTTTCTCGCTCTTCTTCACCTATTTCATGAATATCATCCTCTTCCATAGTTATTCTGTCCAATTCAGCATCATTATCAAAGACCTCTTGGCGATCGTCTTCAGTTGCACCATTTGGTTGACTATGTGAAAGATTATCAGGATGTTCTCGGCAATCTCGAGACAAGTGACCTGGCTTCTTACATTTGTAGCATATTTTTGGAGCTGCTTGAGCACCTGTCATAGAAAAGACAACTCAAATAACTTACGCAGAAATCTACAATATCTTCTTCCGCAGGTATTGATACTAATAAATGACCCCATAGGATCATGCATTATCAACATGGGCCATTATCTAAGTTTATTTATTTGGATAATAAATCAGACAAGCATTTCATTGATGGCATGCAAGCTAAAGGCCACCTCAAACTTATTTTTTATCTTGAAGATATACAAGCATAAAGCTTGAGGCAGTATGAGGTATAAAACTCCATCCATTTAAATAGAAAACCTCAATAACGATCATAAAAATGTAAACCTGCGTATTCTATAAACAAATGAAAATAAGAGGCACTCTAGAGTTCAAATGGTCAAAGAAAAACCACATAGTGTATCGATCTGAGCTACTCAGAATCCACATAATCCATCCAGACCAGAATTCTGATGATAATTATGCAATATATCCATTAAGGAAATCATTCCTCCAACTGCAGTTGGAATGCTTGAAAGAACAACTTGAACAAGAGTTAAGCGGCCTCATTTAGATAGCACAGTTTTCTACTTTTGGGTCTTTGGCATTGATTAACAAATCTCCTTTTGGAAGTAACCACATTGTACAACCCATGGAAAGCATCTTTCAAGGGCCGTCAATAGTCCAGACATCCTATCCCCAAAAATATTAAAAAAGGTTCTCGAACAGCCACCGTCAAAGACTCTCTCTCTCGGGAAAACAATAAAGGAGATCAAAGAGATTCTCCAACTCTCGAGTCTTGACTACCATAAAAGCAGAAAATTATTTGTCACATACAAATAAAACATGATTTACCTTTGGCTTAGCTTTTCCCACTTCTAACACCTGCAGTACCAGTAATATTTTTTAAAGAAAATCTTTAGCCTGTAACTTGTCAAAGATCCTGCTCTTCCACCACTTTTGGGGCCCTTGTTGATAATGTTTTTTACAGAAAGTATATTATATGTGCCAATAAGAGCATAGCTCAACTGGCATAAAGTATGAGCTTGTGACCAAGAAGTCATAGGTTCGAATCCCCCATCCCAAATGTGGTTGAACTCAAAAAAAAAAAAAAGTATATTATATGTAATTTAGGGGCGTAAATAGTTTCTGGTTTGTGCGCTTTGTTGTTACATTTTTTATAGAAAAACTTCAGCTTGTAACTTCTCAAATATCAATGAGAAGTTCATATTTCTTAGGGGGTGTTTAGATGGTATAGTTGCACTTTCAATGGGACCAATTCATAAGAAAACTGTTATGGTATGGCAAGTTTAATAAGACTTGAATATCTAAGAAAATGCCACCGAAATTTGAACTCATAACCTCCAAGAGCAATTTTCAGCTATTCCTTTTGACAAGGCCAATCCATTTGTTAATTTCAATCGCCCATTTGAATTACTAGATAGAATTCGAGATTCAGAATCCACTATAATATTTTAGAATTGCTTCCAACATTGATTTTTTTGCTTTTCAATAACAGCCTTTAACATTGATACTTGGTAATTGTAAACTAAATGGCCACCCTTTTCAAATAGTGAAAACCAAGAATATTTACCTCCATCAGGTTTCTTCACTTCAGAAGTTGTTTCCTTCACATTTTGTGGCCCTTCATTTTTTGGTAGCTTACCTGAGGACTGTAAAGCAAAAAAATTACCAATAATGGAGTGATATAGATCGACATTCAAAAATAAAAAAAAATACCATTCAATTTTTATACACTTCCAACATTTTCATGCACCATCTCTCAAGAGATGCATTTCAATTTTCCAAGTGTGATAGGATAGTTGTTAGGGACATTTTAGTCATTAGCCAGTGACTATGTGTATCAGATAAATATTCCAAGTAGTTCAGAATTGGAAGAGTAGGAAAGACAACCTTTTCTCTACTTCGTAGTGTTTTCCTTCTCTCAGTACATATATAAATATGGTTCCCATCAAAGTATCTACTAGATCAAGGGGGTTCCATGCATGCACATCAGAAAGTTGGAGAGCTAAGTGATCAAAAACATCATCCACAGTTGGCAAATTCACAACTGTATAGGTAAAAGAAAATTAATTTGGAATGGGGGAGCAGGAAAGACTCATAAGTCATATTTCTTCCCCATTGTTAGGGACAACTAACCTCCACATATCTCCACAATGGTATAATATTGTCCACTTTAGCCATAAAGCCTTCATGGCTTTGCTTTTGGTTTCACCCAAAAGGCCTCGTACCAATGGAAATATTGTCCCTCACATATATATTCATGATTTTTCCCTTTCCTAACCAATGTGAGACTTTGTTTGCATTCGCAACACCCATTTTGAAATATTTCCCTCAGTATAAATATAAATTCAGTTCCTATCAAAGTATCTACTAGATCAAGGGTTCTATGCATACACTTCAGAAAGTTGGAGAGCTAAGTTATCAAAAACATCATCCACAGCCGACAAATTCACAACCGTAGAGTTGGAAGAAAATTAAACTAGCGTCATAATGCAAAGCTGAGAAGCACAGACATTGAACACAGATATAACATTCATTTGGACATATTTAGATCAAGATGTAATTGTACAAGAAAAATAAGACAGAGACATGCAGAGCAGAGAAACACACAAAATAAACAAAATTTATATGCATATAAATATAATAATATGGATTTCTCGCCAAGTCAAACTAAAAAAGAAAAAAAAATGGATGAAACTCAATGTTAATTGAAATATTCAACCATTTGAGAATAAAACATGAATGCTTACAGCCAATAAAGCCATGCGGATGCTTCTTTCTTCTTCATCTTGATCAGCATACTTTTCTTTCATTTTCTTGAGTTTACCCCTCTGACCGCGGCTGATTTTTACAGAACCTGACTGTGGATTACTAACCTTGTTTTGAGGATGATTAAAAGAAACATCAATATCTCTTAATTGTTCACTTTCCTGCTTGATATTACTGTCTGTAGAACTGCTATTCTGACCTTTCTTAAGTTTTCTTCTTTCAGCTTTTGAGATGTAGGGTTTCTCTCTCACTGCAGCATTTTCATCATCTAGATGGGATCCATCGACCAAATCAACCTTAGAAGTCTCTAATGTATAATTTTTGCTAGATGCAGTGGCAGATCCAAGCTCAAGAGCTTTATCAATGAGATCCTCAAGTTGTGGTGTGACAAGGGAAACATTATCTCTAACATCAGGTTGGTTATCCTTATTGACACCATTCAATGTCATTCCACCTTCAACGGGAATTTCAAGAGATTCAGTGCCTTCAGGTCCAGATAAGTTCTTTATAACTGGTCTATTTGAATCTGCAGATGTATTGGATACGTCTTCCGATTCCCTCTTCTCATGTTCAGTATCAGATTCCTCATTAAGAGGTTCATTTTCTTCAACATCATTACCTCCATCCTCCTCACCTCTTACCCTCCTTTCATTTAAATGTGAACCTAAAGAGCTCTCATCCAAGCGAAATAACAATCCAAAACCCATGATAAGAGGATGTGGGGGAAGAAAATTCTTCTTTCCACGAATCATAAAACTCCCAACTGTAAGATATTCCCCTGTAGGAGCAGTTTTACTAACCTGGTGAGGATAAACCCACCAGGCACTAGTGACTATCTTTGAATCCCATGCCTGGCTGTGACAAACCTATTGCAAAAGAAAATAAACAAAAAAAAAAAAAAATCATAATTCAACCAATGAGATGATTCACCATTTAACTGAATCCAAATTAATCTCACTAGGGATAACTTACCGTAAAACATCCTGCTTGGTTCAATGTGAGCGGAGGCACCGGTTGTTCGGGCTTGTGATTCTTAATCACAGTGCTAGAAGCTCCGTGCAAATCAGCATGGACATACCTATGAGATAATGAAACGGCATCACAGGCAGAAGCCAATGGTTTCAAATTAGGATCACAGTATTACCATAGTTATGAAAGCTACTATTATGTGCAAAACCTGAATATTGGGTTACTACATCTCACTAGGGATAACTGAATACAAGTAGCTTTAGAACCTTAAGCATAGCAGTTACACAACAACATAATCAATACTGTTCATTTGTTTGAACTTGGATGTGGCGCAATTATGAACAGCAAGAAATACTCACAGATCTCCCTTTGACATGTAACGTTTGACTATCATCTCATTCTGTTGAGCATCACGTCCACTGATAACCAAATAATTCTCACTGCTAATGAACCAATTAAATTTCTCAAACCAATGAACTTTGCGCATATGAGATATTGTGGCAACTGTTTTTTCCTGCATATTTTTATTTAAAAGAATTGACGATCACATAACTAGTATAAGAGAATGTCATAATAATAGAAAAAGAAAACCATCATAATAGACGCAATACTGTCTTTTTTTGGAGAGATGCAATAATAAACCCCTGTAATTTAACATGATTGCTCGTTCAAAAAAAAATTAACATGATTGTAAACATATCCCCACATCCACATAGTTCGATAAGAAAGTAACAGGTTTTTCTTTTTCTTTTTTCTTGCCTTCCCGTAAAATGGAGGGAGTCATACACTCTACTTCTACAAAATGCATCCCTCTAATCTAACATAGTAGCGAACACACCAGTACACCAGCTACAAGCAGATTAGATCCAAAATGAATAAGAGAATTCTAGTATGCAAATCATTAACCATAGATATCCATAATCATTTTTTATATTATAGGCGGTGTACTTGAATCCATATATAATAACCTTATCCAACATCCATAGACAAATAGGCACATAAAATGAAAGTATATCGAGAAAAAAGAATGAACAGAAGTTACACATCCAACCTTGTAAAATAGTAAATTCCTTTAAGTAGTCTATTAAATGTTTGTCAGTCTAATAACCATAGCCCACCATCATTTTTTTAAAAATAAGTACACTAAGATCCACAAATTTAAGCAAAATCCAACAACAATATCCAATTCTGTAAGCTTATATTCAGATACATTTATCCCAAAAAATTGCATTTTGCACTCTGGTATTGATATTGAAATTTACAATACTGATAGAAGCTGTATAAATCTCTTTAATCTAAAAGGTGAGGTAATTCAGCTTTGAGTTTTCATCGTAGATCAATACCTTCTTTAAACCTTAAACTCAATAAAATTTACAATTCCCTCTGGATTGGACGCCTTATTCTCAAACATTCACAGATTCAAATTTACGAGTATTAAATTTGATAGATTTCATTGTATATATAATATAGGAAGATAGATAGATATAGATATTTTTGGAAAAAAAAAAATCAATAAGAAAAATATATATAAATGACCATAAGTAAAATTTTGTTTCCTATCCCAAAAAAAAAAACATCATTCTATACCCATACAACATATTATACTCATCTGAAACATAGAACAACAGATACCAAACTGTAGAAAATCTAATGCTGAAACCCAATCAAGATCCATTTATGACCTATTGCTAGTATTGAATTGTAATACAATTTCAAGCCTTCAACAAGAAATAAACTAGATGCAGCAAGGCTTGTATCAAGTGTGCTAACATCAAATTGCTAAAAGTTTAGTTGGTTCTTGCCAGAAATGACACATATTTTCAGAGGTCCATAACAGATATGACAAAATTTTTGAGATATGACAAAATTTAAGACTACAAGACGGTTCACTGGTTTGCAAGTGTGATAACGTCATCATGCCCATTTATGGACCAAAAATACAATATATGGTATGTTATCAGCACTATATGAAGGGGGGAAATACCACCACTGTAATGCTACCTGGGAAAGTTGAAGACGAGTTTTTCTTTCAGCAGCTTTAAAAGCTTTGTCATGTGCAGTGATAGTCTTCTCCTGTTTGCTCTCTTGTTTTTTCTTAAGTTCATACCATCGCCGAGCATTGGCATGAGCTGAAAGTGATATATCCACCTCTACCTAAGAAAGATTATGAAATGTGTAAATTTAAAAGAATGGCAAAAAGCACATAGATAAAAGGCATATCAAAAGCATTTAAGACAAATCAATAATGGTGATAAGGATGCAGGAAGTAGAAACAAGGTAATAGAAGATACAATACAATATAATGAAGTAGTTTAATTATAACCCTTCTTCAATACATCAAGGAATCAGAACCATCCAAAGAGGATGATTGTTTTTTCACATCGAGCGAAGTTTATTTAGAATATAGGAAGCCCAAGCCGTAACTAAACTATATTTTTCACCTTATCAACTGGTTGAGTCTTTTCATCATCATCCATTTCATCAAGATTGTTGCTCAGCAGCAAAGTCATACAATTCCTTTCAAGATTAAGTTTGTCAATAAGACCGGCCACTGGATTTCCAGATTTCTTTTCTTCCTTCACCATTCGTGCAAGATCCTCCCAGCTCATGCCTTTAGCAAGAGCAACACGGACGGCTAATATAACAGCATCCACATCTTCTAAATTGTATTCTATTAATTCTGCCATTTTGACACAATGATCAACTTCTTGTTTTAATAACTCTACACGATTTCCCTACACCCAAAAAATAATAATAATAAATGAATAAATAAAATAAAATGGAGAGAGAGATATCAATACACACGGCACAGGGCTCTAAGAATGAAGTGATACATAGATGATAGAGCTCAAATGTAAACCATGCCAAGTAACAAATTAAGTGCAAAGAAGCTAAGAATAATCCTTTCACCACTTATAAGAAATTATTTCATTAATGGATAGAGCATTAATAGATAGAATGAAATGCACAAAAAGGAGAAAACCCTGCATTAAAGGAGGAGGTTATCAAAAGGTCATTGAATCAGCACAAAAATAAATAAATTTTCCCAAAGGTCTTTCTTCCGCCAAAAGAATTCTTCAGTTTCTCTGTAACCTTAAAAACGAAAGAAAACCTTCAAGAAGAAATTTGAAATCCATAGTTAACACACTTTTAAATATCAACTATGATTACAATTATCTCTTGAATACTCGATGAACACTGTAGAATCTAGAAATATACTGAAGTGCACTTGATCAGTACTCAAATTCACTGGACAGACCTGATCCATACGTATTTTATTAAGTTTCTGAGTTGCAGAGCTCTCCTTGGCCTTTTGTTGCTGTTCTGACTTTTGACTCTCAATTTTACTGTAGAATTCATCCAAAGCTGCATCAAATGTCTCAAACTTTGTATGCTTTCTAGACATGAATTGGTTTAATAAAATTGGGCAGAACTCATCATAGATCTGCAATTAACAAGAAAAGGGAAAGAAAATGCTGAAAGAATGAGAACAGCAAGCAACTGTACAATCTTACAAAGCTAACTTTCTTATATATAGGTATGGCACTTTTTATCCATTAATGTAGGGACAGGACAAAGAGTTCTTCAGCTAAAAGCAGATTAAGAAACACGCTACCTCGCTAACAGTTGCAGCCTCAGATTCTTCTTTTTTAACATCTTTCTTCTGCATCAAAATGTACCCTTCAGGAACTCTAGTACCAAATATAACATCCTCTAGCCAATCCTCAAAATTTGCAACAGCTTGCACCAAGAGCTGAAGACTATTATCATCAAGTTTATTATCATTACAAACTTTCATATTTGGAATCAAACCAGCATTTAATATAATGTGCTCAGACAGTGCAGTTCCATATCCCAGTGCCTCCCCAAGAACAGCTTTCAAAGTAGTCTGTTTGGCTCGACTGCCATCACCTTGGGTTTTACCTAAGATAGAAGGCTTCGAGATTTTGTGGTTACCCAGCTGTTGCTTTGGAGGATCTGTTTCATTATTTTCATTCCCTGTAAGGTTAACTACATTGTCACTCAGGGTGAGTGCTTCCTGCACTTTTGCAGCTGTTGTCCGCTCAAACACTCGAGAAATTTCAGTTGGATATCGATGTCGTGACATAATTGCTACCCCCTTATTATCGTCCCTGAAAATGTTCTTTTCTTAATTTATAAACTCAATGAGATAACAAATAATCAGTGAATGTTGTTATCCACCTTACATGAAGAAATAAAGGGCCATTGAAAGGTGGAAGTATAAAGCAAAAAACCAATGCATTGACAAGATTGTTTTTTTCTTTTTTGGGATAAGAAAATATTTCATTGATGGGATAAAATAATAAAAGAGGAAGAGAATCCAATCCCCAAGCTAAGGATGATTAAAAAAACTCTTCGGAAAGGTACACAAAGTGCAATTCAAGAGATAAGTAATAGGTATCAAAACATATACACTTAATAACCAAAAACACAGGTCCATCTGGAAATTAGGAGAAAAAACAAAAATGAAAAAGACAGGTTTGAGATAAAGCCATAGAAGTAAATTTATCTTCAAACTTCTGCTTGTGCATATGTATTATCATGTATGCATGTGTCAATGCCAAGTTAAGAGTAAAGAAACAAAAGAAATTATCTTACTTATATACCTGTGTGATCGAAGAAGAGTTAAGACCATAAATTCAGAATCCGTAAGAAGGATATTACCCTGGGCATACAGCTCCAAGATAACATAGTGTGCACTAGCACCTAGCCCAAACTGAAATAGGATTATCTGAAAGAACATAAAAAGCTCCAAGAATGAGGCCAATAATAAATAAAGATATGTGTGAGTGAGGATTGAACTCAAAATATATATATATATATATACCCGATCATATCCAAGTTGCCGCACATCCTCAAGTCTTCTTGTGCGTATATGTTTTCTTAGTTTAAGAGTGAAACCAGATGGAGTATTGCTTTTGTCTCTACAAGGACAAAAACACAGGTGTATTTATTTCCTTTTCCCCACTGGTGGTGCATTATATTTATAGGCTATTACCCTCCTACATTTCTAGCAAATGTTGAAATGTATTCCAAGTATATACAAAAAAAAAAAAAAAAAAAAAAAAAAAAAAAAAAAGCGCTTGTATATCGTAGACATAATGATGTCTTACCGAACATATGCAGTCGTATGCAATCTGACTCCACTTTCCATCAACAGCAACACTTTCTCACTCTCACCCGATTCAGTGACTCCACTACTGTTCATAAGCTTGAACATGTATGTCTTTAAAAACCAATGCATAGGGGACATGACAGAGAGAGAGAAACTGTCATTATGTTATCTCAATTTTGGAGAACAAAACAAAAATCCAACATAATCAATCAAAGGAAATAACTGTTAGTAACAAGAGTCCACTCGAAACATCGAAACATACAGTAAACCGTAGGCGAACAACAATTCATTATTCGCCCACGCATACGTTTCTGATCAAATAGTATAAGGCACTTTCACCAAGTGAAAGAAGAGAAAATCAATCCAGAAAACAGGAAATGAATCATGAGCTAGCTAGAGAAACAGATGATTGGCGCATTGAAAAGAAGACGGGAGGAAAGGGGAACCTTGGGCGAGAGATCATAGACGTTGGCGCATCGCATGCCGATCAATCTTCTGAGGCATTTCACCTCAGCGGCGACATCGGCGGTGTTCATCCGTACCTTCACCATGTTTAATATTGTTCTTGCTGGCTGGTTGGCTGGCTTGCCTGTGTGTGAATCTGTGTGCTTCTTCGTGCGTAATCGAATAGCTAATTCGAGGCAGAGAGAAACTGAATAGAAGAAGAATAGATTCCAGGCGCCTTCTCAGTTCTCTCCAACCCGCTTTGTTGATGCAATTGCAAATGCTTGGGGCGCTGACTTATTTTGACCATTTTATTTATCTTCGTTTTCCTTGTACAATTTATGATCTTTAATCTTTTTTTTTTTAACCATTCTCAGGCTGAAATTCCGTCAAATTCAAATGGTGAGAGAAAAAACTAAAAAGAATGCATTAATCACATTAAACAATAACATAGTGAAAGAAATATTCATCTATCAAATATTCTCTTTCAAATGTCACCAACATAGAGATGTTCATTTAACCCGCGGGAACCCGTTCCAAACGAAGCAGAGAATCCCCGATTACACGAGAAATGGGGGAGGGAGTGGGGAGATTTTTCTCTCGTTGGCTAAACAAGGACAGGGACGGGAAATATATTCCCCGTCCCCATCCCCGACTCCGACCCCGCCCCGATTAGTAATATATATATATATATATATATATATTAATTATTACCTATAAATAGATTTTTTTTTTAAAAAAAAACTATAGTATGAATTAGTTTAAGACTATTTCATTAAAAAAAATTAAAGACTATGTTGTAATATTGAAATTTGAATTTTATAAATTAAGTTGTTTCGAATAGTATTTTTACTTATGGTGTATTATTGTTTTTATTAGGAAATTTTATAACATTTTCTTTAAATTGAATTATATTGAAAATTATTCATTTAGAAATAATTTCTATTATGGTTGAGAATAATTTTTTTTTTAAAAAAAAGATTAAAAAAATGGGAAAAATTCCCTGCGGGAATCCCCGCCTCATCCCCGCAAAATTAAATGGAGAATTTTGCAAGAATAGAGAATGAAATGGGGGTGGGGACGAGGATAGGGAATCCATTCCCCGGCCCCCCACCCCGTGGACATCAATCAAAATGAATAACATTTCAAAAAAAAAATTAAAAATACGTGTTCAATGTTTGGAGGATAACATTCCAATCCAAAACCTTTTTTTTTTTTTTTTAAATGTATCTCTCCCATTCTAATTCTTTTAGAATATAATATTACAAAGATAAAATACCTCATTAGTCCCTAAATTTTGAGTTTATTCTCCCTTTGGCCCCTAGATGGTTAAGATCACCCCTTCCCGTTGCCGATTCTCCATCGTCGTCACCTCACTCTCCCTTGTTGCCTTGGAGTGGACAGAGTGCCCAAGGATCAACAGCGTGAAGGGACAAAAGAAGGTTAGAGAGAGGGAGAGAGACCAATTTTTTTAAAAATGAATTTTACATCACCAAAATAATAATACAAAAGTAATTGTGTTGCCACATAACTATTAAAATTAATCTTTCCAAAAATGGAAGATCATACTTGTTTTAAATTAGCGAATGACCAAAAGTTGACATTAATGAAAACTCGAGTAAAATTCTAACAGTTTAACTAATTAAAAACCAAATATGTATATAAACTATACAAAAACTAAGTCGTTGCATCATAAAAATTGACACTTAATTTAAATAAAAAAAAATTAAGTAGAAATTAAATTATTACAAATTTGAAAGTATAAAAACTAAATTGTTTAGACTAAATCATTACTTTCACGAAAGTTAAAAAGAACAAAAGTGTTTTTTAACCTTAAATAATTTTCTTTTAAAAAAAAAAAAAAGAAAAAGAAAAACCTTAAATAATTTTGATTGAGAAAAGCAGAAAACATTTTTAAAGACCGTTATCAACCCCTTATGTAGGACAGATGACTGCGGTGAAGTATTCTGAAACCTCCAATTACAAAAGTGCTTAATTTTCACATTCTCCTGCCTGGAATAATATGGAACCATACCAAGAACAGTAAAAAGGAAGAAGAAACTATCAAACTACAAGAAGCATCAAATCAAGTTCTACGTCATGAGATGCGACAGCTTATCTTTTGTTTCCAATTTTTGCAACAACGCAGTGCAAGGTAACAAAGTCAAGAATGTACAAATAATCTGTGCAACCATTTGAGGCTTTCCTCAATCATGAATCACCAGTACTGTGTTTATGTCCGTACGATTGAGGACAAAAATATACACATGCATAACGTAAATAAAATTATGTACACAGTCTGAGTGTGAGTGTGTTCATAAAATTTCTAAGGTTCTACCTACAATAGGCCATCGCTCCTCTGTGAAACTTGACACAGCAAACAACCCTAAGATCTTTGTACAAATTTATTTCATTGTGATACCTGCTTGGCTTGGCAGACCCAATCTCTGGCTGAATCATATGTTTTTTTAAGGCATTTTTCAACCAAAACCAGCGAAACTAAGTCAGCACTGCCCAGAATATGGTTTTCAACAGTCCGATCTACGCTCAATGTATTCCTTTCCATTATAACATTTGCACTTAGGTTCCTCTTGCATATTAGCTGCTCCTCCTCCAACTTGCTCCACATAGAGGCTATATCTTTCCTTATAAGACCTGTCCAACGCAAAGGACGAAGCAGAGAATAGAAGGAACATTGAGCAGGTACGATGTACATTAGCTTAAATCAAAACCAGCATCTGCATTTATGGCATAGAGCAATTTGTTTGCCAGTTGCTCCTTGCTGCATTGCAATTCACAAATCATGGAGTTATGAAAAGTTATTCAAGTTTAGCTACCAAATCTGTGCTAGTTTCACATAATAATATTGAATAATTAATTAATTAAATAAAATCTTGGTGGTGGGTCCATTAAACAAGATAGGAAACATAACACCCAGCATAATGCAGGAAGCCGCAAATGAAAACAAAGCAGCGGGAAACTCAGGCATACGCTGTAAATGGCACATTTCTGTCCCAAAGATACCCTCCACTGGCTAAGCTAATCTAAAATGGAAGCTAATCTAGGTTACAACTTTTAGTTTCTTAACAAGTTACGTTTTCCTCTTGCTCCCAGCATCTCTTTTTATGGTGTTGTTTCCTAATATCTGATTGGTTGCTTCATAAAAACACATGGAAGAACTTCAAAACCAAAAGATGACATTTTCACTTTAATGTGAAAAGAAGATATGTTATATATAGTGACGCACCTTCTATAAGGTGGAAGCTTCAAAAGATTCATACAAGTAGCTGATGTAGGTAAGCGATCAAGAGCTTCTTCATTTGCATTACCAGCAGCCCTGAAACAGATATAAGAAACTACTGTCAGATTATTAACTTAACCTTCTAGATCAAATAAGTATAAATCTGAATACAGCTATCCTTGTCGGCCAAGATGTTTGTGTCCATGGGTGTTAAATTGATCATTGAGCAGCAATGGTTTTAAAGTCCAAGGCACACTAATCTATATGTGCCTAAATACAGTTTCAGGCGAGTAGCCAGGAATGCCTCGCTAGGTCCTCATTACACAGAAAATGTACCTTCTCTCACACTGAGTTACATTTTCACATGAAATTTTGCTTGCAGGGTAAATTAGTTTAAGCTCAAGAACGAATGAGCTTATCCCCTTCTGGGGAAACCAAAACAAAAAATAGCAATAATGATGATAAAAGAACGAGTCAACTTTTACCAGAAAAGGGAGAAAATTAACAAAGCATCAATTACCTTTGTATGCAAAAACATGGCTCAAGATATCTAAAGCCAAGAAGTGGCCCTCGGGAGCAACCAGTCACAAACCTGATGAAAAAGCACGATCCAATTTTTATATTTCTAAAATTTCAGTTTGCTTTAAGCCAACTAGAAACGAGAAGTAACCCATTGCTAGTGTAATGAATGACTCACTTCAGAAATTTCTTTTGGTTTTCCACTGAGAAACTTTTGATAACTTCCCAAAACATCTCAATGACGTAATGTTCCTGTCAGCATGAATTAAAAATTCAGTGGCCCGAAGTTTCACCAACTATGGCTCAACAACATCAAGAGCCTTTGGTCTTCCAATTCAACAGAAGCAAAAAATATTAAAACAATAAGAGAGTTTTTTTCTTTATTGTTGCGCCTAACCAAGCAGTGAATTATGAACAATACAATACAATACAAGTCCAACTTTTGTTTCCATTGTCACAGAAACATAAGAGAGGACTACAAGTACGAATAATAGTAGTCAATAGTTATAGCTAAATCTCAAACACTGATACGCAATTATGATATTTAATTGACTTGACATCATAATTCAGATTGCATGAGTATAATAAATGTTATATGCAATATCCTAAACCAAGATATATTGAGAAGATGAGAATACTTATATAATGATGAGTCATTAATAATGTCTCCATCCAAAGCAAGATTAATCCTACTAATCTAAAAGATTTTCAGAATGGTCTCTAAGAATACATACATTTAAAAGAAGGTTCAATACAACTTACTTTATGATAGCCACTTGAATAAGTAGTATTTGTCCGTAGGTCATCAACATCCAAGCTGTCGAGTGAACCTGATATCAAAAGCTGAAAAGAAGCAGACCAGTCAAAGACATTGATATGAATTATCCTGGGCCCACAAGACTAGCAGCACAACTTTGATAGTATTTAGCCATTGACCCAAGATGTGTCCTAAATTAGGGTTCCTTTTTATGTTTTTCTATCGTTTGCCATCATAAGGGCTTTAGTTGTCACCATGTAAAGTCCATGTAGGGCTATATAAGTCTAGTTATCTTCATGTATTTTTCAGGTTTTAGTGATTAGTAAAATTGTGCCTTTACATTTTTTTTAGTGTCATGAGCCTCAACCTCTTTGCAATTCTGGTTCTTAGGGCTGCATGTCTAGAAAATTCAAATGAGAATGATCAACCTATTTTTGGAGTGTTTGAATCTTAGGTAACTGACTAGTTTTCTTATCTTGGATCTTCGATAATCAAGGCAATCCACATCTATTCCTTTCCCTTGGAATTGATTCCTTTTTTGAAGTTGCAAGTGATTAGAGGTTATGTGATTGAACCTTTGGGTGAGCGCAATAGGAAAAACCATTGATGTCTCCAGGGTCCAAGCCTTGGTGGGCGCTGGTGCCCCTGAATTAGTTGGTGGGATGGCCCCCAATACCAGGTTATCAAAAGAAAATTTTGAGGGCCCTCCTAATCATCATAGGTTTTTGCATTAATTCATCAAGGGTTTCACATCACATGAAAATACAGCTCAATAATTGTGTACATTATTAAAACCACTCTATCCCCCCTGCCTATACACTAAGAAGAATACAAAAACCAAATTTCAGTGTTTAACCCAGAAGTTATTGTATGATCTAGGAGAAAAAATATTCCTCAAATTAATTTTTTCCCAAAAAAGTATTGTTAATCCTAACGTGCATGAGACAATGCTTTTGTGTGTGTATGCATATATGTGAATAAGAAGACAATGCTTGAAGAAATCCAAGAGGAGACAGTTCTTATTCAAAGAAGCTAGTTTCAAGATTCAATGGCTAAAGGAAGGCAGTTGATGCGCAAAGATAAACAAGTCACCAAGAGATGAAATAGCAGCAACCTTTTGATGCAAGCCATGTTACTAAATTCAGTGAGTCAATGATACCTGTAATTCATGCTCATTAAACATATCGATCCATTCTTTCTGTATAAGCTGCTGAAACCCTCTCAAGAAATGAGAACTTTGCTGCCGTATCTGAGAATGACAATTTTTTGTTATCAAAATTAGAGAATGGAGGGCAACTTGGATAAACCAAGGACGATCTATGGCAATACCTGAAAGTTCAAACGGTGATTGGCAACAAGATGAATGAATGTGATGACATTTTCAGTCGTAACACGACGGTTTTTTCCTCCAGGGAGTAGCTCTTCTTCTGTTTGCTCTCCATATTCATTGTTTATAATAACAAAATATAGCTCCAGTTCGGAAATGTCACCTTCAAAATGCTGTGTCCAGAAAATCAGATGGAAAGACCCCAGAATTTAAGATAAGGAGTGAGCATGAGATTCTACCAGGATACTATATTGATCTAGATCATTGATCAAGGGAGGAAAGTGTGGTATCAGCTAAAAGTGATATCGGGGGATACATACCTTTAAGAAAATAAGGTGGCGATACAATTCAGGATCCAAGGATGGCAAGTCATTCAGATAGTTGTACCTGGAGATCAAATAAGCATGTGGCAATTTTCAATGTTTGGTGAAAATTAACATATTCCCCACACGGTATATAATTCTTTCTTTATACAAGGTAACCATGTAATGTTAAAATCTCATAAATTATATAGAAAGCAGTGTACAGCTCAGATATTGCAATCAAGTGCAGACTTTCTTCGCGTACGGAGTAACTGTGTCAAGTGCATACCTATGGAAGTTCGGTTATTCATTAAAAAAAATTAAAAAAAGAAAAGAAGAAGGAAAAAGTGCAGACCCAGTGACATATTGAGAAAGTGAATGCAGCAGCATCAAACATTCCACATTTGAAAGCTAGCAACTGACGACCTCATTAGTGTGAGATGCACCCAGAATAAAATGTAAGAATTTGGAACCCTAAATATGCATGTCTTGTAACTTGCAAGTTTGCAACCAGTCGTTTTTTTTTTTTTTTTACAGGAAACCGACTAACATTTCATTGATGAGATGAAATTACAAAAGGAGAGATCCTATCTAATGGATTACAAAAAACACTTTCAATTGGTCATAAGATTAGTAAAACTATAATTACAAAAAGGAGAACTCTATTTATACCAATTAAGAGATAAGAAAAGGATCGAAGTGAGAAGAGAATGGAAATGTTGTTTTATGCTCATCAATAGTTTGATTAATGGATTAAAGCATAAAATACAAAACAATAGAACAGCAAGTCTTCTAAAACCTTACTTCTGTTTTAACTTGCTCAAGAAGAATGTTGCAAAAGGTATATCAACAAGAATTCCTTCAAACATGGCCTACAGGAAGAAGGGTAAAACAACATCTCGTCAGAAATCACTTAATGTGATTGAGATCTTTAAACATGAGAACTAAAGAATGATTTAGAATGTGAAGCATCGGAACACCATCCAACTGGGCAGCAACAATCAAGTGGGTAAACACTTCCCATGGTAAGAATACCGCAAATTTCAATACAAATTACTACATTGTATTTATACTCTTGTTTCAGGTGATACATTAATGATTCAACATCCAACCAAAGTAAACTGCATGCATGAGTGGGCATTATAGCCAAACCTTTGCCAAAAGAACCCCGAGGAAATGAAAAAATTGGAGATGTTGCTCATGTATCATTCCTGAACCAGGATTGGGGTAGAGCAAGTGATCAGCTGTTTCCTACATTGCAAGGCAGAAAATTAGTCGAATTAGAAGAATTGATCAATATGTACTCACATATTCCTCAAATTTTAAGAAATAGATTTCAAACAACCAACTTTTATTTTGAAAAGTGATCTCAAACAACTATTTTTATTTTGAAAAGTGATTTCAAATAACTATGGCAATCTTATAATGATTCATATCGTCCAAGAATTCCACAACAATAACCAAACCATGCTAATAATACAGAATGTCATAATGACCTTAAACAAACCATACTGCACATCAAAGGCTGCACGTGTAATGTTCTCCATGAAATCTTTGAAAATACCACCACCATCAATTCCAGCCTCCTCGACTCCAAATTCATTGACAAATGACACCCGTATCTACATGAAAAAACTGAAGTAATTGATCCAACACAGACAAGAAAAACTAAATAAACAACTACAAGTAGCTTTTTTTTTGAGTGGGTGGGTTGGGGGGGGTGGGGGGTGCAGTTTTTCACAAACCATGAAAGCGTAAAATTACCGATCCTCGAAGATCATCTTCAGTCAATGCACTCATCTGATTATAAGCATCTTCCAATATATGATTTCGTCGAATTCTAAACCGGTTTCTGGTAAAAACTGCATGAGAACCATTCCTTTGCCTAGCTGCTGCTAGTTGTGACTGTGAAATGGGTTTTAGGGAAAAGAATTATAAATAAAATCCTCGAGCAAAATATGATAAAGAAACCAAACAACAACTTGCTTACAGTGAAAATCTTAACCCTGCTTGTAAATGGAACTAAAAATGGAGCTCGCTTAAGTATATCATTTGCTCTGGTATTTTCTATCACTGCCTACAAAGAATTAAAAACAAATAAATAATTAGGATGAGGATCAGAAAGCAGGTCACTAAAACCTAAATGTTCATTAAGAAATTACCTGAGAAATGAAATAATCATTCACGGCATCAGCATGGAAGTCACTGGGGGGTGTAAATTGTCGCCTATTGTTCCAGTCTTGCAACTACATTGAGACCACTTAATTTAGTAGACCGACAAATTGAGGCAGATAATTACTCACAAGCCTTTCTCAAGAAATTTCACAGAAGCCAAGCGCAGGAAGAAAAGACTTTTTCTGTCTGGTCAATTTCTTGCGCTCATAACATAGAATGGCATCATGAAATATCAAACGGGGATATAAAATTAAAAGCAACCAACCAGGAAATACACAACTCAAAGAACTGATATACCTGTGACAGGAGCTCTGAGGCAACAATTGTAACCCTGTATTGAATGAATTCAACGGTGTGCCTCTTAGTAACATGGGCACTAGCAACAGATTTTGCAGAATTACTAGGAGCTGTGGGACTCACCCATAAAAGCTGCCATAGGGCCTGCAGAAAGTAGAATAAATGGCAGCATTACAAATATGACTGTCCTAAACGAAGTGGCCCCTTCTAATTCTTTTTCAACAAAATCTAAAGCAGGAACTATTTTTATCCAGTAATGAAAAAAATTTCTGAACACCCATGTTAGAAAGTTTCTACCGAGCATGGCATTGCAGCACTGTAATTACAGGCGCCTTTCAAGACAACTTACCTGTCTTAAAATAATAATTAGGCATCTGATATCCTTTAATGATAGTGGCTTCTCCTGCTCATAAAACTCCTCATTGTCAATTATTGTCAACATGTGCCTGATCCAAAATAAAGGAAATAATTATTACATGCCAAATCTCACAACATTACCATATATAACATCAGATCAGGAATCAAAACGAAGTTCAGTAGATAAATCAGAATCAAGAAGGTAATCTTACTTGTACACAGGACAGAAAACAGCCAAAGGTAATAGCCAACCAGGTGCATCTCCTGATAAATATGCCAACTTCTCTGAAAAGGATGACCATTTTTGGTTCTCATGGCACCTTTTTATAAAATTCCAAAGTACTGGAACTAACTCTGTTCTGTATGCTAGAACAGTCATAATTTGCTCCAGAGGTAGGGTATTGAAAGTGACATGCAGAAAAGCACAGGCTGTACCAACGGCTTTGACCTCTTTATCATCAGGACCATCATAAGACCCACTAACTCGTGAAATCTGTCCAAATAAAGCATTTGCCTGGGAAGCACAAACCAATTCCAAATTGTTTAAAGAAATAGAGATGTTTTGATTAATTAAAATGTTGCCTTCAAGGACAACAAGACCGGAAGATAGAATACCAACTGCAGGAGAAATCGTGAATCAATAGCATCGCAGATCTGCTTCTCAACGTCTTTATTCAATGCTAACTCTATTTCTTGATCAGACACAACCACATCATCCTCACCCAACGCAGCACCTATTGATGACATACAGATACAACCAAACCATTGGCCACATATACGGAAAGTTTGATGAATTAGATAACAAATTTCAAGAACTGAAGCCAAAAACCAAAAAAAATGAAGATGATGATGAATACATACTCTCTTTCATATCTCTAAGAGGTGATTTCATCGAAGGAAGTAGTTCCAACAAGAATGTTGTGATGGAAGCAAGATCTACCGCCTGTCCACAACAAAGTACATAAAAAATGGGTTCAAATATATAATTTCAGTTACCACAGATCCTCTGGATTTAAGTAACCAATAAATTGCTCTCACTACAAAATCTATAAAGAAAACTTTTTTGCATAAATAAAATAAAATAAATAAATGAAGTACATGCATTTTATATTTCTCTTTATTGAGAAAATATGAACCTTGAACCCTCAGCAACACCATTACATCCAAAGCAGCAAGGTTGATGGAATTCATAACTTCATTTCAGATGCACGAGTATGGGAGAAAAGATTTTGTAATCACAAACCAAGATAAAAGGATGGGATAGTTGAGATTGTGTCAAAACATCAATGGTCAGTCAGTCAGTATATTCCGATTTTGTCGGATGTTCCCGAAGGAACCAATGGACAGTCAGTATATTGCTTCTGTATAATTAAAGACCAGTATCAAAAAAACCATACTTTAGCAATAAATAAATGGACCAAGAAGTTCCACGGGTACACAAACCTAGAGGAGGATGATACATGCAACTTAGTTGATTGGGGGAAGAGAGAGAGAGGTGCTAAACGAGTAAAGAAGAGCTCAAATAAAAGTAAAATACATCAGCTAGTTACCAATTCAGATGAGCAGTCAGGCTGAGATAGAGCAGTTCTGGAAATTTCTAATACATTTCCAAGAAGGCAAGCATAGCCAGGAATGTCAGCTGTTACATCCTTTGGGAGTACATTTGCATAATGTTCAACACAAGATGCCATCTGATGAATGTAATGTCCAATCAAACCCCATCTAGCGAAAACCTAAAATAGGTACACTGGTTTGTAAAAGAAGAAATCAAGGCAAACAAATTTGTACTTGAAAGCTTAAAGAGGAGAAAATGCCCAATCAAACTCCAACTTTATAATAATTATATGTAAAATAGGTAGATAAAATAAAGCAAAGTTCATGAATACAATGTCCAATCAAACACGTGTTGCTGGCATAAGAAATTAGGAGGAAACCTACCTCCTTTAAGTAAGGGAATGTCTGCCATAGTAAAGGAAGAGTAAGAATTTGGGAGGAGAAACTCCAATTGGGATCAACACGTGGGCAACAGCATGGCCTCTCACCAACATGAGAACTCAAAAGAGAGAGCAAACGTTCTAAAGAAGGCACTGAACTGTTGGGATGTGAATTTTTACTTTCCTGCAATAGCTTGAATGTGAATTAGTTTTCTGGAAACACATCCTGACAAAACAGAATAGCTATAGAAAATCCACTTGCAAGTGCAACCACAAAAAGACAGCAAAATTTACACCAGGTAGAAGAAAAAGGAAGTATATATATACCTTCCCTGTTAAAATGATATCCCTAATCAGCGCATAGGCATTTCTTTCCAGAAAGTAGCCAACAATTTTACAAACCCATGGGAGTTCGGGTTGCAATAAGAAAACAATTGCGTCTAACAATAGAGTCGCAGGTGAGTTAGAATTCTCAGGTGCAGCAAAAAGTTGATCCCTCAATTGGTTTCTATCCAAAATAAAGCCAAGTAAGAATAATTTGCAAAAAAACAGGCAACAATTTATCATATAAAAATGAGGCTATTACCAATTTCATCAGCTCAAGATGAAAAAATTGTCTCAACTATATCTACTTAAATAAAATATGAGAAACATCTATATACAATTAATGGAGCATAGAAAGCCAACAAAATCAACAATGAGAAACCAAACATCAATTTTTCCATTCATAATATTAAAAAGGAAAAACCCTTTTTTTAAAAGAAATATTAAAACGAAAAAACTTATTACCTATTGTGATGTACAGTCTGGATGCAAGCATATGCAAATTTCTTAACTCTGTAATCCACTAACGCCTTGTTAGATAAATATTCCTTGCCAGCAAAAATGCTCAACATGCCCCCTATTTGTGAGATCAAAAAAAGGTTAAAAAATACTAGCAATAATAATGGAGAAATACTTCAAGATTAACAATTATCACTGAGAACCAAGTCCAGAAGTAGCACAAGGACACATACAAATAACAAAAAGGGTATTACAGTGGTTGGGAAGGCAATCAATATTTTCAGATATTGCCATTCGTCAGTATATAATAATTTCCCAAAAGAAAATCCTCATAATAAGCTTGAGTAGCGCCTAATAACGTGCCCAAACGTTTCCCATAATAAGCAAAAATGAATAACCCTAAAATACATTTGACAAGCCAAATTCATCAACTGGCTTCCAAATCATAGTAATATCACTAGATTTTGATTTGTCCAACTTCAAGAAAATAAAACAGATAAAGATAAAAGGGATTATGGTACAAAATATACAGCAAAGGTGAAAAGTTTCTGAAAAGGGTACTAGCCCATAATCTCATAAGAATTATAACATATATGGTTCCTTTCCTCCATATGGAAGAAAAATTATAAACAAACAAATAACATAACATAACATAACAGCATATTTTCTTATTCTTTAAATTTTAGAGCGGTGATAAAGGCAATGTAATACAAACTATGACAAAAGCACTCATAGTAATGGAGCTAATCTAGACTAAAGTACAAATAGTCTATGAAAAAGACCAGATAATTGGCTCGGTTTTCAGAGAAGGAAATACTTATATGCTTACCATTGTCTCGAACAAATTGCCGAAGTAAACAACAGGTTTCTACAAGAACCGAAAAATCACCAGTGTGTTTCGCATTATAGAAAAAGAGTAGCTGATGGAAAAACTCTGAATCAGGACCAAAACAATGCCTGAGTTGAAGTCACAATTTGAGATTAAAAAAAAATCATTGATCAGATTAAAAATTCATATCTACACTGGTTATTGTTGACTGAACAAATAATGTCAAGAAGACTAGAGGAACTCAATTGAAATAGGAGGCAGCAGGGAAAAGGAAAAAGATTATTGTTGTTATATGACAACTAAATACAGATCATAATTTCTACCTGTCAACTTTCTCACAACGCTTTCCATAGGTAACATGAAATTGCTCTCGCACCCTAAAACGTTCAGCTTCAGAGGCCTTTCTCCCTCTGAAGCATTTCTGTACAAATAAACTAGTCAAAATAAAGATTAGCAGATAAATACGTGACTTGTCGTTATGAAAGTCCAAAAAACTACATAGTAAATGTTAATCCACAAGTACTAGTTTCAAGAGTATAAAGTAAATAATTAGTCAATAGAGTATATAACATGAAATGAATGATCCTGCTCCAATAAAAAAAACAGGAGACAAAAAACCTGTTCGAGAAGAAGTACATGCTTTGCTCTTTATCTAATTATCCATGAATATTGATATAAGCTGGAGATTCTCTTTCCTACTTGAAAACAATGGGTAGTAAATATGAGGTAAGCATGGATATCTGAAACATGTCACTGAAAGACGAGAGCGAGAGATGGCTGTCTTGATCCATTTTTTAAAATTGTTTAATATGGCCCTTTCTTTCCTGGATATATCCAAATATCTCTGACTTAGATTTATGAGATGAAAAAATATGGCAAAACCCATACCAAGAATAAGAGGGGGGGGTCTTTGATTGATTTCAGACCAAACTGAGTCTAGTTGGAAAGTAGGTGTACTAACATCAGGCTAGATCAATGCCTTCCCACTGATACTAAAATCTGTAAGACCTTTGCCAAAAAAGACAAGGTTGGTTCATTGCCCAGCGCATATTAAAGGAAAAGAGTTCCACATTTTAGTTCCTCCTAAAATGAAATGGCGGGGAACGGGAAAGAGGAACTGGAAGTCCTTGTTTCGTTACTACAAAGAAAACACGCAATTCACCGCCTCGCATTACATGCTATCGAAGAACAGGAGGCAATGGCAATTCAGGCGTAGCAAACCACCTCGATCCACTATTATAAGATTCCACACGTCGAATGTATCAAAATTCTTAAGGAATCAGAGATAAAGTTCACCAATTATCAAAAGTGATATTAACATCCACATCAATAAAAAAGGGGGGGGGGGGGGGGGGGGGGGGGGGGGGGGGGGGGGGGATAAGAGAAGACAGAGACAAAGCCGCTGCAGTCAATATTCCTCGAGCAATTTGACGATAGTATGTTATGCTAGAAAACAGAAATTCACAATTGAAATGAAGAACCAGCAGAAAATAGTAAAACCCACACACAACTCAGCGGCCCGGTTCGTGATCACTGATCGGCTGAAATTTGAACTAACGATGAAATTGAAAGATAGAACAAGAAATACAAGGGGAGAGGAAATAGAACCTGAATTTTGAGAGCAGCAAAATTTTGCTGCCTCAACGACAATCGGCGGTTTCGCTCCAATCTGGTCTGCTCGAGAAGCTTCTGCCTATCTCTTTCCTTGGAACTGCGGCCACCTAAATCAACTCGCTTGCGAGTAGATGAATCGCCCGAGAAGAACATCTGCTAAGTCGGGAATCGAACCAATTCAGACCTAGCAAAGCAGCACTGGCAACGGGACTAGGAAGAACGGAGCGAATTCAGTGTGGATAGTCAAGGATGAAGATGGAATTTGAGAAATTGAGGTAGAACCCTAGAAACGGGAAATCGGAGCCGGGGAAGAGTTGGTGCGGTTGCGTTGGTTGGGGAAGGAATGAAAACAATGCAAGATTGAAGAGCAGGAAAGAGAGAGAATATGCGCAATTTCGTCAAAGTATAAGAGAGACTTAATTGTCAAGAAAAGGCAAAGACGAAGAGATCATTCATTAATCGAGGTGGGCTTAAGACGTGTTGTTTGGTGCCACTGCGCGCAGGGACACAGTTCGTAAAATCGTCAACCTTTTTTTTTTCTTTTTATTGTTGGGAAAATCACATGAAATCATAAGTTACGTATGTACATATTTCTTTTTTTTTTGCAAAGATTCATTTAACTAAAATTGGGAGTGGAATTCAAATATTAATATTTGAACATAAAGAAAATGATGGATGCTTTATTCATTGAGTCGTGTTTAGACTACAGGATATTGATATATTTCTCTCAAACAAATATATGCATGAACTTAATATTCACATAACCATGTATATAGAGACACGTGGACAAATCAATATAAACCCTATTTTATGACATACATGACGTGTGACAAATAATGTCTATCTTGTTTTAATATAGATTCCAACCTTTATTTGCCCTCAAATACATATGCAATATTTAGCACCTATGTTCCATCAATTAAATTTAAACCATGTTCACTAAAATAATAATAATAAATTTAAACCACGTTCAAATTTTACAAAACTAAAAAAAAAAACTATGGTTGAATAGTTAAAACATCTTACATCTTCTATGATATTTAGGTTCAAATAATTCCCACCTTTACATGCAGTGTATTATTCTATAATGAATTAGGTTAAATTTTGATTTTGGTTCACGTACTTTTAAATTCGTTTCATTTTAATCCTTGTACTTTCAAATGTTCAAATTTGGTTCATATATTTTTAATAAGTATTAAAATTAGTACACATTTTTTGTTCCAATTTAATTTTTATTCAACTTGGTAAACTAATAACAATAATTTTCATTTAAGAAAAATACACAATATGAATATATCTCCAAAATTTATGGATGGGAGGTCAAGAGAGATTTTTAAAAAATAATAATAATAACCAAAAACTAACTGTTTACGCGTAATTTCAAGGAAGAAATAGAAACAGGACACGTGTAAATGAATTTAATTTGTATTAATTTGAGTTTAGTGGAGTACAATCTCTAATATTTATCATTTGATTCTTTATCTATCTTAAATGTAATTTGTCTGAGGGCTTTGCAGCTTGTTCTCGAATGTAGATTTGTTTTGAGGGCTTTGCAGTTTATTCTCAAATGTGGATTTGTTTCGAGGGCTTTGTAGCTTATTCTCGAATGTGAATTTGTTTCGAGGGCTTTGCAGCTTGTTCTCGAATGTGAATTTGTCTCAAGGGCTTTTGCAGCTTGTTCTCGAGGTTAAAACTTCAATCAATCTTTAGAGTCTTTAAGTCTTGAATAGTCTTTGGTCTTTAATGAGTGTTTAGGAGTGTTTGGCACCGAAGGACTTTAAGGAGTGTTCAGCACCTAATGACCTCAAATATTCTCTCTAAATTATTTGGAGAAATTTATTTATGAACCATTCAAATAAATGAGAGTTTATCTATTTATAGAGTTTTCCAAGAACATGTAGACTTGGGTCATAATGGCTTTTGGGCCCAACCATTGGACTTGGGCTTTATTGGCTTTGAGCCTAACCATTTGGATTTGGGCTTTGTTGGCTTTGGGTCTAACCATTTGGATTTGAGTTTTATCTAACTTTGACCAAAAATTCATATAATAAAAAATGAAGACATGTGGCATTTTAATTTAAGATTTGTCAATTTTTGTCTTCAAATTAAATTTGGGACACATGTCAATTTATAATTGGTCTCAAATTTAATTATTTGTAGTTTCGTCATTAATTTGGAATAATGACGTGAAAATTGGTCGAAATTTCTCATTCAACACTAACATTAGAGAGTAATTTTTAAAGTATAGAGACCAAAATTGAATAAATTTCAAATCATAGAGACTAAAATGCACTTTGACCTAGAAAGAAAAAGGTATATTCCATGGAAGAAATAATTAGTTGTGATTAAAGAACGGGCGCTGGGCTGGCTGGTGTGTAATATGGGTAAATCCAAATAAGTGGACGTAATTAGGTCCGGCCCAAATTAAAACCAAAAGAAGACCATTAATATAATTGATGGTATTTTTAGTGGATTGTATTTGATCACATTGTCAAATTATAATTAGTTAGAGGAATAATATTTATTTGTAATGGATTTTTGTGTGTGTGTTTATAAATGTATAATTAGTAACAGTCTTAAGAAATTATAAAGAAATAACTAAAAGAAATCATTTCAATAGATGTACAAGAGAGAAAACTCACAAAATACAATAGTACTGGCCTATTGGGAAACTATTGAAAAAGTAAAATAAATTAATATTGCACTACTTTAAATTTCAATTGAAAATAAATCGAGATATTATTCATTTTATATCTAAATGTAAAATATAAATATAGCTAATTACATAGGATTATTTATTAGTGCACAAATACATTAATTTATTTTTAAATAAATATAAAATGTGAAATAAAGAAAATTGATAAGAGGTAAAAATGTCATTAGAAGATGCTCTAAACATGGTAATCTTAAAAACCCATGATTCAAAAGTGTTGGGATTTATGCCCTAAAGCCTCGTAATTAATAATTTATTTAATAATTAATAATAATTTTGATTATTTTATTTGCAATATAATATTATCCATTATATGAAAAATCTAAGGTTATTAGTGTAATCTTGAACAGTATGTGGTTGACATACGAGAGGATCATGTTCAAGAAATAACCTAAAGGGTTATAGTATATGAATAAAGTTGAGTGTCTTATCTTGGTAACACTATTGATACGACCCGCTTTGTAATAGTTACAAATGATTTGATCCAAATCATTCATGTGGAGACATGTGAGTGGAAGTATCTTATACAATGAGTTTGTATAAGACTGGACCACGAAATATTTAATCTCTCTTTATAAATTCGTTAACTGAGAAGATTAATATTTCATTAAGATGATCATATGCGACTCGATCTTAATCCTGAGTGAGTTATGAACTCCTGCCTATGAGGGCTCGTCCTTTGATTTGCATGGGTAAGAGTGGCTTTTATAGCCGATTCAATATGTCTACCATTTTGGGGACTTGACCAAATAGGGAGCTGGGAACATAATCTCACAAGATGAAATTCACTCCTTCCCATATAGGTTAAGTAGATGAGTAGTTCTCTTAAGTGCTGATTTCGGGACTTGAACAATGAGGCCCCACCCTATCACTGGTCCGAGAGGGACTTAGTTTATAATTAGATTATAAACAGATTGTTCATTAGAGGATCAGTGGTACGTAAGGTGCAATATGTAATTATAGGGGTAAAACGGACTTTTGACCCAGCTGTAATTACGAACAACTCGTGAAAGATCAATTTGAATGTAGTGATTATATCCATGGACACAACTTGTCCTACAGTGCATACGAGTGCAACTCTAGGTCTATAGTGGAGTAACCCTAGAGTTAATGAATGAAAATTAATTAATTAAAGAGTTTAATTAATTAATTTTGTATCATTATAGCTTATAATCTGTAGGTCCATAAGGTCCCTTTGCTAGCTCATAGTAACACTAAAAGATCAATTTAGTTAAAAGAAAATTTTGAAATATTCAAATTAATATTTAATTTGAAGTGTTCAAATTAATATTTAATATATTGGATATATTAAATATAAAAGAGGAAAATATATTTATTGTATTTGATACATTAAATATTAAAATAATTAATGTATATTAGATACATTAAATAAAAGATATTTATTAAATTTGAATTGGATTCAAATTAGGAAATAGATGTCGTAGGAGAATTTTAAACGCTTTGAATAAGATTCGAATTAGTTAAATAAATATATTTTAATATATTATATATTAAAATATATTATTTAATTATTTTTCCTAGACCACTATAAATAAGACCCTATGGGTGAGCCATTGTGCATTCTTCATATAGCACACATCTCCTCAATAGAGAGAATTAGATAATTCTCTCTAGACCTCTTCCTCTCCAATCACTTGTGGATTTTCTTTCAAGATGCTCCCATAAGCCTTGGTCCTGTGTTCGAGTCATAGCTAGGAAGACTTTGTGGAGGAGATAAAGACATGCTAGAAATATCTCCATATTTATTTTCAAGGTATTTATTGCTTAAACCTTAAATTTTATTGTTTAATTCTAAATAAAATCAAAGACGGTCCAATGCTTTCGTTGTGGATGAAGAGTTCATTCCTTTCAAAAAGGGCATCCAAGGTTGGTTTGATGCCTCCCCGTATGGGCATTGTGAAATTCCAAGGTATCTTACACTCATACCAAACAGATGAGACAATCCAAATGCCTACATCTATAAGATCTTGGATTACTACGAAACAAACAACCCCTTAATGATTTTTCGTTTAGATTATTCTCAATTTGATCTTCAATCTTTTAAAACTAACAAATTTACCTTTGATGTATTAAAAGTTCAACTAAATTATTCCATAAAAAAAATTATGATAAACTTTGTTTTTTTTTTTTTTTTTAAATTTTATTTCAAGTTCAACAACATATAAAGATAAGAGACTCAAACCTATGACTTTTTAGTCAAATATATATGTCTTAGTCAGTTAAGTTATACTAAAGTTGACCAAATTTTATTAATGCAAAAATTTACATTTTTTAAATTATATTTTTATAACATATTTAGACACGTTAACATGTCTCAATTGGAATAAATGAATTTGTTATCTTAAAAAAATAATAAATGAATTTTGTTATGGGTGAGATAAATTTTGTTGATGGACAAGTTAAATTTCATGGGTCAATTAGCATTAGAATAGTATGGTTGAGTGTCCAAATGTGTTTAATTCTAAAACAATAATTTTAATGCTAAATCAACTTAGGTTTTTTGTTAATTTCTAGAGGATCCAATTGAGAAATTATAAGAGAAATATTTGGGTGTAGCTCAGACTACACCTATTTCCATGCAACCCATTTGAAATACACAGCAGTAACAAAAAAATTGTTGTATAGAAAAGGTGGGCTGCATGGAGATGGGTGCAGCCCAGGATGCACCTAAGTATTTCTCAAATTATAACACATTAGGTGTGTAATTGAGAATATTATAGAGTATTTGATATATTTAAACTAATAGAAAGGTAACACATAATACAATTACGAAGAAGGAAACCAAAGTAAAAAACGCTTTTACTAGAGAGAGAAAATAAAAGAAAAATGATATATATATGAGAAATACTTGGGGCTGCACCCATCTCCATGCAACCCACTTGAAATACACAGCAGTATTATTATTATTTTTTTGCAGTATAGAAAAGGTGGGTTGCACCCAAGTATTTCCTTATATGTACATATATATGTGTGTGTGTGTGTGTGTGTGTGTATATATATATTGAAGGAATGAACGTTTCACTCCGCAGCGGAAGCATTGGATCGTCTTTGATTTTATTTAAAATTAAACTAAAAATTAAGGTTAAACAAACTTACTTGGAGTAAATATGGAGATATTTATGGTGGATCTTTATTTCCTCCATAAAATCTTCCTGACTATGACTTGAACACATGACTAAGGCTTGTGGGAGCCTCTTGAAAGAAAATCCACAGGGGATGGAAGAGGAAGAGGTCTAGAGAGAATTCTCTAATTCTCTATTGAATAGATATGTGTTGTGTCTAATGGCTCAACCCAATGATCCTATTTATAGAGATCAAGGGTAAATCTTTGTCATAATTAAAATATTATATTTTAATATCTAATATGTTAAAATGTATCTTATACTTATTTGAATCTCATTCGAATCTCATACGATATTTATTTATTTGAATCTTATTCAAATTTTATAAATATCTTTTATTTAATGTATCAAATATACATTAATTATTTTAATATTTAATGTATCAAATACAATACAAATATTTTCCACTTTTATATTTAATATATCTAATATATTAAATATTAATTTGAATACTTCAAATTAAATATTAAATTTGAGCATTTCAAATTTTAATATTTAATGTATCAAATATAATAAATATATTTTCCTCTTTTATATTTAATATATCTAATATAGTAAATATTAATTTGAACACTTCAAATTAATATTAATTTGAACATTTCAAAATTTTCTTTCAACTAAATTGATATTTTAGTGTTACTATGAGCTAGCAATAAGACCTTATGAACCTACAGACTATAAGCTCCAATGATACAAAATTAATTAATTAAACTCTAGGTTACTCCATTATAGACCTAGAGTTGCACTCTTATGCACCATAGGACAAGTTGTGTCCATAGATATAATCATTACATGCAAGTCGATCATTTATGAGTTGTTCTTAATTATAGTTGGGTCAAAAATCCGTTTTACCCCTATAATTACATATTGCACCTTAAGTACCACTGATTCTCTAATGAACAATCTATTTATAATCTAATTATAAACTAAGTCCCTCTCAAGCCAGTGAGAGGGTGGGGCCCCATTGTTCAAGTCTCGAAATCAGCACTTAAGGGAACTACTCATCTACTTACCCTATATGGGAAGAAGTGAATTCCATCTTGTGAGATTATGTTCCCAGCTCCCTATTTGGTCAAGTCCCCAAAATGGTAGGCATATTGAATCGACTATAAAAGTCACTCTCACCCATGCAAATCAAAGGACAAGCCCTCACAAGCAGGAGTTTATAACTCACTCAGGATTAAGATTGAGTCGCATATGATCATTCTGATGAAATATTAATCTTCTCAGTTAACGAAATTATAAAGAGAGATTAAATATTTCGTGGTCCAGTCTTATACAAACTCATTATATAAGATACCCCTACTCACATGTTTCCACATGAATGATTTGGATCAAATCATTTGTAACTACTACAAAGTGGGTCGTATCAATAGTGTTACTAGGATAAGACACCTAACCTTATCCATATACTATGACCCTTTAGGTTATTTTTTAAGCATGATCCTCTTGTATGTCAACCACATACTATTCAAGATTACACTAATGACCTTGGATTTTTCATATAATGGATAATACTATATTGCAAATAAAATAATCAAAATTATTATTAATTATTAATAAATCATTAACTATGAGGCTTTATGGCATAAATCCCAACATATATATATATATATATATATATATATATATATATATATATATATATATATATATATATATATATATATATACATACTTGATGAAATTAAAAGCAACGAGCTAAGGGCGGCAGAGCAAATTGACAAGACATTAAGATTAAAGTGAGTTAGCAAAGAGGGAAAGACGAGTGTGTCAAAGAGGAAGAGAGTAAGCGACATTCTTATACTGAGCCCAAGTGAATGGCCGATACAGGGACAGCTTCTCCGGGCTGACCATCTCCAACAGCGCCACAATGGTCTCATTCAGCAGCGGAGCCCCAAACTACGCCATCGACATCCGCCTCTTCTCCGAGCTGTTATTCGTCACTGCCCTGTGTAGCATGCTCTTAAACCGACCATTCGTCATCCCGTCCAACACGTTCCCCATGTTCACGCATAACGTCCTCTAGTCTAGGGCCACCGAGATTCAGCCGCAGCTCCAAATTTGAAGCCCTGACACATCGTTGGATTAGATGAGGGTCAAGATCTGCGGGTCCGAGTGCTCCCCGATTCCCACCATGTTATTGTCATTGTTGCATTTGCAGTTGGTGCGGAAATAGTGGTTCAGCCGCATCACCAAGTCGCTATCTGGATTTTTTTATCAGCCTGCCAAACACTATTCTATCTGGGACCCACAACCCTTCTGCCATCAGCTCTAGTATCTTGCAGCACACACTCCTTACTCTTTTTATGAATGCCACCATTGCACAGCTGTGTCAAATATATATAGTTTACCTCTACAACGATCTGTCAATTAGGAACTACTCAGGACCATGCATGCATATACATTAATCAGGAACTATTCAGAACCATGCATGCATATACATTAAACAACCCCGAAGTAACTATTTTTATATTTTATTTATTATATACCCTCTTACCTAATTATCAACTTCGTTTGCTTCCAATCATGTTTCCATTTTATATGATATAATTGTGTTGATTTGTCTTCAAACCACCTTATAATTACACATGAGAATGATATACTTATTATCTTTTGATTGACAACTATTGTCAACTTAACCGGTTAAAACATATATCTTCAATCCAAATGTCATAGGTTAGAATTCTCATCCGGCCACACTCAAAAAAGAAAAAAAATGACAACTATTTATTTTTATTTTAAAAAAAAAGAACAATTCTCTCTATTCTAATCGCTCATCTTTTGTATTTATTCTCTTGGATGTCGAGTATTATTCTTAACACAAGCTAGATATACAATGAAAAATAAATTTACATGGAATCAAAATCAATTCCTAACCTATATATAGATTTAAAACATGTGATAATGATAATAATTACAATAAAACAATAACCATGAAAAAACAATACTCCCTCCTAACTAAAAAAAAAAAAAAAAAACAACACTTCCCACTTGATTTAGTAATCTTTCTGAAATGATTAAAAATTTGAGAACAATATTTGGCTACACACGATATACAGTAATCAACAATAGATTTGGATTACCCATTCCCTAAATGATTTTGATTTGCTGTTTAGACTCCATCGAACATCGCCTAGATCGAGTTTGAGACCTTTTGGTGCCGAAAACCCGTTTTCCAGTAAGCATTATGGTCCATTTGGTGCTGTTTGGTAAGTTTCGCCACATTTTAGACCTTTTGCAAATCCGTTTAAGTATTGTAGCTTTGGTTCTAACTTGTAGAAACCTTCAGTTTGTAGTTTAGGATTAATTCGAACACCTTCGAACAACAAACATCAAGCGTAAGGGCTCTTTCAGTAAGTTTTAATGCATTTTAGACCTTTCGAAAATCACTTTAGGTGTTATAGCTTAGGTTCTAATGTGTAGGAACCTCTAGTTTGTAGTTTAGGGTCGATTCGAACACCTTCGAACAACAAACATCAAGCGTAAGAGCCCTTTCGGTAAGTTTCGTCCTTTTCACAAATCACTTAAAGTGTTGTGGTTTGGTTTCTAACCTTTGAAAGTGTCTTATTTGTAGTTCGAACCAATTTGGAGCCCCTTCGAACACTTTACAACAAAGACCCAAGTCGTAATTTTGGTAAGTTTTAGGCAAGACCCTATTCGAACTCTTTTTAATTCGTTATAAGTGCTGTAATTTAGTTTTAACCTTTGGAAGTTCTCTTTTTGTAGTTGAACTTGGTTCGAAGTGTTTGGTTAAGTTGTAGGGGTGCTTGTGGGTAAGAATAATCCTTCTGAGCACTCTTTTGGACCCGATTGGAAACTTTGAATTGGGTTTTAACCTTATAACCTCACTTTTATTGTGTAGGTATCTTTGTGGACTGTTTTAAAGCACTTTGGATAAGTCCTTAACCCTTGAATACTCTTTGTTGCAGTCTCGAACAATTCCAAACTCGAACCAACATGTGCTTAAATTGGTTTTAATAAGTTTGGCATCCCTTAAATTCGTTTTGAGTGCATTGAAGCACCTTAAGCTATTTTCTAAAGTATTTTAACTTTGTTTGTAATGCTTGAGACTCTCTATTGTAGGATTCGAATTAGTTTTGGGTGTTCGAAGTAGCTTCTAAGGCTGAATTTGAGTAAGCTTGCTTCTCTTTTAAGCCTGTTCTAATTTGTTTAAAGGATTTCAAACTAAGTATAGCCCCCTGAAGCTTATTCTCTTAGTTTAGGAACTCTTGGAATATTTTTAGGAGCGCTTTAGATAAGTAGTTTATACTTGGTGGGTCTGTTTGATTGTGTGCAGTATGCTTTATGTTTTCTTGTTTGATTTGTGCATATTTTATATATTATATGCTTATTATACCTTGTGATGAGCATGCCTGAATATTGACTTGTGAAATTTATGTAGCATGTTGGCTTATTGAACTTAATGCAATGTATGAGTGTGTTTTGTTCGAGCATAAGACATGGTCTAGTAGCATGTGTTTAAGGAACATGCATTCTGCTAGAATTGTGTTGGGGATGTAAGAGCGTTGCATGACGCGAAATTCATGTGTTAGGATTGTAAAGGTGGAACATGACACGTAAATCATGTGTCGGGCTGAGTGTGCATTGCATGACTCGTAATTCATGTGTTGTGAGTGCAGAGCATGACGCGCAAATCATGTGTTGGGTAGTGAGTGTGTAGCATGACACGGAATTCATGTGTGAGTGTGCGGAGCATGACACATAAATCATGTGTTAAGAGATTTGTGCATTGCATGATGCAAGAATTTATGTGTTAATTGTATAGTATAGTGATAACTCTCCTTTGGAGAGTTATTAGCTAGTCCTTTATGCCTAAAGTTCCTTTATTTGAGTTTAATGCTAGTATTTTCATGCTTGGAATCTTCTAAAACCATTGTTATTGGAATAGCTTCTTTGGATATTCTTAATTGTGGTATTTACATAAATGGGAGCTAAAAATAGCACTAAATTATGTTAATTTGGTGTTGTAGGTCGTCATTTTCTGTCAGCAGAACTATGAGAGGACATTTGTCCAGCAAAGGAATTACTGGAGCAAATTATTCGGCATTTTAAGTTACAGAAAGACAGCACGTGATACATCACATGAGAAAATAATTCATTAATTGAGCTGGCGTAAATGAACCAAAATGACGTCATCCATCCAATGAGAAGTCACCATGCGTCTTGTTTGACCTAAGTAGCCCTAAAATCAAGATGGACATCGATATTTAAAGCAAGCATCCATCTTTAGGAGAGAAGAGACCTAATTTGAGAGGCAGAAATCGAATTTTGAGAGGTAAAAGTCGAAAAAGGGGTTGAAGGAAGAAAACCCAAGCAAAAAAATGAGCTAGAGATAAGAGAAATCATCATCAAGAGCTTCTATTTCGGGCTTTTCTTCTCTCTTCTATTGTTTTCTTTACATTATGGTGTTTTACTGCAGTTTCCTTTATTTTCAACTTGTAATATGAACTAAATCACCTTTGGGTGAGAATTAGTAATGTGGTATTAATCTAAATAAGGGGTTGAGGCTCCTTAGCTATTTTCAATCTGGTTTTAGAGTATTTTTATTGTTTACGTTCAATTTTGTTTGGCCAACCATTTTGGGCATTGTCTCCTTGAGTTTTGGGAAAACTAGGGGAGGTCAATTACTCGAAACCACATTAGATCCTTGTTTGGGTTAGTAGCTAGCTAAGTGGGGAGGTTAGGGATAACAACCCACCTAATGCACATTTACAGAATTTGGCATGGGTTAATGGGAATTAAACCACAAATTATTGGAAATCTGGGAGGATTCCGCGTTTATTGTTGTGTGGGTAGAGGGAGCAAAATTCTTGCCGCAACATTCTTATTTCGAGAAAACACAGAAAATTCTTAATCCGAGCCTGTTTTATATATCTTGTTACAGGTTTTTCTTGCGCTTTTTGTTTGAGCATTTTCTGAGTTTTATTCTCTTGCTATTGCTTTTATTTCGTTGAAGCATGACTAGATTAGATTTTAACCCAATTTTAATTATTTGGTTACTGTGCTGAGTTCACTAAAAGTTAGGTTTAGCTTAGTAAATTCTCTTGTACTAATCCCTATGGAGAACGATAATTTACTTATCACTTGCTGTAATTATTGTGTACACTTGCACATCCTCGTGTAAATTGTTTAAGAAAATTAAGCTACACATTAGAAGCCAACACATAGTGTAGAAATTTATGTGTTAGAGGAGTCTTTTGCTCATTTTACTTGCGCATGTTTGTGAAGCATGATGCTTGAGTTATTTCTTTGAGAAAGCATGTTTGAGTGTGTGTGAATAACATGTTGTTTGTTGTTTGATGTTTGGTGGCTCACCAGGTATGAGCTACATACTGAGTACTTTTGTACTAACTTCCCCTCCCCCGCCCCCCCCCCCCCCCCCCAATCAAAAGATTTTGTAGGTGATGAAGAGCTCTACGAACTGGTGATGCATACGAGGAGATGTGATAGGAGGACACCATTAGTATCATGTGTTTTCTTAGTAAGGTTTTCTTTGAATTGCATAGATAAGATTCCAGCTGCTTTGGATAAGTACTTGATATAGGTCTTCTCATTCTTTATTGTTTCTTCCATTCGTTTTCTGAAGTGTAGATTGGTTCTTTTGGTAGAAGTTAAGTTAAGGAATAAAAGTTTTGAGTTTAGAAACTTCTTTTTGCTCCTGCCAATTTATTTGAATTAAGTATGTCTTGTGTTGATGTGACTCTGTTTATTATGGGAGTTTGAGAGTGTTGTGTTGTTGCCAGGAGGTGTAGAGTTTGTTGTTGTGTTGTTACTAGTTATAGAAGTGTGATGCTTTAACTAACTGATGCTAGAAAAAATTTGGTTAGCCTGTAGTTATGTCGTTATGTTGTCGAAATTTTTGGGGCATATTTGTTGCAAGTTTAATAATGTCCTTAAGTTAAGTTAAAATTTGAGGGCGTTACAGGTGAGTAAATTTGGACATTTAAAAGTACAAAGACTTAAATAGAGCAAATCTTTAAAATACAAAGACCAAATAGCATTTCAACCGTTAATTTATCGTGTCTAATATTTACATATTATATAGACAGACATATTGAGAAACTTATTATGACTCCTTGCCCTCATAACTATTTTAAATTAGGATAAAAATCAATTTATACACCCCTAAAGTTTGAGAGTTGTATCACATAAAACTCCAAACTAATAATTGTATCAATTAAAACCTTAAACTTTCATAAGTGAGTCAATTTAGACCATATCCGTTCGAATTCCGTTTTAAATTAAAATTCTTAATGCATGACTTTCACACGTGTGTGAAACTTCTTTACATGCAAAGATTAACATAATATTAGAAAGAAATGCTAGAATCAAATGGATAATAGCGACTTTTCATTAATATAAGTGGTTTTTCATCTTCTCATATTCCTCTATTTTTCTCTACTTATTTAAGAAGAATTACGTGATAATTTTTTTTTGCTACTTTAGTATGATTTTTTTAGAAGAATAATTTTATTTAGGTGAGTTTGAGTTGATTTTAAATGGAATCAAGTGAAATTAGCTATAAATCAATAACAATGGTCTAAACTGATTCACTTATGAAAGTTGATAATGCTAATAATTTACATATTTCTAGCCCTTTTTACTTAAGATATTTGCACAAATGCATGCTTTTATGTCTAATAAATATAGCAAATTAATGAGAAAATAGCCAAAATTAGTGAATGAGTTATTTTGAGCTAAGAATAAGAAATAAGAGAAAAAGAATTTTTAATGAGTTTTGATGTTTTTATGCAAAAAAGTGAAAACTGCCAGAATTGCGATTTCAATTGCAACTGCAATTCACCTGGGAGACAAAATTTCGAAAAATAAGGGAAAAATCTAGAAGTTCGATTTTATGCTGATATTTGAAGATATTCTCCACAAATCAAGCTCATAAAGATCTGATTCTTGCCTTAACATCCATGGAGCAAACCCTAGCATTTGAAAGCTATAAATATGAAGATTCAAGCCACGAAAAAGCTGTCCACTATCTTCTTTACGATTGGAAGACCACTTTATTTTTTGCACTTTTTACTTTATGTTTTCTTGACTCAAAGGAGGAAGAACGCTGCCCAAACTTCAATCCATCATTGTCAAATGTTTAGGGTTGTGAAGATCTTACTCTCCTTAACAAAGGTTGAGTTTAGATTGATTGGAGAAGTGAAAGTTATCTCTTTGAGTTCGACTTTTTCTTTGTATTCGCAAGTTTAGTTTTCTGTTTTAAGTTATTTAATTCCAATACTTTGAATTCAGTTTACTTCCATCCCTTGTCTTTAATTTTCATAGTTCTTTACTTCGCAACAAGTTTAATTTTAATAAAGTTCATTATTATTCATTCAAGTTATTCTTTACCTTTTAGTTCAACACTTTATTTTTCAGTTTCTGTTTTTCTTTCTTTTAAAGTCAATATGTGTTTCCTTTCTTTTATTGTTTTCTTATTTATTTTCTCCATCATGAGCTAATTCTGTCCTTGGGATTCGGATATGTGGATGCCTTAAGGATTGAAATCTTGGCCTAAGATGTAAAAGCAACTTTGCTTGATTCCATAACATTGTTTGCTTTTATTGATTATCATTCTTATTATGAATCTAGTTTGATCACCTAGGAGAACATACAGAGATCGAGTTTAATACTGAAAGGGTTAAACGAGATTACGTGTTCATACAAAGCAATAAAGGAAAGGGGCTTAGACATAAGTACTTGTGTTTTACCCTAGACATAGGGCGAAACCTCTAAAACCAAGGGTTGTGTTCTCGTTAAACTAAGTTCGTATTAGCCATAGACATATGGTTTAATTACTTAGGCTTCTAAAGGTTTTTCCATTAAAATCGAATAGAAGTTGAACCCAGTTTACATTGTTTGGTACTTGAGTAAAGATTGCAATTGCATTTTAGGTCACAATTCTTTTTCTAAGGGGCAAAAGCATGTTCAGATCCCATCTTTTTATTATTTGATTTTTAGTACACTCACAACCTTCCTGATTTATCCATATTGGTTACCGAGGTTGCTTTGAGTGAACATCTTTGCTTTCATTTTAGATTTTGTGGTATTCGTTCTCTGTGGGATAGATACTCTGGAATATTTTTAATTACTACTTGTTTGACAGTGTGCACTTGCACTAGACTGGAGACTTTTTATATTCAAAAGTTTGCTTCTAAAAGCCCACACGTTTTCAGTCAACCAAAATTCCAGGGCTTTAAATTGATACACTTATTATTTTTGGATTTTAATTGATACAACTCTAAAATTTATGGGTATAAATTGATTTTTTTTCCTTTTTAGATTATCAAGAAAAAAGACCCCTCTATTGCCAAATTACGGTTGATTAGTGTACTACTTGAAAGTGAACTTTGTCAAAATTCTCATCTTCTAGAAAGAAGGAATCTTTTTTTCTAGCCACCACATGGGAATAAAGAGAACTCAAAAAAAAAAAACACATGGAAATAGAGAGATTTTGAGAAGAGAATAATTACAATTTTATTGATAGGTGGGCCCTATATGGTACACCCTTTATTAAATTACTGCTTTACACTTTGACCTTGATAGAGATCGTGACTTCTCTTTTACCTTTAATGGAAATGAGTAATATTTAAAATAAATTGAAGATTGGGTAAATTTTTTTTTTTCAAGTTCAACAACATTTCGATAGGATGATCCAAATCTCTGACCTTTTGGTCGATGATACATGTCAATTATCGTTAAGCTAAGATCATTGACAAAAAAAAAAGGGTAAAATTGAAACTTAAAAAGGTCAAAGATGAAATCATAATCAAACTATTATCCGTCTCTCCATTTCAAATCTTATACCCTTCTTGATTTCAAAATTCGAGGTAAATAAGGATATAGTACAACTATATTTTTTTTTTAAAAAAACAATCAACAAATTGGATTTAAAAAATTCGATTAAAAAAAATCATAGATACCAAATACTGTAACATTCAACACCTCTGAATCTAAAAATACTTCTGACTCAATTTTTGAATATCTCCGACTCTCTGAGATGTGTAACATGAAAAATACCTACGAATAATTTGGAGAACAAATGAGCTGAAAAAAGGAAAAAGAAAATGGCAATTGAAAGAAAATCATATTTCGACTAAATGTAGAAAAAAAACTGTGAAGTTAAAAAAAAAAAAAGAATAATTGTCGTCGATGCAAAGAAAATCATAGGAACCTTGATATTTTCGCTTGAATTTGATTGATTTTGCTTCAAGTTCAACAATATTGGAATTGTACTAAGCTTTGATATGTGACAATGCAAAAAATATATATGGATCATAAGAATATAGTGGTCATTTTGAGAAATTGTAGAAAAAGGCACTTGATAATTATTAGAGAAGCTAAAATTAAAAGCTATGATTGAGGAGATTTTTGGAAATCAAAAGATTTCCAAAAGATTTAAAAAGTAATTTTATATAAAATTTAAAAAATTCAGGATTACCAAACACCCAAAACAGTTAAGATTTTTTCAAAATCACCTTTATGTGTTCTCATCGCAATCTGTCCCATATTTATTATTTTATTCATTTGTGTATTGTTCCTTTTTTTTTTAGTAATTTTTTTTCTTTAATCTAAAAATCTGTGTACGTCAATTTCACATGTTTTAAAGGGAAAAAATCAATTTTAATTCTTAAACTTGTCAAGTTGTATCAATTTCAACTTAATTTCTATTCAGGCGTTCTTGAGTTTTTAAATAATACTTTTGGTTATCGAGATTTAAAATTTGTTTCTATTTAGTCTTTAAGGTTTCAAAAGTGACATGTTGGGTCCCCAAAGTTTTAATTTGCTTTCTAATTGGTCTCTAAGTTTGAAATTGGTTTCCAAATGGTTCCTAGTAAACTTTGATGATTATATATATATGATTAAAATACTATTTTTGTCCCTGTACTTTGGGCTTCATTCCATTTTGCTCTCTATATTTTCAAATGTCTAAATTTAGTCATCGTACTTTCAATAAAGCTTAAAAGTGGTCCTTACTATTATATTGAAGTTAATTTTTTATTGGAATTGGTTAAATAATAATAATAATTTTCATGCAAGAAAAGACACAATGTAAACATATTTTTAAAATTTATAGAGGGAAGACTGATAGAGACTAAATTTTTTTAAAGAAAAGTTAAACATTAACTAACAGTATGGACCAATTTTAAGCTTTATGGAAAGTAAATGGACTAAATTTGGACATTTGAAAGTACATTGACCAAAATAGGGTGAAACCCAAAGTATAAGGACCAAAATGATATTTTAACCTTTATTTTTTTTTATACTCAATGACCTAAGGGTGAGCGACACAATTCGAAAAACTTAGCCGACTAACCAAAATTGACTTCGACAGATCGATTTTTGTATAGATTTGGTTGGGATCGATTTTGCTCAATTGGTTGGCGAGTCTAAAAAGGGCTCAAATCGACTAGAGCCTAACCGACTACTAAAAAAAAATATATAAAAGTGTTTATATTCACTGCAGCTTCCTTGGGAAGACCATCAATGATGGTCTTCACAATGGCTGTTATTAATTTTTTTTTAAGTTTTTTCTTTGTCATGTTTCCTTTCTCTTATCTCTTCAGTCCTCTTTCTTTCTTTTCTTATCCAATCCATTTCTTCTTCTTTTCTTCTCCATTTCGTATTTTATTCTTCTCATTTTCTCTCCTCTTTTCTTATCTCTTTCATCTTTTCTTCCTCTCTCTCTCTCTCTCTCTCTTTTTGTTCAGTTCATTTGAGGCACGAAACCAACTAAAATTGATCGACCACCGCTGTGGTTGGTTAGTCGACGTAACCAACCTCTCTAAAATCAACTGTCGAAAACTGACATGTCGATGGTCAAGTTCAGTTTGAGCCTAAATTGATGCATGATCGACCGATGCTCACTCTTACAAGGACCAATTAGAAATCAATTTCAGACTTTAGGGACCAATTAAAAATCAAATTCAAACCTTGGGGACCAAACATGCCACTTTTGAAATCTCAAAGACCAAATGGAAACTAGATTCAAATCTCAATGACCAAAAATGTTTGTTTTGAAAACTTGAGGATTAAATAGAAACTAAGTTCAAATTTGGGACCAAAAGTATATTTTATCCTAAATTTTATTTTCCTTAAACTTATAAAATGTTTATAATTAAACCTTTAAATATTACAAAATGCATAGACTATTGTTAAGTGTTGTTTTAAATCAAACCATCAAACATGAATATTGTTCAAAATCAAGCTAAAATGATATACTATTGATATACCTAAAGTGTTGACATACTACTGATATACCTAAAATGAAGTATATCACTGATATACTATTGAGATTTTTTACTCTGGTATATCAGTGGAATGATATTCTTAATATGAAGTCTATCAACAATGTATCATTATATTTTACTTTGGTATATCAGTGGAATGATATTCTTATTGTAAAGTATATTAATGGTATATTAGAACTTCATATCCAGTATATCATATATACCTAAAATGAAGTATATCACTTATATACTACTGATATATTTTACTATGATATATCAATAGAATGATATTCCTAATAGGTGTAATGTCTCATTTGAGATCCCGTTCATTTTAAATGAATTGCAAATTCTAAGGAACATCTTGATGTGCTTATGGGGATCTTCATTAGGCAGTCCTGCAAATTGGCCTTTGGTTTATAACATCTGAAACATCACTAGCTTCAGTTCAAAATGATTGGCCTTGATATTTGGTTATGCAATTCTTGTATTTAGATTTTGAAAAGTGGCAGCTGCATAGTCTTTGATTGCTCAGTCCCTCTCTTTTGTAATGAAGATGAAATTTTCTGGACGAATTGCCCTTTGTGGTTATCCATTGTTTGCATTCTGTTGATTTCCTCCATTTGCTGGATTAAATTAAGGATCAGCTACAGGTGGATCCATTTGTACTTCCTGTGGAGTAGTATTCTCACAAATTTCCTGTGTGATCAACTCTTATTGTTTCTTTTCTTCTCCTTTGCTGTCTACAACACCGGTGGAATGTTATTTATATTTCAGGATCTAACTCCAAGAGATAAGGCTTTTTTTACATGAACCAAACTTAACCTACAAGTACCTGCAAACCAAGTTCAGGCTTCTTGCAATAGAAGGATTGCAATTAAAATCCAATTGCAATTTGCTCACAATTTGTGCGTCTAAAGTAAATTTTATTAAAAATGTTATTCCCCGGCAACAGCGTCAAAAACTTGATCAGCTGAAATGTGAGGGCTTAAAGAAAAGATTTTTAGTTTAAAACAAGCTTCAGTCCAATGCAAGTGCACACTGTCGATTGTAAGTAATAAAAATGGAAGTATTCCAGAGTATCATGTCCCAAGGGAACGAATTTTAGTAAAATTTATGAAGATGACTCAAATTTGTTTACAAAATGCAATTACAGTAACCAATGGTATAAAAATGTGGAGAGGTGTTTTTGCTAGAGAAAGTAATTGAAAAAAACCAATAAGTATAAAAAGTGATTCAAGTTGCTCATGCCCCTTTGGAAATAAATGCAACTAAAATGTAATTGCAATCGTAGCTAACACAAGAAAATTAAGTAAACCAAATTCGACTTTTATGCAATTTTCCTTCAAACTCTTTAGGAGGCTAAGTGATTAAACTTATATTTATATGACTAATCTAACTTAGATAAATTTGTGCACAATTTTAGTAGTTTTGAAGTCTCGCCCTATGTCTAGGGTCGATGTTCCAGACTTATTTCTAAGCCTTTTCCTCTATTGCTTTTGTGACATCCGCTTCTCTTAACCATTTCGGTATTAAGTTTAAGCTTGATAAGCACACTAGACGGCCATCTAGGTGTACCTAACATTAAACTCAATAAAAACAAACAAAGTTCAAGCGTTAGCTAGATTATATGTGCTTTTAAGCTTTACATCTTTCCTCTAGGGCATTCACCAACTTGAACCCCTAAAGGAAATTTAGCTCATCATTGTAGGATTGAAGAAACAGTAAGTTGGAGGGTTGGCAATTTATAAATAAGACAACAGAAGTGAAAGATAATTCCAAAATAACAAGTTCAAGAATAAACTGGCTTTATTACAAGGCTACTAGATTCAAATGAGGAACATAAAGTGCAGCAACTACCTATCTTAAGAAGAAATAACAACGGGAGAAACAACAACAACTACTCTTCCTATAAGCTAAAAATACTGGATCGACAAAACAGAATCTAACTTGAAGAATAACTAAAGAACTTGTTTCACTCCTTGCTTAATCGACACAACCAGACTTTTTTCAACGGCAGTTGGGTCTTTACCACCTCTAAATTTTGTTGAGGAAGGATTAACCTTTGGAACTTCACGATGAAATGAATGAACTCTTCATCCCGCAGCGGAAGCATTGGATCGTCTTTGATTTATTTAGAATTAAACAATAAAAATTAAGGTGAAGAAAAATATACCTTTAAAATATGAAGATTCTTCTAGCAGATATTCATCTCTTCCACAAAGTCTTCCTGGCTATGACTCGAACACAGGACCAAGGCTTGTGAGAGCCTTTTGAAAGAAAAATTGATAACTCTTAAATTAAGAGTTATATGCTAGCATTTTCGGACCAAATTGTTGATTTTTATCTCATTATATTGTGGAAAACTCCTAGCTTGGATGTATTTTGCTCTAGGATTGATTTTGAATTAGTATTATTATTATCAGAGCAATATTATCATATTTAATGAGCTTTATTTGGTTAATTTATGGTTTGATTAAGAAGGACTCCCGAAGCTAAGAACAACAGTTTGCTAGAGAAATTTGGGTAATTTCAGCAAGCACGAATTTCGCACGTGGGAATTGTTGTCCATTTAATGAGTTGGCAGATGACAGTACAGTCAGCGGGAATCAACTATCAAGAGCTTGCCACGTCATTGGGACTTGTCTAATCAGCTCTGATTTGAATAAAGGTTGGAATATATTATTTGGGCAGCCGTTTTTTGGACAGAGATGAGAATGAGTGGAGATCCCGAAAAAATCCAAGAGGGAGAGAAAGAGAAAGAGAGCTCCAATTTTGGAGGCCATGGGCAAAAGTTTTCCATAAAAGGAAGGTCTTCTCCAAGAGATTCGACGCCGATGCTGAACATAGCTTTTTGGGGCAACATTCCGACTTCTTCTACTTTTTCTTCTTTCATTTAGTTTTTCTCTGCTTCATTTGCGTTATGTCTATATTTCGATTTCTTTTTTGTTTTTCTTATAATATGAACTAAACACCCTTAAGGTGAGGATTAGGGGTTGAATGTTTTGATTTATCTTACAGCTTAATGCATATCATTTTAGCTCAATCTGGTTTTTAAGAGTTTTTATCTCTTTAGCACAATTCCGTCTGGCCATCCGTTTTGTTGCAGCGCTTCTCTAATTTCTGGGAAGAATATGAGGAGCTGATAGCTTAAGAACCACATTAGCCCCGTGTTAGGATTAGCAGCTAGCTAAGTGAGGAGGTTAGGGATAATCACTCACCTAATGCACACATAGTATAGTGGGTTAGTTATCGCTAGAGTAATGGGAATGAAACAGTGATCGCTAGCTTTTGCTACAACACGCAAGTGCACGTGATCGAAGTAATAAAAACTGGAGTATTCCAGAGTATCGTACCCAAGGGAACAGGTTTTAACAAAATCTACTGAGATGACACAAAATTTGTTTTGCAAATTGCAATTGCGGTAACCAATGATGTAAAAATGCTTGAATGGTTGTTTTTGCTAAATAAAATAAGTGAAAAGTCAATAATTAAAAAGAATGGGTTCTAAGTTGCTTATGCCCCCTTTGGAAAGAAATGCTACTTAAAATGCAATTGCAATCTTAGTTAATACACAAGAACTAAGTAAACCGAATTCAACTCCTATTCGATTTTGCTCCCAAAATCTTTAGGAGACTAAGTGATTAAACCTATATTTCTATGCCTAATCTAACTTAGATAAATTCGCGTACAATTCTAGCGGTTTTGGAGTCTCGCCCTATGTCTAGGGTCGATGTTCAGGACTTATTTCTAAGAATTTTCCTCCATTGCTTTTGTGACATCCGCTTTCCCTTAACCCTTTCGGTATTAAGTTCAAGCTCAACAAGCAATCACTAGTTGGCCGACTAGGTTTACTCACGTTAATTCAACAAAAGCAAACAAAATCTCGATTATTAACTAGATTGAACATACTTTTGAGCTTCACATCTCTTCTCTAGGGCATTCACTAACTTGAATCCCTAAGGAGAAATTAGCTCATCATGGAAGAAATGAAAATCAACAAGTTAGAATATTGAAAATCCATAACAAAGTTGGTGAAGGGAAGGGAATAACAACTAAAATTGAAATAAAGATTTGAATGAAAGAACCTTTTATTGAATCAATTTAATACTCAATTACATTCAACAACTTTAAGCAACAAATTTTAACAATAAAAATTGCAGTAACTAAACCTAAGAAAAACATAAACTTCAACCAAAGACTTGAAAACAAAAATACCCAAACTAAACTAAACCTTTTTTTTTGTTCATGTCTCAATCGAAATCAATTCCTTCTCTTTCAAGAGGTTTTGGCTCATAACAACCTTCACTTTCGTGAGGAAGGATTGAGATTTTGAACGTTGAAGGTTCTAAAAATAAAGAAGAAGAAAACAGTAGCAAAGTAAAAAAAAAAAAAAAAAAACAGCAGAAAATGAGATAAAAACAGTGCAGAAAAACCCATAAAAAAGGAAGAATGAAATTCAAAGATTCAATGTTTAACGAAAATTTAACAACTTACAACATTTAGATCAAAACATAAACTAACTATAGACTAAACAATGAACAAAAACAGAAGAGAAAACTGCTGTAAATGACAGAAAAAAACTTGAGTACAAACTGTGGGCGAGTAGCAGAAAAACCCAGCCACGTTTTGGATCGTTTTCCTCATTTTTATAGGCATTGAGGGCTAGGGTTTCCATATTTGTGCTCCTTCAATCATGGGTCAATGTTTGGGCATGAGATTAGGCTGAAAATTCTCCAAAAATCGAGCAAATCCCGTGGATTTTGGTGTTTTTCGAAATTCCCGCAACTTCCAGAATTTCCAGAAATGCAATTGAATTTCTATTGCATTATTTTTCAGCTCTACCAAAATTTTCCAGAAATGCAATTGCATTTTCATAAGCATTTTTGGGCTGAAAAGTCTCCTAGAATCGAGCCAAACGCCATGGGTTTTGGAGTATTTTCTTGATTTCCACAATAAATTGATATGTCTAAAAAATGCAATTGCATTGCAATTGCATTTTCTCTCTTGTTCACCACCTTGCTTTCTCAAGGAAATGCAATTGCATTTCATTTGCATTTTCTTCATTTCTTCAAATCTGCACAAAACAACAATTTTAGCCAACTTTCTTGTATCTTTTCAACTTAATTCTTCTTTTTCCATACTCCGACAAGCTTGCATGAATATATCTTATAAATGCTATTTTTAGCTTGCTCGGTAATCAATAAAGCATACAAAAATGACAAAAATAACTTAGTTTAGGGTTAAATAATCTTCATAAATAAGAATTATCAAACAGCGTATATCCGGTGATTCGGGAGAATGTCGTGTGGGCTGTCGTGGATGGAGAGAAATGAATTTGTGTTTAAGTTGAGGATTGATTAAAGCAGGAAACTACCCCTAATCCGAGCCTTTAGATTAATTCAAACTTTAATCTCTGTTTAATTTCAATTCATATGTGTCACTCTGTTTTAGCAATTATTTTGTTTCAGTATTGCTGTTTTATGTTAGTTCAGTTCTTAATTAATTTTCTGTGTTACAAATCGAGATACTAAGAGTTAATTGTAGTAAATAGAAGAATTAATAGTCTTTGTGGATACAATAATTTACTTATCACTTGCTACAGCTTATGTGTACACTTTAGCATATCATAACCTAACTATTACTAAAATAAGTAGTATACAAAAGCATTAGGTATCAAAAATCCACAAGGGATTAAAGAGGAAAAAATCTACAGAGAATTCTCTAATTCTCTCTATTGAGGAGATGTGTGTTATGAAGAATGCCCAATGCCTCACCCTTAGGGTCCTGTTTATAGTGGTCTAGGGAAGATAATTAAATAATATATTTTAATATCTAATACATTAAAATATATTTATCTAACAAATTTGAATCTTATTCAAACCTTTAAAATTCTCCGACGACATCTATTTCCTAATTTGAATCCAATTCAAATTTAATAAATATCTTTTCTTTAATGTATCTAATATACATTATTTTAATACTCAATGTATCAAATACAATAAATATATTTTCCTCTTTTATATTTAATATATCTAATATATTAAATATTAATTTGAACACTTCAAATTAAATATTAATTTGAACATCTCAAAATTTTTCTTTCAACTAAATTGATCTTTTAGTGTTACTGTGAGCTAGCAAGGGGACCTTATGGACCTACAGATTATAAGCTCCAATGATACAAAATTAATTAATTAAACTATTTAATTAATCAATTTTCATTCATTAACTCTAGGGTCACTCCACTATAGACTTAGAGTTGCACTCTTATGCATTGTAGGACAAGTTGTGTGCATAGATATAATCATTACATGCAAGTCGATCATTCACGAGTTGTTCGTAATTACAGCTGGGTCAAAAGTCCGTTTTATCCCTATAATTACATATTGCACCTTAAGTACCACTGATCCTCTAATGAACAATCTATTTATAATCTAATTATAAACTAAGTCCCTCTCGGCCAATGATAGGGTGGGGCCCCATTGTTCAAGTCCCGAAATCAGCACTTAAAGGAACTACTCATCTACTTACCCTATATGGGAATGAGTGAATTCCATCTTGTGAGATTATGTTCCCAGCTCCCTATTTGGTCAAGTCCCCAAAATGGTAGGCATATTGAATCGGCTACAAAAGCCACTCTCACCCATGCAAATCAAAGGACAAGACCTCACATGCAGGAGTTCATAACTCACTCAAGATTAAGATCGAGTCGCATATGATCATCCTGATAAAATATTAATCTTCTCAATTAACGGATTTATAAAGAGAGATTAAATATTTCGTGGTCTAATCTCATTGTATAAGATACCCTCACTCACATGTCTCCACATGAATTATTTGGATCAAATCATTTGTAACTATTACAAAGTGGGCCGTATCAATAGTGTTACCAGGATAAGCACCCAACCTTATCCATATACTATGACCCTTTAGGTTATTTCTTGAACATGATCCTCTCGTATGTCAACCACATACTGTTCAAGATTACACTAATAACCTTAGATTTTTCATATAATGGATAATATTATATTGCAAATAAAATAATCAAAATTATTATTAATTATTAAATAAATTATTAATTACGATGCTTTATGGCATAAATCCCAACACACGGGTCTTGAAAAGAACAAAAATACAGCAGCTAATTAAAATGAAAAAGCAGAATGAAGGTCTCTTTCTTGTGTGAGAATTAAACACTCGTGCATCATTTCTTCCTTCTTTTATAAGCTTCATGGGCTAGGGTTTCTATGACTGTTTATGCGTAGCCTTAAGTTAACTTATCTTGCAGAATTCGTAGAAAAGAATCTCACAGATCTTCCAAAATCACACTGATCCTGTAATTTATGAAATCTCCACATTTGTGCAGATATGCCATTTCATTTTTCATCTTGGAATGCAATTGCATTTTTGTACTTACTCACAAACATGCGCAAAAATCAACTAATAAGCATATTCCCAACTCTTTTCAGCTTCTCTTATCTTTTTCATTAATCCCGCAAGCTTTTTTGAATATTACTAAACAAAACTATCTTTGGCTTGCTCTTTCCTCATCAAAATACACAAAAATGTTAAGAATAACCTAAGTATAAGGGTCAAATAATCCTCATAAATGAGAATTATCAACTACTAATGTACCTAAAATGAAGTATATCACTGATATACTACTGAGATACTTTACTATGGTATATCAGTGGAATGAAATTCTTAATATGAAGTATATCAACAGTATATCATTATATTTTACTTCGGTATATCAGTGGAATGATATTCCTATTATGAAGTATATCAATGGTATATTGGTACTTCATATTTAGTATATCATATATACCTAAAATGAATTACATCATTGATATACTACTGATATACTTTACTTTGGTATATCAGTAGAATGATATTCCTAATATGAAGTATACCAATAGTATATTAGTATTTCATATTCAGTATGCTAGATGTACCTAAAATGAAGTATATCATTGATATACTTTACCTTGGTATGTCAATGAAATGATATTCCTAGTATAGAGTATACCAACAATATATTAGTACTTCATATTCAGTATATCACTAATACATAAAATGAGGTATATCACTAATATACTTTATTTTTGCCAAGTGTTTCTATTTTTTCCAATTCAATCACATTCATTTTTCTTTGTTTCACCTCATTACACTTAAACACATGGGCATTTGAAAAAAGAGATTCAGAACTTAAACCACTGATAGACACGCGATACACAGATATCAGCTTCACCGTCTCTCTTTGACTTCGTTTCTCCTTCAATCTCGCCTTCGCCTTCAACTTAAACCACTGATAGACACACGATACACAAACATTTTTCATCATCCATATATAATTTGATAAAGTTTTTAATTTTCTACTCAATGGTCATACCATTCGTTTAACTGATATATGCTAACCAATTGTATATTAAATGTTCAGTCTCATTTATGTATATCATATACTCTTAACATTTGAGGTATCTTAGGATACACTTCCTTAGACATAAATATCAAATATTTGACAACAATTTTGTCAATATAAGATGTTTGAGACAAAGTTAGTCCTTAAAATCTCTATTTTGGACCTGTAAAATATACCGAGTCATTCCAAATCACTCATTTGGAATTGGTTACTTAGTCAACTTTTTATGTTGACAGACATCTTACATCATTCATAATGAGTAAAATATCATCAAAATAAAACATGAGAGGGTATCTGAACAAGTACATGAGGGATGATTCAAGGCCGAGGTCGACCAGAGATGGCCGAGGCCGACCAGATGAAGAGCCCTCATGAGAGATCAAGTAACGAGCAAGAAACACACATCGACAAGGCCGAGGCCGACCACACCCCCATGGATCATTAGGGGCTTCTCTTTGTTTATCTTTCCTTAAGTTAGTTTTATTCCAACAAATTCATGTAAAGATTAAAATTTTATTAGAAATAGCATTCTCGTTTTCAAGCTACAAGTTGTGTCTCTCAAGCATAATTTTCAACCAAAAAATCCTATTTGAGTAGGGGGATACTAAGGGGATATGTCTCCCAATTAAACAAAAAGCATATTGCTGGAGTTAATATTAAGAAAGCGGAAGCAATTTCGGATCTCGAGCACTCAAAGTACATCAATTTAACCAAACAAAAAACATGCTCTAAACTGGAAAAAACCAGAAAGTATGAACACATACCTTTGTAGCTCAAATTCTCCAAATTCTTTGCAAATCTTGGATCACCAACAATACTTGGACCACCACTAGAGTCTTCCCTACTATTCTCAGCCCTTGGAATGGATTGTGGGATCCTTTGTTAAGAGAATTTTTTAGAGAGAAAGGAAGAGAGCTCAAGATAGTTTTTTAAAAAAAAACTATCAAAGAAAATTCACACAATCCTTTTGTGTTTCATCCCATTTATAGGCACTAATGAAACCTCATTTGTCTTCCTATGAAAGACAACATTTGTCTTCCCATGGAAGACAACATTTGTCTTCCCATGGAAGACAACATTTGTCTTCCCATGGAAGACAACATTTGTCTTCCCATGGAAGACAACACTTGTCTTCTTTTGGAAGACAACATTTGGTTGGAATTAGTCAAGTTTAAATCAAAATTAATTAAAAAACTTGATTAATTAATTAAACCATTTAATTAATTAATTTAATTATTTAATTTAATATCAAATATTAATTAAATAATTAGACCAATCCCTCTCTTTTATGACCAATCGTTTGTACATGAATCCCTATTCACGTATTAAACCGATCAAATATTTAAATCACATTTAAATATATTCCTCTCTCTTTCTTGTGGTTTTAATTCATAATTAAATTATAGTACGTTAAGTATATCGCATATAATTAACGTTTACTCCCAAAACCGAATTTGAACAATTCAAATTCTTTTCTCTCAAATTATTCCAAGGCTTAGTCTGAGCTAGTAAGGGGACCTAATGGACCTACAGATCATGAGCTCCAACGATACGAGATTAACCGGCCAAACTCTTTAGCCTAGCTAATCAACATTCGTTAACCACCGGGACACTCCACTAAAGCCCAGTGGCTGCACTCTCCTCACTGTAGATATATTTCCGTCCACTCGATATAACCATGATTAGTAAGTCGATCCTTCAGAGGTCGTTCGTAATTACAGCTGGGTCAAATAAACCGTTTTACCCCTGTAATTACTTCTTGTTCCTTAAGTCCCACTGATCCTCTAATGAACAATTAGTTTGTGGTCCAACCAACAAACCGAATCCCTCTCGGGCCAATGAGAGGGTGGGCCCATTGTTCAAGACCTGGAGTCAGCAGTTAAGGGAACAACCTCTCTACTAATCCTTAAAGCAGGTAGGAGTGAATTCCATCTCGCATGACTATGTTCCCAACTATCTATCCGGTCTTATCCCCAAAATGGGAGGCTTATTGAGTCGGCGATCTCGGGCCACTCTCACCCATGCAAATCTAAGGATAATCCCAAATAAACAGGAGTTCATAGCACGCTCAGGATTAAGATCGAGTTACCTAGGTCATCGTATGAATATAGTCAGTTAAAACAGTAAACGGAGTTATAAAGTCTAAGTGACTATTTCGCGGTCCAGTCTTATGCAAACTCATTGCATAGGACGCCCCCACTCGCATGTCTCCACATGAACGATTCAGGATCACATCGTTAGTACTATACAAAGTGGGCCGCTTCTATAGTGTCCCCAGAATAAGGTACCCAGCCTTATCCTTATACTATAGACCATTTTGGCTATTACTCGAACTTTTGGGCCTTGCATCGGTCCCTCATGGCCCGTGTACCCCAGGTCCAGCTCAATTTGGTCCTTTCGTTCCCCATTCAAAGACAGTAACCCACGAAAACCCTAGGAAATAAGGTATTTAAGCTCTTAATTGAGGGGAGAGTAAGGTAAGTTCACATTCCAGCCTACAACATTCTCCTAGAACTACCAAATTCTCTCTAAACTTCATCCGACTCAAGCATCAAAACCTGTGTGGCCTACACCACACCGATGTCTAGGTTTTTCTTGTCTTGCAGACCGCATTTTTCCCCCAATAATAAAAATTCAGTTGTCGCGTGGAGGTCATGTGAGTTTTCTCCTGACTAAAATTTGGCGACAATATGCATAGTTATGTTATTATCTCCAATAAAAAATAATTATAGTGTGCAAATAGAAATATAAATCTAAAGGACATTCTCATTTTTTTGCTTTCTATTTTTAATTTCCTGTTTTTTAGGAAATAAAGACAAGATTATGTTTGGTATATTTTTTTTTTTTTTTTTTGTAATTTTTTTTTTCATTGAATAGAGAAAAATTGGTAACTATTTTTTGTTTTTTTTTTATTATCTCAAATATTAAATTTTGAAGATAAAATTTTCCCATAAAGGCTGTTTAAAAAAAGTAAATTTAAAGAGATTATGTTATATTTCATTATTTTTAATATTTATTGAGCAATTTATAAGTAAAGAATGACTAGTTGAACTCAAAAATAAATAAATAAATAAGTAAGTAAATAATGATAAAATAATGATTTTATTCCTATTTTTAAAATCATTTTTACCTTTAAACTTGTCAAGTTGTGTTAATTTTTATTGTAAACTTTCAATTTCATCAAATTGCATCCTAAACTTAGATAAATGTTGCAATCTTAGTCTTAAACTTGAAAAAATGTTGCAATTTTACCATCGAATAACTTTTCGTTTGAAAAATCATTGAAAAAAGTATTCCACATGCTTTTAAAGAATTATAAAGCATATGCACGATACAAATTTGATAAGATTTCAAATAAAAACAAAATTATAACTAAGTTTTTGTTAAAATTTGTGAGTTTTAGTAAAGTTATTCAATGGTTAATTTGTGTAAAACTTAATATTATTGAAATTAATGAGTTTATTACGACTTCTACATTTAAAAAAAAAATTAGTTGATAAATTAGCAAAAGTTGAATAGATGATAGAATTATCACATTTAACTAAGTCTAAAATCCAATTAGATGAAATTAAAAGGTTAAAAGTAAAAATTGATACAACACGAGAGGAGGTAAAAATTGAATTTTTGTCAAAATGTTACCAAACAGTGGTCCATAAAGTGGACCACCAATGGGCCCAGGCGCACGTCCATTCAACAGAGCGGGGAGTTTGATGGGCTCTATTTTTCAAGACATTTGGGTTCAATGTGCAACGTGACCTATTCATCCACAACTAAAGTATAGCCCATTTAACCCAACGTACACAGAATCCTCCTCTTTTTCCTCACTATATTGAGTTCTCTTGTAATTATTCATGTCAAAATATTTTACTACTTAGGGCCCGTTTGGATTGCAAATATAAAATATCTGGAAGTTAAAAATCTAAGAGTTAAAAGCCCAAATAACTATTATTCATAGATAAAAATAACTCATGTATGTGTTTGGATATGGATGATAATTAATATTTGAGAGTTTAATTATTACTTTCTCTCTCTTCTCTCTTCTCCATTTTCTAAGGAAAAAGGTCCCAAGTAAAAAAAAATCATCTACTACATGGATAATAAAATCTCATGGTTATTTTTATCAATGGGTAATAATTACTTGGGTTTTAAAAAGTAAATATCAATGAAACAAACATTATACCATTGTCAAAACTCATCTCAAAACCAGTGAAACACACACAGGGCCTTACTCATTTGCAAACTCCAAACAAAATTCTCTGTGTCATATACTAATTCTAGTCTTCATTGTTGATGCATTAAAATGTTTAGCTTGTTCCAATATGTTTTAATTAGTTTGACTGGTTAAGACATATGTTCTCTATCGAGAGGTCAAATATTCAAATTTATTCACCCTACATGTTGTTGAACTCCAACACACACACACACACACACACACACACACACACACACACACACACACACACACACACATATCTTAAAAACATGTTATTATTGCCTTAATAAGATCGAGTTGGACATGAGAAAAGAAGGGGTCATCTTGGATATAGCTAGCTCACCTGATCATTAAGGCACATATCTTTGCCTTAATAAGATCGAGTTGTACATGAGAAAAGAAGGGGTCATCTTGGATATAGCTAGCTCACCTGATCATTAAGGCACATATCTTTGATAAAAAATTTAGAGATTTGAATCTCGTTGAACAAAAAAAAAAAAAGGGATGGAATTGAAAGAAGCATCGACATGTGAAAGTAAAAGTTAGCATGTGGGTCAATGCGTGGTGGGATAGAGATGTTGAAAAAAAAAAGCTAAGGAAAAGGGGTTTTCTTTTAGAGAAATCATGGAGAAGAAAGTTTAACCTAAATGAGAAAATAGGTCGAAGTAAAGAAACACCAAAGGGGCTTTTTGCAATAATACTAGATTTTGCCTAAATAATACTAAATTTGTCGCATGATAAAATATTTTATATTAGTATAAGAACTCTTAATATAAGTGATGTACATCACGAACCACCAAAAAAAAATAAAAATTCAACGCTCAATCTATCACTTGTTAGTCCAACCTTTTCGGATATTTAAAAGTATTGATTTGAAAATCCTATCCATTTCCAATACCTAGATGATGGTCTCGGTCTCACTTGATGGTGCCCCTCTCAGTGATTGTTGACTCAACATTGATTTTATATGTTCGAGTTGGGGGACCTCCCTCCATCCACATAGTCAAAATATCCACTATTAGATATATTAACAAAATGCGCTTTATCAATATTACAAAAATAATATATCATCAGTATAATATATATATATATATATATATATATATATATATATATATATATATATATATATATATATATATATATATATATATATATACTTTATTAGGTATATCCAATGATATCTTTATAAAACAAGAGAAAAATAGTGTATGTATGATATATATATATATATATATATATATACTTTATTAGGTATATCCAATGATATCTTTATAAAACAAGAGAAAAATAGTGTATGTATGATGAGGAAATATATTGATGTAGTTGTAAATTAATTTTTGGAGTAATCAATTTGTAAATATATAAAACAATTTGGACACTCATTACCATTTCTCAAAAAAAAAAAAAAAAAAAAAAAAAAAGAGAGTAGAAATGGAGAGGTGTTTGTTTTTTGGTTGATGATTGAGAAACGAAATGATGAGAGTGGGTGAATTGAAATTGAAAGTCATGTGTGTAACTTTATTGTTGTCACGATGCCCTGCGCTGCGAGTGGCAGTGTCATTCCCATTCCCATTGCGAGACAAAGAAAAAGAGAGCAAGGGAGAGATTGGAGTCTCACTCTCACAATTTCTTACACTTGTTCACTTGCAGACAAATTATTAAAAGGAATTTAGCTTTTCCCAACCCCACTTCTCCCAACATAATCATTATCTGCCACAACTCACTATGTCCTCTCTCTCTCTCTCTTTTGCAGCTTTACCCCTCCCTTTTCACCTTTTTTTTTTTTTTAAAAAAAAATTATTTATTATCCCACCCTCCCTAAATTTTTCTTATATGATTGTCAAATACTGTCTTTTGGACTTCGTTTGAATTTAATCCAGTTTCAGAAGTTTAAATTTAAACCATCCTTTTTAATCTACTCAAAAATTCTTCCATCTATTTCTCTCTATTTCCTTTTACGCAGTCTCAAAACCTCCAATGAAAATAAGTTAATTGTCATTAATAGGAGAATAGAAAATGTATAGCTTATTTAAGGCTTAAAAGCCAACTTGAGCTCTATGGGTTAAGTGATGACCAAACTGTCAAAAGTTCCATATCTCTACTTTTACATTAAGGCTCAAGTGTGTAGGGATTAATAGGTAATTTGACCAAGTTCTAGGTTTCTAAAATAATTAATTGGTTTAGAAAAATTAAGAATATTTAATAATGATGTAAAAAGTGGGAATCTTTATGAGTAAAACTATAAATTGAAAATGATTTTTTTTGGGGGAAAAACAAGGGTCACCATCTCCACCGTCCTGGATGTGGAATTTAGATCAAGGGTGTTTGGGTCTCTTCATAATAATAATAATAATAATAATAATAATTGGTTCATGTGATGCTACCAAAAACCAAATCTCTTTCACAACAATACCAATCCCCGTGAATCATTGTGAATTTCCCTTTGTATTTTTATTCAATATCATCAAACCCCTCGGCCACAGTCTCAGGCAAGTGGGATGTCAATATCAATTCCCTAATTATATTATATTATTATTCTTGATGATCCAACATTTTCTTCATTTGATTACATTACATTAATTTTTTTTTAGTACAATAGAAATTGAGGGGATTCAAATCACAGACCTCGTGGTCGTTAACACATTCAATATGTCAGTTGAGCTCTGCTCTCTTTGACATTACTTTACATTACATTAATTAACACTCCAAAAGAAATAACCCTCTTCCCATTTTTCTACTATTTTTCTTTCTTAGGACTCCTAAAATAAATTAAATATATCTCATCTCCTCCAATCTTCTCTTTCACTTTAAATCACAGAAACTAATTTCATATTAAAAAAAAAAAAAAAAAACTTTTGACTGCTAACTAACATTTTGATGCAGTGACTCACATGAGCCAATAATTATTGACATTGACTTTAAATCAATGTGCTCAGCTGCCACCATAAAGTTCTGTTTTTTTTTTAAATAATTAAATTAAATTGTAAGGCTGAGCAAAATAACAGATGATGTGATTTGACCATCTTATGTGATTATATATTTGGGAAAATGAAACATATTATATATATGTATATTCATGTACGCAAGTTTGAATATGTTCTCCAAATTTGTAATGTGTATATATTTATATTTTTTTAATAAAAAGAAGTCAAATTAGAGGTTTGACTATTAGGTCTATGAAAAGGGACTAAAAAGAAAGAGAGGGTGAGTGTTCACAGTTTGTCCCACATGGGCACTTTCCCAGCTGAGGGTTGAATACAAAATACAATATGAATATCCTGTTCCGAGAAGAGGTGTGGGGTTTTAAGAATGAATGAAAGAGAAAAGAAAAGAAAGGCAAAAAACAAAGAAAACCCTGCCTGCTGGTGCTGCTGATCTAACGGTTTTAAATAGGCAACCACATCGTGACATACGGCCTCCACAACTCCTCTAAACATCTTATAAAAACTTATCTACACACGGATTGAGTAGAAGTTTGAATTCGAGAGAAATTACAAATTTTTAGATCTATATCTAACGGTTTTAAATAGGCCGCCACATTGTGATGGCTTCAACAACTCGTCTGAACATCCTATAAAAACTTATCCACACACGAATTTAGTAGAAGTTTCTATTTTCCTTCGAATAGAATTACGTTTATATTTTTTTAGTTCAACATATCACAATTTTATTGGAAGATATATGGTTTAAGGAGTTGAGAAAAAGCAAATGTTGTTGAAATGAATAAAAAAGGGGATCCAATAATACAGTGGAGAGGAGGATGGATATATATGATGGTGTATCGTACAAAATGATGAGGCATTGAGCAGTCACGAGTTGGGAGTCCACTATATTGTAATTAATAATAATTCTCCTTTCTCACAGCTCTCTCTCACTTCTTGGTCTCTCTGATCCTCAGAGAATATTTATTATTCTCTATTTCTCTCTCTTCAACAAATTAAGAACACAACAACAACAACAACATGTAAAACAAAACCAAACCCAAAACTGAAATCTGGATGCTTTCTTCTCCTGTTTCTGTGTGAACCATTACATTTCAATTTCCATCCCCTTTTCAACACAAACTACAAAACACACACACTTACACCATATTTCTTTTCTCTATTCTCTCTCTCTCTTTCTCAATAATTTAAAACAAAATACAAAATTAACCTCTTTTTCTTTATTCTTTTCATTTTACAAAATGAAATGAAAATTCTACCTACATAAACTAAAGTTCTTCATTGGATTGGGCCACGTCCCCACAGCCAGAACAAATCTTCTTCTTTACTCAATCACCTGCCCTGCCATATTGCGCTTGGCTTGCTCTTCTTCGATCGGCGAGGTGGTATATAGTGGGTTTTAAATTCATTAATTAATTGATTTTTGACAATATGGGAATTATATATTATTTTATATTAATTAAATACGCAGCTCAGGAGGGATAGACAAGGAAGGAGAAAATGAGTTGGGTGGAAATAGGGATAGATTGTACTCAAACTCTACATGGGTATATCCCAAAATAGAGCATGAAATCAAATGGAAAGTAGAGGGAAGGGCTATACTATTGGGTCTTACAAGGTCAAGAAAAGGTCTTACAAGGTCAAGAAGACTCCATCTCAAAAAAAAAAACTTTAAAAACAAATAATAAAGAAAAGTGGATAAAAGCTCAGTTAGGATAGCACCATGGCTAGCAACAATCAGTGACTATCTCCCAAAAGGAGCTGCCAATGAAAAACCCACCACCGGAAATTCTTCTTCTTCTTCCTCCTCTTGTAGAAGAGATGGCCATGGCGGTTGGGTCGATTGGTCCATGCATGCGACCAATGATCTGGTCTGATTTCACCTGCAAATCAGTTAATTACAGCATTTTAGTGGAAATTAGTGAACTCAATAACAGATTAATTGATGATAATGAATTAGAGAGAGAAATGAAAAGAAGAGAGAGAGAGAAACGGTTGACCTTTTGGGGAGGATAGAAATATGAATTAAGTGAAAGTGGAGGAGAGTTTTGGTTTTGTTTTTTTGGTGGGATGAGAGAGAGAGAGGAAAAAAAAAAGTGGTTGTGTTGTTGTTGTAGTTGTAGGGATGATGGGATTATATGGAGGTTGGAGAAAGTGGGGAGAGAACAAATCAGATAGGCAAATACAAATGGGCTGCCCCATGGACCTAACTGTCAACTCATTCAAAGGCCCATAAATAATTTCAACGGGCTTAATTACGTCATCGGCACAGACACCGGAGAAATTATTCGATGAGTCATGATGTAGCCGATAGTTTTACACCGTTAGACGTACGAGAGAGAAATTGTAAAAGTTTTTTGCCTTTGTATTCAATGGTTATTTAGGGGACATGCATTTTTTTAGATTTACATTTAACGGTTATTAAGAGGTAACCACATATTGTGGAAGTCTCATTAAATAATTTGTCAGCACACTGTTTTTAGATGAAAAATAACTTAATGAAGTTGTCACAATAAAGCTAGCAATTTTTACATAGTAGGATATGAAAAAATGGTTAAATTATATGTTTAGTTCATGAACTTTCAAGTTTGTGTTTATTTGATTCTTACACTTTAAAAATATTAAATAAGTTCTGAAAACTCTCAATTTTGTCTCTAATAGGTTACTGATCTATTCAACGTTTTTTAAAATTCACAAACCTACAAACACACAATTAGGAGTTTAGAGGCCTATTAGAGAACAAATTGAAAGTTCAAAAATATATTATAGACATTTTTAAAGTTCGAAGACCTATTAAACACAAAATTGAAAGTTCACAAACCTGTTAAATTAAAGTTTATAGACATTTTAAACCCAACTTTAAAAGTTCAAAAACTAAACTTATAATTTAATTTTAAAAAAGAATTACAAAATGTATTTTGAATATGTACACAACGTTTTTTTTTTAAATTTAATGTTCTCATTCAATATTTTTTGGTGCTCCACCCCAATTTCCTCTCCAGCTTGCTAGTCAATTCAATCTTAACTTGAAAGGGGCAGAATCGGTGCCGACGTTGATATTGCTCCCTAAAAATTCAAAATTTTCCCCAAATCTTTCTCCGTAACACTAGCATCCCTTTTGACCACAACTTCCGGCTTTTCATGTATTAATATTCATTCAGCTTCAACTCCAACCTACCTTCAAATAATATATATATATATATAACAAGAGGAGAGAACCAAGTTAGAAACAACGAAATTGTAGGGATTTACTGAAATTTTACTTTAACTTGTCAAGTGTATTAATTTTTGTCATAAAATTTCAATTTCATCAAATCAAGCTAAAGTGTTACAATTTTCATCTTATATTCTATTTTTGCTCATTCGTCCAATGATTTTAACAAATAGCAGTGTAAAAACTTCAAAAATTCATTATTTTCAATGAAAATCAAGTTTTGTACACACAAGTGACGATTGAATAATTATACCAAAATTCATTAAAAAAAATTAATGTCACTTTATTTGAAGTCTTAATAATTTCATACCAAGCATATGTTTTATAATTCAAGGAAAACAAATAAGATGAGTTCATTAACACTTTCTTCCAACCAAAATCTACTCATAGATAAAATTTGCAATGTTTATTCAAATTTAAAGTAAAGATTTGCAACACTTGCTTATAATTAATGTAGAACTTGGTGAGAGTGAAAGTTGATACACTTTGTCAACTTTATGGTAAAAAATGATATTTTTGTTTCTAAATTATATAATATTATTTATTTTATATATTGAACTATTTGTAATCCAATCTTGGACTCATAACTTGTTCGACTAACAAGAGTTCCATCACATGATTTTGTTTAGACTTTGGAGTATGATTCTGATTCTATTTATGACAACAGTGAGTCCGTAATAAAGAAAAAAGATGTTGGTAATTCCTAGGCCAATGTGTTGTTTGTATTTATTTATTTTTTTTTGGAGTTCATGTGTTTTTGTATATTGTATTTATAAAAATGGTAGAATTGGGGTATTTAATTAAAATTAATGTTTATTAGCTATGGAGGTTGCCACTCCATTCTCACAGTATTCGAAGGGTGGGATTGAGTCAAAGTCAAACAAACACACAGCCGATTCTTGGCCTTGGCCTGCGTTCTAACAACTTATATATATATATATATAAACAGTAAGTAAAAGGAAAAAGGCATCTTTTTGGACTGTGCCACCACGTAGAATTATTTAAACGCCGGCTTCTGCCATCCGAAACACAACACTACAAATTACAATACATAGATCTCCGCCGTGCTCTGCTGTGATTTTGCACTCATTTTTAAACTTCAAGATGCTCTTTCATTTGCTAATTTAATAATAATAATCACTTTTAAAAAAAATATATTTATGAGTGTTGTTTAGCTTGTGCGTATTTCAACTATTCTCATATCACAATTGTTTAGCCGTACTATATTTTATTGTTAAATTTGTAAGATAAACATAAGCATGTTGTCAATCTGAGCATAACTTAATGGACAAATCATCAATTACCATCCTAAAGGTTGATGGTTCAATCCCTCGCTCCAGAATTGTTGAACTCAAAAAAAAAAAGCATAAGTAAGTCAGTCACCATGACTTTAGCTCATTTTTTCTAAGTCCTTCGTTATTTACATAGCCCGTATTGACCATTAGGACAACTCATTGTCGTTAATTAAATAATAATGATCTCAATCTTACAAACAAAACCCTTTTGGAAACTCCACTATCTCAATCTGTCGAAATATGAGTCTACCCAAAATTGTGTCGTTTCAAGATTAGAGGCAACAATGAAACGAAGTCAGGGTGGAGCAAAGAAGGAATGAGTGACAGTTTATTTTTAAATTAAGAAAAATATATAAATAAGGTTAAAAATTTTCCGTCTTCACTGAAATGTTGTATATAAAAAGTTAAAATGTAAAATTTTGTCAATTCCTATGCAAAATTATGGGTCTGCCTTTAGAAAGAAGAGCAAGAAAAAAAAAAGGGCGATGGAAGTGACCCATGAATAAATGGAGAAATGGTGATAACAAATAATGAGAATGGCAATTCATGAAGGGAAAGTGGAACTGATGGGTTAATGAAGGCATTGTATAAACCAACAAAAACCCAAAAGGGTAACCAAATCAGGAAAGCAATAATGTTGTAAATGGAGAAAAAGAGCAAAGCATTTGAAACCTTGAAAGGGAAATGGCATCCGACGAATCGTACCCTAGGATTTGTGTTGCCGTCGTGTCGTGTCGCATTTCTGTGTGCACTTAAACTTGGGTCTATTTCCTATCCTTTTATGGGCTTTTCAAAAGGCCCATTAAGCTAAGCCCAAATGCCCATTCTCCTTCTGCACTCCAAATACACTCCATGAACTGCTCCGAACTCTGAATCCGCAGGCTTCATTCGATCACTTTTTTTTTCTCCTATTTTTGAAAGGGAAATCCTTCCAGGGAAAAAAAAAAAAGAGGTTCATTTTGAAAAAAAAAAAGAAGTAAGATATATGTCTACACATGTGATGCACGTACGTGCAATTCAATAATATCATATTCCCATCTTACCCTTGCTTCACTATCTCTCATGCTTCTAGTTATCATGTATCTAAACAAATTTGAGATTTGAAATCTAGATCTTGATTTTGAATGTGAAATCAAGCGTGATAAAACTATCTTTTGTCGGAACAAAGAAGGGACAATGAGTATTTCCTACCTTATTGATAAGGACAACGGGCCTCCAAATAGTACCACAATTGAGCCTCCCCTCGAACAAATCCGTCTACTCCGCAACGGATCACGCACATTGTGGGACATATTTCTTTGGCGTCGATCACCTATCGCACCATCCACTTCCTCCCCCTCGAACAAAGAACTACTCCTCTACCATGGCAGCTTGATAGAGTTACTACTTGCTTGCCGCTCCAAGCACTTTTTGTTCGACTATGGGATTCATCCACAATTGTATGATATTGTCCACTTTGGGCATAAACTCTCATGGCTTTGCTTTTGGTTCCCCAAAAAGCCTCATACCAATAGAGATAATTGTCCTCACATATATACTCATGATCACTCCCTTCCCTAGCCAATGTGGGACATTTGTTTGCACCCTATCACTTATGTTGAATGCATATATAGTTCTTTCAAACAGATAGACGGAGAATGGAATGAAGTTTTGAAGGTATATCATCCCATGTGAAGCATATTTTTTAAAAGGTATATGGATGGATGTAAAATTTAAAGATGGTTTTTTGTTGTGGTTGGTTTTTTCATTTTTGCAAGCTATGATTTAACATTTTTTTTCTACTTTGCAATTTTCAACCTACCGTTCGTTTAGATACTACATGTTTTTTTTTAATTTTTTTACCATGAAAGTGAAATTCTAAGTGTTATGTAACTTTCGTTTTTATGAATCTAAAATTATGTATCAAATTATCATTATAGTTGTTTTGATTAATTACTTAGTACTTTATTAAGAGATTTGTTGAAGATAGCGTTGTTGTAGTTTGAATTTTGGATTTGATATAATTACAAGATAGTTTCAAATTATCCTTATAGTTATTTTGATTAATTAAGTAGTACTCGATTTAAGAGATTTGTTGAGAATAAATTTATTGTGATTTAAATTTTAGATTTATATAATTATAGGGTAATTCTAGATTAATTACTTAGTACTTTATTTAAGAGATTTGTTGAAGATAGATTTGTTGTAGTTTGAATTTTAGATATGATATAATTACAAGATAATTTCAAATTATCCTTAGAGTTATTTTGATTAATTAATTAGTACAAAATTTAAGAGATTTATTGAGAATAAATTTATTGTGATTTGGATTTTAAATTTATATAATTACATAATATTAATTAATTAATCCGAGGGTTTTCAACATAGAGGATTTTCAATAGGTTGCAAATACAAGGCATTTGTATTCACTAAATTGAAAGTTTTTCTAAAATTTATTAAAATTTCACTTTGATTAAGTCTCTACTTAATTTCATTGGACTTTTGCAGGGAAAGTGTGTGTTAGCTTTACGAGCTTCAATCATACGACTATATATTTTGATGATAACAAACCTATGAATTACTAATGATTTTAGTGTTTTAAAGTATCCACAGTGTAGAGCTCGAAAAGACGATTCTATCGCATTTTGAATCGCTCAAATCGGACGTCAAACGAGAAAGTTATGGGCAAAAGAAGATTGATAAAAACTGTTATTTAGCAATGACGTGAACAAATAATATTGCGACACGTGGCATTTTAAATAGCCGTTAGAGTCAGTTTAAAATTGTTTTTTAATCATTATTTTGTCATTTTCCTCCCAAATTTTCTCCACTCTTGATCCATCTTAACCTATATCTAATAGCTCAAACTTATTCATTACAACTCTATTTAAACATCATTTTCTCTCTCATTTCACAACTCTCATCCCCAAAAATTGCTGAAATTTTCTCTCAAACATTCTCATTGTTGATCATTCTTCAAAGCTTCATCATTTTCTATTTTTCTTGTGAGAGAATTTTATATGAGAGATTAGATTGTTCCTTTTGAGCTAAAAATTGTAAACCTACTCTTTGTGAGAGTTTCTTTGTGGGTCTTTAAATTATTTCGGCCCCGTTTGATAACCATTTGGTTTTTGGTTTTTGAAAATTAAGCCTATAAATACTACTCTCACCTATGTATATACTTGTTTTGTTATCTACTTTTTACCTATGTTTTCAAAAACCAAGTCATGTTTTGAAAACTAAAAAAAGTAGTTTTCAAAAACTTGTTTTTGTTTTTAGTTTTCGGCTAAGAAGTCAAATGCTTCCTTAAGGGAGATGAAAACCATTGTAGAGAAATTGGGAGAAAACAAGCTTAATTTTCAAAAATCAAAAACCAAAAACCAAATGGTTATCAAACGGGGCCTTCACTATTTCAATTGGGTTTTGTATTAAGGTGTGGGTACACCTTGGGATTTTGAGTGAGCATTTTAATCCTGAACCCGAAAAAGGATTTGTAGTGGTTTGATCCTGCACCCAGTAAAATGATCGTAGTGGTTTGATCCTAAACCCGTTAAAAGGATCGATATAGGTTGGATCCTGAACCTGCAAAAGGATCAGTTGGGGGTTGACTCTTGAACCCTTAAAAAGAGTCCAATTGGTTTGGTTCTCACCTGTAAGAGAACCATTGCAATAAAATACCCAAGAAGGAGTCTTGGGGAGTGGAGTAGGGATTTCCGAACCACTATAAAAATTTTCGGTGTTATCTCTTCCTCTCTATTCTTTTAAATTTTCGTTGCTTAATATTTTTGTGAGTAGATTGCATGCTTAGGAAAATTGTACTATATTTCTAGAATTTTTTAGGGTGTTTATTTTGATTAGTTTGGATTACATTATTTTAGTTTAATTCTTTAAAAAGTTTTAATTTTTTTAAGCAATCATATTCACCCCCCTATAATGTTGCCATTCGATCCTACAGTGTGTATGCATGGAGAACTTTAAATCATTTTTTACTTTTTGAATACACAGTACTTTCTCCTATATATACGATTCTACTGTTTTTATAATACACGGTAATTTTATAGGAATACGTTATATGCATGGAGCAATGTTTATGTCGATTTAATTAGTTAATCTCAGATTTACATTTTTTTTGGAATTTACAACAAAATTTGAGATTTTTGTGAACGGTTGCCATAAACAAGCTAAAACCTGAAAGAGTTAATATTAAGAAAGCGGAAGCAATTTTGGATCTTAAGCACTCTAATTTGATCAATTTTACCAAACTAAAAACATGCTCAAAACTGGAAAAAAAACAGAGAAGGAAGAACACTACATTTGAAGCTCAAAATTGAAGCAATCCGTGAGCTTTATTTGAACACAAACCAGTTGTGGACCTCCTCTAGAGTCTTCCCTACTATCCTCAGGCCTTGGAATGGATTGTGGGATCCTAAATTGAGAGAATTTGGAAGAAGAATGGGTAAAGGTCTAAAACCGAGAGAAAACAAATTTTCTGCAAAATTCCACTTACCCATGGTGTTTCTTTGCTAATTAAAGCCATTAACAAGATTCATCAAGCTTGCTAAACTTGACAACACATAGATGAGAAGGATTAATCAAGAAGGATGTGGCCAATTTTGGTGAATTTGGAAATACAAGGAGGTTATTCATCAATTTATGAATTTGGTCCAAAATTCAATCCTAAATGAATTTGAATTTCTCTTTTAATTTTAATTCAAAATTAATATAAAATTAATTTTAAATTAAAATCAATTTTTAATTAATTAAAAATTTTAATTGATTTTAAATAATTATTTAATTTAATATCAAATATCAAATAAAATAATTGGACAAATCCCGATTTCTCAAATCGAACGTTCGAACATGAATCCTTATTCATGTTTTAAACCGAACCAATATTTAAATCACATTTAAATATGTCCACATATTCTTTATCATAGTTTAATTCATAATTAAGCTATGAAACGTTAAGTATATCACATATAATTAACGTTTTCTCCCAAAATCGAATTTGAACAATTCAAATTCTTTTCTCTCAAATTGTTACAAGGTTTAGACCGAGCTAGTAAGGGGAACCTAATGGACCTACAGATCATGAGCTCCAACAATACGAGATTAACCGGGCAAACTCTTTAGCCTAGCTAATCAACATTTGTTAACCACCAGGACACTCCACTAAAGCCCAGTGGCTGCACTCTCCTCACTGTAGATATATTTTTGTCCACTCGATATAACTATGATTAGTAAGTCGATCATTCACAGGTTGTTCGTAATTACAGCTGGGTCAAATAAACCGTTTTACCCCTATAATTACTTCTTGTTCCTTAAGTCCCACTGATCCTCTAATGAACAATTGGTTTGTGGTCCGACCAACAAACTGAATCCCTCTCGGGCCAATGAGAGGGTGGGCCCATTGTTCAAGACCTAGAGTCAGCACTTAAGGGAACAACCTCTCTACTAAACCCTAAAGCGGGTAGGAGTGAATTCCATCTCGCATGACTATGTTTCCAACTATCTACCCGGTCTTATCCCCAAAATGGGAGGCTTATTGAGTCGGCGATCTCGGGCCACTCTCACCCATGCAAATCTAAGGATAATCCAGAATAAACAGGAGTTCATAGCACACTCAGGATTAAGATCGAGTTACCTAGGTCATCGTATGAAAATAGTCAGTTAAAACAATAAACAGAGTTAAAAAGTCTAAGTGACTATTTTGTGGTCCAGTCTTATGCAAACTCATTGCATAAGACGCCCCCACTTTCATGTCTCCACATGAACGATTCAGGATCACATCGTTAGTACTATACAAAGTGGGCCACGTCCATAGTGTCCCCAGGACAAGGTACCCAGCTCTATCCATATACTATAGATCGTTCTGGCTATTACTTGAACTTGATCCACTTTGATGTCATACATAAAGTTCAAGTATACATCTTATAGTCAAGGGTTCTTAGTTCATTGGATTTGGGTTATGGAATACACAATTCACTTTATTCAATAACAACTTTATTGTATAAACCTCAATAACAACTTTATTGCAAAATAGAATATATATTCAGTTTACAAAACCACGAGTTTTAGGACATTAAACCCAACAAAACCTCCAGTCAATTTTCAAACCCTAAACAAAATGTGGAATAGAAGACGAAGCTTCAAAGTTCAAAGTGTATTTTCATCCCTTCTAAATGGCTAAACCAATCAATATATGAGGCATTGTGTAATGCATTCAATTGTTAGTAATTATTATGCCTTGGGTGGTATGTTTAGTGATTGTTTAGGGTCAGTGGGTGGTTTCTATTGTCTAAGAGTACTGAGTATTCTTAGATTTTTTTTAGTCCAAATTCAATTTATTATCCATGTTTGAATGCCCATCAAATTGTCAAGTTAATTCATTATTTAGATCGGATTTTAATTATTATGTATTTTTTATTTTAAAATACATAATTAGTTTTCGATTAATATATTTTGTAGAAGATACGGTTGTTGTGGTTTTGAATTTTAAATTTGAATTAATTATAGGATAATGGTAGTATCTTTGATTCAAATTTTCGTTAGAAGGCATTTTCGACATTTAATAATTCTATTTAAAAATGGAAGAAAAACGTTTGGCCATTTTTCAAGACAGCAAAAAATTTGGACATTTTTAAAACGCCTATTTAACTTTGGGCATTCTTCTTGTTAGTCCTTTTTTGAAAATTAGGTTTGCTTTCTCACAATTTTTTTTTTGCTAAATTATAAAAAATACTCTTAAATTTTGCTATTTGTTTCAAAAATACCCCTAATATTTTAAAAGTTACAATATTACCCTTGAGCTTTCATAAATGCTTCAAAACTACTATTGGAGTAAAAAAAAACCATTAAAATGACGAACTTGTTTGAATGTCATTTTATTAGACTTAATCCAAGTAAGTGGGCTTAGTTTGGGATTGTTGTAGTTGTTGAAATAATTGTTGTCAGCTTTGTTTTTAAGAAAAATCATCTTTCATATGAAGTAAATTTCATATTTAAATATGGAAAGTCATTGATCGGTGGTCACGCAAGCGCAAGCGATCGAAGTAATATAAATTGGTATCTGAGTACCAAGTATCGAATCCCACAGGGAACGGAGTAACAAAGGTTTTGTTTTGCAAAAGTGTAAGGAAAATTGCAGGTTTGAAAAGTAAAAATGCAAAAATAAAGTTGGGATAGGTTGTTGGTGAAAAACAGAAATTGCTAAATCTAGAAATGGCAATGTTGGAAATAACAGAAATTGCAGAATTGAATTGCAGATTCTAATTTGGCAATGAGCGAAATGACTAAAAATTGCAAAATTAAATTGCTGAACCTAAATTGGCAATATGAAATAGCAAATTGGATGAACTTAGATAATGAAATGATAAAGGATGGGGCTCAAGAATGTCATTGCCCTAAGTAGTAATTGCAACCAAAATTGCAATTCCAACCTACTCCACACTCAATTGTAAACCAAAATTGCATCTCCTATTTACCTCGAAATTGGGTTTTTTAGGAGGCTAAGTGAGAGACCTATATGTCTATAGTCCCTCTATCTTAGATAATTTTTAGCTCACAATTTTATGGGTCTTGGAGTCCTTAATCCCTATGTCTAGGGTAAGGAATGACTTATGTCTAAGCTCTTTTACTCCATTACTTGTGTGAAATCCGCTTATGTCTAACCCCGTCGGTATTAGATCTAAGCTTAAGTTGATACCCTAGTTGATCACTCTAGGATCTCAACGGAAATTTAATCAACACAAGCAAACAATTGAGATGTAGGCTTGGTTTTTATTGGAATTTTGGCTACATTTACTTCTTAGGGAATTCACATCCTTGAACCCCCTAAGAAGTTTTAGCTCATATTAAAGATAAAAATCCTAAAACTAATTTTTGAAAAAAAATTCATATTGAGAATTTGCGTAATAAGATTGAGCAAGGAATAAATCAAAACAAATTGAAACTATTAGGAACTTATCATAAAAGAAGAAGTTAAAAAAAAAATATTAACTGTAACAGCCACTGTTTTTAATACAAAATGAATTAAAAAGAAGCAAGACAGAAATTGAATCCATCGGCAATAGAACTTCCAGAAAATTTCAGAAAAACAAAGTGCAAACCGAATTTGGAACCACCAATCGAATTCCTTCTAAAATGCCTATCTTAAATTAAACTAAAATGTAATACAAACAAGAAATCAAAATAACAACAATTGGGTACTGCTAATTCTATTGAAATTACAGAAGAAATTCGCAAAGACATGGAAAACAGGGGCTGCACATCCCTGGCAACCCAAAAAATGTTCAGCAAATCCCAAAAACAGAGCATAAAACAAAAACTAAAACACCAGTCAATTTCTCTCCAAATCCGCCTCTTCTTCACTTGAATTGGACTAGAAAGATTTAAGGACAAATAGAACTACATTGCATCAGATTTTTGGTAAAAAAAAACAGCAGAAAATGCAGAAAACAGAGGCCAAAAACGTGACAAAAACCCACGAGCAAAAACTCCCAAAAACACCTCCGAAAATCGCCTCTAAATCGAATTGTGTTTCTCCTCTTCTTCTTCCCCATTTATAGGCCTTCATTAGGGTTGAAGAATGCCCAAATTTCGTGCTTAAATTCCCCAAACCGAGCTGTAATTGAAGAATTTCGAAATGGGTTTAATGCAGATTTTTTCCTTTTTTAAAACCCAAAAACCCACGAAATTGATCCTTCAAATCGCCCTCAAAATCCAATTAATAGCTCATCTTCTTCTTCCCCATTTGTAGGCATTCATTAGGGTTGAAGATTGCCCAAAAATCATGCTCCAATTCCTTTGATTCGTGCGAAATTTTCTCTTCCCATTTATGGGTTTTTCGTTCGCGCCCCATAAATTTCTGCCCATAACACAATTGCCAAATCATATTTGGCAATCTGATTTAGCAATTTCCAAAAATTCTGCAAAAAGAACCAAATTACTTAGAATTCTCTTCCAATTGCTATCACATTCAATTCTTCCTTAATTTCAAACAATCTTCCACTATTTTCAATTAATCTTAGGACAAACAAGAGTTTTTCGATCATTTGGGAATTAAATAAGCCTTAATTCTAAGGCTTATCAGTCATGTTACTGTGTTTGATAAAATAATACTAAATTGTTGTGAAATAGCTATAATGACTAAAATAAATATATATTTCAATTAAGTATGAACTTGTATTAATGTTGAAATTCAATTTTTTTTATAAGATAATTATGTAAATTTTTATATAATTTGAATTACAAATTATATATTTTTTACATTAAATAATTTGATAAAAATATCAAGAAAAACAATTTTTATAAAAAAAATTGTTTCAAACAAGAAAATAAATTAGAAGCAACAAGTTAAATTTAAAAATAAAAATGATGAGATGAGATAAATTGTAAATAATAATACTTAAAAAACTTTTTTCGTAGATAAGATATAAAAGGATTAAAAAAAAAAAAAAAAAAATGTTAGTTATACCAAATTTTTATGGAACCCAAATCTATAAGCTAATTTTAACAACTTTTGCAAATCAACGTGATTCAAAAAATGATTATATTAGTTTTACCAAACACAAAAAACAATTAAAATTCTCCAAAATTACTTTTAAGGTCTTCAAAAGCAATCCCAAGCAGAGCCTTAGTCATCGTCATGTAGATTTCTTGTCAATATTCTAAGAATTTCTACTCTAGGATAGTTTTGAAAGTTTTATGAAATGTCAATGGTAATACTGCAACTTTTGAAATAATATGAGTATTTTTTAAATAAATGGCAAAGTTGAGGAATATTTTTTTAATTTTAATAATTTAGTTTCTTTTTAATAGATTTTTTATATTTCTTAAAAGCACATTTGAATTCCAAGCCAATTTTTAAAACACAAAATCAAGTTTTTAAAATGTGGCTTGATTTTTTAAAACGTTTTTAAAATGTAGGTGATAAAGCAAGGAACTATATGTGGAAGTAATGTTTATAAATTTAATTTTTAAAAACAAAAAACTAAAACAAATGGTTATCAAACAAGATCTTAGTTATTTATTTTTAAGTTCTACATGCATTTAATTTTCTTATCCATTACTAAATATTGGTTTAATTTGAGATTGTTGTAGGCTCGTAACTACTAAGATAATTATTGTCAACTGTGCTTTTAGAAAATTCAGTTGTAACCTAAATAAGTTAGCGTTGGTTGAATTTTCAATTTTAAAACATTAAAAACAAATTATAGTGTTGGGTAAATTAATGTTGAAATGGGACTTTTTGGAGGAATAGGAGTGTTTTAAAAACTTATTTCAAAAAAAGAGTTGGGGGATAAACTATTTACAAAAATATGGACATTTTTTTGTCTTTATTGAAATACGTCTCTTTGAAATACGCATTCCACACAAAATCTCTCCTACGTAGGCCCCATACATTTCCTTCATTTTTAAATTTTTTTACTTTAATGATGGTTGTTTACATAAATTTATATCTTTAAGATTGTTTAAATTATTATTTTTTTAATATTTACCAACATTCCACATTTATAGGCTCTCTTTTTCTATTTCTTTATTTTATTATTATTATTATTTAAAATATTTCTAAACACTCCATTTTTATACGCTATAAATTAGATATGGTTATAAATTGCAATCGTGAAGAGATTTGGATCTTTTTTTTAATCCATATTGAATAAAAAGACCTCCGTCTTTTTTTAAACCATTTATCTTCTCTCCTCTCTCATAAATCATAACTATATTAACAAAATCATCATTATATTTTCTTTCATTTTTTATATTTGTAAATTGAGAAAAGGATTGTATATGCATCGAAGAATAGTAATTTTAATGACTTTGTCCATCATTAGTATATCAATATCTTAATAGATCAATTTTCTATAGCAATGAGTAATTGCATATTGAATAAGTTACTATATACTAAGTTTTATAGAATGAGTATGTTCTAAATTTTGCGGGTGAGTATTAGGTCTTATTTCATAAAATTTAAACATATAATACTTTAAACTCAATTAATAAAGTGTATTTTGATATTATACTATCATTTGGAACTAATTCCAATATTTTTATGACAATAAGGACTTAATTGAAGATTCTTCAACATATTAGAGACGAAATTTAAAATATTAATAGATTAGTGAAAAATTAAAAACTATAATTAGTTATAAGAAAAAAGAGTAGAAAAACATATATAGAAAAAAAAATGTAACTGAATGGAAGGAGGAGAAAATAAAGGGATATGTTTTGCCAAAATTTGTTGAAGAAATTGAGGGAGGAAGAAAAAATCAAGGGTTGCGTATGTTGAAGAAACGCATCTTCATTAGTAAAATGACGCGTTGTTAGTGGAATGTGTCTTTTAAAGAGACGTATTCCAAATAGAACAAAAAAATGGCTCTATTTTTGTAAATAGTTTCTCCTCCCACTTTTTTTTTTTAAATAAGTTTTCAAAACACCCCTATTCTTCTAAAAACTCTGTTAGAAATGTCAAAATTTAACGATAATGACCAATAGATATAATATTGAAATTTGTATATTTTTTTTCATTTGACAATTTATAGATTTCTAAAGATAATTACTTAAAATTTTACATCTCATCAGTTTAAAGTTAAAATTTGTTTACACTAAATAATTGGTTAAATATTAGGAAAAACAATTGTTATAAGAAATTGTATTAAAAAAAACATTAAGGTATAATTTTGGTTAAAATACCGTTATTGTCCTTGTATGTTAGGTTTCATTGTATTCTAATCTTTTAACTTTCAAATGTTCAAATTTAGTTTTTGTACTTTCAATTAGAGATGTTTACAGGGTGGGGGTGGGAAGACTTCTCCGTCTTCATTCTTCTATTTCAATCTCCATCTCTGTGAAATTTTCTATTTAATTTCGTGGGAATTGGGCTGCAAGTTTTTTTTTTTTTTTTAAATTTATTCTCAAAAATAAAAGTTCTTTAAAAAAAACTATGTTTAAATGGATAATTTATGATATAATTTCCATTTAAAGAAAAAAATTATAAAATTTATAATAAAAACAATAATATTCCGTGTGTAAAAAAACAATTAAAATGTTCCACCACCCCAATTTCTAAAAGTTTAAATTTCAATATTACAACAACATAGTCTTGAACATAAATATTACAAAAACCATAGTCTCAAAAGTAAAAAGTCTTTAATTTAAACATTACAACTCGTTATAATTTTCTTATATATATATATATATATATATATATATAATAACCGAGGTAGGAATGGAGATGGAGAATATAATCCATGTCCTCATCCCCATTTAGCCAACAAAGATATATAAAATAACCGAGGTAGGGACATGGATGGAGAATATAATCCATGTCCCCATCCCCATTTAGCCAGTAGAGAGAAATTTCAGGTTAAGAATTTGAATCTCTAACTTTTTAATCATGGTATAATGTCTTAACTATACTCATGTTGACAAATGGCAATACATACCTCACACAATTAAACTGTGTGGTTGTAGATTCCATGGATGATTGATTGCAGCTTCGTTTTAAATTTTATATGTTTATTTCATATTTTTTTGCTAAAACTTTAAATGTCTATCTCAGAAATTCAGACTTTTCAATATTAGTTTTTAAATCTCTTATAAAATATTATTATAATCATGTCAAATTAGTTCCATGAATTATTTAACATAATTTCATTTCAGATTTGACTTGAAAGTTACACATCAAAATACTCATAATTTTGATTTAAAGAAAAGTCTAATTATTTCAAGAAAAAACTTCGTAGCTGTATGCTCACTAAATAAATGGACAAAATAAAGTGACTTATGAAAAAGTGAATGTGATTAAAACTGTATTTTATATAAAGTGGGCGAATAAAACAAAACTTAAATAACAGAAAAAACAAAACGAGTAGGAGAGTTCTAGACGAAATATAAGCCTAAAATAAACAACAATTAATAAAAAACATAGAAAGGGAAAAAAATAAAGGAAGGTTAATTTACGAGTGCACCCACAACTTTTAAATTTATGTTAAATATGCCCCTGCACTTTTAAAAATATCTAATAGATTTTTAAATTTTCAATTTTGTGTCTAATAATAGGTCTCTAAGGCTCGGTTTGATAACCATTAGTCTCTAAAGCTCTGTTTGATAACTATTTAGTTAGTTTTTAGTTTTTTACTTTTGAAAATTAAGTCTACATAAATACTATTTTCACGTTAGAGTTTTCTTGTTTTGTTATCTACTTTTTTTACATATGTTTTAAAAAATCAAGCCAAATTTTGAAAACTAAAATAAGTAGTTTTCAAAAAAGTTTGTTTTTGGAATTTAGAATTTGGCTAAGAATTTAAATATTTTCTTAAAAAATATGCAACTCACGATAGAAAAATAATGAAGAAACAAAGACAATTTTTAAAAATAAAAAATTAAATAGTTATCAAACGGAGATTAGAAAACAAACACAATTTTTAAAAATAAAAAATCAAATAGTTATCAAACGAAGTTTAAACTTTAAAAAGTGTCTAAGTTCAATTTTTTTTTTATTATGTCTAATAAGCCATTCAACTTTTAATTTTGTGAAAAAATGAAGTCCACTCATAAATATACGGAAGTTGTTACCGTCGGACTATGATATTTTAATTTTATCCATCATTCTTAAACATACAAACACAATTAATCTGTGTGGTTATAGATTCTATGAATGATAATGGCAGCTTCGTCTTAACATTTGTATGTTTATTTCATTTTTCTTTTCTAAAACTTTAAAATGTTTATCTCAGAAGTTTAGACTTTTCAATATTAGTTTTTAAATTTGGTATAAAATATTATTATAATCATTGTCATTAGTTTCCATGAATTATTTATCATTAATTTCATTTCAGATTTGACTTGAAAGCTACTCATCTAAATTCTCAGCTTCAAAAAAAAAAAAAAAAAAAAAAAACTCATACTTCTGATTGAAAGAAAAGTCTAATAATTTCGTAGATATTTGCTAACTAAATAAATGGACAAAATATAGTGACTTATGAAAACGTGAATGAGAATGATTCAAACTGTATTTTATATAAAGTTGGCGAATAAAACAAAACTTAAAAGAACAAAAATCAAAACAAGTTGGAGAGTTCTAGACGAAATATAAGCCCAAAGAAAACAACCCTTAGAAGGAAAAAAAAACACATAAAAAGGGGAAAAAAAAATTAAAGGATGGTTAAATTACAAATCACCCTCAGTTTTTAAGTTTATGTTAAATAGGTTTATGAACTTTTAAAAGTATCAAATAAGTCATTTAACTTTTAATTTTGTATCTAATACTAATAGATCTATGAACTTTAAAAAATGTCTAAGTTAATAAACTTTAAATTCTGTCTAATAAGTCATTGAACTTTTAATTTTGTGTTTTATAGGCCGTTGACTTATTTGACAATTTTGTAAATAAAATTCATGAACCTATTGAACACAAAATTGAAAGTTGAATGTTTCATTGGCTATTAAACACAAATTTCTATTTTAGGTCTAATAGATTTGTTAATTTTAAAAAATGTTGAATATGTCATGGATGATAATTGGTGCATTACCCTGAGCAATGTTTAAATTGGAGACTAGTTGTGAGCTTATTAAACGCATAATTAAAAGTTCTAGAGACTTATTTGATATTTTTTGTTTTTTTGAGTACAACTTATTTGACATTTTTAAAGTATAGAAACTAATATTAGATGCAAAATTAAAAGCTGAAGAGCTTATTAAATACTTTTAAAATTGTGTTGAATTAAAAAAAAAAAAAAACTTTTAAAATTGAAGGATAGGTACAAGAGCAAATACAAAAATTCACGGACCAAAACTAGTAGTAATAAAATCACCCGTAGTTCAGCTTCCGCGCGTTGATTTTGCGGGAAAAGAATAAGAAGAAGAAGAAATTCAGCGCGTTTCATTCACGACTCTTTTTGTTAGTGACACGTGGACAGAGCATAACAGAAGCAGCCCCCTCCAAATTTCAGGTCCCGTTACAATCACGGCTCACTCTCTACTGATTTCTCATGGCGCTTGTGGCTCTCTTTGCTTCTGCAACCAAGTTAGCCGGCGTTTTGGTTACTCTCACCGTAGCCGCCAATGCCTTCTCCTTCTCCCGCTTCCGCAGAAAGAATCTCCGCCCCTTCCGCTCCCCCATTGATGACTCCTCCGATGTTCTCGCCGACTTCACTCTTCTCGGTATCTCTCTTCTCTTCAATTCCTTACGACTTCTTTTGATTCTTCAATCAGCAGCCATAGAATTTTCGAAATTGTCATGCCTTGTGCCCTGAATGCCGAGGGAACCTTCTTTTCAGAGGTCACTTCTTGTTTTATGGTGTTATTTTGCTTTTTTACTGGGAAAATGTCAGTTGTTTAGTTCTACTCCGAAGCATGCTCTTCCAACTCTCGCTTGTTCAGATTAACTGTGTAATTTACTGTTTTCTCTGTTTGTTCTTCTCTACAGAGGGCGAACGTGAGTTCTTCTTCGGCCTGGCGACAGCCCCTGCCCATGTTGAAGATCGCCTCAACGATGCTTGGCTTCAGTTCGCTGAAGAACAACCCTGTGATGCACCGGAATTGCAGCAGGGCATGCAGCCTGCAGTTGCCTTGATGGGATCTGCTGCTGGCGATGGTGGGTCTCAGCAGGCTTCATATGTTCAAAAGGAAACTGACAAGGGAAAGCCTCTTAAGATAGCTATGGAAGCCATGATTAGAGGATTTAAGAAGTATGTAGGAGAAGAAGAAGAGGTTGTACCAGGTGATGAATGCCATCATAACGTAGCTGCATGGCACAATGTCCCTCACCCGTAAGCGCAAATTCTTTAGTCTGATGTCACGACGCTTGAAAATTAACGTCATGATTAAACATTTCTTGCTAGCGTACGGTTATTATTAAATAAATGCAAAGCATTATTTATGTCTTTCAAAATGATAAATAAGTTATTTGGTCTTATTTCAGAGAAGAGAGACTTAGGTTTTGGTCTGATCCTGACACAGAGCTGCAACTGGCTAAAAATACTGGGAGCAGTGTGTTTCGAATGGGAATAGATTGGTCTAGAATCATGACTCAGGAACCAGTTAATGGGCTTAAAGCCACTGTGAGTCCAATTTTAATTGTTATGTTACCCTAGCTACACTTTTCATTTGCCCTCATCCCTTTTATCGGGTCTAGACTGTGATACTGATACACAAATACTCTTCCGTACATTTGCTCACATGCATTATCATTACTTGGGGACAATACAATTAGTTGATGCTGAATAGTTTTGTGAGGCACATTAAATATTTCTACTCTTTTTCATAAATGATTGAAGTACCTACGAAAATATTTGGATGAGTTTTTAATTGATGTAACGTGGTGTCCGAGTCAGTTCATGATGTTATCTTTCAGGTTAATTATGCAGCATTGGAGCGTTACAAGTGGATCATCAACAGGGTTCGTTCATATGGCATGAAAGTGATGCTTACACTGTTTCATCACTCCCTGCCCCCATGGGCTGGGGATTATGGAGGGTGGAAGCTGGAAAAAACCGTTGATTATTTCTTGGATTTCACTAGGTTTGTAATTGCATTCTTTCTGGTGGTGCTTTTACCTGCCTTCTCTATCGTTTAGTGCTTGTAAGTGTTGTATGAGCAATGTATAATGTAGATGTATATATGCTATATATAGGACTAGAAATAAAAATTTATCCAACTATATGATTTAGTTTTTATTTGAGTTCAACTATATGATATGGTAGTTAGTTGCTAATTTGGGTTTGGCACGCTTTTACTTTTTTTGTTTCTTTTAATACCTCCTTTTTATGTGGGGGAGAGTTTTCTTGAGATTTTACTGCATGAAATGGATGGGGTTCAATCCTAGTAGTCCTTTAATCGGAATATGTATCAAACCAATATGAAGGATCATGAATTCAAGATGATTGAATAATTTGGAGAAGGGCACGTTGAAAAGTTTTAGCCTTTAGGTAGTGAATTTGAGAAAATTAGTTTACTTTTTCTGATACAAGATAGCCTGTTTTAGTTACATATTCAACGATAATGGATTGTAAAGATGGCATTGAAACTCTGTCACGCAAGGCAAACTAAATTTCTGTCCTTGCCATGCAGTTGGTTATAGCATTTGCGAATGGATGGTGATTCTGCTCAATTCTATCTTTAGGACACAATTATGTTTCTGTTGATGCCTTGTAGCTACTAGAAAAGTTATGATAGCTTTTAGCTAATAGAAAAGTTACGAGGTGCCCTGTAGCTAGTGGAAAAGTCGTTAATGAATACATCTTTCTTTTGTAATCTAAAATACTGCAACTTTTAGGCTTTTTTCCATCGTTTCTAACCAAATGGTCTGATAGTATAGAACTGTATAATTCTTACTGATCTATTTCTATGTTTCTTCTTTTGGAGACAGTAAAGAACATGTTTGAGGTTACTTTAGGTGGCACCTTTTGAGAGATGTGAATGTAACAGAATGCAGGCTAATGGAGTGAAGTTTAGATTTATACTATGTATCTGTTTGTTGATGCGACTTGTGTAGTTCAGCTATCTCCCATGGGTTCTTTTGTTTTGCGATTGAATTCAATACTATTGGCTCCTGTTTTGCAGGCTAGTAGTCGACAACACATTGGATATGGTAGATTATTGGGTGACATTTAATGAGCCTCATGTCTTCTGTATCCTTACTTACTGTGCTGGTGCCTGGCCTGGAGGTCATCCTGATATGCTTGAAGTTGCCACCTCCGCACTGCCTACTGGTGTTTTTCAACAGGCAATGCATTGGATAGCCATTGCACACATGAAGGCCTATGACTATATCCATGAAAAAAGGTCTGTTTCACTATTAAAAACTATGGAAAATGTGAAATATTTTGAGCACTGCTGCATATTCTCTAAATATCTCCAGAAACGCATGCTCACATATGCACATACTTTTTCGTTTACCTATATTTCATTTCTAAGAAGTCCAATCTTCATAATTCGTTGCAATAGCAATTCAGTTAGAAGAATCTCATTTTATGTCCAGCTGTAGCCTGTGGAACGGGAAGACAACCATTCTGTTTTGTTTACTTATCGTTATCGCAAATTCACAATTGCTTCCCGCATATATTTGTTTTTTTATTAATAAAAACATAAATACATTAAAAATTGGCAATGTTTGCTTTTGATGAGGAGGGACAAACTGTCCTACCTAACTGCAAAAGTGGAGATTAGAAACAGCTTTCTAATTGCTTTAATCAATGGGGAAGGATAGTAAAAATTCGTTGGCCATAGATTACCGATTGGAGACAGAATTGCATTGGAACCATTGTTTCATTCTATTCTCTTTCCTATTTTCTAAGAGGCCTCTCTTCCACATTTATGAACTTTAGTTCATTTTTTACTTTTTGCAGTAACTCGTCAAGTTCCATTGTTGGAGTTGCACACCATGTCTCTTTTATGCGGCCGTATGGTCTTTTTGATGTTGCTGCTGTTACGTTGGCAAACGCTTTGACACTTTTCCCGTTTGTGGATAGCATTTCAGACAAACTTGATTTTATAGGCATAAACTATTACGGGCAGGTGTTTTTTTTTCCTCTTTCTTCTCATATCAAATTCACTTGTAGAGTAATGCTTTTGTACTCATCCCTGTTTGTCTTGAGATTTCTCTTCCATGAATCAGGAAGTGATATCTGGGACTGGACTTAAACTCGTAGATTCAGACGAGTATAGTGAATCTGGACGTGGGGTGTACCCTGATGGGTTGTATCGCATGTTGCTTCAGTACCATGAAAGGTACAAACATTTAAATATTCCATTTATAATTGCTGAAAATGGGATATCTGATGAAACAGATTTGATCCGTCGCCCATATTTGATTGAACATCTGCTTGCTGTATATGCTGCCATGATCAAGGTATTGTCTCCGAGCTTTCTTGTTACATAATTAGTTTATATTTCAATATATATAATTGGATGACTGGTCTGCCTATTACCTTCATAGGGTGTTCCTGTACTTGGTTATTTGTTTTGGACTATTTCTGATAACTGGGAATGGGCTGATGGTTATGGTCCTAAATTTGGACTTGTAGCCGTTGATCGTGCCAATGATCTTGCCCGAATACCACGTCAATCATACCACCTATTCTCTAAAGTAGACAATTTCCCTCTTTTTCCCTATAAAAATCTACCTCTCTCGAAATAATTGTTTTCTAACATTTAGAACACTTGGTGGTTGTCATAAACAGATAGTAACCTCTGGTAAAATTACTCGTGAAGATCGTATACGAGCATGGAATGATCTGCACATAGCTGATAAAGAGAAGATGACCCGGCCATTTTATCGGGCTGTTAATAAACATGGTTTGATGTATGCAGGTGAGTTTTAGAGTTGCAGTTTCATAAACTAGGAGTTATCATTGTGATTCTTACTATTTTTTGCTACAGGAGGCCTGGATGAGCCTATTCAGCGGCCTTATGCCAAAAAAGATTGGCGGTTTGGTCATTATGAGATGGAAGGCCTGCAGGACCCATTAAGTCGCTTGTACAGATCCCTTCTCCGGCCTTTTTCTGTTTTAAAGAAGAAGAAAAAGAAAGCCGCCAAGGATAAAGCAAGGTTAATTCTTAGACCTCTTGTTCTCTAAACTTTGTTTAAAAGAGAAAAAAAAAAGGTTATGCATGTACTCAGCTCATTCTAGAGGAATTCCACGAGTAGAAGATACCTGGTTTTCCGACCCCTGATTCAATTGTAGGGGGAGCCTGTCTCCGCATATTGATGCTAATGAACGAACAAAGTAAGGTGATCTAGATGATATTGTAATCAATTGACAAATTGAACCATCATAATTCAACTGTCTTTTCGTTGCATGCTGCATTGGTGAACAAAATTTTGAACAACGTAAACTAATACACTTCCTTAATAATATCTAGATCTTATTATTCTTCCTCAATTAATTATGAGTGACTTTATTTATTTAAATATGGTTGAATGCAGAATAAATTCTCTTTGCAACTTGAAATGAATAGTGTCGACTTTTATGTTTTAAATATATTTTTTTTCTTTTTTGAGTTTAATAATTGTGGAGTTTGGGGATCAAACCATCGACATTTGGAATGGTAATTGGTAGATAGCTCGGATTGACAAATATTTGGTTTCTAAGATTTCATACTAACCTTGTTGTAGATTTTTTTTTTTTTTTTTTTTTTTTTTTTTTTTTAGCAATTAGACTAAAATTTGCATCTGTTGATGTAGATGTTAAATTTATTAGTATGTTTGATATCTTGGGACTTCTAGAAAATGAAACATTGAGGATTTGTTTTTAGGCTTTGAACAAGGTCTGTGTAGTGTGTACTTGACATTATCTTCTAAAGAGTTTTTAGTTTGGATGTCCATATAGCTTTTCTTTTTTAAATAAAATTTGCATTGTGTTATGAATATATCATTATATTTATGTTCTTTTATTTGTTGTGCAAAGGTCATTCTTGTTTTCCACCTAATTTTTTGTATTACAGGTAACAATTTGTGATTAAACGTGCTTTATCCATTCGTCATAATTTTCTTTTTTTTCTACAATAGATTGACATTGAATGAATACGATTGAGAAGTTATTTCGCCCGTTGGCCTTGGATTTGATTTTGGTATATTTTAATTTTACTTTTAAATATGTTATTAAAGGAAATGAAATTTAGATTTTGTGCTTGAATTTGTTTACCAAGTGATTTGTATTTATTATTTTTTGTTTTTAAAATAATTTTCGGTGGTAGATTACTAGATTTGGATGGTGGACTGGTGGTTGCCTCGTAGGGTTCTAGCACGAGGCGTGAAATTGAGTTTAATTTAATTTTCGTTGGGTTAATCAATTTAGTCTTTTTGTTTAAAATTTTATCGATTTTGATTATATTTCTATTTAGATATTTTGTACATGAGTTTGTTTCATTAAACAAAATTGCTTCCATTGATTTGTTTCTAATAATATAAGATTTGAGAAGTCCAAATTATCACACTTCAACACCATGCAATAGAAAAATTATGAGTTGTATTCACAGCCGATGATTCCATTGAGACCAGCAATTGCATTTGCGGTGAATCAAATTCAATATTGAATTATACTCAAATCAAGTCGATTGATCCTTCAAATTAATCGTATAATAAATATGGTACTTCTACGCATATGTAGGCAATGAGCATAGTGGTAGCCATGAATAGGTTGTTTGACGTACTGAATGAGTTATAATAGTTTGTGAAATTATATATTTTGTGTTTAGGATTCAAAGTTGTTTAGTCTGTATTATGATAGTATGTGTTTGGGATGCAGAGTATTCTACAAATTATTATAATCCACTTTTCAAACAACTTCGAAGTGATCTTTGTCGAACTAAATTCTGCTAATTACAACCCATGGTTCAAAAGCAAGCCTAACTTTTTCCAATGCCTATGCGACTGAATGTTTTTGAGCCATGAAATCTTTTTCCTACTACAACTTCCTTGGATTGCTTGTCCCTGATTTCAATTATTAACACTATTTTTTCCCATCATGCATTTAATTTAACTTATTAACCGTTTTATTAGACCATTTACTCGATTTTATCAAAAAAGGTGAAAGGAATCTACGTGTTTAGACTTTGGAGGTAAGTGCTAAAAATTATTATTTTTTTAGTTCAACAATATGTGAACTTTTTGGTCGTCAATATTTGACTTAGTTAGTTAAGTTGTGCTTAAGGTGACTGTATCAATTTCTTCACTTCAATCTCTATCTCTATCGACTGAAAATTATAACTAATACCATTAGCAAGCAAAACACTGTCCTTTTTTTTTTTAGTTCAACAATGTAACGACATTTTAATTAATTAAATTATACTCAAGTTGGCTACTCGTCTTTTATACACGCATGTGATTGAGAGAGCAAATTATAACACCATGTCAAAATATCATTCTTTGATGAATGCCACATTGGAGGGTGACACAGTTTCAGTCATGTGACGTTTCACGTGTAATTAGAAATTATTAGGGGAGTGTTTGGATTGAGGAATTGGGAAGAGTGGAGTTAGGAGGAGTTAATAACTCCCCCAACTCCTTGTTTGGCCGAAGGATAATTTAACTTCTATTATAGACTCCACAAACTTATTAACTCTTTATCTAATTTCTTATTGTGAGTCTCACAAACTTATTAACTCATTCTCCAACTCTCTATCATGGGCCCTACAACTTTTCTATTTCTTTTTTTCTTCACCTCATCTCATTCATACCTCTCTCACTTCTCCCATATCTTTTCTCTCTCTATTTTTTTTACATATATTTTTTTTAATTTATTAATTTGAAAAACTTCCTTTATTTGTTATATAAATTTTATCATCATTATTACTAATTACTAATTAAATATAAATTATTATTTTTATACTTATAACAAATAACAATATTGTTTTTTTGAAGCTTGTTTTTTTTTATTAATAGCTCAAAAATACATATAATTTTATGATTTAAAAATAAGAAAAACATATTTTAAACTAACTAGTATTACATTTTAGGAAATTAATATTTAAAAAGATTAACGTATTAAAAAATTTTGATTTTTAAAGTAAAAAAATTAGTATTTAATCATATTCAAAGTAAAAAGATAAACGGTTTCTCATTTCAAACTTAATAAAATAAAATTATTACAATGAATAACATAAACATATAGTATTTTGAACAAAAGTATGTACGATATTCATTTTGAATGGTGTTAAAAATATATATATTCATTTTGAACTTAGTTATTTTAAAATAGCATAAATATTTGATATTTTATTTTTAACTTAGTTATTTTAAAACTTCAAAGAATATATTATTTTCAAATTAATCAAATTTTAGATAATTCATTACATTGATTAGTTAGAAAAATAAAATCTTAAATTTTGCAAAAAAAAATTATTTTATTAAGCTTGAAAAACAAATCTTAAATTAAAATTTTAAAATTGACGAAAACAAATCTCTAACAAAATTGTAAAATATTCATAAAATAATATAATTTAAAATCTCAATTTTAGGATTGATGAAAACAAATCTATATTATTTCTAGAATTGAGAGATTAAAAACGTGAAAATCTTGAAGTTTATTTAAATTCCTTTAAATTAATTGATTGAAATCTTTCCGAATTACATGTAATATTTAAAAAAATATTGCAAGACTTTCTTTTATTTGAAAACCATCAAAGACAAATGAATAATTAATGTGAGAGATATTGAAAAATAGAATGTGATGTATTTTGTTTAAAATTATTTTTTTAAAAAAAATTATAAAATATACATAAATTAATAAAAACAAAAAATTCAAATCTTAGACTTCATGGAAACAAATTCTTAATAATAAAATTTTGAAAAATTGTAAAAAAAAACTATACAAAAAAAACTAAAACTAACCCAGACTTCATAACTCTAAATTTAACAAATTTACCTCTCAAAGGCTGATTAACTCTTACTCCATGTAACTAGTATCCCAAACAATCTCTAAATTTTATCTAATTTTTTCATTGGGGGAGGCTGATTTCCAACTCTAATGCTTGTCGTTGATAGCTCTAACCGGCATAGGGAATTCCTACGTCGTGTTTTCAACGCAGCAATTGGAATTGCGACTAATTTCAGCCAAGCAGGCTCCTATTCTTCAACCCCATTCTGCTCCCTGCTCCCTTGGACTTTGGATTAGGAGGCCTCCCTCCTCTGCCCAACACTTTCCGTATCGCCGTAGTCTTCTCCGGCCGCCGCTGCAGAACCCCCGACTCTTCTTCCCTCCTTTACTCCGCCGCTTCAACTTCCTCGTTATCAACGACACAGTTCCTGAAGATCTAGACTCGAATTTCCGCTTTTCATACTCTTCTCGACTTTTGGTTATTAGGGTTTTCTCTCGCTTGCTGCTCTGTTTCTCACTACCCTTCGCGTACTTCATGTCCTAGAGGCTGCAATTTGAGGTTTCTTTCTTTCATTTCTGTATCTTTTTGGATTATCTCTGCCCGACATCGTAAATAACGATTTTCTCAATGGTTCTTATGGAGCTTTGTTTTGAAATTTGCTTCCTTCTCTACTTTTACCTAGTCTTTCAGGAATCAGCAATACGGATAAATCAGGAAAAAAAAAACGTGCTTGCTCGGCAATATAGTCGGAAAAATATGATTCTTGAATAGCTATAGGCAATCTTTATATAGTCGGTGCGTGTGGGGAACGTTTGTGACTTTTTTCTCGATCTTTGTCACTCGTATTCATCGGTCTACAGTGGTACTGGAAATGAGGCATTTCCCGAAATATGGATTAAGGACATATATCATCGGTCAGTTTGTGTTATTTTCCGTTTTAGTTGACTTTAATCTTTTATTTGCTCTACTCTGTTTTTGCTTTTGGATGACTCTACTTCATTGAGAATGCTTTTCGCCACCGCTACACTCTGGAAAATGGGTACTCCTGTTGTGGTTCTTTGTGCTTCATGGCATAATGCATTCAATTGCAAAGCAATCAAACGATGTGTAAATCTTTCTCCACAAGAAGAATTACAAGTTTTAGTCTAATTACACAATTGGTCTTAAAATCTAAAGAAGTACAAAAATAGTATATAGTTGTAGTCATGCAATATAAAGCACACACCAACTTACTTTACAACATTTAACCTACAGAAATTGACAGGGAAAAGGGTGTGTGTGAGACTTAGGTGCACCGTAGTGAAACCACATCATCAAGTGCAAGTTATGCCTCTAACAACGCTGGTTATGAATGTTTACATAATTGTTTTCTCCATTTTAAAAAGTTTTTCTTTCCTTGCCGATTTCCCTTCAATGATTTTTTTTCCTGTAATGTTAGATTACGTTTCCATCCATTAATGTGCTTTCTCCATTTTTCTTGTGCCAATTTCTATTTATTTTCCGGTGAACACATTTGTTACTTTAATTATCATCAAAGGAAAAAAAATTCAGCGTTGACTGTATACTTCTTTTGTCTACAGGCTATAGCCCTTGCACATTATCCTGCTTGTTTGCTCTCCACGTATTGCCATTAGAAATGATTCAATTTAATACCTCTTGAAATTGAACCTTAAATTTACTATTCAATGGCTCGTAAGGGTAATCAACAGAAAACAGGGTCAGAGCGCCATGCATCAAACAGTAAAAAGAGCGGTTCAGACTTGCAGTCCAAGGGACAGGGAATAGCGCGAGAGATAAAGGTATTTCCCGGAGAGGAATTACCAAATGACAACCAGCATAGTAGATCCTTTGAGGAAGGCATGGTGAATAGTGACTCTGGGGAGGGTATAAAGAATGTAAAAAAATCTGCGAAGTCCTTGAGAAAAGAAAAACAAGGAATGGAAGGACTCCATACTCCAGACGAGCCAACATTTCCCTCCAAAGAATTTGGGAACTGCAATGGAAACAATGAGGGTTCTGGTGTAGGAGAACAATACAATGGGTCTACTGGTGATGAGGAGCGGGTTCATTTAAATGGTAATTTCAGCTGCTTTTTGAATGGAGAACACATCAGAAATGTGATGGATAATCTAAAATTTTCAGATAATGTTGTGGTGAAAAGCTTTGTGGAATCTATGTCATCAATATTTGAAGCAGCCCATGTGTTGCTGGAGCAGCAGGGACCTCTTTTTAATTCTATGAAGAACAATTTACTAAACACAAGTGATTATGTTGGGAAGAAGATTAAGAAGGCATATCCCATTGTTCTGAAGTGGATGATGCATTTTGGGAACATAATGCTTCTCATATCAATTGTATGGTTGGACTGTGCCCTCAGGGGCATTGATTCCTTTATACGTATGGGGACAACATCCTTCTTCTCAGTTTTATGGTTCTCCATTCTTTCAACAATTGCAGTGGTTGGCATTCTTAAATTCCTTGTGGTCTTGGTAAGCTCTTGCAATACTCTTGCATAGGTGTTACTTCCTATCTTGTTTTATCTTGTTTATTTACTTATTTATTCTACTTCCCGTCTTGTGTAGTATCTTGAAGAATCAATCGTGATTTTTTTTAGAGAATGTATCGAGCAGCAAAATTGTCATATGGATACTCAAAAGAATTAAATCACCAAGTTATTTTTTATTCTAAGCATGTAGTTGATGTTGTATGGAACGGTACCAGGTGAAGCATGAGACTCATTATAGTTTTATATCAGAAGATAAGCAATGTTGTTTGGCTGTACAGATGGTTGTTTTCAAGCATTTATCGAAAAATTTAGATTCCTCATGGACTCAATATAATAGTTATTTTTAAGTAAGATGGTAGTATTATCCATTTTCAAGTTGAAGTACAGTTTGAAAATCCTCTAATGACAATTGATGTACATTGGAAACACATATCCCGTAAGGTTATGAGGAGTTCCATTTGTTTGTTTGTTTGTTTTTGCGTATTTATTCTTAACAACATCAGCAAGTTATTTTGCTTTTTGTGGCTTGTGGGAGTTTGCATAATTTCTTTGAGGCCTTTGTGGTGAGAGAAACAATAGAATCTTAAGAGGGGTTGAGAGGTCTAAGGAGGATGTGTGGTCCCTTGTTAGGTTTCATGTTTTTTTTGGGCTTTGGTGTATGAGTCTCTTTGTAAATATCCTTTAAGTCTTAGTTTGCTTGATTGGAGCTCTTTTTTATTTTAGTTGGGATCCTTTTGGTCAGGATTTTATTTTTGTATCCCCTTGCAATCTTTCATTTGTTCTTAATGAAAGTTCAGATATTCATCCAAAAGAAAAAAAAAATCAACGAGTTATTAGTTGTGTTGTGTCTGCTATCTTCTGCGTAGATTTATGATAAAGTTCCCAACTGGTGCAGTACTTTGTATTACTGGATTGTTCTTTTGCTCAATTTTGATACACAATGGTGTTGGTATAATATTGACTATTGAGATAGCTTTATTTAGTGTTCGGTGTGATAGAATCTATAGTCTGTGTTTTGTTACCCTGTCTATGCATGGCTTCTTAGATAATCAGCTTTTTGCATTGATTATGTGCCTTTTTTTCCCTTTCTTTTCTGAATTTTAAGGTGATCTGTGCTGCCCTTTGTTTTATATAGACTCATGGTAAATAATCTGTGAAATCTAACCAGGCAATAGCTGCTTCCCTTGGAATTTTTGTTGGGTTTGCTTTTTCAATTTTGGTCGTCGCCATCTCTGGAGCAGCCTTCCTTTGGTTTTACGGAAACTTTTGGACAACAATGCTGATCATATCTCTTGGAGGTAATTTCTTTACCTTAGGAACATGCACAATTTTTCCGTTCATGCTAACATCACATCAAGGCTCATTCATTGAGGTGCTGTATCACAATTTTCAGGGTTGGCATTTATATTGAGCCACGAACGAGTTGCACTTTTTATCATCACTTTGTATTCAGTATATTGTGCATGGGTATGCACTGGATGGCTCGGTTTGCTTTTGGGCCTGAATTTGTCATTTATTTCAAGTGATGCTCTGATTTATGTCCTAAAGAACAACATGAATGAGCATAGGAGATCAAACAGATATCCTGACCAAACAGCTGGGATGCAAGATCAGCCTGGCTTCTTTCACGACGATCCTATGCAAGCATCATCTTCTGAATTTAGTGCAGGTTTTTCTGCTGATCGCAGTCAAGGCATACCTTCGACCAGTGGAGCTGAGTCTGAGATATCTTCTGAAGATGAAGTCTTCCGTTTGCTGAATTGTACAGATCACTATGCAGTTTTAGGATTGTCTCGGTATGAGAATATAGATCCTTCCCTGCTCAAGAAGGAGTATAGGAAAAAGGTGAATTTCTGCATTAATGTTGCTACAATTTGCATGATCTATTCACCGTTCATACAGTTATATTCATTATACTCTGTCTCATGTATTTTTCTTTTGGATTGCCTATTAGTTTGTTATGTTGGTGACCTTCTGTTAACACTGCATTTTGTTTTGATTAATGGAAGAAAATCTCACTTATATTTATTAGTGGTATCGCATTTCTTGGAAATTAGATGTTTTTTGAAATATTAACTTGATCTGCAGAAGTGGTAATGGTATATATCTAGTTTTGTTGAATGATCTTGTATAAACTGGTTATCAGGCAATGTTGGTCCATCCTGATAAAAATATGGGCAATGAAAAGGCTGCAGAAGCGTTTAAGAAACTTCAAAATGCATACGAGGTAAAACATTTTTTAATCTTTCAGGAATTATGCAATACTTTTGTATTATATTGTTTCTTGAGAGTTGTGTGTCTTTTTCTTTTTTTTTTTTTTTCTTTTTTTTATATAGGTTTTACTTGATTCGTTAAAGCGAAAAACCTATGATGATGAGCTGAGAAGGGAAGAGCTGCTAAACATTTTCCGCAGGTTTCAGAGTGCTTCACAGAAGGTATAACCCCCCATCCCCACCCACACACAGGAAAAAACAATAAGAAGAAGAAGAAGAGAGAGAGATTCTCTTTGTAAAAATTCCTTTTAACCTTCCTGACCCATCTCCATTTTTAGAAAGGTGAAAAAAATGAAATTGAGCTACAGTGTTTCTTTGGTAATTAAATTATAAGGCAAGTTGCTGAGAAACACGAAATCATGACTTAAGTTTGGAACTTGACGATGTGAACCCATTCATTGCCAAAATTGTGTTTCCATTTATATTGTGAGGTAATACTTGTTGTTCTCAATTGAAACTTCTTACACCTAGACATTGGGATTGTATAAAACTAGATGATATTGGTTTTTGGAAATGATTATTGACATCGATTAATTCATCTTTTACTTATGTTCCTGTTTCCGAATCTGTTATTCCCTTTCTTCCATAATATTAACAAAGGAATGACATTTCTCATGTTGAGATGCTGATTAGGTTCACATGTTTTTTAGATAGATAGATAAGAAACAAGCCAACACCTTCATTAGAAAAAGGCACCAAAAGGGCCAATACAGCCTAACGAACTAAGAGACAAGATGTCCCTTTTCCAAAAGGAGGGATTACAAAAAGGTCCTCCAATCTAAATTGATTGTGTGAATAGAATAATTACAAAAGAGCTTGAGTAGGGCACTCCAAGTTGAGGCTGTGAACTGTACAAAGTCACAAAAGTAAACAAAAGTAGTGAACTTCTCTGAAAAAATTCCTGCATTCCTCTCTTTCCACGTCATCCAAAAAATCACCTTTGCCACTTTGATCCACAACACTCTAGTTTTTCCTTTTAACCACCAACCTGAGAGAGCTTTGGGCAGCCATTCTTCTATATGCTTCGGTTTACACCAATGAGCTCCAAAAATATTACGAAAGTGATTCCACACTTTGGAACCAAACTTACAATGAAAAAGGAGATGAGACACAGTCTCTTCACTTCTATTACACATCGCACATGTGGGGGAGAAAGCTGCATTATGGGGTTTCTTTTTTGCACTCTATCCATAGTGTTGATGCTTCCTAGGGCAGTTGTCTAGAGGAAAAAATTCGCCCTTTTAGGAGCACTTTTCTCCCAAATCGGGTTACACCTCTATCCAGAATCCTTCTTTTATCTTGCAAAGCTATATGGGCAGAATTAGTTGTAAACATCCCTGAGTTGTCTAGCTTCAAAACAATATCATCTGACATTTGATTAGGCCTTATTGCTTTCAACAAAGTTACGAATTTTCCCCAGTCTTCAAGCTCTGTCAAACAAATTTCTTCTAATTTTTAAATCCCAGCTTTGAGCAATAGGGCTCCACAAGTCATGAACTTTACTCTCCTTGGCCAACGATATACTGAAAATAGCAGGGAAGGCAGATTTCAAAGGCTGATATGTAATCCACCCATCCTCCCGGAAAGCAATTTTGATTCCCTTCCACTTGTAACTAATATTTGACCAGAAAAAACTTCTGGCCTTAGCAATGCCTTTCCATGGGCTGTACACTCCCTTCCACTTCTTGTAGCAATAAAAGTTCCTTTGAAAATCTGAACCAAACTTTCTTTTTATCACCACTCTCCACAACGCATTATCTTCCCTTTCAAATCTCCACAACCATTAAGTAAGCAAGCCTAAATTCTTACTTCTAAGGTTTGTCAACAGGCGAGAGGGTTAGTCACAGGTTGAAAGGAGGTAAAGTGAATTCTGTTAGGTATCCAAACAAAGAAAAACCCAGAAAAACACAAGATGCTAATATATTGCAATATCAAAGAGAAACTACAATATAACAATAGCCTTTCGAGAGGGCTATCTCTCTCCCAAGGTCCCACAATGGACAATCCACTAAAATGATCCACACCTTCTAACGTCCCTCACATTCCTATTTATAACCAAGACAGCCCTAACTAATTACCACTATTCTCCTTACTGATATACTACTAATCCCCGCATATCCCATACTAGTACTTTCACAAATTCTTCCTCCAAGTTAATAACAAGCGACTTGTTCTATGTGGCCTTCCTGACCAAAAAAATAAAAGCTTATAGGAAAGTTGATAATATCACTGAGATTTTTTAATTTTTAGCATATGGTCCAACTTGTTAGTGGTGAGTGCAGAGGAGCGAGGAGAGATGGGAGGCGTAGTATTTATAGGAAAGTTGTTAATGTGTGCTATTATCATTTTCTTTTCACATATGAGCATGTTCTATTGAATTCTTTCACCTGAGCTTTAAAATATTATGATGTATTTGGTTCCTTTTACTGATAACCACTCCCATGGCATGAAGGGAAAAAAAAAAAATAGAGAAAAGCACACAAGCACAAACACTCAAAAACAAAAGGAAAAAAAGTAAAGTAAAATTGAAGTTGTGGCAAGGCAGTCAGAGAAGACCTAAAAAGTTTCAGTGCAATACACTTTTGGCTTTTCACTTAGAGAGGTTGCCCTTCAATTGTAAATTATACTTGATTAATGAGTCAAGTACTCGATGATAGCTTCTGTGTCCAAGTTTTTTGTTCAAGTATCTTATGCAAATTATTGATGCATTTATTTTACAGAGTGGAGGGAGTGGTCCATTTTCATTTTCACGTTCAGCAACGGATAGAGAGGATCCTTCTGGTGAATCAAGACGAATAGCCTGCAAAAAGTGCAACAATTTTCATTTATGGATTCACACTAGGAAATTGAAATCTCAAGCAAGATGGTGCCAGGTTTCTCTTCTATTTTAGACTCCTGATTTTATTTGGTTTGCTCTAGTATCCTAGTGATGGTACTGTATGCTCACGTTTTCTAAGAGAAAAGTAGGATTCTTATGTTGGATGCTTTGTGTATTGTTTTGTATATTTAATTTTCTAAAGGAATGCAAAGATTTTCATCAAGCAAAGGATGGGGACGGGTGGGTGGAGCAATCTTCCCAGCCTTTTCTTTTTGGATTACTGCAGAAGGTATGTTTCATTTACAAGTGAATTGGCTTATTAACAAGACATGACAATATATGATGCGCGGATACCTGTTGAAGTAAAAGTTCTAACGATGCTTATAGAAAATGCTATAATGGTCCTCGTAAAAATTATTCTAATGTTGGTTTTTAGGGTATTCATGTAGATGTATTTGATAGAACACGAACTAGGTAGTATGATTTACTGAGAAATTCAAAAAAGATGCAGCATAAATCAGCTTGTGAGAGCTTTGAATTCTCCGTTACTTGAAAGATAATGCATGCAATAGTAACCCATATCTTCTAGTGCTTATATTTCTTATTCTTCCGTAGGTATAATGAATCGAAAGCCTATCAGTATTAGACTGTACCTACTGTACTCTGGTCTCTGTATATAATTTCAGTGAAAAAAGTTAGTGTGAAATGTGGTTTTATTGAAGGATGTATGTTATATCTTAATGCTAAACATGATGTTCTCTGTGCAGGTAGATGCTCCTTCTGCATATGTATGTGCAGAGAGCAGAATATATGATGCTACCGAATGGTATATTTGTCAGGTAACGTCGATAACGGTCACTTTGAAATTTATGCCCCTCAAGTAATGGTGATGACATGTTGCCTTTCTTGTCCCCGCTAAGATTTAAAGAAATATAGGGAATGAGATGATTTTGTATATTGCTGGTTTTTGCTGTAGGGAATGAGATGTCCAGCCAACACCCACAAGCCAAGTTTTCATGTAAACACCAGTGTAACCTCTAAGCAGAACACCAGTAGAGGATCAAGTTCTAGCCAAAGAGGAGGCCAAATGCCTTCATCAAATATAGAAGAGAACATGATGAACATGACAGAAGAAGAGTTCTTCGAGTGGTTTCAGAATGCCGTGCTGACAGGTGCGTTCGACAATGTTGCCACGGAGAGTCCGTCAGCTAAAGCAGGAGGAAGTTTTAACAAGAGTGGTAGCAACAGTGGCAGCGGGAACAAGAAAAAGAAAAAGGGAAAGAAGCAATGGTGATTGAGGTTGAGACCATAGTTGTTGGTAATAATTTTGAAGTGTATGGTAGTAATTCTACAGCCGGATCAGGTAAGTAAGATGATTAAAAATGTACAAGGTAGCTCCCATAGGAAATTTCAAAATTAATGGTGTAGAGATTGGAGAGCCCTAGAAGGGATGGCATCAAGAGTTTGTATATAGCGTTTTAACTGTCATAAAATGGCCTGATTTACCCCAAGTTAGACAGGTTGGAAATGATGTATCCAAGAACCCTAAGGTATTGCACTAACCTTAAAATATGAGGAATTATTTGGAAGATGGCCTCAATATGGCTGCTTCTCGTCCATTGCATGTTTCTTTTCTTTACCATCAGAACCAAACCCCATCTCTGTTCATTCAGTCATAATTCATTCATATATCAGCACGGCCTTCAACTTGGCCATTGAGAAAAATCAACCGAATTACTTGTTATGAATGGTTAGGGAGGTTTTTCTTGAAATAATATTTTGGTCATTTTGATTTTTGTTGTTCGTCAATTGGGTCTTTTGGTTGGTTTTTGTTCCTCTTTTATTTATTTATTTATTTTATAGTTGGCTCGGTTGATTTGATGGATGAACTACGGTTTTTTGTTTTGAAAAAACTTTAGATTTTGATAGTATTTTTAGTAATAAATATAGTTTCTCGTAGAATTTTTAAAAATGTGGTATTTATTGTTGATGTGGTGGTTAATTCATGAGATGTCAAATAATATAAGAGATTCTGAAAATAATAATAAAGTAAGTGTGAGAAGTCTTCAATGTCTCAAATTTTTTGAATGCATTGGCTTTAAAAGTTTATAAATTTTCTATCAACTAAATGTAGTAGGGTAAGATAGTTGGTCGGTGGGATTAGTCGAGGTGTGTGCAAGTTGGTTCGGACGTTTACCGATATATATATATATATATATATATATATATCATATTTATTTGTAAATTTGTGTGTATTTTTGTTCAATAATTGAGCATTGTTTTGTTTATAAATCTTAAGATCATAACAAGAGTCATTTTTGGTGATTCTTGTGAGCGACTGTACGGTGAGATTACGAGATACGAAGCCCATTCGCGAGCCATTTTCGTACTTTGGATAAAGAGCCCAAACTTCCATCCTCAACGGCGAAATTTCACACCATGGATACTCTACTTTTCTCCCCTTCTTCTTCTTCTTGTTCTTCAGCTTTTCCTGCTCTGAAGGCTCACACACTACTCCTTCGAAATGGCTTCTTGGGAACACGAACCCCTTTCTCTGATTTTCCAAATGTATGCTCTTCGTTTCGTACTCTCAAGCTACCAACTGGATTCGCAAGAAAATCCACCATTCTCTCCGCAAAGAAGACCAATCCTAAGACTAACAAGGACGACGGTCACCGCTCCGTACCCAAACCTGAAGAGTCTACCGGCTTCTTCCCTGAAGCTGTTCTGCTTAAGGAGGTGGAATTTTATGCTGCTCAATCTTTCATACTTTTCTTTTTATCTTTATATCTATGCATCTATCGCCGTATGTTTCTTCATTTTCTTGAAATTTCTGCGATTCTTGGCTCTTTGAACTATTTCCAACCGGTTTCGATCCAAAACTGAGAAGCGAAAATAAAAAAGGCCGGGGATTCGTGGAGGTTTGTTACAGTGTCATTGCCTATAGCCGTAGCTCCCATTCCGCTTTGCAGACAAAGACTTTCGAGAACGATTCCGTTTCTCTTCGTTATCTTCTTTGCTTCAAGTGTTTTTTGAAGGTGCTTAGATATACCACTCGAGTTTTTAAGGAACAAGAATAGGAAACTCCTAAGGATAAGATGTCTTACTTCTCGTACTCTTCCACTGAGCTAATCTATTAGAGACCAGTACAAAAAGTTAATAGAAAGCTACTCTTTAATAGGAAAAACTAAAAGGGTCTCACGTTAAATAGACTTTTCGGCCACCATACTGACGTTTAACCTGCTCATGTACTTTTCATCCTTTTTTTAGTAAATCAAGTTCTAGATTTTGTTGCTCAAACTGAATTTATATACACGGGTAAGTCTGAGAAATTTATTGAGTAAACTTTTGGTTTTAATTGGCAGAAAAGGGTTGCAGAAGATGGCCAATTCCTCCCCGAATTCGCTGATGCGGAAGAAGGTGATTATTTCTCTTCCATTTTGATCCATTCATTGGTTTTCCTTTTAGAAGATTACGTTGGCTATGAACAGGAGTTATTAAGGTCACCTTTGCCCCCATTTTGCAGAAAAGCTTTATGAATATTTGAACCTTCAGTTGGAAAGTGAATCGAAAGTTGAACAAAGTAAGCTTACTTTCTGCTTATTTTGGTCAAGTATGATTGAAGTAACACAATGAATAGGGAATTGATGTTTTTATCATTAACACAAGCAGAACAAAGTTGTATTTATTTGGTTTATGTAATTTTTTAGTCCAACTATTGTCTAAATAAGGCAAAAGTTTATCCTGTATTTTGCTTTATTTGGAGTGATGTATCTTGCAGTGCGTCACTATGAGGTAGTCTTTTTAATTCACGAGGAGAATGCGGAAGAGGTTGAGAGTGTTAATGAGAAAGTTCAAGGTAATGTAACTCTTTTGACACTGTGACTTTTTGCTGCTTGTAAATCAAGTGTTAGTTTGAATAAAGTGGTTACGAGTTTTAAGTTCTCTTTCAACACACTCCGACTTGACTGAAGCTACATTTCTGAGCCTTCTGTAGTCTTTTCCAATATTGCTCATTTGTGCTGCATGTGAAATCTCGTGACTGTTCTTTTTTTTTTTTTTTGCCTGAGCTCTAGCGTGATATGTTTTCTGTAAGTAGTGTTGTAGTGAATGTGTGATTTCGATGTTATGTGCAAGTGGGAACTTGTGAAGATCAGGTTCAGCATCACAAGACCAGCTTATTGATCCTAGTTGCATCAATGTTTCTTTGGAGTTTTGTAGAATTTTCCATTAGTTTCTGATATAAATAAAAATACTGTTGCAGGTTTTTTAAGGGAGAAGAAAGGGAAGATATGGAGACTGAGTGACTGGGGAATGCGAAGATTGGCGTACAAGATAAAGAAAGCCAAATATGCACATTACATATTGATGAATTTTGAACTGGAAGCCAAATGGATTAATGAATTTAAGAGCATGTTAGATATGGATGAAAGGGTAATTCGACATCTTGTCATTAAGAGGGATGCTGCTATCACCGAAGATTGCCCTCCACCTCCTGAGTTTCATACCCTTCGTGCAGGAGTAGATGATTACAGTGAAGAAGATGACATGGATGACTATGATAGCGAGGACAAAATGGATTGGGATGATGAGGATAAGTTGGATGAATATGGTGATGATATTGAAGATGGGATTATTATTGTCAACAGTGATGGCGATGAAGACAGTGAAAGTAAGGCCACCAAATCAGCTGCTATGGGCAACAGAGGCTTGAGAAACAGAACTAAAAAATAAATGGATAGTTTTGATTTTGGCGGTAGAAGTTGCGGTGAGTTTCATGTATTGAGGTTTGTTTTAGCTGCGTTAGATTCATACCATCTGCATTGGCTATGAAGTGGGCGGTGAAGGCATTGAGGTAGTTCTACGAGTCTGTGATGGAGATTTTGTTCTCAATCGATCTTTGAGTCTTGCTTAACTTCAGGGGTATAAAGTTACTGAAACTGCCATTATTTTCCCTGGATTCTTTGCCCTTCCACAGTTAAAGGCTCGGAGGTTCTAAACTCATGTTAACATTATGAGGCGATTACACATCATCTTCATCATCAATGTTTCTCCATGGGAACATTATGAGGTGCGTGCCTTTTTTTTGGGATGGTCTGTAGAGCTAAACTGATGATTGATCTGATACCAATTTGATGATGTATGGACGACACATTAGCAACTAAAGTGGCAAAATGTGGTTGGAAGAAAATGATATCCACAATTAGTAACAACGTTTTCAGAGTGAGTTGAGCTTGCAAAGTCGGATGTATTTGTAGGATGGGTCGTAGTTCGTTTATTATTGACTCAATTTGCACATTTTGGAATTGTTCTTGCTTCTTATAAACTGGAAATTGGGTTGAATCATAAATGATGCTTGTGATGATGAGACTGAAAAGTTGATATGTCACTATGGGGGTGTTTGGCCCACTGACTTGAGTTGAGTTGAGTTGGGTTTAAAACCCAACTTCTCCGTTTGGTCCATCAACAAATCAACTCTCCACAAAACAACTCAATCCCACCGTTTTGAGTAATTAACTCTCTACCATCTTGAGTAATTTCACATAGTTTCCATTTTATAAAGTGATGTTTGTGAACTCTCCCCAACTCAACCCAACTCAACTCAACTCTGCGCGCCAAACGCCCCTTATCAGAATGGCCCTCCATCTTCCTTCCAGAGTTGGTGTTTGCGAACAGGTTGCAACTCTTTTATATTATGCGATTACTTCAACCTTTATACATTTGAAGAAATATGAAGGTGAGAGGGATAAAATGGAAGTTGATTATGGATTCATCAACTCTCTTTCGCATGGTAACTATTTCTCTATTTATATCAATTACTTCACCGAGCCGTTGTTTGAGAAATGGAAAGAGGCGTAAAAGGGCATCATTGATCAAGGAAGTTGGCAGTGTAGAATCAAAGAGTGGATTTTGGGGCATTGTGAGGACGTGCATAACATTACAAAATAATAATAATAATAATTTGTAATATAGATCGATATTGGAAAAAAATCAAAAAAATAATTTTTTTTTTGTATGTATATATTGATAAAAATGGAAAAGGCTCGTCTCTACGCTATTTAATAGAAACTCTTAACATTTTGTGTTTCAATGAGTGAATTAAAGATATTAGTAGGATCTATTTATTTCGTAAGTGAATTACAAATGGATCAAAATGAGTGGCTTATCAGGTAAAATAAGGTCATTTTACTCCATAGTTCTTGAAGGTTAGAATTTGAATATCCATTTTCACATGAGCTCAACCATTGTGTGACTCGTGTAAACTTTCAAATAGAGCTTCTATGCTATTTAATAGAAACTCTTAACTTTTTATGGTTCGACGAGTAGATTAAAGATATTAGGATCTATTTATTTAGTAAATGGAATACAAATGAGCTTCTCATCAGATAAAATTGGGGGATTTTACTCTATAGCTCTTGAAGGTTGAATTTGAATATCCATTTGTACATAAGCTCAATCATTGTGTGACGTGTGTCAACTCTCAAATAGAGCTATGCTGCGAGTTTTTAGTTTGATAACAATAAAAACAGGGCCGCCGAATGGCCATGCAAAGACAACATCCATTCATGCGGAAGTTAGGATCCACCTACTTACCTTGTCTTCTCTTGCATCAGTTGTTGTTGGCATCAAATCAACGTGGCAATCAAACTTTAATTCTGCATTCTCTGCTTGGCAACGTGGCAATCTATTCTTTTTTTTTTTTTTTTTTTATATACAACAAAGCAAAAACTTAAATACTGAAGTAAAAAACACGCAAAAAACTAAAAGTCCTCAACACGACAACGTGGCAATCCATTGTTCTCATATATTTACCAACTCTATATTGCAGTAGCCTATAAAATGGACATCGATTTAGTTCAAAGTTCAAAACATAGAAAAGTAAATCTCAAAGCATGGCAGAATATGCAATGACCATTACCACTGCCGCTGTCAGCTTCCTATTATCCTCCTTTTGCCAACTACTCATTGTAATGCAATTCTCAGAAGAGCCGACCATTCCATTCCCCAAACAGATGTTGATCTTTTAGAATTCCCACTGAACTTAGAGTACCTGGAAGCCGAATTCTTCTTGTTTGGCTCTCTGGGATATGGTTTGGATGAAGTTGCTCCAAGTCTAACCATGGGAGGGCCATCGCCTATTGGTCCTAAAATGGCCAAGTTGGGTCCTTTCATCAAGGATATCATATTGCAATTCGCCTACCAAGAAGTTGGTCACTTGAGGTAATTTATCCGAGTTGAATTCCACTGACTTTACTTTCATGAATCTGATCTGCATGGTCATTTCACATGATCATACCAATTCACGCAGGGCAATTAAAGATACAGTCAAAGGATTTCCAAGGCCATTGCTGGACTTGAGTTCAGCATCATTTGCCAAAGTGATGGATAGAGCATTTGGCCGTCCGTTGAGACCACCTTTTGACCCTTATGCTAATGAATTGAATTTCCTTCTCGCATCATACCTGGTTCCTTATGTTGGACTCACTGGGTATGTTGGAGCAAATCCAAAACTCAAATCTGCTGTCTCCAAGAAGTTATTTATATATGCATATGCTTACACTATATCAAATCTTACATACATACATAACACTAACCACAATCCCACGAGCCGATGTTTCATTTCAGCTTGTTGCAGGTCTTCTGGGAGTTGAATCGGGTCAAGATGCAGTAATCCGAGCGATACTTTATGAACGTAAAGAGAAAAAGGTTGAGCCGTATGGAGTAACAGTGGCAGAGTTCACGCAGCACATTTCAAATCTGCGGAATGAGCTAGGACGTGCAGGTATGAAAGATGAAGGCATTGTGGTACCCAAAGACGAGGGTGCTGAGGGTAAGATTTCAGGCAACGTGCTTGCTGGAGATCCGTACTCACTCTCATACGCAAGAACGCCTGAGGAGATTCTAAGGATTGTCTATGGTGGGGGTAATGAGAATGATCCTGGGGGTTTCTATCCAAAGGGAGCCGATGGCTGCATCGCTAAATCCCATTTAGCTATCATGGAACGCAGCAAATAATGCTGCTGTATTGTAGCTTTCTATTTCTAGATCATCAATAAAGGGGGTTTTCCAATACTAGTCAAGATTTACGTCTCACGTTAAAACTACAAATCACGTTAAGATGAACGTAGGGGAAACCGTTCGACCATACAATTAACCAAAGGTGGCATTCCCCAACACAGTATATTGCAAATCTTGCACGTTATGAGAAAACATATACCACATAGTGACACATCAAAGATTCTCGAGCACATTCTAATGACTTTTTTTTGTCTCTTATCAATATTCTTTATTTCACTTTTTTATTTTTATTTAAAAATAAATTAATGTATTTATGCACTGATAAACGATCATATGTAATTAGCTATATTTATATTTTACATTTAGATATAAAATAAAGCTTAATTATAATTGAATTAATATTTAATATTGAATATTTTATAAAAATTTCAAACTAAATTGATATACAAATATAACATTAAATTAATAAAGAACAAAATGCATGTGATATAAATTTAAATTATATTAAACTAATGCACAAATTACCAATAGATTAGCAATGACATTATTGGTATAACACATAATCTTAAGGCATTCTCATACATAAATTTTGCAAAACAAACATAGTTATCTAAATATTCTTAGACATTTTTATAAATTATTCCTTCAAAACAAACACAATTATCTAAAATACCAGACATCTATATTTTCGAGTATCTATGCTTTCAGGCATCTGAAGATTCCGATTATCTAGATTTCCAAAAAACAAACAGCCCCTAAATGTAATGCCCCAGTCTTTTCCTCGAGAATTACAAGTGGGTTCATGTTAGAAGTTAAGTTGGTTAGGTGTTGACTTTTCTCTAACCTCATTTCATTTATTATGTGTACTGTTTTATTATGTGTTCTGTTTGAGTCTTTAAATTAAGTTTACTTGTAAGTCTTTACCTTTCATTTATAAGGTTTGACATTGGCTTACCTAATTACTCATTAAGTTTGTAATCATTTCTTTTACTTCCCCTTATTAAGACTTTTAAAGGAGTGTAACTTGTTCTTTCAATATAATAGAAGTGGACCCATTTTATCTAGAAATCCAATATGGTATCAGAGCATCGGGTAAACCATGGTTGACTCTCCTTTGTCCACACCAGTTAGTGAGTCCTCAAGAGCCGCGCAACCCTCCACCATGAGCGAAACTGTCCCTGACCTTAACCCAGAAAAAACCGCTGAAAGGAACACTTATTTGGTACGATCGAAAGACACCCCTGTTGGAAACCCAGCCTTCGTAAACCTTCTAAACCAGTTGACATCAATCAAACTCGACCGAAGCAATTTCCTTCTCTGTCAAAATATCATTATTCTCGTCCTCAAAAGCTATAAGCTTGAAGGTCACCTCACGGGAAAGACTCATGCTCCTGAAATGAGGATCATCCTACCACCATCTAAAGACGAACCCAATGGTTTGAAAATACCAAATCCAGAGTATGATATTTGGTTAGCGGCAGATTATCTTCTTGTCTGGTGGCTGTATAACTCTATGACACCAGAGGTAGCAGGACAAGTTATGGGCCACGATGAAGCAAAAGGGCTATGGGATGCCATTCAGGAATACTATGGAATTCAGTCACGATCCCAAGAAGACTATAACAGATTGATGTTGCAGCAAACGAGGAAAGGTACCACAAAGATGTACGAGTACATTGAGACCATGAAGAAATACTTCGACAATCTGTAGGTTGCTGGCTTCCCCATGGACATAATGAGTTTTATCTCCCATGTAATGGTTGGTCTAGACGAGGAGTACACGCCCATTGTATGTTTTCTTCGAAACTCTGACAAATCTTAGTTTGGAGTACATAATTAATGACCTACTATCATTCGAACAGAGATTGGAACATCTTCAATATGTCAAAGGAACAGTGCCTGTTAATCAAGCTTCGGTGAACCTGGCAAGCAGTGAACCGCCCAAAACAAATAACTATTTCTCTGGCAACATGAATAAGCAAAACTCCTCAACTTATCAGCCGAGCCGTGTGCACTATCCTAACTCCAACAAAGGTGGAAGATCCAGGGGTTGAAGTCGCTACTCTCCTTATCCACCATCCAACAAATCAACGTGCCAAATTTGCGAAAAAAATGGGGCACATTGCAAATATCTGCTATCACATATATGACAAACCATAACAAGTTCCTTCAAGCAACCTAGCAAGTGCCTCTTCTCAGCCACCACCAACACAAGGTATGAACAACCCCACAACCATGATGGCCTATCAAGAGACCCTTCAAGACCCTTCATGTTACTTGGACAGCAGAGCAAGTAACCATGTAACTGTTGAGTTTGGGAAGCTGTCAATGAAAAGTAAGAACACTAACCTTAAAAATATCATAGTAGGTGATGGATCCAAAGTTTCTATACTTGGTATAGGTGATGTATGTATAAATGCAATGAATAGGAACCTACTACTTAAGGACGTATTACATATTCCCCAGATGCAAAAGAATCTTATTAGTATATCCAAACTAACTCAAGACAATGGGGTGATAGTTGAATTTGACAATGTGTCTATTGTGTAAAGGAAAAGAAATCCAAGGTGATATGCATGGTAAGGAAGCTTGAGATTGGCCTCTACAAGTTGCTAAAAGGAAAGAATGCCTCTTTAAATCCGTTTCATAATAAAGAAGAGAAAATGAGTGACTTCACAGGAGTAACCTAGTGTGAAAACTCAAGATGCTTCAAGATAAGAAAACTTGATCATGTGTAAGAATTTTGTGTTAGTTTATTGTACAATGGATATTTGGCACCGAAGGTTGGGCCATCCATCTTCTAATGTTTTGAATCAAGTCCTAAACAACTTTAAATCTTCTATCAAAGGCAATGAAATCATATCTTTTTGTGAGGCATGCAAATTTGGCAAATCTCATAGGCTACCATTCAATTCCTCTGAATCTAGAGCTGTAAAGGCATTGGACCTCAACATACTGACTTGTGGGGACCAGCCCCTATCAAATCTACCATTGGCTTTAATTACTACATAGCTTTCTTAGTTGACTTCACAAGGTACACATGGATTTGTCTGTTGGAGAACAAATGTGAATCCTTTTCAGCTTTCCAATAGTTTAAGTTACAAGTAGAGAAACAATATGAAAGCAACATTAAAGTAATTAAATGTGATGGTTGAGGAGAGTTTAGGCCCTTCGTACCTTATGGCAAGGAACAAGGTATTGAAATAAAAATCTCATGTCCCCATACATTAGCTCAAAACGAAAGAATTGAAAGAAAGCATCGCCACATCGTGGAAACGGGACTTGCTTTACTTGCATAGGCGAAAATGCCACTGCATTATTGGTGGGAGGCGTTTCATACTAATGTATACCTTATAAACCGCATGCCTACACCAATGATTAAAGGAAACTCTCCTTACTTTCTGCTCAAACGACAGCAACCAGACTACAACAACCTAAGAGCATTCGATTCAACATGCTTTCCATGTCTCAGACCGTTCCAGCAACATAAATTCGACTTCCACAGTGAAAAATGTGTCTTTATGGGCTACAGTGACATGAATTCAGCAGGAAGAATTTATATTTCCAGACATGTGGGTTTTAATGAAACCGAATTTCCTTATGCAGGCTTATTTTTAACTAAAGACAACAGTCATACAACAACAAATACCCCTGTCACCTCATGGTTTCCCATCCTCACAGCACTACCTTTACAACCTACAATCACTCCATTAACTCCTTCGTCACCTACACCACCTCTTTCACCTTCACCTTTGAGTAGTTCAATCAACATTGACTCACCACCAACATCCCTTACCACACCAATAAATAGCCCTTCCCCTTCACACAGCTTTTCCCACACCAGCACCTCACTATCCCTTCCCCCATCACCACCAGTCCCTTCAAATCTTCACCCTAGCTATGGTTGCTCGAGCCAAGTCCAGAATCTCCAAACCCAAACACCCTTTCACTGGCCTCACCGAAGTACCCTCTGCCCATGACTAGACTCAACTTGAACCCCCATCCTTCAAAGCGGCTGTTGCTGTCCCTGCTTGGAAACCATCCATGATTGAAGAATTTGAAGCTTTCCAACAGAATCACACATGGGACCTTGTTCCCTCCAACCCTCATCAACACTTAGTTGGTACCAAGTGGATCTATAAGATCAAACGCACTGCTGATGGCCAAGTTCAATGCTACAAAGCGCTCTTGGTGGCCAAAGGCTATCTCCAACAACCTGGAATTGACTACGGTGAGACATTTAGTCCGATTATTAAGCCTACCTCAATTCAAATTGTTCTCACATTGGCTGTCACTTCGAATTGGCCCATCAAGCAACTCGATGTGAACAATGATTTCCTCCACGGCACCTTGTAAGAAGATGTTTTCACTCCTCAACCTCAAGGATTTCTCAATCCTCATCTGCCACATCATGTATGTAAGTTGAAAAAAACCCTCTACGGATTGAAACAAGCCCTTCGGGCATGGTTTGATATGCTTTGCACGAACCTTTTTCGTTGGAACTTCAAACAATCCCATGCAGATGTCTCCCTCTTTACTTATCACTCTTCACAGGGCATTGTGTTCTTGTTGATTTATGTGGACAATCTCATCGTTACGGGCTCATCCACCACTCTCATTGATCGGATCATCTCCCAATTGCAGTCTACTTTTGCCCTCAAAGATCTCGGCCCCATACATTACTTTCTTAGTATTCAGTTACGTCATTTACCTAACGAGCTAGTCCTTTCTCAATCTAAGTATGTGCATGACCTCTTTACACGACTGCACCTTACTCATCTCAAGCCAACTTTAGCCTCTATGGTGGCTGGCAAGCAACTAAGTCTAAATTATAGCCCCTTGCTCACTGATCCTCAGCTCTACCGCATCACACTTGGCTTTCTTCAGTACCTTTTGATGGAGTGAATATTAAGAATGCGGAAGCAATTTTGGATCTTAAGCACTATAATTTGATCAATTTTATTATACAAAAACATGCTCAAAACTGGAAAAACAGAGAATAAGAACACAAACCTTTGTAGATCAATATTCTCTTAATCCGTGGGCTTTCTTTGAACACAAACGAGTTGTGGACCTCCTCTAGAGTATTCCCTACTATCCTCAGGCCTTGGAACAGATTGTGGGATCTTTGATTGAGAGAATTTGGGAGAAGAATGAGTAAAGGTCTTAAACAAATAGCTAGAGAATTTTCTTCAAAAATCTCTTTTTTTGCTAATCCTCTCTTTCCCATTGTGTTTCTTCTCTATTTGTAGAAAACCACAAGCTTAGTGAAGAAGCCAATTGAAAGAAGATAAGCTTCAAACAAGAAGCTTAGTGAAGAAGTTATGAATTTGGTCCATATTTCATTTCCAAATGAATTTGAATTATCTTTTAATTTTAATTCAAAATTAATATAAAATTAATTTTAAATTAAAATCAATTTTGTAATTAATTAAACAATTTAATTAATTTTAAATAAATATTTAATTTAATATCAAATATCAAATTAAATAATTGGACCAATCCCAATTTCTCAAAACGAACATTCGAACATGAATCCCCATTCATGTTTTAAACCGAACCAATATTTAAATCATATTTAAATATTTCCAACACTTCTTTATCATAGTTTAATTCATAATTAAGATATGATACGTTAAGTATATCGCATATAATTAACTTTTTCTCCCAAATTCGAATTTGAACAATTCAAATTCTTTTCTCTCAAATTGTTACAAGGCATAGTCCGAGCTAGTAAGGAGAACCTAATGGACCTACAGATCATGAGCTCCAACGATACGAGATTAACCGGCCAAACTCTTTAGCCTAGCTAATCAACATTCGTTAACCACCGGGAAACTCCACTAAAGCCCAGTGGCTGCACTCTCCTCACTGTAGATATATTTCTGTCCACTCATATAACCATGATTAGTAAGTCGATCCTTCACAGGTCGTTCGTAATTACAGCTGGGTCAAATAAACCGTTTTACCCCTGTAATTACTTCTTGTTCCTTAAGTCCCACTGATCCTCTAATGAACAATTTGGTTTGTGGTCCAACCAACAAACCGTATCCCTCTCGGGCCAACGAGAGGGTGGGCCCATTGTTCAAGACCCGGAGTCAGTACTTAAGGGAACAACCTCTCTACTAAACCCTAAAGCGGGTAGGAGTGAATTCCATCTCGCATGACTATGTTCCCAACTATCTACCTGGTCTTATCCCCAAAATGGGAGGCTTATTGAGTCGGCGATCTCGGGCCACTCTCACCCATGCAAATCTAAGGATAATCCCGAATAAACATGAGTTTATAGCACGCTCAGGATTAAGATCGAGTTACCTAGGTCATCGTATGAATATAGTCAGTTAAGACAGTAAACGGAGTTATAAAGTCTAAGTGACTATTTCGCGGTCCAGTCTTATGCAAACTCATTGCATAGGACGCCCCCACTTTCATGTCTCCACATGAACGATTCAGGATCACATCATTAGTACTATACAAAGTGGGCCGTGTCCATAGTGTCTCCAGGATAAAGTACCCAGCCCTATCCCTATACTATAGACCGTTTTGGCTATATCTCGAACTTGGTCCACTTTTATGTCATACATAAAGTTCAAGTATACATATTATAGCCAAGGGTACTTAGTTCATTGGATTTGGGTTATAGAATACACAATTCACTTTATTCAATAACACATTTACTGAATAAACCTCAATAACATATTTATAGTAAAATAGAATATACATTCAGTATACAAAACCACGAGTTTTAGGACATAAAACCCAACACCTTCTTCACACATGGCCCGACATTGCTTTCGCTGTGAATAAGTTAAGCCAATTCAATCAAGCACTCATGATCAACCATTGGCAAGCCTTAAAGCGCGTTCTTCGCTATCTTCAAGCTACCACCCACCTCAGGCTATCCATTCAACCGTCCACCAACTTCCATATTTCAAGATACATCGATGCTGACTGAGCTGCCTCGCCAGATGATCGCAAATTCGTTGGAGGCTATTGCATTTTCTTTGGTTCACGCTTGCACCAAACACATTGAACTCGATGCTCATTTCATTCGTGACCAAGTGTTGTCCAAACGCATTCAAATTCAGTATATTTCCTTCTCATGATCAAGTTGCTGACTGCCTCACCAAACTGTTATCCCAACATTGCCATCAGTTTCTTCGGGACAAACTCACTCTCCAGTTCTCTCCTACGACTCGTTTGATGCTGTTAGAAGTTAAGTTGGTTAGGTGTTGACTTTTCTCAAACCTCATTTATTAAGTGAACTGTTTTATTATGTGTTCTATTTGAGTCCTTAAAGTAAGTTTACATGTAAGTCTTTACCTTTCATTTATGAGGTTTGACATTGGCTTACCTAATTAATCATTAGGTAAGTTTGTAATCATTTCTTTTACTTCCCCTTGTTGAGACTTTCTCCTATGTAAAGGAGTGTAACTTGTTCTTTCAAAATAATAGAAGTGGACCCATTTTATCTAGAAATCCAATCGTTCAAGCAAAAATCTCTCAATATACATGTAATCTGAGGTCACAACTACATCTGAAATTGGTTGTATGATCATCTTCCAAACTTGCCATATATCTTATCCCTTTCCAAGAATATCATCCAGAATGTGAATTGGTCCCATATGACCTAAAGAGTCAAAGAAACACCGAAGTAATACATTCCATGTGGCAAAGTTGGGGCAGATTCCTTGATTAATTGCCTTGTGAAGATAAGCAATGGCTTCTTCTATATTTATCCAATTGCAGGCACCCCAAATGAGGCTAGTGTACGTAATGATATCCGGATGCCACTCCTTCATAGAACTAACTCGTTCCACCAGTTGAACTGCGGTCTTAACCTTCCCTTGTTTGCAATAGGCAAGTACCATTGTATTATACGTGATGGCATCAGGGGTAGTTCCCCCCACAAGTACTTTACAGAAAAGCTGCAACGCCTCCCCAAGCATGCCAGCCCGAGAAAAACCATATAAAATGGTATTATAAGTCACTAAGTTCGGCTGTAAATTTCTTTCTTCAATCTCCTGGAAAAGCCCAAAAGCCTCTACATATTTGTTCATCCTGAATAGAGCATCAAGTAACTCGTTGTAAGTGGTGATATTAGGAAGACACCCATGTCCTTGCATTCGATCAAGCACTTTCATTGCCCATTCTACTCTTCCATTTCCACACAAACCTTTGATAAATGTGTTGAATGTTACAGTATTTGGAGTACAACCCTCAAGAGTCATCTTCTCCATAATAGAATTGGCTTGGTCAAACATCGAGTTTTTACAAAGCACATCCACCATGCAAGTATAGGACACCACATTAGGACGACAGCCATGGGATATCATCCTATTCCAAGTCTCAGACGCACCAACCAAATCACCAGCTTTTGCAAAACCATCAATTAGAGTGCTATAAGTAGTCACATTAGGGAGGCAGCCACTCCTCTCCATCTGATCGCTAACCGATAAGGCCTCTACCAAATTCCCACTATTGCAAAGACCATGAATCAGAGTGTTGTAAGCAACTACATTCAGCTCATAACCATCCTGTATCATAAGCTTCCACAAGTTAAGAGCTTCATAGAATCTCCCTCTAATGAAACAGCCCCTTATCAATGGTGTAAAGGTGTGGATATTGGCACTACAACCTCTGGAAAACATTCGAGCCAATAATGCAAAAGCCAACTCAACATTCCCCGAATCGCAAAGAGAATTTATAATACTCGAATATGAGACAACATTAGGATCAACTCCATTATCCATCATTTCACCCAACAACTTGATTGCTACCTCAATTCTTCCATCTTTGCACATCCCATCAATCAAGGCATTATAAACAGGAACACTCGGTTTAAATCTTCCCGCTAACTCTCTAGCATCATCAATCTTACCCGCTTTACACAGTGAAGACACCATAGTCGTATAGCTAACCACGTCGGGAGGGCAGCCCTTACTAGACATTTCAACAAGCAGCTTGTGTGCAGCATCAACCCGATCATTCTTGCAAAGCGCCTTCAAAAGTATATTATATGTAAAGACATTAGGAATTAACCCATCTTTCTTCATATTAATATACAGGGGATTGATCATCTGAAACCTGTTTTCACCCAGCAACGCATCCAAAAGATGATTGTATATCTTCACCGTCTGCTTGCACCCGAATTCTCCAATCCGATAGAACATCTTCAGCGCTTGCTCGGCGGAGCCTGCGCGTTTGTGACTATTTATTATACATACGAACAAATCTTCGCAGCAATTTATGCCATCCATCTTCATTTGCTGTAAAATGTATTGCACCACATCCATTTCACATTCATGGCCGAGCTTCTCAATCATGAGTTTGTACGTGGACGCGGTGTGCTTGAAGGCGTTTGAATTGGCTATGGCGCTGAAGTATGCTAATGCCGATGTAAGATTCCGTTCCTTCTTCAATCGTTTGAGCACATCGGATTCTTGCAAAAGGTGTTGTTTATTGGGCTCAAGGGGATTGATGATGGGGCTGGAATTTAGCACGAACGGCATCAGGGGTTTCTGAATCTTCAGCAATAAGGAGCAACCTTGTTTCAAATACATTGTAGAAGAATTATGAGAATTGTAGAAGAATTATGAGAATTGTCGAATTCAAAACTTTGAACAGATATAAATCCGAAGAACTCAGCTCTCCCAAACTATGATTCTGTCGAGACAAGAAAAATGTTCCCCTCTTATTTATATCAATCGGAAGAGGTCCATTCTCTCTCTCCCTAACTTGATTTTTTTTTTTTTTAACTCCTTCCCTTGAATATGTACAGGGTTAACCCTTAATCTTCTTTAACCCTTTTTTTTAAACTCCTTTAATCGGTTTTAATTTTTAAACTTTATGTCTATTTAGTTCATTTACAAATTTAGTACTAGAACTTTTTAATTTTTTCAAATTCATACATTTACTATACACAAAATTAACATTTTAAGATTCTATTAAACAGAAAATTCAAATTATATCTAATAGGTCAATTAATTTTAAAAATTTTCAAATTTTTCAGGAATCTATTAGACTAAAAATTGAAATGTGAGAAATATATTAGACACAAAATTAAAAGTTTAGGGACCTATTAGACACTTTTGAAAATTTATAGACCAAATAGACACAAATTTCAAAGTTCATAAACTAAACTTGTAATTTAACCTTTATTGAAAATATAGAGATTAAATTTAGACATTTGAAAATACAAAAACTAAAATATACGAAATTCCAAAATATGGAAACTAAAATGGTATTTTAACTTTCTTCTTTTAATTTTTAGAATTATTATATCATAAAGGAGAGATTCGAACTTACAAGTTACAACCTTGACATATATCATTCATATGTTTTTTCTCTCTATTTTACCCTCAGTAAAAATCTACTTAGTTGGAATATGAGATAATGGCCCTTGATCAAAAAGTATCTGTTGATCATTTTTGAAGACTACGACTATAACGACTGGACTTTTTGGATTTAGACTAACTAAGGTCGTTACTCCATCCATGCTAAAACTAATTGAATTCATGAAAAAAGCTCTAGAGAGAAAACACTTCATAGAAAATATTCAAATCTCTGAATCTGATATCCCATGAAAACATTGTTAAATATAAAATAAACTCAAACACAAACGCACTCAAAGAGTCTCATGCATAACTTTAAAAATAAAAAATAGACATAAAACATGCTAAATGTGGAAATAAACTAACTCAAACTCCATGGCACCAACAGCAAACGATCTAGGAGATAAAATTCTAAGTCTTTGAGCAGAATGCACAGCAGAGGAAAAAAGGGAGTAATATGCCCAGTAAGTAGATAATCTTGTATTGATTTTCCTTTGGTTCAATACACGAAGATTACCTTCTATTTAAGAAGGATTTTAGCCTCAAGGCAATAAAAGAGAAGTGACTAAACACTGGTTAGGTAAAGGAGAAGGAAAACTAACACACCTAACTTAAAGTACAACCATTCTACAAGAAAGCCCAAACAGTGGCTGAACAGAAGAAAAAGACAGACTGTGAATAAGTACAAAAACTGTAGAACATCATGTCTTAACACTAGGTAATCTTTTTTTTTTTTCCACGTGTCATGCTATGCAGTGAATAGCAGTGCTTTTGTGTTGAGATTTAAGCTATTGCAAGTAAATAGTAATAAGCTTGAAAAGGTAAATTTGTTATTTATTTCACTATTGAAAAGTAACAAAAATCTGGTTGAAAATCAAATAATTCTATGTAATACAAGACCCTCATCTCAAATTATCTATAAATTTGCCCTGAAGTGATGGCAACATGTACTTTATTTCATTTAACAAACCACCAAGAACACAGTGGATTAACCTATAAAATAAATTTCGTGCTTCAATACTCTCGTTTTGAATCGAATACACTCCAGTGCCCTTCTGTACAATCTTTTTTTTCTTCAACTCTCAAACCTGCATGGCAACATGACTAACCATTATTACAAATTGAATTCCAAGAAAATGAAGACGAAAGAGAAGACAAAGCAGATATAAGCACAACACCATAAACATGGATTACAAAAGTTGAATTTAGCTTTCAGCTTATTAACTGTAAAACGGGTGAATCACATTTAGAGCCAATTTGACCATACAATGACTATTTGTAACGTCTGACGAATGGAACAAAGTCTTCTATATCCCAATTTTTCCTAAATCCAAAAGCTTAAGGTGATGGATTATGATAAATTTAATTATATCAATACTTTAACGGGCAGAACAATATTGAAGAAACCACCAAATTAGAAGTAGAAGGGGGCGAGGACTTTACCAACATTGGTGGGTCTTTAAGGAATAGAAAGGACAAGGAGTATAAGATGGCCATGATTGCAGCTCCAGTAATCATGTTATACATAATGCGCTTATTGTCCTTGCTAGGTACAAATGCCGTTTTAAATGTATTCGTCAGCTCAGACAGCCTGTAGGAAGTCTGCAGCCAAGCAAACACTTTACTTTAGCACTTTCAAAATCTTCAAGACGTGAAAGTAAATAACTAATACTTACTGTCATAAATATGAATGTTGTAAGCATGAAGTTCAATAAAGGATAATCTGGGATGATAGTGAGCAACAACTTCGGCTGGGCATCCGGAGCATTTGATCTGGAAGAATGTTAAAACACCATTCTCAGTGTTAGCACCAACATGTTTCAGTCTATGATCGTTAATGTGACTGCACATAATAACACGCTTGGATGATTGTTTGTATTCTTTTTATATCCGTGAGTGTTCGGCCCACCTCGACTAATCTCATGAGACAACCATCTGACTTTACTATATTTGTTTGTCAAAGAAACACATAGGATATTAAATCTTAGGCAGGTGGCCACTATTGACTACCAGACCAACTTATTTGCATATATCTTAAGCTTGGCATTTTTCTTTTATATGGAAGAGAACCTGGGAATAGTTATAGCTAATTTAACATTATTCACCAACTATTTCAAGCATGAACAAAACACCAGTTGAAAAAGGAGGTTCATACCTTAACCAAATATGGAACTGCGAGATGTATGTGTCCAGTGAAATCTTTCCAATCCAACTGGATGGGTTTAAAGCAATTCAAAGTTAAATTATATGATAACAGAAAGCGGTAAATAGGTTTAAAAAGGAAATAATAATAAGAAGAAGACTTACCCGAAAAGAGTCAAAGTATAGCTACGGGTACTCTGGGTGACATTTCGTATACATATGTAGGCCCTGCTCAACATGAACAAGACAATACTTGATAATTAAAACAGAGAATTTTTCTATTTCAAGCTTCAATATCATATAAGAAAAAGTTCACATACGTGATGGGAATCCAAGAAGTGTAAGGGTGGTATTTGTTGTAAGTAATACTGTCCAATTTGAATATGTACTCAAACCACAGATATGCAGCCTGAAAGGTCACAAAACTGCTTGAACAAGAGGAGGACAAAACCAAGAAACGAATATGCTAAATATCAAACTAAAAAACATTCTACCATTGAGGATGTCACAACAATTGTCGTTTTGATCAACATCCTGCGCTTTAGTTTTGCTTCGTCTAACTTTTCAATCCACTTCTCAACCTATCAAAATCATTCATTCCATTATAAAGAATTTCTTCAAGGGGAAGGAAATGCAATAATAATGATAGCGATTTTAAACTTACAGTTGGATAATAGAAAGCATACACCATGCCTAATATCCAAATATAGCGATCAAGTCCTGTGCGGAAGTGCCACTCATACATAGGAGGTAAGTGTTCATTCAATCGATTTGGATCTTTATAACCTGCAATAATTTGAAATTTTAGGTTGGTTGGCAAAAATCCTCTGTCCTCTCAAAGATAAAATAGATCTAGAGCTACCTAGAATGAATGTAAATGGTTCCCAAAGCACTTCAAACACTCCAGGTATTTCCCAAACTAGGATAACGACCAAGAAGCAAGCCAAAAATTTCACAACGATGACGGATCTAATCTCATTGTACTTGTTCAGAATACCAACAGCGCCATATACCGTAAGAGAGAAAAAAGTGTGCAAGGGACAGATGTAGTATAGCATGTAACTGTTGTCAAGGACAATGCAGCACATAAACACCAAGAAATTAAGCCGCCACATCATCTGCTCAGCATACAATGTAAAAAGTCGATGAAATAATAGTTTAGTTTTGATCACAAATAATAACTTTTCTTTTGAAAAGTAAGAGCAAGAAATTGAAGAATCAATTGGAGAACATACCTGAGCAAATCTAGAAAGGCTAAAGTCTTTCCGAGCGTAGTAATATGAAAAATTCCCGAATCCAGTCATCCACACATATGCAGCAACACATACACGACCCACATTGTAAATTTCTCTTGCAGCAAAGTAATGGTACATCAAAAAAATCACCTATACAAGACACAAAAAAAAACTATAATTATTCTTAAAAGCTTTCAACCAAAACCTTTATGAGGTTAGCATTTGTAACTATGCAAGATTTGAGATGAAATTAAGACAAAACGTAACAATTGCCTGTCAGATTGATGAAGGCTCGTTGAAACTTATTTCAAGAACAGTAATAATTTAATTATGTGAAGGAGTAACTGACCTGCATCCATCCTTTCCACTCCTCAGTTTGATGCCTATTCAAGAATAGTAAAGGTTTCACTGAAAATGGTGATTTATCGAGATGTATCTTGAACGAAGTTACCGCTGAAACTATGATGAGAAGGAACAAGAGGAAGAAGAAAAGATCTCGATTGTAACTCTGCAAAAATTGACCATGTAACAGAGGTATTAGATCGGGGACATGAAACAAATTTTCAGTACAAGCGTGTCTCATGAGGAAAAAAAAGAGTTTAAATCACTGAAAGAAAAGGGTTCTTGAATTTAAGACACCTTCTTTGAGGTACCAAATATATCAGTACGGTCACAAATGTAGAAGTATGCTAAAAGAAGACCTAATTCAGATCTGTAAGAAGGAAACGGAGGATTATATTAACAAAAAAGAGATAAAATTCAAATATAAATATTTAGCTTAAATTGTATGCGAACGTTTACATACGCTGCTCTGAGTAACATCCGATTTTCTATCAAGAATGACTCTTCCAGCATAATGAACCTAGCAGGCAAAATAATCATAAGTAAAACTTATAGAATCAGCAGTTGATATTGGAAGAAATCAATGCTTTCTTTTGTAAACCTGAGAATAGTAGAGAAGGTAGGTGGAATTCGAGCTCCATAAGGAATAGACTTGATAGCTCCTCCTTCTAATAAAATAGCTTTATCATCTTCCTTTACACTATGACTTCCTACCTCAGCCAACCCAACATCAGAGTGCCTTCTGAAAAACGAATCCAACTTCAGTATGGAAGATGTTTAAGAATGAATAACTTTTCAACTAAAATATCAACTTACACTTTGGAAGAGATAGACTTCTTTTTAAACACTAAGTACTCCGAATAAATCCACGCAACGACAATTGTTATAAATCCGATGAGAAACGAAACCTGTATCAATCAAGTGACAAAAGCAATATAAATCCATAATAACATTAGTCTAGTTTCCAGTGAATAATGCAACAACTCCTCAGGATAAAGGCTTGGTTACATTTCATTTGAATGAAATGCCATTAACTAATAATGGAGCTGGTGAACAAAATTATAAGAAAAACCACACCATTAGAAAGTTTGCATTAGCAATAAACTTCATTCGCAGGGTTAAAAAAGTTCGAAAGTGATTGGAATACAAACCTGACCGTGAGTCACAGGGCCTAGTAAAGTCATGACTACGAATTACCGAAAAAATCCAAAATGGAAGAAGTCGATCAGAAGAGATGCTTACAAGACAACAATAAGAATTACTAAAGTTTTGGCATTCGCTAGAACGATCCAAGAGAAAAGGAAAAGAAAGAAGAAAACAGAAGAGGGTGAGTGAAGAGAAGTGTTCCATTGGAAGTATATGTAAGAGAATGAAAGATGAGCAATAAATGAAAGAAATAAGAACCCCCAAAACAATAAATATAACACTAGGTAACCGTTCTTCAACTTCAACTCCTGAATCTGTTTTTCATTTCAAAAAAATATTGTTTCTTCAACAATGTCGCTTTTATGCCATGCAACTACAACATTTATAAACATCTGTCTTTTACAGCAACTTCAACAAACATTTACTTAGCAGAGCTCAACTAGCTCAAAAGTTCGAACCTCGCATTATTCAACTCAAAAAAAAAAAAAAAAAGTTAATTACATTTTCATTACTATTTTTATTTTTTGAGTACATGTCAATTCTTTTGCATTCATCTTTTTCAATATTTTAATTAATGATCTAATTTTCATGGTGTGTATCTTCTAAAAAGTGATTGGTCTCCTACAATATGTATCTAAATATTTCCTAATTAATTTCAAAACATATTGCATTTGAAGACAAAAATCTTATACACTATCGTTTAAGAGATTTAAATACAAAAAGTATTTATAATGGAAGAATATTCTAATTGTTGGAGTATTGATATAATTAAACTTACCATAATCCATCAGCTTAAGCTTTTGAATTGATTGGTGATTTTAACATGTTATTAGAGCAAGAGGTCTAATTAAATTTACCATAATCCATTAGCTTACCCTTTTGAGTTGATAGGTGATTTTAACACTAATAATGCATCTTATATCATTCCAGAAAAAAAACACTATAAACACAACTAAGATAAAGTTGTTTACAACTGCAACTAAGATGGTAAAATATTGTGAGGGATGTCGAGTTGACTTCATGAACTTATGCATCATTTCCAACACTATTGTCCTTAGTGAACATATATATATATATATATATATACACACATGTACATGTATAGGACAACTGACTAACCCTACTATATTTGGTTGCCAAGAAAACACATAGAATATTAAATCCTAGATAGGTGACTATCATGGATGGATTGAATCCACTTCCTCCATCTTTGAAAAATATTTTTGGACTATATTACCCTTTGTCAAATCTTAAATTTAAGAAGCATGGCACCCACAATTAATTACTAACATTATTATTATTATTTTGAGTACAACAGAAGTTGGGGGGATTCGAACCATAAACCTCGTGGTTGTTAACATATTTGATATGCCAGTTGAGCTATGCTCTCTTTGGCAATTACTAACATTATTAAATCATATGTTTATTTTAACTCACATAATGACATTAAATATTTGGTATAAAAAAGTTTTTTCTTTATTAATATTGACTTGAATTATATTTAATTTACTTTTAAAAAATATGAAGTGAATCTTAAAAGTGTTACAATTTTAATAAATTATATATTTAATTTATCATATATATATATAACTTAAATCATAAATTAAGCAAATTAATAATAGAATTAAAACACCATAACCCGACTGACTACACCATGTCGTTGCATCAATTAAAATAACACTAAGAAATAATTACACTACAAAACTACAGTACTACACAAAGAAAAGAAAACAGACGATTAATTCAAAATAAATAAAATAAACTGACGATATTTAATTTGAAGTTTTTTTTTCCTTTTAGTACAAATTTGAAGTTTTGATACCATGCTTTTATTAAATTATTATTATTACATTAAAAATGAGGTTTCGTTTTCAGTTTTTTTTTTAGACAAGGGTTTGCAATTTATTCAATGTGGAATTTAACATTCAAATGATAAATAATTTAGCAGTTACTAATTTATTTGTTCCTACAAAATAAACATTTAACTATTAAAAAAAATGTAATTGTAATGGGTAGCAAATTATGGTTTGCTATTTGTAAATATCGCAAATTTTAAAAAAATTTGCAAATATGACAAAATTTCAAAATAATATTTCATTGCTCCTTTTTTGCCCTTATTTTAAAGCAGAAAATTGTCTCGCTCGCGTTCTTCTTTTTCCTTAAAATTTATGCATTTTTTTTCCTTTCGTTGTTCTTCTTCTTCTCCAATTAAGTGGGTTTCCCATTCAGCCTAGAATTGGATTCTTTGGTTGTGGCCTGAAATTTTTCCAATGCCCACTTTGCCCATAAATTTTCCTTCGTTTGAATTGAAAAGTCTATTATACAGCAGTTGGCATGTAATTTGTACCAATTTATCTACCTACAAAACTATTAGTTATTTTTCACCCATAAAACAATACTGGTCAGTTGTCACCAACTGCTCGCTCCATCTACTCTTTTCTCTCTCTTGCTGCAACGAGGGTTAGATCAATAAATGTCTCCAACATCTTGATTGGTTTCTTCTCAAGAAAATATGTTGATTGATTGCTGACATTCACAGTTTTCTTCCAAATATAGATTCATCTTGAGCTATCACGTTCTTTTCAAGATTATACGCATCAATCAGCTCCTCTCTCAAGATTATACAGAGACACTAATAGACTTCAATACATATAGAATTCTATCAGTGATAGTCACTAATAGAATTCTATCTCTATTGAAATAGAATTCAATACATATAGAATTCTATTAGTGATATCCACTATTAGACTACTATCACTGATAGACTTCAATCGGAATAGATGGAGTCTATCAGTGACTATCATGGATAGAATTTTATTTGTATTGAAGTCTATAAGTGACTATCACTAATAAACTACAATATTGACAAGTCACTGATAGACTATAATACTGATAGAATTCTATGTCTATTGAAATAAAATTCAATACATATAGAATTCTATTAGTGATAGCCAGTTGGGAATCATTCCAAATGGAGCTCTATAGATGTTGAAATGAATGTATTACCTCCAGTCGTTAAACGTCAAGCATGAAGGACTTGAAAACAAGGATGCTATCAATTGGTGAAGCGAGAAGTCACACGAAATGTAGTCGCTATCATCGTGTTGGTCACAATCGTAGGACATGTAAATTTCCACCAATTTTACAATGATGTAATATTGAAAATATACATTTATTGCTATGATACTATCAATACTATCAATATGTGTCTAGCATTTGCAGATATTCACATTTTTTATTTTACGTTGTTTAGTTGGTTAATTAAGAGTCCAGGGTTGTGATTGAAGCTTGATAGACTCCTATCACAGTTAGAAGTCTATCAATGATAGATTTCCATCACTAATAGACTACACTTGAAGTCATGCTTGAAAGTTGATACATAAAGTAACTAAGCAGATGGAAGCAATTAAAGGGTTGAAGTCATATGTGTTCATTTGTTGAGACGTGTTTTTCTTTTTGTTTTTATTGAAATCTATCTATAATACAAGTCTACAACGATAGACTTCTATCACTGATAGACTCCAATTGCAAGAATCATACTTTCTAAGCACTTGATTATCAGCAACCATCCCAAAAAAATGCATCCACTCAAACCATTTATTCCTTCTTACTTGAATCTCAAAAAAATTCTGAGCAACAATCACTATGATCATGACAAACAAGTCTATTAGCCATTGAAATCTATTAACAAATATATTAATACATTGATAGACTTCCATCAATGATAGACTTTTATCACTGATAGACTCCAATTACAAATAACCCTAATTATCAACAACCATTCCAAAAGGATTCACCCACTCAAATCCTGTATTCCTTCTTACTCGAATCTCAAAAAGTTTATGAGCAACAGTCTTCATGATCATGACAAACATGTTTATTAGCCATTGAAATCTATTAGCAAATATATTAAGGAAATACATCGATATACTTCTATCAATGATAGACTCCTATCACTGATAGTAGTCTATCACTAATAGACTCTTATCACAGTTAGAAGTTTATCAGTGATTGACTTCTATCATCTATAGACTGCTAGTTTATCACTGATAGACTCTCATATACAGAAGTCAGGCGAAAGTTGATACATAAGTAAAGTAACTAAGCAAATGTTCCCTCTTTGAACATTAATCACATATACAACAATAAACTAAGCATGATAATATTAAAGAATCTTAGTAAAGTTCTTAAGCACCTAAAACGAAACTCTTAAGCACCTGATAATCAAGCAATCATCCAAAAATTGCACCAATATCATTGATAGACTTAAAGTATATTAAAAAAAAAAAGTATTACAATGTAACCTTCAAAAGAGCTACACATTCAAAAAAGTATTACAAAAAAGTTCTATAATGTATTCAGATGAAAAAGTTCAAAAAAGTATTCATGCATTCATTTGTCTTGAGATATTTTGAGATCAAAAGTAGGAGCATCGTGGTACAAATCTTGGAGAATGTCTCTATTTGTTTGGAGATTCTTTGTCTTTCTTTTGATCTTTTGTATTCTCAAAGATTTTTTTTTGCTGGCTTTGGTTGTGTTTTTGGCCTCACAACAACATTCTCAAGAGGAGCAGTAGGGTCCTTTCTGAAGTTAACCTTAGGTCTATACTTTTTTGTTGTTTTTGTTCCAACAACCTGAAACGTTAATTACACATTAATATGTAGTTAGATACTCAAATTGAACTAAATTATCTATATTGAAGTCTATCACTGACTATCACTAATAGACTTCAATACATATAGAATTCTATCAGTGATAATCACTGATATACTTTTATTATTAATAAAATTTTATATATTGAAGTCTATCAGTGACTATCACTGATACACTTCGATAAATTCTATCAATAATAGAAGTCTATCAGTAATAGTCACTGATAGACTTCAATACTTTAATACTGAAAATAAGTACTTACCTTCCCCTTCTTTTAAGTCATGTGATTTTTTCGTCCTATGTTCTTCATTTTCTTCTTTTTTTTCATCTTTTTTTTCAACTTCCTCCAGCCATGGTCTTCTATCAACATCCTTCTTATCACACACTTTTGTTTATTAGTATATCAATGATTAAAAAAAAGGTAAATGAAGTAGAAGGGTTGAATAATCACAACACATATGTTGTGATTGAAGTCTATCCAATTATAATGCTTAAACTCTATCACTGATAGACTTCTATTAGTGATTTAACATAACCAAACTGATTTCTTAACTACCACAGCAACTACAAAAGGTTTTAAATTGATTTTTCTATAGCTAAAACAAAAGCCATCAAGATGGCAACCCAACCCAAATCTCATTTCATTGAAACAATGATTCCTAAAACCTCGATACGAAAATCAACATAAATTCAAAAATTCATACAACTAAGAACATCCATTTCAAGAACCAATATGGACAATCAAAGTGAAGAACATAAAGAAAAAAGAAATCGATTTCAGAAAGTTAACAACAATGTTAAGTATTAACCTTGAAAAGGAAAACGATAAGGAACTGAAGGTTGAAGATGGAGGGATATGGTTGTCGAGTTCAGGGTTTAGAATTACGAAGATGAACAGAAAGAAGAAGAAATCAAAAGAAATCAGCGAAGATGAACCTTATAATCAACGAAGACGAAATCGAATACCAAAAGGAAGAAGAAATCAGAAGAAATTGAAGATAGTTTGAGACTTGAAAAGGAAGAAATGAAGGAAGATAAAGAGCAATTAAGGATTAATTTGGGCTGAAAGGCACATGCAATTAGAGATAACTAGGCGTTGAGCTAAAAGGTTTATAGACTTTTTAGTCATTTACACGGGTTGGATAATTAGGTTTTGCTATATTTGCAAATAGTTTTAGGTTTTACTATTTTTGCTATTATTTTAGCCTATTTTGCTATCTATGCAAACATCCCTAAAAAAAATAACTATTCAAATTCTTTCCAAATTAAAACTATAAATTCACCTAGGAGCGAATTCCTTCCTATATAGTTTTTAAGGTTTTTACATTTTGAAGGATTAGACGGTGATGGAAGAGATCCCATTGAATGAATTGTCGATGGAACTGATAGGGAAAGTAAGCAATCACTCAGCTATGAACTTGGATATTTATTCTGAATTTGTTTGGATTATACTAAATTGTTTTTTTCTTACAATTTCTTACAGTAAATTCTATCCTTTATAATCCTGTAACAGCATCATTCCAGAATCTCTAAATTTTATACAGCCTTATTTTGTTGGACAAAAAAGAGAGGTTAGCGTAGATTAGAAAAGCAGCATTTGAACCAATAAATCCAATTCTAAGATGCAGTAGAGGAGCATAGGTAAGAGAGAGACCAACCAAGTGGATGATTCTGAACATATTGAGAGATATCAAGAAGAGGGAAGATTAGTAAATACATTAAACATACATGAAAGGGTTGGAGGAATGACTGGACAACAACAAAGATAAAAGAAGTCGAACATCAAACAATGGTAGACAAAAGGTGGCAACGTTCAGCAGCGTGATGATGAGGACACGACACGAAACAAATATACTGGTGCATGTCAACAGCGTGGAGTACGTACACATAAATTACAATTTCCACTCTTCAGAGTAAAAAAGAACCAATTTTAAAAAAAAAAACAATGCATATAAATGTTGAAGAATTTGAGACGAAGTTACGAACCGATGTAGATGGTTTTCTAATGAACAATGTAAAAAAAGTTCCTTTCCCAATTTGACAAACACAATGGATAAATCTTGGGAAACTGTTAAAAATTGAGACATGTTATCATATATACTGGGATTAGCAGCTTCTTATTAACTCATCTATCAAAGTACCTCCATAATTCATGATTCCTAGTGCCCCCTTCAATCAAATTTTCAGTACAAGCATTTCTCACCGGAAAAAAAAAATGTTAAATTACTGAAAGAAAAGAGTTCCTGAGTTTAAACACCTTCTTTGACATTCCAAATACATCAGTGCGGTCACAAATGTAGAAGTATATTAAAAGAACACCAAATTCAAATTTGTAAGTAATAAAGAGAGAATTAATATTAATAAAATAAAATAAAATAACTCTACGATTAAGAGATTCACAAATAGAAATATTTAGCTTAAATTCTATACAAGGTTTACATAGTTGTCACCTAAGTGAACTTAGCTCAGCGATAATTGACATGTACTCCTCTTAAAGTTGGAGGTTCAAGTCTCCATATGTACTAAAAAAGAAAAAGAATTTACGTAGCTACACTCTGAGTAATTTTTGATTTTCTATAAAGAATGACTCATCCAGCATAATGAACCTAATAAACATAGGCAAACAAACATAATTTGTAAACCTAAAGAATCAATAGCTGATATTGGCGGCTTAATTTCTTGGTGTTTATGTGCTGCATTGTCCTTGACAACAGTTACATGCTATACTACATCTGCCCCTGCCCCTTGCACACTTTTTCTCTCTCACAGTGTATGGTGTTTTTGGTGTTCTGACAAGTAGAATGAGATTAGATCCGTCATTGCTGTGAAATTTTTGGCTTGTTTATCTTCTTGGTCGTTATCTTAATGTGAGAAATACCTGGAGTTTTTGAAGTGCTTTGGGAACCATTTACCTTCATTCTAGGCAGCTCTAGAATTTCAAATTCTTGCTTCAAGAGGATAGAGGATTTTTGCTAACCAACCTAAAATTTCAAATTATTTCAGGTTATAAAGATCCAAATCGATTGAAAGAACAGTTGTCTCCTATGTATGAGTGGCACTTCTGCACAAGGCTTGATCATTATATTTGGATATTAGGCATGGTGTATGCTTTCTATAAGTTTGAAATCTAAATTCAACTTTTGTAATCCATGTTTATGGTGTTGTGCTTCTCTGCTTTGTCTTCTCTTTCGTCTTCATTTTCTTGGAATTCAATTTGTAATCATAGTTAGTCATGTTGCCATGCAGGTTTGAGAATTGAAGAAAATAAAGATTGTACAGAACGGCACTGAAGTCATTACAATTTTCTGTGGAAGACACGAGGGAGCATTCAATTCAAAAGGAGAGAGTATTGAAAACATCCTATGTTTATGAAATTCTGCGCTGGTCCAAAATCTTGTAAAAAAATTACAAGATCATAAACCAATGGACCTCCAATTGGAACAAATTTTGTATCCAAGAAAAATCCTGAGTTATGATAACCAAACAGGGATGATTGACAATTCTCTTAACTTTTGGGATTACTCGATCGGCTTTCCCTCTCGGTAAGATCGACGCCTTCCAGCCACCCTTCGACCCCACTTACGATGATAATTTCTAGACAATTTTGTTGCACTTATTTTTTTTTATCCAATCTGGTTTTCCTTACTCTCTTTTTTCGTCACTGATTCTTCGTTTTCTCCAAACCACATATTGTCATCTTTCTTTAATTTCTATTCTCTTTTCCACCCTTTGGTGATTTAAGTCCTCAAATTGTTTTCGCATTCCTTCCATTGTTAGTCGTAGTTCCTTGATCCCCTGTTGTACTACTTCCATATGTTCATCACGTTTGACCAAGGATATATGTAACTTCAACACTAACTCTAGCACACAACCCAGAATCGATGTTCTAATACCAATTTGTTAGGATCCCTGTTACAAGAAACAACGAAATAATTGTATTGCAATATCAAAAGAGAAATTATAATATCAATTAGCCTTCCGAGAGAGCTATTCTCTTTCAAATTCTACATTGACAATATCCAAAATAATTCCCCCCTTAGAACTCAAGGACATAATTGTACAACCGATAGAACAGATCATGTTCAAGTAAGGTCGTAAAATAATTCCCCCCAAGATTCCTAACTCCCTCTATTCATTATCAAGCCACCCCTAACTAATTTTCATTATGCCCTTCCTAATATCTTACTAATATTCTCAATATATTCCCTGTTAGTACTCTCACATCACCATAATGTATACACATGATGGTATCCCTTGGAAGCCTAAAGAATGTAGCTATTTTGTGGAAAGTTTGGCTAAAAAGCTAAATCTCTAAAGAATGGCCTTAATGCCTCTATAATTAATCTGTGGGAGAGGATGTTGGCTAAAAAGAAAAAAAAAAGAGTGCAACAGCATAATCACTAAGCATGAAACAATACTTCAACATATCAAATAAAAAATTCCACATCGAAATTATATACAAAAGTGAGTGAAGACATGGAATAGGCGAAATCCATACCAATTTACCTGATTCGTCCCCTTTCTAGAAATGCTCCTGCCATTCAGCATCCTTGTGATACTCAATTTCTTGCCTCATGTATTCCATGGCATTTGAATAGGTCTTCCCCCCTAATGATGGCATCCATTCAATTCTAAATCAATCTTGATGTTCCTACCACTATTTGCAAAGAGAGAAATTGAAAAGCTATAGCACCAAAACAATTAAATTCAACAACTAGGAATTGGCAAAAATAAACGCTAGTCATAAATAAACAACACTAATCATAAGATTTCTCCCCATTGAAACACTCATTTGGAGCCTACAACTTTTGCTACCAAAGGTAGGTAGGGGACAAGAGACCATGTTGTGTTTCTAAGGAGAGCTTGATATTAATCAATCATGACCAGATACTGTTAAAACATAAGCAGACGACAAACAAGAAACACAGAAAGAATAAAACGACACACAGATTTACGTGGTTCACTAACGATGTGTTAGCTACGTCCACGAGCAGAGGGAGAGAGTATTTTATTATCTTGAGGAGAAACTGAGTACAGAATACGGAGAGATCTCAGATAAGAGTTTAAAGGGTTTATATATGGCACCCATCTAACCCTAATATAGAATAGGCCCAAAAAGCCCAAAATTACGAAAAAAAAAATAAACTAATCTTCATATAACTTAGGTTTCGAGGGCGTTACCCCTGAACCCCCACTAGGGCGCTTCGCCCCTGGACCCCGACTCGCTGACTGGTCAGCGAGACCCCCATATTTGGTCATTCGGAGCACCAGATAACAGATTCAAGGCATTGCTACAGATACCAGTGGAGGATTTTGAAGTGTTGTTCTATAACTACTAGGTTTGATTGGATGATGGAGGCTGATATTAGACACCTTAGACAACCAAGCCTTGGGTTTGAAAATGCCAACATTAAATTGTGTAACCATGGAACGAATATTTGTGGTACGGACCGAAAAGAGAAGCAGTTTTAAAAGCATATGGCCAAAACAGATTGAGGGATATGGAAATGAACACTAAGGGCTATACAAATGGATCTCCCATTGGAACAAACTTCGCGTCCAAGAAAAATCCTCAAGCAACAACCAAAATCAACTTCTTATGGCTCATGGCATATTATTCCAAAATCAACTTCTCTACTAATTCTTTGTTCCTTAGTTTTAATTAGGTTTTAATTTGTCTTCTCTTCTCCAGTACATAGTCCTTTCATCACACTCCATATATCTTTGGTCATTAAGTATAGGATCATAAAGTTGCATTCTCATCTCATTCTTTAAGCCAAAACATCCTTGATCCTAAGAGAGAATCCTTATCCCATTTTCATAATTCATCCACTTCCCTAATGTTCCTACCTTTATCCTCACCAGCCACCAAAAGAAAATCTTATATACTTTGTAGTCCGCTCATTATCTCTCATATGTAGAATAGAGATTCTTATCCTTTAGAACTCTTTAGTCGAACGTTTGTGTTCTAATTTCGTCCTCTATCTAGTCCAAAACTTCTTTGATCCAAAAAAAGAATGATTTTTTCCTCTTTAAATATGGAAGTTTATATCTCTCAATAACAATAATAATAATAATGGCAAAAAAAAAAAACAAAAAACAAAAAAACATTGTTCTTTCCCCATCTCGTTAACCTTCCTTAGCCACCTATTTATTTGCAAATTCCTTTTGTCCCAAATAACATAAACTCTTAAATTTCTCATACATGTCATACTGATACATCACTGGTTTCCAATGAAAAAAAGGCAAAAAAATTAGGTTTAATGATCCATTCCTAACTAACTAAAACAGTAGTAAATCCAAAGATATCACTGCATGCAATTATTTTCTTTCATTTTCTTTTCTCATGAACTTCTCAAGTTTAATATTCAAAACATTGGGGCGTTGTTTGATAAACTTTTAGTTTTTGGTTTTTGAAAATTGTCAATGCTTTCTCATCATTTTTCTACTCATTTTTCTTCTGTAGGTTTCATCTTTCTTAAGAAATTATTTAAATTCTTAGCCAAATTTCAAAAACAAAAATAAGTTTTTGAAATTTACTTTTTTTTTTTAATTTTAAAAACTTAGCTTTTGAATAAAAAGTAGATTTAAATTTTTAGCCAAATTTCAAAAACAAAAATAAGTTTTTGAAATTTACTTCTTTTTTTTTAGTTTTAAAAACTTAGCTTTCGAATAAAAAGTAGATAACAAAAACCAAGAAACCCATGAGTAAAATTCTAAGCTTCATTTTCAAAAAAAAAAATAATAATAAATAAATGGTTATCAGACGTCAACTATTGTTATTTAATCTTTTAACCTCAAAACAAAAACAGGGCTTAAAAACACTTCTTTAACACTTAAAACTCTTCCCTTAGAAAGTCATTCCACAAAACAGAAAATTAGGTAAAGCTACCAACTCATTTTCTGCAACAAACTTTCTCTTTCTCTATAAAATGCACTGCTCTGTGCATGAAAAGTTATGTATTGTATTTTAGAGAAGAAATAAATAAATAAATCAGCTACCTGTTTCGAGGGCCACTCTAATTATTTGAGTCTTCCTTTTGATCTCCTTAATCGCTTTCATATTTTTGTTCTTTGGCTGAGAGTACGTAAGAATCGCTTTCTTCCTCTTCTTTTCACTTCTCTGTATTTTTTTTTTCCTTTTTGGTCAAACTCCTCTGCTGTTTGCAATGTCGAAATGACCTGAAAAATCTTGGAAGACGTGGCTTATTACGGACCATACAGCGCATTGGCTTTTTATCCGTAGCTCATTATCCACTTAACAAAATCACCATTGGCTGGTATTTGAGTTACTGAGTGGGTTAAACCACAACTCCAAACTATTTTAAGGCTCCAAACAGCCCTTTAGATATCTTAGTCAATATTTTAATTAATTGAGATTAGGATTAGTTTATTTAGTTTAATTAGGATTAAGAACTTTTTAGAGTATTCTCTTTTGAAGAAATAACAGAAAAACTTCAAGAAGAGAATTTTATAGCACAAGAAGGAGCCAAAAAATCCAAGTTCGAATTTGGATCACAACCAACGAAGATAGAAAATTTGAATCCTTAGAAGAATTCAAGAAAGGGGTGGTTGAAGTCCAACGACTTTTGAATAATATGTTTGGCACTTTGGATTGATTTAACCAAAAGTTCAATATGAGAGAGAACTCGACCGAGCAAAGTCAACATGCAATTATTTTAAAATCCCAAGCGTATCAAAGATGAAGTCAAGTCGAGCGAAGGAGACGAAGAGCAATCATGGAACCCACGCGAAGACAAATACCAATCAAGCAAAGGTGAAGGTAAGTCATTCAAAAAATAAGACGCATTCGAAAAAAAAAAGTCATGCAATTCTTTTCTACCCATTACAAGTGTGATCCCAAACCAGAGATTTTCAGAACCTTAAGCAAAGTTGTACACGATGAAGGGGAAACAGGCACGACTGATATGAATGAAGAAGATGATGCAAGCAAACGAGGCGAAAGTTGCAACCAAGAGCTATGCAATGTCGCATGTGAAGAGAAGGAAGAAGACATGTCTGATTCGATGCCTGCAGACTCGAACCAGTACCCGTCAGGCGAGTTTTGTCCTCTGTCCCAAGACCTGTGAATCCTGACCTGGAACCATATTCATCCCTCTTCAAGTAGTTCGACCCACAAGTTGTCTTTTGCTCCATACTTTTCGTGACCCGGTTCAGCTCCAAGCCTAATCTTTTTTGTTACAACATTCGCCCGACCCCTTATTCATTCATCCATTTAGGCTCGACTAGGAATACGATACCCTCAAGTCAGCCTAATTTAGGGGCTGTTTGGAACGCTGAGTGAGTTATAATAATATGGGTTATACTACTCTGTGATTTATAATAGTCTGTACAATTATATAATATTGTTTAAAATGCAAAGTTATTTAGTATGGGGTTATAATAGTATGTGTTTGGAGTGCATAGTATTCTACAGGTTATTATAACCCACGTCCCAAACAACCCCTTAAATATTTTCAAGATTTGTAGTGAGGATTTTTTTCGATCCAAGCCATAGATAAAAGTTTTTTTTCGTGGAATTGTTGATTATTTTGTTAATGGTCGTGCTCCAAAAATGGTGAAAAGGCAAATGTTTTTTAGTGGAAATTTTTTTAAACCATCAAAAGAAGCGGCTTGATTACTTCATTCTCTTTTTAAAACTCAATACGAGTTTTTCTAGGAAGGATAGAATATGATATAGTAGGATTAGTGATTAATTAGGTATCTTGATCAATTTCTTGGTTAATTGGGATTAGGACTAGTTTGTTTAATTCATTGGTTAATTAGGATGAGGATTAGTTTGATTTACTCTTTTGCTAATATATTTATGTAGATAACATCAATTTGAACATAGCTCAATGGATGGCCAATTACCTTTTTAAATGAGACAAACTTTACTCATCACTTGTTGCCTGCAGCTAATTATGTACATTTGCACATACCCTATTGTGAGTTATTTTAGGGTAGAGGCAACAACCATGTCTTTTGTCGTGTAGTTTTCATACGTTGTTGAATGGTCATCCCTCATATCATCTCTTTCGGTACACTTTCAATTCTTTCATGATTTCATTGATTGAGTTTCATAAATGGAATTGGGATTTTTGTACGGATGACTCATTTTTCAACGCTTTAATGACTGATGACCTACATTCTGAAAATAATGAAATATGACTCATTCTGACATGGCATAGCACGTAAAATTACACATGAGGGTAGTATGAGGCGGTCTTGCTTGTTCACGCTCTCGTAGGCGAAAACGCTATCGCTCTAGCTCTCTCGCTCTCGCTCTCTCTCTTGCTCTCGCTCAAATGAATGGTTGAAAATCTGGAGAAAAAAAATACAAGAAAAAATTACGTCAGAGAAGAGTTAGAGCAGCAGAGCTAGAGCGAGAGCGAGCACAAGCTAGAGCAAGAGCGAAAACGAGCTAGAGTGAGAGCGAAAGCGAGAACGAGCTAGAGCAAAAGAGAAAACGAGCTAGAGCGAGAGTGAGAACAAGCTAGAGTGAGAACGAGCTAGAGCGAGAGCGAGAACGAGCTAGAGCGAGAGCGAGAACAAGCTAGAGCGAGAGAGAAAATGAGCTAGAGCGAGAACGAGCTAGAGCGATAACGAGCTAGAGCGAGAGCGAGAACTAGAGAGCTAGAGTTAGAACAAGAATGAGAATACGATGGTCTCACGATAATTTGGACGGGATGCAGAGTACGGAAAGGGTCATATGTCATTAATTTCAAAATACGAATCAAATGGCATCGATGTGCGTGAAAATGAGTCTTCTGTATAAATTTCCCAATGGAATCAGTGTTAACTTTCATATACTGTTGAGCCTAGTTTCGATTTATGAATCTTACTTTAGTTTATGTAAACAAGTTTTCACTGTTTTTTTTTTTTTTTTATTTGTATGTTGAATGAAACAACAAAAGGAGAAAACAGATGGAATCAACAAAGATAAAGAAAATGGAAAAAGGAGTGTTCGAGAGAAATATATATATATATATATATATATATATATATATATATATATATGTTTTACCTCGAAATGAATGTTGATTGTGTGTATTTTCAAAAAAAAAATGTTGATCGTGTGTGGTTATTGAAATACTAATAAAAGGCATGTTATTTGTTTCACTATTGAAAAGTGACAAATTTGGTTGAAAATCAAAAAAATTCAATGTAATACAAGACCCTCGTCTCAAATTATCAATAAATATGCCTAAAGTGGTGTCAACATGTACATTATTTCATTTATTAACCCACTAAGAACGCAGGGGACTAACCTATAAAACAAATTTCGTGTTTCCATTTTTTTTTAATTAGAGAATTTTGTGCTTCAGTACTCTCTCCTTTTGAATCGAATGCTCCCTCGTGCCTTCCGCAAAAAAGTGTAATGACTCCATTGCCCTTCTGTACCGTCTTTATTTTCTTAAATTCTCAAACCTGCATGGCAACATGACTAACCTTACAAATTGAATTCCAAAAAAATGAAGACGAAAAAGAAGACACAAAACAGAGGAGCACAACACCATAAACATAGATTATAATAGTAGAATTTATACTTTAATCTGAACCAGCTTGAATCTTAAGTAGCATGAATTTATTCTCTTTAAACTCTTTATTATATACATAACTCTTAGTGACAACTAGGCCAACTCATTGCAGTTAATCTAGATTTCAGCGCGTATAAAATAGATGAATTGCTTTTTTTTTAATCATAAGGTCAGCCCAGTTTGATCATACAATGGCTATTTGTCACGTTTAAAGATATTTAGACACTGACAAATGGAACACGCTTATCGACACTAAGCTGTTACTGTTAAGCGAAATTTGAGTGTTCCATGTCCCAACTTTTCCTCCTGATACACAATTGAGAGTCTTTCTCTTATCCTTTCAAAACAGTGACTTTTTAAGTTTTAAGCCTATTGGCTAATGAAGAAAAATCACGGAACAATATTGAAGAAACCAACTAACTAGAAATAGAAGGGAGTGCGGAGTTTACCAACATTGGTGGGTCTTTAAGGAATAGAAAGGACAAGGAGTATAAGATGGCCATGATTACAGCTCCAGTAATCATGTTATACATAATGCGCTTATTGTCCTTGCTAGGTACAAATGCCGTTTTAAATGTATTCGTCAGCTCAGACAGCCTGTAGGAAGTCTGCAGCCAAGCAAACACTTTACTTTAGCACTTTCAAAATCTTCAAGACGTGAAAGTAAATAACTAATACTTACTGTCATAAATATGAATGTTGTAAGCATGAAGTTCAATAAAGGATAATCTGGGATGATAGTGAGCAACAACTTCGGCTGGGCATCGGGAGCATTTGATCTGGAAGAATGTTAAAACACCATTCTCAGTGTTAGCACCAACATGTTTCAGTCTATGATCGTTAATGTGACTGCACATAATAACACGCTTGGATGATTGTTTGTATTCTTTTTATATCCGTGAGTGTTCAGCCCACCTCGACTAATCTCATGAGACAACCATCTGACTTTACTACATTTGTTTGTCAAAAAAACACATAGGATATTAAATCTTAGGCAGGTGGCCACTATTGACTACCAGACCAACTTATTTGCATATATCTTAAGCTTGGCATTTATCTTTTATATGGAAGAGAACCTGGGAATAGTTATAGCGAATTTAACATTATTCACCAACTATTTCATGCATGGAACAAAACACCAGTTGAAAAAGGAGGTTCATACCTTAACCAAATATGGAACTGCGAGATGTATGTGTCCAGTGAAATCTTTCCAATCCAACTGGATGGGTTTAAAGCAATTCAAAGTTAAATTATATGATAACAAAAAGCGGTAAATAGGTTTAAAAAGGAAATAATAAGAAGAAGAAGACTTACCCGAAAAGAGTCAAAGTATAGCTACGGGTACTCTGGGTGACATTTCGTATACATATGTAGGCCCTGCTCAACATGAACAAGACAAACTTGATAATTAAAACAGAGAATTTTTCTATTTCAAGCTTCAATATTATATAAGAAAAAGTTCACATACGTGATGGGAATCCAAGAAGTGTAAGGGTGGTATTTGTTGTAAGTAATACTGTCCAATTTGAATATGTACTCAAACCACAGATATGCAGCCTGAAAGGTCACAAAACTGCTTGAACAAGAGGAGGACAAAACCAAGAAACGAATACGCTAAATATCAAACTAAAAAACATTCTACCATTGAGGATGTCACAACAATTGTCGTTTTGATCAACATCCTGCGCTTTAGTTTTGCTTCGTCTAACTTTTCAATCCACTTCTCAACCTATCAAAATCATTCATTCCATTATAAAGAATTTCTTCAAGGGGAAGGAAATGCAATAATAATGATAGCGATTTTAAACTTACAGTTGGATAATAGAAAGCATACACCATGCCTAATATCCAAATATAGCGATCAAGTCCTGTGCGGAAGTGCCACTCATACATAGGAGGTAAGTGTTCATTCAATCGATTTGGATCTTTATAACCTGCAATAATTTGAAATTTTAGGTTGGTTGGCAAAAATCCTCTGTCCTCTCAAAGATAAAATAGATCTAGAGCTACCTAGAATGAAGGTAAATGGTTCCCAAAGCACTTCAAACACTCCAGGTATTTCCCAAACTAGGATAACGACCAAGAAGCAAGCCAAAAATTTCACAACAATGACAGATCTAATCTCATTGTACTTGTTCAGAATACCAACAGCGCCATATACCGTAAGAGAGAAAAAAGTGTGCAAGGGACAGATGTAGTATAGCATGTAACTGTTGTCAAGGACAATGCAGCACATAAACACCAAGAAATTAAGCCGCCACATCATCTGCTCAGCATACAATGTGAAAAGTCGATGAAATAATAGTTTAGTTTTGATCACAAATAATAACTTTTCTTTTGAAAAGTAAGAGCAAGAAATTGAAGAATCAATTGGAGAACATACCTGAGCAAATCTAGAAAGGCTAAAGTCTTTCCGAGCGTAGTAATATGAAAAATTCCCGAATCCAGTCATCCACACATATGCAGCAACACATACACGACCTACATTGTAAATTTCTCTTGCAGCAAAGTAATGGTACATCAAAAAACTCACCTATACAAGACAAAAAAAAAAAACTATAATTATTCTTAAAAGCTTTCAACCAAAACCTTTATGAGGTTAGCATTTGTAACTATCCAAGATTTGAGATGAAATTAAGACAAAACGTAACAATTGCCTGTCAGATTGATGAAGGCTCGTTGAAACTTATTTCAAGAACAGTAACAATTTAATTATGTGAAGGAGTAACTGACCTGCATCCATCCTTTCCACTCCTCAGTTTGATGCCTATTCAAGAATAGTAAAGGTTTCACTGAAAATGGTGATTTATCGAGATGTATCTTGAACGAAGTTACCGCTGAAACTATGATGAGAAGGAACAAGAGGAAGAAGAAAAGATCTCGATTGTAACTCTGCAAAAATTGACCATGTAACAGAGGTATTAGATCGGGGACATGAAACAAATTTTCAGTACAAGCGTGTCTCATGAGGAAAAAAAAGAGTTTAAATCACTGAAAGAAAAGGGTTCTTGAATTTAAGACACCTTCTTTGAGGTACCAAATATATCAGTACGGTCACAAATGTAGAAGTATGCTAAAAGAAGACCTAATTCAGATCTGTAAGAAGGAAACGGAGGATTATATTAACAAAAAAGAGATAAAATTCAAATATAAATATTTAGCTTAAATTGTATGCAAACGTTTACATACGCTGCTCTGAGTAACATCCGATTTTCTATCAAGAATGACTCTTCCAGCGTAATGAACCTAGCAGGCAAAATAATCATAAGTAAAACTTAGAGAATCAGCAGTTGACATTGGAAGAAATCAATGCTTTCTTTTGTAAACCTGAGAATAGTAGAGAAGGTGGGTGGAATTCGAGCTCCATAAGGAATAGACTTGATAGCTCCTCCTTCTAATAAAACAGCTTTATCATCTTCCTTTACACTATGACTTCCTACCTCAGCCAACCCAACATCAGAGTGCCTTCTGAAAAACGAATCCAACTTCAGTATGGAAGATGTTTAAGAATGAATAACTTTTCAACTAAAATATCAACTTACACTTTGGAAGAGATCGACTTCTTTTTAAACACTAAGTACTCCGAATAAATCCACGCAACGACAATTGTTATAAATCCGATGAGAAACGAAACCTGTGGCAATCAAGTGACAAACCAGTAGAAATCCATAATAACATTAGTCTAGTTTCCATTGAATAAAGCAACAACTCCTTGAGATAAAGGCTTAGTTACATTTCATTCATAATATTTGAAAGTTCGCACCATCAATTAGCTTCTTCCACAGGATTACAAATAATCAAACGAATTGAAATAGTTCGAAAGTGACTGGAATACAAACCTGACCGTGAGTCACAGGACCTAATAAAGCCATTGCTACGAGTTACCGACAAAATCCGAAATGGAAGAAGTCGATCAGAAGGGATGCTTACAAGACAGCAAGAAGCATTACCAATGTTTTGGCGCTCGCAAGAACGATCAGAGGAAAAGGGAATGGAAAGAAGAAAACAGAAGGGGATGAGCAAAGAGAAGTGCTCCATTGGGAATATATGTAGCGAAGAGAGTTAGAGATGGATCAAAGAAAGAAGTAAATGAAAGAAAGAAGAACGAGCGAAACAATAAATGTAATGCTCTAGCAGTTTTTCAACTTCAACTCCTGAAATCCGTTTTCCATTTTCAAAGAATGTGCCTTCTTCAACAGTGTCGCTTTTGGCCGGAGTTTCTTCAACAGTCCAGTCAAGCTGGGTTCCATTGTTTTCTACGTTGAACTCCCAAAAAAAAAAAACTGCAGAGGAGTTTTAAATTTTAAGTGCAGAGAAGTATTGAAATCTAAAAATAAATAATAATAAATAAATACTCCAGAGGAGTTTTGAACTTTAGTGCGTAAAACACCAAAACGAAACAACATGTTTAAAACAAACAAAAAAAAGGTTTCGTGTATTTAATTATTAATAATTATAATTACTGGTTAAATAACTACTGTTTTTTTTAATAGGTTGAGTCTTAGTTTGGAATTGTTGTAGCTATTAAAATAATTGCTAGTAAATGTTGCTTTTAGAAAATTCAACTGTAATATAGAATAAATTAGTATTTGATAAATTTCAGCTTTAAACTTAAAAAAGCATACTACAGTTTGATAAGAAAATATTAAATTGTTATGATTTAACTATAATAACTAAGAAAATGTACTATCAAAATTTGCAATAATATTTTTTTGTCGATAATTTATAATTTTTAAATAATTGTTTAAAATGTTATATGTTTTCAGTTTTTTTTTTTTGCTGGAGTTAAATTATTTTTTAAATATTAAGATAAATAGATGTAATTTTTTAAAAAAATCCTAGTATTAATTTTTTTTTTATTTTAAATTGTGCATTCATCTAATCAATTAAAAAAAATAGAAAATATAATTTGGTGGAAATAACCAATCCACAGGCCGCGCGGGTAGCGAAGGACGTCCTTGTTCGGGGATAAGGATTGCTATGATCAATTTATTCGACTAAATATCAAGAGAAGATGGTAAGGTGTGTAAGGCAGCAATGGCGGTGAGGCCGAAGTAAGTCCTGGGATCACACCCTCAGTGGTTTAACGCCGGAATCTCAAGATATTTAGAGGAAGAAATACTGAAATCATAAAGCAGTCAGTTCGGGCCATTCAGGATAAACACTGGGTGACGTCATCACCACGACAAAAGAAGATGAAGATAGACGACAATGAATTGCAGACATATGTTATCAGCTTTCAGCTTTTGTAATTTTGTTCTTTTCTTTCTTTTTCAAAAGCAGCTTTATTAAAGTTTGCTTTTACTTTTGTAAAGTATTTTGTTTTATTGAGAATTTTGAGATTCCAAAGAGATAAGGCAAAGCAGGGGCATGTCCTGTCGGCCACTCTTAGATTTCCTGTACAACTGTTGTGAGTTTTGGAATATCTTGTATAGTATTCTAAGTCAGTGTGAAGTCACTGAGGGAATTCTATATATAGACCACTACTTCAACCCTTAATGGTATCAGAGCCTTGAGCTCGAAAATTCTCTCTTACTTCTCTCTACTCTCTTCTCTCTCTATGGAGTAAACTCTTCAAAGGCTTAAGATAAGTAATAACTTCTCTCTATAACTCTTTCTTTGGTTCTTATCAATGTTCTTAATTACTTCTTTTAATTTATTAGTCAGATGTCTCTCTAAATTCAGAAAATTTTTAAAGGAAGAAATTATTCTTTTCAAAGTAACTTGATAAAGGCGTGGTTAACCTTCAAGTTTGAATAAGAATTATTTTAACCTTTTAAACTTTATAATTTAGATCGATTGATATAAACTGATAAATATTACAAGTATTTAAGCCAAAGCTAAGAATCAATTAAAGCTTATAGATTATTGTTATTATGCATTTTAAGTTCGTTTCCTCCACCTCTCTTCTCCATGCTTTCCAAGTTAAAGAAAAAAATCTTTTACTCTCCAGTTGTAGTAGATAATACTACATCTTCAAATGATCCTGCAAAGGATATTGAGAAAGCTCTGGCGAAAATAAATCGTACAGAGAATCAAATAGCCCAGATTGAAGAGAAACTTCAAAACTGGTCTGTTCCAAAGCTTGATGTTGGAACCATTTATAGGATTCCAATATTTAGCCACAAAGAACGGGATGTTATACACATTTCCGAATCAAATATTTCAACAGAAAATGATATTACCGAATATCGTCTGTTTGAAAATGAAGAACTTGGCACCTATAGCAAGCAGTTCAAGTATTTGCATATAGGGTGTGTTCAAGTTGCCATCAAACCTCTCTATAGGACTGGCCTAGACTCTCCCGTCTATGTCGCCTTAAGAGACAAAAGACATCTGAATTTCTCAGACTCTATTCTGGGAATTGTTCAGTCCAATTTAGAAAACGGTCCAGTATACTTCTCTTGTAAACCTGGATTTAACGTTTCTCTTCAAGATCGTAACATTTTAGACGTACTCAATCTAGATGTTAGAGGTCAAGGATTACGCATGAAAGATGGTTCATATCCATATGCTATCATCTTCAGGCTGTATTACAAAGTGATGGAAACTAATCTATCACCCAAAGCTCTAGGAGTTTCTCCTAGAAATTATACTATGCTTATGGAAGTCAATATTGGAAAAACCTCTATGACTGTTCCTAAGCAACTCAATTGGCGAGAACTTACGTCTAATCCTATTTGGAGTATAGAAAATGCTACTATTCCAAGTAATAGACAAAGTTCTAACGCTCATATATCTGAATTCGCAGATGGTCATGTGGAAGTCCAATTTCAATTTCATGACGACCCAAAACCACCGCTAATTTAAGAATATTTAAGTAGCCGACCAAGCACCAGTTCAATTGTGCGCTCCGCTACTAATCAAAAATCTGTTGGTAGATCTAAATCCCTTAGAGTGGATTATGATTTTCCAGTACCAGACATTCAACATGAAAAGTCTGAAGGATCTTTATCCCCTACTCAGACTGATATGGAAAGAAAATCTGGTTATGTTTATGATCAGATTAATACTCTCACCACTGATAAGAATCATCTATCAGCCAATGAGAGAAAGTCATTTGACGAAAGATATGATGATTATCTCACCATAGCTTTCAATGAAGTCAAAAATGGTAAGAAATCTGACTTTTCAGCTATTCTTACTAAACAAAAATTCATTGACTTGTGTACCCACCAAGTTAATGTTATCAAAAAGCCAACTGTTTGGCTAACAACTACAGGAAAAGAAATAGTTTCTAACTATCCTCCGGAAGAAGAAGCTACTTTCCCTCATCATTTAGTTTCATCTACAAAAATTACCTATTCTCTTTATAAGATTATTGATGAAGAGAAAACAAAAGCTGTTGGTGTTAGAGAAATCAAGAACATCCAACAACAACTCAACTATTCTAATAAAGTCCTTACGACTTTATCAAAATCAGTTGAAGAAATAAAGACCGCTGACAATTCTGTCAAAACGGTTTCAATGACGGAACGAGCCGATTTATCGAAGATCGACCCACTCCGACCTACAGTCCAACCAAACCCCAGACACCATAGTCTAAAGTTTGGGGATAAGGGCGTTGAAGAATTTCTTGAAAAACTCAACAAGAAATTGTCAAACATAGAACCTACTGCAAGTGATAAAGCAGAAAGTTCTAAGAAAAAAGGTCAGGCTTTCGGACTCTCAAAAAGAGATGAAAACTTGAATATGATCAAAAGAGTTGATCCTTCTGAATCAACTGCAAAGATTCTTCCTATCAGAAATGCTACTGATTTAAAGAATCATTACAAACGGCCATCACCACCCGATCTCGGATGGGATGATACCAAGCCGGAATCTCGTAATTATGACGGGAATTCTCTAGTTACTTGGAACATTGATGGTTGCTCTGAAGGGCAAATGCTCACAATATTCCAAGAAATGTTTGTGGCAAGTACAACTTATTCCAAGAGCTTTACTCAGCCAGAAATATTAAACTGCTTACTTTTTGGATTAACAGGTAATCTAAGAAGCTGGTGGTATAATCAATTAACTGATGAAGATCGAAATTCAGTTAAAGAATCAGTCTTAGAAACCACTAAGACTAGGACCAATGCAGATGGCCTAGAAGAACGGTATGTGGCCACGGAACCAAATTGTGTAGACACTTTTGTTTACACATGCATGAAACACTTTATAGGATCAGTCAATGGAAGCTCTTTTGGGGATGAAATGCCACAAAATGAGTGATTTCAAATGGTATAAAGACACCTTCATGACCCGTCTTTATAATCTAACTACATGCGGGGATAACGTTTGGAAACGAAAATTTGTTTCTGGGTTACCCAAATATGTAAGTCAAAAGTTATATTCTACTATGTTACTAAAACATGGAGGAGTAGAAATAAATTGGGCATCCCTGACCTATGGGGATATCAATAGCACTATCCAGGCAGTTTGTCTTGAACTCTGCCAGGAACAGCAACATAATAAGAAAGTAGCAACAAACTCAGATTACCGAAAGGAACTGGGCTCTTTTTGCAGGCAATACGGGGTTGATAATACACCTCATTCAAAAAAGAAATCGAATAAAAAGCTTTTTTCTAAAAGCAAACGATCTTCAAATGAGTCTATTCCTCGAAAAAGGAAATACTATAACAAGCGGAAGGCAAAAAGAAATCAAGCCGCCGCAAACAGGAGCACTGTTAAGTGCTACCATTGTCAAAAGACTGGACATTATGCTAATAGATGTCCAGACCTCAAGAAAAAGATTAACAAATTAGAAATCGATGACAATGTCAAACAATCTCTACTTGGGATCTTTGAAGACATGTCTATTAAAGAAGACTCTTCTTCTGAATCTTCCAATAATGACATGATCAATCAAATAGAAGAAGGTACTGATTATTTTGATCCTTCTTCCTCAAATGAATCAGACGATGATGTCATTCCATGTGGAGGATGCATCAACGTTCTTACAAATTCTCAGGAAGCGCTTTTTGATGCCATTGAAGCGATACCTGATCAAAATATTCAAAAACAGATGTTCATTAAGCTCAAAGAAGAACTTAAAGGAACATCAGCAGAAGAAGAAAGAAGGCCTATTTACTTCAATTTCCAGGAAGTAATAAATAGGTTAAACACAGAATCTAATCCAATGCCTGTCAGAATCCAAGACTTGCAATTGGAGATCAAAAACCTCAAAAAGGAAGTTGTTGATTCTAAGCAACGACTTAATACTCTTGAAAACAAAATGCTTGTTGTTCAAGAAAGGACAAATCAGATGATATCTGGATCATCCTCTCAAATGATTGTTAATGATAATATTAATTACATTAACAAGGTATTCAATCAAAAGTGGTATTCAAAAATCACTTTAAAAATCCGTGATTATAAAATCACGGTAATAGCCCTCATAGATTCGGGAGCTGATCAAAATGTCCTTAATGAAGGAATTATTCCCTCAAGGTATTTTGAAATATCTCGCCAAACCCTAAGAGGAGCGAACAATCAGGAACTGATAATTAATTACAAATTATCAGGAGTCCATATATGCAACAAAGACGTGTGCTTTTTAAGTACATTTCTTTGTATGAAAGATTTGAATGAGGAAGTGATTCTTGGAACTCCATTCCTCACTCAATTATATCCATTCGAAGTTTCTGAAAGGGGAATTACCTCTCATAAACTGGGAAAGACAATTATTTTTGAGTTTTGTGATGACATAACTCCAAAATATATTTCAAATATTGAGGAAGGCCTCAACAGAATCTCTAAGAAGGAAAAACAAATTAAATTCCTTCAAGATGATATCAAATGTAGAAGGATTTCTTAAGAAATCATAAAACCTTCTATTCAAAATAATATTCAGATAATTCTGAAAAGAATTCAATCTGAAATATGTTCAAATATCCCAAATGCCTTTTGGGACAGAAAACGTCACATAGTGGACCTTCCCTATGTGGATAATTTTGATGAGGCCCATATCCCAACTAGGGCAAGGCCCATCCAAATGTCAAAGGAGCTCGTCAAACCTTGCAAAAGCGAGATTGACGATCTTCTCAAAAAGGGTTTAATAAGCCCGTCAAAAAGCCCATGGTCTTGTGCGACTTTCTATGTTAATAATCAAGCTGAAAAGGAACGTGGCGTTCCTAGATTGGTTATTAACTATAAACCTTTAAACAAGGTTCTCAAATGGATTAGGTATCTGATACCTAATCGCCAAGATTTGCTTAAGCGAATAGCTTCTGCAAAAATCTTTTCAAAATTTGATATGAAATCTGGCTTCTGGCAGATTCAAATCAATGTCAAAGATCGGTATAAAACCGCTTTCAATGTACCATTCGGTCAATACGAATGGAATGTAATGCCATTTGGTCTGAAGAATGCTCTATCGGAGTTTCAAAAGATCATGAATGACATTTTCAATCAATATCAAGACTTCACAATAGTGTATATTGATGACGTTCTTGTATATTCTCAAACGATAAAAGAACATTTTAAACATTTAAAATGTTTTATTTATGTAATAAAAAAAAAATGGTCTTGTGGTATCTCTACCAAAGATTATATTATTTCAAACAAAGATTCGCTTCTTAGGATACGAAATCGATCAATGAATTATCAAACCTATCCAACGGTCATTAAATTTCGTGGATAAGTTTCCAGATATTATTCAAGATAAGACCCAGCTACAGAGATTTTTGGGTTGTGTCAATTATATCGGAGACTTTATTAAAGATCTCTGTATCATGTGTCTGCCACTATATGACAGATTGAAGAAAAATCCAAAGCCATGGAAAGATGAGCACACTAGTGCTGTCAAATCTATCAAGGCTTTAGCAAAAGCCATCCCGTGCTTATCGCTAGTGGATGAGTCGGCAAAAATTATCGTTGAAACTGATGCCTCAGATCTCGGTTACGGCGGTATCCTCAAACATGAAGTTAACGGAAAAGAATTACTTATCCGTTACCATTCCGGAGTTTGGAATAGTGCCCAAAAGAACTATTCCACTATCAAAAAGGAAGTACTGGCAATAGTACTTTGCGTTCAAAAGTTCCAAGGAGATCTTATCAACAAGGATTTTCTTGTCAGAACCGATTCAAAAGCAAGTAAATATATCTTCGAAAAAGATATAAAAAATCTTGTTTCAAAACAAATCTTTGCAAGATGGCAAGCAATCTTATCTTGCTTTGATTTCTCAATTGTGCCTATAAAAGGCAGTGAAAATAGCCTAGCTGATTACCTCTCGAGAGAACATCTCTCTCGAACAATCTCTAAGCTATCTTCTCAATGCAACACGGTCATTCAAGACCGCCTTCAACAGGAAGGCCCCCAGGCCAAACCTCTCAAACAACCCTAATCAAGGGGTAACTCAATCAACAGCTAGTTCCTCTAGGACTAGTTCTCAAAGGGGTAAACGCCCCATTTCTCAAACATCTGTACTCACTCCTATGAATGCAGACCATTACGCGATGGATCTCGAATATACTACGATATCTAGACGACGTCCAGGTTCCTCTCCAAGGAATTTATCAATTAGGGAAGGAGAAAGTCATATTCAGATTGTCTCTTCTCCTAACTCAAATAGACCAGCATCAGGTTCGATTTCTCGAAATCAATCCTATGCTAGGACTTTACGACCTGCTGTCTTTCAGGCAAGACCTCAGATAACAGGTTATCATACAAAAACTTCATTAGAAGAAATAATCATCGAACCAGAATTCGATGGTCCTTCTCCTAAGGAAGTCTGTGCTCAAATATATCCTTCTGGCTTTCTTTTTATGCTTGAGGATATTTCAAAAACGAGATTATTCTACGAGTTTATTTTAGTTGATACAAAGTATACTACAGTTTGATAAGAAAATATTAAATTGTTATGATTTAACTATAATAACTAAGAAAATGTACTATCAAAATTTGCAATAATATTTTTTTGTCGATAATTTATAATTTTTAAATAATTGTTTAAAATGTTATATGTTTTCAATTTTTTTTTTTTGCTGGTGCTAAATTATTTTTTAAATATTAAGATAAATAGATGTAATTTTTTTAAAAATCCTAGTATTAATTTTTTTTTAAAAAAAATTGTGCATTCATCTAATCAATTAAAAAAATAGAAAATATAATTTCGTTTTATGAGAAAAATATTAGATATATAAAATCAAAGAATAAAAATGAAATTTTGTTAAAAAGATGAATCGGATTTTATGAAAATCTATTTTTAAAAGTTAGTAGGAACATATTTTGTGAATGTACGTGTTTTACAAAAGTGATTTTAACGAAACAATCAATTCTATCAAATAGAAACATCGGTTAGGATTTTTTCTTAATAACTTATAACACTTTCAAAATCAATCCGAAATGTAATGTTGCTGTTGCAAGTTGTATATGTAACCAAAAGTTTTAAACTTTGCATTTATGTCTCTAGTAGGTGAGTTCTGCTTTTCTTGTAAATCATGCGAGTATTTTTCTTCGGTTTCCTTGTTTAGAAGCATTTCCGTTTATAGTTTCATGCTAATTTTTTTTTTCTCTTTCACATCAAATTGTAAAAACGTTCATGAAAAAGTTCCAGGTAGCTATTGAGTGTCAAAATAACAAGAAAATTATCGAGCAAGTTTTTGTCTAAAAAAGATAATATAATATAATATATTGAGTTTGGTTAGGTTAAATTACAAGTTTTGTCTACAAAAAAATAGATTAGTCAATTGATTAAAAAAAAGGTAAAATGCGTATTTCTAAATAATTAGACAACAACTCTCTGTTTTTTTTTTTTTTAATGGGAAGTGTCAAGCATGCGGGAAGCAGAAGAAGAGATAAAGAAAACAGCTCTTCTCCAATCTCATTTTATAATTTTGGAAGAATGTATACATATTTTAAATTGATAATCTAAAATGTACATTTATTATTATTATTTAAAATTGCAATTAAAATAAAAAGGGACATAATTTGAACTTACTTCCAAAAAAAAAAAAAATTGAACTTACAACCCATAAAGAGGAAAGCTAATATTTCAAAATAATAATAATAAAAGAGGAAAGCTAATTATAATGCATTCAAAGTATTTTAAATAGGTTGATAAATACATATAGAAAAAATAACAAAAAAAAAAATCATTCTACGTGAGTTCCATGTTAATCATGTACCATGTACACGATTTACGTGTTAATCGAGTTTGTAACTCTCATTTTGTCAATAGTTTCTTTTTTACTCTAGATTGTAATTTTTTTAACATTATTAAAATTCTTTTTTCCAAATTGCTTCGTATTTTAATATTAAAAAAAATATGATCATTTTTTTATAGTTACGTTTTTTGCTTTTCCATTTTCTTGACATAAAATTGGAAAAAAATTATAAATTTTAGTAGCGGGTTGATAGGACCTATAAAGTCCTATTTAATTATACTTATTTCTTGTTAATTAGAAGGATTTTATGTGTTTTATTATTATTTTTTAGGGATTCGAACAATTCACGTGTTTGAAGAGTTTGCACCATTTCAGAATTAATTCGGACCAAATTGGAGGTGATTCGAGCAACTGAATTTCTATACCAAATTTGACCGATCATATCATGATATTTCGAGATGAAAATATATTCAAATTTGGTATCAAATCGAAGATTATTGAATTATCTTTCCAACGGTATAATACTCATTGAATTCCAATAAGTATTATGAAAGTTATGGCATTTTGAGTGATTACTGCTCCTGCTGGAAAACTGCTGTACCCGAGAATATTTTGTGCCAACTTCCGTTCCCATTATCTTGCTTCTCACGTTTTGGAATATATTCAAATTAGATATCATTCTAAAGATCTCGGAATGATCTTTCCAACCATATAAAGATCACGTTAATCCAAGGTTTGGAGAAGAAGTTATGAGCAAAATAATGAAGACTGCGCAATCCAGAAACTTTCCTTATTTGCAACATTCTATGTTTGTTTTAAGAATTTAGGGAAGGATTTTCGAGTTTTAGATGTATTTTCCAGCATTTTACAAGAGAGAACATTATTTACTTTATTTTAAATGTTATTCCCTAATTGTTTTGGGAAAACATCTTTCTAGAATTTAGGGTTTCTTACTTGTGTAAGTTGTCTACTTGAAGGCTATTTAAGCCTTCTTATGGACAGCAGGGGGCATCTCTTTTTGGCCTCTTGGCCTAGAAGTTTTTAGAGAGTTTTTAGACTCCTTTTCTCTTTTCTCCTTAGACAATAATGGTATCAAATTTTATCACGATGCTCGGCTAAACTTCGCGTTCCTAATTCAGAGGTCGGTTGTAATCAATTGCAATATTGTGAGGTTTGAACCTTAACGTAGTTTTCTTTCAATTGCAAGTATTCTTTGATTCCCGTGTTAATTTTATAAGTATGTATTTTGATTGAATTGACGCCTTAATCACTCTACATGTTTTATTGCTAATCATGATCATGATCCGTAATTGTCATGTTGAATGAACCGGTAGCATTAGGATTATCACATGTGTATGTTTTGTGGGTTTCCATATTACATGGCTTGCATGTTTAATTCTAGGAATCAAAGAAGCATGTTAATTAGGTGAAAGTTGTTTTACCTGATCGATTGTCTTGGTCGTTCCAAAGTTCGTAATGCCTTTATCTAAATAAATTGAAGCGGTTTCGTAAAGATTTGTTTAGGTAATTAGCGTTAACTTGGCGTTCGTTAGAGTTAATGACCTTAGGGAATTTGCTACTTTTTGGGGTTTCCTAATAAGTTGATCAAGTACTTGCATGGTTAAGATTAAATATTTTGAATGCCTATGATCAATGTTTGCAATTGAATATAACCGCACCTCTGAACTGGAACTTGGTAAGAGTTGATTTTTCCCTTTTAGTGTTTGTTTTGTTTTGTTATTTTTATTTCATTAAGTAAGAAAATTTTCAAAACCCCCTTTTTAATTGCTTTCTCATTTGCAAATTTAACTTAAGAAATTAATATTCGGTTCCCTGAGATCGACCCGGTCCACTCAATGCTACAAGTAGCTTAGGATCGGTTTATAAATTTTAATTTGACGAGCCCTCGACAAGCTCGCATCACGGGTATTCTTTTTTCTTTTTTGGTTTTAACCATAAACTTATTATCAAAAAGGTAAAGTTGAAGAAGTGGAGAGCAACAAAATAGCTTAATCACCTAGAATTCATTGCACCCACGTAACGAGGTAAAGAAGAAGGGTTATGGAGGAGCAAAACACATACATGGAGAAGACGAGAAAAGATGTTGAGAAATTGCGAGGAAAACTAGATGCTTTTCTCACCTTATTAAAGAAAGGAAAAACAGTGGTTGATATGGCTCAGTCTAGCAGTATGGCTAATGATTCTATGGGAATCAAACCTCTTATTCAACGACCAACAGACAACTTTACTCCATACCTTCCCTTTCTTAAATAATAAGAATGAACATGTACCTATAAGCAGCCAGGCTAGGCTTTCGCTCCCAAAAGGTGAGTCCCCAAAAGCAATTGTTATAATCCCTAACCTTGACGGTCCAGACATCATAAAAGGACTGATAGGGGAAATGAATGCATCTTCTAGTGAAAAACTAGAAGTTCTGGAAGAAAGACCGAGAGTAGTGGAGGGCACCGACGTCTTTGGAAGTATAGATGTTGCTCGAATGTGTCTGATACCATATGTAATTCTTCCACCGAAGTTCAAGGTCCCTGAGTTTGAAAATTTTGATGGAACATCGTGTCCTAAAAGCCATATTATCATGTATTGCAGGAAGATGGCAATGCAAGTTTGTAATGACAAGTTATTCATACATTGTTTTCAAGATAGCTTGACAGGTCCAACCGCTCCATGGTACAGCTTGACAATGCTCATGTTGACACGTGGAAAAATTTGGCCGACTATTTCCTTAAACAGTACAAACACAATATAGATTTGGCTGATGATCGTTTAGATTCGCAAAGAATGGAAAAAAAAAGTTTTGAGAATTTGAAAGAATATGCTCAAAGATGGAGAGACACAACAGCTCAAGTTCGACGACCGTTGACTGGCAAGGTATTATCAGCCTTGTTTATCAATACCCTTAAGTCCCCATTTTACGACCATAAGATAGGGAATGCTTTAACGAACTTCTCTGACATGATGACGATTGGGGAAAGAATTGAGTATGGAATCAAGTATGGTAAGATCAGTCAAACTGTAGAATCATAAACAGCCGAAAAGACGAGAAAACAAAGGAAAGAGAGGTGTAGATGGTAGGAAAGGTGAGAAAATTTATTCCACAATCACATCAGCAAATGTTGCGATACTCCTCAGGTTATTATCCACCCTCATACGGATACCCCTCATATGGATACTATCCGTATAATGTAAATAGTACATCTACTCAATATTTTCCTTACTCGTGCCAAGGTTTAAGACCCCTAACAAATCAAAGCTTCTAGCCTCACAGGCAATAGCAGACAGTTACTACGGGACAACAGAATAACAAGGTAGCACAGAAGCCTCAATGTGATCCAATTCTAATGACATATACTGAGCTTTTACCTCAATTGTTCTAAAATCTTCAATTGGCACCTAAGCCTTTTCGACCAATGCAACCCCCTATCCAAGATGTTATGATCTTAACACTCATTGTGATTATCATGCAGAAGCCGCTGGGCATACGACAAAAAATTGTACTGCCCTGAAGTACAAGGTGCAGGAGCTCATCAACGTAGGGTGGTTGAACTTAGCACCAAATCACCAACATCAATAAGAACCAAATCACCAAGTAAATGCAATAGAATATTAGAGTATTAACGTAAAAGCATATGTTCCAAAAATTGTGACTCCCATGGAAAAACTTTTTGAAGATTCTCATTGCTAATGGTTATATGTCTGTGGAATACTATGTTCGGATTCTACTCATAAAGGATATAATGATAACCTAACTTGTTCATTTTATGTTAGGGCAAAAGGTCATTCTTTGGACAAGTGTCATCACTTTCGCAAGAAGGTTCAAAAGTCGATGGATTCGAAGGTTCTTACTGTTGCACAAGCTTATCACTCTAATAGGATAACGTAGTAGGCGTTGGTAGGCGTTGTTGAGTGATTTTCCTCTAAAAAGGTCGGATTGAATGTGCCTTTTAAACCTCTCACAATCTTTTATGGTGAGAAGCCTACTCTATCCACTACTGACTCGAAACCAATCACCTAGGTGCCAGCGCCTTTTGGATACAAAAGTTCGAAAGTAGTACCTTGGAGCTATGAGTACAAGGTGACTATCAACTCAAAAATGCCATCACTTTCTATCGACAATATCACTGGAGTCTAGAGCTAGCACAAAGTGGAAGATGTTACACTCCTGATCAGTTAGTGAAGCAATGTGGAAATAAGGGAAAATAGCAAAAGTTTGGTGCTAAAACTAGTACATGCAATGATGACAAGTTCAAGGAAACAACAAATGACTCAAAGATCAAATTGTCTGTATTTGAAGAAGATGCCCAAGAGTTTCTGAGATTGGTTAAGCAGAGTGAGTACAAAGTGGTTCATTAATTAACCCGAAAACCTGCAAAAATTTCTATATTTTCTTTGTTGTTATCCTCGGCGGCACATTGAAATATGATACTAGAAGCATTGAATCAAGCCTATGTTCTTAAGGACATCACATCAGACAGTCTAGATAATATTGTTGGAAATATAACTGTTTGCAACTCCATAACTTTTACTGATGATGAGATATCCCCTGAGGTACATGATCACACACAGGCACTTCACATTTATGTCAAGTGCAAAGACTTCCTAATTACAAAGGTCCTAGTTGATAATGGATCTTCACTGAACATAATGCCAAAATCAGAAAAGTTGCATGTTGACATGTCTCACATGAGGCCTAGCATTGTGGTAGTAAGGGCCTTTTATGGAGCATGAAGTCAAGTCGTTGGAGATATCGAGGTCCCAATACACACAGGCATTCCTACCGCATATAGCTTTTTACTAAGGTGGCCTTGGATATACTCAGCTAGAGCTGTCCCATCAACACTCCACCATAAGCTCAAATTTTCAGTTGAAAAAAGCCTAGTAATTGTCTTGGGCCAAGAGGATATTTGGGTTTCGAGACTAGCCTCAATGCCTTATGTCGAAGTAGCTGAGGAAGCATTTGAATAATTATTTCAAAACTTTTGAGATTGCAAGTGCCATGGACATGATGAGAGTATAGAAACAAGAATAAGAAAAGCGATTAGCCATATTGGAAAATCGTGAACCAAAGCATGATGAAAACAAGATTCCACCTTTATCAATCTTTCAGATGTGCGGGTGTAGAAGAAGAAATGGGTCCATGGAGCTTTTGCAATTGTGACCGTGATTGAAGAAGAAGAAATGAGTCCATGGATTTACCTGTGCCTAGAGAATTTTGAGCTCAACAATTGGAGCACTATCAAGCTTCCATCATTTGCTGTTAAAGTGTCAAAGTAATGGTTCATCTTATTTTTAATTGTTTTGATCATTTAGGTTTTTATTAAGTCTAGGTCATTTTGTTTGTTCTTTTTTAATTTCCATTCCATTATTGTTCGTTCAATTGCATTTCGTTAAAGTTTGGGATTCTATTTATCTTCCATTACTTCACGTATTATTTTCTCTAATGCAAAATATTCATTATTCTTTTTTTTTTCCTTTCTTTTCTCTTCTCGCCAAAGAATTGACGTCTTAAGCAGTAATACTGTGATTGAATGTGCAAACGATCTCAATATGAACTCAATACTCTTATATTCAATGTCAAGTCTGATGAAGAGAGAGATAGATGAGGAAGAAGGAAACTTCAAACCTACCCCCGAGTTGTTGGAAATGATGAAACAAGAAGAAAGAATGTTGGGATTCCATGAAGAGCTAACAAAGGTAATTAACCTGGGATTACAAACAGAGGTCAAAGAAGTTCAAATTGGCACTAATATCTCCATAGAAATCGTCAAAAGTTGGTCGACTTACTTATGGAGTATGTTGATGTATTTGCTTGGTCTTATCAAGACATGCCTAGGTTAGATGAGAGTATTGTAATGCACCATTTACAACTCAAGCCTGAGTGTAAACTCGTAAGACAAAGTTGCAGAAAATGAAGCTGGACATGTTAGTAAAGATAAAAGATGAAGGCAAGAAACAAATTGACTTTAGATTATCGATTGTTGCCAATTACCTTGTGTGGGTGGCAAACATTATTCATGTGCCAAAAAAGAATGGACAAGTTATAATGTGTGTTGATTATAGAGATTTGAATCGAGCAAGTCCTAAAAACAACTTCCTGCTCCCTCATATTGATGTGTTGGTAGATAATACTGCTGGTTTTTCTACCTTCTCCTTCATGGATGGGTTTTCAGGCCACAACGAGATTAAAATGGCATATGAGGATCAGGAAAAGACCACATTCATTACATTATGGGGAACGTTTTGCTACAAAATCATGCCATTTGGATTGGAAAATGTTGGGGCAACTTACCATCGAGCCATGGTCACTTTGTTCCATGATATGATGCATAAAGAAATTAAGGTTTACGTGGATGATATGATTGCTAAGTCGAAACATGGGGAAGAGCATACAATTGTCCTCTGCAAGTTATTTGAACCGTTGAGAAAGTTCAAACTTAAACTCAATCCAAACAAATGTATATTTAGGGCAACGTCTGGCAAGTTGCTAGGATTTGTTGTTAGTCAGGAAGGCATCAAAGTTGACCCCGACAAAGTAAAAACAATCTTAGACGTGCCACCCCCGTAAACCCAAAAGGAAGTGAGAAAATTACATTGCAAGGTTTATAGCACAATTAACCACAACTTGCGAACCTATCTTTAAATTACTTCACAAAAACAATGACGAAATTTGGAATCAAGATTGCCAAATTGCATTTGATAAGATTAAGTAGTACCTACAGAATCCACCAGTTCTCGTACCACCAGTTTCAGGACGTCCTCTCGTCCTATATCTCACAGTGACAGATGCAATGGGATATGTACTTGGACAACATGGTGATTTTGATAGAAATGAGCGGGCCATATACTATTTAAGTTAAAAGTTCACTAGTTGTGAAACCAGGTATTCATCGATGGAAAAAACTTGTTGTGCTTTAGCTTGGGCCGCACGTCGCTGAAGACAGTATATGTTGTATCCACAACATGGCTCATCTAAAAAATAGATCCTGTAAAATATATTTTCAAGAAACCATCTCTATTAGGACGGATTGTGAGGTGGCAAGTTCTTTTATCTGAATATGACATCACCTACGTGACTCTTTGTCAATAAAAGGGAGTGTCATTGCTGATTACTTAGCATAATAACCCATAGATGACTAGGAGCCGATGAAGTTAGACTTCCCATATGAGTATGTTTTCACTATAACAGTGGGTGAAGAAAGCTTAAGTTTAGAGATGTGGACCATGTTCTTTGATGGGGCTTCAAACGAGTTGGGCCATGGGATAGGTGCAATATTAATATCACCTAAAGGGAATTGTTCTCCCTCACTGTTAAGCTATGTTTTGACTGCACACACAACATGGCCGAATACGAAGCATGTTCGAGGCATCCAGGCTGCCCTAGATGTGAAAATTAAAAAACTTCAAGTTTTAGGGGACTCTTGTTGGTAATCCACTAAGATGTTCCGTACAAAATATCTCAAAAGATGGGGAGAAAACCGCGCGTGCGAGCTTGTGCGTAACTTCATTGCACGATCAATGGCACTTTGCAAACGAAACCATCCCCCACCTGTTCGCCAGGTCTAACGCTTCATCAATGAGGCTTTTCATTTCAGAGCAATCCGAGGAGACATTAAGGAGGGCGCCAGCGGCTTCCGTCGAGTCCGATTCCACTGTGATTGGCAGAAAAGGAACTTGAAAATCAGAAAGTAAGCTTCAAACTCGTTATCTTCCACTTTCGATTGATTCATTGCATACCGACTCCCACCAAACACCCATCAGAGTCCTGCACGATCCAACCCAGCCTTCCCATTCCAGCTTCATTAGACCACGAAGCGTCAGTGTTGATCTTCCACCCAATTTCATGAGGGGACCATTGATGAGTCTCATATTTGATGTATTTTTAGCCTTCTAAACTTAGGTTATTTGCAAAAATTCATGCTTATATGTCCATAATTATTAGAAAATTGATATGAGAATAACCCAAATCAGTAAAAGTATTATTTTGTGATGAGAGATCTAAAATGATAGGAAGAGAGTTGAATTTTACTGATTTTTTATGTTTTTATGCAGAAAACTGTAACTGTCAGCATTGCGACTCCAATTGCAACTGCAATTTTTTTCTGGAGACAAAATTCCTAAAAATCATGAAGAATTCTGAAAATTCAATTTTGTGCTGATATTTGAAGATATTCTCCACGTATCAAGCTCATAAATATTCGATTCCTGCCTTAAACATACATGAAGTAAACCCTAGTATTTGGAGGCTATAAATATGAAGATTCAAGCCACAGAAAAGCCATCCAAGATTTTTTTCACGACTTGAAGACCACTTTACTTGCTGCACTTTTTATTTTCTATTTTTTTTTTACTTAAAGGAAGAAGAACGTTGCCCAAACTTCAATACATCCATGTCGAAAGTCTAGGGTTGTGAAGATCTTACTCTCCTTGACAAAGGTTGAGTTTAGATCGATTGAAGATGTGGAAGTTATCTCATTGAGTTCTATTTTCATTTGTATTCGCAAGTTTATTTTTCTGTTTTAAGTTATTTAATTCCAGCACTTTGAATTCTGTTATTTTACATTCAGTTTACTTATAATCCTCGTCTTTAATTGTATTTCTTTAAATTCACAACAAGTTTGGTTTTAATAAAGTTCATTATTATTCCTTTAAGTTATTCTTTACCTTTTAGTTCAACACTTTATTTTTTCAGTTTCTATTTTTCTTTCTTTTAAAGTCAGTATGTGTTTTCTTTCTTTTACTATTATCTTATTTATTTTCTCCATCATAAGCTAATTCTATCATTTGGATTCAGATATGTAGATACCCTAAGGATTAGATGCGTGGCCTAAGATATAAAAGTAACTTTGCACGATTCCATAACATTGCTTCCTTTTGTTGATTATCATTCTTATTGTGAATCTAGTTTGATCACCTAGGTGAACATACAGAAATCGAGTTTAATACTGAAAGAGTTAAATAAGATTACGTGTTCGTAAAAGCAATAGTGGAAAGGGGCTTAGACATAAGGACTTATTTTTGACCCTAGACATAGGGCGAAACCTCTAAGACCAAGGGTTGTGTTCTTATTAAACTAAGTTCGTATTAGCCATAGATATATGGTTTAATCACTTAGGCTTCTAAAAGTTTTTCCATTAAAATCGAATAGAAGTTAAACTCAGTTTACATTGCTTGGTGTTTGAGTAAATATTGCAATTGTATTTTTGGTCACAATTATTTTCTAAGAGGCAAAAGCATGTTTGAATCCCATCTTTTTATCATTTGATTTTTAGTACACTCACAACCTTCCCGATTTATTAATATTGGTTACCGATGTTACTTTGTGTGAACGTATTTCCCTTAATTTTAGATTTTGTTGTATCTGTTCTCTGTGGGATCAATACTCGAGAATATTTTCTATTACTACTTGTTTGATATTGTGCACTTACACTAGATTGGAGACTTTTTCTATTCAAAAGTTTTCTTCTAAAAGATCACACGTTTTCAATCAACCAACCATTGATGCAGACTCGGATGGCTTCGACTCTGAATAGATCTTCAAGGAATTGGTAAGTCTTCCTTCCTCTCTATAGCTATCGACTTGTATAATGATTTGTTGGATAATCTGAGAGATGTCAGACTTTGCAATGTTGTTATTCATCAAATTGTGGTGGGTCCATATGCTCCATAGAATAGAAACACTCATACTTAAATCCTCTATATTTAGTAGGCTTTGAGTCCAGTCCCAGCAGCTCATAGAATCTCAATCTTCCCTGAATAAACCAAAAGAATCCATTAGAGAAAGGAAAAATACAGCCAAACCTTTTCAGCCAGCTTCCATCCCCAAAACAAATGAGTGGTTGTTTCCTCCTTGGCCCTGCAAAACAAACAAGTTGGATCAGAATCAATTCCTTTAAGCCTTAAGTTAGATTTAGAAAGAATGGCGTTTTTAAGGATCCTCCAAACATATATTTTTGCTTTGGTAGCGCTTTGATATTCCACAATCCTTTCCATTTTGTCTCCACTGTTTTGAGGTTCGAAGAGGAGGCTTTGTCAAGATTTGAAGTATTCTCAGCTAAGTGGTAGGCACTATTGAGTGTAAATAAACTTTTAGAGGTTGGGAGCCAAAAGATTTCATCCTTAACACCTCTTCTCCCAAGAGGAATAGTTAGGATCTCATCAACATCCCCTGGAAGGAAGTTCTCTTTTAAAACATCCTATTTCCAAAGACCTATTTCATCAATCAACATTGATACGCTTCGACCTTTTAAAGAGTCCAGAACAGAAAGCAATTTCCCTTGTCCTTCCCTAACCCTAAGAAGCCAAGGGTCTTCATCGATAATAATATGCCTACCACTACCAACTCTCCATCTCATGTCTTTACTAAACATATCTCTTCCTCATAAATGATTCTTCAACATATGGAAGGATTGCTTCCTAGGTTCACCTTCAGAAAATCTTCATCTTTAAAGTATCTTCCTTTCAAAGTTCTCAATAGTAGGCTATTAGGATTCCTCAAAATATGCCAGCTCTATTTAGCAAACATGGCTTGATTAAAAAGAGATAAATCTTTAAACCCGAGGCCCCCTCTCATTTTGTTGGAACACATTTTCTTCTAGCTCACCTAGTGAGTTTTCCTCTTTGCCTTTGAAGACCCATCAAAATTGAGCACTCATTTTGTTAAGGTATTCACAAAGATTCTTGGGGAGCTTGAAATAGCTCATGGTATAGGTTGGGATGGCTTACGCAACTGCTTTGATTAAGATCTCTTTTCCTCCTGCAGAAAAAAGTTTTTCTTTCCAGCCCTAAAGAACCTTCCATACCTTGTCATTGAGCTTTCAAAAAACTTTATTTTTTCCCCCCTAGATTGATAGGGCATGCCCAAGTAGTAGCCTAAGGAATTTGTGAGATTCACTCCCAGAATGTTGGTGAGCCTTTTAGCTTTTTCAATCTTTAATAGAATTAGGAATACTCATTTGAATACCTTAGGTTTCATTTGATAACCATTTGATTTTTTGTTTTTAATTTTTGAAAATGAAGCTTGTTTTCTCACAATTTTTTTACTATGGTTTTCATATTTCTTAAGAAAATATTTGAATTCTTAGTTAAATTCTAAAATAAAAAATAAAAACTATTTTTTCCTATTTTCGAAATTGGGTTCAAATTTTGAAAACATTTGTCAAAAGTATATTGTAAATAAATTGGAAGTAGTGTTTAAAAATCAAATAAATTCATATGTGAAAGCAGTATTTATAAGCTCAATTTTCAAAAATCAAAAACAAAAAACCTGTTATTAATTTTTGTAAATCTATAGTGAGTGTTTATGCTTGTTGCAACGAATTTTTGCATTACAATAATATATAGAGAAGATCATAAGTCTTCTTAGAAGTTAAAGTGTTCTCTCTGAAGGGGTTAATATTAAGAATGCGGAAGCAATTTCGGATCTCGAGCACTCAAAGTACATCAATTTAACCAAACAAAAACATGCTCTAAACTGGAAAAAACCAGAAAGTATGAACACATACGTTTGTAGCTCAAATTCTCCAAATTCTTTGCAAATCTTGGATCACCAACAATACTTGGACCACCACTAGAGTCTTCCCTACTATTCTCAGCCCTTGGAATGGATTGTGGGATCCTTTTGTTAAGAGAATTTTTAGAGAGAAAGGAAGAGAGCTCAAGATAGTTTAAAAAAAAACTATCAAAGAAAATTTCCCCATCCTTTTGTGTTTCATCCCATTTATAGGCACTAATGAAACCTCATTAGGCTTCCTATGGAAGACAACATTTGTCTTCCCATGGAAGACAACATTTGTCTTCCCATGGAAGACAACACTTGTCTTCCCATGGAAGACAACACTAGGTTGGATATATAGGATTAGTCAAGTTTCATTTAAATCAAAATTAATTTAAAAACTTGATTAATTAATTAAACCATTTAATTAATTTAATTATTTAATTTAATATCAAATATTAATTAAATAATTAGACCAATCCCTCTCTTTTATGACCAATCGTTTGTACATGAATCCCTATTCACATATTAAACCAAACAAATATTTAAATCACATTTAAATATGTTCCTCTCTCTTTCTTGTGGTTTTAATTCATAATTAAATTATAGTACGTTAAGTATATCGCATATAATTAACGTTTACTCCCAAAACCGAATTTGAACAATTCAAATTCTTTTCTCTCAAATTATTCCAAGGCTTAGTCTGAGCTAGTAAGGGGACCTAATGGACCTACAGATCATGAGCTCCAACGATACGAGATTTAACCGGCCAAACTCTTTAGCCTAGCTAATCAACATTCGTTAACCATCGGGACACTCCACTAAAGCCCAGTGGTTGCACTCTCCTCACTGTAGATATATTTCTGTCCACTCGATATAACCATGATTAGTAAGTCGATCCTTCACAGGTTGTTCGTAATTACAGCTGGGTCAAATAAACCGTTTTACCCCTGTAATTACTTCTTGTTCCTTAAGTCCCACTGATCCTCTAATGAACAATTTGGTTTGTGGTCCAACCAACAAACCGTATCCCTCTCGGGCCAACGAGAGGGTGGGCCCATTGTTCAAGACCTGAAGTCAGTACTTAAGGGAACAACCTCTCTACTAAACCCTAAAGCGGGTAGGAGTGAATTCCATCTCGCATGACTATGTTCCCAACTATCTATCCGGTCTTATCCCCAAAATGGGAGGCTTATTGAGTCGGCAATCTCTGGCCACTCTCACCCATGCAAATCTAAGGATAATCTCGAATAAACAGGAGTTCATAGCACGCTCAGGATTAAGATCGAGTTACCTAGGTCATCGTATGAATATAGTCAGTTAAAACAGTAAACGGAGTTAAAAAGTCTAAGTGACTATTTCGCGGTCCAGTCTTATGCAAACTCATTGCATAGGACGCCCCCACTCGCATGTCTCCACATGAACGATTTAGGATCACATCGTTAGTACTATACAAAGTGGGCCGCGTCCATAGTGTCCCCAGGATAAGGTACCCAGCCCTATCCCTATACTATAGACCGTTCTGGTTATAACTCGAACTTGATCCACTTTTATGTCATACATAAAGTTCAAGTATACATACTATAGCCAAGGGTACTTAGTTCATTGGATTTGGGTTATTGAATACACAATTCACTTTATTCAATAACACATTTACTGAATAAACCTCAATAACATCTTTATAGTAAAATAGAATATACATTCAGTTTACAAAACCACGAGTTTTAGGACATAAAACCCAACACTCTCTTCATCTTTGTGAGGAATTGATAACTCAGGGCTCGTTTGATAACGTTCTTGTTTCCTGTTTCCTGTTTCATGTTTCATGTTTCTTATTTTTTAAGAACTAGAAACAGGAATATGTTTGATAACTATTTTTGTTTCTTGTTTCTTAGAAAAAAAAAACAGAAACAAAAATTTGTATTATAACTGTTTCTTGTTTCTTGTTTTTTTTTTTTTAGTATAAATAGAATTTAGTATGTATAATATAAAAAATATATAACATGCATTAAAATAACTATAAAGAACAATTACCGATATCCCAATATAAAATTGTACTAAAAAAAGTATCTAATACAAATTGTCCTTAAAAAAAGAGTATTTAATACAAATAAGTCTCGATGCTAAATTAAAAACAATAATAAAATTGTATTTATCCTTCAAATGTTGCCCAAATTTGATCTGCAATGTTGTCTCTTACTCGAGCCATTCGCCTTAAATGTTGTTGACTCACATCTAACTCAATTACATTACTCTATAAATTGTCCGACAAATTCAGTACATCTTCAACGATCATTGATTCATTGCTAAAATCATTGAAGAGGTCATCTTGACAATCGTTTAATCTAATGTAATTGTGAACAGTACAACATGCTGTTGGCAAATATTTTTGTGTGTTGACTGGGTAAGGAGGCATTTGTTTAAGAATAGGGAATCGAGCCTTCAACACGCCAAAACAACGTTCAATAACATTTCGTAGTGAAGAATGTCGATAGTTAAATACTTCTTCCCTACCTCGAGGTTGTTGTCTCCTTTCTCTAAAATCTCATAAAATGGTATCTTTGATCGCGATATGGTGCTAAAAATCCATGCATATTTGTATATCCAGAATCAACAAGATAATACTGGTCTGCATAATATAAAACACAAAAACTTGTGCTGAAGTGAAATGTTGAATTACAATATAAATAACTCATAATTATATACCTCTTTTAGGCATAGGAAATTTATTCTCAGGATGCCTGATACATTTAGGGATGTCCATTTAACCCGCAGGGCCGGGGCCCCTCAGGGACCCTCCCCGATTGGGGCGGGGAATCCCCGATTACAAGGGGAATGGGGGAGGGAGCGGGGAAGTTTTTTTCCCTGTTGGCTAAACGGGGACGGGGAATATATGCCCCCGCCCCGATTCCCCGATTAATAATATATATATATATATATTATTACCTAAAAATAGATTTTTTAAAAAAAAAAAACTATAGTAGGAATTAGTTTAAGACTATTTCGTTATTAAAAAAAAAAAATTAAAGTCTATGTTGTAATATTGAAATTTGAATTTTTAGAAATTAAGTTGTTTCGACATTATAGTATTTTTACTTATGGTATATTATTATTTTTATTATGAAATTTTATAACATTTACTTTAAATAGAATTATATTGAAAATTATTCATTTAGAAATAATTTTTTATTATGGTTGAGAATAAATTTAAAAAATAAAAAAGATAAAAAAAAAAAAAAAGAACGGGGAACCCGATCCCCACGAATTCCCCGGGGGGAATCCCCTCCCCGATCCCCGCGAAATTAAACGGGGAATTTCGAGGGGACGGGGAATGAAATGGGGGGAGAGGATGGGGACGGGGAATCCATTCCTCGGCCCCGACCCGCCCCGTGGACATCTCTAGATACATTCAAGGAGTATGCGAGAATCATTGGTCAATCCTTCCCAACCAGACATGACATATGTGAATAATATATCAAACGAACAAACACACATTATATTCCATGTTGTGTTAGTTTTTCTACCACAAAATGGTATTTGTTCGTTTTGGGGAATACATGCAGCAATATGAGTACCGTCAATCGCACTAACACAATCCTGAAAAATAAGCATGAACATAAATATATTTTCAAAATGTCATGTTTGTGAAAAAAAAAATTAAGGCATTACCTTAAAAAAAGGGTAATATTTAAGCTTGGATATGATCTCTAATGATACATTGTCTAGGTTGGGTGGACAAATAATTTCTACTCCAAGCTTGCAAACCCTTTTCAAAACTTGGTTAAAAACTCGAGAAATAGTTTGACCTGAATGTTGAAATCTTTCTGCTGCTATACGATTTCTCTCATTATGTGATATGATTAATAAAAAAATGGCAACTTTCTCTTGAACAGTAAGATACCTAGATGCTTTCAGATTTGTCTTCACTTTTAAATCTTCACAAAAAGATATGAATGTACCTTTTTTCATCCTAAAGCAATCATAACATCTTGTGTTGTTGCCATTTAACAACTCAATCACATAATCATGACCTTTTAGTGAAGATGTTCTACACGGTTGTTTAGAAGATTGCATCTTATGAAAGCCAGCATACAATAAATTGAAAAAGATGCATATAACATCATTATCGTCGTCAGAATCAAAATTCAAGTCATTGTCTTGAATTAAATCCATAAGAATATCCCTGAATCAAACAATGAAACCACATAATCAAACTACATAATTCGATGTTTAAGTTTAATATGTGAAAAAGTAAATGACATCAAACTACAAAAGATAACATCCCCAAAAGGAATCACTAGAAATACAATACCAAAAGATAATGTTCAAGTTTGGATAAAAACAAGCCAAAAAAAGCCAAAAAACTAAAGATAACTTTCTACAAAAGCACATAATGAAATCTAGATACTATGAATGAAATCTTTCTTCCTGGCATCAGGCATGAGCAAAAATAACTTTCTCCAGGCAACATCTCCATGCAAAAGTTTGAATACTTTAGTATAGACCTCTCCATCAAGGTCTTCCAGTGCATTCAAAATTTTGAAGCATTCCATCAACTCTTCATCAACAACATTTTTTCCTTTTGATGTTTGACCTTCCTCAACTTGACTAACTGTAGAATTAAGAGATCTTTTCTCGAGGATTTCATTGCTTCTCTTGGCGTTCTCAGCATACACATCTATAAATGAAGACATGAAACTACTAAATTCGTCTCTCTTCCTTCGAACTCATTTTCTACTTTTTTCAAGACCACTGTCTTCACCAATAAAATTTGCATTGCTTCCAACATCATTTTCATCTTCAGAATCTGAAGGAAGTTTTGTTGATGGACAAGCATTTGCACCTGTAGCTGTAGTATCTCTAAAAATTCTCATAAGCTTTGCATAATGAGGGCAACCACTTTTTTTAAACCTTTTAGCTCTCTTATTGACCTATACGAAATTTCACAATAATACATAAAATCAACGACAATTCAATAGATCATTAGACATTAAAAAGGAAAATCCTTGCTGTTAATTTATACCTTAAAAAGATCATTCCATTGCTCATCTTCTAGGGTGATAGTGCCCAATAATGGATCCCAACCATTTCCTGACATATCACTCAATATTCTTTGGAAATCTTTGTAAATTTGTATTAATTTGTTGAATTTATTTTTCAATTGGTCATGGGTATAAGCATATCCAGTACTAGCGTTTAGTTGGGTTCTCATATAATTCCAACTAGTCCTTGTAAATGTTGTGGTTGGTCGATTGCCTTTTGCAACCTCTTCGTCCATTAAGTCAACAAATAGAGTTTCATTCTTGTCAGGTCATGGTCCCTCACTTTTCAATCCATCAGTTTCAACAACCTCATCAACACAATACTTTTCTGATGATTTTTCTGACATCTAGAAACATTAGTAGAAAATATCAAGACCTATGTAGTATCCTAATTCCTAGATCTCTAAAGTAAGTTAACAATTCCTGGATCTCTAAAGCAAGTCAAAAATTTCCTATCCTAAAGCAAGGAATTTCAATATGTTCAAATTCAAACATCATAATAATAATAATAATAATAATAATTTAGGTATAAAAAAAATCTCATCCCGATTCTCTTGAACTGAAAGAGGTGAAAAAACTGAAGAAAGAAAGAAGTCTTAGAATCCAAAACATTCCATAGAAATCATATAGAAAAACGCACTAAGACTGGGAGGACAATTTCTTGTTCAAAGAATAAAGCTACTATCATTCTTGAAGAAAAATCTCCTGGTATAAAGAAAAATTTCATCATAAATTTGTTGCTTACTATCATTCTCGAAGGCTTACTCAAATTTCCATATTTGAACTAAACATTTGGCTGTTAATCAATCCCAACTCCAGATTTATATGCATTCTAATTCTAGCAAGAACCATTCAACAACATAGTTTGCTTTGTTGGTAAAAAATAAGCTACTTGAAAAGCTTAACTATTTAAATAAACGTTAGACATGATCATTCACTAATGTATGAATCTGCACAAATCTATTAATTTCTAGTGAAACTTAAGATAATGAAACCCAACAAAAGTGTTTAATAACAACTTATGAAAATATGTTTTTAACAACAACCAAAATTCCATTCAACTTTACAAGGCTGAGATGCCTTAGATGAGTTATCATTAAGAGGCTGAGATGCCTCCCAATCCAGCAAAACAAGGGGTGCCCTCAAAATCTGTACAGTTATTAAACCCAAAAAAAAATCACTTTGAAGTTCCCAATCAACAGTTAACAACCACCTTCCACTGAACTTTTAATTTGGAATTTAGTACAAAACTGGCATTCTGGTTACTTTTATGTCACCAATAGAAACTGGCATTCTGGTTACTTTTATCTCAAAAGATAAGCCTCTAGGTCATGGAAGGCTCATTCTTAATAAATAGAAGTTACTTAGAATATATATTTCCAAGAAAAATACTAACTAAACAACAAGATCGAAACACAAAAAAAATTGATGGTCAAATCAAACACATGACGATTAAAAATGAATGAGAAATATGAGCAGTATAGAGAAAATAAGAAAAAGAAAACTCCTTAAACTCCATAAGGATCATTCTTCATAGTGTTCGGAGGATATCTCCAAACATCCCAATCTCAATCCCATGATACCTTGACAAAAACATAACATGAAGGATGAATGGTACTTACAGTAAGTTTAGAAAGCCCCTCAATTCCTTTCAAGCTTTCAAGTTTGTTTTGAACAACTGATAGCCACTTCAAATTGGTACACGACTTCAAGTCCTTCAATTAAACGTCTAGAATTAAAAAACGCCCAATGATACATTTTGAGTTATGAGACACAAAAAACGCACATATACCTCAGGCGATGTGAGATTGTTGAATGTCAAACCGAGCTTCTCCAAGTTTTTAAAGAGGGACAAACCGTTTACCTGCAAAACAAAAAATGCGATAGTAATGAATAAAAAGGAGAAACATAGAAAAAGAACATAGATAAACAGATGGAGGATTGTACATAAGAAAGAGCCTTGTGATTAAACTTGAGAGTAGCGATGGCGAGCAGGTCTTGGGTCTCGTTATCCTTGAGGACTTGCTCTGTATTCAAGCGAGTCATAGTCATGAAAACCCATCAGGCAAAATCCCCAACACCACTCTCAAAACTTGAAGTCAAATCTCAAGTTTTTTGCAAAAATCCATTATATTATCTCGAGAGAGAGAATTACCGTGGACAAAGAAGTAGGTTGCAAAGTGGCTTTTGAGCTTTTGAAATGTCTGGAAGAGGATCTAAGAAAGGGTCTGGAACCTGCATAGGCGACGAGGAAGAAATTGATAATAATAATCTCTGAACTTAATAGTCGAAAAGATGAAGAAGAAATCGAAGAGGAACGAGATGGTCCACCTTCGATTTTTGCAAAAATCTGGTCGCTGTCAGCCCACTTTTCGGAAGTCTGCAAAGGTTCGGAATGATGAGGTATGAGCAGAGACGAAGAAGAAATCTTAAGGAACAAAAGAGAGGAGAAACTGTTGAAATAAAACCCTAGAAATTGAAGATGAGGAACGAAATAAGTGAGGATAGAAACGGAACAGAAGAAACTCCTTTCAGCAGTTTCTCATATTTGGGCCCAATATTAGAAATGTTTTTTTTTTTAAATTTTGGAAACAAGAAACGGGAATGGTTATCAAACAAGCCCGTTTCTTAAAAAATGAGAAACAGAAACAGGAAACGAGAAACGGGAACGTTCTCAAGCGGACCCTAACTATCATGTTTCCTGTTTCTAAAAAAAATGCAATTTTTTGAAAAACTTCAAAAAGTAGTTTCTCAAATTTTGTTTCTGTTTTTTTTTTTCAAGTTTCATGCATGTATTCTTATTTCTCTTTTTACCCATCTCTCCTATCTCTCTTCTTTCTCTCTCTTCCATTCTATTTTTTTTTTCTTTTAATACTTTTTAATCTTTTTGTTTTTTTCTTCTTTTTTATTTTTATTTTTATTTTTTGATTTATTTCTTTATATTCGTTCTCTCTCTTTCATCATAATCTTTTTTCTTTTAATAGTTCATTATCTTTTTTTTTCTTTTTTCCTTCTTGCTTTTCTCTTTTCGTTTATGTTTTTATTTTCTCTTATTTTCTTATTTTCTTTTACTTTACATTAACGAGCTTATAGTTATTATTTTCTATTTAATTTTCTATTATTTTTCCTTTTGGTATGATTTTATTTTTTTATTAAATAAATAAACTAATAATGTATTTCATGTTTACCATTAAATGTACAAAAATATATACATTCTCTCTCTTTTTTTTTTTTATTTTACTTGCATGTATTATTAGCTAATGCATTTTTAAAGAAAAAAATAAAAATAAAGTTTATTATTAAATTAAATAAATGTGGGTATGTTCGATTGTTTGACTTTAGACAATTTACAAATTCTTCTAATTTAACTAACTCTTGTAAGTCAAAATCGTTCAAGGTGAATTGATTGAAGTAAGAAATAACATTGCAAATCAAATTTGAACAACATTTGAAGGGATAAAATTTAATATTATTATATTAATTAGGTGTTAGGCCTTAATAAAATACTATAACATCTTTATAATTGTTTTATATTTATTTTAATGCATGTTATATGTTTTATTATAATATACGTACTAAATTTTATTTTTTACCAAAAAACAAGAAACAAGAAACATAAATAGTTATCAAACATGTTTCTGTTTTTAGTTTTTAAGAAACATAAACAAGAAATGAGAAACAGAAATAAGAAACGACATGACAAGTGAAGCTCGCAAAGCAAATTAAACTTGTTTCTGAGTAAATATTTGGCAAGTGAAGCTCGCAAATATTTCTCGATGATCCTTCCTTTACAACTTGGAAGTCTTTTGTAGACTCCGGATTCGAAAAGCAAATTAAACAAAGCTCACTAAGAGATAAGCTTGGACCGACAGGACATGCCCTGCGTGAACCAAACTTTCTCAATGGAGACAAACAACTTTAATAAAAAGAAATAAAACAAACAACTTTAATAAAGTAGAGGAATCTACTTTATCAAAAGTAATAAAACAAAAACAGTAAACGGCGGAAAGTAAAAAGCAAATAGTAAATGACGGAAAGTAAATAAAATGATTACAAATGACAAAATAAAATGATAAACTTTGAAAAAGTAAAATAAAGACGAATCCTCATCATTCTGATCCAGTCGTGCTTGTCCTTTCATCTTTAATAAAGTAGCTTTATTAAAGTTATGCGTCAGTCTTTCATTACTGCTTCTGTCTGATATTTCAGATTGTTGAAGAGGCAAGGATACACCGAAGAGCTTACCAACGGTTTCACAGCGCCCGCCTGGCGACTTACTACCGGGAACACAACTCCTAAAGATCCGCAGCAGGTCCTCATCTTCAACCTTTGATATCTTCAAGCAATAGTCTTTCACTGAAACAAATAGCAACTCTGAAGAGGCTGATCACGCTAGCTTGTTTCCAAGTAGCAACTCTGAAGAGACTTATTACCCCATCTGCTCTGTTGATGCGCTGGCACAAGACTGGAAGTGGATGATGATTTTACCATGCAAAATACAGAATCCAGACCTATACAAGGGATTCTGTACACCTCGTACTATACATACCATTAATTTACAGACTCAAAGAATTCACAAATAGTCTTGTGAATTCAACCTTATATTTACAACAAAGATAATCAGGAATTAATTTCCCGATTATGAAAACTAAAAAGAATATACAAAAAGATACAAGAAATTGTACAAAAATGAATCTAAAATCAAGATCTAGAATCTTGACTAGAAAAGACTAAAAGGAATGTACAGAAAAGATGAAAAACATATAGAAAAATATATACAAGTATACAATAGTTTACCCTCATTCCGGAGGTATATATCCTTTTTTTTTTTTGTTACTGGAATCACGGGGGTTGTGAATCCAGGAAGGGATCGTTTAGATCATATGGAGACATTTCTTCGTCATCATCAGCTTCGCTGTGATGAGAAGGAGTTCTGCTTTTAGCTTCTTCCAGAATTCTCTGGTATTCTTCTTCTGAGGTTGCTTGGGCAAGCCTCGAAATTAAATGAGACCGAGTATTCAGAAATTCTGAATTACTCTTTGATTGATCGAGTAGTTCTTGATTGTTTGAGAACCACTCTTTGATAGCTTTTTGAGACAGATGGGAAATATCATATTTATCCCACCATTTAATCTTCACCGTCTTGGCGAGTTCTTTGACGTTATCTTTTACTCTAGACGGGAAATTCCAGCTGAGTATCCATGAGACTTTAAAATATAAGCAGAATCGAAATAAATTTGGAAATTCGTTCTTGCCTATATTTTGCTGGAATGAATGGTAAGCTTCTTGAACTTTTACAGGAAATATATCGACTGTGAGTCCAAAAGTCTTCCACCAGTTGATGAACCAGTATGGATATTCCATACGGTGAGCTCTCTGGCAAAATTGAATAAACCAGGAGTGATCGAACTTGATATACCACAGGACGTAGTACCAAGCTTGTACATAGTCTCTGTAAGTATAGGTTTGTGGTTTGAAGTGTTGAGACAGAGTTCTGGGTGTGAAAATACTCTGATTCCAATGAGTTGGAGTCAGGACTTTGAAGATTTTGAATTTGGAGAAAGCGACCTTTTCTGGGTTGTCGCGATCTGGGATATGAGTTATCTCAATAGACTTTGTGTCTACTAAAATAAACTCATAGAATTTTCTGGTTTTGAAAATCTCCTCCGGCATGAAGTAAAAACCGGTAGGGTAATAGTTTTTGATGATGTCCGTAATGGATGCACCATCGGCTTCAGGCTCTATTACTGTTTCTTCAACAGCAATAGGTTTTTGGAAGTAGGCTTTTACCTGTGGTTTAGGTGAAAACCTACTGTTTGGATCTACTGCCTGGGAAAAGGTTGTAGGTCGAGGTGACGACATAGGTCTTGGAGACGACGAACTGGATCCCTGTACAGAGGGACCCGAAACAGATGTTTTTCTAGAACTTTGAGAGAGCGTCGGAGAGACTGGTCGTCTACTCGGACGGGTTAGGTTGGCCGATGGCCTTGGTGGTGGAGTTGAAGACTCCATGGAATCGCGAATCACAATTCCTGTAGAACGTTGTCTAGGTCTGACCACCAGTGTGAAATCAGAATCTAGAGCATATCGTTATGCAGTCATCGGACTTGCAGTTTGAGACGAGGTAGAGGCTTTTTCTTTGCCTTTTGAGACTGGGGTAGTAGGGCTCTTGCCCTTTCTACTGGACATTTTCTTTCCTATCACTTTTGAGGGAGGAAGAAGATGGCAGAGAGGGAGAGTTTTTAGAGAGGGTCTTGTTTAGAAACTCTCTTGATAGGTAATCAGCTAAGGGGTTTTGTACTCCTTTTATAGGCAAAACCTCGAAGTCGAAACATGATAAGATTGCTTGCCATCTGGCAAAAATCTGTTTTGAGACTAAATTCTCAACATCCTTTTCTAAAACAAATTTAGATGCTTGAGAATCTGTTTTAATGATAAATCTTTTGTTTATCAAATCTCCTTGAAATTTTTGAACACATAAAACTATGGCCAAAATTTCCTTTTTGATTGTTGAATAATTTTTCTGGGTATCGTTCCATACTCCAGAATAAAATCTCACTATTTGTTCTTGTTAATCCAAACACTGTTTGAGGATTCCTCCATTTCCGATGTCGGATGCGTCAGATTCCACTATTAACGATGCTTCTGGATTAACAAGACTTAAACAGGGTATTGTTTTGACTAAATCCTTTATTCTCCTTACAGCTTGCGTATGCTTAGCTGTCTAGGGTTTTGGATTTTTTCTAAGTCTTTGAAACAGTGGTTTGCAAATGGGCCTCAAGTTTTCAATAAAATCTGAGACATAATTGAGACAGCCCAAAAACCTTTGTAATTGGGTTTTGTTTAAAATCTCGTCCGGAAAGTTATCTGCAAAGTCTATGGACCTTTGAATTGGGGTTATTTGGCCCAAATATATTTCAAATCCAAGAAAACGAATTTTGGATTGAAATAGTTTTATTTTTGAGACTGATATTACTAAACCACTTTGTTTAATAATATCTAAAAACTTTCTCAAATGAGAAAAATGTTGATCTATACCTGATGAGAAAATTAGAACATCATCGATATAGATAATTGAAAACTGAGATATAGGATCAAGAATATCATTCATGATTTTTTGGAATTCTGATGGAGCGTTCTTCAGGCCGAATGGCATGACGTTCCATTCATATTGTCCAAAAGGAACATTGAATGCAGTCTTGTAACGATCCTTTTCTGAAATTTGAATTAGCCAGAAACCTGACTTCATATCAAATTTCGAAAATACGTTTGATCTTGATATCCTTTTTAATAAATCATTTTTGTTGGGAATTGGATATCTAATCCATTCCAAAACTTTGTTTAAAGGTTTGTAGTTGATTACCAACCTGGTACACCACGCTCCTTTTCTGCCTGATTGTTGACATAGAATGCTGCGCATGACCAAGGGCTTTTTGATGGTCTGATCAGCTTCCTTTTTATGAGTTTGTTAATTTCTGTCCGGCAATGTTGTAACAATTCAGAGTTCATTTGGATTCGTCTTTCCTTCGTTGGGATTTGAGACTCTGTAAATTCTTTGACATATGGTAAATTTACCATATGCTGCTTCCTGTCCCAAAATGCATTGGGATAGTCTGAGCAGACTTCTCTTTCAAATCTTTGCTTTAAGATTTGAATTTTTCCTTGTATTTCCCTTTGCTGAATATTTTCTTCAATTCTTTTGTAACTGATTTCTTCCTTCAGAAAGGCTATCTGCTTCTCTTTGAGACCGATGCTGTTTAGCTGACTCTCTTTACTCATAGAATAAACTTTATGAGTAAGTATTGGCTTGATCCATTCGAACAGAATTTCCTGCCCCATGGATTGAGTATGTATACCCTTTTCCGATACGCTTAAAGGGTATAGTTGGGTGAGAAATGGAGTTCCTAAAATCATATCTTGACTTAGGTTTTTCACCAGAAGACATGAAGTTACGAAACATATTCCTTCTTTACAGATATGTATTTCCGGTAACTTGTGTTGTATCTTCAATGGTCCTCCATCAGCTCCTTTTAGGACTTCTTTCGTCTTCTTGAAGTATTTTGACGGGATTAGTCCTTCTCTGATGCAGTTCTGATCTGCTCCTGAATCTATCAAGGCAATGAGAGTTATCTTAAAATTTGCAACTTTCAAGGTTACCTCTGTATACCACTTTTGGTATGAGACCTTGGTTATGGTGTTTAAGAACACCCCTTCATTTAATTTCAGCTCCTTTGATGGTTCTTCGATCTTCTGCTTTCCTTTATGTAAGGAAGCTATCTCTGTTGAAAGCTTAAGGTAATCATCCTTGCAGCTCTGCCTTAATTCTGATACTTCTCTTTTGAGGGCGTTGATTTCAAATTGTAGGTCTTGAACAGTGACCTTCTTTTCTTCTTTCATTCTTCCCAAAACATCTTCTAGAGTGATGGGAGTAATGTCCAAGTCGATGTCTTTCTTTTCATCTTCTTTCTTAGATGAACCTTTTTTCAATGACTCTTTTAGTTGCTTAAGGACGGCAACCTTCGTCTCTTCTTCTGGGAGTTTCTCCACAAGATCTAGGAGAAATTCCTGATCACTTGTTATAACATTTATACTGTTATAACAGCCGCATGCTCGGCCTCCTTTGCAATCTTTTTTATGAATTTCTTCGAATTCTCCTTCATCAGAATAGTAAGATGAATCCTCGGATTCTTCTCTTATTATCTGAACTTCTTTGTCTGACTCCGATTGTGAGTAGTCACTGGAGCTAGATCCAAAAGCGATTAGCAAGTCCTTTTTTAGATCTTCATCAATCTGGAGTTCGTTGATCTTTCCTCTTAAGGGACATCTATTAGAATAGTGTCCGTATTTCTTGCACTTGTAGCACTGAATTTGTTTTCCAGACTTCTTGTGCTTCCTTTCCTCCGTATATGAGGGTCTTTTGTAGGTAGGTCTACGCTTGTAGCCTCTTTCTTCCCGATATACGTTTGGCTTCGTATATCCTCTTCTGGGTTGAGAATGCTTCTTAATTCTTCTCACCTTTCTTTTTTCTATTTGAGAAGGAGCGTTTCTTTGTGGCACGACATTGTACATGTCACAGAAGTATCCTAACTCCTTTTTTCTGTTGGCGGCCGTATTGGCTTTTGCCTGTGCTTTTACTTCTAAGCATTGCTTCATTCCAAAGTTGACAACGTATTGGATTAGCTGTCCATATGAGGCTGCTTTCCAATCTAAAATATTTCCTGTCTTCAGTTCTTCAATATACTGAAGCAGTTGTGTTTGGAATAGTGGGGGAAGTCCAGTGATAAACCTTTGCTTCCAGATCTCGCTTTCGCAATCATCCCTTTTGTAAACTTCTGACAAAAAGGTATCTTTATACCATCTGAAATCTTGGAGCTTTGGACACCTAAGATTGTTCAGTGATATACCCGCCATATATTGGTAATTAGTAGTTGTACCCATGAATGCTTCTGCGATGGCATGGGTCAGGGTAATTACCGCATCTTCTACTTCTTCTTCGATTATCGTATCTCTAGGGACTATCGAAGATGAAGCTTCATTGGATCCTGTGGAACTTTCTGTTGTTCCCGCCGGTCTTCTCACTTTGTGCCTGAGTATTTGTTTTCGTTCCAATTCGGTGAATCTATGATCCCACCATCCTTTTAGGACGCCAGAGAATCCTGCCGAAAGGAATTTGGCTGATGCATGGTCAGAGTGTCCCTTTGTGATGTAGGCGGTGTTTGCCATTAACATCTCCTGGATAACTCCCATGATCAGGTACTCAGAAAGGCCGTCGAGATTCCACTCATAGATTGAATCTCCATCGTATGACCTGTACGTCATGTAACTTCTTTCTTCGTACATTAAATCCGGCTTGGAAGGTCTCGGGTACCAATTTCTCTGCTCACTTTGTCGAGCTTCTTTGTAATGGTTCCGAGCATAACTTCTTTGATTTTGGATTTTCAGTACGTTTTTTGGGCTTTGATCTTCTAGGGCCATCTGGCTCAGATCTTCTAATACATCTTCAACTTCTGATTCGTTTAAGACATTGATCTCGTCTGTGGAATCTTTCATTGTTAGTTTCTTCAGACGGTTATCCACTTCTAGGATGAACTTGTCTAGACTTCTGTCTAGGTTGGACTTCATTCTTGGTATTGAACTCCCTACATCTGTTCTGAAGTATGGAGTTGTTGGTTCAGTACTCCCAAATTCTCCTTTGGGGATCTTCTTCTTTGTGATCGTTGCTTCTTCTGCAATTTTTTCTTCTACCCTGTTTAGTTGATCAGACATGGTAGAGAGGATCCTGTTTGTATAATTTCCTTGCAGTTGAAGTCCTCGGATTCCTTTCGAAGGATTCTGGTCTTCAACCTTCTGGTCGATTAGCTTGAAAGGTACAGCCATTACGGCTTGATTGGAGCTTTCAAACTGTATAGCTTCTAAGGGAGGATGTGTAGAGCTTACCACTTCTCCTTTTGCGGTTCTCCAGGATACCTCCTTTAATACATTGATTGACTTTGCTAGCCAACCTTCTTTGTTCATATACCATTCAAAGAAAGGTATATTTTCTTCTAAGGTTGTCATAACCTCTTTCCATTCTGCTTTAAGTTGCTCCCTTTCTTCGGCATCAAACCGCTCGAATAGTATCCTTCTGAGCTCAGCCCATGCTGGATCTAGGAAGTCTTTATTCAGGGACTCCTTGTCTATCTGGAATTCGCTCTGAATTACATTAAGCTGATTTGCTTCCATATCTGTCTGAGTTGGCGAAGTATTCCTCTGGTAGTGAACTTCAGGAATATTTTGATCTAGATTGACCTTCTCTATTCTGAGAGAGGTCGACCTTGGCAACCCTGCAAACGAAGAAGGTGCTGCTCTGCTTGTACAAGTGCTATGCCTGGAAGGAGCGAAGTGAGTTACCTTCGATTGTGGAGGATCCTCATCTTCTAACTCGATATGAACACTTCCGTCTGGTTTTTCCTCTATGAGGGTCAGAGTCCTTGGCTTGGGTTTTGGTGGAGTAAAAGCTTTCTCCAAATCCCATTTGGACCTTCTTGTTATGTCTTCCCATGATAACATCTTGGGAATCTCTATTAGATTATTTTCGAAGTCCGCTTCGAATAGGATCGTTTGTCCTTCTGGCGGCGCTTCTACTATACATCTTGGCTCCAACATTGTCTTCATGATCTTGTAATTTATTCGCCATATTACTGTGAATGATTCCGTCATCTTCTCAACATTCAAATTCTTAAACTTGATATCCAATACTAAGGTGTTTAGTATGTTTGGATCAGTTAAAGAAATTGGAAAGTTGGGATAGACATTGAAGTAGACTGGTCCTCTCCCTAGGTTTGCTTCAATGAGTCCTAGCATAGAGTTCTTGTAGTCAAGGTGTCTCTTGTCTCTGAGCGCGACAAGGATTGGAATATCTAGGCCTGGTCGGTATAATGGTCTTATACCTACTTGGACAAGGCCGATGTGAAGGAATTGATATCCCTTCAACTTGTGCTGCCATAACATCTCGGAAGAGAATAGGCGTATCTTCTCTGGATTGTTGACGATCGGAATTGTTCGTTCAACAATCTTAATTCCTTTCATTTGATTGAAGATCCCTGTGTCGTAGATAACTTAGGATCAACTTTTGGGACATTCCATTGAACAATTGATCTTTCAATGGATTGAATGGATGACAATGTATTCTTAATATTAAGATCTGCACTATCTCCTTCTTTGAATCTGTGTTTGTTTGCTTCTTGCACCATTAGCTGTTCAGCTTTTCCTACTCTGGTGGCTATTGCCTTCTTCTTGATCTCTTCGGCTTGTCGCATTCTTGCTTCAGCATTTGTCTTCCATTTGTTGAAGAAAGTCTTCACACGATCGGTCATCCGATTATGATATTTTCTTTTCTAAAATCTGAGAGAATAGAGTGAATTCTCTTTAATAACTTTTTCTTGCTTCCTCACCTGGAATCCGTCTTCTCACTATTAGGGGGAACGGACGGCTTACCAACGGTCTTACTCACTCTGCCGGGAACACCTTCAGCCCTTGCCAAACACCTAATAACCGTGAGACCAAACTGACAATACAAGGGATTGGAAGAAAAAGTATGGTAAAAAGAATTAACAAAATTCTTTCCGATTATAGAGAGAGAATGATATCACGATCATATACCCCCCGGAAAATAATTTGAAATCAACAAAAGAATAGTGCTGAATGTCGAATTTATTTGCCTAAACAGGCTCTGATACCAGTTGTATTCTAACTTTTTAAATGATATTTTATGAGTTAAATTAAATTAAATATATAAAATTTATAATTATTAGAGGCATGATTTGTAAATTTAAGATTTGATCAAGGGATAAAATAGTCTAAAAATTATTCTCTCATAAGCCACTTTTTAAGATAGTAAGATAAGATAAGATTATTATTATTATAGTATTTTAGCCCGTGGTGGTATTTCAATTTTATTTCATCATATGTTGAAATGAAGTTTTAAAATAACGTTGAATATATGTTATATATTAAGATCATTTATATTTTCAAGAAAATCAACTATTTATAAAGTAATATTTTGTTTTTTCAATATAATTTAACAATTATAATTTTTAAAGTAATTTAGCATAGTTATTGAAATGAATAACTTACTATTTTGTTGAAACGCTTAATTTATATAATTCAATACCAAACATGAATTTATCTAGATCGACCTTTTTTCATAAAACAAACTATATTGAATTTAGTCTAATACCACGTGAGACAGGGATTTTATAAAATTTATTCTTCATATTTTAAAGTGTTGCTACCCTCCTTATGGGTTTAAGCTTACAATGTTTAGGGGTCGTTTGGTTCACAGGTTTTGGTGGTTTGTTAAGTTTGGATTTATTAAGCCTGAGGTTGTTAAGTCTGTGTTTGGATGGTACAGAAAATAGATTTTTTAAGTCTGGGTTTGTTAAACCAGTGTTTGGATGGTGCAAGTTTGGGTTTGTTAAATTTGTGTTTGAATTCTAATTTGTTAAACTTGAGTTTATTAAAAGTGTATTTGGTTGGTACATTTAAAATTTGTATAAATAATATAAATTATTTAATTGAAGTAATAAAAACTATATATTAAATTATATATAATATGTAACTTTTGTGATGAAATTAGAGAATATTGTTTTAATAATAAATAAAATATTTTTAATACATTTGTCCACTCAATTTTCTTCCAATAATTATTTTATAGAATAAATATTTAATTGTTCATGAAAATATTTAAGACTATTTACCAAAGTGTGAACAAATATAAACAAAATTTTTTATGCAAATATATCCAACATAAAATTAACCATAAGAAAATGTTATCAAATGTTTATTTAATGATTAATAACTCATTGTGCTAAGAAAAATTATTTACTACTTATCATCGAAATTACTATTGAACTTAACTTTCTATATTAACTAATACATAAGGTTACAAAGTTAAAAGTATTTTAAATAATATTATTTTAAAAGCTATTAACTTGAAGATACACTAACCAAAATAGTTTAATTAATTAATTTTACAAATATTATGTCTTTAATTGACTATGATAATATGATTTTTATATATTCACAAGAAAAATAGTTTAGGAAAGTTGTGGATTTAGAGAAATTGACTTTTTTTTTTATCAAATAGAAATTGACGTATTAAATTTAGGTTTATATAACTTGTCTGGTTTGGAATTTATAATACAATAATTTTTATTATAATTTATATGTTAATAAGTTTTTTAAAATATAACAATAAGTTTCTTATAAATTATGAACACTTTTTAATACTATTGCTAATCTGAACATTTTTTGAATAATTATTTTGTAAAACAAATATTTAGTTAGTTTTGTAATTGTTTTTTTCTATCAATGTAAGAACAAAATACAAAGAAATTCATTTTTATAAATTTATCATTATAATTGCTCTAAAACATGAAGTATAACAAAGCCGACATATCAGTTTATGAATTAACTATTACTATTTGAAATTTGAACTAAATTTATTTATTTATTTATTATAAAGTTATCATTAATTAATTATTTTTATTTAACTAATATATTTTTATTAAAAATCTAATGCATTTTAAAAGCATAATTAGAGACAAAATATGTACTGTAGCAAACTTGAGGAGTATGAATAAAGTATTGTAGCAAACATGGGGGTAGAATAGTATGTACTATAGCAAATCTGGGTTAACAAAACTACTAACCAAACATGAGTTTGTTTAAACAAACCCATACTCTCCACTTCTAAAACAGGGAACCAAACACCCCCTTAAGGTATGAGAAGAAAAACACTATTTTTCACTATTGTTTTCCACAATTATATATTCTATTACAAAGATCACTCTACTTCTCAAGGAAGAAGACCTTCCAGCTCAATAGATGGTGGCAATGGAAGAGTGTTAACAATTGTATCACAATAAGCCTGTATAATGTTACATTATTTTATTATCCTTATTTTCTTATCTTGAAAATTTTAAATATTTTGATAAGTGAAACTTATGTTTCAGCATTTTGTATGTAATTATTCTAGAAGCAAATTTATTTCAAATTGTAGAGTTAGGAGATAATATTAGTTTTTAAAATTAAACCTATAAATATTTCTTTGACTTATGAGTTTCCTTGTTTTGTTATTTAGGCCCCGTTTGATAACCATTTGGTTTTTGATTTTTGGTTTTTGAAAATTAAGCCTATAAATACTACTGCCACCTATGGTTTTACTTGTTTTATCATCTACTTTTTACCTATGTTTTCAAAAACCAAGCCATGTTTTGAAAACTAAAAAAAGTAGTTTCCAAAAACTTGTTTTTGTTTTTAAAATTTGACTAAGAATTCAAATGTTTCCTTAATGGAGATGAAAACCATTGTAGAGAAATTGAAAGAAAACAAGCTTAATTTTCAAAAACCAAAAACCAAAAACCAAATGGTTATCAAACAAGGCCTTACTTTTTACATATGTTTTTAAAAATCAAGCTAAGTTTTGAAAACTAAAAATAGTAGTTTTTTAAAAATTTGTTTTTATTTTTAGAATTTAGCTAAGAACTTAAATTTTTCTTTAAAAAAAATTGTGAGAAAACAAACACAATTTTAAAAAATAAAAAACATATATCAAACGGGGGGGCCTAAGATGTTGTTAAAGGCCATTTACAAAGCCCAAACCCCTTAGTGAAACCCACCTATTCAAAAAGGCAAGTGGAAATTCCTGGGCTAATCAAACGGCCCATTGGGTTTCATAGGCTTATTTACTTTCGGCCCACAGTTATGTGGGGCCCATATAGTATTTATTGTGTATTATTAATATAATTATTTTACTTCCCTCCTTTCTGTGACAGCGCGGGATTCCTCGTCTTCCTCCTTCCGAGTCTGACTCCGTCTTCTCTTCGCCTTGCCCAAACCCAAAGTACCGACTGCTAGGATTTTGGAATTTCGCTTTACTTTTCTACAGTCACTGTCCTGAAGAGGACTCCACAAATTTGGGCTTTCGATTTATCAATTCGGCAAAGCTGGATAGGCACAGAGGAGACCGCTATGGCCCCGACCAAGATTCCCACCCCTACCGTCACTCTGCAGCGCCTTCTCGCTTCTCCGACTCCCCCGTGAACCACCATGACAGTCGCCGGAGCCCCAATAACTTCCGCTGCGGCGTTGGCGTTGGCGGTGGTCACCGTCGGCCTTTCGACAGCCCGCCCCGCTACTCTACTCCAGGCGGTGCTGCTGGTTTTCGCCCAATGGGAACTGGCGGGGGATTTCGTCCAATTCCTGGTGCTGGCGGTGGTTTTGGGTCCAGTTTCCAGCCGCCACCTGTTGCAGGACAGAAACGGGGGTATCCTTTCTCCGGCCGTGGAAGTTCTCCAGGTAAGATTTTTGTGGATTAATATAATTGCAGTTTCTTTCCTTTTTCCTTGGTAAGAACTCTAGGTAATTTTTTTTTCCACTTCTTTTCTTGTGGGGTTTTGCTTTGTTGGTTCTATTTGATGATTGTGCTTTGTTCAGTTCTATCAAACTTTGAACGTTCTTTGCCTGTAATTATCTCGTTATGGACTAGTTCTATATGGTAAAAACTTTATACAAGATTTAAAACATGTCGTTGAAAAACGAACTTAGTATTAATTTGTAGTTCTTTGGATTGTCTTTATCCTGATTGGCTCCCAGTAGAGGGGAAAAAGAAAAAGAAAGTTCCATGTAACTGTTAGCCATCGATGGGCTGGGTACTCTCTCTAAAGTTTATCGTTATATTGTATCAATTTTTGGCCATCGTAAATCTATTTTTAACAAGATGCATTGAGCTTTGTGTGTGCGGTGATTTAATCATTGTATCACGTGTGATGTGATAATTGATAAATATTGTGTTACCCGCTTTGTAAAATATTTATTGATGTTAATATATATATATATATATATATATATATATATATATATATATATATATGACAAGAAACATAAACTCTCATTAAGAGGTTAATTGATTTTAACTTTCAGTGTGGTCAATATGTATGATATTCTTAGTGTAGTTCTTATATATTTCATATTGCATCTTCCTCAATCTTGCATCTTGCTAATATCATCATTTTCTTTCAGATCATACTGACGGAAGCAGTTTTGCCAAGCTGTTTGTTGGATCTGTTCCAAGGACAGCCACAGAAGAAGATGTAAGCTTTAGTATTCATTAAGTTGTTGAAAGGCCATGAAGTAAATTCTCCACATATTTTCACTGCATTTACACATTGAAGCAGTACATGTCATACATTCTCTTCTGATATGAGAAAGTCTGGATGTGCTTCTAGAGATGAAATGTTTTCACTTTCTTTTGAAACAAGAGAGAAGGTTTTCGTTGAAGTAAAAGAGACTAATGCTTAAAAGTACAAATCCCAAATGAGAAGAGAAAAAGAAAAAAAGTAAAAACGTAAACATCAAAACTAACTAGAAACAAAGATTTCCCAATTCAAACAAACATCTTGTAAGGAGAAAGCTGAAAAAATTTAGAAAGAGAGCACCATTGTGAAGCTTTTAATTTAGCCGACTCAAACTGATCAACCCATGATTTTTGAACATTATCAAAGATACGAAGATTGTGCTTCAACCAAATTTCAGAAATTAAAGCCTTAACAATAATTGAGCTTTTGGAGGCAAGGAAGGTCCAATGAGAAGCTGAAGAGTGTTGGACTTTAAGCTGCTATTCAGCATAATCCACACAAGAATATTGACTCTTTTGGGACTATTAGATTTCCACAAAGCTATAAATAATACCTAGGCAAAGAGGAAGAGTTAGCAATCTTCTTATTGATAGACTTGACTGAAAAGAAGCCCAAAGTGTCAAGAGACCATCTACGCAAATCATTACAATCAACCAAATTAACAAAATTCAAATTCTCTAATAGAGAACTTAATTCAACAATCTCTTCATCCTTCAAATATCTTCTGAAAAAAACTTCCAAGGTAAACCAGAAGAATCCCAAAAATCTGAAATAACACCATTTGGGAGGATAGAGATCTTGAAAAGAAGAGGATGTCGATCTTTAAAAGCCAAAAGCCCAAGCCATGTTTCATGCCAAAATAAAATTCTGGTACCTTTACCAAGCTTGAAGTGAGCAAATTTCTTCACATCTTTCCCAACTTTAGATATGCTAACCCAAGGACTTCTAAGGCTAGATCCCTTTTTCCAAGCTGTGTGCCAACCCGGTTTATTGACCACCATGAATAATAGATACAACTTTTCTCCAATAAGAATCCGGTTCATTGAAAAATTTATTTTGGGGTAGGAGTTCGGAGATATTTTTGGTTTTTGTGGGCAGTGCTGGTGTTTGACAGGTGATTATAATGTGACTAGGTTTCGTACCAAGCAATCAAATTAAAAGAAATTTGGGTCATACTATTTTTGGTGTTTGCCGGGGATGTGCGCTTAATAAGTATGAAATTCTATATGGTTTGTTCATAGGGGGGGCATGAGTTGGAGACGTTGAAGGCTTAAGCCAAGTGGGGCTCAATAGGGTAATTATTACAATGCCTATTTTTCTCATAGGATTACCACTGTCAATAGAGAAACGTAATTGATTCTAAACAGTGATATTTGCCTAGACACTGCAATTTTTTTCTACCTAAAGATTTATCCATTTCATCTGTCATCTACTTTTGAATAGGATTTGTATCTCGTAATTTCCACTTTAGAAGGGTCTTATCTGACTCAAAAACGCTTGAATCTTCCTCCCTTCCATCTCTCATTCTAAGGGTTCAATTTGGAGTGAAGTGGAGAATAGTCATATTAGATCTCTTGAGCTTTTTGGATTTCTCTTGTAAGTTTTACATTTTGGCTTGTTTTTCTTTCTTGTCTACTTCTCCTTCCTTCACATAACTTTGGAAAGTCAACATCCTAAGTAAGGTGAAGTTCTTTTTGCTCTCATTGCCCTTGGGAGACTCGATACTGCTGATGTTTTTCAGCTATCATCTTCTGGTATGCTTGGGTCATGGTGTGGCGAGTTCTTTGTGGGCAAGCAATTAAGGATTTGGTTATATCCTTCGGAAGTGCATGATTGCTGGGTTGTTGGAGAAGTTCTAGGTGTATGGGTTACTGTTCGCTCCTTCTCAAATGATGGAGGAAGCTGTCTTACACCCTCCATTTTTTGGACAAATGTCTTTTGTGTCAAGGTAGTTTTTGCACCATCTTTCTTGGGATATATGGTTTGAGAGAAATAGGAGGATTGGAGAGAGTGAGGGTTCTTGGAAAAATGTATAGTTCACTTTAATGCTATGTTTTGGGGTCATGTAACCAAGTCTTTTTGAAGTCTTTTTGTGAATGTCCTTTGTTTATGATCACTATCTCCTGGAGCCATTATAATTTTTTGGGGGCTTCAATTAGTGGTCTTGGTATGCGTTTTTAAATGATCTTCATTTGGTTTTATTTTGATTTTTCTTCATGTAAATATGTTTCTTAGCTAAAAAATTTACATATTTGATGCCAGATTCGCCCATTGTTTGAAGAACATGGAAATGTGATCGAAGTAGCTTTGATAAAGGATAAGAGAACAGGCCAGCAACAGGGTAAGCATAACTTCTATTTTGTATGAATCACTTTTGGTTCATACGCATGTCATTTCAGGTTTTGAGAGGCTCGAAGAAATCGTGAGCTCGTCTCAGTTTGTTTTTGCAACAAGTTTGGTGCTTGTTGGTTTTCGTTGCGATCCTAACTTTTTGTCGATCATGTCAAACAAGAAGAAGACAAGGCATGTAAACCTGCTATAATATCAAGTTTTGTATGGCAGTGGAGCACAAAAGACCGTGCCTTGTGATAGTGGCTGACTAGCTGCAGCAATGAAGGATATATAACCCAAAAAGTTTTGTCTTTCTTTTTTTTTTTTTTTTTTTTGTAATGGGAGTGTCTGCTGCCAGCAGTTTAGGTTTTTTATGTCAGGATGTTTAATAGTGCAACAAATGTACAGAATTATTAATTTAGAAAATACACGTTTTTTATAAAAAATTTATGTTAATATATTGTAAGTTTGGAAGCTTTGAATGTGTTTTTCTGATTGTGGTGAATGTGGTTTCTTTAAACGGTTTTAAACTTTGAATTGTTATTGATGTGGAATATAAAATGGCGATGGGTATGAAGTTGAATTTCCTAGTGGATTCAAATGTCTTAATGGATTTTGTGAGATGTATGTATTGTTGGATAGTTGGTAACTGATAGCTTAGTTTTATGATATTCACAGAATGAATGGATGAGTCTCAGGATTTTCAGGCTGCCTGTATTTTTCTCTGAGTAGGTTAAGTCTATGGTAGTATGGAGCACATGGATTGGTTTGTTGCCTTGTTGATATACTATGATAAAACTAATGTTCCTTTTTTAATTATTTTCGGTCTCAAGCCAGACTCTTTAGGAATTCTGCTGCCACATGAAACTCTACCTTTCTGACCATGTGAAACTCATTCTCTTACCTCACGTTTCTCTGGTGATGTTGTACCATTCCCTTTGTAGCTGTGCTTAGTAGCCTGCAAACAGAACATGTAGCTCCGCTGCAGAACTTGTCACTGTTGCTTGTGTATGGGTTGCTGTGTTAAATTTGTTTTTGGAGGTTTTTGTTCTTAATTAATTTTTTCTGGTTTGCCATGTTTTCAAATTTCATGAACTTGTGAATTCAGCCTAGACTTCAGCACGGATGTTTATCTTCTGTAGTTTGAAGTCTTGACTTTTTCTTCAGCTTGCACAAGGAGATCGTGTGTCTTTGTTGGTTGTGATGTATGAATGTGCATTTTCTGGTCCATATAAATGTTTTTATTACTATTGTCAACACTAGTGCAAATGTTGCATTGTGGCAGGATAAATCCCCACTGCTTTTGTCTTTCTTTCTTTCTGGAAACTAGAAGTTCCAGAAATTTTTTCAAACGTACAAAATAATAATATACAAAAGGCCTAGACCTTAGGAGTTACAAAAAAAATTCTCCTTTAGCCATAAAAGGAGGATAATTAGTAAATCCTCACTGCAGAATTGATTTTAGCCAAATGATGCGGCTGTCAGTGCAACCATGTTGAGTTTCTGAGGATACGTCCTTCAATCTACTCAGATCAATTCATTTTTATTGCGCTGGCATGTTAAGTGGCATTTTTAGTATTGGATGTTCCATGCTGAGTGTAGATTTCAATATTTTTGTTGGATGGATACTTGCTCAAGCCCCTGAATTTACACATTTGGAAATTCACTCTATTTTGGATGATATTGTATCTTCCTATTCAAGTTCTCTGCTTTAGTGGAATAGTAGGAGGCATTGTAATTTCATTACCAAACCTCTTTCAATTTTTTTTATTTATTTAAGGTCTTGATAAGGTAAAATAATGCAGTTGTGCATTATATGGTTTCTGAGGGCTTTACTTAACGTATTTCATGGCTGCCTGTAGCCTATGATCAATGTACCTTTTGCGATTAGATTACAGCAAGTTGTTGTTTTATAGATTGAGTGAATGCGACTAAATTTTCATGTATTTGTAGGCAGGCTGTTTGACCTCATTAGAGTTTTTAGTGCTGGGATATGATATTTTCTTCAAGTTTGTTCAAAGTGAGACATTCTCTAGCTGATGGAAGACTGATATTTATGACATGGAAATGTAAATTTTTTATTAATGGCCTCTAAATAGAGAGCTTGTGGCTTCTTTATGCCATGATAATCATTTGATAATAATGGTGGTTGTGGTGGTGGTCCTGGTGAATAAAGACAACGATTGCAATCTCAAAGATTATTTAGGCAGTCATAATGTCCACGTTAGTGTTTATACTAGCTTATTCCTAATGCTTGACGCTGAGAAATTCTTGATAGCTGGCTTTTCCAACATTTGACCTTTTCCCGTCTATTAGCTATTCTGTTGGGCATGAGACGGTTAATTAGTGGTTGCTTTTGTATGTTTCAAATCTTTTCCTGCGGAGAACATTGAGTGTGAAATATAGTCACCATCTCATGCTGGTACTTGCTATAGTTTCTCTCTACAGTTGGCCTTGTTTGTACTGAATGAATGGAATTAAAATTGTGTGCTTGTATACTGATGCAATTTTTTATGTCTTCGGTAGGCAACTGTCTTTGAATCCTTATGAATGTTGAGGGGTTCTTGGTGTTCTTTACCTATATTGTGTGTTTGTAGATGGCAGGTTGTAACCAACATCTATATATATTAAGTTTTTCTTTTCCATTTCTCTGTGTGTGTTTGTATCCCTTTCTACTAAATTTTCATGATTTTGTAGTTGATGTTCTCTCTTTTTTTTTTTTTTTTTTTTTTTAATAATGGTAACCGTGAAGTTGGCCTTTCTGTAGATTGTAATGAAATGATGAATGTGGATGTAGCATTAATTTTCAATGTGACTGTCTTGTAGCTTTTTCATTGGCTAGACATAAATGTCTCTGTCTACATGTCTGTTCACACATAAATGTAACTCCATAAATACAAAGTTATGATCCAATGTAGTCAAATCAGAACAACCTTTACTCATGCAGGGTGTTGTTTTGTAAAATATACCACCTCAGAAGAAGCTGATAGCGCCATTAGGAATTTGCACAATCAACATACTCTTCCTGGGGTGAGTTTCCTCCCCTAATATTATTGATCTATGTCTTGTATGCAATGCTACTATATATCATTAAATATGTTTACAGGGATCAGGCCCAATTCAAGTTAGATATGCTGATGGAGAGCGGGAGCGCCTTGGTAATTGACTTTTGAATCTGGCTTTTGTCTTTCGTTTATTAACCTTCATCAAGCTTTTTCTTCCCTTTTTTTTCCCTCTCTTTTTTGTGTTCTGGGGTGGGGTGATTAAATTCTTGAGTCAGTACTATTAACTTTTTTATTTTGGTTGTTACGTCAGAGAAATTTAATTTTGAAAATGAGTTCGGTCAAAAAGAAAGTTGGACGAAGATATGAATTTCAATCTGGACACAGCATGATTGAAGTATAATGCCAGAATGTTAATGATGTGGAACCTAACTCTAAACTAACTTTTCTGGAACTGTTGTTTTGAGCATTACTACATAGCTTTTATTTTTGAGTATGAAAGCTTAAAGAATGATAATTAATGGATCTGGAATCAGGCATATTTTCAACAACCTTCCCCACAAAGGGGAAATGTAGCTAGTTACTTCAATTTTCTGTGTTGTATTTCCTTCTCACTATGTTATAATAACTGCATATATGGGGACTTTTTGCTCCTTCAGGATCCCAATCGGTAGAATGGTGAATCTATCTGCTAAAAACTTTTCTATTATCATTTTATTGATTTTTTTCATTACTTATTTTCTGCAGGTGCAGTTGAGTACAAATTGTTTGTTGGTTCACTAAATAAACAAGCTTCAGAAAAAGAAGTCAAGGAAGTATGTTATAACCGTGTGGTTAAACCTTTTTAATCTCAATATTACTATCACATGTCATCCGTTTCTACTTTTCCTTTCTCTTTTTTGAGCCATCAAATATATTATGAACTTTGGTTTTGTTGAGCTCTTTGAAATTTATTTTCCGAGTTTTGGCCAAATGTATACTGTCACTGACTCACTTAGTTTTTGGTTGTGGAGGCGTGTATGCCTTTACCCTTTTAGTGCTTTTGCATGGAGTAAAATCATTTGGGTTACTTCCACTATCTTAAGACATTAATCTATATTTTTGTTCTCAGATCTTTTCTCCATATGGAGTAGTTGAAGATGTTTACCTTATGCGGGATGAAATGAAGCAAAGTCGTGGTATGCCTTTCAAATCTATTTGATCTTGTTTTAAGTAATATTTTGACAGCTTGAAGTTAATAATCGTTTTTGATCCCTGTTCTTGTGTAATGTGGAGAATGTATGTCATTAAATATTTAAATGTAAAGGATTTAGATGTCGATTCTCAGTTGGCTAGAACTTTTTAGATTATTTGATATGGAAAGGAGCCATAGATGTTTCATGCTTAAAATGAATGGATAAAATATTCAGCTTTGATTCAGCCTTTATTAATATGGAAATTTAGGATTTTATTTTTTTTTTTGGTAAGAAATCTTGAGAAAAATGAAAGAAACTACAAGGCATACAAAAAACAAGCCCAACAAAAAGAAAGTCCCTGATTAGGTTCTATGTTTTTCTTTGGCCTTCGGTGGCAAAGCCTTTTTGTAATTATACACTAGGTTTTATTTTGCTTGATTGGAGGCCTTTCTTGTAGGTCACCTCCCTTTTTTTTTTGGGCTATCCTTTTTTTTTTTATGCCCTTGTATTCTTTCATTTTTTCTCAATGAAAGCTCGGTTTATTCTAAAAAAAACAAATAAAGTCCCAAAAACTACACAAAGGGTCTCCAGTCCAACAAAATCAAATAGAGATCATAATTGCCAAAAGACCTAGTGACCGATGCCCATAAGGAGGCTTTAAACCTCACCAACTCCAAACCTCGTCACAAGACTGCTCAAATCTATTTCAAAATATTACTTAAAACAAGATCAAATAGATTTGAAAGGCATACCACGACTTTGCTTCATTTCATCCCGCATAAGGTAAACATTTCATACCACGCCAAAATACCAGTTCGTTAACTCATAGGCTTGCATCTATTGGGAACTTGGATAAATCAGCTTTTTACAAATACTCGTGGAATGGTCACCATCCAAAAAAAGTTAAGTTCTTTGTTTGGGAGCTTAGCCATGCGTGTATCAACACTTTTGATTTGTTACAGCGAAAATCCCCTGGTGTGGCTATCTCCCCCAATTGCTGCCGTCTATGTTATAGAGATAATGAATCACAAATCCATCTTTTCAGCCATTGTGCTTTTGCCACTGCATTCTGGTCCTTCATCCAGCAAGAGTTTGGGTGGTCCACAGCATGGCCTGGGGATATATATACATTGCTAGATATGCTAATCTCTGGCCATCCATTCAAAAAGGAAAAGAAGACCCTTTGGCTCAATTTCATTTATGTTTTTCTATGGAATTTATGGCTTGAGAGAAATGCCCGAGTCTTCACAGAAACGCACCAGAACATTCATTCCCTCATAGAATCTACTACTTTCCATGCTTTATCGTGGAGTATTCTATCTCCCCCTTTTTGTAATTATGGCTTAACAACTCTCTTATCTCATTGGAGATCTTTTTTGTAACTATCATAGATAGGACTTCTTTTGTATCTATTTCACCCATCAATGAAATGGTTTCTCTGTTTCCTATCAAAAAAAAAAAAAAAGACCGCTCAACCTCTCTAAAGATTTTATTATTCCTCTCAAGCCAAACCCCCACAAAATCGCAAAGAAACTAGTGCACAAAACTTTTCCTTCACCACAAAAAAAGGCAAACCTTGGAGAACTTCCCCAATCATAGCATAACAGTTCTCATGCCAAACCAAACATAAATTAAAAGAATCCAACCAATGGGCCCAATGGGACTGAACAAACGGGCAGCCCCACAATAGGTGATGCAAAATTCTACGCAAAAGAAGATCAGTAGGAAGTAACTTAACAGATAATCTAGGATTTTGATTATCTGTTTTTGTCTGTCAAAATTCTAAGCGAAAGAAGATCAGCAGGGAGTAGCCTAGATCTACTTATGTAAGATGGAAATAAGAATACGAGTCTCAATTTATCTTTTATGACATAATTTGTTTGTCTTTGTGGTCCTCTGATCCTCTTACGTACCTTATTCCCCAGCATAAGGCCTTGACCAGATTTATCCACATAGTAGTTGAGGAATGTTATCTTTTACATCTCTATGATGGCTCGGGGCATATTAAACTGCAACATCAAAGATGTGCAATATTTATAATTTATTGATAAAGGCTCGAGAATCTTTTTGAATCTTTTATCCTGTGTTGAGGCTACCATGGCAACGGGTTCGCATAAAGAAATTTACTAAAGCCATTTTGCCAACAATGCCTCATTTCTCTTAGTAGATTTCCAATCCCCAAGTCTACCCCTTGCAATTGGCAGTGTAGCCAACCCCCCAAAATTACTTATACCTAACTACCTAAGTGACTGATCATTCCCATTTGCCTCTCTCCCAATGGAAATTCCCCAATCTTCTTTCAAGTGTCACTGCTACCTTTTTAGGAATTCGAAAAAGTGAAACTAAGAATATGTAATTGTTTTTTTTTGAGTTCAACATGGGGTGGAGGGAATCGAGCCTCTGACCTTGAGGTTGATGACACATACTTTATGCCATTTGAGCTATGCTCACTTTGGCAAAATATGTAATTAGTTATAAGGCAATCCTAGATAAACTTATCATTGAGTGAATTTGGACTATTCTACCAAGCATCCTGTAATGAGGTTAGGTTATTGTGGACCCAACCAATTCACTTAGCCCAAGGCAGAGTGAAGTTGAATCAGTCTGGGTCATGTCAAGTTATATGACTATCTTATAGCCTCTTTATATTTCTTGAGTTTATTCTGTGCTGTGTTTTGTTATTATATGGTTAACAACTGAGAAGGATGGATTTTACCTAGTCAACTTTTGAACCATGTTGGCGGGTGAGGACCATTTTTTGTAAAATGTCTTCTAATATCAATACAAGATGAATCTTTGGAGAGAAAAATTGTTGAGGAAAATAGAACGTAGTTAAATGTATTGAACAACTATCCAGTGGTGGCAATATAACTTTAAGCATCTTTAGCTGTTCACTACTATTCCAGGCCGTTCAACTATTAGATCCAAAACTTGTCATCACCATCATTATTCCTATCCCTACTATTATTTTGGCTTTCCATATGTGTTTAAGTCGTGCTGTGCAATTTTGAAGGTTGTGGATTTGTGAAGTACTCGCATAGGGATATGGCACTGGCAGCTATAAATGCACTTAATGGAATCTATACAATGAGAGTAAGTCTATCCTTATAAAGTTTGTTCTTTTTTTCCTGCAGTATTTATTACCGAAGCTTATTACTTAATGAATTTCCTTTACTACATTTAGGGTTGTGATCAACCATTAAGTGTCCGCTTTGCTGACCCAAAGAAGCCTAGATCTGGAGATTCAAGGTTTGATATGATGTGGCCTTTATGACCAAATTTTGAAATTGAAAATAGGTTCTTTGGGGCCTTCCACCTTCTTTATTTTCTTCTTTAACATTTTCTTAAATCTTGGTTTGAACTTCGTTTTGGTGGGTAGTATTTAATGACTTGTTCTGTAATTTGGCCCTTGCTTCATGTATTCTTCACCATTCCCCTATTTTTTTTATCATTAAAAATATTTATAACTTGAGTATCTTGCTTTTTCAGGGGCACTCCTGCATTTGGAGGTCCAGGTTTTGGTTCTCGCTTTCAAGCACCTGGGCCAAGGTAAAATTCATTCTGGGTGTTACCTTTCAGTGGCCGTTGTGTTTAGGTGTGTGTGAATAAATAGAAAACAGAATACCAAATTTCATTGATCAAATGAGAAGTACCAAAAAGTGGGAAACCACCCCCTACCAAGGAATAAAAATACACTCCACTTGGCATTGACCAAAAATAATCATTAGTTGTAAAAGGGTTTCAAAAGGGGGCTACAGTTAGAGGCCACGAATTTGGCAACCTGCCAAGCATCTTCCTAATTGGTAGGTTTATTCCCAGCAAAACTTCCCAAAGAAAAGCTACAACTACCTGGTCCATGGTTCACGCATGTGATAGTGCATATTTTCCCTGAGCCATTTTTTGATAGTCATTGTTGAGGTTACTTCTTGCATTGTCTTAACATTTTCTACTCATGCTCTTGATTGTTTTGTGCTTTTAGCAGACCAATGCCTAATTTTGGTGAATTTATGGGTGATCGAATTGCAATTGATGTACGAGGTTTAAGGCCACCTGTTGATGCTAGTATTCATCCCTTTGGGGGTCAATTGCCTCCTAGGTCCAGCGAAATGGGATTACCTTTGAATTTGGTAATTTATTATTATCTTTTGACATGTAATTTTAAGGAGTGTTCATTTTGTGATTTATGCATTGTATATTCTTTCATTTTTCATTTTCCTCAATTAAAGCTCGGTTTCTTAAAAAATATGTACGTGTGTAATTTATGTACGTGTATGTATAGTAAGCGTGGTGTGTGTATATATATATATATATTTGAGTTAAACAACATGTCGGGGTGTGGATTTAAACCTCTGATCTTTTCGTCCAGGATATATGTCTTAACCAGTGGAGTTATGCTTTGGTTGGTATAATAAGTGTAGTATTTGGGTCGACTTACCGCTCTTTAACTAAGCCATATTTGTAATGGGAGAACTCATAATATTTTAATATTTTATTAGGTGGCCATGAAAACTTGAACCACATGGCCTCAAAATTTTCAACTTGCTCCATTTATTATTGGTCGACCTATAATAGTTTACACGTTAATGTATATCTTGACGTTAGATATGCCAACCTAATAAATCAAAGAGCATTGACACAAGCATTTTGCAAAACCTTTAATGTATAATCTTTGTATTGGATATTACCTTGTCTCTTTCTAGGTAAGAAACCTCATCAGTTGAACTTTAAAGCAAGCAACAGAAATTGATAGGATAGAAGTCTCCCTAGGTACAGCTGATATGGGTAATTATAAAGAGGTCTTCCCATTGGACATAATCAACATAAGTGTACATGAAAAAATTCTTAATATTGATAGCCTGCTAAAAACCTGAAAATAAGTTTTGCTTCTAGGCCTCCCCCACTAAAAGCGAAGAGGACTCTGAAAACATGAAAATAAGTTTCCTACTAGAGGGCGCTGCTGTGTCTGGAAGTGTAATAGTAAGTTAATATGGTGTGTTTTCGGCTTTTTGCTAGGGTTAAGTTAATTGCATCTAATTGTTCTCCACAATTATTGGTTTGTCTTTTTCTTAATATTTTACTGATGATACTGAAAGGGATGAGAAGATGTTTGGTCATCATATAACTTGATGTTATGATCAAGTTTTGGATTGTTTTCAGTTATGAACGATGAAATGAATCATCTTCGTGGATAATGTTTCTGTTTAATATTATAAATTTTCATTTCCTGATCTGGCTTTTCCTTTCTGTGGCCTCTCTTTTACCTCACTCATGATTATACTCTAAGAGTTAATCTATGGGTAATGGATGTACGTTGCATATCTCTGTTAATGACTCATTCTATTAACTAATTTGGTTGCATTGTTTTTAGGGTGGTCCTGCTAGTGGGTTTAGAGGTCCCAATCAAGGGTTGGTCAATCCTGGATCCTCAGCATCTCAACAGGTAATTGGACGCTGATTTATGATTTTAGGTTACCTGCTAGATTGTATCCCAGCCATTCCCAATAATCTCTAATGTTATCTTAATTTTATTAGAATTTTAATCAGTCAGCAAGCCAACATCCACCACTCGGTCTGCAAGCATCGCCAGTGCTAAAGGCTGTTCAGTCACCGAAACAATTGCCACCTCCGAGTCAATTGCACTCTCATGCTCCGGCATCCTATTCTCAGACACATGCATCTCCAGCATTAGTACAGCAGCATAGTCAACCGCAAAATTTTAATTCTTCTGGTCAAATGCCCTTTAGTCAGCCTGCACCTTCACAAGAGTCACCTGGCTTAGGTGTGCAGTTGCCGGTATCTCAGGCTATGGTCCAGCAGGGTGCCTCATCTGCTGCAGCTACACCGACTCCTTTGACTGTGAACTTACAATCCCATGCTTCTGCCCCTAATCAACAGCAGCTTCCTACTCCAGTTCAGCCACGTCAGAATTCACCTTCACAGTTGGCTCACATGCTGTCACAACAAAAACAAACCCTGCAGGCTAGTTTTCAGTCTTCCCAGCAGGCATTCTCTCAGCTACAGCAGCAGTTGCAGCTGATACAACCATCAAATCAAAGTTCAACATTGCAGCCAAGTTCCCAGACTATTAAGCAGCAGGTAGGTAATGAGTAATAGCAAGAGGATATCTCTATACTAATAGAATATGTTTGGATTTGTTGAGGTACATGCAACCATCAAACGTTTTGATCCCCCAATTTAAGATTAGACATTGAATATCTGTTGTTTTAAATGCCCTTGCAGTCTCACTGGGCAGGGGTTGTGCCACATACAGCTGCCAGTGCCGCTTCTGCAACTTCAGATACACATTCATCTACAGTTCCTCCTGTAGCTATAAATACCCAAGTTGTAGCTCCTCTAAAATGCAATTGGACAGAGCACACTTCTCCTGATGGTTACAAATACTATTATAACAGTGTAACCGGTGAGAGTAAGGTGAGAGTTTCTTTGAAGCTTCCATTTTTATGAAGCTTTTGCTGTGATTTGTGTGGTTAATGTTCTCATGTGTAAACCTGCAGTGGGAGAAGCCTGAAGAGCTTTCGGTGATTGAGCAACAGCAAAAGCCACCAGTACTGCAGCCCCATAACCAGCCACATCCTCAACTACTATCTGCCCAGCAACTCTCTCGAACTCCGCAAGCCCAGCTTCAAGCTCAGTTCCAGACACAGATGCCCCACCCTCAGCTGCTACAGCAACCTTCATTCCATTCACAGGTCTGCCTATTCTATTAGCAGTTCCAGTTTTCATTATTGCATTTGAAAGTTTGGGCAATTGTTTATTTATTTTGATTGGTCCACTTCATTATATGACTGGACTTTTTGGATAGTACAATATCTCAGTTGGATTCTTTTACGAGTACCTTGCATTTTCCTTTGGTTTTGCTTGGGGTACTTACAGCCTTTACAGTACTACCACTTTGACCTATTATTCAGTTTTTGCATTTTGTATGTAATTTTATACTGTTATTATGCAGGAAGGTGCTTACACACAATTGCAGACAGCTAATAGCTCAGTAAATGATCCTACACGATTTCACCAGGTACATATTGTGCTTGTAATTTTAATACGGCCACTCTACTTTTCCCAAGTCAACTTCATGTAATTGGCTATGTACCTCAGGGACTTCAGGCGAATCAAGAATGGGCATGGAAGAATAAATAATCAACAGGTTGGTTTTCTAATTCCATGTGGTGTATGTTTGGCATTGGCTTGTAAGAGTTGAGTCCATTGGGATTGGGATTAGGGTGAACAGAGTGATATGTAGATATGTAAAAAAATTAATAATTAATGAATTGTGTGAAAACCATATCCTTGAGCAGAAATGTACGAAGCAAAAGACAAGACAGTGTCAGACATGCTGTTATCCAATTAATAAGGTTTGGAAACTATATTCTTGAGCTCAACTGTATATTAGAAAATACAAATGAAAGCAAGTGTCATAGACTCATATACCATTTAAATATTTAATTAATGAAATGTATGAATGGGCTCTTTCTTTGGATTATATAATTGAAAAGACATGAAATAAGGAAGCGTCACACACACATACTGTTAGATTAATGTTCAAGATGTGTCCTCATCTTCATTTAATGTTCTTTATAATGGGGCTCTTAAATTTTCTTAAGAAATAATTAACTGGGTCGTTGTTAGATGTCCTTGGAGGTGCTGTCAATTACATAAACAACTTTACTATGGTAGAACTATTGGTCTTCAGGAGCTTGAAGTGGAACAATGGGATCTTCAGGTCAGCTGGCGCATCTGCTATTTAAGTTGTTAAGAAGACACTAGGCTCCTACTGCCTTGAGATTCTAAGGCAGAGAGCAGCTTTGTAAGGTGCAGAAACCACAGATGGGATGAGCAATGGTTCAATGGAGTTTGTGTCTGCCGCAAATTCTCTTTACTGTGAGATTATATTCTGTTGCAGTTAATTCCGTGGCCTAGTACGATCAATCCACCGTAGAGTTGAACATTTAAATGCATCGGCTTAGTTATAACGTAATGCTATCAATGTATCATAATGCTAAAATCTCTTTATTGCTCATAAATGTGTATGTACTTATAAATTAATCTTTTGTACTGTCATCTTAGTTTCTCAGCAGATACTGGCGGCTCTTTTGTTTCGTTACATCTTAAAAATTTGAGTTGAAGAGGATATGTAGACTTTCTTTTGTAGCCGTGATTCATTTACTTGAAATACTAGTTGACAATAGTACCTTCCCCAATTTAGCAAGTTATCTAATCTTTAGTTCATTTTTTTTGGGCTCGTAGATATTGAAATTTAACATAACTAGCTTAGAGTTCGACAGTTAGTTCGGATCATGGTCTGTGTTCCAGCGGGTGGTTTGAGGCTTCCCATTTTCACCATCGACTGCTTGAAGTCTTCAAAGAAGGCAATCGGATCTATAGCATAGGTTTCGACTATTTCTCTAGTTTGGTAATTCCCAGTTACAAGAACTTGATCAGACTGGAGCAGCCCTTCTCCAGAGAGAAGATTGATGTAATACTGGTTGTCGAACGTCACTGGCGTTACAAGGTCGAGTTGTGCCACCGTCGAGCTGCTACCAGGTTCTGAGCAGAGCTGTTTTAGCGACTCGATGAATTCTTGGTTTGCTCCGTCGTTGGGGCTGTTGCTGTTGTCTTGCAGCCTGGAACTGAACGAAACACATCGGGCTCGTCCCAGTGTGTGTGCCCCTTCACAAATAGTGAAACAATCAGTCACAAAAATTGTCGAGAAAAGTAAAGGAAAGATGAAAACCAAATCACCTGAGAGAGCAACCATATCTCTGAGAGAAAGGCCAAGGTTCTGGAACTTAGAAACGAGAGTGGCCACAGTGGAGTTTGGGGCAGGAATGTTGTTTTGTGCTGCTGTTTTGCTGGCACTTAGGCTATCTCCTCTCCCAAATTCCACTTTCCAAACGGGTCCTCCTGACTGCAAATTGTTTGGGAAAAAAAAAACTATCAGAATAACGTCTTTTGTAACTCCTTTGACACCATTATTAAAATTATATGGTCAATAAACGCACAAGTACAACAGAGTCTCTGGCCGCAATTGCAAGAATGTCGGCACATGAAACTGTCTGTGGGCAAACAGATTCGATCTCAGATTTTATGGCATCAATCACTTCAAATCCCCTCAGTGAGTTCACATTTGGAGCTGCAGTTTTTTCACCAACAAAGTTGTCATCGTCATCCAACAACACCGAAGCATCGCACCCCTGCACGAAACAAGAAATTCGTTCATATTCATCGGAGCTATCAATCCACATGAAAAAGTACGGAAAAACGATTGCTTTCATTGACAAAGCAGTCGTGGAAATGGAGTCGAATCAGAGATGCTGCCATTCGAGGGTCCTCAGTGACATAGGCTTGGACCAAGGAGAAGATGATGGCTTCTGCCTCGGGGCAGATAGGGGGCGTGCCGAACGGTGGCTGGTTTTCGTCCCCTCCATACGATGCTTTCATGTTCGCCGAAGTGATTGCAATAAGCTCAAACATTATTAGACAAAGATGGAAAGTCGGATACTTAGCCATTTTTGCGTTCCAAAGCTAACTGAAATGGAGGTGGAGATATTATCTTATATATATACATGTATAAAGTATGCTAGAAATCAACTGCTACATGACCAGTGAGTTGTTGAGAGAGATCTTTTTCACTTGAAAGTGAAGGATGCCAAAATAGGCAATGGGTGGGGCTAAGTACAAAGTGTTAGTTGGAGTATAAAAACATGGTTATGAGGTTAAAATTAGTTGAGGGAGGACGTGGAAGTGGTTAATCATTTATTTAGAGAGAGATAAGAAGTGGGTTAGGGGCTTAATGCCCAAAATGTTAGTTGAGAGCTTTGAAGGTAGGGCCCAAAGCTTATGGTGATTTTGACCTAATAAAGGAGCAATAATCAATTGAGTGTTCAAACTTCTAGCTTCTAGGTTGAGAGTATATGCCTTAATCAATTAAATTATGTTAAGCTTGACAGATATATCTGGAAGGTGTAACCGGAGTGGAGAGAGAGATGCATTTTGGTTTATAAAGTGGATTTGATGAGCAAAAGATATGTAGCAGTTGTGGACAATTTCAAAGCTTTTTTTTTTTTTTTTTTGCAGCTGGTTTGTGAATATGAACGGTTCATAACCACTTCAATTAACGGTCCAACAACTCCACTTTTTTGCTTCTAAATGTTCTTTAAACTCATCACTTGGTCAGCTACTAAAGCAGCTCGTATGAATGCCTTGTTGGGCTTTTAATTTTGTGTTCTTCAAAATGAACTGATGATCATCAATCTTGAAGGTCCACTTTTTCATTCCCTCTCTAAAATGGGCTCTCTGCATGGCAATTATGGGAGTTGAATGTGGGATATGTCCTTTTTTTTTTTTTTTTAAATTAATTCAACCATTTCGAGGTGGGGATTGAACCATCGACTTTTAGAATAGTAATTGATGTCTTATCCATTGAGTTATGTTCGGATTGAGATATTCTATGATTATATTTGTGGGAAGTTTTCATTTTTCATTTCATATTGATACCATTTGATCAATGTTCTCTCTTTTTGTTGCCAATGCCTTCTTCCCCTACCTTCCTTTCTATCTCCTCTTTGATTCTTGTCACCTCTATTTTAGACACCAATGGCCTAGATTCCCCTCCCACTAACATGATAAAGTATAAATTGCAAAAGAAGGAAAAATAAGAAAAGAAGAAATTATGTCGAAGGATCTCACTCTTGCAATTAATGGTCCATATGATTTTGTCTTATAATTCAACAAGATTCTACTACGAACAATGTATACATAATATCCCTTTAATTTGTGCATCATCTTTAAGAAATCACTTTAAATGATAATTCTCCAATGGTTTTTGCCATTTGATCACTCAAAGGCTCTCTCAAACACTTTAAATAAGATCTAGTATATATAAGGTATGACAAGAATAATGTGGGGTCAACGATGCACACCATATTATTCCATACACACAAGAAATTTTATTTTAAATTCCCATCTCCTCCCATTCTTCAATTTAGAGAAATTAGGGTCTCTGAAGAATCATCGATTAGCGTTTGAGGTTTCCATGGAAAAAAAAATATATCTTTGTTTCACTTCTCACTAATGCGAGCTAAATTAAGGTCCTTAACATATGCTCTAGTATCACTCATTACAATAATAAATTTCTCTCGTTTAGACTAACTCCGTACATTTTTTCTTTTCACTTCTACTCAAACGATCTCATATCAATTGCCTCGAGAACTTGTAATCTAACTTAGGTATATGTGACCAAAAAAAAAAAAGATTCATGCAGACTTGTATTGATTAGATAAATAATAAAGCATGGCCACGTCGAAAAGCTATGGTTAAATGATTCATGAATGAAAAATGTAGGAGAGACAATGTCATTGTGTGCGGACTGCTGATATCTCTGGTGAAAAGGAGTCTAAGTTATTTGAACTCAACAAAGTGCTCTGCCGCTGTGGACCTCTTCAATATATATAGATTCGCATAAAAAGGATTATTATTGTTTGCAAGCCCCATTTTACAGGTACCACAGAGACAAAAAAAAAAAAAGGGAATATTTTATCTAAATTATATATATTATATACCTAATAAATGAAAAGAATGAAAATATTTCATGCTAAAATTACAACGTTTAAAAGTTCTAAACTTTTAGGTCTGTTATCAAACGACTTTGTTTCTAGTTTTTTGTTTTTGGAAGATGGTGCTTGTTTTCTTACCATTTTATTTACTATGGTTTTAACCTCTTTTAAAGAAACATACGAATTCTTAACTAAATTTCTTTTAAAAAAAGTTTTTAAAAGCTATTTTTTTTTAGTTTTTAAAACTTAGTTTGATTTTTTAAAACATTAGTAGAAAGTAGATAACAAAACTATGAGTTAAGTAGATAACAAAACAAAGAAACTCATAGTGTGAAAGTAGTGTTTATAAGCTTAATTTTTAAAAACTCAAAACCAAAAACTAAATAGTAATCAAATGGGACCTTAGGTTTTTTATTTTTGGTATTTGAAAATTGTGCTTGTTTTCTCTTAATTTCTTTACAATATTTTTTATTTTTCTTAAGAAAATATTTGAATTCTCAGCTAAATTCTAAAAATAAAAATAAGTTTTTAAATTTTTTTTTTCTTTTCAAAACTTGGCTTGGATTTTGAAAAAATTTATAAAAAGTAGAGAACACAAACAAAGAAACCTATAAGAGCTTAATTTTTCAAAAAATCAGGTCTTTGATTATCCAAAACATGTTAGGCATTGTTGCCATCATCTTAAAGTTAGGAAGTACAAAGCCAACCCGCATGCATTCTTCTTTTTCATCAACGTGGAACAAATGCAACAAAGTTTCTCTTTAATCGTATCTCTTAATTACATCCATTTTCAATTACTTACATGTTTAAGAGAAAATGTTTGTTGATCTTTCCATGTTTATTAATAACGTAATTTGTTAATTAGTTAAATGCAGTTAATTAGCCAACGTCTATTTAATTTTAAGATGTGTTTGGTCCCCTGAATTGAGTTGAGTTCGGTTTTAAACCCAACTCACCATTTGACCCATAGAGAAATTAACTCTCCATAAAAAAATTTAACTCTACCGACTTGCTACAATATTAGGATATTAACTCTACTAACTTATACAGTAACCCTATTAACATATTTTATCACCGCTTCTCCAACGACCGGCGGCCACCGCCCGGTGACCTTCTCCGACGATCGGAGACCGGCGACCACCGTCGGTGACCTTCTCCAATGACCGACGATTATATGCGACAACTGACAGCTACTGCTGACTACCTTCTCCGACGATCAACAGCAATCGTTGGCGACCATATTCGACAACCGGTGGTACCGTCTCTGGTGACTATTGTAAGCAACAATTTTCAGTGACTAACGACACTCCCATGGTTCAAAATAATATGAAATGCACATGTACTTAGTTGGTCTGACTCTTTGCTCCAACAATCTTTCTTCGGACTTATGAACTTGACTCATTGTTGGCCATTACTTATATTTTGTGAACTATAATTATGTTTTATGAATCATGTAAATAGACTCTTGATATTTTGTGAATATTCCACTCCTACATGACACTAATGTTGAAATATATTGTTGTTTTCTTGTCATCTTGAAAAAGTAAAATACTGGCATTTTCTTTTCCAAAGATGTTCAATTTAATACATGTATTTAAATAAATGTAAACAAACAATGTTCCTTTGAAAAAAAAAAAGAGAATACGTAATGGTCAATGTGTTCTTTTTTTTAAAAAAAAACTCCCTTATAATGAGGGCCCTATTAGTAATTGAAAAATGTCATAATAATTTCCTCATTTGTAAGTTTTATAGAAGTTCAATGTGTGTTTAGAAAATGAAACCTTAGATTTCTATATTTTGATAGAAGTTCAATTTGTGTTTAAAGAAAAAAAAAATACAGATACATTGCCTTTTTTTTCCATTCATCAATTGCTATTTGTTGTGATAAAGAATGCAACATTTGATTTCTATAAATTGAAAGAAGTTCAGTGTGTAGCAGAAAGAGAAATCAAGGTTGCATTGCCTATAGTTTGGAGGAAGTCAATTTCTAAAAAACGAAAGATAAAGAATGATGTTTTTAAAAAAAGATCAATGTTGAAATATATTGTTTTTTTAAAGTGGATATCTGGATTCAGTGTTGGAAAGTTGGAAAAATATGTTTCTAGATGAATGATTGGAAAAAATAAAAATAAAGGAAACAAAAACAGTCAGCTAAAAATCAGTTTACTTCTAGTTACAAAAAACTGTACCAGATACCCCAGACAACTCACTCAACTCTGCATCTCAAACATAGACTTTCTGACTCAACTCAACCCAACTCTGCACTCCAAACACAGACTTCTGAACTCACTGACAAACTAACTTTGTCCAACTCAACTCAACTCAACTCTATGCACCAAATGCTTCCTAATATCTCATTGATCAGCATTTCAAACGAAAGGGAAAAGGAACACAAAAATTGAATCACCGTACATTTGATCAAAGGAATAATTTTTAGGCTTTTTCATCTAAAGAGATATGGAAGGCAAAAGAGAAAGGCAAACCATGTGCAATAATTTTAAAAAAAAAATGTTATTATTAAATGAGGCCACTACAATCAGGTTGTCATCTAATAACGGTGGAATATGCAAATTCGAAAATTTGGATGTCCCCTTATAGCCATTATATACGGATTCAAAATACTTTTATATAATTTCTCTCTCATACATCTAATATTGTAAAACTGCCAACCACATTAACACGATCTCCTCCAATAATTTTTCTCCTTGCATGCTCTCAATTAAGCTCACATTCAATCACATTTTTCATCTTAGTTTAATTTGTTGATTTAAACTTCGACTGCACACAAAATGTTTAAGATCTTAGTCTTAGTTATATTTTGATGGAATATCCATCTTTTTATATACTCTAACCTTTTTAACTTAAGTTTTAGTGATTTAATAGTGATTTATTGGTGCCAAAAATATTTCCTCCTACTTTTTACCCCGTTACAAATTGAAATGACAATATAATTTATAAGTTATAACAAATAATGGAAGGTCAATCTGAGCATAGCTCAATGAATAAAATATCAATTACCATCTCGAAAGTTGATGATTCGATCCTCCATCGCATTAACGGTTGAATTTAAAAAAAAAAAAAAGACAAATAAAGAGAGAAAGACTTGAATTATAAAGTGAAGTACAAGAAGAATTAGAGCTAGTGTGTGTATATATATATATATATATATATATATATATATATAATTGTTGAATTTCAGTCAGTAATTTGGACTTGAATTTTATTGCTGACTGAAATTCAACAATTATATATATATATATATATATATATATCCATTGTTTTGGAATAAAAAAACGGCAATAAAATTCAAGTCCAAATTACTGACTGAAATTCAACAACTCAAGTAAAAAGTTCAGAATAGAAGATATATATATTACACTATCCTATTTAATTAGATGCATTTCAAGCTGTTATGGATAATATATGATAGAGTCACTTCCAACACTTTTCTTCTCTCAATGAAGAAATATCTTTACACACAACATAAAAACTTCCTATGAGGGCAAAAGAATTAATTCCAACTCAATATCACTTTCAGAAAGCCATGTACATAAAATCTCTGAGATCAGTTAAGAGAGTAGCTCAAAAATAGAGATAGAAAAAAAGAGCAATTATTCCAAAGAGAAATAGAAAAAGGGCACAATGTATCAATGTCAACTATTAGATAAAATGAGAGAGCATGCAGAATTCGGAAAACAAATGCAAAAACCATCGTTCCCATTCAATGAACAAGAGAGAAACTGCAAAAATACTTCAAATCTGTATATCTAGCAATCATCATAGAACATTAATGATTATTAAGAGATCAAACAATCATATAGTGATGGCCTCAGTGAATAATTTTTCCCCCGAAAAACCTTCGTCTCGTGCAAATGTCTCATGCATTTAATTTGTTTAACTCTATACGCTTTGTATTTTCACAACCACTCCCCTCTTCCTCGTAGGTTTTCTACCCCACACTCAAAAACTAGCATTCAACTTCCCATTCGAAACTTCACTCTCTCCCTTACCTTATATTTTTCATTCTCTATTCTACTAAACCCTATAACCCTACCTTTTTTTTCCCCTTATTTAACCTTTTTTAGACAGACAAAAAAAAAAAAAAAATCAAAAAGTAAACCTATAACTCTACACTTTCTTGCGTTGGCGTTGCGTAATGGCTTTTAAAACCCTAACCCTAAAAATAAAACCCCCCGTAGCTCATATAATGATATGACAGTTTCATAGAATCATAAACAGACTCAAACCATCACACATGTACACATTTAATATAAAAAAAAATTAAAAAAATTAAAAACCCAATATAATATATATATATCTATATCTTCATGAATCGAATCGTTTCTAGGCAGTGGATTCTTTGAACAAAAAAAAAAAACAAAACAAAACAGAACCAATATCAAAATCCCAGCCAGCTACAGAAAACTTGTCGCCTCCATAAGAATGGAGGGAAAAAAAAAAAGCTAAATAATTATATAATATTATACAGTGATGGGGATTGTGTGTCAATGGTGAAAAGCCCATGAATTTTGTTAGAGTAGACGACGACGTACCGTGAAATAAAAGAAGAGGAAAAAATTGTAGTGATTAATTTTTTTTTTTTTTTTTTTTTACTCTTCTTTGGGGATGTGTAAGGAGGAGGACGGTACGATCATATCTTGCAGAAGGCCATAGTCTTTGAAAGAATCAGAATTAGAAGAGGATCCGCCAATACGACGCCGTTCTTCTCCGAAACTAGGGAACACCGGATCAAATCCCCCGCACGTGACAACGTCCATAGGCCGCGCCGGAGTGTATGTGTATTGTTGGTGGCCGTGGTGGCGGTATTGCGGCTGTGAGAAAACAAGCGGAGGTTGCTGTGAGGCAACGAAGGCGGCGGCGGCGGCGGCTTCGGTGGAAATTGATGATGAGAGTGCTCCACGTGGCATGATTGGACTTTGATGGGTATGTTGGCCTTCGTAAGTGGTGACGACGACGGAAGGGTCGTCGGAGGATCGTTCGACTCGCTTTTTGACGCCGCAGCCGGCGGTGGTGCAACGGTAATAACTTCTTGGATACGGGCTGTTTTTAACGGCTTTTTGACCGTATTTTCGCCATCTGTAACCGTCGTCGAGATGATCCACTTCGCTCTTTGTCATGAACGCAAATCTCGGTTCTCTTGCCCTTTTCTTATTCTTGTTTTTCGCTTTCAACCTAACAAATTACAAAAATTCAAAATTAATTTAAATTCAATTCATAGGAAAATTTTAATATTATTGGTCAAAACTCGGAGCAGGGCGCTAAATTTGGTGCTTAAATTACGCCCCATGATAAGAAAGCTGCTTTCTTACCACATCCAAAAAAAAAAAAAAAAAAACTTTTTTAATTTTTCCCAAAAAAAAAGAATCCTCGACAGAGAAATTAAGAAGCTTACTGTTTGTTGAAAGGCGACTTATCCCGATCCACCTCATCGGCGTCCAAAGCTCTTTCGTTGGAGGAGCAAGACACGGAGGAGGAATTTGGAGTCGGAGGAGTATTCAAAACCTCGGATGACTCCGGCACGGCGGAGGAGGGCGGGAGCGGCTGAGGAGGAACAAGGGCGGTGGTGGGAGCTGCAGAGAAGAGATCAAATAAAGAAGGGCTGTAATCTTGGATGGCCAACAAATCCAAGAAGGTGGATGGCTTAAAGGAAGAGGAGTCAGTGGAGTCCAATGGGAAGTCGAACATGGCACTGGGAATCGGATCGGAGAATAACAAACCAGAATTTCCCATGGAATTCCAATTCTCTTTCTTTAATAACTCTTCTTTCTTCTTCTCCATACAAATAACTAACATACATATATATATAAAAAACAAAAAAAACAAAAAGTTAATATGCAGAGATATAATATATGATCAACAACAATAATAATAATAATAACAGCACATATTCGTTTTCTTTTTTGCTTTGTATGAAAAGAAAATGAAGAGATGGAGAGAGAGAGTGGGCGCAGAGTGTGGGGAGTGTGAACTGTGAAAGAGGGGTTTTTGTTTTGGGGTTATTGGAAATTTTAAGAGAGAAAAGGAAGACCGGCAGCTGTCGGTTGTTTTGCGTACGGAATATGTCGACTGAGGGACGGTGTTTAACATTAAATGCACGAGGTCGAGGACCACCGGTAAGGTGGGGTTCCACTTTCTCTCATACGCGGATTTTTTGACCGAATCACCCCTTTCACTTCCCTACCCGGGTTTACACGTGGCATTCGGTAAATAATACTCTCCTCCACACCTGATTACTCCTCCCCCCTCTTATTCCATTCTTTTACGCTTCCGCTGAAATTACCAATTTACCACTAACCCCCTTCTTCCTCTTTCTTCTTTCTCCTCCTCTCATTTTCTTTCATTATACTATATGGTCACACCAAAAAAAAAAACATTACACATCCAATGCAGTCACTCTCTCTCCTATTAATTTAAATACAAAGTTTAATTTCGAAATTTGAAATTCAACTAGTCTTTTTAGTCTTGTCTACATAAAATAATATTGAGTCAAAATTTAGACCATTTTTTTTTGATTCTCGTGCTTCTTAAGTACATTTCATTATTGACTACTTATTAGCTCAATAAAAATCATTCAATATGAACAACAAATCGTCACATTGTAGTTGTTTCCCTCTAAACTCTTTTATGCATGGTTAAACTATAATATTTTGTTTTTCTTTCTTACACTGATATAAGGTTGTCAATCACATTATTTCAACCTCCTTGAATCATTTCTCTTATTCAACCACTAAAATTTTTATACAATTTTTTTGGGTATAAAATTTTATTTTATTTTATTATTATTGAGAACATAAGTTTTCCCTCCCCCACTAATTCTATCATGGTCGAATGATAATTAGGGTTGATTTAATATTTATGCAAACTAAATGAAATCCACGATCTAAATGGCTTCATGAAATTGATAGTTAATTAAAAAAAAGTGTATTTTAGCATTAATGAAGTATAAAAGCCATGTAGTTTTGCTTGTTTACCGAACTATTTAGAGGGGAAAAAAAACTATATAGCTACTAAATATAAAAGTCAATAATTATGATTACATAATGGACTAACATCTTTTTTGTGATTATTTCTAATTCTTTTTGCTTACCATTATTATTAATTAGTAAATCTAACCTTCAACAATTAGGGCACATTTTTAAACGTTATGCAAACCAATTTTAACACGTGGCTGTTCATGCTGACATATCCTCCACCCCCATGAATCCCCCTGACCATCTAACCACTTCACTATATTTGTAAAACTTCAATATTATTCTGTTGACTTTGATACTTTAATCAAATTGCATGCTTTCTTTTTTCAGAATTTGCACGAATTATCATGCTTTTTATGGTACTTAATTTGGTTCAAATTATAATAATGTATCATATTAAAAAAAAAATCTCAAATTAGACTAATCTACCATGATCAATAATTGTGGAAATGACTTAGTTTATCTAAATAGACAAGAAATTTAAATGTGGTTCAATTAATCAAGCCCTTACCTTACCTCTTATATCTTTAATAGTCATATTCAATTATTTGATCTAAAATCTCGTGAATTAGTCAAATGGTGTACATGCATTTGCCTAAATACATTGATTATTCATAAAATTAGTCATTGTAGTTTGAAGCCATAAATTGATCATTTTAAGCAATAACCTAATTAAACAATAAAATTCCATATCAACTTCATTTATCAATTTCACTCTATTCTTTTCCTTCAATTTTTTTAAATTCATATAACAAATGCTATAGGATGAAATGACGAAGACGATTTGGAGAAAAGTTTTCATTTCTCAATCGAAAAAAATAGTAATAATTAATAAGTTTTCAGCTTTAAAAGTTGAGATATGAAAATTAGATTTCAATATTTTCATAATTATTTTGCTTTCCGGCGGACCTTGAGTGGGTACGTGAAGCGCATAGATCTTGGCCACAATACATGGCCGCCGTCCCCACCGCCCAAATAAGAATTAAAAGAACTAAACCAGTGGTTAGCTTACACGTGTACTCACTGATTCCATTTTTGACAGCTGTGATTCAAGCCTGTGTCCTACGTGTTCGATCGGACGGCTCTCTTAATGTGCACGTGCTTTTTTACGTGGATTTTGGTTTTATCTACGGTTGCTTTCACCGCAAGCCAACGACGCTCTCACTTTTTCTCTTTTCTTTTTCTTTTTCTTTTTTTCCCCTTTTCATGACATTACATTAATCCTCTCTTCACTGCATCACTTAAAAATAATAATAATAAAATCTGAAAAATAACGTTACTTTTTGGAACTTTACACATAAATAGCATATTTTTTCTTTCGATTTTGAAACCCACTTAGATTTTGTCTCGTGATAAGAATGTAGCTTTTCTAACAAAGAAAGTTCACTCAAAATGATTTTAATAGCAAAAGACATAAACATGCCACTATGTTCGACAACTGTTTGTGAAAAGAATTTCTATATTGAAAACTAACAATTAAATAGATAATGAATTTCTCTATATTTCAATTAATCAAAAATGAAACTGTTCATTTTAGACGTAAAGAAACATGATTTTGCATTTAGTTTCACTCAAAATGTCGTATAGAAAGGGTATTCTTACTTCTATAGTTTAGGAGTCTTCTCACTTATCACAAATGTAAGACTATGTTCACGTTTTCTTAAAGCCTCCCCTTGAATAAAATACCATTGATCGAGCCACCTCTTTAAATAGTCAATACATACATATATACCACATTGTTGAGAAAACGGGGGCTCCACAATTTCATAAACTACGTATTCAAGGCTCATTACTATTTGTTTTGCACCTAAGGATTCAATTGATATGGTTAAGTCCAAGTATGACTCTAATACTACTCCTGATAGAACAACATAAGTCTTGATCTTCATATTTTTACAATAGTACGATATTGTCCATTTTTACCTAAACCTACATTGTTTTATTTGTTGTTTTCACTTAAAAATGTCTCATACTAATAAAGATTTTGTTTGTGCTTATATTGCACCAACGAATCCTATGCGTATTTCACAATAATATGATACTATTATCTACTTTAAACATAAAGTCGGGAAGGCTTTAATTTTGATTTCACCTAAAAAGGCCACCTTTTACCAATAAAGATGGTCTGTACCACTTATATTCCATGGGTCTTCCTCATTTCTAAATGATATTAGGCTTTGTTCATATCCACTACAATTACTTATATACCATGAATTTTTTCTACTTCTAATCCATGTGGGACCATATTTGTATTCCTAACTAATGCAGTCAATCATAATATTGGTCATTTATCTATATTCTCAAGCGATTTTTTTTGGTTTTTTTGGGTATATTTGAAAAGATCTCATTGGAAAAAAAAGAAAACAAGGAAACTTTACATCATAAACGTGTGAATAAGATGATTGAGAATTTGAGATTCAAATTGCAGCACGCAAGGAGGGTCAGTATTGTCAGCCAAAAACCCATTTGCACCATAAACAACCATACATTATTGTCTGCTTCTTCCGCCCAACGAGCCACATTTTTTTTCGGAAAAATGGTTGGCCACGTCTCACTTTCCAATTTTCTTAATTCCACTAAAATCAAATTCCATGTCCTCCAATGAAATATTTATCAAAAATTAAATTTAAATTAAAAAAAAATCTCTAGTAAGGTTGACTTTGAATGGGTCTTATTTATTTCTTTATTTTATTTTAATTTTAAAAAAAAAGGTACCCTAAGTCCCAAACCATACCCCGATATTCGAAGATGCAAGTTTGAAAGCAAATAGTCACGTATTGACCAAATATTAAACGCGCGGTAATTTTTATCTTAACTGCCTTTATTCCTTTCACATTAAATCAATCCCACTCGAAAAAGACGCCTCGTGAGATACACGCGCTAGATCCATCCCCTCAAAATCCACGTGTCATCCACGACCCAAACTGTAGCGTGATTCTTAGTGTGAAAAAAAAGACAGGACACCGACTAGATCGGGAAACCCAACCCAAAAAAAAAAAAGATACAAACAAGAGTGGGGCCCAGGTTTTATTATAATATAAAATTTAATTTTTAAAAAGATAATTTAGTGAGATGGGAAGGCGGTCCAAGATGTCGTGGTATGAGGGATCAAGACAGTCTGAAACGCAGCGGTCAAAGGTGAAAAGTCAAAGTTTTGAATAATAGTGATTTAGTTGAAGAAGATCAGTCAACTCAAAAACCCAGCTGCTATTTGGGACCTCTTTCCTTTTTGTGGGGCATCCACTTCCTTCCAAACCACATGTTACTTCCCCTCTAAGCTTCTAAATCTTTGAGATTTCCGATCTAATTAGTCAGCAGCTAAGTTTAATTACAACTTGTCGTTATACAGATCGATATCTGGTCCCATCTAAACTTTTTTCACCAAATGGATCGTTATAAGAATTCTTTGACTCTATACCTGCCTAACTTTTTGCATTCTAATCCATTAAACAACCATGTTAGAATAAGTATAATGTTCTATCATATTTTAAATGTTTTTCTTTGAGAGACGGTCTTTTCAATGTATTTTTAACATTTTGTCTCGTATTCAATCAAATATACTAATTTCATTTATGAGATTAAACTATAGAAGTTTAATATGAAAGAGAAAGGAATAAATTCTAATTCAAGATATTTTACAATTACAAGATCTAAAAGCATAAGTTTTTACTTTACAATACATATGTATATAGGCTACATTATAATTTATAAGGCATTCAAAAAGAAGAACTTTTCGTCAACAAGGACATAGCTCAACTAGCATGAAGTATGTGTTTATGATCAAGAGGTAATGGGTTCAAATCCCAAATGTTGTTGAATTTAAAAAAAAAAAAAAAAAAAAGAACTTTTCACTTTTCATTTATATATATGTGTGTGTGCATGCTTTCCAATGATGGTGTAGTGTTTTTGTACAATACTGAGTTACCAAATTTATTGAGAATCATAATTCACAAATACAAAAGCCTCGTTTTTTTAATATATAAAAAAAGGTTAAAATACTATTTTGGTCTTTCTACTTTGAGTTTTGTTGTATTTTAGTTCTTCTACTTAATTTTAGTCTATGTATTTTCCATAAAACTTAAAATTAGTCCCTGTGATAAGTTGAAGTTAATTTTAATCGAAAATTGATTAAATAATAATAATAACTTTAAGATAAAGAAAAGACACCATATAAACGTGTTTACAAAATTTAAAGAAGAAAAGCTAATATCATAATAAACTAAGAGTATAGACCAATTTTAAGCTTTATTGAAAGTACAAAAATTAAAATGGTATTTTAACCTATGAAAAATGTTTAAAATGCATGGCTTTTACCGTTTACGGAGGATTGGAGGTATAATATTTCATATCAAGGCATGAAAGTTGAGATAAGATTGGTATTAATTATTCAGATAGTGACTTTAAATACAAACAAAAAGGCAATAAATTAGCAAACTCGTTTCATATGGTGTAAAGAGAGAGAAGTTTCTAGGAAACTAGGTACCCTTTTCATGCATAAGGTGCATTATTTGTTTGGTTTCTTTATTTTTATGATGGAGAAATTTAAAAAAGCTTTTGCAATATAAATATAAATATATATATATATATATATATATTCCTTTCATACGTGGGATCCATTGTTTTTCCATCAACTTTTTAGACTTATCCCTTCTCCATATATTATGCATAATCAACATCCAATCTCTCTCTTTAGACTTTGCATCTTGGATTCTCATTTATCCTTTTGACCAAAATTACTATATAAAAAAAGACCTTATTGATTCACCCTCCACTAATGTCGTTACACTTCATCAAAAGGAATCGATTTGTTTAAAATTTTAATTCATGCGTTACTTAATTAAGTTTAACAAGTGTGGAAATGGGAAAAGGAATCAAACATTCCACTTTTTAAAAAAAGATAATAAGGTTTTTTAATTCTTAATGTTGTTCCTATAATCATTTGTTAAAAAAATTCGATCTTATCTTTCAAAATTTGTCAACTTAAATATAGTTTAATTAGTTAAAACATGTCATTTCAATAAAAAAAGTTAGTTTAGATACGTTACCGACATTTCACTTACATTAAAGATTCGTAATATAATGTTATATTTCTTCCCAAAAAAAGTTGAAAAATCTTGATGAATCCAAGCTTGTTTATTAGGTTGATTTAAGTGACTATCACTTTTTAAACGTTTGATATATGAGTATGAAAGTGATGGAAAATTTTCATTTTTAATCATGTATTTAATAATTGTAAAAATGAGATATTTTTTTGGAGAAAAATCCTCAACAAATACGTATAATATAAATTATAATACGAAGGGCAACAAATTAATGAGTTGACCGTAAGGAGAGAGAAAGGAAGTAGGGTTAGAAACCGGTGATTGCGCCATTCCCAAGCTTACCTAATCTTTTTTTTTTTTTTTTTTTTTCCCTTTTCCCTTTTTCCTTTTTATTGTAATTGATATTTCATATTTGCTTTCTTTATAATTAAAATAATGCTAGTCCGGATGGACAGCGATAGCTTAAATAATAAAGCAGTGTTTTCTTTGTTTCTTTTTAATTATTAAGAACTTGTAATTTCAAGAACTCAAAAAAAAAAAAAAAAAAAACCTTGTAATTTCAAAAAGAATGATTTTTTAATTTCATTTTTTCTCTTAATAATGTTGACGACTTACTTTTACTTTTATTTTTAACACTAGTTTTTAACATTGAAATTACCCATTATGAATTTTCGGTTTTGAAAGAAGAAATAATTAATATGTTCATTTGGGAAAAAAAATAGGGCATCTACAAAAATATATCAAAAGAAAAAAACTTATTTAAAAAAAAAAAGAGTACCTATTCATGTTTTATAAATAATTTTTTTCGTTCTAAACAATAAAAAATTATTAAAAACCGTTCTTCAACAAACTCTATAATTTCTTAAAGCATGACGAAGCATCACCATAGGAGAGAAGTAAAAATCAACAATGTTAATCCATGTAATAATTGAAGTAGCAATATATATAATTAAATTAGAGAAAACTGATGTTCTAATTTACCTTATTTTATGGATAAAGTCAATTTTACCATCAAACATTTAATTCCATCCAATGAAGTCACAAACGTAAATAAGGGGTAAAATTAATACCCACAATTAATAAATTTTCTATTCTCTTTAAGATTTGTGGCTATCTATCAACTCTCTTTTAATTAGACCCTAACTAAAATTACTCCTATGCTCAAAAAAAAAAAAAAAAAAAAAAAACTAAAATTACCCCTAGCTACAAAACCACCACACACATCCCTAATTATGCCATGAATTGAAATTGAAGACTATTCCTTAAATCAATTCTATAGGAGCCAAAAAAAAGAAAAAGAAAAGAAAAGAAAAACACCAACTTTGTTAATACAAATAGTTCTCATCCATTTTTATCAGCATTCTTTAATTATATTATCACATAATTCTTGTATTCTGATGCGGTATCCAATATTGTATTATTTTACTCGAGTGTCACATGTAATGTAATGAAAATGAATATATATATATATATATATTTAAAAAAAAAAAAGATATGAATGAAATTATAAGTGTAAAAAGAATATAGGGAAATGAATGTAAAAAAGTAAAACGCGTTTTTGGAGAAATGGACAAAAGAAAAGGCTTTTTCGAAGGGAAGACCGTCAGGACAATCAGCATTGGTTTGCGTGCACGTCTCTGCCCAAAACACAAAACCCCGTTTATAAAGACAGAAAAAAAAAATAATACTAAAAAAGAGGGATTCCTTTCACTCTTATGGCCTCATGATTGCATGTGAGTAACCCTTACGTTTTTTCTTTTCTTTCTCATATTACTCATACCCATAACATAACATAACAATACAATCAAAATGTCCGTGGGTTATGATAATCTGTAGAGTTATATAATATATGTTTAGAATGTAGAGTTATTTAGTTTGGTCTATAATAGTTTGTGTTTGGATTACAGAGTATTTCACATACTATTATAATTCACGCCACAAACAACTTTTTAAGTGTCTGGGCCAGTTTGCACGCCTTCGTCTGTTCTCACGAAAAAACTGCTCACGTGAGTACTCTACTATCTTTGGTTGTTAAGAGAAATTGTTGGATATTAAATCATATGCAGGTGGTCACCATAGCTTGTAAAACAGAAAATTATTGGTACTACGAAAGTAGTCAACCTGAGTATAACTCAACTGGTTAAGACATGATGAACTGATATAAAGCTAGATAGTTACAGTTTGTTAATTGTTTGTTTAGTCGGTTAGTCAAGTTGGTTGACCATTTTTCTATTTATAGATGGATTTACTTAGAATTCATTTATGAGAGATTATTTAGTAATAATAAAACTATCTTCCCTCTATTATACTTGTTATGGTATTGGAGCACAAATTGACGCAAAAAAATAGACACACACACATATATATATTAGACATATACTCTTGAGCAAAATGTTAGAGATTTGAATCCCTCAACTCTCACATGTTTTTTAAATTAAAAAAAAAGGAAAAAAATGGTATAATAGTGTGAATTTTTTTTATACTACTTTCGTTCATCGATAACATTTAAGAATGGTGTGAGGTTCATTACATAAATAATATTTCATTTAATGATGTGTCAAATTTTGAATTAAAAAAAAAAGATAGGAATTACGATATTATATATATATAGTACGGGAAGTTCTTTAGAATTAAACCCTTTTATCTTTTCATTTATACCCCCATCCATCAATCTTCTTCATCTCCATATATGCCACTAATATTCATTTATTCTTTTTATTATTCGATCTCCCCCCTTTCTCTCCCATCATTTCTTTTTTTATCTTTTTTTGTGTTTACAAAGTTAACTATTTCTGATCTTGTTAAGATTTTGACGGGTCGCCCTACCTAAATATTCTTCATCCACGTCAACATATGTATAATCTAAATAATAGAGGGAAAATTATATTTCTCACACCTAAAATTTGTAGGAGTTCACTATTTCATTTGGGTTGTTTCATATATTTTTGAAGTTAAAAGAATATAAGAGAATAATATTTTTCTAAAAAAATTCTCATACCCATCACTCAAAATTGGGCTTTCTTCCATTTCGATGTATTGTCACTTTCTCCTCCATATGGATATGAATTGTGGTGATGTTTTCTCTTTTCTTTTTTTATTTTCTTACTTTGAGTTGTGGTGCAAATTGTTTGCTTATAAAAACTATCAATTTTGGCTCTACGCTCTAATTTAAATAGGTAAATATATAAATAATATTTCTTAATTATTAAAAGAAAAAACTTTCCTTTCAGAAAGTTAGCTTCATTAATACACATAACTTCGCCATTTATTTAGGTGGCCGGGCCTATAATCCATTCATTTAATTAATCTATGTTTAATTGTGCCAAAAATGCACTCCTAATTCCTAAACCTAACCCATTATTCACTTCAAAAAACTAAAAACCCCTTGTTGAAAATGCTAACAGAGGTTTGGTTTGATGGTAAATTTTCTTGGGAACCAAACAGAAAATGCAAAGTGCATATATATATTAATGGAATGTTGGAATGATGGAAGAAGGGAAATGGAAAGTGATGGAGTGGAACATTGAATGGGGAAAAAAGAGGGGTAAAATAGACATTTAAAGAAATGGGGACCATACTTTTATAAGTGGATGGTCAAATAGGTCGGTTCCTAAAAACCTTGACTCCTAAACATCACCATCACCATCACATGGACCAAATTTTAATTTAAACTTTACAAGTAACTCCTAAATCTCTATCACTTTACATTCACATTCAATCACTCTCCCAAAAACCAAATTCAAGACCTTTCTTCGAGCCTGTTTGGAACTATCATACCAAATTTTACTGTAATCCATCAGCTTAAGCTTTTAGGTTGATTAGTGATTTAACATGGTATCAAAGTAAAAAATCTTATATGTTCGAATTCATGTAATGTCATTTTGTCTCTAATTAATATTGATAATATTAAATTTAGGAAGAAAAAAATCAGTTTTGACTCCTAAACTTGTCAATTTGTATCAATTTTAACACTAAACTTTCAATTTCATCAAATTGTACCTCAAACTTAGATAAGTGTTGCAATCTTAACCTTGAACTTTAAAAAGTGTTGCAATTTTAACCCTCTAATAAGTTTTCACTCTAAATATCGTTAAATTTTTTTTCTCTTATGCGTTTAATGAATTATAAAACATAAGTACAATATGAAATTGATAAAATTTTAGAGAAAAACGACATTAGATAGAGCTAAAATTTGTTGTTGAAATCTATGAATTTTGACAAAGATTTTTAATTGTTAATTTGTGCGTTGGCCAAACTGATTTTTATACAAAACTTTATTTTATTGAAATTAATGAGTTTAGGAAGATTTTTACCCTGAGTTCAAATTGATACAACTTGACAAATTTAGGATCAAATTTGATTTTCTACCTTAAATGTAAGGTAATCCATTATCTTAAGCTTCTGGGTTGATTTGTGATTTAACGGGAATGACTTTTCAAGTGCTTAAAAATAATTTTTTAAAAGTGAAAAAGACCCTTTTTTAATCTCTTGAAAAGTCATATATCGAATAAGCCTTAATCTTGATGGGTTTGTATATATAGTGTTTCTTGTTATGGATGAAAGAGTGGGAATTCAAGAATGGTTGCAAAAATGCTTCCAAGGAAACGCGTTGCTTTCGGGCAGTGTTTGGTTTGGAATTATATATATGTTTGTGCATCTTACAACATGCAAGCATTTTACCCTAAAAATCTCAACTATTTTTTTTATTAGTTGACTTATTTTATTTATATCAATCTTAAAAGGCAGGCACACCTCCCATTTGATCTCCTTTTCTGTCTCCTTCATAATTAAACCACACACAAATATTAGAGATAGAGCTTTTAATTGATTAATAAGTAAATACCGGTCTTACCCTTTAACTTCTCATCATATTCCATTCATTATTTGACCCCATCCCTTGAATGGCGTCTTTCTCCCGTTGCCCTTTCAAATTCAAACTTTTCTTCTTCACTTTCACATTCCCATTCCCATCCCTCAAACCCTTCCTCCCACACTCCCAATCTATATATCTGCCTCATTTGTCACATCATCATCTCATCAAATCCGTACGCAAAAAGATTATTACAGAAATTTAAACTCGAGACGACTTCCGAATCTAATATCAAATTAGACTACTACCTAACTCAAAACTTTAACAAGATAGGTTACAGTATATTTAACTTATATGTATCTAATATATAAGCTCTACTTAACTCAAAAGTTTAAGTGGGTGGATAGGTTACGCTATTATATTTAATTTTTATATGCAAATTTAAAGATAGTTTTACTGGTTAAAATATTATATTCTTGACTAAAAGGTTAGAAGTTCGAATCTCTATCTCGCATATTGTTGTACTAAGAAAAATATATATATGAAAAACATTATTTTGTGTGCTACCCTTTCTTCACACCTTCACTTTTGAGTATCAGAAGTTGTTTCAGGTGTATTTTCGCTGTTGTGTAAGTTGTTGTATTGTACTGAATTTTTTATTTTTTAGCATCCGCGTGATGAAATTTGAAACCTTGTAATTTTAAATTTCTGACGTTTATTCTCAATTTCAACAACGGCTCTTTTTTTCTCGTTGAGGCAGAATCTCAACCCGAAGTTATGTTCTGCATCCGTTTTCGACCACGTGTTTCGGAGCGGAGCTGCTTCCGCATTGCCCCAAAGGCCCATTGGGCCTGGATGGGATCTATCCACGCGTATGGGCCCAGTTTAATAAGAGATGAATGGGCCGGGCTTTAAAATAATACGGGCCCAACTTAATACGATCTCGAAGTCCAGAATCAAACTCCACCAATATGGGTTCTAAAATTCGGCCCATTTCATTGTGAACAAATACCAAATTATTGGACCCATTAATTAAGATATTCAATTCTTAAAGTTTACAAGATTGCCACGTTATACGTTTTTTTCTTTTTTTTTAAAGTTCAATAATATGTAGGTGGAGATTCGAACTTCCGACGTTTTGATCGAGGATATATATCTTGCCTTAACTAGTTGAGCTCTACTTTAGATAGGCTGTCATATGTCTTTTCCAATTCAATGAATAAGTGTGTTTCATGTAGATTAATAATGCACTGTTCATCAGAAATCCATACAACTGGTGCTTGGTGGTTTAGGCTCCGTTTGATAACCATATGGTATTTGGTTTTTGAAATTTATACTTATTTTCCTACAATTTCTTTATCATGATTTTCACTTTTGTTAAAGAAATATTTGAATTCTTAGTCAAATTCCAAAAACAAAAACATGTTTTTAAAAACTATTTTTTTTTTTAGTTTTTAAAACTTGGCTTGGTTTTTGAAAACATAGGTAGAAAGTACATAACAAAACAAAGAATATCATAGGTAAAAATAGTGTTTACAAGCTTAATTTTCAAAAACCAAAAATTAAATGGTTATCCAACAGAGTCATTATTTAATTAATCCATAATAATGGGATTGGGAAGTTTATGATTATGACATATGACTTATGAGAAGGTGTTTGTTAAACGGTTAGAAAGGCACAAAACATTTGCATATTTGAAAGTTGGAAGAAGCCATAAATGGAAAGAAGAAGGAATAGTATTTAAATCATAGATTTGGAAGTGTGTGTTAATTGGGATTAAATTCATTATGTTTGTGTCGGCTTATTCTTCATTGGTTTACTGTTTGAAAAAAAATAATAAAAAATGGCTAAAATGAGCATAGGTTAGTATCTTCATAATATAATAATCATACAAAAAAGAGCTAACCTAACAACTTGCAGAATCATAGGTGTAGATTTTTATTTCAGTGGAGTTTGTTGAAGCATTCAAAATTCTCATTTGAATATTGGCTACTACCACCAAGATCTGCATCGACGACCGCTCACGCCTAAGGTTTTGCAGCGACCATCACGTTCTCCTACTCATTGGGCCTTCGAATTTCACAACTTCGAGCCTCGATTTATGCTCTCGAACACTCCGAATTATGCTCCACAGGTTCCAAGAGGGTAAGAAGTCGCAAAAATGAGCTAAAACTCTAAAATGGTCTTGGTTTCCTTCGCCATCCTTCCTTGCTCGAGCCTAGCGTTGCAACGCTATAGGCGGAACAACACTTTTTCGCATGATTCTAACGTGGGTGCTGGAAACCAAGAAAAAGAAGCCACATTAGTGGCTGAAAAAGAAAAAGAAGAAGAAAGAAGAAATGTGCAAGGGACGAATTTTGATTTCTAACTTGTGCGTGCGTGCCCGATGCCCATGGTCAGAAGTTCCCATTCTTCACCTCAAATATTGTTGAACTCAAAATAATAAAAGAGTCAAAATTCAATGAATGCGAAAATAGGAAATGCCACTTCGTGGAGACACGCGGTCATTGCCGGTGGCGCCACCGCCCCATCATACCATCATCTTCCATTCTCTTATCTTTCTTTCTATTCTTGATTTCAATCATTTTCTCGTTTAAATGGTTTTCTTTCTTTTCATTTTTATTCTTTTTCTATACTAATTCCACTTTAAAATATTTAATTTAGTCAAATATATTATTATTATTTTTTCTAAAGACGTGGATAATAAGTAATTTATCTATTGAAGTAGGTAGGAATGGACAAATATGTTATTTTTCTTTAAATATATATATAATCCTTTCCAATCATCTTTAATATAAATACCCTCTAGGTATGAGTATTTTTCAATCAATCTCCCATGAAATAGTACTTTTTTTAAGCTCTGTTACATGTGGGAGAATTTGAATTTTTCATCTTTTGACTGAGAATATAATGTTTTAACTAGTCGAACTATACTTAATTTGGCTCCATTAAATAGTTTAGTATATAATATCATTAAAATTGAATGATCAAAAAGTGACAGAGTTTTGTTAAAAAAATATCATATTCTATATATTAACTATCCCATCATATTCTACTAGATCAATTTTAAAAAAAAATCAACAACTCTACAAGCTATTTGAATAAATAAAAAATCTGCCCATTATTAAAAAAATGTTATGCATTCATTGGATGAGATATCAATATTTCAAATCAATACGATTACACGAACGAAGATAAGGTTGCTCCATTGGATCAAACCAATTATTTATCATGACTTAATTTAAAAACAAAGCAAAATCAAATTGATGCAGACCCTTGAATAGTAGATGTAAAATGAATCGATTTGATTCAATGAAAAAGAGAAAGTCGACCCGAGCCATTAGTTTTTTTTTTTTTTTTTTTTTTTTTTTTTTTAAATTAATTAATTAATTTAAAAAAGATGATGTGACACTAAATTAGTAGGTTATATTATTGCTTTAGAAAGCAGGCTTAATTAATAAAAATATATATAAGGTTGAAGTGAGGGAGAGGCCCCCCCTGAATTAGTTAGCTTAGCGCGAGTGCTCTCCCGAAACATATAATAAATAAATACACTTTGAAACTGTGGCAATGGCAGACAGATTCTCCGCAAACAAATGGTTGATATTGATAGCCCTCCATTAAAAAACATATGTTATTATATATGAGAAATATTTTTAAAATAAAATTATATGTAACTAAATTTTTTTATGACATCATGTGGATAATTAAATTATTAATGAGAAGGAGAGAGAGAATTTGAACTCACCCCAAAGCCAAGAAATATACTAATATTATCTAGCCAACTTGAACCAAGTTCAATAGATTAAGGCATTATATATCCTTAACAAAAAAGTTAAAGATTCAAATTCTCACTTCATATATTATCGAGCTTAATAAAATAAAGATACTAATATATGAAAATTTGAGTTGTGACATTTACTATTCATAAGTAGAGGCATTATTGCCCAACATAAAGGTTATACTTAGATCAATCATGATTTAATATTTTCTGATCTATGTACATAGTCTATTGAATTTTTGCTACGTATAATAAGAATATCAATGAAGGACAAAAAAAGTTTAATTACTTGAACGTGACTCAACTAGTTAAAGTATTATAACTTTGAACAAAAATTTAGAAGTTCGAATCTTTATTCTTATATATAGTTAAACTTTGACAAAAGGAATATTTATGAAAACTTTAGCAACTAGATAATATATAATGAAATAGGGTTATAGGGCGAAGGAGACCTAGAGATTAAGATTTGGGAAAATAGGAATCCACTCAAATTAAGATAATGCTACCTATATATGTGTGTGTGGGAAAATAAAAGAAAAAAAAAAAGAAAAAAAAGTTGGCATCAATCTTGTCGAAGCGATGGTGCTTCACCAAATTGATAAAATGGGTGTTAATGCAAACGATTGATTGATGTAATTTGTGAACAAATGCCTCTAATTGTAGGTTTGTTTTATATAATTGTCAAAAAAAAAAAAAATATATTTTGTTTTTATATATAATCAATTTGGCCCATTAAAAAGCTTGATTAATAGAATATCTAATTTTTTAGTATAATATCTTAGGAATTAGCATGAGTATCAATTCCATAGAAAATGACAATAGAGAGATTCGTGCTCTGATACTATATTAAATCATCACTAATTTAAATTCTTAAGATAATATATTAGTTTACTTAACTTTTTACATCTATTCTTAATATAATAATTTAGTTTCTAAATTTTTATGAACATAATGATTAAATATTTGATGTTCTAAATCTCATTATATATAATTGCGATCATTTGACTACACTGTAGTGTCAATGCATGCACCAGCACCAATATCTTTTTGCTTGGACATTTCTTAGACTTAACTTTAGGCTTGAACATAATCTATTTGATTATGATTAGATTCTATAATCTTAACAAAACGACATATTTTTAGATAATATTAAAAAGTAAATTTATATAAATTTAAGCATGAAAAGAGTAGAAATATGTATGAGCATACAATATTAACACACACAAAATGAAAAATAATAATAATAATAATAATAATGGAGAATTGAAGGCATTTTGGCCCTCTTTTATGAGTGTCAATGTCAAGGAATGGGGTTGAGTAAGTGATGCCTCCAAAGTACTTTAACTATCACTGAATTTATTCATTTAATGCTAAAGAAAGCTTTGCATTTGTTTTTTCTTTTATGTTCATCTCCTTCTTTAGACGTCAACAATTAAATGGCACCATCAACCTGACAACTCTCCTCACCCTATTCTACTATATTAATTATTTTATAATCCGTTACATTTTCTTTTTTGAGTTCAACAATATATAAGGTAGAATGTTCGAACCTCTAACTTTTTGGTTGAGAATATAATGTCTAATCCAATTGAGCTATTTGCTTAGATTAGTTTATTCGGCTACATTTTGATATCTTCAAACTTTAAATATATTTTTTTCAATCCTTGATTGTTGAATAACCTTCTATAATGATTTAATTTTTGACAATTATGACATTAAAAATCTTGTTACATTCTAAAACTACATGAATATGCATTTAATGTGTGCAAGTACCAGACCAACCGACATTTTCAAGTTATTTTAAACTCAGACTTTATAGAAAAGATCTGTAAATAAATAATAGGTTAAAATACCATTTTGATTCCTATATTTTGGATTTCATTCCATTTTAGTCTGTACTTTCAATAAAGCTTAAAATTAGTCCCTATTATTGACTTTTCTAAAAAAAAATTAGTCTTTACTGGCATTTATTTTATAAATTTTGAAAATATGTTCATATTATGCATTTTTTTGCATGAAAATTATTATCATTATTTAACCAATTTCAAAAATAAATTAACTTCAAACTAATGGTAGAGACCAATTTAAGCTTTATTGAAAGTACATAACTAAATTTGGACATTTAAAAGTATAGGAACTAAAATGTAATGAAACCAAAGTACGAAACTAAAATAGTATTTTAACCTAAATAATAATAATAGTAGTAATAAACTGAGAGAGATTTAAGAAGAATCTATCCTATTTTTGTGCATTGTTTTCTATGGGTTTTTTTTTTTTTTTTTTTTTTTGAGGGAACATTGTTTTAATGTTGAGAATAAAAATTTAGGGTGTATTAGGATAGAATCATAGGGAGAAAACTGGCATTAATTATGCCACTATCTTATCCCTCAACTGATTTTGATATCCAATTTGAATGGTTTTGTGTTCTCTTAATTTTGTAGCTAACATACCCTAATACCATTATTGACTGCAAGAATACAAAGCTACCTACCCCACAATAATTCTTCAACTTCACCTTCACTAGCAGATTTACCTCAATTATCCACTTCTTTCCTCAATTCTTTTACCCCTTTGTTCTTTTTTTACTATTATCTCCCCTATTTGATAACGATTTCAATTATAACAGTTTTCTCTTTTTTAATTTTACTTGTTTACTAATTATTTCTTTGTTTAACTTTTTGTTTTAACTAAATGAAAGTATCTATAATTTTTTTAAAAAAATAAAATTAGGTTAAATTACAAATTTAATCCCTGAACTTTGAGGTTTGTGTCAATTTGATCCCTGAACTTTCAAAATTACAAATTTAGTCAATGAACGTTCGAATTTTTTAAAAGTCATGGTACTAGGCACAAAAGTGAAAATTTAAGGTTCCATTAGACATAAAATTCAAATTTATAGCTAATAGATCAATTAATTTTTAAAAATTTTGAATTTGTTAGGGATCTATTAAACACAAAATTGAAAGTTTAGATACCTATTAGGCACAAAATTAAAAGTTTAGAGACCTATTAGACATTTTTAAAAGTTCAGGGATCAAATAGACATAGACCTCAAAGTTTAGGGAGCAAACTTGTAATTTAACCATTAAATTATTATCAAATAGATTCAACTGGCTATTTAAAATTTAAAATCGAAGCGTGTTTGTTTGTGTACAATATATGTATTTGTTGTCAAAGTGAGCATAGCTCGTAATTAGCATGTACTTTCAAGCAAGAGGTTAGAGGTTCGAATTCCTAATGTTGAACTTCAAATAAATAAATAATCAATATATATATATATATATATATATATATATATATATATATATATATATAGGTTAAAATACCATTTTGGTCCCTGTACTTTGAGGCCTGTTCAATTTTAGTCCCTGTACTTTCAATTGTCCAATTTTAGTCCATGTACTTTCAATTAATCTCAAAAACAGTCCCTACCGTTAATTTTGGGTTAGTCTACCGTTAAAATTGAAAAAAAAATTGTTTCTCTCTCTCTCCCTTCTCTTCTTCTTTCAATTTTCTCTATCCTCCAACTCTCTCTGGTTTTTCCACTCTTCTCCTTCCCCATTTGAGCCATCAAAATCCTCTCCCAAACTTCAAAACTCTCTCAATTTCCAAAACCCCACCATTGTTTGTCTACTTTGAGAATGCGGTTTGAGGGAGGGCGGTGATAGGACTGATCGAGGGGGTCGCCGGCGGAGGTTTGGCCGATCGATAGACCATTGCAGTTCATTTTTTGATGGTGAAAAGGTTTAAGAGAAACAATGGTGGGGTTTTGGAAATTGAGAGAGTTTTGAAGTTTGGGGGAGGATTTTGATGGCTCAAATGGGGAAGGAGAAGAGTGGAAAAACCAGAGAGAGTTAGAGGATAGAGAAAATTGAAAGAAGAAGAGAAGGGAGAGAGAGAAACAACTTTTTTTTTCAATTTTAACGGTAGACTAACCCAAAATTAACGGTAGGGACTGTTTTTGAGATTAATTGAAAGTACAGAGACTAAAATTGGACAATTGAAAGTACAGGGACTAAAATTGAACAGACCTCAAAGTACAGGGACTAAAATAGATTCAACTGGCTATTTAAAATTTAAAATCGAAGCGTGTTTGTTTGTGTACAATATATGTATTTGTTGTCAAAGTGAGCATAGCTCGTAATTAGCATGTACTTTCAAGCAAGAGATTAGAGGTTCGAATTCCTAACGTTGAACTTCAAATAAATAAATAATCAATATATATATATTTTGTTGGATAGAGTTTATTTTAAAGAAACAGGCCAACCCCACCAGTCCCTCCTTGCATGTGCATGTGCTGTCCTCCAAAACTTTCCTTAAAATACCACTATTTGTATGTCCTTTTTCCTATGCCTTTTGCTTTTCTTCTATTCATCACATGCTCCAAACCATTTTTACCTATCAAAAAAATTCAAACATTTACCAATCAATATAATGGGATCTTTATCAAACTTTTAAGTACTGTTCATGTATTGAGTTCTATTTCAAATTTGATCTTTTCTTTCTCTTTCTAAAACATAATGTTATTGTTATGATACTTGAATTATTGCTTACTAGCTAATAATTTTATTTATTCTTTAAAACAAAATTTGAAAAATAGTTATATGGATTCTTTTTTGTTTTCTTGATCTTATAAAAAAAAATATTCTTGAAACTCAAATTCGAGGGAACAAAAACTATAAATGTTGGGTTGCTTGTACGTCAAAAAAAAAAAGGAAAAAAAAAAGGGAAAAGAAGAACAAAGAAAAAGGAAGGAAAAAAAAAGTTTGGTAACAGTATAAATGTGTTAGTATATGCTATGACATGTCTAATGATCTTTCCTCAATGTTCTTCTCTCCAACTCAGTAGTTGGAACTTCTGCCACGTCAGCACCCAATTATTCTTATTTTATTATTTATTTATTTTTATGGATGTTGAAATTTAATTATCTTATTACTATTATTATCATCATTATTTGCATTTTAGGTTTAGATAACATTGTTGCCTGAGCTAGATTATTAGTGTGAACTTAAAGGTGATGAATGGTAAGACTAGAGACATTATTATTATGTTCAAATTGAGAGAGGTTCCATTTAGCACGATCTCAATAGATTTCAACTCTTGAAATAACTTGTTTTTTAAAATAAAAAAAGGGAAATATTTGGCTTAAAATACCATGGAATTTATCCTTTCAAAAGAGTTGATTTAGCTACAAATAAACCAATCAAATGAATGTATAAGAAGAATCATATACTAGAGAAACTTTTTAAAACTTAGGCATGAAGGGAAGGGTTATTTTGGGGGCTTACTTGTGGGTGTGAGCTGTGATTTAACAAATACCTAGATTGCTTTGCAAGGCTTATTAATCAAAATGAAATTTTGTTATGTGTACCAAAAAATAAAAAAGAGATGTTTGGTGAGGACAAAAGTAGTGGAAGGTGGGAGACAGGATTAAATGAATGATTGAGACCATGTATTGCAAATGTGGATAGAAAATGCAATAAATTAGCTAAGTATGCTTATTTTGTTGAGAAATATTCACATCTCCGCCAAATCTCGAATAGAAGATATTTGGCATATATCACACCACTCTTGTTTTCATCTCTCTTCTTCTTCTAGTTTTATTTGAGAATGTCGAGTAAGGACATTCAAGGTTTTAAATGTTAATGTCGACAGAAATGTCGAGGTCTCAATTTTATAGAAATGTCAATAGAAATATCAATAAAATATTGATGTTCATCAGCTATTTTTGAAAAATATTATGAACATAAAAAAAATTAAATTAACATATAAGTAATTCACTCTTTTTAAATAAGTTTAAATTTATTATTATTAATATTAAGTTGATATTTTAGTTATATTTCATCGAATTTTCTATGATATAATGGAAATGTCGGTTCACTCCTCATGTCGAAGGAAATATCAATTTGTCGACGGAAATTTAAAACTTTAGATGATATAGAGCAAGACAGTTTAACAACTTTCCATGTAAAATTCAGCCACTACCTCTTAAAATATGGCCTTCTTGGCTTTGAAAGAAGACGCTCTATTCTATCACATAAACTTTCTACTCATCTCGATATTTTAGATTTATGCCACCATCAGCACTCAAATTTATTGGCCAGAATGAAGATGAAGTTCAACCTAAACAGATAAAACTAAAGATCTTATTATAATTTGAGTTTGGGTCTAAATTTTGAGTTTAGGTGAAACAACTTTTTAAAACTTGGGCGAGAAGGGAAGGCTCTTGCAGTTGACTGTCGGTCGGAGCTTCCATTTAACAAATACTTGGATTGTATTGCAAGTCTTATGGAATCAAAATGAAATTGAATTATTCCCCATAAAATAATTAAGAAAAGAGAGATTTGGTGAGAACATAGGGCGAGTGGAAGCTGGGAGACAAGATTAGCTAAACATTTGATGATGTAAACATATTAGCTGTCTTAGATTTGTAAAGTTTTGGCAAATTCTGTCGTTGTTCCGTGTGCTGTCAAGATTATCCATTGGAGAGAAAGAAAAGAAGGGTTGATTTGCTGAGGATTAATGTTTTCTCTCACTAAACTAGGTGATAAGATCAAATTTTGGTCAAACTCTCCACCTACTAAGTTTTTTAATATCGCAATAAAGCCTAGTTTAGTTAGGCTTTCCATTTGGAAGAAGAACCAACCAATCAACCATTAAAAATACGAGAGCAACTAACTAATCTCTACTAATCTTTCTCCACATAATCTCACATCGATTAAAGATTCTAGTATCAAAATAAGCACAACATCTTTACATAAATCTCTTAGGTAAAATTTAAAGGAAAAATCAAGTAGAACTAAGCTTAAAATAGACAATATATAAATATAGAGAGCTTCGATGTTCCAAATGTGAACATAATCTCACGTCAATTAGAAATATAAAAAAGATCCTGGTATCAAAATAAGGACAACATCTTTACTGAGATCTCTTAGGTAAAATTTAAAAGAAAAAACGCATGAAACTAAGCTTAAAGTAGACAATATACAAATATAGAGAGGTGGGTTGCTCCAAAGTGAAAAGTGAGCATGTGGGGCTCAAAGTGCAAGCAAAAGGGGGTGTTGAAAATTAGAAATCCAAATGAAAGTGAAAGAGAAGTTAGAAGTGATGAAGGAAGGGGTGAGAAATTGGGCGAAGAGGAAAAGGCAGAGGAAGAGAAGAAGTGGGTGGGGGGAAGGGAGATAAAAAAAAAAAGGAAAGGACATGTGCCAGCCAGCGCACAGCTGAGGCAGTGGCAGTGGCAGTAGCAGGCCACTAGGAGTGAGCTGGTATCAATCTGCATGCCCAACAAGTCCTTTGGATATTTAGAAAGGCAGATGAACCTAGAATTGCCTCACAAATAAATACATGAACATATATATATATATATTATAGCTGAGCCTGAGACTGAAACTCACATGGATGCCCCAAAAATCTAGGGCTGTCACTGTTCAGCGTGGGTACTATAACATAAGCCACATGATTGCCAGAGCCCTCTCACTGTCTTACTCAAAACACAATTCTCAGCAGGCAACAGATTTTGGAGATCCTGCCCCCACACAGCGCCCTTACTAAACTCAGACATTGACAAAATCCCTTTCTCCATCCTTCCCAGTTCCCCCACCACTGACCTCTTCCATTGTCTCTTCCTCTGCTTGGTTTTGCCCCACTGGAGTTGGGGAGTTCCCCCATTCCCCCATTTCAAAATTTTACCACCACAAAACAAAACAGAACCAACACAAGACAACAAACAAACTGTAATAATTAGAGGGAGGGGGGGTAGTAAGGAAGTTAAGTTGGATCCTAGAGCTCAAAATAGACTCTTGTGAACAACATAAATGAAGCCAATTTCACAGACAAATTATCATTCAGTTTCCAATTCAAACATACGACGTAGTAGGAGAGTAGTTGTTAAGCTACTTTTCTTTTTCCCCGATCATCTAAGACCCGGACCACGGACCAAGTAAATACTTGCCTAAGATTCATAAAAAATCTGTTTCTTCTTCTCATTAACTTTGCAGAATCAAGAGTGTTATTAAGAGGGTTAATAAATCCACAAAGTAAATGTAAAACAACAGGCAAGCCCAGGCCGAAGATTACACCACAATTTATGTACGGATTCCAAGTAGTTCTTCTTTTTCCCTTATGTTTTTTTCTTTTTGGCCATAGGATTCCAAAGAAGTTATTCAGGAGGAGGAGGAGAAGAGTGAAACGAAAAAATAGAATATCACAGGGTGGGAAGAAGAAGAAGAACAAAATAGCAGCAACCATATTTAACAGACAATTACTTCAGTTGCGTAGGGGCAAGCAAAGCAAAGATACGAGAAGCAGGAAAATGGTAGGAATTTGTGGGAAAAAGAAAACACCAGTGGAAAAGCGAGGCATCAACTTGGAGGGGCGGAACTAGAGCCTGCAACAGAAGTTGAGGCAGAGAGCAACTCGGCGAGGGCACTCATAGCTCGAACTTGCATTTCAAGTGCAGCTATGTAATCGGTCGCCTCTTCCAGGATAACCGGCAACGGTTCTTTCCGGCAACCGGGAACTAGCCGTCCAAGAACCCTAACTTTCCTTTGAACCGCCGGTAACGATTTCCCTTTCAACCGCAATACGCTGACTCTAGGTTTCTTTGAGCGGTTGTTTCCGGCGGTGGATGCTCTTTGTCTCTTCGGCTTCCTGAACTTGAGCTTCAGCCGGTTCGTTAATATGGCTCGGCTCCACCTGGTTCTCCCCTTGGCGGCGACGGCGAGGACTCTATCGGCGGCCTCGCGTACGGCTCTGCCGCGGCGCGGCGCCTCGTTCGAAGGACTGAGCCTCACTTGATTCAATGCTCGTACCAGCTTGGACGAGTAAATTTCCTGCTGAGCTTGAGACTTCCATTTAATATGGTTCTGGTTTTGACGATGGTCTCTGTTGCCGTGGTTTTTCTTCTTCTTTTGCTTCCTTAAAGACTCCCGCGCGCGATCGGAGTTCGAAAGAACGGATGACGCCATCAAGACGCACCGATCCGATCTCAGAAAAATGGGTTCCCTCAACAAATCGATGAATCAATGACCAACCATTAATCCAATCTCTCCCCACCAAATTTATCTTTCACCCTCCTGAGCAAGCAAAGAAGAGATCCTGAGGAAGGGGAAAACAGAAGGATATGACAGATATAGACCAACAGAAATGGAAACTCCCTAGTGAAATTGGAAATTTACAGCAAAACATCAGAAATCAGATCGACACCGATTCATGCGAAGAAAAGAAACAAAGAAAAAAAAAAAAAAAGAGTATCACAGAATCATTAAAAGGAAAACCGATCAGAATCGAGAGGATTAACAATCTTGATTGAAAATTCTTGAGAATCAGAGAAAAAGAAGATTACAAATTCTAATGATAACAGCAGCAGGAAGAAGGTAAGAGAAGCTTTGAATAAGATGCATACCTTTTGGGAAATTCCTTCTACAACTAACCCTCGATCAACTGAAACAGAAGAACTCTGAAGAAGATGAAACACAGGTTTAGTAAAGCTAAAAGACAGAGAAGGTCGTAATTGAAGAGGATATAAATGGAACCCGCTCTTAAGGCGTCCCCTTCTGCAAGTGGTTAGATAGAGAGAGAGAGAGATAGAGAGAGAGAGAGAGAGGAAATTGCAGTGCGAAACTTGTAAAGGAACCAAAATTGAGATTTATTGCTTCGACGCTGCACCATCTGACTCGTATTTTTTGGAGCCATAGCCATAGAGCCAAACGGCTGGGGGCTCGTCTGGTGGTCTATGATGGTTCGATTGGGTCCGCACCCAGTACGCGTTCGGGCTCGTGAGATATATTTGGAGTTGAGCCTTTATTTATTTACTTTTTACAACTTCCACGAGGCTTTTTTATATTGGGCCGTTAAATAACTATTTAATTTTTACATTTTACTTTTTAAAAATTAAGTTCATGAATATTACTCTCACCTATAAGTTTTTATATTTTTTTATCTACTTTTTATATATATTTTTAAAAATTAAATCACAATTTGAAAACTAAGGTCTCGTTTGATAACCATTAGATTTTTTGTTTTGAAAATTAAGCCTATAAATATTACTTCTAGCTATGGCTTTCAATGTTTTCTTATCTATTTTTTAGATGTGTTTTCAAAAATCAAGCCAAATTTTAAAAATTAAAAAAAGTAGTTTTCAAAAACATGTTTTTGTTTTTAGAATTTGGCTAAGAATTCAAGTGTTTTCTTAAGAAAGATGAAACCATTGTAGAGAAGATTAAAGCCCTTGTAGAGAAATGCTAAGAAAACAAGCACAATTTTCAAAAACCAAAATCAAATGGTTATCAAACGAGACCTAAAAAGTTGTTTTTGTTTTTTAAATTTGGCTAAAAACTCAAATGCTTCCTTAAGAAATATGAAAACTATTGTAAGAAGATGAAAACCACTGTAAAAAAATTGTAAGAAAATAAGCACAATTTTCAAAAATAAAAAATTAAATGGTTATCAAATAGATTTCAATTGTTACTTTTTTTTTTTTTTTTTTTTTTTAGTTTAGAAACAAAAGTTTTCTTTAATCAAAATTAAATTCTCTTTATTGGAGATTTAAAAGAAATAAGAAAATAAAATGAATTCTTCTTCTTATCACACCCCTTTCCTTTCTCTTCCCCTTTCCCAATTATATTTCGAATGTTAAAATAATTATATAACTGTCAAATAGACCCATCTCAAATTCCTGGCGCATGCACGCCTTGGCCAACTCCAACATCCTTTTTATACATTGCCCTGTCAACTTCAACAAGTAAATTTCGACAATTTTGTGTTTCTTTGAAACCTTGATTCATGAATGTGTTTTTTTTTTCAAACCATTATTTTATTGCATAAATAAACAATTTTTATTTGTTTACATGGACAGACATATTTTTATATTTTAATATGTCAATTCGATTGCATTCTTTGTTTATTTATTTAAGGTTAAATTATCAAAAATACCCCTAAACTATGGGGTTGGTTTCAATTATATCCATAAACTTTGAAAAGTTTCATTTTAACCCTTAAACTTTGAAGTTTGTTTCAAAACAACTCTTGATGGTTTTTTTTTGTTAAATTCATGGATAAAAAATGATGTTTTTGCATTTGATTTGTTACTTATGTGAACATATTTGAACATATACATTGAAAAAAAAATCAAAACATATGCAAATACATCATTTTTTGTCCATAAATTTAACGAAAAAAACTTTCAATGTTGGTTTTGAAACAAACTTCAAAGTTGAAGAGTTCAAATGAAACTTTTCAAAGTTTAGGGGTATAATTGAAACCAACCTCATAGTTCAAGGGTATTTTTGATAATTTAAACTTTATTTAAATACATCATAAATAAAATAGTCATTTTTTGTGTGAATATATACTATTACTTTTGTCCCAAAAAAATCTACCATTAGAAAACACGTGAATATTGCATATAAGAAAATAGTACTTTGCTTTCAGTATGATTGTAAATGTACATCTCATGAGCTAGATTATTTATAATTGTGTCATTTGTTCACCGTTTTCATAAAAATAAGCAAGGATAGTTTTATTGTATATAGTTCCATTTAACGGAAGAGAGATTATGAGTTGAAATAGATAATTTTCTTTGTGCCAAAAAAAAAAAAAGAAGAAGAAATAGAAAATTTCTTGATTAACTATCCAACAAAGTCAAATGATTAGTTTAGCTAAAAATAATTACACATTAGATATACAAAAATAGATCTTTTAAATTAAATTTTAACAAAGTATAACTTCTGTTAGGTTTATCAATAGGATGCACTTTTATCTTCAAGTATTTTAGTTGGGCAATATTTGATAACTATTTAGCCCCGTTGAATAACTATTTAGTTTTTTATTTTTGATTTTTGAAAATTAAGCCTATAGATACTACTCAAATCCATAGATTTACTTGTTATCTACCTTTTACCTATGTTTTTAAAAACTAAGGCATGTTTTGAAAACTAAAAAAAATAGTTTTCAAAAATTTGTTTTTGTTTTTAGAATTTGGCTAAGAATTCAAATGTTTTTTTAAGGGAGATGAAAACCATGGTAGAGAAATTGGGAGAAAACAATTTTAATTTTCAAAAACCAAAAACCAAAAACCAAATGGTTATCAAATGGAGCCTTAGGCCCCGTTTGATAACCATTTGGTTTTTAGTTTTTGGTTTTTGAAAATTAAGCTTGTTTTCTCTCAATTTCTCTACAATGGTTTTCATCTCCCTTAAGGAAGCATTAGAATTCTTAGCTAAATTTTAAAAACAAAAACAAGTTTTTGAAAACTACTTTTTTTAGTTTTCAAAACATGGCTTGGTTTTTGAAAACATAGGTAAAAGGTAGATAACAAAACAAGTAAATCCAAGGGTGGGAGTAGTATTTATAGGTTTAATTTTCAAAAATCAAAAACCAAAAACTAAATGGTTATCAAACGGGGCCTTAGTTTTTTGTTTTTTGTTTTTGAAAAATGTGTTTGTTTTCTCACATTTTCTTTATAATAATTTTCATCTTTATTAAGCATACATTTAAATTCCTAGCTAAATTAAAAATATATATATATTAAAAAACTATCATTTTTAGTTTTCAAAAGTTGACTTAGATTTTAAAAATATTTGTAAAAACTAACATTTCTCTTTAATCTACAAAATTGGGTTTTTTAGTTCAACAAAATTGGCTTTCCATTTATATTTTCCCTCACCTAGTCACCCAATAAACGAAATATATAAGAAGCCTTAGGAATGCGGCATCAAACCTTTAACCGAAAATGATAGGTATGAAGCAGCGTGGTCCAATCGATTGGTAAAAACGCATTTTCATGTAGTTGACGTTTAAGCCACCGGAGACTTCCGTTAGAATTCCGTGTCCCATTCCATCCAAGAATATGTCACTATATTTTTTTCTTTAAAAAACACATATGTACAAAAATACAATTTAAATTTTAAATTTTAACCCAAAAAAAAAAAGCAGCTTTAGTTCCTAATTTTATATAAAGTATTTATTTTAGTCCTTTAACTTTTCAAACACCTCCATAAAGTCTTTATGAATATCTACTTCCATCTTTACATTTTTTTCTTTAAATTTTAAAATGTGTGAATTCAAAAGTAACTCTTTTAATCTTTAAATAGACATCAGTTTGAACATAACTTATCATTTTACTTAATGTTGAAGATTTGATCTCCCACCCTATATTTGTTGAAATTAAAATTTTAGTGTAACTCTTTTTACGATCTACATGTCGTGTGTATATTATCATTGTTTTTTTATGATATGGACTAATGGTGAGATTTTAATAAAATGTAGAGAACTAAGTTCATATTTCAAATATTATGAGCTTAAAGTTGATAAAAATTCAAGAACTAAAATCAAACTTTAAAAATTTTGGATACTAAAGTTTAAAAATAAAATAAAATAAAAGGTTAAAAAGACAAAAACCACATTTAAAATTGAGATACCTTGTATACATTCACAATTTCATTTGTAGCTTCCTGACTACTACTATGTATATATTCATTCAAATAACGTACAAACTCAACTAATTTTTTTCCATCATATGAATGTAGATCACATAAAATATATAGAAACATCTAGTTACTGAAAAATAGTCAAGGTGTTCTCAACTGATAATATCTAAGATGGGCATCTTTTATTTTGTTCTATGTTAATACTCATTCTAAATAGGATGTGCACTTTGAAAAGACATGACAAACAAAAAAGAAAATTGGAATTATTGTTATTATTGAGTGGGAGGGAGAGGGCCTTGATGTCAATTTACCGTTAACAAAAAAAAAAAAAAAAAAAAAACCTTTTATTTTATTAAAAAAATTATTGATATGACGTGGAATTAATATGCTTTTCTTTGGCTATCTTTAATTGGCTTTGTGAAAGGTTAACCGAGAACCTACCGAAGAAATACAGTTGATGGCAGAAAAAATTTAAAATCATATCGAATTATGTGGGAGTGGGACTTTGCAGTGTGTACCTTTGCCATCTTGAGTTTTCAATGTATTGCAATTGCTGTAGTGAATCATTGCCCTTTTTGCCCGTACATGTACATTCCTAGCAAGTAGCATAAATTAGCTTAGATTTCTTCAGGGCTAGGTAAGATAAAAATTTACCCCTTTACTAATCCACAAGATTAATTATTAATTAAGATTAAACCAACTAATTTTCATTTTAAATAAATAAATAGAACAGTGTTAGATTCTAGATATTTATAGAACACAATCAATCAATATTAATCAATATAAGCAATGTATCTATTTGAAATTTCAATCTTTCACATCTACATTTATTGAACTCAAAAAATTAAAAATTAATTTGATTGTTTAGCTTGAGCAACAAACTTATAAAAACTAGGCTTGTTTTTCATGATTAAAAGGGTAGAAATCTTAGCTAAATTTCAAAAATGGAAAACTAAAATTTGAAAGCTACTTTTTAATATAAAAATTTTGACTAATTTTTCAATAATGTTTTTGGAAGTATATTATAAAGCCAAAAAATGTTATAATAAATTTGATTTTAACATTTTGTGTTATAAAATGAGTGCCTATGGTAGCTTAGCAGTCCACAACAAAAGCTCCCCCTCCTCCTGTCTATGGTTTGAGCCTTCCTCCTTGACCCCATTGTAATGCATAAAAAAATTTAGAATACTATAAAATCAAACACAAAATCATATAAAAATAATCCGACACAAAATCCTAAATACACTCTAAATTATTTCAATAAACATTCATCAAATCGAACCATTAATCTTAATACATACATAAAACCTACGTAAGGAAATGAAATAGGTTGAGAATCTTAACTTAGCCTATTTGTTACATTAAAATGGCTATCACTTCTGTATCAAGAGCGGTTCTTGCACAAAATGTACAAGTGAAAATTTGAAACTTTAAAGGCCTGTTTGATAGGTAATTTGAAAACAGAATTTTGAAAAAAAATTTGATTCAATGAAAACAAAGTTGTATTTTATATTTTCATATATGTGTTTGGTAGCAATTTAGAAATTGATTCCAATTTAAACAAATGTTCAAAATGTGTTCTATTATATATTTATAGACCATGAACTAGTTGTAAGTTGCAAGCCTAAATATTAGATTAAATATAAACCATTATTAATTAATTTATGAACATGTTTTTTGTTATAAATTTTGTATAATTATTATTTTATAATATTAGATTATACATATTTTATTTTAACAAAAATAAATTGAGTTTATAACATAAAATAATATATTTATGAAAGTTTTAGTCTTTTTTAATATAATTCTGCATTTTAAAATTTCAAATTCAAAATCTGGATACAAGAAAAATATAAAAATATTGGCCCTATTTGATAACCATTTGCTATTTAGTTTTTAGTTTTTTGAAAATTGTGATTGTTTTCTCACAATTTCTCTACAATAGTTTTCATCTTCTCTACAATCATTTCCATATTTTTTAAGGAAACGTTTGAATTTCTACTTAAATTTCAAAACAAAAACAAGTTTTTGAAAACTATTTTTTTTTTAAATTTTCAAAACTTGGCTTGATTTTTGAAAACATGTGCAAAAAATAGATAAACTAACATAGAAACCTAGTATTTATAGACTTAGTTTTCAAAAACTAAAATAAAAAATCAAACGGGGCAATTGGTTTTAGAATTTTTACTATTTGGATCACATAATTTAAAAATAATTTTTGAAAAAACATCTATCAAACGCATATTCACTGAATCCAATAAATATAAAAACATAAATCAAAATCTATATTGTCTACAGAAGGGATCCTAATTTTTTTAGAAAACTTATAAGTTGAGCTAGGTTAAAATGATATTTTCCTCTCTTACATCACAGCCAATGGCTTGTTCCTTCCGTACATTCTTATTAATTGTCAAGATGTGTTCTCACTCTCGATGTCCTTATTTGAGTTCTTTAGACACGGCATCCGAAGCATCACTAAATATTATGTGGCATTAAAGAATTTATGCCTTGACACGTGCCATCTGGTGATTGGGTAGGCAACTAAGAATTGGCTAGTTAATTTGACTGGGCAGTAGGTCCCGCAAAATACTTGGGCTTTAGTTCCGAGCAAGGGTTATTGAGGATACTAAAAAGATGGAGATAAATACTATTCAATTTTAAAATAAATAAATTTTAAAAAAAAAGTGCATGTGCAATGTGGGCTTGTTGATCTGGCATTGTCTTTATCTGACTCCAACTCCGTTTTTTTTTTTTTTTTTTTCCGTAGGCTTTTTGGAGTCTTCTCACTTTATGAGGTGTGTACAGCTATGTCCCAGCCTCCAAATCTCCTTCACATAATCCCTTGTCACTCTAATTAACTTTTTCTTTATTCTAATTGAGTGTTTGGCTTTGAATTGTGCCATCTAGAATTAAAAAAAATCAAGTCTATATTGTGAATTTTTAAAGAGGTAGAAACTCAAAATTGCAACCTAAAATAAAACTATTAATATATTAATTAGTTGAACTAGGTTTAAATCAACAAATTTCTAGAAACTATCCCTTTACACAATCTAATTACGCTATATAAATCTAATTTTTAATATTGGGCTAGACTGACTAAAACAATAATTCAAACAACTACCCCACTATTTTCTTATAATTTTGTTCAAATATTCTAACATGACTAAATATGAATGAACGCTTTTTATAACACTAGTAGGAATTTTAACTCTTTTCTCCAATTCGGCTTTCAGGGTGAGCCAATCTTTTGGTGGTCATGTCAGCATTCCACCAACAAAAATTCATAGGCCTAATAATGCTATCACGCCCTAGGCTTTCACACTCTGAATATTATACATTAGAATTGATAATCATGAACCTAATCCTCTTTCTCATCATAATCATTGTGACCATGTGTAATCAATACACAAGAGAACAACCCACCGAATAAACCTTAAAATATAGCTAAAGATTAATTTACTGTAAGAGCCATTATGATTAAGAGGAGAGGTTGCCCCCTTCGTGTCAGACACAATAAAGCAGCCAGGACCAGAAGGTTTAATAAATTAAAGAGTACCAGAAAGAAGATGCCAAAGCCAAACACATTGGGGAGGGGAAAAAAACACAATTAAAGATGATAATTGATAGATGAATATGAGCTATACACATACCTGGCAGCTGCATGCATGCAGGTCTGTAAGATGTATATTGCAAATTAGCATCAGAAAAAAGCCTGGTGATCAGGACCCCACTGGCTGATTGTCATTTGCCTTCGCATTTATTGAAATAAGCAATCTGCGACTCATTACAACATAATGATGGTACAAATCACCTGTAGCAAAATTTTGTTCTTACGCAGATTGTATACTGAAGCTTAAGAACAAGACATACTGAGGAGTGAGGAGGAATAAGACGGCCTTGTTTAAAAAATCAACCTATGAGATCTCATGATATATAATTAGTAAATACTGTTCTTTTCCATAAGAAAATCTTTTGATTCAAAGAGTAAACTTGTGCAATCAAAGACTGAAAGAGCAGGAGGCCAGCTATGCCAAAAGCAAGTGAATAGTCTTTCCTCTCTTTCCTTCTTTTTGCCTCCATTTCCTTTGCAATGGACATAATCCCCCTGATAAAGTACATTTATCATCTCTCCATCTGTTTCTATTTATAATATGACAGAACAAATCTTTTCAATGAAGTACAATGTAGATGATCAAGGTTTCCCGTTAAGAGAATTCAGTTTGAATTAACCCAAATTATTCAATCTTATGGTACATAAAACAAATCCCAATCTGATTAGAAAATTATTAGTTTTGCTACTGAATAGAAAAAGCCACCTAAATGAGCTGCATCTTATCATATGTACATGTCCTGCATTGAGAGCCTGAAAGCTTTTTATAGTGACTTTAGCCACTGGGATTTACCCTCATCATTTATAGGTGACAAACAATTATCAGTGAGCCAATCAGAACCTGTCACAATGTTCATTTGGTGTAACAAACAAGGCATTTCAGTTCAAATCTAACCACCATCAGAAAGCAAACCAGAACCTTGTTCAATGTAGTAAACAGGTCATTGACTGCAGATTTCAAGTTACCAGATGGAATTAGTACAAAGGTTTGTATGGAAGCTTTTGTGCCTCCTAAAAAACCTAATTGCAATCCATTTCTTCCAAGAAAAATCCAAAGCGCGTTTTTTTCTACTAAATCCACATTTAGCTGGCAGTAATCTTGTCATTATCAGTATCAGGTTGTGTCAACCACTAACATGATCTCTTCAATCGGTCATATGATTTCGTTGTTCAGGTCATCATCTTTTGTGAGAAAATATATTTTATAATAGCATACTTGATAGGTCAAATTATCAAAAATACCCTCAACTATGGGGTTGATTTCATTTCAATTATACCCCAAACTTTGAAAAGTTTCATTTTAACCTTTGAACTTTGATATTGGTTTCAAAAATACCTTTGAAGGCTTCTTTTCATTAAATTCATAGTCGGAAAATGATGTTTTTTTATTTGTATTGTTACTTATGTGAATGTATTTGAACATATACGTTGAAAAAAAAATATCAAAACATATGCAAATACGTCATTTTCCGTCTATAAATTTAACGGAATCAACCTTCAAGGGTTGTTTTGAAACAAATTTCAAAGTTTAATGATTAAAATGAAACTTTTCAAAATTTAGAAGTATAATTGAAACCAATCTCATAGTTCATGGGTATTTTTGATAATTTAACCTCCTTGATATGATGCACCAGAAAGGAGTTGTGAAAAATATGCAACAATGCCTTTATGCCTTCCAAAGAAATAAATTACAATCTATTTCTTATCATGGAAAAAGTCTAAAACGTTTCTTTACTAAATTCACATTCAGCTGACTGTAACCTTGTCATTATCAGTATCAGGTTTAGAGATGTCCATTCTCTCTGCAGGGACCCGTCTAAACGGGACGGGAATCTCCGTTTAGGTGGAGAATGGGAGAGTGGGGAAAAAAAATTCCTTGCAAGTTAAACGGGGACCCCATTTAATTTTTTTTAATATTTTTACTTTATTTTTTAACACACACATATGTATAAATATATATATGTCATTTAAAATTTTATTGTTAATGATTTAAATAATTGAATATGTTTGAATTATATAGTTAAACATTTGAATTATATGTATGGATTAATTAAATAATTTGATATGTAATATTGTTTTGTTTTTATTAGGAGGTTCAAGAATTTTATCTTTAAATATAGATTTTTTTTTTTATAGAAAATTAACTATTTAAATTAAGATTTTTGGTAAATAATTAACAATGTAATTGAAAATTAATGGATATTTCTCATGGTAGTTAACTATTTGAAAATTTATCAAAAGAATTATTTGATTCTTAAAAAAAAAAAAAAAAAAAAAAAAAAACGGGGAATCATTGCCCAGAGGGATTCAAATGCGGGGCGGGGAGGCCACATCCCCGTTCCCGCTCCGCCTTGTGGACATCTCTAATCAGGTTGTGCCAACCACTAACATGGCCTCTTCAATCAGTCATATGATTTCGTTGTTTGGATCAGTGACAAATCTAGAACTTTATGTGAGAGGGGGCTTGAATTCGCATAAAGATTATTTTGAATACATTGATATGTTTGGATAAAATATCATTTTGGTCCATGTATTTTGAATCTCATTTCATTTTAGTCTTTATACTCTCAAATGTCCAAATTTAATCTTTGTACATTCAAAAAATCTTAAAATTAACCATTATTATAAGTTTTAGAGTTAATTTTTATTGAACTTCGTAAAAATAATAATAATTTCATTTTAAAAAAATACAAGGTGGATATATTTCCAAAATTTATAAATGAAAGGCTAATAAAGATTTTTTTTTTTTTTTTGAAAAGTTAACAATAAACCAACAATGTGAACTAATTTTATGATATTATTAACAGTACATGAACTAAATTTGAACATTTGAAATATATAGGAACTAAAATAGAACAAGTCTCAAAGTACATAGACTAAAATGATATTTTAAACTTTTTCTATATTATAATATAATATTTTAATCTAAACCTTAAATTTATATATATAGATAGATAGATAGAAATAATAAGTAATAATTTTTTATTTTATAAGAATTCGTAGAATCGCAATTTCTTTTAATGTAATTAATTTTTTTTAAAAAAATAATTTTCTAAAAATTCATAAATATTTGTTTTCATTTTGTTTTATAATTGATACCAGAATATGTCAAAAAGAAAAACTATATATTTGATAATAGTAAAAAGAATAAATTTAGGAATAGATTAAAACAAAAAATATAGTATTAAATATTTTTTTTACCATTTCATATAGGTAAATATTTTATTAATAGATTTAAATAATTTACAAGAAGTCACGAAATATGAATTTTTTTTAAAAAAAAAGTCAAGAAAGATGATTACTAGATATATATTTAAAATAAAAAGGCTCGAAGAGTTTTAAGAAAAAACTGGGGGCTTGCCACTAGGCCAAGAAAGATTTTATGGAAATGAGCTTACAATTTACATATAATAACAAAGCCTTCTAGAAGTTGAGAGGGGGTTCGAGCCCTTGAACCCCTCATAAATCCGCCCTTGGTTTAGGTCATCGTCTTTTGTAGAGAAAATACATTTTATAATAGCATAATTGATATGGTGCACCAGAAAGGAGTTGCTAATTATATGCAACAATGCTGGAATGTATGCAAAAGACTCAGGAAGCTGCACATACCTTTCTGTATATCGTAAATCGTTGTTGAATAACAAATCAACACTCGACTCTTTATCAATGCAACAAGATCTTCCAGAATTCAAAGCAGTTTGGATCTTCCCTAAGTCACGTCATTATAGTTGCGAATTCAAAACAAACTGCTCTGATTTCTTTAGGCAGAATATATCTTTGGGAAATGAAAACGAAGTTAAACATTCGCTTGTCAATCAAATAAGAAAGTGAAGACTGACTAATAAGCAGTTAACAAGATCAAGATCATATGATCACCCACAGGTTTATGAAAATATCAAATAGCGTTAAATCATAGTACGCCATCAGTGAGGCTAATGTAGTGTTAACTTTTGACAACAAACTTTCACGGTTCAGCTGGGTTTCTGATGTAAGAAGATGAAACAGTCCAATTCAAAGGTATCAAGTGTAAGAGGGCATATATACCTGTTACGACAAAATCAATTAAGATCTAACCTCTGATGCTAGAACAAGGAATTTCTTCGCAAGTTTAAGTTGGCAGTGGACCAATGAAAGAGTTCTCGACTCCCGAACCGAAAAGGAAAGCTAAAGCCAAGACGATTATCCACAGGAATAAACCAAGAGACAGAACATGACTTTTGACAGAAATAAGTTGAGCAATCTGGTCTCGCTCTTGAGGTATAGTGAGGAAGTCGCCCACAATGATCCTCATGGATGCATCTATAAGCTTCTTAGACTGATGATCAACATCCGTCGATTGCAGGACTTGAGTTAGAGCACGCCTTAAAGAATTCACGGCAATCTCTGCCTCTACTGAACCCGCGCTTGCTTCATCTAAATCGTTAGATCCATCAAAATTAACTGGAACCTTGTCAAGCAGTTTATTGTCAAAAGTGACAACTGAAGATGGAGAAAGATCGGGGAAAAGCGAGCTCTCGCAGGATGCAGAAAGAACCGGACTAACACCTTGCAAGAAACTCTGAAATAGAGAAAACTAACTGAGGAACACTAGCAAAATTTCAAATCTATCAAATTCCAGTGTGACAAATCTCTCGTATACTTCGTTTCGTCGCTTGACCATACGTTAAATACATCGAGTGAATCTCCAATCGCAGTAGATTACAATCCGGAAAAAAACGAATATGACTTAAGCAAAGAATAGATTACAAATCTACTTCACATTAGGAATACTCCACAAATTGAGATCAACTAACATACGGAGGAGGAAAAAAAACGGAAAAAGCAGGAAGACACAAAGCAAAGGTAAAAGAACGAAATGAAAAGTTAGGTCGAACTGATCGTTCAAAAATTACAGATGAATCGGAACTTACGCTGTCGATATCTGGAATTTGATTGATGTTTGAGACAACGGAAATCGGAGAGAAGTCTTCCTCCTTCGAAATTGGCTGGATTTTATCGTCGGAAAGTGATGAAAATGTGGCAGTCAAACTCTTGGCGATCTTAATTGAAGCAGAACGAACAAGAAATCAAACTGGAGAATGAGAGAGATGAGAACAACCAATGAAAGAAGTCGTACCTTCTGAGGCTTCCTTGATCTACGATTTGCCGCTTGATCTCTCTGCAGAGTTTGGAAGTCTTTCGTCCTCTTCTCCATCTTGATACCGCGGGAAAAAAATTCGGAAGTTCTGAAGTTAATCTTTGGCGCCAATGGAGATCGTGCAGCTTGTGAAACAGAGAAAATAACGGTATGCAATCGAACTTACAATTTAAACTCTCAGTAAATTTTTGCTTTTATGGGGGCATTCTTAATAGGAAAAAACTTCTTAATATGAGGGACTAAAAATTGAAAATTAATTCTCTTTCTTTTCAAAATTACAAATATTACTTGAATAAAAGTTTTAAAAAAAAAAAAACACACTTAAATAAAAGGTTGAAGTTGAACGTTGTTCGGTCTAAAATTTATTTTTTATTATTATTTTTCTTTTATTTTTAGAATTGAAATTATTACGAAATTAGATTGGATAACTAATTTTCCATTTTAAAATTTTAATAAAGAAATATGAAGTTTTTCTTTCAATACCTATATTCTAGCTATAAAATAAATAAATAAAAGTTTTCAAAACCAAATGAACCAAAAAAAAAAAAAAACTGTCACGAAAGAAAGGCGTATTGTTGTTTTGGGTTGGGCCTAATTTACAAGGCTCCTCGACCTGGAATACACAAGGCCCAATGGACATGATCGTTTGGAATTTGGATCGAGGAAGTGGAAAGCCCAAGACAATAGGATTTGATTTTTTTTTTTTTTTAATTCAACCGGGAGTTGAACCATCAACATTTAAGATGGTAATAGATCATCTATCTACTTAGCTATACTTAAATTGGCAGTGTTTGGTGTTCGTGTGTATTTTCGTAATAATATTACATTATAAGTGAGAATATAATATTTGAAACTATAAACCCTTCAAAAGAGTTGTCAACCTAACATAATTCAAATAATCCTCAAATTAAAGGCCAACCTGATAGCTCAACTAGTTAAGATTTCATATCTTTGACCATTTTTTTTTTCTAGTTCAACAATTGTGGGAGTAGAGGATCGAACCACCGACCTTTGGAATGATAATTAGTGTCTTATTCATTGAGCTATGTTCGAATTGGCATCTTCGACCAAAATGTTAAAGACTCAAACTCCACATTCACACATTGTTGAACTCATAAAAAATATACATATGAAATTAAATTTTTTTAAAAATCACATTAAAGTTATATTCTTAAAAAAAATGGTAACGAAGAGCTAACTATACTTGGATTGATGAGATTTGTTAATTAGCAAAAGATTGTTTTTAGTACAACAAATATGGGGTATGAGAATTTGAATCTCCGACCTCGAGTACATGCCAATTATGTTGAGTTATAATAAAGGATCAAATAAGGAAATAAGCCCAATACGAAGTTAAAACGGACCGAAACCGAAAGAGGACTGGCCCAAGACACGAAAGGATGAAGAAACGGTCGGCTTGGGTCAAAGCCGAAACCCGTGGTCGGCCTCGGCCGAGGCCGACCACGTGGCAAGACCCTCCTTTGGGCCTTGCCTTGGCCCCTCATGGCCTGTGTACCCTCAATCCAGCCCCGTTTGGTCCTTTCGTTTTCAATTGAAGACGAAAACCCACGAAAACCCTAATTATGAGGCATTTAACTTGAAAGGAGGGCAAGGGAAGTTCATTCCACCTCCAAAACTCTTCTAAAACTTCCAAATTCATTCTCTTAACTCTCTCTGACTTAAGTATCGGAGCCTGTGTAGCCTATAACACACCGGTGTCCAAGTTTTTTTTGTTTTGCATGTCGTGTTCTTCTTCCAAGAATATAAATTCACTGTCATTGTCAAGTGGAAATCAAGTGAGATTTCTTCTATCCAAAATTTGACAACAACACTTTGCTTGGACAGTTTTGTGGATTAATTGAATGAAATCAATTAATCATTTCTTTCATGTTTGACATGAACATAATATAATCTTAAACAGTTATATTTAACTATATGGAAGCATGATAGGTAACATTTGTCTAGAAGATTGTTCTTTCTTTTCCAAACATCTTTTTCCTTTGCTAGTAGAATTATCTCATTAATTTAAGCATTGAAACTTTATGGCACTAAATAAAATAAAATAAAAAAAACGCACAATTTTTAATGCACACGGATTTCAAACCTTTTTGTTTATTAGGTCTAAGTTTAAGATCATTACGGTAGAGATATTGATATCTAAAAGAAAAACCCGTATATAAAAATATCTACTATAATTATTACAGGCTTAAAAAGATAACAACCAATAGCAATCCTGAAAACACTCAAATATATTAAATAATATAATACAATTCATGATTTAATTATTAAATCGTTGAAACTTAAATCAATCGAAATTGCGTTAATCATAATTACCTCTTCAGTGGACAGTGTGGTATGGTGTCCCTCTGCCCCACGCAAGTTCTTTTTTTTAATAAATCATTTTGGGGGAAAAAAGTGCTTAAAAAGATATTTCGAATTTGATTAATCTTTTCTATATAATTAAACTAGTACCATTCTTCAAAAAAAACAAAAAAACAAAAAACTAGTACTAACATTTTATTAATCAGTCAATTATAATTTGGCATCGTTATCATGCATAATTAGTAATATTATACACATCATTAGATAATAAAAATTGATGTTTTTTTTTTTTTAATTTTAATTATAAATCTTCGAGAGGGAATAATTAAGTCAATTTAGGCATAGTTTGACTAGTTTATACATATATTCTCCATCAGAAGATCAGAGGTTAATTTAAATCCTCATTTCTACATATTGTTGAACTAAAAAAAATGTAGCAAAAACAATAATACTCGTTGAAACAAATCTTGAGCTATCATATATTGCAAATTTTTTAAAACCCTACAATTTCACATAAAATTAAAAAAAATAATAATAATAACAACACGCAAAATGGGTTGAAACTAGAAACTCATACCTGCCCTAAATTATACATATCTTAACACTCTTAAGTCTCAAACTATAAGATTCAATACTTAATGTCAATTTAAGCATAACTAAATAGATAAAATACAAATTATCATTTCAAATGTCGATAGTTCAATTATCCACCCTACAATTATATTGTTCAACTCAAAAAAAAAGAAAAAAAAGATTCAATACAACTATCAATATTATTAGAGTGATACGATTATGCCGAGCAACTGATTCCTCATAAGTACCATCAAGCTAACCTACTCAAGCATTCACCCCACACAAACCTAACCAAGAGATTCCTAGACTAATTCACTAAGATTTTCATATCGTAGAGGAAATAATAAGTAAACGTTAAAATTTAAATTTAAGACGTGACGTGACGATATATTTAATATTTTATACATATTTTTGAACACGCTCAATAGTGAGGCGACAAACATTTATGGTATCTCCACTGCGGTTAGTAACCGCACTTTTTATTTTTCTTGCATGATTCCACAAAAGTGCTTTAAGACGTTATTTAGAATCTTTCTTGCTATTTGCCTCTCCATATATATATCTCTGCAGTGTTTAACACAGTGGCCTGAATTTTCCCTTTATATGTATGCTTCATTTTTAATTTCCTCATTCATACCATATCCTTTTCTAATTCCCAAGCAAATACAAGGTAAATTTTAATCAAAACCATCCCTAATTTTGCCTTTTATTTATCTAAATAAGCTCTGTTTTTGTTTCTGCTTTTCCAGTTTTTGTGATGATTATGATGAAGAGGGAGCTTCTTCTCCTTGCTGCCTTGTTGCTGCTCCTCATGGCAGATGCTGCGAAGCAGGGTGTGGTTGAGAAAAAAGGTGCACGTAAGCTCGCTCAGAATTTTAGTGGCCGAACCCCCAAAGCAGGAGTGTTCAACGATGCAAATGAGCCCGAACATGAAGATGTTGATGCTGCTCAAGCTGATGTTGGCACTAACAACAATGAAAACAACAACGAAGACGATGACATAAATCTTGGTTATAAAAATTATGGAAAAGGCTCGGATACCGAAACTCACCGTTACTTCTCAAGTGAGAAGCCATACAGGCCCTAGAGAACTTATCAAGAGTTCGTCGTCGTCGTCGTCATCCTCCCAGTTTGTCAATTGTAAAGCAAAAAAGTAATGTTTTTCTCTTGTAATAATGTGGAATGTCTTAGGCATGCAAGCTTTGGCGTTTCACAAAGTGATGTTTGTTGTGTGTTGTGAAAACTATATAGTGAATGTGCATGGAATCAAAATATATGTATCAAAAATCTTAATCTTATGTTATGTGATATGATTTGGCTTGTAATTCTATGAAGGGAGGATGATTAATATAGAAAGCTGGTGATCTTAATCTAGTTAATTATTAGTAAAAATATAACTTGAGTTCTTCCTAATTATTTTATTTTTATTTTCTATGCTAATTATAAATTGAATTTCTATAGTCTTGTTTATCTTGTAAACCATACCTTAGTTTTCTCTAAAGGTAGTTTCTAAATTTGTAAGTTATATCTTTTTTTAGTAGTTAGTATAAGATTGGCATATATGACACACATGCATAGAATATTAAGTTATGTTTACTTAACACTACATTAAAATTCATGATGAATTTTTAATTAATGTTGATGGTTATGATTTCTAAATTTTGCAAAGAGGTATGATTTGTAATTATTTATATACAAAAGTAAATTTGTTTATTAACACTTTTTAATTTAAAAATCGCTATCAACAATCATGAAATGAAACTAAATATGGCAAATGCATATGGAGTTGATTTTCTTTTGGTTTGATTTTCATATGAATTTTGGTAATATTTAGGTGGCTATGCCTACTTTCTATAATTATGTACTTTAATTTCATGAGACTTCTTTAACATAAGTTACATTATATATGCGTGAAATGAGAAATTCTTAGGTATTCGTCAAAATTAATTTGAAAATGAATGGCGAAATTGATATCATGATGTGGCCTGTGAGATATTTACTTCTTCTTTTTTTTTTTTTTTTTTTGAGTAGATTTTTACTTCTGTTGTGTATTATTTAATTAATCTAAAAAATATCAATTGCCATTTGTTTCACTATTGATCTTATTTTGATATTTATATCATTTTAAATTGTTTTCATTCTCATCTATTTGATTTAAACTCTTCCTCTAGATGCATTTTCATATCACAAATGGAATATGAAGGGCAAATTTAAATTTGAGATTGCCAAAATATTAAAAAGAAAACATAGGTAAATAGTTTTTTTCATCTTTTTTTTTTTCCTTCAAGAAACAACAAAATATTCTAAAGAACAATAGCATTTTTCCTGTGGCCAACCTGCTCAACATGTTTAGGTATTCATCTAATTAAATATTGCAAGTTATATTGAATGTTACTCACAAAAAAATCTCTTTGGAATAGCGAAGGGTGTTAGAGTCAATTCAGTTGAAGTTTTGTCAAAGTAAACATCGCGTCCTTTTTTTTTTTTTTTTTTTGAAAAAATCAAATCAATTGGAACTGATAACTAAATAGACTGGAACCTAACTTTTTTAAGACAAATAACAAAATAGTACAAGGCTCAATTGGCTAAAAAAATCTCTCTTCCAACATCATGCTAAATCTTTTGAGAGGATAACCCTAGATCTTGATTTTATAGCTTCTCTTGCATGACTATCTTAGCTTTTTTTTTTTTTTTCTTTTTTAGTTTAACATGTAAGCTGAGGATATTCGAACTTCTACATCTTTGTCGAAGGTATAAATCTTAACCAGTTAAACTATACTCAAGTTGGCAGCTATCTTAAGTAGATTTAGTTAATTACCATAATAACATTTTTGTCATCGAACATAACCATCCCAACTCTCGAAATGTCATCCATGTTCTTGAATATTGAACACGTGAGTTTACTTCCAGAAGTAAGAACCATTTTATCTAGATTCAAATCAAAACAATTTGAAAATAATTGACCAAAATCTGTCCTAATGACTAAAAACAAATCGAACGAACCATTTTTCATCCTTTTGACTTTGATTCTATAAACTTTTTTTCACTTTTTTTTTTTTTTTTTGGCTTTAGCTTTAGGTTTAGCTTGGTATTAGGAACAGCTTAATTTACAAATTAATAAACATTTAAATATATCAATATATCATCTATGGTTTGAAATTTGATAAATTGACGAGAAATGTTACTACCACTTTGAGCATTAATTAATTAAAATAACCAAATCATGTGAGCGTGTATTTAGTAGAAAAGCAACGTGGCAACAATAACGCCATCTCGAGGAATTAAAATGATTAAAATAAAACCACGACTATATTAAATATGCAAAAAAGGAGCTTATTATAAAAAGATGATTATCCAATAAAACCTGCAGCATCATCAACCAATATCTTAACAAACATGGGAAACAAAATCATATTCCACCAGATTTCACTATTAAGAGTCGTATTTGTAAATGCAAATTTTTTTTTTTTTAAATACCATTCTTTTAAAATACAACCAAATGTAGAATTGAATTCGTATTATACAGAATGAGACATTACCCAATTATAAAAAATGTCATACAAAGTACTCCTAAAAAATATTTCCCAATTCTTAAATTAAATAACAAATAAACTTACACAAAAATACAAGCGAATATCAGAAAAATTGGGTTACTGAAATTTTTACTTGAATGCAAACTGCCCAGATGAGCTTTAATATCTAATCTGGGTTCTACAGGAGTCTGCAGTGTTATATTTGGCAACAAGTTATACAAATGTAAAAAATATATATATATATTAAGAGAAAAAAAAAAAAACCACTTCTGAAGAGTCTTCAATATGTTTCTTCGTATCAGTGAACCTCTCTATCATGGATTGGGATGTATCTAACTTTCAAATTACAGGGTTTTTATTTTTTTTTTCTTTTTCTTTCTTTTTTGATATTTAGCAACAAAAATTTTAATCAATGATCAAAGGCACTTCGGACTGATAATGGCTGATCTAGGAGGACATTGTTTCTGGATATAAGGTCGTGGTTGAAAAATAAAACAATAACACTAATGTCATCGTGAAAATGACGCCGAACCTTCTTGTCGATCTTTCGGAGATCAGAGTACCGCATCTCTCGTTTTCTGGCTGCTTCTTGAAGGGCCGCCTTCACAAGCCGTTTTGCACTTCCCTGCATCAAGCAAATGACAATGAGGATCAAAACAAATTTGTTTCCCTTACCATGTCTACATCAGAACATCCCTACAAACAATCAACATGTTTACAGATAGGTCAAACCTAACACATCACATGTACCACAACAAAACACCTCCCATTGTTTGTTTGTTTTTTTTCCTTATGTCTGAAAGTGTCTGAGCCAGCTTGCACGCACCTCGACTATTCTCACGAGACAACCATTTGACCATACTATATTTGGCTGCCAATGTAACTCGTAGGATATTAAATCCTAGATAGGTGACCACCATAGCTTGAACTCATTCCCTCTAAGTCATTTATTACTTAGATTGTCCTTATTGACCAACTAGGCCAACCTATGGTGGTTAAAAAATCTCTCGTTGTTTGATAGGCAAATCATACCAAATGGAAAAGAAAAGAGAGATGAAATCTCATAAAACGTTAGGATAAGGTCAATAGATCATGTTTCATTAAATGCGTTGACTTATAATTTTTTGATGAATCTAAATATGAAAGTAACTAAAGAAATGGATGTGGAGGGAAACTTACTGCACGAGGATGATTATGGACAATATCCACTGCTTTTTCATTGGTTAGATGTTCCCAAAGTCCATCGGATGCAAATATGAGAAAAGAATCGTTTTGATGAAGAGGATGAGCAATAATCGTAGGTACAGCAGTCAATATAGGCATATTCATTGGTTCAGGAAGTCTAAATTTAGCATTGATTCTGTCAGTATTATACCGAGCATGTTTCATATAGACATCCCCAATGGATCTAGAAACCTGCATAAGATACCACCACAAAGTTGAACGTATAATCATTATTCTCATAGATAAAAATGAATTAAAAATGAGAAAAGAAAGAATTTTTCCAGATGTTCTATAACATTTTGTAGAAAAAAGCCAGTTAAGAAATTGAACTAAAAGAAACAAATAGCAGAGGACTTCAAAGAGTGCTCTCACAACCTACAAGAACCGCATGCAAGAGTGTGATTATTCTGATAAAGGAAGCAGCAACATTTTTGTTCTGAAAAAACAAAGGATCTCTTTCAAAAATCCATCTACCAACAATTAATGGATAAATATGCATCACCGATCCTCTTGATTAACAATGAACTACAGGAACCAATGAAATAAATAATCCAGTACCACAAAATGCATGACAACGACAAACAAACTGATTTCAGCTTGAACATAAAGAAAAACTCGACTACATGCCTTCAAAGGTATGTGTTTTTAATCCTTTCGTTCAATTTCTTAACTGGTCTTTTTCTACAAAATGTTATATGACATCTGGCATGTAGTCAAGGTTTTCTTTACGTTCTCACAACCTACAAGAACCGCATGCAAGAGTGTGATCATTCTGATAAGGGAAGCAGTCAAGCAGCAACATTTTTGTTCTGAAATACAAAAGTATCTTTTATAAAAATATATCTACCAACAATAACGGATAAATATGCATTACGGTTCCTCTTGATTAACAATAAATTACAGGAAACAATTTTCCACATCTATCTAAAGAAATAAGATAATAAGAATTACACCAATGAAATAACTAATCCATTACCACAAAAATGAATGACAGTGACTAACACACTAGATTTTAGCTTGTATGTAAAGAAAAACTTGACTACATGCCTTGAAAGATATGGTGCTTTTTATTTTATACTATGGCATTAGTCAGAACCAAGCTTCTAAAATCAAAGTCAACGGGGCACTGATTCATGTCAGTCCTCCCGGTCACACTAAAATGATAAAGAGTAGCAGGATGGAAGCTCTGATGGTTTTGGGAAATAGCTAAAATTCTGAAATATGGCCACTGTACACCGAAGTTTGAGTGTGCAGACAATTTCGTTCACCCACTCTCAATGTAGAAGCTCAAAAAACTTGGGGAAAAAGGTTACAACATCCTCACCCCTTTATGATACACAAGCCAAAACTTAAATCAACTTATACAAGTCATTCTATCAAGAATATTATGCTGCACAACAGGAAAACAGTTCCTAAAGTTGTACACCGGATAATGGATATACCGAAAAATTGCTATTTATAATAGAGAAAATGAAACCATGAAAAAACAAATGAATAGGAAGTCAACAAGATACTAAATGGTCTTAAATCATAACAATAAACTTTACCTGTATAATGCCTTTCACCCGCCAAACTCCATGCCTTTGAACCACAATTTGAGGATCATTTGGATGCATATCGCTTAATTCATGCCTTATATCCTCAAGATTTGCATTATGCTCCGTTGATAACTGAACGGCAGCAATCTCTCCAGTGTTGCCAACTTTCTTCCCTAACACAGCACGAGAATCTCCAAGACTGGCCACGTAGAGCGTCTGCTCGTGTATCACCCCTACTAGACAGCAAGTTCCAACTGTTGCTATCTGAGGTCGTGTACCCCACAACTCTGACACGACGGCTGTGAACCCTTCCTCTGTTTGATGAAAAGCATTCAGAATGGTTTCACGAGTCACAACTCCTCGTTCTTCATCTGAAATTGTTGCATTAAAAAAAAAAAACCAAATCAAGAATGTCAACCTAGCCCTTTTATTTAAGAACGAAACAATTAAAAAGAAAATTTGTGGCATTCAGGAACATGTTTCAGATTTTTCAAGTTCGGCTTTTTTCCTTTTCAATATTGAAAAAGAAAATACAAAGTCATAAGTAATCAAGGAACACACAACGATGAGTGTTTCTTGGAAAATATGCATAAATTTTTTTAGACTGCATACTCAAACATCGAGCGAAATTATAGTATCATCCGCCATCAGAGGAATCCTGTGTCTACTGTGTTCAACTTCAAACAAAACCCAACACATAATTGCATTGTATTTAGCTAGCTCTATCTCCTTCAACAGCATAAGCTATAATATACTCTAAACTCGAGAACACCAATCAAGCGCAAACAGTAATCCATTTCAAAGGGGAAAATGACAAAAGAAAAATCCCCAGTCAAACAAAGAAAGAAAAAGAAAACGGATCTAAGGATCGGTAAGACAAGTGACAATGAGTAACAAATAGGCCAGAAATCAAAAAGCCCACATCCAACTCAACAAATAAACACGACCCGTTGAAAACTACGGGAGAAGAGGAAGAATCACCATAAGTAAACACAGTAAACAAGAGTTAGAGAAAAGAAGGGGAGTGGAAAATCACGAACCTTGAAAACGCCTAAACAAGTTATCGCAGACGTATCGAGCGGCATCGGGGCCGCCGTGGCCATCGTAGATTCCGACAAAGGTACCAAAAGGACCAGATTCAATCTGGCTCTGGTCCTCAAGGACCTGGTTGGCCTGAACCACAGCCATGGAAAATTCACCGGAAGCATACTTACCGTAATCATAGAACCAGAGTAAGTTATCCTTAGTATCTTTGCCACCGCAATTGGTTCCAATGACTCCAACAGACCTAAAATTTTCAGTAGCATGCCCGAACGGCTTCCAGCAAAGAGAGAGCAGATTCATCAATCCCCGGAGCATCCCACATCTCTCAGAAATGAAAACCCCCAAATGAGAAACCCTAGAACCTTGTTGTTGTTGTTGTTTTGTTGAGAGGCTTAGAAATGGAGGCAACAATGGAAATTGGAACCCTAGGAATTAGAAAAAGGGAAAAGATGAAACGTGAAGTTTGGGAGATTAAGAAGAAGCAGAGTTGAAGATTTGTGTTCGGTAGTAGAGGAACAGAGAAGGTCTTCGCCTCATTCTCTTGTGGGGAAGAAGGTGCTGTGGGGAATCCCTCTGTTGGCTGTGTTATTGTCAATGTCCTCTCTCATCTCTCTCTCTCTCTCTTTTTTCTTTTTTCCTTTTTACTTTTTCCATATTTTAAGGTATTCTATTAGCAGTGGATGAACTCTTTCTTTTTATTACATTTTAAGTTAAATTACAAATTTGGTCGTAGACTATTTATAAGATTTTTATGACTCTATTGATGAAATTCAAACTTTTAAAAGCTAAAGACTAAATTCTAACGTTCTTCAAATCATATGGATCAAATTTGTAATTTCAGATTAGGTAGGTTAAATTAAATGTTTAGTACACGGAGTTTCAAGTTTGTATTTATTTAGTTTCAATTTTTGAGTCTATGTTCAATAGGTCTTTGTAAGTAAGTGTATAATATCGCTTAATTTTTAATTTTCTATTTAATAGGTCTTTGACTCATTCTATGTTCTTTAAATTTTACGGACTTAATAAACACAAAATTGAAAATTAATAGTCTATTAGACATAAATTTTAATTTTATGCCAAATAGATCGGTTAATTTTTAAAAATTTTAATTTTCGAATATGTCAGAAATCTATTAGAGACAAAATTAAAAATTTTGTGATCTATTCAACATTTTTAATTTTTAAAGTTTAGAAACCTATTAAATACAAAATTAAAATTTCAAATAATTTTTTTTAAAGTTTAGAGGTCTTTTAGACTCAAATTTGAACGTTTATGGACTAAACGTACATTTCAACCTATAATTATAATTTTATCTAATATGAACTTAGTTCATTGGATAAGACACAACTACTATTCTAAATGTCGATGTTCGATCTTCCACTTACAATTATTAAACTAAAAGGTTAGAGGTTTAAATCATTTCACTCTAAATATAGTTGAACAAAAAAAAAAACTATAATTATAAATTGCTTTTTTCTTTCAGATTTTGCGCGTTTTGGACTTGATTTTCTTTTTATTTTCTTGTTTTTGAAAAAAACAGCTCAAAGTCAGCCGCGTTTTCTTCCCTTCATCCTTCCTCTTTCTCTCTCTCTCTCTCTACCTGCTACCCCTCCTCATATGACGCTCCTTCCAAAATCGCGTCACGTTACACGTTCTCTTCCTGGGCTGGGCTTTCTCTGTTGTCTTTCAGCCCATTGTTTCTGGGCTTGGCCCATCCTCTCTCGGCCCAATACCCTCTTGTAACTTGCAACCTGGGCCCCACTATAAATACCTAAATACTAAATGAAAATTTTTCATAGGTGCCTTTTTTTTTTTTAATCAAAAGAAACCAAATATTTATTAAAACAAAATGTCATTGGCTACAGATGTTGAGCTTCCTACGAGACTCTAGGTTCATTATTCAATCAAGAAAATGTTTAATCTATAATCTTGATTTGCTACGAACACTTTTCCTATCTAATTCATGCACGATTACATTTAAATTTTTAAGAACATGAGAAAAAGACATTTTGAAATTTGTCTTTACTAATCAAAATATCTTGAACAGTATGATGTGCTTTCTCCTACACTTCTTCAATTATATTCAGCATATTGATATATCTCAAAGAATAAGATAATATGGAGATATGACTCAACTCCAAACGTAGGGCAAGTCTTATTCCTTTGAAAATTGCTCTTGCTTTAGCACGCAATGAAGATGATATTTGATGAATAAATCCATACATCGCAGCAAAAATTAAATCCATAGGTAAAACTAATTAACCATTAAAATTATTGATGGTTCTCTCATAAACAAGACATTAATCTAACTTACTGTTAGTTAGCCTACCAATGCAAGTTGCAAAAAGGGTGAAATATGCCCATGAATGAAATAATGAAATAATGAAAAATTAATTGTTAAAAGGGTAAAATTGGAACGATGTAATTATGACTGTGAGGGTCATTTTTTAATGACAACTCAATAAATGGATATTTGTACGGATGACCTCTTTTCGTGCGCTTTAATGCTATTTGACCTACATTTTGAAATTAATGACATGACATTTTTTGTACTCCGCAACTCCTCCAAATTACTGTGAGGGTAACGTACTCTCACTTTCGCTCTTCTCTAACTTAATTCTATCTTCTTTCTTTCTTTTCAATATTTTATTCTTCAGTCTCACTCTCGCTCTCGCTGGCTCTCGCTCTCACTGGCTCTCGCTCTCACTCTTCTCTGACTTAATTTTAGCTTATTTCTTTATTTTCAATCTTTTCTTCTTCAATCTCGTTCTCGCTCCCACTCTTCTCTAACTTAATTTTATATTTTTTTCTTGTTTCGATCCTTTATTCTTCAATCTCACTCTCGGTCCTTGCGATTATGAGCGAGAGTGAGCATCCGAGAGCCAGAATCTTTTAAGATCCAAGCAATTTTGTTGACGTGACAAGTGAGAGCGAGAACGATAATTAGTAGTGAGAGCGTATCCTGTCTGAAAGCGTGAGCAAACGAGACGACCTCATGCTGCTTTATTGGGTAATTTTGCGTGAATTACTACATCATAATGGGTCATATTTCATTATTTTTAGAAAGCATGTTAGATGACATTGAAGTACGTGATAATGAGTCATCCGTATAAAAACCCCTCAATAAAGGGCATGAATGATATTTTTTTAAATAGTAGAAATACCATTTCTTTCCAATTATTTTCAATATGATCATTTCTAGTTACCTCCACTCCATTAATCACAATTTAAAGCTTAGAAAATTAGTTTATACTTAGTATACCGTATCAATTTTCATCATAAACTTTTTAATTGATATTTCATCAATGAACTCTACACTTAAATAAGTGTTTCAACTTTTACTCTTTTTCAACTTTCACTAAATTCACCCCACTAATTTTAATAAATAAATAAAAATGAATATAAAATCTTTAAAAACCTATAAATATCAACAAAAGAAAAATCAAACATCATATAAAATTAAGCATAAGCATGGTTAATGCACGATATCCACTATTAAACAAAATACTCAAAACTCACAAATTTCAACAAAAATCCAACTTTCATGTCATTTTTGTTTGAAGTTTATTGATTTTGTACCTTATATATGTTTTATATTTTATTAAACACACATAAAATTATTTTTGTAACAATTTTCAAACGAAAATCAATTAGAAGGTAAAAATTGCAACTCATGTTTAAGTTTAAGGTAAATATTACGATACTTATTAAGTTTAAATTTGAAGTATATATTTATAAAATTAAAAGTTCAAAGTAAAAATTCATACGTTTTGTCAAGTTTAGTGGTAAATTTTCATTTATTTCCCTAATTTAAATAACAAAACAACCCACATTAATTGGTTACAATTTCATATCAATAAAATCAAAGTAAAATTAACTATGAAATATTTAAAATTTGAAATTGGAACTTGAAATTTGTACTATCCAATTAATTATATGTGAGTTTTTTTAATTCACAAAAGACGATGGAGTCGAGATTTTGTATTATGGACGACAAGGCAAGATTCTGGGTGCGACATAAAAATACTAATGGGGACAACAATTAAAATGCTAGCCTAACCTAGTGTTTTGGCATATTGTTTGGATGGCAATAAATCTGTCTAATTTTTAAATTATAATATGTTACATTTGTATTTTTTAATACTAAAATTAAGGATGTGACCAATTGATAAAGGTCAGAATGATTGTTTAAATGTGGTTATATAATATATTCAGCTTGTATTAGAAGAAAATAATTAGTTTTTTTAAAAAAAAGAAAAAAAGAAATGGTTGTTAATTACGAAAATGACTAGTTAAATTGATGTGGTGCGTATGGGTATACGTATGCATGTGGACGTTTCACGTGGATGCCCCATTTGGCGGCCAAGTAATGATTGCTTTTATTTATTTTTATTTTTATTATTAGTATTTGGTGAAAAGAGTAACCTCGTGGAAATTGACTATTATATTTTCAACAAGAATAAGCAAAATCAAATCAAATATATATATATATATATATATATATATAATTATATTTCTCGTAGTTTTTAAGCTTATAACAAGATTAAAATATCAATGTGGTTTATGTATTGGGATTTATTTTTTTTTTGGAACAATCTGTATTTGAAACTCATTCTATTTTGAGTTTTTGTACTTTTAAAGGTTTAAATTTAGTTGATGTATTTTAATAAACTTTAAAATCAGTAATTTTTTTAAAACTTTTCTTTTAAAAAAATAGTATCTATTATTACCCTTTCCTTTATAAATTTGAAAGCATATACTTTTCTTTTTAATAAAAATTATTATTATTATTTTATCAATTTTGATAAAAATTTAAATTAATAATAAAAACTAATTTAAATTTACAAATTAATGATTTTAAAAATATTAATAATTTTAATTCTCTCTATATATATATGTATTAGAAAGAACAACTTTTGAAAGAACATTTATCTAAACGTATTTTTCTCAAAATAATAATAGGAAAGAGAGATTAGTTTGAAATGACTCTATGAAATTTTAATAAGAGATATTACTAAATAATAATATTCTTGTATGCGTCGTTATTATATATATATATATATATATATATGTCAATGTCACCGTTTTTAATAAAGAAAATAGAAATAGCATATCGTTGGAATTTTAAATTTTCGCATGTGAGTTTACTTCTTCTTCTTGTTTACGATTACGACCTTAAGCGTTGGAGATTTAATGAGATTTTCAAATCATTTTTATGCATTAATTTTAATATTTTATGTTGAACCTGCATCTTCCATAAACTCTTTCAAATTAATGACATTTTTTGAGCTTTGCATTCTTAATTAGATTTGTTCATTGTATCATTAAATAGTTTGAAAATGAGTGGATTCATTTAATAAGTAAAATAGACCAATTTATTTTTTTTGTGGTAATTGACATGTGTTATCGTCTAAGGGGTCAGAAGTTCGAATCCTTCACCCCTAAATATTGTTGAACTAAAAAAAAATGGATTCTAATTCCTTTTGTGTAACAATTTATTGGAAATTAAAATTATACCTGATATATTTTCTGTTGCTTAAAATTATTATAAAAATTTCAACTTATTTAAACGACAATCATTATTAATTGGTTAAAAGTTTTTTCAACTAATAAATTGATCTATTAATTTTAGAAACTATGTAGAGTATGATACGTCATTATTATAATTATAATTTTTTTTGAGTTCAACAATAAAGGGGTGGGAGACTGACCTCTAACCTCTGGTCAAAGGTATTTTGTACTAGTTGAGCTATACTCAATTTGGCGATAGGTCATTATTTACTATTGGCCTCGTTTTATTAATTTATTGCATTTAGTCCACCTCACACCCACCTTAATTTAACTGGTTTTTTGTTTGACATTAAAAGTCATCGAATTTGTGAATATTTACTCTTATTTCTAAAGAAATTTGTAAACTTTTATTTCAACCACAACTTAGATGGTCTTTGATTCTGCTATTTTAAGCTTTTTTGGTTTCTAAATTATTTTTTGAAGAGTAGAAAGGAAAAAAAAGCTAAATTATAAATTCAATCATTGAACTTTCGAGTTGTATCAAATAGATCATTGAACTTTTAAAAGTGTTTAATAATTCTCTGAACTTTCATTTCTATGTCAAATAGGTCTCTAAACTTTAAAAAATGTCTAATAGGTATTTAAACTTTTTTTTTTTGAAAAGAGCTATTTAAACTTTTGATTTTATGTTTTATAAGTTTCTAAACTTTTAATTTTGTGTCCAATAGGTAGACCTATTCAATATTTTTTAAATTCACAAACTTATTGGACACAAAATTGAAATTCAGGGTCCTATTTGACATTTTAAAAGTTCATGAACCTATTAAATACAAAATTGAAAGTTTATGAATTTAGTAGATACTTTTTAAAGTTCAGGGACCTAATGACACAAATATAAAAGTTAAAGGATTAAACTTTTAATTTAATTAAAAAAATTAATAAACATCTCTGTTTTTTTTAGAAAAACATAAAGTTAAAAAACAAATCACCCAAATATTGCCTTAGGAAGCAAACATTTTGTATGATGATGAAAGAAGGTTTCTAAACACTAATACTAATTTTCAAGTATAAATTAATTTAAGAGTATTATACACTTCATACAACTTTTTTTTTTTAATAAAAAAAACCTAGAAAATTGATTAATCCAACTAAAAGAATCCCTAACCAAATATGTATTAAAAATTTCAATCAAATAATAAAGCCAAACCATCAAGTCAACAAAATGTATGTGCTATTTTTCCAGACATCACCTAGTGGCCAATTATATGGTTGACTTGGGCCTCTTAGCCATCCAATCATTTTATTTGGGCTAAATATCTTCTAAGCAAGTATTTGGGCTAAATTTACAATTTTGTCATTTATATATCAAGTATTCTCAACCAATTAAACTGCCTTTATTCTCAAGTAGACAAAAAAGATTATTCGATGTGATTAGCATGTGTAGTTGTCACTTTTGTAATCACTGGATGCATGAACAAAATCTATTTTTTTCATCATACCTATAATATTTCATTACACTGGTTATAATTTAAAGAGTCAAAATTCTTAAATTATATTTTCACAAGTGAACGAAAGCCAAATCGCAAAAGAAAGAAAAACAAGAGATAAGGAAATCAACTAAAAGCTTACACAAACTTACTTTCATTAATTGAGTTCCATCTTGTCCTCTTCAACTATAAAATTTAAGAATTACAAACCAATTTGAGCATAACTTAGTTGGTTAAGATATATATCTTTGATCAAGAAGTTAGGGGTTCGAATCTCTCACCCGTATTTAAAAAACTAACCAGAAAACTTTCACACAATCTGTCAAATTTTGATTTCACTTTCAAGAAAATTATTTAAAAAAAAAAAAAAAAAAAGAGAAGAAAATATCTATTTTCTCTCCCTTCAAGCCCAAAAATCTGTTACAAAATGATACCAACTATAAATGCCATGTTTTTACCAATAAGCACACCAAACAATGTGCCAAAAGCCCCAATGTACAACTTGAAACAACAATTCCACGTCATGGTGGATACTTTATTCGCATCTCTAACACGTGCATCTCACATGTCAAAATGTTCTTTCAACCTGCAAAACTATTTTGCACCTCAACATATGAAAGATGTGTTAGATATTATTAGATTTATTTTGGATTAGAATATTTGAATTGGTTTAGATTTCTTATTTGAATTATATTTTGAGATAAGATAGTTCATTTAATGTAATTAGATATCGAATAAACCTAACTTTAACAAGTTGTACACATCGTTGAAACACATCTAGGTGTTGTAATATCATAAAGGGTTTGTGTCGTCACATGTGCCTTCATACAAACTCTACTTTGACAAACCATGGATCCAAATAAGACGGCCTATAATATTCTTGCATCAATACAAGACAACAACACACATTCAAGTCATCCAACTTAAGACTCCAATCTAAATTGATATAATTGATATAATGATTCAGCTTCGTTACTCGAGCCGTTATCTAGCGAAATAATTGAGAGAAAAAGAAAAGTGTTTTGGTGGGGTAGAAACTAGGGGAATAGCTCCAAAATGAATGGGAAATTAGGAGAGGCCAGGGCATTTTTTTGTTGTTGTTACTTCTTGTTGTTTGTGTTTGATATAATTGACAAAGAAATAGGAGGTGGAAAAGAGAGGAAAATGGGGCAAATTCGTCGGCCGCCACATTGGCAGTGCAAGGGTGTGAGGGAAACAAGGACTGTGGGTGGGTATCATTGTTTTGGCCATCGACACCTCTAAAACTTGGGTCCTCCATTGTCCCCTTCTTTCCTACACTCGCACGTCTATAGTTGTTGGACAATTACGAATACGACAATCTTTAAAGAAACAAAATTGACCTATGGCTTTTCCTTGTTTTTTATTAAATGAAATCAAATCAAATTTCACATAATTAAATTGGTTTAGAATGGAAAATTTAGTTATGCAACTTATGAGTTGCGATACACGTTGATGCGTAAATTCGATTTTAAGTGTGTATGGCTGAGGTTAGATCCTCGATACGTAGAGATCACTCAACTTATAAGATGGTATCTATACAACAAGTTTATACTAGTGTGGTGTGTTTTACCAGCCGCACTTCAACGCTTAAATCAGTACTAAACCTAAGGTGAGCAAATCGTGTACTTGGGTATATGAAGTAAGTTCCACATTTATAGGAAATTGAAATAGACAAAATCTATTCGTGCAACAATTTATAGTGATTATCACATTAAATATCTAGTCGTAAGGTGATATTCTTGGCGTGGTAGGAAACTAAGGCATTGAGTCTTGCTTGAGGCTCTATCAATTAAGTTAAATTTGAAATTTGTATACCTAAACTTGAATTAATATTTGACATTTAGATTTGTTTATTACATGGCAGATTCCGAACCTCACAAACTCTAGAAGCGATTCACTTTTTATGCCAATATCAATCAAATAGCAATAATAATTTACAATGATTTTCAAAATATTTTTGTCATATTCTTTTAGTTTCCTATATAAAATAATGGCAAAAACAACAATAATTTTGACAATAGCCGTGTGGATCTGAGCCAAATGTGTTTGCTGTTTGGCCCTTAGTCATCATTTTATTTTTGGCCGAGAGACGCTTATGAAGTTTGTTTTTTTGTTTTTTTTTTTAATTTCAAATCACATGGCACTTGGCACGTAGCACATACTTGAAAGTTGAAAACTTTTTTTTTTCCATATATATAATCAAATTGACTACTTCTATAAAGAAACTGTTCGAACAATTGCTTACCCCTTTTTTATGTACTTATATTTTGTATTTTAGTTCTTTAAAAATTTAATTATTTTTTATTATTGTCCCAAAATTTTTTAGTACTTATTTTTAGTTCATCATCTTTTATTATTTCTTTCATATAGTTTATAGATAGCAAATGATATCTTTTCAAAAAATGGATAGCGAATGATATTACATCATATTTTAAACTATTTATTCATTCAAGGACTAAATGAAATAAAAATTTAAAAGTCACGATTACTAATAAATTTGAATACTTTCAAATTATACGAACTAAAAATAGTATTTAAATTTGTATGTTTATCCAAACAATCAGTGCTCCTAGATTTATCATGTTTTTTTGAATTCGGAAAACTTTTATTTTCCACATAGAGAACGAGAAATTCCGATTCATTTTTAATGTAATTTCATTTATATTAATTAAAAAATATATATATATTAATAAGATCTGCCCAGTTCAAACTTTTTAAAATACATAAAATAATAATAATAATAAATAAAATCCTGCCTTCCTTTGAACTGTAATTTTTTTTAAAAAAATAAAATTAATAAAATCCTCTCATTCATTAAATTAAAGAATTGTTCTTTCTCCATAGACTGGTTGAAGTTTATATTGATCCTTCAAATTATCACCCAAAATGTTTTTGTATTTGACTTCATTAAATTAGAAAAAAAAAGAAAAAGAAAAAGCCAAATTTCATTAGTTTGCTGGTACCCTCTTAAGAGATGCAGATCAGAGCAGCGTTGTCGGCGAAAGCTGAGTGCAGATCCCGATACGTCTTCTCCATTAACGCCTTGAAAATGGCAGAAACATGCGTACTACTACTGCTACAACAACAATTTTCACTACCACAATTCTCCATTTCATTGAACCTTCCAACCCTAACGCGCCCCTCCGAATAAGCCTTGCAAGCCGCCAGTATCCCCTTCCCTCGCTGCCGGAAGTAATCTCTCACAAATTCCTCGAAATTCTTCGCCGGATTCTGTATCGATCGCATCATCATCTTGCAGCAGAACAGGTACGCTTCCTTATTGTACGCGTCCGAGTAAATCTCCGCCTCCTCCGCCGACTCTTCCAGTTCCGGCTCGTTGAAGTACGGCTTCTCGTTCAGCACCAGCGCTTGAATCGATATCAGAATCTGAAGCACTGTCGAAATCGCCGGATTCCACCGCTCTTCCTCTTTGCCGTCCCAGGTATTGATCAAACTCAAGCACACATACCCGTCTTCGTACAGGTTAGGGTTCAATCGCAGTCCGTAGGAGTGGTAATACACCATCGGAGGACTAATCGGATAATCGGAGGTGAACGCTAGGTCGAAGAAGAACAATCCGTCGTGATACGGAGTTCCGGCCGGCCCGACGATCACTGCTCGTAGAAGATCGATTCTCTCTTCGTACGCGCGAACGAAAATCGATTCCGGAAGATTCCTCTCCAGAATCTTCCATTCTCGCATGATCTTCTTCGAGACATCCGATCCAATGCAGTTCGCGAACGAGTTCGAGTCGGCGTAATGGTGATCGGAGTAGTCGGTGACGATATCGAATCGTTTGAACGGCGGCGATCTCTCAGGTTCGGCGTCGGTGGCCGCATGTTTCTCTTCGCCGTCATGGGAATAGCAGAGAGCTGAAGCCATTTTTTTAGTTTCAGCAGTGCTTTGGCCGAGTTGATTAGATTCGTTCAAAACGACGGACGATGGGTCGTTTTAAGAGAGTGACGCGAAAATTAATCAATTCGGCGGTGTGTGGAAAAGGAGTCAGTTTTGTACCAAATGTCCAATGGCTATTTATGGGCTAAAAGAATCACGGGGATTGTCTTTATTGCTTTTACGGATTGGTTTTTTTTTAAAAAAAAAAGCGGTCGAATTACAAAAATAGAAGAAAAATGGTATGCCCTTTTTTCGCAAAAGAGGTTCTTTCTTTTTTTGAAATTACTATTAGTAAGTCGAATCTAATTTTGAAGATGTCACTTGCAATTTTCAAACATTTTCTTCAATTGGTTTTTAATCTTAAAAAAACTACTCATTAAGATATTTCTTTAGTTAAATTACATGTTTATTATTTATACTTTCAAGTTTATGTTAAATAGATCTTCCAATTTTGTGTTTAATAAGACCTTGATTTATTCTACTTTTTTTAAAATTCACAAACATATTGGATATAAAATTGAAAGTTTAGGTCTTGTTTGATAACCATTTGATTTTTGGTTTTTTGATAATTGTGCTTGTTTTCTCACAATTTCTCTACAAATAGGTTGATCTTCTCTACAATGGTTTCCATATTTCTTAAGAAAACACTTCAATTCTTAGCCAAAATTCAAAAACAAAAACAAGTTTTTGAAAACTATTTTTTTTAGTTTTCAAAACTTGGCTTAGTTTTTGGAAACATATCTAAAAAATAGATAAGAAAACATGGAAAGCCATAGGTGGAAGTAGTATTTATAGGCTTAATTTTCAAAAACTAAAAATTAAAAATCAAATGGTTATCAAACGGGACCTTAATGTTTTATTAGAAACAAAATTTAATTTTATGTCTAATAGATTTGTTAATTTAGAATGTATTGAATATGCTAGAGACCTATTAGACACAAAATAAAAAGTTCAAAGATGTATTTGGTATTTTTAAAATTTAAGTGCCTATTAAATACAAAATTGAAAGTTCAAGAACTTATTAGATATTTTTTTTTAAATTTAGAGACCTATTAGACACAAATATGAAAGTACAATGACTAAGCTTGTAATTTAACTACTTTTACATATTATACTTTAAAAGGTGTATATATTCGAATCAAATAATGGATGAAAATAATGAAATGTTATTTCTACTTTTTGCTTTAGAACTTATTCTATTTGGAGACATTTTTTTTAAACAATAATTTAAAAAAAAAAAAAAGAAAAAAAAAAAGCATGAAGCTATTCTCATGCATGTAGCGACAACTTACTGTTGAGGGAGGACTTTTTGAGCCCTAGACATGAATTTTAAATTAAAAGACTATATAATTCTAATCAAATGAGATACTTTTCTAATTTTATTAAATGTTGTCCAATGATTCAAAAACCCATTTCAAAAAAAAAAAAAAAGATTCAGAAACAACGAAATTCAATAAATATAATGTTAGTGAGCATCTAACATCACCCCCACAAAAGATTATTTGTTATATTCCATGGGCTGTTTGGAGGCATAAGTTAACATAAATAAATGCGACAAATTAAATCTTCAACATTTATCATGAAAATCTTATATATAATAATTGAACGGATCTGGTATCTTGGTTTAATTTAATTTATAGGTATAAAGTTGCAATAAGAGAAGCTAAAATAATTTTCAGTAGATATAGACAATAGGTATTGGACTGGTGAAAGCTGATCTGCCAGTTTCAGAGTCTCAGAGCCAATTGAAGGACCCTTTTTATAATTTTTTCTCTCCGGGGGGCCTCTCCGAGAAAGACACGTCGAAATTCTTTTAATTGCAACCGTACCCTTTCCACCACAGCTTAAGCCAACTGCGTCTCTTTTCTTGTTGCGTAGGAACATCTCTTCGCCTCATCTATGGGTTAAATTGCATTCGTCTCTGACAATCCTTTCATTTTTATTTTATTTAAGTTGGGTTAACTTTTCTTCCGTCTCTATAGATTTGATTCCAACTTCAAGAAAAAGAATAGATGTCTTACCTGTTAAGATATACTTATGTTGATAAATTTTATCTTATATTTGAAAGAACAAACTTGGCTACACCTGATGTGCATGAATCTCTATGTCCCACCATTCAATTGTTGATGAGAAAATATTTTCTACATTTTTCTCTCCTAACGGTGTTTTCTCTCCTTATTGTCAAGGATTGAATGGTGTGGAGGACAAGGAGATTCCTACACACTAGGGTGAAGCCAAATATTTTCCTTAAGTTCAATTTGATTTAATAATTTATTTCGCATCTAAATTATAAATTTAGTTTTTGAATTTTCATTGTTGTGTTCATTGAAGTCATTGAATTTAGATTCTTAGACTTTCAATTTTTTGTCGAATAGATCCCTAATATATTAGACATTTTTTAAAATTCACAAACTTTTTGGACAATGTTCACACGTGATTTCAACAAAGAAAGAGAAATAGGACACGTGTAAATGAATTTAATTTGTATTAATTTTGTGAGTGTGGTATAATCTCTAATTTGTTCCTCTGATTCTCTCTCTCTCATATACAAATGTCTCGAGGGCTTTGCAGCTTATTCTCGAACGTAGACTTATCTTGAGGGCTATGCAGCTTGTTCTCGAGGTTGAAGCTTCAATCAATCTTTAAGGTCTTCAAGTTTTGAAAAGTCTTTGGTATTCAAGGAGTGTTCAGCACCTAAGAACCCCATGAGTGTTTGACACCTAAGGACTTAAGAACTCCATGAGTGTTTGACACCTAACGACTTTAGGGAGTGTTTAGCACCTAAAGACCTCAAGGATTCTCTCTGAATTCTCTGGAGAATCAAATTTCTGAACCCTCAAATGAATGAGAGTTCCTCTATTTCTAGAGCTTTCCATGGGTATGTGGGCTTGGGCTTCAATACTTTTGGACCCAACCATTGGACTTAGGCTTTGTTGGATTTGGATTTGTTGGATTTGGATTTAATTTAACTTTGACCCAAATTCCATATAATCCAATTTGACCAAATTAAATTTAATTGTTTAGTCAAATTGTCATAATGAAGACATGTGACCTTCTAATTTTAGAATTTGCCAATTTTTGTCTTCAAATTAAATTTGTGACACATGTCAATCTATAATTGGTCCCAAATTTAATTATTTGTAGTTTCGTCATTAATTTGGAATAATGACGTGACAATTGGAGATTGGCCGAAATTTCTCAAGTCAACAGACAAAAGAAAAAATTGTATCCTATTAAATAGAAAGCTCAAATTTATGCCTAATAGATAAGTGAATTATATAAAAAAGATTCAAATATGTTAGGGGCTTCTTAGATATAGATACAAATTAAAAGTTCAAGAATCTATTAGATATTTTTAAAGTTTAGAGACTTATTAGAAAGTTTAGAAACATATTAAACATTTTTTAAAGTTTAAAGATCTATTAGACACAACCTAAAAATTTATATACTAAACTTATAGTTTAACTTTAATTTATGATCTCAATAATCCTTATTTGTATGGTTAGTAAATATTTCAACAATCCTTATTTGTATGGTTAGTAAATATTATGCTAAAGATATGTTTTAGTCAGTATTGTTTAAGATTTAATCTCTACTATTTAAAAAGTTTAAATTTAATCCTTTGCGTTTTAACATTTTACAATTATGTCATTTCCGTTAGTAGGTATTAAATATGATTAATGAAAAGCTTTTGTGTTGTAATACTTGGTGAGTTGGCAAAAATTAAAAAGAGAAACTAGACCACCTAAGAGATAGAAAGTCAAAATTTCAACTAACTTAGAAAATTGGAAGAGGAATTATAACTCTTAATACAATAGAGACTAAATAAATGAAAAAAAACACCCAAACATCATAGACTATAACATACTTTTTTTTTTTGACATAGAGACTATAACATACCTAAATGATAAATGTCAAACCTACATAGTTTTTTTTTGGACAAATCAATTTCTACCCCTAAACTTTTAAGTTGTATCAATTAAAACTCCAAACTAATAATGGTATCAATTCAAATTATAAATTTTCATAAATGAACCAATTTAGACAATCAGTTAATGATTTATAGTTATTTTCACTTGATTCCATTTAACATCATCTCAAAACCATCTAATTAAAATTATTCTTCTGCCATAGTCCTATCAAAGTAGGAAGAAAATTTATCACGTACAACGCTACAATCTATTTATTTTCAGTATTTTTTTTTCTAATTTGCCTTAATGCATAAATTGATTTTTTCTCTAATATTTTTAACAACTACCCCGACAAGATTGGGCTTCAAAAGTTAAAAGATAGGGATATAAAGAGGGACGACACATAAATTTGATCCAATGAAAATGTGCGCTGCAGTTGGAGTGGTTCCGCCAAATAGAAGATCTGGGAAATGGGTGATGAATGCATCACGCACTACGCACGCCCCTCTCTCTATTTCTCTCTCAAATAAGAAATTGATTCTTCCCTTTCAAAAACACAAAGTGACATTTTTCTTTTTCATTTGTTTTTTTGAGTTCAATGATAAGTGAAGTAAAGAGATTCGAATCACTTACATCTTACTCGAGTGAACATACCTCAACCAGTTAAACTATGCTCTTGTTGGAGAAAGTGACAATTTCAAAGACAACCATCTTTCTCTCTGATCAATCATCGCTTCAATTTATCATAAAATCCAGATGAATTTTATTATTGATTTTCTACCAATATCATTATTATTGACCTAGGCATGCATATTTCTAAATTAACCTTAAAAACCTCGTATCAATAGAGGTGTCATTATTATAAGTTTAGTATCTTTCCTGATTCTAACTGATGTAAGACAATGGAGGCACTCTAAATAGATTTTCAAGTTATATTAATTTAGAATAGTTGGTAGATTCAAATTGTTCAATGTTACATCGATTTGGTGTTATCGATGCAAATTTGTCTCGACTAAAAAGTGAGTAAAGAATTTTGAAAAGTTTTGATATAATTTATACACAAAATAGATTGCCACGAAGGGCATGGAGTTAAATGTAATGGATATTCATCATGTTGGCAAAGAAGTTCGGCCATGATAGGTAAAATCTTGTGATAGATTGAGTGAAGATGCTAATGAAATAGCAACACGTGCCAAGCTGAGAGAAGCCTCAGGCTAACCATGGTCAATCCATGGCAAACTCTCCCTAGCCTGAGTTGAGTTGTGTCGAACAAATATGAGTAGCCCCTATCATTGACTTCATACGTAAAGTTAGCTTAGCCACAAGCTATTGTATTGGGCAACTTAATTGAGAATTATTGACTTTTTTTTTTAATATCTATGAGTGTTCGAAACAACTTACGTGCACCTCAACTATTATCACGGGACAACTACTTGACCCTACTACATTTGCTTACCAAAGTAACTCGTAGAGATAATAAACTTTAGGCAAATAGCCACTATGACTTAAACTCATTCTCTCTAAATCTTTTATTACTTACATGGTCATTTTTTACCATTACGTCAACCCAAGGTCATTATCTTACAATTTGGGTTATTTTAGAATTATTGATGAAGTAGGTTTCTCAATTGTGAAAGAGAACTTCTTGTTGAACACTTTTTAAGTACCACAACACCACCTAGCCACCCTACCTTGTTTATTTTAGTTTCATTAGTTTATTTTGGCTCTGTATACTTTTATGGACCTGGGCTGCTGCTGCTTCTGGTCGTTTCATACTTGTTTTTTTTCCCCTTCCAATAGGCCCATTACCCTTTCTGCTACTTCAGGATTCGCAGGAAGGATCGCCACTTTTTGTATGCAATTTCTGGTCAAGACGGAAAACTGGGAAATTTCCCTACTCAGCAGATTTATCTCAGCAACAGCAACCTTAGTTACTCCTAAGTCAATTATCAAACCCTAACTGGTGAACATCTCTCTCTTGTATTAAGTCTCTTTAGCTGGCCTTGATGTCAAATAGTATCTCCCTGTTATTTGCTCACTCAATTCAAAGCACATATATTAACCAAATGCTAAGAACTAGGCACTACCCTACCCTCACTCATAATCTTTGAGATTACTATATTACACTCCCAATAAGACCTTAATATAACCAATCACATTGCTCATTCCAATGTCGAACATCGAGGCAACCCGAACCTAACCAATGGAACCAAGGCTAGAAGCAAATCGAGCAAAGGCAGAGGCCAAAATCCTAAGAAAAAAGAGAGAGACATTTAGGACATGTTTGGGATGATTTTAAAATGGTTAAAATTACTTTTGTCGTATTCAAAATCATGACGAAACATACTTTTGATTATTCAAAATTAACTTTTATGGTATGAAAATCGCCTTTAAAAGTGCAAAATTAAATATTAAATTGATTTTGAATAACTAAATACATGTTTCAGAGTAATTTTAAATATAACAAAAGTGATTTTAACCACCCCCAAACATGTCCTTAGGGGCCGTTTGGTTGGAGGGTATATGGGGTGGGAATGGACATGGGTTTTTGAAACCTATGTTTGTTCCAAGGTTTTGACTATATGCCTGGGAAAACGTTTTTCCCAGGCATCATTATCAATGGGTTTCAAAACCCATGAGAAACCATGGGTTTTGAAAACCCCCCTCTCTCTCTTTTTTTTTTTTTTTTTTTTTTTTTACATTATGTTATCTTTTCTCTCTCTCTCTCTTTTTTTTTTTACTATTTTTCTTTTCTCATTTTTTCCATCTATCTAACATTCTATTTCTTTTTTTTTTTACTTTCTATTATTAATTTTCTTCTCTTCCTTCTTCTTTCTCTTTGTCATTTTTCTTCTTTTTCTCTATTTTTTAATATCATTTTTTCTTCTTTTTTCTTTCTATATTTCTTTTCTTTTTCTATCATTTTTCTAAAACTATATTGAAAATGACTAATTAATATTGACATAATATAAATTTTTATTTTGTATATGTTTAGTGGCCACTTTTAGACAGATTATATTTGATTTTTGAAATATAACAGTCATAATTAATTTTTCAACTTGATTATTGTACTGATTAATTATAATTAAAAATTTATATAATTTTATTAATTACATTTCTTTGAGGATAATTATTAAGATTGATGACTAAATAAAATTATAAATCTAAAATTTAAGATATATTATTTATAATAAATTTACTAATGAATAAAAATTAAATTAAAATTATTTTATTAAATTGACTTAATAAAAATAAATTAATAAGAATAATTATTTTAAAAGTAACTCATGTAAATATGACAATATTCTCATGTAACACTAAATACATAAATCATTTATTCCCATGAAAATCTGTTAACATTCCCATGCACAACCAAACACAGTTATCTTTAATTCCCAGACATCTTATTCCCAGATATTTTATTCCCAGGCATATTATATTCCCAGGCATCTAGAAAACCTTAAACCAAACGGCCTTTTAATGGCTATAACATCAAAACTAACTCATCTATCTAATCTAATCATCCTAAAGCTAGTGATTGAATGGCCTTAATTAGCCCATTTAGCCTCTATTCTTAATGTTTTTAGCCCACCCCTTTCTTATTTTCTACCTTATCTATTTCTACAAGTTAACTTATAACATATTCAATAAATATAGTAATGGCGAGATACTTCTGTTCCACTAAAATCAAATTACATATATAAATGAAACTAGGGAGGAATTTACTGACCAGAGAGAAGGCAAGTTTTTCCATATTATTGTTACAGTGTAGAAACAGCGACAGAAAACTACATCGTTTAGACTATAACTTGGAAGGTTTCTTGGAGCTCCGACCAGCTATAAATTCCTGCATTTTCTGGAATTGCTCTTTGGTCATTCCATTATAATATGCATGAGCTCTCTCCTGCATCAACAAAACAGTCAGTTGCAGAATGCTACTAAACAAGCTGTCATCCAAAAAGTAGTTAAAAATTATGTCTAGTTCAACAATTGCAGATCGAATCATTGAGCTTTGAGATGGTAATTGATGTCTTATCCACTAAGCTATGCTCGGATTAGCTATCCCCAATCAATTATTAGTACAAATTTGGAGATAAACTCGAGTTTAAAAGATATCAGAATGAGAATTTCAAGGTTCAATGATCAACAGATTGGGAATGTGAATTTATCAAGGCGATTACCTTTTCCAGCGCAAGAGCGTGGCCAAGATCCAGCTTCAGGCCATCGTTAATGACTGACTTGTATCTCAACACCAAGTCCTGATTGTTCTTTAACATGGCCTCTGCAACCTCTCGAGCTTTCTTCAACAATTCACCTCCTTCAACCACGTGATTCACCAAACCCCTCTTCTCTGCTTCCTCTGCAGTTAGAGGCATCGCCGTTAGGGATACTTCACGAGCTTTGCTAACTCCGATGATTCGTGGAAGTTTCTGAGATAATCCCCATGAGGGAAATATCCCAAATCTGCCACAAAGTTTTCCAGAAATTGGGAATTTCAAATGAACGGTGTTGCCAGTAGATTTCAGAAAATTACATATTCATGATCCTAAATCGTGTTTGCCCTAATCCCAGCTAACCACAACCAGCGAGAAACAAGAATTGCTCGAGCGCACAAAGAATTGGGTGAACTTAGGAAAATGACAAACCTAGCATGAGTATCGATGAACTTAGCTCCTTTGGCAGCGATGAGTACGTCACAAGCCAACGCAATCTCAAACCCCGCGGTGATGGCGAAACCTGCAATCGCTCCGATGATTGGCTTCCGGCAGCGTTCCATTTGCACAACCGGATCGGATTCAACATCCTTCACATCTCCCTTGAACACGTCCTCCGCCGCAGTAAGGTCCACACCGGAACAGAACGCTCGTCCTGATCCAGAGAGCACGATGACCCGAACGGACTCCTCGCGGTCCAAGCTCTTGAACGCCTGAGCCAAATCTGTCATCATCGGCCTCGTTAACGAATTCAACGACTTCGGCCGGTTGATAGTGACGAATGCGATCCCGTTTGGCTCTCGGTTGACGAGAATGAGCTTTTCCGGCGAAGAGCGATCCATTCGGGCCAAGAAATTGGAAACGAAAAGAGCAAAAATTCGAGATGGGTCGGATCAAATTGGGGAATGGAGATTGATTGAATTAAAAAGAGTTGCGACACTGGAATTGGGTGAGGTATGGAGTGGTTTGTAGATGATTGCGTGTTGGAAAACGAGCAAATCTTCAGAAACGTAGAAATCTCATCTCTGACGTTAACCTCCAGCGGCGCAATGGCGAGGTGCAAGTGCAACAGACAAGACTGAAAGTGGATAGAGATTAATCTCGAGAAAATCAACTTGTAGTTGCCAACTTGCCACTTTTTTTTTTCTTGAGTCGTTCAACATCGGGTTTTTCTATTTTATTTGGATAAATTTTCGTTTTTTTTTTATAAAAAAAAAATCAGTTGTAAATATGAAATGAATGAGTGATAGGTAGATTTCAGGTTTAAACTTAAAAAAGTAAGCCAGTGTTGATAAATAAATACTAAATTGTTTTGGTTCAGCTACAATGACTAAAAAGCAGATACTATCAAAATTTGCATTTTAATTTATAATTTTTAAATAATTATTTAAAATGCTATATCATTTCAATTTAAATTTATTTTTTATTTGCTCTAAATTATTTGTTAAGTATTAAGAAAAATAACTATAATCTTTTTTTAAAAACTATCCTGATATTAATTATTTTAAAAAATTGTTGCATTCATCTGGTCAATTTGAAAAATTAGAAAATATAATTTGGTTGGGTGAGAAAAATACTAGATATATAAAACTATCTTAATTTTGATAAAATTGAAAATTAGTTTAGAAAATATATCAAATTCTATAAGAATCTATTGTCAAAAGCATGTAGGAATAAATTTTGTGAATGAACGTGTTTTACAAAAGTAACTTTAATGGATTCATTTACAATCAGATTTACTAAACTCAAAAAGCGGTTAAAGTTTTTATGCAATCACTTTCAACGCTCTCAAAAGCAATCTCAAACACATCTTAAATATTGATAGTTCAATCTTTCACTCTACAATGGTTGAACTAAAAAAGTAAAACTAAGCATAGCTCAAGCATGTGAGAAAGTTCGAATTCTCATTTCCTACATTTGTTGTACTAAAAAAATTGTTGAACTAAACAATAAGAATAATAAAATAAAGAATATTATGTAACAAAAAATAATATATTATTTTAAATTAATATTTAATAAGTTGCCATTCAAATTAAAACCAAATTTCATATTAAACCTATCACCAATTAGAGCATAGCTAAGTAAATAAGACACTAATTATCATATCAACTGTCAATAGTTTAATCCTCATCCCTTGCAACTGTCGAGCTAAAAAAAAGTTTGACAAATAATATCTTTTAACTATTATCAATGATATACCTTTTTTTTTTTGAGTCAAATGATATACCTAATTTGAAGTATATCGTTTTCATATTTAATGTGACTAATATATTTCATATTAATCAATTATATAAGCGATTTACTTCATTTTAGGTGTACAAATTGTATTAGTGATATACCTAATACGAAGTATATTAGTGATATTAAAAAAATAGCAAGAGCAAAATCATAATAACGAAAAAAGTAAAATTTTATTATTATTATTTTTTAGGTTAAATTATCAAACATATCTGTGAACTATGGGGTTGGTTTCAATTATACCCTTGAACTTTGAAAAGTTTCATTTTTAACCCTTAAACTTTGAAGTTTGTTTCAAAACAACTCTTGAAGGTTTTTTTCGTTAAATTTATGGACGAAAAATGACGTATGTTCAGATATGTTCACATAATAGCAACCATATAAATGCAAAAACATCATTTTTCGTCTATGAATTTAACGAAAAAAAACCTTTAAGGGTTGTTTTGAAACAAACTTCAAAGTTCAAGAGTTAAAATGAAAATTTTCAAAGTTTAGAAATATAATTGAAACCAACCCCATAGTTCAGGAATATTTTTGATAATTTAACCCTTTTTTTTTATCATATTTGCAAAAACCAAAAAGCAGTTGGAAAAATATTTTGCCACACTGAAAAATACGTGTGAAGATTTGTAGTTCTTCTGGGCTCCCTCTAAGGATTGGGTTCAAATTTGGGCTCACTCTAAGATTGGGCTTGGCTTGGGCTCGCTCTAAGAATTGGGCTTGTGCTTGGGCTCGCTTCTATGATTGGGCTTGCATTTGGGCTTTCTATTTGCATGGGCGCCGCTTTTCTCCGTCCAAATCTCAGCGAGCTGCCCCATGGTCGACGAGTTTGAACTGAGGGTTTGCTGATCTTTGCTCCTTGCCGTCGCCGATTTGTTTCGATTCTCTGCAGAGACGCTCCAAGTTCTATCGATTCTCGTTACAAATCACCAGAATCACTGTTACGTTGTTCGAGAACACAGAGCGCTGAACAATTTGCGACTGACATTTACAGAAAATGGAAGGCGGAGACGATGGAGTCGAGAGGCTGGTAGATTCGAAGGATATGCAGCAACAGAGCAAGGCCTTCGATAAGCTCACTGATCGCGTTGAAGACCGTCAACTCGATTCCACTCGTGTTCAAGAGGTATTTTACTTCTGCCTTTTCCATTAGAACAGGAAGGAATTGACTAGCAATTTAGCTTGACCTTACAATTGGTTCTGAATTTTGAGTTAATACTATCTTGACTATAGAGGTTCTTCATTTTGTTCTATCAGTTTCTTCGAATATACGCTGTTTAGATTTTCATGAAGAAATTAATAGCGTGAGCAAGTTCTTAAATTTAATGTATTTGTATTGCCATCGCGTGGCAGGCAATGGCATCTATTGCTGCATCAGCAGAAGCCGATTGGAACGCTATGATGTTGAGGTAAGTGTTAAAATCACTCGACCAAGAGGTTAGAGGTTCGAATCCACTACTCTCAAAAGTTGTGGTTGAACTCAAAATAAATAAATAAATAAAATATATATATATATATATATAGAAAATGGTGAAGCCATGTTATGATACTTTTTTGGTTATTAAGAGACTTGGAATTGTTAGAAAATAATGACTTCCTTCAGATCATTGGGACTCTTTATTGTATGAACTTTGCCTCATTTTCTGTTTCTTCAACTACAAGTTTTCATCCTTTGGTGCCTATTGTGTTATATCTTATCCCACTTAAGTCATTGATGCAACAAAACTTTACGTCGATGAATATAAACTTTGTGATCGATATTCATTCTTGGTACTTTCATTTTTTTTGTCTTGCTTCAATATTCGATACCTTCCTTGTTCTGTTGCCCATATTTCAATGCTTACAAACAGAACTGGAAATTTGTGAATTTTCAAATATCTACTGTAAACCATCATTTGTTTGTGAAGATATAATGAGTATATAATATGACTTTGGCTATGTAGTGACATTATCACCAAAAATAAAATATGAAACTGTATTGTAGTATTTGATTGAAGTATCTGAGTTGGAACCTATAATTGTGACAACTAAATTTCCATTCTTGAGATAGAAGACTTTTGGACAATAAATGTCTTCTTCTTTGCTAAGTTTTCCAGCTACGATGCTTGAAAAATATTTAGCATGGAGTGTTTACTAAGGAGTCATTGTATTTTGCTTCTTTTAGAGAGAAAGAGCTAGCTGCTGTCAAGATAAATGCAGCTGACGTTGACATAATCGCAAATGAACTCGAGGTTAGATTCACTTTTGTAGATCACATTTCCCTTGTTTCCCATCTTCAATGCAGATAACAGCTTATAGCTTCATGCCATCAACTTCTTCCAAGTTCTAATCCATTCCCATCTGTTCTTGTATTGTTTACAGTTGGACAAGAAGGTTGCCGAGAGAACCTTGCGAGAACACAAAGGCGACGCCGTTGCTGCTATACGGTATTTACTGCGCTGAGCAGGACCTTGAAGAGACCTCTGTATTCACTACTTAAGTTTTACTGGGAAAGCTTTTCTGAATGCACAAGTGAGAATGATAAAAACATACTTTTTGTGACTCTAGATTATTGTATGGAAATGCACTTATGTGCTGGAAGTTTATTTTTTCTTTATTATAAGAAAATTTACTTTGTAAACCTTAAATATAATTTCTTATGCTGGTCGCACACACACACCACATATTTTTGCTGAAGGGAGTTTCGATCAAAGTGGCCTTTGCCTTTAAGCCATTTGGTGATGGCTAAATAACCTGGTAGGTGTTGGAAAACGACTCAATATGCACGGGATTGGCACATATCCTTTACCATTACACCCCAAAAATGGTTCCTTTCGAGATGGAAAGATCTTGAAGAATTTGTGACTTGACTTGACTTGAATTTAGCCGAATTAATATTTGTATTTTTGCAAGTTTGGAATTGAATAAAATTGAAGCACTAGGTTTGCTTTGTAGTTCGCTTTGTAGTTCAATTAGTTTATAACTGATTTTGATTGATTTAATCAAGCTAATGTACTTGGAATCCAACTTTCGAATGAAGTTCTTGAGCTCTATGTTGTTTTAAGTATTAAATAGAGCATAAAAATATATTAAGAAAACTCAAATTAAGCCAAATCTTTAAGGCTTTGTTTTACAACTATTTTGTTTGGTTAAAATATCATTTTAATCCTCTATTTTGTGGGTTTCATTCACTCTCAATAAAGCTTAAAATTGGTCCTTAGTGTTAGTTTATTGTTTACTCTTTTTAAAGAAATTTAGTCTCTATTAGCATTTTATTTATAAATTTTGAAAATATGTTCACATTATGTTTTTTCTTGTATGAAAATTATTATTAATTTTTAATCAATGTCGATAAAAATTAACTTCAAACTAACGGTAGGACTAATTTTACACTTTATTGAAAGAACAAGAACTAAATAGTATGAAAATCCAAAGTACAGGAACCAAAATGATATTTTAACCATTTTATGCTTGTTTCATCCCAATCTCTTTACTATGATTTTCATATTTCTTAAAAGAAATATTTGAATTCTTATAACTATTTTTTAAATATGGCTTAAATTTTGAAAACAGTCTTAAAAGTAGATAAGAAACAAAAATAAATCATTAGTAGAAGTAATATTTATACGCTTAATTTAAAAAAAAAAAAAAAAATCGAGAACTCAAAGAATAAGGACTGGGAGCTAGATTATCGTAACAATGCCAAAACAGAAGACACCAAATTAGCAGGTAAGATGACAATGACAAGGCCGTTTCCACCACCATGAGTCATGAGAGAAGGAAGCAATCAAAAGCATTTACGTTTTCACAATTTAAACTCTCAAAAAAATTGTGGTCTTTGTGTTTTCATCTTTTGTACAACTTTTAACAAGTGGTCCGAAACTCATTTACAGCAAATGAAGCAAGTGGGTTGTGACATTTGAACATGCCCAATCAAACACCACTACCGACACCAAAAAAACCTAAAAAAAAAAAAAAAAAAAGTCTTTTATTACTATTATTATTATGACACTTTACTTTTTTAAAAAGGGCAACCAAAAAAAAAGCCACCCCCACCCCACCACCAAGCTCGGCCCAGTTGATATGAGACACTGCCACTCTGAGAAGTCTTTTTCCTTCCTCCAATGGCAACAAACCTTCCACAGCCATTAACTTACAATTCCCAGTTTTGTGGTTCAAATAATGGGAAGAGAGTCCAGTCTTTTTAAACCTATGGCCACCATCTTCTCACCAACTCTGAACCAGTTGAAAACTTTGATACAGGTTTTGTCTTGGCTTCTTCAATTGCCAATATGTATAGTGGAAAAACACAAACACAAAAATAAACCCCAAAAAACTGTTGGTTTTATGTTTCCTTTGGAGGGTGGTGATTATTATCTCCACCAGAACGAGCTGCCTGTGATTGGATAGCAAACTTCCTCTGCAGCTCTCTGAGCCTCTCTATCAGAACCTGGAATGATGGCCGGTCTGCAGTTTCACTGTTGTTCACACGTAACGAAAGAGCAAAGCTTTAAAAACCATCGCAAACTCGTTTGATAATCGTTTTGTTTTTGTTTTTTTACCCTACTCATGTTTCTATTTCTGGTATGACCTTTTCATCAGAGAAATAAGAATGACATAGACAACTCAATGAATTAAGCAACCATGGAATAAGTAGAGAAATCAGAGGGGAAGTTCAAATTTAAACCATCTATATATAAACTATAAATAAACATGACTCTGTGTACCTGTGCCAGCAGCTTTCAATTATAGAAGCCCATTGTGGATCCACGTTTTTGGGGATTTCAAGTCGTTGGTTCATGAATCCAACAGCACCAATTACCTACGTATTTTCTGAAAATTGTCAAATATGCAATGCCATAACATCATCCACAATGCCAGCGTTTGGCAAAGAACAAACACAGAGAACTTGCTGCTGCTTGGAATGCCCAAATGGAAGAACATTCTGCTTACAGCACATGGTCTCTTGCATTGAAGGTAAGTTCCAGATATCACTTGAAAATAAATTAGTACCTGCATTGAATTGAGATTTTCCCAAGGGATCTTCTCGGTTGCAAGCTCCCACAATATGACTCCGAAACTGTATACGTCGGACCTGTATATTGCAATCACAATCAAAGTATTTGTCTTTGAGTTTCATAATTCAGAATAGAAAGAAGCTTGAAACGCATTAGCGCTAGCTAAAAGGAAAAAAATATACTTTTCATCCGAGGGCTCATTACGAAGAACTTCAGGCGCCATCCATTGAGGCTACATAAAGGAAAATGAATCAAGTACTTAATGTTTGCAGCACAAAGCAGAAATTCTAGAATCGAATGGCCGATGCAACTAGCAAACAAGAAAATGCCAGGCTTACCGTGCCCTTTCCAGTCTTAGTTGTTAGATAAGTCTCATGCTTAAGTCGAGATAGACCAAAATCCCCAACCTGCAGGAGTAATAAAAAGTAGAAGACTCTAAATTGTAATCATATTATGTATATTGATTCAAACAAGTAGAGTAGTAGGAAACAACAGCATACCTTCACATTCCAGTTTTTATCAATTAACAGGTTCGAAGATTTCAAATCTCGGTGAATAATAGGCGGATTGCAATGATGAAGATAGTTCATGCCCCGTGCCTATTAAAAGGATAATATATGTAAACAATGAAATAGCATGAAATGACTAAAGATTCATAAGAATTATCAAGAATTAGTTGAATTCATGATACTTAGCAATATGGAAAGCTTAAAGAACGTGGGAAGAAGAGAAATTTGAATGCAGAACCACTGTCATTATGCTAGGAAAGGTTCACGCTTCGCATTCAACAATCATCTCGGAAACAGAAGAAATAGCAAAATGTCTGGAAATACTCACAATGTCCAAAGCCATATGAACACGGCGTCTCCAATCTAATTTGCCTGTGTTCCTCTGTAGTAAACGAAACAAACTTCCACTGTTTTTTATAGGTACCAGACACTTCAATCAGCATATGAAGAATGCTTCTTTTGGAAACATAAATCAAAATTATTAAACCAAGAATGGTAGTCAGGAACAAACCGTGGAAGGAATTCCGTGACAATGCAGAGACGCTGAGGTGAAGTCACAACTCCCATAAAGAGAAGAATATTGGGGTGCCTAAGCTTTTTCATCAGGGATACCTTCATAAACATAAAGTTGAAGTTAGCTTAACTAGACATTTTATTGCCCACGGGTGGAGGTGGACGCGGGGTTGACCATGGCAGAAAGTTTTGAGGGATATGGGAGTAAAGAGAGAAGCAGAAAGCAAACCTCCTGTCTGAAGGATAGAATCACATCATCTGAATACTCTTGTTTGGAAAACACTTTGACGGCAACGTCCTGCAAGAACCGTTCAAATCATCTTTCAAACATAGATATTATAATAATTCCTTTATGTTTTGTACTTCTTTAGTTCCTACGTGATAAAACAATGAAAAAAAACTAAAGAATCTCAGAATCCCAGTCGACACAACAGTATATAATTGAAGCAATTGAAAGGATAAGTGAACATACTGATCCATACCACAGCGCATGATAGACAGTTCCACAAGAACCTGCAGAGATGATGGCAAGTCCCGCATTAAAATCAAATTGATTTATACGAGTATTAAAAAATACAGGAAGAACAGTTTCATGAGTTCCTGAATTGTGTCCTTTTAGACAAATGGAGAATTAGAACCGGAGATAGCAGTAAAATTTTAGGTTAAAAAAATTAATCTGAATTTCCAGCTATATTTTGTTAACTATGCAATGTAACAATATATGGAAAAAGAGCAGAAAATAAAAGGTAAAGCGGAAACAAAATGGTGTATGCACACACAACCCCGTTCATTCCAAAGACCATCACTTACCTTGCCCTATTTGCTCCCCAATGGTAAGGTCTTCCCACAAGATTTCATAATCCAAGCAGTCTATTTCCGTGTCAACCTTGTTGACAGCACTACTACTGGTACTTCCACAGCTACTGGCACTGCTAGTGCTGTTAACATTGAACGATGACCAGGATCCTGAGGCCTCGTTAGTGACTGCTCGATGACCGTCATTTTGCTGCATTTCTGATTTCCCAGATGAAGAGAAACTCTTATGATTAGCTGGTTCTGCTTCTTGGTCATTTTGTAACCAGGGCCAAACAAAACGGGCTGCCCTTGCTTCAGATCCTCCTTCCTGCTCGGTCCCTTTCCACGGCCACGATAAGCCTTTCTTAGCAATCCACTCTTCTGCTTTTGAGGATAAAATCTTCTGAATGGTAGGTTTTCCTTTAACCTCATCACCATAATCCCTGATCAGTTTGCCAGATAATTTCTCTTCAACCTGGGAAAACGCACAATGAGGCGTGGAGTCTCCCCGAGGCGTGCTAGCTCCACTCGAATTTGCATCCTCCCGATTGTCACAAAGAGCTGCATCTGGAAAGCCATGATCAGAATGATAACTATCTCCACTTCCACCTTCACGATCCAAGCTGTTTTCTCCAGTTCGAATTTTGGACTTGACTTTGTTGCTTACCTTTGATGCCTGTCTCAGGGCTACAAACTATCAAGATACACACACTACAACAAATCAAAGGGAAATGAAACCAAAAGACTAACCAAGTTCGATAACTTTGAAGCAATTGCCACTTGAAGAGGCTGCTGAGGATCGAGACCAAGTTTAGTTGAAACTGTGCTTCTTGATCGAGCAATGCTTGAATCTGCATCCTGCTGTTTAGAACCTCCTGCTAAAGGAATCTTCAATTCTTGAAACGGCCGTGAATCGCTCGATACACAGATAATCCCGACCAACGTGCCATCGTCGTAGAATGGAGTGTTAGTGGCAACAACTACAAACTTTTGCCCCATCTTGTTCTTTACAGGGAAGTGACCAGTCCAATTCTCACCCGCCATGACACGATGAATTACATCATTTGCAACGGCGAAGTCCTCGGGATCTACTAGAAGCCGAACGGCATCCTGGCCAAAAGCCTCCGCCGCAGAATATCCATAAACAATTTCAGCAGCTCGGTTCCTACATAGAATAACATTTTGAAAAATCACTTCCCAAAGAAAATTAAAAGGCGTGTTCCAAAAGAAGCAAGAAAACGAAGCAATACCCAGGTATGAATCTTCATCCTAATCTAAAAACAGAAAGAACTGTCACGAGAAGGTAGCCAACCAAAAGGGAACTGAAAGAGAAGAAAAGAAAAGGGGCAGCGTACCAATAAATTATGCGATAATTTAGGTCAAAAATATGAACAGACTGTCCCATTGACTGCAAGATATTGAGACACTGTTTATTGGTGAAATTCACGGCGGCGGGGCCAGAGCCGCCGCCGGTTCCAACTCCGGCGGCGGCATTTAAAGCGTCACGAGTCCTACTCTCTCTCTGAAGTGGAGAAGAATGTCGAAACGAAGAAGAGACTTTCTTCCACGCGGCGGCCGCCGCCGCCGCGCCGTCTAAACCTCCAGCAGCGCCGCCTCTCCTCCGATCCGTAGCAAATCTGGAGCGGTGAGGCGATGTCGATTGAGAACGTTGATGGTGGATTTGGTGGTCAGAGTTCGAATCAGTGGCAGTTCCAGAGAGAAGAAGTTTGGACATCTCTTTCTTGAGATGGGCTTGACCCTCCTCCAGCTCTTGGATCTTCCTCAGAAGCTCCTCTGCTGGTGGAGTTCCCATAAAAACCAACAACAACGGATCAATACAACAACACTCCCACAGCGTAATCTTGAAGATTAAAACAAAAACAAGAACAAAAAACAAATGTTCAAAGAAACAAAACACAGAAACTAGAACAAATAATGCTCTCTATTGCAATTCCAAGTCCCTGCACAGGATTCAAAAACTACTCTCTAGTTTCTACAACTCTTTCCCCTTCAATCTACCTCTGATCTTTCAAATCTCTTCCCTCTTCAAAAATGACCATCAAATCAACAAGCACAAGTCGAAATTGATAGCACAGAGATGAGAGATTTCAGTCTGTACCAAGAGAAAAAAAGGAAAAAGAAAATCAACCAATTCTGTTGAACTCTGGGAATGAGGAATCTTTTAGGAACAAAAAAAAAAAAAAAAAAAACTACCAATCCAATCCAATCCAATCCAATTCAATCCAATCCAATCCAATCCCCCATGTTCTTACTGGTGGCCGAGTCAATCGCTGAGACAGAATTGATAGAATGAAGGGTTTACTCCTTATGAGTCAAGAACCTTCTCACCCTTTTACTTTAGCCTTCCTCCAGACCTCCGCCTTTTTTTTTTTTTTTTTTTGAAAAAAAAATAATAATCTCAACTGAAAAATGGAAATGGAGCTCGGTTTTCTAATATATATATATATATATATATATATAAAATATTATTTTGGTCCCATTTCATTTTAGTCTTACCTTTTCAAATGTCTAAATTTAATGTTTGAACTCTAAATAAATCTTATAATTAGTTTGAAATTTTTTAGTTCAAAAATAAGAGAGTGGGAGATTCAAACTTGATCATAAACACATACTTTATGTCAAGTGCTCTTATTGGCATCATTAGTTTGAAGTTAATTTATATCTAACTTGATAGAAAAATTAATGATAATTTCCATCCAATAAAATATACAACGTGAATATATTTTCAAAATCTATAAAAAGAAGGCAAATATTGACTAAATATCTTTTGAAAATTTTAACCATAAAGTAATTGAAGTGACTAATTTTAAAATTTATTAAAAGTATGGGAACTAAATTTCGACATTTGAAAATACAATGACTTAAATAAAATAAATTTTAAAGTACAAAAATTAACCAAAATGGTATTCTTAAACTTTTGATTTTTCTGGTGAGTTTTAATAAAATTTGGACATTTGAAAATAAAAAGAAATAAAGACCAACTAAAATAGTATTTATTATTATTATTATATGTGTGTGGGTATAATAAATTTAAGTGGTATTTTAATTTCTCTGTCTCTTATTCGCTCAATTTGGGCGGTTCGGTTCTGTATCTTATTATAATCATCTGAATCTAAAATTTTAAAAGTGTTTTTAAAGAGCAGAAATAAATAAATAAATTGTTAAAAATTACATGCGCCTCCAATGGCCTCCAATGTTATTATCACACGCGACAATACTGTCGTGGCCAATCACACACCTCCAATTTTTCACTTTTTTATTTTAATTTCTCTCTCTCTGGTCGGAATTTCCAAAATGTAACCCTATTTTTCTCCTATTTTTCTCTCTCTCTCTCTATGTCTTGTTAAAAAGTATATATATGTTTTTTTACAAAAAGGCCCCTTCAATTGTGGGCGATTTCCACTATTTTGACGTATGGTATATACTAAGACTAGGACTTTTTATTTTTTTCCTCCTAACTTTATAATAAATTATGATTTTTATATTTGGATGGTTTTTTTTTTAAATACATTTGGATGAGGTTTTAAGAGTCAATTTCCGTTTGCTTAAATTGCTATTGGTTCATGCGTTGTGTGCCCAATTAATGCCATTGACTTTTTAATTATGATTTTTTTTTAGAAAGTTGAATAATTAAGGGTAGATAACTTAATCCTTTGGATGTGACAGTAATTTAATAAGAAACTCGTATAGAAGATTTGTACGCTTAAATTTCTTCGATCGTACGTGCTTTTGATGTGTACGAAATTGAGTAATTAAAGCTGGCTCGTTTAATCCTTTTAACATCTAAAGGTGGTAATGATTTTGGTGAGAAAGTGGTATGGAAGATTTGTAGGTTTAAATTTCTACAATCGTGCCCATTTTCAACATGGATGTGATGGTACTTGTTGAGAATATTATTTTGTTCCAGTAATCATGTTTGTTAACTTACCTACCGTCCAGGATGAAAATATCCATCTATATGTCGATCTATTCGTAAATTGGAAGGTTCGACATGGATATTGAAGGTTTAATCGATATATTTAATATCTTTTATAAATACTCATAAAACATAAAAAGATATCATTTATTAACCTCGATATAAATGTAAATGGTCAAAATAAGATTTATAATTTAGTTTGGAAGTAAAAACAACTTAATTACTAATTTAAATAATCTTTTTAAATTTTTTGATTTACAGAAAATCCGTCGACATCAATATTTTATTGATATATCGTAAAATTGAAATTTCGATATTGATGTCGACGTCGATATTTTCATGCTACCAAAAACAAAAACAAAAACAAAATTACTGAATTTATTTTGTATTTATTTTATCTGCATTTTTTGAATAATTATTTACTTGTTTCGAATATATTACAAGTTTCATGGTTTTGAACGGTCTGAACATGGTTGGAAAATTATTTCTGTTTTATTATTATCTTAAAAATTTGCAAGGTATTTGAAAGGATTTGAAAGAAGAATATACCTAAAAATAGAGAAAAGATAAAAGGTACACTATGCTTCTTTTTGAAGATAATACTTATCTTTTGATGATTATTGGTTTTGAAGATGCTTCCTCTTTTTGTTAAAGACTTTGTTTTTTTTTTACCATATTTGGACCAAACTCATGGCCTGTCTTAAACCTTGAAACTCTCTTCTCTGTCTTTGTCAGTTTTATTTATTTATTTGTTTGTCGTTTTTTTTAAAGTTAAAATATATTATTTAATTTTTGAATTAGACATCAGTTTCAAATTTCAACCAAATTATTACTCAATAATAATATATGGTGAAATTTAATGACAGAAGGATGATGTGTGACACTTTAAACAATATTATTTAATACGAGTTGATAGCTTTTTAAATGTCAAGTAAATGTCCATCATGCCCCTACATAATCTAATTTACAAATTTAAAAGTTTTACTTGAATTAAAAATACACAATACTCGGAATGGAAATTAACAAATAATAGAATATATGCTATATTTCATAGATGAAATGAAATATTTAGCTTTTTTTTTTTTTTTGAAGACTACGAGTGTGTTTGGTATACCTTATAATTTAAAGTATTTTTTTTTCTTAAAGTATTTTTAATAAAAATATTTTTATATCTTACATTTTTTTAAAGTACTTTAAGTTACCACATATATTGAAAATTTTGGTCAATCAAAGTCATTTTTAGATTGTTCATCCATTAAGTGTTTCTTCCATAAATAATTTAATTTAATTTTAAAAATGTTATTTATTTATTAAGATATTCTTACAAACACCTTTTCATCATCTAAAATCACTTGAAAGTTGAAAGTACACTAAACAAACTCCAAATTCATAATTTTTCAAAAGTGCTAAAAAGTGATTTTATTTATAAAAAAAAAAAAAAAAGAAACACTTTTTCAAAAGCTACTCCAACCACACTGTAAAAGAATAAAAGATGCTTTTTTGGGCGGATGCTTGGGGTTTTTCACCGTTGAAGATTGGGTAATTATGGCATTTTATTCGTTGTTTCTTTCAGAGTTGAACATTGGTTGCGTGCAAAACATGACTCGAGGGCGTGCACCGCATTCCAATTTTGCAACTTGCTAACAAAGACACAGCACCCACAGCCACAAATAGTTTATTTATTTATTTATTTTATTATTTTTTGTTGTTGCCAAATTGATTATAATTTATAACCAAAAATTTAAAAAAAAAAAAAAAAAAAACGAAATTCCTTTATTTTACACATTTAAAGTTGAACTGTACGTCCTCGGCTTTAATTCTGGATGGCGATATTCCTCTTTTTCTTGCATGAAATAGTTAACCAAAAAAATATACACCAACAAACCTTTATTAATTTTCAAAGTTTCTACTTTTGAGCAATCAGCTTCGGATATAAATGCCATGAAATTGGTAACTTCAACCTTCCAATTGGCACAACAAATTCACCAAAAAAAAAAAAAAACCACTCTCAAACCCACGTGAAAATGTACTAAAAAGTGTGTATTAAAAATTCATGTTTACAATGTTTCAAGATTTTATTATTTTTGCGACCTGAAAATTAAAATATATGTAAAGAAAAAAATTGATCCACAAACAGTGGAATTTTATTCGTGACCCATATATCTAGAAGTAGCAGTAAAATATTGACTAGTTATCAACAAGAAATGTTAAAATATCATTTTGGTCTTTGTATTTGGGTTTCATTCTATTCTATTTTAGCCCTTGTACTTTTAAATGTCCGATTTTAGTCCTTATACTTTCAATGAATCTTAAAATTGGTCCATACTGTTGGTTTGAAGTTTATTTTTATTGAAATTGGTTAAATAATAATAATAATTTTCATGCGAGAAAACACACAATGTGAACATATTTTCAAAATTTATAGAATGAATGCTAATAAAGATTATTTTTTATAGAAAAGTTAGCAGTAAATTAACAATAGAAACCAAAATGGAATGAAACCTAAAATATATGGACAGGACTAAAATGGAATGAAACCTAAAATATAAGAACCAAAATGATATTTTAACCTTGAAGAAACAATCATTTCATTATCAATGGAAAACGAAAAAATTTAGAACAGAATTCCATTACTTTTAATGGTCTATAGAGAGACAATTATACATCAGGATAGTTGCAGATCGACAACGTAATTTATTTCAAAATTGAACTACAATTTTTTTCCTTTTATGAACTAGACAACCAGAATGAAACTTAAAGAAACTAAGGCATTACAAATAGTGATCTAAGGAGGGTAAGAAGAAAAAAAAAAGATTCCATCAAATAGAAGCACCAATAATAATATTGCAAAGAAACATACGTCTTGAGATTGATATTTGTTACTCCTGCTATTTGTAATTTCATCATTTGGTGTAGAGAACATCTTCCCATGGATGGCGGTAAAGTGGCTGTTTCAGTCTCTTCTGATCAAATGTATGTCTGGAAATTTCAATCACAACAAGAAAGCAATCAGGTTGAGAGGGGGGAAAAAAAGATTTAATAAACAATTACCAAACTTCAAATGTAAGCAGAAAATCTTGGATAATTAATGGTTTTTAGAGTAATTCCTACTCACCCAATCAGACCGATGGAGCGTGCGAGCACGAACAGGCCGTTCAAATAGCCAATTTCGACGATCTCGTCAATCTCTTGTTTGCTGAACATTCCACTACCAGCGAGAAGATCCAAGAAAAGGGATCCAATTGCACCATCTACATTAAGAACCAAGTTGTTTGCCTTTGAGAGAGTGTAAGTTTCAACTTGCACAGCATACTCCATGTACTTCACAGATGGGAAATGCGTCCGTGCAAACCGCTGCAGTAGCTCCACTCTCTGATCTCTGTTGTCGCCCCTCTTGATCCTTATTACACGAAAATCAAGCCATCGATTAACCACTAGAATAACCAATCAGCAATCCGAACTGAGAACAATCTAAGATGTTGCAAGTAAAGCCATAACATTTGAACCAGACTATCGTCAGTATACCTGTGGCCAATTCCAGGCACACGAATCCCTTTCTTTTTCATACTTTCGACAAATTCGTAAGGAGTAAGATTCTGTAAAAAGCAGGAAGTAACATAAAGTCTTAGAGAAAAAGGACTCAGAAACCACCAACTTAATTCAACATTTTAGCAATGAAAAAACATCTCACTCTGTCATATGCGTCCTTAAAGTACCGAGCAGCATCATCAATGGCACCACCAAATCGCGGGCCAATTGTAAGCAAACCTGTTTCAGAATATCAATGTCATTGATTAGGCACGTCAAACATAGACCACAGAGCAACCTTGTCCAAATAAGATGAATTACAACCTGAGACAAGGCTGGACACGAGGTCTTTTCCAGCCCTAGCTGTTACTATAGTGTTGTGCGCTCCAGATACACAAGGGCCATGGTCAGCACAGAGCATGATACATATCTGAAAAGGGCATGAAACTTGTCAGACCTGGATCCAAGACTATAATTTCAACTTCCCCCTTGAGTGTTCGTGAAAGTGGAGAAGCAAAACTACAATTAAGCAACCAGTAGGAGATCCTCAGTTCCATACTGCAAGTTACCTACCTCAATAAAATGTGTACAGTACCGAGGAAGGCTGCGCTTGAACCATAATAGTGAGATAACATCCCCAACACCATAACCTTGTTCAACAATGGAAGACATTGGAATTCCAGCATAGCTGGGCTCATCACCTATTTTATTTTATTTTTTTCAAAAATCAATTATAACTTATTTAATGCTATTAAACCCTAAAAAGTACTGAGAAAATTTTGGGACTCGGTTAAAAATAAACCTCTGTCATCAGAAATGGTGGAAATAATATGGGTTGGGGCCCGAACTTTTCCACTCTTAATTGCTGAGTTAAGATCTTCAGGAATTTGTGGAGGCTTCACTTCCTTTACTGGAGTAATTTTACCCTCTTCAACCTAGGCATAAATCAGATGGAAAAATAAAATTATCTAGTAGTCATAGATAAATTTTGATGATCATAATTTATCCCTCTCCCTACGAAGAAGAGGACAAGATGGTATCAAATAGCTCTTCCTGGTATCAGAGAAAGAAGTCATATAACTAATGAAATTACCAATTTTCCAAATGTTTCCTTAATTGCGTCTTCAAGGGCTTCATATGATGTAGGAACAATTGCTCCAGCATCCCTTAAAGCCTGATTTTTGGCTTGTGCAGACTCCAACTCACCACCACTTTTTGCTCCCTGTAGTCAACGCCAGAGAAGGTCAAGGAGTAAATAATGTGTCAGCAGATCCTATTATGCAATAACAATACAGTAAGCAGGGCGAGTCCAGTGTCAACTTACAGCGTGTCCAAATTGAACTTCAGATTTAAACAGTGTAGCACAAGTACCGCTAACCCAGGCAACCACTGGCTTGTTAACTTTCCCTTGTTTCATGGCTTCAACTAAAGAATACTCATCCTGACCACCAAGTTCTCCAAGTACAACCATCATCTTAATCTAAGAAAGAGCAAAAAGAAAAGCATATTATATGCAGAGAACAAAGTACATAAGAAGCCAATTTGGTAATGACTTCATTAAAGAGTTATCATCACTGCCAGCCACGATATGGAGGCACGTGTACTATAGTTAAAACCAAGTATTTTAGTTTTGTGCACATGTGCGTGTTTGTGAGGGGGTGGGGGGGAGTGGTCCTTGTGTGGCTAGGGACCTTAAAAGACTAATTTCTGGCACGCACAAAGAGTTACTAGTTCATCTACTAGATCGGACTTCCTGACTAGAAATAAAGCTAAAAGGCAACAAACAACACAGAAGGTGTCAATCACAATACCTGTGGGATGTTGTTAAACCGCAAAATATGGTCAGAAAGAGTGGAACCAGGAAACACATCACCTCCAATTGCTATACCTGTGCAATTAAAGAACATAAATCAGATTGAATATTTCAAAACTGTCCTAGACTAAGATCAGTGGAAAGTTAGGAAGTTTACCTTCATAAATTCCATCTGTAACACGGGCAATAGTATTGTACATCTCATTAGACATTCCACCCTGTGATACCATAAAACATTATCATACTCATATCATTTCTCAGTAAATCACCTATTTTAGAGGGTCGCAATGGGTTTTGGCATTTTTTTAATTTAACAAAAAGTAAAAGAAACAAATTGATGTCATCTTGAGAAAGCCAGACAATGCAAAGAGCATATTTATTAAATAGCAAGGATACATGACATTATCACAAACATAGCAATAAAATCCGGAATGCCAACACGAATTAGTGGTGCATGATAAATCTATCAAACAATCTTTTCAATGCATAAACACACACTTTTGATAAGTTAATGACAAAAGTTAAGGAATATATTAGACGAAGAGTTCAGCAACAGTGACATACTGATTTAGAGACAAAGCCCACAGATCCAGGCCTGTACAGCTTGCACTGTATTATATTGTCAATTGTTCCGGCAGTGTCACCGATCTTAAATGCTCCAGCTTGAATGCCACCAACAGTAGCTGGGCCTATAACAACCTGCATTTGAATTAAGCAGAGAGAAAATGTTCAATTTCAGTTCACTCGTCATTTGGTGTATGTATGTGCCTTTTTGTCTGAGATACAGATGATTGCAAGTATATATTCTGTGCGTTACTAGTGCTAGAAGCTCAGTTTTACTAAAACCATCAACTCTTTTCTCACCTTATTGTTAGCCCGTGCATATGCAATCAACTGTTTGGTGTCCGACTCTGGAACACCTTCAGCAATGATAGCTATAACTCTGATGGTAGGCTGTTTCAAAGCAGACATTGATGATGCAGCAGCACTGCACATATGGCAGCATAAATTAGTTATGAGTGGAAACAGAAAGCTATTGTTCTCTCATAATAAAATTGCAACAACCAACACTAACCTTCTGAAGGATGCAAAGTTGATGAAGACATCGGCTGTGGGATGTGCTGCACAAGCTGCTTCAATTCTGAAAATGTATCAAAAAGAAGTTGGGAAGTTAATCTATTTGTTCTACTTCTAAACAAGTTCTACAAATGAGATTAAGAAAAAGATTGTTATAAAAAGAAGTAATACTGGCCAATGAAACTTATTCAATTTAAGAAGATTAATAAACCTACCACTTCAAACTATTTATTGAGTTTCAAGACAATGTAATGTAATGGTATTGTAAAAAGACACGAGTTAGAATAGCAAAATTTATACGCAGCTTATGGAACTAAAATCCATTCAAAAAGTCATTGAGCAATGGTTTTAGAATCATATCTAGAATTAGATGTCAATAAAAGTAAAGATATGAAAATCATAGTTAATAGAAGAGAATGTGTAAATTTATCACGCACGTAGAATGCACAGGGATGGCAATTTCCTCTTGACCAAAAAAGAGTTTCTGAAATCCCTCAGAACCAGGATTGATGATTCCAGCAACTGATGGTGTTTCCCTCCCTGAATAATTAAGTCAAAATGAAAAGTTAAAATGCAAATATCCACAATCCACCAGACAACAAAAAGGATAATCAATTTCAAACGCTCAGAAATTTTAGTTCTGTACTACTGATGTGGTGCTCAAAATAGAAGATAACAGATACAAAAAGAGGAAACTACAAGAATTGATACACACCGCAGAGGAAGTCAAAGTCAAGCATCCGTTGGATGGGTAGTTGCTTGTAGTTGTAGAATAGTGCTTGCGTCGTACGAGAAAATATTTGTCCGGTGGCCATGGTGAGCGTCAAAGGAACCTGCGGACAGGAAATATGTTTCTTCATACCTTTTTCGCTAGATCTTTATATACAAAAATTTTCCAAAAAACAAAGACTTAATGAAATTACAATTACAACAAAAATTCAAAAAAATGAAATTAGGCTTTTAGTTTCTACAAACGATTCAATGGACACAATTAGCAAGACAGGTAGATAAGTGAACTTCCCCAATACATCTCCCCGCATCCCAAAGCCCGATTATCCAAAATCTAATTAGCTAATTACACGATTCTTCGCTTTTATTACATTTCTACAAAAAAAAAGCCCTTCGCGTATTAAAGACACCTGTTCAGAAACCAAGGCGATCGAAGGTCGACGAGTAGAGGAGGGCGACAAAAAGGGGAATAACGTTCACAGAATTAAACAGTTCCGCATTCAATCTATACATTATTCAACAAATCTCTCTCCGAAAACGGAAGGAGATCCAAGCAATTGTATAATTATCAAATTAACTGAACAGAAGAAGAAAAGAATAACATACAACACTTCGATAGAATTACAGCCTACAACGCATCAGCTAGAATTCAAGTTCAAAACTAAAACAGGAGAGAGCTAAACCCTCGCAATTTGACCAAACATACTCATAAGCTCAATGCCGAAAAAAACACAAACGACCACCAAATCCAGCGGATCAGCAAATCAAATGGCGAAAAACATCATGTTCAATCCAAAAAATCTCTCAACACACAGAAATTAAGCTCCGAAGAGATCGGCAAACGCGATGATTCGAAGATTATGAGTAAAAGAGGGACGAATACACGTAATGTAAGAGAAGCAAACAGGAATTCAAATCGAAGAGAACTGAGAAACAGATCCAGAAGAGCAAATAGAATCGTGAATGATGAGTAGTGGAAGAGGAAAAATGCAAGAGAGAAAACGGACCTGAAAGCTCACTGGCTATGGCGGATTAACAGAAAATGAATACTGGAAGTTGGGAAATGAAATGGGGATTTATATAGAGAAGGGGAGAATGTTAAAACTTGGGAGAACGTTGAAGGGACAGAAGAAGAAGAACGAAGGGAGTGGTCCAGGCACGTGGTCGCTGTTGCTCTGTTAGTTAGCTCACGACCATCAGCACGTGATTCTCATGTTTTGCTTCATTGAACTGCAATCATACTCGGGCCGGAACAAAATTGTAAATTTCAGGTTTTTTTTTCCCCTCTAATTTATCACATTTCCTTTTTTAATGATATTATCAATCTTAAAATTGTATCCCTTATTTCAAAGATTTTTGGTATGTAAGTTAAGTCTTCAAGCTAATTCATTGAATGCTAGATTTAGGCCGAGTTTGTTTTTTAGACTATAATAATTAAGATATGGAATGCATGTTTTGTATATGATTTAATATAAGATTGAGTTTGAGAGTTACGTTTTTCAAGTTTTAACTGTTGTGAGTGAGTTATCGGTCATAGTTTTATTTAAGAGAGTCAAAGGGAAAGCAACAAAAGAACCGAGCCTACTCGGTTGTGCTATAGGGTGATAATCCTATCAACTCGATTCCCACTCCACGTGTGTTGAGCCAACCACGAGACCATCTAGAGCATTGAGGTAAATGCCTCGATATTGGAGATTGACTTATGAAAATTGTATAGACGCATGAGCATTGGGTGTCATTGATTAGTTGCTGATATTCAATGATTTGTGGATTGATGATGACGGCCAAACTGAACCTTTTGAGCGATCGACCAGGGCAAAAATCCTAGGTTGATCCCTCCATAAATAGGAGATTGGAGAAATTGTGAGGTACGCTACACAATCTCTAATTTTACTAAGCTTTTAACACAAACCGTCGTATGACTTAGGCATCAGATGAAGTAAATATATGTCGAACAGATCATTGTTGTGCCATGAGTACCACTGCCTTGAAAGCAATTTCAGCACGACCTCGATGCTAAATCATTTTATGCCGGTTGCTCCCCAAAGTTAACACAACACCCTTCACGAACGTGCACTCGTCAATGAAGGATTGGAATCAAGATGAGAACAATGCTCGAAAATTAGAACCAGAGGAAGAAGATCGAAAAATAAAACTATCTTGTTCTAGTTTGAAATAAACCAATAAAAAGAAAAACAAATTTAAGATCCACACCGTCCGGCAGCACACGTGTGGAGATGTATTTTAATACCACTATAACCACTTTTTATCAACTCACATATAGGCTTTACTACATAAACCACTTCCACTTCTTTAAATTTTCTAATGTGGGACAAAGTATTTCATTTCCTATGTGAGTTTTTAGTCAGTCTCAACATTGGAGTGTATTGGGCTAGCACCACGTTTATTTCTTGTGTTTGCAAACACTAGTTCTTTCCTTCCTTAACCTAGATTCAAAACGACAATGCGTATTCAACTATTCTCTTAGGTTGAATTCGTGCATCAACATTAACCAAATACTAGCCATTTTTGAAAAAACATTCCTCCATATAATCACTTTAAAAGTCATGTAAATACGGGTATTTGCATTTTCAAATTTTTAGTTTTAGAGTTTAGACAAGGTAGAATGTTGTCAAAAATAAACATTTGTTGTTTTATGCCTACGAGATAATTCGTGGAACAATTTGTTTTTTAAAAATATAAATTTATGCTAAGATGAACATAGATGATTATGTTTAAGTGTAGCTACAAGGAAGATATATCAATTTAATTGTCTATACTTCAAGTGATTGAAATAAGCTTTTAAAAAATCTAGATTTTTATAGCACCAATCGACATTATCTAACTCATCCCAAAACACGGACGACATAAAAAAAGCAAGCAAGTAAAATGCAAAATAAATCAACAAGTTTTATTAATGTGTGCCAATTGTTACTACAAATATCATACAAAATAAAAGAAGTACGAAAACTCGTAAAACAAGCAACCAATACATGTTAAAAAAAAAAAAACAATACTACGAATTCTATAAGTCGAAATATGAATGACGTAATTGTTGTGAAATATACACAAATAATCACATTTTTTTTAGAAAAGATGATAAATATTTTTTTTTAGAACATACAAGATAGAGATTTAAACTTTCTTAATTTTGAGAAAAGTTATGATAATGATGTCTTTACTAATTAGACAATCGGTACAATAATTATTCATATTGAATGTATTAACGACCACGAAGTCTGTGGTTCGAATCCCTCTAACCCCTATTGTACTCAAAAAAAAAAAAAAAAACTAGTATAATAATTATTCATTCTTAATTGAATATCAACTCAAAAAGCCTCCAACAAACTTATGAATAAGGAATGATCATTAATCAAATATAATTTTTTAATTAATTAATTAAATGTAGTTATCATTCTAGTGTAAACATCATCTGTCGTAATTACTCGTAAAAAACACATTTTATTTTATGACCGTACACATTTTAGAAGTTAAATTTGTATTAAGCAAAATGTTTTGTGTTTTTGACCGAGTGCCCTAATAGTTTGACAAATTGATGGGATAGAGATATTGGATAATAAATTGAAGGTTAGGTAAACAAGCGTCATTTGGCTTTATGTTCATCAAAGTTGTTGAATTTTTCGTAACCTTCAAAGCAACAAATAAACAAACCAAATAAAATCCAATTTGCAATTATTTTTGTTTGGTTCTAATTCGGTGACTAAGGCCTTTAAATTCAAATATGCAATCAATTACTTATATGTTAGTTGAGCAAAATATTGGTTTTGGAGTATTTATTTATTTAAATCTATCTATACTATATATAAATGGCGCTTGATGGGAGAAATTTTTGATTTTCTTATTTGCCCTTCTTAATTTGAAGACTTCTCATTATGACATTCTTAATTGAAAATTTTTCTCTTATGTCCTCAATTTGAATAAAAGTTCTAAAATATCTACTCATGTAATCTCTAATTTGAATCAAGATATTAAAATCTCTATAATCTCCAATCTTCCAACTCACTAATGCAAATTTGAATTATCTTAATAATAAAATGATAAATTAAACATATTTGAATAATAAAATGATAAAAATCTAATATTAAACAAATATTAAACATATTTGAATAATAAAATGATACAATAATACTTATATCCAATCTTCCAACTAATTAATGCATATTTGAATAATAAAATGATACAACAATATTTATTTATTTATTAATATTAAACAATATTTACTGCATATTTAAAAAGTTTTTTTTAAAAATAAATTAATATTTAAGGATTTTTTAATGCATATTTAAAAAGTTAAGAACGAAATTTTTTAAAAAAAAAATTGAACAATTGTTTTTCGAGAATATAAAATTAAAATAATACTTAAATACTTTTTTTTAAAATAAAGATAAGATTTGTTTTCATTATCCTCCCTTTGTTTTGTTGAAAAGCATTTTTACGAACTTAAATCCATGCACTTTGACCATTATCATTTTTTTAGTTCAATTTTATTTGGCTTTAAATCTTATTAACTTTTAAATTTGTTCTATTTTTTTCCTAAACTTTTAAAAAGATAGTTTTGATCTTTAAACTTTTAAATTCGTTCTATTTTGGTCATTGAGTTTTCAAAATGTCTATTTTAATTTCGAAACTTTTTAAAAATAACTATTTTGATTTGTTATGTTACTTTTCTACCTTAAATTTGATTTATCCAATATTCCTCTCTTACTTATTTAGCTTGAAATTATGTTCATATATTAACATGTTAGTGCGCATATTCAAAGCTACGTCATTAATTTGTCAAAATTAAAACAAAGGTATGGATTAAAATAATTATTTTTCTAAAGTTCAATGACTAAAGTAGACATTTTAAAATTAAAGGATCAAAATGGAATAAACTTAAAAGTTTACGGACTAAAATGTACATTTTAAAAGTTTAAGAATCAAAAGAAAATAAACTTAAAAGTTTAGGACAAAAATAGAATTTATACTTTTTCTTTCTTTTTCTTTTAAAGTCCCTTAAAAAAGTTATTGCCATAAGGACAACGGAGCACCTTATGCTTGAAATCTGCGTACTCGCGCGTCTTGTGATATATGGCGTGTAGGGCATTTGCGCATTAGAAAAAGTTAGAATTTAAAAAAAAAATAATAAATAAATAAATAAATAAAACCGTGGAAAATTGACCGATTGAAATTGAAGAGAAAATTAGATTTAATTAATAATAAAAAAAAATGAAAGAATATTCCTTTCTATCATTTTGTTAATAAAATTGATACACAATTTAACTGATTAATGTGATTAAGACATTATATCATCAACTAAAATATTAGGGATTCGAATCTCTATCTCTATATGTTATTGAAGTAAAAAGAATGGACAATTCTGAATTTACGTGTTAAGAATTTTTCATCAAATTAAAAATTTATTACTTATTGTCTCTGTCGTTGAGTTATTTTAATAATTTACTAAATATTGAATTAGTTTGACTTATATAGTTTATTCTTAGAAATTTTCCATGTTCTTAAATAATTAACTTGCGGGCTTCCAGTAGATGAATAAAATATAGACAAATATTTATAATTAATTTAATTATTTATATTCATATGTATTTGTATACAATGTATAATTTAAAAGGGTTCGAGAGGAAAACTTCTTGTTTTCTTTATTGCCCTTTCTAACCTATTTCATTGTCTAATATAGCGTTCTTTATCAATCTAATACCAACTAATATGCTTATCACTTAAAATTGTATGATAGTTTTTTTTTCATTACCTAAATAATTTATTGGCAACAGAATTATGAATTGTACGCTTCATATGATTACTATTTGATTTTTAATTTTTGGTTTAGCATACAAAAGTGATATTTTAATAAGATGACTTTTAAAATAAAATATATAAGATCTCGTTTGATAATCATTTAGTTTTTTAAAATTAAGCCTATAAATACTATTTTCAATCAGTTTTCTTATTTTGTTATATATATGTTTTTACCTACGTTTTCAAAACCCAAGTCAAGTTTTGAGAATTAAAAAAAGTAGGCCCTATTTGATAACCATTTGATTTTGGTTTTTGGTTTATGAAAATTAAACTTATAAATATTATTTCTACGTATGGGATTCCTTGTTTTATTACATAAAACAAATGTTTTCAAATATCAAACTAAGGTTTGAAAACTAAAAAAAGTAGTTTTCAAAATTTTGTTTATGTTTTTCGAATTTGGCTAGAAATTCAAATGTTTTATTAAGAAATATGAAACACATGGCAGATAAATGATATTACAAGCACAATTTTTAAAAATAAAAAAATAAAAAACCAAATGGTTATTAAAAATGGGGCCGTAGTTTTCAAAAACTTATTTTTATTTTTAGAATTTGACTAAAAATTCGACTAAGAATTCAAATGTTTTCATGAGAAAGATGAAACCTATTGTAGATAATTGATGATAAAACAAGCACAATTTCCAAAAACTAAAAAAAAAAAAAAAAGGTTATTGTTGTTGCCAAATTTTGGACAGGAGAAATCTCACTTGACCTCCACGTGACAACGACGGTGAATTGGTATTATTGGGAGAAAGATGTGGCTTGCAAAATAAGAAAAATCTGGACACCGATGTGGTGTAAGCCACACATGCTCCAATGCTTAAGTCAGAGAGGGTTATTTAGAGAGAGTTAGAGAGTTATAAGAGAATTTAGGTGACTGGAATGAACTTACTTTGCTTTCCCCTCAAGAGATAGCTTTAATACATTCATTCTTAGGATTTTTGTGGGTTTCAGTCTTCGAATGGGGAACGAAAGGACCGAACGGGACTGGACCGGGATCTTTGGGCTACGAGGGACCAAGGCAAGGCCCACCGCCGACCACGGGCTTGGGCTTCGACCTAAGCCCATTTCTTCGTCCATTTGAGTCTTGGGGCGGTCCTCTTTCGGTTTGGGTTTGTTTTGACTTCATATTGGACTTCTTTTTCTCGTTTGGCCCGTAGCATTTCAATCAACCCATTCTTATTGGTCCAATTTCACCCATGTGTGGTCGTTAATACATTCGATATGCCAGTTGAGTTATGCTCTCTTTGACATTTTTTTTTTGTTTTCTTATTTCTTATTGTATTTATAGTTTATAAAAATAATATAATACGTAAAGCATGTGCAATGATAAACTAAGTTTTCCACTTTTCAGGTATTTATAAATTAAGGAATTAACATCTGGCATTTGAAAATGTCTATAATTACATCTAAGAGACACCCTTGCACAATAAAGCTCGTGAAGGTTAATTTAAAGCGACTTAGTCAAATATTTGGGGTGGAAGGAAATTGAAATAAATGGGATTTTGGGCAAATATTAAATATTATTAAAAAATTGAAGTATCCAATAGCGTGAAGGTGATGATTTAATTTTTAATTAGTTGCGGTATTTAAAGGGCTTAATATGGGTTGGAGGGTTGTCCACAACGTTGACAATTTATAAAATAAAAGATCCTCAAGATTCAACAATTTAATTAAAAAAAACAAATTTTAATATTGCCTTCAAATTATTTTATTTTTCTAAGACTTGGTAGACGTATTTTTGGACTATGTGTTAAAATTTAAATGAGATAAATTTAAATTGATATCAAATAAATGTTTTTTTTAGTTCAATAAATTGTCGGTAAAAATTAAAACATCACCTTTTAATTTAATAATTAATATTTTATCTATTAAATTGTGCTTGAATTAACAATATTTAAAAAAAAAAAAAATTAAAGGGTGAACTTTTGTTTCTTTGATTAACGAGTCTTCGCCTTCGGCTTGCTTTTTACAATTAAATTAATAGCGAAAACATTTATTTATTGTAAATTATTGAAAGTGGCATTTTGATCGTTGGAACTGATTTTTTTTTTTCAACATAAAATATATAATATATAGTCCTTAGTCCTTGGTTTCTTCATCTTTTTAAATATAATTTTTTATTAGGTTCTACCTACTTTTTTAATTTAATATAATTAATTGTCACAAGAGACGTGTCAACAAATCCCCTTAATTTTGTACTCTACTCTTTATTTGAATGTACAGATAAAACTAATGCAAAATATATATATATATATAAGTCTTCTTGATCAAAATTTGACACTTTGATTCAAAGAAAAAATGATTGATGCCTTAACTTTTTTTTTTTCTTTTTTAGTAATCCTAAAAAGTTATGAATGCCTTAACTTCGAACTAGGTTTAGATTATCTATCATAATTTGTATAATGATACTAATAATAGGGGCGAATTTACTGTAACATATAAATCATCTAAAAATAATAATGTGTTGGTCCAAATCTAATGTATTTAAAATTAGGGTGATAGATTTATGAAGGCAAATTAGGCAAAGACTAGGGCAACATTGAATGATCACTTAAATATTTCATGACTCTTTGCTGAAATTAAAGACTAGAAATTGTCAACTACAAAAGGCAGCTAATTCATTCCATCATTTTATTAATTTGAAATTATACTTTGGATTTTTTAAAGCCAAAGCGACGCCGTCAAAGATCAGTTGTTACTTATATATGTATGTATATATTTTTACCTTCCTCTGTTTGGCTTTGACTGACTCAGGTCAAACAGCTGAGACTTCAAAAGCAATCCTAAAATTGCAAATGTCTTTTCATAAATCATAATAAAAGAATAATTATTTTTTTTTTTTAAAAAGAATAATTATTTATTTATTTAAAAAGAAAAAAGACAAAAAGAAAAATGCCGTCCACAACCTGGCACCTGGTGTGATCTCTGACAAGCAAAAGTTTTAGCATAAACCTTCCTTTAACAATGCTTTCAATTGCTTTCCAAAAAAAAAAAACAACAAAAAACAATGCATTTCAATTTCGGAACAAAAAAAGTTAAAATACTAAATTTAATTTGTGCTACTTTTATTTTTTTTTTTAAGGTTAGTTAATGTATTTTTAAATGTTTAAATTTAGTCCATATATTTTTAATTAATCTTGAGATTAATCCTTTCAAGTTAATGTTTATCAAAATTGATTAAATAATAATAATAATTTTAATGCAAGAAAAAACACTATGTGAATATCTTTGTAAAATTTTTAGATGAAAAACTAATAGAAACTTTTTTTTCTCCAAAAAACAGTAGGGACTATTTTAAGATTTATTGAAAGTATATGGACTAAATTTGGATATTTGAAACTACATAGACTAGAATAGAACAACTAAAATGAGTATACTTTAGCGGTAATTGACATGTACTTTTTTCTTTGAGGTTAGAATTTCAAATCTCTATATCCTGCATTTTTTTTATACTTCATACTCAGCATTTGTTGTACTAAAAAAACTAAAATAGAACGAGCTTCATATATAGGGACAAATTGGTTTTGTTTTTGTTTTTTAATTATTATACCCAAAAAAAAATTCAATTTTATCATGTAACGAGTATTCTTTTTGTACCTTTCTTTGAGCAATTATTCATCACGTTTAGATCTAATTTTATATTAAAAGTGGGGGGGGGGGGGGGGGGGGTTAAAGAAATATATGTGAAAAGGTTGTGTAGAGATTATTGTCAATTTGAACAAATTTTGACTATGGGATCAATAGTGAAAACTAATAATATTGTCAGGGTTACTTTGATATATAACTCTTGAGAAGGGTATATATGAAAAAAAGGGGATTTTAATAGGTAGTTATCTTTACAAATATTTCCAAATATGTATTTGCTTCAATAGATGTATACCTAGATAAGTAGATAGTATAATGTAAAAAAATATTTTAAAATTTAAAAAGAAAAAAATTATGCTAGATTCATGCCAGTGATTTTTTTTAAAATAAAAATAAAAACAAAAACAAATCATAACTCCAATCCAAGATAAATGATATGGGCTCTTGGACATCCTCCAACGTCGCATTCAAGATCGGGCCAGGCCCATCTCCCCAGGCCCTTAACTAAATATTGTAACAAATCCGAAAAAAAAAAACTATTCGTAACCATTGTTTTACAGAGGAGAAATGGATAGTTTTTTTAGGTTAAATTACACGTTTAGTTTATGAACTTTCAAGACTACGAGTAAAAGACTTCGACCTTTTTTTTTTTTGACAATATATGGGGTGAGATTGAACCTCTAACCTCTTGATCGATGGTCCAAATTTTATGCCAGTTGAACTTATATTTATATACCCTCAATTCAGTTCAATTGTCATTGGTTTTTAAAATAAAATACCGAACGAAATAAAAAAAATATTCAGTTTTCTCAAATTTTAAATTGAGATGTCCAATATCATACAAAACCAAACGAACCAAACCATTGGATCGGTTTAGTTCGGTTCATTTTTTTTTTTCAGTTTTTATTTGCACCCCTAGTCTAAAGTTTCTATTAATTTTTTTATGGTTAAATTACACATTTAGTCCCTAAACTTTGAGGTTTGTATCTATTTAGTCCCTGAACTTTCAATATTACAAATTTAGTCGCTGGACTTTCGAATTTTTTAAAATTCACGAGTTCAATAGACATAAAATTGAAATGTTAGGGTTCCATTAGACATAAAATTCAAATTTATATCTACTAGATCAATTAATTTTTTAAAATTTCGAATTTGATAGGGACCTATTAGACACAAAATTAAAAGTTCAGGGATCTATTAGACATAAAATTGAAAGTTTAAAGATCTATTAGACACTTTTAAAAGTTTAGAGACCAAATAGACACAAATCTCAAAGTTCATAGACTAAACTTGTAATTGAACATTTTTTTATTTGATATTTTTTCATGGATATAATTTTATTGCATTTGGTGGATTCATTAAAATCACAAGAGTTGGCAAATATTGCAGTCGTAAAAACTATATATTTATATTATTCCTCCATAACAGTCTCCAAATAATTTAGAAGATTATTACACGGGTCTAGGGAGAAGATTAGATATAACCAAGATAATACTACATATATCATTCAGAGTCTTGCCGTTCTTCAAAAGCGACGAAGTATCTGCCGGCGGCTGCTTGAAGTTGTCCTGACAGTCGTCAATCGCCGTCATGACGCCGGAAGTCGCAATATTGACGCCGTTAAAGTCACCGGAGGCAAAATACTTTTGGGCATTTTCAATGTCACCAATGGCCTCATCGTAGTTCTCAGAACACGACGAATACCGTTCCTTAAGCTGAGGATTGGCCGGCGCCGCCGCCGCTAGTGATTTGGCTAGGGTCAGAGATCTACCCGCATTTCTATGGGCAAGGTTTAGGGTGTAAGTGGCTAGCCCTTTCAGGTCCGTGCTGCCCGCGGATTTCAACACACTTGTGCATAATGGTGGGTTTGTGGTTTTCGGGCAGATGGTGGAAACGACGCCGTTTGTGGATGCTGCATGTGAAAAAAAAACGTCATTGAAGAAAAGAAGAGAACAAAAGAAAACTTGGACAGAGCTAAAGACTCCAAGATTGAGATTGGAATTGGAATGGGCCATTTTTATTGAATTTTCTTTCCTTTTCCTTTTTACTATTTGTGTCTTCATTGAAATGGGTAATTTAAATATATATACATGAATTTTGGAGAAATGGCTATTTTTTCCCAATAAATCAATGGAGGAGATTGAGAAGTTGCCATGGATGATATTTTCTCGGACAAGCACTTCGCTTCCGACCTCATGGGTTTTGTTTGATTTTGTTTTTTTTAACAGAAATCTTTTTTTTAAAGATTTTTTTAATTATTTTTTTGAGTTCGAAATCAATGCAAATCAAATCAATGTATTGCCATTTTTAAACAATACAACAAATTTGGAGGATTGAAAATTTGAACCTCTAATTTTAAGGGAATAAGTAGATTGTCAATCTAAGCTCATGTTAGCATAATGTATTGCAAATGATCATTTTTTTTAACTAAATAAAATGATCTTATTGGGAGAGATTAAATTCCTATTAAATTTCATGAAGAATCAAACTTGATTACACCCCCAATAAGTAACTTCAATTTACTTATTATTTTTACATTAAGTTACTAAAATTATCCATGCAGTTAAATATCTAGTCCATAATTTGTATTTGTGCCTTTTTCGTCGACCTTCTAATAATATCCTCGTTATATTAGCTTTTCTATAAGTAATTAAAAGACAAACCAACTCCATGAATAAAAATAATAATATCCTCGTTATATTAGTTTTTCTATAAGTAATGAAAAGACAAACCAATTCCATGACTAAAAATAAAAATAGACAATCATTTGTAGTATGATAAATTTACGATTTTAAAAGTTAATATAGTCTAATAAATTAATTTAATGAAAAGTTCAATATATTTGAAAAGAAGATAGGGTTATTTTTGTTGCTAGTATTTTATCAAATAGAAGCAACGAGATTAGGTACTCCAATATGCCCTTAGCCATAAACTATGTACACTAGACATCAACTTGAACATAATTCAATTGATAAAGTATATACATATTCTTAAAGTATAAAATGAATAACTCTAAAGTTATTAAAAAAAAAAAAAAAAAACCTATGTATACACTACTATATATAGACAACGTCAATTTGAGTATAACTTAACTGATAAGATATATACCCTTACCTAAGAGGTCAGATGTTCGAATTCTCTTACTCCACATCAGTTGAACTCAAAAAAAAAAAAAAACCTATATACACTAGACATGATGCAATCAAACGTTCCACACAGTTACTTCTGAAGCCATAACTACAAAGCAAACCAACATAAGAGAACTTATATTTTTGATAAATAACTTGTCACACCCCGCCCCAAATTAACTCTTCCAAACCTAGGACGAGATGTGATGGCAGTAGACTCCAAATGTGCAATGGAATCTATTGCCAAGTCTTTATCTCTTCTTACATTATCTAACTTTATCTATGGATATCCCATAAACAGCACAGTAAAAAATTTTCCTTTTACTTACACTAGATGATATGCAATGACTTGATAAGACTGGTGGCGGATTCTGATTAGCTAACTCTGATTGAAACTCAAGAGCAACCTGGTGGAAAATTAAAAACAAAAGAATGAGCTAAAAAGCCCAATGAGTGGTGATTCATAAGAAAATACATTTTCAAGGAAATTATTCTCTTACTAAACATAAATTCATAACTATGTGAAATAATGCAAATCACGAATAGTTTAGAAACCTTCGAGATGATTTTAAGACATTAAAGTCTGTAAATAAACATTTCTTGAAACAACAACTCTTAAGTCAACAATTCTTGAAAACATAAGCACAAGTTCGTAAAAACATAGATAGGGAAATCCGTAATATAGCTCTAGAAAGCATAAACATAACTAGTGAAATTGATCACCAAATCTGTACCCAAATCTCTATCATACTATGTACCGAGTAATCTCCAGATACATAGCAGAACATATCTCTGTCATACGTGCACGTAGAGCAAACTCTAACATCTGTAATGCTTTAGGTCCAGGATTTGGACCAGGATTTGGAATCCGGATTTGGCATCTAATGGCCCCGGCATTCCCCTGCATCCCCTGCGGCCTGAGCACGCTAGCATACTATGGAAACACATTCTCATAGCATATCGGGTAATCACCATGGGTACAAAGATCTAGTGGTTTGAAAACCACTTCCAACATAAACATCTTAAATCACAAATCACTTTAAATCATAAAAATTCTTAACTTTTCAAGATCTCAAACTCTTTCTGAAAATTATATATTTCTCTAGACAATTGTTCGTAAACTTGAGAGATTTCTGAAATAACATTAAACATTTATACTTTCTCGAATAATCATCAAATCTCTCAATAATATAAAACATTTCTAAAATCATATTTTCTCTGAATTCACATCTCATATAAATTTCATACATTTTTCAAGACACATTAAAACTCTTCAAAAATCTCAATAATCATAAAAATATCTCAAATATTTCTCAAATGAGAATTTCAACTAAAAGCATAAAATATTGGCATTTCCATACCATTTTTGGAAATTCATAACATTCTATGAAAATCTCTTAGCAATTTTCTCCAAATTCACACATAATTATAGAATTCTTAAAAATCTATAATAATAATCAAATAATGAAAACAATTCGTAAAATAAACCACTCACAAAATTATCGACGCGAGAATTTCGAGTTGCTATTAGTCATTCCAAACTTCGCTCGACCTAAAATTTCAATAATCATATCACAATTTAATTCTTTAAACCATGTAATTTAGAAATCCAATAATGCCAACTAAATATCAATTAACCAAATTCTCCATCCTTACACATTACCCATTAGTCAAACCTTTAAATTCTACACTCTCTCATCCATTTATTGCCAAGTACTTTTATCATTTTTTTTTTAATCCAATCCAATTTAATAACCTTATTCTCTTTCCTCCTCATAACCATTTCTTTTATCTTCTATAATAAAAATAATATTTTCTTTACCCACAATGTACAACTCTCACGTGAATAGCCCAAGTTCACAAATAACATTTCTCTCTCATTCTTAATTCTTATGTATTTGATTGTACTTTTAATGATAAAATATTATATCATTTCCCTCAACTATTCATCTTCTTCTTCCTCCTTAATCCACAAACACTTCTTTCCTTTTACCTATTTCCATCCACCATTCTAGACCTTTGATTTCTTTATTTTCACCATCTCTTTTCTTCTTAATTTTCCACCAGGTTGCTCTTGAGTTTCAATCAGAGTTAGCTAATCAGAATCCGCCACCAGTCTTATCAAGTCATTGCATATCATCTAGTGTAAGTAAAAGGAAAAATTTTTACTGTGCTGTTTATGAGATATCCATAGATAAAGTTAAATAATGTAAGAAGAGATAAAGACTTGGCAATAGATTCCATTGCACATTTGGAGTCTACTGCCATCACATCTCGTCCTAGGTTTGGAAGAGTTAATTTGGGGCGGGGTGTGACATAACTTTACTTCCGTTTTCTTGATTTCAAATAACAAATCTTACATATATTTATACTAGGTAGAAAAGTACATCAAAAGACATCAATATTAAATATCAATACATGACTCCTCATCAATACATGAACATTCATCAATGTACCTAATGATTCATATATCAAACTATTCATGTATATAATTAAATGTAATTCATATATCAAACTATTCATGTATTTAAAAATGTCTAGATTAAATTTAAGAGTCCCTATTTACATATAGTCCTTGAAGTCTTGCTATTTACATATAGTCCTTGAAGTCTTGCATATAAACTTGTGAAGAGTTGGAAAATACTACACCCCCAATGAACAACTCTAGGTACTAGGTCGCTCAATCAAATCCATGAGATGACTACTGAAAGAGCGATTTATAAAATACAAAACAATGACACAATAACTTAGCATAAAATTCAATTAAGGAAAAGTTTTGCAATTTTATATCTTTAGACTGAATATAATCAGATCAATAATATTAATTCTACTATAACCACGAGAAGGATTAGATAAGTAGCATGCGTATGTTAGACCTCAAAGTGTGTCACACCAATGCAAAGACACAAGAATTGTAAAGAAGATCATAAATGGAGACAATAATTAGGACATGTTTGGAAGTAATTTTAAATTGTTAAAATCACTTTTGTCGTATTCAAATTCAATTTTTATGGTATGAAAATCGTGTTTAAAAGTGTGAAATCAAACATTAAGTTAATTTTGAATGATTAAATGCATGTTTCATACTAATTTTGAATATAACAAAAGTAATTTTAACAATTTCAAAATTACTCTTAAACATGTCCTTAAGACATGTTTGAGAGTGATTTTAAAATGGTTAAAATCATTTTTGTCGTATTCAAAATCACTTCGAAACATGTTTTTAATTATTCAAAATCAATTTTTATGATATGAAAATTGCCTTTAAAAGTGTAAAATCAAACATTAAATTAATTTTGAATGATTAAAGACATGTTTCGAAGTAATTTTAAACATGACAGAAGTGATTTTAACAATTTCAAAATCACTCACAAACATGCCCTTAATCTTTTGGATAGTTATGGTCCATTTTAGGTAGTTATGTTGTCTTATGTTTATCTCTTTGGGTAGTTATGTTTATCTATATATGGTTGTTCTTGGGCAAAAAGAAAGTGATTCATTAAAAAATTGTAGCCCAATAACAACACGCCACGCTAGAAATTCAGCATGGGGTTTGTGCAAATTGCGGTCGACAAATTTTTCGATGTGGTTGCTTCATAATATATAACTGTTGCACTCCTAACATATTCAATAATTTTCATGCCCTCTAATAACTATTGATATAAATTAAACGTACTTCTCTCTTTTATCCAATAGTATGCCTCACAGAATCATTTCTCATTGCGATCAGAGCAAATATTGTTATTTTAAAAACTTCATATAATTATTTGTGTATGACAATTCTCTCTATCCAATGGTACGTCTCACCGAATAACTTCTCATCACCATCAGAGCAAATATTGTTATTTTAAAAACTTCATATAATTATTTTTGCATGACAATTGCCAAGCAAGTACATAAGTTTTATTACATGGGTCTAGGGAGAAGATTAGATATAACCAAAATAATGCTACATATATCATTCAGAGTCTTGCCGTCCTTCAAAAGCGACGAAGTATCTGCCGGCGGCTGCTTGAAGTTGTCCTGACAGTCGTCAATCGCCGTCATGACGCCGGAAGTCGCAATATTGACGCCGTTAAAGTCACCGGAGGCCAAGTCCTTTTGGGCATTTTCAATGTCACCAATGGCCTCGTCGTAGTTCTCAGAACAGGACGAATATCGTTCCTTAAGCTGAGGATTGGCCGCCGCCGCCGCCAATGACTTGGCTAGGGTCAAAGATTTGCCCGCATCTGTACGGGCAAGGTTGAGGGTGTAAGTGGCTAGCCCTTTCAGGTCTGTGCTGCCCGCAGATTTCAACACGCTTGTGCAAAATGGTGGGTTTGTAGTCTTCGGGCAGATGGTAGAAACGACATCGTTTGTGGACGCTCCATGTGAAACGACAGTGAACAAAAGAAGTGAAAGGAAGGCTAGGAGGGAGGAGTTGGCCATACTTTCGAATAAAATATTATATGAGGATTTTTCTTTCTTTGTTGTTTTAGGTTGTATTCAACTTCAAGGATCATGGGTCTTTAAATATAGATGGAATTTGAAATAATGTCGCTTCTTTTAATGGCAAGAAATTAATGTAATTAATGGATTGCCATTTATAAAATTACCTTTATTGGGAATATATAGATAAAGATCATTTTTTTATAACGTTTGGAATATTTTTCCTTTTTATGTTTTTTTGGTTGAATTGTAACTCCATTAGTTTAATATACGCTTATGTTATTAGCGATTTTTTTTAGCACAACAAATGTGAAATATAGAGTTTGAACCTTCGACTTTAAAGGAAGGTTGCTGAGCTATGTGCTCACATTGTCAAAATCAACTTGTTTATAATATTTAAATAATATAAGATACAAAATTCGAAATTTAAAAATATATTTTAAAAAATAATAAAGCATGAAGAGACTAAGCAAAGATAATCAAAGTCTAAAAGCTAAATTTATAATTATTTTAGTATTTTTTTTCCAACACTAGTGTGAAAATTGACATAAGAAACCAATGATAAATGAGTATTCATGCACCTCAATCTTTCGTTAATTAATGCTACATTAACTTTTCAGTTAGTACATGTATAAATAAGTGAACTTGGTGAGGGGGATGTATAACTTTCTCAAGTGCACGAAGTTATTATTTTAACTTCTTTTAAATGTATTATTTTAAAAATTAATACAGTGATAATATGAGTTAATGTATTTGAAAGGACCTAATTATCAATTTGTTTAATTTTTCTCTTTGGAATAATAATGTCTATTTTATATTTATTTATTTTAATTGCATGAACGATCCATAAAACAGCTAAACATGTATGGTTGTCAAAGACATGCGAAAATATGAAACTAAAAGAACACACAACATTTTTAACATGGTTCGGTTTCCCAATCTACTCCACGAGGCCACGCCTAGAGATTAGATTATCAAAGGATTAGTACACAATACAAATTGTCTTATGCATAAAATTAAAATAACTCCCTTCTTGGATTTTATGCCGCAATCTTGCTCCCTTTGACGATCCACGTTCACAAGCTCCCCTTGTGAAATGTGTAGTGTGTTCAACAACCGTTCAAGTAGCTTGCAATCTCCAATTGAAGCACGTTCTCAAGAATTCAATATTTAATACAAAAACCACAAAAAGATAACTCTTCAAGAGTTAACTAGAATTGTTACAAGGTTTTTCTCTCTTCCATCAACTTTAGCAACATTCAAATTTAAAACAAAAATCACTCAATCAAATATGGGAAAGATCCCATTAGTCAATCAAATAACAAGGCAACTATTGATATAAGGAAAGATATACTCAATTACATATTTAAAAATATCAATAACCATATATGATAAAATCACCTTACCATTTATTTGGTCATTTTGCCATAAAAGAGAAAATATTCAAAATGTTAGAATATGAAATAATTAAATGCAATAGTTAATGAGAAGATTTTTCCATTAATATGATGCTCATAATTAAAAGATATTAATTAGAGCATTTAAAAAAGAAACAAAAATAATATCAATGGATTAAAAATAAAGAGAGAATAAAAGATATTTAGACAAACCAAAAATAATGCCAAATGATTAAACATTTCAATATTAAATATTTTATTTTCTTATAAGTATAAATACATTATTTAAAACATTATTTACATACGAACATAAAAAAAAAGATTTTTTTTTTGGTATTGATTATTTTATATTATATTCAATAAATAATTTTTATCAATTTGAAATTAAGACATTATATATTTGATTTAAAGGTCAAATATTTCCCACCCCTATGTTGATCACCCAAAAAAAAAAAGATAAAAAATATATATTATTGAATAAAAGTATAACAAATCAAAATGTAGCTGTTATAAGAAAAAATCAAATGTAACTGTTCATGTCTTGAAAAAAGATAAAGAAAGAAGTGAGAATTAAGAGTTCCTATTAGCTCAATTTTGTAAAACAGTTTTTTTTTAAAAATATATTTTAAATAAAAAAGTCGGTTTTATTTTAACTTTCAGCCATTTATCATCATTATATTATATTTTGTCAGTTTATACCAAATAGAAGTTGCAATTCTAAAAAAGAAAAAAAGAAATTGAACACAATGTAGAAATCGAACCGAATCAACTCAAACCCAAAAATGGTTCTGTTTGGTTCTTCAAGTTCATTTAGTTGGCAGTTCGATATGTTTATATTGAATTGAATTGACCCAAATCGAAATTGAATCGATAAGATTATATATGTTAATTGAATATTTTAAAATATATGAATATATGAAAATATTTAGAATTTTTTTCTAAAAAAATATGCCGTGGTATTTTTGCAACCAAAGAGTGGTATTTCTGAAAATAATAGTAAACTCTCTATTTACTCTGGAAGAATACTTAGTACAACTGTACAAGTCTCACACTTGAACCTTTTTTAAAAAAAAAAAAATTATTGAGGAAAATGTTATCCATCTTTTTTTTTTTTAGTACAACAAATGTAGACGGTGTAGATTTAAATCTCCGACCTCAAGAGACATAGTAGATGTCAAATACCGTTGAACTATGCTCATGTTGTCATCCAATAATATTATTGATCACTCGCCTCTAATACAGTGTATTTTTAAAAAAAATATTATTATGGCATTTAATACAGTGTACCTCACTAAAATTTTTGAATTACTAAAAATTCGCTAGTTCAAAATAGTCATGGAAGCACTTATTGACTAATGTGTAGGCAATTAATTTTCTCCCTCATATACAGAATTAAACCAATTGGTTCAATAAATATAACTACAAATTTAAACAAACTAATTTACACTTTTTTTTAGTTCAAATTGATTTATAGTGAGTTGGAAATAACTTTTTTAAAACAAGTTTTTTTAGATGAAATTAATTTTTCTATAAGTACATTTAAAAAAAAAATTAAAGTGTGTTTAGTATGACTTCTTAAATGATTTTAGATGATGAAAAGTTTTTTTTTTTATTAAAAAAAAATCTTAATAAATAAAAAGTACTTTAAAAATTGGATTGATTTAAAATTTATTTTTAAAGAAACACTTGAGAGATAGATTATCCAAAAATAATTTTAAAGCACTGATTAACCGAAAATATTCAAAATATATAGTAAGAAAAAATTAATAGAATCACTTTTGAATATAATACAAACAAAAAAATTGTTATTTAAAATACTTTTTACAAATGTAAGATATAAAAAAATAAAAATATTTTTTTAAAAACTACTTAAACTAAAAGTATTCCAAAAACACTCTTATACTGCAAATATAACGCTTTCATAACTTGAATGACTACTAGCTATGACATTTTCCTAAATATAATACCTAAATAGTCTATTTTGTGGATAATCCTAATTTTCCATTCGATGGTTTTCGCGAGTTTAATTTGACTTGTACATTTAAAAGGAATTAAAATCAATTTTAGAAAACCTTTAATAATTTAAATTTTATTATTGAAAAATATCATTCCCTCCATTGAAATTTCTAATTACAGTACAAGTTTTGTGAAACAAAATGTAATGGATTGGATATTAATTGGAGTTGTATATTGGAGTCAGCCCTCACACAATGGACGTATATGAGAAAGAAACAGTAAAATTATTTTGAATATGTATCCAATGGCAATTATTAGAGCTTTTTTTTTTTTTTTTTTTTTTTTTTTGAGTTCAACATCATTTGAGAATGTGGGTGTCATTAGAGCATCTAGATCTTTAAATTTTTGTTAAACGGTTATTTTGAAATAGCCACATTGCCACAACCTCATTCACACAGCTAATAATCATTCCTAGAAAGAAATACAAGTATCAATTAATGTAAAACATTTTTAAGACTCTTTTTTAATATTCTTAAATTTTTATTTAAATAATCATTCTTTTTTTTTTGGTCTATGAATCAATAATCGTACTCTTTTGGCCAACTTGAGTATAACTCAATTGATTAAAACATATGCCTTCGAACAACAAGTAAGATGTTCGAATCTCCTACCCCACATGTTGTTGAACCCAAACAAAAAATAAATATAAAAAATAATCATACTCATTTGTTTGAAAATTTTATTTAGTTGTTCAATTCTTAAGTTGTTAAAAAAAACCTTTTGTTCACCCATATGTATTCACCAACGCCAATGTTTGGAAACATTATTCGATGAGGTCACCACAATGTGCCGGGTAGTTTTGCACCGTTGGATATAGGAGAGAGAAATTGTAAAACTGTTTCGCTTTTATATCGAATGATTATTAGGAGATAGACACATTTTTTGATCTATATTCGATAGTTATTTAGTAGGCATCTACATTGTAGCGGCCCCATTGAATTATTTGTCCAATATTTGTCAACAACAACACAATCTTTTTTCTCACGACAATTTTCAAGCCTTAATTAACCCTAATATTTGTCTTTGATTGTGGGAGAAAGACCCTCAAAAGTTTTTATAATACCATGAGGAGGGAAAGTAAAGAAAATAATAGCTATGTTTCATTTATTCTATTTTTAATTAAGTGTAAACATCTTGACAATTGAGTGTAAATATCTAAACAATAACTCAATTGTCATGTCAAAATTTGTCAAAATGACTCAATTGTCATGTCAAATGAGCATAGCGCAATTGGTTATGACATTTTAACATTGACTTAAAGATTAGAGGTTTGAATCTTGACTCTCACATATTGTTCAACTAAAAAAAATTTAAAATATTCAAGTCAAAATTTGATTTTAATTAATGTTCAGGGATATGCTGAAAAATAGACCATTTAAAAGCTTTAAGGACTAAAATGCAAACATTATAAATAATATTTATACTTTTATTAATTAAAAGAGATTTTTCCTCCACGGCAATATACAAAATGCAACATTTTCTATTATATACTGTAAAGTCACTTGAGTGGAGGAAATAATTTTAATGCCTTATTGGGTTTTTTTTTTTTTTTTTTTTTAATATTTTAAATTTTCAAGGTAATTAGATATTTTTAATTTTTAAGATTTGTTTAATAATAAATGTTGTAATTATATATAAACTGCTTAACTTCAATTTACTACTAGAAGTCAATTTTTTGCTCACGCACTAGAATTTTTCTAATTTCATATAATTAGTGTTGTCTCTGAATTCATATAAAAATGTCGTTATTTTTTTCTCTACTTCATAATATGTTATTTTTTCTCTATTTCATATAGATGGAAGCAAGCAATGTCTAATAAATAATTAGAAATCAAAATTCAGACATTCAATTTAAAATATAAAAGGTAAATTTCTCATCAACTACCTGAGTTTTACAAAGTATCAGTCTTGTAAGAGAATTTTTTAAGACTTCTGTTTAAATCCTTAATTTACATTGCTTTATTTCGAGAATATTGTAAATATTTTCTATTTAATAATTCATGGAGTTCGAGCTAAAATGATGATATGCTAAGGTTATTTCATCATAGTTAGAGTGTCCCTACATCCTCCTTATTAATTCTTATCACCAGTGATTTGATGATGGTTAATTTTTTTTTTATTAAATGTATAGAACATTATATATATATATATATAAACAATTAATCGTCCTTAAAATGTAGGAAAAATTATTGAATGAAGTTGTGCTGGTCTCTCGATAATTGTTGGATGGAGATTCGAAAATTTATATTATATTAAAAATACTTTAATGCTCTCTCGTACATCAATTATATAAAGTTACTAACCACATCGACCTCTTATAATAATTTTTTTTGATATATTATCTAGGTCGGCCCTTTATTTATTTAGACGAGTTTAGTAATCGTCTCCGGCGAGAATGGTAGACACACAAACAGCAATGTGACAAATATCTCCCAGATTCTTGGCTTTCTTCGGCAATGGCGACGGTTCCGGTGGGGGCTGTTTGAAGGTTTTTAGACATCCGTCGGCGTCGACCACGGCGGCGCTGATGGCATGTTTGAGGAGAATATAGCCACCAGTAGCCAATGCTTCTTTGCCTTCTTCTATGCCCCTCACCGCAAAGTCGAACCGACGTGAACACTCCGAATAGCGTTTTTTAAGCAGTGGATTGGCCGTCTCCGCCTCCTCGAGCTGTCGTGCGAGGCGGAGATCTTCAACGGCGCTCGTATGGGCGAGGTGGAGAGTGTGATTGGCCAACTCTAGGGCATTTGTGCTGCCCGCGAGTTTCAACACTTTCCAACATAAAGACGAGTTTCTGGTTTTCGGGCAAACGATCGATGCGACGTCGTTTGATGGTTCCGTATCTGCATGCAGAAGAACTACATTGAAGAAAATAAGACAACAAAGGAAAACTTGAATAGAGCTAAGGAAAACTTGAATAGAGCTAAAGACTCTAAGATTGAAATTGAAATTGGCCATTCTTTTTCTTTTCAATTTTTTCTTTCTTTTTCCTTTTTGATATTGTGTCCTTATTGGTGGGTTATTTAAATATAGATGAAATTTGGAGAAATGTCTTTTTTTTTTTTTTCCCCCTCCAAGGACAAAGGAAATCAATGGAGGAGATGAGGAAGTTGCCATTGAAAGATATTTTCTTGGACAAGCGAACAGGGAAGAGGAGTTTACAGATCAGTTTCCACCTTTTGTTTTCTTTTTTTAGTACTGTTTCAACCGTTTGATGTTGGCTGTAACTGTAATGAGTTTTTATTTACTTTTTTTTTGGGGGGTTTATATTAGCTTTTCTATTAGAATTTAAAAGCATAGCCAGCTCCACGAATACAATAATTTACAATTTTAAAGGTTAATATAGTCTTTTTATTTTGTTTTTTTTGACGGAGGTTAATTAATATAGTCTAATAAATTAATTTAATGGTCAATCCGAGCAATATGGCTCAATAGATATGTTGGGATAATAATAATAATAATAATAATAATAATAATAACAAATTATTTAATATTACAATATTAAATTCTCTCCCTCGGATAAGCCAACAAAACAAAAGTCACAAATAATAATAAAGAGAGATAGGAAAAAAAGAACGAGACCGCAGTTTATACTGATTCGCCCCAAACTCGAGACTACATTAAGTTTTTGCAACTGCAGGTCCTACTAAATGGGAGATTACAATAAGTTTCAAACTCGCGCCACAAACTAACTTTCAATAGTCCAATAATGACTATTGACGTTCAAGTATCACAACCCGATAGCTTGGGATTAACAACAAATGTGTGTGTGTGTGTGTGTGTGTGTGTGTGTGTGTGTGTGTGTCAAAAGTCACAAATAATAATAAAGAGAGATAGGAAAAAAAGAACGAGACCGCAGTTTATACTGATTCGCCCCAAACTCGAGACTACATTAAGTTTTTGCAACTGCAGGTCCTACTAAATGGGAGATTACAATAAGTTTCAAACTCGCGCCACAAACTAACTTTCAATAGTCCAATAATGGCTATTGACGTTCAAGTATCACAACCCGATAGCTTGGGATTAACAACGTGTGTGTGTGTGTGTGTGTGTGTGTGTGTGTGTGTGTGTGTGTGTGTGTGTGTGTGTGTGTGTGTGTGTGTGTGTGTGTGTGTGTGTGTGTGTGTGTGTGTGTGTGTGTGTGTGTGTGTGTGTGTGTGTGTGTGTGTGTGTGTGTGTGTGTGTGTGTGTGTGTGTGTGTGTGTGTGTGTGTGTGTGTGTGTGTGTGTGTGTGGTTCTATGTACAATTCACATTATTTTGGCTCTATGTGTGCGTGTTAATTTGCCGAAAAACCTAAGCCCATAAATGGGCCTTAAAATGGCAATTGGGGCCAGTACAATTCACATTATTTTGGCTGTGTGTGTGTGTGTTAATTTGCCGAAAAACCTAAGCCCATAAATGGGCCTTAAAATGGCAATTGGGGCCAGTACAATTCACATTATTTTGGCTCCAAAACTTAACAAGATAAGACATCTAGTGTCATTTCAAAAGTTGATGGTTTGATTACTATGTGTATGCATATCAAATCCATGCAATTCCCTTAAGCAAGCCACTACCTATGATTCACTTTGAAGCTTACCACGGCTAAAGAGTTTAACAGTGATTTTTTTTCACCTTTATTGAAGTATATTAATGTATTCTTAAGTTTTAATAGTAAACTCCCAATGTTGATTAATGGTTGAGGTATCTACTCATCTTATAATCGAAGATTAAATTTCTATTTTCAATAGTCTTCCCTTTCTTTGAAAGTGACAGCATGTCGACCAATGTGGCTGCATGAACTTGTCCTAAAAGTTGTTAACCGCCATCGTGACTGGAGTTGAAACGATGTCGTTGTCAAGGATGGATGCGAGAGAACGACGGTGAACAAAAGAAGTGAAAGGAGACCTACGAGGGAAGAGATTATTTAAATGTTGATGAAACTTGGAAGGATGGGGTTTTTTAAAATGAAATTAATGTTTTTCCATTTATAAAGAATAAAGATACCTTTATTAGGAATTTGGGAGAGATTAATTTACTTTTAAATCACTTTTTAATTTACTGTTAAAAAATTGGATAATCTTTCGGGGTTTTAGAATTCTTAAAAGTGTCAATTTCAGCATAGCTCAACTGATTAGATATTTGAACCGTTGAATTATGTTCACGTTGGCAAAATTTACTCTCCACCTAATGTTTCTTATTTTAATTATATTTCTGACATTATTTTTTTAATATCATAAATTCTCGCACTGAACTCAAATATTTTTCCTCTGGAGTGTGTTTTCTAGTGCTAGTGTATAATTTACTTGAAGGATCATGAAAAATTAATGGTCCCTATGCGTAGGGGTGTTCACAAAACCGAAAAAATCGACGAACCGGACCGGACCGAACCGAACCGATTGGTTCGGTCCGGTTATTTTTTTAAAATTGATTTCTTCGGTTTATATATTTAAAAAACCGTAATGATCTGTTCGGTTTACGTTTTGGGTTTTTTAAAAATCGAAAAACCCGAACCGAACCGATTATAATAAATTTATTCATTAAAAAGTATATATGCCTCATAAGGGGCATAGCCCAAGCCCAGTTCCAAGCCCATCTTCTTACAACCTCCAACTCTAAGCCCAACTCACTATTTGTGTTTACATAAAAGCCCTTATTTTTAATAAACAACCCTAATTTTTTACCTTTCAGCCGCCACTCCCATTTCCACTTTCTCCTCTCTCTTTCCTCCATCCACCTTTCTCTCTCATTTTTTGTATGATCCATGACGGCCCCCTCATCTCGCCTTCTTCCGTTCTTCTTTCATCGCCATCGCCCTCCGCTGCTCTTCCTTTAGTCGTCGACGCCGTCGAAGCCTTTTCCTCTTTCTATTGACTCCATCAAAGCCCTTCTCCCACCTTTAAAGCCGTCGCGGACCTTCCCCTCGCCACACCATCCTTTTGTTTTCTTTCCCCACAACGTCAAAGGCATGCAGGCGAAATGGTTGTGGCTTTTTCTTCTCAACTTTCTCGTTTGTGCGTGTTTCTTTTGGGCATCCTTTTTTTTTTTCTTTTCATGGGTAATATTTTGCAAAAAAGGGGGAAAAAAGGAAAATCGGTTCAAAACCGAACCGAAACGCTTGTAACAGAAACCGAATGGATCGGTTCCAATCTCAAAACCGAAGAAAATTCGATTTTTTCGGTTTGAAGTTTTTCAGAACCGAAGAGTTCGGTTCGGTCATTGGTTTCAGCCAAAATCGGACCGAATTGAACCGTGAACACCCCTACCTATGCGCACTCCACATTGTGTGTAAATATTATTTTCATGATACATTATATTTAACTTCTTAGTTAATGTGATAAGTAAATTGGTACACCTAAGCCTAACTTAACTTATTAAGATGTTATAATTTTGATCAAAATATCAGAAATTCGAATCTCTACTCCTACATATGATTGAAATGAAAAAAAAAAATGCAAATTGGTAGATTGTACAACAACTTTCTCAAGTATAAAGTCACACATGGTTGTTTCGTCGCTCCCTTTTCAACTTGGTAAAACGGCTTAGCTTTGCAAAGTCACAGTGTGCTTGCCTCAAGCGAGACGAGACGGCCTGCCATCGCATGGTTTGATTTTCATCTTTGCAATCACTACAAGATTTTTCACTTTTCCCGACGCAAAACAGCGTCAGGAAAAGTCAAAATTGCGTCGGGAAAAGTCTTGGTCGACGAAAAAATTTCGTCGGCGATTTCGTCGGCATAGAGCCGTCGGGAAAGCTTTTCCCGACGAAAATGGTGTTGCGTCGGAAAAAGTAAACTTCTCCCGACGCAATGCATTCGTCGGGAAAAAGTTTCTCCCGACGACTAGTGTATGCGTCGGGAGAAGTTTACTTTTGCCGACGCAATGTGCGTCGGCAAAACTCTAAATCCTATTTTTTTTTCTCTTATTTATTTATTTATTTATTAACTACTTGATAGTTCATTTTAGTATCATGTTAAAACAAAAAATAATATCATAAAAAATAATAGTATTGATATGCAATAATGTGATTACAAAATATTCAATATCTACTTGTACTAGAGTTCGAAAGAAGAAAAAAATACATCATAAATAAAACAATTAATCTTGAAGGCTTCAATCTTCGTCTTCGTCTTTGTCTTCGTCTTTATTTTTAGAAAATAGGTCTTAAAAATTACACAACTACAAATCTGAAAAAAAAAATAATGTGAAAAATTTTAAATATAAAACAAAAAATAAAATAAGGTGCATATAGTGAAACTAAAACACAAAAGAGTCTAAGTATCATTTTGACTCTCAAAGAAATTTAGAAAGTGCTTAAAGTAAAACTTAAGCACACAACCAACCCCTCGATGCTACAAAAGTGTCTTAAAAGTGCTTAAGCGTACTTTGAGGCAAAAAAAACTCAAAACGACCTAAAAGTATCTATTTCGCCCCTTAGAACCTATAAAGTGGTCAAAAAAGTGACTAAAAAGAGTTTAAGTGTCATTTTGATTCTTAAAGAAACTTAGAAAATGCTGTAACCACACAACTAACTCTCTGATGTTACAAAAGTGTCTTAAAGATGATTAAGCATACTTTGAGGCGAAAAGCTAACTCAAAACAACCTAAAAGTGTCTACTCCGCCCTTCGAAACCTACAAATTGGCCAAAAATTGCTTAAAAATAGTATAAGTCTCATTTTAGCTCTCAAAGAAACCTAAAAATTAAAGTGAACCTAAAGCACACAACCCACCCCAATATGCTACAAAATGTCTTAAAGGTGCCTAAGCGTATTTCGAGGTAAAAAATAACTCAAAATGACCTAAAGAGTCTACTATGCTCCTTAAAACCTACAAAGTTATCAAAAAGTGTATGAAAAGAGTCTAAGTATCATTTTGACTCTTAAAGAAATCTAGAAAAATGTCTAAAGTGAACTTAAAGCACACAACCCACCCTCCAATACTATAAAAGTGTCTTAAATGTGCCTAAGCATATTTTAAAAACCAACAAACATTCCTAACTCATTGAAGCTCTTACTTCAAATATCACAAACTCACTCAAACAACTTTCTTACACATCTCACTAACTCACCCAAACTAAACCTAAAAAAATGTATAACTTATCTATTCTTACTTAAAATCACTAAAAAGTGTCTAATGTACAAATTTTAGATGATTAACTCACTCCAAAATCTTCCAAAAGTGTCTAATGTACAAATTTCATTCTAACCATCCAAGGATATATTAAAGAAATGTGTCTTTGAATATAGCATTTTGTACCTAGTTCCAAGTACATACATATACAAGGCACTTAGGAATTTTAAGAGAATAAAATCACAATAAAATCTTCACTAAGCTCAAAATAAGCACTCTAACTCAATATATAACCTTAAAGTAAACTAAAAATTAACACTTACATTTTAATGTTCAATAGGCTCAATAGGATAAAAATCACAAAATAGCCTACAAATCAAATTATACAATAAGATTAGAATCAAACTTTAATCACACACAAGATGCGCAAAATCAAATAAACACACACTTGGACTCAATGTCACAATTTAATCACACAAATATAGGCTCAAAACCACATGTCTAATCCCACAATAAGCTTCAAATCAAACTTTAATCACATAAAGAGCCTATAAATCACAATTTAATCAAATAATTACGCTACAAATCACATTTCGAACACACAATAAATTCAAAATCACGATTTAATCATACTTTAATCCAACAATAAGCTCTAAACTAAACACCAATCACATAAATAGCCTCCAAACCACACAAGTATTCTCCAAACTACACTTTGATTACATAATACATTCAAAGTAAAATTTTTAACTTCAAAAGGCTTAATAACTAAGTTTAAATCTTAAATAAACTAAAAAAAACATAATGTAAAAATTCTATATACCTCCAAAGTAGCAAACTCCATAAATTTTCTCCCTCAAAATGCCCAAAATCGGACTTCCGCATCATGCCGTCAAAACCTACAAGAAAAACACCGAAAATAGAAGATAGAGGGCATGGGTGAAGGAAAATGGAAGATAATGGAGAAGAACACTTTGATTACATAATACATTCAAAGTAAAATTTTTAACTTCAAAAGGCTTAATAACTAAGTTTAAATCTTAAATAAACTAAAAAAAACATAATGTAAAAATTCTATATACCTCCAAAGTAGCAAACTCCATAAATTTTCTCCCTCAAAATGCCCAAAATCGGACTTCCGCCTCATGCCGTCAAAACCTACAAGAAAAACACCAAAAATAGAAGATAGAGGGCATGGGTGAAGGAAAATGGAAGAAAATGGAGAAGAATAAGAAGAAATGAGGTGAGTGTATATGGAGTTTTAGATGTAGACGGCGGAGAGAAAAGGAAGAAGAAAAAGAGGGAAAAAGAAAAGAAAAAGAAGATGAGAAGAAGAAGAAGAAAGGGCTAGGGTTTTATTTTTTCGCAGATTTTTCCCGACGCAAAAAAGCATCGGTATAGGTCAAAAAAAGCGTCGGGAAAAGTGAAACGCGCGTTTCACTTAATTAACTTCTCCCGACGCTACAAAAGCGTCGGCATAGCCTTTTAATACGTCGGCTTATCTTTTCGCGCCATATGAGGAGCTATGGCGCTCAAATAAATCTCCCGACGCAACACTTTTCGTCGGGAAAAACATACTTTTCAATACGAAAATGGCAAGCGTCGGGAAAAGTGTGTAAATTTTCCGACGTTTGCCATTTTCGTCGGGAAAAGTATGTTTTTCCCGACGAAAAGTGCTGCGTCGGGAAAAAGTATTGGGTTTTGTGTCCTAAAACTCGTGGTTTTGTAAACTGAATGTATATTCTATTTTACAATAAAGATGTTATTGAGGTTTATTCAGTAAATGTGTTATTGAATAAAGTGAATTGTGTATTCTATAACCCAAATCCAATGAACTAAGAACCCTTGGCTATAGTATGTATACTTGAACTTTATGTATGACATAAAAGTGGATCAAGTTCGAGTAATAGCCAAAATGGTCTATAGTATAAGGATAAGGCTGGGTACCTTATTCTGGGGACACTATGGATGCGGCCCACTTTGTATAGTACTAACGATGTGATCCTGAATCGTTCATGTGGAGACATGCGAGTGGGGGCGTCCTATGCAATGAGTTTGCATAAGACCGGACCGCGAAATAGTCACTTAGACTTTATAACTCCGTTTACTGTTTTAACTGACTATATTCATACGATGACCTAGGTAACTTGATCTTAATCCTGAGCGTGCTATGAACTCCTGTTTATTCGGGATTATCCTTAGATTTGCATGGGTGAGAGTGGCCCGAGATCGCCGACTCAATAAGCCTCCCATTTTGGGGATAAGATCGGATAGATAGTTGGGAACATAGTCATGCGATATGGAATTCACTCCTACCTGCTTTAAGGATTAGTAGAGAGGTTGTTCCCTTAAGTGCTGATTCCGGGTCTTGAACAATGGGCCCACCCTCTCATTGGCCTGAGAGGGATTCGGTTTGTTGGTTGATCCACAAACCAATTGTTCATTAGAGGATCAATGGGACTTAAGGAACAAGAAGTAATTACAGGAGTAAAACGGTTTATTTGACCCAGCTGTAATTACGAACGACCTGTGAAGGATCGACTTACTAATCATGGTTATATTGAGTGGACAGAAATATATCTACAGTGAGGAGAGTGCAGCCACTGGGCTTTAGTGGAGTGTCCCGGTGGTTAACTAATGTGATTAGCTAGGCTAAAGAGTTTGGCCGGTTAAATCTCGTATCGTTGGAGCTCATGATCTGTAGGTCCATTAGGTCCCCTTACTAGCTCAGACTAAGCCTTGGAATAATTTGAGAGAAAAGAATTTGAATTGTTCAAATTCGGTTTTGGGAGTAAACGTTAATTATATGCGATATACTTAACGTACTATAATTTAATTATGAATTAAAACCACAAGAAAGAGAGAGGAACATATTTAAATGTGATTTAAATATTTGTTCGGTTTAATACGTGAATAGGGATTCATGTACAAACGATTGGTCATAAATGAGAGGGATTGGTCTAATTATTTAATTAATATTTTATATTAAATGAAATAATTAAATTAATTAAATGGTTTAATTAATTAATCAAGTTTTTAAATTAATTTTGATTTAAATGAAACTTGACTAATCCTATATATCCAACCTAGTGTTGTCTTCCATGGGAAGACAAGTGTTGTCTTCCATGGGAAGACAAGTGTTGTCTTCCATGGGAAGACAAGTGTTGTCTTCCATGGGAAGCCTAATGAGGTTTCATTAGTGCCTATAAATGGAATGAAACACAAAAGGATTGAAAGAATTTTCTTTGATAGTTTTTTTTTAAAACTATCTTGAGCTCTCTTCCTTTCTCTCTAAAAATTCTCTTAACAAAGGATCCCACAATCCATTCCAAGGGCTGAGAATAGTAGGGAAGACTCTAGTGGTGGTCCAAGTATTGTTGGTGATCCAAGATTTGCAAAGAATTTGGAGAATTTGAGCTACAAAGGTATGTGTTCATACTTTCTGGTTTTTTCCAGTTTTGAGCATGTTTTTGTTTGGTTAAATTGATGTACTTTGAGTGCTCGAGATCCGAAATTGCTTCCGCTTTCTTAATATTAACTCCTTCAAAAAGTTCGTCGGCAAATCTAAAAATTCTTGTAGTGAATTGTTGACTAAAAAAGAAAAAATATATATTAACCGTCAATCAAAAAGTAACTTCCTATTGTCAACTTGAGCATAGCTCAACTGGTTAAAACATATGCTTTCATCCAAAATGTTAGAGGTTCGAATCCTCCCACCCTATTTGTTATAGAATTTAAGAAAAAGAAAAGAAAAGAAAATGGTTCGGTTGAACCTCTCAAAAAAAAAAAGGGCTCAGTTTTATCTCATCTTTTTGTTATTTATAATTATTAAGTTGCCAAATATGGATGTAAGATTTTTGTCAAAAAGAAAAATATATATGGATGTAAGATTTCGAATCTTACATCCATATATATTTTTACAATGAGTTCCATCTTTTTTAAGAAAACATTAGAACCAAATTCTAAAAGCAAAAAATATTTTTGAAAACTACTTTTTTAGTTTTCAAAACTTGGCTAGATTTTTGAAAATATATGTAAAAAGTAAATAACAAAAAAAAGGAAAACCATAAATGGAAACAATTTTTATAGGCTTAATTTTCAAAAACCAAAAATCAAAAACTAAATAGTTATCAAACGAGACTATAGTTTTCAAAAACTTGTTTTTGTTTGAGGTTTGGCTAAATATTTCAAATGTTTTATTAAGAGAGATGAAACTTATTGTAGAGAATTGGTTTTTAATTTTCAAAAATCAAAAACCAAATGGTAGATTACAAAACTTAGTATGAATTTTGAAAATATTTGTAAAACATAGATAATAAAACAAAGAAATCCATAGATAGAAGTGATGTTTATAGGCTTAATTTTCGAACATTTATCGACAACACACTAACTTCTAGTTGAGAATTAATATGCATGATGAGTTGCTACCTTATTTCTCACAACATTTTTCAAGCTTTAGTTAAAACTCACTTTTGTCATTTGAGTGTGAGGGGAGACCCCAATTTTTTTTTCTTTTTTAATGTTAGTACAAGGAGGAAAGTAAAGAAAACAGCCGGCTACACTATTTTTGTATTTAATCTCTCAAAGCATAAATATCTAAACTATAACTCAATTGTAAGCTGCGTTGAAAGAGATAAAATTATGAAGTATCTACTTTGAAAAGAGAAAATTTTAAGACTTTTATGTTGTTTTATTTTTAGTATATAGTAATTTTTTTTTTCTATTTAATAATTCATGGAGATTGTGCTAGCTCTCAGCCATCCCCATTCATTTTGTTCTCTCAAGCCAGCTATCAGTCGTCCATCGATCTCTCTCGTCCTCTCTCAACTTTTTGTCATGTGCCATCGTCGAACGCCAGTTGTTTATTATTACACTGTCGTTCGTCATGGCATCAAACTCGATGGACCTAACCCAGTAATATAAGAGTTGAGTTGGTCCAAAAAATTGACTCTAATCAGACCCGACCCAACTCATGTACACCTAAGAACTACGTTCGAGTCTCAATGTGAGCTGTGTTTTTATTATTAATTGAAATTCATGGGCAGTCTGTTTTTTTAATTGATGTCGAAGCATTCCATATTTTAGCAATTTGGTAATATATTGTGTGTATATATATATATATATTAAAAAAATTTTAAAAAAGGAACTCATTGGTTTTTTTTTAGATAAGAACTCATTGTTTTTATTTATTTAAAAGGTATATATCAAAACTATTTTTTATATTTAAAGTAAATAATTTAGACATTTTTGTATTTTGAATTTACATTATAAGTTATATAATCTTTTTGGAAAATTCAATTCTACCCCTAAAACATCTACAAATAAGAAATCATAAAATTTTTGGTAAACAAAAAAGAAATAATAAAATTTTAATTAGCTTTTTTTAACCTTTAATAATAATAATAATAACAACAAATATTACAATTTTTGTTTAGTTTCTTTTTAAATTTTGGTTTTTTTAATATCAAATATAAATAAAAATGCATTAAATATTTTAGAATTTTTAGTAAATTATTCTCCAGAAATTCTTCGCATAAAAAAAACTATAATAATAGGAAAGAAATCACAACCATCAATTTCTTTATTCTGTATTTATATAGAAAAATCAATAATACTTTTATTGAACAAACTAATATTATATAAACTAATATCAATATGAACTCACAAAAAAAGCATTAATATCAATATATCAATGCATTTACAATAAACGAATTCAAGCCCCTAACATAAATTTCGGAAGATTAGATGGGTTTAATAATCTCCTCCCGCGAGAATACTGGACACAGAAACAGCAATGTCACAAATATCTCCCAGATTCTTGGCGTTCTTCGGCAGCGCCGACGGTTCCGGTGGCGGCTTTTTGAAGGTTTTTAGACATTCGTCGGCATCGGCCACGGCGGCGTCGGTGGCATGGCTGAGGGGAACATAGCCACCTTTAGCCAACGCTTTTTTGCCTTCTTCTATACCCCTGACCACAAAGTCAAACCGTCGTGAGCACTCCAAATAGCGTTTTTTAAGCTGTGGATTGACCGTCGCCGCCGCAAGCCGCCGCGCGTGGCCGAGACCTTCGGCGGCTCTCGTACGGGCAAGGTTGAGAGTGTAATTGGCCAAGATTAGGGCATCTGTGCTGCCCGCGGGTTTCAACACGCTTCGACATAATGAGGAGTTTCTTGTTTTCGGGCAGATGCTCGATGCGACGACGTTTGGGGGTCCCGTATCTGCACGTAAAAGAACGACACTGAAGAAAAGAAGACCAAAAAGGAAAACTAGGATTGAGCCAAGGACTCCAAGATTGGAATTGGAATTGGCCATTTCTTTTTTCAAATTTTCTTTCTTTTTTTTTTTTCTTTCAGTTTCCACTGCTGTGTCTTATCTTATTGAATGGATCATTTAAATAAAGATTAAATTTGGAGGATTTGTTTATATTTTTTTTAACTCCAAGTATAAGGAAATCAATGGAGGAGATGGAGAAGTTGCCATTGGAAGATATTTTTTCTCGGACAAGCGAACTGCTAGGGAAGAGGTTTCTAAGAGAGTTTGGACCTTTTAATGTGAACTGTAATGGGTTTTTTTGTTTGTTTTTTTTTTTTTCGTGTTTTTTATCTTTAAAAAAATTAACAGAAATCAGTGCAGCCAATCTATCGACTTATAAAATTATACTATTGGAATATTAAATTTAAAGTTTAAATCCTATTTTGGTTCTTGAATTTTTAAATTTATACTATTTTGGTCTCCAAACTCTCGAAATGATTATTTTAGTCCATTAACTTTTGAGTTTGCTTCATTTTTGTCTCTAAATGATAAGTGTAATTTATGATGCATTTTTAAGGATGTTTTATTGCACTTTTAAAGGCCTTATCGAATACTTTCATGCATTGAAAGTGTTCATTTTGCATGAATCAAACAATCGAAGGTAAAATTGGCAAAAGAGAAGAAAAATGGGCAAAAGAGTTATTTTGGAGGCATAATTCAACATTTGGGCGAAAGAAGAATTGAAGAATAAGATTGCAAACCCGTGAGGGTAGTGTTGCAACGTTACTACGATTTTGTAAATATGGAAAAGGGACAACGTTGTAACTCTGCCCTAAGTCTATAAAAGGGAAATTTTAGTGCAAAGGGAGCCATTTTTAAGAGACCAAGACTCTAAATCGATTCATACACCGTCTAAGGAACCAGATGAAACTTTTGGAGAGCCAAGGAGGAGACTCAAGGCTCGAGATCATGGACTTCACCTCGGGAATGAGTGTTGGCACGCGACCTTAGTCTAATTTCTTTCCCTTTAACTTTTCTTTTGGTTTTTAGGAGTTTTGTTATGAACTTTGATGTTGTTTACTGCTGTATTTAGACAAGAATGATTGTATGTTTTAAAACGTCATTGATTTTGTAATTGAATTTTTGCATTTACATCTTTTATGCATCTCGATTTTATTGCTTAAACCTTTGGTCATAGTTTTACATGTTATGCTAGATTTAGCTCGAGAGAGTAAATTTATCCATAAAACAATAGATGCATAACTAGATTTAGTTTATTGCACGAGAGTGAGTCAATTAAGTCTAGAAGCCTTAAGAGAATCGCATAATGTCATGTTTAGTGATAGAAATAGACCGAGAGGTTGATTTATTGCTAGACATGAGTTCAATTGAGCTCAAGAGAGGATATTGATCATTTAGTAATTCTTGGCTTAAGATTAATTGCATGAAATCAATTTTTTATTTACAAAGTGTGCTTAATTTAATCAACCATTATGTTTCTCAAAAATTGGACTCCAACCTTATAAATAGTAGTTTAGATTTTATTTGCTTTTTCTTATTACTCTAAAGTTTTGTTTCTCTAAATAAAATTGGGCATAATTAACTTTGGTACTTAATTAATCTAAGAACTTCAATCTCTGTGATAAACCCTAGTCACTATTATGACAAATTTTTAGAGGTCCGATTTATAAATATTATTTGATAGGGCCTTCGACAAGCCCTTTATCACTAAACTTTTAAAATGTTTATTTTTTAGTCCATGAACTTTCAAAAAAATAATTATTTTGGTCCTTGCCTTTGTTTTAATTTTAACAAATTAGTGGCATAGCTTCGAGAATGTGTACCTAGCATGTTAATATGAAGCATGATTTCAAGCCAAATAAGTTAGAGATCACGAACATTGAGCAAACCAGATTTAAGGTAGAAAAGTAACATAGTAAGGACCAAAATGGTTATTTTTTAAAGGTTTAGAGACTAAAATAGACATTTTGAAAGTTCAAGAATCAAAATAAAATAAACTTGAAAGTTTAAGGATCAAAACAGACATTTTAAAAGTTTAAAGACTAAAGTATAGAACAAACTTGACAGTTTATAGACTAAAATAAGATTTAAAAGTAAATTTAAGGGAGAATCGCCTTCAATAAGTAACATCAATTTACTATTTATTTTTAGATTAAATTACAAAAATTATCCATGCAGTTAAATATCTAGTCCATAATTTGTATTATTTCCTTTAATCTACTTACAAATAATATCCTTGTTATATTAGCTTTTACTAATTAAAAGAAAAACTAACTTCATGAGTAAAATGAACCATACTTGGCTAGAAATGTTGACAAGAAAATAAAAAGTTTTTTTTTTTTTCTCTCTCTCCTAGTTGTTAACATTTTAATGGTGTTGTATAGAAAAATAGAAACCTACACACCAATGTGTAGTAAAGTAATATTTTAATAAAATGGTCAATTTGAGCATGACTAGGTGGATAAGATACCAATTACCATCTCAAAGTTTGATGGTTTGATCCTCATCCCGCTATTGTTGAACTAAAAAAAATCTATGAATAAAATGTACAGTAGTAGAATAATTTATAAATGTAAAAGTTAATATAGCTAAATAAGTTCATTTAATATGAAAAAGTTCAATAAATTTGAAAGGAAGATGGAAGCTTTTTTCGCTAGGCATTTGATCAAGTAGAAGCTAAGAGATTAGATACCCCAATAATGCATAACTAAGCCACTACTTGCCAACATGAGCATAGTTCATCAATTAATACTCTTTCTTTTGAAGTATGAGATTCAAATCATCACACCCTATATTTATTGTAAAAATAATAATAATAAAAAAAAACCACTACCTACGACTTGTTGGCTCATTCTTCAATAGGCATGTCATCGGTTGAAAGCCTACCATTGTTCTTTGACTAACCTAATAATTTGAGAATAATGTTTATAATTGACCCTAAACATTAAGGAGACAATTGAGGTAATAAAAATAAAAATTTGAAGTTGAAAACCCTTTCTAATCCTACAATGAAATAGGCCACCCAATAACTTTATTCACTGGCTGTAGAGGTACAAGGCTAGAAGCCCCTTTTTCTAAAAGAGAGAAGGCTATGGGTCTATAGGTTAACAATATGTAGCCTCCTATTGCACACAAAAACACAAGAGTCGCAGCGCATTTGCAGCTTTGCGCCACCAACAATTTTTTCTTTCCTCTGCTGAAAAAGTACTCATTGCCGACACTTCAAGGCCTTGCTTGAGCCCAACTATATCCTTGACAAAAAGAGGGAAGAAAAAAAAGAAGGTTAAATTACAGGTCACTAACTTTGTTTGTAACTATTTGTGTCCCGTTTGATAATTATTTAATTTTTTATTTTTGAAAATTAAGTCTATAAATACTATTTTCACAAACAAGTTTCCTTGTTTTTGTTATCTATTTTTTACATATGTTTTCAAAAACCATGTCGAGTTTTGAAAATTAAAAAAAATAGTTTTTAAAAACTTTTTTTTTTTAGAATTTGGCTAAGAATTCAAATGTTTTCTTTAAAAAAATGAAACTCATGATAGAAAAATGATGAAAAACAAGCAAAACTTTCAAAAATAGAAAACCAAATAGTTATCAAATGAGGCCTTGATGTTTGGTTTTTGAAAATTAACCTTATAAACGTTACTTCTACTTATAAGTTCCTTTGTTTTATTATCTACTTTTAAAACTATTTTCAAAATTCAAGCCAATTTTTGAAAACTAAAAAAAAGTTGTTTATAAAAACTTGTGTTTTGTTTTTTGAATTTGGCTAAGAATTTAAATGTTTCTTTAAGAAATGTGAAATCCATAGCAAAAGAATGGTAAAGAAACAAACACAATTTTCAAAAATAGAAAACTAAAAACAAAATAGATATCAAATAGGACCTAAACTTTCATGTTTGAATCTCTAGGTTAACAATATGTCTTTGAACTTTCAAATTTGTGTCAAATAAATCCCTGAACTTTAAAAAGTGTATAACATCAAAACTTTCAATTTTATACCTAATAGGTACTAATCTTTAAATAGTGTCTAATATATCCTTAAATTTTCATTTTTGTGTCTAATAAATTTTCGAACTTTTAATTTTATGTCTAATGACTCCTTGACCTTTTTGACATTTTTTAAAAGTAAAAAATCTATGGACAAAAAATTGAAAGTTTAATGTCTTATTAGGCACGAAATTTAATATCTAATAGATTCGTTAATTGTTGTTAAAAAAATGTTGAATATGTCAAAGACTTATTACACACAAAATTCAAAGTTCAATGACCCATTAAACACAAAATTGAAAATTCAAAGACTTATTAGATAATCATTAAAATTCAAATACAAACATAAAAGTTACTAAATATGTAATTTAAAATTAAAAAAAAAAAAAAGAAAAAAAAAGAAGGCACTAGTACCAAACTGGCTGCTAAACAAGCACAAAGTTTTAAGCTTTTAGACCTTTCATGGGGCCTTTTCCAGCCATTTTTCCTTAGCCACTAAAGTTTAACTTGTCCTTTGGCTTCACACCAGCTACTAAAGTATCTCTTTTTCTTAGCCTTTAAAGTTGGAATTTATAACTTTTCGTAGGAAAGATTGAGACAGCCCCATAATGTTCAACTTTCCCACCCACATACTCCAATAACTTATTAAAAGACATTGAGTGGCCCTCCTTGAGATTAAACGTTAAAAAATTGGGTAAAAACTAACAAATAAATCACTAAAAAATCTAAATAACAAAATATTCAACCGAAAAAATACCGGCTACTCAAAAAAGAAAAAATAAATCATAAAAATACCGAATTTAAAGATGAAATAATTTTAAAACAAAGATCTTAAACAAACATCAAAATATCTATCTATATATATAAGACATAATAACAAAAATCAGCATCAAACCAAAAAATAAAAAATGATCGTCCATAAGATTAGGCAAATTTTCTAGTACTATAGTATTGTACTCTTCTTATAATTTACAATTTGACATGTCATTAATATATTATTTTGTTTTATGGACTACATTATTTCGTGAAAATTTCTTAGTGTTGTATGAAAATTTTCAATACCACCTCCATTATTTGTTTGTTTTAATAGTAATATTTAAAAAATAGTGTGAACTCATGAAATAAATCAATTTATTACTTAATAATACGTCAAATTGTGACTGCAAGAAGTACACGTAGTACTAGAAACTTTCGAAAAAATTTCTAGTACCTCTTTGTAGTATGTACCTACTTCACATGTTCACATTGAGAATTTTTTTTCTTATAAATAATGTTTTAATGCTGATGATATTGAAGTGATTATCAATCAAAGGAGATAGTACTCATATAACAATAGTGTATGAAATTTTTTCTCGAAACTTTTTCGTCCATTCTTAAGTACAACTAATTGACAAACAATAAATAGAAGTAGTATGAGAAATTTTAAGAAATCTATTCATTTAACTAAAATTTCAATACTAAATTTGATTACTGTGGGGTAAAAAAAAAAGAAAAGAAAGTATCTGCAAAACAGGGCTGTCAAAGTGGGGCCAGTTAAAGAAAAACTATACACAAGCAAAAGCCAATGGTGTGGAAAAATTGACCTAATTAATCCGCCATGGAAGCTCAACAAAACTTGGCGGATTTGAATCTGAGAGGATACATGAAGGAATTAGAGTAAGTGAATCTGATGGTTTCACTGATCTTCAATGGCTTCCCTCCGTTCACCAAGCAATCGTCATAAAATACCCTCTTGAAAATTCTAGGGTTTACGATTTTTGCAGAGGCGAACCAGCCGCAATGGAGATGAATATCCGACGGAGAGCAATCTAAAAGACAAGTATTTGCAATTTGAACTATGAACTGTGGAATTCCTGATGTTGAATCTTTGCTCTGTGAAATGCTTATATCTCTGTTGCTGCATCTTTCTGATCAACAAAACAAAAATTCTATTCAAAATCTTAATTCTACGCCGTTAGATGTTGAATGTTTGAATTTATATCCAACTATTATTAGAAAACGTGTTGATTTTTAAATCTATAGTTATTGAACAGTCACATCGTAGGAAGCTCATTCAAAAAATTTCTTACAATAAAAAAAAATTATTAGAAGACTGTCACAATGTAGTTAACAGTTTTATATCATTGTCAAATTGAAATATAGACATATCTTCGATCAAAAAGTCAAAAGTTTGAAATCCCATCTCATTTGTTAAATTAAAAAAAAAATTACATCATTGGATGCATTATAAGAGATAAACTACGTAAAGTATTTCAAATATTTATCCAACCATTATTAAAAAAAAACATACAAATTTTTAAATCTACCTACAGCGTAACGGTTATTGGAGGCAATCATATTGTAGTGATTTCTTTCAATAATTTTTCTAAAAATAAAAAATTATTGGAAGAAACAACCACAATATTGGAATGACTTTTCAAGTGCTTAAAAATAACATTTTTCAACACTTAAAAACTTTTTTGAAGCATTTGAAAAGTCATTCCAAACGGGTCCTTACACAATTCAATGAATGCAAAGAAATTACAAAAGTATTTCAAATTTATATCCAACAGTTATTAAAAAGCACACAAATTTTCAAATTTATATTCAACGGTTATTAGGGACAGTCGCATTGTAGAGCTTCATTCAATAATTTTCTTAAAATGAGAAATTATTTGAGAAGACTACTACAAAGTAGCCGATAGTTGCCAACATGAACATAATTCAAATGTCATAAAGTATGTATCATTGATCAAGAAGTCAGAGATTCGAATCTCCCACTCTACATATTGATAAACTCAAAAAAAAAAAAAAAAAAAAGTAGCCAACAGTTTTACACCGTCGAATGTACGAAAAAAAAATACAAAAGTATTTTAAATTTGTACTCAAATACTTACCGTGCATCAAAAGCTTTCTCTGGAGGTTATGCAGTTGCTTTTGCTCTAAATTTACAGTTAGAATCTGATTCTGATCGGCCAGAAATGAAGGCGTCTTTCGGCTTAACGAAGAGGCTGTTGAATCTTTATGTAAGTGAATATTGAAATTGTAAAATATGATGAAAAGAAAGGTTAGTAAGAAGAAGAAGAAGAAGAAGCAATGAGCAAAATGGGAAGAGTTATTCATGACAGTTCTTTTCTGGGTTTTTTTTTTTTTTTCCTCTCTCTATAAGAACAAGGGTTATTAAAATGAAAATGAGTCAGCAATTATGAGAGAGAATGAAATGGGAAAAGAAAGTGAATGAAAATAGATGCTATGGGGAGATTTATAGAGTTTTTGTGACTTTTATTGGCAATTTGGGCAGCTACTGTACAATAATACCCCTCTGATAGCTTCTTTGCATGTCCACAGAGCACAACAAAAGACTATTTTTTGGTACTTTTTATTTACTTTCTCAAATAATTCCAAAATTATAGATTTTTATTACTCAAGTTTTATCGTTGTACTGTATCATATAATTATGTAAGTTGGCAAGTTACTTTATGTAATAAGTCTGTTAAGTATGTTATTTTGTAATAATTTGAGATCAAGATAACCATGTTTTTGTTCTACCATTATTTCAAGAACATTATTATTTTTGTGCATTGATTCGTCAATTTTTTTCAAGAGAGAATTTTTTTAAAAAACTTTCAAATGTTTACTAGGGGTCAATAGAAGAAATCTACTCACAAGTGATGGCGTATCTAGTCTATGCCAGTATTATTTTATGGAAAAAATTTGGGTGCAGCCCAAGTCCTATATACCTCACTTCAACACCCTAGATTTTTTTTTAAAGAAAAAACTAATTTTTTTATGTGGTGTTAAAGTGAGCTGCATCTAAGTTGTGCTCTTATTTTATTTATTTATGTTATATTAAAATGTAAATTCTTACTTTTTAATTGCGTTAATGAGTGCAAAATCTACGAGGAAAGATCTTGGTAAATATACCAAAAATAAAAAAATATATATATCCTGCAGTAAAAAAAGAAAAGAGAAGAAAAGCCAATAAGCAAGGCTTTAAGAATTTGAGGACCACCAAAGCAACTTCTTGTTCCATCTATTTGCGAGTGTATTATTGCGGAGGAATTGAAAAGGGGAAAAATGAGGGCAAATTATGGCATAAAAAAAGTGGAAGCTCTTCCTCAATAGGTAAAAGTAATTTCATAACTCTAGGGAAGTAACTTTCACCGACCATGGGGGACAATGAGGATTTTTTTTAACAAATCATGTTAGTGAGACTTTAACAACCAAGGATTATGTGGCATTTTTATTCCCATATTGAACTCACTTTAATTCACTTTAACTTTAACCCATCAAATTCTAAATTTAAATGTCAATATGAGCATATAGTTCAACTAATTAAGACATATATCTTCAATCAAGAGGTCAAGGGTTTAAATCTTCACCCCCACATATTGTTGAACTAAACAAAATTGATTTTAAATAAGAGTTACCATTAACGTTTCTTTAAAAAAATGGGCCTAAGTAATAGCGAATTACTCATAAGCCAACCAATAAATTACTGAATACAATCGTACCTAATTTGCAGTAATGAAGTTGAAAGTTTAGAATTAAAATTAATATAAGATTTAAATACTATTTTAGTTCTTGTACTTTCAATAAATTTTAAAATTAGTCATTCGAAGTTAATTTTTATATAAATTGGTTAAATAATCATAATAATTTCCGTGTAATATAAAACACTATGTGAATATGTTTTCAAAATTTATAAAGAGAAAACTATTAAAGACTAAATATTTTTAAAAAAATTTAATAATAAGCTAACTGGAATGACTAATTTAAAGATTTTTTAAAAGCTTAATGACTAATATTAAACATTTGAATGTATAACGATTAAAATAAAATAAAACTCAAAGTACAGATATCAAAATAATATTTTAATCGTAATATAATTATAATTAAGGTTTGTCTCTTAAAATGATATTTTGAAGCAATAATAAATAGAGGTATGTATGTAGTGAATGGGGAACAAAAGCAAAAACAGCAACCTCGGAGAGTGGAAGTGCTTTAACCAATGGAAGAAGCATGTTGTGTTGGGTTGAGCTGTTACATCATGTCATAGTCATATCCCCTATGTGATCCCAATGAGCAAAAACTGACTGGTGCTTACAACGAAAGTACTTCTCCTCCTACACTCAAAACATTCAATTCCAAACTGGTGCTTACAACGAAAGTACTTCTCCTACACTCAAAACATTCAATTCCAAACTCCATTTTCATTCTCTCTCTTTAACATAGTATTAAATTTTTATAGACATGTCGACATTTTTACATGTTCATAGATTCGACATCGACATAAAAGAGAATCAACATTTCTACTATACCGTATAAAATTGATGAAATATTAAAAAAAAAAAAGCGAAAAAATGTAACTTAATGTGAATATAATATTATAATAAGTATTTTAACTCATTCAGAAAGTGTAAAATGTTTATTTATTAATTTAATTTTTTTTTTTAATTTTTTAATTTTTAATTTTTTTTCAGAAATATTCATCGACATGGACATTTTATCAATATTTTCATAGAATTGAGACTTTGATATTTCTATTGACATCGACATTTGAAACATGAAACATAAATAATATTTTAACTATTAAAATTTTACAATTAATAGAGACTGAGTTGAAAAAACATCCCATTAAAACATGGATTACTACTTAGCCTGATGGGAAAAGGACAAATGTTGATGACTCCTCGTCTGCAGCAAAAACAAAGGCGCAGTGAACACATTGTCATTGACATTTTGCAGATGCAGCTTCTTCATTGTTGGATGGGAATCTCCACTTATAAATATCGAAAATTCACTTCAAAAAAAAGAAAAGAAAAGAAAAGAAAAAAGCCCTCAAATCAAAATTTCCCTTTTCTGCAACTATTAACTCATACTTCTGTTCATTAATGCAAAGCCCCATCATCATATATAGCATTTTATGATCCTCCAACTTCATGCTCTCTCTCTTTTACTTTACAACTTGATTTGAAACATCATCCACACTTTCCCCAAAAACCACAACTCCTCGTGCATGTTAGCCAACTATCTCTCTCTCATAGAAAGACAGAACCCTAATTGTGGCTTTCAAAAAAAGTGGTCTGAAATTGCCAAAAATTGGTCGTAACAAAAAGTGCTCGAAACGTCACGCACCATAAAATTTCAAGTACTGCGGTAGAATGAAAATTGTCATGATGTCTTCATTCATTATTTGTCATAACATAGACGTTTAAGAATGGTAGCATCATTGGAGCTTGGAATTGAGGTATCAACGGCGTTTAATTAGGTTGCATTCTAGAAATGAAGGCATTTGCCTGAATATTATATTATATTCCTAGTACTATATGGTAGTATAAAAAACTATCTCCATTTATTGCATGTCATAACATAAGCATTTAAGAATAATGTGGGAACTATCGAATATAATAATATACTATTGAATGACATGTCAAAATGATTCATAGGAGTCTACTAGAAATTTTTTCAACAATTGCCTTTGATATATTGTAGAGTCAGATTGTATGTCTTCTATTTGCATTCTTCAAAGGTCGGATAAAAAGTATTTGATTGAGGTCAAGACATATACAAACAAAATACATCACTTAATGTCGTTGTGTGTGGTTATATCCTTACAACACGTTACTCAAGCGTAAAATTAATTGGCAGTCAGTTTAGTGAGGAAATCATTCGAACGAAACACATAAGCATTTAAGAATAGTATAAGGCTCAAGAAAAAGAATAATATATCATCTAATGACATATATATTTAATAGCGAATAGAAGAAGTATGTACTACTATAGTATTAGAAAATTTCTAACACATGTCGGGTATTTCAAAAGGGACATGGCTGGCCACGATGACCTTTAATTTCCATGTTTCAGGAATGCGTATAACTTCAACTTCTAATTATAGTCTATTTCTGTTTTAAAAAAAAAGTCTATTTCGTCTTGTCCTGTTCACTCTGAGCTTTTTTTTTTTTTTCTTGTGTGTGGTTAATGTAAACTTGGCATACACACGAAAGAGATGTATCAATATCACTAAGGCATCAGCATTCAGCACACAGAGAGAGTACTTTTCAGAGCCATGCAGCATGTGGTTGAATTTATGAATAGCAGAAACTTTAGATACTGTAGCTGCAGCCACCCAAACACATCCAAAAAGGTGAAAATTCTCTCCACTCTTCTTCCACATAATGTTATTTCTCCAAGTCAACTCGACCATAATTCAACCGGTTAAAACATCATAATCTCAATCAAAATATTAGAAGTTCAAATTTTTGAGTACATGTCAATTACTGCTGAACTATGTTCACTTTGACAATACATTTATCCATATATTTAAACTTAGTGACACCTTACTTTAAATTAGCTCAAGAATGCTCCAACTTTCTCTAGTTCGACACCATACGAATGTGGACATTCGAACCTCAAACTTTTTTTATCGACGATATATGTTTTAATCAATTGAACTACGCTCAAGTTGATGAATCCTCTAATTTTAATATCATGATAAACCATCTTTAGATCACAAATATTTAAGCTCCGCTTGATAACAATTTTGTTTTTAGTTTTATGTTTGTTGAAAATTATGCTTCTTTTCTCACAATTTTTTTAACATGATATTCACCATTCTTAAAGAAACATTTGGGTTCTTAGCCAAATTTTAAAAACATATACTACTTTTTTAATTTTCAAAACTTGACTTGGATCTTAAAAACATTTGTAGGAAGTAGATAACAAAACAAAGAAACTCACAAGTGGAAGTAGTAATTATAAGCTTAATTTTCAAAAACCAAAAACTAAAACTTCGTTTGATAATTATTTAATTTTTGAAAATTAAGCTTATAAACACTACTTCTACGTATGATTTTCTTTGTTTTGTAATATACTTTTTATAAATGCTTTCAAAATCCAAGCTAAGGTTTAAAAATTGAAAAAATTATCTTTTAAAAACTTGTTTTTATTTTTAGAATTTTGCTAAGAATTCAGATGTTTCAACAAAAATGAAAATCATTGGAAAGAAATTGTGAGAAAACAAGCACAATTTTTAAAAACTAAAAAAACTAAAAACCAAGGCCCCGTTTGATAACCATTTGATTTTTAGTTTTTGGTTTTTGAAAATTAAGCTTGTTTTCTCTCAATTTCTCCACAATGATTTTCATCTCCCTTAAGGAAGCATTTGAATTCTTAGCTAAATTCTAAAAACAAAAACAAGTTTTTGAAAACTACTTTTTTTAGTTTTCAAAACATGGCTTGGTTTTTGAAAACATAGGTAAAAGGTAGATAACAAAATAAGTAAATCTAAGGGTGAGAGTAATATTTATATGCTTAATTTTCAAAAACCAAAAACCAAATGGTTATCAAACGAGGCCTAAACCAAAAACCAAATGGTTATCAAACGAGGCCTAAATAGTTATGAAGCGAGCCTAAATGCTTTTATCAAATAGAGCCTCAATTATCCCGCAGATTTTTTTTTAAGTATTCAGTAATTGTAGGACGATTGTTGAAGTGATTGGATATTGGTTTATGTGTGAGAGATAAGCCGCCTCACTTCTTGGATTGACCTGATAATTTGTATTAGTTTGATCAAACTTACATTATCTAGCAGTTAAAATGCTGTATTCTTCAAAATATTCTCTTGAATTCAGAACAAAGTTTCTACTAATGTGGTATCAGAGCAAGACTTTGACGATTCTTGGAATTTTAAGCATGCTCTGCGGTTGTTGCTTCGACTAATCTTCCATGGCAGAAAATTGATCTATGGAGTTTGTCGAAGAGGTCTAAGTCCCTCCCTAGGGATTTCTCAAACTTGTTTGCCAAAGTAGTCGACATAAAAACGACAACTATGATAACCACGGTATCAGAAGTGTGGTCCGAAACGAACTACAAACTTAAGGATCAGTTAGCTTTCGCTGAGCTGATCAGAGAAGGATCATAACATTTGACAGTTCCCACCAAAGCCAAGGCTTCCACAAGTGCAGCCAAGAGATAATCCGGATAGTCGTCAATATTGGCATCTCCATTTTGTGCTTGCATTGAACTCAAGACCCTTCCAACTATCTGAACAACATATTTAACATAGATTACAGACGAGTTTTGAACTCGAAAATTCGAACTTCATGATAATATACATGCCAATGTGAATGAACTAACTTACTTTCCGGGCATAGCCTCCATAAGCAATACCACCGATCCAAGCGTGTAATGAACTGGGTGATTTTGAAGATAATTCTTCGTTCATCGAATTCTCTAAACATAGCGAGAGAAATATTTGATTCTAGATTGGAAAACAAGCGTTGCGAAACTGTAGATTGATGTAAATGAAACATGGTGAAATATCAAACTTACTAAGAGTTGATGTGGACTGAAAAAGTCTCTCTTTCTTCAAGCCATCAACAGTGTGAAAATTTGTGCCACCAGCCAGTTGAAGGAAGCCTGCAGAGGAAACAAGAAGCTTGTTGGTGAAATGACATAAATATGAACCTCTTGGGATGAGATCTGTACACCAACCGGGAGGACGATCACTAGAAAGAGCTAACTGAGCAGCAAAAGCAATCGTTTCTCTCGTGGCACCTCGTCCAATATCTCCACTCATCGGGCGTCCATCTAACTTCATTCAATGGTTAAACGAGACAGACGATTGTGAAGACAAATATAGGCTTGAGAACTTTAAGTTATATTAAGTTAAAAGTAATTCATTTTGTTTCATGAAGTTTGAGGCAGACCTGCCATAAGTTCAAACAATGGAGCCGAGATTCCATCGTCGAGTACATCGTTGTCATTGTAGATATTGTTAAATCCCCAATATTAGGTAGGCTTACCTGGACCAAGTATAAGTTCTGTACATTAAGCAAGTGGAAGATGGCTAAATTGTTCAAATTCTAAAAGAAAGAATAGCCTCAGAACCAACACTTACTGCTACTAGCCTTAGATATTTGGACGAGTCCCCTAATTTATCCCAAAGTTCTTGAAAAAGATTGGTTTGCCTAAAAGAAAAAGGTTTGTGTATATTTCTCATAAGTGTCACATTGAATAGTTCAAATTCTGAGTTACATACCTTCCATTGGTGTGAATCTCCAAAGCATCAACATCGCCTCGATTTATAAGTTTAGCATTAGTAGCTGCATCTCTTACATATGTGGCTAGCTCTGCACCAATTCAAACAAGTTGGCAAAATCAGCAGCCGAGCAGCACAAATTATAATCGAACTTTTTCAATGAGATAAAAATACGAATATGCAGAACAAAGGCTACATTCTTCCCACCAAATCAACAACTAAATCTATGACATGACATACTTATTTTATCATATGGGCAGACTGGAGAGCAACGGCCACAACCATAACAGCGCTCTGTGATTACTCCGCCCTGCAAAGAAGGGGGGCAGATATTCACAGGGCTGATAAGGTTTTTTTAAATAATCCAGTATCGAGGGCTCCACTTCTTACGCATATACTCACAGCCCTCCTCACTAATCTCTATTGAAGTATTGAAGCCAGCTCTAGAATCACCAATGAATACCTCTTGGAGTTGGGCTGGCAAGTTCATTAATAAACCAGTTTGGAAAAACTAAAGAGAAAGGGAACAAGAAAAGCAACCTTCAATGCACCAGATAAACTGGTCACTTGTGAAAGCTCTTTCATTGTTTCTTCCTGTAGTGAGATTGCATTAGCAGGGCAAACAATTTCACAAGGCCTTGAACAGTCAATTGGACAATTCTCAGGATCAAACTCTGGCAATAAAACAATTAACTCATCATTAAAGTTCACTAAACAAGCCATTTTGAAACCTTTTTACCCCAAAGTTCTTTTAGCAATAAGCTAGAAGAAGGTTAAATAACAAGTTCGGTCCTGAACTTTCACTTTGTGTCAAATAGGTCCCTAAATTTAAAAAGTGTCTAGCAGGTCCCTAAACTTTCGATTCTATGTCTAATAAGTTCTTGAGCTTTAAAAAGTGTCTAATAAATCCCTATACGTTCGATTTTTTGTCTAATAAATCATCGACCTATTCAACATTTTTTAAAATTCACAAACATAGTGAATAAAAATTGAAAGTTAAGGCTCCATTTGGTAACCATTTGGTTTTTGGTTTTTGGTTTTTGAAAATTAAGCTTATAAACACTACTTTCATCTATGGATTTCTTTGTTTTGTTATCTACTTACTACAAATGCTTTCAAAATTTAAGCCAAGTTTTGAAAACTAAAAAAAATAGTTTTAAAAAACTTGTTTTTGTTTTTGGAATTTGGTTAAGAATTCAAATGTTTCCTTGAAAATTATTGTAAAGAAATTGTGTGAAAACAAGCACAATTTTGAAAAACCAAATAGACCTATTAGACAAAATTCAATTGTATGCCTAATAAATTCGTTAAATATGTCATGCGCTATCAAACACAAATTGAAAGTTCGAGAACTTATCTAATACTTTTTAACGTTCATGACGTATTAGACACAAACACTGAAGTTCAAGAACTAAACTTGTAATTTAACATAGAAGAAATTACCAGCTTTGCGGAAGTGAAGATCTTGATCATCATTAACACTAATCATGACCCAAGGCCTACGAACACCAACAATCCCTCTGGCTGCTTGAATTCCCTCATTCACCGCACTAACAACCGATGCATCAGCAGCACAATCAATACAATCAACTGCAAATCCTCAGTAAAATCAACAAAAGGAATAAACACAGCAAATTCAATTGAGATTATTCATACCCCCAGCAAGGGTGTAAACAAGAGAGAGATTCCTAATATCAACCACATCCTACACAGAAAACAAACATTTATTTTAATATGAAGATTGAATAAGAAATTCCAAATTGAAGGGGTTTTTTTTTTTAACCTCGAAACTTGCACCGCAAATGAGCTTGACCCAGTTGCCATTTCGGAGGGATTCAAGAGGAGAAGATTGAACTGAAGCAATTCCAATTCGTTTAAGGAGGTTTCTTACGTTGTCGAGGTTCTTGTTGCTGTTGTATTTTGGAGCCACTGAGAGTAGAAATAAATAAAAAAACAATAATAATAATCATTAAAAAAAAAAGACGGAAATTAGGTTAGTGACGAGAAGAAAATGGGAATTAATGGATGTTTAGGAGGTGGAATTGGAACCTTGATATTGAAGGTGAAGAGCGGCATGGCAGGACAAGCTCAGAGCCATTTTGATTTTTCTTTATTTTGTTTTAGAAAAGAAGGATGCTGCAAGAGAAATGAACGTTATCCTGTTATTCTTCGGTCTCATCTCAACTGGATTTTCTTTTTCTTTTTCTTTTTTCTTTTTTTGGTTAAATTATCCCCCCCCCCCCACAAAAAAAACTCTGAAATTTTGAGGTAGGATTCTGAATTATGCCCCTAAATTTTAAAAATTTTTATTTTCACCTATAAATTTTAAAATTTAAAATAAGATGAAAATTGACGTGACAGATAATAAAAAAAAATTAGACGGTATACATGACATCATTCACATAAATTGACAGATAGTTGATGTGTAAAATTTGGTAATGTAAATAATTTTAATGATATATTTTGAGATGAAATAAATGGTAACAACGATTTTAATCTTCCTATATAGTTGTAAATAATATCACTTAGGCCTTTCAAATTTTATCCACACCAATTTTCATCTTTTATTTTAGTGAAGAAGATATTTTTTGGACCAATTTCAAAGTTAAAGTTAAGGGTGGAAATGAAAAATCAAAGTTTATGAGCATAATTGAAATACAATAAAATCTTTATAAATTAATAATGTCGGGACCACGTATTTTTATTAATTTAAAGATGTATTAATTAATCGATAAATTAATAATTTATTAATTTAAAGAGATTTTTTCCAATTAAATGAACCCACATTATTCTTCATTAATAAAACATATACATCGTATTGACTAATTAAATTATATTCATGTACAATGTTACTAATTAAATATAATACATCCCCTAAAAGAAAAACAAAGTTCATTGTAGTACGCAGTACTGGTTAAAACTAAATGCAAGTTCATGTATGGTAAGGAAATCAACCACTATAACTGTATAAACAACATCAAACATTTTTAATTAGTGAATCCAAATCAAAACCAACCAACCATGGCTTCACATCTAAAAGGTGCCCAAAAATCAACCATGACAGATCAAATACGTAAAGCAATATGTGAGTATAAGAGAGATCACCCCACATAGACTCAAAAAGATTTGCAACAATGGATAGATGAAAATTTTCATTTGAAAGTTAGTTAAGGTACAATATCGAACACACTCAAGCGATCATCGGAGTACCTTTCGGCTAACTTAGAAAAAGAAGGAGATACCAAGTGACACAAACCTACAAAATATCCAGAGGGGGAGAAGGTTCTTTATGAGTGATTTCTCCAATACCAAGAACGTGTAAACATGTCCGGAAAGTTAAATTTCGAGAAGGCAAGAGACGCGATGAAACTTCTATACCCTCAACAACCTCCTGCGTTGCACAAATTTTCTCAAGGTTGGCTTGAGAAGTTCAAGTTAAGACATGATATCAAGTCTTTTTGTCATTTTGGAGAGTAGTTCTGTTGACATAAAAGACATGGAGAACAAATTTGTAGCTACAAGGGAAAAAATAAACCAGTACCATATGAATGATGTTTTTAATATGGATGAAACTGGTTTGTTGTACAGGTTACAAGTTGATCATTCTCTTTGATCGGTGCTTTTCGCTACACGCAAGTGCACGTGATCGAAGTAATAAAGAAACTGGAAGTATTCCAGAGTATCGTACCCAAGGGAACAGAGTTTAATAAAATGAATTTCAGTTGGCACAAATCGTTGACAAATTGCAATTCAAAGTAACCGTGGGTGAAAAATGATTTGAATAGCGTTTTGAGTAAAATAAAATTTGGTTGAAAAATCAATGGAAATGAAGAGGGATTCAAGAATGCTAATGCCCCTTTGGAAAGAAAATGCAACAAGAAAGCAATTGCAATCGTAGCTAACTCAAGAACTAAGTAAACCGAATTCAACTCCTATTCGACCTTCTATGAAGTATCTTTAGAAGACTAAGTGATTAAACCTATATTTCTATGGCTAATCTAACTTAGATATTTTTGCGCACAATTCTAGTAGTTTTGGAGTCTCGCCCTATGTCTAGGGTCGATGTTTCAGACTTATGTCTAAGCCTTTTCCTCCATTGCTTTTGCGACATCCGCTTCCCTTAACCCTTTGGGTATTAAGTTATAGCTTGGCAAACAACACTAGATGGCCAACTAGTTTTACCCAACAGTTTACTCACCAAAAGCAAACTTGAGTCCAAGAATTAGCTAGATTGTTTTTACTCTCGAGCTTTACATCTTTCCTCTAGGGCATTCACAAACTTGAATCCCAAAGGAAATTTAGCTCTTCATGATGGAATAATTTAAAAATGGTAAATTAGAATTGTAGGAGATCATTAAAAGAAACTCAAAGGAAATAATGCAATTAGATTGCAAATGCTATGCAAGTGAATAGTTTAAAGAAACAACCCAAGGATTCAAATACCACTTACTCACGGAGAAACTGAATTAACTTTGCTAAATGGAAAAATTGATCTCAGAAAATACCAAAGACAGAGGTGAATTGCTGGAATTGAAAACCACAAGTAACTCAAATTCAAGAAGCTTATAAGCAACAATTCACGTTCCAGTAGGTTTCCAAAATTTCAAATATCAGAAGTAAAAATTACCAAATACTTAAATTGAGAAACTGAAATTTAGATTCATAGCAGAAGGTAAAAAAAATGCTGAATTAAAAGATACACAGTGGCTGATTTTAACCCAAAATACAGCAAATTCAAGTGCAGAAATTTAGACTTCATCGTAAAAACCCATCCTTCTTCGGCTCAATCGAACAAATTCGCCTTTAACCACTACCAACTTTCGTTGTTGTGGGATTGAGAGAAGTGATTCTGGGAATTTAAGAGAAGAACAATAAAGAAATAAAACCCTAAGATGAACTGCAGCTATCGGCGGAAAATAAACCCAAAATCAAACAAATCTCTTCTCCAAAAATCTCCCCTAAATCTCCTCACAAAAATCGTCCCTTCTCTTCGGCTTTTCCTTGGTCTTTTATAGGAACTTTGAGCTAGGGCTTCATCTCTTAATCAATGGTCAATCACAGCACACCAATTTGCTGAAATCATGGGTAAATTTCGTTCAAAATTCCCGAAAATCTCGTTTTTTCCTTTACTTCCAGATCTGCCAAAAATGCAATTGCCTTGCAATTGCATAGTTGTTGCATTTCATCAAAAATCTGCATAAAGACATTAAATAAGTGTGAGATTTTGCCTTCTTTTGTTTTCTTTTCTCAACTTACTTAAATTAGAGGTCCTCCATCAATCAAGTGATTAAATTCAAGCAAATATTTTTATTTTCATCAAATAATATGAATAAAATCACGAATATAACTAAGTTTAAAGGTCAAATAATCCTCATGAATGAGAATTATCACTCTTGCAACGAAACAACTTGAAGGAAGAAAACAAAGCAAAGAAAGGCTTGCAATTGTTATTTGTTGCAATGAGGATGACTCTAAAAACAAATCTTTTATGGGTTATTAGAAAGTACGCAAAGCCACGTTGCTTTAAAAATGTCAACATGAATAGCTTGAATTGTCAATATCGTTCCAATACACGAGTATGGATGACGAGTGTGCTTTTTGATAAATATGTTTGTTAGCTGGACCAGAAAATGCATGGTAGACGAATTTTGTTGGTGGTAGATAATTGTCTAACCCATCCAAAAAATATTGAAGGGCTACATAATGTTGAGTTGTATTTTTTGCCACACAACATGACATAAAAAAATCCAACCATGTGATGCAAAGGTAATAAAAACTTTCAAGATGCACTATCGCATGAGATTTTACCGTAGGGTATTAGAGGGCTATGAGTTGGGAGAATATGTGTTCACACATGATTTCAACAAATAAAGAGAAATGAGACACGTGTAAATGAATTTATATTAATTTGAGTTTAGTGGAGTACAATCTCTAATTTGTTCCTATGATTTTTTCTCTCTCATATACAAATGTTTCGAGGGCTTTGCAGCTTGACTTGTCTCGAGGGCTTCGCAGCTTGTTCTCGAATGTAGATTTATCTCGAGGGATTTGTAGCTTGTTCTCGAGATTGAAGCTTCAATCAATCTTTGGGGTCTTGAAGTCTTCAAGTCTTGAAAAGTCTTTGATTTTCAAGAAGTGTTCAACACCTAAGAACTTCAGAGAATGTTTGGCACCTAAGGACTTTAGGAAGTATTTAGCACCTAATGACCTCAAAGATTCTCTCTGAATTCTCTGGAAAATAAAATTTCTGAACCCCTCAAATGAGGGAGAATTCTTATATTTATAGAGCTTTCTATGGCATGTGGGCTTGGGCTTTAATGGTCTTTGGGCCCAACCATGGACTTGGGCTTTGGTTGGCTTTGAGCTTAACCATTTGGATGTGAGTTTTATTTAACTTTGACCCAAATTCTATATAATCCAACTTGACCAAATTAAATTTAATTGTTTAGTCAAATTGTCATAATGAAGACATGTGGCCTTTTAATTTTAGAATTTGCCAATTTTTTTCTTCAAATTAAATTTGGGACACATGTCAATTTATGATTGGTCCCAAATTTAATTATTTGTAGTTTAGTCATTAATTTGGAATAATGACGTGGCAATTAGAGATTGGCTGAAATTTTTCAGTCAACGATATGATATAGAAAGATTAATGTTTTAGATGTCATCAATCTTGCAGTCTTGTCTTGGACGATAAATGTTCAGCAAGAGATAATAACAAATTGTTTTTGACACTGTAAAATTCGTTCACAGGATAAAGTAGCCTTAATGAATTTAAATGAAAGAACTACTGAAAAGGCATTCAGGAACTTGATACGATGACTAATGGCCTTAGGTACCGCAACAAAATGGATGTCAATCACCTATTAGATTACTCAGGTGAAAACGATACATGTTCATAAGTCCAAAGTTTAGAAGAAATTGTAGCTAGTGTTGTTGAAAATCCTATTGAGGATGAAACTGAAGATGATACGATACCTTTGCTACCAATTACACGGAATGAAGCACTCGTAGTGACAACAACTCTTTGCAATTTTTTGTTGTAGTATGAGAATGCAACATCGGAACTTTTGGATGAAGTAAGGAAAGTTAGAGATGAAATACAAGTAAATTTAAATTTTAAGAATGAGCAAACAATAATATAATCATATTTTACTAAGTTGTATTAGTTATATTTGTAATTTTATAGAATTATTAATTTATAATTTTGAAGGGATCATAAATTTATATATGTGTCTTCCAAAAAACTATTATCTTATTAATTTATCGAAATTATTAATTTAGACCTTGAGCTCAAGTTGGGATCGAGAAAAATTATTATTTTAGAGAGGTTATTAATTTGTCTAGTATTAATTTATAGAGGTTCAGGGGCATGTGGTATAATTTAACCTTCTTTTGGTGGAAATGATTCTACAACTCTACCTCCCATTAGTTAACTTTCATTTAACACAAGACTTTGCCACTTTCCACCTTTGGTTTTTCGTTTTTCAAAAGTAATCTTATAAAAAGAGCATTGCACATATTTACCATACTTTAATTTTGACAAATATTCAAAGTGGAGAGAGGAAAAAAAATGTTAAATTACTAATTTAGTCCTTAAATTTTCATGTCAAATTTCAAATAGGTCATTGATTTTTCACTTAAGTGGTTAATATGTCCACGACGTATTTAACATTTTAAAAAATATAGTGAGTTTATTCAACATAAAATTAAATTTTATATTTAATAGGACATAAAATTTCACTTTTGTCTCCAATAGATCTGTAAATTTTAACAAATGTCAAATATGTCTACAAATATATTAAACATAAAATTGAAATCCTATAAACTTATTAACAAAATCAAAATACGAAGAATTTATTAGACATTTTTTAGAGTTGAAAGACCTATTGAATATAGAATTAAAGTTTATGGATGTACACTGGACATTTTTTTAAGTTTAAGTGATTTATTTAACACAAACTTAAGAGTTAAGAGTGTAATTTAACTCTAAAATTAAAAATAAAGAATTCACCTGGCGTGAAAAGCCACCCGAGGAGTATCTGGCCCAATTCTATGTCTGAATCGTCTTTTCCCGCGATCTCTCCACTGTTAATTTTCTTTACTACTTGCTCCAATAAAATTGATTGATTCTCTGAGGGAACTCGAGGTCATCGGAGAACGTGCTCTTCATCATCGTCGGTGAACGCGATGGCATTTTGGTGGACTGTGCTTGTTCTAGGATTTGCTTACGCGATCTGTAGGTTTCTCTTGATGCTCATCCCTCCGAATGTGCCTTCAATCGAAGTTGACGCATCAGACGGTGACAAATTTATTCCTCTCTCTGTACATTCGAATGCTTTTGAATTCACTCGCACACGAGTGTTTTATGCCTCCGTTTTAATTTTGTGTTCGATCATTTATTCCGACTAATATTCATCCAGTTATGGACGACGGGAATCAGACGCAGGAGAATAGCTACATCTATGTAAGAACTTTCAGGGATTCTACAATTGATTTTAGTGATAACAGTTTTGGTGATATATTATTGCTTCATTTCCGGATTTAGTTTTTGGAATAAGTCGGCATTCTCATACTACTGTACTGCACTGTTTGGTACCGAGCTATGTGAATTTGAGTAATTTCTTGAAATTAGTATTCGGGAACTACTGTCTCAGGGTTTGATTCTTTGAACTACACTGTCGGTATTTTCTCACTTCGATTTAAACTACACGGTTAAGTAAGTATGCGCAAGTTCTTGAAATTTCTATTCCGGAACTACCGTTTTAGGAACTAATTTTTTTTGTACTAAGTCTGCATTCTCTAACTTCGATTTAAATTACTCTGTTTAGTACGGAGCTATGTGAATTTGAGCAAGTTCTTGAAATCTCTAACCTGGAACTACCGTCTCACGCTTTGATTCTTTAAACTACACTGTTTTGTTTTAGTAATAAGATGCATTTTCTCGCTTCGATTTAAATTACACTGTTCGGTACTGAGCTCTACAAAATTTCTATTCCGGAAGAGATTCTGTGATTGATTTAGTGATAAAAGTTTTGATGATACATTGCCGCTTCATTTCCAGCATTAAGTTTCTGTAATAAGTCGGCATTCTCTTACTTTGATATGCTCTACACTGTTTAGTAGTGAAATTTCTATTCCGGAACTATATCTCAGGCTTGATTCTATTATGGAACTATACTCTTTGAGAGGATGTTCTTGGACCTGGTTTAAGCGAATTACTAACTTACTATTATGACTTTGAAAATTAGAAATTCTTTTAAGTTTTATTCTGAAAATTTTAATGGTTCAGGCAGGCTAACATTATTTATAGGCTAATACAAACCATTCGTTCTCTCTTATCAAAGCTTGCAGAAGGCAAGGGTTTCTGTTTCAAATTTTCAAGGGCCTAACTATCTGATTCCATAATTTTGGTTGGTGATTACTGAACAGATTCCTCCAAGGGTAAAGACACAACAGCAAGACAAGAAAGTTCAATGTTACGAGCCTGCAACTATGAAATACCTGGGCTTTTTTCCTGCATTGTCACGAGATGAGGTTGGAACTTTTATTGTTGGCTGGCCATAGGCCAATAGCTTGATTGGTGAACTAGTTAAAATTTGTAGCATTTTTCTTCTTATTATTTCTGCTGAATTTGTATGGATGAGAGGTTTTTCATATTGTTCCACCATAGTTAACATGATTTGTCTTCCTATCTATACCAAGCTTCTGCATGTTGTAGTGTGGTATCTTCATGACAATCCTCCCCCGTGATTTTTTTTCTCAATATTTTGATAATTGATGGTAGTAGGACTATCAACTCTGTACTTCAAAAGAACACTACCTCAATTTTCTTTCTTTCATTCATCTAGTTGTCATCTCTATATAATATAAGCGTTTCTCATATTGATGGCATTAGTTATTAGAAGGATTTATTGCTAAATGAAAGGGAGAGATAGAAACTGAAGTGGTTGATTAAACTTATCGTGTTAATTTCTACGTGTAGGTCAAGGAGCGTGTTGCTTCAGCCAGGAAAGCACAGAAAGAATGGGCCAAAAGTAGCTTCAAGCAAAGGCGTTTGCTTTTACGGATACTTTTGAAGTATATAATTGAACATCAAGAGCTTATTTGCGAGTAAGATCCAGTTATTTTAATATACTATAGATTTTTTTAAAAAAATATTCTCCAACAGTCAAAAAATGAGACAAGCAGGCACGTAGATTTTTTTCTGTCATTCTAATTATTTATCATTTGGGTTAGGATCTCCTCCCGTGACACTGGGAAAACAATAGTGGATGCTAATATGGGAGAAATAATGGCGACATGTGAAAAGATTACTTGGCTTCTTTCAGAGGGTGAGAAATGGCTGAAGCCTGAGAGCCGGTATCTCTCTTTTCTCCTACTTTTTTCCCTTCTTGAAAATATGGCGTTGCAGCCAATAACATTCCTTACTTCAGGTTACATTATAATGTCTATACCTTTCCTTCACAGCAATGAATTATTTCTTTCTATCCTCTGACCCGCATAGTGGCTTGTACATCTAGTCATTTCTCTGTTGCTCTTGAATACTAATAACCTAGCATCTTTAAGGCATTCCCGCTGGACATGCAACTTGTCACTGTGGAAATGATATTTCCGAATGTCCCTAGTTATGTTGGATTTGGATTGTATTTTGATTTAGAAAGAGAGCACTTAAATTTCTGGATGATTAAATTCATTATGCAATCGATCTCTTAACCTAATACAATTTGCAGATCATGTGGAAGGGCAACACTTCACAAGAAAGCCCGAGTAGAATTTCATCCCCTTGGAGTTATTGGGGCAATAGTCCCATGGAACTATCCATTCCATAATATTTTCAATCCAGTGCTTGCAGCAGTCTTTGCTGGAAACGGCATTGTAGTTAAGGTATTAAAGTTGGAAGGTTTCCTTTAATTCTTCACGTGATGCTCTGTCAGCAACTACTTACTGCAAAGTTCATATCCCTTGCCATCCCAACTAATCATCGAGCCCGCTCTTAAGATGTCGTGCATCATTAGGATACATATCCTTAAGGAGTTTCAATATTGTTTAGCTTTCTTTCATATTTCTTAATGAAAGCTGGATTTCTTAAAAAAAAATTGTAAAGCTTTCTTTGTGAAAAAAAAAAAAAAGCTTCAAATAAGGAATTTGGAAAGGTGCAGTTTCATTGATCCTCTTCTTCAATGAAACAATTTTGTTTCACACTGGTTTTGATTTAATGTTTTACAATTGACTGAAATTATAGGTTTCAGAACATGCAAGTTGGTCCGGATGCTTCTACATCAGGATTATCCAAGCTGCACTTGCTGCTGTTGGAGCTCCTGAGAGTTTGGTCGATGTGATAACAGGGTACACATTTTAATTTTTCATTTGAACTATCTTGACGAGGATGTTCATTCGTCCACTTTAATATGATCTTTTATCAGGTTTGCTGAAACAGGTGAAGCGCTAGTATCTTCAGTAGACAAAATGATATTCGTTGGATCTACTGGTGTGGGTAGGATGGTATGAACTATTTTTGGTCTAAGAATATTATATTTTTCTACTATATTTTTGGTTCCTGTCATTTATTGATGCAGTTGTTTAGGTCTCTTCCAAATACATAATTATAGCAATCCATGCTCTGAGGTCACGTGTCATAATAGGGGATGAGTTTGGAGGTTAAGCAGAATAAATATTCATTGGATTAAAAGTTGTGGGAATGAGAGCTGAATTTTCTATTATTGTGTAGTTACGATTATTTTGCAATTAGGCTCAAAATGAAGAAGATTACCGATGATATTGTTTACTAAGAATGAGAATAAAATTTGAATTTGTGTGAATAAATAAAGAGAAAAGTGAACAAAAAAGTGCTGGGACCTATCAAACATGTTCCACCGAAGACTGTCTGGGGTCCGTAGGGATTCTTTCTCCATTCTATTTCTAGTTTATAAACAATGGAAAGGAGGATAGTAGGAAATGACTTCCATTCTTTATGAGTATTGTAGACTAATTCATTTGCTTATTTTTAGCATATAAAGTAATATTCATTCTGCTTGGAAGTTCATTTGTTGCTTTGCCTTGAATGCTAGTTACTACACAGTGTGGCTGTTACAATTTTTTTTTTAAAATAAAAGAGATGGAAAAAGTGACTTATTTTCTAGCGCCCACCTCTACGCTATGTGTTTACATATTTGGCATGACTCCTTGCAGATAATGAAAACTGCTGCTGAGACACTTATTCCAGTTACTCTTGAGTTGGGTGGAAAGGACGCATTTATTGTGTGTGAGGATGTAGATTTGGATCATGTATGAATACTCTCCAATTTTACTTTATACAAGTAGCTCTATTAGGTTAGTGTGATTCCACTTCATTGAGAACTGATGGGAGTTTCATTACTTAATATAGGTTGTAAACGTTGCTCTCAGGGCTTCTATTACCTCAAGTGGACATAATTGTACTGGAGCTGAGAGATTTTATGTCCACAAGAACATTTATTCTTCGTTTGTGGATAAAATATCAGAACGTGTAAAGGCTATTACAGTTGTAAGTATGAGTTCCTATTATATCTATTTAAATTCTGTGCATCCTGCTGCTGGGATATAGGGATTATGTGGACATTCGATTTCAAATTTCTACTTTACATTCTGCATGTACGGACATTTTGAAGGTATGTGATGTCTTGCAAAATGGACCTTAGGAGTGGCAGCTGAAACTGAATTTATAATGTAAGCTTCCACAGAGATAAAATTTTTCAAGGTTCTTAGTAGTTTCTTTTTGCTTCATAGGGTGTGGGAAGTGTTTTTTGCTTCAATGGAAAGTTCTCAATTCATCGCTAAAAGAACATCCATAGAAAAATATAAATTTCGCTACACATGTAAATCAAACAAAGTGTAAAGAAATAAAAGAAGGTTGCAAAAAAGATGTGTTTTTAAGCCAGTAAGAAGATTTACAAGTGTCTGCTAGGATTGTTGTACCATATCTCCTATCAACTATAAGTGATAGGTTTAAGTTGTGATTAGAGCCGTTTGAGATGAAAGCCCAATGAACTCAAAGATCATAAGTATTAAGATGAGAATTAAAGTATTACGGTTTTAAGAAAGTCTATAAAGACGAGGAAACAAATTTTGAAATGAGTTAGAATACTAAGCCAAATGGCTTCTGGAATTGGGTTTCAGAACCATCTTCCCATAAGAGTTTTACACAAGGAATGTACGAGTTAAAACGTTGAGGGATGAATTTCCAAGGACAAAAAGGGGAGGTGATCAACTTAAGAATCTCAACCATTGACAGAAAAGAGAAAAACACATTCGCTTTTAGCAAGAAGAAACCGAAAAAGAAAAATCATTGGAACATTTCAACAGCAGAATTTCCACAAGCCCTTTACTTTGATGGTAATAATTGTTGAATGCAATTTAAGGATACATAAATTTGTATAAATCTGCTAAAAATTGGCTACTTTGACTCCTGCCAGTAAGTTTGTTGTTGTTTACGCTTCTAGTCTTTCAGCAAAATGTATTTGTGGTCGAATAATCATGCATCATCTATTTTGTTTGTATGCCATTGTGGTTACCAACCTGCCATATTTCATCTATTCTAATTGAGGACCTAGTTTTGACTAAGTCTTGATTACCTGTGGAACAAATAATTTTGATCAAAGTTTGAATCTTATTTTATAATTGAAAGATGAGACTTTCTTCTCGAAAATGTTTTTCAGGGTCCACCGTTAGCTGGGAAATATGATATGGGTGCCATCTGTACGCAAGAGCAGTCTGAGAAACTTCAAAGCCTTGTAAATGATGCCTTAGACAGGGGGGCAAAAATTGTTGCTCGTGGAACTTTTGGACATTTACCTGAAGGTGCCGTTGATCAATATTTCCCACCTACCGTTATTGTTGATGTCAACCATACCATGAAGTTAATGCAAGAGGAGGTAGCAATACTTGACATGCTCTTTTTGTGCAATCGATTTTTGGGGACTCCTTTTTAGTCAGCCTATGTTACATTTTGTTGAATAATTTTTTAAATAGATCTTGTAACCCAACTTAATACTGACTCTGACTACCTTCTGGTGCTGTTTGTATTTGGTTATAGAAAGTCTGTTTAGAATTAAAAACATTTGTTAGTTTTTCGTTTTTGAAATTTATACTTGTTTTCCTACAATTTCTTTATCATGGTTTTTACTTTTCTTACCAAAACATTTGAATTCTTAGTCAAATTCCAAAAACAAAAACAAACTTGGTTTGGTTTTTGAAAACATGAGTAGAAAGTAGAGAACAAAACAAAAAATCTCATAGGTAAAAGTAGTTTTTATAAGCTTAATTTTCAAATACCAAAAATCAAATAGTTATCAAACAGAGCTTAAGGTTTTTTTTTTTTTTTTTTCCATGAAGTTGTCTCTAGTAAAATCAATGTGGTATATAACTGGCGATCTTATCTTTTATATTAAATTTGCAGCTGAATTGGTCTCTAGGAAAATAAGGTAGTGAATCCTGTGGCTCCAAATTGACATATAACTCGTTCCTTAACTTTCAAAGTTAAGCAAATGCGCTAACTTAGTGGTGGCATACAGGCATTTGGACCAATCCTGCCTATAATGAAATTCAGCACAGATGATGAGGTCGTGAAGCTTGCAAATGATTCAAGATTTGGGCTCGGCTGTGCTGTGTTTTCTGGCAGTCAGCAGCGTGCCAAGAATATCGGTTCGCAGATACGTTCTGGAAGTGTTGCAATTAATGACTTTGCCACAAATTATTTGTGTCAGGTAAAATTCATGTCTTGTTTACTAGTTCATGTTTGACACGGTTGTTGTACACTTATTGGGTCATATGTTGGTACGGTTATCGAACACATAGGCACTTGTTAGACATTTATTGTACATTTATTTGACACTTTTAACTGTTAATCTATTTTACCTATTTATATTCATTTGTTTGAGAAATTAATGGAATTAGAAAGAAATATAAGAAAAAAAAACAAGTTTTGTGAGGGAAAAACATTATATTTATTTTTTTTGAGCGTGTAAATATGTGGACATAATAGGTTTTTTTTTTTTTTTTGTAGAAAACTACACTTTTGGTGATTGAGATTTAGGTTAGAACTTTAATTTTCATATTTCAAAAGGCAATTGAATTAACTTATTCATCTCCAACGTTAGCCATCCTTTGAATTTTCTTCAAATCTTCTACTTTGTGGATTGCATTACGAGGAATATGTAATTCATTTCTTTAAGGGTTGCATATTCCATAGCTTTTCCGTCGCTTTGTCTTTTAAATGCAAGTATTATAAATAACAAACTTGTGAAAATTACTGTTATATATAAAAATACTGAAATACATATTCAAATATATCTTATAGAAACATGCTCTTGCTGTGTCTTTATCATGATTTTTTGAAAAACCCATGTGACTCTGCTTTGAGACCACGTCTTCATAGTTTAGAATTACCCATGTACCCTTTAGGAAGAATTTGTTAGTGTTATTGGGCAATTACATGTATTGAATTCTATAATAATGCATGCTTGGCTGGAAAAACTTATATCAATATGTGGATCTTCGGTTTTCGTTGCATTAGTTTATTTTTCTTAGCAAACCTCAATCATAGATAGATCTTTACTATTTATGGTTTGTGCTACTTTTATACTAAGGACTCTTGATTTTCAGTCCTTGCCATTTGGTGGCGTGAAAGAGAGTGGGTTCGGTCGATTTGCGGGCGTTGAAGGGTTACGAGCTTGTTGTCTCATCAAAGCAGTCGTTGAGGATAGGTGGTGGCCGTACATTCAGACTAAGCATCCTAAGCCTCTTACGGTGAGACATTAGAAGAATTTAGTTATTTTGCTCTTTCTTTTTTACGTTCATATTATAAAAGGGTTTGTTTTTCTTTCTGGATTAGTATCCTGTTGCAGACAACGCTTTCGAGTTTCAGATGTCACTGGTTGAAGCAGCGTACGGCCTAAACATATGGGATCGATTAAGAGCATTGGTCAATGTTCTGAAGATGCTCTCCGAGCAGAACACTTCGGCTAAAGATAACTCTGCCATTGGCGTGGAAGTAAGAGAGCTGATTGAAGGGCAATGGGATTTGCAATGGAAGATGTAGTATTCACCTTGAAGGTGTGCTTGGAGGTAATTTTAGATTTTATTTTTATTTTATTTTTATTTTATTTTTATAGTTATAAGCACTTTAGTACTAGGTGCTTAACAACATATTACTTTTGATGTTTGATTCTGTACTTTGCTTCTTACCTAAGCACATGAACTAAAAGCACTATTCAAATGCTTACTCAAATAGAGCATTTTAAAGTTTTTTTTCCCCTTTTATGTTGCTTCTAAACATGATGATTGAAGGTGGAAAGTATTCTTTGGCTATGCCAAAAACTCTCTCAACTACAAGACCCGTTTGCTTGCAAGTCTGATCGGGCGAAGACGAAGAAGGGGACTGAGCGCTACTACCAAGTTCCAAAAGAATATCAAATGAAACTTATGTTTTTCTAGTTTTCTTTTCCTTTTGTCTTAGTCTCAATCCTTTTGTTTTTTGTTTTTTGTTTTTTTAATTATTATAAATATTAATTCTTCAACTTTAAAATTAAAAAATTTAGGCCATGTTTGAGAATCATTTAGTTTTTTGTTTTTAAAAATTATGCTTGTTTTCTTATCATTTCTCTACAATAGATTTCAACTTTCTCAAGAAAACCTTTGAATTTTTAACCAAATTCTAAAAACAAAATGAGTTTTTGAAAACTATTTTTTCTAGTTTTCAAAACTTGACTTAGTTTTTGAAAACCTATCTAAAAACTAGATAATCAAACAAAGTAACCTATAGGTGAAAGTAGTATTTGTAATTTTAATTTTAAAAAATCAAATGGTTATTAAATGGGGTCTTAGTTTTTAAACATAACATAAAAGTCTTATTTTAAATCATTGACAAGTTAAAATATAATACCATTCACAACCCAAATAAAATCATCATTTCTAAGATAAGCAATAACGAAGAAATTTAATGAAAGTTGGAAGTTTTAAAAGCATGACAAAACAGAAACTAGTTGAAATTTAAGGCCTAAAATTCAAATTTGAAAAAGTTCAAAATTTTAAGTGAATGATAGATAGAAGTTCAGGAAAAAAAAATCATAAGAAAACTTGATATATATTTTAGGCTAAATATATGAAGTGGTTTCTAACTTTTAAGGTTTTTCTTTTTTTTGAAAATTTGGTTCTTAATCTTTTAAAATTCTTAATTTTACCTTCAATGTTAAAAAGTTTCAATTATGTTCTTACCTAAAAGTTTGTTAAATTTTTATGAGATAAAGTTAATGTCATCAAATTATTATTTTATTAACATATTTGAATCCGTGGATGTATGCCACATGGAAAAATGAATTTTCGATGGGTTAGATTTTGCTAATGGACGAATTGAGTTTCATATGCAGGTAGTATCAAGTGGTATGTTTATGTGTTTAAATATGTTAATAAAATAATATTAAATGATTTATCAACTTTTTTGTTGGAATAGAAATTTCGACGAGCTAAGAATTTCGATGTCATTACCCAACATTAATGACGAAATTATATTAAATTAGGGGTTAATTAAATTTGCAAGGATCTCTAAATTAAATTATGGCAAATCCCAATATATAATTGAGTTATTTGAAATTTGAGTTAACTTTAAACAAAAGCTCGAATGGGAGACCAAAGTCAACCAGACCCAGTCCAAGGGGCTAGGCCTAAAGTCAAACAGGTCCAGTCCAGGGGCTAGACCTAAAGTCAACTAGACTCAAAGTCAACTAGGCCCAAAGTCAACTAAACTCAAAGTCAATCAGGCCCAGTCCAAAAGCTAGGCCAAAAGTCAATCAGGCCTAGTCCAACATACAAGCCTAAACCCACCTAGAGGCCTTCAGGAATTCTATAAATAGAGAGTTCCTTACTCCATTTCAAAGGTTCAGAACGGAAGAAGCTCATAGAGAATTCAGAAATAAAGTTGTGAAGTCTCCAGAAGCTCTTGAAGATCAATTAATGTCTGAATGAAGAACACTTCCTGAAAATCAAGAACGCTCCAAGAATCGATCGAAGTTTCAACCTCGAGAAAAAGCTTATTCAGCCCTCGAGTAGAGCATACAAGTGGGAGAGAGAATCAAATGATCAAATACTAGAGATTGTACTCAATATAATACAATACAAGTTTATCACACGTGTGACATTTCTTCGTTGAAAGTACGTCGTGAACAAATTGGCACGCCCAATGGGACCTCTCTACCTCTCATCTTTTTCTCCTTCAGATCAAGTTATGGTACCAAAGAAAGCTGCATCAAAGGTTATTGCTTCAAGCGACACATAAGCGGACTGGTTACTCGCAGTCGTTCTAAAGGGGTTGAGACAAGTGAAGATCGAACCCCTGATATAGTTGCCAACAACATCATAAAACTACTGGATGAATCTTCTAAGGGAAAGGTTGTCGTCAAAGACAACCCGCTGTTTGACCAGTCCACTCCCGTTTCCAATCAATTGAAGGAGACATCGAATCTTGATGTGATGTCCGTTATGATGGTCGATGTAGAGTTCGATGAGAGGATGGCAGAGATGGAAAGAAAGATCAACCTTGTGATGAAGGCAGTGGAAGAAAGAGATCATGAAATTGTCCATCTAAAAATCAATTCAAATTAAAGAAATGGATGAGTCAAGTCAAACCCCTGCTACAAGAAAGAATGACAAGAGGAAAACCATCATCCAAGAGGAGCAGCTGCAACACCCAGCTTCAGTTGCTTCCTTGTCTGTCTAACAACTACAAGACATGATCATGAACTCCATTAGGCTCAATACGGTGGGCTCACTCAAAATCCTCTCATGTACTCCAAACCATATACCAAGAGGATCGACAACTTGAGGATGCCCACGGAATATTAGCCTCCAAAATTCAAGTAGTTTGATGGGAAGGACAACCCTAAGCAGCATACCCATTTCGTTGAAACATGCGAGAATGCTGGGACTTATGGTGACCTCCTGGTCAAACAATTTATTTGTACCTTGAAAGGGAATGCCTTTGATTGGTATACCGACTAGAGCTCGAGACGATCGACAACTGGGAGTAGTTTGAGAGAGATTTCCTGAATCGCTTTTACAGCACGAGGCGAACTGTCAGTATGATGGAACTCACAAACACCAAACAGCGCAAGGGCGAACTTGTCATCGACTACATCAATCGTTGGAGAACCTTGAGCCTCAACTATAAAGACCGACTCACAGAGGTATCTGTTGTTGAAATGTGCATCCAATGCATGCATTGGGGACTACTTTATATCTTACAAGAGATAAAACCTTGTTCCTTTGAAGAGTTAGCAACCCATGCTCACGACATGGAGCTAAGCATCACTACCAGAGGGAATAAAACCTTCTAGTCCCAGACGTGAAGAAGGATAAAAAGAGGTTAAAGGCACGGAGAAGGTTACAAAGTGTGCCGCCAAGGAATACATGACCATTAACACGATTCTAAAGTTTTTTTCAAAAGGAAAAAAATCAATCCAAAAAAGCGACAGGAAACGGGCGAGAGACGCAGCTTGTCTTTGAAAGAGAGACAAGAGAAAGTGTACCCATTTCCAGACTTTGACATTCCAGACATGTTGGAGCAGTTGCCAGAGAAAAAACTCATTGAGCTCCCAGAATGCAAGCGACCAGATGAGCTCGAAAAGGTAAGCGATCCTAATTACTGCAAGTATCACTGCGTTGTTAGCCATCCAGTGGAAAAATGTTTCGTTTTGAAAGAGTTGATTTTAAGATTGGCTCGTGAAAAGAAAATTGAGTTAGACCTTGACGAGATAGCTCAAACAAATCACGTCGCGATAATGGAAAATTCAAGTGTCCAACCATCTACGAACCCCTTATGTGAAAATGGAGAGAGCTTGATCCAGTTTGGGTCCTTTGAACCCATTGCGGTTTGGACAGAAGAAGGTTTCCAGCAAGAACGTTCAAGAAGGAAGCCACCAAAAAGAGAATGGTCAAGAAAGGTGCGAACAGATTGACCATCGTGACTCGTCGCAAAAGGCAATAACATAGCTACACTTAGAAGGAATCTTATGTGTTCCGGGAGCATAAACGGAGAAACAAACTTCCAAAGAAGAAAGGAAGAAAGATTACTAGGAAGCTAAAGCCTATTGTGGAAAAAAAATGAAGATCCCTGCTAGCCTCGACAGACGGTAACTTTGGCAGAATTATTTCTAAATAACTTTATATATAATGGTCTAGCAGAAGCACTTGATGTCATTGTGTGTCATGACATCGACGCCAGTGAAGATCTTGCAAGCTCATTAAAAAGGGTAACTGAGCTAAGAAATTTATCTTCCTTCAGCATAGAAGACCTATTGTCACTTCCTCATGAGGCCAAAGGTGCTCTTATTTAGGCACTGATAAACTTTGATGTTGCAAGCGCTATAGCCTCTATGGCACGCACATGTGTTTCATGTTGCATGTCAATAGGTATCACTAATGAAGACCTGTTGCTAAGGTCAAAACCTCACAATAGACCTTTATTTGCCTTAGGGTACATCCAGAAACAAAGGGTTGGTCGAATCCTCATCAATGATGGATCAACCATCAATATAATCCCTAAGTCAACTATGAAGCAGCTAGGCATTTCGATGGAGGATCTGACGAATAGCAAGTTAGTAATCCAAGGTTTCAACTAAGGAGCGCAACGAGCAATTGGCATGGTGCGCTTAAAGCGCATCATCGATGACCTAGAAGCCGAAACCTTATTTCATGTCATAAACTCTAAAACCACCTACAAGTTGCTGCTAGATCGCTATTGGATTCATGGAAATGGGGTGATAACTTCCACATTACATAAGTGCTTCAAGTTTTACCAAGATGACATTAAGAAAGTGGACGCTGACACACATCCGTTTTCGGAAGTTGGGTCTCATTTTGTTGATGCAAAGTTTTACATGAAGGACGATAACATAGGGAAAACTGTACTAGCGAAGGTCCCTTTGATCAAAGGTGGTGACAAACTCAAGTCAGAGCCACAAGTTGAGGTGAAAAAGGAGACTGTCGAAGAAACGAAAGGGCCTGGCCCTAAGAAAGGTGAAGCCTCAACGAGCTGTGCAGGATGCAAGGTTTTAAAAGATGAGAACGTCCTAAGTTCCCCTGTCTTGCGCTGCGTCTCTCTATCTCAATGCAAGAAGGGTGAGACACCTTTTGAAGAATGTTCAGGAAGTTTAAAGGTTGATGATATTGAAGTCCTGAAAGAAAGTTTTGTCACGCCTTTCACCAAGACAGCAAAGCAAGAGGTTAGGAGGCCTGAGGATAATCAAGTAAAGGCTGTTTTTCCTGAGAGATGAACAAAGGACGGATTTGACCCTAAGGCATACAAGCTCCTAGCAAAGGCAGGTTACGACTTCTCAAAGCACACCAAGTTTGAAAGTTTGAAGATCTTCGATGAGAAACCCAAGTTTTCTTCAATGCAAAAGAAGCTTTTAAAAGAAAAGGAAAGGACTTGGATATAAGTCGTCTGAGCCGGTTCACATAACTAGAAGAGGGACAACAAGAATAGAAGACGTAAACCACATAACGATGGACGAAGTTAATGATAAAAAGGAAGAGGAAAATGTTAACCAAAGGATTTTTGTTGTTAGGCGCGTCAAGCCGCTAGTTGCACGCACTTTAGTCTTTCAGAGGTTAGGTGAGACTGCAACAGAAAAAGAGGAATGACTTCATAGTATTGGCCCCACTCAGCTTTCAAAGGTTAAGCAAGCCCATTGTGGGCGAAGAAAGTACCTTGGAAGCTCAAGCCACTGGCTCCACACGACCTTCAGCCTTTCGAAGATTGAACATGCCCAAAAAGGAAAGGGTAAGTACTTCATCAACTTTAGCATCATTGCGACCATCAGTGTTTCAAAGATTGAGTGTGACCATGGCAAGGAGTGAGGCACCTGCCACGTGCGTCTTTGATAAGTTCATTATATATATATATATATATATATATATATATATATATATATATATGTATGTATGTATGTATTTTATCTTATTTAGATTGTTTTTAGTTAGTTTTCATTTAATTTTTGAATTTTAACTCTTGCATTTCTTTTATTTTTATAGGTGATCAATAATTTTATTTTGAAGATCAAGTTTGAGGACTTTTAGAAGGACTTTTCGGTTGAAAAAAAAAATTCAGCGCCTAGGCGCCCAAACCCGAGCAGGAAGGCAAATTGCCAGCGCCTAGCCGCTTTGAAAATTTTTCTCACGCCTTTTTGACAGCGCTTAGGCGCTACGTCGACTGCCCTAAGTTTAAATGGGCATCTTTTATCATTTGGAGGGGTTGAAAAACAGATTTTGAGCGACAGAAAATAGAGCACAGAAGAGAGAAAACAAGAGGGGAAGGGAATACACCACCTTGGAGGATCGAGCAACCAAAAAGAGCGAGAGCTAAGCTTGGTTATTCGTTTAATCACTTAGATTTGTCTCTCTTTTCCCTTTTTCTTTCTCTTTTCTTGTTTATAATGACTCAAATGACATTGTTGATTAGTTTTGTTAAATTTTACATTATGAACTAAGTTTTTCTTTCTAGAGCTTTGATGTAATCAAATACTCGAATTCTCTCTTTCGTAGTTAATAGACGATATTTCTATTTCATTTGTGGTTGTGAAAATTCTTTTGCACTTAAAGCATGTTTAGATTTGGCCATTCTTTACATTGTTTCTATGTCATGATTTGAGGTTGAGAGACAAGAATCATTGCTGAACTGAAGTGTTTTCCCTAATTTACACTTGAGATAGATATATCCTTGTGGGTTTTGTGGCAATTTTAGGTTCTATGGGCTTAATAATTGAAGTGTTTGAATTATCATAGAGATATAGGTAATTTACATTTCAATGAATATCGTTATTGCTTGAGAAAGAATATTGAGTCCATAGGGTAGAGCTTGTCAATAACCTAGAAATAGAAGAAAATATTGGCTATTAATGAACAAAGAGTAGGAGGAGGTATTTGATGAAGTCATTGCTTTAGAGTTTTTACCAATTTAGTTTTATCCTCTGCTTTTGCACTATTAATTTTAGAGGATTAATAATATTTATTCATCAAACAAGTTAAATTTTCCATTTCATCTTTGATATTTCAGTGCTTAGATAAAATTGAATCTAGAGAATTGGGTAATTGGTAGCTTTCAGTCCCTGTGGAGAACAAACTTTGATTTCAATCTTTGTATTACTTGTAACGATTCGTGCACTTGCGAATTCGACCAACAATCTTCGACCGGCTCCATCATGAAAACTTGGTAGAAGCTCTAGAGGATAAGTTTGTTAGCAGAGTGAAAAGTAACGGGGACATTCTCAGCTCTATCCCTTCTCAAATGAAGAGAAAAACCTTTGTAACCTTCAGTGCGGAAGGTTTGTTAAGGGTAAAGTCATGTGATGTAGTCATCATCAATCCCTCAGATGAAGATTTACAGCAAGATGGAGGTAAGGCATCTTGCCACCACATCACAATTGAAGAAGAAACGGAAGTTGAGATGTTAGAAGAGGATGCAGACAAGGCATCACTCCCACTTGAGGACGACAGTCAATCAATGGTGGATGAGCTTAGGGAGGTGAACCTCAGTATTGTGGAGGAGCCACGCCCAACTTTTATAAGTGCGTCACTTACTCGCGAAGAAGAGGGCGAATAAATGAGTCTGCTCAACTCATTTAGAGACATCTTTGCTTGGTCATATAAAGAGATGCCAGGACATGATCCAAAAGTGGTTGTCCATCACCTTGCCATCAAACAGGTGTATCGACCAGTTAAGCAAGCCCAATGACGTTTTCGACCAGAGCTTATTTCTCAAATTGAGACAGAGGTCAATAAGTTGATTGAAGCCAGATTCATTTGCGAAGTAAAATACGCAACATGGATTGCCAACATTGTTCTTGTCAGGAAAAAGAATGGATAGCTCCGCGTCTGTGTTGACTTTCGCGACTTGAATAACGCATGCCCAAAAGACGATTTTCCGCTACCCATCACTTTAATTATGGTTGATGCCACCACAGAACATGAGGCTTTGTCTTTCATGGATGAATCATCGAATTATAACCAAATTCGAATGGCTCTCGAAGATGAAGAAATGACGGCTTTTCGAACTCCAAATGGGATAAACTGTCATAAGGTGATGTCCTTTGGATTGAAGAACGATGACGCCACTTATCAACATGCCATGCATAAGGTTTTCGACGACATGTTACACAAACATGTTGAGTCCTACGTTGATGAACTCGTGGTCAAGTCTAGGAAGCAACAAGATCAATTAGAAGATCTGAAGATGGTATTTGATCGCCTAAGGAAATATCAGCTGAGGATGATCCTCTCAAATGTGCATTTGGAATGACTTCTGGAAAATTCCTCGAGTTCGTTGTAAGACATCGAGGGATCGAGATAAACGAATCAAAGATTGACGCCATCCAAAAGATGTCGAGGCCGAGAAACTTACGAGAGCTGAGATGTAGGGACGTTTGACTTATTCAGGAGATTCATTTCCAACCTAGCCGGTCAATGCCAACCTGTTCAAAGTTTAATGAAGAAAGGAGAAAGCTTCGAGTGGGATGAAGCATGTCAGAATGCTTTTGGAAGCATCAAAAAGTACATACTCAATCTCCATATATTAAGTGCCCCGGTAGTAGGGAAGCCACTACTATTGTACAGCATCGCGCAGGAAAGATTGCTCGGAGCACTTTTAGCACAAGAAAGAGAAAAAGGAAAGGAGCGAGCTCTTTATTACCTAAGTAATACTTTGAATGGATCCAAAATAAATTATTCTCTAATTGAGAAACTATGCCTTGCCCTTTTCTTCGCTATGGACAAACTAAGGCACTACATGCAAGCATTCGTAGTGCACTTAGTACCAAAAGCCGACCCGATCAAGTACGTCCTATCAACACCGATAATTTTTGTACGTTTAGCTAAATAGGCGTTTTACTCCAACAGTATGACATTGTTTACGTGCCTCAAAAGGCGGTGAATGGACAAACGTTAGCTGATTTCTTAACTCGTCACCCAATTCCATCAGACTGGAAGCTATGCGAGGACCCTCCTAATGAGGAGGTCTTCTATGTTCAAATCATAGAGCCATGGACACAGCACGAAGAGATGGAGCGGGGGCAGGCATCGTTCTTATTTCACCGGAGAAGCATATGTTTCCTTATAGCTTCACGCTCAGTGAGTTATGCTCGAACAATGTGGCTGAATACCAAGCACTAATATTGGCCTTTAGATGACCATGGAGATCGACATAGCATGCATAGAAGTCTATGACAATTCGAAATTAGTCATTAATCAATTGTTGCTACAGTATGATGTAAAGCACGAGGACTTGAAGCCCTATTTTGAATATGCAAGGAAATTGTTGGAAAAGTTTGACAACATAGTACTTGAGCATATTCCAAGGGCAGAGAACAAGAAAGTAGATGCGTTAGTAAACTTGGCCATTTCCCTAACAGTCTCGGAGGATGCGACGGTAAACATTCTACTTTGCCAAAAATGGATCGTGCTGCTAATCGAAGAGGAACATGAAGAAATAAAAGTGAATGCCGTCTACGCCATTGAATAGGGAGATTGGCGACATCCTATTATAGACTATTTCTAGCATGGAAAGCTCCCCCAAAGCCACGACTTCAGGCTAATGTGCGAAGAAGGACTTCCTGGTTCATTTATTATAAAGAGACCTTTTATCGTCGCTCTTATGAAGGATTATTCCCTCGATGCCTAGGAATGGAAGAGTCGATCAAAGCACCAGAAGAGGCACATTCAGGCGTCTTCGGGGCTCACCAGTCGGGTCCAAAACACCACTTCCAATTGAAAAGAATGAGCTACTACTGGCCTACGATGGTCCAAGACTCAATAGAGTATGCAAAGAAGTGCAAAGCTTGTCAATTCCATGCAAACTTCATCCATCAGCCACCAAAACCTCTACATCCGACTGTCGCTTCATGGCCTTTTGAAGCTTGGGGGATCGATCTTGTTGGTCTAATAACGTCTAAGTCATCACCAGGTCACTCTTATATCCTTGCAGCAATGGATTACTTTTCAAGATAGGCCGAAGCAGTCGCACTAAGAGAAGCCAAGAAGAAAAATGTTGTGGACTTCGTTCGAACTCATATGATGACCATTATGGCATCCCAGATCGCATTGTGATAGATAACGGGAGGCAATTCTCCAATAGTCTGATGGACAAGTTGTGTGAGAAATTGAAGTTCAAGCAGTACAAATCGTCGATGTATAACGCTATAGAAAATTGGTTGGCAGAGACGTTTAACTAGGCGTTGTGCAAGTTACTGAAGAAAGTGGTCTATAGGGCAAAAAGAGACTGGCAAGAAAAGATTGGTGAAGCATTATAGGCTTATAGAACTACGCATCGCACTCTCACGAGGGTTACACCTTATTCCCTCGTCTATGTGGTAGAGGTCGTGCTCCCTTTGGAGAGAGAGTTTCTGTCATTAAGACTGGTTGTACATGAGGGATTGACAACAGAAGATAATGCAAAGTTGTGCCTTCAAGAATTGGAAACACTCGATGAGAGAATATTAGATGCCCAACAAGCATTGGAGTGTTATCAAGCACGAATGACGAAAGCATTTGATAAAAATCTCAGACTGCGGTCATTTTAAGTTGGTGATCTTGTATTCACTGTTCTAAGGCCCATCATCACGACACGACATACGGAAAATAAGTTTATACCTAAGTGGGATGTCCCCTACATTGTCAAAGAAGTCACACAAATGGAGCATACAAGATCGTTGATAATGACGACTTGAGGATCGACATCATCAACGGAAAGTATCTAAAAAAATTTTATGCATAAAATGTAAAGACTCTTAATCGTAAGAGTATATAAACTACATGATGCTTCTAGCCCTCATGAGCTTAAAAGGTGAACGGCCCCAATTGAAAGAAAAAAAATGTATTTGTTTGAACTACGTTATGACTTAATCTCTTCGATTAAAAGGGTACGTAGGCAGCTTAAAGGAGTGAAAAAAAATTTAAGTTCAGTCAAAGCAATAAATAAAAAAGTCTAAGCCATGAGAAGAAGCCAAATATATTATTACGTCATGAGCAAATGAAATTACAAGTGGTCCAAGTAGACAAATAAAACATAAAAAAGGGTAGCAATAAAAGAAGAAAGGCTAAATTGTCCATTTGAAGTCATGCAATTCTTGTCGCGCACCCTTTAGGTAGTCATCAAAACGTTGTTAGACTTTCAGCATCATGTTCGTTGGCGATCGAGGCGCTTTCAACTGCACTCACTTCCTAACGTATTTTGGAGGCTTCAAGTCGTTGCTGATATAAAGACTTCTTTTCCTCTGATATGAGCTCCAAAATTCTCTCATGGTTAGTCTCCAAAGTTTTGAGCTAGATTTTGAGTCTTTTGATCTCAAGAAGTGTTTGCTCAGACTGCTACTGGTGTGTGTTTTTCTTTTCAAAGGAGCAGTTGTTGCTCGATGAAATGTCATCCAGCTTGCTTCGAAGCTTTGCCAAATTACGGTCCCTTTGGGCCAAAGTCTACTTGGAAAAGTACGATAGTTGCAGCTCATTGTTCTTTTCCACATGAAGAAAATATTCCCATATAAACTGGCGAATAGGAGGCAAGTTGGTTGCGTCAGCATTTGAGACAGCTTGAAATATCTTGTGCATCTCCGTTTTAAGGGAGGAAACTCGATCTCTCAAAGCGAGCACGAGCGAGTTTCTGTTGGGCTGTAACACCCGAGATTCTTTGGGTAAGTTTAAAATGTTGTTTTGGTAAAGTTTTATTATGAATGTAATTATTTTGAGGGTAATTTGGTGATTTTTGGAAAAAGAAAGGGCATTTTGGTCTTTTAGAGAAGATATTTTGATTTTTTTATTATTATTATTATTATTATTATTTAAAAAAAAAAAAAAAAAAAAGAAAAGAAGAAAATTTTCTTCTCTCTCCCTCGCGCATCTCTCTCTCTCTCTCTCTCTCTCTCTCTCTCTCTCTCTCTCTCGCCGAAGCTCCCGTCTCCGCCGCACGCCGCCGGCCCCTCCTCCTTCTTCTTCGTTCTCACCGAGCAGCAGCCGCCGAACACCCATCCATAGTCGTTTTCTTTTTCTTCTTCAGCCTCGCCGGAGCTCACGAACCGCCGGAGCTCCACCTGAGCTGAACACAGCCACCGCCGAATCCATCGGCTTCTTCTTCGTTCCGTCCGACACCCACGGCCGATCGCCGGTTTCTGTTCGCGAAATTTCGAGTCAAGCAATCCATCTTATTCTTCGTCTTCTTCCTCTCGAGTAGCAAGCCGCCACAGCACTGAACATCGTCGGAAAACACCATTTCCGCCGCGATTTCAAGGTGGGTTTTCGTTCCGTGAGAAGTTTGGCATTTTGAGCTCGAGTTTGATCGATTTTCAGCAAAATAACCTCGGATTATTGTAGATCGGGCTGCAACGCACCAGAAGCGAACCTCCACGCCCCGTTTGGAAGCCTCACGTGCCGGCCACGCACCGCCGTGCTCCGGTCACGCGCCGCCGCTCGCCAGAGTTGGGTAAAAATTGCCATTAGGTCCGTTTCGTCGAGTTATTAATGTTAGAATGTGTTCTAGCGTAAATCGGATGGTTTAAGACACGTTTAGGACACTTTTTAGGTGAATTGTCGAGGACCTTGGTTCGTACTTGGAGTGGGAACTCGAGAAGCTCATTTCTAGTGAAGAAAGAGTATTTTAGTAAGTAAAGACATAAGGTAAGGGATCTCACAACGAAAGAAGTTTTCAAAACCTTGAGCTAGCTCTATGTTTACTTTGAAAGTATATGTTTTTCATGTTAAGTATTTAAGAAAGAAAGTGTATTATATGTATGTTTTTGAAATGCGATTGCTATGACTTATGCATTCATAACTATGTTCTAAAACGAATGGGACCTCATGCATGTGTTGTGTGCTCATGAAAAGATTTATATAGGCTGTGACGATAATTCTCCCAAAAGTTTTATGTGGGTTTTGAGGGAACCCGAGTCTTCGAACTCTATATGCTCCCGGGGTTCGAGAGTGCCCCCACGACTGTAGCCGACGGGCTTGAGTCTTCGGACTCCACGATGGTAGCCTTCGGGCTGAGTCTTCGGACTCCATGATATATGTTAGCTTTCGAGCTTAACTCTCAGAGGTAGGGAGGACTCTATTCGATGGAAAAACTATGTCTTCGGACTATTCAGAGGCCCTCGGGAGAATTTAATCGTTCACAAGAGCCGCGAGGAAAAGTACATGGTTTATAAAAGGAATTTTAGGTCCCCTACTAAAGCGATGGTTTACGATGGTTTTATGATTTAAAATGACATGTTGCATGTGATTGAAACTATGATGGACTTACTGAGTATTATTCGTTAATACTCACCCTTTTCCTTTTTAAAATGTTTTCAGGTAAGGCTAAGATCGGCCCTAGCGCGTGACCGGAGATCATCTACTCGAGTCATGGGAGCCGACCGATCGCTATTCCGCTTCTTTTGTGTTTCTAGATGTATATAGAACTCATGTTAAGTTTTTAAATGTTTAAGAGAATGTTTCAAAATCTTTTAAACCTTTCTTTGTAAATCGTGCACGTGTATTTGGTTTCTGCTGTTTGAACCCTAGCATCATATTGAGAAGTTTGTTGGATGCTAGGAGGTTGTTTGAAAATCTTAGAAGTGTGTTTTCTATGTCTTATTAGGTAAGGGTCAGATTTTTGGTTTTCGCGTAGTTACGTCGTTATGCTGCCGAAATTATTGGTAATATAGCGACGTGACTTAGTAATGACTCTTAGGTAGCGTGTTGAGCCTATAGGGTCGTTACAGTTGGTATCAGAGCACTAGGTTATAGGTTCTGTAGACTAGTTTACTTCGTAAGCATCAGGTATCCCATGACTAAGTAGTGATTTCCAGTCATCGCGCAGGTACGCCTCTGAAGTAAACTTTTAATTCGTTTGTTGAAAAGCATGTTATTTTTATGAAATAATTCATATGTGAAATGTATTTTAAGTTAAGGAAAGTTTAAGAAAAGTTGAAAAGTGTGATCCCTTTTGATGTGGAGGTTAAACTTGTTTATGTTTGTTTGTTAAGTATGCCGCCTAGAAGGAGAGGCAGAGGACGGGGTAGAGGACGTGGTGCTGGTAGAACACATGACTTACCTCCTGAGATGCCAGTGGAACAGGAGGTGAATTCTGGGGCAAATTTCCCTGTTGCTCAGGATCAACCTGATCCAGTTATGGAGCCTGCAAATCCTACGGTTGCGTCGTTGATGTTAGAGGCGATGCAGAACTTAGTACAAGCGACCGTGACGACCCAGTTAGCGCAGATGGGTCAAGCTTCTACGCCAGCTTCATTACAAGCCCGTCACTTGAAAGACTTTAGAAAGTATGATCCAAGGGCGTTTGACGGATCCTCTGGGGATCCTACAGTGGCGGAGTTATGGTTGTTCTCTATGGAGAACATTTTTCAGTTGATGAGTTGCCCGGATGAATATAAAGTTTCTTGCGCCACATTTATGCTGAGGGATGATGCGTACTTATGGTGGGAATCTGCTCAGAGGACCATAGGTACAGGAGGAGGAGTAATGACGTGGCCAATATTCAGAGAGGCTTTCTGGAATAAATATTATCCTGCGACTGCACGATACAAGAAACAAGAAGAATTTCTACAACTTAAACAGAATCGACGTCCAGTAGACGTCTACGAGAGGGAATTCACAAGGTTATCTCGTTTTGCTCCCGAGCTGGTAGATACTGAGGCCAAGAAAACGGAGCGTTTTGTAATGGGTTTGGATCCTCAGGTTAAAGGCGTGGTGCAGGCTGTAGCACTTCACGACTATGCTGCTGCGGTAAGGACAGCAGAGTTTATTGTTGCAGGCCAACAGAGTGAGATTCCTATGGTCCAAAACCCGAGTCAGTCATCCTCTGGTCACAAGAGGAGATGGAGTCAGGCGAACTTGAATCTCCAGCGTTCTCAACAGTCTTCACAGTCGTCCATGAGGTCACAGGCCGCTTCTAGCCAGAGGCAGCAAGTGAATAGGCCGGGACATAACACTGGGGAGAAACCTCGTTGTAATGAATGTGGAAAGTTTCATTGGGGTCAGTGCCTGATGCGGTCTGGGTTGTGTTTTCGATGTAAGAAGGAGGGACACAGAGCTGAAAATTGTCCTACCCTCCCAGACAGGAGAGGCCAGCCTTCGGGTTCAGGTGGAGTAGGACTTAATAGGCCCACACTTCAGCAAGGGAGAGTTTTTGCTAGTACCGGCAGGGAGGCTGGTAACTCAGATGCTGCAGTTACAGGTACGCTTCCCGTTTTGGGATACCTTGCATTTGTATTATTTGATTCAGGTTCTACACATTCCTTTATTTCTGCGTCTTTCGGGAGACAAGCTGAGTTAGAACTTGAGCCATTACCCTCTGCTTTGTCTGTTGCTACTCCGATGGGGTTGAGTCTATTAGCTACTGAGGGGATTAAGAATGGTAAGATGATAGTTTCCGACCACGAGCTGGATGTGAATTTGATAGTCCTCGAGATGGAAGGGTTCGATGTTATTCTAGGCATGGATTGGCTGGCTTTAAACCATGCTAATATTGATTGTTTCCGTAAAGAAGTGGTGTTTACGCCACCAAAACAGGCCAGTTATAAGTTTAAGGGGACTAGAACTGGAGTTAATCCAAGAGTGATATCTGCTCTTAAAGCGAGAAAGCTAGTTTTTAAGGGATCATGGGGTATCTTAGCTAGCGTTGTGGAAGTGAGACACACCGAGGTTCACGCATCGTCTGTGCCTGTGGTGAATGAATTTCTAGATGTGTTTCCTGAAGATCTTTCAGGGTTGCCTCCCGTGAGAGAAATAGACTTCACCATAGAGCTTGAACCAGGAACCGCTCCTATCTCTAAAGCTCCTTATAGAATGGCACCAGCGGAATTGAAAGAGCTGAAGTTGCAACTGCAGGACCTATTGGATAAAGGTTTTATTCGACCTAGCGTGTCTCCTTCAGGAGCACCGGTCTTGTTTGTAAAGAAGAAAGATGGAACCATGCGACTGTGCATCGATTACAGGGAATTGAACAAAGTTACGATTAAGAATAAGTACCCTCTTCCTCGTATAGACGACCTCTTTGATCAGTTACAGGGAGCGTCGGTGTTTTCAAAGATTGATCTGAGGTCAGGGTACCATCAGTTGAGGGTCAGAGAAAGAGACATCCCTAAGACGGCATTTAGATCACGATATGGACATTTTGAATTCACGGTGATGTCTTTTGGTTTGACTAACGCCCCTGCAGTTTTTATGGACTTGATGAATAGAGTATTCAAGGAGTTCCTAGATGCTTTCGTAATTGTATTCATTGATGACGTCCTTGTATACTCTAAAACTGAGAAAGAACATGAAGAGCATTTGAGAAGAGTGTTGACGACTTTGAAGGAGAACCAGTTGTACGCGAAATTCTCCAAGTGCGAGTTTTGGCTTACAAAGGTGTCTTTCTTAGGACACGTAGTGTCAAAGGCAGGGATTTCCGTAGATCCAGCGAAAGTAGAGGCTGTAACGCTATGGCCTTGTCCGACTACAGTTACTGAAGTACGGAGTTTCCTAGGTCTAGCAGGTTACTATAGACGGTTCATCCAGGATTTCTCTAAGATAGCTACGCCTTTGACTCAACTAACTCGCAAAAGCAAGTCATTTGTCTGGACTGACGAGTGTGAAGCGAGTTTCCAGACACTTAAACAGAGATTGGTATTAGCCCCTGTTCTTTCTGTGCCTGAGGGAACAGGTGGATTTGTAGTTTTCACTGATGCATCGAGGAAAGGGCTAGGAGCAGTGTTGATGCCATGTGGAAAGGTTATAGCCTATGCGTCTCGCCAGTTGAAAAGTCACGAGCAAAACTATCCAACCCATGATTTGGAGTTGGCCGCAGTTGTCTTCGCCTTGAAGATCTGGAGGCATTATTTGTATGGTGAGAAGATTCAGATCTTCACGGACCATAAGAGTTTGAAGTACTTGTTTACACAAAAAGAGTTAAACATGCGGCAACGTAGATGGTTAGAGCTGGTAAAAGACTACGAACTAGAAATTCTTTATCATCCCGGTAAGGCAAATGTTGTCGCAGATGCTCTCAGTAGAAAGACTGTACATACTTCAGCTCAGATCACTAGTCAGGATGAGCTACAGGTAGAGATGGAGAATGCTGAAATTACAGTTTTGATAGGTGAAGCGACTACACGCTTAGCTCAGTTGACTGTGCAACCAACTTTGAGGCAACGTATTATAGTCTCTCAGCGATTGGATCTTAGTTTAATGGAAAAGCTACGACAAATCGGCACTGAGCAAGCTCAAGAGTTTTCGGTGTCTTCAGATGGTGGACTTCTATATCAAGGGCGATTATGTGTACCTAATATTGATGAATTGAAGAATGAGATTATGACCGAAGCGCATAGTTCGCCATTTTCGATGCATCCTGGTAGTACCAAGATGTATCAAGACCTAAAACAGATTTTCTGGTGGCACAGTATGAGAAAGGATGTAGCGGAGTTTGTCAGTAAGTGCTTAGTATGTCAACAGGTTAAAGCGCCGAGACAGAGACCGGCAGGATTGTTGCAACCATTGAATGTGCCTTTGTGGAAGTGGGATGAAAGCTCTATGGATTTCATTGTTGGGTTGCCCAGAACGATAAAAGGTTATACGGTGATTTGGGTCATCGTGGATAGGCTTACCAAATCGGCGCATTTTCTTTCGGGTAAGTCTACCTATTCTACAGAGAAATGGGCACAAATCTATATGCAGGAGATAGTGCGATTACACGGAGTTCCTGCTAGAATTGTCTCGGACAGGGATGCCCGTTTTACTTCTAACTTTTGGAGAGGCTTACAGAAAGCTCTGGGTACTCAGCTGGATTTTAGCACTTCTTTTCATCCCCAAACGGACGGACAGACCGAGCGATTGAATCAAGTTTTGGAGGATATGTTACGTGCATGTGCGTTGGATTTCCCAGGTAGTTGGGATACTTACTTGCACCTGATGGAGTTTGCCTATAACAATAGTTATCAGGCTACTATAGGAATGGCACCGTTTGAAGCTTTGTATGGTAAAAGATGTAGGACTCCAATATATTGGGATGAGGTCGGTGAACGACAGCTTTTGGGGCCAGAGTTAGTTCAAGTCACGAACAATGCTATTCAGAAAATCAGGGTAAGAATGCAGACTGCACAGAGTAGACAGAAGAGCTATGCTGACACAAGACGAAGGGATCTAGAATTCGAAGTAGGCGACCATGTGTTTCTTAAAGTGGCTCCGATGAAAGGAGTGTTGAGGTTCGGCCGGAAAGGAAAGTTAAGTCCGCGGTTTATAGGGCCGTTCGAGATTCTTGAGCGAATAGGCCCTGTGGCTTATAGATTGGCATTACCGCCATCTCTCTCTGCGGTCCATGATGTATTCCATGTCTCGATGTTAAGAAAGTACGTGCCGGACCCTTCGCATGTGATTGACTACGAGCCATTACAGTTGAATGAAAATATGAGTTATGAAGAACGGCCGACTCGAATTCTAGCAAGAGATCGTAAGACCCTTCGTAACCGAGAGATTAATTTGGTTAAAGTGCTCTGGCAGAACCATCGGATGGAAGAGGCTACTTGGGAACGTGAAGATGAAATGCGAGCCAAGTATCCTGAACTGTTCCAAGACTAGGAACTTTCGGGGACGAAAGTTCTTAAGGGGGGAAGAATGTAACACCCGAGATTCTTTGGGTAAGTTTAAAATGTTGTTTTGGTAAAGTTTTATTATGAATGTAATTATTTTGAGGGTAATTTGGTGATTTTTGGAAAAAGAAAGGGCATTTTGGTCTTTTAGAGAAGATATTTTGATTTTATTATTATTTAAAAAAAAAAAAAAAAAAAAAGAAAAGAAGAAAATTTTCTTCTCTCTCCCTCGCGCATCTCTCTCTCTCTCTCTCTCTCTCTCTCTCTCTCGCCGAAGCTCCCGTCTCCGCCGCACGCCGCCGGCCCCTCCTCCTTCTTCTTCGTTCTCACCGAGCAGCAGCCGCCGAACACCCATCCATAGTCGTTTTCTTTTTCTTCTTCAGCCTCGCCGGAGCTCACGAACCGCCGGAGCTCCACCTGAGCTGAACACAGCCACCGCCGAATCCATCGGCTTCTTCTTCGTTCCGTCCGACACCCACGGCCGATCGCCGGTTTCTGTTCGCGAAATTTCGAGTCAAGCAATCCATCTTATTCTTCGTCTTCTTCCTCTCGAGTAGCAAGCCGCCACAGCACTGAACATCGCCGGAAAACACCATTTCCGCCGCGATTTCAAGGTGGGTTTTTGTTCCGTGAGAAGTTTGGCATTTTGAGCTCGAGTTTGATCGATTTTCAGCAAAATAACCTCGGATTATTGTAGATCGGGCTGCAACGCACCAGAAGCGAACCTCCACGCGCCGTTTGGAAGCCTCACGCGCCGGCCACGCGCCGCCGTGCTCCGGTCACGCACCGCCGCTCGCCGGAGTTGGGTAAAAATTGCCATTAGGTCCGTTTCGTCGAGTTATTAATGTTAGAATGTGTTCTAGCGTAAATCGGATGGTTTAAGACACGTTTAGGACACTTTTTAGGTGAATTGTCGAGGACCTTGGTTCGTACTTGGAGTGGGAACTCGAGAAGCTCATTTCTAGTGAAGAAAGAGTATTTTAGTAAGTAAAGACATAAGGTAAGGGATCTCACAACGAAAGAAGTTTTCAAAACCTTGAGCTAGCTCTATGTTTACTTTGAAAGTATATGTTTTTCATGTTAAGTATTTAAGAAAGAAAGTGTATTATATGTATGTTTTTTAAATGCGATTGCTATGACTTATGCATTCATAACTATGTTCTAAAACGAATGGGACCTCATGCATGTGTTGTGTGCTCATGAAAAGATTTATATAGGCTGTGACGATAATTCTCCCAAAAGTTTTATGTGGGTTTTGAGGGAACCCGAGTCTTCGAACTCTATATGCTCCCGGGGTTCGAGAGTGCCCCCACGACTGTAGCCGACGGGCTTGAGTCTTCGGACTCCACGATGGTAGCCTTCGGGCTGAGTCTTCGGACTCCATGATATATGTTAGCTTTCGAGCTTAACTCTCAGAGGTAGGGAGGACTCTATTCGATGGAAAAACTATGTCTTCGGACTATTCAGAGGCCCTCGGGAGAATTTAATCGTTCACAAGAGCCGCGAGGAAAAGTACATGGTTTATAAAAGGAATTTTAGGTCCCCTACTAAAGCGATGGTTTACGATGGTTTTATGATTTAAAATGACATGTTGCATGTGATTGAAACTCTTATTTTGAAACTATGATGGACTTACTGAGTATTATTCGTTAATACTCACCCTTTTCCTTTTTAAAATGTTTTCAGGTAAGGCTAAGATCGGCCCTAGCGCGTGACCGGAGATCATCTACTCGAGTCATGGGAGCCGACCGATCGCTATTCCGCTTCTTTTGTGTTTCTAGATGTATATAGAACTCATGTTAAGTTTTTAAATGTTTAGGAGAATGTTTCAAAATCTTTTAAACCTTTCTTTGTAAATCGTGCACGTGTATTTGGTTTCTGCTGTTTGAACCCTAGCATCATATTGAGAAGTTTGTTGGATGCTAGGAGGTTGTTTGAAAATCTTAGAAGTGTGTTTTCTATGTCTTATTAGGTAAGGGTCAGATTTTTGGTTTTCGCGTAGTTACGTCGTTATGCTGCCGAAATTATTGGTAATATAGCGACGTGACTTAGTAATGACTCTTAGGTAGCGTGTTGAGCCTATAGGGTCGTTACATGGGCAGCCTCCCACATAGTTTGGGCAGCTTGACGTTGTATGTCAGAAAAATGCGAAATCATGCTGTCGACATTGGAGATGGAAGCCTCTGAAGCAGCCATTTGCACTTCTCTTTGCACTTGTTGGGATCCTTGATTAACAGCAATGTGATTGAGGGCATCACCATATCAGCTGGTGGTCTGAATGATTCAATCTGTGCAGGGAGAGTGTCTAAAACATGGCGGCTCGTTGGCGACTGATTTCCCAGAGACAGCTACAACATAGAAAAAGATGCTAAGTCCATACACAAGCTCTTAAATAATTTAAACAAATGAGAAAGGAGAAAGATGGGCACCAACTGAACGTCTAGAAGGCTTAAGAAACTGCGGGGCCTTTAAGGTACCTTCGAGAGGTTTGGCATTGGAGCTTGTCAGCTTCTCTGTTTTCCTTGGTCTTTTTCAATGACGATCATCATTGCTATCGTAGCTTGCATCGTCCCCGACAAGGGAACCTCTTGGATGGGTCGGCATCTCGACCGACGTCTCACAAACATTTTTAACTGTACCACTAGCATTCTTGTCTTTGGTAAGTCTATGCGTAACTGGAGGAGGGTGGAGAATTTGCGCCAAGTGTTGTAGAATGCATGCGTCGATCACCATGCTACGATCAATCTCCTGAGAGAAATTAAAAGGCAGTTGATAGCCATGAACCGCGACCTAAACATTGTTCAAGATCTTAATATTTGTGCGGCGGTGGGGGGATTTCAAAATTTGCCCGGAGTGCAATGCACCCAAGCAGCGGCGGGGGGCTTCCAAAATCCCGGAGTGCAACACGGGATTGTGCTGTCCAAAATTCGCCCGAAATGAAACACGCCCAAGCGGCGACAGGGGGCTTCCAAAATTTGCCCGGAGTAAGTCTTTCGATATTAAGAAGTGTTTGCTCAAACTGCTGCTGGAATGCGTTTTTCTTTTTAAAGGAACAGTTGTCGCTAAATGAATTGTCATCCAGCCTACTTCGAAGCTTTGCCAAATTAGGGTCCATTTGGGCCAAAGTCTACTTGGAAGAGTACGATAGTTGCAGCTCATTGTTCTTTCCCACATGGAAAAAATATTCCCCTATAACATGGCGAAAAGGTGGCAATTTGGTTGCGTCAGCGTTTTAGACAGCTTGAAATATCTTGTGCATCTCCATTTCAAGGGAGGGAACTCGATCTCTCAAAGCGAGCACGAGCGAGTTTCTGTTGGACAGCCTCCCACATAGTTTGGGCAGCATGATGTTGTATGTCAGAAAAACGGGAAATCATGTTGTCGACATTGGAGATGGAAACCTCTGAACTAGCCATTTGCACTTTCTTAGCTCTTGTTGGGATCCTTTATGAACAGCAATAGGTTGGGTCAAGGTCATCACCTTGTCAGCTGGTGCTCTAAATGATTCAATATGCGCAGGGAAAGTGTCCAAAACATGGCAGCTCGTCGGCGACTGATTTCCCAGAGACACCTACAGCATAGAAAAAGATGCTTAAGTCCATACACAAGCTCTTAAATAATTTAAACAAAGGAAAAGTGGGAAAGATGTGCACCAACCGAAGGTATAGGAGGCTTAAGAAGCTGCAAGGCCTTTGAGGTACCTTCGAGAGGTTTGGCATTGGAGCTTGTCAGCTTCCCATTTTTCCTTGGTCTTTTCCAATGACAATCATCATTGGTATCGTAGCTTGCATCATCCCCGACAAGGGAACCCCTTGGATGGGTCGGCATCTCGACCGACGTCTCGCAAACATTTTTAACTGTACCACTAGCATTCTTGTCTTTGGTAAGTCTATGCCTAACTGGAGAAGGGTGTAGAATTTACGCCAAGTGTTGTAGAATGCATGTGTCGATCACCACACTATGATCAATCTCCTGAGAGAAATTAAAAAGCAGTTGATAGCCATGAACTGCGACCTAAACATTCTTCAAGATCTTAATATTGGTGCGGCGGCGGCAGAATTTCAAAATTTTCTAGGAGTGCAACGACACCCAAGCAGCGGCGGAGGGCTTCTAAAATCCCTAGTGCAACACGCGGTGGGGCCGTCCAAAATTCGCCCTGAGTGAAACACACCCAAGCGGCGATAGGGGGCTTCCAAAATCTACCCGGAATGAGTCTTTCGATCTCAATAAGTGTTTGCTCAGACTGCTGCTGGAATGCATTTTTCTTTTCAAATGAGCAGTTGTTGCTCGATGAAATGTCATCCAGCTTGCTTCGAAGCTTTGCCAAATTACGGTCCATTTGGGCCAAAGTCTACTTGGAAGACTACGATAGTTGCAGCTCATTGTTCTTTCCCACATGGCAAAAATATTCCCCTATAAATTGGAGAAGAGGTGGCAAGTTGGTCGCGTCAGCATTTGAGACGGTTTGAAATATCTTGTGCATCTCCGTTTCAAGGGAGGGAACTCAATCTCTCAAGCGAGCATAAGCAAGTTTCTGTTGGGTAGCCTCCCACATAGTTTGGGCAGCCTGACGTTGTATGTCAGAAAAACGTGAAATCATGCTGTCGACATTGGAGATAGAAGCCTCTGAACCAGTGCACTTCTCTTGGCTCTTGTTGGGATCCTTGATTAACAACAATAGGTTTGGTCGAGGCCATCACCTTGTCAGCTGGTGCTCTGAATGATTCAATATGCGCAGGGAGAGTGTCCAAAACATGGCGGCTCGTCGGCGATTGATTTCCCAAAGACACCTACAACGTAGAAAAAGATGCCTAAGTCCATACACAAGCTCTTAAATAATTTAAACAAAGGAGAAGGGCGAAAGATTGGCACCAATCGAAGGTCTAAGAGGCTTAAGAAATTGCGGGGCCTTTGAGGTACTTTCAAGAGGTTTGGCATTGAAGCTTGTCAGCTACCCTCTTTTCCTTGGTCTTTTCCAATGACGATCATCATTGCTATCGTAGCTTGTATCATTCCCAAGAAGGGAACCCCTTGGATGGGTCAGTATCTCGACTGGCTTCTCACAAACAATTTTAACTGTACCACTAGCAATCTTGTCTTTGGTAAGTCTATGCGTAACTGGAGAAGGGTGTAGAATTTGCGCCAAGTGTTGTAGAATGCATATGTCGATCACCATGCTACGATCAATTGCCTAAGAGAAATTAAAAGGCAGTTGATAGCCATGAACCGCGACCTAAACATATTTCAAGAACTTAATATTGGTGCAGCAGCGGGGGATTTCAAAATTTGCCCAGAGTGCAACACGCCCAAGCAGCAAATGGGGGCTTCCAAAATCCTGGAGTGCAACACGCTGTGGGGCCGTCCAAAATTTGCCCTTAGTGAAACACGCTAAAGCGGAGACAGAGGCTTCCAAAATCTGCCCGGAGTGAGTCTTTCGATCTCAAGAAGTGTTTTCTCATACTAGTGCTGGAATGCATTTTTCTTTTCAATGGAGTAGCTGCAGCTCGATGAAATGTCATCCAGCTTGCTTCGAAGCTTTGACAAATTACGATCCATTTGGGCCAAAGTCTACTTGGAAGAGTACGATAGTTGCATCTCATTGTTCTTTCCCACATGGCCAAAATATTCTCCTATAAACTGGCGAAGAGGTGGCAAGTTGGTCGCGTCAGCGTTTGAGACGGCTTGAAAAATCTTGTGCATCTCTGTTTCAAGGGAGGGAACTCGATCTCTCAAAGCGAGCATGAACGAGTGTCTTTTGGGCAGCCTCTCACATAATTTCGATAGCTTGACGTTGTATGTCAGAAAAACACAAAATCATGCTGTCGACATTGGAGATGGAAGCTTCTAAAGCAGCCATTTGTACTTCTCTTGGCTCTTATTCGGATCCTTGACGAACAACAATAGGTTGGGTCGAGGCCATCACCTTGTCAGCTAGTGCTCTGAGTGATTCAATCTGCGTAGGGAGAGTGTCCAAAACATGGCAGCTCGTCGACGATTGATTTCCCAGAGAATCCTACAGTGTAGAAAAAGATTCCTAAGTTCATACACAAGCTCTTAAATAATTTAAACAAAGGAGAATGGCGAAAGATGGGCACCAACTGAAGGTATAGGAGTCTTAAGAAGCTACCGGGCCTTTGAGGTATCTTCGAGAGGTTTGGCATTGGAGCTTGTCAGCTTCCCATTTTTCCTTGGTCTTTTCCAATGATGATCATCATTGTTATAGTAGCTTGCATCGTCCCCGACAAGGGAACCCCTTGAATGGGTCGGCATCTCGACCGGCGTCTCACAAATATGTTTAACTGTACCACTAGCATTTTAGTCTTTGGTAAGTCTATGCGTAACCGGAGGAGAGTTGAGAATTTGCGCCAAGTGTTGTAGAATGCATGTATCGATCACCACGCTACGATCAATCTCCTTTGAGAAATTAAAAGGTAGTTGATAGCCATGAACCGCGACCTAAACATTCTTCAAGATCTTAATATTGGTGAGGCGGCGGGGGATTTCAAAATTCGCCAGGAGTGCAACACGCTGAAGTAGTGGCGAGGGGCTTCCAAAATCCCGGAGTGCAACACGCGGTGGGGCTGTCCAAAATTCGCCCGAAATGAAACACACCTAAGCGGCGACAGGGGGCTTCCAAAATTTTCCTGGAGTGAGTTTTTCGATATCAAAAAGTGTTTGCTCAGACTGCTGCTGGAATGCTTTTTTCTTTTCAAAGGAACAGTTGTCGCTCGATGAAATGTCATCCAGCTTGCTTCGAAGCTTTGCCAAATTAGGGTCCATTTGGGCCAAGGTCTACTTGGAAGAGTACGATAGTTGCAGCTCATTGTTCTTTCCCACATGGAGAAAATATTCCCCTATAACATGGCGAAGAGGTGGCAAGTTGGTCGCGTCAGCGTTTGAGACGGCTTGAAAGAACTTGTGCATCTCCGTTTCAAGGGAGGGAACTCGATCTCTCAAAGCGAGCACGAGCGAGTTTCTGTTGGGCAGCCTCCCACATAGTTTGGGCAGCTTGACGTTGTATGTCAGAAAAACGCAAAATCATGCTGTTGACATTGGAGATGGAAGCCTCTGAAGCAGCCATTTGCACTTCTCTTGGCTCTTGTTGGGATCCTTGATGAACAACAATAGGTTGGGTCAAGGCCATCACCTTGTCAGCTGGTGCTCTGAATGATTCAATCTGCGCAGGGAGAGTGTCCAAAACATGGCGGCTCGTCGGCGACTGATTTCTCAGAGAATCCTACAGCGTAGAAAAATATGCCTAAGTCCATACACAAACTCTTAAATAATTTAAACAAATGAGAAGGGCGAAAGATGGGCACCAACCGAAGGTATAGGAGGCTTAAGAAGCTGCGGGGCCTTTGAGGTACCTTCGAGAGGTTTGGCATTGGAGATTGTCAGCTTCCCTATTTTCCTTGGTCTTTTCCAATGACAATCATCATTGGTATCGTAGCTTGCATCATCCCCTACAAGGGAACCCCTTGGATGGGTCGGCATCTCGACCGACGTCTCCCAAACATTTTTAACTGTACCACTAGCATTCTTGTCTTTGGTAAGTCTATGCGTAACCGGAGGAGAGTGGAGAATTTGTGCCTAGTGTTGTAGAATGCATGTATAGATCACCACGCTACGATCAATCTCCTCAGAGAAATTGAAAGGCAGTTGATAGCCATGAACCGCGACTTAAACATTCTTCAACATCTTAATATTGGTGCGACGGCAGGGGGATTTCAAAATTCACCAGCAGTGCAACACGCCCAAGCAGCGGCAAGGGGCTTCCAAAATCCCGGAGTGTAACACGCTGTGGGGTCGTCCAAAATTGGCCGAAATGAAACAAGCCCAAGCGGCGACAGGGGGCTTCCAAAATTTTCCTGGAGTGAGTTTTTCGATATCAAGAAGTGTTTGCTCAGACTGCTGCTGGAATGCGTTTTTCTTTTCAAAGGAACAGTTGTCGCTCGATGAAATGTCATCCAGCTTGCTTCGAAGCTTTGCCAAATTAGGGTCCATTTGGGCCAAGGTCTACTTGGAAGAGTACGATAGTTGCAGCTCATTGTTCTTTCCCACATGGAGAAAATATTCCCCTATAACATGGCGAAGAGGTGGCAAGTTGGTCGCGTCAGCGTTTGAGACGGCTTGAAAGAACTTGTGCATCTCCGTTTCAAGGGAGGGAACTCAATCTCTCAAAGTGAGCACGAACGAGTTTCTGTTGGGCAGCCTCCCACATAGTTTGGGCAGTTTGACGTTGTATGTCAGAAAAACGCAAAATCATGATGTTGACATTGGAGATGGAAGCCTCTGAAGCAGCCATTTGCACTTCTCTTGGCTCTTGTTGGGATCCTTGATGAACAACAATAGGTTGGGTCAAGGCCATCACCTTGTCAGCTGGTGCTCTGAATGATTCAATCTGCGCAGGGAGAGTGTCCAAAACATGGCGGCTCGTCGGCGACTGATTTCTCAGAGAATCCTACAGCGTAGAAAAATATGCCTAAGTCCATACACAAACTCTTAAATAATTTAAACAAATGAGAAGGGCGAAAGATGGGCACCAACCGAAGGTATAGGAGGCTTAAGAAGCTGCGGGGCCTTTGAGGTACCTTCGAGAGGTTTGTCATTGGAGCTTGTCAGCTTCCCTGTTTTCCTTGGACTTTTTCAATGACGATCATCATTGCTATCGTAGCTTGCATCATCCCCAACAAGGGAACCCCTTGGATGGGTCGGCATCTCGATCGGCGTCTCACAAATATTTTTAACTGTCCCACTAGCATTCTTGTCTTTGGTAAGTCTATGCAGAGAAATTAAAAGGCAGTTGATAGGCAGGAACTGCGACCTAAACATTCTTCAAGATCTTAATATTGGTGCGGCGGTGGGGGATTTCAAAATTCGCCCGAAGTGCAACACGCCCAAGCAGTGGCGGGGGCTTCCAAAATCTGCCCATAGTGCAACACACGGTGGGGCCGTCCAAAATTCGCCAGGAGTGCAACATGCAGTGGGGGGCTTTCAAAATCTTCCAGAGTGCAACACGCCCAAGCGGCGATGGGGAGCTTCCAAAATTTTCCTAGAGTGCAACACGCAGTGGGGGCTTTCAAAATCCATCTGGAGTGCAACACGCCCAAGCGGCGGCGGGGGCTCCCAAAATTCGTCCAGAGTGCAACAGGCCCAAGCCGTGGGGGCTTCCAAAATCCGGGTGGAGTCCAACTAACAGGCCCAAGCTCACCTGGAGGCTTTCAGGAACTCTATAAATAGAGAACTCCCTCCTCCATTTCAAGGGTTCAGAACAGAAGAAACTCAGAGAGAATTCAGAAACAAAGTTGTAAAGTCTCTAGAAGCTCCTGAAAATCAGTTATTGTTTGAACGAATAACACTTCCTAAAGATCAAGAACGCTCCAAGAATCAATCGAAGTTCCAACCTCGAGAACAAGCTCCTTCAGCCCTGGAGTATAGCATACAAGCAGGAGAGAGAATCAGATGATTAAATACTAGAGATTGTACTCACCAAATTAATACAACACAAGTTCATTACATGTGTGGCATTTCTTCATTGAAATTACATTATGAACAATCTTTTAATAAAATAAACTGTATTAAAGTTGTGACTAACCCTATTTTTAAGAAAATGTAACCAAACACCCACACAAGTGTTTAGATGAATTGAAATTACTTTAATAAAAGGAGTTTTAAAAATATATTTAAATACTAGACATACCAAAGATACTAAGACTAAATTGTTTCTTCCATCGACAAAAGTTTTGTTTTTAAATTTAAAAATATTTATTCAATGCCACGAAGCATGTGACGGCGCACAAGCACTACGCCACGTGGACAGAAAAACCCGACAACCAAATCACAGCGTATAATTTCTCCCACGCTTTATCTATTCCACTGAGTTGCAAATTTGCAATCTGAGCTTAGAAACAGACCGCAAGAAGCCAGAAACAAAAATGGCGGACCCGAAAACCAGAGCTCAACTCGGCGGAGGAATGACCGCCACTGACTCGTGGATCAGAAAGCACCGTCTCATCTACACCGAGGCCACACGCCATCCTTTCGTCCTCACCATTCGCGACGGCACCGTCGATCTCTCCGCCTTCAGAAATTGGGTGGTAAGTAAGTTCACAAGAATTCACAAATTAGGTCTCCAAAAACGATCGATTTCTCAAAATAATTAGAATTCGAGTTCAAATCCTTCAGGAACAGGAATGCGAATTTCTGAGATCCTTCGCGGCGTTCGTCGGAAGTGTATTGGTGAAGGCATGGAAAGAATCGGACGACAGAGCGGACGAGGAAGTGATTCTTGGAAGTTTGGCTTCTCTCAACGACGAATTCGGTTGGTTCAAGAGAGAAGCCCTAAAACGAGACATCAATTTGACTGAAATTGTTCCTCAGAAGGCAACCGCAGACTATTCCAGGTACGGATCGAGATTGCTTCAATTTGTTCTTGAGGGAATTTGTTGTGAATGATTGATGTAGGTTTCTGGAGAGTCTGATGCGGCCGGAAGTGGAATATACGGTGGCGATTACGGCTCTTTGGGCGATGGAAGCCGTGTACCATGAGAGCTTTGCGTACTGCTTGGAAGAAGGATCAAAAACGCCATTGGAATTGAGAGAAGGTTGTGAAAGATGGGGGAATGAAGGATTTGGAAAGTACTGCAATACATTGAAGAAGATTGCGGATAGGCGATTGGAGATGGCGGCTGGAGAAGTGGCTAAAAAGGCAGAAGTGGCTTTGTTGAGAGTTCTTGAATACGAAGTTGGGTTTTGGAATATGAACCGTGGTGATCCACAACAAACTGTTCCGCTTGTCGGAGGGTTTTAAGGGACCTGAACACCAAAAAAAAATGCTAAACAAAAAGACTGCAACAGTAGTTTAGCTTTTGAAGCTTTATGATGACAACAAAAGTGGCTGTAGTTTAGTGGTGAGAATTCCACGTTGTGGCCGTGGAGACCTGGGCTCGAATCCCAGCAGCCACATATTATTTTGTGGGTTTTTTTTTGGAATTGGGCTTCTATTTATCAATATAGTTCTATAGCTTGAGAACTTTTTTTATTAAAATAGAATGTTGCTTCATCTTCTTATAGGGGACATGATAAAATAGATGTTTTTATATATTTATCTAACTTTTTTTTTGGGAAATAATGTTTATCTAACTTTGTTGACAAAAATAACAAATTCACTGCAATAGTAGGCGTGAAACTCTGCTGACCATTATTATTTCATTCCAATAACAATATGCGTGCTCTTATCTAAAAAAAAAAGGTTCTCAGATATTTCGATTATGGTCTACTTTTCTTGATATTGTGTTGTGCCATGTTGGATTGGCAGAGATCATTCTGAGCCAAAATTATTAGTGAGGGTGCAAAGGTCAACAAATATTTGAGCTTTTATTGCGCTATCGAAGAGCATTTAGTAGTTACTTCCGAGACTTTTCGAAAATTGATAATATTAAAAATACTTTTTAAATTGAGTTTAAAACTATATGGAATGAAAGATTCGAAATTTTAATCTTTTTAGTTCTAACATGTTATAATGTTTTAATTATAATCTGTTGAGCAATGATCGATGTTATTATAATCCGAGCAATGATCCATTTGGTCAGTATGGCGATGGAAGCAACAATAGTCATGGGTGGATGGGCGGAAATAGAATGTTTGGTTGAAATACTACAATTACACATGTGGACCATTAAAACTGTGCCCTGCAATGCAGCACCATTAAAGCATTAACTAAATTTATTCAAAAAGCAACACCCTTGCTTTAACCAGCATCCGTGACATAAAAAGTTAGAAGGAAAGCATCAACAATTTATACATTCACAAGAAGAAGATACTACGCTCAATTAGAAAAAACAAAAAAAAACAAAAAAAAACAAAGAAGTCCAAACTTCATTTTACACAATGCAACTCTATTCAGAGTGTCCCTAGTTTAGGTTGAACAACTAAAAGCAAGAAACTGAATGTACTCAAATCTCTAGAATGACTACTAAAGTTGCAAATATATCGACCTTTCTAATTTACTTCAATCAGATCGATTATCCTAGCGCCTTCTGCTGTGCCTTCGGCTCTTCCTCCTACTACGTTCATCAGCAGAATCAGATCCTGATTCAGACCCCGAGTCTGAATCAGATGATTCGGAAGACGAGCTGTACCTCCTCTTTCTCCTCCCCCTCTTCTGCTTCTTTCTCCTTCTCCGACTCCTTTCAGACTCTGATTCAGATGAAGAACTGTAAACTGAACTGCTTTCTTCTGAAGAATCATCAGAACCAGTAACTGATGAGGACCCACTATCAGTCTCAAAAACAGAGGCCTCGCTATCACTACTGGATTTTGCATTGGACCGATGCTTTCTTTTGCTTTTCTTCTTCGAATGCTTCTCGGCCTTCTTCTCTTCATCAGAATCTGGATTGTCCAACTCATATGAGACTGCCATCTTCATCCTCAACTTGGGATTCTTTAGTTGTTGAGTTCGAGATGGTCGGGATATGTAAACTCGTTCGTTTTTGCATTCATATGTCCAATGTCCCAGCTGATAACATTTCTGGCACTGTGCAGCAGCTCCACCTGCACTAGACATAGAGGACTTAAGGTCCTTTCTTTCACCCAATCTGACTGCTTTTTCAGTACTCATCAAATACATCTGCCTCTTTGCTTCCCTTTTCTCCTGCCATCTGCTAGGGCCTTCTTCCTTCTGCCCATAAGCATTAACATTTCGAGCAGCAGCGGCCGCAGCTCTTTCAGCCTGAGCACGACTGAGACCTTTTGCAGCACTAAGAGCTGCAGCCTTAATCCTTTCAGCAGCCGCTTGCGACTTTTCTTCCTTCTTACTAGACATGCTTTTTTTCTTTCAATCTCTTCTGAATCTAAATACACTGGCGGGGAACAATCAGAAATTGAAGAATAAGATCGTAATGAATTCCCAAATTAAGAACCAATAGACATTACAAAAAGAAAAGACAACAGAAAAACGAAGCGGGAAGCATTAGGTTTCCTTCTTATAAGACATGCTGTGGATTAAACAACTGAATGTAAATACCCAGACGGAAAATAAATTGAAAGAATAAGATCGTAACAAATCCCCAGATTAAGAGCAGAAAGACCGTAGAAAAAACAAAGAAAGAACTAAAAACAGAGCAAGAAGTATTAGGGTTTCTACCAGTTACCGTAAAAGGCAAAAAAAAAAGAAGAAAATCAGATCAAATTTTAGCCTAAATAACATAATCACACAACATTCCAATGTTTCCGATTGATCAATCGTAGTCGAAATAGAACGCCGAGTTCTAATCGATCTGGTTCGTAAACAAAGGAGGAAATCGAAAGATCGAGCCAAATTACGCAAATTTTGCAGCTACCAAACCCTCAAAATCAGTTTAAAGAAGAGGAATCGAAGTTGGAACATACCTTGGGGATCGAAGATGAAGCGGAATCCAGTTCTCAAAGGAAGTGAAGAGGATCGCGATCTCGAATGAAACGCGAAGGCAGGCCAAGCAGAAAATATCGGAAGGTTGGGAAAGAAAGGAGGCGGAATGGAACAAATGAGTAATGTTGAGTTGGGTCCTGTTGGGTCCTCTAAAAACCGGCCGGTTTAATTTCCGCGTTTTATGCATAAATCAAAGGCTAAATTATAAAAAAAAAAATACCCCTAACTTTATACTCTATTTTAAAAATATCTAGCATAAAAAAATCTTTGAATTTTGTTACTCTATTTTAAAAATATCTAGCATAAAAATATCTTTGAATTTTTAAAAGTTTCGTTAATACGTTAAACTTTCAAAAAAAAAAAAGTTCAAAATATCCTAACGGTTAGTTTTGGATGAAAACCGTTAATACTTTATTTCAAAAATACCTCTAAACTTCAAAAAGTTTCATTAATACCCTTAAACTTTAAAAAAAAATTCAAAAATATCATTACCATTAATAAATGGACAAAAGTCATTAATACCTTGTTTTAAAAATACCTCTAAACTTTCAAAAGTTGCATTAATACCCTTAACGTTAAAAAAAGTTAAAAAATGTCATTATCATTAGTATATGGATGAAAATCGTTTATCTACACTTCATTACCTCCCCTTATATTTGCTCTATCTCCTGATTGCTTCAATCTATGGCTTAACATTTTTCTATTTTTCCCTTTTTTTTCTTTTTTTTTCAATACCTTCTTACTCTCTTCTTCCATTTTTCAATCTCCCTCATTTCTCATATCTTCTTAAATATTAAAACTTTAAATAAATGGGAGGAGCTTTCTCATTTCTAAGCATGCTCAAACATAAATATAAGAAATTTCAACACTCAAATAGTCAATGTCTTTGGAGTTATCTTAAGCTGGAAAAGAACCAAATTGAAAACAACTCATATAGATGCTTTCATTTTTCCTCCATTTGTCCAATTCTCAATCATGGGGACCTTCTTAACTGACCACAACAAATAGACTAATATGAACTGCAAAAATGATTAATAAAATCTTCATCTGCTACAAATTTGGTTATGCATATATTTTCTTTCTTTTCCCTCTCACTAGATGTCCTCAAAATTATGACTCAAATTCTCAACATGTGCCTCTCTTTTTGTGTATTAAACTCCAACGTACTAACTCAAATTACTATCGTACAACCTTGTTAAAGCATTTAAGTCTTGTGATCCCTTGGTGGTTCCATTATTCTCCTTTATTCTTGCTATAGTCTATATATCTTGATTGAAGGGAGTAGTTTTAGAAATTAAGAAATAGAAGAAGAGAGTAAGAAGGTATAAAAAGGAAAGGAAACGAAAAAAATAGAGAAGTGTTAGGCCATAGATTGAAGCAAATCAGGAGAGAGAAAAAATAGAAGAGGAAGCTAATGGGGTGTAGATAAACGGTTTTCGTCTATTTACCATTATGGTAAGGGCATTTTTTAACCCTTTTTTTAAGGTTAAGAGTATCAGTGCAACTTTTGAAAGTTTAGGAGTTTTTTTTAAAACGAGGTACTAACGATTTTTATCCATTTATTAACGGTAAGGGTATTTTTAAACTTTTTTTAAAGTTTAAGGATATTAATGGAACTTTTTAAAAGTTTAGGAGTATTTTTGAAACAAAGTACTAACGGTTTCCATCCAAATAAGAGTATTTTTAAACTTTTCTTTGAAAGTTTAAAGGTATTAATGAAACTCTTGAAAGTTCAAGAATATTTTTTAAACAAAGTACAAAGTTTAAAGGTATTTTTTATAATTTAGCCTAAATCAAAATTCCCTCCGGACACCAACGTCCTCCTTGTTTTAAGTTGTCAAATTTGATTAAGTGAATATCTATTATCTTTTTTTTTTAAGATGAATATCTATTATCTAGGTTAGGTTAAATCATAAGTGTTTCCAAAAAAAAAATTGTTAAATCACAAAGTATATATCATCGACCAAATAATTAGAAGTTCAAATCTCTTAGTTCAAATCTTTTTTCCAAGATATTTTTTAACTCAAAAAGGAATACAGGTCCGTGGCTATAGTAGGTTTAAAAACTGAATTTTGTTTGCAAAATTCTAAAAAGAAACCTTTAATAGTAAATTACTACTATATTTTAAAATGGTTTTAAACTTAAAAAAAGTAATCGTGTAAAAAGCATCTAATATTAGCACTACATAAATTTATAAATGATATAATTAAGTATACAACACATTGCTGTTGTCCATATGTATCTTAATTAAATATAAGAATTTTCTTTTCTATATGTTAATTCTCTTTTTCACAATATAAATTTTACAAATTAAACCGATGTCACAATTTCCACTTCCATTTTAATCCTTGACTTTCAATTCGGTATTAAAATATCGACATTTCCATCTATCTGAATGTTCAAGGTTGATATTAAAATATCGACATTTCCATCTCTCTGAATGTTCAAGGTTGATATCTGAATGTTCAAGGTTGATGGAAAAAAAGGGTTAAATTATCAAAAAAAAAAAAAAAAAATCCCTTAACTATGGAGTTGGTTTCAACTATATCCCTAAATTTTGAAAATTTTCAAAAACAAGTCTGGAAGGTTTTTTCCGTTAAATTTATGGACGAAAAAATGACGTAAATATACTCACATAAGTAACAAATCAAATGCAAAAACATCATTTTCCATCTATAAATTTTTTTTTAAAAAAAAACCTTCAATGGTTGTTTTGAAACAAACTTCAAAGTTTAAGGATTAAAATTAAACTTTTCAAATTTTAGAGGTATAATTGAAACCAGCCCAAGCCCATAGTTCAAGAGTATTTTTGATAATTTAACCCAAAAAAATATATATATATTAAGTCTGAACATAATATTAAGAATTAAAAATTTTACCTCGGTGAATCCATGTTTATTAGTTTAGATATTTTTTAGATATTTTTAAAAAAAACCCTATTAATTTGTTATGATCTCAGAAACATTGACACCTTGTTGGTGCTACCATATGAAAGGATGTGCATCAACATTTTATCCTAAGGTGCTACTATATGGAATTCAAAGCCAAGATTTTTCTGTATTTGAAGTTAAAGATTTGATTTATAAATGTGTTTGCTTAAGTTAGTAGATAATAGATATAACATCTTCCCATTGAGATATAATGTCTTGGCCGAGCTACGCTATATAATGTTTTAATCCACTCCCGTTAAACTATGCTTTAACTTGAGTTACAGCCTTAAAACCCTGCTTTCAGTTTCAATACATTTGTATCTAAATTTCCAAATCGGATTTGAACTTTTTAAAAGACGACAAACCACAATCTTGTCTTTTTTAACTTTGTAATGGATAACGTCATTTTATTCAAACAGTTCTAATACATAGCAATTGTTCTATTTTACCTCCAATCTTAATGGGCATGAACGCCGAATTTAATAGTATATCTCCCAAAGGTATGTTTTATAGCCATTTTGCTTATCAAACACTACTTTTACCTACTGTACCTATAATTTTCTTAGGTCATTTCAAAAACCAAGCCGAATTTTGAAAAGTAATTCTAAAAATTTGATTTTGTTTTTAAAAATTGATCTAGATCAATTCAAGCATGTTTTTAAAAAAGGTAAAACAAAAAACTCCAAAAGATTATGAAAACAAGCATAATCTTTAAACAAAACCAAACGGAGCTCATAATAATTTAAATTATTAAAATCTCATTTGAAAACTATTTGATTTTTAATTTTTAGTTTAAAAAAATTAAGCTTATAAACACTTCTTTCTCTACTATTTTTCTACTTTCTACCAATGTTATAATAAATCAAGTCAAAGTTTTTAACTTAAAAACTAAAGAAAGTAGTTTTTAAAAACTTTTTTTTTTTTTAATTTGACTAAGAATTCTAATACTTAAATTGATAAAAGAGAAATCATGAAAAAACAAATTTAGTTTTGATCGCCCCATGAAGGAAGTGACTAGTCTACACACACGTTAAACTTAGAAGGGCCCATTTTGTACTTCAAAATTCCACCAATAAAACCTATCATGACATCGCTATAAAAAATTCCCAAATTTCTCTTGATTCTCCTTCTATCATTTTACTCGATAAACACATATCCTCTTAAATATCTCAACGAGAAGCGCATAAAAAGAAAAATAAAGCATCAGGGACGAAATAAATATTAAACCAAAACTGGAAAGAAAAGCACCATAGAAGTCACTTAATAAAAGAGAGAGGAAAGTATCAAGGATGATAATTTAAGTATTGAAAACGAACACGAAGATGAACCTCCCGAAATTTGTGAAATGGCTCCGGCGGCCATACACATACCTTAGTAGTACTGGGAGAGCCTAAAATATGCCAGCAAAAATATTTGCAGCGGTCGACACAGCAGCGCCGGTGATGGCGTATTGTACGATATGCTCGTGAGAAGAGTCGTCCGATGTAAGAGCCACAGCTACGCCCGTTACTGCACCTGCAATTGCACTATTCTTCTGCAATGGAAAGAACGTGTATGGATTAAGGTTTCATGATTTAGTGCCAAAAGAACAAAATGTATAAGAGGGTCTTTGGTATGTTTTTCTAGAGTCCCTACAAAGGACTAAAAAAACAGTTTTTTGAAAAGTTGGTAGTGTTCAATTCAAAATTTTAAAATGAGAAACAGCCTTTAGATTTATCTTTAGGGACAGAGCTGAGAAGGCTAAAATAGGGGCGGTTTTAGATTAATAAAAATTTGAATCGAAAGATTAAGATTAAGACCCCATTTGATGAGCATCTAGTTTTTTATTTTTGAAAATTAAGTCTATAAATACTAGGTTTCATGTTTTCTTATCTGCTTTCTAGGCCAAGTTATGAGAAGAAATAAAAAATGATAGTTTTCAAAATGTTGTTTTTGGAATTTGGAATTTGGCTAGAAACACAAATGCTTTCTTAGGAAATATGGTATTGTAGAGAAATTGAGAGAAAACAAGCACAATTTTCAAAAACCAACCAAATGGTTATCTAACGGGGCCTAAGATTTGAATGTTGTCTAAACTTGGATCTAACATGTATGAATGTGTGTGCATATAGTTAGCTGTAAAGTTTCATCCCTCCCTATGAAGAATTTCACCCGCCCCTGCCCTAATCATACTATACTTTGATCAAAACATCAAACATTTGTTGGTAAATTATGTTGAAAGGCTAAGATTTTAGCGTTCTCTAAACTTGCTTATATATATATATATAGTTAGAAGTAGAGTTTTATCCTTCCCTACGAAAAATTTTACCCACCCCTACCCTAAATCATACTATACTTTGATCAAAATTCTTAAACATTTAATTAAAATTGTGGAATTACCCAGTCGTGTGCTCCACGAGCCTCCTTTAAACCGTATGTAAGACCAGAATAAACACCAGCAGCTAATCCTACAGCCGAAAACAATAAAACAATTAGCAGAGAGCAATAAAATAAAATTGAACAACACTAAATATGCTATTAAATCACACAAACCAAAAGATTGGTAATTTTTCCATAAGAGGTGAAGATGAAATAGAGAAGATAATCTTCCACGGTGAAATATTATAAGATTATAGTAAATTTAATAGCCTCCAACAGAAGAATCTTGTAAAGTTACGCTGGAAGAATTTTAAAAGAAACCAAATACTTGAGCAGTGACAATGCACTTGACATGAAAGCAAAAATCAGCACTCAAACAGATGATCCAACGAATTGGTGAATTAAAAAAACATAAACCAGATATGGAAGTAAGGCATTTAAGCCAGAATAGTATATTTGTACAGTCATTAATGTTCGATATTCGACAATTCAGAGAAGAGATACTGACCCCATTGGATAGATTCTTTTCCCACGCTCTTCACCTGAGATACACCATAAAATGGAAAATTATTACATGTTTATTGACCAATACCACTGCAAATAATTCATCACTAATTCAACACTTAATCACCCGTTACAAACACTCACCATGGCTTCAAGAGATTCTTTGTTAGTTTCACCTGCACGGCATATGAAGATATGAGCTTCAAGCATCTCAAAGGACAAGACTAACTTGGAATTTACACAAATTATACAGAATCGTAAGGGACACTTCAGTTTTAGGCTGTAATCAAAGAATAATTTTGCAATCCATGTCTCATATATAGACCAAAATAATGCACATATAAACAGGTGGCATCAATCTGAAATATTAGAATTTAGAACTCAATTTACAGACACAGTTCACATTTTCCCCAGGCAAGAAAAACAAAATCAAACCTAGCAGGGCGGAATTGAGAACGAATTTGCTTGTGGATAAACAGAGTTCAATTCGGAAGAAGAATCGAGTACCTTTAAGACCTGGAAAACGTTGCTTTCTAGCATTCGATAATTCAGGCGGCAGTCCGCTATCAAGACCTGTTCACCAAGCATTACAAATTTTTGTTCACCAATTTAACATCAACCGTCTCCTAAACGCGTAACATAAACCAAAAACTTACAATACACAAAAGTGAAACGAAATCAAAACAGAGAGTTGAAATGTGATGAAAGTCGAGTGAAATCAAAGCAAGGATCAGATAGAAATACTAAATGAAACGAATCTTACTTCCCGCAACAGTAAAATACGCCTCTCGAGACACAGATTGCAATGCTCCAATCTGTACAACGAACCAACGACATCTTAGGTTAACACATTGAGATCCAATACAAACACTATCACATCAAGAATATCACAGAAGTTAACAGAAAGTAAGATCACGAAAGCTAATTACGAACCCCGGCGGCCTTGACGAAGCTATCAGCAACGCGATTGAGAAGAGGATGGCCAAGGTCGTACAAGAAACCTCCGCCAATATGGGAGCATCGGATTTCATCAACCAATGAACAATTCTCAAGACTTCTACTGCCCATTTCTTCTTCGAAATCTTCTCTTCTGCTTGTAAGAATCAGAGATTGGAAATAACTGAACTCCAAAATCTGCAGTCGATTTGAATGCGAAAGTCAGTGAGACGAAACGTTCGCATGCGCTTCGCGGGCCGAGGAAAATGAGAATATATAAGGACGCCGAAGAAATAGAGAAATAAGAACAGAATGACACGTGTTACGAGATGATGACGTGGCCTACGAAAAGGACGGCTACGTGGCGACTTTAGGAAATGAAATTCGTTACGTGGATTTCACTCCGTTATTAACAAGTGTTCTTTTGTATTGGCTCTTTTTTTTCTTTTTCTTTTTCTTTTTCTTTTTCTTTTTCTTTTTCTTTTCCTTTTCCGAAACCAATGTTCTTTTTTTGCACCTTTTTTTTTTCCTTTTTTTTTCTTTTGTTTTCTGAAACCTATGTTCTTTGGCACTTTTACACTTCTAGTTTAAAACTCTTTCAGAATAATTTAGTCTAAATCAGAATTAAACTAGAATTTATTAATTGATCTCTTATTAGAAGAATTTACTATTTATAACAAATGCCGTTAATGTGTGAGAACAGATTAACGGAATGTACTGTTCAATATGAATTTGTTTTTAAAAAAAAATTGATAGCTTGACTCATTCAAAGATAATTTTAATATTATATAGATAATTATTGCCTTTTAGAAAGTACATCATAGTTAGATCTAAACTTCACCTTTAAGTCTAACTCAATTGGTTTTAAGACATGCTCCCGACCAAAAAATCAAAAGTTCAAAATCTGAAACCAAATTAAATGCTTTTAATATCAAGTGGGAATCACACAAAATAGACCCTTAAGATCAGTGTGAACGTAGTGAAAATTAGAATTGTCATGAACATTTATAATGACCCATAGCATAGCAACCACTAATGAATGAACAATGATGAGAAAAATGGTTGAACCCATTAAAGTGCTGCTCACATAGGCAAATTAAGGGTATGTTTGAGATGCTTTTTGCAAAAACTATCTTTAATTAAAAACACTTTTTTACACACTTCAAACACTTCATCTAAAAATAATTTTATGTATTCTATAAAATTTCTGAAACTACTATTGAATTTTGAAAATTTTTTAAAAAATACTTTCAATTAGTTAAAAACACTAATTGAAATCTTAAGTGAACACTACCAATATTTTTACCCTTCTATTAATACTTTAAAGGACGTGTTAAATACAAACTAAGGCCGATTTGATAACCCTTTGATTTTTTATTTTTAATTTTTGAAAATTATGTTTTTTTTTCACAATTTGTTTACAATAGTTTTCATCTTTCTTTAAGAAAATATTTAAATTCTTAACCACGAATTCCAAAAGCAAAAACAAAATTTAAAAAATTACAGCCTCATCCACTAAACCATGTAGTTTTCTTGCTCCACTACTTTTTAAAAACGTTTTCAAAAACCAAGTAAAATTTTAAAAACTTTAAAAAAAAAAAAAAAGAAAAGTAGTTTTTAACAACTTTATTTTATTTTTAAAATTTGGCTTAGAATTTAAATGTGCTTTTTAAAGAATGTGAAAAACTTACCAAATAATTTGTGAGAAAACAAATATGATTTTAAAAAACAAAATGATTATCATACGAAACCTACTTTTTTAGTTTTCAAAACGCTTGAATTTTGAAAATATTTGTGAAAAGTAGATAACAAAACAAAGAGACCCAATAGGTAGAAATAGTATTTTGTTTATAAGCTTAATTTTAAAAAAACAAAAAATAAAAAACCAAACCCCTATTTGATAACCATTTGATTTTTTTTTTTTTTTTGGGAAATTATATTTGTTTTCCTATCATTTTTCTACAATGAGTTTCATTTTTCCTAACACAAACATTTAAATTCATAACCAAATTCTAAAAACAAAAACTTTGAAAACTACTTTTTTTTAGTTTTGGAAACTTGGTTTGGGTTTTAAAAACATATGTAAAAAATAAAAATCAAGAAAATTCATAGGAGAAAGTAGTATTTTAAGCTTAAATTTCAAAAACCAAAAATTAAATAATTATCAAAGGAACCCAAATGATTATCAAAAATAACATAAATTATTCTATTGGCTTCACCTCTTTATTTATGATTATCAAACATAACATAAATTATTCTAATGGCTTCACCTCGTTATTTTATGCACAAGACTAGTTTGAACACTTTATCAACTATCAAAGAAATCAAAAGGCTAAAAGAAAAAAAATAATCACCACAATTTCAAACAATACTTAGCTACACACCGGGTGTGTAAGAGCCACCATTAAAATTTTGACAGCTAGAGGAGAGGTAGAAAAATGAGAAATTGAAACTTTTTTCCTCTCCTAACTGTCAAATTTTATTTTCGCTCTCCTATCTAATAAAATTTCAATAGTGGTGTGTAAAAAAATACCTACCTACCAGTGGGTAGATAAATACGATAAATATGGTTCATTTTGAAAAAGTTGCCCATACCTACCATTGCAACTTCAGCATCAATAAAAGACTTCAAAGGACAGGCAATTCCTGCAGAACCAGGAACAGCTCCCTACACCCCAAAAAGCAAAGATAAAAGACATCATATCAGTAATTCAATTCAGAGTCCGCTTTACAGGCGTCTAAATTTCAGGAGGGTAAACTCAGTAGAGCAATGAAGATAAATTCAGTAGAACTCTTGTGTCAGAATCACACTCAACTGAATGAGCAATGAAAGTATTAAAATCCATGTTCTTTTGGTAGAGACTTGCCCGTGTCCCTATCCACTTAATGAGACATTAGTTTACAAAGCTGAACCCATGGATATAAATATTTGTATACACCCTATCTCTTTTACGTTTGGGGGGGGAGGGAGGGGGGGTTGAAATCAGATAACAAAATTGATGCCAAGAACTGTTCGACCTAAAGCAACGGTTTCTAAACCGAGATAAAAGAACAGCCTGGTGCGAGGATGTTCGAGCACTCGAATGCCACCACTCTGTCAGTACACCATTATACAGGCATCAACTAGCTCCCTTGCCTTTTGATGGAAAGCCTCGAAGCCAATTCGTTCCAGGACTAGCTCCCTTTCGAAGTTGTCGATCCAAGACTAGCCCGGGTCCCTTTTCGCACAAAGCATATTCACAAGGCAAACGAAAATGGAAGGAAATTGCAATCACCCTGCCATGAAGAGAAAACCTACGATCCATTTACAGTCATTTCAGGTGAGGAGTTTGGAGGAATCAATGAACAGTCTTCTCCATTCAACGGTCTATTTTCTGAAGGTTTAAGCAATGGATCAGAACACTTTTTAGAAGAAATTGGTGGCTTTTCTGTATGGTTCTCCTCATCCAAACTACTGCCGCCATCAGTTGCATTTCTTAAAGCATTCTGATCCTTCCCTTTCGGACTCTCGTGATCTGAACTATTGTTCGCATCAATTGAATGGGGCTTAGATGGCTGGGAGCTCACTGTATTCTTATTGGGCAGAACTGCATGGCTCAATGTTGAACACAAGGTAGCAAATACACCATCTTTCGTCTTGGGAATTTTTCCCAGTCGCTGCTTTTTCGCCTTCTCAGATTCCTTATCCTTGTGAACTGGTTTCCGCTTCAACCTGAGGGTATGCAATGCTCCTTCATCTTCATCAACTGTTTCTGATTGTTTTCTTGGTGGTGGCCTATAGTCCTCATCATCCTCATCATCGTCATAGTCAACTAGTCCACCACCAGGTCGAGGACTGTAAGAGTTGAGGATAATCAAAAACCGCTTTTGTAATCAATTTTTCCAGTTAAAGCAAATCACAGTACCTTGGTGGAGGATAACTTGCAGCAACTCCATTACATAGAACAGGTGGAGATTGCGCTTTCTGTACGTTTGAAACAGATGCAGTTGCAGTATCCTCTTCATCACTGATTGGTAACGAGTTAATAACAGCCAGATTTAATATTTTATTTAAAGAACTATGCTAAAATCTGTTGCATATAATGAAGAAAAAAGTCAAAGATTTCCTGCAGTTCATTAACAAATTAGAGAGCTTTCTTAGTAATATTCGCTCTTCTTTCTGGGTTCCGTTGGACATTTAAATTATCATTTCAGCTTACTACATTGGTAAAAAAATCTATTTATTTCCCATAAATTAGAGAAACAGTGCTTACCTCTCTCCATTAAAATAGTCTTCTTCTTCTTTCTCCAAAGCACGCTCCTCGATTCTTTTTCTCGGATCTAACACATTAGTAGTTGTGCCTCTTGTACCAAAATCCTCTAGGCACTGCAAATAGAGATGTCAAACACAAAATAGTAACCATTTTTGGAAGACAATAGGATATTATCTCAAGAAAAATTTGAGTACCTGCTCATATCTAACTTTTAGAGACTGGATTGAAGCCAAATACTCAAACTGGACCAACTGATTCCAGAATGAATCAACTATGTACTTAACCAAAGATTTCAGATTTTCCTGCATGAAAAATAACCATTAGATCGATGTTCTACCATAATCACCAAAGAACAAAGGTGTGGTAAAAAAGATGAAGACCTTGCGGATATACTCAAATAAATCTAAAACAGCAGAGTTGAGCAGATTGTAACGATTCCCATTAGCAACGAAGGCATCTATAATTGGTTTTAGAAGATTATTTTTGATAAAATGACTTATCAGATCATCATCCTGCATATTGACAAAAGAAAATAATTCAGTACAATTTCAACCCGTAAAAATAGGAAATTAGACAACTAGTAATAGCACACTAATGTCCTTTAATCCTAAGGGAATGACATGGTCTCAGGTATGATCGCTCAGAACTGTGATTTTTGTGTAATTACAATTCAAAATCTAATCCCCCGGGAAGAGAGAAGAAAAAGAGGGCTGTACTCTCATCAATCCAATTTCCATGAATAAAAGAAATAAAAGATAAATTTTATTCACTGCTGATTCAACTTACATGGCGAGATAAAATAGTACGAACAAACCGAACAGCTGCAACAACCAAATATTTTTCCTTTCTTTGAGTCAGTAACAACACTTTATCTATGACATTATTCACGAGAAAGTTGCTCCTGAAAACAGAATGGAAAATAGAACAAAATAGTAACTTTTATGGTGAAATAACCTTCAATTCTAAGATAATCAAAAAGGGGACAAAATATTACTTTATTTTATAAGGATGGTGGAGAACACAAAAGCAAAGCAATTCACAAATGTTGGATAGTATTTCAGGCTTTACTATGCTCTGATTCTTTAATACACCAGAGTGTCCAATGTTGTTGCTCAATGTATAAAGACCTTCTGAAGGGCATGAAACTGTTATAACATCAATTAATTGACCCAAATGATTCTCGTAGAATATCTCAACAACAGTTTCTCTCTGCAACACCAAAAACACAATATTGCAGTCAATGTAAAGTGGATACGGCAGAAAATATGCCAATCTTTTTTTCTTTTTTTTTTTGATAAGAAACAGAGATGTATTAATCACAAAAGAGGACACGGCCTAAGGGCAGAGGGGTGAGAAACTCCTCCCCACCAAACAACTATACAAGCAAAGCCTCCCAATAAAGAATGATCTGAGCTAGGCTATAATTAGACAAAAAAACTGTGTCTAAGACTCCATAAAGAGGAAATAATTTGAACATTATTACAAAAGGACTAAGAAGAACACTTATCTTCGAAGATCCGCCTATTTCTTTCTTTCCATAATTCCCACACAAGCGCTCTAGTGGCACACTTCCACATAAGAAAATATGCCAATCTAAATAGATTGCATCTAATATGAACAATTAATGACAACTATTTCTGAGAACTTGGTAGGAATGCATGTAACTATAAATCACAAATTTAAAAAATGACCCAATACGAAAGAACAGACAGCACGGACTTCAATAGTTTCCGTACTACTGAGACAGAAGGTGAGAAGTCCTATAATGTGCATAGACAATGAGGTCTTTGCAATAATGCTTCTGCATAGAGTTTATAAAATGAGGTCATTGTAATTGGCTTTCATGGAAGGGCAATTCAAAGGCAAAGCAAAGGGCCTCTAGAGTAGGGCATCAAGAGGCGAGAGCTCTTTTCTGACTTCTTCGGAGGACAGAAATCAAATAACTTTTTAAGATATAAAGACCTCCTTAGATTCTTTTGTTAATATTGTACAGTTCAGGTATTCATAATCATAGCATTTTTTATGAACATGCAACCTAAGTATGGACAAAGTAGAGAGACCAATAGTAAGAACATCCAACCTACGTATGGACAAAGTAGAGTGAGACCTAACTAAAGCTACATTCTAATTAAAAGATACAACTCAACTAAAAGAGATCATTTTGAAATTTTTAACCAAAGTAAACATGAATAAAAACAGATGGCTAAGCAAACCTGGGCTGCTCCTGATAGCGTGTAGGAATCCAGTAAACATCGAAGGATTTCAAAAAACTGACAGTGCATCTCCTCCCCAAAATCTGTAATCAGGCCTTCAACCTACAGTTAAAAAAAATGTTGTTGTAAATTATCGTTCTAACTAGTTTAACCCTCTATTAAAATTTTAGCTTGAAAAAAGGGTTACTACATGTCAACAGCACATCTGACATAATAATTTATATATCGGATATGCTTGTGGTAAGTGATCCTACTATGTTCACAATGCATCACTTTCCACAATATTGCCCATTACATGAAGATAAGCGCTAACCAAACAAGTATTAAATAAAGACAGGAGGCCTTTCTTGAAATACTTGTTTCTTCGTATTTTTGGTTGGGCTCCTCCACTTGTGCTGCTTTTGTATGGGCTCTCTTTTTTTTTCCCTCTTTTGTAGTATCAGCAAGTATTTTTTTCAATTTTCTTAATGAAAGTTTGCCTTTTCATTTAAAAAACACAAAAAGTTCAAATGAGACAAAACAGATTAGAACACGTACCAACAATCCTAGGAGTGAAATCCCTTCCTTCCTAACAACATAAGAACGTAGAAGATTTGGATCTTGGTTCAAGAAAAGAATAAGGATATCTGTCCTGCACCCATCCAAACAATGCATTACTGAGATGCCTAGACAAAGATTGAAATAAAAATAGATGGAACAAAACAGAAGACAAGTGTGTTGATAAAAAATTGAGAAGAGAATAGTCTTCTAAATTTTTAAGACAAACTTTTGCCTTTTGCAAAAGGCCTAACTGAATTGTGGATTCTTAAAAATGTTTTTGATAGAATTGTCAGATAAAAACCTTCAAGTGGTTTTTTTTTTTTTTAAGAACGCACCCAATCAATACCAAAATTTAATCAGAAGGTAGAACATTACCCAGTTAACACAAACTTTTTATCTGGACTTTGTAATACATCAGCAATGACATCAAAAATACCCTCATTCATAAGATCCCTGCAGAATTTGTAAGTTCACAATTTGAAACAACTCAACGAGAAGCCTTAAGAAAACAGAAACTTTTTGTCATCACCATCTTAAATTAAAATAGAAAAATATTCAAAGTCATAGGGTTTGATCATTTTCAAAAGAAAAAATAATAGTATATCATGCAGAAGGTACCTAAATAGCCGTAGCTGCTGAACCATCTGCAAATTTTTACTTAAACTGCAAAACTCGTGCAAAAAATGTACCTAACACAAAGAAAATCACTTTTATTTCAAATGGACTCAAAATATATCTCAAGAAATTGAGAATAGGAAATTACAGCATTAAAGAGAAAATTCATAGATTGAACTAAAGCACAAGAAAGCCACAATATAACAAGGGAAAAGATAATGCTTAGAAGCAAAAGTACCAAATTCTTCTTAGATTCTTCAGAGGTCGTTGGCAATTTCAACCTAACGAACAACTCCTGAATAAATGTATTGTCATCCTTCAACAAAGAAACAACCTACAATGAAACCTGATGTTAGAGCGTGTACACATAAGGTCAAAAACAAGCACATGGTTCCAAGAACCTACCAGTGCATTGTTTGAATGGATGATGGAATTTAGATTTGCAATTGTGGACTCATCCAATACTCTAGCCAAAATGACATCCTAGCAAAGCATGCCAAGGTAACAGCACATCATCAACTAGCTCAACGGATGGAGATTAGAGAAATTGCATCTATTAAAGACCCAAACCTTTAGATAGCCAATTCTGTATGTTTGGTGTATCTTCGACAAGACCAATGGATCCTTGATGGGTATGGCCTACAAAAGTGAAAGTGAATACATATATAACATACAAGTAAAAACCTCCACATAAGACTGCATAATGAGACCCCTCGGCAAACTGTCCTTCCCTCTCACTCTTATATATAGACAACCAGGAAACAGCATTACCTCTTTGAAAATGACGTGCTCTTTTAAAAAGTTACGATGATGCTGGACATGAGGTACCTCTGGATCGTCTGGCAATCACATAAAAAATAGAAGTCCGAAGTCATTGAGGGTAGTCTCCAAAACTTTTATCATATAGGTAGAGAAATTAGCAGAAGATGAACTATATACCAAGCCCACTTTTCAGTCAACAAAACCAGAGACGTAATATAAAATAAAATAAAAGAGTACAGAAAGCCTAAACCCACATCAAGAAAGCTACAAAAACCACCTTCCAATTAGCCTACGAGTAGAGAGTTCATAATCACAAAACGTCTTGAACAAATTGGACCAAATCAGAGCAGCAAAAACAAGATAAAATTAAAGATCCACTAGAGTGCGACATATTTCTAGTTTAAATATAAAGAAACAGTTATAGATGATCATAAATTGAAAAAATAACAGAGCTTACATTCTAGAGAACCAATGATGTCCATGATTAATTCATCTCCAAAAATTTTCTCAAAGATTTGTGAGCTATTCAGCAGGACTGCATTTTATTCAAAAAATTAAATATAAAAAAACATAAAATAATTGCTGGCAATAGTAGTAAATAGAACCACAAAAGAATACTGACTGATCCCTCTGACTATTTTACATATCATGTGAAGACCATCTAGATTTTCCAAGTTCTCACAGATATGAAATATGTCCATCAGCTTTTTGAAAAAGTCTTGCTGCATTATGAAAAATTGTCAGTCAAAACACTTGTTCTTGTTCATCCAAGATAAAGATTTCATGCAGAAGTGCAGAAGTCATAAGAGAACCCAAATTTACATGAAAATCACAAAGTTGTTGAAATCTTACATTGGCAACTATGAGTTCCACTAACCGCATCTGATCTGTAATACCACTTTCAACAACAATCTAAACAAAAAGTATCAATTAATATGAAGTGTTGTCCACATCCAAATAATCAAAAAAGATAAGTTAAACCAGGGAAGGAGGACATTTATCTTTAGAAACCAATCACTTTGAGAGTCAAATTTTTAAATTGCTTTATGTTTTCTTTGAGGGTGCAGGAAGAGAGAGAGAGAGAGAGAGAGAGAGAATATTCTTTGAAAGTCAATTTTTTTAATTGTTTTCTGTTTTCTAGAAAACAAAATCTACAAAAGCATGTTCTCGTAGTCGCTTATTAAAAGTTAGACATGTTTGGGGGCAGTTTCCAAAACAGTTTCTGATTTGGCTAATTTCTATTATATTCTAGTTTTCTATTGGTACGGTCATACTAACCTTGAGTATTAGTGGCAGTGTTGATAGCTCAATTGCAGGCAACTCCCTCAACTCACTGTTCATGCTGTGGAACGTATCATCTGGCCATATAGAATCGGAAACAAAAAATTATTCAAAACTAATGTCTGCCAAAAATAAATGCAACTTTTTGTTTATAAATTAGCCATGGTACCTATTTCTTTTTTTTTCCTTTGTAAGAAACCAAGCTATCATGGAGAAGAATGAAAAAAATACAATGGCATACAAAAAACAAGCCCACAAAAGGAGTCCCAATGCTAACTACAAGAACGAACTCCAATCCAAAAGGATGAGACCAAGATGGTAATTAAAAAAGTCCGATAAACAACTGCCCATAAACATGCATTAAATCTAGAAACCTCCCAAACCTCCTCCCAAAATCTCTCAATCCCTATAAAAATCCTATTGCTCCTCTCTAGCCAAATACCCCACAGAATAGCCAAAAAAGAAAAAAACATGCCACATGATCTTGCCCTTTTCTCGAAAGGGAGGGGGTTCAAAAGTATCTCGTCAATCATAGAGCTGCAGTTTCTGCTATGAGAAAAAACAAGCCCAAACCAACTCAAGCACGGGCTCCATAGAGAATAAGCGAATTGGCAACCCCATAATAAAGTTTCGATATCCTCCTCATGTCGCCTACAAAGAACGCACCATTGTGAATGCAACACAAAAGAAGAGTGTCATAGGATACGATCTAGGGTGTTCACTCTCTCGTGCAAAACCTGCCAAACAAGGAATTTAACTTTCTTGGAGATTTTTACCTTCCAATGAGAGGAAAAAGTAAAGGCTCCTAGAAGGGAGGAGGGGAACATAAATGTGGAAAAACAAACTACACGAGAGTCCCTCAAACGGATTGGACCCAAACCCTTAAATCCTTTCTCCAAGGACAAACAAACCGATCAAAAATGATAAAAAGGAGGGCTACCACTTCCGTCGTCTCACGGTCAGAAAGAGGACGACAGAAGCCCAAAGAAAGTGAAGAGGAGTGATTGAGGGAAGGCAATATGGAGGCCATCAAGTGCATCCTCTTATCCGACAAATGATATACCTATGAAAACAAAGAACAAAGAGGTTGATCTTCCCCAACCAAGCATTTCACAAACTAAGTGAACAACGAGAAACCCAAAGCAATAGCAATCCAAGAGGTTTTTACTAGAACCCTTAATCCCATGACTTGAAACCCACTCAAAGGGTGAGGACCATAGTCATACCTACTCACAATGATCCTATGCCACAAAGCATTAGGCAAGAAACACCATAACCACTTTGCCAACAAAGCCTCATTACGTAATTTCAAGTTGCCGATGGCCTAACCCTCTGAGCTCCATGGGCTTAGAAACCACCTCGCACTTAACCGAGTGGGAACCTCTCCCCTCATCCATTCCTTCCCACAAGAAATTCCTCACCAATTGCTTAATGATTTTCATACCAAAACTAGAACACTCTAAACAGAGAAAGGAAGTAATGGGAGATCCAACTCACGACCATGGTACCTAATTCTAACAAATAAAAACAACGTTCCACCCTTCTTCAATTTCACAAAGAAACACATCTTTTGATTGATATTTAAGAAATTACAATGCTACAAGCCTACAAAAATCGAAACATTCAAATACTGACATGAGACGAACACAAAAATGACACCTAACTCTAAAAGAGAGCTTCCCAACCAGCAATAATAAGAATAATTGAAAAATTATTTGGAGATAGCACCCGATGAAGCCACTTTTAGTTTAACAAGATCAAACCTTTGCTCCCAGAGGTTTCGTTTTAAATCAAATAAGCACTAATTTCCTACCAATTATCTTTTTCCCATCAAATAAGCGTTGGTTCCTTTCTGCACAAATACCCGCAGCATTGACTTAACCATGTTGTGGATCCATGGAATTTTTGCTTTCCTCCTTAGGTGACCACAAAGATGGAAATTATTCCTTTTCAGCCTTCTCATCAAAAACCCATAAAAATCCCAAACCTTGAAAGTTGAAACAAAGCCTCCCATAAGTTCCTACTGAAGGAACAGTGAAAGAATAAGTGAGGAAGGTCCTCCCCACCTTCAAGGCACAAATACCGCAGCTCTGATTTAAAGACCAAAAATGACAGTTTTTTAACCCTATCAATCAGGTTGAATCTTTCCAAGAAGACAAGCCAAGGAAAACCATTCACCTTTCTCTGACTTCCACACAGCTAACACAAAAGGTTTAGGAAGTTAAGGGGCTGAACAAGCTCTTCAACCAGTGAGTTGACTGAAAGAATTCGAGAATTTCCCAACTTCCAGCAATTCTTATCTTCCCTTCTTGAGCTTGTCATCCCATCTAACTCTCAAATTCTCCTGTCTCTACCTACTGGGAATCGAACTCGTGGCCAAGGGTTAGACTGAAATTCAGTGAATCCTCTATGGACATCAGGCTACGAGACCGGTCGGTGCTTGTCATCCCATCTAACAGTTCCAATAGACCACAAAACTCCCCCATCTCCTCATCCTATGATTTTTTATGGTGATAATTCTCCACGATCTCCCACGTTCATCCCATGCATCAACAACCACCGAATCTTTACTGTGCAAATCCTGATAAATCAATCATGTTCTACTCTCTGCTAACCTTTATAAAATTGTGACAGAGTTACAAGCATTCTTCTAATTGCACAGCACTGACTTAAAACAGAAACGGGCAAGGACAAGAAATAAATAAATAAATGACTGAAAATTAATTCTCCGAAGACAGTTATGTAATCAGTGTATTAGTATAACGAAGTACCAGCTCAAATTCTATATTACAAACAATATTCAAATTACTGTCAGATGTTTGGTTTAGAGGAAATGGAAAGAGAAAACTACTCAACTTTCTTTCCTTAATAAAACTATTCAACTATAGTCATAAATTATGCAACACAATAGATCAAACCATACGCTACTGAACAGATCAAAATTTTCATTTGATTAGTGAACTACAATTTTCTCTTTAATCCTACAAAGGCCAAAGGTATACATTAATACATCATATTTCGAAGCCCTAGTAACTACCGCCCTTTTCAGTACAACAGAGTTTTATGTTTGAGTTTTGGCGTGTCAACCTCAACATAGCCCTTCCCTATTTTTAGCCTCCTACTAGGTACTAAGTTCAAAGGAAGTTTCCCACTCAAAAGCTAGAAATCACCTCAGTAAATGTAGCCTCCACTCCATAACAGTAAATCTACAACATAATGTATCCTATCATGATAAATGTAATGCAAAGAACAAAATCAGAAACATTCAATGGCAAGAGGCCTCAAATAACAAGGTACTTACTGTTGAGAGAATTAAAATGGAGATTCCTTTGCGCATTGCAGATGTGATCCCTAAATAAGATGGACCAACTTTCAGCTAGTCTATCATGGGATAAAACATTAGAGAGTGACTGGTAGATATTCAATAGTTACCATATGTATGAACATCCAGTTGTCTCTTGAAAGCTAAGAGCTAACTCTGTAGAATATTCTGGATCTCTCCAAGAGATTATGGTATCTGCATATTTAAGTAGCTGAATTTGTTAGTACTTCAAAAGTCAACCCACCAGAAATTTAAAATAGTGCAGGTGCACATTACAAAGAAGATTCATGTTGATGATACTGCTAAAAGTCTACAAGAAAATAAAGAAAAACCTTCTTGCTTTCTGTAAATGTCATCTGAACTAATACGATGTAGAAGTAGAGTCTCATTGTCTTCTTCATCAACAACACACAATCCCAACTCCTCCGATCTCTGAGTAGAATTAAATTTACATCCATATCAGTGAAGATCATGTTAACTAAACTTCATTGAAAGATTGCACAACCTCTTTTCTATTATTTTCTCTTTCTAGACAGTTCAATGTTTCTTATCTAAAACCAAGAAAAGGGGGAAAATTCAGTCACAAACCTCCAAATAGTCAACAGTAACATGCCCTGTTCCTTGATCATCCCATTTTCCATCATCATTCAAACGATATACTTTGACACGCTGAAATTTGAGGGTATAAACAATAAGGATCAAGTACAACCTCTTACAACAAATGAAATTCATAAAATAAAATAAATTGAGTTTGAACTTCTCCAAGATGATCTTAAACCCATTCAGTATGTGACAAGTCAATTAAATGGACAATCTGAATGCATGCAACAGTCACTGCTAGAAACACGAGCAGAGCAGTTGTTGTAAGAATAATATGTAAGAAAAATATTGACCAGCAGGAGGTGAACCACAAGCGGCTGGACTGGCTTGCAACCGGGGGGATTGTTGGTGTCCTATTCCTATCTTGTAATGACCAATAGTGGGAGCCCTAATAAAGCTGAATTCTGGCATCCAATGGTGGGGGAGGTGATGTGTAACTTATAAAATGGAGAAACATGACTTTCTAAAGGAGACAAGTTTTGAGTTCAACAACATCTGAGGGTGAGGATTTGAGCCTCTGACCTTTTGGTCGAGGATAAATGTCTTAACCAATTGAGTTGTGCTCAGGTTAGCCTAAAGAAAGTAAGTTCGGTGTTTTTAAAAGCTCAAGGCGCACGAAGGCGCAATAGCCTCCCAGGGCTTAGGCACAAGGCGCAAAAAAAAACACGGGCTTTTTTTGTGAGGCACACTATATAAAAGAACATCCATAAAGAAGAGATGGCATGGTTGGAGTGGGAATATGAAAAAAAAGAAAAACCTAAGGGTTAGTAAATGTTATTTTTTAATTAATAAAGAAGAAAAAACCCTAAACGCAAGGATTTTTGAATTTAGGGTTAGCATTTTTTTTATATAATTAATCAAGAAGCCCTAAGGCACAAGCCCAACACCTTAGGGCTTCACAGGAAGGCAATCGCCGAGCGTGCGCCTTCTTACATGCGCCTCGCCTTTTCAAGGCAAGGCGCTAGACTTGTGCCTTGCGCCTAGGCTCGCCTTTTAAAACACTGAGCAAGTTGACCTCGGTCCAGTTTTTTTTTTTTTTGGGTAGAATCCCGCCATATTTTCTGTCTTTTCAAAAAAAAAAACAGCCAACATAGCTCCTCAAACATTAGAACAAAAAATTAGAGACTTTCATTGAACAGGAGAAGGTGTTAAAGGAGGAAGTTAAGTCACCTTACAAGCTTGGCATATCACCTCCCTTCATCCTAAAGTAGGCATACCTGGGCTTAATACCTTAAGGAGGAAGATTTTTTCTAATCTCAAAATGGCTGAGAAAGTATCCTCAAGAACCAGGAAACCTATGGCATTATATTGTGATGTGAGTATGCCTTGACTCCATGGGGCTGTTCACTAAAATATATTGGCTGTTTCAAAAAGCTTAATTCTTGTTGCTAGGAATGTGGAACCACGAAATCTGTAACCTGTTTGTTTTCTTGGCAGGAGTTGTAAATGACAAGATTTAAACCTTTGAATTGACCAATAAATTTATTCACAAGTCAAACGCTATCTCACTATTTCAGAAAACTGAGTTACCAATATCTACTGTGCATTAGGAGTCTTTGTTGTGATAGCTCTAGCATTATATTTATGCCGTTTGATGCAACTCCATGCAGTGCTAAAAAAATAACTCAATGTGCTTTGAATTGAAGCACTTAATCAGTGCTTCTTCAAAAAGTGCTAAAAGATATAAAATAAATACCTCTACTTTAAAGCTTTTTTTTTTTCCGAAGTCGTCCCCAATTCACCCTAAGAATACCCACTTCTTAGTGTAACCTTTTAAAGTAATAAACTGTACGATTAAATTATTTTGACTACCATCAGTGTTTCTCAGTAGCTATATAATTTCTCAGTGCCCTCCAGCGTTTAATTATTCGCAAACACTCAAAACTTCGCAGTTCAGCTTCAAATAATAAAGCTAATGGACAAATTTAACGCAACCGTAGTCCAGAGTAAATAATTAGAAAACAGTATTTGCTTCTTGGTTCGTACTACTTTAAGAAATAAATTCTTGGTTGCAGAGTAAGTTAAATTTCCATAAATGCCCAATCGAGCAATACAGGCACTCGAACAAACTCTCAAACGGAAGCAAATTACAGCAAAAAGTACAAGACGCAATACAATTAAATAAACAAATAGAAACATTCAGAGACCAACCTCAGCCTCAAAATTACAAGGCTAACTACATGTCTGCGCCTAGTAGCATTCAGTGTCAAAGTAACGAGCTTCCGAATATAATAAACAACTTACCTGCATAGAATTGGAGGTCGCCGGAGATCTATCTGGCGCGCCCATACCAACTGCGGCAAAATTGACTCAACTTCAAAGGCAATCTTGAAGTGGAGTGAACAGCAACGGAAATTGGTGCATGAAGAATTAGGGTTTCCAAGACAACGAAACAGGGAGCAGAATAAACTAAATATAGGGCAAAGATTTCAGTGAGACTTGAAAGAATAAACCCTAAACGCCATGGACGAAGCACCGCGAGCTTTCAATCGGCTATCTTTCGTCTCTCTTCCTCGCTCTTCCTCGTCCTCCTTCGGTGTGTTTCTTTCTTTCCACTTCTCGTGCAATAGGAAAGATGGAAAAAATCTATCCCGCATATTGGAAATAGAAACCTGAATTTTCAGTTATGCCATTCCTTTTTCATAAAATAACAAACGGACCACTTCCCCAATTATATCGCGTAATTTTACGCACTCTTTTTTATTTTTTCCCTTTTCGCCAATTTTACGCGCCGTTTTGTTGCCCAAAAAGGTTGGGGCTCGATGAAAAGCCGGGTAGATATATTGCCTTAGGTATATTAATTTCGATGTTATCCCGCATGAGTTATAATAGCCTGAATTATAATAATTTATTGAATAATATATATCTCAAATATAAATTATTATACTCATGTTAAATAATTCTTCATCTTAAATACATGCTATATAATTTTATAAACTATTATAATTCACTCAATCTCTCAAATAGCCTCTTGATTTTTTAATTTAATAATTTGAGCTTTAATAATTCATATTATTTATGAAAAAAATTACGCAACTGCCTTATCTAGATAATTACTTTATTTTTTAAATACTATTTTGGTCTTGGTACTTTGAATTACATTCCATTTTAATCCTTGTACTTTCAAAAATGTCCAATTTTAATCTATATACTTTTAATAAATCTTATAATTAGTTCTACCGTTAGTTTGTTGTTAAATTTTCTAAGAAATATTTAGAGGTATTTGGATTGAGGAGTTGGGGAGAGTGGAGTTGGGAGGAGTTAATAACTCTCCCAACTCCTTGTTTGGCCCAATGATATTTTAACTCTTATTATAGGGTCCTACAAACTTATTAGCTCCTCCTCCGTAATTGATGCCATTTGACCCGTGTTTTGAAATTAATGACATATGACCATTTTCGTACTCTGCATCTCGTCCAAATTACCGTGAAAGCATCGTACTCTCATTCTTGTTTTAACTATAGCTCTCTAGTTCTCGATCCCGCTCTAGCTCGTTCTCATTCTCGCTCTAGCTCATTTTCTCTCTTGCTCTAGTTTGTTCTCGCTCTAGCTCGTTTTCTCTCATGCTCTAGCTTGTTCTCGCTCTCGCTCTAACTCTGCTGCTCTAGCTTTCTCTGACATAATTTGTTCTTGTCTTTTTTTTCTCCAGATTTTCAATCACTCATTTGAGCGAGAGCGATAGCAAGAGAGCTGTTTTCGCCTACGATAACGTGAACAAGAAATACTGCCTCATACTACCCTCATGTGTAATTTTGGGCGCTATGTCACATCAGAATTAGTCATATTTCATTATTTTCAGAACGCATGTCATGCTCTAGCTTGTTCTCGCTCTCGCTCTAACTCTGCTGCTCTAGCTTTCTCTGACATAATTTGTTCTTGTCTTTTTTTTCTCCAGATTTTCAATCACTCATTTGAGCGAGAGCGATAGCAAGAGAGCCGTTTTCGCCTACGATAACGTGAACAAGAAATACTGCCTCATACTACCCTCATGTGTAATTTTGGGCGCTATGTCACATCAGAATTAGTCATATTTCATTATTTTCAGAACGCATGTCATCAGTCATTAAAGCACTAGAAAATGGGTCATCCGTACAAAAACTCCAAAATTTATAGTATTGCGGGAGTATTATACTCCATTTGTTCACACTATTTTTTAGGGTTTATAAATGGTTTTTTTAATACTAGTGGACCACACATAATTTTCAAAATGATGCTGACGTGGCAAGCAATAAATGGGAGTAGTATAGAAAATTTTCCATACTACTATAGTCCTATAATTTTCCCCCATTAACTCTTCATCCAACTCTCCATTGTAGGCCCAAATTTATTATCTTATTTTTTCTTCACCTCACCTCACACCTACCTCTATCTTCTCTCATCTCCTTTCTTAATTAAAAAAATTTCTTTATTTTTTATATAGATTTTCTCATCATTATTACTAATTAATAATTAAATATAAATAATTATTAAAAAAATATTTTTATTTTTATCCTATATTTTTAATATTTTTTTAATAAAAAACTTGTTTCTTTTTATTTTATAATTTTCTTTTTTAAATATAAATTATATAAGAATGTCTTAGATACGATACGATTATTTAAATTGAAATTATATATGTAAATTATAGTATTACATAACAAGTTTTTTAATTGATAAAAATTTCTCTATCTCACTTCCTCCATATGTCATCTACAATTTGTTTTTTTAGTTTAAAATGAAATTACTTATAATTATTAATAGCTAAAAATATATATATAGTTTTATGATTTGAAGATAAGAAAAACATATTTTAAACTAATATGTATTACAATTTAAGAAATTAGTATTTTAAAAGGTTAACGTGTTAAAAAATAATTTTCAAATTAATCATATTCAAAATAAAAAGATAAACAATTTCTCATTCCAAACTTAACAAAATAAAATTATTACAATAAATAACATAAATATATAGTAATTTGAACAAAAATATATATGATATTCATTTTGAATGATGTTAAAAATATATATTCATTTTGAACTTAGTTATTTTAAAATAGCATATATTTTGATATTTTATTTTTAACTTATTTATTTTAAAACTTCAAAGAATATATTATTTTCAAATTAATCAAACATTAGATAATCCATTGCATTGGTTAGTTAGAAAAATAAAATCTTAAATTATACCAACAAAAAAATTATTAAGCTTGACAAACAAATCTTAAATTGAAAATTTAAAATTGACGAAAATAAGTCTTTAACAAAATTGTAAAATATTCATAAAATAATATAATTTAAAATCTCAATTTTAAGATTGACGGAAACAAATATATATTATTTATATAATTGAGAAAATAAAAACACACAAATCTTGAAGTTTATTCGAATCCCTTCAAATTAATTGATTGAAATCTTTCTAAATCACATGTAATATTTAAAATATATATTGTAAGGCTTTCTTATCTTTGAAAACTATCAAATGCAAATGAATAATTAATGTGAAATATATTGAAAAAAGAATATGAGATATTTTGTTGAAAATTCTTTTTTTTTTCTTTAAAGAAATTTGTAAAACGTACATAAAATAATAAAATACAAAAAAAAAATCTTAATCTTATAATTCATGAGAACACATTTTTAATAATGAAATTTAGATAAATTGTACAAAAAACTCTAAAAAAAACTAAAATCAACTCAGGCTTTAGAACTTCGTGTTTAACAAATGTGCACCCCAAATATAGACTTCATAACTCATGCTATCTGCAACTTTTTGCCCGAAACAAAGACTTATTAACTCCGAACTAAACAACTTTGCACCCTAAACACAGACTTCCTAACCACAAACTTCCTAATTCATGCTCACTGCAATTCATGCTCTTGCAACTCCTACTCCCAACAATTCATTGCCCCAAACAACTGCTCAGTCTCTAATAGTTTTCCCTTTTAACATTTCGAAAACATAATTGATTGCATGAAAATTATTATTATTATTTAATAAATTTTGATAAAAAAAAAACTACAAATGGCTAATTTTAAGATTTATTAAAAGTACGTGGACTAAAATAAAATGAGACCCAAAGAACATGACTAAAATGGTATTTTAACTCTTTTTTTACCAACTTGCGCGTAGCTCAACTGATTTTGAACTAAATTGGGACATGCCCTTGTTTTCAATCAACATGTCGTGTTTTTTTTTTAAATGTAACAATATAGGTTCGAACCTTTGGTCATTTGGTTGATGATAAAATGCCTTTTAATTTAGTTATGATCATGTTGGCATATCTATCTCTCAATTTGATATTTTCTTTTAGTAAGACAATATGTGGGTGAGAGATTTGAACCTCTCGCCTTTTTGTCATTGATGCATACTTTATGCCAGTTAAAATATGCTCATATTGACCACTCAATTTGATGCTAACACTGACCTACTCAATCCCAACCTTAAATTTTGGATTTAAAATTTGGATTTGTTTTCTAATTTTAATCCTTTTAGGTTATTATGCTGTCTAAAAAAAAAAATCCAATACAACAACTTTTACATGTTTAAGTTGATAAAATTTGGAGATTTCGAATCACAGCCACAATAATCTATTAGCAACGAAACAATAGCAACTAGCCTTAGGCATCGTGAAGGATGGGACAATTGTGCTATTTAGAATGAATATCAATGTTCAAACATGTCAAGGGGAGCATAGCTTGTAATTGATATGTACACATTTATTTGAAGTTAGAGTTTAAAATTCTCATACTCCACATTTGGTATATTAAAAAAAAAAAAAACATTTTCAATCAACTTACAAACAATTTGTATAAATCATCCAATTTTTAATGGAAAAATTATAAAAAAAATATATATGTAAATTTTGTCACTTGTTTAAAAAATACTCATATTCTTTCAAAAGTTGCAATATTGCATTGATATTTCATAAACGTTTCAAAACTATCATTGGAGTAGAAAAACCGTTAGAATGTTGGATAAAAAGTCTATGTGTCTGAATGTAACTTTTTAAACTTAATCCAGACAAGAGTCTGAGTCATCGGCATGTCGTTCCACATCACTGTTATGTTGATTTTCCATCTAACATTCTAAATGATTTCTACTCAAATGGTAGTATTGAAACGTTTATGAAAGGTCGGGGATAATATTGTAACTTTTAAAAGAATACGAGTATTTTTTAAATAAAGGGCAAAGTTCATGAGTTTTTTTTTTCTTTCTTTCTTTTAGCCATTTCCAATCAACTTCCATTTGGTCGTATGTGAGCTAAATTTGAATTTTGAATAAAAATGTGTAGTTAGAATGTTAGTTTATATCGTTAACACCATCACTCGACTATTGACGCGAAACGTTGATGAACACTACATAACATAATAAAATAGACCAACTAAATGAAAATAAAGAGCATATGGACCAAACAAAAAAAAAAAAAAAAAAAAACAATGGGACAACTATGTACAACATATTTTAAATGTTAAATAATAAGTTTAGTTCATGAACTTCAGTGTTTATATATAGCATGTCTTAATACTTTAAAACAAATATTTAATAGGTCTACAAACTTTCAACTATGTATCTAATAAGTCTATGAAGTTTAAAAATGTCAAACATGTTTATAAACTTTAAATTTTGTATCTATAAGTTCAACATTGTTTAAAATCAACAAATCTATTAGACACGAAACTGAATTATATGTTTAACTGTGCGTTAAACTTCAAATTTATGTCCAATAGGTTCATGAACTTTAAACAATATTAAATAGATCAAGGACATGTTAGATACAAAATTGAAAACTTAGATAATTATTATACATAGAATAAAAAATTTAGGGACTTTTATATACTTTTTAAAATTCAATAACTTGTTAAACACGAAATTGAAACTTCATAAACCTATTAAACACTTTCAAAAGTACATAGTACCTATTTGACACAAATTTAAAAGTTCATGGACTAAACTTGTAATTCAATATATTTTGAACTATTCCACCCCTCTAATATTATCAAACGGACAAATTCTTAGAGGGAATAACAAAGAACTTAGAGGGAATGAGATTAATACATGATGGCCACCTACCTAGTATTTAATATTATATTTGTTTCCTTGACAACTAAATGCAATAGAGTCCAACAGTTGTCCCATGAGTCTAGTACAAGCTGATATGAATATTCACAGATATAGAAAAAGGAAAAAATACTTTATCTACTAAGCTATGCTCGAACGGTCAAATCACACTTACCAAAACGATGTTTTTGATGCTATACACTTATTTTTGGGTACGATATTTTGCCCAAGTGCGCATGTTAATAAAATGGTCACATAGGCACGACACAAAACAAGTGATAAAGATGTCCATGGGGCGGGGCGGGTCCCATCCCCGCCCCCCATTTCATTACCCGTCCCTGCGAAATTCTCCATTTAATTTCGCTAGGATCGGGGCGGGGATTCCCCCGAGGAATTCGCAGGGAACCGGGTTCCTCACAGGAAATTTTTCCCCCTTTTCTTGTTTTATCTTTTTTTTTTTAATTTATTTTCAACCATAATAAAAATTATTTCTAAATAAATAATTTTTAATATAATTTTATTTAAAGAAAATGTTATAAAATTTCCTAATAAAAATTATAATATATCATAAGTAAAAATATTATAATGTCGAAACAACTTAATTTCTAAAAATTTAAATTTCAAGATTACAACATAGTCTTTAATATTTTTTTAATAACGAAATAGTCTTAAACTAATTCTTACTATAATTTTTTTTTTTTATAGAAAATAACTTATATTTATAGGTTATAATATATATATTTTTCACCGTGCGGATTAAATAGACATCTCTAAACACAAAGACAACAAAGTAGCTTCATGTCTAATTGGCGCACTTCGTTATATCAGTCGGGAAAAATTCTAGTACTACGTAGTTTGAAAACTACCGTAAACAAATGTAGTTTGATACTCAAGTGCTACTATAAATTTTCCCATATCAGCCCCCCATTCTCCTAACTGTTCTTCAATCCCAAAAAACTAATTTCCACTTCTTCCCTTCAGATCTCTTTCTCTCACTCTCAAATTCACACATTTTGCTTTCAAATCTTCTTCACGCCATTCTCGAAATGCAGTCCTCAATCTCCCTCTCAATCTTTTCCTCGTCCTTCGCCCCTCTAAGATCAAATTCCGCCATTGATTCTGCCCATTTCGCTCCCATCAATCTCCGTTTCTGTGGCCTCAGGCGCGAGGCCTTGGGATTTTCATCCCTCAAACGCTCTGATTCCCATAGAGTTCACATCTCAACCGGCTCAAGGTCGAGGAGGAAGTTCTATGCTGCTCTTTCCAGCAATGGAAGTCCCTCCAAATTCGACTCGATTTGCTCATTATGGTGGCCATGGAGCGGCGCTTCATGCTGTCGAGAAGGTAGGCAAAGAAAGTTTGGTTGCTTGTTTCTTTCATTTCTTGAGTATTTTTTTGGAGCTCGAGTTTGGTTGTATCAATTCTTGTGCGTATGTTACGTTAACCCAGATCGTTGTTTTCCTATTACATTTATGGTTCGTTTGACCAAAAAGGGTTTCCAAATGTAACTCGACTCCGTTTTTGTTGCCAGCTCAAATTGTTTCTGCTTGTATCTATATCGCAAGTTACTGCTATTTTCGTCGCTTTAATCTCTCATTATCACTGTTCAATGACAATATGGTGAATGACTTTAGCCGAAAATTAAAATATCTTGGCAATATACGTGATATATAACTTTAATCCAGCTTGTCCATTTGACTGGCACTAGTAATGATCGTACATATTGTTGATCAGGAGATGATACGACATGGATATAATCCTCTAGAACATTGTTCTTATTGCAGGGTCTGCAAACTGCCATTGTAGAGGGAGATGTGGTGGGTGGAACATGCGTAAACAGAGGATGTGTTCCTTCTAAAGCTCTTCTGGCTGTAAGCGGTAGGATGCGTGAACTTCAAAATGAACATCACTTGAAGGCTCTGGGTTTGCAGGTACTGAGTTTAGTGAATCAGAGATTTTGAACTTAGAAGAAGTACATACAGTAATTTTTAAAGGATTCATACGTACCTATTCACAGCTGATAATAAATTTTCTATCCTTATTGATAATAAGTTTTGTGCTTGATTCTCGTTTAGTTGATTGGAGTCATTCTGCCATCATTAATCTTCTAACTTTTTCACATTCTGTATTTTAACTCATCTATAGGTGTCAGCTGCTGGATATGATAGACAAGGAGTGGCTGATCATGCCAATAATCTTGCTTCAAAAATTCGTAGTACCTTGACCAACTCAATGAAAGCCCTTGGAGTGGATATAGTGACAGGCGTTGGTAAGTTCACTTGTGTGTTCCTGAAAAGAAAATTTTTTTTTTTCTTTGGTAGCTTAGATGAATTTATAATAACTGTTGTTTCTCATGTTACCAGTCAATTTGTATGTCTTGGGATATTAACCCCCCTGATCTATTTGATAAAATTGTTGGTTCTTGTCTTCTCGAGTCTTGAACTTGATCACTTAACCCATTTCTTGGAATTTGTCATCCTGAATTTTGAACATACTTCCTGAAAATTTGTAGCCATCAAGATTATAACTTCCAACTGATTTGCCCATATAATATTAAGCGATTGATTTTTCCACAGTTGTCCATTCAACTCTAAGTTATCTCTTGTCATTTATTGGATTTATTAGGACCCTCAAAAGATGCAGATTGGCTCTTCTGAAAAAATAGTTACTGCAAAAGACATAATCATTGGTACTGGTTCTGTCCCATTTGTTCCAAAGGGCATTGAAGTTGATGGTAAACATTAATCTTCCTCCTCCTTTCCTCGTCCGTATAACTAGTTTGAAGCTCATCCATTGTTTGAGTTCTTGAAATGTTGGGGTGCAAAGCCTTGCCAAAGACACAATTTTGAATGACGTTGTTTGTTCTCGACTTTTCAGTCATTGGTTTATTATCACGTGACTACTTAAAGTTATGTCAGATAAGGCTGGAAATTTCATATTCAAATTCTTAAACCTCATTTATGGAGGTGGTAACTGTTAATTTCATATCATCATTGGATGTATAATATAAATGTCCACGAAAACAAAGTCTTACCTTCAAGTATCAAGGATATGAAATTGTAGCAAAATGCTAGATTTGCTAAAACTGCAGTCTGCCGCATTGACTTTTATTAATTTTGTGTTCAAGTTTGGTTAAGTGAGATGATGGAATGTATTTCTTTCTTTCGTAGAGAGAATAATTTTCTCAATAGCTTTTTGAAGAATTTGGTGGAGTTAGGTACCCCACTTTGTTTTTGAGTTGCACTTTTCTCAGAATTTGGAGAAAGTAGGTGCATTTAGATATAACTTGGAATCGTTGATTTTAACTAAATGTATGAGCACTGTATAACGATGCTCGAAGTAGTATGTATGTTTGGCTAGAATATTAATACTGTTTGTTGACTGTATTATCCGCAACTTATGATGCTAGAAGAACTTTGTACTCATTGATTATAATTCCTCCACAAGAAAAGTGATTAGTGAATAATTCATAAGAAAAAAAAAAGTGATTAGTGAATAATGCATAAGAAAAAAAAAAGTGATTAGTGAACAGAAAACTGTATATGCAGTGGGGATGTGTACAACTTTCTTCTCACGAGTGAAGTTGATAGTTTTACTTGAAAACTGCATTTTATATACACCGTTACAGCACTTCACAAATTTCACATTCTTTTAGTGGAAAGTCATCTCTTTGGACACATTTGCTTGCAGGGGTTAATCTTTTTTTTTTTCTTTTTTAAAATAAAAACAATTAATTTAATTTTTATTATTTTTATTATTATTAGGTTTTATTGGTAGGGATTAATCCTTAATTGATGGTTTATACAGGGAAGACTGTTATTACCAGTGATCATGCACTAAAACTGGAATTTGTTCCTGAGTGGATCACTATTGTTGGGAGTGGCTATATTGGTCTTGAGTTCAGCGATGTATACACTGCCCTAGGAAGTGAGGTTGGTCTTCCTCTCTACAGATTAAAAAAAGACCTAATTCCCATAGTGCTGTCCAGTATTTTAACTTGTTTTGTATTTGTTGCTTGGTTGTGTGAGGCATGCACAAATCAATAAGAAATGTGAAGGCATTGCTTGTAGCTCCTCTAAACCTGTTACTATAGCTTTTTGGTTGAATATTTGTTGCTGTATCTTAATTCATGTACTGCGCTGTGGAACATTTTGGGTCTAAACAAGTAAGAACATAAATTGGCTGAAATTTAAGGGGCTATTTGGGGCAAGGGTTATAATAACCTGTATTATAATGACCTGTGAAATACTCTGCACCCCAAACACAGACTATTATAACCTCAGACTAAACAACTTTGCCTTTTAAACAATATTATATTATTTCACAGATTATTATAACCTACAGACTATTATAACTCACTCAGTGTCCCAAACAGTCTCTAATAGTTTCAGGACATTGCTTAAATATTCTAGAAGGCGATAATCGATATAATCCCATTTCAAGTTCGATATTAGAAGGGAAAATCACAACTATGTTTGGAACTTTCTGATTAGCGTTCTGATGAGGCTGTCCCTTTTGTGGTTTATAATTGTATAGTAATCATGAGTTTGGACCAAACAATGTTGAATTAAATTTGCGACATGCATCTTTACCCAACTCTTGTAGGAAAAATGAAGCTTAGAAGAAAGGAATTAGCATGCTGTAGTAAAGATGCTCTAATAAAGCCCAGTGGGCATCGAGAATGGGATCTTTTGGATGTCAAACAAAAATAGAAGGGACTAAAAATTAACAAACTTTTTCTTTCATAGGACAGCCAAGTATTTATGACATATAGGAATACAAAGACGGGTATTTATAACATATAGGAATACAAAGACTTTTTAGTTCTTACCAAAAAAATATAGGAATACAAAGACTGATTCACAGAGTAGTCTTTCAATCTATTATAATTGATAGTGAACCATGTAATTCTCCACTTATTTTTAAATGGGAATAAGTAGTGCTTAATATATCTTGGACTACGTCGTTCATCATAGTGTTATTCTTTGCAGGTTACCTTTATTTAAGCGTTTGACCAGCTTATGCCTCGATTTGATCCCGAGATTGGGAAATTGGCCAAAAGAGTTCTAATAAATCCACGGAAAATTGATTACCACACTGGAGTATTTGCAACTAAGGTTATACATAGTTTTGTACTTCAGCATCTAAGATTATTTTCCCTTTTCTTTTGCATATTTTTGAAATCGGCTTGTGTTTTCTTTGGTGTTCTTATAAAGATTACTCCAGCAAAGGATGGGAAGCCAGTTACTATAGAGCTTATAGATGCAAAGACTAAGGAACCTAAAGATACTCTAGAGGTAACTCATATTTTTGGTAACTGTCTTTACTGGAAATCGGTACCTATGTACTCTCCTGCAGTTTCTCTTTATTCTGATGAAGCTCAAATGGGGAAACTGGTTTACATAGTTTTCCCAAATATTCATAGGCTCTGGGGACAATCAAGGGGATATGGGAAAACTAACTTCAACTCTTCAACTCCATCTGCTTTGCAAGAATAAATGTTATTATCTGTTGTAAAGGCATTGCTTGCATTGATACCATCTTGAAATATTGAGCCTTTTTTTCCTTGCAACAGGTAGATGCAGTATTGATTGCAACCGGAAGGGCCCATTCACCAATGGTCTTGGATTAGAGAATGTATGTCTCTTCAAGTACTAATTTAATTTAGGCCATCTCTAGCTGTTCACTGACTGACTGACATAATAGACAATTTCAAAACTTTTTAATTTATTTGTAGATCAATGTGGCCACACAACGTGGTTTCGTTCCTGTCGATGAGCGCATGAGAGTCATAGACGCGAATGGGAAACCGGTACATAGGACATAGAATAGAATTTACTTTGACTAACCTTTTATTTTTACGAAGCATGAAGTGTTGCCAAGACAAGTTTTAAGTCAAACACAAAGGCCCTTGCAGAAAATGAAGGAAAGGGTCTAGCCAAGGTTATATTTCTGCAACTTCTATTCTCGATATATTGATGATGGTTTTCAGTTGGTGATAATTCCATTATTTTCACCTCATCCAGCTAATATATAGACCCAATAACGAAGAGATACTTGGAGTTCACATTTTTGGATTGCACGCGGCAGATCTTATTCATGAAGCATCAAATGCTAATAGCACTAGGAACACGCATTTAAGGTAAGTTTCATTCTTTTGTATGCCAGGGACTAAAATTGAATGAGACTCAAAATATAGAGACCAAAATGAAATTTTAACAGTGTATAATCCTGCCCGAGTGCCTTACATCTACAATGATTAGGTTAACAGATGTGATTTAATAATATTGATGAAAAAAGACTAGACCCTACGAGCTCTAAGCATTCGAGTTGCATAATTTTCTCAAATCCTGGGTCATATTTGACTTCCAATGTATTGGTGCAGGATATCAAATTAGCGGTTCATGCACATCCAACCCTATCTGAGGTGCTTGATGAACTATTTAAATCAGCTAAGGTCAGTTTTAACACTTTCCTAAATCATGCTTAACCGACAAGACTGGTCCAATGATTTCCCTTTCAATATCGAATTTGTCAATGAAATCCAACCCATACATACACAATAGTTTTGTTCATATCTTGTCAGTGCACTGAAAGTCCATGAATTATAATACAATCCCCCTTCGCTGAATGAGATTTAATTTCAGACATTAAAAAGTTTTATCTTCCCCCAGTTCTTTTGATAAACATATGACCTCTAAACTTTTGGGATAAGTTTCAATATGCCTCCAAACTTTGAAAAGTTTTATTTTTACCCTTGAACTTTAAAATTGGTTTAAAAAAAAGAAGATATTTTTCATTAAAATAAATGATAGAAATTGATGTGACAGCTGATGTGTAAAAATTAGGTGTATATGACATTATTTTATCTCAAAAGACATAGTTAAAATCATTTACACAATCAATTTTCACATCAATTGTCATGTTAGTTTCAAAAAAAAATAAAAAGCAGCCACGTTAGTTTATATGAATAATGTTGTATACGTTCCAATTTTTACACATTAACCATTGTGCCAATTTCTATCTTATTTTAATGAAAAAGAACTCATCAAAGGCATCTTTTGAATTATTTTCCAAGTTCAAGGGTAAAAGTGAAACTTTTCAAAGTTTAAGAGCATAGTTGAAATTTATCCCAAAGTTTAGGAGTATTTTGTATAATTTGACCAACATTATTTCATACTTCCCCGTCAAAATGTGTTGATACAAAACTGCCTTTCAATAGGTCGAAGCTCATGTTCCCAGCGCAGTAATTGAACCGATCGCAGTGTACGCTTCTCCAACGCTAAAGCCTTCTTTTTGAAGATTTTTGCTTTTGTTAGGGAGTTTCAAGAAACAACACGATTTCTAGATGGAGTAATCAGCAGGAACGTCACAATACTGGAAGAAACAACTAAATCTTGAGAGAATTAGCAGATGGCGTGCAGTTGGTTTGGTCCAAAATATTTTAGTATCTTTCTTTGTCATTCTTATATTATTGATTTAATCCATGCCTTGCCATGGACCATAAATCTGCAATTGCTTCCTCTTCTAGATGCTTTTTTGCCTGTGATTTTGAACAAGTAATTTAAAAATATGAAGCCATGCAAGTTATAATGATAGGTGACATTCATATTTGGACTTTGGTTCACTTTTTTAAAAGTTTGGATTAGCGTTCAACCTTATAAAAGGTAATAAATATCTTATTTATTCAACTTTTATAATAAATATCTTATTTACAAGAAGTTCACTGATTATGAGACAAGGTATACGGTTCTAGAAAAAAGCGGTTGTGCTAACACTTTAGTTATATTTTCCCAAAACTATGTAAAGGCAAAGAATTTTTGACAGATCAAGATGTGCAAACCAATCCTCGCGAGACAAGTGCATCTTAGAAGGAAAATACTAATGTCTTCTCGACTAGACTTCCATTCAAATTACCTTCCCTTGTTATGTAATGCTTTTTTGCGAAAAGATTAAAATAGCATACATGTACTACCAAGTAGGCAAATACCAACCATATGAAAACTCAAAAAAGAAAAAAAAGAAAAAACCAAAACCAACCACCAAAATTCACACCTGAACATGCCCACCACAATTGCTAGAGCCGTATAGTATCATTTAAATTCCAACAATATAGGATTGGACATCCCATTAGTGTATAGACAACAATTTTACAGCCATAATTTTTTATGAGCAATTTAGTTCATGAACTTTGACTACAATTTTAAAGCCATAATTTTTTTTATGAAACTAGCAATTTAGTTCATGAACTTTGACTTGTAACGATTTAGTCCTTGTACTTTTATTTTTATAACCATTTAATTCATGAACCGTAGGATGTAATAATTTAGTACTTGTATTTTAAAATTTGTAATAAATTAGTCCCTATAGTGAAAATTATGGTTAAAATTTAATACAATTTTTTACATAGATAGATCAATAAACTTATTAAGGATCCAATATAATTATAAGCTAAAAAGTCTAAATTATTTTTTTTAGTTCAACAAAGATTAAATTGTTATAAATTCAAAAATACATGAACTAAATTATTACAAATCTAAAAGCATAAGAGACTAAATTGTCACATACTAAATTTCAAGAACTAAATTGTTAAAAGAATGAAAGTATTAAATCGTTACAAAATATAAGTTTAAAGAATTAATTGTTAATTTCATGAAAGTTTAGAGACCAATAGTTTTTTTAACCATTTTTTTATATACATTTGAGAATGTTTGAACCAACTTGTACATAACACACCTCTCATATAAAATTGAGAAAACAAGACAACTAGTTGACCCTATAACATGAATTTTCTTAAAAGGATGAAAAGTCAAAATTTTAAATCTTAGAAAGATAACCATCATGGTTTGAGCACATTTTCTCAAAGCTTCTTTACCTCTTTTCACTTGGCTCATGACCATAAGGACCCATGGTGGTTACTAGGGGTGATACAAATAACCAAAAATCGACCAAACCGAACCGAACCAAACCAATCCACTAGATTGGTACGATTTTTTAGCAAACTTTTGGACATGTCGGTTTTAATTTTGGAGAAACCGAAAATTCCCGATTCGGTTCGGTTTACGTTCAAAAAAAATAATAAAAAACCGAACCGAACCGAGGTATATATATACCTTATAAATCAAGTGAATCAACCCTAAAAAATCACAATCGCTCACCCTCTCGCCGTTTCCACTTTCCCCATTTGTGTACGAGTGCGACTTCTTCGTTCTTTCTTTCCATTTGGCGACTGCAACTTCATCTTCTTCATCTTTGAATTTTTCTTCATCGAACCACCAGCCATCAGGTACTTATTATTTTTCCCTTTGATCTCTTTTCTATCTCTCTTCTCCTCCTCATTTTTCTTTGTGTATTTATGATGCTAGACGAATCTAGGCTTTTAAGAAATCGTTTACTTTGTGGGTTTTTCTGCAATTTTTGTTTCTTTGGTATTTTGTTTAGCTTGAAGATCTGATTGTGGGAACTTTATTAGAATCTTTTGGATAATAAAATTTTTCAGATTACTTTGGGCTTCAAACGTGGAGGTCGCCCCTTTAGGTTTTAAGGTAAGGTATAGGCTAATGGATAACGGTGATTAGTATGGACGAAACACCCATAGAAGCAAATGAAGAAGACGATGCCGGCGATTAGCATGGATAAAAGAGAGGAAAAAAGGAAGAAGAAAGGAAAACGAGAGGAAAGGTCTGAAAATGAAAGACAGTGAAGTGTTGAAAAGTAAAGAACAAAAAAATAAAAAGAAAAAAAGAGGAAAATGAAAAGCTGACAATGACATTGAATATTATTTTTTCAAAAGATTCTTTTCTCTCTCATTACGGTGCACGTTGGGGTCACATCATATTTAATTTTCTTTGAAAATCCAAATTTATTTTATTTCTTTTTTAAGAGGATTTATTTTATTTTAATTTTTTAGTTATATTTTTTTAATACAGCTGCATTAAATGGAAAAACCGAGACCCGAACCGAGGAAAAACCAAACCGACCGTTTTTGTCTATTACTGGACATCGGTTCGGTTCTCCTTTTAGACAAACCGATTGGTTCGGTTCGGTTCTCAGTTTGGCGTAAAACCGACCAAAACCGAACCAATATCACCCCTAGTGGTTACAAAGACATGGAAATCTTAAATTTGTAGCCTAATATTCTTATAACTACGATCTCACCTTTGGTTCCGAATGAGAATCAAGCAATAACACATTCAATTGAAGTAATGAAGCATAAAAAAAAAAAGAGAAAGAATACAAAGCTAACTGTGAGATCCAAATGAACTAGGAAAAGAATAATCATGAAAACCTATTACAAAGGGAGCTCCAAGGAAACCATATAATCTCGAATAGCCAAAATCTAGGAAGCTCCATCCAAAAATCTCTAAGAAAATATCTCAAACAAAAGACAGCTCTAATAGCATTGAATCATAAGATTCTTCAAGTCTAAATTTGTGAACCTTGTTTTTAATGTGCATAAGAATGAATTATAAAAATTTAGACCCAAGTTAATCAAACCCTCATCCCATATACAATATAAATCTGATCTAAATCTACAAGTCATATGCTTTTCAGCAAGATTAACAGCACAATATAATAGAAACCATTAGAACAAAGAGAGAAGATAATGCCTTAGCTAATAAGAGTGAAGAGAATATCAATGGCACAAATGATTATGTATGAAGATGTAACCAATAGTTAAAAGAAAACCTTAAAAATGCAAAACAGATAATGTATTGTCGTAACCAGGCCGTAGAAGCAACGCTTTCCACGTCAAAATGGAACTCGCTACCTACAACAAAGTCAAAATTACAAGACTGCTACTGAACAAAAAGAACAGAGAAAACAAAAGGTTCAATAGAAAACAAAACTTATATCATAAAAACCCTAAACTTGCCGCTTCATGGCGTTCTTCTACTTTACTCTTCCTCAGTAGCCGTTTCACCACTCTTGTTGTTGTGTTTCTTCGCGTACCTCTGGTTCCTAAGAAACTTCGGGTCCATCTACACACAGATCGAAGAAACAATATCAGAAAAAGTAAAACGATCCTTAAAAAAGCATTCTATACAAAATAATCGATCCAAAAATAAAAAAAATTGATTCTGTTCGTGTATTTCGTACTCCTTTAGTGGAAGTGTGGCGGTGCTTCCTTGGTTTCTTGATGCCGTTCTTATGGGCTTTGTGGGACTGATTGTGCGCCGTGTGATTCTTCGACTTGGCCATTGTTCTAAACAACAGAACGCCAAAAAAATCCAGAGAAAAATAGATATCAGCAAACACCGAATGCTCTACCGATCTTCGATGGAAAAGAAATCGATGAATCAAAAGACTTTAAGCGAGAAAAATAGCGAGAGGATTTCAGCAAACCTTGAGAGATGCGGAAGCTGCAAGCTAGGGTTTCTGACGCCGCTGTAAATCGTGGGGAAGGAAGTTGAGCCTATTTTAGACGACCAATACCTAGTCACGGGCTGTGGAAATTGGGCTTGGGCTTCAGCTTGAGCCCAATTTCTTTTATAAATGACTTAAATTAAGCTAATATTTATAGAAAAATTGTTAAATTATAAATTTGAGAAAGTTATAATTTAGTTCCTATATTTTTAAAAGTTATAATTTCGTTCTTATAATTTGATAAAATATCATAAATAGTCCCTATAGTTTAATAAAATCCTCATAAATAATTCTTACAATAGGGACTATTTATTAGAATTTTATCAAACCATATGGACTAATTCTAACATTTAAAATCATAGAGACTAAATCCTTATAAATGATATTGTTTTTCTCGCTTTCGTTACTCTCACTCTCGTTGAGTTTTATCATACTCTCACTCTAACTATAACTTCAACAAAAAGGTTATTCATCGTTATTTTAAAACTTCTAGTTATATATATTTTCGTTTTGGCTAAAAAAAATGTCATCCGTACAAATAACTCAAAAAGAAATTGGACTTCAGCTTGGAAATTCATTCTAAAACAATATATTTTTATTGGGTTGGGCTTGGGAGAGTAACTCATGCATTACTCGGCTTGACCTAATAAATATTAATCGATTTGTTCCACACAAGTTGAAATTAAAAATCTTTTGATCAAATTCAATGTTAGTTAATGTAGTCTGATTGAGCGACCATATATATCTCTATATATATAATATCTATCTATCTATCTATATATAATCTTCAATTTTTTAAATTTGATGGGTCAACATCAAATTCTATGCCTACTCAATATCTATTTTTTCTGAATCTCTTATAATACTTTATATATATCATTAAAGACTTCAAATTATTATTGACATTTTATTTTTTAATTTTAGAGTAATTTTATTGTTTTTTAATTTTATCCTTGTATTTTAGTCTTCAGCTATGAATGACAATGTGATATTTAGAGTTTAGTTGAAAGCTTATCTAAAGCATTTTCATTAAGTTGTTTTACTTTTGGACAGATTATGATTGAATGGAATTTTAGTTTTTGCGCATTTCCTTTCAAGTATAGTCGATAGCTTCTTGAACTTTTGCAATTCATGTCTTGAGTTGTATGCGAAGAACATTCAAGTAAGATTGATTATCTTATATTGTAGAGGGTTGAACTCCTTGGACTAAAAAATTTGTTATTTGTCTCAAAAGTTTTAATTTGAAGGTAATTCGTGTCTAACATAAATTTTAGAGTTGAAATCAAATGGATTTGAAGGTTTTGTAATTTGTAAATTAGAGGTTCACACACCTTAATAGTAGAATTTTCACATCGATGATATTGGGTGATAAAATAGTTTATTTAAAAAATAATAAATTATATATCAATGATGTACCTTTCTCTCTAGATGAGTGTATATATATATATATATATATATAGAAAAGGAAAAATCAACTTTAACTCCCTAAACTTAAAAAACTGTATTAATTTCACCGTAAACTTTCAAATTCATTAAATTGAACTTAGATAAATTTTGCAATTTTTTATCTTTTGTTTAGTTTTTATTGATTTATCCACTAACTTTGAAAATAAAAAATAAAAAACAACAGAAATATTTAAAAACTCTCTAATTTCAATGAGCTCAAGTTTTGCACAAGTTTGATTAATATACATAATTGACCCTCAAACTCAATTTTTTTTTAATAAAAATTTAGCTCAATTGCGGTTTTTCTTTGAAATTCTATCAACTTTGTAGTGTACATATATTTTAGAATTCATTGAACACATATGAAAATATTATTTTTAACCATCATTTGAACGAAAAATTTATCATAAAGTAAAAATTGCAACATTTTTTTAAGCTTAAGGTAAAAATTACAACACTTAAATTATAATTAATAAAAATAAAAACTCAGGTGATATACCCTCGATCAAGAGGTTCCATCAATCTGAGCATAACTAAACTTGTTTAGACATATACTCTCGATCAAGAGATTAGAGGTTCGATATATATATATATATATATATATATATATATATATATATATATATATATATATATATATATATATATATATATATATATATATATATTTTGTAAAGCTAGAGGTTCGATGTTGTTGAACTATAAATAAAATAAATTAAAGGTAAAAATTGATTAAGAAAAAAGGAAATTGGGTATGGGGAAATTTAGCTCAATGGCTGTTTTTCTTTAAAATTATATCAACTTTGTAGTGTACTTATATTTTATAATTCATTGAACACATATGAAAATTTTATTTTTAACCATCCTTTGAACGAAAAATTTATCATAAAGTAAAAATTGCAACATTTTTTCAAGTTTAACGTAAAAATTACAATACTTAAATTGTAATTAATAAAATAAAAAACTCAGGTGATATATCCTTGATTAAGAGATTCCATCAATCCGAGCATAAATCAATTTGTTAAGACATATACTCTCGATCAAAAGATTAGAGGTTCGATATATATATGTTTTTTTGCAAAGCCAGAGGTTGGATGTCGTTGAACTATAAATAAAATAAATTAAAGGTAAAATTTGATTGGGCAAAATCAAAATGGGCTATGGAGGAAACCTGCAAGCAACAACAAAACCAATACGGTCCCGTGCCTGCACACAGTTGTAATTAATTGTAGTAACGCCGAATCCTTTTATTTTCATTAAAAAAAAAAAAAAAAAAAACCATTTTGTCAAATGACGTCTTCAGATCTCCATCTTTTTCCTTTGAATCTCCATTCGTCTTCATTCCACTCTCTCAGGCGCTAACCATTCTCCGGTGACTTTTCCGGCTTGATGTCTCACTGACCAGCAATCGGCGATTATGTTTCTCGTCGATTGGTTCTATGGCGTATTAGCATCGCTCGGCCTCTGGCAAAAAGAGGCCAAAATTCTCTTCCTCGGCCTCGATAATGCCGGCAAGACCACTCTCCTTCACATGTTGAAGGACGAGGTGAGTTTCATTTCTTTATCTTGATTCTAGTGTTGAATTGTGCTCTTCGATTTTTGGATTTCTTATGGAAATTTTGAATTGGCGTGTAGAGATTAGTGCAACACCAGCCGACTCAACACCCGACCTCAGAGGAGTTGAGTATTGGGAAAATCAAATTCAAGGCTTTTGATCTTGGAGGCCACCAGATCGCTCGCAGAGTCTGGAAAGATTATTATGCCAAGGTGATTTTTAATTCATTCTTTGGGTCAATTTATTATTGCATTTTGTCTCAGTATCCATGAATTGCCTTGATTGATGGTTTTCTTGCCTCGAAATTGTCGATACTTTGATCTTTGCAATTAGATTCAGATGCCATCCTCTTTCCTTTGATTGGTCTCAACTCAATAAGATTTTCCTCAACGACGGCTATTAATATTAATTTCCCGTTTTGAATTGATAACTGATTGGACCTATGATATAGATTTTGTTATTATTGATTTGATGGTTGTTGGAATTTTCTTCTTTTCAAGCACACCAGATGCATTTGCTGTGCTTCATTGTAAGATTTAGACGTTGGTTTCAATCTCCTTCAGCAGTAGTTGATTTTTTTAAGCTGAAACTTTTTGAAGAAGGAACCTCCTTTCATTTTCTGAATATGGATGTAATGATTCTTAAGGTTCTGAAGCTACATAAAATAGAAGCTGTTAGGTTCTATGGAAGTTTCTTTTTTAATGTTTCAATAGCTCCCACGTTATCAACCTTCTATGATTAAAAACAAAAACGAAAGCTGCAGATGCATCCTATTTTCTAAATCTATTCAGATCCTGCTCTGATCAAATGAATTTTTGGGCATAATTGCCATTGAAGTTGAATATGAGAATGTGGAAAAACCTACCTGATTTCCCTCCCTCACTATAACTTTCGTCGAATAAAAGCATTGGCACATTGTATTTTTGTAACGACGCGTTTTAAGGGTGCTCCTAGTTTTATTATTTTTATTGAAACAGTTAAAGGTAGGCAAGGGAAGAAGAATTGCTACCTTCTCAATCACAACTTCATTGACATATCTGTAAATTGTGCATTTCGATCCATGCTGTCATGATCCATCAAATCCTTCAATAATTCAAGGGAAAAACTTGGGTGCAGCCATCTGTGAATCTCACTTCAACCACAGAAAAAAAGGAAAAGAAAAAACTCAATTTTTTTTTCCTGCTGTGTAGTTAAAGTGAGATGTACGGAGATGGCTGCACCCAAGTTGGAAGTTGAATAACATTTATATTCCTGAGTTTGTCAGTTTATGGCTTCTGAATTCCATTTGTGCTAGCATAGTTCATTCTCTGCTTGTGTTAATGTGAGAATGTCTACAGAAAGTAACATGTTGCATATTTCCATGATTAGGTGGATGCAGTAGTTTACCTGGTCGATGCCTATGACAAAGAGCGGTTTATCGAATCGAAGAAGGAGCTTGATGCTCTCCTTTCAGACGAAGCACTGGCTGATGTTCCATTCCTTGTGCTCGGAAACAAGATTGACATCCCCTATGCAGCTTCTGAGGATGAGCTAAGATTTCACCTGGGTTTGAGCAATTTCACAACTGGCAAGGGAAAGGTTAGTCTTACCCAGACTAATGTTCGACCGCTCGAGGTTTTTATGTGTAGCATCGTCCGCAAGATGGGTTATGGCGATGGGTTCAAATGGCTCTCTCAATATATCAAGTAGTACCAACATTGGGTAATTAGCATCCATCATTCCATATAGGTCATCGTCTTGTGCCTGACTGAACTTAGTTTGAGGGAGAAAAATGTTCACAAGTTTAGCAACTCGAGATTTGTTCTGTTGGAACGAGGTTTTGTTGTCATGATTTTCTCTGATTATTGTTTTTGACTTGTTTAGTGACATTATTGTTGCTTTAAACTCTCAATAAAGTTCATAGATCATTGACTTCTAAAGAATTAAATTGAAGTTTGAATCTCCTCATTCGGACATAAAAATGGTTGATTTTAGTGAAAATTTTCAGTTTATGGATGATAAAAACTTTTTTTTTTTTTAAATTTTTGGAAGGGTGAATTAAAGACATGTTTAGGAATGATAAAAGTCACTTTTTGCTGTATCCTTTTTGGTGGTTTTGGACATGATAAAAGTGATTTTGGACATTTCAAAATCACCTCCAAACATGTCTTCGAGGGCATGTTTAAGAGTGATTTTGAAATTGTTAAAATTACTTTTATCATGTTCAAATTGTTAAATTTTTAAAATGGTTCCAAAACATGTTTTTAATTATTCAAAATCAACTTAATGTTTGACTTTACACTTTTAAAGTCGATTTTTATACCATAAAAATTGATTTTGAATAATTAATAGCATGTTTGGGAGTGATTTTGAATACAACAAAAGTAATTTTAATAATTTCAAAATCACTCTCAAATATACCCTTAAATCTTGTTCATGCAATTACTACTACAAATAATAAAATCCTTCAAGTCAAGCTTGCAACATAACCTAAAACATGAAAATTACATATTCTACAAATTCTGTGGACAATAGAATGTCCACCAAATTTTTTCAAACAGTTCAGAATGGTAAAAAGTAAAAATCAAACTGACATATTCATATACATATAGCATCTCCTACGAAAAACTGAAAAACATTTGTTTCGACTCAAAAGGGGATTAATTCTTACCCCCACCTAGAAAATTCATCAGTCTCTAAACTCATTCCCACAATAAAGATTTACGAGTATCGATACCAGTCATTCCCCATGTTGGTCTGAGCTCAGGAAACTCATGTCTCATGTCTTCAATAATTCATAGTATAAACCATTAATCACTACCACAATCATAGGAACCTTCAAAATTCATCAGTATGTAAAAGTTTGTCATATTCCAGCTGCAACACCCCCAAAAATATAACACAATCAAATTTTTATACTAGAACTTACACAGGAAACTTCAATTGGAGGCCTTTTAACTCACCACTGCTGCATCGAAGGTTAACTTCATCGTTCATCCTACAATACTCTTCTTGAACTTTCTTCGAAACATTGGGGGTTGTGAACTAAATCTTGTTCGTGTTTCTTTAATGTCTAACTACTGAAAAATAACAGGTTCCTTAAATCAAGTTTGCAATAGGGCCTAGATCATAAAATTACATATTCTACAAATTCTGGGGACAGTAGAATGCCCAACAAACTCTTTGAACAGTTCAGAATAGTAAAAACTACAAACCAGACTGAACTATTCATATACTTACAACATGTACAGGCTACAAGATAAGCATCTCCTACCAAAAACATTTGCTTTGACACAAAGGACATTAGTTCTTCCTTCCCCCACCTAAAAAGTTCATTAGTCTCTAAACTCATTGCCACAATAAAGAGCCAATCTCGAAAGCTCCCATCTTCGACTATCAAGTATTGGTACCAGATATTCCTCGTGTTGGCCTGAGCTAAGGAAACTCCTGTCTTTAACCATCCATAGTGCAGACCATTAATCACTGTAATCATAGAAATCTTCACAAACTTGTGCTTTCAGTGACTCAATTTCAGATCAGGATGTGAAAGTTCTTCATATTCCAGCTGCAATACCTCAAAAAGACGACACAATCAAAATTTTAAACTAGTTGGAACTTACACAGGAAACTTCAATGGGAGGCTTTTAACTCACCGCTGCTTCATCGTAGGTTAACTTCATCCTACGATACTCCTCTTGTGCTTTCTTTGATCGAAACATAGCCTGAACCCGTACAACAGCTTTCTCAACTCGCTCTTCTGCTTGTTTTTGAGACACACGGTAGAAGTCCTCTACTGTGCCAATTTCCTGCTGTTCTGTCACTTCAGCTGGTGCAACTTGAAGCCCACGAAAACCTTTTCTCTTAAGACGCCAGCGCAGTATAGCTTTCTCGAGTATTCCTACCGACCATACAATCTTGCGATACTGCCTCCGCACTTGGAAGCCTCTAAATGCGGCCTAGGAGGAAAGAAACAAATACGTAGTCATCTTCCTGAACTGCTCATCTTTAACAGAACAAATCTAGCTAGCATGTCAGTTCATAATAGTTACATGAAATTTCATGATCGCAATAATCACCAGGTACAAATAAATCACACTGAACAATGGTAACCACGAGAAGATCACTTCACAATTATTACATGAAATTTCACTCCAGTTAACGTAGACAAACTAAAAGTTCAATCGCAGGAAAATGTTCATGTTCTGACATGGAGTTCAGTTCCATCAAGGTTTTTGTACGCCCAAAAATACTTGAAATTAGAACCAAAATGGGTGATTCCTTGGATTCTTGGATATAAAACATTGAATTGGTATGAAAAGAAAAATGTAAAGCACTCTTTTAGGCAATGATTGCAAAGACAGCACTCCAATTAGCATTAAGAAAAATAGAGAGGGAGAGAAAATAATTAGATTTTTTTTTTTTAGTAAAAACCCTATCAGGAACGATGAACAAAATAAATCAGACGTAGATAAAAGTTCAATATTTTCTTTAAAACTTAGTGGTTCCTTTCAAGTCAAATCATACAACAAAGAGCTATAACCGATTCACCATGGAATGGTTTGAGTCCATCAAGTACTTATTCTCCTCAATTACAAAGTGCTTTGTCTTTTCGATAATCAAAAGTAGTTTTAGAAATTCTAAAAATAAATAAAAAGCATGTAAATTTATTTTAGAGAAAACATTTAACTATTTATTTGTCCAAAAATGCTTATAGAATAAGTGATTCATTTAAAAACACCTTTTTTTTTTCAAAAAGGCATCCCAAACACACACTAAGAATAACCTTATTCAAGAGAAGTAAATTTGGCCGATCTTGTCTATTATATAGTTCACGTATTAGTTGGATTTAATTGTGTAAACAATAACAATACCAGTATAAAGAGGCCTATCTCTTTCCCCTCCATGGTTCATAATCAGTTCTCAAATTAATTGAAGGTAATGCCAAGAACTGAGGGTAGACTTACTTGAATTCTAATAGCTTGACGACGCATATTAAGGAAGTCTCTGCGGATCTTCCAAGTGCGGAATCTGTATTGAATACGAGCAGCAGCTGCCATTCTTTTTCGCGTCTCAAAGTTGCGGTAGGCATGTTGAATTTTCATGGCTGCGATAATACCACGTGCTTCATCTTCAGGGGTGGAGAATTCAATTGCTTGAGTCCTTTGCTTTAAAGAATGCTCACGGAATGCAGTTTGTATGCGTGCTGCCGCATCAGCTGCTGTTCGGTAAGCTGCTAATGTTTCTTTCATATACATCTGCTCCTCACTGATGCTATCTGGGTTAATGGCATCGATTGTTGTACTAGTTTCCAACGAACCACTAACATTTCCAGCCAAGCTCATATCATTAAAATGTGATACCAAAGCCTTTTCAGAAAGATAAGCAGATAAGCCTTCATAACCATTCATAAATGCAAGATCTGCAGCTGTACATCCCAGAGGGTTCTTTGATGAGGGATCAGTTACCAAGTTTGGCTTCGCCCCCACTGATAAAAGAACAGCTACCATTTTCTCCCTATACAAGGAGATTTTTGTGGTCAAATAGGTTAGAAGTACAGTCCAGTAAAGAAAACTTTAAAACTAAACACTGGGAATTTCCAACACACCAGTACAGTGTCAACCTCTTTGCTTGGTTCAAGGTATTGATAAAATAACTACAATTGAGATAGATGATTGAAGATAAATATGTTCATATGCATGAAAAGATGGGCTTAGATAGTTGGAAAATTTTGAATCAGTGAGGGGCATGTCAATCTGGCAATAGGTAAGTTGTGTATTTAAATTTAAAACTTTCAGTAGAGATAAAACCATATCAAAGAATTAAATCATACTCATAATATAAACTAAGGAGTACTTAAAATATATACATATATATATATATATATATAAACTAAGGTATGAAGAAGTTAAAAACAATAGGTACTAGTTTAGAAAGGTTTGCAAAAATCCCGTTAATGATCCTCAAGCATTCCCATTTCCAGGAGAACAAAAAAACAGAAGCAAAACAATCATTGTTTTGGGCATCTAGAACCCCCATGTGGGAGTATTTGTAGATACCTAGGCATCTAATACCCATAAGAATTTGATGCAAACCCACAAACAATCAAGGATATTTAACGAATTCTTATTTGCACGATCGGAACTCTCATTATAAGGTCCTCAATTGGTGATGGGGATTGGATGAAACGGAAAGGCTTAACCACTTTGTCCATCAATTTGACAAATAATATTGTACCTTCCATAATAAGCTGCCCAGTGAAGAGCTGTCCATCCAAATTTATCTCGAAAATTTATTGATAAACCAGACCAGGCAAATAGATGTACAGCCCAGGTATATCCCAATATGGCACACAAATGGATTACTCCTTGACCTTTTACATCAAAATCAGTGCTTTTCTTTGAGCCATCAGCAACTCTTTCTATCAGCCATTCCCTTAACCTGCTTCTCAAAATGATCTCAAGAACACCATCTCTTGCTTGTGGAAATGGAGTGTTATTTTCTTTAATTGAGTTTAACAAATATATCCAACTATCAGAAATGTCAGAAGTTTTGACAGCAAATTTCCTGGCCTCGTTCAGGGCAATGGGTGATAATTTAGTCGACATGATGTCCAGGCTTTTGGATGTAGAGAACAACAGATAAGCAAGCCGCATCTGAATTTGAAACTCTTCCCACTTTTGAATCTGTTCTGAAGCAACTACAGGCTCTTGTAAAAGTGGTGCACGATACTCAAAATTCAGAACTTGACTAATAGGTTTGTGACCATCTAAGCTCACGTATAAATGTACTAGTCCTGTTGAATGTGGTTGTACCAGACATCGATAAACTCCAGGTTGAATAAAATCAGCATTAACACTAGTACTACCACACACAACCAGTATATTGGACTTTGCCAGATGTACGTACTCATTGTGAAAATATCCCGTGATTAGAATCTGCAATACGTACAGAGAATGGCATTAGTATATTTGCAAGTTGTAAGCGGATTAGCAGCAAAATGGTGTATTCCACCATTTTGGCTGTACTACACCAAATGAAAACTTGTCAAATCAACAAGAGAAGAAATAAACAACCCAAGCTATTCTTGGAACTCCATTTCAATCTTAAAATGAAAAGATCATATTCTGAAGCATTTTAAAGCTCATGCAATGAAGAGGTAAGGGTCGACCATATTTATTAAAATGAGTTACTATCAAAACATTTTCACTTCACGTTTATAATGAGTTTGTCAACCACGTTCAGAATATTGATCATGGGAGGAAAAGCTACCCGAAAATGAAACTGAAGGACAATATTCAAGTTTTTTGAAAGTTGACGTTGGCAGCAAACAAGATTTCATTAATAAAATTCAAAAGCCTATTGTACCAAATTAGTAATGAATATTGTCTAAATATTCAAAAGGATAAATGGGAAATGGCTGAACCAACCTGGCCTAGACTCAAACTATGTGGATTCGGAAGAGTAATATTAAATGTACCAAATTAATTACTCAAAGAATGTCCCCATTATTTAGAAAAGAAAAAACAAATGTAAAAACTTTTCCTCCTCATGCAAATTGCTTGACGAAAAATCAAACTCACAGATCAAAAAACCCAAGGATGTCCCCTTTATTAAATTCACTTGGTGTCTACGATTTAAAAAAGAAGTTTACTTCAACTACTACAGAAATTTAATGGGACTAATTAGGAGTTGCTACGCAAAATAGGTCACTCATAGACTTTTTTTTAATAAGAGAATCATAGATTTAATTTAATCAACCAAGGGAAAAAAAGAGTCGTTTGTCAAGACTTGGTATAGCTAGCAAAAAGTAGTATCGACAAAACCAGTAAAAGAGTAGCTAACAGCAGTAATAGGTTTATAATCAGATAACAAAACTAGTTTGGCTTTTCCATAAACTCATTAATGATATCACTTATATGGTTGGTTCTTTAGTTACTGGTCATGTTGTAAGGACAGAAGTGGAAAATTCAATCACCAACACAAATTACAATCTTAAAAAGGTAACCTGTTTTTTTTTTTTGTTCCTAGTTGCAGCAAATACTGTATCCTTCCATTATCAATGCTGATTTCTACAAATAAACTTATAACATCACAGTTTAAAACTTTGATTCTTCACCTCTCAAAATTTGATTAACAAAATGTGTCTATGTTAGGGATATGTTAAATAAATTATTTATAATTATTGGCAAAGATTGAAATAGACTTTTATACAAAATTTAAAGATTAGATTCTGTTTAAAAGTTCACCAACCAAAATAAAGTAAGCATTCAAGTTTATGGGCCAAAATATGATTTAAACCTAATAATAATAATAATAATAATAAAGTAACATAAAGGGAATGCTTTCCGTGCCTGCACAAGAAGAAATACCACAAAACCTAATAAACACCCATATTATGACGGTAATCAAATGTCAGTGAAGTTTAGGAAATGTGAAAAGTTGGTACTAGTAGAAGAGAGAACCTTTGTTTTTTCTGTTGAAAAGGCCCATGCAGGTGAGACATCGGTTATGTTAAAAATTTGCTCCATAACAGAAGATTGACGGTGATCTAATGTCGGATCAGTATAGGAATTGTGAATGGATGAAATGGATGGCTCAATAGCAGGATCAATGACTGTACCAGGAGACTCAGTGATGACTTCATTTATCCATCGTCCAAAGCTGTCCTGACTTTGCAATCCATCATTTAACAAATTGTCCAATGAAGTAATTGGAAAGGATTCCTTACTCTCTACATTCAAATTTGTTTGACCACTCATTAACGGCATATAGGCACTCCCTGTAAAACTGATAGTGTCGTTGGCACTCCCAGTTGACTCAACTGGATTATTAAACGAAGACGTGTCCCCCAATAAATTGTTGGCCACCTGCAAAGATGGATTGAAAGAGTCCATATATAAGGCAATATCTACTAGAGAAGAAGAAAATTTAAACACCTGTATTAAATTTAGTAGAAAAAAGATGTTCAACATAAGCAGAAAATTGTTTGAAAAACAATACTGTCAAGTAATGAAACAAAACAAAATTAACCATTATTAGTTATCAGCTTTCTTTATCACCTACAAATAAGGGAGGAAAAAAGTGAAGCAAACTCTACCTCCCACCGCCTTGGTCTTGGGAGTCAAACCCAGCCTACAAGCTCCAATAAATGGAACAAAAAAAAAGGTGGAAGGCAAGGGAACAAACAGAAATCAAAATTCAAATAGTAAATTATTCTACTCACATTTATTGCGACTTGGTTCCGTTGGTCAAAGTATGAAGGTCTGTCTGGTGAATGAGAAGAAAAGAGTTAATAGAATTAGTAATCTAGCCAATTGTTATCTAATTCAGCAGTTGTTTTTGCCTCATTCAGAACTTTTTCTTTGTTACCTCCTTTAGGCATGGCAGGTTTGAAAGGCTCATTTGTCGCAAGAAGTTCATCCCACTCAAGTGTGTTGATCTCATGAAGCCGTTGTTCATGATTCATGACTGTTGTAGTGTCACTAGGCTCTGTTCATTATACATGTAGTAAAATAAAAGTAAACTTTATGTCTCGTTTGCAAGGACAAGCAAACCAAAGGTAACTTCACCAAAGTGTTTTTGTTACAAGTACTCTAAAGCACATGCTTGATAATCAATCACTTTGTTGTTTGGTTCTAATATTTCAAAAGTGATTTCACTCTTTAAAAGTGCTTTTTTGGTTTACTAGTATTTATTAAGTAAATATTTCTGTAATTGACAATCTAAACAAAAACTTCTCTGAACAAAAACAATCTAAACTAAAACTGATCAATATAAAAAAGAATAAAATAACCGACAGTGTGTGCATAGAGAGATTAGCTTGAGAGGGCATATGAGTAGAAAAAGAGTACTAAGAGGAACTACAAGTGAAGTGAGAAATTAGATAGAAAATATGTGTAGAAAAAAGCAAATGAGAAAAGGACAGGGAAATCGGTGAGAGTGTGGGCAATTAGGGAGTGTGTGTTCTGGGAAATCAGTGAGAAAAAGCGTGTAAATGAAAGCTAGTAAGAGCAATGGAGTGGAGAGGAGTTAGTAAAAGAAAGTGGGTACAGAGTAATTAGTGAAATGAAGTGTTTGTGAGAGATTGCAATGAAGCGTCAAGCCAAAAGCACTTGATAAAGCCCCTATCAATTGCTTCTTTGAAAAGCAATTCCAGGTGTTTTTTACCTTTTTGAAAAATTATTTCCATATTGTAGTTAAAGACAAGTAGAAAATGCTTTTGGCCATCAATCATTTAGAAATTTAAACATGGTTAAAAAGGCTCCCAAATATACTATAAATGCACCAGCAAATTGCAAATATAAAGTACATGGTTGCTCAAATAGAGTATAAAGACAAAACATTAGAAAAAATGATCATCAAACAAACTACAAAATAAAAAATAAAATTTGACAGGTTCGGTCAGTATCACCTGACAGTTCATTTTCACCAACAGAATAAACATGATTAGCCCTAGAATCAAGTTCTTCCGATAAAAGCCAAGGAGTTGATGGGTCAGAGACAGAACCAGAATTTGAATTCATAGATGTGGATGGAGAACTCTGCAACTAGCAGCAATAGGAAGTTAGTGGAGCGAATTATTTTTAATACAGAAGGCTAATTGGAAGAACCCGTTCATGAAGTGTTCAAATGCATGCTATTGATATCACGTGCATAAAGTTAGGAAGTTTTATCCATCCATGCCATGAAGCACCATAGAATTGATACATATGATAACAGTGTTTATCTGACATACAAATATTTTCCCATCAAATAGTGTCATGTCATTGCCTTTTCCATTCCAGCATAAATTTATGCACATCAGAAGAAAGAGAACCACTTATCACTTGAATCGCCATATAGCACTCAACATCTAGGCAGGGCCTTGATTTTTGAGAATTAAGTCAGATGAGTAATAACATCGGTACAGAAATTGCAATGGCATTTAGAGAAACTCAATGGCATTAAGAGAAACTTAAAGGCAAAAATCATCAAGAAAGTCGGTGTCTTAAAATGTTTAAAGAGTAGTAGCAAACATATATATTCTATGGTTGACTTTATCCTTAATAAATGTTGGATAAAATCATCGAAATACGACACAAATAGGTAATTATCCGGTTTTTGAATGGAGGGAGAGAGAGAGAGAGAGACATGGAGGCAAAATCAGCAAATCTTAAATGGAAGTAGTAGTCCAAACGAAAAAAGCTCATCATGACCAATATATTTCAGTACCTGTAGATGCATTGTGCTGAAACTAACCTCTTGTGTTTCACGGTAATGAACGAGGACAATGTGTTCAAGAGTCCTGAACAAAAATCATCAGCAGGTCATAGATTATACAAATATGACATAATATACTGCCACTATCTAATTTTATTTTTCTTTCTTTGTGGCAAGATGGTGATAGACCATTGAAAGCAACCAATATACCAATGTAATTTCAACCATAACATACTTATCAAGGAGCCAATAACACCGACGAACAAAGGTTGGGTTATCTAGGCCATGGGCGTAGTATACATGTATCCTTTCTACATTACCAACCTGCCAAAGAAAAGGAAAGAATTATCAAAACGAAGTGTTTTTTTTTTTGGTGATTAATGCTATATCAGTACGGCAATTACTACAAATCTAAACACAATTAATACTTGACATTGACCATATTATCAGCTGACGACTAAAACTCAATTAATACTGTCAAACCACCAATAGAATCAAAAGAAAAGGCTGGCTGTAATAAATTGAATCATTTAAGATGTTCTCCAACAACTTCCATCACATGTGGACTCATATATTAATTTGATTAATGAGGGATAGCTAGTAGACAAGATATATGAAATGAAGATGATATCTGAGAAAATTGAAACAAACTATGAAATAATATTATAGGGATTTGAATTTATATTTTCTTTCTCTAGTATAGATACTAAGACTCAAATGCTTAAGGTGATAAAGTATGCCAATTTAACTTTTCAATATATTCTGAACAGATGGTAAGGAAACCCCTTACAAGTATATTGATATGCAGAGGAAATTCAAGCCCCAAGGCAATACAAAAGAACCCAACCTCTTAGAGAGGGTTGATAACCTCTCTCCCTCCCACAGCTCTCAAGCTAATTCACCAAAAACATAGCCATACCACGATTGCACTACAATGTATATATACTACCCAAATGGTTTCCCACATTCCCTACACGTCAGTGGTCCCCATTCCCTATGCTCACTCCCACAAACCTGTCCCATAACTAATTAGTTGGTTCTGAAATGTCTCTTCTACCCCTCCTCTGATAAAGCTCCCTAATCGGAGGCCTAACATCACTCCCGGTGTGCTCGAAAACCTTGTCCTCAAGGTTGAAATTTGGAAATTGGCGCTTCATATCGAGAACTGACTCCCAAGTGGCCTCATGTTCAAGTAGCCCTTTCCATTTAACCAACGCCTCGGTTTGGCCCATGCTGTCATTCCGTCTATAGGCCAAAATTTCGTGAGGTTCCGCAATCCATTCATAAGTGTCAGAAAGTATGGGGGGTCCAATTTGGGCTTCTGGATGATTACCCACCAGCTTCTTGAGTTGAGAAATGTGAAACACCGGATGGATCATGGCTTCACTAGGCAATTTCAACCGATACGCCACAGTCCCAATTTTAGCTTCTACACAGTAAGGCCCAAAAAACTTGGGTGTCAGCTTTTCATTTCGCCGCTTAGCCAATGATGTTTGCCTATATGGACGGATCTTCAAAAGGACCCAATCCCCTACTTCGAGACTCCTTTCTATTCTCTTCTTATCCGCAAATTTTTTCATCCGTGACTGAGCCTTACACAAGTGCTCCTTCAACATCCCGAGGGCACGATCTCTATCTTGGAGTTGCTGGTCCAATGTAGCATTAGTTGTTTTACTCTCCCCATAAGATAGTATTGGTGGGGGTGGTCGTCCATACACTGCTTGGAATGGTGTAAGGCCGATCGAACTGTGGTAAGTGGTGTTGTACCAAAATTCTGCCCAACATAACCATGTGTGCCATTGTTTTGGTCGTTCGCTGCAAAAACACCTGAGGTAGGTTTCAACGCATTTGTTTACTATCTCTGTCTGACCATCCGTTTGGGGATGATACGCCATACTTTGGCATAATTTCGTTCCTTGAATACGGAATAACTCAGTCCAAAAATGACTAATGAAGATCTTATCCCGATCGGACACTATGGAACGTGGATACCCATGTAGTCGAACGATCTCCCTCACAAACACCTCAGCCACCGATTTGGTGGAAAAAGGGTGTTTAGGAGCTAGGAAATGTGCCATTTTGCTCAATCGATCCACCACCACCAGGATAACTTCATAACCTACTGACTTGGGTAGCCCTTCGATAAAATCTAAGGAGATATCTTCCCATATGGTCTGGGGAATCTCCAAAGGTTGTAGTAGACCGGCCGGTGAAGTCGCAGCTGATTTATTTCGTGGCAAATAATACATTGCTCCACATAAGACTTCACATCAGATTTCATGCCTTTCCAATAGAGTTCTCCTGTCAGCCGCTTGTAGGTTCGAAGGAAGCCCGAATGTCCGCCCAATACTGAGTCATGGAAACAATGTAGGATGGTGGGGATCAACGAAGATGTTTGTGAAAGTACTAACCGACCTTTGTAGAGCAAGTTCTCGTGGCATAGGGTAAACTTAGGCACACTATCCCCATTCTGGATCAACTTTAGAACAACGGCTTGTAATTTGGGGTCCTTGGCTACTTCTTCGCGAATCACTTGGATGTCTAACACGGTTGGAACCGTCAACTGTGCATACTGAGCGACGGGAGAGTGCGTCTGCTGCTTTATTTTCCATGCCCGGTCGGTACCGGACTTCAAAAGTATAGCCTAGCAATTTGGAAATCCATTTATGGTATTGGGGTTGTATTACCCTCTGCTCCAACAAAAACTTGAGTGCCCGCTGATCGGTTTGAACGATAAATCTTTGGCCCATAAGGTATGGTCGCCATCGTTGAATTGCTAGCACTATCGCCATTAGTTCCCTCTCATGTATCGATTTGGTTTGCGCTCGTGATGACAGAGTTTGGCTGAAGTATGCAATCGGCCTTTGCTTTTGAGCTAACACAGCCCCAAGTCCGATACCTGAAGCATCAGTCTCCACCACAAATGGCTGGGAGAAATCCGGCAATGCTAACACTGGTAAAGTAACCATAGCTTTCTTTAACTGTTCAAAGGCTGTAGTGGCGGACTCATTCCACTCGAACGACCCTTTTTTAAGTAATTGCGTGAGAGGTGCTGCAATGCTGCTATAATTATGTACAAAACGACGGTAATATCCAGTTAATCCCAGAAATCCTCGTAATTCGCTGATCGAACTCGGTTGTGGCCACTCAATCATAGCTCTGATCTTCTCATAATCAGCCGCAACTCCCTCCGCTGATATCCAGTGCCCCAAATACTCAATGTGATCCTTGACGAACTGGCATTTGCCTTTGTTTGCATACAGTTGATTATCTTGCAACACATGAAACACAACCCCCAAATGATGTAAGTGCTCATCGTAAGTTTTGCTATAGATCAATATATCATAAAAAAATACGAGTATAAACTTACGCAAGAAAGGTCTGAATACTCGGTTCATCAATGCTTGGAAGGTCAAGGGCGCATTGGTAAGGCCAAACGGCATCACTAAGAATTCGTAATGGCCTTCGTGAGTTCGAAAGGCCGCCTTCTCCACATCATCTGGATGCATTCGAATCTGATGGTAACCAGATCTCAGATTGATCTTGGAAAATATACTCGAGCCATGTAATTCATCGAGTTCTTCAACCACTGGAATCGGGAACTTATCTGGCATCATCACATTATTAAGTGCTCGATAATCCATGCAAAAGCGCCACCCTCCATTTTTTTTCTTTACCAAGAGGACTGGACTGGAAAACGGACTTCGACTGGGCCGTAAAATTCCTACCCGTAGCATCTCATCCACCAACTTCTCAATTTCCCCCTTTTGTACTTGCGCATATCGATATGGTCTTACATTAACAAGATTAGTTCCCTCCTTCAAGTGAATTCGGTGATCAATGTCCCGTGGGGGTGGCTGATCCTTCGGTTCTTGAAAAATGTCCTTATATTTATCTATCATTTGGACTACCGAATTGGGTAATTCTTCCATGGACACTGCCTCAGCTACCCCTTGTCCTGGTGGCATTGCTTCCAATGCTTTAAATTCAACCAGGAATCCTTGATCAGATTCTTCCCAATTTTTCATCATCTTCTTCATAGTCACCTTCGAGCATGTCAAGCTGGGGTCACCCTTCAACATGATTTGATCTTTGCCTGTACCGATCTTGATTGTTAACGATTTCCAATGTACGCTTGTTTCTCCCAATGTATGGAGCCACTGCATACCGAGTACTACATCTACTCCACTCAATTCAAGGGGTAAGAAACTCTCAAAACGGTTAATTCTCCCAAATTCAACACCACCCCTTTACAGACCCCTTTTCCCTTCACCGCCATTCCCGATCCCATGATCACCCCGTAGTTTGCTGTCTCAGTCAAGGGCAGTTTTAGGTTGTCGACTACTTTCTGAGCAATGAAATTGTGTGTGGCACCACAATCGATCAAAACCACCACTTCCTGATCGTGAATTAATCCTTTCAGTTTGATAGTTCCTGGAGACGTGAAACCCACGACTAAATTTAAGGATAACTCTGCCGCATCTCCTTCTTCCGATATTCCGAAGCCCTTGTCCAGAAAATTTTCCTTCTCCTCAATAATTTCTAGTTCTTCTCCATTTGCTTGAACTACCAGGGCCCTTAGTTCTTTGGCTTTGCATCTATGACCCACAGTGTATCGTTCTTCGCATCTGAAGCACAATCCCTTTTCCTTGCGAGATTGAAATTCTGCGTCCGTTAACCGCTTCAGCGGCCCTTCTCTACGTGGCGCATTTGGGGGTTGACTTGACAAGGTGATTGTCCGCGTGGTCACTGTTTCTGGTGCCTTGGTAGTTTCCTTGCCCCCATTTGATGAGCTCGATAAGTAATTCTGAATTCCCCCAGTCATGGGCCTCTTACCTTCCGATCGAGCCTGTTCCCTGTCTTCCACGAGTTGGGCCGTCTCCATGATATTGGCAAGCCCAACCGGTCTCCAACACATAACTTCAGCCCTAATCACCGGATCTAGCCCGTTTAAGAAGGTATTCTCCAAAACCTCGTTGGTGAGATGTTGTAACGGCGCCATCAACTGCTCAAAGGTGTTACAATATTCTGTCACCGTTGTCTCCTGTTTCACGGCGAGAAACCGCCCGAGTGTGCTGCCTTCTTTCGATCTCCAAAATCACTCTAGTAATCTCTGTTTCAAATCCGGCCAGTCCTTGAAAGGCTCTCGTTCTTCCTTTCCACGATACCAGTTAAGAGCCACTCCCTCGAAGCTAATCACTGCAACTATGAGCTTCTCAGAATAAGTGAGTTTATGTATATGAAAATACCTGTCAGCTCGGAACAACCACGAATCCAAGTCTTCTCTGTTGAAAATAGGGATTTCCACTTTTTTGAACTTGATCCGATCACCGGTCGCTTCTTCCATTCTCTCGTGATGTATCTTACTATCCATCGTTCTTTCCGAACCGCTAGGAATATCCGACTTTGCCCCTCCCTTGTCCTTCTGTTTGTGACTCGAGCTTCCTCCTTCCCCTGTTGCTTCCGATCGTGATCTCAACCACGCCATTTCCGTCACCATCGCTACGAATGATTTAGACAACGAAGCTACACTTTCCTGAATACTAACCATTTCCAACTTCAGCTCTTGTCTCTCTCGGTCTGCCTCATTCATCCTTTCTTCCATTACTTTCTGCACCATACCCCTCGTTCGCCCCAGGATTGATGCTCTGATACCAATTTGTAAGGAAACCCCTTACAAGTATATTGATATGCAGAGGAAATTCAAGCCCTAAGGCAATACAAAAGAACCCAACCTCTTAGAGAGGGTTGATAACCTCTCCCCCTCCCACAGCTCTCAAGCTAATTCACCAAAAACATAGCCATACCACGATTGCACTACAATATATATATACTACCCAAATGGTTTCCCACATTCCCTACACGTCAGTGGTCCCCATTCCCTATGCTCACTCCCACAAACCTGTCCCATAACTAATTAGTTGATTCTGAAATGTCTCTTCTGCCCCTCCTCTGATAAACCTCCCTAATCGGAGGCCTAACACAGACATGATTATACAACTATATTTTGAATCAGCTTTGGAGAATTTAGGCAGAAACAATAGAACCTACTTCAAATTTGTAGAGAAAAAAGGCATATAAATTATATTCTACAGTAACACACGAACCCATAACACATCTATTAAGTAGCAATGATAATGCTAAAGGAAAATTGGTATATAACCTAACCCATAAACCCCTTCCACACATCTAGCCAAATTCTTTTACAATATGCAAAAGCATCAAGCTATGTAAGCATTGGTCACTCCAAAACTTTAAAGACATTGAGCTAGTATATAGCAAACGATAAATTCCAATAGTACATTTGGAACTAATTGATTGACTTCAACGTGAAATAGTCATAAAAAACACAACTTATTTCTCACCTGCCATCACTAAGCCTAGGGCAACATATTTTTAACAGATCTTTAGCTATTCTTTAGAGTGATATGTTCCTTATTTAAACATTTCAAAGGGGGAAGATTGAATTAACCACATACCAAAAATGAGACCATCTGAGTCAGAAAAATGCACAAAAACAGATCTTAGGTCTCCACCAGCTTTTTAATTATGAAATAGTGCCTAGTAAAACAAGACACACTCACTTTTAGGTGTTCATGTGCTTCTTTTACCGTCTTCCCGTCCTTTTTTTTCTTCCAATTGTGTCCATCTTTGCGGAAATTCCTAAGCATCTTGCGGTCAAATAGTACAATGGTTCCACCTGTTGTGTATTTCCAATATTAGAATTTCCTAGTTATCACTGCCTACACTTGTTTTCTATATTACTCAATGTGGAAAGATAAATGAGATAGTCAAGCAAAATGCAAAGAAAATTATAATTGTATTTGATATAAGTTGCATCATACGTTAAACAAAAAAAATTCTTTTGAGTACAATTTATAACTAGTAAATTAGAGTTGGGAAGAGTTGCAGAGCAGAATCTCGTGAAATTACTTTTGGGCAAGTTCACTGGCTTGACGTGGATGACGAAATATTTGTAGTTACATAGTATTGCATGGATTTCATTTGGGCGAAGCCATCTTGCACTTACTTCCTCCCTGATGTTTTTAACATCCAAATCTGCACAGAAGAGCAAACAACTGATGAAATAGTAAACTAGCGTTTTGAAAAGCAGATAACATACACAAATCTTGAACCACTAAAGATAATTAGAATAATCATTCAAATTTTAAGTGGTAAGAACCATAAGTTGTACATTAATTTGTCGATAAAACTTCAGTCCCGCCCAATAAAGGTTACTAGGATCACCTTGTTGTTGGGAGGTGATGATTCTGTCAATGGCCAGCGTTAACTTGGCCACGATGTTCTTAACTTCTCTAGTCTCCAGCCATCTTTAACCTAAAATGAGAGTTTTTCCTTGCCTTAAAACAATTTTACAGTTTTTCCTATGATTTCTCTCGAACCCCTAGCTAAGTATCTATCAGAAGTCAGAAGTCAAAACTTCCATGTTTTTCAGCTTTGACTTCAGAAATTTCAAGTGCTTCCTTCTTTCTCTTCATAACTTTAAGCTTTCTTGGAAGATCAATTCTTCGCCCTCTCTCCTATTCTTCTCGTTGGTGATTATTGTGCTATGTTTGCACCTATTTTCTTCGAAATTACATAATTAAGATCTAAGACGTAGCAAGTAAATACACAATTACCCATTTCCACTGAACTCCTACATGGCGAAAATTTTAAACCAAATTGAAACAATCATTCGTCGAATACAAATTCCATAAACAGTACCACGAGGCCATTGAGCACAGCAGTTAGCAGCACGTTGATTTTGCCTTTGTCAATCAACCCACTAAAAACTAAGAAACAAGAAAAAGTCCTCCTAAGCACAACCTATCTGATATCCATAAGTCCAAGAAAACACTGTCGCAGTTCAATAGCGCAAAACCTCAACACCTATATACCGACAGCCATCCAAAACACTACCCTATCAGAACTTGCAAACAGGCTATGATCATGACAGTACCTTGCAATGTATGGAAGCCATGAATCTCGGAACCAACAAGGTTTCCTTGAACGTCAGCTTTCATGGAGAGAGACATCGTTGATTCCTATCAGAAGCTGACACTCACCAAAAATGCATCGGATTTTCCAAGAGAACCTGCTAGAAAACAAAACTGAAGAACAGGAACCGACGCAGCAGAATCAAACGGAGGTTGATGATTGTTGATTACCTGATTATGGACAGAATTCGATTTGGGGCCGAAATAAGAGGGAAGAATTAGCAGCTCAATTATAGTCTTCTTTTTTACTCCTTGTTCTATCTCTCTCTCTCTCTCTCTCTCTCTCTCTCTCAATTCTTCTCTGTACTGAAACTTTGCGATGGACGGTGGCTGCCGTCTGCCTGGGTCGGGCTGGCGGGGCCTTGTTTTCGTTAAATGTTGGTCTAAAAGTTTGTTCAACTCTTTTTTTTTTTTTTTGCAAAAATACGTTTTTGTCCCTCAATTTTTAGTTAGTCTTAGATAGAAAGGTGATGTGAAACTTATTTTTTTTATTAAAAAAATATTATTTTATTATTTCCAATCTTTTAATTAAAATTTTCTTTTTTCTTTTATCTTTTGCCCTTCTTCTCCCTTTTTCCTCCTTTTTCTTCTTCAACCCACTACTACCGTCTGTCGTCGCCTTCGTTGCTCGCCTTCTGGCAAAGGCCTTTGGAAGGCCAATACCCACAACGTGCAGCACCCACAAACCACGATTCCGACGAACACCCACGAGTCTGACACATGTAGCAGCTTCGACGAGCAACATGAACACATCGGCCAATACCCATGATAAGCCTTAGAATTAAGGTTTATTTAACTCTCAATTGCTTAAAATATTCTTATTTTGACTTAAGACCATTTGAAAATAGTCGAAAGATTGTTTCAATTTAAGAAAGAAATAAATATAATGACATATTTGAGATATAGTTCTAAATAAATTAATCTTGTTTGCAGGAAATATGGAAATTGTAAAATCAAATTGCAAAATCGTGATTCTGCAATCTGGAGCAGCAGACTTGGGAATGTGGAAATTGCAAAATCAAATTGCAAAATCGTGATTCTGCAATTTTTTTTGGTGCAGTAGAAAAGTTCAAAAAATGAAAAAATATGCATTTAACTCATTTCGAAAATCTTCAATTACAGCATGATTTGGGGGATTTTAAGCACGAAATTTGGGCATTATTCAACCCTAATGAAGGCCAATAAAAAGGAGAGAAGATAATTGAAGAATGCATTGGTTTTTGGAGACGTTTTGGAGTTGTTTTTTCGTGTTTTTTTTTTAGTTTTCTTCCTCTGTTTTCTGCAATTTTTCGTTTTCTATTTTACCGTGATTGCTGTAATTTTTTTAGTTCTGCTTCTCCTTTGATTTATCCAATCTGATTCAAGTGAAGAAGTTGGGAATTGGAGGACGTTTTTGGAGTTTATTTTTGTGGGTTTTTCTCTTGTTTTTTTCTCTATTTTTGTTGTTGTTATTCTTCCTCTATTTTCCAGTTTTTTTTCCCTCTGTTTTACTGAGAATGGCTGCAAGTTTTTCTTCTGTTTAGCTTTGATTTTTCCAGTCCAGTTTAGTGGTGATTTGGGTTGTTTAGTTTTTGTTGATTTAGTTTCTGTTTTACTATATATTTGGATTGTTTAGTTTTAGTTTTAAGACTCAACTTTGTTTTAATATAGTTTCTGTTTTTATATACTTTAGTTTCTGTTTTGTCTCAATTCTAGTTATGTTTATGTTTTTGGTTTAGTTTTCTTAGCTTATTAATGGATTTCTTTTTGTCCAGTACACATTATTATTTTATGAAGCTTAATTAGTGTTTTTTTTTTTGGTTTGTCATTTGATGTTCTATTTTCTTTAAAGTACAACAAAGCAATTTTCACTTCCTTAAATTTAGTAAAACAAGTTTCATTTCCCTTAAGTGTTATTTTTAGAATAATGCAGTAGTCTAACCTTAATTTTACATGGAGTTTATTTTAACTTGTAGCTTAGTTTCTTATAGATTTTAATATGAGCTCAACTTCTTAGGGGGTTTAACGATGTGAATTCCCTAAGAAGTAATTGTAGCCTAAATTTCAATAAAAACGAAGCATACATCTCAATTGTTTGCTTGTGTTGAACAAATTTCCGTTGAGATCCTAGATTGATCAACTAAGGTAGCAACTCAAGCTTAGATCTAATATCGAAGGGGTTAGTGATAAGCAGATTTCGCACAAGTGATGGAGGAAAGAGCTTAGACATAAATCAATCCTTACCTTAGACATAGAGATTAAGGACTCCAAGGCACATAAAATTGTTAAGCCGAATTATCTAATATAGAGGGACTATAGACATAAGTCACTCATTTAGCCTCCTAAAAACCTAAATTCAAGGTGAATATGAGAAGCAATTTTGGTTTACAATTGAGTGTGGAGTAGGTTGGAATTGCAATTTTGGGTTGCAATTACAACTTAGGGCAATGACATTCTTGAGCCCCCTCATCTTATTCTAAATTCCATTTGCAATTTCATTTACTAAGCTTATCTAGTTTGCTATTCAATATTGCCAATTCTAGATTATGCAATTCAATTATGCAATTTTTGTTATTTCAATTATTGTGATTTCTAGATTCTTCAATTAGATTCTACAATTTTTTTTAACACACCAACCCAACCTTATTTTTGCAATTTTAGTTTTAAGTTGCAATTTCCTTACACTTTGCTTTACAATATTTTTGTTACATCGTTCCCTTGGGATTCGATACTTGGTACTCACATACCATTTTATATTACTTTGATCGTGTATGCTTGCGTGTACACCGATCAACCCACGACTCGAGCTCCTCGACCCAGGTGATGCACACACAACCTTCGATGAACACCCATGAGCCGGCGACATTTCAACGAGCTCAACACTCAGATCCAGCCTCCATTTTCAGTGGAGAGAGTGAATAACGACGGTGAGGGGAGAGGCGATGGTAGTGGCAACCATGAGAGGGGAGAAGGTTTGGAGGAGGGAGGGAGAAAGAAAAGGGAGAAAGAAGAAGAAAAAGAGAAAAAAAGAGGAACGACATTGAGTGAGCGATGAAAACGGCAGGCGAGCAACGACGGCGATGAATGGCGGAAGCAATGGGTTGAAGAAGAAGGAGAAGGAGGAAGGAAAAAAAAAAAAAAGAAGGGAGAAGTAAAAAAGAACAAAAAAATTAATTAAAAATTGCAAAAAATTAAATAATAATAAAATAATATATATTTTTAAATAAAAATAAGTACCACGTCATCTTTCTGTTTGGGACTAACGAAAAATTGGATGGGAGGACTAACAGTGTAACTAAATGCAAAACTTAAGGTAAATTTGTTGAGTTTGAAAACTCAAGGACCAAGAGGGAACCAAACACAAAACTTATGGACCAAAAAAAGTATTTTGCCTTTTTTTTAATTGATTTTTTTTTTATTTTAGAGAAATGTGTGACATTTTAATAATAAATTAATCGAAATATTGAGATTTCATATTCATAAATTTATTTTGGTATATAGGTTGATGGTGGATCTCCTACTTTTATAATTGTTTAACTAAAATATATTTTGGTATATGAAATTAAAATTAGACTTAAATTCTAGTTAGATTTTTTTTTAGTTCGATAAGAACATCCAATGCTTAAGAAAGGTAATAGATGTCTTATTTAGTTATTCATTAAACAATGTTTGAATTGATAAATTTTAGTTAATTATTTAATTTTTATATTTATTTTGTTTGGATGGATAAACCTTCAAATAGTTTATTTAGCTTCTCATTTTTTTAAAGAATGTATTTTAGTTTTAGACTTTGTATACAAAAATATATTGGAACTTGTTATTATCATCTAACAAAACTTGAACTCATTTGAAAACTCGCTAAGACTTCGGGCTCTTTTTTGCTTTGCATGGATATTTATTGTTTGGACAAATGAACCAAAATATGTACTTCCTAGTTACCTTACCTCTAATTTTTGTTAAATAATTTATTAATGAATATTATGTAAGTGCTAAAGTTTTTTTTTATTTAATAAATAATTTAAATGTCGTAACGAATTTTTTTAAAATTAATGAATCACAATAGAATAAACATAGAAGTGAGGGACTATGTTAGGCAAACATCACGTTGATATTCAAGGGAAGGAAGAGTACCATTCGGGCAAGTATCAAAGCAAGTGAACGTACACCTCATGCATCTAGAAAATTGCACTAGTGGATGTCTTAACCACATATAGTCATGTCCATATATTGGTGCTTTTTTAATTATTTGACTATACACTAAAAAGAACAATAATTAAATCTTTTTTTAGACACATTGGATTCTTACCATTAAAAATTAAATTAAATAAAGGAAATTTTCCCAATTTTAATTTTTTTTTTTTTTAGTGCAACAACATTTGAGGGTGGAGGATTCGAACCTCTGACCTATTGATTGATGATACGTGTCAATTACCGTTGAGCTATACTCACTCTGATAATTATTTTAATTTGTTAAATGTTTAGAATGTAAACTATAAAGTCATATTTATAAGCTCACAGTCACACACCATAATTGACCACTAGATTATAGGTTAAATTACAAAATTGGTCCCTATAGTTTTAAGAAAGTTAGAATTTAGTCCCTATAATTTAAAATATTAGAATTAGTCTCTATAGTTTCATAAAATTCTCATCAATAGTCCTTACGGTAAAGACTATTTAGGGACTATTTATGAGGGTTTTATAAAATTATAGGGGTTGTTTGGGACGCTGAGTGAGTTATAATAGTCTGTAGAGTTATATAATCTGTGTTTATGATGCATAGTTATTTAGTGTGGGTTATAATAGTATGTGTTTGATGTGTTGAGTATTCTACAGACTATTATAACTCAAGTTATTATAACTTATGTCCCAAAACAGTCCCATAGAGATTATTTGTCAGGTTTTATCTAATCATAAAGACAAAATTCTAACTTTTAAAATCATAGGGAGTAAATTCTAACCTTTTCCAAACCATAGAAACTAAATTTATAATTTAACCTTAATTATATCATTAGTTAATTAACTCTTAACAATCTAAAATTAGAACTAAATTTTATTAAATGTCTTGTTCCATTGGGCATGGATGATGATTTGATGAATGTGGAGAAGAAAAGTAGAACCATTATTCTTATTATTTTAACTTTCATAAAAGTAAAAGGAGTAGAGAGACAACAAACAGTAAATTAATAAAAAATTCCAACATCAGCTTACTTTTTTTTTTCTTATATTTTAATTAAGACTAAATTATAAAATACACCTACGAACTTTATCACTGTTTCTGTTAGGAGTGCAAATAAATGTCCCACATTGGCTAGAGAAGAGAGTGATCATGGGTATATAAGTGAGGACAATTATTTTCATTGGTATGAAGCCTTTTGGAGAACCCAAAGCAAGGCTTATTATGCGACAATATCATACCATTGTAGAGATATGTGGAGGGTCATTGTCCTTATCAATTGGTATCAGAGCCATAGTCTTAAACTAGTTGTGTGTCGAAGAAATCCTCAAAGTGGAACAAAGATTAGTGAGCCTTATAGTTATAGGACATTGTGGATGAATCTCCAAATAGAACAAAAAAGAGCTTGCGGCGACAAGCAAATATAACTCTATCATACGTTTGCCTGATAGAGGAGGTAGATCTTTGTTTGAGGGGAGAAGTTGGTAGATGGTGTGATCGCCACCATCAAGGAATATCCCACAATGTGATATGTGTCTTGTGCTCTATTTGGATGTTGCCTCGAGATGAAGAGTAAGCTCTCAGTTGGGAGTTAGACGGATTTGTTCAAGGGAAGGCTCAAGTGTGGTACTTTGTTCAAGGGGATGATCGTTAGGAGTGCAAATAAATGTCCCACATTAGCTAGGGAAGAGAGTGATCATGAGTATATAAGTGAGGACAATTATCTTCATTGGTATGAGACCTTTTGGGGAACCAAAAGCAAATCCATGAGAACTTATGCCCAAAGTGGACAATATCATACCATTGTGGAGATATGTGGAGAGTCGTTGTCCTTATCAGTTTCAATAATTAAACTTTAAAAAATTATATTAATATCTTTGACCTTTCAAAAATGTTAAAAAATACCACTTACCATTAAGTTTTAGATAGAAAATGTTTCTTCTTCTTCGTCGTCTCTCTACAAGTTGAGGAGCATTATTGAAATGAGGCACAAAGTCGATAGGTATTTTCTATAATTTAGCCTTCAATTAATTAAAATTCAACTGTTTATATTTAGCTGCCATATATAATTCAACTATTTTAAAAAAATACCATACATAATTTGACTAATTTAGAGTCAATAAGGTAATTATTTTGTTTTTACTAAAATAAGGTATTTATTCAATTTAATACACTAGTTTAAAAACACGTCTAGGAGTTTTTGTTTTTTTTTTTCTTCTCTTCTAGATGAAGTGAATTTCATTAAAAATAAACTAATTGCCCCTTGGACTACAATGAATATTGTTAGCTTTCAATCCAATCATAAAGGAGAAGAAGATAGTCGTGTGTTTGATACATCAATTATGAATAATTGAGTAGCGATCAACTACATGTACGTAAGCTTGAGAGCAACACGAATAGAAGAGAAAACTTGGTAGTTAAAGCATTTTGAAAGAGATTGCTAGGGCATTGAATATTAATAAATTTTACTTGGTGGCTAAAACATGAGCCAACTCGTTACTAGTCCTTTTTGTATGCATAAACCCATTGCAAGCTTCTTTTTTTTTTCTTTTTTTTTTTTTTTTTGCCAAAAACAAAATCTCACATGACCAATACTCAAAGGCAAAAAATCCAAATTCCCCTTGTTCAAATCATTCACTAGAATCAACCAATCGAACTCAATCTGCAGGTTTTTTCAAACTCAATCTCGTCGCAAATCTCAAACCTTCCAACAATGCAAGAGATTCAACAACTATACATTTTCATTCAACTAACGTTCCTTTATTGCTTGGTCGACGATTCGTAATCGTCTAGTGGAATTCATCTATTCCCTACGGTTTGCTTATTATGTGCATCGGACTTGGAGTTGAGGGATCATCTTTCTTTTTTTTGTCTTGTTAGTCTGGCTGTTTAAGAAGGATTCTTGTTTGGGTTCACTCCTCTCGTCAAATTGCATATTGGTGTACTGAATTGACTTGGATCTGTCATGTTAGCTCTGGTAAGGGTAGGATTTGGAGGGTTGCCTAGTGTGTTGTGCTCTAACATGTCTAGCGTGAGCAAAATTTGCATTTGCATGGGTCTGGGGCGCGTTTTTCTAAACTCTTCTTTTTATCGTTCAGTCTGATGTTACATCTCATTGTGCTTCTTAGATTGGAGTGTGTCTGTTGATGGGCTATCCCCTAGGGACTGTTTTACTTGGTTGTCTTTTTGGGATTTTTTTGTGCTTCTTGTGGAGATTTTGTAGTTGTTGTCTCCTTTCTTTGCTGTGTATTTCTTTGTACCTTGACCTTGGCCTATGATGTTCTCCTTTTGTTGCAGTAATATGTTACTTTCACACAAAAAAAAACAAACAAACAAACAAACAATCTATTTCTACAAATTTCTAGATAATTTATTGTATAAAACTTTGAAAAATATGGTAAATTTTTCTTTAATTTTGTTATGTATTTTCTACAAAACAGGACATTTTAGATCAAGCATTTGACGGGTTTTTGAAAATATTTTATTCTAATTTGGGCAATATTTAAAAAGTTTGTCCATAAGGATAGAGTAGTCTTTTACTTATTACCGTTTTCCCTACCTATATAAACCTCATTAGTGTGTATTTCACCATTCCTTTTTGGTTAATGTAAATAAGCAATTCCTAGTTTTCTCTGTATGTTACACAAACATGGTTATCTAAAGATGTCGACCAATTATATTATCAAGCATCTAAAATTTTGGGCATATGAAGATGTCGAAGATCCCGATTCCCTAAAAACAAATGGCCCCTAAAGAGCATTCGACATTAGCAAAAAATAAAAGAAGAAAAATATGTAAAAATAAATCAAACAAGGTTAAATTACAAGTTCAATTCACGAGCTTTCAAGTTTGTGTCAAATAGGTCTTTAAATTTTCAACTTTATGTCTAATAGGTCCCTACACTTCAAAAAGTGTCTAATAACTCTATAAACTTTCAATTTTATGTCTAATAAGTCCCTACACTATCAAATTTGTGTCTAATACGTCTTTGACATATTTAACATTTTTAAAAATTTACAAACCTATTGGACACAAATTTAAAAGTTTAATGTTCTATTAGATATAAAATTCAATTTTATGTCTAATAGATTTGTTAATTTTAAAAATGATGAATTTATCAAAAAATTATTAGACTGAAAATTGAAAGTTTAGAAATCTATTTAACATTGTTTAAGTTAAAAAATCTATTAATCGTAAAATTGAAAATTCATAAACTTTTAGATACTTTTTAATTTTTAAAGATTTATTAGTCATGATAATTATAAAAGTTGAGGAACTAAATTTGTAATTCAAACGTAAAACAAACATCAAAAGTCTTTTTTTCTTTGTCAAATCATTATGATTCATTTCATTTGTCCCCCTTATCTCTACGACCTCTCTCCCTTCTCTTATTTTCTCCCGTTGATTTTGGAAAGACGAAGACTTTTGGTCTTTGTTTTATTTATTTTTACTTTTTTTTTCCTTTTCCACTTTTTTCTTACGTCAGATGCCTTTAAGAAATTTCTTGTCAGTTTCAGTATTGACTCCTTAATTCGACCTTATCAGTAATGAGGAGAGAAAAAGTATAGAGATTGGGGGGGGGGGGGGGGGGGAGAGGACCACAAAAAAGAAAATAGAGAAAGAAACAAGACCCAATTGTCACTTTTTTTTTTTTAATTAGAGAGTTTAATTTTTATGTTTTGAAAGTTTTTTTTTTTTTTTTTGAGTATAATAGGGGTTGGGGGATTCGAACCACAGACCTTGTGGTCGTTAATACATTCAATATGTCAGTTGAGCTATGCTTTCTTTGGCATGTTTTGAAAGTTAGAAGGCTTATTTTTTACCATCAAACGTTTATGGGTTTAGTATTTTCACTTATCAAAGTTTGAAGGTCTAATTTTTATAATAAAAAATTTATGAGTAAAATTTAACAAATATTAATTTAAGGTGGTTTGTGCAATTTGTGCATTTTTTAGGAAAAAATCAAACTTGCTATGTTGTATCAATTTTTATCCCAAACTTTTAATTTCATCAAATTGTATCCCAAACTTAGATTTGTGTTGCAATTTTAACCATAAACTTTAAAATGTGTTGCAATTTTAACCATCTAACAAGTTTTCATTTGAAAGATGATTAAAAAAAAAGTATTCTCATATGCATGCAATGGATTTTAAAATATATGTACAATACAAAATTGCTAAGGTTTTAAAGAAAAACAACATTAGAGATAAATTTTTAATGAAATTTGTGAATTTTGGCAAGGTTATTCAATGGTTAATTTGTGTGTTGATCAAATTTAATTTTGTGCAAATCTTGATTTTATTCAAATCAGTTAGTTTATGGAGAATTTTACATAGCTTTTTGTTCAAATTAGTGAGTGTAATAACGAAAATTGAGTATGAGATAAAAATTGTAACAATTGTCTAAGTTTATGGTCCAATTTGATGAAATTGAAAGTTTAGAGTGAGAATTGATACGACTTGACAAATTTAGGGGTAAAAATTGGATTTTCATATTTTTAAAATAATAATCATTTCAACTAAATTAGTGGTTAACATGTGAAAAAACGTTAAATGCGTTTAAAATAAATAATTGATAAATAAATTTATTTTATATAAAATTTAAAAGTTAGAAAGAAAAAGAAAAACTGACATGGTTTTGGCTTTGAGAATGACACGTCCCAAGGAAGAACAAATGAGATATTGACAAGCGTAGAAATTGAGAACAATTTCAAATAATTTGGGAAATAAATTCAACAGTCGGATATTATGACAGGCTATAAGACATAGACAAATGAAATATTGACACGAGAACTTGCATTCAATTTCATGTAATGCTAGCCAAGATGAGCATAGCTCAACTGGCATAAAGTACGTGACTTCTATCAAGAGATTGGAGGTTCGAGTCCCTCACCTCACATATTGTTAAACTAAAAAAAAAAAATCATATAATGTTGGAGAAAATTTTAGTTCAATGATAGTAAGGATACTAAATCCATTAGTTTTAAATACGTTAAATTATTAAAAAAAATACTCATGAACTTTGCCCTTTGTTACAAAAGTACTCATATTCTTTCAAAAGTTATAATATTATTCTTGACATTTCATAAACGTTTCAAAATTACCTTTGGGGTAGAAATCCTCTATAATATTGAATAGAAAAGTCAACGTGGTGGTCTAGTGAAACATCGTTCTTTCATTCTTAATCTAGGCAGGTGTCTCTCTCCGCCATCACCACGCCGTTCCAAGTCACCACCACGTTGATTTTCCATTCAACATTCAAATAAATTTCTACTCTAAGGATAGTTTTGAAATATATATGAAAGGTTAAGGGTAATATCGCAACTTTTGAAAAAGTAAGAGTATTTTTTAAACAAATGGTAAAGTCTAAGGATATTTTTTTTATAATTTAGCCTTTTAAATATTGTTTTAAGCTATATATTTTGAATATTTGTTCATTTTCAATCCTGTATTTTTAAAGTGTCCATTTTGATCTTTATACTTTCGACGAGGTTCGAGTCCCTTACCTCACATATTGTTGAACTAAACAAAAAAAAATCATGTAATGTTGGAATTTTTGTTTAGTTCAACAATAGTATGGATACTAAATCAATTAGTTTTATATAGGTTAAATTAAAAAAAAAAAAAAAAAAAAACTCATAAACTTTGCCCTTTGTTATACCCATATTCTTTCAAAAGTTATAATATTATTCTTAACCTTTCATAAACGTTTCAAAATTACCCTTTGAGTAGAAATCCTCTATAATGTTGAATAGAAAAGTCGGCGTGGTGGTCTAGTGAACCATCGTTCTTTCATACTTAATCTAGGCAAGTGTCTCTCTCCGCCATTGCCATGTCGTTCCAAGTCACTGCCACGTCGATTTTCCATTCAACATTCGAATGAATTTCTACTCTAAGGGTAGTTTTGAAACATATATGAAAGATTAAAGGTAATATTGCAACTTTTGAAAAAGTAAGAGTATTTTTTAAACAAATGGTAAAGTCCAAGGATTTTTTTTTTTTAATTTAGCCTTTTAAACATTGTTTTAAGTTATATATTTTGAACATTTGTTCATTTTCAACCCTGTATTTTTAAAGTGTCCATTTTGATATTTATACTTTCGACTTTTATCCATTTTAGTCACTTTACTTTTTGAAATATTGATGAAAATTATTTTAGTCCCTTAGTTTGTATCTCATTTTCTTTTATCACAGTTTCAATATAAGCACTACATTCAATAACTTTTTTGGAAATGTAACCATAATTGTGCACTAAAGAATTTCATTGGGTATAGAATTTATGTTAAAATTTCATAAACAATGATCGAAATGGTTACTTTTTAAAAGTACATAAACTAAACACAAATGTTTTGAAAGTGTAGAGACTAAAATGAATAAAATCTAGAAGTATATTAAGATTTAAACCATAAATAACATTATGAAAAGTAATATTTATGTACAACATTATGAAAAGTACATAGACTAAAATAAAAAAGCATATTAAGATTTAAACCATAAAGAATTATTTATATAAGAAAAATTATAGTGTGAGTGAAATGAATAGTTACTAAAATTTGTATAGTCTAATATTTTAAAAATAATATTTATGTACAAAAATTGGTTAAATTACAAGTTTAGTTATTGAACTTTGAGATTTGTACTTATTAGGTCAATGAACTTTCAAAAGTGTCTAATAGGTCTTTAAACATTCAATTTTGTGTTTAATAAGTCATTGAACTTTTAATTTCGTGTCTAATAGGTCATTGATAAATTCAAAGCTTTTAAAAATTAATTGATTTATTATATATAAATTTGAATTTTATGTCTAATGGAATCTTAAAATTTCAATTTTGTGATTAGTAGATCAATGAATTTTAAAAAAAATTTAAAGTTTAAGGGTTAAATTTATAATTTTAAAAGTTCATAAACTAAATAGATACAAATAAAGTTTAAGGACTAAATTTGTAATTTAAGCAAAAAATTCATAGTGTAAACTAAGAGAATAATCGTTATAAATTTAGTGAGTTACATTGTACGGAACCAGCAGCACACACGTGTCCAGAGTTAGCCACAATCCTTGACATTGCATCCTTTGTAAGAGTCAGACTTGGCCACATTTATTTCTTTATTTTCTTTTTTATTTTCAAAGAACGCATTAATTATAGATTTCAGCCGATAGTTATGATATTGATAGATTTTCCCCTCAAAAATCCACGTCGATAGGAAATATATTCACAATTATCAATTAATAATAATAAAAAGAAACAATCAAACAAACAAACAAATTGATATCTGAACTGTTTTTTTTTCTTTTTTCTTTTTGGTTAAATTATCAAAAATACCCCTAAATTATGGATTTAGTTTCAATTATACTCCTAAACTTTAAAAAACTCCATTTTAATCCTTAAATTTTGAAGTTTGTTTCAAAACAACCCTTGAAGATTTTTTTCATTAAATTTATGGACAAAAAATGACGTATTTGCATATGTTTTGATTTTTTTTTTCAATGTATATGTTTAAATATATTCACATAAGCAACAATACAAATGTAAAAACATCATTTTCAGACCATGAATTTAATGAAAAAAGCCTTCAAGAGTATTTTTGAAACAAATATCGAAGTTCAAGGGTTAAAATAAAACTTTTCAAAATTTGGGGGTATAATTGAAACTAACTTCATAGTTTAAGGGTATTTTTGATAATTTAACCTTTCTTTTTTCTCCAAGAGCTGAATTGACCGTTTAAAAGATACCATTTAAATCAATCAAACATTAGAAGTTAAATCACCCTAGATCGATTTGATCATCAATCCGACGAAATAAAGTTGACTAACATTAGAAGTTAAATCAATCAAACAAACTTAATTCCAGATTTTCTTTAATGTATAATTCCCAAGCTTGGTACTTTTATAGTCTAATATCAATAATTTGTGGAATTGAATTTTTTTTTTTTTAAAGATATCTTTACTTCTTTTAAAAAGTTATTAGTTTAAATCTTCACCTCATACTTATGAGAACTACTTACTACTAGTTTAACAACATTAGTAATGTTATTCGTCACATATCATTTATTTTTTGTTTAACAACATTTGGGGTGAGAGAATTCAAACTTCTAACTTATTGGTTGAGGGTACATGTCAATTATCGTTGAGTTATGTTCACTTTGACATCACCTATCATTTCTTTAAAGCATAAAGATAGGGACTCATCATGGATATAGATTTTATACTCCAATATACCATTTTCCAGATTTTTTTTTTGCTTTTTTTCCAAAAGAATGAAAGAAAATATTTATTTTTTCATGGATAGTTCAGATGAATTGATTGAACCTTGAAATGTTGAGAATAAAAATGAAATGAATTGTCATGCAAATGATATAAAAAAGAATCATAAATCAAAAAAAATTAATTTACCGTTCGCGACATGTCATTTAATAAAGCAGTATAGGTGCATACAAATACAGATGAATTTACCATTTAAGTTATTGCATGCATTACACATTTTTCACATTTTTTTCAACACAAAGTTACATGGTTTTCACACAGACATTAGACTAATCATCGTGTGAAATTATCATAGTACCCAAAGTTTTTCAATTTTAGACCATAATTGCACTTAAACCCACGGAAAATTTACACAAATGACCTAAATTGAAGATGACTTTTCACAAATGCCCTTTGTTATTTCTTTTCCTGTCTCTTTTGACCTATAGTAGTCAGGTGCTGCAATTTCTATTTTTCTTTACCCTAACACCTGGTTTGATTTGAAAATGGTAAAAACAGTTGTTCTAATTGGTGTGTGATTTAATAAAATTGAAAGTTTTATGCATTGATATGGTTAAAGTTTTAGAATATAATAATTTCTTTATTGTTGACGTAATTAATGAATGGACAGACAAGATTTTATGTCTATCATTGATATTATTTTTTTTTAGTTCAACAATATTTATAAATGAGAAATTGGAATCTTTGACCTCTTAATCGAACGTATATATCAATTATTGCTGAGCTAAGCTCGTTTTGGCTATCATAAATAGATGATATAGGTAATTAACGCATCTAGAATCTTATATGTACTTTTTATTTGTTTTTTAGTGTATTTTAAGTATCAATTATTGAATTTTCCTGGTATATTGGTCTTATATCTACTAGTGATATAATTTACCTTGTTTGCATTATGTTTCTTCATTTTTGTAAAACCTAGGTATCAGATTAATAGATATTTTTCTTATTTGTTCTCTCTTTTCGTAAAACTTTGAATGATTTGTTTTGTTTTTGGGTAAAAAGATAGCATATTTGCTTTTCTTGGGATTTCTCTAGTTTGAACCGAGCCTCCTTTTAGTCCTATATTTTGAGCATTTGTTTTGCTTCGTGTATAAATTATTTTCGTTGTAAAGGAACTAGGTATATCTTAGTTTTAGAGAGAAATGTTGAGGTTATTTATTATGGAAAAAAATATTTTTTTACTTTAAATTTGGCAGATTGTATCAATTTTAACCTTAAATTTTTAATTTCATCAATTTAAACCTCAAACTTGAATAAGTGTATCAATTTACACTATCGGTTAAATTTCTGTTTCAATCCCCATTAGAAAGGTTTCCCACACATGTCTAAAGCCACATGTTGAAAAATATTATGGTGAGTCTACTTCAATTTCGAAGCATTGTTTTTTTTCACTTCTTATCTTATTTGATTATGCTGCTTTTTTGATTTCATTACTTAAGGGTTTGTCAATTTTAAGGCATGATTCTACTCGATCCATCGACCTTTAGTAAAAACAAAGCTTATTTGCACCATATATTTGCCTCAATGGAGTACTCCCATTCTTGAATCGGTCACTAATATTGATTTTTTTTTAATTTCTCGTCGGCCTCGAGCTCAATTTGTCCTTCATTCGCCGCAACGGACGTAGGACTTTCAGAATAGCCCTCGTTGAAATCTTTGTCCATTTCCTCTCCAGCATCGATGTCACTTTAATCCTCCATAAGACTGTCAATGTGGCCGACAAGGTCGATTATGACTAGTTCATTGTGTACATGTGCATCACTTTGTCCACCACCACCTTCCATGTTCTCTCCTGCATTTTACTCGAGCTCAAACTCCTCACCACCGAAGTCAAAGAAATGGTCATAGTTGTCGCTGCCTTCAATGACGTCATCGCCTGGATCTTCTTCACACTCGTCGTCGCTGGTATCGACACCAAAAATGAGGGAAACACAAGAGTTCATTTGTTTTTGTGTTGGTCCTACTTTCGAGAGTTGAGTTCATGGTTTTCATGATGGTGGTGACCCGATCTGGAATGATTTAATTATTTTTTTGTAGATTTTTTTTTAAAAAAAATATCAAACAAGTACATATCATAAACTAACATGTGGTTTTGGGCATGTGTGGGAAACCTTTCTAACGGTGATTGAAACGGAAACTTAATTGAGAGTATAAATTAATACACTTATTCAAGTTTAAAGTTTAAATTGATGAAATTGAAAGCTTATGATTAAAATTGATATAATCTACCAAGTTTGATGTTTAAATTGATGAAATTGAAAGTTCATAGTTAAAATTGATACAACCAACTAAGTTTAGGGTCAAATTTTATTTTTTTTCCTTTATTTATTTATTTTATAATAAAAAGAAAAGCGTTAAGGTTGAGATGTATTTAAGAAAGAAAAATAAAACATAATATAGTACCTATAAAATGAAATAACTCTTAAACCATGATATACCTTTGTTACTTCGAAGTCATGATAAATTATTGTTTTTTTAGTTTAATAAACTTCTAACATCTTGATCAAGAGTATGTATCATAATCAATCAAACTATACTTAGGTTCGCCGTGATTCAACTTGATTGATGTTAGAATGTTGTTTTTTTTTTTATTAATAATTTTTTTCCTTAGTTGTTGTGGGAAGAAAGATTTATATTGGGAGAAGTTTTATTATTGTTGGAGTGGGTAATTTTCATAACTATCAACTTCAACTAATGTTAATTTGAGATTTTGTTTTGAATTTAAAGTTACACGTTTTTTAAAATGAAGGTATGTAAATATTATTTTCTATCATATGAGTAGTACAAAAATAAATTGGACTGTCGACCTAAACATAAGATAAAGGTTATTTTCTATCATATGAGTATCATATTATCGACCAAAGATTAGAGGTTCGAATCTTTACCTATGATTAAATTTTAAAAAAAATAAAAATAAACTAGATTATAGGGGTATATGGATAAATGCAATGGCAATGGGGATGCCTATGTGAAAATTTCCCAATTTCTCTAAAACCAGTACAGTATTTTTTGGCCCACGTCCATTGTTCTTCGGTCCTTCGCGTGCAGTGATGGATAGAAAATGGGCCTCGACTTCCTTACCTGGGCTTTTGTTATACAAGTCTTTTAACTCCAAAACAATTTAAATCAATAAATAATTACAATAACCATTTAGAATTGTCAGTATTATAGCAATTTACAAAAAAAAAAAAAATGAAAACTACATAATAATATTAAAGGACAGGTTTCCACGTGTTTGAAGCATTTTTCCTATGAACTCCCAAAAAAAAAAAAAGTTTTTGCTAGCAACGAGCATGTTTTGTGCTAGGATGAGACCACGTGGGTACTAACTCTTTTAATTGTGTTTGATGTCTTTTTAGGTAAGTTAGAACATTTTATTGATTTTTAGTATTTTTTATTATTATTATTTTAAAGATTTATCGAAGTTATCAAATCGATTCATCGTCGAGAATTGAATAGTAACATAGGAAGATCTTTTATCCATACTGAATTGAAACAAAATGGGATTCCTTGTGCAATCAAGAATTTTTTTGCTTTTTTTTTTTTATTTCTAAGTTTTTGCATTCTTTCTTTTCTATAATCTACTGCCCTCTTGTCCAATGCAATCATCTGATGAAGTCTCATCTATTATGTAACACCTTTAGTTAAGTTTTCAATTTTATTAATAATTAGTTTGAGTTAGTTTCTCTGTTGTTAAGGCTGTTATAGCTATTAAAAGCTCTCTCTCCCTCTGTTTATTTATAGCAATCATGTAAATCACTTCTTCACTTCCTCAAGAGCAATTAATAATACAACAGTACTTTCACATTTGTGAAAGATTCACATGGTACTAGATTCTCAAATTCTTTTTCCTCTCTCCAGCACATTCCCCTTCTTTTGTTTTTTTGCTTTCCATGCACCCTTTTCTTCTCCACGCGTCTGACTCATGAGTTCGTATGAATCGAACAATTCCAGTACTAATGATGTTAATTCTTTGATCTTTCTCCTTACTAACATTTGTAACCTCATCTCAATCCATCTTGATTCATCCAACTATGTTCTTTGGAAGTTTCAATTTACTGCCCTTCTGAAAGCACACAAATTATTTGGGTTTGTTGATGGATCCAACCTGTGCCCTGTTGCTTCAATTCGACCTCCGGTGAATCTCACCAATGAATCATCTTCTTCTTCATCTGTTATGCAGTTGCAAGATAATCCTCTATTTGAGGATTGGATAGCAAAAGACCAGACACTTATGACTCTAATTTGTGCTTCTCTCTCATTAGAAGCTCTTGCATACGTTGTTGGCTCTTCAACTTCTCAATAAGTGTGGGAGATCCTCGAAAAGCATTATTTGTCCAGTTCTCGCACCAATATTGTGAATCTTAAGTATGAGTTGTAGTCTGTTACTAAGAAATATGGAGAAACCATCGATGCTTATATAAAGTGGATTAAGGAGATTAAAGATCGGCTAGCAAATGTTTCGGTCATAATTCATGTTGATGATCTTCTCATTTATATTATGAATAGTTTACCATCTGAATATGATGTGTTTCGAACATCCATGAGGACTCGATCACAATCAATTACCTTTGAAGAATTACATGTTTGCTTAAAAGCAGAGGAGTCTGCTCTTGCTCTTCAAACCAAGTGTGACAATCTAAACCCAAGCCAACTGCTTTTGTAGCATCTAAGATTACTTCAACAAAACAGTCCAATTTTTCTCGAGGACGTGGTCGAAACAATGGAAGGGGCAATGGATGAGGACGAACTTCCTTTGATTTCCATAATCGTGGATGTGACATGAATTCTTTGCCTACTGGAAACTCCTTTTCCTCTTCCATTGATAATCAATTTTTTATATCTTGTCAGATCTGTAATAAGAGAGGGCATTCGACTTTGGATTGTTACAACCGAATGTATTACAACATCTAAAAATCTTGGTTGTGCTTGTTACCCTTTGCTCAAACCTTATAATTCTCATAAGTTACAACCGAAAATTTCAAGGTGTGTTTTTCCTGGTTATCCCTTAGACTCCAAAGGTTATTTGTGCTATAACATGAGCCAACAAGCTTTATATATCCCACCATGTCATTTTGATGAAACGGGTTTTCCTTTTGCCAAAACTACTTCTCTATCAACTCCTTCTCCTCATGTTGTTGTTCCTCATCAGCTTCATCTCCATCTTTTTCTATTGTTTAAGCAACCTACTGTACCACAGTCTAATATAAGTATGTCGCCTACCAATGATCATCTTCATTTACCTTATGATAATACTGCTACTATTAATGATCATAACACTGCTATTTATAATAGCTCTCATATTGTTGTTTCTTTTCCTAATGATGATCTTATTGCTGGAAGTAGTTTGACACAAACTGATCATGTTGCTGATTCCAGTAGTCCTAATACTTTAGAGACCTATAATGAGTCCTTACCTATATCTATACTGCCTTTGGTCAATAATTTCCATCCTATGCAAACAAGAGGTAAATCAAAAATTTCTAAAAAGAAAGTCTTGTTGCAGCAACTCCTACTTGGTTCAATACTGATTGTGAGCCTATATCCTTTACTAAAGCATCCAGTCTTCATGTTTGGCAAGAAGCGATGAATGAAGAGTACAATGCACTTGTCAAACAAAACACGTGGGAACTTACTCATTTGCCATTAGGACAAAGAGCTATAGGCTATAAATGGGTCTATAGAATTAAGAGAAAGCCTGATGGTACTGTTGCACGATATATAGCTCGCCTAGTAGCTAAAGGATATCACCAAGAAGAAGATATTGATTTTGAGGAAACTTTTAGTCATGTTGTCAAGAAACCAACTATGCATATCATTCTTTCTCTTGTTGCTCAATATGGTTGGTTTTTAAGGCAACTCGATGTAAAAAATGCATTCTTGCATGGAGATTTGATTGACAACATGTTTGTAATTTACTTAAATCTCTTTATGGTTTAAAGCAAGCCCCTCATGCATGGTTCGAGTGTTTTACTTCACATTTGCTTACCTTTGGCTTTGTTGCTTCAAGTGTTGATTCATCTCTTTTCATTCGGTCTCACAATCATTCCTTAACATATCTTATTCTTTATGTTGATGACATAATTCTAACTGGTAATGATATGAATTATGTTAACTTGATGGTTGCTCAATTAAAGGAGAAGTTTGAAATGACTGATTTGGGGGCTTTGAAGTATTTGTTAGGTCTTGAGATTACTCATTCTTCTAAAGGAATTGTAGTCTCTCAAACAAAATATGCAACAGATGTCCTGGCACGTTTTGGCATGTCTTCTGCCAAGTCCTGTTCCACTCCCTTTGCCCTTAAAGGAAGTCTTGATGATGGACAACTATGTAGTGCTGATGATGCTACCTCTTATCGAGCCATTATTGGAGCTTTACAATACTTAATGTTCTCAAGACCAGATATTTCCTTTTCTGTGAATCGTTTATCTTAGCATATGCATCCTCCTTCTACTATGCATTTAGCAGTTGCCAAAAGAGTTTTAAGATACTTAAATGGTTTTCTGACTACTGGTATATTGTTCAAAAGAAGCAATTCTGATTTTCTGTGTTTAAAGGCTTACTTTGATTCAGATTGGGCAGGTGATTCAAGTGACAGAAAATCTACTACGAGCTTCATTGTTTTTCTTGGGTGTAACCCAATATCACCGGCTGCTAAGAAGAAGTCCACAGTCTCCAGAAGTTCTACTGAGGCCGAGTATAGAGCCTTGGCAACTACTGCTGTAGAGTTATTTTGGTTAAGACAATTGTTGCATGACTTATGCCTTTTTGGATCAATGCCTCCTACCATTCTCTGTGACAATTTTTCTGCAATTCAGCTGGCCAAAAATCCTATCTTTCACGGGCGAACGAAGCATATTGAAGTAGATTTTCATTTTATACATGAGAGAGTCGTTCGAAAGGATATTTTTTCAGAGCATGTTCATACATCACAACAGTTGGCCGATATCTTCACTAAGCCTTTAGCAAGTGACAGATTTTTCTCTCTTAAATCCAAACTCATGTCTTAACCGTACATTCGCATGTGGGAGGATATTATGTAACACCTTTAGTTAAGTTTTCAGTTTTACTGATAATTAGTTTGAGTTAGTTTTTCTGTTGTAAAGGTTGTTATAGTTGTTAAAAGCTCTCTCTCTGCTTATTTAGGGGGTGTTTGGAGCAATGAGTTGGGTTGGGTTGTTTTGGAATCCAAACCCAAACCCTTGTTTGGGTCACTGTGTTCAAAACCCAATGGTTTTGAAACACAACCCCATGGTTTTGCATAGTGAAATAGGGGGGGTTTGATTTCCAACACACCGGTTTGCTCCTCATTTGGCACATGTTTTATTATCACGTTTTCTTATCTCTCTCCCGTCTCTTCCATTATTTTTTTTTAAATTGGTATCTCACATCTTTTTTGTAACAAACAATAAATTATTACAAATGTTTGTTTTATACATGTCATAACATAACCAAATTTCGTATTTGACAAAGTAATTATTTTTCATTGGAAACTCACATTTTTTTTTTGAAAAACAATAAATTATTACAAATGTTTTATTTTTTTATACTTGTCATAAACCTAACCAAATTTGATATTAGACAAAATAATTATTTTTCATTGGAAACTCACATTTTTTTTTGTTAAAAACAATAAATTATTACAAATATTTTTTTTATACTTGCATAAACCTAACCAAATTTGATATTTGACAAAGTAATTATTTTTCATTGAAAACTCACATTTTTTTTTGTAAAAAACAATAAACTATTATAAATGTTTTTTTCTATACTTGTCATAAACCTAACCAAATTTGATATTTGACAAAGTATGTTGATTTTTCATTGGAAACTCACATTTTTTTTTGGTAAAAAACAATAAATTATTACAAATATTTTTTTTTATACTTGTCATAAACCTAACCAAATTTGATATTTGACAAAGTATGTTGATTTTTCATTGGAAACTCACATTTTTTTTGGCAAAAAATAATAAAATATTACAAATATTTTTTTTTTAATACTTGTCATAAACCTAACCAAAATTGATATTTGACAAAGTAATTATCTTTCATTGGAAACTCACATTTTTTTTTTGTAAAAAATAATAAATTATTACAACTATTTTTTTTATACATGTCATAAACCTAACCAAATTTCGTATTTTACGAAGTAATTATTTGCATTTCCAGTAACAAATTTCTCATTCTTATACTAATTAAAAGGTCCGTTCAAAAGTACTAAAAAAATTACCCAACTTACACAAAGGATTCTACAACTAACCAAACATTGCCACTAGAATATAAAGAAATGAAAAAAAAAAAAGAGACCAAAGTAGCAAAGGAAAAAAGGAAAAACAAAAATTGTACAACCTTAGGGTTCAGAACATGGCACTCCAAACACTGTTTCTTGATTCCCAGGATTCAGAACACTGCACCCCAAACACTGTTTTCTAATTCCCAGGGTTCAGAACACTGCACCCCAAACACTGTTTTCTTATTCCCAGGCTTTCAAACCCCCCAGAACAAACCCCCCAGGGTTCCGATTCCAAGGGTTCTGATTCCGAAACGGTGCTCCAAACGCCCCCTTATAGCAATCATGTAAATCACTTTCTCAAGAGCAACTAATAATACAACAGTACTTTCACCTTTGTGAAGGATTCACATCATAAACTACATGTGATCATGTTAAAATATTTTCATGGATGCTATTCTACCTTTGTGTTTGGAGGTTTGGTTGTTTTTTTTTTCTTTTTTTTTTTAGAGTTAGTTCCTAAGTAATATTCTAAATTTAATTTTGACTATACACTAAATCAATTATTTGGAGTCAATTTGAACCTATCTCAACCAGTTAATCATTAATGCATATATCATCGATCAAGAGATCAAATTTTCAAATTCTCGCCCCACATGTTGTTGAACAAAAAAAAACTATCGGATAGGCATCTTGATTACCTTATTTATTTTGCAGTAATGTAAAATGGTCAGACATCGTGAGATGCCCGAGCATCCATGGATACCCATATGGGAGGCACCTGAGAAGATTTTGATGCCCGCTTGATATATGGATTTCTAAGATTCCCATGTTGAGAGAATCACCTATTGACGTTTTTGCCATTCGTTTTTCTTTTACCTATATTTTCTTTCATCAAATTTCTTTATTTATCAATTTTTTAATTTTATAATTAAAATAAATTTATGAATTCATTCACTAATAAACAACTCTATGAAATTAACTATATTTATATGTTTCGCTTGCATATAAAATAAACTCCATTTAAATTGTATAATATATAGTTCAATTTATTTTCAATTGAAATCTAAAGTGAAATTTTTTATTTATTTTATTTTTCCAACGAGGATCATCCAATATTTTTTAATATACATCACAAATTGATATTATTTCTCTCAATTTTTTCTCTAATTTGATAATGTATAAATATAATTCAATAAAAAAACACTATTAACTATATAATTACCTTCTCAAAATAAGTTCAAGTATTTTTATGTTAAAATCGAAATTAAATTTCATTCTAAATTTTTTATAAAAATCTTAAATCAATATAAATTAGCTTGTTTTACAAAATAACATATAAAATTAATATAGATTGAATGGATAAAAATAAAAGATTAAATAATTTAAGATAAAAATGTTACATACACTCAAATTATATTAAATTAATATCTAAATTATTAGAACAATACATCATTTTAAAACATTTTCATTTAAAAATCTTGCAAAACAAACATGACTATCTAAAGATTTTCAAACATCCTTATAAAATTTTCTGCAAAACAAACATTAATCTAAAGATGTTAGACATCTAAAATTTTGAGCATCTAAAATTTTGATCATCTATAGATGCCAAACACTATGATTCTCTAAAAACAATCAGCCCTAAAAAATGCTGCTAACAATATAACTCATCTTGATGCTTTAAAACGAAGCGAAAACACAGGGATTGGTACCCTTTTATTTGGGCAGTGGATTACTTATTTTAGGAGATAACTAATTCCTCTTGATTTGACTCAAAGCCTCACTAAAAAACATGAAAGTTTGGATGAAACTTGGAAGTGAAAATCAATAATTTTATAGGATTATGGTCTTGCGTGGTTGGATAAGCTTCCGACCAGCTTGCTTCCAAACCAGCTTGCTTCCAATTTTATTGCTTCATCCGACCACTTATGCCCAATTGCCCATTTCCGTCTAATATCCACATTCCTTTTCCTCCTAGAAATTCGTGTTCATGTTTTTTTTTTTTAAAGGAAAAATAAAAAAACCAATGTATCTGAAAATTGATTGAGGTTCATGATTTAAAATTTTAAGGAAAAAGGAGAAAAGAAAAGTAAAAAGATAGATGTTTGTTGCAAAAGTAAGTTTTGTAGTGAGTGTGTTAGTTAGATTGGAAAAAAAAAGGGTCAAACAAGTTAATCAAAACAATTTTGATATATTTAACTGAAAGTGCTTCTTTGGTGAAATAATTATATTTTAGCTTGTTGGGTATGGTTGATTGTTTAATCAAGGTGTGTTACTTTTTACCATATTCAATTAGCTACCATCCTTTAATTCTTAATTTTCTTTTCCAAAATTTCAATCCATAAATAATTATATATATATATATATATATATATACAAGGTTAGTTCATGAACTTTAAAAAGTGTACAATAGATCTATAAACTTTCAATTTTGTGTCTATTAGGTCCCTAAATTTAAAACATGTCCAATAATTTTCTAAACTTTCAATTTTGTATCTAACATGTCACTAAGCTTTGAATTTTGTATCTAATAGGTCATTGGCATATTCGACATTTTTTAAAATTCATGAACCTATAGGACAAAAAATTGAAAAATTGTTGTCCTATTATACACGAAATTCAATTTTATGTAAAAATCGAATAAGTCAGAAACTTATTACATATAAAATTGAAAGGTCAGAGACCTTTAAAATTTAGAAATCTATTAGATAAAATTGAAGATTCAGAGACCTATTAGATATGAACATTAAAGTTCATAGACTAAACTTGTAATTTAACTATATATATATATATATATATATATATATATATATATATATATATATATATATATATATATGCCATATCACAATTATTATCATTATTTTCTTATTTGGTGGAAACAGACATGTACGTAAAAAAAGAAAAAAAAAATGTCACAGCCACTTTTCCTTCCAAAATAAGCCAGCCAATCAGAATTAAGATATACATATGATGGGCCGATTTTATATTTCAACAAAAAGGCCGAACCAACCAACCTTCCAATATTATTGCAGGGGCCCAGTAACAGTTCGGATTTTTTTTTTCAAAAAAAATTATATTTTTTACAAAATAAATTGTTAACATATTCCCAAAATTTTAATTAAATTAAAGGAAAATGGAAAATCGTGGTAAATGAAAGAGAATCTTTTAAAGTGGGGGAAAGGGATGGCTCAATGGCCGATATGAATGCAAGCTTCGAAAACCTCTCATCTTTTCTTCAGCATTTATAACTGTTTTGATTTTTCTTTTAATAAAATAATTGTTTTGATATTTTAATTTATCCTCATTTGTTCATTCTCATCCGAAAAAACTTCTCAAATTCTCCAAAGGGATAGGGTTGTGGGCCCTTCATTTACAACTAATGGGCCCTGGCCCACTTCACTTCGAAGCCCGTTTTCCCACGACTAAGTTCATTGTCATTCTCATTCATCATCTAAACTAGAGGTAAAGCATGGTGAGTTGGATTGATTTTTGGCCAAATTCGACACATCGGTTTTAAATAAGTTAAAAAGTATACGTAAATCGAATTTCTCAAAAGCCTAACCAACAAACTCGATCTCTAAACTGGAAATCGATTCAAACCGACAAATTTTTTTCCAATCAAAATGATTGAATATTTCATTGGGTTTATAATTAGATAAATTAAATCGATTAAACCAACGTGATCCAATCAACTTCATCGACTTTTTCGATTTCAACTTCAATCCTAATTCAAATCTCTTTGAATTTCAATTGTCATCTATTTTTGTATGAGATACTTTAACATGTCGACCTTTCGACGACCACGCCTCTTACTTGAGGCCGTATAATACTCGAAACCGATTGATAATGATCATAGTTGTTTTGAAAGATGTCGTCACAGTTTTACCAACAATCATTTTCTCAATTTCCTCAGTCACCCAAGATCCATAATTTTCCATTTGGAATTAGCTGATTATGGACAAAAGTCACAAAACAACTGATTAAACGCAATGGTTTATTTTTTAAAAAAATAATAAATATTTGTTGTGATTGCAATTAAAACTATTCATCGGCTTGATTGGAAAACAATTTGGTTGTATTAGTTGTTTCCTTATGTCAATATCAATCACCATGATTCATTTCATGCCAACTTGGAAAATATATGGACCAGTTATGCTATAAATGTCTATATCAATGATCATACTCAAAATTAAATACCAATTTTGTTTTCCATTATTATCAACATTTTTTTTAATGAATGATTGTTTAAGGATGGTTATACATGACCGAACAAAAGTACTCTTAATCACAATTAACAAAACTACATTTTTACAACACATTTTTATCGAAGTGTTGATGCCGAGTTAAATTTGTTCAATTCAAACTGTTTTGACTTGATTATCACATGATAGTCACGCTCACGTCTTCAATGATTATATCTTGATTACAAATAATTATACTTAATATATTTAATAGACGAGCTAAGCCTGTATATATTTTTTTTAAAGTTCAATAACATATGAATTGGATTGGGGATTCAGATCTCTAAACTTCTTGATCGATTATATATTCCTTAACCGATTGAATTATGCTTAGATTGACAATTAAGTCCAATACACTTATTTATCTCATCTATTATAAAACTTATAGAAAAATAAAAATACTATCCTTTTCTTTTTTTAACTTTGACACAAACTATACACGATACACTAAATAATATTGATCATATCAATATTATCATAATATTGCCAAAATTATTTTCCTTATCATAACAACCAAATAATAGACGCAAGTAGTTGTTGACCGAAAGTATCGTAATGTGAATAATAATAATAATCATGCTCAATAATTATAGGAGAATATCTCTTTTATTAAAAAAATTAATATTAAAAAAAATCTCCAAGCCCTTATATAAAATCAGTAAATTTAAGTAGGTATGGGGAGCTTATGGTAATTTTGAGAAAAAGAATTAAAAATTCTAATGGTTGGTTAAGGAGTGCATGTGCCGTCTCTAACTTTCGGACCCTTCTTATTTTCAAATAATTTTCATAGGAAAAAGACAATTCCATTTTTAGTACGTGCATACTAAAACTTTATAAAATCCATAGATTATCCAGTTTGAACTTTAGCTCAATTGTCCGATCATACAAAATTTGACATTAAAAGTTATATAAATTTGCCAATATGTCAAATAAGTTGTTATACACTCAAAACTTTGAATCCCTAAATTTGACAGTAGTTTAATTTAGAAGTGTATATATAGCCAAAGTTGTAGTTTAATTTATTTTGATTTTGATTGTTTGTATTCATAAAAATAAATGACTTGGTACAACAACCAATCATTTTATATCCCGATGTGATTGTTTATATTGAACCTCAATTTTAAATTATTCATTTTTAGATTCTAAAAGATGATGTATTGTTTTTATTTGTAAATTTATGATTTTTCTCGTTTATAATGATATAGAATTTTAATTGCATTGAAACAAGGTATATTAGTTCTCTTTATATATATATATATATATAAAAGGATATATATATATAAGGCATATTAGTTAGGACAATGAATCGTATTTTTAAGTTCATATGTACATATTTTTATATTCTTCATATCCAAAGTCGGGAATTTTCATAGAGATCGACAAATTTGTACCTTAGCTTATAACTTTTTATATATATAATCTTTAAAGTTTGAAATTTTGGGTGCCAATGTGAGTATAGGTCAGTGTGATAATTGATATTTACTCCTTATTTTGAAGTCGAAAGTTCAATCCTCATAAAGTTACATTTGTTGTACTAAAAACAAACCTCAAATCTGCATAACCTCACATTTATTGTACTTAAAAAAATAGAATTTTTGGGGAAGGGAAATTAAAGAGAATACTTTAAAAACTTAAATTCTACATTACCATTTATTTACTTAGGATAAGCTAGTTGCCTCCTCCTTTTTTCACTCCGCCCTTTTTCATATCAATAAAAACATTGTCTTTATTTACTCTTTTTGTTTTTTAGTTCAACAACATTTGAAGATGGAGGATTCGAACCTATGACTTCAATCATAAGTCCATACTTTATGCCAGTTGAGCTATGCTCTCGTTGGCTTATCTTTATATACCTATATCATCTAAAATCTTTCACCAAGTTAAACATAGTTCAACTAATTAAGACATATGTCTCTCAATCAATAGTCTAGAAATTTGAATCCTCTCACTTTACATGTAACTTTCATAATGTTAATCAACCATCAAAGTCGAGTATATTTTAAGATGAATTAAAAGAGTGTTGAAAAAGTGTGGAACCATGTGTTGAAATTGAAATGGAAATAAATGAATATTTATGTTTATTATTCAAGTGGAAGTTTAATAAAGGAGTTTGTGAGAAGAGAAAAAAGTGGGTGTGGAATAAATAATACATTGTTCACGAGGCTACTTATTTTTCTAGATCCATGGTGTTACAGTGGTTAAATTAGTGGTGTAGTCAGATTGAAATCAGATATCATCACGAGAAGGCTTAAAAAATTGTCTCTTTTTCCAATGTTTCAATCCCAAATCCTTTTCTGGCCTCCCACTTCATTCACAGGTCGCCTCTCAGATGATTTTACAGGCCATTCGGACTCTTTCTCTCTCTTTCTTTTTGGTTATTATTTGTATATTTACCATATAATCTCTTGACTTTGATTCTTACCCAATAGTTTTGTACTTGTTAAATTGTAAGTTTGGTTAAGAAGGGTTTTACGACTCAAAGAGTTTGCTTGGTAGCATCGGGAAAAGGTTTTAAATTTCCGTTAACATGTTGACATTTTCATATGTCTATGAGTTTGAGATCGACATAAAAAGTTAATCAACATTTTCAATATATCATAGAGAAAATCAACAAAATATAATAAAAAATACCAACAAAATATTACTAATGCGACTCTAATATTAATAATAATAAATTTAGAATAATTTTAAAATGGTGAAATGCTTATTTGTTAATTTAAATATTTTTTTGAATTATTATATTTATAATTTTTTTTTCCAAGAAATATCTATTGACATCGACATTTTATTGATATTTCCATCGACATTTTCATAAAATTGAGACATCGACATTTCTGATGACATGGACATTTAAAACCTTGCCGTTTAGGTAGTCTATGTTTGAAACATGTTTTTGTAGTTTGGATTTATGCGGCTTGTGTTTGGAGTGTCGAGTTATTTTAATAGATCTTTAAACTTTAAAATTTTTATCTAATAAATCAACCAACTTTAGAAAATGTTTAATAGGTTCGTAGATTTTAAAAAGTATTTAATGGGTCAAAAACATGTTAAACACAAATTTAGAAGTTACCATGTTTAATAACTATTTCGTTTTTAGTTTTTAGTTTGTGAAAATTGTGTTTGTTTTTCTCATCATCTCTTTTTATTATGATTTTCACATTTCTTAATTGAAAGTTTAAATTTTTTTGCCAAATTCTAAAAACAAAAACAAGTTAAAAACTTTTTTTTTTTTTAATTTTTCTAATTTTTGGCTAGGATTTCGAAAACAATTTTAAAAGTACAAAACAAAGAAATTGACCTAGAGGTGAAAGTAGTATTTACAAGCTTAATTTTTAAAAACCAAATGCTAGAAATCTATTATACACTTTTTAAAAATAAAAAATTTATTAAACAAAGATCTATAATCTATTAAACACAAGTGTAAAAATTCATTGACTAAACTTGGAATTTGATGTACTTATTGTTATTTTTTTTAATGGCTTAATGTTTTTATCTGTATTTCTAAAATTACAAATATTAAATGATTTTAGGTGTTAAAAATGTCTTTGAATGTTTGCTCCTATTAATTTTTTTGTTTATAATAATAATTATTTGTTAAGCATAATTTGAACAATGTTGCTCCTGCCATTGCAAACCAAATATTTTTTTATTAGTGCTCTACATTCTTGGTTTCTTTCTATGCCTAAGTAGTTGAGGAGTTGGATGTTCTTTGAAATTTGTTTCCCACTAGGTTTTTTTTTTAATTATTTTTTTATTTTTTATAAATACCCTTAAAGTTCTCAAAAAATTATGAATACCCTTAAAGTTCTCCAAAAAAAAAAAAAAGAAATACCATTTTTTTAAAATTGTTTGAATAATTTAATTAACTCTAAAAATAAAAACAAAAACAACTTCATTACATTTTTTTTAATTATTTAAAAATAGTATGGGGACTTACTAGACCGTAGGAAACTATAATAGTGTTTAAAGTTTCAACCACAAATCTATGAAATTTCAAAAAGCCATCAAGAGAAATTAGGAGTCTTTCTCATTTGGCATAAAAAAATTAATGACTAAAAGAAGAGAAAAGTCTACAAAATATTCAATATGGGTATTGGCTATAAAGTATAAAGTGAGAAGGGGCGGCCGCTTCCTTTGTCTTCACTCCATCATTTTTCAAAGGAAATAAAAGAAAATTAAAGATTAAAAAATAATTAAAAAAAGGAAGAAAAATAAAACAGAAAAAGAAAAAGAGTAACCAAAAAATTCCTCTGCTTCTATTCCTAGTCTTAGCCCGTGACCCCCATTCTCACCATTCTGCCGAACTTCCTACTATTCTATAAGATTTAAACATTATTTTATCTCTCTATCTTTTTCTTTTTTTTTTTAAATACTGTTTTACTTTTGAAAAAATTGCAAAAACCACCCATGAACTTTAGTGTTTGTTACAGTCACACAATTTTTAATTTGATCAATCAACTTCATGTACTTTATTGAGTGTTACAATTAGCCCCCTATATTTGTTTTCTAAAAGGAGTTGATTACAGCACTTAACAAAGTACAAAGGTTGATTGTAACAATTAACAAACTATTGCAACACTTAACAAAATACATAGAGCTTATTGCAACACTTAACAAAGTATAAAATGTTGATTGATTAAATTAAAAGTTCAAGAGTGTGATTACAACACTTAACAAAGTTCAACAAACTGATGATCTAATTAAAAATTTTAGGGTGTGCTTGTAACAAATCTCATAGTTCAGAGACGGTTTGTGCAATTTTTCATTTATTTTTCAACTTAAAAAAAATTCAATCTTTATCATTAATTAATTACAAACTATTCAATATGAATTTAACAAAAACACACAACTACCCATAATAGATTATGTGTCGAGTTTTGAAGTGTATTTAAAGTATTGTAAAAAAAAAGAATAATAAAAAGGACTAAGTTAGTATATTCAATACAAAATTTATAGACTGCATTAAAGAAATGATTAAAATTAAGTTATGTCAAAACAAAACAATGTATTTCTCCCTCTCACTTTACTTTTGAATGGTTTAGTTTTATACGACTAGATGACAAGTTTAATCCTTGGACTTTTAAATTTATATTTATTTGGTTTATAAACTTTAAAAAGTGTCTAATAATTTTCTAAACTTTCAAAAGTCTCTAAAACTTTAAAATTGTTCAATATTATACGCAACAGGTCCATAAAATCCTAAGTTTTTAAAAAATGTTGAATAGATCAAAAATCTATCAGACATAAAATTAAAACTCAAAAGACTTATTAAACACTCAAAAATTTATTAAACACAAAATTAAAAATTTTAAAATCTATTAAAAACTTTTTAAAGTTCATAAATTAAATCTAAAAGTTACGTAACTAAACTATACTAATTTAACTCCTTTTATATCTAAATCTCATCTCCCTTTTTTCAGTAACTACTCACAGTGACTGCACCACACTCCACAGCTGCGTCTACAACTTGCTCACTACCATCTAATCTAATCTAATCTAATAACACTATTAATAATAATCATTAAAACGATCAAATTCCAATTTTCAATTTCCAATTTCCACGACACTTCCAAATCCAAATATACAAAGTTTGTTAATAAAACTTTCAAAACTGAGAAATTAACTGAACAAAAAAAAAGAAAGAAAAATCCCATTTCTTCATAACAAAAGCCGACGTGGAAACCCAATCGTGAAAGCTAAAATATCCCAAACCATTCATCAAACCCTCTCAAGAACGCAACTGCCCTATAAAAACCCACTGCCCCTTCACTCAAAATCACACGTTATTATTATTATAATTTATTTTTGTTGTTATGGCTTGTGATTTTAGAAGTGGGTTTTTTAGGTCGCCGGCGGTGGCAGTGGTAATGGTGGTGGTGGTAGTGGCGGGGGCGGCGGCGACGGCGGAGGGGAGGGCGGCGTTTGCATGCGACGGGCGGAATGCGGCGACGAGAAATATGGGGTTTTGTAAGGCTTCGTTGGGGATTGAAGAAAGGGTAAGGGATTTAATTGGGAGATTAACGTTGGCGGAAAAAATAAGACTGTTGGTTAATAATGCGATCGCGGTGCCGAGGCTGGGGATTAGAGGATATGAGTGGTGGTCGGAAGCGCTTCATGGAGTTTCGAATGTGGGGCCCGGGACTAAGTTTGGTGGGGCCTACCCTGGAGCCACTAGCTTTCCTCAAGTCATCACCACCGCTGCTTCTTTCAATCAGTCGCTTTGGGAGGAGATCGGACGGGTCAGAATTTTCTCTCTATTTCTCTTCACATTATCCTTTTTTTTTTTCTTTTTCGAAAGAAAATTCTTAGTGTTCTCTCTTTTAAAAAAATGATTGGAGAGTGGGGCACGTGAAAGATAATTCTATATTGTTCCAAATTTTGAATTATTATGAAGTAGTTACATTGTGGAGTGAAATTTTGAATATTTAATCTTCGTGTTCTCTCTTTTAAAAAAATGATTGGAGAGTAGCGTCACGTGAAAGATAATTTTACATTGTTCTGAATTTTGAATTATTATGAAGTAGTTACATCGTGGAGTGAAACTTTGAATATCTAATTTTTAGATCGGATATATAATTCTTAAGTTTTTGAGTTATGCTTAAGAAATGTTAGTATTATGGTTTTTTTTTTTTTTTTTAATAAAATAGTGATGAGTGATTTCTTGAAATGCTTTATGATTGAAATATTGTTAACATAAATTACCAGCTTGCCTTTAAAGCGATAGGGGGAAGAAGGGGAGTAATGTTATTTTATTATTATTATTTTTTGGATGTTAAAGTAATGTTTGAATGTGATTTCTTAAAGTTATAATATAGGCTAACTTTTTTTTATGTTTTATTATTAGTAGTAGTAGTATTTTGATATGAAAACTATGTGAAAAGATGGTTTTTGTATTTATATTTTCATCTTTTGATGTGTGTTGATCTAAAATTATAAAATATTTTTTTTCCCTAAAAGATTACGTTATTTTTTAAAATTAATTCATGATTATATGTAAAAGTGAAACAGTTTTTTTGAAACCTCGTCCCACGGCAAATTACTATTTTAGCACTGAGATAATATGAAGAACGTCCCACGGCAAATTACTATTTTAGCACTGAGATAATATGAAGAATATATGAAAATATATATATATATATATATATATATATATATATATATATATATATATATATATCACGTGTCGATATTTTATAATTTATATATTCATCACGGACCCTCGCTAAATCCCAAAATCCTTTATTGTAAGGCATTATTGTATTAAATTATACAATTTTTAAATACTGTTAAAATTAAAATTTGATTCTCCATCAGAGAAAAGACAAATGCTAGGACCAGAAGCCTCCAATACATAAAAAATAGGTCACAGAAAATACCGTTTTTTACTTATGAAAATGTAAATTTGGGGTCCGTTTAGTGGTCCTGGCTGGGGAAGCAGAACAACTGGTTTTCCTAATATATATATATATATTCTCAATGTTTTTAAAGAAAAAAAACCCTATATATATATATATATATATATTTTTTTTTTTCTCAATGTTTTTAAAGAAAAAAAAAACCTTTTTAATAAAATTTAATAAACAATATTGACTTATCGGACGAGCAGAGCCAATCCTGTCTTTCTGTCAAATTCAAATTTGACACAGCTTGCGTGTTTCGTGTGGTTTGTGTTTCATATGGGGTTAAAAAGTTAAATTTATCTTTATTTCGATTTGTTACTTTTAATTTTTTAATCTCGGCGTTATATTTTTATTTTTATTAAAAAAAAATATTTATAGTCCTTATATTTTCATGATATATACTAAATTATTACAAATTTTAAAGTACAAATACTAAATTGTTACATGTTAAAGTTTAAGAACTAAATTGTTACAAAATAAAAAATGCAAGGACTAAATCATTACAAACTAAAGTTCATAAATTAAATTATTACTTCAATAAAAGTTTAGGAACTAGAACTAAAAGTGTTTTTTAACCTTTTGTTTAATTGACTTTTAGTTAACATATCATTTTGGTCTTTGTAGTTTGGAGTTTATGTTATTTTAGTTTATGTATGTACTTTCAAATGTCTAAATTGAACCTACATATTTTAATAAATCTTAAAATTGATTCTTACTGTTATGTAAATATGTTGATTTATATATATGAAATGTTAATATAAAATTTAAATAAATATTTTAAAAAGAAAAAGTACGATTGATACTTTTTTTCCCCTTCCTTGGCGTTGGGGTAGGGTGGCTGGCCATGTAAATGAGAAAGGAAGAAAAATCCCAATATTCGATTGACACATTTTGATCTCTCAATTGAAATTGGCGTTGCATTAAGTAATCAATGGACTTGTTTCAAAAGAGAAGAAAATAATAATAATAATCAATTGACCTTTCAACAATTGCTAATTATTCTTCAAAAGCCGCTATTGACAACTACTAAAACTTTAAATTTTCTATCTTATAATTCTTAATCGATAGATACAACCAACAACCTCAATAGTACTACAAATTCAAAACTTAGACAATGACACTAAGTGCAATGTCTCAATCCATAGGTGGTTTCGGATGAGGCAAGAGCTATGTATAACGGAGGAACAGCAGGCTTGACATACTGGAGCCCGAACGTGAACATATTCCGAGACCCACGATGGGGGCGCGGGCAAGAAACTCCCGGCGAAGACCCGATCGTAGCTGGGAAATATGCCGCCAGCTACGTCCGAGGGCTGCAGGGAAATGGTCAGGGGAAAAGGCTGAAGGTGGCTGCTTGTTGCAAGCATTACACTGCCTATGATCTTGACAATTGGAATGGAGTAGACCGGTACCATTTCAATGCGAAGGTAATGTATTGGGCTTTCGAAAGTCGAGGCCCAAAAGGCCATAATGGGCCGAAGCCCATTTGAATCTTAATAGGCTTTTTTTTTTGTGTTGGGCAGGTGAGTAAGCAGGATTTGGAGGACACTTATAACGTGCCTTTTAAAGCTTGTGTGGTGGAGGGAAAAGTGGCGAGTGTAATGTGCTCTTATAATCAGGTCAACGGGAAACCGACTTGTGCTGACCCTGATTTACTCAAAAACACCATCCGTGGAACTTGGGGGCTTGATGGGTGAGTCCCCCATGGAATTACGGTGCACATCGTTGCATTGGATTTAAATTAGCTTATTTAATTTAGGTCTCATTTGATAGCTATTTAATTTTTGGTTTTTAGAAACTAAGCTTATAACATTAGTTCCTATGAGTTTTTTTGTTTTGTTATCTACTTACAAATGTTTTTAAAATCTAAGGTTAGTTTGAAAACTAAAAAAAAAATAGGTCTTGTTTGATAATCATTTGATTTTTGAAAATTAAACCTATAGATTTCTTTATTTTATCATCTACTTTTTGCATATGTTTTTCAAGGATGAGAGAACAAACACAATTTTCAAAAACAAAAAACAAAAAATCAAGGTCCCGTTTTATAACCATTTGATTTTTTGTTTTTTGTTTTTGAAAATTGAGCTTATAAATACTACTCTCACCTATGGTTTTATTTGTTTTTTCATCTATTTTTTACCTATGTTTTAAAAAAACTAAGCCATATTTTGAAAACTAAAAAAAATAGTTTTCAAAAACTTGTTTTTGTTTTTAGAATTTGGCTAAGAATTCAAATGCTTTCTTGATGGAGATGAAAACCATTGTAGAAAAATTTGGAGAAAACAAGCTTAATTTTCAAAAACTAAAAATCAAAACTCAAATGATTATCAAACGGAACCTAAATTATTATCAAACAAAATTTTTAAAAATTATTTTTGATTTTTGAAACTAACTAAGAATTAAATGAAAACCATCATAAAGAAATGAGAAAAAAAAATAATTTTCAAAAATCAAATAATTCTCGCATGCCTTAGAACTGGATTATTAAATGTGGTTGAACAAAATAGGTATATTGTATCCGATTGCGATTCGGTTGGAGTTATGTACGATAACCAACATTTCACCCGTACGCCGGAAGAAGCAGCTGCTTACACCATTAAAGCGGGTAAATACCAATTCCACTCTTGTATGTTTTAAAAAGTATTAATGGATGAAAATTTGAGTCTCTCATCTTTAGTCGGAGATATAATGTTTTAATTCTCAATTTAGTTATTTGTCTAATTAATTTCCAATTTTAAATATATTAAAAAAATTCAATGGAGTCATTCTATATATAAGACAAAAAAAGATAAATTATAAATTTAGTCTCAAACTTTTAAATTTGTGTATAATAGTTTTTGACATATTCTACATTTTTAAAAATTAATGAATCTATGACATGATATTGAATTTTGAACCTAATAGAACTTTAAACTTTCATTTTTGTGTCTAATAAGTTAGTGAATTTTAAAAAATGTTAAATAGTTCAAAGATTTATTGGATGCAAAATTGAAAGTTCAAGATATGTTAAACATAAAAGTTCAAAATTATTAATACAAAGGTGTGCCATTAGAGTATCATTCTATTAATATATTCATATCACTTGATGGACAAATCTTTTTAATAAATAAGTTAAATTTCATGTGTCAAGCAGCATCAGAGTGACATGTTCACGTGTTCAAATATGTTAATGAAACACTAATTTAACTTGCACATCAATTCTTGTCTATTGATAACTTTTAATACATTGAAGATAAAAATGAGGATTTTAAAAAATCAAGAACAAAATTAAGAAATACCCAAAAGATTAAAAATCATTTCGTTGATATATCTAACCTTCTCTTTTAAAAAAAAAAAAGGATTCTAATTGTGGCAATGGTTTGCAGGCTTGGACTTGGACTGTGGGCCATTCTTGGCAGTGCACACAGCAACCGCCGTCGGACGAGGACTCCTAAAAGAAACCGATCTCAACAACGCCTTGGCCAACTTGCTCTCAGTCCAAATGAGGCTCGGAATGTTCGACGGCGAGCCCACGGCCCAACCCTACGGCAACTTGGGCCCAAAAGACGTCTGCAGCCCGGCCCACAAACAGCTAGCCCTCGAAGCCGCAAGACAAGGCCTAGTCCTCCTCCAAAACCGAGCCGCATCCTTACCACTCTCCCCCACGCGCCACCGCACCGTAGCGGTGATCGGCCCGAACTCGGACGCCTCCGTCACCATGATCGGAAACTACGCCGGCGTGGCCTGCGGATACACTTCGCCGCTGCAAGGAATCGCGAAGTACGCCAAAACCATCCACCAGAAAGGCTGCGCCGACGTGGGATGCGGCGGGAATCAGCTGATTGCGGCGGCGGAGGCGGCAGCGCGATTGGCGGATGCGGCGGTGGTCGTGGTGGGGCTGGACCAGTCGATTGAAGCGGAGTTTAGAGATAGAAATGGGCTGCTTTTGCCTGGGTATCAGCAGGCATTGGTTTCGAGAGTGGCGAGGGCTTCTAAAGGGCCGACGGTGCTGGTTTTGATGTCCGGCGGGCCGATTGATGTTTCGTTTGCGAAAAATGATCCTAAAATTAGTGCAATTCTTTGGGCTGGGTATCCTGGTCAAGCTGGTGGTGCCGCCATTGCTGATGTGCTTTTTGGCGCTATTAATCCTGGTACTACTACATTTTTCCCTCTGTGAATTTTGAGTTTATGCCAAATTTTGATTATCTTTACGATTTTGTTTTTAATTTTTTTGTTAAATTATCAAAAATACCCATGAATTATGGGGTTGGTTTCAATTATACTTCTGAACTTTGAAAAATTTAATTTTAACCCTTGAACTTTGAAGTTTGTTTCAAAACAACATTTGAAGGCTTTTTTTCATTTAATTCATGGACGGAAAATAATGTTTTTGCATTTATATTGTTGCTTATGTGAACATAAACATATACGTTGAAAAAAAATCAAAATATGTCCAAATACGTCATTTTTCATCCACAAATTTAACGGAAAAAACATTCAAGGGTTGTTTTGAAACAAATTTCAAAGTTCAAGGGTTAAAATAAAACTTTTCAAAGTTCAAGGGTATAATTGAAACCAAACTCATAGTTCATGGGTATTTTGGATAATTTAACCTTAACTTTTTAACTTTTTAAAATAAGTTAAAGTTTTAAATACCATGTTGGTTACCATACTCCTATTTTTGTTGATTTTGGTTTTTGAAACGTCCACTTTGTTTCATATGCATATATATATATATATATTTTTTTTGTTTATTTAGTCATGCGGTTTGGAAACGTTTATTTTAGTCTATGTACTTAAAAAAAATTAATAATAATAAAAATTTTGGGATTTTTTTGGTTTTTTAATCTCACTTTTTCCAATAATAATGGCAATATAACAGTGAACTCAATAAGTTTTTCAAAATGTTGTCGTAAATTTGTACATATAATTCAAATTTTACTTGAGTTTAAATCATATTTTGGTTCTTATGCTGTCAGCCATTGTCTATTTTGTCATTTGTTCATTTTAGTACATGCAATTTTAACTTTTCTTCATTTTTGTTCTTATACTTTCAAAAAAGAAAATTTTAGTCTCTAACATTCAAAAAGTAGTCATTGTGTCCTCTTCATTTTTTACCTATATCTCATTTTCTTCGACCACAATTTAAACACAAACACTACACCATTAAATTCTTGAGATATTATCATAGTTTTGTATCAACTATTCTATTTTATATGTATTTCATGTTACAATTCTAAAAAAAAAAAAAAAAACACTAATATAGTCCTCTTTTAAAAGTATAGGAATCAAAGTACATGTTTTTGAGGTAGAAGGAACCATAACAAAACATACAAAAGCTAAAAGTAACCAAAATAAACACTTTAAAACTACCAAAACCAAAATAAATGTTTTAGGTTTCGTTTGATAGCCATTTGGTTTCTAATTTTTAAAAATTGTGTTTGTTTTTTTCATCATTTCTCTATAATGAATTCCATCTTTCTTAAGACAACATTTGAATTCTTAGCTAAAAAACAAAAACAAATTTTTGAAAACTACTTTTTTCAGTTTTCAAAACTTGACTTGATTTTTGAAAACATATGTAAAAAGTATACTACAAAATAAGAAAATTCACAAGTGTAAGTAGTATTTATATGCTTAATTTTAAAAAATTAAAAATTTAAAACTAAATTATTATCAAACGAGGCAATAATACAAAACCAAAACAAACCAAAAATTCGATTTGAGCTTATATATTAACAACGTGTTTGAAATTCTGCAGGAGGAAAATTGCCAATGACTTGGTACCCACAGAGCTACTTAGCCAAGGTCCCAATGACAAACATGGGCCTACGACCCGACCCATCAACCGGCTATCCGGGTCGAACCTACCGGTTCTACAAGGGCCCGGTCGTCTTCCCATTCGGGTTCGGTCTAAGCTACTCAAAATTCACCCACTCCATTGCCGAAGCCCCAACAAAGCTCTCAATTCCTCTCTCAAATCTCTCTCCCAATCCCAATTCCAATTCTACCTCGTCTCTCAGCGCAATCAAAGTCTCTCACACCGATTGCGCATCAATCTCCGATCTCAACCTTCAAATCGACGTCAAAAACACCGGCACCGTTGATGGATCTCACACCGTTCTCGTCTTCGCAACGGCGCCGAACGAGAACTCGTCGCCGAACAAGCACTTGATCGGATTCGAAAAGGTTCACGTGACGGCCGGATCACAAAAGCGAGTTAGAATCGGAGTTCGTGTTTGCGATCATCTTAGCCAAGTCGATCAGTTTGGAACTCGAAGAATTCCAACTGGTGAGCACACTCTCCATATTGGAGATCTTACTCATTCGATTTCTCTTATGGCTGATTTACAGGATATTAAATTCTGATTGAATTTGAACACTGTCGAAATGTTGATGGCATTATGCCCTAATTACGATAATTACATAGAATTAAAGGTAAATTACAGAGGAATTTGTTGTGTATAGAATCAAATAGGTTTGAAGAAGAAGGGGGGAAATGATTGATTGTGAAGAAATTTGGAAGTAATTGTGATTATAAGGTGTTTGTATTGAAGTATGATTGTGCCTCAACGCAGCAAAATTGCGAGGGGCATTTTATGTAAGTGTAAATTTGTGATTGACAGACAAATTCTGTCTCTTAATAATGAAGTATGGATTGTTATTATGTTATACTTAGAATTTCTTTATCTCATATCTCTTTTCTATTGCCCTTCTCATTTGGACAGCTAAAAGTCCTTTTAAAAAAATTGATGGTGTTTGGTACAAATTTTAAGGAATGATAGATAGTGTTTTTCCCAACTAACAAGGGCTTTTAAAACTAGAGAAAAAGCACCTGCTTTTAATTCACTCAAGTAATTTTCTTCTTCTAAAAGTATTTATATTATAAGTGTTTTATTTAAAAATACTTGTAAAAAAAAACCTCTAAAAACGAGTTCAATTGAACAAAACAAACAAAATTCATTTGTTACTTCTAAAAGTATTTATATTATAAGTGTTTTATTTAAAAATACTTGTAAAAAAAAAACTCTAAAAACGAGTTCAATTGAACAAAACAAACAAAATTCATTTGTTAGTTCAACAATGCGGGGTGGGTTCAAGTCATGGTGACCACCTACTTAGGATTAATGTCCTAGGAGTTTCTTTGACAATCAAATGTTGTAGGGTTAAGTGGTTGTCTTGTGAGATTAGTCAAGGCGCATGCAATCTGGCTCGAACACTCACGAATATAAAAAAAAATGTGGAGGTGAGTTTTTTTTTAGTTCAATAACATATGAAGTAGGGGATTCGAACCTCTGACCTCTTGGTTAATAATATATGTCTAAACCAGTTGAGTTATGCTCATGTTGACAAGAGTTTTGAAACTTTGATATTTTGATCGATCATATAATCTTTTAATCAGTTGAGTTATGCTCGAGTTGTTCATATAATCTTTTAATCAGTTGAATCTCTAACTTCTTGATTGAATGTATATGTCTTACTTAGTTGAGCTATAGGTTAACAAAGACAAAATCCATTGAAGATTAGTGCGAAATATTTTTATGTACTCTATAAAACATCTTTCCTTTATTAATATTTAGTCATAAGTTGATTGATGTAATGTTTTATTTTGTAAGCCTCACGTGGATCTTAAAATATGAAACAGAAAATAAGTGGGATGCAGTAATATTATAAATTTTGTGGTTGTACTTCGGACAGTGACAATTTAAATTTATCCATGTGACATTATTAATGGGCAGTATGCAACCACGTAAATATTAAAAGAATATTGTGAATAACAATGTTTTTTTTTTTTTTTTTTTTTTTTGACATATGTGCATAACAATGTTTCGAGAATATGAAGATTTCACTTTAATATTAAGTTGAATAAGTTTCGATGATTTTAGTCAATTTTAGATATTTTAATTTTTGTGGCAATTGATATCTTGGTATATCTTTTCGCATACTAGAAAAAATTCCATTTGACTTTTTCTTTAATAATAAAGTCAAATGAAAGAAATATCTCTATTATTTTCTAGAAAGAAGGAATATTAACGAGTTGTTAGTAGTTGTTGGATTCACAAGGTTTTAGTAATCAGATTTTTTTTTAGAAAAAAGAAATTGTATTTTTTCTCAAATATCAAAAGTTTTTAGCTTTTTTTTTTCTTTCCATAACATGTGAGGTAAGAATTCGAATCTCTAATATTTTAATTGATTATATATGTCTCAAGAGAGCATATATTCAAATTTCCACCTCCACATGTTATGGAAAGAAAAAAAAAATCAATTAAGCTATTCTCATGTTGATAAAAAAAAAAATTCTTTATATAATATAATTTTATCTCATGATTTATCATGTTTTCAGCACACATTTTTTAAATATTATTATTACTATTATTTATTTTATTTTTTGTTTTATTATTTAACAAAGTTTGGGAGATTTTTTAGTATTATTATTTGAACCTAATAACGTTTGGAGATTTCAACCTTATTAAAGATCTTAGATTAATTGAATTTAACCAATAAGACTACGATATTTGTATTAATTGAGTTTAGACTATTTAATGGTAAAGTAAATGTGTTTTTAGTTTAAAAAGAAGCTATAGTGATTAATTACCTAATTCCACCTAACAATCAAAGAGGACGTGTTTGTTTTTTGACCATGAATTTCAAAGGGTATTTTTATTTGTCAAAGTTTCGGAGTTTGGTATTTAAATTTATTTTCTTTTTTCATGGAAAAAAAAAGGTTCCCAAGTTTGGAGGTTATTGGTTTTATACGACTTTTGCTATCCACAGATGAGCACTTGATGGATCCCATCAAAGATTCAAAACAATTGTTTTTGTTTTTGTTTTTTAAATTTTACTATACTTTACTTTATTTAATTCTAAATTATTTTAAGAGAAAATTGCAGAAACTAAAATAATTATTACCATCACACTCTCAAACTTTCAATCTGATCAATCACTCTCTAAAATTACGAAATTTTTGCAATGAAATTCTTAGGCTCCATTTGATAACCATTTGGTTTTTAAAAATTAAACCTATAAATACTACTCCTACATATGATTTTACTTATTTTGTTATCTAGTTTTTATTTTGAAAACCAAAAAACGTAGCTTTAAAAAACTTGTTTTTATTTTTAGAATTTGGCTAAGAATTCAAATGTTTTCGTACGGGATATGAGAACCATTATAGAGAAATTAGGAAAAAACAAGCTTAATTTTCAAAAACAAAAAATAAAAAATTAAAGCTCCGTTTGATAACCATTTGGTTTTTTGTTTTTAGTTTTCGAAAATTAAGTTAATAAATACTACTTCCACCTATGAATTTTCTTGTTTTGTTATCCACTTTTTACATATGTTTTAAAAAATCGAGTCAAATTTTGAGAACTAAAAAAAGTAGTTTTCAAAAACTTATTTTTGTTTTTGAAATCTGGCTAAGAATTCAAATGTTTTATAAGAAAGATGAAACTCATTTGTAAAGAAATGATGAGAAAACAAGTATAATTTTCAAAAACCAAAAATAAAAAACGGTTATCAAACGGGGCCTTAAATATTGAAAAATGCACAAATCACTTATAAATTATGAGTGTTTTTCTAATCAAATTCTCCAATAATAGGATTGTTACAAGGAAGACCAAATTCTTTACATAAGTATTTTATTTTCTTAAATTAAGATAACAACTCAATATTGGTTGGAAAATTAATTTTTTTTCTTAATGGTATATATTATAATTCTTAATTTTATAGATTTTTTTTTAAAGGAATGAAATTTTATAGATTTAGAAAGATTATATTAAATTATAACAATTTAATGGTTAAAGTGTTTAATGGTAAGTTTATAACGTGGTTTACCATATTTAACGATTTAATTGTAAAATTTTGTAAATTGAAGAGGTAATTGATTAAATTAAAAGTTTGAGAGTAACTTTAATGATTGACCGGTGGTTTTTACAAGTTCTTCTTATATTTTTAAAAATGAATTTTTATAAGAATGTGTTTACTTTCTCATCATTTTTTTTACAATGAATTTCATCTTTCTTGAAAAAACATTTGAATTATTAGATAAATTCTAAAAACAAAAACAATTTTTTAAAAAACAATTTTTTTTAATTTTCAAAACTTGACTAGGTTTTTGAAAATATGTAAAAAGTATATTACAAAATAAGAAAATTTATAAGTGAAAATAGTATTTATAATCTTAATTTTTAACAATCAAAACTAATTGGTTATTAAACGGGTCTTTTAAAACTAGAAAGTTTAGTTAGTTAAAATTTGGAGGAAAAAAAAGATGATATAGAAAATAAAATTATTTTGAAGAAAATATTATATATGTATATTTTGTCAAGAAAAGCTATTTGATTTCCACTTTGCAACCAATTTGAGTTGAAACTTATTATTTTAACCATTTTAAATTTCCAAAATTTAGAAATGAAATCAAAATTTGATAATTCAAAATCATAGTACTTTTAAAACTCAACGTGTCATCTCGGTGTTTCTCGCGAGAGAAGATTGGACGGCTAATTGGCCAAGTCTTCCGTTGACAAATTTATGAGATTATCCAAAGATTAGCGAGTCAAACACCATGTATTTGTTTTATTTTTTTTAAAGACCGACAATTTGATCTTATAATTTGACCCAATATTTTTATTTTTATTTAATGTATAATAGTAAAATAAGCTTCGAAATCTCTACTTCAGAAAAATTACAATCGATGAAATTATTAAAATCTAATAAATTGCACTAATGACATGTCTTCAGGCCCTCATTTGGGGATAAATCTTAAGAAAAATATCAATTTTAACTCTTTAATTGGAAAGTTATACCAATTTTAATTATAAGTTTTCAATTTTATCAAATTGCACATTAAATTTGGATAAATATTGTGATTTTTGTCTTAAAATTTAAAGTGTTGCAATTTTTACCTTATGGTAAGTTTTTGTTCAAATAACTATTGAAAAAAGTATATCCATATGTGTCCAATTAATTATAAAACATATATTTTATATGAAATTGATAGGATCTAGATAAAAACGATGTTGGAATTTTTTTTGTTTGTTTAATTTGCAATTATGGGTTGTTTAATAGTCCTTTTGTATATTAATTAAATTTAATTTTGTGTAAATTAACATATGTTTGGAGTTTTTTTACTTTTTTCTTTTTGTTAAATTTATTGGGTGAATTAGCAGATAAAAATAAAAATTGCAACACTCAGGTAATTTTATGATCCAAATTAATGAAATTGAAAGCTAAGGATGAAAATTGATATAACTTTCTGAGCTTAAAAGTAAAGATTATTTTTGTTTTTCCTTCTAAACCTTAAAATTCAACACTATATTTAATTTTGAAAATTGACAACTTGATTAAAGTACACACATCCAAGAAGATGTCATAGGTGAATTCCTCCTCCAAACATGTTATTGAATTTAAAAAAAAAAAAAAAGAAAAAAAGAAATGGACGAATTTCACCTATAAAATAAGAAGTTACATTACATATATATACATATATAATAAATATTTTAAAAAAATTGAAAAGTATATAACCTCAAATTGATCCTGTACATATTCTTGTGAGGCATCCTCTTTACTCAACCGCCCGTTATTATTCTTCCCCTTCCACATCTATCCATCGATTTCTCCATTTTCATATCTCTCGGCTCGCTTCTCTCTCTCTCTCTCTCTCAAGGTACTTCTCTTTCTCTCTCTAAATTCATTCTTCTGTTTCGCCATGGCTGAACCAGTTTTTTCATCAGAACTCCAACAAAAGTATATTGATTAATTGATCAAATAGTTTTGAATTTGATTTCAGAGCGAGTCGTTGCCCTAAGATGAGTCCGCCGAGTCGAGTCTAATTTCTCTCTATGAATCGCTTGAATTTCTTCCTTCTTTTCGTTAACCATGGCGGCGCTTTTGGTTTTTGATAGGGAATCAGACATGGCAGATCGTCAAAGGGACGGAGGAGACAATTACTTTCCGTTCCATCAAAACCAGGTACAGTGAATTCTTATTCAATTGAGTTTTTATTGTTATTTTTAAAAAAATTTATTTTACCTCTTTCCCCTTAAATTTAAGTTTCCAGTTATTCGTTTCGTATATTTAAATTATCGTGTTTTCCTCTTTAAATTTTTATAAAAATTTATTATACTTATACTCAACTTAAATTGACTTTTAATCTAATCTCTAAATAAATTTGCGTCTAAGAAAAAGTTTTTAACTTTTAAAATTGATCATGGACCTATTCCATGTTTTTTTTTGGACTCATTTGAGGTATTATACAATTTGAAAGTTTAATTTTATGTCTAATCTTTTAATTTTAGAAAAGACTTATAGATACAAACTTAAAAATTTAACACAAATTTAGGGACTAGTCTTAAATATGAAAATTTTAACATAAATAAGTTGTCACTATATAATTTAATACGTAATTTTTTTATTAAATTTATTTTAAAATATTAATAAGGGCGATTAAAACAAAATTTTATATAATTTTTTAGGAAAGTGCTTGTGTTGAATTAATAATAAATAAATAAATAACAAGAATTAAGTCATTTTCTTGTTGTTTAAGGAAAAAAAATGCCAAATACATGACGGCCAATGAATTTTTCGTGGCTTCGGTTAGTGGGCCTCATAAAAGTAACTACTTCGTAGTCCCTTTGATGGACCCTCAATTTGCAATCCAAGTTATTATGATATGATTTAAATTTCAAAAGTGATGTTTTTCGAATATTAGAATCGACTTTTTTAAAAGAATAAAAAAAAATCTCATTTTATTCTACCACTTGGTATTCTATTTAAAAATGTGACGTGGTTTGATTTGATCCAAAAATATATATATCTATACAAGAAAAAACCAAATATGAGATTGTTTTGTGATAAAGCAAGTGTATCATCAAGTTAAGATTTTATGTTTTAATTAATAACATGATGTTCCATCTACAAAACAAATTTTATTATAAAAAGTTAATGTGTAGCCTTTTCTTTTCAAATTTAAATTTAAATTTAGTAACTAATTTAGAAATTGCGTTGTTCATCAAACATTCTTATGTGTTCAAATTACTATTAAAAAAACAACTGCAATTTATCAAAAAAAAAAATCAATTCATGAAAAAACAACTTACAAAAATGACTTTTCCAAATATAAATTTACTTTTACATAGATTTAAAATAGTATAATTGAATGAATCAATAGAAATTTTGATCTTTGAATTTGTATATATATGAAAAACATTGACATGATGGTTCATTTTTTTTGTTGGGTTTAATAATCGTATTTATAAAACAAGTCTCATTGTCATTGAATTATGACAAGAGACGAATTGGAAATTAAAAAGGTCCCACATTTAATAATACAAGTAGGGTTATGGAGGTTAACTCTTTATCAAAGGGCACACACCCACATGCCTTAGGACGTTGGATTATTATTATTTTACTTTCTTTGAATATGTCGGTAGAGTGAAATGATTCTTACGGTGTCGTGTTAACATTGTTTTTTATTTTTTGAATTCGATTCTTGACATACTTTTTGATGCAGCAAAGTTGAGATTAGGCCAAATTCATAGTCAAAAAAGGAAAATCCATCCCAAAAGAGAGAAAACTCTCTAAAGTAGAGAGTTTTCTCTCTTTTGAGATGAATTTTATTTCTTTTGCTATGGATTTGGCCTAATCTCAAATTCGCTGCACAGTTTTGGTGTATTTTATATTACCTTCTTAAAACATTGTCGGTTAAATATAAACTTAGTTCATGAACTTTCAAGTTTATTGCTAAAAATGTTTATGAACTTTAAAAAGTGTCTAATAGGTCATTAAACTTTCAATTTTATATCTAATATGTCCTTAAAATTTAAAATATCTAATTGGTTACTGAACTTTCAACTTTGTGTTCAGCAGGTCCATGAATTTAAAAAAAAAAGTTGAACAATGATCTATTCGACACGGAATTAAAAATTCATGCACTTATTGGACATAAAATTGAAAGTTTAAGGACCTATTAGACACTTTTTAAAGTTTAAAGACCAAAAAAATATAAACCTAAAAGTTCATGAACCCATTAGATACTTTTTAAAGTTTGAGATGGAATAGATATAAACTTAAAAGTTCAAAAACTAAACTAAACAATATTGTCATTTTTTATATTTCATTCATTCTTTTTTTATTTTAAATTAAATAACAATCTTGACTTGAAAAACGGATAAAAGGAACTTTTTCCCCTTAAAGCAAAGATGTTACTTGCTTCCTCTAAAGAGTGAGTTTCTTTACGTTAAAGTCAGGTACAAATATTGTTGTTTGAAAATGTTTTTTTGGAGTAATAATTTCAAATGGGATACTTTCCCACATAAATTATTTTCCAATATTTACAACAAAAAAAAAAAAAAAAAAAAAGCTTAATAAATATTATTGAGGTTTTTATGGTATAAAATAAAATAAACACAGGAAGTATTAGATTACATGGGGTTCCATCTCAAAACCAATTGGCAATGAGAGGAGTAGCCCATGTATCTTATAAATTGTGAGGTCTCTTTACATTTTTCCAATGTGGGATCCTCAACATGCCCCCTCAAGATGGTGCCACTTTGGGTTCACCATTCTTGGATCGGATCCCAATTTTAATTTTTGGACCGAATACCCGTTTGGGTTTAATGGGCTCTGATACCATATTAGATTACATGGGGTTCCATCTCAAAATCAATTGGCAATGAGAGGAGTAGCCCATGTATCTTATAAATTGTGAGGTCTCTTTACATTTTTCCAATGTGAGATCCTCAACAGGAAGCAACGGCAGGAACTGGGAACAAATATGGAGGACTTGCTCCAAAGAAGAGGCCATTGATTTCAAAGGTAATAAATTAAATGAGTGCTTTCACCAGCTTCAATTCAATCACCTTTTTTTTTCTTTTTTTTTTTTTAAATTTTAATTCTTCAATCATTTCCCTTTGTGACTTCATTTACATAATTTGTTTTATATTAGGACCACGAACGTGCTTTCTTTGATTCCGCAGACTGGGCCTTATGCAAGGTACTTTTTCATCCCACCCTCTTTTTTAAATAAATAAAGAGTAAAAACAAAATAAGTTAAAAATAATAATAATAATAAATTTCCTCCTTGAGTTCAACGGTCCATTCTAATCTTTAAACTTGGGTCCTATAAGATGAAAAATTATTTGAGGAGGGCGTGTCATAATGTAGCTGACAGTTTTGTATCGTTAGATGTAAAATAGAGAAGTTAGAAAGTTATTCAACTTTATATCTATCAAGGGCACATAAATTTTAGAATTTACATCCAACAGTTATACAAAAATAGCTTTATTGAATAACTTTTCTTATTAGACACCCTAAAAGTTAGTCTTGAACTTTTCAGTCTACGCCTAACGGGATCCTAAAATTTTAATTTTGTGTCTAATATATTTTCGAACTTTTAGAGTGTTAACAGGTCTTCAAATTTTTGTGTCTAATAGATTTATGACATATTTAGAAATTTTACAAATTAATTGATCTATTAGACATAAGTTTGATTTTTTTTTTCCAAATAGAGCACTAAACTTTCAATTTTGTGTCTAATAGATCCATATATTTTTTTTAAAAAGTCAAATAGGTCTACGATCTATTATACATAAAATTAAAAATTTAATAACCTAGTAAACGTAAAATTAAAAGTTTAAGGACATATTGATATTACACACTTTTTAGAGTTCAATGATTTATTAGACACAAAGTTAAAATTTCAGAAACCAAATAGACACAAACTTAAAAGTTAAGACAAAACTTATAATTTAATTTTTTTTTTAAAAGTTGACTATTTAGAGTGTGTTTGGTTTGTAATATAAACATATAAATTTGAAAACAATATATATATATTTTTGAAATAAAAAACAAGAGATTTAATGAAATGTAAAGTCTTATTTCATGTTTTTACTGTTATTAATATATATTTAGTAGAGCTAACATAAATATAGTTCAACTGGTGAAGATATATACCTTCAATTAAAAGGTCAGAAGTTCAAATCCATCCACCCGCCGATTGTTGAACTTATAATAACTTATAAACTATGTGTGTGTATATATATATATAATAGAAGATTATTATAAAAAACAAATGAATTTGTTTGATATGTTAATTTCAAAACGTAAAATTGAATCTTGATAAGATTAAAAAAAAATCATGATTTATAGGAGGCTCATTAGCTTTTAATTATGTTTATGTCTGGTCTTCGAAACAGCAAGGAGCAGGGCTCTGTAACAGCGTAGAAAAACTACAGCCAAAGCTACAGGTACTGCTAAATTTACTTTGGCTTAAATTCAATATATTTTTTGTTTTTAGACAAAAAAAAGCGTTATTTTCTGAACTAATTTACGTTGAAAAAAAATATATACCAAATATGACCCGAGTTTTCCTTTTAATTACCAGAGGACCCCAAAGCCACAGCTTCCACCAAGGAGGCCGGTCTGCACATCCGAGAAGGGCAATATCGTAAGAAAAAAAATATCCAATTTAAAACTCTAATTATTATTTTGCCTGAAGTAAATTTTGACTTTGGGTTTTATGATTGATAACGCAGGTAGAATAGATAATTAAAAGGCAATGTGAAATCACTCAGAGGAAAAAGGTTTTTGGAAGGATTGATTTAATTGTGCAATTTTTAGCAGCTAAATTAATTCCGTACGACCCCCCTTTTTTATTTTTTATTTTTAATGAAGATTGTTGAAATTATTTGTATCGTTGGAATCAAAGTTGACTTGGGTATTTTATGATTCTATTATTGTGACAAACAACATCTTATAAATTTAGGAAGTTTATATTTGTATAGCTTAGAGCCTAGTAAAATGGAGTTTGTATAATCATTTTTAAAGAAGATAGATAAACGAGTTTAGGTTTGAGATTTGAACTTTTGACTTTTAAAAAAGTAAGTAATGTCTTAATTAATTGAGCTATTTTCGCACTGACTCTAAAATCCTTTATTTATATGACTAGTGATGTAAGCATTTTTATAGTTCAGTAATTGTGGAAGTGAGAATTAAACCATCAATTTTTTGAATGATAATAAATACTTAATTGACTAAACTGTACTCGAATTGATTGATTTAAACAAAATCTTAATTTAAGATAAACAAGTCTAGTTGATCATTGTAAGCTTGATTTTCAAACTATTCGGAGGGCATAATCATATATAAATTATAATGGAAAGTTGAAAGTAAAATAATATGGGTAATACTTTTTTCCCCGTTAACATTACTTGTCCTAATAATTATATATCATTGTAAGAAAGAAAAACATGTTTTATACATAATATATTCATCTCATGTTTTACATATAACACATTCATCTACTTTTCGTTAAAAAAAAAAAAAGAAGAGGAAAATCTAAAGCTCTCTTTGTTTCACTGGTTTTGATATGGATTTTGTATAAACAATTCATGGTTTTGAGATGGATTTTGTATCAACAATTTATGTTTGTTTTATGGATGTTTACTTTTTAAAACCCAAGTAATCATTATTCAAGGATAAAGATATTCCATGAACCATGAGATTTTATCATTCATGGGATTTGGTCAGTTGATCATTGTGGAACGCAGTTTTCAATTTTTTATTTCTTTTTTTCCTCTGCTTTCTCTCTTTCTTTTTTTCCTTCCGTTTTTCTTTCTTTCTTATTTTATTTGTTTTATTTAAATCAAATAAGATATCTTCAGTTTTTTTAATATTTGAAGTAAATTGAATATTCTATTGTAATTTTTTTTAAGAAATTAAAATTTATTTACGTATTAATTATTTAAATATTATATTGCAATCGACTTTGGGAGAAGAACAACTTCGTTTACGTTATTTTAAGTTGATTTATGTAATTTATTCTCTTTTTTTTTTCTAAGAAATTGAATTTTATTTAAGTATTAATTATTTAAATATTATATTGCAATCGATTTTGGAAAAAGAACAACTTCGTTTACGTCATTTTGAGTTGATTTTAAATAAAATGATCACGTTATTCAAAATTATCATGTAATTCTTTCTAAATAAATAAAGAAAAATACAGAAATACGAGAGAATGAAAAATCACTCATATTAGAAAAGAAAATATTTAAATAAATTTCAATTTCTTAGAAAAAAAGAATAAATTACAATAGAATATTCAATTTACTTCAAATATTAAAAAAACGAAAGATATCTTATTTGATTTAAATAAAACAAATAAAAGGAAGGAAAAAAAAAAGAGAAAGAAAGAAAAAAAACGGAAGGAAAAAAAGAAAGAGAGAAAGCGGAGGAAAAAAAAGAAATAAAAAGTTGAAAACTGCATTATACAATGCTCGAACCTAAACCTCTTATGTTTTAGAGTGATCAACTGACCAATATGCCAACTGGTATAATTATTGAAGGTTTGGTGATGGTCGTCTCTTTTCCACTTTTTTTTTTTTAAATCCAGACGCGTCTCCATGTTTGAGTCCGCGCAACGTTATAAAAATGTAAAAGATGGTCGTCTCTCCATCTACCAACGAATTAAAACTACAATATTAATATAAATAGTTTAAAAACTACAACATTTTTATAATAAGTTTTATAAACTACAATATTAATAAAAAAAATCCCCGAACGCAACATTAAAAGTTAAAATTAAAACAGATGGCTTTCTTTTCATCCAGCGGGTAGTTTTCTTTTCCAGTTTGACCACGTTCAGTTGAAATCACGAGTGTTCTAGAATGCTGGAATTGTACACGATGGCTGATGAATTAAATTTCTTAATATATTAAAATAAAAGAAAAATCAGCAAAAATAATTTTTACTGTCAATTCAAGACTCGTGGCTGTTTTTTTTCACCCTTTGTCTTTTTAATTTGTTAGATAATTTTTTTAAAAGTTATTTACAAAATTCAGAATTTTGAAGTTTTTTTTTTAACAAAAAAAAAAGTAATGCATCAGAAAAGGTTTAAAATAAATAAGAAATATCATTTTGGTTCTATACTTTAAGATTGGTTCTATTTTAGTTTCATACTTTCAAATGTCAAAATTTAGTTTTTATCCTCTAAATAAATCTTCAAATTAGTCTCTAGGTTGAGTTTATAGTTAACTTTAAAAAAAAAAAAACTCTATCAACCTTCTCTATAAATTTTGGAAACGTCTTCATTTATTCATATTGTACCTCTTTTTGGATGAAAATTATTATTATTTTTCCAAGTAAAAAAAAAAAATCAAACTAATAATAAAAACTAATTTTAAAATTTATTAGTACAAGGATAAAACTTGAACATTTGAAAGTACATACACTAAAATGGAATGAATCTCAAATTACAAGAGCAAAAAATGTATTTAACCTATTTAATAATAGGTATATTAGCACATTTCCACTAGATTTTTATTGTGAAAAAACATAAAATTATTATGAATACAATTCCAAAACAAACCTTGAACCATTTAGAAGGCTCGTATCTAAAACGTTCAAATCCATTTATTGTCTTTAAAAATAAATATGAAATAAGTGTTGATGTGAGAATCTAGTCGAGCAGGTACATGTCTACTCAGTATGGTCGGTTCGGATGTTGAGTTGTTCTACAATGTAAGATCTCTTAAGTTAGTACTTAATCCAAAGTGGTGCCAAGCTTAGGGTAGTTTGCATACCTTATTAGGGTTTGATCCCTCTATTTATATGTTTCCTCAATGACATGTGTTCGTACAATGAGTCGGTTGAATTAAGGAGAAAGGGGACATGTGTCTCGGCTCAGTTAGCGCAACCCGTAAAGTCATGTTTCCGTTTAGGTAGTCGATGCGTCTTGCCTCGACTCGATCTCAAAAGATTAGCCAAGAAGCCTTTTCATCTTTTGGGTCCGTGGGCTTGAGGGTCTGAATTGATCTTCCATAAAAACAGGTAAACAAACTAATGAAATAAAACAAAGGTTCATTTTTGGATTAAAATACAATTATAAAAACACTAACAAATAATTTAAATTAAAAAAGAAAAAGAAAAAGACAAAAAAAAAACTCTCTCAATAGACCATTTCCTTGAAGTTCAAGCCTAAAACACACTTGTGCTTCATTAGGTTTAATTGGAATGAATGAAGAGGAATTCCTCAAGTGGCAACAATAGTTTGGTGAATTGTAGTTCAACTTCCTATGCCCTTTTCTTTAAATTCTCACCATTTCTCAATGTTTTCTTTTCTGTTTCCTTTCCCCCACCAAACCAATTGCTTTCTTACCTCAAGGTCTTTTGTTCATCTCTTCAAGCTAATGATCCAATCAAAGTATATAGATGAAGAGTTTAGGATTTATATCTTTGTTCTTCACAAACATCAATTATGGCTCTCATGTTCTTCCCTTTCGCTAGAATTCCAATTTCAGCTATTGTCATCTTCTATCTTCTCACTTCTTGTTGTTTTTACGGTAATGTATAGCATTACATATATAATTCATATCTTCATTTGAAAAATAATTTAATTTTTTCTAATTTTTGTAAGAGTAACGTAAGTTTAGATTTCCTAACTTCAAACTTTAGAAATCTAACTTTGTAAAAATCATGAGCCAAATATCTCTTATTTTTCATATTCTCTAGGAAAAAAAACTATCCATCAACTAAAATGCATCCATTGACAGGAAAAGGAGACGATGTCGAGGGCGGTGCATCAAGCGGTATAGTTGGTTACGAGGACCCACCTGAGATTGTTGCCAAAGCATTGCTTTGCTTCAATGAGAAATATGTATGTCACACCAATACTTAAAAGTGTATTTTGATTCCTAGTTTTTTTTTTTTTAAAAAAATATTTATTATGTTTCAATCTTAAAATTTTCAAATACTTTGGTTTTTTGTTTTTTTTTTGCCAAAAAATATAGTTATCCTCACAAGTATTGTTATTATTATTATTTTAATTTCCCACCATGTGTGAATAGAGATTCAAACATTTAGTTTTTTAGTCGATGATACAATAGCTTAATCAAGTTAGCAATTTGGTATTGAGTAAGCAAGTGACAACAATAAATATATATTTTTTGAATGCACTATAAAACATTTAGTAATAAATTTCAAAATATAATGTTTTAAAAAGGTAGAGTTGAATTAAATCAAATAAAGATGACAACTTTTTTTTTTTTTTTTAGTTCAACAACATTTGAGAGTGGGGGATTCTAACATCTGACATATTTGTCGAGGGTACATGTCAATTACCGCTGAGCTAACTCACTTTAACAAGATGACAATTTTTTTTTTGGCCTTTTAAGACTCCGTTTGATAACCATTTGATTTTTGGTTTTTAGTTTTTAAAAATTAAACTTATAAATACTACTATCACCTATGAGTTTTCTTGATTTGTTATCTACATTTTACATATGTTTTCTAAAATCAAGTCAAGTTTTGAAAAATTAAAAAAAAATAGTTTTAAAAAACTTTTTTGTTTTTGAATTTTGACTAATAATTTAAATGTTTTATTAAAAAAGATAAAATTTATGATAAAAAAAGATTAAAAAACAAATATAATTTTTAAAAAACAAAAAATTAAAAATCAAATAGTTGCGAAAGCAGCCTAAACATCTTTAACTTTGAATTTATAATGAATAGTAAATACAGATTTACAGCGCGTGTGAAGAATCATGTAGATTAAAGGAGAGTGGGAATCTGGAGGTCCCACTGGAAAAAACAGAAGAATACTGCAGCGGGCCGTGTTTTGCTGAAACGCATTTAGTGCTTGATTGCATTAATGGGATTTTTAGCAACTTCTTGTTTTACAATCGTGCCACGTTGCAAGATGTTAGGGACACCATCCAGGCTGGATGTGGCTATGGCCCACAAAGAGGTACTATTTTTCTCTTTTTATTTATTGGTTTTTTAACCTCAGCCATTAGGCAAGTGTTAGTAATGATTAGGTTAGATTGGATCGAGATTAAATTACAAGTTTAGTCTATAAATTTTTAAATTTGTATCTATTTATTCTTCTTATTTTGTGTCTTATAAGTCCCTTAATTTTAACCTCAACCATTAGGCAAGTGTTAGTAATAATTAGGTTAGATTGGATTGAGATTAAATTACAAGTTTAGTCTATAAATTTTTAGGTTTGTGCCTATTTGTTCTCCTGAACTATTGATTTTGTGTTTTATAGGTCTCTTAATTTTAAAATATGTCTAATAGATCTTTAAAATTTTAATTTTGTCTTCTATAAGTCTCTGAATTTTTATGTCTAATAGGTCATTGACCTATCCAGCATTTTTTTTAAATTTACGAACCTACTAGACAATAGTGGATCCAGAAATTTATGCAAAGAGGCATAACTACATGTAAGGTTAAATTATGAGTTTAGTCCTTAAACTTTCAAGTTATCTATATGGTCTCTAGAATTTAAAAAGTGTCTAATAAGTCTCTAAACTTTAAATTTTGTGTCAAATAGGTTCTTAAACTTTAAAAAAAAAATGTCTAATAAATCCTTGAATTTTCAATTTGATTGTCTAATATGTCCTAAGACTTTTAATTTTGTGTCTAACGGATCCTTAGACTATTCAACATTTTTTAAATTCTCGTATTTATTAGATAAATATATGTCTCCCTCACTCTATATATATATATATATTCACAAAATTAAGAATTAAATATAAAATAACTTCCCAACGTTTTGTATGGTTATATATATGATTGACCACAAACCGCGCAGCCATCACATCTCGAACCTAGGCTCTCAAAGACAAGAAGTGAAAAGCATGCCCTCGACCAACACGCCAATGCCCCATTTTAATATTATCAATAAGCCAAGTGTATATATTGAAGAAAATAATAATTTGAGGGGGGCACGTGCCCCTCCTGGCTCGTATGTCGATCCGCCCCAGTTACTAGATACAAAATTGAAGTTTAAGGTCTCATTAGACATATAATTCAACTTTATATCTAAAAGATCCCTTAATTTTTAAAATTTCAAATATGTTAGGGACCTATTAGAACAATATTGAAAGTTCAAGAACTTATTAGATATTTTTAAAGTTTATGAGCCTATTAAAAATTCAAGGACCTATTAGACACTTTTTAAAGTTCATGAACTAAATAGACACAAATTTAAAAATTTAAGGACTAAACTTGTAATTTAACTAGTTTGATCTTTGAACTTTTATAGTTGTGTCTAACATAATTAAAAAAAATAAAAATTGTATTTAACAAAATTAAAAAAAGTTATGTATAATAAATATCTGAATTTCAAAAAGTGTCTAATAAGTTATCTAACTTTCAATTTTATATTTAAAAAGTCTCTACATTTATTATTATTTTTTTTGTCTTATAGATCCTCAATTTATAAGTAACATTTAAAAGTTTATTTTACTCATTTTCAAAGTTTAAAAATTTATTAGACACAACTTTAAAAGTTTTATGCTTATTAGACACTTTTTAAAGACTTATAACATATAACTCTCAAAGTTTAAGGTTCACTTTTTTTTTTCTTCTTCTTAAATTTAACCTAAAATTTATGACCTGAGTAGTCCGTAAAAACTAAGGTTATAGTTCATTTAAAATCTCTTATCCATGATAACAATTCTAAAATGAAAAACAGCTTTGGTTATTTTGAAAAAAAAAAATCATTTGTGAAACAAAAATATATAAGAAAAAATTTGTAAAAGACAATTACTAAATACACTTTCACTTAAAAAAAAAAAAAAGCCACAAACCTGCTTCGGAAAAAATCATCTCAAACAAATTCAAAAGGTAGAAATTGGTGGCAAAGAGGGAATAGATGATAGAATAGAGATACCAAATCACATTTGGAGAAAAAAATAAAAAATAAAAAATAATTTTTTTTTAGTTCAACCAATGTAAGATAAGAAATTGAATTACCGTTCAACCAATGTAAGATAAGAAATTGAATTACCGATCTTTAGAATAGTAAATTGATAATTTATCCATTAAATTATGTTCGAATTGACAAATGAAAAATGGTTTGTATTAATACAGGAAACTTCGATGTGATGGAGCATATAAGAACGGAGGGAGGCAATGCATTCAGGGCATCCAACAAGGCAGTTCTTGGATTTAGCTTTATCATTTTGGGCATTTTTAGTTTGTTGCTTTGAAAACCCATCATCATTATCTGATTGTCAATGTATTTGCCTTGGCTTGTATCAATCAATTATTGAGACATAATGTATGAAACAAAGTATTTAATTTCATGCCTTTATTTTAATTTCATGCTTTTTATTTTATTGTGGTTTTGTATCTTACAAAATATAACTTAATAATTACTTTTAGGTCAGAAGAAATCTCACATGACATTCACGTGACAACAACTGTAAATTTGTGTTCTTGGGGGAAAGAGGTGACCTGCAAAAAAGAAGAGGTTAAAGACTGATGTGGCATTTGCTACAACAACTCCGATACTTAAGTTAACTAGGAGAATTTGAGTGTAGCAAGTTATAATTTAGAGAATGAAGGTTAAGTTGAACTTCTTTTCTTTAAATCATAATGACGTATTTATAGGACATTTGTTTTCCATATTCCTTTTTAGATAAGGATATAAAAGGTTTTCCTTTCTATTTATGAATTAGATTTGAAAAAGTTAATCTTATCTTACAAGATTCTCTAGTAATTCGGGTTTATCTCTTTAGTCCAATTTCACCCACAAAACCCAACATCATTATCTGATTGTCAATGTATTGCCTTGGCTTCTATCAATCAATTATTGAGACATAATGTATGAAACAAAGTATTTAATTTCATACTTTTTATTTTATTGTGGTTCTGTATTTTACAAAGAATAATTTAATAATTACTTTTAGGTCTTAATAATCGTCGAGTGGTGTGTTTATAGAAAATTGAAGTTGAATTAAGTTTACTAATTGTTAATATTAACTTTACTATTTTTCCAACAAAAGAGCTATATTATGTCAATTTGAGTATAGAGGATGTGTGTAGTTCTCTAAATCGGGTATTTTAATCTCCATACTTTACTTGTCATGTTCTATTAAAAAAAGAAAAACAAAATCAAATTTGACCATAAACTTGTGAGGTTGTATCAATTTGGACTATAAACTTTCAATTGTATCAAATTGGACTCTAGGCTAAAATAAGTGTAGCAATTTTTATCATTTGTTCAAATTCTGCTTATTTTCCCTCTAATTTTAACAAAAAATAGTGAAAAAAATTCATAAACTCATTAATTTCAATAAAATAAGGTTTTGCACAAAAATAAGTTTGACCAATGTACAAATTTACTATTAAATAAATTTACCAAAATTAAAAAATTTCAACAAAAAATTATCTTTAATTTCGTTTTTCTTTCAAAATTTATCAATTCCATATTGTACATATGTTTTATAATTAATTGAATGCATAAGAGAAAACTTCTTTTACAAATATTTGGCGAAAACTTATTAGATGATTAAAATTGCAACACTTTTTAAAGTTTGAGGTTAAAATTGCACCACTTATTTAAGTTTGAGGTGAAATTTGATGAAATTGAAAGTTTAAAGTTAAAATTGATACAATTGAACATGTTTAGAGGTCAAAATTGATTTTTTCCCTAAAAGAATATTGTTTTGTTATAGTTTTGAGTTTATCCATCTCAACCAACTTGAGTATAACTCAACTGATTAAGACATATATCATCGACTACGAGATTAGAGGTTCAAATCCTTCTATCATACGTATGGTTGAACTAAAAAAAAAAAAAAGTCTATCCATCCCAATTCTCACCGTGTTGTGGATTGTGAGGCTATGGACATAGGATTGAGTTTCGATTTGGGCCTTCCATCCAATGTATAAAAATGGGTCGCAACCCATAATTCACATGAATGCAAGGAAGAGGGAAATAAGAATAATACATACAAGAACAAATATGAGAAGTTAGTAGATAAAAAAAATAATATTTACTTCGCGAGTAAGTAAATACCTCCTACTCATCACCAATATATTTTTTTTATAATTGGAGGGAGAGGAATATAAAAAGGAGAAAGAGAAAAGTTTTTTTTTAAAAAAAAATAAATAGCTGTCAAATTTTGAGTGGTGGTCAGTAGGTAAGTATTATTTATATATAAATAATCCAATTTGAACTCCATCTTGAGTATACCTAAACATAATTTAGTGGTCAAGACATGCATTTCTTAAAGTTGAAGCTTCGACCTCCACTCTTGCATTTGTCAAATTCAAAAAAAAAAAAAGATTGCGTTGAAAATTGTCATACACATATACCATTTTTGCTTATATTTTTTTAAAAAATAATTTATATTTATATTTGCATATAAATATTTTATCTGGAATGTACTTTTAACAATTATTTTAAAATGTTTTTGACATCCATATAACAACAAATAAAAGAAAATAGAACTAATAAAAAAATAAAATAAATACAAACACAAGGAATAAAAAAAATGAAATAGTATCCATTTTTTTTTTTTCAAAACGGGAAGGTAAACGAAAGAAAAAGAAAATGACTAGAAAAGTCTCCAACAGAGGAAAAAGATAAATTCTCCCAAAATAAAAACAGAAAAAGAAAAAAAGAATTCATGCACAAAACTACATGTCGAAAAACAACACGACATATCGTTACAACAAAGGACCGCCCCGGTTGAGTCAAGGAATTGGGTGCACCAAGAGAAGTCAAAAGCGAGCCCGGTGGCGAGTCGTGATTGTGAATTCGCCTCTCGAAAAAACTTCACGGCCAAAGCCCCGAGCCTTTCCTCCACGGCTTCACCTCATCATGTCGACATTAGAGTTCCAGCTTCAACTTCAATTCTTCGGCCCTACATTGATTCTTCGCGCTTAAGCAAAAATCTGGTTTACGAGACACCGATTCGTTCCTAGAGGAATTTCTACTGGGACTTCATCAAATTGATTGCTAGCTTCTGTCTTCAATCGAACATGAAGATCAACATCGATAGAGAAGCGCGGAAAGTTGCGGTTGATAATCGAATTCCCCTCCGGAATTACTATCGGATCGCCGATAATCTCTTAAAACAGGTGATTTTTTGGAACCGTTCTTCTCGATTATTCTGATTGATTGTCGATGCTGAATTGTTAATGGTTAATGTTTAATTTGAGGTTTTGTTAATTTCCATTTCTTCCTCTACATGGTTGTTGAAGTGATTTTGATTGCAGTTTTCTTTATTGGTGGTTTGAGTATTAGAATTGCGCACTGGTTGCCATGGAATCCTTTTCTACGTGTCTCTCATTGTATTTTGATGTTATTGAGTTGTTTTCTTGAAATGGCAGGCTAATATTTATCGGGAGGAGAATAATGTTGTGGATTTGTTCATTATACTTCTTAGGTTTTCAAGGTAAGGGTCTAGTTGATACTTGTATTTTCCATTGCCTAGGGATGTCGATTCTTGGTGTAGGAAACTCAATTCTCAACTTGTTCTTATTTTCTCAGCTTGGTTTCTGAAACTATACCACGGCATCGTGATTACCTAGCTTTTTTCCCAAAGGAAAAGATATTTTATAAGAAGGTGAGTTAAAACTCCATAGCTCTGCTCTTTTTCAAAGAACGGTGTATGAATGTTATGTCATTTTATTTCATGTTGTCCTACCAGAAACTGTTGAGTGTAGTAGATGAACTTGAGTCCTTGAAGCCCAAATTTGATCGCCGAGTAAATGAACTGGAGAAAGTGTATGGACGGCCTCGTCTTCCTCCACCTGATGAGCAGGAAACAGTTTCAAACAGTTGGCGGCCGTCACCCTATGTGAATGGAAATTATTCATTGATCTTGGATCAAAAGCAGGTATCAACTCAAAATGTTTGAATGATACTTTCTTCTCTTGTAACTATATCACTAGTCAATGAAAATTCCACCAATTATTTAGAGTTTTTATTTACTTCGTGTCTTTTGCAGTTTCTATTTTTTGATTACTTGCAAATCCACTCCACTCCATGTGATTATTGTTATCTTACTTGTGATTTCACTCCACTAATTCACATTCTACCCAATCCTCTTAATTCTCAGCATGCCAATTTACAATCACAATCTTCATGGAGTTATAATGATGACCGGGGTCAAGTTTCACAATCAAGTTCCTTAAGGATTGAGAATAAGTTCTCAAATCTGTGAGTATACTTTTTACCCATTTATTTCGTACATGTTTATATGAATCCATTAATGGCATAGTAGTACATACTCCTCTTGATGATGTAGGGAGATAAATCATTCCAATATTTATATTTTATTGGAAGCTAGAAGAAGGTGATTTTGTAGTTCAAGAAGCTAGTTAGAGAGTAGAAGACAGAAATTGTAATGGCTACAACTTGCATTCTGAACATAGTTGACTGAAAAAAAGAAAGTATATTGACGATGTCAGAGTTCTTCTGCAACTGGTCTCAAGATTGAATAGAAAGACGGTGTCTTTAGTACAAGAGCTATATATTGTCATATCTTGATGGTCTGTGGCTTCTTATCCTATGGAGGCCATAAGAATACAATTCTAGGCATGCTTGTCTAGTCATCAGTTTTCATAAACATGCTCGAATGGATCTGATAATTAATGCTGGGAATATGCAGGTCTCTTAATGTACCGCTTCCCAAACCCGAAACTTTGTCTAGACATTCTATTTTGGGGCCCAGTGGTCTTCAGGGCCAATGGAAGGGACCAAGTACAGATAAGGTGAGTTTTTGCACATTCTTTTTTATGTTGTTTTCTTTTGTTTCTGCCTACTATGAAATCCATTAACAGGTTAATCCAATTGTTCTGTACAGATTCACTATCCAAGGAATCAGGACTTTACTCCTGAAGATTCAAGGTTAGAGGCCTGTATAACTTGTATTAGTATCTGAAAATTTACACATTTTTTGTATTCTGTGTTTTGAATGTTTACCTTCCTGATAATGAATGCTTAATGAGATTAATATTTTTATTTTGTTGTTTCACTTTTTCTCTGATCATGTTTTCTTGAAATATTTATCTGGAACCTTCAAATTCTTGCAGACTGAATCAAATTGAACAATGTGATCTAGTGGCACAAAAAGATAGTGGTCCAGGAGGTGGTATGTCGATGATGGAGTCAGTGCTCTCGCTAGACAATGGTCTTTGGCCTCATCCTGCAGACATGTCTACTCCTCCATTGATTACAGAAGTAAGGGAGGATCCTTTCCCATTGGTCAAACAACCTTCTCCTCCTCCTGTTCTTGCTAAGGTTCAGCAGGAATATGCGACAATTCCCCCATCGAAAGTTGCGGATCCAAGGCCTGGAGTGGCAAAACAATCACAGGATGGACCTGACTCGTTCCAATGTTTACACATTGTAGGCCTTTCCTCTTTGATTTTCGTTAGATAACTTCAGAAAGCAATTCATTATTCACTAGTTTCTTTTGCTATGTAGTGATTCCTTTTGTCATGTCTATGCTGCGAATGTGTATACCTTGCAATATGATATTGGTTACTTTTACTCTTTGCTGCAGCCAGTAAAAATGCTGGATGATTTCTTGAGATTGGCTCGAGAAAATACAAATAAGAATCTGGAGACTTGTGGTGTTTTAGCTGGCTCTCTGGTAAGAGCAAATTAATGATTTAATGTTCAATTTTAAAGATTTTCTGGTTTCGTTCTCATACTTCATCATATATTTGCAGAAAAACAGGGTTTTTTACATATCTACGCTCATAATCCCAAAGCAAGAATCAACATCAGATTCCGTAAGACTATAATTACTTTTCATCTGTTTCAAGTTTAAACTAGCCATTCCTTCCACGTCATTGGTTTTTGCTGCTCTTGAATGTTTGGTTTTCTGTAAGGTGGAAGTAGGTTGTGCATATTTTTTAGTTTTAATTGTTTTATATTCTGCATATTTTCTATTACTTTTAACGTACATTCCTATGCTACTGGTTCATATATGGTTATAAATGACTTGGGGATTACTTGATCGAGCTTTAGTTAGTTACCACTGTTGCCTTTAATCAATACTTACAAATCATTTTGTGTAATGTTCAGTGCCAAACTTTGAATGAAGAGGAAATATTTGAAGTTCAAGATAGATTATCACTTTTCCCTCTTGGCTGGATCCATGTAAGCTTTCTGGCTCTCTATGCAATAGATAGTTTATGATTATAGAATTTGGGAACACAAAATGAGAAATATTGTGATGATTATCTGACTTCTATTGGTGCTTCAAAAATAATTTACTTTTGTATTTACTTTTTTTTTTGGGGATGAAAAGCCAACTTTCATTGAGAAAAAATGAAAGAATACAAGGGCATACAAAAAAAAAAGCCGACAAAAGGATGTCCCACTACAAAAAGGGACAACAATCAAGCAAAATAAGACCTAAAGAGTAATTACAAAAAAACCTAGTCAAGCCCAAAGAGAAACATTAAACCTTGTAAAGGATCAAACATCACAAGGGCCCCTCTCAAATCCCCTAAAGGTTCTATTGTTCCTCTCTCCTCTCCCCAAAGACCCCACAACACCGCACACACCCTAGCTTGCTACAAAAACCTCCCCTTCTCTCGAAAAGGTGGATGGAGGAGGAACTCCTCAACCATCTCCCTAAGATCTCTTTGCCTAGCACACTAAAAACCGAACACCGGAAAGAAACAACCCAAACAGAATGCGCAAAGTCACAACTCCAAAGGATATGAACCAGATCTTCCTTCGCCTTCCGACAAAGGATGCAACAAAATGGGCCAACCAACAAAGGCATCTTCTTCAAAAGCCTATCAAGAGTGTTAACTCTTCCGTGGATAACTTGCCATATGAAGAAACTAATCTTCTGTGGAATTTTCAGCTTCCACAAGCAAGGAAAAATAGACTCACGAGGGAGAGAAGGAAATTTGCTTTTTTATTTACTGTCCATCTCATTTTCTCCACAGTACTCCCACTATGACACTGATAGAACCAAAGATGAATTGAGGTAATATTGTTGCATAAAAGAAGATTATAATTTAGCTAGACGTTGGAGAGGTCTGACACTCTCCCACTTACTAACCTCTCGCCAATGATGGCTTTCTTTTTTCCCAAGAACAACTATATATAGACAAACAAAACTACCCTATAAGACAGCATAACTACCTATAACTTTTCATAATCACCCATAACTGTCGTAACTACCAAAAGACTGACTGCTCTCCCCCTTTCCAGTCTTCTTTACAATTCTTGCGTCTGGTCTTAGCATAGGTGTGACAGACTTGATTTCTAACAGACGCATGGTGCTTATCTTCTCCTCTCTCATGGTTACAGTAAAATACTCTTGATTACATTCAACTTAAGTTGACTTGCTATGTAGCGATGTCTTGAGATACGTGTTCTTAATAAAACTGAAAAGTAGAAGAATGGGATATAACTTCCGTTATATATGTTCTTGAGAATATAGGAATTTTTGGCTTTAACGTTTCTGTTTGGCTCGTATTATTTACTGCGATACAAGAAACTTCTGTTTTCCTGTCTCTGATTCTTGTTTGGTTCTCAGACACATCCATCACAAACCTGTTTCATGTCATCTGTGGATTTGCACACGCATTACTCGTACCAGGTAAGATAACAATTCTACTCATTTTTGTTTCTTCATAACGATCTTTTTTCTCAGTGCCCCCTCACAAAACAGGTTTAGTTACTTTCATAACATAGGAAATTGCATCATCAAATAAAAGTGCTAACTAGTAAAGATATTTAACCTTTACTATTAACGGAAACGCTTTAAGGTTTTGCATGTTTGCATTATTTGATCTTCCTGTTCTAGTTTCTTTTGCCTCTTTTAAGGAGATTTTGGCTTCTTCAGATTATGCTACCGGAAGCGATTGCAATCGTCATGGCTCCTACCGATGAATCAAGGTGTTTTCCCCTCCATTCCTTCAACTTTTCAGTAGTTTTTCCCTTCCCAATTCTCCGACCTTGTATCATTTGCTAACATGTCCCAATGCTGTTGCAGTCCATATGGAATATTTCATCTGTCCGATCCAGGCGGCGTGTCAGTCATCCGCAACTGCCAACAGCGCGGATTTCATCCCCACGAGGAGCCTGAAGATGGGAGTCCACTCTATGAGCATTGTTCTCATGTTTTGATGAATCCCAACGCGAAGTTTGACGTTATGGATCTGAGGTAAGATTTTGATTACTGACACTATTTAAGGGAACTTGTATAGCACTGTGGAAATAGGTAAAAAAAAAACTTCGCCCCGACGACAGCTCTGTAAATTTTGTAATTTGAAAATCCAGTTGAGGTAACTGCCATTGTTGCGAGACTTCAGGCTGTGGCCATGATGCCATTTTGTGCCAAAGATCTCTCTTTGTTGAAAGAATAGCCTTAAGTTATATAATGTAGATGATAACTTCATTTCTTTTAATGCTGGGCAGTTTTTTTCCTTCCTTACATTGGAGGGTTCATATCTATACAACTTACATTTGTGTGCCTGTAAGTTTCTGTTTATTTGTGATATGATGATATTATTTTAAGGTTAATACATCTCTATTATCTCTATTTTCTCTAACAAGTGGTACATTCAAATCTCCACTCATATATTTGTGATGTGATATTTTTAAAATGAAAAAAAAAAAAAAAAAAAGAGTTGTGGACATCATTGGTTTCTTATGAAGCCCAAAATTTCAGGGGAAAAGAAAAATCATGTTTTTAACTCATGAAAATCATGTTTATTATTATTATTAAATTATTTGTTGGGGACAAAGGAAAATCATGTTTTCAACTAATTGTTATTTTTGGTGAAATTATAAATTTAGTCCTTAAACTTTTAGATTTGTTTTTGTTTGGTTTCTAAACTTGAAAACGTGTTTGATAGATTCTTGAACTTTCAATTTTGTGTTTAATAAGTATATGAACTTAAAATATATTTTATATAATTCGTCCTATGATCTATGGGAGGAGCCCAATTGATATAATATTATTATGCAATCAGTATCTATATTTCTTTTGAGAGTAAATTACAAGTTTAGTCTTTGAATTTTAAATCATATTTAATAGATCTCTGAACTTTCAGTTTTGTGTTCAATAGGTTATTAAGCTTTAAAAAGTGTCTATTAGGTCATTAAATTTTTTTTATTTTGTATTCAATAGAACCTTAAATTCTTAATTTTGTGTTGAATAGGTTCTTGACTTGTTTGACATTTTTTAAAATTCATCAATCTACTTGACGCAAAATTGAAAATTTAGTCATGGTAGACATAAAATTTGATTTTAAATCCAATAGATCAGTTGTTTTTAAAATTTTTGAATGTCAAAGATCTATTAGACATATTATAGAAAGTTTAGGGTTCTATTAGACATTTTTTAAGTTTAGGATGTATAAGACACAAAATTGAAAGTTCAGAAACCTATTAGACACATTTTAAGGGTTTGAAACTTTTAGACACTTAAAAGTTTAAGAGACTAAACTTATAATTTAACATTCTTTTTATCAATTAATTATTATTATCATTACTATTGTCATCAAATGAGCTCTATACTTAATGTCTCATTGCTAGAAAATTTAAAATTTATATTTGAGATTAACTTTTCCTATAATATTAATGAAAGAGCTAATGTCTAAGTATGAGCTAAGATTTTTTTTTTTTTTTTGATGTAATATTAGCTAAGAATTTATGATTTGAAAGAGTAAAGAAAGTAATATTTACATGTGGGCTAAAGTGTAAGAGAACAATAGGTAATTCATCAATAATGAAAGTGGTTAATGGAAAATCAACCGTTGGAAGATGTGGCACCACAAATTTTGGACAGATGTAGGAACGGTAGCCGTCCACTAGGCTTCACAATTTTATACGTAATTATTCATAAATGGTTAAAGCTTATGGTCCATAATTTCAAAACCATTTGCGTAAATGGAATGGAAATAGGAGAAAATTAAACTAAAAAAAAGTAATTCAAACAAAAAATTGTAGAATGAGGACCACATTCTAAATACTGCATTCGTAAAAATTTTGAACAAAAAATGTATAATTATTATTGATGTATATATATATATATATATATATTTATTCATGTATTGGATGAGAAATGAGTTTAAATTGACGTGGCTTTAGAAAAAAGTTGAACGAGATGTAAGATTTAATAATAAAAAGAGAAGTGATAGATCATAAGATAAAGCTTTGAAAATGATAGTTCTACTATTATGAATGAATTAATACTTTGAATGATTTTCAATTTTAGTATGAAGTTTATGGTCAAAAATAATTACTGATCCTCACGAGCAATATAACTATTACACGTTTCATATCCATACAACTATATATAATAGATTAGATATGTTAATAGCTCAATTTAATATCAATTAATTTTTTTGACTCTAGAATTATAGATTTATGTACTATTTTTACATTAAATAATTTTAATCCTACAATTCTAAAAAAAATAAAAGAAAAGAACTTTACTACTCTAGCTCTCGATCTGATTCTCTAGTTTTTTGTTGTTTTATTTTTATATAGGTGTTTTATAAATTAAAAAAAAAAAGAAAAAAAAAAAAGAAAGAATTTGCATGATATCACAACACAATTGTTTTTGTTTTTGTTTTTTCTGCAGTTACAAAATTATACATATAAAATACTATATATTTTTTAATGACATTTTTAACAAAATAAGAATTTGCCAGTTCTCAATGATATCCGTCTCACTTGTTCACTTCACACAGCTAAAATTTCAAATAAATAATTAAGGTATTTTATTTTATTATTATTATTTTCAAGTTAATTTATATCCTAAAACTTCGCCGATTGTATTAATAAAAACTCTAAACTAATAATTGTATCAATTAAGATCCTAATTTTTCATAAATGATCAATGTAAACCATTTGTTAGTGATTAATAACTGTTTTCACTTAATTTCATTTAAAATCAACTAAAAATTACTTGAGTGACATTATCCTTCTCTTAAAATCATAATAAAGAAGCAAGAAAAACTATTACATAATTTTTCAAAGTAGAGAAACCTATAAGAAGAAAATAGGATGAAAGATCCCTCATATTGATGAAAACTGCTACTAACCACTTGATTCCAACATTTTTCTCTAATATTGTGCTAATCTATGCATTTAAAAGAAGTCTTACACATGTGCGAGGGTTATGCGTTAACGATTTTAAAACAGAATTTGAATGTAGGGTTTGTTGATGCGCAATCTCATATGCGGTGTGCTGATGACATGGCGTTCAAGGTGGTGTCTTGTTAGCTACAATTTTTACTTGTGAATGGAATCTCGCATCGGTTTCGTACTTAGCCTCTTTACTCTAAAGGTTAAGTTAGGATTTAGTCTGAGTTGATGTAGAGGCGAGCTAGGATTAGATTGTGTACATTTCTCTCGAAAAAGGATCCCTTTTAATGTCTTCATCTTTTATGTGGCTAAGTATGCGTCAGAGGCTCTCTATCATGTCTAATAGTTCGTACCTGATTGGCAGCGAGTCTTCTATCGATACGTTCCTTTCCTTCAGGTAGGTCGTCTGTCCAAGATTCATGTTAGGTTGGAACGACTTTAGTGTTGTTGGACCTTTACCTCAACGTGGTTCGGGCTTGAGCCCAATTGGACTAGGTGGCAAGTCGTATGTTTACCCATAAAAGAGATCTAAATTGATTTACTTTTAAAAGTGGAAGGACCACTGAGCTATGCTCACTTTGATTATTTTCTTTTTGGTACTGCACATTAATAAAAATGCAATCCCATATTCCAAAATACATACCAACGACAAATTAAAAGGAAGATCGGTATATTTTCTACTCATTAATTAAGTTAATCGGTTTTCTTCTTATTCTTCTTTTTTTCAATAGGTAATTTTTTTTTATAAATGAAAAAAAGAGGAAATTTTGGTATAAACGTATTTGAAAAGGAATGATAATAAAAAAAAAAAAAAAAAAGAGAAAGAGCTCTCTCATAATTTCAAGGCTAAATATATCCATTGGTCCATGATCTTCTAGATAATTTTTAATTTGGTCATTCACTTTTTAAAATTTTCAATTTTACTTTCAATGTATTAAAACTTCTCAATTAATTCATTTGGTTATAAAATTTGTTAAAATTTTGTTAATATATGGTTATTTAATTGACATATTTAGACCCGTAGGCATATCACTTGGAATAAATGGATTTTGTCAATGAAACATATGAGATTTTTACTTATGGACAAATTGAATTTCATGTGTCAAGTAACATTTGAGTAGCCAGTCTGTGTAACCAAATATATTAATAAAACAATAAAACAATAAGATATCAACTTTGTCAACAAAATTTTGACTTAGTTGAAATTTTTTGATATGTTAAAGGTAGAATTTAGGATTTAAAAAAAATTAAAAACTAAATTGAGAATTACTTAAGAGATTAGAGATCATTTGATATATTTAGCCTACTTTATTAATATCTTTAGCCTAATTTCAGCCAATAAATCCATATTTTTTGGGATAAATTTAGACTTTTTTTTTTTTTTAGTTTAAGAGCATGTGAGGATGAATATTCGAATCTCTAACTTTTTGGTCAAAAAAATATATATAAACTAATTAAGCTATGCTTAGGTTTGCTGAGATAAATTTATACCTTTTTTTAAAACCAGATTTAGACTTAGTTGATGGATAAAAGTTTAAAGTGTTGATATCGACATAAATATCGATAAAATGTCGATGTCGATGGATATTTCTGGAAAAAAATTTAAAAACAAAAAACTAAAAAAGATATTTAAATTAAATAAATATTTTACACATTTGAAATGAGTTAAAAGTCTTGTTATAATATTATAATGAAAATGTTGATTCATCATTTATGTCAATGTCGAACTTATAGACATATGAAAATATTAGTAGAAATGTCGATAGAAATTTAATATCATTGTCTGGCTAAAAAAACGATTTTATCATTTGAAAGGAAAAATTCAAAATAGAATAGCTAAAAAAACGATTTTATTATTTGAAAAGAAAAATTCAAAATAGAATAGGTAACAAAATTATTTTATCATTTGAAAAGAAAAATTCAAAATAGAATTAAAGAGTAATAAACTTTCGAAGTTGACGTACAGGGATCTCCAATCTCAAATTGTAACTAAATTAAATTACGAAGGGCAAACATGACCTCGAGAATTTTTTAGGCTCTATCTTAGCTTCAATTAAAACCTTTTTTTTTTTTTTTTTGAAAAACAATTAAAACTTCTTCTTATAATAGAATAGGTTCATAGTCATAGGCTCATAGCTTAGCCATTTTCATTGCGAGCGCTTAGTTGCACTGTGGTACTGACGCCACTGCCATTCACGAGCATTTCCACTATTTTAGAGAGAGAAATTACAGAGAGAGAGAGAGAGAGAGAGAGAGAGAGAGAGAGATCTTCCATTAACAATGCAGCTTGTGAAGGAAGATGAAGACTGAGATTCTATATAAGGCGTCGAGAGAAGATTTTGTTGATCTCTCTGGAGGCAGTGTTTGTTTATGAGGATGGGGAGAACGCCGTGCTGTGAGAAGGAAGGGCTGAGAAGAGGCCGGTGGACGGCGGAGGAAGACGATAAACTGAAGAAGTATATCGAAGCGAACGGAGAAGGTTCATGGAGATCGTTGCCGAAGAATGCTGGTGAGATTGATTTTGATTTTCTTTTGTGCGATTAAGTGCTGCGAATCTTCTGGTTCTGTCTGAGATTTTGAATTTTTCTGAATTTGCTTCTTCTGGTTCTATCTGCGGTTATGAATTGATCTAAATGTGTGTGTGAAAATTTAGGGCTGTTGAGATGCGGAAAGAGTTGCAGATTGCGATGGATCAATTATTTGAGAACGGATTTGAAGAGAGGGAATATTACTCCTCAAGAAGATGAAACTATTCTCAAATTGCACACGACTTTGGGCAATCGGTTCGTTTCTCTCTTTCTCACTTCTTTTTTTCTCTCAGTCATAATTAGGATTTTTGAAAGCGAAGAAGCATGGAATTAAGTGCAGTTTTCATCGCCATTGTTTTCAAACATTATTTTACTCCTCAATTATAATTATCGATGAAATACATCATTTAAGGTTTAATTGGAGTATATAATTTCAAGCAAACGCCATTTGTACGAGTAAATCACCATTTGAAGCTTCACAATTGAACTTTTGATTTTATTTTTTTTCCTCTTCTAATTTTGTGATTTTATTTTCTTTTTCCTCTTCTGATTTTCATTCCAAGCTTCACAACTGACTCCTGCTTTGTTGTTCTTGTCTTCATCGTTCTTTTCCTGATATCATCATAATGATTTTCCTTTGGCACATTCGAACTTTTATTTTTATTTATATTTTCTCCTTTTGTGATTTTCTCGTCTTTTTTCTTTTTTCTTATTTTATATATTTTCATTTGAAGCTTCTCCAACTGACTTCTGCTTTGTTGTTCTTGTCGTTCTCTTCTTGATCATCATAATCATTTTTTGCCACATATGAACTTTTTATTTTTATTTTTTTTCCGTATCATTTGTAATTTTATAATATTAGTATGTATATTGAATCCAGATTCATGACTAATACATATAGTATTGAAGAATTTTAGTCAAAATTAACAAAACAACATGATAGAATTGTTTGGAACATTGTTGAAATATAATTATGTAATTTTATAGACTATATTCATTAATAATTTCTCATATATAGGATTTCTTATTAACTTTGAAGAAATTCATCTGAGAATAATAACATGGAATTCATCCTAAAACCTGGTAATAATAAATGAAAAATTATGAAAAAAGATGGAAACCATATAAAATTTGAAAGAGATTTCGAAGTAAAATAAGAAAAAGACGAAAAAAAAACTATAATTTAAAGGTACCTCTGTCCATCGTTTGTCATGAAGAAAGTATTTAAGAATAGTGTGGTGTCTATAAAATAAAATAATATATCATGATGTGTTAAAAGGAAAAAGTATATCCTTACTACTAGACACTTTCTCCAAAGTTAACATTCCGATAACTATTAAAAATTCATGGTATGTAATAAAAATATACATTAGTTCTTTATTTCTCTCTAAAAAATATGAGTTTTTGCTAGTTAATTTTTTTTTGGAGTTATATCATTTTGTTCTTTATACTTTGAGATATTTTTTATTTTAGTCTTTAGACTTTTAAATGTTTTAATTTAGTCTTTGTTATTTTAATAAATTTTAAAATTAGTCCATATAATTATTTTATGGTTATTTTTTTTAAAAAAATTAAAACTCTTTAAGCCTTATCTCTATAAATTTGTGAAATATATTTATATTGTCTCTTTTCTTGAATAGAGATTATTATTTTACAAAATTTGATAAAAATTAACTTCAAACTAATTTAGACGACTAATTTAGACATTTGAAAGTACAAATGCTAAAATGAAATGAAATGAGTTTTCAATGCATATTGAAATAAAAAGCCTTCCGTTTGTTAGTTTCTTTGTTTTCTTTTTTTCTTTTAGCAACATTGTGGATTTGAGATAAAAATATATAAGTTGAGCTATTATCAAATTAGCTGCTTCATATTAGTTGTTGTCAATTAATTATGTTACTTTATTATTATTTTATTTTGGGAGAAAGTCGTCTTTAATTTGTACGCTTCATAATAACAGTCTGACATTATTAATAAAGACAATAAAATTATTTTTTAAAAAAGGTACGACCACGTGTAACACATTGTAGATGCAATCCTTTTCTGTTGGGCTCACGGGCCTGAAGCTAGAAAGGAGATGCTCTTTCCACTTACGTGTCTTATCATCCTCCTTTAAAACGTCATTACAAGTTTTTGTATTTTTAGCAATTATTGATTTTTTTGGTATTATTTCAATTTTCCACGTGTGGTCAATTAGTGGTTCATTCATGGAAGCCAGCTCATTCAAGAATAGTGGGCCACTTGAATTAATTGGTTACCTAAGTAAATCATCTAGAAGTCATAGACTTAAATGTGCTTTTTTTTTTTAAAATATATTTTTTTTAAGTTTATTAATCACATAGAGAACGATTGATTGATGCTTTGAAACTTAAGCTATTGATAAATCATAGAATAGCATAAAAAATTGGAGAAAATGTAAAAAAAAAATGAAAATGTAATAAATCATCTTTACCCAAACCCCAACCTACTGAATTTTTATTCAAATTTAGGAACTAAAACATAATATTTGGAAGTAAAAGAAAATAAGTTTGATATTTTAGGAACTAATTTCTTTTTCTCCATTTTTTATAGGGAGTAAGAAATCATAAACTTAGTTTTATACACTTTAAGATACTTTAAATAAATTGAAAAACATTATTGTAACTTTAGACTTTAAGCATAAATTTGAATAGCGGGACTTTAAATTTGGTACCTCAAAAAAATATAGAATGTTAAGTATGAGTAGACTGTCTGTCTCATAGAATGTAAAGTATAGTATTGTAGCAGACTGTCTCTTTCCTACCATTGTCTGTTTCTAATGGAAAAATCGGATAGCATCAACTAATAATAAGTTTTTTTCTCTTGCATATTAACATCAGATTCAATAGACAATAGACATTATGCAATAATTTAATATATTAATGATGACTACTATTAATAATCGAAAGATGGTCGAAAGAAACAATCTCTATTTGACAAGGTTTCTTGGTGTGACGAAATGTAAATTGATAGACGTACATATGCGTATGTTAATTGTATTGAAAATGATTGTAATATTTGAAGCCCTGTCTAAAATTTGTCGTTTTCTAGATTTTGCCTTATTTCAAATCAAACAAGCTTTTTAAAGTAGAGTTTGTTTTATAACCCATTTAATTATTTCTTTTTTCTTTGGTTTTACATTTTCTTAAAGTAGAGTTTGTTTTAAAACCCATTTTAACAACTTTCAATGTTTATATGTTTGCCCTAAATTATCAATGTTTGAATTTTATAAAATATTTTACAAGGAAGGATTTGAAAAACGAAATAGTTAAAAGTAAGTTTTATTTATTTAAAGCTCACTTTTTCCCTTAACATCATCTTTTTCTCCCTTTTGACATTTATCTCACCCTAATTTTCAATTTTGTTTCCCTCTCTCTATCACGTCATTCCCTTACTTTTCTTTCCCTAAAATAAAATTTCTCTCTACAACCCTTGTCCCCCCTCGAACATTTGAATGGTAGCACAATAAAATTTGAAAAAAAAGCCTCTCTAGCTTCTCTCTCTCCAAGTATTCAATCCCGTGTGAATGACTTTTAATGGTAGGAACTATTTAAGGTTTTATCAAATTATAGGAATGAGAAATTCTAATTTTTAAAACCACAAGTAAATTCTAATTTTCTCCAAATCCTGTCGAAAATTGTTATTTAACTATTATTTTAAAACATAAAACATACTTGGCCACTCATTTTTCAAAGAAAAAAAATAAAGAACAAAAAAAACCCTATCAAACGTGGCCCCTAGTAAACGTGCTCATGCATTAAACGTGCTCATGCATTTGTGTATTGTTGTAGGTGGTCACTAATTGCTGGACATTTACCCGGACGAACAGATAATGAAATAAAAAACTACTGGAATTCTCATTTGAGTAAGAAAATCTACATCACCACCGCCAAAAAAGACGCCCCCGAAAATTCTGGTCTTTCAGAGAGAAGCAGCCGAGGCCGACCAAACAAATCAGCCATACTCAAGAGGAACAAGAAAAAATCAACCCCACTCGAAATTTCCCAATCCAATTCCATAGCAAAAGAAGAACAGGACACAAGAAGCACTTCTCGATTGGACGATGCAGAAAAGGAACCAAGTAATAAAAGCGATGAGGAGAGAAAGAGTGAAACCAATAATGAAACTATCAAGGAGTCCAAAGTAAAGGAAGAAAATTTGGAACTGGGATCAAATGAATTGGTTGATGCTGAGAAAAGAGATAATGGAAGCGAAGAGAGAGAAAACAGTGTTTGGAGTTCAAATATAGATAGTGGGGAGTTGTACTATTCTTCTTCTTCTTCTGCTTGGCCTTCTTCATCGATCAATTCCAATTTCAATAATGAATGGCTCAATTGGGACTGGGAACTTGATGGGGTTTTAGGTTTGAATTTCAAAGAGCCATCGTCTTGGTTTTGGGCTAATATCAACGGAAAAGGAGAAGAATGTCGTTGAAAAGTGGCCAAATTTTTTATTTCTATAGGCACTTTTTACCCTTACTGTAATAAGGTCAGTTCTGTACTGAAAAAAAAGAATGGGAGTTTTATTTTCTCCTTGAAAATGACCAATGACTTTTTCTAGTGGACAATAATTTATCTCCTGCTAGAAGCCAAAGAAAAAGAAAGAACATGTGCATTCTCAATAATTTTTCAAGCCTATGATTTCTCCTAACTAAAAAGAAATGAAAATACATACGAGAAATTTGTAGCATCCTGCTGCCAAGAAACTACAGTAATGGCTGGTATAAGAACAAAGGTTCAGGATACTGTCCCGTTCTAAAATCCTATTGTGCACGTGTTAAAGAACTTTTAAGTAACTTCGCGAAATTCGCATTCGAGCACAATAACTTGAAAGATGATGTAACAATTTGAATTCCAAACAGCAACATTTCAAGATGCAATTTTAATTTAGAGGCCAAAAGAATACCTGGAAAATATGGTTGGCTGGCTTCTCTTAAGGAATCACGATATCAGCAAGCAATTCTTCAACTAAAGAATCAAGAATTTGAGATTCGACTTCGACTCCGATTGCGAAAGCATCAACTTCAAAGTCCAACCATCTTCCATACCAGCAACTCATGTCCTTGTCTACTAATTCATCCACCATACAATCTCCCATTCCTCTCCAATCTGAAATCTCCTTCCAAATCTCTTTGGCTAACTGTTCCTTTCTCCTCAAAACTCCCACTCCCTTTTCCCACATTTTGAACCCTCCACCCACATATTGTCTACATCTCAAGTCCAAACATTCACAAACGCAATCGAATAGCGCCTTCCGTCTAACCCTCGATTCGACACAGCTTTGCCCCGATCCTTTGTTTTGATTCTCTAATATATTGAATAGATAAGGATTTATAACTTCATGGGAACGTCCCAATACATAGTCGTTAAACATCAACTCCACGTCGCAGAGTATGTCCTTTATGTATTCTAGTTCCCATTCGATACGTCCTGTAGTACCTCTTGAGATCAATGAACCAGTGAACTTAGTCGTTGGAGCTTCGTCAGTTATGGAGGATGCAGAATCTAGCAACTCTGTATCAGCTTCGACTGGATCGAACTTTGAGAAACCAATGCCAATAGCATCTTGACCTTGGACTGACGAACAAAACTTGTTTCCTGTTAAATTGAAAGACTATTAGTGATGTGTAATGCAAATAAGAGTAAACTCTTTTTGGTACAGAAAAATCATCTTCTACCTTCTCTGCTGTTACTCTCTGATGAGTCACAGCTTTCAGATGAAAAGGAATGTTCAAGAATAGAGACGGGACTCGGATGTCGAACTTTGAGCGACTGCGCAGCGTCAGCATCAATACTATTAGTGCTACATTCTTCAATCCCATGAACTAACTGAAAAAACAATGTTTCAGAATACATAGATGATCTTAATCATATAAAAGACCCATCGGAAGTACTAAAATGGAAAAGCCAGGTAATAAAACATCACATCTGATGCAGAAAAAATGCATGCATAATTTAGTTAAAAATGTGCAAACATTGAATGAAATTAAACAAATGATTTTTGAAAAAGTTGAGAACAAAGTTCACTTACCGGGAATTCATGCTTTAATCCTTGTGACGAAGAATCAGTAGAAGAATAATCAAAATTATAATGGCCAGACAGCCTGCTGCGAACAGAACTGTGTTGGTTCCTCTCATTCAACGTTGTTGACATTGTGTCGAGCGCATCAAGAGAGGGTGAAAGATGATCGGAAGTCGATAAACAAGAACTCTCAGATCCTCCAACGATGGATCCAAGGCTAGGGGAGGACTCGACCTTGTCAATTAATTCTCTCAACTTTTGCTCTAAAAGTGCACTCAAGGCATGTTCCCCAATTACATTGCACTCTATTGAGGATGACTTCAAACTATCTGGCCCAAGCGACCCTCTAAGTTTTGATTCAATGTGCCCAGAGGTGTCAGATCCAGGCACCTTCCTTGTAAGTGGAGCAGTAAATGTAAAAGAAACAATATCTGTCCCCTTTTTTCCGCAATCTTGAGCCAAACTACTAGAAGATCTGTCGACAATATTATTTGAATGAACTGACATCTGGATTTTGTCACTTAACATATTATCTGTGGCCTGTTTCTTATCAAAGCGTTGATCCCTATCGATTGACCGTTTCTTCCGAGGAAGATTTTTTGCATTAGAATGTAAGTCTGCCTTTTCCCTGTCAGATATTTCTAAGCCTGACTTCCTGACACCAGCTTTTGAGCCGACAACAACTCTTCCTGCATTTCTTCGATGTCCAAAAGACGAATCTCCAGTAAGCAGTTTCTTGCCCTCGGTGTTGGAAATTGAGTTCTTTGATGTTAATTTTACCCTGTCAACATGGCAGTTTTGTTTCTGGTTATTCTGCTTGAGAGGCTGGTTACTAGAAGCATTGCAAACAGAGGATTGCACATGCACATTTTTCTGAGTGCTTGTCTGTGTCTTTAAGGGCTGGTTTGACTTGACCTCAGTCTGTTGTTTCTGGCCAGTAAAATTTCTATGGCTATTGGTATTCACATTTTCTCTTCTTTGTACATTAACTTTTGCTTGTATTGCAAGTGATATGGATTTTCCTTTGTTCTTGGAACTATATTCCACATCGGGTAAAATCTTGAATGATGATGAATCTTGAGATCCATCCCAACTTTTGTTCATAGACTGTCCCTTCAAAAGCCTGGAAGCATTTGATTCAAAAGGCTTTCTAGAAGAAGTTTCAAGAAACCTGGCTGATTTATGAGAGGATTCTGCTTTCTCTTTTAATTCTTTGACCTTCAAGCTAACTGAAGAGGACCTAACTGAAGGCAGTTTTTGTGGTATATCTATCTTTTCCTTTGGAGCTTGCAATTTCAAGGGTACGGAAGAAGATCCAATCAATGAAATTTTACTCTTGGTAGTTGCTGGAGGTCCTGAATCTATTATTCTTGCAGCAGCTTCCATTATGTGAGCAGCATTCTTACTCGGAATGAAAGCAGGACTCTTAATAGGGGACAGAAGCTTATGGTGAGTAATTGGAATTGATTTGGCTGATTTAGGAGGGAGGATTTCCGTTTGGAACTTCTCTATCGGCCTGCTCAGAGTCTTCTGAGGTTGAGGTTTTGGTTCTGAAGGTTTCCTGAAAGGGGCAGCTGCACGGTCATCAACCTGATCAAGCAAATTACCTGAGAACATGATTGGGCAGTCATGACGGTAATTGAAACTTCCCCTATGGCTGGGAGCTTCTTGAAGAGATTGAGTATCAAATGATGGAGTAAAGTAGGTATCTGAAAAATGGGATGACGGTAAGGAATCTAATCCCATAAGCCTAGCGACTACCCCGGGGACCTTAACTCCGCATCCTTCATCCTCCGTCACAGAAGAAGAACAACTATAATCACTGCTTCCTTTAACACTTTGCCTTGCTCCACATTCGTCCAAACCTATCTGGAAATATTCGAAAGAATCAATCATAATTCTAGACAGATGGAAAAGAAATCGAAATACAAATGTTGTTCCACTCACCAGATGAGCCTGTGTCAATGGCGAGTTTCCAGCACTTCTATTCCCTTGTTTAGAGCGCTCTGTGGAGAGAAGCAAAATTGTAGTTCAAAGGCAACATAATATCTACAACAGTGTGATAACACAAGCACGAGATGAAAAAGCTTTCTGCATACTCTACAGTTGAGAAATTGATATTGTACCTTGTACATCCGGTTTGCTAGAGAACAATCTCTTTCGAGATTTAGAAGTCCAATCAAACAACTGGAAGAATCCCCCAACATAACTTCCTCCACTTTTCAAACCTTCTTTCTCAACTCCCATTTTCTTTTATGAAAACAGAGGTCAATTCAGCACATTTGGGGAAAAGAAACAAGATAGAATATAGTATACGACGGTTCTGTCCACCTATCCATCTGCATTTACAAGCCGTTTATTTCTTAATGAATTAGCAGCAGATGAAAAGTTGCAATTCAGTTCATCAACTGTCAAAACTGAACTGAATCCAGAATTTCATTAGGCTCAGCCTTTCAAATAATCCACGAACAAATGAACGAAAACAAAGTCAAAGATGAGAGAAATCGGGAGTTTAACGTGCCCCGTTTTTCTTGATATATGGTTGTTATGATGTTATCTATAGCATCGATCGATGTAGACGTAATGATAAGTAGAACATCTCAACTAAACCACAGTATGCACTAATTCTAAATCTTAAATTGACGGAACTGACATCGACTTCTTCTAACTACAGTTTTCAAAGGAATTAAAGCGTCCGTAAAATTAAAATGAAGGAACGCAGAAAAAGAATAGAAAGCCACCGACAAAACGCAAGGTAAAGTAAACAACAAAACGAGCGAGTTAATCGAATTAGCCTTCTAATTCTTTTTCCTGTTTACAGAACTAACCTAAAATAGAGCGGAATCGAAGAAATCAAACAATGAGATTCTAGAATCCAAAAATTAATCAAGAAGATTTCGACGCCAAAACTGAAAATAAAGAGTAAGATCAGTGAGGCATTGCGCTCGTCTTGTTGTCTATTGCATTCCTCGATGTACACGCAACTATAACATCTCATCTAAATCACAAACTCACAGATTCTCAATCCAATTTGATGGAACTGACATCGATTGATCATTTTAAACTTCCTATTACCTACAAGTTTCAAAGAAACTAAACAGTCCGAAAAATTCAAATACAAAAGAAGGAACGCAGAAAACAAATAGAAAGTTATCAACGATTCAACAAACTCAAGGAAAACAACAGAACGAGCGAATCAATCGACTAAACCTTCTAGTTTCTTGATTTTGTTCACGGAATTACTCTAAAATAGAGCAGAATTATAGAGAAATCGAACAATGAGAATTTACAATAAAAAAAATTAAACCAGAAGATTTCAGAGCCAAACCTTACACAGAAATAAAGAGTAAAATCAGCTAACGATTGCGCTCTTCTTCAAGCTGTAATCTCCCTTTCTCCTTGAAATGCACCTCAATCGATTACGATTCACAGAGATTTGCAAACGGAAAAAATGGAGACTAATCGGCCACATTCGAGAGCGAGAGAGAGATAGAACTGGCGAAAGTTCTCTTAATTGTTACTACAGACGCACAGAGGAAGTGGGTCTGGGAAATAATGAGTCGGATAAAATGAGAACGTTATTTTTGTATTTTTTTTAAGGAATTTCAAAAACTAAATTTATCTTTCGAAATTTGTTTGTTTGTTTGTTTTTTTTTTTTTTAATAATATAAATTCAAAAGTTATTTATTTATTTATTCATTTTTAAGGAATCGAAAGAGTTTTGTAACGTCTCTTTAGATCGTAGAGCGAGAGAGAGAGAGAGATTTCAAATTCAAAACGCTGGAATCCATTGATTGGTGGTGAAAGGCAATGATACAATCACCGGCCTCAACTGGTAACGGTCTCTACGATTAGTGACGTGGCAGTTCGTGAACGTTTTAGTGGCTAAGCCCAATCCGCGAAATAGCTACGTGTCATATGAGGGACTAGAAAGCACACAAATTTTCACACCTCAACGTGAAGTTGATATTCTTCTCTGCTTTAACATCTCTTTCTTTTGCTTGGCATCGCGAAATGCGAAAGTAAATCAATCCTATTGTACAAATAAATTCAAAAGAAAAATTCATATAAAATCTTAGATTTCACTTTCTAAATAATAATTAATTTTAACACAACGTCAAATTAAATTATTGGTATTTTATTAAAACATATAATTAATAAACTGATAAGTGCAAAAAGATAAATAAATCAAGATTCATGACCCCCACAAATTCATTTGTGAAATTATATGATGGTGATGCATGCACAAGATTTCAATTTTCAAATAGTAATAATATAGTCTCAAATTAAAAATTATTACATTTTCAAAAATAAATAACTAATTAGAAATTTTTTAATCCAGCTATTCTTTTTATCACCTTTTAGTAGGTACGCCGGTATGAAAGAACAAAAAGTATCGATAAGGCCAAAGGTCAGTTGTAATTTATAATGAATATGAAGCCAAATTTTTTTTAGCAATATAGTAACTTATATTTAAAAGAGCAAATTATTTTATTAGTGGAGTAAATTGGATCATTTCGGTGCATAAGTTAGAAACATTTATAGAAAAAAATTTAGATTCTTAACTTTTTATATAAATATGATTTTTAAATTTAAAAATTTAAAATTTTTATCAAAGTGAGCTTAACTCGGCGATAATTGACATATATCATCAACAAAGAGGCCACCCTAAACGTTGTTGAACTCAAAAAGAAAAAAAGTAAAGAGAATCTTTAAATTTTTAATCTCTAAACCTTTCCATTTCCTTATTTACTCTACATGATTTTTTTACAATAAATGTGAATTTTTCAACATTTAAAGGTAGAGAAATTCAAATATCTGACATCTTAATCGAAGGTACATACTAATTACCGTTGAATTATGCTCATTTCGACAACAAATGTGAGATTTGAACTTTCGACTTTAAGAGGAGTAGATGCCTTATAATTGCTAAATTATGCTTAAATTGACCACCCAATTTAATACTTTGATGTAAACTCATTATTTTTAAAATAAGAAATATAATGTGTGATGATGTAATTAATAGACAAAGCTTGGTTGGTATTATTGGAATTAATTTTGCAAATGAATGAAGAGTATGTGCAGACAATAATTGAAGCTAAAGTTCAATCTGTTGCTTAGGTTGTGTTTGGATCCACCATTTTAGGGTCAGATTTTTGCATTTAATTAACTTGGAGGCTTCCATACAAATCCTTCTCCCCATGGTTCACGGATTTCTTTTGACTCTCTCTCCCCTCTATCCATAAATATTAATCAACTATGTACATATTATATATAAGAGAAATATTTACCACCATCACATATTCTAACACATGTATTTAAGAAAATGAAATTAAATATCTCGCTTTGTCAATTAAGTATAATGGGAAAGTAATTTATTAGTGCGAGTTTGAATGTAACATAATAGATAAGACACTTATTGCTTTTCATAAAGTTGAAGGTTTGATTTCTCACACTGCTTTTCATAAGGTTGAAGGTTTGATCTCCCACCTTGACATTTGTTGAACTAAAAAGAAAGAACTTCATTAGCAAAAACATGTTTTCTATCTAAGAAGGTCTTATAGCTAGTTCATAAATTAGGGTTGAAGTATATCAAGATTTTGAGATTGAATCATTACTTAGTTACTAATATAAAGTATCCTAATAGGTGTAAATATCACAATCCTTTGTCTCTGCCAGTGTAGCATATGTGTCAGCCTGGGTATAAGGGACATGGTGACTTGATGTTATCCTCAACTTTTTTTTAGCTTTATCACTAATAGTCTACTTAGGGCTCCAATCTCAATAGTAGTCACCAACCATGATGGTTGTGTTCATTGTGGGAAGGAGTGTTAATGAGGTAGGGCCAAGACAAGGATGACTTCCTTGTTCTCGTCTCTGCCCCCTTCTCCAGTGAAATTTTTCATTAAATTTTGTGGAGATTGAGACAAGGATTTTCCATAAGAAACTCACAAGGGTTGGATCTCCTGCGGAGAATTATTCTCTTGGAACTCGAAAAAGTGTAATGGAAAAAATCTCTCCACCCGCTCTTGCCTTAAATTAAGGATTTTCCACCTCATCTTCGAGAGGAAGACGTGACACCCTTAATTATGATTTTCCACCTCATTTCGAGTTAGATCACCCCTACTTCTACTTATGAGTTTTCTTGTTTTGTTATCTACTTTTTACGTATTTTTTTAAAAATCAAGCTAAATTTTAAAAACTAAAAAATGTAGGCATCGTTTGATAAACATTTGGTTTTTGAAAGTTAAGGTTTTTTTCTCACAATTTCTTTACAATGGTTTTCATCTTTCCTAGGATGATTTTCATATTTCTTAAGAAAATATTTGAGTTCTTAGCCAAATTCTAAAAACAAAAACTACTTTTTGAAAACTATTTTTTTTTAGTTTTCAAAACTAGGTTTTAAAACTTAACTTAGTTTTTGAAAATATATGTAAAAAGTAGGTAACAAAACAAAGAAACCTATAGGTGAAAGTAGTATTTATAGGCTAAAACCAAATGGTTATCAAACGGAGTCGTAGTTTGCAAAAACTTATTTTTGTTTTTGGAATTTGGCTAAGAATTCAAATGTTCTCATAAGAAAGATGAGACTCATTGTAGAAAAATAATGAGAACATAAGCACAATTTTAAAAAACAAAACCAAATGGTTATCAAACGGGGCCTCAATATTTAGGATAATTTTCAAACCTAAAATCAAAGACATTAAATTATGACTAAATACATGGTTTAGTCCTTAAGTGAGTTTTTTTAAAAAAATAATATTTAATGTCTATTGTTTATAAAGTTTTAATTTAATTTTTTATATTTCAACATTTTTTAATATAATCTCACATCATTGATGAATATTAAAATTGACAGATGACTAGATGAGAAACTTATATAACATAATACTCAATGAATTGACTAAGTTTTAGGGGAGGAAAAAGTAATCTAAGAGGGAAAAGTTTCTAATTTGGTAAAAACTCAAGTATTTTTCTAGAATTTCTACCAATTCACTAAGTATTAACATGCCATATAAGTTTATTAATAATTAATTTTAACACTAACCAATAATGAGTGACTAAATTGAAGAAGGTTAATACATAAGGGATTAAATTGAAACTTTTTAAATAATAATGATCAAATTTAAAAAAAAAAATCTAAAAAATCTAAATATTATTGACTAAAACACACGCACATATAACCTTTAAATTAGTTTGCAAGAGAAGAAGAATAAAAGTAAATAAATTTTGTTTTTTTTTTTTTTTTTAAAAAGAAGGTAAATAAATTTGTGAAATTTAAAATCATTCAATTAAATATCAACGATGAAGAAGCTCACTACACTTGATCTTAATCCACCGAATCCCACTCCTAACCGACGCTTTCAATTTGCTTTCAACAGCGTAAGCCTTGTACTTCGCTATCCGCCTTTGCCTTTTAACCTCCGGTTCGTCGTAGCCGCCGTTGGAAAACGACGAACCACCGTGCAAATGGCTGTACGTATTCCACCCCGCCGTCTGCGCCGCCGTATTCGGCCGTGTTCTCGTCGCCGGAAACTGCTGGCGACAAGGTGATTTTAACTCACCTCCTCTCTCTCTGTTTCCTCCGGCAGCCATTGGAAACCCACGAGAGAGAGAGAAAAAAGAAAAAGAAAAACGAGATTGAAATTAAGCTTATTTGAGATTTTTTTTTTTCTTTTTTGGATTTGGGAGAAAAGAAATGGCTTGAAATTCAGCTGTGGAATTTGGAATTTTGTTGTTGAAAATTCAAAAAAAAATGAAATAGATATAGAGAAGGAATTATTTGCAAGCGCAGGTAGGGAAGCCTTAAATTTCGGCTAACATTTTGGGGAGTCTTAGGGATACGGTCAAAATAAAATCACAGAAATTATACAACAAAAACTCAGCTGTGGTAACTTTAATTAGGACCAAGTTTTTACTAATAATAGGTTAATTGAGTACCTAAAAATATCCCTATGATATATTTTTGTAGAATTTGATTGGTCAACATTGATACTTACATATACATTACCACGTGTCTTCGAGTAATTAAAGATATGCTGGATTTGTACATGTTGAACAAATGCCCCAATAGAGAAAAAAAATAATGAATGGATCTTGTAATTAAGATTCTAGAAAGAAAAAAAAAATTGATTTCATCCGGAAGCAGGATGATTATTCATCTGCATATTACGTTCCTTATGTCCGTATGAATATTCGGGACATAATTTTTACTGTATTCTCTCTCCATATATTTAGTAACTAGGCTTTCTTGCTCGTGTAACACTCAAAAAGATATTTTCATAGGCTAACTGAGTACCCAAAAATATTTATATTATAATTTTGTAAAATTTGATTGGTCAATAGTGATATATTACCACGTGTCAAAAAATTTAAAGAACTTGACTTAGCCATTCTCGCTAGCTCCTTATTTTTGGTAACTACTACGATCTTTCCTTCTCGTGTGATATTAAAAAAATTATTTGGAGTGTTTTATAATATATGATAGCACATTCAAAAAGTTTAAAGAACTTGACTTAGCCATTCTTGCTAGCTCCTTATTTTTAGTAACTACTATGATCTTTCCTTCTCGTGTGATATTAAAAAATTATTTGGAGTGTTTCATTCAAAGTAATTAACCTAAATATAGCTTAACTAGCTTAAGACATATTAAAAAAAAGGTAAGAACTTTGAATCATGATCTACTCACTAAGGGACTGTTTGGGGCGTTGAGTAAGTTACAATAATTTTTGTTATAATAGTCTGTAGAGTTATATAATTTATGTTCAGGATGCAGAGTTGTTTAATCTGAGTTATAATAGTATGTGTTTGGGGTGCGGAGTTATTCACAAATTATTATAACCCGCACGCCAAACAAGCCTTAAAAAACCACTCAAAAGTAAAACAGTAAATTAAAGTAGAAGACTCTCTTATGTGTTAAAAAACTTAGCACACAATGATACTTCAGTCTAGAGAGTAACCAAAGTGGACTAAACTTATAAACTTTTCCCCTTTACCTAAGATGAGAAAATCTTCCAAGTAATATATGTATATACTACACTATCATCAATTGGATTTGTACAATGTCCCACTTTTTTCTACATGTGCGTGGATATATTTATTTTGGGCTTAAGCCCAATAACTTCCTTTTTAGAGTTCATTTTAAAGGTTGGAAATATTTTTCCTTATAAACTAATAATCTTTCCCATTTGAGATTGATACGTGGAACTTTGGTCACACATTTCAACTTGTGAAATTTTTACCTACCTAAAATCTTGACATTATTATGAAATACCAGATTAATTGTTAGGGTTAAATGGATCGAAATGTCACTTTATGATTTTTTAATAGTGTTTTGTTTGTCACATTATGTTAAATCAACATTTGTCAGATAGATATGTAACGTTGTCATTTAGAAAATGTGGTTTACATAAAATTACAAGTTAATAGAACAATTTTGAATCTTTAATTTAACCCTAGCTTATGCTTCCGTTGATTTGTTTAATCTAAAGCATGCTTTATTTTGATCTTATTATATATATCTTTTCAAATCCATCATTGTGATAAATATTTGTCTCCTAAAATTTGATTCCTCCCCCATCGTCTTTTACCCTAAATAGCATACAAAATAATCTTCAATATAAATATAACTTAACTGGTTAAGACATATATATCCTCGACCAAGTTGTCAAAGGTTCGAATAATCTGCTCACTCTCACATGTTGAACTTAAAAAAAAAAAAAGTTAAGACATATATAGACATTTATCCCCAACCAAAAGAACCGAAGTTCAAATCTCCTCTACACATGTTTTTGAACTAAAAAAAATAAAATTTAAATACCATTCTGATATTTGGATTTCATTCTATTTTAGTTCATGTACTTTAATATGTCCAAATCTAGTCCATGTACTTTCAATAAAGCTTGAAATTAGTTCCTATTGTAAGTTTAGTGTTAACTTTTCTTAAAAAAAAATTAGTTTCTATTAACATTTCCTCCATAAATTCTAGAAATATGTTCGCATTGTGTTTTTTCTTGCGTGAAAATTATTATTATTATTTAACCAATTTTAATTAAAAAAATATAACTTCAAATTAAACTAATAGTAGAGGTTAATTTTAAGTTTTATTAAAAGTATAGAGACTAAATTTGGACATTTAAAAATATAGGAACTAAAATGAAATAAAACATAAAGAATATGAACCAAAATGATATTAAAAAAAAAAAAATGATTGGCAGGGCCCTTCACCTTTCGATACTGAACCACTGTGCCGGTGAATAGTATTCTGTAAAAATACTGCTGTGTAAATAGTGTTTTCAAGGGCACTGTGTGAACAGTACCTACATTTACATTATGAATACAACAAATATTTATATATATTAAAAAAAATCTCGAAATAGGAACATGATATCTTATTGCGCTTTCAAAAAAATGGTAATATTATCACACAACTATTTAAGGACCTAAGATTTCCAAATAAAAAATAAATTCAATCGGTGTTAGAAGCACATGTTATCCATGACAACAAATAAAGAGAAAACAAGAAAAAAAAAACACTATTAATGAAAAGGTTATTTATTTAAGGACATGTTTTCACAATGATTCTCTATGTTATTTTTCGGTTTCTATTTTTCTCTTTCACGCTTTGAACTTTCCATCTTTCTCAACCCTACTCATTATTCTTTTATCTCTTTATTTTCCTCTCTTCAAAATTTATTGTAATATGTCAAACTGCTCAAGTGGCATAAAACGTGTCTTTGACTAAGAAGTCAGAACTTTGAGTCCCTCACACTCCCAGTTATTGTTGGAACTCAAAAAAAAAAAAGATATGTTGCAACGTCAACTTTCTTATAAGCCTATAACAATTTTTTTTTATGTAGAAATATGCATATATCACTACAAAAAAAATTCTTTTTCCGACACCAAATTTTGTCGGCATTACATCAAAGAACGTCAGCAATTTCTGTCCCTGATGAACATTTTTCATCAGCAAATTTATTGGGGTATGCCCGTAGATAGGATGACTTCATTAGTTAGGATTAGGTCACTTAAATAAATTCAATCGTATAACCTAAAGTTGTTAATTTATTTAATATATATTTTTCCTTTTATCTCAAACTATTAATTTAATAATTCTATAAACTACATATTCCTATATTACATTAAAAAAAAATTCCTATATTACATAAATTCATATTTCTACCAAAGTGATCAGAATAGCTCAACGGTAATTGGATTTGATATGTAACTCATTCTCTTGAGATTAGAAGTTCAAATCTTCGTACCCCTCATTTGTACTCAAAAAGGAAAAAAAAAATCATATTGCTAAAATCTACTTCTTGGACACTAGACACTTTTGTACTAATTATATTCTCATAAACAAAACACACATACTACTCCATAATTAACTCAAATTCTTTAGCTCCGTCCAAATTTGAATTGAATACGTACAACCAAAGCATTTGTTTCTTTGTTTAATTATTTTTCTCTCTCTCCTCAAAAGTAAACTACGAAGTAGAAGCAATATCTAAAAGAAAGAGAGCAAATTAAAAGAGTTGAACCCAATACTGGCTCCAACACATCTATTTACCAATCACCTTGAAATTATCAAATGTTGATATAGATAAAAATTTATCATAACCCATATGCTTAAACTTTTAAGTTCAACAATGATTTAACATGAGCGGTTTAAAAATTATCTAAAAAAAAAAAATCAAAGAAAGAAACTAAATACAATAATCATTATATGGATCGATTTGGATTTGGTAACTGGTGAGAAATTTTGTATTCCTCAAACCCAACACTTTCTCCCTCCCATTTTTCCATTTGACACAATTCTTCAGACGAAGAAAATTGCTCAAATATTTTTATAAAAAAAAAACAAACAAAACAAAACAAAACGTTTCTTAACTTAACAGAAGATCCTGGAGGAAGGTGCGAGACTGAGGTGAAGATCAACTCCATTTTCCCCATTCACTTCACCGCCGCCAACCAACGGCGGCGCTTCCACCGTCATTCCATATTCCGGTGGCGGAGCTCCACCCGATCTGGACCAGATGGCGGTGGAGGAGGGCGGCGGCGGTGAGGAAGTGAAAAAAGGAGGGTGCTTATTGGGTTCGAAACGGAGTTGTTTGGCGAGCTGGCGCTCGCGCTTGTGGGCGTTCTGGTGGCCGCCGAGGGCTTGAGAATTGGCGAACTCACGGCCGCAGAATTGGCACTCGAATCTCTTGTCGTCCTTGTTGTGGCTCGCACCCAAGTTGGCTTGATGATCACTAGCCGTCACTGAAAAACCAAACAGCTTCATCTCACTTAATATTGTCAAATGGCCACATTACACATTGGCATCTCATGGTTTCTTTTCATTGGTCGACCATGTATTTATAGACGCATCAAACTTTGACTGCTTTTGACTCCTCGTCTGTTTTCTTTAATTAATATCAAATATAACTTTATGATATCATTTAATTTAATAAGTGAACTTTACACTTGTGTATAAATAAATGAAATGAAATTGCGATAACATCAGCATTGTTAAATGATTCAGACATTTTTACTGAAGAGACTTTAGATTCAAATCTCAACTCTCCAAATTTTAGATGGTTTTGAACTAAAAAAAAAATTAAAAAGTTAAAAAAAAAATCCCAATGTTGTATTTGAGATGTTAAAATTTTTGTAATAATTTTTTTTAATGCTTTTATCTAAATAAAAAAAATGGTCCACGAGTAATAATTTAAGTCGTTGAATTTTATTGTCATTATACTTTTAAATTTATGATTTAGTTATTAGACTTCATTATGTAATGAGTGTTAGGAGTGCAAACAAATATCCCACATTGACTAGGGAAGAGAGTGATCATGGGTATATATGTGAGGACACAATTATTTCTATTGGTATGAGGCCTTTTGAAGAAACTAAAAACAAAGTCATGAGGGTTTATGTCCAAAGCGGACAATATCATACCATTGTAGAGATAAGTGGAGGTTCGTTATCCTTATCAATGAGTTAGTCTCTATTGTTAAAAATCTTGTCAAATGAAGTATCAATTTTTATTATACAATGTTTTGGTGCCTATAACTTGTATATACACACATTTGGTCTCTAAGTGGTTTATTGATTTACATATATATGTAATGTAAGAAACTCCACTACACTTTAATAAAGATTTTATATAGTAAAAACATAAATTGTGATAATTTAACTACAATGACTATACTGTTTCATACTAAAGTTGATATAAAATTATCAATATAAATTTGAAAGGGGCAAATTGTTATATAATAAAGTTTAGGAGCTATATCACTACTTCCAATTAAAAATACACGACCATAAATGTTTTTAGCACACGGGCACACACGAGAAAAAAAGGAGGAGAAATGTTCAATAAAATATTACATTAGTAATTTGACATTTACATTGCATTATATATATTCTAAAAATTATTGAAGATTTAAAATTGAGTAGAATTTAATAAATTATTAAATAATAATTTTTCTTTTTTTGTAATTATTAGGCACATACAGTTGTTATATATATTCTTAAGATTTTTTTTTGTCATTGTTGAGTTGGCCCTTGAAGAACATGACTTAATGAGATGAAGTTCAAAGAATCGATCGCATCCATTAGGTTGGACATCTCGGTCTATTGTACTTTCTTCGGCCAATTTAGGACGGATATTTACGTGCAAACTTTATCAATTATTAATAGGCGATTCTTTCGAGTTTCAAAAAAAAAAAGGTAATTCTTTCTTGTCTTCAAGTAATAATATTAATAATAATTATTGCAAATAATTACATTCTCAAAACTTATGTTTGATATATTCGACCTATTTTTTACTAATAAAATGTCATATATCAATCAATTATTATGAGGGAACTTATTTATTTATTTTAAATACAAAGACTATTCATTAAGCCTAGTTTACATTCTAGACTTTTAAATTTTCGTCGACATGTTGACATTTCTAGATGTTCATAGATTCAATATTGATATTATTGAAGATCTCATATTGGAAAGATGAGGAGACCTCACATTCTTAATAAGATACATGAGCTACTCCTTTCATAGCCAATTGGTTTTAAGATGAAATCCCATGTAATCTAATTTGGTATCAGAGTCCATAAACCCAAACGGGCGTATTCGGTCCAAAAAAATTAAAATTAGGATCTGATTCAAGAATGGTGAGCCCAAAGAGACACCATCTTAAACTCAAAGGGGTATTCGGTCCAATAAAACCCAAACGGATATTCAGTCCAAAAATTAAAATTGGAATCCGATTCAAGAATGGTGAATCTAAATATGCACCATCTTGAGGGGGCATATTGAGGATCCCACATTGGAAAGATGGGGAGACCTCACATTCTTAATAAAATATATGGGCTACTCCTTCCATTGCCAATTAGTTTTGAGATGAAACCCCATGTAATCTAATAGATATGAAAGGTGAATCAACATTTTCATATATATCATATAAAAATCCGACAAAATATAACTAGAATATCAACAAAATATCACATTGGAAAGATGGGGAGACCTCACATTCTTAATAAAATATATGGGCTACTCCTTCCATTGCCAATTAGTTTTGAGATGAAACCCTATGTAATCTAATAGATATGAAAGGTGAATCAACATTTTCATATATATCATATAAAAATCCGACAAAATATAACTAGAATATCAACAAAATATCACTAATGTAGACCTAAAATTAATATTAAGAAACTTAAACTTATTTAAAAAGGGTGCAATGCTTATTTGTTAATTTAATTTTTTTAATGAATTTTTTTATTTACAATTTTTTAAGAGATATCTATTGACATCGACATTTGAAATCTTGGCTTCTTCATAAATAGAATAGAATAAATAATGTTAAATTATATCATTTATCTTTCTATTTTCTAGTTTTTAAGTGTCGGCCGTACATATTTTAGAGTAAACTTTGAACTCTTTGTACTTTAATTTATCAATTCTAATGGTCCTCGCTATTAATGAGTAGTATCAAATGTAATAGAAAATTTAGCATGACCCTGATTTGATTGTCAATGTTTTACCACTTCATTCATAATAATAAGTTTTTGTTAAGAAAAAAAAACAAAGAATATAGCATTATAAATGTAAAAGTGAGATTAAAATTGGATCTATAAAGAAAATCATTAATCTTTCGACTTTAGTTAAATAAAAACTTTCAAAAGTATAGTGCAAAAATTAACACAAACATAAGATTACGCAAAGGAAATAGTATAATTTTTTCTAGAGCATAAATTAAGCTACATTTTCTAATGTTTAATTTCTTTTTTTTAAGTTCCACTACACGTTGGATGTGAGGATTTCGTCGAAAGTATGTCTTAATAAATTGAGCAACGCCTAAGTTGGCTTATGTCTCGACAACAATTAGAAGTGGGGAGGATTAGAACCTCTGACCTCTTAGTTGTAGGTACATGCTAATTACCGTTGAACTATGCTCATTTTGGCTTTTCTACTGTTTGTTTTCGAAGTTTGTGTGTGTGTGTGTGTATATATATATATATATATATTTGCTAAAACCATAAGGTCTGGCTCATGGCAAACAAACCCTAATTTGCAAACGAGGCTAGCTTTGTTGGTTGCCTAAGGACTACTTTATGAAGACTACGAACAAAGCCAAATTTTCATTTACTATTTACGACATGTCCTTTCAAGCCAACCAACATCACTTAATAAAATCACATTTTTATTTATGTGTTGTCGCATGGTTTCGTGTTCGATTTTGAGGGGTCTCCACAAACCAAAACTTTTACTTGTAAATTCTTCCCATCATCTTCTTTATAGTTTGTACGTCTTCATTGAATTTTGAAGCATATCCAAATACCTAGAGCCTAGCTTCTTTTTTTTATTATTATTATTATTTAATTATCCTAACAATAGATATTTAAATTTTTGTGAAAATCATAACCTATTAACTTAAACATTTAATCTTCAAAAAAGAAATATATACCTTAATTAACTACTGATCTAAGCAAAACATTAATAGTATCGAACTCAAGCACATATGAAAATAAATGTTGATAGAAATGTTAATGAAAGTTTAATATCTTCGCTCTTAGTAACAATAATTTAGATGTAATAATTTGGTTATTATGCATCATAAAATGTGGAAGAAGGTAAGTTAAACCAATAATGTGGGAAAAAGAAAGTGGAAGAGTTAAATCAAAACGACAATCGACTAAAAGGAAAGCGATTGTCGGCTAGGAGATGGTTGGACAATATGGCAATTGAAATGCGAGGGGCAAAGGCAAAGGCAAAGGCTTTTTTTGGATGCCCCCTCCCCTCGTACGCCTCGACCACGACCCTGTCTCCCGCACCCCAATTTCACTGTGTGCCTCTAATTTCTATTCATTCATTTATCCCCACTTCTCTCATTCATTCTCTTCTTCTTCTCTTGTTATTGTGGAATTTGGTACAACTTCAACCAAACACCCACTTTTTTTATGTGTTCTCTCTATACAAACCACATGCACATCTTTTTCCTCCTCTCTCTCTCTCTCTCCATTCAATCATTTTCGTTGTCGGTCGACTCTAGTCTCGTCATTCCGTCATCGAGTAGTTGATTGTTTAGAAGCTTCTTCTCGAAACAAATAGTACTCGTGGAGAGCAAGGATCACCAACTAAATGCACCCTTAATATTTGGGATAAGTTACGAATAATAATTGTGGAACAATACTTTTCTGCTGATTGGACAACAGAAATTTCCGTTGCTCACCATTAAATTTTCTACATGTGTTTATTTGTTTTTTTTTAAAAAAAACTATCTTCTCTCTCTTTCTCTTCCTGATCTCTACATTCATCTCTCCTATTTGTCAAAAACTTAGTAGTAAAGAGGGAAGGGTTACCTAAACTTGTATAGTTTGTTAGTTTTGTATAGGATATGAATGTGCTTTTGAAGTGATTAATATTTAGGAGAATTATGAATAATAATGGTAGAAGCACACTTTCTTGTTGACTAGGCAGCAGAAATTCCTGTTGTACACTATTAAATTTTTACATGTGTTTATTTGTTTGAAAATAAAAAATCTCTCTTCTCTTTTTCTCTTCTTTTCTACATTCATCTCTCCTATTGGTAAAAACAAAACTTAGTATAGTGACCAACACTGAAGTATATGTTGTCCATATGCTTGTGCAGTTTTTTAGTTTTGTATATGATATAAATGTGTTTTTGAAGTGATTCAAACCTTTTTATTTAGGCTTAACATGCATTTTATCAAGAATGTGAATAAAGAAATTTCCACAAAATATATATAAATAACAATATAATTAAAACTCAATGCACGATTTGTCTTCACAAATTGAGAATGTCTAATAATATAGTTGTTGATTTTGTTAACCCAAAGTTGAACGTGGGAAAGGAATTTGGGTAATGATTACCACATGCTATGTTGCAAAACAAACAGGCTCCAAAAGTGGTAAGTAATTGGGAGTGATGGAGGGCCAGGCTTTGAAATTTGAAGTTTTGCTAGAACATGGCTTCTCTTTTGGAGCAATATTTGTGGAAAATGCTTCATTTTTTGTATATAGTAACCCCATAAAACAAGGGTATTTGGTGGCAATAATCCAACCAAGCCACTTTGTTATGGAGCTATCTGTTCTTGAAGCCCTTAAACACAACAAAACATGTCACACAATTCAAATCCCATCTAACAAGACCATAGGATTTAGGATCATTTGTTTGGGGGAAAATTAAAGTTGTAAGGCTTTCATTCTTGAGATAAGGTTGAGAGAGAGAAAGTTGAGTGGAATTGTGAAAGAGAGAGAGAATTTTGAGAAAGTATGAGTTGGGCAGTGAAAATGATATGTGTTTTTGATTGAAGAAGCAAAAGCTACTCATTCATTCAAGTTTGCTAATAGTCTTTATCACTATCACTTCTTTATTGGTTATGATCTAAGCAATACAAGATAGTTGTCTTTATCGAAAACATATTAAATTATTGGTTAAATTACACATCTAGTCTCTAAGCTTTCATGTTTTTGGCTAATAGAATTTCCGAACTTTAAAAAGTATCTTATAGGTCTCTGAATTTTTAATTTTGTGTCAACATGTCCCTAAACTTTAAAAATGTCAAATAAGTTTTTGAGCTTTGAATTTTGCATCCAATCAATCTCTAACATATTCACTATTTTTTAAACTTAACAAATTTATTAGACATAAAATTGAAGTTTGAGTATAATGAGTGTGTCCAATAACTTCATGAATTTAAAAACTGTTGAATAGATCAAGGACCTATTAAACACAAAAATGAAAGTTTTTTTTTTTTTTTTTTTTTTTTGACAGCCACAAAAATGAAAGTTTTAGAGACTAATTAGACACAAAATCAAAATTAGTTTAGGGACTTAATTATTATATACTTTTTAAAGTTCATGGACCTATTAGACATAAGATTAAAGGTTGAGGTACCTATTAGACATATTTTAAAGTTTAGAGACCTATTTAACATAAACCTCAAAAAAAATACTAATTAACTAATCTCGAAACATTTGGAATGGATAAAAAAAAAAAAAAGAAAAAAAGAGATGTCGCACCCATTACCTTAGAATTTCAAGTGAAATGATAATATTTGTTTAGAAATTTACTACAACCTATCAAAACTTTAGGTTTGTAGGTGTAGGGATGATATAACATGATATCCGAATTAAAATTTTCGAGTTTAAGGCAAACATCAACTAGTTAGTGGTTAAGACATTAACTCCCTTTCAAAATCAGAAGTTTAAATCAAAAAAACTCAAGCCAATATAAGTATAGCTCAACTGGTATAAAACATACATCTTCGACCAATAGGTCAGATGTTCGAATCTCCCACCCCACAAATTGTTGTACTAAAAAAAATAAAAAACAAAAAATTCAAGTTTTAAATTATCAAATGTTATCATTTTCAACTAGAAAAGTGAGAGTGGACGAAAATTTGCACGAAAGAGAAACAAAGATGAAGATCGAGTATACTGTCAAACATGGAACATTACATAATAATTGTTGGGATGAGATGTTAATCTCTCCAAGATGAGAATCATATTAGAATCCAAATTGAGGATTTCGTCCATAATTAAGGATTCTTAACATAATTAAGTTTGCCATTAAAAGGAGATTAAGATTTTGAGTTCATATTGGAATATCTTTGGATTTGGTGTGGAATGTGCAACATAGAAAGAGATTGCCAACACAAACACACCAATAAGAGAGATGGTCCACTAATTTTATTACCATCAAAAGTGACATTGTTTTTGGTGTTCACTATTGTGCCCAAAGCCAAAGCCAAAGCCCCCTGGCCCCTTCCCCTTCCCTTTCAATTGTTTGTTTCTTAGAGGGCAAAGTCAAACATTCTTATTCACTCACTTTAGATTTGAAAGGGTTAGCTTGTAAAAGCAACTTTCTCTCTCTCCATATGACTTGTTGAACTTTTTTTGGGTTGGCCAAAATATAGAAAATAATAATAATTTTAAATTTTTGGGTCAAGTCAGAGCCTAGGCTAAGATGAGGCAAAAAAAGTTCTCTTTGTTTTTGTCTCCACATTAAAAAATGTTGGAAGAAATTTTTTTTTCCAATCTCTGGATCTTGTTGTGAATGATTCTATGAAAGATTCGATGTTACAATTTTTTTTTTTGTTATCTTTGAATTGTTTGAATATGGTTTATCATTTTATTAATGGAATGTTGAATAATTGATTGAAGAGTAGAGTTTAAGTTAGGACAAAACAAAAAGTAATACAACATCAATGGATATAACACCCTATAGTAAAAAAATGCTAACTATACTTTTAGCCAATAGCTTGAAACTATCCTTTAGCCGGTAACTTGAATTAGTATTTTTTTTTTTTTTTAATTTGGTAACAAAACTTTAAAAAGAATAATTATGTTAAACTCAATGTTTTGGTTATGTAATGTTATTCTATTTTTTCAAATAAATCCATAATTTAATTTTAAATGGAGCAAATAAAGTTCTTAGACAAATATTCTTCATCCTAAAGGCTAAAAAAATGAAGTACTTGAGGTTTAGTTGGGCATTATGCTATATTATCATTAAAATCAACTTTAAATATTGCAAAGGCATACCTCAATTGCATGTCACATCTCAAAAAGGCATTCTAAAATGCATTTCCTCCCCCATCTAGTATTATTAATAGTTAAATCAAATTAATATTCGACCACACACTTGAAGGATAACATTAAGGATATAATTTTTGAAAAAAAAAATTGAAGAATTATCATATGTTTGTTCTTTTTAAAATTAATTCAACATATTTATTTATGATTCAAATTGCATGGGCAATATATCTAACATATAAAGAGTCTTGTATCCATGCTTCAAAATTAATTTGTCAAGCTATCTGAAAATTGGTTGTAACTAGTCTAGATTAAGGTGTTATTCCTTCCTATTGAAGTTGTAGAGGTGGAGTTGTTACTGCTTGATAGGAGTAGAAGCCGAGACCGTCAGAGTCTATCTATGACGAGTGTTTGTTATTTGGAAGAGAATAGGGCTTGACTAAGTCTTGCTAGGAGCGGCTACTTATACGATATTGTTTCGGCTTCAATGCATGTATCTTTGCTAACATGAGAGCTACCACAACTAAAAGGAAATGAATGAAAGAAGAATGCATTAGCATTTAAAAGACTACAAAGGAACTCCAAGTCAACTACAAGAGCTAAAGACACTCTGATAGTGGGTGAACACTCAGTCCAATAGGTGAACATCACTTTTAGCGTGCGCCTTAGTTTTCGAATGTGTCAGTTAATTATGTTTTGCCTCTTCTTTGAAAAAAGAGAATGGGACAATTTCTTTTTTTTAAAAAAAAAATTATTTAAATTAATTTTCCAAACTTTCAACAAAGTGAACTTTAAAATATCTTGAAAATTGAATTCCAAAATTAAATGTTAAGACCCGTTTGATAATCATTTAGTTTTTTATTTTTTATTTTTAAAAATTGTGCTTATTTTCTCACTATTTCTCTACAATGGTTTTCATCTTCTCTACAATGGTTTCTATCTTTCTTAAGAAAACACTTGAATTCTTAGCCAAAGCTTAAAAACAAAAACTACTTTTTGAAAACAATTTTTTTTTTAGTTTTTAAAACTTGGCTTACTTTTTGAAAACACATCTAAAAAATAGATAAGAAAACATGGAAAACTATAGGTGGAAGTAGTATTTATAGGCTTCATTTTCAAAAACCAATTGGTTATCAAACGGGGCTTAAGCTATATTATTTATGTTGATGATCCTATATAAGAAAGATGAAGAAATCTCATCTTTATAAGATACATGGGTTACTCCTCTCATTGTCAATTGATTTTAAGATGAAACTCCATTATCTGATATTTTATATTATAATTATCATCCATTATTTTATAAACTTTATAAAGTTTCAAATGTATAAATTATGCTTCTGTTTAATTGATACTGTAAAATGGTTGACAATTTTTTTTATGATCAACATGTCTATTAAATAAATTTCAATTGGCCTCTTCTTTGAAGAAAGAGAATGAGACAATTTCCTTTTTTAAAAAAAATTATTTAAATTAATTTTTTCAAACTTTCAACAAAGTGAACTTTAAAATATCTTCAAAATTGAATTAAGAACTTAAAGAAATGTTAAGTTATAACTTTAGTTTTATATTCTAAGAATTGTGTCTATTATTTTATAAACTTGATAATGTTTCAAATGTATAAATTAGGGTTCTATTTAATTTCTATCGTAACATGGTTAACAAATTTTCGATGACAAATATGTCTATTAAATAAATTTCAATGGATCAAGGAGCATAATGTAGCAAATAATTGAATAGATTAGTATGATTATACAAGAAGAAATTCTTGATTATGGTTGATGAGTAGCTTTCATGAGCATTGCCATTGCTTGGCTGTGGTTTCATAATTTCCAAGCAATCTACTCAGCACCATTATTTGAGTTTACAAATCAAGTTATGGCGTCCGTACAACACCATTATCAGTCTCTTTAGTTTCTCTTCACAACAATAAAAACTTATTTCCAAATCAGTCAAACAAACCCACCGCCCACTTGTTATTATTACTGTTGTTTTAAGGGTTCTCCTATTCTTCCTTTATCTAATCACTTAAAAGAAAAAATCTTTAAAAAAAAAAAGAAAGAAAAAGAAAAGTAATAATAATACTTCAATGATAAAAATAGAACCTTATCCATACATTTTGTATACCAAATCTTATTTAGTTAGTGAGATATACTAATTATTAATTATAGAAATACTTTTTTAATAGTAAGAGTTAAACAATTAAATTGATGCGATGATGTGGTGGTATTTTTACATCTTGATTGTTTGAAAATTGACGTATATATTTAATGATGTGTTTCAATTATTATTTGATCCTATTGAATAATTATTAAAAACATGGCATCTAGTAGGATTCAATGAATTATTAGAAATTAATAAGTGATTTTTGTTGTTGTTATAATATTTTTTTTTTTTAAAAGATTGTAATATATAAAAAGTTCCAAATGAGTTGTTTTTTAAATTGATCCTCTTTATATTGTTGTGTTGCACTACTGTTCCAAGTTTCTTTTCCTTCTTTCTTTTTTTAAATGCCGGCCCATTATATAGGCCTTTATCGGCCCAGAAAGATAGAGATTCCTTAAGCTTGATTTCTGTTTAGGCCCATCTTCCAGACCACGGAATAAATATGATTATAATTTTTTTTTTTTTAGTACAATAGGGTTGGGGGATTCGAACCATAGCGGTCGTTAACACATTCAATATTCTAGTTGAGCTATACCCTCTTTAGCAAATATGATTATAAATATTAAAGAGAAACAATGCATACCAATAAAATATTGTTGTGACTATAATTAATAAATGTGTAAATTCATTAATAATTCATATTAACATAATCAACTAATAACTAGTTGTTTCAGCTAGGGTGTGCATGGTTCTGTTTGGTTCGATTTTGGCCAAAATAGGTGATCGAACTAAATACCTCGGTTCTGAAAGGTCCTAAAACAGAAGAAAAAAAACTTTCTCGGTTTTGGTTAAAAATCGAACAAATCGATTTCGATTTTACCAGTTTGGTTCGATTTTTAATTGACTTTTGTCTTCATTTTGCAAAGCAACAGCACAGCGAGCAACACAGTGAGGCGATGAGGTTTTGCAAAGAACCAACAAGTGACACAGAGAGAAAATTCAACCAAAGAAATCCTCCAAGAGAAAGTTTGCAAAATGGAGAGGAAAAGGTTTGCAAACAAAACCAAAAGAAATCCAAAATGGAGATAAAAGTTGCGCGTTTAATCGGCATCGTGTACATTCTCCGGTGGATGAAGAGGCAAGGAGCAACGGTAGGTGGCCATGAGAGAGTAATGGGCGGCGTCGGTTGGTGGCCGTGAGAGTATGAGGGGCGATGGCGACGGAGAGAGTTAAAATTGAAAGTGGGCACAGGACGAAGAGGAAGTGAGAGAGAGAAGGAGAGAGGGAGGGGGTGGTCAGTTCTGTTCGATTTTTTCGATTTTTAAAAAAGTGATACCGTAAATCGAACCAAAAATATTGATTTTTTAAAAGAATAAACCAGAGAAACATAAAATTTTTAGAAAATTGGACCGAACCATTTGGTTCGGCTCGATTTTTGCACACCCCTAGTTTCAGCCAAAGTGAGCATAGCTCAGCAGTAATTGGCATGTATCCTTAACTAAGAGATTAGAAGTTCGAGTCTCTCTACTCCAAATGTTTCATGAACTTAAAAAAAAAAAAAAAAGTGGATGGATCATTGATTATCTCGAAAAGTAAAGACATCCTCACTAATTGGTATTATCAAAATCAATTTATGATCAATAACCTATTTTTAAAAATGCTATATTTACAAATGTGTCTAGCACCAATAAAAAGTATCAAAAACTAACTCTTAATTTATATTATACGGTCTATTAGTGAACAGAGATCAAGGAAGACAATGATAGTGATAGTGATGAAATTGAGAGGGAGTCGACAATCGACTTGGAAGTCAATTTAAGTCAAAGGGTCAAATTTCCTATTTTACCCTTAGATGTTGGTGAGAACATGGAATTAAAAGATTAAAAGTCAAGCGGAATTTCAAATGAAATACATTTCGCTCGACATGTCACTGTGTCGACCTACTCGACACATCGAGCAAGGTGTGTATTGTCGATTTTTCCCCAATGTCTACGAAATACATCAACATTATCGACATTTCGTCGACAATCTCAATATTTTAAGACATCAGTAACCCATTATAGGGAAATTATGCCAAAGAGCACGTTTTCAACTATATATTTCACAAATGACTTATTTTTTAAAAAAATATCAGCTCTAGCATGGCTCATGTTTATGAAATTATATTATTCCATTTATATCCTTACAATTTTTGCATTTCTTTATAATAATGTTATTATTGTCATTTATTGTTTCCATAATGAAATTATTCAATTTAGGTAAATAATTTTACTATTAATTACGTAAAGCTATTTTTTATAATGAAAAATATTTTATTCTCTAATATTATACCATTCAAATTAGGTGTTAATTTTTTGTTACCATTAATAACACTTAGGTTAACAAATTATGTTTAATTATTCTCTTTAGTTTGTTTTTTCCGTGGCCGTCCTATAGACTTTTCAATTAACGTCAACTCTCTTTTATTCTCCAAAATGAGTAATGTTCTTCTTCCTTCTTCTTTTTTATTTATTTTTCTTTTGGGTTTTAATTTAAATTTTGTATTACATACCAACTCTAGCAGTATGGAAATTGTCTTTATTGTTTATTGATTTTTATTTACGTTTTTTTATTTATGTTTTGTTTTATTTGAAAATTTCCTTTGGTTGATTTTTAAAATACTTGACGTCAAATATATAATATTAAGTATATTGTAAAAAACAAATTTACATAGAAGCATATTATATATACATCTATATATAATTCTATTATATTCTATATAGGCAATAAACATAGTTATATTCACAGACATATATTATATAAACATAGGTAAATAATCGTCATATGTTTTGTATTGGTGATAATCTTATTAATTTTGAGATAACCTTACATTATATAGTTATAATGTCATAACATGAACTATCCATTTTATGTTTATTCTATGTAATATATAATGTTCAATGGGTTCCTATATATATAATGTGTTGTATATTGTACCCATAAATATATATGTTGAGGTATAGGATATATACATCAGCATGTAATCATTTTATATGTTTGGGATGACATGATACTCCTATTATATTCTCAGATATATATTATATATATTCCTACTATATTCTCATATATATAATATATATACCACCTACGTATGAAGAATGAAATTGTTGATAATGGAAATGGTTGTCTAGTTTTTAAAATCACAAGATTTTAGGAGGAAAATCGTAAAAATCTTTAATCTATTTTATTTCTTATACAAAATTAATGGTGTTTGGAGGGAAAGATATAAGTTTCAACGTTTATGGAAAATATCCATATATTTTATTTCTTTTATATATAGAGAGAGCAATAAATAGAGGGGTAAATGAGTAATGTTTCTCTAGATTTGACTTCTATTTGGCTTGAAAAATGACAAAGCAAATATTAATAACAAAACTTGACATTTGTATAAAATTTGGTTCCAAATATGTCATTCATGTAGTTAACCCTAAATTATATCTCAATGTTTTAAACTAACGTCAGGCCCAAGCCCACAACTTGAAGCCCAAAAGCAAATTATCTCATTAGAATCATAAAAACAAGAAAGTGAGAATTTATAGGGATTTAGTTGCCTCCACCATTCAAACTTTATATGGATGTCGGACGGAGACGGACAAGAAGACTTTTTGCAATTCCTTATCCTCGTGGCATTTCTCCTCTCCTCTCTCCCTCAATAATTTTGCTTCATCTCTTTTCTCTTAGTTACTATTTATTATATTTTAGTTCATTTATGTATTTTAAATTTTTGATTAAATGATATTATTATTATTATTATTATTATTATTATTATTTTCAATTTACTCTTTCATGTCTAGCACAAGAACATACCATTAATAAATTAAATAGCGTTGTCAATAAAAATAAAGTTCATTTTATAAAAATTGTGAAAATATCAATGTTGACAAACATAAAACTTGTAAAAATTATTGTTTGAATTAATAAAATAGTGTTTTCAACTTTTCAAATATGGTTAAAATTCTCATTATTAGTACTTACATTGGTGATATTTTGTTGACATTTTTTTATATGTCATCAATATTGCTATGATATAAATGAAATATTAACTAACTCATTATATGGATGTTGCCTAATCACTCTCTTTTCTTTTCTTTTTTTGTATATGTCAATTTGTGTACAATTATTTTATCATTAGGATGTTTCATATATTTTTCAATCATGTAACTAATATTTTATTTTATATCTTTTTTACAATTATTTTGTTCTATATATATTTCATATATTTTTCAATTATATAAATAGATATGATTATTAAGAAGGATCAATGGTAGAATAATTAAAGTTTCATTAACTAATTCAAGCAATTTACAATTATTTTGTCATATACAAATATTTCATATCTCATGTAATTTTGTAATTAATTATCAATATTTGATATAATTTTGTATAGTCAATTAGGAATGCTTAATTATAGTTTAATTCAGTCATCATAATTAAAATTTTATTTAACAATTCAAACAATTTTCATAATTTTTCCAAAAGTTTTGATAGCATCGACATTTCAATATAAATATTATAAATATTTTAGATATGATGGTTAAAAATGATCACTTATAGTATAATTAAGCCACAATTAAAGTTTCATGAAATAATTCAAATAATTTTAATCAATTTCCATATATTTTTTTTCTAAAATTTCTGCTCGCATCGACATTTTCATCAACATTTACATCTAATTATTGTCTTAATTTTTAGATATGATGATTAAAAATATTCAATTATAGTATAATTAAGTCACAATTAAAATTTTATTGATCAAGTCAAACAATTTTTATAAAATTTTCTAAAATTTTCATCGACATTTTCGTAAAATTCAGACCTCAACATTTTGATCGACATCGTAGCAATTAATTCAAAGAAAAGTGACATGCATGACTCAAATATGAGATTTTTTACTTTTGAAATCGAATAAAAAGGAGGAGAAAAGAAAAGGAGAATGGAATTGAAAAGAAAGAGGAAAGTTTGGTGGAGCTAGCAGAGGACAGAAGGGCAGCTGTTAGGGTCAGGGCAGCTACCCGAAAAATGTGGACACAAAAGCAAGGAGCGTACCAAACCAACGGAACAATAAATGAATGCAATGCCATTTATCTTCTTTCTTCATAGCCTTTTGGATAAAACGACAACTCATCCTTTTTACTGTCCCCCTTTTTATTATGATATGACGCTTAATCATATTCCTACTCCTCTCTCTCTCCCCCTCTCTCTCCCCTCTCTCTCTTCCCTTCATAAATTATTTCAAACTTATTTTGCACCATTTGAGTTGGAACAATGTGATTGATGATTTTGTACTTAATTTTTCACTTTTAAATATTTTCTTTTGGTACAACAAGTGTGAGAGTATGAGTATTTGAACATTCTACTTCAAGTAAAGGAGTATATGTCAATTACCGTTGAACTATGTTCATGTTGGCTTTTCACCCTTTGATGTACGAGAAAGAAAAATTAAAGAATATTTGCCTATGTTGATGGCTAGTAAGGGATAATACATTTGGATATACAATTTTATGATATGAATATGTGATGGAAACTATAAAGAGTTTGTCAATTCGAGCATAACTCAATAGATAAAATATTTATTAACTTTTCTAAGATTAAATGTTTGATCAACTACCTCACAATGTTGAACTTAATTACGTTTAAATCTCATCTTGGTCTCCAAACTTTCCAATTTGTTCTATTTCAGTCCCTAAACCTTCAAAATGTTCATTTTTTGGTTCGTGAAATTTCAAGTTTGTTTCATTTTAGTCTTTGAATTTTAAAAATGTCTATTTTGCCTCTAAAGTTTTAAAAGAATAGTTATTTTGGTCCTTACTATTATTTTAAAATTAACAATTTAATGACAAAGCTTCAAAATCTTATAGATTACAGATAAACATTGGTTCGGTCAAAAAAAAAAAGAGATAAACATTGGACAAGTGGATATTAGAGTAAAAAATAATATAGCAAGGACAAAAATTGTCATTTCTTAAAAGTTCATGAACTAAAATAAATATTTTAAAAGTTCGAGAACCAAAATAAAATAAACTTGAAAGTTAGAAACCAAAATAGACATTTTAAAGTTTAGTAACTAAAATAGAACCAACTTAAAACATTAGAGACCAAAATATAATTTAAACTTAAAATTAATATTAAAAAAACTTTTAAAGAACCTTTTTAAGTTTTCAAAGGTAGCTTCAACAGATCATTGAAGAAATGATGGGTTTCAAAATAAATATACATTTACATTACATTATGTTTTAAAGATGTGATATTAGATCAATCATTATTTTTTTAAAATAGTTTTAAAAGGAAAGTTTATCTATTTAGGACATGTACTTTATATCAAATACTCTCAATTAAGAGATCAAAAGTCTCACATGTCAAACTTATCAAAAAAAAAAAACAAAAGTTTTTGAAGTTCCATTTAGATCCGTTCAATTTTAAAGATATCGCACCCATGTTTCAAAATTTCCCTCCTGAAAGAATATGATAACATGGAATCTACATGGGACTTGATAAGATCAACGAAAATAGAGAAAAATAGAATCAAAATTTGAATAATTAGTCAATTATGAAATAAGGAACATTCCCTTTAGGAGAAAAAAAAATCAAACCAAAGTTCAGAGTCTTCAGACACAAGAGAATGTCCTCAATTACTTCATGTTCTCACAAGTTGACCAGTTTTCAGAATTTGAACTGTTGGTCAACAGTAACCAATAAACACCAATTTCCATTAGTAGTTGAATAGATTTAATAATAAAACAACATTTTTTCCAATTCTCCAAATCCAAAAAAACAAATCTGCGTCTTCTTCTCTTTCCCACCAAAAAAAAGAACCCTAAAAAATTACAGAACAAAAGAGAATCAATCCATTGAAGAAGCAAATGCTACATTACAGTTAAAAGGTTAGGGACTCTTCTAGAAATCATAAAGCTCAAAAAAAACCTAATCCAATATATTAGCATTTCAAGCATATACAGATCCATAAGAAAGAGCCATTAGTAAAACTGCAGCTTGTTCTTCCTCTCCCATCTGTCTCCTTTGCTTCAACTCTTCTCTGCCAAACGCCATTAATTTCCATTTTAAGCTATTTTCTCCCATTTTTGCCTGATTTCCGCCGCCATTGCTGCTTCTGTTGCTACTTCCCTTGCTTTTTCTCTCCACTTCACCGCCTCTGTTTAGCCCTAGAAGTGACCTTCTCTTTTTCCTGCTTCTGATCCCACACGCATTGCAAAGAGACTGAAGAAAAAAAAAATGCTCTGATCGTTAGAATCGAGCATCAGAAATGAAGAACAAAACAGAATATTCGATTAAGTTGAGAGATGGAGAACAAATCACCTTAGGGCCGGCCGGACCTCCACGCCAGAGAGGAGTCTTCGTCGTACCGCAATCGGCGCAGGTCTTTTTATTCTGCTCACTTTCCGCCGCCGGCGAAGACTTTCTCGGCGATTTTCCGGCGTCCTTGAACTCCGATCCCTACATTCAAGAACAGTACGATCGAATCAGTACTCTTAAATCTCAAAATCAGTAAGAACATTAACTCAAGAAAAAGCTCGCGAATCGCTCACTTCCTCGATCGGATCCATCATTTATCAGTAGAAATCTCAGAGATCTGAGACGAACTGAGAAGATAAGCACCGAAACTCGAAACGGAAAGTGGAAAATGGCGATCGAAAGAGGTAGAGACGAATTGAAGTCATAAAATCGAAGAAAAATAAAGGAGAAATGCACCACTCAAACTCGAATTCGAACGAAATAAAGGAAGCTTGAACAGAAGATCACAGACGAACAAAGCCACTCGATAATCAATACTGGAACAGAAAATGTGATGAACAGCAACTACTACAGCAGTAAAAAAGGAGATTATCGAAATTTGGGGGACGAAAAAGATGAAACCGACATGCAGTGAGAGCGATCAGTGGCACGAAGAAAGAGAGGAAGAAGAAGAAGAAGACGATGATGATGATGAAGAATCGAACCGACACAAGTTCACGGTTTAGCAGCCGCTTTAGGTTAGAAAAAACCGACTTAATATACAACAACCGGATAACGAAACCCTAGCCATCGATATTTTTCTTAATGACGAAAATGCCCCCACTCTACTTTCAACGTACCCGCCAAAATAATGCTCGAAAATAAATCCCCCCAAAATTTGATTAAATATCTAAAGCTAAAACGTTCTATAACTATAATTCAATTCAAACGCTTTCCACATGTCTCTCTCTGTATGCATTGCAACTTTGTTTTTTCAGCCTTTCAATTACGTTTTATTTATCAATAAAAACATTAACATCTAATAAAGAAATGATTGTCAACATAAACATGGCTCAACTAGCATAAAACATGTAACCTCGACTAAGGAGTTAGAGATTTAAATCTTGCACTTCACATATTATCAAAAGATAATAATAATAATAAATAAATAAATTATTAAATGAGATCAAATTTGTATTCCATAAACTATATTAACTATTTTTGTGGAATTATGATTTGGAACATGAAATGATTTTGTTATCATAGCCATTTTCATCTTCGCCTAAAACGGTTTTTTTATATTGATATAACCTCAACTAAAAGGTCAAGTTCAAATCTCCAATCCCACGTATTGATGAACTTTCTTAAAAAAAAAAAAAAAGTTAACGCCTAAAGGTGAGCAAATGTCAGAATGTAATGTTTGACCATAAATGATTTATGTATCCAAAAAGAAATTTAAAAAAAAATCTAGGAATAGGATATGGACAGGAAACATTCGTATCTTGGATTCTGAAGTAGGCCCAGGGGTTGAAAAAGGGCCGATGGCCCAATAACAACCCAGGAAAAAGTGAGCCAACCGCAGGCTATGGTCCTGCATCTAGAATCGCGTGGGCCCATGGAATTCTGTACACAAACCGTTAACTTAGCGTCTCATTTGGGCTATATTAGGTTCCTAAAACATAGGCCTAGGAGTCAACTGGGCCATTATTTGAGAGTGAAAATGACTGAACAAAAGACAATTCAGTAACCAATTTTATTTTAAACAAAAAAGTTTCTTCACCAATCAACCCAATTGATCAAACTCCCACCCCCCCCCCCCCCCCCCCAAAAAAAAAAAAAAAAAAAAAAAGAGAAGTGATAATAAGCACCCAATAGAAATTTTCTTTTTCCCAAGTTAATTGACATCAAGCCCTACCCAAACAAAAGCAAAGTCTACAGAGATACCTCCAAATTTATTTTCAAAATTGAAATAAAAGATCTTTAAAAAAAAAAAATTGAAATACCAGAAACATGAAAGAATAGGTCACATGCTCTACAACAATCATTTTCATAAATATAATAAAATAAACAAAAAAAATACAGCCTAATATAACGAGCCCCACCACAAAAAAATCCATCCAAACACGACGAGAAAAATCCTCACAGGAAATCAAGAACCAACTTCCAAAATCACTTAACAGAACACTCAAACCAGCTAAATACTTGCAAGAAATCATGTGCATAAATCACAATATAGATGTATAAAAATAACTAATTTCTTTCCTCGCGATGACAAAATAAGTTTATAATAAAAATACTATATTCACTCGATAAGTCAAAACAAATCCCAACTCCGAAGCAATTGCCAGTAAAACAACAATGACGAATGACCTAATATGGTTAAAAAAAATTAGAACAGACTCGATGCCAAAATGAGTAGTAAAAAAGAAACAACCTGCTACCAGACCCATATCCCAACTAAGTACAAATCAAATGCTTATGATGCAACCATAATGCCCAGTTGAGCACATTATTATTACATGGTACAACAATGCAGATATTTTGTGAACACTGATGCTACAACGTCATCTCGCCAAAACGACCTACCGTTTGCCCGCTGATTGTTTTGGCTGTCGTCGTTGAACTGAACCCCCCTCTTTAAGCATCTCCTTGAACACAATGATGTAAACTGGACGAGACCAGACCAGACTAAAAACTTGACATTAAGATGCCCAGATTGGACCCACATTGAATCCAATCGACCCCAATCGACCCCGACATATAAGTTTGTGAGCCAACACATGTACTACTCTTCCTTCATTACCAAAAGCCCTGCAAACGTTTAGGTCAAAATGAAGTCATAACATTAACACATATAGCTCATCATTTCCACCTTCAGAAACGGATGTAAGTGAAGTGAAAATGTGATGGGAAACATACCATATCCTTCAAGCCTTCAACTAAAGTTGAATCCACCAGAAGGAACTGGAAGTTCGTTTCCACCAAAGCGGAAACCAGGCTGAGCCCCACCATCAGTTGTGGCCAATGCCTCGTCCTCTTCCTCCAACCAATATGTCTCGAGTATTTTGACAGCCTTCTCATAGATCTCATGGTTGTCGTGACTCTGGAGATTTTCGATCTTTTCTAAACCCTCGGCATCATCAATCATCTGTGCATATAGATTAACGTCTCCACTGGTACCCAAATTCTTTTCGGCTTCTCCAACCTTCAAAATGTTCTCTAACCCCTCTAAACAAACCGTAACAATCCTTGGATCTGGGCATACAAGAAGATCACACAATGGTTTGATGCACCCTTCAGTGACAAGGTACCTATACAGAAAGAAAGGAGGTATGGTCAATCAAATATGAAAACTCCAAGGTTAGGAAGAAAGAAGAACCTTCTAACATGACTTACTTAATTTGATCATGAGCACCACCAGATGTTGCATTTGAAATTGCCCATGCAGCCTCTTTCTTTATATCAAACTCAGCAGTTTGAAGCAAATTGACTAGTGGAGGTATTAACCCAGCATCAATGACAGCCTGCATTATGAAGGACACAAATCTCAGGTTTAATCTTTAAGTCGACCAGAGTAATCTATAAGCAAGAGGCAGAGACTTCAGTAGTTGACATAATTGCTGTTGGAAACTGTAACCTATGCCAAATACACAAATCCTAAGTTCAATTAGCGTGGTTGATGTTGCCAAATATAAAATCCTCTCCTACCTGGATTTGTTCCTTGTTTCCAGCAGTAATGTTAGATATCGTCCAGCAAGCCTCTTTCTTGATACTCTTTTTATGATTGTGAGTCAATAAGCTCAGAAGGCATGGAAGCGCACCATCATTAATTATACACTGATAAGAGAAACAATAACACAAATGATGAAATCACATACAAATAAATAAACATAAACAAGGCCATGATTACTATTATCCAAACTCCAGTTATAGTCATAATTATAGCTTTTTTTCTCTTGTTGCTGTTTTTAGCATGAGATAAAAAAAATGTGCCCACAATACTAGAGACCTAATCTAGATTTATAGCATTCTTGAAATGACTTAAAAATTGCAGTAATGGGTATAGAAATCTTCATTCATACCTGAGTTTGAATGTCATCTCCGGTCACAATGTTTCCAACTGTGCGAAGAGCAGGAATGAGGACTGATGGTGAAGGATGTCTGAACATACATATTTCCAAAATAAGAAAAATGAAAAGGGGGTATTTGTTAGACAGATAAACTCATATATGCAAGATATATGCTTACAATAGGAGCTGTACAAGTCGTCCGCAAACCCCTGCCTCAATCACAGCTTGGATTTTATCGTTAGTGCCATCAGAGAGATAAGAGAGTGCCCAGCAGGCATCTGTAAGAACTTCTTCATCATTTGAGTGAACTAGGCGCTCAAGAGCAGGAAGAGCCGGCTTTACCTGTCCAAGCAAAATTTAAAGGTTATACATAAGCAGGGAAGAATAAGGGAAGTTTCTAAATCTCAAATTTAACCATAATTACAAAAACTAACCTGATCAAATGGAGGTTGTGGCTTGCCCCTGCAGAAGTTTGAAAGTGTCCAAGTTGCATTTCTCAACATAGAAAGCTTAGCATGCTCATTCAACTGCGAAAGAAGTGGAACCAAAGCTCCATGGCGGAGGACAAGATCACGACATGTAGGTGAATCTCCAGCAACATTGCCCAAGGCCCACACAGCCTACAAATTCAGAAATCATGTCATTCAAGTTTCATATTCCATCCAAAAACAGCACGTCACATAAAAGAACAAACAGTTTGACTAAGTTCTAATATATACCTGCTCCCGGACATCATCACTAGGAGAAGCGAGTAACTGAACAAAAATCGGTACTGCACCGTGATCAATAACCACCTTTGTGTGCTCCGAAGTTCCAGATGCTATGTTCGTGAGAGCCCAAGCAGCTTCAAACTTCAAGTAATACATTTATCCAAGTCAGTACAAAAAGAACAACTAATATAGATTGAAACCAGTAACACAGTTAGCAAGAATGTGAACTAAAACCTGAAGTTGAGGGAAATCCTCCCTCACAAGAAATTCTACAAAACGCGGAACAACTCCAGATTGAATCACTTCCTCAATGGGAGGGCTTCGTTCTGCAATCGCCAATACAGTAATCAAAACAAGTTAAAATTACACAGGAAAAGAAGACAAACAGTAAAACAAACAGATTATACAATGTAATGCACAAAAGTACCAATCGAAAGTAATTTCCGAAACTGAGTTGTTGCCTCCAGCTGAAGATTACTATTATCAGACCAGACCCCCGCAACCATAGACGGAAGGCTCTCTAACTGCAATCAAAGTCAAACTCACTCTTCATAACCACAACCATAGACCAAAAACTCCTAAATCGTAAAACCCCCAACATCCACATCGATAACCCCTTAAAAAACGTCCACAAGATTCGAAAGATCAGATGCCAAAACCTCCAGAATAACACATAGATCCGAGATCATTTAGAACACAATCGAAAAAGTAACAAGCAAATAGAGATTGAAATTGAAACAATCGAATGCGACAGTACCTTCTTCTCGACAGTGGAAGTGTGGACGGCAGAAGGAAACTGCTGTGCTTGAAGCCCTTCCCTGCGCTTCTTCTGAAGGCTCTCTTCACGTTTGCTCTTCCTGATCTCCACCATATTATCTTCCCGCCGGCGTCGGCCCTCTTCGGCATCGACAGAGACCTTATAACGGTTCCGTCGAACCTCGGTTCTTGCAGTCGGCCTCAACGACATGGCTTCTTCGTCGATTAACTCCGGCTTGTTTCGAGGTTCTCGATTCAAAAACCCTGACAGAAATGGCAATTTACTGAAAGAAATTCAAAAAATGATCGGGATCGCCGGAATAGAGAAAAACCCTAGCAACGACAATAATTGAAAATCCTAGAACCGAACCTTGGTTTGTTTTCCAAGTACAGGCGCTATAGAATGGTTCAGAATTCGGACAAATTTATATAGATCGATGGTTTGGGAGCAAAAAATATATATATTTATAATATTAATAACTGTGATTTTTTTAAACTGCCAATTTAGTCCTCAAAATTATTATTGTTTCTATATTTCCGCTCTTGCAATTTTACCAAAATTTTACCGTCGTTGCAGAAAATCATAAATAAAAAATAATAGCTTTATCCATTTTAAAAAATTCGAACACATGTGAAAGACAAGATTAAAAAGGAAATGAGAATATATATATATTGGTTAAATTATAAAAAAAATACCTTTAAATTTTGTCTTTCATAAACATTTCAAAACTATTCTTAAAGTATAAATCTATTAGAATGTTGGACAACAAATTGAAGTGGAGTGACTTAGAACAACGTGACAGTAACTAATGTTTGTGTGGATTAAGTTTGAAAGAATGACATCCAAGTACGTTGACTTTTCGTTAAACATTCTAACGATTTTTCTATTCAAATAGTAGTTTTTAAACGTTTATGAAAGATTACGGATAATATTGCAACTTTTAAAATAATAGGGGTATTTTTTAAACAAATTACAAAGTTTAGGAGTATTTTTTATAATTTAGTCATACATTTTTATTAAAAATTTGTTATGAAATATAAAACTTTAATTTGAAAATTGTTTCCAAAAGAATCATATTTTGGGTTTTTTTAGTATAACAAATAGGGGTGGAGAATTAAACCTCTAACCTTGAGATAAATAGTACATGTCAATCATAAACTGAGTTATACTCAATTTGAGCAACCATAGTTAGAGTTTGCAAGGACTTGATGAGTTTTATGTATGTAAAAGTTAATATGAAATTTTATACTTTTTTTTTAACATATATATACTGAATCATTATTTTAAACTTAATAGTAAAACAATGCATGTTTAATCTATAAATTAATGTGGATGGTTAATGTATTATAGGATGTATGTTGAATTCTTAATTTACTTGTAGGCGAAATTCGTAACTTGCATACAAATACAATAAAATGATCAAATTTATGAATTGAAGTAAATATAAGGTCACATAAGCACGTGGATTTTTTTTTTTAGTACAACAACATTTAGAGTGGGAGATTCGAACATCCAACCTATTGGTCAATGGTACATGTCAATTATGGCTAAGCTACTTTATACCTTTCGAACTCTTATCTAACTATCTAACATAGATTTGGACATTAAAAGTAAAAACTATTTAACATGATTTATATTTTGTAAATTTTTTAATTTAGTTTTTAAGATAGACTAATTTGATTTCTTAATCAAGTTTTGGGTTCAAATTTTATTTTTTAAATGTTGGCTAGAAATTTAAATGTTTTTTAAATAAAAAATTTTATTTTTTAATAAATAAACCATGAGTGATTGGACCAGCTTGCACACACTTAGACGAATTTCAAAAATTTTAGAGTGTAGGGCGTTGAGGATTTACGTGCTTGCCTTTTTACATCATTTCATATGGGGTAATTTTAAAAATTTTAAAAAAGTTTTAGTATATGTTTGTTAATAGATTTTTTAATGGAGAGTCATCGAAAAAACTCAACTATAATATTTGTCATGAAGCCTATAAAAAAAACTTTAACCAAATTGATAATTGAATTGCAGTTTGACAATTCAACAAAATAATATGGTCTTAAAATGTTTCTAAGAGATCGTTTCTTTTTAATATATTATAGACGTATTGTTTGAGGAAGAAGAAATATATTTTATTAGCACAAGTCAGATTAAGAAGTTTCTTTAATATTTGGTAATGAAAACAATTTAATTTGTTCTATCAATAATTATCTTAACAAAAATTGTTTGGTAGGACGATTAATTATTGTGCCCATGATAATTATTTGGCAATGCATACCATTATTTTAATTATTAGATACATTGTTTTTGGAACAAAAATATATAAATACGAATACATTTATAGAAATTCATCAATATCAATCTATTTAACAAACAAGTAGTGCAATTTTTCAACTCTCTCATTCACCTAATCACCTTGTAGATTTGTATTTATTTATTTTAATTCAATAAAGAGTGGGGTGGAGATTCAATTCAAATTGGTAAAAAAAAAAAAGTTACTCATGCTTCTTTATTTATTTTTTATTTTTTAATTTTTAAATTCAGTCTGAATCTGATTCACTTTTTTAGATATTTTTTATCTTTTGTGTTCCAAAAAGACTAACAAATTTCGAGTGTCTCTCATGTGTTATAAATTCAAATATCCTTGTGTATTTAAGGAAAACAAAATCAATTTTTACCTCTAAACTTTCAATTCATCATATTGCACCCCAAAGTGAGCTAAATGTTTCAATTTTAATTTTAAACTTGAAAAAGTGTTACAATTTTTACCAATAAAATTTCGTTTGAAAATTTCTTTTAAAAGTATTACCATATACTTTCAAAAAATTATAAAACATGTTACGATACAAAATTAATAAGATTTCAAAGAAAAACAACACTAGAGCTAAATTTTTGTCAATTTTTGTGAGTTTTGACAGAGTTATTTAGGCCCTGTATTTTCACTAATTTTGAAATGGGTTTTGATAGTGATATAAAAAACTCATATTTGTTTTATGGATGTTTACTTTTTAAAACCCAAGTAATTATTATCCAAGAATAAAAATATCTCATAAACTATGGATTTTATTATGATGTGATTTTATTATCCTTTAGATGAGATGTTTCTACTTGGGACTTTTTTGTTTGGAAAAAAGAAAAGGAAAAGCAAGAGAAAAAAGTACTCATTAATTGATGTGTAAATTTAATTTCAATTGTTTTAAATTATTATTTATTAAATAAATTTTTAATATAAATATTTTAATTAAATATAGTAATTTAAATTATTTTTTCTAGAACAAAACCTATAAAACGAACACAAACATTTAGGCCCCGTTTGATAACCATTTGGTTTTTTGTTTTTGGTTTTTGAAAATCAAGCATGTTTTCTCCAAATTTGTGTACAATGGTTTTCATCTCCCTTTAGGAGGCATTTGAATTCTTAGCCAAATTCTAAAAACAAAAACAAGTTTTTGAAAACTATTTTTTTTAGTTTTCAAAACATGGCTTGGTTTTTGAAAACATAGGTAAAAGGTAGATAACAAACAAGTAGATCCATGGATGTGAGTAGTATTTATAGGCTTAATTTTCAAAAACCAAAAACCAAAAACAAAATGGTTATCAAACGGGGCCTTAACTTCTCGATATTAATTATCCTGCATATCAAAATACAGACATTTATTATCCAAATATTTAAATCCTAGGTTTTTAACTCCCATATATTTAATATATGCCATCCAAACAAGCCGTTAATGGTTAATTTGTGCATCAAACTTAAATTTGTGATAAATTTGATTTGTCAAAATTAGTGAGTTTATGAAGATTTTTACATTGCTTCTTGTTAAAATTATTGGTTGAATTAGAGAAAATTAAACAAACGATAGAAATTAAAATATTTAACAAAGTCTAGAGTCCAATTTAATGAGATTGAAAGTTGGTGATAATTGATAAGATGCGACAAATTTAGGTGTAAATATTGAATTTTTCAAAAAAATAAACACACAGAGTGGGCCTCTTAAACCAGCTCCCGTGGATTTGGGCTCAAAATGTGGTCCTATTAAACCAGATATCCGTAAAATTTGGGCTAAAAAATGGGCCGATTAAACCAGATGTCCGTGAAATTTGGGCTCAAAGAGCCTAACCCCACCATTCATAACACAAGCTTGTCAAACCAAACACTCGTGGGATTTGTGCTTCAAATAGCTCAAGCCACCCATTAAAAACATGGGCTCATTAAGTGTCCAAAACTTTAAGCAAGCGTTTGATTATTGATCTGAAACATAAATTTGAAAATGAGAGATTATGATCTGTTTGACACATGGATTTGATAATGAATGATTTCAAAATTTAGGATTTTAAAAGATGAAAGTGATTTCAAATCCTTATTTGTGTTTAGAATCAAATTGATTTGAAATCCCTAAAATTAAAATTTATTGTTTGGATGCTCACCATAAATGAAAAGAAAGTATGACCTTTTACTATTATGCCATTATGATTTTGCAAGAGATTATTTTGATTAGTAACAAAATATTTTAATATCAAATAATATTGTAAAATGCATATAACCATGAAAATAACCTATTTCATGCCATCCAAAAATAATAATAAATAAAATAAGAATATAAAGTATAAAAAATACACAGTGCATCAACAAACCTATTTTAAATATTTTGAAATATAAAAAATAATAATATCACCTTTATATATGGTAGAAGATTTAATAATAACATTTAAAATAAGTTAATACCATATAAAATAAGTCTTTTTTTTTTTTTTTTGCAAATGAATATTTAAAATAGGTTGAGATTACATTTGTCTTTTTCCAAAATATTTTCCTATTCGATTTTGTAAAACTCAGTAGTGTTATTGCTCATATAAATCTCATCTTCTTCTTCCTTTGTCTCTCCAATTCACACAAAATCCCAATTGGGAAGTATTCGTCAGCAGCTCTCTGGATTTTTGACTTCACCCCTCGAGAACTCATGGTCTCTCAAATCCTCTTTCAATTACCTTTCTCATTCAGAACTACGATTCTCATTTTTCAGTCCCTAACCCATGCTTTGAGGTTTTAATTTTTTTTGTTTTATTTGTTCTTTTAACCCATAGAGAAAAAAAATCATTTTTTGTTGATTTTTTTCAAACAATGTATGAAAATATTACAATAAAAAAGTGTATATATATATATATATATAGATTAGGTACTAATTAGTATAAGTTAATTAAAATCTAGTGCTCTAAAAATTAAAATAATATATAAACAAATAAAAAAAATAAAAAAAATAAAGGAGAAACCTGCACTATTTCTTGAAACTGAGAGGCGCAAAACTGTGCCACTCTGGCCAACGAACCAAACATATGTTTTATTAATAGGGGTGAAAAAACATATACATATACCTAAAATATAAAATTCGAGGGGGAGTATGTGCCCCTCTTGGCCCCAATGGATCCGCTCCTGAATATATTGAGACACCAATCTCAATACTAAGAAAACAATATAGCAATAGCAGTGATAACCCAAAGAAGAAAATCATTTCTGTCTATACCAAACAGTAAATGAACATTCATCCACAATCATGAAAGCATAGAAAAAATGATGTAAAGACATTTTCCTTTGTTCTTAATTGTTCTAACTGTTATGGTTAAATCAGTTTAGCCTTTATCCTGTTTGTAGTCGTTTAGTTTATAGTCGTTGGCTTGGTTTGTTAGGAAGTTAGTTAAGATTCTTAAAAGAACTTGAATACATCAAGTTGGTATTAGAGCAACTAATTTGGGCTCTTGATAGTTAGTCTTAGGATCACTCGGTGTGATGTAGTTTGACCCAACATGGACGTCGAAGCTTCCTCCCCCACACCTCAAGTCTTGGATTGACACTTGTAGTTGGTCGAGTCTTCGGGGGAAGAAATCAAGAGGGAATGAATGAGATTTAGCGAGCGGGTGGGACAACTCACTCGCCAAAGGAGCGACCTGAACACCAACCAACAAGCCTATGAAAATCTTAAGTGTTATTGCACCCCAAACTTAACTTATTGCTTGTTCTCAAGCAATTTTAAGCAAAAACAACAAGCAAAACAGTTAATAAAAAGCTTTTCAAATGATGTTTTGAAAAAAATGTTGCCTCTCATGAGAGGTCTCAAACCTTTATCACCTTACACAACTTTGAGATTTTCTCACGTAGAACCTTTACTTTTCTTTTTCAAGACAAATCATTATTATGCAAACCTACCAATCATGCTTATACACCCTAAGACTCAATCATGTCTAGTGTAGCCTTCGTTGTTCAACAAACTAAGTTTACTAAATATATAGACATTTTATCTCCCCCAAACTTATTATTGAAAGCTATTGCTAGGTCAATCTTTTTCTTTCTTTTCTTTTTCTAAAGAGAGTTTTACAGGGAAAGTTGGTTCTTGAAAGACGACCGAAGTGCCAAATACAAGGCTTTATGATTCAAGATTCTAAGTCATCAAGTGAAGAAAATTTCTACCAACAACTTCCCCTCAAGATTAGGAAGAAAGACCACCAAGAAGGAAACAGAACAGGGGTGATAACTCTAGGTTCAAAATGAAAATTGATCTCCCTAAATTCAATTGGAAGATGGACGTAGAAAACTTTCTTGATTGGATCAAGAATACTGAGGCTCCGTTTGATAAGCATTTGGTTTTTGAAAATTAAGTTGTTTTTTCTCAATTTTTCTACCATGATTTTCATCTCTCTTAAGGAAGCATTTAAATTCTTAGCCAAATTCAAAAAACAAAAAACGTTTTTGAAAACTACTTTTTTTAGTTTTCAAAATATGGTTTGGTTTTTGAAAATATATAGAAAAAGTGGATAATAAAACAAGAAAATTCATATGTGGAAGTAGTATTTATGGACTTAATTTTCAAAAACTAGTTATCAAATACGGCTGAAAGTTTCTTTTTCTTTTTAATAGGAATGTTGAAACGTACTAATATTTTGTTGGAGTGTAAAGCAAGATCGTCTTTCGTTTAACTATCTGGGGATTACAATTGGAGGTAGGCCAAATCGTATTTCCATTTGGAGGGGCTTTTCAATATCTAATTGATCAATTCAGTATTGGGAAGTATTCATTCTTATTTTATGTCCATTTTCAGAATTCCAGTGGCAGTATGCAAAATTATTGAGAGAGTTTTTAGGAACTTTCTTTGGAAGGGGGCTAATGCAATCAAAGCCAATCAGTCCCCAGCTGTAGGTAAATTCCAATTTTTTATCATCAACTACACTGTTGAGAAATTTGTAATTGTCTAGGCTCCATTTAATAATATTTGATTTTGGATTTTGGATTTTTGAAAATTAAGCTTATAAATACTATTTTCACCTATGTATTTCTTTATTATGTTATCTACTATTTACTTGTGCTTTTAAAAAACCAAGCTAAGTTTTAAAAACTAAAAAAAATAGTTCTCAAGAGCTTGTTTTTATTTTTGAAATTTAGCTAGGAATTTAAAATCTTTCCTTAGAAAAGATGAAACTCATTGTAGAGAAATTATGAAAAAACAAACACAATTTTAAAAACCAATAACCAAATAATTACTAAACGGGCCTTAATAAATAGCCCAAACAACATAAAATTCGATTCTAATAGAGCCCCCAATTATCTTCAACCTCCTTGTCTCAACAAATTTTACAGTGACACTATCTTGTTTTCCAACCATGTGGCACTAAAAATTCTTACAAGGAGGGCCATAATTTTACATTTTAACTTTCTCCATATATAATCTTTCAATTCCCTAAATTTAAGAGGAAATTAGAAAATATAAACATTTTTATATAATTTTCCTAATCTAAGACAAAACTGAAAGGAAGAAAAAAAAAAGGGAAAAAAAGGAGAATTTGTTATGTACTAAAACCAGAGAGCAAAAAGATTAGATGAGAATCTAATGCAGAATAATATTGAGTCCTGCATTTCTTATCATATGTCAAACCACCTTGGTCTTTCCCATCAAATCACACACATTGTAGGGAACAATATGGACAAAAGTCAAAAACAATTCATCATACATTGTGGGAAAAGTTGGAAGTAAGATGAGAATCTAAGAGAAGCTGCCAAGAACAAGAAAACAAACTTAAAAGATTATGCACACATTTGTCTCAATCAAACAAGTGGAATATTTACATTGAAGATGATTTTTCATGGGGGTTTAAATAAAATCATTCTTAAGGTGTAATTAGAGAGATGAGAGATCTCCAAAATGGTTCCAAATGCAATGGACCCAAACCTTGCATCGACGATCGAGCGATGTGCCCGTTACAAACAAACAGTTTCACACACATCCTAAAATAAATTGCTTCAGCTTCGAACACCGAATTTCCAACCGAAGCTGGAGAAAGATTTGTATCTTTTGTGTGAGCATTCTGAGGACGATTGCTTCGGTTCTTGCAAACTTCAGACTTGGCATGGAAATTTGACATTTCCAAGTTTCAACTAGCTAGCATACTATTCACAATGGACTTTGTTGACAAGAATGATGAACTACCCCTGTCGTCTATTGTGGGAGGACTTTGATCTTTAGAGTTACAACAAGAAGGCGTATTTGGAGCTGCAACCAAATGGGGAACTAAAGGAAGAAATTTTCTAAACGCAAATATTCTCTGTTTGGTACCCGCTAAAGTCGACCGATCCGTTGTCTCCTTGTTGCTGGAAAACAGAAAACATAGCTAGAGTTAACAATGATAGATGTGAAGAATTTCAATTTCTATAACTTTAGACATTGCTAATAGAAGGAGGTGGGCCCAATCAAACAGACATTTATATCAAGGAAAAAAGGCAAACTAACTTGTTGTTTGAGGAAGACACTAAGAAGTTCATCCTGGCCAAAGTTCTCAGATAAGAGGTCAGTTTGATAGCTTGCATCAGGGATTCTCTGAGGTTTGACCTCCACGGGGTTGAGAAGCGAGTTTTGGGCATTACTTTGTGCATTCTCGGGTTGAGTTGCATCCGAAAAGGAAAAGATAGTTTTTCCAACGACTGATGAATTTTGATTTTGTCCATTCGTTTGGCTTGAAGGAAAACCATGATGAATTAAAGTTGAGGGTGAGACATCAAAGCTATCCTGTATGAAGTTCCCATGGTGAGAAGTACCAAAGGCCAAGCTGCTTACATTCTGAGAATCCCAGTCATGGGATTTCTGCAGATGCAAGTCATTAAAAACATCATAACTCATCATTAGTCCGCCCGACCCTTTTAGATCTGAACTAATCTCTTCTTGAAACACCCCTTTACAGGTTAGGGTAGATACCGTCGAATCACACTGAAGAGAAAAATTGTTTGACAATTCTGTGGGCTGGTTCATTGGAAAGTTCACCATCAATGATGTGGGCGAAACTAGATTGTATCCGGGTCCTTGGGTATTATCAGCAGCCCCATTTCCCCTAGCAATGCTACATGATATAATCGGCTTCCTCATTGTCGATGGAATTCTGGGTAGGTGGCTAGCAGGAGAGTTATTTAGAGTCTGTCCTCCAGTCTGCTGTTGAGACAAATGCATTAGCTGAGTTCCGCCATGTTCAGTCTTGATATTGAGTGGCATGTTTATGCTCTCCCGAGTCTGCACAGAAGGGTGCATATTGGCAAGCTGCTTTGGCTCCATTTTTGTTGGAATCCCATGAAACAAGTTTACTGGTTTACTGTTATTTAGGTGCTGTGTTTCGTCCTCAACAAACCTCAATTTTGGATTTTCAAAGCTGAATATGTTGTTCTGATCAACAAGAGCCATGGATATGCTAGATTTTGCTGTAGTAGGCCTACGAAGTCCAGTTGCTTGGAGTGCAGCAAGACTTTGAGGCGAGAGATGACCGGTGACTGAAAGCGTCTGAAGATCAATCCCATTGAATGAGGCCATTGGCCCAAAAGGTGGGTCTTGGGGATTCATAAAAGAATTGTTCAAATTACATTGGTGTGAGTGTGACGATGATACTCCACTAAGCCTTCTAAGATATAAGCGATATTTCTGCATAACCATAAAATAAAACAATTAGGAAGCCTATCCTAACCATCAAGAAGAAAGAGAAAACACACAGAGCCTTCGAAACTCTTATACCTGAAGGTGACTGGCAACATTTTCTCTAGTAAGCCCCGGAACATTCATCAACTCCAATATCTTTTTAGGTACAGCCTCTGTATATTCAAAACAAGATTGAAAACATAACCAACAAGAACAATATGCACTTGGATACGGGTATCTGATGAACATATCCTTGAATGATTATTGACCGATCAAACTTATAAACATCCATAAAGTAAAATTAAAAAAAAAAAAAAAAAAGGCTAAAAAACTGTATTGAGGATGAGAAGAAAGATGAATTCTTAAGAAAAAAAGAACACAGAGGCAATGGATGACATAGATCCTTCTAAAACTTGGGTAAATGGCAGAGAGCAGGTTGAACATCATGAAGAGTGATCATGGGATTTACAAGGTCAAGCATTAAAATCAAAACAGCCTTAAATGAACATGAAACTTTGAAAGTTATACAGATCAGCTAATGTTACAAGGTCAAAGCATAGATATGTACATTTGTCTGCTCTAATATGCAGTCTATGGTTGTGTTCTTATCTAAAAAATATACAGTCATATGTTTGACCGAGGCATAAAAAACTGGAAGGGATAGGAGAGAAAACATACTGTCGATGCCTAGCTGATTAACCGCAGCGACAAACTGTTGATGGAGCTCAACTGACCATACCACCCTGGGCTTCTTTAAAGTCGATGTATCGTCTCTCTCCTCGGCCTCTTCTTCTGCATCCCTCCTCCTCTTTGAGCTGTTCCAACTCCCTTCATATGCTGAAGATGAATAATTTGCACCTTCAGATGGATTTTGCTCTCGATCTCCATCGTCCACACTCCCAGATTGCTCTAAATCTTTCCATTCAGTCTTTCTCTTCCGAACTACATGTTGCCATATGTTCCTGAGTGCTTCTATTCGAACGGGTTTGATCAGGTAATCGCAAGCACCATGAATCACTCCCTTCATCACAACATTCTTCCCATCATCTGCTGACATCACTGTACAATCACATGTCTCCAATATTAGTCTGCAAAATTATATAAACCATATAATTATACAAGTTAGCATTCAAAGATCCAGTAAAAGCATCTAAACCATGTTACTCACTGATAACAGGCAAATCCATCTCCAACCCAACTTGCTCTAGAAGTTTGAATCCATCCATGTCTGGCATATGCACGTCACTTAAGACAATATCAAACCCGTTTTTGTTCTCACGAAGCATGGACAATGCGATCTCTGCCCGATTACATTTTGTCACTGTAATTGAACCCCGAAAAGAGCAGATTAACTACTGATGATTTGTGTATAATCAGAGAATTGTAGTTAGAATTAGAATTATAATACAACCCCACCATGGGATAAAAGGGTCCTAAATCTATAAATGAGTACTGAGATGATAGCTTCTGAAGCACGTAAGATAAATAGCAGACTTTCGTGTAATCTCTGTTCTGAATCAAATAGGATAACAAGCTGGGAAAAAAAGGGGGGTAATAACTAATAAATGAACAGGTCTCTATTCCTAAAACGAGCAGGGATTCGAGGTCAGAGCCAACCCTAAACTTAAAACTTCCAAAAGAAACGATCTAAGAAATTGTACTGTGTGAATTCTTAACTCTCAGAAAACAGAAAACATGTCATCTGAACCCCAAAAATGGAAAAAACAGAAAAAAGTAGAGAACCCAAGAAATAGAGAAGAAAAAAGAAGTTGGAATTGAAAACAAACCGGCATAGCAGCAATTCTGAAGCATCTTTTCCAAGATCCTGAGACAGGTAGGATCATCGTCCACAACCAGGACGCGAAGACCCGCCGGGAACTGATCAGAAACCATTTCAGTGGCTTTTCTAGCAGAGGTTGAAGTCGGCGTCGGCATCGATCCCTTCACGTGGCTCAGATCCATTCCACAGAGGCTCAAATGTCCCGCAAAGCAAAAGAGAGTTAAAAAAAACAAAAAGACTACACCTTCAGAAGATTGATCCCCAAATTCACAAAGCCCATCAGGGCTCTCAGCAATAATCAGAATCTGGTTTTCCCAGAGAAAATAGAAGAATAATTTGAGCCCTCTGGACCTGAAATCGAAGACAATAACTCTTTTACTGCTTGAACATCAAATTCTCAGATTGATATGATTTCAAGGGGGCTTTGATCGTTTCTATTGCTTGTATTTACGAGTGTTTTACTCATAAAAGTGGGTCGCTCCTTGAAGAGTGGATCCAGACCAGTGCAGGACCAACTAACCAATGAACCCAATCCCTCTCTCTCGCTCTCTATATATTTCTTTCTCTCTCCTCACCTGGCTTTTTCCTCCAATAGTTGAACTGTTTTCTGCTTTTCTCTCACTGCAGTCCACTTTATCCGCTATAAACAGAGAGCAAAACCTACAAATGCCCTACTTTTAACAGTCAAATCCATTGGCTAAAGCTTCTTCTCCACAGAACTTTAACTCGAGATAACAAGATACAATTACAAAAAGACGTGAGCTTTTGAAATTAAACAAAATTTCAGCAGGATGTCTGACACGCACGGTGATGACCAAATTAATATTCTTTCAAATCTGATAAGGTTGAGGATCGAATTTGAGGTTGTTTACTTGCGTTGGCATGATAAAAAGACAGCCACTTGCGCCATTATGAGGAGATCAATTTTGAGGTTCCACTCTCAAGATTGTTTAAAAAATAACTAGACCCACAAAAGCAAAAAGCTCGATGGCTACTTGTAACTTGGGTTTAAACTATTCCAATAATAAGAAAAGTAAAAAGTAAAAAATAAAAATAAATTCCACGTGCTCCAAAGGAATCCTGTGAAGAACCCAACAAGCAGGGCTGGGAAGGTTGTCTGTCTCTGTCAATTTGAAATAATATGATAATTTAAAACAATAAAAATAAAAATTTATTTTGTTGTTGCTTTCAGGCCAAAGCTACCCGTCAAGTTGCTCTCCGCTGTCTCTGACAGCCTTTTGATTATTATATGCTTACTACTTACCCATTCATCTACCTGTGCTTCCCTCAGCGGACATCTGTCATTTCGGCTTCGTGGAAGATAAGATCTGTTTGGCTCCCATGCTTTCCAACCTTTCATTTTTCCTTTTCGCAGTCAGAGAAAGAAGATGTGAATTAATTATTAAAGAAATCAGGGTCGTCGGATTTGTTTTCTACTGTAAATTTTTTCTTTAAAATAAATAAATTATTCAAAGTCCATTATAAACCTATCCTATCTAGCTATGATTTTTTTTTTTTTTTGATAAAAATCTAGTCTAGCTATGAAGTAAATTTTGAGTAAGAAGATAGATCAAATCCTTGCAGGTGAGCCTATCCCATAATTGTTCGATTCATCCTTTAAAAATTTTCTGTTTATTTTTTACGTTACTTTAAGTACATAGGAAAAATATCAATACCAACCAATATTGCCACCAGTAAATGTTTTGCAGAAATACTTTTTAAAAAAGATAGACCTGGAGCGTTAATCTTCAAATGCCTGGTGTGTTAATATTCAAATGCCTAAGATTTAGAAGAAAATATACATTGAAGTTCTGTGAGAATTTGAACCTCCAACTTCAAAAAAAGATGTAGATGTCAATTATCGAGCTATGCTCATTTCAGCACATATAATTAAGTTTTATTCATAATAAATGAAAATGTTAGACAAAAAATTTAACAAACTTGAAAGTATAATTTCAATTCAAGATTCCTTAAAAAAAATTCAAGATATAAAATTCTATATGAGATTATAGCGTGATAATATAATAAGGGTAAAGCCATAAAGGAAGAGTGATATACATATATACAAAGTATTTAGGGGCTGTTTGGAGCGTGAGTTATAATAGTCTGAATTATAACAGTCTGTGGAGTATTATGCACCTCAAACATAGACTATTATAACCTAGACTAAATGACTCTACATTCTAAACACAAATTATATAACTCTACAAACTATTATAACTCACTCATAGCTCCAAACAGTCTCTTAAGATTTATATTTTTTCCTAATTCATTCCTCCATCCCTACAAAAAAAATAAATAAATAAAATTTTACCCCTTGAAAATTAATGGCTCCACCCTAATTCTAAGAAAAGAATCAAGGACAATAGTTTGAACTGCACAACTCAAGCCATGTAATATTCTACAAAAAAATTGCATTAAAATTAATTCAATTATTATATAATAATATATCCTCGATTTCTTATCCCTTTTGGATAAACAAGTAGCTTGCTTTTTCCATTGCTAAAAAAGTAAGAACCCTGCTAAAGTAGAGTCTACTGAACCGTATATTCCCTGGGTTGCACAATGGTCTAGTCTCTAAAAAGTAGAGTTGTTCGGAAGTGGCATGGAAAATAATTTTTTGTTTTTTCTCTAAAAATCAATAAAAATATATTCAATATTTGTTCTCTCTTTTAATTTACTTTGTAGATGGCCAATTTTAAAAAATGTTGTTTATTCTAGAATCAAGAATTTGAAAATAGCAATTATAAATATTCAATAGTTTTAACTTTATAAATAATCTAAAAGTTATTCTTAAAAAAGTACAGTTTTTAAATTAGAAACAAAAAACCATTTACTAAAAACTTACTCTCAAACAACTTCCAATATGTCACAGAGAATCTACTTTTAACAAAATTGAATAAATACTAAAAGAAAATATATTTCAATCACTATTTTAAAGTTCTTTTTTTTTTCTTTTTTCTTTAATTATATTCTCACAAATGACTTTTCTTAAAGAATAAATAAAATTATTCTCCCATTAAAAATAATTACTTTAAATCAAAGTTTACAAATCATTTGAACAAAATTCTAAACAACAATTTCACAAGTAAATATATATATATATATATATATATATATATATATATATATATATTTCAAACGCAAATCTCTAAAGAAGTTATAATATCTTATTTTGCAAACTAAGTCAAAGATGCAGATATTTTACATGTATTCTCAGATTTCTAAAATCTTTTTAATACTCTCATATTTTAACGCCACTTAGAAGTTCTTCAATCATTTTTAATTTTGCATCTTTTAAGAAAGAATAATAAATAAATGGATTTTTTTTAAAAGAATAAATGGATAAATTACAAGTTTAATATCTAAACTTTTAGATCATTTCTATCGAATTGTGTCAACTTAATTTCTCTACTTTAAAAAGATCTTAATAGACTCATACAATTTTTAAAGGACAAAAATGGAATAGATACAAATCTTAAAGTTCAAAATTTATTATTTAACCTAACCGAATTTATGGGTGGCATCACCAGGAGTAACATAAAATGAGGAGTAAAATAAAAGTTTTCAATACAAAAAGTGAAAAAATGAAAAATATTTGCCACGTGGTGATCCACAAAGCGTTCGACCGAAGAAATGGCCAACAGGAAAACTACAATAATGGCCAATCACTTCACTTCTCTGTCTTAATCGCCACGAAAGCGGCTGTGAACTACAATTAAATATTAAAAAATAAAAAATAAAAAATAGCAAGTCGTTAAAACTTCAAATTCTAAAAGAGAATTGAAATCCCACTACCGAAAGCTGACACAGAAGGGCAATAACAAGCATGTTGCAAGCAGCGAGCAATTCAATAGAGACTAAATATTAGATAGCATATGAAAAGAAAACGACAGAAAGACCCCCAAAAAATGATGGGTGAATAACTTTAAAATAACAAATAATCTACGTAGATACCATCATACCATATGCTGCCGGCTAAGCACGATTCAACTAGACACCTTTTCTAATCACTTCAATTGGCTTTCAACAAAGAGAACACTTTTTAAATAGACCACCATCTAAGTACTACCAATTTGAAATGTACTACAAAATTAGACTTTGTACCTGATAGCCCACCCAAGTGAGACGAAGGAACTATTTAAGCCGAGCACTCGAGCAAGGTGGGCCTCGTCACTCAAAGACGGTAAGCTCAAGGAGTCTATAAGGCACTAAAGCTTGGTATGGTCATATAAAACCTCGGTCAACTATCTATCAATCAACTATTGGCCCAAAGACGGTAAGCTCAAGGAGTCTATAAGGCACTAAAGCTTGGTATGGTCATATAAAACCTCGGTCAACTATCATTCAATCAACTATTACACTTAGCTAACTTAATAACGCATATGACTGGTGCTAAAAAGATATGCTTGAAGGATATGCTTGCACTTTATGTCGATCTAGCACACCACATTTAGAAGTTGTTGATGTAAGAAAGCTATAATTAGAGGCATATCGTCATGCTCTACAATGACTTAATATGTCATATCCTAATGTCAACTACCAAATTGACCAATGTTAAGGGCACCACACCTTAAGCCATCAAATTCTAATGGTAATCATCAAACTTTTCCTCTCTTTTGGAATATTATGTGTCTCATTTATGTATTTTTTAAATCAAATCTAAAAAAGAACAAATCTTATGTGTCTCTTCATTTATGTATTTTTTAAATCAAATCTTTTATAATTTGCTTATGTGTAATCATTCATCAATCGTTAATGTATTCTACAGCCTACAAAACAATTTGTCTACAACCTCTCTTTTAAATAAAGGGGAATGATCAAAGATGCACACACTCTCAGGCGAAAAAGCTATCGTAATCAAAACTTTAATCTAATTGAAGTGTTATAGAGTGGTTAACATGCACTACTTATGTCAATGGATCCTCAAACCACGTCACTCTCTTCCATTCCATCTAATCCTTTTTCTTAATACATGACTGCACAAACACAATTTGAACTCCTCAAGCTCTACTTAATGATAAACTACAATAGATGAAGCTTGTTTTACCTGCTGGGTTAACTCATAGCACATAAATGAGCTCATTCATCTTACAAACTTCAACTTCTAAGAGCAGTTCCACAAGCACCATTTGTAAGAAGAAAATGGCTCTCAAATTACAGCGAAGATATGTCCTCTGCTTGAGACTGCAAACCCACAGCTGAGCCGATGCAAGTTGTATCTCCAAACAAATGTTCATACAGTGAAAGAATCATGTGGTCAGCATACTATTCAATCACACGTAGAACATAAACCCCGGGGTTTAATGCTAACACGGACAATTAAGCAAGCACAAAATAAAATACAAAGAAAAGCTGTTGAAAAAAGAGAAATAGACGAAAGAAAATAGAAAGAATGTGATATATAACGGGAAAGGGCTTCAGTTCAAATTATTATTCACATTTTATTTAATAATTTTGATGAAATTTTATTGTTTTCCAATTTTATCCTTTCTAAAACATATTAAATAGGGTATCTTAGTCTTTTTGCTTTGATTGATGATGTGACATTTATCCTTTGAACTTTTTCTTTCAAGTATATAGCCAAAAACTTCCTAAACTTTTGTAATTCATGACTTGAGTTGCATGCAAAAAACATTGAAGTATGATTGACCATCCTATCTTGTGAAGTGTTTCACTCGTGAGTGGGTTAAGGAACTTGTTATCTATCTCAAGAGATTGATCTTAAAGGCAATTTGTGTCTAACCTAAATTTTAGGTTCACATACTGAAAGGGTTTCTAATTCCAATTGTATTGGATTTTTATATCATGATGCATAAATTACATGTTTTTTTTTGCCAAAAAAAAAGTATTCGCTATGATGAAAATTGGTGCGACAACTTGGCAGCTTTCAAAGAATACAGTATATGTATATGTATGCACAAAAACCCTAAACACGTTCCTTGTTTTTCTAGTACCAACTCAGCCTTTACTTTTTCTCGCCTTAAAGGTCCATTGCCAACTCTTTGGTTCCAACACAGAATTCAAATCACACATTTATTAAAATAAGTGTACCCAATAAGATAAGATTTGTGCTCCAGCATAGAAACTAAATCAAGAAATTTGATGGAGGATATAGATGTCATAAACCAACTCTCCTTGATGTTGTAGCTCAGAGGAGAATCAAATTTAGTTATTTCTTCATTTATATTTACACCATCCAAGATTAACATTGGGAACGCATTCTCAAGTCTGCTCTATTTGAACTCATCTCTTCATAGGCATCTTCTTATGAATTCAATTTGGCGAATGTAGATTGAGCTTGAGGGAGGGGAAAAATGGCGAATGTAGATTGTGCTTGAGGGAGGGGAGAAAATCAATAAGCCTACCTCCATGATTAAGAGATGCCTCATGGCTCACGTCATTCTCCTCTCTCTAGAGAATTCCTTTTATGGTGTATAGATGGGGACTTGAACATGGGACCTACAACTCTGATTTTGGGGTGATGTAGGATAGATATTGATTAGCATAACTCTCCCAAACATTACAGGGACAAGTTCAAAATATTCCCAATCCCATAGATCACGCGGGGATCAAGTCCAAGAATATACTCTCTGAGTCTTTTCCATTTAGAATCATCAGCTTGAAGACATCCTTATGAACCCGATTGGGCACATTCAATAAGCAGGAAGAAAAACTGCCAATTTCTGTAAAACCAACCCGTTGTTCTTGCTAATCCCAAAAATATTAATTATGCACTTTATCAGAAACCAGTCACCTAAATTAATGATACCATAATTCAGAGAGAAGCTCGAACAGAATTTGGATCTGAACGGAAAAGATCATGCAGCACAAAAGCTTCTTTAGGAAAAATGAAACTCCCTGCTGATATTCTAGCTCCATTTAAGTGAAATAATAATAATAATAATAATAAAATCCAAACATAATCATGATACAGCTAGCTAGAAATCCTTCCTCAAACCCTGAGCTAAACAAAGCGCCTTGGTTAAAAGAGCATTAGTCTAAATCAATTATTTAGACTAATTGGACAGAAAACACTGCCCACCAATTGGTTAACAAATGTATGGTGCATATACGATAGCAGAGTTTTACAAACAGCTAAATCAACATTTTCATTCTGCTTACGACTGCAATTAGAGTATGACAAATTTGAACGTATAGATAAGCATCAAACCTCCAACAGACGAAGAGCTTCGCATCATGGTGAAGTTGTGTCGTCCACATCTGCAACGATCATGCCATTAAACTATAAACATCGAGCAACTTGGCCACATGCAAGACATTACAGGCAAAAGCAATCAAATCGATTAGCTATTTTTGGCAGAAATAAAATGAAGAATCCACAACTTCTACGAACACCGACTAATCAATAATTCAACAACACAAATATAGATCCAACAAACTAATATCTAATCGAGAAAAGTGTCTTCGAAGAATATGTTGCCAGATACCAGCAAAATGAAAACGTAATCGAAATTCTCAGGGGAAAAAATGAAAAAAGTATCAGATAGAAATATTCGCATCCAAAATCGAACTCCATAACACAAATGGCACAACGCACAATGGATTGATTTCAAAGGGAGATGAAAATTTAAAATGAAATCACAGAGAACCAAGAAAACAAAGATGCATTCGCGATCAGTAAAGAATCACGAAAACGTAATACATTAGAAAGCATAAATGAGAAACGGATTGGAGAGAATCATAAATGAGAAACGGATCACAGTTCTTAGTACAGCGAGTAGATTGGCGCTCAACATGGATGAAAATCTTGGAGGAGAGAAATCTCGTGAACCTGAAGGAATGTTCAGTGAAGTGGAGTTTGTAGACTCGCGGTTCAATATTATCCAGCCCATCTTAACTATAGAAAGCCTGAGATAAAAGCCCAGACGACGAAATCGAGGCGGTACAATGAGAAAGAAAAAAGAAAATAATCCCGAAGTTTAAGAATGTTTAATAGGGTTTTTTTTTTTGAAAAAGGGAATAATATAATATTAAGCACAAAGATTCTTAAGAGTTACATCTTGAGAAGAAATAGATAAATTATTTATCCAAACCGGAAAGTCACTTGTCCACAACATAGGAGGACCATTTAACCCCGATCGAGCTAAACCATCAGCCAGAAAGTTGTTCTCGCGACGAACATGCAGAAACTTGGTCTGAAGAAAATCTTTTTGAACCATCTTTATATCATAGATAATATTTCGAACCTCAATAGTCGTGTTCCACCATCCATTAAGCATTGAGATCACAGCTAAAGAATCTGAATGGACTTTGACGCGGGAAAAACCTAACCTTTGAGAAAGGCGTAAACCATCTAGCACGGCACAAGCCTCAGAACAAATGGGGGAAACATACATGTTATTGCAATTTTCCATGGCAGCCACAAGACGTCCATCTAAATACCTTATTGCAACACCCAAACCAGTGACACAATCCTGTTCATTACAAGCTGCATCAACAAACACATTAACCCAATCACCCTCTTCTTGTTGAAAAGATTGATTGTTTTGAGGCGAATTTTCCTTACGAATGACGTAATTAGATTTATAAAAATCCTGCAAGTAGTTTAATAGGGTTTTAAACTTTGTATTTAATAAGTTTTTCACATATTTGAGATTTTTTTAAATTAATTGACCTATTAATTATATAATTAAAATTTATCTCTGCTGTAAATTTTAAAAAATGTTTTGGTCAATGATTTATTATACACAAAATTAAAAATTCAGAGTTAAAGTGAATATAGATTAGACATGTACAATCTACCAAGAAGTCGGAGGTTCGAATCTTCACTCTAAAATGTTGTTGAACTTTAAAAAAAAAATGAAAATTTGACTTAATAGTCATTTTTTAAAGTTAAGGAACCAAATAGATAAAAACTTGAGAGTTTAGGGATTAACTTGTAATCTAACAAAAAAACAAACCTAACTTTTACTAGTTGTGTCAATTTTCAATGTAAAATTTCAATTTCATCACATTGAACCTAGACTTGTACAAATGTTGTCAACTTTACTCTATATTCTATTTATGAAAATTCACTCCATTAATTATAATAAAAAACAATGTAATTTTTTTTTCAAAAACTTGCTAATTTTAATAAAATAAAATTTTATACAAAATTAAATTTGATATGTGCACAAAATTGATAGTGGAATAATTCTTCCAAAACTCACCAATTTCATACCTTAAGCTCTAATGTTGTTTTTGTATAAAATCAATCAATTTTGTACCGTAAGTATGTTTTTAGAATTCATTGAAGACATGCGAGATATATATATATATTATGATCCATCAAATGAAAATTTATTAGAAGGTAAAACTTGCAACACTTATTCAAGTTTAAGGTAAATATTGTCATGTTTATTTAAGTTTAAGATGCAATTTCATGAAATTGAAAGTTTATTGTAAATTTTGATATATCTTACCAAGTTTTGGGGGAAAAATGATAGTTTCTCTAAAAAAAAGGTCAAATAATTTTTTTTGGTATTAAAATCATATTTTCATTGCTAATTTTCAGAGTTACTTCATTTTTGCCTCAATTTTTTAAATGACCATATTAGTTAGCTTTGAAGTTTATTTTATTTTGATCCCTCACCTTTCAAAAAATATATATTTTTAGTCCTCAAACCTGAAAAAAAAAAGTTAACTATTTTAATTTTGTAATTATTTTAACCAAAATGGGTATTTTTTTTTCCAAAACTTTTGTTTTTTTCAAATATATCCATTGAAATTTAATGGACTATAACTGAATAAATCTAAAAATTGAAATTGGATTTAGACCCAACCTACTAAGTTAGTTAAGGTATCGTATACTAGACCAAAATGTCAGAAGTTCAAATTCTCACTCTCTATATTGTTATCATTCTTGTACAAAGAAAAAAAAAAGATTTGAACCTAAGTTTTTTTAAAATAAAACAAATAACCGAAACCATAATTGTTTAGAAAAAAATCAATTTCATCAAATTGCACCTCAAACTTAGATAAGTGTTGCAATCTTAACCTCAATCTTTAAAAAGTGTTGAAATTTTAACCCTCTAATAAGTTATTGCTCCAAATATCATTAAAAGAAGTTTTCTTTTATGCGAATAAGTTATTGCTCCAAATGTCATTAAAAGAAGTTTTCTTTTATGCGTTTAATGAATTATAAAACATACATACAATATGAAATTGATGAAATTTGAGAAAAAAGGACATTAGAGCTAAATTTTTGTTGTTGAAATGTATGAATTTTGGCAAAGTTATTTAATAGTTAATCTGTACATTGGTTAAACTCATTTTTGTGCAAAAATTTTATTTTATTGAAATTAATGAGTTTATGAAGATTTTTACACTGTTTTTGTTAAAATTAGTAGACGAATTAGCAGAATTTGAACCGAGGAAAAAAATTGCAACACTTATTTAAGTTTAGAGTCTAATTTGATGAAATTGAAAGTTTAAGGTCCAAATTGATACAAACTCACAATTTTAAGGTCAAATTTGATTTTTTTTTCCTATTTTTTTTTGAGTGATTACTCCAAAATATATACACAACTTTAAAAATAAATCTATAAAAATTTAATACTGAATTTGTTGCTAATTTGCACAGATGATAAATAAAGAAAGAACAAACCTTATTATTTATAAGAGGTTTGAGTAGTTGGGTATAACAATGTGGAGGTATGGGAAATTGAACCTCCGACTTCAAGAAAATAGTACATGTTAATTCCTGTTGAACTATGCTCATGTTAGCGGTATAGGATAGTTAAAACTTTGAATGTTGTTTCCCTTAGAACCTATTGATTTGCAAAGATGTCTATATATGTGTTATTGTTGGTTCTCCACTTTGAACGTTGCTTTCTTTAGGTTCTTTCATGGCTAATTCTCATTCCTAGATAATGTTGCTTCACACATAAGATGGTCTTCGTTCAAGCGTTGCCTGTAAAAAGCCTACACTAGAAAAATACTTAACTTCCAACATTTGTGCTAGAATAGAGTATGTTTTAAGATTGGCCACGTGTTCTAGAAGATTCGTCGCACACTTGTGCTACAATAACTTGTTGTAGTTAGTACATTAAAGTAATTATATTTATTACTTAATTATGAACGACGACATAATTTTTCAACGGTGACTTTTTATGGTATCAATTAGTGTAGGAAAATTGTTACTATTTGTTTTAAAAGTTATTATTATGCCATAATTATCACTCTTCTTGGTTGCTATTCCTTCCAGCTTGTGGCATCGTTGTAAAAGTCATACTTGTGCTTTAAGTAAAACTATCATTCCAAGAATATGTTTTTCTTTGAGAACCTTTTATCTTTATAAATACTACAACTTTCCACATAGTTTGTAAATATTAATTCATAAATTCCCTTTCATACATATTAGAGGTCAAATAATAGAAATTGTACGCTGGTTATAATTTGATTTTCTTGTAGTTTGGGTTGTATTATTATTGTTACAAGAAGAAAAATATTGTTATATATGAGAGAGTTATCAAATCACATGACAAGTGTGGAACTAAAGTGTTATTTTTTAAAAAAAAAATTATATATAAAATAAAAAATTAAAACTCTCTCTCTAATTTGTCCCCTAAAATTCGTAGGATCTAAATATTATCAATATAAATAGTTAAAATGTAAAATTTTATCTCTTTAAAAAAAAAATGTAGTCATATAAAAATATAGCAGAATTCCAATATTCATACCCATCTCATTTTCAAAACATTATAATCAATGTTTTTTTTTAGTATAAGTGTACAACAAATACAGGAGTATGGGGATTTGAACCTCTAACCTCAAAGAAAATGACTATGGGATGTTTGGAACACCGTGTTGGATTTGGACACATTATTTAGAGCATCGTGTTGGGTTTAGATGTCAATTACCGCTCAGTTATACCCATTTTGGCATAAGCAAAGTTATTTAAATTAAATAATATTGAAGAATGGCTGTGTTTGTTTATTAATCTCCAACGGATACAAAAATAGTCGTTAAAGAAATGTTATATACCTAAAATTGGACTTGCAACTAATAACCATGTGTTGCTTTATCACAAAACAACGTGACTTTTAAATAAAAACTAATATTTGTTAGATACTTTTTAAAAAAAAAAAAACATAAAATAAAATAAAAAGTTTTAAAATTTTATTTTATTTTACTTTTTTTTAGTTCAATTTTCAAATTAAATCGGTTTAGCTCCGTTTAATAACAATTTGGTTTTTGAAAATTAAGTTTATAAATACTACTTCCACCTATAGATTTCTTTAACTTATTATCAACTTCTTACATATGTTTTCAAAAACTAAGCCAAGTTTTGAAAAAAAAAAAAAAAAAAAAAAGCTTTCAAAAATTAATTTTGTTTTTAGAATTTTGCTAAGAATTCAAATGTTTTCTTATAAAAAATGAAATCTATTGTAGATAAATGATGAAAAACAAGTACAGTTCTCAAAAATAAAAAACCAAAAACTAAATGGTTATCAAATGGGACTGTTGACTGAGAAATTTTAGTTAATCACCAATTGCCACGTCATTATTCCAAATTAATGACGAAACTAAAAATAATTAAATTGGGGACCAATTATAAATTGGTTATATGGATTTGGGGTCAAAGTTAGATAAAACCCAAATCCAAATAGTTAATAGCACTTGAAACGTGCTACTTTATAGCTTTAATCATGACATTTTCGTTACCCTAATGCATATATTTGTTTATTTTGCAGGGATTAAGGAAACTAGATTCGATTGGAGCACTTTGGATGAATTAGGGTTGAAAGTAAGCTAATTGGACTTGATTTGAGCAAGAAAATAGTAAAAAATCCAAGTCCAAGCCAAAGGACCCGTGGGATCAGCATTTAAACGCTGAATTGAGCGTCAAAAATCTAATAAGGCCTTGCTCAATGCTGCTCGACACCATGATTTTTCCTGTTAAACGCCAGTAGCGTCTCGATGTCATGCTCGACGCTAAGCTACTGTCTTGCTCAACACTGTTCGACGCTGCGCTAGTAGCGTCTCGACACCATGCTCAACGTCGCTCAACGCCACACGAACGAGCGATTATTTTTTCCTTACTTGTGAGACGCTGCCCCAATCCTATTTATAGAGAATTTTACTTTAGGGTTAGAGGGACCTTTTGCCTCTTTTTGCTTAAACCTTCTATAAAGTTTTAAAGAGCTTTTTCTTCTTTTATTGGAAGACTTCTATTGTAACGAATCGAACCATGTTGAACTCGGAGGACACTATCACGATGCTTGGCTAAACCTCACATTTGTGATTTAGAGGTCGGTTGTAAGCCAATTGCAATGTTGTGAGGCTTGAACTTGAATGTAGTTTTTTTATATTTACAAGTATTCTTTGATTCATGTTTTCAATTTATGAGCATATGTCTTTGATTGAATTGACGTCTTGGTCATTGTATATGTTTGATTGTTATTCATGATGCATAATCTGTAATTGTCGTGCTTGTTGAGCCTAGTAGCATTAGGATTACTACATGTGTGTTTTATAGGTTTTCCATAACTGCATAGCTTACACGTTTAATTCTAGGAATTAAAGGAGCAATTGGGTTAGGTTGATGCTATTTCATTTAATCGGTTTGTCTTAGCTTTTTCAAAGTGCTTAATGCTTTTATCTAAATATTATGGAACAGTTTCGTGCCCAACTATTTAGATAATTAGTATTGACTTTGATGTTTGTTAGAGTCAATTACTTTAGGGGATTTGTTGCTTGTTTGGAGTTTTCCTAATAAGTTGACCAAGTACTTGCATAATTAAGTTAAAATGTTTTGAATGCCTATGATCAATTTTTCAATTGGATAAAACCGTACATTTGAATTAGATTTTGGTAAGATTTGATCTATCTTTGTTTTTATTTGCATATATTTTATTTGATTTACAACAAAAAAAATACAAAACCCCCTTTTTATTTTCTTTTGCAAAATTTAACTTGAGAAATTAATATTCGATTCCCTGAGATCGACCCAATCCACTCAATGCTACAAGTAGCTTAAGATCAATTTATAAATTGTAATTTGACAAGCCTTCGACAAACTCGCGTGAATGGTTAGGCCCAAAGCCAACAAAGCCTAAGTCCAATGGTTGGGCCCAAAAGCCACTATAGCCCAAGTCTACATGCCCATGGAAAACTCTATAAATAGAGGAGCTCTCCTTTATTTGAGGGGTTCATAAATTAAACTTTCTAGAGAATTCAGAGAAAATCCTAAGGTGTTTAGGTGCTAAACACTCCCTAAAGTCCTTAGGTGCTAAACACTCTCTAAAGTTCTTAGATATTGAACACTCTTTGAAGACCAAAGACTCTTCAAGACTTGAAGACCCTAAAGATTGACTGAAGCTACAATCTCGAGAACAAGCTACAAAGCCCTCGAGACAAATCCACATTTGAGAACAAGCTGCAAAACTGTCACACCCCGCCCCAGATTAACTCTACCAAACCTAGGATGAGATGTGATGGCAGTAGACCCCAAATGTGCAATGGAATCTATTGCCAAGTATTTATCTCTTCTTTCATTATCTAACTTTATCTATAAATATCCCATAAACAACTTAAACAAGATTTCTCTCTTTTCTTACAAAATATGATATGCAATGACTTGACAAACTGGTGGCAGATTCTGATTAGCCAACTTGCGTTTGAAACTCAAGAGCAACCTGGTGGAAAAATTTAAAAACAAAAGAATGAGCTAAAAAGCCCAGTGAGTGGTGATTCATAAGAAAATACATTTTCAAGAAAATTATTCTCTTACTAAACCGAAGTTCATAACTCTGTGAAATAATGTAAATCACGATCAGTTTAGAAACCTTCGAGATCATTTAAAAACATTAAAATATGTAAATAAACAACTCTTGAAACAACACCTCTTAAGTCAACAATTCTTGAAAACATAAGCACAAGTTCGTAAAAGCATAGATAGGAAAATTCGTAATTATAGCTCTGGAAAGCATAAACATAACTAGTGAAATTCATCACCAAATCTGTACCCAAATCTCTATCATACTATGTACCGAGTAATCTCCAGATACATAGCAGAACATATCTCTGTCATACGTGCACGTAGAGCAAACTCTAACATCTGTAATGCTTCAGGTCCAGGATTTGGACCAGGATTTGGAATCCGGATTTGGCATCTAATGGCCCCGGCATTCCCCTGCATCCCCTGCGGCCTGAGCATCTAGCATACTATGGAAACACATTCTCATAGCATATCGGGTAATCACCATGGGTACAAAGATCTAGTGGTTTGAAAACCACTTCCAACATAAACCTCTTAAATCACAAATCACTTTAAATCATAAAAATTCTTAACTTTTCAAGATCTCAAACTCTTTCTGAAAATTATATATTTCTCTAGACAATCGTTCATAAACTTGAGAGATTTCTGAAATAACATTAAATATTTATAATTTCTCAAATAATCATCAAATCTCTCAAATAATATAAACATTTTCAAAGTCATATTTTCTTTGAAATTACATCCCATGAAAGTCATACATTTCTCAATAAACATTTAAACTCTTCAAACATCTCAATAATCATAAATATCTCGAATATCTCTTAAAACAATAATTCAAGCTAAAATCACAAAATTACTGAAAATTTATACAATTTTTCTCAAACATCTCTAAACCATAACTTCAGTAAAAATCATAAAATATTGAGAATCTTCGACAATTCTCTATAAATCTCATAACAATTTCTTTAGAATCATATATAATTAAAGAATTCTTGAAAATTCCATCATAATAATTAAATGATGAAAATATTTCAAAAATAAACCACTCACAGAAATATCAACGTCAGCTCTTCAGATCATATGCTAGTCCAATTTCTGTCCAATCTGAAATTTCCAATAACCATGCCATAGATTATGAATTATTTCCAAGAGAAATAAACATAAACTTCCTATTAATTAATTAAATTAATTTCCAATTTCTTTCTCTTAATCCAAATTCTCAAATTAAACTTTCTCTCTCATTCCAATAATGTAGACAACATATTTGTCTTTTCTCCAATTAACTAATATTTTCTTCTCTCTCTCTTCCACAATCCATCTTTTTCTTAAAATCAAATAACATTTATTTATTTATTTCCAAACTACCTCTCTCCTCATTTACATCTCCTCCTTTCATATTACAATAGAATAATGGTTTATCTACTCCAATTCAATTCTCTCTCTCAAGTGGGCATCCATCTCAACCAAAACTTTCTCCCTCTTCATAATACCCTTGTACTAACCATCAAATTCTTCTAATTTCTTTTATTACCAATGTACCTTTAATGATAAAATAATTTATCACTTCTTTTCACTATTCATCATCTTCTTCCTTAAACTCACAAAACATTTCTTCCCTTTCACAAATCTACAACTTCCAATCTAGCCTTTTTATTTCTTTCTTTTCATGATTATAAATTTTTCCATTGATCTTTCCACACCAACTATTCCTTTCTTGGAAATCTCTCTCTCTCTCTAGAATTTATATTGCAATAGTCTACCAAAACAACATGATTTGCTCATTCACAAATTTCTTCATACAACCAAACCGAACAAGAACACAATAAATTAGTAAACCTCATACAAGCTTTCAAAAAGTAGAAGAAATCAAAGAGATCCACAACATAAATCTCAATCTTTAATGGTTATCCTTGTACCAATACTCCACAAAGAAAATTCATGGAAGCTTTTAAACAAAAGGAATCAAAACCCCACCTTAAAAAGTGTCCAATACTTCAATATGCAACTCTCCTTCTCTTTCTCTTTCTCTTTTCCTTCTTTACCTCCTTTCCTTCTCTGTTTTTCGTGAACCTTTTTTTTTTATTTAAACCAAAATAATGTATGTGGCTTGAATAAGCATACATGTGGCTTCTTTGAAGCCACACATTATTTCTTTTATTTATTATTATTATTATTATTTCAAAAATACACCAAAACCATACATATTTTCACTTTCCTTTTTTTTTAAACAAAAATTTACCCCATAAATTTCAATTTACTTTTACTTCTAATTTATTCCAAACTTCTCCTCTTTCAAGACATTTGAAAATCAAATAACTATTATGCCATATAAATACTAGAAATCCAAAATTGGATCTTACAAAAGCCCTCGAGGGAAGTCTATCTTCGAGAACAAACTACAAAGCCCTCAAATGATTAGAGATTTTACGACACCCACATAAATAAATACAAATTCAAACTCATTTATATGTGTCTTATTTTTTTTTGTTGAAATTACATGTGAACAGAGACCTTTATTATCAATATTTTCTTTTATAGAACATTTGAAACACTCTTTTTAAATTTTAGTCCAATCTACAATACATAAATGATTTTTTAAAGGCAATATTTTTTAGTCTTAAAACTCAGTTAAAGTTCCAAAAACTTTTTTAAGATTAAAATAAATATACCCTAAATGTATAAAAAAATCTATCTGATTTATAGAAAGCTCATGTGTCCTTACATAGTTATTTTACTAGCATATCTAGACATTAAGGCATGTACTATTTCTATTTTTTTTTTTTAAAAAAACAAAAAAAAAAAAAACAAAAAAAAAAAAAACAAAACAAACCTTACATGCCACTAAAAATAAATAGATAGATTTTGTTAATGGAGTTAGGTCTCATGACATTTTTTTTGTTTAGAAATATTTCATAACATATTTATACGTCTCAATAGATTAATAAAACAATAATTTAATGAGCCAGTCTATGTATAGTTCAACTATTAAAGTATATACTCTAGACTAAAAGTTCAGAGGTTTGAATCTTTTCACTCCACTATTGATGAGCTAAAAAAAGAAATAATAATTTAATACAATATAAATTTTGTTAATAAATATTTTTTTTTTGAGTTCAAAAACATTTGTAGTGGGGAGATTCGAACTTTCGACCTCTTGATTGATATATGACAATTACCGCTGAGCTATGCTTACTTTGACAGTTTTGTTAATAAATATTAGCAACTTTTTGATAAAAGAACGAAATTGAGAATCTTAAATCTATATATCTATATAAATGGTGCTTGAGGGGAGAAACTTTTGATTTCCATTTTTGCCCCTTCTTAATTTGAAAACTTTCCATTATGACATTCTTAATTGAAACATTTTTGGTTCTGTCCTCAGTTTGAATAAACGTCATAAAATATCTACAAATCTCATATTCATAAATTAATATTTAAAACTTCTAAAAATCATATTTAAAATAAAGATTAAAAGATAAGATTGTTTTTAATAAATTAATATTTAAAACTAATCTCTACGGATCTCTAATTAGTGTTTTTTTTAAGAAATTAATATTCAAAACTTTTTAAATTCATATTTAAAATACTAAAATAAAGATAAAAAGATAAGATAAAACTACACATACCATGGTTTATTAAAAAAATAAAGAAAATAAAATATTAAATTTTTATACACAATTTGATTAATAAAGGGTGAGTTAACAAAAAAAATTTAAAAATTGTATCTAATAAAATTTGAGTTAAACGTTTCAAAATCTCTACTCATATGTTACCCATATATTAAAGAGTGATGCTCAATGGTGATTGACAAAATAATCTCCACCCATCTGTAAAAAAAAATATAACGATTTATTCAAAAAATAAAAAAGGAAAATATTATATTATATTATGTAGACAAATCGATTAATATCACGAATCTATTCAAATCGACCATATCATATCTGTGTATTTGCATAAATTAAACGTCATATATTGTCTATATATAGTACGACCCACAATTTAATTCTTTCATATCTTCTAAATGATTCCAAAAACCATGTAGAGGAGAGAAATTTTGACTTTCCATATTTCATTTTTTATGGTTATGATTTAATTTTTCAATTCTCAAGGTTTAAACAATTTATTATTAAAGAGATTTCATTAGGATGTTAGAGGTCGGCAAGTGAATTCCCTCCAATTATTTTTGCAAATGTCAGATAGAAAGATTTAATGTAATTTACTATTTTTTACGTGCTTTTGTAGATTATTTTTCAAATGGTAGAGAAAGAGAGTGATTAATGTAATTTACTACTTATGTACTTTGTATTTTGTTTGTTTGTTTTTTTTTTTGTTTTTTTTTTGCAAATGGTAAAGAGATTGATTTAATGTAAATTACTGTTTTTGTAATTTTTTTTTCTCTTTTCAAATTTGTAAATACACATCAATTCATCTACTGATTTTTGAAGAGGGCAGTGAAGAAAACAATTACAACTTTGATTCATTGAAGAGGGTGGAGAAGAAAATAATTGAAACTCTGTTCATTAAGGTACAAGTAGAAGTAGAAAATAATAGACAATTTGATGTAATTGTATTATTTTCTTCTTTATTTTTATTTGTTGTCGTTCCTTTCTTTCTTTATTTTTATTTTTTTGGATAAGTAGGAGTTTACTAGGTTAGGATTTATGAAGGTCTAATTACAGTTTTGCCTTCTTTTCATATTTATGTAATTTTATTATATTCAAATATAATAACGTCATTGCAATTTCCAACATTTTGGTAACAGTTAATATTTAGATTCTAAAAATTATTTTATTTGATGGGAGATCTCCATCTTGCAATTTTATGATAAAAAATAAACTCAATATTTCTTAACTTATTATTTTTAAAGTTTGATATAAAAAATAATATTTTTATTTAAATTAATTTATTAATAGATATTATCGATTCAGTGAATTTTTGTAAACAAAAAAAAAATTGACCAATAAATCTCCTATGCATTTCTTTCATAAATTCAAATAGTTCTAAAATTGAGAACTACTATCTAATTAATAATTCTCTTAAATTCAAAAAGTTCATTGCAGAAAAAGATTTTTTTTTCAGTTATTAGATAATACAAATTAAAAAAAAAAAGAAAATTAATATTTTGATTTAAATTAAAGTTTGAAATTAAGTGTGTAATCAAATGATGCAAATCAAAAGAAAAAAATATATAATATTTTGGTTTAAATTAAACTTTGAAATTAAATGGGTAATTAAATGATGGTAACCAAAATAAATAATAATAATGAAGTGTAATTCTTCATTTTTCATATCTATAAGATTCTACATTCAACTTTTATATGTTTATTTCATTTTTAATGTTACGAAATACGTGTAACTTTTTGACAGTTTTGTTAATAAATATTAGCAACTTTTTGATAAAAGAACGAAATTGAGAATCTTAAATACATCAAAGGTAAAGTTAAGAATTTTAAAAGATTAAAAAGCAAATTTGAAATTACCTAAACCGTATAATCTGTACAAACAAGATAAAGTCAGAATCGTAAATAAATAAACTAAGGGGAAGAATTGAAATTTACTTCAAATAGAGGGCCTTCAGTTTTTAATCCGTGTCCTCAGGTATCAGGCTTGCGGAGCGAAAAGTAGGTAGTTCGGGGGATATATTGGCAAATGATGGAAAGATCAGGGGCACATGCGCAAAAGCTTGATCTAAAAGTCGCATCGTAGCCAGAGGGTCGGTAGAGAGTCTTTTGGTGCTCTCTCCGTCGCGTAATTTCTGTGTCTTTTCCTCGCTGCATTTTCTCTTCCATCTCTGTAAGGTCAAGTTTCCAGTTTAATTTTGGATTCCATTTCGCGAACTTCGACAGCGATAGCGATCGCGATCGCGATTTTGTTTGTTGTAAGAACTCACAGACGAACAATTTGAAGAAGAAGAATCAGAGTTCAATCATCTATGGAGGCCGATTCGTGGAATGCTCACTTTCAGATTTCATCTTCGCGACGCTACCGATCTCGGTCCGGTACGTTGCCGACTCTTTTGTTTCGGAAATGCTCTGTTTGGTTCTGAAATTTTTCCTGGAAATGGGCGTTATGTTTTGGTGATCTTTGTTGATTGCTTGGTGCAGGCGTGTACCAAGGAGATCATGAAGAGATTGAAGAGGAAAATTCGAGGGCTGAGTTTTTGTGCCCGTTTTGCGCCGAGGATTTTGATATCGTAGGTCTTTATTGTCATGTCGACGAGGAGCACCCGGTGGAAGTCAAGAACGCGGTACGCCGATTTGATTATTTGATTTCTAACCTAAATATGGCCGATCTATGGCATCCTATGACAAACTTTTGTTCTTAATAATCTGGAAATGTTCTGTTTTGGTTGAGATTATTATGTACTTAAATGTGTAATTGTATTATTCTGTTCTGCTTCCGATGATGAAAACTGTGCATGTTTTCATAAATATGCATCTTGCTGTCTTGATCTGTTTAGATTCCTGTCATCGCCTCTTTAACGGGGCTATTTGTTGCGGTAAGGTCATGTTGTGAAGGTGTCAAACTGCGTTTCTGGATTCTGCTGCTTAATCTAGGGTGGTAGGGAACTATAGATCATTATGACTATGGAAAAGGAGAGAACAAAATTTTATTTTGTCTGATCAATTGTGATGAGAAGAGGAAATAAAGTGACAAATTTAAATAATTAATGCCTTTATGGTCTTATTTTGTTCTTCCTGACCGGTATCATTAGTACATTCTGTGACCAGTTTTTCCAATTGTATCTGATATTACCGACTTCAAATTTTGTTAAATGGGGAATATCCCCCACTTCACCTCATTTTTTAAATCTCTGGATAGCTTGATTTCTTTTGCTGTATGGACATTGTGAAGATGCCATCAAATTTGTTAAGTTTTATCTCACAATAGTATTATTATAATTTCAGGTATGTCCATTATGCACAAAGAAGGTGGGTATGGATATTGTTGGCCACATCATCTCACAACATGGGAGCCTTTTCAAGATATCCTTAATATTCCCTTGTTTTAAATTTACCTTTTGACACTGAATATCGCTTCCATTCCTCTTAACCAACTCAACTTTCACAGGATTTCTTACTTTATGTTTTTCAACTAGAATTTGAAGGATTGGGAACTTTTAAGTTTGAGCAAAATTTATGTATGATGCTTTGCAAGCCATTTGTGTTCTTAGATGATGGTGGAGCTCTTAGGACTAGTGCCTCAAGTCAATTCCTTGAATTGATGGCAAATCCTGTCTGTCGTTCTTTTTATTGTCTGTTTACTGATTTGTAGTTACTCCACTTCCTTGACTAAAAAATACGTGCAGCGACAGAGGAGATTGCGAAAAATTGGATCCAATTTGACATTTTCGAAGCTGAGAAAAGAGCTTAGGGAAGGAAACTTGAGATCTCTTCTTGGTGGTTCTTTACACTCTGCCCCCTCAAGTACAGAACCTGATCCGTTGTTGTTTTCATTTACTTCTAATCTGCCTACGGTCAGTAAACCTGTGAAAGTGCAGTCTCAGTCGTCCGCCGAAGTAATTTCATCACAGGAAAGTTCCAAGGCTGATTCTTCAGAAAGGAGGTAAGAGACGCCCCCAGAAAAAATAAAAATAAAAAAAACTCAATACACACACATTGTCTATACTTTTCTTACCTGCATGTTATAATGATTAGATGGAATTTGGAAATAGACAGCCCTATTTCCATGTGTTAGGCTTTTTATTAATTCCATTTCTTGATGACCCATTCCTTTGTTGTATCTATATCATATAATGATATGATATAGGAAAAAAAAATCAATTAACCTCTGATAAGTGAATCAATTTAGAGGGTCTGAATTGATTCCCTTATGAAAGTTTAATGTTTATATTGATACAATTATTAGTTTGAGGTTTTAATTGATACAAACCAAAGTTTAGGAGCGTAAATTGATTTTTTTCGTAATATATATTATACCTTATTATTTCTTTTTTGTTCCCATATAAAGTCTGAATCCCAAACCTATTATGGCAGCAATGTCTCAAGGTTGCGGGCTTCAAATAAGGATGAAAAGGAGAAGGCTCAGAAATGTGAGTTTGTACAAGGGCTGTTGATGTCTACTATGCTTGATGAGTTATGATTTGATATAGGTTCGTCGGAAGAAGAGACATGCCAGTTATAGTATGCAACCACGGGCGTAGGTTATCGGGATCGATCGATCTGATTTGAATGTTGCAGCAGGTGGGAATAGTTATTAGGTAATGTTAACTATGCAATGTTCTATTATCCAAAAGTATATATTTGCATAAATGGAAAGATGGAAGGTTCTTGTTTTATCAACATTTAGTAATATGATATGATAATGCAACTCCTAATCATAGATGGTCTCCAACTCATCCTATGATTGTGGTCCTCATCCTCTAGAACTTAAGAGCTTGAAAAAATGTTTTGTACTGTTTTAAATGTTGCTTAGGCTTAATAAATGTGTTTGTAGACTTTGATGCATGTTAGGTTTGTTCGATTTTTTATTGTTTTCAATTTTCAATAATTGAATTGATTAGGGTTTACAAGAAGGTTACATCTAGTAATAGAAGTCAAATGGATTAATTAAGTTGAAACAACTCAAGAAGGTATTTCGTTCATGTATTAGATTTATGTAATTTGGGATTAAAAGTCGAGTATGTCTTATGTGCAGATTTGCCTGTGTCAAGCAATTTAGACTTTTGAAATTCGTTTTTTAACCTATACTACTGTAAAAGTATTAAGTCAAATTTCAAACGCACTTTAATTTAGTCAATTCCAAACTTTGGGCTAATTGAAATTAATAGTTTAAATGAGGAAGAGAAAATGTTGGCTATGTTTGGTTTTATAATAATAATAATAATAAATAATTCTTATTGTTTAAAAATTTTAATTTAGTCCATTGTATATTAACATTGTTTAAATTAGTCTACGTGAATTAAGTGAATTTTATAATTGGTTGATGATAAACTTATATGACATAATTTTCAGTGAATTTGGAGAAAATTTATATGAAAAAAAAAAGTGATGCTACTTGTTAGAGAAAAAAACTCAAAATTTTTATTAATTTATTATAAATTTGGATGAGGTAAAATTTTCTCTCTTAGATACACCTTTTTGCTCTTCTAAATTTTTGTCAATAAACTAAATCCTATCCTATTTAAGTTTATCATTAACCAATTTAATTCTCACTAATAATGAGAAACTAAATTGAAAAATCTTAAATCATTAGAGGCTTAAACATATATTTAACTGAAAAACTTTTACCTCATAAAATTAGTGTAATGAATTAAAAAAAAATTGGTTTGATAACCATTTGATTTTTGGTTTTTGGATTTGAAAATTATACCTATAAATATTATTTACATCTATGGTTTCTTTATTTTGTTATCTACTTTTTACATATGTTTTCAAAAACTTGTTTTTGGAATATGAAATTTGGTTAAGAATTCAAATGTTTTCTAAAAAAAAAAAAATCATTGTTAAAAAATGATGAGAAAATAAACACAATTAAAAAAAAAAATTAAATGATTATCAAACGGGTCAAAAAATATTTATTACCAATTAAAAAGCAAGCACAAGAGAGTGAGAGCAACACAGTAATTTTTTTCCCAAGGGAGCTCAAAATTCAAATTCGACCTCCTGTTATTTTATTGAAACCAATAAACTTTTACATTTAAAATTACAATCACAAGCATGCAAAGTTCCACCCATATTAGAAAATCACTTTGAAAAGCCACACCCTTAAATAAAAACACATAAACATAAATAGATATATATTTATTTATTCATTGCATTTTTGAAATGCTATAATTTTATTTTCGTCTTATTTGTATTCCTCAGGGTGAGCCAAGAGGTAATTCTCAGCGGCCTTGAGAAGGGCCAATCCCTTTTCCTCGCCGGCCTTCACTTTCTCTTCATTGATTTGGTAATCCCCTTTGGTATGGTATCTGCTGCTGCTCTTCAAAACGGATCCTCCGTCCGCCGTCGCCGTTATCTTTAACTCTCTCGTTATTTCGTCGATGAATTCCGATAACGGTTCTCCTTCGATCACACTGTATTTGTACGTCAAAGTTTCTTCGTCGATCGTCTCGATCTTGTGCTTCATGTATTTCAAATGACTACCTGATATTTATATTTGTGACACAACATTATTGACTATATGGTCAATTTGAAAAGGAATAAGAAATATAGGACCGTTTGTAAAATATTTTGAAAAGTAGAGTAGTCTTTGAGGACATTGCTGAAATTACTCATTTGTTCAAAGCATTGATTTTTTTAAAAAATCGTTAATACCTAGGTTAACTATTAGGTTATGTTCAAGTTGGAGGCTAAAAGTATTCGTTAGAACAATTAAAAATGTTAATAGTATTGGAAGTGTCATTCAACAAATGTATACAAACATTTTCTAAACAAGTTTTATATATTCTAATGAATAAGGGAAAGGTGAATAAGGGCACTATTTTTTAAGAAATTTTCAATTTGGTAATTAATCTTTTAAAATTCTCAATTTTATCCTTAATATTCTAGAAATTCTCAATTAGATTCTTTTGAAAAAAAGTTGTTAAAATTTGTTAACAAGTCGATGATTAAACTATTGATTTATAGCCTATTTAAACATGCGGGCAAGCCACATAAAACATGTTATTTGGGAAAAAAAAGCTGGTTTTCTTGATGGGTGGATTGGATTATGATGCTCAACAAGTTGAGTCTCATGTCTCAAATTAGTAGTATCTCAGGTAAGACGTTCACCCGAAAATACGAAATTGTATCAATAATGTAATGACAAACCAATTTTTTCATAACAATTTTTAACAATTCCTTGACAAATTACTCAAAACTTTGGGGACCATTGACTAGGTGAAAAGTACCATAATTTTCAAAACATTGTGAAAAATACCATATTTTGTTACAACATTATAAAAAATATGTAGTAGATAAATCATGGTAGAATCAAGTTTGAGTAAATAGCTATAGAACTTGATACAGAAATATCATAAAATTAAAAATAATTTTAAAAAATGATTAAATGGAGTACATGTTAGTTTAACATTACCGTGACCAAAAACAAACTTTTTGACAGTTCCAGGCCCTCCATCTCCTTCAAGAACTTCAACTTCCACTTGGCTCGGTATAATTTTGGGGTACAATTGGTTGGCATCAAGAATAAAGGCCTTGAAGAATTTAGCTGCAGGGATGGTAGTGGCTACTTCCTTTTCGTAAGTGTAAACACCCATTGCTATGTGACAGCTCGGTAATTTTAGCACAAGAAATGATTAATGTAGTGAATTATCAACTAATAATAAGGTTTCGATTTGTGCTTGGAGACTAATGATGTAAAAAATGTTCTATTTATATAGTTGTCGATTGAAGCTTACATATTGCCTTGATTCTTGAAGATCTCTACATATTTTTATTTAAGGATTTCTAAAGTGAAGGTATATGAGGGAAAGATTTTATATTAATGAAAGTAGCGTAAATTTGGATCTAATTGAAGAAATTAAAATTCAAATAAATAAAATTATGATTGAACAAAGTCTTAACTCATAATTAATTTTGTTTTAATTAATTTCACTTGGCATTTATCTATTATCAGTGACTTAATAAACACTCTATTGGATTTTAAATTATATACCTAAGAAATTAATATTATATTAATATAATGTGTGATATAAGACTAAGTCTATTATTGAAAAAAAAATTATCGTTTATCATTTCTTACATTTGATTAGAGTAATTTTGGGATTGTTTTTAATTTTTTTTTTGTAATAAGTTTTTAAATTTATTTATATTTTATATAAATAATTCAAGCATTTGAGTAAGATGATTGATTGCTGAATCATACATACATTTTTTAATTTAGTTTACAATAATTGAGATAAGTATTCCACTTCAAAGTATTGAAACCCTTTGTTTTATTGAAAATTTTAGAATATGGAATTGACCGTTGAAGAAGGTGGCAGGCCAGTCTAGCATCTAGAAATTTGAGTGGTTGACTTGACTACATTTTTTTTTTTTTTTTTTTTGTAGAAATATACTTGACTACAATTCTTGTGATAAATAAATGAAAATGAAATATCTAATAAATTGAAGGAATTGACAATATGATAAGATTAATTAATGTTTTTAAAATATTATGAAAAATCATTCAAACATGAAAAAGATAAGATAGTAGAAGTTTTGATTGAAACAAATATATTTAATGAGTTCATTAGTTTTTATAATTTTTAAGAAATATTCGTTAGCATCAATGTTTTCATAAAAATATCCGTAAAATTAAAACATTGACAATTGATTTTTTTAAGTTGTTTTATTTCTAATAAACTAAAATTTTTATTCATCTAGAAAAAACAGTTATATTTTTCTAATTGAGTTTGAAACACAATGTAATCTTTTTTACAAAAATCCCATGTTTATGATCTAAGAAGGCCGGGTTGAGAATTGAACAGTAATTTCGATGTAATTTAAAATATTGTAAATCAATTCAGAATTAAAATTACATCATCTTTTTTTAGGAAACCTTAAACTATTTTTTTCCCTAAAAAGTTAGAATTTATCGAAGTAATAACGAATTGATATTTGAAAATGAAGTTTATAATAGAGAGAATATCTCATTTGCATCGGAACAGAATTTGTATTATAAAATTTTTCTTAAAATATGTTTCTACAAAAATTCAGTTGTTTTTTTATCATTTAAAAAATTCAATGAAAAAGGTAGTGTTCTTTTTGTTTATTAATATTATTAAAAGTTTTATGAATTTTAAATTGTTATAACTGCGATATATAGTCCAAAAGAAAGAGAAAAAAGTTTACGCTAAAAATAATATTAGTCTAAGGAATATTTATTCCTGTCAAATTGAGGCATTTTTTTGCTTTTGGTGTTGAACAATATTTGGCTGCACTCCGGGTATAAGAATCTTCCTTAAGAGATTTATGCACTTGAAGTGCAGCCAAGTATTATATTTTGTTGTTGTATTTTCCATTTGAGTTGAGATCACTTGTTTTTGCTTTTGTTTGCTCAATTTAAGCTACAAGCTTTAAGTTAGACCAAGTTTCTTTTTGTCATATTGATTGTTTTTAGTCATTTTCTTTTTATGGGTGTTTTTAGTCTTTTTGGTATTGTTTCATCCTTTTTTTTCAATTTGTTTTTTCTAATTATGCTTCTTTTTTTTTTTTACAATCCTAATTATGCCTTTTTTGACAATTCTAATTATGCCTTTGTCTAAGGAACAATAAATTTACCTTTACATTTTAAAAGGAATAAAACTTGCCTCTTGACTAGTCCGCAATTCGCATGAATCCCTAAAAATTTGCTAACTATTTATTCTTTTTTTCTACTTGCCAAAAAATTTAATAACGGTCACTAGAAGATTCCTACTCACCAATCAGCAGTACGGCTTTTCCTTTCAAAATATAGAAAAAGAGTAAATATTGTAAAATAGGTAGAGAAGTAAGATAGCTAGAAAGAGATACAAAATGAGACAAATAATTATATATTACTCCCATTACAAAAAAATAAAATAAAAATAAACACATTCTTTACGAACGAAAACGCCAATTAATTATTCATTTATTTGATTGAAACCAATAGTACAACTTTCACCTTTGAAAATACAATCACAACTCACAAGCATACAATAAAAACCCCACATCCACAAACACAATCCAAATCCTTATCAGAAGAAACCACATAAAAAAGCCACACAAAACCAAATTAAAACACACATAAGCTTAATGCATACATATCATATATCATACACACATTTATTGCATATATATAATTAATAAGGCTTCAATTTTGTTTTTAGTTTAGTTGTATTCGTCAGGGTTGGCCAAGAGGTAGCTCTCGGCGGCCTTGAGAAGGCCCAATCCCTTTTCCTCACCGATCTTGAGCTTCGCTTCGTCGATTTGGTGTCTCCTATGGTGTGGTAAATGCTTGTGGTCTTCAAAATGGATCCCCCAACGGGACCTTGTATCACCTTTATTTCCTTTGAAATTTGGTCTATAGTGTCTGATAAAAGCTCTCCTTCTAGCACTGTGTATGTGTAAGTCAACGATGCTTCATCCACTACATCGAGCCTGTGCTTTATGGATTTCACTTGGCCACCTAAAAATATTATATTTGATGTTATAAATTATTAGATAAATGAGAGAAATAGTTTATGTATCTTATAAATTGTGAGATCTTTTTTCATCTTTTCGATGTGGGATCCTCAACATGTTTTAGGTTCACCATTCTTGGGTTGGATCTCAATTTTTGAACCGAATACTAGTTTGAGTTTTATGGACTCTGATACTATATTAAATAAACATGAGGTTCCATCTCAGAACTAATTGACAATTAGATGAGTAATTTATGTATCTTATAAATTGTGAGGTCTCTCTTCATTTAATTTTTCCGACGTGGGAATTACTACAATTCAATATATTGATAAAATAACTTCAATAACCTAATCTTATTTACTTATTTATTTTTCGAATCTTGTTTTAGTTTCTAAATGTATCATGTCTTTTATTCTATTCTTATTTTTAATTTGTTTAAATTTATTGTATTTCATAAAATTAGGAGCAGAGCTAAGGAAAAAAGGGACCAATTGGCCTAAAAAAAATTCAATGTGGATTATATATGATCATTCAAACGGATATAAACCTTTTTTTTAAAGCAAAGTGGATTATATATGAACATTCAAACACATTTAAACATTTTTTTTTAATTTATGTAATTAAAAAATAATAATTCTACTTGGTCAACGTTTTGGTTAGGACGAATAATAACAAAGTTTAATTTGAAAATAATGTTATGAAATATTTTATTGGCATATCGTATAGTATATTATATTGTTCAAACCATTAATAGTGATTGATGAAGAATTTCAAGCATTTTCAAAACGAAATTAACTTGTTAATTCAACTAGAAAGAAAATAATTTCTTTAAGTGAAGCAAATTAGATTAAAAAAAACTTAAATTATGCATGTTTTCTCATCATTTTTAGGCAAAAACCATCCATAGGAAACTAAAGAATTTCAAAACATTTTGAACATGAAATTTTAAAGCATTTTGGCTCCATTTGATAATTGTTTTGTCTTTTATTTTTTTCTTTTAAAAATTATACTTGTTTCTTCTCCATTTTTATGTAAAAAGTTTTTTACCTTCCTTAAAAACACATTTCAATGGTAAGTCAAATTTCAAAAACAAAATAAAAATTTTAAAACTACTTTTTTTTTAGTTTTCTATTTAATGGTTTGAAAAATCGCCTTTCTTTTTCCTTCTTCACTCTGCCCATATGATAGAGCTCGATAGAAATATGAAGAAATTAAAAATAATTTCGAAGGAAATGAATTTAAGAAAAGTTTAAATGAACCTATATCATAGAGATTGATGCAATTTAACATTACCGTGACTGAAGGTGATTTTTTTAATAGTTCCAGGCCCTCCATCTCCTTCGACAACTTCGGTTTGGGGCTGATGTGGCACAATCTTGGGATATAATTGGTCAGCATCAAGGATAAACGCCTTGAAGAGGCTGGAGGAATGACAGTGGCCACTTCGTTTTCATAAGTGAAAACACCCATTGCTATATGACAGAACGGTAATTTTAGCAAAAGAAAAAAATTTAGAGAATTATTGACTAATATTAATAAGGCTTTATGGATGTGAGCTTGGTGATGAAGGGTCACAGAAATGCTCTATTTATAGTTGAGAAATGAAGCTTGCAAATTCCCCCGGAGATTTTAATATATATCTTTTAATCATTCAAAGTTTTGATTTATTTTTAAAGTGGAAGAATGAAGATGCCATTAGGAATTGATTTAAATTAGTAAAGATAATAGCGTAGTTTACGCTCACATTGATTTTCATAGTTTATGTCAACTATATATTTACTTTAATTCTAATCAAATTGATGTTTTAATTAACAAACTTTAATTGAACAAAAGTTTCATTGTATTGTTAAGTAAACAATGGTGTAGCATATCCGTTGAATAAACATTAGTTGATTTGATATGATGTAGAGAAGAGAGATAGGTAAAACAAATTAAGTAGACAACTAGATAGTATAAAGTGGCGTGCACACACAGTAGTATAGATCTCTCATATTGATTATGGTAAAATTCTATTTTATTCAAAAGTACTGTCATATATTTGTAAGCAATGTAACAAATCATTTTTATTGCTTATTTGAATCAGTATGTCAACTTGAACATGATTCAACTAGTTAAGATATTATAACCTCAATCAAGAGATTAGAAATTTGAATCCACGTCTAAATTAAAAAAAAAAAAAAATCAATGCTTATCTAATATATACATACAACATAATTTTAAAGTTCGAGGATGCAATTAGATTTTTTTTAATATAAATATTAAATAGTCACAAATTTTTAAGTTTAAGGATTAGATTTATATATAATTTAACTTGGTATATATATATTTATTTGTTTGTTTTTTACTTTACCTAGCTCTATCTATCCATCTGTCTATTAATAATTTAGATAGATATTATTCCACTTTAAATTATAAAAACACTTTGTCTTATTGGGAAACTAGAATAAATGACCAAAGAAGAAGTTGGCTAGTCTAATTTGTAGAAAATTGTGTTGTTGACTGCAATTTCTTGTGATTAATAAATGAAATTATTCCATAAATATTTTATCAAAAATGCATGACACGAGAAAATATAAATAATTTTAGTCCATACTTTTAATTGATAATTGTACAAGATATTGTTGTGTATATCTTTTGAATGATAAAGATGAAGCAACTAATATATTTATCAATTTCAGAATGAAGTTAAATATCAATTGAATAAAATCATAAAAGTACTAATATTCAATCGAGAAAGTGAGTATGAGTCATCAAGGTTATGAGTCATCAAGGTTGGATGAATTATGTGATAAGTTTGGTACTATCATTCATCAAATTACAACACTATATACTCCAAAGCAAAATAGGATTGTTGAAAGAAAGAATAGAACACTAAATACATGGTCACTACTAGTTAATAAACTTTGGAATACCACAAAACTTGGGGGAGGAAGTTGTGCTAACCGCCCATTATATTCTAAATAAAATTCCTCCTAAGAAAAGTGGTTTAGTACCTTATGAGTCATGGCATAGGAAAATACCTTTATAAAAATATTTGGGGGTTGACTAAAGTGGCAATTCCACAACCTAAGAGGATAGAAATTATTCAAGGAGACCGCTACAACGAGGTTGGTAGTTTTGCACCGTTGGATGTATAAGAGAAAAATTGTAAAAATACATCGCTTTTGTATCCGACAATTATTAAGGGGCAGATAAATGTTAAGATCTAAACTTGACGGTTTTAAAGAGGCATCTTCATTGTAGCGACCTCATTGAATAATCTGTCCTAAAATGGTAAAACTTGGGTCAAAACCTATAGATTGCATTTTCATCAAGTAACCAATGGTAGTGCCTACAAATTTTTGTTATAAGTCGGATATGGATAATATATATATGTTAAAACAATATTTGAGTCAAGACATGCTATGTTCTTTGAAATAATATTTCCTAATTCCAAAAATGATAATTTGAAAACAACTCATATAAGAACACACAAGATTGCATTTGAGGCCAACTCTGAGAAAGTAGAAACTAAACCAAGGAAAAGTAAAGAGAGTTAAGTAAGCTAAATCTTTTCGTCTATATTTCTTAACTTAGATGGTGGAGAATTAGCCTCAGATCTATAAAGGAAGCAATATTAAGTATACAAATGTTGTACTTTGTAAAGAAGTCATCAATAGATACAATAGCTAGAGAGAACTTTGTTTATAATAACTCATATTAAGTATACAAATGTTGTATTTTGTAAAGAAGTCAAGACACAACACCTTTAGGTAGTTACTCTCAAATGAAGTAATCTCCATAAACTTCGTAACGTTTAAAGATAGTCTAGCAGAGATCCATTCATAAAATGATTATCTAGAGAGTGAATAGACTGCCCATGGAGGAAAATAGGACTAAAGCCTAAACCCAAATAGTTACCTTAATGGAAACCTAACCTAGAGACCTCATAAACTTGCTTCAATAGGTAAACCAGTTATGAGTGACTCATCGAGGAGCACTTAGAAGCAAAACTCCTCCTATTTTCTATGGTGCATAGAAATGCTTCTTACTATTTGTTAAAGATAAAGTTAAACTTTTTATGACAATTATATCTTGTTATTTACAAATGAGGTATAGTAGGAAACCTTTGATCGTTCTTACTTATGTGAGCGAGAACGTGGTTAGCTCTTTGAGAATTGAATTAGGTAAATTCTCTAAAATGTTTGCATAACCCAAGAATTCATGGCTGAAGCAATGGACAAAATTGAGAACCAAATGGAACATGAGAGGTAATGTGTAATATCTAGTAGCTGAGCTTACACTAACCTACAAACAATTTAGAACTTAGTTCACTAATTTGCCTACTAAGTTCAATTGATCATTACTAAAGAAGGTTCAAAGTGAAAGCTATCTACTTGGACAAGTTATCTTTCAAAAGAAACTTTTCTTTTTGTCCTTTTATCTTTGTCGTCTTTTCAATGTGGAAGATTGTTAGAAAAACATGATTTTGGGGAAAATTTAATGGGATGTAAGTTAGTAGGTCCCTCACTTGTTAATGTGATTAATGAGTTTAGATGTATGCATTGACAAATGGCTAACAAAAACGATCCATCATTTAATTAAAATCATATTTTAAATGTTTGGAATAAGATTTCAAAGTGCTTAAAATGATAAGTATTTATAGAGAAAAATGTGATGTCCCACGTTGCATTAATAAAAGTTTAAGAAACTCAGGCAATCATGTGACAAAAAGACAGTGGTCAAAATTTGATCTACCTCAAGTTGGACTGCCCTCTTGCACGTAATAACAATAATTAATTAGTTAAATAGTTGTTATTTATTGTTACAGTGGTTATGTGTTTAGTTAATTGTTTAGTCTCTCAGTTGTACTATTCTTCTATAAATACTGTACTCATTTGCTATTAATAAAGTGAGAGAGCACAATCATTAAGTTCATTAACTGTTCATGGTATCAGAGCCCATTAAACCCAAATGGGTATTCGGTCTAAAAATTAAAATTGGGATCCGATCCAAGAATGGTGAACCCAAAAAGGCACCATCTTGAGGGGGCATGTTGAGGATCTCACATTGGAAAAATGTAAAGAGACCTCACAATTTATAAGATACATGGGCTACCCCTCTCATTGCCAATTGGTTTTGAGATGGAACCCCATGTAATCTAATTCGGTTTTTTGGCTTGCCGATAGCGGATGCAATTCGCACATTACTCCGGATGCTTCCTCACTTAACCTGACTGGCACCTTAAATGGAGAAGAAACGATAGCTATAGCAAATGGTCAGGCCTTACCTGTTGCTCAAACAGGTTTTGGTACACTTTTTACTTCTGACCAATCTCTATCTCTGTCTCAAGTTCTCTGTGTTCCTGATGTTTCTACAAATCTTCTCTTTGTGTCTCAGTGTTGCCATGACAATAATTGTATCTTTATATTTGATGCCAAATGGTTTCTCATTCAGGACAAGTTAACGGCTTTATAGGCTGAATTTCAAATCACTGATTTAGGCAGCCTAAAGTATTTTTTGGGTCTTGAAATACATACCTCCCCTGCTGGTTTATATGAACCAAGTAAAATATCTTACTGATCTTCTCACCAAAACTGGACTGTCTAGAGTTAAACCTTGTCTGACTCCTATGTCTCCATCTTGTGACTTATATGATGGAGCCTTACCTTTTCATGACCCTATGTTGTATCGACAAGTGGTTGGTTCCTTGCAATACTTAACCTTTACTCGGCCTGATATCTCATTTGCTGTTAATAAGGTCAGTCAGTTTATGCATTGTCCATCTATTACTCATTTTTCTGCTGTTAAACGTATCTTGCGGTACTTGTCTGGTACTCCGACTCTTGGTCCTCTATTTTTCTGGGGACTCTCTTGATCTTCATGCTTATTGTGATGCCGATTGGGCTGGAGATTCTATGGATCGGCGATCTACTTCTGGGTATCTGATCTTTATTGGTAATTCTCTTGTTTCATGGTCTTCCAAAAAGCAGGTTACTGTTTCTAGATCATCTACAGAGGCTGAATATCGGTCTCTTGCTGTTACTTCTGCGGAGTTGTATTGGTTAAGGCAATTATTGCAAGATTTGCAGGTTTTTCTTCCATCTCCACCAGTCATTTGGTGTGATAATGTTTCAGCACTAGCCTTGGCTCGAAATCCTGTTTTTCATGCTCGGGCGAAGCATATTGAGATTGATTATCATTTTGTCCAGGAAAATGTTGTTCGGGGTGACTTGGATGTTCAGTATATTGCCTCTACAGCTCAGTTAGCTGATTTGATGACCAAACCACTGTCTTCTTCTACTTTTACTGCTCTGTGTTCCAAACTTTTGCCTCCTTTGGTGGCATCAGTTTGAGGGGGTATAATAACAATAATTAATTAGTTAAATAGTTGTTATTTATTGTTACAGTGGTTATGTGTTTAGTTAATTATTTAGTCTCTCAGTTGTACTCTTCTTCTATAAATACTGTACTCATTTGCTGTTAATAAAGTGAGAGAGCACAATTATTAAGTTCATTAACTGTTCAGCATGCACACATCATTTAATGCACCTTGCAAAGATTGTATTAGGCATACTAAAGAGATGTCCATTTGCATATAATTTTGATCCAAATCGTAAATGTGGAATATCATAATCGAACACAAATATATATACACACACACACTTCCCACACCACCAAAAATATAAAAAAGATTCTTTAGGAACGGAAAAGGCCAATTCATTATTCAATCATTTTATTGAAAACCAATAATACATCTTTTACCCTTTGAAAATACAATCATAACTCACAAGCATACAATGAAAGACCCCACATCCACATCCACAAATACAATCCAATCCTTATTAGAAGAAAGCACTTTAAAAAGCCACACCCTTAGAAGACCAAAACACACATAATTAAGCTCAATACATACATATATATCATATATATTTATTGCATATAATATAAAGCTTCAATTTTGTTTTTGGTTTAGTTGTATTCGTCAGGGTTGGCCAAGAGGTAGCTCTCGGCGGCCTTCAGAAGGCCCAATCCCTTTTGCTCGCCAAGCTTGAGCTTCTCCTCATCAATTTGGTGGTCTCCTTTGGTGTGGTAAATGCTTTTGCTCTTCAAAATTGATCCTCCGACAGGACCTGGAGTCACCTTTATTTCCTTTGATATTTGATCTATAGTATCTGATAAAAGCTCTCCTTCTAGTACTGTGTATTTGTACGTCAACGATGCTTCGTCCACTACATCGAGCCTGTGCTTTATGGATTTCACTTGGTCGCCTGAAAATCCATATTTTGGATCAATATAATAGATGTTATTGATAAAATAACTTCGAGTTGTACTAACAAAAACTTGAATAATAGAGTGATATATATGTTTGTAGTCATGACACGTGGTATTAGATTATCCAATGTGGGATCCTCAACATGTCCTCTCAAGATGGTGTCTCTTTGGGTTTACCATTCTTGGATCGAATTTCAATTTTTAGACCAAATACCTATTTGGGTTTAATGGTCTCTGATACCATATTAGATTACATGAGATTCCATCTCAAAACTAATTGACAATGAGATGAGTAATCCATGTATCTTATAAATTGTGAGGTCTCTCTTCATTTATCCAATTTGGGATCCTCAACACTCTACACCCTAAATGTTGTTGAATTCAAAAAAAATTAATAATAAAAATGAAAAATCAACAGCATATTGAATTATATGCGAATATTCAAACGGATTTAAATCTTTTTTTATTTTATGTAAAAAATAACAATTCTATTTGGTCAACGTTTTGGTTGGGACGAATAACGACAAAGTTCGAAAATAATGTGACGAAATATTTTATTAACATGTCATTTTGTCCATAAACCATTAATGAAGAATTTCAAATGTAGGGTAGGATCAAGTTCTCTAGCATGAACAGAGCTTGATAGAAATAGGAAGAAAATAAAAATAAGTTTAAATCTCATTTTGGTCCTTAAACTTTTAAAATGTTCCTTATGATCTTTGAACTTTAAGGTCCATTCTATTTTGGTCTTTAAACTTTCTAAAAGTCTATTTTAATCCCTAAACTTTAAAAAATGTATCCATTTTAGTCGTTAACTTTATTTTGAATTTAACAAATTAATAAGGTTAACGTGTATTAAAAGTCTCATTGAATTTAACAGATTAATAATTTATTTTAAGATCAAGTTATTTGTTAACGTGAACATGTATACAAATCTCATAGATTAAAACCTACATTGGATGGAAAAATAATATATTAAGGACTAAAATAATTATTCTTTTATAATTCAGGGGCTAAAATAGACATTATAAAAGTCTAGAGACCAAAATAGTTTTTTTTTTTAAGTTTAGATACCTTTTTAAAAGTCAAGGGACTAAAATATAATAAACCTAAAAGTTTAGGGACTAAAATAGAAATAAAATAAATTTTAACTAAAATAGAAATAAAATAGGGTATTTTTTAAAATAATAATAAACTCAATGTTATTGACTTATTGATGATAATTTAACATTACCGTGACCGAAGGTGATCTTCTTGATAGTCCCAGGCCCTCCATCTCCTTCGACAACTTCGGTTTGGGTCGGATGTGGCACAATCTTGGGATATAATTGGTCGGCATCAAGGATAAATGCCTTGAAGAACTTGGCTGGAGGAATAACAGTGACCACTTCGTTTTCGTAAGTGAAAACACCCATTGCTATATCACAGCCCTGTAACTTTAGCAAAAGAAAAAACAATTTAGAGAATTATTGACTAATAGTAATAAGGCTTTGGATGAGAGCTTGGTGATTAAGGGTCACAGAAATGCTCTATTTATAATTGCGAAATGAAGCTTGCAAATTCCTCCTAAGATTTTAATATATATATTTTAATAATTCAAAGTTTGATCAAGTATTTTTTAAGTGAAGATGCCTATACCGTAGATGGAGCTCCGATTGATACCCATTATTTGTCACTTATACATTTTTTTAATCAAATTGATGTTTTAAATAATCTATAGTTGACTACAAATTTAATATTATTAAGAAAATGATGATATGACGTGCCTATTGAATAAAGTTGATTGGTTTGAGATCGATGGAGTTTAGAGATAGTTGACTGTTACAACAAAATAAAGTGGCGCATGTAATGTGTATTTACTTTAAAGTAGTGTAAAAATACCCTTTATAAATTATGGTTGTAGTATTTTGTTCGACTGTTTCACTTTTGTAATCCATTTGTCATATATTATCAAATTAAGTAAAGTTTATCTAAAAGGCATATAATATCGTTTCAAAATTTAATGACGTAATTATTCATAAAAAAAAATTAAGAATGTAATTAGATTTTTTTGATGTATAGAAATAGACACAAATTTTACATTTCATAGACTGACTTTATAATTACATTCGAAATACTTCTAGTTCTTGTATTCTTTAACTCACCAAACATTGCAAATGTATAGTATATATGTGAATAAATTTACAATTGATTTAGATCAATATTCCATTATAAATTATTAAAATAAAATAAAAAATAAAAACTCTTGTCTTATTGGGAAATTTGTGTTGTTGACTCGCAATTTCTTGTGATTAATAAATGAAAGTATTCATAATTTTCTCCAAAATGCATGTCACGCGAAATATAAATACCTATAGTCTTTATATTATTTTTTTATTAAAAATATTTTCTAAAATTTATTTTCTCAATTTCCAAGATTTGAATTTTGTCATTTTCTGATAGAAATAATAAACAATAAACCGTCAAGAAAAATACTTTTTGAAATTAAAATAAAAAGGATGACTGATTGGTTGTATTCTTTAAAAATGTGTTATTATTTTTTTCAAGGCTTTAAAAAATGTTTTTAAAACCACTTGTAGACCATTTTTTTTTTATTTCTTTATTTTTTTTAGTCTAAAAAGTTGTTTGAAAATATATTTTTCATTTCCAACAAAGTTATATGTACTAACTTTCAAATTTAATATATTTAGATAAACTTATTCTAAAAGAATAGTTAACAAATTTTTTAAAATTGTTTAGCCTAAGTATGTTTTCCCCTAATTTGGTCACATAAATAAATTTTAATAGATATTATATTATGTATTTATATATAACTCTTTTTTTAGTTCAAAAACATTTGGGTTTGGAGTGGAAAATTCGAACTCCTAACCTCTTAGTTGAAGATACATGCTAACTGCTGCTGAGATATTTATATATAACTCTTATAAGCATATGACTCTTCCATCTTGATTTATTTATGTATTGATTTAATGTTTATTGGTTTGAATACAAGAAAACATCATTCTCAAGCTACCAATATTTTATTGATTTCTAGAAGCATCAAGAGGATTAACACCATTTTTTCAGAAAATAAGCCAGTTATGTATTAAAAAAATATTTGAGCGATGACAAATTCTCACAATAATATTTAATAACCATAATGATTTCACAAACAAAACTTTGAAAAACTATTGTTTTGAACAATAATGTTAATCTTCTAAAATGGATTGTGAAACTAGTACTATTGTAATAGTTACAGTTCATTGTAATAGTCTTTGAAGATAAGAAAATTTTATATATTCAATTTTGAAAAAGTTAATTCTTTAACCTTCAAATAATCTGCCCTTTCAACTCTTCAACAATGTGGTGCCCAATTGTTTACTTCTAATAATAAAGATTACGAATTTTAGAACATAATTAATTTATTCTCAATAGACCTATAACGATCTAAGAGTATTTGTTACAACTCTTAACCAACCCATAACAATGAACTTACAAATAAATAAAAAATAGTTATTTTTCATCGAACTTTAAATTAATTAATTGTTATTTAAATTATCCAAATAAAATATTATTTAAATGAGAGATGAACGGGAATGGTTTCTCTTTTACATGTTTATAAATTTTTAAAAAAGCTAAACAGCTCAGAGATGGATAGGAAGGTAATTTCACAGGTCAAAACTCATCACCAATCGTTACAAAATAACAGCTAGTGTTATAATTGAAGCCTATTTGATTTCCCAAAATTTTCCTTTTTCTTTTAGAACATTGATTTCCCAAAAATTTTCTTTTTTTTTTTTCTGAGAACATTGATTTCCCAAAATTGATCATTACAACATGATAAAAAGAATCTAATTCTCATCATCGCTACTTAATTCAGATTCATATTCTTCTTCTCCATAAAGAACATCTTCGACTTCTTCGTCTTCGTTTTCGTCACTATCGCTCTCCCTTCGATCTATTTCAGGACCATATCGTATTGTTTGATCGGATTTGTTGGCCGATGCCCTTTCAATCTGTCAAATATGCAAAAGTAATGCAACCCAACATAAGCTTTTCAAGAACTCTCATGAAATAAAATTGCCTAAAAAATGTGGAAATAACTCACTTGTCCCAACACCAGCTGCAAACGACCTGATAATTGAAGAAGAGGCTGAACCGCTGTCTCTTTGGATTTAGTAATCTGGAAGAGGAAAAAAAAAATCTACCAACTCTGAAATACTCTCTCTTGTTTTAATGAAAAAAAATTGCTATCCTTTTGTAAATAGTGATTTTGTATAATAATATTGAGGACGTGTTTAGAAATGATTTTGGAATGGCAGAAATCACTTTTGTCATGCCCTAACTATTACCAACTATTCAATCACAAATTTAAAAAACGGTTCTGAAAGCAAAAACAGAACCATTTTCGAGATAGTTTTCCAAACACCACCTAATTGTTCTGATGTCCAAGTGAGAGAAAGTTCAATACGTGAGCTCTAACACTTCTAACTCTTTCTCACAATGAATGAAAATAGGACAAGGAGAGAAGAGGAAAGTAACAATATCGATAAGAGACGACGAGACGAATTGCTAATACCAAACAAGGGAGACAATGATATTAAAGAAAATGCAGGCACAGAAAAACTGAAAATGGTAACGGAAAAGCACAACAGACTACCTTAAATAAAGAATCGAGTATCTGGGTCGACGGTTCTTGAGACAAAATATGTTGATTGTGATTCAACAATAAACTATAAATCCACGGTAGAACGTTCTTTCCGCCATGCACCCTGAGGCAGACACGACAAGGTCACTCGGTTAACCGAAGAACAGGATTTTTCAACCAAAAGTTAAAAAGAATCTGTACTCAAGTTGTACTTCCATGTGCAAACTTATTTTACCTAGATTGCCAGATGCTAACCAAAATTCCAAGCAACTTGCATGCATCGCCCGGTGCCAACGATAAAACTGCTTCTCTTAACTAATCAAGAAAATTGTAATGTGTGTTATAAACTAAGACATTAAATGAAGAAAAAAGTAAAGGAACAGGCATTTTGTGTGATGTAATAATGATTGTGTGAAATTGAGGCTCGTCATGGACCTTTTTCTGTGACATATTAGCTTCGAGATCAATCCCCCTGAATATCGCAGACTTAAGGATGGATTCAGATGTATGATCATCTGTACTGTTGAGTATGCCTAACGATCGGAGTTGGTCCTCCATGCAAACTGCTGCAGAGTCCTCCACTCCGACGTCATCTGAGGCAAAGAAAATTGACAACCAGATTGGATCAAATCGTTTTCAAAAACTAAGCAGTCTGTTTTATGGTAAAGAATTATACACCATTATAGAACCATAGTCAGGGAAAAACAATGGTTTATTTTATGTTTCTATCAGATGTTCATGAATTTAGACCATGTTTGTCTAGTCTATCACAGAAAACTCAAGTAAGATCCTTTGCTAAAGAAAAAAGTGAAGGTTTAAGAGGCCAATGCTTCTACAGCAAAATCTTACTAGAAGTTTGGTCAGAGAAAAATGGAAAAATAGTTGAGGACGATTATAATAAGATCTGATTTCATCCAAAAGTACTTTTTCTTGTAGCTCTCTCATTTAAGCTCTAACTCGACGTTTTTTCTTTTTTTTTTAAGAATCCGAGCTTTCACTGAGAATAATGAAAGCTTTAACTCAATTGTTCTTCTGTAAATTTCATCAATCAATTGTTTATTTATATATATATATATATATTGTCATTTGTACCTTCCACTTGGCTCTCACTGTCAACCAATTGAGTCATCACATCATTCCGGTCAACTAGCAAATCGTGATATAAGGTACTTTTCTCTTGAGAAACGAAAACCTTCGGAATTGGACGTAAGGCATCTTCAGCATTAGCTCGATCTAATACAACGACTGCACCAATATAAGAGAAGTGATTAACGAGCAAAAAAGAATTACAAGAATAGAAAGAATCCATCTTCAAAGCAAATCAACAGTATAATGTAATGAATCTTATCAACACATTTCGTGTGCAAAACTTCATGATTTTAGAGCTCATTCCCGAAAAAATAAATAAATACAATAAAAAAAGAAAAACAATATAGCAAGCAACATTGTTATTTGAAGTCCAAGTAGGGTCTCACCTCCACCCTGTACATCTAAACCCTTCTTAGATTTACCAATCGACTGACTTGGTAGAAGAATTCCATCGTTGGAGCTGTTTAAATTTATGTCAGTTCCAGAATGCACCACAACGTTCTGAAATGAAGGCTTCACTAGCAATCCATGAGCAAGGAACAACTGTCCCGACCCAGATTTAGGAACTCCTTGTAATTTTGCAGCATAAATTGCGGGCATTGCCCGTTTTTTACTCTTGGAGGAAATATCATTATCAGATATCAATACTTTAGTAGGCTTGGCACTTCGTAACTCCTCAAGATTCTGTCCATACCATAAATAACAAACACCAATTTCTGATATAGCCAAAATGTAAAGAGCAGTTTCATCAACTCCACCATCACCCGAGCGCCTGCTGTCCACGAAGATGGCAGGGTGCTCCATTGCAAGAACACAACTAGCTGATTGCTTTTTCCCTCCACCTAAACTCCAAACAACAATATACCTTTCACCAACTGCAGATGAAAGGATGTACTTTCCATCTTCGGTAAAAACCATACATCGAACGGCTCCCTATTTGTCAGAAGAGAAACCAAACCATCATTCGACTAGAACTTCAAAGTCATAAACAAAAATGAAAGACCATCAGGAAAGGTAGAACATACTACTCACCGGATGCCCAGAAAACTTCTGTATCTTTTTGTGATCGGAACAATTAAAAATCTTCATTTGAGAAGCTGCAGTTGCTATTATCTTTCCATCTGTTGCAAGCCAAAAACCAAACCAGACATGTTCTCAGTCAAATATTATCTGATACTAAAAACCAGCCCAACGAACTGAAACACCCCCAACCCAAGAAACTATACAAAAAGGGGTCAAATCTAAAAGGACCAAACCAAGAGAATAATTACACGCCCAAAAGGAGGCATTTAACCGAACAAGGTACCACACATCCTTCCAAGATCTCTCAAGCCCTTAAAAACTCTCCTATTCATCCCCAACCACAACCCCCAAATAACAACAAAGAAGGAAAACCACCATAGGATACCCCCCCCTATTGCGAATATCCCAAGTCAGTTCTTTGTAAATTTTTTATTTAACAAGAAAGGAACAAGGTAAATGTGCATGTGAATACCTGGTGAAACAGAAATACAGGATATTGCCTTTGTAGAAGCCTTGACCTTCCTCAACAGGTTTCCCGTCAAAGAATCAATTTCGCATAGCATTCCATCAGCACCAGCAGTATAAATGCATGAACCGCGTGTAGGAAACGAAATTGTTGTAACACCCCTGGCACAAGAGAAAGATGACTGAATGTAAGGCAACTCTAACCATTTTCGCTTTCCCTTTTTGGGGAGTGTAAAGGATTGGGGTGTCGTTCGACTACATTCTTATGAAAGAAACTTGCAACTTCCTAAAGAATGTCGTCTTTTAAGAGAAGTGAAGAGACTAAACAAGCGATACCGTAAAAGAGATCTTGATCTTACCCAGGATGACAATCACTTATTTTCCACTTCAATTCACCAGCTGCTACATCGAGAGCCAAAACATCACCACTACCAGTTCCTAACAACAACAACGAACATTGACGCTTTCTTTTTCTCTGCTTTGAAAAAAAAACACATTCAACAATGACATACTAAAATGATTGAGAATAAAATTAAGAGATTGAATATCCAAGTACTCGTAACAGAATTAGTTTATCCAATCCATAAATGAAAAACCTTTTTCTCCAACGACAACCACTTCATGCATTTATAATCAATTGATAGATGCCCTTTTTCTGGTTTCGTGAGTATGCTCGTTGAATCAGATGTAAAGAAATCTGCAAACTCTGTCTGTATCTGGCCCTTCAACGTGTCCCAAATCTAACATAAAGAGGAGCAAAAAACTAATCATATTTTGGAAGAAAATTGAAAGTAAAAAAAAAATAAAATTGCTATTGCTGTCCATATATGACACACAACAAATGAATCTTAATGTCCCATATTTTGAAATGTGCTTACTTTCCTTTATGTCTTTTTCGAAATATAATACTTAGAAGATGGATCCTACATTACATAAGCCAAGACGTATATTCTGCTGGCAAATAAATCACGAACAAACAATTCCGAAACTCACTTTAACTATGTTAAACTTTAAATCACCATGATCCTCAAAAGCTTAAGTTGATAAATTGGGATATGTATAATCTTTTATACATATTCTTAACATTCTCATTTACGTGTGGGCTCGTATATCATATATCATAAACTATTAAAATCTTAACTTGATAAATTATGATAGGTAAAAGTTTTGCAAAATAAACAAGCAATCATGATTTAATCTACAACATAAAACAGCTGCATGTCATGTTCTCAGCATCCGCATTGGCATAAAGTGAAAAAAGAGATACCTTAATTCGACCATCTCCCGAGCTGATAGCAAAGAAATGCAAATCAGGACTAAAAGATGTCAACAGATCTCTGATATTCGACAACACCATGATTCTGAAATGTAAAAAAGATAATAATAATAACTTTTTAAAAAATCGTTAGAAAAATAGAATAACCATAAATCATATGCACTAAGAGTTAAAGAGCAACAACAATTTGTCTAATTCTATTTTCTTTGAGAGGTATAACAAGATAACAATGAGCTTATTTACACGTAATAGACTTCCTGAATAAAGTAAACTGAAAGGGTAGAAAAACAAAATTAAAAAAAAAAACAAATAAAATAGCATGAGAATCACCCAAAACGTAAGAGAAAATTGCTATAGACTGAACAATATTGAGGATCTCACATCGAAAAGATGAAGAGAGACCTCACAATTTATTCGATACATGGGCTACTTTTCTATTTGCCAATTGATTTTGAGATGGAACCTATGTTTATATACTATGGTATCAAAGTTCATTAAACTCAAATAGATATTTGATCCAAAAATTGAGATCCGACTCAAGAACGTTGAATCCAAAGAGGCGTGTTGAGGATCTCACGTCGAAAAGATATATGAGGACATCGAAAAGATACATGAAGACATAGAAGTATTTGCACTCAAGTACGGAAGAAAAATAAACCATCAAAGAAGACTTAAATCCTCTTAAAACCCATGATACACAACCAGAGATGAGCATCGGGAATGACCTTTTTTTTTTTTTTTTTGCATAGAAGAAAAGGGAACAAAAAAAATTCTCTGAGCTGAAATCCACTATAAGCCTACAGAGTAATTTACCTAAAAGACACTTCAATGCAGAAGAAAAACAGAACCTTTTGGTCGAGTAGAAATTAAGGAGACTTTTGAAGTTAATGAGAGGAAATCAAAGGCTGAGACGTACTTGAAATTGGTCGCTAAGATGGCTAAATGAAGCACAGAATCAGAAACAGAACTCCAACGATCAACGGCAGGCTTGGCGGCTGAGAAAGCGGTGGCGCTAGGGTCCTAGCTGCTCGCCGTTTGGCGCAATACAATTCCTTTTTGAGAGACAACGATCAATTGACAGACATATGCAAACCGGTGGGAGGGAGGCGGCGGCCGCACTGAACGGGAGAGAGGCGCCGGCGCCGGCAGCGACACTGAGCTGCTGAAAGGGAGGAGGAGCCGGCGGGAAGAAGAAGAAGTGGAGCACGTGAGAGTGAGAGGAAGATGGAAGGGGTTTAGGGTTTTTAATTTCTTTTATGGTTAAAATACCATTTTAGTCCCTGTACTTTGGGCTTTATTCTATTTTGGTCCCTGTACTTTCAAATGTCCAATTTTAGTCCCTGAACTTTCAATAAAGCTTAAAATTGGTCCCTACTGTTAGTTTATTCTTAAATTTTCTTTAAAAAAACAATCTCTATTAGCTTTCCCTCTATAAATTTTGAAAGTATGTTCACATTGTGTCTTTTCTTGTATTAAAATTATTATGATTATTTAACCAATTTTGATAAAAATCAACTTCAAACTTATCATAGGGACCAATTTTAAACTTTATTGAAAGTACAGGGACTAAAATTGGACATTTGAAAGTACATGGACCAAAATGGAATAAGGCTCAAAGTACAGGGACCAAAATGGTATTTTAACCTTCTTTTATTTACTTTTATTTTATTTGAAAAAGTAGGCTGATTGGATTATTAAAATAATATGTTTCAATTTAATTGTCTTTGAAAAGTCATTTATATGTACTCAAAAAAAAAAAAACATTTATAATTTATACCCTCGTTTCAGAAAAAAAATATATATATAATTTATACCCTAAAAATCTAAAGTTAATATTGTGTATCGATTTTTATTTTAAATTTTCAATTCTATTTCATTGAACTTTAAATTTTGATAAATATTGTCACTTTAAATTTTGTAGTTTTAATTTAAATTATAAAAATAATAAAAACTAATCATATAGTTACAAATTATGATATAAATATACCCAAAAAATTTATAATATAATGTAGTTTTATAAGGTAGAAAATGCTAGTTTTCAGGACTCAAACAAAAAATGATAGTTTTCAAATCTAATTTTTATTTATATAAACCTTTTAAATTTTAATTTTATCTCATAAGAAAAATACCTTGAAATTTAGATGAATGAATGTTAAATTAAACCAAAACTAATTTACAATATATTTTTGTTTTTATATTTGTTGGAATAGAAATTTTGGCCAATAAGAAATTTCCATGTCATTAATTAAAGTTAGTGGCAAAATTATTTATTTAATTAGGGATTATTTAAATTTGCAAGTATCCCTAAATTAAATTAAAGTAAATCCCAATATGCAATTGGGTTATATGAAATTTGGGTCAATTTTAGACTAAGCCCAAATAGGAGGCCCTAATCCAGCAAAGTTTAGGCCCAAAGTCAATAAGTCATAGCCCACAAGGTTAGGCCCAAGGTTAATCAGGCTCAGTCTAAGGACCAGGCTCAAAGTCCACCAGGCCCAGTCCAATAGTCAAGCTCAAGCCCATCTGGAGGTCCTGGGAAACTCTATAAATAGAGAGCCCCTCCTCCATTTTGAGGGTTCAGAAATTGGAGACCTCAGAGAGAATTCAGAAACAAAAGCCAGAAGACTCCTTGAGCTCTTGAAGATCAAACTCCTCCTGAACGAATAACACCTCCTCGAAGATCAAGAACATTTCTTCGAGACCCAAGAATCCATCGAAGCTGCAACCTCGAGAATAAGCTTTACAGCCCTCGAGTGAAACATACAAGCAAGAGAGAGAATCAGAGGATCAAATATTAGAGATTGTATTCCACTACTTTCAAATCAATACAAATACAAAGTTTCATTTGCACGTGTTCTTATTTCTTTATTGAAATTTACGTGCGAACAATATTATATTTTAATCACCCCAAAGGAAGGAGTATCTTCTACTAATATCTTATCAACGTCTCTCACATTAATTCTTTTTTTTACAAATCATCTTTATTTATTTGTTTTCTTCATATTTTTTTCTCTCTCTCAAAATAATGTTATTTTGTCAACAATGAGCATAGCTCAATTAGTTAAGGCATGTACCCACGACTTCAAATCTTTGTACCACTATACAACATAGTACTTTAAACTTTAAAAAAAAAAAAAAAAAAAAAACCTTTTAGAGTCTCTTTGGTAGACTGTTGCTGTTGGTTTGACTTATACTCCGACCAACTTTTACCACTTCCAACCTTTATACTTTATTAATTACGATAATTTTAATTTATTAATTGTAAACTTTACTTTCTATTTATAACCAATTATTATTTAAAATTATTTACTTATAATTAAATTAAAATATTATATTATCTAACTGAGGCAAGAGAATATTGATACGACTTCAAATTCACAATTGTGTTTCGATTGTAATATTAGCCAAAATTGTTTTCTACATTCAATGAATCACTACACACAATGTTGCATCGTATTTATATACAACTCAAATGGAGAATAAAAAAAATGGTAATGATATATAATAGATGCATATATCAAATTGGATACATGAGACAGTGGACTCATAACCAACTATTATTGTGATCGTTTGAATATATCAACGAAATACTTTAACACACAAGGTTTTCGAAGTCCCTCGATCATCATAAAACGTCTTCATGCCAACAAAAGAGCATAGTTCAATTTGCATAAAGTACGTGCTTATGACTAATAGGTCATAGGTTCGAATCCCCCATCCCATATTGTTGAATTCAAAAAAATAAAATAAAATAAAAACGTCCTCATCATCTTTGTTTTGACCAACACTAGTAGCTAGGGGTACATAAAAAAAAAACTAGAAAACTAGAGACCCGTTTGATAACTACTTTGTTTTTTAAAATTGTGTTTGTTTTCTTATCATTTATCTACAATGAATTTCATATTTTTTAAGAAAACAATATTTAAATTCTTAGTCAAATTCCAAAAATAAGTTTTCGAAAACTACTTAATTTTTTTTTAGTTTTCAAAACTTGGGCTTTTGAAAACATATGTAAGAGTAGTTAGCAAAACAAGGAAATTCATAGATAGAAATGATATTTGTAAGCTTAATTTTCAAAAACAAAAAAAACAAAAAACTAAATGATTATCAAAATGAGTATAGACGATTGAACCAATAGTTTGGTTTTGTTTTTGTTTTTGTTTTTTTTAAGTGTGAGATATTTTGCTTTTAAATGGTTATCAAAATGAGTCTAGACGATTGAACCAACAGTTTGGTTTTGGTTTTGTTTTTGTTTTTTGTTTTTTTTAAGTATGGGATATTTTGCTTTTATATTTGAGGAAATTATATATTTTTGGTTTGGTTGGATTTTTATTTTAAAAATCCAACTTAAACCAAATTTAAGTGAGGTATATATATCCCATTAAAAACTACTTTATTTGTAGGTTTCAACCACCATTCTCCCTCTCTCTCTTTCATTTGTTCACCTTTCTGTTGCCACGTTCCTCGCCATAAAACATCTCATTTGTAGCAACACCGAGTCAATCAATGTATCCTGGAGAACCACAAAAGGAGAAGTGGTAAGCTCTACACATCCTCCCTTAGAAGCTATACAGTTTGAAAGCTCCAATCAAGCCGTAATGGCTGTACCTTTCAAGCTAATCGACCAGAAGGTTGAAGAGCAGAATCCTTCAAAGGGAATTCGGGGACTTCAACTTCAAGGAAATTATACCAACAAAATCCTCTCTACCATGTCTGAACAATTAAACAGGGTAGAAGAGAAAATTATAGAAGAAGCAACGACCACAAAGAAGAAAATCCCCAAAGGAGAATTTGGGAGTACTGAACCAACAACTCCATACTTCAGAACAGATGTAGGGAGCTCAATACCAAGGATGAAGTCCAACCTAGACAGAAGTCTAGACAAGTTCATCCTAGAAGTGGATAACCGTATGAAGAAACTAACAATGAAAGACTCCACAGACGAGATCAATGTCTTAAACGAATCAGAAGTTGAAGACGTATTAGAAGATCTGAGCCAAATGGCCCTAGAAGATCAAAGTCCAAAAGACGTACTAAAAATCCAAAATCAAAGAAGTTATGCTCGGAACCATTACAAAGAAGCTCGACAAAGTGAGCAGAGAAATTGGTACCCGAGACCTTCTAAACCGGATTTAATGTACGAAGAAAGAAGTTACATGACGTACAGGTCATACAATGGAGATTCGATCTATGAGTGGAATCTCGACGGCCTTTCTGAGTACCTGATCATGGGAGTTATCCAAGAGATGTTAATGGCAAACACCGCCTACATCACGAAGGGACACTCTGACCATGCATCAGCTAAATTCCTTTCGGCAGGATTCTCTGGCGTCCTAAAAGGATGGTGGGATCATAGATTCACCGAATTGGAACGAAAACAAATACTCAGGCATAAGGTGAGAAGACCGACGGGAACAACCCAAAGTTCCACATGATCCAATGAAGCTTCGTCTTCGATAGTCCCTAGAGATACGATAATCGAAGAAGAAGTAGAAGATGCGGTAATTACCCTGACCCATGCCATCGCAGAAGCATTCATGGGTACAACTACTAATTACCGTTATATGGTTGGTATATCACTGAACAATCTTAGGTGTCCAAAGCTCCAAGATTTCAGATGGTATAAAGATACCTTTTTGTCAGAAGTTTACAAAAGGGATGATTGCGAAAGCGAGATCTGGAAGCAAAGGTTTATAACTGGGCTTCCCCCGCTATTCCAAACACAATTGCTTCAGTATATTGAAGAACTGAAGACAGGAAATATTTTAGATTGGAAAGCAGCCTCATATGGACAGCTAATCCAATATGTTGTCAACTTTGGAATGAAGCAATGCTTAGAAGTAAAAGCACAGGCAAAAGCCAATACGGCTGCCAACAGGAAAAAGGAATTAGGATACTTCTGTGACATGTACAACGTCGTGCCACAAAGAAACGCTCCTTCTCAAATAGAAAAAAGAAAGGTGAGAAGAATTAAGAAGCACTCTCACCCCATAAGAGGATATACGAAACCAAACGTATATCGCGAAGAAAGAAGCTACAGGCGTAGACCTACCTACAAAAGACCCTCGTATACGGAGGAAAGGAAGCACAAGAAGTCTGGAAAACAGATTCAGTGCTATAAATGCAATAAGTATGGACACTATTCTAATAGATGTCCCTTAAGAGGAAAAATCAACGAACTCCAGATTGATGAGGATCTAAAAAAGGACTTGCTAGTCGCTTTTGGATCTAGCTCCAGTGACTACTCACAATCGGAGTCAGACAAAGAAGTTCAGGTAATAAGAGAAGAATCCGAGGATTCATCTTACTATTCTGATGAAGGAGAATTCAAGGAGAAATTCATAAAAAAGATTGCAAAGGAGGCAGAGCATGCGGCTGTTATAACAGTATAAATGTTATAACAAGTGATCAGGAATTTCTCCTAGACCTTGTGGAGAAACTCCCAGAAGAAGAGACGAAGGTTGCCGTCCTTAAGCAACTAAAAGAGTCATTGAAAAAGAGTTCATCCAAGAAAGAAGATGAAAAGAAAGATATCGACTTGGACATAACTCCCATCACTCTAGAATATGTTTTGGGAAGAATGAAAGAAGAAAAGAAGGTCACTGTTCAAGACCTACAATTTGAAATCAACACTCTCAAAAGAGAAGTATCAGAACTAAGGCAAAGCTGCAAGGATGATTACCTTAAGCTTTCAACAGAGATAGCTTCCTTACATAAAGGAAAGCAGAAGATCGAAGAACCATCAAAGGAGCTGAAAATAAATGAAGGGGTGTTCTTAAACACCATAACCAAAGTCTCATACCAAAAGTGGTATACAGAGGTAACTTTAAAAGTTGCAAATTTTAAGATAACTCTCATTGCCTTGATAGATTCAGGAGCAGATCAGAACTGCATCCGAGAAGGGCTTATCCCGTCAAAATACTTCAAAAAGACGAAAGAGATCCTAAAAGGAGCTGATGGAGGACCATTGAAGATACAACATAAGTTACCAGAAATACATATCTGTAAAGAAGGGATATGTTTTGTAACTTCATGTCTTCTGGTGAAAACCCTAACTCAAGATATAATCTTAGGAACTCCATTTCTCACCCAACTATACCCTTTAAGCGTATCAGAGAAGGGTATACATACTCAATCCATGGGACAGGAAATTATGTTCGAATGGATCAAGCCAATACTTACTCATAAAGTTTATTCTATGAGTAAAGAGAGTCAGCTAAACAGCATCGGTCTCAAAGAAAAGCAGATAGCCTTTCTAAAAAAAGAAATCAGTTACAAAAGAATTGAAGAAAACATTCAGCAAAAGAAAATACAAGAAAAAATTCAAATCTTAAAGCAAAGATTTGAAAAAGAGGTCTGCTCAGATTATCCCAACGCATTTTGGGATAGGAAGCAGCATATGGTAAATTTACCATATGTTAAAGAATTTGCAGAGTCTCAAATCCCTACGAAGGCAAGACCAATCCAGATGAACTCTGAATTGTTACAACATTGCCGAACAGAAATTAACGAACTCATAAAAAAGAAGCTGATCAGACCATCAAAGAGCCCTTGGTCATGCGCAGCATTCTATGTCAACAATCAAGCGGAAAAGGAGCGTGGTGTACCCAGGTTGGTAATCAACTACAAACCTTTAAACAAAGTTTTGGAATGGATTAGATATTCAATTCCCAACAAAAATGATTTATTAAAAAGGATATCAGGATCAAACGTATTTTCGAAATTTGATATGAAGTCAGGATTCTGGCAAATTCAAATTTCAGAAAAAGATCGCTACAAGACTGCATTCAATGTTCCTTTTGGACAATATGAATGGAACGTCATGCCATTCGGCCTGAAGAACGCTCCATCAGAATTCCAAAAAATCATGAATGATATTCTTGATCCTATATCTCAGTTTTCAATTATCTATATCGATGATGTTCTAATTTTCTCATCAGGTATAGATCAACATTTTTCTCATTTGAGAAAGTTTTTAGATATTATTAAACAAAGTGGTTTAGTGATATCAGTCTCAAAAATAAAACTATTTCAATCCAAAATTCGTTTTCTTGGATTTGAAATATATTTGGGCCAAATAACCCCAATTCAAAGATCCATAGACTTTGCGGATAACTTTCCGGACGAGATTTTAAACAAAACCCAATTACAAAGGTTTTTGGGCTGTCTCAATTACGTCTCAGATTTTATTAAAAACTTGAGGCCCATTTGCAAACCACTGTTTCAAAGACTTAGAAAAAATCCAAAACCCTGGACAGCCAAGCATACGCAAGCTGTAAGGAGAATAAAGGATTTAGTCAAAACAATACCCTGTTTAAGTCTTGTTAATCCAGAAGCATCGTTGATAGTGGAATCTGACGCATCCGACATCGGATATGGAGGAATCCTCAAACAGTGTTTGGATAAACAAAAACAAATAGTGAGATTTTATTCTGGAGTATGGAACGATACCCAGAAAAATTACTCAACAATCAAAAAGGAAATTTTGGCCATAGTTTTATGTGTTCAAAAATTTCAAGGAGATTTGATAAACAAAAGATTTATCATTAAAACGGATTCTCAAGCATCTAAATTTGTTTTAGAAAAAGATGTTGAGAATTTAGTCTCAAAACAGATTTTTGCCAAATGGCAAGCAATCTTATCATGTTTCGACTTCGAGGTTTTGCCTATAAAAGGAGTACAAAACCCCTTAGCAGATTACCTATCAAGAGAGTTTCTAAACAAGACCCTCTCTAAAATCTCTCCCTCTCTGCCATCTTCTTCCTCACTCAAAACTGATAGGAAAGAAAATGTCCAGTAGAAAGGGCAAGAGCCCTGCAACCCCTGTCTCAAAAGGCAAAGAAAAAGCCTCTACCTCGTCTCAAACTGCAAGTCCGATGACTGCAGAGCGATATGCCTTAGACACTGATTTCACACTGGTGGTCAGGCCTAGGCAATGTTCTTCAGGAATCGTGATTCGCGATTCCATGGAGTCTTCAACTCCTCCACCAAGGCCATCGGCCAACCTAACCCGTCAGAGTAGACGACCAGTCTCTCCGACACCTTCTCAAAGTTCTAGAAGAATATCTATTCCGGCTCCCTCTGTATAGGGATCCAGTTCGTCTCCAAGACCTATGTCGTCATCCCAACCTACCACCTTTTCACAGGCGGTAGATCCAAATAGTAGGTTTACACCTAAACCTCAGGTGAAAGCTTACTTCCAGAAGCCTATTGCTGTTGAACCAACAGTAATAGAGCCTGAAGCTGATGGTGCCTCCATTACGGACATCATCAAAAACTATTTCCCTACCGGTTTCTACTTCATGCCGGAGGAGATTTTCAAAACAAGAAAATTCTATGAGTTTATTTTGGTAGACACAAAGTCTGTCGAAGTAACTCATATACCAGATCGCGACAACCCAGAAAAAGTCGCCTTCTCCAAATTCAAGATCTTCAAAGTCCTGACTCCAACTCATTGGAATCAGAGTATTTTCACTCCCAGAACTCTGTCTCAACATTTCAAACCTCAGACATATACCTATAGAGACTATGTCCAAGCATGGTTCTATGTCCTATGGTATATCAAATTTGATCACTCCTGGTTTATTCAATTTTGCCAGAGAGCTCACCGTATGGAATATCCATACTGGTTCATCAATTGGTGGAAAACTTTTGGACTCACAGAAGATATATTCCCTGTAGAAGTTCAAGAAGCATACCATCAATTCCAACAAAATATAGGCAAGAACGAATTCCCGAATTTATTTCGATTCTGCTTATATTTTAAAGTCTCATGGATACTCAGCTGGAATTTCCAGTCTAGAGTAAAAGATAACGTCAAAGAACTCGCCAAGACGGTGAAGATTAAATGGTGGGATAAATATGATATTTTCCATCTGTCTCAAGAAGCTATTAAAGAGTGGTTCTCGAACAACCAAGAACTACTCGATCAATCAAAGAGTACATCAGAGTTTCTGAATACTCTGTCTCATTTAATCTCGAGGCTTGCCCAAGCAACCTCAGAAGAAGAATACCAGAGGATTCTGGAAGAAGCGAAAAGCAGAACTCCTTCTCATCACAGCGAAGCTGACGATGACGAAGAAATGTCTCCATACGATCTAAATGATCCATACCTAGATTCACAACCTCCGTGAATCTTGTTTCAGCAAAAAAAAAAAAAAAAAAACCCTCCGAAACGAGGATAAACTATTGTCATATATGTATATATTTTTCTATATGTTTTTCATCTTTCCTGTACATTCCTTTTAGTCTTTTCTAGTCAAGATTCTAGATCTTGATTTTAGATTCATTTTTGTACAATTTCTTGTATCTTTTTGTATATTCTTTTTAGTTTTTATAATCGGGGAATTAATTCCTGATTATCTTTGTTGTAAATATAAGGTTGAATTCACAAGACTATTTGTGAATTCTTTGAGTCTGTAAATTAATAGTATGTATAGTATCAGGTGTACAGAATCCCTTGTAAATGTCTGGATTCTGTATTGTGCATAGTAAAATCATCATCCACTTCCAGTCTTGTGCCAGCGCATCAACAGAGCAGATGGCGTAATAAGTCTCTCCAGAGTTGCTACTTGGAAACAAGCTAGCGTGATCAGCCTCTTCAGAGTTGCTATTTGTTTCAGTGAAAGACTATTGCTTGAAGATATCAAAGGTTGAAGATGAGGACCTGCTGCGGATCTTTAGGAGTTGTGTTCCCGGTAGTAAGTCGCCAGGTGGGCGCTGTGAAACCGTTGGTAAGCTCTCCGGTGTATCCTTGCCTCTTCAACAATCTGAAATATCAGACAGAAGCAATAATGAAAGACTGACGCATCACTTTAATAAAGCTACTTTATTAAAGATGAAAAGACAAGCACGATTGGAAGCACATGATGAAGATTCGTTTTTATCTTTACTTTTTCAAAGTTTATCATTTTCTTTTGTCATTTTGTAATCATTTATTTTACTTTCCGTCATTTACTATTTGCTTTTTACTTTCCGCCGTTTACTGTTTTTGTTTTATTACTTTTGATAAAGTAGATTCCTCTACTTTATTAAAGTTGTTTGTTTTATTGCTTTTTAGAAAGTAGTTTGTCTCCATTAAGAAAGTTTGGTTCACGCAGGGCATGTCCTGTCGGTTCAAACTTATCTCTTAGTTAGCTTAGTTTAATTGCCGTTTCAAATCCGGAGTCTATAAAAGACTTCCGAGTTGTAAAGGAAGGATCATCGAGAAATATTTGCGAGCTTCACTTGCTAAATATTTACTCAGCCTTTCTACTCCCATTCCCCAATCCTTTTGTAACCAATCGATCCTAATTCTCTTTCGCCGATTAACGCGATCGAGCAATTGGTATAAACACCCCTTCATTTATTTTCAGCTCCTTTGATGGTTCTTCGATCTTCTGCTTTCCTTTATGTAAGGAAGCTATCTCTGTTGAAAGCTTAAGGTAATCATCCTTGCAGCTTTGCCTTAGTTCTGATACTTCTCTTTTGAGAGTGTTGATTTCAAATTGTAGGTCTTGAACAGTGACCTTCTTTTCTTCTTTCATTCTTCCCAAAACATCTTCTAGAGTGATGGGAGTTATGTCCAAGTCGATATCTTTCTTTTCATCTTCTTTCTTGGATGAACTCTTTTTCAATGACTCTTTTAGTTGCTTAAGGACGGCAACCTTCGTCTCTTCTTCTGGGAGTTTCTCCACAAGGTCTAGGAGAAATTCCTGATCACTTGTTATAACATTTATACTGTTATAACAGCCGCATGCTCTGCCTCCTTTGCAATCTTTTTTATGAATTTCTCCTTGAATTCTCCTTCATCAGAATAGTAAGATGAATCCTCGGATTCTTCTCTTATTACCTGAACTTCTTTGTCTGACTCCGATTGTGAGTAGTCACTGGAGCTAGATCCAAAAGCGACTAGCAAGTCCTTTTTTAGATCCTCATCAATCTGGAGTTCGTTGATTTTTCCTCTTAAGGGACATCTATTAGAATAGTGTCCATACTTATTGCATTTATAGCACTGAATCTGTTTTCCAGACTTCTTGTGCTTCCTTTCCTCCGTATACGAGGGTCTTTTGTAGGTAGGTCTACGCCTGTAGCTTCTTTCTTCGCGATATACGTTTGGTTTCGTATATCCTCTTATGGGGTGAGAGTGCTTCTTAATTCTTCTCACCTTTCTTTTTTCTATTTGAGAAGGAGCGTTTCTTTGTGGCACGACGTTGTACATGTCACAGAAGTATCCTAATTCCTTTTTCCTGTTGGCAGCCGTATTGGCTTTTGCCTGTGCTTTTACTTCTAAGCATTGCTTCATTCCAAAGTTGACAACATATTGGATTAGCTGTCCATATGAGGCTGCTTTCCAATCTAAAATATTTCCTGTCTTCAGTTCTTCAATATACTGAAGCAATTGTGTTTGGAATAGCGGGGGAAGCCCAGTTATAAACCTTTGCTTCCAGATCTCGCTTTCGCAATCATCCCTTTTGTAAACTTCTGACAAAAAGGTATCTTTATACCATCTGAAATCTTGGAGCTTTGGACACCTAAGATTGTTCAGTGATATACCAACCATATAACGGTAATTAGTAGTTGTACCCATGAATGCTTCTGCGATGGCATGGGTCAGGGTAATTACCGCATCTTCTACTTCTTCTTCGATTATCGTATCTCTAGGGACTATCGAAGACGAAGCTTCATTGGATCATGTGGAACTTTGGGTTGTTCCCGTCGGTCTTCTCACCTTATGCCTGAGTATTTGTTTTCGTTCCAATTCGGTGAATCTATGATCCCACCATCCTTTTAGGACGCCAGAGAATCCTGCCGAAAGGAATTTAGCTGATGCATGGTCAGAGTGTCCCTTCGTGATGTAGGCGGTGTTTGCCATTAACATCTCTTGGATAACTCCCATGATCAGGTACTCAGAAAGGCCGTCGAGATTCCACTCATAGATCGAATCTCCATTGTATGACCTGTACGTCATGTAACTTCTTTCTTCGTACATTAAATCCGGTTTAGAAGGTCTCGGGTACCAATTTCTCTGCTCACTTTGTCGAGCTTCTTTGTAATGGTTCCGAGCATAACTTCTTTGATTTTGGATTTTTAGTACGTCTTTTGGACTTTGATCTTCTAGGGCCATTTGGCTCAGATCTTCTAATACGTCTTCAACTTCTGATTCGTTTAAGACATTGATCTCGTCTGTGGAGTCTTTCATTGTTAGTTTCTTCATACGGTTATCCACTTCTAGGATGAACTTGTCTAGACTTCTGTCTAGGTTGGACTTCATCCTTGGTATTGAGCTCCCTACATCTGTTCTGAAGTATGGAGTTGTTGGTTCAGTACTCCCAAATTCTCCTTTGGGGATTTTCTTCTTTGTGGTCGTTGCTTCTTCTATAATTTTCTCTTCTACCCTGTTTAATTGTTCAGACATGGTAGAGAGGATTTTGTTGGTATAATTTCCTTGAAGTTGAAGTCCCCGAATTCCCTTTGAAGGATTCTGCTCTTCAACCTTCTGGTCGATTAGCTTGAAAGGTACAGCCATTACGGCTTGATTGGAGCTTTCAAACTGTATAGCTTCTAAGGGAGGATGTGTAGAGCTTACCACTTCTCCTTTTGTGGTTCTCCAGGATACCTCCTTTAATACATTGATTGACTTTGCTAGCCAATCTTCTTTGTTCATATACCATTCAAAGAAAGGTATATTTTCCTCTAAGGTTGTCATAACCTCTTTCCATTCTGCTTTAAGTTGCTCCCTTTCTTCGGCATCAAACCGCTCGAATAGTATTCTTCTGGGTTCGGCCCATGCTGGATCTAGGAAGTCTTTATTCAGGGCCTCCTTGTCTATCTGGAATTCGCTCTGAATTACATTAAGCTGATTTGCTTCCATATCTGTCTGAGTTGGCGAAGTATTCCTTTGGTAGTGAACTTCAGGAATATTTTGGTCTAAATTGACCTTCTCTATTCTGAGAGAGGTCGACCTTGGCAACCCTGCAGACGAGGAAGGTGCTGTTCTGCTCGTAGAGGTGCTATGTCTGGAAGGAGCGAAGTGAGTTACCTTCGATTGTGGAGGATCCTCATCTTCGAACTCGATATGAACACTTCCGTCTGGTTTTTCTTCTATGAGGGTCAAAGTCCTTGGCTTGGGTTTTGGTGGAGTGAAAGCTTTCTCCAAATCCCATTCGGACCTTCTTGTTATGTCTTCCCATGATAACATCTTGGGAATCTCTATCAGATTATTTTCGAAGTCCGCTTCGAATAGGATCGTTTGTCCTTCTGGCGGTGCTTCTACAATACATCTTGGCTCCAGCGTTGTCTTCATGATCTTGTAATTTATTCGCCATATTACCGCGAATGATTCTGTCATCTTCTCAACATTCAAATTCTTAAACTTGATATCCAATACTAAAGTATTTAGTATATTTGGATCAGTTAAAGAAATTGGGAAGTTGGGGTAGACATTGAAGTAGACTGGTCCTCTCCCTAGGTTTGCTTCAATGAGTCCTAGCATAGAGTTCTTGTAGTCAAGGTGTCTCTTGTCTCTGAGCGCGACAAGGATTGGAATGTCTAGGCCTGGTCGGTATAATGGTCTTATACCTACTTGGACAAGGCCGATATGAAGGAATTGATATTCTTTCAGCTTATGTTCCCATAACATGTCTGCGGAGAACAGCCGTATTGTTTCTGGATTGTTGACGATCGGGATTGTTCTTTCAACAATCTTGATTCCCTTCATTTGATTGAATAATCCAGTATCGTATATTAACGATGGTTTTACTTTTGGAACATTCCATTGAACAATTGATCTTTCAATGGATTGGATGGATGACAATGCATTCTTAATGTTAAGATCTGCACTATCTCCTTCTTTGAATATGTGTTTATTTGCTTCTTGCACCATTTGTTGTTCAGCTTTTCCTACTCTGGTGGCTATTGCCTTCTTCTTGGTTTCTTCGGCTTGTCGCCTTCTTGCTTCAGCATTTGTCTTCCATTTGTTGAAGAAAGTCTTCACACGATCGGTCATCCGATTATGATATTTTCTTTTCTAAAATCTGAGAGAATAGAGTGAATTCTCTTTAATAACTTCTTCTTGCTTCCTCACCTGGAATCCGTCTTCTCACTATTAGGGGGAACGGGCGGCTTACCAAAACCAACAAAATCGAACTGATGTTCACCACTACTATTTGCAATGCGTGAGATTTGGTCAAAGACAAAGTTCTCTTTCTCTTTAAGATTATGTGATTTTTGCCTTCAAGTTCTGCAAAACCTTTTCCTTTTATGGAGATTTGTGCAACTTGCCAAATGTCCAATTTGAAGTATGTTCGAAACCCTAAACATTTATGAAGATGAAGACGTTTCATCATGCAACAACTTAATTACTTGCTGTCATCGATATTTCCATCAATGCCAAACAAATAATTATAAATATTGATGAAAAATAAATGACAATAGATTACTCATATCCTTAAATGTCTCACTTTTTACTTCTTCCTACTCAAATTTCAAATGGAAGCGGGAAAATACATATGCCTTTGTAGAATGAGAGATTTGGGATGGATAAGAAGCTTTAGCAAACAAGCAAAAGAAGTAGCGAAGAACACCTTGGAGATATCAGACCTTGGTGGTGGAGAACAACAACCTAGAGAGAAAATCATGAAGAAAACACAACACCAATCTTTGGGTAAGGCTGAAGAGCACGTGACATTCATAAGCAAGAAGGGGAAACACTATTGAAGACAATCCCATAATTGAAGAGACTATAACGATGTTTAGCTTTGATAGTAGCAATCAATAGATTGAACTATATGTGCTAATATGTGCATAGCTCAATTAGTTGAGACATATTTCTTTGACTAAGGCTAAGAGGTCTAAATCTCTTACACCACATGTTGTTTAAAAGAAAAAAAGAACCATATGTATAAGAATAATACAGAGTATTGATTATGAGACAGAGAGAGGAGAACATGGTTAATGCATGGAGAACCCTCAATTCTTAATTTGGGGAGTGAAAATTATTTTGTAATTTTACTTTTTATTTATTAAAACAATACCTATTAGAAGGGGAAAAAATGAAAATTAAAAGTTTCACCCCTTAAGCTCAATTTTATTTATAGCATATATGGATATAGATTTTAATAAATGTTGTAATTTTTACCTTCAAATAAACTTCCATTCCAAAATCGTTGAAAAATGATTGTTATGTGCGTTTGATGAATTATAAAACATATATTAGATATAAAATTGAGACTTCAACTAGAGAGAACAAAACGACATGATAATTATATTTTTGCTGAAATTTGTGAGTATTTTGGTGATTTGTTCAATGGTCATTATCATGCACTAGTTTAGCTCAATTCTATGCACAACTTGATTCTTTTTGGTTGAAATCTAAAATGGAAAGGAGTTGCTTGTATATTCTATGCTAATAATCTTTTCATATCATGATAATTCAAATACATAATTAGACCTTTATAGTTGTAAAAATTTATTATTATTATTATTTTGATAATTTGTGGGGTGGGAGAATCGAACCTATGACCTCAAGGTCGATAGTACAAACTCTATGCCAGTTAAGTTATACTCGTTTTGGTAGTTGTAACAATTTATTAATCATTATCTTAAAATAACTATTAATTATTAGGAAAAAAATCAACTTATGCCCTAAACTTTGCATGATGTATCAAATTTTCACTCTAAATTTTTAATTGCATCAATTCAAATCTTAGACACGAACAAGTATTGCAATTTTATCATTTGTTCAATTTTTGCTAAATTCTTCCACTAATTTTAATAAAAATCAAGAATATTTTTAAAACTCACCAATTTCAACAAAAAAAAAAAATGTCAAGCATAAAATTGAGTTGAACTAATGCATGATGCTGACCATCAAACATATATTTCAAAACTCAATTTTTTTTTTAATAAAATACAACTATCATGTATTTTTTTCAAGTTCCATCTATTTCATATGTAATATATGTTATATAACTCATTAAACGAGCATAAAGATATTTTGTTAACGATTTTTGAAATGAAAAATTATTAGAAGAGTGTAAAAATTGTAATACTTGTTAAAGTTTAAAGTTTAAAATAAAAATAGGAACATTAATCAAAATTTAAGAATTATTTAGATAGAATTAAAATTTAGGGTATAAAATAGGAACATTAATCAAAATTTAATAAATTTTTTAGATAGAATTAAAAATTTAGGGTAAAAATTGATACACATATCAAATTTAGAGTTATAAATTAATTTCTCAAAGATAATTACATTGAAGTATATTATTAAAAAATTAATACAAACTAGAAAACGCCAAAGAAAAACCCAGCCCACTTTGTAAAATAAAATAAGAATAAAAATAAATAAAAGAAAGAAGAACCCTAAACCCTTTCATCTTCCTCTCACTCTCACGTGCTCCACCTTCTTCTTCTTCTTCAAGCCGTCTCCTCCTCAGTTTCAGCAGCTCGGTGTCGCCGCCACCTCTCTCTCCCGTTCAGTGCTGCAGCCTCCGTCGTCTTTCTTCCGCTCGTGCCGCCGCAGCCTCCCCCTACCAAGTTTGCACTGATATTACTCTCTCGTTGTTACTGGTATTCTCCCAATCTCCGTCTATGCCTTTACAAAGTAGGACTTGTCTAATGAAAGAATGGAGTAGTCGTTTCTATTTATTTATTTTCTGTTTCTAATAACAATAGCCGAGTAGCAACGTAAAAGAAAGAAAGAACAAAAAGCCTTGCGGCTAATTCAGACTTTTCAAACTGCCTTTTGATTTGTTGCATATGTCTGTGAATTGAGGCTTTGATCATCTGTATATCTCTTTGGGCTCTGCTGAAAATTCCCTTGTGGGCGACCATGAATTTTCCAGCGCTTCCATTATTCTTTATTTATCTAGAATCATTCGAAGTAATCTATCGTATTATCCAATTCTCTTTTAATCCCTAGCTTGTAGGAGTTATTTTGATCGACCGAACAACCTCAACCATATTTATATTTGTAAAGCAGCTTCCGTCTTAGAAACAGACGTCAAGTTCTGCAATGGCGGCAAAGAGCCAACATAACAGTAAACCCAAAAAGAGGAAGCAAATTTCAGGCAACAAGGGTTCCTCTCATGGCTCCACTTTGAAGAAATCGAAGTTTGCCGATAATAAGCCCTCGAAGTCCCCTGGCCTTGGAACTGTTGGTAAACCCTTCAAACCGCCCAAACTGAAAGAAAACCAGCATTTCAAATCGAAGGTTGAAAAATCAGAAGCTAGAAAGGAGCCAACTACAAAGCGCGAACATCGCCTCCAAGCTAAGGTCTGTTCTTGTACCATCGTTTCACATCGAATGCATTTTTCTTATATTTGTTGATTTTTGAAGATTGGTTCAATCATCTGTTTATTTCCACAAGTTTCTATTGCATTCTAATGATTATGTCCCTCAAGGAGATTACTTGAGTATTCTTTTGTGATTCCATCAGGAACTTGCAGAGGCTAGGAAGAAGAAAAGGAAACGACATTATGATTTGGAACATGTAAGTTTCTCAACTTTGAATAGTTGTTTTCTGCCCCATTGATTCATCAAGCCTTGAGTTGGCGCCAAGGATAATCTAGAGGGACCTGCTTAAAATATGCCATTTCGCTTCTAAAATCTGGTTAAGCTATATTTCTCTCCCATTCACCACTGCACATTAATGTCAATGATGTTTTGAGACAAGGGTCTAAGCAGTTGAATGTGGGTTAGTTTTCTAACCAAGTTAGAAACCAACATTTAGAGCAAAAAAAAAAAAAAACAAAAATTAAACTGACTGAACCGGGGGTGGGGGACTAGGAGCGAGGGATTGAGGGAAAGCTGAGAGCCGAGAGGAGTGGGCAAAGGCAACCAAAACCGACACCGACTACTGACTTCGGTTTCAGTCAGTTTTTTGGGTTTCAATTTGTACCTTTATTTTCAGAAATCGTTTTTAACATTCAGTTATTATCCAAAAAAAATTGTTTCTTGTCAAAAAAAAAAGTTTTCAACATTCAGTGACTTAACTGCAGATTCTGAGGAGCCAATGATAGACTAAGTTTCCTTTTTAATCCTTCCCGCCCCTAACTATCCATTGTGTGCAGGAGCTTGCACATCTATGGGAGAAAATGAGGGTTCGGAATATCACCAAAGAAGAAAGATCCAAGTATGACTATCATAACCGAATTTAATTTCTCCTGCCATCTCTCATATCATCGACATTACTTTTCTTAAATAACAATTTTCATGATTGAATTTTCAGATGGATAAGTAAAGCATTAGAAAACATGAAGGGGAAGATCCCTGAAATTGCAGGTTCCCATGTGTCATCTCGTGTGCTTCAGGTGAATTTTCCGTGCAATAGCTCTCTTGTTCTTCACAAATTTATATTTTTTCTGTTCACTTTTAATTCTGTTTGGTCTTCTGTTATAGACTTGTGTTAAACACTGCACAGATGCCGAGAGAGAAGCAGTGTTTGAGGAACTTAAGCCTCATTTTCTCAATCTTGCTTGCAACACTTACGCAGTTCATCTAGTGAAGAAAATGTTGGATAATGGTATGTTCTTATCTTACCACTTCCACGCCTTCCTTGTTGATTTCTTCTAAACAGGGTACTGATTTTCTGCATGTTGTGTTTTTAGCCTCGAAAAAGCAGTTGGCAGGGTTTGTCTCCTCTCTGCATGGCCATGTAGCTTCTCTTCTTCGTCACATGGTTGGATCTTTAGGTATTTTTAAGGTTCCCTGGTGCTGGCTCATCCAAGAACTTCAACTTTTAAGAATTACAACATGACTTATAAAATAAAGTTCCTTTTGTGGGCTTGGGTTTTTGAATGCCCTTGTATTCTTTCATTTTTTCTCAATGAAAGCTCGGTTTCTTATAAAAAAAAAAGAATTACAACATGACTTATCATATAAATAACTTTATTTTACTTTTACAATTGTCAAATCTTGTACCATAATCACATTCTCTTGGGTTTGTATGTTCAACTAAGAAGCACAGACACTTTAGTTTGGCTAGCGTGTTTGTGTCCAACACGTGCCGGACACTTGGACACTCCGACACTTGTTGGATATGTATCGGACACTTGTTAGCACAATAGTTGTGTTAGACACTGGTTGTACAAAGTCAATATAGGTCAAACATTTGTTAGACACGTATCAAACACTTGTATAGTATATTAAATAGACATATAATAGTGATGTTTGAGAGAGAAATACATCAAGCTCATATTTTTAAGCATATAAATGCATAAACTTATGGACTTTGAGTTTCCTTCTAGTATTAAAATGATATTATTTTAAAATGTGGCATTGCCATTTCTGTGTCTTAGATTTTTAAAAAATGACGTGTCACAGTGTTTGTGTCATGTCGTATCCATGTCTCGTGTCCGTATCCGTGCTTCTTAGATGTTCAACCAAGTCACAGTAAATTAGTCCATACTGTTTGTTCCCCCCCCCCCCCCCCCCCGCTCTAGGAACTAGCAAATGCATTTATTTAATTAGCTTTTAATTTGTACTTGTACATATAATTAGTTTTTGATCTCTATAGTCTGTGTTGTTTTTGTTTGTGAAAACATTTTTCTATATGAATGATGCAACTCAAGCATGAATTTGAACATTCCCGATGTGATTGTTAATGTTGTATTTGCATTTTTGCAGTTGTTGAGCATGCATACCATTTAGCGAATGCTGCTCAGAAACAAACACTTCTACTGGAACTTTATTCGGTGGAACTCCAGCTATTTAAGGATCTGGTCTCGATGAAAGAAAGCAGGTTAAAAAAATTGACAAATCTGATTATTTTATATTTTTATTTATTAGGCTCTCTCATTGGAATTGTGTTATGCTGCAGGCTAGTGGATGTAATCTCAAAATTGGACATTCAAAAAGCTTCGGTCTCGCGACACATGACATCAGTCATTCAACCAATTTTGGAAAAAGGGATAGTTGACCACTCTATCATACATAGGGTGCTGATGGAGTACTTTACCATTGCTGATAAGGTGTTATGGAATGTTCCATGTTCTTTACAGTACTACGAACTATTCTGAAATTATTTTATGAGTTGTAGTTTCTTTCTAAATCTCTCTCTCTTTTTTTTTTCCCTAAATCAATTTGTTGGAAGACGTCTGCCGCAGATGTAATCCAACAGTTGTCTAGTTCACTTCTTGTTAGAATGATTCACACTAGAGATGGATCGAGGATCGGTATACTTTGCATAAAACATGGGAGTGCAAAGGTTTGCCTATTAATGTGTTTCTTGTATATTATAATCAAAACAAACAAACTAACTAATTTGTATAACATATCCCGACATTGAACAAAGTTTGTTGTCTTGGATTAATTATCTCAGGAAAGAAAGAAAAGCATCAAGGGAATGAAAGGCCATATAAAAAAGATAGCACATGAGCAACATGCGAGTATGGTAAGCATTACTTTTTCAACCGTGCCTACTAAATCAAAGCTGATGTCGAACAGATATATCTATTTAAGACAAATAAAAAAAGTATGCCGATTTTTTAATAATAAAACTGCTGCGTGGTTGGCAAAATTGAACTGAATCAACAAAATCTATCTAACAAATTGAATCAATGGATTTTCTTTTCCTTTTTAATGTTAAAAAATCGAACAGATTGACAAGTTTAGTTTAAACTGAATAAAACAACTTGTTAATTTGATTTTGTCGGTTTTTACAATCCCAGCTTGCACTCTTAATCATATGTAAGTTTATAGATATTATCTCCAAGTTTGTGGTTTTTTAGTAGAAGCCATTAACATAAATTTGGTTGAAATCACTTAGAATTGTGACATTTATTCTGTTAAGAACATTGAAGTGCTCAATGCTATTTAAAAAAAAAATTATTTATTTTATCTGATTGTGAATCCACCAATGTGAGCTATTGCCACCAATCACATGTACAAGGTTGGGGACACTATCTTTGTACCTTAGCCATTAAAACAAGTGCTCTCATGGTGTTCCTCTTATGCTCTTTCAGGTCCTTGTGTGCATTATCTCAGTTGTTGATGATACAAAGCTCATTAGGAAGGTTAGTTCTTAACCATCTCTTACCAACTATTGTTCTATATGTTTATTGCATTCTCCAATACATATCATAAGTTAGATTTTCATGTGTTTCAGATTATCATTAGTGAGCTCGAAAAAGATTTGAAGGAGCTTATTTTGGATAAGGTCTCTATTCTTTTCCTAGACTTTCCTTATCAAAGTCACCGTTTCTCCATAATATAGTCCTGTTCTCCCTGCTAGCTCTATATTTCTTTGATTCTTTTTTTGTTCAATTTCAATTTCAGAGTGGAAGGCGTGTATTACTGCAACTACTGCGTCCAAATTGTTCACGCTACTTCAGTCCCGAGGATTTTGCTTCTTTAAATTTATCAATACCTTCTCTTTGCAACAAGGTATTTTGAAAGTTATCAATAATTCCATTTTGCATAACTAATTCTTAACTTTGATGCAAATTGCCAACATTCTAACTAGACTGCACCGTCTTCTCAGAGTGAGTCGGGAGTTGACAGAGCTGAAGAGAAGGTCGAGAGTGACACGGGTGAAATAGAAGGCGAGGTTGATGGAAGCAAGGTTTCTGCGGAGGGCTCTGAAGTTGTTGAGGGTGGTAAAAAAGATCCTCTTATCAGAAGGCATGAGTTGTTGGTGGATAGCGGGCTTGCTGAGGTTTGTTGTTTTCACATTGTGTGATATCATTATATTTCTTTTTATATATGAACATGATGTATTAAAACCGAAACGAAACAAAAAGCGCAACACCCTAACAGTTGGGGGTAGAGAAAGCGCCCCCTCCGAGAGAAACCCTTACAAAAAAAAAACTCAACACACACTTTTGCTTTGTCTTTCAACCACCATCCTGATGTCCCGGTAAAGCTTCGGGAAGCCAATTATCAATCTTTGCTGAAAGAGCAGAGGATATATTGATAGTTCCCGGACCCGGTTTCTGCTGTGTGGTCAAAACTATCAAACTTTATACTTTCATCCAATTGTTACCATTTCTTTAATCATGCTGCATAAATTTAATTTGCATAATCACAACCCGTAACCTATCCAAATTGACTTGGGAGAGCTTTACATCATACAGAAGCTTGTCGATGTATGCATCAACGATGCGGGGGAAATACTAAGGTCAAATTTCGGCCGAGAAGTAATGTACGAGGTATATTATACTAAAACTCGATAACTCCTTGTCTAATTTTCTTCTTCCATCTGTCTACTAAGTTTTATTGATTTACTTTATCTGCCTGCATTCAGGTTGCTACTGGGGGTGCTGATGGCATTCTTCAATCAAAATTGGGTGAAAAGCTGAGTGCTTTGTATGAAGCTATAGCTTCAGTGGCAGCAGAGCCTAAATCTGAAGACGCAGCCTCAGGAGATGAGCATGTCCTTGAAAATTTCCACTCTAGTAGGACAATAAGAAAGCTCATCTTGGACTGCCCTGCCTTTGCCTTCACTTTGTGGAACAAAGCACTTGAAGGGAAATCCAAAATGTGGGCCCAAGGTCACAGGTTCGTCATAGATATTTCCATATTTCGGGCTTCAAAGTATGTTTGTTTTTTTTTTTTTTTGGTAAGAAACTGAACTTTCAATTGAGAAAGTTAAAAGAATAAACAAGGGCATACAAAAAATAAGCACAACAAAAGAGTCCCAGCAAAACTAAGAAAAATGGACTCCAATCCAACAACTTCAAACCCATATCATAATTTACAAAAAGGTCTAGTGATTGACTGACGCTCATAAGGAGAAATTAATCTTCACCACCTCCCAAACCTCATCATTACAAAAAGGGTTTTGGAGTTTTTCAGTTTAACGTGGATCATATTAGGAGTGTAAGCAAGTCGGTCTTGGCCAAAGTTGAAACCATTTCTTGAAAGCCAAACTAACCGATACTGTCAAATATACAAACCAAACCTACCAACTATTATTTGGCCCCAAAAAGCACGGATATGTTGTTGGTACGTTGACACGTCATTTTCTAAAAATCTAGGATACGGTCATGGACAAAGCAAGAACAGTTTGTTAAAATATATATAATTTTTATACAAGAAAGGAAATTCAATGTGGATGAATTTATGCATTTGTATGCTTAAAAAATAAATTTGATGTATTAACATGTATTTGATGTGCCTAAAAAATGTTGAATTCATATTCCCTTTGTATAACTCGTTTATAATACGACTACTATTATGCTAACAATTGTTTGATACATGTCCAACGAGTGTATTGAGTGTTATGTCGGACATGGATACATCACCCAAGCCAAAGTGTCCATGCTTCTTAAGACCACCACGAACATATGATGATTCAAACCACCTGAACCAACTCGATTTTGTCGGTTTTGGTTTTTAGTCTTAGACCATGTTCGCGAGATATTTATTATTAATGCCTAAAGTTATCTTAAAGAGGTTGTAACTTGTTTTTTCATTTTTGAAATCACAGTTGTAAGATAGTTCAAGCTTTCCTGGAGTCCTCCGACTCTAATGTACGTGAGATTTCAAGAGTAGAGTTGCAGTCCTTGATAGAAGAAGGCTTACTCAAAATCCCAAACACGAAGCAGTCTGCTGACAAAAGCTAAATACCCAATTTTGAAAGGAAACTCAAATCTTCATAAACGTGCGCATCCCAGAGGTAAAACTAAAGCATATCTGTTGACTTCTTTTTTTATTTTTATTTTTATCATTATTTTTTTATGGTCATCGGGTCTAAGTTTTGAGGTAGAAATGTACCATACAAGTAGACCCTGTTCTCTGTAAAACGATTATATATTTTAAAACTATCAGCTAGTTTATATGTTGTCTTTTGCTTTGAAATTTCATTAATTACACAATTCATAGATTTAGCCCCGAAGGGACAACCCCGTTTAGAGATGTTCATTTTCCCGTGGTGCCCGTCTCGTGGTCTCTTAGTCATACCGGCTTAGAGGTCTTAGGTTCGAACTCTAGTAGAGATGTTCATTTTCTCCATGGGACATGCCTCTAATGGGGTAGGAAATCTCCATTTAGGTCGGGAATGGGAGAGGGAGTGGGGAAGAATTTTTCTCCAATTTTTTTAAAATATATATCTGTATATATATAATAAACCATAAATCCAAACTTTTATTAAATATTATTTTGTTTTTCTAAGGAAATTAAAAAGTTTTCTCTGTAATAGAAATATCTTATTAAGAATTAACAATTTAAATAGAAAATTTCAAAAAAAAATTATTTAATCAAGTTAAAAAAAAGTAAAAATCAGGAACCCAATCTTCGTGAATTCTACACGGGGAATCCTCGCCCTGTTCCACGTGAAATTAAATGGGAGGTTTTTGCAGAGATAGAGAATGAAATGGGGGGTAGGGTCGGGGTTGGGGAAGCCATTCTCCGGTCTCGCCCCGCCCCGCCCCACCTAGTGGACATCTCTAAGCCCTCAGGTGAGCTTAATAAATAAAAATTCTTGATGTCTTTCAAGTCTAGGCCTTGGGGTGGGCCCATATACCCTTGAGTATAGGGGAGCAAAGCTCGAATGGCTGATTATCCAAAAAAATATAAATTATACAAGTCATAGATTTATGTTCAATTCTATGAATGTTGTGCCCTCTTCAATCAATTAGAGAGGTTAGCTGGTGGCCAATTCTGATGCGCAACCGACATCGGTTTAAGAAAAAATTTAATCGATGCGGAAATTGGTTAAATCGAATTGAACCAAATTACCAAACCAATAAAACTAACTAGCAAACCTAGTAAAATAGAATCAAATGGATAGAAATTAAAAAAATTTATCCAAAATGAACTATTCATGGTTTTATACTAAAAAATAAATTAAGTAGAGTTCAAATCGATCAAATTAATTAGGTTGTATCGATATTTACTCTAAACTTTTAATTTCATTAAATTGCATTCTAAACTTTGATAAGTGTTGCAATCTTAACCTTAAATTTGAAGAAGTGTTATAATCTCGTGATAAATTTTGTTTGAAAATTTGTTAAAAAAAAGTATTTTCATATGTTCTCAATGAATTATAGAATATATGCATCCTACAAAATTGATAAAATTTTAAAGAAAAACGATAGTAGAGTTAATTTTTTGTTAAAATTTGCAAGTTTTTGCAATGTTATTCAATGGTTCATTTTTGCATTAATTTGTGCAAAACTTCATATTATTGAAATTAATGAGTTTATGGAAGTTTTTACTTTTTGTTAAAATTAGTAAGTGAATTAGGAAAAATTGAACGGAGGGTATAAATTGCAACAATTAGATGAAATTGAAAGTTTAGGGTAAAAATTGATACAACTTAACAAGTTTAGGGTAAAAATTGATACAACTTGACAAGTTTATGGGTAAAAATTGATACAACTTGACAAGTTTATGGGTAAAAATTGAATTTTTTCCCTTGTTTCTTTAGTTTTTACAGCTATGAAAATTCAAACTCAAATTAATATTTGTGATTAAACCCTTATAATCGAAATTCAAGATATGTAGGGGCTATTAGTGAATTGAATTTGATTGAATTAAGTGTCATTTTTAAGCTCAAATTAATATTTGTGATACAGGCAGCAGGCTTAAAATATTGAATGAATAAAATAATTACAGGTATGGAGGGCCACAGACTCCCAAATAATCAATGATAAATACGAGTGACCTACCACCGGCCAACCAATGTTTAGTGGCTGTATTTTAATAAGCAATCTTTAGATAATATTTATTATACGACCACAACGACAACGAAGGTGCACGTAAAATTCCTGGCATGTCCGGTCGGCGGTCGTATCCTCAGATAAGAACCTTCGACCCTATTAAAAACTAATGTCCAATTTAATATAAACTTAATTTCAAGGAAAAAAAAAAAAGAAAAAACCAGAAGCATTTAAAAATAATTTTTAGAACTTATGAATGTGACCTTTAAACATACAAACGGGAGTTTTCAAACTTGTCCCCCTACTCTTTTGGTAGGTATCTATGGCTAAAGTTTTATGATTATCCCTTGATTTGTTTTGTTTTGTTTTTTTTTTTTTTTATAATAATTAATGATTGGGGCTTTTTTTTTTTTTTTTTTTTGGGTGTGTTTCTTTGTTTAGGCTTTCATGGTAATTGGTTACCTCTTTTATTTTTTGTGTTTCATCTAATGTATAAACATGATGTAAAATAGTTTATGATGAGATAGAATTTATGACAATATAATCATGAACTAAAGAAGAATATGATGAATGGTTTCTAGTGCATGCTTAATTTATGTCAATAAATTTACATACAGTGAGGTGATAGTTTTATTGGAACGTCCAGACTAAAGATGGATATCTTGAAGTAATAATATGTTGTCGTAGTATGAAATATGACTTTTCGTTCAAACTATGATGATATGATATGACTTGGATGCCGAGTTGGACAAACCATATAAGATATAACAATCAAGAATAAAAGTAAAGCAATATTCTTTCTCCAATATATTTACAAAAAAGTCTTAATATGGTATCTTTTTATTTCCACTCATTCGTAGTATAAAATTTAATGGGAGAAAATCAATTTTTACCCATACACTTGGCAAAGGGTATTGATACCAATTCTAAACTTTCAATTTCATCAAATTGGACCTTAAATTTAGATAAGTATTGTAATACTTACATTCTATTCAATTTATGCTAATTCACCTGCTATGTTTTTTTTTTTTTTTACAATGTAACATCTTCAAAGATTTACTAATTTTAATGGCACGAAATTGACCCCTAAGACCTCATTTGACAACCATTTGGTTTTTTATTTTTTCATCATTTCTCTATAATGAATTTCATCTTTCTTAAGAAAACATTTGAATTTTTAGCCAAATTCTAAATTCCAAAAACAAGTTTTGAAAATTACTTTTTTTTTAATTTTCAAAATTATACTTGGTTTTTGAAAACATATGTAAAAAGTAGATAACAAAACAAAGAAATCATAAGTGGAAGTAGTATTTATAAGTTTAATTTTAAAAAATCAAAAACAAAAAATCAGATGATTATCAAACCAAGCCTAAATAATTATACTAAAGCTCACAAATTTCAACAAACAACCTCTTACATATATTCTAAATGTTAATCCATTGAATGTAAGTATAAAAATATTTTTTTAATGGTCCTTCAACCATTTGTCATACTCATTCAGATTTAAAATAAAGATTACAATACTTAATTAAGGTACAATCCGATGAAATTGAATATTTACGGTAAAAATTGATTTTCTTCCCTAATTAAAAAATTTTGAATCCTTGATAACGATTAGCAGAATTAGAACTGCCAAGATTTCGAAGTGGGCCACGCGGGTTGTTGTTCGTGGTTGGCTGAAGGTGGGCCCACATCCACAACCTCCGATCCAATTATGGACAGCTATTGAGAATTGTCATTATCTTTTTCTTTTTTTTTTCCTTTTTTTTTTTGAGAAAAATGTCATTATCTTCTTCTGCCCACTTTCATCCATCCATTTTACTAATGCCCACTCCACTTGAGGCTTCAATACTTTAATCTATTTGGGTAATATTTCAATCTTTTTTATTTATAAAACATTTCATTGCTTATTAGAAGTTAAAACCTTTATTTGTTCTATGCTTTTTAATTTTTTAAAAAATTTTCTCATCAAGAGAATGACAAAATGCCATTATAGCTTATGTCACAACTCACGAGGCACTTCTCCTCTTATCTTCATTAATTAGCCAAAAAGAAATATTAACTAGTAAGACACCTCACACAAAACGATAAGAAGGATTAATTTGTGCATATTGAGACACATATACTTTCAGCCAAAAGAACATAGGTTCAACCTCACATATTGTTGAACTAAAAGAAATGATAACAAAACCTAATTTATGTGCTAAAGTTCCACATCACAATCACAAAAATCAACAGACTCTAGTGTAAATTTTTTAGTTTAACAATTGAAGAATACGAATCAAATTATCGATGTTTGGAATGATAATAGGAGTTCAATATGAACATAATTGATAGCATTCCTTAAATTAGATTATACATAGAAAGAGGAGAACTCAAGACTTGCATATGCAATCAATATATTTAATGTTACTTATATCTATCTTATATATGTTTAGTTATTCATTAATAAAATACAATATTGAGATATTATTCAAATTAGGAATTTGAAAATATTTTTTTGAAAAATTTAAAAATTTGTATAGGGTTTGAAAATGATTTTTCAAAATAGAGTATGAAGATTTGAACTGAGTAGATGCAAATCTCGAAAAGTAAAAACAAAAATATTATGGAAAGTTTTATATTTTATTATTTTATCTATATGACGACAAAAGAAAAAAAAAACTCATATTTAATTTTTTTTTAGAAAATAGTAATGTAAACAGTTAACACTTTAAACAGTACCCTTGACTTAACAGTCAAACTACTTATTTTTACGCTTTTCTTTCGGCGATCGGAATTCGTTACCCAAACACCGAGCATACTTTTACTTAAGGGTAGTTTAGGGTTTTCCTCCAAACAAACGCAATAATCTCTCCAGATTTTAGGAATCTTATTCGCCTTCCTGAATTTCTTCATTTCTTCCCTGCTCCTCTACTTCTCCAATTTTCGGAGCCCTAGTTTCGTTCGCATTCGATTCTTCCAGTTTTGCGGTTGTTTGAACTGTTAAATTTGTCACAAATCATCGCACTTCGAGTTTGATGGTTTTTTCTTGAGGTTTCGATCTCCACAATCCGATTCCATGGCGGCCGGCGCAATGGCAACCTACGCGGGAGCCGCCTTGTTTATTTATTACCTTCTGAGCCGGAGATTAGCAGCGAAAGGTGACGAAGATGATCGGAATGGTAATTTGTCCAAATCGATTAGATCAGGAAGGAGAAGGATCTCTCGGAGGCCGGCTCAGGCGCCGGCGACGTGGTTTGAGACGATTACTACTCTATCGGAAACTCTTAGGTTTACATACTCTGAAACCTTGGGGAAATGGCCGATCGGCGACTTGGCATTTGGCATTAATTACTTGATGAGGAGACAGGTGCGCTCTTTTTTCCCTGAGATTATTTGTTCGTTCGATTTGTCAGACACTGTTCGACGTGCATTTGCTTGTGGTTGTTTTTCTTTTGTCTTCTTTTTCTCCGTTTAGGTTCTTATTGAGAGTGTAATGAACTTTACAAAATTCCGATGGTAGTTTAAGAGCCTTATTTCTTGAATGTGCACATAGGACGTTGTTTTTTTATTTATTTTAGAGTCTTGGTATGCCGTAATTTATTGTTCCTGTTTTGGAATCTTTGGTGATTTTTTTTTGTTTGTTTGGGAATGCCTGTTGTTTTTCTTGTGCTAGAACTCCAAAGTGAATTGCGTCCTGAGGCTATGTATGTTTTGTAATCTGGATTTAGCGATGTTACTCTGCCACTAGTCACGATCTCTCTCTCTGTTCGACTTGCATTCGCTTGTGGTTTTCCTCGTTCCTGTTCTTATCAAGAGTGTGAACTACACAAAATTCGTGTTGTCGGTTTAGAGCCTTCGAATGAGGACATAGAAGTTGTTTTTTGATCTAAGAAACTTGACATGTCCTAATTTATCTTTACTATGTTAGATTTTCCTGTGTCTTTTTTGTATGTTTGTTTATTTGTGAATGCTTGCTGTTTTCCTTGTACCGAACTTTCGAACGTGAATTCAGTTTTATGTATCAAGATTACATGGGGTTCCATCTCAAAACCAATTGGCAATGAGAGGAGTAGCCCATGTATCTTATAAATTGTGAGATCTCTCTACATTTTTCCAATGTGGGATCCTCAACATGCCCCCTCAAGATGGTGCAACTTTGGGTTCACCATTCTTGGATCGGATCCCAATTTTAATTTTTGGACCAAATACCCGTTTGAGTTTAATGGGCTCTGATATCATATCAAGATTACATGGGGTTCCATCTCAAAACCAATTGGCAATGAGAGGAGTAGCCCATGTATCTTATAAATTGTGAGATCTCTCTACATTTTTCCAATGTGGGATCCTCAACATTATGGTCGTGTAGTTTACATACTATGGACTTAGCGCTGTTACTCTGCTACAACTCACGATCTTCCACTGTTTGCGTGCATTCGCTTGGTTGTTCATTTTTTTCCCTGTTCCTGTTTGTATCAAGAATGTAAACTACACAAAATTCCTGTGGTCGTTTAAGAGCCTCTATTTCTTGAATGTGGATAGAGGACGTTGTTTTTGATTTGAAAGTTTTCATATGTCGTAATTTATTATTACTGTTTTAGATTTTTCATTGGTTTTTTTCCCTTCTTCTGGATGATTGTTGATTTCCTTGTACCGGAACTTGAAAGTGAATTCAGTTCTGAGGTCGTGTAGTTTTGTAATTCGGACTTAGCGTCGTGACTCTTCTTGCAGGGTAATTTACAAGTTGCTAATGTGTATGCGGGCAACGAAAGTGTACAACTTAAAGGTCCTGAAATTATCGCAGAGTTGAAGAATTTTTTGCAGTTGCTCACCTTCTGCATGCTTTTCTCTAAGAAACCGTTTCCAATATTTTTGGAATCTGCCGGCTATTCTCAGGAGGATGTGCTAATTCAAAAACCAAAAGCAGGGGTATTTAACCTTCTAGAACTTCACTTGTTTAGATTCTCACCTTGCTTTAAATTCATTTCAAGCGTGCTTATCATGGGATTTTTGTTTCATGAAAGCTTGATGGATATTTATAGTAGTTATCCTCTTTAGTGGGGCTAATCACCGACTTTTATCTCTTCTTACCAATTTTAAAACCATGAAGTGGGTTCTCTACATTGATTCAATAGCATTATTAATTTTCTTGTAGGAAAATTGCATTATCAACATTATAACAAAATCAGTCAGAAAAGTAGATGACCGTAGTGGTTGAAGACTTACTAATTCCATGATAATCTAAACACTCGATGTCCCCTAGATTTGATGCTTGCCTACTCGTAATATCTGAATATCTTCTTTTATGATCACTCTGGTTTTGGTATTTTTAAAATTCTATCCTTTATTGTTTCCGGTGGTTGGAATTCTTCATCTGGCATGAGTTTTGGACCATCGTTTTTAATTACTACCTTTACTACTTGCAGATTTTGAAGCCTGCCTTTACAATAATTCGTGATAGTAATTCAAAATGCTTCCTTTTATTGATTCGGGGTACTCATAGTATCAAAGATACATTAACAGCTGTAACTGGTGCAGTGGTTCCTTTCCATCATTCAGTTTTACATGATGGTGGGATAAGTAATCTAGTTTTAGGATATGCACACTTTGGGATGGTTGCTGCAGCTCGTTGGATTGCAAAGCTAAGCACTCCTTTCTTACTCAAAGGTCTTGATGATTTTCCCGACTACAAAATAAAGGTACGTTATTTTCTTCCCTTCTGTGGTTTTTTAATCTATCCATACGTATGTAAATTCAATTCATTCATTAATCTTCCTTACACTGTCCTCGTTTCCTTCTATTAACCTGATGCTACTGGCTGATGAAAACTTCTGTTTTGACTACCATATTTCAACGTAATCATGTTTGAATCGATAATTGTATTTTTCTTCCTAGATGTTTCCGAGAATGCATTCTGTTGCTCTTTTTGGCTTTTTTATTGGCTGTGAGACCTTTTAGTTTTATGAAGTGTTTAGCTATATATTTGACGAAAATTTGGATGTGCAGTTGGTGATCATTTTTTTAGAGGACTTTTTATATTCTCTCGTCTCATGGATAATTAGATATTAATTTTTGATAACCAAGCACGACATTCTGTTGTCATGGGATTTATCATATTAATTGTGTGAACTTTTTGATAAGCGATATTGTTCCCTATATTATTCACTGCCACGTCATACTGATCTTCAGCAAGGTATCCAAAATCCTCACTCTATTGAATATCTCCAAATGTAGTGGAGTTGGACAATAGTTTTATGAGAATAGTTGAGGTGCTCGCAAGCTCGCCGAAAAAAAAAAAAAGAATCCAAGCTAACCCACAGCTTAGAGATTGTATAAGCATACTCAAAAGATCCATCCTGTCCTTGGAAGAAAGAACCTGTCTAACCTTCAACCACTAGGAATGTGAATTAGACCAAATAAACCTGCCATTTGGGAGGAGGGTCAAGAAGGCCTGAGTTTTCAATATACCCGGTTGAAAGCTCTCGTGATTCTTCAACTCCCATTCAACTTCTTGATCAGAAATCTATTCACATTGAAGTATAAGCCCGTAATCTCATTAAAGTTCTCAGCCAATCACATTAATGTAAAACCTAATCTCATTCAAGTCCTCGGCCAAACACTGAAACCATTCACAGACAAAGAAGACTATAGCTAATTTCTCACATAATATATCTCTTTACCTTGGGGGGCCATAAACATTTGTTAGATAGATAAAGGAAGTTAATGCGTTTAGTTATTAAAAGAATAACAATATCCAGATTTTCGTGCGAAAACACCTCTTTACTCATCCTCCTTTTATTTCTCCCTCTCCTAGGCCTTTGACACTCCAAGAAATAACCTTGAGAAACAATTAACTGTCTATTTTCTATAGAAGCATGAAGATAAGACGAGATTAAATTTAAATCATGAAAGATAGATCATCCTGCCTGTTTTCAAGTTTAAGATGGGACTTCTACATGCTACTAAGCTAGCTAGGTCAAAGTCGAAGTAAAAGATAAATAATGTATGCTAAAAAGACGATTTACAAATCAAGTACTACTTATAAATTGCAAAATAAAGAAAAATACTCTAATGAGCTGTTTTTCTGCTTTGGGGAAAAAAAAGTTTGAATCTTTTATCTACTTCTCCTGTAGAGCACATTTCTAATGCTTACATTTTCATATCCAGATTGTTGGGCATTCTCTTGGTGGTGGAACCGCTGCTTTATTAACGTATATTCTTCGAGAACAAAAGGAGTTCTCCTCCAGCACTTGCATCACATTTGCCCCAGGTTTGTTGATATTCCTTTCTTTTCTTGTAACATCTGCTTTCAACGTGTGAGATTTAGTTTGCTTTGTTTTAATGGATTTAATTAATAACTGAGAAAAGCATGCATTTCATCCATGTTTTACAATCGTTTTCTTTAGTCATTGCTTTCTTTCAATGGATTTAATAACTGAAACATGTTTCACAATGGTTCTTTTGAGTTCAACAGTATGTGAAGTTGGAGAGATTCGAACCTCAAACTTCTTGGTTGAGAGTATATGCCGTAACCAATTGAGCTATGTTATGGATTTTTCTTTAGTTATATGAAAGTTTTCCATTGATGGACTATTTGGAGCAATTTTCTTTGAGAATAAAATGAGAACAAAATTTTTGATAATCAGATAAATATGCTGGATTAGCTTCATGCTTATTATTATGGCTAAATTATAAAAAATGCCCCTGAACTTTGTACTTTGTTTCAAAAATATCCCTGAACTTTCAAAAGTTTCAAAAATACCCTTGAACTTTCAAAAAAAGTTCAAAAATACCCTTACCGTTAGTTTTGGATGGAAACCGTTAGTACATTGTTTCAAAAATATCCCTAAACTTTGTACTTTGTTTTAAAAATACCTCTAAACTTTCAAAAGTTTCATTAATACCCTTAAACTTTTAAAAAAAATTTCGAAAATACCCTTAAAAACTTTTTTAAAATGTCAAAAATACCCAGTATATTAACAAAAATTGTTAGTACCTCGTTTTAAAATACTCCTGAATTTTCAAAAATTGTATTAATACCTTTAACCTTAAAAAAGGTTAAAAAAATTTCCCTCAAGAGGGTATTGAAAAAGAAAGGGAAAAAAAAGAAAAAAAAATAGATAAGTATTAAGCCATAGAGTAAAGCAAATCAGGAGAAAGAAAAAATAGAAGAGAGACGTAACTAGGGGTAGATAAACAGTTTTCGTCCATATACTAATGGTAAGAACATGTTTTAAACTTTTTTTAAGGTTAAGGGTATTAATGTGAAAGTTCAAAGGTATTTTTAAAATAAAGTGCTTACGATTTCTATCCATATATTAACGGTAAGGGTATTTTGAACTTTTTTTAAAAGTTTAAGAGTATTAATGAAACTTTTGAAAATTTAAGGGTATTTTTTAAACAAAGGTCAAAGTTTAGGGGTATTTTTGAAACAAAGTACTAACGGTTTCCATCCAAAACTAACGGTAAGGGTATTTTTGAACTTTTTTTTTAAAGTTCAAGGGTATTTTTGAAAATTTTGAAAGTTTAGAGATATTTTTGAAATAAAGTACAAAGTTTAGGAGTATTTTTTATAATTTAGCCTATTATTATTATTATTATTATTTTGATGAGCAATTTTCTTTAAACATTTCTGATTGAGATTTTTACGCGCTGCTTGAATTTTGCCTCTATTGCATTTGTTGCATGTCTTTAGCGTAAGATGGAGTTAACTTCATTATAAATTAAATATCCCGAACATCTAATGTTTCCCAAATCATACGAATAAATCTCGAGGTGTATTAATAAAATTGTTGTTGCCAGTTTTGAAACGTGGTGAACTTTAATGTCCGGCGGAGACTTTTTGGGATTTCAATCAACTAGGACCTTTTCTTTAATGATTTCTTATTCTCATCCTTTGCCTTGCCATTATTATTTTTTATTTTTAATTTTTTTCCCATTTTTTCCTGACGTGTATTTTACTACTTCATCCTTTGCCTTGCCATTATTATTATTATTTTTTTGCACATAAGTTATCATAATCCATTGGCTGACGTGTATTTTACTGCTATTTGTGTAAGCTGCTTGTATGACATGGGAGTTGGCAGAATCGGGTAACCAGTTCATCACTACAATTATTAACGGTTCAGATCTGGTGCCCAGCTTCTCTGCTGCTTCTATAGACGACTTGCGATCTGAGGTAATGAAACCACTTCTACTCACTGATTTTGTCAGATAAATGAATTAGCAATTCAGAATTCTGACTAAGTGACTTGATCAAACAATATAATATGCTTATGGATTATAGAGTAATTGACTTACAAAAAGAGATTTTACCATAATTATCAAGTTTTGTTTTTTTTTTTTTAAATATATATTGTTTTTTTAGAAAAAAGAAATTAAAATTTGTTTATCTCTGAAATCTCTCTAACTTAATATCTCCCTAATTTTCTCCCCTATTCATTTTAACTGAATCTAATTCTTCGAACTTTCCGTCTCTTATTCATTCTTGGAACTTTCGTCTCTAATTTTAACTCTATCCTTCACTCTTTAACGTTTATTTTTCCATTTGTTTGTCTTTTTATCTTTTCGTATTCTCTCTTTAACTTTTCTTTTTTAAAATAAGAAACAAGCACTTCCTCTTTAACTCTATCCATCCAATGTTTACTCTCAAAGTAAAACTCTCTTGTTTGTCTCACTCATCTCCCACTAAAACTCTCTTGTTTGTCTCACTCTAATTTTTATATTTATTTTTTTAAAAAGATGGAAAACGATGTCAAACATATTTTCCAAAACTACAAGTTATAAAATATGTTTGATTTTACTTTTCTAAAAAGAGGGCCTGAAAATCAAACATTTTTTTTTCCTTTTGGTCTTTTATAATTGAATGGTTATCAAATGTAAAATAATTTTATCATTTTTATAAAATTTTAAAATATGCTCTTATAAGTATAAGAGCAATGCTTAGGTGCTGCCTGAGCAGCACCCAGCTCCTGTAGCCAGCTACGTGGCCCACTCTTTCACAATATCAATTTATTTTTAAAATTAAATATTTTTTATTTTTATTCTCTTTTTTCATCTATAAAATATCATTTATTTTCAATTAATCAATTGAAAATTGAGAGTTTACAATAATAATGTGAGAAATATGCTTCATAATCTAAAGCTAACGGTAATTTTATAATCAGTTTAATTTTTTTTTTGTTTTATAATTTTGTATTTATCTTCTTATTTTCTTTTCTCATCTCCACAATATCATTTATTTTCTACTAATCAATTGAAAATTTAGAGTTAAAAATAGTAATGAGAGAACACGTTTCATAACCTAAAATAATCCTTGTAGTGTTGGTGATTTTTCCGAAATTGAATCTCAATTGTGATTTTTATTGATTGTTATCATCATCCATCTTTACTAATTCATTTGATTAAGAAGAATGGACAAAATATAAGAAGATAAATAAAAATTATAAAATAAAAAAAATAAAATTGATTATGAGATTGTCAATTAGCTTTAGGTTATGAAGCATATTTTTCACATTATTATGGTAAACTCTCAATTTTCAATTGATTAATTAAAAATAAATGATCTTCTATAGATGAAAAAAGAGAATAAAAATAAAAAATATTTAATTGAAAAAGAAAAAAAAATGTGATCGAATGAAAATAAAATTTCTAAAAAATGAAAAAGAAAAGGGAAAAAACTTAGAGAAATAGAGGTGGGCAAATGTTAAAAAAAAAAAAAAAAAAAAAAAAAAAAACCACCACGCACCATAAGAATGGGCCACGTAGCTGGCTGCAGGAGCTGGGTGCTGCCCAGGCAGCACCTAAGCATTGCTCGTAGTCTAATATCATATTTTTTTTTTGTAATTCCCTGTCTCCATTATTATTATTATTGTTATTGTATTCTTACGATTGGTTATGAATAGGTGACAGCATCATCGTGGCTGAATGATTTACGAGATCAGGTAGAACGTACCAGGGTCCTCAATGTTGTTTATCGCTCTGCAAGTGCTCTTGGCTCACGCCTTCCATCTATTGCTACTGCCAAAGCCAAGGTCGCTGGTGCAGGCGCCCTTCTTCGCCCAGTCTCTACCACCACACAGGTTTCCTTCTTTGTTAAGAAAACAAAAATTAAGGTCTCGTTTGATAATCATTTAACTTTTAAAAATTAAGCCTATAAATACTATTTTCTATTAGTAGTTTTCTTGTTTTGTTATCTATTTTTTATTTATGTTTTTAAAAACCAAGTTAAGTTTTGAAAACTAAGGCTCCGATTGATAACTATTTGATTTTTGATTTTTGAAAATAAGTTTATAAATACTAATTTTATCTATGGCTTTTTTTGTTTTGTTATCTACTTTTTATATATATTTTAAAAACTATTAAGGTCTCGTTTGATAACCAAATAACTTTTAAAAAATTAAGCATGTAAATACTATTTTCACTTAAGAGTTTCTTTATTTTGTTACCTACTTTTTATTTATGTTTTCAAAAACCAAGTCAAGTTTTGAAAACTAAGATTTCGATTGATAACTATTTGATTATTTATTTTTGATTTTTGAAAACAAGTCTATAAATACTACTTCTATCTATGAATTTTTTTGTTTTGTTATTTACTTTTTACATAAATTTTGAAAACTACATGGTAGAGAAATGATGGAATCCATGGTAGAGAAATGATGACACCGATTTCTTTCTTCACTCTTAGTTCTTAGGTTTGACAGTGGCATTGATGTTGACATCGTTTTATTTAGGCTGCAGTGAAAAGTGCGGTTGTGAGAACTCGCTCCTCTCTGTCTTCCTGGTCTTGCATGGGTGCGCGCAGACGAAATGGAGGCATTCTATCCAATCCCACAGAGGAGTTGCCAGAAGTCCCTCTAATAACTGAAAGAAAGCATGAATCACTCATAGCTGAAGAAGTTACACTTACTACCATTGAAAAGAAAAAGAAGCTGGAGTCTGGCTCTTCAGGTGATGATAGTTCAGATCACGACACAGATGAGGAGCGACACCACCTCATTCATGAAGAAAGAATCATTGCATCAACCGATGTCGAGGACATTACAGACGGTGAGTTGTGGTATGAACTGGAGAAAGAACTTCAGCGACAGGAGAAAAAGGTCGATGTTATTACTCGAGAAGCTGATGTGGCTGCAGCAGCCAAAGAAATCGAAGAAGAAGCGGAGAGTATGCTAACAGATGTTGAGGGAAGCAGTGAAAGGCCATTGTCTTCTCTAGATGCATCGGAAAATATTCGTTTCTATCCTCCTGGGAAAACCATGCATATTGTTTCGGTTCCCTCACCGGATTCTGATAATTTAGTTCACGAAGATGACGAGATTGTGCAGGAAAGAGTTGGTATATATGAGACGCCTAGAGAATTGTACAGTAAGCTGCGTCTCTCTAGAACAATGATTAATGATCATTATATGCCTATGTACAAAAAGATGATGGAATTGTTGATCAACGAACTTGAAAGAGATGTATCAAGCAGTTATGAAATGTAAATAATTTCATAAGCCTAAAATATGAAATGTGTTGCATCTAAAACCGAGAAGATAAAAATGTTTCACTATGTGGACATTACAATCAAATGAGGAATACTAATTTTTTAAAGTCCGGTTTGATAACTATTTGATTTTTAAAAACTAAACTTGTTTTCTCTTAATTTTTCTATAATAATTTTCATCTCCCTTACGAAAACATTTATCAAATTTTAAAAACAAAAATAAGTTTTTGAAAGTTACAAAAAGTAGTTCTTAAAAACTTATTTTTTGTTTTTAGAATTTAACAAATGTTTTTTAAGAGAGATAAAAATCATTGTAGAGAAATTGGATAAAAACAAGCATAAATTTCAAAAACCAAAAGGTTATCAAGGAGGGCCTAAGCAATTCCTTGGATAATTTTTAGATCAAAATCTTGTTGTCCATTTGATTGCAATTTATTTCAAAATTACTTTCTTTAGTTTTCAAAATTCTAGTTTTAAATGTCAAACTTTTTTTAGGAGAGTTGAATTTCAAAATTTTAGTCCTTTTTATGTTAATTTACATTCAATTAGATGCTTTCAACTTAATCCATCAACTTGGATTCTCCTCAATATTTAAGTTTAAAATATTTTTTTTTGGTTAAATTATAAATTTAATCACTGAATTTTTAAGTTTGTATCTATTTAGTCAAAAGTGTCTAATAGGTTTCTATTTTGTGTCTAATAGGTCAAATTTTAAAAATATCTAATAGATCTTTGAAGTTTCAATTTTGTGTTTAATAAATCCTTGACATATTTGAAAATTTATAAAATTAACTGATCTATTAGATATAAAATTGAAATTTATATATAATGAAGCCCTAAACTTGAAATTTTGTGTTTAGTAGGTTCCCGAATTTTAAAAATATCAAATAAGTCAGACCATAGACACAATTAAAAATTCAAGGATCTATTAAACAAAAAATTCAAGGAACCATTGAACACAAAATTGAAAGTTAAGGACTTATTAGACCCATTGGACACAAAATTGAAAGTTTAAGAATCTATTAGATGGAAAATTAAAAGTTCAAAAATCTATTAAACACAAATCTAAAAATTAAACTTGTAATTTAAGTCCCGTTTGATAACCATTTGATTTTTGGTTTTTAGTTTTTGAAAATTAAGCCTATAAATACTACTCCAATCCATGAATTTACTTGTTTTGTTATCTACCTTTTACCTATGTTTTCAAAAATCAAGTCATGTTTTGAAAACTAAAAAAAGTAGTTTTCAAAAACTTGTTTTTGTTTTTAGAATTTGGCTAAGAATTCAAATGCTTCCTTAAGTGAGATGAAAACCATAGTAGAGAAATTGAGAGAAAACAAGCTTAATTTTTAAAAACCAAAAACTAAAAACCAAAAACTAAGGCCCCGTTTGATAACCATTTGGTTTTTGGTTTTTGGTTTTTAAAAATTAAGCCTATAAATACTACCCCCACCTATGATTTTATTTGTTTTGTCATATACTTTTTGCCTATGTTTTCAAAAACCAAGTCATGTTTTGAAAACTAAAAAAAATAGTTTTCAAAAACTTGTTTTTGTTTTTAGAATTTGGTTAAGAATTCAAATACTTCCTTAAGGGATATGAAAACCATTGTAGAGAAATTGAGAGAAAATAAGCTTAATTTTCAAAAACCAAAAACCAAAAACCAAATGGTTATCAAACGGAGCCTAAATGATTATCAAACGGGACCTTAATTAATATTTTTCTGTACTCTTTCCGTAGTTAATTTTTACTCAGTTAAAGATTCGATAGAATAAGATCATTTTATAAACATCAGTTTTCGTTTCTTTTCTTGTTTTTTTTTTTTCCTTCAAAACCAATCTCTAAAAATAATTTCGGAAACAATTTTTTTACACAACCTTTTAGTAAAAGGAAAAAAAAAAATTTGTTTCGGAACTACCAGTGCGTGATGCATAATACATAGCATTAAAATTTTTTTACCTAGTTACTTTTCGAACCGAAAATCAGGCTGCCAGCCTCATGAATCTTGATGGCAGCAGGAAGCCGCCACTCCATGGCTGAAGAAGAAGATTCATATCTAATCTCCAGTAATATCTGGAAAAAAGATATCCGAGTAATATGTCTGAGAGGTGATGCTAAACCGTTACTTTGAAGATGATTTGTTACAAGCCCACGACACATATGAAATACGACGTGTAAATAATGTCCAAAGTACCACTAGTATGTTCGGGTAAATTTGGAGATAGAGGTCAAAAGGGCAAATATACCCAGTTTAGTTTGGTTCAATTTTGAAACAAACTAAAAATCAAACCGTAAAGATTGATTTGCTATACATGCTAACCAAGCTAAACCAAACTATTCTTTAAAACCGTTTATAATCAAACCAAATTGAACATAGCATAGAAATACAATAAACTAATTGGTTTTGTTCAATTTTTATTAGTTTTTTAAGTTTCATGTACCACCCTCCCTTCTAAAACAAATGTCCTTGACATGGATTCATTAAAGTTCTTAGCTCGATGGCTAAGAAACAAATTATTGCTTACAAGCGTATAATATGTTAAGATTGTACCTCTCAAGGCTTCTAAGGATCTATAAAGCCTTCTCTGCAGTTATTTTGTTCCCAATATCAACCGCCATAGCGAAACTTGACGGATTCTGGAGGCTCCTCTTCCATAATGCCTGGACCATTAGCGGCCAAATACTCACGGATGGTTGTTCTACGATCTCCAAGGAAAGTGTGATCCAGAAAGTTATTATAAGCTGTGTCGCCCAAGTTTTTTGCAGCTAAAACACTAGGAAAATATCATCGCCTTCAGTTTAGGCAGAGAAGTTGATATGAACAAGTTATGGATAGAGCTAACAAACAACTAAAAAATGAACGTTTCATGCTTGATATAAACCTAGGATTTCTACTTTCACTATTCTAGTGCCTACATATTCTTTTAAAAGATTTAAAATCTACTGAGAATAGAACACAGCAGGATATATTTTTTCCGAAAGTGTACTCATAAAAGATGATTATGGTAAGATAATCTAGAGCAGCATCTGAAATGCTAAACCAATTTTTTTTGTACATATACACTATCAAAACGAACAGAAGCATGTGCTGATGGTCTCAACTTTTATAGATATATAAGTATAGCAATGGACCTTGAACCAAATTAAACATCGCCTTATTTCAAAGCTTCATGCTAAATCCTGCTGCTATTCCAGGAAAATATTAGTTTAGGAACGCAGAATGGGCAATGAAAAAATACTAACCAGTGTCGAAGATAGACACGACAGGGTAAGATATCATCTCTCCAGATCTTATCAATATTATGACGACCATAATGCTGAAAATAAATGTCCTCATTTCCTGATATCAGTAGCAGAAACTTTAAATTTGAAGTAGCATTTTCCTTATTTCTAGGTTTTGTACTTTGACTTCCATAATCCTTCACGTGTATTTTGGTATAACTACAACAGCAGAATTGTTTTGAAGAGTACCTTTGCATCGCACTTGGAAGAATTCCTCATCAGTGGATCGAGAACAAAGCACCTGCAATGTAACTTTAAAATATCAATTGCTTGCGCTATTATCATGGAAATAACAGTGACCTAAGAGTGTATATAATATATCATCAATCATCACATACCGCTGGTTTATCATATAGCTTTCCATCTAATGTTTCAGGTAGAACCTACAACAAAAACACAGTTCTCAAATAGTACCATCAGAAATCGGCCTCACAGATTTGATCAGTAATAAAATAACAGACAAGAACCAAATACTTACGGCTAGAAATCGAAACTCAATCTCTCTCTGTATAAAAGCTGGAATCTGAAAATGTTATGCAGCATAAACGAGACTTAGAAATTATTACTCCTCACATCAAGGTTAAATTAGTGTACATGAAGTTCTGTTAGTGCTACCTCAGACTTCTTAATCTCGAAAACCGTAATGATGATAGTTTCTCCTTCGCAAGGCTCCGCACACAAGCTTGAAATCTCCTGATATGCAGACGTACAGCACGTCGTTAAACATTATGGCCAAATTCCTTTGGTCAAAAGAGAAATTAAACTTAAAAAATGAAAGAAGCGCGGAGGAAGAAGAGCAACCATAAATTATACATGTATCTTACTTCTCTTTTCACAAAATTTCTTTGAATCCAATCAGAAATACTACAAATAAAAAAAGAAGGCACAGAGTCTCAAAGAATAGGAAAACCTTGGTTTCAGGTTTAGCAATGCCGCGCTCGAAGAATACAGGAGCTACATTTCCGAAAAGGCGTCTGAAGCCGTTCAATCTCGCCACTCTAAAGTTGATCAGTTCAGGAAAGGTACTTCGCGCACTCCTCTCTGCATCCACAGAGAGAGAGAAATCAAACACGCAAACGATAGCTCAAAATCTAAAATCGACGACCGCGATGATGAAACGATCAAGATGATTTCAATCGTACATACCAGAGAGAAGAGAGCCAAAGCCACAAACGGAAATGTAATCGTAGCCGGAAAAGACGGCTTCAAAATCGGACTCATCTCGCAGTTCCTTCGGTTCATCTTTGTTCGCCATGTAATTCGACATTCCGCGGTTCAAGGACGCGTCGATCGGAGATATTTTCCGGAGGTTACTTCCAAAAACCAGTCCGGAGCCGGAGCCGGAACAAAGAGGAGAGTGCGCAATACAGAAAGAGAGAGGCCGAAGCTGAAACCTAGAGCGGATTGGAATGCGAAGCGAAGCAGAATGCCCTAGAGAGAGAAAACGATGAGCAAATTGGAGAGTGAGACAATCAGTCATCGCCCGCGCGAATTAGAAACTCAAACGATGGCTGTGTTTCCGTTTCCTTACTTTTGGAGTGACACAGTAGGAGTTGTGATTTTGTGATGTCTTATTAAATAGGAAATATATATATTTGGTAAAATATGTTTTTCGGTTTGATACTTAGTTAAAAAAAAGGGTTAAAACATCATTTTGTGTCTCGCTTTGATTTCATTCTATTTTAGTTATGGTACAAATTGTTCGTTTGAAGTTAATTTAATAATAATAATTTTCATGCCATAAAAGATACAGTGTGAATATATTTTCAAAATTTATAAAAGAAAAGTCAATAGAAACTTTTTTTTTTTTTTTTGAAAAGTTAACAATAAACTAATAATATGAACCAATTTTAAGCTTGATTGAAAATACAGAAACTAAAATTGGGCATTTTAAAGTATATAGACAAAAAGTGTATGAACTAAAATGATATTTTAACCTCTACAAAATTGGCAATTGAGTCGGTAGCTTTTAGAAAACGATTTTAAAAAGTCTTGGATTTGAGTCATTTGACTATAAAAAATAGATAATTTGATAGATAACTCATAACTTGTAGTTTTTTTAGCTTATGTATGTGTCAATTCTCTCTTTCTGTTTTTTTTTTCTTTCTTCCTTCTTTAAAACTTATTCTCTAGTCTAGTGAAATGCAAAAAACTAATCTCTCTAAAATTTCATATTCTTTATTTCCTCCTCATCCAAAGAGAGACTGCACCATCAAAAAGGACATCCATGGATGTGATCACTTGCTTTCTAGAAAAGCAATTTGGTTCTTGCTTTGTGTGATAAATATTGTCAAGTCAATGTTTTTAGGGTATGGATTAAGTCCTCCTCCCTAATCAACTTCTTAGGACTCGTTCCTCCTATCACTACTAGGGATCGTCCCTCCATGTGTTTGCATTGTGTGGCAATTCACTCTCTCTCTAAAATTTTATATTCTTTATTCTTCTTCACCTAAAAAGAGATTGCACCACCCAAAAAGGAGATCCATGGATGTGATCACTTGCTTTATGGAAAAGTAATTTGACTCGTAGTGTGACTACCAATTCAATGTTTTCAGCATACGAATTAGCTCCTCCTCCCTGACCAACTGCTCAAGAGTTCATCCCGTCGCTACCCTATGGTCGTCTCTCCATGAAAAAAATTCTAGTACTACCGTAGTATGAAAATTTTTCCATACTACTCTCATTTATTGCTTACCACATCAGCATCATTTTAAAAATTATGTGGGGTTTGCCAAAAATTATGTGGGGTTCACTAGTATTAAAACGTAGTGTGAACAAAAAGAGTATGATATTTATGTAGTACTAGAAATTTTTCCGCCTCTCCATATGTTTAAGTCCTCCTCCCTAACCAACCGCTTATGACTCGTTCCTCCTATCACTACTAGGGGTCGTCCCTCCACGTGTTTGCATTGTGTGGCAATTCTCTCTCTTTCTAATTCTTCTATCTTTCTTCCTCCTTTATAGATTCTTCTCTAGTGAGAAATGAAAAAACGAATTTCACTCTCTCTCTAAAATTTCATGTTCTTTATTCTTCCTCACCTAAAAAGAGATTGCACCACCCAAAAAGGAGATCCATGGATGTGATAACTCGCTTTATGGAAAAGCAATTTGACTCGTAGTGTGACTACCAACTCAATGTTTTCAGTATACGAATTAGCTTTTCCTCCTTGACCAATTGCTCAGGAGTTCATCCTGTCACTACCCTATGGTCGTCTCTCCATGGAAAAAATTCTAGTACTACCGTAGTATGAAAAAAATTCTATACTATTTCCATTATTCATTGCTTGCCACATCAGCATCATTTTGAAAAAATAATGTGGGATCTACTAGTATTAAAACATAGTGTGAACAAAAGGAGTATGATACTCACGTAGTACTAGAAATTTTTCCGTCACTCCATATGTTTACATCAGTCGCACATGCTCTACTTCGAGCCCACATTTGAACACTAACCATATTAATAGAAGATAATATAGATCATATATTTACAACTTACTTAAATGAATATATAATTATATCAAGACAAGTAGACATTTTTTTCATATATAAATACGATATACTTAACATAAAAATAACAATAGCATCCCCTTTATTATTAATCTTCCCATTCACATAAACACAATCTATATATATATTGCTTTCATATTACTAGAAGACTCAATTTTAATAAAAGACCATCGTCACACATATGCCATAAATATATATAACACACCTACTAAGACATTTTTATGAATGTTCCATTTATTTAGCTAAAGTTCTTCATCCATATAGTGCCCGAAAGGCTATGAAGAAACAATAACTACCCTTCTAACCTATTTATTCCACACAAAGAAAAAGAGTCTCAATATAAGCTATTTACAAACATTCCTTCACATAGACGAAGCTTCGAAGACCTTTTCAATGATTTTCTGAGGATGAAGCATGAAAAAAGAGGCAAATGGCCGATATGTCGTCTCTTGCAATGCCTCGTTTCTTGGATTTCCATGCAAGAGCAGCACAATCCACTAGCCTTTTGGCCGACATTTCCCTATTTGGTGTTGAAGAAACTATGTGAACTGCTTCTTGATTCGACATGACGTCCCAAACCTAAACAAGCAAATTAACCGCAAGCACAGATGTTAAAAACCATTACATGGATTTCGTCTCAGAACTAAAAGAAATCTGGCAGGTAAGTTGTTCTTTCTTCCAGGGATAATTTCAATATTGTTTTTATTTTTTCAATTGATTCTTCTGTGGTACGAAAAGCAATTGATCTTTAAAAAGATGTGTGCAAGAGGAGAGAGTAGGATAGAGAGGGAGAGAAATATGTTAGAGAGAAACGAGAAATAAGTGTAAGAGCAGACTGTTAACAATAGAAAATAAATTTTTTGAAGGTTAAATTACAAGTTTAGTCTCTTAAACTTCAAAAGTGGTATCGAATGAGTTTTTGGTTAAATTGTAAATTTAGTTCTTATGATTTGGAGACAGTTAGAATTTAGTTCTTATTGTTTTAAAAGTTAGAATTTTGTCAATTATGGTTTGATAAAACCTCATAAATAATCCCTATAGTAGAGACTATTAATGAAGATTTTATCAAATTATTGGACTAATTCTAACATTTTAAAACTCTAGGGACTAAATTCTAACTTTCTCTAAGTCATAGGGACCAAATTAATTTGTAATTTAATTTAAGTTTCTAAACTTTAAAAAAGTATCAAATTAATCTCAACTTTCAATTTTGTTTCTAATAAGTCTTCAAACTTTGTCAACCTAAGCATAATTCAATTGGTTAAGTCATATACCATCGATCGAAAGATTAGAGGATTAAATCCCTAACCCCATGTATTTTGAACTCAATAAGTCTCTAAAATTTCAAAAATCTAATAGTTTTCTTAACTTTCATTTTTGTATCTAATAGATATTTAATCTATTCAACATTTTTAAAAATTTACAAATTCATTAGATACAAAATTGAATTTTCATTTGTTTTAAAATAAAATAAAAATAATAATAAAGATATATTTGGGATGATTTTTTAAATGCTTAAAAAATAATATTTCAGTGCTAAACACTTAGTTCAACAACATTTGGAGTGGGGATTCAAACATTTGACATTTGGATCACTAATTACCTTTCTTTATTAAGTACTTAAAAAATTATTTCGAATAGGTCTTATAAAGGGGAAAAAAATACTTGAATATAATTCCAAATTTTAAGAATGAAAAGAAAAAAGAAAAAGGGAAAAGGCATACCCCATCAGTGGCCACAATGACAAACTGATCTCCAGTGGTAATGATTCGGTGGGTTACATCAGGCACAGAAATGAGGCCGTACTGTTTGGTGCAGTAATCTCCAAATGCTCTGGAAATTGCCAAACCTGGCGTCCCTGAGTTGGGAGTCCACACTCTGTACACTCCTGGTTCATCTTTTAAACATACCACCCGCCCTTTCGATTGTTTTATTCTCTCAGCCTCCTCTGCAATAATTAACCACATAACAAACAAACCCACTTCTCAAATTCCCATGTATATCAAAAGTATAACTACTATATAAAACTCTCATGGATTAATTCAGGCCGGCCGGTTAGTTAGATAATCATTTTAACAAGTTTGTTCTTTCCTACTAACGTGTGAGTGTGAAATTTAATTAAATGGTAATTTAACAATTACTAGCTGAATGGACTGATTGATCAAATTAAAAGTTCAAATGTGTGATTGTAATACATCACGTAGTTCATGATTGGTTTGTGCAATTTTTCCTAAAATTTTTAATCTACCCTTAAATTTTTATAATCTTTAATATAAAAAGCTAGGGATATGTAAAAGTTTGTTTCCTCTCTGTAAAAATTTCTGGCTTTGCCTAGGTTTGTAATGAGATATATAATTAGCAAAACAGACCAAAGTAAAAGAATTTAATTGTAGTGTCTAACCAGGTAAATTAGGTCTGAAATCAACTGAGAGTTGAACTGGTTTCAAGCAGCCATCATCAGAAGTTACAGCCAACACAGCTCGTGAATCGCCAGCATTTGCAACAACAAGATGTCGGCCCTGCGTTTCAGTTTCAGACCAAAACAAGTGAGAAAATTAATCAAAGCATATTAAAAAGAAATTTTTGTATCGGTATAAATCAACTTCCAATTATTTTACCTGTTTAACCACTGTCAAAGCCGTTGTGCCACTGTAAAAAGAATCAATGCGAGGGTGTTGCTTGAGCTCCTCATCAATGGCGGCGTATGTTTTTAAGCAAGATTGCTTCCATATTTTGAAAGGAATTAGAAGGTTTTGGTCGGCTTCCATTGAAAAGTTTTGTTGCCAATTGGTCAGTAATTGGGCAGGCAGTGACTTTCTGACCTGTTTGCTAACCATGTGGCCCCAAGGACCATGTCCATCAAAGATCCCACAGAAAACCATGTCTTCTTGGCAACCATAGTCCTGCAAATCCACACAATATGAGTGAAAAAGATAAATTTGTTCTTGGATCAGATCACAGTTAAGAAAATTTTCAGATCCAGCTCAATCATTTGAGAGCTAGTAATACTATTTATGTTAGGATGATAGATCTCAAGTTGTATAAAAATAAAGACATATATACAAGCATTAAATTAAAATAAGAGAGTACTCAAGAAATAAAATAAAATAAGATAAGGGCTAAATATATGTTTTATTAATTCCTTACGTTTGAGTTTTTTCTTTCCAATTTTAGTCCTTTTGTTTAAAAAGTTTTAATTTATTTTGTTCCATATTAATATTTTTTAATTTAGTCTCTCACTATTAGTGAATGTTAAAATTAACTAAAAATAAACGTCTACGACATAATACTTAGTGAATTGACGCTATTTTTTTTGGGGGGGGGGGGGGGGGGGGGGAAGACATCTAAGAGGAGAAGGCTTCTAATTCCTCCTTCAAATTTCTGAAAAATTTGGTACAAATTCTGAGTTTTATTCTCTTAAATGATTTTTTTTTTCTCTTCTAAATTTTCATCCGTTCACTAAGTATCATGCCAAATGAGTCTATCATCAACCAATTTTAACATTTGTCAGAGTGGTCAGAGATTAAATTGAAAAATATTAATACTTAGGAGATTAAATATAAACTTTTTAAACAATATAGGACCAAATTGAAAAACCCTCCATCATGCAAGACTAAAACATAATGGGTTTTTTTTTTAAAAAAAAATATTCATTTATTAGTAAGAAGTTCAGAGAAAATCCTAGTTCTATTTTTCTTTTTCATAGTAAATAACAAGGATTTTTTACTTGAAAAAAATGAGTCATGAGAGGTTCTTGTTTTCTCAAAGGGTTAAAAAAAATCTAAAAAAACTATTAGATCCTAAATGAGATAAATTTGGAAAAACAAAATTGGGTATTTTAACTCGACTCAGCTCAAACTATAACTGTGGATGAGCATAATAGGATTAGGAACACGTATTATCATTTAACCCAAGTAATATTAAAAAAAGAAAAGAAAAATATACCTCCCAAACAACCAAGGAATCTTGATTAATTCCTTTATTTCCTCTCTTGGAGCAAACAGAAGACATGTCATCAAACTTGCTTGTTTTAACACTTCCTGATAAACAAATCATCGATTTGTTCCTTTTTGCCTCTTTCGCCATTTCTCGAGCCGCTTCTTTGCCGTCGTCTTCATCATTATTCTTTTTCTTTATCGACATATTTCTCACCATTCCCTCAATAACTGCCGGAAACAGCACCATCAATCAAGCCTCAACAGAACGGACTAATTAACGATGCCTAAAACCCCCCGGCCGCCTTCATGAAGAAATACAGTAAAAATTTCAGAAATCATTGATCTCCATAATCTCAAAAATTAACATAAAACAAATTACAAGCAAAACAATCATTCCATCTGTTTCCACAAACTCCTGTTCTAAAATGTGAACGAGTACTGTTTTCCGAAAAAGATCCAATCAGTCCGCAAAAATGTTAACATCTCGCAAATTTTAGAAATCATTACTACATGTTTGGAGCTCAGAAAAAGGGGGAAATCTCGGAGGTTATTTTTCGGGAAAATAAATCCAGAAATGCCATCAGAAATGTCGTATCAATGAATCAAAATACTTAAACTGAGCAAAAAATGATTTCCATTGAAGATCGCATCAAAGAAGAACAAGAAACGACTAAGTAAAGCGTACCAAATCTGGAGTGTGGCCGGAATTATTCAAGTATACGGCAAGTTATATACCTGAAGTCTGAAACAACCGACTGAAAGTGATCGTCGCCGGCCGGAATCCAACAATTTCCGGCGAGCTCAGATTTCTACTTTGAAACTCGAAGGCTTGCGTTCGTTGATTCTCCATCTACTTCTCTCCCTCTCTCTCGCACACTTGTAAAATCCAAAGCGATCTTACGTGAATGTATAATTCGTTACCGCGGGCTGCAACAAAGTGTCGTTTTGTGAAAGTACGATAATGCCCTTGCCGTAACAGGAAAAACTTTGGGTAGTTTGGTCAATTTGAGAAAACACAGTTTTAATATGGAAATTACGTCACTGCCCACTGTTCTCTGGGTATTAAATTATGGTATTATTAAGAAAATAATTAAAAGAGTAGGTTAGTTTAGCTCCTAGAATATAATTTTGGTCTTTTGAATATTCATCCTTTTTGTTATCTTCATTCATTTTTTAAAATTTTATTCTTCAGCCATCGAATTTTTTAATTTTATTTCAGGTTTATCACTAAGATAAATTACAAGTTTTATTCATCCAACTTTTAATTTTGTATCTAATAAATTTATAAACTTTTAATTTTATGTTTAATAAGTCCTAAAATTTAATAGTGTCAACCATTAAATTTTTAATTTTGCATCTAAAAAATTAATGAAAAAAAAATTCACGATAACCAATGATTGTATAACAACTTTATCACTGTCGTAAAAAAGAAAAAAATTAATAAGCACACATCTAACACATTTTTAAAAAGAAAATATGATATGCAAAAGAACAAAATATTTTTCTACATGTGGTCAATTTTCATTGGTGGACAATAAAGATAGAGTGCTCATTATTTTTTCCTTTTAAATAAAGTGATTCTCGTATTATGGTGATACAAATATAACAACGTTGCTATTATAAAGAGTTATTTCTAGATAAAATTTTGATTAAATTACAAGTTTAGTCATGTTTCTATCTAATAGACTTCTGAATTTTAAAAAAATATCTAATTAATCTTTGAACTTTCAATTTTGAAGTCAATAAGTTTCTAAACTTTCGATTTTGTGTTTATTAAGTCTCTTAACTTAAGTTCATAAATCTATTAGATAATTTTAAAATTTTAGAGATCTATTAGACACAAACATAAAAGTTTAGAGACTAAGCTTGTAACTCAATCTAAAACTTTTTAGAAGTTAAAAAAAATAGTAAAAACAATAGTTAAAGGATAAACGTGTAGTTTAACCAAAACATTAATGGGCACATCCTTTTGTCAATACATGGACTTGGAAGCTAATTAAACAAAATTATCGAAAGCGATTTTAAAATAAAATAAGTTCAAGGTCGGTACGAAATTACATATATAAGGTGATATATTTATAAAGTAAAAGTTGAAAATGAAATTAAATATGGTATTTGTGTGGATGAGAATTGTGAAGAGCTTCAATTGGAGCCCAAGGGATGGGATAGACTATTATTATTCTAAATAAAAATATCTTGGATTGGGGTTGTTCAACAAGGTTTGATTACCATACAATTTGCTTGTCTTTTTCATCATCTAATAATTTTTTTTTGAGCTCCATCATTTAATAATTTGAATTCCTTTTCAATACTTTCTTTCTTCATTTATTAATATGACCATTTAAAATGGAATTTATTGAAGAATTAGTTCATAAGAATCAAATTAATTGAATTGCACGCCACTTTCCAATAAGATTTATTAAAAAGAAAAAAAGAAAAAAAATTGTTTAACTTTTTTGTTAGTAAAAATATAATATAGCACGTATTGTTATCGTAGTTGATCATTTCTTGAATTATTAATATTAGGTTAAATTATCAAAAATACTCCTGAACTATGGGGTTGGTTTCAATTATACTTCTGAACTTTGAAGAGTTTCATTTTAACCCTTGAACTTTGAAGTTTGTTTCAAAACAACATTTAAAGATTTTTTCGTTAAATTTATAGACAAAAAATGACGTATTTGCATATGTTTTGATTTTTTTCTATGTTTAAGTATATTCACATAAGCAACAATATAAATGCAAAAACATCATTTTCCGTCCATGAATTTAATGAAAAAAAGCCTTCAAGGGTTGTTTTGAAATAAATTTCAAAGTTCAGGAGTTAAAATAAAACTTTTCAAAGTTCAGTGGTATAATTGAAACTAACCCTATGGTTCAAAGGTATTTTTGATAACTTAACCTTAATATTACAAACTTCCAATCATACTTTTAAGAATTCAGTTTTTAATTTTTTTTTCTAAAATATGTTACTATTTCTAAAATTTGGTTAAAATTTCATAAGAATTCTTAGAAAATAGAAAATTAAAAAAATAATAATGGAAAAGTTTTTTTAAAAAAAAAAAACTAAATATCATATAAGATATCTTTTAATATATGGTTCGAGAAACTAAAGATGGTTTCACAAATGAATTTTTGATAATACTTACCTACTCATGATCAGTAAAGTTGACCGTTAAGTTTTTGACAAATAACTAATTGCAACTAACCATTAAGCTTTTGACACGTAAAATAAAGAAATGTAGAAAAGGGAAGAGAAAAGCGATTTTTCTTTTGAAAAATAAATACCTCATAGATTTTTTTATCCCTACGACCCGCTATGAGGGAGTATTATTCTTTCTAAAATATAATTTTAAAAGGTCGGCTATAATTTTCTATATAATTTTAAAAGGGTAGATAATATTTTTTTTATGAATATACAGAGTATAGAATATTCTATTCTGTTCGAAATAATGTAAAATTGAAAAATGATGTGACCTGTTAGGAATGTGTGGTGACCTTTATTGAATGGAGAGTCAAATGAACAAAATCGAAGAATTGGTGGCTACGGACGAGCCAGTTGGCCTGTGGGGGCCGAGCGACAACAATTAGTGAATCTCATAATAGCCAATTCTAAGTTGGACCTGATTTTTTTTATACTTCATTTATTTACCAATTGATTCTAATTTAAAAAGAAAAATCTTTTTTTTTTTTTTTTGAAAACAACATACATGTGTTTTATGTTATAAATACACTATTATATATGGTAGATATTTATTGGATTACTTGAAGTGAAGCCTACTTACTTGAATTACTTAGAGCTTACTTGAATTACTTGGAGCTTACTCACTTGAAACATTATAAATATGTGTAGTATGAATGTTTTAAACAAGAGATATACCAAAACAAATCATTCACTTGGTAATAAAAAATCTATCTACTTTACTCTCTTTTCTCCATTGTGTTCTTGTGCTTCTAAGTTGTTCTTGTTCACAACATTTTAATTTTAGTTGCATACTCGTTTGACGTTTCAATTGAGAATGTCTTTTCAATTTTGCTATCAACTAAATTCAACTAGTTTAGTTATCCCCCAAAAATAAAATCAACAGGGTTTTTTTTTTTTTTTTTTTTTTTTAATTTTTATTTTAAGAAAAACAAAATTTCTTGCATTTCGCCATCACTTACTTGAGGATAAAAGAGGCAAATTTCTTTAGAATAAAAACGTGGAATAATAGGATGAAAACTATGACTTGATCACCGAAAGAGGACACCGAGACCTATCTCCCATTCCAATACTTAACCGAGCTATGTAACATGAAAGCCTGTGTAATAGAATAGCTCACTTAAGTCATATGCAAAGTATCTTCATTTAGAATCAAACGTATTCCAACCGTTCATTTATTGATCGTCTATATATTGATGGTTCAATATCATGCACATTAAAATTTGAAACAGATAATGTAAGGTTTTAAATTAATTTTTAAAAGTAACGTATTCCAACCGTTTATTTATTGATCGTCTATATATTGATGGTTCAATATCATGCACATTAAAATTTGAAACAGATAATGTAAGGTTTTAAATTAATTTTTAAAAGTATTTTTAAATGAAAATAAAAAATCTCTATTAGTGTTTCATGAAAATTTCAAAACATTTTTTTTTACAACTAGTTTTTTTTCAGTTCGATAATATTTGTGAGTAAGAATTCAAACTTCTAACCACTCGATCAATATTTTTTTTTTTAGTTCAACAACATGTGGGATTGGAAGGATTTAAATCTCTAACCTATTGGTTAGAGATGCCTTAACCGGTTGAACTATGTTTAAAACTCATGTTGGCATTCATTTGAGGATATATACCTTAACTAGTTGAATTGTTTTCATGTTGGTTTTTTCGACAACTAGTTAAGGCAATATATATTTGCCTCAAAGATTAAACCTACACTACATTGTTCAACTAAAAAAAATATTGTTAAATTACAAATTAAGTTATAATTTAGTCTCTATGGTTTTAGAAGTTAGAATTTCGTCTTTATGGTTTGATAAAACTTCATAAATAATATCTATGGTTTGATAAAATCCTCTAGGACTATTTGCAAGGATTTTATCAAATCATAGGGACTAAATCTAACATTTAAAACCATAGGAACTAAATTCTAACTCTTTCAAAATCATAGAGACCAAAATGCAAGTGGATTCGATTAATTCACATGTGAAAGCATTATTTAGTACAGGGTGGTAATTGAATGCATATGAGAGAGAGAAACAAGAAAAGGACATTAAATGCCCAAATTAGGACAAGAGTGTTGTATTAATTGAATGAGTATTACAAAAGTCCTAATTTTTGTAAATGTGCCTTTTTGAAGGCTGCTATCATTGAGCCTCCACACAGCCCATCCCACCCACCCTCTCTCTCTCTCTTATTTTTCTTTTTAAAAAATGGGAAATAAAGCATAATGCAACATTTAATTTAACCATAAATTAATTTAAGTTGACCTAACAAAAACAGGGCTATTATAAAGATTTTAATGAAAAACTTGAGATGCATAGTACTCACTTTCATTGAACACAGGTCTTAAATCTTCTTTGTTGAGGAATTCCAATGGGAAGGAAACAAGATGCCCCTTCACTGAACTTAATCTCTCCATTGGATCAATCCTTTCAATTTCTCCATTCTTGTAAAACTCAAGCCTCTCAGGTGCAATTCCTAAATCTATTGTGGTGTGTCCCAGTCTCTCTTTCCATAACGCGACGCTTTGTCTCAGTCCAGCTCTGTGTATTAAATCCACGTAAAAATCGTTACATCGAGAAGAAATAACCGGGATTCAACCAACTCCGTAACGGAAGCATAGATCATACCTGGAATTTATGAGGTCGTTTGGTAGGCAAGAAAAAACATCTTGGTATATTGTCGTGTTCGTCTGTTTGAAAGATCGCCAGTTTATTGTCAGTGCACTAATAAGATTCAATATAGTGTAGAAACAAAACAACATATCTACAACATGGGAGAAGGAACACATTTGTTCAATGAGTTCTGACCCTTCTATTACAAGGGGATAGCCATGCCAGTCACTCCATGAATCTTAAAGTCTAACCATTCCTTATTTATCTTATCATTTTCTTTTAGTTAAATTACATGTTTAGTCCCTAGACTTTCAAATTTGTGTCATTGGGACCAAATAGACCATTCCTTATTTATCTTATCATTTTCTTTTGGTTAAATTACAAGTTTAGTCCCTAGACTTTCAAATTTGTGTCATTAGGGACCAAATAGACACATACCTGAATGTTTAGAAACTAAACCTGTAATTTAGGCCCAATTTGATAATCATTTGATTTTTACTTTTTGAAAATTAAGCTTATAAATACTACTACCTATGAGTTTCTTTGTTTTGTTGTCTACTTTCTACATATGTTTTCAAAAACCAAACCAAGTTTTGAAAACTAAAAAAAAAATAGTTTTCAAAAACTTGTTTTTGTTTTTGGAATTTGGCTAAGAATACAAATGTTTTCTTAAGAAAAATGAAATCCATTGCAGAGAGATAGTGAGAAAACAAGCACAATTTTCAAAAACCAAATGATTATCAAATTGAACCTTAACATTTTCTTTTTCATATTTAAAATTATTTAAAAAAATTTGATAGTTGAGATTCATTGTGTATTAGTCTACCTGATCCCATTATTATTCAAGAGCATAGTATATTAGTAATATTCTTATCAAAGATCTACTCAACCTACCATGAAATGTGAACAGAAAGGGAGGGAGAAAAAACAACCCTAGCATTTGAAAACATTTCATCTCTCATCAGGAAGGGAGAGAAAACAGAAAAACAACAGCGTTCATGGTAGTCTATTAGTCGTATGGAATACCTTCCCCCAATAATATTTTTTACATTTTTGGTAAAACAAGATTTCATGTTGATGATCCATCCCACTAAATCTTCGAAAAGATTGCACCTACCAAGGCCAACTCCAAAAGAAAAAACAAAATTTAAATTATTAAGGCCCCGTTTGATAACCATTTGGTTTTTGGTTTTTGATTTTTGAAAATTAAACTTGTTTTCTCCCAATTTTTCTACCATGGTTTTCATCTCCCTTTAAGGAAGCATTTGAATTCTTAGACAAATTCTAAGAACAAAAACAAGTTTTTGAAAACTACTTTTTTTAGTTTTCAAAACATGGCTTGGTTTTTGAAAACATAGGTAAAAGGTAGATAATAAAACAAGTAAATCCATGGATTGGAGTAGTATTTATAGGCTTAATTTTCAAAAACCAAAAACCAAAAACCAAATGGTTATCAAACGGAGCCTAAGGCATTTGATTTTTGAAAATTGTGCTTGTTTTTCCCTAACTTCTTTACAACGTTTTCATCTTTCCTAAGGAAAGATTTGAATTCTCATCCAAATTCCAAAAACAAAAACACGTTTTTAAAAACTACTTTTTTTCAGTTTTCAAAATTTGACCTAAGAATGTTTTCAAAATTCAAGCCAAATTTTGAAAACATTCCTAAAAAGTAGATAACAAAACAAAGAAATTCAGGAGTGAAAAGTAGTATTTATAAGTTTAATTTTCAAAAACCAAAAATTAAATAGTTATCAAACGAGACCTAAGTATTTTTTTTCATTCCAGAAAGCTATTAGTCTCTTTAGGTTTTCTCACCTTAGCAGTTCCCATCCACGTATCCTTGTAGGTTGAATCAGCAACTGGGTCAACTATTTGATTGATCTGGAGAAAACAAAATCACATCATAATCAGCCACTTAAGACACGAATGGTTAAACATTTCAATAATAGAATCGAAAACCGTGGCATATAAATCTTTTAACTCCGCGCTAGATAAAACCTGCAACTCATCCAACTGTGAAAATACGGCTTCCTAATCCTAAGAGCTGATGGTTCATTTGCCATCCACTAACCTGTCCGGTACGAAGACCAAGATGTTCAGACCAAAGAGAGAGACGAAGACTCCAACAAAACTTTCCCGCTTTCCATGGTTGTCCTCCCATATATGAATTGATAAGTTCGTTATCTTCAATAACAATAGCAATCTGAGAGGAGCAAGTATAATAGTTATTGATCTCATTCATAGCTTTTCAAAGAGAAAGAGAGTATTGAGAACTCAGATTTTTAAGGCCCATTTGGTAACCATTTGGTTTTTAGTTTTTAGTTTTTGGTTTTTGGTTTCCTTGTTTTGTTATCCACTTTTTACATATGTTTTCAAAAACCAAAACTAAAAAAAGTAGTTTTCAAAAGCTTATTTTTGTTTTTGAAATTTGGCTAAGAATTCAAATGTTTTCTTAAAAAAGATGAAAGCCATGGTAAAGAATTCTAGAGAAATTGTGAAAAAGCAAGCACAATTTTCAAAAATCAAAAATCAAATGGTTACCAAACGGAGCCTAAGATTTTCACCAAGCAGAACCTGCTTCCATCAAGTCAAGAAGCTAAGATTTATAACAATTTTCGCTATTAGCAAGATGCAAAGCAAAAAACTTCGCAGCAATTTGTTAAATTTTCAAGTATGTGGCGATTAATCAGCCATTAAATATTTTATTAATGGAAAAATGGAACAGGAAAGGGCCATAGTTTGCCACAAGAGAAGTGGTACCTCAGAATCCCTAGAACCAAGCAAACTCCTGTCGTTGATGTTAGCCGATCCAATCAAAGCAATACAATCATCGATGATCATAATTTTACTATGCACATACACCTAAATTCACAGCATATAAAGATGTTAGCATGTCACAAAAAGTTTGGAAGACAATCTAGATTATGTTTTATGTTTCTAGATTCATGAGTTCAGTAAATATGCGTTTGACAGATGTGTTTTCGAAAACTGGTTTCAGATTCTGTAATCTAAATAGTGAGAATTCTAAAAATAACATTTTTATGTTTTCATTGTATCCAAAATTTGAAAATACGGAATTATATTAAAAAAGATAAAAACTTTAATAAATATAGTATTTCATGTTATAAACTTAATTTATTTTCAATAAATAAAAATATGTATAATATAATATATTACAAATTATATGACATTGTAAAATAATAATTATACAAAATTTATAACAAAAAAATATGTTCTAAATTAATTAATAATGGTTCATATTCAACATAATATTTAGTTTTGCAACTACAACTAGTTACATGGTCTAGAAATGTATAATAGAACACATTTTGAACAATTGTTTAAATTGGAATCCAATTTCTAAATTTGCTACCAAACGCATTTCTGAAAACATGAAATACAACTCTGTTTTCATTGAATCCCTTATTTTTAAAATTCTGTTTTCAGATCGCCTACCAAACATGCCCTTAAAAATCAATTAGTTCTATGTCTATCACTCGGATATCTTAGATTGTAGCAAAGAGACGAATGCCGCTATGTATTCCATCTAGAACCACAAAGCATGTTAAACAAAGCCATAAAAGAAAAATACACACACATACATACCTGGCTTGTAGCCACAGGACCACCATCAAAGAGTTTACCATAAGCTCTGAGGCCATAGAATGATATATAATCATGAACTTTTGAACCAAGAAGATCATAAAGATTATGGAATATCGAATTCTGTCCTCGACATATAGTTCGATACTGCCAATGCATTATAGCTCTAACCGATGCCGCACCACTATCATCCAGACCCCCCTGTCAAACTCCATATTCAGGTTGAAGAAAAGAATATATATACTCAAATAATAAGCCAGCAAAGGACAAGAGTGGGGAATTTCCAAGAACTAGAACCTGAAATCCAGGTAAGAGTGGTATGACAATAATAACCCTAAAAGTCTTCTTTTCACGGTAGGCTCTCGTTATGCGGCGGTATAATGCTTCTAACACACGATTCCGTATTGAATCATCTCCTGAGAGGCCTGATATAAAAAATTGATTCTGGGAAAATAAATCAAGTATCAGTACCATTGGCTACAAGGAATCGAATATCAACATGTTCAGATAAAAAAAATGAAGAAGAAAAGGAAGAAAAGGAAAAAGAACAGAAAATAAAAAAGAGAAGGTATCGATTCAACAACAGACCTACAAGTAAAAAATTCATATACCTCAATATAGATAAAATGTTCTGCTTTCTCAATAAGAGAGCAATATGCAATGTGAATGCTCTCTTCAGTTTGGCTCGTCCCAGCAGACCACTGACTAACACTTCTGATGACCTGAAAGAAGCGGTTATTAGCAATAGAACAATCTAATACCATGTCAAACTGAAAAATCATTGACCACCAAATTAAGGATGCTTCACTTAAATAATATTTATACAGTTGAGTGGCAAAATTTGAATACACATAAGATCTAGATAGACAAAAAGGGACTTCAGATAATCCCATTTGCAATATGAGCTTAGCTACTTATATAAATAGTAAAGTGCATTTGAAACTCCAAAAACACCATTTAGTTGATGAAAGCCAAAACCCTAGACAATTATGCAACTTTTTTATCCACAGATGCAAAACTTTCAATTTCTTCTTAAAGCAACTCACCTGGCAACGACATGAAGCACACGGACCAACTTGTCCGGATTCATCTGTGAAGCCACCATGATGTCCCCTATCTTGTGTTTCCCACCACTCCAAATCTGAACTTTTGACACGATGATGTGTTTTCCCATCTCCAGACAATTTTCCATGGGAATCCAAATAGTCATGATCATCAACAAAGCCTTTCAGAGGCATATCTGGTCCTACGGGTTCAACTTTGATCTTCCTAAAAGAGAACGAGAGACTGCTGCTGATCTTACTCGGCTGATCAAGGGGATTAGCAATCGGCTCCAGTCCATTTAATTTTGGACCTTCATTTTGAGCATCCTGTCCATCAGCCTCCTGAGGCAAAAGCAACGGAATATCATGAAAAGATGATCCTCGAGAAAATGAATCCTGTACTGTAGATCCTTTAGAATTGTCAAAACTCTTCTTTTCAACCTCCAACTCTCGGTTATTCCACAAGTAATGAGGAATGACCATATGATGCTGAGGCATAAGTAATGGAATTGCCTGCTCATTTGGGGCTTTATTTCTCTGCAGGAATACATATATTTTGATTAGGATAAAGTGTCAAAACTATTTGTACAAGAGTATCGATGAGCACTGACCTTAGCATAATTCCAGCGTTGGACAAAATGCCTGGCTATGTCTCGACAAGGTGGTCCCCAAAGTGCACAATGGACATCATGCCAAGGCATGCGAGGATATTTCCCGCGTTCCAACTCATCTTTCATGGTATCTTCCCATGAATTTGGCTCAGATTCCCTGAGTCAATCATACGTGAAATTAGCAAAATTATGCATAAATAATTACCAGGAATCAAAACAACAGAATTCTAATGGCACGAAAATTCTGAAATAATCATAACTTTTGCAGCTCAATAGAACCACCGTGACAAATGGACTCATCCAATTTCAAATGTAACAATTACCCAAGAAATTTCCAGGAAAAATGTTCCAGCAGCAGAGAACGTAGAACTTACCTTGGATTATAGTAGTCCTTCCCTGGCCATACTGAAGGAGGACAATCACCAACTTTATGTTCTGGTGTATCATAACGACCAAAGCATAAATCCAGTCCTCCAATAAAGCAAATATGATAATCGACAATGACAAGTTTTTCATGGTGGGACCTATATAAACCACTCACAAATATTAGATGCTGGAAAGTCTAAACCTATTTGAAACTAAACTTATACATTATGTCCACAAAAAGAAGAGACTGAATACATACCATAAGTACACACCACTGGAGAAGTGGTCGGGGTAGCGTAATACTCTCACATTCTCATGGATGCCGACAAGTTTTCTCTTGCTATAAACACTGTTAATTTTTAAAGCAAGGGCAACCTCTTTGTAGAGAAGAATGTATATCTGTATAAAAATTACACAAATTCATGTCGTTGGAGATCAGATTAATACAGTGGATTAAGAGAGAGAATGTAATACATTAATAATGCATTAATGTAATGCATAAGGTACGTAAGTTTTATAACATTAAGAGAGAGAATAGAATAATTATTCCAAAATTTTATCCATTCCATGCCTAGTAACGTCTAGATCAATGGATAGCTATTCTATTGCAATGTAGTAGGAGGTGCGTTTTTTATGACTCATTATACTGATGCTTCGGAGACATAGAATAGTTATTTCAAAATTTTATCTCTCTATCTCAACCGTAAACAATTGAGTTTTTTAAAAAATAAAAAACTAAGGAATAGATACTACTTTGAGAAAAATATTACAATTTTGCTAATTTCACGTATGATTGACTCAGGGAATCTGAGCCAAATTCATGGGAAGGTACCTAAATAATTGCAAAATTTCATGGCTTTCTAATTTAGCAATTTTTTTCGACTCTTAACATTCCCATACAATTAAATAATCAGAAGGCCATGAAATTTGAAGGTGCTAAGAAGAAATTTATGAGTTTATATTATAAATAACTAATAAGATATTCATGAATTCATATTATAAAAATAGATATGAATTCCAAAAGGTACCTGAACCCCTTCCTTAGCTTTTGCTTCAAGTAAAGCGTCGAGCCTAGATGAAGCATTTGAAATAAAAGGACGCCGAAGATACAATTCTGGGCAAAGCCACCAGCCACAAATGAAAATCTGCAAAAGACTCCTCAATCAGCCAACAATACTTGACCACAAAAATAATGATTGTAAAACCAATCCAGTTTCTTAAATTAAAGAGAAGGGTAGGAAGGGGAGAAAAAGAATACCTCTGATTTTGCACGTTCAATGGAAAAGGCAATAGCTTCAAAAGCTGCTTGGCCATCGATGAACCACTGAGCCTTACTACCATCTTCAGTCAAACCCCTTGGAGGAGCAAAAGAACCAAAACGGTGAGGATGACACCAGCCCTCAGGAGGCCTCAGTCCAGCATCATTAATTGCAGCAACCCAGTCTTTAACCTTGGATTTGTTCTTTGCTCTTATCCTAATATTCCTATTTCCACATGTCACCTAACATTTCCAATCACAGATTTAAACTTTTCATAAGAAAATTCTTATTAGCACAAAATTCTGTCACAAACAAAAGTGTATCACAACTAAATGAATAATGGCAAAAGTAAAATCCATCTTATTTGCAACCACATAGGGGGCAAATGACCAGCACCACATTTAGAACCAGAAACAAGTTAAAATAACCAACAATATACAAGGTTCAATGCCCAAAATTTCACTACCTTAAATGAATGTCGTAATGGATTTCGCTCCTTAATTTCCTTAGCCAAAGATACTCGTCCATCTCCATTGCCATCAGAAGTCGGTAGCACATCAAAAACTATTATATCCATTGGTTGAGTATCAAAAGGATCTCCCAACAAGGCCAAAAAACCAGGTTTTAATACAGCCCACACCTACAAAATCCAATCAACAACATAGACTTGTATATTTAAAGCTTATCAATTAATAAGTTGTTCTAATAAACCACAACAGTACCAATATGTCAAAATTTTCCAGTTATAGAAAAAGGTTTATATGCCAAACAAGAAATTACTACTACATGCAAAGAGACGAGAAGGTGGGGGAGAACCAACAAGTCAATAGCTAAGATGCAAACGGCTGGAAAAGAAAGAAGCAAAGTTGGTCCAACTCTAGAAGATTTCCATGATACAATCATCAGTGTCGATGAGAACGGAAAGCATATTGCATAACCAGTAGTTTCTTTCATGGTTAATTGAACAATCAAAACTCAGGAGCCAGAGATCATGATACAATTATGATGCAAACCCAAGAAAGATCCAGTTACATTTCGTCAAACCTTTATAAAAGAAAGTCGGAACTTGTAAGATGAAACAAGCAAGTAAACGAGAATCTCCATGGGATTGGGAGAAAAATAAAAGAACATCCTACACAAGTTCTTTTTTTTTGTTGTTGTTGTTGTTGTTTGGGGGGGGGAAGCATACCTACAAATTTAGGTGTCTACTTCAAGGAAAAACCATTTAGTAAAACTTTACAATTCGGCTCCGAGAGAAAACATCTAATCATTTCATATAAGCTGGGAGAAAGGAAATAGGTGCTTTTAAAGAGGTTTTACTTTCATGACATCATTTGGGGGAACGTGAAATCCAGCATTTCAACTGATTATTGCCCATTTCTTAAGGAAACCTAGTAAGGGGAACCAAAAAACTCCCATATTCTAGATACAGCACAACTCGATATGTCTTCAGGTCAAAACAGTAACATTACATGTTCACAGTTTTCTCTACATAAGAGACAAGTCTTGTATAAAGCACATGATAGGTGAAAGAGATCAGAACATAACTGATAACAGGACATACTTAATACACACACACAAGAGGATAGGTAGAAGAGGAGGATAAGAAGAAGAAGAAGCCAACATGCAACCTACCAAACTTGTTTGATCACTTGAAACATCATGGAAACCCAGACATAAAGCTAACATAGGAAGGAAAAAGCCCCTTACCTTTTGCCAATTGTCATTACAACAACCAAACCATAGGCATAGACAACATTTCCTAGAGTCATCTTCCTTTGCAATTTTAGGTAGATGCTTCACCATGACATAATCCTCTTTCAACTTTGGGCCATATTCTGGTGAAAATGATAACTTAGAGACCTCCAAAAACCTGCAAACCTACAGTTTATGAATTTAAAAGGAATTATAATAATAAAAATAGATCATAAATGAGGAAAAAATGGTTTACACTCAATGCATTAAAACTTAAAAAGTGAACTATCAAACAACGAAAATATGGATCCTAGACATAGAGACTAGCATCGACGGTTTTCTATATGAACATACATGCATTATGATGTCTTAAATATAAAAGTGAATATATGGTTTAGTATAAAAATGCATCTTTTTCATAATAAAGAATTGACCGGGATCAGATTGAAAGTTCCTCATATGAATCCTAAGGGTTTTTTTTTTTTCGCCGAATCATCCTTTGAAATATATAAGTGCATTAGGAAGAAGTAAAACACCCCAACGGAGGTTGAAAGAATCAAAATGTAGTCAATTTTATTGCAAGCCTTGCATTCCCCTTCATTAGATTCAAAACATTCTATCACACAACATCTTGCAAGGAAAAAGTGAATCAAGATATACACTACTCATTAATGGAAAAACCCAACCTAATTAGAAATCTAAAACTACTCATTCGGCTCAGGCAGAAGATAAATTAAGTAATTTTTCTCAAGAAATATCAAGTTGGTATATTAATTGTAATTAAAATTTAAATTTAAAGGAAGACAAAAACAACATCTTGAAGCTAGCCTAAAGTTCCAGTTAGGATGTAAGTGTCAAGTACCCCACAAGAGCTTCATTTCAGTAAGAGATTCTCGGCACCAAACAGTTCTTTGATAATATAAATTATATAACACTAATGTAGTAGTAAACGCCCTTAAAAATTATTAGAGAGGTAATAGCTAGAAATTTTATGAAGACTAAACTAACTACCTATAACTGCAATGTTAAGCATCCCATGAATTTCTTGACTACCAAATGTTGTAATATCAAGTATGAAGTCATCAATTTTAAACACATGCAACAATTTTTTCCACAAAAAACCAAGCTTTCATTAAGAAAATGCAAGAAAATAAATAGGCTTTAAAAGGAACATAAAAGCCACTACAAAAGGAGCCTATACAATGGATTCACCTATACCTCTCGAGAGTTGACAATATCCATGTTACTCAAGAAGTGATTCAGATACCCTTGCATTGCATTCTTAGCTCTATCAGACATAGACTGCTGCCTTCCTAAGGCAGGCCGAATGATAGGCAGAGCAGCACTGGATGGAACATCCCTGTAAATGAAGTAAAACAACCATAAGAATAATAGCATTTACGCATAATTGAAAAGGCTACATAAACAAATTCTTCCAATTTTGCTTCGAGAAAAGCTGAAAAATACCTATTTTTATAGCTTTCATCATGATGCAGAGGATCGGCCTCATCATCTGGTCCATCCTCATCTTGGAGCACTGTTGTGTTTTCTCCTATTCCTAGATTTTGAAGCCATTCTTTAACCTTTAATATAATGTTCCAATGAAGACTACATCAAAACCCCAAACGTTTGTATTAACAATAACTGATCTAAGAATTCAAAAGCATAAGAGCATTAAACACCCAAGAATTCACATTATCAAACCAAGAACACCATGTATCAACAACAACCATACAACTATAGAACTTTTAGAATTTTTAGAGGGGTTGAGAACAATAGAGTTTTTAGAGGAGTTGAGAGGTCTTAGGAGGAGGTTTGGTCCCTTGTTCGGTTTCATGTCTCCCTTTGGACCTCGGTGTGTAAGGATTTTTGCAATTACTCTTTAGGTCTTATTATGCTTGGTTGGAGCCCTTTTCTGTTTTAGTTTGGCTTCTTTTGGGGGGTTGGTTTTTCTTTTTGTATGCTCCTTGTATTCTTTCATCTTTTCTCAATAAAAGTAGGGTTTCTCATTACAAAAACAACCATACAACTATATAGACCGTCGTACACATACCTGTTCTTGCTTCTCGTGAATTTCCTCAATGAATGCCCGTTTCTTTAATGCGAAATGCAAATAGAATACATGGGAAGCTTTCTTCAACATGCGCCATTTAAACTATTACAGGAAAACAATATACAATTAAACCAGGAAATGCTCAAAACTGAAAAGATAACAAATCTCAAAATGAAGAGGAAAAAATCACTAGACTACAGCAAGAATGTTGGCGAGGAAAGCATTTTATAACGCCATCGAGAGTACAAACAACTTGGTAACTCTTACTTCTGCTCGGGTGTTTTGGTAGAACACGGAAGGTAATTAATCATCATAATTTAAAATTAGCAAGAGGGTGTCGAAATAAAGCTCTAAATCCAATTGAATACGCATTCTTCAACCCCACCAGTACAGTACATGATAAACTTGAGGTAACTCGTCGCTAAATTATACATGATCCTACAATTAACCTATCCGATTTCCCCTGTATCCTTCACGAGCAAACAAAACCAATGGGACAAATCCAATTGAACATTCCTAAACCAAATTCAAATTAAACAACACCAGAAACGTGGAGTAATTCAGCTGCAGAAACGAAATCTCCAAACGATGATCAAATTAGAAACAACACAAATTCAAACCAAAACTCGCACCTGCTTGTACTGGCACTCGATTGTGTAAGAAAGAAGCATCGGACTGATATCGCCGGCATCAGGGCGAGAAACGGAAATAATTGTGGCCTTCGGCAACTCATCGAAAATCCTCGTCGGCTCAGGAGCGTCATGATGAAACGAGAAAAACGACGACATCGAAGCCGTAGGCGGCTCCGATTGCATTTGAACGTACCGAGGCCCGCCTCCGGCCATCAACTGTTCCGATCCCATTCCTAATCCGTCCAACGCCACAGCAGCCTCGTTTGATCGAATTCGGCCACAAATGAAGATTGTTAATCCACAAAAACAGAAACGGAGAAATCGAGAGATCGAATTTTCTTCTTGTCGAAGGTTTTTTCCTTTTCCTTGTCCTCTTTTTTTTCCTGGCTGTGAACTGCAAGCAACAAGAAACACGTCAAAGTGTGAATTTCGCGGGTTCTATTGTAACGTGGGTTTCGGGTCAATCCACAATGGAGAAGAAGATCGACGGAAATTTGTTTCGTTTGGTCGTTGTAAACGATAGGTGTTATATTTTAATGCTCAGCATTGAGAAAACCATCGGCAAGTTTGATTTAGTGTACGAATATGAAGTTTTTTTTTAAGAGAAAAAGTGGAAAAAATGGGAATATTATAATAATATTGAATGATGATATGATACATAATTTTTCAAGACTGGTCAAGGATTAAACAAATGAGATGATTGTAGGAAGGGCTCGTAGTTGTAGAAGGTCTCATTTTATTCTCCAGGTAATGTAGTTAATATATTGTTTATGTTAAATTACGAGTTTAGCCGCTAAATTATTGGGTTTGTATCGATTTAGTTCATGAACTTTAAGTAATGTCTAATAAGTCTCCAAACTTTTAATTTTGTGTTCAATAAATCTTTAAACTTTAGCTTTTTTTAATTCAACTATATGTAGGGTGAGGGGTTTCGAACCTTTGACATTTTATTTAACGAGTGTTTAATAGGTTTTTAAACTTTCATTTTTTTTGTCAAATAGGTCTCTAAATTTTCAATCTTATTTCTAATATGTCATTAACCTATTTCACATTTTTTAAAAAAATTATGAACGTACTAAACATAAAATTGAAAGTTTAGTTTTCTATTAGATATAAAATTCAATTTGATGTCTAATAAATCAATTAACTTTAAAGAATTTTGAATATGTTATGAATCTATTGAACCTAAAATTAATTGTTTAGGAATTTATTAGACATTTTTAAAGTTCAAAAACCTATTATACATCTTTTAAAATTCATATGCCAAATAGACACAAATATTAAAGTTCATGAACTAAACTTGTAAATTAATCTAATATAATACATCATTTTCCACGACTGGCTTAAGGTGATGCAAATGGGATGATTGTCTAAGGCTTCACAATGGCTGAAGGCCTCATTTTATTCTCCATGTAGTGTGTTGATAATATTGTTTCTTTAATTTATAATATAATTGTAATTTCGTTTTTAAATTTAAAGTGATATCAAATATCTAAATAATGTTTTAACTTTTAAAATTTAGGGTGTGTACTTGGGATTTGAACTTTTTCTATTTGGTCCTAAGTTTCCAAAACTAATTTCTTGAAATTTGAATTTAGGTTTCTATCTGGTCCTTGAGATTTCAAAAAACAACATATTTGGTCTTCAAGAACTGAATTTGATTTCTATTTGGTCCCTTAAAGTTTAAAATTTATTTCTATTTGGTCTTTGAGTATAAATATATATATATATAATTTTCAACTCATTTAAAAAAATATATATCATCAAAGTTTAGTTAGCATGTGTTACCACCTCATAATTCGATTAGGTCAATTAATCTCAACTTTATTAGGAACCATTTAGAAAGCAATTTCAAACTTTAGGGACTAATTAAAAATCAAATTCAAACTTTGGGAACCTAACATGTCACTTTTAAAATGTCAAGAATCAAATAGAAACAAAATTTAAATTTCAATGACCAAAAGTGTTAATTTTAAAAATCCAATAACCAAATAGAAACTAAGTTCAAATCTCATAGATCAAGATTGTATTTTACTCTAAAATTTACTGTTAAAATTAATAATGCAAATATTTATTTGAGCAGTATTTTTTTTTTTTAAATATAACAATTGTGGAGATGAAAGATTGAAACATCGACCATACTCAATGAGCTATGCATTTTAGAAAAGTCACACATTCATTTTAAAATGATTCTAATTTGTTTTATGAGAAGTCAAACCATAAATGCATTTTGTGTATTACAGTTTATTCTTGAACACTCATACTTTTTTACTTCTATTATGATTTTGTTTTACTCGTAGGTGTACTTTCAATAAAGCTTGAAATTAGTCCCTATGATAAGTTTGAAGTTAATTTTTATCAAAATTGATTAAATAACAATAATAATTTTAATACAAGAAAATACACAATGTGAACATACTTTCAAAATTTATAGAGGGAAAGCTAATAGAGACTAATTTTTTTAAAGAAAAACTAATAATAAAGTAATAGTATGAACCAATTTTAAGCTTTATTGAAAGTACAGAGACTAAAATTGGACATTTGAAAGTACATGGACTAAAATAAAACAAAGTTTAAAGCACAGGGACCAAAATGGTATTTTAATCTTTATTTTTGTTAGAAACTAAGATGGATAGGTGTTTGACTTTTCTTCTGAGCTCATTTATTATTTATACTATTTGGGTTCTTACAGCAAGTTTACTTGTACTTCACTTATCATTTATGATGTTTTGACATTAGCTTACCTACTTACCCATTAGGTAAGTCTGTAATCATTTTATTTCTCTCTCCCTTGTATAACCTTCTCCTATTTAAGAGGATTGCATCTTTGCTCTTCAATCAATGAGATAAGTAGATTCATTTCCATCTAAAATCCAATCTAGTATCAGAGCTTCTTAGGCAAACAATGGCTGACTCTTCTTCGTCCACACCAGCTAGTGAATCATCAAGAACCACACAACATTCCACCGTGAGCAGAACTACACCTGAACTCAACCAAGAAATAACCAAGGAGAAAAACACCTATCTGGTGCGATCGAAAGACACTCCAGTTGGCAACCCAGCCTTCATAAACATCCTGAACCAGTCAACTTCAATCAAACTTGACATAAACAATTTCCTTCTCTGGCAAAATATCATTATTCCCATTCTCAAAAGCTATAAGCTTGAAGGTCACCTCACAGGGAAAACGCATGCCCCTGAAATGACAATCATATTACCACCATATGAAGACGAACCCAATGGCTTGAAAATCCCAAATCCAGAGTATGACATATGGTCAGCAGCAGACCAACTCCTTGTCGGGTGGTTGTACAACTCCATGACACCGAAAGTAGCAGGACAAGTTATGGGCCACGATGAAGCAAAGAGGTTGTGGAATGCCATTCAGGAATACTATGGAATTCAGTCACAATCCCAAGAGGACTACAATAGACTGATGCTGCAGCAAACGAGAAAAGGCCCTATGAAAATGTATGAGTACCTCGAGACCATGAAGAAGTACTTCGACAATCTGCAAGTCACTAGTTTCCCCATGGACATGAGGAGTTTTATCTCCCATGTCACGGCTGGTCTAGATGAGGAATACACGCCCATCGTATGTGTTCTCCGAACCTCTGATAAATCTTGGTTTGGGATACAAAGTGAACTGCTTTCTTTCGAACAAAGATTTGAACATCTTCAAACTGTCAAAGGCACAGTGTCCATTAATCAAGTTGTAGTAAACTTGGCAAGCAGCGAATCGCCCAAGACAAACAACTATTTCTCCGGAAATATGAAACAACAATATTCTTCAACACAACAGTCCAGCCGTGTACATTATTCCAACTCCAACAGAGGAGGAAGATTCAGGGGTCGTAATCACTCTCTCCCTATCCATCATCCAATAAACCAACGTGCCAAATTTATGGAAAGGTGGGGCACACGGCCAATATTTGTTATCACATATATGATAAACTAGAACCGGTTCCTTCAAGCAATCTGGCAAGTGCATCTTCTCAGCCATCAACAACAACAAGCATAAACAACCCCACAGCCATGATGGCCTACCCGGAAACACTTCAAGATCCTTCATGGTACTTAGACAGCGGAGCAAGCAACCATGTCGCAGCTGAGTTCGAGAAACTTGAAAGAGTTAATATTAAGAAAGCGGAAGCAATTTTGGATCTTAAGCACTCTAATTTGATCAATTTGATCAATTAAATAACATGCTCAAATCTGGAAAAACAGAAAATAAGAACACTACCTTTGATGCTCAAAATTCTCCTAATTCTTGGTCAATTTCTGATCACGAACACTTCGTGGACCTCCCTTAGGATCTTCCCTACTATCCTCAGGCCTTGGAACGGATTGTGGGATCCTTAATTGAGAGAATTTTTGAGAGAGAGAGCAAAGGTCTAAAAACCGAAAAAACTCCAATTTTCTGCAAATTCTTACTTCCCATTGTGTTTCTTTGCTATTTAAAGCTATTAACAAACTTCATCAAGCTTGCTAAGGTTGACAACACATAGATGAGAAGGATAAAACAAGAAGGAGGTGGGGAATTTTGGTGAATTTGAAAAAGCACAATGCTTATTCATCAAAAGATGAATTTGGTCCAAAAATGAATTTGATTTTTCTTTTAATTTTAATTCAAAATTAATATAAAATCAATTTTAAATTAAAATCAATTTTAAATTAATTAAATAATTTAATTAATTTTAAATAATTATTTAATTTAATATCAAATATCAAATTAAATAATTGGACCAATCCCGATTTCTCAAATCGAATGTTCGAACATGAATCCCTATTCATGTTTTAAACCGAACCAATATTTAAATCAAATTTAAATATGTCCACCTCTTCTTTATCATAGTTTAATTCATAATTAAGCTATGAAACGTTAAGTATATCGAATATAATTAACGTTTTCTCCCAAAACCGAATTTGAACAATTCAAATTCTTTTCTCTCAAATTGTTACAAGGCTTAGTCCGACCTAGTAAGGGGAACCTAATGGACCTACAGATCATGAGCTCCAACGATACGAGATTAACCGGCTAAACTCTTTAGCCTAGCTAATCAACATTCGTTAACCACCGAGTCACTCCACTAAAGCCCAGCGGCTGCACTCTCCTCACTGTAGATATATTTATGTCCACTCGATATAACCATGGTTAGTAAGTCGATCCTTCACAAGTCGTTCGTAATTACAGCTGGGTCAAATAAACCGTTTTACCCCTGTAATTACTTCTTGTTCCTTAAGTCCCACTGATCCTCTAATGAACAATTGGTTTGTGGTCCGACCAACAAACCGAATCCCTCTCGGGCCAATGAGAGGGTGGGCCCATTGTTCAAAACCCGGAGTCAGCACTTAAGGGAACAACCTCTCTACTAAACCCTATAGCGGGTAGGAGTGAATTCCATCTCGTATGACTATGTTCCCAACTATCTACTCGGTCTTATCCCCAAAATGGGAGGCTTATTGAGTCGGCGATCTCGGGCCACTCTCACCCATGCAAATCTAAGGATAATCCCGAATAAACAGGAGTTCATAGCACACTCAGGATTAAGATCGAGTTACCTAGGTCATCGTATGAAAATAGTCAGTTAAAACAGTAAACGGAGTTAAAAAGTCTAAGTGACTATTTCGCGGTCCAGTCTTATGCAAACTCATTGCATAGGACGCCCCCACTTTCATGTCTCCACATGAACGATTCAGGATCACATCGTTAGTACTATACAGAGTGGGCCGCGTCCATAGTGTCCCCAGGATAAGGTACCCAGCCCTATCCCTATACTCTATACCGTTCTGACTATTACTCGAACTTGATCCACTTTTATGTCATACATAAAGTTCAAGTTTACATCTTATAGTCAAGGGTTCTTAGTTCATTGGGTTTGAGTTAAAAGGACGCAATTCACTTTATCCAATAACACCTGTACTGAATAAACCTCAATAACATCTTTATTGCAAAATGGAATATACATTGAGTTTACAAAACCACGAGTTTTAGGACACAAAACCCAACAAAACTATCATTAAAAGGTAAGAACACTAACCTTAAGAATATCATTGTAGGTGATGGGTCCAAAGTTTCTATACTTGGTATTGGTGACGTGTGCATAAATGCAATGAATAGAAACCTTCTACTTAAGGATGTATTATTTGTTCCCTGGATGAAAAAAAATCTGATTAGCATATCTAAACTGACTCAAGAAAATGAGGTGATAGTTGAGTTTGATAACGTATTCTGTTTTGTCAAGGAAAGGAAATCCAAGGTGATATGCATGGTAGGGAAGCTTGAAAATGGCCTTTACAAGTTGTTGGAAGGAAAACATGCCTCTTTGAAACCGTTTCATAATAAAGAAGAGCAAAGGAGTAACTTCACAGGAATGACCACCAATAGTGTGAAAACTCCAAGCACGTCAAGACAAGAAGACTTGATCAATTCTAGGAATTTTGTGTTAGTATCGTGTACAATGGATGTTTGGCACCAAAGATTGGGCCATCCATCTTCTAATATTTTGAATCAAGTCCTAAACTTATGTAAATCTTCTACCAAAGGCAATGAAATCCTATCCTTTTGTGAGGCATGCAAATTTGGAAAATCTCATAAACTACCATTCAATTCCTCTGAATCTAGGGCCCTAAAGACATTGGATCTCATACATACTGACTTGTGGGGACCAACCCCTATCAAATCTGCCCTTGGCTTTAATTACTACATAGCCTTCCTTGATGACTACACAAGGTACACATGGATTTATCCATTGAAGAACAAAGGTGAAGTTTTTTCTGTCTTCCAACAATTTAAACTACAAGTGGAGAAACAATATGACAGTAACATTAAAGTAATCCGATGTGATGGTGGAGGAGAGTTTAGGCCCTTTTTATCCTATGGCAAGGAACAAGGAATTGAAATACAAATCTCATGTCCTCATACCTCAGCTCAAAACGGAAGAATTGAAAGAAAACATCGCCACATCGTAGAAACGGGGCTTGCCTTACTTGCACAGGCAAAAATGCCACTGCACCTTTGGTGGGAGGCATTTCATACTGCTGTATACCTTATAAACCGGATGCCTACCTCAGTAATTGAAGGCAACTCTCCTTATTTCCTGTTGAAACGACAACAACCTGACTATAACAACCTAAGAGCTTTCGAGTCAGCTTGTTTTCCCTGTCTTCGATCGTTCCAACAACATAAATTTGCTTTTCACAGTGAGAAATGTGTCTTCATGGGCTACAGTGACCATCACAAGGGCTATAAATGCATGAACTCAGAAGGCAGAATCTATGTTTCCAGATATGTTGATTTTAATGAAACTGAATTTCCTTATGCAGGCTTATTTCAACCAAAGATACCAGTCGGACAGTTGCAACTCCTCATACCACCTCTTGGTTTCCCATCCTCACAACTTTTCCATTCCCACCTACAGAATCTTCCTTAACTCATTCATCACCTACACCACCTTTTTCTACCTCAACTTCCTCTTTAAATCATCCAACCTGCATTAACTCCACACCAACTCCTCTTACCATATCAATAAATAGTCCTCTCTCCTCACATACCTCTTCTCCCACCAGCCTCTCACATACCAGCCCTTCACTATCCTCTATCCCCCTGCCTCCCGCCCCCTCCAATCTTCATCTTATGCTCACCCGAGCCAAGTCTGGGATATCCAAACCCAAACAACCTTTCACTAGCCTCACCGAAGCCTCCCTTTCCCTTGACTGGACCCAACTTGAACCCCCATCCTTCCACGAGGCTATTTCTGTCCCGGTCTAGAACTCTACCATGCTTGACCAATTCAAAGCTCTCCAACGCAATCACTCTTGGGATCTTGTTCCTCTCAACCCTCATCAACACTTAGTTGGTACCAAATGGATATATAAAATCAAACGCACCGCTGATGGTCATGTTCAGCGCTACAAGGCACGCTTGGTGGCCAAAGGTTACCTTCAACAACCTGACGTTGACTACGGTGAGACGTTTAGCCCGGTTATTAAGCCTGCCTCCATTCGAATTGTTCTCACCTTGGCTGTTTCTTTGAATTGGCCCATCAAACAACTTGATGTGAGCAACGCTTTTCTTCATGGCACCTTGCATGAAGATGTTTTCACCCCTTAACCTCCCGGATTAATCAATCCTGATTTGCCCCATCATGTGTGTAAATTACGGAAGGCCCTCTATGGATTGAAACAAGCCCCTCATGCTTGGTTTGATATGCTTCGCATGACTCTTCTTCATTGGAATTTCAAGCAATCTCATGCGGATATCTCCCTATTTACTTACCACTCACCACATGGCACTCTATTCTTACTGATTTATGTGGACGATCTCATCCTCACGGGCTCATCCACCATTCTTCTCGCTCGGATCATCTCCCAATTGAAGTCTATGTTTGCACTTAAAGATCTCGGCCTGATCCACTACTTCCTTGGCATTCAGGTACATCACTCACCTAACGGGCTCGTTCTGTCTCAATCTCAATATGTGCAGGATCTTCTTACCCGGCTGAATTTTACTCACCTCAAGCCCGTTTCAGTCCCCATTGTGGCTATCGAGTAGCAAGCAACTCCCATTAAATGACAGCCCCCAATTCACTGACCCTCCGCTCTATCGCAGCACACTTGGCTCCCTTCAGTACCTCCTTCACACCCGGCCCGACATTGCCTTCGCTGTCAACAAGTTAAGCCAATTCAACCACTCACCCACTGGCAAGCTTTGAAGCGCGTTCTTCGCTATCTTCAAGTTACCATCCATCTCGGCATTTCCATTCAACCGTCCCCCAACTTCCATATCTTCGGGTACACTGATGCCGATTGGGCTGCCTCACCAGATGATCAAAAATCCATTGGAGGCTATTGCATTTTCTTTGGCTCCACTCTTGTGTCATGGTCCTCCAAGAAGCAAGCTATTGTAGCCCGCTCCAGCACAAAATCTGAGTATCGTGCCCTCTCTCATGCTGCGTGTGAAATCCTTTGGCTTCGGTCTCTTCTCCATGAATTGTGGGTCCCTCAGCCCTTTACTCCCTTCATTTGGTGTGACAACATGAGTGCTGCTGCCCTTGCTCACAATCCCGTGTTTCACTCTCGCACCAAACACATTGAACTCAATGCTCATTTCATTCGTGACCACGTGCTGTCCAAACGCATTCAAATTCGGTACATCCCTTCTCATGACCAAGTTGCTGATTGCCTCACCAAACCCTTGCCTCAACACCGGTACCAGTTTCTTCGGGACAAACTCGCTCTCCAGTTCTCACCTATGCCTCGTTTGAGGGGGGCATCTAAAATCCAATCATTTTAATAAAACAAATTTGATATTTGTTTATAACATGTCTTTTTTTTTTTTAAAGATAACATGTCAATTTGATCCTAATTCCATTGGTTAAAGGTTCCAAAGTATTAGAACCTTTACATTATTATTGACCAAAAGATAGAGCTTCAAAGGCCTGCACTACATGTTGAATTAAAATATATATATGTTGAATTAAAAAAAAAAAATATATATATATATATATATATATATATATATATATATATATATATATATATATATATATATATATATATATATTTGTTTGTAATTTTGCTTTTAAACAAATTATAACATTACTTTTTCTTTTTGTGAGAGTAATTATTATATTACATATTTTTTACTTCAACAATTGCAGGGTAGAGAATGAACCATCAATCTTTAAAATAGTAATTAGTGTCTTATTCAATGAGTTGTGCGCGATTGATAATTATAATTTTTGAAAAGCGATAGTTATAACATTACTTTAAGATATTGGATTGCATGGAATTTAATATGAATGGAAATTCTATTAATTCATATCTTATGAGTTGGGATGATTATGTAACGAGATAATAATGTTATGTCAATCTAGTTATGACTTATAACTTAGATGCACTTCTATTGTCAAAAAAAAGAAAAGGCACTGGACATATAATTAATTAATTAATTAGGATTTTGAAGGAAACATTTAATTAATTAATAACTTGGTAAAATAATTTTCATTAATTTAAATATTAGGGAAAATTTTATATAAATTTAAAACTTATATGATAACATCTTTAATATGTTGCATTCTTCTTGTTTTTTCCCCTTCTTTGGTATTTTGTTTTGCACGTTTTTTTTTTTTTTTGGGATATGTAAAGGAACGTATTTTCATTTTTCCCACGCTATTTTTAGTATTAAAGTCGCATCTGATTATATTTCTGTTGTATTCGTTGTGTTTACAAAATTGAACTTTTTTATTAGTGTCATCACTCAATAGTAAAGTCATATGAATCTCTCACCCCTATGTTGAACTAAAAAAACTCAAGTTCACAGAAAAAGCAAATTGATGTTATCATTTTTTTTAATCTTCCTTTTTAAAGAATTTATTTTTTTTTTAAAATTACTAAGATTTCAAAAATTATTTCAAAAGATAAAAGAAAACAGTTAAATAAAGCATACTAATTCAAAATATATATCTTTATTAACAGTATTGTTTGTTTAATCTACTCTTAGAAACAGTCTTTAAAATCCTACCAAAATTTAGGAAATCCCAACAGGATTATCTAACGCATTTGAACCTCGGTCAAAATTTGCCAGTTAATAATATCTCAATTGGTTAAAGGTATTATATCCTCTGTTAAGTGCCAAAATGAACATAGCTTAACTGACATAAAGCTTGTACTATCAACTTCAAGGTCAGAAGTTCGATTCCCCTACCCCACATATTTATTAAAAAAAAAAATTCCTCTGTTAAGAAGTTAGATTCAAATCCAAATTCTCACATATTGGTAAACTAAAAATAATAAATAATATGTTAAAAGTAGAATTCTGTCTTTATAGTTTGATAAAACCTCATTTAACAATATTAATTTTGTTTAATATACCAACTTTTTTTATATGATTTAAAAAAGGGTAAAACACCATTTTTGTCTAAATTTTTAAATATGTTCACGTTTTGTCTTTTTTTGCATTAAAATTATTATTATTATTAGTTAACCATTTTTGATAAAAATTAACAATAAACTGACCAATTTTAAGCTTTATTGAGAGTACATGACTAAATTTGGACATTTAAAAGTACAGAGACCAAAATAAAATAAAACTCAAAGTACAATGACCAAAATAGTATTTTAACCTTTAATAAACTAACATAATACATAAAAATATAATAATTATTATTTTTAGAAAAAAAAACAGAATCATTATTGCTCATGATATATATATATATATATAACGATATTTCTTTAATTCTATTTGTTGAAAGAAAGACTGGAGCCTTGGAATTCTTTTTGTTCTTAACTTAGAGACTATTTGAAGTGCTGAGTGAGTTATAATAGTCTGTGGGTTATAATACTTTGTGGAGTTATATAATATATGTTTAGGATACAGAGTTATTTAATATGAATTATAATAATCTATATTTGAAGTGCAGAGTATTCTATAGACTATTATAACTAACGTCCCAAATGGATCCTTACTAATTTGGGCAAATAAGATGTAGTTGAAAACTTGAAACCTTCAAGCTTACGACTGTAATTAATAGTCAAATGTCAACACGTGCCGTTCCACTCAGTAACCACTTCAAGCCATCCAGAAGAGTCTTCTTTCAACACTCGTCTACAACGATCCAGATTTTAAATATTGCCATTTATTAAAAAATATATATATTGCCGCTTTTTCCGTGGAGAGGCTGCATTTGCATTTTTTGCTCCCACAAACACGTGGAATTAGTCTTATCAAGACAGCCAAAATCAATGCCAAACACACAACCTAACGCCATCTCCAAGGCCAGATTCAATAATCCTTTTTGCTTCATATTTTAAAGGTTTAAATATTATTTTAATTTTTATACTTTTGGGGGCGTTTGGCCCCTGAGTTGAGTTGAGTTGAGTTAGGTTTTAAACTCAACTCACCGTTTGGCCCATGGATAAATTAACTTCCCACAAAAAAACTCAACTCCACCGACTTGTACAGTCACCCTATTAACATATTTTATCATCGCTTCTCCAACGATCGGTGGCCACCTCCGGCGACCGACAGCCACCGTCGGCGACCTTCTCCGACGACCTCCGACCACCTTCTTCGGCGACCGACGGCCACCCCGACGACCTTCTCCGGCGACTGACGACCACCTCCGGCGATCATCAGCGACCTTCTCCAGCGACCGGCAGCCACCTCCGACAACTAAAGACCACCGCCGACGACCTTCTCTGACGATCGACAGCCATAGGTGACAACTGACAGCCATTACCGACTACTTTTTCCTACGATCAATGGCAATCGTTAGCGACCATATTCAGCAACCGGCATTCACCGCCTGCATCGTCTCCAACGACTATCCTCGGCAATAATTTCCAGCGACCGACAACATTCCCATGGTTCAAAATAATATGAAATGCATATGTACTTAGTTGGTTTGACTATCTACTCCAACAATTTTTCTTTGGACTTACAAACTTGACCCATTGTTGACCATTACTTAAATTTTGTGAACCATAATTATGTTTTGTGAATCATGTAAATAGGTCCTTGATGTCCTACTAATATTTTGTGAATATTCTACTCCTACATGACACTGATGTTGAAATATATTGTCATTTTCTTGTCATCTTGAAAAAGTAAACTACTGGCATTCTCTTTTCCAAAGATGTTCAATTTGGTACATGTGTTTAAACAAATGTAAACAAACAATGTTCCTTTGCAAAAAAAAAAAAAAAACAAAACAAAACAATATGTAATGGTCAATGTATTTTTTTTTTTTTAAAAAAAACTCCCTCATTGTTACACATATTTCTACATTTTGGAAAATATGTATATAATTGGAAAGTATGAAAATTGAGAAATTAGGGCCCCGTTTGACAACCATTTGGTTTTTAGTTTTTGGTTTTTGAAAATTAAGCTTGTTTTCTCTCAATTTCTCTACAATGGTTTTCATCTCCCTTAAGGAAACATTTGAATTCTTAGCTAAATTCTAAAAACAAAAACAAGTTTTTGAAAACTACTTTTTTTATTTTTCAAAATATGGCTTGGTTTTTGAAAACATAGGTAAAAGGTAGATAACAAAACAAGTAAATCAAAGGGTGGTAGTAGTATTTATAGGCTTAATTTTCAAAAACCAAATGGTTATCAAACGGGACCTAAATATTTGGATATTTATGGTTTTGGTTTGAAGATAAGGATTGGTTTCTTTTTATTAATTAAATAATGGAAATTAAATAAAGAGAAAGTGGGATAAATATAATTGTTTATTAAATAAAAACATGTGGCTTTATTAGTTATTGTTTAATAAAAAAAAAAAGATGGGTATTGTTGGAGAAGTATTCACGTAAGGAAGAGGAAGAGGAAAAAAGTGAAGAGAAAAAGTGTGATTCTTGGGCTATTTTGAAGTGGAAAAGGAAAAAATAAACAAAGAGAACCTCTCACAACCTTGGATTGAAGCTTTTGGTAAGTTTTCTAACTTTTGATTAAGGTTTCTCATGAGTTCTTAAACCTAATTTGGTGGGTTTCCTTATGGGTTTTCTTCCTTTAGTTGGAAACTCCATAAACTAGCTTGAAAACTAAGGTGGTGGTGATGATTAAGTAAAAGAAGGAAATTTGATGAAAGTCATGAGTTTTATCAAAGTATAGATTGAAGGGGATTAGTTGTATGTAGAAATTGAGGGAAAGAAAACCAATGAATTTATTCATGGAGAAGAAGAAATGAAAAGAATGAGATTTCTTATGGAGAAGGATTACAATGGAGTTTATTGGAAACTTTATTTTGGGTTATGGTCTCAATTTCTTGGTAATTTGAAGAGTAAGATGATGAAAAGAATTGTTAATTCTTGGGTTAGGGAGAAATTTAAAGGCTTGGATAATTTAGTGTTGTTACACTTTAATTTGGCATTAAGAGGTTAGTAATATGTTGACAAATTATGATTTCAGGGCAAGCGGAGATTGGAACCATTTACGACCCAAACAAACCTCGTTCGTAGTAGTTGTGAGTGGTTATTTTATAAAGTATTTCAATTATTTTGGTAATTGATGAGATTTTATGAGATTTGAAATCAATTGCAATTAATATTAATGCAAATGATTTAGTTATTTGAAAATTTGGAGGAAATTACGTGTATTTCACAAATTGTTTATTATTGAGATTGATGATTTACTAATTTGATAAGAAAGTGATATATGATCACTAAATTGAATTCATGATTTAGCATATTTGAATTTGAAGAAATTTATGTTTATTGAAATTTTAGCTACAATGAGTTAATTATTTGAATTAATTAAGCTTATGAAAGGTGAATTTATGGAAATCTCTTGATTGTAGCTAATTGGCAAAAAGTTCAAATTATTTGAGGTGAAATCAAGTATTTACGAGTTTTAGAAATGACTTGATTTTTGAATCATGATTTTAGTTGATCTTTGACTTATGGCTTAAAGTTATGAAACCACAATTTGAGAATATGTGGGGTTTGAAAACTTACAATGACTATTATATAGAAATTGTTTTCAAACCACTAGAGCTTGTACCCATGGTTATTACCCGTATGCTATCAGAATGTGTTTCTATAGTATGCTAGTGTGCTTAGGCCGCAGGGGAATGCCGGGGCCATTAGGTGCCAAATCCGGATTCCGAATCCTGGTCCAAATCCTGGACCTGAGGCATTACAGATGTTAGAGTTTGTTTTACGGTGCACGTATGACATAATTTGTTTTGCTATGTATTTGGAGATTACTCGATGCATAGTATGACAGGGATTTGGGTACGAGTTTGGTGATGAGTTTTGTTGGCCTATTATTTTGTGCTTTCTTTTAAGAGTTATTACTGCAAATCTCTATAATGTTTTACTTATCTTGTGTATTTAGATTGTGCTTAGTTAATAAAGTTTTATTGAACTTTGAATTCATTTTTAATATAAAAGGTTTTTGTCGAGAGATTATTTTTCTCATTAACTTACCACTCACTAGGCTCTATTAGCTCATTCTTTCTTCCTAAATTTTTCCTCCAGGTAGCGACTGAGTTTCTAACAAGCCTACAGAAGTCGATATCTGCCACCGGACCTGATATTTTGCATACCATTTTGTATGTACATAAATACAAATACTTCTTTTGTAACTAATGTGGCTAGTACGTTTTGAATGACTTAGCACCATTTTGGAATTTCCATTGGTTTGTAATTTGAAACCCACATGACTATCTATATTTAAGTTCGTGGGATTGTGTTGAATTTCTGAAATGGTGGTTGGAGTTTGAACATGTTAATTTTGGAGTGTATATATTTCTTTCAGGTGTGTTTTACTCAGTTTTCAGGGGAAACTCTGCTGAAATTTTTATAAAAATTTGGTGTTAATAAAGTTTTGGCTAGCCACTTGTGATTTTCGAAACTAAGATTTATTTGCAAAGTTTGACATTGGATTCCATAGTTTAGTAGGGATCTAATGTCGGCATGTCTCATCCTAGGTTGGTTAGGATAATTTGGGGTGGGGTGTGTCACTCATAATGAAGACCCTCTTAGTAATTGAAAAATATCCTAATAAGGTCCTCATTTGTAAGTTTCAAAGAAGTTCAATGTGTGTTTAGAAAATGAAACCTTAGATTTCTATATTTTGATAGGAGTTCAATTTGTGTTTAAAGAAAAAAAAAATAGGTACATTGCTTTTTTTTCATTCATCAATTGTTATTTGTTGTTAGAAAGAATACAACATTTGATTTCTATAAATTGAAAGAAATTCAATGTGTAATGCAAATATTTGATTTCTATAAATTGAAAGAAGTTCAATGCGTAGCAGAAAGATAAAACAATGCTACATTGCCTATAGTTTGGAAGAAGTCAATTTCTAAAAAAAAAAGATAAATAATGATTTTTTTTTTAAAAAAAAATCGATGTTGATATATATATATATATATATATATATATATATATATATATATATATATATATTTAGATGGACATCTGAATTAAGTGTTGAAAAGTTGGAAAAATATGTTTCTAGATGAATGATTTGAACAAATAAAAATAAAGGAAACAAAAATAGCCAGCTAAAAATCAGTCTACTTTGGGTTACAAAAAACTGCACCAGATACCCCTGACAACTCAACTTAACTCTGCACCCCAAACACAGACTTTTTGACTCAACTCAACTCAACTCTGCACCCCAAACACAGACTTCTGAACTCATTGACAAACTAACTCTACCCAACTCAACTCAACTCTGCCCAACTCAACTCAACTCTGCGCGCCAAACGCCCCCTTTAAGTTCAATTTGATCCTTATATTTTGACTTTTAAAAACCATCAATTTAGTTTTTTTTTTTTTGTAAAATTTAAATGTAAATTTTATATGCAATGAAACTCTTTAATACAAATTTATAGCTATATTTTAAAATATCTAAGGAGTGAAATATAAGGCTAAAATTATAATTAAAAAAACGAAATAAAAATGAAAATAAAAGAATCAAATTGACCATATTTTAAGAGTACATAGACCAAAATGAACGTTTGAAAAGTACAGAGAGATCATGAATCAAAGTCAAAAGTACATGAACTAAAATAGTATTTAAATATATTTTAAATTATATGGAACCTCAAGCAAGCTCATTTTTACTATACGATAGTCCCACTAGTTATTCCCTTTTCTAACAACATTTTTATAGAATTAAAAAAAAAAACTAAATTATAAATTTCAACTTTTAGAAGTGCATCCAATTAGTCTCAATATTATGTCTCTTTAAAAAAATTTGTCCAATTAGCCTCAATAATAGAACTTACAACTTTCAATTTTGGGTCTAACACCTATTAGACATCTTTTTGAATTCATGGACTTATTTGACACAAAATTAAATTGTGTCTATGACTTTTAAAGAATATCTAATACATTGGGACTTATATTAAACACAAAGTTAAAAGTTACTACACTTTTTCAAGTTCTAACTTAAGACACAAAAGATCCATCAAATTTATCAGACATTTTTGGAAATTTTTTTGGTACTGTAGGAGTATAGATACTCCTTTCATTTATTATTTGTCACATTAGCATCTTTTTACAAATGATGTGGTATCCACCAATATTATAAAATTAAAAAAAAAATTATAGGGTAAACAAAGAGAGAATGATACTCCCATAGTCCTAGACATTTTTTCAACACCTTTTAAAGCTCCAGACCTATTAGATACAAAATTGAAAGTAGAGAGACCTATTGATATTTTCTAAAATTTCGAGTCCTATTAGACACAAGTCTGAAAATTGGGTGGCCAAGTGCTTTGAGGAAATTTTTAATCTCTAAGGGTCACGAAAGTCATTTGATTCAACGAGAAAGATAGAAGACTCCACTATGGATAACGCAACATGAATTAAATATATATATAACTCAAACAATGATACTAAATAAACCTATGGTATAATCCTCTTAGTTTGAAGACAAAAAAGATATAATAAGCTTATGAGGCATAGGCCTTAGAATTTTTTTTTTCTTCTCCAAATTATTCTGTAAAAAGAAATATAGGAAAATGTATTTAAATATAAATTTTCTCAAACGTTTGGTTCATTCCTCACATTTTTACTTTAATTTATAAATTTCAAATACCTTACTAGTTTCTCACATTTTAGCCATTATGTTTTATTCATTAAAATCCATATAAAATTTATTAACTTTTTTTTTTTTTAAAAATTACAATAACTTATTATTTAGAATTTTAAGGGAGGGAAGATGGGAATTATCCTTCTCTTAGCTTGACTTATATTAAAGTTAAAGATTTTAAAGTTTTTCTCTCTAATTCGTCTCTCTCAATTTCATAATTAAAAGATTATATATATATATATAAAAGTTAGAAGAGTAAAATGTTTTCCCTCACCATGTAAATTTATAGCTTTGCCTATTATATGTTGGTTTAGAAACTTGTCTAGTACACAATTTATTCACAAGGTAATTTTTTTTTGAAGAAAATGTTTCTGTGTAGTTTATTAAAAATATAATATTTGAAGTTTTTAAAATAAAAATAAGGTTAAAAACCCTTTTAGTCTGTACTTAAATAAATAAAAAAAAAAGAAAAAAGAAAAAAAGAAAAAACACTTTTGATCCTCCTCTTATTAATCGAAGCAATGTTTTAGTCTATAAGTCTTAGAATGATATAGTCAACACACTTTCAAAATTGTAACAATTTAGTAATTGAACTTTAACATGTAACAATTTAGTCATAGTAGTTTAAAAACACTCGTAGTTTAACAATTCAGTACTCATACATTTGTAGGTTGATAAACCAGTATGTTTATAAACTACATATACTAAACCGTAACATAATAAAAGTTGATATTTTACCTTAATGATATTTTTCATTGCAGAAAATAAATCATTACAAATTTTAAAGTACATGGACTAAATTATTACATATCAAAATTTATGAACTATATTGTTACAAATTCAAAAGTATATGGACCAAATTTTACATACTAAAGTTTATGAACTAAATTGTTCATTCGTTAAAATTACTAACTGTCAAAAGTATTGTCAATTTGAACATAACTCAGTAGATAAGACACTAATTGTCATTCAAAAAATAATTGTTCAATCTCTAATCACTTCTGCAATTGTTAAACTCAAGAAAAAAGAAACGAGCAAAAATATTTTATAACCTAAAATTATTGAGAGCCTTATGGATCAAATATTTTTAGTACGACAAATGTGAGGATGTAGAAATTTGAATATTTGACTTAAGAAAATAAGTATATATCAAATGTTAATTATCACTAAGTTATACTCATTTTAGGAAGCATTCCAATTTGGCAACCTTGGTTTTTGCCTTGAACGGCTACGAAACATTTATCTTACTTGCCTCACAAGCTTCCACATAAAAAGCTTGCCCAATTCGTCCATTTTTCAGTTTCGACAACTTTGCTGATCCATCCTCTCTCTCACATCCGCCAATTCCAGCCCCATGCCCACACTTCATTTTATTTTATTTTCCTTGTCGGTCTCTAGATTTTTAAGTTTGTTATATTTTGATCGTTAATGTTTCGTTTGATAACTATTTAATTTTTTTTTTTAAACATTGTATTTATTTTTTCACTCTTTTTCTATAATGAATTTCATTTTTTGTTTTTTCATTATTGCTCTATAATAGATTTCATCTTTCTGAAGAAAAAAAAAATTAAATTTTAGTCAAATTTCAAAAGCAAAAATAAGTTTTTGAAAACTATTTTTTTCAACTTGCAAAGCTTGGCTTGATATTTGAAACTATATGTAAAAAGTATATAACAAAATAAGGAAATTCATAGGTAGATGTAGTATTTATAGGCTTCATTTTCAAAAACCAAATGGCTATCAAACGGGGCCTAAACTTTTAAAATGTCAATTTTGGTCTTTGAACTTTCAGATTTATTTTATTTTGGTCCATAAACTTTTAAAATGTTTATTTTTAGTTCTTAAACTTCCATAAACTAACCATTTTAATCATTACCCTTATTTTATTTTTAACAATTTAATGAGATAGCTTTGAGCATGTGTTACTCATGAGTATGAAAATAATTTCAAGCCAAAAAGAATAGAGACGAACGTTGGGGAAATGGATATTACATGGAAAAATAGTACAACAAAGACCAAAATAATTATTTTTAAAAAATTCAAAGACCAAAATGGAACAAACTTGAAAGTTCATGAACCAAAATAGACATTTTAAAAATTCAATGATAAAAAATAAACAAATTTGAAACTTCAAGAACAAACGGGATTTTTTTTTTTTCTTTTTTTTTCTGTTTAAGTTTTTACATATTTGTACCACAATAAGCAAGTACTTTAAAAGAGAAGTGAGAAAAGTTAAATGATATTTATCGGACTCTTACAGGATGTGCTCAAAGCCCAACTGCCACTCCATTTCACGGCCCAAATTCAAGGCCCATTATCCTTTTTCTCTCTTTATCTTTCTATATATAACCATATCTGAAACCTTTTCCAAAACCTCTCAATCTGAAGAATCTGCGTGAAAGAATCACATAAAAATGTGCGGTGGTGCAATTATCTCTGATTTTATAGAAAAAAAACGCAGTCGGAAACTTAATAATGGATCTCTCTGGTCCGACATCGACCCTTCTTCCGACCTCCTCGGCCTCGATTATTCCACTGGTATATTTCTCTTCCTTTCATTTCAACTTTTATTATTTATTTTTTTTACTTCGTCCAATCATCAGTGGCAGGGCTAGAAATTTTATAAAGTGGCCAACTTTTACATATATGATATATCTAATAGAGAAAACTAAAAAATTTAGATATTTTATAAGTATTTTTTATTTGTTAACCGAACCTAGTTCAATTAGATCAAGAGATTAGATGTTTTTGAATTTTTTTTTGAAAAAATTGTTTTCCTTCTTTTGTTTAAAGAATCATCTATATTTTAGATGATGGTTAGACTTTCATTTTGAAATTTGTAAGGATCAATTTGGTAATTTCGATCGTGATGGGTATTGAACTGTGATTTGTTACTGATTTTGTAGTGAAAAGTGAGAACCCGCAGAAAAGAGACCGAGCTACTGCGGAGACGGCGGCGGCGCCGTTGCCGGAAAAGACTCGAAAACCTCGGAAAAATATGTACAGAGGAATCCGGCAGCGGCCGTGGGGAAAATGGGCGGCGGAGATTAGGGACCCACATAAAGGCGTTCGAGTTTGGCTCGGCACTTTCAACACCGCCGAGGAAGCCGCCAGAGCCTACGATGAAGCGGCCAAACGGATCCGAGGAGAAAAAGCAAAACTCAACTTCCCTCCTCCTTCGCCGCCGCTTCCGCAGTCGTTACCGGCGGCTCAGCCTCAAATTCCGGCCAAAAAGCGGTGCGTCGTCCCTGAGTTGACTCGGGGTTGTTTCAGTTCCACCGGTCAGCCGCGGTCGGGTACACGTGCGAGTAACTCGTGTGAAATCGACGGGCTTTACTACGGCGAGGAATTGGCGAGTTTGAGATCCTTCTTGGATCTGGATTTTGAAGAGCAACAGCCGAGTCAACTCGGTGGAAGTGACGAGTTTGACCGAGTTGTGGACCTTTGGATGATGGACGACATGTCGTTGAATGAGCAGAAATTCAGTCAACTGGTTTAACTGAGATAGACTCGTTTTCCCGACATGTCGTTTACTGCTATATGCGTCTTTAATATTTTGTTTTTAATTGAACTTTGAACTTTGAAGTGTGTAACTTTGTAGATATATGGATAGGTTCAATAAAAGCTAGCGATATGAAATATGAATGTCACTCATTGCTGTGTTTTTGTTTTCCTCTCTCTTGGAACGACATGTCGGTTCGCGTATTACCAGATCAGACTGTTCTCTTTGTTTAATATTCACCGCTTTCAATGGTCTTTGTGTTTGACTCTTTTTTTCTGACATGTTTTTTTTTTCTAACATGTTACTCTTGTCTTGTGCCGTCTCGCCACAACTACAGTAATTAAAATATAATTATCTGTACCCAATTAAATAGTTTAGAAAGTCCACATCTTTCATAGTTCTTTTTTAATTACTAGAAAATATTAAGGCAGGTGTGAAGATTATTTTGTAATTTTATTTATATTTAAATCTTAATTTAAACAATTTTTTAATTTTTTATAAGTTTTATGCTTGTATTAAATATATAAATTAGCATTAATAATTTGGATAATTTGAATCTTCATTTAGAGAAAAAAATTGACGATATTGTTGCCAAAATTTGACCAGGAGCAATTTTACTTGACCTTCACGTGACTATGAATTTATAATTTGAGAGAAAGATGTGACATGCAAAAAAGAAGTTGAACTTCTTTCGAGTCATAGTAGCGTATTATTAGGATATTTGACCTAAAATTTTCATATTTCTTTTAAGATAAGGATTTAAATAGATTTTTTCTTCTATTTAAGGATGAGATTTAAAAAGATTAATTTTATCTTGCAAGATTATCTCGTAATTTGGGTTTACCTCCTTTAGTCCAATTTCACCCACAATAGATGACCAAAGCTTACTAATGAAACATTACAATTTCTATATTTTGCAAACTATAAAGTTTCCAAAAATATTTTTAAAATATAATAATGTTTGTAGATTTTCAAACTATGATGAAATTGTTGTAAATTTTATTTTAAAAATTTATTAAAAAACATTATACAAAACTATTCTTAAATATGAGAATACTTCAACACAGTAAAATATTTAATAATATTCCTATAAAAAATCTAGAATAATTGATCGTTTTGTTTTAGTAATTAAAAAAAACTTTACTAAATTAATTAACATATTAAAAAATCTAAAGAAATTAGAAAAATAAAAAGTAAAGCTTTTCCATCTAAAAAACAAAACTTTTGAAAAATTTAAAGTCTTTTACATATAGACAAAATAATCCAAAAATGATTCTCCAAAACAATTCATCATTTTGTTTTAGTAATTAAAAAAATCTAAAAATAAAGATAATAATATTTATTTTCTATGGTTGGAAGATGAGGAAAGAAAAAATATTTGATTGATTTAGATTAAAAATAATGTAAGAAATAAAATTTAAAATATATATATATGATCATACATAATCAATAAAAATAATAAGAAAATTAACTATAAAGTAATATAAAAACATGTATAAGAATAAAATATTGATACATCTGTTTCATACGATTCTCTAAAAATAGGTTCACCTTTGATTGATGTTTGAGATCAAACCATTTTTCAAGATACAACGACATCCAATTACAAAAACAACACTACACTTTATAATTTCTACAACTTAGTGTGCTACACTAATATGCAATTTGATCTTCTAAATCCAAAAACTATATGTGAAGGAACTAAGAAATCGATGGAGAAGAACTAAAAAAAAAAAAAAGAGATCGATGAAGAAAAACAAATTAAAGAGAAATTTAATCTGTGTAGAAAAAAAGTAGAAATTTACCTTTATATACCATAGGAGATAAATAAGTTGCAAAACAACTTATTCATCTCCAAACCTTTCACATTTTCCATTATTAATTCTAATTAAATGTAGACTCATAAATTTTTAGAATTAATTTCTATAAATAAATAGGTGAATTCATATTTAAGTTCTCCATATTCCTAGTTTTTCACATTATTCTCAATTAAAGTTATTATAAATTAAAAATGATATCATTTGTAAATTTAGAAATACGTAAAAGTAAAATCTAATTAAAAAATGTTACATTGAAAAAAAACGAAATTCATAGAATTTAAATTTGTAATTTTTATTGTAAAATTTGCTACCTTAGTTTTTTAGTGGATTATTTAAAAATTGTATGAGTTACTAAGAAATTATTATGGTTAATTAAATCAAGAGATAAAGTAATCTAAGATTAAACGAAAAATATTCTAATTTTTCTAACACTCTTAATATCATTGTTATTTAGAATAATTATAATTAAAATTAGTAATTATATAAATAAAAAGAAAACTCTTCATATCCTAACTTTTTTAAATGATAATTTATGAGTTAAATTAAATTAAATATATAAATTTTATAATTATTAGTGACTTGCTTTGTAGATTTAAGATTGTGCAGAGGAATAAAATAATCCAAAAATGACTCTCTCCCTAAGCTACCTTTTTAAGATAGTAAGATTATTGTTTTTTAATGCACATTTAAAAATATAATATTAAAAATTATTCAGTTTTTAATGTATTAATACAAATAATTTTATTTAATAGTTAAAAAAAAACATTTTCTCCCGATCTTTCTGTGTTCATGTTTCATACTTGCCAAATAGTGATTGGTAAAAGACCTACTCACTAGTGAGAAGGTAAAATTTGCCCTATTTTTCATTTAAAAATATTTTAGACCAATATTTTTTTCAAAACAAATTTAATGGTGTTATGTGTGGGATCTATAAAGCATGACTTTTATTAAATACGGAAAAAATGATAAGAGAAAATTATATGAAATATTTATCATTGTGATTAATCACATGATGCATGACCGCCATTTCAAGTATAGTTTAATAATTAATGCATTTTTACTTTTTCTAATTTAAGTTATATTTACGATATAATATTTTGAGAAATTATCTAAAAGTTGTTCTACAAAACAACTTATTAGAAATTACAATTATATACATTACCCCTAAAAAAGGAATAACTTTAATTGTTTTGAAAATCAAATAAGATTTTATAGATATTTCTTTTGTCTGTAATATGAACCTATCGTTATTTTCGTTGAGATTGATACTTAAATTATTTGTAACAACATGTCTGATATCTATATGGAAAGCAATTGAAATGTTGCAAGTTGCAAACTTAAATAATATCCAAAAAGCTTGAAGAGCACTGAGACGGAATAATTGAAAAAAATAAGCTCTGAAAAAGGGGGAAGGTTCATGAAAGAAAGTTGAATGGTCCCATTGAAATCCAAAGTGGGGCCTGAAATCAAAATGACGGTAGAAAAAGGATGGGTTTAATCAACTCAAATTCTCCGTTGTATTTGGTGATTTCAAAATCAAAATGGCTTTGACATGTTCATCATTGCATGTCGTCTGTTGAAATTTCAGTGGATTAACTCGATTTCGTTTTTTATTTTTGCTTTTGAAAATAGTTATTGTTTCTTTATCATTTCATCACTATAGTAACTTTATTAGAGAAACATTAGAATCCTTAGCTAAATTTAAAAAAAAAAAAAAAAAAATTTAAAAACTACTTTTTTTAGTTTTTAAATTCTGGCTTGAATTTTGAAAACGTGTTGAAAAAGTAGATAACAAAACAAAGGAATTCATAGCTGGAATTAGTATTTGTAGGCTTAATTTCTAATAAACAAATGATTATCAAACAAAGATTAATTCGGTAGTTTTTTGTTTTTTCAAATTAGTCTTAAATGGTTAGCCTTCTTTGGGGCCCCATTGTGCTTGCTTGAAAATTAAATTAAGCAATATACCATGTTTTGGTTTCAAGCAAGTGATTTACTATTGTTTTCATGGTGCAACAATCAAATCCTTTAAGAAAATGATTTAAAAAGAAAAATTCTTTTAGAAAATATCTGATAACATAAGTTTGAATATCATATATATATATATATATATATATATATATATATATATATGACCCATAAACTATTTGTATATATATGTCAACTTGAGCATAACTCAACTGGTTAAAACACATGCAGTTAATAAAATGTATCCCCCACTCTAAAATGTTGTGTTGAATTTTTTGAAAATATGTCAACTTAAATATAGTTCAACTAGTTAAAACATATATTTTTGAGATATACTAATACAAATGTTGCCAATAATCTCATCCCAATATACAATAACTTTGAACAAAAATACTAACAAAATCAATTTTCTTAAAAGATATTTGGTTGACTATACTCCATATATACTTGATATATATATATATATATATATATATATATAAAAGGGAAAACTTTTAGGTAGATTAATTGGGAGTATGCAAAATACTTTTCTTTCAAGAGACTATGTTAAGCAATAAGTGAAATTGTTTATTCAAGAAATCGATTTTCCTTCAACTTGAAATTGTTTCTAGCAAAATTGTCTTTTAAGAAAATGATTATCACTAAAATTTCACTCCAATCAAACACAAAGCCAATATCATCATTCATCCAAACCTTAGTTTTCTCAAGCAAATCCCACAATAACCTTATTTTCAAGAAAAGCTTTCTAAATTACTATATTAAAAAAATCCATTCAAGACAAGTGGTGGATACTATTCCTCGGACTACAAGGCAAAAGGAAAATCTAATGACCTCTGACCTTATCTAAATTGTGCTCTATAAAAAAATTGCAATAAATCTTAAGTGAATCCCCACCTTGATTTTCCATAGCCAATGGATAAACAGTGTGAGTAATGTCAACGAATATCCATTAACTTATCAAATATATGAACAGGATGGAGATTTCAGCTTTACAACAATGGAAAATCCAAGAAAACAAATCTCAGTCCATTTAACCTATGAAGAGACTTCATAATACTACAAAAGATTATAACAACAATGCACACATCTCAATTTTTTTTTTTTTTAATATTCGTGAGTGTTCGAACCAGCTTATGTGCATCTCGACTATCCTCACAAACAATCGTCTGACTCTACTACATTTGGATTGCACCCACATCTCCATATGCATATATATATATATATATTTTTATATCCATAAGTATTTGGACCAATTTTTTTTAAAGACAGCCGTCAAACTCTATTACATTTGGTTGCGCACACATCTCAATATTTGAGTATTATAAAATGAAAATCAAAACAGAAAAGCTTTCAAATAAGTATGGCATTGACAACAGACTACAAAACCCATCATATTATGTACAATGTTGATAAGGACTGAAAAGACTACACAACTCTCTCAGTCTCAGGTATAATCTTACATGAGTTCCTATACATCAGGCAGATGAGTACTGAAATGAAAGGAAAATCGAATCTAAAACAAAAGTTCAACAAAAGTCAAAAAAACTATAAGAGCTAATAAAGTGGATGTATATTCAGACAGATGATCAATCACAAACACAGCAGACATAATAGCAACCTAGCAAAAAGTAGATCCTCAAGTTGCCTAATGGTAGAAAAAATGGCAAATCAAATTATGAATTTAAGATACAAGTTAAGAGTATATAAACGTTAGGTTAAATCATTATAACAAAGTTGTTCAAAAAAAAAAAATTCATCATAACAAAGATTCTAACAACCCATTTATAGGAGGTTAAATTCATGCATTAATAACATATGGACAGTGAAACCCAAAAAAAGAGAATAACGTGACAAACGATGAAACCAGGCAGTTTCTTAGAAAGTCAAAACCAATGGGTGAAAAACAAGCAAAGGTTTTCTGCCCACAGAATTCTCTCAGAGGCTGAAACATTTATGATTTATCCATTATAAGAATGATAAGAAGAACCTGCCACAGAGAGCTCAAGCAAATGCCTAAATGAACTAAGAAACAAGATATCAGATTGTTAAGGCACAGATTTTAATGTGTAATTTCGGACCAATTTACTAAGATAAACAATGTGAATATTTACAAAATATACATAGCAATTGTCAATTGAATACAAGAGATTTATAGCCAGATTTCCCTTCCAGAAATTGATCATTGAAAAGAGAATTGTACCAATCAACAAACAGAGATTAATCTCATGGACAATTTTCCCCTTTCGGAGTTCCCAATTGCTTCAGCTGCAAATTTAACAACCTTCTTGAACGCAAAATGCACACATTTCGAGAGCGCGATCCAACAAACCACCTCGTAAACGAAATAATACGCCGGATTAGAAGAAGACGATGAGGATGACGATTCGTCCCAATCACTTCCGCCAAATCTATCGAAATTCCAACCCCTCCCGCCGCTGCCGCCACCTCCGCCGTACGATCCGTCAAAATCGCCACCGCCGAATCCGTTGTCCTCGCCGCCCTCGGAGTCATCGCTGTACAATCTACGCTTCGTACGACGCTTTCTACGGAGAAACGTCCGAGACGCCGATCGGCGCGAAATCGATTTGACAGGCGGCGGAGCAACGGTTGCGACGGGGAACAGTGCGGCCGACAATTGAAGAGCTCCGGCGGCGGAAGACGGCGGGATCTGATCGGTGATTGAATCGGTGGCGGAGATGCAGTAATTGGAAACGAAATCGAGGCGATTGAGGAATTTGGCGAAGCCAAGGCCATTGTTGGCGACCGTTGAAATGGTTCCTGCGACCAGAGAGGTATCCATTGAAATGGAAGGATTTCGAATTGGAAAAAGATTTGGGATTTCGGAGGTGAGATCTAGGGATTTTAAAAAAAAATTGGGGAAATTGAATCGAAAAGAGAAGGAAAATCAAAGAGGAAAACGAGCAGGCGGACGAGCCACGCCACGACAGTGGAATCCGAAGACGCCGCGTGATCAAAACGCGAGGCTTAGACCAATTCGCTCACGGCAATGGTCCGCCGTCCCAATCTTGTGGGCCGAGATGGGCCGGCTATGGACGTACGATTTTTCGGACTTTTGAAGTTGGGCTAGTGGATTAGGAAGTAAAGCTGGCCCAAAAATGTGACCCGATGAGATCATTTTTGTAGAATTAGTTTCATGAAAAAAATGGAAAAAAATCATCTTTACCTTTATATTTATTTTTTTTGAACCTTTATATTTAATTTAGCTTTAGCAAGCAAAATTTTAACATTGAGTCTTCAATTTCAATTAAACTTTAAACTTGTGACTAGCTAATTTTTTTTTTTTTTTAAAAAAAACCTCGAGAAGTAAATTAAGTAATTATTCGTGAATCAACCAATGATTTTGACGAAATTCTAGTTAAAAAAAGATGAGTTAAATTATGTGTGTGTGTGTATATATATATATATATATATACACACACTTCTGAACTTTGGAGCATGTTTCAATTTGCCTCTAAATTTTGAAAAAAAATTATTTATTTTTTCTTGAACTTTCATTTTTATAAGTTTTGTTCTTGAACTTTTAAGTTTGCATCTAATAAGTATTTCAATTTAAAAAGTGTCTAATAAGTTCATAATCTTTCAATTTTGTGTCTAATAGGCCATTGACATTTGATTTATTTGACATAAAATTAAATTTTGTGTCTAAAAAATTCATAAAATGAGAATAGATTAAGGTGCTGTTAAAAACAAAATTGAAAGTTAAAAAAACTATTAGATACAAAATTGAAGGTAATTTTGAAGGATTTTAAATCTTAATAAATTTCAAATGAATTCGGTTGTTTGTTATGATAGGAAAGAGAGTGATTTGAAATCTCTGTGTTTTCATGTAAAAAAATTTCGTAACTAAAAGTTGGATTTTGTATAATTTCATAGAGTTTAGAAAATAAATTGCTCATTTAACCTTGTCGGATTCATGGTATTAAATTTCTGTCGACATGTCGACATTTCCATCGATATTTCTACATGTCCATGGGTTCGACATCGACATAAGGGGGGAATCGACATTTCCACCATACCTTATAAAATTGATGAAATATTAAAAAAATAGCAAGAAAATGTAAGTTAATGTGAATATAATATTGTAACAAGTATTTTAACTCATTTAAAAAGTGTAAAATGTTCATTTATTAATTTAAATATATTTTTTTGAATTTTTTGTTTTTAAATTTTGTTTAGAAATATCCATCGACATCGATATTTTATAGATATTTCCATCGACATTTCCATAAAATTAAGATTTCGAAACTTCCGTCGACATCGACATTTTAAACCTTGGTCGTATTCTAATTTTATATTAATAAATGAGAAATTAAAAGCCTATATTAGTTTCTTAAAAAAAACACCTATATTATTAGTGAATCTTTTATTTTAGGGCACAATTGAATACATGTACATTTCTACTGGAATACGCTAATTTAACTGAAGTTCCACCTCTGTCGTTTAGAGTTTCTAGTTTGATTATTTGGTATTTTGAAGCATCATCGGTAATTTGGAGATGTTTCCAGATGGATCACAGTTTCAATACTTGATAATGCTCTTGCTGTATCAAATTATCACACGTTTATCTTCTCTTGAAATAGACAAATAGGCAAATTTCGTTCTAAACCCTTCTATTAGATAAACATGAAGTTCTATCTCAAAACCAATTGACAATTATCTTATAAAGATTGTGAGTATGTGGAATCCTCAACATTTGTTTCTCTTCAATACAACTCAAAAAACAGATTGAATTGAAATCAATATAATTATGTTAGGAATGCAGTCAAAGTCCCACATTGGCTAAGAAATGGGAATATCATGGTTACATAAGATAGGGACAATATCTCAATTAGTATGAGACTTTTTTTGGGTGATTCAAAAAACAAAAGCTTATATCCAAAGTGGACAATATCATACCATTATGGAGATTTGAGTGATTCAAAAAACAAAAACTGATGTCCAAAGTGGACAATATCATACCATTATGGAGTGTGGATGGTTTTAGTGTCCAAGTTATATACACGATCAATGGATATAGTTGGCTTTCAAATCGATAGTAGCATTTGTATGCATTTGATGATTAAGGTTCTTATTGGGCATTCATGATAATACGTCTGTAAAGCATTTGATACATATTCTTAATATGTCGGAGTGGGGATTGAAGCTTCTGACTTTTTTAAGGAGGTTTTAATGCCTAACCAAATATTTATTGGCTTGTATATTTGTCTCTCAAGTTTGGATTCTAGTTCGTTAAACATTCTTAAACTTCTGCATTCCTTGATTTTCTATTTCCCTTAGTTCTAACATTGTACTGTATACCTTTTTATTATTTTCTGGGTTACCATTCGACCAAAGATTCATTGGTCTGTATATTTGGTGTTTACATCAATTTTTTGATGTTTGTTTCATTTTGTAAAATGTAAATTTTAATGGTTGCAGGGAAGAACATCAGGAAGCTAGTAAAAGATGGGTTCATCATAAGAAAACCAACCAAGATTCATTCTCGGTCCCGCGCACGCAGAATGAAGGAAGCCAAGAGAAAAGGCCGTCACTCTGGATACGATTATGAGTTTCTTCTTTCATTGGTTTGCTGGGTATGCCTTGAGGCGTGCATGTGTATCTAATAGAAAATGAAAAATAATCAAAATTTACCCCTAAAATGGGCTAGGGGTATTGTTAAAAAACAATATAAAGCGAAACACAGTTTTACGAGGTTTACTAACGGTGTGTTAGCTACGTCCACGGACAGAGGGAGAGAATATTTTATTATCTTGAGGAGAAACTGAGTACAAAGATTTCATATAAGAGTTTAGAGGGTTTATGTATGACATCCATCTAACTCTAATACAGAATAGGCCCAAAAAGTCCAAAATTACGAAAAATAGACTAATCTCCATATCACTTATGTACTTGGTCATTCGGAGTACCAGATAACAGATTCAAGACATTTCTACATGTATCAATTTTCACCTTTGACTTTCAATTTCATCAAATTTAATCTTAGACTTTGATAATTGTTGTAACTTTACCTTCTATTCAATTTGCGCTAACTCACCATGGTAAAAATCTTCAAAAATTCATTAATTTCGATGAAATCAAGTTTTCTACAAAATTAAGTCACTTTGATGTTGAATAACTCTCCCAAAACTTACACATTTTGTATCTAATATCTTAAAACTTACACATTTCAAAAAGAAAAGAGCTATTATTAGGTAAAAACTACAACACCTATTCAAGTTTAAGGTAAAAATTACAATACTTGTTTAAAGTGCAATACGATGAAATTGAAAGTTTAGGATAAAAGTTGATATACCTTACCAAATTTAGGAGTAAAAGTTGATATTCTCCCGAAATTATATTACTTGAAAATGGAATGGCTTTAGTTCATGTGAGGGAAGTGAAGAGTACTTCTCTGATGTTATTGTGAGCACTTAAGATATTTACTATTTGTTTCTTTTTTAAGGTAAGCGCTGGGGAACCAGGGAGGCAAGGCTACCAACTAAGATTCTTTGGATGAGAAGAATGCGCGTATTGAGGCGCCTTCTTCGTAAGTATCGAGAGTCGAAAAAAATCGATATGCACATGTATCATGACATGTATATGAAGGTCAAGGGTAATGTTTTCAAGAACAAGAGAGTACTAATGGAGAGTATTCACAAATCAAAAGCCGAAAAAGCCAAAGAGAAAACATTTTCTGGTCAATTCGAGGCCAAGCGAGCTAAGACCAAGGTATGCAAAGAAGAACGCTTAGCACAGGTAAGAACTGGATCTTGAAATTATCTCGTATGAAACCATTGTTGTTGAAATTGCTGGGAATTATTAATCATGGTGTGTAACTTATATCTTTAATCGACTTTTAGGTTTTAGCCATGAAGACATTATTTTTTTGTTGTTAAAATATCATTTTGGTCCATGTACTTTGGGCTTTATTTCATATTGGCCCATCTACTTTCAAATGTTCAATTTTAGTCACTGTACTTTCAATAAAGCTTAAAATTAGTCCTTACTATTAGTTTATTGCTAATTTTTCTTTAAAAAAATATTAGTTTGTATTAGCTTTCTCTCTATAAATTTTGGAACTATGTTCACATTATGTCTTTTGTTGTATTAAAATTATTATGACTATTTAACTAATTTTGATAAAAAAATCAACTTCAAACTTATCATATGAACCAATCTAAACCTTTTAAATTTTTTTTTTTTTTTAGTTCAACCATGAAGACATTATAGTTATGAGTTTGGGAATTATTGAATGCATGCTGCTAATCTAGTTACTCTCCTATTTTAATGGCTATAAGAGTCTATCCGTACACATTTCCATCATTTTTTTCCAGTCTAATGCAACGAGTTTCTTAGGACTGCTCGCTAATTATGTTATGTGACAATGCATTCACAGGGTCCTAGAGAAAGAGAAATTCAACAAGCACAATAAGAACTTTATATTATATCCAAGCTAAATATACGTTTGTTACTAATGTTTGTGTTTTTTTTTTTAAAAAATTAGTCTCTAATGTTTTATAAGATTCAATTTAGTCCATGGATTTTAACATTTTTCAATTATACCCTCATGGTTGGAAAATATTAAAATTGGCTTGTTATAAATATAACAAGATATTAATTGAATTGGTAGACATTTTGAGAAGAAATTTGATCACCTAAGAAGAAGAAGAAAAAGAAAACGCTAATTTCGGATTTTTTTTTTCCAATTTTCTTCTCTTAGGAACATAATTCCCTTTCTAAATTCACTAAGTATAAGGTCATGTATGCTTATCACAAGCCAATTTTAACATTTCTTAACGGTGAAGTATAATTAAAAAATGTTAAAATATAGCCCCAAAGGGTGGCCCGTTGGTAAGGGCTTGGGGGTCTCTTGATCATACCGACTTATAAGTCTCAGGTTCGAGCCTCGAGTGAGCTTAATAAATAAAATCCATTGATGTCTCTCGAGTCTGGGCTTGGGGTGGGCGCGGGTGCCCCAAGTATAGGGGAGCAAAGTTGCGACTCCCAATTATCAAAAAAAAAAAGTTAAAATATAAGGGACTATTATACATTAAAAAAATTTAAACATTAAGGATCGAATTGAAAAAATGCCTAACCATTAGGGACCGATGCAGTTATTTAGCCTTATGTTTATTGTCTTCTATTTGAAACAGGGATTAATTACTAATAATCTCCATTCATTCTTGCAGGGGAGGTAAGAAGCCCAAGAAATTACTGCAAACCAGACCCATTTTTGTCAGGTTTCATTAGTATAATTTAGGAATTTTTACACACATAATTAGATTTAAAATAGATATTTTCATAAATATACAAAGATTTAAATATTTTTACATCTAGATTTAATGTGAAATTTCAGTCTATTATACCATTTTATTTTCATTTCTCTCTCTTTAATTAAAACATATATTAATTAAGTAGTTTTTTTTTAATTTTATTTTTGATTTTATTCCCAATTTCATAAATATAGCTATTTATTTTCCTCAATTTACCATAATTTTAGCATTGTCATATTTATCAACTTCCAAAGACCATTTTTTTCCATATCTCATTTTCAATCCCTTCTTCTTTATGCCCCATTTCTGATTTCGACTCCCAACGTCTAGCCACCATATTTGTCAACATTCATAAAACATCCACTCCCCATCAAGTTATCTATTCCTCGATTATACCATCACACAACTCCCATCTTTGTCAACATCTGAATAATGGGTATGAAATTGTGTTTTATATGTGTTTTATTCACTGTTGAATCCCATGTGTTTTTTTTCCAATAATTTTATATGTTTTATTCACTGTAGAATGTAGATTTCCACTTCCTCATTTGTTACGAGAATATACAACGTATATTGACATGTAAATATACCATGTTATTATCATGATATATATTGAGCCATATATTCATATATCGTATAGATTTTCAAGCATTTCATAGTATATTCAATATATAGCATAATTCATAATTTAATGTATACCACGGTATATATTATATTATCAATTATTGTACGTTGCATTATATATTGTTTTATATAACATAATTACATATATTAGCTCATTTATTTTTATACCATGATATATATTATATTATTAATTATGGTATCGTTGCATGATATATTGTTTTATATACCATGATTACACATATTAGCTCATTTATATTGATATAAATGTATTAGACATTCAAATATTCCATAGTATATTCAATATATATCATAACTAATAATTTAATGTATACCATGGTATATATTATATTATTAATTATAGTACCGTTGCATTATATACTATTTTATATACCAACGGTATATTCGTAAACGCAAGGACTTGCACCAGTTTTTTTCTTCACGAGTTTCTCCTTATTTGGCAAAAATCACAGAACAAATGAGGTTATTTCGTTTTTGGAAACTCATATTTTAAAAAAGCGCCATTTTCTAATTTAAAAAAAAAATTGGAAAAAAATTGTCCACATTCCATATATATATTTTCATTTTTTGTATAATAATTGTCATGTCAGAAAAAAGAGTTTAATCATAAATAGATGCTGACTTTTGTGTAAAAAACTAAGGCACATTGGCTAAATTTGTAAAAAAAATGGTGGGTTTAGGCCAAAATTAAAATATAGGCCTCCTAATTGGGCTATCCACGTAGAAACTCCTATAATTTAACAATTTGAAGAGCAATCCACAAATATCTTTAATCATCTTTGTTATAAAACGATTGTAATAGTATGTTTGGTTGCTAACTCAAAATCATAATGGATTTTAAATAAATTTTGTTGGTTATTATCAAGGGAATGATTTGAAGTCTGACGTAATTTCAAATCGTGTTTTTAAATAAAAAAAAACTTTCCTTATTAAAATGACTAAAATTTGCAAAATTTCATAAAATATTGGAATAAATAAATTATTTAATTTTCTATTGACAAATTAAGATTAAAATGTTTATATTAGTAATTTTTATTGATTTTTTTTTCTACTACCATCCAAACACACAAATTTTAACAAAAGTGAACAAAATTAATGGTAATTAATATGTATCATCGATTAAGAGTTCAGAAATTTGAATCATCTCACTTTAAATGTTGCTGTGAACTAAAAAAAAATACAAAATTTTAAGTAAGTTCATTTCATATATTTCTATAAAAAATTTCAAATCATTTATCAAATTTCAAATGAGAAAATTTAAAATTAATTGTGGAATTTCTTGATTTCAATCGAGGCTTAATCACTTTTCTCCTAAATAAAAATTAAAGAGGCGCAATGAATATATTCTTTTACTTTATGACGGTGGCCGTACAGTCTGGCAGTTTTGAAATGCGTGAAAGGCTGCTTCCTTGTTACAGAGGTGGGGCGACCAAATTAAACACGTGGCAGATTGTGAATGGTCTGTATAAAGATTCGTACGTCGGCAGGATTATTTTAATATTTTTAACGGTTCGTGGAAGAAAGCAAGAGGGTTATTTATTAAAATTTGTTTGGAAATTTTAATGAATAAAAATATCCTCGTTGCTTTATCTCAAGTGCTCGGGCATAGGATTTAGTTTGAGTTTGGAATTTTAATTCTAAAAAAAACTTATATTTATTTAAGCCTTCAACTTGGAACTTTAAAATATGTTTAATTGGTCTTTAATTGTTGTTGTTTTTTTTAATTCAAACAATGTTTGGAAATGAGAGGATTTTGAATCTATGATCTCTTGATCATAACCCATACTTTATGTCAGTTGAGCTATATTTTTGTTGGCAATTATTATCTTATTAAGTTTCATCTCTTTAATCTTTAGAATCTATTAAATATTTTTTTTAAAAAAAAATCAATAAACCTATTAAACATGAAATTAAAATGTTATGATCCAATTTTGTGTTTAATAATTCGTGACCTTTTAAAAAGTTGAATATGTCGGAATTTATTAGAACCCAAATGAAAAATTTAGAAAATTATTTGACACTTTTAAAGTTCGGTGACCTATTAGATGCAAAATTGAAAATTTAGAAATCTGTTAAACACAATTCTAAAAGTCGAAATATCAAACTTACCATTTTTAAAGAAAACTAAGATTAGAAGTCATAATTTCATATAATAAATAAAAACATACATATTACTTTTTAAAAAACTACTTTATCTCAGTTTATAAAAAATTAATAAATAGCAGACAATCTAACAGCCATTTAATTAATTAAAAATATTAGTTTCTCTCTCTTTAAAAGGTATGACATGCACCTGGACAAGTTATATATAAACAAACTAAGTTTGTGCAATATTTATTTTAGTATTTGATTTATGAGTAAACGATTTGTAAAATTAGTAGTATATAGTATAAAATACAAACTGTTATAGGTGAAATTGGACCAACAAGAATAGGCAAGCTGAAGGGCTGTAGTGAAGGGTCAAACAAGGAAAGAAGCCTCATACGAAGTTAAAATGGACCGAAACCGACAGGAAACCAGCCCAGGACGAGAAGTGACGAAGAAACGGGCTTGGGCTGAAGCCTAAGCCCGTGGTCGGCCTCGGCACCACATGGCAAGGCCCCATCCTGGGCCTTGCCGTGGTATAACCATCATGGGATGAAGCCAGGGCTTGGGCTCGGCCCAAGCCCATGGTCGGCCTCGGCCTAAGCCGCGGCCGACCAGTTTGGCAAGGCCCAATTTTGGGCCTTGCCTCGGTCCCTCATGCCACGTGTGCCCTCGGTCCAGCCCGATTCGGTCTTTCCTTTCTCCATTCGAAGACGGAAACCCACGAAAAGCCCTAGGAAGGAAGCTATTTAAGCTCTCCCCCAGGGGGAGAGCAAGGTAAGTTCATTCCATCTTACAACACTCTCAAACTCTCTCTGACTTAAGCATCGGAGCCTGTGTGGCCTACACCACACCGGTGTCCAGGTTTTTCTTGTCTTGCAGGCCGCGTTATTCTCCCAAGAATACAAATTCATTTTATATCAAATTTCTATATATGACCACAAACAAATATTCTTCTTAGAAGAATTTCCTTGAAATCTCTTTAATTTCTTATTTCAAAGTCTCAATTTCAATTCCTCAATTTTTAAAGTCTATTACTTAAACTCCAATTAACTATAAGCTCCTTCTTTGAAAAGGAAGTGATAAACACCACTTCTTATCCTTTAAGCATCTTAATACATCAAAAAATTTCCTAACTTTCCCATCATATATCCACTCTTATATGTTCTTCATTTTAACAATATATTAACTCCTTTAGTTTCCACTTGCTAAAATTTAAATTTTCCTCAAGTTCTTGAGCATCTTCATTCCAAATGCTACTAACATAAAGTAAATTCACCATCTATATTTTTCTTTTCTCATAGTTGCTTCAACTAATCTCCCAATTACTCTCCACTCTGACCTTATACAAAAATTCAAATTTTCTCTCATAAACCATCCTCAAACCTCTTACACTTGTCAATTGAAGGGGTTAATATTAAGAATGCGGAAGCAATTTTGGATCTTGAGCACTCTAATTTGATCAATTTTATCATACAAAAAACATGCTCAAAACTGGAAAAACAGAGAATAAGAACACAAACCTTTGTAGCTCAATATTCTCTTAATCCTTTGCAAATCTTGGATCACCAACACTACTTGGACCACCACTAGAGTCTTCCCTACTATTCTCAGCCCTTGGAATGGATTGTGGGATCTTTGATTGAGAGAAATTGGGAGAAGAATGAGTAAAGATCTAAATAAAAAAGCTAGAGAGTTTTCTACAAAAATCTCTTGTTTTTCTAAACTCTTCACCTATTGTGTTTATTCTCTATTTATAGAAAGCCACAAGCTTAGTGAAGAAGCCAATTGAATGAAGATAAACTTCAAACAAGAAGCTTTGTGAAGAAGCCAATTGAAAGAAGATATGCTTCAAACAATAAGCTTGGTGAAGAAGTTATGAACTTGGTCCATATTTCATTTCCAAATGAATTTGAATTATCTTTTAATTTTAATTCAAAATTAATATAAAATTAATTTTAAATTAAAATCAATTTTTAATTAATTAAACAATTTAATTAATTTTAAATAAATATTTAATTTAATATCAAATATCAAATTAAATAATTGGACCAATCCTAATTTCTCAAAACGAACGTTCGAACATGAATCCCTATTCATGTTTTAAACCGAACGAATATTTAAATCATATTTAAATATTTCCACCTCTTCTTTATCATAGTTTAATTCATAATTAAGCTATGATACGTTAAGTATATCGCATATAATTAACTTTTTCTCCCAAATTCGAATTTGAACAATTCAAATTCTTTTCTCTCAAATTATTCCAAGGCTTAGTCTGAGCTAGTAAGGGGACCTAATGGACCTACAGATCATGAGCTCCAACGATACGAGATTAACCGACCAAACTCTTTAGCCTAGCTAATCAACATTCGTTAACCATCGGGACACTCCACTAAAGCCCAGTGGCCGCACTCTCCTCACTGTAGATATATTTCTGTCCACTCGATATAACCATGATTAGTAAGTCGATCCTTCACAGGTTGTTCGTAATTACAGCTGGGTCAAATAAACCGTTTTACCCCTGTAATTACTTCTTGTTCCTTAAGTCCCACTGATCCTCTAATGAACAATTTGGTTTGTGGTCCAACCAACAAACCGTATCCCTCTCGGGCCAACGAGAGGGTGGGCCCATTGTTCAAGACCTGGAGTCAGTACTTAAGGGAACAACCTCTCTACTAAACCCCTAAAGCGGGTAGGAGTGAATTCCATCTCGCATGACTATGTTCCCAACTATCTATCCGGTCTTATCCCCAAAATGGGAGGCTTATTGAGTCGGCGATCTCGGGCCACTCTCACCCATGCAAATCTAAGGATAATCTCGAATAAACAGGAGTTCATAGCACGCTCAGGATTAAGATCGAGTTACCTAGGTCATCGTATGAATATAGTCAGTTAAAACAGTAAACGGAGTTAAAAAGTCTAAGTGACTATTTCACGGTCCAGTCTTATGCAAACTCATTGCATAGGACGCCCCCACTCGCATGTCTCCACATGAACGATTTAGGATCACATCGTTATTACTATACAAAGTGGGCCGCGTCCATAGTGTCCCCAAGATAAGGTACCCAGCCCTATCCCTATACTATAGACCGTTCTGGTTATAACTCGAACTTGATCCACTTTTATGTCATACATAAAGTTCAAGTATACATACTATAGCCAAGGGTACTTAGTTCATTGGATTTGGGTTATTGAATACACAATTCACTTTATTCAATAACACATTTACTGAATAAACCTCAATAACATCTTTATAGTAAAATAGAATATACATTCAGTTTACAAAACCACGAGTTTTAGGACATAAAACCCAACAAATCTCATCCTCAATTATCATGGTTGCATATTTGAAAAGCTCAATACACTTGCTTTGTTACGCGACATGATATCATCAACTTTTGCTCCAAACTCAGAAATTCCTTTCACTTCCTAACTCTATACAATGGTGGACAATATTCCTCATATAAAACTTTTTTTTTTTTTTTTGAATTCATTCCAACTAATTTCGTGACCATTTGATCGTTTACTTGTATTTAATTTCCACCAATCCTAAGCCACTTCTTCTAAAAGAAATATAGCAAGGTCTTATCACCTTTTATTTTCAAGGTATTCCATTACCTCTAAATACATTTACAACTTGTCCATCCAATTTTGTACATCAACTGGATTCGAGGCCTCAATAAATGGCTTTGCTCCCAACTCTATCAATCATTTAATACTATAGTTTTTTTTTTTTTCCACAGAATCCTTCTTGATCGACCTCATCCCCTCTGCCACACTATAAGCAATTTTGGTCCTTAATTGCCTTTCTCTATCATCCACATCTTTTAAACTACACCAATAACATTTTCTTTCCTTTTTCCGTCAACTATCTTTCTTTATCAATCACATTTCCTTATTGCTCATCTTCTGAGTGACTAATCTCTCAAACCAATTCCTCATTCAATATGCTTTGCCTACCAGTAGCTCATTGAGTTTCAATTTCTTGTAACTTACATGATCTGCCACCATGTCTCATGATTACTTAAAAAGCATTGCATATCACACCTTACTACTCATATCCTGCAGAATCTTATTGCTCTGATACCAAACTTTCACAACCCGCCCCAGATTAACACTACCAAACCTAGGATGAGCTGTGATGGCAGTAAACCCCAAAAGTACAATGGAATCTATTGCCAAATCTTTGTCTCTTTTCTCATTAACTATCTTTAACTATGAATATCTCATAAACAACGCGTTGGAATTTCTCTCTTTACTTACAATAAATGATATGCAATGACTTAACAAGACTGGTGGCAGACTCTGATTAGCTAACTCTGGTTGAAACTCAAGAGCAACCTGGTGGAAAAATTAAAAACAAAAGAATGAGCTAAAAAGCCCAATGAGTGGTGATTCATAAGAAAATACATTTTCAAGGAAATTATTCTCTTATTAAACATAAGTTCATAACTATGTGAATAATGCCAATCACGAATAGTTTAGAAACCTTCGAGATCATTTTAAGACATTAAAGTCTGTAAATAAACATCTCTTGAAACAACAACTCTTAAGTCAACAATTCTTGAAAACATAAGCACAAGTTCGTAAAAACATAGATAGGAAAATCCGTAATTATAACTCTGGAAAGCATAAATATAACTAGTGAAATTCATCACCAAATCTGTACCCAAATCTCTATCATACTATGTACCGAGTAATCTTCAGATACATAGCAGAACATATCTATGTCATACGTGCACGTAGAGCAAACTCTAACATCTGTAATGCTTCAGGTCCAGGATTCGGAATCCGGATTTGGCATCTAGTGGCCCCGGCATTCCCCTGCATCCCCTGCGGCCTGAGCACGCTAGCATACTATGGAAACACATTCTCATAGCATATCGGGTAATCACCATAGGTACAAAGATCTAGTGGTTTGAAAACCACTTCCAACATAAATCTCTTAAATCACGAATCACTTTAAATCATAAAAATTCTTAACTTTTCAAGATCTCAAACTCTTTCTGAAAATTATATATTTCTCTAGACAATTGTTCATAAACTTGAGAGATTTCTGAAATAACATTAAAAATTTATACTTTTTCGAATAATCATCAAATCTCTCAATAATATAAAACATTTCTAAAATCATATTTTCTCTGAATCCACATCTCATATAAATTTCATACATTTCTCAATAAACATTAAAATTCTTCAAACATCTCAATAATCATAAAATATCTCAAATATTTCTCAAATAATAATTTATGCTAAAAGCATAAAATATTGGAATTTCAATACCATTTTTGGAAATTCATAACAATTTTCTAAAAATCTCTTTGCAATTTCTCTAAATTCACACGTAATTATAGAATTCTTAAAAATCTATAATAATAATCAAATAATGAAAACAATTCGTAAAATAAACCACTCACATAACTATTTTTGTTAATGCTTCAATCGTACAGTATTTCAATTTCCATCCAACCTGAAATTCCAATAACCACATCAATAATCATTCTCCAACTCAAGATATTTGTAACCATAGTACATTGCAAACAATAATTTATCCAATTATTGTTCTTAGACATTATCCAATAGTCCACATTTCAAATTCCACTTTCTCTTTCATTCATTTATTACTAAGGTACAAATTATCTTTTCTCCCATTAAATATTAATTCTTTCTCTCTCCCATCATACACATCTACTTTTTCTCCATAATAAAATATATTTTCCTTCCAAATTTAACTCTCTCACGTCTCATACACATTCTTCAACAACTTCCTCTCTCTTCATTTAAACCCAAATGTACCATTATCCCATCTCTCTATTTTTATTTATTTATTTAATTTCTCCTTCTTCTCCTCTTCTTTTTCTTTTTACTTTCTCTCTCCTCCCTTCCTTCTTATTCCCTCCATGTCCGACTGCTTAAGTGTTCTCCCTTTAGATATATATTTCTTTTTTTTTTTCAACCAAAAGCCCTTGAAGATGAATTTCTTCTTCCTCCTCTCTCTTTAATCTTCAGATTCTGTATTTTTTTTTTCTTCCTTCTTATTTCCATAATCTAAGCCCAACACTACCTTCCCTCAAGACAATCTCTTCAAAAATTCAAAAATTCAACAATCTAGATTCCATTTATTTCATTATTACCTAAAGAATTTTCACCATAATCAAGCATTAGTCTCCCCTCTTAATTGATTTTAAAACATCCATAACCTCTTCACAAGCAAAAGGAAAAGAAACCACTAGAACACTTCCTCTATAAATCCATTTCTTTTTCATGATTTTTCTAGAAAACTTACCAGTATATCGTAGGTTCCTCCCCCACAATTCCTCTTAATTCTTCTTTGTCTTCAAATCTCTCCTTGGTTGTCTCCTTGTGGTTTCTCTATCAAAATCCCCTTCTATTTTCTCTTCCTCTCCCCCTCATTCCAGAACACTCCTTTCCTTTACTTTCCTTTCTTTTCTATTTCTTTTCTATTTATTTATTTTTTTTTTCTCCCCTTTTGTGTGTGGATCACGTGAAGCCACCACTTTCTCTTTTTTTTTTTTCTTTTTTTTTTTTAAATAAAACCAAAAGCTTTCATTAGAAGCTTCTTTCATTTTTTTTTTTATATTTGTTTATTATTATTATTTTTTTCTTTTTAACAAAAAAAATTACCCCATAAATTTAAATTTCCTTTCACTTCTAATTTTTTTTTTTCCAAACTTCTCCTCTTTCAAGAAATTTGAAAAATCAAATAACCATTATGTCACATAAATACTATAAATCCAAAATTGGGTCTTACACTACTAAAGAGATATGCCTCTCTAATTGAACAAAAGCAGAAGCTACACCAAACGAGCTAGAAAAGTCAACAACTTCAGAGAAATTGAAGTGGAGGCCGACCACATAGGCCGAGGCTGACCACATAGGTCGAGGCCGACCTCATAATTTGATGTCGAGCAAGTTGTCAAAATCACTTCAATAACAAAATCATCTGACTATGGGAAGATAAATGGATCTTTCTTAAAAGAAGCAGACTGTGGAAGCGTATTTGAAAAATATAAACAACGAAATCATGAGTTAACGAAAACACATGAGACAGAAGCTAAAGCAGAGGAACTGAGGTCTGACAAGCATGGCCGAGGCCGACCACCCCGATCGAGGCCGACCACGTTGGCCAAGACTAAATGCTTCCTAGGAGAATGATTACAAGAAGGATTTGAGGTTAAAATTCAACCTTCTAAAAGAAGGGGTGAAGTAAAACCGTTTCTAATCAAGTTCTCTTGACTAACGAAGGAAAAACCAAGACAAGCTGACTCCCAGAAAAAAATGACGAAGATGATAGTAAAGGCCGAGGAGAATTTGTACACGGCACAAGCACTGGCACCAGAGGCCGACCAGTCCGGCCCCCAATTCTCACTCCATTGCTTATGTCCTCTTCTCCTCTTATAATATCAACTTGAAGTGAAGCTACAATTGACAAGAGAATTACTTTTAAATAAGCAATAAGCTACAAAAAATCATCTCCAGATATAGTAAATTAAAGCCAAAATCTAAGAGCCTACTCTAAGATACGGCCAATCATGTCATGCAATTAAAGCATGAAACACGCAAAACTCTTAAGCACTTAGGTGCGGAGGAAGCGGCCCAGAAGGTTGATTGAACCACAAAAGGGTTTGGTTGACTGATCTTGGCAACCCAAAAATCTGAGAAAAATCTCACGATGGGTCCTTATTGAGCACGACAAAGCATGCTTCATAAAGCCAAGTAGAGCGTGATGAATGCAAAACTCCGCTTAGGTGTGGAGGACGCAAGCCCAGAAGATTGATTGGGTCCCTAAAAGGGACTTGATTAGTTAATCTGAGCAGCCTAAAAATCCGAGATGAGTCTCGCGATAGGTTTTTTAAAATAACAAAAGAGAAGAAAATAGAAGCGTAATAGAACAACAAGCTACCTTAAAAGAGAGAAGAAGAAGATGGGAATGGTGTGAATATGTGAAGAAATGAACTCCTATTTATAGGAGAAGCTTGGAGTACTTTTGTAAGGAAAATCAATTTGAAATTCAAATTTTGAATTCAAATTTAAAAAAAAAAAAAAAAAAAAAAAAAAAAAAAAAAAGCCCGAGGCCGAGGAGGGCCTGCGCACAGCATGCCCACCTGCGCCTGGCACGCGCCAGGCCTAGGCCGACCAGGCTGGTTCGGCCGAACCGACCTAGTACAGCCTAACCGGACACGTGTCCAACGTGTCCGGATGCCTTTTTGCTCCTCAAATTTCCACTTCGTAACTAATTTCCTCCTCTTCTCTCTCTCGGTAACTGCCTGAAATGAAGCAATAGTTGTTCAAAAAACACTTACGAAAAGCGGGAAGCTACGAGGCTACTGAATAGCCAAAAATTCCCTCCAGCAGGAGGACATGAAGCTACGTGGCTACTGAATAGCCAAAAATTCCCTCCAGCAGGAGGTCATGAAGCTACACGGTTACAAGATAGCCAAAATTCCCTCATACGGGAGGTCGGAAAGTCCAGAATAGTCCCTACGGGGTTTGATGGCAATCCCACTTAAATTTGAGGACGCCCTTGAATTTATATATTCTCTCCAGGAAAACGGCACAGATCGCGAATCCATAGGAGAGTCTTAGGCCCTAAGAAAGATCGAAATGTTCCCTACGGGGTTGGACGACAATCTTGGGATGATCCAAGGAGAACCTTGGAGCCCTAAATTTTCTCCAGGATGTGGACGAACACACATCCAAAGGAAAATCTTACCCACCAGGAAAAGAGCCACTTACGGGGTTAGACGGCAATCCTGGGGATGATCTGAGACGCAGGATAAGCGTCCCCGGAACCCTAAAATTCCTATAGGAAACGGAGAAACCAAGACGCAAGATAAGCGTCATGGAACTCTAAGATTCCTACTGGAAAATGGAGAAACCGACACTCTAGGAGACTGAATATCCTAGCAATGATGGACAACAATAACTAGGGATAATTCGAGGCAGACCTCGAAATGTCAACAATGACTCCAAAACTTAATATGTTACTCCCAAGTCAGGCTCCATGCAATTACTCTACACGCTCCTAATCTTGAATCCTAACTAGGGAGTGGGGGCTAATGTTATGGGTGAAATTGGACCAACAAGAATGGGCTAGCTGAAGGGCTGTAGTGAAGGGTCAAACAAGGAAAGAAGCCCCATACGAAGTCAAAATGGACCGAAACCGACAGGAGACCAGCCCAGGATGAGAAGTGACGAAGAAACGGGCTTGGGCCGAAGCCCAAGCCCGTGGTCGGTCGAGGCCGACCACATGGTAAGGCCCCATCCTGGGCTTTACCGTGGTATAACCATCGATGGGATGAAGCCAGGGCTTGGGCTTGAGCCTTGCCTCTGCCCCTCATGCAACGTGTGCCTTCGGTCCAGCCCGATTCGGTCTTTCCTTTCTCCATTCGAAGACGGAAACCCACGAAAAGCCCTAGGAAGGAAGCTATTTAAGCTCTCCCCCAGGCGGAGAGCAAGGTAAGTTCATTCCAGCTTACAATACTCTCCAGCAACTCTCAAACTCTCTCTGACTTAAGCATCGGAGCCTGTGTGGCCTACACCACACAAGTGTCCAGGTTTTTCTTGTCTTGCAGGCCGCGTTCTTCCCCCAAGAATACAAATTCACCGTCGTTGTCACGTGGAGGTCAGGTGAGATTTTTCCTATCCAAAATTTGGCAACAACACAAACGTAGCTCATATAAAATAATTTTATATAGTTTGAAAGATTATAAAATTCATTTTATTTTTTGAACTATTTAATTAAGGGTAAAACTTAGGTGCTGCCTGGGCTGCACCTATCTTTTGCAGCCCAGCCACATGGCACCTTGTTATTGGTCATTATGTATATAACTTTTTTTTTTTAAAAAGTCTAAATAGTTTGCATACCGTTTGCTTCACGTTATTGTTTGCACGCCTTTGGCTTTTTTTATGGCTTTTTTTTATATTTCTTTTTTTTTTTTTGTTTCGAAATTCACGCAAATTGTCTGCTCTTCTCAGTTTCTTCCTCTCCCTTTTGTCTTCTCAATCTCATCGGCTCTTCTCACCGGCGTTTAGCTACTTCCTATTTTTAACATTTTTTTTCTGTCATTTGGGATTCACTTTTTTTTTTTTTTTTTTACGTTGGCTTTTTTTCTGTCGTTTGCTCTTCTCATCAGCTCTTCCCATCGGCTTTTTCCTCTCCCTCATCCCTGTCTCTTACTCTCACATTTTCCATCAGCGTTTCACCAGTCGTCGTCCTCTGCCCGCCTCAACCCATCGCCGGTTGTTGTTTCGCCTCAACTCATTGTTGTCCTCTGTCCACCTCGGCCTATCGCATCGTGAGTTTAGTTCAGGTTCGGATTTTCTTGTCTGTTTTCATGATTTTGTTTTGAAATAGGAGAAGAGAAAAATGGGTTTTTGTATTTGACATTTTAATCACTAGATTTTGAACACAAAGCATACACCTTGTTCAAGTACTCCACATATTGATAATATATTCATAAAAACCTGCATAAATAATTTGGATATTCATATTGCACAATCCCAATCAACAGAAAGCTAGAACCAAGTAAATTTTAGTCATAATGCATTATGATCCCAAAGACCTTTCTGTAAAGAATTAAAAAGAAGCATACATAGTTGCATTTTTTTAATGTAATAAGCTATTTAAGAACAAATTGTGGGGTTTTTACTAATTTGCAATGATTCTATGTTGTGATTGTTGTGATTTAAACATCATTTCTTGAAGTCACGGAGAATCTAGGAGAAGTCATGGAGAATCTAGGAGATTCAAATTTTCCTACTATCAATTTGGAAGAAGATACTCACCCCACAATTAGTACTCAATCTGATGAAGTTCATTTGAAAGATAATATAGAGCCTACAATTAGTACTCAATTTGATGAAGTTGAAGATAATATAGAGAGTATTATCAATACTCAATTTGAAATTGTTGAGTCGATAGTTGGGATGGAGTTTAGTTCTATTGATGCTGCATATCAATTCTATGTCAATTATGGAGGAAATATTGGTTTTAATGTAAGGAAAAAATATCACAAAAAGAGAAAAAATGGAGATATTTCAAGAATAGTTTTTTGTTGCTCAAAAGAAGGGTTTCGTCAAGTAGACAGACAAAAAGAAAGTGTTTCATATACTCGGCCAATTTCAAGAACGGGATGTAAAGCTAATATAGCTTGCTTGCTTGGAAAGAATGGTAAATACAAAGTAGTGTTTTTTAATGGAAACCACAATCACGACTTTGTTAGAACACCAATGAAGCATATTTTAAAAGTCAATAGGAGCATTTCCAATGCCCAAAAGGCTCTAGCTTATGATGCAGACAGATCAAGAATTTCAATTAAAGTAACCATGGAACTAATGAGCAGGGAAGTTGGTGGTAGAGAACATTTGGGATTATTGGATAAGGATTACAAAAATTATATACATAAAGAGCGAAAATCAAGAATCGAGAAGGGAGAAGCTAGAGTTTTGTTGCAATATTTTCAGAAAAGACAAATGGGGAGTTCTTCCTTTTTTTATGCACTGCAACTTGATGAAGATGACATGATCACTAACATTTTTTGGACAGATGCGCGTTCTATTTGTGATTATAGGATTTTTGGAGATGTTATTTGTTTCAACACTACTTATCGTACAAATGAACTTGGTCGGCCATTTGCCCCATTCATTGGAGTGAATCATCATAAACAATCAGTGGTGTTTGGTGCAGCTTTACTTTATGACGAAACTATTATTTGTTTTGTTTAAGTTTATTTTGAAATATTTTAAGTGAGATAATTAGATATAATTATCTTTAAATATACGCAACATTTTGTTAAATGTTATATAAAGTTATAACTATTGTTGAATGTTTATTTATAATTTAGTTGTGATTTTTTTGTTACATTGTAATTTCAAGTCTTCAATTTTCAATTGACTAGTTATGAAAGGTCTTGTAATTTAGGGTGTGTGGATTCAAACCTCTAATTTTTGTAGAGTGGATTGACCTATTGACGTTAAATTTTGAATATTTGTTGCAATATATAATTAGATGCAATTAGGTGCACATTGATAGAAATCATGAAAAAATAATTGTACAAAATATCTAATTATGTACAATTAGGTGTAAAGTTAATTGAAAAATAATTATTGATTCATCTAAAAATTTGAAAAAATAAAAGGGTAAAAAACCAAAAAACCCAAAAAAAAAAAAAAATATATATATATATATATAAAGAAAAGGGAAAAAATCATGCAGCCCAAACAGTAGAAAAAAATAGAAAGGAAAAATGTAAAAAAAAAAAAAAGAAAAAAAGTGAATCCCAAACGGCAGAAAAATAAATGTTAAAAATAGAAAGTAGCTAAACGCCGGTGAGAAGAGCCGATGAGATTGAGAAGACAAAAGGGGGAGGACAAAGCTTACGGGAAGAGCGATTAGGAAGAAGACATGAAAGGGAAAGGAAGAAACTGAGAAGAGCCGACAATTTGCGTGAATTTCGAAACAAAAAAAAAAGAAATATAAAAAAAGCCAAAGGCGTGCAAACAATAACGTGAAGCAAACGGTGTGCAAACTATTTAGATTTTTTTTTAAAAAAAAAGTTATATATATAATGACCAATAACAAGGTGCCATGTGGCTGGGCTGCAAAAGATAGGTGCAGCCCAGCCAGCACCTAAGTTTTACCCTTTAATTAATTGGCTTGACTTTTAAATTTGAACTATATAAATCTAAATCTATATGCAAGTAAGCTCCTATCCAAACGTTGAAGGAAGAGAATTGTAATTGACATAACAAAAGTGGCAGTGACAAGTTGATGAATTGATGACATAATCGTCCTTGAAACTGTGAAAGGAAGAAAATGAATAACAAACAGCAGTCTTTTTTTTTTCTTTTTTTTTTAATAATATAATTTTAATTTTATTATTTTATTTTTTGGAGTATACGAAGAAAATTACTAAAAAGTCACTGAAAAAACCATCCAACTCTGTTTGCGACACGTATTTAATACAATTCTGCAGTCAGAAGAAATAATGTGTCTAATTTTGACCCGTCCTTTTTTTAATATAATTTTATTTTCGCAAAACAACAAAAATAAATAATGGAAACGATGGAAATGATCTAAATCGACAAAAAGTTGATCTTTAAGGAGTGCCTTTGGGTGGAAAACTATCCTAGTTAATAAAAAAACATTAGACCATATGTTAATGGTTGATAATTATTTTCATTTGATTTCATATAAAATCAACTTAAAATCATCTAAATAAAATTATTATTCTCTTAAAATCCTTTCAAAGTAGCAAGAAAAATGATCACATATTAGAGGAAGAAAAAAGGAGAAATAGAATCTTGTACATGTGTAATACTTGTATATTAGCCATCCTAACAAAATATCTAAATTAACTTAGTCATGAAATTTAAATTTTAATTGATTCAACCTCAAAGTTTGGAGGTATAAATGATTTTTTTTTCCATTCTTCTTTAATATGTTATCAAACATAGGTGTTTTCCAAATTAAATGGTTTCATACATGCAAAAAACTATCTAGAGAAAAATAAAGTATTTCTTCAAAAAATATTTAAACTATTCTCTCAAAATGATTAAAAATAAAATTTGAAGTTTATAACCAATAATTTTTTTATAGTCCCATCTTTTAAGTATTTTAAAACTATTTTTTGATAATATAATTTATAGTAAATACCATATAAAATATGAAAATGACAAGAAAAATCAGGCCCAGTATAATTTTCAGCCCAATTCCTTCTGTTCCTGCTTTCCAAAACCATAAGAAGACCTTTACTCTCAATAAGAAGCAAAGCAACCTGAAAGTGAAGATATACAAAATGACATAAATGTAGGAATGAATGATACATTTTCAAATTTCATTTGATCTATTCATCAATTCAGATTTTGTGACAGCATCACTCACTTTAAACATTTAACAATACGAATATCGAGCCCGACCTAAGTACAACTCCAGTGGTCATGGACGAGGACTTCTCTTCATGTAAGTTCGAATCTCCTCTACTCCTTATTTGTAATATAACACTCTAAAAATATAATATAAAGGAAAAACAAAAGTTCAAGAACGGAGCAAATCAAACCAAGATCAAAATCTCCATAATTCATAGATCATTCAAATAAAACTAGATGGTTGGTACTCGGCAAATTTCATCACTTCCATCCAAGTAGGAAAGATTAATGCAGTTCAATCATTCCCAGTAGTTTTTATCCTTGGGCCTATTGCTAATGAAAGAAAGAAAATCCAGATACAACATTAAGGTTTCCAGTCAACATACTAAATATTCACATTTCAATGCATTTAGATGCTAGATATGTGATGCCTAAACTTGATCTAAATGCATTAGGGATTGATAGAAATCTCAAATCTCATACTTGAATATTTAGAATGTTGATGTGTAAGGAATTCCAAACTCTCCTAGATATGTCTATGCATTGAGGACTGATGAAAATCTAGACTAATCTAGACATATGATGCCTAAACTTCATGCATTAAGGAGTCGATAAATATTCACATTTTCCAGCATCCATCAATCAGTGATTGTTCCGATTAAACTCGCCAAGATTTGTCGAGAAATCTCCGACACCACTTCGAGCTGTATTTTGACCATCCATGGATGGTGGTGGTTGAACTGGATCTCTCTGGTCTTGACCCCAGCTTTGTCTCTGAATCGGTTGTCTCCGTTCAACTTGCATAGTTTCTCGGCGTCTATCGTACCGTGGACGAGGCCTATTTCTACCAGTTTGTTGCCTCTCATTGTACCTATACTGCGGTCTTGGGATGACCTTTCCATCAATAAACAGATCACCTGAAATCAAGATGAATGATTCGTACAAGCAATGAGCATTTGGCTTGAGATATCAACTGGTTTCAATTTCAATCAATTTGATAGGGTTAGAAGAGTGATCACCTCCGTAATCTTTGTTTGGAACATCAAGATATGAATCTGGTAAAACCCATAGAACGCCTGGCAATTCTGTTTCATCCGGAATAAAAAGCTCAAGTCAGATGCCAATATTGTTCTTTACAAAAGCTAAATAGAAATTATCACAAAATAATACAAAGGTTCTTTACAAACCTTCACGGTGGTAACACACAAATGATCAAACTAAATTGAGTCGATTCTGAAGCAAACTTAGGAAAAATTCTAAACAATTCAAATATTATCTGGGAACTTTCATCAAACACATTGCGTGCTTGAGATCAAAAGTACACTCTCAATCTCAATTTTAATCGAAACACTAGACACAATTTCAATGTCTACAAGTTCACAAGGCTCCTTAATCTAGTTCCTTACAAAAGGCTCCGTAATATTATTCTTTACAAAATCTTAATACAAATTATCACAAAACAATAACCCACAAATCATCAAACTACAACTTGAGTCAATTCTGCTCTGCAGCAAACTTCAAAATAGAAAGGAAAATTTCTTAGGCCTATTTGATAACCATTTGGCTTTTGGTTTTTAGTTTTTAAAAATTGTGGTTATTTTCTCAGCATTTGAATTCTTAGGCAAATTTCAAAAACAAGTTTTTAAAAGCCACATTTTTTTTAGTTTTCAAAACTTAGTTTGTATTTTGAAAACATTCCTAAAAAGTAGGTAACAAAACAAACAAAAAAAACCAATAGGTGGAATTAGTGTTTATAAGCTCAATTTTTAAAATTCAAAAACCAAATAGTTATCAATCGCAAATTTATCTCGGAACTTTCATCAAACATATTGCGTGCTTGAGCTCAAAACTACACATTCAATCTTCAATTGCAATCAATATACTTGAACGCAATTCCAATATCTACAAGACGAGTAAATCCGATTCCCAAGGCTCCTTAATCTAATCATACCACGAATAAGCACAGAAACTCTTACCTTTCACTTTGTAAGAAAGCTCTTCCGAAATCAAGGCACCAAATCCAGTATACGTAGTTGTACTGACAGAGTATATTTTCTTCTTCGCCTCTTCCTCACTGAAAATCAGAAGAAAACGAAAAACCTAAAATCAACAAAGAAGATAATGCACGCAAAAGACATACCAATAAATAATCCGTATTTAATTTATCTTCATTCCGATACCTTCCGACAACAGCGGCTAGAGTTTTGACATAAGAATTCACCATCTCCTCCTCCGATGGTTTCGGGTCATTAGGAAACTCCATCACGATCAACCAATGCTCGTAATCACAGCCATCGAGGAGTATCGTCTCTTTTGGAGGTCGATTGCTCCAATTAGGAGAAGGATCGTTGAGTGGAGAGTATCCGGATCCCGAAGTCTTGAATCGAACTGGAAGTTTGAATGAATTAGGGATTATTTGACCCTGTCTGTTGAGCAGAGCAAAAGAGAATCGCAGGCGAGAAGAAATAGGAGACGAAGGTGAGAAGGAAGAAGAAGATGGGGATGAAGAGGAGAAGCTTCGGCTAAGGACAGTGAATAATGTGCGCCGAGTGGCTGAGGAAGCCATTGTTGAGAACTCGATGGTGGCGCAGAAGGTTTTTGGTGAATTGGGATTTTAGGGAGGTTTGGGGAAATGAAGCACAGTGTTCCACACGGCGTCGTTTAATCGATCGTGTGGGTGGTGAAAACTTGAAAGGTTTCAGCCGTTGGATAATATATATATATATATATATATATATATATATATATATATATATTGAAAAGACAATATTCTATTTTTTAAATTCTTCAAGTGGGATATGTCAATTTTAAATAGAGAAAAATTCAAGCTTAAAATAACATTATATATATATATTGAAAATGTTGTAAAATTGAGAGGCGAAACCGGGCACCAAAACTTTACCAAAACATATAATAATAATAATAATAATAATAATAATAATAATATAAGTGTTATTATATAAAAGAGAGTATATATATATATATTATAAACAAAAGAAAGTAGAGATTTATGGCAAATTAAATAAACAAATAAATTAGAGAAAATGGGAGAGAAAAATGAGATTGGAGAGATTTCTTTACCAATTGTCTATCTCATTTATCCAAAATGAACCACTATTTATAGGCAATTTGGAGAGCATGATGTGGTCCATTTGGACACCAATCTATGGCCTTTGTTGGACACATGGAGGACACTTTGGCTATGGAGAAAAAGCCACTTGGCATGGATATAAATGGGCATGTGGAATGGGCATTTACTTGTCATATTTACAATACTCCCCCTTAAATGCCCATTTATATAAAATATGCCTCGTTAAAACCTTACTAGGGAAAAACCCAATGGGAAGAAAAACCCTAGTGAAGGAAAAAGAGTACATATTTTATATAGTTTACTATAATACATTCACTCCCCCTCATGGAGACATCACTTAAAGTCTTTGAATCGCCGCATTCCAATGCTATATACTAATTTATCGAAGGTTGCAGTTGGTAATGATTTCGTAAATAAGTCAGCCAAGTTATCTTTCGAACAAATTTGTTGTACAGTGATATCGCCATTTTCTTCAAGATCATGAGTATAGAAGAGTTTTGGTGAGATATGCTTTGTTCTATCTCCTTTGATATATCCTCCCTTGATTTGAGCTATACATGTTGTGTTATCTTCGTATAACATCGTTGGAAGAGGTTTACTTGAAGATAAGCCACATGTCTCATGAATGTGTTGTGTCATCGATCTTAGCCATACACATTCTCGACTTGCTTCATGAATAGCGAGGATTTCAGCATGATTTGAAGAAGTGGCCGTTATAGTCTGTTTCACTGATCGCCACGATATAGCAGTTCCTCCACATGTGAATAGATAACCTGTCTGAGATCTAGCTTTGTGTGGATCAGATAGATAACCAGAATCTGCATAACCAACTAGATCATATTTTGATTTGTTAGAATAAAATAAACCCATATCAATTGTCCCTCGAAGATATCGGAGTACATGCTTAACTCCGTTCCAATGTCTTTTTGTAGGATATGAACTATATCTAGCTAATAAATTTACTGAAAAAGCAATATCTGGTCTTGTGTTATTAGCCAAATACATAAGTGCACCAATTGCACTAAGATATGGTACTTCAAGACCAAGTAGTTCTTCACTGTCATCTCGAGGTCGAAATATATCTTTCTTTACATCCAGTGAACGAACTTCCATTGGAATGTTCAATGGATGTGCTTTATCCATATAGAATCTTTTTAAGATTTTCTCTGTATAAGTTGATTGATGAACAAATATCTCATCTGCTAAATGTTCAATTTGCAAACCAAGGCAAAATTTTGTTTTTCCAAGATCTTTCATCTCGAATTCTTTCTTAAGATATTCTATTGCCTTGGATAACTCTTCAGGAGTTCCGATTATATTTAAGTCATCAACATATACAGTTATAATAGCAAATCCTGACTGAGATTTCTTTATAAAAACGCACGGACATATTGGATTATTTTGGTATCCTTCTTTCAACAGATATTCACTCAGGCGATTATACCACATTCGTCCTGATTGTTTTAATCCATATAATGATCTTTGTAACTTTATTGAATACAATTCCCGAGAACTTGATTCATATGTTTCTGGTATTTTAAATCCTTCCGGGATTTTCATATAAATGTCATTATCCAGAGATCCATATAAATACGCCGTGACTACATCCATTAGATGCATATCAAGCTTTTCATATACAGTCAGACCAATCAAATATCTTAGCGTTATTGCATCCACCACAGGAGAATATGTCTCCTCATAATCAATACCAGGCCTTTGCGAGAATCCTTGTGCAACAAGTCTCGCTTTATATCTTGTGACTTCATTCTTTTCATTTCTTTTCCTTACAAATACCCATTTATATCCCACAGGTTTGACGTTTTCCGGTGTTGGGACTACTGGTCCAAAAACCTCACGTTTTGAAAGTGAGTTCAACTCTGCTTGGATTGCTTCTTTCCATTTCGGCCAATCCTTTCTACGTTGACATTCTTTGATAGATTTTGGGTCAAAATCATCACTTTCATGAATAATATCGTGAGCAACATTATAAGAAAAAATGTTGTCAATAATGATATTATTTCGGTTCCATCTCTTTCCTGTTGTAACATAGTTTATAGAAATTTCATTATTATCCTCAAGCGTTTGATTTTCACCAATACTCTTTTGAGTAGTTGTATTCTGGATTTCTTCTGGAACATCCATACCTTTTATCGAATCATTTTGATTCTCAACTACTTTTCTTTTTCGAGGATTTTTATCTTTAGAACCTATTGGTCTACCACGCTTCTGGCGTGCTCCAGACTCATTATTGACAACTTGTTCCTTTGGGATATCAACTTTTGATGGAGCATTTGCAGCTGGTATATATGATTTAGTCACACTTTTAGTATCTGTGAATGCATCTGGTAGTTGATTTGCAATATTTTGCAAATGAATTATCTTTTGAACTTCAAGTTCACATTGATTTCTACGAGAATCTAAATGAGATAATAACGATGCATTCCATGTAATTTCTTTTTCCAACATCTTAATTCCTCCCCCTAATGTTGGAAAATTTGTCTCATTAAAATGACAATCAGCAAATCGTGCAGTAAATACATCACCCGTCAGGGGTTCAAGATATTTAATAATTGATGGGGAATCAAAACCAACATATATTCCTAACCTCCTTTGAGGACCCATCTTAGTACGTTGTGGTGGAGCAATCGGTACATATACTGCACATCCAAAAATTCTTAGATGGGAAATATTTGGCTGCTGGCCATAAGCTAATTGCATTGGGGAGTATTTATTATAAGCTACTGGCCTAATACGTGCCAGTGATGTAGCATGCAAAATAGCATGACCCCATACCGATGTAGGAAGTTTAGCTCTCATAAGCAATGGTCTTGCAATTAGTTGCAGACGTTTTATAAATGATTCTGCTAGACCATTTTGTGTATGAACGTGAGCTACAGGATGTTCAACACTTATCCCAATTGACATACAATAATTATTAAAAGTTTGGGATGTAAATTCACCAGCATTATCAAGTCGAATGGTCTTAATTGTATTATCAGGAAATTGTGCTTTTAACTTAATTATTTGAGCAAGTAATCTTGCAAATGCAAGATTTCGACTTGATAATAAGCATACATGTGACCATCTGCTGGATGCGTCAATTAATACCATAAAATATCTAAATGGACCACTTGGTGGGTTAATTGGTCCACAAATATCACCTTGAATTCGCTCTAAAAATGCAGGTGATTCAATCCCCACTTTAGCTGGTGATGGTCTAATAATTAATTTCCCTTGAGAACAAGCATCACATGACAACTCATCGGATTGAAGAATCTTCTGGCTCTTTAAAGGATGTCCATGTGAATTCTCAATAATTTTTCTCATCATTATTGACCCTGGATGACCCAATCGATCATGCCAAACACTGAATATTTCTGGATTCATGAACTTCGGGTTCATTATTGCATAACTTTCGATTACTCGTATATGAGTATAGTATAATCCAGAAGAAAAAGCAGGCAGTGTTTCTAATATACGTTTTTCATGTGAAACAATAGATGTTATATAGAGACACTCTATATTATTTTTACAATCAGTTTCAACATGATAATTATTTTCACGTATATCTTTAAAACTTAATAAGTTTCTTTTCGATTTGCTAGAGAATAGAGCATTATTAATTGTAAATCTTGTTCCTCTAGGCAAAATAAAGTTTGCTTTTCCAAATCCATCAATCAGATTTGCAGAACCTGATATAGTATTGACTTTTGCTTCCAGCATTGTCAATCTAGTAAAATATTTTCTATTTATGAGTATCGTGTGTGTAGTTGCGCAGTCTGCCAGACATAAATCCTCATTGCTCATTTTCGAGTTACTCAACATATTGAAATTGTTCATATTTCTTCATTGAAAAGAAAAGAAAAACGATTACAAAGAGTCTTAAATATATATTCAAACAAAACAACAACAAAAACATACTAAACAGTACTTAATTATATATTTTCATACAAATCATCCTCTACTTGTTTGATTGCATCAATTCTCTCTCCAGGAGATTCAAAATAATCAGCTACATCAAGATGCATCATATTGGAGGGGTCAAACACATCATCTTCTTGAATGGCAAGATCTACCTCCACATTCTTTCCTTTTCCTTTTTCCTTCAGGGAAGCTTGATAGAGATCAACAAGGTGTTTTGACGTACGACAGGTACGTGACCAGTGCCCAGTCATTCCGCACCGGAAACATTTATGTTCATCACCTTTCGAACTTCTATCTTGTGGAGCCTTTCCTTTATGATCATCACTTCGTGTGGGTTTCTTAAAATTATAATGCCCACCACGAAAATAGGTATTTCTTCCTCTACCGCAGTCCCGACCTCGACCACGACCACGACCTCGACCACGGTTATTAAAATTCACAGCATTCACTTCAGGGAATGGTGTTGCTCCAGTTGGTCGGGATTCGTGATTTTTCATTAATAACTCGTTATTTTGTTCAGCAACGAGAAGACATGAGATAAGTTCAGAATATTTTGCAAAACCCTTCTCTCGATATTGCTGCTGCAGGAGCATATTCGAGACATGAAAAGTGGAAAATGTCTTCTCTAGCATATCAACATCAGTAATCTTTTCTCTGCATAATTTTAATTTTGAACTAATTCTGAAGAGTGCGGAATTATACTCACTTACTGATTTAAAGTCTTGCAACCTCAGGTGCATCCAATCATAACGAGCTTTTGGAAGAATAACTGTTTTTTGATGATCGTACCTTTCTTTCAAACCTTGCCATAGAACGTAGAGATTTTTTATTGTAAGATACTCCATTTTCAATCCCTCGTGAAGATGATGGCGAAGGAAGATCAGGGCTTTTGCTTTTTCTTGATTTGATGCATCATTTCCTTCTTTAATTGTTTCTCCAAGATTCATAGAATCTAAATGGATCTCAGCGTCAAGGACCCATGACAAGTAGTTATTTCCATTAATATCCAGGGCCGCAAATTCTAGCTTTGTAAGGTTTGCCATAATAACACTATAAAAAATAATAATATATTTATATTAGAAATTTAACATAAACCAAATGCGTAAAAATGGCTTACCTATAAGACTTACCTTTAGCGGGAAAAATGACAGAGTCTCGTGCTGATAACGTGTTGTAAAATTGAGAGGCGAAACCGGGCACCAAAACTTTACCAAAACATATAATAATAATAATAATAATAATAATAATAATAATAATAATAATAATATAAGTGTTATTATATAAAAGAGAGTATATATATATATATATTATAAACAAAAGAAAGTGGAGATTTATGGCAAATTAAATAAACAAATAAATTAGAGAAAATGGGAGAGAAAAATGAGATTGGAGAGATTTCTTTACCAATTGTCTATCTCATTTATCCAAAATGAACCACTATTTATAGGCAATTTGGAGAGCATGATGTGGTCCATTTGGACACCAATCTATGGCCTTTGTTGGACACATGGAGGACACTTTGGCTATGGAGAAAAAGCCACTTGGCATGGATATAAATGGGCATGTGGAATGGGCATTTACTTGTCATATTTACAATAGAAAAGACGATATTCTATTTTTTAAATTCTTCAATTGGGATATGTCAATTTTAAATAGAGAAAAATTCAAGCTTAAAATAACATTTTTGTTTCTATAGAACTTGTTCCATTTTAGTCAATTATTTTCAAATGTCTAAATTTAGTCCTTATACTTTCAATATATTTCAAAACTAGTCCACAAAACAATCCATTTATGGTTAAATTTTGCTCAAAATATACATTGGATCTTTTATGGAATTAAAATTATTATTATTCTTTTGTCGATTCGGATAAAAATTAACTTCAAATAAATACTAATTTTAAGATATATTAAAAGCATAGAGACCAAATTTAGACATTTGAAAATACATAGACTAAAATGGAACATGTCTCAAATATAGAGACCAAAATGATGTTTTACCAAAAGTCAATTTATTCTAACTTTCCCATGTTGAATCAATTAAAATCTTAAAATTCTAAATTTTTATAAGTGAATCAATTGAGGCATTCTTTTAGTGTTTCTTATAACTGTTTTCACTTGAATCTATCTAAAATCAACTCAAAATTATCTAAATAAAATTAGTTTTCCCCCAAATATTCTTACCAAAGTTGTAAGAAAAATGATCACGTAATTGTTCCTATATGAGTAGAAAAAAAATATAGGAAGAAAAGAAGACAAAAAACCGCTCATATTCACAAAAAAATACTACTAGCCACTTGATTTTAACATTTTCCTCTAGTCTTATATTAATCTATGCATGTGAAGAAGTTTTACAAACTTGTAAAAATGAAACATTAATGGGCTGTTTGGGGCAAGGGTTATAATAACCTGTGGAATACTCTGCACCCCAAACACAGACTATTATAATCCCAGACTAAACAACTCTGCATTTTAAACAATATTATATTATTTCACGGACTATTATAACCCACAGACTATTATAACTCCCTATTATTATAACTCACTCAGTGCCCCAAACAGCTCCTAACAGTTTTAAAATAGAATTTTAATGAAGGACCTAAATTGTTTTAGATATGAAAGTTTAGGGCTTTAATTAATACAACAATTACTTTAAAGTTTTAATTGACTCAACAAATGGATTTTTTCCCTTGAAAATATATTTCTCTACATTAGACTGATTCTAATTAACCCCTTCCTTATGTTTAGATGTATATAACATTATTTATTTATTTGTAGAAAGCATCTTTTTTACCTTTTCCTATTAAAGAGTAGGAGGCATCAAAAGATTATACCTTTCTAGATTTTTTCCCCAACATGTGAAGGTAGATAGTATTCGAAACTCAAACCTCTAAGTCGAAAATAATATATGTCTTAACTAGTTAGTTGATAATTAATTAGTTGAGTTATGTTCAAATGGGCGTCAATTACATTATAACTTTCTAAAACATTAAGATATGTCTGCCTCTCATAAAATATTGTAGGTTTAAATAATCACTTTGAACTAAAAAAAAGAAGACATACTTTCATATATATGATGTTATATTCTTAAAAGAATTCAATGAATTGAACCAATGCAAACTTAGCTCAACGGTTAAAACATCACTTTCTTCTTTTGAGGTCGAAACCTCAAATCTCCCACCCTACATTTATTAAACTTAAAAATGAAATGAATTGATACTTTTCCTAGAATAAACTATCATCTTAAAATCAACAAATTTTCATGTCATAGCTTTAAGCTCTTGGAATAGCTAAAAGAAAAATCAAGAAATTTGGTATGCAAAATATTTATTCTGTTTTATGTTCTCAGATTTAGTTTTTTTTTTTTTTTCTTGAAAAGTATTTTTGAATTTTGTTATCCAAATAATGAAAATTCTAAAAACAATATTTGTATGTTGTCAATCTATTGATTTTTTTTTTGAGGCACAATCTATTGAAATTTTGAATTTGAAAATTTAAAATGCAGAATTACATTAAAAAAAACTTTAATAAATATAGTATTTCATGTTATAAACTCATTTCATCTTTCTTAAAATTAAAATATGTATAACATAATATATTATAAATTATATGATATTGTAAAACAATAATTATACAAAATTTATAACATAAAACACATTTTAAACTTAATTAATAATAGTTGATATTCAACCTCATATTTAGTTAGTAACTACGATTATTTTTATGGTTTATAAATATACTATTAAGTACATTTTAAACAATTTTTTATGTTGAAATCTAATTTCTAAATCTACTATCAAACATATATCGAAACATTGAAAATGAAACACTAACTTTATTTTAAAATTTTTGCTTTCAGATCATATTAATCAAACACACTTTGAATTTTTTATGGAATTCGGAAACTTATCGGGTATTTGCGTAATTCTAAATTAAGACTTGAATTGAACCAGTTGCCTAAAACTTACAACAAAAAAATAGATCATAAATTATACTATTTTTCAAATATAGTATAAAACCTCTATTAAAAACTAGCAAAATAATAATAATAATAATAATGTTATGGGATGGAAACTGCTGAGGCCCATCGTGCCCTACCAAAGCTCGTAAGAATTGAGTTGAGGCACGTGTCCTCCTTCCTTAAATTCAGCTGACTCGACACTGACACAAATGTTGGAGAGGGATTGTATAAATGAAGGGCCAATCCCACTCACAAGGTAGGCAACTGATAACTCTTAATTTCAAGGGTTATTTAGTCTTAAACAAAGCTTACTTCTTGTTACCTTTAAACACTGTTTGATGTATTTCATGATCAAATTATTCCAAAGTTTGTAAGAATGAGAAAATTACAAGTTTTTAACCATGTCTAACTAAATGTACTTAATTAGATGTAAAAAGGTTAAGTTTTGGTGGATTTATGTGTCTATTGTATTTTTATGCAAATATCAGCTTCTGGAAACCAAGTTGCAAGCGCATGTGCAAAGTTACGTGCACAACCTTAGTTAACAAAGTCTGCGTGATTTTAGTGGCTCAAAACAAAATGGACTCTTTTAGCCAACCACTCCTTGATTTGAATTCAATTTTGTGCAGTCAAAGGAGCTCATATACCTTTGAAAGGAGGGAGACTGAATTTTGTGATGCAGAGAAACTCTAGAGAATTAGAGAGTGAAAGCTCTGTTTACATTTCCAGATTATTGCGACCCCATAGTCGAAAGTCTTAGGGGTTGTAACAACTCAATTCTCGTTGACAAAAGAAGATTTGAGCTTGTTGAGTGACCATTCTCTTTGTTTTCCTTTTCTCTCTAGATCGTCCTAGCTTAGTTTTAGTTTTCGTTTGTGTTAATTTCATTACTCGGTAATTATGTTTAGATTCTTTATGATTTCAATAAAGTTTATTTTCATTTATATTATGAGCTAAATCTTTTAGGGATTCAACTATGTGGATATCCTAACGAATATTTTTAAAAAAAATATGATTCTAGCTTGTCTTTTGCTTACCATTGTGTTGTTTGGTTTTATTGATTTATATGTTCATTGTTGGTCTAAATTGGCCACTTAGATTTGCATATAAGTCATCGTAACTTAATATTGAAAGGGTTGGGGGATAACATATTTCATAAAACCGATATAGGAGTACAATCTAGACATTTAACTTCGTTAATTAACTCTAGACATAGGGCGATTGCCAATAGGATCTAAAAGGTTGTGTAGCTATTATTTATCTAATTAAAAATTAACTATAGACATATAAGATCAATTGCTTAGATCCATACGTGTGTTCTTTGAAACAAATGTCGAATAGGAGATAAACCTGATTCACAACATAAGGTAAATGCAACAGACTTGCGAGAGCATATTTACAACATATCCCACTTAGGGTAGAAACGTATATTGTGGAATCATATCCAATTACTATTTATATATTTACATTCTAGCTTAACACCTATACGTTATTCATTCACTCAGAACAACCATCATATTTTCTTGGTTATCCTTTTGTTGCAATCCGAAAAAGATTTTACTGAAACATCATATATACATATAGTCTCTCTGTGGGATCGATACATGGAATATACCTCCATATTTTAGTTGTTAAGGCAGTGTCACTACAACAAATTTGAGATATTATAGCTTTAAATAACAACATTTTTACAAAATGCTATTAAAAATTAATAGGCGGGGGATAAAATTTAAGTTCCCGCCCTCCTTATTTTTCACAAAAGGAAATTTATTGCATTTTGTTTTCTTTTCACATTGAAGCGCAACATTTCAACCCTCGTTCTCTCGTCCCTCTCATTCTCGTCCCTCCCGATTTTTACGTCCTCTGCTTCTTCTTTGTCGATTTCAATGGCGTGTTTCCTTGGATGGGTTGTGTGATGGCTCTTCCTCTAATTTGTTGTCTCATTCTTCTAAAAATGAGTTCAATCTCAACTCAAGGCCACCATCAGCATCAAATTTCAAGCTTAGGTTATGGATATCGACGACAAATAGGTTAAGGCTCATATTTGGGACACTTCTGGCCAAGAGCGGTTTCACACCGTCACCTCTGCCTACTATCGCGATTTAGGTTTTTTTTTTCTTTTACTTTTTAGGCTTTGGTTGTGCATTTTGAAAATGTTATGTCGTTTAATTTGATTAGTTGTTGTAGGCTGGGGGGATCGAGATCTGTGTGTGGGAGAATTTGCAGCGGAGTACTTGAATCGATAGGATGTGCAGAAAGCTCTCCATGGGAAGCTCGTTGGATCCCAGCATGGAGTCTCTACAGATTGAGGAAGTAATGCTATGATAAATCTTTTTTTTATTTTATTTTTTGGTTTGTTCTGCTTTTAAGTTTTGTTTACAAGATTTTGAGTTAGATTTTTAATGTTGAATTTTGATTCGTTGGAAAATGGAAATATTGTACGATAATGGACATTATTCTAATTGTTTTCTTAGTCTTAAAATCGTTGATCTGTTTTCTATATAGATATGGTCGCCTAAAAGTTTTAGCCCACTGGAGAAGAGAACATCAAATGAGATAGTCTTGTGAGGTGAGCTCAAGTGCTCTTCAACCTCAGAGGCCTTCGCATTCACTTGTTATATATAAATATATATTCATTTGGGAATTATTTCTTAATTTATTGAGATGACACTCTCATCTTTATGCTTCTTTATTTATATTTGAGCACTTGCTTATATGGACAAGGCAACCAATTAGATTCGTATTCTTATTTACTGGATTATTTCTAATTTTTTGCATCCTAGACAAAGAAACATGGTTCTTGTTTTGGTTAGTTTCTAAACAAGCCTTCTACCCCATATAAATTCTTTCATTTGTTCTGTCTTTGTGTAATCTACTTATACTTCCCCATGCCCATCAGGGAAACTTCATCACTAATCTCTATTTCCTTTGTTTTTCCTCTTCATTTCTGAGAAGTTGTAAAGCAAAAAGTGTTTGTAAACCTTGTTTGAATTATTTTTCCTTGCCGTTCTTATTTGTTTGGATTCTTTGGTGATATCTCCTATTACAGTTCTTCTTTGTTTGGTGGGAGTTTTGCTAGCATAATTTAGTGCCAGAATGTTGGTTTTCTGGGACTTGGGAATTTAGGAAGTGTATATTCTCTTACTTGGTTTGATTAATTAGGCTTATTTTCCTTGTTTGATTCCTATTTTAGCTCATCATATTATTTTTACAATCATTCCATAAAGAACAAACTGAAATTCTTTGGTGGAGATTTCCTTATCAGTTACTTTTACAACTATGAAACTAGTTTTTAAATTAATCCCATATCTTTGAAAATTTTCTTTAGTACAATAGTTCTCTTATCAAACCTATAAAGCAAGTGTGTTTTATTTGTCAAAGTGAGCATAGCTCAACGTTAATTGGCATGTACTCTCGACCAAGAGGTTTGAGGTTCAAATCCCCCCGCCCCCAAATGTTATTGAACTCAAAACAAGTGTTCTGAATTTGATGCTACAAAGTAACCAACCATATAATACAAAACCATGAAAATTTCTTTCATACACACATTGGTTTGAAGAGTATCTATCTCCTACCATAAGTTATGCATAAAGTAGTTCTAGTTTACCTCATTCGAAAAAATTAAAATGCCATAATTATATGAAGAAAACTTGTTGCATCAATAATTGACTAGTAAATGAATGGAAAAAATAAGGGAAAGGAAGAAGAATAAAGGACAGAGTTAACTTAGTTGGGGAAAATTATCTGAAATTTACATCGATGCATGCTTTATTACTATGTAAGCTTTTTTCTTGGGCTAAAAGATGAATTAATCATTGACTCTTTTTAGAGCATTGAATTATCCTTCCATTGGCTTTAATTTTAGTTTAAAATTCTTGTTGAAGTTTTGGCAACTTCTTAGTAATTGTTTGCCTCTATCTTGTCTTGATCTGCTTTAGTAAATAACTTCTAGTGGTTATTAGTCTTTGGTGACTTTTTTTCGTCTCAAATATTTATTCCATAATCTTTGTTTTTTAAATTATGTTTTTATTGGTTTGGCCGAAGTCCAATGCTCTTTTTGGTGTTTATTGATTTGTTTTGTAACTATACCTCCTTTGTAAATTGTAATTAACGCAAATGTTTTTTTTAAGATATATCTTGAGTTTAACTTTTCATCCAAATGATGAAAAATCAGTCTCATTAAAGACTTGCCTACTGTTATTTATGATTATCTACCTAAAAAAAACACCATCAAGTGTTTTTTTTTTTTTTTGGGTGCTAACGTACCGCTACCACTTTGTAGGTCATTTATTGAGGACTCTCCAAGCCGACATTAAGCTGGCATAGTGATTTACATTTCTCTTATGGTAATTTTTCCCTCTTTCTGGAAGTTAGAAATTTCAAACTAAGAGGCTTTAAATTGAAGTGGACTTTGGGGAGGGGGGGGGGGGGGGGGGGGGGGTGGGGGTGGGGGGAGGGTAGTTATCACATTCAAGATACTTGAATTCTTATGGTTGCTGCTGTTAGTTTTTGTTCTTTTTTCCTTGTAAATGCATCTTTGTTTAGAACTTGATTCATTGTGGATACTTTCAGCGAATCAACGATTATGGAAAGTCAATGAAATGAAAGCTACTAAAAAGAAAGTGTAGGAATTGAAGGCAAAAGTAAGTTGCTTTTAGTATTCTATACAAATCATTATAGTTTTCATGCTTACTAACCATATATTTTGTTCATCAACTATTTTAGATTTGGATTTAGAATGTTACAATTGTCTTAATCCTTTCATGCTTCTAAGGTAAACTAAAAATAAAGATTTCATGAAATTACTCTAATGAAGTTAAACCATACTCTCAAGGTGTTTACTTTCCCTTTTCCTTTTATATGTATGTAAGATATAGGTGCCTTCATCTTATTATGAAAAACAAGTTGGAGTTAAAGTCTTTCCATGAAAATAAGGCAAGTTCTTATATCCATAATGTCAAGTTGGAGTTGAGTTGGTTAATTTAGTTTTTTTTTTTTAATTTATTGGTGGCAGTTAGTTTCCTTTTTGATTTTGTTTCTTTATTTAAATATTTTCTTTAATGCATAAGCCCTTTCTTAAGAATGAGTTTCTTTAGATGAGTCATAAGTCTCAAAGTAGCAGTTTTATTGCAATTGTAGTTACTTGACAAAACTGGATGCCATGAGTTAAATAGCTTTAATATTCTACTAGTAATATATAATGTAGGTGTTCTTTTATCCCTACATTTGAAAAAGTTGTATTATTTGCACGCATTGTTATTCTACCTCAGTTACTAATTTGCTGAAGGGTGTTATTGAATCTACATAGTTCATCAAAGTATAGGCAAACTTTCTTTAAGTATTAGCTTTTCACCAATCACCGTTGCATTTGTAACTGTGGACTTACAAAAAGAAATGCATGCATATTAAATTCATAGGATAATTTTGCTATGCGTAGTTATCAATTTTGAAGATACTTGACCATTTTTATTTTGTTAATTTATGTAATGCTAGAAGAGGCAAATACTTCTCCAACTAATGTAGCCAATGATGCAATAAGTAAAGTTCTTGGTCTTGTATCATTTTTTATTTGAATATTTATATTCATTTAATTCTTTTTTGATAACTTTTTGTAGGTTGATGAAAGAATTACTCCACAACAATGGAATGCCTTGGCCACAACACAACTAGCTAGAGTTATTCGAATTTTTATAGTAACATATTTTGTAATTAAAGAATGATAGATTGATAAAGTTTACATTTTGTATTATCTCCAAATTGATGGTGTTCATTACCACATTTTTTAGGCAATTTGAATTTTGTATGAATGCTTATTTAAATAAAACACAATTTGATTGTATCTATTTATAACAAGGTATTACACATGAATAATAACACTATGAACATATTAGAAAAGTTATAAAAAATTTGATAACAACATTCATCAAATGCTATAAATAGAAAAAAAATACCATTGAAAGACTTATATATAGCTTTATTTAAAGGTACTAATAAATATTTATAGCTGTAAATAAATGTTATCATTGACAAACAATAGCCTTTTATTTTTGCTATAGAAAGTGTTTTATAGCTTTTATAAAATGCTATTATATATTTTACAAAGGGGAAACTATGATATTGAAAGACTTTTATTATAGCGTTTTTATAACCTTTATAAAATGCTATAAAAAGTCTGACTTTTTATAGCTTTTATAAAACGCTATAAAAAGTCCCAGACTTTTTATAGCATGGGCTGTCAGGACTTTGCGAAAAAAGCTATAAAAGGCCTATAATAGCATTTTTTTGAAGCTATTGTAGATCTTTTTTCTTGTAGTGTGTGTTGTTGCACTAAACCTAACTTCCTTTTTTGGAGAATACCCAACAACAATATTATTTTAGCTCAGCTCAACACCACTTCGATTCCTGACCATATGATTCTCCACCTCTCGATTTAGAGCTAACGTAGACCTGTGGTCAAATTCTTGCATCAACAAATAACAATAAAATAACACATGCATGTAATCTTAAAAAAAAAAAAAAAAAAAACATAGGCACACATATGTGAGGTAAATTAAACTAAACAAACACACTCAAATTTTGCTAACTTAAGCATAGTACAACGGGTAAAGATCATATACTTTTAAATCAAGATGTCAAGTTTTGAATCTCCCAACTCCACATGTTGTTCAACTTTTAAAAAAAAAACATTCAGGATTTTTTTTCTTCCTCAAACTTAATTTTCAGTAAACTTAAATACATCATATAAAATCAGGTTAAATTAGTATTCTTTTAGAGCTTTGACACTACAGCTTCATATATACATATACATACTTGATATGGATACTACAGATCGAGCAAGCAAGAAGCAAACTATTGATACTACAGCTTCGTGTGTGTGTATTATATTGCAGTTAAGTACCCATATTTATATATATTTATATTGCGAGCACCAGTTCTAGAGTAAAAAAAGCTATATTCGCGTTTTTCATACCCAGGCTGGATTGTTATCAAGATTCCGCCGGAGGGTATGACCGCCGGACAGCGGGTCACGATGACCACCGGATCTTCTTTCATCTTCCACGGATGTTGCTCCGCCGTACACGGCTGCTTCGGCAGAGCCGGCCTCGCCGTAACTGCCGCCCGTCTCTCCGCCTGCGCTCGGCCGAAGAATTTGTCAATTAGTTCAAATTCTTCCCTCTCAATCTTCGCCAGGTCAGCACGAGGAGCCCTAATTTCTCTCTCTCTCAGACCCATAATTTCCAAAAAAAAAGAAAAAAAAAAAAGAGAGTTTTTATTTCTGAACTTTCTTTTTGATATCTTTGTTGGACGTTTGTGAAGCTTTCATGTGGCTTGGTCCATTATATAGAGCTTGGAAGTTGGAAGAAGCTTAATTCCGGCCAGTTTTTTTTTTTCAATTCCGGACAATTTGTGGGCCCCCGTAAATGGAACAAGAATTTTTTTTTAAAGAATAAAAGAAACCATTACATTTTAACCTCAGTCTTTAAACTTGTATGTTTGTGATTAAATTTTTGAATTTTTAATTTTGTGTAGATCTTTGAACTTAAATATATAATAGATTATTACGAAATTTTCTATTTTGTATCTAATATATCATTGAACTTTAAAAATATCTTATAGATCTTCAATTTTGTGTCTAATGAGACCATATGTAAACTTTGAATTTTATGTTAATGAGACCATATATAAACTTTCAATTTTTTGCTTAGTAGGTTCGTGAATTTTAAAAAATATCGAATATGGCAGTGACCTATTAAATACAAAATTGAAAATTCAACAACTTATTGGACACAAAATTGAAAATTGGCTCTGTTTGGTAGATAATTTGGATTCTGTTTTATGTTTTCAGATAAGTGAATATGAGTTTGGCATATGTGTTTTTTAAAATTGTTTCCGAATTTTTTGATCCAAGTAATGAAAATTCTGAAAACAACATTTTTATGTTTTCATTGTATCCAGATTTTGAATTTAAAATTTTAAAATGCAGAATTATATGACAAAAATAAAAACTTTAATAAATATAGTATTTTATGTTATAACCTCAATTTATTTTTATTAAATTACAATATGTATAATATAATATATTATAAATGATATGATATTGTAAAATAATACTTATACAAAAGTTATAAAAAAAAACATGTTCATTAATCAATTAATAATGGTTTATGTTCAATCTAATATTTAGTTTTGTAACTACAACTAGTTTCATGGTCTATAAATATATTATACAACATATCTTGAATAATTGTTTAAATTGGAATCTAATTTCTAAATCTGCAACAAAACACATATTTGAAAATATGAAATATTTTTTCAAAATTATGTTTTCAGATTGCCTGCCAAACAGACCCTTAAGAATTTTTGGACACTTTTGAATGTTTAGAGAACTATTAGATCCTTTAAGTTTTTTTTTTTTTTTTTAGTTCAACAATGGCGAGGTATAAGATCGAACTTTCGACATTTGAAATGCTAATTGATATTTTATCCACTAAATTATACTTGAATTCGCCTTAATGAATAATATATACCTTAACGAGTTGAGTTATACTCAAATTGATGACACGAGAAGTCTATGCAAAGAGTATAAATATAAATATCTTTTTATGAAAATGGCTTGACTGTAATCTTAAAAGAAAAGTTGATTTATTCGTAACGCAACAGTAGCAAAGCAAAGATATTAAAAATTGCAAATAAAGGGGGTAGAGTAACTATCAATGTGGGAACTACTTGACGTTAGTTTTATTCTCATACCTTATGCTTTTGGCATATTACGGAAATAATTTTGGTTTTGTGGATTTGCAATGTTGGTGTTTCCATTATCCAACTTGGCAGGGTCGGAATCATTTATCTCATTTGTTCTTCTACTTTATTTAGATTTTAACAATTTAGGTTCCGTTTGATAACCATTTAATTTTTGATTTTTAGTTTTTGAAAATTAAGCTTATAAATACTATTCTCACCCATGGATTTACTTGTTTTGTTATCTACTTTTTACCTATGTTTTCAAAAACCAAGCTATGTTTTGAAAACTAAAAAAAGTAGGCCCCGTTTGATAACCATTTGGTTTTTGGTTTTTGGTTTTTGAAAATTAAGCCTATAAATGCTACTCCCACCTATGGATTTACTTGTTTTGTTATCTCCTTTTTACCTATGTTTTCAAAAACCAAGCCATGTTTTGAAAACTAAACAAAGTAGTTTCCAAAAACTTGTTTTTGTTTTTAGAATTTGGCTAAGAATTCAAATGTTTCCTTAAGGGAATAATTGTAGAGAAATTGAGAGAAAACAAGCTTAATTTTCAAAAACTAAAAACAAAAACTCAAATGGTTATCAAACGGGGCCGTAGTTTTCAGAAACTTGTTTTTGTTTTTGAAAGTTGGTTAGAAATTCAAATGTTTCCTTAAGAAAGATTTCCATTGTAGAGAAATGAAAACCATTGTAGAGAAATTATGAGAAACCAAGCACAATTTTCAAAAATCAAAAACAAAAAACCAAATGGTTATCAAACGGGGCCTTATAAATTGTATTTTACTTTGTGTTCATGAGCAAACTTAGCATCGATCTTACATTAAAACTAATTTTGATTTATTGGTCTGCGTGAAACATTAAATAAAAATGTTTAGGCCTCATTTGAAAATTATTTTGTTTTTGAAAATTAATTAGCTTATAAACACTACTTCTACCTATAATTTTTTTTGTTGTATTACCTACCTTTTAAAAACGTTTTAAAAATCCATGCCCAATTTTTAAAATTAAAAAAAAAAGTTTTTAAAAACTTGATTTTTTTTAAAATTTGTTTTAGAATTCAAATGTAAATTTTGAAAACTAAAAAAAAAAAAAAAGTTTTTAAAAACTTGATTTTTTTTTTTTAAATTTGTTTTAGAATTCAAATGTGTTTTTAAGGAAGGTAAAAAACTTACCTTAAAATTGTGAATAAAACAAGTATAATTTTCAAAAATAGAAAACAAAAAACAAAATGGTTATCAAACAGAGCCTTAGATTTTTGAATTGTTGGTGAAGATTGGTTGTGATCATTGAATGGTTGGCGATGCACAAGTGTACGAGTCAAGTTTTAATATAGTGTAAATAATTACGGATATTGTCCTCAGGATTAATTGGGTTGACTTAAGTACCATAGATATACTAACATTCAATTTTATTTAGAGACAATTAGGGAATGAATGATTGAATAAAAAAATAGCAACACAAAAATAATTGAGAAAAAATTGATGGAAAAAGTGTCTTAGGGAGTTGATTTCACCAATTAGATTTATGAATTAATTAAATTGAATGCACATAATAAACATGCAATATTCAAGAGGTTCAAGACCTCTAAGGTCATAAATGCCTCTCCTTAGCACAATTAATTCTCAAACATTATTAATTTAAGAACCTAATATTCCTATCTAGATTCATTAACATCCAAGGCCTTAAGTTTAGAAGCTCTGCTGCTGGGATGTGTGACTTTGTGAGTTTTCAACGTCACGACGTTGTTGAGTGGCATCTCGACGCTGCCTCCTGGCCCTTTTGGCTTCATTTGCTCTTCTAGTTCTGATTTCTTCAATTCTTGTCCAATTAGCTAAACTTTCTTAATATATTTCTCAAAAGATTCATTTTTCTCGAAATGCTCGATTTCTACAAAATAAACAATTATATATGAAAAATTGGTGAATTTAACATCAAAACTAATAATAAATAGATCCTAAAAATAGCTCACTTTGTGCGCTATCAATTGGTGGAGTATTTTTGTGAATTTTGTTTTTTTTTTCTTTGTAAGAGTTCAAAATTTGTTTGTTTATTGGGATTTAATGTGATACATATTCAAGATTTTATTAATATTTTTATTATAGGTTTTCGTAAAAATGATGACAGTTTAGAGATATCATCATTTATAATATAATGACAGTTTAAAATTGTCATCATAAATGCATGTTGATAGATGTCAATTAGAAACAATCATTGTTTGAAACCGACATCATTTGTTAAACCGTCATCATACCATACGATGACACCCAAAAAAGATGACGGTTACAAAATCGTCATTGAGCATATACGATAATAGTTGAGGCATTCATAATCGAAGGTTAAATTCGTTGTAATGCGAGTTCGTGACAGAACAAATTCTGCCAAGATATGCTCGATTGTACATTGTGAACGGATATCTAAAGGATTCTTTAAAAGCAGTGGGAGAATACCAATAATTAAAGATCCTATTATCTACATGCTTTTCGGATTAGGTAGTGAATATAATGGAATGGTTTCTGTTATTACTGCCAAAACTAGGATTTTATATAACTTCTTATGGCCTTCTTTTTTGCCATGAAGAAAGATTTGAGAATAGTATTGTAAATATTGATAGTGCTATTATATTTTGCTTTGGTCAATCTCACAGAACAAAATTCAATGTAGAAGTTTAGGTTTTGTTTAATAACCATTTGATTTTTTTAATAGTTTTTGAAAATTCAACTTATAAATTCTACTTTTCACCTATGATTTTGTTTGTTTTATTATATACTTTCTAAAAGTATTTTCAAAATTTAACTTCAATTTTGAAAACTATAAATGCACAAAAAAAAAAAGTAGTGGTTAAAAACTTTTTAAACTTTTTTTAAAAGATAAAATTTGGCTAAGAATTCCAACGTTTCTTTAAGAGAGAGGTGAAAATCTTTGTAAAAAAATTGTGAGAAAGCAAGCACAATATACAATTTTCAAAAATAAGAAAACTAAAAACGAAGGCCCGTTTTATAACCATTTGGTTTTTGAAAATTAAGCCTATAAATACTACTTCCATCTATGGGTTTCCATATTTTCTTATCTACTTTTTACCTATGTTTCCAAACATCAAAGCAAGTTTTGAAAACTAAAAAAAGTAGTTTTCAAAACTTGTTTTTGTTTTTGGAATTTGGCTAGAAATTCAAATGTTTCTTTAAGAAAGATGGAAACTGTTGTAGAGAATATGGAAATTATTATAAAAAAAATTATAAGAATACAAGCACAATTTTAAAAAACAAAAAATAAAAAACCAAATGGTTATCAAATAGGGTCGACCGAAATCATTATCTAATGAGACTTTAGTTCCTCTAATGCTATTAATCATCATGGAAGATGTAATTTTGGGAAAGTCATGATGTTTTAGATCATTGTGGTTGGAACCGTGGTAATCAACGGAAATGTCATTTAGGTAAAAAAAATTGGCCTATATATAAAATTGTATTTTATGTCTAATGAGATCTTAAATTTTCAATTTTGAATCTAGTAGGTCCGTAAATTTAAAAAAAAAAAAGTGTAGGTCAAAGGGCACACAAAATTAAAAATTCACGGACATAAAATTAAAAGTTCAAAGACAACACTTTTTAAAGTTTAGAGACTTATTGGACACAAAATAGTTCAATTACGACACTTTTTAAAGTTTATGAACCAAATAGACACAAATCTAAAAGTTCAAACACTAAACTTAGAATTTTAACCATATTAATACATCTTGTTGGTTAAATTCATACTTCTTTTAGATCTTTGTAGGTAGAGAGAGATTTCATAAGCAGTACGTAGTTCAAATACATACTTAATATTGATACTAACAGATCGAGCCAACAACAAGCATAAACTAGAGCTACAACTTCATCTATATATATATATATATATATATATATATTTTGCAGTTAAGTACCCATATTTATATATATTTATATTATGAGCACCAGATTTAGTTCTAGATCCGAAATAAAGTTATATTCATTTTGCACGCGCACGCCTAAGTTGTTATAAAGTTATCACTGTTCCGCGGCGCAGGCTTTGGCCACCTGATTGTAGATCACTGCCACCGCCAGTTTTTCTTTCTTCTTCCTCGGAGGTTGCTCCGGCTTACACGGCGTTTGCGGCAGAACTGGCCTCGCCGTCGCCGTTGCCGCAGCCCGTCTCGCCGCCGGCGCTCGATGGAAGTATTCGTCAATAATTTCAAACCCTTCTCTTCCGATCTTCGCCAGGTCAGCACAAGAAGCCATAATTTCTCTCTCTCAAAAGTCTCAAACTAATATTTTCAAAAAGAGAAAAAAAAGATTTTTTTTTTTTTTTTTAATATCTGAAATTTGCTTTGGATTGATTTGTTGGTTTGTGAAGCTTTCATTTGGGTTGGTTCATTATATAGAGCTTGGGAAGTTGGAAGAAGCTTAATATGTGAGCCCCACAAATGGAATAATAAGAGATTAGGGAGAGATATTAAAACAATAAATATATATGGTGAAAGGATTTGGGAATATTTTAGGGTAACTCTTAAACTTTTTCGGATAATTAATTTATTTTAACATGCCCATTTGTTTTTTCTTCTTTAATAAGTTATGGTTTTAGAACATTTACGATATGTTTGGGATGAATTAAACATGTTTGTCAATTATAGCTGAGTTATGCTCACTGTTGATGTCGAAATTTGGATCGCCGAATCAACGGTAAATTTGTATCTCCGGGAGCTAAAAATGTCTGCAAAATAGAGAACTAACACCTGTGTGGTGCTATGCCACCTAAACTCTGGCGCTCAAGTTAGAAATCGGGGTTTCAACTTGGAAAGTTTAGACTATAAGAGCTGAGTGATAATTGCGCACCTCTCAACATTGCTGCCCTTTGCATTTTATATTTTCATGAAATTGTAACTGTTAGTCTTGTATTATTACGATCTCCGAGAATTTAGCTCAATTATGGATCGTATTTATTGCTCTAACTGTTACTTCCTAATACTTGTTTAATTCAAATCTTAATGGATCATTCAATGCACTTCCGAAAGATTTTCCCACTCCAAGTATTTTGTTTGTTCGGCATAAAGCAAGGTTGGACCAGGCTATTCCTTTGACTGTTTTGTCCTTGTTGCCTTTCAGTCAACTTTTTGGCCAAGTGGCCTCTTTGGTCAACCCCTAGGAGCCGACCCAATGGTCTCATCGATCTGGGTTGACCCCCTGAGGGGTCGGCCAAATGGCTTCTTGGCCAACCCCTCAAGGGATCGGCCAAGGCCGGTCTAGGTCGACCTCTCGAGGGGTCGGCCAAAGAGGCCTCTTGGCAGATCCCTCGGGGAGTCGGCCAAGGCCAGTTTGGCCCAAGGCCGTCTAGGCTGGTCGGAGGCTAATTTTTTGCCCGTAATACTCACTTGGAAGAGTTAAAAGAAAAAGTAAGCATTTCACAAGCGTGGGTCGGCCAAGGCCGGTCGAAGGATTTTTTTGCCCGTAATACTCACTTGGACGAGTTCAAAGAAAAAGTAAGCATTTCACAAGCGTTGTTCAAATATTATTAAAAAATTTAAAGCAATGAGATTAGAACATTAAAATTTAATATACTTTAGTTTGTTAGAAATTTAAAATAATGGGTTTTAACGTACTATGGGTGAAAGGGATTTGGAATATTTAGGAGTTGCTTTTTTTGGTACATTAACTTATTTTAACATGAGATCTCTCTGTTTTGATAAATTAGGGTTTTAGAACACTTACATAATATGCTTGGGATGAATATAAAACATATTTTATATAAACATTTCTAGACAAAAGTAAAAAAAAAAAGTATTTGAAAAGTGTTCTAAAAATGTTAAAATACTTTTAATCATACAGTTTTTTTTAAAAAAAAAAATCATACAGTTAAATATTGGGAAAATTGTAAAGCAATAAGATTGGAAGATTAAGATTAGATTAAAGATATTTAGTTTGTTAGACTCTGGTCAATTAAAGGGATTGAGAATATTTGAGGTAAGTTTCTAGGATGATTAATTTATTTTATCACGACATTTAGTTTTATCTTTTTAGTGAATTATAATTTTTTTGTCGACATGTCGACATTTTCATATGTCATGAGTTTGACATCAACATAAGGGATGTAAATAGTCACATTTCTATTATACAGTATAAAAATCGATGAAATATAAAAACAACAAAATGTAACTAATGTGAACATAATATTAATAATAAACATTTTGACTTATTTTAAAAAGTGTAAAATGTTTATTTATTAATTTAAATATATGTTTTTAAGATTTTTTGTTTTTAAGATTTTTCTAGAAATTTATATTGACATCGACATTTTATTAATATTTCCATCAACCTTTTCATGAAATTGAGACCTCAACCTTTCGGTTAACATCTACATTTTAGAACTTGGTCAAGATGTCATAGTGGTGACTACAAGAGTAATTATTGCAGCAAAAGGGTCTACTTTTATGGTATTTTGTTAATTTATCGTAAAAATAATTATAGGTTAAATTACGTCCAATTCAATTCCTACCATTTTGGCTTAGTTTCAATTCAAATATTACATTCTAAAAGTTTCATTTTTTTCGTATGCGGTTCAGGCTTAAAATTAATTATTCCAAATATATGATTATATTAACTTTTACAAACCTCACATTAATACAAGGCAAATTAAAATACATTTATTATAACATAGATCGAAAATTATTTGTGGGTTATGGGTAAAGTCAAGCCCAGAACACGGGAGGCCCTCCAGGGCGAGCCAAACAAGGTCCAACACCAATGACGAGCCATGACGAGCCTGAGCCCTGACTGACCAGGTCCAATGTGACTTGGAGTCCAATCCAAAGCTGGTCCAGGCCGATCCAAATCGGACAGAGTCAGTATTTTAAAAGTGTTGGTATAACCATTTCTCCCAACGCTATCTTAAAATAGTGTTGGAAAAAGTACCCTTTCACGACGCTATCTAAAAATAGCGTTAGAAAAATTCCTAACGCTTTTAAAATAGTATTGACATAGACAGTTCTCCTGACATTTCTTTTACGTTGGGAGAAACCAAAATTCTTATAGTGCTAATTCATGCTTCGTACACTTATATAACACAAACTCTAGTTGACTTAAGTGTCAAAGTGTGTGTGGCAAACACCACACTGATGCGCAATTCTCTATTTTGCAGGCAGCTTCCCATTTCATTGAGATTGTACATATTCATCTGTGTTAGCTTTGCACATCAACCATTGTTAAAATGAGTCCAACTTAAATTGCTCAACATATGGATGTTAAGGAAAATTATTAGTGTAATTTTGTTATATCAGTTTTTTCTAATTTGTTACAAGTAGTAGTATATGAATAGAGAAAACTCTAAAATATTGTTAGTTAGTGTTTGTTTTAGCAGATGATAAAGAACATTTTCTCTTGTTCACAATTATTCAATAATTTTGGGGTCTAATTGTGATCAGCATATATATGTTAGCATGGTATTTCTCATATGATAGATGAGTTGAATTCCATTCAATGTATTGATCAAAAAAATCCTATATATATATATATATTTATTTATTTATTTATTTATTGGGGGTTTTAAATGAGGGATTTTTATTATGTTATTAAAAATTGCTACATCACCCATTTTATTATAAAACATGACAAGTAAATTTTTTGTTATGTTAACTAATGGTCAAAGTACTAAAATCATTATTTCTCAAATTTCAGGGTGAAAAGCGTGAGATTTTGAAATTTAGATATATTATGACCCAAACCTCAACCACCAAAAAGATAAATTTTTCAAAAATTTGATGAATTGATAGATAATGTGAAAATAACTAAATATTCTTTTAATAGAATAAACTGCAATCTTAAAATCAACAAAATTTCATGTCAGAGCTTTATTTCCTAATTTTGGGGATCATGTACAGTTGAATTGAATCAAAGTGAGCTTGTATTTAAAAAGTGAAACACACGGTTAGAAAGAAATTGGAATAGAAAAAGAAACACCAAGAAATTTATTAAAATAATAATAATAAAAAAAAAAACACCAAGAAATTGAAATTTTAGTAGAATTGGGAGCATCTGGATGAGATTGTATAATTCTATACAATTCGAAACACTAGAAAATTCCCCCCCCCCCCCCCCCCCTATAGAAAAGCATTTTTTGTTTGTTTTTCTTTTCCATTAAATTAACTTATGTTTAATAAATTATATAGATATTTGGTTAGAAAACATTTTTCGTCTCTAAACTTTGGTTTTTAACAATTTAGTCTGCATATATACTTTGAAAGTTGTAACAATTTAGTCTCTAAACTTTAGTATGTAACAATTTAGTCATGTATTCCTTTGTAACAGTTTAATTTTTATCTTGAAAACTTCTATCAAAATTAAGCGTCAATTTTTATTAACGTTTTTTTGTTTATAAACATACATATGATCCCTAATCAATTTATTTATATACATATGTAAGAAATCATTACATACTAAAATTCAAAGGTTAAATTGTTACAAAATTACATTGAGTATATTTGAACTAGATTATTGTTACAAAACAAAGTTCAAACACCGAAATATTATTTTCATAAAACCTAATAGGCCAAGAGTGTTTTTTTAACGTAAATATCAATAAATCTTGTTTGATTAAATTAGTTTTTTTTTTTATTTTATTTGGTAGAGCTTTGTAGAGAGAGAGATTTCATAAGCTAAGCAGTAGTCCCTTCAAATACATACATTGATACTACAGAGCATGCAAGAAAGCAAACTAGAGCTACAGTTCATATATATATATATAGATATATATATATATATATATATTGCAGTTAAGTACCCATATTTATATATATTTATATTATGAGCACCAGTGGTAGTTCTAGTCTTCTAAATCAGAAGCAGAGCTAAATTCATTTTGCATACGCGCGCCAAGTTGTTATCACGATTCCGCCGTGGGTTTTGGCCACATGATCGGAGGTCACGGCCGCCACCGAATTTTCTTTCTTCTTCCTCGGAGGCTGCTCCGCCTTACGCGGCGGCTGCGGCAGAGCCGGCCTCGGCGTAGCTGCCACCCGTCTCCCCGCCGGCGCTCGGCCGAAGAATTTGTCAATTAGTTCAAATCCTTCCCTCCCAATCTTCGCCAGGTCAGCACGAGGAGCCCTAATTTCTCTCTCTCTCAGACCCATAATTTCCAAAAAAAGAAAAAAGAAAGTTTTTATTTCTGAACTTTGTTTTTGATTGCTTTGTTGGTTTGTGAGGCTTTCATGTGGCTTGGTCCATTATATAGAGCTTGGGAAGTTGGAAGAAGGCTAGAAGCTCAATAATTGTGGCCAATTTGTGGGCCCCACAAATAGAACAATAAGGGGCTGTTTGGGCACTGAGTGAGTTATAATAACATGAGTTATAATAGTCTGTGGGTTATAATAGTCTGTCAAATAATATAATATTATTTAAAATGTAAAGTTGTTTAGTCTGGGGTTATAATAGTCTGTGTTTGGGGTTTATAACTCTTGCCTCAAACAGCCCCTAAGAGATTTGGGAGATATTAAAGCAATAAATATATATGTTAAAAAGGTTTGGAGTAAGATTTGGGTGCATCCTCAGCAACATCTTTTTTTTTTTTTAGCTCACTCCAACCACACAACAGAAAAAATTCAAAAATATTAAAAAAAAAAGAAAAAAAAATTTGCTATGTGACAAACTATGAATAGACAAGTGAGTGGGTTGTAAGAAGATGGGTACGGTCTAGGATGTACCAAATTTTCTCCAAATATTTGGGAATATTTGGGTGACCTCAGGATTAATTTTTTTTTAACATGGCCTTTTGTTTTGTCTTTTTAATAAGTTATGGTTTTTTAACACTTCAAATATGATTGGGGTTAATTAAACATGTTTTATATAAACACTTATAATGGAAAACGAGGGAAAAAAAAGCATTTTGCAAGTGTTCTAAAGAAATGTTAAGATACTTTTAATCATCCTGTTTAATATTGTGAAAATTCGTAATGGAATATGATTAGAAGATTAAGATTAGGAAGATATTTAGTTTGTTAGAAAGTAAAATAATGGGATTATTAGGAATATTTGGGGGTAACCTTTTAGGATCGATGATTAATTTATTTTAACATGACATTTTGCTTTATCTTTTTAATAAATTATAGTTTTGGAACACTTACACGATATGTTTTAGGGGTGGATTTAACATGTTTCATATGAACACTAATAAGAAAAAAAGTAAAAGAAAAAAAAGTATTCTCAAAGTGTTCTTAAAAAATTGAAAAATACTTTTTATCATATACACCTATATATCAATACATCATAATCAATTTTGAAAATTATTTTGTAACTGCCAAAAAAAAAATCACTTTTACCTGTCCAAAAAGTTATGCTAAAGAGTACGTGTCATTTGAGTTTGTTCTTAGAAACAACTTTTTTTATTCATTTTCTATTAATTCGAATATATATATATACACACACACATGCACACAACATATGTGAGGTATAGAAATTTGAACCTCAATTAAAAATATACCTTATATTTTATGCTTTCGTCAGTTGTAATACTAGATAATTAATTTCTTAAGATATTCTTAAAATAAATTTACGACTATATATAGACAATTAATTTAGAAATTATGGAAGAAAAAGCCTAAGAATAGTATTACATTGTTTTTTTGTGTTCAATTTTTCTAAAATGAAATATAACATAAAAATGATTTCGAGCAAAACTTTAGGCGTTTTTTAAATTCGTATTTTCCCTCAAAAATCATTATTTGAAAATTAATGAACTTTTAAACTAAACTAGATGCTTTGTGATCGTGGAATTGGACTGGTAAATGGTCAAAAAGCCAGTCTCATTGAACGTTCATATTGGTTAATGGTTCGGCGAAGGATTCCTTTCTTTTATACAAAGGATTATTCCTTGGGGTTAAGATATAAAGACGTCACAGTGGTGACGACCAGAGTAATTTTTGCAGCAAGAGGGTCTATTTTTCTGGTATTTGTTAATTTGTCGTGTTTCTAAAAATAATTGGTTGAATTACCAATTTAGTTACTAACGGCTCCGTTGATATTTATTTTGTTTTTTTAAATTGTACTTATTTTTTACAATTTCTTTATTATAGTTTTAAGTTTCTTATAGAAAGATTTGAATTTTAGTCAAATTTCAAAAACAAAAACCTTTTTTTAAAAATTACTTTTTAGTTTTCAAAATTTGTCTTAAATTTTGAAAACAGTTTTAGAAGGTAGTTAACAAAATAAAGAAACTCAATGGTGGTCAAAAAGAAAAAAACTAAAAACTAAAGTCCCGTTTGATAACTATTTGATTTTTAAAAATTAAGCTTATAAACACTACTTTCACATATAGGTTTCTTTGTACATTTTTTTTTTTTCAAAATTCAAGTAAAATTTTGAAAACTAAAAAAAAATTGTTTTTAAAAACTTTTTTTTTGTTTTTGAAATTTGGGTAAGAAATCAAATGAACACTAAGAAAAGATGAAAATCATGTTAAAGAAATAGTGAGAAAACAATCCCAATTTTAAAAAACTAAATGATTAATCAAATGAGACCTAAATGATTATCAAATAGACTTACAATTTTGGCAGAGTTTCAATTTGATCCCTACATCATAAAAGTTTTAATTTTGCAAAGGATCCATATACTTTAAGTTTATCAAAAGTTTTGCAAAGGATCCATATACTTTAAGTTTATCAAAAGTTTCTATTAAGTACATATATTTCTAAAAGCATCATATTCGTAATTATGGTTTAGTTAAACATCACCAAAGGTCTCTAAACTGCTTTTTTATCCTTCTAGAAATGCACTCACTTCCTTTAATCTTTTTACTCAATTCCAGTTCTTAATATAGTCAATTAACACATTCAACTAAATAGAATATTAACTATATTAGCATGTAAATAGAAAATTTATTTAATATAGTGACAATTTGTTACATAGGAATGGTTTGTGAGATTTGAAACTTCTAAAATCACCTAAACTATAACTGACTAATAATTTTAAATTTTGAGAGACTAAAACAAGATTTAAATTTAATATTTAATATATTGTTTAAATAATCGGAAAGATCCGAGGAGTAGAAGTGCAAAGAGTATACGTATAAATATTTTTATGAAAATGGCTTGATTGTAATCTTAAAAGATTTATTCGTATTTATCCAAAGGGATGTTAGGCTACGCAATAGTTCCAGGAAAAGATACGTACAAAAGCAAAGTCGATTGAAGTGATTTTTGCTTTTTAATTAGAAAAACAATTTCTGATTAAAGTTAGTTTAAAAGTCCAAAGTTTAGAACAATTGGAAACATTTTTCTTTTTCTTTAAGGATCATATGCTTAGTTAAAATTGATGATTTCAAGTATATTATTATATTAACTTTAATTTTACAAACCTTTAATCATACAAGTTTAATGAAAGAACATTTTTTATAACAAAGATGTGAAATTATTTGTTCAAATGTGAAAAACTTAACCGGTCAAGATATCATGTTTAAAAGAAAATCATTCGTAATTCTATCATATAGGTTTTCTGTAATATAATATAATTGGTTGTATGAACATAGATAACTTTTCATTTCTAAGTCGAAGTTTGTTTGAGTATGGAGAACCTCTACTCATAATGTTCACAATTATTCAATAATATAAAAAATATATATATTTATTGTGAGCATATCCCATATGATTTTTTCATTTTTCTTGCTTATCAATTATGTTACCATGCATGGTATCAAAAGTCTTTTTTGCTTCACAACATAAAAAGATTCTAATATGGGATGGATGAGTTAAGTTCCAGTCAAAGTGTTATCGATCAAGAAAACTCTTCTCAACGTGTCAGTATTAAATCTTGACTATGAAAATTGAGATGATAAAGCTTATAGGAGAGAGTTTACCCTTTAGTCGGAAAGCTCACTTTTGAGTTCAATGACATTTGAGGTAGAAGAAGCGATTCGAACTTCAGATTTCTTGGTCGAGGGTTCATGCCAATTACCGTGAGCTAAACTCACTTTGACTACTAAATTTGAATTCTTTTTATAGAAAACGCCAAAATCACTTGATCTAGTCATTGCTGCATACTCAAGTCCATGACAGAAGAAATTCTAAATGATATGCTCGATTGTACATCTTCTTCAATGAATATCTAGAGGACTCTTTAAAAGCAGTGGCGTAAATTTTTGAAGAAAAGTGGTATAAGTTCGAAAGAATATTTTACGAGAATGAAGAAATTAGTTGATTCTTTCAAAGCAGTGAGAGAAAAGTTACCCATTAAAGATCATATGATCTACTTTTCTTTCTAGACTAGGCAGTGAGTATGATGCAAATGGTCTCTATTATTACTTCCAAAATTAGGTTTTATCAAGATGGTGTCTCTTTGGGTTTACCATTATTGATTTTTGGACCAAATACCTGTTTGAACTTCATGGGCTCTGATACAATATTAGATTATATGAGATTTCATCTTAAAATCAATTGACAATAAAAGAGTAGCTCATGTATCTTATAAGTTGTGAGGTCTCTCTTTATATTTTAGATGTGAGATCCTCAACAGTTGTAGTATTGTAAATGTTGATTGTCCTTCAAACGGTTTTTTTTATAATTAAAAAACATAAATATTATTAATTTATTTGAGTTATATATGACATTATACTCTAAAAAGAACTAAATGAATTGAGACAACAAGAGCATAGATTAGCGGTTAAGACACCACTCTCAACTTTGTATTTTGTTGAACTATACAAAAGTTAATGAATTGATGAATAATGCGAAAATAACTAAATATTCTTAAATTAAATTTCATGTCATAGCTTTTAGTAATCTTAAAATCAACAAAATTTCGTCATAAGCTTTTAACTTCTAATTTTGGGGATCATGTAGAGTTGAGTTGAATTTAAAGTGAACTTGTATTTAAACAGTGAAACACGCACTTGGAAAGAAATGGGAATCACGAAAAAAAAAATGAAATTCTTGTAGAATTAGGAAATTCTTTTAGAGAGGGAGAAAGTAAGAAAGTGGAGTGTGGAACTGAGGAGAGAGAAGATGAAATATGAGAGAGAAATAGAGTAAAATGAATACAATTTTTATATTTATGATATTTTGACGGTTTAATTTTACCATTTAGAATTTAGAAGTCTAATTCTTACACATTTTAATATTTTTTTTAACAATATGTAAAGTAGGGAATTCAAACATCTGATCCCTTGATCGAAAGTACCAACTTTATGCTAGTTGAGTTATGTTCAATATTCGCAAATTTGAAAGATCGAAGAGTTTAATTTTTACACTTAAGTTTAGAGAGGCCAGTTGTTACAACTACTCTACTCTAATGTAAGAGTATTTTACATCTTGATGATTAATTTAGTGTCTTTTTAGAGCCTTCTGGAGAGAGAGAGAGAGAGATTCATAAGCAGAAGTTCAAATACATACATAATATTGATACCAGAGCCATCAACAAGCAACTAGAGCTACAGCTTCATATATATATATATATATATATATATATATATATTTGCAGTTAAGTACCCATATTTATATATATTTGTATATTATGAGCACCAGTTCTAGAGAAACAAAGCTATATTCGTTTTACATACGCACGCCAAGTTTTTATCACGATTCCGCCGCGGGTTTTGGCCACCTGATCGGAGGTCAAGGCCGCCGCCGGTTTTTCTTTCTTCTTCCTTGGAGGTTGCTCAACCTTGCGCGGCGGCTGCGGCAGAGCCGGCCTCGCCGCCCGTCTCTCCGCCGGCGCTCGACCGAAGTATTGGTCAATTAGTTCAAATCCTTCCCTCCCGATCTTTACCAGGTCAGCACGAGGAGCCATAATTTCTCTCTTTCGCACTAATTAATAATTTCGAAAAAAAAAAAAAAAAAAGAAAGTTCTTTTTATTCCTGAACTTTGTTTTGAATTTTGTTTTGTTGGTTTGTGAAGCTTCATTTGGTTTGCCCATTTATATAGAGCTTGGGAAGCTTCAATTGCTTTTTGCTTTTTTTTTTTTTTTTTTAATTTATGGCCAATTTGTGGGCCCTACAACTGGAACAATATGAGATTAGGGAGATATTATTAAAGCAATAAATATATATGGTGAAAGGGATTGGGAATATTTGGAGGTAACTCTTTAACTTTTTAACTAGCATGATTAATTTATTTTAACATGGCCTTTTGTTTTGTCTTTTAAATAAGTTATGGTTTTAGAACACTATAATATATTTGGTGTGAACAAAACATGTTTTAAGCACTTTCTAAGAAAAGGGGTAAAAGGAAAACTAGCATTTTGAAAGTGTTCATTGAATATTGTGAAAATTTTAAAGCAATAAGATTAGAACATTTAGATCATGAAGATACTTAGGTTGTTATAAAGTAAATAATGGATTTTAAAGCACTGTGGAGAAAGGGATTTGGAATATTGTAGAGTAACTTTTTTTGTAGATTAATTATGATTTTGAGTCTCTGCTAATAAATTATGCTTTTATAACACTTGCAATATGATTGGGATGAATAAAGCATAACATATTTTATATAAACACATTTAAGAAAAAGGAATAAGATTAGAAGATTAAGTTTGGTAAGATATTTGGTTTGTTAGAAAGTAAAATAGGAATATTTGGGGGTAACATTTTAGGATGATTAATTTGTTTTAACATGACATTTTGTTTTATCTTTTTAATAAATTATAGTTTTGGAACACTTTACAATATGTTGAAGGATGGATTAAACATGTTTTAAATGAACACTAATCAGAAAAAAGATTAAAAAAAAAGTATTCTAAAAGTGTTCGAAATTTTTTTAAAAATACTTTTGATCATATGGCTAAGTATCATAAAAAAAAAATTAAAATTATTTTGTAATTTGTTTTTATGATATGGAATAACACTCCATATCTTCTTCTTCTTCTTCTTTTTTTTTTTTTTTTTGAGTGCTAAAATAATGTAGGGAGAAAAGATTCGAACATTTAACTTATTGGTTGAAGATATATGTCTTAATCAGTTGAGTTATACTCAAATTAGCACATGTTCAGAAAGTTATACTAAAGAGAATAGGAGTCATTTGAGTGTAGTTTTAGGAACTTTCTTTTTATTTTATTTTCCATTGCTTCTAATTTTCAAAAAATGGTTGGAAAACATACCTTATATTTTATGTTTTCGTAAGTTCTAATACTAGATATCCCAAAAATAAATTTACCACTATATATAGACAATTAATTTAGAAATTATGGAAGAAAAAACATAAAAATAGTATAACATTGTTTTCTTTTTTCTTTTTTCTTTTTCTTTTTCTTTTTTTTTTTTTTGTGCGCGCTATTTTTTAAACCTTAGGCATTTTTTAGAAGCTGATTTTTCCTCAAAAATCATTTTGAAACTTAATGAACTTTGTTTTAAGAATGTTGGACTTCTAGGTCTCCTAGATGGTCAAAAAGGAAGTCTCATTCAACGTTCATATTCGTTAATGGGTCGGCAGAGGATTCCTCTCTCTTTTACGAAGGATTCCTTGGGGGTTATATAAGACGTCACAGTAGTGACGACAAGAGTAATCTTTGCAGCAACAGGGTCTATTTTTCTGGTATTTGCTAATTTATCGTGTGTTTAAAAGTAAGATTAAATTATTTAAGTTTCATTTGATAACTATTTGATTTTTTATTTTTGATTTTTTATTTTTAAAAATTAAGCCTATAAATACTATTTTCACCTATGAATTTTCATGTTTTCATATCTACTTTTTAGATATGTTTTCAAAAACTAAGTCATATTTTGAAAACTAAAAAAAAGTAGTTTTCAAAAAACTTATTTTTGTTTTTGGAATTTGGCTAAAATATTAAATGGTTCCTTAAAAAATATGGAAACCATTGTAGAGAAGATGAAAATCATTGTAGAGAAATTATGAGAAAACAAATACAATTTTCAAAAACCAAAAACTAAAAACTAAATAGTTATCAAATGGAGCCTTAGGCCCCGTTTGATAACCATTTAGTTTTTGGTTTTTGGTTTTTAAAAATTAAGCATATAAATACTACTCCCACCTATGGTTTTACTTGTTTTGCCATATACTTTTTGCCTATGTTTTCAAAAATCAAGCCATGTTTTGAAAACTAAAAAAAATAGTTTTCAAAAACTTGTTTTTGTTTTTAGAATTTGGCTAAGAATTCAAATACTTCTTTAAGGGAGATGAAAACCATGGTAGAGAAATTGGGGGAAAACAAGCTTGATTTTCAAAAACCAAAAACCAAATGGTTATCAAACGGGGCCTTAGTTTTTAGTTTTTGGTTTTTGAAAATTGTATTTATTTTCTCACAATTTTTCTACAATGGTTTTATTATTTTCTATAATGATTTTCATTTTTCTTAAAGAAATTTATGAGTTCTTAGCCAAATTCAAAAAACAAAAATAAGTTCTTAAAAATTATTTTTTTAAGTTCTCAAAACTTGGCTTGATTTTGTAAAATAGATGACAAAACAAGAAAACTTATAGGTAGAGTAGTATTGTTATCAAATTAGTTTGAGATAGAATCCTATGTTATGTAATAGTTAAACCACGACCCAATCTAAAAGTGTTATGGTAAGTTTAATCTTATATCGTGACTGTTAATAGATTTAAATTTTATATTTAATATATTATTTTAAAAAATTGTAATAATTTGTGCATATATATAACATACATAGGAAAGTGCTAAGACCCCAGGGATAGTCGTGCAAAGAGTAAATATAAATATTTTTATTGGAATGGCTTTATTGTAGTCTTAAAAGGAAAGTTGATTTATTCGTATTTATCCATAGGCAGTGCAACAGCTTCCAACGAAAGATACGCATCGAAGCAAAGTCGGTGGAAGCATATATTTTTTTTAGTTAGAAAAATATATTTTGATCAAGTTAAAGTTAGTTTAGAACAATTATTTTCCATTTTCTTTAGAAAGATCATATACTTAAAATTTATGATTTCAAGAATATTATTTTACAAACCTTTAATCATACAAGTTTAAAAAACATTTCTGTTAATAATGATGGAAAATTATTTGTAAAAATGAGTAAAACTTAACTGTGTTGAGAATTCCACATTGAAAAAATGTAGAGAGACTTCACAATTTATAACATACATAGGCTACTTCTCTCATAGCCAATTGATTTTGAGATGGAACCCCATGTAATCTATTATGGTATCAGAGCCCATGAAGCCCAAACGGATTTTCTGTCTAAAAATTGAAATCCAAATAATGGTGAACCCAAAGAGGCACATCTTGAGGAGGCATGTTGAGGATCCCACATTGGAAAAATGTAGAGAGACATCACAATTTATAACATATATGGGCTACTCCTCTCATAGCCAATTGGTTTTGAGATGGAACCCATGTAATCTAATAAACTGGTCAGGATATTTTGTAAAAAAAATGGTTAATATATCAATGTTAACAAAAATTATTAGTAATTCTATTAATTATAGAGGCTTTTCTGTAATATGATATAATTGGTTGTTTGAATATAGATAACTTTTAAAGTTTGTTATAGCATATAGAGAACCTCTGCTCTTGTTCACAATTATTCAATAAAATAGGATCTTTTTCTTTTTCTTTTTCTTTTTTTGAGCATATGCTATCTGATTTTTTCATTCTTTTCTTCCTTATCAATTATTTTTTAGCATGGCATCAAAACTCCTTTTTGCTTCAATTCTAATGTGTGATGGATATGAGTTGAATTTCACTCAAATTATTGATAAAAAAAACTCTTCTCAACGTATCATCATTAAATATTGATCATGAAATTGAGACGATAAAATTAATGTATAGAAGATAATTTACCTAGTCTAAAGCTTTAGATTCTCACTATATGCTTTGAGGTTACGGATTGGAAAATTATATTCTTAAAGAGGAAGGTTTGTTCTTCGTCTTCCATTCCTAAAGATGACAAAACTTTTATTGCTACTAATTTGATTCTTGTTTTCTCACATCCATGACATAAGAAGTTCTACAAGATATGTTTGATTGTACATCTTTCACAAATATTTGAACGACTCTTGAGAAGATCTACGGTATATATACGAAATCTTGCATAGTCGTGAGATGCATAAAAGAAATAACTTCAAATTTTGAAAGAAAGGTGGTATATGAGTTTGAAGGAGTATTCCTCAAGAATGAAGAATTTGGTTCGATTCTTTAAAAACAGTGGGAGAAAAGTTACCAATTAAAGATTCGTACGACCTATTTGCTTTCTGGATTGGCCGGTGAATATGATGCAATGTTGTCTTCATCGTTACTTCCAAAACTCGGTTTTATCAAATTCAAGAGGTTTATGGCCTTTCTTTTCGAAAAATTTGAGTGATTGACCTGACTTAGAGCTTATTTTCTATTTGATCTGATTTTTTAAAATAAGATTTTTTAACTTTTTTTTTTATATTTTTAATATATATATATATATATATATATATTTTTTTTTTTTTATTTCTACCTCTCGCTTTCCCCCTCCCTCTCCTACCCTTCCAACCTTTTTCTTATATTTAAAATACATAAATATCATTCAATCCATTTACATGAGAAAAAAGAATTAAGAATTCCTTTAAAAAAAAGAATTAAATGAATTGAGTTAGTATAACATAGGTTAACGGTTAAGGCATCACTCCCAACTTTACATTTGTTGAACTAAAAAAATTAAATGAACGGATAAATAGTGTAAAAATAACTAAATATTCTATTAATAGAATAAACCGCAATCTTAAAATCAACAAAATTTCATGTCGCCGGAGTTGGTCAAGATGACTAACGTCAACGAATAACATTTCTAAAGACCCGATTCTTTGATGCCTTTTTTAGATCGATGAGGCTTGTTCTTCTTCTTCACCAGATTTCAAGGAAGTGATTGCAAAGATTGAAGAAATCGGAAGCCAGAACGAGAGCGAGAGGAAAAATAAGAACCCGAGCAAGAGTGAGAGAAAAATCGAGAGCCTGAGCTCGAACGAGAGAGAGCGAGAGTGAAAATATATTACAAAAAAGTGTTTGCTTAGCTAGCAAAAGGATAGAAATCCTTGTTTCGAAAAATCAAGTCAAAGTGAAAAATGCCTCACTTTTTTAGGTCATCTGTACGAAACCCCCCTCCTTCTGTCCATGAAGTAAGATTTTGAGAGTAGTATTGTAAATGTTGATTGTTTTATTTGCTGGCAAATTCTTAACAACTCTATGACATTTGTGATTGGAAAGAAACGACTGCTATTCAACAACAATCAGAAAGTTCAGAACCGTCAATAGGAAGATAGTATCATCTTTGGATCATATGCTTGGTCTTCTAAAACCAATCTCCTTGCTGACTATTCCTCTTCTTGTATTGTGCTACCATTTGCAAGCTTTCTTGTAACTTCTTTTGTCAAATGTTTCTCACATACATGCTTAATAACGTGGTATCTTTTTCCAAAAAAAAAATGTTGATAGGTCTATTGCTTTGGTTAATTTGACTGAACAAAACACAATCAAAAAGTCTAGTTCTTCAAATGCTACTAATCATCAAATGTAGGAGGTATGTAATTTTGGGAATGGAACATATAGACGACATGGCCGTCATAATTTTCATGGCCATTGTGGCTGGAACATTTGGTAATCAGCCGCAATGTCAACTATGCAAAAGATTTAGGGCACACTATTTTTAAAGTGCTATTTTCAGTTTGATCATTCTTTTCATGGTGTTAACAACTGTTTTCAGGCTTTTACCTGTAATTCTTGTGCTAAAAATCAAACCTCTCAAATGCAAACAATATGTGTGGGCGGAGGATTCAGACTTCTGACCTCTTGGTTGAAAGTACATACTTTATGCTAGTTGAGTTATGCTCATGGTGGCTATAACTAACTATCTTGTTAATTTCTCTATTAGATTTCATCGTCCTACTAATAATTAGGTTCGTGTTTGTATTGTTTACTGAAAACATTGGTTTTTTCTCATTGCCTTCTTGTAATAATTAATATCTATACAAGTCATATATATATATATATATTTTTTGAAATAATCTACAAGTCAAATATTTGAATTTTACTCTTTCTTTAAATTGTAATATTAAAAAATATATATATCAATAAAACATTATTTCGAATATTTCAAAAAAAAAATTATTACCCTTCCAAACCTTTTTTTATATTTAAAAACACAAATATTATTCTGGCCATTTACATGAAAAAAAAGAATTAAGAATTCCTTTTTAAAAAAGAATTAAATGAGTTGAGTTAATTTAATATAGGTTAATAGTTAAGGCATCACTCCCAACTTTACATATGGACAAATAGTGTAAAAATAACTAAATATTTTATTAATAGAATAAACTGTAATCTTAAAATCAACAAAATTTCATGTCATAACTTTTAGTAATCTTAAAACCAAGAAAATTTCATGTCATAACAATTTTAACTTCTAATTTTGGGTATCATGTACAGTTGAATTGAATTAAAGGGAACTTGTATTTAAAAAGAAACACGCGCACTTGGAAAGAAATGGGAATGGTGAAAAAATAAATAAATTCTTGTAGAATATTGGCAACTTCTTTACGAGATTGGATAATTCAAAATTTAAAAAAAAAAAAATCCCGCAGAAATTGATATGAAAATTAGTTCTTTTTTCCAGTAAACTTACATAAATTATAAATATTAATACATCTTGTTGTTTAAATTAGTATTCTTTTTAGAGCTTTGTAGAGAGAGAGAGAGCTAAGGAGAGGAAGAGATTTCATAAGCTTGATATATTGATTCTACAGAGAAAGCAAGAAGCAAACTAGAGCTATAGTTTCATATATATATATATATATTGCAGTTAAGTACCCATATTTATATATATTTATATTATGAGCACCAGTTCTAGTTCTAGAGAAACAAAGCTATATTCATTTTGCATAAGCACCCCAAGTTGTTACCACGATTCCGCCGCGAGTTTTGGCCACATGATCGGTGGTCACGGCCGCCGCCGGTTGTTCTTTCTTCTTCCTCGGAGGTTGCTCCGTCTTACGCGGCGGCTGCGGCAGAGATGGCCTCGCCGTAGCCGCCGACCGTCTCGCTGCCGGCGCTCGACCGAAGAATTCGTCAATTAATTCAAACCCTTCTCTCCCAATTTTCGCCAGGTCAGCAGGACGAGGAGCCCTAATTTCTCTCTCTCTCAGACCCATAATTTCCAAAAAAAAAAGAAAGAAAAAGAAATTTTTATTTCTGAATTTTGTTTTTGGAATGCTTGTTGGTTTGTTGAAGTTTTCATTTGGGTTGGCCCATTTATATAGAGCCTGGGGAAGTTGGAAATAAGCTTAATTCTGCCCAATTTGTGGGCCCCACAATTGGAACAATAAAGAGATTAGGGAGATATTATTAAGGGTTAACTACATGAATAGCATATTTGAAACCAAATTTTACATAAATGGCACGTTTTGTTATTAATATTGGCTTTGTCACTTTTTAAGTCAAATAGAAGCCAAATCTAGAGGAACATTACTCATTTACCCCTCTATTTATTGCTATATATATATAAGAAATAAAATATATTGATACTTTCCATAAACGTTGAAACATATATCTTTCCCTCCAAACACTATTAATTTTGTATAAGAAATAAAATAGATGAAAAATTTTCACGATTTTCCTCCTAAAATCTAGGGATTTTAAAAACTAGACAACTCTTTTCATTATCGACGATTCCATTCGTATGGGGTATATATATTATATATCTGAGAATATAGTAAGGGTATATATAATATATATCTGAGAATATAATAGAAGTATCATGTCATCCAAAACATATAAAATGATTACATGCTGATGTAACAAAGCATATGACGATTATTTACCTATGTTTATATAATATATGTTTGTGAATATAACTATGTTTATTGCCTATATAGAATATAATAGAATTATATACAGATGTATATATAATATATTTCTATGTATATTTGTTTTTTACAATATACTTAATATTATATATTTGATGTCAAGTATTTTAAAAATGAACCAAAAGAAATTTTCAAATAAAACAAAACGTAAATAAAAAAAAAACGTAAATAAAAGTCAATAAACAATAAAGAAAATTAAAACATAATTTGAATATCAATATATTGGAGAATAAAATATATTTATCAATCTAAAATATATCTTTATGTAATTAATGGTAAATTTATTTACCTAAATTGAATGATATGGTTATGGAAAGAATAAATAACTTAAATTGAATGATATGATTATGGAAACAATAAATAATAATAATAACATTATTACAATAATGAGAAAAAATCGTAAGGGCATCAATGGAATAAAATATTCTCATAAATGTGAGTCATGCTAGAGCTGATTTTTTTTTAATAATGCATCATTTATGAAATATATAGGTGAAAACGTGCTCTTTGACATAATTTCCCTATTATTAAAGCAATAAATATAAATGGTGAAACGGATTGGGAATATTTGGGGTAACTCTTAACTTTTTAATTAGCATGATTAATTTATTTTTATAGCATGGCCTTTTGTTAATTCAAAAAAAAAAAAAGGCCTTTTGTTTTGTCTTTTTAATAAGTTATGGCTTTAAGAACAATTAATTAATTCAAAATGTTTTTTATAAACACTTTTTGATTAAAAAAAAAGGGTAAAAAAAAAAAAGAGTTAGCATTTTGCAAGTGTTAGTTGAATATTGTGAAAATTTTAAAGCAAATAAGATTAGAACATTAAGACTAGATACTTTGTTTGTCAGAAAGCAAAATAATGGGGGTTTAAAGAACTATGGTGAAATGGATTTGGAATATTTTATGGTGTGGTAGATCAATTTAGTTTAACATGATTTTGTGTTTTATCTCTGCTTTAATAAATTATATGCTTTTGGAATACTTTCAATATGTTTGGGATGAATTAAGCATATTTTATATAAACACTTTGTAAGAAAAGGGTATAAAAAAAGCATTTTGCAAGTGTTCTAAAGAAATGTTAAAATACTTTCAATCATAGTGTTTAATATTGTGAAAAAAATTTAAGCAATAAGATTAGAATATTAAATTAGGAAGATATTTAGTTTGTTAGAAAGTAAAATAAAGGATTTTGAAGCACTGTGTTTAAAGGGATTGGGAATATTTTGGGGTAACTTTTTAGGATGCTTAATGACCTTTTGTTTGATCTTTTTTACTACATTATAGTTTGGAACACTTATAATATGTATGGGATAAATTCAATATGCTTTATACAAACACTAACAATAAAAACGGCAAAAAAGAAAAAAGTGTCTTGCAGGTGTTCTAATTCTTTTTTTTTTTTTAAATCTGTTAATCATATAGCTAAATATCATGACAATTTTGAAAATTATTTTGTAATTATTTTCTAAAAACATTAGTATGTGTCATAATCATTCACGTATTTTTACCAACTTCATAGTCATTCATGTATTTTTACTGACTTCGTTTATATCATTTTCCATTGCTTTTTATTTTAAAATCATTCAAAAAACCATATTTCTTTTTATGTTAGACAATATGATTTGGAAGAGTCGAACTTCTAACTTCTTAATTGTGAGTATGTATCTTAACCATTTAATAATGATCAAGTTAGCGTTTGAAAAACATATTTTATACTCAATGTTTTTGTTCGTTCTAATAGGAGATATATATTAATTTCTCAAGATATCCTGAAAAGGATTTAGGACTATATACAGACAATTAATTTAGAAATTATGGAAGAAAAAAACCATCATTGAAAATATTTGAAACTTAATGAAATTATAAACTAAACTGGATGATGTTTTTTGAATGTTGGATTTCTAGTCTCCTAGACGGTCGAAAAGCTAGCCTCATTCAACGTGTTCATATTGGTTAATGGGGCGGCGACGGATTCCTTGGGGTTAAGACTTAAAACGTCATAGTGGTGACGTCATAGTCTATTTTTCTAGTTGTTAGGTCTATTAAATAATCGGTTTACTAATTCAGTCTCCATAATTATTTTTTTTAATGTTTAATTTTACTACATCTTAAAATTTTTAATTTTGTATGAGATTGGAGCTTAATTTTATTAAAAGTCTCAATTTAGTCCCTACAATATGTTAAAGTTTTCAAATTAGTCATTATGGTTTAGTTAAAACCACAAAACGTCTCGAAACTTTTTTTTTTTTAATCATCTATCTAAAATCTCACTCACTCTCCTTATTCTTTTTACTCATCTCCAATTTTTAATATAGTCTGTTAGTTAACATCGACAATCAAATAAAATACTAAATACCGTTATTGTGTTAAATAGATAACTTATTTAAAATGGTGACAATTTCAAGCAACAAGCAAATTTGTGAAGTTTGAAACTTTTAAAGTCATCCACAAACTAATTTAAAATTAAGTTGAAACGGGATCACTAAATTAGTAGTTTAATTAACTATTTGAATTTATATTTTGAAATTGTTTCTCATGGGCATAATGAATATAATAAAATTTAAATCTTATATTTTATACATCAATCTGGACAATAACTTATATGATTAAGACATTTTAACCTCTACCAAAATATTAGATATTCAAATCACTGCATCCAACTTACAAAAAAAAAAAAAAAATCATGTTTTATATATTATTTTAAAAAATCGTAATAATTTGTGTATATAATAATACATACCCCTTAGAAAAGGCAAAGAGAATAAATATTGGGCGGTCATTTTTTTTTTTTTTTTTGCTTAACAGCATAAAAGGATTTTGATGGATATGAATTGAATTCCATTTAAGGTGTTAGATCAAAAGAAAATTCTCTCAACATGTCAAAATTACTCCTATCCATCAAATTACGATGATAAAGTTGATAGAAGAAAATTACGTAGTTCATAGGCTTCAAATCTTCACTTTACTTCAACGTCATTAGTTGTAGGACTCGAACCTCTAACCTTTTAATCGAAAATATACACATTATCTCAGTTGAACAATGCTCATGTTGCACTTCAACATTACTGGTTGAAAAATTATATTCTTGAAGGGAAATGTTCTGGTCAATCTTCTTCATATTCTGGAGGTGGTGAACTTTATATTGCTTCAATTCAAATTCCTTTCTCCAGAAATGCCAAGTGTCATGGCTACTCATGCTTATGACAAAAGAAATTGTACAAAATATGCCTTGACTGTACATCTTTAAGAGGATATCTAGAAGGCTCTTGAAAAGATCTACGAACACATGAAATCTTGTCGAAGTCATGAGCTACAAGAAAAAACTTGTTCCAAATGGTAATTTGGGCACACTATTCTCTAAGTCTTTTTTTTTTGTTTGATCATTCTATTCATGGTGTTAACAATCATTCTCGGGCTTTTACCTAAAATATTCTTTTGTCGAAGATCAATCTTTTTAGATGCAAGCAAGGATGATTACTCTTAACTTAAATGTTGATGCTAATTGATATCCTGATTTAGAAGTTACTAGTGATCTTGCATCGAAGTGTGGTGGGCTGAGCACCACATCAGTGTGAGACTGTACCTTCTGCAGGTCGACTCAAGCAAGATCGTTCATACTGTCCCAATTGTATTGGTCAGAATCTTGCATAGACACTTGGCTGGTTCAAGGCTTCTCCTCGCAGGTTAGCTCAGATGGGACTGCTCACCCTGTCTCGGTTGAGCAGGTCAAAATCCTGCATGAACATTTCTAGTAATTAATATATTTACACTTTAGAATTTTTACTCTTGTTTTGGAATAGTAATATTAAAAAAAATAAAATAAAATTACTTACAAACAAAATTTCAAATAGGTCTATTTTTAACTTGTGTGCTGTGCAAAAAAGGGAAAAGGAATATCAATTGAAAATGAGGGTTTATTTTCGGACAAGCCATATTAAAAGATAGGAGTATATTTTAAAAATCCATGTAATTGGAATTATACTCAAATAAATTATACTCATAGTTCCGTATAACTTAAGGAGTGAGATTTCTAGGAATTGAATTCCTTGGAATTCCTTTCTTGAGATTCCCACCAGAGCTGGGCCTGCTCCAATTGCAAGACACTTGTGGGGAAGGGAGGCAACATATTGTGAAAAGTCGGTGTTAAAGGAATCAAATTCCAATTCTATCCACCCCTTTCCAATATTTTGTAGAAAAATTAAAGCGATTTCTGGAGATGTACTTCCACTTTTGAATTCCCTTCCTTATGAAATGCATCTTTCAAATCTGTTTTAAAAAACTTATTCCATTTTGAATACATAATATTTTCCCCTTACGAATTTATTCTTTATTACTATTTTATTTTCACTTAAATTGATAAACTTTTTTTTTGGAGCCAAACTTCAATCATTAATCAACTGAGAATCGTATTAGTTATTAAATTAAGTAGTTTCACGATCTTAATCAATCATTATTTTTACTATCATGATCATTATTTCGAATATTCCAAAAAAATATTTATTGTTCTTTGAGCGGACAAATATGATTAATTTACATGAGTTTGTTGTAAATTTATTTAATGTGATATGAATTGTTATTCTTATCGAGGTTTTCAAAAATTTTTAAGGCTAAATTATAAAAATTAGTACCCTTAGAGTAGAATCCGTTAGAATATTAGAAAGAAAATTAATGTGACGATGACTTAAAATGACGTGGCAGTGATTAAGATGTTTGTCTAGATTAAGTCTAAAAGAATGACATTCAAACATGTCAACTTTTCGTTCAACATTCTGATAGTTTTTCTATTCAAAGAGTAGTTTTAAAACATTTATAAAAAGTTAAGGGTAATATTGCAACTTTTAAAAGAACAGGCATATAGGGATACTTTTTATAATTTAACCTTTTTTTTTTATTGATGTTTGAAGTTTGATTCTGGTCACAAAAATGTTTTGAAAAAGTAAAAGGTTGAAAAAGATACATTGGTATTGAACAAAATAGTTTTTAAGAGTAAAAAATATAAAATTATTATCGAATAAGTTTTAAGCTACCTATCTATTAACAACCAAACTTATCTGTGTTTATTTGTATGTGAATTCTTAATTTTGTAATGTGCTAAAGTATTATAGATCAATGTAGAGAAATATACAAAAACATTATGATCTCTGCCTCATCTTAAAGAGAGAAACTTTTTGATTTCTTTAAAAAAAAAACTCGTACGGTGTCGTTTTTCCAATTCTCTGGATATCCAATTGAATTGGGCCGAGCCGATTCCTCACACTGTACTGGCCCGATATGGCCCATTTTCCATTCGCAACCCGTATTCCTGGCCCATTTTCTATCCTTAAGGTCCAGTTGCATAAATCACAAAATTGTTCGCGACAAGAGTCAATGTACAGTCCATAGTTCGTATTGTAATAGTTAAAATTAGAAAATAATAATAGTAATAATGAAAAGGAAAAAAAATCCATCTTTATACATGAACTTGAATAGTCGTATGAAATTTCATCTCAACTTCAATTTCATTAAATTGATCCTTAAACTCATATAAGAGGGTTTTTTTGTACGGATAATCTTTTTTTTTTGCGGCCAAAACAATGGATGACTTGGTCTTTTAAAATAACGATGGATAACATTCTGCTAACATCATCGAGAGCAAGAGTCATCTTAACATTCTTGACCGAGAGCGGGAGTACGAGAGGAGCAAAAGGTCATCTTCAAACCATCTTCAACCTTCTTCTCGCAGACACCATTTTCAACCTTCGGCAACCCACCTCAAATCTAGGTGTCAAATCTAGAATCCATTTTCAACCCACCTCAGACGCTTTCGTCACTCTCGCTCTGCGAGAAGAAGGTTGAAGATGGTCTCTTGCTCTCGTTAGATTTTTCTCGTACTCTCGCTCTCAGTCAAAAAAATTGAAGATGACTCTTGTTCTCTCGTTAGATTTTTATCGTACTCTCATTCTTGGTGTGACGTCAATAGAAGGTTATCCATTGTTATTTTAAAAGACCAGGTCATCCATCGTTTTAGCTTTAAAAAAAAATGTCATCTCTACCAATAATCTCATACAAGAGATGCAACTTTTATCTTATATTCAATTTCTACTCATTTACATAAAAACTTATCCATATTCATTAATTTAACAAAAATAACTTTTGCACAAAACCTGAGTTCAATCAATACACATATTGATTATTGAACAACTCCAATGTCCTTTTTCTATAAAATATCATATGTTTCTTATTAGACACATGTTTTGTATTCATTAAATGTATGTATAAAAAATGTACTTTTTTTTATTGATTCTTCAAATTAAAACTTATCACAAAATGAAAATTGCAACCATTGTTCACGTTTAAGGTAAAAGATCAAGACACTTATCTAGATTTAAAATATAATTTTGATGATATTAAAAGTCTGTGATAAAAATGGATACACTAATTCAAGGTAAATTTTGAAATCTATACCACATTACGTTACAATTGTTTGTTTGAAGTTTTTTCTCTCTTCTTTCTAAATTCAAGTGAAATGGATTTTGATGTTACACTTTGATATTCCATAACAATTAAAAGGTAAGCTCATTTTCTTTTTTCGTTTTTTTTTACTATTAAATGGGTTTAATTAGTTAAGTTTAGCCGATCAGCATAACAAATCACAACCAAAACCAAAAAAAGAGTTCAAAATTACAACTGCGATTAATATTGTTCCAAAAATGACTCAAACCTCAAATCCCACAACTTTCTCGGGAAACAAATTATACCCCTCCCATTTAGCAACAGAAATAACTACCATTCAAATTACATTCCATTTTTACCGCCCATTTAGGAACAGAAATAACTACCATTCAAATTACTTTCTATTTTTACCTCCCTCTCCCCCCCTTTAAATTTACCCATTTTCACCCCCTCTTCCAAACCAGAGCCCAAGGGGCAATCAATCTTCTCTCTACCTTAAAGCCCCGCCAGCTCTGAAAAAAAAAAAAAAAAACCCAAAAAAAAAAAAAAAGAATTTCAAAAACCCCCCCAAAAAATCTTTTTTTATCCAAAATGTCGAACGGATTCGCCAACGCCGAAGGTGACAAAAAGAAGAAGAAAATCGCCATAATAAGCGTCTCTTCTCTAATCCTCGTGGCTATGGTCGTCGCCGTTACCGTCGGCGTCAACAGCTCCCCCCACGAAGATCACGGAGATGGTCACGATGACGGTCACGGTAACGGAGCCGGGGAAATTTCGTCATCGACAAAAGCAATCCAAGCCATTTGTCAACCGACCGATTACAAAGAAACGTGCGAGAAGAGCCTGATGGCCGAAGCCGGTAACACAACGGACCCAAAAGAGCTCGTCAAAGTCGGCTTCAAAATCGCCACGGAGAAACTCAACTCGGCGATCAGAAACTCCACCACGCTTCAGGAACTAGCCAAGGATCCAAGAACCAACCAAGCCCTTCAGAACTGTCGCGAGCTTCTAGAATACGCCATCGACGATCTAAACGATTCGTTCAACCGAATCGGCACCTTCGAAATGGCGAAACTCGACGAGTTCGTCAACGATTTAAAGATCTGGCTGAGTGGGGCCCTCACGTACGAACAAACTTGTTTGGACGGATTCGAAAACACGACCGGCGATGCCGGTGAGAGAATGAAGGAGTTTTTGAAGACGGCTCAACAAATGACGAGCAACGGCCTTGCGATTGTAACTGAATTGTCGACGGTTTTGGGGACGCTGCAGATTCCGGGAATTACGGCGGGGCGGCGGCTGTTGGACGACGGAGTGCCGTCGTGGGTCAGCGACGGAAAGAGGCGGCTGATGCAGCTGGGGACGGCGGCGATGAAGCCGGATGTGGTGGTGGCGCAGGATGGAAGTGGAAAATACAAGACGATTAATGAAGCTTTGGTTGATGTGCCAAAGAAGAGTAACAAAACATTCGTGATTTATGTGAAGGCCGGAATTTATAAGGAAATAGTTGTTATTCCTAAGGCTTTGACTCATCTTACAATGTACGGTGATGGCCCGACCAAAACCGTCGTCACCGGTAATTTGAACTTTGTCGACGGCGTTCAAACTTTCAAGACAGCTACCTTCTGTAAGTTCACACACTCTTATCTGAAATTTAACTTTCATACATTTTTTTAAAAATTATTATGAATTTAATATAGTAGAAAATTTGCGTTATTTTTTAAAATTTTAAATATATTTTAAATTCACTTTTTTTTTCTCTCTTGAATAATACTTTAACCTTTTTTTTATCTCTTAAATATATTCAACATTTTTTTAGTACAAGAATTTACTACTTTTTACCATTTCATAAAAATATTATCACAAAATTAGTATCACCTTTTGCTTTTTTCTCTTTTTTTTACTATATTTAAATTTGAGTTTTGATTAAGTTATTGTTATAAAATTTTAAATATATATTTATATTATACTAAACCCACTTTTCTCTACAACAATACTTACTTGCCAAAAAAAGAAAATCAATTTGGCTCCTTAACTAATATATAGTTTAAGATACAAATTTTAGATTATTTTTCACACATTCAATAGTATTTATTCAATTCAAGCATAGCTTTAATTGTTGAACTAAATAAATATATATATATATATATATAATAAATGTCTGTCACATTAATAATTTTTCACTTTGAAACAGCCGTGATCGGAGCCAATTTCTACGCTCGAGACATGGGGTTCGAGAACAGCGCGGGAGCGACGAAGCACCAAGCCGTGGCGCTGCGAGTCCAATCCGACCGATCGATCTTCTACAACTGCCAAATGGATGGCTACCAAGACACCCTCTACGCCCACGCCCACCGCCAGTTCTACCGCGACTGCACGATCAGCGGCACCATCGACTTCGTGTTCGGCAACTCCGCCGCCATCTTCCAAAACTGCAAACTGGTGGTCCGTAAGCCAATGGACAACCAACAATGCATCGTCACGGCTCAAGGCCGGCTCGACCGCCGCGAACCGACCGCTCTGATCTTCCAAAACTGCCACTTCACGGGCGACCCGGCTTACTTGCCGTTCAAAGCCATCAACAAAGCGTATTTGGGCCGGCCCTGGAAGCAATATTCACGAACGATTATTATGGGCTCTCAAATCGACGATTTAATCCAGCCCGAGGGATGGCTGCCGTGGATGGGCGATTTTGGGCTCAACACGTTGTTCTACGCCGAGGTTCAGAACAAAGGGCCCGGGGCCGATGAGAGCAAGAGAGTGAAGTGGCGAGGAATTAAACATATTACGCCGCAACACGCCGCGGATTTCACTCCGAGGAGGTTTATAGACGGCGATGCTTGGATTAAGGACAAGGGAATTCCGTACGCTTCTGCAATGATGTAAAGGAAAAGGAAAGCGAAGAGAAGAGACGGCTTGTTTACTTACAAACTTCGGAGTTTAAATTATGATTAATTAATGTAACCATTGCAAATCGAATGGAAGAAATAATTTGTTGTTATTATTAATATTTTCTTGCCTAATTCTTTTGGGGATTTTTTTTTTTTTTTTTTTCCATTCAGTTGTTTGGGTCAAAGATTTTGCATGTATGTGTGTGGTTTCTTTACCATGCAATAACCCAACACAAGAGTATATAAATAAAGAAAAGAAAAGGTTAAATTTAAAGTTCTCTAAATAAGATTAAATTTATCATAATCAATCAATTTAGACTAACTATCCATTTCGTTTTTAGTTTACGGTTTTCACTTTTTTGAATGAATTCATAGTTAAATTTCAAAAACAAAAAACAAAGGCCCGACCTTGTTTTCTCCCAATTTCTCTACAATGATTTTCATCTCCCTTAAGGAAGTATTTGAATTCTTAGCCAAATTCTAAAAACAAAAACAAGGTTTTGAAAACTATTTTTTTTAGTTTTCAAAACATGGCTTGGTTTTTGAAAACATAGGCAAAAAGTATATGACAAAACAAGTAAAACCATAGTTATAGGCTTAATTTTTAAAAACCAAAAACCAAATTGGTTATCAAACGGGGCCAAAAAAACATAAAAGCACAAAAATGAAATGGTTTTGATTTTGAAAACATTTCTAAAAAACAAGTTTTCAATTTTTTTTTTTTTAGTTTTCAACTCTAGAATTTTGAAAACATTAAATATATATATATATATATATATATATATATATGATTTTGCAGGTATGTGTGTGGTTTCTCCACCATGCAACAAAACATTAAAAAATAAATGCTAAACAGAAATTAATTTTATAATATTTCAATCGTTAAAAATAGGTTCTGGACAAAATAGGATCAAATAGGGTTAAATTTAAAGTTTTGTATATCGGGGAATCGTCTTATGTATTGAAATGAGATTAAATTTGTTAATCCATCAATTAAAACTTTTGAGGTTCAATACTGATTTAGTATAGTATAAGAGTATAAAGTCTTAAACTAGCAAAATTAACGATGATATATAACCTATATTATGTGCAAAATTAAGAGTTCAAGGGATTGTAAAATAAAGTCTCAGAACTTTGAAAATTTAGTGACAGAAATTTTTAATTGAACTTAAATGCTAAACAAAAGTTAATTTTATAATATTTCTTTAAAAACTCTCTCTATATATGAATTTGCCATATTTTAAAAAATTAATGTAGTTTCGTTGAACCTTCTCTCTCTCTCTGGAAAATAAATTCCTAAGACTTCTAGTAATACACTAGAAAATGACAATGCAATAATTTCATTATATGAATTCTGAACAAGACACTTTTTTTTTTTTACACATTCACGACAATTGCGGTGGAAACTTCCACTCAAGAAGAAAAATCTTTTATCTCTATATTAATTTTGAGAAGTAGAATAGAAAATAGTTTCACTGTTGAAATTATGCTAAGTGAATGACAAAACATTGAATTTACAATAACCTATTAACTTGAGTTTTTAGGTCAAATGGTCAGTTCAATATAATGTTAGGGTGGAAAGTTATATATTTGTTTTATTTCAAACCTGGTAATGCAATTTTATTTTCAATAAAAATATTCATAATTACTTATTGATTTTGTGTTAGTATCAAGTCTCAATTGAGGAAAAAATATTAAAAATATTAAAAAAACCATAATTTATCAATTCGAGCTCTATTGAACACACTAAAATGTTAATTTTATCATTTTTAAGTACCAAATTATAACTAAAAAAAGTAAATAAAAAAAATCAATTAATTAAACTTTGATTTTTTAACACGATCAATAGTCAGACTTTAAAAAATTGAAAATGATAAGTTAAGGACAATTTAAAAATTCGTTTACTTATTATATACATTTAAGACCGAAATAAATTTTAAGAAATTGAAAATGATAATAAGGGGTAAAGAATAGAGATGCTGACTTCAATTCAAACTTTTAAAGAAATAAATCGTCAAAAAAAAAAAAAAAATCTCTAAGTTGACAATTTTAAATTCCACTTAATTCTTTAAAATCCAAAAAACATAGGTTATATTAGAAGTTTAGTCTCTCAACTTTTAGAGTTTATGTCAAATAGATTTTAAACTTTAAAAAGTATCTAATAAATTTATAAACTTTTAATTTTATGTCTAATATAGATGTCTAAACGTTAAAAAGTATTTGATAAATCTTTAAACTTTCAATGTTGTATATAATAAGCCCTTGAACTTTAAATTTTACGTCTAATAAGTTCTTGACGGTTGATTCGATATTTTTTAAAATGCACAAACATATTGGATACAAAAATTGAAAATTTAGTGTCCTATTAGACACAATTTCATTTTAGGTCTAATAGATTCATTGACTTTAACAAATGTTGAATATGCTAATAACTCATTAGACATAAATTTTAAAGTTTAGAGACCTACTTGACGATTTTAAAGTTCGAAAACCTATTAAATACAAAATTAAAATTTCAAAGATTCATGAGATACTTTTTAAAGTTTATGGACATTTTTTTTTTCGAGTTCAACAACATTTGGAGGTAAAAAGATTCGAATCTCTCTGACCTCTTAGTTGAGAGTATATATCAATTATGATTGAGTTATGCATGTTCATATACATATTAAACACAAACTTAAAAGTTCAAGAATTAAACTTATAATTTAATCAAAAAGATAATATAAAGGATTAAAGCAACTTTAGCATACCTCAATTAATTAAAAGATTTATAGGTACAAATCCCAAAGATCTGTGGCATTCAGGAACACCATGAAAAAAAATACAAAAAAAGAAAAATCCGTATTTGTATTTTAGTTTATATCTAAAAACATAAAAAAGATATTTACAACTCCAAACGTGTTACGCCACAGACAGAACCGTTATCTTTCTGAACCCACCGCCTCCGTTTCCTCCTTCTCATGATCCCGTTCCGTCGCATCTCCACAGAGAATCTTCTTCAATGACAACGACTTCACAAAATTCGCCGTTGCTCTCGAGGGCCCGTGTTCCGACATGTCGTCCACCTCCCTCGACTCGTCGTCCACCTCCAACGATGACACCAGCTCAACCTGATTACCACGACCCGGTTCTTCCTCCACCGACATCGAACCCGGTTCGCAAATATCCACGACTATCTCGGCCGGGTTATTAGAAGATCCGGGTTCGGGCTTCACCTCGGATCTACAAAGCGGGCAGGTCACGTGCGAATAAAACCACATATCAATACACCCCACGTGAAAGCTGTGATTACATTTGGGGATAATCCGCCCGATTTCGTTCTCTTCGAACTCGGATAAACAAACCGCGCAATAAATCGGATCCGGACCCGGGTCGGGTTTCGCACAGTGAACGAAAACGGGCAGGGATTTGAGAACCGACTGCGGCAAACCACGGGATGGAGCGGCGGCGGCTGCGATACGAGGCTCTGCCGTGAATACGAACTGCGTACGGCGGCGACGGCGGCGCTGGGATTGCCGTCGGCTGGGGGAGAGGAGGTACAATCGAACGTAGAGATGAAGACAAATCATGAGCATAACGACGAACAACAGTACAATAATTGCGCCGAGCATAATTTTTCCGCTGAGAGCGTAGCGTTTGTACGACGGCGGAGAGAAGATTCCGTCATCGTCGTCGGAGGCGGATGCGGTGGCCATTAAACGGCGGCGTTTTAGTTTCTACGGGGAAATTAGGAGAGAAGAAAGGAGAAAGGAAATTATGTGATAATGGAAGAGAGAAAGAAAAGGGATAATAAATTTAGGGAAGGAGGAAGGAAAATGTGAGGAAGCTTCGCGGTGGTTTCTCACCGAGCTTGCTTGTTTTTGGGAGTCTCTGTATGTCAAAATGATTGGAATTACTGTTTTTAATTATAAATCTCTGGGCCGATTTATTTTTTTAATTTTTTGTGGAATAGGTTTTTTTTAATATATATTGTAATAATTATTTGGATTTACCGGTGAAGTGGATTTGGCAGTAGTGGTGTAGGCAAAACAAACTACATTGACTCACTACTAAAAATAAAACTTTATATTAAACAAAATTAAAATAATATTTATTCTACACCATTGTTTAAGTAAGCCAACATAAACATGATTCAACTGACATAAAGTGTATACTTTCGATCAAAAAAATTAAAGGTTTGGATCTTTCACCCCACATGTTAGTCAACAAATAATAATAATAATCATAATCAAAGTTATTCAAGTAAATTACATTTTTGGAAGAAAAAAAATTATTATTTTTTAATCTTAAACTTGACAATCTTTAATTTTTACCTTAGCTTTAAAATTAATCCATTTGAATTTTGACTAAGATATGTGTTGCAATTTTTATCTTTCCTTTAATTCGTTAAGTCACCTATTAATTTAAACAAAAACAACGCCAAAAAATCTTCAAAAACTTTATAATTTCAATGAAAATTAAGCTTTTAACAAAACTGGCTATTAAATGACTCTACTAAAACTCATAAATTAGAAAATTAATTGGTTCTAATGTCGTTTTTCTATAAAAGTCTTTCAATTTTGTAAATAGACATATTTTTTATAATTTACTGAAAATACCTTTTTTAAGGACTATTCAAATAAAAGCCTATATGAAAATGAAAATTGTAAAACTTACATAAATTTAACGTCACGTCAAATTAGAGCATAAACCCACATGTTATAAAATAGAGCATAAATTTAAGGTTACATAAAACTTACATCAAATTAGAGCATAAACTTAGTTAAAGTTATAGATTCGGATCATTCACCCCACATGTTGTCAACATATAATAATAATAATCGATATTCAAGTAAATTACATTTTAGGGAGAAAAAAATCAATTTTTTTTTTTAATCCTTGACAATCTTTAGAGCATCAAATTAGAGGATAAATTTAAGGTTACATAAAACTTACATCAAATTAGAGCATAAACTTAGATAAGGTTAGAGATTCAGATAATCCATCCCACATGTTGTCAACAAATAATAATAATAAAAATAAATAATAATAATAATAATCATCATCATCATCGTCATTCAAGTAAATTACATTTTAGGGACAAAAAAATCAATTTCTTTTTATCTTTGACAATCTTTAATTTTTACCTTAGCTTTAAAATTAATCCTATTTGAATTTTGACTAAGATATGTGTTGCAATTTTTATCTTTCCTTTAATTCGTTAAGTCACCTATTAATTTAAACAAAAACAACGCCAGAAAATCTCCAAAAACTTTATAATTTCAATGCAAATTAAGCTTTCTTTCAATTTTGTAAATAGACATATATTTTATAATTTACTAAGAATACTTTTTTTAAGGACTATTCAATTTTTACTCTAAAAATTATTAAGTTGTATCCATTTTCACCTTAGACTTTTAATTTCATCAAATTAGAGCATAAACTTAGATCAGTGTGGTAGGTTTTACCCTCTAATCAATTTTTGCTGACTCACCAACTAATTTTAAAAAAAATAATGTAGTTTTGCATAATTTTAAATTTGATTAATGCACAAATCAATCATTGAATAACATTGTCTCAACTCATAAATTTTAACAAAAAATGTTAACAAAAACTCAATTCTAGTGTCGTTTTTCTTTGAAATTCTATCAATCTTGTACCAAGTATCTGTTTTATAATCCATTGAAAACACATTAGAATATATATTTTTCTTAATTCAGACGGAAACTTATCAGAGGGTAAAAACTGCAACACTTATTGAAAGTTTAGAGTAAAAATTGATACAACTTGATAAGTTTATGGGAAACATTGATTTTTCCACATTTATTACTAATGCATTAAAAACATGTTGATTTTGTCTTTCTTAGAATTTAAGACCTTATTTTGTAACAAATAATTTTCCATTGGTAAATTTGGTTTTTTTTTTTACAACAAATGTGGGTTATGAGGATTTGAACCTCTAACTTCAAAAGAAGGAGTACGTGTTAATTACCATTGAGCTATGCTTACTTTTGATGGTGACTTTTGTGTTTTAGTTTATTACTTATTGATTATTTAAAGCTATGAATAACAAAATTAAAATGCGGTTTCAAAAAAGAAAAATTATATATATATATATATATATATATATATATATATATATATATATATATATATATATATATATAAGTTCTAAAAATTATATATTAATGAATCTCAAACAAATTATACTATATCAATGAAAAAGTAGTCAGTTTGAATATAACTTAACTCATTAAGATATATACCTTCAACGGTCAGAGATTTAAATCTCCACCTTCACTCTATATGTTGTTGAACTAAAAAAATGAGAAAGTAAATTATTTATAATTTAACCTATATAGAGATGTGATATTTCTTCATGCAATTATAGTTATAGAATTAATTTAAATTAGTAAAAGAAATATTTGAAGTTAAAAAAATGTGAAAATAATATACATACTTATATTTTAATTTGTGAGGCTAAAAATAAGGTTAAAATATCATTTTTCTTTTTTTATTTTGGAGTTTATTTTATTTTAGTCTATGTACTTTCAAATGTCTAAATTTAGTTTTTTATACTTTTAATAAATCTTAAAATTAGTCATTGTTGTTCATTTGAACTTAATTTATATCCAACTTGATAAAAAAGAAATATTAATTTTCATTCGAGAAAAAAATATAATGTGAATGCATTTTCCAAGTTTCTAGAGAGAAGATTGGTAAAGACTTAATCTTTTTAGCAAATGTTAACTATAAATTAAAGATGGAGACTAATTTTAAGATTTATTAAAAGTATAGAATTTTTTGTTAAAAAAAAGTATAAAAACTAAATTTAGACATTTGAAGTATGAAAATTAAAATAGAACAAGTCTTTGTCGAGGAATTTTGGTCAATCCCAAATTGTCATGTCATTATTCCAAATTAATAGAAAAACTACACATAACTAAATTTGGGAGCAATTATAAATTGACATGTGTCCCAAATTTAATTTAAAGACAAAAATTGGCAAATTCTAAAATTAGAATGCCACATGTCTTCATTAACCATTTGACCAAATAATTAAACTTAATTTGGTCAAATTGGTTATATGGAATTTGGGCCAAAGTTGGACAAAATCCAAATCCAAACGGTTAGGTCGAAAGCTAACAAAGCTCAAGTCCAAGGCTAGGCCCAAAAGCCATTATGACTCAAGCCCACATGCCCATGGAAAGCTCTATAAATAGGGTTCTCCTTTATTTCGAGAGTTCATAAATTAAACTCTCTATAGAATTCAGAGCAAACAATGTTAGAAGACTCCCTGAAGTCGTAGGTGCTGAACACTCCTTGAAGACCAAAGACTCTTTAAGACTTGAAGACTCTAAAGATCAATTGAAGCTTCAACTTCGAGAATAAGCTACAAAGCCCTTGAGACAAATTCACCTTCGAGAACAAGCTGCAAAACCCTCAAATCAAATATACATCCGAGAACAAGATGCAAAGCTTTCAAACAAATTACACTTTAGAGAAAAATAAATAAGATGATCAAACATTAGAGATTGTACTACATCCACAAAAATCAATACAATTCAAGTTCATTTACACGTATTTTATTTATTTCTATTTTAAAATTTCCGGTGAACAATCTAACAAAAAAAAGAAAGAAAACAAAAAAAACAAGTCTCAAAATGACATTTTGATATAAAAGTAATAAGAACAAGGACATTTTAGATGTAGTGTAACCCTCCATTCCCAACCTTCGCTTTCAGTTTCAAACGAACACTCTGTCACGTGAACTGCCAATTGTTGTATTTGATTTGTGAGATTCGCCTACTTTGATATGGAAATCAATCTATCGCCCATTTGCAATTGAAATTAAAAATTGGGCTATTTGGTTGATTTCAAATATATATATATATATATATATATATATATATATATATATATATATATATATATATATATATATATATATATATATATATATATATATATATATTTGGTAACATTTCCGATATTTATTTTTTTCTTATTTTTAAATAAAAAAATATACACACATCTAGTGTCGAAGTAAACATAGCTAGTGGTAATTAGCATATACTCCTTTCCTTGTAATCGAAAGTTCAAATTCTCCTATCTCATATTTTTTGTACTAAAAAAAAATATACATTTAATAATTGTTTCATGTTTCTTGTTTTAAAAAAAAGCATATATGTTAGCTAATGCTTGTATCTTGTTCTCTACGACCATTTTAAGTCCATTAAATAAAAGTTTTATGTGAAAACTAGAATTTTAGGTTATATTTATTTATTTTTTAATATTTATTATGAATTTTATAACCAAGAATGATAAAATAGTATTTTATTTATGTTTTACTAGAAAGCAGAGACAATGAATAAAAAACTTGATTTTATTATTTTTAAAATTTGTGCACAATTTTAAAAATGTTACTAAAAATGAGAATCGGATGACAATAATACCAAATGTTGTTGAACTTAAAAAAACGGATACTCATGTTTTACAAAAATTATAAAAAAAAATGGAAAATTAAAAACAAAATGTTACCAAATGACCTATCAAAAACCTTATTCCTCTCATTTACTATGTTTGAGAGTGAGTTTGAAATGGTTAAAATCACTTTTTTCGTATTCAAAGCTACTCCAAAATGTGCTTTTAATGATTCAAAATCAATTTGTATGATATGAAAATTACATTTAAAAGTGTAAAATCAAATATCAAATTGATTTTGAATGATTAAACGTATGTTTCAAAGTAATTTGGAACATGATAAGTGATTTTAACAATTTCAAAATCACTTCTAGAGCTCATTCTTTTATGTATTGCGAGGATACCAAAACTGTCTATCTTATGATTGAATTTCACAACCTGAACTTTTGGATTAGGGCAAAGCCTGGCCACCCACCTAACAAGTTTGGCATCAATCCACCAACTTTCCAAGTCTTCAAATGAAAACCAATTGGGAAGAGTCTTTACAAAAAGTTAAAATGGAAAATCTAAAGGAAATAAAGGAAAAACACACCTTACTTACTTCGACGCTTCAAAACCTTCCAACACAAGGCAAATGGTAACGGGAAAACTTGTGTTTTTTTTCTTTTAATATTATTATTATATGAGAAATTTTGGACTCGTTTGATAACACTCGATCTTTTGTTACTTGTTTCTCATTTACTATTTTTTAATAAAAAAAAAACATAGATGCATTTGGTAAATTTTTGTTTCTTGTCATTCTTTCATTTTCATTGCAAAAAGAATATGAAAAAAATATTTGGTAACCATTTCTTGTTTCTTAAAATTTTAAATTAAAAATGTCAAAATTTTATTATGAAAATTAGGTTGTAAAATTAAATATCTAAAATTTTATTTTACATATTCTTTTCGATATTTATTATGCATTTCATAACTCAAGAATGACAAAATGATGCTTTAATTTTATTTATATTGTGGAAAAAATGGAAATAGAAACACGAAACTTGATTTTGTTGTTTTCAAATCTTTTACACAATTTTGGAAACGTTTCTGAAATATGATAAACAAAAAATGGAAATACTTACCAAACGCTTTTATTTCTCAACAACTAAAACGAGAATCAAGAAATGAGAAACATGAACGTTGTTACCAAAGACTCATTTGCAATTCAATCTCAAAAAATATTATTTAAAGATGACTAACACGAAAGTCTTTTTTTTAGGAAAGTGAGAGGTTTCATTTTAAAACATAGTCATTGGTAAACAATCACTTTTTTTTACAATACTTATCTATTGATTGGACAACATGTGATGTCTTACTCATCACAAGAGAGGCTTTCTCGTTTTCAAAAGAAATAAAATATAGGTTAAATTACACATTTAGTCCCTAAACTTTGAGATTTGTATCTATTTAGTCCATGAACTTTCAAAATTACAAATTTAGTCCTTGGACTTTTAAAATTTTTAAAATTTACGGGTCTAATAGACAAAATTGAAATTTTAGGGTTCCATTAGACAAAATTTAAATTTATATCTAATAGATCAATTAATTTTTAAAAATTTCAAATTTAACAGAGACCTATTAGACACAAAATTGAAAGTTTAAAGACCTATTAGACACAAAATTGAAAGTTTAGGGACCTATTAGACACTTTTAAAAGTTTAGGGACCAAATAGATACAAACCTCAAAATTTAGGGACTAAACTTGTAATTGAACCTAAAATATAATATAATAGTATATCTATTGCTTAGCCGAACTATGCTATGCTAAGATTGGTGAGAAATTTTTTGTCCTACCATCATAAAATTTTGAAAAATATTTATATAGTTTCTAGTTATCTTCCTACTAACCACCGTTTAAAAAATTGATCCCTATTTATTTTTTTTAGAAAAGAGAAAACCTATATAATATTTTCAATAGAATATTAACTATACTAAAAAAAATATTTATTTAATTTAGTAAATGAAAAAAGAAGGCGGGAAAGGGCAGGCACGCTCGGCTCGACCACTATAAACAACGTCACGAAGCACGTCCGTTGAGAGGGTTTTTAGCATTTTGAACTGACGATCTCTAATGGCCGAGGCGCTCTCGATCTGATTTCTTCTCTTCCTCATCCAGGTCTCCCTCTCTCTTATCGTCATTTGTAAATTTGTGTTGAAAATTCTCAAATCCTTTGCGTTTTCATCTTCTCTCTGTTTGCGTTGATTTTGTTCGATTCTTTAGGAGAAGATCGAGGCTCCGATTGGCTTGAAACGGCACTTTTCTACATGGAAATTTCATCGATCTTGTTCATCCGCATTCTTCTGCACTTGCCGTAGTGCGTTGAAAGAAATCAAGAAATCAGAGAACGATTTATCGGAGATTTGAGTGAGTAGTTTCTTCACTGATTTTATCTACTATTTGTAATTTGTGCGTGTTTCCTCGATCTATTGCTTTCAATTATTAGAAATTTTTCAAGCTTTCAATACACGAATTCTAGGAATACAGTAAGCGATAAATCGATCTGTTGATTGCGTGATTGAGAAATCGATTCGTTGTCTTCACTTTATATATATATATATATATATATATATATATATATATATATTTACTTCCGATTCCTAATGGCATTTGTTTGTTCATTCATGCGATAAATTAGAAAGAAGTTTTCTCTGTCTTAATGCAGGGTTTTATTTAGATTTTTGGCGAAGTCGAAGCCAAAATACAGAACGACGAGGGATATTGATCACCGAGCTTTACAATCTGAACAAAACATTTGTTGTTATGTTCTTCAATTTGCCTTTTGGATTGTAAAATTTTTCAGTCTCTGATGTGATACCTATATTCAACTCTGCAGCAATTCGATACATCACATCCAAGGATCACGCCTCTGTTCTCCACTCTCGCATTCTGCTCAGGTTCTCTCTAACATCGATCAATAACATCATCCGTGCTCAGGTTCTCTTTAATAAACTTTTTGTGTTTATGTCCATAGATTTTTTTTTTTTTAATTTGTGAGAATTTTTTGTGGTCGTTCTTTTAGTATGTTTAAGAATTTAGCATTGTGGTTCTTTTTATTGTGCTATTTTGTGATTTCTGGTTCTTCATTACCTTAATTTTTGGTAATGTAGTAGCTGCTCCCTGATATTGAAGCATTTTCTCATTTGAATTGCTCGCTATAGGTTGATAATTTTGATTTATTTACCTGCCTGAAATGCTGTCAATCAATAATGCTTCGATTGAATTTGCTGCACGTTTTCATTGAATCTTTTAAAATATTTCAAACATTCAACACCTTTGAACTTCTTCATATCATAAGTACATGCCTCCGCACTTTTTGAGATTTAACTTTATTGTCTAGGTAGTTATATTTTTAGTTTTCTCCTCGCTAGCGGTGTACAAGTTCGCGTATATATCAAGCTATTTTAAAATGGTTACATCTGGAAACTTCTCTTAACTTTATTTTTTCATTCGAAGAGACTAGGCTGCAATATATGTAGATTGCTGATTGTTGGGTGTTTATTGATTATTTTATTGAGCTAATGTCGATCTATAATTGCATTTGCTACGTTTTTCTATGAATGTAGTTTTGAGTTTCAAATCTTGTACAATATATGCTTTTTCTGTGAAATAGTTTATTGGTTAATTATAAAAAATGATAATTATCGAAAGGAAAAATCATGTACGCTCATGAGAGCTGAAAATAGGAACATTAGCAATATGTGTATGTTGTATAATCAAATATAGTGATTTTATAATTACATACTATTTTTAATTTTAATTTTATTGCATCTTTTTCTTTGTCTAAAAAGCATGATATGACTTGCTTTTCTCATTTTCTATCTCATCTCAAATTTTGGTTCTTTTATTCTTTACTAAAAACTTAGGCCGGTTTGATAATTATTTCGTTTCTAGTTTTCTGTTTTAAAAACTTATGCCTACTTTCTCTTAATTTCTATAGTATGTTTTTTACCATTCTTGCAAATGCATTGAAATTTCTAGCCAAATTTCAAAAGCAAAAACAAGTTTTCAAAAACTACTTTTTGTTTTTTTTAGTTTTTAAATTTTGGCTCATAAACATAGACAACAAAGTAAAGAAATACATAAGTGGAATTAGTGTTTATAAGCTAAATTTTCAAAAATAAAAACAAAATGATTATCAAATGAGGTCTTAGCTTTTAGTTTGTATTTGATGTATTTAATGATTAAATTTACAGATTTTAATTTTAGTGTTTAATATTTTAATCATGGTTTATGTTTGAGTAGTTGATTGGTTCACTTTTGCAATTTAGTAATTATGATGATATGATTTCTTTTGTCATATTATATTTGTTTGGACTTTTGTTGTTACTTTTTAATTGTAATGTCAAGTTTTCTACACACCTTAAATGTTAGTAAAATAAGCCTTCACTTCTTGTCGCTTGATTGATTAATCCTGAATCCAAGTTAACTATAATGGTTTAATACTACAAAATAATGAAAAGTCGACCAAAAAAAAATTATAGTTTCACAACATACTTTAAATTTTATTTTGATTAAAACTATAACTTCAGTTTTGAACTTACAAGTTTGTGTCTAAGTCTCAAGACTTTAAATAAGTCTTAAATTTTTAATTTTGTGTCAAATAAGTCTCTAAATTTTAAAAATGTCTAGTAGGTTAAAAAAAATTAATTTTATATATAATAAATCTCTAACATTTTCAAAAAAAAATTTAAAATTTAATGATCTATTAGATACAAGATTAAATTTTATGTTTAATTGGACCTCAAACTTTCAATTTTGTATATAGTAGATTCATGAGTTTAAAAAAATCTCATATAGGTTTAAGTACTTATTAGACATTTTTTTATCCACAAAACTTTATCCATTGGTTAATCTATCCGCATGCTTGTTGTGCTGTTTAGATGTCATTTTAACTTTAGACACTTCATTAACAATTTTCGTCGTCGGAATGTTAGACTGGACCGGATTCAGCAAAGCTTCCGAATCGCTTGAGGTACGTTATCTTGGATTCTTGCTGTCAATTATTGAATCAAATTAAATCATATTAACAGATGAAAGGTGATTTGAAAATTTTTTTCCCCCTTCATGTCCACGCGCAACTCAAGTAATTTCTTGAATTTAATTAAAATGTGTTTGTCGCATTATAAAGGAAAATTTAATATAAAAGCTTTTGTAAATATTTTTAGAAAGAATTATTTCTTAAAAATACTATACTATTTCTGTTCCCAGGTATCATAATTAAACTTTTGTTGCTTTTTGCTGTAAGTATGGTATTGAGTTTCGAGTCAAATTTTCTTTTGTGCAAAATTGATTATCTATTTATTAGGGGAAAAAAAAAAAGAAATTATAATTTTTTTTTAAACTTAAAAAATTATTAATAATTATCATATGAATTCTTATTTGTCAGTCGCATTTTTCTAAAAGAATTTGTAAAAGCTTTGAAGTCCTACTTTGCTTCTTGAATTTTTAAGTTTGTTCTATTTTGGTAATTGAACTTTCAGGTTTACTATTTTAAGTTCATCATTTTGGTCCTTAAACTTTTATAATGTATGTTTTAGTCATGAACTTTAAAAAAAAATAACTATTTTGGTCATTACCTTTGTTTTATTTTAGTTTTAAAAAATTAATGGTTTAGCTACAAGTGTGTGTACTAACATGTGTTAATATGAACATGATTTCAATTCAATTAAGTTGAGATGAACATTGGGTAAAACAAATTAGAGGTCGAAAAGTAACATAGCAATGACAAAAAAGGTTATTTTTTTAAAGTTCAAAGACTAAAATAGACATTTTAAAAGCTTAAAGACCAAAATTGAACAAACTCAAAAGTTGAAGGACCAAAACAAAACAAACTTGAAAATTTAGGGACTAAAATGAGATTTAAACCAAAAAACAATTATTGTATTTTCTCAATTCTCCTTTTCTTTTAAAAAGTAAACAGAATTGATTCAAACCAATTATGAATTTGAAATTAATCATCTTCCAATAAAGTATTGTTTATAAAGTAAAAACAATACGATGAAGAAAAATGTTGTTCAACCTCCATTGATTATTAATCAAGTACTACTATTTGACAACCATTTAGTTTTGATTTTTAATTTTTAAAAATTAAGCTTATAACTTTTTTTTTGTCTTGTCATCAACTATTTTTTTGTCTTGATTATAACTATTTATAATCAAGTACTTTTTTTCCTTATAGAATTTGACAAAATCCAAATGGCTATCTAACAGACTATTTTCAAACCTGTTCTTTTTGTTTTACTATATGACCTTTAGCCATGCTCCACATGAAAGAATGCTTCAACTGTGTCCACATCATTGAAAATTTTAACGTTTTTTTTTTCCCACGAAGGATTGAAAGTTTATGTTATTTAAAATACAATGAGTAAAAAAATATCTAAATTATTTTTCTCACTTGTAATTTGTATATTTCTATGCCATTTTTCGTGATTTTCATATTTACCATGATGTATTGTAGTTTGTAAAGTTTTGTTATCCTGATACTGTAAAAGTTAAAAGTTACTTCCAAAATCGTTGAAGAGAAATAAATTGCATTTTTTCCTGCACTTGTTGATAAATACGTCCGTTTAATTCTGCAGCCTATCGTCGGCTCCCTGGCAAATGTAAAAAGCAATTAGCGCATATTTTTTTAAAAAAATAAATTAAGGGAATTTATTAATCTAAAGCAAAAGTTTTAAATAATAAGAAGAAACCCGTTGCGGTATAGCTAACGTAAGATAAAATAAATTTTCGGGAGAAGAAACAATGCAATTTTTATTGTTGACGAACATCAGTTTTTTTCTTCTGCCACAGCCTATCTAAAGCACTGTCGGCATCTCCCTGAAAAATATGAAACCAGAAATTTAAACCTCAGGGCAATCTTGACATACTTTTAATGCACTCAAAACACATGCTTTTCAGCCAATAATCAACGGACAGTTACCATAACTCAAAAAAATGGTTAAATTACATATTTAGTCTCTATAGTTTAAAAAGTTAAAATTTCATCCTTATAGTTTCATAAATAGTCCCTAAAAAAAGTCAACAACCATAGGGAATAATTTTAACGTTTAAATTATAGAGATTAAATTCTAACTTTTTCAAAATTATAGGGACCAAATTTGTAATTTAACCTTCAAAAATCAACAAACGACGTTCATCAACACATACCATACAATGATTAAATATTCAAAAGCTAACAATAAGATTAATAACTAAATATGCAAAAGCTAAGGATAAGATTGATATTAATAAGCACACAAGGAAAACAAAAGGGGACCATTATTCATTTATTTGAGTAATAAACATCTATATGGACAATAATTATTTAAAACTAATCAAAATTATGTAGTAGGTTAAGTGATGGATTTTAAATTCAATTTTTGTTCTATGGTTAGTGAAAAATTATTTGATGGTTAAAATAATTTTAAATAAAAAAAATTAGAAATTTAAAATGATATAAATATAGAAGTTATGGACATAACAAACATATTGACCTAAAAATATATTTACACTTTTATTTTTTGTTATCATTTTCAACATTAATTTTTAAGTTTTTTATATTAAAAAAAAAGAGAGAAAATACATTTACTCTTTTAGCACGTGTAAGATATATTGAATAAGCTTAATGTTAAATAAAAATATTTGTATGATTGGTCACTATTAGTTTAGTAGATGGTAATTTATAACATATAGTAGATGTGGGCCCGAAGTTTGCCTTTTCAAGCAATAATCTGTGCTCGGTCCACTAGATTGGGCCAAACTGAAATTGGTTGATAAGACACAAATTATTAGCTGACTTCTTTGAAATATGTAGACAGGTCCGAACACACACACACATACAAACTTTCACACTTGTGTGAAATAGATATCAAAATAGATTCTTGAACTTTTAATTTTGTGTCTAATCAATTATCGAGCTTTCAATTTTATGTCTAATAAATATTTGAGCTTTCAATTTCGTGTCTAATAGGTCTTTTACCTATTCAACATTTTTTTAAATTCACAAACCTATTGAACACAAAATTAAAAGTTAAATGTTCTATTAGAGACAAATTTCAATTTTATGTCTAATAGATACATTGAATTTTTTTTTTTTTTTTTTAAAATTGTTGAATGTTAGTGACCTATTAAACACAAAATTGAGAGTTTAGATACCTATTTGACATTTTTAAAGTTCAAAGGTCTATTAAACACAATCGAAATTTCAAGAACCTAGCAAATATATTTTAAAATTTAAAGACTTATTAAACACAAACATGAAACTTTAGGGGCTAAACTTGTACTTTAACCTAAAAAATATTTATTTATTATGAATATTTTTCAAGTAAAATGTTTAAATATTAGAGATGAAAAATACAATACTGTTAAAAATTTTATAATTACAATAATATGAATACTATTACGATTAAGTTCCGACAAAAATTCTTATTATAAAAAAAGTTCGACAAAATTTTGAGCCATATAATTAGATTAAAACTAAAAGTAAATTTGAAAAATAAAGTACAAAAAAATATTAATAAGCACATGGCAAAAGCATATTGATATAATATTTACCATGTGAATTGATTACTTGTTATGTATACGAAAATCTACTGAAACAAAAATTTGGGCCTTTGATTCAAAAGCACTCATCCAAAAGACAAATAGAAAACGGTAATGCAACAGAAAGAAGTTTGCATACAAAAGTGAAGTTCAACAGAAACATTGAAATACCAATGGTCATTAGCATTGATACATTGACACAATGACATTTCGGGGGTGTTTGGAGCAATGAGTTGGGTTGGGTTATTTTGGAATCCAAACCCAAACCCTTGTTTGGGCCACTGTGTTCAAAACCCAATGGTTGGGCCACTGTGTTCAAAACCCAATGGTTTTGAAACACAACCCCATGGTTTTGCATAGTGAAATGGGGGAGTTTGATTTCCAACACACCGGTTTGCTCCTCATTTGGCTCATGTTTTCATTATCACGTTTTCTTATCTCTCCTGTCTCTTCCATTGTTTTTTTTAATTGGTATCTCACATCTTTTTTGTAACAAACAATAAATTATTACAAATGTTTGTTTATACATGTCATAACATAACCAAATTTCGTATTTGACAAAGTAATTATTTTTCATTGGAAACTCACATTTTTTTTTTGAAAAACAATAAATTATTACAAATGTTTTGTTTTTTTATACTTGTCATAAACCTAACCAATTTTGATATTTGACAAAGTAATTATTTTTCATTGGAAACTCACATTTTTTTTTGTAAAAAACAATAAATTATTACAAATATTTTTTTTATACTTGTCATAAACCTAACCAAATTTCATTCTCTAAAAGGCAAGCACACAAAATGACATACAAATTCAATCTTTTTAAAAATACACTCATTAGAAATGCATGATTATTTTCGTACATATCGAGAATCTTCTAAAATTTTGTATCAGTTGCAATTATTATGTGAAAGAAAACTTAATGGTAATGAAATTCAAATACTAGTGTTACTGCTAAATATTTTAAGGACATTCAATTCCAACTTAACAATGTCCTTTATATGACTTATTATCTTATTAAAAATAAGAAAAAAATATGCAGTTGATATACTTTTAAAAAATCAAGAACAGAAATTTTCACTTATGTCCATGACCTTTTACAAAAAGAATAAATGATAGAAATAAAAGAATAAGCAATTGTGCTTACCTAAAGTTCAAAATGTGTCCAATAATAAATGTGTGACATGCATCCAATTTGTTCAGAAAATGACATGTTTGGCAACTATATGATAAATGTATTCAACAGGTGTCGCATACAATCACATTACAGCAAATCTCGTTACAGCAATTTAGTCATAGATTGAAAATTAGAAGCATGAACCTGTCTGTCATCGAACAGATGGTACATATTACTAAGGTTACTTGTTAGATGATAATTAAAACCATCTTCAATTGTTTCCTAACAACTTCTGTACGTAATAAACCTTTAAAAGTTCTTAAAGAATTCAATGAAAGTGCATTAGATTCAATCGAATCATAATTGATTAACAACATTTCAGGCAGGTGATTAAGTTTAAAATATCAACATACAAAAGTAAATTCAAATAAGAACAAGATTCTAAATCGGTGAAGCCTCCACTAAAAGTATAAACCCTAACTAACAGCCAGAAATCACGGAATGGCATAAATAAACAGAATTCTCGAGCAAAATTCCATAATAGACAAAAACGATGACGAGAAACGTGAACAGAAATGATTTATGAAATAGAACCTGAGCACGGATAAATCCGCAGAGAGCGAAAGTGGAGAATTGGCCAGTATAGACGCCATTTTCGTCCAAGTGACCGATGTTAATCTGAACCGAGGCGTGGTCCTTGGAGGTGATGAGTCGATTTGTTGCAGAGCTGAAATTACATACCACAACGAAGTTCAGAGAAACTTAGAATGTAATATCCAAGTGGTAGAAGATAACAAACAACAACGTTTTGTGAAGATTAGGTTAATTACCACTTCCTAGGAATATAAAGCTCGGTGATCTTTCCTTCTTCGTTCTGCATTTTGGCTTCCACGACCTAATTCGTCAAAGATTAGCGAAAACGTGCATCGGTAAAGAAACAACTCAAAAAAATGGTTTCTAATCCATCATTTGAATGAACAGACGCTTTGAGAAATCGGAAGTAATTAAAAAGAAAAACAAGAAGCAAATCCGAAACTGAAACTGAGAATGAGAGTAATCGTTTCATTTTTAGGACACAAAACATTTATTTCTCGATCACGTAATCCATGGAGAGGAAACAGTAGTAAATAACCTAGTTATCGTCTAATTCAAACTAGAAGAATGAGAAAATCATTATAAAAAAATGTGAGGAAAATCGTTTCGAAAGAGAGAGAGAGAATTACCAGAGCCTGCCAAGAATTGCTGTGAGAGAGGAAGATGATTGTTGTGAAGAGCGGATGAGAACTGTAAACCCAAAGCCCTAACCCTTTATGTACCTTCACTGGGCCTGATCTTGATTGGGCCTGTTTTGTTGGCCCATGAATGATAACGTTTAATCTGAAAAAATGACTTCTGTTTTTTTTTTCGGGTTAACTACATGAATGCCATATTTGGAACCAAATTTTACAAAAATGGCACGTTTTGTTATTAATATTAGTTTTGTCACTTTTCAAGCCAAATAGTAGCCAAATCTAGAGGAACATTACTCATTTACCCCTCTATTTATTGCTCTGTCTATATAAAAGAAATAAAATATATGGATACTTTCCATAAACGTTGAAACCTATATCCTTCCCTCCAAACACCATTAATTTTGTATAGAAATAAAATAGATGAAAGATTTTTACAATTTTTCTCCTAAAATCTAGGGATTTTAAAAACTAGACAACCATTTCCATTATCAACGGTTCCATTCCTGATACGTAGGGGGTATATATATTATATATCTGAGAATATAATAGGGGTATATATAATATATATTTGAGAATATAATAGGAGATCATGTCATCCCAAGCATATAAAATGATTACATGCTGATATATATATCATATACCTCAACATATATATTTATGGATACAATTTACAACACAATATATATATATAGAAACTCATTGAACATTATATATTACATACAGTAAACATAAAATGGATAGATCATGTTATGACATTATAACTATATAATGTAAGGTTATCTCAAAATTAATAAAATTATCACCAATACAAAACATATGACGATTATTTACCTATGTTTATATAATATATGTCTGTGAATATAACTATGTTTATTGTTTATATAGAATATAATAGAATTATATATAGATGTATATATAATGTACTTCTATGTAAATTTGTTTTTTACAATATACTTAATATTATATATTTGACGTCAAGTATTTTAAAAATCAACCAAAGGAAATTTTCAAATAAAACAAAACGTAAATAAAAAAACGTAAATAAAAGTCAATAAACAATAAAGAAAATTTCCATACTACTAAAGTTGGTATGTAATACAAAATTTAAATTAAAACCCAAAGGAAAAATAAACAAAAAAGAAGAAGAAAGAAGAACATTACTCATTTTGGAGAATAAAAGAGAGTTGGCGTTAATTGAAAAGTCTACCGGATGGCAACGGAAAAAACAAACTAAAGAGAATAATTAAACATAATTTGTTAACCTAAATGTTATTAATGGTAACAAAAAATTAACACCTAATTTGAATGGTATAATATTAGAGAATAAAAAAAATTTCATCATAAAAAATAGCTTTACGTAATTAATAGTAAAGTTATTTACCTAAATTGAATGATTTCATTATGGAAACAATAAATGACAATAAATAACATTATTATAAAGAAATGCAAAAATTGTAAGGGTATAAATGGAATAATATAATTTCATAAACATGAGGCATGCTAGGGCTGATATTTTTTTAAAAATGAGTCATTTGTGAAATATATGGTTGAAAACGTGCTCTTTGGCATAATTTTCCTTTTTTTTCCCCTGAAATATGGACGTCAGTCCCTAATTTAGAGAAGGTCTAACTAAAGATTAACCCAAACATCTTGTATGATATGAATTTTAACATTAAAACCTCAAATTTTCAAATCTCCTAAAATCATGCATTTATAGATTTACATATTTGAATTTTGTTTTATGTTTTTAGTTTCTCTTTCTTCATCCATTATATATATATATATTTTTGTTGAACCTTCTCTAATTGCATCCATGGCATTGAGAGGTATACAAAAAAACGATGAGATAGTTGAAGTTTATGGTGAAGGACCATTTATTTCACCAGAGTTCTTATTTCTCTGTTGATAAACGTCATTGGTTGCAAGTTTGACAACCTGTTGCACTTGCTTTTATATGTTGTTTGTTGATGTGTAGCCGAATGATTATGATAAACTGCATTTTTTTTAATGTCGATCGAAGAGTTCTAATCGACATGGTGAGATAGAAGAATTATGGGTGTGTTGAACTGGTTTTGGGGTGTTGAAAGATTGATTAATCTGCTTGAAACTAAAGTCAATGGCGCAATTAGTGCAACTGATGATGATTTAATTTTCATAAAAAATAATTTCATAGCCAATACATATTCAAAACTCCATGGTAGAAGCTTCATGAGTTTTGTGACGGAAGCATTCAATGATAATACGATTGTTATGCTTTTGGACGGCGACAAAAGTGGAAGTGAGTGTTAAAAGAATGAAAGTCTTCTGTAAATGGGAGCGAAAATGTCTAAAAGAGGAAATATATATGTTGCATATTTGTACAAAAATATATAGTATTATTTGCTAGAGGTTCTTAGTCGTCTCTTGTGCCATGAAGCTTTTTTATTTGTGAGTACAAGTGTACTTGTGTGGCTCAATAATGAATACATAATACTCTTATGTTCCGTGAAGAAGAAAAGCTTATGAGAAGATGGTGAGAGCTAACACAAATTTTGATGTTTGAGGAGACTGACACTCTCAATGTTGACACAATATCACTTTGTCTACCAATCAAGTACAAGGTATTTACATGGCTCAGTTTGACAAAGATTTTACATTTTTTTAGAACAATGTATTTGTGTGGCTCGGTCTGAGAAACATCTTAGCTTTTATGATAAGAATGATATTTCCCACCTGACTAGTCAACATAAGCAAGAACCTTTATGTTGACCACATCTAAAAATCTAACAACGTAACTATTATTTACTTCGAAAAAAATTCCTCTCAATTTAGGCGTTATTTCTTATGTTTTACAAAAACTTAATGGTGGTTAGTAGGATAACTAGTAGATAAGTGTTATACTTGATAGGGGTGTGAGAAGAAGAAATAATAGAGATTTAAAAATATATATATATGAAAAATATCTACATTTCTTATCGTCTAGTTAGTAGGGAAGTAGTTTTCTTAAAAATATTTAGTTTTGCTTGTTACTATTTTTATTTTTTAGGAAATTACACTATATGTGAGGATGTGTTGGGAAAAAAAAACTCACTTCTACCTCATGAATAACCATAAAAATCACTAAGAAATTAAACAAAACGACAAAAACAATAAACACAAAAATGTGCCTAAAAAACTCTCAAACCGGAGAAAAACCACAACCCAAATCTCAAACAAGAACACTCTCTCAAATCTTCGTATAAGAACACTCTCTCAAATTTTCGTATACTTACCATTTTCACCAATCTCAAACAAGAGAATACAAATAGAAAATTTAACTAGTTAGTACATCAAAGCTTAAAATGTTTTCAACTGCAACAATTAGAAAAGAAAGTCTAGGCTCCTTTTATAGCAATTGAAGCACAACACCTAAACATTTTTATGTGTGAATTTTAATCTTATGATATTTTACCCAAAATCCTATATGACGAAGATTCAAACCAACAATCCTAAAAGAAACTAACCTATTTTAGATATCGACCTACCTTCGTGGGCTAGTTTTTCTCAATTTAAAGCTACACAATTGCAACGCATCGAAAAGTTTGATAGTATTAAAATAATGGGTAAATTATAGACATGGAGAGTTGGATCGCGAGGGTCTCGTGGGAATGATGATTAAAATAAATAACGGCGTGAAGTTGGACACCCAAAAACTCACTGCTATTTATTAGGGTTTCTCAATGCCAACGACCCTCTCCCTTTGATCCCCCATGCTCTTTGGAAAGAGATATAGAGAAAAAAAAAATTAAAATATCATTTTGATCTATATATTTCGGGTTTCTTTTCCTCTGTCTATGTATTTTTAAATGTCTAATTTTAGTCTATGTACGTTCGATAAAGCTTAAAATTAGTCTCTATCATTAGTTTGTCGTTTTTTTTGGGAAAAAATAGCCTCTATTGGTTTTGCTTTTATAAATTTCAAAATTATGTTCACATTGTGTCTTTTATTGCATGAAAATTATTGTTATTATTTAGCCAATCTAAAAAAAAAAAAAACTAATTTCAAACTAACAGTAGGAGCTAATTTTAAGATTTATTGAAAATATCAAACTAAAATTAGACATTTGAAAGTATAGGAACTAAAATGAAATAGTTTAGATTAAGATAGTCTATAAGTTATAATAATTTGTACAGTTATATAATATGTATTTAAGATGCAAAATTATTTATTCTAAATTATAATAGTCTATGTTTAGAATACATAATATCTCGAAACAGTCTCTAGAATTCATGTACCAAAATGATATTTTAATAATTAATTAATTTTTTATTTTTTATTTTTTTTTAAAAAAAAAAGCTATAAAGCAATTCCTCTCTCACCTCTCTACATCTAACTTTCGCCTTTTTCAAATTCCCACTAAAACCTTCCACCTGATTTGATCTCTTCACCTTCCCAAAAAAAATGTCGTCCAAATCCCCTGTTTTCCCCTTCCCTGAGCCTCAGCACTTCAGCGATTATGGCTTCGACCCTCAAATCGACTATTTTCAGGTTCTTTTTCCTTCATTTTTCTTCATCTTTAAAAAAAAAAATCGAATTTTCCATTTATTCATTCAAATGGGTTTTTTGTTTTTTTTTTTTTTTTGGGTGGTGATATTTAGGTTTTGGAAGAAGCAAGAAAACACAAACGAGAGGCTTCAAGATCCATAGACTCGATTCATTTCAAGCTCCAAAAGCCCATTTCCAAAGACGATTCAAAGAAAACCAAGAAAAAAAAACGCTGGTGGAAAAACGCTCTCTTCTTCTTCAAATGGAAGTGGATCCACCACCAAAACGACGCCGTTTTCGCCGACCACGACGTTCACCACGCCAGAGCCCGATCTTTCCGCGCCTCCATCTCCGGTCCGGTTTACGTAACCGAAAGCCGGAGCGGTTCCACCACCCCGTACCGGTCCACGACTCGACCGTCGTCCGGCCCACTCGCCGGAACTCTAACGCCGACGAGAAAAGGCGACATCGAAATTCCTTATCTCAGCCTTCGAGAACTGAACATGGAGCAACAACAATACAGACACTCCACGTCAGCAGCCATGCCTATTTACTTGGTCACTTGAAAAAACAAAACCAACCCTTTTTTTTGGGGTTGTGGATTTCGATTATTATTATAATTATTAAAGGGCCATTAGATTTATGGAGAAGAAAGTACTCTGTAAATGGTTTTTTTTTTTTTTTTTTATGGGTTGTCGATTGGGTGGATGGGTTAACCGGCGGGGCCGGTGTCCGAGGGTTGCTTTTGGTTTTCTTTTTATTTTTAAAAAAACTGGAAAGCTGTGTTTGATCCATCGGGAAAAGGATGGGATCTTTCTTTTGATCCGCCTTTATTCATTTCCACGTTCTACCTGGAATCGTCTTTGCCCTTTTTCTTTTCCTTTCTTCTTTTGCATTTTAAGCTTTAACATCGTCATTATATCCGCTTTCTCCAAAATTTTAGGAGGGTTAACTGTAAATGGATGAAATTTCCTTCGAATTAAGGTCATGTTTGATTTTTGAGTGTAGTTCAATTTGTAAAAACATTATGGACTTGTTTGGAATGACTTTTTATGTGCTTTGAAAATTGTTTTTAAGTTAAGCGCTTAAAAGTCATTCCGAACCGATTTTTATATCTTTGACAAACAGGTCCATAGGTTTAAATCTTTATTGCTCATCTCTCTATTAGTATGATAAAATGTTTGATAAGTTTTAAACTGTTAAAGTTGTATTATTAAGTTTTTAAATTTTAATTTTGTGTCTAATAGGTCTTTTCTTTTATGAAATACTTTCTAGGTTTTAGAAGCTTTTTTAGTATGATAATAAATGTAGAGCTTTAAAGGTTGTCATTTGAATCTTCGATTTAATGAAAAGAAGTAGATGCATTTGTTGTTAAGTTATGTTCATATTAACTTAGAATTTAGGGCTTGTCGGGTAGAAACTTGAAATTTCAAGTTTATTATACTTTTTCAAGCCGGGGATGTTATACACTTTAAATTTTAGTTGTTTATAAGAAAACCCTTAAAGTAGGGAATAAACTTATAGTTTATTATTATTTTTTTAGTTAAGGATTTGATTTTGGAATTAATATTAAAACCCTTTTAAAAAAAAGGTATTGAAACCCTTTTCTAAAAAAAGCAAATCAAACCGACTTGATTGGATGGCATTTGACAAATGATTCTTTGAAGGGAGAACAACGTTTGTTTAGCACATTAAAAACATATTTCTAATTTCTAATTCAAAATTATTTATTTCGATAATTAAAAGTAATTCCAAAACACTTTTTCTAAAAAAAATTATACCTTTTTTCTTTCACAAAAGTTATTTTTGACTGATAGTTTTTTTTAGCTTGCACCCTAATTTTAGGATCTAAAAGTATTATTACTTTTCCAATTCTTTAAACTACTCAATCAACTGTCGGTTGTAATAGTGTGGTTTTTTAACCAGATCCGTTGGAGGATTCTCAGTACCTTCTCATTTAATTTTCCTTCTACCCTTAATTTTTTTCTCTCACACCGAATCGAACGGTTCACAGTGGATCCAACCTTTCGTCAGCATTCCACGTGTCAAGATCTCGAAACTCCCTCGTGTGGGACCATCCAGGACGCTCTAAATGGGCCAGTGGGAAGAATTGGGCCCGTGTAAATCAAACGGTAGGAACGGCAAGTGCGAGCGATTTGGTGCAAAAATGAAAAACGACAAATCGGAACAAAGACAGAACGTGGTGCGAGCGAAAAAGGGTGCCTGTTCAACGGCTCTCTAATGAGAAACCGATACGTCGGTTTTCGAAACTACTTTTGTGCAGTACAAAATTGCTAGCGGCTGACGTCGATGCATCAGTTAGACATGTGCCCGCCGCTCCGGGTATTGTCCGCTCGTATTCCCTGCAATCCACGTTCTTTCCTACTCTCCCTTTCCCCTTTTTTTTGTTCTCATTAGTAAAATACACTTCTATCCTCCAAATTTAAAGATTTATTCGAGGCATGAGTTATAATAGATTAAGTTATAATAATTTGTGCAATACTCCGCACTCTAAACATAAATTATTACAACTCATACTGAATAACTTTGCATCATAAATACAAATTATATAACTTCACATATTATTATAACCCACAGACTATTGTAACTCAAACTATTATAACATATTCAATGCCTCAAACAACTCTTAAAATGATAAATTACAAATTTGATTCATGTAGTTTAGAAAAAATTAAAACTTAATCTATATACAATTTCGTCCTTATAGTAAAATCCTCACAAATAGTTCATAAACCATAGAAACTAAATTCTAACTCTTTTCCAAATCATAGAGACCAAATTTGTAATGTAACTAATTTAAAATTACTTTTTATTTAGTTTCATGAATTTTCAAATTTAACACTTTTGTTTTTAGATATGAATTTGATTTTTATTTGGTCCTTGAGGTTTCGATTTCGATGTTTAAATTTGTTTGTAATTAGACTGACTTTTGAAATTAGTTTCTAAATGGTCTCTAGTAGAGTTGACCTCATAGAATAATGGCGTGTAGTTAGCATACGCTAACTAGATTTTGATGATAAGTATTTTTTAAATGAGTTTTTTTTAATACTTAGGGGCCAATTAGAAACGGTTGGAAATGTGAACAAAGTCCCACGTTGGCTACGAAAAAGAAAGATAAAAAATACATAAGTGATGGATAATATCTCCATTAATATGACTATAGGAGGCCATTAATATGACTCTATGAGGGCTTCAAGGACCAATATATATCACCTCTGATATCTCAGTACCAAAGAGCAACTAAATTCAAATATCAAAAACCAAAAGTGTTAAATTTGAAAACTCAATAGCCAAATTGAAAATAAGTTCAAATCTAAATGACCAAAAGTGTATTTTACCTTTTTTTAAAAAAAAATTAAATGTATAGTCTTTAAACTTTCAAGTTTATGTCTAGTAAGTTTTTTAACTTTTAATTTTGGATTTAATAGATTTCTATTTTTTTTTAAAATATAAAAGACCTCTAAACTTTCAATTATGTGTCTACTGAATTCCTAAAATACTTGGGGTTTTTGAAAAAATTACCGGATCTATTAGGTACAAAATTGAATCTCATGTTTAATAGGACTATAAACTTTCAATTTTGTATATAATAGACGTTTGTGATATATTTTTTTTAAATATGAAATAGTTCAATAACTTATTTAACATAAAATTGAGAATTCCTGGATCTATTATACATAAAGTTGAAAGTGAAAATATCTATTAGACACTTTTTAAAGTTTACAGCCTACTAAACATAAAACTTAAAGTTCGTAGACTTATTAAATATTTTTTTTAAATTGAGAACTATTATAATTTATTTATTTATTATTATTATTATTATTTTTTAATCTCAAGCTTCAAAGTTCACTAGAATTGTAATTTAAATTTTAAAATATTATTACTAACTTTAAATAATTTTAATTATAATTTTTGATGTCTAATGTAATCTAAAGTCCAGTCACGTGCTCTGTAAGTCTAATATTCCAAAAGATTAGACTTGCAATTACAATTTTCAATTTTGTGGTGGCGATTTTTTTAATCGTAGATTCTGTATTTTTAATTTAATGTTAAATTTAATTTACCACGTTGGTTTTATCTTTTGGGTTTTTTTTTAATGGTTTAAAAGTTTTATTTTACTATAAATATATTGAATTTAGTTTCAACTTGATTCTCATGTTAAAAAATAAAAAATAAAAAAAATCGATTATCATGGTTTGGTCAAACCTCACCACATACAGCTTTTGCTTTTCCCAACTTGAAAACCTTCCACGGTTAACTTTTTTTCTTTTTCTCACTCGTATCTAAATTTTAGGACTGTTGGTTAAACAGAAAACATCATCTTATTGTAATATGAATAACTTATATGTGTATCTCCCTAAATAAGACAAGTATTATCTTAAAGTTAAATGTTCTATCTCTCATTTTATGGGTTGGCGAGGTCATTAGATACTAATGAAAAAATAACATGCTTAAAGGGAATAAATTCAAATCAAACCATTATGCCCACCTACTTAAGATATATGTTAAATTATAAGTTTAATCATGAAACTTTCATGATATTGTCTAAAAAGTGTTTAATTAGGTTTATGAAATTTCAATTTTGTTTATAACAGGTCCTTGAACTTTGAAATTGTCCAACAAGTTCTTAAACTTTAAAATTTGTATAATTGGTCCATAAACTTTAAATTTTGTGTATGGTTGAAAACAAGTATTGGATAAGTGAATTTTTAGGTGACAAAACAATATAACAAGAACCAAAATAGCTAATTTTTTCTATATAAATATCAAAAATTAAGATAGATATTGCAAATGTTTTTTTTTTTTGGAAGTTTTGAAATAAAAATGAAACAACCTAAAAGTTATGAATAAAAATTAGAATTCAAACTTGGAATTTGAAACTTTAATTAATTTGTTGACACGAAAATAGTTCAACTGATCAAAATCTTACAACATCGACTAAAAGGTAGTTTGAATTTCCACTTCATGTATGGTTGAAATTAGAAAAGAAAAGACACTTAACAATTTAAACGTAGCTCAAATAGTTAAGACATAGATTAAAGGTTAAAATTTTCTCACTTCAAATATTATGTTGAACTAAAATAATAATAATAATAAAAATAAAGAAATAAAATTCACCATTTATTGTGTTTAATTAAAACAATAGAACTTATAGAGATTCGAACCTAAAATGGAAGGATTTCACTTGTATATAAGCAATGCGCTTTAAAATATATTCCGTTTTAAAAGGAAGGACGTGGCGTTGTCAGAATACGAGATTCCCACGCGGCTCCCCAATCTCAAGCATTAAACTCTCTCTTCCTTTTCGAGTTCGGCCTTCAAAATTTATGTATGGTTATTTCATTTCATCTTTTCCAAATTTGCCCTGCCCTACTTCCTCTCCATTATGGGCTTTTATGAAGCTACGAACTCATAGGCCCATTAATTAATTTCCAATTAACTTTGTGCTTTTTTAAAAAAAACTAATTAATTTTTTTATTTAGAAAAAACCAATTAATGTTCATTATTATTTTATCTAAGGAACAGGAACGATCCTTCCCTTCTAATTACTTGGTTAGCTATTCGGGCATAACTCTCTTCTTGAGACTTTTTTTTTATTGGGATATTGATTCACCTACTATTTGTCGGTTTATGTTTGAATGAGATGGAATCTAGACATCATTTGTTCTTCTAGGACTCGTTCAATAGAGTAGTTTTAACGAGATCTAATTGTTGTGGCTCTTAGTTCTCCATAGTTGGATTGACTTGTTTATCAAAATTGTCTTAGGTGTGTGACATGGGGGTGGGTCGTGATTCTAATTGTCGAATTTGGAAAATTGCTTGGTTCAGAGTGTTGCACCCTTGTTTAGGTTGGTTAGGTATGCAGATCCAAATTCTCTATCTCGACATTTTTTCTTGAGGGTTCCTCTTTGCATAGTGACTGTTTTTTATGGTTGCTTATTGTTTTCTTTACTAGTGCAATGTTGTGTTTTAGTTTGCTTTTCTACCATTGTTTTGAGTGTTTTCCTTTTCCGAGCTACTTATGGATTTTGTCTTGATCTCGAACTGTAAGATCTTCCAGTTTTTATATATTCATAACTCTGAAAAATAATTAATACTCTCCTACTAATATTAGACATTAGAATTTTTTTTTGTTGTCCACTATTAAAATTTTTATAGGTCTTGACTTGAAAAAAAAAATCTATCTTGTCTCTATTCCTCTCTCTGCATTCATTTAAACAAGTTCATTTTACATAATTTGTAAGAATTTAAAAAATAGCAAATTTAAACATAAAAGATACTAAATGAGTCTCTAGTGTAGTGATAAAGGTAAAAGGTGGATATGATATTAAATAAATTCTCTCCAAATATATAAAGTAAAAAGGCGACCATATAGAACATGATTTTGCCTGGAAGTGGCAAAAAAATACGACGTGTCGCCAGCTTCAATTGGTTGAAAAACAATAATCGTCCAATAATTAACCAAATTATTTATCCTTTACATAATTTGCTCCGAAAAGAAAAATGATTGATCTTACGTGGAAAAAAAAAAGAAAAGAAAAGAAAAACAAATGATTGGAACCGCTATCTGAATGAAAAAAATAAATAAAACAAAAAATAAAATAGCTAGCAAAATAGTAAGCGTCGCGGTAAAATTTTAAATAATGATGGGCCGACACAATTTCAGCACGTGTTCAATTTCAGAAATTTGGGCCTCTAGGAAGGTTAGTGGCCCATAAGTACTGGGCCTTCACAATTCGGCATCCAGTCATCACAGGCCCACACATAAGAGCAGCCCATAATATTTTATAAGGACTCTTGATTTAGAGTTTTTTTTTTTTTTTTTGAGTCCAACAATTTTAGAGGCGAGAATCAAATCATTGAAATTTGAGATGATAGTAGATACTTTATCTACTGAATTATGCTCAAGATTGACAAAGAGGAGATTATTCTATATGTTGAGAACATGTGCTTGATAGTTTTATACAGTTAGATTTACAAGAAAAAAATTGAAAAAAATATTTTGAACTTACATCGAATAGTTATTAGGAGATAGTCACATTGTGGTAACAACATTTAATAGTTTTTTGATTTAGAATTAGCGGAACAAAATCATTTCAACCCATTAGTCAAGGAGATAATGATAAATTATAATTTTATAGTTTTCTTATTTTTTTTTTAATAATATTTTAAAAACTAAAACCAAACACTTTTATGATTTTTTAATGTGTAATATAGAACAAACCACACATATCAATTTTGTTATGATTCATTTTAGAACGTAATAATATGATTTACAAAATAGAAAATTTTCAAACGCAACTTATATCTGTGAAGGCAGGTATGTTAAAAATAGATAAAGATGATTTTATAATTTTAGTTCAAAACTTTCACAAAAATAGAAAAAAAAATAAACAGGTACCAAACATGTCGCCAAATCAAAAGTTAGAGCTATTCAAAACCGGTATATATAAACAACCTAACTTTACAAGAAAAGAAAGTATTCCAAATTCAAAGCTAAGTGAAGAAAAAGATTCTTATAAATATAGGAAACAACTTTACATCCTAAATGACAAAATATAGACCTTCCAAATTGTACTTAAATTCGGCCAAGATGTTGATTAAAAGTGATGTGAAAAGTCAAAAATACCCTCTAAAATTAACCCAAAGTAGTACTTGACAAGTCGAACTTTGGTAAAAATAAGGTGCACTTCTCACTTCTCACTTCACATAATTTAGTTTTTTAAAATAAAAGTTCACTAAAAATATGTTTTAATTACTTATTTTTACTTTTTTTTAAAGAAAAATAAATAATGAGTTTATGATACAAAATAATCTTAACATTTACAAGTTTTAAAAAAGTTTTAAAACATTTTTCAATCATATATATACTTTTTATTTTTAAAAACTCTTATTAAGAACTATGAGTGAGCTGACTTGTAAAGTTAAATATATTTAAAATCACTATTCACAAACAAAACATTTTTTAAAGAATTATGATAGGACAATGGGCATTCTCATAAAAAAATTATTGAATGGACTGCCACAATATAGCTACTTGTCAATAATCATTAGATAAAGTTGAAATTTGTATGTCCCTAATAACTATTAGATACTGATTTGAAATACGTCTAACAGTTTCTCTCTCATACATTCAATGCATGTGAAATTATTGGCCACATTGTGGCTAACAATTTTGCACTATTGGATATTAGAGAAAATTGTGAAAGTACTTTGAATCTATATTTAGTTGTTATTAGGAGGCATGCATATTTTCAAATTCACATTCGACGGTTATTAAAAGGTAGCTACATTTGTGGTGGTTTCATTGAATAAAATTTTCCAATAATTTCTCCATACTCACATTTTCACAATGATTGATATTGTTAACTCCACTCTAGGCTTAAGCGTACACAATTTTATAAGTTTTTTTTTAGTTCAACAACATGTGGGGTGGGAGATTCAAATCTTTGACATTTTGTTGAGAGTATATATCTAAACTAGTTAAGCTATATTTAAGTTGACACGTTGCTCTTACCTATATCTTTACAATCCTCTCTCTCAAATTATTTTTGCATCCACAAGATATTATTATTGAAACAAAGGGTATTATTTTTGAGAAAAACATGATGGAACCAGTGCTTCTAAATCTTACTCATCAAGTTTGTGGAGAAGAAAGAAAAGTTGGTGGGAGGGGGAATTTTATACAAAAATGGAAAGAGTGAGGCCTTCCTTTTATGCTAACACAATACTTTGCCTCGTGCAAAATGTGTATTTTTTGCTTTATAACTAGTGGGTTGGGTGTATATATTTATATATATATGTATGAAAAATATGTCTATATACAAGCATAGCTCAGTGATTAAAACACTAATTACCATTTCAAAAATCAATGGTTAAATTCTCAACCTCGTTGAACTTTAAAAAAAAAATAGAAAGAGAAAAAAGGAGTTAAACTTCAAGTTTAGTCCTTGAACTTTCAAATTTGTGTCTATTTGGTTCCTAAACTTTAAAATGTGTCCAATAGGTCTCTAAACTTTCAACTTTGCATCTAATATAATAGGTCCTTGAACTTTAAAATATATCTAATAAGTCATTGAACTTTCAATTTTTTGTCCAATAGGTCCCTAAATTTTTAATTTTGTGTCTAATAGGTCTATGACCTATTCTTCATTTTTAAAAATTCACAAACCTACTAAGATACACAAATGAAAGTTTAGAGTTTCATTAGACATAAAATTTAATTTTATATCCAATAGATGAGTTAATTTTTAAAAATCTTGAATATGTCAATAATCTATGAGACACAAAGTTAAAAGTTCTAAAGTTTGGTGACTCATTTGACACAAAATTAAAAGTTTTGAGATTCATTTGACATATTTTAAAGTTCAGAGACTAAATATGCACATATTTGAAAGTTCAAGAATTAGACTTATAATTTTAAAAAAATAATAATAAATAGTGTTTGGCAAGTGAGAAGAAAAAAAAAAGAAGCTTTGTAAGAATTGGATTCAAATGGTTTGATTGCTTTAATGGGAAGGAAAGTGAGGGAAGAAGAGAGCTTAAATTTAGGTTAACGTCAATTCAATCACATGCTTTTGTGCCCTCGAGAGATCCTTTTTTCACATGTTAATCTGCCCCCCCTCCCTCGTTTTTTTTTACAGATTTTTTTTTTAATAAAATTTTCTTATAATTAATTTGCTAGCCTGTAATATTGTTGTACCTTAATCTCTTTCCTTTCAATTTCCTTTTTCTTTTCTCTATTTTACTGAAAAATAATTATCTCAATTAATCAATCTTCTTTTAGTTTCTTTGCCCCCTTTTTCCCTTTTTTTAAATTTTCTTATAATTATTATTTTTAGTTTTTTTCTTTTCTTTTCACTGTTTTCATGATAACTGTTATTTGGTTTATGAGAGGGAATCATTTGGGAAGGCGTAACTGTAAGACTACTTTTACTAAAGAGAGCATAGCTTACTTGACATATCGAATATGTTAACGACCACAAAATTTGTGGTTCGAATCTCCCCAACTCTTATTGTACTAAAAAAAAAAAAAAAAAATTGTAAGAATATTTTCTTTTCTTCATCTTTTTTCAATTTTTTTTTTTAAATTTGGGTGATTTTGAAATTAAAAATGCGTTTTCACATAATTAAAAACATGACACTATTTATTATTTTTTAAGGAATATTATAAGTAAGGTAAAAGGAAGTGTGACTCGACCTGCAACTTACTAAAAAGGTTACTAATATTTTTACGAATTTACCTAATTTCTCTCTTCCATTTTCTTATAAACAAATATGATTAACATAAAAAGGGGGAAAAAGGGAAGGGAATCTCATGGATGGATTTTAAAAAGGTATTTTGACATTATGCATATGCAGAAAAGAGTTTGGTATGAGTGTAGTCTACCAAAAAATTTTGATGAGTGAAGATCTAGATTCTATCAAAATGTTGACTTGTTAATTCATTAATTATAAGGATGTTTTAAACTATTTTAAAAACATATAAGCATGATTTATAAAATAAGCAACCCATATGAATATAATTAGCAATTATTCCTAAATTTTAGTATGTCGAAATATTATTCTTCTAGTCTATATATACTCTATATAGACAATTTAAGTGGACCTATGTTTAAGCTTATGTTGGGTACAAAAGCACTCCAATCAACAGCCTGACTAACTAAGATTTCACCTCTAATAATATCATTTGCTTTAACTAATTGACATCATTGAAAGCAATGTTCTTAATAGTTCAATGAAGATTAATTTGGATAAGTGATTTGACTTTGTGGGGAATTGACCACCCCCTTAGGACCCATTTCAAATCAAGTTCATACCTAACCTTTTAATTATGGACATCTACTAAAACTATATATTTTATATCCATAAATCTTCCATAAGATTCGTCACCAAATATTTTTGGATGATTGCTCAAGAAAACAAAAGAATCGTAATCCTACATATATAACACGAACATGTTTTCCAAATTATACGTCTATACGTAATTAGATGTTTTATTTTCTATGAAGTGATATTTTCATATTGATCAGTATCATATTATCAACTATGAATCAAAATTCATGTAGATTTGTTTTAAGATTGTGTTACAAAAAGGGTTTCACGTCAATAAAAAAAAATCTTATTTATTTATAAGTTCATGATTTTCTTCACTTTTAATTAATTGACATGAGACTTTGAGGACATATTGTATTAAAGGATAATTTCAAATCAAAAGATATTTTCAAGTAAAAAGGAGAGGGAAAGATTTTGTTGGTTAAGTAATTAATGTATATAATGTGAACTAAAAGTGTGGTAATTAATAAAATATACAACAGGTTAGTCAAAAGGTTTAAAGCATGACAATCTTCATTTTTTGACTGAAAGATTCTACTTTTAGTAAGTGGCATGGAAGAGGAAGACCAAGCAATGTGGACAATCTTTTGGATTTCTCCACACTTCAATTTTCCCCACTTTAGGGCTTCAAATATGAAAGAATTAAGAATGTTGACTAAACACACAACAAAGAGAGGAATATTTAATTTAGTGCAATATCTAGTTAGAAAAATGTCCAATTCATGGCCCCCAATGAATGATTATTAACCCTAAGATCTACAAGATCTCTTGAATAATCAACTTGGTTTTTGACTATAAATTGTGTGTGCTCCTTAGCAACCTATAATTAAAAAGCTTTTCCTCATGTCTATTTTTATGCTTCTTTCTTTGGAAAATATTAGTCTTATGTCTGTCTCTTGCTTGTTTAATTAATAGAAAGCAATGTAAGGTGGTCAAGTGAATGATAGTGCCTCAAGAAAACCAATTTTCCAAAATAGTTATCTATTTTTTAGAATGAAAATTTAATAATAATAGATTTTTAGATAACTTTCGATATCACCATCTTTTGAATGACCTAAACTTGTACGCATGATTTAATCATGGTTTTTTTTGTCTCCTTTCTAAACTATTAAGTATTTCTTATCCTAGTTAGATAAATTTTACTTTAAAGTTGTTTGAATAAGATTGAATATCATAAATTTATGAATGGTGATTTCAAGAGTGCATAACAATTTTGATTTGTACGCACCACCTAAATAATATATAGTTTTTAAGACAAAAATAGATCCTATTTTTCAAAGATTCTTTAGCGTTTTCTTACTATAATCCAAATGAAAGTTTCTAGTTTTTACACACCACCTAATCATATATAGTTTTTAAGACAAAAAAAAAATGAACATTTTTTCCAAAAGGATCTTTAGTTTTTTTTTTTAGATAAATATGAGTTCAAACTATCTTATGTTTCTTCCTCCAATTTCAGTGACAATATGTTTAGATAACAAAATTTTATAGGAAAAACAAAACGATGATTTGTTAATTTCTTCCAACATCAGAACACACGACTTTAGTGATTTCAAATATCCAACAACCTTTTAAAACTACTAATCTATACTCACAAATGCTAACAAACAAAAACAAATTTGAGAACAACCCTTTTCCCGACCAATATATACTAAACCTTCTTACCCTAACCGAAATGAAAATTTCTTCTTTTTTTTTCGTCGATTTAAGAGATAAATTTGACCCTACAACATCTCCCTTTATTATCCCTCCTTGAATTTTAAAGAGAAAAAGAAGAAAAAAGGAATCATGTAGAGAGAAAGATTTTGATACGGTTTTAAATATAAAAAACACACACAATGTTAGTGATTTCAAATACGTACTCAATAATCTTAACTTTTACAGACCATGTATTCACACTTACAAACAAACAAAATTGAAAGTGACCCTTTTTCCGACCGATCCTAAACATACCCTAATCGGACGAAAGTCTTTTCCTTTTCATTTCTCATTTCGACCAATAAATTTGACCCCAAATCATTTTTTTTTCTCCCTCTCCTTGAATATCAAAGGCCAAAAAGAAGAAAAAATATATACATGTAAAAGAGAAAGGGGTTTTATGAAAATTGATAGGGTTTTAAAATGAAGTTAGAAATTAATTAAAATGGTTAAAATAAATTAATAGTTTGGTTGAAAAAACTGTGGTTTGTCAGTCATTGCGGGAGAAGGCAGAAAAGGTGTCGGTGGTTTGAGTTCTTGGTTCCCATTCGGTGCCTGAGACTTTGGGACCAAAGAAATGGCATTTTAACAACAAAATCCATTTAATGGAAAAAACTATAGGAGGGATTGTGACAGTTGGATACGCTGTCGTTTCCACCAACCAAATTTTTTTTCATTTTTTTTCCTCTCTCTATATCTAAATATTTTTATTAACTATGAAGAAGTATAAGGTAAGAAATCCCATCTCTTAATGGAAAGACATGTTATAAAGAAGTGATGGAATTCAATTTTGCATAGACAAGATTATCCAAAGTGGGTGTAATAATTATTGATGTTGGTTTAACCTAGGTTTGATGCACATGGATGGTCTTGTCTATGTGTGACATCCAAAAAAGAGGTCAATAGTCTCGATCTCTATTTAGATTGTAGTTTAGTCTATCCATATATACTTTTAAGGAGAAAAAATTTTAAGGTATGTGTTTGATTCACGAGTTCAACTTTGTCTATCTGATTGAGATCAAGAAGTCAAGTTTACATTTGTTAGTATGTGTATTTACTTATCACAGGATATGAATTTGTTAATTCTACGAGTTTCATAAACCCATCATAAGTTTGCCTTATAAAACTCAACTCTTTGTGTGTATATAAAATTTATCTCAATATAATATGAATAAAGATTTCATAAATATAGACTTTCCAACCTCATGTTTCATATTCAAGCGTACTATATATATATATATATATTACTTCATCTAAGATTTACATATGGTAAAAACTTTTTTTTGTTCCTTTCTGTAGTTTTTTTGAACAAGTAACATGTCAAATTACTAGCGGAAGATTTCAAACTTGTCATAGGGACCAATTTTAAGCTTTATTGAAAGTATATGGACTAAAATCGAACATTTAAAAGTATAGGGACCAAAATGGAATAAAGCCCAAAGTACAGAGACCAAAATGGTATTTTAACCATCATTTTATGTATAAATTTTAATACATAATAGTATTTTCTTTTTTAGAGAGAGAGAGAGAGAATTGTACTTGTTCAATGAGTAATTTTGATGGTTCATTAATGAAAACAAGATATTCTCTATTATTGCAATATTAAGAAGGGATGGGAGTTGTTAAATGATTAATTGGTGGGAAAATAATAATTGTGGGAGCAATTTGATTTGGTATGAAAAGAAGAGGCAAAATTTGATTGCTCTAAAAGGACGTTAGTTATGTGAGAAACCTAAGCAATCAAGATCCAAAAAAGGGCATTTAATTAAATAAAATTAACTTTCTTTTTTTCTTTCTAAATCAACTTTGGACTTTTCAAACAAAAAAAAAAAAAAAAAAAACCTTTCGAAATTAATGTCTTGAATAGGGTTTAAAATAACGCACTTTTTTATTTTTATTATTATTATTTTTGCCTATTCTCCTTTTGTATCAGATTTGTGACTGAGAAAAGGGACTTTTTACCCTCTGATTACGCTAGAACAAGGGCACCCCTTTTGACCCTAACACAAAAAGCAATTCCCATTACTCATTTCTACCCTCCCCCAGCCCCCCCCTCCCCCCTCTTTTTCACGTCACGAAATATCATATTGTCCATGCTCGGAGAGTTTACGTACGTCACCATTGATTCCACAGGACAACTTGTTTAACGTCCCTACAACATTTTAAGATTAAAAAAAAAAAAAAAATTCAAATGGCATTGAATAGTTTAAATGGGCAGTTACCGTAACTTCAAAGATACTTGAATTTACAGTTTGTTCGTTTTACTGATCACTATTGGATCGTTCCCTAGTAGTTAAGTATCAAATAATGTAATAATAGTGTCACGTTGAATTGATATAAACGAAAAAAACGGAAGAGATAGACATTGTAAAGAAAACTATGAATGGAAATATATAAATGACCCCCACAATTTTGGCTGTTGAAATCTACCTTATATTGGATGTACATAGCATGCACTAACTTTATAAGAAGACAACATGTGGTGTTGTGACAAGTTTAATTGACTGTTGATTAATATGTATAACCAAACTTTTGGCAAGAAATTGCATAGGCATATTGTCCATCTCTTGAGCTTTAGGCAGCTCAGTTACCATATATTCTTTTCTTTGAAAGTGGCAACTCAAACAAGAAAGGTCCACTTCTTTTTTGCTTTCTTTCTCCTTTGAGTTTGTGAGTGAGATTTTTTGCCCACAAAATCAAAATATCTATGTGTTATTTCTATTATCACAAATTCATTGTTATCCCTATTCTTTAGAAAGAGATGCATCAATCACAAACAAAATCGTAATAAGACCTAACATCTCTTAATAATATGTACATTTAAATTGATATGTGAACTAAACTTTATAATCATTAAGTACTATCAAAGGGTCTGAAAGGAATTGATTAAAGTAAAATTTGAAGGTTTGATTTTGTTGTATAGCTATAATTGCTAGGGAGGCAAAGTGCTCTAAGGTGTGCTATTGTTAGAACAATTTAAAGTTCTATACTGCTCACTAAGTTACTGTGTTTTTTTATTCATATTGTTTGAGTTATATTAATTTGACGTTCAATTGTTTTTTAAAATATTTCATGGTTACTCTCAAATTTAAGGGTATCATTGTTTTAACACACGAGAAAGACTTCTCATAATAACAAATAGTGAATATCTGTTTTAGAAAATTAAAAAATAATTCTTTAGCATTAGTCACAAACAACACCAACTATTTGAATTGTTTAAATATATATTAGAAAATGATGACATTTAAGTTCCAAAAAAAAAAAAAAAAGAAGAAATGATGACACTGTGTGGGACAAACTAAAAGAAATTATGGGATAATTATGAATCAAAAACCAATCAAACTAAGAAGAAGAAACACATCAAAATAAGAGTGATTAGCAAGCTACCAATTTTCCCATAAGAAAAAATGTGGCTCCACTTTTTTCCACGTGAAGAAAAATCAAGGTTTTTTAAAAATAAAATAAAAAATAAAACTTCTAAGCATGATCCTTTAACAAGAGAGGAGTGGATGTGTTTCCCTTAATTTTGGAAGGTGCCAAAATTCCATAAAAATCTATAGGTATTTTTGTATGCTATTTTCAACTTTTTCACATGGTTTAAACAAGAAATACATGCTCTATACGAAACAAGCAAATAACGCCCCACATTAAACTTAGTGCAAACTTTGTCTACAAAAGGAGAGCCTATGGAATATTTTGTTGGCAAATTTAATTACTATGAATTTGAATTTATAGACTCCTTTTTAATGGGAACATGTATTTAATTCGTGAATTTATAATTTGTGAGTGTACGTGTTTTTAGATTAAAGAAACGAATTTTAGAAATCTAAATTTATGAAGTTTGAGGAATTAGCAAACCTACCATTTAAATTCATGTAACCTACCAAATATGCACTCAACTTATCAACCCAAGTTGGCCAACATGAGGCTAGAGGTTTGAATCCCTCTTTCCACGTATAGTCAAAAAAAAAAAAAAAAAAAAACTTATCAACCCAAGTTATACAAACCTAACTCATGAGTCAAACATTTTCTAAAAGTATTTTTTTGAGTTCAACAACATGAGAGTGATGATTCGAACCTCTAACTTTTTGGTCAAAAGTGTAAGTATTAACTAGTTGACTTAGGCTTAAGTTGACAACATCTCTTAAAAGTTTTATCAAATCCATCTACAATATGTTAAGGAAATTTCATCGTCTAGACTTAAAAACTTAAAAACTTTTTATCAACATACGAATAAGATGCACACGATTAAAAAGTTGCTCACTATGAGTTGTAAAATTAAGCTAATATTTAGTTGCTCTAATCTTTTCAATATTTGGAGTGCAACAAAAGTCTCACATTGACTAAGAAAAACTAAGAAAGAATAAGATCATTGGTACATAAGGACAACTATCTCTAATGGTGTAAAACTCACAGCCATGAAATTTTATGCTCAAAGTAGACAATATCATATAGTCATAAAAACATAGTGAGATATGTAATTACTAACACCCAAAAATTCTAGTTTGGTTCATTGAAAAAAACACAAAATAAAACGTTTGGGTATTTTTCTCCTAGTCTTTGAAATCATCCAACTTTTAATGGGGAGCAAAACTAAAGAGGGCCTTTGTGCATTTTAGAGAGAGAGAGAGAATGTGTCCCATAGACGCATATAAAAAGGAGACCCCCACCAATTGGTCCAATTCCCATCTCTATAAATTAAAATCTTTTCTTGCATGCCCAACACTCACTTTGCTTTCTCCCTTCTCTCTCTCTCTCTCTCTCTCTCTCTTTTCTCTCTCTCTTTCCTGAGCACAGGGAAAAAGAAACAGCAAGGGGCAAAGGAAAGAAAAAATATGCTTGCAGAAGAGAAGTCCCAAAAGTACCCGACAATGCCAGAGGTACGAATTCTTAAAGAAAAAAAAAACTTCCCAGAGAATAATAACATAATAGCACTATATATTTAATTGCTTACCTGTTTGCTAACCTTCTGGTCCTCTCCTTCTTCTTTTTTCTCTTCTCCTTTTCAAGGTTCTGGATGAGCTCAAGCAAATGGCTGACATTGGCTTCCCTGTTTTAGCAATGGGATTAGTGGGTTACCTTAAAAACATGGTCTCTGTCATTTGCATGGGCAGGCTTGGCACTCTCCATCTCGCCGCTGGTTCTTTAGCCATCGGCTTCACCAACATCACTGGCTATTCAGTTCTCTCAGGCCTCGCCATGGGAATGGAGCCACTCTGCAGCCAGGCCTTTGGCTCTCACAATTCCTCCATTGCGTTTCTCACTTTACAAAGAACGGTTCTTATTTTGCTTTTTGCTTCTATTCCCATTGGGTTTCTTTGGCTCAATTTGGAGCCTCTCATGTTGGTTCTTCACCAGAACCCAGAAATCACTAGAATTGCTGCTGTTTATTGCCGTTTTGCAGTCCCTGATTTGGTGTTGAACAGCCTCCTTCACCCTTTGCGTATTTACCTAAGAAACAAAGGCACCACGTGGCTTGTCATGTGGTGCAATTTGTTGGCTATTCTCCTACATGTCCCAATAGCCATTTTCTTGACTTTCCCTCTTGATCTTGGAATCCGTGGGATTGCTATCTCTAATTTTATAGCTAATTTCAATACCCTTTTCTTCCTTTTACTCTATTTGATATTCTGCACTCGTAGTACCTTTTCGTCCTCTTCCAAGGAGGCTAATCTGTTTGTGCCACTGAAATGCACCGCCGCAGCCGGAACCGCCGTCAGCGCCGCCACAATGGGGGAGGAATGGGGAATGCTGATCAAGTTGGCAATTCCTAGCTGTCTTGGAGTTTGCTTGGAATGGTGGTGGTATGAGTTTATGACCATTCTCACTGGCTACCTCTACAACCCGCGGATCGCACTCGCGACTTCAGGTATTGTGATTCAAACAACTTCGCTAATGTACACATTACCAATGGCTCTCAGCGCGGCCGTCTCGACCAGAGTCGGGCACGAGCTCGGCGCCGGCAGGCCCAAAAAGGCACGACTGGCGGCGGTGGTGGCAATAGGATTGGCGTTGGTGGGTTCATTGATGGGGCTCTCATTGACCACCATCGGCAGAAGGACATGGGGAAGAGTCTTCACAAAAGATGAGGGAATTCTAGAGCTGACAATGGCGGTTCTGCCCATAATCGGACTGTGTGAGCTAGCAAATTGCCCACAAACAACAAGCTGTGGGATTCTAAGGGGAAGTGCAAGGCCGGGGATCGGAGCAGGAATAAACTTCTGTTCATTTTACATGGTGGGGGCGCCGGTGGCGGTGTTGTCGGCGTTTGTTTGGAAGTTTGGGTTTGTGGGTCTTTGCTATGGGCTTTTGGCAGCTCAGATGGCATGTGTGGTCTCAATCTTAATAGTGGTGTTCAATACAGATTGGGAAATGGAGTCAATCAAAGCCAAAGACTTGGTAGGCAAAAGCACCGATCATGTCTTCGCACATGCAATCCACACAACCATACGTGAGGAAGGTCCTGAATTTCTCAAAGAATCACCTGTTCAAAAACAAGACACACAAAGTTAGATTTAATTTTGTAGGGGGTAAGGTAACAACGTTTCAAAGTAAGTATGATATATAAGTATAATTTAGGATTTAATAGGAAGGTATACTATATATATATATTATAATTAATTACCTCCATTTTTCTTCCAAGCCTATTATTTTGTTTGATTTTAGGTAATTAAATTGGGGTTAATTGGGAATTGGGATATGTTTGTAATATATTTAGATAGTGAAAATATTTTTGTTTTGTTTTTTGGGTGGAGAAATTGGTGTCATATCAATGGATGAAATTTCCCTTTCGAATGATCGGAAATTATATAACGAAAAAAATGGAAGAGGCATATGGAAGCACAGTGATAGACCAGCCATGTGTGGTGTGGTGTGTGTGTGGCCATTCAGACAACAAAATGAAACGTGCGCTACGCCACAGTGTATTTCGTACATGCAAATGCATGGCTGATAAACAATCCTTTAATACAACTCCCATATTCTTCATTCATATCAACATATATATACAATGTTGGACATTATAGTCATTTCCAAGGCTAGATCTTCAGTTATGGTGGCGGAGCAGCCAAATTTATGGGTTTTTCTTTACCCTTTTTTTTTTGTCTGATAAAAGTTTTTCTTTACCCTTTTTACACATGATGACGTAAAGAAATGTTCCTATCAATAATTATGAGCTTCATTAATAACTTCTAAACTTAGGCATGTGATATAACTTAGAATCTGGTGTATACCACATCACACTAGCTTGATTCTTCCTTCTTTATGGTACAAAGCAGTGTTGAACCAAAATATCCAAAAAGTGGTCCAAATTTGAACCATATAGAAGTGAATTTACCACTCTCCGATTTCTAAATGTATTTCTTCTTTTAAAAAGTTTGTGCCCACCCCAAGGCCCATACTTTGGAGATGTCAAGAGTTTTTTCTTATTTTCTATATAGCAATTTTTTTTTTATATCTATGAGTGTACAAACCAACTTGCACGCACTTCAACTAATCTTACGGGACAACTATCTAATCCTACTATATTTGGTTGCTAAAGAAATTCGTAAAGCACTAAATTCTACGTAGGTTGCCATAACTCATTTCTTCTAAGTTTTTAACTATTTTCATTAACCTTTATTGATTCTATATAATCATCATTCAAAATTGTTTTGTAAAGTAGTACTTAAAATGGATCCTATTGCTGTATACGTATTCTTATTCTACATTTCTCTGTTCAAAGAACTTCTCAAGTTAAGGACCTTTTAGATCAACTCAACTGGAAACAAGCGAGAAAATTTAGAATCCAACCTGGTTTACTGTACTAAACAGTAAACTATTGTTTTGAAGAGTTTAAAACAGTTTCATATCATTCCCAAGCAGCACCTAAATCATGCAAAACCTCTGATAAATGCTCCTGTCTTGGGGTTGGGTTTTCCATTAAGAAAGGAAAAATAAAAGGCTTAGCTAAATATAAGGCCTTTGTGCATGTTTGGGAGGCAAAGAAGCTGTATAAACCTGATTGCCTTACCTGTCATCCATTTCTGGGGTATGGCGTTCCTCTTGTTTCAAACTCAAACGGGCAAAAGTAATTAAAACGTTGAATCCAGCTTCCTTCCCTGTGTGCAAGAAAGGCAGCAAAATAATGTCAAACAATTAGAGAACAGCATGGCTTTATGCTTCTTCTGCAGACTCTTTAGACTTAATTTAATGACTTGTCGTTCAAAATCAGTGCCTTTATGTCCTCCGATTGCTGACCCTTCAACTAATTTCCAGGGGCTGAACCTGTGCCAACGGAGTTTTAGTCCAACATTTCTGCCAACAGAAAGTAAGCATGACTAACAGTTTCATTTAATAATAACTTTTAATCATTAAAGGACTAAAATGTATTGATTGCTCTTTGCAAAACAGAAATTAAAAAGGTTGTGCAAATCAGCTTACTTCCCCATGGGGTGCAAAATCGGTGGTTAAGATAAAGATATGTTCAGTTGTAACAAAAAGTAAAACTTTGGTCAGATTTTGACTCTTAGTACTTAACTTTTGAAGTAATTGTATCATATGGAATCCAAACATGTTTGATGCAGAGTAGAGACAATTTTTGCTTTAAGAGTAATATAATTCAAACAATGTATGGGATTTGAACTAGATTCGAACCTACGACCTATAATAGAGATTATCACTCGGCCGGTCTAGAGATAATTCAATCTTATTCCCAGAAATGATTAGTTGAGATTTTTCAAGTTAAAAAAAAGGAAAGAACTATGCAGGGCAGGGTGGTAACCAAATTATGCAGAGACATTACATCAAACACCTAGCGTGCAACAGTAGTGGCGCGCATACTTTACAACATGGACCACCAAGGCAAGATTCTACATTACCAATCAAACTCCATTTCCACGACGACGATGATATAGTAATGAAACGACCTGAAAACGACTGTCATGCAGCCGAATGAGTGATATGGAATCTCCATAACGATAAGAACGAATTTGCTTTCTAATTCGAAACAACAACAGCCTCAGTTGAAGCCAAAAAATGCACAAGAAATATGCTGCCTAAGTCTGAATTGCATCGTGGAAAAAGTGAATTCTCTGACCCTTGTAAGAAAATTACAGACAGAAAAATGAAAAATCGATTAGAAATTTTCTTTAGCGCCAATATAAAATAAGTTACCAATCAATCTCACAGTCGCTGTTTCTCAATCACAAACTATAATGCTGTTCGCTTTTCAACTCCCATTGACGAATTGGCCGCTCTTTGACGAGATGCCGGGAAACATCCACCAGATATTGGACACTGCAAGAAGATAAATGTCACGAAGTTCGTTTGTGTAGCTTCCATGGCGGACATGATCCGGCAGTGCTAAGGATAATAAAGCAGGCCTAGTCATGTACCGACATTGCAGCACCAACAACACGATTGTTCCCCAACTTTCTCGATTTCGATTAACATATTAATTAACTCCATTGGCAACAGCAATCTTGAATTCCATTTTGTCCCGATCAAATTCGCCATTGTTCATCAAAGCTCGGTGAGAAAATTTCACAAACACTTGACAATACGTCCACTACGCCAAATCGTTTTCGTCGCACGCTATGATGATCGGTCGCCATTGATGTGGAATTGGAGAAACTTTTTAGGAGTGATTTTGACTTCTGAGACAAGAAAAAGGAAAAAATAATGGAATAATTGAAATTATAGAGGAAATCAACTTCAGTTCTGATCCTGAAGAGTGAAGACGATTACAGTTCGAAACGCGGGATCTGTTCAACTTCTTGGCGGTTTTTTTTTTTTTTTTTTTTTTTGCTGAGGATAAACGTAATTCTTTGGGCCTCGTGTGATCCCGTCTCCTATTGGGCCGAAAAGCCCAGTAATTGTTTGGATCCAAAATGCAGAGGCAAGCCCACTTTAAATTGGACCATTGACACTGGGATTCAAATCTCTAACTTGTTTTTTTAGTTCAACAAGATGTAGAGGATGAGGTTCAAATATCAAACCTCTTGGTTATGAGTATATACTTTAACTAGTTGAATTATGTTCAGGTATTTATCGATGATATATGTCTTAACCAGTTGAACTATGCTTAAATTGACGATCAACATAAAGTTTGTTTATCTTGTATAAACCATTAATTTTAACATTTTGCCTCCAAATGCAAAATTCTTCTTAGAATGATAGAAAAAATGAAATAAATATTCTTCTTGGGGAAAATATGTGTTACCAAATTTTTTTGGTTCAACAATATGTGAGTGTGGAATTCAAACTTCTGACCTTTTGATCGAGCATATATGTCTTAACCAGTGAAGTATATATGCATATATATTTTTTAAATTGTATTTACTATTAAGAGTCGTATCTAAAAATTGACTCTGTTAAATATTGTTTTGTGAAGTCTCGATCCCCCATTCAAAAGATTTTTGTTGATCTTGTTTCGTTTTTCATTTTTCATTTACTCTTTCCCATTTGGAAGCAAAACAAGAAAAAAAAAAGTTATCGGTAATGTTTTTTTTTGAAATTTTAATTTTAATTTCATTCAAAAAAGAGAAAATGAAAACAAGTATTATCAAATAGTTTATAAATATTCATGTTTGTTCCCCAAAATTCAGTCCAATGTCCATAAGATAAAGTGGCACAAAGACATTTCTTCCCCCACATATGTGGTGATGATGATGGAGTGGAAAATTGAATAATTGCACATTTTAAGTAAAGGGTGTGAAATTTTCCTTGTTATATATGGACCACTATAATGGTTCATTGAATACCACCATAAAATGCCCATTTTTTTCCCCATGAAATATGATGATGGGACTTTCACTTTTAAAAAAGTAATAAAAATAAATTTAACTCTAATTTTAAAATGTCATAATATATCTTTGGCCCATAAAATTTAATTTTTCTATAATTTAGTCTTCTGGTAATAAGTTTAAACTTTCTATTTTCAAAAATACTAAGGGGCCGTTTGACCCATGGGTTTGGATTGGGATGGGTTTGGGTTCCAAATCCAAAACCATGTTTGGCACAAGGTGTTTCAAAACCCTTGGTTTTGAAACACAACCCCATGGGTTACAACAGTGCAACCCATGGGGTTTGTGCCATGTTTTCCTCTTTCATTTGCCGTTTTCCATTTCCGGCGACCACTCCGACAACAACTCCGGCGACCACTCTGATGACAACTCCAGCGACCACATCGGCGACTCGACCACCGCTAACGATTACCTCCGACGACCACTGCGATGAGAACTCTAGAGACCAGTTCCATTTACCATTCTCCATTTCTAGCGACTACTTTGACAACAACTCTGATGACAACTCTGGCGACCACCCGGCAACCACCGATAACGACAACTCCGATGACCACAACGTTGACCCGACCACCGCTGACGATTACCTCAGACAACCACTGCGATGAGAACTCGAGAGACCAGTCTGACGATTATCCCTGCGACTCGACCACCCCAACAACTCGACACCCCTATAACCCAACCACTCAAACAACCCGACTTGCCCGAACCACCGACAGCAACCACTTGACAACCACTTCAATGACCCGATCACCCGACAACCATAGTTGACGATCACCTCGAAAACCTGACCACCAAGCAACCACCGTAGACAACCACCTAGTGACCACTCCGATGACCTGACCACCTTGATGACTACTTCGGCGATTACCCCGACGACCTGGTAACCCAACCACCCAAAACCACTGTTGACGACCACCTGGTGACCACCCTGGCGACTCCAACAGCCCAACCACTGCCACAACCACCCAGCGACCACTCCGGCGACATGACCACCCTGATGACCACTCCAGCGACCCGACAACTACTGCTGGAAACCACCCAACGACCATTCTAGCGACCTGACCACCGTGCAATCACCACCGGCAACCACCTCGGCATACCCAAACACCCCATCAATCCAACCACCCCAACGACCACTCCAACAATCACCCTAGCTACCCAACCACCTAGTCAATATTTTAAAAGGGCCAGCGTGGACGAGCTATATGCAAAACTAAAGGCGATCTCAGGGATGACAAGGCAAGACTGAATGGCTGTTGCAAAGACTATTCTCTCGGATAGTATGGTGTTGAACTCCTTCTTTACATTCACCCCAGATTGGAAGTATGATTACTACGTGAAAATTTTGGGAAAAGCACCTAGAAGCTGACTCTCTTTTCATCACTTTCATCTACCACTCTTATGACTTACATTTGTGTTTGGACAACTACTTCTACTTTCTTGTCATTTCATCTGGAATGTGTGTTATGATATTTTTAGAACTAGATCTTAGTTCTAATTTTTGGTTTTACTTTACCATTGGCAACACCATTCTTACATTGCACCTATTAATTATCTGTTGCTACGCATAATCTTCAATTTTATGTCATCATGAGTGGAGTGAATGAGATAGCATATAGTTATACAAACTACACATAGTATAATTCAAATTGAACTATAGTTGTAACAATTGCTCTACATAATTGGTTAAATAGTTGGTATGTAACACACCAAAAAAATTATGAAGTTAAAAAAATGGAGTAGGAAAAAAAACAGCTCTAGCAATCTCAAGATTTTTTTTTTTTTTGAGTTTGACAACACGTGAGAGTGGAGATTCAAACCTATGATATTAAAAAATGTCTCTATAGCATATAAAATTTTAATTTTTTAATATTAAAAAAATAAGTTTATATTATTTATTACTCATGTGAAAAGAAAAAGAAATAATTAAATTGATTTTTACTTATTTACTTAACATTGGTTACATAAATTATAGGCGGACTCTTATGTTGGTCTTTTTTTTTGTTTTTACTTTTGTCTTCATTCTTGTATTTTCAAGACTTGACTTGGTTCTCTCTATTTTTATTGTTTATCCATTTTTGTCAATATACTTCATTACTTCTAACTTGTTCATTTTGGTTTTTGTTTTTTTTATTGAATGTAGTATTGTATTGGATATTTTGAAAATACAATAACCAAAATAGAAATAAGCCAAAAGTATAAAGAATATGTGAATTTTAAAAAATATTAATATTTTTTAAAAATTTACAAACCTATTAGACATAAAATTAAATTTTGTGCCTAGTAAAACTATGACCTTCCATTTTTTTTCCCGAATACATCTGTGAATTCTAAAAAATTTCAAATATGTGAAATATCTATCAGACATAAACTTGAAAGTTTAAGAACTTATTAAACATTTTCTAAAGTTAAAATATCTATTAGATACAACTCTAAAAGTTAAAGGAATAAACTTGTAATTGAAGGCAAAATAATTTAAGATTTTAATTTATAAAAGAAAAAAAAAAACTCTTGGTTACCAATTGGGTCCATTTTGCCCCAGTATAGTAAGCGGGTGGTTTCGGCTGCAAGTAATATTCTTTTTGCTTTCTAATAGGTCTTGGGTTTGGCCGAGTGTGTTATTTGAACTTTTGCCTCTAGTTTCAGTGATTACACCTTGTTTGACATGTGGGGATCAGCCAGTGTGGATCCCAAGTCGTTCTGGCCAGTTTTCTGTTGCTAGTGCTTGGAAGGCTATTCGACCAAGATGTTTGCCAGTTTCTTGGGCTAGGTTACTTTCGTTCAGGGTAACATTTCCAAGCATTCTTTCATTGCCTGGTTGGCGGTGCATGATTGATTATTTACAAGGGCCGTCTTTATAGTTGAGATGATTTTGTTCCATCTTATTGTTTATAGTGTTCTGCGTCTGTGGAGACTCGAGACCATTTGTTCTTTGAGTGTCCTTTTAGTCAACAAATTTAGGGTAACGTGTGGTCTTGGAAAGGGCCAGGCCATCGGTTCGAGTCTTGGCTCGCTGAGCTGGACTGGATGTGCCAAGTGAGTAGAGGTAAACGTTGTCAATGTCATGTTTGGAGGTTAGCCCGGTGTGCCTCCATTTATCATATTTGGAGGGAACAGAATTTTTGCCTGCATGGGTCATCTGCCCATTCTTCCTAGTATGTTCTTTGTGTCATCCAGGCTGATGTTGCTGCTCGGTGTTCCACGTGGTTAGGAGGGTAATACCGACCCTGAATTTTCAATTTTCAATGCTTCCCCACATCTTGGCAATAATCTGTACGATTTTTCTGGCGAGCCCTTGACAAGAACTAACACTTGTTCTTTTGCACTCCATGTCTTGTCATACCCTATGTTCACACCAAATTCTTGTCGAACATCATTTACAATGATCTTTGGTCTATAAGTATGACCAACCTCTTCAAACTTCAACTTAATCATGTTACAACATCTTATTACAACAACATATTGTTACAACAACATACTATTACAATAACATACTATTACAATGGTAATATTAGAAAACTCACCCCCAAACTTAAATGGGTCAATGTCCCCATTAACTACGAACTAGAAAAACAGAGGTTGGGGTACATATTTGGGTCACTAAACTTGCTAAGCATCAAAGCTAAACTCTCATAAGTCCATTAGATAGGATAAACACGAGGAAAGTTTGAGTTCGAATGTTTTATGAAGAAAAATAATTTATCAAATTTTATGATTTTAAAACTCTAAGTTGTGTGTAAAAGCGCTTGAAAGTTGACTTTTTAACAAAACACCAAAGAAACATAAAGGAAAGCATTTACCAAATTTCTCCTATGATTTCTAAAGCAAAGCAAACATATTTTAAGCTTATGAGCATTAAATAAGCTTAATTCTAAGGTTTGTCAGTGCACATAAGCAATTAAAACATAAAGGAAAGCAATGACAAAATGCTAAAAAACTGTCAATCCTAGTGATGTCCAAGATCTTCCTGGCCGAACTTGATTCCCAGCCGAGATTCATACAATTCTCGGTCAGGATTTAAGTTCGGCTAGAAAAATCCCAGACATCACCGAGATTGACTTTTTTTTACACAAAACTTACCCATTTTATACACAAATATTTCACAAGCAAGACCTACAGAATACTAAATGTATTATACAGATCAATAATTTACTATTGCATACCTTGTTCAAAGTGTTATAGTTTGTTGTAGGCCAATGAATCAAAATGTAGGAAATAAAGAAAAAATGGATGAAAAGGTTTGGATAGTTGGAATTTGTGGATTTTTGGTGGGTTTGTGATTTTTAGGTGGTTTAGAGTTTGAAATAATGGTTCTAAGTAAAATTTATGCTAAATTATAAAAAATTCCCTTGAACTTTGTACTTGAAAGGAATAATTGAATTAAACCCACAGCGGAAGCATATGAATCGTCTTTGATTTATTTAGAATTAAACTAAAATACAAAGGTTAAGCAATAAATACCTTGAAAATAATATTATGGAGAATATTCTGGCGGATCTTTATCTTTTCCATAAAGTCTTCCTGGCTATGACTCGAACACAGGACCAAGGCTTGTGGGAGCCTCTTGAAAGAAAATCTCCAAGGGATTGGAGAGGAAGAGGTCTAGAGAGAATTCTCTAATTCTCTCTATTGAGGAGATGTGTATTGTATAGAATGGCTCAACCCAATGGTCCTATTTATAGTAACCAAGGAAAAATCTTTGCTATAATTAAAATATTATATTTTAATATCTAATATATTAAAATATATCTTGTATTTATTTGAATCTCATTCAAATCTCCTACGATATTTATTTATTTGAATCTTATTCAAATTCTATAAATATCTTTTATTTAATATATCAAATATACATTAATTATTTTAATATTTAACGTATCAAATACAATAAATATATTTTCCTCTTTTATATTTAATATATCTAATATATTAAATATTAATTTGAACACTTCAAATTAAATATTAAATTTGAACATTTCAACTTTTAATATTTAATGTATCAAATACAATAAATATATTTTCCTCTTTTATATTAAATATTAATTTGAACACTTTAAATTAATATTAATTTGAACATTTCAAAATTTTCTTTCAACTAAATTGATCTTTTAGTGTTACTATGAGCTAGCAAGGGGACCTTATGGACCTACAGATTTTAAGCTCCAATGATACAAAATTAATTAATTAAACTCTTTAATTAATCAATTTTCATTCATTAACTCTAGGGTCACTCCACTATAGACCTAAAGTTGCACTCTTATGCACTGTAGGACAAGTTGTGTCCATTGATATAATCACTACATGCAACTCGTTGTTCGTAATTACAGCTGGGTCAAAAGTCCGTTTTACCCCTATAATTACATCTTGCACCTTAAGTACCACTGATCCTCTAATGAACAATTTGTTTATAATATAATTATAAACTAAGTCCCTCTCGGGCCAATGAGAGGGTGGAGCCCCATTGTTCAAGTCCTGAAATCAGCACTTAAGGGAACTACTCATCTACTTACCCTATATGGGAAGGAGTGAATTCCATCTTGTGAGATTATGTTCCCAGCTCCCTATTTGGTCAAGTCCCCAAAATTGTAGGCATATTGAATCGGCTACAAAAGTCACTCTCACCCATGCAAATCAAAGGACAAGCCCTCACAGGCAGGAGTTCATAACTCACTCAAAATTAAGATCAAGTCACATATGATCATCCTGATGAAATATTAGTCTTCTCAATTAACGGATTTATAAAGAGAGATTAAATATTTCGTGGTCCAGTCTTATACAAACTCATTGTATAAGATACCACCACTCACATGTCTCCACATGAATGATTTGGATCAAATCATTTGTAACTATTACAAAGTGGGCCGTATCAATAGTGTTACCAGGATAAGGCACCCAACCTTATCCATATACTATGACCCTTTAGGTTATTTATTGAAAATGATCCTCTCGTATGTCAACCACATACTGTTCAAGATTACACTAATAACCTTGGATTTTTCATATAATGGATAATATTATTTTGCAAATAAAATAATCAAAATTATTATTAATTATTAAATAAATTATTAATTACGAGGCTTTAGGGCATAAATCCCAACAGTACTTTGTTTTAAAAATACTCTTGAACTTTCAAAGTTTCGTTAATACTCTTAAACTTTCAAAAAAAGTTCAAAAATACCATTACCGTTAGTTTTGGATGGAAATCATTAGTACTTTGTTCCAAAAATACCCCTAAACTTTCAAAAAGTTTCATTAATACCCTTAAACTTTAAAAAAAGAGTTTAAAAATACTCTTACCGTTAATAAATGGACATAAATCATTAGTACCTCGTTTTAAAAATACTCCTAAATTTTTAAAAGTTGCATTAATACCCTTAACCTTAAAAAAAATATTAAAAAATGCTCTTACCATTAGTATATGGACGAAAACTGCTTATCTTCACCCCATTAGCTCTCTCTTCTATTTCCCCTCTCTCATGATTTGCTTCAATCTATGGTCTAACACTTCTCTATGTTTTTTTCCTATCTTTTTCAATACCCTCTTACTCTCTTCTTCCATTTTTTTTGAAGAAGAGAGTAAGAGGGTATTGAAAAAAAAAAGAAAAAAAAAAGAAAAAATAGAGAAGTGTTAGGCTATATATTGAATCAAATCAAAAGAGAGAGGAAATATAAGGGGGAGGTAATGAAGTGTAGATAAACGATTTTCATCTATATACTAATGGTAAGGGCATTCTTTAACTTTTTTTTCTTTTGAAAGTTCAAGAGTATTTTTAAAACGAGGTATTAACGATTTCTAACCATTTATTAACAGTAAGAGTATTTTTGAACTTTTTTTTAAAGTTGAAGGGTATTAATGAAACTTTTTGAAAGTTTAGGAATATTTTTAAAACAAAGTATTAACGGTTTCCATCCAAAACTAACAGTAAAGGTATTTTTGAACTTTTTTTGAAAGTTGAAGGGTATTAATGAAACTTTTTGAAAGTTTAGGGGTATTTTTGAAAAAAAATATTAACAGTTTCTATCCAGTAAGGGTATTCTTGAACTTTTTTTTTTTAAAGTTTAGGGTATTAATTAAACTTTTGAGAGTTCAAATATATTTTTGAAATAAAGTACAAAGTTCATGAGTATTTTTTATAATTTAACATAAAATTTATTAAGTTGGTGAGAGTTGGTTAAGAAAATGGTGGAAAAGTGGTATTTAATGTAATGAGGGTAAATATGTCATTTCACTTCATTGCTCACATCATATTCATCATCAAGGAGTTCAAAGATACAACTTTTTATAAAAATAGTTTTTTCTTAAAAAACTATACCATAGGGTCAAATTTTACCATTTTCCTCGTTCACCCCATTTTCCCCTAATTCATTCACCGAATTTGACAAGTTCCACGTGGCAGCTGATTAAAGGAGTAGATTAAGAGTGTTAATTAATGAGTGAAGAAAATAATAATTAAAACTTCATTTAGTCGCCAGCGCCGGCTTTTGTCTAAAATAAAAGTCGGTGAAAGAAAAGAAATCAACTGACAGCAAGCGCCGTCCCCATCACGTCTCGTATCCTTCTCCCCACATCCAAACACCTGCAAAACCTATCTACCCTTGTAATTAATTTTAATTAATGCCATTTTTAATCTCAATATTAATTTTACCTTTTTTTTTTTAATATTTAAGTTAAATTATATATTTAGTCTTAATAATTTGGACATAGTGTCAAATTTTTAGTTCATATTGTTTGAAACGTTTCAACTCCATACTCAAAAAAAATAAGAAAAAACAAAAGAAAACTTTTTGTCTCCTTGATTTATGTTTAGACTATTTAAGGTCTGTTTGATAATCATTGAATTTTTTATTTTTGATTTTTGAACATTGTTGTTTTCTCACAATGATTTTCATCTTTTTTAAAAGAAATATTTGAATTCTTAACAAAATAACAAAATTTCAAAAACAAAGATAAATTTTTAAAAACTACTTCTTTTAGTTTTCAAAACTTTGTTGGATTTAGAAAAAAAATGGATAAAAAGTATATAATAAAATAAATAAACTCATAGATGAAAGTAGTATTTGTAAGTTTAATTTTCAAAAATCAAATGATTATCAAACGAATTCTTAGTTTTTATAATTTTAAAAATTTAAATATAATCTTTTATGGTTTGAGCTTTGCTTCAATTTGATTCCAATAGTTTTAGAAGTTTCAATATAGTGTCTGTAGTTTTGCTAAAACTTTACAAATGATCCCTAAACTATTTTTTACCCACTCGAAAATTGACAAGATTTCTCCTACTTTATACCTGATCTTAAACTTTGATATGAAGCTAGTACATTAGCTTATTGTCACGTAAATAGAAAATATATTGAGTATTTAATATGGTAACATCTTTAAACTACACGAACAATATGTGAGATTTTAACCAACCCATAAAAAATAAATTAAAACTTTTTAAACTGTTTTTATAATTGAAACTAAACTCAAATTACAAAGACTAAATTGAAACTTTAAAACTATTGAAACCAAACTAAAGCTATGCCTAAATTATAAGAACCAAATTTATAATTTAATCTAATTCATCTAAGCTGTGTATTTCATTTGCATACTTTTCATCTAGATGTTAATTTTGATATAGTTTTAATTTTATTTATATACTTTTACTCACTAATGACGGTGATAAAAGAATTTGTCAACAACTGCAGTCAAAAGAAAACAAAATTTATCTACATTTGTCAAATTTTAGCATAGTCTAATTGGTTAAGACGTATATTTTCGATCAAGAAGTCAAAGAATCTATTCACTCTTAAATGTTGTTAAAAGAAACCATTATGTCAATTTTTTATTGCATTCACTAAAAAAATTATTAAATTTAGTTAATATTAATAATTAACGAAGAAGATTATTGAAATTAATCAATTAACATGAATATTAAGACACAATTGACGTATCAGTGAAATATAAGATAAATTAGATAAGTATGAAATCGACAAGCTAGATTGCCCCTATATTATTTACACCGAATCCATCATTAATTTCTTCTTTACTTGCATCATTTATTGTTTTTTATTGTTTTTTTTTCCCTTTAAAAAAACAGAGACTGGTTCAAATTCAAAGTGTAATTCTGTTTCAAAAAAAAAAAATCAATGTAATTTAAACCTCATATCTTTTTGGGGTGGAATTTGAATCTCGGATCTTAAAAAAAAAAAAAAAAAAAAAAATCTCAATTGCTAAACTAGAATCATATCAGACTAAACCTCAAATCTTAAACATTACATATTGAAATCGTATCATTTAAATAATAAAAAAATGATGCTCGTATTTTTTTTTAAAGAGTTGTATCTAATTATATTTTCATAGGTGCATTTCATAGGTAAGAAGGGAAGATAAATATAAGATTTATGAATGTAACGTTTGAAAACAACCTAGTTGCTTATGATTTAAGTTTTTTTAGGTTAAAATATAGCCATTCATAATTTAATTTTTAATTTTTATTTTACAAAATCATTGTAGTTTTTCAATTTTTAATGAGTTAAAAGGAAAAAAAAACAAATATACAAGATTGAATTTATATTATTGCCAATTAACATCGGTAAGTTTGTGAAATATATAATATAATATAGATATGTTATCCATCACTTATGTATAAATTGAGAAAATAATAGAGAAAGTTTCATAATAAAAAAAAACATATAAAGTTATAAAATATCCGCCAATTTGTTTTTTACAATCATATATTTTTGTAAATCAATGAATTATGAACTAGTATTTTACCCTAATTACTAATTTATAGGTTAATAAAACTTATATTTTTTAGGTTAAAAAAATAGTTTTAATCCCTTAAATTTACTTCGTTCTAAATTTAATATACTTCCATCAGGCCACATACCTGGGAGACCTCTCCTAGTCAAGCCAAAGGGAGTTAATGGGAAGAGCCACATGTTCTCCACTTGGAGGACTCATTTTGCAATGTCAAATACGGATTAAAGTTATGATAGATCTGTCCTCTCGAGACCAATAAATAATAGAATCAGCCTCATGCATTATAGATGTACAACTTCACTCTTTCTTATTAGTTCAACGCCACCTCAGTTTAACTACTAACTTAAGCGTTAGAGTGTGTGGGCACAAACTACGTACATTGATGCAAATTTTGAGTGCATGTTGTCACCTTAGGTGGCTCAACTCTACTATAAAGACTTCCTTGTTGAAAAACAAACTTTAAAACTTTAATTTTCTTAGGACCTAAGCATGTGAGAGTAAACCAAAATCAATAAAGTCATATGAATTATTTGGATCCTTAAGATGAAATTAATTATGTAGCCTTCTATATAGTAGAATCTTTGTGGTTTAAATACTATGAGATGGGGAATAAGAGACTTAAGCAACATAGTATATTGAGGATCATAACTTAAATATATATGTTGATCCTAGAGTTTTCCATAATCTCCTAGAGTCAACAGACTGGTTTATAATCAAAACCACACAATATGCCCATTAAATATCATAAATATAATTGTCATTTAATTAGTTACCCACATATTAATTAATTATTAAATTAATTCTAACACCATCTTAACTTGCGTCAGAGTGCGGAGGCACAAACTACACACATACAAATTCTCAGTACAAGTCGACACCTTAGCTGACTAAACTCTACCTTAATTAAAGACTTTCCTATGTCAGAATTACGCATCAACAACATCACCGAATTACATATATTAAGACAATTTTTTTTACGTCTATATCGTTCTTATAAAATATGTTATCATCTGACAAATCTACTATTATTGCAAAAGTTGCTAAGAATTATAATATTTGATTAAAACAAAATAATTGAGAAGAAAAAAAAAAGAGAGTGGAAAAAAAGAGAGAGAGAGAGAGGTTTTGTTTGTCGTGCATTATTAGGGCATACGGAAGGCCCCCTTGAGAATAAGGAGACAGAAGTGAGGCAAGCAACTACCAAAACCAATCAAAAGGACGAAGGTAAAAGTAAAACCATGGAAAGAGAAATATAACGCATAAACAGGGACACATCACTTTAATAATATTTTTTTGTCGTTTTCATTGGCTTTTTTTTTTTTTTTTTTTTTTTTCCTTTTATTAATTATTGTGTGTACCTCCTCCTCTCTTATTTATTCCTATCTACCTCAGTTCCCCACGACTTTAGTACTTTACAACACTATCACACACAAATTCGTATTGTGTATTTTATTAAATGCAACCTTTTTTTTGGAAAAAATAAATTTTTACCCTTAATTGAACAGGTTATATCAATTTTTGCCGAATTGAATCTTAAATTTAAACTTGTGTCACAATTTTTTATCCTATATTTAATTTCTACTAAATTTATGTACTATTCTTTTTTAAAGTAAAGTTAAAAAAAAAAAACTCTGCAAGCTTGCCGATTTCAATAAAAAAAAAAAAGAGAATATGGTATAAAATTAAGTTAGATTAATGCACAAAATAGATGATTGAACAAATCTTTTACAACTTGATTTTTTCTACAAAAAATAACTATTGAAATAGTATCTTCCGTTACATGATTTCTCTAGTTGACTTGTTACTCCAATCAAAACTATCGTATTTTTCTTTTCTTTCTTTATATTTTAAATTTTTTTAATAGATATGTTGCATGTTGTCACTTTATTTAAGTACATTCTTTAACCTAATATTAAAAAGAAAAATTACAACATAAAAAACTTGAAATATGTCAAAATTAAATGGTTAAAAAGAAAAAGAAGTACAATCTACAATGGCGCTTAAAACAGTTGGAAAAAAAAACAGTTGAAGTACATGTACTATAAATATGTTTTGAAAAAATAAATCACACAATAATATATATAAAATAAGACTTCCTCTAGTATATGTTCCATTTATATTGAACATAAAATATTTATGAGATGATGTACATATTCATTAAATTCATTATGTCAGGTCCCCACAAAAAAAAAGAAGGATGGACATTTTTTCTTTTTATCAGCCCACTTCCTACAAGGAAGACGACAATTCTTTACACATAATTAAAGGCGTATTTTGTTAATTCAAGCATATAGTTGAACTAGTTTAGATATATACTCTTAACTAAAAGGTTAAAAGTTAAAATTCTCTTACTCTACATATTGTTAAATTCTCTTTAAAAAAAAAAATAAAGATGTGTTTAGGAATATCTATAACATTTTTAACAAAAAAAAAAAAAAATTCCTTCATTATAAGCATTTTAATTTAATGTGTCTAATTGCGATTCACTTTAATGGTCTATTTTACACTCTTAAAATGTACTTCCTAATCAAGCATTTAGGCCCAAAAAAACTCTAATTTTCTTTTTATATGATGTTTTAAACTTTTTTAAAAAATACTTTTATGTTTTGCCATAATATAATAATAGTTCAATTAAACAAAATATCTCTAAACGTTGGGATAAGTTTCAATTATGTATCTAAATTTAAAATTTTCATTTTAACATATACCTTTGAAATGGTTAAAAGAAAATCCATTACAGAGTTTTTGTGTGTGTGTGTGACATGATGGTAGCTGAAATTGAAAGCTGAAATTGGAAGGCATATGCGTGACATAGTTTACAACTCAAATTTAATTATATCGAAGATTATGACGTTGATACCATTCATTTCAACTCAAAAGATATCATTTGACATTCTTTACTACATTATTCATATATATAACCCATTTTTACATACTAGCTGTTACGTCGATTTCGGGAATGACTTTCTTTTGAACAATTTCTATAAATGATGTTACTTGTGCCTTTTAATTTTTACACATAAATTTTTATTTATCATCTTAACCTGAAAACTCTCTAAGTGAAACAATTTCAAAGTTTAGGGATTAATGAAAATTTTCAAATTTTGAAGACTTAATTAAAACATACCATAAAGTTTAGGATATTATGTATAATTTAACCTAAAATAATTTTGAGGGGAAGTATCAAACTTAACCTAAGAGACTAAAGAATCCTAGAAAGATAACTGTCTAACTCAGAGAATACCTAAATAAATATTAATAAAATAACAATCAATAATTAAACACAAGTTTATCAAATTATTAATGAAAAAAAAGTGGATAACATAAAAAATAAAAAATAAAAAAGGCTTACAATGTTGTTTAAACAATTAAAAACGAATCAAATCCACAGAAACAAAAAGAAAACAATAGAATGATGCCGCTGGTTTAGATCAGTTAGAGGGGCATGGCCTAAAATTCCATAGCTTTTGAATAAAACTCCCAATTAAAGGAAAATTATAAATGCTTAATTAAAACGTAACCAGAAGCAGACGAAATAGGCCAATAATAATAATAAAAAATTATTTTTTTTAGTTCAACAACTTCAAAAATAAGAGAATTCGAACCTCTAACCTCTTGATGGAAAATATATGTTAAGTTAGATAGAAGATATATGTCTTAACAGTTGCCATCGGATTGATCATTAAATTACAAATTTAACCAGTTGAGTTGCCATCAGATTGACCATTAAATTACAAATTTAATTCCTATAATTTTCAAGTTTGTGTTTATTAGGACTATAAATTAATAAGTGTCTAAAATCTTTGTAAACTTTCAATTTTGTATCTAGTGGATTCATGAAATTTTGATTTTATGTCCCATAGATCTTTAACATGTTTGAAAATTTTAAAAAGTAACTTATCTATTAAACTTAATATTGAATGTTTTTTTTTTTTATCTAATATAACTTTAAACTTCCAGTTTTGTGTCTAAAGTAACTTTAAAAATTAAACTTAATAAGTCAAACACCAATTATATATAAAATTAAAAAATTAGGAACCTATTACATGAAAAATCAAAATTTTAAAGACCTACTAAAACATTTTTAAAGTTTAAAAACCTATCCGATACAAAAATGAAATAAGGAACAAAATAAACACAAGCCAAAAGTTATAAGCATTACTTTCATCTATGATTTCTTTGTGTTTGTTATCTACTTTTTATAAATGTTTTCAAAATTCAAGCTAAGTTTTGAAATTTAAAAGAAATAGTTTTAAACTTGTTTTTGTCTTTAGAATTTAGTTTAGAGTTCAAATATTTTCTTAAGAAAAATAAAAACCATGGATAAGGGAATTTATGAGAAAGTAATCACAATTTAAAAAAATAAAAAATTAAGGTCTCGTTTCATAACCATTTAGTTTTTGAAGATTGTGTTTATTTTCTCATTAATTCTCTACGATAGATTTCATATTTCTTAACAAAACATTTAAATTTGTAGCTAAATTAAAAAAACAAAAATAAATTTTTGAAAACTATGTTTTTTTTTAATTATAAATTTAGCTTGATTTTTAAAAATATAATTAAAAAAAGTAGATAATAAAGGAAAGAATTTTATAAATGAAATTAGTATTTATAAACTTAATTTTTAAACATAAAAAAATCAAATAGGTTATTGGACCAAATTTGTAATTTAATCGAAAAAAAATCTAAAAGAAATGGAAAATGTAAAAGAAAAAAAAGGAAAGAGAAGGGGTACGTGGCAGTTAATAAGCACTAGAAGTCAAATCACTCGCTACGCTGATCGTCCTTGTTTACTGCTCCATAGCTGTAGTGGGCCCCACCACTCACCACTATCCGTACCATCATCTTCTTCGTTCTTCTTTCTTTCTTTCTTTCTTTTTCCCTCTCATTTTCCCATTCGCTTATTTATTTTCCGCTGAAAATTTTCCCAGAAACCAAACAAAATCCTCTCCATTTCTCTTTTTTTCTTTCCCGTTTATTTTCTCCCCGAAGAGAAATGCTTTAACAATAACAATGGTCGGCTTAAGCGTGATTCTCGAATCCAACCAGGGAGATTTCTGTAAAAAATCCTCCCAAGTTATCAGTAAAGCCTCCGTCATGAACCTCACCATCAACTCTTCTTCTCCAAAGAACAATTCCTTCATCCAAACGCCGTCGTTTCGCCTCCATTCGTGCTATCTCTGCAAACAGAAGCTCTTGCCTGGAAAAGACATCTATATGTACCAGTAATTCTCTCTCTCTCTCTCTCTCTCTCTCTCTCTCTCTCTCTCTCTCTCTATATATATATATATATATATATATATATATATATATATATATTTCTTTTTATCTGATAATTTTGGTTTTGATTTTTGGGTTTTAGAGGAGATAGGGGATTTTGCAGTGTGGAGTGTAGGTGCAGACAGATTTTCATGGACGAAGAAGAGAGTTCAATGAAGGAAAACTGTTCGTCGAGTCATAAAACGGCGTCATTTTCAAGTTCGGAATCTGGTTCTTCTTCTTCTTCGTCTTCAATGGCGTCGTCTCGTAACCGTAAATCCACGAGAAATCGGAGGGGAGAGTTTACGTATTGAGTGGGGAACAAGAACAAGAGAGGAATGAGAGGTGAAAGTACGGAATTAGCCTTGGTAATTTACTAAATGACGTTTTTGTCCCTAGACTGGGTTTTTTTTTTTTTTTTTTTTTTTTTTTTTGAGGGAAATTTGTCGTGCTCCCTAGAAGAGAAACCATTAATTAGTGAAAGAAAAGAAGGGCATGAATGAAATGAATGATGATGAATGTATTGTGAAGTCTCCCGCATTTTGGCAACTTCCTTGTCTGACAGTTTTTGGCGTTTTCTTTGCCTCTTAGTAAAGGACCGAACAAATTCGGATGGGTAAGTTTTTTGGGGGGGCTCACCGAAGGGCATTTTCGGAATTTCCTATTTTTAATCACTAAATAAAGAAAAATAGATTTTTGGGTCTATATTTCTTCACATGTACTTTTGAGTTTTGAGTTTTGTTTATTCATGTCTCTATATACTTAAAAGTTAGAACGTTCTTCATCTTTTTTTTTTTTTTTTTTCGTTCTTTTGTTCATTTTAGTTGTGTACTTTTCAAATGGCTATTTTGGTATTTGTACTTAAGTAATCACTTTTGTTCCTTCATTTTCATTTTTTTCTCATTTTTTATCATAATTTTAGCATGATACTTCAGTTATTAAATTTCTTGAAATATAGCTATTATGATGTATTATAGGGTTTCTATTGAAGTTTAAATTTTGCAAACAAGGATTGAAATGGATGTTTTGAAAGTACAACGACTAAAATGAATAAAAGTTGAAAATGCAAAGAACGAAGTAACGTTGTGAAAGTAGATGAACCAAAATGATCCAAAGTCAAAAGTACCGAGACCAAAATAGTATTTAAACTTTTTATTTTTTCTCTGTTTTATATTGATGGTGTTGGAAACTTGAGAGTGAGATTGACAAATCTAGTCAAAATGGATTTAAATACATCAACAGTTTTTTATAAAATAAAAACCCATTAATAGTTTGTACCTCAAAAAAATGCCCTTTTTTTAGTTAAATATTTTCCGTCTAGATGGATGCATATAAGAATGATATTCTCTTTAGGATGTTTGATTTATGGATTAATTATGTTTGAGTTTAACCCAAAGTTGGAAAGCATTAGTTTAGATGCATGTAAGGAAATTGAGTAAAAAACTTGAATTTGCATGGCCTATATTTGATTTCTAAGCATGCGATTTTTAAAAATAAGCGTTTAAGTTTTGTTAAAAATTTGAAGTTTATGTAGTTTATGAGAATAATTTGTAGCCTGTGATGAATAAGTTTATATAATAATGTTAAGTTTAATTTTCCAATTATTGACTATACGAGTCAATATATTCAAGAGATTAAATTATTTGTTAAAATTCAAATTTTCAGCTTAATCTTATAATTAAAAACAAAAATGCAATACCACCTAAATTTTGACTGTTGAATATAAGTACTTATTTTCAACTAGATATGATGGAATGTATTTAACCCCCATTCATATCTGTTTTAAATTCAAATTTCACGTTAAATATTAACTTTTTTACTATTATAGGGTGATGTATATATTGATTCACTTTTATGTAAATATATTTCACAACAAGAGTTAGATATGTTACATATTTTAAATATTCCATTTAGTAAATTATATTTTAATTTAGTTTCTTTTTATTTGCAGATAACTAATATTTTTGTAGTTGCCCTTGGAGATGAAGATTAGTTTGGGAGACTAGTGTAGTAATAATTAACTTGAATAAAGATGTTGATACTATATGAATTAATTTAGATTATCTTATTTCAAGAGCATATATTTTGAATCTTAATTTTATAATAAGAGATAAACACAAATTTTTAATCAATGTTTTCCTATTCTATTTTTATTTTCTTTTCTTTTTTCGTTTTTGTGTTGTTTTTTTTTTCTTTTGGTTTTCCTATGGGCGGTGGAGAAGGGAATGTTCTAGATTGCGCACTGAAAGGAAAAGGAACAGGCACATATAGGGAAAGTTAGTACTTTGGGGGAACAAAAGAAAATTTTCAAAGTAAAAAAACTTGACCTCATGGGCCCTCGAGGACTGGTTATTTTTCTCAAGGCCCTTGGATTCTTATATAATTTTGACATAGCCGAACCAAATTATCATTTTGCAGACTTAAAAAAAAATACTACATTTTGTAGACTTCTTGATGCAAGGAAAATCTATCAGTAATTTTATTTCTGATTCGTCCTCAATTGTACAATTGAAGCCCATATTTATAAGCTAATTACAAGGAATGAAGATAAAATTATTTGGATCGGAGTTCCTTTGGAATTTATCATTTGAGTCATCCCTAAAAAAAATGGTTTTATGATATGGGCTATAAATAAAAAGAAACAAACAGATAAAATTTACCCACATCTAGTACCTTCTACTCTCAGTATGCCTTTATATATATATAATTAAAATAAAAAAAGAGCAATCAAAGAATAAAATAATCAACCCATGTCACAAAAATAAAAATAAACAATTGGCAACTAGCCAATGACTCTAATGATTCAAATTATTGTAAAAGTGGAAATAGAAAAGTGAAATGCAACATGTCTAAACTCCTAATAATATAGAACTGCTTCAAATGTAATCAACATGAAGGAAAAAGAAAAGTACTTTTGAACACAATGATTTTGAACAACAGAATGCTACTGTTTCCCAAGGCAAACAAGCTGATTATGTCTACTTTAAAGGCTAAAGTGGCTTGAGCAAAATCATTAGATAAGGTGAAAAAGAAGAGGTTGCAGAAGAGAAGACTGTCTTGTCCACAAGGATATCATCATTTGATTAAATCGCGATGATCATAATCAGTTAATCAGATTCATTAATCTGCATAATATACATATTTATCAACCTGATTTGAATAGTAAAACTGCTTTCTGATCCAAGTAGAAGTAAACAAAGTGGTTTGTCTCGTGTGTCACGTATGAACCTGCCATGGAAACAACAGAAGTTAATATTCAGGACCATGGACCTAATTGTTTAGATAGATAAATTTTGATTACAATTTACAAGAAAACTGCAGTTTTAAACCCCTCAAATGGTCAACTTATGTCACATTATTCATTCTAACGGCCACAAATTATCATTAGTGTTAAAGTGTTGATATAATTAAAGTTATCATAACCTGTTAAGCATTTGGGTTGAGTGGTGATTTAACATGGTATCGGAGCAGGCGGTCATGTGTTCGAACCCCTATAATGTCATTTCCTCTCCAATTAATGTTGATTTCTACTTGTTGGGTCCTCTACAAATTTCAAAACCCACAAGTGGAGAGGAGTGTTAAAGTGTTGATATAATTAAATTTACTAACCCATCAGCTTAAGCATTTGGTTGAGTGGTGATTTAACATTAACTTAATGTTAATGCTAAGAATGTCTTTCTTCACAAAGATAACAAAATAAACTATGATCGAAAGAGATCTTCAATTTTGAACCCCTCAATGACCCACTTATGTCACGCCATTCAATTCAACGAGCATAGCTCATCATCTGTCTTTTGCATTAGCTTGATGTTAATAATGTCTTTCTTCACAAAGATAAAGAAATTTATATGGAGCAACCTCATGGTTTTGTTGCTAGAAAAGAGAATGGACAATCTGTAAATCGACTAAATTGAAAAAAGGCAGATTTGAGAGAAATGGGGATTCTGTATTTCTTCTCTTGTATTTTCACTGTAGAATCGCCTTCTTTAAATAGAAGGGAAAGACTAAAAAGAATAACACATCATAATTGGAAGTCTCTGAGGAATGTATAATAGATAACACATCATAATTGGAAGTCTCTGAGGAATGTATAATAGATAACACATCATAATTGGAAGTCTCTGGAATGTTTTAGAATCTCTTTTCTTCTGTGGGTAAAACGTCACCATTTCTCCATTCTCCTTGACATGGACAAGTCTGTTGTCTTTTCAAACCCTTGTATGGGTTAAATAAAATGCATGAGCAAGATTTGGAATATTTAGTTAGAAGTTCTGAAACTTGAAATGAAGAAGAGTAAGTCTAATTACTTTGCCAGTTTCCTTCAACTAACAGTCTGAGGATAGTATTAATCAACTAGTTATACATGTTGATAACATTCTCATTTGACACTGCCCAACCGGGAGGTTTCTAGAAATATGAAGACATCCTCTCCTTTTTGTTGTTGAATGATTTGGGATGTCTAATCTGTCTCAGGGATCTGAATATGTTTGGTTGGCAACAACTGAAAGCAATTTGTAAGAATTTTCAGACCTTGACGAAATTATTAAAGTAGAAAGGGAAATAAATATGCTGCACGAACTTGACTAAATTATAGAGGTCAGATTAGACTCTCTCTTACTCCATGGGACAGAAAGGGACTCTCTTCGATTAGTCTGCTTGACCTTCATTGATTAGGTTGCCAACTCAAAACCAAAAACAAAAACTTTGACAGAAACATTAATCCAACCTACCATAAGAATCGGCTTAAAGGGTTAAGAGGTTCTTATGTTCAAGCGGGAGAGTTTCTAACTTCTAGAAGAGCCAACAGTTTCAGTTTGCTTTTGATAACTTTTGGTCCACCTATTTACCACTCGACTAATCTAACAAGACAACCGTCCAACTCTTGAACACCAACCACTTTCATAACACCAATAATGATCGCCTTTAAGAGACAACAGATTAGCCCACGGTGATTCTGAGTCCAAATTTCATGAAAAAATAAGATCAGAGGATAGAAGGAAAGGGAATGGGGAAAATTGAGAAGAAAAACTTTCATGGTCCCTGTATAAGTTACTCTTTACAATTCTTAATCAGCTCAATTCAATGAAATCCTGTGGAAGGACATCATTTTTATCAAAGGCAGGTGAATAAATTGAATATCCACAATCTAGCAATAGCACTCCTTTTTCTACTCAACTTGTTTAACCAGATCAAGCATTTTTAATAAGCAATCTACAAGCTTAGATCCATTCCAATCAGATTTTAAAGCTTCGCCAGCAAACTTGAAACCAGAAGGCAGATTATCAAGCAGCAAAATCACAAATATTTCACTTGAAATTTTATAGAAAATAGAGAGATCAGTTACCAAAATTACGGCCAACAATGCAATGCCAGGTCGGTCCATGCCTCTTATCGAACTCTTTCTTAATATACTCCGCTACATCCTTCTCTACACCATGCTTTTCAAATGCCTGATACAAAAATCCCGAATAAAACGAGGATCATAAGAAAGAACAACAGTTCAAAAATGAAATTCGAAGTCGAAATTTAAAAAAAAATAGCGATCGAGAAAAGAGAGCTAACCGCTATGGCGACATCAACAGCCTCCTTCTGCACATCACCAAACATATCGGCACTCTTAATGACAATTTTCTTGCCAGTAGTGGCCGCCGCCGGCGGTTTCCGATCTTCCGATACAGATTTCACCATTAGATTCCCTTGAATGCTTCTCTTCGCATCGTTGCTCATTTTCCCGCTTCTTTTCCGATCTCCGGCACCGATTCGGTAGTTGGAGGCTCCGATGAGAGAAGCTTTTTCACAATCTCTGAAACTTTTTCGCTTCGAGAAATTTGGAATTACTTTATCCTTTGACTGGAAATTGTAAGCGAAGCTCGTGATTTCTCAGAATCTGAGACGATAAAAGATTTAACTCTTTCTGGAATTTATTGCAGCTTTTGTAATCTGTCTCTAATGGAGCCGTCGGTGAAATTCGTACTCCGGTACAGCTGGCAATACGCCGTCGTTTAGTATATTCGAAGAGTTAATTCAGCTGTAGAACGAGAAGTTGTGCTATACTTGCTGCCCTTTCTAACCTACCGTTCGTCTTGTCTCAAAAAATAAAAGAATAAAATATGAAATTACAATATTAGTTCGTCAACTTTAACGAGTCCCTCAACTCTAAAAAGTTTTGGGCAAATATTAATTTTTATTTTTAAATTGGTCGAGTTATATTAATTTTTACCATAAACTTTTAATTTCATCAAATTAAATTTTAAATTTTGAAAAGTGTTACAATTTATCCACTAATTAAAAAAGAAAAGAAAAAACAATGTAATAATGTTCTTGTACTCCCAAGTTTCAATAAAATCAAGTTTTGCACAATATTAAGTTTGATTAATGCATAAATTAACAATGGAATAACTTTGTCAAAATTTGTAAATTTCAACAAAAATTTAGTTCCAATGTTATTTTTCTCTAAAATCTAATCAATTTTGTAACATACATATGTTTTAATACTTTTTTTAACGAACTTTCAAATGAAGACTTCTAAAATTGCAACACTTTTAAAAGTTTAAGGTTCAAATTTCGTGTCTAATACGTTTTCAAATTTTAGAAAGTATTTAATTGGTTCCTGAATATTTGGAGTCTATTAGATTACTAAGACCCCATTTGATAACCATTTGGTATTTGGTATTTGATTTTTGAAATGTTTGCTTGTTTTCTTACATATTTTTTATAATAGTTTCATCTTTTTTAAAGGAAACATTCTAATACTTAGCCAAATTAAAAAAAAAAACAAAAACAAAAACAAGTTTTCAAAAACGATTTTTTTTAGTTTTCAAAATTTAGCTTGGTTTTTTTAAAACATTCGTAAAAATATATATCAAAACAAAGAAACTCATAGGTAGAAATAATGTTTATAAGCTTAACTATAAAAAAAAACCAAAAAATCAAGGCTCTCATTTGATAACCATTTGGTATTTGATTTTTTGTTTTTGAAAATTGTGTTTATTTTCTCATCCTTTATCTACAATAGGTTTCATATTCTTTTAAGAAAACATTTGAATTCTTTTACATATTCCAAAAACAAAATAAGTTTTTGAAAACTACTTTTTTTTTTTTAAACGTGACTTCATTTTTGAAAACATATGTATAAAGTAGATAACAAAACAAAGAAACTCATAAGTAAAAATAGTATTTATAAGCTTAATTTTCAAACACTAAAAATCAAATTGTTATTAAACATGACCAAAATAGTTATCAAAAGAGGTCTTAGTCTTTTGTTTTTGAAAATTGTGCTTGTTTTCTCACAATTTATCTACAATTGTTTTCATCTTTCTTAAAGAAAGATTTGAATTCTTAGTTAAATTCTAAAAAAAAGTTTTTAAAAACTTACATTTTTTAGTCTTCAAAACTTGACTTGGATTTTGAAAATATTTGTAAAAAGTAGATAACAAAACAAATAAACCTATAGGTAGAAATAGTGTTTATAGGCTTCATTTTCAAAAATCAAATAGTTATCAGACAATGCCTAAAATTTCAAATTTGTGTTTAATAAGTTAGATTTATTAGACAATTTTAAAATTAAAAAATATATATATTATACACAAAATTGAAAAGTCAAGATTTTATTAAACATAAGATAATAAATTTTGCCAAAAAAAAAAGTGTAGCATAGTAGTAATTGGTATGTACCACTCCTCCATGCTCCACTTATTTGTTCTAAAAACATAAAATAAAATATTGATGATTAACAGTGTATTTGGGAGGACATTTGAAAAAAAAAATAAAAAGAAAAAAAATCACTTTTTGAGCGAGTTTGGAATGGGTTTTTAAATTATAAAATGTGCTTTTGGTCAAATAAAAATATTTTTCAACATTTTCATATTTTTATAATATTTGATTAAATAATCAAAAAGTAACTTTAAAAGCTGTAAAAACAGCTAAGTACTTTTTTCAACCATGCTTATAGAATAAGTACTTTAACTTAAAAGTTAAAAGCTCATTTTCTCCCAAAGTTATCCTAAATTCAATATAAGTATTTAAAAAAAAACACTAATTATTTTTTGAAAAATACTTGGGTGCAGCCTGGACTATACTCAAGTGTTGTGCAGCCCACTTTACAATCACAAATTATTTTTTTTCTTGTGGTTATAAAGTGGGCCGCACAACACTTAGGTGCAGCACTTATTTTTCAAATGTTTAAGATCGTGCTAAAAAAAACTAAAAAGCTAAAAAATCGAACCAAATCGAACCTTTTTATTATTATTATTGATTTGGTTCAGTTTTTTAGTATAAAACTGGATATGTCGGTTTCTATTTTGAAAAAATAAAAAAAATTGTTCGATTCGATTTTATATTTAAAAAACCAATCAAAACCGAACCGAATCGAGAGTATATAATATATTCTTAGAAGAAACCCTAGATCTCATTTCAATCCCATCTATCTTAATAGTCGTTTTTCCTCTCTTTGCATTTCTTCTCACTTTCCTTTTCCATTTGTTGTACCACCACGCAATTGCAGCCCTTCCTCGCCGTCGACCATTGATTTGCATCACCCACTAGCCGCATGGCTTCATCCCACCGTCGCACTACCGCTCGTGCACGTTTTCTTCTCTGGTTTTTCGTTGCTTGCTCTCCCTCTCCTCTCAACTTCGTCCCGTTGTCTCACAATGTCGACTCTCACCACCCACCAGCTGCATGTCATTTTTCTTCTTCTAGGTTGTCACCGCACACTTCCATCCCACCCACGCTTCATTTTTGTGGTTGATTGAATGTCTCAAGAGATCGAAGTGATTTTGATTTTAGGTAGCATTTTCTCAATTGATTTTGTTGTTGTTATGGTGGAAAGAAGTTTGGAGGTTTAGTTCATAGCTTTTTAAGGCTCGATTTCTGGTAGTTCTTGTGTTTTGTTTGAAGATTCATGACTGAATCGATTGATAATGATATTCGGTTGAAATTTTAGAAATCTTGGAAATGCTTAGATTGCACTTTTGTCATGATTTAGGGTTTTTTTCATGAGAAATGTGTATGCATGACCCAAAATACTAGGCCAATTATTGATGTAACCCACCAATTTAAATTAAGGATATGTAACTTTTTGTCAATGTCAGCATTTAAGGTGAAATGTTTGAATTACCCTTGAGTGTTCTTCTTGATTCATCATCTTCTTCTTATTCATTGTCTTATTCCTCTTCTCTATTTCTCCCTCATTTGTCGTTCATCTTCATCAGTTAGCACTCCAACTCTAATGAACTAATTTACGTCCACATTTGGTAACGATGAGCCTCCTTCGATAGTGATCCATCTCGTCCCCTCCCTTCGTTGATTCACGCACAGTCCTGACCCACGTCAATCGAGACCCAAGATCTGCACTCCCTCCTTAAAGGCCCACGCGAGCTCCCATGATTCGCAACAATAAGATCCACATGACAATTGATCGAATTGAAACGTGGAGGCTTTAAGAAAAGATTTTTAGTTTAAAAACAAAGCTCTAGTCCAATACAAATGCACACTGTCGATGTAAGTAATATAAAACTAGAAGTATTACAGAATATCGATATCACAGGGAACAGATACAACAAAATTCAAAATATAGCAAAAATTATTTTCAAATTGCAATTTCAGTTACTAAGGATGTAAAAACGTTGAGAGGTATTTTTGGCAAAAGAAAATAATTAAAAAAAAAACAATAAGTATAAAAAAGGGAATTCAAATTGGTCATGTGCCTTTAGAAAGAAATGCAAATAAAGTGCAATTGCAATTGTAGCTAACAAGAAAACTAAGTAAACCGAATTCGACTCTTATTCAATTTTGCTACAAAATCTTTAGGAGGCTAAGTGATTAAACCTATATTTCTATGGCTAATCTAACTTAGATAATTTCGCACACAATTCTAATGGTTTTTGAGTCTCGCCCTATGTCTAGGGTCGATGTTCAGAAATTATTTCTAAGCCTTTTCCTCCATTACTTTTGTGACATCTGCATCCACTTTCCCTTAACCCTTTCAGTATTAAGTTCAAACTTGATAAGCAACACTAGTTGGCCGACTAGGTTTACCTAACGTTAATTCAACAAAAACAAACAAAGTCTCAAATGTTAACTAAATTGTTTGTACTTTTAAGCTTTACATCTTTCCTCTAGGGGATTCACGAACTTGAGCCCCTAAAGGAAAATTAACTCATCGTGAACGGAATGAAAAACAACAATTGAACTGATACCAAACTCATAATTAAACAGCCAAAATAAAGGTAATAAAACTCTAGAATGATAAGACAACCCAAGCTGAAATTTTATTAAGAAAAAACTTGAGTGAAATCACTCCAACAACTCACAAAGCACTCACAAAGGAGATTATAAGGACAATAACAACACTTGAAAGAATTTCAAAATCTTATGGAAATAGAATTCCAAAAGGCAAACTGCCTTTTTTTGCTAAAGAAGACAATGGAAATCAAAAGAACTCAACACTTAACTAAAATTTAAAAAATGTACAAGAAGAAAATTAAAAACAGTAGCTAGCTAGAGAAATAAAAATGAACAAAACGTAAGAACAACAATGGACTCGTGTATTCCTTGCTTTAATCAATCCCAATACACCTTCAAAGGAAAATGGATCTTTACCTCCTCTAACTTTTGTTAAGGAGGGATCGTCGGAGTTCCACAGAGCAAAAACGAAGAACATCTTGCTTGAAAAATAACATAACGAAAAACTTGATGTAGGAGAAAACCCACATGCTTTTTGTATCGTTTCTTCCCTCTTTTATAAGCTTCGTGGGCTAAGGTTTCTTTAATTGCTCATCTACAACCTTGGGTCAATTTGTAGGGCTGAAATCCTGCTAATTAATCTCCCAAATATTCCAAAATCTCGCAAATCCCTGTGATTTCTGCAATCTCCAGGATTTTTTAGAAATGCAATTGCATTTCCGTTTTGGAATGCAATTGCATTTTTTTGTTTGCTCCCAAACCTGTTTTTCAGAAGAAATGCAATTGCATTTCCAAATTGGAATGCAATTTCATTTTTGTACTTACTCCCAAACATACACATAAATAACAAATTAGTGTAATTCTAACTTCTTTTCAACTTTTTTCCTCTTTTTTCTTACTCCAACAAGCTTTTATGAATTTTCTAATAAACACTACATTTAGCTTACTCTTCATACAACAAAATACACAAAAATGGCAAGAACAACCTAGATTAAGGGTCAAATAATTCTCATAAATGAGAATTATCAACAATCCCTATTCCTCTCACTCTCGTTCTCGTTCTCATTCACTTTCCCTTTCTCTCGCTCTTGTTCTCGTTCACTTTATCCTCATCTCGCTCTTGCTCTCATTCACTTCCTCTTGCTCTCGTTCTCGTTCACTTTCTCTTCCTCTTGCTCTCATTTCCTCTCTTTCTTGATTTTGTTTATTTTAAACTGAGGGTAATTAAGATATTTTGCCTTGAATGTTGATGTTGGCGAAAGGTTACATGTCCTTATGTTAAACGCAAGGGTTACATCGACAATCGATCCAATATATTGGGCCATATGTACAAATTTTCCTTTTTTTCTTTGATTTATTTTGTAATCGAAAGGGAAAAGTTGTTGATCTTCTTTTTTTTTTTTTTTAACAAAAGTTGCTCATCTTTATTTGGATATGATTTTTTAAAAAAATAATTTTAAGAGTTGAATGAGGAATTTGATATGTATATTCATTTAATTGTTAAAATCAATGACTAAATTCAGGAAATGAAGAAATGAAGAAAAGAAGAAAATTTGGGCCAAAAAATTGAACTTTGAAATATTAATATTGAATGAATAAAAAAAGTGGGATGAAATGAGAAAATAGAGAAAAGCCCTAAAACAGACCAAATCTAACCAATAAGAATCAACCCAAAAGCTGATGGGTTATGGTAAATTTAATTATATCAACACTCTAACAAGACGTACATATTTTATATTCAAATCATTTTTGTTAAGTTTAAAATTGAGCATAAAAAAAGTTATTATAATTTTTTCAAAATCATTTCCAAACATGTCATTACAAATTATATTTTTAGGTACAATAAATTAGCAAATAAAACTTCTCTTACTATTAGTATTATTATTTTTCTTTTATTGAAATTACGGTTGTAAATTGCAATTATAGGCGGCAGCGCGTGTCCACGCGCTGTGCAAACGCGCGTTGTTTATTTGAAGATTTCAGATGGAACGATGGCATTACGGCAATCAATGTAGTGTTTTTTTAAATGAAAAGATCAATGTGGTTGTTATTTGTTAAACACAAACTTATTGCTTTTCAGCAATTAATTTACATTTACCATTTCGCAGTTGATAATTGAGTTTCCCTGGCGTGTTCATCACTGCTAACTCCATTTTTCAGCATCGAAAAGCGAAGCGTCTTTCTTCTGAATTTGAAAGTTGTTTGGCCTTTCCCGAATTTTTCGTATCTTGTCGCAGAAACAAGCTCCAATCTGAGTTTTGGGAGATTGTATTGCTTGCTGCACTGAGAAATGGGAAGCAAAGCGAAGGGAAGAACTACTTTGGAGGTCGGAGCTGATGGAGTCGCTCTAATTACGATCATTAATCCTCCCGTCAACTCACTTTCTTTTGATGGTATGATTTTGAGCTCTTTATACTTGCCTAATTTGGCGTGCGATTGTACTTGATTCATCTATTTTGATCTTTGTTATGATGATCGTCTTCTTCTTCTTCTTTTTTCTTTTTGTGTTGAGACTTTGGTTTTTGATAGATTTCGTAGTTTTAACAGTTTTAGATGAATCAATTAAGGAAACTATCGAATTTTCAGAAATGAATGAAGAGCTGCGTATATTATGATCATCTCCTAATTTCAACTAAAACAGCTCAATTACACGACCAATTGGTAATTGCTGATTCGACTTGGTTCACTGACTTCAACGTTTTAGTATAACGATGGAGGCATGGAGCTTAAGGTTCCAGCACTGTACTTATCTGTGTTATGGGCGTTGTTCTAATTGAGCTGGGGTTTTTGCTGTGTATGAAAAACAACTGGAGAGGATTTGGGGCTAGTTGTAACTTGTAAGTGATTGCGTTCAATTGCTGCAAATATGGAATATAGAGCACTGCATAGGTTTCATCCGGTCATGAGAATTTTTTATTTGGGGACTCACATTCTAATTGTTGGGAAATTGTATACTGAGATCTGGCTCTTACGTGTTGTTCTTCTAAATAGAATTATTTATCTATTCGTTGGTACTAAGAGCATTACTCTTTCTTTGTCCTGCACCTGTTCACACACGAATATAGTATTGTTCAGCTTGAAAGAGAGTTATGAACAGGCTTTGCAAAGAGAAGATGTGAAGGCAATTGTTATTACAGGTTAGCGTGAAATGATTTTCATACATGAGTTATCAGAAATGTTAGAGATGTAAAAGCTAACTCTTTATGTCATTGGAGCAGGTGCCAAGGGAAAGTTCTCTGGTGGCTTTGATATAACAGCCTTCGGTGGAGTGCAAGGTGGAAAAGGTGGGTTTAGATTTCTCTGTGTCCCATTGTCCCATAATTTTCTCTGAATACTTTTGTTGACATCTTTTAAATGGATTTTCAGTGGTGGAACCACGGCCTGGCTACATTTCCGTGGATGTGATCACTGACATTTTTGAAGGTATATTTCCACTTAGTTGCTTTAATCTTTACTCTCATCCTCCAACTCTCTTGGAGAGCGAGAGAGAAAGATGGTTTCAGCTGGACATTTAATTGTTAGCTATGTTTTTCAGCTGCTAGAAAACCTGCCGTTGCTGCAATTGACGGACTTGCTTTGGGTGGAGGTTTAGAGGTTGCAATGGTATGTCTTGCTTCTTCTCTTAGACTATTAAATCTTATAATTTTTTCGTTTTAAAATCTCTTCTATAATTTTGGTTTTTTAGGCATGCCATGCACGAGTATCAACCAAAACTGCACTGTTAGGATTACCTGAACTTCAGCTTGGTATAATTCCTGGTTTTGGAGGTATGTCTTTGTCACTGTAAGCCGTTGTCATGTACATTCTCCCAATTGAACTTACTTGAAGCTGTGGGCAGTTGTGATTTTACCAGTCTGCTTCCTCGTATTTAACATTGAAAATGAAGGATAACAAATGACAGTTTGTTTTTTCTGTTGGATCCTGTATGGATTGAATATTTGGATCTTGGGCCTTTAATGGGATAGCATATAATGTACTTCTTAACTTTTATAGGATGGATGATACATATATGTAATAGATCTTTTAGTAGTAACCTAATATTTTCATGGGCTGACAAGAATTTGTCTATTTTATGATGAAAACAAAAGAAGCCGACTACTTTGAAACCATCTATGATTTTCTTTTGCCCTTTTAATCTCAAGCTTCTATATTGATCAGGAACACAGCGACTTCCTCGTCTTGTTGGTCTTGCAAAGGCTTTAGAAATGATGCTGGTGAGATTAGTAGCTCAAGCTTTGGATTTTTGATACGTTGCTGTAGAATATTTTTATTAGCTATACATATCTCCTGCTAATTTCTCTACCTGTCTCTCTCTACGTGTCCATACTTGCTCTGCTTAAACAGACATCCAAGCCAGTCAAAGGAGAGGAGGCTTTTTCTCTGGGACTTGTGGATGCCATAGTCCCTTCTGAAGAGTTAATTAGCACTGCACGCAAATTGGCTCTGGATATCTCAGATCGGAGAAAACCATGGATTATCAGTCTTCACAGGACTGACAAGTTAGAGTCTCTTGGTGATGCTAGGGAAATATTTAAGTTTGCTCGGGCTCAAATACGGAAACAGGCTCCAAATCTCAAGCATCCACTGGTTTGCATTGATGTTCTTGAAACGGGTGTAGTCTCGGGTCCCCGTGCTGGACTTTGGAAGGTTTCTATATTTCTAATGTAGTTATTTTCCCTTTTTTATTAAAAAAATAAAATAAAATAACCTTCCTGAATTTTTTTTTGATGCTTATGACAGGAGATTGAAGATTTTCAAGTACTTCTACGTTCTGATACCAGTAAAAGCTTGATTAATATATTTTTTGCTCAGCGAGGAACAACAAAGGTTTGAGATGAAAATTTACTGAAAAATAAATGATTGCTTAAAATCATCTTTACTTCAGGATTGATAAAAACACACCCCTTGTTAATACGTTACGAGGTTAGTCATTCGTCTTACTTGTTGATATTGCTTCCTTTTTTAACAAATATAACAGGTACCTGGAGTTACTGATCTTGGGTTGACGCCAAGACGTATTATAAAAGTTGCTGTTGTTGGTGGGGGATTAATGGGATCTGGGATAGCTACAGCATTGATTCTTAGCAACTATCCTGTGATTCTTAAAGAAGTAAATGATAAATTTTTGAAGGCTGGTCTTGACAGAGTCAGAGGTAAGCCTGGAATTTACTACTAATGATTGCATTTTTTTAATTTTCTTATTTGTTTCATTTATTACTTGCCATGTTAACATGTTAGCTAATCTACAAAGCCGACTCCGCAAGGGGAAAATGACTACTGAAAGATTTGAAAAAGCTATTTTCCTACTCAAGGGTGTCCTTGACTATGAAAGTTTCAAAGATGTTGATATGGTGATTGAGGTAATTCACACGTCTTACTTCTACACGCACATAAAGTAGCAATCATTAATGCTAATTTGGTTGTGTTGTAACAGGCTGTTATAGAGAACATCTCTCTGAAGCAACAGATTTTTGTTGATCTAGAGAAATATTGCCCGCCACATTGCATACTTGCTACCAATACGTCCACAATAGATTTGGAGCTGATTGGAGAGAGAACAAAATCTCATGATAGAATTGTCGGAGCTCATTTTTTTAGGTTTGTAAATTCATATTTCTCCTCATTCCTGTATTGTCTTGGCTTAGCCACTTAGCCATTGGGTTTGTGCTTCTGATGCAGTCCAGCACATGTCATGCCACTATTGGAAGTTGTTCGTACTAAAAGGACAGCTCCACAAGTAATTGTTGATTTGGTAGATGTTGGAAAAAAGATAAAGAAAACACCAGTTGTTGTTGGCAATTGCACTGGTTTTGCTGTCAATAGGATGTTTTTCCCATACACTCAAGCTGCATTGTTACTTGTAGAACATGGAGTAGATCCATATCAGATCGACAGGGCAGTTTCTAAGTTTGGAATGCCAATGGGCCCCTTCAGGTTTATAAAACATAAAAGATTTTTGTGGTTCAGCTCCATGCTTTTTCTTTTTCAACCTTCAACTTACTTCGGTTATTTTCCTTCAGATTGATTGACCTTGTTGGTTTTGGCGTGGCTATAGCAACTGGTGGTCAGTTTGTTCTGAATTTTCCTGATAGAACCTTCAAATCTATGATAATTCCTCTTATGCAAGAGGATAAGAGAGCAGGTAGAGTTTCACCCATTTAACTTGGACGCTTGCATATTTGATTTTGCTGGCTAACTCTTCGTAAGCAAAACCTTTCGCATGACAATTGTCAGAGTTTTTTTCCCTTTCTAGCCTAAAAGTTAATGATTATGGGTCTTACAGAATCATGATGTTGCGCATTTTATCTGTCCCCTGTAGACATTGACATTTCTTTAAAGAATAACTTGGTTATTGTGTACATTTCAGGTGAAACAACCCAGAAAGGTTTCTATATCTACGATCAGAACCGCAAGGCTAAGCCAGATCCGGAGTTAAAGAAGTATGTTGAAAAGGCTAGGAGCATATCTGGCATTTCTGTCGACCCTAAGGTCTCACTCTCTCTCAAAATTCACATGTTTCAATATTTCTGATGTGGCGTTCCTACCTTGAACTTGCATGAATTAAAGATTAAATACCAAAATTACGCTTGAAAAGTGTTCACTTTAGACATCAGTAAGGTCTATTTAATGATCTAATGTTGAACTCTTCCACATTCTCTCTTGTGATCGATGTGGATGCAGCTCACGAAGTTAACAGAAAAGGATATCATCGAGATGGTATTCTTCCCCGTGGTGAATGAAGCATGCCGTGTCCTTGCCGAAGGTATAGCAGTCAAAGCAGCAGACCTGGACATTGCTGGAGTAATGGGCATGGGTTTTCCACCTTACAGGTACCAATAGTTCTTTAAATGAAGTTTATTTGGTAGACCTCAATAAGTTATTGCTCTACAAAGTTTGGTTCCTGTTGATCAGGGGAGGAGTGATGTTCTGGGCTGATTCTCTGGGATCAAAATACATCTATTCAAGATTGGAGGAATGGTCAAAACTGTATGGTGAATTCTTCAAGCCTTGTGCTTACTTGGCTGAAAGAGCTGCTCAGGGCGCAACGCTGGTGAGAAATCTAAACCACTACTCAACTCTAATTGACGAATCAGTAAAATGAAAATAATAAAAATTTTAAAAAGTTATGAAAATGAAAAAAAAATGTTAAAGAAAAGAAATAAGTCAAAGAAAGTGTATAAATAGAGATTAGTAAGAGAAGTGGTTTCTGTAGCGAGAGAGTGTGTAGAAGGAGAGCGGTTGGTGAGAAATTACGTGTGGAGAGTAATTATTGAGAGTTTGTAAAGAAAAACTAGTGATAGAAAGTGGGTGGAATGAGAAGGTATTAAAAGAAAATGTGTTAAGAGAGAAGTTAGTGAGAAATTACGTGGAGAGTAGCGAGAGTGTGTAAAGAGAAACTAGTGATGGAAAGTGTGTGTAAAGAAAAGCTATTGATAGAAAGTGGGTGGAATGAGAAGGTAGAAAAAGAAAATGTGTTAAGAGAGAAGTTAGTGAGAAATTACATGTGGGGAGAGTAGTGAGAGTGTGTAAAGAGAAACTAGTGATAGAAAGTGTGTAAAGAGAAGCTAGTGATAGAAAGTGGGTGGAATGAGAAGGTATGAAAAGAAAATGTGTTAAGAGAGAGGTTAGTGAGAAATTACATGTGGAGAGTAGCTAGTGAGACTGTCTAAAGAGAAACTAGTAATAGAAAGGGTGCCATGAGAAGGTAGTAAAAGAAAATGTGTTAAGAGAGAGGTTAGTGAGAAATTACGTGTGGAGAGTAGCTAGTAAGAGTGTGTAAAGAGAAACTAATGATAGAAAGTGGGTGCAATGAAAAGGTAGTAAAAGAAAATGTGCTAAGAGAGATAGGTTAGTGAGAAATGACGTGTGGAGAGTAGCTAGTAAGAGTGTGTAAAGAGAAACTAGTGATAGAAAGTGGGTGCAATGAGAAGGTAGTAAAAGAATATGGGTTAAGAGAGAGGTTAGTGAGAAATTACGTGTGGAGAGTAGCTAGTAACAGTGTGTAAAGAGAAACTAATGATAGAAAGTGGGTGCAATGAGAAGGTAGTAAAAGAAAATGTGCTAAGAGAGAGAGGTTAGAGAGAAATTACGTGTGAAGAGTAGCTAGTAAGAGTGTGTAAAGAGAAACTAATGATAGAAAGTGGGTGCAATGAGAAGGTAGTAAAAGAAAATGGGTTAAGAGAGAGGTTAGTGAGAAATTACGTGTGGAGAGTAGCTAGTAAGAGTGTGTAAAGAGAAACTAATGATAGAAAGTGGGTGCAATGAGAAGATAGTAAAAGAAAAAGAGGTTAGTGAAAAATTACATGTGGAGAGTAGCGAGAGAGTGTGTAGAGGAAACTAGTGTTAGAAAGTGGGTGCAATGAGAAGGTAGTAAAATAAAATGTGTTAAGAGAGAGGTTAGTGTAAAATGTGTATAAGAGAAGTTATTGAGCATATAGATTTTTTTAATATAGTTATTGAGTAGTTAGGAAAAGAAAGTGCGTGTCATGGATTCGGGATCAAGAATGAGCATATAAGCCAAAAGCAATGGATAAAACACCAATCAATTACTTTAAGAAACACTTCAAAGTACTTTTGACACTTCGAAAAGTGCTTCTAGATTGTAGTCAACTATAAACATTTAACCATTTAAAAATACTATTGTCATAATTAAAAACACTCTCGACCAAGCCCTTGCTTCTTTTTCCATATCATACCAAACGAATAAACCAAATGTCAATTATTACATGATCAATCATTCAATTGAAGGCTACTTGAACATGGAATTAACCACTCCTTTAGAATGAAAAGATCCTTAAATATATTAATATATATTTAGAACCCTTTCTGTCCATGTGCATTAGCACAATGTTACAAGACTTTATATTACCAAATGTTAATGCCAGTTCTCACCCTGGCATGGAAGACTAACTTGAAAATTTATGGTTAAACTATCATTTTGAACTCAGTCCTCTGGATTTATTTTTTTTTAAGAAGGTAACTTGTTCTATTTTAGTCTTGTTGAGAATCTCACATTGGAAAGATGAGGCAACTTCACAATTCTTATAAGATACATGAGTTATTCCTTTTATTGTCAATTGGTTTTGAGATGTAACTTCATGTTCTCTAATATGGTATTATAGCCCATGAAGCTTAAACGGGTATTCGGTCCAAAAATTAAAATTCGATCCAAGAGAGGCACCATTTTGAGAGGGCATGGTAAAGATTCCACATTGAAAAGAAATCCCACAATCTTTATAAGAAACATGAGTTACTCTTCTTATTACCAATTGGTTTTGAGATGAAACTCTATATTTTCTAATAAATCTTTGTTCTTTCAAATGTTCAAATTTAGTCCTTATACTTTCAATAATCTGAAATTAGTCCTTACTACTTTTTTTTGGAGAATAGCCTACTACATGTTTATGGTTAACTTTTTCAAAAACAAATTAGTCCTCCATTAGTCTTCCTTCTATAAATTTTAAAAATATATTCACATGGTATCTTTTCTTGAATGATAATAATAATAGTTATTTTACTAATTTCGACAAAAATTAACTTCACAGCTAATATGAGCATAGCTCAATGGTAATTGACCTCTACTCCTTCCCTTGAGGTTGGAAGTTCAAGTCCTCATACTCCCATATTTGTTATACTAAAAAAAATTCAAACTAACAATGAAAACTAATTTTAAGATTTATAGAAAGTATAGGGGCTAAAATGAAATTAGTCTATATGGACCAAAATGATATTTTAACCAAAATCTATTATTTTACCTGTTGAAATCTGATACCTTGTAACATACTTGTGTCACTTTTTGCAGAGTTCAGCATCTGGTGTTGCAAAATCTCGATTGTAAGATGGAAATTTACTGAATCTACAGTTGCAGTTCGTTCTTATAAAGCAGTGAAGATGCCCAATAATTATTGGCCTGGGTTTATAAATTGTTTATGTGGGAAAATGATAATTAAAGGGGCTAATTAGAATCACAAACAAGTTTAAATCAAACTTGTACCAATAATAATCACTTAAAAGAAAATTTTTATATTCTTTATCTTTATCCTTTAGTGGAACTATCACAAGTTGCTTCTACTTGCATTTCTTTGGATTCTTTTTAAAAGATCTTGTATTTGTCTTCATGTCATAGTGCACACGTTAGCACTGCCTCAGCTTTTCTTTTTCTTTTTCTTTTTTTCTTTTTTGATAATTTTCTTGTTTCCTTTTTAGGGGCAGAAAGTTGTGGATCTCTGTGATTTATGCCTTTTGAATTTGAATTTCGAGGGTCCTTTTTTAGGATGGTTTTGTTTCAATTTTTGTTTTAAAAAATTATCCTTGTTTACCAAATATATTTGTTTCTTTTTTGTCCAGTTTGATAAATAGTTTGTTTTTTGTTTTTTATTTTTGAAAACTAAGCTTATAAATATTACTTTTATTTGTGTTTCTTTGTTGTACTGTCTCTTTTTTAAAAGGTTTTAAAAATCTAAACTAAAAAAGGTTTTCAAAAAGTTTCTTTTTAAAAAAAAAAATAGTTATGAGGATTCATCAAAACTTATCTCATTGTCAAGGAAATTGTGAAGAAGTAAGCAAAATGAAAACTACAAAACCAAATAGTAATCAACAAAAACCTTTATAATCCATTTCTAAAAATATCATAAAATTTCTAACTAAACTCTAAAGCCCATGACAATTAGTTTTTCTTCTTATCCTTTTTTTTTCTCTAGCCTTTGAAATAGCAAATCTAAACTTTTGGTTAAAATATCATTTTAGTCTCTATATTTTGAGACTTGTTCTATTTGTTAATGTACTTTTAGTTATTCAAATTTAGTCCCATACTTTCAATAAATCTTAGTCTCTACCGTTAGATTATGGTTAACTTTTTCAAATAAAAATTAGTCTCTATCAATATTTCCACTGTAAATTTTGGAAACACATTCACATAATGTCTTTTCTTGAGTGAAAATTATTATTATTATTTTGCTAACTTAGTAAAAAAAAAAGACTTTAAACTAACAATGAGGATTAATTTTAAGACTTATTAAAAGTGCAGAGACTAAATTTAGACATTTAACAATATAAGAATTAAAATAGAATAAGTTTCATACTACAGAAACCAAAATGATATTTTAATCTAAGTTGTTTTATAAAAATAAAAATAAAAACCATAAATTTCTATTTGATTTAAGGTAGATGTTTATTTGGTCCCCCTAAAATTTTAAAATAAACACTTTAGTCTTTGACGTTTGAAAAATAGTTCTAAATAGTCTATGAATTTCTTTGAACATTAGTTGACTAACAAAAGAATGGTGTGGCAATTAAATTGTTGATTGGATTGAAGTGGCATGGCAGCTTTTAGATGAAGGGTAAAAAAAATCATATACATATATATATATATATATATATATATATATATATATATATATTCTCCTCCTCCGGCGAAGCTCGTCAGTGCCGCCATCCAATGCCACCTCTCTCACCGCTCCGATGGCTTCCCTTTCTCTCTCTCTAGTTCTGAAACACTTATATATTGCCAAAGATCCTTCCCTCCCTCCAGATCTGAACATACACATCAACTCTCCGCCAGATATTCTCTTAGGCTCCGAGTGCCCTGCCCATGTCTTCTCCAACTAAACCGCCAACCATATCAAGTTTTGATGATCTGGTTTGGGGTTCTTTTTTGGTTTTTTGTATGGATGACTTAAATTTTCAGGATGACTAACTTTTTGAAACTAATGATGGATAATCTTTCGTCGTCGTCAGCATCTTGGTGAATTTAGCGTGCCACGTGGAAGTTAGCGTATGGAGCTTCCAGTCTCGATCATTTGTGAGGCTACCATGCCTCTCGGTCTTGTGCACACGTGTGTAATTTTTTTTATTTTTACCGATGTTTTATTTTATTTCGTTTGAACTTTCGATTAATTCTCAATCCAACTGCCTCCCTCCATCCCTTATTCTTTTCATTGATTCATTTCGCTCTCTCTGTTTTTACATGTTTTCAACCATTAGACTGATGTTTTCGCCTTCTTTTGCATATCAGAGCTGCACTAGCAATTCAATTGCCATTTCAATTTTGTCTTCTTCAACCGCTAGAAGTGTTGAACTCTCATTGATTTCGTGGTAGACTTCTCTTTTTCTCGTTTCCGTTCGGTTTTTGTTCTAAATCCTGTCATTCAACTATTGTATTGTCTATCTTCCATAATTTTGATTAGTTCTGAGGAATTTTCGATTGTTGAATGTTGGGATAGTATGTTTGACGTTATCGAATTAATGGGAAGTTAAGGTTTCTAAACAGCTGTGAGTGGTTTGTGGAGCAATTTAGTGACCAAATTGACTGTCTGTTCATGGAAAAACAAAGAATTTGAGCCATAGTGAGCGTCGGTAGAAAGAGATGAGAGAGTCCAGAGGTTATGAAGAGATGGAGAGTCGTCGAGAGGGATTGTCAAGAGTTAAAATGGTTTATGAAGAGATTGAGGGTCATCGAGAGGGATTGTAAAGAGTGAAATTGAAATCCATTTTTTTCAAATGTATGTCCTGTGCATCTTATTCTAATCTCGTTTTGAAGATCAGTGTATACATAATGCATGATTATTGAAATGACACTTGATTTGAAGATCAATGTAGTGTAGCTGATCGCTTTTTCACCCAAGGTACCTATCTGTCGCACATTTGGAGTGCAAACGAGATTGTGAAGAAGAAGCTTATGCCCACGCAACTTTAATTCCTCGTACTTCAATGGGCTTAGCACCACTATCTCTTTCAATGTACCGCTTCTGTAACAATTCATTTTCTCATCTTAGTCACGTCCAAATCAAATCAATAAACATTTCATCTCTATCCTTCAAATTAAAGTGAATAAATAAGAGTAAATATTTAAAATAAACATATAACAAAATCAACAAGTTAAGAAAAATAAATAGATAACAGAATGTTGATTGTTTCTGGCTATCAACTCTCAATGTATCTTTCTTTTGACACTCTCATTCGGCTGCTCGGCTCCTTACCTTGGATCTTGCTCTCAGCTAGTTAATAATTTTGTGCTCTCTCACTTGCTTTCGCATTAAAATTCTTACTCTCTTACTCCATTTCGACAATGTGATCACGCTTTTGATATTGAACGACAAAACATAGTTGAATCGATATGTGATCAAACTCTCTTACTCCATTTTGAAACCAACTTCAAAACACATTTGATATTCAGCGACAAAACACATTTGAATCGAAATGTGACCACACAAAAATAATACTTATGCACGTATCTTCTTTTGAATGTCAATTTGATGATGCTTGCCACTTGATTGCAATACGTAAACACAACGTCTCAAGGTTGACGTGAGGAAACTAAGATATCAATCGTTAGTAGTATGTAGAAACTTGCTTAGAACAACTTTTGCACGTTCATAATTCTTAAAGGTTGATGAGTGGTTGGATGCAAGTTAATTTGATTGTCCTAATTTTCAATTTAGATCCAGCCTCTTAAAACAAGTCACCCAACCTTTCAATAGTTCATTGTGTATAAAATTGTTTAGAACAACTTTTGCACGCTCATATATTTTTTAAAGTACTTAAATAATTCTTTATTGCATAGACATAAATAGATTTAAAATGTTGGTGGGTGGTTGGATGCAAGTTAATGTGATTGCGCTCTTAATTGTCTTAAGATTTGGCACCTTAAAATCGCAAGTCATTTCAATACGTGCAACTGACAATAACAATTATGAGAACAAAAAATAAATCAAAAGGAAAAAAAAAAGAAGATAAAATTTAGATAGAGATCGAGAGAGAGTTGTGAGAGTAAACAACTCTCATTGAGAGCTCTCTCTAGATTGAGAATTAAAGGAAATAAAAATTAAAAATAATAAAAATTAAAAGCGCCAAAATCTCATAATTGACGAAAACCGAAAATTACACACGTGTGTGCAAGACCGAGATAGGTGCTTGCCTCATAAACGACTAAGACTGGTAGTTCCATACTCTTGCTTCCACGAGGCACATTAATAAATAGTCAGTCATAATTCGTTTTCGCTTGAAAAATTAGGTCATCTAAAAAACAATAAAAATTATTTTAAAAAAAAAGTGTTTTTTCTTTCTCGAGAAATTTTTATCAGGAGAATAGGAACATGTACAGTACAGTGAATCTATTAAAATATGACTTGTGAAATTGGTTGTGTATTAAAATCATCCTCTCCCCGATTAACTTGAAAGCTTAAAGTAAATCTGAGAAGGTCACAAATCTGAATAGTTTTTGTTGTTTTTGTTTTTCATGGAATTTTGCCAACAAAGTTATATATGAGGCAAACCATACTGCTTGAAAACGGGGTCTTAAATCTTAATTGATGTTGCCTGAATTTTTAATGTTCGGCTACTTTTTGAACTAAACATAATGGGAGGAACGAACTCTAAGCAATTTTTCTGCTAGTCAAATGAATCTAAGGATCATTTAGAACCATTTTTCAAATCTCAAGAATTAAAAGGCTCATTTTGAAATCTCAATATCCAAATAGTTTGGAGAAGAAGGGTAACACATCACTATCGAATTGAATGATTCATAAAATATAAACTCGAAAATCAGTGAATCAATTCGATTATATCGAGATAGATTTGATTCAACAGCTCAATTTCACTTTCGCATTTATAAATCATAATCAATGAAATTGGAAATTGGAAAAAAATAAATAAATAAAAAAGAATTGAATCACCCATATGAAAGATAATGATATTCCACCACCGTTGAATTATGGAGTTTGCAATTCACACACACACAGCAGCTTTGTTTAGTTTGTTTTCTTTCACTTTCACTCAACTCAGTCATGTCTCTATCTTCAACTCCTCAGATTCTGCATTCTCTGATTGGTTTAATACCCTGCCCCTCCTTTTCCCCTTCTGACACTTCTCTTTTTCTTATTTTCTTTCCAGTCCCTCCACTTCTTTTCTATTTCCATGCAACCCCTCCAATCCCCATAAATTGAGAGAACTTGCTAGAGTCACAGCTAAGAGCTATCCTATACTCTGAACCTCCTCTCTGTAAAACCCAGCTGTCTGTCCCTGTCTGTCACCTTCTCCTTTCCTCACGGTCATGCTAGAAGCTAGAACTAGAGGATGGGATATTAATTTCCCCCCCCCCCCCTAAACTTAAGTTAAATGAAATTTAACCAACAGTTAAATCACAATTTGTTTGATATGTTCAAAATAAAAAAAATTCGATAAATTTCTAAATTTTTAATTTTATGTCTAATAGTTCATTGACATTTTCTACATTTTTCAAACTATTGAACAAAAAATTAGATGTTTAATGTCCAATTAGACATAGAGTTCATTTTAAAACATGTTGAACATGAAAAAGAAGGCTTATTTGTAAATAGTATTATAACCTTTATGCTTATTTTCTTTGTTGGGGTTTGGCTTGATATGCTAATACTCCTATTTGACTTCACAGTTAAAACTAGCTGTCTATTCCACTATCATGCACGTGCCAACATGTGATTATTTGGGAAATTTCAACCACATTTTATTCTTGAACTAAAAAAAAAAACAGAAAACATTACATTCAGCATTAACAAATTACAAATTTGATATTGCACAAACAAAGCAAATTCCATCTCTCAAAAGATTCATTCATATACTTCATTTCATTCAATCCAAAATATCTTTCTCTTTATCTTTTTGGTCTGTACTGTGAGAAAGTAGGAATCCACTGTGCTTTAACGCACCTGGTTTTTGGTAAGCCCTCATGATTTCCCGTTGATCTTGAGCCACTCATCCAACTGCATTGGAGAAAGTTATTAGTAATTAATGCCATAGAAAATTGAAATTTCAAAACAGAATCAGAAACATGGAAAATTACTGTTTAAAGTTTGTTATGATTCTAACTGCTCGTAGATGTAGAAATTTTGGCCGGAAAAAATGGAAGTGTGATTTGATTGACAGTCAAACTAACCGGAAAAGGGGGAACGAAAAACTGGTGGTGTCTGTTTTCTTTCATTCTTAGCTTCTGACGGCCAACAGTGAAGGAATCGCGTTCAAATCCGGCGTGGGATTGTTCTCTGAAGCTTGTCTGATTATGGACCGTTTTCGATCCTTTGAATTCGACGGCTTGAATGCTCTCATCGGACTCGCAAATGCCCATGTCCAGGTCCTGCTCCGGCCACCGCTTATTAGTGGTCCCGCCGCCGCTGCTGCCGGAGTTGGTTTTCGGTTGAGTTCGTCCGCGGAGGACGAAACTAAGTACGATGAGGAAGATGAAGAGGAGGAGGATGAAGTCATCATGAATCCGCTGAATAAACCGCCGCATTTTACTCTTTCTTTGATACAGTGGTGGTCGACGCCGGCGCTGTTGCGGTGGCCGGAGTTTGCACCGGCAGCGACCTTCGACGACTTGCTTTCTCTCTGAGACTCGACTCGCCGGAGAGTGCAGTCGCCGAAACCGGTAGAGATTCTCTCGAAAAAGTCGCCGGAAAAGCTCCGGCTGCCACAGCCGACGGATCTGGATCTCGAAACCTTCCGTTCAAACGACGTCGTATGGCTGTTAGGGCTCTCGTCTTCCTCTAAAATGGTGCCGTTTGCTCCCAAATTACCACCGGTGCCCTTATTGTTACTACTATCAATTTTCCTCGGCGCGTGAGATTTGGACGACGACGGCGCGTGGTGGTAGAGAAATGACCAAAAACCCCCTCGCTTTCTAGGGCTAAAATCGCCGCCGTCGTCGCCGTCGACGAGAAACTGCCCTCTCCTCGGCGCCGTCGTGGACTTACTCCTCTTAAAAACGACGTCGTTATTTCGATTATACTCAGCCCCGACCGTAACCACTTTCTTCTTCTTTTTAGCCAACAAAAAAGGGATTCGGGCCCGCCGCGTATCATGATAATGACAATCAACGCCATTAACGTTGAAATTGACATTTTTCGAAGCAGACCCGCCGATCGAAATCGCATTCGACGACGGAGCACCGCCACCGCCGCTTCCAGCATTAACATTACTCTCAGATCCAATCGAAGGAGAAGAAGGAGAAGAAGACGAACCGCGAATCGGAAGAGGCAGAGAAGACGAAACCAGCTTCCCGAGCTTCTCTTGAAGACAGAAGGCACAGATTCCGCCGGGATTGGTCCGATAAGGATGGTCGCTGCATTGCATTCCGTCGGACATGTCGTCGTCCAAGCCAACGCCGACCTTGCCGCCGCCGCCGCCGGCAGGGAGTGGAGCTTTGATGGCGTCGATCTTCATCATAGTTAGTGGAGTAAAATCAGACGTAACGTCTCAATTGGAAGTTGCAGAGAGTGAGAAAGAGAAATGGAGGTTGAAGAAGAAGAAGAGGAAGAGAAAACGAATGGGGAAAAAAGAAATAGAGGGAAATGCATTGAAGTAAGGGATAAATGTGGGGATGAGACTGCAAACGAATTGACGAGAGACTTCACAGTAGCACGTGGAATACTGACTCGTCTCAATGCCTTTTTTTTTTTTTTTCTTTTTTTTTTCTTCCTGTTTTCGATATGTATTAAAAAATTCACAATATATGGATGTGTGTGTGTTTTTCTTTTTTCTTCTAAATCTCCTTTGAGGGTCGAGAGATTAAATACTATGAAATTCATATATTTGGGTTAGATGTATTAAATGATTGGAAAATTTGCACTAATAACTCTTAGACTATGTAGTTTCTTACAATTAAATTTTTAATTTAATCATCAATCCCTTAAACTTTGTTAAATATTGCAATCACACTCTCAAAGTTTTAATTTGATCAATCATCATTTATATTTTGTTAAGTGTTGCAATTGGCCCATTTTAAAAGAAAAAAAAATATAAGGTTCTAAATGCAACACTAAGTACTAAGGGCTGATTGTAACACTTGACAAAGTACATTGGATAGTTGATCAAATTAAAAATTTAGATGTGTGATTGCAACACTTAACAGAATTAAAAGTTCAAGAGTGTGATTGTAACAAACCTCAAAGTTCATGGCGAATTTGGCAACTTTTTCTAAGTGATTCTTATTCTTTTTGTTGAGTTCAACAACATTTGGGAGTGGGAGATTCAAACTTATGACCTTTTGGTTGATGGTACATGTCAATTACCACTAACCTATGCTCACTTTGACAAATGATTCTTAGTCTTTTAGTTAGTTTTATATTGTTAATCCGAGCATGTTCATTAGGTAAGACATATGGTTTGATTCACGCGCCCCACAATTGTTGAACTAAAAAAGACAATTCTTTGTTTAGTACTCAAAATTTTAAAATCTCTGGTTTTACCCTGAATACATTAAAAATTCCTATATGAGATCTTTAGTGTGCGTATATATATATTAAAATATAATATTATTTTATATACATATTTAGACATTTGAACATGTCATGTGGATGTAGTTTTTAGAAGAAATCAAAATTGTTGATGCCTTGTTGAATTTTGTTGATGGCCGAGTTGAGTTGGTTTTTATGTTATATTAATAACATAACGATTTAATGATACGTTAATCTTTTATTGCCAATGGAAGCATGCTTAACTCACGAATCTCCACCTTGAGAAAAAAAAAAAACTTTCGTTAACCAATTTTAACAAAAAAAATAATAATAATAAAACTGCCTAATTGAAGCTTTTTTTCTTCTTTTTTTTGGGGGGGGTACATTTATGGTAAATTTACAAAAATTAAAAGATTACGTATCAATTTAAGAATTGCCTAGAGTATGAGATCATTTTGATGCAGTTGAGCCATAATTATAAATTTAAATAAACTTATTATATATTTTTATTGTAATTATTTTAAGTATAGTATAAGAATATTTATATAAGTTTCTTCATTTTTTGTTCTTTGAATGAAATTGGTGAAATGAGGGCCAGAGTAAGAATAGGACATGACGAAGGGGTCGCTTTGACGTGGCCCCAATACCGTAATATTGGATCACAATTCATAGAAAAGGAAGTAAGAAATTTCTCCTACTCTTTGTTCTAAAAGCGACCACTTAGGCTATAGATGTTTGAGAATCCATCACCTTCACATGTTGCGTTTGACCAGTTAACATATATAATGCTTTTTAGATTGAATCCAACATTTCAACATGTGGATTAAAGAATAATTGGTTTGAAAATAATTTTACTTTTTTGTATGAATTATATCTTGATTTGAACTATACGAAGTTTGTTACATAAATCCAAATTTATGTCTGAAAATCAATTAGCTCAGGAAAAAAAAATTATATAATCCCTAAATTTAAATTGATTTCTATCTGAAAATTTCAACCCTGTTTGATAACTATTTCGTTTCATGTTTTTAGTTTTTGAAAATTAAGTTTGTAAATACTACTTCCACATATGAGTTTTTTTGTTTTGTTATCTGCTTTTTACAAATGTTTTCAAAATTCAAATCAAGTTTTGAAAACTAAAAGAAGTAGTTTTTTTTTTTTAAAAATTTCGCTGAGAATTCAAATGTTTACTTAAAAAATATGAAAAACATGGTAGAAAATTATAAGAAAACCAGCACAATTTTTAAAAAATAAATGGTCATCAAATGTGCCCTACACTTTTGGTCATTGAGATTTGAAATTAGTTTTCATTTGATCATTAAGTTTTCAAAACTTATATTTTTATTCTTGAGGTTTCAAAAATGTCAGGTCGATGAGGTTTGAATTTGTTTCTTAATTGATATTTGGAATAGCTTGACTTCTTTTCTTTTCTTTTTTAGTTCAACAATATTTGGGAGTGGGAGATTCGAACTTTTGACCTCTTGGTCGATGGTACATGTCAATTACCGTTGAGTTAAGTTCACTTTAGCAGCTTGATTTCTAATTGGTTACGGGTATAAAAAATAAAATAATTCCAACTCATTTAAAAATGTCATGTCAACAAAGTTTAGACAACATAGGCTAATTATAACGTCATCATTTTGTAAGGTATTAGTGGTCAACTCTATTCATGGACCGTTTATAAATCAATAAGTTGCTAACATGAACATGACTCGATTTGTTAAAATATATATCATCGATCAAAATGTCAGATGCTTGATTATTTCTATCTCAAAATATTGTTGAACTTACAAAAAATTTCAAATAAACTAATAATCTAAAATGGAACAAAAAGCAGCAATGCAATTACTAAAAAAACATTAAATAAAAACAGGTTTTCTGATTCTGACTTGGTCAAAGGCAAAGTGTTTTATTTTTCTTGAAGAGGAAGTCGTGCAAAGCCAAAATGGAGCTAATATAAAATATTTGCACATTTCTGCTACGTTTCTCCCAAAGCCCCAGCATCCTATAGAGAATGCCAATTTTCCAATTCCCCCTTTCATTTTTTTATACCTACGTGTCCATTTTTAATTGCTTATCTTTTAGATCCAATTTATTACATGGGACCACTCTCTCCAAACTACTCCACGTGTCATCTATTTTTGTTTTATATTTTTTATGTTAAACAAATAATTTTGTTTTTTGTTTTCTTTTTACTTCATGCCGTTGGCTTTTATATATATATATATATTTATTTATTTATTTATAATGTCTTATTTTCAATTTATCATTTATGTTTTTTTATAAATATTTTTATCATTGGTGTTGAGTTTTGTTATTGACAAGTTTGCATTAGGTAATGTTTTATATTGTCAGTTTGAGTATAGTTTAGTAGACGATATTTATTACTTTTCTTTTTTAGTACAATAAATATAGGGTAGGAGATTTGAACTTTCAACCTCAAAAAAATAAATACATGTCAATTATCGCTGAGTTATGTTCTCTTTGAAAAAACAAACCATTCATTAACCAATAGAGGCCTTAATAGAGGACCCAAAGTTAAAGTCAGAAATTGATACGTAACTCAACCAACTAGGAAAAAAAGAACCCCAACAGCCACTTTCTTCTTCCGAATTTGAAGAACCATCCTACCAAAAAAAATTGCCAAAACCAACAATATCAACACCATGGGTCGTTCGAGCAAGACCGTGAGCCGCCTGATTACTGTTTCGAGGGCAAAAAAAGAAGGAGATGCCTCCCAACGACGACACCAACACTTCAATCTCATCTATCACATTTTTAATCATAGTGAGATCAACAACTTATTTGTTCAAAATATTGATCATCTCCTTCGCATCAGATTCGATAACAATGGCCTGATGAGATAATATTAAGTAATTTGAAACACCTCTAATCCCTTCAGGTATAACCTTTGCTTCTATAATTTTGATTTTCTCATTCTTGAAAATATTCTAGAATCCAGCGTTTATGAGAGATTCAAGGAAGTCACGCACAACACATCCAACACCGACACGATTCTAAACAGGATTCCAAGAAGCATCGGTGTTCAATTTCCAACAGTTTGGAGGAGGGGGCACCATCTGGTCTGACTCACTTGAGTAGCATGTATTTGTTAGGAATGAACACTTCATCTTGCAGCAGAAGCATTGGATCGTCTTTGTTTTTATTTAAAATTAAACTAACAAAATAAGATTAAGCAAACTTACTTGAAGTAAATATTGAGATATTTATGGCGAATTTTTATCTCTTTTAAAAAGTCTTCCTGACTATGACTCGAACACATGACCAAGGCTTGTGGGAGCATTTTTAAAGAAAATCCATAATGGATTTGAGAGAAACAGTCTAGAGAGAATTATCTAATTATCTAATTCTCTAATTATCTATTAAGGATATGTGTGTTATGTCTAATGACTCAATCCAACCGTCTTATTTATAGAGACCAAGGACAAATCTTTGTCATAATTAAACTATTATATTTTAATATATAATATATTTAAATAAATCTTATATTTATTTGAGTCTTATTCAAATTTCTTATGATATTTATTTATTTGAATCTTATTCAAATTTTATAAATATCTTTTATTTAGTGTATCTAATATATTTTAATTATTTTAATATTTAATGTATCAAATACAATAAATATATTTTCATCTTATATATTTAATATATTAAATATTAATTTGAACACTTTGAATTAAATATTAATTTGAACATTTCAAAATTTTATTTCAACTAAATTGATATTTTAGTGTTACCGTGAGCTAACAATGGGACCTTATGGACCTATAGATTACAAACTCCAATGATATAAAATTAATTAATAAATTTTTATTCATTAACTTTAGGTCACTTCACTATAGACCTATAGTTGCATTCTTATGCAATGTAGGACAAGTTGTGTCAATGGATATAATCATTACATGCAAATCGATTCTTCACGAATTGTTCGTAATTACAGTTTGGTCAAAAGTCTGTTTTACTCCTATAATTATATCTTGCACCTTAAGTACCATTGGTTCTCTAATGAACAATTTGTTTATGATCAAACCATAAACTAAGTCCCTCTCAGGCCAGTGAGAGGGTCCCAGTGAGAGGGTGAGACCTTATTGTTCAAGTCCATAAATCAACATTTAAGGAAACTACTCATCTACTTACCTTGTATGAGAAGAAGAGAATTTCATATTGTGAGATTATGTTTCCAGTTCCTATTTGGTCAAGTATCCAAAATGATAGGCTTATTGAATCGGCTACAAAAGCCATTCTCACCCATGCAAATTAAAGGACAAACTGTCACAGATAGGAGTTCATAATGCACTTAGGATTAAGATCGAGTTGCATATGATCATCATGATGAAATATTAATCTTCTCAATTAACGGATTTATAAAGAGAGATTAAATATTTCGTGATCCCGTCTTATACAAATTAAGTGTATAAGATACCCTCACTCACATGTCTCCACATGAACGATTTGGATTAAATCATTTGTAACTATTACAAAGTAGGTCGTATCAATAGTATTACTAGGATAAAACACCGAACATTATCCATATACTATGACCCTTTCAGTTATTTATTGAACATGATCATCCCCTGTCAACCACATACTGTTCAATATTACACTAATAACCTTAAATTTTTTATATAATAGATAATATTATATTACAAATAAAATAATTAAAACAATTATTAATTATTAAATAAATCATTAATTACAAGACTTTAGGGCGTAAATCCCATTAGTATTACCTTCTTTAAAATTGGAGGTTTGATTATTTTATTTATTTTGTCTAATGTCTAAATTTGTTGTGATTTTTTTTAGTTCAACAAGAGAGTGGAGATCGAATTCAACAACTTGTATGGAGGTAAGTGATGGCTTGACTAGCTAGTTGTGATTGTACTTAACATCAATTTAGTAACATACATATTTGACATGTACATTGCTCCATTTATGAAGGTATTGGTAGCCTCTTTTTATTAGTGAAAGGAAATTTTCATCCCACCAACATGAGCTTTAACATATACTTATGTTCAAATGGCTGGCCGCACATTTGTTGTACTTAAAAAAAAAAGAAGAGAAAATTTTCATCCTCACTTGAATTATATTATTGTAAAAGAACATAAGTCAAGTTGAACTATTTTAAATGTTTGTCAATTCGAATAAACCTCATGGATAAGACACTAATTATCATCCTAAAAGTTGATGGTTCAATCTCATCCTATAATTGTTTAACTATAAAAAGAAACTATTTAAAAGTCCAATAATTAAATATATTGAAACATAAAAATCAAATAAATACAATGTTCAAGAAAATTATAAGTTAAAAAAGTGCATTCGTTGTAAATCTAAGCATAGTTCAGTGGATAAGATATCAATTACCATTCTAGAAGTTGATAGTTCAATCCCTCCATTCCGCAATTGTTGAACTAAAAAAAGTGCATTCGTTTAAAAAGTGTAAAAAAAACTTTTATGGATGTGAATTTGATTTGCATAATCCAAAATTAGGAAGTGAAGTTTACGTTCGAGGTATCACTACTAAATCAAGTTTACAAATTTACTAAATATATAAATTATACAAACTCGAGTTACGTAAAATATAGATTAAATTACAAATTTGGTCAATATAATTCGAAGAAAGTTAGAATTTAGTTTTTATAGTTTTTAAAGTTAGAATTTTGTCCATACGATATGATAAAACTCATCAATAGTCCCTCCTATTAGAATCGAGTACACGACAATTAGCTATCATGCCATGTACTCAATTTTTAACTTTCAAAATCATAGAGTCTAAATTTTATTAACCTAAAATTTATATATGAAACCCATCTCACAAATTATATATATGGAAAATCATTCGTTCAAACAAACTATATAAATTTAAGATTTTTCAACTTTTTTTTTTTTGTTTGTTTGGAAAAGTAAGATTTTTCAACTTTAAAACAATAAGAACTAAGCCAAAATATCTCTCCATATTTTTAGCAATGTAGTTGTGGCCCATGTCACATAGATGGGCAATTCATTATATAAATGGGGGAAAAAACCCACTCATTTTCAAGCTTCACGCTTTCCCAATTAATACGAAGGAAGGAAGATGAATAATATAAAAAGTAATTATTATTTTTCCTGGGAATTTGATTCCCGGTATTCTCATTTCCACCGTTGGATCAACATCACATCGAGAGTTTCGCTCAGTTTGTCTTTTAATTCACCCCCTTCGTCTGTGGATCGTGGTGCCCCTCCACCTCCACGGTTGGGTTGGATTTCCTATTTATTTATTTTAATAATTTCGTTTTTTTTTTCGAAGGTAAAATATACCCCATCACTCCCTAATCTTGTAGGTAATTATTAATTTGGTTGTTAATATTTATTTTTTTAAAAAAATCAATTTATTATATAAAATACATATGTTAAAATTTGATAAATTAAAGTTGACGCCTCATTAAATTATTTTTTTATCAATACATTTTGGCATAGTGACATGTCCCTTAAAAGAGATGAATTTTAATTATGAAGAGATTAGATTTCATGTGTCAAATTACAAATAGCATATGATAACATGTCCATGTGGAAAAATATTTTAAAAAAATAATAATTTAACAATACCTCAACTTTTTTGTTAACAAATTTTATTTTATTTTTCCAATAGGAACCTTAATATATTAGATAAAATGATTTTATTGTAAAAAAAAGATAAAATTGATAATTGCCAACCTTAGCCTAACTCAATTAGTTAAGATATATACTTTCGATCAATATGTTAAAAGTTTGAATTTCTCACTTCATATACAATTGTTTTCTTTTTTTTTTTTTTTTATTTTAGTTTTTTACTTTATATGCTGTTGTTGAACTAAAAAAATAGATAAAATATATAATTTTAAAAGATACTTAATGAAGAATGATCTAAAATATTAGAAAATTTGTCAGCATATTTAGCTTATTTTTAAATATTCAAAATATTCATAAAAGGTAAATTTACAGAAACTGATGGGTCGAGAATTGGGCCACCAGGAATCTTAATCAGGCCCAAAATGGAAGAGATAAGAAGCTTATAAGCCGGCCCATATATGGTATGGCCCAAGAAATGCTGTAATGGGCTTAATTCTGAGCCCAATTATGCTTTCTATCAGTATCCTTCACAGGCTTGGGTTCTGCGAACTCGCACCAGGTTAGTCGCCACTGATCCTCGCAGCAGACATCTCCCGTGGCTTCAGCTCCGCCCCGGTGCTAATCGGAATCGGAGCTCTGTCGGGAAACTGACTGTTCTCTGGCTGGAGACGGTGAAGAAGATGCCCGGCCCCGCCTTAGAAATGGAGCCAGTAGAACCACAGTCATTGAAGAAGCTTAGCTTCAAATCTCTCAAACGAGCCCTAGACCTTTTCTCTCCGGTCCACGGCCATGTCGCTCCTCCTGATGCCGAGAGGTATGCTTGCTTATGGTTTTAGTTCGTTTCTCAGCTTCGTAGTTTTTTAAGTTTACTTTAAAAGTTCCTCTGTGTGTGTATGTTTTGTTTGTTTGATTTTTGCTTTGTTAGATGCTTATTTCTTCGTTTAATTTCTGAATGCAGTAAAAAGATTCGCATCAATCATAAGGTTAGTGAATTTCTTGCTTACATGATTTGAGCCATTGAATACGAACAGCGTTTGGAATACTCGGATGTTCTTTTAAGCTGCAATGGAGATTATTTTTTATGCTTTGTTTATCAATTGATAGATAAGTGTTGAGTACGGAGGAATATTGAACACCAGCACTAAGCCTATTGGCCAAGCAAGTTCCGCTCCCGACAGCGGTCTTGGAACTTCAGCGCCTTCCAATGCTCTCGCTCTTCCTGGTATACACAATCTTTTAAATTTTCTTTTTAATCCTATATTATATCCTTGAAGAGGTTAGTTCATCTGTAATTCTATCTATCTTAAACTTCAATGGCGGATTCCTGGATAGGTCAGGGTTAGGTTTTATCTGTAATAGGTTTGACAGGAAATGGGATTCCATATTAATTAAGCTATGATTCTGATACTTTAAACTCTAAGCATGAAGGACCGATAGCGCACATGCACACTAAGATCCTAACTACCAATTGAGGTGGCCTGCTGGCTGCATAGTTACTAACGGTTAAATAACCACCCAATCCAAAAGCTTAAGCTGATGGGTTATGGTAAATTTAATTATATCAGCACTTTAACACTAACTACAAATCAACTCTAACTATCTAACTATCCTCAATTCTCTACAAAATTAAGAGGTTAGATGACTGAAATCATAACGGTGATCTTTCAAACAATTATCACAAATAATTTGGTTATTGAGTTGGGTGGATCTCTCTGCAATGCAGGTCCGGGTGATTCTAGAGATGCAAAGGCTGTGGCACAAAATGCTCTTGTTATTGGTCCAACCGTGCAACCAAATGCACAGTAAGTTCTCTCTCTCACTTTCTTTCTCCACTTGGAATGGTGCATACTGAAGTCAAATATGTATATATTTTTTTTGAAAAATAAATTGACGTTCTTGTTCCTTTCTACTGCTGGTTTGGATTGTTGCTAATCTCTCTATATTATCTTTTATTTTCAGAAATGATGGTGTTCTTCCAGGAAGAAGCTCAGCTATCGTACCTGCATCTGGTTCATCTGAAAGGTTTTTAAAACTTATGTACATCTTTTTAATACCTGACACATAAGTTAGTGACGCAGGAATAATATGCAGTGGGCTCTTTGATGTATGAAATTTAACTATGGATAGCTGCTCTAGTTGGAGTTTTTAATCTTTGATTCCTTCCTTTCCTATGTTTCACTGGTTAGAGGCCTATGGTTGACGGAATGTGTTCAATTTAGTCAAATTGGAGTGGTTTTTCACAGATCTCATTGTTTGATGTCTAATCTGATACTGACTTAGAGGACATTAGTTGGCGAGTCATCCAGAATGACACATAGAAACTACTTCAATTCTTGATTTTATATTTCACATTCTTCTTCTTCTTCTTCTTCTTCTTCTTCTTCTTCTTCTTCTTGTTATTATTATTTTTTTAGTATCTTGAATGATTGTTTGGCTTACCTAAACTCATCCCTCAAAATCCTGATGCATTCTCCTCAGTATTGAATTTTAAGCCTGGACTTCTTTTTCACTCATTTTTATAGTATTTGTGGGTTTTGCCTGAAAGAGTTTGGCTTTTGGTCATATAGGATGTCAACATCTGCAATTATGGAGAGAATTCCAAGCAAGTGGCCACGCCCGGTTTGGCATGCTCCATGGAGAAATTATAGGGTTAGTTTAATTCAGTTTAGTATATATTTTTTTGTTATCTGTCTTTATAATTGTGGATATTGTCAATGTTTCAGCCTTTATTTGTACTTTCCTACCTAAGGAACTACAAAAGATGAAAAGAAGAGCCTTCCAATTGTTAATAGCATTAATTAGAAGTCTTAATCTGGTCCAATTGAACTTGAATCTTGGCATCCAATATTCCAAAATTTAACAGGTGAATACCATAATTTTATGGATGTTAAGCTTAAGCTTGCTTTTCTGGAGTCATGATTGACAGTAACATTAGGAATGGAGTTAGAAAGTACAATATATTTTGAAAAACACTCATTCGATGAAAATAACAGAAGAGTAACTGAACTTATGACTACATATCACGGTGTCAATTTCTATGCTTCTCTTTGTTGACTTCCGTAATGCCCATTTAACATGTCAAACCTTCATGTCATATGAATTTTTTAATGTATTTTGTTATCTGTTACTTCCTGCTCTTAAACCATCAACGTTTGTTTTTTGATATATAGGTTATAAGTGGTCACTTAGGGTGGGTAAGGTCTGTTGCATTTGATCCCAGTAACACATGGTTTTGTACTGGTTCGGCAGATCGCACAATCAAGGTATTTATTCTTAAGATTATTTAATATGCATGAATTCCATTTTGGTTTTGTCACAGCGCCATTTATAGCTTCCATAGTTTTTGCCCTTTGATAACTGTCATTATCTTTGAATTTTTCCTACGATGAAAATCAAAGGATCATTTATTTGTGATAATTGTACGTACACGTTTCATCTTCCTAGAATAGTTTGACACAATAAATTCAAAGATTAGTGTATGTATGGTGGTGGAAAGAAATGTATGGACCAAATTTTTTGGGGAAAATGTTTATATAAATATAATATAGTATTAATGAATAGAAGTGGAATTGTTTTCTGTCCATGTATTTATAGGAATCAAAGTCCTTCCGTTGAAATCGAAGTATTCAAAAAGAGTGTTGATGAGATATCTACCCAAGCTAGAAGTAGAACCATGGAGACTACAAAAGGACTTACCTCTTGGTCTAGATAGAAGAGGGAATAATTACAAAATTCTGAAGAAAGAGAAGGCAGGATCAAAGATACTAATATCCTGATAATTTATAATATGTCTTACCTCCCTACAAAAGGCTTTTCAATTTATTTCAAACCACACCACACTACCAGCAAAAGCTTGGAGTAGAAAGTCTTTGGTATCGCTAGGAAGAACCTTATTGCAGCCATAAAGTTCAACCATCTGCCTCTGCAATTGATCCATCAGAGGGCACAACGGAAATAAGTGATTGGGATCCTCATTAACCTTCTTACACAAAACCACCAAGCTGGGGAAAAGCAAACTGAGGGATGTTGCTTAATCCTATCACGTGCTATATCTGAGCTGGTTCTCCTTTGAACTTTCATCCTCAGTCAAAATTTTCTTCGATATTCATGTTGCATTTGGATCTGAAGTCTTTCAGGCATGGTATTAAAATCATTTTTAATGAAACTTCAGGCTACGAAGTGCGGTTGAATTGGTAGTTGGCCCCAATCTTGGATTTAGTGAACTTAAGTAGGTTTTAAGATTTTTGTGAGAGTACTAATAGAGGATAGGTCGGGACTATTAGTAGAATAGTAGTAAGGGCATATTGGTAATTAGTTAGGGGTGCCTTGGTTATAAATAAGGAGTGTTAGAAACCTTAGAAGGATGGATCATTTTAATGGGAGTGTCCATAGTGGGACTTGTCTCGAAAGGCCATTGTTATGTTGTAATTTCCTTTTGATATTGTACTATATTACTATCTAGTGTTTTTTTTTTTTTTTTTTTTTGGGTGTTTGGGTACCTAACAAATTGGTATTAGAGTTGTTCATTTAGGAGAAAATTGTAAAAAAGGCTTAGAAACGGTTAGGAGAACGACTGGGTTTGATGGATGCAATGTTAGAGAGCATCAAGGTCGAAGTTCAGAAGATTCCGGCAATTGAGAGCAAATTGGCCCAATTGGCGGAAGCTATGGCGTCCATTGTGGTGGAAATGGCCTATATGAGAATCAAAGCTTCATCTTCAACGGTCATCAATGGTTCAAGTCAGAATAGAAGGTGGAAGATTCCGAAGAGACATCAGATATTCTTGTTGAAGATAAAATGAAAGAAATAAAGGAGAAGAACAGTGAAGGAGTAGCGGAACCTCTGGAAATGCGAAGGAAAACGGTTTGAGGAATTCCAAAAGTGTTTTTGTGCAAGGAATCGTCGAACGTGTATGAGAAGATCAATCCTCGATTGGAGGATGGGTGGAAGGAAGGGAGAGAAAAAGGGCAACGGCGACGCGGACAACATCGAGGTTGGAAGACGAAGCTTGTGCAACAATTGAGAAAGAAAGTAATCGAAGGGAAGCAATCGATGGGAGGGCGATTCGTATACTACTAGAGTTCGAAGAACGTGCACAAAGGGGCTGGAATGAGGTTCGGGGTGGCGGAACTGGAGTCTCAGGGGAGAAATCGCCGATGAATACTGCTGGAGCTGAAAAATCGGGAAAAGCGTCGACAACATAAGAGGTTATCTACTAGAGGAAGTATAATCGAAGAAAAGCACCATTAGGGTGAGAAAGGAGGAAATCGGCCGACAGAGGCCATCGTTGGCGACAAAGACTTGGTATGGTTAGAGACGAAGACATTGTGGAAACTTGACTGAAAGATGGTGAACGGGTGGCAATGGAGGGAGGCAATCATGAACAAAGCGGAAATAAAAGAAGACAAGAAAAACATTGTCAACGCAAATTTCATGAAGAGGGTGGTGGAGGGATTGGAGAGGAACTGCCATGAAAAAATCACTGATGAAAGCCATTATCGACGACGATTGCGTGTGTGGTTGGAGATGAAGCCCTGAGGAAGGCGTCGATGCAAATTTCATGCGTTGGCAGGTAAGGGATCAGTTAGTCACGAAGGAAAGGAGAAAAGTCAGAAAGTGGGCTGGTTGATAAACCCTAACCCAATCATATGAATTGTTAGGAAGTGGGGCCATGGGTTGGAAAAAAGTACAACATCGACTCTGGGTTGGATTTTGGGTTGGATTTACATAAAATGGTTGAGGCCCATTTCTTTTAAGGCATAGTTTGAAATAGTGGGTAGATTTTGGGTTGGGTTACCTCCTGAATTTGATCGTACAAACCAACCCAAAGCTAAAGGAGTAACCCTAACTGCCACAATTTTCTTCCTCATGGGCATTGCCTCACGCCCTTGTTTCCGAATCAGTCTGACGCTGCCAACTGCCGCCATCGGTGCAGTCGTCGCCAACCACCACTACCTGCTAGATTTTGTATTAAAGAATGCTTAATTTTCGTTTGGGTTATGTGTTTCGTGTTAAAAAAAATATATTGTTTTGATCATTACTCAATTTTGGGATTGTCTTGTTAAACACACCTTGAGGACAAGGTGTCTTAGAAGGACGGGGTAATGTGAGAGTACTACTGAAGGATAGGTTGGGAGTATTAGTAGAATAGTAGTAAGGATATATTGGTAATTAGTTAGGGGTGCCTTGGTTATAAATAAGGAGTGTTAGGACCTTAGAAGGGTGGATCATTTTAGTTGGAGTGTCCATAGTGGGACTTGGGAGAGAGATAGCCCTCTCGGAAGGCTATTGTTATATTGTAGTTTTCTTTTGATATTGCACTATATTACTATCTAGTCTTTTTTTGTGTTTGGGTACCTAACAATTTTCTGTAGGTCAGACAACCAAAGTAGCTGAGGATAAATTTTACATTATTATCAGGAATATTGCTGCATTAACTGGAACTTGACATTGGAAATTCAGTTATATTTTTTTCAATTTTGATCCATCAGATTTGGGATGTTGCTAGTGGAAAGTTAAAACTCACGTTGACAGGCCATATTGAGCAAATACGAGGTCAGTTCTTGTTCATTTATATACTAGCATAATTAATTTTACCGTGGCTTACTGCTTTTTTGGAGATATATCTAAAATGCGATTTTGTCACTAGGTCTTGCTATCAGCAACAAGCATACCTACATGTTTTCAGCTGGTGATGACAAACAAGTTAAATGTTGGGACCTGGAACAGAATAAGGTTTAGATATTTTCTTTTCATTTATATGTAGGGAGCTCAATCCCTGATGTGAAGTGGTGAGGAACAAAATCAATTTCTTTTCAGGTAATTCGATCTTACCATGGTCATCTGAGTGGTGTTTACTGTTTGGCCCTTCATCCAACAATCGATATTTTGCTTACTGGGGGACGTGATTCTGTCTGCCGGGTATCCAATTTTACCAGTTTATTTGATCTATTATTTTATGGTATTATTCAAGTGAGGTTCTTTCCTGGTGAGCATTACAAGACATGGCAATCTTTGTTCTAGGTATGGGACATTCGAAGCAAGATGCAAATTCATGCCCTCTCTGGGCATGATAACACAGTTTGCTCAGTTTTCACTCGACCTACGGTATCCTTTTCTCTCTCTTCTTTTTCCTTCCAATATTTTGATCATATTAATTCCTTTTCAATAGACTTTTGACTTATGTAGTGTAGTACTGTAGTTCTCTTAGATAGATCATTTTTCTTTGTTTGTGCATAACATTAGTGGCTCTTCTTCTCGCTTGATGCCTCCCTCATTTCTGCATGGTCATGCCCAGATATTCTATTTGTTATGGTTCTGGGATGATTACAACTTTTTTTTAAGAAGATAAGAAAAATGGTGCTGGAATTTATTAGAGCCGTGTTTCTTACTATTATAGTCTTTTGAGTATTTGCAGGATCCACAAGTTGTGACTGGCTCCCATGACACAACCATTAAGTTTTGGGACCTCAGATATGGTAATCTAATACATTTTATTACTATACCAATACCATTAAGTTTATCCTTCATTTTCTTACTTCATTTCTGTGCGCCAGGAAAGACAATGACAACTCTGACATACCATAAGAAATCTGTTAGGGCAATGGCATTGCATCCTAAAGAGTATGATATTGCAAACTAATAAAGCAACGTTTTTCTATATTCGTTTACAATGTCACTGCTTTACATTTTTATACTTTTATCCCTTGCCCCTTTTCCAGGCACAGTTTTGCATCTGCTTCAGCGGACAACATCAAGAAATTTAACCTCCCCAGGGGGGAGTTTGTGCACAATATGCTGTGAGTTCTATAGCAAGCTTGCGATGCATATAATTTGAACAAATATTTGGAATTTTGTCTCGTTAATAGATTGTTCATAATGTGCCTGAATAACTCTATTAATTCTAAAAACTAAGTCTATATGCGAGAATATATTAAAGGAAAACAAGAAGAAAAAAAACAACTTTTGGAAAACAGTTACCTAAATCTGTTCTCGCTGAACTTCTATTTTGAAAAAAACACCCTAGAGCATCTTATCAAAAAAAAAAAATGTCACTCTTAGTCCTCTTAGATTTGTGACGTCCCATTTCCATTTCTAATCATGTAAGGACTTGGTTAATTTGACTGATTGCTTAAGAAAAAATGTGAGCAAAGAAAAAAACCAAATTAAGTTATATATGATCTTCGTGTAAGGCTTTTTATTTGTCCATCAGGTAATTGTCAATTATTAAACAAAGTTACTAGCGCTACTATTGTTTAGGTCATCGATAATTAGTCTTCATGCTAGAATTTGAACTATCTTCTGGAATTTGTAGGAGGTGTTGGGCCGTTGGCCATTGCAGTGCCATTAAGATAATTCACGGAACAGCCTTCTTGTGCAAGCTTTTTTATTTTTTTATCTTACCTTTTTTCCCTGACTTAAGAAGTCTTGCTTCTTTTCCAATAAGATAATTCTAGGAACAGCCTTCTATTGTTTAGGTCATTGATGGATATATTTTTACAAACGTACATTAGATAATCAAAATACATGATATCTTAATTCTCATGCCTCTGTTTTACTCAGATCTCAGCAGAAAACTATAATCAATGCAATGGCCGTCAATGAGGAGGGTGTTATGGTGACTGGAGGTACAATTTCTTTTTTTTCGTGACTGAATTTTGAATGGAAATGTCGTTGGATAAACTAAGTTCATCCTCTTTATTTATTGTTTTTCCCCAAAACAAATGGATATTTCCCCTTTTCCTTTTCTGTGTTCCTTGGATCTATTCTTATTGATCCCGGACATGGCTGGGAAGTGGCTTTATTAAAGAATATAAAAAGGTTTAGACTTGTGTGTGGTTCGTGAAGCTGCAATGAACAAAGTTTTATTGCTTGTTAGTTAGAGCTAAATTATGAAGATGATAAGCTACTAGAAAATCATGCTTGTTATTTTCGTTTCTTTACATGATTAAGTCTACATTTTCTGATATTAAGACAACAATTTTCCTGTCATGAAGGTGACAATGGTAGTTTATGGTTCTGGGACTGGAAGAGTGGTCATAACTTTCAGCAATCGCAAACAATTGTGCAGCCTGGTATAAATATCTTCTTTTCCTTTCTTGCCCCGATTTAGTCGTTTTATCGGAAACTCTTAAGTTGACAAATCCTCTATTTCAGGCTCGTTGGATAGTGAAGCTGGTATCTATGCTCTCTCTTACGACTTAACTGGTTCAAGGCTTATTACTTGTGAAGCAGACAAGACCATTAAAATGTGGAAAGAGGATGAAAATGCTACCCCTGAAACTCATCCCCTCAACTTCAAGCCACCGAAAGATATCCGAAGATTCTAGACCTCTGTTCCCACCACGGTCAGTGATTTCTAATGCGATATTATGGACCATTTTTCAAGATTTAGTATATGAGAATTTTGGCAGATTATGTTCCACCGTGGTGATGCTGATGCAATGCCTCAACATCTTGGATCTCCAAGTTTTTTCCCAACTTAAGCTAATTGCTAGATATGTTTAATCTGTAAGTGGATTTCGGTTCATATTGTTCTTCATGCTTGTAGTTGTAGCGACTAGTGTTGGGGTAGCTCTGTTTCGTGCTCTTTCGAGTTACTCATATGCGTCGAGAGGTTATGTAGACTTAGGATTGTCAAGCTCCCTTACTCGCTAAGCCTCCTGAATAGAAACGACCTCTTAGTTTTTCATATTTGTTTGTACATATAATCAATTACGTCAGATATGACTTTGGAAATTAGGCCATTTTTCTACTATTTTTGTAAGTGCATCGTTTCTATTTATTACAAGGTTGAAATTTTTCAGAGAATCTTTTCTGATCGATCCTCAATGTTTCTATGAATGGTTGAAATAATAGTCATCCTTGCTGATACGCAAGTTCTTTTTCTCTACCAACATTTTTCCATTGATTGATTAAGAAATTTTCCCTGTAAACACGAGACAAATATTTATTGGTGGGACCTTGCCATTTTGTTGTTTATTTTTGACTTTATTACCCAATTTAGTTCAACCAATTTTGCATTAATTTTGATTGAGTTGATTGAATGAATGTTTTGGAATAATACTCCAATTGTGTGTGGAAATAGCTGAAAACATTATTCGAATATTTTTTCAGCTCCCTAAGAACAAAACTGAGACAAGAATGTTTACCCTCCAAAATCATGATAATTATCATCTTACCCCTATTTCAGGGATTATTTGATTCACTGGTTGGATTTGTATCGTGGGGTTGGAAAATTGAGCCTTCATTAGGTATGTAAATTTGTTTACCATATAATTTTAAAGTTACGCTCACTTTTATCTCTCAACTTTACAAACTCACAAGCTAGATAGATATATAAATTTAAAGTTTAAATATTATTTTGGTCCTGTGCTTTTAGCTTTGGTTCATTTTGGTCTTTGCACTTTCAAAATGTCAAATATTTAGGTCTCTGTACTTTCATCTTTGGTTCACTTAATTCTTTGAGTTTACGAAAGATCTGTTTTACTTGTACTTTTAAAAAGTGACCGTTTTGGTCTCTTTGTGAAAAATTCTATATAAAACAGAAACCCTTTAATGCAGAGTTTTAGCTACAATTTAAGAAATTTATTGAGTGTAGTGTTCACTTAAAATTGTAATTGAAAAAAAAAAAGAGATAAAATAGAAAAATGAAAGAACCAAAACAGTCCCTTTGTAAAAGTATATGAATCAAAATGAACATTGTGAAAGTATATGGACTAAACTGGACCAAAGCTGAAAGTGTAAAGACTAAAATGAATGTTTTGAAAGTAGATGGATTAAAATGAATTAGAGCTAAAAGTGCCAGGATTGAAATAGTATTTAAACCTAAATTTTAAATTTTAAATTTTATTATATTACACAATTCAAATACATGCCGCTCAATTCTAAATTTCGTGAATTATATTATGCGAATCTAGAATTTCTAAACCTTTGAACCCAAAAATTTGGTTGTTAGTAAATGGTTTAGGACTTGCAGCCATGATCAACCACGTTATTCCTTAATTTAGTATTGTCCTTAACTCATCAAATTAGAATTCAAGTCGCTGCTTTCGTGTTCTCATACAATTGGCTCAAATCCTAACCAGCTGCAAGAACATGGGCCCATATTTGATTTAAAAAAAATAAGGGCAAAATTCAATTTATACTCCTAAATGGTGGGATTTGTATCAATTAAAACTCTAAATTAATAATTGTATCAATTTAAACTATGAACTTTCATAAGTGTGTTAATTTACCCCCATCGTTAGATTCTGTTTGAAAAGCGTTAATTCACGCGTGCAGACTTATAATTGTATCAATTAAACTCCTAAACTTTCATAAATCAATCAATTTAGACATTCTGCTTCAAATGCACGAATGATTTTTAAATGGAGGGTCTAAATTTTTTAAGAAGTTTACACACGTGTGAGAATTGATGCATGAACAATTTTCAAAATGATGGTTTAAATTGATTCATTTATGAAAGTTCAAGAGTTTAATTGATGCAATTATAAATTTGCACACAATGTTTTTCAAACGGAATCTAACGGAGAGTGTAAATTAAACTAATTTGATACAATTATTAGTTTAGGGTTTTAATTGATACAACTTTCAAAGTTTAGGGTATTTAACCTAGAAATAATTAACACAATGTATTTTTGACTTTCTAATATTTCATTTTTATTATCCATTTCCAAAATTGTCAAAGTGCCCAACCAACCGAATATGAACAAAATAAAATCAATCGTCTTATTCATTTTTATATTCCAAGAATTCTTTCCTCAACACTTCTTTTTTTAGAGCAATTTGTGTTCTTCCCAAAAACTATTTTTTCTTATTATAGAATTTATTTTAATCTCATGCCTTTGCATGTGAAACTCATTTCGTTATTTATAGAAGTTTTTTCCTTACAAACTCTTGTTTCCTTTATACATATGAAAGGTCAACCATTTTTTTTTTTTTTTTTTGATAAAAGAAGTTATTTTCACATTTCATCTAGAGTAGGGCGGATATTAACTAGGGGAGGAGAATTTGTCCCTTTTGGTTTTTTTCCTAGGCTCCATCTCATCATAGGATGATTATGTGACACATGTATTAATATAATTTAAAAGATTAATAAAAAAAAATTCATGTGTTCGCCACAAAATCAAGTGAATAAGAAATTTTAATAAATTTCCAACTGTCCACATGTTTTTAAGTTGAATGTTTACAACTTATTAAGAAAAATCAGAACGTTCATTATTATTATTCTTTTGGATAACTGGGAGTCGGAGCTTTGTTCCCCTATATCTGAGGGTATCCGTGCCTACCTGTCTCAAGGTTTGGACCCCAGAAAAAAAAAATAGAACTTTTATTAATACTATTTTACAACTTATCAAGAAAAAAAAAAGTTGAATGACAAGTTTAGTATCTAAAAGTTTCAAGTTTGTATTTAATAGGTTATTGATTTTTTTTTAAAATGTCCAATATGCCCATAAATTTTTAATTTTGTGTCTAATAGGTCCCTAAACTTTAATAGTGTCATAGTGTTGAATAAGTCTTTGAACTTTTAATTTTGTGTTTAATAGGTCTTTGACATGTTTGACATTTTTTAAAATTAATACATTTTTTTTAGTATTAAAATTAACTGATCTATTAGGCATAAAATTGAATGTTATGTCTTAGAGGATCTATTATACACTCTTTAAAGTTTAAAAATCTATTAGACACGAACTTGAAAGTTCAAAGACCTATTAGCTTTTTTTTTTTTTTTTTAAACTATTAAATATAAATTAAAAAATTCAAAGATTAAACTTGTAAGTTAGCTAGAAAATTACTAGCCAACGTGAACATATCAACTAGTATAAATCATGTACCCTTAAATCCCAACCCCATATATTGTTGAAAAAAAAAACTAGAAAATTACTAATATTATAGAAAATAAAAATAAAATAAAGGACATGTAAATAAGAGATATCCTATTTACTTAGAATGCCCCTAAGACTGTAACCTATCAAATTCTTTCCCTTTAAAAGGCTATAAGGCCAAATTTCATGCATGAAAGTCACCATCCTCTTCTTTCCTACACTAATGCTCCAATCTCTCTCTCTCTCTCTCTCTCTCTCTCTAAGTTCTCTTGAAACTTTCAATCCCACACCATAACTTCTGTCTATATTCAAATCTCTGCAAATTTTCTCGGGAAAGTGAGATTGAAACTTTTTTTAAAAGATGAATTCTGATCTGGTTCGAAGAAATCAATCGAATGCGACTCCGCAAACTCAAAATCCCGTGAATGAATCACCCTGGACTCCGGCAGCTTCTTCCGGTAAATCCAGGTATAATCCGATCCGATACATGTTTCGCGAGCAGCGTCTTCTCTTCGTTCTCCTCGGCGTCGCCATTGCAACTCTGTTCTTCAGCGTGGTCCGTTTCGTTTTCCCGCCGGAGCTCCGTGATGATCATCGCCGCTATCAAGCGGCGTTGAATCCTTTTATTCAATTGGATTCGTCGATCCCGATGCGGAGAGTTCTCTACGAAACTCGCCGTGAAGGCGCTCCAGGGCGGGTGAATTCGGCGGGGAGAGTTCCGCCGGGATTGAAGAAGAGGAACCTGAGGATCGTCGTCACCGGCGGCGCCGGATTCGTTGGGAGTCATCTTGTGGACCGTCTGATGGAGAGGGGAGATAGCGTGATCGTCGTTGATAATTTCTTCACTGGCCGGAAGGATAATCTGGTTCATCACTTTGGAAATCCGAGATTCGAACTGATCCGACACGACGTCGTTGAGCCGATTCTACTGGAAGTTGATCAGATCTATCACTTGGCTTGCCCTGCCTCTCCCGTTCATTACAAATTCAATCCCGTCAAGACAATCATATCCTTCTTGTTCTTCTTCCTCCGATTTTTTTAAAATCTAATTTCGTGATTTTTCATAACAAAAATCTCTTTCAAATCGTGATATCTTAATCTTAGGGCTATAGAAATAGTGCAGAGCGTGAATCTAACGAATCAGTCAACTTCAATTCTCGTTTATAATAGTAGCTTCAAAATTAAGCTGAAATTTCCTTCTCTGAAGCTCTGTTTTCTTCTGAATTTCGATTGAGATTATCCATTCTTTTTGTTCTTATATCTGGAAACTCTTTTTCTGATTACGCGATTTGGTTTCTTTAACCTTGATTGGGATCACAAGACCAATGTAGTGGGCACATTGAACATGCTAGGGCTTGCGAAGAGAGTCGGCGCTCGCTTCTTGCTTACCAGCACCAGCGAAGTCTACGGCGATCCCCTTCAACACCCGCAGGCTGAAACCTACTGGGGCAACGTCAACCCCATCGGTAACTCTCTGCCATGGCTGCCACTGCTCTGTTTTTCCTTTTTCCTCCATTTCCGTTTCATTTACAGATTGTGATTCTTGCCGCCGATCGGCCTTCTTCTCGCAGGTGTACGGAGCTGCTACGATGAAGGAAAGCGCACGGCGGAGACTTTGACAATGGATTACCACAGAGGCCTTGGCATTGAGGTCGCAAATTCATTTTTTACTGAAACTTTTTTAGTCCAATTTCAGTTAGAAATTTGGAATTTGCAGTGATGATTGAAATTGGAATCTGCCATTTTTGTTACAGGTGCGAATTGCTCGGATCTTCAACACTTATGGACCACGGATGTGCATCGATGACGGTAGAGTTGTGAGCAATTTTGTAGCACAGGTACGTTTTTTTGTCGATGTAAGCAGAATGAGTACATGGCACGTGGTTCCGATTGTATATTCTGTTAGAAGGTTAATTTTTATAATCCTAAAGTCATAAAATTCTGCAACAATTGTAAGAACCAATCAAGAACGGTCTTATTTAGGAGTTAAACTCTGATCCCGTCGGATAACCATTAAATTTTTTGTTTTTGAAAATAAAACCTATAAATACTACTAACACCTATGAGTTTTCAAATTTTATAGGTTTAATTTTCAAAATCAAAAACTCAAATATTTCTTTAAAGATGAAAACCATCGTAAAGAATATGAAAACTATTGGAGAAAATTTGTGAGAAGACCAACACAATTTTTAAAAACTAAATGGTAGTTTTTAGTTTTTGGTTTTTAAAAATTAAGCTTATGAATACTAGTTCTATTAGGGTTTCTTTGTTTTGTTATCTACCTCCTACAAGCTATGAATTCCTCAACTGAAAGGTGCATAGTTTGAAAGATGGATGAGGTGTTTTCAAAATTTAAGCCAAATTTTGAAAACAAAAAAAAAACAAATAGTTTTTAAAAACTCATAGTAAAGAAATTATGAGAAAAGAAACATAATTTAAAAAAATAGAAATTAAAGACGAAATCGTTGCCAGACGAGACTTAAATTATTGAACTAAAAAATTAAAGGAGTGAAATTAGTCGTAATAGACGTACAACTGATCTAGAGATCTATTATCCGTTTGTTAAAAATGGCAAAGTCAAAATGAAATGGAGAGAAAAGAGACAACGAAAAACGCCATGAAGATAGGACAGAGCTGGGGGAAGAGGATGTGGGGCTATAGATGTTAAAGTTTTTGTTTTTCCTTTTATAATATAATAATCTCATTTTAAGTAAAAGTAATTTGAAAAAACGTCCAGTGGTATGATTTTATAATCTCAAAAATTGATCATATATTCAAGACTGGCTTGGTCTATTTCGATTTCGATCATGATGGTGACATTTCAGTTTCTTGTTCTAATTTGTGTAACGTTGATTTTTCATTCAATCTTATAGGAGCCAATAAAGGCAATAAAATCTACTTATAAGTAACTTGTTGGTTAAAAAGTTTCATAATAATTAATATATTGCCCACCCGTTAGATCAAAATTAAAAAAAGAAGTAAATTCTAATAAATTACCCTCTCAAAACCCCTACAGGCATTGAGAAAGGAGCCGTTGACAGTTTATGGAGATGGCAAGCAGACACGGAGTTTTCAATACGTTTCTGATCTGGTAATGCCTTTAAAATATATTTAATTTATTTCTTTATTGTCGAGATTAAATTATAAGTTTATTCCCTCACTTTAAAGTTTATTTCTATTTGATCTCTAAACTTTTTAAAGTATCTAATGAATTTTTAAACTTTCAGTTTTTTTCAAATTTGTGTTTAATAGAATCTTGAAAATTTTTAAAATTTTTTAAAATTAATTGATCTATTAAATTAAAAGTTTAGAGACTAAACTAATAATTTTAAAAATTCATGGACCAAATAAACACATATTTTAAAGTTTAGGGACTAAATTTGTATTTTAAAATTTCACAAAATGACTTTTTCATCCAAATTTGTGGATGAAGTCAATAATATCATTAGTTGGAATTAGGATAATCCAGAGAAGAAATTTTAATATATATACTTTTTTAAGTTAAAGTTTTTGTTGGATCTGCTCAATAAACTGACAGGTGGAGGGTTTAATGAAACTCATGGAAGGTGAGCACGTGGGCCCTTTCAATCTGGGCAACCCCGGTGAATTCACTATGCTTGAACTTGCGCAGGTCAACTCTTTCCTCCCTAAACGTTCCATTTGTCAAACTTATAGTACTAAATAAATCTTAATTTAGAGTTGGGACTTTTATATTTATTTCGTTTGGACTTTTATGTTTTAAAATATTTAGTTTTGATCCTTTTTAGGCTTTGATATTGGGATGATACTATATGAGATATTTGTTAAATGTACTATAATAATTTAATATATATATATCAATAAAAAAGATAAAATTGAAGTGTTAGGTAAAATTTGAAGACCAATATAGAGTGTATGGGACTAAAATATAGAATATATAGGAAAATTTAAACACTAGAATAAAATAGAAATATTGTACTATTAAAGGTTTGTTTAGGGAAAAAAAATCCTTTGAGTTCAATAAAACGAATGGTGGATCTAAATATATACTTAAATAAAGTGATGTATAGACCAATTGAGTTATGCTCATACTCGTGACCTATAAGACTAAAAAGCTAGGTGGACTTGAAGTTACTCTTTTTTGGAGGGTGGGGAATGGGAGAAATCGTTGCTTAGTATATTTTGTGTGGCCTCCCCTACAATACGTTGATATTTAGAGAAAGAGATGTCCTACGAGAATAGAAAATACCCAGCCATTGCGAGAGGGCTGGTAAACTCTCATCTCTCTCTCTAGAACACTCGTACCATACTGAAAGCATAAAGAAATACACAGACGCTAGCCACAATTATACTACCCTTCCCTTCCCAACATTCTCTCCACGCACGATCTCAGTGGTCCCTCCCCCGTACAACCCAATTTCTAATTAACTTGTCACCCTCGTAATTCCCCTTTTGCCCCTCACATATTGAATAGTAATTGGGGCCTAATAAAATCTCATGGAGTTCATGTGTATCTATTAAATGCAATAGAAATATATCAATCAAAATATACACCACATCAAAAAGTTGATTAAAAAAAACAATCCTACCAACTAGATTGTAGGCAAGGAATATGACAAAATTTGAACATTTAACCATCTAAATCCGAGCCTCTAACCATTAAAGAATGTTATTAATATCTTAACAAGTTAAACTATACTCAAATTAACACATATATTTATGTAAATATATTTTTCAACATTTGTAATATTATAATGATGTGCAGGTAGTGCAAGAAACCATAGATCCAAATGCAAGGATAGAGTTCAGGCCAAACACAGAAGACGACCCACACAAGAGAAAGCCTGACATTTCCAAAGCTAAGGACCTTCTTGGTTGGGAGCCCACTGTTTCCCTTCGCAAGGGCCTTCCCCTTATGGTTTCCGACTTCCGCCACCGCATCTTCGGCGACCCCAAAGACGACGGCGCCGCCGCCCTCTCCACCACCTCCTCCGTCTAGTACTCCCTTTCTCTCTCTTTTTCTCATTCTCACACTTTTAGAATAAGAGATCTCTCAATTACTTATCCCCAAAGAATAACCCATTTGGCAGTTCCAAAAGGAAAGGATCCATCACCTCTTTCTTTCTCCTCTGCTAATCCACAATTTTTATTCTTAGGGCTTAATTTACCTCTCCTTTTCTTTATATCGTTTACGCTATTTATGATTTTTTTTTTTCATTCCCTATATTTTTCTTTAGTTAAATTATAAGTTTGTTTGTTCTGGAAAATTATTCAACGAAACTGCTACAATATAGCTACCTTTTATTCATATATTGGATGTAGATTTGTAATTTCTCTCTTGCGCGGTCTCATCGAATAATTTTTTGTGGTTGAACTTTTATAGTTATGTATAATAAATTTAGTTTAAATCTATAAAATTACTTTAATGTTATTTTATTATAGGTCATTGAACTTTAGATGGTATCTAATAAGTCTTTGAACTTTAAATTTTGTGTCTAATAGATTGTTAATCTATTGGGTATTCTTTAAAGTTCAAAGATTGTTGTTGTAAAAAAAAAAAGTTCAAAGACGGTTATCAGACATAAAATTAAAAGTTTAATGGTGGATTATTATATGTTTTGGTTTAGAAACTTATTGTATACAATTTTGAAAATTTAATGGCTAGACTTGTAATTGCATTTTGTTTATAGGTCGTCTGGAATTAAGTTTGTTTTAAAAGTAGAAATAAAGGAAATAAACTATTTTCCTTCTAACCCGTATAGAGCTTACAATAAAAAAAAAAAAAAAAAAATTGTCTAGATTTTTGTGTACATTGAAATAAAGAAAATAAACTATTTTCCTTGGCCCCGAATGGAGTTTACAAGAAAAAAGTTTGTCTGCATTTTTGTATTTACGTTGGAATTTATTAACTAATTCATAATTATTTAAGAATAAAGGTATACGATTCAAGAACAATCATACAAGATTTATAAAAATAATCTAAGCATAGAAGAAAACTAAAATTAAAGGAGAATAGGATTACTTGGAACCTTTAGACATGTTAAATTTAATTTGTAAATTTGTGGTTTGTGGTATTCTCAACTATGCAACTTAGATCAAGATGGGCAATCCTCTCTATCAAATGGAAATAGGAGGCTAAAGAGACATAATATATTGGAGACCGTACTCTACTATTTATAAGTTCCTAGGATCAACAGGTTGGTTTCTACTCAGCATGCCACACCACTATATTAGAAGTATTGGGTTCATTATCAAGACTACACAATATATCCATTAAATAGTCCAAATATAATTGTCATTTAATTTGGTACCCATATATGAATTAATTATTAAATTAATTCCAACACTTTATTCTTTCATACGTTCAGTTTAGTGTTTAATTGAGCTTAAAAAGTCATTTTTGTTGTTGTTGATGTTTAACAGATAGTTTCGAAGTAGATTTAGACGTGCATATGGTAGAAAAGAATAGTGTCGAGTTTTGAAATAGATGATAAAGATTTGGGTTAATTACTGATTAATAGAAAATTAATGAAAAAATTCAAATAGTTTGCTTTCACACCCCGCCCCAGATTAACTCTACCAAATCTAAGATGAGTTGTGACGGCAGTAGACCCAAAATGTGCAATGGAATCTATTGCCAAGTCTTTATCTTTTCTCTCGTTATCTAACTTTATCTATGGATATTCCATAAACAACATAGTCAAAATATCTCTCTTTACGTACACTAGAAGATATGCAATGACTTGACAAGATTGGTGGCAGATTTTGATTAGCTAACTCTGGTTGAAACTCAAGAGCAACCTGGTGGAAAAATTAAAAACAAAAAAAATGAGCTAAAGTGCCCAGTGAGTGGTGATTCCATAAGAAAATAAATGTTCAAGAAAAATTATTCTCTTACTAAACAGAAGTTCATAACTCTATGGAATAATGTAAATCATGAACATTTTAGAAACCTTCAAGATCATTTTAAGACATTAAAATCTGTAAATAAAACAACTCTTGAAAACATGAATAACACAACAAAAATTACAGCTCTTGGAACAACAACTCATAAGTCAACTACTCTTGAAACATAAGCATAAGCTAGTAAAATTCATCACCAAAACTGTATCCAAATATCTGTCATACTATGTATCGAGTAATCTCCAGATACATAGCATAGCATATCTCTATCATACTATGCACCAAGTAATCTCAAGGTACATAGCAGAGCCAATTTCTGTCATACATGCACGCAGAGCAAACTCTATCATCTATAATGCTTCAGAACCAGGATTCGGAATCCGGATTTGGCACCTAATGGCCCCGGCATTCCCATGCATCCCCTGCGGCCTGAGCATGCGAGCATACTATGGAAACACATTCTCATAGCATATCGGGTAATCACTATGGGTACAAAGATCTAGTGGTTTGAAAACCACTTCTAGCATAAATCTCTTAACTTCTCAAACTCTTTCTAAAAATTACATTATTTTTCTAAAATAGCTTTTCATAAACTTGAGAGATTTCTGAAATAACATTAAACCTTTATACTTTCTCGAATAATCATCAAATCTCTCAAATAATATAAAACATTTTCAAAGTCATATTTTCTCTGAGACCACATCTAAAAAATCTCATACATTTCTTAACAAACATTAAAACTCTTCAAACATCTCATTGATCATAAAATATCTGAAATATTTCTCAAATAATAAATTCATCTAGAAGCATAACATATTGGAATTTCAATACAATTTTTAGAAATTCATAACAATTCTCTGAAAATCTCTTAACAGTTTCTCTAAAATCACACATGATTATAGAATTCTTAAAAATTCATAATAATAATCAAATAATAAAAATAATTCGTAAAATAAACTACTCACAAAACCATTGTCGTTGACACTTCGAATCAAAAGCTATTCCAACTTTTGTTCAACCTGTAATTTCAATAACCGTACTCCAAATTACAAATGTTACCAATAAGAAAATGTCATAAATTTCACCTTAATCAAACTAAGCTAATTCTTCAATTCATTTTTCTCAATCCAAATTCCAAATAAAACTTTTTCTCCCATTCCATTTATTAACCAAGTACATTTTGTCTTTTTCTCTAATTAAAACTATCTCTCTCTCCTCTTTCACATCTCCTTCACATCACAAATTTGCATAATTAAATAATATACTGCCTTCTCCAATTTACCATTTCCTCACGTAAACTAGCTTCCAAATAACACTTCCACTCCTCTTTAATGTGACCTTATTTGAATTTTGATTTTTTTAAAAAAAAAAAAAAGAAACTCTCTCTCTCCCTACTCAAACTCCACGAAAACCACCATTTTTTTTCCTTTCTCCTTCTTTTTCTTCTTCCATTTTTTTTTTTTAACTCTCTGTTTTTCTATTTTTTTTCTTCATTCAAGCTCTCAACTGAAAAAGGCCCAAGGTATGGTAAATCATTCCTCTTAAATTTCTCTTTGATTATTTCAACCATGACCACACCTTAAACCTACATCAAAGCCTAAAACTCATATATTTCCAATGTTAAAACTTCACATCAAAGCCTCAAAAAATTCAACTTTTTGAACTTCTATTTACTTCTAATTGGCTCTCAATCCCTTCAAATACTTGGAGATTTAGAAGAAAACCCCCCCTAAAAACATTCTATTAAGGTTTCAATAACCCAAAATTTCTCCCAAAAAGAATAACTTACCGATTGAGACAATAACTTCACCAAACATCTGAATAAGGCTTCTGACCACAATCACAAACTCTCAATCTTTCCCTTCAATTCTTGCTCTGTTTTGTTCTTCACTTTCTCTCCCCACACCTCCCATCCAGGCTTTCCTCGTTTTAATTTCAAAATTTTCATTTTTTTTTAAAAGAAAAACTAGCTCACACGTGTAAGTTTGCCATCAAAACACCATACACCACCATTTTCCCCCACGTGGCTCAAACTAATGAGACCAAAGAATATTCATTCTTATTCTTATTTTTTTTTTTACCAAAAATGAAAAGGCAAAATGGTCCTTACATTTGCTTTTTCTCGATCTACATTGCTTCCCTTCAAAATGACAATTCAACTAAGGTTTAAAATATTCAACAAAAATTCAAATGATTTTATATTCAATTCAAACAATGATAATAAAAGAAAAACATCTCACAATGCAACCATTATGAATGAACCAAAAGTCTCGCCCATAAAAAGGTTCATTTCTTCTTCACACACCAATTCCATGTTGAGGTTTTGTAGCAAGTTTGTTATTAATTTGATCTTCCAAACTTTTAAATTTTTAATTGATCTTCTAAAAGGGCCCTTTCTTTCCATCTCTTACAAATTTTGCTTCCATTCTACAACAATGTATTTGACATCTCTTAGCATTTTTTTGTTAATGGTCGTCTTGATGATGACGTCGGGGAGTTTCAACTCGATTTGATCCGAAGTCTTCTTGGTCTCACCCGCATCCAAAGAACGCTATATTGTACTCTCGATGACAATATGATCTATGGACTTTTAACCCCACTTTTTCGAATGAGTTAAAATTTTAGTGTTATTTTAGTTTTCATGAAAAACTTCGTTAGACATTATGTTTTTCTGATTATTGTCTCTTTTTACCTAATCTTTTAAACTTTTGTCATATTGTATCCAAAGTTGTCCTATGCAATTACACATGTTACCTCTACGTATGAAAATGAAAATATCATCTCTATACTTCAATCATGCTATCTTCTTGTAGCTTGAAAAAGTCACTCTAAATTGCTTGCATGCTTATAAAGGATTTCTTTTTCTTTTTCCTTTTCCTTTTTTTTTAATTAGCAGTGTTTGGTTATAATTCTGAAGAGTGCTTCTAACTCATTAAAAACATTTAAAAAAACTCCAATAATAAAACTAGTTGGAGAGATTCTAAAACAAATAAAACGTATTCCAAGTCCCTTTAAATGAAGTATTTAATTAGATTTCTTCTAAAATACATACAAAGTAAATAATTCACTAAAAATGATATAATTTTTTTTACCTAAATATGAGTTTAGTCTGTGATGTTTGAGTATTTGTTTTTTTTTTAAATACTAAATAGTTGAATTTAATCTATTATGTTTTAACTTTTTCAATTTAGTCTCAGGTGGGAAAATATTAAAATTGATTGATAATAAATTTACAATACATAATACTTAGAGTGTGTCTGATATACCTTTCTAGTTTAAATGTTTGTTCTTAAAATATTTTAGTGAATGTTTTTATATCCTACATCTTTTGAAAAGCACTTTAATTAAATAAGAAATTTGTTTGGTTCACATTTAAAAATGATTCTATTAAGTACATGTGATATGTTTTTTTACTACATATTTGGAAGATCTTCGGTCCAATCACCTTAAAGTCATTTTTTTTTTATAATTCATCTTTCACATATTTCTTCAAAAAGAGTTTTTAAATTAATTCAAAGTTTTAAAATGTTTTATTTATTTATTATTATTATTTAGAATATATTTTGATAATCTAAAATCACTTAAAAAGTTATATTAAACACACTTTAAGTTAGTAATTTTTTCAAGGTACTTGTATAAAAAGTGATTTTATTAAAAAAAAAAAAAATCAAAAGCTATCTCAATTCTCAAACACTATTAATGAATTGACTAAAATTTAGAGAAAAAAAAAAAATTTCTAAGAGAATGAAACAAAATTTCTACCAAATGCTTAGAAACTTGGAGGAGAAAGTATGAACTTTTTATTGTCTTAGACTGTCTTTTTCCATCCCTAAATTTTTGTCAATTTACTGAGTATTGTGTCATGTAAAAGTTTGTCCTCCACTAATTTAACATTCACAACTAACATGAGCATATCTCAACTGATACAAAGCATATACTATCGATCAAGATGTCATATGTTCGAATTCTTCTCCCCACACATTGCCCACCCAAAAAAAGAAAAAAACATTCAGGCCACGTTTGTTTCATTAGTTTTGACATGAGTTTTGACAATGATATTAAAAACCCATGTTTGTTAGGGATTTTATTATCCTTTTTGGAGGTATGATTTTTTTTCTTGGAAAATGAGGAGGAGAGGGAAGACAAAAAATTACTCATTACTTTCTACTTGAGGGATAAATTATTTTTAATTGTTGTAAGTTATTATTTATTATTTATTTACTATAATTATTTTAAATTATTTTTTCCATAAACAAAACCTATAAAACAAACACAGATATTTAACTCAAGATATTAATTATACTTTATATCCAAATACAAACATTTATTATTATAGACTTTAAATTTACAGAGTCTGTTTGGAGTGCTGAATTGGTTATAATAATATGTGTTTAAGATAGAGTTGTTTAGTATGGATTATAATAATTCGTGTTTTGGGTATAACTCCACAGATAATTATAACTCATTTAATGCCCAAAAGTATTTAATTCCTAGTCATTTAATATTGGTGATCCAAACTGGCCGTCACAAAACTAAATCATATATTTATAATTTACCCAATCAAATTGAAAGTTTCCTTTTCTCTCATAACATTTCCGAGTTTATTATGACGTGTTGAAGATGCTTCGGTGGAAATGCAATGCGGAGCCGGAACTGTAATTTCGTCCGTCAAAGTCGATGTGACGGGCACTTTTTCAAAGCTTCTCGAAGCGCCTCTAACTGTTGCCCTCCTTTTTACTCAACAACTGCAGTCTCGTCGTCACGACGCCGCTCGTCGACTGCAACGCCGCCCTGCCGGCGTTCGACGACCTCTCCTCGCCGCTGCAGCTCATCGGAAATACCTTTCACGGACTCTTCAATGTCACCAATATCATTCCGGTAGGGTTCCGATTCCGCTGCAGCTCATCGGAAATACCGTTGATGTCGCTAATCAGATAAATGTTAAAATACTATTTTGGTCAATGTAATTTGGACTTTGTTCTATTTTAGTCAATATACTTTCAAATATCTAATTTTAATCCATGTAATTTCAATAAAACTGATAAATTTGAAAGTAATTTTTATCAAAATTGGTTAAATAATAATAATAATTTTAATACAAAAAAAAATACAATGTGAACATATTTTTAAAATTTACAGAAAAAACTAATAAAGATTAATTTTTTTAAAAGAAAAATTAATAATAAACTAACAGTAGAGACAAATTTTAAACTTTATTTAATGTACCGATACTAAAATTGTAGATTTAAAACTACAAGGGTCAAAATAGAATAAAACCTAAAGTAAAATGACTAAAATGATATTTTAACCTTAGATAGACAGAGTCTTTAATTTGGACACTGTTGTAATGAAGTATGTGATAATCAAATACTAAATTTCGCTGCTGTTTGAGAAAATAATTCGGTTGAATTGTGAATTTTGATCCATTTTGATCGTTTTTTTAGGTGGTTTGTTTGTTTTATATTATGGCTTATCGCTAATAAAGCGTATTAGGTAAGAAAACTAATTGTTAGTTGCATAACAATTTGAAGAAAAAAATTTATAGTACTAGGAGAGTAAGGATGTTAAGAAATAGGGATCTAATCAAATCATATATTATAAAGGTTAAAATAACTAATTTAGCAGATTTGAATATAATTCAATTGGTTAAAGTAGTATAACATCTACCAAAAGCTTATAGAGTTAGATTCTCACTTTTGTATATTGTTAGACTAAAAAAAAGTGTTGACATTAATTCTTCAATTCTTTTACATGTCTAAATCTTCTAAATTTAATTACTATTTTAGTACTTATGATCTGAGCTGAATTTGAATTGAGTCAATATGATTTGTAAGATTTTATTGTAGTCTCTAGATTATTTCATGCATTTTTCTCCGTATGACATGACTAAAGGAGAAAGATTAAGGAATGTGTTTTGAATATTTGGAGTTTTTAAGTATATGTAGTGTATGTTTACAGAAAAAAAAAAGTGTGTAGTGTAGTAATATCTATTTAAAAAAAAAAAAACTTATTTTGCAATCATTACCTTATATAAAATGCACATAGAAAAGCCAAGATATGATAATGACAAGGATGTTTTGGAAATTTTAACTAAATCTTTAGACTATTTAAACTATTACATCAAAGGATTTTGAACATAATTTAGTAGATAAAGTATTTAACACTATCTCAAAGGCTTTACGCCTTTTCTATTGTCAAACTAAAAGAAGGCTATTTAAATAAAAGGTTCATTCGATCAACGATAAACTACATGATATAGTTGGTTTTTTGTTTTTCTTTTTTAACAAAATCTACTAGAGATTGAAGGTTGGAATCATGGTTTTGTAATAGTATTATAACATACGGTATAAATTTGGTTAAGTTATAAAAAATAACTGTGAACTTTGTTTATTGTTAAAAAAATACATCTATATTTGTAAAAGTTGCAATATTACCATTAACATTTCATTAACAATTTTAAACTAGCTTTAGAGTAGAGATCTATTGGAATGTTGGACAGAAAGTCGATAGGGTAGTGATTGAGACGCTTGTTTGGATTAAATATGAAAGAACATTTGTTCTGCCACATCGAGTTGTCATCCAATATTTTAACAGATTTATACTTCGATATATTTGAAATATTTAGGAAAAATAAAGTGAATCAAGGACAAAGTTCAAAAGTATTTTTTTATAATTTAGTCCATAGGTTTGATACATTTGAATTCAGACACGTTTAATATCCTGACTTTTTTTATTTATTAATATTGCAGTTTTTTAAACTTATTATAAAAATATTGTATTTTTTAAACTATTTATAAAAACATTGTAGTTTTTATAAAGTGGATGAAGACTGTCTCTTGAAGAGACGACCTACAACACGTGGCTGAAGGTCATCTCTTTAAGAGACGACATATACTCCATTTTTTTTTAAAAACATGTGTACAGGTCATCTCTTGACCTTTAAAAAAAAACGGAATACATGTAGTCTCTTGAAGAGATGATTTTCAGCCACGTGTTGTAGGTCACCTTTAAGAGACGATCTTTATTCATCAAATAAAAACTAGAATATTTTTATAAATAAGTTGAAAAGTACAATATTTTTATAATAAGTTTAAAAAACTTCAATATTAATAAAAAAATTGTCGTTTAATATCCTGGCAAAAAATATAAAATAAAAATCCAGAATACACGTGGCATCCGGTGAGAGACTACTGCGAGAAAGCATTGAAGCGGGAAGTTAAAAATCAAAGATTTATGTCGAAACGACGGCGCGCGTCCTCCGAAGTTCACAGCCATGGAGGAAGCCATTTCTCGAATCCTCACAGAGCTCGAAGAAGTTCGCCATCTCGACGACTCTACAAATCTCCATTCCCGACCTCCGCCGCCGCTCTCCGATTCCGCGCTCATCAACCTTCAGAGCTTGTTAGACAACTCGCTCTCTACCGATGAACAAGAACCAATCGACCGCCTCTACGAGGACCTCTCGGCCAAATCGCTATCTCCGTCGTCTCTTGTCCGCCCCATCGCCGCCGCCATGGATGAGCCTTCCACTCGCGTTTCAATTTTGGCCTCTAGAGTCTATTTGTCCCTTCTTCTTGCCCCAAATGCACCGGTCTTCACGCTTTTCAAGCCGATGGATTTTCTCTCGTTTCTCAGGTCTATGAGGCGATTCGTGAAGCAACGACCACGGGCTTCACCGGATCAGGATGATTCAAATCAGGAGTCCAATGCTCCCAAGCGGAAGAGGAAAGGCGGTGTTAAGGGTAAGGGTTCGAGGAATTGTGCGCATAGGCAGAGTTTGAATGGCGGATATGATGATGGTGAATTCGATGTAAGAGTCTTGTATCCTGTGCTCGAGAGGTTAGAGATTTTAATGAGTTTGATTCATTTGGATCGTTTTCCGGATAGTTTGAAATCTTTGGTTGAAACTGTAATTGATATTCCGGTCTTGGCACGTGAAGTGTGCACTAATTTAAGTATCTATAGTAAGTTAACCAATTTATGTTCGCGGATTTTGAGTGCAACGTTGCGTCCTGAGCATGGGGATCTGGCGAATACTGCGGCAGAGGTGATTAAGTCTCTGTCGCCGTTGATTCTTCTTCATAAAGATCAGGAACGAGCGTTTGCGTTAGGGTTTGTGACTGTTCAAATAGCGAATATGGCAAAGGAATCGGATGGAGTTAATGGGGCTCTGGTGAATCTTCCAAGGTATTTGGTTCAGAAGGCGCCTGAGAAATCCGAGCCTCGTGCTTTAGCTGTTGATTCGATAATGGAGGTTGTTAAAGTGATGGAATTCAAGGATCAAATTGGGTTTGTGGATTATGTAGTGAAGATGACACGAGGAAAGTCTAATCTCAGGCTTTTAGCTGTTGATATTATCCCTATGCTTATAACGTCATTGAGTGATCCATTGGCCGTTGATTCAGAAAGCGAACTGAAGGATTACTGGGGATTTGGGTGTTTGGTGGCTTTGGTTCAACGTTGTTCAGATGCCGGTGCTGCAATTCGTGCTCGGGCACTATCCAACTTAGCTCACCTTGTGGTGTTCTTGTCTGAGAATGACAAGAATAAGGCCTTATTGAAGGAAGTGTTGGGATCTGATGACAAAAATTGCAAAACGAATGGAAGTGAAATTCATGCTCTTTTGCGAAAAAGGTGTGTGGATGAGAAGGCGGCAGTTAGGAAGGCTGCATTATTACTGGTTACCAAGTGTACTGCCCTGTTAGTTGGAGCAATGGATGGAGATATGCTGAAGACTGTGGGAATTGCTTGTTCAGACCCACTTGTTAGCATACGGAAAGCTGCAATGTCAGCTCTTTCTGAGGTAAGTTTCATTTTCTGTAATCGAGGGGACATTTGACTTATGTTTTTAATAAGTTGGGTTTATGAAGAATGAGCTTTCGAAGTTTAAGTTTGTAATAATTTGTGTTCAGATGATATGTAAGAATAAATTATAGAAAGGAAACTTGAGTTTGTATAACCTATATTTAGATTTTGGATATATGATTACTTATTAGTAAAATTTAATAAGTACAAAAGATGAGTTCCATATGTTTCGATTTAATACAAAGCTTATGTAATTAGTAAAACTAAGTTACTAGCATATCTTTAGTTTGAAATAAGCAAACTTACCCATACAAAGTTTATGTAATTTGTGAAACTAAGTTACTAGCATATCTTTAGTTTGAAATAAGCAAACCTACCTATTAAATATAGATTTGATTTCTCATTCTTTTTTAAGTTACACAAACCTAAACTATGACTATGACATGCACCCTTAAAAATTTAAATGAAGCTGTCGTCTTAAATAATGGTTAACAGCACTGTGGCACATGGCTGAAAAACGATCATTTTAGGGATAAGTTAAACTTTTCGTGATCATGAAGCATCCAGAGGTTAGTAAGATCATATGGCATCTCTTTTACTATAGATCATCTTCTATGGAACGTTTATATTTTGATAGTCAATTCTATTTTGCTTTCATTTCTTATCTCTAAGCAGGTATTTGTTCTCTCATTTTATGCTTGTAGTCACAATTTCGATTTTTCATTCATTCTTGGTCTTACGCTGAATTTGTATTTACTGTATAGGCCTTTCGAAGATTTCCAGATGAAAGTGTAACTGTCGAGTGGCTACATTCTATTCCACGTTTAATTGCTGATAATGAATCTAGTATTCAAGAAGAGTGTGAAAACTTGTTTCAAGAACTAGTACTAGACCGGTTGTCTAGAGTTGGATCTTCAAGATTACCCTCTGATGGGTCAAAAACCCTTGATTCAATTAGGGAATTTGAGTTGTTATTTCCTGAAAGAGTATTGGATCTTCTTAAAGAGATAAGTCATGCAGAGGTAATGCCTTGGGTGAAGAAAGTTTGTGCTAATTTAGGAAAAAAGAAGCGATTAAAGCGCACAATTGCCGTTTCACTTCAGACAATTATAAAGACATCTGAATCTTTATGGTTGAGCCAATCTTTGCCACCAGAGAAGTGGACAGCTCCCCCGGGTGCCTGGTTCCTGCTGTCGGAAGTATCAGCTTATCTTGTGAAAGCAGTTGACTGGGAGTTTCTTCATCATCACTGGAAACTCCTTGATGATCATGGTAGGACTGAGTTTCAGAGTCCAGTGGCTCAAGTAGGCTTATTCGGAGAGGAAAACAATCCAGAGTCAAATTCCATCGCTTGGGCTCAAGATAGGGTTTTTCTCTTGCAAACCATCTCAAATGTTTCTCTTGAGTTGCCTCCAGAGCCTGCAGCAGAATTGGCTCACGAATTGCTTAAAAGGGTTGAAGAATTCAGCATGCATTCAACCGAGGTAAGCATCAAAATTATTGTTTTCAGACTTTGTTTTACACTCTATCCTTGTTGGTTTATTTCTCCAGTGCTGTTTAGATAATCAAGATTAAAATTCACCAATGCGTAGTTTCTTAAAAAAAAAAAAAAAACTGAAAACATCTAGAATATTTGAAAAACTAATAAAATATAGTGATAAAATAATAATGTAAATACAAGCCAACAGTGGGCTGGGTTTGAAGTTTTCTTACGGTAGTTTGCATATCAAGCACCAATTTTAAAAAATCAATACTTTTCGGTCCGGTCTCTTTTTCTTGATATCTCACAAGCATTTGCAAATAATGTTGATCTCTTCATAGGTGAATGCTCATGTAAAAACACTTAAAACATTGTGCAAGCGGAAGGCTTCGCAATCTGCTGAAGCCGATGCCCTCATCCTAAAGTGGGTAAACCAGCTGGTTTCCAAAGCCTCTCACATATTGGAAAAATTCATAGCTAAGCATGCAGAAGCAAACAAAGATGTGAACTTCGTAACACCACCTCCTAAAAGTGGTAGTAGAATGGCGAAGAAAGCAACTGCGAGGAGTAAGTCCTTGTCACGAGCAATCACTGCAGCTTACACCATTGGCTCATTGATTCTCATCTGTCCATCTGCTGACATGGCTACGATCATTCCACTGCTCCACACCATTATCACTTCTGGAAACCGTGATACCAAATCGAATAAACTACCAATTCAAACGGTATTTCTGAAGGAAATTGCCCCTTCTTTATACGTTCAAGCGTGGTTGACAATGGGGAAGATTTGCCTTGCTGACGAGAAGCGTGCAAAGAGTTACATTCCTCTATTTGTACAGGTTAGGTCTTGATTCTTTAGCTTTATATCACTCATGTACCCTGGTCTTTTGATGATTTGAACGAATGTTGTAAAACAAGTAGATTTCTTGCATTAGTCTGGTTTTAAAGGAATAATACCACAAGTACTACATGAGCATCCATTGTAGAATGGAAGTGCTCCACCTACTAATAAAATTTGATTAATTTGTTTGTTTATTAAGTTCTTTCTTGATTATTATTATTATACACATGCTAGATATCAAAGGTATGATTGTGCTTGAGTTTCCAAATTTTTCCTTGTTTTCGTTTACAAGATTTCATGTTATATTACTTATCAGTGTCCTTGTATAATCAAAATTCATTTTTGATACAATTCAAGTCGCCTAAATTTTTAAAGTGTCTTTTATGTTAGTTCAGGAGCTTGGAAATAGTGATTGTGCGGCTCTTCGCAACAACCTTATTATCACGATGGCAGATTTTTGTGTACGCTATACTGCTCTAATTGATTGGTAAGACTTGATACACGATGTGAATGTTTGGAGATAAGCTAGCTGTATAAAATATTTGGTAATGGCCATGATAGTGAAGTTTTTTAACATCCTTCTAAAGATTAGAGTTTTTTTCTTTAATTTTCAATTGGAGATCATTTTCGTAATCCATCAATGGTGATAATTTCATTCATCAATGAAATGCTCTTGTTTCTTTCTCAAGAAACTATCTAACTATTTCTGAATTGAACAGCTACCTTACGAAGATCACAAAGTGCCTTCGCGACCCTTGTGAACTTGTTAGAAGACATACATTCATACTTCTATCGAGATTACTACAGGTAATTCTTCCTTTCCCAACGCTTAAATTTTTTTTCTAAATTTTCACTGTTCCATGTTAATGAGTAACAATGTTGAATAATACCATTTTAATTTTCAGAGAGACTACGTGAAATGGAGAGGGGTTTTGTTTCTTCGATTTCTCTTGTCACTTGTTGATGAATCAGAGAAGATTCGTCAACTAGCAGATTTCCTTTTTGGGAACATTTTAAAAGGTTACAAAAGTTTACATTAACGGCCATTCTCATGTTTACATATATTGGTCACATCATTACCACATGCCAGTGCAATTGAATTGTGAAACTGAATTTGCAGTGAAGGCGCCACTTTTGGCTTACAATAGTTTTGTAGAAGCAATTTACGTTCTGAATGACTGTCGTGCCCATTCTGGACATAATGATTCAAAGACTTTGCGAGCTGAAAGCCGACTATTCTCCATTCGGTAGGAATGTTTGAACCCTGTGACTTTATTATGACCCCATTTGATAGCAATTTCGTTTTTAGTCTTCTGGTTCTCAAAATTGTGTTTTTCTCTCAATTTCTTTACTATGAGTTTTCATTTCTATTAAAGAAACATTTGAATTTTTAGCTAAATTTCAAAAACAAAAACAAGTCTTTAAAACTACTTTTTTTAGTTTTCAAAACTTGATTTGAATTTTGAAAACATTTTTAGAAAGTAGATAACAAAACAAAGAAACTCATAGATGGATGGAAGTAGTATTTATAAGCTCAATTTCAAAAATCAAATGGTTATCAAACGGAACCTATATAATTACTTGAAATGGAAAATAATTATTTTTTTCCTAAGACTTATCAACTTTATGTTCTAAGAGGTAATGATGAAAGGTCGAGGTCCAAGAGAATGCACATTTATGTTTCTCTGCTTAAACAAATGGCTCCCGAACACCTTCTGGCCACCTTTGCAAAGTTATGTGCAGAGATTCTTGCTGCAGCATCAGATGGAATGCTCAATATAGATGATACCACGGCACGGTCTGTTTTACAGGTACAAATTCGAAAGCATTCAATCATCTTTAGTTTAATTTTTTTTTCTAGTGTTTACAACTTAGAATCTTACTAGTTCCCCTTGACTGAGAGTACAGGATACGTTTGATATTCTTGCTTGTAAAGAGATTCGACTATCGGTAAATCGAGGATCGTCGTCGGAATCTGGTGATGCAGATGAGGAAGGAGGTGACAATGGAGGGGCATCTGCAGCTGCTGCCAGAGGAAAGGTCATTACTCATGCAGTGAGAAAGAGTCTCATCCAAAACACCATACCTATCTTCATTGAGTTAAAAAGGCTAATGGAAAGCAAGAATAGTCCCCTTATAGGTATGAAATCAACACCAAACTTCACTTAAAAAGCAATAATCTTTTGTATATATTCTTAGCACTTTTCTCTCCACTAGTAGGTTTAGAAATTATTATTATTTTTTCTTGAGTTCAATAAGTTTAGAAATTATTACGAGGTGTGACAGGTAGATATCAATACTAATTGAGAAAAGAAATGATGTTCCAAATGCTTAAGTCAAAATATTAGGATACATTAACTTTTTTATACATATTCATAATGATAGGTTCTCTGATGGAATGCCTTCGAGTTCTTCTCAAAGACTACAAGAACGAAATCGATGACATATTGGTAGCTGATAAGCAGCTTCAAAAAGAACTCCTCTACGACATTCAAAAATACGAATCATGCAAAGCCAAGTCAGCAGCTGCCGTGGCGGTCAACGAGATGCAAAAGTCAACTGGCTATCTTTCTCCTGAGGCTCCTCCTCATGCTCGAAGCTCCATTAACAAGCTAACTTCAAAACTTCAAAAAGACTCAAAAGTTGCCTCAGCCATTGCTGATGCAGCTGCTGCAGCCACAGCAAAGTCTGTGCTTAGGGAAGTGAACAGAGGGGCTTTGACACCGCCTCTCAGTTCTTTAAGTTTGCCAAAATTCAAGTCTCGTACTGGTGAAAACAATAACACAAATACCTCACACTTGGATGTGATTGAATCTTTGAGAAAACGACAGTCTTTTGATTCTGATGAAGAAAACTAATGTACATAAGCTAACAGGTAATATAGTTGGAATATTTCTTATAGTTCAACAATGTCAAGGTGAAGATTGAACCGTCGACATTTGGAATGGTAACCAGTGCCTTATTTACTTGGCTATGCTTGGATTGGCCTCTATATTGTAATCTCATTTTGTTTTGTTTGTCTTCTTTGATGTGAAGTAGGGATCTATTTGAATGGTTAGAAGCACGGAGAAATAATGAAAAATGACATCAATGTTTGAGGTAGGAAATCTTCGATTTGATTGCGGCTATTGAGATCTAAATTAAGAATAAAACTTTAAATCTAGTTAGAGGGTGAAGGTGAGAAATGTATTCTTTGTCTGGATATTACAATGAGTTTGGAATTACTTTTAAATGAAGTATAAGTGAAAGCAATTTTTCTATGAACACTCCAAATTTTACTATTACTTTTTAATATTTAATCAAATATTATGAAAATTTTGAAAAATTACTCTTAATCAATTAAAAACACTTATTAGGATTTATCATTTCAGAAGTTATCCTAAACTCATCAAGTTGTATGACAGGATAATTTAGTTTACATATGTTGGTAAATTTTCATTAAACTTTTTTTCTAATAAAATAATTAAAATTAACAAAATATTGGATTTTTTTTTGGGGAAATCTATAATCTCCATTTGATGAATTTATTACCAAGTACACATTTTTATTTTTTTCATAATTGAAATTTTTTCAAGGCACCATGATTTATAGTAGACGGCCATTTTAAAAAAAAAATCCAAAGAATATATGAATAAATTAAAAAATAAAAATAAAAATCAGCTAGTCAAATAATCTAGATTTTTTATACGAATGACCTAAGATTTCCTGACCGACTTTCTCAAAATAACGATGGATAAAGGCGTAGGCTCTAGAGAAGAAGGAGAAGGAGAAGATGTGTGGGTTGATTTTTTCTCGTTACTCTCGCTCTTAACAGGTTTTTGTCCCTCTCGCTCTCGTCAGGTTTTTTCATTCTTTCGCTTTGGTTGTGACGTAAGCAAAAGGTTATATAACCATATTTTTAGCAACAAGGTTCTTTTAATACTTTTTTATCTTTTCTTTTTTTCTTCTTTTTTATTTTTCTTTTTTCATTTATTTCTTTCTCTTCTCTCTTCTTTCTCTCTCTTCCATCACAATATTTTTTCTTTTAATAGTTCCTTATTTTTTTTTCTTTTTTCTTTTCGTTTATGTTTTTCTCTTCTCTCTCATTTCTTTTTTTTTAAACTTTCCATTAACGAGCTTTTAGTTATTATTTTCTATTTAAATCTCTATAATTGTCCCTTTTGGTATGATTTTAATTTTTTTATTAATAAATAAACTAATAATGTATTTCATGTTTTTCATTAAATGTAAATATATATATATATATATATATATATATATTCTCTCTCTTTTTTTTATTCTACTTGCGTGTATTATTGGCTAATGAATTTTTAAAGAAAAAAATAAAATAAAGTTTATTATTAAATTAAAGAAATGTGGTTATGTTCGATTGTCTAACCTTAGACAATTTACAAATTAGTCTAATTGAATTAACTCGTGTAAGCCATAATCATTTACGGTGAATTAATTGGAGTGAGAAATGGCATTGCAAATCAAATTTGAACAACATTTGAAGGATAAAATTTATTAGTATTATTATTATTTTATGTTAGGTTTGAAGAAAATACTATAAATCTTTTATAATTGTTTTATATTTATTTTAACGCAATGTACTAAATTTTATTTTTACTAAAAAAACAAGAAACAATAAACAGTTATCAAACACATGCATGTTTTTGTCAGAGAAACAGAAATAGTTATCAAACATGTTTCTTTTTTAGTTTTTAAAAAATAAAAAACAAGAAACGAAAAATAGGAAACAAGAAACGAGAATGTTATCAAACGGGACATTTGTTTCTCAAAAATTGAAAACGAGAAGCAGGAACACTATTAAATGACCCCTCAAATTTAAATTTAGATAATACAATATCAAAAATTAATTGGAAAATATTTTGATACTTGATAATTTGATAATTTTATTTAATATTTTAAATTTAAATTTCAGTTCAATTTAAAATTTAGATATATTATTGACTTTTATTTAATTAATTTATTTTTTTAGTTCAACAATATATTATTTTGACTTTTATTTTTTTTTACTATTTTTATAAAAATTTATTAGTTAAAAATCTAAAATGACCTGTTATTTTCTAGTCTTTTTTCTCGTTGTTCTCCCTGAAAAGTCACCAAGGCATTTGATTGTCTCTGAGAAATCAACGACATTGTAGCAAGCTAACTCCGAGTTCGGTGTCCATGGTGCTCTTAGGAATTCAATCACCAGAGCGTGTCCCGACCATCGTCTTCCTCCGATCTTGAAGCTGTCAATCTCCGTTTATCAGGCACGACTCTCATTCTTCCTCCTTTTTCATCTATCGTGTAAATGATGATGCTGTATACTCTAGCTTATCGTCAGTTCTATGGTTTTTTTGATCCGCTTGCTGCCGGTACTGGTTGCGAAAATTGATAGTGGAATTCTCTTTTTCTTTAATTTAGGTCTTGTCTGTCCCGAATTTGTGATCAGTCTTGTTGGAATTGTATCTGAAATTGGTGTGAAGGAAATTCGGCTACTTAGGTTTTTTGTTTTTGCAAGATTGCGTCGGTGTGATTATGGATGGGAATAAGGACGAAGCTTTAAGATGTATTCGCATGGCGGAAGAAGCAATTTCATCGGGCAATAAAGAGCGAGCATTAAGATTTATTAAAATTGCTCGGCGCCTTAATCAGAGTTTGCAAGTTGATGAGCTTTTGACGGCGTGCGAGGAGATCGACTCAGGATTACCTTCATCTTCCTCCGATGAGAATCGCGCGGGAAAATTTGAGAGCGTTTCTGGTTCGGTGAAACATGTTGATGGTTTGAATGGAGAACGTAATTACACTATAGAACACGTTCAATTGGTTAGGCAGATAAAAACAACCAAGGACTATTACAGTATTCTTGGTGTGGAGAAAACTAGTTCGGCTGAAGAGATTAAGAGGGCTTATAAGAAATTGTCCTTGAAAGTTCACCCTGATAAGAACAAAGCCCCTGGTTCAGATGAAGCATTCAAGAAATTGTCCAAGGCTTTCATGTGTTTGAGTGATGATAATTCGAGAAGGCAATATGACCACACGGCTCTGGTTGACCAATATGAGTACAATCAACAGCATAATGTAAGGCATAGGAGAAGGAGAACGGGTCATGATTTCTTTGAAGAAAATTTTGATCCCGATGAGATATTCAGGGCGTTCTTTGGCCAGGGAAATGTGTTTCAGACGAGTCGTGCTTATACTTATAGAACTGGAGGTGTGGGAAGCCAACAGAGGGCAGAATCTGATGGGGGAGGTCCCAACTTGTTGATTCTTCTTCTAATGTTACCGTTCTTGTTAATTGTGTTGTTGGCTTATCTGCCCTTTCCAGAGCCGGGTTATTCTTTACACAAAAATCTATCCTATACTATTCCTATGGCTACTGAGAAACATGGAGTGGAGTTTTACGTTAAAGAGTTAGATTTTGATGTAAAATATCCTCTTGGAAGCCCAGCTCGAGCTGAAATAGAGAATAGTGTGATGAGGGATTACAAAAATATGGTTTGGCGTTATTGTCATGTAGAACTCCAACGACGCCAGTGGAACAAAAATCTCCCAACTCCTCATTGTGAGAAGCTGGATAAGCTCGGGTTAGCATAAAGGTAAACAGGAGTTCTCTCTTTTCTTAGAAAAAAGATCTTATTATCTTTCTGGAGATATTAACCAAGTCCTGTTGCTTGTGACTTCAGTTGTTAACCTTGCTTGAATATAAAGACTGGATCGTTAAGTTTGTTATTTTTCGAAGCTTTGCTTCCCATTTTGATCTAGCTTCTTGTGTCTCTAATGTGTTAGGCGGTTTAGACTTAGATTGTTTAATGAACCTTTCCCTGTCTGATCCCTGAAAAATAAATTAATTTACTAAAGAAGTCTATGTTTACTATAAATAATCTACATGCGTGAACCTTCCATGTGTGAAGTTACACATCCTTGCTTGTGTGGAAGGTTATTGAGCTTTTCCGGTGTAAGTATACTGATTGGAAACAGATCATGTTTTAAATTAAAGCAGGCCATATAGATGGATTTTGAAGTTTTGAGACTCCATGCTCATATGCGAGACGTTTACAGCTGGAACACAAGGGGTATGCCCGAAGGTTTCTCGGGGTTGCGCTGACCAATCACTTGGCACCATTTGCCATCAACGACGCTGGAATGGTACTACTATCTGTAATTTTTCTATGTCACTTCCTCTTGAAATTAGTATGATCCATTCTTGAATAAAGTGACATAATTGTATGAACTGAAAGAAGATATTGATTTGCTTCTATACATTTTTCACACATTGAAGTGAAGCTTAAGTCTTTACTTAAATGTCCTTTTTATCATCATTCCATCTTTTTCTTCCCCTACAATTTTTCTTTTTATATGCACATTTCTTTTTTATTTATTTGAATATATAATACAGGATTCATGATACATGTGAAGATGATATTCAAATATTACTCAGAGCATAGCAGATTATTTGGCATCACGTTTTAGTTTAAATTCGATGAAAACAGTAAATGGAATTTGTGAAATGAATCTTAAGGGAAAAATGATAGTTTAGCTTTAATATCCTGGATAACTCTATAATACTTCCTGGATGATTAGTGATAGTTAAGCTCTAACAATATACCGGATAACTCTATACCCTACTTCCTTGTTTGTACCGTGTAGACCAACCACCGAAAATTAGATAGAATTTAAGGTATTAGGTTGCAACAGTGGGATCGATAGAAGGGAAACATTTTGAAGAAAGCTAGATGAATGTAATGAAAAACAAAAAACAACTCAAAAGTTTCGTCAAAAGAGATGATGATAACGATGCTGCCACAAAATGAGAAAATTGCTCCACCTCAAATCTCTTAAAAATAAATGTCTTTCAGAGGTACAACTCCAACCTCAATACATTATTCATACAAGCCCAATCCCAGGCATCTTATCTAGATTTTCAGAAGAAACACACAACAAAATTCCAGTTGAGTTGATTGATCCTACATTCGAGGTTTAGCACGACCAGCAGGAGCACTCTGCAATCAAACCACACAACATAAGCACTACTTTGAGAAGCAATTATCATAGTAAATCTAAGACCACCAGAGATTGACATTGTATATTAACATGAATCAGAATACTTGTTCATTCATTGAATCGAGAAATCTGTGAATTGGGATGGCCAGTTCATTGTGGACAAAGATGATGCCATGGTAGACAATTCAGGAATGTTTCATATTTTATCAAGAACCATTTTCATTTCCAAGAACTCTAGGTAATAGCGTCCAAATGTTAAGAGGGAAGAACTCAAAACGATGCAGCATAATAAATATCAAGAATCATTTTAGTTTTTTGTTGGTTTATTGGTTGGGAGGCTTAAATTCTATCAGAATTGACATTTGTAAAGTTCATTAGTCACTTAGAACTTGGCAAGCAATCTCGTATTCCATCCGATAATTGGATGCACCAAGTTTTTGCTTAGAAACTTATTCCATCACAGCTTTTGTTTGCCAAGCCATTACCAGACTAAATCTGTTTCTTAGCTTTCTGTTCTGACGAGAGTTCAACTTTTGATTATGTGGAAGATGCTTTTAAGTGTTGTGGATCGTTATAATAACAGGTGCACAAAAGATGAGCTCTGTAAAATTAGGATGCAGATTTCTCAGCTTTTGATTATGTGGAAGATGCTTTTAAGTGTTGTGGATCGTTTTAATAACAGGTGCACAAAAGATGAGATCTGTAAGATTAGGATGCAGATTTCTCACCAGAGTTGCACCCTGAGCAGCTCTTTCAGCCAAGTATTCACAAGGCCTGAAGAATCCACCGTACTGTTTTGACCATTCCTCCAACCTCGAATAGATGTATTTCGATCCAAGAGAATCCGCCCAGAACATTAGTCCTCCCCTGCTCAAGAAGAACATAGAATTTTATACATTAGTTTTTGGAACTAAAGAGAGATACCAAAATGAGATCAAGTTAACAAACCTGTAAGATGGGAAACCCATTCCCATTACACCAGCAATATCCAGGTCTGCTGCTTTGACTGCTATGCCTTCAGCTAGGACTCGACATGCTTCATTCACGACAGGGAAGAATATCATCTCCACAATGTCCTTTTCCGATAACTTCATCAGCTACATTCACCAAAATCATTTAGTCGTACCACAACAATTATCACATCCCCTAAGTTACTTAATACTTCACTCCAAAAGTATATATTTTCAGGATTTTAACATTGGATGAGCCTTGTGATCATAAACAAACAAGTTTTGTGATATGATTCCAGTATTTCAATCTCCTTCTTATGCTAAGGTCACAAAAGAAATGCTAAATCAAGAGAAGTAAGCAAATATATGTTTGTTTGTAAGGAGAAAAGGGGGAGAGAGAGACCTTAGGGTCAACTGAAACACCGGAACTGCTCCTAGCCTTCTCAATATATTTCTTTAACTCAGGATTTGGCCCAGCTTTGCGGTTCTTGTCATAGACATAGAAACCTTTACGAGTGGATTCACCTGAGATGTGTAATGTACACAAATGATTCTCCTAAGGAATGTCGTCTCGAAATAGTGGCGGAGGAAACACGTGAACATCACATATTTGTGAAGACCATCTAAAACTGCAGAATAAAGGTAGCAACATATTCAATAACAAACGACGACAAAGCTACCTGCATTCTTATCCTCTTGCATTAGAGGAATTAGCATAGATTTATAAGTTCTTTCTGGAAAAGCTTGAACAAACTGACTGGCAGTTGCTACTGCCACACCAAAACCAACAAGGTCACACAACCTGAAAGAAAAACACAAGAGTGAGTAGGAAAAAAAAACTTAATTGTGATTTAAGAACAGTGCAGTTGACTAGCAAACTTTATTGACTATTGTAAACCTGAAGGGTCCCATTGGCATTCCAAACTTGGAAATTGCCCTGTCGATACGATAGGGATCTACTCCACGTTCTGCAAGTAAAATTGCAGCCTGAGAGTAGGGAAAAAACATTCTGTTGACAGCAAAACCTGTGCAATTCCCTACAACAACTGGTGTTTTCTTTATATTCTTCCCAACATCTAGCAGATCAACAATCACTTGTGCAGCCGTATGCTTGGTACGAACGATTTCCAGTAGTGGCATGACATGGGCGGGACTGCATCAGAAGCAAAAACTCAATGCTAAGCCAAAAGGATCGAGCGAGGCGGGAGGGGTGGACATTTGGATATACCTAAAAAAATGAGCTCCAATAATTCTGTCACGAGACTTTGTTCTCTCTCCAATCAACTCCAAATCTATTGTGGAAGTATTAGTAGCAAGTATGCAATGTGGTGGGCAATATTTCTCAAGATCAGCAAAGATCTGTTGCTTCAAAGAAACATTCTCAATAACAGCCTGTTTCAAGAACACCAAAATCAACATCAACTATTGCTCTTGACCTGGGGGAGAAAAGGAAAACCTTGAAAACACAAGAAAACAGAAAACAGAAAAACAGAACAAAGTACCTCTATCACCATATCCATATCTTTGAACCTTTCATAGTCAAGAACTCCCTTAAGTAAAGAAAGAGTCGTTTCAAATTTCTCTTTAGTCATATTCCCTTTTTTGACTCGGCTTTGTAGGTTTGCTACAGCCACAAGAAGTTATGAGAGTTTATAAAATCTGCAAATTGAAATGTGAAGTACAAAGGCATATGTCAAAATCATTAGTTTCCAAGCTTACCTCTGACTCTATCGATACCAGCCTGCAAAAACTTATTATTCACTTCTTTAAGTATCACAGGATAGTTGCTAAGAATCAATGCTGTAGCTATTCCGGATCCCATTAATCCTCCTCCAACAATAGCAACTTTCTTGATTTGTCTTGGTACCAGACCAAGATCAGTAACTCCGGGTACCTGTCAATTATGAAGAGAGAATAAATGTTGATGTGAACGGGGCTTGTGATTATCCTCTATAACAATTTAGCAAGAACTACTAGTTTTGTTAGAATACTGGAAACAGAACTACTAGTTTTGTCCATATTCCAGACTCTTGTATAGTATCATGGTTCAAATATCTTGGCTATTTTTTTCTTGTTGGGTAAGAAATTGCGCCTTCATGTTGAGAAATGAAAGAATATACAAGGACATACAAAAAAAAACATGCCCCAATCAAAAAGGAATCCGAACCCTAACTACAGAAAAAGAACTCCAATCCAAGAGAACAAAACCAAGCTCATAATTACAAAAGGTTTAGTGATTGATGCCCACAAGGAGTTATTAAACCTAGTCCCTCCCACACCTCCTCGCACAATCACTCCAACTCACGAAATATTCTATTGTTGCTCTCAAGCCAAATGTCCCACCAAATTGAATTACTCAAATTTAGACTCAAACAATGTTCATATTCTACCATGGGAATGTTCATACTCATTAAAGGGCCACCACTTCTATAAAACCAACAGAACATTCATGTCTCAGTCCTTTATTTTCTAACCTTTGTCGTTGAACGCTGGGCAAAGAAGATATTAATTAAGCCTTTACAAGCATCAGAATGCAGTAGTCCCTGAAATTCTTCAGCCTCCTGCAATAACCAGAACAAGATATATATAGAGGTGAAGTGACTCAAATTTAAAGGTGAAAAATAATGAATTGGGGGGGGGGGGGGGGGGGGGTGGTTGGGTGGAACAAAATCATTAAGAAGATAAGAAACCTTCCAAAGTCCAGCACGGGCGCCCGAGACGACACCCGTTTCAATGACATCAATGCAGGCAAATGGGTGCTTAAGAGTTGGGGACTGTTTCTTTGCCTGAGCTCTGGCAAACTTAAATATTTCCCTAGCCTCGGCCAGGGACACTAACTTGTCGGTCCTGTGGAGACTGCGAACCCATGGTCTTCTCCGCTCTAGGATTTCGAGAGCCCATCTACGAGCAGTGTCAATCAACTCTTCAGGAGGGACTATTGCATCCACAAGCCCCAGAGAATGAGCTTCTTGTCCTTTAATTGGCTTTGATGTCTGTTTGCATAGGTATAACAGACAACGAGAATCAGAGAAATGAATATATGTATTATGCCGTCAATGCATATATTATACAACATGTTAAAAAACTTAAATCCATCTAGCTCACCAACATCATTTCAAGAGCCTTTGAGAGACCAACAAGACGTGGAAGCCGTTGTGTTCCTGAGTAGTTTAGAATCTTGAGATCAAGATAGGCAAAATAAAACACCCCAACCATTCCAGGAATTTGTAAATCTTGTTGTGTTCATGTTTTACGTACATGGAATACAGAAATATATACATATGTTAAGAAACTACACTTTTATGGGGAGGAGTGAAAGAATATACAAGGACATTAAAAAAAACAAGCCCCGACAAAAAGGAGTCCGACCCTAACTACAAAAAAGGACTCCAATCCAAAAGAACAAGACCAAACTCGTAATTATGAAAAATCCTAGTGACTGACACCCACAAGGATGCTTTAAATCTAGCCACCTCCTAAACTTCCTCACTTGATCTCTTGATCTCTCTAAAAATTATATTATTCTTCTCAATCTAAATGCCCCCCACAAAATTGCAAAGAAACCAATCTGTCACAACTTTGCCCTTCTCCCTAAAGGGAGGATTCAGAAGCACTTCCTCCAACCGAGCTCTGTCATCTCTATTTCGAGCCCAACGAACAACGAACGATCTCATCCAGCAACTCTAAAGGTATTTTTGTACCCATTTTTTCCCATATGAATTGACACATTCACTCGAATTAAAACGATCATTTGTTTATTCTCATAAGACAAACAGCTAACAAGATACATGATATTTTAAATCTTAAGAACCAATCAATATGGGAAACTAAAATCATACCTCCAAAACCAGGAATTATTCCAAGCTGAAGTTCGGGCAACCCTAATTGAGCGGTAGGAGTCGATATTCGAGCATGACAGGCCTAAGAATAAAGGCAAAGAAGAGATTGTAACAGGATTCATACTAATAAAAACCAGTCTATATGAAATATTTAGACACATACCATTGCAACCTCTAACCCTCCGCCCAAAGCAAGTCCATCTATCGCTGCAACCGCAGGTTTTCGGGCAGCTGATAGACGATATTAAGGAATTAACAGCCAGTAGGCCAGCACAAATCAAACCTCTCACAAGTAATATAACAAAACTATAGCAATAACTCATTACCTTCAAAAATATCAGTGATCATTTCAATTGATATGTTGCTAACATTTGGTTGCTCCCCTGAGACATATTTTGCAAGAGGTCAAGAATGCACTGACTACTAATATAAGCAAAAATTCCTCCTTTCACGATAGAGATTAAATTGTTACAAATTTTAAAGTACAAGGACTAAATTGCTAGTTGTTACATGCTAAAGTTGTTTATGGACTAAATTGTTACAAATTTAAAAGTATAGGAACTAAATTGTTAAAACTAAAGTTCAATGACTAAATTGGTACTTTCTTCATGAAAGTTTAGTGGTGTAAAAAAAAAAGACTATTACTTTCCATTTTCTTAGAGATTGTATCTTCTAAAATCCTTCTATAGTAGATATAATGAGCAGTTATCAGATGTGCATTTTTTTGACATAAAATCAGACCTACCCTTTCCTCCTTGGAGCACACCAAATGCAGCTATATCAAAGCCACCAGAAAACTTCCCCTTGGCACCTACATCCAAATAACATAAAAGAAATCAGTTTTTTCCCCCCCAATCTTCATCCTCTCTAAAAGCTTGACAGAACTGACAAATTCAAAAACAAAATTCACTTCACAGATCACTAACCTGCAACAACAATTGCCCTCACATCTTCTCTTCTCAAAGCTTCTTCATAACCATCTCTTAAGCTGAATAACACTGTATTTGTGTGTACATGTCAAGAACAAAGACAAAAATAGATACACAAATAAGAATTTAAGCAAACTCTAGAATTTAAGGCATGTTTGAGAGTAATTTTAGTACTTTTGTCGTGCCTATCACTTCAATTTTAAAATTTAACTATTCAAAATCAATTAAATTTTTTTTTTTAATGAAAACCAAACTTTCATTGAGAAAAAAAAATGAAAGAATAGAAGCGCGTCGAAAAAAACCAATCCTGCAAAAGAAACCCATTTACAGAAAAGTATTCTAATTAAGTAAAATGAGACGTAACGAGTAATTATAAAAAGACTTTGTCACTAATATTTAAAGAGAAATATAGAACCTAAAGAGTGGCTAAATATCACTAGATTCCTCTCAACCCCTCTAAAGGTCTTATTATTCTCCTCCCTCGTAGACTCCAATACCTAGCACAAAACCCAGTTTGACACAAAAACTTCCCCTTCTCACAAAAAGACAGATGGAGAAAAACCTCTCGATTTCAAAATCATTTTCAATGGAATGAAAATCACTTTTAAAAGTACTCAATCAAACTTTAAAACAATTTCATGAAAAACACTTTTAATAAATCTCTTATAAACAAATCATTTTCGCTAAAATCACTCTCAAATATGCCTTTAACCTCAACAAAAATGGAGAATTCATAGAAGTTCAGTAGAACAAACTGTACCATCGAAAGACAGGGAGTTAACTGGAGGGTTGATGATGGTGATTATAGCAACTCCATCAGCTCCCACTTCCATCGCTGTTCTTCCTTTTACACTGCTTCCCATTTTGCCTCTTTTCTTTCAGTTCTTTTTCTTTCCCTTAGGATGAAACAATGGAACGAGAAAGTTTTGTAAGAGAAAATTAAGAGAAATGGAGGAGGGGCTTCATAGACGTGTCTATTTCAATTGTGAAAGAGTGTGATTTTGGCACGGTTTTCCATAAGGGATAAAATATGATTCAAAGTTATCTTGTGTCACTTTGATACATCATCAATCAAGAAGTTAGAGGTTAAAATTTTTTCATATCCAACGTGTTGTTGAGCTCAAAAGATACATGGCCATTAAGAGAAATTTGGATCAGATAAACTATTTCAAGTTGATACTTATAAAATGAATTTGAGATAGCTTTGATATAGTAGAAAGTATTGTTTAAATATACTTTTCAAATTTTGCAATTTGAAATTTCTAAAACTATGAAAAAAAAAATGAGTTTGTAGGAATTAAGAAATTTAATTTCGTAAGTGTTTATAAAATAAGCACTTTCACTTACCAGTACTTTTTTCAAACTCACTCTTAGGGGAAGATTTAGGATTGGGAGTTTTTCTTTTCTTTTCTTTTATCTCTGGATCAACTAATGTATTGGTTAAAGAAATAAATGGAAAATCAACGTTGAAACTTGAAAGTTGAAACTGATTTATTTTAATAGTCAAATTAACACCAATTGAAGTTGGTAAGATCTCAATCAACAACTTTTTAATCTTATATTCTGAAAAATTATTCCAATCGATAATGATAATAACAAAAATAACAACAATAATTCAAACTAATGGAATGAATTATGCTTTTTTTTTTTTTTTTTTTTTTTTTTTTTTTTTTTTTTTTTTGATCAGGAGCATGATTGGGGCTCGGTGGCAAATTTTCAGACAATCGTCCGAAGCTGTTATAAAAATAAATCCTCGAAGTTATAAATGGATAGAGTTGTACTTCTTCTAGAATCTAATATATATTTATATATAAAATAAGACTTTTTTTCTACTTCACCTCATTGGTCACCGTATGCGGCAAAGGGTTGTCCGAATATGCCCCAGTGTTATGGGTCAACGTGGCCTCACACGATTGAAAATTTGACGGTATATGATGCTTATCGTAAGATATATAAGGGATTGTTTAGAGTATTGAGTAGGTTATAATAACCTGAATTATAATAGTACGTAGAATTATATAATATTATTTATAATGTAGAGTTATTTAGTATGAAGTTATAATAGTTTGTGTTTGGGATGCAGAATAATCTACAGGTTATTATAACTCAAGTCCCAAATAGCCCCTAAATGTTTATGTCGGAACGACATAGTGATGACTAGAATCTTTGTTGGGATTAAATCTAAAAGAACGATATTAAGATACGTCGATTTTTTATTCAATATTCTAATGATTTTTCTATTCTAATAATAGTTTTAAAACATTTATAAAAATACAAGGGTAATATTGCAACTCTTGGAAGAAAAGAAGTATTTTTGAAATAAAATGTCAAGTTCAAGGATATTTTTTTTATAATTTAGTCTATTTTTTAATTCATAAACACTAGGTGGGATTGAGGAGTCAAACCTCTTTTCTTTTTTTTTTTTGTTAAACATATAAATTTTTATTACTTTAACTATGTTTAGGTTGACCACATGATACTAGAATCAGTTGTCATATATGAAAGGCCAAAAACTTTTCAAGTTAGTTCATATTATTTCTAATGTTTCAATTTAGTTCCTTATGTATTAGAAATTTTTAATTTTGTCACTGGTTGTTAATGCATATTAAAATTTGTTGTTGATGATAAACTTGACATAATATATGGTTGGTGAATTCGCAAAACTTTAGAGGAGAAAAAAAATACATCGAAGAGAATAAATTTTGAAACTTTTAATGATTACTAGTGGTTATCACGTTCATTACATGTGTATTATTTAAAAATTTTAAAACAATTTAATTCTTAATGATTTTTTTATGAAATATTATTAAGTATGGTCATTATAAAAAATAATTAAATTTAAATTTAATATGTTCTTATGTATTTTTTTTAATTTTATTTAGTTGTTTGACCATTTTTATTTCAAATATTGTATTTCTCCTGATTTTGATTTAGTTATAACTAAATTATAATTTTGAGTTTTTTTATTTAATAATTAAGTGTAGTCCATATACACCTTTGACAATTTTTAATAATCAATCCAGATTTGTTCAAAAATAAAATAAAATAAGTGATCAGCCCACACACATTTGTAATATTATATTTTTAAAAATCTAATACCTTAAAATTAATTATTAATTACCATTTAATTCGTAGATTAAATTTGTTTTATTATCTTTTAATTGCTTACTCGTTCTATATAACTCAATTTATTTACCAACTATTTAACATGAATTATGTTTTGTATTTTATGAGTAGTTTTTTAAATTTAATTTTTAGAAAAAAATTATTTTAATCATTCAATCAAGTTTTGGGTTGGATTTTGAAAACTACTTTTTGTTTTTATATATTAGCTTGAATTTTAAAAATGGTTTAGAGGTCTAAATAAAAATATTTAAAAATAAGCATCGTGTTTTAAAAGATAAATTTGTAAATAAAATTTATCTTAAGTGGCAGTTTATTAAGTTTCATGCATGTTTTTTTTTTTTTTTGAGTTCAACAACATTTAGAATGAGGAGCTTCGAACCTCTAACTCTTTGTCGATAGTGCATGTCAATTACCGTTGAGCTAAGCTTATTTTGACAAGTTTAATGCAAGTTTATGTGTTCTCTTTAAAAAATCATGACTATCATTTACAACAACAAAAAAAAAACGAAAAACCATGACTAAATTCAATGATACTTTTGTATTACATCATACCTCTATGGATTTTCCTCTGTTCGCTGCCACAAGTCTCATCTCATTTCAATCTCTCGATTTTTTTGTTCACCATTTTTGTGTTGTTGTGTTTCATTTGCTCTTGTTGGTCTATCGCATCTTTATTCCACAATATGTTTGAACCAATCAAGTCGTTTTTCTAATATTTGGTTTCTGATGTAAAATGATGTTAGTATATGAACTTCATCTATTAATAGTTGTAATCTTAATAGTTCAACTATTTTGTTTTAATAATAACAAGAATAAAAATTTGTAACCATCTCCATTTATTACAATGTTAAACTCTTATTTAGGCAATTAATTAGTGTTTAAATACAATTTGAATTTTCTTTTTTATGTTAAAATAAAATACTAATTTTATAGCTTTAATTAAATTTTAGAATCTTTCGAATGCTTTAAATTTTAAAGGAAAAAAAAATTAAATTATATTGAATAATTTGAAATTCAAAATTTATGAAACCGGAATAAAATATTTGTAATTTGTAATTTTGTAGTTAGATTATAAAGGATAGGCTTGTTCGTCGTGATTCATTTATTAGGTTTTTTTTAGTAGGATTAATTTAATAGGTTTATCCTAATACTTCAATTGAATATTTGATTTGATTCAAAATCAAATTGATTTGAATCTAAATTTCGTCTATAAATTGACACTCCTCCATTGCAACGGCAGAAATAGGCATCTCCTCCAATTTTTCATCTGTTTTAGCTATCTCTTTTTTTTTTCTTTCAAATTTCGTTAGTCCCACATTTTTTTTTTCTCTTTTCACTTTAATCAAATCATAATTACTCATAATCAAGAGGAATATTTCTCAAATTCGTTCAAATTATCAGCTAAAATGAGGAAACTGATGAAAATTTCTACTATCAACCATTTTCACTTTTTCCTCAATCTAAAATGTGCTTAGATAATTTAAAAAAAAAAACTATAATGTGTCATAAAATATATATTATATAAATAATAATATTAGAAATGCAAATAAAATAAATAAAATTTTAAAAACATAGAAAAAATAAAAAAAATTATATTATATTTAAATTATGTTATACTATATATATAAAAAACTTTTATTATAATAGAAAATAATTTTATTATATTGAAATTAGTGAGATTAAAAACACTAAACCATAATAGAAATAGGAAAAAAATTATTGAAGCTAATTAATTATAAAACAACCATAATAGAAATATAAAATAATAATATTCAACAACTAATAATTAATTTTAAAATAATTTGAAAAACTAATCTTACCAAGAACATATAAATCTAATTTTAATTAATTCTAAAATAAGTAATGCATAATGTTGAACTCAAATTGTGTGTGGGAGGTTAAATACAAATTTAGTCCCTATAGTTTGGAGAAAGTTATTAAGTTCCTATGGTTTTAAAAGTTAGAAATTTCATTCTTATGGTTTGATAAAACCTCACAAATAGTCTTATGGTTTGATAAAATCTTCATAAATAGTCCATACAGTAGAAACTATTTTTTAAGGTTTTATCAAATCATATGAACTAATTTTAACATTTAAAACTATAGGGACTAAATTCTATTTTTTCCAAAACTCATAAAGATCAAATTTGTAATTTAACCTATATATGTGTGTGTATATATATATAGACACACGTGTAATGCATGTGTAATTAAACTAGTATATTAAAAAGCCATGATTTTTATAAAAAAAAAAAATTAGACTATATTACCCTTTGTCAAACCTTACATTTACAAAGCATGACAGCCGCGACTAATTATTAACAATTATTAAATTATATATTTAATTTAATGACATTTAAATATTTAGAATATACAACTTTTTCTGTTTATTAACATTGACTTTAATTACATTTAATTTAGTGAAAAAAAATATCAAGAGTGAAATAAATAGAATACAAAACTGACTACACGAAAAACAAAACTGACAATTAATTCAATATTTTTTAAAAAAACTGACAGATATTTAATTTGAAGTTAAATACCATGCTTTTATTAAATTATTATTATTATTATTAAATTTAAAATGATGTTTCAATAAACTTTACAGTTTTCAATTAATTGAATGGAGAAATTAACATTGAAATGATAAATTATTTAGTTGTTATTAATTTATTTGTTCCTACAAAATAAATGTTCAATATATATAGTTCAATTGACATAAAGTATATATACTATGGATCAAAGGTTCAAATCCCCACTTGTCAAAAGGGAAAAAATTTTAACCATCCCAATTCTTTATTAAAAAAACTATTTAAATTCTTTCCAAATTAAAAATATAAAAACACCTAGAAGGTGTGATCGAAGAGATTCCACTGAACAAATTTTTTTATGGAATTGATTGACAAGGAAAGTAAGCAATCACTCAGTTATGGAATACCAACTTCAGTTTAATGTGGATGAGAAAAAGCAAAACTCATAATCAAATATGAATTTGATAATTCTACAAATATTTGTTCTTTCTTTTTGATTTGTGAATTTTTTTGGATTATATTAATTTTTTTTTTGTTTACAATTTCTTACTGCAAGTACTATCTTTTATAATCTTGTAACAACAGCATATTCCAAAATCTCTAATCTCTAAATTTTATACAACCCTATTTTTTGGACAAAAAATAGAGGTAGGCGAAGATTAAAAAAGCAATATTTGAAGCAATAATTAATCCAATTATGAGATGCAAGAGGAGTATAGGTAAGAGAGAGATTGACCGATGGATGATTCTAAACATAGAGAGAGATATCGAAGAGAGGGAGAGGGAGGATTGGTAAACAAATTAAACATAAAGGAAAGGGTTAAAAAAAGACTAAGCAACAACAATGATGGAAGAAGTTGAACATCAAATAACAGTAGACAAAAGGGTGACAATGTACAAGTGCATTATGACGACGATGATAACGAATAATCGTGCGGCAACGGTGAGAAGCAATAGCCCATAGCAACAATGATGGATAATAGTGTTGCGATGGATTAATGGTGGCCAACAATGTTGCAATGAATGAATGAAGAGGATGAATTTTTTTTATTATGATTATTTGAGTTCAAAAAGAGGCACACATACAACAAAAAAGAGGAGAATAGGGTGCAAGTTTCAACGAGAATATGTGATTGTGCAGGTGCGTATAGGATCATAACATATCATAACAAATAAGGGATTTGATGGAAAAAAAGTACTTATCATTAGGGTTTTGAAATTATATCAATTTCAATTTACAAATTGCTACTTAATGTATTTTTTTTAAATATATATGTTTATTTTTTTTTAATAATTAAAATTTTAAAAAAATTATATCGATTATTCAATGCAATTCAATTCAACATAAATGTCTGTAAATAGTCCAATTCGGTTCTAAAAAATGTCCGATTTGGTTTAAATAGACCAACATGCTAACCAAACCTACTAAAAGCATGAATTTTTGTAATTTCAAAATTTATTTCAACAAACTATTTATAAAATAATCCTAAATACTTTTTTTTTAAACTCTCTAAAAAACAAAATTAATAAAAAAAAAAATTGTAGAAAGATTGATTTATTCATTGAAAATAAAACTGACTAATAAATTATTTGATATTTCTATGATGCCAAATTTTGGACAGGAGAAATCTCACTTGATTTTCACGTAACAACGACGATGAATTTGTATTTTTGTGGGAAGAACGCGGCCTGCAAAACAAGGAAAACCTAGACCAGTGTGGTGTAGGCCACACAGGCTCCAATGCTTCAGTAGTTTTGAGAGAGTTTAAGAGTTCTAGGAGAGTGTTGTAGGCTGGAATCAACTTACTTTGTTCTCCCCCTAGAGAGAGCTTAAATACCTTTCTTCCTATGATTTTTTGTGGGTTTCCATCTTCAAATGGGGAAAGGAAAGATCGAACTGGGCTGAACCGAGGGTACACGGACCATGAGGGTTGGGCCTTGCCAATCTGATCGGCCTTGACCGGCCGGGCTGACCACAGGCTTGGGCCGAAGCCCAAGCCCGTTTCTCCTCCCTCTCATTTTGGGCCTATTCTATGTCAGTTTTGGTCCGTTCTGACTTTGTATTGGGTTTCTTTCCTCATTTGGCTCTTCATTGCAACCCTTTAGCCAACCCGTTCTTGTTGGTCCAATTTCACCCATAAAAAATATAAAATTAGTAATTAAAAAAAAAAGAATTTCACTCCATAATTAAAATTTAATAATTAGTTTTATACAAAATATAACATAAATTTGACATTTCTTAATTTTTTTAATATTATATTTGTATCGGAGTTGAATTTTGATTATGTTATTTTGGTTTTTTTTTATAGTAACTTTTATAAAATTTAAAACTTAATGCATTTACTGTATAAAAAAAACTTTTTTTAGTATAAAAAACAAAACTTACTACCTTTAAGATTGAAATTTCAAAATAATAATTAAGTTAGTTACATGGCCAATATTTTTTTTTTTTGAAATGAAATGTAGAGTCCAATATTATATTCACATAAGATATAACATGTGAAATTAAAATATTCTACCAACTAAATAAGATTATATGTCAAGTCAACATGAGTATAGTTTAATCGACATAAAATCATGTGACCTTGACCAAGAGGTTAAAGGTTTAAATCTCTCCACCCACATATTATTGAACTTAAAAATAAAAACTTCTTTTAGTACCAAAAAAAAAATTACTACATTTAAGATTGAAATTTCAAAATAATAATTAAGTTAGTTACACACCCAATATTTTTTTTTGAAATGAAATGTACAGTCCAATATTATATTCACATAAGATATAACATGTGAAATTAAAATATTCTACCAACTAAATAAGATTATATGTCAAGTCAACATGAGCATAGTTTAATTGGCATAAAATCATGTGATCTTGACCAAGAGGTCAAATGTTCAAATCTCTCCTCCCACATATTATTGAACTAAGAAATAAAAACTCTTTTTAGTACCCAAAAAAAAAACTCTTTTTAGTACCCAAAAAAAAAACTTACTACATTTAAGATTGAAATTTCAAAATAATAATTAAGTTAGTTACACGCTCAATATTTTTTTTGAAATGAAATGTACAGTCCAATAGTATATTCACATAAGATATAACATGTGAAATTAAAATATTTTACCAACTAAATAAGATTATATGTCAAGTCAACATGAGCATAGATTAATTGGCATAAAATCATGTGACCTTAACCAAGAGGTCAAAGGTTCAAATCTCTCCTCCTACATATTATTGAACTAAAAAAAAAACTAAATACATATATGATTAATCCTAATTAATATTTAAAATAATTATATTGAATAATATTTTACTCAAATTATTCAAAATTTTAAAAATTGAAAAAAAATATTACACCTATAAAAACACTAGTATATATATATATTATATATATTATAGACGTAGAGAACAAATTAGAAACTTTCTCTTTGATGGTATTTTATTCCTCTAATTTCTGTTAATTTATTAAAATTGATTGAGGATAACTTAAGTAGCATAATACTTTATAATTTAATTTCTTCAATTTTAACATTTAGTGACTGGTGAGCGATTAAATTAAAAAATAAAGGATTAAATTGAAGAGGCACTAAGATATTCGGGACTAAAGCATGAAGTTGTTGCCACATGGCATGGGTAGTTCTTGGAACAAGCTTTGGGCCGATTTTGGGCCAGCCCGATCCTCGGAACAATTGGACTTTTGTTTGGGCCGCATTTCCTCTTCAGCCCATGATCATTCATTACATGGGCTTATCCCACATTGGTCTAATCAAAATCTCCTTTATTCCCTCAATGAAATCCCTGTAGGTGAAACTACCATTTTGGTCATAGTACTTTGAGTTTCGTTCTATTTTAGTTCATATATTTTCAAATGTCCAATTTTAGTCTATGTACTTTTAATAAAACTTAAAATTAGTCTCTAGGATAAGTTTGAATAATTTTAATATAATAAAATACACAATGTCAACATATTTCCAAAATTTATAGAGAGAAAGCTAATAGATACTACTTTTTAAAAAAAAATTAATAATAAACTAAAATAGAGACTAATTTTAACCTTTATTGGAAGTAAGTATACATTAAAATTAGATATTTAAAAGTATAGAGACCAAAACAGAATAAAACTTGAAGTACAGAGACTATAATGATATTTTAACCAATCCTTTTATTTTCTTTCCAAACATCCCATTTCAAAACTTGACTATAAATGTGAATGCCTATAATTTAAATAACATAACTATACCTTTAAAATCTGGTTCTCTAATAATCAAAATTTGCAATGTCACCGTCGTGAAAAATAATACAACCTGTTTTTTTTTTTTTTTTTTTTTTAACTCTCTTTTTTAAAGAAAAAATAAATAAACAAAAGTCAAAATGTTTGTTTTTTTTTTAATTATATTTTTAAATGGATTCGCCCCCCACCCTCACATGCTTTAAGCTAAAGCAAGGGTATTGTTTTAAAAAGAAGTGCATTTGAAGTTATGATGGCTGGGGGGGTTAGTAAATATCAGAAAGAAAAAGGGCTTTTTTCGTTGGCCCCACTTTGAGATCCACCAGCCTCATTCTTTGTCATGTGGCCCCCCACGTGACCTAAACAACCAACTCCTTTGCCCTATAAATTTGTTAAATATTCTCGTTTAAATTACAAATTTAGTCCTTGTAATTTGGAGATAGTTTTAATTTGATCCCTTTCATTTTAAAAGTTTCAATTTAGTTCTTATAGATTAGACTTTAGCTTCAATTTGACATCATTAATCTTAAAAGTTTCAATCTAGTTCATATAGTTTGATTTTAGTTTCAACTTGATTTATATGATTTGATTGAACCTCGCAAATTATTCTAATTTGTGTTTTACTCATTTGAAAAACATATCTATTTTCTTCTTTTTACTTGGTGTTCAAACTCTAATATAGTCACTAGCACAATTACTTGAATTGTACCTAAATTGTGCTTTACCCATTTGTAAAAATGTATCTACTTTCTTTTATTTTTACTCAGTCTTCAAACTCTAATATAGTCAACTAACACAATTACCCAAATAGAAAACTTCTATATGGAAACAAAATTGTCAATATGATAATAACATAGACGATTGGTGAAGTTTGACTAAACTATATGAACCAAATTGATACTTCTAAAACTATAGAAACAGAATTAATACTAAATCCAAATTGCAGGAGTCTAATTGAAACTAAATATAAACCAAGAAAATTAAATTAAAACTTTTAAAATAATAGGAATCTAACTTGAAACTTTGCCCAAACAAGATACATCAATTTTGTAATTTAATTGATATTAAATCACATGTATAGAATCTTTTGTTATTTCATTATATTTTATGAAAAAATGTTAAAATATCATTTTGATTCTTGTACTTTGAGTTATATTTTATTTTAGTCAATGTACTTTTAAATGTCAACATTTAATTCTTATAATTTTAATAAATCTTAAAATCAGTCCTTACTGTTAGTTTGAAGTTTTTTTTTTTTTTTTCGAAATTCGTTAAATAATAATAATAATTCCAATGCAATAAAAAAAAATGTAAACATATTTTCAAAATTTACAAAGAAAAAGTTAATAGACTTTTAAAAATAATAATAATAATAAACTAACAGTAGGTTTAATTTTAAGTTGTATCGAAAGTATAGATACTAAATTTAAATATTTAAAAGTACAAGAAATAAAATAGAATGAGACTTAACGTATAGGGATTAAAATGGTATTTTAACTCAAAAAAGAAAAAAAATGTTGTTTTTATTTTATTATTTTATATTTTTATTTTTTGAGTTCAAGCTAAATAAAATTGATTATTCGCTGTTGATGCTCTGCCTTTCTTTTGGCTTATGGAACCCCTCAAAGTCCAGGTAAAGCAGGTAGGAGCACAAGCGTATATGAGATTTGAATTTATAAATATTAAATATTTATGAGTTTACCAATAAAAACTTTTATTATTATTTTATTTTAATTTCATATTGCTTTCGAGTATTGGTGCCTGCCCATCATATCCATCGAAATAACCTTTCCACTTTTACCCCTACGCGATGCTAATATTACGTTTCGACCATTTCAAATGCCACAGCCGCTACCCGCTGAAACGACGTTTGAATTTCGAACCAACTTGCTGTTTGTCTTTATTGTGGCAGAAAATATATAATATATTATATAAAATATATAATATATTATATAAAATTTATAATATTAAAGACGTTTGGAGCACAGTGTTGGATTTGGATAGTTTTAGAATTTAAATCTAAAATGTTGTTTGGGCCACTGTATTTAAAACTCAATGGATTTGAACATAACCCCATGGTTTTAAACAATGCACTCCAAACACTATTCGGACTTCAGAATACTGCACTCCAAATACTATTTTTTTTTAGGCTTTCAAATCCCCCAGAATAAGCCTCCCATGATTTCGATTCTAAGGGTTCTGATTATAAAACGATGCTCCAAATTTGGAATGGTTCAAATAGGAGTGTTCAAAAAACTCAATGATCCAAACAACTTGATCTATCCAACCTAACTTGTACAGTTTGGATTGGAGTATCGACTTATTTAGATTGGATTGGGGTCAAATAAATGAAGATTTTATGGGTTGGGTTGGTTCATGGGTTTACCTAAAATTGGTTTGGGTTGACCCGAACTTATTATTAATTTTAAAATGTATTTTTTACCTGCTATACAATTATATATTCATGTATTTATTTATTTTCATAATTATTTTTTTAATTATTTATTCTTCAATAACTCTTAAAAATACATATTTTAAGTATTTAGAGTGTAATTTTTCATTATATATGAGATTGAGGGACTAATTTTAATTCAATGTTTGAAAATAAAATAAATAGATGATTTACATATTAACATTTTACTTTTTGTTAAAACCAAAATTTTGAATAAATGACCCGAACCAACCCAACTCAAATGTTTCATGGTTGGATTGGGTTGAGTTCATTATTTAATAAAGGTTAATTGGGTTGAAGAAACCTACAATCCGAACAATTATGTTGGGTCTAACAAGTGTCTCAACTCGACCCAATCCAACCCATGAACACCTCTAGTTTCAAACATTATACAAAAAAAATCCATAACTTGAATTAGACGTAATCAAAATAGATGATAACCATCCATATTGCTAACATGATATAGGTCCTCTTTTTTTCCTCTTTTAGTTAAATCATGCTCTATGGAGATTCGAACACTTGATTTTTAGGATTGATGTATAATGTTTTAGCTAATTAAGTTGTGTTCAAGTTGTTTTTTTTAGAGCAGTTTCAACATTTTTTTAAAAATCATAGTCTAAATTAGATTTAATGAAAATAGATGATAACCATCAATAATACTAACTTGACATAGGTCACCAACTTGAGTATAGCTCAAATGCTGAAGACATTTATATTTGACTAAGAGGGTTCGAATTCCCACCCTACATGTTATTGAACTAAAAACAAAAACTGGACATACACATTTTTTTCTCTCAAGTTTGACAATACGAGGGTGGAGATTTCAACACATGACCCTTAAAACCATACTTATGATTTAATCAACTGAATTGTGTTTAAGTTAGCCCTAACACAAGTCAAGTTGGTAAAAACATAATTGGTTTATTAAAATAATGACATTTTGTTATTCTAAACTCAATTCAACTAGTTAGCAAGAAGTTATTCAAGAAAACAGGCACGATGTGATTCGAAGTTTTATACTGATAGATGTAAAAGAAATAAATTAAAAATTATAGTTTTACCATACACCAAACGATTTAAAAAGTGGCAGCCACAGTATGACGGCTACATTAAATATTTTTTCCTAATTAAGATAAAGTTGAAAGTTTAAATTCGGACTAATATTTGCAATGTTATATTGGTTGTACAATGTTTTTATGCAGTAAAAAGTGTCATACATATGCAGAAAAATACCTTAAAAAAGGGACAAGAGTTGAATGAAGCTGCAGAAGAGGTAGAGTTTTGTGGGTGAGTTGTATTATTACCACAAAAACTGTCATAAATGCGTGCGTGTCCATGCCTCGCATTGGGCCCTCTCTCAGTCCAAAAAAAGCCCATTTCCCAATCAACTGTTGCAAATCACGTGTGTCACGTGCATCTTGCTCCCTGCTCCCTTCAAATTTGATATATATATATATATATATCCCAAACTTTTATGCAAATTATTCTGAAAAAAAATAATATATTTATTATTATTTTTAATTCAACAACTTTTAGAGTGTGGAGATTCTAACGATCTCTTGATCGATGGTACATACTAATTATCGTTGAATTATGCTCATTTTGATTGTAAAAAACAAATCATATCTACCAGTATACTTTAACCAAACATTTTAACCTACACCTTTTAATTTGTCAAGTGGGTATGAATTTCAATAGCTAGTTGAATTAATACCTCATCGAAAATTTCTCACAAACCAACCATTTACTTGTATTGAATTCAACTTTTAACAAATTACTCAAAATCAAGTAACTACATGTGAATATCTACGAAGTTGAGTAGGAAAAATAAAGTACAAATTCAACAATAAAAATGTCAAAACATAGCTAGGAATTATGATACACAAAAGATGAGCCAGTACCTACATAATATATAGCCGTAAAATTATCATAGCCAATTACAAATATTCAGCTTAGTTTCACCACTTTTTTAATTGGATTTTGACAAGTTTAGGAGAGTTTTAAGGTTAAACTTTGAAAAAACTTTTGGTCCTAAACTTTCATCAAAGTCACAATTTAATCCTTAAATTGTATTTTGTGACAATTTATTCCATGCACTTTTAAATTTGTAACAATTTAATCTTTGAACTTTAGTATGTAACAACTTAGTCCTTATACTTTCAAATTTTCAACAATTTAACCCCTACCGTAAAAAAATTCATCAAAATTAAATGTCGATTATTATTATTTAACGATTTAGACTTTGTAGCTTATAAACATATTGGGTTCCTAATTAGTTTATTGATCTACTTAAGCAAGAAATCTCATTAAATCTTAACAATAATTTTCATGATAGAGACTATGTACAAAATTTAAAATAAATGGACTACATTGTTACATACTAAAGTTCATAGACTAATTTGTTACAAAATAAAAAATGTAGGGACTAAATTGTTACAAACCAAAGTTCAGGGTCTAAATTATTACTTTCGTGAAAGTTCAGGAACCAAAATTGATTTTTAACAAAAAGAAAAAAATTGTTTCATTGTCTAATTTATTTGAACATAGCTTTTTTTAGTTCAACAACTATGGGTGGAGATTAGAATCACTAAGGCCCCGTTTGGTTCTTGATCTGTTTTCATTTTTATGTTTTTGAAAACAAAAAATACAAGAAAAACAATAAAAATTCGTTTGGTACAATTATTTTAAAAAATAACTTCGAAAATGGCCTATTTTCAAAAACAACAAATTGTTGTTTTCTTTGTTTTAAAAAATTATGAAAACAACTGATACACTCCTCAAAAAACAGTTTCATCAAAACAACAAAATTGAATATTACAATTTATCTTTTTTCTTCAAAACTCATAAGCATACCTCTATCTACAAAGTGGATCTATCATTAAATTTTTAGAAATAAATTTTTATTACAAAAACCACAAAAAATTAAAATGAACAGACCAAAGTTATTGAAAATATTTATAGATGATTATACTATTAATTTAACTAGCACAACGTTGTATAAACATTAATCATTTTCAATAAATGGTATTTTTTTCTTTCTCTTACTATAAATAATTTCTCTTCATTTTTATGATTGGAAAAGTTTTATTCATTTTATAAATTTTACCGCATGTATTTCAAGAAACCAAAAATCTTTTGAACAATATTTACTTCTGCTATCTTTGATATCTTCACAATCATCCTTTTCCTTTTCAGCAAGAATAAGTTTAAATTCACCATAATAAGAAATAATCATATTAATTTTTTTTAAAATTAATTCTATGAAACACATATTAATCTTTTCATACATTTTTAAATTTCAACCAAACACAGTTTTCAAATTTCGAATTCAAATTTAAAATTTTTAAATTGAACCAAACGTGTTTTCAGATATAATGAAAATAAGAATTTTATTTTTGTTTTCTATTGAATTCATTGTTTTGAAAAAAAAAATTATGATCACAAATTAAATGGGACCTAACATTTTAATTGAGAATACAATGCATTAATTAATTGAGAATATATATATATATATATATATTATTCACTTAAAAGGAAGGAAACAAAGACAACAATAAAACAAGAGGAAAAGAAGAAGACGAGACAACTTCATTCAAATTAAGTGTGTTATTTGTCAACAATACGTGCCCTAAAGACAAGGGCATTTCCGTCAGCCGACAAATTTCAAACTTCTGCCGGGGTCCGCCCCGGCAGCCCGTTCCCTCCTCCGCCGTCCCGTTCCTTCGTTGACGACAATCAGACGCGTTGAAATTAGTGAATTTTCAAGGGGTATTTTCGTCATTTACCATAAAACTTAAAATAGCGGTTTAATCCATTTGAATATAATCAGCCAAATACAATCCAATGACATTTTTCGCCTTTTTCACCAATTTTAAATTTTAAATTTTCTTAATATTATAACGAAAGGCCTGGTCTGTGGCGTTGGAGTGTTTACAATTTTCGCCAACTCATTTCATCACGAAGATAAAAAAGAAGAAAAAAAAGGTTCGGCGAATTTGTATAATTTTCCCTCTTTCTTCTCTCGATGAGATTAGGGTTTTGTATCATTTGTTCGATTCAGATCTGATCTCTGATTCCGATCTCTAGATTCTTCGTTCTACAGATCTCGACCTTCAAAACCTATTCATTTCTTGGTCAAATTTGGTACGTTTTAATGTTGGAAATGACCTGGAATTCTTGATGAACTTTTTTTTTTTTGTGTAACTTTATTGTTGAGTTGAATCTGGTGATGTTGTTGCAGATTTTGAGGATTTGAATTTCGTCTTTGAGTAATTCCTTTCATGTCCTGCTTCGAATTCAACTTTTCTCCTCACTGTGAGTATTTTGTTTTTTTGTTTTTTTTTTTTTTATCGTCACTTACTTTCTGTTTGGTTAAACTTGGGGGATCGGATGGTGGTTTTCATATGGAATGTTGTTGTTGTTGTGGATTTTTGCTTGCTTTGCGTACTTGATGGAATTAGTTATTGTGTTTTTTTGGATGAAGCGTTGTTAAACAGATCTTGAAAATTGGCTCCGCAAAGACGTTCGCAGCGCCACATGGGCGGCCAGATGCAGCAGAGCAATGCTGCGGCGGCGACTGCCCTTTACGACCACGCCGGCGGTGGGACCCTGCATAATGCAGGCCCCACTAACGACGCTGGTGATGCGGTCATGGCTCGGTGGCTCCAGTCCGCTGGCTTGCAGCATCTGGCCTCTCCCTTGGCTGATCAGCGCTCCCTCCTCATGCAGGTACGACGATTAATATTTCCGAGGGTTTCCATGTGTTTTGAGATACTGCAAAAAATTTGTTGCAAGAGTAATGAATCAACCTTGAGTATTTACTTTAGGAGGTCCTTTCTTTCTTCTTTCTTTTTCCAGCACATGCAATCTTCTAGTTTTTGGGATCAAATGTGGAATTATTAATTGATAAAATTTTTTTGAGAAGGTTATTAATTGATAAATGGCTCTATTGAATTTGATTGCCATGATTTTTACTGAAAGGAAACTCAGTTTGATTTGGGGGATAGTTCTTCTGCATTTTCGTTTTTTTTCTTTTGTTGTTCAGATGATGTTATACCTGGTTTTAGTTGTTGTTTATACCATAGCAATTGAATTTCTTCTTCCCCTCCCCATTGGCATAGAGTTATGGAGCACAATCTGCCGAAGAGAAACAGAGGCTTTTAAAACTGATGAGAAACCTGAATTTTGGTGCGGAGTCTGGATCTGAACCGCATACACCTACTACCCAAGCTTCAGGAGTACTTGGTGCAATGGATGGCTATTATTCTCCAGAATTTAGGGGAGATTTTGGTGCTGGACTTTTGGATCTCCATGCTATGGATGATACCGAGCTTTTGTCTGAGGTATGCTGATTAATTAGGGTTTTCATGGACGATAGATTTTTACTTAAGTATGATATATGTAAAAGTAGTAGAGGCTGATCTTAGGTGGTTTTCTATTAACCATTGGACACAATAATTTAGCAAGTTGGCTGATATTTTGGGAGCATCTCTGTTAAGAACTGTGGGCTGTTGACATGATTTCATTATTATTTATTTTCTTTCTGGTTTTTCTATTGGCATAGAGATGAAGTTTAGAGCTTACATGTAATGAGAGTGCTTTTTTTTTTGAGGGAGAAAAATTAAAAAAAAGATGCTTCTATACCAACTAAAGAACTATTCATCTTTCTTTTCGTTTGAAGAATCACATTTTAATTGTGTTTTTAAGCATTATATTATCTGTTGAAATCTTATCTACCGGTCTATTACTCCATTGCATGATAAGTCACATAGTTATTCTTTTTTGTAAGTTCATTCTCTCTCTCTCTCTCTCTCTCTCTTAAATTTTAATTTTATAATTTTTGGATTTCCTTTTTTAATAGAGTTTCTTTTTCCCACCAGCACGTTATCTCAGAACCATTTGAGCCTTCGCCATTCATTCCTAGTGGTACTAGAGCATTTGATGATGAATTTAATGTAGCTAGCAGCAGGCAGCAAAGAAGCCAAGCTGATGAAGATGCCCTGGCTACATTACCTGTGATTGAAAAAGAGAACGTTGCCAGAGAAAATAACGTGGCTAAAATCAAAGTTGTGGTAAGCACCTTATAATGGCATCAGAATACTATTTGTAGAATACTAACTAGAAATCCTTTCCATTTGGATGTTATCATTATATACTAATTTTTTCAGAGATTAAACAATAGTGGAGTCATGGAGGTTTGATTACAGCCTTTTTAATTTTTTATTGGAAGATCTTCATTTTCTTTCTCCTCATCTGGGAGGCAGTTCAATTAACAAGTGATAGCTATTTTTGGGGTGTTGCATTTACTAAAGTCAACGCATATAGTGTGTGCATGCCTCCTTAGAACAACAACTCATATCTAAATTTGTCACATTCCACATTTTTTTTCCTTTTTTATTTTGTTTAAAATTAAAAAAGAAAACTATTGGAATCATTTTTTCTTTCCCTAGTAATTTTCCTCTTTTTTTAATATATGGGATCATCTAATTGAGCATATTTATGGATTAAGGGCTTTTGAGGCTATTTGAGGTTCAAATTTTTGGTGTCAAGGGTTACACCTTTGGATCATAAGAACATACTAGGGCTTGGAGTCTTCACACCTCATGTAATGCTTTCAAGGATATATTAATTTTCACTGCCAGTCCTGTGTTTGTCACCTTCTCTATGCCCTTAATTTTTCTTTTGAAAAATAACGTGTTGACATACTAATGTTGTGTCCTTAATTTACCCTGCTTCTTCGATTGGGGTTGGAATTCAAGTATCAACTAGCATAAATTTTCATATATTGTTCTATTTTTCGTAATTCGTGTAGTGTATTGTGTCTTAGGTGCGGAAGAGACCATTAAACAAGAAGGAGCTTGCTCGTAAGGAGGATGATATTGTATCAGTATGCGACAATGCCTCTTTGACCGTTCATGAACCAAAGCTAAAGGTCCCTTTACGTTTATTACTCTACTTTGATGTATGATATTAGCTTAATTGTTTGATGTGGCAGTTGTTTGACTTGATCATAATTTCTTTTCTCCCTACTTTACATTGAGATAGGTGGACTTGACTGCATACGTGGAGAAGCATGAATTCTGCTTTGATGCGGTTCTTGATGAGTATGTTACCAATGATGAGGTAACCATTATATATTCTTTTGTCCAGCGTAGTTTAGAAAACATCTTGTGTCGTTAAATGGTTTTGTAGAATCTGGTTTGAACTGACGTCCATTCTTTTTAAAATAGGTTTATAGGGTTACCGTGCAACCAATTATTCCCATCATCTTTGAACGGACAAAGGCGACATGTTTTGCTTATGGTCAGACAGGTATGCATTAAAATCTGGTCAATCTCTTGCTCGCTTGTTTTCATGAATGCATACTGATTGAAATTTAGTTCACACATTATTATTTCTGGCATATTGTCATTTTACTTTTTTTTTTTTTTTGGTAAGAAACAATTTCATTGATGTATGAAATTTACAAAAGGGATAGAATATCCATGGTAATTACAAAAGGCACTCCCAATTAGAAACTAAGGAGGCATAGTTATATGAAGCAAAGAGATTTGGAGAACACCAAGAAATAGCATAATAAATAATGAGATCAAAGAGCTCATAAATAGCTATATGAAGCATTGTCATTTTACCTATTACTAATGATATTGTATCAACTCTTATTTTCTTCCTTATAATATCCCTTTAGTATCATGAAGTTTGACTAAAAAGCTATTTTTTATTTGAACAGGTAGTGGCAAGACGTTTACAATGCAACCATTACCTCTTAGGGCTGCTGAAGACCTCGTTAGATTGTTACATCAGCCAGTTTATCGCAATCAGAAATTCAAGTTGTGGCTTAGCTTTTTTGAAATATATGGTGGAAAATTATTTGATCTACTCAGTGACAGGAAGTAAGTTTTTATTTTTATCCTCTCTTTTTTTCCTGAATTGTTCTCGAGGAAGGAAGAGATGTTCTCTATTGGCTCATGGACAGGAAATGTCATTCATGCATATAGTGTAAGGTTGCATGTGATGTGATATCAACTCTTGACCATAATTTAGTTGGATATATAATGTTTGTGTCTGAATTGATACATTTACTGACCAAAATGAAGTAAATGAAAATACAGATACAAGAACATTGAAAGTAGTAAAGTACACGGATTAGAATTGTATTTAGCATTTTTAGTTTTTGGTCAGTTTCTTTTTTCCCTTCCTGGAAATAGGATATTACGACGTGCATTTTTCCCCCTTTCTCGAGTCCAGTTCCTTAATTGTATATTACTTTGTATATTTCATCCATTTCTTATTTTTCATGCATACATATTCTCAAGATGACTTTATTTTTCTGCAATAGGAAGCTTTGCATGAGAGAAGATGGGCGGCAGCAGGTTTGTATTGTTGGACTTCAAGAATTTGAAGTGTCTGATGTACAAATTGTCAAAGAATATATTGAGAAGGGAAATGCAGCTAGGAGTACAGGTTCCACGGGTGCCAATGAGGAGTCTTCAAGGTCACATGCTATATTGCAACTTGCTGTTAAGAAACATCCTGAAGTAAAGGAATCGAGAAGGAACAATGACGGAAATGAGTTGAAAAGTGGGAAGCTTGTTGGGAAAATCTCTTTTATTGATTTGGCTGGTAGCGAAAGAGGTGCTGATACAACTGATAATGACCGTCAGACAAGGTATGCCAGCTTTTTTAGATCTTTGGTCTTTTGTTCTTGTTACGGTTCTTTATTCACAGCTGTAAAAGATGTCACCAATCAATGAGTTTGCTGTCACTGTGCTTGATAATATTGTATACTATCTTAGTTAATTATTTTAGGGTTTAATGCATGCACTAAGAATTTTATTTGGTAGCTAGCTGGTAGCCGGGTATGGAGTATTTTTGTTTTGCAGAAGATATAACTACTTTGAACCTTTTTAGTCCAAAATGCTGTTGATATAATTTTTCAGACTATCTCTGTTCTGATATTTTTATATATTACATAATTCCCTTCATCAAAAATCATAATGCTGTAATCTGTCTATTTTGTTTTGCTGGAACCTTTGCAGGATTGAGGGAGCGGAAATCAACAAAAGTCTTTTGGCATTGAAGGAATGCATTCGTGCCTTGGACAATGATCAGATTCACATACCCTTCCGTGGAAGCAAACTCACAGAAGTGCTCCGTGATTCCTTTGTTGGCAACTCGAGAACTGTTATGATATCATGCATTTCTCCAAATGCTGGTTCATGTGAACATACTCTCAACACTTTGAGATATGCCGACCGGTATGTTTTTTGGCATCCTAGGCTTTACGTCATCCATAAATTTAGTATATATTCAACTTTTAAATTACTATTGAATAACATCAGGGTCAAAAGTTTGTCCAAAAGTGGAAATACAAAAAAGGATCAGGCTGTAAGTTCCAGTCAACCAATAACTAGAGATGTTTCTTCAGCCCCATCTATTCCAATTCCCACTGAATCGGAAGATGTTAATATGCTGCGCCAAGAGGTGAAATTAGGGGAATTGGGCAGAAGGGTTGCAGAGAAAGAGAGTCTCTCCTCTTCCAACTTTGACATGCCAACTACCGCTTTGCCATCAAGCAATACCTTTCATGCACGAGATGAAAAAGGTGCAGGCGTAACTGTAACGTCTGCATCACTCGACAAGGAGCCACTTGAAATGAGGAGCACTCATAGTGATCCAACTGGTCGAAAGATTCCCATGTATTCCCACAACTTAAATGATACAGAGGAGAAGGTGCAAAAGGTATCACCACCTCGAAGGAAATCATCCCGAGATGAAAAATCAGAAAAGTTGGGGACCTGGCAGAAGAAAGATAGCGGCATGCCTGATCTCTCTACTGCAAGCTCCAAGCAGTATGGTCCAGGAATTTCTAACGCAAATGATGCTGGATCCAGAAAGTCTGAACCTCAACCTGAGGCAACTTCTGATGGCAATATTAATGCAATACTTGAGGTTAGCAGCTACCTTTAACATGTAATTTTATTTATTTATTTTCCCGCTTATGCATCCATTCAGTTAACTAGGAAAATAGCTTAGTTTTTTTTTACCATATCAAAGAAAAAATTTCTTATTTCCAAAAGAAAAACAAATTGCACTATTTCTCCCACCAGTTCAGTGATTTTTTGACATGTCATCAACTCTGTTGCAGGAAGAAGAGGCGTTAATTGCTGCTCATCGAAAAGAAATTGAGGACACCATGGAGATAGTGCGTGAAGTAAGTCAAAAGTTTCAATCTTTTAAGAGCATTTTGGTTGATAGACTTGATCATAACCTTCTAATTCTATTCCTAGAAAAAGCCAAAAACCTTCATTATCTATTTGCCTTTTCAACTTGAAAGTAGGGATGTAGGCAGTTCAATTCAGTTTGATTTTTGGTCAAAACCGACTAGAAACTAGAACTAGCAGATCCGTTTAAGAAAAGCCAAAAACTGAAGCTGACGTTTTACTTTTTGAAAACTAACCCAACAAACCAACTAAAATTGATAATTTATCTGACAACTATCTTTTTATTGGTTAAATTACAAGTTTAGTTTCTAAATGTCTCACAGGTCCTTATACTTTCAATTTTATGTTTAATAGGTTAATAAAGTATAAAAGTATTTAATAAGTCTCTAAACTTTTAACTGTGTCTAATAGGTATCTGAAAATTTTGGAATTTATTAGGAAACAACCTAGAAAGTTTAAAGGATAAAATTGCTTAGAAAACCGAGCTAACTAGAAAGTGTATTTCAGACCAACTGAACCAACTTGTTTCGATCAATTTTGTTGGTTATTTTTTGTTAGTACCCTTAGTTGGGTTGGGTATGGCTCATGCTCAGGTGTAATGGATGGTGTGTCTTGTTGGTTGTCAGGAAATGAAACTGTTGGCCGAGGTGGATCAACCAGGCAGCCATATCGAAAACTACGTGACTCAGTTGAGTTTTGTGCTGTCTCGAAAGGCTGCTGGTTTGGTGAGTCTTCAAGCACGCCTCGCAAGGTTCCAGCATAGACTTAAAGAACAAGAAATACTGAGCCGAAAAAGAGTACCGCGTTAGGGTGAGAGTTTGTTTTCCAGTCTCCCAACTCCTCTGTATCCTGCTTTCTTCTTTCATATTATATAGTATCATTAATCATTGATTTTGTACATTTCTTCTTGAGCTTGAAAAAGAGATTGGAATTGAATTTGCTTGCTCTGCTCTCTTCTCTTGGCCTTTCACATTATATACGAGTTCCAAGCAGCATCTTCTAACAACCTTAACGTGAGGTGGTGGTACATATGTGTTGGTTGTTATGTATAACTGTAAAATGATATGAATGATCAAGAAATACCCATTTTCCCCAATTCAAATTTTACTGATGAAAACAGGGAAAAGGGTTGTTTGTTCTTTTATGACATGTAAGACCTGTATTTGAATTGAATTCTCGTTGAGGTACTGCTTGATAGCCATTTCATTATATATTTTAAAACATGGTTATTTTATTGGTTTTAGAGAAAAAATGATGAGTGGTAGAGTTTAGGAACGAAAAATAAAATAAAGGCTTTCAAGGAGTATTAATAACTTTTTTCATCACTTCCAATAAAAAAATTATATCCTTCTAAAACGTTTTGGTAAGACAGTTTGCTCAAAGAATCTTCTTTAAACACATCAAGAATGTCTTATTAAACTCACTGAAAAAAAATTTAATTACAACCTTTGATTACAAGACCACGGGAGCCTAAACTTTGAACGATCAAGCTCACAAAATAAGCTTGGACCTTGCATTTTATTTTTCATCTCTGGAAACCTGCACATTCGTGGAGTATCTAAATCTTCAAAAGAAAAAGAAAAAAAATGTCTTAGTCTTGCGACCAAGCATTGAGAAAAAAAGGTTGGCCAGCATTAACATCAAACTCAATACAAGAAAAATAAATAAATAATTCAATACAGAATTAAACCATTTAAAATATACTGGTGATGGGTGTATACAGATTGGCTTTTCTTCACACTTACCAAATAAATGCAGCAGATTTTTTAGGTCCTGGAAGCTCTTTCCCGTATTATTTGTTCGTCTCAACTCCACCACCTCATCTAGTGTAATCTTACTCAAAACCAATCCAAAACGTACAATTTAGAGCCGCTGCCACTCTTGAGTGCAAAAGAATATCGGATTTCATATGCCAACACGAAGAAATTTTCGAGCAGTAACGAGTACGGTTGAGCAGGTTACTCAGCCACTTTTATGTATGTGATCAGTTAGCTCTCAATTTCAAAATTTCCTTGGCTGTTCTAAGTCGAAAATAAGGCATGTGTTCCTACAAGAGAGGAAATACAATCATAAAAATCAATTTTACACTCAGATAAAGCACGCAAGACTGCTAAGTTCTTTTTGGCATATTTGTTGTGCATCTAAAGCAAATTAGAAATGGCTCTGAATTGTGCGAGTTGAGCAATTAGAAATGCATGTGTATGAAACTTTCAAGAATATTTACCTGCTTGAAACAGAGATTCAAACCTCTGCTGTAAAAATCAGCATACTTGATCATGAACATGCCACAATCAAACCTGTTTCAATTGAAAGAAAAAAAAAAATGCAAAATATGGGTAAGCAAAGCGCATACTCTTTCGCGAGAAAGAAATATAAATTCAAAAGATGTTAGTACAACAAACCCATTTTCTTGCTCAGGAAGGTCTTCGACAAATTCTTGAGCCCAAGAACTTACATCGATATCTTTTCCACTCTTGTCCTTCACCTCATCAACAAAATATCTCGCCTGGGTACGTAGGATCAAAATTATTACATGAAATAAATGGAAATCCTTTTTCCTAATAATAATAATAGTGAATCTCTAAGTCAGCGACTCAGCTAGTTTAGCAAAACTTTCAAAAGTTGATATCTCAAACCTCCTATGATTCTCCTTGCTATAATAGAAAAACTTGACATTGTAATGTTCAAATATCAGCCAACTCTTATAATGATCGTTCACCAATAACAGAATTTGATCCAATTCTACGGTGATCAGAAGGGAAGATAAAATCAAACCTAGACCAATTATGTACGATCAAGTTCTCTCGTGTAAATGGGATTAACGCTAAAACTTAATCATGTTAAAAGTTTCTTCCAGTCAAGGCATAAGATGCAAGGTAAGGTGTTAGCTCAAGTAAAATGAGGTGTACAACTTTTATAAAAACAATTATTAATCAGTAGAAAATGATACCCCAAAAAATAAAAACGTTCTCAAGGATATGCAAATAAATGCAAAAGAAAATGATAGATATATTATTTGGGGTGGGGGGAACTATAGACCTCATCAAAACGAACTAGAATGCAAGAAATGTCCGCCACACTCCTGCCTCCCTAGCAATAGGCAGGGTGCCAAAGGTACATACATCTAAATGTTTGTCATAATTATAGTGGTGTTTAAAGCGATGAAGATAGTGGTGTCCCATCGGTTAGAGAGAGAAAGATATGTATGAGAGGAAAAGAAAAGTTATAGAGAGAGAAGATAGAAAGTAAGATTGTGCAGAGAGAGATGTTGGTTAGAGAGGTAAGTTTGAGAAAGAATATATTGAAGAGAGAAACACACGTTAGAGAGAGAGATTAGAGAGAGGGTGACTAAGGTAGAGTGTAAAGAAGTTAAAAGGTGAGATTTGGAAAAATATAAACCTAATGTCTAAATTTTGAAAGCGTTTTTCATAATTTAGAAACTGAAAACTACATAGATTATCAAACATCCTTACTTTTCAAAAATTAAAAAACCAAAAACTAAAATCTGAAAATGTAGTAGTTATTAACCAGCACCCACTTACTACCAAAACTTAAATCCCACGACTTCGAAGACATTCAAATCCCATGGCAATTAACATATTTTATATCAAAGGTATAAATTACGACCAAACTAAGAAATAGGAATTGCTGTCTCTCTTCTTTTATCCACAAAAAAATTAACAGAAAAAAAATTAGGAATGAAAGAACCGAACTAAACTAGCTAACTGTCAGATCTTTTCTCTCCTCGAATCCAGAAATTAACTGTCTGAATTCACTGCCGGGGAAAAGTGGCACCAGAATGCAGAATCATATTCTGGAGGCACTGTACCTAATTGTTCTCTCTGATGCCAACCTCCCTTAACAACAATCAAAACCACATGCAAGCTACCCCGTAATCCACCATATCAAAACTGAATCAATATGATCTTTGTTCGATGACCACTTTTCTATTGGTCCTCCTTACTAGGGATTCCAATTTTTTTCAAGGAGACTATTGTACAATCTATAGAACAAGTAAGGTTGTCACTATCCATTCCAATTTTACTATAACGTTCTGAAAAATGTACCTAAATCCTCCTCGCTAAACATTCAACCCATCACATATCCATTATCAACCTTATCAAATAAATTGATATGAATGGCAAAGGACTTCAAATTATTGTTCATATTTTACAATTTTGAAGTCATTTTATTGTTTTTCAATTTTATCCTTTTTAGAGCATATTAAGTAGGAGTATTTTTTATGTCTCCCTACTATGATCGATGATGTGGCATTTAGGTTTAGTTGGGAGGCTATCTAAAGCCTTGTCAATAAGTTGTACATATCAGATTGTGATGAATTAAATTTTAGCCTTGGAGCTTTTTCTTTCAATTTTAGCCAAGACGTTCTTGACCCTTTTGTAATTCATGCCTTGGGTTGAATACTAGAACATTCAATGATCATCTTATCTTGAGGAGTGTTTGACTCTTGGGCCAAGAAACTTGTTTTTTTGTCTCAAGAGCTAAAACCTTAAAAGCAATCCATGTCTAACCTAAACCTTAGGGTTGAGATCGAATCGATTGGGAAGTTTTAGTGTTTGAGAATTAGGAATTCAAATACCCAAAGGGTTCCTAATTTTAAGTCACTAGGGTTTTCAAATCATAAATCCTGAGTACAAGAGTAATCCATATACAAGTATGCCCTAGATGTGTACTGCCATAAAACTACAATCGCAGGAAGTCCAGAAACCATACAAATGAAATTGCAAAGAGAAAATACAAAGCATACCAATGTTTTTAAAACGCGAGAATCCATTCCCTTGAGAGAATCAAGATACTGAAACTTCTTCTCTTTCTTGTTGATTACTGCTAGGCACCAGTGTATTTCTCTATGGATGGGGACAAAAATCTAAACAGGTAATTAAATTGGGTTAGTGACAAATGAACTAATATCGTACCGTTGATGGTCATCAATTAGACAAATAATCTAGTTTTGAGGGGGGCAGAATCTTACTTTATCACAATCAACGAGTTCATATTTCAACTTCCTTTGGCTGGTCCATCTTCGAACAGATTTGTAATCATAGCCATCCCTTCCATTTATCAACTGTTAGCAACATGTGAAAGAAAAAAGCAAGCTAAAGTCAAATCATCACTAGTGAAACTGAAACATGTAAACGTCTTCTTTGTTTTTACAAAGAATCCACACTTTCATTCAGAACAGAAAAGAAATATTTTTAACATGTAAAAACAGAGATGTCTTTGGGAGAAATAAAAAGATGTTAACTAACACTAGCGAGTGAAGGAGGCATCAATTACAATGTATTGCGTCCAGGAAAATATTTAAGCATAAAAGAGGACTTGTTTCCATACCTAAGAAGCACGGACAAGCACGGTCAAGACAGGATAGGACACGGCGATACGTCAATTTCTAAAAAACTAGGACATGAACACATTGGGGATACATTCTTTTTTATTATTATTATTTTAAGATATATGCAAATTTAACGTAAAATATTAAATATGCTCCACTAAAAAGCAAAAAATGTCAAGTTAATTAAGTTTAACTTACTCTAATTTTTAACTTATACTTTTAAATAGTGAACAACCGGCTGCGAAGAGAACTGACGGTTGGCGAAAAGTGGGCAATGTTACTTGTTAGGGTTTTCAGATTTCACGATTTTCTATTCTTTTTGTTTTATTTTTTTAAAATTTAAATGATTTGGGCCTTTTTTGTTTCAAAATTTTCCTTAGTCATGTCCCAGTGCATCCGAAATTATAAAAAAAAAAAAAAAAAAAAAAAAAAAAAACAACACACATAAAATAGCATGTCGGACATGAGTCTGAAGCATGTCCGGACGTATCCGTTGACACAGACACTTAGCCTTAAAAAAGTGTCCATGCTTCATAGTTCCATACTATAATTCACTCAAAAAGAAGCTTCAGGCTGGACTGACTGACAAAGTTATACATGCAGTAAATCCAAATGTAGGCCACAGAGGCAAGTTAAACAGCTCAATTTCCTATCATTGACTATTATAAAATTCAGAAATGTACTTAACTCAAACCTTGCCATCTTAAGGTAAATTAGCATACAAATCCAATTGGTAGATGGTATGACAAAGATTATTAATGGGTGAATAAATGACAACTAAAAAAAAAATTAATATGGAAAATAGAGCAAAGCTAACCAACCTTTTTATAGAAAAATGTACTAAAGAAATGACATTTCAAATACTTCTCTGGCTCCCTTCTTTCCCTTTCTTTCAGCAACTCAAGATACAAATTAATCACCTACAAACGATAAATAAAACAGTTAGGAAGATCAGTTTCAGATATTATTTCTTTCAATCTTCAAAATGGTAGATGCATGAAGAGAAAATATATGAGCACAAATAATACCTCATCGTTTAACCAGGCACCTGGTCTCAGACACTGCAGAATTTGCCCAGTAATCTCAATATTTGAATTCTCATGAGTGACCAAAACCCTCCTCCTGAATAAACAAGCGAAAACAATATCAAGCAAAGAACAAAATGCAGTTCATGAAATATTATAAGTACATCTTCCAGTACCGGTTAGTAGAGAATGCTCGTTCGACCTCGGCCTGCTCTTCCATAGTAAGAGGAAGAAAAAGTTCCCGCGGAATCTCCTGGAAACAATGAATACGTTTTCCTTAGCATAAAAATGGTGAAATTGCATTTCTCCAGAACACGAGCTTGAAAGGAGAAATCTAAGGTCCCTTTTATTTGTTGTTTTCTGTTTTAGAAAATTGTACTTGTTTTCTCCCAAATTCTTTACATTTTCATCTTTCAAATTTCAAAAACAAAAAAAGTTTTTTTAGTTTCAAAACTTGGCTTGGATTTTAAAAACAATTTTAGAAAGTAGATAAAATAGAGAACCTAACAAAATAAACTCATAGGTGAAATTTGAAAATAGTGTTATAAGCTTAATATTCATAAACCAAAAACCAAATACTAAGGCCCCGTTTGATAACCATTTGGTTTTTGGTTTTTGAAAATTAAGCCTATAAATACTACTCCCACCCTTGGATTTACTTGTTTTGTTATCTACCTTTTACCTATGTTTTCAAAAACCAAGCCATGTTTTGAAAACTAAAAAAAATAGTTTTCAAAAACTAGTTTTTGTTTTTAGAATTTAGCTAACATGTTTTGAAAACTAAAAAAAATAGTTTTCAAAAACTAGTTTTTGTTTTTAGAATTTAGCTAAGAATTCAAATGCTTCCTTGAGGAGATGAAAACCATTGTAGAGAAATTGAGAGAAAACAAGCTTAATTTTCGAAAACTAAAAACTAAAAACCAAATGGTTATCAAACGAGGCCTAGATGATTATCGAACGAGATCTAAATTAACCTAAATTAATCTATCTCTACATAGATGACAAACGCTAGAAGAAAGGAAACATACATCGACGGGCTTCTTCTTTGGAGTTTGAGATTGAAGAATTGACCGACGCTTCTCATTCAACTCGATTTCGAAATCCAAGCTTTTCAATCTCGATGTCCGCTTTTCCACACTCTGGAGCAACTTTTTGTACGCAGAAACACTGGACATATCCCGGTCCAGAGACAAAGCACCAAGCATTTTCTCAACCTTCGAATCGTCATTCGTCGAAGACGACGACGGCTGATGAACATCAACCTCACGAGACCTCTGGTCCGAAGACATTGATCTCCCTTCTCGCTTATCATCTTCAATTACCTCAACTTCCTCCACGTCCTTCGAATCTTCAGAAGCCCCTCTTTCAGTTTGCGTGTCTGAATCCAATTCAATGACATCCTTCGGGAAGGACCGCAATGCACCAAATGCATTACTCTTCGCAATCTGGTAATTGTACGACAAAATATTCCCCACCTCGTCCTGCTCCGACGACTCGCTATTTTTCGCCTGCCAAAACCTAAAGAAGCTCTTCGAGAGACCAAATTTGGGCACTCTGCAAGGGCCATGGACTTCTCGACGCAATTGCGGAGTTTCTTCTGGATACCGGGAGAGCCTAGCCACTGTAGAGTTCGACGAAACAACAGGCCGATCCGAAGACATATTAGAAAATTTAGGTTTCTTCGAGACGTGAAAATCCGGTGATTTCAAAGATGAATACGAACGATTGATGCTCAAACACTCGACGTCGCGCTTACGGTTGCTGGTTCGGGCGCCCATTAGTAGTAGACACATAGACGGAAACGAAACGCCTACGACATCGCATCTCATCAAACGAAAACCATTTCAAATAGTTTTCAGAAAACTAGGGTTTTGGAGCGGAACAAAGAAGCGGGTAAAACCCTAAACGTTGAGATTATCAGAAACGAACCGAAACGATTCTGTGGCGCCAAAATGAAGTTCAAACATCGAAACTTTCGCAGAGATTTGAAGAAGACGAGAACTGAGAAATCGAAACCAGCAGAGAGGAGAGTGAAGTGGAAAGAAAGTAAAAGGAAATTGAAAGAAAAAGTTGGGAATCGGATTAACGGAAATCCGAATCTGAAGTTGGCAGGAGCAGAATTGGGAAATGGATTTGGAGAAGAAGAGGGTGACGTTTGGATCTGTAAAACTGGGAATCGAAATCGAATGAAAATCTTGGGATGAAATAAATTGCGGGTTGTGTTTGTTTTTGTTGTTCTCTGTTTCTAACAAAGCTTCACACGCCCACCTCGGCTCTTGCTTACGCCAAGTGTCGCTTTGAATTTAACAAACTAAAATTTTCAAATTTGTCCTTTCCCATCAATTTTTTCGCAGTCGCAACTATCCTCTTTTTCGGTCACTTTTTTTTTTTTTTTAAAAATAAAATAGGTTAAATTATCAAATACTTTTTAACTATGAAGTTGGTTTCAATTATATCCATGAACTTTGAAAAGTTTTATTTTAATCTTTGAACTTTGAAGTTTGTTTCAAAATAGCCTTTAAAAGTTTTTCCGTTAAATTTATGGAAGAAAAATGACGTATTTGTATATGTTTTGATTTTTTTTCAATGTATATGTTCAAATATGTTCACATAAGCAACAATACAAATATAAAAACATCATTTTCTGACCATGAATTTAATGAAAAAAAGCCTTCAAAGGTTAAAATGAAACTTTTCAAAGTTTGGGGGTATAATTGAAACCAACCTCATAATTCATGGGTATTTTTGATAATTTAACCATTAAAATTTATATACATGCGAAATTATGGGGGAAAAATATCCTTAGAGTTTTAGTCATTTGTTTAAAAATTATCCACCTCAAATTTTCGTCCAATATTTTTATGATAAAAATAAGAATATTATTCACTTTTTTTTTAATATGAATAAGAATGTTTTATGTGTGTTAAATTACAAGTTTAGTGCTTGAATTTTCAAGTTTGTGTGTAAAAGGTTATAAACTTTTAAAAAGTGTTTAATAGTTCCTTAAACTTTTAATTTTCTATCTAATAAGTCCTTGATACATTTAAAATTTTTAATTTTGTGTCTGGTAGGTTTGTGGATTTTAAAAAATGTCCACTAGATCCTAAATTTGAAAATTCAAAGTTTAAAGATCTATTGGAATTTTTAAAGTTCCAGAATCTATTAGACACAAAATTGAATGTTCAATGACCTATTATATATTTTTTAATGTTTAGAGACCATATAAACGCAAAACTAAAAGTTCAAATACTAGACTTGTAATTTAACCTCTATATATATGCTTAAATTCAACAACACATAGGGGTGGAGTTCAAACTTCCAACCTATTAATTTTATATTTATAAATAGGAGGAGGGTAGCATGAGGAAGCATGATAAAGAAAATTCAAACTTGTAACTCTGTCGAGGATTATTTCTTAAATGCAAATTGCCACCACAATTATATCTCAATAACTTCAAGAAATTAGAAGAAAATATTCTTCATCCTTACATTTAAGAGAGTGAAAATTTTTAATTTCATTACAAATGAACTCTTGAACTTGACAAATTAATTTCATGCCAAGATGAACATAGTTCAACCAAGACCTTTTTTTTAAGGGGAAAAATTGAATCTTCATCCTCACAATTGCAATAATCAATACTAAAAAAAATCTTAGATTTTTATTCAATTGAAGATTTGTGGTTAGGCTTATGACTAGTTCTTATGTCGCTCGTTTTTATTATTATTCGTTCATTTTTACATTTTGGTGCGCTTGATTTTTTTTTTATTTTTTTAGATTGGTGCACTTGATGTTATTGTTGAAATGAACATTTTGGTGCGCTTGATTTTTTATTTTTTATTTTTTAGATTGGTGCACTTGATGTTATTGTTGTGCTTGAAATTGGAATTGAAAATCTGTTTGGGCAAGAGAGTCTTGAGATATGAAAAAAAAGGTAAATTAAAAAAAAAAAGTACTCATGCACTTTGTCATTTGTTTCAAAAATATCCATATTCTTTTAAAAGTTACAATATTATCCTTGACTTTTCATAAACATTTCAAAACTACCCTTAAAATAAAAAAATCGTTAGAATGTTAGACAAAAAGTAAACGTGTCTAAAAGTTGTTCTTTCAAACTTATCAAGGCAAAGTGTTCTAGTCAACGCCACATTGTTCCACGTTATCGCCACATTAATTTTTCGTCTAACATTCTAATGGAATTCTATTAAAGTGTAATTCTAAAACGTTTATGAAATATCAAATGTAACATTGCAATTTTTTTTATAACTTAGTCTTTTTTTTCGTATCTCAAGATTCTCTTGCCCAAACAAATTTTCAATTCCAATTTCAAGCACAACAATAACATCAAGCGCACCAAAAAAAATAAAAATAAAAAATCAAGCGCACCAAAATGTTCATTGCAATAATAACATCAAGTGCAGCGCACCAATCTAAAAAAAACATGAAGCGCACCAAAATGTAAAAATGAACAAATAATAATAAAAACTTGAGACATAAGAACTAGTCATAAGCTTAACCACAAATCTTCAACTGAATACAAATCTTAATGAATTTTTTTTTAATAATTTAGCCAAAAAAAATCATGGGAATGAAAAGAAACGAGTTCTTATTAATATTAATTAGAAAAATACAAAATCTACAACTAAACCAAGGAAGGAGGCAAAGAGGTGAGTTCTATACAAACGAGAGAATGAAAAATGTAGTCAAACACATAAATCAATCATCATTTTCCCCTTTTTGACGACACCGTTTAGCTACATATATTTGGTTGAATCGGTCTTAAAAAGTTGCATGATTTTATCTCAAACATTTGAATGAGAAGGAGTTATCCACCTTGCCTGTTCTTCAACATTCTTTCATAAATCTCTCCTCTTCGTCCAACCAAGATTTCAAGGAGAGGAAAAAAAATGTTAAATTATAAATTCGGTCCCTATGATTTGGAGTATGTTAGAATTTAGTTCCTATGGTTTTAAAAGTTAGAATTTATCCTTATGGTTTGATAAAACTTCATAAATCGTCCTTACAATAAGGACTATTTTTTAGATTTTTACCAAACCATAGAGGCTAATTCTAACCTTTAAAACTATAGGGACTAAATTCTAACTTTCTCATAGACCAAATTTGTAATTTAACCCAAAAAAAAAAAAAAGGAAAAAAGACGGAATGCTCTAAAAAAATGTTAAAACATTATACAGTTTTACAAAACCATCTGGGGTGGAAGTGAAATACACTTCTATGGTAAATTTGACTCACTTGACTTAATTACATTAAATAATTTCCAAGATTAGCAGAGGGCTTACGAATTTCCTATTGGTTCAGAATCACCATGAAATCCAGGGGAAATGTTTGTTCCATCTGTAAGAAAAACTCCATCTCCAGTTGCAAATTTTAACCATCTTTGGCTTGATGGCTGCATTTGGGAGGGACCGAGCACGATATTCAAAACGTTACTCCATGTTATCAGCCTCCTATCTGGGATGTAGGGAAATGACATTCTCATTTCGCTCGACCAAAGCACGCAAAGCCATCTCGACATCGGCAAATGGTTGACCAGCATAAAGCTGCAGTTTACCCTTTTTCACAACAATAATTTTACTTGTATGTGATTTTACAACCTTCTCAAGTTCCTAGAAAACCACCAGAAAAAACACGTTAGTTTTTTTTTTTCATTATACCTGAAAGTTACAGTATATCGATGCACAACTCGCGACGGAGAAACAGAACCACCTAACGAAAAGAAGCTCATCACTTGGACAGGATGGTTGTAGCGAGACTGTGTTCTTATTGCTATAATCCTGTGACTTATCTTTCTAATCTTTGCTTTCACAATATATTAATTTGCATAAAGTGAATCAACGTACATGTAAATCAGTATGAAAAAGAAACTAGATATCATGATATGGAAGTTCAGAATTCTTACTTTTGTTGACAGAGGAACAATGTCGGCTGTGAAATTGCTGAGCTCTTCGAAAAAGGATTCCAGTAGATAGCAGAAGTTATTTGCATCACCATGGTCTTCGAAAGCAACTGTATATGTAGATTCCTCAATATCCTGTGTCTTGGAAGGAATCTTTAAGGTGAAAAGTCCTTCTAGTTCTTCATCATCGGAACCTCGACGCATAAAAATAACCTGTGATGGGATACATTGTGTTAAAAAGAAAAGAGATTATAGTGTTAAAAAACAACTCTTTGTGCTTCAAGCTTCAAACTAAGAAAACAATCATTGAAATATGGATATGTGCAAAAAAACGAAAAATACTTCAAACATATATGTTTAGCATTTCCATTGTTTTTGAAGCATTAAATGTACTCAGATGAACATAACTGAATGGTTAGCATTCCTTCTTTTCAAACTCATCAATCTTTGCCATAACCAAACTTCGTATCTTGAAATACAAACCAAGCAAAAGGAGCCAAGGAGAGATGCATACGACTTACGAGACCACGTTTCACCTTTTTTGACCTGAAAACTTTCTCTGCCTTCCCCTCTGAATCAAAAAATTTTCGTTGTATTTGATTGTTACTTAGTTACTAAAAGAATGAACGTTAAGTTGAACTTGATCTTGATTGAGAGAAATGAAGAAGATTGAACTAGAACTTGATAGAGAGAAATGAAAAGGAGGTATAAATAACCTACAACTTCTACGAGGGTTTACAAATAGTTATCACAGACAAATACAAGAGTATGGAAGAGAGTCTCTAGAGATCTTTTTTTGACTCCGCCTAAACCCGTGATATGTGGCACTATAACTGCATGCATATCCACTACTTAATTTACCAAGGACTGAAAATCCCCCTAACCTTGGAGCCCTTCAACTAAATTCATTTGTAGATAGAACTAGCTGATGGGATAGCAATTCTATAAGGTTGGATAGAAACTAAGGCTCATTTGAAAACCAAGTTTATGGTTTTTGAAAAGTAAGTTTATAAACACTACTTCCACCGATGGATTTTTTTTGTTTTGCTATCTACTTTTTACAAATGTTTTCAAAACTCAAGCCAAGTTTTGAAAGCAGAAAAAATTTGTTTTTAAAAATTTGTTTTTGTTTTTGAAATTTGGCTAAGAATTCAAAGGTTTGCTTTAAGAAAGATGAAAACCATTGGAAAGAAATTGTGAGAAAACAAGCGCAATTTTCAAAAATCAAATGGCGATGATTAAATAATTAAGAAATATTTTCTATGCTAATTGTGCCCCAGTCAGTTTTAAGTTCATACATAATCTGAACTAATAACTATAATATTAACTAACCAACTCATCCTTTCATGTTTTCTTGATATAAGAAACCAATCCAAACATCCATTTGTCACATTTGTAGCATCTTCATAAATTCAAATCATGCCATCAAGAAGGAAAAAAAGTTCTTTTTTTACTTACTAGAACATAAGGAAGATTCAACCACCATAAATCAGCCTCCTTGTTTGATTGTTTGCCCCTACCGTCATGAGCCAAAGATTTCTTTCCAAGAGAACTGTCATTTGACCTCACAGAAGGAGACATTTTCTCCCCTACATCTTCTGAATTCTGTGACTCCAACATCTCAACTGAAGAAGTCTCTTGAATCACACCTAAAAACTTAAGAAACAAAACATAATTATTTAAGGTTGAGAAGAGGAATCTATCGCGACAATATTGTCAACAAACAAACAACCTGCATTAAACGAAACAAATATCAGGCAATTTAAAGACATTACCATTACTTGGTTTATTCTTCGAACTCGAACCCTTAATTCCAAGATCCAAATTCTGTCTACCATTTTTTCGTTGCAACGCCGATTCGTAGCTTGCCGAATTCGTGCCATCATCTTTGAACATCTCTGAAACACTTTCCTTGATTTCCTTATCTACCCGCTTATCCGTATCTTTCACTCCCATATTATCACCAACAAAATTTGCATCTTCCACTGTTGTGACCTTGCCATTTGAGCCACTCTTTTTCCCATTAAATACAGAACCTTGAAACCCCTTAGGCTTCTTCATTCTATCACTAGAAGGGTTTCTGTATTTCAACTTTTTCTTAAATATCAGATTTTTATTCTTCTCTTCACCCTTCAAATCATTCCTTTCAACCACATCTTCAACATTTTCAGACTTGAGCAAATAATTTACCGGCGTTTCCGGTATCCTTTCTTTGGTGGAATTTAGCCTCTTCTGTAACTTAACGAGTCGAGCATCAACCTCTTTCTCAATACCAATCCTAGCCCTGGAAATTACATTTCTACCCTCCATGTCGTCCTCCCCAAAATCATCAGAGATTTTACTTTTCTCTTCTTTCCTTGCTTCCCTAGCCATCAACCTAATCTCTTCAATTTGTTCCCTCATTTTCGATTCCTCCAGGTAAACCAACTTGTTCGTTTTCGACCCGAAATTTCCAAGAACAATTCTCTCATTTCCATTCAACAAAACTTCTCTTCCGCTTTTGCTTCCAACACCCAAACCTTCGTCTGAATTCTTATCTTCCTTAGTCGAATTACCATATTCTAAAACCCACACAGTACAAATTGTCTGAAACGCAAAAACAGCAAGCAAGTAAACGCCAAACCTGACAAAACTTCGCCAAGAAAATTTGGCAACATCAAAATTAAGCAACGAGGCAGTGCTCGAGCCCTCGGAGAGTCGAGATTCACCGTCTGCGATTGAAGATGAAGGGCAACATTCCGCCGGAGATGGAACCTCGGTCTCAACTCCGGTAGGTTCTGAGATTTCCGGCAATACGATTGGAATTGCAGAGTCGCTTTGAGGAGGAACGGGAGAGACAGTGAATGGAGGAGGTTTAGTTAGGGTTTTGAGGAGTTTGATGCGCAAGTGATTTTTTCTTCTTGTGAGCTTCGACCGAGATGAAATGGAAATGGAAGATGAAACTGAAAGCAGTGGCTTAGCTCTGCAAATGGTGAATTGATTGCGAGGAATGGTGAAAGAGACGGCGGAGCCGTACGTACCCGCCATAACCAGCGGGGAAGAAAGCTTGTGAAATGAGGTTTGAATTTCTGTTGAATAATGGCGCAAGGGCTGCTTGCTTCCTCGTATGAAACATTATGGGCCTGGGCCCATTTCAACATTTTGAATTATCTAATTCAATTCAGAAATGGCCCAACCCAACCTAAAAATACTATCCAAAATATACATAATCCATGGTTTAGATAATGATAATTGAAACATGGGTTAAAATTTAGCGCAAAATATACTTTTTAGTCTCTAATATTGGAGTTGGTGTCTATTTAGTCCATATTTCAAAGGTGACATTTAATCTTCAAGATTTAAAATGATTCTCAATAATTCTTGGACGGACCAACCGTTAGTTGACTTTTAATGGAATGGTGATTGTGCAGTTAAATGTTGATATGTACTTACTTTGTTGTGATTTTTTTTAAATGACGTTGGATAAATTTAAAAATTATTAGATTAAAAGTTAAACTAGTTAGAATTTATTATATTAAATTTATGGGGAAATTTTAAAAGTGTAAATTTTTAGCCATATTTATTTTAACATGATACCATCAAACGAAATTCAGACATAATTTTTAAGTCTAATTATTAATGTATAAGAATAAGAATGTATATTTCTCAAATACTGACCTAGTAAAATCAAGGCCAGTCTTATATTGATTTTAAATGTTTATTTTTTTATATTTCTTTTTCTAATTAGATTAGACTGTATTTTAGTGAACAAAATGGTTAAGGCTAAGAGTATAGTTTCAAATTCAAAAGAATTGTCAAACCAACACTAGTCCATGAACTTGTAGTTGTAGAAGAAATGAAGTTCAATCAAATTTGGTTGGAAAAATATTGACAATATTAAATCTAACAATATAGAGCTTAATTAAAAAGCATAAAATGCATATTTATTAATTAAAATCAATTTTATGAAATTTTCAAATATGTTCATCAACATTAAGCTCTCAACATTTCTTGTAAATATTTAGAATGAATGATAACCGTAGGTGACAAACTTAATAGAATTTTAAAAAAATAAATATACAATGAAAAAAATAAGTTGGCTAAATTATATAAAATACCTTTGTACTAAAAATTATCCATAATCTTTCAAAAGTTACCATAACACTTTACACATTTTTAAATCGTTTCAAAAAATAACCCTTCAAGAAAAATTTTGTTAAAGGTTTGACAGAAAGCTGATGTAGCCGCTATACTAGACGGATTGTGTATTCAAACGACATACATGGAAACAATATCGTTTTTAAGCTTTGTTTAAAAAGCTTATTTCTCAAGCTCATTTTGAGTGGTTGTCATTGTTAAACACTACAATTTTTATAAAAATGAAACCAAACAGATCCCGAGTGTGGCAAGGAATGAACCGAGCCAAAAAGATGGAGATAGGGCATCTTTAATTAGCTTTAAAATGCACAAACAAGCTGGCTATTAGCAACCTAATCCATCCGTTACCTGCCACATCAACTTTATATCGTTACAGAAGTTATTTTAAGGATATTTTTTAAACGTTTTGAAAATATGAAAGGTATTATTGCAACTTTTAAAAAAAATAGAAGTATTTTTAAAATAAAGTAGAGGATTTTGTATAATTTTGCCAAATAGGTATAATACGAGTCCTAAAAAATTTCCCTAACTCTAACCAAATTATCAAATTGCAAATTGAGTTGAACATTTTTTTTTTCAGAAAATCAACCTAAACTTACCTGAAACAGTACCTAGAAAAAAAATTCCAAACCTATTACAAATTGGGCAACAACAATTATGCTCAACATTGAAAAGCCTCGAAATAAATATTGCAAAAGAAGGATAATTTTGCAGCAAAGATATGATTATTGTTGAACGTATTGAATCATAATTAAATTGTACATAATAATCTCACTGTGGAAGCATAATCAATGGTAGCCTCACTGCCTGTGGGAGGTTAGAGGTGAACAAGGAGGACTTCTGCCGAGTTCTCGTCACCAATGCAAAGGCAAACTAATGTCACAACATCGACCCCGAGTGTAATAGCTGCAGATCGTCCCGAACGGTTAAATGTTATCCATCAATGAATTGAGCGGAGCCCCCGAGTTAGGTGATGCATGTAGCATCAGATCAGCGTCTTCTAAATCCTGGTGTTGAATCGGTATGTCCTGTTTGAAAACGAGTTCATTTTGAGCAACAATGAAAGTGTTCATGCCCACAAAACTTCGGAATGCAAAGATAGACAGAGATTTATGGGACGAGGAAAAAATGGAGCATCACAAAATAGAGATTAAAATATATATATATATATATATTAAAAGATTAAAGTGGGGCAGACAAATTTAAGAATCGAAATGAGATTTGCTTACACTTTTTAGAAAATTTCATTCGGTCAAGATCTAATTCTTGATCTGGTACGAGATCGATTGGTCAAAAAGCCATTCGTTTTAAACACCATACGAATGAGTGATTCTCATCATTTACTCCTACCATTGGTTGGTTCAGATCTTAAAAGTAAATGCAAACATATTTCAAGTCGGTAGTTGTCAAGTAAGAAAGATTCAATTCAAGAATCAAGGCAGAAAAAGGAACTTTTCAAACATGATTAGCAGTAAAGCAGACACTTCCAGAAATTACAAACCCAGTAAAAACCTGGAAAGGTCATTTGCATAATTATTAATTAACATGACAAAATCGAGAAGATAGCATGAAAAACGTGTAATTAAATACCTGTGGCGGAATTAGCTGATGTTGTTGCTGATCTTGGACCACAGGGTATGCTTGTGGTTGGGACATTCTATAGTAGGGCTCTTTCAAGTCAAGTTTGCACGAGGACGACTGAAGTATTCCTCCTTGCTCGGCACCAGGGCCCCACATTTTGGCTATATAGCAATCTTAGTCAGCAAGCTCAAAAGAGAAACTAAGGAACTGAAAATACAAGAAAGAAGAAGAAATCAACCTGATAGAGTCAAATAAATTGTGTAACTCTGAGCACTGTGAGCGACCATGTGAAGTCTGCCCGTAATTTCCTGTCCCGCCATGACATAAAGCGGCTGGGAAAGGACACAGCGTAATTGGTACCAATGAGTTGTCGGTGCACCCGGGGCGGTGGTAAGCCACCTCTGCACGGTGCTGTAGATGAAAGCGATTCATAAGCAGCCAAGGAAGTAGAAGGAAATTTATAGTATTCAAACTTCTAATAGAGCAGCTGAAAATTAATCTCAAAGCCAATATTTACCTGCCATTAAATAATACATCAAACCAGCAAGCCAATCCATGCACTCTGGCACCCACAGTAGCAATGAATTTCAGAGGAATATCAATGTCATATAGTTCCTCTTCCTGAAATTAAGAGTGATTCTCAGTCAGAATTCATTTCAAGGGATATATTTTCAGAGTGGAGAGGGGGAGGTCAGAACAAAATCAAGGTAAACCATTTAAGTAGGGGAACAAGTTGGAAAAAAAAAATTCACAGCAGTTCGGTTTTTAAGATTTATAAAATAAAAAACAGTCAGTTAATTAGGTTTGGATCATTTTGTTTGTTTCAGTAGTTCATTTCAAATTAGGTCTGTTTCAGTTATTTAGATCCATTCCAATTTTCAGAAAGTTGGTTTCCATGGAGGTTTTACATTCCCCTTAAACCAATATGCTACCTAGGTATCAGTTTCCGCCAAAAACTGATCAACTCATACCCCTTGCTTAAATTGTAACACATGAAAGGAGAAGTTACCTTCCCAAAAAAACCAATCTCTTAATACGTAAAAAATCCAAAAAGAAAATTAGAAGTACACTGAAGGCCGTATACACCGGAGATGTTCGCATCAACAAGAAAAAAATACAAGTTCTTGTTCAAGAGGGTAATACTACCTTAATATTTGTGAAGTCCAAAACATGAGAAATTGAAGGGGCCACCAATAATCTTGGATCAAAAGCATCCACCACCGGCTGTATGAAATATAAAACAGAACATTACGAATACACAGTTTAAATAACAGAAACAGAAAATGAGATGCAGCTGCAAATTCCAACTACGGATATTGTTGTATATCATGGCGAACCAATCCTCATTAAGCCATCATTTACACATGAATTTTCCTTTGTCATCATTCTGAAATCCTTGAGTAACGAACCAGATCCAGATATCACTTCTAAATTTATCAAAAAAAATTCAATCTAAATTATAAATGGTCCTCAAATTCATTTTCAGATAAATGAAAGTGATGCACACCTGAGAAAAATAGCCTTGAAATGCCGATCCATGCAAGGCTGTCAAATCAACACCATAATAGTTTTGTTGCTGCCAAAAGAGAGCCTAGAAAAAAGAGTAATATATTAAGTTTGTTTTTTTCATTTTTATTTTGGACAAAAAATAGACAGTAGGAAGGAACAAAAGGATATGCTTTAGTTATCAAGATTAGTTTGCACTGAATTGTTCAATAAATCATGTGCTTCTTCATTCGCAACACATTGTGTGGCATATAAAGCCAAAACATGTGAAAGCCATAGCTAATGAATGTTTTCTTTCTGCCAATTGTGTTTAGAAACTGTTTCTTCAGAAGTGTACTTAGGACGAGTCAGCATCTAAAAAATACTTCTGATAATGCATTGAAACTTAATCAATTGTTTGAAAAATGCCCTTTAAAATGAAGGGTGGGTAGCATGACATGACACATTTTGCTTGATTGATAAGATTAGGGGAAGAGACATCTCAATATTAAATAGTAATGACAGAGTAAATTTTGACTTCTTACCTTATTCTTTAAACTCTTCACATCCAACTTCATAAACATTCATGATTCATGTCATTAGATTAGATATCAATGTGTCCTTTCTTACTTTATCAAAAACGTGTCCTTCCTTAAATAAGTAAGCCAGAAATAAAAAATAGTGTATTTTTGAAAAAGGTGAAGAATTTGTGAGCATTATTGAATTGAAACTTTTAGACTTTTAAGGACCAAAGTGAAAACAAATTTATACTTCAGAGGCAGAAAGTGTAACTTAGCCTTGAGAAAATTCATTAAAAGTCTTACCTTGTTAGCTATTTCAACAAATAGATATTCATCACTGAAAGGTGCCATGTGAATCCTACATGGAGAACATCTTAACTCATAAGAACCCAAAATAATATTTATAAATGATTCACAAGCACTTAAAAATTAAAGAAATCAAGCACACGGAGATGGACTTAGATAAACCATGATAATAAAATGAACTACATGTGGAAATTGTCAAGTATTAGCATCAAAACGCCATATACAAAATCAAAACCATCTTTTTCTTACATACATGAAGATGAGGATAAATTTGAGATAATATCTTTACCCCAAACACAACAGACAAGAAAGGGGCCTGACAAAAAAATTTCTGCTATCAATTTACCTTCCTATTGTTGGGAACATCTTTCCATTTTGGTGCAAAAAACGATCCCTGGCAATCACATAAGATTCCAGCATTCTTTCGTTGACCAATAAGGTGCCTAACAGCAAAGAAGAAAAATGAGGAATGGGCTGAATTGAACTTGTATTTGAGATCGAGGAGGGAAATAGAAAATCATTAACTTTCAAAAAATTTCATTAGGGGGTTATACCTTTTAAATATTCAATTATAGCTCATCCATGGGTGTTTACATATAAATTTGTGTAAATAGCTAAAAGTTTTAAGATCATCCAAAATTGCGCAATCTTCCAGGATAATCTGAAAATGTATTACAATTTGACAATGGTTCTCACCCATTGGCTCTGAGATTAAAATGTCTGCTTTCTCGGGCAATTCGATATCCTCAACTTTGCCTTTAATTACCTGAGTTTCAAATTACAGTGCATGACTAGACACATAAACATCGACAGATAATGATACTTCCAAGGAGTTAAAGTAATATGATTTTAAAAAAAACTCACAGTGATTCGTTGACTCAAGGCAGGGTTCCCTGCAATTAATACACGAGCATACTCAGCCATTTCAGATGCTTCCACAGCATAAACATGCTTTGCACCGGCCTGTTAAAGAATGAAAGCATAAGCAGTCGAATTCAATTACAGAACTGTTGAAGTAAATACATACAAGAGTAAAAAATTTAAAAATAAAAATAAAATACAACATCAGCTGTAGCCAAGAGTACCTGAGCAGCAAATAATGACAAAATACCACTACCAGCACCAACATCAACAACCACACGACCGGTGAAGTCAGCACGATTTTCCATCACAGCTGCATAATATGTTCCTGAAACAGCACAAAACCGCCAAAGTTAACACATTATGTAACTCAGTTAAGATATTCAAACGTTACTGGATGGGCAGGTAACACATATGCCAGTGTTTTAGCTATCAATACAAACATAATAAGATGGTTGAATTGAAAATTCAGAAAGTGATCCATAAAACAAAATTGCAAGATAAAGCAACAGCTAGATTATATAACCTGTCCTCACATAGTCCTGCAACATATTTTGTTGATGTAGAAGTTGTCCATAGTAGTGGAAGTACATCTTTGCAGATGATGATTCTATTTTATCATCAAACTTGCTTTTTAAGGATGAAATTGTGCCATTTGGTAAATGGGTGCCTGGATCTAGAAAAAGGTAAACTTCAGTAAAGCATTCAGAATGAAAACGTCAACAAATATTTACGTCAAGAGTTGCAACTTTCAGGGTGAACTTCAGATTGCTACCTTGGACAATATCATCCTTCTTCCTCTTATCAAAAGCAGAATGAAACGCACTGCTCTCTTCCTTGTTTCTAAATTGAATGGTAACTCCTCTGGAATGTGATTTCTGTTTTACAAGTGAAAGTGAAACTATTCAATGACACAAGCAATGACCAGCACTTCATTCTTCAACAAGTTAAATTGTACAGATACTAAATCACCATTGCAATGTACAAATTTGTTATGGAAGCAACACATCAAATATGGCAGAATTGATCATAACGGTGCCAGAAAATTGGTTTTTTTTTTAAACTAAAGAACATGCAAACATTCAGTCACAGAATCGCAGGTATAATTTGAACATTATTAGCATAAAACTACCATTCTTACCTCTTTATTGGCATCGTCTTCAGATATGCAAACTGACCGAACAGGGCCTAACCGAAATATCTGAAGACACAAAAATACATATCAATTAATCATATTATATTCTCCAAATTGGTCGCTCACTATTAGGTCACCACTAAACTGAAAAACTTACGCTAACAAGTTCTAGTATACTAAATTATATATTTATATATATTCTTAACACTCCCCTCCATGAGATAAAATGTTAATTTAATTCATGAAACCCAACACGTAAACAATTGATCAATTGGGAAAATATGACAGTGAAAGAGTTCAACAAACTACCCCGTGCTTCGATATCATAGTAAATCATCATTGAACTTAAAATCTAGATGCTCAGGTTACGGTATATATAATCTTTTATATACATTTTTTAACACTCCATGTACATAAGAACGGAAAATGTACGTTGTTAATCTCCCCTACGAAGCAAAACAGAAGTTCTTACTATGCACTCACTATTTCTATTCAATAAATAATGCAAAACCGATAAGCAAACGAAAGAAAACAAAGAAGAAGTTTTCTTTTATCTCTCTTCCTCATTCGCTCTAAACTCTCCCATACACAAAACGACAATCACAAAAAATCAAACTCGTCAAGGACAAAACAGAACCTGAGAAGTCCGAAGATCGAACGCCAAGTCATCGGAATCGGCCTCCTGCCGAAACCGAAGCTCCGCTGCGCCGGAATCGCCGCCGAACCGAGCAACCACCGGCGCCGACGAAGAGGACGAGGAGGAAGACGAAGAAGCAAGCTCAGAAATCGAAACCAAAGTGAACTCATGAGGCTTGTGCTTTTGCCCTAAAGAGCCCTCCATAAATGCAAAACCTGAAGCCGAAACTTTATCTTCACGCCAAAAAATGGAAAATACAGAGTCGAAGTTTCAGTAGTGGAAGGCGTTCGGAGGAGAATTAGGGTTTCTGAGAGAGAAACAAAAAAGGTTTTTGGAAATTCTGCAGAAGCAGCCGCCCGGCAGAGAGAGAGAGAGAGAGAACTGAGTGGCATTAAACTTAAAGTCCAGTTTTTATACTGTGACTGTTTTTTTTTTTTTTTCTTTAAAAAAAATGGAGATTTATGAGACCGTCTTATTTATTTTGAAAAAAATAAAATCAAAATTTTGACGAGCATTTTAAAAGAAAATAAAAGTTTGAAGCATCCTTGGTGCGAACGCGATCGAGCAAAAGAGGGCAGTCACGTGGTGCCTCGCGTGCTTCTGGGTTTTGTTTCGGTGTGTGACGCTGAGACAGATGTTTAGGTTGTAACTTTTAAGCCGTTGATATTTTATGTTTGGAAGTGACGTGTCGCTTAAAGAGAGAATCCGATGCTTTTGGTGGGACCCACCCAGCAGTGGTGGATTGTTTGGAAAGCAAATTCGTTAGGTTTTTTTTTCCTTTATTATTTTCTTCCACTTATTAAAGAGTGTCAATTTGTTTCACAACCATGGGGACTTGTCCTCGATGCCCCATTCTGGTAAAATGATTGAAGGGAAATAGGAAGTTACCAAAATGTTGTTACTCTTAATTTTTTTTATTTTCTTTTTTTAGTTTCTCATTTATGCATCCAACGATATAAAACTAGGATGTTCCCATTGGGCCAATAATTGAATAAGGCCGAAAATTCATTAAGTGGCAATTTGGCCCAAAACCCAAATCTAAATGGTTGGCTTCCAAGTCAACTAGTCTAAACTCACACAATGTGCATGAAAATCTTAGAAGACTGACCCTCCCCATTTCATTCATTCATAGGTTTTTTATTTTTTTTAAGTTCAACAATTGTAGAGTGGGAACCATCGATTTTTAGAATGATAATTAGTGTCTTATCAACTGAATTATGTTTATATTGACCATTCAAAGACATCTAAAGAAGAAAGAAGTCAAAGAATTCATAATACTCCCAAAAGACCATAGACGCTCTAAATACGTTAAAGATAAAAAAACTCTCTAGGGGGCATTTGGCTCCCCTGACTTGAGTTGAGTTGAGTTGGGTTTTAAACACAACTCACCGCTTGGCCCATGGAGAAATTAACTCCCCGTAAAAAGAACTCAGTGTTACGATATTAACTCCATCGACTTGTACAGTAATCCTATTAACATATTTTATCATAGCTTCTTCAATGATTGTCGACCCCCTTTTGGCAATCGGCAACCACCTTCGGTGACCTTCTCCCACGACCATCAACCACCTCTGACGATCGGCGACCACCGCAACGACTGACAGTCATTGTCGACTACCTTATTTGACGATTAGCAATAATCGTTGGCAACCATATCCGGCAACTGGCGTTCACCGTCTATGACTATCTCCGGCAACAATTCTTAGCGATCGATGGCACTCCCATGGTTCAAAATAATATGAAATGCACATGTACTTAGTTAGTCTGATGCTCTACTCCAACAATCTTTCTTCAGACTTACAAACGCGACCCATTGTTGACCATTACTTATATTTTGTGAACCATAATTATACTTTGTGAATCATGTAAACAGACCCTTAATGACCTACTAATATTTTATCAATATTTCACTCCTATATGACACTAAAAATATATTGTCATTTTCTGGTCATCTTGACAAAGTAAAATATCTACATTCTCCTTTCCAAAGATATTGACATTCTATTTTCCAAAGGTGTTCAATTTAGTATACGTGTTTAAAAAAATGTAAAAAACAATGTTCCCTTGCAAAAAAAAAAAAAAAAAAAAAGTAATGGTCAATGTGTTTTAAAAAACTTCCTCATAATGAAGAGCTTATTAGTAATTGAAAATGCCATCCTCATTTGTAAGTTTCAAAGAAGTTCAATGTGTCTTTAGAAAATGAAACCTTAGGGCCCCGTTTGATAACCATTTGGTTTTTGAAAATTAAGCTTGTTTTCTCCCAAATTCTCTACCATGGTTTTCATCTCCCTTAAGGAATCATTTGAATTATTAGCCAAATTATAAAAACAAAAACAAGTTTTTGAAAACTATTTTTTTTAGCTTTCAAAATATGGCTTTGATTTTTGAAAACATGGGTAAAAGGTAGATAACAAAACAAGTAAATTCACGGATTGGAGTAGTATTTATAGGCTTAATTTTCAAAAACCAAAAACCAAAAATCAAATGGTTATCAAACGGAGCCTAGATTTCTATATTTTGATAGAAGTTCAATTTGTGTTTAAAGAAAAAATAAATACAGGTACATTGTCTTTTTTCCATTCATCAATTGTTGTTTGTTGTTATAAAGAATGCAACATTTAATTTCTATAACTTGAAAGAAGTTCAATGTATAATGCAAATATTTGATTTCTATAAATTGAAAGAATATCAATGTGTAGCATAAAGAGAAAACAATGTTACATTGCCTATAGTTTGGAATAAGTCAATTTATAAAAAGATAAAATAAAGAATAATGTTTTTTTTTTTAAAATCAATGTTGAAATATATTGTTTTTTTTTTAAGTGGACATCTGAATTCAATGTTAGAAAGTTGGGAAAATATGTTTCTAGATGAATGATTGGTAAAAATAAAAATAAATGAAAAAAAACAGTCAACTAAAAATCAGTCTATTTCAAGTTACACAAAATTGTACCAGATACTTATGACAACTCAACTCAACTCTGTACCCCAAACACAGACTTATGAACTCACTGACAAACAAACTCTGTCCAACTCAACTCAACTATGTGCACGAAACGCCCCCTAAAGCTCTCGAATAATGGGAATCAAAGACGTTGTGAAGTGTATAAGACATTATTCAATAACATATTTTAAAAATAGATAGCAAAACATATTTTTTTCTTAATTACATTTGTTTAAAGAAAAATCGAAAACACATATACATTTTTTTAAGTTCAACAACATGTGGAAGTGGAAAATTCTAACATTTTGATTGATGGTATATATCTCAACTAGGGATGACAACGGGGCAGGGCGAGGCTGGGGAAGCATTCCCCATATTCGTCGCCTTGGGGATTTTTCATCCCTGTTCCCACCCCATTCCCCATTTTGGAGAATCGAAATCGGGGTCAAGGAATCCCCAATCGAGGATCGGGTCCCCGCGGAGAAATTTTTCGTTTTTCTTTCTTTTTAGTTATTTATTTTTATGAAAAATCAATTAAAAATAAAAAATATATATTAAAATCATATAAAAGTTAAAGTATTATTATTCTTTTATTTATTTAAATCATTAAAAATTTAAAAATATTTAATATAAAATTTTATGACAATGTGAAAATTAAAAATAGTATACATATTAAAATTAAAATTAAAATTAAAAAAAAAAACAGTAACAGTATATAGGATTTTAATATATAATGTTATTGATAATATAATATTATATATTAATAATAACATTTTTACAAATAGTTATAATATAAACATATAATTTTTTTTTAAAAATTAATAAAATAATTATTCGGAGTGGTTTCGAAGACGGGGTGGGGACCCACGAGGACCCAACCTCATGAATATTTTTGTCATCTTTAATCTTAACCAATTGAGTTATGCTCAACTGTAAAAAAATCATTAAATTAGATAGTGACGAAAATTTATGAGCGGAAGAAGATTATGCTTCACATATGTATATGGATAAATTTAGAAGCAAAACAATAGAGAGGCCGAAAGAAAATTTAATAGATAAAGCTTGAATATTAAAAAAAATGTTATCCAAGTTTTTTTTTTCAATACATGTACATTTATTTGACTACAATATGAACATTATTAACATTTAATTTTAAAAGAAATGTAAAATTTGAAACTTTGAATCATATAATCATACTAAAAAACTAAATATATATAAATGATATAAGAAATGAATAATTTATAATAAAGGGAAAATAATTAATTTTTACCTCTAAACTTAGCAAGGTGTGTCAATTTGTACTCTAAATTAATTTTGATAAGTGTTGCAACTACTACCTTAAACTTCATAAAATATGGCAATTTTTATCATCTAACAAACTTTTGTTTGGAGAATTGTTTAAAAAAAATTGTTTTGTAAGTTCAATTAATTATAAAATAGAGGGTCAAAACAGAATTGATGGAACTTCATATAAATACAATACTAAAGCTTAATTTTGGTTGAAATTTTATTTTATATTTTTACAATTAAAATAACTATAAAAACTAATCTGTATAAGAAAATAAAGTTACAAAATTAAAATTACATAGATTGTTTTTTTTAAGATTCGTGAAATTTAATTGATAGAGAAATTAACATCATTTGATAAAGGAAACAAATCGTGGACTGCATTAAGGAATTTAATTGAGAGAGAAATTTTTTGTACCTATTTTACCCTTCTAGTTTTTTACTGCGTGTCGATTATGCCCTTAATTCCTCCTTCCTCCTCCAGTGATGCCGTCTCGGTTGCACTTTCATCTTCCTCTCCAAAATTATTATTTATTTTTTTTCGAGCGAATCATTTCAAACTTTGTGAGTTATTCAATAAACATTCTTTTAAATATTCACCAAAGAATCAACAAATTGAAACGTAAATATGTCTCTCTACCCTTATAAACAATCAAAGTCAATTGAAAAAAACAATTAAACAAACCCCAATTATGTTGTTAAAAAAAAAAAAAAAAAAAACCCAATTTTCACTCCTCCGATCTCCCTTTTCTTCCTCTCTTCAAGCTCCGAGAGCAATAGTGACGCCGGCAAGCACACTCCGGCGACCTCCAACAAATTTGATTTGAAAGAAATTCGATTATGATTCCGATGTGAGTTTCTCTGCAAATTTCCATATGGGTATTGTTCATATCTCCTATTGGTAGTTCTCTTTGGGCACATTTACTCTGCTTCTTGATTGGTCCTTTGTGGCAAGGTCTCAAAGAGTAGAATAGTGGTGATGACGAATATAGTCTTCCAGCAGTAGCAAGAAAGGAAGAGAGATAGTTGCGAGTGAATAAGGAGAGAGGTGCACGAGGACACATTATTCAATGAGGCTACTAATTAATGTGGCTGCCTCTTTAAGTGACTTCGTCGAATAATTTATTTCTATTAGATGAGGCCGCCATAATAAGGCTAGCAATTTTTCACCTCCGAATGTACGAGAGATAAATTGTAAAACTACTTCAATTAAATTCAATATGATTATGATTAAACAAGCTCAAAAAGACACTAAAAAAAGTTAAAAGTTGTAATGTTTCAATTAGAATGTTCACTTAATTAAATTCAAGATGATTATGATTAAATTATTTATAATTGAAAAATTAATTACAACATTAATATTATTAGGTTAAATAATGCAGTTATAGAAATTTACTTGTTATTTGTACTAAAAAAAACACATCAACTTATTACCATTTTGATTAAAATAAAAACATATAACTATTAAAATTCTGAGAAAATATATAAAATCATTAAATAATGGGCAGTTACAAACTTAGTTCTAATTTTCATTGCTACTAAAATAATAACAAACTTTTCTTGAAAAAAAGTTAAAAATAAAAACAATTATTAAAATTCTACCTAAAACAATATAAATGCACCATCTTGCCTTTTGGGTACAGAAACTCAAATCCAATTTTGAAATAGTGTGCGGGGGAGAAGAGGAACTACATTAAAGTACGAACACATTTTCTTACTTTTTTTTTTTTAGAATTTTATTTTTAAATGATATATAATACATTGTTCACGCCCTTAAAAAAAGTGTTTGAAATATGAAAAAGTGTTGTTATTCAATTTCTTAATAATTTAGTGATTTTTACTAATATTAATTAATAATAGCAGTTCAAAAGTTTTGAAATTCTAAAATATTCGTAACTTTTTTATCTTCTACCCTTATAAGAAAGGAGGTTTATTCCATCATTTTTTAAAATGCGCAACTCGAGGAGAAGATAGGCAGCTCGACTCCTCAAGGAAAGGACTAAAAAGGCTTGACTGAAAGGGAAAGGGTAGGGGTTGGAAAATGGGATTATAGTGAAAGCGCTAGAAAGAGGAAATCAAGGATTGTCCACCATCAAGTATCAAGTTGCTAGGGAGACTTCTTTCTATAAGATCTGGGTAGATAAGTAGCTCGACTTGAAGAGGAGAGGGAGGGTGAACATACGTTTTTTTGAAAGCATTGGGATGGGCAAAAAGAGGGGGGGAAATAGTTTAATCCCCATTTTTAACTCTGCTAACAAGTTAACAAACTTGTGATGTGGAATTTAGTTGGAAATAAATAAATACCCACATTGTTGATGTGTTACCAAATAAGAAGTTAGAGACTAAAATAGGATTTAAAAATGTTGTTATTATTATTATTTAAGTTCAAAAGTATTAAATTCTTAGCGATTAAAGTTTTAAGACTACATCATTATTATTATTTTTTAATTCAACAGTTGCAAGAGTGGTGATTAATATCTTATCTATTGATGATTAAAAAAAAAAAATTTACCAATTGAGCCTTACTCGAATTGACTTTAAGACTAAATTATTATGAATTTGAACGTCTAAAACTTCGTAGTCTTGAAAGTGTTTTTTACCCTTAAGAAATATATCTATAAAACAAAAGGCTTAGAAATTGAATCGGCAAGCGGAGAGTTTTAAGTAGGCGTGAACGAAACGACAATCATTGATGCGTGGCCGAATATGGAGTCTTCGAGGAAAGCGAAACAAACGAAACGACATATCGACTTCGAATTTAGTGGGCGCCAGCCGCTGTAATTTTCCAGCAACGTTTATATTTGTCAGTGACCAATAGGCAATAGCAAAGCATGCACTGGACGCCACTTGATCAATCAACCTGTAAAAATGTTTGACTCATTATTCTCTAATATTCCGCCACGTGGCATTTTTTTTTTTTTTTTTTAAAATTTTAAATATCGTCTGACCTTTTTGGTTCCAAGCAAGCCACAGCCAGTAATAATATTGAAACCAAAAATAAATATTATACGAATTAATAGCCATCATTCGTCCATCAAAGTATAAGTGAATGAATAAGATGTCAATTATCATTTTAAAAATTAAAGGTTAAATCTTTCACCCTACAATTGTTAAACTAATAAAAATGATCATTAACTATTGAGTCTTAATTATATTTATAAAAATAATAGCTCTTAATTATTCACGGCATAAGTATCTCATTCTATTTGTTAAAAGTTCAAATCTTCGACATACTTGTAAGTTTGTAACATTATGCTAAAATAAAATTAAAAAAAAAATCAAAACTATTAATTTGAATGGTAAAAAAAAAAAAAAAACTTTTTGTTTATAGCACAACATTATTAAAATAGAGTGATGATTTGAATATTCAACATATAAGATAAGTTATTGCAGTAAAACTATGCTTAGATTGGAAAAAAATCCTGCCAACTTGAGAACAATCCAACTGATTAAGAGTATATATCCTCAATAAAAAAGTTAAAGGTTGGAATCTCCAACTCCACATTGTTGAACTAAAAAAAAACTCTATTAATTTGTAGTTGTCCTTTTTTTTTTTTGGTATTCATAGTGATATTTGTTTTTTCTTCCTAATAGTCGATTACTAATTTACTAATGTGGTAACAATAATTAGTTTTAAATATCAAGAAATTATGAACTTTTTTTTTATTCAACTCTTGCCGAAGAGATCAAACTATCGATATGTGAGATGGTAATTAATGTCTATCTACTTAGTTATATCTAGATTGACAAAAAATTGTTAACTAATAGCATATGTTTCAAGCATTCGATGAAAAATCTTCATTGGTAATTCATATTTTAAATTCATGTTATTATTGATGAAAACAAAAGTTGTTGTTGCCAAATTTTAGACAGAAGAAATCTCACCTGACCTCCACGTGACAACGACGGTGAATTTGTATTATTGGGGGAAGAACACGGCCTGCAAGACAAGGAAAACCTGGACACCGGTGTGGTGTAGGGCACATAGGCCCTGATGCTTAAGTCAGATGGAGTTTTTGGAGAGAATTTGGTAGTTCTAGGAGAGTGTTGTATGATGAAATGAACTTATCTTGCTTTGCCCTCTAGGGAGAGCTTAAATATCTTCCTTCCTAGGGTTTTTCATGGCACTTTGCCAATCTGGTCAGCCTCGATCAGGCTGACCTTTCTTCTCTCTCATTTTGGGTCGGTCCTCTATCGATTTTGGTCAATTTTGACTTTGTATTGAGCTTCTTTTCTCGTTTGGCTTGCAGCTCTTTAGCCAACTCGTTCTTGTTGTTCTAATTCCACCCATAACAAACGTATTTTCGAATGCAGTGTTAAAAAGTATTTTTTATCGATGAAAACATTTAATATCGAATTGAAACCAAATAAAATTTACCACTTTATCTAATACCAATGCACAAAAGTGGAAATGTAACGGCACGCTAAAATTGAAAAGGGTGAATTTAAATTTAAAATTCGAAAAAAAATAAAAAAGAGAAGAAAGCCATGAGGTGGGCCCACAACGTGGTGGTGGTCCAACCAAACATAGCTTCGAGGAGGGATTCACGGATGCGATGCTAAAATGACAGGGATATGTATAAGGCGCTTAATAACCGTCCAACAAAAAAGCTAAGATCCCATTACTAAAGGACGAGGATCCAACGGTATGGAAGTCTATTTCACAGGGCCTTCAGTGACCGCCATGTGACGTTAACTCATTAGCTTTGATTTTGTTGCCTGCTTCTTAATCATTCTTAGTTGGAGTTTTCGTCATCTCTAATTGTAATCCAACGTTCACATGCTTAGATTTTAAGTTTTTAACTCATATTTATTGTAAAACAAAAATAATAATTAATGATTTTTTGAAATTTTGGATTTTGGATTTTTTTATATTTGTGGGAATTTTCTTTATATTGCTTTAATAATTTTTTTTTTACTATAGAGTGTAGGAGTATGGGGTTTGAACTTTCAACAAACAAAAAAAAATGTCAATTATCACTGAACTATAATTATTTAGGTATTTTCCCATGCATCACCATTAATTTTTTTACAGTTAGGAGAGAGAAAGGTAGAAAATGCGATGGTGTGCAAGAAAATACTAACACATCTGTGTGTAGCCAAGTAATGTTCTGGTTTTATTAGGTTAAACAAACTAATCACTTTATTATTATTTTTAAATGAAAATAAAACCAACGTTTTACATGAAAAATATTGGTTGAAGATAGGCATCTTTTAGTAGATTGAAAAAATATTTCATTTTTCCCATTATAGACTCTGTTGATAAGCAGTTTTTTTTCCATAATTGCTTTTAAAAATTAAATTTGTTACCCAATAATTTATTTATTGTTTTTAAAAGAATATTATTTTTTTTCATTTGTATAATGAATATTTCATACTTTTTAGTCAGCTTAAAAATTTTAAAAGTAGATTAAAAAAAAACTATATATATTTTCTTGATAGGATAGTTAGAATTTGGAAAATGTTGAGTTTCGAAGAACTTGGTGGTCAAGGAATATATCTTTTTAAGCAAAATATAATTAAAATCAATTATTATTATTTTTGGGAAGTTAGAACATTCTATCCAGGATTCTAGATTAAGAATAAGAGGTAAAATAATAATAACAATGTTATAAATTCAAAAATATATATATTAACTGCATCTATTCGGATAGCCCAAACATTACAGCCAAAAATTCAACCAACCAAAATAAATAAAGAAACGAATAGAAAAATAATATAAAATGAATAAATGATCATGAACATACAAAGATCTCGAATAATGGTCCCTGCAAACTCAGCAAGATCCACCAGAAATATACACAAATACTGTGTTCCTTCCTACCACTGTATTACGAATTGCAAACAAGAACAAATGTTTCTGGAAACATCCAGAATCAGCCACGAATAAAAAAAAAAAAAAAGAAGAACAAAAAAGTCATATAGACGACTCAGAGAAACAAATGTAAATTACATTTTTCAATCATCAGTATGGATCTTATTACTCAAATCGACATGTATATTCAGTATAAACACACGAAGAACTAACCGATAGAATACGACGACGAATCTAAATCCAAAAAAAGAATCATGTGAGAATTTAACTCCGGCAGCGAGTAATGGCGCTGCAACCGCGGGTGTAAGGATTCGCCTGAGCGCCAGGCCGGCAGTTGTAGTAAGAAGCACCGCGGCGAGAGCAAGGAACGCTGTTTCTTCTCAGAGCGCCATAGCTGATGTAGCGAGTAGTCGCTAGGATTCGGCGATTGATCTCAGAGTCCATCTCGAACTCCATTCCGAAGGCGGAATCCTCATCGCCTCCGGCTAGGAAGCACTCGGCAATTGAGCCTCGGCACTCGGATTTGGTCGGGACGAAGAGGAGCTTGTGGTCGCCGGAGAAATCGACGGCCGTCGCCGATGAGAGCAGAAAGTGAGCGGCGAGAATGGCGAAGGCTGCGAGGAGAGAAGAAACGCGTGAGATTCCCATTTTGGAGGTTCTGTTGGTTTCGAGAGGAACGGAGCCGAGGGTGGTCCGTGAGTATAAAATGAAGGTTTGTAGACAAATGCCACTGCTTTTTCAGTTAATTACGAGATTGCCACTTGACCTTCACGCGCTTGAATTATAGGTTTGGCTTTTTCTTTTTTTCTTTTTATTTTTTGTGAATGTGAAGGAATTTATTGGCACCCACTATTAACAAGACTTTTTGGCCCTATTTTGCCTTTTTAATTTGTTGCCGGCCACAACTGGAAAATCAAATAAATAAACAAAAGACAAAAAAAAAAAAAAAAAAAAGAAGAAGAAGAAGAAGAAGAAGGAAAAAAATGCTGTCAAGAAAAAAAATAGAAGGGAATTTTTTTTTTGTTACTATTTAACAAATTGTATCAATTTTCATTCCAAGCTTTCAATTTCATCAAATTACATCTCAAACTTGGATAAATGTTGCAACTTTATCCTTATACTTTTAAAATGTTGTAATTTAAACCCTATAATGAGTTTTCGTTTGAAATGTCTTTAAAAAAAATATTCTCATATGTGTTTAATGGATTATATAACATATATATATGGTACAAAGTAGATAAGATTTTAGAGAAAATGAGATTAGAGATAAAATTTTGTTGAAATTTGTGAATTTTGGTAAGCTTATTCAATGGTTAATTTGTACAAAAATTATTATTTTTATTAAAATTAGGGAGTTTACAAAAGTTTTTACATTGGTTTTTATTAAACTTAGTAGGCGAGTTAGTGCAAATTGAGTGGAGTATAAAAATAGTAACATTTGTCTCAATTTATGGTTCAATTTGATGAAATTGAAAGTTCACAGTAAAAATTGATATAACTTGACAAGTGCATGAGTACAAATTATTTTAAAAATCTATATAGCATAAATTTTGACTTTTTTTTTATGTGTTTTAACTCACATTTAATTATTTGGAATTATGCATCTCTGTAAAATTATAAACTTTTTAATGTATTTAAAAATACACATATTTTCTGCTATTTGCATAGTTACCTTGAAAGTTTTATAGTACTTTTATAATATTCACTCTTTATGTACAAGAAAATCTTAAAGTATTATTAGATTTAGACTCCACAATATTTATAAACAACACCTATGTGATTGACAATCAATCAAGTAATATTCATGCTACCTTATTATTGAAATTTTTACAGGTTTATTCTCTTGATCGATTCATTAATAATTGTTTTTATTAGTTAGCATTATTACGCTATTTTTACAGGGTTGGCATTTATTAGTTAAGAGAACACAAAAATTTGATACGTCTTTAAATTATCAGAAATGGAAAAAAAAAAAAAATTCTAGAATTTCGTGGACAGCTAATTACCTATTGTTTGTTTATTAGAAATTTGACCAAAAGAAAAGTTGACATTGCACGTCGAGGAACTCAACCAATACACATCTTTTTTAAAACTCTTTATTTATATTTATATCATCGTGTTATTTATTTTGCTTTTTTATTTTTTATTTTTTATTTTTTATTTTTTTATAATATAAGTCGTATCCAACTAGTGAATTTGTTGGTTTAATTTCGGCTAGATGGGATAATTTTGACTTATATAAATTTGTTAAGAAAAATATTAAAATTTAATCCATAATTTATTAATAAACTGTTTAACATTTTTTTCTATCAAATACATACCTAACCAATGACATGTTTGAGAGTAATTTTAAAATGGTTAAAATAACATTTATCACGTTTGAAATTATTTCGAAACATATGGTTTTAATCATTCAAAATCAACTTAATCTTCGATTTTATACTTTTAAACTCAATTTTCATACAATAAAAATTGATTTTAAACAATTAATAAAAATTATGTTTCAAAATAATTTTAAATATGACAAAAGTGATTTTAATTCTTTTAAAATCATCCCTAAGTATGCTCTAACAGATAGAACCAAACAATTAAGGAAAAACTTCTAGAGACATTCACATTCGTCTTAAAATAAATAATTAATAAATAAATAAATCATTTGGGCAAATCTTTCAGCCAAGTTTGGCGTACGTTCGAAGACAGAACGAGGTTGGTGAGGATGTAGGCTCAACGATTTCATTCTCTCTCTAAGAAAAAAAAAATTGAAAGATTAAAAGACATTATTGGCCCTAAGTTTTATTGAAGTAATCATTTATAGTTCGTAGACTTTAGTATGTGAAGTTCAGTAAAATTATCGTCAAGGTGAAGTATTAATTTTTTTTTCTTTTGTATGATAATATATGAGGACAAGATTTTTTTTTTTTTGAGAGAACTGAGGATGGGAATTAGAACCATTGACCTTTGATTGAAAATGTAATGTATTAATCAATTGAATTATGCTCATGTTGGTATGAAGTATCGACTTTTATATGTAGCAATTTAGTATTTGTAGTTTATAAACACATTTGATCTCTAAAGAATTTAGTCTCTACTGTATAAAATATACTATAACATTAATTCTTAACAATATTTTTACATAGTAAGGTCTAAATCTTTGTAAATGTTATATTACAGTAACCAAATTGTTGCATAATACAAAAATTTCACATGCTAAATTTACGGACTAAATCATTTTTTGAATGAAAGTGTAGGAACAAAAATGTTTTTTAACAAAAAAAAGTAATGATTTTTACACGATGTTTAAGTGTCCGAAAATTAAGGTTTCTTATCTTTTCAAATTTTAAATTTTAATAAAAAGTATATAAAAAAAATTTCAAAGTATGGAAGTTAAGATTTTTTTTTTTTTTTTTAAGTTTGGAAGTTAAAATATAGTTTTAAAAATGTTAAATTACAAATTTGGTCATTGTAATTTGGAGAAAGTTAAAATTTAATTTTTATAATTTTAAAAGTTAGAATTTTGTCCATGGTTTGATAAAGTCCTCATAAATAGTTCATACATTATGGACTATTTATGAGAATTTTATCACACTATAGTGACTAATTCTAATATTCAAAATTATAGAGACTAAATTATAATTTTTGTTAAAATTATATGAATCAAATTTATAATTTAACATTTTAAAAATTAACAAACAATAAATTAATAATATGATTTAGCATTGAATTTCAAATTAAAGAGAGAAAAAAAGTGCAAGCAAAGAGTTATAATGATGGCACAAAAAATTCCGAAAAAGAAAATGAAAATCATGATCTGGATGATGGTAATGCCAGTTATGAGGACAGCAAATCATGACAGGGAGAGGTAATCGGGTGCAAGTGGGTCCAGATTTTTATGGGAACCCAATGGACACGTGTTGAAATCCGATTGGCTATCCTTTTTTACGTGATTTTGGATTTTGTAATATTTGGGGATCTTAATCATAAATAAAAAAAATTGTAAAAAGGAAAAGACAACGTGAAGTAAACGCGTGTGGCAATTTAAGAAGGTTTGAGGTGTCAATTTCAAAGGTCAGCCAAACGTGTGGTAATTAATAAGGCATTGCATTCCCGGCCGTGTGTATAGCAATTCCATACGTGTGCCTATATATATATATATATTATATATATATATATATATATAGGAAAACAAATCAACAAATTAATAATGGTAGGCATGAAGTGGGTACTTTCTACTAATAAATTAGAACTTCAAATCTCTCATTCCATAGATTATTGAACTGAAAACAAAATAGTTACTATTAATAATAACGGTATCAATTAAAATTATAAAATTTCATAAGTGAATTAATATAGATTAGTCGTAAGAATTGTGTTTTAAACATAATTTTCACACTTATAAAATTTATTTAAATGCATGGATGAATGTAATATTAGAGATAATTGTTTGAATCAAATGGAGAGTAGTGAGTCGTCTTACTTTATTTTCCTCTATTGATTTATGAAGAATTATGTGCATTTTTTTTTTCCTATTTTGGTAAGATTTTGGAGAAGAGTTAACTAATTGGGTGATTATGAGTTTATTTTAAATGGAATCAAGTGAAAAAATAGTGATGGATTACTAATGGAGGGTCTAAATTGATTCACTTATGATAGAGTTTGTGGTTTAAATTATTCAATTACTAGTTTGATGTTTTAATTGATACAACCCCTAAAATTTAAAGATAATAAGTTGATTTTTTCCATGTGGATTTTATTTTATTTATTTGTTTTTTGAACGAGGGTAAGTATATCTTAATGGAAAATAATAAAGCAATGAGCATGATGTTGTTTTTTAAAGTGCAAGGACTAAATTAAATACTATGAAGTTTAAGGACCAAAATGATTGTTCTTTTAATGTTTATGGATTAAAATAAACATTTTGAAAATTTGGAGCCAAAAAATGATTGAATTTGTATGTACCAACAAGAGATTTTAGACAAAAAAAGACAACGGTGAGAATGAGGTTGTATCATAGTGAACAACAATGAGATAACATCTGCCAACGCGAGCATGACTCAACTGACGTAAAACATGAATTCTCGATCGAGTGGTTAGATATTCGAATTTTCACCCCACATATTGTTCAATTCAATGATGACGACGATGACATTTGGAGGGGGCCATCCTCATACCATACTTGGGTATCCATTTTCATATCTCCATTGTAAGGAGGGTAAATTTAATTTTTAATTTTTATTTTGTATAGCTTAACTGTGCGGGGTGAGCCATTGAACTAAAAAAGAAAAAATACGAGAAAAAAAGCATGAGAACGAGTTTCATGAATTGATATTTAAGACAAACGTACAATGTTTTAACTAGTTACACTCAAGTTGGCGGATAAATTTAATTTTTTTTCAGCATTAAAAAACACAATCTCAATTAGGAATTTGTTAAAAATAGGCATGTTTTGATGGATGGCTAAATCTACACAACAATGATGTTCCTCTATCTATATTTTAGATTGGCAAGTATTGCGTGCATGAAAAGCCAATTTCACAAGCAGACGTGTCACAACTTTATATCATGTGTAGGAAACATTCAATGAAAAAATTTAATAGTTTTATTTTATTTATTTATTTTTGTGTTGAGGGTTACGCCAAGGAGATCCTCTATCGCCTTTCCTTTTTCTCATTTGTGCGGAAGGGCTTTGGACTCTTTTGATGGAGGGAGAATCCATAGAAGATATTACAGGATTCACCATCAATGGACATTGTCCATCTCTAACACACTTATCTTTGCTAATGACAGTTTAATTTTTTTAAAGACAGACAAAAGAGAATGTGGTGGATTAGTTATTAACTTATTCATCAATAGATTATGAGGCTGCATTGAGTCAGTCTATTAACTTCTTCAAGTTTTGTTTTATGATAGGTAGTAAAGTATAAAATTCTATCCACCTATTGATTGAGAAAATTCTTCAAATCGGTCTTTAGGTAGATTCTTGTATCTTCCATCCCAAACTTGAAGAAACAAGAGAGCAATATAATCTTTAAAAATATTCGAGACAAAGTTTGCACTAATCTCTTGTGTCTATTGGAGGAAAAAAAAACTCTCATTAAAGTTGTGCCCCAAGAATTCCTACATATTCTATGAGTTTGTTTTAAATTCCTAGAAAGTTTGATCTACAAAAGATGTTCGCTCAATATTGGTGGAGATCAAATGGAGAAGAAGAAAGATTCATTGGTAGAGATGGTCGAAGCTTTGCAAAAATAAGATAGAAGGAGGTTTGGGTTTTCGAGAATTATTAATTTTCAACTGAGCTTTGTTAGCAAACAAGGTTGAAGAATCATAGATTAATCCAAATAGCTTAGGGTCTATTTGATAGGCAATCTGAATTCTGTTTTATATTTTTAGATTCATTGAATTTAGTGAATATGTGTTTGGTAGATGTGTTTTTTGAATACTGTTTTTAGATTATGTGATCCAAGTAGTGAAAATTATGAAAACAACATTTTTTATGTTTTCATTGTATCTAAATGTCTAATTTGAAAATTTAAAATGCATAATTACATTAGAAAAAACCAAAAATTTAATAAATATAGTATTTTATGTTATAAACTCAATTTATTTTTGTTAAATTAAAATATGTATAATATAACAAAATTCATGTTCATAAATTAATTAATAATGGATTATATTCAATTTAATATTTAGTTTCAACTAGTTAATGGTCTATAAATATATTATAGAATACATTTTGAACAATCGTTTAAATTGGAATCCAATTTCTAAATCTATTGCCAAACACATATCTAAAAACATGAAATACAACTATGTTTTCATTGAATCTCTTGTTTTCAAAATTATGTTTTTAGATTGCCTACCAAACATGCTCTTACAGTCTAAAAGACTTAAGGTCGATACTTTCATATTTGTGATTTTGTAGGCCCCGTTTGTTTCACTGGTTTTGGCAATGGTATAAAAAACCAATATTTGTTTCATTGATATTTACTTTTTAAAACCCAAGTAATTATTACCATGGATAAAAATAATCCATGAACATTGAGATTTTATTATCTATATAGGAGATGAGTTTTTTTCTTGGAAAATGAAGAAGAGAGAAGAGAGAAGAGAGAAGAGAGAAGAGAGAAGAGAGAGAAAATTAATAATTAAACTCCCACATATTAATTATCATGCATATCCAAACACATTCATGAGTTATTTTTATCAATGGATAATAATTACTTGAGTTTTTAACTCACAAATATTTTATATTTGAAATCCAAACGGGCGTTAAAAAGCTATAAAAAAAAGGCCTACTTTCCGTTCATATCCCCTTATGGGCCCTTCACGGCCCAACCAAAAAACGGCCTCCACAAAACGTAGCAACTCAACATTATTGGGCCGCATAAACAGGCCCACAAATGGCTCATATATAAAGGGGCTAGGGTTTTGCGCGCACATCACCCTAATTCTCCTCCTTCGAACTTCTCTCTCGCAGCAGTTGGCCGACTGGTATTTTCTCTCAACTTGCCGTTCATCTCTCTTGAATCTATTTTTCTTAGTCTTTGTTGGTAGTTTTCTCATGGTTATAGTTTCAGAAGATCATTAACTAGTACTTTCTCTACTGCCTTCTAATCGAGAAATCGATCTGTTTTCTTCATATAAATTTGAAACGACGACTTATAAATCGGATGCTGAATGTTCTTCTTATTTGCTGTTTACTTCCGATTCATTTAAGCGTTTGTTCATTCATTGATGGACTACAAATCGATTTTTTCTGTCTCAATGCGTTGTTGCTTTACTGAAGCAGGTTTATCTCTAGATCGAAGTAAGTCGCCGAAGCCAAAATGCAGAACGAAGAGGGAAAGATCACCGAGCTTTACATTCCTAGGAAGTGGTAAGTAACTTAATCTGAACTTCTACGTTATAAGTATTTTCTACTATTTGCATTTTGGTTTCTAACTTTTTCAAAACTTTGTTGTGTTATCTGATTTCAGCTCTGCGACAAATAGACTCATCACCTCCAAGGACCATGCCTCGGTTCAGATTAACGTCGGTCACTTGGATGAGAATGGCATCTACACTGGCCAATTCTCCACTTTTGCTCTCTGCGGGTTCATCCGTGCTCAGGTTCGATTTCATAAATAATTTCTGTTCATATTTTATTGTTTGTCTATTATATTAAAATTGGCTGCACATTTCTGTTTATCATGTTTTTTTAATTGTGATTTTTGGCTATTTAGTACGATAATTTCGGTTGTTTAGTGGGTGCTTCACTGACATGAGAGCTTTTTCTTATTTGAGCTGTTTTCTGTATAGTCATAATTTTGATTTATCTACCTGCCTGAAATACTGTTAATCGACATTGTTTAGTTTGAATCTTGTACATTTTCACCGATTCTTTAAGAACTTTTAGATAACACATATTGCTTCTTGTTAATTTGTTTAGTTTATTTTAGAATTTGGCCGTAGGATTCTTTTCTTTATGCTAGTTCTTCATAACGTTACTTTTGATTCTTAGTGGCTGCTTCAATGACATAAAAGTTTTTCTTATTTGAATTTCTGTCTGTATTTATTTGTTCAGTTTGATGTATTTAACTTCCTGAAATGTTGTGAATGATTTCATGGAGTCTTCTGCCCTCGTTGAATTTTAAGAAATTTTCAGACGTTTAACACCTTGTTGTACTTTTTTCTTTTGATCATATTTACATTATTGGGGAGTTTTTGTCATTATCTTAGATATCTAGGTAGCTATATTTATCTATGTTCTCTAGCAGACACAAATTGGCACATTGTTGAAGTCTTACTAAAATACTTTTATAGAAAATTGATTTGATTTTTTTGAAATCTCTTTAACATTATTTTTTCCGGCCAAAGGTTAGGCCGAAATATTTGTTCAGTTGCTAATTGTTGGATATTTTTGTTGATCACATCACACTGTATACTAGTAGGTTTATTATTAGTTTTCTATTTTTGAAAGCTAAACTTGTTTGCCATTTTTTCGTTGTTGAATCAACTTTTTGAACAAACTTTTGAAATCAAAGTGTAGGACATTTTGGACATGTTTTGAACATCTGATAAGCACATTAAACATTTGTTGGACATTTGTGAATCTATTTTGAACAATTCTTAGAAACTTGAACTAAGATGTTTAATCTTAATTATTATTTTATTCTTCCAGTGTAAGCATATTATGGGCATAAAAGGAAATGGAAGAAAAACATTATGCATTATTTATTACCAGTATTATTGACTCATTTTTTTAGTAAGATATGAAATCATTTAAAGGAAAACGTAAGGTTGGATTTGAATTCTCTTCAAATATTTTGATATAACATTACAAGTATTTCTATATTTAGAAGTAGGCAAACTAGTTTCTTCAAATGTTTTGAAGTTCTTTGTTTGCCATAAAATACTAGCTTCTTCTACTTCTCGAAGTGTGTATATTTGATTGCTTTTATGTTGCCTTTCATATGAAAATGTATAAAGATAATTTTGTCTAAATAGTGATTTTACATCATAATAATTAAACACGTATATAAGATAGTGTTTTGTTATGAAGTATATATTATACTGTTCTATTTTAAAGGATGGTGTCCATGTATTTAACCATGCTTCTTTGTCTCTAATGGTTCTTCCATTTGTATTTGAATGTCTATGCTGGATTTCACTTTTGGGTGCTCATTGGCTCTTGGTGGATGGGCGCTTTTGATATAAATTTCTAAAATTTTGCTTTATTGGATTTTGATATATAGAACTTGTAATCAATTTTTTTAGTGACATAGCATTGGGGTTGCTTTTACGTGAGTTCTACTAGAGTCAGTGAGGAAAGTTCTATTTTTTAGTCACTGTCATGAAATTTTGAAAAACATTTAAATAAAAAATCTAATTCAAAACTTGACGAACAACACCTTATGTCCTACTACAATCAACACACGGGTTTAAATATGTAGATATCTTTTCATTAAATAAATCAACATAAGATTTAGGTTAAATTACAACTTTAATCCCTGAACTTTGAGGTTTGTGTTTGATTTGGCCCTTAAACTTTTAAAATTACAAATTTAGTCTCCAAACCTTCAATTTTTTTAAAATTCACAAATCTACCGGACACAAAATTGAAAATTAAGGTTCCATTAGACAAAATTCAAAGTTATATTTAATAGATCAATTAATTTTCAAAATTTTTGAATTTGACAAAGACTTACGAAGACACAATTGAAAATTCATGGACTTTATTAGACACATAATTGAAAGTTTAGAGACCTATTAGATAATAGTTTTGAAAATTCAAGGATCAAATAGACACAAATCTCAAAATTCGGGAACTAAACTTATAATTTAATCTAGTTTGGGCATTTTCTTAGTAATTTATAAAAGAAATAATGTCAATTTTTTTTGGAAATCTAGTTCTTCATGCAAATTTAATAGATCAAAGTTTACTGGGAGGAAATGAAATCTAAATTGAAATACATTACTCGTTTGTTTCATGCGAAGATTATGAATTGGTATAGTTTTTACTCTTTTAAAGGGAATGAAAGTCCTTGTGGGTTATCTTTGACAGGGAGATGCCGACAGTGCTTTGGACAGGTTGTGGCAGAAGAAGAAAGTAGAAGTTCGCCAACAGTAGAAAATGCAAAATTTTCTTCTGCGGGAGATTTATTTCTATTTAAGGGGAAGTTATATTGCGAATTATGAATATTGAGAGCCTGCCTGCCTTATTAACCTTTTGATGAACGCTTCTAAAATTGTAGTGTTTGTTGGAATCTTTCTTTAGTGAAGTTGGTTTTTGATCATTTATTAGTGGATTCACCTTTGCTTTTTTCTTCTAATCGTTTCTAGTTTTTTTTTTTTTTTAAAATGAGATGTTAAGCGCTATTTTATAACCATTTCATTTTCTATTCTTTTATTTAATTTTCCATCTTTGAAGAGTAGAATTGTTTTAGAATCAATTCAGTTTACTGAAAATGTAAGCAAAAATCTATTTCTGTTACATTTCTAACCTATTTTTCTTCAACTCACATCTCTCTTTCTGATGCATTTGCAAGTTTTAGAATTTTATACTTTAATGATATTTTCTTTTTACAAATTAATTTTTTTTATTAGTCTTGAATGGTTGATAAAGAAAAACGTTATTAGAAAGTTTTGTTTCCTCGATAATAGAAACCATATCAAATATGCATTGTTATTTTTTCTACAATAACCATAAAAACTATTATCAAATATTGTTTTAGTACATCATTGTTGGAGTAGAGATTAATCTGATATAGTGGGCAAATGTATAATAGGCTGGGAAAAATAAAACATGTTGTCAGCCATAAATTAAATTTAATGTTTAAAGTATATTAGAATTATAATTCATTTAACTCTATTGACCTTGAAGCCATTAAAGAAACTTTTCTCTGACTTAATTGCATTCTATGATTATAAAAGGAAATCATCTAATATTCAACAAATTTCTTAACCTAACCCAAGAACTATCATATTTTATTAAATATTTCCAAACACCTGACTCTTATTTTTTTCATAGGCTGAATTTCATTCTGGAAACAATATTTCTCATTTTATCATTGAGAAATCAACGTATAAGAAATAAACTTAAACGTAGAATTTGAAGCTGAAAATTAGCATTTGGAAATTAAACTAATGAACAATTCCTATTCCCTTTATGTTAAAGGTCATGTAATTTAACTTTTACGTCCAGGTCTATGACCTTAACAGTGAATATGACTACGAATATTATATAAAATCTACATTATTATAACTATTTTTGAAAGGTTAAATTACAAGTTTAGACTCACAACTTTTAAATTTGTATCAAATAAATCTATGAACTTTAAAAAATATCTAACAAAAATCTCTCAACTTTCAATGATATATTTAATAAATATTTGAACTTTAAAAAGTGAGTAATAGACTTTTAAATTTTTTATTGTGTAATTAGTGTTTGAGCTATCAATTTTATGTCTAGATTATTGACTTATTCAATATTTTTCAATACTACTCTATTTGTGAAAAAAAAAAGGGCAAATTGCAAAAAATCACTCCTAAAGTATGATGATTGCGACAAGTATATATCGTTTTTACTATACAAAGAATGTCAATACTCGTTTCTATGAATTTGATTATTGTCATGCCACAAATAATGAGTTTGAGCGATTCTCAATTTCTCTACCCCACCAAAGAACCTGAGACCTGAATGTTGACTATTTCAGATTCGAGAATTTGATGGGCTCTACAATTAAGTTGTGTTCTTATCAATGTCATGTGATTAATAGGCTCATGCCCATTACAACTTTGGACCTTTGAGTCGAGAGAGCATGAAATGAGGAGAGAAAAAAGAGTAGAGAGAGAGAGAGGGTGATTGAAGAGAGGGAGAGAGAGAAAATAGAGAGAATATGAAATATGAAGGACAAATAGAGTAAATTGGTCCCAATTTTAATATTTATGATAGTTTGTGGGTCCAATTTTTTCACTTTTCAAAATTGAGGGGTTTAATTTTTACATTTGAAAATTTAGGAATGCAATTATTACAACAATCCTATTTGGAGTGGTTTTTGTAATTTGCCAAAAAAAAAAAACCCCTTATGTAGTGTAGATGTAGAGCCATGTAGGCTTAATTTAGAAGAGACAAAAGGGGACTAGATCCAACTTTGGAAATTGATCCAAGGAAGGTACTGACACTGACAATGATAGATTCTGTTTTCTTGCTGCTTACTTTGTTTTGAGTTTTTTCATTCTTACCAACACTTACCAAGGAAAATTGTTTTTAAAAGTAGATAAGAATAATCATTCAAATATGTCTTAAAAAATAAAATTTAAAAATAAGATATTCTCAAATATATTTTCACAACACATAATCCGGGAAGCTCATTCTTAATTCTATAAGAATTTAGGTTAAATTAAACTTTAAACTCTGAACTTTCTAAGTTTATGTCAAATAAGTTAATAATTTTAAAAGTGTCTAATAGATCACTAAATTTTTAGAAATATTTAATAATTTCTTAAATTTTAAAATTTGTGTTTAACAAGTTTTTAAACTTTTAATTCATTGTATAACAAGTCATTGTCCTATTTGATATTTTTAAAATTTGATGAATCTATTGGACATAAAATTGAAAGTTTAATATCCTATTAGAAACAAAATTCAATTTTATGTCTTGTAGCTTTGTTAATTTCAAAAAATATCGAAAATGTTAGGGGCCTGAACTACTTGACATTTTTAAACTTCAAAAACTTATTAAACACAGAACTAAAAATTCAAAGACTTATAAACACAAATATTCGTTCAAAGACTAAACTTATAATTTAATCGATAATCTAAAATCTGAAGCACGATAGAAATAGATGAATTAAAAAATAAAAAGTAACAGCACTTTGAGATTTCAACATAAAGCAAGTGGTATATATCCTAGATGCCAAACCAAACATGTATGCAAAATTTCAAGATATGAAAAATAAAAGCATACCGTCACTAGCTTACTAACTTATGACGGTGAACCAATCAACTACATAAACATAAAACATGCTTAAAATATGAAACTGTGGTAAATTAAATTATTTAAATATATTTGAAAAATGAAAATCAGACGCCCAATTTGATAAGGATTTGTTTTTAGTTTTCTATTTTTAAAAATTGTGTTGTTTCCATATTATTTTTTAAGGAAACATTAAAAAATGTTGTTTGAGGCATGAGTTATAATAATATGTGGAGTACTTTACACTCAAAATACAAATTATTATAATTTAAACTAAATAACTCTGTATCATAAACACAAATTATATAACATTACAAACTACTATAACTCACTAAGTACTCCAAATAACTCCAAAATTCTTAATCAAATTTCAAAAATAAAATAAGTTTTTTAATTTTTTTTAGTTTTAAAAATTTGATTTAGATTTTGAAAATATATTAAAAAAAAGTAAATAAAAAAAACTTACGAATGAAAATAGTTTTTGTAAGCTTAGTTTTCAAAAATTAAAATGTAAAAAAAAAAAAAAAAAAACAAATGATTATAAAGGACGCCTGAATTACAGAGAAAGCAAAAAGTAAAGGACAAAAAGATACTGAGGCTCAAATGGCACGCAAAATAAGGAACCATAATCATAATATGCTTTTTTTTTTATTGAAAAGAATCAGAATATGTTTTTTTGTTAAATAAAAAGAGGAAACAAAATCAAAATAGTGAGAGCTTGTCCAATCAATAATTTCAAATTTCCATAAAATTATGGACGTTGAAGATTAAAGAGTATTTTTTTTACTTTAATTCATTTTACTTTCTGCTACACTTTTTGGAGGACTTAAAGGTTATTTCAAATTCATAAATCGTTTGCATCAATCCCGATTTCTTTCTCAAGTGAATAAGAAACTTGAAAATTCACTATATTTCGCTATACACTCATATTTTGATATTCTTTCTTCAATTTTGCTTTCGATAACTATTTTCTTTTAATTAATCAATAAACTATTTCACAAAAAAGAAAAGAGATTGTATTTGACCAAGAAACTCAAAAGTCAAAGCTACATTAATAGCAAAAAGCATCAAATATGAGCATAGACCAACAGTAGCTTTTATAAAATATTGGGAAAGGAAACAAATAGTATAATATTTCCAAGAAATAATTTTGCAAAATTTTAAATATTTAAAGAGTAATATTTCTAAATTAACTTTTCCTTATAATGCAACAAAAATATGTAAATTAAATTCAAAGAATCAATTGAGCATCACGTGCACATGCAGAAAATAATTAAAAAATAAAATTCAAATTTCATTATGATAACAAAACTAACGTCATACCTGAAACGAATCAAGCGATTGAGAACTCCTGTTGGGCAATCGTGAATTCGTGATAGTTCCTCGATTAAAAAGAAAGAAAAAGAAAAAAGGTCAGAGATCGAGCTTCGGTAGCTTGAGGGATCGAGCCTAACAATTTGACAATAAAAATTGTTAATGAAGCATCTAATTCTAAACTTGCTCCTTTCTCCATTAATTGTCTATTGAAGTTTTCTGAGCAGGATGACATTCAATCCTAACAGTTATAATAAGCAGCCAAGGAAATAGATGGACTAGGAAACGATAAAGCTATAATAAAACCAATGGAATGCCGGTATTTCAAGCCAATTGCAGCCTTGATCTCTTTTGAAAAAGAGAGACATATCATTGTGATATCGATTTCATTAATACGAAAATAATTTATACAGTATATTTATTGATTTCTCATCATATTGCAATGCAACAAAGTTTTCGATATGGTTAACTTGGATTCGAGATTAATCAATAAAGCGACAATAAACTATTTCTGGAATTAGTGTTTGGCATCCGAGAAAATTTCATTCATAATTGAAAACACAAGATCTGATCTCGAGCGTAAGAAGTAAGCTTCATATTCACAAATTAAACATGTCTAAAAAGTAAATTGAAGTCGGTTAAGAATCAACTCACTCGAATCTCCGATGAATCGTCCTCTGTTTTCTTGTGTCCTTCAAAGTGCACAAGAACATCGATGAACAGAGAACTCAAGGAAACTTTCGAGTAGAACACCGCGATTTTAAGCCAATCGGAATCTCGATCTCCTAAAAAAGACCGAACAACATCGAAGGAAACAGATAAGATCAAAATACAAACGCAGTGCAGAATTTAGAACACGAATTTACAAATCAAATTACAGAAGATAAGAGAGAAGGAAACCTGAAATCCTGAATGAGGGGAAAGAGAACAAGGAGTCGAATCGAGAGCGCCTAAGCCATCTATCCGTTCAAAATGCAAAAAAATTCTTAGCGAATTTGCTTTTCGACGTTATTTATAGTGAAGGATAACGGGCTTTGGTGGAGAATTGAAGCGGGAAATTGAATTTCAAGTGACGTACATTTTGGCGGGCCGTTGGAGAATTGCAGTCGGATAAATGGAGGCAAATCTCAGCTTTCACACTCATTTTTAATTATTTATTTGAACGAAAAAAATAATTGGATATTAATAAATATATATATATTTTTGAATTCAACAACATTTGGGAGCAAGAGAATTCAAACCCGTAATCTCTTAGTCATAAGCATATACTTCATGCCAGTTGAACTATCCTTTTATTGACATATTAATAAATATATATTGAATTATAGGTTAAATTACAAATTTAATTTATGTGGTTTGGACATAGTTTTAATTTGAGGCCTATAATTTTAAAAGTTTCAATTAAGTCCACAAAGGTTGGACTTAGTTTGAATTTGGTCTCAATATTGGCTAAATCTTACAACTTTTTTCATGAACCGTTTTTAATCCATTGATACAACTCACCTATTTTCTTTTATTTTTTTTATTCAACAATAAACCCTAACACAGTTAGTCAAATTTGAAATATCAAACTAAAAACTATGATGTGTTAATATTGTAACAACATGGGTCCCTTTGGGGATATTCGATAATATGGTAACAATATGGACAATTTGTAAGGCTTGCCTAAACCATAGGAATCGTATTGAAACATAGCCAAAACAATAGAGATTAAATTGAAAACTTTAAATCACCGAAACTAACTTAAGACTGTGCATGAAGACTAAATTGAAATTTAACTTACGTTTTGATCATTCAGTTGATAGCAAGAAGCCTCCTACATAATACCCCTCAAAATTTGAAAGTTATTATTATTATTTTTTATTTTTTATTTTTTTGAAAAGTTATATATCTATTTTTTTGTACTTCTCTCTCCTACATATAAAAAAAAAATAAAACTATGGCGGGTATGAGATCTCTCTTGTAGTTATCTCATTAAATAGTTTATCTTATTGTGGAGGTAAGTTATGTTATTTTAAAATCAAATGACCAAATTAAAATTATGTCCAAACTAAAGACACTAAATTTACAATTTAATGCCAAACATATTTTAATGCCAAACATTTTTTTTTGTTTCCTCTCAGAATTCGCTAGTTTTAATTTTAATTTTTTAAAAAAAAATGTTTGATATTCTGGTTAAAATTTTATAGATGTATTGTTAAAAAAAAAAAAAAAACTAGTTAGAAATTATGTAATTTCTTATTTTACCTGTCTACGTCAATATTTTAATTGAGAATTTTCAATTCCATTCCCAAATTTTTTAAACTGAAACTGGAGTATGTACAACATTTCTTACCTAATAAAAACAAAGTCATAAAAATAATGTACTGTCATACAGTTCAAAGACAGCCAAAAAATAGGAAAAATAAAGTAAAGTAAAGAAGTCATTTCGTTAGACAAATCAAAAACAATTCTTTGCTTGTTTTACTCAATCATATACGCAGAACTTCTTTGGTATGTTGTTTTTTTAAAATAAAATTTATTTTTTTATGAGAAAAATTCAATAACAATATGTTTGGGTGATTTTTTAAAAGCTGTTTTATTTTACTTTTTTAAATGGAATATTTCTAAATATAATTTATTTTTCCTTTAATATTGTTATTAAAAAAATTCCTATAATATTTGTTTAAAAACATCTTTGTTCTTATTTGTTGGCAGTGAAATAATGTCTTCATTCTTCGAGATACAATTTCACCATCACGCTGTAAAATTGGTAGTAAAATCAAGATATAGTTTTACAACCACAAGTTGGAGAAATTGTTTGATGAGACTGTCATAATGTGACTTGACAGTTTTGCACTATTAGATGTGGAAGAGATAAGTGATAAAAATGCTTCGTTTTTATATCCAATGATTATTAAGGAACATACATATTTTTAGATATATATGCGACGGTTATTAACAGACAGCTACACTATGGTGACCTCATTGAATAATTTGGTCCACAAGTTGCCATACATTAAAATCTTGTATTTTTTAGTACAATGTTAAAATCATGTATTGAAAACACTATTTCAATATTGTTATTAAAAAAATTCCTTAAAAATATTTTTAAAAATAACATATTTGTTCTTATTTGTTGGCAGTGAAATAATGTCTTCATTCTTCGAGATACGATTTCACCATCATACTGTAAAATTGGTAGTAAAATCAAGACATAGTTGTACAGCCACAAGTTGGAGAATTTATTCAAGATACGATTTCACCATCACACTGTAAAATTGGTAGTGAAATCAAGACATAGTTTTACCGCTACAAGTTAGAGAAATTATTCGATGAGATTGTCACTATGTGACTGACAGTTTTGCACTGTTAGATGTGTAAGAGATAAGTAGAAAAATGCTTTGCTTTTATATCTCATGGTTATTAAGGAGCAGAGTCAGCATACATAGTTTTAGATATATATTTGACGGTTATTAACAAGTAACCACACTATGACAACCTCATTGAATAATTTGGTCGACAAAATGCCATAAGTTAAAATCTTGTATTTTTTAGTACAATGTTAAAATCATGTATTGAAAACACTATTTCACTACTATGTGGAATCCTGTTTTATTATTTCACCATCATATGTGTTTTTTTGTTTATTATTATTTTATTTTATTTATAATTTTGATCATTAAAACTTTGGTACAACCAAATAATCAAATAAACTTTTCATAAATGTTTATTCTAGCAATATTTTTATTAAATTGATATAGTTTGCCAAAGTAAACTCAGTAAAGTGGCTTCGCTCATTCCCTCATCAGCTTGGTCAAGCGGCTTCACTCCTTGCTCTTAAAGTGAGTTTGCTTCCGAGCCTAGTAGCTAGTAGTAAGCTATGAAAGCCATGGTAGCAGTTCTTGGCTGTTGAGTTTAGGCACATCTAGTGCTATGGAACTCATGTGCAGTCAGAGGTTCTAAGGGTTGTCTCGTTCCTTCTTTTAAGAGCAAGGTACCTTACTTAAGTAATTAGTATTTGTGTAATGCCCAACAAAATACATTCAACAACTCAAGCGTCGTCACATAATCTTTTTGTTAGTGAAAGGTCAAACGAGCCTAAGAACATTTAGAACTATTTTTAAACCCCAGGACTAAAAGTGACTAGTTTGAAACTTCAATACCAAAATAGACATCAAACTCAAATGCAATGATTTAAAAGTGTATTTTATCCTAAAATCAACACTATTTTAAAAATAAGTTAAAAAAATAACACTATTATTATTATTTTTTAAAGTCCCTATAGACTATAGTCTATACACAAACACAAATATTCCGCATTTAGAACCACTTTATTTATTTATTTTTTAATACGACACCATTACGTAAACTTAGGACCAAATCTTTGATAATTTGACCCTTCCCCTAAATCTTTGCACTAACAATAATAATCAAAGTGAGACAAATAAATAAGAATTTCGCTTTCTTCGTAAAAAAGGAAAGCAAAGCAAAAAAAAAAAAAAAAAAAAAAGAACAAAACCAAACACGCCCTTCTTATTTATTAACCAAAAGCAAGTTCAGTTCAGTTTCCCAACGGCGATCTCTCTGTTTCCTCTCTTCGTCCGAGTTGACTCACTCACTTACTCGCCTCGAAGAAGATGAGTCAAGATTCGTTCATTTACAGCTTCGTGGCTCGAGGAACCATGATCTTGGCCGAGTTCACTGAGTTCACTGGAAATTTTCCGGCGATTGCGAATCAGTGCCTTCAGAAACTTCCTTCTGCCAACAATAAGTTCACTTACAATTGCGACCATCATACCTTTAATTTCCTCGTCGAAGATGGTTATGGTAAGAATGCTTTGAATTTCCTCTTGGTTTTGATTTGTTTCCTTTTCGATTTTGGTGTTTTTTTGTGGTTGTTTTTTGGGAAGGAACTGAGGGGAAGTTGAATTTCAGCTGGAATTTGTTGGATCTAGTCTGATTACTGTTGGGTTTCTTTTATTTTGCCAATTTTTGTTGCTAATTTGCTCGAATTCGTTCGGAATGAAGGGATTTGGAAGTGTATTTTTGTGTTGGTTTTGATTGATTTTGGATTTTTAGCTTAGGTAATGCTTGTTTGAACTTTGAAGTGAGTCTCCAATCAATTTTTGTTCATCTTTTGAGCATAAATTTGATTTTGGTTCTTCAAAATTTGGATGAGAATTGAAAAATGTTTATGCAATACATTACATTACCAAACAAGATAAAGAAAAATGTTGGCGAGTAGAGCATACTAAAACAAAAATGTAATCAAACGGCTCTGAGCTAGCTATTTCCAGCTTCTCAATGTGGAAATGTTTGTAAAATGTCATAATTGCTACTGTAATTTTGATGTTTCTTAAGAATAGCTTTAAATATGGCATCAAAATGTGAAATTTCTGAGTTCAAATTTGTGGAGTTTTTGTTTCTCCATTCTTTTCCATAGGCGTTTTGAATTAGTCTATTTGATAGCTTAAACTTTTGGGTGTAGGAATTTCTGTTAGATGAATTTAAGTTCAAGGAACTCTTTCTTGTTTTAATACCATATACATGGTGCCTTCATGGAGTTTTGCAGCTTATTGTGTTGTGGCGAAAGAATCTCTCAGTAAGCAGATATCGATAGCCTTTTTGGAACGGATGAAAGCCGACTTTAAGAAAAGATATGGGGGCGGTAAAGCCGATACTGCTGCTGCAAAAAGTCTCAATAAGGATTTCGGGTAAGTTCAGACACGAAAAGCTTTATCTCAAATATGTATTTGTATATCTGCCTAAGCAGTATGAAGAGGCATACTTTCATGGATTTTTTGCAGGCCAGTTATGAAAGAACACATGAAGTATATCATCGAACATGCGGAAGAGATCGAAAAGTTGATAAAAGTGAAGGCGCAAGTATCGGAAGTTAAGAGCATAATGTTGGAGAATCTCGACAAGGTAAACAACTTACATCAACTTGGTTCTGAAATATCTTAGATTTGTTTGAATTTGCGCCTCTCTAATCTTTGTTACATGACGTTTATCATTATCATCTTGTTTTTTAAGATCTCTGGTTTGAAGATGATCACCCTGAGTTGGTCTAGTCGATATAGTCGTAAAGTCGAGTACTTTCAGATGCATATTTGTGGCACTGAATATGCCTCTTGGAGATTCTTCGTGTGGTGGATGATCTATGAATCAAACATGGTAGATTTAATAGCAAGATTATCTTGGTGCATCTTTTTGTGGTGTAAGTCCATGAATCAAACAAAACCGAGCGGTTTGACCATTTTTGTTCGTTGAAGTTGGTTTCTAACTGCATGAAAACCAAAAACTACTTCAGTCAGCTTCGGTCTGGACGGTTTTGGTTGTTTCAGTTGGGTAGTTAGTTCACATTTCAGGGTAGTTCGTTTTTGCTTAGTTTTTCAGTTCTTGCATACTGAAAGTCAATTCAAGATCGACTTGTGCTAAAACCTGACGCTGAACTAATCATTTACACCTCAAACATCTATGCCTATTCATCGTCCTTTCCATGAAGTTGAGATTCTCACTTCTTTCTCTCTCAACGCATCAACCATGAGATCTTTCCATATCCTTTCAGGCTTTTGAGAGAGGGGACAACATCAATTCTCTTGCTGACAAAACAGAAAGTCTTCGAGATCAGGTAATTCGACCGAACCCCGCTATTCTAAAGCAGATAATCTATCAGTAGAAACAAACAACTTGAGAGTGATCAAAATTTTCTCGATATCGACAGGCCCAGACTTACAGAGGACAAGGAACTAAACTGAGAAGGAAGATGTGGTATCAGAACATGAAGATAAAGCTAGTTGTTCTTGGGATATTGTTAGCTCTTGTGCTCATAATTTGGGTTTCCATTTGCCATGGATTCAATTGCACCAATTAGTTTGTACTGTAGACAGAGAAGGGCTGAAGTGCAAGGGAAAGTTTTAGCCTTTAGGCTTGTGTTTTCAATGGCTTGAGAGCTGTAAAACGAATGCATTTTCTCTTCAACAGTGATATATTTTTATACGTGTAAGTTTCTATTTGAATGGATGCATTTTTTTTTTCTCTTTTGAAACAGAGCTTGGATTATTAGGAAGAAAAAGTTTTTCTTGCATTCTTTAGATTTAAGTCTTATTTTAGTTATTGAGCCTTTATATATATATATTTTTCCCTACCTTTCCTTTCTTTTATTTGGGGTGGTCTCATTTTTTTAGTACAACAAATGTGGGACAAAAATGTGAACATTTGACATCAATAGGCCTTATCAGTTGAGCTATGTTCATGTTTGTGTGGTTTCGTTACTCAAAGTATTCTATTTTGATCATTAAAATATTCTAGACAAATTTATTTTGCCTTTTACAATTAACTTTAAGTAGTTTACTTAATGGAAATCTTGAATTCAATTACTATTATTCTGACCCTTTTTTTAGTTTAATAGGAAGAATAAACACAAGGAAACTATGAATTCAAACAGTTTTCCCCCCTTATATTTTTCATTTTTTTTCAAAAATTTGTTTTCTTTGGTGGTTTTTTTTTCTTCTACAATAATTTTGTTACATGGAAGATAGATAATTCTTTTTTTCCTTTTTAAAAAGTTAAATATAGTGACGGTGAAAATTTACGAAAAGAATTAAGATGAATTATTTAGGAAAAAGTAGAGTTTGTTTATTTGTTTATTAGGCAATTGACACATTCATTGGCTAATATAAAATATAACTCAACGGCTAAAGCATTTACCCATTTTTTAGATTGAAAGTTCAAATCTCCACACTACATTTAAAAAATTGGCACACTTAGCTACAATATCTTTTTGTGAATTTTTGAAAATTTATTTACTAAAATACATAACTAAGCTTAAAACAAAACTAGAAAAGGAAACATTATGACACATGCACATCACACAACTGAAAAAATATTGATTATAATATTTGATATGATATTTTATCAAACTAAAATATTACTACACATAAATAAAAATCAATGCATAATTAACTTATTTTCTTAGCCTATCCTAAATAATAAATTTTTGGGGAAAAAAAATCCATTTGTACCCCTAAACTTTGGGTTGTATCAATTAAAACCTCAAATTAATAATTGTATCAATTTAAACCGTAAACTTTCATAAATTAATCAATTTAGACTATCCATTAGTGATTTATCACTATTTTTACTTGATTTTTTCTTTTTAAAATCAATTCAAGATCACCTAAATAAAATTACTCTATGCTCCTAAAATCTTACCAAAGTAGCTAGAATAATTATCACGTAATTATTTTGAAATAAGTAGAGAAAAATATAAGAAGACAAGAAGATTTAACCATTCATATTAATGAAAAACATTTAAATTGATACAATTATTAGTTTGAAGTTTTAAGTGATAGAACCCAGAAGTTTAAATATATAGATTGACTATTACCCTTTCGTTTTCTATTACTTTAATAACATATGAGAGTATAGATTTGAACATCTGACCTTTTGGTCAAGAATATAGTACCTTAACCAGTTGAGCTATGCTCTGGGTGACAACAATTTTTCTACTTCAAATAGAAATAAACATATTACATGAAATAATAAACATTAAGGCAAAAAAGTTAATTCTTTCACTTCAACATAGGGGAAGACAACCCATGATCTATTCAAATTAGATGGGTTTTGATTTTTAGGAATGGAGAGGCAAACCGGAATATAGCTAAATTGGTATAGGTGTATACCTTTGACCTTGAGGTCAAGTTCGAATTCTCCATCCTAAATGTTGTTGAACTCAAAAAAAAAAAAAAAAGTGGTAAGAAAGTAAAGTGCTCTAGCTAAATATTAGTATTTATTATTATTGTAATAAAAGAAAGCATTTATTGTTAATATTATATGACGTAAAATTGGTATGGCATATTTTGAATATTGTGTATATTTACTATTCACTCCTTAAACATGGAAAAAAAAATCAATTTATGTATTTATTTTTTAATCTTGCTAGTAGTATTATTATTTGTTGGTAGAATACTTGCACGATATTTTATTAGATATAATTTAAATATGGGTTCATGGAATAAGATGATTTGATAGTTAGTTAGATGGACTGCAGTACTTCTTCCCCCGTGAACTAACTTTATTTTAAAAATGTCAAAAAATTTCATAAGAGGAATACAATTCTTTAGCTAATATTTATTTCAGATATATATATTTTTAAACTTGTTAAAGTATTGATCAATGTTTGTAAGCTTATCCCTATTATGTTATCATAGTTTTTTTTTAAAAAAGAAAATTCTATCATTATTCTATGCTATTAATAAATGTAATAGAATGAATCAAAACCACCAAATTTATGTTAATGAATCAAAACCACCAAATTTATCTTTTCTTTTTAGAACAATTTATCTTAGTTTAATGGTTTAAAGTTTTTTAATATAATAATAATTTAATACAGAACAAGAATCTTAGTTTGATCTATTATTTTCTTTTAAAGTAGAGCATATATAACCACAAAAGACCACTAACTCATTCTATAAAATTTTGTGTGCATTATTAATTATTATTAAGAAGATAAATTTATTGCAAGTTCATAATTTAAAATTTTGGATGCCCTAATGTTCATAACTAATTTTCCATAACTAGAAATAAATTTTTTGAATACAATTGCTATTATTCCAAGTTTAGATTAATAGGAAGAAAACAGTTCTCTAATATTTTATCTTCTCGACTTCACTCAAAAGTAAAGAGACAATGAATTTGCCAACATGTATATAACTCAATTGATTAAAATATTATATTATCGACCAAAAGGTCATAAACTCATAAAAAAAAAGAATTTAACTCCTCTTTTTCCTTTTCCCTTTTTCATTTTACAAAATGTTGTTTTGTTTATTTTTTTTCTATATTATTTTATTATATAGAAGATAGATAAAATTTTTATGTCAACTTAAGGATAAGTCAACTTGTTAAGACATTATAACTTTGATTAAAAAATCATAAGATCGAATCTTTATCCCTACATATTTTTCAACTAAAAAAAGACTTATTTTCATAAAAAGTGGAAGTCCAAATTACAAAAAGAATTATAATGAATTATTTATGTATATTTGCTAAATAGGCAATTGGCACGCTCGTTCAAAATATCTCTTTGTGGATTTTTGAAATTTTATTTACTAAATACATAAATAAGCTTAAAACAAAATCAGAAAGGGAAACAGCATGACACGACTTAAACGATCTTGGTAATAAATAATATTTGAGGTAGTATTTTATCAAACTGTGCTATTTGATAACTATTTGGTTTTTAAAAATTAAGCATGTTTTCTCCTAATTCTCTACTATAAGTTTATGTTCACACTTAATTTCAAAAGAGAAAATGAGACAAGTGTAAATGAACTTAATTTGTATTAATTTCAATTTAATGGAGTACAATCTCTAATTTGTTTCTTTGATTTTTCCTCTCAAATGTACATCTGACTCGAGGACTTTGCAGCTTGTTCTTGAACGTAGATTTGTCTCGAGGGTTTCACAACTTGTTTTTGAATGTGGATTTGTTTCGAGGGCTTTGCAGCTTGTTCTCGAGGTTGAAGCTTTAATCAATCTTTAGGGTTTTCAAGTCTTGAAAAGCTTTTGGTCTTCATGGAGTGTTTAGCACCTAAGAACTTTAGGAGTGTTGGCACCTAAGGACTTTAGGAATTATTCAACACCTAAGGACCTCAAGAATTCTCTTTGAATTATGTGGAGAGTTTTTAATTTATGAACATTCAAATGAAGGAGAACTCTTATATTTATAGAGCTTTTCATGACATGTGGACTTGGGCTTTAATGACCTCTGAGCCCAACACTTGAACTTGACCTTTGTTGGTTTTGAGCTTAGCCATTTGAATTTGGATTTTGTTTAACTTTGACCCAAATTCCATATGACCTAATTTTGATCGAATTAAATTTAATTATCTAGTCAAATGAAGACATGTGGCCTTTTAATTTTAGAATTTACCAAATTTTTGTCTTCAAATTAAATTTGGGACACGTATCAATTTATAATTGGTCCCAAATTTAATTATTTGTAATTTTGTCATTAATTTGGCATAATGACGTGACGATTGAAGATTGACCGAAATTTCTCTGTCAACAGTTTCATCTTTCGAAAGAAAACATTTGAATTCTTAGCAAAATTTAAAAAACAAAAACAGGAGTTTTTAAAAATTACTTTTTTTAGTTATCAAAATTTGGCTTGGTATTTTAAAACATAGGTAAAAAGTAGATAGCAAAGCAAATAAACCCATAGGTGAAAGTAGTATTTATAGGCTTAATTTTCAAAAATAAAAAACTTAAAATCAAAAGGTTATCAAACGGGTCTAAATTATTATACACAAATAAAAATAAATGAATAATTAATTATTTCTCAACCTAAATGGAATTGCCGCTAGAGATTTCCATTTAACCCGCGGGGCGGGGAATCCCCGATTACACGGGAAATGGGGGAGGGAGCGGGGAGATTTTTTTCCCCGTTGGCTAAACGGGGACGGGGACGGGGAATATATTCCCCGTCCCCGTCCCCGACCCCGACCCCGACCCAGCCTCGATTCCCCGCCCGCTGGGATTAGTAATATATATATATATATATATATATATATATATATATATATATATATATATATATATATATATAAAAGTTTTTTTTTAAAAAAAAAAAACTATAGTAGGAATTAGTTTAAGACTATTTCGTTATAAAAAAAAATTAAAGACTATGTTGTAATATTGAAATTTGAATTTTTAGAAATTAAGTTGTTTCGACATTATAGTATTTTTACTTATGGTATATTATGGTTTTTATTAGGAAATTTTATAACATTTTCTTTAAATAGAATTATATTGAAAATTATTCATTTAAAAATAATTTTTTATTATGGTTGAGAATAAATTTAGAAAAATAAAAAAGATAAAAAAAAAAAAAACAAAACGGGGAAAAATTCCCTGCGGGGAACTCGATTCTCGCAAATTCCCTGCTGGGAATCCCCACCCCGATCCACGCGAAATTAAATGGGGAATTTCGCTGGGATGGAAAATGAAATGGGGGGCGGGGACGGGAAATCCATTCCCCGGCCCTGCCCCACCCCGTGGACATCTCATTTGCCGCCTGGTAAAGGTCATATATATATATATATATATATATATATATTGTTTTCCAGAAAATTATAAGAATCACGTGGGAAAGTAGAAGAAATAGATGGTCTGAATTCTATAGCGTCTCAAGTGTGCGAAATACAAAAATAAAATAAAATAAATTATGGACAAGAATAAATTGTGATTCGACATTGAATATAAATTTTGTAGCATATTAACTTTAAATAATTAAAAAAAAGTTAGATTATTATAAAATTGGCCCTTAATTTTTTAAAATTGTATCTAATCATATCTAAACTTTTTTTCTAAAAAAAAAGTTGTGTAATATGTCTATATACTTTCATTGTTGTATTTAATATATCTAATCTTTAAAATCTGTTTAATAGGTTCTTTAATCATTAATTTTTTTTTATCTAATAGGTCTCTGTACTTTAACAAATATATCGTAATTTGTTAGGCATAAAATTAAAGTTTAGAGGAACTTATTAGAATCGAAAATTGAGAAATTTTTTAAGCGTGTATTAAAGTTCATTAATCTATTAAGCATATATAGTTCTAAAAGTTTATGAGCCAAATTTGTAATTTAACTAAGATAGAAAGTATATATTCCATCGAGGCAAAAAAAGGCTTAACTTGTACTACTTCGAAATTTTTGAAAGAATTTTATTATTATTTATAGTTTAACAACATATGAGATTGAAGATTTGAACATCTGACCTTTTGGTCAAGGATATGCCTTAACTAGTTAAGCTATGCTTTAGTTGACGATAATATTTTTTTTTTAAAATTTTTAATTACTTAAAATTGAAATAAACATATTACATGATCATGAACAAATAAGGGAAAAAAGTTAATTCTCTCACTTCAACATAGAGGAAAAAGATGGCCCATCTATTCAAATTAGATGGGTTTTGGTTTTAGGGCATGCTCCTTTAGAAATGAGAGAGGGAGAGATCCCTTCTTATTCAGATGTCTAGTAGTCCCTATCAACATTTGCATGAAAAAACAAACCATCATCACATTAATTTTAGGAATGGAGAGTGCTCTAGCTAAATATTAGTATTTTTTATTATTGTAATAAAAGAAAGTATTTATTGTTATTATATGACACAAAAATTATACAATTGGTATGACTTAATCTATTTACTATTTAATCCTTCAATTTTGAAAAAAAATTCAATCATCATCTCTAATCTTAGAGTATGTATTTATTTCTAATCTTGTTATACATTATTTGTTGGTAGAATGTTCGCATGATATTTTATTAGATATAATTTAAAGATAGGATCATAGAATAAGATGATTTGATAGTTTTAGTTGGATGGATTGTATATAAATAGATACTTCTCCCACGTGAACTAACTTTATTTTAAATATGTCAAAAGGTTTTTAGGAGGAATACAAATTCTTTAGCTAAGATTTATTTCAACTATATATATATTGTAAACTTGTTAAATTAATTGATCAATATTTGTAAGCTTATCACTATTATGTGTTAGCATAGGTTTTTTTTTTAAAAAAAGAAAATTCTATCATTATTCTATGCTATTAATAAATGTAATAGAATGAATCGAAACCACCCAATTTATCTTAGCTTAATGGTTTAAACTTTTTTAATATAACAATAATTTAATACAGAACAAGAATCTCAGTTGGGAAACGATGCTTATGTGAATTCCTATATAAATGAGATAACCACTTTGATAAATCAGTTGAAATCAGTTAAAATAGAGTTTACTGAGGAAGTAAATGCTATTATGTTATTAACTTCTCTACCTGATAGTTGGGAAACGATGAAGATAGCAGTGTCTAATTCGGTAGGAGAAAATACTCTGAAATTTTCAGGGGTTTGTGATTTAGCCTTAGCTGAGGAAATTCGTAGAAAAGATAGTAGTAAAGAGTCTACTATAGGATCAGCTTTGGTTGTGACTAAGGGTAAAGATAAGATTAATGATGAAAGTACGCCGAGTAGCAGTAGGAAGAAGTGGGATTATAGGAATAAAGAGATAGAATGCTTTTACTGTCACAAGAAATGTCTGTTATGGGTGTCCAGCCCATTTGTCAGACAAACAAGGTTATTTTTTTATGTTCGTGGGCCCAAAATGTTGGGTTATATGTTTAGCCCATTTGGGGTTAAATGTGTGGGCTTATCTAGAAAGCCTAGGTTTTTTTAGGGGGCATGACCTAAAAAAAAAGAGAGGAAAAACGAAAGAAGAATACAGAAAACGGAGAGGGAGAAGGTAGTTCGATTTTTCAGAGACAGCTTTCACAAAGTTGTCAATTTCCGGAGTTTCAGCCGTTGGATCTTGCTGAAATTTGGTCAGCTTGTTGAGGACACATAGGGTCATGTTGTGAACGGTTGGATCGTCGTTTTGAGCTTCGGTTTGTCGGTAATCACTGATAGACGGAATCTGGAAAACTGGGTGCTTTGTTTAATCTTTTATCTCTCTTTTGTTGCTCTCTTATGTATGGAACTGTTGGTGGGTTGTGAATCTTTGTATGACTGATTTGGGTTCTTTTTCCCTCAATTTTATCATAATAAGAGAAGGTGACAAGGGTGGACTTCTCATAAGTCCCGTGGTTTTTACTCTTCACATCGAAGAGGTTTTCCACATATAATTTGTGTGTTCTTTGCATTTAGTCTTCTGCAATTTTTATGGTTTCCATTGCTAGTTGATTGCTTGGGAATTATTTGGTGAATAATTTGTGGTGCATTGGAATATCTTTTTTGGTTGGTTGTCTTGGAGGAGATCTTGGTGGGTTGTTGTTATATTGTTTTTGGCCCTATCAGTTGGTATCAGAGCTAAGGTTTAATTTAATCATTGTTATGGAGTCTACTAGCAGTAGTGGAGGTAATTCAATGGTTAGACTGACATCAACCAATTATTCCATTTGGAGGCCGATGATGGAGGATTTGTTGTTTTGCAAAGATTTGTATGATCCAATTGAAACAACCATAGAAGCTGATGGCACCATTGCTAAACCTTCAAAACCAGAGAAAATGGAAGAGAAAGATTGGGCTAAGTTAAAGAGGAAGACTTTGGGGACTATTAGGCAATGGGTTGATCTTAGCATTTTCAACCATGTGTCTAAAGAGTCCGACCCATATGATCTGTGGAAGAAATTGGAAGGTCTTTATGAAAGGAAGACCGCGCATAACAAAGCTTCATTAATCAAGAGACTTGTTAATTTGAAATTGAAGGGTGGGAAGTCTGTTTCTGAGCATTTGAGTGACTTCCAGGATATTATTAACAAGTTGACTACTATGAAGATTATTTTTGATGATGAATTGCAGGCTTTATTCTTGTTGAGTTCTTTGCCAGACAGTTGGGAAACCTTGGTTGTGACTATTAGTAACTCTGCTTCAGAAGGTGTTCTATCTTTGAATATGATCAAAGAAAGCATGTTCAATGAAGAGATAAGAAGAAAGGAGATGGGAGTTGATACTTCGAATGCTCTTCTTGTTGAGAATCGTGGAAGAAGCAAAAGTAAAGGACCCAAAGGTCGTGGTAACTCAAAGGGGAGGTCTAAGTCTAGAGACAAAGAGACTAAGACATGTTATTACTGCAACAAGCCTGGCCATATCAAAAAGTTTTGCTACCGTTGGAAGAAAGAACAAGGTAAGAAACAGGACTCACAAAAGGAAGAAGATGATAAAAATACTGCAGCAATCACTTCTACAAGTGATGGTGATGTCACTTTGATTTGTGCAACTAGTGAGTGTCATCATGTAGAGGGTTCAGACACAGAGTGGCTGGTAGATTCAGGTGCTTCATATCATTGTGTTCCCAAAAAGGAGTACTTCATGAACTATCAATTTGGTGATTTTGGTAGTGTGAAGATGGGAAACAAGAGCTCAGCTAGCATTGTTGGGTTAGGTGATATTCGTGTGAAGACAAGTGTTGGGTGCATGCTTACATTAAAGAATGTGCGCCATATTCCTGATTTACGCCTTAACTTATTGTCTGCAAATGTCCTTGATCAAGAAGGGTTCCAACATACCTTTGGTGATGGTAAGTGGAAATTGTCTAAAGGTTCGATGACAGTTGCTCGTGGTGAGTTATGTTGCTCTTTGTATAAAACATACTTGAGGGTATGTTCTTGTGAGCTGAATGCAGTTGAAGAAAATAATTCTCCTAATTTGTGGCATCGAAGGCTAGGACATATGAGTGACAAGGGGATCAAACTGTTGGCAGGTAAATCTCTTATTCCGGTTGATAAAACAGTTTCTCTTGACCCTTGTGATCATTGTTTGGCAGGTAAGCAGCATAGAGTTTCTTTTTCTAGAAAGTCCACTAGAAGACAAGGAAAATTGGAGTTAGTTCACTCCGATATTTGTGGTCCTATTGAGGTAGAGTCTCTTGGTGGCAATAGATATTTTGTCACTTTCATAGATGATGCTACTCGAAGAACTTGGGTGTATATGTTGAAGACAAAAAGCCAAGTGTTTGAGATTTTCAGAAAGTTTCATGCTATGATAGAAAGGGAGACCGAAAGAAAGTTGAAGTGTCTTCGATCTGACAATGGTGGTGAGTATACTTCGAATGAGTTCAAGTACTATTGCTCACAACATGGCATTAGACATGAGAAGACAGAGCCCGGCACACCACAACACAATGGAGTTGCTGAAAGGATGAACAGAACCATTGTAGAGAAGGTGAGGTGCATGCTTAGAATGTCTGATCTTCCTAAGACATTTTGGGCTGAAGCAGTGAATTGTGCCGTGTATTTGATTAATCGATCTCCATCGATTCCTCTTGGTCATGATATTCCAGAGAGAGCATGGAAGGGACGTGATCCCACTTATTCGCATCTGAGAGTCTTTGGCAGCAAGGCATACATGCATGTGCCTAAAGAACAGAGGTCAAAACTTGATTCGAAGACTAATCCATGTGTATTTGTTGGGTATGGGGATGAAGAGTATGGTTACAGGCTCTATGATCCAGAAAAGAAAAGGTAGTGAGAAGTAGAGATGTAGTATTCTTTGAGCACGAGAAGGGTGTAGATCTTCTGAGTACAAGGTACATTTCTATTTCGAAATTGTCTTTTGATACTACTAATGGTTCCACTTCTACTCCTTCTGTTATTCAGTCGTCAAATGAGAATGTTGAGGATGTACTTGATGATGTACATGATGATGTTGATGAGGTAGAACCTGATGGTAATATACCAGATCATATTGATGATGATGATCTTGATGACTCTTCATCTGATGAAGAAATCCATAGGGAAGATGTGCATGACGAAGTGATTCATGAAGAAGTTTATGAGCAGGGGGAGCAATCTACTCCTCAAGTAGAGGATACACAGGTTCGAAGGTCCATAAGAGAGCGTAAACCTTCAATATGGTATCCAAGCTCAGAGTTCATTCTAGTTAGTGAAGGTGGGGAGCCAGAGAATTATCAAGAGGTCTTGTCTCATGATGAGAAAGATCAGTGGCTTGATGCAATGAAGGATGAGATGAATTCCTTGAAAAAGAATGAAACCTATGAGCTAGTACAGCCTCCAAAGGGCAAGAAAGTCTTGAGAAACAAATGGGTTTTCAAGTACAAAAAGGATGGCGAGAAGATAGTAAAGCGCAAAGCCAGATTAGTGGTAAAGAGATGCAACCAGAAAAAGGGCATTGACTTTGATGAGATATTCTCTCCGGTGGTCAAAATGACATCTATCAGAACAGTGTTGGGTTTAGTAGCAAGTCTTGATCTTGAGTTAGAGCAACTTGATGTAAAAACTGCATTTTTACATGGTGATTTGCATGAAGAGATCTACTTGGAGCAACCTGAAGGATTTGAAGAAAAAGGGAAAGATAAACTTGTTTGCAAGTTGAAGAAGATTCTTTATGGGCTTAAACAGGCGCCAAGGCAGTGGTATAAGAAATTTGATTCGTTTATGACAAGCAATTATTATAAACGAACTACAGCCGATGCCTGTGTGTATTTTCGAAAGTTTCCTGGAGGTAACTTCATCATCATTCTTTTATATGTAGATGATATGCTAATAGTTGGACAAGATGCAGATATGATTCAAAGTTTGAAGAAAGACTTGTCCAAGTCTTTTGACATGAAAGATTTGGGTCCTGCAAAGCAAATTTTAGGCATGGAGATTACTCGTGACAGGAAAGCTGGGAAATTGTGGTTATCCCAAGAGAAGTATATTGAACGGGTCCTTGGAAGGTTCAATATGAAGCATGCTAAACCTGTTGGTACACCGTTAGCAACTCACTTCAAGCTAGATAAGAGAGCTTGTCCTACAACAGAGAAGGAGAAAGAAGCTATGTCAGCCATTCCTTATTCTTCTGCAATTGGTTCTCTGATGTATGCTATGGTGTGTACTAGACCTGATATTACACATGCAGTCAGTTTAGTGAGTCGTTTCTTATCCAATCCAGGTAAGGCTCACTGGGAAGCAGTGAAGTGGATCTTCAGGTACTTGCGAGGCACCTCCAAATTGAGTTTGTGTTATGGAGGTGAAAAACCTATACTTCAAGGATATACTGATGCAGACATGGCAGGTGATCTTGACAACAGAAAGTCTACCTCAGGTTATGTGTTTACATTTTCAGGGGGAGCCATCTCATGGCAATCCAAGCTACAAAAATGTGTAGCGTTGTCCACAACTGAGGCAGAGTATATTGCAGCAGTGGAAGCAAGCAAGGAGATGCTATGGCGTAAAAGATTCCTTCAAGAGCTGGGTTTGAAACAAGGTGAGTATGTGGTATTCTGTGATAGTCAGAGTGCTATGGATTTGAGCAAGAATTCAATGTATCATGCTCGCACAAAACACATTGACATTAGATATCATTGGCTGTGAGATGTGATTGAAGAGAAGAGAATGAAACTGAAGAAAGTCCACACCGACAAGAATAGTGCAGATATGCTAACTAAAATAGTTCCTGGAAGCAAGGTTGAGCTTTGTAGTAAGCTTGTCGGGATGAGGTTTAAGTGATCATGGATGTGATTGTGTCTTCCCCGTAATGGGGCTGGAGGGGGAGATTGTTATGGGTGTCCAGCCCATTTGTCAGACAAACAAGGTTATTTTCTTATGTTTTTGGCCCTATCAAGGTCACACTAAGAGTCGATGTAGAAAGTTAAAAGAGGATCTAGAAAAGAAAGAAAAACGGGAGGCAAATGCAGTGCAAGATGCCTTAATCTGTGTTGGGTAGTGACACAGAGAGTTGTAGTAATTCATCTGAGTGGATTTTAGATAGTGCAGCTACTGTACACATAGCTTCAAATAGGAGTTTGTTCACATCCTTTACGGGAGGATGTCATGGCCTAGTGAGGATGGGGAATGGTAGAACATCCAAGACTAATGAGATTGGAGAGGTCAGTCTGAAGACAGAATGTGGGAATAAATTAGTACTGCAAGATGTCAGGTTTGTGCCCAATGTTAAGATGAATCTCATCTCCACTGACAAGTTAGCAGATGATGGCTACATGTGTGAGTTTGGCAGACGCTAGTGTAAACTCAAAGGTAGTTGCAGTTGGCCACAGGAAATCTACACTGTACAGATGTCAGTTGGATGTTGCCAAAGGGTTGAAGAGACAGTGGATGCCAGTTAAAGCTGCAGATGGTTGTAGTAGAGGTACAGTTGAGCCAGCAGTAATGATAGCCAAGTTTGATCGGTTAGATCAGGTTCCTTCAGTTCAGAAACAATTGGGAAGTCCAGGAGAGAAAGTTGATGGCTATTATGAACCCCCAATTGTCAGACGGTCAATTGAATTGAAGAAGTCGCCTAGGCGAGTGGAGGCATCGAAGTGGAAGGCCAGAGTAGTTGCTAAGGTCAAAGGTAAGGTCTCTAGTTTGGCAGCAGGTTTGAACAGAGGATTCAAGCCCTTCTCAGAGTGTATCTTCTTCAGGAACAGTGGTTCAGGGTTGAAGAAGATGTCAGTTGTTACCACTTAGCTGAAGTGGGAGTACGTGTCTGTCTTTTTCGTCTAGGAGACAAATCCACGTAGTGAGCCCATATCTCGGGGCGAGCACAGATGCACTACAGTTATTTTCTGATGGTTGCCTGTTTTGTGACTTTGTTGTTTTTCAGGTATTTTGAGTCTTGAAGTTTGCCAAGAAGATTAGAGATAACAGTTGTAGTGGGAGTTAGGCCTTGGAGTTCGCTAAGGTAATTAGTTTCATTGCAATGGGAGGCAAGATCGTCATTTTGTCTCCAAGTGGGAGATTGTTAAGTTTTGGTGGAGCCAAAATTCAAGGCTACAAATTATTTTTATGAAAACTCATCCCAAAGCCAACGCATGCGAAATAAAACGTTTCTTAAGCCTCAGCCAAATTTGGGCCTTAGCCCATTAGGTCACTTTTGTGAATACACACATATATATACCTTTAGTTGTGTGTCTTGCGGCAGAAGCATAAGAGAAAAAAATAAGTCGAGAGTATGTGGCCTATTTGCTGTTTTGAAGAAATACACAGTAAGTGTATTGTGTGCGTGACAGTGAGTATATTGTGAGAGAAAAAGGTGAGTTTTCTCTTGTGGTTTTGGAGTTTATTCTTCGTTGTTTATCCCAAGTTATCGGATTGAGATACTTGGAAGTCAATAGCCATTGTTGGGCTATTGAGGGTTAGTTTGTGGCGCGAGTTTTTGAAGCTCATTGTAATCTCTCATTTAGTAGAACCTGCAGTTACAGAAACTGGACGTAGTCCCAAGTTTGGGGCGAACCAGTATAAACTTCGGTCTCGTTCTCTTTTTCCTATCTCTCTTTAAATTATTATTGTGACTTTTATTTAGTTGGCTTATCATGTGGAAGGGGAGAATTAATATTGTAGTAATTTTATATTATTATTATATTATTATTTTTCTCCTAACAAAAAAACGTTTTCATCTTAACTAAATGGATTGCCGCGTGGTATAAATGTCATATCTTGACTAATCTTTTTTTTTAATAAAAGAAATTGTTCTCTAGAAAATTATAAGAATCAAGTGGTAAAGTATAAAAAATATAGAAGAAATAGATGGTATGAATTCTAACCAACGACATGTTGAGAGTTATTTTGAAATGGTTTAAAATACTTTTATCATGTTCAAAATTACTTTCAAATATACTTTTAATTATTCAAAATCATTTTGATAGTATGAAAATCACAATTATGTTTAAAAGTGTAAAACCAAACATTAAGGTCCTATTTGATAATCATTTAGTTTTTAGTTTTTGAAAATTAAACCTATAAATATTACTTTCACCTATGAGTTTTTTTTTTTTTTTTTTTTTTTTTTTTTTAAATTTTTTTTAAATCTACTTTTTACCTATGTTTTAAAAAAACTAAGCCAAATTTTGAAAACTACTTGAAAACTAAAAAAATAGTTTTCAAAAACTTGCTTTTGTTTTAGGAGTTTAGCTAAAAATTCAAATATTTTCTTAAGAAAGATGAAACCATTATTGTAGAGAAATGATGGGAGAATTAAACCAAGCACAATATTCAAAAACTAAAAACCAAATGATTATCCAACATGACTTAAAATTATTATTTCTAATAAATAACTTTTAATAAATAACTTATAAACAAATCAATTTCACTAAAATTATTATTTCTAAAACCACTTCCAAACATGCCCTATGTAATCAAGCGTCTCAAGTGTGTAAAAAAAAAATTATGGACAAAAAAAAACTGTGATTCGAAATTGAATATAAATTTTGTAGCATGTTAACTTTAAATAAAAAAAAAAGTAAGATTATATATTTGGTCATTGAACTCGTAAAGTTGTGTTTAACAAATTTCTAGATATTTAAAAAAGTATATAATAGGTCTATATACTTTCAATGTTGTGTTTATTGTTTAGTATATACCTTAAACTTTAAAAACTGTTTAATAAGTTATTGAACTATTAGTTTTGATACGTCTTTGAACTTTAACAAATATATCGTAAATTAGGAATTTGTTAGACATAAGATTGAAGTTCATAGGAACTTATTAGAATCGAAAATTGAGAGACTTTTAAGACACTTATTAAAGTTCAGTAATATATCCAACAAAAGTTTTTGAATCAATTTGCAATTTAACTAAGATAAAAAATATATATCCCATCGAAGAAAAAAAGGGCCTAATCTGTACTACTTCTAAATTAATTTTTGAAGGGATAATTATTTTAATTTTTTTTCTTAGTTTAACAATATATGAGAGTAGAAATTTGAACATCTAACTTTTTGATCAAGGATATAATGCCTTAACCAGTTTAGCTATGCTCTAGTTGACGATAATTTTTTTATTTAAAAAATTGGAATAAACATATTACATCGAAATAATAAACAATAAGGCAAAAAAGTTAATTCTTTCAATTCAACATAGGGGGAAGATGACCCATCTATTCAAATTCGATGGGTTTTGGTATTAGGGCATTGCTCCTATAGAAATGTGTGAGAGAGAGAGAGAGAGATCCCCTCTTATTCAGATATCTAGTCCCTATCATAATATTTGCATGAAAATAAAGAACTATCATTACATTAATTTTAGGAATGGAGAGAGCTCTGGCTAAATATTAGTATGTATTATTATTGTACTAAAAAAAGCATTTATTATTATTATTATAGGATGTAAAATTATAAATTTGGTATGACAATATTTACCATTAAACTTTGAAAAATATTCAATTGTCTCTAAATTTAGATTATGTATTTATTTTTAATCTTGCTAGTGCTAATATATATTTTGTTGGTGAAATGTTTGTATGATATTTTATTAGATATAATTTAGATAGGGATCATAGAATAAGATGATTTGATCGTTAAGTTGGATGGATGATATATAAATTGGATACATCTCCCATGTGAAGTAACTTTATTTTTAAAATGTCAAAAAGTTGCATAGAGGAATACAATTCTTTAGCTAAGACTTTATTTGAACGATATATATTTTTTGGTAAACTTGTTAAATTAATTGATCAATATTTGTAAGTTTCTCACTATTCTGTTGTCATAGTTTTTTTAATTAGAAAATTCTATCATTATTCTATACTATTAATAAATGTAATAAAATGAATCAAAACCACCCAAAATTTCTTAGCTTAATGGTTTAAACTTTTCAGTATAATACTAATAATTTAATACATAACAAGAATCTTAGTTGATGAAATGATATACTATTATCTTTTAAAGTAGCATATATATAATTAACCACAAAAGAGCACTAACCCATTTTATAAAATTTTGTGTGCATTATTAAAATATTAGGGAAAAAAATCAATTATTACCCCTTAAACTTGTCAAGTTGTATCATTTTCATTCTAAACTTTCAATTTCATTGAAGTGAACCCTAAACTTCAATAAGTGTTGCAATTTTTACTATCTATTCAATTTCTACTAATTTACTCACTCATTTTAACCATATATATATATATACACACTCATAATCTCACTAATTTTAATAAAATCAAGTTTTACAAAAATTAAGTTTGATCAATGCACAAAATAACTTTTGAATAACTTTTCAAAGCTTATAATTTCAACAAAAATTGAGCTCTAATGTCAAGATCTCTAAAAATTTGTATCTTACATATGTTTTACAATTCATAAAACGCACATGAAAATACTTTTTTTTAGCAATCTTTCGACCAGAAAAACTCATCGGAGGGTAAAAATTGCAACAATTTTCAAAGTTTAAGATTGGTATTGGAACACTTATCTAAATTTGAAGTGAAATGTGATGAAATTGAAAGTTTAGGATAAAAAATTGATACAACTTGACAAATTTAGGGGTAAGAATTATTTTAAGAAGATAAATTTATTAAGTTCATAATTTAAAATTTTGGATACCTTAATATTCATAACTAATTTTCCATAACTAGAAACAAAAATCAGTTAACGTTAATCCAATCCTGCGTCCAATGTCTATAACAATTTTGTTGGTAGCCTTCCATTATTCAAGGATGAAAATATCCGTTGATATGTCAATATATCTGTAAATCGGAGGGTTGAATATAAATATTGAGGATTAATCGATATCTACAATATCTTCATAAATACTCATAAAAGATAAAAAAAATATCATCTATTAACTCTAATATAAATATGTTGAAATCGATATATCCGTAAAATTGAAATTGTGATATCTTTCGCATTTCCAAAATAATAATAATAATAATAATAATTATTATTATTATTATTGTTGGTACTTGGTAGCTTTCTCTCTCTCCCATTTTTCTTTTAAATTACGGAACGCAACCAAATTACAAGCGTAAAACTTAGGCCCCGTTTGATAAATCATTGGTTTTTGATTTTTGAAAACTAAGTTTATAAATACTACTCCCACTCATAAATTTACTTGTTTTGTTATCTACCTTTTATCTATATTTTCAAAAACCAAGTCATGCTTTGAAAATTAAAAAAAGTAGTTTTCAAAAACATGTTTTTTTTTTAGAATTTGGTTAAGAATTCAAATGCTTCCTTAAGGAAGATGAAAACCACCGTAGAGAAATTGGAAAAAAAAACAAGCTTAATTTTCAAAAACCAAAAACTAAAAACTAAGGCCCCGTTTGATAACCATTTGGTTTTTGGTTTTTGAAAATTAAACTTGTTTTCCCCAATTTTTCTACAATGATTTTCATCTCCCTTAAGGAAGTATTTGAATTCTTAGCCAAATTCTAAAAACAAAAACAAGTTTTTGAAAACTACTTTTTTTAGTTTTCAAAACATGACTTGGTTTTTGAAAACATAGGCAAAAAGTATATGACAAAACAAGTAAAACCATAGGTGGGATTAGTATTTATAGACTTAATTTTTAAAAACCAAAAACCAAAAACCAAAAACCACATGGTTATCAAACGGGGCCTAAATGGTTATCAAACGGGAATTTTTCCATTGAAAAAAAAAAAAAATCCTTTTCCATTGTAAAAAAAAAAAAAAAAAATCCAAAATAGAAAGAATTCAAGCAAAAATTATGAAGCCTTATTCAGAAAATTTCCACGCAAAGCAACTTCGTTCAGCACATAATCAAAACCTTGGCAAAAAAAGAAAAAGAAAACAAAAAAAGGAAAAAAAAAATACACGTAACCATAGACATCCATACTCTTCTAAAGATCGTAGGTTCAAATCTTTTACTCCAATTTAATGTGATATTAACATGTAATCAGAGTCACACAACACAACTAAATTCAAGACCAACCTACATTAATATTTATTCTCACAATCTCATTCTTAGTACCCACTAAAAATGAAAGAAAAAAAAATTATTCAAATGACCGAAACAAGGTAACTGACAATTCTATATCACACAAAGCATTTGAAACCTGCATCCAATAATTGGCCCATCTATTTCAAACTCGTACCACATGAAATTTCTGAATCTGCATCCAACGGTCATCAGAAATCGAATAACTTTTCTTGAGCTGGAGGAAATGAAGAGAGAGATCACACAAGAAGCTTAAACAAAATAGTAGAGTGAGAGAATCATATATATTTTTTTCTTTCTTTATTTTGTTCTTTAATTTTTTTTTTGTGTGAATTAGATGGCTTAATTAGATATCTTTAACTTCGAAATGGTCTCGATTTTTGACGACGATGTCGAACATGTGCATGGATTTGAATTTGGCGAAATCTTTCGGTAGAGAAATGAGATGGACCGTCGATCGCTTGTGGAATTGCAGCAGATTCGGATCGTCGTAATAACGCTCCCAACCCAACGTCATCAATTTCTGTTCCAACGCAGCGTATGACGTCATCACCTCCTCCGTCGGGCTGTACACCAGCACTTTCCGGCGAAGTCTCGACCGGTGCCCGCCGTCCGCCGCATCCATTCCGGCGTTCTCCACCAACCGAACGACGCCGTTTTTGAACACCCAAACGCCAGCCATAATATACCTGCTAAGAGTTTTTAAAGAAAAAGGCTCTCTAAGACTTTGAGAGAAAACTGAATTGGGGTTTTTGGAGATTGGTTTAAATATATATAGAGAGAGAGGTGGAAATAAATAATTGTTATTATTATTGATTTAATTTTGTTGTTGGCTTCTCAAGAACTCTACTCAATTTCTCAATTTTTCTTTTTTATAATAAATTTTTTTTTTGACAAGATATGGAGGTGAGGGATTCGAACCTTTGCTTTCTTGATCGAAGTACAAACTTTATGCTAGTTGAGCTATACTCATGTTGACTTAATAATAAAAGCCTCGTTTGATAACTATTTAGTTTTTAAAAATTGTGCTTGTTTTCTCACAATTTATCTACAATGGTTTTCATTAGAAACATTTGAGTTTCTAGCCAAATTCCATAAACAAAAAAAGTTTTTGAAAATTATTATTATTTTTAGTTTTCAAAACTTGACTTGATTTTTGAAAATATATGTAAAAAGTACGATAAGAAAACATGAAAATTCATAGTAAAATTATTATTTATAGGCTTAATTTTTAAAAATTAAAAATAAAAAATCAAATATTTATCAAACAGATCAAAATAATGCTTTTAATTAAGTCATGTTTATTCTTTTTAATAAATTATTTGCAAAGTGTTAAAAATTATTCTCGAGTTTTAATATATATATATATACATAGAGAGAGAATATGTGTGTTGGGATGAGAAGTGTTTCTAGAACGTTATTTGTTCTCGATATATTGTTATTAATTTAAAAGAATCTTCAAGTGTTAATAAGAAGAAAAAAAAAAGGATCTTGAATAGTAAGAATAAGTGCACACTAATCTGAAATAGTTACTTGATACATAAAGATATAATCTCACTTTGGTTAGGGCGGCGTGTTTTAATTGGTCGTAAATTAAAAAAGTTAAAATCTTATAGGGAGAGATTTTTTTTTGTACAATAAATGTTGTGCATGGAGATTAACCTACGACCTCAAGAGAAAGAATATATCTATATCTACATCTATATCTATATATATATAAAGTTGATAAAATTTTGCATTTTCTTTGTGAAAATTTTTGGCCAAATACCTGATTTTAGCACATATATATTTCTAACTAAAAGACAGGCATAGACTTTACGTAATAAAATTATGTATCTACTAATTACGTGGCTGAACCGAACATTATAGGGTGCTATATTAATGCTAATTTTTGGATAAAAATTAATTTTCACTCCTAAACTAATGACAAAGTGCATCATTTTTTCCTTCTAGCTTTGTAATTTTTACTTTCCAATAGACTTTTATTTGAAAAATCGTTACTTTTTTTTTTTTTTTGCAAAGGTAATATATATTACTGCAGAAAAAAGAGAACCTCACAGTTCAAGGTCAAGGTACAAAGAACGACCAGAACAAAGAAATGAGAGAGCAACTACAAACCTCTCAAGAAGCAAAAAGAAGACCAAAAAGACAATCACGTAAAACAATTCCAATGGAATAGTCCATCAGAGGACACACATCCAACCCAAGAAGCACAACGATAAGTAACATCAGACTGAACAATAAAAGAAAAGCTTGAGGAGAATGTGCCTCAGACACATGCAAACTCAAATTCCACTCACACTAGACATGGTAGAGTACAACACACCAAGCAACCCGATACCTTCGTCGTTAATTTTTTATTTTTTTATGTGAGCTTAATGAGTTACAAAATATATATCAAATACGAAATTAATGTGACAACTTTAGAGAAAAACAACAAGAAAGTTGGATTTTTTTATTTATTTTTTTCAATTTTGGAGATTTGTTCAATAGTTGATCTTGTGCCTTAATGGAGCTCAATTTTATGCAATACTTGATTTTTATTGAAATTTGTGTTTTTTTTTAAAAAAATTATTGAGTGAATTTGGCGAAAATTGAACATTGGATAAAAATTGAAACACTTGTTCAAGTCTAAGGTTTAAATGTAAAAAAAAAAGTTTAAGATTCAAATTGATGAAATTGAAAGTTTAGAGTGTACATTAATACATCATCTCTAATTTAGTGTATGAGTTGATTTTTTTTCTTAATTTATATACACATACATACATATATAAACTAAGGACTAAAATACCATGAGGACAAATCAATAGATTCTAAAAGCTCAAAGAAAGTGAAGTTTTAACATATATTATAACTATCACAAACATAAATATCTATTTCAAGCAATATGTTTTTTACTCAAAATTAGAAAATTTCCACTTGTTCTTTTCCCAACAAAGCATTATAAAAGTTTCTCAAAAAGACATCATTCTATATTTTCAAAGCTTTGGTATCTATGTTCTTAATCTTAATAATTCCCCATCTACCTAAATATGAACTTATTCTCCATTATTGCTCTTAAAAAACACTAATATATTTCAATTGGGTAAGTTTGTGTTCATATATTTTTTAAATGATCAGGAATTAATGAAACATAAATATATGGAATAATACACAAACCTAGCTAGTGGTAGGGTTGGTATCTATCTTTGATTTTCTTTTCCTATTTATATGGTATAAGAAATAAAAAAAAGAAAGAAATGGAGAAGGGCATTTCCATTGTTTTGATTTCCTTTTTCCAAAATAGAATAAAGTAGAAAATATTGAAATGAAGGATATATTCCTTTGATTGGACAAAATTGGAAAAGCGGTTACATACCTTAATTTTTCATGATTGAATGAAAAGGATAATACTTAGACAAAATTCGTCAAAATTTTCATTATATTCAATGAATACTTGAAATAATTTTCATTTTCTCGAACATTTTAGATGTGACATTTGTAGCCTTTTTATATATGCTCATGTATGCATAAATCCACTAAAATTTGACTTTGATTTTATACTTTGCCCGTTGCATATTATTCCAATATTTTCAAGCTTTCAAAATGCCAAACAAATTCATTGTTAGATTTGAAGGAATTATTATGGATTCGATTTGGATAAATAAAGTGGTTACAAGAATTTAACGATTGATCAAAAAATGATGTGCTTAAATACATGTTGGATTGCGTATGATTTTGGTATTACCAAAATACCCTTTAAATAAAATTTAAAATTTATCATCCATCTTTTAATTCATTATTTTTTTTAATGGAATTTCATATTTAATCATTGATAGTGACTTCATTTCTAAGTATAAAAAAAATGATGTGACACTATTTTTATTATTTATATATCATATTCCAATTATCACTTTCTTGAGAATCATTAAAAAGTATTAAAAAAATTCTTTAAAAATAATATATATTTAATGAAAGTTAAAGGTTAAATTTAAAATTTTAAAAGTAAGGATCAAAATAAAAAATATATAAACTTTTGGAGATGAAAACTATATTTAAATTCCAATAATTATCCCACTGGCCTTCGAAGTTGGAAATGATTGAGATTATCCGAAATTCCAAAAATTGTCCGAAGAATTTTGAATAGAATGGCGTTCACATAAAAATCTATGCGTTATTTATTTACTTTTTTGAGTACAAAAATCTATGCGTTATATTAAAAGATTAGAAAATAAATATTAATGGAGAAATATTTTTTTTTTCTGTTCCTTATATTCAGAGTGAAACTGAAATTTGATGTTAATCCGAATACAAGACAGTGGATAAAATATTAATTAATATCTAAAAGATTGATGGTCCAATCTTCCATCCTTACAATTATTAAACTTAGAAAAAGAGAAACTAGATTTTTGTTTTTGGCATATTTAAGGTGATTTAAAACGTTTTTCTCGAAATGTTCAATTGAGTTGAGAATAATTTTGAATATAACTACAGTTATTTAAAGAAACATCTTATAGAGAAAAAGTTTATTTAATTTCAATTATTTATTTATTATTATTTTTTGAGTTCAAGAAATAAAGAACATAGATTTGATCTTTCAATCATTAGAAAAGTAAGTTACGTATAATTGAGCTATGCTAAAGTCGACCTATATTATGGTTTCTAAATATGTGTTTTTAATAATTAACCCTATGTAACTTCTTTTTTTGAAAATAAATTTACGCTTCATTACTATTTTAGACTTAGTTATAATTTGATCTCCACAATTTAATTTAGGTTAAATTACGCATTTAGTCTATGAACTTTGAGGTTTGTATCTATTTAGTCCATGAACTTTCAAAGTTACAAACTTAGTCCTTGGACTTTCGAATTTTTTAAAATTCATGGGTCTAATAGACACAAAATTGAAAATTTCGAGTTCCATTAGACATAAAATTCAAATTTATATCTAATAGAACAATTAATTTTTAAAAGTTTCGAGTTTGACAGGGACTTATTAGACATAAAATTGAAAGTTCAGAGACTTATTAGACACAAAATAAAAAGTTTAGGGACCTATTAGACACTTTTGAAAGTTTAGAGACCAAATAGACACAAACCTAAAAGTTTATGGACTAAACTTGTAATTGAACCTTTAATTTAGTATCTATAATTTAAAAATTTTCAATTTAATTTCTATAATTTATTTAAATTTAAAAAGCACGTTTAATTTGTTTTGTTTATGTAGTAATGTGCTTTGTGTTTTCCACCCCTTTGAGAACTTATTATAGACACTTTCTAAAATTTAGAAACAACCTAGAAAGTTAAGAAGCTAAATTTAAAATTTAACCTATTTTATTTGGTACATTGTATTAAACAATAATAAATTTCATCAAATTGGCCCTATACTTAATTAGATTAATTTACAATTTTTACCTTTAGTTCGATTCTTGGTATATTTACTCACTAATCTTATCTTACCATATATAAAAGTGGCTATGGAGGAGAATCTTTCTTTTCCTATTTTACCCTTAACATACTTTAATATGTCTCTTTTGTCCTTACAAATTTTTAATTATTAATTATTAATTTTAAAAATTATTTTTGGTTAAAATATCATTTTAGGTCCATGTACTTTAAGTTTCATTCCATTTTAGTCCATATATTTTCAAATGTTCAAATTTAGTCCATATACTTTCAATAAAACTTAAATAATTGGTCCATATTGTTAGTTTATTGTTATTTTTTCTAAAAAAATTAGTCTCTATTAGCTTTCCCTCCAAAAATTTTGGAAATATGTTCACATTTTGTCTTTTCTTACATACAAATTATTATTATTATTATTATTTAACTAATTTCAATAAAAATTAACTTCAAACAAATGGTAGAGACTAATTTTATATATTGAAAGTACATGACTAAATTTAAACATTTGAAAGTACAAAAACTAACCTCTTCTCTCCCTTCAACTTTATTGCATAGGAAGACTCATAGGAGTTGTTTTGGGCACTAAGTCGGTCATAATAGTCTGTAGGTTATAATAATCTGTGGGGTTATTTAGTCTGGGTTATAATAGTCTATGTTTGGGGTGCATAGTACTCCACAGACTATTATAACCCATGCCCCAAACAACTCCATAATTTCAATGCAAAATTCATTGGAACCCAACGATTCTTTTTCATTACCAAAATTTAAAAAAAAATGCAAAAATTCATTGGAACCCAAGAGTTCTTAACTAAAATTCATTGGAGCCCATACCTCTAATATATCATCATAAATTTGTTGAAATTCTTCTCATGATCAAAGCAAATAGATGATATGAAGTTGGTTTGAAAGGAAGGTTTAGAGAAAGAGAGAGAAGTTAATTAGCATTAATCGAAAAAATTTCTTATACTAAGGTTGGGTACTGCTTTCATTAATTAGTTGTTACATCAACATCCTTTTGAAAATGATGTGGGACCCACTAACATTAAAAAAGTATTTATAAAAACAAAACTATAATGTCATGAACAGAAGGAAACTATAATGTCATGAACAGAAGGAGTACGATACTCCCGTAGTTCTAGAAATCTACCTTAAATATTAAAATTAGAAAAATAGAATTTCAAGAGAAGTCAAATGTGCATATTTTATATCGTAAAATGGTAATAAGGAGAGAGAAATTTCAAATTAGAGAGACGAAGGCTTAAAATTTGAGAAAGAAACCGAATACTCAAATACTACCATACAATTTTTTGAAAATACATGAAATGGAGAATCACAATAACTTTAAGATTGACATTTGAGGTTTACATGCCAAGAGAATTTGTCCAGGAGATTCTAGAAAAATGTAGCCCATGATTTTAGAATACGAAACAAACTAAACTCAATTCATTTCAAGTATAAAGAAAAACAAATCTTTCGCTAAAAAAAGTAACAATTCAACTAACTATATATACCGCGCATCAAATCAAATCTAAACTTTAAATTAAAACGAATATAATTTTTTTTTAGTTTTAAAATGAATAAAATATTAATTAAGATAAAATATTCAGAAAATAAAATCAAACTAACTGCATTTATTTAAATTTGAAATCAAAATAATATTAAAAATAAAATATGGACAATATGAATAGTAAATCTAATGTTAAATTACAAGTTTAGTCCATAATTTTCAAGTTTATGTTTATTTGGTTATTGAACTTTAAAAATAATTATTTAGAAAGTTTAGGCCCGTTTGATAACCATTTGATTTTTTGTTTTTGATTTTTAAAAATTAAGCCTATAAATACTACTCTCGTTTTACTTGTTTTGTCATATACTTTTTGCCTATGTTTTCAAAAACCAAGCCATGTTTTGAAAACTAAAAAAAGTAGTTTTCAAAAACTTGTTTTTGTTTTTAGAATTTGGCCACTACAGGAAAAAAGATATACGATAGCTCCAAAAAAATGCTATTATAGACATTTTATAGCGTTTACGAAAAGTCATTACAGCCCACGCTATAAAAAGTCTGAGACTTTTTATAGCGTTTTACAAAAGCTATAAAAAGTCAGACTTTGCACAGCGTTTTATAAAAGCTATAAAAAGTCAGACTTTTCATAGCGTTTTTTAAAGGCTATAAAAAGTCAAACATTTCATAGCGTTTTATAAATGCTATAAATAGTCTCAGACTTTTAATAGCATGGGCTGTAATGACTTTTCGTAAACGCTATAAAATATATGTAATAGCGTTTGTTTTAGGCTATAATACCATTTATAAACCTTTTATGGCGTAAATGAATGCTATTATTGTATCTTTTTTTATAGCTTCTTGAATATTTTTATTAATGTTATTGTTCATAATTCATACATTGTTACACATTAGAAGTCAAATAATAAATATATGATCCATAAAAATATATATATTCAAAATGTGTCTTTACCTAAATAAGCATTCATACAAGATTCACAATGCCCACAAAAAAAAAATAGATATAGTGATGAATATCATATACTTGAAGATGATATAAAACATAAACTTTATCAATCTACTATTTATAAATTACAAAATATGTTGATATCAAAAGTCCAAACAACTTAAGCTAGTTGTGTTTGTGGTCAAGACATTGCATTCATCTTCCTTCATCAACCTACAAAACGTTATCAAGAAAGAAATAAAAATGAATATAAAATTATCAAAATAAAAAGGTTTATTGAAGAATAAATAATTTTAATTAATAATAAATAAATGTACGCACCGAAGATAACTTTGTCAGAAGGCCATGCAACTGTACTACCAACAGCATCTTCGATGTATGTCATTTCTGAGTTGGGCCTCCATAAAAATGCATCATGTTTTATTGGTAAGTCCACCCAAACTCTTACAGCTTGCGGACCGAGGGGAACATGATGAACAAGAACTTTTGGGTCATTTGAAGACCATCGACCTTCAGCAACTACCTCTCCTGTACCACACCAATCTAACAACTTGCACTTGCGGAGAGCATTATGATTGTTAATACTCTTCACCAACAAGGCAATATAAAATGTAATATATAACATAGTGAGCAACTTGTGAAAATTTTGTTTATCTAAAATAGTTTAGTAAACTACTAAAAATAAACTAGAATAAAAGGAACAAGTAATAACTACTTTACCGAAGGTGAAGATGCAACTGGGTCAGTAAAAATATTGTTAGCAATAGGTTCATTTGTAGCATTAGAAAGTTGTTCACTTGTATTGCCCTAAAATTAGAAGAATTGAAACAAAAAAAAAAAAAGGTTAAATAATAAGAAAACATGAACATAAACCTATATTGATTATACTAGTACTTGCATACTTGAAATTTGAGTATATGGGACATCACACATCTCATTTCAGACATTTCTCCCTCTATCTTCTTATACTTTTCTTCAAGTTTGGTATAATTGCTATCTCTTTGAGACAATACGAACAACTTTGAAATGGTCACTCCAAATCCAAGTCCTCTAATATGACCACGATCAGGACCAAGAACTTTACTTATTGCATCATTGGCCACATTAGTTGAAGAAGAGTTTGTCCTTTCATTTTCAATTTGCTTAATACGCTCCTAGCATCACATCAATTAGCAAAATAAAAGTGGTCAAGTATCTTTAAATTGATAAGTACCCTCCCCCTCCCTCCTCACTACTTAAATATAAAGCTTTTTCATTTGAAATTTCCAACTTCAAGAACCTTAACAATACAAAATTAAACTTGCACATATTCAATGTATGTCATAATATTATGAACCAACGAAACAATCACATAGTAAAAAATTCCTAGTGCATAAAAAAGTTTTATAATAAATAATCAATAAATAAAGGAGACGAGAAACAACAATAGTTAATGATAATAAACATATGCTTCAATCGTGATATGAATTGAAAGTTTAACTCCAATCCAAAATTGTACCCAGACAAGAAAGTGAAATTTGAACGTTAGATTCTATAAGATTTCATATGTTGCAAACTTCAACAGTGAGAGGTAGATTCCATTTTAAATTTTGGCCCATCAAAATTTACAAAAAAAAAAAAAAAAAAAAAAAAAGAAAGTAAACAAGAACGAAGATGGGACATATAGATTCCATTTTAAAATTTGAATAGAATCATACATAATTACAAACCAATGAATAACATACACCAATACAAGCTCAATAACTAACAACCAATAATATAATATTCTAATGTAAAAATATTGTAACAAAAGTTATAAATTATCCACATCCCTTTCATAGTTGTCACCATTGTGTAGATTACAAAGAATATCACCAGTGGTCAAACTCAAAACAAATGAAAGAAAATGACCTCATATTTTCTATTATGGAAATATTTAGATCCAAGAATAACCCTTAAGACACCTCTATTGTCAAGTCTAAATATCATTAGTGAATTGCTTGTATGTCCAACATGCAATCCCACAATCGACCAACTATCATTAGTTAATTTACTAGATGAATCTATCAACAGAGTTAGAAAAGAAGGAGAAACTAGAAAATTAAAATAGAAAAACTAAGAGAAAGAAGGAAAAAGAGATGAGAAAATAACCAAAATTGCCATTAGAAAATGGGAAACTAAGAAAAACATGGTTTTCCTTCCATTTTTTCATTCACTCTTCAATAGCATGCATGCATTCCATAAATGTGAAGGCAACGGCAGTAAATTCAAATAGAAAATGGAATTGAAATTCAGTACTAGTTTATGAACTTTTTGAAAAGATGTAGCAAAGGGTGGAGACATAGTAATAGTATCCCACAACACGTAATAGCACTCCATTTTTCTAGCATTTAGCTCGAAAACATGCATCTAACTTAGAGCTTGCAAAATTAGTCTATAACATCTGCCAACTATTGCATCAGATTTAGTGGGTTGATGTTCAAAAGTAAGCAACAATATATGTTGCTCAGCATTGTGTGGGGTGGGGAAAGTTTGTCCAACAATTTACAAACTTTGATGTTGCTCAAACCTACAATAATAATGCATCGTGTTTCTCATTTTCTTTATTATAAATTTTCAAATTGGGGTCATTTTTTATGGAAAAAAAAGTTAGTTCGAGTTTGGAATTTGTTTTGCTGTCTTTTTGAGCAAATCTTATACTTTGTATTTGTTGCTCACCATTATGTTGGGAAAGTTTGTGACATCCTATGCTCTATTTGTGTCAATATTTTTATGGATGCTTGTGAGGTTTTGTTTTATGCTTCGTCGTGTAATGGAAATCCACTAAAAACATACACATTAATATTATTTTAAACAATTCTAAACATATGCCCTCCTCATTGCTTTAAAATTACCAAGAAATTTTGGATCTATTTCTATCTCCTATTTGACAAAAAACAGGTATATAAATTAACAATAAAAACCCCTGCTTTTTTCCATATCCACCAAGTCCCCATTTAATTACTATTATTATATTGTTAACATTTAGGAGGAATTAACATGAACATTAGAACTTATTCCATAACATTCTTATATATTTTTCCATCCAGTAACATTAATTTGCATTTTTGAGAATCCAAATCCTCTATGCATTTACTTTAGAAGCATCTTAATTGGTCTTGGGCAGATGAGAATGGATTTAAACCTCATTTGCAATGACATTACATGAAAAAGTAAACAAACTATTAAAGAGTTATGTCATGAAGAATGTTGAGTTTCATCAAGATTTACCTGCCGGGAATGTATTTACTGCCTTATCACAACAACGCAGACACCTTTTCGATAAGTTCCACAATTCCTTTTGGCCTAGTTTTTGATCAGGAGCTATGTAAGTTAGATATTGATCCCACAACTCTGCCTCAATTGAGTTGCTTCCTAAATAGTTGTGATTCATCAAACAAGATATCAATGATGAAAGAAGAAAGTTCGAGCTTACGAACAAGTAATTCTAAGATTTAGAAAAATCAATGAATTTAAAGCACAAACCTAAACATAACTCTACTATATGCAGTTGAAATCACTCAAAATCACCAAAATTAAACTTAATTGACATGGAAAAAAAGGAAAAACCCTCGATTGACATAAATCAAAATTAAACTTCATTCTTTTAGGTTTCAAAATTCCCCCTTTCAATAATATATGTTGAAAATTAAGAAACTAGCTAGATATGGGTAGAGAATGTAAACTCTGGTTAAAGATCAAAGCAAACAAATTTTTTGAAGAGATTAACGAATGCAAACAAAAGATACTAAAAAAACAAATCAAAAGATAAACAAGATGAAAAAGAAGAGTTACAATAATTGTTCCATAATTGTGAAGCAACTTACATCAGTAAGTTTAGTCCTAAAAAAAGATTACACAGTTTTTCCAAAATCCATAGTTGTAAGAGATTAAATCATGTGAACTAATTGTTTCATCCAACAATATTTATGATCCAAAGATTTACAATGTCGAGATCATGGTTTGAAATAATAGATAGAGTAAAAGAATGGTAGAGTGCTTAGCAACTTTATATACCCAGAAATGTGAAGACAGATGGGGCAAATACCACAAAAGTAAAAAAAAAAAAAAATCCAATACTTCATTCTCTTTTTGTTGTTCGATGATTCCAACACAAATTATACAATAACCAAAATAAGAAATAACATCCAGTTTATCGAGCATAGGGATGATGTATGCCAAACAACAGATGAATCTCTTTGGCAAGACCCACTACTTCAAAGCTTCAAATACACAAAAGACCCAAGTAGATTGGCATAAAGCAAAGAGAAATCATAAACCTAAGGATTCGAAGCAAACAAAATGGGAAGTTTTCGTTCCCGCACAACAAGTAGATTGGTACAGAGCAAAGAGAAATCACAAACCTCAAGATTTGGACCAGACAAAGTGGGAAGTTTCTATTTCCCTCACAACAATAAATTATGAGGACATCACTTGAATCAGAATCCAGTCGAAGAAATCAATTGTTGTTGCTGAGAGGAAGATGTTGTAGGATCAAAACTCAAACTTAGGGTTGGGTCAGAGGCGAAATAGCCCCAACTTGACCCCCATTGAACTGGATTTGTGGGAAAGATTTTTGAGAGTATGAAGCAGAGAGTGGGAAATACGGAGAGGGAGAATGAGAAGAGGAGGGGTTGAGAGTGAAGAGTGGAGAGTGGTAAAATGTAAAATAGCGTTCCCTCTTTTTTTTTTCACGGTAAGAAGTTAGCCCGCCTAAAATTTAGAATGTCTAATAGCTTTTTGTAAAAATGCTATTATTTAAAGCTATGTTATCTATAATTTGTTGTAGTGGGGTTGAGTAGCTAACTAGATAAAAAAGGGGGTTGAAATCTGTCCTTCACAAAATACAAAAGATCATTTCTTTGACACATGAATAGCTAAATGTTACGTACTCAATATGTTAATGACTTCAATGGTATGAACTATTTATGACGTTTTATCAAACTATGGAGACGGGGACGAAATTCTAACTTTTAAAAATACATAAAGACTAAATTTTAACTAATTTCTCCAAATCATAGAGATCAAATTTGTAATTTAACACCTAAAAAAATAGGGAACTTATAGTTTCAACCACGGTGCCCAGCCAGGCCTCTGTCGTTGACTCAATGACCGAGGAGTCTGGAAAGGCAGCATTTGCAGTGCTAAATGATGTAGCTTGATCATTAAACAAATTTCCAGCGAAGGAACTGGAGGCATTGAAAGAATCTGTCGGGTCAAAGGCTGACGTGTCAAGAAAAGTAGAAATTTCATTGCCACATAGTCCAGCTTCATCATAAAACAAATTTTCATCGAAAGAATCTGTTGGGTCAAAGGCTGACGTGTCAAGAAAAGTGGAAATTTCAGTGCCATATAGTCCATCTTCATCATAAAACAAATTTTCATCGAAAGAATCTGCCGGGTCAAAGGCTGACGTGTCAAGAAAAGTGGAAATTTTAGTGCCAGGTAGTCCATCTTCATCATAAAACAAATTTTCATCGATAGAATTTGTCGGGTTAAAGGCTAACGTGCCTAAAAAAAGTGGAAATTCCAGTGTCAGATAGTTTGATTGCATTGTCATAAAACAAGGAACTAAAATCATCGAAAGAAGAGCAACCGTTTTTGTGTAAGATGATGCAGCTTTATCCTGAAACAACTTAGCGAAATTATTAAGTTGGTTCAATAATTTTGAGAAAGTTAGAATTTAGTCCTTATAGTTTGAGGGACTAAAATTCTAACTTTATCAAAATTATAGGACCAAATTTATAATTTAACTAACAAACTTTTAACTATAGATGCAACCGCCGCGCTCACACCCATCCCCACGGCTACCCTTGTTCCTATGTCTCTCCATTTCCCATCTTTCCTTGCAGCTGCTTTCTGCACGTGCGGTGCTGGTCGTGCTTGCGGCAGGTTCACCGCCTGTGCATGGTGCGGCACGTGCGGTGCTGGTCGTGCTTGCGGCAGGTTCACCGCCTGTGCATGGTGCGGCACGTGCGGCGGGCGTGCCTGTGCTTGTGGAGGAGCAGCTATGAATTTGAATTTAAAATTTAACTTGCCATTCGTTGTGCGTCCTGAACTTTCCTCGACTGGACGCGAAACCGGTTGCATGGATCTTCCATTTTTGGCAATTTGCAGAAGCTCTGAAATCGACACTTTGATTTCGCCAATGTTTTTGTGTTCGAGGAGGTCTTTGGAGATGAGAGTGAACGTAAGATGAGAGTTGAGAGATTGTTTTACCACACTTTGATCAACGATGAATTTCATTAGTCTTGGATTTTCGCCTTCTTTTGTATTCACGTTCGTTTGAGCTCTTTGCTCGCTCAAAGCGCCGCCCTTGAGTGTAACGATGGCATAAACATTCATCTCTGAGTTTGAGGAGAGGTCAAGTTTCTTCAGGCCTTCAACAGAAACGACGACGATTCCTAATATCAGGCAACCCATTATTATTATTTCTCAGAGAAATAGAAATATAATTGTCTTGAACGACGTAGAAGAAGGAGAAGTGTATGCAGAGTGTTAAGCATATTAATTTGTTTTAGTTTATGTTATTTAGTTTATTCTAAAACAGAGTATTGTTAAAATAGTTAGGCAGTAAGTTATCTTTTCTCTATAAATACCCTTTTGTAATGAAGCATTAAACAATTAATAAAGTGTAAAATCTTTCACTTTATGAAATATTTCATGGTATCAGAGCTATTGTGACCAACGTCTTTTCATTCCACGCGTCCTGTTTTTTCTTTCTTCCAGCATACCTTGAAAGATGGCTTCATCATCTTCCACAAGCCAAGAACCTCAATTTTTTTCCTCTGGAACTGATTCAAGTCTACCCATTTTCTTACTTTCAAACATTTGCAACCTAATATCTATTCGACTTGACTCCACAAACTATGTCCTCTGGAAATTCCAGTTTCGATCCATCCTTAAAGCTCATAAACTGTTTGGTTTTGTTGATGGATCATCACCTTGTCCACCTCGTTTTCTTCCTTCAGAAGAGGGTTCTACTCTTCCCAAGCAAGCTAACTCAGCTTATGATGACTGGATTGCAAAAGACCATGCCCTAATGACGTTAATCAACGCAACATTATCACCAGCAGCTCTTGCATATGTTGTTGGAAATGATTCTTCGAAGCAAATCTGGGAAACTCTTGAGCGACATTTTTTATCTACTAGTCGCTCCAATGTAGTCACGATGAAGTCTGATCTTCAGACTATTTCCAAGAATCCAACAGAATCCATCAACGATTACATTAAACGAATCAAGGAACTCAAAGATAAGTTGGCCAATGTCTCTACTGTCGTTCTTGATGAAGATCTTGTCATTTATGCGATGAACGGACTACCATCTGAATATAATACCTTCAGAACCTCCATAAGAACTCGATCTCAGACAGTTTCTTTCGAAGAGCTACATGTTCTTCTTGTTTCAGAAGAATCCGCCATTGAGAAGCAGTCCAAGAGAGAAGAATCTCTTCCACAACCTGCTGCTATGTTTGTCTCTCAGCGTTCTTTCTCCAATCAAAACAATGGGCGAGGAAATTCAAGAGGAAATTTTCGAGGAAATGGTGTGCCCTCACGAGGACATCAAGGTACTTTTCGAGGTAATGGTCGAGGCAATCAAGGGCGTGGCCGTATTTCTTCAGGAAATCAATTTTCTCCTGAAAATCGTGGACAGAATGGAAATTCTCTCTGTCAGATTTGCAATCGAAGTGGGCATACAGCATTGGACTGTTACAATAGAATGAACTACAATTTTCAAGGACGCCACCCTCCTATGCAGCTAGCTGCCCTGGTTGCTACACAAAATAATCAATTTGTCTCTTCTCAGTCAACCTCACCGAGTGCTTGGCTCATGGACTCTGGTTGTAATGCTCATGTCACCGCTGATTTCAATCAATTATCAGTAGCATCTGAATATAATGGTGATGATCAGGTCTCTGTTGGCAGTGGACAAGCCCTACCTATCACCCATTCAGGTTCTGGTGTTCTTCACACCTCTACCATTTCATTTAACCTTTCAAAATTACTTCATGTTCCTCATATCTCTTCCAATTTGTTATCTGTTAATCAATTATGCATTGATAATAACTGCACTATCACTTTTGATTCACACTCTTTTGTCATTCAGGACAAAACATCGGGCCAATCTCTTTACCAAGGACCCAGTATTAACGGCTTGTATCCCATTCAACCTACAAACTCATCAGCTTCAAATGATTTCTTTGCTCATGTCAGCACCAAATCCGCATCTTTTTTGTGGCATAACCGGTTAGGCCACCCACGCACTACTGTTCTTAATAAAATTCTTGCGTCTCTGTCCTTACCATCTTGTAGCTCTAATACTAGTGTATGTGAGCATTGTCTCCTTGGCAAAATGAAAAAGTTACCTTTCCCTTGTTCATCTTCTGTTTCCATGTATCCTCTTGAACTAATACATACTGATGTTTGGGGCCCTGCCCCACAGATTTCCTCTCATGGGTACAAATACTATGTTGTTTTCATTGATGATCTAACTCGCTATACCTGGTTTTTTCCACTTACAAAGAAATCTGAAGTTTACTCTGTCTTTCTCAAGTTTAAACCTCTTGTCGAAAATCTATTTTCCTCCAAAATTAAAATCTTACGTTCTGATGGTGGTGGGGAGTTTGTCAACAATGATCTTACCACCTACTTGAATACTCATGGGATTTTACATCAACGGTCTTGTGCCCATACACCCGAGCAAAATGGGGTAGCTGAGCGTCGTCATCGCCATATAGTAGAAATATCTCTCACTATCATGTCTAAATCTTCATTACCACTTAAATTTTGGCCTTATGCGTTTGCTACGGCAGTTTTTCTCATCAATCGTCTTCCTTCTCCAATCCTTCAAAACAAATCTCCATTTGAGTGCCTTTTTAAACGTTATCCAGATTTATCTCACTTACGTGTCTTTGGTTCTGCTTGCTATCCACTTCTCAAACCCTACAACAAGCATAAACTTCAACCAAAGTCATCTCGATGTGTCTTTCTTGGTTATCCACTCAATTATAAAGGATATTTGTGTTATGACATGAGCAAGGATCACATCTATACCTCCAGACATGTAATCTTTGATGAAAATACTTTTCCTTTTGCCTCACTGTCCAATATATCTTCTAATTCCATTTCCACTTTAGCACCCAAATTTTCTCCTTTACCTCTGTTAATCTCCACTATTCTCCCAAAGTTCACTGCTAATGGTTCATCTTCTAACATTTTTAAAGATGCTACTGTTTTGCCTACTCACACTCTTAATGCAGCAGCTGATGCACCTATGGTTAGGCTTGTTCCTAATCAGGCATGTACAAATATTGTTGATTCTGTTTCTCAGGCTATTGATATGACTCCGGCAGTGACAGATGGGAGTATTTCCACTAACTCTTCTAGTGCAGTTGACATACAAACAGCGCCCTCTACTACTATTGCTAAATCAACAACAATTGCTGCCAATAATCATCCCATGACAACTCGGAGCAAATCAGGCATCAGTAAACCGAAGGTCTTTGTTGCCTCTGTTTTTCTTGGGGATAATATAGAACCTACTTCATTTACTAAAGCTTCTCAGTCTACAGTCTGGTGTGCTGCTATGAATGATGAGTATAACTCCCTTATCAAGCAACAAACATGGGATCTTACTCCTTTACCAAGTGGTAAGAGTGCCATTGGCTGCAAATGGGTATACAGAGTTAAAAGGAATCCTGATGGGAGTATTGCCCGATACAAAGCACGCCTTGTTGCAAAAGGCTATCATCAAGAAGAAGGTGTAGACTATGACGAGACTTTCAGTCCAGTGATTAAGAAGCCGACTGTTCGAATTATCCTCTCATTAGCAACTCAGTATGATTGGCCACTACGTCAACTTGACGTTAAAAATGCCTTCTTGCATGGTGAACTCTCAGAAGAGGTGTATATGCAGCAACCACAAGGTTTTGTGAATTCTACTCATCCTTCTTATGTTTGCAAGTTGAATAAATCATTGTATGGATTAAAACAAGCCCCTCGAGCTTGGTTCGAATGTTTTACTTCTCATCTACAGACCCTCGGGTTCCTAGCCTCAACTGCTGATCCTTCGCTCTTTGTAAGACAACATCATGGATCCATCACATATCTATTGTTATATGTTGATGACATCATTGTCACGGGAAATTCTCCTACATATATTGATACTATGATAGCTCAATTACGATCCAGATTTGACATGACAGATCTTGGTTCTCTCAAGTACTTTCTTGGACTTGAAATTCATCACACAAAGAATGGTTTGTCAGTACATCAAACCAAGTATGCTCGAGATCTTCTTCAACGTTTTGGTATGCTTTCGGCCAAGCCATGCACCACTCCTATTGCTTTAAAGTGGTCTAAGACAGAATCTGCTCCTTGTACCCTTGAAGATGCAAAGAACTATCGTGCCATTATAGGAGCTTTGCACTACTTAACTTTCACTCGGCCGGACATAACTTATGCTGTCAGTAAGCTTTCTCAATTCATGCAATCACCGAATCTTGATCATCTTTCTGCTGTCAAAAGGGTACTCCGATATATTAATGGCACATTATCCGTTGGTCTGTTGTTTCAAAAGAGCCTGAATCCTATTTCTCTTAAAGCCTTTTCTGACTCAGATTGGGCTGGTGACTCAATGGATAGACGATCAACTACCGGATTCATTGTTTTCCTTGGTGCTAATCCCATATCTTGGGCTGCAAAGAAACAAACAACAGTCTCACGAAGCTCAACTGAGGCTGAATATCGAGCTCTTGCTGTCACTGCTGCTGAAGTTTCATGGATTCGCCAGCTTCTTCGAGATCTCTGTGTTTTTGGACAAACAACACCAGAATTATGGTGTGACAATCAATCTGCTATACAACTTGCAAAGAATCCTGTTTTTCATGGCCGAACGAAGCATGTCGAGGTGGATTTTCACTTTGTTCGAGAAAGGGTTGTTCGTCATGATCTCTTGCTTCAGTATATACCTACTGCCTCACAACTTGCTGACATATTTACAAAACCCCTTACTACTGAACGGTTTTGTTTTCTACGATCCAAACTCATGCCTTCTGTGGCTTTCGTTTGAGGGGAGATGTTAAGCATATTAATTTGTTTTAGTTTCTGTTATTTAGTTTATTCTAAAACAGAGTATTGTTAAAATAGTTAGGCAGTAAGTTATCTTTTCTCTATAAATACCCTTTTGTAATGAAGCATTAAACAATTAATAAAGTGTAAAATCTTTCACTTTATGAAATATTTCACAGAGAAGTTTGAGAGAGTTACGTAATTTGGTTTGATGGCCAAGAAGTTTGTCGGCCCTTGTTGTAATTTATATTGCCAAGGAAGCCCACCATCCAAGACTTTTTCAAAATATTTATTTATTACTTCAATTTTATTTTTTTTTGGATTAAATGACACCTTTAGTTTAATCCTTGAATTTTTAGATTTGTGTGTCTATTTGGTCATTCAACATTAACAAGTATTTAATAAGTCTCTGAATTTTCAATTTTGCGTATAATAGATCTCCAAATTTTAAAAATGTTTAATAAGTTTATGAACTTTCAATTTTACGTTTAATAGGTCTCTGAACTTTAAAAATACCTAATAAGTCTTTGAACTCTTAATTTTGTGTCTAATAGGTCTCTGACATATTCACAATTTTTAAAAATTAATGGTTTTATTAGATATTAAATTGAATTTTATGTCTAATAGAATCCTAAACTTTAAAATTTGTGTCTAGTAGATTCGTGAATTTTAAAAAAACGTTGAATAGTTTGAGGACTTATTGACACTTTTTAAAGTTCAGAGACTAAATACACACAGATCTGAAAGTTTAAGGATCTATTATATACTTTTTAAAGTTCAGAGACAAAATAACCACAAATCTAAAAGTGTTCAAAGACCAAACTTGTAATTTAATCTTTTATATATATATATATAATTAATTAAGAAATTTTCAGTGAAATCGACATCTCACAACAATAAGTAAAGTGACTTTAGTCAATGGTTTTAAATTTCTGTCGACATGTCAACATTTTTATATGGTTCATGAGTTCAACATCGACATGAGTGGTAAATCGATATTTCCATTATATCATTAAAAATACAAAATACAACAAAAATATCAACAAAATATCACTAGTGTGAACCTAATATTAATAATAAGAAATTTGAACTTATTTAAAAAGAGTGAAATGCTTATTTGTTAATTTAAATATTTTTTATAAATTTTTTATATTTATAATTATACTTTTTCAAGAAATATTAGTTGACATCGACATTTTATCGACATTTCCATAAAATTGAGATCTCAACGTTTTCGTCGACATTTAATACCTTGCTTAGCCTCATAATTATAAAGGCATGTTTGAGAGTGATTTTGGAATGATTAAAATTACTTTTGTCATTCCAAAATCACTTTTACTTTAAAATGGTGATGTTTGGCAATAGAGGAAAAGTGATTTTGGATTAAATCACTTTATGTAATTTTTGGTCAATCAGAGGTGATTTTTAAGTGATTTTTAGTAAGTGATTTCGAAAGAGTGTTTTTAAAATTACTATTATTTCAAAATTTAAAAAAAAAATTCCTTCTATTTCTTTTTACTTTGTCCCAAAATTATGTGAATTTTTTTCCTTGTACTTTTTTTCTCTCTATCATTCTTTAATTTTTCTCTCTCCTAAAGTTTTTATAATCTATATTTCTAACTTTATTCTCTCTATTTTTTTCCTTCTCTTTTTTCACTTTTTCTCTCTCCAATAATTTTTTTATCTCTAAAATTTTTATTTCCCTCTCTACAATTTTTGCATCTCTCAAATTTTTTTCTCTCTAAAATTTTTATTTCCCTCTCTACAATTTTTGCATCTCTCTAACTTTTTTCTCTCTCTAATTTTTGTACCGCTAACTTTTTATCTCTTTAAATTTTTTTGTCCCTCCGAGAAATGTTTGTATATCTCTCTGGTTTTATTTATCTTTCTTTGAGTCTTTGCCCACTTGATTAAAATTTTCTTTTTTTAATTTTTTTGTCACACTCGAAAATTTTTGCCTCTCTTTATCTCACACACGTTTTCTCTCTCTTAAATTTGTATTTCCTTTCTAATTTTTCCTCTCTCTTTAATTTTTTTCTCTCTTAGTAATTTTATGATTCTAAAATCATTTTTGAAAACAAACATTAATGTACTATGATTCTAAAATCATTTTTGAAAACAAATATTAATCTTAAAAATGCTTTAAAATCAAAATCTCTTACCTAAGTACGGAATCAAATAATAAAATAATTCATAATTAAATACTCTTACAAAAATAATTATAATTAAATCATCTAGGTAATAAAACATTTATTCTAAAGTCACTCCCAAGCGTGTCCCTAATCATTCAAAATTACTTTTGGTAGTGGAACAATCACTTTTAAAAATGTAGACTCAAACATTAAAATTAAATGATTATATGAAAATCGATTTTAATAAATTAATTATAAACAAATCATTTTCTTTAAAATCACTCACAAACATATGGATAACGCATAGGAATAGTCAAATCTGCGGAGCTGGCCAAGAAAGTGATGGTCGAGTTGTGGTCTTCATCATAATATCACAAGTCAACTCATTTAAGTCCTCCCATTCCTATTGCCACCATTTTTTTTTCTTTCTAGAAGTAGATTTTATACTTTAAGTTCACCAGTCCATCTCAAAACACTGTTTGAATTATTTTATTTCATGCAACTTCTTCGAACACACTCCAAATACGTACTACGACTTATAAATATGAATATTCAACCCACCTTAAAATTTCAAATACATGTAGGAACGGATCTAGAATTTTATGTTGAGGACCCAATTGAAATTTTTCAAAGTTTAGGGGTATAATTGAAACCAACCTTATAGTTTAGGGGTATTTTTATAATTTAACCTACTTTAACTTTGATAATCAAACTAGTTTCCACAAACATAACATGTACACTTATATTAATTGAAGAACAATATTTATTTATACACAAATAGATATTCCTAGCTACTTTCTGATGTGATATATTTTTATTAGTTTTTCTATTATATTTCATAAATAAGTGCATCTTATTGCTAGAGTGAGTATAGCTTTGCAATAATTGTCATGTACTATATCTTTTAATAGGTTGAAAATTCAAATCTCCCTATACTATATTTGTTATACTAAAACAAAGTACATCTTACTAAAAAAATTTAACCAATAAAAATACGAGTATTGTTCTAAAATTCTTAATTGAATACTCAAATAAATTATTTATTGGCTAAATTATCAAAAATACTCCTGAATTATGGGGTTGGTTTCAATTATATCTCTAAACTTTAAAAAGTTTCATTTTAACCCTTAAACTTTGATATTTGTTTCAAAAATACCCTTGAAGGCTTTTTTTCATTAAATTCATGGTCAGAAAATGATGTTTTTGCATTTGTATTGTTGGTTATGTGAACATATTTGAACATATACGTTGAAAAAAAAATCAAAGCATATGCAAATACATAATTTTTCGTCCATAAATTTAAAGGAAAAAACCTTCAAATGTTGTTTTGAAACAAACTTCAAAATTCAAGGGTTAAAATGAAAATTTTTAAAGTTTAGAGATATAATTGAAACTAACCCTATAATTTAGGGGTATTTTTGATGATTTAACCTTATTTATTTTTGTAATTTATAGTGAGTCGAATATTGACAATAAAATTTATCTGGTTAATACTTCGAGCCGCCATGGACCATGAAAAATATGGAAAACAATTGATACTTTACTGGTTGGTCAAAAAATCGCCGTGGAATTCGCATAAATCGCGAGGTTGAACGTAGTTTGTAGTTTATTGCTTATTGAGCCCACTTTTTAACGGTGGCTTTGAATTACACGTCATCCCTGCTGCCGTCATTCTACTTTGAGAGCTTTCCTCGAACCTCACCTTCATCTCTATCGTTTATTTTTTTCTCCCTTTAATAAGTAATTAATAATGTTTGACTAATTAAAAATAATAAAACTTTGACAAATATCTCAAATCAAATTCTAGCAAGTGGCGGAGTGGAAACTATTTTACTAGACAAACTTCGGCTGATTTAAAAATTTTAAGGTGAAAAATTAATTTATAAACTTTAGAGTTGTATTAATAAAAATTCTAAATTAATAATTGTATCAATTTAAATATAAATTTTTATGAGTATATCAATTTACACCATTTGTAGATTTCGTTTGAAAAACTTTAGTTTATATGTGTTCAAACTTATAATTATATCAATTAAATTCTTGAACTTTCATAAGTGAATCAATTTGGATCATCCGTTTTAAATAATTGATGATTTTCAAAATGGATGGTCTGGATGTTTGAATAAGTCTATACACGTGTGAGAATTGATGATTTTCAAATTGAGGGGTCAAATTGATTCACTTATGACAATTTAGGAGTTTAATTGATATGATTATAAATTTGCACACATTTAAAATAATGTTTTTTAAGTGAAAATTGATATACTTATAAAAGTTCAAGGTTTAAATTGGTACAATTATTAGTTTAAGAGTTTTATTGATATAACCTCAAAAGTTTAGGGGTATAAATTGATTTTTGCTCAATTATTTTATATTAAAACTTTTCTATCTTTTTTATACCTTTCATTTAAGAATATTCTGGGACATTATTAAATATTTTTTTAAAATATAACATTAGAAATATAAAGGTCAAGATTTAATTCAATACAAACTCACGCACAATGTATTTTGTACAATTTATTTATAATTAAAAATTGCGTGTATAGTCTTGAACATATATTTTATTTGCTCTTCTCTGCTCTTTGTGCTTTAAAACAAACAATGAGACTCGGTTTGATAACAATTTAATTTTTGAAAATTGTACTTCTTTTCTCATCAATTCTCTACAATAGGTTTCATCTTTCTTAACAAAACATTTGAATTCATAGCCAAATTCTAAAAATAAAAACAAGTTTGTGAAAACTGATTTTTTTAGTTTTCAAAAACTTAGCTTCGTTTTTTAAAACATATGTAAAAAGTAGATAACAAAACAAGGAAATCCATAGGGGAAAGTAGTATTTATAGGTTTAATTTTCAAAAACTAAAAACTAATAATCAAATGGTTATCAAACAGGGCATGTTGATTGAGAAATTTTGGCCAATCTTTAATTGTTGCGTCATTATTCCAAATTAATGACAAAACTACAAATAATTAAATTTGGGACCAATTATAAATTGACATGTGTCCCAAATTTAATTTGAAGATAAAAATTGGCAAATTATTCTAAATTAAAATGCCACATGCCTTCATTTGACCAGATAATTAAAGTTAATTTGGTCAAATTGGTTATATGGATTTTGGGTCAAAGTTAGATAAAACCCAAATCCAAATGGTTAGGTCCAAAGCCAACAAGGCCCAAGTCCAATGGTTGGGTCCAAAAGCCATTATGGTCCAAATCCACATGCCCATGGAAAGCTCTATAAATAGAGGACCTCTCATTCATTCATTTGAAAGGGTTCAGAAATTTCATTATCGAGAGAACTTAGAGAGAATTAAGAGCAAAGAAGGCCAAAGTCCTTAGGTGCTGAATGCTCCCTGAAGTCCTTAGGTATTGAACGCTTCAAGACAAGTCCTTAAGTGCTAAACCCTCTTTGAAGACCAAAGACTTTTTAAGACCAGTTCTTAGGTGCTGAACATTCCTTAAAGTGCTAAACACTATTGGAAGACCAAAGACCTTCCAAGACTTTGATCGTATCTTCAAGAGGATCAATAAGCCAATGGCCGATCCAAAGATCAACAAGCAAAAGGCCGATCCAACAAAGTCAACAAGTCAAAAGCAGATTAGAAAAGTCCAACAACTCTTGAGACATTTTTATATGACAGAGAAAGAATCAGAGGAATAAATTAGAGATTGTACCATACCCACAAAATTAATACAAATATAAATTTATTTACATGTGTCTCATTTCTATCTTTTTGTTGAAATCACGTGTAAACAAATTGGCATGCCCAGTGAGATCATCTCTACCTTTCATCTCTTTCTTTCATCTCAACACACAATTGAAGTAATGTCATCCAAAAAGACTTTTTCGATGACCACTATCATGAGCAACTTGTACACGGGTTCCGTTATCCATAGCTGCTCTAATGAATTGAGGTTGCAAGATGATAAAGTTTCTATTGTAGGCGAAGTAATGACACTACTGGGGCATCGACTAACAACAAGTTTTCTATTAAGTGTAACCCCTTGTTCGATCCTAATTCTGACATAGTGTATGCCATGACAAATGAAACAAGTACTATGGAAGAAAGATTGAAGAAGATGCAAGAAAATATTAACATCTTGATGAAAGCGATTAAAGAAAGAGATTCTAAAATTGTATACATAAAGAGCCAGATTGAGAACCAAAACGTTGCTGAATCAAGTCAAACTCTTGCCATCAAAGATCGCAACAAAGGGAAGGTCGTTGTGCAAGCAGATCAACCACAACTCTCCACTTCGATTGCTACATTATCTGTCCAACAACTTCAGGATATGATCACGAATTCCATTAGAGCTCAATTTGGTAGAGCTTCTCAAAATTCTCTCTTGTATTCTAAACCATATACTAAGAGAATCGATAATTTGAGAAAGCCAACTGGATTTCAACCACCAAAATTCCAGCAATTTGATGGAAAAGGCAACCCTAAGCAACATGTTGCTCATTTCATCGAGACATGTGAAAATGCTGGTACAATGACTTGGAACCCGAGTCAGTAGACAGTTGGGAACAGTTCAAAAGAGAATTTCTCAACCGATTCTACAGTACAAGACGTACCATCAGCATGTTCGAGCTCACTAACACTGGACAACAAAAAGGTGAACCTGTTGTCGATTACATAAATCATTGGAGAGCCATGAGTCTCGATTGCAAAGATCGTCTCACTAAACTGTCAATTGTCGAAATGTGCATTCACGGAATGCACTGGGGACTTCTGTACATCCTCCAAGGTATAAAGCTTTGCACCTTTGAAGAGCTAGCAACTCGCGCCCACGACATGAAGCTAAGTATTGCTAGTCAAGGAGACAAAGACCTTCTAATCTCTAGCATGAAGAGAGAAGGAAAATATATCGAGACTGTTGGGATTTATGCCCTAAAGCCTCGTCATTAATAATTTATTTAATAATGAATAATAATTTTGATTATTTTATTTGCAATATAATATTATCCATTATATGAAAAAACTAAGGTTATTAGTGTAATCTTGAACAGTATGTGGTTGACATACGAGAGGATCATGTTCAAGAAATAACCTAAAGGGTCATAGTATATGGATAAGGTTGGGTGCCTTATCCTGGTAACACTATTGATACAGCTCACTTTGTAATAATTACAAATAATTTGATCCAAATCATTCATGTGGAGACATGTGAGTGAGGGTATCTTATACAATGAGTTTGTATAAGACTGGACCACGAAATATTTAATCTCTCTTTATAAATCCGTTAATTGAGAAGATTAATACTGGACCACGAAATATTTAATCTCTCTTTATAAATCCGTTAATTGAGAAGATTAATATTTCATCAAGATGATCATATGCGACTCGATCTTAATCCTGAGTGAGTTATGAACTCCTACCTGTGAGGGCTTGTCCTTTGATTTGCATGGGTGAGAGTGGCTTTTGTAGCCGATTCAATATGCCTACCATTTTGGGGACTTGGCCAAATAGGGAGCTGGGAACATAATCTCACAAGATGAAATTCACTCCTTCCCATATAGGGTAAGTAGATGAGTAGTTTCCATAAGTGCTGATTTCGGGACTTGAACAATGGGGCCCCACCCTCTCATTGGCCCGAGAGGGACTTAGTTTATAATTAGATTATAAACATATTGTTTATTAGAGGATCAATGGTACTTAAGGTGCAAGATGTAATTATAGGGGTAAAACAGACTTTTAACCCAGCTGTAATTACGAACAACTCGTGAAGGATCGACTTGCATGTAATGATTATATTTATGGACACAACTTGTCCTACAGTGCATAAGAGTGCAATTCTAGGTCTATAGTAGAGTGGCCTATAGTTAATGAATGAAAATTAATTAATTAAAGAGTTTAATTAATTAATTTTGTATCATTGGAGCTTATAATCTGTAGGTCCATAAGGTCCCCTTGCTAGCTCATAGTAACACTAAAAGATCAATTTAGTTGAAAGAAAATTTTGAAATGTTTAAATTAATATCTAATTTGAAGTGTTCAAATTAATATTTAATATATTAGATATATTAAATATAAAAGAGGAAAATATATTTATTGTATTTGATACATTAAATATTAAAATAATTAATGTATATTAGATACATTAAATAAAAGATATTTATTAAATTTGAATTGGATTCAAATTAGGAAATAAATGTCATAGGAGAATCTTAAACGGTTTGAATAAGATTCAAATTGGTTAGATAAATATATTTTAATATATTAGATATTAAAATATATTATTTAATTATTTTCCCTAGACCACTATAAATAGGACCCTAGGGGTGAGCCATTGTGCATTCTACATAGCACACATCTCCTCAATAGAGAGAATTAGAGAATTCTCTCTAGATCTCTTCCTCTCCAATCCCTTGTAGATTTTCTTTCAAGAGGCTCCCACAACCTTGGTCCCGTGTTCGAGTCATAGCCAGGAAGACTTTGTGGAGGAAATAAAGACCCGCCAGAATAATCTCCATGTTTATTTCAATGTAAGTTTTTGCTTAACCTTGTATATTTTGTGTTTAATTCTAAATAAATCAAAGACGATCCAATGCTTCCGCTGCAGGATGAAAAGTTCATTCCTTACAGAGACGACTTCAGAAGAGTCTATGGTTGTCAATACAACTCCTCTTAAGTTGTCTTCAAAAGACATGAAAATTGAAAAGCGACAAGAAAATGAAAGGCACCGCTTAACTTTGAAGGAAAGACAGGAAACAACCTATCCTTTTCCAGATTTTGACATTCCTGATATGTTGGAACAACTACTGGACACACAACTGATCGAACTTCCAGAATGTAAATGACAGGAAGAGATGGAAAAAGTCGATGATCCCAAGTATTGCAAATATCATCGAGTTATCAGTCGTCTAGTGGAGAAGTGTTTTGTCCTAAAAGAGCTAATTCGAAGATTAGCTAAAGAAGGAAAACTTAAGCTAAACCTCGATGAATTAGCTCAAACAAATCATGCTGCAGTGACAACATACACATGCAGTCAAATACACTCTAGCCCACTTCGCGATCAAGGAGTGTGTCTAGTCCAATTTAGAACCTTGGAACTTGTATCTATTTGGTTTCAGCATGAGGTACCAAAAAATAAACTTCAAGATGTGGTCAAACCTATTGATGATGGAGACCAAGGGTTGGCCATTATGACTTGCCAGAAGATACAAGGACAATATCTTGTTCGAACGAAACATCACCCCTTTAGAATAAAGGACAGATGTCAAAGGAAAAAGAATCCAAGGAAACCTAAACTTGAGAGGAAAGGAAATAAAAATTGTTTACAACCTTGCCAATTGGTGACCTTAAAGGAATTCTTCCCAAGAGATTTCTTTTCTGTCGAAAAAAGGGAAGGAAACTCTTCAAGTTCATATTACATTGAGGTGAATGAAGCCGACGACGCAAAAGAAGTCGAATAAAGGGCTTTTGTCTTCGATCGCATCAAGCCTTCAACTACTCAACCTTCAGTCTTCCAAAGGATGAGTATGGCCGCGACAATAGAAGAAAACCAAGGTCTAACTTCTAGCTCCACACGACTTTCAGTCTTCCAAAGGCTGAGTGTCTTTACATCAAAGAAAGATCGACTTTCAACATCTGTTTTTGATCGCCTTAAAGTAACAAGTGATCAACATGAAAGAAAGATGGGCACCTTGGAGACGAAACTGTTCGATGAAGTGAACAATGACGAAAAGATTCACAGTCTTGTTTCTTCTCGTATGAAAAGGAAGTTCTCCGTTCTCACAAGCATGGAGGGTTCCTTGAAGGTGAAGAAAAATGTCATCATCTTAACAAATCCAACAAAGGATGGATCTGATCAAGACTAAGAAAAAGTAAAAAAATCATAAAAATTAGAAGATTAATTTTGATAGAATTTTTTGTTACGATTGATCTGAGATTAGTTTTCAAAGTTGATTTTTTTAAAAAAAAAAAAAATCAGATTGAGATAATTTTTTTTTTGAGATTTTATTTTTCAACTTTCTAAATTCAAAAGAAATACAATTTGTAAACTCAAAATTGGAATTTGATTTAGAAATTATTGGTTTTAAATTTTGGATTGATAAGATTTAGATTTCCAATTATAGATTTCCAATTAAAACTAAATCGACTTTTAAAATTAAATATGATTCTTCTATTATTCTCGAGCGAGACATCTGTTTTTGAGATCTCAAGATAAATTTCAAGATTTTTCCTAATGGCCTCAAGCCATCCATAATTATTAATTCATATTTTACCATAAAAATGTGGATTAATAAATTTGAGACATTAGAAAATATATAGTAACTATTTTTCAAAAACGAGTGTTGTAGGGATGCTATGCCTCTTGAGCCTAATTTTTTGTTTTCTAGACTGATTTTTTCTTGGATAACCAATTACACTCCATGATAATTGGTGGCGACATCAAATTTCTTCTCTTGAAAGAGACTTTTACGAAAGAATGTCAATCGCTCCTCGTTATGATGACGTTGGACCATTTCAATTAATAAGAATGATACGGCAATATAGATATAGTATGTCCAAAATTGATTGTTTGTCTTTTTTCTCATCAAGTCCTTCCAAGGAATAGCGGCATACCTAAACCATTTGAAACTTGATTTTGACCTTAAAATTTTTACATAACTTATTGTTTATATTTTCTAAACTTATAAAGACAATAATTTCTCCAAACGCATATTCGCTCAATTCAGTGAACTCAAAAACATGAAATAAAATCCAGATTGCCTAGTGAACTCAAAAACATGAAACATAATCCAAATTGCCTACCAAATAGACCTTAATATATGTGTCATAATCATATCTTCTTCTTTTTTCTCAACGAAATTTCAAGTAATTTATTTTTATTTTCTTGAAAGGTTCATTTTTTTCAATTCAATTTATAGTTTAACTATCATAAAATCAATCTTGGCCTTTTTTTTTTTGTTAGTTAAAAGTGTTAACAAGGTTAAATTATTAAAGTGACACTAAACTATGTAGTTGATTATGATTTTATCTTTGATGTTTTTTTAAAGTTTCAATTGTACCCGTCCTTTTAATTTGTTTTAGACATTAGAAAATTCCATTAAAATACCTAATCTAAATTAAAAGATTTAAGTTAAAAGAGAAGATACGATTGTCAAGGGTTCAAGGGTGGACCATATAGGATCCACCATCAACTAGTCAACAAAATTTTAACTCTTGCTCTTTTGAAATTCTCTCTACTCCCATGTGAGTGAGGCGTGGCTAGAAAAAGATGGTTCCCTCTTTCTAGAAGATGAGAGTTTTGACAAAGTTCACTTTCAAGTAGTAGCAAATTTGGTCATAGAGGGTCTTTTCTTGATCATTTAAATTAGTTTTGAGGGCAAGGAGTCGCATAGTAATTAAATTTTTTATGTGTCTTTCTCTATATAGATAAGATGGATACATAAGTAGATAGAGACGTGATAAATTAATGGTTAAAATACTATATTTTGGCATTTAATCTATTCTAGTTTAATTTTTGTATTTTTAAATGTCTAAATTTAGTCATCGTATTTTCAATAAATTCTAAAACTAGTTCCTGTCGTTAGTTTTTGGTTATTTTTTTTTTAAAAAGCAAATAGTCTCTATCAACCTTTCTTATATAGCTAACTTGAGCTTAGATCAACATGTTAAGATATATATACTCGACCAAAAGGTTAGAGGTTCGAATCTCCACTCCTATATATTGTTGAACTCAAAAATGAAAATAAAAAAATTAACCTTCCCTTTATAGTTTTGAAAACATACTTATATTGTGTATTTTCTTGAATTGAAATTATTATTTTGTGATTTGTAAAGTTAGATAAAAGTTCATTTCAAATTAACGACGAAGACTAATTTTATGATTTATTAAAACTACAAGAGCTAAATTAACTGAAAAATCTATCACATTGCATTATTTTTTTTTTCCAAAAATCCTACTAAAGTAGCAAAAAAATTATCAAATAATTTTTTCTAAATAAATAGAGAAAAATAGAGGAAGAGAAGAAGATGAACAACATCCATATTAGTGAAATTGGCTACCACCCACTTGGTTCCAGTATTTCTATGCATTAACAAGTTTAAAATGGACTTAAAAAAGTTTAAAATGGAATTCTAACTGATTGATTAATTTGTAAAAATTTAAAGTTTTAATTGATACAATTATTGAAATGAGCTCGAACATGGGCACGCAAGAGGGGCTAGCCATGATAAATCTACCACTGGACCAAAGTCTAATATGTTTATTTTTTCTTTTTTGATAATATATGTGGGGTGGGGGATTCGGAGCCTCTAACATCTTGATCAAGAGTACAAGTTTTATGCTAATTGAGCTATACTCGTGTTGGCTCTAATACGTTATATATATTTATTCCTCCCAATCACAAACAAAAATTTGAAATTTAAATAAAATTAAACCCGTTCTTTTGCCCACAGTCACAAACGTTTACAATATTAAACAACCAAATGGCGAACTCAACCAACAAGAAAACAATACCAATTAAAAGTAGTTAAACAAACATTTACAGAATGAATAATTAAAAAGAAGTCGACCTATTAATGATTTAATGAACCCATAACAATAAATTTCGATACATATAGTGGAGAATGTAAACCAAAGTACAATAACATGTTTGTTCCCGACTAGGGACTTACTAATTTAAATAAACCCAAAAACTGATTCTTCCACACAATCACTATTCCAAGCAACTCCAAATCCTTCACAAAAACACCAGACGCTAAACCATGGAAAAGAGAATACGAATACATAAGTTTTCTTTATAGAAAAACTACAATAATTAAAAAGCCTAAAGTAAATTTGGAGTTGCGATGGAGAATATACCGATATCTTGATTAATTGAGTTGTGCTAAGCAGTTACGCACCCAACCGGCGATCGGAACATAAGGCATTGGCGAGAGCATCGAATATTGGATCTAAAGGTGTGGATAATCCGCCAGTCGTAAATTTAATCACAACCTTTGTGGTGAATATCACACACTTGAATCCGTTTTTCAGCCATCTTATTTTCTTTTTTTTGCAGACCCGACAACGATGCGGCGGCGCCAATGGTGCTCCGTTGTCGAGTGGCGGGCATGCACGATGGGCATGTTTGCTACAGTACCTTGGCTCTTCTGATGTTGAGGCCATTGATTAATTTTGAAAGGAGAGAAATTATGTAACAATGCTGAGTTTAGTGTGTTTGGTCTGTTTTATTCACTTGTATTTGTAGGGCAGGTACAATGTAAACAGAAGTTCAAGAATTTTCAAAGTTGGACTGAGTATCATGTCTGTTGGACTGAGCATATCCATGATAGCAATAGCAATAAAGATTACAACGAGGTTCCGGGTTGGACTGAGTTGAGGAATCTATTGATTGACTAGCTATATAGATTTTAAAATTCTTAAACTTTTCAATTATTTATTTCAAGTCTTGAACTTCAAAAAAAAAAAAAAAAAAAGAAGGTGAAATACAGTTTTGGTATATGAGGTTTGGAGTTAATATTTGTCTTACTTTTTAATGTTTCAAAAGAGACGTTTTAGTTTTTGAAATTTTAAAAATGATTTTAAATGGTTTTTAAAGTTCTAAAAGTGGCATTATAGTATTCAAGGTTTGAAAGTTTCGTCTTGAACTTTAAAGTATTGGCAAATGATTGCGACAAACATCTCTCTCTCCCTAGTAAAATATTCTTCCCTAACTTTTTTTTTTAAAAAAAAAATGAAGTCGTTATTATTGCTAACTTGTGCATAATTCAATTAGTTAAGACACATTATTTCCTCAACGTAAAAATCAAGTTCGAATTCTCACTCATAAATGTTATTGAACTAAAAAAAATTAAGTCTGTCATTGTCACTAAAAATTGAAATTCACTGACAAAATGATTAAAAGAATTAGAGAAACTCACTAAGTAAAATTGAAAACCTACACATTCTACATAACATATCCCAATTAATTTACTCAACTTGCAATAAGCTGTTTGTCGTAGCAAATAGATACATTAAAATTGTTATTATGCTGATCGACCATCTTCTTATTATCATTTGAAATTACCGAGTTATCTTTCTTTTTCTAGAAAAGCATTTATTGATAGTTAAGGATTTAAATTAAAAAAAAAAAAAATTAACCTACATAATTCAGTTGAAACTTTTAGAAAAATAACAGATAAAAAAATTTGAGGATTTAAATATACATCGAGGATAAAATTATATATTAAAACCTAATTTTCTGTTAAAATTTTAAATTTTAAATATAGATCAATTTAAGAAACTACCATCATCGTTTTAAAAGAAGTTTTGTAATAATAAATTGGATTAAAAAATACTTTTGGTCCTTAAACTTTCATGGAAGTAACAATTTTAGTCCCTAGTTTGTAATGAGATTTGTAACAATTTAGTTCTTGAATTATAATATATAACGATTTAGTACTTGTATTTTAAAATATATAATGATTTAGTTCTTATTGTGAAAATATTATTAAAATAATAAAATTTCTTACATGTGTAGATCGATAAATTAATTAGGAACCAAATGTGTTTATAAACTACAAAGATTAAGTCGTATAATAAAAAATTGAGACTTAATTTTGATGAAATTTTTCACGGTAGGGATTTAATTGTTATAATTTTAAAATTAGAGGGACTAAATTTTTATATGCAGAAATATTTTAGAGACTAAATTGTTACAAAATTGAAAGTACAATGACTAAATTGTTACATATTAAAGCTCATGGAAAAAATTGTTACTTTTATAAAAATTCAAGGACTAAAAGTATTTTTTAACCTAAATTTAGTCTAGTCAAATTCATATAATTACATTTTAAATAACATAGTTCAAAAACCAAAAGGGCTTTTGAATTTTAGAGGGGGGATATAATTATTAGGGGGGAAAATCAAGTTATACCTCTAAACTTTAGGAAATGTATCAATTTAAACCAAACTAGTTTTTATATCAATTAAAATCCTAAACTTTTATAAGTGAATCAATTTAGACTCTCTATTAGAATTTCGTTTTAAAATCGTCAATGCATGATCTTTGCACGTATATATAACTTCTTTAAATACATGGATTAACATAATATTAGAGAGGAATGTTAGAATCGAATAGATAGTAGCAGTTATTCATTATGAGTGGTTTTTCATCTTCTCGTCTTCCTCTATTTTTCTCTACTTATTTAGGGAAGAATTACATAATAATCTTTCTTGTTACTTTGGTAGAATTTTGGAAGAATAGTTTTATTAGGTGATTTTGAGTTGATTTTAAATTGAATGAAAATAGTTATAAATTATTAACAAATGGTCTAAATTGATTCACTTAGGAAAGTTTAGAGTTTCAATTGATAAAATTATTAGTTTGAGATTTTAATTGATACAACTCTAAAGTTTTATTAGCTATTGTTGTATTTGTTTTTACTTATGTTAGTCAGTTACTTTTCTTCATGACAGTTGTACTAACACTTGGCTATTTATTAAGCCTTCGTATTAATGAAATGACACACAAGTTTTATTTACTCTCGACTCGTAATATAGTATCAGAGAATTTCTCTCTCTGTGATCGTCTTCATCGAGAGTTTCTTGCTTTCCATCCTTGCCGATGATTCTTCTTCATCTAAACTAACTAGTCAACAATACAACAATAGCTAATACTCCCCCTCAAGATGGATGTAGAATATTCAGAACCCCCATCTTGCACATCAAAGACTTAAAAGCAGACAAGGGCAAGGCTTTAGTAAAAATGTCAGCCAATTGGAATGCTGAACAAATAGGTAACAATTTAACCTCATCTCGAACAATCTTCTCACACATAAAATGACAATCAAGCTCAATATGCTTCGTATGTTCATGAAAAATTGGGTTAGAAGCAATATGTATAGCTGGCATATTATCACAGAAGATCAATGTAGGCGACAGAGAAGCAATATGTAAATCTTTTAACAATTGGATAATCCAAACCAACTCACTAGTTGTTGCTGCAAGGGCCCTATATTCAGCCTCAGCTGAAGATCAGGACACAGTGTTCTGCTTCTTGGCCTTCCATGAGATAAGTGAATCTCCTAGGAAAATACAAAAACCAGTTGTGGATTTACGAGAGTCCAAACAGGAAGCCCAATTAGCACCCGCAAAGGCACAAAGCTAAAACGAAGAAAGACCAAACAAGAAAATGCCCTGACAAGGACTGCCTTTCAAATATTGTAACAAATGATATGCAGTGGATAAATGTGACTATCGTGGTTTAGCAACAAACTGACTGAGTGATAAGCCTTAGAATTAAGGCTTATTTAACTCTCAATTGCTTAAAATATTCTTTTTTTGACTTAAGATCATTTGAAAATAGTGGAAGATTGCTTGAATTTAAGGAAGAAATGAATGTGATGACATTTGTAATAGAATTCTAAGTAAATTGATCTTGTTTGCAGAAATTGTGGAAATTACAAAATCAAATTGCAAATTCGTGATTCTGCAATTGTTTCTGGAGCAAGGAAGGTAAAAATTGCAAAATCAAATTGCAAAATCGGATTCTGCAATCTGGAGCAGTAGAAAAGTTTAAAAAAAGAAAAAAATCTGCATTGAACCCATTCCGAAAATCTCCAATTACAGCCCGATTTGGAGGAATTTAAGCACAAAATTTGGGCATTCTTCAACCCTAATGAAGGCCTATAAAAGGGAAAGAAGAGGAGGAGCAACACAATTTGATTGGGAGGCGTTTTGGGAGCTTATTTCGTGGGTTTTTCCTCTGTTTTTCTGCAACTTTTTTTCTCTGTGTTTTTTTTTTTTGTTTTTGCTCTCTGTTTTGCACGAATTTCAGCTTATGTCTTTGTTTTTTTTTTGAACTTTCTTCTTGTATTACCAAGAGTGTTGGTAGTATCATTTTGTTCATCATTCGAATTCGATTGGGAGACGTTTTTGGATGTTTTTCATCGTGGGTTTTTGTCACGTTTTTCTTCCTCTGTTTTTTTTTTTTTTTTGAATTTTCTTTTTATGTTTTACACAGTAGGTTGCTGTCTTTAGATTGATTTTGTTGTTATGTCATTTGGGTATTGTCATTCACAATTTGATTTCTTCATAAAGTTAAAGTCTTGATTGGAAATTGATATCAATTTGCCTTTTACTTTCTATTCATAGTGAAAGATATATTTTGGAGGCTTATTTAGCTACTGTTTTGCCCAAGTATTTTATCAATTTATTTAGTTTTAATTATTAGTAGCAATTTTACTCAAATTTTCTTTAATAGGATGTTTCCTTCTAAAATTAGTTGTAAGATTTTTACTTTCAATTTGAGCTAAACTTCTTAGGGGGTTCAAGGATGTGAATTCCCTAAGAAGTAATTGTAGCCAAAATTTCAATGAAAACCAAGCCTACATCTCAATTGTTTGCTTGTGTTGAATAAATTTCCGTTGAGATCCTAGATTGATCAACTAGGGTAGCAACTCAAGCTTAGATCTAATACCGACGGGGTTAGTGATAAGCGAATTTCGCACAAGTAATGGAGGAAAGAGCTTAGACATAAGCCAATCCTTACCCTAGACATAGGGATTAAAGACTCCAAAGCCCATAAAATTGTTGAGCAAAATTATCTAAGATAGAGGGACTATAGACATATAAGTCACTCACTTAGCCTCCTAACAACCTAAATTTAAGGCTAATAGGAGAAGCAATTTTGGTTTACAATTGAGTGTGGAGTAGGTTGGAATTGCAATTTTGGCTTGCAAATACAACTTAGGGCAATGACATTCTTGAGCCCCATCATTTATCTAAATTTATTTTGCAATTTCATTTTCTAAGTTTATCTAATTTTCTATCCAATCTTGCCAATTCTAGATTCTGCAATTTCTGGTTATTTCCATTATTGCCATTTTTCGATTCTGCAATTCAATTTTTCAATTTTTGTTATTTCGCTTATTGTCATTTCTAGATTCTGCAATTAGATTCTGCAATTTTTCTTTTACCAACACACCAACCCAACTTTATTTTTGCAATTTTAGTTTTCAAAGTTGCAATTTTCCTTACACTTTGCTTTACAATATTTTTGTTACTCTGTTCCCTGTGGGATTCAATACTTGGTACTCAGATACCATTTTATATTACTTCGATCACGTGCGCTTGCGTGTAACAGCAGATCACTGAGCTTATGAACAACAAAAGTAATATCAGGCCTAGAAATAGTCAAGTATAAAAGTCTACCAACTAATCTTCGATAAACAAAAGGATCACTAAGTAATTCTCCTTGATCAGATTGCAGTTTCAAATTTCGATCCATGGGCAAGGAAGTAGGCTTACAAGAAAGAAACCCAGTATCTTCAAGAATTTGCAAATTATAATTCCTTTGAGACAAAAGAATACCTTTGGCAGAGTGAGCCAATTCTAAACTCAAGAAATACCATAAAGGACCTAAATCCTTTAGCTTGAAAACATCATTAAGATGGGTCTTTAAGAGAGTAATATCATTCAAAGATGCACCAGTGATTAGTATACCATCTACATACACGAGAAGAGCAATAAAATGAGAACCAAAACCACGAACAAAGTAGGAATAATCAGACTTTGATTGACTAAACCCGAGAAGCAACGAAGCATGGGAAAACTTATTAAACCATTGCCTAGATGCTTGTTTCAAGCTATAAATAGACCTGTGCAATTTGCACACTAAACGCTCCCCTTGAACTGCAACAACCTGATGCTTATAACCAAGTGGAAGGTCTATGTAAACCTCCTCATGTAAGTCTCCATGCAAAAATGCATTATTTACATCAAGTTGCACTAGAGGCCAATTAAGAGAAACAACAACAGATAATAATACCTTCACAGTAACAAGCTTTGCAATGGGTGAAAATGTCTCAATATAATCAAGTCCCTCATGCTGAGTGTATCCTTTAGCAACCAACCGTGCTTTGTATCGCTCAACCGAGCCATCAAATCGATGTTTAACCTTGTAAACCCATCGACAACCAATCGAATGGTGTCCTGGAGGAAGAGAGACAACATACCAAGTATGATTAGTTTCCAAACCTAACAATTCAACATTCATAGCATCTCGCCAATGAGAGTGAGGAACCATCTGATGATAAAATTGTGGCTCATAGGAAGAAGAAACATTAAGAACAAACGTCTTAAAACCTGAAGACAACTTATCATAAGACAAAACATGTTGAATAGGATGCTGTGGCATGGGAGATTGTAGAGGAATTGAATGCAAAAGACTACAATGATAGTCACATAAGTAGGAAGGCCGCACAGAAGCTCTGTTAGAGCATCGAGTCAGAATAACGGGTTAATCAGTAACAGGATCACCATAGACTAACTGATTAGTCACAGCAACATCACCAGAAACAATAGAATGGTCATTCTAAACATTAACAATCTCATCACCAACGACTGAAGGCAAACAAACATCGACATTCGACTGTGTCTGATAATCAGTAGTATGTGTCGGAGAAGGAACAACATCGTGAACAATAGGGTCATCATGAATAACAGCATCATCATGAACAAAAGTAGAATGGTCAATGGGTTATGATGTATGTGCATTATGACCAGAAGAATGAGACAAAACAAAGGAACCAAAAGATTTAGATAAAACTATATTAGGAAAGGAATCGACAACCTCATGCTGCGATGTAATGGATGAAATGGAAAAACATGTTCATGAAAAACAACATCACGTGAAATAAAGAAGCGCTTATTTTCAATATCATACAAGCGATAACCCTTCATGCCAGAGGGATAGCCTAAGAAAACAGAAGGCAAAGCACGAGGATGAAACTTATCACGCTGAGATGGAAGGGTTGATGCACAACATAAACATCCAAATACTCGTATAGAAGAGTAGTCAACATGTTTTCCATTCAATCTATAATAAAGTGTAGATCACTGCAGCAAAGGAGATGGTGTGCGATTTACAAGAAAATAGGTCGTGAGTACACATTCCCCCCAAAATTGAATGGGAACTCTGGATTGAAAAAGCAAGGACCGTGCAACATTAAGTAAATGTTGATGCTTTCTTTCAACCACAGAATTTTGTTCAAACCCCTTTGGACGAAAAGAAATCAGTGAAAGCCAACTCCGAGGCATTATTAGACCGAAACTGTTTAATAGAAACAACATATTGAGTTGGAAAAACCTTGGTATAAGAGATAAAGCATCGGACTTACATTTCATCAAGAAGACCCAAGTATATCTAGAATAATCATCGACAATCGTAAGAAAATAGTGATATCCAGCATGAGTAGAAAACTTATATGGCCCCTAAATTTCACAGTGGACTAAATCAAACATGTGATCAGCTATATGATTGTGTGAACTAAAAGACAAACGACGTTGCTTAGCAAGAAAACAGATCAAACACAGATCAGTTGAAACACAGTCTTGAGATTGAATATGTATGACATCCTTCAAGGCAAACAAGTGTTTATAAGAAGGATGACCTAATCTATCATGCCTCTTATTTATAAAGATAGAGGTACAAACAACATATGTAGCATCAGAAAAACAAACAGATTATATGGGCCGATCAACATAGAGCATATATAGTCTGTGCCAAAAATCAGCCTTCCCAATCATCTTTAATGAGGACCTGGCCTGAATAAGACAGGAATGTCCAACAAAATTAACAACTATTGGTTGATCAGCAGTAAGAGAACTGATAGAGATCAGATTAAAACGAAAAGAGGGAATGAACAAAACATTCCGTAGAAGTATATCTGATGTAAGTTGAATATCACCAAGATGATGCAGATTAAGACGAGACTGATTAGGTAAATTAACGGATATACCAGAAACATATCACAAATCCATGAAAAAACTCCTCAAATAACAGATATGTGTCGTGGCACCAGAATCGAGTACCCAACGATTGGTAGAAGGAAGAAAAACCTTTGAAGAAGAACAAGTACCTACAACATGAGTATTAACTGGAGATGAATCAGAGACATCCTTTGCTTTGGCCAAATGAGACTAAAAGAGGATCAAGAGACCCTGACATTGCTCTGGATTGAGACCAGACAACAGTTCATTGGATTTAGCGCTCAAAGAAGAGGCAGTGGGTGAATCAAATTTCAACGAATTGAACTTCTGATTGCGATACCCTAGCGGATAGCCATATAATTTGTAACACCGGTCAATAGTATGACCTTAAGTGCCACAATGTGTACACAAAAGCCTCTTCTTTTTCTTAGAGCTATTAACAGAAGAACGAGAAGTCGAAGAATGCACTGAAGAATTTTTGACCAATAGTGCAGTTGGATTTGAAGTAGGAGCAACAAAATGAAATGACACGCAAGTTTTATTTACTCTCGACTTGTAATCAATTTAGAGGGTATAAATTGATTTTTTCCTAAATATTATCATATTTTTAGTAAAAATGAACTACAAAATATAATTTATCACATCACCACAATTATAGATGAGTTTGTTCGAAATTCAATTAAGTTGGTTCAAATTTTAGAGTAAAAAGGACAAATATTGATGTTATTGCAATGTTCTATTTTAACTTTTACACATTAAAGTCGTCCAATTTTTTTAGTGTTGAATTCGTCCAATTGAGTTCATGCTAAAAAAAAAAAACACAAGTATACATATATTAATTTCATTAATAAGAAAAGTAAACGACAATATAGATATAATGTCCAAAATTGATTGTTTGTCTTTTTCTCATCAAGTCTTTCCAAATAAAAGCAAAATTGACAATGACTTTAACTTTTTACACACGTTAAATTCGTCTAATTTTTTCGTCCAATTGAGTTCACGCTAAAAGGAAAAAGAAAAAAAATAAAGAGTTCACACTACAAGAAAAATTATGAATATACATATATTAATTTCAATTAATAAGAAAGGAAACGACAATATAGATATTCATATAGTTGACCAAAATTTGTTTTTTCTGTCTTTTTCTTATCAAGTCTTTTCAAAGAAAAGTAACTTGGCTGCAACTTAAATTTTCACACATTAAATTCGTTTGATTTTTTTTAGAGTGTATATATATTAATTTCAATTAATATGAAAGAAACGACAAAATAGATATAATTATGTCCAAAATTGATTGTTTTGTCTTTTCTCTCGTAAGTTCTTCCAGAGAATAGCAACTTGGCTTGCCTACTATACTACAACGACTTGACCTTTTATTTTATTTTATTTTTTTTGAAACTTACAACGACTTGACCTTCCTGATTGAACCAAAGTTGAAATTGATTTTGACCTTTGAGATTTTATATTATATTTTTTATTATTTTATAAAATAAGAGCAGCAATAAGCCATTAAAGAGTAAATTAGAGAAGAAAAGTAGATAGCAAATATATTCTCTATTTAGCTGTATCTCTTTTCAAGGTCCAACAACTACTATTTATAGGATTTATAAGATCTACATAATTCTTAAGAAAAAAAAATCATCTTTAAATCCCAATTCGAAAGGAAAAACTTGGAGAAGATAATGAAAAGAACGATTGGAGAAGATAATGAAAGAGATAAATAAAGATATATAATCTATTGGAGTTATGGGCATCTAATTAGAATATTATATTCAAATGTAATTTAGAATATTCATAACACTCTCTATGGTCATCTAATTAGAATATTATATTCAAATGTAATTTAGAATATTCATAACACTCTGCCTTTAGATCCCCATTGTATATAGAATGTATGTGTCGTTAAAACCTTATACGAAAAAATTCAATGAGAGAAAAGTCCTAGTGAAGAAAATTGGTACAAGGGTCATGTGTATTATATATGAATAGGGAAAAAATCACACTAGAAAAATATATGATATATTAAAAAATATGTAGTATTTAATTATTTAATTTTAGATAATATTTATTTAAATAAATGAATATTTCTTCAATTACATTTGAAAACTATAATTCTAGTTTTTTTTTCTTAATGTGACATTCACCTACCAAAAACAAAATCATTTAGGACTGATATTGAGTTTCGCCAATTGTTGTTGTCAAAATCTGATCATGAAACATCTCACATGATTTCTACGTGTCAATAACAGTGACTTTGTAATTTGGAGGAAAGAGATGACTTGCAAAAGAGAGAAAGCTAAGTACTAATGTGGCATTTGCCACACCAGCTCTGTGCTTAAGTTAGCAAGAAGAATTTGAATATAACAAACTAGAGTTTAGAGAATGAGAGTTAAGCTGAACTCTCTTTTTTGAGTCATAATGGCGTATTTATAGGGTTTTTTACCTAAAATTTCTTAATTCCTTTTAAGATAAGGATTTAAAGGGTTTGTCCTTTCTATCTAGGAATTGAATTTGAAAAGGTTAATCTGGGCTTGCACGGCTCTCTTGGATCTATTTCTCCTTTGAGCTTTTATCATTTTATCTTTATCTTTTTTAATTAAGTCCAAATCTTACCCATAATCATTTCCATTAGCAGCAATTTGGCTTGCATTTGTTTTACCAAAAACTGAGGGACTTGCAGAAAGAGCGATTTCTTGCATTGAATTCATACTTTTTCATTATTTTAGTGTTGAACTCATTCCATTGACATTGAGCTACAATTTCAATGTATTTTAATAATAAGAAAAGTAAGTGGCAATATAGATATAATTATGTCTCAAATAGAATGTTTGTCCTTTCCTTATCAAATTTTTTTTTTAAATACAACTTGGCTTACCTTCAGCAACTTAGGATACATTTAATTGACAATGTAAAAACAAAAATTTGAAATATTAAAAAGAATTGTATTCCAAGTTTTTACTGTTTTTGAATATTTGTCTGGTAGTAGATTTAAATTTTGAAAATACTCAATCCAAATATTGTTTTTAGAAATGTCCTTACGGAATGTCCTTACGTTTTTTATTGAACCATTTGAAAGCTTGATTTTAACCATTGAAATTGTATATAGATTTTTTTTTTAATTTCTTACCTTACAAAATTAAGAAATAGTTGACATATGTATTTAAAAAATATTATTAAAATCCATCTTTAATATATATATACGTGCACGCTCTCCAAATAGGTGACAATCCATCAAATTACAATATATCCATCGGATTTATTGCTCCATAAACTACCTTTGTAATGTTTTTTTTTTCCTTGCTAAATTACAATATATACACACATATACGCTCTCCAAATATATAGGTGACAATTTTTGTTAATGTTTAGATTTAACCCTTTAGTGTATTATTTTTATTTCCATATTTAATATTTCGATAACGATATCGTCAAAATATTTAAAAAAAAGTTTATTTTATAAGTGAATTTATAAAGTAGAGCAACGAGAATTGACAATTTGTATGATTGGATCAATATATAGAACAAAAGGTAGAAGTATAAACTTTTGAAATTTTCATCATAGAAACTCACTAGCAAAATCATTAAAGCAAGTTGATTAATTAATGATGTTCTCATACCCATAACACTTTTGATACAAATAGTAATTTTTCTATTTAGACAATGGATTTAAGTAGTAAAGCCAAACTTATTCTTCTAACCCAAGTTATACAATAGCAAATATCCCAAGTGTGTGGGAAGTCAACCTAAGAGAGAAAAAAAAATATAGAGATATATATGTTGGGAGTGCAACCAAAGTCCCACATTGACTAGATAAGGAGAAGATCAGAGGTTTATAAGTGAGATACACTATCTCCATTGATATAAGGCATTTTGGGAGAAACCAAAAGCAAAGCCGATATATGAAGTGTCCGTTGTCCCTAACAAGTGGTATCAAAGCCATGCCCCCTCGGGTGTTGAACGTAAAGAAGTTGGCCAGGATAAGAGCTAGATGGATAGATGACTATTTGAGGGGAAAATTAGAATTGGACGAACCACGAAACCAGTTGATGAAATTAACCTCAAATTTAAAAGGGATCAAATTTATCTTTCAATTGGAAACAATGTCAATAGTAACTTCTCCAATTAACCACGACATGTTCCTTATGATTTCCCATTCTCCGGTCGAGCCTATTTTGTTTCCCCTTATTGGTTGATACTAGTGGCAATGGTGCTCTAGATGCGTTACAACACATAATATTAATAACTCGTTGATTTAAATGAAAAGTTTTAACTTTGATGCTTGTTAAAATCAATTAAATTAAGAAAATTTATATTTATGGCAGCTTTTCTAAATAAATTGACTAAATTCTTAAATTGAGAAATTGATTTTTTTTTTTTGTGCCTATGATCAAGATTACAATTGGATGGAATTTAAACTTTTGAATTGGAAGTTTTGTAAAATTGATATTTTTTATTCATTTTTTTTATTTATTGTTTAATTATAATTTTTATCATCAATTTAAACTCCATTTATTTGTTTTAATTAACTTTGAGGGATCGAAAGTCTAAATTCGAAGGTATATCGATATCAAATCCATGAACATATATGAAAATAGGTTATAACTTTTTTTTTCTTCTTAGTCTCCATTATTATATTAATCATGCCATTCTAAATTTTGGGTTTTTTTTTTTTTTTTTTTTGAAGGCGAAACCTCTTTGATTCAATGTTGATCGTAATGGTTCCAAGACTTTTTCAATGTAAATTATGAAAACAAGCATAATATATCAAACACATAGCAGCCAGGACAGAGTTCTTTTGTTTATCAGCAACCTCTATTTACTGCTATCGTGCATTCTATCGATACTTGAAGATCTTGCATTCTCGACAAGATTCACACACTCCATGGGCCATAACAACAGCAATCAATCAATTTCAATTGCCTTAATTGACTGAGATGACTTTCCTTAAAGGCTTCAACAATTCTTAACCCAGCCACTCAATTACCTTACCTTTCTTTCATATCTTTATTTGTAATATTGTCCAGCTATGGATAAAATCATGTAAAGGAAAATCAATCAATCAAGTTGTTTGATTGATTTAGCCGTTTTCTAATTTTCTATACTTTCCTTTCCGTACTATTTTTAAGTCTTCCTTATTATTGAGGATCCCACATTAGAAAGATGGGGAGACCTACATTCTTCATAAAATACATGGGCTACTTCTCTCATTGCCAATTAGTTTTGAGATGGAACCTCATGTAATCTAATATGGTATCAGAGCCTATGAAGCTCAAATGGATATTTGGTCCAAAAATAAAATTGGGATCCGACCCAAGAATGGTGAACTCAAAAAGATACATGGGCTACTCCTCTAATTTGCCAATTGATTTTGAGATGGAATATATCTTATGTAATTTAATACTTGTGTAGGTTATAAAGCAAATCATGGATGAGTAATTCAATACACAACAAGCTTTCTTTTGAACAAATTCTATTTTTACTTCTAAAGAAGTTGAGATGAAAGTGGTCGAAATTCATAGGATTTCAAACAATTAAGCAAAATTACTATTTTAAGCTTCTTATGTACTAATTTTCTATTAATAATTAAATTAGAATTGAAAGGTTATATATTAGTAAGCTTTTTTATTTTCTTTTCTTTCCACGCAAACATTGAATTTAAAGTTTTTAATTACATTCATAAAAATCAATTTTCATTCCACACAAGATAAAAAATTTTAAATTGTTTCTAGTATTTCAAATCATAGGAATGCCTAAAATCAAACTTTCATATCTCACACAATCAAAGGGTAACCTACAAAAAGTATGGAGGTAAATTGATACTTAATTATTACAAAATCTCAACATGATAGAGTGCAAAAAGTTGAGAGAATGTCCCTAATTGAGTAGTATTATAACTCAATAGATAAAGCACCTTATTACTTTCCTTAAAGTTGAAAGGTTAGATCTCCCAACCCAACTTGTTCAACTCAAAAAAAAAAACCAAAAAAAAAAAAAGGTGAGAGAATGGCAAAGCCAAAGTTTACCAAATTTAGTCTAAGGCAAATAACTAATAAATTTCTAAAATTTGAAATTCAAATGAAAGCAAACTCATATTTCTCGTAGAATAATACTTTGCAAGAATTCTTATTTGGTGCCTACATGTGGTTATATGTAAATTATTTTATGAATTTTATTGATGATAATTTTTTTTGTCAAACAACACGTGGGGATGAAGAATCGAACTTTTAACCTTTCGATTGAGAGTATAATGTCTTAACTCTTAACAAATTAAATTATGTTATGGTGGCTGGTAAGATTCAATTCAAAGTGGGTTACAAAATACCTTTGCCCTTTAATAACAAGTCTTTTTTCTATTTTTGGAAAAAAAAAACACTCAGCCCCATTTATCATTATAAAATATCTTTTTTCTGGAAAAAATGGCAATTTTTTTTTTTATCTAGGGAGTCATCAAATGGAGGCTTTGTTTGATAACCATCTAGTTTATGATTTTTTGTTTTTGAAAATTATGTTTGTTTTCTCATCATTTCTCTACCATTGGTTTCATCTTTATGAAAAAAAATATTTAAATTCTTATCCAAATTTCAAAAACAAAAACAAGTTTTTAAAAACTACTTTTTTTAGTTTTCAAAACTCGACTTGATTTTTGAAAACATATACAAAAAAATGGATAACAAAACAAAGTAAAAATAAGTAAAAATAATATTTATAGGCTTAATTTTATAAAATTATAAACTAAAAACCAAATAATTATTAAACGAAGCTTAACTTTTACATTCATGCATAGATAATTCTTACAAAGTGCCAACATATTGTACTTTCGACTTAAAACTCAAAGCTTCATGAAGCATCAGAACCATCCGCGGAATCAGTGATTACTTCTGTCGACTCAATGATGGAAGCATCGGAAACATCTGTCGACTCAATGATGGAAGCATCAAGAACATCTGTCGACTCAATGATTGAAGCATTGAAATCGCCCGCCGACTCAACGACAGAAGCATCGGAAACGTCCGCCGACTCAATGTCAGGAAGAACAACGGTTTCAATGCCAAATGGTGCGACTTCATCAGGGAACAAACTTTGAAGTAAACAATCACCAGCCACACTAATACCCACACCTGTAACCATCTGATCTTTTCCTATACCTTCAGCACGTCCTTGTTGCACGTGCCCCACCCGTGCCTGTGATGCTCCAAATTTGTATGTGAAATTTATCTCGCCCCTTGTCGTATGTCCCGAAGTTTCCATGACCGGACACGAAACATATTGCATGGAGTTTCCATCTACGACAGACTTCATAAGCTCTGCAACCGGCAACTTGACATGGCCCATGTATTCGTCTCCGACAGCGGTTTCTGACATGAGAGTGAATGAAAGGAGAGAGTTCGCAGCGCTTCGACCAACGATGAATTTCATTGGAAAGTTCCATCTTGGATTTTCCCCTCCTTTCGTGTCCACGTTGGTCTGAAATTTTTGGTCGGACAAAGCGCCACCGGTGAGAGTAACAACGACGTACACCTTCATTTTGGAGGGAAGTTCGAGTTTGTTGAGGTCTTTAGCGGAAACAACAACCACTTCTAAAGATAGAAGATCCATGAAGGAAGAAGAAGAACTGTAATGTATGGAGGATTAGCTTTTGTAAACGTTTGTAAGCCCTTTGTGTGATTTATAATTGATGGGAAAGGAAGCTCACCTTCCAAGACTTTTTCAATGGATTTTTTTTGGTTAAATTACAAATTTGGTCCCTATGATTTGAGAAAAGTTAAAATTTAGTCCATATAATTTTAAAAGTTAGAATTTAGTCCTTATGATTTTATATAACTTCATAGATAGTCCCTATAGTTTTATAAAACCCTCATAAATAGTCCACTATTTATGAGAGTTTTATCAAACTATGGAGACTAATTCTAATATTTAAAACCATAGACACTAAATTCTAACTTTCTTAAAACCATAAGGACCAAATTTATAATTTAACCGATTTTTTTTGGGTGATAAATTATTGGTTAAATTACAAATTTAGTCAAAGAACTTTCAATTTTATGTCTAATTGGTCCCTGATTTTAAAATTTTCAAATAGATTTTATGAACTTTTAATTTTGTATCTAATAGAACCCTAGTATATTCAACAATTTTAAAATTAACAAATCTATTAGACATAAAATTTAATTTTGTGTCTAATAGGACATAAGAGTTCATCTAATAGGTTCGTGAATTTTAAAAAATGTCAAATAGGTCAATGACCTATTAGACACAAAATTGAAAGCTTAGAGATTTATTAGACACTAAATTGAAAGTTTAAGAAGTTATTTGACAAAATTGAAAGTTTAGGGATTTACTATACATTTTTTAAAAGTTCAAGGAGCTATTAGATACAAAATTGAAAGTTCATGGACCTATTTGATACAAACCTAAAAGTTCATGGACTATACTTGTAATTTAACTTAAATTATTGCATCAACCCACCAACTGCTACAACGTGCTTATCTCTTTATAATCATTGGATGTAGGTTCAAAAACTATATGCCATCTAATAATAGTTCTACATATAGGTTTGAAATATAGTTTTTAAGTTCTACCTCATACATCTAACGATCTAGAATGCCAACCACACATTGTTTTCTAGCCTCTTAAATAATTTTGCAATTTGGTGTCGGAGAAAACCTCGTACATGGTTCAACTAGCAATTATTCCACATATTTTATGTCCAACCGAACTAGTAAAATTATGTATTTAATTTTAAGGTTAATTTTAAAAAAGATGATACTTTATTGATGGTATGTGACAATCATACAAGATAGAGATTACATCATAAAAGATTGTCAGCTAGGGGCAATAGTAGAAACATCGTACTTGGCGAAAAGATTGGACTTGGAGAACCAAAGAGAAGCATGAAAGCGAATGCTTCTTTAATCTTTGTTGTGCTGCAAAAACTGTTTTTGAAGATCCTTTTGTTCCTCTCTGCCCATAAAGTCAAGTCCACAAAGAAGCCGCAGCAAAGTTTTGACGCAAAAGATCCTTTCTAACCCCTCGGTAGAAAGCATATTTGTGTCTAATAGGTTCTTTAATTTTTATTTTGTGGCTAATAAGGTTTTAAATTTTTGATTTTATGTTTAATAAGATTCTAAATTTTAAGAATGTCTAATAGATTTTTGAACTTTTAATTTTGTCTTTAATTAAGTTTCTAACCTATTTAATATTTTTTTTAAAAATTCACCAACACTTATATGAATTTTGTGTCTAATAAGCTTGTGAGTTTTTTTTTTTTTCATAAAAAAAAATTAAGAAGTCAGGGACCTATTCAACACAAAATTGAAAGTTCAAAGATTTATTGAACACCTTTAGAGTAAAAAGTTTAGAAACTTTTAAACACAATTTTGAATGGTAAGAGTTAAATTAATTTACCCTTGTTTTGGAGAGGGATGAAGGAGAAATAAAAGAGAGCTGAGTTGCGTGAGTAGAGTACAGCGAAGGAATTAGCCTTTCCAAAGACTTTTACAATGTAAGTAGGAACATGTTTTTAGAGTTAAAAATCAATATGAACATAGTTCAATGGATAAACATGTTTTTAGAGTTAAAAGTCAATGTGAACATAGTTCAATGAATAAGACATCAATTACCATTTTAAACGTTGATGGTTCGATCTCTCATCCCTACAATTGTTAAAACTTAAAAAAAAAAAAAAAAATTGGAGGTTAAAAGCACTATTAGCAGCAGGGCATATAAAAACATTATCAAATCAAATAATTTGTATTTGTGTTTTAGTGATCAATTCGAACGTGTTAAAAAAAATTGACAAGGTATGCCATAAGGTTAAATGGGGGCATTTAAGTAAATTTACACAGAAGGGCAATATTGGATTTCGGTCTTCTTTCTTTTAGAGCTGCCTTTTTGCGATTCGTAAAGAAAGAGAGAGAGAGGGAAAACATTGCGCGGCCGAAAAAACAGAAGAAAAATGCAGAGAGGGTAAAAAGGCGTGGCCGTGGTATCTCCGAAAGCTTCAGGAGGTTCTGTGTTCATTGGATATTATATTGAAGCTCAAGTCGATCAAGATTTGAGGTATTGGTGGTTATTATCGCCACAATTTCAACCCATAGAGATTGAGTGAATTAATTCCTTTGCATTTTGTAGTATTTGACTTTGTGCTCTTATATTCTGATTTGGACATATTCGGGTTCGGTTTATAATAGAATATAGGATAAATTATCAAAAATACTCATGAACTATTAGGTTGGTTTCAATTATACCCCTAAACTTTGAAATGTTTCATTTTAACCCTTGAATTTTGAAGTTTGTTTCAAAACAATCATTGAAGGCTTTTTTTCGTTAAATTCATGAACGGAAAATGATGTTTTTGCATTTGTATTGTTGCTTATATGTGTTGAGGATCCCACATCTGAAAGATGAAGAGAGACCTCACAATATATAAGATACATGAGCTACTCCTCCCATAGCCAATTGGTTTTGAGATGGAACCCCATGTAATCTTAATATGGTATCAGAGCCCATTAAACCCAAACGGGTATTCGGTCCAAAAATTAAAATTGGGATCCGATCCAAGAATGGTGAACCCAAAGTGGCACCATCTTGAGGGGCATGTTGAGGATCCCACATTGGAAAAATGTAGAGAGACCTCACAATTTATAAGATACATGGGCTACTCCTCTCATTGCCAATTGGTTTTGAGATGGAACCCTACTTAATCTTAAGTTGGTATCAGAGCCCATTAAACCCAAACGGGTATTCGGTCCAAAAATTAAAATTGGGATCCGATCCAAGAATGGTGAACCCAAAGTGGCACCATCTTGAGGGGGCATGTTGAGGATCCCACATTGGAAAAATGTAGAGAGACCTCACAATTTATAAGATACATGAGCTACTCCTCTTATTGCCAATTGGTTTTGAGATGGAACCCCATGTAATCTAATATGGTATCAGAGCCCATTAAACCCAAACGGGTATTCGGTCCAAAATTTGGTATCCGATTCAAAAATGGTGAACCCAAAGAGGCACCATCTTGAGGGGGCATGTTGAGGATCCCACATCTGAAAGATGAAGAGAGACCTCACAATATATAAGATACATGAGCTACTCCTCCCATTGCCAATTGGTTTTGAGATGGAACCTCATGTAATCTAATAATATGAACATATTTTAACATATATGTTCAAAAAAAATCAAAACATATGCAAATACGTCATTTTTCGTCCATAAATTTAACGGAAAAAACTTTCAAGAGTTGTTTTGAAACAAACTTCAAAGTTCAAGGGTTAAAATGAAAATTTTCAAAATTCAGAAGTATAATTGAAACCAACCGGCCCATAGTTCATGGATATTTTTGATAATTTAACCTAGAATAAAAATCACTACATAAGGCTTTTTTTCGTTAAATTCGTGGTTTGATGTTATATTCGGTGCTTACCTACACACAGCCTATAGGAATTTTTAGTAAGATTTACTTATCTATCAAATATAATAGAAAAATAGACCCCACATTAGAATGTAAATAGAAACATGTATTAACTAGTTGGTAATGGTTGAATAATTTCTCTGCTCACCAATGGTCTCCTTTAGCCCTCCAAATTAGTCAAAATCACAAACTGTCAAATTAATTGCATCTCCAAAAATTCCTCATTTACAACACAAACAAACCCTAATAAAAATTGCGACAGTGTTAAGTCACTATAGGTTGTAATGTTGAGACATTATAAACGGCGTTGAAACGTTATGCATGGTTGAGACACTATGATCTTTTAGGCACGCAAGTGCTTCATATCATAGCATGTTAACACTCTGAACCAACATTAAAATGATGTTGGCCTCCTCGACCTGTGCTTGAATTGCGCTTCTAAAAGGATTTTAATGTTTCACTTGGTGCTTGAAACATTGGAATTTTTTTGAAACATCACTTGATTTGTTTAAATAATCTCCCTCAATTACTTTATTCCTGCAAGATTTCAAATATTGTGCATAATTATTCAAAGACTAACGACATTTAAGCTATAATAATGCATAAGCATAGCCCACAACATGTGCTATTCATCCTTTTCTTTGGACAAGTTTGTTATATTCTAATGTAGATTTATATATTTGTGTTTAGATATGTTTGAAAATTAAATATATGTGTTTCAGATGTGCCCTTTAAAAGTGTTTGTGAATTATATATATATATATATATATATATCATTTGTATTGTTTGATTAAAATTTTAGAGAGTAATTTTATCAATTTAAAATAATAGATTAAAAAAAAGTAGTTCAATAAATTTTAGATGAACCATTTAACTATTTTTAAAATATATATATATAATAAATGCTTCATTTAAAAACCCTAGAAATTCTTTTACGTATATTCTTTGGGGTATGTTTGGAATATTCCATAAAAATGTTAATTCTAAACTTTTTTTTTTTTTTTTTTTGAAAAGAACGTTAATTCTCAAACATTGATTGTTCAAACAATTATTATACCAGTCACGTCTTAATCTCAAACTTGCACAAACAAGTAGAAACAAAGGCCCCACCATCACATTTTCTCTTCAACCATTCACACAAAAACATAAATTAAATATCACTGATTTTCACATACAAACACAAAATCAGAAAAACCATTTACCAAAGAAGAAATGATCAGAAAATTAACAATTATTTTAGCCAATTTGACCGAGCGTAGTCTGACTACTATTGCAGGATTGTAAGGTTGAATTGTACGAGCTGACGGTGCCGGAGTGACCGCCATTTCCGCCGGTGTAAGACGGCGGTCCAAGATCCGCCGCCATTTCTCCGACCAAAGCTCCACAGACAACTCCACCGAGCAATTGCGCTCCCACTGCTAAAATCTTACCCATTCCCGATTTCTTCTCCTTTTCAACAACCACCGGCGCCGGCGGATAACCCGGCGGAGGATAATATCCATAATGCGGCTGCGGCTGCGGTGGCTGTGGGTAATTATTATGTGCATAACCGTAACTGTAAGGTTGTGGATTGGGCGGTGGTGGAGCGTTATTGAACGGCGGATACGATGGTGGATACCCACTGTACTGCGGCGGTGGAGGATATCCCGCCCCCGGTTGCGGCGGCCAATAACCTTCCGGCGGATTTCCAATTCCACGGGTGGCATAACCGGCGGCAGGCTTTTCAACGTTGAACGACGCCGTAGAACCACCAACGACGACATTCCCGCTAAATTTATATTCAAAATTCAAAATGCCCTGAGTTTTCCCCGAGGGTTTTTTCACAGGGTAAGTCACGTGCCGCATAGAGTTCCGGTCGGCGGCGGAGAGGAGGAGCTCGGCGACCGGCACGTGCACCTCGCCGACGTCCCTGTCATCGAGATTAAGTGAGCATCTAATGGTGAAGACGAGAGTTTCCTGATTCCGAGTGGCTGCCAGCTCATCAATACCGAATTTCACCGGAAACTTCCAGTACGGGTTTATGCCACCTGTCAAATCCGCATTGGTTTTGAATTTTTGACCGGCGAGCGAAACGACGACGTATACGACCATCTTGGAAACGAGGTTGATTTCGGGAAGGTCTCTGGCTGAAAGGACATTGATTTCTAGAGTTGTGGACTCCATTTTTTTCTTTTGGAGAACTAAAATATAGAGAAAGAGAGAAATTGAATGGTTATTTTGGTGAATGTTGGAGTGAAATTCAATGGTTTAAATAGAGATTTCAGAGTCAACGGCGAGGGAATGACTTTTTTTTTTTTTTGCAAGTCTTTTTGTTGTATGTGGCAAAACAAGACAAGCCCAGTTGCCATTAATGGGAACTTAATATAATGTTTGGTATATAAATTATATTTTTGTTCCTTTATCAACTTCTACAATTTATTCTATTTTAAGTTTTAAGTCAACTAATAACATAAAGGCTAAATTATAAAATATACCGTTGAATTTTGCCTTTTGTTTCAAAATAGTTCCTATTCTTTTAAAAGTTACAATATTATCTTGACATTTCATAAATGTTTCAAAACTATCATTGAAGTAGAAATCCATTAGAATGTTCAGAAAATTAATGTAGCAGTGACCTAAAATGATGTGGTGGTGACTAAAACGTTTGCTTGGATTAAGTTTGAAAGAACAACATTCAAACATGTTGACTTTTCGTTGAAGATTCTAACGGATTTTTTACTTCAATTGTAGTTTTGAAACGTTTATGAAATTTAAGGATAATATTCCAACTTTTAAAAAATAGAGATATTTTTTAAATAAAGGACAAAGTTCAAGATCTAGGGATATTTTTTTTATAATTTAGCCTAACATAAATCAACTCAACGATTGATTAAAACATTATATATTTATCATAAATGTCAGATGTTTGAATTCTCATCCCAACATTGTTAACTTAAGAAAAAAACTTAAAAGTAATATCTGCCTAGAAAAATGTATATGTAGCTTTAGTAATATGCTACGTTTGAAAAGTTCATATACAAATATAGCACTATCCCGTTCCTTAAGTAATTGACGACAAAATAACAATAAAAGCTAAAATTGTTATTATTTTTAAGTTCAAAACTAAAATAAATATTTTGAAAGTTAGTGGATCAGAAAAAATAAAAAAGTTTAGAAGTTTATAAACTAAAATAAATATTCCTTCGAAAGTTTAAATGTTAATATGACATAATATTTTAATGTTCAGTGGCCAATTCAAGCATAGAGAGTGGATAAAACGTGGACAACCTCTTCCAATTTTAAAAAAAAAAAACAAACAAACAAATCTTAAATGTTCACAAGTGATTATCTTTAACTTTATTAATATTAATTAAAATGAAAAGGAATATAAGATACGGGGTCTTGTATGTTGCTGGTTGGTTGCCAGTTGGTGATAAGAAAAATAACCCACTTGGGATATAATTATTTTTCCGTTTACTTTTTTCTCATTCGAAATTATATTTTATGGTTCGAAATAAATGGATATATAATTAATTATTAACAGCAATGTTCGAAGATGCAATACGATTTCAGGGTTTGCAAAATCTAAAATATTTGAGATTTTCTTTCTTTTCTTTTTTTTAATAATTAAGTTGCTTAATGACGCGATTTCAATGGTTAAAAGTTAGAGAATGAGTGTTTTCATCCCATCAAACATGTCACTTTATCTTTATGAGACAAGATATTCCATTCAAACATGTAATAACTATAGATATAGATATGGGTTATGGAGAGATATTTTTTTAAAATGCATCACAAAATAGTTACTCGATAACATTCTAGAAAGAATTGACTTTCTTGTAAATGAAATTAGTTATCAAAATGGGCAGAACTAAAGAAGTATTTATACATTATAGTCAAATATTATAGTGCAAAAGAAAAAAGGGCTGCCTTGAATATATACTATACTACAATATATTCAACTTTTGTTGCCAAAAATGGTTTTTTTAAAACTGTGGTGGAGTATCTTGCAAAAATTAATTTTTTTATACATGTTTAAATCACTATTCACAAATGGTTATTTTAGAAGAGTTTAACCTTTTTTTTTTTTTTTTTTAAATTATTATTATCTTGACATGTTATTATTTATTGATTTTTCCATCCCTCGGTAGTCAACCAAGTACCAACAATAATCTATCTACTTCAGATTATTAATGTAATGAGACAAACAATTTAATATTTGAAATGACACATAATTAATATAAAATTTCCGATTAATTATGAAAAAAAAAAAGAAGAAAAAAAACTATAATTTAAAATGACTTGACTTGTGAATATTTAAGGAAGATTGGAAAGCATCAACACGTTTATGACAGATTCTATGAATAGTCAGTTCATTTAATATATCCCAAAAAGTAATTAAAAATATATCATAAATTAGCATGAAATTTGATAAGTGAACAATTAAGATCAATTAGACTAAAGTCTAGTTGACTCCACTTTACCCTAACCAATATAATAACTGGAGACAAATTAAGTATATATATTCGTTATACTCTTCATGTGCCCCCTTTATTTTTAACAACAATAATATGTGGAGGTGAAAATTTGAACGTTTGACTTCTTGGTTCATGTGATATAATGCCTCACCAATTGAGTTATGTTCAGAGTTGGTGTGCTCGGATCTCTTTTTGACTGTGCATTTGGCTTTTGTGAGAACGATTTGGATCAAGTCAACTACAATATTGCATGAGTCAATACACTTGGAGAGATAGGACAAATACACAAGGTCTTAAATAAATTTTGATAACTCAAAACATATATTTTTTAGACACAATTCTTTTGGGTTTGAGAAAATTATTCTAAAATTTCAATATCAGAAAAACCATTTAAACATTAAAAAAAAAAAAAAAAAAAAAAAAAAAAGCTTTTAAGATTATTCCATTTTAGTCTCTAAACCAAGGGGAAATGGTGTCTTCTCCTTCCTTTCTCTACACGAACTCCTCTTTTAATTATTTAATTCTTTGTGTTTTTATTTAATAATTTTATTTATTTTTTGTATAGCTAATTAAATTTAGATTCAAATTCTAATTTATAGTTACTAAACTTTTAAGATTATTCCATTTTAGTCTCTAAACCATTCAAAATATTACATTTTAGTCCATAAATTTTAGTATTGAGATTGAGAATGCAACCAAAATAGAAATTAACCCTATAAAAAGGTTAATTTGGAATATTCCATAAAAATGTTAATTTCGAATAAGGGATATGTTTGGCATTTTCAAAATATAAGAGGGGTAAATAAAATTTAAAATTTCAATTTCATTAATTCGAACTATAAACTAAAACAATTGTCTTGACTTTTATCTTTGTCATATTAACTAAAATAGAAATTAAACCCAATCTCTTGAGGGCAACCAAACTAACTAACTATTTTATTAATAACAAAAAAGATTTTAAACTTGAGGGGTCGAGCTCCCCTAGTCTAAGATAGATCTATCCATGTTGGTAGCTCCTTTTATTTTATGAACAATCCAAGTAGCTTCATTTCAAGTCTTCCAACTTGCGTCTCTAATCAGTTTGATGAGCTCAAACTCCAACCGTTTACCAAGGTGAATCCTTCCATCTCCTCGAAATTATTCAAGAAGACCGAAATAATAAAAGGCTGACAACCTTATATCGTTCGATATAAGAGAAAGAAAACAAAAATCATGATTCAACCATGCATCAAGAGTATAGAGAGAAAGTGGCTATGATGATATGATAGCTACATTTATAAAATTTTCACCTCTCCACTCCACCAATATAAGTTGAGAATTAAACCGGCCAACTGGTCCAAATTTAGCATGTTTATTTTAGATTACAAATTTACTTAATCTCATAGACTATACTTAAACCTAAAATTTTAATTTAATTTACACAAAAAGTCAAACTCACATCCTTCCAACACAACCCAAATATCTCAAACCATCCCCAAAACACAAATTTCACAACGTTCAAAAAAAAAAAAACTCAACCAATAGTAAAACAAACAATAAACGAAAATTTAAAATCCAGAGCTTGAATCAGAGAAAGCGGGAGTGCCAACATCGACGATTTTCTCTGTGTCCACTTTGAACATAAACTAATTCTTATCGTTTTACGTTTAGTTTCACCCAAAATAATTCATACTAATAGAGATGTTGTCTCTTACCTTTATACCCACGATCTTTCTCCTTGTCTTAGTTAATATGAAACTTTGTTCTCACTCTCAGCAATCCTCCACTCAAATAAAAGACTATAGAATCTCTCCTCAAATAATTATCTATTTGTACATTTAACTTTTTTCCTACACCAAGAATTTGCTCTCATCTAAACCTAACTCGTTTTCTTTGAAACACACCACGTAATCGATAGAGCTCAACCACAATTTACCGTGACTATCACTACAAGATTTCTGGGATTTGCCGACGCAAAAAAGCGTCGGAAAAGCTAATAAAAGCGTCGGCAAAAATGCATGCCGACGAAAAAAAAACGTCGGGAAAAGTCGTCGGTGTAGAGCCGTCGGGAAAGGCTATGCCGACAAAAATAGTTGTGCGTCGGGAGAAATTCCCTTTTCCCGACTCAACGGAACCGTCGGGAAAATGTCTATCCCGACATTTTGATGCATCGGGAGAAATGTGGATTTGCGTCGGGAAAACTTATATATGCCGACACTTATTATTATTATTTTTTTCATTTGATCTATAATTACCTGGAATTTCATTATTGAAACATAAATAAAAACCAATGATACCATTATATAAAAGCCAATATATTAAAATGTAATATTTTTACAAAAATATCATCCAATACATTCACTACACTAGAGTTTCGAAAGAAAAAAATACAGTAAAAAGAAAAAAAAAATCTAAAAAACTTTTATTGTCTTTATCGTCCGTTTTTGCTTATGCAGTCTTCAAGATTATACAACTATAGACCTAAAAAAAATAATATGAAATATTTTAAACATAAATCATAAAATAAAAGAAAGGAAAGAAAAATGCACAAAATTTTTTCAAAAGAACAAATGTTCCTAAGTATATCATTTGACCTTAAAGCGTCAAAGAAACCAAATCCTAACTTGAAATGAGCTTAACTTGTCTACCCCGCCCCAAAATATTTAAAGTGACCTAAAAGTGTCTAAGTATCCCATGGAGGCCAAAATGAACTTAAACGTGCCCTAGGCATGCCTAACGCACATAACCCAACCCCTAAGTGTCCTTTGAGACCAAAACCTAACTCAAAATGATATTAAAGCATCTAGTGCACCCCCCCCCCCCCCCCCTCAAATCTACAAAGTAGGCAATAGTGGCTAAAAAGTATCTAAGTATTGTATGGAGGCTAAAAATGAATGTGAAAGAGTCTAATGCACTTATAACCCACCCTTCGAAGCTATGCAAGTGTCTTAAAGGTGCTTATGTATCCTTGAAATGATATTAAAGTGTCTAACGCACCCCCAAAACCTACAAAATATCCAAAAAGTGACTAGAAAGTGGCCAAACTCACTCCAAATCCAACAAACTCACCCAAACACACTCCCAAATCCAAAGACTCACCTAAACACACTTCAAATCTTACAAACTCACTCAAACTACTTAAAAGCTAAAAAATTTGTATAACTCACCCAAACTTACTCCAAATGCCACAAACTCACCCAAACTACTTAAAATCTAACAAAATGTACCTAACTCACTACTCAAACTCACTCCACATCCCACAAACTCATCCAAACACATTTATCTCACAAACTCACCCAAACTAACCCTTATAAGCCAATAAAATGTGCCTAAGTCACTTAAACTCAGTCTACACCCCATAAAACCACCCAAACACACTCCAAAACCCATAAACTCACCCAAACTAACCTTACAAGCCGAAAAAAAAAATGTCCAACTCATTGAAATTCACTTCAAATATCACAAACTTACCCAAACTAACCTTAAACAAAAAAAAAAGTCTAATTCATCTAATCTTACTTCAAATTCCACTAACTCAATAAAATTAACTCCCTAAAGTATGACTACCATAATTGTAGGATAACCATACAACCAAGTAAACTATGACACTAAATAAAGAACATTAACTCACCCAAATCGATTTTTAAACCTAATTATGACTACAATATAATAATAATAAAACACAAAAACACAATAATTAAGTTCCATAATGATTTTATAACATTAAAGAAATCATCCATACCTAGCTAGAAAGGACCCTCTTGTGTGCTTGCCATTGTAATATCCAAATAGGTCTACTTCAAACAATGGACAAACTATTAGTAATTATAGATAGACATTTATGAAACAAGAAATTTAATCTAAGAGCGTATTTTAAGTTCATAATCATTTTACTCGAATAAATTAAATAGTAGGCAAGTTAAAAGAAGTTGAATACTCTAACACAAAAGTTTAACTATCATTTATTTAGTCTAAAAATATTAGTAGAACAAATTGGCTTTGGAGATGGAAACCTACTATGGCTATTGAGAGCTTAGCACATTGATTTTTTAAAAAAAAAAAAACATTTCTTTTTTTTCCACCTTTTCCACAAGGCATAAACTCACCAAAACATTGCTAACTCACTCCACATACCATTAACTCACCCAAACACACTCAAAATCTCATAAACTCACCAAAATTAGTTAAAAGGGAAAAAAAATATCTAACTCACTCCATTTGTGATAAACTCACCTAAGCTAACCATTCAAAGTCATAAAAACAAATGACCCTTAACTCACCCATGCAAATTCACTATACATATCACCAACTCACCAAACACACTTCAAATCCTACAAACTCACCTAATTAAACACACTTCAAATATCATAAACTTAATTACCCAAACTACTTACAAGCTAAAAACATGCATAACTCACTCCAATTCCATTTTAAATTAGCTTTATGTCCATACTAAAATCAAAGAATTAATTACAAAAATAAGCTTAAGCATTATTGGGAAGAAAGAAAACCCAACTTCAAACCCCATTTGCTAGAAAAAATTTCAACTACTTCATATCATCCTCCTACACACATAACATACATTACAACAAAAAAACCCTAAAAAGAAATGGAAGAAGAAGAGAGAAAGAAACATGCCCAATGGAAAAGAGCTTTAGATCGCGACCTCACACCGTCAAAATCCACAACAACAAAAAAAGTAACTAAAGAAATAGAGCACTGGGGAAGGAAATGTAGATGAAATGGGGAGAAAAATGAGCAGATGGCGGAGGCAAGGGAAGAAGAAGGAAAGGAGAAAAAGAATGAGGGGATATATTAAACGTGCGTTTCGGAAAAAAAAAATTCCGACGCATCAAATTGCGTCGGCATATCTTATAAAAAGCATCGGCCTTTCTTTTCCGCCACATGGTGGGCTAATGAGAGAAGAGTTTTGGCCGACACAACCATTTTCGTTGCCATATATGTACTTTTGCCTACAAACATGGCTTGCGTCCGGAGAAAAACCTAAATCTCCTGACGCATCTCAATTTTGGTGGCAAAAGTACGTTTATGCCGACAAAAATGGTTGCGTCGGCAAAAACGCCGTCGGCATAGCTATAATTTCTTGTAGTGTATGTCAGCTTTGAAGCTCATAAATTAGAAGTGTTAATTAAATTGGAATTAAAACTTACACTATAGAAAGCCAAATTTGTAATTTAAACCCTGAATAATAAACTACGAGAAGAAACGCAAAGGCTAAATATAATTATTCATTATACCCCAACTTGATTATTAATTTTGTGTTATTTTCATCAAGTCGCACCCAGCAACACACAAGACTCCGTCGTCAGATTCCTTTCCATTTTTAATTAATATTAATAGAATTAAATTAAATTTCCATTAACAGCTATTTGGTTTACTTTTGCTTTGCCATTGACTCTGAGTTTCTATTTAAAGCCATTCATTTCCACTTCAGTTTTGCCAAAGACAGCAATCCCTCTCTCTCTTTCTCTGTGTTGTTGTTTTTGCCACTAAAAATGGAGTCTTCAACGACGTCGTTTAAGGACGATGAAAAGGCAGTCGCCGCTCAGTCCACCCGAGGAATTGGATACCCACCGGAAGTGTATCCTCCACAGCCACACTACGGCGGCGGATATCCACCGGCAGTATACCCTCCGCCGCAGCCAATGTCAGGATACGGTGGACATCCGTCGCCGCCACCACCGTACGGCACGTATCCTCCGCCGTACAACACTGGACCCTACGCTCCACAAGCCTACGGTTATCCACATCCTCCACCGCCAGCGCCAGTGGCGGCTCATGGATATGCTCCGCCGCCGCTGGGATATCCGCCGGCGGGGAATGTTCCTACGAAGAATAAGAAGAAGTCAAGATTTGGTAAAATGCTTGGATTGGGAGCAGGACTGGTCGGCGGAGTGGTCGGAGGGCTGTTGCTCGGCGATTTGGCGGCGGACGGTGAGGTGGCGGCGCCGTCGTTCGATTCATTTTCCGATCCCACCGGCGACGGATTCGTTCAATTGTGCGATGCTAGCATTCAATCTTCGTCTGCGAGTATGGATTTGCTCGGTACCATTGGCTAAATTTAATATATTATATCACAGAATTGTGTTTTTCCGAATTTGATTATTTCTTTTTTTGCTGATGGTTTTTATTTTGTGTTTGTTTATGAAAATTGGTTATATATATTTATGTCTGTCTTGATGATTGGAGAGAAAATAATAGTCTTGAGTTTTCTCGAGAAAAAGTGATGGCAGAGCTTTTAATTTAATTTTGTTCGTCCAGCTTGTTTGGGCAAGTTTGAGATTTAAATGTGATTTCTATCATTTGTTTTTTTAGTATTTTGAAAATTAAGAACCTGTTGTAAATTTAATTTGTATAATTATGCAATAAAAATATGACATTATATAAGCTAACATGAGCATAGCGGAAGTATTAAGACATTATATCTTTGACCTAGAGAATACAAAATTTTGAATCCTCACACTATATGTTATTAAACTCAAAAAAAAAAAAAAAATCTAACATTGTATAGTACAATAATAACCTAGATGTTTGAACAATATGATTTAAATCATAAATAATTTCCACCTATTGAACTAAAAAAAAAGTCTAGGGAAAAAAATCAATTTTGACCTCTAAACTTTGTCAAGTTGTATCAATTTTAAACCTAAACTTTAATTTCATCAAATTGCACCTTAAACTTAGATAAATGTTGCAATCTTAATATCAAACTTTAAAAAGTATTGCAATTTTAACCCTATAATAAGTTCTAGCTCCAAATATCGTTAAAATAAGTTTTCTTTTATGCATTCAGTGAATTATAAAACATATATATGATATGAAATTGATAAAATTTTAGAGAAAAATGAAATTAGAGATAAATTTTTTGTAGTGGGTGAATTAGTATAATTTGAACCGAGGGTAAAATTTGCAACATTTATTTAAGTTTAGGGTCCAATTTTATGAAATTGAAAGTTTATGGTCCAAATTGATACAACCTCACAAGTTTAGGATCAAATTTGATTTTCTTCCAAAACTCTAAACATTGTATAATACAATAATAACCTAGATGTTTGAAGAATATGATTTTCACAAATGTGATCATAAATTAAAAGAAAACATACCCTTTTTTTATGATCAACAATATTTGGAGATTCGAACTTCTGACCTTTTAGTCAAGGATATAATACTTTAACTAGTTGAGCCATTTTCAAGTTAACACTAAGAAAAACATACTTTTATCCTTAACGTCTGTGTTTCTTAATGGAGAGAAAATACTTCTTGAAGGTAGAAAGAGAACCAATCATATAAGGCTTTATCCTTTATATATGCACCTTCCATCAAAGTGCTAATTTAAAAAATTACCTTTTAATTAATTTGCACATGAATGAACGTAGGCCCAAAATGTCATTTAGACGAAATGTACATGGATCACATTAAAAATTGTATTAAATTGAAAAAAATACAACACATGTTTGCTAACTTTCTTTCTCTATTTGTGAGTTGATTGCAAGGATTTTGTAAGCCCTTGTAAAGGGAAGGAAGCCTGTTCACACGAAATTTCGACGGGGAAATTTAACACGTGTAAATGAACTTTGTATTGTATTGATTTCAGTATAGTGAGTACAATCTCTAGTATTTGGTCCTCTGATTCTCTCTCCTACTTGTATGCTTTGATCGAGGGCTGAATAGCTTGTTCTCGAGGTTGGAATTTCAATGGATTCTTGGAGTGTTCTTGATTTCTGTGACGTGTTCTTCGTTCAGATGGTGTTTGATCTTCAAGAGCTTCTGGAGTCTTCTGAGCTTTGTTTCTGAATTCTCTCTGAGCTTCTTCAATTCTGAACCCTTGAAATGAAGGAGGAAGCTATCTATTTATAGAGTTCTTCATGGGCCTCAGCTGGGCTTGGGCCTGTTGGACTAGACCCAATTGATTTTGGGCCAACCCATTTGGATTGGATCTGATTGACCTTGGGCCAGCCTTTTGGGCCTGGTTGACTTTTGGGCCTAGCCATTTGGACTGAGCCTGGTTGACTTTGGGCCTAGCCATTTGGACTGGGCCTAGTTGACTTTGGGCCTAGCCATTTGGACTGGGCCTAGTTGACTTTGGGCCAGCTTCTTTGGACCGGGCTTAGTTGCCTTTGGGTCTAGCATCTGGACTGTGCCTTCAATTTGGGCTTTTGTCTTCAAAATTTCAAAGAACCCAATAGTGTATTTGGACCTGCCATAATTTAACATAGGAATCTTTGCAAAGTTAATTAATCCCTAATTAAATATAATTTCGTCATCAATGTTGGGTAATGACGTGGCAATTTTGGGTTGGTCGAAATTTCTATTCCAACAAAGCCCTCAATAAAATGAGAAATCATTCGAGGAGGCTGCCATACTGTGGCTGAAAATTTTCATCGTTGGAGGTATGAGAGGGGAACTACAAAAGTACTTCGATTTTGTATCCAATGATTACTAGGGATATGAAAAAAATTTTGAATCTATATATTACGGTTATTAAAAGACAACCATATTATAGCAACTTCATTGAATAAGTTTTCCTCGATAAAACGTTTTGCAAGACCTTTACAAATAGGTTAAATTGGCTTCAGTGGAAATGCTAATGTGAATTATGATTTTAATTAAATGTTGGTTTTATTTGGCACAAAATGGAGAAATAATAGATGGTCTTAAATAGGTTAAATTATCAATTTCATCGTCATAGTTTGCCTTTATTTACAATTTAGTTGATTTTAAAAGTTTTAATTTATTTTTTATAGTTTGTTTAAAAAATATTTAATAAGTGGTATAAAAGTCATGCCTATGACTTAACAATATCAGTAGAATCCTTAGGTGCCGAACAAAGAAGTTGTTAGTTTCAAAGTACGATGGAGATTCGTGGTTGAGCTTTATCGGACTGGCAATGTGCTCTAGAGAAAAAGAGTTGGCTTAAATAAGAGCTAGACAGCGCTGATAGATGACTATTTGAGGGAGACTCTCAGTGGTACTTTGTTCGAGTGGAGAATTGTTGGGAGTGCAACCAAACTCCTACACATTGGCTAGACAAGGGAAATATCATGGATATATAAGTGAAGAACAATATCTCCATTAGTATGAGGTTTTTTGGGTAAAACCAAAAGCAAAGTCATGGATAATATGATACCAGTGTGGAGATATGTAGATGGTCGTTTTTCTAAGGATCGTTGTCGTTAACATTTCCCAAAATGTTCCTAAATCATTTTTTTGCACAAAAGACCTATCAATTTTTTTCGTAATCTTTACTTTAACTCTCTAAATCCTATGATAATTATTGTTGGCTATGTACATTAAATCAAACTAAAAATATCAATTCATCATCATAATATATAGTAATGACAAAAGTGATTGTACGATGGACCTATCAAATTGTGGAGATGAAATTAAAACTAAAATTGAAATTATAGGAAGAGAAGTGAAAACTCATAAATCACAAGAATCAAATGGGAATGAAGCCTAGTTGGCCAAATTGCTAACTTAACCTCCTAAATAATAAACTATATCAAGAAGAGGTAAACGACAATATAATTATATCCCAACTTTAGTTATTTAGTTTGTCTCTTCTCATCAAATGGCAGCCAGCAACACACAAGACTCCATGACATTTTAACGAATATTGATAAAAAACTAAGATTTAAATACCAAATTCTAGTCTTTCTGAATATCCACTTACCTAATTAATACTCCCCTGATTTAACTTAAGGTATCTCCAATAAATTTAAAAAAAAAATCTGAATTCAACGACATATGGAGCGAAGAGATTTGAACCTCTAATCTCTTAGTTGAGAGTAAATACTTAAACCAATTAAGCAATACTCTTGTAGGAATTATTATTTTAGAGACTAAAACATAAATTTTGAAAGTTTGAGTACTAAAATTTTTTTTAAAAAATAATAATACTTTCTTCCTGGCTCATTGGTATGAATCTTTATACTAACCACCACTAAAAATCTGAAGGTTATTTAATTTTTTAGAAAAAAGAAAGGAACATCTATTTTTTTTCTCTCATTCAACATTCTCTTTCCTACTTGTCAAAAACGTTAGCAGTAAAATAGGAGAAGTATTTTAAGAAGTTAATGAGTCCTAAAAGTACATGACCAAAATAGAATCTAAATCTAATTTTGTAATTTTTGTTTTTTCTTAGTTTAACAAGTAGAGATGAAGATTTAAATTAGAGATGTCCACCTAGGTAGACCCAACTACCAATGAATCCCTTCATCTCTTCAACAATAGTTTTTTTTTTTTTTTTTAATTTCTCCAATAATAGTTGAGAAAACATATTTATTCTAAAAAACAGATTTACTAACTCAAAAACTACATCAATATAAACCTAAAATTTTAAATAAATTTACACAAAGAGTCAAACTCATTCTTCAAACCGCACAAATCACAATATCTAAAACATCCCCAAAACACAAAGTTCACAACATTAAAAAACAAAACACCCAAACAAATTGAAATTCAACCCACAACAATAAAACAACGTACGACATCAAAAATACAGTAGTAATTAGTAATTAAATAAGCGAACTGTAATCGACGTAAGTGGCATCCCTGAAAGCAGAAGGATCTGGAAACGTATTAATGAACGAGAAATCTGTTGGGGTGGCTGTGGGATCCGGAATTTGAAATCCAGCAGTTAAATCCGAGACATCCTGCACCGGCGCCTGCACCGACGGGAATTCAAGCGACTGCGTCGCTACGCCGGAGAGAACTCCTACTGCAACCGCACCGGCCACTCCCAGCGCTGATCCCCATACCGATTTTTTCTTCTTTGGCGTTGACCGTTGCTCCACCGGAGGCGCACGTGCCTGCACGTGATGTGGTGGATATGGATTTGCATACGGCGGCGCTGCTGACGGTCGGATGTTGTACGGTGGATACGGCGGCGCCGTTGCTGATGATCCAACGTTGTACGGTGGATATGGTGGCAGCGGCGTTGCTGATGGTCCGACGTTGTACGGCGAATATGGTGGCAGTGTCGCTGTTGATGGCCGTCCTGCGTTGTACGGTGGGTACGGCGGCGTGGAGTGAGGCGGTGAGGGCAGCGCTGCTGATGGTCCGACGTTGTACAGTGGATATGGCGGCGGCGGCATGTAGTGAGATTGTGACGGCGGTGGATATGGACCGGACGGCTGTGGTGGTGGTGGGTAGCCATCGTATCCTGCCGCCGGTGGTGGCGGAGGATAGCAATATCCTTGTGGTGGATATACATCAATGCTTCTGGTAAATGTGAAAAGAAAATATTAACCGATTAGGCATGCTCTTGTGTAATTGATTTTTTTTTATTATTATTATTACATGATTTTTTTCCTTTTGTTAAAAATCAATTTCTGTCCGTGAATTTTTGTGGAAGTGATAATTTATTCTAATATATTTTTTTAACTTTTTTTTAGTTCAATAACATGTGAAAGTAAGGATTAGAATTAGAGATGTCCACGGAAAGGGATGGGGACGAAGATGGCTTCCCTTTCTCCGTCCTCGCCCTCAATTTGAATCTCCATCCTTAAGAAATTTTCTGTTAAATTTTGCTGGAATCGAGGTGGGAGATTCCCCGTGGAAAATTCGCAGGGATCTCCAGCAGGAAATTATTCCCCGTTTAATTTTTTTTTTATAAGAATCAAATATTTCTTTTAATAAAATTTCAAATAGTTAACTTTCATGACAAATATCTATTAATTTTTAATTACATTGTTAATTATTCACGCAAAATCTTCATTTAAATAGTTAATTTTCTATTAAAAAAATCTTTATTTAAAGATAAAATTCTTAAATCTCATCCTAAAAACAAAATAACATTTCATATCAAATTATCTAATTAATCCATACATATAATTTAAATGTTTAACTATATAATTCAAACATATCCAATTATCTAAATCATTAACACTAAAATTTTAAATGATATATATATATATATACTTATACACATATACATATATATTAAAATATAAAATATAAAATATAAAAAAAAAATTAAACGGGGCGAGGAACGAGGAACAGTGAACGGGGACGGGGAATACATTCTCTGTCTCCGTCCTTGTTTAGCTCTCGGAAAAAAAATTTCCCCACTCCCTCTCCCATTCCTTACCTAAACGAGGATTCTCCGCCCCGTTAAGACAGTTCCTTATAGAACTTCTGACTAGATTCAACTATTCATTATTAACTAGTTAAAGTTGTTAATCTTGAAAACTAATTGTTTTTATTAATTTAATATTTTTATTTTAATTTCTATTATTTTGTAGGATTATAAATTTTTATTACAAATAAATTACAAGTTTAGTCTCCAAATTTTAGAATTATATCTAATAGCTAATTTTAATAAATGTCTAATAGATCTTTAAGGTCCGTTTGATAACCATTTAGGCTCCGTTTGATAATCATGATTTTCATTTTTAGTTTTTGAAAATTGTACTTGTTTTCTCAATATTTCTACAATAGCTTTCATCTTTTCTACAATGGTTTTCATATTTCTTAAGAAAATACTTGAATTATTTGCCAAATTCCAAAAATAAAAACAAGTTTTTGATTTTTTTTTTTTTTTTGTTTGTTTTCAAAACTTGGCTTGATTTTTTAAAACACATTTAAAAAGTAAATAAGAAAACATGGAAAGTTATAGGTGGAACTAGTATTTATATACTTAATTTTTAAAAACCAAATGATTATCAAGGCTTTAGTTTTTTATTTTTGGTTTTTGTGCACCCCACTTATCAACTTCACAGGAAAAGAAACAACAAAAATAGAACAAAAAATTCAAAAAAAAAAAAAAAAAAACGTGATGTTGAAGTGAGTTGTATAATATTTGGGTGCAGCAATTTTTTCCTTTTTTCAAAAAAATAGGGCCTAAAATTATAACTTATGAGCAATTGCTCTATTTAAAGAGGTTCTCCATTTTTATGAATTCATTTCTATCTTCATATATATTACCTGGTGGCGTAACCAACCGACGGAGTATCAATCGCCGGAGAACCACCAAATTTGTATTCAAAATTCAACACGCCCACCGTCTGTCCCGTCGGTTTTCTAACCGGAAACGAAACGACGACGTATCGCATGGAGTTTCGGTTTCCATCTCCAGCAGACTGCAAAAGCTCCGCAACCGACACGTGGACTTCACCTAAATCTCTCTCCCCTCTCCCATCCTCGCATTTAAGAGCGAAAACAAGACGAGTTTTGAGATCTTGATTTAATCCGTCCACGTCGACGGAGAATTTCACCGGAAAGTTCCACGTAGGATTTCCGCCGCCGTTTCTATCCACGTGGGTCTGAGCCCTCTGCTCGTTCTGGGTGGCGCCGGTGATTGAAACGACGACGTATAGCTTCGTCTTGGAAGTGGGGTCAACTTCAGTTAGGCCTCTGGCTGAAACAATATTAATTTCTAAAGTCATCGAATCGGTTTTCGGAGCTATTGTTTTGAAGAAGATAATAAAGATTTGAAATTATGTGTGAGTTTGTTTCACCCTTTTAAAAAGTGAAGGAAGGCCTAGATCATTTCAATTGCCCTTTTAGAAGACTTTTTCAATATCGTAAAATTCAATCCAATTTAATCCAAGTTGGTGTTAATGTTAATTAAAATTTCGTTGATGTTGGAGGTGATTAACTTATTAAGGACCAAGTCTTTTAATACTTGTAATCCAAACAAAAGACTTTTTTGTATTTGTGTATTTTAAAATATTTGAGTTGTTTTCTACTAAATTGTTTATATTATTTTCAACGACTATTTCTAGGGGCAAATCTAGAATGAAAGATTGGGAGGGTCAAACATAAATCAATTATATTTTGATCCGTGAATCAATTTATTATATTTTAGTCCATAAATTTTCAAAATATCTATTTGAATTTCCAATTTATAAAAGATATAACCGTTTTGATTGTTGTTAATTATTCTTTGACCTAAAATTTGCACATACAATACCCATTTTAGCCAACTTATGTAACCTCAATACATGTTTATGTGCATAGGCTAAGATGCACATATTTGAAGCCACATTATCCATCTATTAACTAATATAATTAACACCAAACTAATTGCTAAAACCAAGATGATTAGTTTTTTAAAAAATAAGATTAAAATGGATATTTTGATTAGTTAACTAATTTTAAAAAAAATAACTTTATATTAAGGACAATAACAAACTTCTACACAATCTCACAATTATATGATATTATCTACTTTGGGCATAAAGTAGCCATAGACTTTTGTTCACACTTCCAACATTCCTCTTCTAGAACAAAAGACCATCGAGTTTTCCCTTAGTTTGAATGAAAGTCCACCTCTCTAACTATTTCATTCTTAGATTTTTTATTTTTATTTTTAAAAAGATTTTAATTTGAAAGTAAAATTTAAGCCCGTCCCCTACATGGAAACAACTTTTGTTAATGAGACATTGTTACGATGTAACGACGCTTTTTCTAATATCCAAATTTTAGTTTAATTTTTCAAGCTCTTCGAAAATATATGTTTGCGTTATCAAATTTTAGTTAACTCTGTGTGTGTCTCTCTCAGGACTAAATAGGCGAACATAATTATCATGTTTGAAGCTAAATTTATGATTTGTTTTTTTTAATAATTTGTTGGGATAGATTAAATGAACTTGACTATTCATAGAATCTGATAATAATGAAAAATCCATGTGACATCATGTTTTAATAAAGTTATAAATCATATCTTGTTGTGAAATTGAGAGACGAAACCAGGCACCAAAACTTTACCAAAACATATAATAATAATAATAATATTTTACCAAAACATATAATAATAATAATAATAATAATAATAATAATACAAGTGTTATTATATAAAAGGGAGTATATATATATATATATATTATAAACAAAAGAAAGTGGAGATTTATGGCAAATTAAAAACAAAAAAATTAGAGAAAGTGGGAGAGAAAAAAGAAGATTGGAGAGATTTATTTTCCAAAATATCTATCTCTATTTATCCATCAAGAACCACTATATATAGGCAATTAGAAGAGCATGATGTGGTCCATTTGGACACCAATCTATGGTCTTTGTTGGACACATGGAAGACACTTTGGCTATGGATAAAATGCCACTTGGTATGGATATCAAATGGGCATGTGGAATGGGCATTTATATTTACAATACTCCCCCTTAAATGCCCATTTATAAAATATGCCTCGTTAAAAACCTTACTAGGAAAAAAAACCCAATGGGAAGAAAAAAAAACCCTAGTGAAGGACAAGAGTACATATTTTATATAGTTTACTATAATACATTCACTCCCCCTCATGGAGACATCACTTAAAGTCTTTGAGTCGCCGCATTCCAATGCTATATACTAATTTATCGAAGGTTGCAGTTGGTAATGCCTTCGTAAATAAGTCAGCCAGGTTATCTTTCGAACAAATTTGTTGTACAGTGATATCGCCATTTTCTTCAAGATCATGAGTATAGAAGAGCTTTGGTGAGATATGCTTTGTTCTATCTCCTTTGATATATCCTCCCTTGATTTGAGCTATACATGCCGTGTTGTCTTCGTATAACATCGTTGGAAGAGGTTTACTTGAAGACAAGCCACATGTCTCATGAATGTGTTGTGTCATCGATCTTAGCCATACACATTCTCGACTTGCTTCATGAATAGCGAGGATTTCAGCATGATTTGAAGAAATGGCCGTTATAGTCTGTTTCACTGATCGCCACGATATAGCAGTTCCTCCACATGTGAATAGATAACCTGTCTGAGATCTAGCTTTGTGTGGATCAGATAGATAACCAGAATCTGCATAACCAACTAGATCATACTTTGATTTGTTAGAATAAAATAAACCCATATCAATTGTCCCTCGAAGATATCGGAGTACATGCTTAACTCCGTTCCAATGTCTTTTTGTAGGACATGAACTATATCTAGCTAATAAATTTACTGAAAATGCAATATCTGGTCTTGTGTTATTAGCCAAATACATAAGTGCACCAATTGCACTAAGATATGGTACTTCAGGACCAAGTAGTTCTTCACTGTCATCTCGAGGTCGAAATATATCTTTCTTTACATCCAGTGAACGAACTTCCATTGGAATGTTCAATGGATGTGCTTTATCCATATAGAATCTTTTTAAGATTTTCTCTGTATAAGTTGATTGATGAACAAATATCCCATCTGCTAAATGTTCAATTTGCAAACCAAGGCAAAATTTTGTTTTTCCAAGATCTTTCATCTCGAATTCTTTTTTAAGATATTCTATTGCCTTTGATAACTCTTCAGGAGTTCCAATTATATTTAAGTCATCAACATATACAGTTATAATAGCAAATCTTGACTGAGATTTCTTTATAAAAACGCACGGACATATTGGATTATTTTGGTATCCTTCTTTCAACAGATATTCACTCAGGCGATTATACCACATTCGTCCTGATTGTTTTAATCCATATAATGATCTCTGTAACTTTATTGAATACAATTCCCGAGAACTTGATTCATATGTTTCTGGTATTTTAAATCCTTCCGGGATTTTCATATAAATGTCATTATCCAGAGATCCATATAAATACGCCGTGACTACATCCATTAGATGCATATCAAGCTTTTCATATACAGTCAGACCAATCAAATATCTTAGCGTTATTGCATCCACCACAGGAGAATATGTCTCCTCATAATCAATACCAGGTCTTTGCGAGAATCCTTGTGCAACAAGTCTCGCTTTATATCTTGTGACTTCATTCTTTTCATTTCTTTTCCTTACAAATACCCATTTATATCCTACAGGTTTGACGTTTTCCGGTGTTGGGACTACTGGTCCAAAAACCTCACGTTTTGAAAGTGAGTTCAACTCTGCTTGGATTGCTTCTTTCCACTTCGGCCAATCCTTTCTACGTTGACATTCTACGATAGATTTTGGGTCAAAATCGTCACTTTCATGAATAATATCGTGAGCAACATTATAAGAAAAAATGTTGTCAATAATGATATCATTTCGGTTCCATCTCTTTCCCGTTGTAACATAGTTTATAGAAATTTCATTATTATCCTCAAGCGTTTGATTTTCACCAATACTCTTTTGAGTAGTTGTATTCTGGATTTCTTCTGGAACATCCATACCTTTTATTGAATCATTTTGATTCTCAACTACTTTTCTTTTTCGAGGATTTTTATCTTTAGAACCTATTGGTCTACCACGCTTCTGGCGTGCTCCAGACTCATTATTGACAACTTGTTCCTTTGGGATATCAACTTTTGATGGAGCATTTGCAGCTGGTATATATGATTTAGTCACACTTTTAGTATCTGTGAATGCATCTGGTAGTTGATTTGCTATATTTTGCAAATGAATTATCTTTTGAACTTCAAGTTCACATTGATTTCTACGAGAATCTAAATGAGATAATAACGATGCATTCCATGTAATTTCTTTTTCCAACTTCTTAATTCCTCCCCCTAATGTTGGAAAATTTGTCTCATTAAAATGACAATCAGCAAATCGTGCAGTAAATACATCACCCGTCAGGGGTTCAAGATATTTAATAATTGATGGGGAATCAAAACTATAACACTCTTTTATGTCTTTGAGAACTCGGAAAAAAGAAAATGTGCAATGAAGTTGTAACATGAAAAGGTGAAGTTCAAATGTACTTCTTGATTGAATTTCGAGGACGAAATTCTTAAAAGGTGGTAATATTTTGTAAGATCCAATTTTGGATTTCTAATATTTATATGGCATAATAGTTATTTGATTTTCAAATGTCTTGAAAGAGGAGAAGTTTGGAATAAATTGGAAGTAAAAGTAAATTAAAATTTATGGGGTAAATTTTTGTTAAAAGAAAAAGGAAAAAGGAAAGTGAAAATATGTATGGTTTTGGTGTATTTTTGAAATAATAATAATAATAATAAATAAAATAAATAATGTGTGGCTTCAAAGAAGCCACATATATTCTTGTTTGATAAATTGCAAGCCACACATATTATTTTGGTTTTAAAAAGAAAAAAAAAAAAAAAAAAAGAGAAAAGAAAAGATGTTCACGAAAAACAGAGAAGGAGAGGAGGAAAAGAAAGGAGAGAGGAAGAGAAAGAGAAGGAGAGTTACATGAGAAGAGGAAGTTTATTAGGCAAGATTTCAAGCCGGGGTAAGTTTTGTTTTCTCTGAAAGTTGAAAGATTAAGAAATATGGAAGTATTTGACACTTTAAAGTGGGGTATTTGTACAAGGATGATCATGAAAGGTTGAGATTTATGTTGTGGATCTCTTTGATTTCTTCTACTTTTTGAAAGCTTTTATGAGGTTTACTAATTTATTGTGTTCTTGCTCGGTTTGGTTGTATGAAGAAATTTGTGAATGAGCAAATCATGTAGTTTTTGGTAGACTATTGCAATATAAATTCTAGAGAGAGAGAGAAATTTCCAAGAAAGGAATAGTTGGTGTGGAAAGATCAATGGAAAAATTTATAATCATAAAAAGAAAGAAATGAAAGGGCTAGATTGGAAGTTGTAGATTTGTGAAAGGGGAGAAATGTTTTGAGTTTAAGGAAGAAGATGATGAATAGTGAAAAGAGGTGATAGATTATTTTATCATTAAAGGTACATTGGTAATAAAAGAAATTAGAAGAATTTGATGGTTGAGATGGGTGCCCACGTGAGAGAGAGAATTGAATTGGAGTAGATAAACCATTATTTTATTGACAATTTGTAATATGAAAGGAAGAGATGTAAATGAGGAGAGAGGTAGTTTGGAAATAAATAAATGTTATTTGATTTTAAGAAAAAGATGGATTGTGGAAGAGAGAGAGAAGAAAATATTAGTTGATTGGAGAAAAGACAATTATGTTGTCTACATTATTGGAATGAGGGAGAAAGTTTAATTTGAGAATTTGGATTAAGATGGAAGAGAAAGAAATTGGAAATTGATTTAGTTGATTAATAGGAAGTTTATGTTTATTTCTCTAGGAAATAATTCATAATCTATGGTATGGTTATTGAAAATTTCATATTGGACAGAAATTGGACTAGCATATGATCTGAAGAGCTAACAATGATATTTCTGTGAGTGGTTATTTTATAAAGCATTTCAATTATTTTAGTAATTGATGTTATTTTTGTGAGATTTGAAATCAATTGCAATTAATGTTAATGCAAATGATTTAGTTATTTGAAAATTTGGAGGAAATTACTTGTATTTCACAAATTGATTATTATTGAGATTGATGATTTACTAATTTGATGAGAAAGTGACATATGATCACTAAATTGAATTTATGATTTGGCATATTTGAGAAATTTGAAGAATTTTAATGTTTATTGAGAAATGTATAAGATTTTTGAGATGTGATCTCAAAGAAAATATGATTTTAGAAATGTTTTATATTATTGAGAGATTTGATTATTATTTGAGAATTTATACATGTTTAGTGTTATTTGAAAATCTCTCAAGTTTATGAGATGTTTAAAGAAAAAGCATGGTTTTCAGAAAGAGTTTGAGAAGTTAAGAGATTTATGCTGGAAGTGGTTTTCAAACCACTAGATCTTTGTACCCATGGTGATTACCCGATATGCTATGAGAATGTGTTTCCATAGTATGCTAGCGTGCTCAGGCCGTAGGGGATGTAGGGGAATGCCGGGGCCATTAGATGCCAAATCCGGATTCCAAATCCTGGTCCAAATCCTGGACCTGAAGCATTACAGATGTTAGAGTTTGCTCTACGTGCACGTATGACAGAGATATGTTCTGCTATGTATCTAGAGATTACTCGGTACATAGTATGATAGAGATTTTGGGTGCAGATTTGGTGATGAATTTCACTAGTTATATTTATACTTTCCAGAGTTATAATTACGGAATTTCCCTATCTATGTTTTTTACGAACTTGTGCTTATGTTTTCAAGAATTGTTGAATTAAGAGTTATTGTTTCACGAGAAGTTTATTTACAGACTTTAATGTCTTAAAATGATCTCAAAAGTTTCTAACTGATCGTGATTTACATTATTCCACAGAGTTATGAGCTTCTATTTAGTAAAAGAATAATTTTTCTTGAACATTTATTTTCTTATGGAGTTACCACTCACTGGGCTTTTTAGCTCATTCTTTTATTTTTAATTTTTCCACCAGGTTGCTCTTGAGTTTCAACCAGAGTTAGCTAATCAGAGTCTGCCACCAGTCTTGTCAAGTCATTGCATATCATTTATTGTAAGTAAAGAGAGAAATTCCAACGCGTTGTTTATGAGATATTCATAGTTAAAGATAGTTAATGAGAAAAGAGACAAAGATTTGGCAATAGATTCCATTGCACTTTTGGGGTCTACTGCCATCACAGCTCATCCTAGGTTTGGTAGTGTTAATCTGGGGTGGGTTGTGACAAAAACCAACATATATTCCTAACCTCCTTTGAGGACCCATCTTAGTACGTTGTGGTGGAGCAATCGGTACATATACTGCACATCCAAAAAATCTTAGATGGGAAATATTTGGCTGCTGGCCATAAGCTAATTGCATTGGGGAGTATTTATTATAAGCTACTGGCCTAATACGTGCCAGTGATGCGGCATGCAAAATAGCATGACCCCATACCGATGTAGGAAGTTTAGCTCTCATAAGCAATGGTCTTGCAATTAGTTGCAGACGTTTTATAAATGATTCTGCTAGACCATTTTGTGTATGAACGTGAGCTACAGGATGTTCAACACTTATCCCAATTGACATACAATAATTATTAAAAGTTTGGGATGTAAATTCACCAGCATTATCAAGTTGAATGGTCTTAATTGTATTATCAGGAAATTGTGCTTTTAACTTAACTATTTGAGCAAGTAATCTTGCAAATGCAAGATTTCGACTTGATAATAAGCATACATGTGACCATCTGCTGGACGCGTCAATTAATACCATAAAATATCTAAATGGACCACTTGGTGGGTTAATAGGTCCACAAATATCACCTTGAATTCGCTATAAAAATGCAGGTGATTCAATCCCCACTTTAGCTGGTGATGGTCTAATAATTAATTTCCCTTGAGAACAAGCATCACATGACAACTCATTGGATTGAAGAATCTTCTGGCTCTTTAAAGGATGTCCATGTGAATTCTCAATAATTTTTCTCATCATTATTGACCCTGGATGACCCAATCGATCATGCCAAACACTGAATATTTCTGGATTCATGAACTTCGGGTTCATTATTGCATAACTTTCGATTACTCGTATATGAGTATAGTATAATCCAGAAGAAAAAGCAGGCAGTGTTTCTAATATACGTTTTTCATGTGAAACAATAGATGTTATATAGAGACACTCTATATTATTTTTACAATCAGTTTCAACATGATAATTATTTTCACGTATATCTTTAAAACTTAATAAGTTTCTTTTCGATTTGCTAGAGAACAGAGCATTATTAATTGTAAATCTTGTTCCTCTAGGCAAAATAAAGTTTGCATTTCCAAAACCTTCAATCAGATTTGCAGAACCTGATATAGTATTGACTTTTGCTTCCAGCATTGTCAATCTAGTAAAATATTTTCTATTTATGAGTATCGTGTGCGTAGTTGCGCAGTCTGCCAGACATAAATCCTCATTGCTCATTTTCGAGTTACTCAACATATTGAAATTGTTCATATTTCTTCATTGAAAAGAAAAGAAAAACGATTACAAAGAGTCTTAAATATATTTACAAACAAAAACATACTAAACAGTACTTAATTATATATTTTCATACAAATCATCCTCTACTTGTTTGATTGCATCAATTCTCTCTCCAGGAGATTCAAAATAATCAGCTACATCAAGATGCATCATATTGGAGGGGTCAAACACATCATCTTCTTAAATGGCAAGATTTACCTCCACATTCTTTCCTTTTCCTTTTTCCTTCAGGGAAGCTTGATAGAGATCAACAAGGTGTTTTGACGTACGACAGGTACGTGACCAGTGCCCAGTCATTCCGCACCGGAAACATTTATGTTCATCACCTTTCGAACTTCTATCTTGTGGAGCATTTCCTTTATGATCATCACTTCGTGTAGGTTTCTTAAAATTATAATGCCCACCACGAAAATAGGTATTTCTTCCTCTACCGCGGTCCCGACCTCGACCACGACCACGACCTCGACCACGGTTATTAAAATTCACAGCATTCACTTCAGGGAATGGTGTTGCTCCAGTTGGTCGGGATTCGTGATTTTTCATCAATAACTCATTATTTTGTTCAGCAACGAGAAGACATGAGATAAGTTCAGAATATTTTGCAAAACCCTTCTCTCGATATTGCTGCTGCAGGAGCATATTCGAGACATGAAAAGTGAAAAATGTCTTCTCTAACATATCAACATCAGTAATCTTTTCTCCGCATAATTTTAATTTTGAACTAATTCTGAAGAGTGCGGAATTATACTCACTTACTGATTTAAAGTCCTGCAACCTCAGGTGCATCCAATCATAACGAGCTTTTGGAAGAATAACTGTTTTTTGATGATCGTACCTTTCTTTCAAACATTGCCATAGAACGTAGGGATTTTTTATTGTAAGATACTCCATTTTCAATCCCTCGTGAAGATGATGGCGAAGGAAGATCAGGGCTTTTGCTTTTTCTTGATTTGATGCATCATTTCCTTCTTTAATTGTTTCTCCAAGATTCATAGAATCTAAATGGATCTCAGCGTCAAGGACCCATGACAAGTAGTTATTTCCATTAATATCCAGGGCCGCAAATTCTAGCTTTGTAAGGTTTGCCATAATAACACTATCAAAAATAATAATATATTCATATTAGAAATTTAACATAAACCAAATGCATAAAAATGGCTTACCTATAAGACTTACCTTTAGCGGGAAAAATGACAGAGACTCGTGCTGATAACGTGTTGTGAAATTGAGAGACGAAACCGGGCACCAAAACTGTACCAAAACATATAATAATAATAATAATAATAATAATAATAATACTTTACCAAAACATATAATAATAATAATAATAATAATAATAATAATAATAATAATAATACAAGTGTTATTATATAAAAGGGAGTATATATATATATATTATAAACAAAAGAAAGTGGAGATTTATGGCAAATTAAAAACAAAAAAATTAGAGAAAGTGGGAGAGAAAAAAGAAGATTGGAGAGATTTATTTTCCAAAATATCTATCTCTATTTATCCATCAAGAACCACTATATATAGGCAATTAGGAGAGCATGATGTGATCCATTTGGACACCAATCTATGGTCTTTGTTGGACACATGGAAGACACTTTGGCTATGGATAAAATGCCACTTGGTATGGATATCAAATGGGCATGTGGAATGGGCATTTATATTTACAATATATCTCAAATTATCACTTAACTTCTTGAGAATGATTAAACATGTATGAGAGATTAAATGAAAGTTAAAAAGATGAGATGTTATCTCCAAGCAAATAACAACTGTGATAACATATGTATTCTTCGTCTTCATTCTCGTTCCCGTTCCCATCCTCGTCCCATCCCGTTTACTTTATTTTTTTAATATATATAATAAATACTAAATTTAAACTTTTATTATATATTATTTTATTTTTCTAAAGAGATTTTAAAGAAATTCTCTTTAAATACAAATTTATCATTAGGAATTAACAATTTAAATATAAATTTTCTAAAAAAAATATTTGATTTAATCAAAATAAAAATCATAAACAAAAAATAATTTTAAGCGGGGAACTCAATCCCCGCGAATTTTCCATTGAAAATTCCTACCTCGATCCTGCAAAATTAAATGGAGAATTTTGTAGGGATGAGAAATGAAATGGGGGCGGGGACAGGGACGAGGACAGGAAAGCCATCCTCGGCCCCACCCTGCCCGATAGTCATCTCTAATGTTGCCCTTTTTTTCCCTAAACCAATGATCCAAAGTGATTTTTAGATTTCTTAAAATTCCAATAATAATTATGTGGAATGATTTTGAGATAATAGCACAAAAGACAATGATGAAAATTTTTATTACAAGTCAACATGAACATAGCTTAATTGGCATAAAGCATGCATGTACCTCTGTCAAGAAGTCAGAGGTTTGAATTCTCCACTCCACATATTGTCAAAAAAAAATTATTACAAAAATTCAACATGGTACACATTGAAAAAATTATTAAATGTATCCATCACTTATAGATTGTGATTAATTGTCCACTTAATATTTGCTTAATAGATGTTTTGATATGTGTAAAAAATCAACGAACATATTACTCTAATCATGCCCCAAATGATATCTCCACACATATAGTTTATTACGGTTAAATTACAATTTTAGTTCTTGACCTTTTAAGGTCGAATTTATTAAGTCCCTTAATTTTAAAAAGTGTTTAATAGGTTTTTGAACTTTAAATGTCTAATAAGTCCATGTTATATCGAACATTTTTTAAAATTTACGAATCTAATATACATAAAATTGAAAGTTTAGGGTTCACTAAAATACAAAATTGTAGTCAATTTTGTGTCTAATAAGTCCATGGATTATAAAAAATGTCAAATAGGTCAATGACCTATATTAAACACAAAATTGAAAATCTATAAATCTATTAGACAACTTTAAAGTTTAAGTACTTATTAGACGCTTTAAAGTTGATGGATCTATTAGAAACAACCTTAACGTTAGCTTAACAAAAACAATTCATTCAAAAACTTAAAACACCACTTGAACTTGATGAAGGGTAACTCTACTTCAACTTAAGCTAGATAACCAAGTAAGGGATTTTCACATCCTCACCAAGTAAGGGATTTTCACATCCTCACATGAGAGTTATCCAATGACAAAGCAATTGAGGCAAGCTGAGAGAGAGAGGTGGGAAATATAATTACAATTTCTATTCAAATGTTCAAAAAGCAATATTATTGATAGCCAACATGAGCATAGCTCAACTGGTCAAGCCATTAATTATTATCTCTTTGAGGTTGGAGATTCAAATCTCTCACTCCTTATTTGAACTAAAAACAAAATATAATAACGTCTAAAAAACCTTAAACGAAAGGACAAAAGTTTACAACACATTAAGAAACAAATTAAAACCCAAAAACAAAACAAACAGCCAACAATAAAACAACAAATAACGATATCAAAAAGACATAGTTTTACATGTCTACACGAGCATAGCTCAACCATAATAGAGCTAAACCAACAATAAAACAATGCAACGACGATATTGAAAGTCTTAGTTACATGTCAACACGAGCATAGTTCAACTGTAATTGTGAACTAATCCAACAATAAAACAACCCAACAACGATCGAAAGTCATAATTATATGCCAACACGAGTATGGCTCATCTGTAATCGAACTTAAAAAAAAAAGGTAGTTGTTATATAAGTGAACTGTAATCAATATTAAAGGTACCCGATAGAGTAGAAGGATCTGAAAGCGTATAAATGTTAGAGAAATCTGGCGGGGTGTAGGCAGAGGGATCGGGAATTTGAAATCCGGAGGTCAAGTCGGAGACTTCCGGCACCGATCCGCCGGAGAGAGCTCCGACTGCAAGCGCACCGACCACTCCCAGTGCTGATCCCCATCCCGATTTCTTCTTCTTTGGCGCCGACCGTTGCGCAATCGGAGGTCCACGTGCCTGCACGTGACTTGGATGTGGTGGATATGGATATGCATACGGCGGCGCTGCTGATGGTCCTACGTTGTATGGTGGATATGACGGCGGCGGCATGTAGTGAGACGGTGACGGCGGTGGATATGGACCGTACGGCTGTGGTGATGGTGGGTAGCCACCGTATCCTGCCGCCGCCGGTGGTGGCGGAGGATAATAGTATCCTTGTGGTGGATATCCACCAACGCTCCTGGTAGTGCAGGAAAATAATTGTATTAACCGTCCGATTGGGATAAAGAAATATGATTAATTGAAATCTGAAAAATCATTTTAAATTCTTCGGAAAAGATCAAATTTAACCCTAAACTTATTATGAATTCGGATCATAAACTTTCAATTTCATCAAATTGGACCCTAAATTTAAATAAGTGTTGTAATTTGTACTCTCGATTCAATTTTCGCTAATTTGTACACTAATTTTAACAAAAAAAATAGTGTAAAAATCTCCCTAAACTCATTAATTTCAAATAAATTTTGCACAAATATAAGTTTATCAATGCACAAATTAATCATTAAATAACTTTGCCAAAATTCATAAATTTCAACAACAAAAATTAGCTCTAATGTCATTTTTCTCTAAAATGTTATCAATTTTATATTGTACATTTATAATTCTTAAACGCGTAAGAGAAAACTTCTTTTAACGATATCTAGAGTGAAAACTTATTAGATAGTTAAAATTGCAACACTTTTTAAAGTTTGAAGTTAAGATTGCAGTACTTATCTAAGTTTGAGATGTAATTTGATAAAATTAAAAGTTTAGGGTTAAATCTAATACAACTAGACAAGTTTAAGGGGAAAAATTGATTTTTTCCCTAAATTCTTTATATGGCTTAAAACAAAAAATATATATATATATATATATATATTTGAAATGAATGTAATTAAATTTTTGTGTCTTGCTAAAAAGGAAAATAAAATAATCCACTTAAGCAAAGTTAAAAATAAAGAGTTTACTAATATAGACTTTTAATCTTGATTTGTTAATAGAAAATTAAAATATGATAAGGTTAAATAAATAATTTAACTCAAAATTCTATGAAATTTTACCCAATCCGATTGTTTGTTTGATAGGAAGATTTTTCATATGAAAACATGAAGCTTTTTTTTTTTTGTTTGTGTGATAACAGAATTCATTAAAAATCTTTAACAAACCATAGAAATCTATTGTCGTTTAAAAAGCATTAAAAATCTTTAGTAACCAAATAATTAGTCTAATTTATTTTTTTTAGTTGATTAATCGCAGCTAATTATTTTTATAATTAAGATTTTTATATTAATTTTAATTCTTATGTATGGTTATAAATAGTCATTATTAGAATGTGGACTAAATTATAAATTTGGTTGTTAGACTTTTAAAGTTGTGTCCTAATAAATCTCAACTTTAAAAATGTATAATAAACCTATGAATATGTCTAATATGTTAGAACTTTCAATTCTGTATCTAATAAGTCTCTCAACTTTAAAATATATAATAAGTCTCAAAATTTTCAATTTTATATATATTAGATTTCTAAATTTTAAGAAATGTTTAATAAGTTTCTAAACTTTTAATTTTGTATCTAATAAGTTTGTTTACTTATATTTTTAGAATTATAAATTCATTAGGCAAACAATCAATTTTATGTCTAACATATCTATGAATTTTAAAAATGTTACATAATTTATAGACTTATTGGACATAAAATCGAAAGTTAATAATCTATTAGATATTATATTAAAAATGAGAAATCTATTAAACACTTTTTAAAGTTAAACCTGTTAGACACATCCCTAAAAGTTTAGGACAGACTTAATAATTACAATTTAATTAGTTCAAATTTGTATAAAGAATTTTTGGACTTTTGAGATGAAATGAAATATACGACCATTATTTTTTTTTATTTGAAGTGGTTTCTATTGTTGTTTTCTCAATTTTTATTAATTGGTTAAACGATAAATTTAATTCCCTAAACTTTTAAATTTAAGTCTATTAGATATTTAAACTTTAAATAGTCTTTAATAGGTCTTTGAACTTTTAATTAAAGTCAGTATTTGAACTTTTAATTTTTTGTCTAATAAGGTTTTTACCTATTCAATTATTTTTAATTCATGGATTTATATTTTTCAAAATTGAAAGTTTAACATCCTATTACACAAAAAATTTAATTTTATGTCTCATAGATCTGTTAATTTTTGTGGAAATGACAACTAAACTTGTAATTTAAACTTTATTAATTCATTTCTTCCTACATTATATTACCTGGTGGCAAAACCAGCCGCCGGAGTATCACTCGTCGGAGAACCACCAAATTTGTATTTAAAATTCAACACGCCCGCCGTCTGTCCCGACGATTTTTTAACCGGATACGAAACGGCGACGTATTGCATGGAATTTCCATCTCCAGCAGACTGCAAAAGCTCCGGAAACGACACGTGGACTTCGCCCAAATCTCTCTCTCTCCTCCCATCCTCGCATTTAAGAGCAAAAACAAGACGAGTTTTGAGATCTTGCTTTAATCCGTCCACGTCGACGGCGAAATTCACAGCAAAGTTCCACGTAGGATTTCCGCCGCCGTCTTTGTCCACGTGGGTCTGAGCCTTCTGCTCGTTCTGGGCGGCGCCGGTGATTGAAACGACGACGTATAGCTTCGTCTTGGAAGTGGCGTCAACTTCAGTGAGGCCTCTGGCTGAAACGACATTAACGTCTAAAGTCATGGAATTGGTTTTTTGAGCCATTGTTTTTTTTTTTTTTTTTTTTTTGGAAAAGAAGAGAAAAGAGATGATAATTAATGGTGTGAGTTGTTTGAGTTCGTTTGAAATCCTTTTAAAAGCGAAGGAAGCCTTCGATTTCAATTCCCTTTTACAAGACTTTTTTTCAATAATGTTAATTTCAATCTAATCCAATCCAATCCAATTTGGTGTTAATATTAATTAAATTTCCGTTTATATTAGTGGCGAATATTAAGACTAGAGCATAAGTATTAACTATTAAGGAAATAAGGACCGAGTCTTTTATTTGTGGCATTATCCAAAAAAATATAGAAGACTTTTTTTTTTATATAATATATATGAGTTCTACTAAATTGTTTATAATTATAGGGGAAGATCTAAAGCTGAAGTTTTGAAAGCTGTAAATTACAGTTTGGTATTTAAACTCTTAGAATATCTTTTTAGTTTCTATTTTTTTTAAAAAAATAACCATTTCAATTATTGTTATTATTCTTTGGCCTAAAATTCACACAAGTGAAATACCCATTATAGTCAAGTTTTCAAGTCTTTTATTTTTTTTTCCTTACTTTTATATTCATGAGGTTCCCCTTATCTAGCCAACGTAGAAATTTACTCGCACTCTTACTAATCCACTCCTCTCGAAACAAAGGATGACCATTGAGTCTCACCTCAAATAGGTCATCTATTTGTCCAACTATTTTCCTATATTGAGAATTTGCTCTTATCGAAGTCAACTTCTCTTCTCTAAAGTACACCACATACTAATCTAATAGAGCTCGCCCACAAATTACCTAATGACATGACTAAGTTTGGAACATGGCTTTTATACCAATTGTTAGGAAACAAGAGAATCTCTACACAATTTTCACAATGGTATGATATTTGTCTACTTTGGGTGTAAGTCTTTCTTCATGGTTTTGTTTTATTTCACCAAAAAGACCTCATATCAATGAAGATGTTATCATCACTTATGTATCCATGATTCTCTCCTTTGTGAGACTTTGGTTGCATTCTCAATCTCAACACTTAAATTTATGGACTAAAAATTGAAATTTTGAATGGTTTAGAGACTAAAATGGAATAATCTTAAAAGTTTAGTAACTACAAATTAGAATTTGAACCTAAAGTTAATTAGTTATACAAAAATTAAGTAAAATTATTAAATACAAATACAAAGAATTAAATAGTTAAAAGAGTTCATGTAAAGAAAGGAAGGAGAAGACGCCATTGCCCCTTGGTCTCATTGAATGTCCGCCTCTGCCCCCTTTTTTTTTTTGGGCAAAGAGCATAGACTATTTCATCTTAAATTTTAATCTGACAATTTTTTTTAATGTTTAAATGTTTTTTTTCTGATATTGAAATTTTAGAATAATTTTCTCAAAAATAGTAGTGTTTAAAAAATATATGTTTGAGTTATCAAAATTTAGTTAAAACTTTTTGTATTTATCTTACCTCTCTATGTGCATTGACTCGTGTAATATTGTAGTTATCTTGATCCAAATGGTTCTCACAAAAACCAAATGCATGGTGAAAGAGAAATTTGAATGCACCAACTCTGAACATATATAACTTAATTGGTGAAGGTATTATATCACATGGACCAAGAAGTCAAACGTTCAAATTTCTACCTCCACATATTATTGTTAAAAAAAATGGCACATGAAAGAGTATAGCGAATATATATACTTAATTTGTCTCCAATATTATATTGGTTAGAGTAAAGTAGAGTCAACTAGAGACTTTAGTCTAATTGATCTTAATTATTCACTTATTCTTACGGTATGTCGTCTATCATGTCATGTCACCTTCATTGTAGTTTAGGGATTACATAAATCCAATATACAAGGATTAAATGGAAGTACATAATTATCAAATTTCATGCTAATTTTATGATAATTTTTTAAGTACTTTTTGGGATATATTGAATGAACTGACTATTCATAGAATCTGTCACAAACGTGTTGATGCCTTCCAATCTTCCTTAAATATTCACAGGTCAAGTCGTTTTAAAATATAGTTTTTTTTTCTTTTTTTCATAATTAATGGGAAATATTATATTAATATGAGTCATTTCAAATTTTAAATTGTCTGTCTCATTACATTAATAATCTGAAGTAGATAGATTATTGTTGGTTGACTACCGAGGGTTGGAAAATTAGTAGGCTTTCACTTGGTCGAGTACTTTAAAAAAAAATTATAGATGGTTTTGAAGCTGTTTCTTAAATTTAAAAAATCAATAAATAATAACATGTCAAGATATATATATATATTTTAAATGGTTAAACTCTTCTTCTAAAATAACCATTTGTGAATAGTGGTTTAAACATGCATAAAAACATTCATTTTTGCAAGATACTCCACCACAATTTTTAAAAAACCATTTTTGGCAACAAAAGTTGAATATATTGTAGTATAGTATAAATCCAAGGCAACCCTTTTTTCTTTGCACTATAATAATTAACTATAATGTATAAATATTTCTTTAGTTCTGTCCATTTTGATAACTAATTTCATTTACAATAAAGTCAATTCTTTCTAAAAAATTATTGAGTAATTATTAGTGATGCTTTGGGCCATATATTTATTATTGAAAAAATATCTCTTCATGACACATATCTACATCTATAGTTATTACACGTTTGAGTGGAATATCTTATCTCATAAAATAAAGTGTCATATTGGATGGAATAAAACACTCATTCTCTAACTTTTAACCATTGAAATCGCTTCATTAAGCAACTTAATTATTAAAAAAAAAAAAGAAAAAAAGAAAGAAAATCTCAAATATTTTTTAGATTTTGCAAACACTGAAATCGTATTGCATCTTCAAACATTGCTGTTAATAATTAATTATATATCCATTTATTTCGAACCATAAAATATAATTTCGATATATTTTAATGAGAAAAAAGTAAACGGAAGAATAATTATATCCCAAGTGGGTTATTTTTCTTATCACCACCAACTGGGAGCCAGCCAGCAACAGACAAGACTCCGTCATCTTATATTCCTTTCCATTTTAATTAATATTAATAAAGTTAAAGATAATCACTTGTAAACATTTAAGATTTGTTTTTTTTTTTTTAAATTAGAAGAGATGGGGAATGTTTTGTTCACTGTAATACGCTTGAATTGGCCCCTAAACATTAGAACATTATGTAATATTAACCTTTAAACTTTAGAAATATCTATTTTAGTCTATAAATTTCTAAAAAATTTATTTTTTCTGCAACTTTCAAAATAATTATTTTAAACTTGAACTTCAAAATAATAGCAATTTTAACTTTTATTGTTATTTTGTCTTCAATTATTTAACGAATGATATAGTGAGACTCTAACTATTTGTGTTGAACTTTCAAATGTAGCATATTACTCTTTCTGCTACATATACATTTGTTGAGGCAGATATTACTTTTAAGTTTTTTTTTTTTTTTTTTTAAGTTAACAATGTTGGGATGAGAATTCAAACATCTAACATTTATGATAAATATATAATGTTTTAATCTGAGTTGATTTATGTTAGGCTAAATTATAAAAAATTAGGGGTGAGCATAGGTCGGTCAAGGTTGGTTTTCCGCCCCAACGGCGAACCAACGATATGTCGGTTTGGTCGGGCGGTAAAAAAAAATTTCTGCATAAAGCTTGTCGGTTTGGTCGGTCGGATTCGATGGAAAATCTCATCTCTTTTTTTAAAAAATATATTTATTTATTTTAACTTATATATATATATATATATATATATATATATATATATATATATATATATATATATATATATATATATATATATATATATATTTTATATTTTATATTTTATATATTTTATTTTTATTGTATTTTATTATTATTCATAATATATAAATATATAAATATATAAAATTTTACAAAATTTATATATATTTTTTAAAAATTCGGTCAGTCGGTTGGTTCTCCGATCGATACCGTCTTTAAACCCTCTGACCGACGTCGGTTTGGTCAGTCGTGTCAGTTTTCGAGCTTCCTTTCCTCACCCCTATAAAAATATCCTTAAACTTGTCATTTGTTTCAAAAATATCCCTATTCTTTCAAAAGTTGAAATATTATCATTAACATTTCATAAATGTTTCAAAACTACCTTTGAAGTAGAAAACTCGTTAGAATCTTCGACAAAAAATAAAAAATGTTTTAATGTTGTTTTTTCAAACTTAATCCAAGCAAGCATTCTAGTCACCATCACATCGTGTTTTGGGTCATTGCTATTCTAATGGATTTCTACTTCAATGGTAGTTTTAAAAAATTTATAAAAGGTCAAGATAATATTGCAACTTTAAAAAGAATAAGGGATACTTTTGAAACAAAAAGACAACATTCAGGTTTTTTTTTTTTATAATAAAGACAACATTCAGGTTTTTTTTTTTTTATAATTTAGTCTTTTATGTTATTAGTTGACTTAAAACTTAAAATAGAATAAATTGTACAAGTTGATAAAGGAACAAAAATATAATTTATATTTGTATAAAAGAATATATATATATATACCAAACATTATATTAAGTTTCCATTAATGGCAACTTGGCTTGTCTTGTTTTGCCACAACAAAAAGACTTGCAAAAAAAAAAAAAAAGTCATTCCCTCGCCGTTGACTCTGAAATCTCTATTTAAACCATTGAATTTCACTCCAACATTCACCAAAATAACCATTCAATTTCTCTCTTTCTCTATATTTTAGTTCTCCAAAAGAAAAAAATGGAGTCCACAACTCTAGAAATCAATGTCCTTTCAGCCAGAGACCTTCTTGAAATCAACCTCGTTTCCAAGATGGTCGTATACGTCGTCGTTTCACTCGCCGGTCAAAAATTCAAAACCAATGCGGATTTGACAGGTGGCATAAACCCGTACTGGAAGTTTCCGGTGAAATTCGGTATTGATGAGCTGGCAGCCACTCGGAATCAGGAAACTCTCATCTTCACCGTTAGATGCTCACGTAATCTCGGCGACAGGGACGTCGGCGAGGTGCACGTGCCGGTCGCCGAGCTCCTCCTCTCCGCCGCCGACCGGAACTCTATGCGGCACGTGACTTACCCTGTGAAAAAACCCTCGGGGAAAACTCAGGGCGTTTTGAATTTTGAATATAAATTTGGCGGGAATGTCGTTGTTGGTGGTTCTACGGCGTCGTTTAAGGTTGAAAAGCCCGCCGCCGGTTATGCCACCCGTGGAATTGGAAATCCGCCGGAAGGTTATTCGCCTCCGAAACCGGCGGCGGGAAATCCTCCACCGCCGCAGTACAGTGGGTATCCACCATCGTATCCGCCGTTCAATAACGCTCCACCACCGCCCAATCCACAACCTTACAGTTACGGTTATCCACATAATAATTACCCACAACCACCGCAGCCGCAGCCGCATTATGGATATTATCCTCCGCCGGGTTATCCGCCAGCGCCGGTGGTTGTTGAAAAGGAGAAGAAATCGGGAATGGGTAAGATTTTAGCAGTGGGAGCGGCATTGCTCGGTGGAGTTGTCTGTGGAGCTTTGGTAGGAGAAATGGCGGCGGATCTTGGACCGCCGTCTTACACCGGCGGAAATGGCGGTCACTCCGGCACCGTCAGCTCGTACAATTCAACCTTACAATCCTGCAATAGTAGTCAGACTACGCTCGGTCAAATTGGCTAAAATAATTGTTAATTTTCTGATCATCTCTTCTTTGGTACATGGTTTTTCTGATTTTGTGTTTATATGTGAAAATCAGTGATATTTGATTTATGTTTTTGTGTGAATGGTTGAAGAGAAAATGTGATGGTGAGGCCTTTGCTTCTCCTTGATTGTGCAAGTTTGAGATTAAGACGTGACTGGCATAATAATTGTTTGAACAATCAATGTTTGAGAATTAACGTTCTTTTCAAAAAAAAAAAAAAAGTGTGAGAATTAACATTTTTATGGAATATTCCAAACATACCCCATAGAATATACGTAAAAAAATTTATAGGGTTTTTAAATGAAGCATTTATTATATATATATTTTTTAAAAATAGTTAAATGGTTCATCTAAATGGTTTTTTGTTTTTTATTTTTGAAAATTAAACCTATAAATACTACTTTCACCAATAAATTTCCTTGTTTTGTTATCTACTAATTTTTACCTATGATTAAAAAAAAAAAAAGAGTAGTTTTCGAACTAAAAAAAATAGTTTTCAAACACTTATTTTTGGAATTTGGAATTTGGCTAAGAATTCAAATATTTTCTTAAGAAATGAGAAACCTATTGTAGAAAAATGATAAGAAAACAAGCACAATTTTTCAAAAACCAAAAACAAAAAAAAATCAAATAGTTATCAAACGATGCCTTAACATTCAAAATTGATTTTATATATTGAAATATGTGAAGAAATTGTCTCTTAATTAGAAGATGATTTCATATTCAAGAGACGATTCTAAATTCTAACTAGTGTGATGCTCAATAGTATTATTTAAAAAATATATAGGTTAAAATATCATTTTGGTCCATGTATTTTGTGTCTCATTCCATTTTAGTCATATGATATGGAAAAAGTTAAATTTTGGCCCTATGGTTTTAAAAGTTAGAATTTTGTTTGTCCTTATGGTTTAATAAAATCTTATAAATGGTCTGTATAGTTAGAAGTCACTAACAGATTGAGTACGTGATAGTTAGCTATCTATGTGTGTCAATAGATGGCCTTCTGTATTTAGCTGATTATATGGGTTAAGTAGCTGACTGGATAAACGAGTTGCCAATTTCCCAAGAAGCTGCAATCAAATTGCCAATTTCCGACCCATTTTTTATCCAGACAGTTGTTTAACCCACACAATTAAGCTTAATACAAAAGACCACCTCATTGGCACATTGTGATAGCTAACCACCACACACTCAATCCACCAATGGTTTCTAATGGTAGGACTATATATGAAGTTTTATCCAACCATAGGGACAAAATGCTAACTTTTAAAACCATAGAAATTAAATTCTAACTTTCTCCAAATCACAGGGCCAAATTTGTAATTTAACATTTTTTTAAAATATTTTAAAATTAATTGTTAATATAATAAATACTTTAGGTCAAAAAGGTCAATATACTTTAGGTCTCATTTTATTTTAGTCCATGTACTTTCAACTGTTCAAATTTAGTCTCTGTATTTTCAATAAAGCTTAAAATTAATTTATCCCTACCATTAGCTTATTGTTAACTTTCCTAAAAAAAATATTAATCTCTATTACCTTTTCCTCTATAAATTTTGGAAATGTGTTCACATTGTGTCATTTATTGCATGGAAATTAGTATTATTATTATTATTTAACCAATTTCAATTAAAATTAACTTTAAACTAACAATAAGGACTAATTTTAAGATTTATTGAAAGTAAATGAACTAAATTTGGATATTTAAAAGTAAAAGGGCTAAAATGGATGAAACCTAAAGTACATGGACCAAAATAGTATTTTAACCCATAATTTATTTGAAGTTTATTTTTATTGTTTTAACACCTTTAAAATCGTCTAAAAATATTTGAACTCTATTATTAAACTTTCACCAATTTTATTATGTTTGATTTATTGTAACCAATTTACTCATATAGAGAGAGAGATAAAACATATGTTGTTTATAGAACTCATTTTTGAAACATATGTTGTTTATAGAACTCATTTTTGAATTCAGCCATATGGGTGTAAGAGAGAGTATTCGAACTTCTTGATCAAAGTTACCAAATTTTAACCCGTTGAATGATGTTCATATTGGGTGGTTTTCATTATTTTAATTCTAAAGTTTTCATTGTCTTTTTAATATTTTAATTTTTTTTACATGTTTCTATATATATCTTTTCTTATTTATACTGATGTTAGTTAGATTTTGATGATTGAGAATGAAGAAAAAAATAAGACATGAGGAAAAAAAACGTTTAACTTGGAAAATAAAATTCAAATTTACTTTCTTCATAAAAAATTTAAAATATATGTAGTATAAAAATTATAATAGAAATGAGTTTTATTTTTCAAACATTTTAGAGAGATTGAAAAATTCTTTTAAAATGTATCATAGTCAAAATAAAGGAAAACTTGTAATTTAGTCCTACTTTCAGGGGAAATTTTCTCCTCTACTACTTCTATTCATTGCTACTTTCGGCTTAGTTTAAAATTGTTGTAGCTTTTAAAATAATTGTTGACAATTGGACTTTTAGAAAAACCAGCTATGAAATGAAGTAAAATAGTGTTTAATAAATTTTAAATTAAAAAAAACTACTTCTATGATGTTTGGTAAATTAATACTAAATTGTTGTGTGATTTAAGTTATATGACTAAAGTAGGCATATTATTTCAATTGGTTTATATTAATATTTAATTTAAAATTTATTATAAGATAATTAATTAAAAATGCATATAATTTAAATTGCAACTAATTTTGTTTAATCTAAATTATTTTATAAAAGTTTTAAAAAATAAATTTTATAAAAAATTGAATCAATCAAGGTTTTGTTGATATAAGAGGAATATAAGTGAATATATGTGGAAGAATAAAATTGAGATTTGTAAATGGTTAGAGAAGGTGACAAATTTTTAAGAAAATTAATTTAAAAGATGTTATCAATCAGCTTTCACACGTTAGAGTAAATTGAAAAGTGATTCTTGATAAATTAATAAATAATTTGTTTTACCAAAAAGTCTATAAAATTCTCTCCTAATTTCTTTTTACGCTTGCAAACGCAATCCCAAATGGAGCCTTAGTTTATTTTGGTCAATGTATTTGTAGCTTGTGTCCACTTTAGTCCTAGTACTTTTAAAATATCCATTTTTGGTCTCTATACTTAGAGATGTCCAAGGGGCGAGGCAGAGCCGGGCTGGGGAATGGCTTTCTTGTCCCCGGCCCCGCCCCCCATTTTACTCCTCGTCTCTGCGGGGAATAATTCTCCTTTTATGATTTTAATTTTTTAAAATTTGTTTAAAAATATTTTTTTATTTTTAAAAAGTCTATTCAAATTGTTAATTCCTATAAGAGATTTCTATTTAAGAGAAATTTTTTTTAATTTCCATCGAAAAACAAAATAATATTTAATAAAAGTTTGGATGTATGGTTTATTATATATATTCAAATATATATATTAAAAAAAAATCGTCCCCATCCCCGTCCCCGTGGAAAAAATTCTTCCCCACTTCCTCTTTCATTCTCCTCCTATCTCTACGGTAAAAATGGACATCTCTATCTATATTTGTATGGAGGGACCATTCTGAATTATATATTAAAAAATTGGGCCTAGCTTTGCTCAGTTGGCAAATGTCTCGTTTGTTTGCTTAGAAAACGTATATAATCTAAACACTCCATTTCCGAAATCTCATTTAGCGCCATTTTTCGAGAGAGAAAGAAAGAAAGCAAGAGGAAAGAAATGGAGTGTAAAATGGTTTGTTCGAAGAAAAAACAGAATGAGAAGATGAAAATGAAGGCCGGCGCTGAAGGAAAAAGGTTGATCGACGTGAATCTTGTGGGCAGCAGTGGCCCCATTCGATTCTTTGCTAGTCAAAATCAAACTGTGTATTCCATCATTGAAACTGCCTTTAAAACCTTCGCTCGACAGGGTCGTCTCCCAGTCTTGGGCTGCAAACCCCATCAGTTTGCCCTCTATTACCCCACGGTTTCTGGATGGCAAGGTAACATTATTTCATTCTCCTTCGTTCCGCTCCATTCTTGAAAAACTACCTAATGTTGAATAGAAAATCGACATCGCAGTCACTAGGAATGGTTGTTTCGCTCTTTTCGTCCAATATTTTATTGGATTTCTAGTTCAATGGTAGTTTTGAAACGTTTCTGAAATGTAAGGGTAATGTTGTAACTTTTGACGGCACCCAAATATTTTTTAAACAAATAACGTATGTTATTCAAACTCGTGTAATGTTATTTACTGTTGCAGTTATGGAGCCATCAGAAGCGATTGGATTGGAAGATCGCTGGAATTTTAGGCTCTACAAGAAACCATTAGACGCAGGAGATTGTGCTACAATCACTCGAAAACGTGGCCTCATGAACTTCAAATCTTGGTTTTGCAACATTTCTTCCCATTGACGATCAGAATTTCTTTGGTTCAAGGGAATCGGCAATTTGTGAAAGTATTATTTTCTCTAACCTTAATTCTTTATTTTCTAATTTGAGTTGGCCTGTGATAAGAATTGAGTATATAATTTCTTTTTTGATTAGGGAAATGCCAAATATTAGGGGATGTTTATCTTTTCTTATTGGAAATGGAATGCTTATTTTGCTTTATTTTTGGTTCCTTTACAAAGTTATATCGAGCACACAATCCTAACTGTTTTGTTGTTTGGATACTTCGAGAAATCATTTGAAGATTAGGAACTTGTTTTTTATTTTGGAAAAGCTTTAAAACTTGCTAGATAGTGTTATTTGAAGCGATGGTGGGATAATGATTCACTTGGGAGATGATTTAGGCAATTTATATGTACATATAAAGTCCCTCTTGAAAATAAATTAAAGGGATGGAAAAAGCTACCTCCGTTGTGATCAGTTAGAGTCACTCTTGAGTAATTCTAATATGTAGATGAGGAACTACTCTGGGTAAGGACTCCTACAATGGAAGTGTGAAAACTACTGTCTAAATAGAAAAAGCTACCTTCATTGTGATCAGTTAGAGTCACTTTTGAGTAAGTAAGTCGATAAACTGCCTTGAGTATGGACTCCTACAATGGATGAGTGAAAGCTAATATTTGGAGAGAAAGAGTTACCTCCATTGTGATCAGTTAGAGTCACTCTTGAGTAAGCCGAGTTTGCATATTAGAGTGCCATGAGTAAGGACTCCTACGATGGATGAGTGAAAGCTACCACCCTAAAAAATACATTTAGTCGGGATTACATTTCTAAAGTCCTAACGATTCTAGTGTGTCATTATCTCACTTGAGTGGACGGTAAATTGAAAGTGAGAATTTAGAGTCTATTTGTGAAATCCAATCAAGTTTCAATTTACTTCAATCATCTTTGAGTCGGAGAATAGCATGACAGGAAGGATTGTGCACCCACACACGTATGGAACCTTAAATGAAGTGAAATTTGTTTCCTATTATTTCTTAGTGTTAGACATTCCTTAATGTTTCGTATTTTACCCTTTGATTTTGATATTTTTATTCTTTGAGGCCTACTTAATTTTGAGAGTTTTTAACACGAACTCTTCCGACTATAGCTAACAAAATATTGTATCTTTGGGCAACGATATCAAATTGCCGAAACTTATTAAACTTGTATTCTATATTTCATAAATTTTTAATAATATTTTGGGATGGGTTATTTTAAATAATTTTAGTTTGTTTGATAATGTTATCTGCTAATTCCCATCACTCAATCGCCCAATATATGTTTATTTCCTTTATTGCTTCTTTGACTTTTCTCTTTATTTTTCTTTTAACCTGGTTTCTTCTTTACTTGTTTCACTAGTTATTTCTGTACTCTATCGATGAAATTTGAAATGTTTCGTCATTGTAAGCAATTTTTTCTTTGGTTTCTGTTTAAATATGTAAAATTTCTTTTAAGTAATTAATGACTATGGGTGGTATTGTTTTAATTTACTTAATTAAAATCTACTTTTTTACCATTATTTATTAAGCTGTGTGTATGTGAGTGGATGAGAAAACCCATGTTGGATCAAAAGAAACAAATTATGTTTTTATATTAAAATGATATAAATTGTAATTAATTATTATAAATTGTAACTTAATGTATGATCACATCTAAACTCAGTCTCTAAAGTATTATATGTATGGTAGGGATTAAATATGAAATTCAATGAATATCAAATCACTTAAATTAAAGAGACCAAAAAAATATTTCAATCTAGGGTTAAGACTCACACTTAAAAGAGCAAACACAACTTACACAAAGTTAGCTAAGAAAAAAGACAAATAATGCTTGAAGCTGAAAGCAAATCTTTAACACCATGTTTAATTACATTTTTTTTTCTTCAACAACATTTGAGGGTAGAGAGATTCGAACCTCTGATCTCTTGGTTAATGATACATATTAATTACTGTTGAGCTAAGCTCGCTTTGGCATAAATTTAAAATGTAGATTAAAAAACATACTTGCATATATTTTGTTTGGTTTTTACGTTTGAACAATCAATGTTTGAGAATTAACGTTCTTTTCACAAAAAAAAATGTTTTAGAATTAACAATTTATGTCATTTTTAAGTACTGTGAATATAACTTTTTTAGGCATATGCATAGTATTAAATTTCCATCGACATGTCGACATTTTCATCGACATTTCCACATATCTATGGGTTTGACATCGACATGAGGGAGAATCGACATTTCCACTATACTGTATAAAATTGATGAAATATTAAAAAAAAAATAGCAAGAAAATGTAACTTAATATGAATACAATATTATAACAAGTATTTTAACTCATTCAAAAAGTGTAAAATGTTTATTTATTAATTTAAATATTTTTTTTGATTTTTTTATTTTTAACATTTTTCTAGAATTATCCATGACATCGACATTTTATCAATATTTCCATCAACATTTCCATAAAATTGAGACTTCGATATTTCCGTTAACATCCAAATTTTAAACCTTGGGCATATGTTTCTTTTGTTGAAGTAAGAGGTTAAAATTTCGCCCATTGTTGCACTAAAAAAAATAGTTTTATTGGTTAAAATAATATTTACAAAGTCAAAGATTTTTTATGTTCAGTACTCCAATTTGTTTGTTCTAAAATCTCGAGTTATTATCCATAAACCTTCTTTCTAACTATGATAATTTATAAATGATTAGGGGTTAAATTATCAATATTATAAATGATTAGGGGTTAAATTACCAATATTGTTCCTATGATCTAGAGTTAAGTACCAATTTGATTTCTATAGTTTTTAAAAGTTTTACTTTTGTCATCATAGTTTGAGCTTAATTAATTTTTTCTATAATTTTAGTCTCAATTAATTGTCACTATGATTTGATTGTACCTCCCAAATCATTTGTATCGTAAAGTTGTTAACTATATTAAATATACATGTAATCTATTTCTTTTTTTTTTTACTCCTTTTTCTTCATATATTCAATGGGAAAAAAACGTCATTGTAGGCCAGAAAACATCGCAATAAGTCAAATAGACTTAAATAGTCACATAATCTCAAACTAATTATATTCCACTACTATTATAAACTAAGAGCCCAAGCTTCTATAATAATCTTGAAGCCTAAACTTCAATTCTCAAGTAAAAATCACAACAACAAACATTAATCCTCCCTCCTTCCTCAATCATGTCCACTAAAAAAAATATAAGTATAACAATAAAAAAAAATTTAAAAAAAAAAAAAAAAAACAAACCAACTACTATCACAACTTAATAGCTAAATAACCCACATACTCCTCCTCCTCTTCAATGTTAAATATCAATCAGAATCTCAATATCAAACATAAGCCAGGATCAGACATCACTATACATAAGTCAAAATCTCAAAACATATTTATATAATATGAAAATAACTTCAAAGTGATAAAATATATACCTTACTCAAAGTGACAATTTCTGCATGGGCAACGTGTAAACCTTCTCTTACTCAAAGTGACAATTCCACCATCAATATATTCTTTACATAATCTATCTCAAAGTTTATCTATATTTAATCCTAGTGAACATAAAAGGGTAACTAATCATGAACTTAACTAATACAATAACTGAATTTGAAAAAAATAATTGTGTATTATATATAACTCACTTTTTAACATTCCAAATTCGTTAAAATAATAATCAATATACATGTGAGTAATCATAAATTTCATTTAGAGAACAAAATCACGATGTAATCATTAATAAGCTCAAAATAACTGAAGTGAGCTTGTCGAAGGCTCAATCAAATAAAATTTATAATACCGATCTAAAATTAAGTACTTGTAGTAATTAATAGTGGACCGGGTCGAACCACTGGGAACCGAATAAATTGATTTCAATTAATTGGTTTTCTTATGGACACGGACTGACACGGACTAGGGGGAGTTAATCATAAAATATAGACAGAAGGACTAAACAAAGAGCGATAAAAATAAAGATCTCACCTTGGGCACCAAATCAGGGGTAAACAGGTAGTTATGCAAATTATCGATCATTGAAACTAACCTAACAGGCAATTTTCTATGTTTTAAGACCGACTAACTCCTCGGGACACCGTAGGAGCCTCCCTTAATTAAACCAATTTACAAATGCCTAATTGGTTCTAATTTAATCAACTAATTTGGCACGATCAATACCAAAAGATTTAATTAAACGCATTAAACCCAAGGGATAAGCCGAAACGTGCTAATTAATTCAGATTGGTCGATCTATATTAACTAAGTTCGCGCTAACAATTCTAAGACCTACCATGTACTCGTAATCAAGCAATTCTACTTAATTTAACCGACGTGGCTACCGGCCTATTTACTACTCAAATTAAGCTAGAGACCAAGGACACCTACGAATACATCTAGCATAGCTAAGAAATCTCTAAATTAATTGATTTGTCAGTTCAATCAAAGTAGAAATAACTAGGAATAAGCACAAGAATTTGCAAGCCATAAAACAGTGTTGGAAAATTAAATTAACAACCAAATCTCACAATAAAATGCACAATACCGTATTTACAACCCCGAAACGGCGTCGAAAGTCTAGCCGAACATCGAAACGATGTAGCCCGACACCAAAGTTTGATGAAAAACTCCTAATCTATCCTAAAGTACTGAAAAACAGAGAGGATAAAACTTAAAATGGTCTCATGAGGGCTGAAAATCGGAGACAAATGACCTAAAGGACGAAAAACTCTATTTATAGGAATCGACGGAGCGTCTAGACGCTACCCAGCGCACAGCACTGGGCATTTTTGCTCTAACTCTTCACTCGGGTGTCCGAATGACCTCCAGTTTGATGCGTTGGAACCGTGATTCGATGTAGAATCTCCTGGAATGTGCCTTATGCTCAAATACCTACAAAATGGTTAATTAATTACATTAAAATCTCTAAACTAACATGATTTAGGCATAAAAATATAGGACTATGTTGGATTTATCAATAACTCTCTAACTACACTTTAATCATATTTTAATGATCAATAGGCTCAAAATAGGATCAAAATAATATTATAATAACACAATAAGCTCCAAATCAAAGTTTAACCACACAATAAGCTCCAAATCAAACTTTAACCCCACACAATAGGCTCAAAATCAAATTTGCCAACATGAGTATAGCTCAATTGGCATAGAGCATATACCATCGACCAAGAGGTCAAAGGTTCAAATCCCCCACCCCACATATTATCACAAAAAAAAAGCTCAAAATCAAACTTTATTTACATAATAGACTCAAAATCACAATTTAATCAAATAAATAGGCTGAAAATCACACTTTAATCACATAATAAGCTCGAAACCAAACTTCAATCATGCAATAGGCTCCAACTCAAACTTTAAGCACACACAATAGACTCAAAATCAAACTTTAATCACACAATCAACTCAAAGTCATTAACAATTTAATCACACAAATACGCTCAAATTACATTTTAAACACACAATATGCCCCAAATTATCAAATTTTAATCACATAAATAGCCTCCAAATCACACTTGAAACACACCATAGACTCAAAATTACTATTTAATCATACAAATAAGCTTAAAATAACACTTTAATCACACAATAAGTTCTAAATCAAACTTTAATCAAATGAACCTCCAAATCACACTTTTAATCACACAAATAAGCTTCAAATCATACTTTGAAACCACAATAGGCTCAAAAATCACAATTTAATCACATAAATAAACTCAAAATCACACTATAATCACAATTTAATCACACAAATAAGCTCCAAATCACACTATACACTCAAAGTAAAATTTTTAACTACAGTAGGCTGAATAACAAGGCAAAAAATACTGTGTAAGAATTCTAACTTACCTCCAAATGTCCAACAAAACTCCAACAAAAAAGAAAAACTCAAGCTACCAGCTGTCCAATGAAAAATCGTATCAAAAGAAACAAAAAAAAAATATTAAAAAGAGAGAAAGTCCAGAAATAACAAGACAAATGAAACTTAAGTTAAAGAAATACTTCTATTATATGTTGGAAACAAAACCTATTAAGCTTAAAAAGGAGAACAATGGTGGAAAAGGGCATAAAATGGCAATCTCCGACAATTTTAGACTGAAAACCAACCCCCTCTCGAAAATTTGCAAAATGACGATAACAGAAAAAGGTTAGGTTTTTAAAACAGTGGGTCGCTGCGCGCTTTTATGCTTGAAAATGGTCATTAAATTCCCTTGCAATGAAAAGTAATTTTGTCGTAAATTTGTGACGAAATTTTTTTTCTTCACGGTTTTTTTCAACGAAATTATTTTGTTGTCTTGCAATAAAATTGCTTTTCGTTGCAAAAAAAATACGTCGCGGAACCTACTATTTCTTGTAGTGATATTCCCTTTCCTCTTAATTATTGTTGTCCACCTTCTTCATATCGTAGTAACTTTTGATCCCGCTTGATAATCATTTGATTTTTTATTTTTTATTTTTGAAGATTAAACCTATAAATACTACTTTCACCAATAAATTTCCTTGTTTTGTTATCTACTAATTTTTGCCTATGTTTAAAAAAAAAAGAGTAGTTTTCAAATTAAAAAAAAATAGTTTTCAAAAACTTGTTTTTGGAATTTGAAATTTTGCTAAGAATTCAAATTTTTTCTTAAGAAATGAGAACCATATTGTAGAAAAATGATGAGAAAACAAGCACAATTTTAAAAACTAAAAACAAAAAAATCAAATGATTATCAAACGATGTCTTAACATTCAAAATTGATTTTATATTGAAATATGTGAGAAATCGTCTCTTAAGAAGATGATTTCATATTCAAGAGACTATTCTAAATTCTAACTAGTGTGATGCTCGATAGTATTATTTAAAATATATATAAGTTAAAATATCATTTTGGTCCATGTATTTTGTGTCTCATTCCATTTTAGTCATATGGTATGGGAAAAGTTAAATTTTGGCCCTATGATTTTAAAAGTCAGAATTTTATTTGTCCTTATGGTTTAATAAAACCTCACAAATAGTCTCTATAATTAGAAGTCACTAACAGATTGAGTACGTGATAGTTAGCTATCTATGTGTGTCAATGATGCAAGCTTGTCGAGGGCTCGTCAAATTAAAATTTATAAATCGATCCTAAGCTACTTGTAGCATTGAGTGGACCGGATCGATCTCAGTGAACCGAATATTAATTTCTCAAATTAAATTTGCAAAGGGAAAAACAATTAAAAAAAAGGGGGGGTTTGTATTTTTATTAATAAAATAAAATATAAGCAAATCAAATAAAGATAAATCAAATCTTACCAAGTTCCAATTCAAAGGTGTAGTTCTACTCAATTGCAAAAATTGATCACATGCATTCAAAAGATTTAAACTTAACAATGCAAGCACTTGGTCAACTTATTAGGAAATCCCAAAAGTAGCAAATTCCCTAAGGTCATTAACTCTAACAAACGTCAAGAGTTAACGCTAATTACCTAAACAATTTTGACGAAACCGCTCCAAATTATTTAAATAAAGGCATTAAGTGCTTTGGAAGGACCAAGACAACTAATTAGATGAAATAACTTTAATCTAATTAAGATGCTCCTTTAATTCCTAGAATTAAACATGCAAGCCATGTAATATGGAAACCCACAAAACATACACATGTAATAATCCTAACGCTACCGGTTCAATCAACATGACAATTACGGATCATGCATCATGATTTGCAATCAAACATGTAAAGAGATCGAGGCGTCAATTCAATCAAAAATAGATGCTTATAAACTTAACACATGAATCAAAGAATACTTGCAATTGAAAGAAAACTACATTAAGGTCCAAGCCTCACAACATTGCAATTGATTACGACCGACCTCGTAATCGGAAACGCGGAGTTTAGCCAAGCATCGTGATAGTATATCTCTCGTTAAACATGGTTTGATTTGCTACAATAAAAGTATAAAAGTAGAAGGAGAAAAGCTATCAAAAGCTCTCTCTCAAAGTATAAGAAAATGAGGCAAAAGTTCCAACTCTAGAGTGAAAAAGTGCTATAAATAGGGTTGGGGCAGCGTTGAGACGCCGTGGGTGGCGTTGAGATGCTGCTCTAGCAAAAAAGGAAAGAATAATTTCTCGTCTGTGTGGCGTTGAACGGCGTCGAGCATGGCTTTGAGATGGTATTGGCGTTGAGCAAGCCAAACCGCGGCGTCGAGTAGCGTTGAGCAAAGACAGAATCTTAGTGTTGAGCGGCGTCGAGCATGGCGTTGAGACGCTACTGGTGTTGAGCATAGCGTTGAGCGGCGTTGAGACACTGCTCCTCAGACAAATTTGGTAATTTTGCTCTAACTTTTTGCTCAAGTGTCCGAATGACCTCCAGTTTGGCTCGTTTGAATCGTTATTCAACATAGAGTCTCCAAATAAGTCTTTTGCTCAAGTCCCTACAAAATAAACATGAAGACACATAAAAACTATCCAATTAACAAGAATTAAGTGTGATTAAATAAAACTTTATAGGTCCTATCAGTCAATGAGATGGTCTTCTGTATTTAGCTTATTGTATGGGTTAAGTAGCTGACTGGATAAACAAGTTGCCAATTTCCCAAGAAGCTGCAATCAAATTGCCAATTTCCAACCCATTTTTTTATCCAGTCAGTTGTTTAACCCACACAATTAAGCTAAATACAAAAGAACACCTCATTGGCACTTGGATAGCTAACCACCACACACTCAATCCACCAATGGTTTCTAATGGTAGGACTATAAATGAAGTTTTATCCAACCATAGGGACAAAATGCTAACTTTTAAAACCATAGAAATTAAATTCTAACTTTCTCCAAATCACATGGCCAAATTTGTAATTTAACTTTTTTTTAAAATATTTTATAATTAATTGTTAATATAATAAATACTTAAGGTCAAAAAGGTCAATATACTTTAGGTCTCATTCTATTTTAGTTCATGTACTTTCAACTGTTCAAATTTAGTCTCTGTATTTTGCTTAAAATTAATTTATCCCTACCATTAGTTTATTGTTAACTTTCTTAAAAAAAATATTAATCTCTATTAGCTTTTCCTCTATAAATTTTCGAAATGTGTTCACATTGTGTCATTTATTGCATGGAAATTAGTATTATTATTATTATTTAACCAATTTCGATTAAAATTAATTTTAAACTAACAATAAGGACTAATTTTAAAATTTATTGAAAGTAAATTAACTAAATTTGGATATTTGAAAGTACAAGGACTAAAATGGATGAAACCTTAAGTACATGGACCAAAATAGTATTTTAACCCATAATTTATTTGAAGTTTATTTTTATTGTTTTAACACCTTTAAATTCGTCTAAAAATATTTGAACTCTATTATTAAACCTTCACCAATTTTATTATGTTTGATTTATTGTAACCAATTTACTCATATATATAGAGAGAGAGATAAAACATATGTTGTTTATAGAACTCATTTTTGAATTCAGCCATATGGGTGTAAGAGAGAGTATTCGAACTTCTTGATCAAAGTTACCAAATTTTAATCCGTTGAATTATGTTCATATGGGTGGTTTTCATTATTTTAATTATAAAGTTTTCATTGTCTTTTTAATATTTTAATTTTTTTACATGTTTCTATATATATCTTTTCTTATTTATACTGATGTTCCATTATTTTAATTATAAAGTTTTCATTGTCTTTTTAATATTTTAATTTTTTTACATGTTTCTATATATATCTTTTCTTATTTATACTGATGTTAGTTAGATTTTGATGATTGAGAATGAAGAAAAAAATAAGACATGAGGAAAAAAACGTTTAACTTGAAAAATAAAATTCAAATTTACTTTCTTCATAAAAAATTTAAAATATATGTAGTATAAAAATTATAATAGAAATGAGTTTTATTTTTCAAACATTTTAGAGAGATTGAAAAATTCTTTTAAAATGTATCATAGTCAAAATAAAGGAAAACTTGTAATTTAGTCCTACTTTCAGGGGAAATTTTCTCCTCTACTACTTCTATTCATTGCTACTTTCGGCTTAGTTTAAAATTGTTGTAGCTTTTAAAATAATTGTTGACAATTGGGCTTTTAGAAAAATCAGCTATGAAATGAAGTAAAATAGTGTTTAATAAATTTTAAATTAGAAAAAACTACTTCTATGATGTTTGGTAAATTAATACTAAATTGTTGTGTGATTTAAGTTATAATGACTAAAGTAGGCATATTATTTCAATTGGTTTATATTAATATTTAATTTATAATTTATTATAAGATAATTAATTAAAAATTCATATAATTTAAATTGCAACTAATTTTGTTTAATCTAAATTATTTTATAAAAGTTTTAAAAAATAATTGTTATAAAAAATTGAATCAATCAAGGTTTTGTTGATATAAGAGGAATAGAAGTGAATATATATGGAAGAATAAAATTGAGATTTGTAAATGGTTAGGGAATGTGACAAATTTTTAAGAAAGTTAATTTAAAAGATGTTATCAATCAGGTTTCACACGTTAAAGTAAATTGAAAAGTAATTCTTGATAAATTAATAAATAATTTATTTTACCAAACAGTCTATAAAATTCTCTCCTAATTTCTTTTTACGCTTGCAAACGCAATCCCAAATGGAGCCTTAGTTTATTTTGGTCTATGTATTTGTAGCTTGTGTCCACTTTAGTCCTAGTACTTTTAAAATATCCATTTTTTGTCTTTATACTTAGAGATGTCCAAGGGGCGAAGCAGAGCCGGGCTGGGGAATGGTTTTCCCGTCCCCGGCCCCGCCCCCCATTTCATTCCCCATCACTATGAAAATTTTCATTTAATTTTGCAAAGAACGGGGCAGAGATTCCCTACAAAGAATTCGCGGAGATCAGGTTCTCAGCGGGGAATAATTCCCCATTTATGATTTTATTTTTTTTAATTTGATTAAAAAATATTTTTTTTTTAAAAAAAGTCTATTTAAATTGTTAATTCCTATAAGATATTTCTATTTAAGAGAATTTTTTTTAATTTCCATCGAAAAAAAAAATAATATTTAATAAAAGTTTGGATGTATGGTTTATATAATATATATACAAATATATATATTTAAAAATATATATATAATATATATTTAAATTTAAAAAAAAATCGGGCGGGTTGGGGAACGGGGCAGCGTCTCGGTCCCGTGGAAAAAAAAAAATTCCACTCCAGGTAAAATGAACATCTCTATCTATACTTTTATGGAGGGACCATTCTGAATTATATATTAAAAAATTGGGCCTAGCTACGCTCAGTTGGCAAATGTGTCGTTTGTTTGCTTAGAAAACGTATATAATCTAAACACTCCATATTTCCAAAATCTCATTTAGCGCCATTTTTCAAGAGAGAAAGAAAGAAAGCAGGAGAAAAGAAATGGAGTGTAAAATGGTTTGTTCGAAGAAAAAGCAGAATGAGAAGATGAAAATGAAGGCCGGCGGTGAAGGAAAAAGGTTGATCGGCGTGAATCTTGTGGGCAGCAGTGGCCCCATTCGATTCTTTGCTAGTCAAAATCAAACTGTGTATTCCGTCATTGAAACTGCCTTTAAAACCTTCGCTCGACAGGGTCGTCTCCCAGTCTTGGGCTGCAAACCCCATCAGTTTGTCCTCTACTACCCCACGGTTTCTGGATGGCAAGGTAACATTATTTCATTCTCCTTCGTTCCGTTACATTCTAGAAAAACTACCCTTAGCGTAAAATTCCATTAGAATGTTGAATAGAAAATCGACATGGCAGTCACTAGGAATGGTTGTTTCGCCCTTTTCATCCAATATTTTAATGGATTTCTAGTTCAAGGGTAGTTTTGAAACGTTTATGAAATGTAAGGGTAATGTTGTAACTTTTGACAGCATGTTGATGGATATTTTTTAAACAATGACGTATGTTATTCAAACTCGTGTAATGTTATTTACTGTTGCAGTTATGGAGCCATCAGAAGCGATTGGATTGGAAGATCGCTGGAATTTTAGGCTCTACAAGAAACCATTAGACGCAGGAGATTGTGCTACAATCACTCGAAAACGTGGCCTCATGAACTTCAAATCTTGGTTTTGCAACATTTCTTCCCATTGACGATCAGAATTTCTTTGGTTCAAGGGAATCGGCAATTTGTGAAAGTATTATTTTCTCTAACCTTAATTCTTTATTTTCTAATTTGAGTTGGCCTGTGATAAGAATTGAGTATATAATTTCTTTGTTGATTAGGGAAATGCCAAATATTAGGGGATGTTTATCTTTTCTTATTGGAAATGGAATGCTTATTTTGCTTTATTTTTGGTTCCTTTACAAAGTTATATCGAGCACACAATCCTAACTGTTTTGTTGTTTTGATACTTCGAGAAATTGTTTGAAGATTAGGAACTTGTTTTTGATTTTGGAAAAGCTTTAAAACTTGCTAGATAGTGTTATTTGAAGCGATGGTGGGATAATGATTCACTTGGGAGATGATTTAGGCAATTTATTTGTATATATAAAGTCCCTCTTGAAAAGAAAGGGATGGAAAAAGCTACCTCCGTCGTGATTAGTTAGAGTCACTCTTGAGTAATTTTAATAGGTAGATGAGGAACTACTCTGGGTAAGGACTCCTACAATGGAAGTGTGAAAACTACTGTCTAAATAGAAAAAGCTACCTTCATTGTGATCAGTTAGAGTCACTTTTGAGTAAGTAAGTCGATAAACTGCCTTGAGTATGGACTCCTACAATGGATGAGTGAAAGCTAATATTTGGAGAGAAAGAGTTACCTCCATTGTGATCAGTTAGAGTCACTCTTGAGTAAGTCGAGTTTGCATATTAGAGTGCCATGAGTAAGGACTCCTACAATGGATGAGTGAAAGCTACCACCCTAAAAAATACATTTAGTCGGGATTACATTTCTAAAGTCCTAACGATTCTAGTTTGTCATTATCTCACTTGAGTGGACGGTAAATTGAAAGTGAGAATTGATAGTCTATTTGCGAAATCCAATCAAGTTTCAATTTACTTCAATCATCTTTGAGTCGAAGAATAGCATGACAGGAAGGATTGTGCACCCACACACGTATGGAACCTTAAATGAAGTGAAATTTGTTTCCTATTATTTCTTAGTGTAAGACATTCCTTAATGTTTTGTATTTTACCCTTTGATTTTGATATTTTTATTCTTTGAGGCCAACTAATTTTGAGAGTTTTTAACACGAACTCTTTCGACTATAGCTAACAAAATATTGTATCTTTGGGCAACAATATCAAATTGCCGAAACTTATTAAACTTGTATTATATTTCATAAATTTTTAATAATATTTTGGGATGGGTTATTTTAAATAATTTTAGTTTGTTTGATAATGTTATCTGCTAATTCCCATCACTCAATCGCTCAATATATATTTATTTCCTTTATTGCTTCTTTGACTTTTCTCTTTATTTTTCTTTTAACCTGGTTTCTTCTTTACTTGTTTCACTAGTTATTTCTGTACTCTATCGATGAAATTTGAAATGTTTCGTCATTGTAAGCAATTTTTTCTTTGGTTTCTGTTTAAATATTTAAAATTTCTTTTAAGTAATTAATGACTATGGGTGGTATTGTTTTAATTTACTTAATTAAAATCTACTTTTTTACCGTTATTTATTAAGCTGTGTGTATGTGAGTGGGTGAGAAAACCCACGTTGGATGGGATCAAAAGAAACAAATTATGTTTTTATATTAAAATGATATAAATTGTAATTAATTATTATAAATTGTAACTTAATGTATGATCACATCTAAACTCAGTCTCTAAAGTATTATATGTATGGTAGGGATTAAATATGAAATTCAATGAATATCAAATCACTTAAGTTAAAGAGACCAAAAAAAATATTTCAATCTAGGGTTAAGACCCACGCTTAAAAGAGCAAACACAACTTACACAAAGTTAGGTAAGAAAAAAGACAAATAATGCTTGAAGCTGAAAGCCAATCTTTAACACCATGTTTAATTACTTTTTTCTTTTTTGTTCAACAACATTTGAGGGTAGAAAGATTCGAACCTCTGGTCTCTTGGTTAATGATACATATTAATTATTGTTGAGCTAAGCTCGCTTTGACATAAATTTAAAATGTAGATTAAAAAACATACTTGCATATATTTTGTTTGGTTTTTATGTTTAGAAGTTAATAGAAACTAAACATACTTACGTATATTTTTTTTGGTTTTTCATTTAAAAAAATACTTTTAAAATCTTAAATCAAAATTAAAATTTAGCCATAAGTTTAAAATGTAGATTAGAAAACAAAACAAAATATTAATAAATCAGAAGCTACAATATTACCCTTGACCTCTCATAAACATTTCAAAACTATCATTGGAGCAGAAATCCGTTAAAAATGTTGTGCGAAAAATCGATGCAATGATGACCTGAAACAACATGGCGATGACTAGGATGCATATTTGAATTAAGTTTGAATAGTCTGAAATAGTCTGAAAGAACAACATTCAGACATGTCAATTTTTTATTCAACATTCTAACGATTTTTCTACTCTAAGAGTACTTTTGAAATATTTACGAAATGTTAAAGGGTAATATTGCAACTTTTGAAAGAATATGGATCTTTTTGAAACAAGGGGCAAAATTCAAAGATATTTTTTTATAATTTAGCCATATTTATTTAAGAAAAATAGTCACACTCCAATGAAAATGAAAATTATATAAATGCTCATCAGATATATTTTATTATTTTTTTGTAGTTTTGCCCTTTTCCACATCAATTAATGATATCAAATACTGATGTTTTTTCAAGCTAAAATATGGATTGTTTCAAATATTGTATTAATGGGTTGAATCATTAATTATATTTTTTTATTATTCAATTTCTATATTTTTATATATCTATATATTTAATTTTAACCTAACTCGTATGGTAAGTTTTTTATAAAAAAAAAAATATGAACATTATTATTATTTAATTATATTCCTATTATCATTCTTGTTTTTAAATCGTTTCTCTTGGCCACTCTTTTTCCTAAACCTTTCCATATTTGATGCATCATTCTTCATTTATGCACATTATCATGGGTTGAATGTCCTTTGTTGGACATTTTTTTCTATGAAAATATTTGACTGTATACTGGCATATAGGTATCTTCCTGCACACTACCATTAAGTTTTTGACAACTAAAACAGAGAAATTGAAAAATGAAAAATTGAACCTTTTTTACTTCCTATCTCTTAGTTGTCAGAAATTTAGTAGTGGTGTGTAGGAAGATATCTACACACCGGTTTGCAGCCAAGCCAAGTATTGTTCTTTTTTATATGCAATATAATGGGCCCTTGATGATGTTTCTAAGATCAAAGATACATAGGAATATAGGCAATATACTTGAGAGTGAACAATTTATTAAGATACATGTAACCTTTGTTATATTGAAAAAGTGATTTTAACGGTACAAATCAATATTGAAGAGGGTGCCTCAATGGCCTATTATTCAAATCAAATCGAGTAATAGGGTGCCTCAATGGCAGCCTCCAAGCTTTTTGAACTACAAATTGAATTCGGATGCTACTGTCCGAATCAGGGAAAATATGAGTGCTTTGGGAGCAGTGATTAGAAATGATAAGGGAGAGGCGATGTTAACCTTGACCAAACCGATCCCTTGGATTACGGATGTAGAGCTGGTGGAGGCTTTGGCTGTGAGAGATGGTTTGCGTTTTGCAGTAGACATGGGTTTCCGACGACTGGAGATTGAAACGGATTCAGCCGGCGTTATCCAACTTTTACAACAAGCATCAACAAATCACTCAGAGAAAGGGTTAATTGTAGAAGAAATCAGGGAACTCGCAAAGAATCTTACGCATTTTTCGTTCAAATGGTGTGATCGAAGGGCGAATCGTCTGGCGCATGCTTTGGCTCAGGAAGCGATCTCTCTGCAACAAGAAGAACAATGGATGGAGGAAGCCCCAACGGCGGTCTTTCCCCTTTACCTACAGGAAGTGGTTGTCGACAACCCTCTTAATCTTTCAAGCGGTAATTTATCTCTGTAATTTCGTTTTTTTGTTAACTCAAAAAAAAAAAAAAAAAAGAGTATATTGTACAAAATATACTTCATTTATATTAGATATATTGTAAATATATTTAATATTTAAACCATTATTATTGATAGTTTAAGTATATACATTATATATGTATACTGTTAAAAGATAAAATGATGTTAGTACGTACACAATATACTTTATCTATATTATGTATATTGTTAATATATATTTGATGTTTATACATTATTGTTTCTTAATGGTTCGAATATATATATATTATGTATATTGCTTCAAATTCTATATGTTTTTTCATAAATGTTTCATACGTGAACAAATGAAGTTGTATGAAAAAAACATCTTTTTTTTTTTGCTTTAGATTTTAATAAACCATAAAAGTGTTAAGAAGGGGTTTTTTTTTGTCTTTTAACAGTAAAATAAATTAGATTTTATTGGACTAATGGCTATTTTCATAGAAAAACAAAAACTTTGACTAATTTTTAAAAATACAAAATACAAAAAATAAAAAAATAAAAAAGTGACTATTCATATTAATAGCATAAAAACTTGCTACTATGATTCTAAAACTTTTATAGCTTCACTCCAATCATCAAAATGAGCTAGCTAGAACATTAAAAAGGTGATTAAAAGAGAGACTTTTTTTTTGTCCTCTTAATTTACTTTATTTTCAAAATATATTTTAATGTGATCATTAATAATTAATTATATATCTTGATAGGCATAAAAGTTTGTCGGTGCATTTTACAATTTTTTTTTAGTTCAACAATATACAATCCTATTACCTTTTGGCCGATGATATAAGTCTTAACATGTTAAGCTATATACTCAAGTTGGCATGTATTTTACAATAAATAATTAAACAGAAAACTTAGACCAACATATATTACAATCCTATCAAAAAGGACATGAATATGAATAATATTGCTACCAATCTTAGCATAATTCAACTGGTTTAGACATATACCTTCGACCAAGAGATCAGAAGTTCGAATCTCTCTACTCCACATGTTGTTGAACTCAAAAAAATATATGTTCTGAAAATTTGGTTGTCATTGAGGACATTCAAGAACATTTATCAAAGTTGAAATATACTTGTAATTGTGGAATTTGATGCTCGAGAGGTTAGTCGTTTGCTGAAGGTAAAGTAGCTCGACATTTGTGAGATTGACCGGTTGTATCAATTTGAACTCTAAACTTTTGATCTTATCAAATTGGACCCTAAACTTAAATAAGTGTTGCACTTTTTACCCTCGGTTCATTTTTCGCTAATTCGCCCACTAATTTTAACAAAAAAAACAATGTAAAAATCTTCATAAACTCATAATTTCAACAAAATAAAGTTTTGCACAAAAATATGTTTGACCAATGCACAAATTAACCATTAAATAACTTTACCAAAATTCATAAATTTTAACCAAATAAATTTAGCTCTAATATCGTTTTTCTCTAAAATTTTATCAATTTCATATCATGCATATGTTTTGTAATTCATTGAACGCATAAGAGAAAACTTCTTTTAATGATATTTGGAGTGAGAACTTATTAGAAGATTAAAATTGGAACACTTTTTAAAATTTGATATTAAGATTGCAACACTTATGTACATTTGAGGTTCAATTTGATGAAACTGAAAGTTTATGATCAAGTTTATATAACTTGACAAATTTAGAAGTCAAAATTGATTTTTTTTCCTTTTATTACAAAAAAATGTGACAATTGTCAAAAAGAATATTTTGCTCACAAATTATTCAATGAGACCGCTATAATGTGGGTTCAATAATTTTTATGCCTCTAATAATTACTTGATAAAAATTTGAGGTACTTCTTTTTTAACATCCAACGATAAAAAACTGACACAACGTGTCAGTCACATTGTGTCAGACTTGACTAATAACTTCTTTAGAAAAAAAAAAAAAAAAAAGTATGGGGCCGCTGCGCTTGCAAGTTGCAACTACGGTTAGAAGTTTGAGTGCTTGGAATTTGGATGGGCGTAAAGCTTGGCCTGTGGATTATTTATGAAAAAAAGTCGCTCTAAAACAGATTTTGTTTTTACACACAACCCATGATATGTATTAAATATTTTTTTCCTTTGAAATTATGTATTGAATATTTTTTCCTTTGAAATTATGTATTAAATATTTTATAAATAGAAATAGCAACGAAATTAAATGTATAAATTTCAAAATACCACTAACTAAAAATTTCAAAATAAATCGTTGAATTTGAAAATTTTGCAATTTAATAATATGGTTAAATTAATCATAAAAAATATATATACACCATCAATAATTAAAGATCCGTAGAAATTTTTTTTCTTTGTTTGAGTAACCATAGAACATTGTAGCCAACATAAGCATGTATATTCTCGATTAAGATGTCAGAATCTCCCACCTTAGATGTTAAAAAAAAAAAAAAACGTAGAACATTGTATGTCTGTTAATTTCTCCTGTTATTTTCAACCAGTTAGTAACACGTGTGATGCATGCAAAAAAAATTTGTTTTATTCTGCAATAAAAAAAATTTTTAAAAAAAAAAAAAAAACCTAACTTATTAACAAAAAAAAAAATTGAAAATTACATAAGTTTAAAATTGAAAATTAAAAACAAATGATAGATATTAACAATATCTCTTCTTGACAAAGATGAGTTTCTTAAATCTCAATTGAGACTTCAATGTGGCACAATTCAATGTTTTCTTTTTGAAAAATGAAAACTTTTAATTTTCATTCTTGTTTTTGCCATCATCACTTGACATTTTGGTAGGAAAAAATATATAGTATATGTATTTGGCAATTATGTTATTTAATTTTCTTTTTATACATGGATGAGGCAATATTGTTATGTGTATAAAATGAGTAAAAGGGCTCTAAATATATAAGGCAATACATGTCTAAATATAAATGGAAAGCTTGTATCAGGAAGGCTTAACAATGATTAAGAGAGAAAAATTACACGAAAGCCAATATCAACAAATATCACAAAATATTAATACTTTATCAATATGATTCTACATGTCAAACAGTATAGTAAAAAAAATATTTTTAAAAAATAGATATTAGCGATTAAAAAACCCATTATAGCGAATAATGTTAAAAAAAATGAAAATTAAATAAGTTTAAAATTGCAAATTAAAAAAAATGATAGATAACAGTACCTCTTAATTGACAAAAATAAGTTTCTGAATTCTCAGTCAATATTTCATTGTGACACAATTCAATATATTTTCCTTCGGAAAAACGAAAACTTTTAATTTCCATTTTTGTTTTTGCCATCATCACTTGACATTTGGGCAGGAAAAAATAAATAGTGTATGTATTTGGCAATCATGTTATTTTATTTTTATACATAGATCACACCTCTAGGATGTTATTTTATTTTTATACATAGATCAGACATCTAGGATGCATCAATTCATTGTATAACCACCTCCACCTGAACAGTTGTGTCTCCTCGATATCTATTGCACCCATACATGTATCTATAATCTATAATATATATTAAAAAGCCACAATCTTTGAAAAACTTTTTTGGACTACATTACCCATTTATGAAATTTTATAATTACAAAGCATGTCATCATAATTAATTACTAATAATTATAAGTAATGACATTTAAAGAGTTGGAATATAAAAAGTTCTCTCTTTATTTACTTAGTCACTAACTTTAATTATATTTAATTTAATTTAATTATATTTAGTTTTCTCTTTTTTACTCATCTCTAGGTCTCTCTCAATTTTACTTTCCTCTCTCCTATTCTTCCATCCATCCAAATACTCTCTCTCCCACGTAAATTAGCATACAAATATGATAAATAGGTTTTTAGATTAAAAAAAAAACTTCCTCCACTTACATACAAATAAAACCTACATTTTTTTTCTCATATAACTAAATCATTTTGCCTACTCTAATTTCTAAATTTACAAGCATGCCACTAACATTAATTATTAAAAAAATTTAAAACAAAAATATAATATTTTGATGCATAATTAACATTTAAATTAAGAAAATAATTTTTAAAATGAAAGTATAAAAATAAAGAAAAGTTAGAATATGAAAGGTTAGAACATAAAAGGTTTTGTTGATTTAATTTATGTAAATTAATTCTATAGTTAATGACTTTTTACATTTAATTTAATTTAATAATGGAATTTCAAGAGTTTTAAAATCTTTTACAACTCCTAGCTACAACTATAAAAAGAGCTATTTCCTATCATTTTTCTACAAAAATTTGAGCCTCTTCTTAATTTGTTTCTCTTCCTCTTTAATCCAATCTCTAAGTTTCTAAAGTTTTTTGTGTTAATGCAAAGTAGTGTTATGCACTAATGAGACACGGAGATGCTTCAACAAAATTTTCTCAAACATAGGTATCAATTTCTCCAATAGACATTTTCAAGTTATTTTATAATTAATATTTTTGTTATTTTTTCTAAGCACTTTGCATGTTACAATTCTTTGAATTCAATTTGTTATTTGTTATTTGTTCTTCGGAGATAGAACTTAGTGGCAGATGGGATCACTCGGTAAGCTTTCAATGCGGTTCTTCCTCATCTGTTGGTGGGTTATCTTCATTCATGGCTACTTTATCTGGTGTATAAGGATATGCCTTTTGTTTTTTTTTTTTTTTTTTTGTTTTATTGTTTGTACTTTCTTCTTTAAAAAATTGTTTTATTATTTATTTTCAAGGTTTTTTTAGGTATCAATTTTTTTCCTATAGGTATTAACATTTTTTTATTATTTTAAATCTTCAATTCAATTTTATTTGTTTTCTTCAAGATTATTTTTAGTTAGAGATAGTTTCAAGTTATTTTATAATTTAATATATTTATTAAATTATTTCCTATTATTCTTATAACAATTTAAAGAAAAAATATATTGAAAGTTACATATAAGTTTTTTTAATCATATTTTCACTTATAATCTAACATTGATGGTATTAATTTTTTTTTCCTTTTCATTACTATTACATTTATTTTGTATATATATTTGATAATAATACTTTTTAAAGTATTTAATGTTAATTTTTTCCCATCATTTATTAATTTGATTTTTCACATGCTAATTTTATTCAAAACTAGCATAATTTTTTAAAAACTTTTCTCTTATATTTTGTAATATTAATAACAACAAAAAATAAATATATTATTTTAATTTATAATTTATAGTGTATTAAACTATATTAACTATAACCGAATAAACATTCTTTTTGAAACAAATATAGCTAAATAAATATGTTCTTCTCAACATAATAAATAAATAGTTGCTTTATATTTTTTCAAAAAAATATTGTTTGAAATATGAAAAAAAAAATACAATGTATTCACAATATAGACCAAGCAAAATATAACTTAAGTAAAAATTTAAATATTGACTGATTAAAAAAACAAATGAAAATTAGCTAATAAGAATTTATTATTCGCTATTTGATTTTTATACAAATGTGATATTTAAATATAAATAAATATAAAATGTTTTCAAAATAAACTTTGTTTGAACAAGATTAATCATGTTTTTTTTTTTTTTGTCAAAATGAGCTTAGCTCATTGGCATGTACAACCTCCTTCAAATCTCCCTACCTCTATTTGTTGTACTAAAAAAAACTTACTTTTTTATATAATATCGAAACTATCCTTAATGTAAAAAAATTGAAATTAAAAAGAAAAACTGACTCCCTCAACTTGGAGAAGTAAGGTCCACAAATATATTAATGTTAAATTCATGATTTTAAATATTATATCATATTGTCTTACCTTTGCATTCTTTATGAGTTACAAATATATCATTTCTCATTTGACCATCCCACCTTTTCTATGCTTAAGTAAACAAACAAATAATTTTACACAATATTTACATTAATTTACCGTCTAAAAAAATTCAAATATACAACTTGATAAATTATGGAAGTTCTTTAGAATTAATTATTCAATATAAAGTATTATCTAAAATTAAGAATAAATTCAATAAATTAATAAATTTTAACAAAATATAATTTATAATCTTAATAAAATATTACATGCATTATTCATACCATCTCCAGAATAATCTTACATACTTAAAAAAATTAAATTAATAAAAAAATCATTATAAAAGAAAACTGACTAATAAATTATTTGATATTTCTATGAATATAAATTAGTAATTAAAAAAAAAAGAATTTCACTCCATAATTTAAATTTAATATGTTTTTGTTAAATGTTACAACTTTTAGGCTTTTTTGAAATATAACATAAATTTTACATATCTTAATGTATTTAATATGATATTTGAATCAATTAAAAAACAATAATATTATATTTGAATCTAAGTTGAGTTTTGATTAAGTTATTTTTGTGTTTTTATAACTTTTATAAAATTGTAAACTTGTTACTACATTTGAGATTAAAATTTTAAAATAATAATTAAGTTAGTTACTTCCAATATTATATTCACATAAGATATAACATGTAAAATAAAAAAATCTTACCAACTAAATAAGATTAACATTTTACTTAAATCATTAAAATTTTAAAATTTTTCAAAATTAAAAAATACAGGTGCACTGCACGTGGTAAAACACTAGTATATTAAAAAGCTACCATCTTTGAAAAACTTTTTTAGACCATTATATCCCTTCTTTAATTTATATATTTACGAAATATGTCATTGACAATTAATTTACATTAATTATTAATAATGTGAATTGTAATAGTACAATTGTTTTTTTAATTATTTAAATGTTTTTTAAAATAATCAATTATAAAGCAATCAGTCCAGGCCATTCAGGAGAAACACTGGGTGACATCATCACCTCAACAAAAGAAGATGAAGACGGACGACGGTGAAGTGCAGACATATGTTATCAGCTTTAATCATTTCAGCTTTTGTAATTTTGTCTTTTATTTACTTTTCAAAATAAAGTTGTTTTTACTTTTGTAAAGTTTTTTGTTTTATTGAGAATTTGAGATTCCAAAGAGATAAGGCAAAACAGGGAAATGTCCTGTCGGCCACTCTTGGATTTCCTGTACAATTGTTGAAAGTTTTGGGTTCTATAAAATCCCATGCTCTCAACTCTTAAATGGTATCAGAGCCATGAGCTCAAACATTCTCTCTCTACTTTCTCTCTCTATGGAGTAAACTCTTCAAGAGCTTAAGATAAGTAATAACTTCTCTCTATAACTCTTTCTTTGGTTCTTATCAATGTTCTTAATTACTTCTTCTAATTTATTAGTCAGTTGTCTCTCTAATTTAGAAGTTTTTAAGGAATTAATTATTCTTTTCAAAATAACTTGATAAAGGCGTGGTTAACCTTCAAGTTTGAAGAAGAATTATTTTAACCTTATAAACTTTCTAACTTAGGTCGATTGATATAAACTAATAAATACTATGAGTAATTAAGCCAAAGCTAAGAATCAATTAAAGTTTATAGATTATCGTTATTATGCATCTTAAGTTCGTTTTCTCCAACCCTCTTCTCTATGCTTTCTAAGTTAAAGAAAAAAATATTTTTCTCTCCCGTCGTAGTAGACACTACTACGTCTTCAAAGGATCCTGCAAAGGATATTGAAAAAGCTCTGGCGAAATTAACGCATACAGAGAATCAAATAGGCCAAATTGAAGAAAGACTTCATAATTGGTCCGTACCAAAACTCGAAGTTGGAACTATTTACAGAGTTCCATTATTCGGATACAAAGAACGAGATGTTATACACATTTCGGAATCAAATATTTCAATAGAGAACGATGTTTCTGAATTTCGTCTCTTTGAAAATGAAGAACTGGACACATACCGACAGTATTTTAAATACTTACACATCGGCTGTGTTCAAGTTGCGATCAAACCTCTCTATAGGACCGGCTTAGATTCTCCAATCTATGTCGCCTTAAGAGACAAACGATTCTTGAACTTCACAGATTCTATTCTGGGAATAGTTCAATCAAATCTTGAGAACGGTCCAGTTTACTTTTCTTGTAAACCTGGATTCAACGTCTCTCTTCAAGATCGTAACATCCTAGATGTACTCAGTCTGGATGTTAGAGGTCAAGGATTACGCATGAAAGATGGTTCATATCCATATGCAATCATCTTCAGGCTGTATTATAAAGTGATGGAAACCAATCTATCACCAAGGGCTTTGGCAGCTTCTCCTAGAAACTACACCATGCTTATGGAAGTCAACATAGAGAAAACCTCTGTGACTGTCCCTAAGCTTCTCAATTGGCGAGATCTAACGCCTAATCCAATATGGAGAATAGAGAATGCCACTATTCCCCAGGATAGGCAAAGTTCTGATGCTCATATATCTGAATTTCCAGATGGTCATGTGGAAGTCCAATTCCAATTTTCGGACATCCCTAGACCTCCGCTAATTCAAGAATATTTAAGTAGTCGGCCTAGTACCAGTTCTACTGGACGCCCCGCTACTAATCAAAAGTCTGTTGAAAGATCTAGATCCCTTAGAGTGGATTATGACTTTCCAGTTCCAGACATTCAACAAGAAAAGTCTGAAGGATCTCTATCTCCCACTCATACTGAAATGGAAAGAAAATCTGGTTATGTTTATGATCAGATTAATACTCTCACTACTGAGAAAAGATCAATCGATGAAAGGTATGATGATTATCTCACCATAGCTTTCAATGATCTCAAAATTGGTAAGAGGACTAACTTTTCAGATCTTCTTACTAAACAAAATTCATTGACTTGAAAAATCGTCAGGTTAATGTTATCAAAAGGCCAACCATCTGGCTAACGACTACTGGAAAAGAAATAACTTCTGACTATCCTCCGGAAGAAGAAGCTAATATCTCTCATCCTTTAGTCCCTTCCTCAAAAATAATCTCTTCTCCTTATAAATCGATTGACGAAGAGAAAACAAAAGTTGTTGGTGTAAGAGAAATCAAAAACATCCAACAACAACTCAACTACTCTAATAAAGTCCTTACGACTCTATCAAAGTCAGTTGAAGAAATAAAAACCTCTGACCAAACGGTCAAGATGGCTTCAAAAGAGCATGTCGGTTTTCCAAAGATTGACCCTCTCCGACCAACGGTTCAACCAAACCCAAGGCAACCTGTCTTAAAGTTTGGAGAAACCGGTATTGAAGAACTTCTTGAAAAAATCAATAAGAAGTTATCAAATGAAGAACCTTCTGCAAGCAATGAAGCAGAAAGTTCTAAAAAGAAAACTCAGGCTTTCGGACTTTCTAAGAAAGACGAAAACTTGAATATGATCAAAAGGGTTGATCCCTCTAGATCAACTACAAAGATTCTTCCTATCAGAAGTGCTACTGATTTGAAGAACCATTACAAAAGGCCATCACCACCCGATCTCGGATGGGATGACATCAAACCAGAATCTCGTAATTATGACAGGAATTCTTTAGTTACTTGGAACATTGATGGTTGCTCTGAAGGGCAAATGGTCACAATATTCCAAGAAATGTTCGTAGCTAGTACAGCTTTTTGCAGAAAGCTTACTCAGCCCGAAATCCTAAGCTGCCTACTTTACGGATTAACAGGTAATCTAAGAAGTTGGTGGTATAATCAATTAACTGAAGATAACAGGAATTTAGTCAAAGAATCAGTCTTAAAAATCACTAAGACTAGAATCAATGCCGATGGTCTAGAAGAACGTTATGAGACCACGGAACCCAACTGTGTAGACACCTTTGTTTACACTTGCATGAAACACTTTATAGGACGCACAGACCTATATAGTGATCAATCAATGGAAGCTCTCTTGGGGATGAAATGCCACAAGATGAATGATTTCAAATGGTATAAAGACACCTATATGGCACGTCTTTATAATTTAACTACATGTGGGGATGATGTTTGGAAACGAAAGTTTGTTTCCGGATTACCCAAATATGTAAGTCAAAAATTCTATTCTACCATGACAACAAAACATGGAGGAGTAGAAATCAATTGGGCATCCCTAACTTATGGGGATATCAATAGCGCTATCCAGGCAGTTTGCTTAGAACTCTGCCAGGAACAGCAGCATAACAAAAGAGTTGCAACAGACGCAGATTACCGAAAGGAACTGGGGTCTTTTTGCAAGCAATATGGGGTAGAAAATAAACCTCCTTCAAAAAAAAGATCGAATAAAAAGCTTTTTTCCAAAAGCAAACGATCCTCAAATGAGTATATTCCTCGAAGAAGGAAATACTATAACAAACGGAAGGCTAAGAAAAGACAAGCCGCCGTTGACAGGAGCACTGTTAAGTGCTACAATTGTCAAAAAACTGGGCATTATGCTAATAGATGTCCAGAGCTCAAGAAAAAGATAAACAAGTTAGAGATCGATGACGATGTCAAACAATCTCTACTTAGTATCTTTGAAGATCTATCTATCAAAGGAGATTCTTCCTCAGAATCCTCTGATGATAATGATAGGATCAATCAATTAGAAGAAGGAACTGATTACTTTGACCCTTCTTCTTCAAGTGAATCAGACGATGATGTCATTCCATGTGGAGGATGCATCAACGTACTTACAAAAGTTCAGGAAACACTCTTCGAATCTATCGAAGCAATACCTGATCAAAATCTTCAAAAACAGATGCTCATTAAGCTCAAAGAAGAACTTAAAGGGACATCTGCTGAAGAAGAAAGAAAACCTATTTACTTCAACTTTCAGGAAGTAATTGATAGGTTGAAAAAGGAAGAAAATCCAATGCCAGTTAGAATTCAAGACTTGCAGTTGGAAATCAAAACCCTCAAAAGGGAAGTTGCTGAAACAAAGCAACGCCTTACTTCTCTTGAAAACAAAATGCTTGTTATTCAAGAAAGATCAAACCTGATGATCTCTGTTGAAGCAGGAACATCTTCTCAAATATTTGTTGATGATAATATTAATTACATTAACAAAGTCTTCAATCAAAAGTGGTATTCAAAAATCACTTTAAAAATCCGTGATTATAAGATTACGGTGATAGCCCTCATAGATTCAGGAGCTGATCAAAATGTCCTAAATGAAGGAATTATTCCTTCTAGGTATTTTGAAATATCTTGCCAGACTCTAAGAGGAGCAAACAATCAGGAACTGATAGTTAACTACAAACTATCAGGAGTCCACATATGCAACAAAGATGTGTGTTTTTTAAATACATTTCTTTGTATGAAGGATTTGAATGAGGAAGTGATTCTTGGAACTCCTTTCCTCACTCAGCTCTATCCATTCGAAGTTTCTGAGGAAGGCCTTACTTCTCATAAACTGGGAAAAACAATTATTTTCGAGTTCTGCGACAGCATTACTCCTAAATATATTTCAAATATTGAGGAATGCCTCAGAGGTTATCGCCAGATTCTCGAGATATTTAGAAGAAAAAATACTAATCATAAAGCAATCAGTCCAGGCCATTCAAGAGAAACACTGGGTGACATCATCACCTCAACAAAAGAAGATGAAGACGGACGACGGTGAAGTGCAGACATATGTTATCAGCTTTAATCATTTCAACTTTTGTAATTTTGTCTTTTATTTACTTTTCAAAATAAAGTTGTTTTTACTTTTGTAAAGTTTTTTGTTTTATTGAGAATTTGAGATTCCAAAGAGATAAGGCAAAACAGGGAAATGTCCTGTCGGCCACTCTTGGATTTCCTGTACAATTGTTGAAAGTTTTGGGTTCTATAAATTCCAGCAAAAGATCCAAGGTAATTGAAAATTCAAAGAGAATCTAAACGTCATCGCGAGCGGTGACGAATGGACACTAGTTGAAAATAGATGGAATGATTTTTGTATTTCTACAGGAAATATTTCTTGTGAAATACCAAAATTAAACCACCATCTTTGAAACCAATTAGGAAAGTTAAATTTGTAAGATTTCTTACAAAAAGTAACAAACCATGAATGGTTATATGGTTCATACCAAAATATATTGTACCAAGCCATGATATAGTCATGGTAACAATATGTTTGTGGTCTGAAACTTCTTGAGAATCGTTTGGGAACCGACATCCCCTGAGACCAGTGAGATGGCGTAAGAACCCTAAGAATTCTCAACTTTGAAAAAATTATTCGTGACGGATCATTTCTATCCGGCACATGAATTATTTCAATTGATTTAGTATCAACTAAAATAAATTCATAGAATAATCTCGTTTTTGAAGTATCCTCAGGCATAAAGAGAAAGCCAGTAGGATATATTTGAGCACACACTTTGTTAGGAGAAGGACCATCGAATTCGGGTTCGATGATAATTTCTTCTAAGGAAGTTTTTGTATGATAACCTGTTATCTGAGGTCTTGCCTGAAAGACAGCAGGTCGTAGAGTCCTAGCATAGGATTGATTTCGAGAAATCGGTCCTGATGCTGGCCTGATTGAATTTAGAGAAGAGGGAGCCTGAATAGGTCTTTCTCCTTCTCTAATTGATAAATTCCTTTGAGAGGAACCTTGACGTCGCCTGGAAATCGTTGTATAATCGAGATCCATGGCATAGTTGTCTGCATTCATGGGGTTGAGTGCAGCAGTTTGAGAAATGGGGCGTTTTCCCCTTTGAGAACTAGTTCCAGAAGAACTAGTAATTGATTGGGTTACTCCTTGGTTGGAGTTATTTGAGAAGGTCGGCCCTGGGGGCCTTCCCGTGGAGGGCGGTCTTGGACGACCGTGTTGCATTGAAGAGAGAGAGCTTTAGAGATTTCTTGAGAGAGATGTTCTCTCGAGAGGTAATCAGCTAAGCTGTTCTCACTGCCTTTTATAGGCACAATTGAGAAATCAAAGCAAGATAGGATTGCCTGCCATCTTGCGAAGATTTGCTTTGAGACAAGATTTTTAATATCTTTTTCAAAGATATATTTACTTGCTTTTGAATCTGTTCTGACAAGAAAATCTTTGTTGATAAGATCTCCTTGGAACTTTTGAACACAAAGTACTATTGCTAGCACTTCCTTTTTGATAGTGGAATAGTTCTTTTGAGTACTATTCCATATTCCGGAATGGTAACAGATAAGTACTTCTTTTCCGTTAACTTCCTGTTTGAGGATACCGCCGTAACCGAGATCTGAGGCATCGGTTTCGACAATAATTTTTGCCGACTCATCCACTAGCGATAAGCATGGGATGGCTTTTGATAAAGCCTTAATGGATTTGACAGCACTGGTGTGCTCGTCTTTCCATGGCTTTGGATTCTTCTTTAGTCTGTCATATAATGGCAGACAAATGATACGGAGATTTTTAACAAAGTCTCCGATATAATTGACACAGCCAAGAAATCTCTGTAGCTGAGTCTTATCTTGAATAACATCGGGAAACTTATCCACGAAGTCTAATGACCGTTGGATAGGTTTGATGATTCCTTGATTGATTTCGTATCCTAAGAAACGAATCTTTGTTTGAAATAATGTTATCTTGGGTTGAGATACCACAAGACCATTTTTCTTGATTACATAGATAAAACATTTTAGATGTTTAAAATGTTCTTCTATTGTTTGAGAATATACAAGAACGTCATCAATATAAACTATTGTGAAGTCTTGATACTGATTGAAAATGTCATTCATGATCTTTTGAAACTCCGAAGGAGCATTCTTTAGACCAAATGGCATTACATTCCATTCGTATTGGCCGAATGGTACATTGAAAGCGGTTTTGTACCGATCTTTGATATTGATTTGAATCTGCCAGAAGCCAGATTTCATATCAAATTTTGAAAAGACTTTTGCAGAAGCTATTCGCTTAAGCAAATCTTGGCGATTAGGTATTGGATACCTAATCCATTTGAGGACCTTGTTTAAAGGTTTATAGTTAATAACCAATCTAGGAATGCCACGTTCCTTTTCAGCTTGATTATTAACATAGAAAGCCGCACAAGACCATGGGCTCTTTGATGGGCTTATTAAACCCTTTTTTAGAAGATCGTCAATCTCGTTTTTACAAGTTTTGACGAGCTCTTTTGACATTTGAATGGGCCTTGCCCTAGTTGGGATTTGGGCCTCATCAAAATTATCCACATAGGGAAGATCCACTATGTGATGTTTTCTGTCCCAAAAGGCATTTGGGATATTTTAACATATTTCAATCTGAATTCTTTTCAGAATTAGCTGAATATTATTTTGAACAGAAGGTTTAATGATTTCTTTAGAAATCCTTCTGCATTTGACATCGTCTTGAAGGAATTCTATTTGTTTTTCCTTCCTAGAGATTTTATTGAGGCATTCCTCAATATTTGAAATATATTTAGGAGTAATGCTGTCGCAGAACTCGAAAATAATTGTTTTTCCCAGTTTATGAGAAGTAATGCCTTCCTCAGAAACTTCGAATGGATAGAGCTGAGTGAGGAAAGGAGTTCCAAGAATCACTTCCTCATTCAAATCCTTCATACAAAGAAATGTATTTAAAAAACACACATCTTTGTTGCATATGTGGACTCCTGATAGTTTGTAGTTAACTATCAGTTCCTGATTGTTTGCTCCTCTTAGAGTCTGGCAAGATATTTCAAAATACCTAGAAGGAATAATTCCTTCATTTAGGACATTTTGATCAGCTCCTGAATCTATGAGGGCTATCACCGTAATCTTATAATCACGGATTTTTAAAGTGATTTTTGAATACCACTTTTGATTGAAGACTTTGTTAATGTAATTAATATTATCATCAACAAATATTTGAGAAGATGTTCCTGCTTCAACAGAGATCATCAGGTTTGATCTTTCTTGAATAACAAGCATTTTGTTTTCAAGAGAAGTAAGGCGTTGCTTTGTTTCAGCAACTTCCCTTTTGAGGGTTTTGATTTCCAACTGCAAGTCTTGAATTCTAACTGGCATTGGATTTTCTTCCTTTTTCAACCTATCAATTACTTCCTGAAAGTTGAAGTAAATAGGTTTTCTTTCTTCTTCAGCAGATGTCCCTTTAAGTTCTTCTTTGAGCTTAATGAGCATCTGTTTTTGAAGATTTTGATCAGGTATTGCTTCGATAGATTCGAAGAGTGTTTCCTGAACTTTTGTAAGTACGTTGATGCATCCTCCACATGGAATGACATCATCGTCTGATTCACTTGAAGAAGAAGGGTCGAAGTAATCAGTTCCTTCTTCTAATTGATTGATCCTATCATTATCATCAGAGGATTCTGAGGAAGAATCTCCTTTGATAGATAGATCTTCAAAGATACTAAGTAGAGATTGTTTGACATCGTCATCGATCTCTAACTTGTTTATCTTTTTCTTGAGCTCTGGACATCTATTAGCATAATGCCCAGTTTTTTGACAATTGTAGCACTTAACAGTGCTCCTGTCAACGGCGGCTTGTCTTTTCTTAGCCTTCCGTTTGTTATAGTATTTCCTTCTTCGAGGAATATACTCATTTGAGGATCGTTTGCTTTTGGAAAAAAGCTTTTTATTCGATCTTTTTTTTGAAGGAGGTTTATTTTCTACCCCATATTGCTTGCAAAAAGACCCCAGTTCCTTTCGGTAATCTGCGTCTGTTGCAACTCTTTTGTTATGCTGCTGTTCCTGGCAGAGTTCTAAGCAAACTGCCTGGATAGCGCTATTGATATCCCCATAAGTTAGGGATGCCCAATTGATTTCTACTCCTCCATGTTTTGTTGTCATGGTAGAATAGAATTTTTGACTTACATATTTGGGTAATCCGGAAACAAACTTTCGTTTCCAAACATCATCCCCACATGTAGTTAAATTATAAAGACGTGCCATATAGGTGTCTTTATACCATTTGAAATCACTCATCTTGTGGCATTTCATCCCCAAGAGAGCTTCCATTGATTGATCACTATATAGGTCTGTGCGTCCTATAAAGTGTTTCATGCAAGTGTAAACAAAGGTGTCTACACAGTTGGGTTCCGTGGTCTCATAACGTTCTTCTAGACCATCGGCATTGATTCTAGTCTTAGTGATTTTTAAGACTGATTCTTTGACTAAATTCCTGTTATCTTCAGTTAATTGATTATACCACCAACTTCTTAGATTACCTGTTAATCCGTAAAGTAGGCAGCTTAGGATTTCGGGCTGAGTAAGCTTTCTGCAAAAAGCTGTACTAGCTACGAACATTTCTTGGAATATTGTGACCATTTGCCCTTCAGAGCAACCATCAATGTTCCAAGTAACTAAAGAATTCCTGTCATAATTACGAGATTCTGGTTTGATGTCATCCCATCCGAGATCGGGTGGTGATGGCCTTTTGTAATGGTTCTTCAAATCAGTAGCACTTCTGATAGGAAGAATCTTTGTAGTTGATCTAGAGGGATCAACCCTTTTGATCATATTCAAGTTTTCGTCTTTCTTAGAAAGTCCGAAAGCCTGAGTTTTCTTTTTAGAACTTTCTGCTTCATTGCTTGCAGAAGGTTCTTCATTTGATAACTTCTTATTGATTTTTTCAAGAAGTTCTTCAATACCGGTTTCTCCAAACTTTAAGACAGGTTGCCTTGGGTTTGGTTGAACCGTTGGTCGGAGAGGGTCAATCTTTGGAAAACCGACATGCTCTTTTGAAGCCATCTTGACCGTTTGGTCAGAGGTTTTTATTTCTTCAACTGACTTTGATAGAGTCGTAAGGACTTTATTAGAGTAGTTGAGTTGTTGTTGGATGTTTTTGATTTCTCTTACACCAACAACTTTTGTTTTCTCTTCGTCAATCGATTTATAAGGAGAAGAGATTATTTTTGAGGAAGGGACTAAAGGATGAGAGAAATTAGCTTCTTCTTCCGGAGGATAGTCAGAAGTTATTTCTTTTCCAGTAGTCGTTAGCCAGATGGTTGGCCTTTTGATAACATTAACCTGACGATTTTTCAAGTCAATGAATTTTTGTTTAGTAAAAAGATCTGAAAAGTTAGTCCTCTTACCAATTTTGAGATCATTGAAAGCTATGGTGAGATAATCATCATACCTTTCATCGATTGATCTTTTCTCAGTAGTGAGAGTATTAATCTGATCATAAACATAACCAGATTTTCTTTCCATTTCAGTCTGAGTAGGAGATAGAGATCCTTCAGACTTTTCTTGTTGAATGTCTGGAACTGGAAAGTCATAATCCACTCTAAGGGATCTAGATCTTTCAACAGACTTTTGATTAGTAGCGGGGCGTCCAGTAGAACTGGTACTAGGCCGACTACTTAAATATTCTTGAATTAGCGGAGGTCTAGGGATGTCCGAAAATTGGAATTGGACTTCCACATGACCATCTGGAAATTCAGATATATGAGCATCAGAACTTTGCCTATCCTGGGGAATAGTGGCATTCTCTATTCTCCATATTGGATTAGGCGTTAGATCTCGCCAATTGAGAAGCTTAGGGACAGTCACAGAGGTTTTCTCTATGTTGACTTCCATAAGCATGGTGTAGTTTCTAGGAGAAACTGCCAAAGCCCTTGGTGATAGATTGGTTTCCATCACTTTATAATACAGCCTGAAGATGATTGCATATGGATATGAACCATCTTTCATGCGTAATCCTTGACCTCTAACATCCAGACTGAGTACATCTAGGATGTTACGATCTTGAAGAGAGACGTTGAATCCAGGTTTACAAGAAAAGTAAACTGGACCGTTCTCAAGATTTGATTGAACTATTCCCAGAATAGAATCTGTGAAGTTCAAGAATCGTTTGTCTCTTAAGGCGACATAGATTGGAGAATCTAAGCCGGTCCTATAGAGAGGTTTGATCGCAACTTGAACACAGCCGATGTGTAAGTATTTAAAATACTGTCGGTATGTGTCCAGTTCTTCATTTTCAAAGAGACGAAATTCAGAAACATCGTTCTCTATTGAAATATTTGATTCCGAAATGTGTATAACATCTCGTTCTTTGTATCCGAATAATGGAACTCTGTAAATAGTTCCAACTTCGAGTTTTGGTACGGACCAATTATGAAGTCTTTCTTCAATTTGGCCTATTTGATTCTCTGTATGCGTTAATTCCTCCAGAGCTTTTTCAATATCCTTTGCAGGATCCTTTGAAGACGTAGTAGTGTCTACTACGACGGGAGAGAAAAATATTTTTTTCTTTAACTTAGAAAGCATAGAGTGGCCGACAGAGATTTATTATTAGTTATTTAATAAATTTTTATATAAATAGAGATTTATTATTAGTTATTTAATAAATTTTTATATAAATGTGATATTTAAGCACAAATAAATATAAAATGTTTTCACAATAAGATTTTGATTTGATAAAATTCATATTGCCAATTGATAAAATTATAGAATGAAAATTATAAGCATTATTTAATTAAAAGATAAAATATAATTGTTCAGAAAAAAGATAAATTATAATTTAAATAAATTCTATACCATAAAATTCTCTCTCTCTATATTGAAATTAAAATGAAGTATAATAATTTGAAACGTTAGGAGGTGAAATACTTGAATATTAAAAGTGAGAATGTTGGAAAAACTTTTTTTAACACTTTTGTCCCTTCTTTAATCTACTAATTTACAAAATATGTCATTATTGACTAATTATAAATAGTAAATTAAGTAATTGATAATTAATAATTAATAATTAATTGTCAATAATAAATGTATAGAATTTAAAAGGTTGGAATGAAAAAAAAAATTCCTACAACTTAAATATTTTTTTTCTTTAATTATAATTCATAATAGAATTTTAAATCTATAATCTATCTATAGTATATATAATTCTATCTATAGTATATATAATTCTATGTGGAGAAACTTAAGATGGAGGCACAATAAAGAGAAATTTTTTGTCTCAATTTTATCCTTTCATTTTTAATTCTATGCCAAGTTTGCTCATCCATCTTAAGTTTGACCCTTTATCTTTCATCTCCCTCTTTCATTATTGTTGCCACATAAGTATTCAATCCTCCAATAATACCCGTTTAACCTTTCATTTTCTTATTGAATACTACATTCAAGTTCCAAAAAAACGTTAACTATTACTCCACTCCATTCAAGTTCCAAATAAAACGTTTTATCTTCCTCAGGCTTCTATGAATATATAAAGACAAATGGGGATTTAGAAACTACCCACACCAGAGAGAAGAAGAAAGTGCAGGAGAATGGAGGAAGCCTTTCAGGTTTTTTTTGTTATTTTCTTTTTATTTTTTAGATTTAGAAGTAGGAAAATTAGGCAATGGAATGGAAAAATTGTCGATGGAGAATTTATGATAACCAATGTGAAGTTTAAGGATTGAATTGTTCTATATTTTTCGACATTGTCAAAGTTTTTAGCTGCTAGATGGAAGTGCACATGTACCCAGTTGTTGGTGTCGTGACAATTCAAGTTCTGCCTCTACCTTATTTCAATTTTTTGTGGCGGATTAAGCAGTAAAATAGTACCACCACACAACGTTGCGATTAATCGCTTCAGGTGAACTTCAACCAATTGTTGGACTTCAACATTGAGAGGAATACCACAAAATTTGTACGATTATAAAGGCGGCGGCAACATTTAGCGAAAGAGAAGCTTTGAAGTGGCGCACGATTGCTAAAATGGAATGAGAGGGAGAATGTGAGAAGATTGAATTTATTTTTCTATCATTGCATATATTTTAATAAATATAATTATATATTTCAACTTATTTTTTAATAGCTTCATATTTAAAATTAGTTAGGCCTTTTTGTTCTTCAATTATGTTATATATAATTATAATAAAATGACAAAAGAGAGACACCATTTTAATTATAATAATAAAATGAAAATTTTCACGTGCATGGCAAGTGTTACTGATTAGTTCCATTAAAAGCTCAAAAACTTTTTCGGGTCAAGTTGATTTTAAAGATCCTATAAATAATTAAAAAGTACTTAAAATGCATTTAAATGAAAATATAAATAAACAAAAAAAACCATTGAAAAGAAGAAGAATATTATAGATTTATAGCCTGACAATAAGCTTTTGTTGAACTCATGGAGAGCTTTTTTTTAATTATGATGTAGTCTTCCTTTTATTCTTCAGAGAATAGTGAGATATCATCTACGTTTAAAAAATGTGTCATAATATGATACAACTTAATTATTAATTTGTAGAGTACAGATCCTCTAGAAATAAATATGGAGATAAAAGATCCTCTTAACAAAACATTATTAAAGAGTCAGCAATCCTTTTGTACATAGATAAGAAATAAATATGGAGATAAAAGATCCTCTTAACATAAATAATACTTTGGTTTAAAGTCACATTTTGGAGGTCCATTAATCAAAATTGAGAAGATAACTAATTCCACATAGGTCATGACGAGGCTAATCCACTGATCTGCAAAAGTCATGCTTTCCATGACTCTTCTAATGTAGATCCATTTGATCATGCTATATGCTTTGCTCATTTTCTTACAATTAATAGCATGGATACATTCATAACTAACCAAAACGTTGTCTGTAAAAATGCACATCCCGAGACAAAAGTTAATTATGATGGGGATATTATCAAAATGTATAAAATATATTTAAATTAATAATCAAACATTTAAGATTTTTAAAAATAATTTATAAATTCTTATTAGGAGCATTTAGTTCAAATTAGTGATATGTGTGTTAATCACTTTTTCAATGCCAAAATTGTCTACTAAAAAACATGTTAAACTCGTGAATATATAAAAAGATCGGTGAAAACATCGACACATTGATGAAAATTTACAACATTGAGTCAAATCGACTTTAGATTTTTAAAAAAAAAAACCTAAGATTGAAAGACAAGTGCAATAAAAAAATTGAAAATTAAAGTTATATTATTGAGAAATCAATATCATAATCTCTATTAATTGCAATTATTAAGAAACACATTTATAGATAGGCTGTTCTTAAAATCATGCTAATGAACCTAAGGACAGACTGAGAAAAAAAAATACATCGGAACTAACTTTATTTATTTATTTATGAAAAATAATTGGAAGAAAAGAAAATCATATTCCATGGTAATTATATTAATTTGTGGGTAGCTTCATATTTTCTGAAACTTGGGCTTTTCTTCGCTTTCTTCAAGCTCGAAGGCCCATATTTTAAATGGGATAAGAAATAATAATAATAATAAAATTTTAAAAAAAAACAATTATTCCGCAGCCAGGATTCGAACCTGGATTTCAAAGCGTAGAAATTGCCAATGTGCTACTGCGGATTTTGATAACAATTGAGACACAACAATTATATAACTCTTATTAGGACCTTTAAATGCCCTAGCTTTTAGGTAAAGTTGATTTTGAAGATTCTAAAGGAAAAATTAAACTAAAGACTGTCAAAAAGAAGAAAAATATTATGGGTTTATAGCTTGATTTAAACTTTTTTCGTATACATTGGAGAGTTATGCGGTCCCTCTTTTTTTCTTGAAGAATAGTAGTCTATCATCTATATGGAAAAGATGTATCATGATATGGTAAAACTTATTAATTTGTAAACCAGAAAAATGGTTAAGAACTTCTTCATGGCTTAGTGCAGTCGACAATCCTTCGTTATAGATAAGAAATAAATAAGGAGAAATGGGATCCTCTTGACGTAAAACATACTTTGGTTGAAAGTCACATTTTAGAAGTCTATTAATCAAAATTGAGAAGCTAATTGACTCCACGTACAGGTCATGGCTCGAGGTTAATTCACCGATTTGGCAAAGCCGTGCTTTCCATGGCTCTTCTAATGCCGATCCATTTTGGTCATGCCATATGTTTTGCTTATGTGTAGGTTCATTGTATGACTCTTCTAATCATTCAAAATTAATTTTCATTGTATAAAATTCACGTTTAAATTTATAAAATCAAACACATTAAATTCAAAAATTGATTTTGAATGATTAAAAACATGCTTTTAATAATCTCATGGACAAAGTCCCATCAAACATAGGAAATTTTGTTTTCAATTAATTATTTATTTGAATTTTAAATGAGAGAATCGGACTCTTATTCAAGTTGTTTAATTCCTTATTTTTAAGTAACGATGATATTTTTTAGTAGAACAAATATGCAGTATAAGTATTTAAACCTCTGACCTAAAGGAAAAAAGTACATACTAATTATCTTTGAGGTTCATGTTGGCTAAGTAACAATTGTTTGCTGAATAATCTCCTATATTAAAAGCATAGAGGAAAAATCTAATTTTATATCTAATAGATATATCTAGAGAATACCATTGGTCATTTTATTTTTGGCCATCCGTGCTGTTTCAAATTCATAATCCATGGTAATTAAACTTGGGCTTTTCGTTTATTAAAAATAACATGGGCTTTTCTTGCATTTCTTCGAGCCCCAAGGCCCAAATTTAAAATGGAATAAGAATAAAAAAATATTTCCGTAGCCAGGATTTGAACCTGGATTTCTCCACAGAAATTGCCAATGTGATACTACGGATTTTGTTAACATTAAAAGCGACGTAAAGTATAAAATTGTTTAGCATTCTCTTTGACTTTTAGAAGAAAGATATGGTTTTACTTTTAATCCGTTAAAGTTTCAAAAGCTTTTAGGTCAAAGATGATTTCGAAAAATCTAAAAAATATTAAAAAGTACTTAAAAATGCATTTAAAGGAAAAACTTTTTTTTTAAAAAAAAAAAAACAAGCTATTAAAAAGAAAAAAGGAAAATATAATGGGCACAAAAATTGTTAAGAAGTTGACAATCCTTTTGCACAAATAAGAAATAAATGAAAACAATGCTTTGATATAAACTACCACATCAACATTAAACTACAACTATTCCCTTTATAGTAAAATAATAGTCGAAATATAGATTTTTTTTAAAAAAACAAAATTATCATTGATTTTAAACTTGCCCTTAGTTTCCATTAAGAAGACAAAGTTGGGCTTGATTATTACTATGCACAACGTTTCAGCTAAAGATTTTCATTATGACTAGTAAAATTATTAGTGCATGGATTTATCTGCATTTGGATTTTGCATTGTTTGTTGTATCTAGTATACTTAAAGAGTTATGTCTCATCAACAAATGGCAAAATAAAAATTTACTAAAAATATAAGGACAAAAGAGGAAGTCAAAGATTCTCCTCCATAACACCTTTTAGTATAGTATAGATATAGATATAGATATAGATATTAAACTGAATAAATTTTTTTGTGTTGCAAAATTTATGAAAGATTATGTGGTTCATCAAATTCCAATGAATGTAATGTGAATTGAATTTTTAAAATTTGTAACGACTAAATAATATATTATGATAAACATAATATATATATATATATATATATATATATATATATATATATATATATATATATACCATCATTCATTTTTATGAAAAATTATAATTAAAAATTATATTTTAATAAAAAAAATATAATGTGTAACTTATCACATTGGCATGACATTTTATGTGTTGTATCTCTAAACTCTAATTAAAATTTTGTAACATTAATTTTTTTGAAAAATCACATGAATAAGAATGATATGTTGAAACCAACATCTTATATTTTATAAAATTAAAATTTGTTCTACTTTTTATTATTTTATAGATTATTGATCTTCATATTTTATATTCTTTAAAATAAAACTAGCTAATTTCAGGCATAGCATGTGTTTCTTACTAGTTATTTAAAAATATATATGACTATCGAACAAAATCCTTTTTATAAAAATTTAAGAAAATTATATCATTTTAATGTGTAAACCAACCATTAAAATAGCCAAAGTAAACTTAGTTCAGGGATAATTGGCATATACTTATTCTTTTGAGGTTGAAGGTTCAAATTCTCATATCCTATTTGTTTATGGTTAAATTATATACAATATCTCTGAACTTTGTAGATTTCAATTATTCCCTTCAATCTTGAAATTTTTTATTTTTATCATCGTTTAAAATTCGTTCCAAAAAATACCCTTCAACTTTGAAATTGTTCCAAAAAAATATATTTTCTATTAAAATAAATGATGAAAATTGATGTGATAGTTGATGTATACAAATTAGAAAGTATACATGATATCATTTACAACTATATAGAAGATTAATATCGTTGTTTATCATTTATTTCATCTCAAAATATATTGTTAAAATCATTTACATAATCAAATTTTACACATCAGCTGTCACATCAATTTACATAATCATTAAAATCATTTTTTTTTAATTATTTATCAACTATTCATAAATTAATGGTTCATATTTAAAGTTTATGTTTTGGTTAGATCTTCAACTACGTAATTGTTGTATTTAAAAAAAAGTTTGTAATATGACTTTTTAAAAAACAATTACATTCTTATTTATACCCTTTTTGAAAAAAAAAAAAGATAGAAAAAAAAAAGAAAATAACAATTGTTGATTTGAAAATTAATATTGAGGGCATATGTCTAACGTGGGAACCCAACCAACCAATAACTTTGGACTCTGTCAATGATTTAGACGATTGGTCAAATATGATCATCATGAACGAATCTTTTCCCTTGGTAAACGAAACTTTATTCGAGGCATATATTGTAGATTTATTTATTTATTTTTTTTTTTTTTTTTAAAGCTGTGGAGGGAGACGTCTTTGCCTGTTAGATAGTAGAGTTGAAATCTCACTTTTATCGTTTTATACTTACAGTTGTTTGTGTATTTTTGTAATATTTAAGAGTTTAATTATAAATATTTATAAATTTGTAATGATCTTACATTTTGTAACATTTAAGAATTTAAGTATAAAATAGTGTAAATTTAGAGAGGTGATTGATGAAATTAAAATTTTGAATGTATGATTGTAACCACTTATATAGTATAAAGGTAGTTTTTGCAATTTCTTCAATTTTTTTTTTACAAAAAATTTTAATTAATATATTTTTTTTTACATGTAAAATTGAGGATTTCAAAATGTTAAGACTTAATTGAGAACTATTAGAGAGCATGTATAGCCTTTATTTGATTATTTTTATTTGCAATTATGTTTCGTTTTCTTTTTGTCGTTAAATTACAAGTTTAGTTTCTGAACTTTTATGTTTGTGTTTAATAGATCTCTAAACTTTAAAATGTTAAATAAGTCTCTCAAAACTTCCAATTTTGTATCTAACATATTTGACATTTTTTAGAATGAATGAATATAATAAAATTGAATTTTGAGTCTAATAGGTCATTAAACTTTCAATTATGTGTCCAATAAGTTTGTAAATTTTAAAAAATGTCAAATAGGTTAATGATCTATTAGACACAAAATTGAAAGCTCAAAGACTAATTAGACACAAAATCAAAAGTTGAGTAACTTATTAGACATGTTTTAAAGCTTAGAAAATTAATAGACACGAAATTGAATGTTCAAATACTTATTAGATACTTTTTAAAATTAAGGGACTTATTTGTTATAAATATGAAATTTCAGAAACTAAATTGATAATTTAGGGCCCATTTAGTATTTCAAATGATGAAATGGAAATAATGCCTCAAAGAAAAATACATCTTTGGAAACAAAAACCTGCCGCTTAGTAATATCATAAACACGGTAGCCCTTAATGCTAGGAGGATATCCAATAAAAACACAAGGAGATGCTCTAGGATCAAATTTAGTACGATGAGCAGATAAAGTAGAAGCATACGCCAAACAACCAAATACACGCAAGGAGGTATAATCAACTTGCTGCTGAAACAGAACCTCAAAAGGGGATTTATTGGACAATAGAACCATAGGCGTGCGATTAATCAAATATGCAGCAGAGAGTACACAATCTCCCCAAAACCTCAAGGGGACCCGAGACTGAAAATAAAGAGCACGGGCCACATTAACCAAATGTTGATGCTTTCATTCTACCACAGAATTTTGTTGAGGTCGTTCAACACAGGAAAACTGATGCACTGTACCTTGGGAGGCAAAAAAATCCTCAAAACGAAGCTCCGGTGCATTATCAGAACGAAACACCTTGATAACTTTCGAAAATTGAGTTTGAACGAGCTTAAAAAAGTGAGGAACAATAACCAAAGTATCAAATTTGTGTTTCATAAGAAAGACCCAAGTATAACGCGAACAATCATCAACTAACGTCAAAAAATATGCAAATCCAGCATATGTAGGTGTATTAAAAGGGCCCCACATATCGCAATGAACTAGATCAAAATGAGACTTAGCAACATTATTCAAAGAAGAAAAACTAAGTCGTCTCTGTTTTGCAAGGGGACAAACATGACAAACGGATGACCCGACTGAAAAATTCAAGCAATCTTTGAGTAAATGTAAGCGGTGAAATGAAGGATGGCCTAAAAGACAATGCCATGTATCAACAGAAATTTTGCAAACCATGGGCAAATGAGAGATGGAACCAGCTTGAACAATATCTCGCAATAGAACAGTAAGCGAGTAAAGACCATCCACGCACTTAGCCCTGCCAATCATCCTCAACAGAGATATGTCCTGTATTGAACAGGAATCACTAGAAAAATCAATAGAATAACGCTGATCTTTAAGCAAAGCACTAACAGACAGCAAATTATATGTGAACTGAGGCACAAGGAGAACATCTTTCAACAATAAGTTGTCTGTAAGTTGAATATCACCCACAAAATCTACTTCAATAAGTAAATGTGTAGGCAGGACAACATTAGTATGAGAAATTCAGCGCAGATTGGAGAAAACAGAGCGGTCATAACAAACATGACTAGAAGCCCCCGAGTCAATAATCCAAGTCATAGAAGTATGATTAAAAGAGGAGGAGCAGGCTGAATAAGCAATACCTGCTACATTAGAAACAGAGGCTGGAGACTTGATGACTTTTGTTTTAGCTGCAGATAAATGGCTTTGCAACATTTCCATTAACTGAGTATATTGATTGGTGTTCAGGCTTTGAAAGAAAGATGAGGGAGGTGTAGACGAGGCAGCCGGATCAGTCACTGCATCAGAGACCTGATTAACAGCAGTAGTGGAAAATGAATTGGAGCGACTAGTGGAATTGGAGTTGGTGAACTTGTATCCCGGAGGATATCCGTGCAACTTGTAGCATCGATCAACAACATGTCCTTTAATTCCACAGTGAGAACAAAGCGGGCGTTGACCATCTTTCTTTCGTGATCGATCAGGAAGTTGTTTCTTCGCAGAATCAAAGGCTAATAAAGTAACAGGCTCAACAGACGAGTTGAAATGTCTTGCAGTACGTTGGTGCTCCTCTTGAATAATGAGAGAAAACACCTTATTCATAGATGGAAGAGGATCCATCAAAAGAATTTGAGTACGAAGTGCAGCATAGGAGTCATTTAAGCCCATAAGGAAAACCATAACATTTTCGAAATCCATATGAGTTATGAGTGTTTTCATTCCTCCACAAGTACATGTAGCCGCAGGTCGATATTCAGTAAGCAACTGCCAAACAGTTTTGATTCTTGTGTAATAATCTTCAACAGAGGAAGAACCTTGAGTTGTAGTAACTAACTCCTTCCGTAATTGGAAAATTCGTGGTCCATTGCGTTGAGAGAAATGCTCTTTTAATTCATCCCAAATATCCTTTGCACTACCGGTATAAACGATACTTGTTGCAATACCTTTTGAAACAGAATTCATGATCCAAGAAGCAATAACATTGTTGTTGCACTTCCAGGCAGTAAGAAGATAACTAGTAGGTTGCTTGAGAATGCCATCAATAAAACCTAATTTGTTCTTGAAGGAGTTAATATTAAGAAAGCGGAAGCAATTTTGGATCTCGAGCACTCAAAGTACATCAATTTAACCAAACAAAAACATGCTCAAAACTGGAAAAAACCAGAAAGTATGAACACATACCTTTGTAGCTCAAATTCTCCAAATTCTTTGGGCTTTCTTTGAACACAAACCAGTTGTGGACCTCCTCTAGAGTCTTCCCTACTATCCTCAGGCCTTGGAACAGATTGTGGGATCTTTGATTGAGAGAATTTGGGAGAAGAATAAGTAAAGGTCTAAAACCAAGGGGTAGAGAATTTTACTTCAAAAATCTACTTACCCATTGTGTTTCTTCTCTATATATAGTAAACCACAAGCTTCTTTAAGCTTATTGAAGAAGCCAACACATGAGTAATGGAAAGAGGAGTTAGCCACAAGTTTCTTTAAGCTTAAAAAAGAAGCCAACACATGAGTGATTGCCAAGCTTCTTTAAGATTCAAGAAGAAGCCAACAAATGAGATTGATATCTTTTTAATTCAAAATTAATATAAAATCAATTTTTAATTAATTAAACAATTTAATTAATTTTAAAATTATTTAATTTAATATCAAATATCAAATTAAATAATTGGACCAATCACGATTTCTTAAATCAAACGTTCGAACATGAATCCCTATTCATGTTTTAAACCGAACCAATATTTAAATCATATTTAAATATTTCCACCTCTTCCTTATCATAGTTTAATTCATAATTAAGATATGAAACGTTAAGCATATCGCATATAATTAACTTTTTCTCCCAAAATTCAAATTTGAACAATTCAAATTCTTTTCTCTCAAATTGTTACAAGGCTTAGTCTGAGCTAGTAAGGGGAACCTAATGGACCTACAGATCATGAGCTCCAACGATACGAGATTTAACCGGCCAAACTCTTTAGCCTAACTAATCAACATTCGTTAACCACCGGGACACACCACTAAAGCCCAGTGGCTGCACTCTCCTCACTGTAGATATATTTCTGTCCACTCGATATAACCATGATTAGTAAGTCGATCATTCACAGATCGTTCGTAATTACAGCTGGGTCAAATATACCGTTTTACCCCTGTAATTACTTCTTATTCCTTAAGTCCTACTGATCCTCTAATGAACAATTGGTTTGTGGTCCAACCAACAAACCGAATCCCTCTCGGGCCAATGAGAGGGTGGACCCATTGTTCAAGACCCGGAGTCAGCACTTAAGGGAACAACCTCTTTACTAATCCTTAAAGCAGGTAGGAGTGAATTCCATCTCGCATGACTATGTTCCCAACTATCTATCCGGTCTTATCCCCAAAATGGGAGGCTTATTGAGTCGGCGATCTCGGGCCACTCTCACCCATGCAAATCTAAGGATAATCCCTAATAAACAGGAGTTCATAGCACGCTCAGGATTAAGATCGAGTTATCTAGGTCATCGTATGAATATAGTCAGTTAAAACAGTAAACGGAGTTATAAAGTCTAAGTGACTATTTCGCGGTCCGGTCTTATGCAAACTCATTGCATAGGACGCCCCCACTCGCATGTCTCCACATGAACGATTCAGGATCACATCGTTAGTACTATACAAAGTGGGCAACGTCCATAGTGTCCCCAGAATAAGGTATCCAGCCTTATCCTTATACTATAGACCATTTTGGCTATTACTCAAACTTGATCCACTTTTATGTCATACATAAAGTTCAAGTATACATACTATAGCCAAGGGTTCTTAGTTCATTGGATTTGGGTTATAGAATACACAATTCACTTTATTCAATAACACATTTATTGAATAAACCTCAATAATATCTTTATAGTAAAATAGAATATACATTCAGTTTACAAAACCACGAGTTTTTAGGACACAAAACCCAACAGTTCTTACCAGAAAGAGCGATTAACATTGCTTTGCTCCAATAATTGTAATTGCTCTCGCCAACCAATTGCTGAGTAACCAGAACTGTAGTCGGACCAATTGAATGATGAAGGAGAAAAGGATTGAGCTATGACTCAATCGCTGAAGCATCGGTCTCAAGAATCGAAGAACTCGCCATGAAATCAATCAACAAAAATCAACGGAGGATCGTGATGAATCTTGGCGAAGAAATCAACTCAAAGAAGTGTTATCGGAGAAAAACCACAAAGAAGGGCGATCGGAAGAAATCGCAAGCAAGCGATTGACAAAAGATCGCAAAAAAAAATTAGGGATTATGCTCTGATACCATATTTCAACCAGAAAACAGAAAATCGGTTGAGAGAGAAGAGAGTTTTCTTATTATTAAAACTCCAAGTCAGGCCCAATTACAGTAAGTTCTCTCTCTTAAATACAGAGAAGAAGTGAACAAACAAAAGTTAACTAACCTGGAAGTAAAAGAATAACTAACTACAGTTAATCAACTAAACTAACAGACATACAAATATCTTAATATTTAGTTTTTGGTTTTTGAAAATCATGCATGTTTTTTCACCGTTTCTTTACAATGATTTTCATATTTCTAAGGAAATATTTGAATTCTCATCTAAATTCCAAAAACAAAACACAAAATTTAAAAACTACTTATATTTAAAATCAAAACAAACTTAGATTTTGAAAATTTTGTAAAAAGTATATAACAAAACAAAGAAATTCATAGGCGAAAGTAGTGTTTATATGCTTAATTTTCAAAAACCAAAAACTAAGGCATCATTTGATAACCATTTGATTTTTGGTTATTGCTTTTTAAAAATTGTGTTTGTTTTCTCAAATTCTTACAATAGTTTCCATATTTCTTAAGAAAACATTTGAATTCTTAGCAAAATTCCAAAAACAAAAACATGTTTTTAAGGTTCCGTTTGATAACCTAATTTTTTATTTTAGTTTTTAAAAATTAAGCCTATACATACTACTTCCACCTATGGGTTCCTTATTTTGTTATCTATTTTTTTACCTATGTGTTTCAAAAACAAAGCCGAGTTTTGAAAATGAAAAAAAAATAATTTTCAAAAAGTTGTTTTTGTTTTTGTTTTTGGATAAGAATTCTAATGTCTTTTTAAGAAAAATAAAATTCATGTAGAAAATTATGAGAAAACCAACACAATTTTTAAAAACTCATTAAAACTTAGCTCCGACTTTAAAGCTTAATTTTCAAAAATAAAATGATTATCTACGGAAAAATTACCAAATAGGTTATCAAACGTGAATTTTTCTTTTGTCTTTTTCACGAGAAAAAAAAATGCAGCTCCTGTTCGTGTAAACTATGCTAATTGAATTAAAATTTTAAAAAAAAATAGTTGCAAACTCTCATTTTTTTTCTTATTTATACCCTTTTTGGAAAAAAAAAATGAAGAAAGAAAATAACTATTATTGATTTGAAAATTAATATCGAACCAAACAATCACTTTGTCAATGATCTAGACGATTGGTCAAATATGACGAATTTTGTAAAGAAACAACCAAACCAATATTTTCCATTGGTTTATTTTATTTTTTTTATTTTTTTATTTTTTTTAAGAAGGGCGTATAGTGGTTAAGACATTTTAACTTATTAGATAGATCGTAAATTTAAAATCTCACTTTATCATCTTATATTTGCAGTAGTGTGTGCATTTTGCAGCATTTAACAGTTTAATTATAAAATTTTATAAATTTAGAGGGGCGATTGATGAAATTAAAATTTTAAATAGAAGATTGTAACAACATCTATAGTTTAGAGGTAGTTTTTACAATTTTTCCTAGTTTTTTAATTAAAATATTTGTTTAAGAAATTTTATTGTATGAAGTGTAAAATTGAGAATGATTAGGGATCAAGTATAATTTGCCTTTATATGGTTTTTATTTTATTTGAAATTATACATCGTTTTTATTTTGGTTAAATTAGATGTTTAGTCCTTAATTTTTCAAGTTTGTGTCTATTTGATCATTGAATTTTAAAAAGTATCTAATAGGTTCTTGAACTTTAAAAATGTCAAAAAAAGTATCTCTCTCTTTTTTAGTACACAAATAAGTCTCTAAACTTTCATTTTTGTGTATATTGTGTCTATTAGGTCTCTAGCATATTTGACATTTTTTAAAATGAACGAATCTATTAGACATAAAATTAAATTTTGAATCTAACAAGTCATATGTTCGTAAATTTTTTAAAAAATGTCAAATAACTTAATGACCTATTTAACACAAAATTGAAAGCTTAGGAACTGTCTTAGACATAAAATCGAAAGTTTAGGAACTTATTACACTTTTTAAAATTCATAGATCTATTAGACACAAAACTAGAAGTTAAAAAATATGTTAGACACTTTTTAAAGTTTAATAACATATTTGACACAAATCTGAAAGTTAAAAGACTAAGGCCCTATTAAATAACGATTTTGTTTATAGTTTTATGTTTTTTTAAATTATGGTTGTTTGTATTAGATAAACATGGGGTTTCATTCTCCTCATCGTTCCAATGTGAGATCCACAACATGCAAGATTGTGCCTTTTTTGGGTTCATCATTATTGGGTCGGATCCCAATTTTTGGACCGAATACTCGTTTGGATTTCATGAGCTCTGATACTATATTAGATAAACATAGGGTTTCATCTCAAAATCAATTGACAATAAGAGGAGTAGCTTATATATATTTATTTAGATTGTGAGGTCTCTTTATTTTTTCGATGTGAGATCCTCGACAGTTTCCTCACAATTTTTTGTCGTGACTTTCACATTTGCTAAAAAAACATTTTAATTCTTAGCCAAATTTCAAAAATAAAAACAAGTATTTAAAAACTACTTTTTTTAGTTTTCAAAACTTGACTTAGATTTTAAAAACATCTTTAGAAAGTTGATAATAAAATAAAGAAATTCATAGATATAAGGAATGTTTATAAACTAAATTTTCGAAAATCAAAAACTAAAAATAAAGAAAAAAAATTTGGGTGCATCACATTTTTGTGCAGCCCACTCTGTTGTTCGTCCATCTACAATTTGCCACATTTTTCTTCTCTTTTTTTAATTTTTTTTCTACTGTGTAGTTAGAGTGGACTGCAAAAAAGATGAGTGCAGTCCAAGATGCACAAAATATTACTAAAAAATAAAATGGCAAACTAGTCTAATTTGGAAATCTAACCTTTTTTTTTTTTTCATGGGGGAAAATTGCAGCTCCCGTGCTTGTAAAGTAAAGTAAACTATTGTAATTTAATTAAAATAAATAAATAAAAATTACATACTTGATACTCTCAAGTCTCTCAACCTCATTTTTGCGCCCTGAAAATCTCTGCCTGTCGCTCCTTCAATCTAGCCTTCTCTTCTCTTTTCCCAATTTTCCCAATTCATACGATACAGACCTCTCTTTCTCTCTCCATTTTTCTTTCCGACGACGCATTCAATGGCGGCTCTTCCATTCTCCACTGTTTCAACTGCCTTTGTCAGGTCTCTTTCGACTCTACTTTTCATTTCTTTAATCATTCAATCATTTATTCCACGACGTTTGGCAGTTTGAATGATCTGTGAAATTGACCTTTCCCCTAGAAGAACAGGCTTCTTTAATTTTTATTCTCTTTGCTTCACTCGATCGCCTGGATTTCTGTTCGATTCTCTGTGTTTTCTTTTGGTTTCGTTTCGCTTGTTTTCCATCTCTCTGGCGGTTGGATTTGTTGTTGTTATTGTTGTTTGCGGTTCGTTTGTGTATCGCCATTGATCTTGAAGTTGTGCGTTGGATTGTGAAGTTTGAGGTATTTGTTGTTTGGACCTGATGTTTTAGGTTGTAGTTCGAACCTGAGGAGGCACGGTTTCTCCGCCGATGGGGGAGCCAGGACAGTGGAAGCGCGCGATGATCGATTCGTCGGCTGGCGCAATTGCTGGTTGTGTATCTCGGACGGTCACGTCTCCTCTCGACGTGATTAAGATCAGGTTTCAGGTCGATTTTGGTTTCCATTTGCTGCAATTGTTTGATTTCTAGGTAAATAGAAAAGAGAAGAATGAAATGTTCTAAGCGGCGAATTTAGGTTTTATGTTATAGGCTGTAAGAACGAAAACGAACTTCGAATTTTCTCATCCTGCGAGGAAAGAAATAGAGATACTGGATGAATTTATAATTGTTTTATGATTTTAGTTCGAAGTTCCAATCTGTTACTGGTCTTTGAAGTTGTAAGGAGAAATTTTTTCTTTCTTCGATGTTCTCCATTTCACTTCTTCTGTTCAGTGTCTTACTCTGGCTTTCTCTTGCAAAGTCGGATAGAGGCGTGGATATGAAGATTTTAATTATTCCAATTGAACTCTTTGCGCATGGAATTTCATTGTAGAAGTAGAAGAAGTTTCTTTATTTCAGGATAGTCGGTTTTGCGATCAACGCAACTGTTGTCTGTTACCAATAGTTGTTTAATGTAGAGCCCAGTGATTGACAGCTTCCTTCTTATGCGTTTCTTATGCGAGGGATGGACCTCATTCCTGCTTGCTATGGAGTAAAATGTCCAGAACATGCATGGAATTTAATTATCTCTTGGTGGAAAGTAAAAATGAGAGTCCTACTTTTAGTTTTGCATATTCCTTCACATTATGTAATTTATCTGTGATGAATGCTAATGCTTATGCTCGCGTTCTTTTGGCAGGTTCAACTGGAGCCAACAACTTCATGGGCTTTGGTTCAAAGAAGTTTATCCGGACCATCAAAGTACACTGGCATGTTCCAAGCAACAAGGGATATTTTCAGAGAGGAAGGCTTACCGGTATGTTTGTTATACTTGTTTAAAAATCATGTTATATGCATTCTCCAATCAATATATCATGTTGTTCAGCTTGATTATCAGTCTCTTTCATGGAAAGATATAATGTAGGAAAGGTTGCAATTGGCAATTTCTTGTTTGCGTATTTACATTATGTCAGTCTTACTAATGCAAGGAACGTAGTACTGCATTTGGAGATATGTGTGGAATTTTTTGTTTGAAGAGATTCTTAAGGAAAATTAAGTCTCTTCCTTAATAATTGATAATGGAGTCGTAGAGATTGAGAATAAGGAAGGGAGAGATGTATTTTCTAATCACATAGTTATGGAAGTTCTTTGATGAAACCAATGAACTGTGGGACAAAGTAATTGTAAGTATTTATGGGAGATTGAATAAAAATTTGTTTACAAAAGGAAGATTGATTGAAAGCTATAGCTAATGCAGAAAAAATCTGCCAAAACTTGCCTCTTCACACAAAACAAGTATTTGGCAAAAGCTCATCTGGCATGCCTTGTAAAGACATATAATGCTCAGAGCTGATTCAGAAATCTGGAGGAAAAGAATCCTGGCCCAAACCTGCACTCGTATCTTCATGAAGTTTCTGATCCCAAAAAGTTCGATGGAACCTGCACTCGTATTCTTGGTTTTGTTGAGGCATAATTACTTCTTAAATCACAAGCTAATACTATGTCATACTTGAATGAGTAAAGCTTTTAATTTATATTATTGCCTTTGAAGGCTCTGAATCCTTATGGCTTTGTTCCTGTTCTGTTGTATACTACCTTCAACACTATTTTTTTAACATCAAAAGCTAGCATTGTGCGCATATTTTGTGACTAAAGTAATCAATATAATGTCTGAATGTTTTTCTCCTTTTCCCTTGCAATGAATTTCACGAACCCTGGAAATTATAGCATGGAATAGTTTTTTTTTCCTAGAATAGTGTCCACTTCTAAATCATTTCTATTCTGTTCGTCTTTGGTCAGGATATTCTGGGGCGTCATATACTTGCTATATTTTTTTTCCGACAATAAAATCCTTAAGAAGTATTTCTTCTTTCTTTAATTCATTCAGAGTTGCCTATTGCAGGGTTTTTGGCGTGGTAATGTTCCTGCTCTGCTCATGGTTATGCCATATACAGCTATACAATTTACTGTGTTGCATAGACTGAAAACATATGCCGCTGGTTCTTCTAAGACAGGTATTATTTAGCATATACATCAGATGAATTTCTTGGTTGCTGTATTATTTTTCCATTCTAAGGGGATGCTATTGAGAAAAATAAGGGGGAGGGGGGATGGAGCAAACAAGATGGTTGAATTGAAGGAGAAGGAGACTGGAATAGATTTTTTCAAAGTTGGATAACTTTTACAGGAGATAATAAAAGGTGGAAGGTGCTCCCACAACCATCCTGAGTTAACCTAGTAGTTATAGAGACCAAATTTGTAATTTCACCAAAATAATAATGATGAATAAATAAATGCTTTATCCCTTTCCTTCATCCCCTCATCCTCCTTCCTTTAAATTGGAAAGGTTGAAAACTCATGTTCTTTCTTCTCATTTAATGCTTTCTTCTTAAAGTGACTTAAGAAAAATTTGGCCTTCTTTCTTTTTTCTCTCTCAATTTCACTAGATAGTCTAAAATGATCTCTCTTCTTTCAAAGAGATAAATGAGACTCAATTTTCTTGCCTGAAACCAGGTAGTTGATGTTTTGTTTGGTTACATGGGTTCTTTGTTTCAGATGTCAGTCTTATCAGATGCCAAAGTACTTGGCATTCAGAATTTACTTGTTTCTGCCATTTTATTTATCAATCTTTCTGGTTTTCATCTGATGCAGAGGCCCACATACAATTGAGCCCATATCTTTCTTATATCAGTGGGGCACTAGCGGGGTGTGCAGCAACCGTTGGATCATATCCGTTTGATCTTCTTCGAACTATACTGGCTTCACAAGGTGAACCGAAGGTATAGTATCTTATGAATGACTCATTTTATCTTTAGGTCTCATCTAGAAATTGTTCTCTCTGTCCTCAGAACTGTTTTTGAGAACTTCTGTGACTTATAAAGACTAATTCTAATTTAAAAACAATCAATAGATTGGTACACCCTGCGTAGAATATAGAAAGAGAGTACATTCTTTCCTAGAGAAAAGGAATGAAGAATAATAGGTGTCAACAAATGTATGCAAACAACTTTATTAGAGCATCAGCTTCTTATGATCCTTATATGAGCATGTCTCTTTGCTAAGAATCAATACCATATTTATCTAATAACTACCGTTGTAGTTAGTAATGTGGCTATAGCAACAAATGCTCGTAACCACTATGGGTTGGCCCAATGGTCAATAAAGACCATGTAAATAATAAAGGGTTAGAGGGAATGAATTCAAGTCATAGTGACTACCTATCTAAGATTTAATATCTTACAAGTCTCATGGGAATAGTTGAGGTGCGTGCAAGCTAGTTCAGACACTCATGGATATGAAAAGAAAAATTATATATACACACACATATATAGCAACAAATGTTCATTGCATATGCACTTGCAGTTTTAGTCAAAGATTTCTTTCAAGAGGTTTTCTGATGATGCAAAGAATAATGCGTTGTGTAAATATGTAGATATATCCAACCATGAGGTCCGCATTTATTGATATAATCCGAACCCGGGGGTTTCGAGGACTATATGCTGGTTTGTCACCTACACTTGTTGAGATTGTTCCTTACGCAGGTCTACAATTCGGCACCTACGACACATTCAAGCGATGGACTATAGCAAGTTTACTATACCATTCTAATTTCTTTTACATGTTCTTTCTGATTGTTTATATTGTTTCTTATCTTACAGTTTTCCTCGAAATGATCATTGCAGTCCTGGAACCGACGCCACTACCCCAATTCTGGACCAGCTAATACGGAAGACGGCGTCTCGAGTTTTCAACTTTTTCTTTGTGGGTTGGCTGCTGGGACATGTGCAAAACTTGTTTGCCATCCACTTGATGTGGTTAAAAAAAGATTCCAGGTACACATCTTTGCTCTCTGTTGTGTGGCTCGGGTTTGTTATTTTGGCCATTTGTGACCTTAGATTAAGATTTCAATGTAATGGAGTTTTCAGGTGATACCTAACCGGTAAAATTAATTATATGTAGAGATGTTCACGGGGCGAGACGTGGCCGGGAAATGGCTTCTCTATCTCCATCTCCGTTCCCCATTTCATTCCCCGTCTCCGCAAAATTCCACGGGGCGGAGAATCCCCGGAAGGAATTCACGGAGATTGGGTTTCCTATTCCCGTTTATAATTTTCATATTTTTAAATTTGATCAAATATTTTTTTTTTTAATTTCTATTTAAATTGTTAATTCTTAATACGAGATTTCTATTTAAGAGAATTTTTTTTTATTTCCTTAGAAAAATAAAATGATATTGAATAAAAGTTTGGATTTATGGTTTATTATATATATATATATTAAAAAAAAGAAAAAGAAAAAGAAATCAGGACAGGGTTGGGGTCGGGGTCAGAGAATGTATTCCCCACCCCCGTCCCTATTTAGCTAACGGGAAAAAAATCTTCCCCACTCCCTCACCCATTCCCCACCTAAACAGGGATTCCCCATCCCGTTAGGGTGGATCTCCGTGGGGCCCCGTCCTGCGGGAAAAATGGACATCTTTCTGTTGTAGGTTTTTTGAGAACTCTACGTTTCGATATTTCATCATATTGAACATGTTTTCTTGAAATTAAATGCAATATCACCTAGAAAGTCCCGTCTCTTTAGTGGGTTGAAAGGGGGAAAAAGTTGCTAAAAAAATGTTGTAGGGGGGATAAGTTACACAGCTGGTTTCTAGTATTTATCTTACTTTTGAAAGAAGCTTTATGATGACTTTCGAAAGAATAAAATGTGCTTTTAGCCTATTATAAATCTTGGTTAAATAATCAACATTTAAAAAAAAAAAAAACACACACACAAAGAACATAAAAGCAAAAACAAAAAACTTAAATGCCTTTAGACTTACGTGTTTTTGTTAGTTTTCTTTAGATTAACGTTTATGGTTTTTTTTTAAAACGCACTTAACACATTTTTAAAAAACCATCCCAAATTCATCTAATTAAGTGCTTCCATTAAATGCAAATTAAGTAGTCCATAGATGTACTAAATTCCAATTCACTTTTGGCTATGCATTTAAACACCAAAAAAACTTGGGAAAGTACTTTTAAAATGCAAATTAAGTTGTCCTTAATTAGTTCTCTCACCAAACCTTATGAAAAGTTTGAGAAATGTCTCTAGCCTAAAAATATTTTCTTTAACCTTTTGTAATTATCTAAGCATTTCCCTTTTTCATTTTCACAGATCGAAGGGCTACAAAGGCACCCAAGATATGGAGCGAGAGTGGAACAACACGCTTACAGAAACATGTTCGATGCCTTGCAGCGAATTTTGAAAACCGAAGGCACTGCAGGGCTCTATAAAGGCATCATCCCCTCAACAGTAAAGGCAGCCCCGGCTGGTGCTGTGACGTTTGTGGCTTACGAGATTACATCAGATTGGCTTGAATCTATTTTGACTTGATTCTAACATTGTTGATTATGCATTTTTTCCTACCTATTCTTTCCTTTAGGTTGCAACAATAGGGTGCCCCAATAGAATAAGGGCTCTGTTTTTCTTTTCTTCTTTTTTTTTTTACATCCATTAGATTGGAGTACAATGTAGAGATGACTGTGCTTTCAAGGTAGATAAAGATTCTGCCAAAAGCACAAAAATAAACCCTACCTTGAAGGTTTATCCTCCAAAATTATGAATTAATTCAGTTTTTTCATGAATAAGAGCATCAATCAGACCAACCCAAAGTTTTGCATAAGCCAGAGTTTTGAATTATTAGTTTAGTTGTTGAACTTCAAGTCTCTAAAATTTTTAAAATATCTCATAAATGTCTAAACTTCATTTGTATCTAACAAGTATCTAAAATATCTAGTTAATCTTTAAACATTTTTTAATACAATTGAAAGGTGTCAATAACAAGTTCAAAATTTTAAAAGTTGTCTAACAGCTCAAGGACAATTTAGGTCTCATTTGATAATTTTATTTTATTTTTTATTTTTAAAAATTGTGCTAGTTTTCTCATGATATAGTGATTTTCATCTTTCTTAAGAAAAACTAGAATTCTTAGCCAGATTTCAAAAACAAAAATAAATTTTTAAAAACTATTTTTTTTAGTTTTTAAAATTTTGCTTGAATTTTGAAACATATGTAAAAAATAGATAACAAAACAAAGAAACCTATATGTGAAAGTGGTGTTTATAAGCTTAATTTTCAAAAACCAAAAATTAAATGGCTATCAAATGAAGCCTTGAGAATTTAACAAATAGTTAAGAGACCTATCAAAAAAAAAAAAAATTAAAAAGGGCTCCTATCTCGGGTGAGCCCTGTGAAGCTGATTCAAATAAAAAGCGATTTTCCTTGGTATAAATGGAGGGGAAATGATGGTGCGCTTGACTTAAGTTGGGAAGAGTCTCATATTCCTATTTTAAACTCCCCGTAATGCACTTTTGACTCAACTCAACTCTAGTAGTCACTAAGCTCACTATTACGAACTATCTGTGAAGTTATAACTCAACCTAACTTTTTGTTACATATGATCTAAATAAAAGAGACCAAAAGTTAGTAGAAAACTTTTAAAACCTTTATTTTTTTCATCTTAGGGGAGCAATGGCCCCTTCCCTTTGTTTTCTTGGCTCCATTCCTGAAAGTAGTTTCAACGTGTTAAAAGTAACCTTCAAAATTTAGTACACAAAAACCAAATTCAATGGGTTAGTCCCAAAAAAAAAACAATAATTAAAAACCTGTTATTAAGGATCCTTCTTTTTCTCTCTAAGACTGTCCTCCGGAGGCAGAGACAGAAACTGCAAAATCGTCTGTATTTGAGCAACACTGACATTATACCTTTCAGCAATTTGGTGAACGGGCATTGGGCCATCATGATCATCAGCCTTTCCTCCATGCAGGAGAATTATGTGGCGCATCTGTGCTACGTTTAAAGTTCCTGGTGGGCCTGGGCGATCCTCGTATTTACTGGATTTTAGATCTGTATGTCTTAGTTTTGGCATTGGTCTGTCATACCTCTCCACCACAGAGGCCTGTAACATTATCAGCATCACCCATATCAGGAAATTCATTCTTATAAAGCCTCTAGAAAAATTATCATACATACAGGAGACAGAGTTTTCATTAAAGAAAAAGAAGGGAAAACAGCCAAAAAGCAAAAGAAGAAGAAAGATCCCTTGGCCTAAATTGTTTTGACCAAGGAGGACTGGGAAAATCTCTTCCAAATCAAAGAAAAACTTGCCTCCTCACCAATAAGAAGAAAAAAAAATACTTGCTTACTTTCTGATGCACCAAGTCTTTTGATTCTCCACAAGAAAAAACAACACGAAGTAAACTACCATAAATTGGCCTAGTTGTAAAGAAGGGGAATGTAAATAATAAGGCTTAGAAGGAATGGGTTCAAATCATGGTGGCCACCTACCTAGAATTTAATATCCTACGAGTTTTCTTGACAACCAAATGTACTAGGATCAAACGGAGAATCGTCGAGGTGCGTGCAAGAGGTGCGTGCAAGTTGGCCCAGACACTCACAGATATCTAGAAAAAGAAGGGTAAGAAGGAGCCCTCCTTATCCTGCGAGGAGGCAATTTTTTTCTTTTCCATTGTAGTGTAGCTTGGATTTTTTTTCTCCTAACAATTAAAGAGAGACTTTTAACTTATGCTTTTGAATGAGGCGGCAATTTTTTTTTTTTTTTTCTCCTAACAATTAAAGAGAGACTTTTAACTTATACGCTTTTGAAATCACAAATTTAATTAGTGTCTGCTATAGTGATCATTTGTCAAAGATTGAATAGTTATCCAATGATTGAACAATTTGGAGTTATTTGCTTACAATATACATTAATCTTTATGAATTTTTCTGAAGGATCATAGCACTTGTCTCGTTGGAATGGTCAGATATCAAGGATAATTAATGGAAAAAAGAATAAAGAGAGAGCATTGGATCATGCTCTATAGTTTGAATCTGTCTAAAATAGTAAGAATATATGCAATGCCTCGTATTCTAAGAGTAATTTGGCTGCTTCTCATGGAAACTTACCTCCCCCATCTCAAGTTTTCCTCCAGGCTTTGATTTAATTCGACCCGCCATTTGGCTAAGCATCGCATCAAACTGTGGATCTCGTTCTTCAAGCACATCTCCAGAATTACTTCCCGAGACACCACCTGAAGAAACGATTGGAAATGGTTATCATTCAATTATATTACATCCTATGAGTCAATTCCCGCCAGCAAAAAAATCATCAAACTGACTTTGGAGTGATCTTAAGTTTCCATCTAACTGTTGGACAATGCTTTACGATTTACATGCATTATCGATAGTTATCGTTCAGATTTGTTCGTAATTTTATAGGCAGTTTCTGTAGCGATTTGATCTTTATTCCCTTCCAGATTGACCGCCCCAAAAAAATCAAGCTCATTATCAAATTCGAAATCTGAATATACATAACTCATAGGGATTTTACGGAACTACGTTCCATTAATCCCTAGCATCCAGAACATTTTCCTTGGCCTCTATGCTTTCTTTACATGCTTAGACATTGGAAGCCTAAATCAACGGAAGCTAACAAAAAAAATACACAATAGAAGCAGAGATCAAAGCACTTCTCAACTTTTGTCTCAATAAATGCAACAGAAATAGGATAATAAGAAGAAAAAAATCACAATCTCAGATCAAGCAAGTGAACTGTCGAACTCAAAGTTCAGGACCAAAAATCACATAAAACTGTAGCCAGAAGCAAATGCTTGCATTAAACTGCAACTTCGCCCATACTTCTACAAAATCAAACACTACGAGGAAAGAGATACGATAATGAACAGTAACCAGAAGGTATTGCTGTTCAGATAGACAAGCCGACAAACAATAACGAGAACAGTTACTTCAGTGAAGATCAGATCAATGAGTAGTAAATGAGCTTAAATCCAAATCCTAACGGAGAAATGTTGCTACATTATCTGAGGAAGACAATCAATAACAGCATGAAATGAAAAACAACCAAAGCGATTGAGAGAAACGGGAAGGAAAGGACGTTATCAACAAAAATCAGACTTGTTATCGGAATCTGATGATTTACAACTCATAGGAATTCTACGAAACTGCATTTAATTCAACAGAGAAACATAATCCTTCTTCAATAACCTTCAGCCTCGATTCTCAAAGCGCCAGAAAGAAGACTAAAAAACAAATCAGAGAAATCAAAGAAACGCCGCAAACGATTAACAAATTACAATTACCAGAATCAAGAGCGCCGCTCTCCCGAGCCTTCTCGGTCGCACGCGGCGGAGGCTTCCGATCGACGACGCTCTCCATTTTCAACGAAGAGGCAGTGGAATCCACGCTCGAAGCCGGCTTGATTCTTCCAGCCGCTCGACGAAATGCCTGTCCCATCGCTTCCTTGTTCCAAACGAGCAACGATCTTAGAGAACGAACTGGAATCGGAGATTCAGATTCATACGAAATTCGTCACAAAACGAGCGTGAAGAATCAAGATTCAAGAACCCTACGAGTGGGAGGGTTTTAGGACAAAAAAATGGAGACGAAACGACGAATCGGTGAGTCGCGACTCGGTTTTACTGAGTACGAAACTCGGACTGCTTTGAAGAGAACTAGAATAAAAGAGCTTTGGAGGGCGAACGTGGCCGATCGGATTATTCTCCACGTAATGAAACTTGGCGTGGTGATTGTATTTATATGTTTGTTCTTTTTGGGCCCCACTTCATTAAATGAAGGTTTGTGATTGGATACAACAAAATAATTTTAATTTTTAAGATTTCTTTCATTTTTTTTAATGTAAGGATTGCATTTTGCGACATATTTTCGTAACAAAATTCATCTTTCAATCAATTAAATTTATTTTATTGTTTTTTTTTAATTTCAACATTTCTTCAATAATATTATCGTTAAATTATCGATATTCGTAAGAGCAAAATATGTATGTTTTTTCTTTGTTAATATAAGTATTGTTCAACTAGTTAAGACATAATATCAAAATTAAAAAATATATATTGTATTTTTAACCAATAAAAAGCACTTTTAAAAAATTTCAATAATCAAAAGAAAATGGTTAAGGCATTGTACATCAATTATAATATATTAAATGTCTGAACACCACCAGGACATTGTTGAACTCGAAAGTAATTGGACAAATTTTTAAAACAAATAAAGTACTTTTTAGATCAAACATTTAATTAGTTTTCTCTTGAAAGTACTTATAAAATAAATAATTCATTTTTAGATACAGTAAAAAAAATTAAAAAAGGACATCCCAAACGATCCTTTAATTTCAAGTATCAAATTTCTATAAATTAAAAGCCATTATGAAAGATATCTCAAAAAAATAAAACATTACGAAAGAAAATAATAATAATAAATCAATCTTGCAAACTAATTATAGGAAATGTAGGATTTGTTTTTGTCTGAATTCCTAAAAAGAAAATTTGTTTGTGTGTTTATATACATCTTTCTATATTAATGTTATGCTAGTATTTGTATGAAATCATTATCACCGACAAATTCAACAATAACAACAGTAGGAGAAACCAACCTTGGTTGACAATGTCATTCATAAACTAAAGTCAGCTCAAACAAAAGTTATATTTGATAAAAGTTTCGTCGTATATACAAATTGAACAAAGAACTTTCATATCTTTCGAGATTCACCCCACAACATGGAGTCAAAATGATAAACAAAAATGTAAGTTTACCAACAACGAACAAGATTCATCTGACCATTGCCACGAGACTCCGCAAGAACACGAGAGCAAAGGATCGGTTACAAATTTCGGTAGGACCGGCCGAGTGTCGTTGATGCAGCAACGAGTTCAGAGACAGAGAAAAGAGAAGACTTCAACAGTTGTTATATGGATATATATCAATATAAACTATGACAATCAAGAAGTAATCTCTTGTTTTGAAGCTTAATTAGATGCTATAATCCTTTTTTCAGGAATTAAGTTTCAAGCTTAGATAACACCTCACTATTACTATTACTATGGCTATTAGTGTTACTATTACATGAGCTAACAACTGCTCTATCTTCAATCTTGAATTTTTCAATGCTAATTCCCAAATTCTCAGTAGGTCTCACCTTTGGACGAGCACGTCGCGGTGGCCTCATCATCAAGGTCTCTTCCAGAAATGGATCCTTGTGCTTTCGCTTCTGTTTCACGTCCAACAATCCTAAAGCTCTTGCTTCCAGCGCTCTTGCTGTCGGAGGTCGGTTTCGGCTACTGACTCTCCTTGAATTCATATGAAGTTGCTGATCAGACACGTTCGGGACTTCAGAAGTTTTAACTACACTAGAATTGTCTGGTTCCTTGCTTGTTTGGTCAGGTCGTCTTTCTCTCGTTTCCATTACAACAGGTTCGACAGTTTCGGCATCAGGAGGAACTGGCAAGTTTAAGTCTATTAAGGTACGAGATTGATTGAGGCCGATATCCTTAGAGTTTCCATCGAGGCTAGAAATGGGACTGCATCCAGATGAACTAGAAGATTTCTCCTGAGAGGGAGCTGCACTAGGAAGGATGTTCTTACTAGGATCGGGACCGTCTTTAGAGCAGCAGGCGGCATCCTCCTCTTTCGGTTTGGAAGCTACTGAAATATCACTCGTCGACTTTGAAGCAAAAGTATTTAATCTCCTGTGTTTTTTGGTAACATTAGTTGGCTTCCTTTTGTTGTCCGATCTCGCCTTTTGACTAAACTGGTGCATAATACCGTTTTGAGGTTGTGTGCCATCGAACGGTACAGAGCTCCGTTCCTTCGAAAGTTCTGTAGGTGAATCAGTAGAATCTCGTTCACTAACTGGAAGCACTTGGTTTGAAACATCAGATGGAGAACAATGTCCATTTGAGTAAACTTTTTGGTCCTTGTTTCTCCTCGAAGCTTGAGAAGTATCAACAGTCTCAGCCTTATCGGAACGCCGATCCTCTTCAGAATCAGATTCCTCCATTGACCCGTTGGAAGAATATAGGTCGTTATTTTCAAAATAAGATCTCGAGGAAGAAACACTTAGTACGTTGAGCGGTAAACTTCTAAGTTCTCGGAATTTGGTTGCACTTCCATTAGCCAGACTGGTGTCGACGACAGTAAACTTCACAATATCGGTGCTGGCTGGAGTTCTTGGTTTGAGATAACAATGACGTTGCTGAGAAGGAAAGTCCTCTTGGTCCACTTTCGAGTCATCTGTCCACCCATTTTCTTCCTTGCACTTACAACCTTTATCGACATTGTTGTCGAGCTCAAGCATTCCAGGATCTGAAGCAACTTTACCAAGGACGTCACTGACTGAATCAAAATAGTGGTTTCCCCTAACCAGCTTTCTCCTTGAAAACTTTTTGATACCCGGGACAAGAAAGACCAACGAATGCTTTGTACCAGTGGTACAAACATTACTCGGCTGCTCAGAATGCCATCCCCGAGCAAGCAAACGGGGCCAAACAGCTTCCCAAAAGAGATCACTCGACCGAGCCTTGCTCAACCTGAAATCTCCTGTTAGATAGTTGACAATTTCCAGGGGAGTAAGGGCAGAACATGCTTTCCCAATAGGTATCTCAGGGCGGAGAGAAGCAACATGGTTCGATTTTAGAGGATCCATCGAAACGCCGGTAAGATCTTGCTTCGCTTTACCAATTCCCACTGCCTCCACAAAAGCTTCCAATCCAACCGTAGCCTTTAAAGCAAACACATATTCTTCAAACGACATTTTGCCATCTCCAAATGCTTTTGTGACCTGACAATGCATACAAGTATTAGAGCAACACAAACAAATGCACCATCATAAAAAACACGGTCCGCAAGTCCACGGACTAAGGAACTGACTAATCGAGAAAATTTTAAAAATTTAGTTAGAAATGTCGTTTATCTCCCCTTTTTTTTCATTTAAAAAGCTCTTCCAGAAACGATTCATCAATCTATGATAGCTTTTGAGTATGCACCACATCAATGTAGCCAGTTTAAGTCGATTGATTTTAGCATTACGGAAAAACTTGAAGCTACTCGTCCAACTATCATCGTGTTCGCATAACTAAATTCTTTTGGTCAAAGCCGAAACAGGCCATCTTTTGCAGCAAAGACAAGTCTTTCAGAATGAGGAATTGAAAAAAAAAAAAAAAAAGGTAAATGCATTATGAACTCGATTAAAGAAAAAAAGCACTGCAGATTAGATTGCTTCTACATAAAAATGCATCAGTTATAAGATAATCAGGAGTTCAAAGAGAAGAAGCTAAGCTATAAAATTCGAACAGGCACAATTATCACGATGGTTGAAGAAGCTTTATGCTATAAGTGGACTAGATCGAGAGGTGATTTTCTAACAGATTTCTTAATGTTTGATATTATCCCAAAAAAACCATATCAAGCTATCACAAACGACCTATGCAATTTAAAGGCGATATACGGTGAAGCATAAAAGTACCTCCATTAATGAATTTTTGCAATCCTCTGCTACAAGAAGAAGCAACCGAGAAACCAATTCCTGTTGCCTCCAACCTTTAAACAATCTCTGTCCATAGATGCATTTTCTGCCTCGAGCTTTTCGACATTCAGACCATCGACGGTATTTTTCAGACCGATAAAACCTTCCATAGTAGAACGACAGAATATCCCCCATCTGTTTGCTTCCAACAAACTTCTTCACCAAAACAAGGTTTTTCCCAAATATGTACAAACCAAGATGGAAACTGGCCTCTTCTATATTACTCCAAGGCTCACTCGAGACACCAGGAACCAGATAGCGGCCATCGATATTATCCTTCTGATCTGTTGCAAGCACAGTTCCTTTTGGCAAAGCTAAATCTGCTGCTTTACTGACCTTTATTGTACTACCCAACGTCATTTCCGTTGCCTCAATGTTCGATTTTGCATCATCACCTATCTGTTCACCTTTGAACGATTCAGCTTTCAAGACCTCATTTTTGTTGCATTTCTCGACTGAATCTTCACATAGCTTATGTTCCATCGAATGAACCTTCTCGGAAATCCACATTACCTGAACGGGCAATCCCACAAAAAATTCATGGAGGTCACTATCCTGAGTTTCTGCCTCCTTGTAACTCTTAAGCCAATTTTTATTTGATTTCAACAATAAAGGAGGAACTTCAGCTTGGTATTCTTCACCGACTCGAGGAGAAACCTCTGGATCAGAAAATTCATCGCATATTTCAGAATTTTCCTGAGAAACAGACTGCTCGGGAGATCCATCGTTGTTGCCATTGGCGTCATGGTGATTTTCTTTTACCAAATCCATCTGCCAAATAAAATCCAGTTCAGCATCAAAATGTGTCTTTCATAAACTTGTCGCTTTCAAATCTGTTTTGGTTCAACATTTTGCAGGTTCGTATATTCTCGTGACGATCTTTAGCTTTGCGCCGTCTTCTATAACTAAACTCTCAAAATCAACTGATAAAATTTCAAATTGACATGAAACGCTAAGACCCTCCAGTAGTAGCTTATTTCAGTATTATGTAACAATGAAAAAAATTAGACAACTTTAAACCATTACAACCTCTAAACCAAAATGCCAACCTTCACTTGCAAGTTGGAGCCTTGAAATGATGCCTTTAAACTTGTATTCTTAAATTTCTCCAACATTATCAGTAGATAATGTACAGATAAAAAACAAAAATCACAAAATAATTCAACTATCCAACACAAAGCTGTCAAAATAACACACTGTAATAAAAATTCCAACTCCAATCTGACACATTTCACATACACTGTTCACATTGTCCTAACAAGTACTTAATAACTCAAAATAACTAAATTAAAAAAAAAAAAAACATACACACACACACACACACACAAATATAATAAAATGTCAACAAATCTTCATTAAAAACCAAATTTCCTTTCTAAAATGAAGAAGAACAAACACAAATTCACAAGAATAGAGTCACCAAATATCCCAAAAATTCAACAAAATTCTTACAAACAGATTCCATAAACCAATCCAAAAAGACTTTAAGCTCATAAAATCAAGTCAATCAACTAAACCCAGATCCACTTTCCATTCCAAAAAAAAAAAACCAAAGGGAAAAACAACAGAGAACCAAACAAAATCTCACTAAGGAAAATGCCATTAGAACAACTTCATTAAAAACAAATAAACAAATAACTAACCAACAACACAAAAGAAGGGGGAAAAAGGACAAAAATCCAACATCCCTATATCCAGAATTCCAACATGATCCCAACAAATTCCAGCCATTAAAACCACAAACAGAACTAGAATGAACAAATCGCAGAGTAAAAAAAAAAGAACCTAAAAGAAAAGAAGAAATCAGTTATAATAATAATACTCGACCTCCATTGATGAACAAGAGCAGCAAAAACCTCAAAAGCCCACGTGAAAAAACAGCCTGAAAAAAAAAAAACTAAGTCCTCAACTTCATCCGATTACGAAGATTGAAAAGAAAGAAAAAACGTGAATATGAATATAGAAATATAGAGTTTGTTTAGCATATACTTTGGGTATTTACATGAAAAAATAAATAAATAAACGTTGATGAAAAAAAGAGAGAAAAATAAAAATAAAAATAAAAATTGGTACCTGGGTTCAAGAAGAGAGCTGAGGTTTCGGTTTCATGCTGCTAATGAAGATGTTGAAAATCGAGGACTTGGGGGGAGGGGGGAAGAATAAAAAGGGAAAAAATAAATTATAAAAAATAAATGAAAATAACAATTGGAAAGCAAAGTCGTTTATGTGATTTCTTTTTTTATTATTATTAATTTTTTTTTTTAAAAAAGGATATAAATTGAAGGCGCAAAGTGGAGTTGCTTCACTGCAGTCAGTGACTCGTGGCACGTAGGATTCCCGATTCCCGCTTCGGTTTAATTGGAGGGTTTTTTTTTTTTTTTGGTTTGTTCTCTATTTATATAATTATATAATTCCAAATCTTATTTCTTCGACTTTTAAACTCTTAAACCACATTTTCCTTTTTTTTCCTTTTTTGTTTTTGTTTTTGTTTCTAAATCTTTTCCTTTTTTGTTTTTTATTTTTTCCATGTTCTTGCTCTTTTTTCTTCCCATATATATTGTCTTTTTTTTTTTTAATTTATTTTCTAGCTACATATACCGAATAGTTGTTAGGTCTAAAAAAACTTTATTTGGTTGTCGATGTTTTAAAAATGGATCTTAATACCCAAATGTATTGAAAGTTTTTTATTTTCTCTATTGAGTCCTTTTTTGGAAAAATGTCGTTAAATTATTGTTTTAGTACCATGCTTGAATGCATGAGCATGTTGCTTTGAAGAAATTAATTTTTTGAAATGGCGGGTCGAGATTTGTCGATTGACAGTTGGATTTTATGTGTTATATAGCATTTGAGTAGCGTGTTAATATACTCACATGTGTTAATAATACGATAATTTAAGGTTTCAATACTATTTTGGTCTCTGTACTTTCAACTTTGATTCATTTTGTTCTCTATACATTCAAAACGTCCATTTTGGTTATTATACTTTTCAAAAGTGACCACTTTGGTCCCTTCATTTTTATTAAAAGTTTAAGGATCTATTAAAAAAAATTAAATATAAGAATTCGGTATATGCAACTTTGAATGTTCAGTGACCTATTATAAATTTTTTAAAGTATACGGACTAAATAGAAAATTCGAGAACCAAACTTATAAATGAACCTAAAATATGCTAACCTGAGCATATTTTAACTCGTTAAAGTATATGCCATTAATCAAGCTGTCAAAAATTCAAATCTCTCAACCATTGATGATAATTTGCTATACTAAAAAAAAAAAAAAACAATATCTAACCACATGTTAATGATCCCATATCTGAATGATAAAGATATGCCTCACAAATACATGAGCTACTTCTCCCATAGCCAATTAGTTTTGAAATTGAACCTTATGTAATCTAATATGGTATCAAAGTCCATAAAGCCCAAATGGGTGTTCAATCCAAAATTTGGGTTCCAATCCAAGAATGGTGAACCCAACGAAACACCATCTTGAGGGGGCATATTGAGGATCTCACACCTGAAAGATGAAGAGATACCTCACAATCTATAAGATACATGAGCTATTCATCCCATATCCAATTGATTTTGAAATTGAATCTCATGTAATCTAATACCACATAGACTGTAAGTGGATGTTATGACATGTTTAAGACTAAAATATGATATTTAAAATTTTGGGAACTAAAATAGAATAATGTATGCATATTTACTGAAGTCTAGTAAATGTAAAAGTTAAATCTAACTCTGTAGTAATAATTTTGAAATTAAAGTAACGATGAATATAAAAATATACAAGTAGACGTAAATAGTTTATTTATTTGCGTGGTTTATCTAATTTCTTGCTTCTCCCACGAAATCATTGTTTAAATAGTTACTGAAGTCTAGTAAATGTAAAAGTTAAATCTAACCCTGTAGTAGTAATTTTGAAATTAAAGCAACGATGAATATAAAAACATACAAGTAGACGTAAATAGTTTATTTATTTGCGTGATTTGTCTAATTTATTGCTTCTCCCACGAAATCATTGTTTAAATAGTTTTAATATTTAATTGAATTTCCAAGCCACCACTCCATTGGATGGAGAGGAGAAAAAGATTTTATATTAATATATTATCAATTTATAGATTTATTTAGATTTTCAGCATCTTTTTCAAAAATCGCATTGAAAATGGTCTACATTCCTACGAAATAAACCAAAAAGGATAATCCATTAAAAAATATTTTTTTAAAAATGTAAACTGACAAATTATTTAATGAAGTCTGTCACAATGTGACTGTCTCATAATAACCGTTTGATGTAGATTCAATAATTTTTATGTCTCCTAATGACTATTGGATATAAATTGAAGTACTTCTCTCTACATCAAATGATAAAAAACTGTCAGTCACATTGTGATGGCCTCACCAAATAATTTATCATGCAAGACAATTTTTCCAATTAGAAAGACAGTTTATGAATTTCCATAATTCAATCACAACTAATAAAAAAGGCAATCAATCATTTATAAGACACATCTTTAAATTCAATGTTATTTTATTTTGATTTCCATATTTCAAAATATTATAATCTCTTATTTCAATACAACTGAGTGGATAATATATTTGTAATTCTATAAAATTCAAGGGTTACAAATGTAACAATTTTTTACGCCAATTTGAACATAGTTCAATAGATAAAAATAAATTTATGTAAATATCGTATTGATTTTAAAACAAAATTTGGATCAAAATATGACCACATGCAAACTGTTGTTTTTCTATTTTGTGTTTAAAAAAATCATGCGTGTCCAATAAATTTCATCTCTCTAATCAAAGTTTATAAATAAAATTTTAAATCCTCATTAAATTTTGGAAACTATTAAAAATGGTTTAAAATCTATTATTTATTTTGTAAAGTTGGGTAAACTTGTAAGTATAAGTTTAAAATGTGTTGAAAAGTAGAAATCACCTTGTAAATAATTTTCATAAGTTTCCTTCTTAAAAGACAAAATATACCAACATAAGTTTATTATCAGGCGAGATCTAACATGTTTCTTTACTGTTTTGTTTAATTTAAAAAAGGTTTAAAATTTACAGTTAAAACTTCAAACCCATATGAGTAAAATTATTATCAAGTATGGTCTAGCATTTTTCTTCAGTCACTTGCTTTTTTTTTCAAGTAAGTTGGCTTATTTCAGTTATTAGAAACTACAGTCTACACCCAGAAAAAAAAAAGTTATTAAAAACATTTTTAAAGCTCAGCTAGTATTTTTACTAAAAAAAAAAAAAAAAAAAAAAAAACTCGGCTAATATTTAAGCATTTTTTGCAAGTTAGATTTAAAAATAAATAAATAAAATTAAGAACAAAATGGTTAACAACTACTTGCCATATGAACCCTTGAGTATGATGACTGTGACACTCGACAAATCCACGAACGTCGGCGATTAATCGGTGCTTTTGTCGCGACAGGTGTCAGAATATAATTGGTCCTTGCGTAAGTGCTGGGAACGGCTGTGGTACGGTAGCCATCTTTAACAGCTTCAGTTTTTCTTTTTGGCAAAATGCAGCTTTGCCAACGAGGAGATGAATTACAAACGTGCTTACACGCCCACCATCGCGCGTGAGGACAAAAAATCCGTTTGGAACGTGTATTTTTAAATTTCAAAGTCAATTTTAGATTAAATTACAAATTTGATCCTTATAATTTTAAAGAAGTTGAAATTTAGTCTCTATAATTTTAAATATTAGAATTAAGGACTAAATTCTAATTTTTAAAATTATAAATACTAAATTATAACTTTCTCAAAATCATAGGGAACAAATTTATAATTTAACCTCAACTTTATTTGTCACCTTCATGTATTTCAAGTTAGTAAGATATTGTAATTTGAATTAAAATGATAAAAGTTCAAATTTCTTTACATATTGTTTGTTTAAAATAATCAATATATTTAGAACAAAAAAACAAATTTTACATTGAAATCGACAATAGTATTTTAATTTTGTTAAGTTACACATTAAATTTGGATAAATATTTTAATCTTTACCTTAAACTTAAAAAAATATTGCAATCTTTATATGAACTTTGAATATGTATTGTAATTTTTATGTTTTGATAGATTTTCATTTAAAATTTTGTTAAAACAACGTCTTTCACATATATGTGTGTTTAATGATTTATAAAACATATATACTTGTAAATAATTGACCAAGTTCATTAAGAGAAATGACGTTAAAGGTTGCACTCCTTTGGCCCAATAATCAAATAGAATGAGCTCGATTGCTTCTTCCCCATACTTCTTTTTATTTGTGTCCATTTCGCACGTGATTTGCACACAATTGGTGCTTTGTTCTTCTATTATTCTTCATTAGATGGTTCAAATGGACTTCAATGTTATTTCTAATTCAAGATGAAAATGATGTCTCACATGAGATGTCGATTAGTTTTCTACCCCATATGAGATGGGGAATTAGTAACTCCCCTATTTCAACTTTTTGGCCCTTTCATCCTTTTTAATAAATTTGTGAGTTTAGGTAAAATTATTCCATTATCGATTGTTCATTAGTTAAACATAATATTGCTTAAAGCTTTATTTTCATTGAAAATTGTGATTTTCTTTTAGATTTTCACATTGCTTTTTATTAAAACTGGGGAGTAAATTAATAAGAACTAAATATATGGTAAATTCTACAATACTTATCTAAGTATAGAGTTTAATGTGATGAAATTAAATGCTTATGGTAAAAATTAGTACCCTTTGCAAAGGTTAGAGGTCACCATGGATATATTTTTTCATTTATTTATTTTTATTTATTAAGTTTTTTAAAATGAACTCACCAGTTTTTTTTTTTTTTTAAGGAAGGATATAAATTTAGTGGATTTTCGTATAATGCATGGGATTTTAACCCATAAAACAACAGTTTCCCATTTGAGTTTGCGAATTATCTTATTTAATTTACCCAAAAAAAAAATAAATAAAGGACATTCTTTTCGTCTGTTTCAGAAAACCTTTACGTGAAAGATGGATGATCTTTTGAATAAGTTAATTCTATTAATAACGCAGTTCCAAATTCCAATATAACAATCCCAAGTAATTCCAATAAAAATACACTTTTACGTGTAATGATGTGATTGGACCACGTCATAACTATGATGATCCAAAATAATTTATTTTCAATAATTCTTTTAACTGTGGATATTGATTTATTTTAATGGGATGGGCTGGAAATCTGAAAAAGTGAACGGCTAATTTAAGAAAAAAACGAAATTTGCATGGAACTTTACAAAAATAGCAAATACCATCGAATAATTCTTTTTTTGATGGAACCACCGAATAATTTTTAATGATTGTTGAGACTTAAATATTATATATTCGTCGATTGTGACAAAGTAAATATTGAAAGATATTATTAAAAGACATATCAAATTGACACATTTTTTTTTTATTATTTATAGTTTTTCATTTTAATATAAACAAATGTTTAATTAATTGTCAACCTGTAAAATTTCTAGTAAAATTTGATGTTTCATACCACATTTTATCTTTTGTGATTCAATGTTTTTATTGAGTGTATAGAAATATTGTTTGATAATTTATGAAATTGAAATCATATTAATTATCATGCCTAATATTTATATATATAAAACAATTGAAACAGTTTTTTAGTTCAATAAATGTGAAGTAAAATTTAATTACTTCTTTAAAAATACATTTCCATTGTCAATGTAGCAAAACAATTCCAAAGCATAGATAAATTTCAGACTTTTCCTTATATCTATTAAATTGAACCATTAACTTGAGGGTGAAAGAAATATTGTCAATTACTTAATTTTGTAAATTTTTTAGCGTGGTTAGATTTGAACACTCTTATATATAGAGATCTTTTTATTTTATTTTATTATTCTCTACATGTTTTATATTTTTTATTGGATTCGGGCATTTTGTTGTTAAGTTTAGTGTCCTTTTATGTGCTTCAGTTGTGCTTTAGTTCGATTACATAGTTGGTTCGAACATTTCAATAACTTGAATTTGAAGGTTTTATTGATTGAAATTTATGTGTTCTTTTATGCGGTTTACGTGTACTTTCGTAATCTAATTATGATAATAGGTTGTTTTTTATTGTTAGTTAAATTTGATGAAATTGAAAGTACTTAATTCGATATAAAAATAATATTTTCTAAAAAGAGTTGTTAATTGCTGATTTTTTAAATTCAATAATTATAAGAGTGAGATTGAACTATCAACTTTTGAAATAGTGATTGATACCTTATCTATTGAGCTATGTAAAATTAGCGTTAACCGTTGAATTTATCCTAGGGGTAAAACAAATTTTTATAGATTAAAAAGCATAAATTGTATATATAAAAATCAATAATAATTATTTCAAGCAAGAAAATTTGCCACATCCGTATATGTTGCTTAACCATCGGTGAAATGGTAGCCCATCCCTCTGAGCTCGTTTGCAAAATTTATTTCGAAACCGAACGTCTGGCTGAAAAAAAAAACATTTGTTTTTATGACCCGGTTTATTCTAAATAAATAAACAATATCCAATATATTGAACTTAAAAAAAAAAAACAATATTCAATGTATTTTAAATATTAAATATTTTAATAATAAACATAAATCACAAATTCCAAATGGTCATTTGACTAGATAATTAAACTTAATCTATAATATATTAAAAAGCTACCATCTTTCAAAAACTTTTTGGAACAATTATGTCCCTTATTTAATTTATGTATTTACAAAATATGCCATTGCAATTAATTATAAATGATAAATTAATTAATTAAAAAAAATATAGCAACGGAAAATAGTTGCAAATTGAAATTCCTTTTTTTTAGAGTGGCACGTTACAATTTTTTAAAGCCCATGGTCATAAAATCCATAATCAAAGAAAAGAAAATGTTTTAAGTTATCAAAATGTTTGATATTCTGTAGTTTGAAAAAAAATGCTCTTTATTATGCCTTAAATTCCACTCTTAATTTCCTCAAAAAAAAAATATAACGTCTATTAATTCTCTCATTGGTAGCCAAAAGTCTCTCTTCTTCAACTATTTAATTGTCTCTCTACTTCAAGTTTCATCATCCAACCATTCTCCTTGATCTTCTCTTTGCTCTCTACGCTGCCACTTAGCCAGTGACTTTCAAAGGAAAGAAATTACGGTAACAAGAAATATTGTTGAGCCAAAAACATGTGGTAGCTTCATCCAATAGTTTTGAGTCCATATGCATCAAATAAGTACACTAGACTCTTGTGTTTACCACATAATCCATGCATGAGTCGTCTGACTTACTTTGTCGTTTGTGTTGTTGGTTTGGTTTATCTTGACTCTTTTTGTTATTTAGATGCGCATTTTCTTCCTTAGCTTCTTCATATTCTTTATTTTAAATTTCCATGCGATTTAATTATAATGAACCATTTTGTTTATTTGCTTTGATTTTTCAGGAGGATTAGAGACAACAATCGATCCTACCTCGACTCTACCACCGTTTGCCAAATTAGAACCATCGAGGGTAAACCTTGCAATATTTGTTAGTTGTTTTCTCCAGACTATTATGTTCTTCAAACATACCACCCATATTAAATATGCAACTTTGGATGTAAATACAAAATTTACAAATATCTCAACTTTTAGTAGGTTAATTAGCACTAAAGAGAATCAACTACCAGCTTAACCATGGATCGACTTTGATTTTCTACCCCGGGTGGTTGAAGCATCGAAGGGCCAGGATGTATTCAAAGCACATAGTAAACGACAAAATACCTTAATTTGTGGGAACAACTATTGTTGTTCTATTGCAAGTTTCAAAAAAAAAAAAAAAAAAAAACTATTGTTCTATTGCTAGCATTGTCAATTCTCTTGCTTAGGAAGGTGAGTGTTATTTGAGTCTATATTAGAGGGGTTCATGACATCTGATGCAATGTTGAGTTTGATGGCTTTAACCTCCACCATATATGTTAAGAAGGATGGAAGTGTTTTGTGTAAGTTATAATTCTAAAATCGGTCATGTTTGAAGCCTCCATTTGTTATTATGATAATGAAGAATGTCACAAATTAGATATTGAATTTACAGATATATGTAAACTGTTTAGGTTAATTCCAATCTTATATTTAACTAATGTTTGAGATTTTGGATTTTTTAAATGGGAATGATTGGTTATTGTCACATCATACAAGAAATTTGAATTTTTTTTGTTATGATGGGGTTATAAAGTATATAAAAATATGGATGTGGAAGAAACTTTTTATTGACAATATTAACTTTTCTTTAGATAAATATTAATTTGAATATATCTACCAGTATAAAGCCACCAACAATATTGTACCAATATCCTCGAATAATTTCTAAAATTGAAATAAAAAGACCCTTCCAACTATCCCTCTCATTTTAATGTGACATGTCTCTCTCTTAATCAATTGGGTGATTAATATTATGTTAAGAATTCTTAATATTGCAGACTCTTCCAATTATTTCTCAATTAATTGAGTTAAAAAAAAATACTCAATTATTCTTATTTTATACAAGAAAATCAATGTAATAAAAAAAAAAAAAAAAACCTACTCATTAACATTAAAGAGAACTTATTCACTTGGGATTAAAAAAATTAATATATAACGTGCAAAGCACATGCTAAATATATATATATATGAAAGTGTGAATGTGGAAGAAACCTTTTTTTTCGAGAATACTAACCTTGCTTTTTTATATAGTACCTCAAATATCCTTAAATTTTATTTAAAAATACATTTCAACAATTAATATATATCTCACACAACCCAGACACATTCAACAATTTATCTATCTATAATCTATAATATATAATTAATATTAAAAAGCCAAAATCTTTGAAAACCTTTTTTGGATTATTTTATCCTTTTACCAAATCTTAAATTTACAAATCATGCCACTGATAATTATTTTCTAATAATTATAAAATTTATATGTTAAATTTAACTCACTAAGTAATATTATAGTATCCTAATTCAAAAATATAAATGATTTATAATCAAACTAATTAATACCCATCTAAAATAAATTAATAAAATAAAATAGTTATAGATATAAAGAGGCATGGTAAATATCATTATGAATAGACGAGGGAGTTATAATTTTAGTTTTAAATAGCATTGTGAATCATTATGAGTGAAGATGTTTATAAATTTAGTTGCAATTATCATTATTAATCAAATTATAAAACAATCACTATTAAAATTCCAATCATCAACAACAAACGGAATATATATATAAATACCACAGTATAGTATTGAAAGCTAAGTATTATAGAGTGATGTCATAGAGACTAACCCATGCAAAGAAGGGGTTTGTAAATGACGCTCATGATCGAGAGAGTAGCAACAAAAAGTATGTCACTATGAAAAATTGCTCGCTCTAACGTTGAACGATGGTCATTAGGGATTACATCTCTTTCGTCCATCAACACCATTGATCTGTTATATAATTTTAATTTTCTCATTGGTATTATTCTTTCAAATTCTCAAAATTGCTCATTAATGATCCTACTACAGTAACCAAGAATATCTTTCTTAGCCCTATGGTGATTTCCCATTTTTCTCTCATGCCAATGTAGCTTGAGCATCTAGATCTAGGTCACTACAGGTAAAAAAAGACAAGCACTACTATCCTACTCGGGTATTTTTCCTTTTTTTTTTCTTTTATGAATTTTGGTTCATCTCTATTGGCATAGGAGTATTGCGTTATTCAGTATGACCTCAAGTAAAAACTATCAATTTCGTGGATTTGCATGATGGATGACATTGACAAACAAAACCGACAAACTACAAAGATGAAAGAGACTCACAAGGAAGGAGGTTGTCAATGGTGGCGTAGGGAGATGATGGAGATGAATTGAGATTTCAAAAGGTGGCCGTTTTTAAAACAATTTAGTTCAAATTTACAAAAATGTCATTAAATATAGCTTATTTTGGCTTTCTTTCTTTCCCTTTTTATTCCTAATTGCTTTTAATTTTTGTTAAGAAAGCACTGCATCAAAATTATTCATTTTTGTCAAATAAAATGAATTTCATTTATATATTTATATAATTAAAATAATAAATAATTATATTGATCCTATCAACAAAATATATTTAAAATCATTAATCGAATAATCCATTAACCAACATAGATAATTAGCATGAATTTTTTAAAATGCCTCATTAAAAAAATCTATTAACCAACATAATCTTTTCGTATAAAAACTTTCAAAACTATCCCTTATAAAGAAAATGTCAGGAATCAAATAATTAGCAAAATGTTTACTTTTCCAATGATCATAATCATATTTGTATAAGAATAACCAAATAGTTATCTAAATAAAATAAATAATAAATAGATTTTTCAAGAAAATTAAAAATACTAATTTCACAAATTTTAAAACCTATTATAGAATAAATTTTAGATTTCAAACCTCAACTATAAATTTAGTGTTATATTTTTAAACATGTTGTTTTTTAAGGAAAAATAGCTTCTTTTTTTTTTTAAAAAAATAGTCTTTTGAAAAAGTAGTTTGATATTTTAAAAAATCTTTATAATGATTGAATTCAAACCTCGATTAAGTTAATAAATAAATGTTAATTTAAGTAAGAAAACATAAAAAGTATTTAATTAGAGTATAGTAAAAATAAAAAAAACATACTCAAATTAATTCAAATTAGTTTTACAATAATTTACTTATAACATTTTGTCTAAATTATTTATAAGTTGAATTAATTTTAAAATTAAAAAATACACGTGCATTTGCACGTGGTAAATATGCTAGTTTGATTAAATTATGTCATATAGTACATTGGTCAAGCTTAAATAAAGCTCAAATTCGTTAAACTCAAAGCACAAATTCATGTAGTTGGGCCCAAAAGTCATTACAAGCCCAAGCCCATACATGGAAAAGCTTCATAAATAGAAAGATCTCCTTCAATGAAGGGTTCAGAAGGTTAGACATTCAATGGAGAACCCAGATAATTGGTTCAAAAGTTTGAAGTTTCCTAAAAATTGAAGTTTGAAGACTTGAAAACAGAGTTTAAATCTTTTTTAAGATCGAAGTTAACTTAAATCTTCTTGAAAAAATAAAAACTCCAAAGATTAAAAGCTTCATGAAGACCTGAAGACTGAAACGAACTTAAATCTTCTAGAAGACTGAAAAATTCTTATGACAAGCTGAAGACCTTCTATAAACTAAAAGCTGAAGACCTTCAACAAGCTACGAGTTGAAGACCTTCAAAAAGCTACAAGTCGAAAACCTTCTACAAGCTAAAAGCTGAAAACCTTCAATAAGCTAAAAGCTGAAGACCTTCAATAAGCTACAAGCTGAATACCTTCAAGAAACTACAAGCTGAAGACCTTCAAGAAGCTACAAGCTGAAGAGCTTCAATAAGCTAAAAGCCAAAGGCCTTCAATAAGCTACCACCTGAAGATCTTCAACAAGCTCGAAGCGGAAGACTTTCCACAAGTTAAAAGTTGACAATTCAACCTCGAGAACACAATCGTTACAGCCCTTGAATCAAGTATACATACAAGAAAACGAATCAGAACACCATATATTAGAGATTGTACTCTACTATACTACATAAATCAATACAAATCGAAGTTTTTTCCCATAAATTAAGTTTCTTCGGAAATATCGTTGAATAGGGACATATTATTTAATCCATGTATCAAAGTCATACATAAATTTAGAAGGTATGATTATTAATTTATGTGTTAAATTCAAATATTTGCAAGCATCCTACATTTGTTTCAATTATGATGTAGCGCAAGTAAGGATAGACATGATTAAATTATAATGTTGTTTTTACAAGTATTGTGTAATATACAATCACATTTTTTTTTATACTAGTATAGATAGGTATGTATATTTTTTAGTTTTTTTTTTTTTTTTGAGTACATCAACGCTTGAGGTTAGAGAAATTTGAACCTCTGACTTCTTGGTTGATGACACATGTCAATTACCTCTGAGCTATGCTCACTTTGACTTTTTTTTAGTTCAACAACATGTGGAAGTGAAAATTTCGAATATCTGACGTATTGATCAAGAGAAATGATGAAAATATTTGTCGTTATATTCGTAAATTGGAGGATTTGACATTGACATTGAAGATTAATCGATATCTCCGACATCTTTTATAACTACCCATAAAACATAAAAAAATATCATCTATTAACCCCAATAAAAATATAAATACTAATAACAAGATAAAGCAATTTAATTATTAATTTAAATAATTCTTATAAATTTTTGGGTAAAATACACTTTTGGTTCCTAAGATTTGAACTTAGTTTCTATTTGGTCATGGTTTTTAAAATTAACACTCTTGGTCCTTGAGATTTAAATTTTGTTTCTATTTGATTTTTGAGGTTTAAAAAATGACATGTTAGGTCCCTACAATTTGAATTTGATTTCTAATATAATTAGTCGTGTAGTTTGACATTGGTTTCTAAATGGTTCATAGTAAAGTTGACGTTAATTAACCTAATGAAATGACGACGTGTTAGTAACATATGCCAACTAGATTTTGATGATATGTATCTTTTTAATGAATTGAATTTTTTGTATATATTCTATTTTTTATACTTAGAAACCAATTTCAAACTTCAGGGATCAATTAAAAATCAATTTCAAACCTTCGGGGACCAATTAGAAATTAAATTCAAACATTAAGAATCAAACATGTCACTTTTGAAATCTCATGGACCAAATGAAAACTAAATTCAAATCTCAAAGGCCAATGGTGTTAGTTTTAAAAACTTAAGAACCAAATATAAATTAAGTTCAAATCTTAGAGATCATTTTACCCTAAATTTTTTTATTTACAGAAATATCCATCGATATCGATATTTTTGATCGATATATCCGTAAAATTGAAATCTCGATATCGATACCGACATCGATGTTTTCATCCTTGATCAAGAGTATACGTTTTAACTAATTGAACTATGCTCAGGTTAGCAAATGGACATGTAAATAATGACATGTTTGGAATGACGACTTTTCAAATGCTTAAAAAATGTAAGTGTTAAAAAAAGTGTTATTAAATACTTGGAAAAGTCATTCCAAATAGATCATGAATTGGGTGTTTAGCTTATAAGTAATTAAAACCTATGGTTGAAATAAAAGATAACATATTTGTATTTATATGATTTTGCAAATTTATAAGATTTGATGCAGTTTTGCCATCCCAAGCATAATTGGACTTTATTCACGAGCATTAATGCAAGTTTGGGAATGATTTTAAAATGGTTAAAATCACTTTTGTTGTATTCAAAATCACTCTGAAACATGTTTTTTCTTATTCAAAATCAACTTTTATAAAATGAAAATCGCGTTTAAAAGTGTAAAATCAAACGGTAAATTGATTTTGAATGATTAAATATATGTTTGAAGTAATTTTAAACATGACAATAGTTATTTTGACCATTTCAAAATCACTCCTAAACATGCCCTTAGATATTCATAGGTTATAGATTTAGATGCATCTCTTTATTAATAATATAATACTCTTTAAAAATGAATTTATTAACTAAGTACCATTGATGAGTTATTTTATGTTGGTTGGTTGAGGGAGGCCTGCTCATTAATTGCATTGTTTCCATTTTTTTCCTTCTATTGAACTTTTGTGGTTATAGTCTTCTAGATAAGTTTAGAGATTAGAAAGGCAAATTGCGAAGTCTTGATCTGCTTTTAGTGTTTTTTTTTTTTTTTTTTAGTACAATAGGGGTTGGAAGGATTCAAACCACAAACCTCGTGGTCGTTAACACATTCAATATGCCAGTTGAGCTATGCTCTCTTTGGCCTGCTTTTAGTGGGCTTTGTTTTTCAAACATAATAACAAACCAGATTTATTCAAATGAGAAAGCAAAAAATACACTTTTAGGCCTCGTTTGATAACCATTTGGTTTTTAGTTTTTGGTTTTTGAAAATTAAACTTGTTTTCTCTCAATTTCTCTACAATGGTTTTCATCTCCCTTAAGGAAGCATTTGAATTCTTAGCTAAATTCTAAAAACAAAAACAAGTTTTTGAAAACTACTTTTTTTAGTTTTGAAAACATGGCTTGGTTTTTGAAAACATAGATAAAAGGTAGATAACAAAACAAGTAAATCAAATGGTGGAAATAGTATTTATAGGCTTAATTTTAGAAAACCAAAAATCAAATGGTTATCAAACGGGGCCTTAGTCATTGAAGTTAAGATTCGGTTGAATTTAGGTCCATAAATTTTCAAACTTGACATTTTAACTCCTAAGGTTTAAAAATTTTATTTTTTTTGTCATACCGTTAACACTTTTGGTCTTTCTATTAATTTCCTATTATGCAGGGTTGATTGGACATTTTTTGGGAATTATTTTTAGGGTGGTGTGGCACAAATATATTAATTTTATTTTTTTTAAATGGACATTTTTTTTAATCATTTTCAGGTTGATGTGGCAAAAATATATTAATTTTATATTTCTTTTAAAAAAAATCATGTATCAAACTTTTGATTAATTAATCTTGTAAATTGGACCAAAACCCATATTCTTCAAGTTTATCCATAACCATAACCTTATGTAACGCTCCAAAGACAAAAAAGAAGAAGAAAAATAAAGTTACACCTCTCTTCCTTCACCATTCATTCATCGTAATTGAAAACCACATTAATCTCATACTTATCACTAACACACAAATAGAGAGAACAAAAAGAAAAAAAAATCTATTTTTTTCTTTCACTTATCTTCTTTACACTTTTAAAAAGAGATAACTCGATTTCAAATTTTGTTTCTATATGGTGTTCTATTGCACAGTCTTTATAAGCAAAGTTTTACAATAATTTTTATTAACGAAGAATTTGCTGAGGAATGAAGAAAAAGAAGAAACATTTTTTAGTAAGGGTATATTTGAAAGATCAATAATACTAATGAAACTTTAATATTTTCATCCAAAACTTAACAGTAAAGGCAGTTTTGAATTTTTTTTAAAGGTCAAGTGCATGTTTGAAACTTTTTAAAGTTTAAGGATATTATTGAAATAAAGAATAAAATTAAAGATATTTTCTATAATTTAGTCTAAGTTCAAATATAATTTAGCCTAAGTTTATCGGTGGGAACAAGTTTGTGAGGCGCAATTGGTCTGTTAAGGTCCTTGAAGCTAAAGTTGTTGTTGAGGGGCTTAAGCAGATTGCATTCTACTGGCAGGGCTCGAATCCTCCACTTGTGGTCGAGTCAAACTCTATTGAAGTGGTAAATCTCTTAAACCGTGTGGATTCAGATCTGTCGGAAGTGGGAGTCTTTGTTGAAGAAGCTCTTCATCTTGCTCTGTCTGTCAATGGTTGTTTGTTTTGTAAAATTCCTAGAAAGGACAACCAGGCCGCCCATATACTAGCGGCTTTGCCCTCCTCTTCAAGAAATTCTTTGGTCTGGAAAGACTTCTTTTCAGCGGATGTTGTATCCCTCATTCTCGAGAGGGTTTGATTGTGGTTTGGTGTTGGCTGATTGTTTTGGCTTTGTTTCAAAAAAAAAAAAAAAATGAGGATCAAAAGTATATTTTACAAAAAAAAAAATGGAATCGGACAAAAAGAACTTACAAGTCACAACCTACAACACAATTAAAAAAAGCAAAAATTACATTATCAGACAAATTGGATATGGAATCTTCCCATCGGCAATCCCTCCAATTCTTCCATAAACAAACCTGTTTACAAAACTCGCCTCTTCCACTACACAATCGACCAAAATTAGGGCTCAAACATTCCACTGAACGAGTTCTATTTCAACAAAATGGTGGAGGACTTTGCTGCAGATTCTTCAGAGATCGGCAACAATGGCGGCGGATCCGTCAAGGAGCCGGAAAATCTGCTGCCGATCGCCAACGTCGGCCGATTGATGAAGCAGATTCTGCCGGCGAACGCGAAGGTTTCGAAGGAAGCGAAAGAGACGATGCAGGAATGCGCGTCGGAGTTCATCGGTTTCGTCACCGGCGAGGCGTCGGAGAAATGCCGGAAGGACGGCCGCCGGACGGTCACCGGCGATGACCTATGTTGGGCTCTGGAAGCCCTAGGGTTCGACGATTTCGCCGGAGCGTTGAGAAGGTACCTTCATAAGTACAGGGAGCAAGAAGAAGACGATCATCAGAAAGCCAATCATGACGAGAAGATAAATAAATCTGAAGAACGACGCCGTTTACAGTGAAGGAATGGATTCGTAGAACGACGCCGTTTACGGTGAGGAATTGATTTAAAAACGACGGCGTTTTTTAGCACGGATGATCGGTAATTAATTTCTTTAAGCTTGATGATGAACCCGCCGGCGCCGGCCTTGGGTCGTTTCGTTTGTGTGTAGTGTTTCGGAAATAGTTTTTTCAATAAAAAAATTTGAGCAAAAAAGTTTAGATAACTTTTTTATTATTATTATTTATTTTAACATTTTTAACGATAGGTTTTTTTAATATGATTATTTTTAACGATAGTTGAAGTTTAAAATAATAATAATTCAATCTGTTTTAATCCTCTTGATTTCAATTAGATATATTTTTAAAAAAAATGAATGAAATTGTTTTTATTTCAAATATATATTTTATGCTAAATTACAAGTTCTGGTCATTAATTTCATGACCGATGTCTAATAAATTTTTGAATTTACAAAAATATATAATATGTCATTAAAATTTGAATGTTTGTGTTATAATGTGTCTTTAAACTTTAAAAAATGTTAAATATGTTTTTAAACTTTCAATTTTATATCTAAATTTTGAATTTTGAAAAATATCTAATAAGTATGACTAGAAACATGTGAGACATGAAATTTAAAGTTCAAATTTATTAAACACATTTTTTTCTTTTGATAATATGTGAGGTGGGGGAATCGAACATCTGACCTCAAGGTCGATAGTACAAATTTAATGACAATTGAGCTATGCTCATTTTAGCTATTAAACACATTTTAAAATTTGTAAATTTATAAACACTTTTTTAAGTTTAATAATCTTATTAGATACACAACTTTGAAATTTTGGAAGTCGAATTTATAATTTAACCTCTATTGTAATACACTCCAAGCTGTCTCTTATGATATAAAAATGATTATGTTTATTGGTGTAGTTTGTTAAGCATGAACGAATAAAAAAAAAGTTTGTTAAGCAATGAAAAATTATTTTATATATAATGAATAAAGGAATTCTATAAGAAAAATAAAAATAAATGAATAAATACGTTAAAAATATATATAAATAATGATGTGACTTGGTTTGGTATCCTAAATGAATGTCTAATCATTATATTATTGATATTACATTTCATATGGTTACAAACAACTACCATTGTCGGTTTCAAAAAAAAAAAAAAGAAAAAAAGAAAAGAAAAAAGAAAAAGAAAAACTCCCATTGTGGGGTTTATGTCACATCAGTTTGAGAGGAGTATTTTAATTAATTAAATCACAAGGATATAACTAATTATTTACAAGCTATAAATTTGCAGTTGTATTCAACCACAAAAGCTCAATTATCATTCATCATTTCATCTATTACTATTATTATTTATTGGGGGTGCGACTAAAGATTTACAATGACTAGATAATGGAAACATCGTAGATATATAAGTGAGAGACAATATTTTCAAGGATATGAGACATTTTGAGCAAAATCAAAAGCAAATTTATGAGACTTATGCCTAAAGTAGACAATATCATACAATTGTGGAGATACGTAGAGAGTCAAGCCATAGCAAAAGATTCTTGTTACCATGCATTGTGCTTATATGATACTATGACATTCATCGAATTTGTATGATTTCATAGAATTCAGAGATAAATTACTTATTTAACATTGTCATATTTTTATTATCTATTAATAAGTTTGAATTAAAAGCCTACAACCAGTAAACTGTTTATTTTATATGACATGCGTCGATTTGATTTGAGGAGGTCACCATAACGTGGTTGACAGTTTTACACCGTTGAATGTGTGAGAGAGCTGAAATTATAAAAGTATTTCGTTTTTGTATCCAATAATTATTAATTAGAGGACATACATATTTTTAAATGTACATTCGATAATTATTAAGAAGTACCCATATTGTGGCAAACTCATTAAATAATTTGTCAAATTTGATAGTCCAAATCAATATGGTTCTTCCTGTTCCTCTGTACGGCAATTAGTACATTATATTTCCAATTCCTTTGCAAGACCTGAATCATTCTGATTTCTTTATGGGATACGAGTTTAAGTTGATCTAAGTTTTAGGTCTACATCTTTTGTCTTATCTCGTGATTGTGTTCTTGCAACTTTTAGCTTAGATAAATAGGTTTCACTCTCCGAAATTTTGCCGATATTTTTCATAAATATTTTCAGTAAATTAATTATAAAAAAACACACATCACGATATCATAGCTTCGTGTTACTAGCAATATAAATGCTTTGCTACCATGACAATGACAAAATATTCAATAAAGCTGCTACATTAACTGTAAGATGTAGATTTTAAAATCTGTCTATTCCTAATAAATCATTGGATACAAAACAGAAATACTTTTACAATTTTTCTCTTATACGTCTGACGGTGCAAAACTGTCAGTCACGTTGTGACGTCATTCTCAAATAATATCTCCATGACAAGAGCCAATTTTTGCTTGTAGATTGTTTTTTTTTTTTTTTTTTTTTTAAGATAAGATAGTTTATTATTGTAGAGATAGTCAATAATGGAGAATTTTGTAGATTTTATTTATTATTTATACAGATTAATCTTTATTAGCTAAGCTGCTATCGTGAGATACAACGTAAAATACTCATTTACAAAAATACATGCATGGGGATTTTTATTTTTTCTATTTCTAAACTCATTTACAATAAATAATCGCGTAGCTAAAAGCCTAAAATGTTATTGATCGAGCACGTGATTGAAATTATATAGAGAGAGGTAATAGTTAGAGAACAATAAGTGTTAGTATAAGTTGAACTGTAAGTGGAAGTAAAAAAAAGTTCAATTATAAGTTTTGTCTTTGAAAATTTTAAAGTTGTGCCTATTTCGATTTTATTTAGTATTTAAAAATATTTCTAATGAGCCTTGAAATTTGTATGGTCATATGTTTATTTAATCATTGAATTTTAAAAAGTTTTTAATAAATTTATACAGACAACCTCGTTAATTTAATACTTGTATGTGACACGCGAATGATATCATCTAAAAATTACTGTTAAAATCAGACCATCAAATGATGCTTAAGAAATATATTTTCTTTTAATTTAAATAACACGTGGGAGTGAGAATTCACACCTATAACATTTTGGTCAAAAATATTATGTCTTAACTAGTTGAGTTATGCTCATGTTGGCTAAGTAATACAAAGTTAACACATAATGTGTAAGTGTTACAAAATTTAATTAACAATAGGTATCCAAGCATATAACTTAGTGGATAAAACACCAATAGATATTTAATCCTTGATTAAATATAATTTCGTCATCAATGTTGGGTAATGACGTGACAATTTCTGATTCGCCAAAATTTCTATTCCAACACCCTTGGTTTTTAAAAATTGTGCTGGTTTTCTCATAAATTCTCTACAATAAGTTTCATCTTTCTTAACAAAACATTTGAATTCTTAGCCAAATTTTTTTAAAAAAAACAAGTTTTTGAAAACTACTTTGTTTAGTTTTCAAAACTTGTCTTGGTTTTTGAAAATATAGGTAAAAAGTAAATAACAAAACAAAGTAACTCATATGTGGAAATATATAATATTTATAGCCTTAATTTTCAAAGACCAAAAACCAAAAATTCAATGGTTATCGAACGGGCCTTTAGTTTTTAGTTTTTGAAAATTGTGCTTGTTTTTTCACTATGCCTCTACAATGGTTTTCATATTCTCTATATTGGTTTCCATTATTCTTAAGGAAAACATTTGAATTTCCAGCGAAATTCTAAAAACATAAGCAAGTTTTTGAAGACTATTTTTTTAGTTTTCAAAACTTAGCTTGGTTTTTAAAAACATATGTAAAAAGCATATAACAAACCCATGGACACCCATAGCTGGAAGTAGTATTTATAGGCTTAATTTTCAAAAAATAAAAACCAAAAACCAAATGGTTATCAAACGGGGCCTTAAATTATACAAAATACTCCTGAACTTTGAGGTAACTTTCAATTATACTATTCAATTTTGAAAAGTTTTATTTTAACCATTGAGTTTTGAAATTGCTTTAGAAACTCCCATTTGAAAATTTTCCATTAAAATGATGAATGAAAATTGACACGATAACTAATATGTAAAAATTAAAAAAAATATATGACATCATTTAGGTAAATTGATGTGGCAACTGATTTGTAAACATTGATTTTGTGAATGATATTGTACATGATGCCAACTGTATTTTTTGAGTTAACATTAATGGTAGCAATGATTTTAATATTCTATATAATTGAAATTAAGTTGTAAATGATATTATGTATGCCTTTCAACTTTTACAATCAGTCACTGCATTAATTATTGTCCCTCATTTTAACAGAAAACTCTTCAAGGATATTTTTTGAAACAAGTTCAAAGTTCAAGGGTTAAATTGAAACTTTTCAAAGTTTAGAGATATAATTGAAATCTATCCCAAAATTCAAAAATATTATGTATAATTTTAACCTATAATTCAAACAAGAACTGTAGTATACATAGTTCCTATAATTCAATGCCAACATGTATACTATAGTTCCTATAATTCAAACAAGAACCATAGTATACATGTTGACTTTGATCAAATTATTGTAAAATAAAAGAACCAAATTTAAATTGGGCTAGCCATGGAATTATTTTATATAATTTTGAATTGGCAATTTAGATTGTATAGTTTAATAAATGCTCAAACTAAAAAGAAAGTTTAATAAATGCTCACTTTTACCTAAATTATTAAATGACTCAAACATCCGTATTAAGTTGTCAACGTGACAATTTAATTATTTGAAAAAAAAAACACACATACACACAAAAAAGTGACAATTTAATGATACAAAAGCATTAGCTTACTAATTATGTATACAGATGATATACAATTTGACCGTGATTTTTAAATCAACAACCTTCTAGAACAGACAGACAAACTTGTAAATTTGAATAAAAGAAAAATGTTTTATCAGTTGTCTTTTCATTTTATTTTTTTTTTTTTATGAACGATCAGGTTTGGTTTGAAAATTGATTTTGCTTGATTTTTTTTTGAAAAAAAAAAAAGGCAACTTCACTAAAAAACACAAAATAGTCATTCCTAACTACCATATTCTCATTAAAAGCTGAGGATAACTACCTAGGGCAAACAGAATCCTAAAAGAAAAAGCACTCTTTCGAAGAAGAAGAATGATTCAACACAAAATAGGAAACTAAACCGGCGCTGGCACGAGCCAAACAGTGTGCAACTAAAATAGCACGATCGCCGACAAATAGAGAAGGAAACTACTCCACGCTGTCGAGAATCCTACATCGAAAAGATGAAAGGAGACCTCACAATTTATAAGATATATACATGGGCTACTTCTCTTATTGTCAATTAGTTTTGGGATGAAATCTCATATAATCTAATATGGTATCAAAGCAGAGGCCTTGAGTTCGAACCCTATAATGTCATTTTCTTCCCAATTAATATTGATTTTTACTTGTTAGGCATTTTTACAAATTTTCAAGCCCACAAGTGAGGAAGAGTGTTGGAATGTTGATTGATATAATTAAATTTACCATAACCTATCAACTTAAACTTTTGAGTTGATTGGTGATTTAACACATGTAAGATCGAACAAAGAAGCTAAATTAAGGAAATAATTCAACCACACTTTCCTCATAAACTTGCAGCTCCAAGCTATATGGGCTGACGTTTCCTCCCTCGAACTGCAAAGTAAATAATATGAGTTAGTGTCTATTCCTTTTTTAAGAATATTCACTCTAGTTGGGAATAATGCCTTGAATTATCTTCCACACACACAGCTTAGCTTTGGGGAGCACTTGTAATTTCCAGAACATTTTTCATTTATTGGCAATGATATTCGAATCAGAGGGGGAAGCCATATTAGAATTGGGCACTTTTGACAGTAAATATGCATTTAGGATTATGGTTCCATATGATTTCATCTTTAAGCAAACCTTTCCCCGTGACTATATCAAGGATGGTCTCAGCATCAAAGGGTGTAACGTTTTTTCAAATCTCTTCTTCTTTCCAATTCCATTGAATGTCTAACAAAGAGTGAACATAACGCTATTTGTAATTATCATTGGTTAGAATTGGAATGCTGCTTCATTTGTAATACTCCAACGTAAGAAAGGGGTTATGGCCCAAGTGAGTATTAAGGAAGTCCACATTCTTAAAATACTATCCCCTCAAAATCTTCACTGTCGGGATTCATTTCTGATTATACGCCAGTTTTGTTTGGCAAACATTGGCTTGGTTGAAGAGCTTAATATCTCTAAAACCAAGTCCCCCGAAGTCTTTGCTAACACATAATCTTCACTGTCCGAAGAGTCCCACCAAAACCTTGTGCATAGTCTGTTTATCTCATCACAAATTTTGTTGGGGAGCTTAAAACAACTCATGGTATAGACGGGGTATGGCTTGTGCCATTGCTTGAATGAGAACTTTTTTTCCCCCGATAGAATATAACTTTTCTTTCTAGAACAAGACAACTTTCCAAACCATTTCCTTTACCCTTTGGAAGATTATATTCTTATTTCTCCCCTCAAGAGATGGCATACCAAGATAATGCCCAAATGAGTTTGCAAGTTTGACCCCAGGAGGTTACTAAGAGAAGGGGCTTTCTCCCTGTTTGTATTTTTGTTGATCATCATATTAGACTTGTCAAGGTATATAGTTTGGACTAAGCAGCTTTGTAGTCTCTAAGCACCCTTTTGATGGTTTCATAATTTTGTTATAAAAAATTCAATTAGCATAGTAATAATTTGTCATTTTGAACCTATCTTTTTCTTTAGTTCAATATTTTCCGGATGAGAGAATCAAATATCGATATTTGAGATGGTAGTACGTACCTTAGCGACTAAGTTATGCTTTGATTAACAATTTGAACTTGACTTAGTGATTAAGATATATTTTCCTCCCTTAAATTATAGTAGGTTTGAATCTCCAACATCATATTTATGACGTAACATTTTAAAGAAAAAAATTCAAGTGAAATTTTTATTTTTTGGTTCATCATTTTTTAATGAAACAAAATTAGTCTCCATTAGTTTTCTCCCTATAAATTTTGTCAATGTGATCATATTGTGTATTTTCTTGTATTAAAATTATTATTATTATTTAACCAATTTTAATAAAAAAATAACTTCAAACTAATCATAGAGACCAATTTTAAGCTTTATTGAAAGTACATTGACTAAAATTGGATATTTAAAAGTATAAGAACTAAAATGAAATGAACTTAAAATACAATGATCAAAAATGGTATTTTAACCTTTTTAAAAACTATTTTATAGATTTTATAATTTGGTTGAAAATTTTAAAATATTCTTTAAAATCGATTAAGAGAGAAGGAAATTATTAGTGTGTGCCTTTGCAAAAAAATAAAATAAAATAGTGTGTGTATATATAATTTAAGTTCAATTCAATGAGGATGATTTGAACATCTGACATTTTGTTGACAAATTAGCTGTAAATAAATAAATAAAATTGCTCATTAAGAAAGTATTATTTTCTAAAATATTAGCACATAATTTTGCAGTCTTGCACTCTATTTCCAAAACTTCATCAGAATTACACTTTTAGCTTTCAATTTTTTTTTAGTTCAACAATATGTGGAGTGTTGGAATTTAAACTTCTAACTTGTTGGTCGAGGTACATATTGGTTCATGTTGTATGCCAGAGCTATGGGCACTTTCCAATTTACTTTTCTAAAATATTAGCCCATACTTTTGCAGTATGACACTTCATTTGCAAAACTTTATCATAATTGCATTTTAGCACTATTGAAAGCAACCTGCACAGTTGACGGCATTCCGCAATTAAATGCCAGATGGTATGCATTTACGTCCATAGTCCCTACTGTGGTACCAACCACAAATTCTGAAGACTATAGGGTCAAAAACCTAAAAACACGGAGTTGAAGCCCTTTCTTGCAAGAAAAGCAATTTAAAAATCCACGACGAACGACGAAAATCAGAATAATTAAAATTGGTAAAAAAAAATCCTTAAGCACGGAAGAGACCCATTCATTCATTCACTTCCCATCCAACGGGGCTTCGCCTCGAGTCTTTTTCACCCTCTCCAGACCGCTCTCGCCTTTTTTCGCCGTCGATAGTTTTCCGGCGAAGCTCCGTCGTCTTATCTCTTTCTCCGTTCATCGTCTCTAGGGGTTTTGATTCTCGATTAGGGTTTCATCGACGACCGTTTCAGGTGCCTTTTTCCTGCTCTGATGATGGTTTTTTGTGGCGTTTTCTGTGGATTTCGGATCTACGTCGAGATCATTCGGATTGTTTTGTTTTCTCTTTGTTTATTTTTGCCTTGAATTTTTTTTCTTCGAGGTTCCTGTTCGGTTTCTATATTTGTTTTGGTTTTTCGTTGACGAGGTGTATGATTAAGAACGAATGACGATGATACCGTGGATTTCGTTGGAGGCTTTTTAATATCGCCTTCTCTGTGATGCTTGGAGCTTCTGTTTTTAAGCTTGTATTAATGTAGACGCTGCATTACTTTTGATTCTTATTTCGTTCATGGATGGAGAAATGGGTCGATTATCGATTTAGGGTTTGCTTTCTGTATAATCGTGATTTATCTCTAGCACGAATGCCAACGTTGAAGTCTGGTTTCATGATCTGCAGGGTTTTTTTTTTTTTTTTTTTTTTTTTTTAATTATTAGGTCTTCGATAGAGAGATTTGTGTCGACATGACAATGGGTGAGCGGAAGACTATTGACTTAGAGCAAGGATGGGAGTTTATGCAGAAGGGAATCACAAAATTGAAGAACATTCTAGAGGGTTTGCCTGAGCCTCAGTTCAGCTCCGAGGACTACATGATGCTTTACACGTACTATTTCTTCTGTTGCTTGAAGTTTCTTGTCAATTTTATGCATATTATGTGTCAGTACTCTTATGATGATCGGCTTGTGGTCTTCTGAATTTCGTTTGCAGTACTATATATAACATGTGCACTCAAAAGCCGCCACATGATTACTCCCAGCAGCTGTATGATAAATACCGGGAATCTTTTGAAGAGTACATCACTTCTATGGTGAGAAATAAGTTCATCTGATCCATTCATTACGATCTTGTGCATATCAGTGATTCACTTATCAACAACGTGAGCTTATTGCGTTATTTAAATGAAAATAAGTGGAGAGTACAGAAAACGAGTAGAAACCACTTCAAAGCCAAGGGAACTTACTAAAAGCTGCTCCAATTGGAAATTGTTGTGGTTTATATTAAAATCACTCACACACACACACAGCTTACACTCTGCGCAAAACCACAGTCTGATCTTGCAAAACATCATGATAGTTGTAATCAATTTTGACAAATTCAACCTGCACATTTTCTTTCTTGGTATTGGAGGTTATGACCATGCGGGTATTTTACATTAATTTTGTTCTAAGATGACTTCAGAGTTAAACTTATCTCCTTTATCTGACCACCAATGCATGTATATCAGCGATTTTTATCAGGTTTACTTCACCTTTGTTAGAACTTTGTCACATTGTGCAATTTTGAAATGCTTACATGCATGCCTTCTTTTGGAAAACCATACTTGTGGACGCATATATGCATTTCTAAAGATTTTTTTTTATTCCTTTAGTGTATTATTTATGTTGCTAGATTTTTTCATTTAGGGAATTAACTGATGGCAACATTTGAGTTCTAATAATTTTAACAATAACGTGCTCTTTCTGTTAATTGTGGTGTCTTAGGTCTTACCATCCTTGAGGGAGAAGCATGATGAGTTCATGTTGAGAGAACTTGTCAAAAGGTGGACAAACCATAAAGTCATGGTGAGGTGGCTTTCTCGCTTCTTCCACTATCTAGATCGATACTTCATTGCTCGAAGGTCACTTCCACCCCTCAATGAAGTTGGACTCACATGCTTCCGTGAATTGGTATGTTGTAACTTTGGATGTGTGGCTTCATTCTAAGGCCAACCTTGAACCTCTTGTACCACTTTATTTTACTAATGAATTCATTTACTCTGTATGCAGTTTGACTCATTTGATTATAAGACACAATTTTTAGTTTAAATAGTAATCTCTACTCATCTCAGGTGTACAAAGAGCTAAACAGTAAAGTGAGGGATGCAGTAATTTCATTGGTATGTTATTCCCCTTTCTCCCTTTCCTTTTCTTTCAAGCATGATCTTTGGGATTTAAATGTGCTTAATAACTATGGTCTTGTAAATCAGATTGATCAAGAACGTGAAGGGGAGCAGATTGACAGAGCTCTACTGAAGAATGTATTGGATATATTTGTGGAGATCGGGATGGGGCAAATGGATTACTATGAAAATGACTTTGAAGCTGCCATGCTTAAAGATACTGCTGCTTATTACTCTAGGAAGGCTTCCAATTGGATCCTAGAAGATTCTTGTCCCGATTATATGCTAAAAGTATTTCTTTTTTTTTTTTTTTTTTTAAATCAGTAGAAATACATTTTCCTAATGCATAGAAATGGTTTCTTATTGATTTGATTGCTTTTCTAGGCAGAGGAATGCTTGAAGCGAGAAAAGGATAGAGTTTCTCACTATTTGCACTCCAGTAGCGAGCCAAAGTTATTGGAGGTTTGTGGTCAACTTTTGCGATATCCTTCCACTTTCTATATATATATATACTTCTGTAAATCTCTCTCTCTCTCAGACCCTCCTTGATTATTCTCATTTTCATTCTTATAGAAAGTTCAACATGAACTGTTGTCTGTGTATGCAACTCAACTGCTGGAAAAAGAGCATTCAGGATGCCATGCATTGCTTAGAGATGACAAGGTACTATGAAATATGTTTTGTACGTTTTTTTCCCTTATTTGAAACAATATATTTAATGGTGGTTCTTCCTCGATGTTTATTTTCTTTTGTCCTCCTTTTCCCTTCTCTTGATTTTTTTGGGCTTGGGGTGATGTGGATATTTTTAGGTGGAAGATTTGTCAAGGATGTTTCGTCTCTTCTCCAAAATACCCAAGGGATTGGACCCAGTTTCCAACATATTTAAGCAGGTTGGCAGTCTGCTTTATAATTTTCTCTATATTATTTGTTTTTGGCTTGAAAGGGTATTGCGTGTTTGAATTATCTCATGTTGAATTTTCAAACTACTTTTTCTTTAAAGAGATTTTTTCTTTATTATTTATGCAGCATGTCACTGCTGAAGGAACAGCATTGGTCAAGCAGGCAGAAGATGCTGCAAGTAACAAGAAGGTTTCTTCCATCTCAATTAATTTTCTTTTTGAAGTTTTGTTGTCAGAATGATTCCTTGATTTCTTTAGTTATCTTATCGGATAGTATACAACCACTGACTTGTGATTTTCTCACTCAGAGACCATAAAAGATTAATATTTAGCCTCTATTTCTTTTATTCTAGGGCTTGTAACTTGGTTTTAAAGCCCCAATTTTTTCGCCCGTAGAAGATATGAAAGATGCAGTTGTTTGTACATTTTTTTTAACAAATAGGCAGAAAGGTCAAAGGAAGTTATCATTGATGTGGTTTACCCTTCCCTTTTTTTCCGTATAATTATTGAAATGCTCGATCTTTTGTGTGGAAATTAATATGAGATAAAAAGCTTTTTATTTTAGAATGGCCCTTTTTCTCTTTACCAGTCATAATATCTTAAGATAAGGCTTTTTACTGATTACGATGGCTTTTTGCTTCATCTCTGTTCTTTCTTTACCCTGTTAGGCCGAGAAAAAGGACATAGTTGGTTTGCAGGAACAGGTTTGTCTTTTCGCTTTCAAACTTCTAGATTATACTCTTTTTAAGTCTTCTTTTTGAGTTATAGCTGAGAGATGTTTGATTTCAGGTTTTTGTAAGAAAAGTGATTGAGCTTCACGACAAGTACTTGGCTTATGTGAATGATTGTTTCCAAAACCACACACTTTTTCACAAGGTATGTGACTTCCACCTTCAGAAAAATTCAGTGTAATTTTTAATATCACTATACTTTGATTCACATTTGAAGTGTGTTTTTGTGTAGGCTCTCAAGGAAGCTTTTGAAGTCTTTTGCAATAAGGGTGTTGCTGGAAGTTCTAGTGCTGAATTACTTGCCACCTTTTGTGATAACATCCTTAAGAAAGGAGGAAGCGAGAAGTTGAGTGATGAAGCAATAGAGGAGACACTTGAGAAGGTACTTTTCTATTTATTGTTCATTTGAAGTTTATTTAGTGTTGGAACTTTGGAATTTATATGATTCAAAAATACAGGTAGTGAAGTTGCTTGCTTATATCTGCGACAAAGATTTGTTTGCTGAATTTTATAGGTGAGTATTGTTACTTTGAGACAGTTGATGCTCTTACAGATTGTTTTTAGTTTATCTTGAAACAACTTATTATATGACTGGTGGCAGAAAAAAACTTGCCCGAAGGCTTCTCTTTGACAAGAGTGCCAATGATGATCACGAGAGAAGTATATTGACCAAATTGAAGCAACAATGTGGTGGTCAGTTCACCTCTAAGATGGAGGGGATGGTAAGCGTAAATGTACCACTAGAATTTTGCATGTTAGAAAATTGTGAGTTTATCTCAATTTTTGCATTAAGTTTTCACAAAAACAATAATTTGTTATACAATTAAATAAATAACTACTATCATCTTTTTTACCCCCCCCCCCCAAAAAAAAAAAAAGAAAAGAGATTAGATCGTGTAAGATAATTATAATTATGTCGAATAATTAATAAACAATGAATTGCTAATATTTAAGTCATATGTTTAGGTCACTGATTTGACATTGGCAAGGGAGAACCAAACTAGTTTCGAGGAGTATCTGAGCAATAATCCACAAGCTAGTCCGGGAATTGACTTAACTGTTACTGTTTTGACCACTGGTTTTTGGCCAAGCTACAAGTCTTTTGACCTCAATCTGCCGGCAGAGATGGTAGGCATTGGTTTCTGTTCTTTATATTTGGGTTGGGCAAGAATTATATGTTATGTTATATGCGATAGTTTTGGTTGTGCCTCAAAACTTGTAGGACGTTGATATATCAAACAATGTGTTCTTTTTGGTTCAGGTAAAGTGTGTTGAAGTTTTCAGAGAATTTTATCAAACAAAAACAAAGCACAGAAAACTCACATGGATTTACTCATTGGGTACATGTAACATCAGTGGAAAATTTGAACCGAAAACAATGGAGCTGATTGTGACAACCTATCAGGTGATATGCTTAGAAAAGTTGTTTCATACCTCTAGCTGGCTTTCCCTAAAAGATATTGTTTGTTGATAAATTTTCTATGGTACCAATTCTCTTATCAAATGTGTAGGCTTCTGCACTGCTGCTATTTAATTCCTCAGATAGATTAAGTTACTCAGAAATCATGACACAATTAAACCTGAGTGATGATGATGTTGTTAGACTACTCCACTCATTGTCATGTGCCAAGTACAAAATTCTTAACAAAGAGCCAAATACGAAGACCATCTCTCCCAATGATCACTTCGAGTTCAATGCGAAATTCACCGACAAAATGAGGAGAATAAAGGTATATTGGCAGCATCATCTTGTCAGTCTTTTTGTTTGGCATAATGAATGTGGTGTGAATCATTTTTGTTTATCATGTAGATCCCTCTTCCTCCTGTGGATGAGAAAAAGAAAGTTATTGAAGATGTCGACAAGGATCGAAGATATGCTATTGATGCCTCAATCGTGCGTATCATGAAGAGTCGTAAAGTTTTGGGTCACCAGCAGTTAGTGATGGAGTGCGTCGAGCAATTGGGTCGTATGTTCAAGGTTAGTTGTGCATATCACATCTCTTATTTTGCTTCATGTGACGACGCATTTCTCTCAGCTTCATAATTACTGAAACACAAACACCGTGCAGCCCGACTTCAAGGCGATTAAGAAGAGAATTGAAGATCTGATCACCCGGGACTATCTAGAGAGAGACAAAGACAACCCCCACTTGTTTAGGTACTTGGCTTGATCTTACTCTTTCCATGGGCAAGGGTGGTGGCTGGTGCTATTTCGAGATAGCACAAAAGGCTCGTGGTGTAAGCGGCTCGAGCACGAGCATGCTGCTGTAGCCTCTGTGACTCACGTGCCGCATTTTCATGAAATGTTAAAACCAGGAGCTGACTGATGAAGGTTGTTTGTACATTTTGCCATCCGAACGAGGTTAGAGCAAAGCCCTGTTATAAGGTTGTGTGTGCAGTTTATGGAGGAGGGAGGGGGGAGGGGATAAGATTTGAGTTATTTTTATATATAAAATGGTCCGATATTTATATCAGTGGACCATTCTTCTAAGTCGTCAGTGTATTACGAGAGGACGTGTTGGAGTTTGTTGAATGTTAGTTGAAATTGTACTTACCATCTGTTGCTTTTTGATTGTTAATTTTGAATACTAAGGCATCAGGTGAAGTTGGATACAAAAACCTCCGCCTTTTGTTCTGCTTGTTTCAGAACTTTCCACGATTGTTCTTTTCCCCTAGTTTGGAGTTGCACACAACGCTTCTATTCTATGAATTTTCTGATTTTGTTATCTACTTTTTACCCATATATTTTAAAATACAAATCAAGTTTTGAAAATTAAAAAAAAAAAAAAAGTTTTCAAAAACTTGTTTGTGTTTGTGGAATTTGGTTAAAAATTCTAATCTTTTCTTAAAAAAGATGAAGCTATCTCAATATAGAGAAATGATAAGAAAATAAGTACAATTTTTAAAAATAAAAATTAAATAATTATCCAACGGAATCTTAATTATTAAGCTATGCTTAAGTTACTTGACTTGGGTTTTAACTTTCAGACAATAATGTTATTTTTTAAAAAGAACATTTGAGTAATGTTACTGCCCTTTGGAGGTCCATGGTAATTTGATTCATTCTTTAATATAGTGACTTTGTATATTTGATATATCTTTATAAATGTCAACTTGAACATAACTAGTTAAGACATTATAAAGGTTAGAGGTTTGAATGAAAAAATCTTTATAAAGGTTTATGGATGACCAAATGTTTCTCCTATAAATATTTAAATATTTTGTAAAATATGTTATATTGAATTGAAAATTGATTCTATTTTTTCAATCTCGACAATTGAATAACAATATGTTATTATGATTTCAAGAAAACCACTATGGAAAAATAAGTAGAATTTGAACTTCAAACTTCAAGAAAAGTAGTACATGTCAATTACCGTTAAGTTATGCTCACTTTAACTAAAATAGAGAATGTTTAACTAATTATTTTAAATCAAAAGTGCTTACGTAATAACTATTTTACATAAAAATTTATTTTTCAAAAGGCATGCCAAACATATAAATGATTACAAGAATGAAGAATGAAGTCGCAAGTGGCCTTTTTTTAAAAAAAAACACACAAAAAACGCAAGAAAACGACAGCGTTTTCTGCTTAGAACCAGCGAACCGTTTCCTCTTCGCGCAATGGTTTAGTTAAAAGTATTCAAAAGAAACGCAAAAAGATTTTTGGTTTTGACTGATGTTGAAACGAAGTCTCCCTTTTGCCCTCACCAGGTCCTGTCTTTCCCGCGAAAACGAACTGCCATCTTTTCAAACCATTGAAAATCTCAGTCGCCATCTTCGAAATTGCAACGATTTGATTTCTTCAACCGCCGCTCACTCCATAGCCCTAAAGCTCGGATTCTTAAACCAAACTGTCACCGTCAACCATCTCATCAATTGCTATGTAAGATTCCGCAGAGTTGCAATTGCACACCAACTGTTCGACGAAATGCCCGCCCCAAATGTTGTCTCGTGGACCTCGCTCATGGCCGGATACATCGACGATGGTCGGCCGAGTATCGCCCTTTCGCTGTTCGGGGCAATGTCGAGAAGTTCGGTTGTGCCCAACGACTTCACTTTTGCGACTGCAATCAAGGCCTGTTCGATCCTTTCAAATTTAAGGGACGGCGAAAAGTTCCATGTCTATGTCGAGATTTTTGGTTATGGAGGTAATGTTGTGGTGTGTTCTTCGCTTATTGATATGTATGGGAAGTGTAATGATGTTATTAGAGCTAGGAGAGTCTTTGATTCCATGACTTGTAAGAATATTGTTTCTTGGAGTTCTATGATTGCTGCTTATGCTCAGAACGCACACGGTGACGATGCGATACAAGTATTTAGGGAATTCAGTAGTTTGAGTTGTGAACACCCAAATCATTTCATGTTAGCTAGTGTGATTAGTGCTTGTGCAAGCTTGGGCAGGCTGGTTTCGGGAAAAGTTGTGCACGGTGTGGCGATTCGACTTGGTTGTGATTCAAACGATGTAGTTGCGAGTGTGTTGGTTGATATGTATGCTAAATGTGGGAGTCTTGAGTATTCTGATAAGGTCTTTAATAGAATTTCAAACGCCTCTCTTATTCCTTATACTTCAATGATTGTGAGCACAGCAAAGTATGGACTTGGGAGACAGTCCCTTCAACTCTTTGAAGAAATGGTGAGAAAAGGCTTGAAACCTAACCATGTCACTTTTGTTGGTGTCTTACATGCTTGTAGCCATTCAGGGCTTCCTGATGAGGGCCTTGGTTATTTGACTTCCATGTATGATAAACATGGGATAATGCCTGAGACTAAGCATTATAACTGTGTTGTTGACATGCTAGCTCGAGCGGGGCAGCTAGATAAAGCTTACCAACTAGCAAAATCCATGGAGGTATCGCCCGATGATGAGGCATTGTTGTGGGGAGCACTGCTTTCAGCTAGTAGGTTTCATGGGAGGGTAGATATTGCAGCTGAAGCCTGTCAGCGACTGGTCGATTCCAATAGACAAGTTGCGGGTGCATACGTCACTTTGTCGAATGCTTATGCATCAGCTGGGGATATGGAGAAGGCTCAGAGACTTCGTATTGAGATGAAGCATACTGGTGTCCACAAAGAACCAGGCTGCAGTTGGCTCGAGATAAAAGATTCAAGTTATGTATTCTATGCTGGAGATATAACATCTTGCCCACGAAGCGATGACGTGTTGCGTTTACTAAGAGAGTTGGAACAGAAAATGAAGGATCGAGGCTATGCGAGAGGAAGCAAAGGGTTGGTGTTTGTTGATATAGAAGAGGAGGCAGAGGAAGAAAAAGTTTGGTTGCACAGTGAGAGAATGGCATTGGGATTTGGTTTGATCAGCATTCCTAAAGGACTCACCATAAGAATAATGAAGAACTTGAGAATGTGCAGTGATTGTCATGAGGCTTTCAAGCTTATAAGTGAGATTGTGGAGAGAGACTTTGTAGTTAGAGATGTCAACAGATTTCATCATTTCAAAAGTGGTTGTTGTACTTGCAATGATTACTGGTAATTTCTTAGGAACACAGTGAAGCCATTTTATTTCCATAGATAATAATTATATATTGAAATTCCAAACCCAAAATTATTTTTTGTTTTTTTAAGAACAAAAACTTAATAGAAATATGTTCAAGTAACTGTTAAGTTATTGTTCTAAAATCATGAGCTAACCAAAAATGAATTTAATGTCTAGTTGTTTTGTAAACAATTTTGCAAAACAAACTTTATCAGAACTTCCTAACTTAAATGAGGGGAGAAATAAAGTTTAGAATAATTTGTAAAACACGATAATTAATGAAGTTTTTATAAGGTAAAAAGTACATTTAAGTTTTTTTTTTTTTCTTTTTTCTCTCTTTTGAATTCAACAATTGAAGACGAAGAGATTCAAATCTCTAATTTCTTGATCGAAAACATATCTTAACCAATTAAACTATACTTAAGTTGAAAGAAGGAAAAAAAAACCATCATATCATAAAATGCACCGTTAAATTGCTCTTCCAAAATCACGAGTTTATGGACAGTGAGAATTCAATGTATACTCATAACATAAAGTTAATTGGTACAAAAACAATCTCCCAAACAAACTCCAACCCAAATTTCAAACTTCGAAAAATGGGAAGAAAAAAAAAAGTGTTTCAGAATAATTTGTATATCACTATTATTACTGGATGAAAATTTCAGTATGGTTGCCGAATGAATGTGGCTTGCCTAATAGGCTGCAACCTCTTTTTTTTTTTCTTTACTTGAGCTCCACTTTTTGGAGCTAAGATATTAAGCATTTACATGACCCTCAAGAGGGTGAAAAAACAAAAAACTCAACTCAAGAATAATTAAAAATTACATTTTGAATTTCCTAATTGATTTCGCTTTGTACAGAAGTATTGGTAAGTAACGAACTGTAAGTTTCCTAACCAATTATCAGATTGAAGTCAGTTTCAGTGAGTCCCTTAGCTTTCTCAACTGATCACCCCAAGGAAGAATAATCCAAGAAAATAACTATTTACATGGCTGACCTAATCTCTAGCACTGCGAAAACTCGAGTGGGTTATTGTCTGCGTAGCAACCTGAACCAACTGTACGAGTTCCCCCACATCTTGGAAGCTGAAATCAATTACCTTTTTAACTGATGCAACATAGTCCACATGCTTTCCTTCACTGGCACATGAACTAACTGCCACAAATGCATTTCGAGATTTTCTCGAGGCCTCCATGGCTGAATTCATATCACGTGCCTGCAACATGAAATGATCCAGATGTTACCGTTCAAAACTTATATTTCTAAGAAGAAATAGCCATTGAGAACAGCAGGATAAACTTCTGGTGAATCTGATCTTAAATAATTTGAGTTCTGCTAGAAATGAGAACTTACAAAGTCGAGGACCCGAGCAAAACTTGTGCAGTTTCCAGAATTCCAGATGTGACTACCACCGACTTTGTCAGAAGTAGCCTTATCCATAGCTCCTTGATTGCTCAAGTTATCGACATCTGATGCAGAAGAAGATGGAGATTCACCTAAAGAAATAATTCATTGAAAGAGCAACACAATGTTAACTAATTGGACTGATGAGAGAGAGAGAGAGAGAGTAAAGAGTTTCAATAAACCAATGAAGTTCAACATGAATAACAAAATTGACCGCATCCATTTTATCTCCTTTGATTCTATGCTGATAACACCATTTGGAGTAAGTTTTTTTAATCTCCTTCAGTTTTATTTTCATTTTTGTAACCTTTCAATGATTCATTAAAAAATTTTGGTTTTTCTTAGGAAAATGAAAATAATAGCTTAATTGGCCTTAGAGTTTAAAAGGGAGCATAGAGGCTAAAGCTACCGTATCGGTATCGGACTCACCTAAACTTGAAGTTAGCAAATATAGAGACCCTATTTCCAAGCAGGCAAGAGTATACGTTTGAACCAATATCATATCTTTTTCCTATTACCTTGCACTATTGTACGAAACAACGATTGCATCTCAAGGCGATCTCCATTGACACTTGAGTGTTTATGGTAAACTATCCGCAAGTATGCTACTTCAATACATTTAAAAGCCAAAGCTGCTGCAGCCATTTCTCCACGACGTTCATATTCAAGGGCACAGATCCTGTGAATGATTGAGAGTTTACAAATTAAAATAAGGTTTTTGTCATCAAGATGAAAATTCTTGAACATTTTAGTTAAATAAAAAATCAAGCATATACACACACATCTATATCCAAAAGATGAAACCAAAGACAACAAATAAACTCATCAGATTTCAATGTCCAGCTCGGGAATGACAAACACTATCCTAGATATTCTAAATATATGTTCAAACCAAAAAGTGGGGAGCTATCATAAGAGGGAGTCTGAAAGTTCTGATAAAGTATTGAAATGGTTTATTATAGGCCGCCATGGCCAATACTCGAGCTGAAGTAGGTGGCAGGCTTCCATTTTAGTTCAATTTACAAAAGCCTTATCTCCAGCCTCAAAAGTCAGCATGTGTATCAGATTGACTTACCAGTTAGCATCATTTAAAATGGTTGTAAGAACAAAGACACCATAAAACAAACATGAGCTAGCCCATTGGAAAGGCAACGTTAAAAATGACAGGCCTCAATGATAAAAGACCAACCATTGGAAAGGTAAAGTTTCTTGCATAAAACAAACATGAGCTATCAATTTTTTCGCCACTGGGATGGAATACAATTTTTCAAACATGAGCTATCAATTACTGCATTAAAAGGCTTCAAACAGAAAGAAACAAGTGACATAATGATCATTTTTACTTACTCGCAAAGTTCAGCTGTAATTGCATAGAACTGCATGTGAGTCATATCACCATGCTTGCCGCTCACATTGTTAAGAGTCTCTAGAAGGAATGCTCCATGAAGATACTTCAGAGCAGATTGAAAGTAAAGCTCATTACTTTCAAAAATGAATCCAGCACTCTACAGAATACATAAGAAAACAACGTGAGTAAGAATTAGAAACAGGTCCAATCTTGTAACAATGTTCAAAAAGAGTTGCAGCAATGAGGGAACCTTGAGGTGATCTGCATTGCCTCTAAGTTTTTTGGCTTCTTTCAATGTATTACAAGCGGTCTGATTGGAGGATTTTGTTCTGTCCAGATTTGAAGCAATATCAGCATTCCCCAAATCTTTTAATGTCTTTGACTCTGCTGCATCATCACTTTTAGGGGCATCGGCAATAGGCTGATGAGAATCGCCCGCCCTAGAAGAAACTCGTAAAGAATCACCACCAAGACGTGATGGTTCTTCTTTGCATTCACCTCTTTCTACTGTTCTCAGACCACCTTTATTTCCTGCTTCAGAATCCCGACTTCGCTTTGTCTGAAGTCTAACTGCTCTATTTGATTGAAATAAAGCACCTGATCTGTGGTCTTCAGCATCATGACCCTTGAGGTTTCGAGGGGTTTTCAATCCTTCAGCACCAAAATGAATCTTCTCCTTTTTAGTCAACTTAGTACCATGCTTTCGAGGAATATTTTGTTCATTTTCACCCGCCTCATTTGAACTAGGTGCAACATGGTAGGAATCAACCTCTGGCTCATATATCGTGCTCTTCTTTGAACGCTTAGGCATTCCATCAAAAACCTTCACCTTATCTAATTCCACATCAGACAAGACACTTGTGTCCTTCTCATTGGAAGCCAGAAAGAGAACCTTGTTCTCTGTGCAAAATTCCTTTTCAGGAAATACTTTCTTGCGTTTCTTGTGGCTCGGTTCCATGCTGTCATCTATATGATTATTGCACAACTTTGGCTGATCAAGGCTGTATGTCCTCATGGGAGATGATGAAACTGATTCAGCGGGAGATACTTTCACTTCAAATTTGGCTTTAGTTAAATGAGATTGAGAAACATTTGAAGAGCTAGAGTTAGCTGCCGCTGAAACTTGTCGAGCACCTAAATTTCTCTTCAGTAACTCCTTACCAACTGAAGTTTGTTTATGAATAATCTTCTTGTTTTGCATTTTCGGTTCTTTATCCCTGCTGATTTCTTCCATACCACCAGCGAAATCATTTGACACATCGGACTTCTTTTTCTTCTTCAATCTTTCACAACTTTCTTCCTTTGAAAGCACGGGTTCATGGAGTGCACTGTTATGAGAATTTTGATCATCCTGCCAATCCTTCAGTTTCCTTTTCTTTGTGCAAGCACTTTTATCACTAACTTGATTAGCAGAGGAGATCTCAGCTGTTTCTCCCCGTTTCTTCAATGAAATTTGCATTTTATTCTCCGTGATCAATTTGTTGTGCTTCTTTAAACTAACGTCACCGTGCTTCAGCATACCTTCCCCACCTTCCATATTTGACAGAAGAAGGATCAGAAGAAGATCCAATTATTTTTTTAAAAAAAGATCAATCTACTAGACAAGATTGAAGATTTAATTTCTCGTGAACAACTCACCTCTATCAATGGATTTTTCTTTCCGTTGACCTCTGTTCTTTTCCTCTACCAAGTTGTGCAGGTCACTAGAAGATTGATCCATTGAATTTCTCAATCGATTTGGAGGATTACTCAAGCCATTATTAAGACTTCTATTTTTCCTTGACTCCAGCTGCTGGTTTTTCAGAGAACTTTTGACATGAGTCGGGTCATTTCTGCTGACTGGATTTTGGATTTCCTTCAAAGTTTCTTTCTTTTTTCCTTGATTTGAAGTATCACCTGATGTTAGTCCATTGGCATGGGTCTGCAAAACATCTCCACTCTCAGGCAATGGTAGCTGGTACAGAGCATAAAGCTTTGCAGTTGTCTCGTCCTCACTAATGTCACACCGGTTCATCCCAGGCCTACACAATTGCAACAGAAAGTGGACTGGTAAGATAACACGTGCAAAACTCTAAAACAAGAAAATCAAGGAATTAGAAGACAACAATAAAAAAACTTGATCTAATTCAAATCAAATTTTTAAACACAAAATTACCATCAACTTAAATTATTCTTTTTTGTCAGAGAAAAAGCAACAAACTTACAGCCAATTTAGCATGCTGCACGACCATTTTTCAGGGAGTTGTGGTTTTGTCCCAAAGGGCAAAAGGCGCCACCTCTGGCAACTGTCACAGCATACCCATTCATCCACAGGAGCCACCACTGCTGGTTCAACCACCATCGAGGATTTGGACGTTTTGATTCCACTGTCATCTAGGCTTTTGACCTTTCGCAAGCCACCAGAAGCCCTCTCAATTACATCCTTACTTTTACGGTTTTCATCCAACCTCGAGGTGTTAAAAGAATCCCTATTGCTTGCTCCTACTTTCTGATTGCTGTGTAGTTTTAACCTGTGCCTTCTATTTTCTGATTCAGGAGTGTCAGAATCGGTGTCCTTTCTACCTTTTGATGCTTCACTTCTAAACTCAAAGCCTTTCTCAAATGAACCAGCTATTTTCCCACCAGCAGTCTGTGGCACTTCCAATTTCTTCTTGCCAACAATTTCAGGCCTTTCTTTCTTAATTGATCCTTTGTCTGTATCTGTTTCGTGTAGTGTAGTTGTACGAGAAAGCTTCTTCTTTTGTGGATCTAAGCAAGCATTGGACATAGTACCCTCGGAAACAGGTTTGCATTGCAACTCATTAGAAAGGAAATCCTTGCTTTCAAAAGACTCATTTTCTGATTTTCCATTTATGAGAGTAGTCTTCTCCTTCTGAAGAGAACCACAAACTTCGCTCTTATGATTGACTTGCCTTTCTCTATGCCCCACCTCCTTCTTCTTCTTAACCAATGTACTGTCCTTTTGCTTTAAAGTTATCTCGTTGGCTAGCTTGGCCAAACCATCTTTTTTATCCTTAAGGGAAAGCACGGGTTTGGTTTCTCGAAATGGTTTTTCCTTTCTTGACAACCCAAGTAGGCTGTCATGAAGAGGTGATATCAATGCTCCATGAGTCACTGGGAAAGAAGTCATTGCCTGTCCAAAGAAGGAGATAGAGAGAGCGCGCGGTAAGTATACAGATGCAGTTTCAACTGGAAAAATTAGAAAACCAGAAGAACTGTCACCTCAATTATCTTAGTCGGAGACTCATCTGGTGGGCATTGAGATATGGCCAGCATCCTTTCACTTACGTCAGAGCTGTTTTCTGATGATGAAAATGGAGAGTCATCAAGTCCAAGGCCACTGTATATTGCTGCATTTTTCAACCCACTACTGTCAGAACCAACTTTAATTCGAAATTTAAGTGATCCTCTGATCATTGGACAACCTAATCTGCTTGAAGCTTCAACTTTCAAAGGGCAACTATTGATCACTTTAGTAGATGGCAAGCATGAATCTACTCTCCCAGAGATACTGCCAGAAGTTTCCCTTGTATTGTGAGAGGAAATAGTATTGCAGACAATAGCTTCCGGCCTCTCAGGTGGTGGAGCTTTTGGATTCTGAGAAGAACCCTGCATGTACACGGTCATATAGCATAAAGCATTTGGAATTAGTTACATCATTTATATATAAGAAGGTGTTACTCCATTATACTTTTTCACACATAATGGCTAAAATAATTGGAACAGTTTTCATATACCTCCAAGGGCACATTATCCGGAGATGGTGCTGCATTGCATTCTCTTTGTTGATTTTTCTGGTGAGGCAAAATGGAATGAGGGCGTTCGTATGTAGGCAAAAATGAACCATAACCACCAAACTTTGACCCTAATAACAATCAAAACACCATATATTATTATTTTAAAAACACAAGGTTCATGTCAATCTGTCATGTTGTGATCTATGAAAGCAACTCACCTAAGTTTTCAGCTGAAACTCCACCTTCGAAGTCCTTTTGGAAATGACCAAGAAAACGCTCGATCTTCTCATCCTGAAAATACAATAATGGGAAGTCTAGTTAATCCACATGAGCAAAAAATTATGTATACTTACAAGTAAAAAAAAAAAACTTAACTTCTTTTTCTGGGTTACTAAACAGGCTGACCATAGAAAGAAAAGTGGCAAAGTTCTTCCAGCATGACTATATCCCAGGGAAATTATTTATGGATTCTTTACAAGCAAACAAACCCATAATGTTATACATTTTTGAGTTCCATCTCATTTCATTTCAACTGATCAACAAGAGAAATTATTTATCAATTATTTTCAAGCAAACAAAACTAATAATTTTTTACCCTTCTGAGTTCCATCTCATATCGTTTCAACTGATCAACAATTTAGTTTCACCAAACCAAATAATTTTACCTACACTCCAACTCTTCTCCTTTCCCAACTCACTGTTACACAGTATCCATAAGTTCAATTTACTTTGTACCCCATGTTTTCCCCTCAATCAAACTCTACTCTAATTAGGTTACAAACCAAAACCAAAAAGCAAAAAAAGTTTTTAACTTTTTGGAGAGAAAATAAACCATCAGCTTTCAAGTAATTTAGTTTATATTGGTTTTTAATTCACTGGGCCAATCAAGAAACAAGTCACAATCCGTCAACAAATTCTAACACTTAAGAGAATGCCCTTACAATGTAAGAGAGAGTAATATCAGGGTCAACATCACCGCCATTCTCCTTGTAATAGCAAGAAGCTTCGCCTTCTTCCATGTCAATGCAATCCTCCACCATCATCATTGGCTCCACAGAGCCCACCATTAAATGTGAACCAAAAACCCTAGTTCCAACAATCATTCTCCCTAAAATCCAGCATTATTTTAATCAAAAACAAGAACGATAAAACAACAAAACCCAGAAACCAGATGTATCAAACCACGTCTCTCGCACCAAAATCAGAACGGAAACCCTACTTCAGAGAAGCGGAATCGATATCACGATCGGCAAAGGCGATCAACCTGTCGATGTTGTTCGAGTAATCTACAAAAACCCCAAAAGAGATTAATTGAACCGAAAAAAAAAGGTTCGATTGGGTTTCTAAAAGAGCTCGAACTACGGAAATTTCCCACTTGTGAGAGGAAAAATCGATGATCGTAACGAAAGAGAACTGGGGTTTGGATTTTGCGGGGGTTTTTAGTAGATTTTGAAGTTCTTATATTATTTCGATTTCGTTCTGGATTTCTAAAATTTTTTCTCTGCTCATCCGCCTGATGAAAATATTATTTCATTTATAACCCAAAATTCTCTCCCCTTTTTCTTAGTGTGGGCGTAATTCTACTCCAAGATGACTGGCAAAAATACCCGGGGCGGAGAATCCTCTGTTTCGCTTTTCAGGTGCACTTCCAACCCGCTCCAAATAAATTTTTTATTGATTTTTTTAAAATTTATATTAATAATATTGTAATGTTTCAAAAAAATATATATATTAATAATATTATTTTCATAGTATATTTGGTATTAAATTCTAAGTAGGTGACCACCTTAGATTGAACTCATTCTTAAGTCAATCCATGATGGTTAATATTATTATTATTATATATGTGTTTGTTAAAAAGCTACAAAAACTTTTTGGATTATTTTGTCACTTTATCAAGTTTTAAATTTACAATATATGTCATCTACAATTAATTACCGATAATTAATAAATGATAGATTGTCACTAACTCATGAGAGAGGTAGTAGAGGTGTGCAAAAACCGACGAACCAAGCCAAACTGACTGGTTTGGTCCGATTTCTATAATTTTTTTAATTTTATCGGTTTAAACTTTTAAAAAATCGAACCTTTCGATTCGGCCTTCGGTTCATCCTTTTAAGAAACTAGAAAAAATCGAACCAAATGAAACTTTATAATTAAGGAAAATTGTGGCAAAGAGCATGTTCTCAACCATATATTTCATAAATATCTCATTTTAAAAAAATTATCGGCTCTAGCATGACTCATATTTATGAGATCAATTTATTCCATTTGTACCCTTACAATTTTTGCATATATTTATAATATTGTTATAATTATCATTTATTGTTTCCATAATTAAATCATTCAATTTAGGTAATTAATGTTACCATTACTTACATGAATTTATTTCTTGTAATAGTAAATATTTTTTCTTCCATATTTTACTATTCGAATTAGGTTAGAATTTCTTGTTACCATTAATAACCATGCTCCATTATTCTAATTGATGGTCTTCTCCACCGGTGTTCTTCTCCGATTGTGGATTCAATTGCCGTGTACGAATTTTTGTTCTCCAAAATGAGTAAGTCTTCTTCCTTATTCCTCTTCTTTGTTTTTCATTTGGTTTTTTTTTATTTAAATCTTATATTTTAGACTAAAGAAAACAGTATGGATAGTTTTTTTACATAGAAGTATATTATATATACGTATGTATATAATTCTATTATATTTTATGTAGGCAATAAGTATAGTTATATTTGCAGACATATATTATATAAACATAGGTAAATAATCGTCATATATTTTGTATTTGTAATAATCCTATTAATTTTGAGATAACCTTACAATATATAGCTATAATGTCATAACATGATCTATCCATTTTATACATACTGTATGTAATATATAGTGTTCAATGAGTTCCTAAATATATATTGTGTTGTATATTGTACCCATACATATATATGTTGAGGTATATAATATATACATCAGCATATAATCATTTTATATGTTTGGGATGACATGATACTCCTATTATATTCTCAGATATATATTATATATACCCCTACTATATTCTCATATATATAATATATATACCCCCTACGTATATAGAATGGAACCGTTGATAATGGAAAAGGTTGTCTAGTTTTTAAAATCCCTAGATTTTAGGAGGAAAATCGTAAAAATCTTTCATCTATTTTATTTCTTATCCAAAATTAATGGTGTTTGGAGGGAAGGATATAGGTTTCAACGTTTATGGAAAGTATCCATATATTTTATTTTTATTATATATAGAGAGAGAGTAATAAATAGAGGGGTAAATGAGTAATGTTCCTCTAGATTTGGCTTCTATTTGGCTTGAAAAGTGACAAACTCAATATTAATAGCAAAACGTGTCATTTGTGTAAAATTTGATTCCAAATATGCCATTCATGTAGTTAGCCCTATAATTAACTTAAAAATCCTTTAGTCCAACGCACCATCCAATGGTTAATACCCAAAGCCCAAGATGTCACTTTAAAATATTAATTGCACTATTTCTTTCAATCAACCATCAATCTCCCTCACTTCTTCTCTTTCTCTCTTTTCTCTTTCCCCATACGAACTCTTCCTTTCTCACTTTCTCATATTTTTCTTTTCCTCTCATTTTTTTCTCTTACAACTTAATCTCTTATTCTTCTTCTTTTCCTCTTCATTTTTCTCTTACAACTTAATCTCATCTTCTTATTTTCCTTTCATTTTTTTTCTCTCCAACTTAATCTCATCTTCTTCTTTTCCTTTCATTTTTTTTCTCTCCAACTTAATCTCATCTTCTTTTTTTCCTCTCCATCTTTGCCCTTACCACCACCGATGTCTCACTCCTGCAGTCACTAACTACCGCCAACGTCTCACTCATGCAACCACCTACAATCGCCGACTATGCTACTTATTTTCTTTGTTTCTCACTGTCGTTAACATCATCTTTCAACTCGTTGATGCACCTTTTCCTTGCCCTCATCTCTCGTCGCTTCTCTTTCTCATTCTGTCTGCTGGTAAAACGGACGTGTAAGCAAAAGTCGGTTAAAAATCGAACCTAACCGGTTGAAATCGAAACTAATTGGTTCTGTTTTTAACCAAAACCAAGGAAATCATCGGTTTCCTCAGTTTATGATATCTTAGAACCGATGTGTTTGGTTCGATCATCAGTCCCAATCAAAACCTGACAAAATCGAACAGTGCACACCCCTAAGAGGTAGCGTACTAGCCATTTTATTTTCATAAATTGCCGACAAAACAACATAGCTCACAGTCTTGCATGCTGAGTGGTAGAAGAATTCGGTGATGTGGTGATAGTAGGCAAAATAGTTAAAATATATTAATTTTGAGCCTATTTAGTTAAAATTGTAGTTTTAAATTGTTGGATAGAGTTATCTTTTCAAAAAATGACATTCACCATGTGACAGCATGTCGTCTCTTCAAAAAATGAACTATACATGCGTACCCAAATCTTAATAAATATGATATTAATAATTAATTAAAAATCATTAATATTGGTTAATTAATATACATTAATAATTAGGTTATAGTGTTATTATTCGTCTCCCATGTATAAAAATCTCGCATATATATATGAAGGGTATAAGAAAACTCATGTTGGATGAGTTCAAAGTTCCATGGATAATAATATCATGGGTTTTAAAAAGTGAAAACCAGTGAAACAAACACTGATATTAAATATTTGTCTGAAAACCCATGACAAAACTCATGAAACAAACAGTCCCTCAAATAAAGTTATTTTTCTCCGAAAATCCTATCGAAGCAGTGAGAAAAATTATCATGTAGTTCAAGATTATAACGTTATTCTTTCTAAATAAATAGAGAAAGACGAGAGAATGAAACAACTTATATTAAAAAAAGATAGTGTTTAAATAACCATTAAAATTCAATTGGCTTTAAAACATTAAAAAAAAAAACTGCAGTTATAATATTTAATTTGAACAAAAACAAATATAAGTAAAAAAAAAAAAAGAGAGAAAAATAGAGGGGAAAAAAAGAAAAAAAAATCCAAATTTTCGCTCCTAGTATGCTAGTATAGTCAAATGGCCAAAATATTTATTAAGATTTAGGTATAGGTCATCTCTCGACATGCTGCCACATGGCGGAGGTCGTCTCTTGAAGAGACGAACACTATCCATCAATTTGAAACTACAATATTTAATAAATAGTTTCAAAATTAATATATTTTAATAGTTTTAAAAAAGTACAATATTAAAAAAAACTCCTAAAAATATATATATTAAAAAACAAATAAAGAAATCGGGGTGGAGTATGGACAACAGGCTGGAATGGGGTGTGATAATTCTCAGTTATGAGAATTATTTAACTCTAAAACTAAGTTGTTCTTGCCAGTTTTGTGGATTTTGTTAAATAACAAGCAAGTTAAAAATAACATTTTTAAATAAATTCATGCAAGCTTGTTGGAATATGATAAAAGAAGGAATTAAGTGAAAAGATGCAAGAAAGTTGGCTTAAGTTGAGTTTTTGTGCATATTTGAAGAAGTGAAGAAATTGCAAATGAAATGCAATTGCATTTCCTTGGGAAGGCAAGGTGAAGAACAAAGAACAATAATGCAATTGCCATGCAATTCTCTGGACTTATAAATCAAGTACGAAATTCGCGGAGATTCACCAAAATTCACGTGATTTGCTCGATTTATGGGAGAAATTCCAGCCTGAATATCACGCCCAAAGTCTACCCAAGAATTAAAGAGCCAAAGATGGAAAGATTAGGCCTCGGATTATCTTTAAAAAGAGAGGAAGGTCAAAGAAGAGCAGCAACGTTTTTCCTTGGCGAATTCTGTTTCTGGGTTATTTTTCTGTTTTATTACTTTCAGACAGCATCCAACAATTTGTTTTTCTTTTGTTTCAGCATTTCATTCTTGCAGTTTAGCTCAATTAAATTCTGAGTTTGAACCATCTTCAACAAGGAATTTGATTTTCGGCACTTTATTTTATATGGGTTTTTCTGTTTTGTCTTCAACACAGCAGCAAGTCAAATTTCATCATCTATTTTTTTCTTTTTATTAGTTTATGATTCAGTTTACTCCTAAAATCTCGAATTAGATCTCTCCTCAACAAAGGTTGAAGAGGTTAAGATTCAAGTTTTTGAGAGAGAATTATGAATCGATCGCAGTAAAGGGGTTTCGGTAGCTTTTTGCCTTATTGGGTTTAATCTCATGCTGTTTAATGCTTCAAGTTTTGTTAAACTTTTAGTTATTGAATTAGTTTGACTGAATTTCATTTTCTTGTCTGTAGTGAAGTTGAATGAATAGTCGAATTTTAGATTTCAATTTCATCTCTCCTGAATAAAAGCTTGTTCATTCCTAGGTTCTTATTTTACAAGAGTTGAATTTTTCAGTATCTGGATGTATGCAATTTTGATTTTAATTTAACAAATCCAGCAATGTTACTTCTTTAAGGGCAATTTTCTTTAACCATTTAAATCGGCTGCCGTAAGTTTAATTCCCTTATTTAGTTTTATTAATTATGAACCTTATGGCAAGTAAAGTTTGGTTTTTCATTTCTTCCATAATGAGCTAAATTTTCTCTAGGAGTTCAAGTTGGTGAAAGCCCTAAGGAAAAATGTAAAAGCTCTAAAGCAAAACCAATCTAGCTAGTATGTGAACTTAGTTTGCTTTTGTTGAGTTTAGGTTTGGGTAAACCTAGTCGGCCAACTAGTAATTGCTTGTCAAGCTTGAACTTAATATCGAAAGAGTTAAGGGAAAGCCGATGTCACAAAAGCAATGGAGGAAAAGTCTTAGAAATAAGTTATGAACATCGACCCTGGACATAGGGCGAGACTCCAAAACCACTAGAGTTGTGTGCGAAAGTATCTAAGTTAGATTAGCCATAGACATATAGGTTTAATCACTTAGTCTCCTAAAGATTTTGAATCAAAATTGAATAGGAGTTGAACTCGGTTCACTTAGTTTTCACATGTTGTCTATGATTGCAATTGTATTTGAATAGCATTTTTCCAAAGGTGCTTGAATCACTTGAATCCCTATTTTAACTCATTGATTTTTCACTCACTCTTGTTAACAAACCAATTCCTTATATTTTTACATAATTCCTTATATTTTTACATCCTTGGTTTCCACAGTTGCATTTTGTAAGCAAATTTGTGTCGTCTTCATAAGATTTTATTAAAATCCGTTCCCTTGGGTACGATACTTTGGAATACTTCCAGTTTCTTTATTACTTCGATCATATGCACTTGCGTGTTGTAGCGAAAAGCACCGATCAGGGTCTAAGAGAGAAAATGTACTCTCCATCCCTATCTAGTTAATGGAGAAAATTTGTCCCCATTCCTGCATAAATGGAGATTTCCTGTTCCGTTAGGGTTGGGTCCCCTCGACCCTATCCTCGTGAGAAAAATTGACATCCCTAAAATTAATATATCATAAAACATGATTGTCACAACTCCATTAATCTCACTTTTTTTAGTACAACAAATGTGGGGTAGAGGGATTTGAACCTCCGACTTAAGGATCATATTTATAAGGACTACAAACGCTTCATTTGAATCATATTCAAATTCAAATACCAACTTTTAATAAGATTTTCTATTTATCTTCTTCTTCTTCTTTTTTACAATTATTATCTTCCAAACAAAATCTTAAATTCGCTGTTTAATTTTAAAATCATTGTTTTATTTAATAAACAATTCTTATGTTCAGTTAAAAATATTCAAAGGCTAATAAACTTTTTTTTAGTTGAACAATATTTGATGTGAGAGATTTAAACCTCTAATCTCTTCGTCGAGGGTAGTGGTCAATTACCACTGACCTATGTTCACTTTGACAATGACTAACGAACTTGTAGTTTCCATTCCGGTATTTCTCTTTTGAAAATTTTAATTTTATCCAAATATATTTAAATATATATATACCAAATCATTACAGAAAAAAGTTGGTTGGTTATGCCAGCAACTTTTTTTTTTCAAGCAAGCAAAAAATCATTTGTTATGAGTTGCATGTGATAAAATAACAGAAGACAACCAAACATTTGTGTTAACAAAATTTTTCCAAAACAACCCAATTGAGATTTTTCGTATCATTAGGGTCGAGTTTTGTTTTTTTTGTTTTTTTAAAACATGTGGGATGGAGAATTTGAGACTCAAGAATATATGATTTATGTCAGTCGAATTATGCTCATATTGACATATAGTTGAGAATATTAAAAGATTATTAACTGAATTGAAAATTACATAAAAGATTAAAGGTCATTTGATATCTTTAATCCAATATATATATATATATTAGACAACGGCACTTTTTTTTTTCTTTTTCTTTTTCTTTTTTTTTTTGAAAATGATATTCTCCTTTTAAAATTGCGTCGTTGTCAAATATCCTTTTATAGATTACGTCAGACTATTTTATCTATTTACCATTTCATTCAAATTTATTGGTTAATCACATCAAATAAATCTAATCTCCACTATTAGAATTAAAAATAAAAACGTAATATTTTTAAATTATACGTACGAAAACAAAAACACACGTAAATGAAGCTAAAAAAATGAGATGTTTTTATAGGTATTATCGAAGTCAATGTTCAAAAATTCCAAAAGTTGTCTGAATATCAAAGTCCAAGCCTGACTTCATTGTATCTGCACAAAATCACAGGTTTGTTCTCAATTTTCATAGATACAATCGAAGACAAGTACTGGATATTGCCTCCCAACAATTATTAAGTTGAAGGACTTGATTGTGACTTAGGTTTTTGTACTTTTTCCAAATGGTTGGTTTAGAAACTATTTGGTTAATTGGATTTGAAATTGACATGATTTAACATTAAGACTCCGTTTGATAATCATTTGAGCCCCGTTTGATAACCATTTTGTTTTTGATTTTTGGTTTTTGAAAATTAAGCCTATAAATACTACTCATATCCATGGATCTATTTGTTTTGTTATCTACCTTTTACCTATGTTTTCAAAAACTAACCCATGTTTTGAAAACTAGAAAAAATAGTTTTCAAAAACTTGTTTTTGTTTTTAGAATTTGGCTAAGAATTCAAATACTTCCTAAAGAGAGATGAAAACCATTGTACAGAAATTTGGAGAAAACAAGTTTGATTTTCAAAAATCAAAAACAAAAAACTAAATGGTTATCAAACGGGGCCTTGGTTTTTTGTTTTTGGTTTTTGAAAATTGTAATTGTTTTCTCACAATTTCTCTACAATGGCTTCCATCTTCTCTACAATGGTTTCCATCTTTCTTAATAAAACACTTGAATTATTAGCCAAATTTCAAAAATAAAAACAAATTTTTTAAAACTATTTTTTTTAGTTTTCAAAACTTGGCTTAGTTTTGAAAACACATCTAAAAAGTAGATAAGAAAACGTGGAAAATTATAGGTGGAAGTAATATTTATAGACTTAATTTTTAAAAACCAAAAACTAAAAGTCAAATGGTTATCAAACGGGGCCTAAATTGTTCAAGTTTGAAAAATAATTCAAGTTCAGTGCATATATAATGTCATTGTTCGACCAATAACATTGAAGGACGTCTTTATAAACGTGTTAAGTGAGTATGTAAATAATGTATATTATTGATTTTGCATGATGTGACAATCTTATTAAATAAGTATCAATTTGAGCATAGCTTAGTCATTAGTAGATAGATAAGATACCGATTACCATTCCAAATGTTAATAGTTCATTTTTTTATTTTTTTTTGGAGTTCAACAATATTTGGGACAAGATAAAAAAAAATAGTAAGTTAATGAGTCAATCAATGGAAAAAGTTAAATTAGTCGACAAAATATGTCTAGTTATATTTTCAATAATGATCAATTTAAATCAATGTGCATCTACGAGTGAAAACGTCATGACCAAAACAAATCACATAATTTAATAAAGTACTATTTAGGCAGATGATTTTATTTGGGAGTGTAGGCATACCTAAACATGTTAACAAGCATGCAAAGGTTTTTTTTCAATCGAGTTTGGCCATAAGATTCAAAGGCACGTATGGTGGAATTTTGTCATGTGATTCATAGTGTATTTGAAATAACTTTTGAAAAAAAAAGGTTAAATTTTTTTCCTTTCTATAAGAACCTTAAAAAATTTACGTGTGTTTAGTATAGACTATTGAATAAGTTTAGATAATCAAATGTGTTTAAAAAAACACGTTTTAAAATTTTGATTAATTTAAAAATAATTTTGAAGAAACACTTGAGATATAGATTATTTAAAAATAATTTTGTGATTTATCAAAAATTTTCTAATATGTTGTAAGAAAGAATAAACATATTTGTAATTAATAGAATCACTTTTGAATACAGTATATATATATATATATATATATATATATATATATATATATATATATATATATATATATATATATATATATATATATATATATAGCACTTTAACTTTAAAAAGTGTAAGATATAAAACTATTTTTATTGAAAATATGTATTTTTAAAATGCATGTTTAAACTATAATGTATTCCATACCGACCCTTAGTTTGTCAAACATGGATTAATTCATTAGCCTTAGTGATACAATGATTGTTATTTAACGTACGAAAATTGATTTGGTGGGATAAGTCAACCATTTCCAAAAAAACTAGGCATTGTGGTGAAAATTTTGCACTTTGATGTTGTGCTAATGGAGTTGTTATCGTGTTTCAAGGGTTGAGTGTTTTTAGTTACCTTTAATAAATAAAGTTACAAGTTGGTTCAGTGATTCAGTTATCATTTAATCGACGATTATTTCACATAGTAAATAGTACAAGAATTGATGGGGTTTTTAAAAAATCAACAATTAATCATTAATTCTATAATCATTTCAGTAAAAAGAAATCGATTTGAAAATTTTAAAGCAATATTTTTTTACCATATTTTATTTTAAGAATAAAAGTCAATAAATTGAAGAATTATGCTTTATTTCATACCAAGAATATTCTTTAATTAAGAAAGTAAGAAAATGTCTCATAGCATAATTCTCAAACATTATTTCTTTAATTATTTATAAAATTTTAGGCTACATCATAAAAAATATCCTTAAACTTTGTCATTTGTTTAAAAAATACATATATTCTTTCAAAAGTTGCAATATTATTCCTAACTTTTCATAAACGTTTCAAAATTAAGAATAAAAATATGTTAGAATATTGAATAAAAAATCGACGTGACGGTGACCTAGAACAACGTAAAGGTGACTAAAACGTTTGTTTAGATTAAGTATGAAAGAACAACATTTAGATATGTGACTTTTCGTGCAACATTTATCTAATTTTCTACAAATTTGAAACGTTTATAAAAGGTGGTGTTGTTGCCAAATTTTGAATAGGAGAAATCTCACCTGACCTCCACGTGACAACGACAGTGAATTTGTATTCTTGGGGGAAGAATGCGGCTTGCAAGGCAAGAAAAACCTGGACACCGGTGTGGTGTAGGCCACATAGGATCCGACGCTTAAGTCAAAAAGAGTTTTGAGAGAATTTAGGAGTTCTAGGAGAGTGTTGTAGGCTGGAATAAACTTACCTTGCTCTCCCCTCAAGAGAGAGCTTAAATAGCTTCATTCCTAGAGTTTTTTTGTGGATTTCTATCTTCGAATGAGGAAAGAAAATATTGAATTGGTCTAGATCGAGAGCACATGGGCCATGAGGGACCGAGGCAAGGCCCAAACATGTGCTTTGCCAAGTGGTCGGCCTCGGCCGACCACTGGCTTGGGCTTCGGCCCAAGCTCGCTTCTTCGTCCCTTCTCGTTATGGGTAGGTCCCCTGTCGGTTTCAGTATGTTTTGATTTCGTATTGGGCTTCTTTCCTTGTTTGGCCCTTCATTGCAGCCCTTTAGCCAGTCCATTCTTGTTGGTCAAATTTCACCCATAATATATGGTAATATTACGAAAGAATAATAATATTTTTGAAATAAAGACTAAGTTCAACCATATTTTTTATAATGTAGCCAAAATTTTACATCGAAACCGGTTACTTTTCATCGTCTTAGGCTATGGACATGCGGTATATTATGCTTTCGAACTTTTATTTTTGTTTTCCTTTTAATTATTATTATTTTTTAAATATCTTTTCTTTATATGATTATTTCTCCCCTCTACATTTCTATCAAACCCGTTTCTCTGTTCTAGGGTTCGAGGTTGGGAAATTGCCAAAAATATGATAAAATAAGGGGTATTAAAGAGATTTAGGATGATTTTTATTTTTATAGAGTAGTAGGACTTTTGAGGGTATGAAATTATCATGTTGCCCTTCTTAGAAAAATCCATAACTTCACCTCCATTTAGCCTCTCACGTAGCTTTCTCCTTATTCATCAACATTTCTCTTTCACACATCATCACTCCAAGCGTTTGAATAGCAGGCGACGGCTCCGGCAGTGATGGACGGCGATGACAACAACCAACCTCCTCATGCATAGTAGCGACAATAGGGAAAAAAAAAAAGGAGCTCCACACCAACCTTCATCCTCAAGAGAAAAAAGAAAAAAGAACATTTCACTCCATTTCTTGAAATCTCTCTTTGGGTAGGCTTGAGAAAATTTTTTCACAATTTTATATTTTTTGTTGATGAAAAAATTTGTTTCTTTTTACTTGTTGCTTGAAGAACAAAATGTGAGTAGTTTGCTATTTTGTTTTTTTTTGTTTATAAGTATTTGACTATGAATATTTAGTTATTATTTGGTTTGTGCTCTTTCTTGCATTGATTTGTAAGTATGAAATTCTAAGAAGGAAAAAAAAAGAAGAATGCAAAAGCTTTTAATTATGATCAATTTTTTTTTATGTGTATTGTATTTTTACTATTGTTATTTTGGAGTGTTTAGCAATAAATAGTTGCTTGGTACTTTAATTATGGGATTCCTCCTTATTTCTTGCATTGTTTTGTGAAAAAGAGAAATTATGATAAAAAAAAAAAAACATAATGCAAAAAGTAGTCAATTATTTTTATTGATTTTATTTATGTTATGGTTATTGTGGAATGTTTGGCCATAAATTGTTGCATGAAGCTTTGATTATGGTATTCCTTCCTCTCTCTTGCCTCAAATTTTTTTAATTGTTTTTTTTGTAGGACTTAAAGATTTTGTGATAATTTAAGGATGACCCATGTTCGTGTTGAAGGGAATAATCGAATTAAACCTACAATGGTAGCATTGGAATCAACTTTGATTTTATTTAGAATTGAACAATAAAAATTAAGGTTAAGCAAAACATACCTTGAAAATAATATGGAGAATATTTATGGCAAGTCTTTATCTCCTCCACAAAGTCTTTCTGGCTATGACTCGAACACATGAACAAGGCTTATGAGAGCCTCTTGAAAGAAAATTCATAAGAGATTAGAGAGAAAGAGGTCTAGAAATAATTCTCTATTGAGGAGATGGGTGTTGTGTCTAAGGTCTCAACCCAAGGTTCTATTTATAGAGACCAATGGCAAATATTTGTCATAATTAAAATATTATATTTTAATATCTAATATATTAAGATATATCTTATTGATGCACGTACTTTTACATTTCCGCAAGCGCACGAGTCAAGTAATATAAAATAGTATTCCTACCAAGTATCGAATCCACAGAGGTTAGTTTTTACTTCAATTAATTACTACGAATACTCTTACTTAACTTTATTTAGAGAAAACAACTAAATGAAGATAAGCTAAACTAACGACAAGAAAAAAAAACATGAAAATAATTGGGAGACACAAACATGAGGGATAACTTGGGAAATGATCAATTACTAAGCTAGCAGATAATTATAACCCAATAGATAGTGAACTCATAAGTCTAGAAGCTTTAAAGACATGGAATCTCCTCTCGGTCTCCTCCACTCTCAAGTACTAATTAACTAACCTAGGTCTCCCTAGAGCTAGCTAACTCATACAAGACGTTAAGGCTCTTCATTACGAACTTCTAGTGTCTTTTTATTAACCCCGACTGTTACTCAAGTAAATAAACGCTAGTTATGCAATTGGGTTATTGTCTAAGCTTCTCTTCGTCGAGTTTCCACTTAGAAAACTAGTCAATTAACCAATATCCAACTAATTAACCTTCATCACCAACTACAATTAATTAACTATTAATCTCGTTGTCACTCGAGTAGTTAATTAATTGTGCATTAAGCTAAACTAATTATCCTCTTTCAAGCTCAACTTAGAAATACCTAAATTAATTAGAGAAACAATGATTAAAGGTATTAAGCAACAATTGCATAAATATAATGATTCAAAGCCCTAAAAGCAATAAACATCTATTACTTAAGAAATTAATCCAAAGTTTCCAACAATCAAGCATAAAACAGTGTTTAACAACTCAACCCAAGTAATTAGGGATTAAACCATACAAAATCAGTCAATACAACTCAAAAATCCATACTTTACAGCCACTAAATTAACTATAAATGAAAGGAAAAGGGAAGAAATTGCAAATAGAGGACGATTTTGCGTTTCTAAGGTGTTATCCCAAGAATTCGAGCTCCAAATCTTCAATACTGCTCCAATCCACTTACAAAATGCTCCCAAAACCTCTCAAAATAGTATGGAGTCGAGTTTAGGGCAAAAATCCTCTGTTTTTCCCAAAACCGAAGAGAAAATGTTGCTTTTATAACAAGGATCAAACACGTCTAAAAACGTGCATGCTACTAGAGTCGTAACACCTAGACGCTGCCCAGAAATCGTGAAAATCAGTACTGCAGTGGCTAGGTGCTATCACTCTGCCCTCCCTCTCTGTCTGAGGCGCCTGGGCACTGGTTTGGGCGCCTAGGTGCCGTAATTTTTTTTTTGTTTTTTAAACTTCAACTTGAAAATCTTCAAACTTTGACCTTCAAAATGAAATCTTTCTTGCTAAATATTTTATTAATCATATTTTCTCTTCTTGAATCTTAAAAAAAAGCTCTAAAAGGGTCCAATATCAATCAAAATACTCCCGAACACTCGGTTTTGCTCCGTTAGCTTTGTTTTTACAAAATAGACAAAAATATGCATAAAAGCTCACAAATTCATAACAAAACTAGCATTAATATAAGGAATAAAATAGCACTAAATAAGTGTTATCACTTATACTTATTTAAATCTCATTCAAATCTCCTACGATATTTATTTATTTAAATCTTATTCAATTTTTATAAATATCTTTTCTTCAATGTATCTAATATACATTAATTATTTTAATATTTAATGTATCAAATACAATAAATATATTTTTCTCTTTTATATTTAATATATCTAATATATTAAATATTAATTTGAACATTTCAAAATTTTCTTTCAACTAAATTGATCTTTTAGTGTTACTATGAGCTAGCAATGGGACCTTATGAATTTACAAATTATAAGCTCAAATGATACAAAATTAATTAATTAAGCTCTTTAATAATTAATTAATTTTCATTCATTAACTATAGGTCACTCTACTATAGACTTGAAGTTGCACTCTTATGCGCTGTAGAACAAGTTGTGTCCGTGGATATAACCATTACATGCAAGTCGATCCTTCATGAGTTGTTCATAATTACAGCTTGGTCAAAAGTTCGTTTTACTCATGTAATTACATATTGCACCTTAAGTACCACTGATCCTCTAATGAACAATTTGTTTATGATCCAATCATAAACTGAGTCTCTCTTGGGCTAATGAGAAGGTGGGGCCTCATTGTTCAAGTTCGAAAATCAACACTTAAGGGAACTACTAATCTACTTGCTCTATATGAAAATGAGTGAATTCCATCTTGTGAGATTATGTTCATAGCTCCCTATTTGGTCAAGTCCCCAAAATGGTAGACATATTGAATCGGCTACAACAACCATTCTCATCCATGCACATCAAAGGACAAGCCTTCACAGGTAGGAGTTCATAATTAACTCATGATTAAGATCGAGTCGCATATGATCATCATGATGAAATATTAATCTTTTCAATTAATGGATTTATAAAGAGAGATTAAATATTTCGTGGTCCATTCTTATACAAACTCATTGTATAAGATACCCCCAATCACATATCTCCACATGAACGATTTGGATCAAATCATTTGTAACTATTACAAAGTGGGTCGTGTCAATAATGTTATTAGGATAAGACATCCAACCTTATTCATATACTATGACCCTTTAGGTTATTTTTTGAACATGATCCTCCCGTATGTCAACCACATACTGTTCAAGATTACACTAATAACCTTAGATTTTTTCATATAATAGATAATATTATATTGCAAATAAAAGAATCAAAATTATTATTAATTATTAAATAAATTATTAATTACGAGACTTTAGTGCATAAATCCACACGTGTTTTAGTTCGTTATGATGGAGTATGGGATGACAAAGAAAGAAAATATGAAGGAGGTTTATTGAAAGGTATTGTCGTAAGTAAAGAAATCACGCACAATGATTTAGTAGTTGAAATATATGCTCTCACCGAAGTTAACCCTAAGGAGTTTGATATCAAACTAAGATGCATATATGAGATAAAATCTGAAAATCAAACTCCTCCATTTGAGATAAGTAATGATCGTGATTTGAAATTTTATCTTTTGGGTGAAAATATATTTGAAGTCCCCCTGTACATCTCATTTGAACCTAGGTATAAAGGTTTGACCTCAGCCAGTAATTTACATGTTAAAGGTAATAAATCTATTTTTGGGAGCAATCAAGTTAAGAACTTAGATACAAATGTTTCAATTTTAGTGCATACAATATTAGATGATAATGTAGTTCAAGTTGGCTTAAGTGATGACAGGAATTAGACCACTAGATGAGAATAATATGATTCAAAAGAATATAACTTTGTATTAGAGTTTGATGAGGCCAAGAACTTTACTTGTGAATCCTATGGCATCCCACAAGAAAGAAGTACTTCAAAATATTGTAAAAGAAAACACAACGTTGAGGGGCTGTTTGGCGCGCTGGTTTGTAATCAGGAAGCCTGGGAATCACAAAACCTGAGAATCCTGGGCCGTAATCAGAAAGCCTGGGAATCCTGATTATTGTGTTTGGGGTGCAGTGTTGAGTCTGTCTGGTTTGTTGAAACTTATGTTTGGGGTGCAGAGTTGGGTTGGATTGGAGCTGTTTATGCTGTTTTTTTAAGACAATTTTTAGCTGCTTTTTTGGATCCTATTTTTTTTGTACTTGATAAATTCTTTGTTGAATTGCATATCCATATTTTTCCTTCTTATGTGGATCAATTGCTCCAAAGATACGAAATATACTATGTGTAATTTGTACAAGTATATTGATATCTCAATCACTCCATTTATGATCATTTAAAATTAAATAACATTAATAAGAACATATAATTAAAGTAGTTTGCAATGAAGGTCTAAAGTTGGCAAAATTACAAAACATCAAACAATACAACATAGTAGAAGGTCTGGAAATCATAACATCATACTACATAAACTTAAAGGAATAATGAAAGATAATAATAGTAGTCTAATACATAACTGAATTACAATTAAGTAGTAGATGAAGGAGACGAACGCATCGAGTTGTCATCCATGGGGGGCTGGGGTCCAGGTTCTCTCCCTAAGACTTCAACACAGTAATCATACTTCCAATCAGTGGAGAATGCAAAGAAGGAGTTTAGCATCATACTATATGACAAAAGAGTCTTCGCAACAGCCATGCAGTCCTGCCTTGTCATCCTAGGGATCGCCTTTAATTCTCCATATAGCTCGTTCGCACAGGCTCTTTCAATGCGGTCCTTTTCAGAAGGCCAAGATGCAATCCTCCCAATCTGTTCCGCAGTTAAGTTGAACCCGTTGTTCAGGATGTCTGACATGTTGGACTTTGAGGATATACACCTCCTCCTACTCGGTCTAGGCCTTCCAAACTCTCTTGTTCGACTTGTGGGCGTACCTGATGTCTCTTCCTCAATTGATGTATCAACTGTTGGTGGATCGCAGACGAATGTATTTTCAAATTCAAGGGGGAAGTCATCATCCAAATCAATCGCACCGTTTGATGTCATCTCAGCTGGAGTCTGTTCGCCTGCCCCCGTTGCTCTATCTTTTCCAAATATTATGGCAAGATCATTAAACCAGGGGATTTAAAAAAAAAAAAAAAACAGATTTATTTAGTTTCAATTTTTTCCCTAAGTTCAGTAACTTAGGGAACCAAAAAGCCAAAATATGTACAATTTATGTAATAATTGAATACAACTTCATTCACGAAAAGAAGTATACACATAGCCATATATATTACAAACAATTACCAAAATATCTGTAATATACCAAAAAAAGTTATAAAAAAAGTAACATATCTAATATCACAACATACAACAAATAGAACTAAGTTCTTAAAAAATATGTAAATAACAATGTCTTCGATACTAAACAGAAAAAAAAAAATAGTGGGTGGAAAAAAATTTACGTTCAGAAGATGAATCGATTCAAGGTGCACTAAACAGATTCAACTGTAAAGATACAAGGCCTACAAAAGAAAGTAAACAAATTAGAAGGAAAAATAGAGTTTATGTAACAGTGAGATGAGCAATGACAAAACCATACAAAATGAATGAGTGAAAGGAATGATACCTATACGATGTTTGGCCCGATTCTTGATTACGTGCTCCTTGAAGGATGAAAAAAACAGCAAACAATTTTCAATGCAGACCACGTGATGTAGACATTTGATAGAAACAAAAAAAAAAAGTTAGTTTATAAAGAATGAAGGGGAATAAGAAGAATACTTAAAAAGTAAACAACATATAAAGAATATAATACTATGCAGATGAACTCATATGATCGAGTTGAATGCTTACCAAAGAGAGGAATCCTTCTGTGAGAGAGTGTAGTGAATGTGTTTGGGTCTCAAGAGTGGTAAATTTAAAAGAAGAGATTGAAGAAGAGATGTAATTAATCACCAACTACCACTATCACCATTAAAAGGGTTTAACATAAATGGATGTGACTATTGGACACTCAACCACCCAAGTCATTGCAAATAAATATAACTCATCATCCCCTTTCATTAAATAAAAGGAGTTTGAAATACATAGATGTGACATAGAAACCCAACCAACAAGATAAGTAATTTAATATATGAGTTGACAAGTATTGCCCACTCTATATCCTTAGTAATGAGCAAATTAGATCTAACAAGAATAGGTGCAACTTGGACCTAATGTATGCAGAGATGAAGGAATTATAATGAACAATTCGTGTAATGAAATGAGCTAAACAGGAATTATAATGAATAATTCTAATCGTGATGAAACAATTATGAATTCTCAACAAATGAAATCCTTCGGAAGGATAAAATGCTTAGTTGATTCTGGTAATCAAAACTATTCAGGGAAACTGCAACTGGGCATGACAAGGAACGAAGGAACTGATATTGATGTTCAATTTATCTTCATCAATTTTAAAAATGGATGACCATCAACAAAGAAACTAATTTTGATAATGACAGCCAAAAAAACTTGAATTATTGAGTTTTGCAGTAGCATTGTTGCACGCACATTCATTAAAGAAAAGGCACAAAAAAAAAACAATTCTGAGATGATAACTTGGACAAGGACAAGCCATAGCGAGAACTGAACAAAAAGGACAACATCATAGATAAAGATCACAATAATTAATGTTTGTTTTCAGCTATTAAGGATACAAGATGCAGCTATTAGCATTGTTTCTACTACCTGCATTCTTCGTCTATCCTTCCTTCAAATCATTTTTCAAATTTGAAGGTATATTTTGTCAGATTCAACCATTTATGGGGCAGAAATTTAGCTTATACCATCTAGGTTTAACGATAGGTTCCATGAATCTCTAAAATTGTGAAAGAAAATTCTTACCTGTTGTAGGAAAGTCAATGTTTCCGTAACGAGAAGGAACCTGCTCCAAATCTCAGAGAAAGATGAATCTTCTTCCTGCTACACTGGAAACCCCATTGACGACTGCTGGAAATGCGATCCAAATTGGCCAAACAACCGTCAACGCCTCGTCGATTGCGCGATAGGATTCGGCCAGTACGCTCTCGGCGGCAAGAACGGTGAGTTCTACATCTTCACAGACGACTCCGACGACGATGCGGTCAATCCAAAGCCCGGAACATTACGATACGCCGTGATATAGCCACAACCTCTGTGGATCGTCTTCCCCGCCAACATGCTCATAAAACTCTCACAGGAACTCATCTTCAACAACTATAAAACCCTAGACGGCCGCGGAGCCAAAGGTCGGTGATCGACTCGTTCAGCGATGAAGGAAGATAAGGGTGGAGACGGAGAGTGAGCAACAGACCTTGAGACCTGAAGACACATGGTGCATGAAGGAAACAGAAGATTTGACGATGAAGGACAGACCTGGAGACGAGATCTGCCGAAGAGTTGTTGCAATCCTCTGAGGTCGGTGATCGACTCGTTCGACGATGAAGGAAGCAGAAGGTGGATACCTCATCTCTACCGAAGCGGAAGATCGGCGATGAAGGACAGACTTGGAGACGAGATCCATCAGAGAGTTGTTGCAATCCTCTGAGGTAGGCAATCGAATCGTTTGGCGATGAAGGAAGAGGAAGGTGGAGAGAAATCGAGAGATATGGAGAAAGGGAAAGGTTTCATTCCAAATCGTGAGAATGAGAGATGTGAGAGAGAGAAGAAACCATGTGAGACTGCGTGTTGTAATTACAACCCAATTACAACCCTACCGTGTTCCATTAATTTGAATACAGTGGCCCAAACAAGGGTTTGGATTTGGATTCCAAACCAATCCAACCCAATACATTCTACCAAACAACCCCTGAATTCAGAATTGTCGATAGAGAAGCTGATGATTTAGTAAAATTGTTCTTGGAAAAGTTAAAAGGTGCAATAGGTGAAGGTAATGATTTAGTTTTTGTATCAGATCAAAATAAAAACATATCAAAGTCTATTGCTTTGGTATTTCCCATTGCATTTCACAATCTTTGTGTGCAACATTTGAGAGAAAATTTGAATACTAAATTCTTGCAGTTCCTTGTATTAAAAACAAGATAATATATCAAAAAGTGGGTACTTTGCGTTATATTTTTTTTTCTTATACTTTCTCATATCTACAAATCAAAGTTTCGAGCAACAAATCGTAGCTAGACATTTCACAAAAACCATAACAAAAGTATAATAGATCAAAATATGAGTACTTTGCGTTCTATTTTTTTTCTCGTAATTTTCATACCTACAAAACAAGGAAAAAAATGGGAACTTTTAAGAAAATCTTTTTTTTTTCTTGTAGTTTATCGAGTTCCTCATACCTAAAAAACAAGGTAATAGATAAAAAAATGAGTACTTTGCGTTCTTTTTTTTTCTCGTAGTTTTTTGTACCTACATAAATCAAAGTTTTGAGCAGCAAGTCATATATAAACATTCCACAAAAACCATAACAAGATCAAAAAATGGGTACTTTGCATTTTGTGTTTTTTTTTCTCGTAGTTCCTCATACCTAAAAAAAAAAAGAAAAAATTGGTACTTTTAAGAATTTTTTTTCTCGTAGTTTCTCGCAATTCCTCATATCTAAAAAACAATGCAATATATCAAAAAATGGGTACTTTGCATTCTATTTTTTTTTCTCGTAGTTTATCGCACCTACAAAACATGGCAATAAATAGGGAGCAACACCATAATCAAAGTACCAAGATACTCCTTGTATAATAAGCATTGTCACAAGCATCTTGACATTCAAATAAAGTACACAAAATAATAAAATTCTCAATATAATATATATGTACATTATATCGGAGTATTAGTCCCTTAGTACATCGGAGTATCAGTTCATAGTTAGAAAACCAATTGTTTTCTAAAATATGACATGTTTTCTTGACATAAACTTACAAAATTAGAACCAATTACAACATATTCAAAAACCTTAATGGTGAATACACTACAATCACAACAATTAAATTTAATTGGAGCTGACTCTACCATTACAATCGACCAAGGTTCTGTATGTTTAAACACTCCACCCCTCCTTGTAAAAAAACTGGTAGAGTGTAATATCAATGGTACTAACGTTTGCAATGACCCTCCAACTATGATACAAAAAAAAAAAAAAAAAAAAAAAAAAAAAAAACTACCAAGGATACAAAAAAAAAGTTAAAGGTTAAAAATACTATTTTACCTCATGTGTCAGTCAATCTCGACACATAAATAATTCTTAAAAAAATATCTTTGATTTTTTTTCCCAATGACTGTAACCCATAAGTCAATGTCTTTATGTTTTATCATTGATCCATCGACTAAGTCTTTCCAATTCGCTTGTTGGTATTATGTGCATGGGATTGTAAACATTTGGATCATCCTTCAACGATTGAATAGTGTTGGAATCCTTAGGTCGTTTGCTAGTAAAAGGAGTACAAATATAAATGCTTGCATGCTTCTTACGTGCAATGCGAACATATGTACGTATAACTTTGAATGGTGATATCTCTGTCACATTTGACTCCTAGGATCTCTAGTTGGAGTATTTTCGGTCGGTAGTTCATTGACTGGGGCACTCACCACGACCAACTCATCATGTTTGGTTAGTCGTTGTACCGCATGTTCAACTTCCTCGTTGTCATCATTCGGCATTTTCAACTAGGAATGTGTACTTGACATTTCATCTTTAGACAAATCCTCATTCATCAAATGTATGGTCGATGTGCCCACAACTTCATCCAATTATGTATTTTCCAACTGATGTACCTCACTTCGAACCTCTTTATGCTTTTCATTGGTTTCATTGTTAGATAATTTCTCTTTGTCTAGAATTTCATTTTCTACATCTTTTTCTTTATCGCCCTGTATAGTAATAATAAATTTTGAGAAAACATGCATATATTGTTTAACACAAACTTCTTTCTATGTACAATAAAATTGCATACCTGTTCCGCTCGCCCAAGGCCTTTCAAGATGCTTGATAACATCAGTTTGATTTCTGCAGTGCTGGATATCATAAGCTCCATACCATTCTCCAACTTTATGATTTGTGCCTTGAGGTCTCTATACTCCTTCGTGGACATGGATTTGAACTTACGTTTTTTCTTGGAGCCATTTTTTTCTTCATCAATACTTTTTCTCGCACTTCTTGGCTTGCCACGTTTCTCAATGAGAATGTTTGACGTTTGAGCCAATGAACCCTTGAGACCAAAGAGACAAGGTTGGGGAGGTGGTTTTCCCCTAATGACATTAGCGAATAATTTTTCCTTTTCCGTTAACGCTTTAATTTTCATCTAGAAATTTGAAAAAAAAAAAAAGTAAGTACAAACAACATAATTAACTAATATAAGAATGTAAGAAATTTACTATGTATATGTAGTATACCTTATGTAAGTCAAACACTTGACTATGTATAACATTAGAGGAGGGAGATTGTGTGCAAGACCGTTGTAACATACGAGGGACAACATCATCACTCACTTTCTTTACAACACAACCATTTATGGTTGATATAGATTCGTATGCCCATACCTATGATACATAAACAAAACAATTATTTATAAAAACTAAACATATAAAATTTATGCAAAATATTGAATGTACCTATAATGCATGGAAAAATCCCACTACAGTATATTTGTCCATGGTGCCTTTTTTTTTTCTCCTTCGCCTTGCTCAAGGCTTTTTTCAGCCCCCATAATGTACGTTCAAAAACAAGAGAGCCCCAGTCATAACTTTTAAAGGTAGGCCAATCATCAACTATCCCCCATAACGTCGTGTCTACTTTTAGTTTCTTCTCTTTCCTACACAAACCTAATTCTAGGAGGTATATTAAAGTCAATTTTACGCCGTCGTCATCATTGCCTTTATATTTCAAAAAAAAAAAAGTTCTATAACTCACTTGTATGTATAATGACCTTATCTTGAAAAAACTTTTTTTCGCAGTCTATGATTTACTTTATGCTGAAAAGAAGAACTTCTAAGACTACACAGCAAACCAGTAACTATATCAAGCTTATGCAATTATCCCTCTCATCTTCCACTTCTCTCAATAATAAGTAGTGGATGAGTTGCTCATTAAATGTGATATCTACATAAAGTAAGTGACCAAAGCGAGTACTTCTAAACATTTCTTGTTGAGCAGGGTTGAGCTTAGATTTAATGTTCTTAATTGTCTTCCCAATGTGGGATCGACTACTAACTTGAGATCGAAAGTGACTTGATGGCTTTATCATGTACTTGGGGAGGTTTCTCAACGCCATGGATATCTAAAACCTAAAAACCAACAAGAATTCTATTATTAATATAGGGAGTAAGACCGTAATAAAATTACCATGCAACAAATTATAGCTAGACATTCCATAACAACCTGAACAAAAGTAGATTTTTGCATTCTATTTTTTTTCCTCATAGTTTCTCACAATTTCCCGTACCTAGAAAACAAGGCAAAAATAAAAAGCAACCCTACAATCAAAGTAACAAGCGACAACTTATAGCTAGACATTTTAAAAAAAAATCATAACAAAAGTATAGATAAAAAAAAATGGACTACTTTTTGAATTAATCTATGATTTCTCGCAGTTTCTTGTACCTAAAAGACAAAACACTAATGAAGGAGAAACACCATAATCAAGTTACCCAACACCAAGACATAGCTAGACATTACAAAATGGAACATAGCAAAAGTACAATAGTTAAAAAAGTCACTCATTTTGCATTATGTTTTTTTTTTTTCTCGCAATTTCTCATACCTAGAAAACAAGACAAAAAATAGAAAGCAACCCTACAATCAAAGTAACGAGCGACAACTTATAGCTAGACATTCTAAAAATAATCATAATAAGAATATAGATAAAAAAAATTGACTACTTTTTGAATTAATTTATGATTTCTAGCAGTTTATTGTACCTAGAGAATGCACTAAATTAATAAGCACCATAATGAAATTACCAAGCACCAAGACATAGGTAGACATTACAAAATGAACATAGCAAAAGTACAATAGTTAAAAATATTTTTTTTCTTGTAGTTTCTCACAATTTCTTGTACCTATAAAACAAGACAATATATAGTGAACAAGACCATAATGAAAATACCACGCAACAAATCATAGCTAGACATAGCAAAAGTAGAATAGTCAAAATAATGACTACTTTTGCATTCTGTTTGTTTTCTCATAGATTCTCGCACATTCTCGTACGTAAAAAACAAGACAACAAATAGAGAGCAACCCTATAATCAAATTACCAAGCACCAAATCATAGCTAAACATTACACAATTACCATAATTGCACTAATAGTTAAAATAAATAAAGTAAAAAGTGAAAGAAAAAAAAACATAGCTAGAGAGCAACACATTGATCAAAGTACTAACTTGAGATAAATCATAGCTAGACATTACACAATGACAATGACAAAAGTAAAATAGTTAAAGTATAAGCAATAAATCAAAAATTGACACTAATTAGAGACTTTTGCATTCATTTTTTTTTCTTCTTGTCATGTCTCATACTTAGAAACCAAATGCAATGAAGAATTCAACCAAGATAATAATCAAACATGCAGTCAAATATCTCAAAAAAAAAAAAAAAAAGAAAAGAGCAAACCACTCACATTTTGTCCCTCAAGCAACAATGTAAAAAGGAGCAACTTTTTTCATAACAAAAATGTAGAAAACTATGAAGAAAGTTTCTTAATCCTACCCAATGAAAGAAATTTGGGCAAATGGTGTGAAGAAGTGCTGAAGAAATTTGGGCAAAGTGGCGTGAAGGTGTTACTGTGTGCGACCTGAGCCGTAGTCAAAGCCAAAGTCGTTGCTCTCAGCCACAACCTGAGCCAAAGCCGTAGCGCAAGGTGTTGAAGGCATTGCCGTTAGTCGCAACCTGAAGAAGTGCCAAAGCTGAAGGCGTTGTCGAAGCCGTAGTCATCGTCGTTAGTCACAACTTGAGCCGTTGTCGTTAGTCGCAATAGGAGCTGTCACTGTCACCATCAGTCTCAACTGGAGTCGTTACTGTTTGTTGCAATCGAAGCCTTCGTTGGTTGGTCTGGTGTGTGTGTGAGGAGAGTGTGTGAGAGGTGAAGAAAGGTAAAAAAATAGGGTAGAGGTAAAATTAGAAATTTGGGCAAATGGTGTGAAGAAGTGCTGAAGAAATTCGGGCAAAGTGGGGTGAAGGTGTTGCTGTGTGCGATCTGAGCCGTAGTAGAAGCCGAAGCCTTTGCTGTTAGCCACAACCTAAGCTGAAGTTGTAGTCGCAAGGTGTTGCCGTTAGTCGTAACCTGAAGAAGTGCCGAAGCTGAAGACGTTGCTGAAGCTAGTCGTCGCCGTCAGTCACAACCTAAGCTGTCGCTGTTAGTCACAATCGAAGCGTCACCATCGTCGTCATCGCTTGTTGCAATCGGAGCCTTCGCTGGTTGGTCGGGTGCGTGTGTGAGGAGAGTGTGTAAAAGGTGAAGAAAGGTAAAAAAATTAAGGCAGAAGTAAAATTAAGAATTTTATTAAAATGGGTAAATTGGTAATTTCATACATTAGTAGTCTTTAAATTTAAGACCCATTCCAAATCTATTTAATATCCATTAATTTGTCCTAGTTTGGCAATTTCCCGTTCGAAGTTAGATTCCGATCATATCGCTTCTCCATTTCGATTCTCTCACCCACTCTCTATATTGTCTTCACCTAAATTCTCCATTTCCTTTTGGTTTTCAAAAATCTCTGATTAGATTTAGGGTTACGAATTTTTGTTTTCCAGTTCGCATTTGCATGCGATTCAAATTCAAAGGTGTTTGGCTTCTTATTCTGGTGGGTTCTTCTTGCTCCAGTTCGTCTAGGGCTAGGGTTTTTTTTTTTTTTGGTACAATTCCGCTCTTCTACGTAGACAATGGCAGTTAGAACTTCTGATTTTTTATTGCTGAAGTCTGTTGTAGAATAATCTGGTTTCTTCGCTTCCTTTTACTTTTGCCCCCCACGCTTGACGAATTTCTTTTGAGTTGAGACTAGCTTGTTCGTTTCGAGGATGAATAAGTTATGAGATGTCAGATTTGTAGATTTCCATATTGTAGCGTAATTTGCTCGAATTGATTTTACAGTGTATTGTGGTTTAAATTAATGGGGACGCGGTAGAAGGTTCATTGCTTGAAGACCACATTTGAGGAATTCTCTCATCAATTGAGCGTCGGATGTTTGCTTCCAGCATGGATACTGTGCGAGACACAGCTAGAACTGCGGGAACAATGTTAATCCCAATGCGCTTTGTCTGGCCGTATGGGGGAAGAAGTGTATTTCTCAGCGGTTCTTTCACCAGGTGATGTTCAGGAGTTCATGGTCTTCTGTACTCTCAATACTTTCCTGCATGTTCTATTGTTGTGGAACGATTCAATAAGAGTTTGGATTTTTTATTTTAACATGCACATATATATTTCGTTGTAGGCGATTTTTTAAATTTTAATTGTATTTTTGATGAAGGTGGTCGGAGCTTGTTCCAATGGCGCCTATGGAGGGTTGCCCTACTGTTTTTCAGGCAATTTACAGCTTAACCCCTGGATATCACCAGGTCAGATTGTGGTGGTTGACTTAGACCTTTTAAATTGTTCATGTGTCATTTTTCTACGGATTCGTAGGATATATGATGAAACTATGCTGATCTGTAGCTGTATGCTGTGCTTAATTTTGCTATAATCTTAGATATTTGTTTAAACGATTTCAATGTTAATTTAGTAAGCATTGAATAGTAGTTGTGCTGCATGGGTGGAGCTGATGTTTCTGAAGGAAAAAGTGACTTCCTGAAAGAAACAAATTAAACAGAATTATAGCTATTTTGGCTTCTCTGGTAACTGCGTGTAAATGATGGAAGTGGATCAAGGTCAAAATGTGGAGAAAAGAACTATAATATACTGCACTGTGCATGTGCTTTTTGAGAATGAATTTTCCAGTTATTGATTCTGTAATCATAGTGGAGAAAAGAACTATTATATACTGCACTGTGCATTTGCTTTTTGAAAATGAATTTTCCAGTTATTGATTCTGTAATCATAGTTATTCTTTTCTCGCTATACATAATATTGTCGATCTTTTTGTTTATATTCATCTCATCTGCAAGCTATTATGGATAGTAATGCTATTTTTTCTTATTATTTCCAATTTACTTTACTATGTACTCCAACAATGAGAACTTGTACTGCTGAGCCATTGAGTTAAGATTATATGATGAAACTTTTATTGAAGGTGCTATAATTTATTTTTTATTTGTTTTTGAAAATTATGTAGTTTTGTTATACTAATGTGCACACATAAGGGTTGTTTTACATGCAGTATAAATTTTTTGTTGATGGAGAATGGCGATACGACGAGCAACAGACTTGTATTTCTGGTGAATATGGGATAGTGAACACTGTTCTCTTGGCTACAGAGCCTAGTTATGCTGCTCCACTTGCCAATTCAGAGATGACCCCTGGATCTAGCATGGATGTGGATAATGAGGCCTTCCGTCGCCTGGTTAGAATTATTTATACATCGTTGCTCCTTTCATCGTATTTTGTTATGCCATATAGTAAAAGAAGTCAAGAATTGTGGATTTCTATGACTGTTTGATCTTATGATATTGGATCAACTGATGAAAATGGACATCAGAAGTATTATTTTCCTGCTTGAACCTTTTATTTCTAGCTAGAGATTTCCTTTACTTTATTGCACTCTAGGATAATGGCAGGTGTTATATGATTTATTTCTCTGCCGTACTTGGTTAGGTTATTGCTGTATATTACTTCTATTTACTGGGATTTCTATGTGAGATTTATACTCTCGCTGCTCCTTATATCAGCTAATGGAAATTCTTTGTTATCATCTAGGTCCGAATAAACGATGGACGGTTGTCAGAGGCTGTGCATAGTATATCAGAGGCTGTGCATAGTATATCAGAGGCTGATCTGCAGTGCTCCCGTCACCGCATATCTGCATTCTTGTCCACACATACTGTTTACGAGTTGCTCCCGGAGTCAGGCAAGGTTTGGATTCTATATCTTCTAAACTTCTGTATGATACAATATTTTTTACCTCTTGTTTTATCCCCTCATGGGAGTACAATTATGTTACAGGTTGTTGCTTTAGACGTTGAATTACCTGTGAAGCAAGCTTTTCATATATTGCATGAGCAGGCAAGTTCTTTTTCTCCTTTCTTCCCCTCTGTTCGATGGGTAGAAAACCCATACAATGATTAATCTCTGCGCTTAAAGGAGAAAATAGAACCATTCCCCTTTTGACTTCCCTTTGTGATGTTTTATCCTTTCTGTTTCTTTGGAGACATATAAATACCCTACTTCAATATGATCCACAGGTTTAGTTGGGAGACGTGCTCTAGAATTTACAGTTGTTAGAATTTGGTTGGGAGGGGTGGTTGCATGTTTCTTTGATTTGATCTTTTAAGTAACAAGTTACATGTTGGAAGGTAGTCAATGTTTGTACAGATCTCCTTATGCCCTTTCTACAGATGAAATAATTGAGACATTTCTTATTTTCTTTCTATCACGTATTTGATTTATTTTTTGGTGTTCAAGAGATTTGGATTTATACCTTATCTGTATTAACTGTTTACAGGGTATCCCAACAGCTCCTCTTTGGGATTTCAGCAAGGGGCAATTTGTTGGAGTTCTCAGTGCATCAGATTTTATTTTAATATTAAAAGAAGTATGTGTAGAAGCAATTTCCCCCCTGCACTTTATCTCTCCCCAAATTGGTTTAAATTGCTGATGATATTTTTCTATCTTTGTTTCAAAGTTTTTCCAAAAATTCTTTCTTGAGTATTGTATTAGCATGTAAATCTCACTAGCAGGATCTAATTATTTTGATTAATCTTGTTTGGGCATCATATGTATGGTTACAGAATTGTTGTTGTTTCTCATTCATTTATATATTTGTAGTTCTTTATTTTCTTTTCAAAATATGCTAATATAAATTTGAATAGTAGCTTGGGAAGCGTGGCTCCAACCTGACAGAGGAAGAGCTTGAAACACATACTATATCTGCTTGGAAAGAGGGTAAAGCATATTTAAACGGTCGAGTGGATGGGCAAGGAAGATTCTTGTCACGACAGTTCATTCACGTGAGTGTAATATGTGGCATATTTGAATCTTCGCAAGTAGTCTGCTTTGAAATTAATTGTTGCTATTGTGGTTTAATTTATTCCAGAATTTTGATTGATAGTTATATCCGAAGAGAAACCAATTGATATTTTCTTATATCTTCTTGTGAATTTAACTTTTACATTTACCTCAAATTGGAATGAGTATGACTGATTCTATCCTATGACCGAACTTAGATTGCCAATTAACAACTTCTTGAAATATATAACTCATTTTCTTAGATGAAATGTAATATCATGACATTGTCATTTGTAGTCACTCTTATAAATAAGGTCTTCACTTTCTTCTGGAGATAGCATAGACCTCCTGAACCCAATTACTAAGTATTCTAGGAAGTTCCTACTTTTTTTTTATTTCAGAGGGTTGAAAAGCTTTAGCATTGTGTTGAAGTGGCTCCTGACTTTGAATCAAAGCATTCTCCTACTTTGAATTATTAATTTAAACTGAAAATGTCATCGCTAATGTCATAGTCCATATGCACCACCAACCAACGTCTCACATTATCTTATTAAAGGTGAAATTGCACTGTGTACTCTCATGTAATCTCCCTTTAAGTTGTTTTCTGCAAAATTTTTCTATTTAAAATATTTATGCAACCTTTACTAGTTAAAGTCTGCTTTATTGACTAGGGTCTTTGCACTAACCTGTCAGAAAGTTGTGTTAACTCTGTTATTGTTGCTCATGTAGGCTGAACCATTCGATAATCTGAAAGATGTTGCTTTAAAGATCTTGCAAAATCAGGTGGCTACAGTTCCCATAATTCATTCATCTGCAGAAGAAAGTTCATTTCCACAATTGTTGCATCTTGCTTCACTTTCTGGAATTCTAAAATGTAAGTGTTTTCTAGATTTCTTATTTTAAAAATGGAGCTTCCCTTGATACTAAGTAATGGGTGTTAGTTTCCAGGTATCTGCAGGTACTTTAGGCATTGTTCCAGCCTGTTGCCTGTGCTTCAACTACCAATTTTTGCAATTCCAGTAGGCACATGGGTCCCAAAAATTGGAGAATCGAATAGAAGACCATTAGCTATGTTGAGACCTAGTGCTTCCCTTAGCTCAGCGTTAGACTTACTGATTCAAGGTTTGCACTCAAACCTTCTACTGTAGGATGGTTTTACTTTGGTTGTTATAGTCAGATAGGTAGCCTTTCGTTATAAGAAGAGGGACTGCTTTTGTGGATAACTTGAAGGATCTTAATAAAGGTTCTTCCAGATCTGGTCTTCTTTTTGGCCGTCCATCACTCCCATCTAGTGCTGCAAACTGATGAAAGTCCAGATTATGAAGGGGAAAAAGTTATGTAATTGTTTTAAATTTTAAACTTAGATGACGAATGGAGAGATTGTAATTTTACATTGTCCATCGCTCCCATCTAGTGAAGATGTTCACTAGCTTTATGTCTCTGGTACATTGGCATCTTTCACATACTCATGGACCATATCTGTTTATGGGGAGAGGTCTGCTTAATTTCCCTGATGGATCTGATGAGTGTGTAGTAGACCATATATAGTATAACAGTTGGCCTTATGTGGACAGGCTAACTTCAAGAATGTGTGTGTGTGTGTGTTTAGGATTTGAAACTATTTTATTGTAAAAATGATTTTCATAAAAAGGGTAGGAGAGGTTGTACCCAGGGTAAGAAAGTTTCCTTAACAGAGTATTCCATTTAGCTTAAAGAGTAGTTAAACCAAAGGTTAAATTATCAAAAATACCCATGAACTATGGGTTAGTTTCAATTATACCCCCAAACTTTGAAAAGTTTCATTTAACTCTTGAACTTTGATATTTGTTTTAAAAATACCCTTGAAGGTTTTTTTTCATTAAATATATGGTCGAAAAATAATGTTTTTGCATTTGTATTGTTGCTTATGTGAACATATTTGAACATATATGTTGAAAAAAAATCAAAACATATGCAAATATGTCATTTTTCGTCCATAAATTTAACAGAAAAAAATCTTCAAGGGTTGTTTTGAAACAAACTTCAAACTTCAAGGGTTAAAATGAAACTTTTCAAAGTTTAGGGGTATAATTGAAACCAATCCCATAGTTCAGGGGTATTTTTGATAATTTAAACTAAACCAAAATTGCAGACCCACACGCACAGCAAAGTTCTGTTATTTCTCTCTATCTAATTTGAATTTGTTCTTTCGTTTGGGATGTTGGCTTTAATGAAGTTGTGTCAGTGGACTTCTTTTGTTGTATTTGGAGTGGATGTTATTATTTAAGATCGTTTATTGATACTCGATGAAAGGAAATAGGTAGTGTAGGATATGGATTTCAGTTTGGATCCATACTTTCACTCTCATTTTTGGGGACGAGATGTTGCATTTGAAGTTATGATGTATGTCGTATGATTTTTTTATTGATTTCATTTGACATAGCATTCTGCAACTTGCAGCTCAAGTTAGTTCAATACCCATTGTTGATGACAACGATTCGTTGCTGGATGTATATTGCCGGAGGTTATTTGTTGCAACATCTTTATTTGGTCATCTTAAATTTTTTAGTCAGGTTTATTTGAATGAAAATATATATCATAATATCATTACTCTTTTATTTTACAGTGATATAACGGCTCTTGCAAAGGATAGAGCATATACACACATTAATCTTGATGAAATGACCATTCATCAGGTACCTTGTTCGCCTATTCCCTTTCATCTCATTCTTAATACAAATCAGTAATATCTACAGACGTGAGTTGTCTCTCTTCCTCGTCTGTTTGTTATTTGGGGGTGTACACTGTCTAGAGGAGGTTTTTAATATTTTTTAAAACTCTATTGGCTGGATTCTGGGAGGTTTCCTCTTCCTCCTCTTTTTTTTTTTGGGTACTAATAACCTGATTTTGTACCATCGTATCTTTTTGAAAGAAAAAAGAAAAAAAAAACATGTAAGGAATGGCAAAGTGTCGAGCATGCATTGATTTAGCGTATATATTGAAGAATGTAAAATTGATTTTAGGTTTAATGAGATTGATGCAATTGCAATGTTAGTAAATGCCATGGATAGTAATGGTGAAACCATGCATGGGGTGTAGGATACTTTTGCCAAGGAAATGAGGAATCAGGAGTAACTGGGATGGTTCTTTGAGTTTTTGAGCGTAACCAACAATAGTGATGCGTTATCCACACTGCCATTTACACTTAAAAAAACGATCCATCAGCTTATAAATTGTATCAGTATCCGTTTCTTATTCTTTATTTTCGGGCGTGTTCAAGTGGGATGAGATTCTGTCTTTTCTATTTCTTATTGGAAGGAGACTTGTAACATTCTAAACATTAGGAAATGCCCATCTCATACTATTGCGATTTTTTCCTTGCCTAGTCATCTCCCGTTATTTATACATACACTCCATTGATGAATGAAATGGTGGGAAATTGTTATTTTGCTGTTAAATGAATATTCATATTTTTCCATTGTTTTTGTATCTGATTCCTCTCAGGCGTTGCAACTTGGACAAGATTCTTTTTCCCTTTATGAGCCACGGAGTCAACGATGTCAGATGTGTTTGCGATCTGACTCGCTGCATAAAGTGATGGATCGTTTGGCTAACCCAGGTAGATGATTGTCTTTCCTGTTGGGACTAATTAATTACAGAGATCATTCTTCTATTGTATGGGTGATTGAACTTTGAAGCGCCCCCCCTTCCTAAATGAACTTTCAGGCATTCGACGGCTTGTAATCGTGGAAGCTGGCAGCAAACGGGTAGAAGGGATTATTTCACTAAGCGACATATTCAAGTTCTTGCTTGGTTGAGTCGATTCGAAAGCTTGACGATAAAGCAGAAGGTTCCGGAGGGGTTTGTGCAAAAGAAGATGCGTAGAGGAGGATTGTACACTATCATCTGCATAGTTGTTAATGATGAGGAAGGACTTTGACTTCTTCATTTGGTTGGGGTTTTAGCCTCTCACTTCCATCGCCTGGCTTTTGAAGGATTTTAGGGTGGAGTGGTGAAAAAGAGGGCCACAGTAAAAAAAAAAAAAAAAGTAAAAAAGTACAATTGGGAGGGATTTGAATATCGTTCGAATTTCTCAACTCCCCTTTTTCCATTTATTATTATTTATCAGTTTATTATGCTGCCTTTCCTTGCTTGCCTTGCCTGTTACTAATGTAGATTATTGGAGGATGATGATGATGATGATGGTGATTGTTGTTAGCAAGCTCTGTTCTTTCCTGCGTGAAAAAAAAACAAGGAGCTTTGTGCAGAGAGGAAATTTGGGAATCCAATTGGGTGGGACGTGGAAAGTTATTAATTCTGTGCTTTTTATTAACACGTTGTTGACTTTTGTATTCCATTTTTTTTCTTTTTCCTTTTCCTTTGGGATTGAAATCTTATTGTAATGTGGAAATTAAAGAGCCAAGGCAATTGACTCGTAGCATCCCATAAAACCAATGAATGGTCATCCATTTTATTTCCTTTGTCATTTTGTTCCTTTTTTTTTTTCCACATTAAATTGTTCGTGGGGTATAGGGCTTTATTTATAGCCCCTCTTTTAAGTATGAGATATTGCAAGTACTTATATAGTTACCCTCTAATTAACTTACCATTTTAACTATCATTAACGTTTTTGAATCTTTTTCATTCATCATGAGTTTGCTGTCTTCTGTTTTGTTTCAAGTGTATAAAACAATACTGTTTTCGAACACTAATATTGATGGTTTGGTGGGAGCGTTTGACATTCTCCTTTTACACATAGAAGATTATTAATGTCGGTCAAGAAACGCAATCTCTGCGCGACTTGTTCCTTCTTTTTATTGCCTAAGATGTTACTAATGGTATTTTTGCTTGAACTATAGGAATCATATTCAACTGAGTCATACAAATAAAGGTTCTTTCATGCGATTTTTAACAGGGTAGGCCTCCTATGTTTTTGACACCTTCACAATTTTTCCTGTTTTTCATCTTTTACCATGGAAGATGTATTTTTTTCGAGTTCAACAACATGTGGGAGTAGAGGGGATTCGAGTTTTTGATCTCTTGGTTGAGAGTGTATGTTTGATGACATTTAAAATATGCTATTTATATGTTTTATTTTTGGCTAATTTTGTTACTCTCACGTCCTTTATTGGTTATTTTGTAGAGATCGAGTGATTCAGAGTCATTTAGAGCATTTTGGATAATTCAGGATCAAAAAGAGCTAATTGGACATAAATTGAACAACCAAGACATGAAGAATTGAAGTTCTAGCTAAAATACCCAAGAGGACAACGTCGAGACTCCATATTTGGTGTCAAGATGCTGCTGCAGAAGCTTCCCAAGCCAGACAAATCATGGGAACAAAGAAAGCCTCGCTCGACGCTGCGGGTGCACTATGCTTAATGCTGCCAACGTCGAGATGCTACTTTTAGCCTCGAGACGCTGGAAACACATGTTCTCAGATTCCGTTCGTAGCATCAAGACGCTATGGACAACCTCTGAACCCTACCTTGCCAAAATTGAAAATTCCTTATTTAAAGGCACAACGTCTCAACGCCAAGTAGAGGGTCTTGACGCCACGAAGTCTTCTATATCTATACATCTTATTCGCTAGGGCAAAGGGTGATTAGTTTTAGGTTTAGTTTCTAGACATTTTTTAAAGCTTTTCTTTGGTACTTTTCTTTAAGCTTTTGTAACGATTGAACCATGACACATTTTAGCCATCTTGTTACGATGATGTTTTTGATTTGAGACTCGGTCAAATTCAGTTGTAGGACTATGAGGTTTTGAGCCTCAATACAATTTCAATTATTTATCCAAGTATTCTTTAATTCTTGGTTTGATTTTTATGAGCTTTCATTGATTGAATTGACGCCTCAATTGTATTGATTGCTTGTATGCTTGCTATGCATGAATTTGCGATTCGTAATTGTCATAAATGCTTGCTTAATCTTAGTAGCAATAGGGTTGGCTCGTGTGTATGATTTCTATGGCTTTTCCATGTCTTCATAGCTTGCATGATAGACTCTAGGATAAAAAGAACAAAATTGACTAGGTGTAACTATCTCGTCTATTAAATTTTGTCTTAGTCTTTCCAATGTGTTCAATGCTATTGTTTGAATTAATATGGAATGCTATCGTGCCCAATTAATTAGATGACAAGATTGGTTGTAATGCTTTGTTAGATCAATAGAATTAGAGGAATTAAACTTAACACGGCTTCTCCGATTAGGTGGACTAAGTGATTGGATTTTACTTGATTTACTTTTGTAACCCTATGATCTGAATTACAATTGGATGAGACCATACATTTGAATTGGAAATTGTGGTAAGAATGTTTTTATCCTTGCATTTATTTGTTTTATATTTATTTTTATTATTCACAAAAATACAAAACCTCCCGTTTTATTTTCTTTTGCAAATTTAACTTAAAAAATTCATATTCGGTTCCCTGAGATCGATTTGATCCACTCAATGCTACAAGTAACTTAATATCGGTTTATAAATTGTAATTTGATGAGCCCTCGACAAGCTCATGTCAATGTCTTAACCAATTCAGCTGTGTTCAGACGGGCAAAAATACATTTTTCATTAAAAAAAAAAAAAAAGAAGAGTAACCTACAAACGTTTGTAGAACACAACAATACTGGATGTGCTCTCCAGGTTAGGATTAAGGGCCACCAATAATTCCATTCCTGAAGGGGTTTTTTCATCATATAAAGATAGCTTGGGTGAAAAATGGCTGAATTCCTAATTGACAGAACCCATTTATATACTTGCTTTAATTCAAAACATCTTCAAACAGGGATCCTTCCCATCAAAGTCTGAAAGCCCTGTCAAAAAGAAAATTGACAGACAATTTTGATGGATGTAACCTTCAAAAGTTGCATCATTGCCAATTTTCCATCAAAATTCAATAGCAGACTGCTACCAGCAGTTACACTACCAAAACATCTACGTTTTATAGCTCTTCAATTCCATCGAAGGTTACTTGCATTTTGTGTCACCATTCTCTCCTAATTCCAACAAGAACCTATTGCTATAAATGTAATGGACTCTTTTCAAATTGTTTTGAAAAGCATTCTACATTTTAGAAAAGGCAACTGATTTAGCTTGTTTCCTGAAACGACTTTGCTTTCTCAAATGTACAATAACCTTACCTTTGTAAGCCATCTAAAATAGCATTTAAAAACAAAGTAAGAAGCTGTCTTTCAAAATAGCCCCTAAATTTACTATGAGGTCTGGGTATTCAATAGCTTTTGAGTGACCAATAAGTGATATTTCTGCCAATCTTTAGCAAACCAACAAATCACAAGAACAGACTGAAAAATCATGGCAGAGCTTTTATGTTAATCTAATGTTTACGAGTAATGAAGAATCAGTCTTTCGCAGCAAAAAAATTATAATGAAATAGAGTAAAGTCTCACTCAAGATATTCTGGCATTGCAACTTAGCAAAATTAATGCAATGAACAATCTTACTAAAAAGGCTCAACTTGGAACTCACAGTATAAAGTGAATGCCTCAAAATTCACAATCGATTAATCCCACCATCCACATTTACATGATACAACTTTGATAGCTGAGGAACCTCTTTCAGATGAGGACGAACAAACTTCTGCAAGAACTGGTTTTCAGTATACATATATGGTTTTACCAACATGAATTTTTTCTTAGTCAAACCTTTCTGAAACAGATGCAGCAGAACTGAAGCTCTTGGAATTGTTCTATTTTTTAAACTAAATGACAGCAGCACAGGACTTCTGACAACCGCTGCAGTGTCCCAACCTAATTTGTTGACAAAGAAATCCATTGCCAACATAATTTTTTCCTCTGATAATGTCATACACCATGGATGACTCCTAAATGCAGCAAGAATCGCTTCTTCAGATAATCCCCACCTCTTATAAATACCAAGCTTCCGTACCCATGTCGATTTGCTCATTGCTCGTATAGCATGAACAGCTTGAACAAAGCTCGACTTCGATGGATCAAACCCCATTTTCTTAACATCTTCCAAAATCTCCCCAAACCTGTCCAGAGCCATAGTAAACATTCTCGGCTGATAAAGAAGAAAATACATGACATTCGTCTCAGGCACCCCAGCATCGAGCATCATTCTAACAGAACCACTCAAATGAGTTTGACGAAAATCAGCAATAATACTCGGAAAGCGTTTGATAGACGCAATTGTTCGCTCATTAGATTCAAGATAACCCTTCAAAAAATCAAAAGCAGGAACCAGATGTTCATTAACGCTTCTCCTCAAGATTTTCGGAGCCTTGACAATAATCTTCGTGACTTCGGAACTCGAAGCACCTCTGGCGTAAAGAAACTCGAGCTTAGGCAAAAGAGTTTTGTTCGGATCAGATAACAGAAGCCGAGGGTATTTTCCGATAATGAACGAGATATGAGTATTAGAAAAACCGCGATTCTTGAAGAAGGAGATCACCAAATCTGGTTTTTCAGAAGAATCGAAGCTAACGAGCTTTGAAGCAGATGAAGCAGATTCAGGGGAGAAGGAGCACGAGTTAATGAGATACGAAACCGTAAAAGAATGTGAATCTGAAACGTTTGTGATGCAGTTGAAATGGAGTAATTGAACGCAGCGGAGCTTTGGATATGGCGAAATCCTGATGAGATGCCGAACCTGAATTAGGGTTTTGCAGAGGAAATGAGACATTGAAGCCGAATTTTGGAGAACGGTGAAATGAACTCGCCTGGTTTCGCTTTGGAAGAGTGAATTGGACGAAGGATTTTCCCCAAATTTCAAATTGAGTGCAACGTCCAAAGCCAGTGAAAAAGCTTCATCTCTCAACCTTTTATGTGTGTGTATGTATATATATATATATGTAAATTCAACCTCGGCTTTGACGCTAAGATACCAATTATCATTCTAAAGGTCGTTTAATCTCTCACTCTGCAATTATTGAACTAAAAAAAAAAAAAAATCTAAAGACCCGATCAATTGAGTATGTTCATGTTGGTAATTAGTTTTCAATCTTTTGACATGTTTCACATAGAGATGTCCACGGGGCGGGGCGGGGCCAAATGGCTTCCCCGTCCCCATCTCCGCCCCCATTTCATTCTCCATCCCCGCGAAATTTCCTATTTAATTTTGCAGGGATCGAGGCTGAGATTCCCTACGGAGAATTCGCAGGGATCGGGTTCTCTAGAGAATTATTATCCGTTTATATTTTTTATTTATTTCTTAAATTTTGATTAAATAAAATATTTTTTTAGAAAATTTATATTTAAATTATTAATTCCTAATGGTAAATTTATATTTAAAGAGATTTTTTTTTAAATTTTCTTTAAAAAAATAAAATAATACATCATAAAAGATTAAATTTAGTATTTATTATATATACATTAAAAATAAATAAATTAACCGGGGCGGGGCAGAGACAGGGATGGAGAATACATTCCCCATCCCCATCCCCGTTTAGCTTTCGGGAAAAAATTTTCTCCCTCTCCCTCCCCCATTCCCCATCTAAACGGGAATTCCCCATCCTGTTAAGGCGGGTTCCCGCGGGAAAAATGAACATCTCTAGTTTCACAACCTAGATTTAAGGATTTTAAAATCGAAGAGAGCCCAAATTTATGTAATGTGTTTTGATTATATGAACTTACATGTAAACTGTATTTATATTTAACTTCTAAGTTTGTAGTTTGTAAATGTTAATATCTATTACATAAGATGAGATTCACTTTTTAATTCAACAACATAGGAGGACGAAGACTCAAACCTTTTGATCAAGAATATAATATATAATTTATATATTCACTTTTCAATTCAACAACATGGAAGGGCGAAGACCCAAACCTTTTGATAAAGAATATAACATATAATTTAGGTTAAATTACACATTTAGTCCCTGAACTTTGAGGTTTGTATTTATTTAGTCCCTGAACTTTCAAAATTACAAATTTAGTCATTGGACTTTCGAATTTTTTAAAATTCACGAGTCTAATATGCACAAAATTGAAATTTTAGGATTCCATTAGACATAAAATTCAAATTTATATCTAATAGATCAATTAATTTTTTAAAATTTCGAATTTGATAGAGACCTATTAGACACAAAATTGAAAGTTCTAAGACCTATTAGACACAAAATCAAAAGTTTAGGAACCTATTAGACACTTTTGAAAGTTTAGGGACTAAATAGACACAAACCTCAAAGGTCAAAGACTAAACTTATAATTGAACCTATAATTTATATATCATAACTAGTTAGACTATGTTCAGGTTGATAATGATGTCCTAAATCTATATATAGCCTGCATGACTAATAAATTTACAAATTTTTAAATGGACTTGAATACTAAAAATAAGTTTAATTTCATAACTTCAAGTGAAGTGAATCTCTTTCATGTGAACCATTAAAGTATTCTTAAATAAATTTATGGATCTTCTCAAAAAAAAAAAAAATTATGAACATCTATGAATTTGACTTTTTCTAACAAATCACCTAGTGCTTATATATATATATATATATATATATATATATATATATACACAAATTCAATCTCTTTTAACTCGTTTTTCTCTAAACTTTTCCATTCCAAATTACATAAATTAAACAATACGAACTTATTTATGCTCTAAAGGTTTGATTAATACATAAGCCACAAAAGAGTGGGAGTGCTAATAGAACATAATCAGCAATGAGTCAATTGCACCATTTGTAACAAGAGGATTTGGGTGCAAAAGAAATAAAACGTATAAATACTAGAAACCAGAGACTGTCTTCAGAGCCTTATGTGGTGCAGCAACTCTGTTTCCAAGTTTCTTTCTTCCAGTTCAGGCTAGAAAAACGACCCCAAGTTTCTTTCTTCCAGTTCAGGCTAGAAAAACGACCCCGATCGAGCCAACAAGTTTGACCTGATCGAGCAACAACTCCAATCCATTCATTGTTAGGGAGATCATTTCACAACCAGAGAAAAATCAATACAAAAATGTATCCTCAAACAGTTTTCTCTTCTTCAAATGATTCGCAGGTCAAATGGAGGCCATCGAGCAATCAATGATAAGCGACGTGTGGGTAGAGATGCACCGAACTAACACCCCCGAACTGCATATCGTAATTAAAATCCTTGGCAGCAGAAGATATCTTAGTCTTACATAATGATTCTTTCATCCAGGACAATGTGAGAATATGAAATTGCGTCCATGCCACGATTTTCGTCTCTTCCTTGCTAAAACATTTTCTTCATATTAATGTCAATTCATTTCAAATATAACCAGCAACCCACAGGAGAGAGTAATGAGTATAAAATATCTCTTCCAACAGAATCTTCTCTTCAATTAATCCATGGTTCTATATTCAACCACTGAATCATACTCTTCCATGCGTAATGAACTTCCTGCAAAACATCTGAGAAGGAAAATTTTCCAAATATAAATGGCAGCAGAAAAATTATGAACATAAAAGATGCAGCCTGGTGTTGTGATGAAGAAACAAACTCAAATACTCATGGGACCTTTATGAAAGAGTGAACCGGTCGGGACTATGTTTTTGATGACTTGAATAAGTAAACAAGATAGAGAATACAGATTTTCAAAAAATGCAACAAGTTCAGCTAAGAAGAATGCACCAACTAACCAGTCAGAGATTGAATTCTGAGTCTTTTGGCAGAGTGCACAGCAAGAGGAATAAGGGAGTAAATGCCCAATGAAAGAGAAGAGCTTGTATTGATTTTTCTTGTTATGAAAAACACGAAGATTACCTTCTATTTAAGAAGGATTTTAGCCTCAAGGTCATAAAAGAGAAGTGACTAAAACGCTGGTTAGGTGAAGGAGAAAGGAAACTAACACACCTAACTTGAAGTACAATAACTCTACAAGAAAGCCCAAACAGTGGCTACTGTAGAACATCATGCCTTAACGGCCCCCCTCAAACGAGGCAAAGGAAGCACCTGGAGCCTGAGTTTGTCGCGAAGAGCTAGAAACTGTTGAGGAGACAATGGTTTCATTAAGCAGTCAGCCACCTAATCTTGAGACCGAACATGGTGGAGATCAAGTTGGTGATTTGGTACGAGCGTGGAACACCGGGTTGCGAGCAAGAGCTGTAGCTGAGATGTTGTCACACCAAGCAATGGGTACTGAGGAGAGGCCAACTTGAAGATCTCGTAGCAAAGAGCGAAGGCAGAGAAGTTCACACGCAACATAGGACAAGGAGCGATACTCGGATTCGGTACTAGAGCGTGCAACAACAACCTGTTTCTTGGAAGACCAGGAAACTAACGAGGAGCCAAAGAACACACAGTAAGCACTAACAGACTTCCTATCATCGGGAGAGGATGCCCAATCAGCATTTGAAAACCCGGTTCAGGACAAAGTAGGAGCTGGTTGCAATGTGAGGCCAAGCTGCAGAGTACCCTAGAGATAACGAAGCACTCGTTTTAAAGCACGCCAATGAGGCAGCCGCGAGGCTTGATTAAATTGACTTAGCTTGTTGACAAAGAACGCTATGTCAGGGCGAGTGTGTTGAAGATATTGAAGGGAGCCAAGGGTGCTCCGATAAAGTTGAGGATCCTCCATTAAGTCACCATCAAACTGAGAGAGTTGCTGGCCAGATAGCATAAGAGTAGGAGCTAGTTTGAGGTGTTGGAGATTCAAGCGAGTCAAGAGATTGTGTATGTATTTGGATTGAGATAACCCCAACCCGAAAGAGATGTGATGAACTTGGATGCCTAAAAAGTAATGAAAAGCACCAAGGTCTTTGATGGCAAAGGTAGAATGTAACTGGCGAGTAAACTGATCAAGGAGCTGCGTGTTTGAACCTGTAAGAATCAAATCATCAACATAAATCAATAAGAAAACAGTACCAGTGGTCGAGTGGTAGATAAAGAGAGAGCTATTAGCCTTGGATTGAACAAAACTCCATAGCAGAAGATAGGAACGCAACTCCTCATACCAAGCATGAGGGGCCTGTTTGAGCCCATAGAGAGCCTTGTGAAGCTTGCAAACATAAGTAGGATGGCGTGAGTCAACATAGCCAACCGGCTGAGCAACATACACATCATCTTTCAAGGTGCCATGTAAGAATGCATTAATAACGTCCAACTGCTTGAGAGGCCTTTTATAGGTGAGAGCAAGAGTAAGAACTATACGTATAGAGGCCGGTTTAATAACAGGGCTGTAGGTTTCACCATAATCAAGACCAGGAGTTTGCAAATAACCCTTGGCCACGAGTCGCGCTTTATAGCGTTGAAGATTACCGTCAGCATCTCTCTTGATCTTATAGACCCATTTAGTATCAACCACATTTTGAGAAACATGAGGGGGAACCAAAGTCCATGTCCTCTTACGTTGCAAGGCAATAAACTCACTGTCCATGGCTTTTTTCCAGCCAAGGAATTGAACTGCATCATGGTAAGAAGAAGGCTCCATATTAGACCAATCAACATAAAGGGATGCTTTGGTTTATGGATGCCAGCTTTAGCTCGTGTAGTCATAGGGTGAAGGTTGTTAGGTAGAGGAACGGGTGGTTCGGGTAAGGTACAACTAGGGACATGGGAGCAAGAAGTAGAGGATAGTGAAGGAGATAAATGAAGGGGTATAAGAGTGAGGGAATGGGACTGGTGAATGGATGTAGACGAAGAGGATATGGGACTAGGGTGTGTAGGCTCAAGATTATGAGAGGCTGGAGGCAAGGTAATAGGGGAGGAAACAGTATTTAAAGAACTGGAAGGGAGCGATGGAGAAGGATGAGGAAGGGAATGAGGTGATGGACACAAAAGGTAGCCATGAAGAGACATGGTGATGTGAGGTTGTGGATGGGTGGGGCAGAGGGGAGAAAAAAGTTCATGGTAAGGAAAAACAGCCCCATTGTAGGTGACATGTCTAGATGTGTAAATTCTTCCCATGGAGCTAAGACACCTATATCCTTTATAGTGATCACTATAGTCAATGAAGATGCATTTTTCAATATGGAAATTGATTTTTTGCTGCTTGAACCGTTACGTATAAGGGTAGCATGCTACCCCAATCGTCCTCAAGTGGCTGTAAACAGGTTGCTGTGTTTTGAAAATCTGGAATGGACTTTGGTTGCTGATTACCTGTGAGGGCAATCGATTAATGAGGTAAGTAGCTGTATGAAAGGCCTCCCACCAATAAGAAAGAGGCATTTTAGCTTGAGCTAGAAGAGAAAGACCCGTCTCTACCATATGCCTATGCTTGCGCTCAACACGTCAGTTTTGAGCCGATGTGTATGGACAAGAAATCTGGACTTCAATCCCTTTTTCTTTAGCAACCTGCATGATAGGTTTAAATTCTCCCCCTCCATCACATCTAATAGTCTTGATATGAATTCCAGCTTGATTTTCAATTAGTGCTTTAAATTGTTGGAACACTATATTAGCATCACTTTTGGTGTGCAATGGATATGACCATGTGTATCTACTATTGTCATCCAAGAAGGCAATATAATAGAGGTAACCATTGACTGACTGAACTGGGGCTGGTCCCCATAAATCCATGTGAATGAGGTCAAGTGGTTTGTGTGCACGAGAATCTGAGAGAGAAAATGGTAGTTTATGCACTTTACCAAATTTACAAGCCTCACAAAACACTTCTTTTTCATTCCTTGCACCAAAAGCATTACATTTAACCAAGATTTGACTCAAAATTCTAGAAGGATGGCACAAACGTTGGTGCCAAACATTCTTAGTACAAGATACAAAAGCATAATCAATTTGATTAGACAAATCTTGAGATCCGTGAATTCGAGAAGCCTCTAAGCTTGACATTTTTTTTACAGTAAGCTTCTTTCCTTGCTTCCTTATTTCCAACATTCATCAAAGAGGCTTTAGTCCCAATATCTTCTAGTCGATACAGCCCATGATCAAGTCTCCTGATTAATTTCACTTCCTTGGATTTCTTTTCCTTAACACAAAACAGGTCATGAAATTCAATGGTTGCCTCATTATCCTTTGTTAACTTGGAAATTCTAATCAAGTTCTTTTTCACGAGAGGAACATATAGAATATCTTGCAGCATTAACTTCATGCCTTTTGTGTGTAAAACAGTGGTGCCAATACCATAAATTGAAAGTTTAGTACCATCACCAACCATAATGGACTTTATGCTAGAGTACTCACCTTTGACACTCATTTTCGCAATCTTAGAGTTGACATGATTGCTGGCCCCGCTGTCTAAGTACCATGCATCATCTTGGAGAGTCTCAGGATAAGCCATAAGAGCAGTCGGGGTAAATGGAGGGGAGTTATTTGGACTAGCAGTGGGTAGATGTTTGTTGACCCAACTTTTCATATCTGTGATGACAGATTGAGGCCACATGTCCAATTTTTCACAGATTTGACAAGTTGGTCTGTTGTGTTGAGAATATGGAGAATATCGACCCCTTCCTCTCCATTTTCCACTTCTCCCTGAAGAGTTATAGCCACCTTGACTGGTCTGTAGGTTATTGTTAGGTTGAGTTGAAGTTTTGTTTTTGTCTGCAACAACATAATTGATTGAAGTTTGGTTAATGGACAACTTTCCTTTGAGTGCTTGAAGTTTGTCTTGCCTTCTTTCAAACATCTTAAGTTGGTATTGCACTTCATGCCATGGCATGTTTTTGGGTCCGTATCACACACACAATAGGTGTGTAGTCCTCATCCAAACCAGCAAGAATGTACGAAATGAGGCTCTTCAAGTCCATCGAACTTCCAGCAAGCTATAAATTATCATAGTAACTTTTCATTAGGTTCAAATACTCATCTATTTTCATACTTCCCTTCCTTGTTTGTCGAAGCATTTGGTGATAATGGTCTTCCTGTGAACGGGATTGGACTCCATAAAATTGTTGAATAGCTTCCCACAATGGTCAAGCTGTGTCATATCCCATTACTTGTGCAACCATTTCAGGTGTCATTGAGTTGTAGAGCCACCCTACAAGTAGTTGATCAACAACATCTCAGACATCATACTGGTTCGACATTTTTAATCCTTTAGGTTCGTCTTCACAAGGAGGGACAATGATGGATTGTTCGGGACAGGGTGTTTTGCCAGTCAAATGCCCATCAAGTTTGTAACTTCTTAAGATGGGTAAGACTATACTTTGCCATAAAAGGAAGTTTTCCTGATTTAGCTTGATTGAGGTAACTTGGTTTAGTAGATTTATAAAAGAAGGGTTACCAACACAGACATCCTTCGATCGTACCTGATATTTTTCCTTGCTAACCTCAGATTGAACCTTGGGCTGACTTTGTGAGGACATAGCAGTGGTCCTTTTTGCAGATTCTTCAGCTGTAGTCTCATTGGAGGCTTCAACATCATCTTTTGAAACAGAAGGATCGGCCATTGCTCTGATACCAAGATTGAATTCTGAGTCTTTTGGCAGAGTGCACAACAAGAGGAATAAGGGAGTAAATGCCCAATGAAAAAGAAGAGCTTGTATTGATTTTTCTTGTTATGAAAAACACGAAGATTACCTTCTATTAAAGAAGGATTTTGGCCTCAACTAAACACTGGTTAGGTGAAGGAGAAAGGAAACTAACACACCTAACTTGAAGTACAATAACTCTACAAGAAAGCCCAAACAGTGGCTGAACAGAAAAGAAAGACAGACCGTAAACAAATACAAATATTGTAGAACATCATGCCTTAACAGTCAGGACTATGTTAGGAATACCATTAGGGTAAAAGTTGGATTATTAGGAAATGCCCCAGTCATTAGCTAAGAAGGTCATTTGATGTTAAGAAACTCGTGGAATTTTATATTTTAATTTCTTAGGTAGGTACTATAGGTTTTGTCGGTAGGAGGGGATGAAGGCAAGCAATGGTTTAGTTGTTTGGGCTTGAGTTCAGTCAAGAGGGAGGTGTCCAAGTTCCTCATAATACTTAGCATTCTTCTGTATTTTCTTATTTGGTAAGTCATCAATATGATTCCGATTTCAATTCTCTCAATCCCTCCCTGCATTTTCTTGTTCCAGATATATGAGGGTGGCTCTGAGCAAGTTACTTCAGTAAGTTAATTGCCAAGGATAGTTCGGGACGTTGTTTGAAAGGAGATGGAGTTTAGTTACATAATATTGCATCTGAGGTAGTGGCATCAGTTTTGGGAACAAATGGCACAAGGGTACACAAATATATTGAGAGTAATATTGAAAATTTACTTGTAATCAGCACGGTTTCAGCTTAGGGGCAGATATCAATTCTCTCGCAATCCCTGGTTGCCAATTCTCTGGGCATATGGTATTGTTACTGAATCTAGCAGTGAACAACACCCTTAATACATCTACTTCTGTGAGTGGGCAACCAGAACTCAATACTCGAGAAATCTTACATTCATTTCAAAATTTAGATGCATCAGGGAAAACACATGAGGATTTAAATTATTAAACAGTTAATGAGTCATGTACCTTAATTCAAGCCAAAACAATTCAGTTTTTTCGTAGAGGAAGGGACGCAAAGGCAAAAGAAAGTCATCTTCAGCAATAAGCTGTGAGGAGGGAGCTTCAAGTCTTGCCACAAATAGTGAGGTAACCAGATGAACAATTATAGTTGGATCTGGGTCCTCAAGGATGGCATGCAACTCTCTTTGTATCCATGGTTTAATCCTCTCTAGTATTGCTTCTTTGGCTCCATGACTTCCTGTTCTGTTCTGCACAACATGCAGTCACAAACACAGAATACGAAGAACTAAATTAACAGAATTGCACTTGCACTCAATGAGAAATTTGCAACATTGTTTTATGCAACCAAAGAGTGAAATTTAAATCATTAATCACTAATGGTGCAAGTATGCAAGGTAAGCAACTTATGTGTAGCTCAATTGGTCAATGCATTATATCCTCAACTAAAAGGTCAAAGGTTCGAATCCCCACTCACACATGTTGTTGAACTCAACAAATAAAAAAAAAGTATTGCAATGTATTTGGTTGAGAAAAAACGTGTCCCAATTCAATTTCAAAGCAAGGAGTTAGCCTCATGAGCTGTATATGAGGTAATCAAATTCAAGTTAAAAGAGAAATTCTACCAGCAACCAGACTTCATTTGAAACGTGGTTAACAGTTAAAAAAAAATCGACTGATAAGTCGTAATTGCTTGAGGATTAAATGCCTACCAGTTCTGAACATGATCTGACCGAAGATGGGACAGCTTGTATACGTCGGTCGTATATGCTGTGTCAGGTCATAACCCAACGGAATATTAGCAACAATATTCAAGCTCTTAACTCTAAAACATGGACAAAAAAGTGAAAAATGTAAAATCCAACCAGAGAAATAAACCTAGAAGTTACCTTGCTCGCCACTGAAGTTTTCGCTGGGCAATAACATCAGCAGGTACAGATTCCGGCCCTCGCCGTCCAAATGATCGCCGCCATGTCAGTGGTCTTTCCGACCGTCTATCTCTGTTCAATTCATTCCTCGTACTCTGAAGAATCCTACATCAAAGTAAGGAGAAAAATATAGTTCCAACTTTAATGTTCAAATCAAGTCCTCGATTAAAACTAACTACAGCATTCAGTTCTCCAGGACGTGGAGAGAGCAAAGAAAATAAAGTTCCGTATTAGCTTATATGCTAAATTCGAGCAGAAAAGGTCAATTTGAAAACAAAATGAGCTGCCATAAAGACGTATCAGAATCAAAAAACATACCCGCGAGCGTCGGTCCGGGAGGATCCGACTCCAATCTTGAGCTTATCGGCACAATTCAAGGTTGACAATCGTTCTTTACGGAAGCTTCGCGATGAGAGGTTGATTTTGCAGAACCATGAATCGAATTGAGCGTTGCAGAGAGGGCAAGTCTGCTTCAAATTGCTCCATTTGCGAATGCAACCTACGCAATAGGCGTGGATACACGTTGCAAGCACGGCGGCGGTACGATCCTCCAATTGTCTGAGGCAAATTGGGCAGGTTTCTCCACAGATTGCCGGCAAAATTACCTTCGATATGAAGTTTTCGCCGTTGAGCTTTCGCGCCGTTTCTCGGGTTGAAGGCTTCATGATTTTCTCCTGCAGCTACTGTGACAGTCTGCCAGACTAAGGTAAGTTAGGAACAGACTTTCAGGGCCCAAAGCTATCAGTATCTGATTCTTGGGCCATATTTGGGCCTACTTTCAATTGTATTAAGGCCCAGCCCAAATACTCTCTCTCCGCTGCGTTAGGGGTTATGGGCCCAAAATGTATAACAGGTCGTTGGGCCTTTCTAACTTAATTTCGGCCCCGTCCCGTAGGCCCCAGGGTTTAAGGCCCAAAGAGGTCACTATAACGGACCGTTGGACCAGGTATTTGGGCCGTCTTTTAGACGTAATTTTGGCCCAGTCTAGATATGCCCTCCCTCTGCGTCAATCGGGGGTTTGAGCCCCAAGTGGTGGCTTGTTGGGCCTGATATTTGGGCTTTCTTTCATAGTTTCGGCCCAGTCCAGATATGGCTACCGCTTATACTACCACATTGGGCCCTTGGACCATGTATTTGGGCCTACTTTCAAACATAATTTCGGTCCAGTCCAGAGATACGCCCTCTCAAGCACCGGTTATGGGCCCACAGCGGTCAGTATAACGGATTATTGGGCCTTTCACATAATTTCCGGCTCAGTTCACATACCGACCAGGGTTATGGGCCCAAAGAGATCATTATTTGCTGACTTTGGGGCCAGATTTATGGGCCTGCATATTTTGGGCCCAGTCCAGATACGCCTCCCTCATTAGCAACCGGGTGGTTATGGGCCCAAAGAGTCTGGGCCAGGTCTTTGGGCCTTTTATACGGTCTCTGTCTGATTATTGGGCCTAGTTTAAGACGTAATTGTCGCCCAGTCCAGATACGATCTTCCTCTGCAGCGAGAGAGGGAGGAGGAGAGAGCGGGTTCTGTTGAGGTTTCAGTGACAGCAAATTTGGTTCAAATTTTGCTGTTGTCTTTCGAACTTAGAACTGCTGAAAAAAAATGGAGGTTCCAAAGGATCAAATCTCCACTCTTCTCGACCAAGGACTCTACAGTTCAGCTCAAATGCTGGTAAACTTTCGTTTTCTATCGATTTCTCTTCAGTTGAATTCACTCACTCTTACACTCCAACAAGCAAACTCACCTTCTCCAAATTCGGGATTGGAGATCGGACTCAAATCTGTTCGGTGATTTTTGTTATCTTGTTCAGGGTTGCTTTCTCGTTTCATCGCCAGCTGCTAATGCAGAATCCAGTCCTCACCTCAAGTCTGAGAGTTTGGTTTGTAGTTCTGAACTCATTTACTTTCAATTGTACTGTTTTTAGAATATTTATTTCATCTCTAATTGCATCGTTTAATTTTTTTTGGAAGAAGTTTCTCCACTCTTATCAATCTTTTACTTGGACCCTTTTCTACTCTATTTCTTCTGTGCTAGGTGCTTCTTGGGGATGCATTATTTCGAGAAAGGGAGTATCGAAGAGCAATTGTAAGTCTCTGAGTTGATTAGATGCTCCAAGATTAGTTGTATGTTAAATTGTCTTTAATAATTTTGGGGGTGTTTTTTGTTTTTGTTATATTATTTTGCAGCATACTTACAAGCAAGCCTTGCAATACTATAAGATTATTCCTAAACAAAATTCAACTACTACTAGAAGTTCTTTGCAGTCAAACAGGTCCTCTTCTCCAAACTCTTTTAACGTATCGGCCATTAATGAAAATGAGGTAGACTGGAATTGTTTCTTAATATATGGCTCAATTCTTTTTATTCTCTTATTATGTATGTCCTGGTTATTTGCCTTTCATCAGCTTATTTGTTGCTATTTTTTTCTTAGATAAATTGTCTTTTAGGTGATTTCTTTTCCCTTCATAATTCATATTATGCCTTTGATATTGTTTCTATGGCAGGTGAAGTTTAAAATTGCGTCGTGTTATTGTGCATTAAGTGACAACAGAGCTGCCCTTGTAGAGGTCTCTTTCTCTCTCTCTCACACGCATGCGTGTGCACACACACATCCTACATGATGTTAAACTTCTGTCAGTTTTACCTTGCAGATGGAGGGAATTCCAAGTAAAGCAAGAAATTTGCAAATGAATCTTTTGATGGGAAAGCTTTACAGATATGCAAGACATAACCGTGCTGCCATTGCATATTACAAGGAGTGCTTAAGGTAAGTCAATGAAAGTTAATCTTAATTGCACTATTAGATCTCATACTTTGGAACCCATTGTTAAGGAACTGAATCCCATTAGTATGGAACGTTTTTCTTTTCAAGTGAAATCTTCTAGTATATGAAAGAGTGAAAAAGTGCTTTCGTTGTTGTAGAATAAGAAGTCTTCATATTTTAATGTATGTATTTAATTTATTTAGAGCTATTAGGGCGGGATCCACTTTTTGGGGAATATAGGTGGAAGCAATAACAAGAATATTTCGAGTGGAACATCTTTCACAATCCATAATTAATTTAATGTTAAGGACACAGTTTCATCTAGTAACACTATGATTTTGGCGTATACAGGACTGTACATACCAAAATTGCAGTGCTACTAGACGTCAATTATTTTCCCATTACCTTCTATTCTTACCTTATATACATTAATTTTTTATGGTGTTGGATTTTCTGAATAATAGAAAGCGATTAGTTTTTTCCTTTCTTATTTACGGATCCTGCACCATTGACTATTAAACTTGTGACTGCAGACTAAATAACTTCACTGGCTCTTCTCAAAAAAAAACTTCACTGGCTGTTGTTTATTCAGCTTACTGATTACGTGTTTTTTTTAACCAAAACTATGATACTTTCTCCCATTATAAAAATTCACGCTCATGCTATTCTAATTCTTGTTTTTTGACAGACATTGCCCTTATTTGTTTGAAGCTATTATAGCTTTAGCAGAACTTGGTGCTACTGCCAAAGATATCATTTCGTTGTTCCCTCAGGTTTGCTTGCAAATATATTGATGAAAAGCATTAACTGAATGTAGGAACACGTAATTTTTAATTTTTAGTTACACCTTTGTTCGAAATTGCAGTACTGTAAGTTTTTGAACGCCATATGATAGTCCTGTAAATCTATTAGCATGTCCATTTCTACGGTTGGGTTTCAGAAGCTGCAGACCTCTATGCTTAAAATAGGTTTTACGAGGTGTCAAAACATGGCAGTCCTGTCTTTTTGTTTTGAGTCTCTTTTTTTTTTCCACAAACCGCTTAGTTTTTAAATGGGCATAACCCATGCATTGACTTCTAGTTCTATTACTATATTCATTGTTGAACATGTGTGACCCTGCACCTTTGGTAAAGATTTACCTGATGTAATTCCAATAATTAATCTAGTGTGGAGAATGAAATGATGACTTCAATTTATCTATTTGGCATGAAGATCAATTGTATCAAAATTTCATGCTGGCTTTGTTTTATCGTAATTTTTGTAAATTTTACTATCGTTTTACATTTTTCCCCTTTGGGTTTCTCTTGAATTTGATTTCAGACTCCAAATAGAAGTGGCAAAACTCCTTTTGATCACTTCGATTCAAATCGCTGGCTGCCAGTAAGTGTTAGAAGAGATAAGCTACTAACTATCTTCCACTTTTCATCCTTTATCATTGGCTCTAATTGTGATATGAAGAAGCCCCTTTTCATTTGCTTAATCAGATAGCTTCTGATCCAAGTAAGCTTTTAAGCTGTGCGTGTGTGTGAGTTTTGGAAGCAAACTTCCATTAAACAAGAGAAGAATGGAATGCCCAATTATTACTGCCCTTGTTAGGCAAGCAAAGAGCAGGGTAATTGGATTTCACATTAATTGATATAACACACATCCAAACTCGAAACCTGGTGTATTCTATGCGTGTTATTTTACCAGTCGTATTGAACCAATGTAATGGATAAGTACTGCCTAGTATCCGATCATGGGCAATTTCCAAATCAGAAATTGGTTGTTGAAATAGTAATCTACCAAATACTTTTACTTGCTCTGATATTGCAAGTACAAACAAATTGTGCAATCTGCAATATTGATCCTTACCAAGTTCTAAATCAGATTAGATTGTTTTCATGTATTTCTTTTCCCGTTATCTTTTAAAAGCTCATAGTGTTTTCTTAAATTAAAAAAAAAAAAAAGCTAATTTTTTGAAATTTTCTGCAGCGCTATGTTGAGGCCCAATGTTGCATTGCATCAAATGATTACAAAGGTAAAATACTATCTTCCCGTCCCGTTCAAACCATTAAAGCTATGCATAATTTATGTCACTTTATCCTGTAAGCACTTGAAATTATCCATCCTCCTCTTATGCAAATGATATACAACGTGGTTTCATATGACATCAACTAACTTTCTCATTTCTCTCTATATTTATTTATTATTACCTTTATTAACTTATGCAGGTGGTTTGGAGCTGTTTTTGGATTTGTTGCAACGTTTTCCCAATAATATTCACCTGTTACTTGAAATTGCAAAGGTGGGTTCTTGTGATAACAAATCAAAGATTGTTAATGTTCAATCTTCGGTACCCTTTTCCCCAAGGCCCCAAGCATATTCTCGGTTCATTGTGAAGCGGAATGTTGAAGCTGGATGAAGTTTCTCACTTCTCTCTGTATTGAAGTGTAGCTAACTTATGTTGCTTGTGGCTAAGGGAGAAAAATTTCCACAATTGTTTTGGCAGTGGGTATTCCATCATCTTTATATGTGTGTTCTCTTTCATTTTTATTCTGTTTTGGTGTATGATGCCCCTCTCTTCATGACAATAATATGTTTTTACAAAAGGACTTTGCTGTGTTTTTACTAATTGAATATGAATATTCTAAGGCCTTCCGATCTTTTAGTTGAAATATGTATTTTCATCTATTGGTGCGTCATGTTTTATTTAACAATATGGAACGATGTTTTGAAGGCGGTATTTAGAAAAGAAGTTCTTGCAACCTTTCCACCTGACTGACAAGTTGACAACTAAATATGTCCAGGTTGAAGCCATCATAGGAAAAAACGACGAGGCTATCATGAATTTTGAGAAGGTGATGAGAAATTTCAGTATAATTATGTACGATCAACCGCTCCCACCCATCAATGATTTCTGAGTTAATTTAATATCATTACAGGCACGATCAATTGATCCATATCTTGTAACATATATGGATGAATATGCAATGCTTCTCAAGATAAAGTCTGACTATTCAATGATAAACAAGTTAGTCCATGACTTGTTAAATATTGATCCTACAAGACCAGAAGTTTTTGTGGCTTTGTCTGTATTGTGGGAAACGAAAGATGAGAGGGGAGCTTTGTCTTATGCTGAAAAGGTTTGTTATCAAAATAGAGTACTGATATTTGTTTATTTTCTATATTCACTAACATTTGTACTGCTAATAATCAGAGCATCCGAATTGATGAAAGGCATATAACGGGTTTCATCATGAAGGTAATTAAATATACGTATTCAAAGAGACCCGAATAGAGTGCTTACCAGAATATCAACAATCTCAATTTTCTAGTTTCAACTTTCAGGGAAACCTGTTATTAGCCATGAAGCAGCCAGAAGCAGCTGTTAGTGCTTTCAGGAATGCTCAAGAATTAAGACCTGATATTCGTTCATATCAAGGTGCAACTTTTAAGCAGAAAATATCATACTGTATTAGACAGCTCTCAATGTTACATTCATTTTATTATTGGTATTTTGTCAATGCAATGTAACTATCAAAAGATGAATTTCATTGTCTAAGATGCTTAACTTTCAAACGGTTGTGAATTCACTTTTGGCTGCAGGGTTGGTCCATTCTTACCTGGCTCTGTCCAAAATAAAAGAGGCATTATATGCTGCCCGGGAGGCAATGAAAGCGATGCCTCAATCTGCAAAGGCTCTGAAACTAGTTGGAGACGTACATGCTAGTAACTCGGGTGGTAGAGAGAAGGTATATGTTTTAAAGATTTGTCCTGTAGTAATTTAGACTTGGAGACTGCCATTAGCAAGTGGATTTGATATGTGGATCTGGCATGGAATTTTTTATAGGCCAAGAAGTTTTATGAGTCAGCCCTTAGGCTGGAACCCGGTTACCTTGGAGCGGCGTTAGCTTTGGCAGAGCTCCATGTTAATGAAGGCCGAAATGGGGATGCTGTATCCTTACTGGAGAGATATCTTAAGGACTGGGCTGATGATTCTCTTCACGTAAAACTAGCTCAAGTATTTGCCACCACAAATATGCTGCAAGAGGCTTTATCTCACTATCAAGCTGCATTAAGGTGAAATCTTACCTACGATGCTTTCTTCTGTTTTTGCTCCTGTTTTATTGGCAATCTCCTGTTTTAAGAGTGAAAAGGCGTACCTCATAAATCGAAGCTATCTAGCTTATATGCACTCACTGATATGACTAACAACCTCGCCGAACGTCACTCTCTCACCCCAAGTTGGGACGACTCACTAACTAACATTATTCCACCACGTTCCTGTAAGGTGTTTCCTTTACGTTTTGATTGAATATACAAAGTAATAACACAAATCACAATAACATGATATTACATGAAGAACTCTAACAAGCACCCAAGCAATTTCGAGAAGGCTGATAATCTCTCCTATCCTTCTGTTGCGAAAGAAAGCCTGCCTACCCAAAACAGAATACTCCCCTCTTATAGCTAGTCCTCACTCCCACGCCAACCGTACAATGTTCCCACTAACTGATTTCTGGTGGTTATTTCTCTTACTACACCTCCTAGAGCACGTATTCACAATTGGTGGCCTCACAGTTCCCTCTCCCCCTTGCACGCTTATGTTGATACACCATGACCAACCCCCACCGGGCATTAAAAAGCGTCAGTTTCCGAATGGTTTCTGCACAATTGTCATATTTCAAGGTGCTCCAAAACATTAGGAGCCATCATGGCTCATGATTTTATGGATCTCGAATAGATTTCTATTCACATGCTCTCTCACTATAATCCATGTGTTTCAGAAAGTAGTTCCTCCGGAATCCAATGAACAGCAACAAGTACTTAGGATCACTTTGAAAACATAAGACTTGGTTTGCTGTGAGGATGTCATATTTCTTTACTGAAACAGTCTAGCTTCAACAAGTTCAACCTAACTTTATTTTGTGAAGTTCTTTTCTAATTTTATTAATTTTACTCGTCTATATTTGGCTTTCTTGCTTTTGGATTGATATTTACTGACAATAACCTTCTGTCATAAGTCATGTATTTATTTGGTTTATTAATCATATACAGGATGAATCCCCAGAATGAAGCTGCCAAAAAAGGTCTAGAGCGCTTAGAGAAACAAATGAAGGTTTGCTTTCAGCTTAAATTTTTTCAGGATCTTTCTACCTCTAAATGCTTTCAATTTTTCTTCAAAGCAAGAAGCTGATGAACATTGCTTCATTCAAGCATGGTCTAGTCTTAGAAAGACACTGAGCTTGATTTTTTCTTTAGTGGGAAGAGGGCATTAGAACAAGGAACAGCTCATTGAAATGCATTTCCTTTGAAACACATTAATATTGCAGGGAGTAGATCCTGATGCACCTGAAGATGATGAAGACAATGAGGTCGATGACGCCGATGGAGACCAAGAAGAAACCGAACTTTTATAAGTAACAATTCAATCCACGATGTTTACTTTTACAAGTAACAATTCAGACAATGACCCTCTAATTTTTTTTTGAAGAGTAAATAGTAACTCGTACGTGTCCCGATGTGAAATTTTACAAGTAACAATTCAGACAATGACCCTCCAATTTTCTTTGAAGAGTAATAGTAACTCGTACGTGTCCCGATGTGAAATTTGGAGTTAGAACTGCAAAGCTGATTTCGAATTGTTATTCTCAAATTGCATTTGAAAGAACTGCAGCATGAAGTCACAGCCATTTGTGCAAACCTCTCCCACTTGTTCGTATAGTTTTACATCGTCAAGATCGACCGGACAAAAGATGGCAAAATCGTTGAAGCATTCCGATTGAGTAGCTGCAGAAGTCATTTTTGTACAAATTGAAGATGATTCCATGACTATGAATCTTCCATTTTCTGTCAGTCGTCTTAACGGTGAAACTGTAGATCTGTATGTATTTGTTTTACATGATGAAGGGACAAATGAAGAGCAGTACTCTTTCTTGTAACTTATGTACACAAGATAATTGTTTGTATTCAGGTAGAAACCTGTGTATACATTTGTGTAACTCTAACTTATGATGTCATTTTTGTGTCAAGACAGATAACTTTATGGTTACTGAACTAGATTTTCAGTTGCATTATTAATGGATTTCAAAGCTAATTTGTCATGGTACTTGTTTGAACAAACTTTAAGGAACCAAGTGCTCTCTCTCTCTCCCTCTCTCTCTCACTCTCTCCCACACACACACTTCTCTCTACTTCTCTCTCTCTCTCTCTCCCTCTTTCTCTCTCTGTCACACACACAATATTTTCTCTTTCTTTCTCTCCCTCTCTTTCTCATACACATGCACAAAAACAAGCTATGTTCTACTCTGCAGATGGAGATTGGGTTTAGTTTTTATACTTCTTGAACTTTATTACTAGATAAACCAAAACATTACATTGAAGTCACTAAAAAAGGACTTACATAAAGACTTTTTTTAAGTAAACTCTCTGTGCCATTTTTGTCCGATGCCTACATAGTAAAGCTTGGCTATGTCAAAGTTACATTTATAGATAAGTTAAGGTAGTTGATCAAGAACTTTAAACCCACAAAGCACCAGCCCTCCTAAGCATGGGGATCAAGTTCCGCTTAAGATGAAGGCTCATCACTTCATTGGCGCCACCTACCAGTTCGCCACCAATGAACACCGCAGGCACTGCAGGATTGCAACCAATCAGAATGAGAGCTTGCTCGATTTCTTTCCCTCTCGGAAGCTCGTCGAGCTCGTACACCGTCTGGTTAACTCCAAAGTCACACAAGAGTGTCTTGATAGAGTGGCTCATACAGCAATTGTTCTTGCTGAACACCACCACAGGCCTGTCTGACACCAACTTGTTCACAGTCTCCATTGCTAACTCAAAAACCTCAAAAACAATATCTCAAAATGAGATCACAACTCAATGCCAAACAAGAAATGGCTTAAAGGGCAAGCACAAAAGAAGAAGAAATGTGGAATGTAGGAAGTTGAAGAAATTGTTGGGATTGAAGTGAGAAATGAAGTGGCCAAAAGGGGTTATTTATATGGGAATTGTGAGGAGAGAGACAAAAAAAAAAGGTGTGAAAATTTGAGAATGTTCGTTAGGTAGAGATATTATGTGATGGAGCTGGAAACTTCCAAGCCACTCTTTTGAAGGTAAGGCTATTATAGTATAATGATCATTCAACATGTTGAGATTGAAAATGCTCACAGCTTCGAATCTTTGCATAAATGTGAAGAAAAAACCAAAAAAAAGACGTGTCCTTTGTACGGTTTCCAAGAAAAAAAAAAACTCTCCAGTACTTCTAAATTCCTTTTACGATCACATTTCTTTTTTCTCCCATCTTTTCACCGTCCAACTCAATTTATTCTCTCTCTCTTGTAACCTCATGTTTCTCTAATATGGTATTAGAGCCTATTAAGCCCAAACAGGTATTCGGTTCAAAAATTGAGATCCGATCTAAGAATGATGAATCCAAAGAGGCACTATCTTGATGAAGTATGTTGAGGATTCCACATCGAAAAGATGAAGAGAGCCATGGGTTACTCCTCTCATTATCAATTGGTTTGAGATGGAACCCCATGTTTCTCTAATAAACCAAAACATAGCTCAATTGGTTAAAGTATTATAATCTCAACCAAGAGGTTAATAAAAGTTTGAATTTTTCGCCCCTACAAATTATTAAACTTAAAAGGAAAAACTCTATACATGTATAAGCTAACTTAAGCATAGCTAAACTATTTAAGGCATTATAACGTCAATCAAGAAGTCAAAAGTTTGAATTTTTACCTCTACAAGTTGTTGAACTAAAAAAGAAAAATCTATACATGTATAAAGCAAACTGAGCACTTAAACCAAGAGATCAAAGATTCGAATCTCCAATCCAAAAATTGTGGAACTTAAAAAGAAAAACTCTATACATGTATAAGCACCTGATCATAGCTTAAAGATATTATAACTTGAATCAAGATATCAGAGTTTCGAATCTCCAACCCACAAATTGTTGAACTTAAAAAGAATAAAACTCTATACATATATAAACTAACTTGAGCATAGCTTAACTGATTAAGACATTATAACTTAAATCAAGAGATCAAAAGTTTGAATCTCCAACCCACAAATTGTTGAACTTAAAAAGAAAAACTCTATACATATATAAGCTAACCCTTAAATAATGTTAAGACATTATAACTTGAACCAAGAGATCAAATGTTTGAATTTTTGTTCTAAAAATTGTTGAATTCAAAAAGAAAAATTCTATACATGTATAAGTATAAATTTGATTTTGTTTGATTTTTGATGATGATAGTTCTTTTTCTTATTTGATTGTGTATTTTTATGCATAAATGACGCGGGTCGGCCAAAAATACATATTTTATATTTAAAAATATGTTTGATTATCGTCGATCTATCGTTTTTTTTTGTTAAGTCATTCAAAATTTTGTTCCTTTTTATATATTCTTTGGAATGAAATCCAGCTTTATTAGATTTGGTAATTCCTTCCTAGGTTTAGATTTGGATTTGCCAAATTAAACAGCCACACCCACAGAGAAAAAAAGAATCCAATTAATTATTAAAAATCACTGGTTTTTTTTCTCTTTAGTACAAGTCAATTGTACAATATATGGAAAATTTAAAAAAAAAAAAATCATATATATAGAAGGATTTTGTTGCTGTACCTATCTTGGAGGCATCTATTGAGCTGGAGAAAGTATTTGGATTTATCCACATGAAAAATATCCCTTTATTTTTTTTGGATTCGCATCCAATTCAAAACAAAGAAATTCAAGAACAAGCTCCTACTTTTTTTTTCTTTCTTTTCTTTTGCCCCCAAAGAATTCTTTAGAGGCTTCAATTCAATTAACACATGAAATAATTAGCAAATTTCAGTTCAACAAATGTGAAAGTAAGAATTCGAATTGGTAGAGTTTTAGCCATGGGTCAAATTTTCGTCACTAAAATAATCTAAGAACATTATTGACTTTTGTGCGATGAAATTTGACATGCCGCTAAAACTTTTTAGCAAACACTTTTTTGACATTTACCAATGTTTTTTGTGCGTTGCTGGAATATGTTCTTGTAGTGACATCTAATAAATAAATGTATAATATCCTTAATTACTAGTTGAGCTAGATTAACGTAATTTCAAAAGAGATTTGGTCAATAAAAAATTGACTTTTTTGTTTTTGTGTTTTTTATTGTTTTTGGTTAAAGAAAGGAAAATGGAAGGATAAGTGAGCTAAGTCCTAAGTCTGTTGTTTCGCTTTCAAATCTCTGCATGGCCAACTTCTGCCACTCAAAAGTAGAGAGAGAAACAAAAAAGGAGCCGTACATGGAAAAAGAAGAGAACTGAAAAGCTTGAGAAAGATGCTGTAATATTTATTTTAAATTTTTTGAGGTCCCCAACATTATCCCAATATATCTTCTCTCTTTTTTTCTTTTTCTTTTTCTTATTTTTTTTTTAATTTTAATTTAAGACTTGTAATTTTAATATTTTCCGTTTTCATAAAGTTTTTAGTAAGTTTTTTTTTTTAGTATAAATAAGGGTTGGGGGGATTCGAACCACATACCTCGTGGTCGTTAATATATTCAATATGTCAATTGAACTATGCTTTCTTTCGCAAGTTAGTTCCTCTACATTTAAAAAATATATATAACGATTATTGAGTCTGATGTTAAAAATTCTATGAATGAATAATGTTTAAAGAGTTAAAAAGTTTTCATACATGACCTCTTTTCTATAAAGTTTTCAAACTTATTGTAATTTGAAAAAGAAAATTACAAATTTAGTTTTATTAGGAACCAAAATTTTATTTTAATTACATTATTATGTTTTCTTTTCATTAATTTTTATTAAAAAAGTATTTTTCAATATTCTATAATAACTTCTATAGGGTAGAAATGTAAATTTTATAGAAACACGAAAGTGGAATGTAGTAAAATCTAGACAAGTTTGTAATTATTGGACCATGTTTAATTTTGGATGGTAACTTTTAATAAGTCATTGTATAATTCATTTTCACTCTGTCTTATTTGTCATAGTTTGATGATAGAAAAAACATGTGCTATAACTTTTATTTAATTATAACATAAGTTTAATCAAATATTTGTATATAACACATAATTTTTTTCCAAAAATTACACGTAAAACTAATTTACTTATTTCACCAAAAAACCATATATCCTACAAAAAGGAAAAATATATTATTCTCTTAAGGATAGGTTAGCTGATATCAACATATCATATATATAAATATAAATATATAAAATAAAATATGGCATCAATTTGAAAGGCTTCTTCACTTTCTCTTCTTTTTTCTTTTGGAATCTTTGATTAGTTGGTGATCCTAAATGCAACTTTCCAACTACGTACGTATATTTTAATTTATACCTATATACTTTTTTACGTATTTGGGAATATTTTGAATATTATTAATTACAAAAAAATTAATTAAAAAGTGGCTCATGACATAGGCCAAGAGCCATTTTTTTGTGAAAGGGTTATTTTTTAGTTCCATGCTTCAATACGCCTCATCGTTGAAAAGGTAACTTACTTTTCATGCATGCATAGTTAGGTGTCCTCGAGATATGTAGTGTTAGTTTGAGAATTTAGGGAATGTTTAGCTTGCGAGTTGAATTGTTGCCATTTTTTCTTTTATTTTCTTTTTTATATATATCTTAAGAATATAACATTATAATTGTGAGATGGAGACATGAACAATTTTGACCTTTAGGGAAGTTAGTTATCAGTACCTCAACCATCAAGGAATGCTCATGTTGATTGAGCTTGAATAACCTAAAGTTGAGAAACCGAACCTATGTTTCGTTGCAGTTTTGCTATAAAGACTATAAGCCAAACACATGTTACACAAACTTAAATTTATACCTAACTCATTCTTTTTACCAAACAAAACACAAGCTACATATCTCATATTTTCCAATCCAACATCAAACTTAACCAAATTTAGACTTAGTTAAATTTGTGAGCGGAACTTAATTAAGTTTATACATAACTCATTCTTTTGTACAAATATAAAACACGAGCTACATAATTTCAAACTTTTTCCGTCCAACATATCAGAGTTAACAAATTCAAACTTGTTAAAATTGTGATCCATAAATCTCTTTTAGGTGTTTTTTATTGTTTAAAAAATGAATTCCTTTTAATTTTCTTAGGTTACTTTGGATTTATTCGTATTATTTAGGATTCATGATTTTTGTCAATGCTTTTAAAGATGGTAGTTGGAAAGATTATATTCCAAAGGCTGGCAAACTTTATTCTTGCTATTGCTATTTCTCCTCAAAGTCTACACAAAACTATGTTAACCTCTTCAATTTTTGTTGTCTTTGTTGATGAGTTTCTATGATGTTGTGGTGGTCATTAGGTATTTGAAGGAATAGAAGCCACATGGTTCAGCTGGTGGACATTTTTACTTTAGAGATCTGATCATAGAAGATAGTCTGATTTTTCATATGATCACAGAAGACAGTTTGTGATTTTTTTTTTTTTAACTAACTTATATGGTTGGAAATTACATTCGGTGAAGTTTTATATGGTTGGATAATTTGTTTATTCAAAGAAACTATCAAATACTTTTATTTTGTAATGGAAAGTCATGATATTTAATGTGTTATGAAGTACTTCATGTGTGTGGATTGGCTTAAAAACTAGTGCTTGCAGTAAATTTTATCAAAATTGAATTAATTTAAAAGATATTTAATATCTGATGGTGCCTCTTTTGAGTTCACCATTCTTGAATCGGATCCCAATTTTAATTTTTTTTTCGACTAAATACCCGTTTGGATTTTATTGGACCGAATACCCGTTTGGGTTAAGATGGTGCCTCTTTGGGTTCACCATTCTTCATATCCCAATTTTAATTTTTTTTTTTAACCGAATACCCATTTTTGGGTTTTTTTTTGTTTTATTTTATTGGACCGAATACCCGTTTGGGTTTTATGGGCTCTGATACCATATCAAGATTACATGGGGTTCCATCTCAAAACTAATTGGCAATGGGAGGAGTAACCCATATATCTTATAAATTGTGAGGTCACTATCTTTCAGATGTGAGATCCTCAATAAGAATGGATTCATATGTAGCACTAAAATCAAGCCATAAGTAAAAGCTATAATAAAATTTACATAGTGAAAAATGAATGCTTTGAAAAGGTTACCACAACAACTATAGTGATGAGGAAAAATCATATAAGTTTGTTATAGCATAAGATTAAAGCTATATATATTTATATGTTAAAGATAGCGTTAAGAAAAAAATTATTATATGTTAAAGATAGCTTTAATAACAAACACTATAAAATGTTTTCATAGCAATGTATATATGTTATACTTTCATACTCTATTAGCATCTATTATAGCTATAAAAATGCTATAAAAAGTTTTAGACTTTTAATAACATGGGCTATCAAGATTCAGGACTTTCAAAAAAAATGCTATGAAAGATCTATTATAGCGTTTTTCGTTAACTATTGTATCCGTTAATTCTTGTGGTGGAAAAAAAAATCAATACAAGTTTTCTATGTAAAAAAATAATAAATAATAAATAATAAAAACTATATGATCTTGAGGTTTGTTTGGCAAACTGAACTATGATTTAATGTGTTATTATGTAAATTTAAATAAAATAATTACCTACAAGCTCATGATTTTGCAGGAATTATGAGCATAATCAATCTTAAAAGAAGCCAAGGGTCATCAATAGACGGATATACTAAAATAAAATGTTCTAGAAAGATAAAAGATACACTTTTATTATTTATTAATTTAAATTTAAATAAAATAATTATCTATAAGATCATGATTTTAGAGGAATTATGAGCATAATCAATTTTAAAAGAAACTAGTAATTATCATTAGACAATATAGTAAAAGCTTTTCCAAAAAAATAAAAATAAAAATAGACAATATACTAAAAGAAAATGTTCTAGAAAGATATATAAATGATAAACTTTTATAATTAATGATATAGGAACAATGAACGTGAACCACTCCATAATCCAATCCATAATTCTACAACGGTATGATACTGTCCATTTTATGCATAAACTCTCATACTATTGGTTTCATACTAATAAAAATAATCGTCTTTACTTTTATACTTATTATCTATTATCTTCATTTTAAAGTGAGTATAGTTTAACGATAATTAGCATGCACTCTCAACCAAAAAATTCGAGGTTCGAATCTCCCACTCCCAAATTTTGTTTAACTAAAAAAAAATTACTCATATATCTTCATTCTCAACAATTAAAGATATGACATTTCACATAAATATTTTTACAAAATTTTTGTTTGAGAAACAAAAAAATTAAAGGGTTGTTTGTTTGTTTCCAATTTTTTAAAATAACTCGTGTTTGGTAGCTATTCCTATTTCTCATTTCTCATTTCTCATAAATGTTTCCAAAAATTGTATAAAAATTTTAGAAATTAACAAATTCAAGTTTCTTGTTTTTTTTTTTTTTTTTGTTATTGTTTCTTAAGTTTTGTCCGAAACATAAAGTAAATGTATTATTTTATCATTTTTTATTTATAAAATGTATAATAAATATTTAAAAATAATTATTAACATAAAATTTTTTATACTTAATTTTTCTGAACTAATTTTTATATATATGTTTCTTACTATTTCTTGTTTAGATAAGATTGACTCATTCAAACACATTATTTAACATTAGAAATTTAATATGGTTATATTTGTAAAGGTATATAAACTAAATCATTGCAACAAAAGTATGAAAATTACCAAAGAGTTGAAAGTATGAGGGAAGGGAATAAAATGATATTTTGACCGACCAATCTTTTCCATACCAATATTGTTGTTGTCGTCAAAATCCAAACAGGGTAATGCACCTGACCTTCATGATCGGTGCTTTTCGCTACACGCAAGTGCACGTGATCGAAGTAATAAAGAAACTGGAAGTATTCCAGAGTATCGTACCCAAGGGAACGAGGTTTAATAAAATGAATTTTAGTTGGCACAAAATCGTTGACAAATTGCAAGTTAAGGTAACCGATGGTGAAAATGATTTGAGAGGTGTTTTGACTAAAATAAAATTATTTGAAAATTCAATGGAAATGAAAAAGGGATTCAAGTTGCTAATGCCCCTTTGGAAAGAAAATGCAACAAGAAAGCAATTGCAATCGTAGCTAACTCAAGAACTAAGTAAACCGAATTCAACTCCTATTCGACCTTCTATGAAGTATCTTTAGGAGACTAAGTGATTAAACTTATATTTCTATGACTAATCTAACTTAAATATTTTTGCACACAATTCTAGTGGTTTTGGAGTCTCGCCCTATGTCTAGGGTCGATGTTTCAGACTTATGTCTAAGCCTTTTCTTTCATTGCTTTTGCGACATCCGCTTCCCTTAACCCTTTCGGTATTAAGTTATAGCTTGCTGAAATTGCTTTTGCGACATCCGCTTCCCGACATCCGCTTTCCTTTAAATAGCATAAATTACAATTGCTAAAATTGAAAATGACAAGTTGTAATCAAAATTCAAATAATAGAACTTAAAATTGCTGAAATTGAAAAGACAACCCAGTAGCTATTTTAACACAAATACAGAAATTCAAGACAAAAGTGCAGAAATCGAAGAACTTCAACCATCCTAAAAACCCATCTTTCTTCGGCTCAATCGAACAAAATTGCCCTTAACCACTACCAACTTTCGTTGTTGTGGGATTGAAGAGAATTTAGAGATGGAGATGTAGAAGAAAATACAATAAAAATAGCAACTAAAAGCATAAAAAAAATTCTGCTGCAGTAGGTGAAGAAACCCAAAAAACGTGAACGAAAATCTTCTCCAATCGAGCTCAATCGAATAAGGATTGCTCTTTACCAACATCTACTTCGTTGAGATAGGATTGAGGAAGAGATTCGGGCTAAGATGAAGAAGAAATGAATACAAACAGCAACAAAAAAAACTAAAAATGAAAAGTGCAGAAAGTAAGGAAACCCAAAAAACGTGAACGAAAATCTTCTCCAATCGAGCTCTATTTGTTCGGCTTCTTTGTTCAATATTTATAGGGATCTCATGCTAGGGTTTCCCTCTTAGTTGATGGACAATCATGGCTAATCATCTTGCTGAATTCGTGGGTCAATTTTCCTTCAAAATCCCGAAATTCTTGTTTTTTACTTAAATTCCAGATCTGCCAGATTGCAATTGCCTAGCAATTGCACTGCAGTTGCATTCCACGAAAATCCTGCATCAAAACATTAAGTGTGAATTTTTTTCTTCTTTTGTTTTCTTTTCTCAACTTACTTAATTTAAAGGTCTTCTATCAATCATGTGATTAAATTCAAGCATTTTGTTATTTTTCATCAAATAATATGAATAAAAATCACAAATATAACTAAGTTTAAAGGCCAAATAATCCTCATGAATGAGAATTATCACTTCACATGATAGCAATCATAAGATTTGTAGTTCAGGGAAAGAGTGTAACCTACAAGACAAGTGAAACTTGGGTACCAGTGTGATACTTGCCACACAGACTCTGATGCTTAAGTTAGCTAGGAGGCTTTTTTAGAGAGTGTAGCAAGAGCTATGGAGAATGATCGAACTTACCCTTTTTCCTTTGAAAAGAGAGCTTAAATGCTCCTCTTTCTAGGGTTTTATAAAGGATTCGTTATAGGAATAGGACGAAAAAGGACAGGATCGGGCTGGACGAGGTGGCTCGGGCCGAGAGGAGAAGAAACAAGGCCCAAAAGAGGGCCTTGTAGTGAGGTCGGCCTCGGGACTCCAGCTCAAGTCGGCTCCTTGTTCTTTTCTTGCGTTGACTCAGTTTCAGCTTGGTTTCAGCCCGTTGTGATTTGTATTGAACCTTTTAGCCCTATTTTGTCTTTAATTTTTGTGTGATAGGACCTTTTTAGGACATAATGATGAATCTGTGACGAATTAAAAGGAGGAAAAAGGCTGGAGCAGAATGAACGAGGACCAGAGATCATAGGGAAATTGGGTTCGACCCCTTGGTGGGGTCGGCCTTGGTCTAGGCCGAGGTCGACTCGGGAACCCTCCTTCTAATTTTCTTGGAGGCCCCGTTCCTTTTGCCCTTTGATTAGTTTTGACCCGTCTCGTACCGTCTTTTTTGCCATTTCACTTCCTTTATATTTCAAAATTGTTTTCATGATCAAATTTTACCATAACAATTGTCAAATAATATTTTGAGGTAAAATATCATATAATTAGATTTTATTAATTAACTCTACTTTATTAGGGGAATCAAAATCCATGGTAGTGGGCATCTTCTAATGATAATCACTGGCTGGAATCACCTCCCCTAATCCATATGCATATCAACAAGTAATATATGCACCAAAATGTGGGGTCTTAGCCTTATTGTAAGAATATTACAAAAATAGTAATATATATAGTAATATATGCCACTTTCTTTTAGTTTCCTTTACTTTATATGTTATTTCTTAAAAATAATATTTCAAATCACTATATATATTAAAAAACTAAGGTCCTCTTTGATAATCATTTAGCTTTTTGAAAATTAAACTCAAAAGCTTCTGTGAGTTTCTATGTTTTGTTATTTACTTTTTACATACGTTTTCAAAATCAAAGCCGAGTTTTGAAAACTAGAAAAAGTGGCCTAGTTGTTTGATAACCATTTGATTTTTAAAAATTAAGCTTGTTTTTTCCAAATTTCTCTATAATGGTTTTCATCTCTCCTAATGAGACATTTGAATTCTTAGTCAAATTCCAAAAACAAAAACAATTTTTTGAAAACTACTGTTTTTAGTTTTTTAAATTTGGCTTGGTTTTTTAAAACATATATAAAAAGTGGATGACAAAATAAAGAAAATCATAGGTGGAAGTAGTATTTATAAGCTTAATTTTCACAAAACTAAAAATCAAAAATCAAATGGTTATCAAACGAGGTCATAGTTTTTCAAATTTTGTTTTTGTTTTTTGAATTTGGCTAAGAATTCAAATATTTTCTTAAGAAATATGAAAACTATTATTAAAAAAATGGTGAGAAAACAAGCATAATTTTCAAAATCAAATGGTTGTCAAATGAGACCTAAATTAGAAGGTTTAATAGAAACTAATTTGAAATAAATAAAATATGTAGAGAGATCAAAACTGCTTCAACTAATTATATATATAAACTTACAAAGTAATTAAATTACAAGTTTAATCCCTAAAACTTTTGCGTTTATGTTTATTTGGTCACTAAATTTTAAAAAGCATATAATAGGTTTTTAAACTAATTTCACTTTTGTGTGTCAAATAGATCCATGAATTTTTAATTTTGTCTACTAGGTCATTGACCTATTCGATATATTTTTTAAAATTTACGGACCCACTAGACACAAAATTGAAAGTTTCAGATCCTATTAGACAGAAATTTTAATTTTATATTTAATAGATCAGTTAATTTTAAAAATTTTGAATATGTCAATGACCTATTAGACATTTTTAAAGTTTAAAGACTTAGGGCCTGTTTGGTATGCAATCTGAAAACAGAATTTTGAAAACAAGGGATTCAATGAAAACAGAGTTGTATTTCATGTTTTCAGATATGTGTTTGGTAGCAGATTTAGAAATTGGATTCCAATTTAAACAATTGTTCAAAATGTGTTCTATAATATATTTATAGACCATTAACTAGTTGTAGTTGCAAAACTAAATATTAGATTGAATATAATCCATTATTAATTAATTTATGAACATGATTTTTATTATAAAATTTGTACAATTATTATTTTACAATATCATATAATTTATAATATATTAAATTATACATATTTTAATTTAACAAAAATAAATTGAGTTTATAACATCAAAAACTATATTTATTAAAGTTTTGGTATTTTCTAATGTAATTCTGCATTTTAAATTTTCAAATTCAAAATCTGGATACAATGAAAACATAAAAAAGTTGTTTTCAGAATTTTCACTATTTGGATCACAGAATCCGGAAACAGTTTTTGAAAACAAGTCTGCCAAACGCATATTCACTGAACTCAGTGAATCTGAAAACATAAAACAGAATCCGGATTGTATACCAAACAGGCCCTTAGTTATTAGATACTTTTTAAAGTTCATAGACCTTTTAGATACAAATTTAAAAATTGAACCACTAAACTTTCTAATTTAACCAAATTTAGTTTATTTGGTTGTGTTTTGATTTTTCCCAACAAGAATTTTTCTTTTCCACCAAACTTAAGTGAATAAGGATAGCATTTTAATTTGCTTGTAATATCAACTTTTGTTTGAGGGGACTTTAAAAAGTTTGATTCTTAATCCTTTTTTCTCCTTCCTCTCTATCTATATCTACAATATTAACCATAGTGTGTGTGTTAGAGATTCATCAGGCTGTGTGATGCAAAATCTTTGGGTGGCTGATGATGTGTCACATTCCGATCATCCCACCTTATGATATATTCGATCCAAAATTTTGACATTCCTCACTATCATATGATCTTTCTTTTCAAATTGATTTGTCTCGCACGAAAAAATTATTAATTAGAAATTATTGTTGGATGATTCGACCCGTAAATTTGATACTCTCCTCACCTAATACCATCATCTTTTCTAATCGAAGATCTATAAAGCCAACATAAGTATAGTTCAATAGTTAAGATATTCTTCTTCTGAAAAAAGAAGTATTTAAATAATTTTATCATACATAAAAAAGATTATTAAAGTTGGTCGTTACAATAATGTTGATGTCACTCTTATAACCATTAAATACATAATTATAAAATATTAATCTATTTCTCGTACGCAAACAGTTATAAAAGTAGCATCTATGTTAAACAATTTACACCTACATCTTTCTCTAGGGTTTTAATTTCGTTAAATATTAATTAGTATGGACTTTCGGTAGCCTTTTATGTAAAATGGTATTTTATAATGATTCCCAAGAAAAGAAAGGAAAACACAAAAAGTGTATGGATGCAAATATCTCAATAAAATATCTTTAGTTTTTTCAATTATAATTTATATCTCCTTTAATTAATTAACTAGCCTTTTTTTTTTATATATAATTTTATTTAAGTTGAGCTATAGCCAATCTCCCTCCTTTCCTATATAAATACACACCAATCCCTTTCAGCTACTGCAAAGCTAGCCAGCATCTGATCTCTCTCTTTAATTTCATCTCTTTTCTCTTTCTACGCTTTAAAAAAAAAATGGACATGGTAGCAAAAATGGCTGCGAAGAAAGCAGTGGTGATCTTTAGCAAGAGCACGTGTTGCATGTGCCACGCAATCGAGAGGCTATTTTACGAGCAAGGAGCGAGCCCGGAGATTCACGAGCTCGATCGAGAGTCGAGAGGGAAGGAAATGGAGTTAGCTCTCTCGAGGTTGGGGTGCAGCCCCGCCGTGCCGGTGGTGTTCATCGGAGGAAAGCTCATCGGCTCCGCCAACACTGTCATGACGCTTCATCTCAATGGCTCCCTAAAAAAGTTGCTAAAGGAAGCTGGAGCTATATGGCTCTGATGTTTTAACTTAGTTTTTTTTTTAAAAATGTATTTTCCCTTTTTGTGTAAATATGCAACGTAACAGTGGAAATAAGTAATAAGTTTTTTTTTTTTTGAGTTTCAACAATATTTGAAAGTGGGAGATTCAAACTTCTGACCTCTTGGTCGAGGGTACATGTCAATGATCGTTGAGTTATGCTCCCTTTGACAAAAGAAGTAACAAGTTAATGGAGTTGACGATAACTTATGTAATTTGCCATTTTTCAGTTTCATCCTTTAAGCTAATGTATTTCCGTATATTTTGCCATTTTTTATTTCCACCATTTTGACGAAACTCCATTATATATGCATGGTATGTTGTTTACCTTTTCAGAATTTTTAAAAAAAAAAAACAAAAACAAAAACAAAAAGTCTACTTGACAAAAGATCAGGTTTTTTGGGGAAAAAACATATATTATATATCTAAACTTTAGTTGAACATTAACCCATGGGGTAAAAATTCAATGGCGACCAAGCTTTCTTTTCCTTATTAGCAGGAGTTTGGAGTTCATTCAAAAGAATAAAATATACTTTTACAGTAATTAAATATTTTAATATTTTAATATTTTATTGAACCGATCTTAGTATTTAAAAAAATATATTATAATATTTAAATACTCTTGCCAAATAAACAAATTCACATCATCATCTAACATATCGTATTAAATTTTTGCTATCGACAGTAGTCAATAATAAAATAGTGATTCAAGAATTCACCTTAAAATATAAGTTAGAAGGTTGCTTTTGAAATTTAAGACTAAAGTAAAATTTGCCTCAAATTTTAAATATAAATTTTTTTTCTTTAAACCAAAAGTACAAATTTAAAGTTATTATCAAGGTTCAAAATGTCAATGTCGATGGAAATGTCAAGGTCCAGATTTTACGGAAATATCGATGGAAATGAAAATGCCGATGAAAATTTCGAGAAAATTTATGGAAATCGTGGAAATTGATGGAAATTATTTAAATTAGTCAATGAAACTTTAATTGTGACTTAACTAGACTATGATTGACCATTTTTAAGCACCATACCTAAAAATTAAGACAATATTTAGATATAAATTTCAATTGAAATTGAAATGTCGATGCGAGTAGGAATTTTGAAAATAAATATGAAAATTGATAAAAATTTTGAATTATTTCATGAAACTTTAATTGTGATTTAATTGTACTATATATATTAAATTCATTTATTATATATATTACTTTTTCATTTATTTACTTTCACTTTTCACATCAACTTCACATCAAATTTTTTTAAAATTTTCCAAACATCTTCTAAATCACAAAAAATATTTTCATTAAATTTTTCTTATTCTACATTTTAATTTTTTTTACCACCATAAAAATATCCATTTCATTTTCAATTTCATCACCTTAATCTCTGTCACAAATTTACACTCAAATTCTCTCAAATTCCCTCCAGTTCTTTCAAATTTCTTTCTTAAATTAAGAGCTTTATATTAAACAATTCACATTGATTTTATCATATGCAAATATTTCATATCTCCTTCAATTTTGTAACTATTTATCAATATTTGATATTATTTTGTATAGTGAATTTAGAATGGTTAATTATAATTTAATTAAGTTATCATATTAAAGTCTCATTTAATAAATCAAACAATTTTCATAAATTTTCTAAATTTTTTGCTAACATCAACATTTTCATTAATTTAGATATTATAGTTAAAAACAATCAATTATAGTACAATTAAATCACAATTAAAGTTTCATGAAATAATTTAAATTTTTTTTAATCAATTTTCATATTTATTTTCAAAATTCATGCTCACATCCACATTTCAATTGACATTTATATCTAAATATTGTCTTAATTTTTTGGTATGATGCTTTAAAATGGTCAATCATAGTCTAATTAAGCCACATTTAAAGTTTCATTGATTAATTTATATAACTTCCATCAATTACCACGATTTCCATAAATTTTTCCGAAATTTCCATCGACATTTCTATTTCCATTGATATTTCCGTAAACTCTGGACCTCGACATTTCCGTCGATATTGACATTTCGAATCTTGGTTCTTATGAGTTGATTTGGATAAATTAAATTAACAATTAAAATAGTATTTATTATGTAGTATTTTATGGTTGTTAAAAATACATATTGATGATCAAATAACCAAGTACCTTTTGTTTTGCTACCATGTGGTGGAGTGGAACATAGCACGAATACACAATCACCGATATATGCAATGTATTTCATCAAGGGATACTTTACTCCCAACGAAATTGAAATTCATCACAAATAATAGCAACAAAATTAGAATTTGATCGGCATGAATTGTCTTGGCCGATGAAATTCATTTTGTGGAGAGATCATTAGATAAAAATGATATTTCTTATAGTGATCATTTAATATAATATGCAAATTATTAGCCAAAAGTGGAAATTACACCCAACATTATTGTGAAACCAAACTTCAATGCTTAAAGCGCAGCTGTGATTGATGACAAAACTTCTATATACATTGACCATCCATACAAAAGAATGTGTAACATTAAATGGTTGTTAAAAAGACATATTGATGATCAAATATTCATGAAAGATATGAAACTCTCGTAAAAGAGTTCGAGATAAGTTAGTAGAATAACGAGCTAAGAGAGAGGTCTATCATACTGATATAGAAGGGGAATAAGTTAGCTAAGAATAACTTTAAAGAAACGTCTCTAACTTTTCTATTTTGGGTTAAGTAAGCATAATTAAGTTGAGTGCTTTTAAATGTTTGGCTGCCCGAATCTTGAAAGCATGGCTAAAACGCCACGTGATTTACACAAGGTTAGGGTAGTGATAGAGCAAGGGCATCCCCTAAATTGCATTTAGCTTGAATAAATCAGCCACCACAGGGAGTATGTGGGCTGAAAAGACTTAAAACATTATATATATATATATATTATTCTCAAATGTCATTTCATGTGAAAATGCATGCAAAAGTATTCTATTCTCCATAGCGTTTTAATGTCTTGCTTGATTCTTCATCGTGCGTGGGGTTTTAGTTTCCATAGATATTGTGGCAAACACACACACACACTTAGTATATAATATAATGCAATTACTGCTTTAAAAAAAATGAAAAGAATTATTATCGCATTCGTTTTTTATGGAATGACAGAAGATGACAAGTGTATCAACTTAGTTAATTCAAGATGGATGGATGAGAGCTTCAGCCAAAATATTAAATTAGAAAGAGAAAAAAACTAACTAAAACAGAATAACCCCTTGATCGATCCCCAAGGACATTTTTGCAACAAAACTGTTTTGTTTTTAAAGCATGCTAAATTCTCGAAAGATTTCTCAATTTCATGACCTACTTTTTAGAACATTTTGAAATCATTTTTCGTTTATGCAATTTGACTAAAATTTTCAAATTGGTATGTAGAAGTGAATTTTATTAATAAACATACTTTTTTAAAAAAAAATTAAAAAAAGGAAGCTGCTATCTAATAATTTTATTCTACTATTTATTTTTTTCTTATACTATATGGAATTTATATGGACTAGTTTACGTAATTCTCATTTCATATACATGTATACAATGAAAATTTACCAACATACATAATGCAATTTAAATTTAAATTCTTTTCGTCAATAAATATGCAACCTGGATTAGATGCTAAAACATTTTTTTTTTAAATAAAAAGGCAAATTAAAAGAAGAATATAATATTATGCACGATTAGAAGTATTGATACTACTTTTTGTCGTAATTGGAACGAATATATGTATAATATGGACAAATGTAGTAATATGTCTTTTCTTTTATCCATGGCTGGAGCTCAAGATCCAGTATGGACAAATGTGAACGAAGGTCTTGAAACAAGCCTTTTGAAAGATGCTCGCTAAATTATAAAAAAAATACTAATTAACTTTGTCCTACTCATATTCTTTTAAAAATTATAATATTATCTTTCACCTTACATAAAAGTTTTTAAATTACATTTTAAGTAAAAATCCATTAGAATATAGAACAAAAAATCGACATAACAATGACTAAGATGCTTTTCTGAATTAAATTTAAAAAAATGACATTCAAACACGTCAACTTTTCATTTAACATTCTAATGATTTTTCTACATCAAGAGTAATTTTGAAATATTTATGAAAGATCAAAATAATATCGTAACTTTTAAAAGAATAGAAATATTTTTTAAACAAGGAACAAAATTTAGGAGTAATTTTTTTATAATTTAGCCAAAGATGTATTATAATGCTATTATGATAGTTTTTCAATACCTTAATGTTGATTTGACTACCACTTTGCATATTTTTCATGATATATGTGATTTACATAAATCAACTTGAAACAAACTTTCAATACCTGGAAATGTCTGAGGGTTCTCTTTTTTTGCACATGCAGTTGACTTCTACAAACACTATGCAGGATTTAATTATTTCACTCCCACAAGAGCCTATGCATGAGATGTTCTTCAATCCCAAGTTCTTCGCATATAAGCTACAGTTTTAGCCCATCCTAACCTTTGATTGAAAATTACTGGTTCTACTTCTAACCGTTTCATTTCCACGAGATCTTTATGCCATATAATTGAGAAATCTAAACGTTTAGGAGCACAAAAAATAAGCTTTTTGATACTAAAATCATCGAACCCGTCCAAAAAAAACTATAAACTACTAAAAACTAGAGGGTCGTTGGAGGAAAGGCTCTTCCTTTTCCCTTTACGTCTACTCCGAATAAAGACGATTTCCTGGATAAGAATAGCCAAGTGTGCATTAGGTCGAAAACTCGATTCTCTAGCAACCAAATGAGTCTCGAGGGATTCAGGTTAAGCTACGAGTAATTCGTTAGCAGCACAAAAATCGTCAATGCGAATCAACTAATTTGTTAGCAGCGCAAAAATTGTCAATTAGGAAAGAAAGTTCAAAAGGGTATGGGCATTCCTTACACATTCGCTTGTTTGTCAACAGCTTTCGGATCTGAGATGCCTAATTCGTTCATTGTATGACAATCCCATGGCTGCATATTTGGACTAAAATGGACGTCTTTACCTTTTTCCCCAATGTTTTGACCAAACTCAATGCACTCAACATCTGCCAACCAGAATATATTCTGGAGCTATAAATCAACTATGGCATACAAGATATTGGCAGAACCAAATTTTGTCATCTCTAATAATTTTATACAAGACTTTCGAGTTAAACCTACGGATCTAATGAATCCCCGAAAAGCAATTCCAAAAATATGGAGGGATCTAAGCTTTAGCTAGCACGTGAACTTCGAGATAATCACGATGCTATAACAAAGATATGGCAGAGTTCTTTTGCCTCAAAAAAAAAAAGATAAATGGTGGATCTTACGGGGTCCAAAAAGAAGGAAAAAAAGGTTACTTCCTCCGCTTTCCCTGCAAATAGATCAGTTAAGTTAGAACTGTTTGATTACTGTCAAGTGAAAGGGGGCAATGATTTAAAATGGTGTCTAGAAAACTCACGGAGTTTACATAGTCATCCATTGATAATTGCTTCCGCTTCTTTAGGTTAGTTGGGCTCTCAGTCTGCCTAGCCAAGGCACGTTTTGATGGCGTCATACTCTGGAACAAAATAGAATTAAAATTCAGCAAACACATCTCGATGTAGATATCGATTTAGTAATGCATGTGTTAACATTACACAAGACAATCCTACAAAAGAATCGATCAAAACGAGGGTTGCAAACACATCTCGATGTAGATGTGTTCGCAACCCTCATCTGCCTAGCCAAGGCACGTTTTGATGGTGTCATACTCTGGAACAAAATAGAATTAAAATTCAGCAAACACATCTCGATGTAGATATCGATTTAGTAATGCATGTGTTAACATTATCACAAGACAATCCTACAAAAGAGTCGATCAAAACGAGGGTTGCAAACAAACCTTTGCAAGCTTCTTTTCTTTGCGGGCCTGTCTCTCCCTTTCATCATGTTCCTGGTTTTCCTTCTCCACTAATCGGATGAGGGTATCGCACCTCCTTGCAAGTTCTTGTGTCGTTCGCGACTTGATAAACCAATCAAAGCGAAACAAGGGTGATGTACGGAATGCTGCCTTCAGTTCATCCCAGTTTCCATAACCAAGCTTGTGAACCATGCATATCTGTTGATCATTAAGATAGAACTTATGGTCTTCAACATCCAAAAGAATATACTGGCAAATTTCAGATGAGGGAATTCAGTATATCCCAGTACCCACCATGAAACGATCACATTCTTCGTTATATAACTTCCCTTTATTCTGACCATACTGGATCTTGAGCTCCAGCCATGGATTTTTGTAGCGATCCAGTTTCTTGCCGATAGCTTTCATTATTTCATCCTTACGAGAAATCCTCGCTTCCCCTCTTTCTATGTTCTTGATGATTCTATCATAATCTGCAAATTTCATTTAAAATGCTTAGAAACTTTTCAGATAGTAGTAGATTATAACCTACAAAAAAACTAAACAAATTTGTTTTAACTCTCATGAGAAATAAACAACCCGACGCAAAAACCCAACTCAACCTTCTGCAAACTTATTGGTAACACCAGCCGTGAAAATACCAAAGAATACCAATAAGCCATAACAAAAACAAGCTGATCAAAGGCTGACTTTATATTGCTACAGCAATTTAAACATCAATTTAGCTGTGCTAAAAGAGAATTCGACTGTAGCATTAACAGACAGGTAAAAGTTTACGTTGATATATTTTTTAGATTTTCTCAAAAATAATTTAAGCATTTCCCTTGATCAATGAAATATGGTTCAAGTTATCATTAAACAAACGTTGAGCTGCACCTCAAATACGCCCATCAGATGTAATAAACACCTGCAGCTCGTTGAAATTATAAGAAAAACAACTAAAATAGTTCAAAAGAAACAACTAACAAAGCTTTGAAACCATGGCGGCCACGATTTCCATCTTCATAGGAGAGATGACATTGATGGAGCAAATTTACATGCAGAAAATGTTTCACATCATAAATTCAGAAAAGATATCTAAAGCTTAATTTCAAAAGTAAAATTATTTTCTGGTTCCTATGTCCAATTAAGATAAACATCAAGAACAAACATTATCCTGTCACATTCACAAAGATAGATTATCACAAGATGGATCCATTTACCATTTAACTCCTTGTATCTCTCTTTAAAGACCTTTGCATATCTCTCAACTTCTTCTTCTGTTTTTCCTTCCATCTCTGAAGCAATACTTTTAATATCATTTCGCCCATACTTCTCACAAGCCCTAATAAATGTATTAAAATCTCTGCGACTCCATGAAGAAAATCCCTAAAACCAAAGTTCAAGTTCAGTAAAGTGATCGTGAGACAAACCCTTTAAAAACATAAATCCACTTACTTCCTCTAAGAGTCGCTCCTTCTCTTCCAGCTCTTCGGCAGTCAAGGGATCACCCACATCTAATTATCATTTCTAAGATTAGCCATACCATAAAAGAAAAATTAAAGGATATAGGGGCATGAAACATGAATATTAGTAACATACCTTCAGGCTCCTCAACATCTATTGTGTCTTTCAACTGATTCTTTTGATGTGTTTGCTGAGCCATTCAATCCAATGATAGTTGAAAAAATAAAGTATGTAAAAATGTGAATAATAAACACAAACAATTATGTAAAAACAGAAAGGAATACTAAAGAATCTTACACTCACCATGAGATACCGCACTTCTTTTTCATAGAGTTCACTCAACCTTTGTGTGTTAAAAAACTGGAAATCGTGCCTATAAACAAAAGTATAATACACCCATGAAAAAATATATACGTATAAGTATACAATAAATTGAAAAAGAAAACTAGAGCTCCAAGATAAATCGACCAATTCAAGACCCTTACAACTGAGGCATGCGAGGAATCCTAGGCTCTTTTGGTTTTGTTGGACCACCCTGCCGCATTGTTTGCTTAAAGTATTCTGATTCAGAGTAACTTATAGGAGGGAGAAAACAAGAGTCAGGCTTTCCAGAGATTATAAAATTCAGTATGAAGTTCATGTAGTAAAAGAGGAAAAGAAAGTCATTACTTGCGCTTTCGCTCCCTTTTAGGTGGTTCAATCCAATTATCACTAACAATTTTCTTGAAGTCAAATTTATTCTCGTCCTTCATCAAGATACAAGGTAAACAAACAGTAAGAACATTTTCTTTAATAGCCTTAGAATAATAAACATAAGAATAATATTGGAATTAAAATCTCGGAGTGGATTACAAGATTCTAGTATAATCGTATTTACCTTTTCATCATCAAAATCATACAATTCAGCAGCTGCCAAAACCACATAAACATTAGTTAAAACTACTTACTCAAATATTTGAAAGAAAGCAGAAAATTAACAAACAGAAAGAGGCTACAGTCAGTTTATGTCAGGAAGTGACACACTTTCATCCATTTTAAATTTAATCGCATCTTCTGTAAATTTCTTCATCTTTGCATCAAGCTCTGCCGTTGCTGCTTCTCCTTTGGCAATGATTCTGTCAATGTCCTCATCTGTGATGGTGCTATCTTTGGAACTGAAAACCATCTCAGCACCAAACCTCACCATTTGAAGTAGCTCATCCTTGTTGACAGCTATTATTAAAAAAGAAATAAACAATGTGTTAATGATACATGCTAAAAGATATAAGTCAATGCATAAACATATGCTAATCACTCAATGATGCATGGCTCGAAGTACACAAAATAACAAACTCACTTTTCTGCTCTGCTAAACGTCCTTGTTGAATCACCAAAGCATCGAGGGCAAGTTTCTTGTAAGCCCTTTCAATAACTTTTTCCTCAATGGTATACTGTTCATTAAAAAATAAATTACATTTAAGGCTGCAGTAAGTTTGAGCTCTCTATGATATAAGTTACTTTGTTTACCTCAGTACAAAACCGGAACACTTGAACTTCCTTCTTCTGACCAATCCTGTGAGCACGATCTTGTGCTTGCAGATCAACTTGAGGGTTCCTGAAATAAATGTTGAGCGTCAGAGCATATTGAGGGAGTAGCAGCAGAAGCAGCAATCACTTTGATCAAGGAGATGTACCAGTCACTGTCATAAAGAATAACTACATCTGCAGTAGCAAGATTAATACCAAGACCTCCAGCTCTGGTTGATAGTAAAAAAACAAATTTTTCACTTCCTGGCCTGTTGAAGGCATCAATGGATGCATCACGATCTTCACCACCAGTGTTACCATCAATCCGACAGTAATAGTATCCACGAAACATTAAATAATCTTCAAGAATGTCTAACAGCCTTGTCATCTGAAATTCACGCAAATGTCAAGCTTGGCCAAAATATTAAAAAAAATAATAATAACAATAAGCCAAACAAAATAAACAGTAAATCCACAATAATAAAGTAACTCGTTCATGGAAAATATATTCACTTGTGACAATCAAATGCAATAAAAACATTTACCTGCGAAAATATTAGGACTCTAGAATCACGCTCTTTCAGCTTTGGAAGCAACTTGTCCAAAAGAACCATTTTACCTATGAATGAAATTTGCTCAGTATTAATGAATAACTAAAACACAATTGTCATCATGCATCCTTGTACACAAAGCTCACCAGCATTTGTAATAAGATGGTCTCCTGTGGTGTACGGAGGCCCAGGTTCAGCACCTTGAAACAAATATGGGTGATTACAGCATTTCCGAAGCTGCATTGCTATATTAAGAAGCCTTTTACGCTCACCACCAGCGTTAACAACTTCAAGATCTTTCTGGAGCAAAGCACGATAGTATTGTTTTTGCATCTGTGACATGCCTACTTTGAGTATTGTTTCCTTTTTAGGAGGTAAACCTTTCTCGACATCCGATTTCAACCTCCGAAGAAGAAAAGGCCGAAGGACCTACAGGGTGCAAATAGGAGAGAAAAAAGAATGTGAGATGAAAGACGTTGAAATATTAAACTATAGATGCATGCACAGAATGGATTTAGGTGTACCTTATGAAGTTGTTGAACAACCTCCTGCTGGTCATTTTCCCCAGAAATTTGAAACCATTCATCAAAAGTCTCGGCTGAACTAAATATTTCAGGCAAAAGGAAATTGAGGAGAGACCACAGTTCATGAAGATTGTTCTGAAAAAGACATTAAAGAACCATATTGTTACTGTAAATAATTACAACTCAATAAGAAAGAAAGAAAAGGAAATATAAAAGAAACTAGGAAAACAAATTGTAACCATATCACTTCTCTTAAAAAGAACGTATCCAGGCAGAAATTGTCAAAAAAAAACTAACCAAAATGATTTGGATATCTAACATTGATACACAACCATCACCTGACCTAAGAATATGAAATTTTACAGATTTTTATATGCACAACAGGTAGCATACTTCCACAATGGTGAAACTAGTTTTAGATACCTGAAGCGGTGTGCCAGTGATTAGAAGACGATAGTTAGTATTATAAAGCCTCATTGTCTTTGAAAGGAGGGAATTCTCATTCTTAATTCGATGAGCTTCATCAATAATAATGTAGCGCCAACTAAAACGACGCAAGCAAGACTTCTCCTTGATGGCCATTTCGAAACTGGTAACACAGACATCAAACTTCCCAGCAACCAGTAAATTTTCCCGTATATCCCTCTGCAGAAAGTGCATGATCGACGTATTAATCAGTCTTCAGCACAAATCACAATCTAACATCACTAAAATTCACATGTTCGAAGGAATGAAGAAAAATACCCTTTCATCAGGATTTCCAAGAAACTTTACAGCACGCAAGACAGGGCAAAAACGACGAATTTCATTCATCCAGTTTCCCAGAGTAGATTTTGGTGCAACCACCATATGGGGGCCTGTTATACCTCTGTACTCGTGGAGATAGCCCAACAAAGAGATGGTTTGTAATGTCTTGCCAAGCCCCTAATAGAAAAACACCATTTATTAGCACACTGACGAATGTATCAACTGCTGAATTGAAATATTTTGTCAAGAAATAGGAACTATACTACCTGTAACTAGTAAGAGATCTTAGATCAACAGGAAATAAATATACTTTTCATGATGAAACAAAGATGAGAAAATGTTGAATCTAAGAATCTTTTTATTACCATCTCATCTGCAAGGATTCCATTTATGCCATTCTCATACAGTCGAATGAGCCAATTTAATCCAGCTAGTTGATAATCCCTCATTTTCCCTTGGATACCTGCAATAAAATATTAGCCTTAATCATTAAAATAAAATTTAAAAAAAAATAAATAAATAAATAAATAAAGACCCAAACTTTGAAGCAAATGTTAAACGCATGGAATATATTCAAATTCAAAAAAAAAAAAAAAAAAAGGAAAACTAACAAGATGGTTGTGAAACTAGACGAGTGTTGCCAGTCCCAGATAGACCATCTTCTTCCTCTTTAAGGTATTCTTCATCTTCTTCTTCTTCAGTTAGCTTTGATGCATGGCGACCCCTGAGTCATTGGCAAAACAATAGTTATAACTAAACATGCTCACAATAAGTATCTCATTAATTCTCAATAAAATGAAACATCACCCATTGGTTTACATGGACAGCCTACAGATATTAAATAAAATAATAATAATAATAAGCGTTTATTCATTTCCAAGAAATTCATAATCAAACTGAAAAGGCAGAACGTGCTCATGTACCAAAAAACAAATGAAATGTGATCACCTACATGCCCAAATAGCCCACTTTCAAACACAACATTAATGTCCCTAGACCTTAAAGACTTAGGAGAAGAACAAATGATTAAATCTGTAAAGACACTAAATAACAACATTAATGTCCCAAGACCTTAAAGACTTTAAAGAATAAATAATCGCCAGAGAACATGCTTATATAAAAATAAAATAAATAAATAAAATAAAATAAAAAAATGCAACCCTCCTTTTTACAACCCCAGAAGAAAAAAAAACGATCATTCAGCTATCTAATTTACCAAGAAGCAAACCAACATTCATAAGGCTCTTCAATGATAACCCATACCGTCCTTTCGTTTTCTTTTGGGAAGAAGAATGCTCGCCTTTTGCAAAATGAGCAAATATCTCAGTTTGTTGCAGAAGATATTTCAAGCGTCCCTTCCCCTTATTATTCTGCCATTCGAGAACATTAACTAGCTGTTACTTATCTCAGAAAACCAGGAACGACAACAAATTTAAAGTGTATCCATTGATTTAACCAACCATATCAGCATCAATTGCGGCATTCTGTGCATCTAACATATCCTGAATCTTCTGCTTCTTCATTTTTTGCATTTCCCTTAGTCTGGCCTTCTCACGCCTGCTAATATCGGCTTTATCATCATTGCCGTCGTTACTTCCATCCTGTCGGAAGAAGTGACAAAAACGTATAGCGTTGAAAAGAATATACAGTTTCGGAAATACAAGCACGAGCCCAGACTTAAGACATGCCACCATATTGATCAACTCTCCAGTTCTCTCTCTCCTCGAATTTGCAAATGTACAAAATAACAGAAAATTTTGGTCTAAACCTAGTCAATCTCACCTCAGTATGAAGTAATCTAGAGAAGGTACAGGAAAATTGAAAATCAAAAACCCTACCGAGATCCGAGTAAAATTAACACAAATGAAGACCGTATATTGAGTAACGAAATTCGAAATTTACCTCTTCCTCGCCATTTTCGACAGGTGATGTATCGTTATCTGAATCGTCGGCAGCTTCATCCTCGTCGGAGCCTGCCGAGCGAGCGACCGCTTCGAGCTCCTCCTCGTCTTCCTCCTCATTGATCTGCTCGTTAGTTTGCTCCTCTTCCTCCGACGAGCTCGAGCCATTGGACATGGCTTCATCGGAAGACACCTGTCGCTTCGAGGGTTTCGCCATAGCTTTTCTCGGACGCCGGGGGATGGGTTTCGAAAAAGAGTCTCTGTGAAAGAGAAGTGAACCGACTTCTTATTCTCGAGCCACTGACCAAATGAAAACGAGAAATCAACAACATGGATGTTTTATAGCCCTTGGATTGAAATCAACGGAGATTTGCGGGTCGGAACGATTTGTTACGTGGAACCATAATTTTCCCGCCAATAAAAAGGAATTGCGAGTTCCCGCCTATTGCTGGGTTGGGCCTTTAATGGGCCTTGCTAGTGGACCTAATATGCCGGCCCACCTAGCCCATTGCGGTGGGGGAAATTTCATTAATGCCCTCCTATGTATCATAATTCCTTTAGGTTCAATTACTGAGTTTAGTCTCCGAACTTTTGTCTCTTTAGTCTCTCAATTTTAAAAGTGTTCCTGAACTTTCAATTTATCTATTTGGCTTTTGAACTTTAAAAAATATTTAACATATCCTTAAACTTTTAATTTTATGTCTAATAGATCCCTAGATTTTTTTAATTTTGTTTGACCTATTCGACATTTTTTAAAATTCATGAACTTACTAACACAAAATTGATAGTTGGTTCTATTAGACTTAAAATTCAATTTTATATATAATAATCCATTAATTTTTTAAAATTTTGAATATGTCATGGACTTATTAAACACAAAATTGAAATTCATGAACCTATTAGATATTTTTTAAAATTTAGAGACTAAACTTGTAATTTAACTATTCTTTTTTGTTTCTTTTTAAAGAAGCATAGTTGTTTTCAAAATCCCCCTAATATTTGGAAAAAACAAAAAGTGTGGAGGTGGGGATTTCCTTTTCTTATACAAAATTGAAATGAAAAAACTTGGTGCATCATGGGCTCCACCCATGTTTTTGCAACCCACCCAATTGTCCATTTACAATTTGTCACATGGAAAACTCTTTTTTTTTCTTTTTTTGAAATATTTTTGAATTTTTTCTACTGTGTGGTTGGAGTGGGTTGCAAAAAAATGAGTACAGCCCAAGATGCACTCAAGTATTGCTCAAATTGAAATAGTAAAGTTAAGGCTCCGTTTAGTAACCTTTTGGTTTTTGAAAATTAAGTCTATAAATACTACTTCCACCTATGGCTTTCCATGTTTTCTTATATCTACTTTTAATATGTGGTTTCAAAAACCAAGCCAAGTTTTGAAAACTAAAAAAAGTAGTTTTCAAAAACTTGTTTTTGTTTTTAGAATTTGGTTAAGAAATCAAGTGTTTTCTTAAGAAAAATGGAAACCATTATAGAGAATATGGCAATCATTGTAGAGATATAATAAGAAAACAAGCATAATTTTCAAAAACCAAAAACCAAATGGTTATCAAATGGGGTCTAAGCCATTAATGAGAAGTCATCCCAAACTAGTGTGTCTTCTTCTCGCGGCGCTGAGGCTCCAAGAGTTGTCATCTTTCTAGCAAATGATTGCCCACTCTACTGGAATTTTGGCTCATATGGATGAAAAATATCTCTACCTACGTGGGAAACAACTTTAACCTTAAACTTTAAAGAGTGTTAGAATTTCAACCCTCTAATAAGTTTGCATTCAAATATCATTAAAAAAAGTCATCTCTTATGTATTCAAAGAGTTATAAAACATATGTATGATATCAATCATGAGAAAAGTGACATTATAGTTAAATTTTTTTGTTAAATTTTTTGAAGTTTGGAAAACTTATTCCATGGTTAATTCGTACATTAGATAAACTTTTTTTTGTACAAAACTTGATTTGTTAAAATTAGTGAGCGAATTAACGAAGATTAAACCGACGGTAAAAATTGCAACGCTTATCTAAGTTTATGGTCAAATTTGATAAAATTGAAAATTCATAGTGAAAATTGATACAAATCTAACAAATTTAGAGGTAAGATTTATATATATATATATATATATATATATATATATATATATATATATATATTATGTGCAACCAATAGTCATGCTTGTGGTCCGTTCTTTGCATTTCATATTGTCATGTTATGAAATCCATGCTCATGTAGATGAATGTCATGTATTTGCAGGAACCAAGGATCCTTTAGGAAAGGAGATTAAACAACTCAAAAACTCGAGCATAAATAGGTTGGGAGCCGAGTTATCCAAGTTTCTATGAGTTTTTAAGTACGATAAAAGTGATTTTTGTCATTCTAAAATCACTCTCAAACTTGTCATAAGTCAAATGATATTTATGTGCTTTACAAATAAGTTTGAACTTGAAAAATGGCTAAGAATTCAATAATTAGATTTGAAGGCAAATACATCTAGCTTGGCACTTATGTGTCTCCTCGAATCTATGACTTTGATTTCAAATTAATAAATTAGTTAGTTCAATCGTAAGGACATGTTTGAGAGTGATTTTAGAATAGTCAAAATCATTTTTGTCATGTTTTTTTTAGTGATTTAAGCATGACAAAAGTGATTATAGCCATTTAAAAATTATCTCCAACGCGTGGTCTAAATATGAGTTCATCTGCTTTTTTTTACTGTGTTTAAACATTTGATTGTATATACATTATATCTTGCATGGCACATCTGCAAAGAGAATTGATCATTGAATGAAAATTAATGTATTTTGTTATGCTATGTTCTACTTCTTTTGTGCTAGTGCAGCTAAACAACGTTGTCACCAATCCATTTCAACTACATGTGAACTCTCATGGTTATGAGAAGAATTTCCAAGTACTAGATACTATTTTCATTTATTGTTAATAATGTGAATATAGTTCCATGGAACAATAAATAAAGAAAAGTAATAATGTGAACATACTTTCGTGGGACTATAAACTTTCCTCAATGATTAATGTCTTGTTCGATAACCCTTTTTTTTTTAACATTTTGTTTTCGTTTTTAAGAAAACAAAGGTTACTTGTTCACTTTTTTTTTTATATATATATAAATGGCATTTGAAATCAAACGTAAATTACATACAAAAAGATTTGTTACTAAAGAAGCTCGTTGATTAAGGCATAAAAATAAAAACACAATAATTATGTTAAATTAAAATTTTGGTCTCTATAGTGTAGAAAAAATTTAGGATTTAATCCCTATAGTTTTAAAAGTTAAAATTTCGTTAAAATCTCATAAATAGTCTCATCACTGATTGATTGAGCACATAATATAGAAAAGACATATATATAAACCATAAGATTCCAATAGACAAAATCGTATCAATTTTCAGATTTTTATATTAAAAAAAATAGATCTCTCATTTTCTCTTTAAGCCATTGTAGGGTGGAAAAATAATTCAACAAGGCAGCCACATAATAACCATTGAATTTATGTCTCTAAACATATAATATAAAGTTAAAATAATAAAATTTAAATTTTCTTTCATACATTCAACATGTAGAATCACTTGCTATATCGTTCCAACCATTCAGATAATGTGCTCATAAAAAGCAGTAATCAAGCCCTTCAAATAATAGCTATTGGCTTTATGTGTATAATATAAAGTTGAAGTACAAAATTTAAATTCTCTTCCATACATTCCATACATTCAACTGTGCAAAATCATCTATTATCCTCGTTGTTCAAATAAATTTCTGGTGAAAAGTGGTGATCAAGTCGTTCACATATATAATAACCATTGGATTTATGTCGGTAAACATATAATATAAAGTAAAATACAAAATTTAAACTCTCTTTCATACATTCAACGATGCAGAATCACCTATTATTCTATTCCAGTCCTTCAAATAATTTTCTCGTCAAAAGTGGTGATCAAGTCCTTCACATAATAATCATTGGATTTGTCTCTAAACATATAATATAAAGTAAAATACAAAATTTAAATTTACTTTCATACATTCAACAAGGTAGAATCACAAGCCCTTTAAAAAAATGAAAAAACAAGTAGAATTACCTTATATAATATTCCAATCCTGTAGGGGCCAATTATTTTTAGGGAATCAAGAAGTTCGGCATCTTCAGGTGCCTAGAATCTTAGATGTTCGGAATTTTAGATGTTCGACATTTTTAGATTACCATGTTTGTTTTGTATGAAAATTTATAAGGATGTATGAGAATATTTAGATAACCATGTTTGTTTTGCATGATTTATGTATGAGAATGTCTTAAGATTATGTGTTATACCAATAATGCTCTTGCTAACCTTTACATAATTTACTTATTAGTTTAATATAATTAAATTGATATCACATGCATTTTTGTGTTTGTTAATTTAATATTATATTTGTATATCAATATATTTTATACTAATATTTATGTGTTATTTTGTAGAACAAACTAATTTATATTAGTTTGATATTTTTATAAAATATTTAATATTAAATATTAATTCAATTTTAAATCAGCTTTAGTTTATACCTATATGTAAAATATAAATATAGTTAATTACATATGATCGTTTATTAGTGCATAAATACATTAATTTATTTTTAAATAAAAAAAATGTAAAATAAAGAAAATTGATAAAGAGCAAAAATGTCATTAGCGGATGCCCTCAACATGGAAATCTTAAAAATTCATATTTCAAAAGGGCATCAAAATTTAATCAAATGTCCCCCAAATGAGCATCCAGGATACCCATACGTCTTGATATGTCAAAGTATCTTACATTGCTACAAAACAAACGAAGTAATCCATATGTCAATTATACGGGAATCTTGGATTACCACGAAACAAACTGCCACTTAAATAATTTTCTTGTAGGAAGTGATCAAGCCACGTGGGTGGTTGTGAGAAATATACTAATTTATTGATTAAAAAAAAATTGGTCATGTATAAAAATCTGGCATGTGTCCAAATTAAACCAAAACAGTAAATCCGGTGAACCAAACCTCTCAATTCTGCCAAATCCTCCATCCCTCTCCCCATTTATAATCCAGCCCCAAATGTTTCCTCACAAACATTTTCACAAACACCTTCGGTGCAGCCATCGGCAATCCAAAATGGGAACGATGAAGTTCTGCCTACTTCTCCTCTTTATCATTGGCACAGTTGCCCCTCATTCATCTTAAGGATTGGGCCCGTGCCTATGGCTCCTCCGAATTTGCCTTCTTTGGCGGAGGCATACCGGCGGCAGAGACTGAAGACAGTCGGCGACTACTCTTCCAATATAGATATACCTACAAATACTCTCTCAATAAATATTTGAGCTACAATGTGCTCAGAAAGAACAATATTCCTTGTGGTTGCCGTGGCAACTCTTATTATGATTGCAATGAGTATAAGAAGACTAACCCTTACCGTCGTGGTTGCTTTGCCATAACCGGTTGTGCTCGATTCACCGATTAAACAATAATTCGTTTTCTCAACGAATCATATTGTTTTTCTTATAACAATGGGCTGGTATGGCTGTTTCTCCATATTTTATTTTAGCGCCTTTTTTTTTTCTTTTACATCGTTTGGAATAAATTCTTGTTTTAAATAAAATTATTGGAAATCTTGATTCCAATTTTATCTTTCTTGATTATACGTGGAGGGTAAGTGGCTGCTATATGCTCTAACTTTGAATACAAATATATATATACTAAATGGTTTCAATTTTTTGTTTTTGGAGTTCTAAATGGTTTCTATTCATTTATTTCAAGTTAACATGTTGTGGTTATACTTCCAAACAAACAATCTAATAATACCTCAACTATACTTTACTATCTACAAAAACTAAAATAAACATAATATTTCAATAATACATTATGTTACATTGATATTTAATTTCAAAATTTTTATAATATAATTATTTTAAATTTCATATGGTTATTTTTTTTCTTTGATGCATCATATGATTTAAAATATAATATTGCGTGTTAGTCTATATATTTTTTATATTTGGATAAGAACAATAATTGCTATAAAAAAACCATATGGGAAAAATGTTGTTTCACTTTAAATAAAACAAAAAAAGACAACAAATTTAATTGAATAATTTGAATTAAAATAAGATAGTAGAATAAAAAAAAAAAATTTACAATTATTTGAATGAATATTCATTTTACACCCGTGTATCTATAATAAATAGATCAAAAAGTATGATTTTACCATGTTTCTAATAATTAGGATGAGGCAGAGCTGTCATTTTGATTGAGTAAGTTATATTCAAGTGGGAAATCACAATGTGACGTGATTACTCTATATAATCATTGTTTTTAAATTTGGTTAAACATACATCACAATTCCTAATATTTTAGGTAATTCTCAGTTGGTTCTTAATATAGTTTAAAGCTCTCCAACTTTCTTTTAATATATTAAACATTCTCAATTTTTTTTTGAGAGAAAAAATTTGTTTAAATTTGTTACAAAAATTATCTTATTAATTTATTGTTTATTAACATAGAATCTATTATCAATTATGTTGGTTGTTTGTCTCAATGTATAATTAATTAATAAAGAAAATAAATTATAATATGCTCAAGATTTAAAAAAAAGTATTATTATTTTATTGTTTGTCTCAATGTATATTAGTTTAAAGCTTTGATGCTCGACTCATTTCAAGGCCATTATAGTTCTTATAAATAGAGAAAATCACCCCATATTCAGGTACATGAAAAATACGTTATTCACTTCAAGAACACCGCAATTTGTACTAATTTAAAAATCATAGTGTCTTTAGAAAAGTGTCACAATGTAGCCAATTTCCTTATGTAGACTAATTTCATCCTTTCATTCAATCTAATTTCAACTATGCATGTGAGTCAGACTTACACAAGAACATAGCTTATTTTTTTCATACAAAAATTATCGGATACTTTTAAATTGGTCACATAGACGTTATTGCAATGTTTAAAACTTATAACTATTTAAGAAAATTAGTCTTTTAATACGTGTGTTGCACGTGATATTCTATTTTTTGCAATTATATATTAAAATTAATTTGTTTAAAAAATTGAATAATAATGTGATTGTTTTATCAAAAGAGGAAAAAACATTCTAATAGTTTATATTTACAATAAAAATAATTTAAATTCTGTCAATTTCAATTTCATAAAATATATGAAATAAGGTTTTTATTGGACAACTTTTTTCTTTTCTTTTCTTTTCTTTTTTTTTTTTTAGAATAGGACAACTAAATTTAATCATACACATATTTATTACACAATATATGAAATAAGGTTTTTATAGAACAACTAAATCTAATTAAACAGTCACCCACTAAAGTATTCCAACCCTAAATAATTTTCAGGTTTGAACTGGTGATTTGGGTGGTTGAGATTTGTGAGAAATATACTAGTTTATTTATTATTAAAATTAAAAATAAAAATAAAAATAAAAAAAATAAAATAAAACCTAAATTTGGTCGTGTATAAAAATTCAAAACAAACTTGTCTTGTGTCCAAATTAAGCAAAATCAGTAAAATCGGTTAGGCTACACATGCGGTTAACCAAACACCACTCAATTCTCCCAATTCCTCCATCCCTCTCCCATTTATAATCCACCCCAAACTTCTTCTCAAGCATTTTCACAATTGTGCAGCCATCCACAATCCAATATGGTAACAATGAAGCTCTTCCTACTTCTCCTCTTTATCGCTGTGGTTGCTCCTCATTCTTTTGCCTTTTCTGAAAGTTCTAAAGATTGGGCTAGCCCCTACGAGTCTACCGAATTCGCCTTCTTCGACGGAGACATATCGGCGACAGAGACTGAAGACAGTCGGCGACTACTCTTCCAATATGGATATACCTACAAATACCCTTCCAACAAGTATTTGAGCTACGCTGCGCTTAGGAAGAACAATATCCCTTGCGGCCGTCGTGGCAGCTCTTACTATGATTGCAATAAGCGTATGAAGACCAATCCTTACCGTCGTGGCTGCTTTGCCATAACCGGCTGTGCTCGATTCACCGATTAAACAATAATTCGTTTTCTCAACGAATCGGATTTTTCTTTTAACAAGGAGTTGGTATGATTTCATTATATTATTTTAGCCTTTTTTTTTCCTTTTTAAATTATTTGGAATAAATTTTGTTTTTTGTTGCGTTTAAATTAAAATGATTAGAAATATTGATTCCAATTTTATCTTTCTTGATTATATGTGGAGGGATAGGTGGCTGTTGTATGCTTTGAGTTTTGGTTTTTCTTTTAAATTTGAATTAAAATATATATTAACTATACTAAATGGTTTCACATTTTTTTTAGTTCTAAGTGGTTCCGATGCATTTATTTCAAGTTGGTATGTTGTAGTTATATTTCTACATGTCTAAATATAAAATAACAATCTAATAACACATTAACTATAATTTACTATCCTTAATAACAACTAAAATAAACCAAATATTTCAATAATACATAAGGTTAAATTGATATTTAATTTCAAAGTTATAATATAATTATTTTAATTTTCACATGATTAAATTTTTTTTCTTTGATATTGCATCTTTTCAAACTTATTATTAAAATATATTAATTTTGAAACTATTTATTTAAATATTGTAGTTTTATAAATCGCTGGACGGGATTTGTCTCTTGAAGAGACGACATTTCCCTGCCAGCCATCTGTCATAAACTTAAAAAATAAAATGGTGCATGTAGGTCATCTCTTATATGCAAAATGTAATGAATATTTCAGTTAGTATATTGGCCACTTGACTACACTAGCATATTAGCAGGCATGAGTTGGACCGAGGGGAGGGCAATTTTAGATTTTTCCTTTTTTATTTTACCCTCCATTTTTTTTGTCCTCAACGATTTAAAACTACAATATCTAAATAAATAGTTTCAAAATTAATATAATTTAATGACAAGTTTTAAAAAATGCAATATTAAAAAAAAAACTCCAAATATAGGTATGGTAATATTTTAGGTAAGGTAATCATCATGTTGGTTCTTAATATAGTTTAAAGCTCTCCGGGTGGATTTATGAAACCTCCTCAACTTCTTAAAATTTTGTTTTTAGATATAGAAAGTTAGCTATTTTTCACAAAATGTATTGGTTTAGTGACAAGTCGAACTGCTTTTTGCCCTAAGACTTTCATCAAGCCCAGGTTCAAATCTTGGTGCATGCAACTTAATATTTTAGTTGGTATATTGACCACTTGACTACACTAGCATATTAGCAGGCTTGAGTCGAGGGGAGGGCAATTTTAAATTTTTCTTTCTTTTTTTTTTTACCCTTCATTTTTCTTTTTCTTTTTTTTTCTCTCATCGATTTAAAACTACAATATTTAAATATATATTTTAATAACAAGTTTTAGAAAAAAACTCCAAATATACGTACGGAAATATTTTAGGTAATCTTGAAGTTGGTTCTTAATATAGTTTAAAACCAAAGAGAGCATAGCTCAACTGGCATATTGAATGTGTTAACGACTACGAGGTATGTGGTTCGAATCCCCCCAACCCCTATTGTACTAAAAAAAAAAAAAAAGGTCTCTAGGTAAATTTATGAAGCCCCTAATCTTTTGTTTTTAGACAAAAAAATTAGTTATTTTTCACAAATTATCTTGGTTTAGTGGCAAGCCCTCTTGTTTTTTTCCCCAAGACCTTCATCAAGCCCATGTTCAAATCTTGGTGCATGCAACTTTTATTTTAGGCTTAAAAATAAAATTGTGCATGTAGGTCATCTCTTATATGTAAAATGTAATGAATATTTTAATTGGTATATTGATCACTTGACTACACTAGCATATTATCCGGCCTAAGTCTGACTGAGGGAGGGTAATTTTAGATTTGTCTTTCTTTTTTTTTTACCCTCCATTTTTCCTCATCGATTTAAAACTTCAATATTTAAATAAATAGTTTCAATATTAATATATTTAAATAAGAAATTTTAAAAAATACAACATTAAAAAAAAACTCCAAATATACGTCCGGTAATATTTTAGGTAACCCTCAGGTTGGTTCTTAATATAGTTTAAAGCTCTGGATGGATTTATAAAGCCCCTCAACTCGAAACTTTTGTTTTTAAATATAAAAAGTTAATTATTTTTCACAAATTATCTTGGTTTAGTGGCAATCCCTCATGCTTTTTGGTCTGGCTGTGAAAACTACAATGCCACTCTATGTAATCATTATTTTTAAATTCAGCTAAATATACATGAGTTTTTTTTTAATATTTAAATAAATAGTTTCAAAAATAATATATTTTAATAATAAATTTTAAAAATACAATATTAAAAAAAACTCCAAATACACGTACGATAATATTTTAGGTAATTCTCTGGTTAGTCCATAATACAGTTTAAAGCTCGGCAAATTTATGAAGCTCCCTCAACTTCTGAAACGTTTGTTTTTAGAAATAAAAAGTTAACTATTTTTCATAGATTATCTTGATTTAGTGGCAAGCCCCTGCTTTTTGCCCTAAGACTTTCATCCAGCTCAGGTTCAAATCTTGGGCTATGCAACTGTTTAGAATGTATATGTATACGTATATTTTATATGCATTTCGACCAATAAAACTATATAAACTCAATTTCTCGTGTAAATAATATAAATTCTATTTAAAAGCTTTTATAAATATTTTTTTTTCTTTTTCATGAACACTTATATAAAAAAATCATACTGTTAATATCAAAATGTATAAACAAAAAGTTAAAATATATTTTTTTTCATATACGATAGGTCATAGGACTTCTTCTATTTTAATCTCAATATTTTCAAATGTCCTAACTTAGTCATCTTTTTTTTTTTGAGAAAAACTTAACTTAGTCTTTGTGGCTTCAATAAATTATAAATTTAGTTCACATGGTTAGTTTATTGTTAACTTTATTTAAAAAAAATAAGTAATCTCTATTAGCGTGCTGTCTATGAATTTTGTAAATATATTGTCTATGAATTTTGGAAACATATTTACACTGTATTTTTTCTTAAATGAAATTTTTATGATTATCTTACCAAGTTCGATACAAATTAGTTCCAAAACTAATTTATGAAAAAAAAAAACTTCAAAATAACAATAATGACTAATTTTAATATATTTTTAAAATACATAGACTAAATTTGAATATTTGAAAGTGTAAAGACTAAAATGAAACGAGATTCGAAGTACAATGACCAAAATGATATTTGAACCAAACTAATATATCAACACGTTCAAAATAATCTTTATACGAATTGAAACCCCATGACATAAAATTCTGGATCCGCCATTGTCTCCAACTTTTTTTTTTTTGGAAACTTCCAACTCTTCTTTAAAATTCTCAATCACATTGTTCTAAAAAAACTTGTTTTAAAAATTTGTCTAACATATGCATGACAGAGTCTATTATCATTTATGTTGCTTATCAATCTCAACATATAATTAACTAATAAAGAAAATAAATTATACTATACTCAAGATAAAACAACTTAAAACGTCAAATTACAAAAAAAGAAAAAAAAATGTATTCAACATGAATAAAAAGTTTTAGAAAATTTCTTTTGACATAAACATTGTAATATGTTGGAAACTCATTCTTTACATCAATTGTCAGTTGCCAATTACTCAAAAAAAAAATGTAAATTACTACTTATTAGTTGCCTATTATCAATTATGTTGCCGGTCAAATTACTAATTGCATTGCATATGCAATGTGAGATAAAATAAATAAATTGTGAACTCAATTAAGAGGTCAAAGGTTCGAATCCCTCACCATACCTTAAGTGTTATTGAACTAAAGAAAAAAAAAAGAATAAACTTTCTCCCCTTTTTTCATAATTAAACAAACGTGCAAGTGAATAATGAAACACTCAACCTTAAAGACTATAGTATAGTACTTTTGTATTTTGTTAGACCTATGAAGTTGAAATGATTGATTTTAAACTTTAAAATTTTAAAAATTAAAATGATTTTAAACTCTTAATCTTCCTTAGAACTCAATAGATTTTGATTAATTTTGTATCACCAACAATACAATTTATTGTTTGGATGTTAAAAAAGTGGAGAGAAAATAGCAATTTTACAATTATACTCATATATTTAATAATAATAATAAACTAACAAGCCCACTTCCCTCTTTTATTTTCCATATGTTTATTTATTTATTTTAATATTTTAATATTTTAATAATTTTTCATATGTTAAAAATGTGAGGAATGAAAATTTGAAGTCTATGTGTTTTAGCATTTATTTTATATTTATAAATAATTCTTAAAGAAAAGGGTAAATTTTAATTTTTGTATTAATTTTCACCTTAAATTTTAAAAGTGTTGCAATTTCTACCAACTATCCAAATTTTGCTAATTCATCAACTAATTTCAACAAAAAGCAATATCGCAATATCAAAATTTCTATAAACTCACTAATTTTAAGTTTTACACATCTTTTAGTTTGATTAATGCATAAATTAACAAGTAATAACTTTAACAAAACTCACAAATTTTAACAAAAATTTAGCTTTAATATTATTTTTTATTTAAAATCCTATCAACAAAAAAACCTATCTCCCCACCTCTCATTGCCACTCGACTGCACCCTTTCTCTTTTCTTCTGTTTCTTCTTCTCTGTATATCCCCCCTCTCTCTCTCTCTCCTACAAACAACTCACGCCGGCACGCCCTCTCCGCCGGCGTCGCTTTTTCTTTCTTCTTCTCTCTGCTGAACCGCGCCGGCACGCTGCCCCTATTCTGCTGCAGCCGCACGACTGCCCACCGCATTCTTCTACAACAGTTCATCGCTAAGGTTCACACTCAATCTTCCGTAATCTCAGATATCTCAGTCGTCGCGCGATTCAAATGTTCTTGTTTTTTTTTCTGTTTTGTTCATTTTGTTTTCTTGGATTCAACAAATCCGAAAATAGAGTAAAATTGGAATGAAATCAAATCTCATTTAAAATCCTGCCAAAGCCGAACTATTTCGGACGGATTTTTTTTTTGACACAAAACGGAATTTCAAATCAGATTGAATTATCTTTCTACCTCGAGGAGCACGCCTGAATTCTCATGGAAGTCATTACCTGCTTCTCTTCGGGCGGACCTTACACTCTACTTGCCCGCTTCTCCAGGTCGAAGCCATCTTCCTATTCGTTGGTGCAGCTCACTTCGAGACGCTCTAATTTGTACTTCAGACATCTCAATTACAGAGCCAGAGCCCCTAAAATGGCTGCTCCTCTTCAAGTTTCTGCATCGTCGACCATTGGTCTGCCGCTGCATTTGAACAGGTAATTTTATTCTACGTTTACGAACATTGTGATTGATCTTTAGTTTCGCAATGAAGGTGCTTCCGAGGAGAGATTGGAGACTTCCTCGTCAGGTCTGACCGGAGCGCATGATTTGCTTGTAGTCGGACCGGGAGTTCTCGGCCGCTTAGTGGCACAAAAATGGCGGGAGGTACTATTAGCAATTTAATCAATGAGAAACTGGTGGATTTTAGCTTTAGGCGTGTTTGTTTCACTGTTACATTCGTATTGTCCAATTGATAAGATAGCAGATTGCTTGAATCTGTTGTAATAGGATTTTGTTGCTCGTATTGTTGAGCAGGAACATCCAGGATGTGAAGTTCATGGACAGACTTTCACAGTGGACCACCACGACGAGTTGATCCAATTAGGGATTCAACCGTCTTTGAAGGGAGGCGATGACACTCGTCGTTTTCCTTACATCATTTTCTGTGCTCCTCCCTCTCGAACTTCGGACTATCCCGGTGATGTCAGGTGATTAAGAAACATGAAGAGTTTGGGGGTAATTCATTGTGTAATTTGTTGGAAATACATGACATGAATGATATTTATTATACGGATTTATATTTAATTTGTTTTATCTTTCAAATTTTATGAGCTTCCTCTTATCTTCTTGAAGGAAGAACTGTAACTTTATTCTTAGCTAAGGACTTAACTTACATGAAGGGTCACAATTGCAAACCAAATTGACTCGAACTCGAACTGATTCTCCATGCAATTCATGTTGTTTCCCAAACTTTTTAATTTAAGTCATTGAACTTTTTTTAGGTTGTATATAGTAGGTCCCTAAACTTTCAATTTTCTGTTTGTGAATTTTAAAAATCTTGAATAAGTTTGGAGTTATTAGATACAATTTCAAGAATCTATTAGACACTTTTAAAGTTTAGAGACCTAGTAGATACAAAATCAAAAGTATGACTAAAAGTTAGAAGACTAAACATGTAATTTAAACTTGATTTAATTTTGCTTTACAAGTTAATGCCTATTCTTGAAACATGGTGAAGCAGAGACACAAGTTCTACTTGTACTTCCCAAAAGTCTTTCTGTTGATCTACCTTGTGTTCATCCTAAAAAGCATTTTGGTTGTTTGATCAATCAGGCTGGCTGCATCAAGTTGGAATGGAGAGGGTTCCTTTCTTTTTACTTCAAGTTCTGCACCATATGATCGCAATGACAACGGGCCATGTGATGAGGTGGGTATCAGTTATCTTACACCCACTAGCTTTTCCTTCATATTGGAATGATGTTCAACAGAAGTTTTCTTTTATTCATGGATACAGGACAGTGCAGTTGTACCAATTGGGAGGAGCCCTAGGACAGATGTCCTCTTAAAATCAGAAAATGCAGTAATTGAGTTTGGGGGTTGCGTACTTCGATTGGCTGGACTCTACAAAGCAGATAGAGGGGCACATTCTTATTGGTTAGAGAAGGGGACAGTTGATTTTCGTCCTGATCACATCCTGAATCTTATTCATTATGAGGTCTGGAAATGGTCTTTTATTTGTAATTGTAGACATAGTGATAGGGTGATACAGAGTTTTCCTTCCCTTGTTTTGTTGCTTATGAAAGTTTAATTATCTTTTAAAACAATTACTTAGCTACTTCTCTTGGCTCCCTCTGCATATATAATTAGTTTCAATATTCTGATAGAAACCAAAGAACTCAGATTATATTGAAGGGTAGAAGGATAAAACAACTGTGGAACCTCCCCCTTGTGAGTGTTTTCACTCAAGCCTAAACCAATGAAACTATTGTCTACTTCCACCCCTCCCCGCTATTTATAACCAACTCCTTGACTAATTACTAATATACCTTTACTATCCTAATAATATTCGTAATTACTCCCATAACATTCCTTACATACTCTTTTTTAAGCTTCAGTGTTATGATCTTACCCTATAAAGAGTTATCTCCCTACTATACAAGAAGTTTGCATTATTTGTGAATTTTAATGAACATTCATGTGCTGATCAATAACATTTGTACCATGCCATATTTTTAATATATGATCTGAACAATTTATTGTATTTAACTTTGGCATGTAATTTGTATCATACATGTGCGGCATACAGAATTGTACAGTAGAACTCTTGTACTATCTGGATGGTCTTATAAATGCTTCTGAGATGTCTGGGAACTTTCTATTCGTTATTGTTATTATTTTCTCTCGATGGTAAATTTGATTCACCTGATAATGTGCCATTCATTCCTTCTTTATACCAAACAAAGAAATTGATTCAATAATAAACTAGTCATTTATTTCATTAATCGCATTTATTCTTATTCCTTTTTCCACCTTTGATTTCATTCCATTCCTTTCTAATGAACTGGACATCTCTTTAATCTTCTTATTGAAGCTGATCCTCTTATTTATCATGCACCTCTAACTTGGTGCTTTTATGGAGCAGGATGCTGCTTCCCTCTCGGTGGCCATTCTTAAGAAAAAACTTCGTGGATGGATTTTCTTAGGTTGTGATAATCATCCTTTGTCCAGGTTAATGTTTCTTCTACTGCTAGTTGAAGATAAACATCCCATGACTTAAAAACTTTAGATTTGAAGCTGTGGAGGACAGAAATTTGATTAGAACTGTCTCATGATCCCAGGCAAGAAATCATGGACATGATGATGAAGAGTGGGAAATTCAGTAAAAAGTTCGAAGGTTTTACTGGTAATCCCTTCTCGTTGGATTTCTTTCTTCCACTCACTTTATTGTGTTGCATGCTTATATGTCTCAGGAAAAGGGCTACTTATCTTATGCTAATTTATTTACCCCAACCAATATTCACATGTTTGTGGTCCTTTCTTTGCCCAGTTTCTGCACTTAATCTTGTGATGTTCTTATATCCATGCTTACTCATGTAGATGAATATCATGAGTTTGCAGGAACCAAGGATCCTTTGGGGAAGAGATTGAACAACTCGAAAACTCGTGCAGAAATAGGCTGGGAGCCAAAGTACCCGAGTTTCGGTCAGTTCCTTGAAACCATTTAATCAAATGTTGCTTGTGCATTGGCAGATAAGTTGAACTAAAAAACTAGCTTAAGAATTCAATAGCTGGTTTTGGAAGACAACACATCTAGCCTAGAGTTTATGCATCTTCTTGACCTCTGTGGCTTAGTTTCAAATTGGCAAACGGATCGGTACGTTCGTAAATATGAGTTGGTTGAAGCTTCCAACTGTGTTTAAGCTTTTGTTAGCGTATACAATGTATTTTTGTAAAGAGAATTGATCATTGAACAACATTCTGGTGGATAAAACTCAAACAGAAGGTGTTTTGTTATGCTACGCTTCTACTTCTTCTACGTTTTCTTCTTCTGTGCGAGGATCTAAATAACATTGTTACCAATCCCTATCAATTACATGTGACCGACCACGTACCAGATGTGATAACATTCTTTTTCCCATCTTTTGTTTGTTTGTTTATTTGTTTTTTAAGAAAAAAGATGACTTACAATTAATCATATTTTGAAAAACTCCAATTTCTTGTTTTTAGATTTCCTGCATCAAATGAATCTAGGGAAGTTTTGTCTGGTAATTTATTTCTTGAAACAACCTTTAGATTTTGTGACTAGAAAGTGAAAATTTAAAAAAGACACATTTACATGTTTTCAATGTTTTTAGATTTTAAATCTGCTATCAAGTGCATTAAAACAGTGAATCAAAGCATTGTTTCATTTTTAGGAAAGAAATTATTTTCCAAGATCCTATAATTTTTCCTTAAAAAAAAAAAAGAGGAAAGAGATTGACGTATATTTTAGGGCCATTGAGTAAAGCCACACAGGAGAGTACTTTTCTTAGGTTCGCTTGTTTCATGAATTTTAGACAATATTTAATATCAACGTTTGTTTAATTGATTTTTAACTCATGATATTCTTATGATATTCTTATTTCTGAACTTTAAAACTCATCCAATATGAATTTTTTTATACTGTGTAAAATATTTATACTAGGAAATGAACAGTAAACATATAACCTAATTAATTAATTAATTTATATCAATATGTTATTTAGACTTAATAAAATTATAACTAATATATTTATAATTATTATTTTATATTATCTTAACTATTTAATATAAAATTTTATTGCACTAAAAACAACAAAAATAATAATATGAAATTTTATTAATACTTTAATTAATTTATATTTATTTAATTATTTGTAGGAGCGAAGAGAAACTAGTCATTAATTAATTAATGAGAAAATTAGTTTCAATTTCTTTAATTATTATCAATTAATTATCTAATATAAATATTTTAATTAATTAAATTATTTTTTTAAATTAAATCTAATAAATTAAATTGTTTTTTCTCTAAGCAACCCTATATAATAATTTAATACATATTATTTTATTATGTGAGAGATAAAAAGTGGGCATGTAATATTTGATGGCTTTGATAGGTTTATTATCTAATTAAATTTTAAAAAATATATTAAGAATTATATGTTTATTTTACCTCCCTTCTAAAGAGATAATTGTAAATTTCAATTGATAATTAAATGAAAAATATATGTTGATTTTAAATTTTTTTAATATAAGTTTAATGCTCATTGATAAAAACCATAAGGTAAAGATAAAAGAAGGAAAATTAAGTAGAAAATTCATAGTTGAAACTTTTATTTTTAAACATGATTGAATTTTAATACTTTTATTTGTATACCATGCATATAATAATTGTATAATTTTGATTTCATTTGGTTATAAGAAAAAAAAAACATTTACTCAAATAAGATTTTTTGACAATTTTTCTTGTCATTTTTTTTTTAAAATTTTCATTAATTTATAAACCTATTATATAAATCCCAAGAACAAAACTTGCAAAATAAACACAAACATTTATTTCACAGACATTAATTATCATGCATATCAAAACATAAACATTTAACTCCTAGACAATTAATTATCATGTATATCTAAACACAGACATTTATTATCCTAGACATTTAAATCTCATATATTTATATCTCATATATGTAATATCCATACCCATAAAACAATATCGACGATTCAAACGAGCCATAAACGAAAAAATATTTTAACATATCAATAGCCACGTTGAAACATTTTAAGAACTTAACATGTGTAAAATATATATATATATATATAGTTGAGTAAATAAGACACTCGTTATTATGATATGACATTGTGATTTTGAAAAATGTGAGAGTGGAGAATCAAATAGGGATGTTTACGAGACGAGAATGACTTCCCCTTCCCCATCACTACCCCCATTTCATTTCTCGTCCTTGCAAAATTTCTTGTTCAAAGTCATGGAGATCAAGGTAGGGATTCCCACAGGGAATTCACGCAGATCGAGTTTATATTATTCTCCATTTTTTATTATTATTGTCTTCATCTTAATTAAATCAAATAATTTTTTTTGAAAAAATTATATTTAAATGGCTAATTTCTAATGAAAGTTTCTCATTGAAAGAGATTTTTTTTATAAAAAAAATTCTTAATAAAAATAAAATAATATTTCATAAAAGTTTAAAATTATAATTTATTATATTTATATTTAGAAATAAAGAAATCGAGACAGTGATGGAAGGTATTCCCCATACCCGTGTCGTTTAGTTACTGGAAAAAAATTTGTCCCCGCTCCCTCCTCCATTCCTCGCCCTTCGAGACCCATTTTTGCAAGGACAATAGACATCCCTAAAATAAAATTTACAACCTTATGAAGGTATAAATGCATGGACTATTGAGTTGTGCTCGAGTTGACATGTGATGTCATGATTTATTCTCCAAAGTTCAAAGGTATTATGTATAACTTAACCTAAATTTATTCTCTAAACTTCTAGAGTTGCATCTAATAGATCTCTAAACTTTAAAAAGTGTCTCTACAATTTTCAATTTTGTGTCTAGTAAGTTCTTAAATTTTAAAATATCTAACACGTCTATAAAACTATCAATTTTGTATTTTGTCTAAGGAAAAATTTATAGAGCTCTTGTAGTACCTATATCTTGTGTTCATTCATACTAGTGATTTTCCTTTCATAAATAATTATTTAATGTTGGTAGAGCCCATATCATTCTCAAAGAATACAACTAATTAATCGGAGCAGTACCCATACTATATTACCTAGTATAAGAAACTTTCTTTTTATCTAATAAGTCTTGTAAATTTTAAAAAATATCAAATAAGATATCTATTAGACACAAAATTAAACGAAAAAGGAGACTTGATTGTAAAAGTTTAACCTAAAAAATGTCAAACAATTTCTCGATAGATGGAAAGGAAAGAGGAAAAAGAAAGAAACCGTTGAGCATAAAATTGGGTGAGCTTTATTAATTGACAGTCAAGTCAACAATGGCGTATAAAAGCTTCAAATTTCAAACGCTCTGCAAAATTGGCAGCAATCGAAACTCAGAACGAGACGACAACTCAGATGAAGTATGTGGCGCCTTCAATGGCTTCCAACGCATCCAATTCCAAGCCCTACTTTAATTTCAACAGCTTCTATAAATCCATCCCTCACATTCTCCAATTTCTGATTCGAATTTCTCCTCTCTCTAGAAATTCAGACAATGGACGGCCAGAGGAAGGCCGGATTCCGCGAATCGGACGGATCAGAGACGACGACGAGGTTTTGCGATTTCATTCTCAGGTTTCTGGGGATGATTCTGACTTTCGCCGCTGCTGTGGTTATCGGCGTCGATAAGCAGACCAAAACGGTGCCGCTCCAGCTCGCCGCCGCCTTGCCGCCGATGCACGTTCCGGTTACTGCACGATGGCATTATTTATCTGCCTTAGTGTAAGTTTTATTTTCCATTTTTTTAAACTTTTACTTTTACTTTTATGTCATATATTGCCAGATTATATATATATATATACACTTTTCAATATTCATAAATATTATTTATTTAAACTTTGCCAATTAATTTTTAAAAAATTCTTGTTAATTTGAGCATAATTTGGTGGATAAAGAATCAATTACCATTCGAGTCTCGACAGTTCTATGGTTTGATCTCCCACTTTTATAATTGTTGAACTTAAAAATATATATATAAAAGGTCATTTCGTAAAAGAAAAATAGTTAAATTTTAGGTTAAATTATACAGAATGCCCCTGAACTTTAAGATCGGTATCAATTATGAAATTTGTTGTTAGTCTTCTATATAGTTGTAAATAATATCACATATATCTTCTAATGTACCATATCAGATGCTATGTCAATTTTCATCTTTTATTTTAACGAAAAGATATTTTTTGGAACAATTTCAAGGTTCAAGGGTATTTTTTAGAACAAAATTTCAAAGTTCAACGATAAAAATGAAAAATTTTAAAGTCTAGGGGTATAATTGAAACCTACTCCAAAGTTTAGGATATTTTGTATAATTTAACCTAAATTTTGTTTACAAAAAATTGATCCATATAGACACAACCTTCAACTGGTCGTATACACTATATCCTCTTAAGTCAAAGATTTGTCAAATTTTTAACTTCGCATGTTGTTAAACTTAAAAAAAAAAAAAAGTTAATCTTTTTAATACATATAATGTGAAATTAAGAATTTTAAAATATTAAGAACCAAATTGAAAATTATGTAAAAGAATAGGACCATTTAATATATTTTGCCTATTTATTCACCTTGATTTTGGATCAAATTTTAATCTTCAATCCTTCAAATCTAATTAAAAACTTTAAAAGATTAATACTAAAATGAGAATTACCTAACCAATCTTAACATAGCTCGGATAAGATAAGACATCAATTATTATCTCAAAGGTCATAATCTGATCTCTCACTTTTGCAATTATATAATTAAAAAAATGAGATTCGACCCCATCATTGTCTTCAATTTTCATCTAATTTGATCTCCAACTGGGTGACAGTTAATAAATAAATTGCCAACCATTCTATTGGTTAATTTGTATACTAACATATTGCTGAACTAAAAAAAAAGGGTAGTAAATAAATTTAGACTATTAGATATTTCAAATAAAAACTTCTATTTTTGTAGGTACTTTGTGGTGGTAAATGCAATAGCATGTTCATACGCAGCCTTTTCGCTAGTGCTTTCAGCAGTAAACAAAGGCAAAGGCAGAAGCTTTATAAGATCGGCGATAATTGTAATGGACATTCTGACGGTGGCGCTGCTGTTCTCCGGCTTCGGAGCCGCCGCCGCCGTCGGCGTGATCGGCCGACAAGGGAATTCACATCTTAATTGGAACAAAATTTGCAATGTCTTTGGAAGGTTCTGTGGCCAAGGAGCTGCTTCTCTTCTCCTCTCCCTGCTTGGAGCGACGTCGTTTCTCTCTCTTATTGTGCTTTCTGCTTTGAGGCTTCAAAGGGGATCCAAGTGAGAATACAAAAGAAGGGTTTTTCACTTTGAAATCTTTTTTTTCCCTCCCATCAATAAGGAAATTTCTCATGGCTTTTCAATTTTATACTTGTGATAGTGAAAAATTCCACCTGGTTTTTGTTTTTGGTTTTTTTTTTTTCCAACTCAATCAATGTAGGATAGGGATCGAACTATCGACCTTTGACATGGAAATAAGTGTCTTAAGCTATGTTCCAATTGGCTTGATGTTGTTTTTGTTAGAGTTTAATGAAATTAATATCTAATATCGAAAATGTGTTATCTTTAATTAGTGTATACAATATCGAGAATCTATTTGATAGTTGAGCTGTGGATGGAACATATCTTGTGGCATCTTATAGTAAGTGGCAAATCCATCACAATAGTAAAATAGAACTCTTTAAAGAGAAATACAACTAATTTAACCGTTAAATAATAATTTTAGTTTTTATTGTTTTAAAAGTTTTAGTTTAGTCCTCGTGGTTTGAGCATAGTTTTAAAAGTTTCAATTGTGCTCCTGTTCGTTTGAGTTTAGTTTCAATTTGATTTTTATGATTTTTATTAAATCTCAAAAATCATCCCTAATTTGTATTTTATCCACTTGAACAATCCATATATTCTATTTTATTTTTTACTCAATCTAGCTTACAAGAATTGTCAATATTAATAACAGTATCGAAACAATTTGCAACTTTTAAAACCATAAAAACTAATTAAATTGAAACTAAGTCTAAATCATACAAACTAAATTGAATTATTTAAAACTATAAGAACCAAATAGAAACTTTAATTAAAACCTTAAAGACTAAACTATTTTTAACCTAATTTTAATCGATGTAAAGTTTCAAAAGGTCTCATTCCAATTTCAAAAGGTCTCATGCTAAAGAGAGCATAACTCAATTAACATATCGAATATGTTAACGACCATAAAGTTTGTGGTTCGAATCTTCCAACTTCTATTGTACTCAAAAAAGAAAAATTGGCTATACTATATATAGCCTTAAAATGGAATTTACTATTATGCGCCAAATACTAATGGACATATTAAGTTGACGAAGTGATTAAAAATGATATAACTAAAATAAAAGTAGCTAAGCTAATTGACCAACAATTCTTCCTACGCCAATATCTATATATAATGCAAGAAGTTAAAAAATTATCAATTTTTATTTTAAAAAAATGTTTTTTAGTTCATAGAAAAATTAATTAGTTCGCCATTGATTTTTTTGTACTTTTATAATTTGAATGTCAATATCATTTTATATATATATCTAAATCACATTTCAATAATGAAATGCTCTAAACAACTCTAAAATCATTTCAACTAAGTCTCGTCCCTTTTGACCAAAAGAAATTATGTCTTAACTAGTTGAGTTATACTCAAGTAGACAATTTCTTCCAAAATTAAGCCTACCAATAAACTTTCATATTATTCTTTTGATTCCACTAAAGGTTTCTTATGTTTATATATTTAGTGTGTATTACTTTAAAATGATTTCTTGATACATTCTCCACTTTTATATTCAAGTGAATATGCAAAAATTAAATGTTCTCATGTATAGAAACCTTTGTTTTTTGTTCAACAACATGTAGAGTGAGGGATCTGAACTTCTAATCTCTTAAACGAGATTATATTCTTAATCCAGTTCACAGTGCATAGAAACCTTAAATGATTTGAATTTTATTGGTTGAGAACAATAATGAAAAAATCACAAACAATGCCAAAGACAAATTTTATATATTGAAACAAAGAAAGTACATTATAAAAATGAAAGAACATTAAGGAAGTTCTCAAAAGCTCCTCTCACAAACTTTATTTAAAACAATGAATTCTACTTGATCTCATCATTCTTGACAGCTCTTCTTTCATTTCATCCTCAATTATCAACGAACTACATTGTTCCGGATTTTATCTGCAAAATAAACATAAACAAAAATTCAAAAGCTCAAAGTAACTCAAGTAGATAAAAAATTAAGAAGAAATTAAATTTTAATAAAATAAAAATATACCTAGAACTTGGCCATGTATATCAATCCAACTCATCAAATATGTAATTGAAAGTAATGTAAAAAACTTTAAAAACTCACTAATTTCAATAAAAATCAAGTTTTACATAAAATTAAACTTGATCATGCACAAAATTGACTATTGAAGCCACAATTCGCAATTTTTTTAAACAAATCAACACTAACTTCATGTTAAATAAAATTTAAATAAATATATATTCATTTGATAAACATTTTATAATTTATTGAACACAATATCTTTTCAAGTTTAAACTAAATGTTGATGAAAAATTTAGAATAAAAATTGATACATCCTACCAAATAGACGGCTAAAAATTGATCTTTGTCTCCGAGGGACGGTAGACATAGCACCAGCACCTTCCATTCCACCTTCACCGCCCGCGGCAACGACGGTGGAGAATTCCAGTGCAGCCATCACGACGATGCACATTAGAAACACTGCCATGATCTTCTTGTCCATTTTCTAAGGTTTTTTTTTTTTTTTTTTTTTTCCTTTCTTGTCTTTGGCGACGCTTAGAGAATTTTATTGGGATTTACAGTGTTTCTTTATTTTGGCGATTGGATGATTGTTTGAGGAGAGAAGAATGGCTCTTTATAGAACTATTATTTGTTAAATTTAGATAATTGAGTGCTAAAAATGGTTTTTTCCTCTCTTTTTATATTTGGAGGAAGAAAAAGTCTTGGTTTGTTATTGGTTGCAAGTTTTCTTTTTCCTACATAAGTGGATGAAGAAAAGGCTTTTTTCATGGTTCCTTTATTTTCTTCGATTGTAATCAATGTATTAAATTTTTGTCGACATGTTGACATTTGGGTTCGACATTGACATGAGGGGTAAATCGACATTTTCATTACACCGTAAAAAAATGGATAAAATATTAATAAAATAGTAACAACAATGTAACTAACGGGAAGATAATACTAATAATAAATATTTTAACTTATTTTTAAAATGTAAAATATTTATTTATTAATTTAAATATATTTTTTAATTTTTTTTGTTTTAATATTTTTTAGAAATATCCATCGATATCGACATTCTATCGATATTTCCATAAAATTTAGATCTCGATGAAAACCATTGATTGTAATAATTATTGAAAATGGTAAATTGGGACTTCTTTAAACTAATTTTCTTTGCACCAGAGAGAGAGAGAGAGAGAGAGAGAGAGAGAGAGAGAGAGAGAGAGAGAGAGAGAGAGAGAGAGAGAGAGAGATTCATTTCCTCGTTTTAGATATTCTTTTTTTTTTTAAATATTTATTTTTTTCTTATGCAGAAAGAAAATATGTTATATCTTTTTTCATTTAGTTATTAGTTTTACTAATTATGGATTTTAAAATACAACTAAATATGGATTTGCTTTCAAGACCCATTTGGATAGCAAGTTTGTTTCAATATCAACTACTTGAGAGTTAAACTGTTTCCAAAAAAAAAAAAAAAAACTACTTGAGAGTTAAACATTTGAAATTTAAATCTTAATAATTATTGCATTATATATTCATATTTGTCTCATATAAGTTTGTCGGTATGTCCACTCCCAAGTGTGTGATGCAGAAATTTAGTTGATTAATAAATAAAAATAATTAAATTTGATAACAAAATATTAATTAAAATGAATACTAAATACTAAATGGTAGAAATTTATAAGATAAAACTTAAATATAAACATTAAATAATTATTTACTAATTAAAAAATCAAGATTAATAATTATGCATTATATATTCATGTTTGTCTCATATAAGTTTGTTGGTATGTCCACTCCCATGTGTGTGATGCAAACTTCTATAAAAGAAAAAGTTTTGTTAGTGAGAAAGGAATTTAATTGATTAATAAATAAAAAATAATTAAATTTGATAACAAAATATTAATTAAAATGAATACTAAATACTAAATGGTAGAAATTTATAAAATAAAACTTAAATATAAACATTAAATAATTATTTACTAATTACAAAATCAAGATTAATGTCTGGTTGTGACTTGTGGGCCACGAGGTTGCCTGGAAGTTGAATTTTAAAAATTATTTGATATTTTCTTACACAAAAATCAACGAAGACAAGTTTGAACAGCTATAGTTGCTTTTAAAAATTGTCCATCTAAGAATTGCTAAAATTAAACCAAATGATGATAAAAATTTATTCTCATTCTCCATAGATAAGCATGATTTTTTTTATATAACCGTGCGTGTTCAGGTCAACTTGTGCACATTTCAATTATTATCATGAGACAACTGTCTGACCTTATTACATTTTGTTCCCAAGATAACTCAGAAAAATCACGGACACGATTTTAATCACTCAATGGGATAAAATGAATCTAAGAACTGAGGAAACAGAGATACAACAATATATGAAGCACATTACTCACCTCATAATAGTATATACAAACCATACAGTGGTGGTTCATCAAGAATGAAGCAATAAGCATTTCAATACTGAGGATTTAACAAATATCAAAAGAAATTTACTCACAAAGCAAGAGCATATTGAAAGCTGTCCTCCCTCAGCTATCTTGCAGAAGAATCATCTTAATCAGACCCAATTTATTTTGCCTCCAAAGTTTGCATCCGAGGAATGGGAGTAGCAGGGTCCCGAAAGAACATGACGTTGCCTTTCGAATCAAACGATCCGTATTCGACCATCAACGGATCCATTACGATCCAACATGTTGCTGGATCATCAGTTGGGAATTCCACCCCATAATAAGATAAATGGTCCTGAATGCTGTTTCCAATTACCGATCTGCATTTAAAGACCCAAAATATCACACGAGTTTCTAAGATGGTTGATTGTTCTAAAGTTGTGCTATATCATGCTTCTTCTAACATAATTAATACTTGGTGATCAGCATGTTGCTGAAGTTCATCTACTCATCAACATGAAATTCTTTGCCAGACATTTCGTTAACATCAAGACAAGCAGGGGCAGGGAAGATGAATTGAACTTCGACCAAAGGAGTTACTGTAATGAAACTGGGGAAGCTTCAGAAAATCGAAAACATTGACAAAATTGATCGAACTGGGTCGGTTTGGCCAGTTTGAACTCTTCTTGTCAGTCATTTTGGTTTTCAAAATCATAAAACCAAAAACTTGTTCATTGGTTCGATATGGATACTTTATTTTGTTAGTTTCGAGGACAGTTGTAAAGTTTTACTCCCTATATTGACAACAAACACTGAAATATTTACCTGCTACAATTTGGATCTTCACCAGAATCATCACAGACTGTCTCAATGTGGAAGGCAAGACACGTTGATTTAGATGAAGTATCCTGAAGCCATACCTGCAAGAGAGAAAATACGTCCGCTGATATAGAAAGAGAAGAGACATCCAACTCTGCCCATACAATCCATGGCAAGGAATTCCGGGCTCTGGCTAACAAACAAAAAAGCCTACCAACAGAGCTTACTAGATTCTAGATCTAAATAATCCTTTCCTTTTTCCAGCAAACTTATGCATAATTCACATATTCAAGTTACATGCAAATTGGTACCTCTCTGGGGAAGTGGTGATATGTTTTCCGAGGGATAATAGAAAAGTAAGGAGGCAAATGGGGCACGATATCATGTTCATGTGTGACTCGAATGGTATCTGGCAAATGTTTGCTGTAGTACGATGCGAAAGCTGCATTGCCAATGCGAGGTTGGCCGAATGTCATAACTTGAATGTTTGAGACATTATGATTAACCTGTGGAAAAGGTAAATACTCTACTATAAGATAATTAGTCATATCCATAAACCACCAAAACTAAACAAAGATGATTTAAAACTTGAACAGGCCAAGACCTAGGAGATCATAACAGGTGATTTTCAAGATTTGCATCACATAGCTGATTTAAGATGACCTCCAGTTCACAAGGATAACCAGAGAGAAAAAAAAAGACTTGGCATAAAAAATTGACAAAGCCTATGAAAATAGAATGCAGTGTAATCAGTATTGAGAGAAAATACTCATTGTATTATTCATAAGAAAGACTAACATATATATAGGTACACAAGGAAACCCTAACTAAAAAATGTACGATTACTATAAATGACATATATACATAATACTATATATATCATAACATCCAGAATTTCATTTGTCCTTCCCATATACATGCAAGTTGAATCTAAAATATGCAAATGAGCATCGACAAATAATCACTGCACAGTTAAAAAATATTGACCAGAACAGAGCCACCCCTAGGGTCTTCAAGTAAGACGAAAGAAAGTAGATCTTGAAAAACGAAAAGATCTTTGCAAGCCGTTAACTCACTTACAATAAGATCAAGAGCACAGAAAGCAGCCATTGCTCCCCCCATTGAATGCCCTGTCACAATGATGTCAAGGTCCCCATAAACTTCCTTTGCCTTTTTAACTGCATTTAGAATTGCAGGGCGTATTGTTGTACAGTGATAAGCATGATAAAATCCGCTATGTACCTAACATGATGGTAGACCCAAAAACAAAAACAAAAAACGAAGCAATGCTCTTAAAATCCTGCGGAATAATTAAAGACCAAGAGAGCTTCAAGTACTACACACCTTTGCACCTGGCATTCCAGGATAATCTAAATCTAGCTGCTTCCAAAATAAGTCTTCTATCCAATTCTGTATGCTGCAAAGTTGGTCAATCTATTGATTTAAAATCAAGGAGACAAAAGATTAATTGAAATCTTCACATCAAATCTTGATGGTGCGTGCAGGAATATGTTTATCTTTGCAGACAATGGGTGGTGTTTTCCAAAAAATAATAATAATAAAGAAGCAAATAACGTCTAATGACTGATCATTACCAAAGAAATCACTTTAGAACAGAAGACAAATTGAGTATTCAAAGCAGTAAAAAGAACCATTAACAACACGGATGGGTTAAGAAACTCTGAAAATTGGATAACATTTTCATATGGACTTCTTTGGGCTATAGCTAGTGAATCTAAATTATTGCACTTGTCACAAGTCAATTAGCTTGAACAGAAAAATGGCACACATATAAAAATACGATTTTTAAAATGTTACTGTATATGAAATACTGCCCAAAAAATTGCAAAAATAGATGATGTAAATATCACAAACCCAAGTTTTTCTCTCATTTTTTTCTCCTCGTGTTGCTTTCAATAGCCACACAATGAAAACAGCAAAAATTTCTTGCTCATTGTTTCAACAACTAAAGCTCCGGCAGAATATTTGAATGATATTACTTGAAGAGAAAACTCTTATAGAATTGTACCTAGTTCCCCGTGTTCCTCTGAATGCAATTATAATAGCACGTGGATCCTCCGCTACTCCAACATATGACTGCATCAAATGACGATATCAACATGGATACAACTTGCAATAAGTAAAATGCAAGGTCGTTAACTCAGGAAAACATCCTATAACTATGCACCTGTAGGCAACTTTCAACATCTACAATCAGCTGCACAACTTCAAACCCCTGTATCAAATGAAAATAAGCATTAATGCCAAAAACTTGAACAAGTGAAGATGCTGGAAGAACAACTTATTGGAAGAACAACTTCAAATCCATGATATAGAAATTCTCGTTTCACGTGCTGAAACTTATTGGTGATAAACCATTTCATTTCTCTAAGTACCTTGGTGAGGCCATGGCATCTTGAACATGTCCACGTAAATAATGCAGTCATATCAGAAATATAAACCTGAACAATGAGGCAGTTTTTAGACTCGGTTAGATCTCACATGAAAATAGCACTACCTAACATTCATAATTCTTATCAAGCAATTGTAATTCGGTTTAGAAAGTATTGACTTCATCAACTTAAGCAACGTCATGTATACTCTTACATACACAATTGGTAAATTCAATACGGCTAACTTAATTTCTAATCAGAAACAGCTAGAACCAAAGAGTTTGTCACCCCTTGGGCCTTCAGCTTAGTTTATTATAGGAAGGTATTAGGACAATTTTACTGGAAGTACATACTTTTCACTGTCTTAGAGAGAGAGAGAGAGAGAGAGAGAGAGAGCATTGCAAATTACAGAATGCAGGTAAAAAGTTCAGCTCCAAAATATTTGAGAACTGTATATCTCTTGTCTGTGTCCATAGATGGACATTGGACACTGCCCTTCTAAGACATACTAAACAAAAAGTGCTCTCACTCACTCTCTCTATGTTAGGGTTGTGAAGCGAACTTACTGCAGAAGCGTATTCAACCATGATAATGGCAAGGGTGTGGTTGTAAACAGATGAACTATTTGTCTTGTACTTCATCAGCTTCGGCTCTACGTTTGAAGATAATTTCCAGTGAGTAGACTATTTAAAATTGTGCTCTATTATAAAGCAAATTACAATGTGTTATAATGTTATAAAACTATGGCTCAAATAGGCAAAACTAACAAACAAATTCCACAACCACTTTCTCTATTATCTCAAATTGCATATGTGAAATGCACAACTAAAAGAGGGAATAAACTGCAGTCTCACCTCTTCCAGCGGATAATACGAACAAGCAAGCAAAGAAGGACAATACAAACCATCCACGCGTTCCCATATATCTGGAAAGAAAGAGAATTAGAAAACAAAATTTCAGATAATATTCCACGAGATTGACCGGACAGAACAGTTAACATATACCTCTTCATTTTGATTACAGCCAGATTTCTAGAATAGAATCGTTACGATTCTAAGTTTAGGGCATGAGAACTATCTCCGATTATCTGAGAAAACATTCAGTAATCAATCAGGAAAGGGATAAATCAACAAGAATGACATACTGGAGATGGAGGAACGGGACGGATAAAACTCTTGCCTACTAGTCACTGTCATCAGAGCTCCGGCGAAGACTGTTTCCACCATTTCCGGTGACAGAATACAGAGAAATTGCGATTTCTTCGGACTGAAGAAGAGAATCGATGGGAGGAGAGAGAGTTTGCTTGGCGTCCCCGGAAGTTTGACTTTGACAAGAAGGAGAACAATATTTTAGAAATAAAATAAATATTAAATTACAAGTTTACGTATCCGCTTCTTGTTTCTCGTTTTTTTGTTTTTTATTTCTCGATTCTTATATATTTTAAGATTAAATTACAAATTTAGTTATTTGGCTATTAATTAGTTAATATATGAATAAAGTGGCTTTAAATACATGCATCTGATATGTATTTGTATTAGTGCTACATAAATTAATTGAAATGGATATTAAGTGGGTAGATTAATTTTAGGTTGCAAAATAATAACTAAAATGAATTTTTTTTTTTTAAGTTTCAAAAACTAAAGTATAAATTTTTAAGAGTTCATGAATCAAAATGTATTAATTTTTAAAAGTTTATGAAATAAAATAGACATATTGAAAATTTAAAAATCAAATGGAACAAAAATGATTTTTTTAGTACAATCCAAATGTGATTTAAACCATAAATTGATGGTCAATCATTCCAAAACTTGTGTTCTAGATTTGCCCTTAATTATGATAAATTATTTAATGAAATCGTCACAAGGTGGGGTTGTCAACCTTTTACATCAAACTTAAAAGTTTGAGGACTACACTTGTAATTTATTTTAAAATAAAATAAGGAAAAAAATTAATTTATACCCCTAAACTTTAAAAGTTATATTACTTAAAACCTCAAACTAATAATTGTATCTGTTAAAACTCTAAATTTTCATAAGTGAATCAATTTAAACTATTTGTAAGAAATTCGTTTTGAAACCGTTAATGCATGATTGTCACATGTGTAAAAGACTTCTTTAAATATAGAGATTAACATAATATTAGACAAAAATTCTATAATCAAATGGATAGTTGCGATCTTTCATTAATATGGGTGGTTTTTCATCTTCTCGTATTTATTTATTTTTCACTACTCATTTAAGAATAATTACACGATGATTTGGTAGGATTTTGGGTAATAATAATTTTATTTAGGTGATTTGTAATCAATTTTATATGGAATCAACCAAGAATAATTATAAATAACTCATGATGGTTTAAATTAATTTACTTATAAACGTTTAGAGTTTAAATTGATACAATTATTAGTTTAGGTTCTACTTGATACAACTTCCACAATTTAGAAGTATAAATGGTTTTTTTTTAATAAAATAATAGACTACTACATGCAATTAACAAAATTTCTATTGAAATACCTAAATTGCCCCAAAATTGCTTTGATATTTCGCCATTCTTTATCTATGTGACCATCTGATAAAATGAACTATCTCAATTACACTTGAAAACTCCTCTTATTCAAGGTGAACCGCCACAACAATAATAAGAAAACTCCATTAACAAGATGATAAGCAACCCCAATAAAGTTAAACAGATTTTTACTTGGGAAAGTTGATCGATGATCAAGAAGAAAGGAGAACTTGTTCCTATCTTCGAGATTTCGAACTCTCCACAATCTAATGGATCAAACTAGATTGAAAGTTCTAGACATGTATTCTACACACAGGAATACAAATAAAGCATAAAGTTTGAGAGATACTAAACTCAAATATGAGATTTCATTCAACTTCCACTTGTGTTTAAATGACAAAATGACAGCCCTATTTATACTAATTGAATAGACACCATGAAAGGACACACACCTTCATCTATGTAGTCTAAATTCAGCCCCCAACCTTTCAAAATCCACACATGAACCAAATTAAATGTAAAGACATGAATTTAATAGGTACATTATGCATTAAAGATGTGCATGAATCTAGATTTTTAGATTCATTATGACTTTTGGTTGAAAATGTGCCTTATCAATCTTAAAAGGATGCAACTCTTCACTTTGTGTAGACACCTTAACTTGGAGGTGAGCATTCAATGCTTCTTGAAGCCTTTTAGCTCTAGCTCTTGTCATTGGATCTTGTGGCATAGTGATTGCCTCATGATTGGGTTGAATTGCTGTTGACTTCCATTAACTTTGAGTATGAGCTTCAATTGAACTTGCTTGAGCTTGATTTTCATCTTGTAGACTTCCCTCTTGGTCTTTATGATTGATCACTTGCTTATCACCATTACTTTAAAACATTACACATGTCGACTGACAGCTGTGGTGTGGTGTGTCTCATATGTACAATGCCTTCAGGTCAGCCCATTTTTGTCTTTTCCTTATTTAAATTAATTTTAAATTGATAACTTGTAAAATGTGGATGGTACTGGGGAAGAGTCTTTCATTTATTTATTTAAGTAAATGTGAACAAATTACCTCTTTCTTATTTTTTTGAAATAGGAAAGCAATAAAACCGCAACAAACCAACAACCAGAGTTACTCCTCTCAAAGATGAGGGATAAAATAGACACTAGAAAAAGCTCTTATCAGACACAAAAATCTCCAAAGAAGATGTCAAAGTTGCAAGCTCATGAGCCGCAGCTTTGTTCTCATCGTTAGAAATTTTACAAAAATGACAAACGTTAACAGAAGTAGAGAGATGAAGAGCTTCTTCTACAAACAAACTCACTTCCAAAAGATCCGAATCGGAACCATTTAAAAGCTTGACTACTTCAACTGAGGGATTAGAGCCCTTCGTAAACTGCAGGAAATTTTTCAGGCCTTCCACAACTGCTTTAGCTTGGAAAACCTTGACCGGCCATCTAGCAGGAAACGATTTGCATCTGCCTATAATGGGACAACCTTTATCGACTTGAAATCTGCAAAAGCTTTGTTGAAACAAATGGCATTTCTCGAAAGTTCAAATGCTCCAAAGCAACAAAACCAACCCACCCATAACTTTCCTGTTTATTTTTTTTGTAAAATTTGCATTAAACGTTTAAATTATCCCCAACTTTCTTGTTTATTTTCCGTAAAATTTAAAATACTCCATTTGTCTCACTTTTGCATAAAAATCATTTTAGTTATTAGGATGAAATTGGATCCAATAAAATACACTAGAGGCTATGAAAGTGTGCATAGTTCAACTGGCATATTGAATGTGTTAACGACTACGAGGTCTGTGGTTCGAATCCCCCCAACTTCTATTGTATTAAAAAAAAGCGTCTTGAAGAATAAGGAAAAAAAAACGAATGGATCCGACATGGAGGCAAACTTGGGTTTAATCTAGCTCAAGGCCAATTAGACCTTAGGCCCAGCAGTTCCCAAGCTAGCTAGCCTGCAAACCAAGCCTTAGCCCGACTAGTGCCCAGTCCTAACAACCCCTAGGTTGACCAATTCACAGTCCGAGAACACACCTATGGGACCAATTCATACAAGGTCAACCCACTCTGCTGGGAATAGACTGGAGAACCCTAGTTCAACATCAATAGAAAAATTACTTCTGTGGAGGTAAGCTCATAAACTCTAACTCTTGCTAAAAAATAAAAAAAAAAAGTTGAGATCTAATTGCATCGAAGTGTGTATGACAACCACCACACCAGTGTGCAAGCTATTTTACAGGTATTCGACTCTCAAAATCATCGTTGAGATCGTGTAAATCAAATGAATTTATATGTGCCAGATTTGTGCATAAACAATGTTATTTTTATAATAAATTAGTTGATAAGAAAAATAATATTATATACGCATCTCTTTCTATTTTATTATATCCATACATGTTTGTGTGGATAAACGTTTCAAGGTCCTATGTTAATTTTTTCATGGAAATTTATAGTATTTGTCAAATGAATATATTTTAAATAATTTTATATTAAAAAATAGGTTCCTTCTGCAATTTTTTTTTAATTAAAACAAATATATGAGAGTTGAAAAACTTGAAATAATAAATATGAAATTTCACATATGAAAATAAGAATTTTTTTTTTTTACATAAATATATATTTTATGCATATTTTGACATAAATATGAAAATAAGAATTAAACTTAAATTAAATATATATTTTATGCATATTTTCTAAAAGTGTAAGCGAGTTAGTTCAGTTTAATTTTTGACCAAAATCTAAGCATTTTTAAAATTCGAAAATCCACGTGGAAACTTTTGTTTTTAACTTAAACTAACCATCTAAATAAAGCTCATTATGAATCTATCTAATCCAATATCACTGAACTAACAAGGAACAACTAAAATACAGTCAACCAAAATACTTTTTTTTTTATTTTAAATATACCTCTATTAGAACTTAAATAATAGCATTTGCTCTAGATATTATTGCAAACGAATTCAATTTTTAATCTTATGAAATTACATCGTGAAAATTGTTTACTGAAAAAGTACTAAGTCAAGTTTTAGTATGGCGAGTGAGTGTGAAAGTATCTGCAGCCACCTATTTTTGTCTGATTCGCTTTTATAAATTTGATTGTTAGATTAATAATTTTTATGTATTTTTATGTTTGGTTTTAAATTTGCTTATTATTGGTTATATTCTTGTTGTTGATTTTTATTACTAATTTAGTTTTCTTTTTATACTTTTATTTTTGTTCATTAAGTTGGAGTAACCAACCAATTTGTTTTAAAAAAAAGGCAAAAAAAATGGGTTTAAAGGGGTAGTGTTTTGAATCTTTTTGATTTGGTTGACCAATGTTGGTCTTTTTTTTTGTGTTAGCTCCTTTTTGGCATGAATTTCAAATTACAAAAAAAAAAAAAAAAAAAATGCCAATAAAAGAGTTACACAAAAGTAGTATTCTTTAGGGCTTCTTATACCCCATTTTCTCAACTTGCAAAGGGGGATTCAGAGCAGCAAAAAAAAAACACGTACAAGCACATAGTCCACTCTCAACCACAACCACATCACAGAGAAAAAAATAGAATTCCTTAAGTCTTTGCTCTATAAGCTAGCAAAAATCCTTTAGACAAGAATCAAAATCTCATAACACAAATAAATAACCCTAGCTTAGTTGAATGTTGCATTTGGTAGAACTTTATCTCAAGGATCCACACCTTAAGCAACAAACGGGTTTTGTGTTCTCGATTCCATCCGTTAGATCTTCATTTCTTTCTCAAATCGCCCTGAAAAATAGTAGTAGAGTAAGGGTTTTAGAAGCGCACTTTTGTTATTTCTTACTTCTATTGTTACTTTTTTCTTTTCATATTGCAGTGTGAGCATTTTACCTATCTTTATATGCTTATGCTTTAGATCTTTTGTGTATTTTGTTTGGTGATGTTTTTTTTTTTCCGTTTATCTCCCATTTTTCTCCATTTTTTTTCTTGGCTATTGAGTTCGTTGTACAAAGAAAGAGAGAGAAAAGAAAAAAAAAAACAAGAGAAAAAGGAAGCAAAAAACGTTGTGAAATCAAAAGGAAAAATTGTGTAACATACTTTACATTAGGTGAGTAGAGATTTGCATTTAAAAACAAAATGATGATTGTTGCCTTGAGGGAGAAAGGTTGAAGAGGAAGAGAAAAAAAAAGATGTCTAAGTTTTAGAGCAAGAATGGAAGGAGAAAATGAGTTATAAATAGATAGTTAAAAAAAAAAAGTAAAAAAAAAATGTAGTTTATTTTTTATTATTAATATTATTATATATATATACTTTTCATGGACGGCTATTTTGCCGCCCATTTGATTTTTTTAATTTATTATTATTATTATTATTATTATATATGTATATGTGCTTGCATGCGGGACTGACGTGCATTTATTTATTTATTTTTAAAATTTTTCTTTCTTCTTTCTTTTCGAATGGACACTGCACTGACATTTTTTTAAAGAAATTTATTATTAATATTGTTATTACTATTATATTATTATTATTATTATTATATACATATTTGTGTTGCATGAGACGCAGAGTTATCTGACTTTATTTATTTATTATTATTTTATTTGAGTGGTCGCTTCAGCCTTTTTATTCCAATTTATTATTATTATTATTATTATTACTATTATATTATTATATGTGTGTGTGTTTACGTGAGATTGTAGTTTTTCAACCTTTTTTTTTGAGTTGTTGCTCCGATGTTCTTTTTATTGTTATTATTTTTTTTTGCATGCTTGTGAATTTGATGTATATATACATTTGTTTTGTTATAAAGAATTTTTGTAAATCTTTTAAATTTAGAATTTTTTCTTAAAAAAAAAAAGTTCTGACGACGAAATCTAGAAATATTTTGGAGTCCAATTTTTTAGTTTTACTGAAGTGAGAAATCGATTTTTTAGAAGTTCAAGATTGATTTCAATATATTTTTTTAAAAAAGTTGTTAACATGTTAGTACATATTGCTTGTTTGTTTATTTGCTATGATCAGTTTGTTATGCTAGCTTGATCTATCTTTAAATTGCATTTGCATGTTATTATTCGAATTTGATTTATCTTAATTACCATCCTTGGTTTCAAATCCTTTTTTAAGCGTTTTTTTTATTGCAAACTTATTTCCAAGTCTTTAAAATTGCATTATTTTGTGTTTATGAAAGTTTTATAACTAAAATGTTATTTCCAAATTTTGTGATATTTTTTCCAAAAAGTGTTTTTTTTTCAATGTCATTTTTCCTAAAATTTCTTACGACGGAATCTAAAAATATTTGGGAGTCCGATTTTCTAAAATTCTTGAGGTGATGAATCATTATCTTTGGGAGTCCGAGATTTTTGTCCCAAGAAAAAATGAATTTAATTAAAATATTTTTTTTAAACTTTCTTTTATAAAAGGCCATTCTATGACGACGGAGTTGAAAAATTGTAAAATTTTCTCATATTCTTGAGGTGGATAATTTTTCCAAAGTTTTTTTTGGGAATATTTCTAATATAGCCAAATTGATGGATATTTATCCACTTATTTATGAGATCATGACTTCAAATATTGGAGGAATGAGAGGTAAAATAAGACATTGTTTTAAAATTTTCTTTTTCCCTAAATAAGCTTTTTTTCTAAAATCTTTTGCAATTCAAGATTAAAATTTGGCCACCTTTTTTAACGGGTGTTGTGGGATGCTAACATCTTCCCTATACACAAACAACTCCCCGAGCCCAAATTTGGTTTTCGCACACTGTTTTTTTTCTTTCAAAAATGTTGTTTTATTCTATTTTGGTGCCTAATCACACCATAAAAAAGATTGGTAACGACTTCTTTTTCAAATCTCCTTTTTGAGGACATTGGCTGCTCCACGTCACAAGTACATGGCAACAGTGTCGTCTTTTGGATTAGCTTTCTAGTTCATTTAAGTATCATAAATACAATCGCTTAATTTTATTTAGAGAATAACACAGGATGAATGAATGAATGAAAACTAGCCATAAACTAAGTTAATGAAATAAACAATGGGAAAAAATTATAAGAAATTGATTTCATCAATTAGACATACACCTCAATTAATTGAATTGTCAAAAGCAAACATGAAATTATTCTATGAGTCAAAAAGAGTTTAATTGATAATTGTCTCTCTCGAGCACAATTAAATTTCTTTGCTAGTTATGTCTCTCTCGAGCACAATTAAATTTCTTTGCTAGTTAAGTACCTAATATCCCCATGTAGTTTCAATAACATGCAAAGGTCTTAGGTCTACTTTTATCTTTGACAACCTTTAAAGGAGCAATCTTAAATCTCTCGATTTTAGAACTACCTCAGTCATGCATTAAGTTCTAATCCAAACCACCTCTCCCGAGCATAAGATTTAGATCTCACAACAATTAATCAGGATCAAGAAATTAAAAGCATTAAGTGCATAAATATATGAATTGAATAACAACAATAAATAAAAGCATTCAATTAATCACGTATTGTCAAATGGCTACATCAATCCCTAAAAACCAAGTTGAATAACAAAGTTCCACATTAAATTCCATAAAAAGTTGCTAAACGTAAAAGGAAATGAGAAGAAATAAAAGTCGTCGTGTCAATTTTCTGTTTCCAGCTTAATCTTCACAATCCCGAGCCTTGAAAATCTCTTTCATAAGCTCTCTAATGATCTCTTTGCCCTCCAATTTGGTCAAAATTGTGAATTGCCAATTTTTCTCTCCCAAATTTCCCTTTTGAAGCACAAACAAACCCTATTTATATTTTAAAAAAAAAAAAAACGTGCGACAACATTGAGATTCTATAACCAGGGTTGAGACGCTACGAAAAAATGCAAGGACGCTGAATTTATGTGTTGTAAGCATTGTTACGCTATAGATAGCGTCTCAACGTTGGTCTCTCGAGTTTTCTCACTTGAGTACATCTATTGAAGTTAAGACGTTCAAATAGCGTCTCAACGCTACCCCCTTAGAATTTAGGCTTCAATTTGCTCTTATAGTGCTTGATTGATGTTGTATTTGACCCTTGGTGTGTCTCTTGAAATTCTTTATTTTATTTCAATCTTCAATTTTTACCAAATGAATAAATATGCGTGCAAAAGTAGTAAAATAATCACCGAGACTAATAATAAATATGTTCTAAAAATAGTTTATTTGTCAAAAATTTATTGACCAAACCAATCAAACTGACTCATTTATTTATTTTTTTCTTTTATTTCGGCTCTCACGTCCAATAATTTCTACTAGAGATAGCATTTTTTAAAAATAAAATACAATTACTAACAAAATAATATTTGATTGTTACCCCTTATTCAACTTTATGGATGCATTCGGTGAAAATTACAAATTTAAAGTGAAACACTGCTCTATGAATTAAAATTACTATAATGTGACTCCTTAAAAAAATGATAATAATGTTCATAAAAAACAAAATGATAATAATAAATAATTACTATGATGACCAAATGTCTTTGACGCCACGAAACTGGAAACAGCTGCCTGACGTATTGGGCTGAACCTCTCAGCGTGAAGACGAAAACAGCCCATGCAGATTCCATTCACGTCAATCCACTCAATCATATGTTTCGTATTTTATTTTGCAATTATCTAAAAACTAAGTATTTTTTTTCATGATTTTTTTTAGAATATAAGATTATAATCGCGGGTCAAATTCGAATATTTGACGTATAGAAAATAAAAAATGTTAGGTTAAATTATAAGTTTAGTCAATGTACTTTTTAGGTTTATGTTTAATAAGTTTTTGAACTTTCAATTTTGTGTCTAATAAATTTTGAAATATTTGACATTTTTTGAAATTATTGGCTTATTAAACACAAAATTAAAATTTTATAATTATATTATCCACAAATTTTAATTTTATGTTAAATACTAAATAGATCCTTTAGTTTTAAAAAATATATTGAATATGTCACGAACCTTTCATGCACAAAATTAAAAATTTAATAATATATTAGACACTTTTATAGTTCAACGACTTATTTGACACAAATTTGAAAGTTCAAAAATTAAATTTGTAATTTAAATAAAATGTTATTAAAGCCTTAACTATCGAGCTATTTAAGTTGGCTAATTTTTTTTTTTTATATGTTTGCAAATAGATAATATTTTGGTTAAATTGTAAGTTTAAACTTTTAGGTTTGTGTCAAATAGGCTTCTGAATATTAAAAAATATCTATTCATTGAACTTTAAAAAGTGTCTGATAGATTCATGAACTTTTAACTTTGTATGTAATAAGTCTCTAAACTTTAAAAGATATCTAATAAGGCTCGAAATTTTCAATAATTTTGTGATTGACAGGTCATTGACCTATTCAACATTTTAAAATTTTACGAACTTATTGAACATAAAATTTAAAGTTTAATGTCTTGTTAGACACAAAATTCATTTTTATGTCAATTAGATTCATTAATTTTAAAATATGGTAAATATTTTAGAGATTTATTGCACACAAATATGAATGTTCAAGGGCATATGTAACATTTTTAAAGTTCAGTAATCTATTAGACACAAAATCAAAAGCTTGGAGACCAATTAGATACATTTTAAAGTTTATGGACCTATTCATCACAAACATAAAAATTCATAAACTAAATTTGTAATTTAACCTAATATTTTTCTTCACATCAAAAGGAGAAAAAAGAAAAAGAGACTATCACATTAGATATTAAATTACATATTTAATTCCTAAACTTAGAAAATTGTATTTATTTGGTGTATACATTCTAAACTTTTCTATGCTTTGAAGTTGGGCTCTATGCAATATCTACCGATATGATTATTATAGGTTAAACTTTGACTGGTTTGGTATAATGTGACGAATTAATTAACTTGTAAAAGAATATATAAAATTATACTACAAATGAGTAATACGAACCATAGAAATAAATTTGACAAGTTAGCTAAAAAAATAGTGTTGTTCAATTCAATAATCGAAAAAAAAAAGGTATATGAGATGATAATTCACGCACGTTGACAACAATTATAAACAGTTCGAAAACCAAACTGTCTGTCTAAAATTTAGAAATTTGAAATAGACATTAAAATCATGTTGAACAATATTTATATTATTTAAAAAAACAATATATATATATATATATTTGAAGAATTTAACAATATATATACACACAAACGAGGGACTGCACTTAGTCTTAAAAAAGTATATATAATAGAAAATGAAGACAGAAGAAAAATTGAAAGAAAAAAAAAAGTAATAATGAATGGCATAATAGGAACATTAAAGTTCCTCTCATAACATTAGTTACATATAGTATAATATAGATATTTTTATACTTGTATTTTTAATTGATGACGAATTTTGAAGATTTAATTTGTTAGTTTATTTTTTGTTCAGTATAACAAATGTATTGTGATTTGAATTTTTAACCTTAAAAGAATGAGTAGATATTTTAGGCCTCGTAATAAGCCTTAGAATTAAGGCTTATTTAATGCTCGTAAGATTAAAATATGTTTATTTTGCTTTAGAAATCATAGGAGAAATTTGGTAAATACTTGAAAAACATCAATAACTTGTGAGAAGTGCATGTGAAAGAAAGAATGAGGAAAAGAAAAAAAATAAACTAAGAAGAGAGTTTCTTTTGTGCAGAAATTGTGGAAATTGCATAATTAAAATTGTAAGATAAAGTTGCAATTCTGGAGCAGTAGAAAAAAAATCAAAAAAGGAAAGAATTTTCACATAACCATATAAGGAAAATCTTTATTTGTTGCATGATTTGGAGGTTCTTAAGCACGATTTCTAGGCAATATTCAACCCTAATGAAAGGCTATAAAAGGAGAAGAAGAGGATGAAAGAATGAGGGTTTTTGGAGGCGTTTTATTGGAGTTTCGAATTAAAAGGCCGTGGGTTTTCGTTTTCCTTTATTTTCTTTTATTTCTTCCTATGTTTTTTGTAATTTTTTTTTTATTTTCTTCCTGTTATGAAAGAGTTGCTGCAGATTTTTTTTTTTTCAGTCCAACCCAATGAGAAACTTGGATTGTAACGATTCAGTCTCTTCCTAAAAATATGGATAGTTGAATCGATTGAGGAGAAGGAAAGGATCTGTAAAGATCAGTGATGTATTCCTCTGTTTTTGTTGGGTTCGAATTTTGTACAATTGAGTTAAGTTGTTGTAGTTTAATTATTGCCAATTCTCTGTTGTATTGTTGCTGAATTCCTTGTTTTTAGATTGAAGACTCGAATTCATTTGTGCTAGAGATTTCAATAACCATGGGTGTTGTTCAAGGAGTTGATAATCGAGTATTCATAATTTATTGCCTTTGTTTTCCTTACGTACTAAAATCTATTGGTCAGCAAGCAAATTCATATTTTATAGTTTATGGTTGCAATTAGCATTTTAATTTATTTTTCTAGTATAGAATTAATTTCTAGAGTTTGTTGTGGGATTTTTACTTTTAATATGAGCTAAACTTCTTAGGAGATTCAAGGATGTGAATTCCCTAAGAAGTAATTGTAGCCAAAATTCCAACAAAAACTCAAGCCTACATCTCAATTGTTTGGTTGTGTTGAACAAAATTCCGTTGAGATTCTAGATTGATCAAATAAGGTAGCAACTCGAGCTTATATTTGATACCGACGGAGTTAGTGATAAGCGGATTTTCGCACAAGTGATGGAGATAAGAGCATAGACATAAGCCAATTATTTACCCTAGACATAAGGATCAAAGACTCCAAAACTTAATAAATTATTGAGCCAAAATTACCTAAAATAGAGAGACTATAGACATATAGGTTCACTTAGTCTCCTAAAACCTAATTCAAGGTGAATAGGAGTAGTAGTTTCGATTTACAATTGAATGTAGAATAGGTTGAATTTGTAATTTTGGGTTTGCAATTACAACTTAGGGCAATAACATTCTTGAGCCCCTCCTTTCTCTAAGGAATTTCCTTTGCAATTTTCATCAGTTGGTTAACATTCTGCTACGGTCAGTTTTTGTTCCTATTTCTTTTATCAAATCCATTTTGTTTTGCTATTCAATCTTGCAATTTTCGATTTTATAATTCAGTTATGCAATCTTTGTTTTCCTTACTTAACGTTTCGGTCACTCTAACTTGCAATTAGATTATGCAATTATTTTGTTTTTACCAAACACACCTTTCCAACCTTGTTTTTTCAATTTTTAGTTTCCAAGATGCAATTCTCCTTACATTTTGCACTGCAATATTTTTGTTACAACATTCCCTATGGGATCAATACTCAGGAGTACTCCTGTTTTATTACTTGCATCGACAGTGTGCACTTGCGCTAGGGTTGAACGTATTTATTATTTTTTTTTCACCCAAAGTTCATCAAATCAGCCCGTTTGAATTACTTTTAATTTAAGGCCCTGTTTACCAAACCATAATGAAAATAAATTGTAATACAATCAATCACAATAAGAATGAGATTGATTGCATTACCGATTGATTATGTTTACTTACATCTGAAATTGGAATGAAATAGATATGATTACTATACTGCTCTTTTATAATTCTAATAATAATTAATTAAAATGTAGTAACTATGCCACCATAATTAAAATGTCGTTTTTTATTTTTATTTACTTATTCAAATTTTTATACTTGAAAAAAACTTAATACCTAAATTTAAATTAAAAAATGTAAGATTTAAAAAAATAGTGATTATTCTAAATTTCACTCATCTAATTCAAATTTTAATTTGAAAAAACACATCATCTTGATATAACTACTTAAATAAATAAATAAATAAATATATATATATATATATATATATATATACACACACACATACACACACAATTATTTTGATTTAATAAGATAATATTATTTAATTTATTCTAAAGTTATATTTCTGTAACATACCAAACCAAAAATCACATGTAGCCTTAAATATGTTATATGGCACTTCGAATGACCAAAAAATGTTTAAGAGGTGTGCGATATATAAACTCTCTAACTCTTATATGCAAATACCTCTTTGTATCATGTACTCTATTGCTCCTCAAGATAATAAAACGATTTATCCCTCTGCTCGTGGATGTAGCTAACACACCGTTAGTGAATCACGTAAATTTATGTGTCGATTTTCTTGTTTTGTTTCTTTGCTTGTCGTTTGTTCATAACATCACCTATAAAAAAAATCCAAAAACCAAGCATAAAAAACTAGTACTTATGTTCCCTGTGCCCTATCTTAGCCAATGAACCAAGGGTTCAATTTGAACTTTCAAGTGAACGAAGCGTTACATATATATAAAACGCACAATGCCAGGGGGCACACTCCTCTCATGGGCCCAACGTGGATCCACCCCTTGGGCAAAGCTTTTTGCCATGGTCAAAACGATGACTGAAAATATTGCGCCAACAAATATATAAGATTGGCGAAAATTACAGAAAATGAATAAGAAATTTTTTAATAAAACCATCAAAATAATTATGGATTTTAATGCTTTTTATCAACCTAAAAAAAATCCAGAAAAAAAAAAAAGAAGAAAGAAGGAGAAAAAGGAAAGAGGAGAAAGGAGAAAGAAAAAATAATTGTGGGGTTAGAATAGGGAGAAATGACAAATGGTGGGAAGTAAGCCAAGAGATGGGTGGGTCTCACGTAATATTCAATGGTAATCGGATTGAGCATCCTCTTGATGTAATCGGATTACATGATAGAATTACGTGGGGCCCACAGTTGATTTCCATTGCGGAATATGGTAAACACCATCAATCATAATCACGTGGGACCCACAATTTCATATTACATTTGATTGATTACGATTTCAGGTACGTAAACATGGCCTAAGTGTTTTTCAAAAATGCAGTTTTTTAAACATTTTTTTATAAAAAACCGTTTAGAATTAAAATACTCATATGTTTGGTTACATTTTCTCAAAAGTGTTTTTATACATAAATTTGTTTGGTTTGCTCTACACTCAAAATGCTTCTACTAATATCAAATGACTATAAAGAACGACCATTAAACACTATGAACTAATAAGTTCAAATTTGTAGTTAAAACATTTTTTAAAATCATATTTAAAAAACTATGATTGGCCGACTACCGTCAGTGGGGATCGCCAGAGTTGTTGTTGGAGGCGGTGGCGGGAGTTTTCGTCGGAGGTGAGTACGGTGGGCAGTGGTGCCAGCGGTGGGCGGCGGTGGCAGCGATGGTAGTGTGAGGGTATTTTGGTCGTTTTCATATATCATAAAATTTTGGAAAAGATTCCAACTTAAACACTTAAAAACTTTTTTTTTTTAATTTGGTTTTAAGTGTTTCACTCAAAATAGCTTATTTCTCAAACTTAATTTTTAAAAAGTCATTTTGAGTGGTTGCCAAACATTATAAATAATATTAACATGATTTTTTAAAAAAAAAAAAAACCAAACACTTGAAAAGTTAATCCAAACGGGCCCTTAATAAGTCAACTTGAACATAACTCAACTAGATAAGGTATTATATTATTGACTAAGATGTTAGAGGTTCAAATTCCGACCCCACATGTTGTTGAACACAAAAAAGAAAAAAAAAGTCTTAACAAATTGAACTATATTCATGTGGACGATTTAGTTTATATATATATATAACTTTCTAGTTCTTATTTTAGGAAAAAAATCATTTTTTTATCCTTAGACTCGTCAAGTTGTATCAATTTTCACCATGAACTTTAATCAAATTAAATCATAAACTTAGATAAGTGTAACAGTTTCTACCATCTTTTCAATTTCCATTACTAAATGTACCCACTAATTAAAAATAAAAATTGAAAATCTCCGTAAGCTTACTAGTTGCAATAAAATCAAGTTTTGTACAAACTTAAAGTTTGATTAATGCACAAATTAACAATTGAATAATATTGTCAAAGCTCATAAATTTTAACAAAAATCTAGCTCTAATGCTATTTTTCTTTGAAATTTTATCAACTTTACACCATGCATGTGTTTTATAATTCATTGAAAGCATATGAGAATATTTTTTAACAACTTTTCAAACGAAAACTTATCATAGGATAAAAATTGCAATACTTTTTCAAGTTTAAAAATAAGATTGTCATAATTTAAGTTTGGGATGCAATTTGATGAAATTGAAAGTTTAGGTATAAATTTTGATTTTTTTTCTCTAATTTTTATCATTTACAATAACCTTTGGGGAGTTTTTTTTTTTTAAGTTAACCAACAACATTTGGGGGAGAGGGGCTTCGAAGAATGTTTAGATCTTGATTTTTCTAATATTTCAACCACATGAGACAATGTGTATATATTTTAGAGTAACCACATGACACAATATGAAGAGAAGTCGTTGAAAATAAACGAATGCGATCAAATTTGGTTTAAGGAGACACGTGTCGCAATCACATTGTCCTGATCAGAACCAATGGCACTGACCGTTGGATAGAGCCACCCATATCTCGTCAACGAAGGATTTCGTCACTGAACACGTGGCCGGTAAATTCCACGACGGCCCGCAATGTTTTACCAAAAAATTGGTCCAAAACTTCCCCGTCTACGGCAGCTCACCTTAATTAATGACAAGGACATTTTAAATAGTTTTACAATAAAAAGAACTCTTAGATTTGTATTTATTTATTGTGAGATTTCTCTATCCTTCTTATTGAGATCTTCAACATGTTTGTTTAAGATAGTGTCTTTTTAGATTAATTATTAAAAATTTAATTTTTTGATCGAATACTTGTTTGGACTTCATAAGATCTAATATCATATTAGATTAACAAGAGATTACATCTTAAAATCAATTGACAATAAAATGAGTAACTTATGTATCTTATAAAGGTTGTAAGGTCTATTTATCTTTATGATGTTGAATTCTCAACACCGAACTTTAAAAATCTCTAATAATCCTTTAACTTTCAATTTTGTGAATTACGTCCTTGACATATTCCAAATTTTCAAAAACTAAATGATCTATTAGATACAAAATTAAATTTTATGTTTAACAGGACCATAAATGTATAATTTTGTGTCTAGTAAGTTTATGAATTTTAAAAGGAGTCGAATAGATCAAGGACCTATAATACACAAAATCAAAAATTCAAGAACCTATTGGACACAAAATTAAAAGTTTAAAAACCTATTAGACACTGTTATGAGCAAAATTGACCATAGTCCCAGAAGCTTAGGAAGAGGCGACCAAGTGTGGTTGGGCCTAGTTGACTAGGGTGAGCGGAATCGATTGAGCCAAGTTGAGTCAATCCATTGATGATATTGGCTCAATCCCATTATGTGTGATCCCCAAAACCCTTATCCCGACTTATAAATATGACGATTATATTAGTCGTAAAGGTATGCTCACAAAAATCTAGCTCATACCACGCTTATCATAAACATTCTAGCAGACTTAGGCGTTGGAGTGTGTGTGGTTGAGCACCACACTGGTGCTGAGTTATTTTTTTTGCAGGTAGCTTCATCTCGTTACTAAGTTGAGTCCGTGTAGATCTAGTCGAGTCAGATTTGTGCATCAATTGACATTTTTTACAGTTCAAAGACAAAATATACACAAATCTAAAAGTTCAGAGACATACTACATGTAAGTCGAACGTTGTTTAATAAAAACTTGTGTCATCGCGTTTTAAAGTTTAGATACCAAATAGACACACACTTGAAAGTTCATGGACTAAACTTATATTTTAATTATTAAAAAAATAATGTGGTTTACTTAAAATTCTTGAAAAAAAAATAGAAAATGTTATGTAAACATTATCATTTTTCGAAAATAATTTTAACTAATACTTTTGTTTTTTCTTTAGTTCCAAAATTTGACCGTTGTTTTGTTTAAAGCACGTTGAAAATGTAAAGATAGTTCATTTTAAAATCTTTAAAGACAACTGTTCGGAAAAAGTTGAGTTGACATTATTCTGCATACAAAAATAAACTAAATTCAAACTTATGAATTTGATTGCCACATGGTCAAAGTAATTCATTTGATTTATTTTTAGGGCAATTCATTTTATTGTTATAATATGACAATTAAGAATACTTTCAATTTTTGTGGACATTTTCATTTTATATTTATGATTTTCATAGTCATTTATAAGAAGACCAAACCTTTTAAATAGATTGGACAATATACAATTACATGGTTGGTCTAATATTTATTTCTTCATACGGTATATAATTGAAGTGAATCTCGTTATTATTGGAATATCATAACACACCATAAATTTTCTGATTTACTAACGTTTATTCAACTTTGTTTAAAAGTTATATTTAGCCAAATAATGTCATACTCATCACCACACCATCATTAATCTCAGACGTAATCATAAATCCAAGCATGCTTAGTGGATAAAACACAAATTATTATTCCTATGGTCGATAGTTCGATCATTCACCTATGCAATTGTTAAACTATAAAAAAAACAATAAAAAAACCAGACTTAATCATTTTAAGTTATAACAAATTTTGTCAACATGATTAGCATATATTGTTCAATTAGTTAAGGCGTATGTTATCGACCAATAAGTTAGAGATTTGAATCCTTCCACCTAAAAGTCCTAAAAAATATTAAACAATTCCCAAATGATTACATCTATACATTATTATTAATTTATCATATGATTATAAATCTTACTCCATGATCAAATAAAATAAAAAAAACACATGCAACAATCAAACTCGCAACACTATAAAACAAGAGGCTCTTAACCATTCACGAACATAAATGTATTTGTTTTCGCTTCAATTTTATATCCTAATATGTATTTTTCCCCACCACATGAAACATATGTCAATTTGCTTCCACATATTGATCATCAGCCTCCAACGAAATCTCAATAGTAGCAAAATTTCTCTCTTCTTGCTTTTCTCCCATTTTTCTTTTCCATATTTTTTTTGTTATTCTTTAAATTTGTAATTTATTAAATTGCTAGAACTAATTTCATATTACCAGTTGTATTCGAGGATCAATCGCACAATTATTTCCAAGTGGGTGAGTGTAAATTGTCACACCAATGTCTAAATCTTAATTAATTAACTACATTAATTAGTATTGCCCCACAAGATGATAATAATATCTCCCGAAATAAGAAAAAAAATTAAGTTTTCAAACAAAAATTGTTTGAAAATTCTCAATGGGTTTACGAACTTTATCCCCATGTTCGTAAGTAATCTTCTTCCATCATGATCAAAAAAGCGAATCTCAAGGACTAATATTTATCATCACAGATAAAACTAATATATATATATATATATATATATATATATATATATATTATCATTACAAATAGATTTTATACTATTTCAATTTCTATATATTTATTAGGTTATGTTGATTTTAATCTCTTCAATTTTAAAATATCTATTTTGATTTTTATATTTTTAGCTTTCGTTAATTTTAGTTATTGTACATTCAAAACACCTATTTTAGTCATTGTTTTTTTTTTTAAAAAAAATGACCATTTTAGTTTTTTTTTATTTTCATTTTTATTTAATATTTAATGAAAATTTCAGTACAAATGCTAATTCAACAAATTTATTGAAACATAGTCATAACTTTACATTAAAATATTATTATTAGGTATAGAATTTGTGTTAAAATTTTAAAAATATGAATCAAAATGACCACTTTTTAAAAGTACAAAACCAAAACAAACGTTTTAAAATTTTATAAAATAAAATAAACAAAAGTAAAAAATACATATAGTAAAACGAACATTTAAAAGTATATAAATCGTAAACTAAGATGAAGAGTATAAGAATCAAAATAATATTTAAACTTACTGATAAACATAAAAATAAGTTTATATTCAAGAAGAAATCAACAAAAAGTTTTTTTTTTCCCTCTAAAGAATTGCTTTATCCATTTGAAATCAAAATCTCAGGAAAGAAGCTGCAGGCTGTGGCTGACGTTGGCAGCCAAACCAGCAGACCACTGAGATTGAATCAAATTATTAAAATAAATAATTTTTTTTTTTTTTTTTAAAGGAGACAGCGTGACCGAGAGATGACTCAGCACTCAGGCTAGGCCTCTATACACGTACCACGTGTATGAACATCCAAAAGCCCTTTTTCGTAATTTCACAAAACACAGAGTAAAAATGAATCAGAAACACGAGGAGGCTTTTGTCTGGTTCGAGAAGTAGATAAGATTTTAGAAAAAGGGAATTCCAATAAAAATGATTGAATTATTTGAAAATGCATCCCAATCAAGGAGCCATAATTCAATTCATAAAATAAGTGGTTTTAAAAACTCCGTAAGCTGACTTGGCTTTGGGTCCCACTCGAACAGTCAATGAAACGTCATCACGTCCTATCAATTTAATTATATCGAATGGTCTTAATCTTGTGGTTAATATGTTATCTTTTTGAAAAGAAAAAAAAAAATTCTTTTCTTTTTTTAATTAACAAAAAATAAGTAATTACGCTCTGTCAAAAAAAAAAAAAAAAAGAATTACGCGGGATAACTTTGGCCTACTGAAATTCCGCCACGTGGCATGGTCATTTTCTGACCTTTTTCTCATTTTCCCTTTTTCTTCCCTTAATGGCGTTTTCTTATATAAATTCAAGCTTCCCCACCGGTTTGTTCATCATTTTTGAGAGCTTCGTTTTACCTTTCGCTAAAGCTATCTTAATTTTTCTTCTTGCCGTTTGAGAATCTTTGTTTCTCTATAATTCTTCGTTTTTTCCCTTTGGATTTCGGAATTGATTACTTTTGTTTGTTTACTCTCGTTCCCGATTTCTTCGGTTCTTGCGTGGATTTTTAGGAGATTTTTGTTTGAATTTTTCCGTTTCGTTTTATCCCGAACATGGAGGTTTCGGTGATCGGAAAATCTCAGGCGAAGATCGCAGGAGCCGATTGTGGTAACAGAGAGTTAGGGTTTTTCAATTCGAAAGTAGATAGTAAGATTTTTGGTTCGAAGTCGAAGATCTGTTTCGTTAGGACTTCGAGGTGTGAAAAGTCGAGAATCCGATTATCGACGAAAGCCGCGCAGATGGAACCAGTTCAATCTCAAAACGTCGATGTTGGAAGAAGATCCAAATCTGTGAGTACTATTTTACTTCTTATTATTAGTGTTTCCTATGCTTTTCCCCTTTGATATCGTATTGTTTGGTTGCTGAGAAGCCTCGAATCTTTAAGCCGTCAGATTAATGGATGAATGTTTACTTTTAAACTAGCAGCTGGATTAAAATTGCAGGGCTGAATGCGAGAATCCTTGTCTTGTATTACCTTTTAGTTCAGTTTTTAAATAGTCTCTTTTCTGTCTTCATGGAATTTAAAACTCGGTATCTTATAATTAGATCTCATTAACTTTGGTTGTTTATATTAAATGGACACTAAACACAAGAGCTTCCTGATACTTTCCTGAACTTGTGGATTAAAAATTGGTAGGACCTAATAAATAATTATCAATATTAATGGAGAGTGAACATAGTACTTCCTGCTATGACATTGCTATTAATCTCAGATAGTTAATGTTCCATGTTGGCTAAAAGTGATGAAGATCCATTGATATAAAGCTTTTTGGGTGAAATTAAAAGCAGAAACATGTGGTTTTGACTTTTGAAACTTTTAGTTAAGTGCTGATGCCTTAAAGAATATGGAGGGGTCTATTGTCCTGAGTCCTGACATATTCTTTATAGAGTGGTTTGCACTTTTGGTCTTTAGAACTAATCAGACTAGTTTTTTGTTCTGTTCTTCATGATTCTTTAGGCCTCGTTTGATAACCATTTGGTTTTTGGTTTTTGGTTTTTGAAAATTAAGCCTATAAATACTACTTCCACTTATGGTTTTACTTGTTTTGTCATCTACTTTTTACCTATGTTTTCAAAAACCAAGCCATATTTTGAAAACTAAAAAAAGTAGTTTCCAAAAACTTGTTTTTGTTTTTAGAATTTAGCTAAGAATTCAAATGTTTCCTTGAGATGAAAACCATTGTAGAGAAATTGAGAGAAAACAAGCTTAATTTTCAAAAATCAAATGGTTATCAAACGGGCCTTAGTGTTCCAAGTTTACCATATGTTGATTTTGCTTGCTTAAGTTCATTGCTGATGGGGTTTTGCTTGCTTTTTTGCAGCTTGAGGGGGTAAAATTGTATGTTGGTTTGCCGTTGGATGCAGTTTCTATTTGCAATGCGGTTAACCATTCAAGGGCAATTGCAGCTGGCCTTAAGGCTTTGAAGCTGCTTGGTGTAGAAGGTGTCGAGCTTCCGGTGTGGTGGGGAATTGTCGAGAAAGAAACCATGGGGAAATTTGAATGGTCAGGCTATCTTGCCCTTGCGGAGATGGTCCAAAATGCAGGTCTCAAGCTACACGTTTCACTCTGCTTCCATGCATCTGACGAAGCAAAAATTCCTCTCCCCGAATGGGTCTCAAAGATTGGAGAATCCGATCCTAACATATACTTCACCGATCGTTACGGTCAGCAATACAAAGATTGCATATCACTCTCTGTTGATAACCTTCCTGTCCTGAATGAAAAGACTCCAATTCAAGTGTACCATGAATTTTGTGAGAGCTTCAAGTCTTCATTCTCAAATCTTTTGGGCTCCACAATCTCGGTAAGAACTGGGCTTTTCCAGATTGCATTTAGCCTCTATTTTATGGTTTTATTTGGGTTCTAATTCTTATTGTTGCCCTTTGATCAATTTCAGGGTATCTCCATGAGTCTCGGGCCAGATGGTGAGCTTCGATATCCTTCTCAGCGACAGCCAAAATCACATGGAGTTGGAGAATTTCAGTGCTATGATAAAAACATGCTTAGCCATCTCAAGCAACACGCTGAAGCAAGCGGGAATCCTTTATACGGTCTTGGAGGTCCCCACGATGCACCGAGTTATAACGAAACGCCAAATGCAAACAATTTCTTCAAAGATCATGGCGGTTCATGGGAGTCTCACTATGGAGATTTCTTCCTTTCATGGTATTCTAGTGAGCTAATTGCCCATGGCGATCGCTTTCTTTCTCTTGCATCATCCATCTTCGGCAACACTGAAGCAACCATTCATGGGAAGGTTCCATTGATGCATTCTTGGTACAAAACTCGATCGCACCCCAGTGAATCAACAGCTGGGTTCTACAATACCGCCAGCAGAGACGGATACGAGGCTGTTGCCGAAATGTTTGCCAGGAACTCAATCAAAATGATCTTGCCTGGAATGGACCTATCAGATCAACATCAGCCTCAAGAATCACTATCAAGCCCCGAGGCATTAATAGCACAAATCATGTCAGCTAGCAGAAAGCACGGGGTAATGTTGTCAGGGCAAAACTCATCCAGTTCGGGAGCTCCCGGGGGCTTCGATCGGATAAAGAATAATCTGGAAGGGGAGAGTGTGGAGTTGTTCACATACCAGAGAATGGGAGCATACTTCTTCTCTCCAGAGCACTTTCCTTCTTTTGCTGAATTTGTCCGAAGTGTCCATCAACCTGAACTGCATTCAGATGATCTTCCGGTCGATGAGGAAGACGAAGAAGCTACCGTGACATCACGGGCTAGTTCCGTGCCTGAAGCACAGATGCAAGAGGCTTAAGAGAGGCCGGAGAGTATCGTAGTAATGTAAATATGGAGCGCATTGGTAAGATCATTGAGTAGAAACTGCCTTATAAAATTATGAGACATGGTTAAGCCATTTCCGTTCTGTTTGGTAGCAAAAGCTGTGAATAATTTCAGTTCAAGGCTTGAGAATAGTACTTCAGATTGAGGATTTATATATTACACATCCTCCAGAAAGCAGCTCTGTATATGCTTGTAAGAATCTAAATTAGATATCCAGAAAGAGTCTGGTCTGGTTCGAAGCAAGAGATACTTCAAGATTATCATATTTTCATTTGTAAAATGTCAGTGATTTAAATAATTCTTCTATTAAGATCCAGTATATCTTGATTTATGATTGTTATTTTGGCTTAATTGTGCCTCAACGGATGATTTTTTTTTTTTTTTTTTGATCTAAAAGTTAGAGATTCAAATCTCTATCTTAACATGTTAAATTTAACGGCAAGTTGATAGCTTTCGATCTAAAGGTTAGAGGTTCGAATATCTATTTTAACATGTGCAAGTTGATATCATCTATGCATGATAGATGATTTTGTTATTTTTAAATAGCTTACAAACCATTCTGGACCCTTTACACAATTTTTCTTTCTTCACACGAATTATCTCATCTTAATGCTCTTCATTCTCTCTCTCTCTCCTCATTCCACAATCTCTCTCTCCCTTTCTTTTTCAGTATTTCTTGTATAGTTGATGTCATTCAAGATCTTCTTATCTTCTAAATTGTGGTCCTTTGGGTCCTTGCACTTATGCTATTGTGGTACTTTATGGTTTAGAGAGCGATTGAAATGAGGGTAGGGAGAAGAGGAAATAGGAGACATAAATAGAGTAAAATGGATCCAATTTTTACATTTACAATAGTTTGAGGGTTTAATTTTACCATTGAAAGTTTATGAATGCAATTGTTACAACTACCATATTTCAAGGGTAGTTTGTGTAATTTACTCCGTACAAGAAAAATGTTACCAATATAGTGATAAAAATTGAAGTAATTGGAGATATTTGAATGCTTCTTCGAATTGAACAAAGCCCAAACCAATTCCTATTGTTATGGGTTAATTTGTACCTAATGAAATAAAGCCGAGACAAGATAAAAACATAAGAGCCCAAAAGAGAAATAGACCAAAGGGAATCCTATAAGCCCACAAATTAACCTCTTCCTAGATAGAAAATGAAACCCCTTCTATTCCTTATCTTAAAAGGAATATGAAAAATTTTGGTCAAGGATCCTATAAATATGCCATTATGACTCAAAGAAAAGAGATCAAATTAACCTTCATTCTCTAAACTCTAGCTTGCTACACTTTTCTTCATCTCTAACTACACTAGTGCTCAATTTTTTTTATCTTTTGCAGTCACATCTTTTCCCTACATTACAAATTTACAGTTGTTGTCACATAAAGGTCTGGTGAGATTTCTCCTAGCCAGATTTTGGCAACACCTACAATTGCTATCTTTATCCCCACTTTTTTAGGGACAAACTCATTCTAAGAAACCCACTATGATCATAATTTTGATGTAAAGATGAAGGGGCGACATGTTTTAACATTTGCGTATATTTGATTCTAGTGAAAAATCAATTTTTAACTCTAAACTTGTGATGTTGTATCAATTTTTACTAAACTTGTAATTTCTTCAAATTGCACTCTAAATTTAGATAAGTGTTGCGACCTTAGCTCTAAACTTTAAAAAATGTTGCAATTTTAACCCTCTAATAAGTTTCCAATTGAAAAATTGTTAAGACAAAAAAATATTCTCATATACATTCAATGAATTTAAAAACATATATATGGTACAAAATTGATAAGATTTCAAAGAGTTAAATTTTTGTTGAAATTTTTGAATTTTAAATAATGTTATGCAATGGTTAATTTATGGGTTGATCAAACTTAATTTTGTATAAAACTTGATTTTATTGAAATTTGTGAGTTTATGAAGATTTTCACATTACTTTTTGTTAAAATTAGTAAATGGATTAATGAAAATTGAATAGATGATACAAATTGCAACACTTGTCATGTTTAGAGTCTAATTTGATGAAATTGAAAATTTAGGATGAAAATTGATACAACTTGAAAAGTTTAGGATAACTATTTGATTTTTGGTTTGTAGTTTTTGGAAATTATACTTATTTTCCCATCAATTCTCTACAATAGGTTTTCATCTTCCTTAACAAAACATTTGAATTCATAAACAAATTTAAAAAACAAAAACAAATTTTTGAAAACTACTTTTTTAAGTTTTCAAAATTTAGCTTGGTTTTTGAAAACAATAATAAAAAGTAAATAACAAAATAAAGAAACTCATAGGTAAAAGTAGTATTTATAAGATTAATTTTCAAAAATAAAAAACCAAAAATAAAATGGTTATCAAACGGAATAAAAATGGAAGTTTTGCTTGATTCAATTATATAGAAGAGCTTCGTAAGCCCTTATCATGTTTTCAGAATAAGTAAACTCACTAACAACATAGATTTAACTGGACTTTAGAATAAGAATATACATCATCCAATATGATAAAAGGGACAAACTTTGGACATATCCATGATGAAGGCCAACAAAACTACAAAAACAAAGAATGAAAATGTCTGCCATGAAAATGAGTAGTTGATTTAACACAGTCGAGCGCACTGCCACTGCCATTCAACTTCCTCAATTGAAAAAAATAAAAAATTCTTTATTTACACAAACTGGAAGAAATATACATACCACAATCAAATAAAAAGTCTTCAAATTTCGCAAGTTTCTCTGCGATTCATTCCCTCAAAAAAATTTAAAAAAACCCAAAAAAATCGTAACCGCTGCAAAGAAACCATCACGAAAGAAGCAACTTCCCTACGAGTTTCAGAACATACCCTTCTTCCGCTGTCGCGTTAACTTACCATTTATAAACGATTTTATTGCCAGAAGCCATTAGTAGACCTTCAAACTGAGCATCCTTTCCCTGCATCACAAATGGAACTCAGGATCAGTAGTTCTTATTATGGTGATTATTGCTATCTTAAAAGGGTTATAAACACAAAGCAGAGTCATGGAATAAAATTAAGTTGAATATCTTAGCATAAATTTTGAATGATTCCTAAGGTTAAGCACAATTTTCATCATATTTACTCGTTCGTCTATCAATCCTCAGCCTGCTAGGGGACGGGGTATTTTCGATAAAAACAGTTCCGAATACAAGCAGCGAAAACGAACTGTGAACTACGAATATGTCAGGCTTGCAACAGAGCCAACAATCGAGAACATAATGTTGTGTGGAGTACATGCTAGAAACCAAAACATTTTCGATCAAAACAGTTTATAGAGACAGACATATTACAAGGAATAGAACATAGCAGCACAGAATGTGACGGGAATGTGATGGTTTGGAAAATGTCTAAGAAATGGATGGTCATAATAGTGTCCATTTTGGGATCTTGCAGTGGTTTCTTCTATTGCCTTTGAGATCATTGGGGCGAACGGATAGGATGACTCAATCAGAAAGTTGGTTTCCGAGATCACCGTCATAATCAAAGTAACGAAATTAGGATAAAATGAAACTATATAGTAGAGTAGATACTGAAGAATACCATTTCCAAATAGCAATCCCAAAAATAGATTCATAAATCATAATTAAATTAATAGAATATTGACCTGTTAAATGATGTGTCTGTCATTCACAAGCAATCTTGGTGTCAAAGCTGCTGAGGCAGATTGCAAAAGCCTGGAAAGCAGAGATCGGGTAACGATAATCCATTGTGAATAAATCCTTCCCCACTTTTCCAAACTGAAGGATGATCTTCTCATGTTCTTGTGTAGTTGGTTCGTTTTCCGAAGAAGCGACTAGTTGAAAATTTTTCACGGAAGCAATTGTAACTCTTCCATGAAAGTTCAAACACCAGCACTGAAGCTGCTCATGCCACCTGGGAGTCTTGTTTCTCAGCACCAGCATTCCATCTTTCTGGCTGCCCAAAGGTTCAGAAAGCAAGCTATCGGCATTTGATTTTGACCTTAGGAATGGGAACGATGGAAACAATTCCACATTGCTCAAAGAAAGCTCGGTCTGCGTGGGAGCCACACCTCCAGGTTCAACTGCAGAAGCAGGAATAGCGTCCATGATACACTGCATTCTCCTCGGACCCCTGCTTGTCGATCACATGAACTTTTGAGCATTTTCCAGACATCTAAAGAAAAATGCAGTCATCCAAACAAAGAATAACCATAAATCACAATCCATTAATCTGATAGCCTTAGAATTACCTTGATCCCAACACATTTAGTTCATATGAAATGTGGGCAACTGGATAGTTCCCTGCAGGGACCTTGGGAGAAACTTGTTTCAGATTCACTAGCCTTGTGGAGCGACTTTTTGTGATCCTCGCTCCCGAATGTGGTGGTTGCCCATCAAAGATTGTGAACTTGGTTCCTAGAAAATTAGATCTGTTCCCACACATCGAAACATGAAACTCTCAAAAACATATCCCAAAATATACATCTAAAAAAGTAAAAATGACATCACAAGCCTTCAAGAGCATACCTCAATTTCCCAACATAAGTGCTGCTCCCTTTTGACAAATCCTCAGCATGTAAAGAGATAATATAATCTGTGTAGGTCGGGCGCTTGCATTTACGAGCAGCAAGTAGAAATTTACCATCATCACTTAATGCTGACATGTGAGCAAGAAAGCAACAAATCATAAGAAATGTACCATTCAGACAAAGTATAAACCTCACAAGATGAAGACAAAGCTAAGAAACTTCAATTTACCATACCAATTACTCACCATTAGTCAAACTGAGGAAGAGATAATAAGTTTGATTGGATCTGTTTCGCTTTATGAAACACTGTAGAAGAGGATCCCTTGGACCAGGCTGCAAAAATGACCTCCAGATGTGAAGAGAATAATCTAAAAGCATGAAAGTTCAAATGAAAAAAATGTAAAACTTAACAAACGCGTCGATCACATGTTCAATTTGTGATTAAACAAAAAGGATATTCAAAACATGATATCTGAAGTTGGAACTATCCACAACTGGGATTAATTCAACAGCATTCCATTGCACCTACCCCAATCAAAAGAAAGCATAATCCTTATGAACAAATTTAAACGGGAGAAAAGAAAGCTATTGCACATAGGAACTTAGGCAACAATTAAACTTCCATCTTCACTCCTTTAATTTCTTGATATTGTCATGGATAAATTGTATCCCGAAATGGATGCTACATGAAACAAGATTCTTCTTAAAGAAAAATGTGGCTTAATTTCTTTGAACATATCCACTATGTGGCTTACTGTTAACCCATAAATCAAATCCAAAAACAGATTATAAAAACAAGAGTTGCAGGAGGTAATGACCAAAAAAACACAAACATAACCACTCGGCCGAGAAAACATCTTATAACAATCATTCCTTCACATGATCAAATCAGATAATATTAATTAGGCACTTGAAGTTTCCAAGAACAAAAGGGAGCGAAGCATTTCCACCAAATTGTTAATTCTAACAACAGACTCTAAGAGTAAACACCTTCTTGTGACAACAACAAATCCTGATAAACATAAAACAAACAACATCAAAATTTCCAATTAGTTCAAAACCATACCAAATATACCCTAAATCCATCAAATCATCCAAAAACCCAAAATAAACAAGCAGCGCGTGATACTCACTCACCTGCTTGATAGAGATCGGGAACGTCAACCTGCCGGAAACCTCCGGCGTTTTGACGATCTCCTTAGTAATGGCTCGCCAGCTCCGGCACACTCCGGCGCAAGCGACGACACTCTTCCTCGGCGGCCAAGAAGTCTCCGACGCCTCGATTCTCATCAGAACCTCCCTGAGAAGCTCCTGAGGCATGTGGGCCCAGCAGCTCTGGTCAAGGCCGTCCCTCGGCTCCGGCGCCGAGCCGTCCTGCACCACACGGCGGGAGCGGGACCTCATATCCTGAAAGATGCTCTTGAGAGACATGAATTGGCCGGATTTCTGTGGGAGAAGACGATGAAGATGGAAGAAAGTATCAAAGAAGGAGCGGAAAATCGGGGATTGAGGATGCGAGAGAGGCCATTGAAGGTGTGTGGATTTAGCTTCGGATTGTTGGGGAATGGATATGGAAAAATGGAAGAGAGTGAGATAAATGAATCTGTCGAAAATTTTTGGCTGATTTTTTTTTTTTTTTCTTCTGAGAAACGGAATAAATGAAAGATGGGACCGGGTACCGGCTTTGGTGATTCTGATAATTGCAACAGAACCGTTCGCCCTTGTTATTGCTTGGAGTTAACGACGTAAATGAATCTCAAATAATTACACACATACATAGATACATATATATATATATATCAATAGCGGATTTTCAAAAAAAAAAAAGTAAGAACCAGATTTTTTTTTAGTTGAAGTAAGAAGTGCAAGATTTGGATATCGTAACCAACTCGAATTTTTAGGACCTGTTCCTGGATGTGTTTTCGAAAATTGTTTTCAAATTGAATTATATTAAAAAGATAAAAACTTTAATAAATATAGCATTTCATGTTATAAACTCGATTTATTTTTATTAAATTAAAATATGTATAATATAATATATTATAAGTTATATGATATTGTAAAATAATAATTATAAAAAAATTATAACAAAAAAACATGTTCATAAATTAATTAATAATGATTTATATTCAACATGATATTTAGTTTTGCAACTACAACTGGTTTCATGGTCTATAAATATATTATAGAACACATTTTGAATAATTGTTTAAAATGGAATCCAATTTCTAAATCTGCTACCAAGCACATATCTGAAAACATGAAATACAACTATGTTTTTATTGAATCCATTGTTTTCAAAATGTTGTTTTCAGATTGCCTACCAAACATGTCCTTATTTATTTATGGGTTTTTTAAGAGTATTTATGGGTTAAATTATGAGTTTAGTCTTTGGACTTTTTTATTTGTATCTAAGAAGTCTTTTAAACTTTAAGAATTGTTTGATAAATTCGGTCTAATAGATTCTCAAACTTTTAATTTTGTGTCTAATAAGTCTCTAAATCTTTGATTTTATGTCTAGTAGTTTAATAGGCCATTGAGTTTTTAATTTTGTGTTTAACAGGCCTCTCGATCGTTAATCTAATGTTTGATAAGCTGATAAGTCCTTGAACTTTCATTTCTGTGCCTACAATGTCTTTGACATATTTAACATTTTAAAAAATTAATGATCTATTAGACATAAAATTGAAAGTTTAAGGTCCTATTAGACACATAATTTAATTTTATGTCTAATATATTCATTGATTTTTAAAAATATAAAATATATCAAAAACTTATTAGATACAAGATTAAAAGTTTAAGAGTCAATTTAATACTTTCAACGTTTAAAAATCTATTAAACATTATTTAAAGTATTAATGATAGGTTAGAAATCTGGTAAGAGGTTATTGTTTATTATAAAATAATAAAGACAACAATGTGGTATTTTTCTGATATGGTTGAGGACAATTTTGAGTGAAAAATGCATATTTCTAAGTCCTAACAAAGGTTGTCAACTTGAGCTCAACTAGTTTTTCTCAAAAAAATAAAATAAATAATAAATAAAACTTAAACTCAACTAGTTGAGATATATACCTTTGATTAAGATATATACCTTTGATTGTGAAGGTCTTCATTTATAGAGTGAATGATGTGTTTAATTCCAGTTGAATATTCTTGTGAGTACGATCTCTTATCATACAACGTGGTTTATTTGATAAAATAATCACGATAGGATTTGTGAAGTTATAACCAATATAGGTAGCCAATATGATTGGCCAACATAGCTCAACAATAATTGATATCTACTCCTTCCCTAAAGATTGGAGGTTCAAATCTCTATACTCTACATTTATTTGTGAGTTCAAGAAAAGAACACTGAATGACATAATGTGTGGCAGGTAGAGTTCTTTAACGATGTAGTCATAAAGTGTTGTATGTATATTATATGAGTGATGATTGTATTGTATATTATTTGAGTATAGATAGTTGTTGCGAGACAGAGACATATTGTAATGTGAGCATAATATACATGTTCTATCAACGCAATCGTCTTGTGGCTTGAACGCCAAGTGATGAGCATATAACATTATTGGAAGTATTGATTTGATCTAATTGTCATGTTGAGTTAATGGTTGATATTTCGAGGATAATAGCAAGTTTTAAAATTTTATATATTAAAAGATTAAATTATAAGTTTAGTCGTTGAACTTTTAGCTTTGTGTCTAATAGATCCTTTAACATTAAAAAGTTTCTAATATATTTTTAAACTTTTAATTTTGTGTCTAATATGTTCTTAAACTTTTAATTTTGTGTCTAATAGGTCATTGAACTTTCAGTTTTGTGTCTAATAGGTACTTGATCTATTCACTATTTTTTTAATAGTTGGTGTCTTATTCACTAAGCTAGACTAATGTAAATTTTATAAAAGTTATTGAATAGTTTTTTAGGAAAACAAAAACGAACTTCCAATTATTGTTTATTAGGGTTTCTCATAAAAATACAATGATATAATACATACACAAACAAATAGCTCATTGCTGTCAAATAATTCTTCAAATAGTACGTTTTTATTATTCAATATTAAAAAAAAAATCAACAGATTGACTTTTGCTCTATGAGTTTGTTGGGAAGTTGAATTTGAATTTGAAATAAAAAATGTTATCAATTACAATTTTTTTTAAAAAAATAGTTAATGAATGAATTGTGTCACGCACATTGCAGTCTTTCCTTTAACTATTCAACTCGTGAATTTAATGTTTATTTTAAAAATAATTATTGTTGAAGAGAATGAACAATTTCAATTTAAAATTGATAACAATAATATATAGATAAATATTTTCAAAATCCATAAAACTATCTACAAAATTATGAAAACTCGAGTATAACTTAGTTGGCTATGTTGTTGGGAACTTAAGGTTATAAGTTTGAATTTTTACTTTATGTTTAAATAACGAACGTATAGTAATTAAGTTTTTAATAGGTTAAATTACAAATTTAGTTTATGAACTTGAAGTTTGTGTCTATTTCGTCTTTGAACTTTCACAATTACAAATTTAATCCCTGAACTTTTGAATTTTTTAAAATTCATGGATCTACTGGATAGATAATTGAAATTTTAGGGTTCCATTAAACATAAAATTTAAATTTATATCCAATAGATCAATTAATTTTAAAAAAATTCAAATTTTTAAGGGACCTATTAGATACAAAATTGAAAGTTCAGGGGTCTATTGATACAAAATTGAAAGTTCATGAGTCTATTAGATACAAAATTGAAAGTTTAAGGATTTATTAGACACTTTGAACGTTCAAGACTAAATAGACACAAGCTTCAAATTCAAAGACTAAACTTGTGATTTAAGTTTTGTAATAATAATATTTTTAACATAGTTTGATTTTATTTTCCTATTTATTCAAGGTTGGTTTCAAATGACTCGGTCTATTTAAATACACCGATAAAGATTTGCATTTTTTTTTTGGTTATAATTTATAAGGGGCGATCAAGATTTATAAAAGCTACATGATAGGTTAGGTGGGATGATAAGAAAATCTTACTTTTGTTTTTTTTTTTTTTTGCTTACTTTTTTTCATTAGAGTACGGTATCCCTTAACTTTGTCATTTATTTTAAAAATACTCATGTTCCTTTAAAAGTTACAATATTACTCTTGATCTTTCATAAACATTTCAAAACTGTCATGCAATATAAATTCTTTAGAATATTGGACAGAGAGTCAACATGACAGTGACTTGAATTGACGTGTGGCATTGATCGGGACACTTACTTGAATTAAGTATGAAGGAAAGACATTCTCCCACGTCAACTATTTTGTTCAGCATTCTAACAAATTTTCTATTTAAGGATAGTTTTGAAATGTTTATGAAAGATCAAAGGTAATATTATAACTTTTTAAAAAAAAATATGGATATTTAAAAAAATTAGGAGTATTTTTTATAATTTAGTCTAACAAATAAATTTTAAAATTTTCCGATGATTAATATTGTATGGATTAGCTACGACTACGAGGCTTGATGATTAGAATGTGGGCCCATGCGAATTATGTTTCTAAATAATTTAATAGAAGGAATGGTTGTAATAGTCTCTGATAATATTCTACGGTCGATGTTGTAGAAGCAATTGCTGTGAGAGATGGGCTGTTTCTGGCTATGGAGATGGGATTACGTTGCGTGGAAGTAGAAATTGATTTTGCTGGAATCATCCTTCTTCTTCAACAAAGAACCCAGAATCAAACGAAGTTGGGACACATCATAGAAGAGATCAAATCGATTTCTAAAATTTTTACCTTCTGCTCCTTCAATTGGTGTGATCGGAGAGCGAATCACCTTGCGCATGCAATAGCAAAGAAGGCAGTGATGCAAAGCGAAGAGGAAAGTTGGATGGAAGGGGTACCTGAAGTTTCGAGAATGGTCTACCTACAGGATTTAATTGAAGTGGATGCCATGTCTCGTAGAAGTGGTCTGAATTTACTTTAGTTCTTTGTGCTGTTATTTTATTTCAAAAAAAAAAAAATCTGATTTTTACCCCCCCCCCCCCCCCCCCAAAAAAAAAAAAAAAAGAAATTTGCGTGATTTGTATTTCTTCAATATTAAATATGGTATTTTATTTAACTAATTTGTATTTAAGATCGTAATTATTATAATAGATGAAACAAAAGCGATGGTATTCATTTAAAATAATTGGTCATGCATCAAAGTGAATTTAGTTTAGTGATAATTGATGTATACTCTCAACTGAGAAGTTAGGCCCCGTTTGATAACTATTTGATTTTTGGTTTTTGGTTTTTAAAAATTAAGCCTATAAATACTACTCTCACCTATGATTTTACTTGTTTTGTCATGTACTTTTTGCCTATGTTTTAAAAAACCAAGCCATGTTTTGAAAATTAAAAAAAGTAGTTTTCAAAAGCTTGTTTTTGTTTTTAGAATTTGGCTAAGAATTCAAATACTTCCTTAAGGGAGATGAAAATCATTGTAGAGAAATTGGGAGAAAACAAGTTTAATTTTCAAAAACCAAAAACCAAAACCAAATGGTTATCAAACGGGGCCTTAGATGTTCAAATTTATTTTTCTTTTCCTAGAAATTGAACCATCAACTTTGAAGATGATAATATGTGATTTATCTACTCATCTATAGTTATATTGATAATGATTATTTTAATGAATCTTTATTTTGGTTTTTCCTGTTTTATTTTTAGTTTAAGGACATATAAGAGTGAGAGAATTCTAATCTCTAATATTTTGATTAAGAATGTATGCATTAACCCATCTTTTATTTATTTATTTTTGAAGTAAATCATTGCACCCACGGTCCAACTAATTAGGGCTCTCCAAGTGTACATGTACCTCTCTTGTTTATTATGGCAAGTCTTTGTGGAATCACTCCAAAGGGAAGAAATCTAGGCTCTCACCAGCGGATTTTCCTTGGTTAAATAAATAATCATTTTACAATTCCTTCGTATTAAATTAATTATATAACCGACCTCGAACTTTGAAGGTCCATCACTCCGTCGGGAAGGAGTGGACGTGGACCCCATTTTTCTCAACTTAGCTTTGTCCATTTGGTACTCAGCCCAATTTGTGGAAAGATTCGACGAATGAGAACGTCGTCGTTTTCATTACCGGTTCCATCTTTGTAAATGGGGTGAGGCGAGAATCAGATGCTTACGCAAGTAATTTTACTGTCAATCTTTCTTTGTTCTTCTTGAAAAAATTTACTGTCAATTTTTTTTTTTCTTTTCAGTATAACAACATCTAAATGCGGTAGATTCGAACCTCTAATCTATGTCAATTACCATTAAACTAAGCTCATTTTAATAATTTACTGTCAATCTAAACATGATTGAAATTTGAGTGGATAAAATATTTATTACTATTTTAAGGTTTCTCACTTTTTTTTTTTACAGAAACGGTTTAGGTTTCTATCTTTATCATGGTTGAATTCGAAGAAAAAAAAAGTCCAAACTTACTTTCTCAATTTATCTTATGGTTTGATATGATACTCATGGGATAAATTAAAGCTTATTACTGAATACAGTGAGAGGGAAAATTTTATTTGAATTAATTATTTGGCTAAATTATAAAATATACTTCTCAACTTTGTCCTTAGTTTAAAAAATACCCTTATTCCTTTAAAAGTTGCAATATTACATGTGACCTTTCATAAACGTTTCAAAATTATCTTTATAATAGAAATTTGTCATAATGTTATACAGAAAGCCAACATAGAAGTGACTTGGAATGACATGTTGGTGATTGGAACGCTGGCACGAATTCTGAAAGAATGACGTTCTACCACGTCGATTCTTTGTCCAACATTCAAACAAATATCTACTTCAAATAATAGTTTTGAAACGTTTATAAAATGTCAAAAGTAATATTGCAACTTTTGAACGAATAAAAGTATTTTTAAAAGACATTAAATCTTTTTTTGGTGTTTGATTTTTTTTAGTTTCTTATATTTTGTTCATTCAAAATATGTATTTTAATCTTCGAACTTTGAAAAGACATTTATCTTTAAACTTTTAAAATCCTTCGATTTTTAGAAAATAATCATATTGTTGGTTAAGTTATTGCTCTAATTTTATCACTTAGAGTTTGTCCACTCAACAACAAACTAATTATAAAAGTCAAAACAATTGTGTTTTTTTTAAAAAAAAAAAAATATTAGAGACTAGAATAGTTATTTTAAAAGTTTTAGACACTAAAATGGAATAAACCTATTCTCAGTGACCAAAATCCACATTTTAGAATTTTAGATATCAAAATAAAATAAAGTAAATATTCATAAATTATAAAAAAAAGTTCATAAATTAAAAGATAACATTTTTTGTGAATCAAGTTTATGGATTTAAAGAAGCTTTCAAATCCAACTCAGTTTTATATGGAAACAAAAAAAAAAATCAATTTGAACATAGTTTAATTGATTAAAATATATATTTTTAACTAAGAGATCAAATATTCAAACTTCCGCTCCACATATTGTTAAAGTAAACAAAATTGAACTCAATTCCCAAAAATGCGAGCCTTTGATTAAATGTTTTACAAATAACGAGCATCTAAAACTTCTGTCAATTCGAATATAGCTTAGTAGATAAGACATCAATTATCATTTCAAAGGTTGATGGTTCAATCTCCAACTCCGCAATTGTTGAACAATATATATATATATATATATATATATATATATATATATATATATATATATATATATAATAAAGCATCCAAAACTTCCCAATTTCTCTGTTCTTTTTTCTCCTTTAAAAAATGAAAAAAAATCGATAAATTAGAAGCATTATTGAGTATGAAGTTGAAGGACTTCGAATCGTGATCTTCAAATAGACTCGATTCAAAGAACTATGTTCCACTTGCCGGCATCCTATTTATATAACACATGGGAAAAATATATCACACTCAAATAACATTTTTATTTTATTACTTTTTATTTATATATTAAATTTCAATCCGTTGAATTTGTACTAAAATAATATTGTCGACCAAGCTCGAAGAAACATCAAAGTGGCTTAGGGAAATTCACAATAAAGTTCATGTTTTGTTGTTTTCCCCCCTTAAAATATGTAAAATTCATTTTTAATTTCTCAGAGAATATATTGACAATGATATTGATTCGTATTATAAATATCTGTGGGTTGAGATTTTGATTTTTCCTAACAGCCACAATGCAAAAGATGAGTGGTTTGAAAAAGACATAAAAAAAAAATGTAGTTCAACCTAGTGAAAGTATTAATGCCCTCTATTTAATGTAGACAATTATGACATTATTTTAAAAAAATCATTGAGCTTAGTTTTTATTAAAATTGTAGTTGAAAAACATGGGATTAAAAAAAATCGACCAACCACTTTTAAAAATAAATGAGCAAAATGAATATTTTGAAAGCGTAAAATGATCCATTAATAAAAGCTAAATATATACTGGGGTTTGAATGAATGTTTTTTTTGGCTCTTTTAAACATCTACAATAATCGAAATAGACAAAAGGTGAAAGTATAAGAAGTTTTAGAAGATTAGAACTTTTTAAAATTTCTTTTATATATATTATTTGGTTAAATTTATACCATTTTGGTTTGTGTATTTTGAAACTTATTCTATTTTAATCCGTACTTTCAAATGTCAAAATTTAGTCATATAATTCCAATAACAAAACTTCAAACTAACAATGAAAATTGATTTTAAGATTTATTGAAAGTACCTTCAGTAAATTTGGATATTTGAAAATTGAAAGTATAATAACTAAAATAGAATAAATTCTAAAGTACATGTAAGGTTATTTTTCTAATTCTAATTTTATTTTCAAACTAATTAAACATTGGGCAACCAAACATAACTATACTGGCCAAAACATTATAATTTAAACAAAAAATAGAGGTTCAAATCCACACACTCTCACATTGTTGAATAAAAAAAATTATAAATTTAGTTATTGAACTTTCAAATTTGTGTGTAATAAGTCCTTGAGTTTTTTTAAAAAATGTTAAATAGGTTCTTGAAATTTTAATTTTGTTTCTAATAAATCAATGAACTTTAAAAAGTATCTAATACGTCTTTAAATAATCAATTTTATGTCTAATAAGTCACTGACCTTTCAGTTTTGTATTTAATAAATCCTTGAACTAATCTACATTTTTTAAAATTCACAAATTTATTAGACAAACACAATTAAAAATTTAGGGTCCTATTAGACACAGTATTAATTTAATTTTATGCCTAATAAAGCCATTAATTTTAAAAAATGTCAAATATATTAGAGACTTATAGACATTATTAAAATTTATAGATCTATTAGAGACAAAATTAAAAGTTTAGGCCCCGTTTGATAACTATTTGGTTTTTGGTTTTTAGTTTTTGAAAATTAAGTCTATAAATACTACTTCTACCTATAGGTTTCTATGTTTTCTTATATACTTTTTACATATGTTTTCAAAACCCAAGTCCAGTTTTAAAAACTAAAAAAAAAATAGTTTTCAAAAACTTGTTTTTGTTCTTCAGAATTTGACTAGAAACTCAAATGGGTCCTTAAGAAATATGAGAACCATTATAGAGAAGATGAAAATCATTGTAGAGAAATTGTGAGAAAACAAGCACAATTTTAAAAAACTAAAAAGTAAAAACTAAATGGTTATCAAACGGGACCTTAAAGATCTATTATAAACTCTTTATAGTTTAAAAATTTATTGGAGCAACCGAAAGACTAAATTTGTAATTCTATAAGAAAAACAAAATTAAAAAAACCCTAATTAAACATCGAGATAGAGAATTGTGCAGTTTGATGTGCCGCCAATTGCGCCACTTCATCTGCATAAAGCTTGGGTGGCAACTTCATAAAAGTTCTAAACTAATCTTCCTACTTAAGATTCCACATTGATTGGCACAGGGCCTACAAGCAAATGCACCAACTCCATTCACAATTTAATATTTCAAGACCCCTTTTTTTTAAAAGCATAAATTAAATGATTTCAAGACCTTTTTTTACACATAAATTAAATAAATTAAATGTTAACTCGACCGACGTTAAGATATTGTACCTTCATGTCTTAACTAAGATTAAAGGTTTGAATCGTCACCCCACATATGATTGAATTAAAAAAATAATTAATTTAATTTTAATTGTTCTTGTGGTGATAGATACAATAAAAGGGTTACAACTTTTTTATTATGTGTAAAATAATTATTATATAAAGTGTATGTATCTATTTTAATTTTTTTTTGTACAACAAATATGTGGTATGAAGATTTGAACCTCTAACTTCAAGGAAAATAGTACATGTCAATTATTGTTAAACTATGCTCACTTTGACACCTATTTTAATTTCAAAAGGTAAGTCTTGAAAACATCTTATAAATGATTTGTAGAAATGAGTTCATCTTATTTGTATTTGTACGATAATGAACTTTATAACTTGGAAGTTTATATATGATGTATTTAATAAGTGAGTTTAAAACATTTAAACGTTTATTTTTTTAGATGTATAAAATTTAGTCCACAATATAAGGTGCGACTTTAAGAATCACGTGTAATTTTTTCATTTTGATGGTTGAAATTAGTAAATCAATAGTTTGATGAAAATTAATCCACATGCACAGATGGAACTATAAAACTAAATCTATTTGTTTTCAATTTTTTATGGTACTGTTCACCAAATATATTTTTATATTCTCATATTGTTAATTTGAGCATAACTCAATAGATAAGATACTAATTATCATCTTAATTTGATTTCCACAATTGTTGAATTAAAAAGAAAAAAAAAATAGCTCATATTAAAACCATCTCAAATACTCCCTACTTTCGACTTTCTAAATTAACACAATGACATACTCAATTAAATATATTGCAACATGTTGAGTAGTTGACTCATGTTATCTCCCACTTATTTGAGTCAATTTTTTTTTTTTTTTTATTGTGTGCTTTTTAAAAAGCTCATATATTTTCGTCAATTAAAAAAAAAAAAAACACGAAAATTGAACAACTTTTTGTAAATGTATATCTTGTTATAACTTATAACATACGTTACACGAGTATGTTGAAGACATAATTATAATGATAAATAAATAATTTATTTTGCAATATAGTATAAATTATAATGCCAATTACTCATAAACTACAACATAGTTCAATCGTAATAACATGTTTGAGAGTGATTTTAGAATAATCAAAATCATTTTTTCCATGTCTTTTTTTGTTATTTTGGACATAAAAAATGATTAATTTGATCATTCAAAAATCACTTCCAAACATACCCTAAATCATATTGTTGAGAATCTCACATCGAAAAGATGAAGAGATACTTTACAATTTATAAGATACACGGACTACTCCTTTCATTGCCAATTAGTTTTAATATGGAACCCTATGTTTATCTAATATGATATCAGAGTCTCTGAAGCTTAAACGAGTATTCAGTTTAAAAAAACACATGCATGCTCCTTCAAGATAGTGTCTCTTTGGGTTCACCATTCTTAGGTCGGATCCTAGTTTTTGGACTCAGTACCCGTTTGGACTTTATGGACTATGATACCATATTAGATAAACATGATAAACCAATTGACAATGAGAGTAGACACCATATTGAAGGGGCATGTTGAAGATCAGAAAGATCAGGAGACCTCACAATCTTTATAAGATATATAAACTACTTCTCTCATTGCCAATTAGTTTCGAGATGAAACCCCATGTTTATCTAATACATATAACTTTGATCAAAAGGTAAAAAATTTAAATCTCCACTTATGTTGAACTAAAAATAACTATATTTATCACCAAAAGAGTGCAAGGTCGTAGGTTCAAATATTTTTTTGCTTAAAAGAAACAATATTTATCAAATAATAATAAGGTTAAAATACCTTTTTGGTCCATGTACTTTCAATAAAGCTTAAATTTGGTTCCTATGATAAGTTTGAAGTTAATTTTTACCAAAATTGGTTACATAATAATAATAATTTTAATACAAAAAAAGACACAATGTGAACATATTTCTAAAATTTAAGGAGTAAAAGTTAATAGAGACTAATTTTTTAAACAAAAATTAACAATAAACTAACACTATGAATCATTTTAAGCTTTAATAATAATAATAATTTTAATATAAAAAAAGACAAAATGTGAACATATTTCTAAAATTTAAGGAGGAAAAGTTAATAGAGACTAATTTTTTAAACAAAAATTAACAATAAACTAACACTATGAATCATTTTAAGCTTTATTAAAAGTACATTGACTAAAATTAAATATTTGAAAGTACATGTATCAAAATAAAACAAATCTTAAAATAAAGGACGAAAATGATATTTTAACCTAATAATAATAATAATAATAATAATAATAATAATAATGAGGCCACCGGTTTACTATCCAACGAACCAAAACATGAAGGAAACTCACTTTGGGTCCCACGACCTTCGACGGCAGTGGACCCCACACCCCTTTTTAAAAAATATTAGAAAATAGAAAATAGAAAATTTAAAAAAAAAAATGTAAATGCGAAGGTCTCGGTAGGCAAGATCATATTAATGAACCCACGCGAGCGGCTGGCGAAGCAAAACAAACAAGGAAACAAACCCTGGCCCACCTCCACCACTTTCTTGCAACGTGGCAAATTTTCAAAAGATCACACGGGAGCCACCTCCACGTGGCGCTATATCAAGGGAGCTACAAGTCTATCAAATCTGCGCACGGCCGCAGCATATCCGACTTTAAAAATTAAGCAATATAACAGAAAACAGAGTGATTAAAGGGGCGCATAAGATTGACTCGTGCAACTAAAATTGCCGCTTAATTGTCGCGATCAGTCGCAATTATTCGGTTAAAAAATCGCGATTTGAACAGGCTTTTGTCGGGAGTAGCCGAGTCAGAAAATCAGGGCTTGCCGGCCTGGACGTCGAACTTTGCTTTGAATCGCCGATTTGCCCACAAGCTAGATGTTTGATTTTATGCTGCACATACACGACAGCCAATTAATTCCTCGTACGAAGCCAACAGAACAAATTTTGCTCCATCTTGATTTGCTTTGGTAATTTCTTCTTGTTTTGCTTTCTATTCTCTCCCATTAATTTTCATATAGTTTGTTTTCGTTTCAAGATTAGATGTTTTTCAAATGATTTTATTTGGAATTGGGATTCATAGTGTTTGGAGAACAAATTAAAGGTATGTTTTATCTCATAATCTAGTGATGAGACACTATATCTTTAATTTTCTATCAACCACACTTTTGTATTCGAATATTATGACATATCGATATTGGTTGTTCATACTTTTAGCAAAGTTGATATACATAGCTTATGTCATGTAAACCTAACATATTTCTATTAGATCTATGGTCGAACTATTCAAATGAGCAATAATCACTTGATCACATTATGTGTGACAACCAAAACTATAGGCTCTACTCAATTGATTGGACAAGACAATACTTGTGCATATTCTTGTACAAGGTTGAGATTGCTGTTGCATATGGGAATAGGTCCATATATAATTAAATGTCTCATTGGGTCCACCTAGGTCCTCGTCTCAAATCCTACACCAAACAACTTCTAATAACGTTGGTGTGGCGCTTGCCCAATTAATACATTTCGACACTCAAGTCAATCTGAGAGCAACATAGACTAGAATAGGATTTGTTTTTGCTTGCATCCCTTGTGGGGGTCTCAACTATTTACATGGAGGACTGTAATGATGACAATGAACCATGATTACCCCCCAACTAGTTGCTTGGTAATCCAAGATTACGGGTTGCCTAGCATACTCTACTTGCTTTCCCTAGAGTTCTAATGGGGTAGGTGATGGCTGAGCCAAGCTCCCATAAACCAGATTGACCTAGCTTCCAGCAGAGTTCTCCAATGTTGGTTAATCGACAAGTCGGCTTCCTTTCCCCTCTTGGGAGGGAAGGTTGCAAACATCTCGATGACTGCTAACTGCCACACGGACAAGTTGACATGCACGTGACTACAAACCATGGTAATACCTAGAACAGAGCTAAGTTATGTCTTTTAGTTAATTGTCAGGTTTAGTTACTATATACTAGGAGACCTTACAACACATTTTTGTAGCATAGATAAGAACACAACATTTTTCAACAAAGTTGCAATTTGATACGTAGCTTTGTCCAACATGACTAGTGTACACAACATTTTTCAACCAAATTTTTTAAGAATACTTATCGTAGCAATGGTCACCTAACCTTATGTATATACTTATACCAACATTAACCTAAGGTCCATATTCATATACTTAACTTGCTCTATTGATTTTCTATTATTTTTTTTTATTTTTTTTCAAAAGAGTATTTGATTTGCTATTATTTCATCGAAATCTTCCCACTTTTTCTAATTTGACAATCAATTCTTTAAATTTTTTGTTATTATATATATTTTTAAACTGCCCATATATGACATATGTTGAATGAAACCTCTTTAGACATTATTCAATTATATATATATATATATAAAGGACAGTTTTTTCTTACATACATGTATTGGAGTGGGATCAGAACAGGGTATTATTCATATAAGAAAAAAAAAGCCGTACAGTTTTTCACCCCAACCACATTTTTAAAGGGGCTAACTATGTAAATGGTCATTTTTTTATTTTTTTATTTTAAAAAATGGCCAACCAATCCAAGGTTTTTAAAAATAACCAAATTATTATTCATAATTTCAAATATTAATTGTTAAGTGACTAGCTACCCCTAACAACTTCTATATCTAAGATTCCCTAATTATCTTGTAATTATAATAAATTTAAAACCAAAATCTTAAAAAAAAAAAAAACTAGATAAAATGGATTATCTAAACAACAAAAGATGTTAAGATACATTGTTTAAAATTTAAACAAAAATTCAAAAATTCTTAACCATAAATTAAAAAAAAAAGATCTAATGTGTGGAAAAAAATACACAACAATTAACAATTGATTACATAACAAAAAAGATAAACAAAAAATAGTTAAAAGAATAGAATTAAACAACCAATAAAATCACATGCAAACTGAATTATAGTATAAACTAAAAATCAAAGTAAATCATCATTTACACGTTGTCCCGTACAATACTAATTAAAATTGAACATAAAATTTGGGGAGAGATTTACCTTTCACGGCTAATCGAAATAGTGATTCTCTAGAGTTTTTTCTTTTTTTTTTTCGTTTCTTCACACAATTTCAATCTAGCTTCAAAGCTTTCTAGATCGTTGAACTCATCTCCTTAATTGGCAAAGCTTGAAATCTCGTTCAGCAAGGTGATTCCTAGGCTTGTTCGGCAAAAAAGGTAAGAAATACTCACTATTTCTTCCTTTAAAACTTAAATCTTGACTCTATTGGCAAATCATGAACTCCAGTAAAAGAAAATGAAGGAACTAATTAAAGCTTGGCTCCAATCAGTGGCGGATCCAGAAATTTATGTCAGGGAGGCACAAATACATGTAAGGTTAAATTACGAGTTTAGTCCCTAAAATTTAAAAAGTGTCTAATAAGTCCCTAAACTATGAAGTTTGTGTCAAATAGGTCCTTAAACATTAAAATAATGTCTAATAGGTCCTTGAATTTTCAATTTGTTTGTCTAAAATGTCTCAAAACTTTAATTTTTTGTCTAATGGGATCCTTAACTTATTCGACATTTAAAAAAAATTCACCTATCTATAAGATGCAAAATTGAAAGTTTAGGGTCAAAATTTATGTATAATATAACAATTAATTTTTAAAATTTTCAAATATGTCAAAGATCTAATGAATACAAAATTGAAATAAGGTTGAGACTTTAGAGACTCTTCTTAGACATTTTTTAAGAATCTATTAAACACAAAATTGAAATTTAAGAAATTATACTTGTAATTTAAACTTCGTATATATATAATTTTATCTATGTTGATATATAACATTTAGATTAAATATTATTGATTAATTACAAAATTATAATGAGCCATTAGAGAATGATCTACATAAATATAGAAGTAAAAGAATAAAACTTGAAATATTTACCAAATATTTTTTAAATTAAGTGTTTTATCCAATTAACTTTTTAAAATAATTTACTAACAATCAAAAGATATTTAGTATTTTTTTTTAAGATTTGATAAGTATATATATAAAATTATGTCAAAAAAAAAAGATAAGTATATATATAATTAAGAACTAAATACAAAACAACTTCCAAGCGTCTTTACATGGCAAAATTAAAAACTGTAGAAATTAACAAAAACGCTCATCCATCAAATCTCGAACCTGGGCACTCATAAGTAATGCTTGAGAAACGTGCCCCCCTGACCAACACGCCAAGGCCCCATTTGGCTGCTTTCATTGAGTCAACAATATAAAACTAAAATACAATGATAATTTGAGGGGGGGCACTTGCCCCTTCGTGGATCCGCCCTTGGCTCCGATGGCAGAATATTCCCATCAAGCAACAACATGGGATAAGAGAAGGAAGAAACGACAATAAAGACCTTTAAACCGAAGATTAAGATATTTACTTTTCCGATCTTTAAGGAAGAAACATGGTAGAAATATATTAAAATATAAATAGATTTTATTCCATTATTCTATACTTTAAATTAGCTAGGTTGTTATACTTAACTTACCGAGATTTAAAAGATTTTGAACAAACATTTGAAGGTATGGTAAAAGGAACGAAATCAAGTGATCATTTGAAGGTATGGTAAAAGGAACGAGATCAAGCGTTTATGTGTTGTAGGAATAACGGCTAGAAAAAAGGAAAAAGAGACCAGACCAATCACTTTAAATAATGAAGAGGAGGTATGTTCCATTGCTCAATTTTTTACAAAAGAACCAGATTTTATGTTAATTAATTTTGTTTTAAATGTTTAGATCAACTAGAACATACAAAAGGATGCATCCAATGGTCTAAAGCTAATAGGGATATACATTGATGCTCTACGCGGATACATCCTTAACATATGGCCTTACATTCAACCTCCACCTCAGTCAGGAAAAAAATTAAGTAACAAATCTAAGAAACTCAAGACTCTTTAAGAACTTCACTTTTGATTGCAAAATTAAACTTTTGTTGAATTTCTAGATTGAACTGGTGAATCTTATAGTATATTGGGATTATTGACAATCTAGTTTATAATATGAACTGTTGTTGAAAAATTATTAACAATTAGTTATGTTTAAGAGTAAATTTTGTATTCTTAAAATTTTCAACTTGATAAATTTTGTATCTTTAACTTATTTTTGTAGTTAATGCTTTGAACTGATATAAACTTCTGAAAATTTTCAACTTGTGAAACATACAATTTAAATAAGTGGTATATGTTAACCTAAAGTATTCAGAAAATACAAAGAATCTAAATTATAAAGCAACTATTAATATGAATTATATAAAAAATACAAAGTACTTCCTACAATTTTGAAATTTCAACATATAATAATAGTACATGACAAAAAATATAAATTATACAGTAGCTAGATCATGCATACACAGAAAGACAGAAGTTGAATTGAGTTAAGAAAATAACATGGAAATGCAGTGTATTTGAATTATATAAAAATTACAAAGTACTTCCTATGAATTTAAAATTTCAACATATAATATTAGTACACAACAAAATATATAAATTATACAGTAGCTAGATCATGCATACATAGAAAAACAAAAGCTAAATTGAGTTAGGAAGCAAATGATGGGGAAATACCATGTATTTGTGAGAAATAAATAGAAAATTTTAGAAATATTAAGTATACAATAATTGAACATTAATGACTGAAAATAATACGAAACATATACAGTGTCATTCTATATAAAGAATTGAAAACGTAGTTAATCATTAAACTTCTATTTCCAACAATAAAAAAAGAACACGAAATTTATAGACGAAAAACAAAACTGATGAAAATAGCCAAATAATCAAACTTGTAAAAAAACAATGTTAAATAAAAATATTCGAATGTGTTTAAAACAGAAACAAAAACACATTCAATTAAAAGACATCTTAACCTACAAAAAATATATCAAGCTATAACTTGGAAAATAACGTAAAGAAGAAGAGGAAAGCCGAAAAAACGGAGAGTAAAGGTACGAAAAATAATAAAAGAAAATAAATTAAACATTTAATACATCGATAAAGATTTGAAAAATAAGAAAGTCGGATTAAAAAAACGAATCTTAGAAAATAAAATCTTTATAAATTTCAAATTTTAAAAGACTTTAAATAGGTATAAAGATTTTAACTGCATTGTAAATCTTTGAAATTTAAGTTTAGATACACTTTAAATAAAATATAAGAGAAGTTAGGCCAGCTTACGCGCACCTCGACTAATCTCACCGGACAACCGCCTGACCCTACTACATTTGGTTGACAAGGAAACACGTAGGATATTTAATCCTAGGTTGACAAGGAAACACGTAGGATATTTAATCCTAGGTAGGTGGCCACCATGGATTGAACCCATTTCCTCTTAGTTCTCCAAGGCCCTTTGACCACTAGGCCAACCCATGATGGTAATAAGAGAAGTTATTTTATTTTTTAAAAAAACAGATATTTTTAGATACACATGAACAAGTCGAGAATTTTTTAAAAAATACGCCATACGTGCACCTCACGTATGGTCATAATTGGAAAAAAAAAAAAATAAATAAATGGCCATTAACCAAAACTGCAAATTCTTTTTCGGCCATATATAGAATTATCCCTTTTAAAGTGGGGAACCAAATGAATGCAATATTAAACAATTGCAATAGCAAGGCCCAAGGGCTCGCTCGGATCCACCACGCAAATACAATAAAAACCACGTCTTTAAATTTAAACTTTGAGTTTTAATTTAAATGAACGGTCCAGATTAGATCAGGTAACCCAAAGTTTGCATGCAGATGTGATGATGAGCAAATTGCACACCATGTGTTCGATCAAACGACTCAATGAAAATATATGCTGATTTAAGGCCCATTTGGATTACCTGAAAAAAAAAAAGTACTTTTCAAAAATACATTTTCTTTTTAAACATTTTTTTTATAAAAATGGTTTAGAATTAAGACATTCATAAGTTTGGTTACAATTTTTCGAAAATATTTTTATACACAAGTTTGTTTGGTTTGCGCTACACTCAAAATGCTTCTATGAATGTCAAATTATTATAAAAGACTGCTATTAAACATTATGAACTAATAATATCAAATTTGTATTTAAAACACTATGACTGGCGGTGGTAGGTAGCAGGCAACAACGGCCGCCAACGGTGAAGTGGTGGTGGATGGCAGCGAAATTCGGTGGTGGGTGGCGACAATCATCGACAGTTAGGAGGCGGTGGGCGACAACGATTGTTGGCATTGAAGTGGCGGTGGACATCGACGGAAGTTGGTGGTGGTGGTTGCTGCCGTCAGCGGTTGCCAATGATTAGGCAGCAACAATTGTTGGGGGGACTATCGATAGTGTGCGGCGATAGCCATAGAAAATTGAAGGTAGTGTGAGGGTATTTTGGTCATTTTTATATATCATGAAAATTTGGGAAGAATTCTCAATTAAATACTTAAAAACATTTCTAGAATTTGGATTCAATCACTCAAAATAGCTTATTCTCAAACTCATTTAAAAAAAAAAAAATCACTTTGAGTGGTTGCCAAACACTGCAAATCTTATGAAATTTTTTTTTTCAAAATTAAACACTTAAAAATTCAATCCAAACACACCCTTAATTTGTACTGCTAAACCATAAGATGATTTTTCATTGTATTCACAAGCTGAAATAAAAGGATAAATATATGTTTTATGTGTAATGTTGGAGTGTTTTTTCAAATTTGTCTCTATTTTGTTTTAAGAAAATTAATTTAGTTTAATATATTTCAATTCTGTCATTTTTGTTGTTGGAGGATAAACTTATTAGACATGATATTTCTTTTAAATTTTTGTCAACTCATTAAGTATCATTTCATGTGTAAACTTATTAACTAATTTTTTCAATCAATGGAATAAAATAATTGAATTTTTTTTTAAAATGCAAAGGATTAAATTGAAACCTTTTAAACTAGAATTGATTAAATTAAAAAGATGCTCAAACATTAGAAATTGAAACATATATTTGTCATTATATAAATTGGCATACAATAGATATTCTTATTTATATTAACGATTTTGAAAAGCATGAAGATTTTTTATAAAAATGGTTCGTGTCTTTAGAATAAAACTTAAATAATCAGTATGTTTAGATAAGTATCTTTTTTTTAAAAAAAATCATAGACCACATGAATGTCACATTAATCGTCATCAATATTTAAGTCGTGTGACATATATTAGCAATTTTATTAATAGCCTTTTCTTTTTTCTGTAGTTCAACATAATATGGAGGATGAATATTCGAACATTTGACTTTTTTGAATCAAGTGGTATATGTATGAACCAATTGAACTATTAACTTTTGGTGACAATCTTCTCAAGTCTACATATTTTTTTAAAAAAATTTAAGTTCAACAATTGTCGGATTGAGAAATCGAACAATCAACCTTTAAGATGGTAATTGATATTTTATCCATTGAATTAAGCTCAGATTAGCAACATATTTAAAACTTAATCCAACCTTTGTAATGTTATATTTTGAAAAAAAAAATGTTATGTATAAAAACAAACAGTATATATTGTACTAATACATGGAGAGAACTTTGCACAAAATACAATTTTCAACCATGGTCATAATTTTTCTTCACCATTTTAACAAAATTTTGAATCTATTTTGAGACCTCACATCTAAGCTAATATTTGTAGCATCAAACGTCTGTCTCGTTAAATATATACTCACAGGGTAAATGAAAAAAAAAAGTTTATATCAAAATCTTGCTAAATAATATACAAGAACTAAAGTTGTTTGTAAAATTAACAGAGAAAAATAAAATATTTTAAATTCATAGTAGAGGAAAACGACTGAAAATCAAATTTAAACTTAAAATATTTGCTTATTAAATAGCCTTTTCACTTTCTCCAATTATCTGTCTGTGTGTAATATTTTATACACATATATTTATTTTTTTAAAAAAATTAAAAAAAAAAAAAAGGAAAGAAAAAGAAAAAGATAAAAGAGAATTTTCCATTTGTGTGGGGAGAAGAAGATTCTATATACGACAAAATGATACACGTGGGTCCCACCCTGTTTCCCACATTCTCTCCCTCCCTTTCCATTCCAAAAAATGCCATCCTTCTGAAAACTGTAGAATACAAACAGAGCCATCGTACTAGATAATCTCAGCCCTCCATCTCATCGCGATCATCACCACTCTCCCAACGGACGGTCAGGATCCCTCCGAAGTTCAAACTTCGCTCTACACTCAGCTGTATATAAATACCTTCCAGTCACGGTCCTCATTCTCTCATTCCCTCGCTTTTGTTTCGCCAAAATTCCAAAACGTAAAACCAAACGGACCAACAGTCTCTGCTCCAATTCCTTCCATTATCGTGTCCAGAATGTGCGTTTTCTTTTTCTTTTTTTTTTTTTCTCGTCGATTTGGTTGAATCAATGCAATTTCTTGTTCGAAGTTCGGAAATCGGCTGCAGAATTGAATCAGTTTTTGCGATTAAGTTTCTGTTCGTCTTTTGAATGCTCGAGTTCTTGGTGAGTGAGGTTTTTCACTGGTTGAATTAGTTTTTGCGATTGTTTTTTGAACTTGCTACTGTTTCGGCATTTTTTCTTTCTTTCTTTTTCATTTGCTTTACGTAGTTTGAAATTTTGAACTGTTTAACTGCATTGGTCATTGCTCTGTTTGCTTGACGAGAAAGCTGATTGAAAAGAAAACGGAACTTAGGTTAGATTCTGATTGCTATTCGTTGGGTTTCTTTAGTGTTAATATGTCTTATTTTTCTTCTGATCTCTGTAATGGAAGCAATGAAAACCGTTAGACTCGTTTTTTCAAAATCCTTCTCTTCCTTCAGCAGCGCAAACAGTGGATTCCAGGTATAAAATCCAGATTTCTGAGACTAATACTTCGAAATTTGTGTTGTTGTACTTCATCTGGCAGATTTTGCTCGACGTTTCAAATGCGATTTCGTAATTGAAGTGAACTTGAAAAGCAGGATTTCGGCTTGCTATGGCTCCTGAAATCATTGTCGAATCAGGCTCGTCGATAGTGGATTTTGGGATGGAGCTAGTCGCGGATCATACTTCGATTGTTTCTTTAAACTTATTTGTAGCTCTTCTTTGCGGTTGCATTGTTATCGGCCATTTGTTAGAGGAAAATCGATGGATCAACGAGTCCATTACAGCCCTTGTCATTGTGAGCTTATAATGTTCTGATTCTTCCTTAACTACGTATTCATGTGAAATGAAATTGATAATTTAAATATGTTGAAATTATGACAGGGATTGTGTACCGGCATCATAATATTGCTAACAACTAAAGGGAAAAGCTCGCATTTATTTTTGTTCAATGAGGAGCTTTTCTTTATTTATCTCCTTCCGCCTATCATTTTCAATGCCGGGTGAGTGCGGTATTCACTTTCCTCCAAACTTCCAATAAATGGTTCGGTTTTATGATTTAATCATATGTTGTATTGTATCATCACCTTCATGATGTTTTGAATTGAATTCTCATTTTTGCTTACATGGTTCTTCTGTGAGTTCATTAGCGATGGCTTATGTCTTCAATATTATCATGATCGTTCATGTCATTTGTTTGTGGAAGTCATCAAGGGCTCGATTATTTCATTTCGCTCTTGTCATAGAACACTAACTTTTTAAACGAACTCACGATCTAAGCAATCTGATATTTTTAAACCACAAATTGGCATGATCATGTTTAGCTTCAAAACAGATATATCACCACAATTTCGGTGATTAGCGTATTACCCTCCCTTAACTGAACATTACTTGCTTTTCTTTCCCCAGGTTCCAGGTCAAGAAGAAGCAGTTTTTCCGCAACATAATGACCATAGTGCTTTTTGGTGCTTTTGGCACTCTCATATCCTTCTGTATTATATCGTTAGGTATAATCTGTACCTGTATATAGTTTTATTTTCTTGGACATGTGTTTAAAGGTTTAATAGCAGTACCAATATGTAAAGATATCACTAATCAAGTATGTTTAGAATAAGCACTTGAGGAAAAGAAAACATTTATCAAGAAACTAAATATAAGTTGTATAGACACTTTGAGAGAACACTGATCTCTTTTCCACTCTCACTTCACTTTCTTTGCTCACACTTAGCTACAATAAAGGTCCTTGCTCCCATTACAAGCAACAATAGTTCCCTATAGCCAAGTATAACAGATTTATCTAGAGCATTAATCAAACTTAAGGTGTTAAGTTAGAGTAAACTTAAGGGGTTTTCCCTGTTGGCTAAGGACCGCTGTCTCTGAGTAACACCTATCCAGAAGTAGTGTGTTTGAATCTTCAAGTGAGCTCATTAAGGAAAATCATTGCTCCAAAGTCTGAGGCTTGAAGTGGGCACTAACTTTTGAAAACAAAGAATTTAAGTTTCGTTTAGTTTTTGGTCTGACTATGTCATATAATAGCCTCTTACTAATGATTGTTTTCTTCCTCTACTGATTAGGGGCTTTGCACTTCTTCCAGAAAATGAATATCGGTTCCCTTGATCTTGGAGATTATCTAGGTATGCTTCAAATTAGTTCTATTTTCTCTTTGTAAATTTAGTTCAACAATGCTGATTCTATCTTATTTGGCCGATTTTCACCCTTTTGTTCATAGCTATTGGAGCAATCTTTTCTGCAACAGACTCTGTCTGCACCTTACAGGTAAGCAAGAAACTCTTAAGTTTGATTTCTTTTTTTGCCTCATCTTAACAACGTACAAATAGTTATCTAGGTGGAACTCTTGTCTTGGAATGAATAGAAAAAAAGGGATTGATATTTTGACTCATTATTAAAGATCAATCTTGAACCTGACGGATTTTTCTTTTTTCTGATATACAAAGTATTGGATTTCACTCATTAAGCTTTTTTATTTTCTGTTTGTTGCTGCAGGTTCTTAATCAGGATGAGACCCCTCTTCTGTATAGCCTGGTTTTTGGGGAGGGTGTTGTAAATGATGCCACATCGGTTGTGCTATTCAATGCAATCCAGAACTTTGACCTTTCTCACATGAATTCAAGCATCGTTCTGCAATTCATTGGGAACTTTTTGTATCTGTTTATTGCAAGTACTGTGCTGGGAATTTTAGTATGTCTCTCAAACTCTTATTGATTTTATCAATTCTCTTCGAAATTGTCTTTAAAATTATAACATAATCCTAATATTCTGCAGGTTGGCCTCCTTAGTGCATACATAATTAAGAAGCTCTACTTTGGCAGGTTGGTTAATCTCTTCCGTTTGTATTTCCTACATCCATTACTGATATGGTGTAATGTTGCGATATTTGTTTTTTCTTTTTTAATTATTATTACTATTTTTATAATTTTAACTTTTTAGTGATGGTATCATATATATTTTTTCACTTATGCAGGCATTCTACTGATCGTGAAGTTGCTCTTATGATACTCATGGCGTATTTCTCTTATATGCTAGCTGAAGTAAGTCACTTCAAATTCTGTCACGCTTTTCTTCGTTCTTTATCGCTCTTTGATTTTATTTTCATCTATAGTATTTGAATTAAGTAAATTTTTATTGCAGCTCTTCTATTTAAGTGCAATTCTCACTGTATTCTTTTGCGGTATTGTTATGTCTCACTATACATGGCATAACGTGACTGAAAGTTCCAGAGTTACTACGAAGTAAGTCAATTACTTGAAAGAATATTTCATTCATTCATTTTTTTGTTCTTAATTTCCACAGCTCTGATGTTTCAATTCTTATTGCACATTACTGCAGGCATGCTTTTGCCACTCTTTCTTTTGTTGCTGAGATCTTTATCTTTCTTTACGTTGGCATGGATGCTCTTGATATTGAGAAGTGGAGATTTGTTAGCCACAGGTAATGATCATATAATTCATATTGCCTAACTTGGATGTTTGTGTCTATTTAGTTTCTAAAATTTATTAAGTTTCAATTACATGATTTTATATAGTTTATACTCTTAGTATCATTAACTAAATGATGAAGTGATTTGTCTATTTGACTAGCTTTAGCTAATTTAGTTGATTTTATGTGGTTTCAAGTTAGCCAATGTAGTACAATAAGTACGTTGCATCATTTTCGGTTAAATACTGATGGACTAAAATTAAGAGAGGTAATTGATTAGGACTAAATAGATGAAACTATGAAAGTTTTTAAACTAAATTTGTAATTTATGCCCCATTTGATAACTATTTTGTTTTTAGTTTTCTGTATTTGAAAATTAAGTTTAAAAACACTACTATCTATATGTTTCTTTGTTTTGTTATCTAAAATATTTTTTTCAAAATTTAAGTCAAATTTTGAAAACTAAAAAATATAGTTTTTATTTTTGGAACTTGGCTTATAATTCAAATGTGTTTTAAGAAAGGTGAAAAACATACCAAGAAATTCCGAGGAACACAAACACAAGTATATTTTTTAAAAACAGAAGATCAAAAACGAAATTGTGATCAAATGGGAGTTGTAGTATTTCATATTTGCTCCGGCATGGATTTTAGCCTTTGTCTTGTTTAACTCCATTACTTCCTTTTTTCCATTTAGTCCTGGGAAATCCATTGGGGTGAGCTCAATACTGTTGGGATTGGTTCTGGTTGGAAGAGCAGCCTTCGTTTTTCCATTATCCTCCTTGTCCAATCTGACCAAGAAGTCCTCGCATGAAAAACTCAACTTGGAACAACAAGTACGACCTTTTTGTCGGCTTCCGTGTTATGTCTATCTTGTTCATAACTGAACCAACTTATGTGTTAATGTCTCCGAAAACTTCGCTTTTGCAGGTCACTATTTGGTGGGCTGGTCTCATGCGCGGTGCCGTTTCAATGGCACTTGCCTATAATCAGGTTTGCTAAAGGACTTACCAATGCTATGTATATTGCTCTCTAAGGTTTTAACTCATTTTCAAGTTGGTTCGATTTTGGTTCATAAATTTATTTTGGTCCATGAATTTTCAAAATGTCTGTTTTAGTCCGTAATTAATACTATTTTTAAATAATCATTTTGGTACTTGTTATATTGTTTTTCTATCTAATATCCACTTTTTCAATATTCATTTCTAACCTATGTGGCTTGAAGTCACGCTCATATTCAGATGCTAGTACATATACTCTAAGTTGCGCATTAATTTGTTAAGAACAAAATAAAAATAAGGACCATAATGATTACTTTTTGAAAGTTTAGAGGCTAAAATAGATATTTTCAAAGTCATAGACCAAAATGGAACAAATTTGAAAGTTCAAGCACGAAAATTGTCATTTTGGAAGTTTGGAAACAAAAAATGGAACCATTTGAAAGTTTGGAGATTACCAAAATAGGGTTTAAATTTATATTTTTCTTATATTATTTTTAATAATATTACATAATGTGGGTGCTAGGATCATGTCAACCTAATTCAGACAATTTGTTACATTTATTTGTTTCTATCACTAATTTTATTTGTGAAAGAAAAAACCAGTTGTTATTTTGATATGGTTGTGGTTTGTGCTCAAGATAATCTTATAGATTCCTTCGCAAAAGACATAAAAGTGATCTAGCTCAGCGATAATTGATATGTACTCCTTGACCAAGTGATCTGAGGTTTAAATCTCTCATCCCAAATGTTAAACTAAACAAAACATAAAAGTGCCCATACCGTGAGTGGTACCTTTTGAACTATAATTTTCTAACTTTTATTCCTTCTTGTCCTTTTAAACAAAATTATTATTATGTTTTTTTATTGACTTTTAAACAAATTATTATGTTTATTTCTTTTTGCTTGAGGGAAGAATAATGAAGTGGGGGCAATATGCAAAGATGTTTAAGAAATTGTTCACTCTTTAAATGCAGTTCACCAGGTCAGGCCACACCCATTTACCAGGCAATGCAATTATGATCACCAGTACCATCACAGTTGTCCTTTCCAGTACTATGGTGAGCCACCTTTCCTCACACTCTCTCTAAATATTATAATAAAACAGTATATATTTAAATATAGCGAGGAGTTTAAACTTTATATAGATAGTGTAATTTTAATCCAGTCTAAGTTCAAAGGTCAAATTTTTGTCCTAAGTTTTTGAGATTCTGTTTATTCAGTTTTTTTACTTAAAAAAGTTGAAAAAAAGTTCCTAATAGGTCATGAATATTTAAAGTCATATCAATTTTATGTCTTTTAGATTTCTATAGTTAATTTCATCATGCTTAAACTTGTTAGAAATCAACCTGTTACATAATTTTTAAGTACTACTATCAACATGTCACAACATAGGATGCATTGAAGACAAAATTAAAAAAGTTTCAGAAACAAACTTATAATTAAACTTAATAGAACTTATGTAACTTCCCCAATAACAGAAATCACATTGATTTTATCTTTGAAAAATTATGGAATGTGTCAGTTCAAGTATTCCAAGCTTAAAGAGGATGTGTTCAAGTTATAGTGACCAACTACTTAGGATCAAGACTTCACATATTGATGTTGTTATTGATATTTCAATTTTACGGATACATAATTAATAAAATACCGATCTTATTAACAAATAGTATTGTAAATTAAAAAATATTTAAATTGATAATTTATTATTTTTTTTTCACTTCTTAAATAAGGCATGGATCTTATTGCTAGTATTTATATTTATACGAGTGACTATTTGATACTTTTACGTTTTATGGATATGTATACGAGATATTGATTAATTCTTAATGTCGATGTTGAATCCTTCAATTTACTAAGATATCGACATGGACGAATATTTTAATTTTTTGCTAGACTATACTATAATAATAAGATCTGGCGATTGTCCAAGAATTGCCTTGACTATGATTTTTTTTTTTTTTTTTTTTTGCAGGTATTTGGAATGATGACAAAACCCCTAATAGGGATTTTGCTACCCCAACCAAAATACACCATGAGCATGCTCTCTTCCGAACCGTCTTCCCCAAAATCCTTCACAGTCCCACTCCTCACCAATGACCCAAACAGCCCTTCCCCTTTGGGGCTATTCCTTCGAATCCCAGCCCATACGGTTCACCATTATTGGCGGAGATTCGACGACGCCTTCATGCGGCCTGTCTTTGGAGGGCGGGGCTTTGTGCCCTTCGTCCCAGGCTCCCCTACCGAAGAGCCCACTCAACAATGGCCAGTGACTGAGGGAGTACTGGAATCCGCCATTGATGACAATAAAACCATTCTTATACAGACTCGAAGGTAAAAAAATTAAAATAGATGAACAAGAAGGATCGATGAGGCCTCGTTTTTTCGAGTGGGGTATACTTAAAAAAGAGGTAACAAATTAATTATTATTACAGCATTGATTTTCTTTTTCTTTTTTTTTTCATTTATTTCTACACTTCTGTGTTTTGGCTTGGGGTTTGTGGGCTTTTGCGTGGTGGTTGAATTCAAGTTGGCTTGAAAGTGAGATGAGGGATGAGAGAAAGAGAGAGATGATGAAGAAAAAAAAAAAAAAAAGTTTGGTTGTTGTGTATAGGTTAACAAGGATGTGAGTTTTTTGTTTTTTTTGCCTTTTTTTTTTAAATATATTTTTTTTTGGGGTGAGGAGTTTTGGTGGGTTTTTGTGATTTTGTAAGTTGCTTTTCTTTTCTTTTTTTTTTTTTTTTGGAGATTGGTTTCTGTAAAATTTTACTGATTTCAATCTAATATAAGATTTTGTTTTTTGTTTTTTGATTTTATTTTTATTTTCAACTATAGTTCTGTACTCTTGTTCTATAAGCGTAAGAAAAATGGGTGATTATATGGTGAGGTTAATTTTCAGAAATAAATCCTCTAATTATAACATCTAACTTATTAAGTTAGGTCATCCCCTCCCCCTATTATGCTATTATTTTTGTTTTTTAATTTTTTGGTTAAATTATAAGTTTAGCATATATGAACTTTGAAGGGTTTATAAATTTCTTAAACTCATAAATTTTATGCTTGTTTATGTATAAGTAGTTTTTTATAAGCTTTTTTAATAATTCAATTATATAATTAGCTATAAATTAATTCGTGATTCTTGTCTCAAGAGAGTGTCCTTCCTATCAAACATTGATGAAGGTTAGATTTTACTATCTCTATTATCCAGTTAATTCTAGGGGTGTTCAAAAAGATCCGATGATCCGAACAACCCTATCAACTTAACTTAACCCAACCCATACGGTTTGGGTTGGGTTGGGTTCAAATAAATGAAAATTTTATGGGTTGGGTTGGTTCATAAGTTCACCTAAATTTCATAAATTTTATGCTTGTTTATCTATAAGTAACTTTTTATAAGCTTTTTTTTTTAATAATTCAATTATATAATTAGGTATAAATTAATTTGTGATTCTTTTCTCAAGAGAGTGTGAGTATCCTTCCTATCAACCATTGATGAAGGTTAGATTTTACTATCTCTATTATCCGGTTAATTCTAGGGGTATTCAAAAAGATTCGATGATCTGAACAATAATCCAATCAACTCAACCCAATCCATACGTTTGGGTTGGCTCATGAATTCACTTAAAATTAGTTTGAGTTGGCCCGAACAAACTCGAACTTATTATTAATTTTAAAAATTATTTCTTTTACCTACTATACAATTATATATACATGTATTTATTTTATTTTTGTTTAATTCCATAATTATTTTTGAATTATTTATTCTTCAATAACTCTTAAAAAGACATTTTTAAGTCTTTAGAGTGTAATTTTTCATAATATAAATTGAAATTAAGTGGCTAATTTTAATTCATTGTTTGCAAATAAATAAATAGATAATTTACCTATTAATATTTTACTTTTTCTTAAAACCAAAAATTTGATAAATGACCCGAACAAGTTGAAACAAAACCCAATCCAAATGTTTCATGGTTGAGTTGGATTGAGTTCATTATTTAATAAGAGTCGTTTGGGTTGAAGAAACTTACAACTCAACAATTGAGTTAGGTCTAAAAAGTGTCTCAACCTAACTCAACTCAACCCATGAACACACCTAGTTAATTCTAGGTCATTTTTGAAATCAAACATGCAAAGCCTGTCTTCTTAAGTTATAATTAATTCAAATTATGATCTTTGTTAAAAAAGAAGAAAAAAAAAGTTAAATTATACAAAATACCTCATAATTTTATAAGAGTGGTCAATAATACTCTTAAATTGTCAAAAGTTTAATTTTTACCCTTAAACTTTAAAATTTGTTTCAAAATAACATTTCTCTCAACTTTTTAGTTAAAATGAAGCCGAAAAAGTGACATTATCACGTGTGTCACTATTTTACAAGTTATTATCATGTTTCGTTTTCATTTTAACGAAAAAAATTGATGGAAGAGTTATTTTGAAACAAATTCAAAGTTTAAAGGTAAAAATGAAACTTTCGAAAGTTAGTATTGTTAAAAGCTATTCTAAAGTTCATGGGTATATTGCATTATTTAACCAAAAATAAAGAAATTTATATTATTTTTGTATGAATACAAGAGTCCTAATATTTTCAAAATAGCTAATTTAATCATGTTATTGAATAAAATTGTGTTTTAAAAATGTGCATCTAGTATTTTATAACAACTTCAATTTGCTAGTTTTTTTTGTTTTTTGTTTTTTTCAATATGCTACTTCAAGTTGCTAGTTTTGATAATGCTTTCTAAACACGTAATCACAAATTTTATCGACACATTATTTTATTATTGATCATTCATTATTTTACACCCATAACAAATTTTCTACCTTTTACTTGTATAACTTTCTAATATTAGAGTTGTTTTCCTCCAATAAATGTGAAAAATGTTTTACCTCACAAAAAGAAAAAATGAAACATGTTAAATTACACCAAATCAAATAGTTATTTCTTGAAATTGCAATCTCTCAAAAAAAATGAACGAGAAAAAAAAACCAACAATTGTAAAATAAATCAAAATATCAATTTATAGGTCTTTCTTTTTCTTTTCTGTTTTTTCCTTCTAATTATAGTATTATATTATTTAATTTTTTTTTTTGGTTAAAATACCATTTTGGTCCATGTACACTTTGAGTTTCATTCCATTTTAGTCTATGTACTTTTAAATGTCAAATTTTAATCATTGTATTTTCAATAAAGCTTAAAATTGGTATCTACTGTTAGTTTGAAGTTAATTTTTTTTATCAAAATTGGTTAAATAATAATAATAATTTTCATACAAAAAAGACACAATGGAAACATATTTCCAAAATTTATAGAAGAAAGACTAATAGAAACTAAATTTAAAATTTTAGCAATATGGATAAATTTTAAGCTTTATTGAAAGTATATGGACTAAAATTAAATATTTGAAAATATATGGACTAAAATAGAATGAAACTTAAAAGTACAGGAACCAAAATGGTACTAATTTTTTTGATCAGTTTTCGGGAGAATTAGGAACCCAATTTCTCATTTCAATTTGAATATAAGTCAAATAATTAGGTCATCTAATTTATTGAGGTAAAGTGTGCGAGGTATACAATTTGATCTATAATAAATGTTTCCCGAAAGGTACCATCATTCTAGTTAACCTACCAACTACCTTTATGCACTTTGAAGGTTAAATTCCAGGGAGAGAAATAAATAAATATAACTAAATAAACACAACTTTTTGTACAAATTTAAAATTAATTAATTAAATAAATTGTGATATAAAAGTACTCAAACATAATCTAATTTTAGGGACGTATTCTTCATCCCACCCTGAACATTATCTTACTGAAAATGATTAAATAATTGCATGAAAGCAATGATGAAAAATATTAAACGAATTTTAAAACAATCTTCTTCCAAAAATTTAACTTTTAAAAAAAATATTTTTTAAAAAGGTTTATTTAACTATAAAAAAATTATTTTTTAACATTAAATTAAAGATAAAATCTTGTCCAGTAAGGGAAAATCTAGAGACCTAATTTGAAATTGGAGAATTAGGCAAGTATAGAGTAAATATATTTTTGAATCTACATCCGACGATTTGACAGCCTCATTAAATAATTTATCTTTAATATGATATTTAGACTTGTATTTATTATTATTATTTTGGGTGAAGAAACTTAGACTTGTATTGATTAATGTTATTTATTTATTGAGTTGTTGTATTGATTAATTAATGTTATTTTACCGATTGAAATTGCTATTTATAAACCAACGATATTGAGAGAGAGAGAGAGAGAGAGAGTAACCTTCATTTATTCTCTTAAAAGAAATTAATGGTAAGATTTAAGAAACACCAAAGAAGTTCAGCCCATTTACGTTGTGATCTAAATTGATAATTTTACTCATTTGCCCCTCTTTACAGTGGCATTTTTTTATTTTATCTCGAGGAACACATTTCTTTAAAATGTACCCCCTCGTGGATCTTAAAAATAAGAATATTCCACAAAAGTTCCTCACATTTATCCGTTTCAAAATTAATAAATAGATACTTTATGGCAAACGTGGAGTCGTGGGTACAAGAAGTGGGTTGTTTTTTCTTGGTTAAATTATACAAAATACCGCTAAACTGTTAGAAAATATTTTAATTATGCTTTACGTTTTCAAAAGTTTTATTTTAACTCTTGAACTTTGAAATTGTTTTAAAAAATATCCTTAGAGAAATTTTTTCATTAAAATGAAGGACATAAATTGACATTGTGACTTATTATAAAAATTAGAAAACATACATAACATCATTTGCGACTCAATTTTTACTACATAGAAAATTAAGATCATGATTACCATTCATTTCAACTCAAAAGATATCGTTGATATTATTTACAAGTTACAACAATATTTCTAAAATAAATTTGTACACATCAACTCTCAATTTACATAAATGATGTTGTAAACAATGTCATGTAGTCTTTCAATTTTTACACATAAATTGTCATGTCAATTTTCATTCATGATCTTAGGACCTATTTGTTTCATCGGTTTTGCCATGGGTTTTTAGTCAGATATTTAATATTAGTATTTGTTTCATTGGTTTCACTTTTTAAAACCCAGGATATTATTATCCAAGGAACTTAAAAACCCATCCAACATGGGTATTTTTATACCCTCCATATAGGTGAGATTTTTATACATGGGAGATGAACAATAACAATATAACCTAATTATTAGTTAATTTATATTAATAATCATTATTAATGATTTTTAATTGATTATTAATATCAATATTTTATTTAGAATTAATAAAATTATAACTAATACACTTATAATTATTATTTTATATTATCTTAACTATTTAATATAATTTTTTTAATATTTTAATTAATTGATATTTATTTAATTGTTTTTTAGGAGAGAGGAGAGAAACTACTCATTAATTATTTTCTAATTAAGGTGAAAATTAATTTCATTTTCTTTAATTAGCTAATTATCTAATATAAATATTTTAATTAATTAATTTTTTTTAATTAAAACTAATAATATAAATTGTTTTTTCCATAAGCAAACATATATAATAATTTAATATATATTATTTTATTATGTGAGAGAGTTAAGAAGTAGGCATGAAATATTTGATGGCTTTGATATGTTTATTATCTAATTAAATTTAAAAAATATATTAAGATTTATATGTTTATTTTAACTCGATTCCAAAGAGATAATTGCAAATTTCCATTGATAATTAAATGAAAAATATATGTTGATTTTAAATTGTTTTAATACAAATTTAGTGTTCATTGATAAAAGTCAAAAAGTAAAGATAAAAGAGGAAGGAAAATTAGGTAGAAAATTAATGGTTGAAACTTTTATTTTTAAACATGATTGAATTTTAATACTTTTATTTGTATACAATGCATATAATAATTGTATAATTTTGATTTTATTTGGCTAAGGGAAAAAAATCCACTCAAATAAGATTTTTGACAATGTTTCTAGTAATTTTTCTTTTAATTTTGATTAGTACATAAACATATTATTCAAATCCCAATAACAAAACTTGCAAAATAAACACAAACATTTAATACCCAAACACTATTTATCCTGCATATCCAAACACTCTCATATACTAATTATCTTGCATATCCAAACACATATATTTATTATTCCAGACATTTAAATCTCAAATATTTAATATTCATAAAACAATATCGATGATCTAAATGAGCCGTTAATGGAAATATCTTAAAGTGTATTTTTTGGAATAATTTCAAAGTTCAAGGATTAAAATCATACTTTTAAAAGTCCTAAGGCATAATTGAAATCTAACCAAAAGTGTTTTTTTTTTTTTTTTTCCTTTTGCATACAGTCATCTTCTTATCCCCTGTGTGTGCAGCCGTTGTATTCTTATTGGATTGGTTGTAGTATCGTGGAAGGATGAACATGTTAAATTGTACCAGGAATTTAATAGGTTAATTGATTGGTTGAAAATAAAGAGTGGTCCATAGATATATGGTGTTTGAAAATCGTGATTTGGAGAATCAAACGTGAAAATGTGTTTTTTTTTTTAACATGTGGGTAAGAATTTGAAACTCTTACCTCTTATCCAAGATTTAGGGGGTGTTTGGATTGGGGAGTTGGGGGGAGTGGAGTTGGGAGGAGTTCCCAACTCCTTGTTTGGCCCAAGGATATTATAACTCCTATTGTGGGCCCCACAGATTTATTAACTCTCCCTCTAACGGTCCCACAAACTTATAAACTCCTTTTTCAACTCCCCACAACTTTACTATCTCCTTTTTTTACCTCACCTCACTCTACCCCTCTCTCTTCTCTCCTTTCATTTCTCTCTCTATTTTTTAGATAATTTTTTTTTAATTTCTTAATTTAAAAAAAATATTTATTTTTTTATATAAATTTCTCGTCATTATTACTAATTAATAATTAAATATAACTAATTATTAAAAAATAATTTTATTTTTATCCTATAATTTTAATAAAATTTTAACAAAAATATTTTTCTTTTTATTCTATAATTTTCTTTTTTAAATATAAATTATATAAGAATGTTTTAGATATGATACTATTATTTAAATTGAAATTCTTAGTGTAAATTATAGTACTACATAACCATTTTTTTAATTGATAAAAACATCCCTATCTCACTTCTTCCACATGTCATCTACAATTTTTTCTTAAGTTTAAACAAAAATTACTTATAACAAATAACAATCTTATCTTTTTTTGGCTTATTTTTTTTATTAATAGCTAAAAAACATATATAATTTATGATTTGAAGATAAGAAAAACATATTTTAAACTAACCCGTATTACTATTTAAGAAATTAGTGTTTAAAAATGTTAACGTATTAAAAAATTTTGGTTTTCAAATTAATCATATTCAAAGTAAAAAGATAAACGATTTCTTCTTCCAAACTTAATAACATAAAATAATTACAATAAATAACATAAATATATAGTAATATGAACAAAAGTACTATATATAATATTCATTTTGAATGGTGTTAAAAAATATATATTCATTTTGAACTTAATTATTTTAAAATAGCATAAATATTTGATATTTACTTCAAAGAATATATTATTTACAAATTAATCAAACTTTAAATAATCCATTACATTGATTAGTTAGAAAAATAAAATCTTAAATTATATAAAACAAATTATTTTATTAAGCTTGAAAAACAAATCTTAAATTAAAATTTAAAATTGACGAAAACAAGTCTTTAATAAAATTATAAAATATTCATAAAATAATAAAATTTAAAATCTCAATTTTAGGATTGACAGAAATAAATCTATATTATTTCTAGAATTGAGAGAATAAAAACATAAAAATCTTCAAGTTTATTTGAATCCCGTAAAATTAATGAATTGAAATTTTTCCGACTCACATGTAATATTTAAAAAATTTGTAAGAATTTCTTTTATTTGAAACTATCCAAGACAAATGAATAATTAATGTGATAGATATTGAAAAAAGAATATGAGGTATTTTGTTTAAAAAAAAATTCTTTAAAGAAATTTGTAAAGAATATATAAATTAATAAAAACAAAAAATCTCAATCTTAGAATTTATGAGAACAAATTCTTAATAATGAAAATTTTAGAAATTTTAGAAAAAATTTGTACAAAAAAAAGAGCTAAAATCAACTCAGACTTCATAACTCCATGTTTAATAAATATGTACCCCAAACACAGATTTCAGAACTCCTACTCCCTGCAAATCCTTGCCCCAAACACAGATTTCCTAACTCCAGACTAAACAACTCTGCACCCCAAACACAGACTTCCTAACTCCCCAGACTTCCTAACTCCCCAGACATATTAACTCCTACTCCCTGCAACTCCTTGCCCCAAACAGCCCCTTAATGTTTTAACTAGATGAGTTATGCTTAGATTGACATATGAAAATATAGTTGGGATTTACATATGAAAATATAGTTGGGATTTAAAAATCTATCTTTTTTAATTTGAAATATTGTTAGATGAAAACTACCCTGAAAATTTGCAATCAAACATAAATAAGTTATGAACTTTATTTTTTTATATAAAAAACATGGTTAAATTGCAAGTTTAGTCTATAAATTTTTAAGGTTGTGTCTAATGGGTTACTAGGGGCCTGGTTTGTATGAATTATATTTTATGTTTTGTATGATTCAACGAATATACATTTGGTAGATTTATTTTTGAAAACTTTTTTTTGATGTATGTGATTCAAAATTTCAAAGTCAAGGACATCCTGAAAGCAACATTTTTTATGTTTTCAGTGTATTCAAATTTTGAATTTAAAACTTTAAAATGCAGAATTAGATTTAAAAAGGTAATTTTTTTTTTATAAATATAGTATTTCATGCTATAAAATCATTTCATTTTTTTTGTTAAATTAAAATATGTATAATATAATATATTATAAATTATATGATATTGTAAAACAATAATCATACAAAACTTATAACATAAAACATATTCATAAATTAATTAATGGTAGTTGAGATTCAACCTAATATTTAGTAGAAAACTAGAATAATTTTTATGGTTTATGTTGGAGTGTTGATATAATTAAATTTACTATAACTCATTAAGTTTTTAGGTTGATTGATGATTTAACATGGTATCAGAGCATGAAATCCTGAGTTCAAACTCCTGTATTGGAGTGTTGATATAATTAAATTTACCATAACCCATCAAACGTCTAATAGTTTTTTTTTTTTTTTTTTTTTTTTTAAGTTTAACAATATGTGAGGTAGGAGATTCAAATCTTTAACTTCTTAATCGAAAGTACATGTTTTATATCAGTTTAGCTATATTCATGTTGGGCACCTAATAGGTTCTTGAACTTATAACTTTATGCCTATTAGACATTTTTTAAAAGTCATATATTAGGCACAATGGTAAATGCTCATTGACTAAAATTATAATTTAACTTAGAAAATTTGAAAGAAAAAAAATTCTAGGCCGCTTTCCATAGGTTCCCAAACAAGGGTTTCCTGAATTCTCATCTAACGTCCGACTATACGTGTAACCAAACAAAAGCAGTGAAATAGCACTGGAAATGGAGAAATTAATCAGCGTGTCCAAACACACTTCGATACACACGAAGTTCTAAACAAACATCTATAAAAGCGTTTTATTCGCAATTTGAGGGCCTCACAGTCTTTGTGCTCTTCGCTCTTCGCTCTCTTTCTCCCTTTCATCACATTTTATCTCAAATCTCAGATCTCTCTGTAACTCTCTCCCAAACAAAAAATGTTCTCCATTGCTGGATCTTCGGTTTCCATGCCTTCTCTCTCCGCCTCTTTCAAGCACTGCCAGGTAAATCGTTTTTCTCTTCTTTTTAGTTCATTTTTAGGGCTATCTGTTGTAAATTCAAGCTACTTTTGCTTGAAGCTTCGAAAATTTGGTTCAATGAATCTATAGATTTGCTTTTCTTTACTTTTTCGAAGTGTTTTTCAGGATCCGATTTGTTTTCTTGGAAAAGGTTGAGGAAATGTATGTGTTTGTTCCCTGTGATTAAAGTTACAGAATATTTTTGTTACTGTTCGGTTTGTTTATTGAGATTTCTGTTAAAATTGAACGAGTTAATTTTAAAATTCTTGAGGATTGACTCGATTGGGTACAGTACTCGGAATTTCGAGCATGGACGGTGATAGATCTGATTACTTTTATTCAGCGTCCATGAGTTTTGCCGTCAGATTTGATTGTAGAAACATATTTTGTTTGTTTAATATTGAGAAATCTTATCTAATTTTCATATTTTGTTATGTTATCTGTATTTTTAATGCTTCGGCTGGAATTTTCTAGCAGTTGTCTAGCGGCAGGATCTCAGGCTTGAAATTAGTTTCAGCGCCTTCAGGCAGGGCCAGTTTTCCCTTGCGAAGGAACTACAGGCAGAGAAGTCTTCAAGTTTGCTGTGCGGTAAGTGTTCTTCTACTATATTTTTCGTCATTTAATTGAAGTTTTTCTTCCTCGGTTTTTTGATACTGAGAGTTTCATCTTTCATGCATATTTGTTACTGGCTTTTAATCGCTAATGCTGTTGTTCTTGTAAGTTTTTCCTGTGTATCATTGGTACGGATTGTTTTGAAACTAGTTTTGTTGGCTCATATTGTTCTCTTTGAAATTGTTGCAATACATTGACTAGTAATAAATCAACTCAATTAAATGACATATAACATGAAATTATGGTTCTGTTTGTGCTCGCACTGATCTTCCTATGGTTGTTTATTTTTTGTGATTTTTGTAGTTTTCTATTCTGCTTCTGCAGGATATGATTGTGGGAGATAATGAAGATAAGACTTGAAATTCATTAATAAATGAGATATAGATAGATGAAAATGGCTAGAACAAGTCTGCATATAGATAGCTGCTGCTGGTTGCTTTAGCTTTTCATTATCACATTTTCGTTGATTCCACATATTTAAAACAAGAAGAATCTACATCCACACCATTGAACTCATAATATTTTGGCCATGGTCATGTGTTTGTAATGTTCTAAATGTCGACGTCGACGGAAATGTCGAGATTTCAATTTTATGGAAATGTCAATGTTGATGGATATTTCTAGAAAAATTATAAATTTAAAAAATTCATAAAAAATATTAAATTAACAAATAAACATTTCCTCCTTTTTAAGTAAGTTTAAATAAATTTCTTATTATTAATATTAGGTCTATATTAGTGATGTTTTGTTAATATATATATATTTTTTATATTTCGTCAATTTTTCTACAATATAATAGAAATATCGACCCACTCCTCGTGTCAATGTCGAATTCATGGACATGTAGAAATGTCGACACGTCAACGAAAATTTAAAACTCTTGTTGTTTGTGAGTTTATGGTTATGGTTAGAGCCTCGAAAGTTCCGATGATTAGTATGGTTTTGTTGTTTGTTTGTTTGTTTTTAACCTACATTGTATTCCAATGGAGAATGGCTTCTTTCTTTTCTTGCATCCATACGATAATGTTAAGTAGTTACATTGAACTTGTGAAACTCTTGGACAGGCAAAACCAGAGACCGTGGAAAAGGTGGTTGGAATCGTGAGGAAACAGCTTGCTCTATCTGGAGATTCTAAGATCAATGGAGAATCAAAGTTTTCTGAACTCGGAGCTGATTCTCTTGATACGGTAACAAATCAAATATATACCTTGAATGTATTATTAATACCTGTATTGCATATTTTTAGAAAATTTATCATCCATTTTCATTGCAGGAGTTGGTAAATTTATCATCCATCAGTAGTAGCATTCGCAAGTTAATTATTTCCTAATTTCTTAATTTGGGTGCTTTTAGATTTCGTTTTCTGTGTTTATCATTTTAAAAAAATTGGATGGAATTGAATTCCTTCAGTTTTCAAAAATGTTTTTGAAATGGTAAGTAAATTTTATAACCGAAAAACAAGTTTTTAAGAATAAATTTCTGTTTTCCAAAATTTTACTTTTTTGAAACCCAATCTTTGCTCCCTTTAGCATATATTCTCTCAAACATGTGTCTCACCAACTTTTTTCTTTTAGCTTTTCTCTCTCAAACTCGCATCTATCTACAATTTCGCTTTTTCTAAAACTTTTTGAAATTCTCTCCATAACTTCTTTTACCTTTATCTAATTTATCTTCTTCTCTCTGAATTTTATCTTCTAATTTTTTTTTTATATAGTTCAACAACTTGTACGGTTAGAAAATTTGAATCTCTACTTCTTGATCGAGGGTATATGCTACACCTACCATTGACCAGTTGAGCTATACTTTAGTCAGCAATTTTCTCTTCTAACTTGTCTGTGTAAAATATCTCTCTCTAAAACATATTTTCCTCTCTCTAATATTTGTTTTATAAATATGAGTATAATCTATAATGTTAGAATTTGAATTTCGGTATTTATAATTAAAACAAAATAAGATCATAAATTATTATCAAACTTGTGGCTTTTTCATTTCTAAAGTAGTTATCTCAAACATATTTTTTTTTTAAAAAAGGTTATCAAACATTTTTCGGTATAATAAACAGGAAATAGAAACAAAAAATATAATAACCAGAAATTAAAAACAAAAAAAAAATGGTTAAATCTATTGAAACTGGTGTAGATATGGAAAAAGCTTGTATGAGCTGTAACAATTTAAGACGTTGAAAAAATAAATTTTGTTTGGCATGATGGTTCTTTTAAAATGCTTTCAATCTTATATTATTTTGTTTTGTACATATTTCGTTTTCATCCCTCCTTAAACTTTTAGTTCAACCCTCAAATTTTCTAGTATAGTCCTTTGATTATGTATAAAAAAAAAAACTATTTAAGTAATTATAGGTAATTTTTCATTAATCATTTTAAATTCGTATTGACTTGCGATGGATTTATTTTAATCAAAGAAATGAATAAAAAGTTGTACTGACAATGACAAATGTTTTAGGAATCAAATTAAATAAACATGGAAAGTTTGAACACTAGAATAGGATTACAATTTTTTATTAAAAAAAAAGTAGAAAATAGGATCAGTTTTTTTTTTTCCATTTTTTTGAATATATGAATTTACTTTATTGTTTAAGTCCATATTTAGGCCCCCACCGTCATTTTTAAGTAAACCATCACTTAAAATGTGTTATATTTTTTTTAATCCAGATGTTTAAGAACAAGAAAACGCAACAATTAAATATATACTTTTCCAAACCGTTTTTATAATTACAAAGAAAAAATAGTTTTATTAAATTAGTTTGAAAAAAATAAACCAGTAAGAATTGAATTTCGAAAATACATTGGAAACACCAAATCTTCCTGTGTGTGTGTGTTTTTGTAGTCTAATCTTCCTGTGTTATTTCCTTTGAATTTTGACTGATTTTTTTTTTCAGTTTAACATGTGGTCTAAATGTGTATCCTTTGAATTTTTTAGTTCAACGTGTTGGTTAAGGATTCAAACTTCTAACATTTTTGTTGAGAATATCATGTCTTTAATTCCTGTTTGGAATGACTTTTTAAGTGCTTATCATTCTAAATAGACTCTTAATCAGCTCTTAATCCTATTTGTGTTGACTTTGGTTTTATATTTTTAAGGCTAAAAAAAACATGTTAAATACCCACCCATTTGTGTTGTCTTTAAGATTTCCCATGTTATTTTTGAGTAAAGAGGATTGAAATTGAATTGGTTGGTGTTATTGTATTGAATTCTGGGATGTAGGTTGAGATTGTGATGGGACTGGAAGAGGAATTTGATATCAGTGTTGAAGAAGAGAGCGCTCAAAGCATCACCACCGTCCAAGAGGCTGCGGATCTCATCGAGACTCTCATTTCTCAGGAAAAATAGATTTTTTTTTTTAAAAAAAAAAAGCCCTCTGCTTAATTTTAATTTAAAATTTGGTCCTCATTTTAGATCTCTCTCTCTCTGCTCCTCCTCCATACTCATTTGGATTAAGCATGGCCTCATTTACACTCGAAACTTAAATCCCTGCGTGAGAATTTTGAATCAGTTCTCTATTTGTCGTTATTTATTTTCCTTATATTATTAAACTAGTTTCTAGAATGTTCCACTTCTTTCTACTGCTGTCATTGCTTGTGTAATTGTTTTCTTTACATTTTATTTTATAATATTCCTCTCACGGAATGCCCAAAAAGAAATATATATATTCCTGTCACGGTGGTATAGGGATTGACATACACATATTATGTCTAAAGCTGGAGAGTCTCATGCCAGGTTTCTGAGTTCTCATTAGCTATTTAATACAATTACATTGTGAGAAAAACTTTGGAATTTGGAAGAATTAACATTTTGAAATTTGCTTCATAATGTTTCTTCTTTTAATATTAGAAAAGTATGTTTGTATGATGGTATTTTTCTCTTTTTTAATTTAATTATGAAAATTTAGGTAAAATTTTGAAATCTTAAAAGATTAATATTTGAAAATCTATATTTTGCTTTTGAAATTTGGTTAGGACTTTGAAAAATATTTTTGAAGTTAGATTGGAAAATAGACAGTTTAATTTTTTTTTTTTAAAAAAAAAAGAGTAAAGAGAGTTGTTTTAAGTTTCTAAAAATATTTAGTCACAGTTGATAGCCATTTGATTTTTGGCAAGGTTTTTACTCACCTATGATTTTGTTATCTATTTTTTACCACTAGTTTTGAAAACTTAAAATATATATATATATATATATATATTAAATTTGGTTAAGATTCTAAATGCTTCATTTAAGAAAGATTTCATGGTAAAAAAATTGGAAAAAAACAAGCACAAATTTTAAAAACTAAGGGGCCGTCTGGTTTAAAGTTTCATTCTATATGGAAATGCTATCGGATTTTGATAATAGTAAGTGATATCTTCATTTGTTTTATGAGATTAATTTAAGAAATTTTATATAATTATGGTACACTAATTAATAAAATAATCAAAATTAATTCAAAAATTAAATACAATTTTTCTAAAAATTAATGATTATATTTATTCAAGTGTAATTAATTATAATTATTAAAAATAATATCATACTAAACTAATCATAATTATAATTAATTAATTAAATATATTATTAATTAATGTATATATTTAAATAAATTAATATATTAAAATGGGATGTTAAAAAAATATGTATTTAAATCAATTAATCTATTAAACTGAAATTGTTAAATTCATATAATATAATTAAAATTTTAATGTAATTTTATTGATTATAGATTTAATTTACATATATTAATTAATTTAAATTAATTAACTTTAATAATATAAAATAAAATAATACATAAAGAATAAAGAAATGTATTAAAGATGAGAGAGAATAAAGAAATGTATTAAAGAGGAGAGAGAGAGGAAATGAAGAAAACCCATCTTTTGGAAGGGTATTCTTCATGGGTATAAGGGATGCATGGAATGGAAATAGGTTATTCTCACGCCCAATGTTACAAACCTTGTTCCAAACAAGGGGATGTATATCTCTTACCCATTCCCACCTTTATTCCCATCCTCATTCTCTCAATCCAAACGACCCCTAAATGGTTATCAAATAGAGCCTAAATCAAAAGTAAACTTCAATTCAAACATGCGAAGCAAAAAATGAAAGGGAAGAAAAAGAAAATCAAATTGATTTCATCAAATGAATGAGGTCGGTCTGATCTTGACAAATCTAAAGGGTATTTAGTTTATAAGTTTGATTTGTATAGCTAAAGTTTTAGTCTTTCTCGTATAGGGTATACAAGCATACAAATAATAAGCTAAATAGTAAGCTAAATGTCTAATTACCACACATTTTGCGTTTGAATAATCAGTTGATTTAATAGATTCTTTGATCAAGTTTTATCCTTTATATTTCCTAAAGGTACTGGGTAAGGTTCATCATACAAGTATTAATGGGGAAAAGAAAAGTGTTTCACTTTCACAAGATGCATATGTATCCTTTTAACACAAATATTTGATCGATACATTTAACTTACATTGATTCAATTAACTAAAGTATTGTTCTCTTAAAAAAAAAACTCAGTATTGTCTCAAATTTAATTTTAAAATATAATTAAATCAATGTTTCAAAGAAATAAATAATTAAAAAAGGTTAAACCATATACCTTGCAAAATTGTCTAATATAACCCTAAAATTTTAAAAATGTTTAATAAGTTCTCAAACTTTCACTTTTATGTCTAAAATCTCTAAACTTGCAGTTTTGTGTCAATTAAGTCCCTAACTTATTTTGTGTCTAATAAATTCTTGTGTTTTAAAAATATCAAATAGATCGGAGACTTATTAGACACAATTGAAGGTTTAAGAAACTATTAGATACATTTAACATTCATTGACCAATTAAGCAGCACAAAAGTGAAAGTTCACGAATTTATTAAGACACTTTTAAAGTCTTGATCTATTAGACACAATCCTCAAAATTCAAAATCTAAGGCCCGTTTGATAACCATTTAGTTTTTGATTTTTGAAAACGTTAAACTAAAAGTTGGTGCTAAAAAAGGTTAAATTCGAATTAATCATCAACAACAGAGTTAATTCAATTTACTGGCACCGAATATTAATTAACTCTCCTCTGTCCCCTTCTATCACGTGAGGAAGCTTATTCTATTTAATACCCTACAGTTTTTGACAATAAGTACAAGGCAAAAATGGCATGGGCATTTTAAATACTCATGTTGTTTTTCACCCACCTAACCTAAACTCAACCCAAATAGCTAAAAATGCCTTCTTGCAAGTTGTCATAAAATGATAAAAACAACTATATATATATATATATATATATATATATATAATGAATAGATATGAGGGAAAGACATGATAATGACAAAGGAAACCAGACAAGGAAGGCTTACCTAAACAGCACTGTTCAGAAAACATATTGATTGGTAAACATGTGACTCAAAATTTCAACTAAGACAACTAATTCACAGTTAGTGTGCATCACATGCACAGGGAGTCAGATTTCATGTTTGCCCATATGCAATCTGATTCAAACCCATGTGCCACCAAAATTACCCTCCTACTCACAGTAACAAAATCTAAGGGTACAAGCTAAAAGAAACTATAGAGAGGGGGGGGAATTAGATTTTAAAGTTTTTCCCCTAATTTACCCCTTTCAATTCTTAGAATTATTAATGCAAATTTTGTCTGAAAAGGAAATTACATAAGACATGAAATGCAGATATGGACATCCATCTCTATCAAACCTTGCAGATAATGCAGGTTTAAAATAAGAGTTCAGTACCTAAAAATACGGCAGATATTCCCAAATTCCAAATTATGGCAGAAAATCAAGTAGCCCATCAAAAATTAAAGCTGAAACACTATGCTATATATTTCTTATCTTACAGTACAAATGATCTGAATTTCCCCTGCAATAGTTCAACTGAAAGAAGCTCAACTAAAAGTACTATTTTCCATATACTAAAAAAAATGAAATTAAGAAAAAGGAAGAGAGGGAGACATCGGGGATTTGACGAATCAAGTACAAGTGGGACTCAAGACGTTTTAGGACTCAATGTAAGAGCAGAGAGAAGCCAGATAGAAGAAGAAGAAGCGAATTTGAAAAGCAAGGCAGGGGTTTGGGCGCTGCGAAGGAACCTGGTAGCCCAAATGGGGAAAGGGCCGAGGGATCGGGGCCAGGCGCCTCGAACTCGTCTGGATTTGGAGGGCTGGGGTTTGAGGGAATGGTGGGAATAGAACCAATGGGAGAAGGAATCTGACCGCCTGAAGAAGGCAGTAATGGAGCAATGTCAGGGGAGAGTTCTTGAAAAGAAGAGCTGCTGCTGGTGGTCAAAAATGATGGGGAGGCTGAGGCGATGGTGGAGGATTTTGGATTGGGTAGAGATGCTAAAGCAGCAAGCAAAGGTGAGGCCATGAAAGCCATAATGAGTGCTGAACAATACCAAAAGGAGGCCATTCTAATGATGATGAAATCAGTGGACTCTCTCTCACTGGAGGATGTGTAGTGTAATATATTTGTAAATATCGAGAGGGGAGAGGTATTGTTTTATTTTTTTTTTAAGGTTAAATTACAAGTTTAGTCCCTAAACTTTGAGATTATGTCTATTTGATTCTTGAATTTTCAAAAGTATCTAATAAGCTCTTAAACTTTCAATTATGAATTTAATAGATCTCCGACAAATTTGAAATTTTAAAAAATTAATTGATCTATTGGATATAAATTTAAATTTTATGTCTCATAAAATCTTAAAATTTCAATTATGTCTAGTAGATCGGTAAATTTTAAAAAATTGAAAGTTTAGAGACTAAATTTGTAATTTTAAAAATTCATGGATCAAATAGATACAAAATTCAAAGTTTAGATATTAAATTTGTAATTTAACTTTTTTTTTTTTGTTTTATTGGGTTGTTTTTTAAATTTTTTAACCCTTGCCCTTACTGAGCTGCCGAGACTCGGGAGGATGATGGTTTTAGGGACTTTTGTTTGAAATTATGACGTGGGACCTTTGACATGGGAGAATGGAGGAGCCAAGTAGACCAAATGCCACGTGGCGGGTGGTAAGTGGATGTCGTGGAGGGAATACAGGTTGTAATGTTTGGGGATGGGACAAAAGATTGGACTTTTTTGCTATGGCTTGTTTGGTAGCTGACGATTCCTCTTTAACCCGTGATATTGGCTCTCCTTAATTTACGATAATTCAGATCCTAAAGTCCAGTCCAATTGATCACAACCCAACTTTACCAAAATATGAATTTCACTCATCTCTCTACTTACTACGCCCTCTCTAGGATTTTTTAGAAAAATAGGAGCTTTTTCAAAAATATTATAAGAAACGAGCTGGGCCAAAAATATTTTTAAAAAAAGGGATTTTCTTTTATTTTTGACTAAATTATAAAAAAAATGCCCTTGAACTTTACCCTTTGTTTCAAAAATACCCCTTTATCTTTTCTAAAGTTTCAATATTACCCATGAGGTAGAATTCTATTAAACATTGGATCGTAACTTGACGTGGCTAACCCTAGATCAACAACATGACCATTAACGTGGCATTGAATGTCAAATATGACGTTGGACAATGTCGTTTTGAAGTTGAGGACTGGTTAGGGCTTTCTCACGCTTCTCCTCCCTCTTCATCAAACTTCGAATGATAGACCAATGATCTCCACTCCAAAAACTACCAAAAACCCTCTAATTCTTCTCATAGTAACAAAACAAACAACAAAATGGGTTTCTCCCTTTCAATCAAACAACAAAATGGGTTCCTCCCCTTCAATCCCCTCAATTTATGGCCATGATTGAACAAAACCCTATTGTAGTATTTATTGTTGTTAAAAAGTCTTTTCTCCTTTTCTTTTCTCTGATTGATTCTCATTTTGGGATTTTTTTTTTTTTGAGTTCTACGATGATTTTAGGTTCCCTAAACATTGAAGAGACGACTCATTCATAAATAAAGGAACAGAGAATGCTCAGAGAGGTAGGAAAATCAAGGGATAATGGAGAAATAAAAGGAAGACAAAGTATAGAGAGAGAGTGTGTTGATGGTCAAAATTGCAAAGAGGAGAAACGACAGTAACCTCTAAGGGGGTGTTTGGTTCCTTGTTTTGGAAGTGGAGAGTATGAGTTTGTTTAAACAAACTCACGTTTGGTTGGCAATTTTGTTAATCCAGGTTTGCTACAGTACATACTATTCCACGCATCAAGTTTGCTACAATGTTTTACCTTACTCACTAGCTTTGCTACGGTACTTTATTCATACTCCCCAAGTTTGCTACAATACACATTTTACCTTTAATCATGCTTTTAAAATGCATTAAATTTTTAACAAAAATATATTAGTTAGATAAAAATAATTAATTAATGATAACTTTATAATAAATAAGTAAATAAATTTAGTTCAATTTCAAATAGTAATAATTAATTTATAAACCGATATGTCGGTTTTGTTATACTTCATGTTTTAGAGCTGTATAATGATATATTTATAAGATGGAGTTTCTTTGTATTTTGTTCCTACATTGACAAATATTATAAAAAAAACAATTACAAAACTAACTAAATATTTATTTTACAAAATAATTATTCAAAAAATGTTCAGATTAACAATAATATTAAAAAATAAATTCTTCATTTACAAAGTAATAGTTCCTAATTTATAAGAAACTTATTATTATATTTTAAAATTTTAATTAACATATAAATTATAATAAAAAATATTTTATTATAAATTCCAAACCACACACGTTATATAAATCTAAATTTAATACGTCAATTTTCATTTGATAAAAAAAAGTCCATTTCTCTAAATCCACAACTTTCCTAAACTCATTTTCTTGTGAAAATTTTTAAATCATGTTATTATAGTCAATTAAAGACATAATATTTGTAAAATTAATTAATTAAACTATTTTGATTAGTGTATCTTGAAGTTAATAGCTTTAAAATAATATTATTTTAAAAAAAATTAACTTTATAACCTTATGTGTTCATTAAATATTGAAAGTTAAATTTAATAGTAATTTTGATGATAAATAGTAAATAACTTTTGTTAGCACAACAAGTTATAAATCATTAAATAAACAATTGATAACATTTTCTTTATGGTTAATTTTATGTTGGATATATTTGCATAAAAAAATTTGTTTATATTTGTTCACACTTTGGTAAATAGTATGAAAATATTTTGATGAACAATTAAATATTTATTCTATAAAATAATTATTGGAAGAAAATTGAGTGGACAAATATATTAAAAATATTTTATTTATTATTAAAATAATACTCTCTAATTTCATAATAAAAGTATACATTTTAAATATAATTTAATATATAGCTTTTATTACTTTAATTAAATAATTTATATTATTTATTACAAATTTTAAATTAACCAACCAAATACATATTTAATAAACTCAGGTTTAACAAATTAGAATTCAAAATAGATTTAACAAACTGACACCATTCAAACACTGGTTTAATAAACCCAGACTTAACAAACATATTTTCTGTATCATCCAAACACAGACTTAACAAACTCAGACTTAATAAACCCAGGTTTAACAAACCACTCAAACCTGCGAACCAAACGACCCCTAAAAGGCTTCATGAACAATGAAAATTGAAATATAACTCCCCCATATGAATTCAAAATTCAATTGCGCTCCTTTAGTTTTCAAATCTAACACAATGATGCAAAACAATTTTTGTTTCTTCTCAACCGTTGGGGGTGAACAATTTTCAATCTCAATCGTTTGAGGAGTGGATGAGAAGAATCGCCTAGCCCTAACCATCTAAAGTTTGACGAACAGAGACGAGGAGAAGAATCGTCGTTTGTTAGTGTGAGAAACCTCAAAACGACGTGGTCGAAGCTTTACATTCAGCCATGTTAATTGCCACGTGTTTCAAGGTTTTGCCACATCAAGTTTCCATCCCAGGTTTTAAGAGAATTTTTCTCCAAGGGTAGTTTTGATACCTTAATGAAAGATCGAGGACAATATTGAAAATTTTAAAAGAATAGAAGTATTTTTGAAACACATAGCAAAGTTCAAATGTATTTTTTATAACTTAGCCTTTATTTTTATTGGAGTGCATCTTATTGAAAGACGCACTCCAATAAAGACCAAAAAAAAAAAAAAAAGAGCTCATTTTTTGTAAATATTTTTTACGTAGCCCGTTCCTTATAATATTTTTTTGAAAAAAACCCTATTTTTCTAAAAAATCTTCCTCTCTCTATTCTAATTTCAATGATTAATCCCATTTCTTAAACTTGTTGAGCAGAATCAGCAGATTATGTGGAGGGATTTTTTGCTCCCAAAAAAACAATTAACCCAATTTGATCTGAAAGGAACATGGAAAGATCAAGAATAGATGCACAGAAATTTTACCAAATTGAAACTGACAAAATGTAGGGTGATGATACATTGGAAATGCCAAAAAATGTTGGCTTGCATTTGCATTTTCTTTCAGAGGCACCGAGCAAAATCTCCAACATAAGGATGGGATGTTCAGGGTTTTAATTTTGTCGAACTCAATGAAACTAACATTGGGATGGGATTTTGTGGTAAGTACTTTGTGTGGAGGCTACAAAGTTGAAGAAGATCACTATCAGATTGAATGCTTTATGTCTTTTCCTCATGGCTAAATTGATTCTTTCAACAAGTTAGAGCTCAAATTTTGTTAATGGTTCCAAGTTGTCCCATTAATAAGTTCTTGCTCTTGAGAACTCTTGTTTCTCAAGAGTAACATTAAAGGAATATGAACTTAGTCTCTTACGGCGCTGATTCCATGACCTTTTTTCTGTAAAATCTGAAGACACCAAAGCACAATCAGTTTTAAGGCTCTACTGAGGGGCAGAAAAAGGAGAGTCCAATATGTACTCTTTGTGGTTTTCCTTTTCATAGGTTACCCTCGCGACAAATGATATAAGCTACACGTTTTACCTGTAGGTTTTTGGCAAAATATTAGAAGAGTAGAAATCTCACAACAAAGAAGTGGTGGACTCTAAATACTATAAAAGAGGCTTATGGCTTTGGTTTCAAATTGTTCCAATTATAAACACTTTAAACTTTGGTGTATCAACTCTAGTTAAATTTCTTCTTTGTATTCTCTTGTTTGAAGGTGGGAAAAGAGTCTGAGTGGTACAAAGTTTTGAAAGAATGTTTGTTTTGTAGTTGGGGTCGGAGGGAGAAATTTTGTGTGATTATAATATTTTTCACACGGTTGAGTTTCTTTCTGGTGAGTCGTGTTTTTTTCTCTACTTTTGGAGTTTACCATGTAAATTCACAAAGAAAAATCCTGGGCATAATCAAACAAGAAAGAATGTCACACATGGAAAAAAAATCTTTAAAAGTATGATACTACTTTCATTAATGGTTAAATTATCAAAAATACCCCTGAACTATGGGGTTGGTTTCAATTATACCCCTGAACTTTGAAAAGTTTCATTTTAACCCTTGAACTTTGAAGTTTGTTTCAAAACAACATTTGAAGGCTTTTTCGTTAAATTCATGGATGGAAAATGATGTTTTTGCATTTGTATTGTTGCTTATGTGAACATATTTGAACATATACGTTGAAAAAAAAATCAAAACATATGCAAATACGTCATTTTTCATCTATAAATTTAACGGAAAAAACCTTCAAAGATTGTTTTGAAACAAACTTCAAAGTTCAAGGGTTAAAATGAAACTTTTCAAAGTTCAGGGGTATAATTGAAATCAACCCCATAATTCAAAGGTATTTTTGATAATTTAACCTTCATTAATTGTCAACTTCATTTAAAAATGATGTGGAGTCCAACTATATTAAAGAAAAATCATAATGTGAATACAGGGCTATTCCCACCGAAATTTTCTGTTGGAGATTTTGTTCAGAAGTTCAATCAATTTCTGTCCAACGTCCTGAAAGAAGTTCAGTAGGTGGAGAATACGGGCTTCGTCTTTTCAATCTCTTGTTCCCATTCAGTTTTGGGTACAGCGACATTCCTTATCAATAAGACAACCTTTACTGATTTACAAAATAAAACTACTTTTCAATTACTTTATGACCCACAAGTAGATTATACTTCTCCCTTCCTTCCAGAGAGAGAAAAAAAAATTATACTTCTCCCTAGGTTTTTGGTTGCTTAAATTTACCTTCTTACCGGATCAACTTTTGACTGAGTTAAAAATTCTGTTGGTTGCAGATGCATTCATAAGATCGAGTATAGATATGATGGAAATATGGGGAAAAAATATTATAAAGCTCGTTAAGGTATACTCATCAAGAATGTTAGGATTTCTTTTAAGATTTTTCTCATGCGGCAGAGCTCGCCAGTGCACAAATTCTTCTTGTGATCGCATTTATTTATAATTGGCCTTTTAAGCAACTTGATGCAAAAAAGTGTATTTCTCACTAGTGATCTTTTTTAGGAGATTATGTGAATCTACCCTTAGGTTTTCCTATACAGAGTCATGCGGAGAGATTTTTATGGTTCATAAATCCATTTATGATTGCCAATCCGAGCATAACATAGCTCAAAGGATAAGACACAACTTACCAACTTGAAGGTCTGGTTCGACCCCTGCCCCGTATTTTTTGAACCAAAAAAATCCATATAGGATTTGAAATAAGCCTCCAGACAATGGTTCTTTGATTTTTATTTTCTTTGTGCTGCATCTGTTCCTGGTTTTCAACAATTTATAAACCTAACACTCCTTTGTCACCAAGTTCAGGATATTTCTCTTAAAAAATTTAATTAGTCTATGCCATTGATATTTTAATTACTGGATCTGATGTGAGTGGCCCTGAAAATGGGCAGCTCGAGCTTAAGGATCTTGGTAGTTTGGCATTTTTATCGGTCTGTAGATTTGATCTCATAGAGGTATCTATCTTTCTAAACGTCATTAGACTTTTCAACTACTTAATTTCTGCATATGATATTTTTGGGCCACAAGCCTCCTCATTAGATCCTAAAATTCAGTGAAGTTCTTTTGATGGTGATGTCCTTAGTGATGCTTCTCTTCTTCATATTGGCATTTAGTTGGAAGGCTTCTCTATTTGACAATATCACGACCAGAGAGAGTCATGACTAAACCTACTTTGTGTTGCCTCTAGATTAGACTCTAGCAAAACCACCCAATGTGAATAAGCATGGACGTCTTGGTTTCACTTTCAAAATTCCATCTATTATTTCGCAAGTGTCAAATATTGTTTAGACATTTTAAGGCCGTTGGACTGAAATTTGTGGAAAGGACGAAAATAAAGTTCATAAGAAGAAACAGAAATGTTGTCGTCTAGCACCAAGGAGGCAGTAGCGCCCATGAATTACCGCCATCATGTTGGAGTGAAAATTCAGGTTCACAGATCAGAAGACAAAAAGTCATTCTGTTCTGCTCTACTAAATGGATTGAGTTGAAAATTAAACATGTTTTTAATTCTAGATACATTATACACAAATTAGTGTTTAATTTAGTGTATTCATGTATTTAAATTTTTAAGATGAATTAATTATGGATACATGTATGTATGGATTTACAAGATGAGATTTATTATGGGATCTAGATTGTTCCATGAGAATCCTAGGATTGTCTTTGGTGTGTTTAAAGCAAGTGTGTGGACAAGAAAAAACACAGAGAGTTTGAGAAAAAAAAGTGAATTAAATTTGTAGTTTCTTGAATAGTTTTCAATACAAGTGAATTTGTTTCTTCTCAAATAAGTTTTGTTTGATTATTTTCATTAGTGTCCATCACAAGCTTCTAACAGATTGCTAGTTGGGTAGGCAAGCAGATAATTCAGTAGCGCATTTTTCTGCTTAACAAAAATATCAAAACATGTTTGTCCAAAAACGGAGAAGATAGAGCTGTAAAAGTACCTGACGCCTTATGCCAGAATCCTACTAGCTCATGAGGTCTCCTCCAATCAAGTACTCCAACAGAACCAAATCTGACCATATTTGAGCAGATGTTTCCTCCCTGGTAAAGGCAGTATTAGCGGAAATTAAAACTCGGAATTATTTAACATAAACTTAAAAGGAGGACTTAGGAAGTCAAAGATAAAGAAATGAATAATTCCTAGTAGAATCGAACATGAGCTGTTAGATAACCCAACCGGAGAAATTATGAAATAGAAAATCTTAAAAAGTAAATGAACTTTTAGCACAATCTGGTTATCTTAGGGGTCGAGAATCCTAACCTGCGATCAGTGAAGAATGAGCTTACTGTCAGTTTATCAAACACAAGATATTCTCGCAGAAACCTCAATCCCGTTCGAACTCCAGCGTAAATACAAGGCAAAACCAAAAGTTCAACTAGTCAGAGATTGATCAGATCGATGCAGCAATCTCTTATGGTGATTACTTTTTCGAGAGTTAGAATTTAGACACATACGCCTCGGACCAAACTGAGAATTCCTTCTTCGTACAGTAATTGAGTTCTATTAACTTGCTTCGCGCAGAACCTTGTTCATTTGCCATATATGAACGCCTTAGGTTGCTGATTACTCAATCGTCTATTTTCTTCCACGGTATAGAGTCTACGAAGGCACTATTCTATACAGTATATCAAAAGTAGTGTTGATGATGACCAGAAAATCAACTTAGATTGACAGATAAATTAGCGGAAGGCTGAATAAAGCTCAGAAGACTTTACTGAGTAATTTGTAAAATTACACAACGAACCGAATCCTAGTAGCTCATGAGGTCTCCAATAAAGTACTCCAAAACGGACCGTGCTTGAGTAGATGTTTCCTCCCTGATTAAGCTTGGGCAGTATTGGCGGAAAACAAAACTCGGGGAAATTATCTGACGTCAACCTGAGAAGGAATAAGGAAGGTCAAAGTTGAAGAAAATGAATAATTCTAAGCTACTTCAATCGATAATGAGCTTTTAGATGATCCAGCAGCAGAAACTGTAAAATAGAAAATCTTAAAAGTAAACGAAAATCTAAGGAATCAAGAACCTATCCTGCGATCAGTGAAGGATGAGCATACAGCCAGTTCGTGAAGCACAATATATTCGCGCAGAAACCTCAACTAGTCAGAATTGAACAAATGCAGCGGCCTCTAATGGTGATTATTTTTTCGAAGTTTCAGCTACATACACCTCGGAGCAAAAACCTCCTTCTTCGTACTGTTGATTTGCTTCGTACAGAATCTTGATCATCTGCTATACATCAACGCGCGTAGTCGCCAATTACTCGATCGCCTTCTTCCTTCCACGGTATAGAGTCTACAAAAGCACAATTTAGAATATCAAAACTACTGCTGTCAATGACTGGACCAATTAGCAGAGTACAACAGAGAAATTCGCGGATTGACTAAAAATAAAGATCGAAAAACATTACCGAGAAATTTACGCCGCCAATGGAACTGCCGGAGATGTTATACTAACTCAACCTTGCCTCTGTTCGCTTTGCCAAGGTTCAAACTGGAGAGGACCACGATTTGTGCAGATAAACCGAAGCGAAGGAAGAAGAAGAATGAAAAGCTTCATAAATCGTGATCCGAGTTCAACGAGAGAGAATGCTGGCGATTGGCCATGGATCGAAGAACTGAAGAACGAATGAAGTAGGCGGGAACAGAAAAGAGAGATTGAAATTATGAAGTCCATGGCGGTTTCGGATGGATTTTGGCATACGTGCTTCTTAGGAATAAAATATGGTTAAAATATCATTTTACATGAAACCAAAAAGAAAATATCATTTTAGTCCATCTCGGACTTTTTTTTATTAATATTCTAGTTTTTAAAACTTATTATAAAAATATTGTCATTTTCAAACTATTTATAACAATATTGTAGTTTTAATTTGCTTGCAGATGGTTGTCTCATCTTCTTCAAAATAAACACAGAGCTCCACATTCGACTTTTGAAATCGAAAAACCAGCCCCACACCTCCACAGCCCCACTTTCCTCTCTCGTTTTCTACTCATTCTCGACCCCACTTGAAATTTTGGTCGTCATCTCAGTAAACAAAGTTGATCTTTGTCGGCATTGGAGTAAATATGAGCATTTTGTGGGCATTGGAATGTCTAAACAGCAAAAACGTCCACCATATCCAAGGAGTACAAAATTTGTCGGATTTGTGAGTTTTATTAAATCTTTCTCACTATTTTATTATGATTTGACTTATTTTTATTGTGGATATGTTGAATGAATATGAATTTGGTTAGAATTGTTGAATTTGATCATTGTTTGATATATATATATTCTATAAGATTGTTAGTTTTACATATTTTTTTAAGATATGTTGGATTTAATTTTATAAAAATGGTTTTAATAATTCGTTGGATTTAATTTTTTTCAAAGATTTGTTGGACTTATGTTATTTTTATAAGATTAACCGATTTAGGTTAATTGGATAGTTAAGGTCTTGTTTGATAACCATTTAGGCCCCGTTTGATAACCATTTGAGTTTTTGTTTTTAGTTTTTGAAAATTAAGCTAGTTTTTTCTCAATTTCTCTACAATGGTTTTCATCTCCCTTAAGGAATCATTTGAATTCTTAGCCAAATTCTAAAAACAAAAACAAGTTTTTGGAAACTACTTTTTTTAGTTTTCAAAACATGGCTTGGTTTTTGAAAACATAGGTAAAAATGAGATAACAAAACAAGTAAATCCATAGGTGGAAGTAGCATTTATAGGCTTAATTTTCAAAAACCAAAAACAAAAAACCAAGGCCCCGTTTGATAACCATTTGGTTTTTTGTTTTTGGTTTTTGAAAATTAAGCCTATAAATGCTACTTCCACCTATGGATTTACTTGTTTTGTTATCTCATTTTTACCTATGTTTTCAAAAACCAAGCCATGTTTTGAAAACTAAAAAAAGTAGTTTTCAAAAACTTGTTTTTGTTTTTAGAATTTGGCTAAGAATTCAAATGCTTCCTTAAGGGAGATGAAAACCATTGTAGAGAAATTGAGAGAAAACAAGCTTAATTTTCAAAAACTAAAAACAAAAACTCAAATGGTTATCAAACGGGGCCCAAATGGTTATCAAACGGGGCCTTAGTTTTTGGTTTTTAGTTTTTGAAAATTGTGCTTGTTTTCTCACCATTTCTCTACAAGAGCTTTCATCTTCTCTACAATGGTTTCCATCTTTCTTAAGAAAATACTTGAATTCTTAGCCAAATTCAAAAAACAAAAACAAGTTTTTGAAAACTACTTTTTTTAGTTTTCAAAACTTGGCTTGGTTTTTGAAAACACATCTAAAAAGTAGATAAGAAAACATGGAAAACCATAGGTGGAAGTAGTATTTATAGTCTTAATTTTCAAAAACCAAATGATTATCAAACGGGGCCTAAATTTTAGAAATTGAGTTTAATATATGAAGAAAATAGTTTTTTTTTTAAACTATAAATTGAGTTAGATAATTTTTTGTTTGATTAAACACTTCTAAATTTAATAAATTTTAGAAATTGAGTTTAATATAGAAAGAAATTAGTTTTTTTTTTTTTAAAAAAAAAAAAAACTAGAAATTGAGTTAGATAATTTTTTGTTTAATTAGAAAATGTTCTAGATTTTGATTATATTTTAGAAATTGAATTTAATATAGGAAGAAATTAGTTTTCTTTTTTTTTTTAAAAAACTATAAATTGAGTTAGATAATTTTGTTGTAATTGATTATTATAAAATGTTCTCATATTATTAGAAATTAGTTAAAACCGATTTAGGTCATGATATTTGGGACTTTTTAGAGAAATAAGGGTATTTTTAAAACTTATTACAGAAAACAGGTGAAGACCAAAACGTTTTACAAAAAACGAGCATTTTTTTTGTCTACAAGAGACGCATTCCATGGGAAAATTTTTGGTCAAATCTCATTTTTTGTAAAACGTTTTACAAAAAATTCCCTTATTTCTCTAAAAAGTCCAATTTTCACTATTCTCTACTTCATCATCATCTTCTTCTTCAAAACACTTCAAAAACACAACCAGAAAATGAGATCCATGAAATCAAGAACTTCCAAATCCAAACCCACTGCTCCACCGACCGACCTTCTCGTCTGTTTTCCGGCACGTGCCCATCTCCCCCTTCTGCCGAAACCCGTCTGCAGTCTGGCCAGAGCTCCCTCAATTCGTTGCTTCAGAGGCTTCCCTCAATCCGAAATCACATCAGAAGAAGAAGAAGACGACGACGAAGAATCTGAATCCGTATCCGAAGAAGAACCACCCGAAGCATCAAGAAGGACCATGTTCTCGGAATGGTTCATGGTTCTACAGGAAGAAGAAGAAACCAAACCCAGAAACGACGTCGTTTCTTCACTCGATCTCCAACCTTCCTCTGTTCTGCCGCCAAATGCTCTGTTACTGATGTGTTTCAGATCTGCCCCATCAATCGGCTGGATCGAACGAAAACCAAAGTAGAACCGTGGGAAAACATTGAGATTCTCCTTCCAGGCCTTCATCACGAAGGCGTCATTAACCGAAATACAGGCGATTGTGTCGACTCCCTTGGCCTTAAGCTCAGCCGATTTCTCAACGAAATCGGGAAGGTGCTTCTGAGAGCAAGTCGGGGTGAAAGCACCAGGAACGGCAAAGAAGAAGGCCTTTTTGCCCTTGGTGAGGTCGGAGACGGTGGTGGTCTGGAGCTTGCCGGCCGGGTCGAAGTAGGAAAAAATGGACTCGAAAGCTTGTCGCTGATGGCAATGGTGGCGGAGATTGTGGATTTGGAGGTCGGAGAAGAGGAGAATCGGAGGGGTTTGGGGGAGATGAGGCGGTGGGGTTTGAGGGGAAGGGAAGAGAAGGAGAGATGGGAAGAGAGAGCGGTGGCTCTTGAGGGAAAGAGAGAAGTGGAAGAAGAAGAGGAGATGGAGAAAGAGAGCCTGGAAATGGAGAAAGCGGCCGCCATTGTTGTTGAGAGATAGAGAGGAGAGGGAGGAGTTTCGAGTGGTTTTGATTTGACCAAAAATTTTCCCACGGAATGCGTCTCTTGTAGAGACGCATTCCAATGAAGACAAAAAAAATGCTCGTTTTTTGTAAAACGTTTTGGTCTTCACCTGTTTTCTGTAATAAGTTTTAAAAATTCCCTTATTTCTCTAAAAAGTCCTGATATTTGGCGTACGATGAGTCCACTAGTATGTTTTCATATTATTGAGTGGCATCTACCGAACAGAGTTATGAGACAATTTGGGATGAAATAAACTATCGAAGAAGTGTGTTAGACAGAGCCAAAGTTGCATGACATAGACCTTCGACAACTAGATTGGTCGATCGCGCTGACACCATATGTAGCGAGATGGCATTCATGTCGAGAGTTTGTAGCCGATGCTCCTCCAGTTGATGCATATGGACATACGACTCCATATTACATTGATTGATATATGAATATTACTCTACACTACATCACTCGCGAGAGAGCGTCCTATGGTCAAGTGGTACTAGTTTCAATTAAATTCTAAAGTTATATTTACTTTAATTATAAATTCGTTTATCAATATTGTCTAATTTTTCTTATCATTTGAAGAGATTGTGCTTCAAACAAATTCGAGAACTTTTACAAAATTTAGAGATTCTAAATTTATGCGACAGTGGGGACCTAAATATGGATCAGTTACATTATTTGTATAGCATCCCTATTGCTCCACAACATGGTCCTAAACAAAGAAGGTGTGCTCGATAACAGAACAATGCTCAGCAGCAAGATGTTGCAGTAGAGGAGGTTCGTCATGATGAGGTTCACCATGATGATGACGACATGCCTCCCATCACTCAGATGCAAGATGGTGTTGGTTCTTCCACTCCGATGATGATGATACCGACTCCTGGTTCACGGTACCGTCATACACCACCACATTATGCTTCTAAGGATGGTCCATCATCATCATCACAAGCTCGGGGATGCGGACGTAAACGTGGAGAACATGATCACTATTTGTATCCTACTAGAGCACAAGAATAATCAAATTAATTGGAAGCCCAAGAGGATTAGGATGAGACACTGAGGGATCGTCGTCGAAAACCACCTCGTAATTGACGACCTCCACCATGTGGCATGCACTAGACTTTTTTTTATTCTTATATGTAAAGTGAACATTCACTTTGGTTAATATTTTATCTATTATTCCATTACTTAGCAATTAAAATATTTTTTAAAAAAATTAAAAACGAAGAAATTCATCTTCTAAAAAGGGAATTAAGACAATTAGAAAATAAAAAATAACTATTATTTTAAAAATAATGAATAAAAGACTAAAAAAAACATTCACTTTGGTTTAATATTCTATCTACTATTTCATTACTTATCAATTTAAATATTTGTGTTTACTACTATTCCATTACGTAGCAATTAAAATATTTGTGTTTAAATTAAAAAAGAAGAAATTCATATTATGAAAAAGGAATTAAAATAGTATTATGAAAAAGAAAAAATGAAGTAAGAAAATTAGAAAAAGAAAAAATAAACTATCAACAAGAATGAAGAAAAAAACTAAAAAAAAAAAAAACATGGGGATGGTCGTGACATGTACACGCGTTTGAGATGGTCGTCTCTTGAATAAACGACCATCTGTCGCGTACACTTGGTCGTCTCTTTAAGAGATGACCATCTCAAACGCGTGTACATGATCGTCTCTTCAAGAGACGACTATCTGCCAGCGAATTAAAACTACAATATTGTTATAAATAGTTTGAAAATTACAATATTTTTATAATAAGTTTTAAAAACTACAATATTAATAATAATAATAATAATAATAAAAAGTCCCTATAACTATGGATTCATTTTATTTGGGTCTTTGTAATTTCAAATGTTTAGATTTATTTTCTATACTTTCAATAAATCATTAAATTAGTCTTTATTGTTAGATTGAAGTTAATTTTTATCAAATATGATTGAATAAAAATAATAATTTTCATTCAAGAAAATACACTAATAGATTTTTTTTTAAACAAAAAAAAGTTAACCATAAGTTAATAATATTGACTTATTTTAAGATTTATTGAAAGTACAAGGGCTAAAATGAAACATGTCTCAAAGTTAGGAACTAAAATGGTATTTTAACCTAGAATAATATTTTTAAAGAAAAAAAAATAGACATTCCATTTGTTTTCTAAATTATAGAAAAATATTCCCAAACTTTAGACCTCATTTCAGTAATACTCTTGAACTTTAAAAAAGTTATATTAATAACCTTATCGTTAATAGTTGTAACGAAAAAACTACAAGCATGCTAAAAATTAAAAGGTAGCTGACATGGCAAGTGAACACGACCGATATGTTGTGAAGTTACTGTCCCCCTTCATGCCGTTATTGATGTTGCAGTAACAATTTGATTGCTGTAAAAATGGTGTGGTTGTAAAATGGGGCTATGGTAAAAAATATGCTATAAACTGCCTCCACCCCCTCTTCATGTTGGTGGTGTTGTAAAACTAGTTTGCAGTAAAAATATAGGGTTGTTGTAATATTGTTGGTTTTTGTATTGGTTTTGGATTAACTTTGTTGGTTTTGTTTTTTTATTACTTTGTTGGTTGAGTTTGTGGATTTATTTTGTTGATGTTGGTTTTGGACTTTTGATCATTCATTTGATTTTTTATTTTTAGTTTTGGAAAATTAGACTTATTTTCTCATAATTATTTCTTAAGTAAACATTTAAATCCTTATTCATATTTCAAAACACAAAAATAAATTTTAATTTTTTTTTTAATTTTTAAAACTTGACTTGATTTTTTAAAACATTGGTAGAGAATAAATAACAAAACAAACAAACTTATAGGTAGAAATAGTGTTTATTTGAGGTTTGTGAAGTGTAAATTTAGTCTATTTGATCAGGGACTAAATTACAAATTTAATCCCTGAACTTTGAGATTTATGTATATTTGATCCATGAACTTTCAAAATTACAAATATAATCTCTGACTTGCAAATTTTTTAAAATTCATGAGCTTTTAGGGTTCCATAAGACACAAAATTCAAATTTATATCTAATATATCAATTAATTTTTTTAAATTTTAAATTTGTTAGGGACGTAATAGACCAAACAAAATTGAAAATTCAATGACCTATTAGACATTTTTGAAAGTTCGGATTAAATAGACACAAACTTCAAAATTCAATGACTAAACTTGTAATTTAACCTTAATTAAAAGTTTAGTTTCGAAAATAGTTTATAGAGGCACGGTGAAGTCATTTTAGGGATATTTTATCTAACTTGACTTATTTTTAATAATAATGCTAAACTATAATTTATATATAATTGATATTAAATTGATTAAGTGTAATTTTCAAAATATTCTAGAGAAGTGTGTGGGGTTTTATGATTATTTTATTAAAGGTTAAAATATCATTTTGGTCCCTGTACTTTGAGCTTTATTCCATTTTGGTCCATGTACTTTCAAATCTCCAATTTTAGTCTCCATACTTTCAATAAAGCTTAAAATTGGTCCCTACTATTAGTTTGTGGTTAATTTTTCTTAAAAAAAGTTAGTCTCTATTAACTTTTCCTCTATAAATTTTGGAAGTATGTTCACATGGTGTATTTTCTTGTATTAAAATTATTATTATTATTTAACTAATTTTGATAAAAATTAACTTCAAACTTGTCATAGGGGACCAATTTTAAGCTTTATTGAAAGTACGTGGACTAAAATTGGACATTCAAAAGTACAGGGACCAAAATAGAACAAAGTCCAAAGTACAGGGACCAAAATGATATTTTAACCTTTATTAAATCAATATATTTTCTAATGTATTATTAGTAATCCATTTTAAATTATAATTAAAATGTAATTTATATTAAAATTAATTAAGTGCACTTTTCTTGTAAAAAATTTTGGGATATTTTATAATTGTAATTGAAATATAGTTTAGAATATAATTAATTAAGTGCCATGCAAAAAAAAAAAAAAAAAAAAAAAAAAAAAAAAAAAAGAGAGAAGTGTAGAGATCTTTAAATATTTGAAATGTCATCAATGTGAAAAAGCTAAAACGGATTTGGAAGGTGAAAATCAATTCACATGGCAACATAAAAAACCTCAAGATGTCATGGAGTTTTATACAATACAAGCAGTTGGTCAATACTTTCATGATGAGCCATAAGCTATCTACGAGGTGCAAACTACGATGAAAGTTTGATAGCAATCTCATAAAGCATAATTAAGGTGTGGATGCCCTTATCTTGTATGGCAAGGAACAAATTTTATTGTATGGTGAGTAGAAAATTCAATATGACGATTGGTGTTACCTTGAGTCTTTGGAATCGTCACAACCTCGAGCCTTTGGTAGGCAAGGTGTTTGAGAATTTGTAGTAAGAGTGTACACGGATTGGGTTGAAGGGTTTTTTTAAACCAACCTGAAAATTTGGGTTGGTCAGGTTGGCTACCTGAACGACCTAATCGGGTTGGGTTGGGTCGCCGGGTTGAGTTTTTTTATTTTTTATTTTATAATTCTCTTAATTATTTAAAATAATTTTTGCTTGAATTAATAACTAAAATCACATAAAATTCAAATATCAAATTTCAAAGTTCATAACATCTTCATATTCGTTACAAACCTAGATGTGAAAAATATTAAAAGTTCGCAAATAATTTATAAGTATATATATATTTAAAATAATAATAATAATAATACATTTTGGGTTGGGTTGGATTGGGTCGGGTCAACCCCAACCTAAAAAGGCCAACCTAAGAACCGACCCGAAAATTCGATTATCTAAAATTCTAACCAAATCCAAACTGAAAAGAAAACTAACCCAACCCAACGCTTACGGTTTGGGTTGGATAATCTGGGTTGCTCGAGTTATTGAATTATTTGTACACCCCTAATTTGCGGTAGTGAGTTTATGTGACCTTGGGTCAAATAGGTTATTGCTACTGCATGTTTTTTTTTTACATTTTTTTTCCTTTTGTTCACGTCTTCTTATCTTACAACCCTTATGTTTATTTTATTTTTTTATATTGTCAATAGTTATCTTTAAGCTTTAAAAAACACGTGCAAGGCGCACATTGTTTAACTAGTATGTGAAAGTGGTAGTACTACTCCTATTCATAATTTAACATATTATTAGGTGATACTATTTTATTTCAGGGACCTTTGTTCATTTTTAAATCTTATTAATGTGACAAATAAATAATTAAAGTATTAGAAAAAAAATAATACTATATTAATTTTGTTGGGATTGTTGGGAGTGCAACCAAAGTCCCACATTGACTAAATAAGGGAAAGATCATGTGTTTATAAGTGAGGAACACTATCTCCATTGGTATAAGGCATTTTGGGTGAAACAAAAAATAAAGTCATGAGGGCTTATGCCCAAAGTGGACAATATCATACCAATGTGGAGATAGGGTCGTTGTCTCTAACAAATTTGGTACTAAGGTATTTTCTACATGAAATCTACTCTACCTACTTATATTTTGACACGAGAAATTCAGTTAAGTGACCTAGAGAATAAGAAGAAGAAGAAAATGAGAAAAAAAAATGTACCAAAAAGGTTAAGAGAGTTCAAATCTTCACCTCACTAGTTGAAAAAAAAAATAGTTCAGCTACATTTAAGTTGAATATCAATATATACAATTGTATGTGTGTATACATGCAGCAGTGAGTATAATTCAGTAGTAATTGACATGTATTTTCAATTAAAAAATCAGGTATTCGAGTTCTCCTATCCCCAAATGTTGTTGAACCCATGAAAGAAAAAGAAGAAAAGGTATATGTGTATACATATTAGAAAGCTTGTAGTTGACATGTTAATGCTACTCAAAGATTAGCCACTCCTGTGATGCTGCTATCAAATTGTTTTTAGAACAAAATATACTTAAGAAGTGATTGTAAGAAAATAAAAAGGAAAAAAAAAAACTTGTGGAGTATTTTTTGGTAAAAAAAAAATTAAGCATTGTCAATAATGTAGAGCCAATAATTGGTTTTTTTTTTCTTTCTTTTGTCGTGATTTTTTTTTATTGAAGTGTTGTTAATTAAAGCATTTATGTTAAAATCACTCTCAAATACACCTTTATGTACAATAAATATTTAAGTGAATGAGTCGTGGTCACACCAATTTGGATCAAATGGCTTGGACATGATCATTGCAAGTTATAAAATGGTGTTTGCTTGGTTGGTGAAATTTAAAAGGCTCCAATTAACATCTCAACAAGTATGTTTGATCTCTAGAGAGGTAAGTGATGATACGTACCCAGGCTAGCGCTAGATGTGAAAAAAAAAATTTTGAGACCATATCACAAATTAAAATGTACATATATTATGATCACTGTTAGTCGATGTATATCAACGATTACAATTATTGCATTGCTACTTATATCATTTATTTGTTGTAAAACAGAGATGATAGTAGGTGGGGAAATTTGAAAAATAATTATCAAGATTCAAATCAAAAGGGAAGTTTAGGGCTAGTATGCCATTCAAATTATGTTTGGTGTTTTTTTTATTTAAGGAATCAAATAGATTTAGTGAATATTGTTTGGTGGATTTGTTTTTGAAGATTGCCTTTTGAATTATGCGATAAAACTACGTAAGATTTTGAAAATAAGATTTTTATGTTTAAATATCAATCCAAACATAACTTAGTGGATGAGATACCAATTACTAATTTAAAGATCGATGATTCAATCCATCCATCCCACAATTGTCTAACTAAGAAAAATGGTTAAAATACTATTTTGGTCATTGCACTTTGAGTTTTGTTCCATTTTAGTCCATATACTTTCAAATGTCTAATTTTAGTCCATGTACTTTTAATAAAGTTTAAAATTTGTTCATACTATTAGTTTATTATTAAGTTTTCTTAAAAAAAACTAGCCTTTATTAGATTTCCTTCTATGGATTTTGGAAGTATGTTTTTGTCGTTTCTTTTTATTCAAATTATTATTCTTATTTAACTAATTTGATAAAAAAATTAACTTCAAACTTATTATGGGAACCAATTTTAAGCTTTATGGAAAGTACAACGACTAAAATTGAACATTTGAAAATACATTGACCAAAATAGAACAAACCCAAAATATAGAGACCAAAATGGTATTTTAACCAAACAAAATTATGTTTAAATTTTCTTATATATATATATATATATATATATATATATATATATATATATATATATATATATATATATATATATACATACATATATTCATAAATATATTATTCACATTATGATGTAATTTATTTTATTTTTTTCCTTTTAATTAAAACAAGTATAACATAATATATTATAAATTATATAACATTATAAACAATCCTTAATACAAAATGTATGACGTAAAACATGTTTATAAATTAATTAGAATATTTTATAGTAAATTAAATATTTAGTTGATAATTACCAATATTTTTATTGTTCATATCACTAAACACGTATGTTTTTTTGACCAAAAAGTCAGAGATTTAAATATATCCACTCCTATTTATTGTTGAACTAAAAGGTAGACTTGTGTTTTTTTTTAGAATAATACATTTTTGGTCCTTGAAGTTTGGGTTTGGTTGCATATGGGTCTATGAATTTTCAAACTCAACAATTGTATCCCTAAAGTTTGCATTTGATTGTATTTTAGTCACTCTGTCACTTTTTATGTTAGTTGACTAACATAATGCATGTTTTATTATTATTAAAAATATATATTTTTAATATTTTGAAATAAAAAAAATATTAAATTTGTTTTTTCTTTTTGTTTCCCCTATTATTTCTTCATCTTCCATCTCTTCCCTCCCTACCTTCATCTTCACCTAAACCCTTATGACGTTTTCCCTCCTCTTATTCTTTCCTCTTATTCATCTTTTTTCCTTCCTTGTCGTCAACCACCATTGACTGAAACGAGGGTGTATGAACTCGTTTATGCGCGGCTTGGGTATTGTGTGGATCTCGCTTGAAATCGGCGAAAACTGGCAGATCTAATATGTTGCCACTGCATGTATTCGCTAGTCGTCGTAGGTCGCTCAGGTCTTGCGTGGATCTCTCCTGAAATCATTAGAAACAAGAGTGTATGAACTCATAGGCCACTTCGATTTGGTCGTCGGGACATCAGCTTGTGACGTGGGTTTGGTCTTTGGAGGTTCAGATCGGTGTGGGTATTCGCACTGGGAGTATGTCGTCCATCCGTCGTGGGTCTCGTCATGCGAAGATGCCAAATTTGTGTGTGGACGTGGACTCGTCTAAACTCATCGGACATCGTGCTTCCTTTTGCTTCAGTTCGATGGTGGTCGGTAGTAGGGCAGGAAAAAAGAAGAATACGAGGAGAGAATAATAAGAGAATGAGGAAGAATAAGAGAACAAAAATGGCGACGAGCAGTAAAATTGTTGAGTTTGAAAACTTTAGGGACTGATAAGCCTTAGAATTAAGGCTTATTTAAGTCCCAATTGCTTAAAATATTTTTGTTTGTCCTAAGATTAATTGAAAATAGTGGAAGATTGCTTGAATTTAAGGAAGAATTTAATGTGATAGCATTTGGAATAGAATTCTAAATAAATTGATTCTTTTTGCAGAAATTATGGAAATTGCTAAATCAGATTGCCAAATCTGATTTTGCAATTGTTTCTGGAGCAGGGAATGTGAAGATTGCTAAACTCGATTTGGCAATCCTGGGCAGAGAATATATCCGCGTGAATGACGAAACCCATATATGGGAAGAACAATTTCCGCACGATTCGAGGGAATTTGAGCATGATTTTTGGGCAATCTTCAACCCTAATGAAGACCTATAGATGGGGAGGAAGAAGAGGAGCTATTAATCGGATTTTGAGGGCCATTTGAATGATCAATTTCGTGGGTTTTTGGGCTTTAAAAAAGGAAAAAAATCTGCATTAAACCCATTCCGAAAATCTTCAATTACAGCCCGATTTGGAGGAATTTAAGCACGAAATTTGGGCATTCTTCAACCCTAATGAAGGCCTATAAATGGGGAAGAAGAATTGGAGCTAAAGAGGCGATTTTCGGAGGTGTTTTTGGGAGTTTTTGCTCGTGGGTTTTTGTCACGTTTTTGGCCTCTGTTTTATGCGTTTTCTGCTGTTTTTTTTTTACCAAAAATCTGATGCAATGTAGTTCTATTTGTCCTTAAATCTTTCTAGTCCAATTCAAGTGAAGAAGAGGCGGATTTGGAGAGAAATTGACTGGTGTTTTAGTTTTCGTTTTATGCTCTGTTTTTGGGATTTGCTGAACATTTTTTGGGTTGCCAGGGATGTGCAGCCCCTGTTTTCCATGTCTTTGCGAATTTCTTCTGTAATTTCAATAGAATTAGCAGTACCCAATTGTTGTTATTTTGATTTCTTGTTTGTATTACGTTTTAGTTTAATTTAAGATAGGCATTTTAGAAGGAATTCGATTGGTGGTCCAAATTCGGTTTGCACTTTGTTTTTCTGAAATTTTCTGGAAGTTCTATTGCCGATGGATTCAATTTCTTGTCTTGCTTCTTTTTAATTCATTTTGTATTAAAAACAGTGGCTGTTACAGTTAATATTTTTTTTTAACTTCTTCTTTTATGATAAGTTCCTAATAGTTCCAATTTGTTTTGATTTATTCCTTGCTCAATCTTATTACACAAATTCTCAATATGAATTTTTTTTCAAAAATTAGTTTTAGGATTTTTATCTTTAATATGAGCTAAAACTTCTTAGGGGGTTCAAGGATGTGAATTCCCTAAGAAGTAAATGTAGCCAAAATTTCAATAAAAACCAAGCCTACATCTCAATTGTTTGCTTGTGTTGATTAAATTTCCGTTGAGATCCTAGAGTGATCAACTAGGGTATCAACTTAAGCTTAGATCTAATACCGACGGGGTTAGGGATAAGCGGATTTCACACAAGTGATGGAGTAAAAGAGCTTAGACATAAGCCATTCCTTACCCTAGACATAGGGATTAAGGACTCCAATACCCATAAAATTGTGAGCTAAAAATTATCTAAGATAGAGGGACTATAGACATATAGGTCTCTCACTTAGCCTCCTAAAAAACCCAATTTCGAGGTAAATAGGAGATGCAAATTTGGTTTACAATTGAGTGTAGAGTAGGTTGGAATTGCAATTTTGGTTGCAATTACGACTTAGGGCAATGACATTCTTGAGCCCCATCCTTTATCATTTCATTATCTAAGTTCATCCAATTTGCTATTTCATATTGCCAATTTAGGTTCAGCAATTTAATTTTGCAATTTTTAGTCATTTCGCTCATTGCCAAATTAGAATCTGCAATTCAATTCTGCAATTTCTGTTATTTCCAACATTGCCATTTCTAGATTTAGCAATTGGATTTAGCAATTTCTGTTTTTCACCAACAACCTATCCCAACTTTATTTTTGCATTTTTACTTTTCACACCTGCAATTTTCCTTACACTTTTGCAAAACAAAACCTTTGTTACTCCGTTCCCTGTGGGATTCGATACTTGGTACTCAGATACCAATTTATATTACTTCGATCGCGTGCGCTTGCGTGACCACCGATCAGGGACCCAAATGCAACCAAATCCAAACCTCAGAGACCACAAGTGTATTGTTCTTTTTCTATTTTTGTTTGAAATGAAGAAGTATAGATATTTTAACCATTAAATTATGTTCACATTGACATGTGATAATATTTATTCATTGAACTATACTTAGATTGACATATCCTTATTTAGTTGTTTTTCTTAGTTCAACAACTCACACATGAGGATGGAGGATTCAAACCTCTAACACCTTAGTCGATGGTACATACCTTAACTGGTATGCTTAGGTTGGCTATCCTAATTCATTTTTTTTAATATAGTTCAACAATATACGGGGTGAGAGATTCAAACCTCAATCCTCTTGATCGAGAGCATATGCCTTAATCAATTGAGTTATGTTACAACTATCCTTATTTAGTTAAAAGTGTTAAAAATAAGGACTTCATAGAAACACGTTTTTTAATGAAAAAAACACAGTTTACAATGGATTAAATTAACACTGTGGTAGAAATTTAATGGGTTAAATTACAAGTTTAGTCCATGAACTTTCAAGTTTGTGTCTATTTGGTCTCTGAACTTCAAAAATGTCTCATAGGTCTTTGAACTTTCAATTTTATGTTCAATAAATCATTGGCATATTCGAAAATTTTTAAAAGTAACTAATCAATTAGATATAAAATTGAATTTTACGTTTAATGAACCATAAACTTTTAATTTTGTGTCTAGTAGTTCTATGAATTTTAAAAAATGTCGAACAGGTCAGGGACATATTAGATACAAAATTAAAAATTAAGGGATTTATTAGACATAAAATTTAAAGTTTAAAAACCTATTAGATATTTTTTTAAGTTCATATACCTATTGAACACACAATTGAAAGTATAAAAACCTATTAGACAATTTTTAAAGTTCATGGACTAAATAGATATAAACTTATAAATTTAGGAATTAAACTTGTAATTTACCCAAATTCAACGACTAAATTTGTAATTTTAACAACCTTCGGAAGGATGTTTTGGTAATTTCATTCATCAAAACCATCATTTATTTTCATTTAATCAGCGGGCGTAGAAAGAGAAGAATCGCGAATGAGAGCAATCGATACCGTAGAATTTGCATCGAATCTCTCAGGCGAAGAGCCCTGACTTTAAACGTTATTACATTAACCATTTTCAAAAATCACCAAAGAAATTCATTCACTGCAAATCGCTCTGATTTTCTTCCGATGCCCAAACATCGCGCTGCCCTCAAAGTTCTCTTCTCCTTCAATTCTCAACTCTGTGTTTTTGTTGCTTTTCAACTGACAAAAAGCACAAGTAAGCACCCATCTTATTTTATTTTTCCTTCTTCCTTGAAATCACTATTTATGAACATGTTTGGGGTTTTGTTTGAACCTCCTCATCGAATCGTCGTCTCTAAACTTCTGCAGATTTCGAGGTCATGTTTCTGTTGGGCTTGTACTTTTGACTAAAATGGATTCAATGGCGTTTTTGAAGTTTATTTGTTTCTTAAATGTGGGGTTTACCTAATTTCGGCTGCGTTAGGGTTTTACTGCGCTGGTTTTGCTAAGAGTTTTGTGAGCTCTTTACTATTCTTCTTTGTGAACTCCTGAAATTTGAGAATCGTAGCCGTAGTGGAATTTGGTCCTGCTGACGGATTTTGCGATGAAGGCGTGAAAATGTTTATTGCATTTGTCACCATATCAAGAGCGTAGAGCTTGAAGGTGGTTTCCATGCACTCCTCTTTTACGCTAATGGAGTGATGGTTGGTTTTTGTAAAACGGATTGCGGAAGTGAATGGGTATATTTGCTCAATGTCAACCTCTTGATAATCGACAGCACCTCTTCTTGCAATCTGGATTTTATTTTTGAATTTTTGTTATTATGCATTTTATTTTTCAAATCGCATCATGGCTACCTAACTAGGATATTAAATTCTTTGATAACAACATTAGTTATTTGTGTTTGCACCACTGCCTTGTGCATATCTCAACTAATTTTATGAGACTCTTAGGATTTGTTTATCATGAAACTCTTAGGATTCTAATAGTCTAAGAGTTGGGCATGCTATTTTGTAATTTGGTTAGCATGGGATAAAGAGGGAGTGGAAAGATTGAGTTAGACAAGAAATAGTTGCGTAGTTTGGGAGAAGATCAAACCTCTTGAAAGTTTGATAAACTTGTATACATATATTCACACCACTAGTAAGTGGTACTTGTCATAGCGGAAGGAGATGTATACTTGTATGCATCTCTTCACATCACTAGTCGAGCACAACTTAAAAGGTCTAAGGTTCAGATCTCCCTTCCTCTTTTCAATTATCATACTTTCTCTTGTATTTTATCCAATTGGAGAGTCTTTTTGTGTAACTCCTTTGGAGTGAGGTTTTCCCCTTTCTTTTTGTAATCTCATACTAACAATGAAATTGTTTCTTATAAAAACAATTTCAAGTTGTTTGTGTAAAAAAAAAATCCCCCCTAATGTTGAACTCAATTGGTGTCAAAGTACCTCCTAGGCACGCCAATGGGAAAGAAAGTTGATAATAGAAAGGATTGTGTGGTAGCATGATCAAGTGTAGTGGCAGAGGAAGTCTAGAAAATACCAGTCATGGAGTAAAAGATTGTTGTGCTATTGGAAGGGATGGCTCAATTGTTGCAATGGCCAAACTTGCTAGAGTACAATGATGGTAGTAGAATTGTTTGCCTCATTAAGAGGGCCAAGGGAAATAAGGCATCAGAGTCAACATTAGAAGACACGGCAAGTGCATCGAGTGAGTCGAATAAGGGGTTCGTGAAGTAGCTAAAATTGCCTCTTTTTTATGGCATGGATCCTACACTATAGTTATTCCAAGGTGATTGTTACTTCAAGTTGAACAGGGTGGCAGGGGAAGAACGTATGGAGGTGTCGGTGGGAGCATAATGGGGGAGGCATTAGGTTAATTCAAGTTGATGGAGAGTTGGAAGTCGATTAGAATGTGGATGGAATTCTAAGTAGCATTTGCCCTCTTAGGTTCCATTGGAATCGTTTAGGCCTCGTTTGATAACCATTTGATTTTTGGTTTTTGGCTTTTGAAAATTAAGCCTATAAATACTACTTCCTCCCATGAGTTTCCTTGATTTGTTATCTACTTTTTACCTATGTTTTCAAAAACCGAGTCAAGTTTTGAAAACTAAAAAAAGTAGTTTTTAAAAACTTGTTTTTGTTTTTGGAATTTGGCTAAGAATTCAAATGCTTTATTGACCCTTTGTAGAGAAATGATGAGAAAATAAACACAATTTTCAAAAATCAAAAACTAGAAACCAAATGGTTATCAAATGGGGTCTTAGAGACCTATGTTTGGGAGGATTATTAGGTGGGGGAGAAGCCCATTTGCTTCATATTTCCCCATATGTACCATCTTTTTGATATGAGGCTGCAATCTATCATTTGTGGCCTTAGTTTTTTGCCCTTGAGTAATTCTTCCTTAATCATTTGGTGGTTCCGTTGTCGGATAGGGGATAGGGAGTTGTCTAAGGTTCTACTATTAATTTTGTTGTTGAGGGATTCCCACGTTTGTTAAGGGAGAAGGGACATTTGTGGCTGGATCCCTAGCTCTTCCCAAGCTTTTTCTTGTCATTTTCCCTTTCATCTCGTATGTGCCCCTTGCTTCTCCCTGATGCCCCTTTCCTCTCATTGGAAGCATAAAATCTCCAAGAAGATCAAATTCTTTGTTTGGCAAGTCTTGCATGGGAAAGTTAATATTAATACCTTAGACTACATGCATGAACACTTTTCTTTCTTTTTGTGATTGTGGTGATGCATCATTTGTAGAGGAGTGCCCGAGTATATTGACCATATCATTTGGAGCTGTTTGTTTGATCCGTCAATTTGGTTTCATTTTTTTCAAGTCTTTTAGAGTTTCTATGGTGTGTAACAAAAATTGTAGGACTATGCTGAGAGGAGGTTCTATGCATTCGCCCGTTTGGGATAGGAGAAGTTTTTTTTGTTAGGTTTGTTTCTTTGTCGTTTTATGGGACATTTGGATCCAGCGAAAGAATAGAATTTTAGAGGGGGAGAGAGTTCTTGGAGGAGATTTGGTATACCATTAGATTTAATACTTCCGTCTCGGCTTTGGTTTCGAAGGTTTTTTGTAATTATCAGTTAGGCGTTATTCTTTTGGATTGGAGTCTCTTCTTGTAGTTTGTTGGCTGTTCTTTTTTGTATGTCCATGTATATCCTTTACTTTTTTCTCCATGAAAACTTGGTTTCTTATTTTAGAAAAAGTTAATCTCTTTGGCCAATTTCATTATCATAACAAGGGACCTTGTATGGAAGGCTATTCACATTGAGTTAGGAGTATAGTGCAACGGGTTATCACCGACCATTTGAAATGGTGGTGTCTCCCTACAGGATCTCAAATGAAGTGTTAGGGCGAAGCTTCTTGAATGGGTTAAACGGAAGGATAAATTGCAGGTGCTCGAGCCTAAGGTTACAATGGCAAAGCGAAGAGAATGTAGGAGAGAGTGATGAAATAGCGGTTGACTGTTGAAATCCACCTGCAGCCTATGGACAATATATGACTCCAACCTACTCCATTTAGTGTTAGTCTCACTGGTCTGATGGTTGGCTAGAGCAATTATATTCATCTTGATTTATTTGAGAGGTCCTATGTAGTTTTGGAAGAGCTTGTGCTCGAAAGGAACAATGAAATCATTAACAAGGAGAAGTCCTCTGATCGTTTCTTAGATTCTCTTTCTTTTGCAGTTCTGTCTTGATGTAAATAGCCTCTCCTTTCAATAACTATAGTTTAAATACGCTTTTGGCCTTTTAGAGGAGCCTTTTGTATTCATGTTTGGCCCAGGCTTCGCTTTCCTCCCCTCTTTTTTAATTTCATATCATCTATGAAATTATTTATCATCTTATTTTTTCTGTAAGACTACCATTTTGATCTTATAATATTTTAAATTAGACAACTTCTAGAAAAGTGAAGGTGCAAATTTATTCAGCTATCTTATCATTAAAATATTAAAATATGAGAAGGGAGAGAAATATGATTTTCTTTCTTGGCGATTTGGTGAATACTCAGAATAATTTGTGCCTCAAATTGATTTGCATGTTTATAAAGAATTGAACATCTCTTCACTTGCTAGGCATTATTTCTTTAATTGACATATGTGCTTATAATTTATTATTTGGTTTAACTCGTTTCAAACTGTAGCAACCAACTTGATTTGAGGCTGGCGTGCTTTGGGCATGGTTCGGAAGCATCAGTGGTTTGCCCAAAGTTGCAGCGTAACTTAGCAAGGAGAAAGCAAGGAGAATAATACAAGCATCGTGCTGTTATGTAAAAGTTAATTTGCACTGCATATTCTGTATTCAAGTAATCTGAGTGGGGCTGATCATTGTACAAGTTATGGATTGCAACAAAGACGAAGCAGTTAGAGCAAGGGAGATTGCTGAGAAGAAGATGGAAAGCAAAGATTTCACAGGGGCTCGTAAGTTTGTTCTCAGGGCTCAACAGCTAAATCCTGATGCAGAGAATATTTCACAAATGCTTATGGTTTGTGATGTGCATTGTGCGGCAGAGAAGAAACTGTTTGGGAATGAGATGGATTGGTATGGGATCCTTCAGATTGAGCAAACGGCAAATGAGGCGACAATTAGGAAGCAATACCGGAAGTATGCTCTTCTACTTCATCCTGACAAAAACAAATTTATTGGTGCAGAAGCTGCTTTCAAGTTGGTTGGTGAAGCTCAGAGAGTTTTGTTGGACCAAGAGAAACGCCGATTGCATGATATGAGACGGAAACCGGCAGTACCGTATCGACCTCCACAAAGAGCTGCTTCAACCTTTAATGTTGGGGTTCAAGCTAACTTCAGAAACAACTTTACAAGCTTCATTCCTCAACATCAGCCACCTCAACAGCAAGGACACTCGGGGTTCAGTCATAATCGTGCAACTTTTTGGACTGTCTGTCCATTTTGTTCAGTGAGGTACCAGTACTACAAAGAAGTGGTTAATAGATCACTTTGCTGTCAGAATTGCAAGAAGCCCTTTGTTGCATATGATATGGAACTACAAGGGGCTCACCCTCAACCTATGTCTAATTTGAACCAGACATCATTTTTCCAGCAGCAGAATTCCTTCAATCACAGGGCTGAGATGGGACGCCCGGGAAACTCTCAGTCTGAGAAGCGTAGAGCAGAATCTTTTCGGAGGACTCGCAACACTTCAGGTGGTGCTTCGGAAAAGTTCAATGGTAAGAAAAGAAGGAAGCAGAGTTCCGAATCTAGTGAGAGTTGTGATACTGGAAGCAGCTCCGATTCTGACGAAAATGTCGTTACTGATGAAGATAGCAGAAAGGATGTCGGACGCACTGGTGAGCACCGCCCACGAAGATCTAGTCGACGCAGGCTGAAGATTTCTTACAATGAGAATGGAAGTGATGATGACGATGACTTCGAGATCACTCCAAAAAAATCAAAGAGAAGAAAACCATCCGACACTTCGGATGATGACATTGAAGAAGTATATGTAGATGAGGCGTCTAAAATCGATAATGAATACAGGTCTGTTGATGTGGATAATCATCAGAGGGAAATAAATGAGCCAGAAAATAATTGCGCTGAAGGGAATTCATCACTGAGAAGCAAGGGAAGTAAGAAGGCGAGCCATAAAGAAACAGCAGACAAGGATGTTTCTCAGAGAAGCATGGAGTCAGCTGGAGATCCCGAGCCTAATTTGCTCTCATGTCATGATCCTGATTTCCATGATTTTGATAAACTGCGGAACCGAGAGTGTTTTGCTCTCGGGCAGATCTGGGCCATGTATGATGATATTGATACTCTGCCTAGATTCTATGCTTGGATCAAGAAAGTGTTTCCTTCTGGATTCAAGGTTCAAATCACTTGGCTAGAACCAGAAGCAACTAATGATGGCCAAAGAAAACGTGTTGATAAAAAAATGCCAATTTCCTGTGGTAATTTTGTATTTGGAGCAACTGAAATCATGACAGATTGTGGTTCGATGTTTTCTCATGCTGTTTCCTGGGACAGAGGCCGCCGTAAAGACAGTTTCAAGATTTTTCCAAGGAAAGGGGAAATTTGGGCTCTCTTCAAGAACTGGGATAAGAATAGTAACTGTGATTCCAATAGCCAATATAAGTATGAGTTTGTTGAGATGTTGTCGGAATATACCGAAGAAGCTGGTATTGATGTTGCACTCTTAGCTAAGGTGAAAGGCTTTTCGAGTCTCTTTTGTCGAATGGTCAAGGAGGGAGGAAAATCATTTCGAGTCCCTGCAGCTGAATTGTTCAGATTTTCGCATCACATTCCTTCGTTTCCACTCACTGGTGATGAAAGAGAGGATGTTCCGAAAGGTTCTTTCGAACTTGATCCAGCTGCTCTTCCTCCCAATGTTCCAGAGATCTCCATCACCGAGCATTTAAAAGAGGTGGCTGGCGATACTGCTTGTAACACAATGAAGCCCATGATGGGGCCTAATGGAGATGCAGCCGCCCATGAAGCTGCTGCTGATATTAAGAGTGATCTCTGGTCTGAGAGCGATGATGGTAGTGCACCTTTAGCCTCCTCGGGTGAGGCTTATGAGATTCCAGATCCTGAATTTCACAACTTCGATGCTGACAAATCTTCTGACAAGTTTAGGATTGGTCAAGTCTGGGCACTGTACAGTGACGAGGATGCCTTGCCGAGGTATTATGGTCTGATCAAGAAAATAACTCGGGAACCGGAGTTCGAAGTGAAGTTGACGTGGCTGGAGTCCTTTGCACTGCCAAGCAACACCATCGAATGGTACGACAAAGGCATGCCAATTTCTTGTGGGAGATTTAGAACTCAGAGGAGGACTAGCATGCATTGCTGCAATTCCACTGGCTCCTTTTCACATCTGGTTAAAACTGATTCTGCTCCTAAGAATGGGTTCTCCATCTCTCCTAAAAATGGTGAGGTTTGGGCATTGTATAAGAACTGGACTCCTGAAATGAGATGTTCAGATTTGGATAAATGCGTGTATGATATAGTAGAAGTCATCGATGAGGACGATTTGCAAAAGGAAGTTATGGTCTTGGAACGTGTTGCTGGTTATAACTCGGTCTTCAAGGCTCGAACCAAAAATGATGGTTCGACACTCACTGTGGTAATTACCCAGGCCGAGCTTCTACGATTCTCCCATCAGATTCCTGCTTTTCGGTTGATGGATGAGAGGGGTGGTAGCTTGAGAGGTTGCTTGGAACTTGATCCCGCTGCTTTACCTGTATATTTTTTCTCTTGACTTGATTAGGCAGGATGATAAACACTGTAGGCCGCGATGCCATTGTATACCTCTGTATCTAATAGCCCCAACCGAGCCTTTGTGCGGAAAACCGAACCGTTTTTGTAGAAGCCTTGGCAAACCACAGCTTGTTTAGATGAGGAGTCTGTGCTGGTTTGGATCCACACTGGAACACCAAGTTTTTTATGTTTCACTCTTGAAAGTGAAAAACTTCAAAAGGTGTGCTTGGATCTTGATCTGTCTGGCTTTGGGAGAAAGAGAAGTTTCTCACTCATAATATTGGGTCTGTGCAAAAATTATCAATTATCATTGTGTATTACCCTTAATTTTGATATGTAGCTGGACTCATTTGCCAGGGAAAAAATGATGAATTTCTTCACTTATCAAAATGAAATGTTCAAATTTTATGTCCATTTTCCTCTTCTTTTTCTCCCCTTCTGATTGATATCCAAATTTGCTGATGAATTAGGGGAAATTTGCACCTCCATATTATACTTTTGATTTGTATTTTAAAAAATTGGAAAGCAAAAATAGTTTGAAAAATGAGTGCTTGGAAAAGTTTTGATGTGATTTGATGGGTAGTAGATTTTTGGATTGGTTTATTCTTGATTTTTATATTTGACTTGAATTATTCAATGACAAAAATTGGATTTTTTGTTTTTGTTTTATGCAATCCGTCCCGAATTCTAGATTTTTTTTTTCAATATTGTAAATTAAATAAGGGGATGAGATTTTAACTTATCGTAGATTTTGATTAATTTTTATTAATTCAACTATATTTGAGTTGGCTTCAAAATGTAGATTTTTATTTTAAAGGTTCAAGATATAGATTCCGATAAAGCCTTCACTATTTGAAAATATTCTTCAGCCTATCTAATTTTTTTGAAAATATTTTATTTGATTTAAATTTAAATTATATTGTCTTTATTAATCTATTCCTCTATATTTAGAGAACTCATCTTATCTCGATCACAATGTCAGGTTTGAACTCTTACTCATATTTCAGCTTCATCAACGGGCCACGACGAGTAGCCAAGTTTGGCCCTGACTTAATCCAAGCTCACCTCAAAGTGAAGTTTGACTGGTCTTGTCTAGCCATTCATTCATTAGATTGGATGTAGATCATCTTTTTGAAGAGCTTGCTAGCTCGTGAGCCAACTCATTTGGACATATTTAGATCGGTCCATCGGACTGACCCAATTGATCTATCATTGGGTCAATCCTAATGTGTATGTGAATATATTATTGCTTATATATTATATTTTATATATTTACAATATTAAAATTTTTAATATTTTCGTAAAATATATTTTTATACTTTAGATATCATAATTTTTAGTTAATAAATTTTTTTAAAAGTGTCAAGTATTAATATGATGTTTTAAAAAAAAATATGTTAAAAAAACTTTATAATATCAATAATTTTATTAAGTAAAAGTAATTAAAAAAAACAAAAAATTTAAAATAACGTTACATAAGAAATATATTACAAGTGTAGTCATTGAACTTTGAGAGTTGTTATTTGATCCCTGAACTTTCATCTAATAGGTCCCTAAACTTTCAATTTTGTATTTAATAAGCCCATAAAAAAATTAAAATTTTTTAAAATTAATTGATCAATTAGATATAAATTTAAATTTATGTCTAATGGAATCCTAAATTTCAAATTTTGTGTCTAGTAGATCCGTGAATTTTAAAAAATTTGAAAGTTTAAGAACTAAATTTGTAATTTTGAAAATTCATGGACCAAATAGACACAATCCTTAAAGTTCTGGGACTAATTTTGTAATTTAACATAAATTTTAATAACATTTAGTAGTTAAGAAAAATTTTAAAATATTTTAAAATAAGTAATTAAATAATTAATATTCAATGGGTTAATCTAATGAGCCAACCCCCCAAGCTCGGTTCAAACTTTTATTCAATGAGCCAAGTCCAAATAGGGCTGACTACACAAATAGCCATTTTTTATTTCCTTTTTTGAAAAATGGCCAAGCGATCAAAGGTTTTTAAAAATGGCCAAATCATTATTCATAATTTTAAATATTAATTATTAAATGACCAGACTACCCCTAACAACTTCCATATCTAAGATTTCCTAATTATCGTGCAATTATAATAAATTTAAAAACCAAATCTAAAATAAAACAGATTATCTAAACAACAAAAGATGTTAGGATTCATTATCTAAAATCTAAACAAAAATTCAAAAATTCTTAACGATAAATTAAAAAAATGGATATAATATAGAAAAAAACACAATAATTAATAATTGATTACGTAACAAAAAAAATAAAAATAAAAACTACTTAAAAGAATAGATTAAACAACCAATAAAATCACATGCAACCTAAAATATAGTTTAAACCCAAAATCAAAGTAAATCATCATTTACACATTTCCCCGACAATACTAATTAAAATTGAAAACAACATTTGGAGACAGATTTACCTTTCATCGCAAATCGAATGAGTGATTCTAGGGTTTTTTATTTTTTGCGTTTCTTCACACAATTTCAATCGAGTTTCAAAGCTTCAAAGCTCCTCAGATCATTGAACTCATCTCCTTCTTTGGCAAAGCTTGAAATCTCGTTCAAAAAAATGGTGATTCCTAGACTTGTCCGGCAAAAAAGGTAAGAAATACTCACTCTTTCTTCCTTTAAAACTCAAAATCTTGCCTCCATTAGCAAATCATGAAACTCAGGTATAAGAAAAGTAAGAAACTAATAAAAGCTTGGCTCCAATGGAAAAATATTCTCATTGAGCAAAAACAATGGATAAGAGAAGGAAGAAGCGACAACCAAGACCTTTGAGACCGAAGATTAAGGTATTTACAAAACATAATTTTAAAATATTCTCCGATCTTTAGAGAAGATACAAGGTAAAAATATATTAAAATATAAATAGATTATACTTTTTTATTCTATACTTTAAATTAGCTAGTTTGTTATACCTATGTACTGAGATTAAAAGATTTTGAATAAACATTTGAAGGTATGGTAAAAGGAACGATGCAAACTACATGTTATGTTCATTACTCGTGTTATATTATGTAATGTTATCTTCTATTATTTAAAGTGTAATTCCATTGCTCAATTTTTTACAAAATAACCAAATTTTATGTTAATTAATTTTGTTTTAAATGTTTAGATCAACCACAACATACAAAATGATGCATCCAGTGGTCTAAAGCCAACTAGGATATATATTGATGCTTTACGTGGAACGTATAAATCAACTGATAACGCACAGGGCACATCCTTGACATATGGTCCTACATTCGACCTCCACCTCAGCCAGACAAAAAATTAATGAAAAATTTCAGGAAACTCAAGACTCTTTAAGAATTTCACTTTTGATCACAAAATTAGACTTTTTTTAAATATTTAGACTGAATTACTTTTAGTATACTTTTGTTAAATTTATAGACTGAATCTTATAGTATTTTGGAATTATTGACAAGCTAGTTTATAATATGAATTGTTGTTGATAAATTTTGTGCCTTTAACTTATTTTGCTAGTTAATGTTTTGAAGTGATATAAACTTCTGGAAGTTTCCAACTTGTGAAACATACAATTTAAATAAGTAGTATATGTCAACCTAAAGTATTCAGAAAATACAAAGAATCTAAATTATAGAACAGCTATTACTATGAATTATATAAAAAATACAAAGTACTTCCTACAATTTTGAAATTTCAACATATAATAATAGTACACAACAAAAAATATAAACTATACAATAGCTAGATCATGCATACATAGAAATACAAAAGCTGAATTGAGTTAAACAAAAGAACATGAAAATACAGTGTATTTAAATTATATAAAAATTACAAAGTACTTCCTATAAATTTGAAATTTCAACATATAATATTAGTACACAACAAAAAATATAAATTATACAGTTGCTAGATCATGCATACATAGAAAGATAGAAGCTGAATTGAGTAAAGAAAAAAAATATAGAAATACAATGTATTTGAATTAGATAAAAATAACAAAGTACTCCCTATGAATTTGAAATTTCAACATATAATATTAGTACACAACAATGAATATAAATTACATAGTAACTAAATCATGCATACATAAAAAAACAAAAGCTGAATTGAGTTAGGAAGCAAAGGATGAGGAAATACTATGTATTTGTAAGAGATAAATAGAGAATTTTAGAAAGAATAAGTATCCTGTAATTGTTCTTAGAATGATCCAAATTTTTACCTGCACTGTAATTAGAGGTAGCCGTATTTGAACAGTCTAATTCAGAAATTTCTGAATAATCAACAACAACATGAAGATTATTAGTAACACTCTTTGAAATAATAGAAATGACCCACATAACATCCTTGTCCTCAGTAATTCTAATTATACTGGATTTATTCGAACCATCTCTATAAATAGTCAACCGAGTAATAATTTGATGACTCGAAAGATGAAGTTTGTTACGAATACAATCAGTAAAATGCAGAAAACTAAGAATCCAAACGAACCAATATCTTAGCAACCTTAAAATTCTGGTATCGATTAGCTGCATCACAGATCCCGTCATACAATATACTTACGGATTGGAAAGATATCTGAACCTAAAAAAAAATGTATCAAGCTACAACCTGGAAAATAACGTAAAGAAGAAGAGGAAAACCAAAAACAGTGGAAAAAACCATAAACAAACCTGAAAATTGGAAGGAAGAAACCGAAATACAAGTCAATGAATGGAAGCGAAAAAAACAGAAAGTAAAGATACGAAAAATAATAAAAGAAAGTAAATTAAACAATTTGTATGACAATAAAGACTTGAAAATAAGAAAATTGGATTAAAAAAATGAATCTTGTAAAATAAAATCTTTATAAATCTCGAATTTTAAACGATTTTAAATAGTTATAAAGATACTAACTACAATGTAAATATTTGAAATTTCAGTTTAGATACACCTTAAATAAAATAGGAGAGAGAATGATTTTTTTTTAAAAAAAATCCAGAATGTGTAGATACATATGGGCAAATTGGGCATTTTTAAAAGAGTACACCACATGTGCACCTCACATGTTGCCATAATTAAAAAAAAAATGCAGATGGCCATTAACCAAAACCGCCAATTTTTTTTTGCTATATCTAGAATTATCCCGTCCAAATACTAGGCCATGGGCTTGGTTTATTGAAAGTTGGGCCAACTCAACTTAAGTCCAAACAATGTCTTACACTTGTTGGACTTGGGCTTGGGCGAGCTTTTTAAGGCATTATCAACTCAATGATGAGAGTGATGATATTGTTGAAGTAAAAATAAAAAATAAAAAACTATTGAAAATTATATTACGGAGAAAAGTCAAAAGAGTTCAAATTTTCTTTGACATTCAAAAGGAGAAAAAAAGTTCAAATCAAATCTTTTATTTCACTCATACTTTTATATTTATGTCGATGTCATCTTTATATATTAAAAATTTCAGTTTATTTCTATATTTTTATTCATTAATGTTTATGTTTACATTATTAATAAATAATGTTAAATATAATATAAACGCGACGTGCTATTTGTGCACTTTTTTTAAATAACTCAACTAAATATTATATCACCCATTAGAAAGTAAGAGTTTTGAATATTCAATGGTTGAACTAACAAACAAAATTTATGAGTCAATAATTGAGATTAATAAAATGAAAATTAAAAATATATATTACAGAAAGGTTAAATTACACATTTAGTCCTTGAACTTTAAAGTTTGTATCTATTTAGTCCTTGAACTTTTAAAATTACAAATTTAGTCTTTGGACTTTCGAATTTTTTGAAATTCACGAGTCTAATAGACACAAAATTGAAATTTTAGGGTTTCATTAGACATAAAAGTCAATTTTATATCTAATAGTTCAATTAATTTTTAAAAATTTTGAATTTGATAGGGATCTGTTAGACATGAAAATGAAAGTCTAGGGACATATTTGACACTTTTGAAAGTTTAGAGACCAAATAGACACAAACCTCATAGTTTAGAGACTAAACTTGTAATTCAACCTTAAAAAAAAGGCAAAATATCTTTTTGGTCCATCAATTTTGTGTTTGATTCCTTTTTAGTCTATGAGTTTCACACCATTGGTCATTCCATCCATTTTTTCTGTGTAATTGCAACTGGAAATGTGACGTGACACTTATTTTTTATTAAAAATATTATTTTATAATTTTATTAATATTTTATATTTTCAATTTTAAAAACATATATTATTATTATTATTATTATTTATCTTTCTTCATTCTCCCTCATTCTTCTTCTTTTTTTCCTCTTTCTTCAACACAACCACCAATTGCTGCCACCACCCTCGCTACCATTTTCATTGTCGATCACAACCGCTGCCGATCGACCTACCCTCGCCACCGCTTGTCACCGACCACCCTCGTCGACATTCCCATTCATCTCTTATTCTTCTTATCCTCATTCTCTTCTTCTTTTTTCTTCTCCTTCTCTTGTTCTTCCTCTTATTTCTCTCATTGTTCCATTATTTTCTTTAAAAAAAAAAAAGAAGCCAACCATATCTAGAACGAATGCTCAGATATGAGAGTTCCAGATATGGAATTTTTTTTAAGAGAACAGTGAGAAAGGATAGAAAGAATAGTAAGAAGAAGATAAGAAGAAAAAAGAATAAGAGAATAAGTAGAATGGAAATTTCAGATTTGGATCATGGAGTTCGGATATGATTTTGGTGGGTCTGACTAAAACGAAAGAGACTATAGGCGACTACATAAAATTTGTGAATTGAAAGCATTAGAGATTTCCCATGCAGCGAGCGGTGATTGTCGATGACAGGCAGAGACGGTGGTCATGTATTGGAGGAAGAAGAAGATGGAAGGAGGAGGAAGGGAGGAGCAAGGGGACGAGGGAGAGAAAAAAAAAAGAAAAAAATATTTTTTTAATAATTAAAAAATTAGAAAAAAAAATATTTTTTTTAATAAAAAACAGATGTCACGTCAACTTTCCATTAAAAATTAACATAAGAGCTGAAGGAGAGACCAAAAATGATATCAGACCAGCAAAGTATTTTGTCCTTAAAAAAAAGACATAAATAAATTTAATTAGAAAATGGACAGCTGTCGGCTATCTATAGCAAAGAGTAACGGCTCGCTGACTAGGACCGATGTATCCCACGACCCGCAGCTTTCCGTATATTTTTTCCAAATTCTAATTACCTTTTTATTTTTTCTATCTTTTTAATAAAAATTACCCTTTTCATTTTGGAACATTCTTCTCTTCCGTGGAAGCCCGCCGCTGAGATCAGAAGCGATACTCTCACTCTGTTTTTCCCTCCAAAACTCTCACAGTCCCTTTCGTCTTCCCGCCATATATTTCACATTCCAATCCCTTTTCCTTAATCCCTCTTCCGATTGGTTTCTTCGGCGCCGGCAAACTATTTCCGGCTTCGCTCCGCCAGGGGTTTTCTTTTGGTGCAGAAGAATTGAAAATGGCTTCTTTTGGGAGTGATCGCGAGGACATTGATTGTACGGATACCGAAGTCTTTGATGGCCATCTTTCACCGCCCTCGTGTTCTGGTAAACGACTTTGATTTGTGTATTATTTCCTTTTGAAGTGACAGATGTGGTGAAAGATTGGTTTTAATTTGATGTTTTACCCATTGAATTTCTGAAGTTGTTGGATTTCGCTTTCCGTGTGTTTTGTGTGGTTTATGGAGTTTTCTGTTCTGAATGATTCTTCTTCTTCTTGGGGATTGACTGAGTTTATAGAGTTCTTGGATTCCAATTCTTTTAAGAATTGTGATTCAGTGTTCTCGTCTTTTAGCAGTGCTCAGTGGTGACTGTTTAAATTTTGGAAAATTTTTGTTTTCTTACTTGTACTTCACTTAGTTTGTTAATCTTAACCACGAACTTTTGATTTCATCGAATTGATAAGGGATTTTATTTTATTTTATTTTGTAGTTAGGTTTGGGTGTTTTCATGACTGGATTTTGATATTTCCATGGCTTGATTTTGATTGTTTTGTTGGTTGAATTCGACATGAAATTTTACCCCTTATTCAAGTTTAGGATTCAATTTGATGATTGGTTAAAATTAACTCACTTGATTGTCAAGTATGGGATGAGTTTTTTTTTTTTTTTTACTTAAACTACTAAATTAAATACAAATTAGTTTCCTGTAATGCATAGTGATTATGCTGTTTGTGACTGGAAACTATTACAATTTCACTTGGATTGATCTTCTGGTTTGGGTTACACAGGTGAGGAAACGGATAAAGCTTCATATTCTTCAGGAACAGTTCATTTTTATGACGACGAGTTTGAAACTCAAGTAGTGAATCTTGCTGGAGAAACTCAAGTAGTGAATCCTCTAAGTGACGAGTTTGAAACTCAGTTAGTGAATCCTCTAAGTGACGAGTTTGAAACTCAAGTGTTCGATGTTGCATGTGAAACTCAAATCTTGAGTCTTTGTGGTGAAACCCAGCAACTTGATGATCCTATTCCTGATGGCATTGAGTGTATGGACTTTGACACTCAAATATTGAATGATTTTGATGATGAAGTGGCTGGTGATTGCTACGATGATGAAGGATCAGAGGGAACTGAAATTAATGTTGATGATGGTCTATCTGATGACGAATCAGCCCAAAGTCTTGACCAATCCGTGGATTGGGAGAAGGGCCAGTTGACCTCTCTCAGTGAACATGATGCGAGAAAGGATTTAAAGGTGCTACCGGATAAGTTGCCTGATAAAAAATGTAATTCAGGTATTATTCTTTTGATTGTTTATATTAGATAGAACTCTTTTTTGTGGATTTCAACAGGAGTGAAGTTCGAACGAGTTATAATTTGGTTTGTTTGTTTTGTGCATGTCATGTAGTTTTAGCGTATGACTGTAGTAGTTCCTTGTTTTCAGAATGTTATGTTTATACTTTCAACGGCGTTGACCTGGGGGACATCAAGATCTTTCTTTACAGTGTGTTATTAATAATGTTTTGAGCCGTCACATTGTATTTTCCTCAACACTCTACTGTATCTCGAATGTGACTTCACCATTGATCATACTGATGAGGCAAGTTTTAGATTTAGTTGAATGATGTATTTTCAGAGAGGAAAGGAAAAGAAAAAGAGAATATATAGTTTTTCTTGAGCTGATAAAAAGTTCTCTTGGGGTGTTTTTTGTGCTGCAAATGATGATTGTTTTGTTCAAGCAATACGCTTTAAAAAAATACCTTATTTCCTCACAAGAGAAGTCTAAAATTCAGTTTTCTTTGATTTCACCTTTGCAGGGTCCACACGACTTGCTTCGATTCGTGCAGCGTCATTGCGTTCCTCTGGTTTAGCAGCCCGTAGTTCTGCCTTGCAGACTAGAAACCCTGGGTCATCTTCTGTTATGATTGACAAGGATATAGAAAAATCATCCTTAAAAGATAATCACGTTGATCGGCAGACCGATCTTGAGCAGTGCTGTGAGAATGCTGGAGAATTACGTAACATTAAGTGCAGGGTTGGCAGTTCAGCAGTGAGAAAACTTTTTACTGAGGATTATACACCTGTTGGAGATTTTGGAGATCTTCACACAAGTCATGATGTTGGAGACGTGAACACACATCGGTTGACTGCATGTGATGCCGATCAGTTGGCAGGCTTAAGCTATGTTGACTCTCAAGAACCTGGGGATTTAACGCAAGACAATGCTCTTGATTTTGTCGAGAAGTTTCTTAAAGATAATTCTTTGGAGTTTGATCAAGGAGGGGGTGCCCGTAAACTGGATGCTATGGTGCAAACAAAGTCGGTTCTTAGCCCAAAAGGGCAATATAATCTGGCTAACATTGTTAACTGTATAAGAACAGTTGGAGAATCAAGAGTTTTTGACTGGGATGATAATCGGGAAGATGAAGGAGGTGGGGATATTTTCTGCAGAAGGAAGGAAGAGTTCTTCACTGAACCTCGAAAATTGAAAGGAAGAAGACTAGACTCAAACGGTGATAGGGAAGAATCTTTAAGTATCCAAAATATGAAATCAAGGTTATTTTGTTCCGATTCACGTCTAGAGTTGAGTAAAGGACATGAGAATAATGAGACAGCCCGAGAAGCCAATGTCAAATGTAAAACGAACCTATGCAATAAGCTGGATCAGCAGAATGATGGTGATGCATGTAGGAGAGAGTTGGAAGACAACGGCATCGAGCCTGATCAGCAAGAAGTCTCTAATGTAGGTTTTGATACTCAGATGGCAGCCGAGGCAATGGAAGCATTATTCAATGATGAGAATATCAATAAGCTAGTTAATAATGAAGCAAATCAACATTTGGAAAATAGTCCAAAGGATTCTTTTGGAGGTTCTCCTACTGGAAAGCCAGACTCTAGCTCGAACTCGAAGCAATCCTCTAAAAGGGGACGTGCTTCTAGTTCTGGGGTGGTCCCTAGGCAGTCCAAGAAAATAAACCAGAAGTTTTCTGGAAATCTCATGAAGGCGTGTGAAAACGAGACTGTAAAAATGTCGGAGAGGAGTAAGAAGACAGATGCTGATGGAATGAGTGGGAATGAAAACACTGGCCGGGTCTCCAGTAATGGATGTAGCATGGCTCAGAGGCGGCTTTTACGTGGAAATGTTACTGAGGTTTCACCTGTTGCACGTCGAACTAGGCATTCGATAATAGTAAATCAATCGAAAAAGGCTAAAATTGCATCTGGTGAATGTGAGCGGTCAGTCACAAAGGTAGGTCCAATAATCAAGAAAAGGAGTGCTGATCAAGCGACTGGGGATTCTAAAGCACAGAGAACAAAATCTCAAGAGGCAGTTTCTAAGACACTCAAAACAAAGTCGAAAGAAGGCACTAAAATTGATGCAACAAGATCCATAGGAGAACGAAGATCATGTGATATGTTAGCCGGTCAGGTAAGTCTATCTGATGAGTTACTTGGACAAACTGTGAATAGGCGTAAGAGGTCATGTAACACAAAGAGAACACGATCGTCGTTACGTGTTATTTCACCTCTTGCTTTAAATGAGAACTTGGAAAGAACAGGTTCAGAAAAAGCTCATGGTGGAAGTATAACAGCTGATATGAAGGGTCAAGTGTCCATTGAAGATTCTAATGGAACAAATGCCGTTCAGCAGTTACATAAAAAGAGGGATGGATGTACGGTTTCTTCTGCTGTAAAGACTACATCTGGTGAATCTCCTAGTAAAAGGCGTAAACCATCTGACATGGTTTGTACTACTCCGCCCGATATCTATAGGACACCTATAAATGCTGTATCACCTGTTTGTATGGGTAATGAGTATTACAAACAATCATGCAAAAAGAGCCCCTTAAAATCAAGTCTTTTGAAAGAACTTCGTGATTTAACTGCCACGGGGATTGTACCAGGATCCTTATCAACTGAATCAAGGAAGCGAAAAGATATGAACGATGTTCGAGTCTTGTATAGCCAACACCTCGATGAGGACATAATCAAACAGCAAAAGAAGGTAGTTTCAGATCTCACACTCTTTTCATTTTCTCCAAGCTGGTTTTTTCAACTTATAATTCATTATGCTCATTGATGTTCTTTCAGACGTTGACTCGCCTAGGGGTTACCATGGCATCGTCCATGACTGAGGCAACACATTTCATAGCCGATAAATTTGTACGTACAAGGAATATGTTAGAAGCCATTGCTCTGGGTAAGCTTGTGGTGACACACCTTTGGATTCAGAGTTGTGGACAGGCGAGATGCTTCATTGACGAAAAAAATTACATCCTACGAGACGCCAAAAAGGAGAAGGAATTTGGATTTAGCATGCCGGGTTCGCTGGCGAGTGCTCGCCAACATCCTCTTCTAGAGGTGATTTCAATTTCAATGTTTAAGCATGTGCTGTTTTTGGCCATTATCCCTCCAGTTTTTACAATGGGTAATCTCCACAGGGTCGACGAGTGTTGATTACTCCAAATACAAAACCTGGGAAAGACGTTATTTCGAGCTTGGTCAAGGCAGTAAAGGGTCAAGTATGTTTTGCCTGTGAACCCTTATTTACATTTTTTTGCTTTTGATGTTTCATGGATTACACTTTTAACCTTTATTTCATATGACAACCTAACCTAGTGTGTGTTTAGCATGTTGTTTAAAGTGCTTATGGATGATTAAAAGTGTTGTTACATTTTTTTGCTTCTGCTGTTTCATGGGATTGCACTTTAACTTTTATTTCGTATTGCCTAACCTAGAGTGTGTTTAGCATGTCGTTTAAGGTGCTTATGGATGATTAGAAGTGTTTTTACATTTTTTTTTGAACAAGAAACAAGACTTTTCATTGATATGAAAAGAGGCTAATGCTCAAAAGAAACAAACTCCACGAGGGAGTGAGAAAAACAAAAACATAACAACAAACTAATGAAAACAGTGGAGAAAAACATAACAGACCTTAACAATACAAGAATCATAAAGGATATATAAAAGTGATCCGATTTAGACATGTCTTGAAGTGAAAATCCTATGAAAATCTTTTTCAAAGAGCACCAAGATGAAGCTTTAAGACAGCTGATTCAAATCGGTCAATCCAAGGAAGATGCTTATTCTGAAAAATATTTGATTTCAATCCAACCAAAGCTCTGAAAGTAAAGCCTTCGCCGCATTATTCTAAAACCACCTTGCCTTGGAATTCAAAAATGTAGGACCAACTAAAATCTCTTGTTGCTCGTCTTGTTGGAATTCTCTCTTGGACCCAACGAGTTATATTAAAATCTTCACCAATACACCAAGGGCCTTCCCAATACAAAAATAAAAATAATGAGCGCAACTCTTCCCACAAAATTTTCTTTCCTTGTAGTCGTTAGGACCATAAACATTTGTTATCCAACACTCTTTCTGCGGTTGAAAAGAAGCTTTTACAATTAAAGTATATCCACCTTGAAGAAACTCAAAAATTTTCAGTTTTCTCATGTCCCACATGACTAATAACCTCCTGATCTTCCCCACGGTCCTACATTAACCCAACCGACTTCTCTTGAACTCCAAAGAGATTTTATCAAACGTTGATCAATGGAAGCAAGCTTGGTCTCCTGAATTGATACCAAATCTGGACAATGGCGCTGCAAAAACTTCTTCAACGCTACTTTCTTTGAATTTTCCCCTAAGCGTCAAGTATTCCAAGTTTAAACTAACCACTGAACCCGCTTTCTACTTAATGTTAATTTCTGGAGATAGTAACGGAATGGTCTCCTTTAATTGGATATCACAGCCTTCAATGAGGGAAGAGAATTTGCTTGGAATTGAAACTGATGGAATGATTGGGTCTTCACCATGATTCAACTGTGCTGCAGAATCTATATCGCAATCTTGAAATATAATTCGAAAGCAGAGCAAGAGAATATTCCTCTATGAAATCATTATTATCATGAACCAATTGCTGAGATTTTGACTCAATTCTACTTACACTAACTTCCGATTCGTCATCAAAGTCAATAGAAAATGAGGAGGAAGGAAACAATCTGTCTTCTCTACTGTTGGTTGAAATTAATACCCCTTTTGTCAATGACGGATGTGAATGAATAACTGTTTGTGTGAAAAGATTGGAAGATGAAGAATCGGCCGATGCAAAGCAGGAGTCAACAAACGAGAGCAAGATTCTTCAATTGTGTCTCGGTTATAACTGGAATTTTCAGGAATAGAATGAAGTGTAACGGTTTTTTCTTGTTTTCGAGAATAATGTAGGGGACAAGCCTCATTCAAATGCTTCAATACCGATTTAGGATGAAAAGGATTTGCAGAAACTTGATCCGAGGCTGATTTGGAATTAAAATTCTTTGTAAGTTGTGTCTCCTCAATAATATTGACTGACTCATTATTGATCAGGGTCAATTTAGCCAAATTAGCTCCATTACATACCTCAGAATTAGAAACTTCTTCGTGAATAGAAACCTGCAATAAATGTTGGTTTTCATGCAGATCAATAGCAATTAAATTCCCATTGGAAACTAAAGCAGGGGTATTAATAGCATGTTCATTAATCAAAACATCACCCCCCTTTGTAACGTCAGCCTCTCTTGAAATTTCAAACGACCCATTTGGTTTTGAAGCACAAATAACATCCGTTGAACTCTCAACAACCGCACCATTAATTTTATCTAAACCTTCAATAGATGAAGGAATTGAATGTTGAATCTCTATAATCAACATTGCCTCCCTCAATACTTGGTCTGAAACATTTTCATCTTCTTCTTGTAAAACGGAAAACCCTTCATCTTCCATAACCTGGTGAACTCTTTTTAAATCAATTTCGTTAACAAAGTCCTTTAACGAAAAATCCCCATGGGCTAAGCTTGGAGGATCTAAAGCAACAATATCCCCAAAACAAAGAGAAAAATTACCATGATTCTTATCTGTGATTGCAATCTCCGCCGGAAGAAACAAACAAATATTTCTCTTCACTTGAATCCGGGCTTCAGAACAATCCAAGAGGTTAAGTGTTTGGGTGGAAATACTAACTAAACCTCCAAAGTGTTTGCCAATTGCTTCAAAAGTCGAACGATTCCAGAAAGGCAGTGGTAAGTTCTTTATAGAAATCCAACCTCCATACCCTTCGATAAACTCAGGATGAAAATGGCTTTTACACTCCCAATTTTCAATTTTTAAATGAAGATTTCCAATAAAACTCCATTTTCCATCAAATTTCATTTTAGAGAAACTATCATCTAATTTCACTAATGCTTTGTCAACCATAAAAGGATTAAGAACAATCTTAGACTGAAAATAGCCTTCCAAAGCTTGTTTTACTTCCGCCATGGATTGTGAGCAAACATCGTAGATACCACACAACAATCGTTAATATTTAAACTCACCACTTCTTTATCTTTTCTGACCCAAAAGGAAGAGTTATTCAGCTTAATCTTATGAACTTTAAAATCACGAAAAGCATCTGATTTTGGAGACACCATCTCTGCATAACTTCTAAAAGATTGCTTGCTTTTTCTTTCAACTATGTTTGATGACTCTCCGGCCACTGGCTGCTTGGAAACTATGCGAGAAGACATATTTTCCTCATATTTCAATGACTATTTTCCCAAAAAGCTGACCAACCTTTTTTGACAAAACCAGCAGGAACTTGTAGTAATCGCCTTCTTCCAGATAAAGGCCAAACTGCACACTCAAAATACCATCCTTGATGTGATCTAAACTTTGATAACTGAATGGTTCCTTCAATATCTCTATTTTTCTTTCGAAAAAATGAATGCACCGGAGATTGCAATAAATCTACCAAAGGGATTTCAAACCAGCGTAAAAGGGAAATGGGAAGTTGAATCTTTTGCTTATACTTCAAATCTTCAATGAAGAACAGATCATTCTCATACCAAATATAGTAATATGTACTTCGAACACAGCAACTCATAACCTCCATAGTGAAGAGATGATTCCTCATGGCAAAACACCACCAAAAAGAAAAAGGATTAGAGACTGATAAAAAACAAACTAACCTCAAATCGGAAATTGTTAACTGATAACGCTAACTGCAACGGCGGATGAAGGCTAATTGGAACAAGGAAGGTAGGGGGGAGGGGAGAGGACAGATAATTTTTGGGGGCCTCAACATTAAATATTGTATAGGATATGCAGATCAAAACAACATGAAAAATGGGAAAACTGCTACTTATTTTACATTTTTTTTTGCTTCTGTTGTTTCATAGGATTGCACTTAACTTTTATTTCGTATGACAACCTAACCTAGAGTGTGTTTAGCAAGTCATTCAAAGTGCTTAGGGATGATTAAAAGTGTTGTTCAAGAAATGGTAGTATTTGATTAAAATTTTAGATAGTGGTAAAGTGTTTTTTTTTAACAATTTTTCAATTATCAAAAGTTGTATGAGAAATTCTACAAATAGATAAACGACACTTAAGTGTTTTTAGAAGAAGTGTTTAACCGAATTTCTTCTAAAAGTACTTGTATAATAAGTGCTTCACTTGTATAACACTTTTTTCAAAAGGCATGCGAAACACACATTTACAAGTAGTCGAATGATTTTCCTGTATGCTCACACGTGGTTGAGTTTCTTGGACGCTTCACGTGCTATTCATCTGCATTGCACGTGTTCTTTTGCTAATTGTTGGCTGTGATGTTATCAGGCAGTAGAGAGGATCGGGAGGTCCATGCTGAAGGATGACCAAATTCCAGATGATTTGTTGGTTTTGTCATGTGAAGAAGATTACGAAATGTGCATGCCTTTTCTTGAAAAAGGTTGGTTCAAATATGTCCTTGTCATTTGGTTTATAGCATCAAAAGCTAGTGCATACGTGAGAGGGCAAAGTTCTTTTTTTTCTTTAAAATATTGTGAGTGGCTGGGCAGCTTACGTGCAATGTTTTTGGTTATAAATTTTTGAAAATTATGCTTATTTACTAAGTTTCATTTCTTGGTTTTCTTATATAAAGTTTCATTTCTTGATTTTCTTATATACTCTCAAGATTTTCTTTGAAATCATAGTAAATTTTAAAAAATATATAAAAAAAATAGTTTTTAAAAGCCTGTTATCTGTTTTTTGAATTTTGGGTAAGATTTCAAAAATATTTTTTAAAAATGAAGACATGGAAACAAGTAAATAATATAAGCTACAATCTTACGTGAATCGGATTTGTTCTATAGATTGTACAATTGTGTCCTTGAGTTCAAGTAAATAATATAAGCTTAAGTTTTTTTTTTCTTTAAATCATTATCTACGAATCAAAATTATGGCTTTTTTCCCCCTTTTGAAAAGTTTACCCTTTGCTTGCAGGCGCTGCAGTGTACAGTTCCGAGCTGCTACTTAATGGGATCGTAACTCAGAAGCTTGAGTTTGAAAGGTCGGGTTTTCTATCATTTGATAAATTGCACATCAAAATTAAACCGTTAGTAATTCATAAATTTATTTTTTAGCCAGTTAGTTTTCATTAAAAAATATAGTTTCATTCTCGAAGTTTTGAATTGGTTCAAAATTTTCCATGCCTTTGATTGATCTGAAATGCAAAAGTTTGAATGGATCTTGATTACTAAACTCCTAAACAAAATATTAAGGTCTCGTTTGATAATCAATTGGGCCCTATTTGATAACCATTTGATTTTTGGTTTTTGAAAATTAAGCCTATAAATACTACTTCTACCTATAAGTTTTCATGTTTTCTTATCTACTTTTTACGTATGTTTTCAAAAATCAGGCAAGTTTTGAAAACTAAAAAAAGTTTTTTTTTTTTTTTTTTTTTTTTGGAATTTAGCTAAGTACTCAAATATTTCTTTAAGAAAGATGAAAATCATTGTAGAGAATAAAAATCATTGTAGAGAAATTGTAAGGAAACAAATAAAATTTTCAAAAACCAAATTGGTTATCAAACGGGGTCTTGGTTTTTCAAAATTGTGCATGTTTTTTATTTTAAAGAAACATTTGAATTTCTAGTCAAATTCCAAAAACAAAAACAAATTTTTTAAAACTATTTTTTTTAGTTTTTAAAATTTGGCTTAGATTTTGAAAACATTGATAAAAAGTAGATAACAAAACAAAGAAACTCACGAGTAGAAGTAGTGTTTATAAGCTTAATTTTCAAAAACAAAAAACTAAATGGTTATCAAATGATACCTAAATAATGATGAACTGAATATCACGTCCTCCCTAAAACCAAACAATATTTGATTCCTGTGTCTTAATGTTGTTGAATAATCTCTGCAGGCATCGTCTTTTCGTAGATCATGTCAAGAGGACTCGTTCGACGATATGGCTCAAGAAAGATGGCCATAAGTTCCATCCTGTTACTAAACATCAATAACTTCATTACTTAATCGTTGATTTTCTGTTGGGATGTTCTCTTTCTGGTAGGTATTTCAGTGTAAATTATAATTATAGTTTTGATGTGCTCTATATATTAGATTTCACAGTTTCATGTAAATTTTTAGGCCGTTAGGGAAAGAGACATACATGTTCAATTTTTATTTATTAATTTTAGTATCATAAACTTGCGCATGGGCAAATCATATTTTATCAAGTGATGTAATATAAGTTGAGTGACTTAATGTAATCTAAATGATGTGACTTTATATAACAAGGACTTGTTTTAAATTCTTATGTGTTAAACTTATGTCAATAAATTTATATATATATTTGGTTAAATTACAAATTTAGTCTCTAAACTTTTAAGTTTGTGTCTATTTGGTCTCTGAACTTTAAAAAATGTCTAATTAGTTTATGAACTTTTAATTTTGTGTCGAATAGATTTCTGAATTTTCAATCTTGTGTTGAACATGTTAGAACCTATTCGACAATCACATACAAAAAGTGAAAGTTCAATGACCTATTAGATATTTTTAAAATTCAGAGGCTTATTAGACACAACATTAAAAGTTCAAAGATATAATAGTCACTTTTTAAAGTTTGAGAACCAAATAGAAACAAACTTAAAAGTTTAAGGACTAAACTTGTAATTGGATCTATATATTTACCAATCAAATTACATGGTTGATTTAAATAATGTATTTTTTTGCTAGAAGATTTGAGTTCTCTCAATTTGCTCATAAAAGTTGAAAAACTACTTCGAGCATATTTGGTAGTGATTTTGAAAATGTTAAAATCATTTTTGTCATATTCAAAATCACTCCAAAACATATTTTTAATTATTCAAAATCAATTTTTATGATATGAAAATCGATTTTAAAAGTGTAAAATCAAATATTAAGTTAATTTTGAATAGTTAAAGACATGTTTCAAAGTAATTTTGAATGTGACAAAAGTGATTTTAATAATTTTAAAATTACTCCCAAACATGCTTGAATTGCTGCTAAAAATTTTTTTACAAGCTTGAGCAAATAGATGCTCTTATGGCCATAATCAAAAAAAAAAAAAAAAAGATGCTCTTATGGCCTTTTAAGTCTTTTCGTACATGACATTGCAAAGAAATAACAATAGAAATGCACAATTTCGATTGCGTTCAGAACACAATTTGCTATACAAAAAATAGCAACGGATACATGTCGTCTTCAAAGTTCAAGCATAATCTTCTTTCATTGTTTATCTGTTGCAGCTCGATCGTCCATTGATATTGTCGATGCGAACTTTGATTGTTTAAGCAACTCAAAACTCTTGAATCATCTTGATTTGAGATGATGATTATGATCATTACTAAAGATACCTGAGAATTTTCATGTAAAATGGGATCTACCTGCATTTTGCTCTTCTTGCACTGGATTATCGTTGGAAAGGAAGATTCAGAAGATAGGGTTATCGTGTTCGGAATTTGGTCATACTGGGCTAGGATTTTGTGCGATTCGAACTCGCCACATGTAGTAATGAATGAATATAGAGTTCAGGCTCATAGCCACACCAAAACCCAAGATTGCAGACAGCAATATGGCATATATGACCTTCAGTTTCAGCTGCAAACAAGGGCCAAGAGATTGTCATGTATTGAGCAAGTTGAGGTTTCTAATGCAAATTGCAGTAAAGAAGTAAGTCCAAAGGCAGCGAACCGCAACGGTAAGATTGGTTTTTTCTCGAGTTAAAAGCATTTGAATTTTTCAGCTTCAGTTTCTGGTTCGAAACCGCAATTCTGATAGTCAGTTCAATTCTGATGGTTTAAAACTACACTCCTTAGTCTTAGTCAGTTCAATTTCCTAAGTAAAAAAATTTTGGTCGGATCAGTTTGGTTTTCAAAAATCGTTTTAGCATAGCCTTTTTTTTTTTTTTTTTGCCGAAAAGCAGCCTGAACCGACTCACTCGTATTCGTGTTTGTAAACCCTTCACAAACAGGGTGGCATTCTTTACAAGCCGCTTTGAGATTGGATTACTTCTCAATGTGAATAAAGAGATCTCACACTAATCAGACTAAAATTGTGCTGTCCAATGCATGAAGATTTTACTCACCAAAGTATAGAATAAATGAAGAATGATAGCTACAAGTGCAAACTCTAGAGCTGCATACGTCCATATGTACTCCTTGATTGCTGCAAAGTTAAGCAAGTAGGCAAATTACAAGAGAGTAATAAATCAGATAAAGAAAATATTTAAAATTTTGCGTAAAACTATACCGAGGATGACAGAGAATATCGATGACGTGAGACCAAACACCAATGCAAAAGGTGCAGCGTAAATGATCGCCTGAGTCTTCAAGTCATGAACCTAAAAATGAACAATCAAAAGGTAAAAACACAATATTATAGATTGATATGAACAAAAACAGGATTGAACGATATCGGAATCCAAGCACGATGTGAATACATATTCCTAAAGAATTTCAAGTTGAAAGAAATTCAAACAATTTCCTCTTCCATAGCAAATGACATACTAGAAGCTGCTCAAGGAAGAAGAAGTAGCATATTGTGCTGATTAAAACAAGTACCACAAAGTCCTGCCAAGCACTGCAACAAATATAGAAGTTAAGTACAGTTTCAGCTAAGTATGAGAGACGAAAAACCGGGAAACGAGAGTGAACAGAAACTATTTAGTGGAATAACAGAATCCTTTATATTAAGTTTCAAAATCCAAATCATGACTAGCCATAGTAATACCTTATTGTCTGTGAACGGAAAGTTAGTTGATTATGCAGCGGTCCTCCGTCCCGTTGTGCAGTGGTCGGAATGCGGAGTAACGTGACGGGTAAATTCTTTACCTCCTGCCTACAGACTTCACAGTTCTTGTTTCCTTTTCTGCTAAACCATTCTATTGCACAATCTTTATGTGAAAGCCTAAGGTCTCCTTTGCAACTGCATTCCATTTTGAGAGTGTTTTCTTCTTCGCATGGTTCAAGACAGATTCTACAAACTGCTTCCTCTTCAGGAATTTCTTCATCATCATTTTCTAAGGTAACAGAACCATTTTGATCTGATACATGAAATAGTTTACATAAGGTTCGATATATAATCGTCCCTAATGTTTGTGTTATTTTTAAATTTCGTCCCTAATCTCTTAAAAGTTTTAATTTCATCCTTCTACGAAGTAATTTTTCTTTTAATCAAATCCTTTATTGTCAATAAACATTACGATTCACAGACAAAAGGATGATGTGACATTAAAATACATTTTGATACCTTGGATATATCCTATATTTTAATTAGACACGTTCACCTATAAAATTGAAAACTTGCCCATTTTACATAACCTGAGCATACTATCTTGGTTGCCTCAATATATATATGTTTTAATATCTATGACTTATGAGTTCTTGATCTAGCTTACATGCACCATGACTGTTCTCACGAGTGCATGACCCTACTACTTTTGGTTGTCAAAGTAACTCATAGTCGTAGGATATTAAATTCTAATTAGGTGGCCACGATGGCTTGAACTCATTTCCTCTAAGCCCTTTATTATTTACATGACCCTTATTGATCATTAGGCCAATCCATGGTAGTTATCATTAGAAAATAAACCGATTAAAAATGCTACTGACAACCTCAAAAAAATAAAATGTCTTTTCTAAATTCATGCGTCATCCTTTTTATGGCACGTTTAGTGACAATAAATACTTAAAGAGTCAAAAGATTCGATCTGAAAATCACTCACATGACAAATACTATATCAACTAAACAAAGACATGCAAGGTTCATAATTATTCAAAACTTCAAGGACCTAATATATATTATATATAAAATTGCAACCGTAATAAAACCATGCCACAGCTTCTATAGGATGTGAAGGGTGAGCAATGAGCATAGAATAAAGCAATATTTAAACTAGGAATAAAAGAAGGCTGCATCTAAACTAGCTGATTAATCATATGTGGACTTATACCAGAACTGGTACTGGCCTCAGAATTTGCTTTAGGGGTAGAGAAAGATGTCGATCGTACTATAATGATATTTCTACTGGGCACAGATAGAGACCTCGAAACTGCACGGGCTGCTTCTTTCTGCAAAAGTTAAAAACAAAAGACCGAATTACGAATCTGAAGCGAGCAACATTGTAGTAAACCCTTTTCCACTGTAAGTACTAAAATTCTAACCAGTTTTTGTATGATGAAACTTAAAAAAATGAAGTTTGTATCACGAGATAACTCACACGTGGGATTGCCCTTTCATTGATCGCAGTTGTTGTGGCGGGGATGGGAACCGAGGGGGACAAGTTTGATGCTGGAGTAACTGGGAGAGAGTTGGATTTTTTCCACGAAAAGTGTGAAGCGAAAGCAGCCATCATAGGACTTTCAGCAGTTGTCTTCGCGTCCGAACTTAGAAGCGAACTTCTCTCACCTACAGCAGCAATGCCTTTTCTCTTAAAGCTTAAAGCCCTTAAGAAGCTTCCTGGAGATAAACCACCCTTACCGGAAGCTTGAGATTGCAGTAAACCTTTCCCACTACGGCTTTTACCAAAGCCAAACGATCTCGAGGGTATTTGAAGTGAAATATCAGGACGTCTACTACTATGTCCAGCATCTGCAGTCTGTTCATTTACAGATTTTTCAATGTGGTCGTCTTCCTGCTTATAATAACAAATGTTCGAATTCAAATTCAAATTAGATTCATCGACTATTAAGGCAGTTTAATACATATCTTCAGAGAAAGAACTCACAAAGGAAAAAATCACAGAAAAATGATATAAAAGATATCTCAGATTAAAGCATTTGATAGTTCTTCATATGTCAATGTGGCTCTCCTCCAAGTTCATCTCTAATAAATGTTTATATAAATATGCTAAACAACTCCTGATATCAAGGCCTTGATATTTAGTCAGCTCTGAAAATAACATTTTATTTTTCATTCTTAATTATAAAAACTCGAGCACAATTGCAAACCCGAACTCCCTACGTGAATTTAATGAACATCCTGCCACACGAGGACTAAGTGAGTCACCCCAAGGCATCCCACTTCGATACCCGCCCGGGGGCGACCACGAGCCAGTGTATTGTATCACGGATTTCCCAAACATCCATCCATTCGGATCCTATTGTAGTTTAAATTGTTAATTATATAAATAAGATGTAAATAAGAGATTAAGCAAGATTATCAGATAGATTTGCCATATTTACTGATTAAACATTATGCAAAAAAATCTGGATGGTCTAGATCTCATTTATGATATATGAGCATTGTCTTTTTAGCTAGAACTCGACACACTGTTCAAGATCTACAAAGTACCAACAGTAGCAAAATAAATAAAATTCCCCCAAAAAATAGGACAACCATAACGACATTTTTGAGATTACCACAATAATTCAGCTCAAATTAAGCTAAGAAAATATAAAATTAACTGTTTCGAATAAACCTCAGCACTCACATGAATCAAAATAAAGTATCATTAATTTCTCATAATATTTCTAAATATCAATTTGGCATATAACTCGAAAGAACAGAACATTGTCAATTGCATAGCTCCAAAACAGCTGAAAAAATCATCTTAAAATCAATGAAAAAACAAAGGATCAAAATAAAAACCCACATGCAAAAGACAGAGAAGAAGAAATCAAAATTTGAAAAAAAAAAAAAAAAAAAAAACCTCTTGAGTAATCTCAGAAACCCCATTTGTAAGTGGCTGAACAGTTGCCATTTCTATAAACCCACAAAAGCTACGGCAAAAGAAGAACCCGAAATTATAGAGAGAATCAAAGAGCAGAAAGAGAGGGAGAGTAAAACAAGTAGGAAAATTTATGGATTTTTTTTAATAATTATTTTCATTTTTTTATAATAAATATTAAATGGGTAACCTGAAACAGAATTTTTAAAGGGAAGAGAAAACAAATGATAATTTGGGAAGAAGATGGTTTGAAACTCTGACGTGGCTGGCTGGTGCTTGCTGGAACCTGACGGGAAATTGGGCTTAAGGGCCCATTTTCAGTACAATTGAAGCAATTATGGGCCCACTTCGCCACAAAAAGCCCAAAATATTTTACGCATTTTCTATGCATGGGTTCCACACGCTCACGTGATCCTAGACCAAATTCAGTACCATTATCATTAAGTTAAATTATCAAAAATACTCCTGAACTATGGGATTAGTTTCAATTATATCCATGAATTTTGAAGTTTGTTTCAAAACAACCATTGAAGGCATTTTTTAGTTAAATTCATGGATGTAAAATGATGTTTTTGCATTTATATTGTTGCTTATGTGAACATATTTGAACATATACGTTGAAAAAAAAATCAAAACATATGCAAATACGTCATTTTTCGTCCATATATTTAACGGAAAAAACCTTTAAAGATTGTTTTGAAACAAATTTCACACACACACACCGAGCGATATTCAAACAATACTATTTTTTCTCTCTTTTTTTTTTCTCTTTTTTTTTAAAAAAAAAAACAAACAATACTGATTAAATATACTCAATTTGACTTGTAAAGAGACAAAGGGATGTCTTTTAAGCTGATTTGTAATAGCATTTTGTTCCAACCTTCGACAGTTTTGTCAAAATGAGTATAGTTCAATTAATTAAAGCATGGTATCATTGATATAAATGTTGAAAATTTGAATCATCCTTATATGTTATTGATCTCTCTACCTTTGTATTTAGTGTAGAGTCTACTTATTATAATTTAGACCTTGTTTGATAACTATTTGATTTTTAGTTTTTAGTATTTGAAAATTAAGCTTACAAACACTACTTCCTCCTATATATTTTTTTTGTTATCTACTTTTTAAACATGTTTTCAAAATTCAAGCTAAAGTTTGAAACTAAGGTCTCATTTGACTCCATTTGATAACTATTTGGTTTATTTTATTTTATTTTGGAAAATTATGCTTGTTTTCTCGTCATTTCCTTACAATGAGTTTCATCTTTTTAAGAAAAATATTTGAATTATTAGACAAATTCTAAAAAACAGCACACAAGTTTTTGAAAACTTTTTTTTTTTTTCTTTTCTTTTTCTTCTTCCTCTTCATAACTAAGCTTATTTTTAAAACATATGTAAAAAGTAGATAACAAAATAAGAAAACCCATAGGCGGAAGTAATATTTATAAGCTTAGTTTTCAAAAGCCAAAAACCAAATGGTTATCAAAATGGGGCTTGATTTTTGGCTTTTGGTGTTTAAAATTTAAGCTTATAAACACTACTTATACCTATAAGTTTCTTTATTTCATTGTCTACTTTTTACTAATATTCTAAAAATCCATGCCAAGTTTTGAAAACTAAAAAAAAAAGTTTTAAAAAACTTTTTTTTTAAGCATTCAAATGCATCATTAAGAAAAATTAAAATTATTGTAAAGAAATGGTGAGAAATCAAACACAATTATTAAAACACAAAAAAATAAAAGACCGGACCTAAAAAAGTAGTTTTTAAAAACTTTTTTTTTTTGTTTTTTGTTTTTTTGAATTTGGCTGAGAATTATAATGTTTCCTTAAGCAATGTGAAAACCACAGTGAAAAAATGATAAGAAAACAAACACAATTTTAAAAAATGGTTGTAAATGCAAACAAAGTCTCATATTGGCTATAGAAGAGATTGATCATGAATATATAAGTGAGAGACATCATCTCAATTGATATGAGCCCTTTTCGGTGGAACAAAAAACAAAACTATGAGAACTTATACCCAAAGTGAAAAATATCATACCATTGAAGATATGTCGGGGGTAGAATCATTCAATGCCAAACAAAGAAATTGATGAGTCTAGAAAGGGGAGGATTGTTGGGAATGCAAACAAAATCTCACATTGACTATCGAACGGAGTGATCATGGATATATCATACCATTCTAAAGATACGTGGAAGTTTTTTTTTCCTTACAAAAAGGGAATTCTAAAAATGAAATCGTTTATCAAACCCGGTATTAGCTTTTTAAATTTGGATTTTTCTAGGGACAGGTTGAGAATGATTATTCTTTTTGGGAATCTGGAAGGGCAATGTTATTGACCCGTGTGTGAAGCTTTGGAGATATCCAAGTTCATACAAAGCTTTATATATATATATAACGATTACTTTTTTCTGTAATTTAAAAAAAAGACAAAAGTTACTTAATATATATCATTCATAACATAGATTGGTGGTCAAAACATTTTTACTTCTCATAAAAGGCCGTAGATTTGAATCCCCTACCCTGTGTGATGTAATATTCTTAAAAAAAAGAGAAGAAATTAATGTGTTAGATTACTAACATATGTTAAATTTAATGATTTATGTGAATCTTAAGCTAAACATCTAGAGTAGTTTAAATATCTTTATTAATTGAACCAAAATACTAAAAGTCATGTATTATTTATAACAATTCAAAATTTTATGAATAAGTTTCAATAATTCTTGAAATGTTATATACTAGCAAATTGCATATACATTTTCCACAAAAAAAAAAAAAGAAAAAAAAAGATAGTGAACAGAATTTAATTCATGGGCCTGCTTTTCTGATTATGTTGCTTATGGGCCAGCTTCATTGGGCCTTATAATCTCCAATCCGCATTGCGGGCCGGCTTTTGAAACGCCGTCGCTTAATCGCTTTAAGTTTGTATAATCGAATTAGACGTTTAAGAACGAAAAATAACCAGTTCATTTCTCCTTTTCAAAAAAAAAAAATAACCAGTTCATTTCTCTGAGACCTCAGGACGTCGCAGCTCTTTTCACAGCTTGAGCTCTGTATGTAGCACTGAAACTTCAAGCAGAAATCAATTTTTTTTCTTTTGGAAAAGAAAAATGGATTCTACATTATAATTATGTTAGTATCATTTGTTTTTGGATTCGTAGTTGAAATGAAGTTTCTAGGTTGGTATGTGAAGATTGGTGCAGTTTCGGCTTTGATTGGAGCTTCCATGGAAATGTTCATGATTAAAACGGGCTTCTGTGTGAGAACCATCCTTTTTCTTCCTTCTTCCTCGATTTATCATTTTAAAATCTTTTTGTTTCCTGAATTTAGTTGAAGTACTTGTGGTAATGGCTTCTTCGTCTTCATATAGGTCTGTCTTTCTATAAATCGTAGAAAATTGATTCGCTGTTAGATAATCGGATGAGGTTTTTCAGTAGTTCTTTGCTATGTTTATAAGTTCTGTTTAGGTAGATTGAAGAAATTTTGATTTTCAATAAATATAAAATAACTTTTGATTTGTCTTGCATCGATATCACGAAGTAAATAAGTTGAATTGAGTGGAAATTGTTATGAGCCAGAATTTCTTGGGAAATTGGTTTTATAGTTTTGTGGTCATAAAATATTGGAGGCTGAAGGTAATGCCATATTCCCAACGGTTGTGGCAGCTGCTATTAATCTACTTAATATTTTTTTGAGTTCAACTACATTTGGAGGTAGATTCGAACCTCTGACCTCTTGGTCGAGGGTACATGTTAATTACTGTTGAGCTATGCTCACTTTGGCGTTATTAATCTGCTTAATAATGAAAAAACTTATTGGAATCCTGGCAGTGCTTCCTTCAACTGTTTCATAGCTGTCCCAGTTTGGTCCTTCTCGTCTGAGTTTGGAGTTCCTTATACTTTTGTCTTCATTTGCATCTTCTTCTTGTTGTCCAAGTTCCTTCTTAAAACCATCATCTCCCTTTGAAGAAGTGAAGGTGTCAATCGCCAACTTGATATACTCAATTGGTTAAGACATTATATCATTGACTAAAATGTCAGAGGTTCGAATTTTTAACACTTCCCTACCAAACTCTATGCCCACATTAGTGTGTCATATGCAAGAAAAATGCCGATATTCAGAGCCCGCCTTTTCATCGCTTACCCTTTCGCCTATAGTTTCTGGCCTACATTAAAGGAAGCTTTCGGATGGGCCATTACCCCCCAGACAGCATCCAAAATTTTCTTGCACTCATTATATTGGGTCACCCTTTCTGAGAAGAGAAGAAAACTCTATGGTTATTCATCAGCAGAGCCTTCTTTTGGACTCTTTGGCGGGAAAGAAACAACTGGCAGTTCAAGGACGTATCTTTATCTTTTTAAATTTTTTTTGAGCTGGTTCTTTTTCAGCTTCTACATGATGTAAATGCATACATCCTTCCAAAAACTACAGCCTTACATGTCTTGTTGCTAGGTGGAAAAGTTTTTGTAATCAAGAAAAATGTCCATCCATGTTGAACTCAAAAAAAAAAAAAAAAAAAAAAGAAGAAGAAGAGAGAGAGAGAGAGAGAAAAAGAAAAAAGTGAAGGTGTCATTGATATGGTTTTGCTAGCCTTATGCCAAAGTGGAAGAAGATGCATACATATTTATTTATATTTTGTAGACAGGATGGTGATCGTGGATTTAGTTTTCGAGAGATTAAGTTTTAAGGCTAAACTTTTGATGTATTCTTAAATATACGAAAGCACCAGCTCATGGTGCTTTTGGTCACACATATCAAATCTGATTCAACTGTAAAAACTATGAATCAGAAAAGTTAGTTTAAGAAAGTACTAGTTATAAGGAAGTACTGATTCAATCGCTCTATTAAAGTCAGTTTCTTGTTTGATGGTCTGTTGATTAGTATATGTTGTTCTCTCTATTTTGGCTTTTTCTTCATGTAGATGATAAAGTAACAGTTTTGGAATCGGAGAAGCTGGCTTGGGAGAACTCGCCTGAGGCTCAAGCAAAGAGAGAAGCCCTCAATCCTTGGAGAAATCAAGATGCTGCTGCAGAGGCCAGCAAAGACACCTAATGCTTCAACTGCTGACTGGAGTAGCTGCTTTGCAAGGTTTGTGTATCTTCATAATCAGCATAATAGAACATAGAACTGATCATATAGAAAGGTATACGCAATGTTGTACCTATGTCCGTGCTTTGACTTGGGGGGTAAGCTGGTTGGCTTGAGTCAGTTTTTTTTTTTGCCATAATAGATGCCTAACTGACATATTGTTTTAAGAAATTAAAAAACTGAGGTTAAAATCAGCATTTTGAAAATCAAACTGACCGCTTTACAAAACAATAGAAATCAAACTGAATGCACTAAAAAACCTACTAAAACTTATCCAAATTATAAGCAATATTGTAACTATGCCCATGCTTTGACTTAGGGTTGTAAGCAGGTCGGCTTGAGTCAATTTTCCCCCCTCCCCTTCCAAAATCGATGCCTGACATATTGTTTTAAAAATTAAAAAACTGAGGTTGAGATCGGCCTTTTGAAAATTAAACTGGCTGCTTGACAAAAGCAATAGAAATCAAACTGAATGCACTGAAACCAACAAAAACCTATCCAAATTATACTGATTAGTTTTTTGCTTTATACTTTAGAAAACCAAACATCGGAAAACATTACTTAAACGGACCTAACCGAGTCGGTTCAATACTTCAATTAGTTTTGTCAGTTTTTTTTCCAGTTTTAGGAATCGCCTATGCTTTGAATTGATGTTTGGGAGGAGACACTTGTTTGATTGCCTTTCTTGTTCACAACCTATTAAGTTTCCTCGTATACTTTTTGGTGGCTATCTATTCTGATTGGAGAAATTCTTCAGGGAGGCAGGATGATGTATAATTAACAGTGTTGTAGCAGGAACATAAGAATATACGGGTCGAGATTCAAAGTGGGAATAACAATGCGCTTACCACTCTGTAGAGTTTGATTGTGAATAGGAAACTTAGGAAATATATATAACTTCAAAAAAGAAAACGAGAGAACAGCCTAGGGGCCGGGGGTAGATGGTGCCCCCGCCCATAAAAGGAATAAGGATCGCGGAACTTCTTACTGATATATCTTCCAGAATATAGGAAAATCACAATCTCGTAAGATGATTACAGTTCTGGTTGAAGACCGTTAAATTCAAATAATTCTTGTCTTGACCAGAATATTTAGATGAATACTACTAAGTATAAGATGGATGGCTAGATTTCTTATTTATTTTTTATTTTTTAAATTCTTGTCTTATAAGATTAGTCGAGATGCACATTGCACATAGTCTAGTTTAGAGACTCACAATTTTTATTTTTATTTTTTTAAACCTAAATAACCATTGCATTTGAAACAAAAACTCTAACCCATTAAAACCTTCTAATTGAACAAAATTTCTGAAGGTAAATAACTGTTTAATTCTTCAGAAAGAGCACATGATGAAGAAGCTTGATATTTGATGAAAGTCAAATCTTTCCTCACAACTCTTTTTTTGCCTTTGAAATCACTAACCATAAACCCCAAACCAAGACATTGACCATTTGATCCATATTACCTTAGCACTTCAGCTTGCAACCACACATGAACATCGGAAGCACTGTAAACATAGCCTCCCAAAATTTTCTACTGAATGAACTATGAAGGAACAAATTGTGACGGTAAGATTTTTTAACTTCAAACTTTTACAAACAGACCTATAATAATTCTACAGTGGTTTAAGACAACAGCCAACTCTTTGTTTGTTTACATCAGTATGCAAGAACTCCCTTCGTACCAGAACCTTGTACACCAAAGGATTTAGCGGTTTCTTCTGATTGGTTTTGCAGGTAGAGAGGACGAAGAGGATTGAGAGATATGAAAGCATCGTCTTTCAAGTTTCAACTAATAAGAGAGAGGATTTTAGCAAGCTATTTCTTTATGACAATGGAGGTATTCTTGTGATTTATTCCTTATTAAAATTGAATGATATCACCAAGTTAAAGGTCTGATAATTCGCTTCATTAGCAAGCTCTTCTTTTGGTAGAAATATGAAAGATTTCATGATATTATATTTGAGTTGAATCATAATTCCATATTCAGATTGCTATTCTAATTCACTTAACCAATCATGCCTCTTGGATTATAGTCCTTAGGTTGTTCTACTTCTCAACTCGAAACCCACCAGATGATTTGACTACGTTGATGCAGTACACCATTGTTGAAAATATTTCTTGGGTGAAAGAAAAAGAAAGTTTATTGTTTAACAGTCGGTTTGAATCTTATTTTGGTCAAACTTTCACACTATCCAAACTTACTCCTTTTACTTTCAAACATTTTTTCTCTGTTCTTGAACTGTTCACGAAATCTCGTTTTGGTCTTTGTAGTGCATTTAACAGAAATCTTACACGATACTATGTGAACTTGAGGCTTAGTATCAGATACTTGTTATATATGTGTAGGAATAAGAGTAGATTGTCGCGAAAGTTTAAGAGCGAGTAGTCAAAACGGAATAAATATGAAAGTTTTCGGGTTGAAATGGAATGTAACTGTAAGAAGTTAGTTGGGGGAAAGAAATCCGACAGATAGAATCTTCCACTTGTTTGGGAAAGAATGACCAAGAAAAAGTGACCCATTTATTCTCATTAATGGTACGAACAGGCAAAGACATAGACAGCCGTTGGCCACCATTTATTTCCACTGATGGCTTAGTGGGTTTTGAATCGATTGGATCCTCCAAGAGAGAATCTGAAAGATCAACAAAGTTCAAGTGTGAAATCTTGACTCCCAAATTCAACTCTCTGATTCTAGAAGTTGGTTGGAGTTGGTCTTTTTTTCTCAGTTACAACTAACAAAATGGTTCAAGAGGATCATCCATCCTCCCAACTTAAATCATTTCGTTTTTCGATTAGGTTCGGGTCAAATTGTTGTCTTTAGTAGAGTGATATTGCTTTTAAAGGATCATTTCGTTTTTCGATTAGGTTTGGATCAATTGGGTGGATTGTAGATGTTCTTGCAGGTGTGGCTATGGTTGGCAGTTGGTTGATGCATTGAGAGTACTTATTGATTGAAAAACGACTGAGTGATTGAGAGTGAAGATGTTTTCAAATGAGAGCCCTTGAAATTATTGAACGTAAATCTGTGAATGAGCCTAGACAAACAAGATTAAAAGTAGTAGGTGTCTCTTCTAGGCAGTAGCCAATGAGAATTGCAAATCGAGGTTGAACAACTATCAAGTATGAAAGAATGGAAAAACGTGGAATTTCATTGAGTTTTCAACTAGAAAGGGACAGAAGAAAGTTGAATATTCATTGAAATTTTGCCGAAAGGTTACAAAATATAGTTTTTTTTTCCTTCAAAAATACTTTTTACATGTAAGCAAGCATCTGTAAAATATTTTAAATTAATTGTAAACAAAGCTTTTACTATGTCAAAAATGTAATAAAATAGGTTAGAATACTATTTTGGTTCCTATACTTTGAGTTTCATTTCATTTTAGTCCTTGTACTTTTAAATGTCAAAATTTAGTCATTGTATTTTCAATAAATCTTAAAATTAGTTCTCACCGTTGGTTTGAAGCTATTTTTTTAATCAAAATTGATTTAAACAATATAATAATTTTCATGTAAGAAAAGACAATTCCAAAATTTATAAAGAGAAGGCTGATAGACTATATATATATATTAGAAAAGTTAATAATAAATTAATAGTAGGGATCATTTTTAAGCTTTATTGAAAGTACAAGAACAAAATTTGGACATTTAAAAGTACATGGACTAAAATGAAATGAAACTTAAAGCACAAGAATTGAAATGATATTTTAACTAATAAAATAAATAAATAACCATTTTAAACATATGCATAGAAAGATATCCAAAGAGCAACGACGTTGCATTATGAAAGCGTCATCGTCGGCAAACCTAAGATGTTTAGGTGTTTGAAATTGTAACCATGTAACCAAAAGGAACTTTGAACAAAGAGAAAAAAAAGAAAAAGGTGGAACTTTGAACAAAGAGAAAAAAGGAAAAAGGAGAAGCACTTGGGTGATTTTGGATCAACTGTCTATTTCTTGACTTTTTTGTTTGATGGGTTGTTTTGAAGGAAAGTGGGTTTTTTCTTTCTTTTTTTTTTTTTTGATATCAAATTGAACAAATAACTTATGAGGCTAATCATTTATGGACCTAATTTCTCAACTAAGTTTTATGATGAATTGGGAAAATTGAGTTTGATTGATGAAAAGTCAACATCAACGGTTTAAGTAGAAGTTCTTGATTTAAGGAAATGACGATAGATTGAGAGCATTTAGATATCACATTTATACGGGTGAAAATATAGAATAATAAATATTTATATTTTATATGCCCATAGAGAAATTTGGTAACACTCTTTTGAAAATACATCATTATAGAGAGGTGAGAGTAAGGAATTGAACTTTTGACCTATGTGAAAAATTACTAATACTTCCACATATTGAGTTAGGTTCATGTTGACTTTTGTTTACATTTGCGTTAGAATAAGTCAGCATAAAAAAATAGAAATATCTCTTCAAAGAGACATACTTAATTATGTGGGGTGTTGTTTTGATCAAATACGTCTCTTCAAGTGATATTCTCTTCATAGAGAAACTACCACATTTTCTTATTGTCGAAGGATATTCTTTTCATAGAGAAACTATCATACTTTCTCAATGTGTTTTAAAAACAACTATATTTTACTCTATTTTTTTTAGTTCAATAATTGCGAGGATAGGGAGATTGAACCACCGACATTTAAAATGATAATTGGTGCCTTATCTAATGAACTATGCTCAGAATGACAACTATATTTTACTCTAAAAGCCTATTTATTCTTAACTATCAAAACTTCAAAATTTTAACAACTTTCATGAAATTCTACCTTCAATCTCTATTACTTAGGATATAACCTATATAAGTAATAAATGCCATCAAATGAAAATAATGAAAATTGGACAAACTAAAATTGATAAGTATTAAATATCTAAGAACCAAAATAGAGAATTGAGCAAACATAAAGTTCATGAAAATCTTAAAACTTAGGATTTTTTTTTTAAAAAAAAAAAAGTGTAAACATTTTAACTATATAATTTATAGGAAAAAAAATCAAATTCGACCTTAAACTTGTGAGGTTGTATCAATTTAGACCCTAAACTTTCAATTTCATCAAATTAGACCTTAAACTTAAATAAGCGTTGCAATTTTTACCATCGGTCCAAATTCTGGTAATTCGCCCACTAATTTTAACATAAACTAGTGTAAAAATCTTCATAAATTTATTAATTTCAATAAAATAAAGTTTTGCACAAAAATAAGTTTGACCAATGCACAAATTAACCATTGAATAATTTTTCCAAAATTCATAAATTTCAACAAAAAAATTTAGCTCTCATGTTGTTTTTCTCTAAAATTTTATCAATTTCATATCGTACATATGTTTTATAATTCTTTGATTGCATAAGAGAAAACTTTTTTTAATGATAATTGGAGCGAGAACTTTTTAGAGGGTTAAAATTGAAACAATTTATAATTTGAGGTTAAGATTGTAACACTTATCTAAGTTTGAGGTGTGATTTGATAAAATTAAAAGTTTAGAATTGAAATTGATAAAATTTGATAAGTTTAGAGATGAAAATTGATTTTTTTTTTCTAATTTATATTTTAAACCTACAAAAAAGTAGCTCCCTCTGTAGCACTGAAAAGACAAATGAAGTGGATAGGTGACATGAAACCCACCATCAAATTAAAATGTTAAGCAAAAACCAACCAACCACCTTTTAAAAACCCACAAATCTCCCATAACCAAAAACAAAATAAAATAAAAAAAAAGGAAAAAAAAAGGTTAAAATACCATTTTAGTCATGTAATTTGAGCTTTATTCCATTTTGGTCCATGTACTTTCAAATGTACAATTTTAGTCACTGTGCTTTCAATAAAGCTTAAAATTGGTCCCTACTATTAGTTTATGGTTAATTTTTCTTAAAAAAAATTAGTCTCTATTAGCTTTTCCTCTATAAATTTTGAAAATATGTTCACATGGTGTCTTTTCTTGTATTAAAATTATTATTATTATTTAACCAATTTTGATAAAAATTAACTTCAAACTTGTCATAGGGATCGATTTTAAGCTTTATTGAAAATATATGAACTAAAATTGGACATTTGAAAGTACAGAGACCAAAATAAAATAAAGCTCAAAGTATATGGATCAAAATGGTATTTTAACCCAAAAAAAAAAAAAAAAAAACTATAGTGAAGGTCTTTTTTTTTTTTTTTTGCAAGGTCTATAGTGAAGGTCTTGTCACCATCAATATCACCTCCACATAAATCCCTTCCATATGAGCAACTATAAAATATAAAAACATGCACAAAATTAAATCAAACTTCCTCCACATATCACAACTCAACTAACCCACCTCCCCCCTCAAAAAAAAAAAACCATTATTTTTTTCACCTATATTATTCCAAAACAAGTCCACCAAAATTGATCTTGTTTATTTATAATAACAATAATCATCATTTATGGACCAGATCAAAGATGCTTCTTCTTTCTTTCTGTGGGAAGACAGTGCAGATTCTGAGGTGGATAGATTATTGTCTCATCCTCATGAATTAGAATCTGCTGTGGATAATCAGGAGGATGCTCGCTCCTGCAGCTGCGATGACGTCTATGCTGGAGAGTTGAGAGCCCTTGATTTCCAAGATGATGGGGATGGCGATGGAGATCTAGCCGTCGGTTTGATAGACGATGGTCGGTCCGATCAGCTCGATGGAAGACGGCAGAGCGGGGCGGGGTTGGAGTACAATTACGAGGAAGAGGAGGAGGAAGAAGAAGAGTCGAGTAATAATGTGGGTGTGATTCAGAATATGAATGAAATGGAAGATAGGGTCTTTTGGGACACTTGCATGGCGGGAGGGTATCCATGAGTATCGTCGTTCGTTACTGAAAAGGTTTAAATCTCATTTTAGTTACGAATGTTTAAGATTATTCTATTTTAGTTTTTGAATTTTCAAAATGTTTAGGGATTATTCTATTTTGTCTATAAACTTTTTGAATGTTCTTGAATATAGACAATAGATAAAATTTTGATTTTTGCTATTATTTTGTTGGGTTAATTATTTAGTAGATAGAATCATGTACAACGTGACTTCAAATATGTGTATTATGTATTGACTTGAGTATATATATTGGAGTCACATGTAAGTTGTTTGAGATAAAGTTACATGTAAGTGTTGATCTAGATAAGTTTATTTTGAGTGATGAATTATTAAATGGAAAATAATAGCATTCGCTAAAAAGATAATTATTAAAATTAAAGTTTAATTGTTTTTTCAATTTGGTTCTTAATCTTTTAAAAGTTTTAATTTCATCCCTTATGTATTGATTTCTTTTTTATTAAGTTCTTATAATTAATCACTAAATATTAACAGAGTGACGATATAAGAATTTGAGAATAGTAATTTTTATATCAACATTTTAGTAGGTCAATTTTTTTTGTAACAATAAATAATTATGAGTCCAGCAAGTTACTACATACTAAATCATGAAAGGAGTGAGTTTTTATTTTATTTTATGAGAGTATTATATGTTTTCTAATCAAATTAAAACCTAGAGTACTATTTTAACTCAATTAATATATTATTGTATTTAAACATTCCATCGTGATTATGTCAATTAATTTTAGTGTTTTTTTGATAATAAAGACCTAATGAAAAGATTTTAATATTATTAAGATGAAATTAGAACTTTTAAAAGATTAGAGATCAAATTAAAAAAAGACTCAAATTTTAGGAACCAAAATATATACTTAGCCTAGAAATTTTGATAGTTTATGAACTAAAATTGAATTTTTAAAAGAAAAAATTAGAGACTAAAATAGATATTTTGAAAGTTTAGAGACTAAAGTAATCACTATAAAATATTAGGGTCAAAATAAATAAAAATATTCGCAAACAATTTTTACTCACAATATAATGGTTTTCAGGTAGAAATATATGCACAACAGAAAAAAAATATTGGCTAATATATATGACTTCGTTAAGAGCTCTGTCACAATACTGGACGGTGAGTATAGAAATTAGAAACTTTGATCTTAATTTTGATTGTGATTAAAAATAAGGTTTTAAATGTCAATGTTATATAGAGATTTTGAAGTTTCAGTTTTATGAAATATTTTATCTAAAAAAAAAAATAAAAATATTAACGGGAATATCCACGAAGTGTCAATGTTAATGGATATTTTCAAAAAAATCATAAAACTCAAGATTTCTTCTTCTTAAAAAAAACATTTGACCTTTTATTATTATATATTTTGTAATTTTTCTTTATAATATAATGAAAATGTTGATTTGCTTCTTATGTCGATGTTGAACCTATGAACATTTGTTGATGAAAATTTAATCTCTTATGAATAGAGTTGATTGTCAATATGGTAGAGAATAACAGAATGAGTTACAACTTATCATATTGACAATGATTTATTTAATTAGCTTATATTAACCTAAGCAATCTATCAACCTGAACATATCTTAATTGGTTAAGGCTCACATAAGCATACTCAACTGACATAAAGTTGTACTCTCGACCAAGAGGTTAAAGGTTCGAATCTCCCACTCCACATGTTGTATAAAAAAGTAATTCAATTAATTAAGACATATATATCCTCAACCAAGAGATCAAAGGTTTAAACAACCTACCTCACATTTTTTTTAGTTCAACAACATTGTGGAGTGTAAAGATTCGAATATCTAATCTCTTGGTCAAAAGTACATGCTAATTATATGTATGTACGCTATACCTAAGTACTTGAATGGATGTATGAGTAAATAAAATATTGCATGATTAAAAAGATATTTTTAGATTTTCAAGTAACTAAAAAGGGGGTGTTATATTAAATTAATAATAATGAAAAAAAAAAAAAAAAGCTAAAGAAAGGAGGCTTGTCATTGGGATGGTTGGTTGGTGAAGGCAAAAAGGTCAAATTACTTCCAAACCATGAGGCTGAAACTGCACCCAATTCTTTGAATTGTTAATTTATTGTCTCAATCTCACTAGAAATTCTATGTTTTAGAGTATTTAAAATTATTTTAATAGAAATTCTCAATGATTTAGACTATTTAAAATAAGCATTTTCAATTTTGCCTTTTTTTTTAGAAAATTTACATCGATGTATAACAAAGATAGATTCGGAATATTATTTTGTTACTTTTTGACTTTTATGCCTTAATATTTTAAAGATTTTGTACACCAATCATTTTGGTGAGAAGATATTTTAATATTATTTTATACAATGTTTACATTTAATACAAAATTGTAAATATATATATTACCATTTCATAGTAAGAACTCGTGTCGCAAATGCATATTTTATTCTTTTCCAACGACTACATTTTTCAACCCTTATTTCACTTCAACAATTTAATTTGTCTTATTTAACCTTTATTATTAGCTTCAGCACATTTTCTTCTTTACTATTTTGTTGTCTTTCGTTTTTTTTCTTCTTGAAATAGTGGTCATTGCCAACAATTGTGTGTAAAGAGTCAGAACCATCCAACTTTAAAAAGGTACGACATATTTTAATTTATCCGTTGAACTATGCTCCCAATTAACAATTATTTGTATATTTTAGTCATTTTGTGGTCTTTCTCTACCATTTTTTTCTGCATGTTAGCATTGATTTTTTTACCAATATGAGTGTAGTTCAATTAGTTAAGAGATTATAAATTTCGACCAAAACATTAGAAATTCGAGTCTCCATCCCCACACAATGTTGAACTAAAAAAAAAATAAAATCTATACATACACAAAAATATAGAAAGCTTAATATCTCCTAAATAAGGGTAGAATTTTTTAGAATGTTTTAGTTTTTGGTCTTTTCTTTAGAGAAAGGAACTAGTGCAATACATATTGTTAAAATAAAAGTTCCTATTTTCCAACTATTTCTTCTTGCAAATCCATAATTTTGATCATAATTCAAGTATGTGTTATATATTTTATCTTTCGATAATTTTATGTACATTTCAATATAACATCATTCATAACCTTTTTTACATTATCAATCATTTAGATTCTCCTCATTAGGGGTGTGCACGGTTCGATTTGGTCCGATTTTGGACGAAACAGAGGACCGAACCGCACCCCTCGGTTTCTGAAATAGTTAAACCGAGTAAACCGATGTACTCGTCAGTTTTGGTTCAGAACCGAACCAGTTCACTTTCGGTTTACTCGGTTCGGTTCGGTTTTTAACCGATTTTTTTGCATGAATATCAAGAATGACGGCCAGCGAGAGATCAAACGGCGATGGCTTAAGAGGAAGGTTTCCGGCAAGAGATCAATGATTGTGCGCCCAACGACAAAAGAAAGCGTAAGATAGCAATAGGAGAAGGAGGAGAGACTACCGTGGGTTATACCACCATGGATTGTGCCGCCACTACTGCCGTCGTTGCTACCACCATGAGTTATGTTGTCGTCGCTACCACCGCCGTGAGTTGTGTGAGAGAAGAGAGCAATAAGGAGGAGAGAAAGAGTACTAGATGAAAAGGGAGGAGAGAAGAAGATAACAAAACTTGAGAAAAAAAATGAATGGTGGGTTAGTCTACTTTGCACGATAAAAGAGGAAGGAGAGGAAAAGTTTTATTGAAAAAGAAATAAAAATGAAGTGATGGTAGTCTACCTTGCACGAGAAAAGAGAAAGGAGAGGAAAAGTTGTATTGAAAAAGAAACATACATTGAATTATGGGAGTACTTGAGTGATTTGAGACTTGGGAGAGAGAAATTTGGCAAATATAAAATTGATTTTTCTTTGGGAGATGGGCTTTTTAGATTGGGTTTAAAATTTATTTAATTTTTTTTAACAATATTCGGTTCGGTTCGGTTTTTCAAGTTTTGAAAAAACTCAAACCATGAGCCGAACCAAATTCTGCGGTTTTTTAAAGTTATAAACCGAGAAACCTATTTTTTTCAAAATAATCGAACCAAACCAGTCGGTTTGGATCGGTTCGGTCCGGTTCCTCGATTTTCTCGGTTTAGTGCACACCCCTACTCCTCATGCATTTTACCCTCAGACAATATTCCGAGTTTTCATACACAACTTCAAGTTTCCACATTTTCTTTTTGCAAATCATTTCAATCATTTTGCACGTCTTCTTTGTTCAATTTCCAACATGTCATATATTCTTCAAATTGTTATGCTTAGTGTTAAATCACTAATCAGTCCAAAAACTTAAGCTGATGGATTACGATAAATTTAATTATAGGGTTAACTACATGGATAGCCCATTTGGGACACCATTTTACATAGGTGGCACAATTTATTATTAATATCAGCTTTGTCAATTTGTAAGCCAAATAGAAGCCAAATATAGGGTCATATTACTCATTTACCCCTATTTATTATTTATAATTATAATAAATAAAAAATTAGATTTTTACCATAATAGTTGGTATTATTCCCTCCAAACAATAATACCCACGATTTATTCCCAAAATTTAGGGATTATGATTTCAAAACCCTCTCTTTACGGTTCAACTTTTCGAAAACACAAAAGATTAGAGAGGGATTTCAATCGACGACAATAGGGGTCATCAACGGGGGCTTGTATTCCTTATCAACGGCGAGTGCGAAGGTGGAGAGTTTGACGTCGACGAAAAAAATGGCAGCGAGGGGAGGTCTTGTAGTCGACGGCGTGCACTATGGGTTCTCGACATATTGACGACAAAAAAAAGGTATGTTGAAATCAGTGGGTTCTCGTTTTTTTTTTTCAAAGTCACAGTAGGTTATCGACGTTATTTGGTTGCAGGCGTTAGTGGGTTGTCTGCATTTTTGGGTTGCCGGCGTCGGTGGGTTATTGACGATAAAGCGACTAGACTTTTTTGGTTTTACATATTATAATAGTTCTCTTTGGGTTTATATGTTATGTTTAGGGTGTATATTATGTTTAACTAGCTTCTCTTTCATCCTATTCAATCTATGAGGCTTCTGTTTTGGGTGTATATTATGGTTTTACATGATTTCTGATCTTAGATTCGTCGAAGAATAAATTTTATGTCATAGACAATGCTTCCATTCGAGTAGTATATGGGTCATAGACAATGCTAATTCCATTCGATGCATGAATAGGTCTATTCGAATAATCATTTGTATTTACGTTGTTTGCTTGTAGCTTGTAAAAATAAGCAATTTCACTGATCAATATAGCTGCATTTGGTGGTTAAATTGTTATGAACTTTTCGACTAAATGAATGTATAATTTTTAGACTGAATAGACTGGGTATATAACATATAATCCTATAATAATAGTTATAATATAACATTTCATTGTTTATGATTTATATAATATAATATAACCATATATTGTTATATTTTGGATTTATAAAATATAATACAACCTTTTATTGGTATATTTTGAATTTATATAATATAATCTTATAACAAAAGATGTGAATAGGCTTAGTATATATGATATGAACCTAATTTGTTTATGTGTATGGATTATATAAGTATGAAAAGGGTATATATGATTGTTGCTTGTCAGAAATTAAATTTAATATTTTCTTTAAGATTAAAATGTCCTCTAATTCTGACTAGGTATATATGAGATCTGATTGGTTATATGGATATTTCTGACTGAGTATATAAGTTATTTTTTTTAATATATTTGGTCGTACATTAGAATATATTATATTATCCACGTTTACATCATCTACATTATGCACTAAAACGAATTTGTATCTGTATATAGTTATCTCTACTAGACAATGGTGAGACTAAAACGAATTTCACGTATATGTTATATAAGTCTTGATTGGGTATAATATAAGATTATGGGTTATCATGTATTAAATATATTTGAAAAACAAATACATTCTTTGAATTGGTATATTTTGGGTTTATATAATATAATCTTATAGCAAAAGTTATGATTAGGCTGTGTATATTTGATATGAACCTAATGTGTTTCTGTGTGTACATTATATAAGTCTGGACTGGGTATATATAATTGTTACCTGACAGAAATTTAATTTAATCTTTCCTCCACATTGTGTACTAAATCAAATTTTTGTGTGTATATAGTTATTATACTAGGGCAATTGAGAAAGTAAAATTTATTGTTAATCTAACGTCAAAGATTGTTCGGATGCCAAGAAAAAATGATAGACTCTTGCATGACATCGACCTCTAAAAAGATAGAGCTTCGAGCGACGACGATTAATGGTTTCTATTTCTGGCGAACAACATCAGATGGTGTCGACCTTCAAAAGAAGAGACATTCAAAGGTGTCTAGTCACTCGCGAGCAACTCCAGCGTCATCAGTAGTTTTTGTAAATAGTATGTTGATGACAGCATCAGTATGGTCCTTCGTGGTTGTATAATTGTTTCATACCATGTATATATTTCCTAAATGTATGAGTATATATCTAATAATATGAAGTATATATTTTGTATACAATTTTCTTTAGAAAAGATATATATACCCACATCTTTGCAAATGACATGATGGTGGTGACAAACAAAGATACTGAGTATATATTTGTAAATAACTAAATATACCGAGTGTGATGAAATCCGTAATAGGTGGAATAAATAATTCAATAAAGATGGAACAATATATATAAATGTAGTATATATGTTGGATTATATTAATTTAATATTATACAAAAAAAAAATCAATATATGTGGCTACAATAAGCAAAATAGAAAAAACCTTACATACATGTTATATATGAGGTATATATGGAGTTATATACAAATGTCAAAATGAAAGTAAATATATTAAAACGAAAACTATTTTTTAAAAATAAAGTAGACATGTAATAAAGGGATGGAATGGTTGCCTTAAATGAAAATTTGGATGAATTTTGCAGGTGGAAAATTTTTAATGTTGACAGAAAAAATATATATATATATTCGAAAATCATAATTGTGTAGTAATTGTAAAATATTATGTGTAATAATGGAAAGAATATATTTTTGAAAATCAAATTTATCATAAATATATTAAATAATTGCCTTAAGTGAAAATATGTATATTAGGAAAGTATAAATTCAAAATTGAAAATTAAATATAGAGAGATGATATTAAATGAGGGTAAAATTGTAAGGAAAGAAGAGAAAAAACTCAAGCCAAGCTAAAGCTGAATTTTTTTTATAAATGTTGACATTTGTGACATATGGTGTTGAAAATGTGCTCTTTGGCATAATTTCCCTTAATTATATCAACTATTTAATACTCTCCCTCATTTGTGGGCTTAAAAATTTGCAGAAAGATCCAACAAATGGAAATCAATATTAATTAGGAAGGAAATGATATTTACAGAAATTCAAATATAGGACATCTTGCTTTGATACCATGTTAAATCACCAATAAACCTAAAAACTTAAGTTGATAGGTTACGATAAGTTTAATTATATCAACTCTTTAATACTTAGTTATCTCTTCCTTCTTGCATGTTATAACTTGTGAAGGGAGATTTGTGCAGACAATAATATAATTTTTAGGTGGTTAGATATGTAACTTGTAACTCACATATTGATACAACTTAAGTAAATTAAAAAAAAGGAAACTCACATATCAATATAAATATACAAATGTGCTAAAAAAGAAAAAAAAAAAGACAATATACAAAAAGTATATATATTTTGAGTCCGATATAGAGTTTTCTTTTAAAAAGACATTTCATTAATGGACACATCTAATTTTTTTCTTCTTGAGATTTTAGATAATTTTAGCCTTATTTGATAACTATTTGGTTTTTAATTTTTTGCTTTTGAAAATTAAGTTTATAGACCTTACTTTCACTTATGAGTTTCTTTGTTTTATTATCTTCTTTTTATAAATATTTTTAAAACTTAAGTCAAAGTTTTGAAAACTAAAAAAAGTAGTTTCTAAAAACTTATTTTTGAAATTTAGAATTTAGCTAATAATTTAAATATTTTCTTAAGAAATATGAAAACTATCATGAAGGAATTATGAAAAATTAACTACAATTTTTAAAAGAAAAAAAAAATAAAAACCAGATAGTTAGGCCAAGTAATGGGCCTAAGATTGATTGTTAATGAGGCCCAATTTGAAGAAGAAGCCCAACAAGTCAATGAAAGAGAAAAAAAATATTACAGAATCAGTCTCGATTACTCCCCTTTTCATTTTATCATGGTTGCCCTTTTTGTCAGTTTCTAGAGTTTATATTTTTTTGTTAATTTAAAAAATAACCTTTTACTGTTTGAAATTTTTTGAAACTAACCGAAGATATGACTAATGGGTAGTTAACATTAATGTCAGACATAATTTTCTTTTTCGAGATTATGGTGTATAAGTGAGAGACAATATCTTTATTGTTATGAGACATTTTGGGTGAAATTAAAAGTAAAGCCAAAAAAGCTTAAATCTAAAGTGGACAATATCCACAATCGAATGGACTCTCCCAAGCATGAAAGCTCTCTTGTAGGGATTATTTTTTTCTTGTTGAGACATGTGAACCACCACATATCTCTACAATGGTATGATATTGTCTATTTTAAACATAAGCCCTCGTAGTTTTATTTTTGAAATTACCCAAAAGGTCTCATATTAATGGATATATTGTCCCTTACTTATGTATCCAAGATTTTTCATTTTTTCTAGTCAATATGAGACATTAATCGCATTCAAAACAATATATATAGATATGTATAGATATTGTTTATTAAATATCAATGATAGATACATGGCTTTAGATTGTTTATCTAGTTCATGACATTGAGAATTAAATATTTATCATAGAGAGATAATTTTGTATATCATTATAAGATTTAATGAAATTTTTATGTGCCATTATCTACCGATGGTAGATATATTTGAAATTTTTATGTTCAATTATCTATTAATGATAGATATTGTAATTTTATGTATATTATTGATCTATCTCATTTCTCGCTTTCCAAGAAAGACTACTCCTAACTTATACACAAAACATAAATAAGGAAAGTAGTGATTTAAGCCTAATTTACAGCATATTACAGAATTACACTAACACCCTCCCTCAAACTCAAGGTGGTAGAGTAGCAACCAACTTGAGTTTGCGAAGTAACTGAGTGAAGTGGTCGGGGTGGTAATGCTTTGGTGAAGATGTCACTGGTTGATCCGTAGTGGAGATGGATCGTAAAAGAACAGTGTTGCTCTGGAGATGATGACGAACAAAGTGACAGTCATTCTCAATGTGTTTGGTGTGTTCATGGAAAACATCATTGTGAGCAATCTGGATGGCACTGCGGTTGTCATAATGAAGTATCGTAGCAGACGGTTGAGGAACGCCCATATCAGCAAGAAGCCAGCGAAGTCATAGTAACTCAGAAGTAGCATCAGCAAGAGCACGATATTCAGATTCTGTACTGGAATATGAGACAATAGATTGTTTCTTGCTTCTCCAAGAAATAAAAGAGTCACCTAGATAGAAGCAGAAACCTGTGGTGGAACGTCGATCAGTGGGATCACCAGCCCAATCAGCATCAGAATAACCAAATAACACCAAGGATGACTGAGAAGAGAACTGAAGTCCATGACCAAGAGTGCCTTTGACATATCGTAGAATGCGGAGTACAACAGTGAAATGGATGGTCTGGGGAGCAGTCATAAACTGACTAACAATGTGCACAACAGATGCAATGTCTGGGCGGGTCACGGTCAGATAAATAAGGCTGCTAACAAGTTGTCGATACAACGTAGCATCTTCAAGAGGAACACCATCGAAAGGAGTTAGGCGAACATTCGAATCCAATGGTGTTGTTGACGTGATAGAGTCAATAATACCTGATCGAGCCAGAAGATGTGAAGCATATTTTGAGATAGATAATACCCATCAGAGTGAGATGACACCTCAAGGCTAAGGAAGTAACTGAGCGATCCCAAGTCTTTCATCTCAAAGTGTTTTCTAAGGTAGCATTTCAATTCAGAGATAGCTTGAGGATCATCACTTGTAATAATCATGTCATCAACATAAAAAAGAAGAAGAACCATACCCTGAGAAGTCTTACGAGTAAACAGTGCTGTATCGTGGGCACTGGAAGTAAGCCCAAGTTAAGTTATGGTGGAATTGAATGTGGAAAACCAAGCTCGTGGAGCTTGCTTCAGACCATACAAAGCTCGACGAAGGAGACAAAACTTTCTGAGGTGGAGGAGAAGTACCAGGTGGGGGTTTCATATATACCTCTTCAGAGAGAGTACCATTGAGGAACACATTTTTAACATCCATCTGAAGAAGGGGCCACTGTTTGGCAGCTGCAACAGCTAACAAGCTACGAACATATGACATTCGAGCAACTGGGGCAAATGTTTCTTCATAGTCAATACCATACTCCTGAGAATAACCTTTTGCAACAAGACGAGCTTTATACCGTTCAATAAAACCATCAGAGTAGGTTTTGATTTTGTAAATCCACTTACAGCCAATAGGTCGTTTGCTAGGGGGTAGATCCACGTAATCCCAAGTGTGAGTCTTTTCTAAAGCCTGTAATTCTTCATTCATTGCTTGTTGCTAAAGAGGGTTAGTACTGGCCTCATGATAAGATGAAGGTTCAACTAGAGACATGATGGTAGAAAAACAATGATAATCCTAGAGGTGATGGAGAGTTTCTCTTACCCGAGTGGTGCGACTAACGGAGGTGACATGTGCAGGTTCAGGTTCTGCCAAGACTACATATGTTTGATCTGGGACAGTAGAGACATGAACAGATTGATCAAGCTCGGGTTATGTGAAGGATCAAAATTTATACCTAGATCATTTGAAGCCAATATTGGATTCAAAGAAGCAAAGTCAGGGGCTAGGTGATGAAGGTGGGGAACACATGGAGGATTAGACGAGGGAAAAAGGTCACTGGAGAGATTAGTAAAAAATGGTTAGGGACTAGAGAGAGAAGCATGGAAGGAAGAGAGATTAGAGAACATACTATGTTCCTAAAAGGTTACATGTCGAGAGATACGTAACGTTTTGGAGACAGGATCCCAACAACGAAAACCCTTGTGCTCTGTGTCATAGCCAAGAAAGCAACATAAGTGAGCACGTAGTTCAAGTTTGGTATGTTCATGAGGTTGAAGGAGGACAAAACATGCACAACCAAAAACTTTAAGATGATCGTAAGAAGGAGGAGTACCATATAAGCGTTAAAAAGGAGAGATATTTTGAAGAACATAAGATGGAAGATGATTGATGACATGGACAGAGGTGAGAGCAGCCTCCCCCCAAAATTTCTCAAGGCAGGATGCAGAGAGAAGTAGGGCACAAACAGAGTCCAAGATATGGCGATGTTTGCATTCTGCTCGCCCATTTTGTTGGGAGGTGTGTGGGCATGAGCGTTGAATCAGTGTGCCCTGTTGGGTAAGAAAAGAGATAAGGTTTGAATCCTTATACTCCATGGTATTGTCTGTGCGAAAGATTTTAATGATTCGAGAAAATTGCGTTTGGATCATATTGGCAAAATCAATATAAACTTGAGATAAAACAGAGCGATTTTTCAGAAAATATATCCAAGTAAAGTGAGAATAGTCATCAATAAATAGAACAAAATAACGATAGCCACTGAAAGTAGGAGTAGGAGCATGACCCCAAATATCAGAGTGAATCAGCTTAAAAGGAGTATCACATGAAGATGATGAAATAGGAAATGACAGAGCAGGATGGTTCATAAGTTTACAATTTAAACAGTCAAATGGAGTAAATTTTGAAACATTATTTAAATTGCCAACTAAATTGCGAAGCTTGTCAGAGGACGCATGACCAAGGCGAAGATGCCATTGATACATGGTAGAATCAGTGGTAGATGCAGAGATCGAAGGAGAAACATGGAGCTGAAGAGATGTGAGCTCAAACAATCTTCCCACTTTGCGTCATGTACCAACTATCTGTCTTGTTTGTGGATCTTGAACCTGACAACCATGAGAAGAAAAACAAACAGTGAGACCAAGATCATAGAGTTGATCGATAGAGACAACATTAAAGGTCAGATTAAGGACATGGTAAGTATGGGGAAGTGTTAAAGTAGGATAGACAACAGTACCAATATGTGTAATAGACATACTATTTCCATCAGCAGCATGAATGGGAGGAAGAGATGGAGCCGGAGTTGAGGACTACAAAAGAGAGATATTAGAGGTCATATGATTGCAACAAGCAAAGTCAAGAAGCCAAGAGTTACTTGGGACTGCAAGGGCAGAGGAATTGGAAGAGATTACCTGTTTCAGTAAATCCTAAATATCACTTATCAGAAACCTAAGAGGAGGGGGGTCTGGAGAGGAGGAAGCAGCAACAACAATAGATGAGGAATCGATTTTAGATAAGTTCATTGGTTTGGTGGATCTTCTTGAAGGACAAGGTGGTCGAGTAGGACAATTATCCAAGATGTGACCCCGTTTGTGACAATACTTGCACTCAATTGTAGGACAATTAGGACATTTATAACCATATAATTTACAATTCGTGCAGAAAAGAGAGCCATAAACTTTCGCCATGAAGAAAGGACGAATCAAACAAACAAAGTGAGCCGAAATTGAGCTAAATCGGTTTGGTCTGATCGAACTGGTCTGGTCTGACTGAACCGGTCTGGTCTGATCTAACTGAATCGGTCTGGTCTAGTCTGACTGAACCGGTTTGACTTTAGTGAACCGGTTAAATGTTCAAAACTCATATTCTTCATCCTGTCTAAGGAGAAACTCACAGTGTGTAGTAGCGTGGAGGATTCGTGCAGAGGAATCCTATCGAAGATTTGAGATTAGTGCCGGAGATCTGGGTCTGGGAGGAGAATCGTGTCGGGACACGATGAGATCTGGGTTGGAGAGGATTTGTCTGAGTCTGATCTGAGGAGGCACGACGAGGAGCGGGTCTTAGTTGCTTGTCTGAGCAGCTGCAAGGATTTTAGACGGAGTTGAGGCAGACGAAGTGTGTCAGGTCTCGGATGAGTACCAAATGGAGCGACGGGTCCCATACGGAGTGCATTGAAAGTCTGAGTGCGTTTTGATTGCAGTGGTGGCACAAATCTGACTAGGCAAGGCGGAGGACTGGGCGCAGAGGGGTTGCCTGAGGAAGATGAAGACGACGAGAGGTGGCTGTTTGGAGTGCAGATCTGGCAAGACGTAGTGGTCGGGTGGTCAGTGCTGTCTGGACGGAGATGATTGACGCTGCTGGTGAGTTTCGCCGGAGGGTCTCATCGGAGAGGATGAAGATGATGGGCAGAGGTATTGGGTAGCTCTGATACCATGTAATTTTCTATGTATTATTGATCTGTCTCATTTCTCGCTTTACAAGAAAGACTACTCCTAACATATACACAAAACATAAATAAGGAAAGTAGTGATTTAAGCCTAATTTACAGCATATTATAAAATTACACCAACAGATATATTTGAAATATTAAATTGATATATATTTGAACAAATTGTGTTATGTTTCCATTTGTTGGATGCCACTCCTCTCTAAGCTTGGGATTGAAGTTGTTATTGTTTATTGGAAGGATTTTGTATATCAATGATTTGTGGAGTTTCTTTAAGAAAAAAAAAAGAAGACAAGATTTATAAATAAATTTAGTACTAAATTTGAATAAAGTTCAGATGTAGCTTACATGAAAAATAAAGACAAATGGAGAAGAGATATAGTATAGGAGGAACTTGTAAAATGTGTAGACTATGAGACATTTCTTCCAAAAGTGGATGGAGAGAAAATAAAGAGAAGAAGATGATGTAGGTCATATTTGGGAGTGATTTTGAAAGAGTTAAAATTACTTTTTTCATATTCAAAATCACTCCAAAACATGCTTTTAATTTTCATGGTATGAAAATCACCTATAAAAGTCTAAAATCAAACATTACGTTAATTTTGAATGATTAAAATCATGTTTTAAAGTAATTTTAAACATGACAAAAGTAATTTTAACAATTTCAAAATCACTTCTAAACATACTCGTAGTAGAGTTTATAAATTCTACGAAAGTTGAAATTTCTAATTTTTAGATTATGTTAGTAGATTTGAAATTTTTTACTTATAGGTATTGTTAGTGCGTTTGAATTTGAAAATTAGTTTTGATTTAAAACATGTCTTTGTATTAAAAAAACATAATAGTAAAATATTAAATCTATACATAAATTTATTTAGTTTGAGATGTAAAATTGAATGAAACAAAATAGATAAGACAATTGAAATGAGCAATTATTGTTTGGGATATTTATGAAAATTTTCCAAAATGAAAGAACGAGAGAGATTTGGCATTCAAGTTTCAACGGTCACTTGCGCCGCGTTTGACAATTTCCATACAGCTGGCAAAATATGAGAAATTTTCCAAGTAAACTAAAGAGTAACAGAAACACTTGCCATTTGTCAACTTAATTGTCAAATTTATTACAACTCAACTAATTACCATTTGTCATTTTTTCTAATAAATTTTAGTACAAATGAACCACGGACTTTTTCATATTTTTGTAACCATAGAGTATTCTCTACGCTAGATTTAAGAAGAGAATCATAAAATTTGTCAACATGATCATCTAGCTTAACAGTTAAGATACATCTACTCTTCTTGAGGTTAAAAGTTTAAATTCTCACGCTATATTTACTGTGCTAAAAAGAAAAAGACCCACATAGTTTTATTTTTAAATTTTATTAAAATTGTCTTATAACAATAAATATGATGTCTAGCTAATATAAGCATAGTTTAACGGGTTAAAACGACATTATACACATAAAGTTGAGTGATATATTATTTTATTTTATGGACCCTACACTATTCTTACATGTTGATGTCATGGCAAACAACGAGTGGAGGTATAGAACTAAATTTTTTTCCATAAATATGTCTTAAAGTAATTTAGATGTTCAGATTCACACCTTTACAAAGAAATTTTTTGAGTTCAACAACAAGTAGATGTAGGGATTCGAATCTCTGACTTCTTGATCGATTATATATATCTTAACTAGTTGAGTTATATTCAAGTTGACATTAAACCTTATACAATCGAACTTAAAGAAAGAAGTAAAATAAAATAAAGATGGTGTATTTAATTTCTTGTATACTCAAAAAACTTCTCCATGACTCTAAGTTCTACCTAATATTAGATTTGACTAATATTCGTTTTTCCAACATCATTAAGTACTAAAGTAGCTTCGCCTGAACCTTCCTCCCAATCTTAATGTTCTCTCTTTCTCTCTCTCCCTTAGTCAAGATTTGCTAGAAAATTAATCATTTTTAAATTAATTTAATAATTGGTCAGAGGTTTGTCTCTATTTTTATAGCTTAACCAATCAATAAACAGCTAGCATGTTGAATGATTCTCTCTTATAATTTCATGCCTTATGTCACATCCAAATATATACATATATATATATATATACATACATATATATATATATGTACTTACATATATACATACATACATATATATATTACATATATATCTATATATATATTTGTACATATATATCTATATATATATATCTAGATATATATGTATGTATATATATATATATATGTATATATATGTATATATATATATATATATGTATATAATATCAATATAATCATTCCCTTTCTATTTCATAAATTGATTTATTGTTCCTTGTTAAATCACCAATCAATCCAAAAGCATAAGTTGATAGATTATGATAAATTTAATTATATCAACATTCCAACATTCCTTTAACGTATAAAAATATATTGAATACCAATACAAATTAATAAATAGGCTAAATACATCATTTGCCTCTAAAATATATATCAATTTTCAATTTCATTTTTGGTTTCCAATTTTAAAAAATTATGCTTCCTTTCTTTAGATTTTTTCCCCTATATATTTTCACCTTTATTAAAAACAAATTTGAATTGGTTTGAGACAATTAATGAACCTTTATACATTTTTATAATGGTATATGATATTATTCATTTTAGGCATTTATAACCTTTTTTTTTTTAACTCAAAAGCTTCATTATAATAGAGATGATTGTCTTTACTTATGTATCCATGACTTTCCTCTTATCTAGTCAATGTGAGATTTTGGTTGCACTCCCAACCAACCTGCCCGAAAACAAAAGACCATGAAGGTCTCCCATCAAATAGTCGAATGCTTTGATCGCACTTTCTACCAAACTCTTAGTCAAATTGTAAAGAAAAAAAACAAGTTTTTAACAACTATTTTTTTTTAGTTTTCAAAATTTAGCTTAGATTTTGAAAACGTTTTTCAAAAGTAGATAGTAAAACAAAAGAGACATATGGAATAGAATTAGTATTTATAAGCTTAACTTTCAAAAACAAAAACAAAAAAATAAAGACTCTATTTGATAACGATTTTGTTTTTTGTTTCCATTTTTGTAATTTTAGCTTATAAACACTAATTTCATTTACGTATTTCTTTACTTTTGTTATCTGCATTTTAGAAACGTTTTCAAAATCTCTAAGCTAAATTTTAAAAACTAAAAAAAAAAAATTAGTTTTTAAAAACTTGCTTTTGTTTTTGAAATTTGACTAGGAATTTATATGTGTGTTTGCAAGAATGGTGAAAAACATACTATAGAAATTGAGAGAACGTAGGCATAATTTTTAAAAACAAAAAACTAAAAACGAAGGCTCCTTTTGATAACAATTTGATTTTTTATTTTTGAAAATTAAGTTTATAAACATTACCTCTACCTATGATTTTATTTGTTTTGTTATTTATATTTTGCAAATGTTTTCAAAATCAAAGCCAAGTTTTTTAAAAAAAATTGTTTTTGTTTTTAGAATTTGGCTAAGAATTCAAATGTTCCTTAAAAAAAGATGAAAATCATTGTAAATAAATTGTAATAAACAAACACAATTTTAAAAATTCAAATGATTATCAAACGGGGCCGAAATGATTATTATTATTATTATTATTTAGCTCAATACCATTTGAGGGTAGGGGAGATTCGAACCTCTAATTTCTTGGTCCATGGTGCATATAAATTACCGCCGAATTAAGCTTACTTTGGCCCAAAATGATTATCAAACATGGCTAAAATGATTGTCAAATGGCCAAGTTTTTATCGTTTGAATGGGTCATTAAATGCTTTTCTATACAAGTGGAGATTTGAAACTGATATTCAATGTATCATATTTTCGTCTCGTGAACCAAAAAGGCAACAAAGTTCTTTAAATAAGGTTCGCATGGATTGGATAGAATTGTAAAGCCTTTTGGACTCGAAAACAAAGTAAAAAAAATGGGTGTGTCGGTTATTTTGATAAGAATATCAACTAAACTTTTAATGGCTTTTGAGTTGCTTCCATGAATATACATAACACAAAAATTAATATATAACGAAGAGAGAGAGAGAGACTTTTATTTTAAAAAATAATAATAATAAAGGGTTGAGGTCCACCATATATTTGAAATGATGAGGCTAGTTTGAATTATCATGTAAATAAATATTTTGGTTACAAGGGATAATTGGAAAGTCTTGATGGATATATATTAAAATTTTGTGGGATTGTTCAAAAGAATTTTTTGATGAAGGCATATGGAGAAATCTTCTCCTTTAATAAAGATTGCTTTTTGTTTTGTTTCTAAAAAAATAATTTTGAATTTAATTTTAAAATTAAATATAAAAGTGAAAAAAAACTTTGAGAATCAATTATATTCTAAATATATATATTGTAGAAATGCATCAGGAATATTGTTGAGTTATCATTTTGGTCGAAGGAATGGATGATCGCTATTGAGTTTTCGCTTGAGAACACATCATATATCTTGTTAGAAATGGTAATCAATAAGGATATGGAGAGACAAAAGATTATATATTTTTTAATTATTTTTTCAAGATTTAAAATTTAACTTAAAATATACAAAACAATCTCTTTAGACAACAAAACCCATCGAGTTCTTTTATTTTCAACAAAGGAAGAATGTATATATTTTGAGTTTCTTTTTTCCCTTTAAGATGAAGAAACATTAATATATGATCATCAAAATTTATTTAAAATTTCCAAAATAATGTTTCTTTTTTAAAAGAAAAACCGTATCTGTAAAAAGATAAAACACATTATACATCGAATTCCAACATTATTGCATTAATCTCACAACAACACAAGCATCTCCATTATTTTTGGAATTACTCTTTTTATTTTTTTATAAAAAACCAATATCGAAACATAAGAATAGAAATAAAACAGTGTAGTTAAAACCACTCCCAAAAACTATTTTTTAAAATAACTGTTTATTTATATACATCAATTTTGCCACTCATTTTTTTAAAAAAAGAAGAAGAAAAGAATTGTCACGATATTAATACAAAGGTCCGACTTTGAAAAAGATTATTAAATAATTTAAAAGGTCAGCTTGTCGTTTTCCTTCATTAGAAAAAGATTCATGATCATAATAATAATAATAACAAATAAATTATTTTATAATTTTATAATTAGAATCGATCCATAGCTATACTCCAAAGCCACAAGCCTTTAATTATGGGATAAGTCTCTGACTTTACATCAATTATTTCAAATTGCATGAAATTTTTTTTTCTCCATCTCTCCAATCTTTGCCTATAAAAAGCCCCCATTGCCTTTGTTTTCTTCACCAATCCATCTCTTCTTCTATTTTAATATTTTTCTCTCAGAAAAACCTCTAAAAATGATCAATTCATGGTTTCTCTCTCTTCTCTGTACTAGTCCTCTGTGCTCTCTTTACTCCTCAGGTTGTCAATGGCGCTCTAATAAATAATTTCTATAGGAGAAGCTGCCCCCAAGCTGAGAGAATTGTCAGGGACGTCACCTTTCGACTCACTCGATCAAATCCTGCTCTTGGAGCACAACTCCTAAGAGTTCAATTCCATGACTGCTTCGTTCAGGTATGTTGAGGATCCCATGTTAGAAAAATGAAGAGAGATCTCACAATTTATAACATACATGAGCTACTCTTCTTATTGCTAATTGATTTTGAGATGAAACCCCATATTAAAATGAGTAGTTAATATTGAACATCACACTTAGTTCAAGTTCATAAACGAGAATATCGAGAGATTAACCTATATAAGTGAAGAGAATATTAAGAATATGAACAAAAGATTAGATATAACATAACTTATTAGTTTAAGTTTTTGTACTACAGGGATGCGATGCATCAATTCTTTTAGATACCGTTGGAGGAAACCAATCGGAGAAGGAAGCAAGGCCAAACCTATCACTGTTAGGATTCGATGCGATCGACACTATCAAGTCGGAGGTTGAGAAGGCTTGCCCCAGAGTTGTTTCTTGCGCCGACATTCTCGCCCTTGCCGCTCGTGACGCCGTTTCCTTTCCGGTGAGCCGTCTTGCCTCTTTTCTCTCTAACAAAGATTAAAATATTCGATAAGAAAATGTCGAGGTATCAAATTTATGAAGATATCAGATCTTTTATTAGATTGTTAGTTAATTTCTATAAATTCCTAACGTAGTTCAAAAACCGGCCACTGTGGTCAGTCTTAACCGGAAGAAGAGACGGAAAGGTTTCGCGATCATCAGATGTTACCGGAAATATCCCGTCGCCGTTCTCCGATTTCGCCACTCTTAAGCAAGTCTTCGAGAAGAAAGGCCTTACCGTGAGCGATCTGGTGATTTTATCAGGTAATTTAATTAAACACCGAAAAAAGAAAAATCATTTATAAAGAATAATATTCTATAAAAATGTATAGAATGAGAAATATGAAAGAAAATTATGTATGTATTCGCACGTACGTAAAAAAAAAAAAAGTGCAATGTGGAATTGTGGATGCCTCATAATAACTATTGGATGTCGATTCAATAATTTTCATGTCTTCTAATAACCACTAGATATAAATTCGATGTACTTCTCTCTTTTCATTCAATAATAAAAAACTGTGAGTCACATTGTGGCGGTCTCACCGAATAATTTCTCAGATATCTAAATTATTCAATGAAACTGTCACAATGTGGCTGCCTCATAATAATATTTTTTTTGATTTTAAGATGTTCAGGACAAGTTTACAGAGATTTTTTTTTTCTTTCTTCTTATTACTGTAATCTGTCAAAATTTGCAAAATATTTTAAAACACTGTATTTCAGAAAGTATTTCTATATTTTTAGTTATTTTAAATTTTTTCAAGGTTGCCTACCGGCACTAGCTATGGCACCTCGTCTATATAATTGAAGGATTAAAATAGAATGGCCAAAAGTTTGTGGATTAAAATGAAAAAATTATAAGTATGAAAGTTGATAGATATCTCATTATTTTTTAAACTTTAAAAAGTGTCTAATAAATTCTTAAAGTCCCGTTTGATAACCATTTGATTTTTGGTTTTTGGTTTTTGAAAATTAAGCTTGTTTTCTCTCAATTATTGTATAATAAGTTTCATTTTTCTTAAGAAAACTTTGAATTCTTAGCTAAATTTCAAAAACAAAAACTAATTTTCAAAAACTAATTTTTTTAGTTTTTAAAACTTGGCTTGAATTTTGAAAATATAGGTAAAAAGTAGATAACAAAATAAAAAAACTCATAGGTAGAAATAGTGTTTATAAGCTTAATTTTCAAAAACTAAAAACTAAGGTCCCGTTTGATAATCATTTGGTTTTTAGTTTTTGGTTTTTGAAAATTAAACTTGTTTTCTCCCAATTTCTCTATAATGGTTTTCATTTCCCTTAAGGAAGTATTTGAATTCTTAGCAAAATTCTAAAAACAAAAACAAGTTTTTGAAAACTACTTTTTTTAGTTTTCAAAACATGATTTGGTTTTTGAAAACATAGGCAAAAAGTATATGACAAAACAAGTAAAACCATAGGTGGGAGTAGTATTTATAGGCTAATTAATTTTTAAAAACCAAAAACCAAAAATCAAATGGTTATCAAACGGGGCCTAAATGGTTATCAAATAGGCCTTAACTTTTACTTTCTTTTGTCTAATAGATCCATGACATATTCAATATTTAAAAAAAAAAAAGTTTGCGAACCTTATTACACTCAAAATTGAATTTTGTATCTATTAAGATCCAAATCATCCTTACAATTTTTGGCCTATAAAGTATTGGTCAAAGAATAATTATTAGACAGAAAATTGAAAGTTAAATGATTTATTAACTATTTTTAAAGTTCAAGAATTTCTTAGACACAAGATTAAAAGTTTAGGAGGACCTATATCAAACATATATAGTTAAAAGTTCAACAACCTATAAGACGCAACAAAATTGAAAGTTTAGAGTATCTATTGGATACAAAATTGAAAGTTCAGCAACGTAGCTATAAGATATATGTTTTCAATTAAATACAAAATTGAAAGTTTTGAGATCTCTTCGACTCAAAATAATTTTTCTCCCATGTGTAATTATTTTAGGTGGCCATACAATTGGAGTAGCTCATTGTGGCACATTCTCAAGGAGGCTTTACAACTTCACAGGCAAAGGAGATGCAGATCCTTCATTAAATCCAATGTACGCCAACATGCTTAGAAGACAATGTCCAAACCCAGCTGACCCTTCAATTACAGTAGAAATGGATCCAAGGAGGTCACGTTCATTTGACAGTAACTATTTCAAAATCCTCACACAGCAAAAGGGTTTATTTCAATCCGACGCCGCGCTTCTCACCGACTCGTCGTCGTCTCGAATCGTCAAACAGTTGCAGAATCCGAGAGCTTTCTTCTTAAGCTTTGCTAATTCCATGTTGAAGATGGCAGCCATTGAAGTCCTCACTGGAACTAATGGTGAAATTAGGAAACAATGTCGTTTTGTTAATTGATTATTGTGAGAGTTATATGGTGCATTATGCTTATATTTGGTGTTGATTATGTTTGCTAATTAGTTTAATTATTTGTACTTTGGTTTTATATGTATTTGTGTTATTGAAAAGAAGCTACAAATATGTATGCATAATATAATGTAGGTTAATATATAAAGATATAATATATAACATCATTTGTATTTTGATAAGATAATTTAATTTTCTACTGGCCCTTCAATAATATATAGAGTTTGAATGTGTATTTGTCAATTTGAACATAGCTTATACAATAACTATTATCATTGCAAAGGTAGATGATTCGATCTCCCTAACTTATAATTGTTAAAAATTAGAAAAAAGTAAAGTTAGAATTATTTTTAGAATTCACATACCACTACAACAAATTTGACATTTTCCGACGTCAAATTATGTTGCCATTGCATAAAAAAAAAAGTTTGGAGTTCCTATTCCTGATGAAAAAATTTCGTTGGCAAATTCATCAAGGTAGGACTGTCAGGAGAGCCTAACTTGACCAAAAAAAGTTGTCAACAGAAGGTACTTTTCTCGAACGAAATAAGAAACCGTTGGCAAAAGAACAAAACAAAACAAATGATACAAAATGTTGTCGATAATGCATGCAGCCTTCTAGAATAACGACATACGTGTGCCTAAAAGAACAAAATAAATTATACGAAATGTTTAACAATAGCAAGAAAAAAAACGCAAAAAAACAAAAAACAAAGCAAAAATGCCTAAAAGTCGTTTCAAAGAAGCTATAAAGTTCCTTAGAGCTCGTTTGATAACGTTTTGTTTCCTATTTCTTGTTCATATTTCTCATTTTTCAAAAAACAAACATATTTGATAAACTATCATGTTTCTTGTTTCTAAATTTTTTAGAAACGTTTCTAAAAAAAGAGCAGATTTTGAGAAATTTCAAAAAATAGTTTCTAAAATTCAGTTTCTTTTTTTTTTTAGATTTCATGTATTCCTATTTCTCTTTGTACCCATCTCTCTCATCTCTCTTCTTTCTATCTCTTCCATTCTATTTTTTTCTTTTAATACTTTTTAATCTTTTTGTTTTTTTCTTCTTTTTTATTTTTATTTTTTGATTTATTTCTTTTTATTCGTTCTCTCTCTTTCATCATAATCTTTTTTTCTTTTAATAGTTCATTATCTTTTTTTTCCTTTTTTCCTTTTTACTTTTCTCTTTTCGTTTATGTTTTTCTTCTCTCTTATTTTCTTATTTTCTTTTACTTTACATTAACGAGCGTATAGTTGTTATTTTCTATTTAATTCTCTATTATTTTTCCTTTTGGTACGACTTTATTTTTTTATTAAATAAATAAACTAATAATGTATTTCACGTTTACCATTAAATGTAAAAAAATATATACATTCTCTCTCTTTTTCTAATTTTACTTGTGTGTATTATTGGCTAATGCATTTTTAAAGAAAAAATAAAAATAAAGTTTATTATTAAATTAAAGAAATGTGGGTATGTTCGATTGTTTGACTTTAGACAATTTACAAATTCGTCTAATTGAACTAACTCTTGTAAGTCAAAATCGTTCAAGGTGAATTGATTGAAGTGAGAAATAACATTGCAAATCAAATTTGAACAACATTTGAAGGATAAAATTTTATTATTATTATTATTATTATTAATTAGGTGTTGGGCCTTAATAAAATACTATAGCCTCTTTATAATTGTTTTATATTTATTTTAATGCATGTTATATGTTTTATTATAGTATATGTACTAAATTTTATTTTTACCAAAAAACAAGAAACAAAAAATAGAAATAGTTATCAAACATGTTTATGTTTTTAGTTTTTAAGAAACAGAAATAAGAAACGAGAAACAGAAACAGGAAACAAGAAACGAGAAATAAGAACGTTATCAAAAGATGCCTTAAATGTTCCAAATGTCTTAGAAGTGTCCAAAGTGTCATTTTAACAAGCAGCCAACTTAGAAAGTGCCCAAAGTGAACCTAAAGCACATTAATCGACTGCCTCACTTGCACTACAAAGTAGCATATATAAAAGGTACTTAAAAGCCAAAACAAATGTGCCTAACTCACCCAAACTCACTGCAAAATCCCACAAACTCTCACCCAAACACACTTTAAACTCACAAACTCACCTAAACTAACCTTTAAAAGCCAAACATGAGAGCTACCTAACTCACCCCAGACAAACTTCAAATCTCACAAACTCACCCAAACACACACTCCAAAGCTCACAAACTCACTTAAACTAACCCTGGAAAACCAAAAACGTGTCTAATTCACTCAAACAAACTTCAAATCCCACAAACTCACCCAACACACTCCAAAACTCACAAACTCACCTAAACTAACCCTTAAAAGCGAAACAAGTGCTTAACTCACCCAAACAAACTTCAAATCTCACAAACTCTCACCTAAACACACTCCAAGCTCACTTACTCATCTAAACTAACCCTTAAAAGCCAAACACGTACCTAACTCACCCAAACAAATTTCAAACCCCACAAACACACTCAAACACACTCCAAAACTCACATAAACTCACCTTAAACTAACCCTTAAAAGCCAAACACATGCCTAACTACCCAAACAAACTTCAAATCCTAGAAACTCACCCAAACACACTCAAAAGCTCATAACTCACCTTAAACTAACCCTTAAAAGCCAAATAGGTGCCTAACTCACCTAAACAAACTTCAAATCCTATAAACTCATCCAAACACACTCCAAAGTTTACAAACTCTCCCAAGCTTACAAACTCACCAAATTAAACTAACTCTTAAAAGCCAAACACACATGCTAAACTGTTAGCTTTAAAGCTTCAATCAAACTATGTATTTTGATGATAACAAAACCTTTGGACTAATAAATTCAGTGTTTAAAAGAGTCTATTTTGTAGAGCTTGACAAGACGAGTCCAACGCACTTAAAATCGTTCAAATCGGAGTCCAGACGAAAAATATATGAGCAAAAGAAATTTGGACAGAAATTATGACATGGCATGCCACATAGGCGGATGATGTGGCAACTCGCTGACGTGGAAGCTGACGTGGCATAGAACGGTCATATTGGGCTGACGTGGCGGATGACGTGGCATACAACGGTCAAATTTGTGCTGATGTGGCGGCTGACGTGGCACCAAATGGACAAATGAGAAGGTGACATGTGGCAAGGCTGGTTGATTCGAAATTCAAATTATATTAAATAAATTAGTTAATTAAAAAAAAAAAAGGAAAATACCAGCTGTTGCCGCCGATCTACTCGCGACACGCGCGCGTGCGCTACACGCCTTGTGTGTCCTCCAGAAGCCCGCGAGTAGGCGTATTTACACAGTCTCGCGACTGTGATTCCTTCCATCTGACTGAATATTTCATTAAACTCACATTTATATCAAAAATTCTTTCCAAAAACCACTCATTTGATCCTAGCCACTCATTTCTATTGCCCCAAAATCAAATGGCCCAACTTAAAATTCCCAATCTCTACAAATTAATTCGGTCTTGGTCATTTTTGAAGATTGAGAGAAAAATTCCAGCAAGCAATATACTGTTTTGAGCTCTTCCAAAGAGGCAGTCCATTCTCAAAAAATTTCACCATTCTCCTAACTGGCTTCATTGCTACTGTGTGTAAATTTTTGAGCAATTTTGTTCGTACTACAAACTCTGTGTATCTTGCTTCAAATAAGCAATTTTTTGTGTTCTTACTTTTGGGATTTGTATTAAGGTGTGGGATACACCTTGGGTTGTGAGAAAAAGGAGTTGGTTTAATCCTGAACCAGAAAAAGGATTTGGGTTTCTCTTTAGCCTAAGAAAAGGAGGGTCGTGTCGGTTTGGTTCTCACCCGCAAGAGGATCACGCAGTAAAAATACCCAAGAAGGAGTCTTGGGGGAGTAGGAATTTCCGAACCACTATAAAAATTTTCGGTGTTATTTCTTCCTCTCTATCCTTTTAATTTTTCGTTGCTCAATTATTTTGTGAGTAGATTGCATGCTTAAGAAGATTGGTCTATATCTCTAGAATAATTTTTGTTGTTGTTTATTTTGATTATATTATTTTAGTTTATTTCTTAAAAAAAAAAAAAAAACTTTTAAAATTAAAAAGAGTGCAGAATTTCTTTAAGCAACCCTATTCACCCCCCCCTCTAGTGTTGCCATTAGATCCTACATAAACTCACCTATAAAACTTCAAATCCTACAAACTTAACCAAACACACTTCACAGCACACAAACTCACACAAACTAGCCCTTAAAAGCCAAAAAAAAAAAAGGCCTAATTCACCTAAACTCAATCCACATTTCATAAACTCTCATCCGATCACACTCCAAATCTCACAAACTCAACCAAACTAACTCTTAAAAGTCAAAAGAACGTGCCCAACTCACTGAAACTCACTCAAAATATTACAAACTTCACCCAAATTAACCTTAAACAAAATAAAAAATGTGCCTAACTCATATAATCTTACTTTAAGTCCACTAATTTATCCAAACTAACCCTTAAAAAAATATGTGTGACTCACCTAAATTAATTACTCTCAATTGATATGGCTAGCTGATAGGACCAAACTAGTCCTATATTTTTATGCCTAATCGTATTAGTTTAGAGGTTTTAATGTAATTAATTGATTATTTTGTAGGAAATTGATCATAAGGCACGTTCCAAGAGATTCTACATTGAATCACAATTCCAACGCATCAAACCGGAGGTCATTCAAACACCCGAGCGAAGAGTTAGAGTAAAAATGATCAGTGTTGTCCGTTGGGTAGCGTCTAGACGCTGTCTAGAGCGTCTAGATGCTATCCAAAAACTTAATCGAACTGAAACGTGGGGGCTTTAAGAAAAGATTTTTAGTTTAAAAATAAAACTCCAGTCTAGTGCAAGTACACATTGTCGATGCAAGTAATATAAAACTGGAAGTATTCCAGAGTATCGATCCCACAGGGAACAGATACAACAAAATTCAGAAGATAGCAAAAATTGTTTTTAAATTGCAAGTTCGGTAACCAAGGTTTTAAAAATGTTGGGAGGTATTTTTGGCCAAAGAAAATAAATAAAAAATAATAATGAATATGGAAAAAGGGAAATTCAAGTTGTTCATGCCCATTTGGAGAGAAATGTAACTAAAATGCAATTGCAATCATAGCTAACACAAGAAACTAAGTAAACTGAATTCAACTCCTATTCGATCTTTTATGAAGTATCTTTAGGAGGCTAAATGATTAAACCTATATTTCTATGACTAATCTAACTTAGATATTTTCACGCACAACTCTAGGGTCGATGTTCAGGAATTATGTCTAAGCCTTTTCCTCCATTGCTTTTGCTACATCCGCCTTCCCTTAACACTTTCGGTATTAAGTCCAAGCTTGACAAGCAACACTAGTTGGCCGACTAGGTTTACCCAACGTTAATTCAACAAAAACAAACAAAGTTCAAGTGTTAACTAGATTGTTTGTGCTTTTAAGCTTTACATCTTTCCTCTAGGGCATTCACCAACTTGAACTCCTAAAAGAAGTTTAGCTCATCATAAATGGAGTGAAAAACAGCAAGTTAAAGGTCTGAAAATCCATAACAAAAATGAGAAGAAATTCGGGTTCAATGAAGATTCAAATCAATGGTAATTCTATTATAATGAACACTAACATTCAACAACTTATAACAAAGCTTGGGAAACTAAACTATTACAGCAAGAGAACTACAATGGAAAAGAAATAACAACAGCTAATACTCCTATGAAATGAGATGAACAAAACAGAATCTAATGTGTGTTGGATTTTATAGTAAATTGTGAAAGAAAGTGTTGGTTTGAAACATAAAAAATGAATTGATGTTTCATTTATGTTGTTGTTACTTGACTTGAAATTCAAAGGTTTCAAAATGATTTGAAACATCAAAATGTGTTGATGTTTCTTTTACAAATTTAACTTAAAAGTTAAATTTGTGAGTTATGTTTGAATCTTTACAAGTAACTACACAATTGAGTTACTTTTTATGTATGTTTCATTTTGTTTATATTAATTTTATTTTTGGAGAGTTACTAAGTTGCTAGCCTATAAATAGCAACTTGTTTCTTCATTTGAAGCATCTCATTCCATTTTGGAGTATCTCATTCCAATTGAAGAGTTCTTCTCTCCTCTCTTTCTTTTCTTTAATCTGGAGTCAAGTTGAGAGCAAGTATCCAAGGTTCTGCCATATTCGAGTAGTTCAAGGTTGTTGTTCTATCGGAGTTAGTCGTTGTATCCTGCTAAGACGATCGCTGTAGCCTGCTTGCAACCCGTGCAGAGCAAATAATTGTCTTTAGGACAACTCTTTGTAAGCGTGCCTCGACTACTTATTATCTTTTATTCTTGAGTTTTTGAAATTGTTATTACATACAGTGTCTGTATTATTGTTTACACTGTAATTGTTTGTTTCCAGTTAAGTTGTAATCAAATTTGCTAGTGTTACTTAGTTCTTATACATAGCAAATTATAATTTCCAACAATCTGAAGACAATTATCTGAACTAATGTCTGCAAACTCATCCACTATTGGTACTGTTTCTACCATGATGGGATCGACCATCCTCAAAACTCATGCTGAAAAACCAGAGAAATTCAAGGGAGAAAACTTCAAAAGATGGCAACAGAAGATGATCTTTTATCTCACTACGTTGAACCTTGCTCACATCTTGAAGGAAGAATGCCCAATTACCCCACAAGAAGTTGTCACTCCTGAAACTGAAGCTGCCAAGCAAGCATGGATGCATTCAGACTTTTTATGCCACAATTATATACTGAGTGGTCTTGAAGACACCCTGTATAATGTCTATTGCAATGCCTACAATACTTCAAGGCAATTGTGGGAGGCATTAGACAAGAAGTATAAGCTGGAAGATGCTGGTACTAAGAAATTCCTTGTAGGAAAATTCTTAGATTATAAGATGATTGATGCCAAATTGGTAGTCAATCAGATGGAAGAATTGCAAATTATCATTAGTGATTTGCAAAGTGAAGGATTGAACATCAGTGAACCATTCCAAAGAAAGTAATTGGTGAATATTAGTGATTTGCAAAGAAAGTAAAGGTGCTTAGATCAGATAGAGGTGGTGAATATGAATCTTCATCACTTTACGAATTATGTGAAGTTAATGGTATAATCCATCAAACTACAGCACCTTATACACCACAGCAAAATGATGTAGCTGAAAGAAAGAACCGAACTTTAAGGGGGCGTTTGGCGCGCAGAGTTGAGTTGAGTTGGGCAGAGTTAATTTGTCAGTGAGTTCAGAAGTCTGTGTTTGGGGTGCAGAGTTGAGTTGAGTTGAGTTAGAAAGTCTGTGTTTGAGGTGCAGAGTTGAGTTGAGTTGTCAGGGGTATCTGGTGCAGTTTTTTGTAACCCAAAGTAGACTGATTTTTAGCTGGCTATTTTTGTTTCCTTTATTTTTATTTGTTCAAATCATTCATCTAGAAACATATTTTTCCAACTTTCCAACACTTAATTCAGATGTCCATCTAAATAAATTAATAAATATAAATAAATAAATAAATAAATATATATATATATATATATATATATATAAATAAATATATATATATATATATATATATATATATATATATATCAACATTGATTTTTTTTTAAAAAAAAAATCATTATTTATCTTTTTTTTTTTAGAAATTGACTTCTTCCAAACTATAGGCAATGTAGCATTGTTTTATCTTTCTGCTACTCATTGAACTTCTTTCAATTTATAGAAATCAAATATTTGCATTACACATTGAATTTCTTTCAATTTATAGAAATCAAATGTTGTATTCTTTCTAACAACAAATAACAATTGATGAATGAAAAAAAGGCAATGTACCTGTTTTATTTTTCTTTAAACACAAATTGAACTCCTATCAAAATATAGAAATCTAAGGTTTCATTTTCTAAACACACATTGAACTTCTTTGAAACTTACAAATGAGGACCTTATTAGGATCTTTTTCAATTACTAAGAGGGTCTTCATTATGAGGGAGTTTTTTTTTTAAAAAAAATATACATTGACTATTACATATTGTTTTTTTTTTTTTTTTTTTTTTGCAAAGGAACATTGTTTGTTTACATTTGTTTAAACACATGTACCAAATTGAACATCTTTGGAAAAGAGAATGCCAGTAGTTTACTTTTTCAAGATGACAAGAAAATGACAATATATTTTAACATTAGTGTCATGTAGGAGTAGAATATTCACAAAATATTAGTAGGACATCAAGGACCTATTTACATGATTCACAAAACATAATTATGGTTCACAAAATTTAAGTAATGGTCAACAATGGGTCAAGTTTGTAAGTCCGAAGAAAGATTGTTGGAGCAGATAGTCAAACCAACTAAGTACATGTGCATTTCATATTATTTTGAACCATGGTAATGTCGTCGGTCGCTAGAAATTGTTGCCGAGGATAGTTGTTAGAGACGATGCAGGCGGTGAACGCCGGTTGCTGAATATGGTCGCTAACGATTGCCATCGATCGTCGAAAAAAGTAGTCGGTAATGGCTGTCAGTTATCGCATATGGCCGTCGATCATCAGAGAAGGTCGCCGGCGGTGGTCGTTAGTTGTCGGAGGTGGCTGCCGGTGGCTGGAGAAGGTCGCTGACGATCGCCGGAGGTGGTCGTCGGTCGTCGGAGAAGGTCGCGGGGAGGTGGTCGTCTGTCGCCAGAGGTGGTCATCGGTCGCCGGAGAGGGTTGCCGGAGAAGGTGACCGGAGGTGGTCGTCGGTCGCCGGAGAAGGTCGTCGGGGAGGCCGTCAGTCGCCGGAGGTGGCCGGAGGTCGTCGGAGAAGGTCGCCGACGGTGGCCGCCGATCGTTGGAGAAGCAGTGATAAAATATGTTAATAGGGTTACTGTACAAGTCGGTGGAGTTAATATCCTAACACTGTAGCAAGTCGGTGGAGTTGAGTTTTTTTGTGGGGAGTTAATTTATCCATGGGCCAAACGGTGAGTTGGGTTTAAAACTCAACTCAACTCAAGGAGCCAAACACCCCCTAAATGACATGGTTAATTGCATGTTAAATAGTTCAAGTTTACCCCATAATTTGTGGGGGGAGGCTTTGCTTACAGCAAATTTTATTCTAAACAGAATTCCACATAAGAAGATTGATAAGTCGCCTTATGAAATGTGGAATAGAAAGTTACATTCATATAAAATGTTGAAAGTGTGGGGGTGTTTAGCAAAGGTACAAGTTCCTTTACCAAAAAGGATCAACTGGGACCTAAGACAATTGATTGTGTTTTTATAGGCTATGCAATGCATAGTGCTGCTTATAGACTCATGGTAATTAAATCAGACATAACTGATATTAACAATAATACTATTATGGAATCTATTGAAGCTGAAGTCTTTGAAGATATATTTCCTTTGAAAGAGGAAAGACATAGAAGTAGTGGTGTCAAAAGAAATTATGAGGCTAGCTCTTCGAAAGGTCAAGACGATCAGATAATTGAGTCTGAACCTAGAAGAAGCAAAAGAGCTAAGAAAGCTACTTCCTTTGGACCTGATTTCATAACTTATATGATTGAATGTGAGCCTCAAACTTTTCAAGAAGCTATGTCATCTTCGGATGCACCTTATTGGAAGGAAGCTATCAATAATGAAATAGAATCCATTTTGCAAAACAATACCTGGGTATTGGTTGATTTACCTCCTGGAAGTAAACCAATTGGAAGTAAATGGATTTTTAAAAGAAAGCTAAAGGCTGATGGCACTATTGATAAATACAAAGCCCGTTTAGTAGCTAAAGGCTTTCGTCAAAAAGAAGGGCTAGATTTCTTTGATACATATTCTCCAGTGAAGAGGATTACATCTATAAGGATGTTAATCGCAATAGCAGCTTTACAAAATTTGGAAATACACCAAATGGATGTAAAAACTGCATTTTTAAATGGAGATTTAGATGAAGAAATATATATGGAATAACCTGAAGGGTTTGTTGTAAAAGGACTTGAAGATAAAGTTTGCAAATTGGTTAAGTCTCTTTATGGGTTGAAACAAACACCCAACAATGGCATGAAAAGTTTGATCACACTATGTTATCGAATGGATTCAAGATAAATGAGTGTGATAAATGTGTCTATGTTAAAACCATAGATCAACATTGTGTCATTATTTGCTTGTATGTGGATGATATGTTGATAATGGGCACAAATAGAAGTGTCATTGATTCCACTAAAAAGATGTTGAAATCTAACTTTGATATGAAAGACCTTGGTCTTGCTGATGTTATACTTGGAATCCGTATAACAAGAAATTCAAGTGGATACGTACTTTCTCAATCTCACTATATAGAGAAAGTGTTGATAAAATTTGATCAATTTGAGAGTAAACCAGCTGTTACTCCATTTGATCCAAATTGTAAGTTAAAGAAGAACAATGATGAATGTGTGTCTTCTCTAGAATACTCTAGAGTTGTTGGTAGCTTAATGTTCATAATGAATTGTACAAGACCTTATATTACCTATTCAGTAGGAAGATTAGCTAGATACACCAGCAATCCTGGGCATGATCATTGGAATGCTTTAGTCAGAGTTCTAAGGTACTTGAAGTACACTCTAGACTATGGATTGCATTATACAAGGGATCCACATGTACTGGAAGGATTTAGTGATGCTAATTGGATTTCTGATAGCATGGAGACTAAATCAACCAGTGGGTATATATTTACCTTAGGTGGAGCAGCTGTATCATGGAAATCTTCAAAACAGACGTGTATAGCACGTTCTACCATGGAATCAGAGTTTATAGCTCTTGATAAAGCTGGAAAATAAGCTGAATGGCTTAGAAATTTTCTTGAAGATATTCCATTATGGTCAAAGCCTGTAAGTGCAATATGTATTTATTGTGACAGTTTGGCGGCCTCTATGAGGGCCAAGAATAATGTCTACAATGGGAAGTCGCGACATATAAGACGTAGACATAATTCGATAAGGCAATTGCTCTCTAATGAAATTATTTCTATTGATTATGTGAAATCAAAAGATAATATTACAGATCCTTTAACGAAATGATTGTCAAGAGAGCAAGTAACATATACATCGAGGGAAATTGGGCTAAAGCCTATGAAATAAATTATTTGATGGTAACCTAACCTAGTTGACTGGAGATCCCAAGATCTAGGTTCAATAGGCAAACTGGTTGGATAATTTATATTGACACACTAAGAAACTTATAGTTTCTTCCCATTTCTATGATTTTGTAGAGTGTGTGATCTGTTGATGCTAAGGTCATGTTGATATCTTATTTACAAGAGGAGTAATGACAGAATATTCTTAATCAATATCACCTATATGAGAGTAGAAGTGGGGTCGCTTCTATGAGGACTTTTAAAATGGCTTATATTCTCTAAAGCTCTCATGAATTCAGGATTTTGTCCAGGACCAAAATGGACACAAACGTATAGAACTCAAAGATACAAGATGAGTTATGTGTGATGTCTGTTGTCTCAATTTACCAATGAGAAGGATAGTTCCAGAGCTGGTCTCACTATTTCTTCGGTAAGTTCGATGGATATTCACTAAGGAAGGTTCAAGTCCAGAAGACACCTATCCTGATGCATAGCTTGTTTGTTTGCTCTCAACGATTTTGTTTTGATTTCAAACTTTCTTTCATGTGGGGGATTGTTGGATTTTATAGTAAATTGTGAAAGAAAGTGTTGGTTTGAAACATCAAAAATGAATTGATGTTTCATTTATGTTGTTGTTACTTGACTTGAAATTCAAAGGTTTCAAAATGGTTTGAAACATCAAAATGTGTTGATGTTTCTTTTACAAATTTAACTTAAAAGTTAAATTTGTGAGTTATGTTTGAATCTTTACAAGTAACTACACAATTGAGTTACTTTTTATGTATGTTTCATTTTGTTTATATTAATTTTATTTTGGAGAGTTACTAAGTTGCTAGCCTATAAATAGCAACTTGTTTCTTCATTTGAAGCATCTCATTCCATTTTGGAGTATCTCATTCTAATTGAAGAGTTCTTCTCTCCTCTCTTTCTTTTCTTTAATCTGGAGTCAAGTTGAGAGTAAGTATCCAAGAGTTCTGCCAGATCCGAGTAGTTCAAGGTTGCTGTTCTATAGGAGTTAGTCATTGTACCCTGCTGAGACAATCGATGTAAACTGCTTGCAACCCGTGCAGAGCAAATAATTGTCTTCAAGACAGCTCTTTGTAAGCGTGCCTCGACTACTTATTATCTTTTATTCTTGAGTTTTTGAAATTGTTATTACATACAGTGTATGTATTATTGTTTACACTGTAATTGTTTGTTTCCAGTTAAGTTGTAATCAAATTTGCTAGTGTTACTCAGTTCTTATACACATCGAATTATAATTTCCAACAATGTGAAAAACAAATAAAGAGACCCGTTTCAGTCCTTGCTTAATCGACACAACCACTCTTTCTTCAAAGGTGATTGGGTCTTTACCACCTTTAACTTTCGTTGAGGTAGGATTAAGCTTCGGAGCTTCACGGGTCTGGAACGAAAAAAAAACAGCAGTAAAATAAAAGAAAAACAGCAGAATAATGGACCCTTGCATGAGAAAAATCCATATGCTTTGCCTCCGTTTCTTCCTTCTTTTATAAGCTTTATGGGCTAGGATTTCCATATTTGTTCATGTGCAGCTTGGTTCAACTTGCTTTGTTGAATTCGTGGAGAAGAATGGCATAAAATCTCCAAAATTTCGTTAATCCTGTATTTGATGCGTTTTCCATAAATGCAATTGCATTTTTATTGCACTGTTTTCCAGATATGCTAGAATTGCAATTGCATTTCTGTTGCATTCTTCAAATTCCTGCACAAAAACATCAAGTAAGTGTGGTTTTCATTTTCTTTTGCTTTTTTCTCCACTTACTTAATTTAAAAGACTTCCAACAATAATTCAATTTAAACCAACTTTTTGCTAGCATTTTTATCTAATAACACACATAAAATAACAAGAATAACTAAGTATAAAGGCCAAATATCATTGAAGCCTTGCTCGACGCTATGGTGAGCCCCTGTGACGCTGGATAGCGTCTAGAAGCTATAGATGTCGATTCCAATAAAGTGATTCTTTTGTGCCCTAGGTCATTAATCTCCGATTTTTAGCTGTCATGAGACCATTTTATGCTTTCTCTCTCTTTTTTTTTCCAGTAGTTTAGGATAGATTCGGATTTTTTCATCAAACCTCGGTGTCGGGCTACATCACTTCAATGTTCGGCTAGGCTTTCGACGCCGATTCGAGTTGTAAACAACGGTACAATGTAATTTTTGTGAGATTTATGCTTTACAGTAGCTTGTTGTTCTTTATCTTAGTTTAATAACTTGCATGCTAGTAGTTAGATTGACGCTCTATACGCATCGAGTATGTACTTTAGGCTAGTTTAAAGTAACGAGTGGCTTGAATATCGATTAGCATGTTTATTATCTCTTGATTCTTGCTTTATCGATTATGGTATGAGCATGTTCGTAGATAGCCTAACAACCTATTCACATCAAATGTGTTTGTAATCGCTAGTTTAAGGTAGCAATAGGATCGGCTCATGTTTATGTAGTAGAGGCTAGTCTCTCGTGTAGTTTGTATGATATGCCCTTGGGAATCAAAAGAGCGAATTAGTTAAATTAGGAATGCATACCTAGTTTAATTAGTTTGTCTAAATCAATCCCTATAACTTAAAGCGGCTAGCAACATGAGTATGGAATGCTATTGTGCCCAGCTAATTAGGGCTAGTTAGGTTGTTAACTCGATGCTAGGTTGGGTTAATTGACTTAGAGGGTCTAAGCTTACTTAGTGGCTTGTCTGGCTATTCCGAAAAGTCAATTAGGTGATGAACTGTTAATTAGATTTCGTGTTGGTTATCTGTGATCGAAAATTACATTATTGCTTGGTTTTACCCTGAATCGTTGCCTGAAGTGAGATAATTGTCTTTATCATTACTGCTTTCAGTTCTTCTATCTCTTTCATGTTTAGCTCCCCCCAATTTGTGTAAGTACGTGTTATTAAGAAACCCAATTAATAGACATCAGTTATTCGATTCCCTGTGGTTCGACCCGGTCTACTATTAATTACTACAAGTAGTTAATTTTAAATCGGTATTATAAATTTTATTTGATTGAGCCTTTGACAAGCTCACTATCACTAGCTTAACTATAGGATAGTCACACAACCAAACAAACCACAACACTCTAAATGAAGAACACCCAAATCAATCTCTAAACCTAGTTATGGCTACTATAATTTCTAGATAGCCGCACAAGCTAATAATTAAATGTAAAACACAATATATATAACATACAACCAAACACATAAAATACAATAAGTTTCATTATGATTATATAACATTAAAGAAATCATCCATACTTAGTTAGAAGGGATCCTCTTGTGTCTTTGCCATTGTACGATTGAAATAAGTCTATTTCAAAAAAAAAATTGACAAACTATTAGTAATTATAGATAGAATGAGAGAATTATGAAGAAAAGAAGAGGAAAATGAATAAAGAGAAAGACAGAGGAGGCGGCTAGATCTTTTTAAGGGACTTTTTTGGATGATTTAAAAGCATTGGAAAAAGTCCCAAACAGCTTCAAGAGAAGTAAAATGCGTGTTTCGTTTAATGCACTTCTCTCAACGCTTTTTGTTTTGTCGATAGATCCTCCCATTTTCATTGGTTTTATTTCTTGCCAAGTGGCAGCCTAGCGAGTCATAATGCGCCAACTATTCATTTGGCTACAAATCTAACTATTCATTTTTTAAAACCTTTGGGTGTTTGTGCTATCCTCTACTACGACCCTATAATCACCACAAAATTGAACCACGTTCCACTCCCTGCATTTTTCTTGGTTATAGCACCCAGCACAAAGGTTATAAATGTCTGTCTCCCACATGACGTTTGTATATCTCTCGACATGTTAGGTTTGATGAAGCATTTTTTCCAGCTTCATCCTGATCCTTTTTTACTTCCAATTCCAATACTAAACAGTCTACCACTGTCACTTCCTTCTTACCCACTATTTCCAGCTCTTCCTTGTCCTCTTTTTCTTCCTTTCCAACTGATATACGACCCATCCCTGTCCATCAAAATGACCAGCCCTCTTTATTGCCTGTTGTACTCTCCGACCTTCAAAACAGTAGCCATCAAACTAATGAATTGTCCAATGTACCTTTTGACCTGTAACCAAACTCGTGACCTTCACTGTTCAAAAAATTTGTCCTCTATCTTCACAAAGCCTCTTTTTGCATCTCAGTTTTTTCCTCTAAAGACCAAGCTCAATGTCTATTCTTCTTCATACATTGGCTTGCGGGGGGTGTTAACAGAGCACATTAGGGGTTATTTAGTTACAACTGTTTCTTATTAATTACTTTTGTATATTTCAGTTGTATTGGCTAATTAATTGTTTTCACAGTATTTCTATAAATAGGAAATACTTCTATTAATCACATACAGAATAATAGTCGTTGAAATCTTGTGGTCAAACATAGACTTCTTCTCTCTCTCTCTCTCTCTTTCATTCACAGTCACTTTACTGAAAGGCATAACTCGAGATGGTTACCATTTTCATCAATATATGTGGCCTATACACAGGAAAAATATGGCGTCAGGAGAAATTTCGTCACTTGTACTTACACATACGAATATATAATGGCAAAATATATGTTTTAGTTTTTTTTTTCCAATTTAATCCCTTATGCTTAATTTTTTTTTCAATTATATCATTTGCATCTTGAATATTAAAATTGGCTAATGATAAACTTATATAGAATGATACTTAGTAAAGTTGGCATAAATTTAGACAAGAACTATTCCACCAAAGAGAAAAAAATTTCGACTTTTCTTTCTTTAGGTTTATATTCATTTAGATTAAAAAAATTAAATCATAAATTAACTACTTACAACATACACACGTATCGTTGGCATACATCATATTTGTTTAAGATAAAAGTTAAATCAATATTTATGGTTAAAGTGAGCATAGTTCCACGATAATTGATATGTATCGACTAAGAGGTTAGAGATTCGAATTCTTCTATTTCAAAGGTTGTTGAATGAAAAAAAAAATCAATATTTATGGAGAAAAAAGTACAATCTTTAATTTATGAAAATACACATAAATAACCTTCTTTTTTTTTTGGTGGAAAGCATAAATAATTTTTATTAATTTATCACTAATTGAGCGGACTTTTTATAAAACTAGAGGTATTTTTGAAACTTATTATATAAAAAGAGGGAAAACCAAAACTATTTACAAAAATAGAGCAGTTTTTTTGGACTTATTGGAATACGTCTTTTCATAAGACGTATTCGGCCTTGACTGCGTCTGTACAACGGACGCATTCTTCCACGCCGGTTACTGTTCATAGAATGCGTCTATGCAATAGACGCATTCGGACGTTATTTAAAAAAAAAAAAAGAGTTATAAATGCAGTCAACACGTGCGCGAATCTCTTCAGATATGCAGTCTGAATACGTCTCTACAACAGACGTATTCGGCTCGGAACCACGCAAAATCTTCTTTCCGAACAGCGTGCCATGATGTGATTAATGATGGAGTTGTTGGGCCTTAAATGCATACATGCATCTGTTTTGAAACGAAAAAACATTTTTCCTTCTCTCTCTATTCTCCATAAATTATACCGCCCCTTTGTTTTTATATTCCCACTTCCTCCATCTTCATCCCAATTGTATTTTCTTCTTCTCTCTTCCCATTTGAATCTTCCTCTTCTCTCTTCCCATCCGAATGCTCCTCTTCTCTCTTTATTTCTTCTCCATTTGAAATCCGATAGCCGGTTTCTTTTTTCTTCTTCTCATTTTGCATTTGATTTTTGCATTTCTATTTTATTGAGAAGGGTAAATTATTTAATATGTTATGTTAATTTTTTTTATTAGATTAAGTTGTATCTCAAGTTTCTAAATTATTTTTTAATTATGATACATGACTGTTCTTATTTTCTACAGGAGAAAAATTCGTGGAAAGCAAATTTAGAAAAGAAGTATATTCTCCTGGTAAACCGTATATCATTGTTTTTTTTTTATTTTATAAAAAATGTACATAAAAAATTGAAAAACAGTGTGTATGAAAAATGTAAACAATTAATGATAAAATGCATGTAGAAATGAAGTTATAAATTATTGTAGAGATGTAGAAAAATTAAATTTAATGATAAGTAAACAAAATGCAACCAACCTTATGAGAATGTTTACTTTTTTCAAAAACATTATATGGTTTCTTAAGTTTTTGAATATAAAAATAAATAAAACTGAAGATGAAATTGACAAAAAAAAAATACATGAATGAATAAATAATTTTAAAATGTTATTATGAGAGTAGTTATTGATAGTTATGATTGAAAATGTTACTTTTTGAAAAATATTCTATCTAGTTATATTTTTGTTTTAAATGAAATTGAATAATAATTAAAAAATAATATATAATAAAAACTAATTATTATATAAAGTTATTGGTTTTGAAAATAAAAAAATGTTAAATGATAAGTAAATAAATAAATGTAGAAAAATTAAATTTAATGATAAGTAAACAAAATGCAACCAACCTTATGAGAATGTTTACTTTTTTCAAAAACATTATATGGTTTCTTAAGTTTTTGAATATAAAAATAAATAAAACTGAAGATGAAATTGACAAAAAAAAATACATAAATGAATAAATAATTTTAAAATGTTATTATGAGAGTAGTTATTGATAGTTATGATTGAAAATGTTACTTTTTGAAAAATATTCTATCTAGTTATATTTTTGTTTTAAATGAAATTGAATAATAATTAAAAAATAATATATAATAAAAACTAATTATTATATAAAGTTATTGGTTTTGAAAATAAATAAATGTTAAATGATAAGTAAATAAATAAATGTAGAAAAATTAAATTTAATGATAAGTAAACAAAATGCAACCAACCTTATGAGAATGTTTACTTTTTTCAAAAACATTATATGGTATCTTAAGTTTTTGAATATAAAAATAAATAAAACTGAAGATGAAATTGACAAAAAAAAAATACATAAATGAATAAATAATTTTAAAATGTTATTATTATATAAAGTTATTGATTTTGAAAATAAATAAATGTTAAATGATAAGTAAATAAATAAATGTATGATTTAGTGTATTTATTAATATTGTTATTGTTGTTTTTGTGATTATTGGCATGTGTGATTTAGTGTATTCCTTCCTAAACATATGATTATTGGTATGTATGATTTAGTGTATTCTTTCCTAAACATATGATTATTGGTATGTATGCTTTAGTGTATTCCTTCCTAAACATATGATTTATTGTATTCCTTTGTTCCTAAACATATGAGAAACTAATGAACTATTAAACTATGAACTCCTAAACCCTAAACGCTAAAATCCTAAGAAACCATAAACCTTAAACCCTAATGAACTATTAAACTATGAACTCCTAAACCCTAAACGCTAAAATCCTAAGAAACCATAAACCTTAAACCCTAAGCATAATAACCATAAACCTTAAACCCTAAGCATAATAACCATAAACCCTAAACCCTACAAAAAAATAATAACCCTAAAAATAATAACCATAACCCTAAACACTAAAAAAAAAAAAAAAAAAACCCTAAAACCCTAAACCCTAAAAATAATAACCCTAAACCGTATACCAAAAAAAAAATAATAATAACCATAAAACCCTAAACCCTAAACCCTAAAAAAAAAAACACTAAACCCTAATAACCATAAACACTAAACCCTTAAAAAAAACCCTAAACCCGAAATCATAAAAATAATAACCCTAATCCCTAAAAATAATAACCCTAAACCATAAACCCTAAAAAAAAAAAAATAACCATAAAACCCTAAACCCTAAACCCTAAACCCTAAAAAAAAAAACCCTAAAAATAATAACCATAAACACTAAACCCTTAAAAAAAACCCTAAACCCGAAATCCTAAAAATAATAACCCTAAACCCTAAGCATAATAACCATAAACCCTAAACCCTAAAAAAAAAAAATAATAACCCTTAAACCATAATAACTCTAAAACCCTAAAAAAATAACCCTAAACCCTAAACCCTAAAAATAATAACGATAATCCTAAACCCTACAAAAAAATAATAATAACCATAAAACCTTCAACCCTAAAACCCCTAAATCATAAACCCTAAAATCGTAAACCCAAAAAATAATAGCCCTAAGAATAATAACCCTAAAACCTAAATCCTAAACCCCAAACCATGAACTCTTAAACCCTTAGATTATATAATGATATAAAATACTTTACTAATACAATCTTGTTATGAATATCAGATTTAATTACATAACTACAATGGATGTTGTCGGGTTTACGTGTTATATGAATGGAAACATTGTGCATAGGCCAAATGGTATACAGTACGATGTGGGACCATGTATACAAATGCATGCTAGTCGTGACATGGAATACGACGCATTTATGGACGGGTTATGTAATGGTTTGTCGATAGATAGAGACGAAGGGGTTGAGGTCATTTATAGATACGGTAGTATTGGGATAGCAGGATGTACTTTCTATGCTCCTATCTCACTACGAAGTGAGGTTGATTTTAGGTTCATGATGAACCTTGCTCCGTCCCTTCCAAATACAGTCGAGCTGTATATTTCCCAACCAAACATTGTAAGCCATACCGTAATAAGACAAATAGGAGATGGTCCAGTAGTACAAAATTTGAACAATGAAGATTTGGAAGATTCAGAGGAAGATAACTTCGAGCCACCTATTGCCACAAATGATGAAGATGTTGAGACATACAATGACGGTGATAGTGAAGGAGAAGTAATTGAATTTTATGGTGAGGAAGACATTCCTCCCTTTTTCACTCAGTTAGATATGGATGTTATTGATTCAATGCCTGACACTGGTATTGCACAAGAAGTTAGAGGGTCTGATTCATTGCTAAAAGGGATGCTTTTTGAATCGAAGATCGATTTAAAGAATGCTGTAAAGAGTTACTCCATCCTTCGACACCAACATTTTGATGTTGTCGAGTCGAACAAGAACGTGTGGGCAGTTAAGTGTATAAGATATGGCGATGGTTGTATGTGGCGACTTCGTGCATGTTGTCGCAAACGACATGGACGTTTTGAAATTACATAGCACAATGGTCCTCACTCCTGCATTTATGCAAGACTGAGTCAAGATCACAATCAACTCGACTCTAATCTTATAGCGTCTGAGGTGTTTAGTATCGTCAAAACTGAACCGTCTGTAACTGTTCGCACGTTACAGGCCATCATATTGAAGAAATATGGATACAATGTTAATTATTCTAAAGTCTGGAATGGAAAAAGAAAAGCAATTGTCAATGTGTTTGGAGATTGGGAGGAGTCATATCGTTTGCTACCAAAGTGGACCCACATACTTGAAATTACTAATCCTGGTTCGAAAGTTTTGTGGAGGTTGCATGAGGTGGATGGTAGCAATAACGAGGTCATATTTCACAGTGTGTTTTGGGCATTCGGACCTGTTATAGAGGGATTCAAACATTGCAGACCTCTACTTTAAATAGATGGTACACACCTATATGGCAAGTATAAAGGAAAGTTGTTAATAGCAACCTCTGTCGACGCAAATGGTCATATATACCCTGTTGCTTACGCGATTGTACCGGAAGAAAGCACTGACACATGGGGTTGGTTTTTACGTAACCTGCGGACAGAGGTAGTGCATGATAGGGCGGATATGTGTCTAATTTCGGATAGACACAAAGGTATCATATCTGCAATTCGAAACGCTGATAACGGTTGGGCAGATGCGCATCATCGATTTTGCTTGCGACATGTCGCAAGTAATTTTAATCAAAAATACAAGGATAAATTCTTGAAGGATTTGGTGTATCGTGCAGGCTCGAAGTTTCGAGTCCGAAAGTATGAGCTATGCATGCTTGAGCTTGAGATAGCAAATAAAGAGAGTATGAGATTTTTTACTTCCTTGGATCCAATTCAATGGACTCAATCTCATGATGGAGGTCATCGTTACGGATGGTTAACCACAAATGTGGCTGAATGCATAAACGGTGTGCTGAAAGGAGTAAGGAGGTTGCCCATAGCTGCTATTGTTCAATCCACATTCTACCGAACCGTGACATACTTCGCAAAGAGAAGACTTCGAACAGAAGCTGCCATTGACAAAGGGAGACACTTCACAAGGTAAATTCTTCAATTGCCATTGCCTAGTATGAATTTTGAGATACTCTAATATGAATTGAACTACCATTTGTAGATATGCTATTCAGAAATTAGTGCCATGGGAAGCACGTGCGAATGCGCACCAAGTTCATGTCTATAATCATCGGTTGGGAAAATGTGATGTCACGACTGCCGTTGATCCAATCACCTTGAGGGGTGGAAGAACACATCGAGTTAAGATACAAGATCGAACTTGTGCTTGCAACAAGTGGCAGGCATATGGCATTCCATGCTCTCATGCCATTGCTGCCTGTAAGAAGCTTGGCATAGATTACGTGGATCTTTTACAGGATTACTACAAGTTGCCAACTTACTTGAAATGCTATTCGCCAGAGTTTGAATCCATCCCTGATAGAAGTTGCTGGCCTGACATTAACTTTCCTACCGTTTGTCCAGACGAGACACGAATGAGGGCTAAAGGTCGACCATGTACGTCTCGTATACGGAACGAGATGGATTGGAGAGAGCCAACAATCAAACAATGTTGTGGCATTTGTGGATTGGAAGGACATAATAGAAGAAACTGTCCCAGTCAAGCGTCTAGGCGTTTTGATTAGTTTATAGCTTCTTGTGAACCCTATCCTTCTGTAATATAAAATCATATTGTGTAACACATTTTTCTCATTAATGGTAAACATATGATTATCGTATATATTCAATGCAAACTTGTTGTTATCTATAAACTTTTGTGAATGTTATTAAATGTTCTTAATGTCAGACATATAACACAATTTTTTTATATTTAATTGCCATTAGATGGAAAACGACATTACGACCGGACCATATGACCCATCCGTTCTACACCTCCAGGCCAGCCATCGATCTCAATTACCTTGGGAAGACATATTTTCTGGTGCATTATTGCACTATAGGCGTCGAGAAGCTGTATTAAGGAGGTTGGCTGCACAACCAGACCCTCGCATTGAGCCATATTTACGAGCGTCTGGGTTCTATGGTGTTTCATGCATCAAATTTATTCAATACGATTGGCATTTATTGACTGCACTCGTGGAGCGTTGGCGACAGGAAACACACACGTTCCACCTGCCACACGGGGAGTGCACAATCACATTACAGGATGTAGCCATCCAGTTCGGGCTACCTGTTAATGGACGGGCACTGATCGGTTCACTCCATCATAATTGGACAAATGTTTGTCAAGACCTATTGGGAGTTACGACCGATGATGCGGCACTGAAAGGAGGTCGACTTAGCTTGCCTTGGTTGGCTGCCCAATTTAATAATTTCGCGCATCTATCAGAGGATGCCGAAGATGTTGACATCCAACGATATGCCCGCGCATATATTTTGTCACTTATAGGAGGTGTCCTCTTCCCAGATAAGTCTAACAATCAGGTCCACTTGATGTATCTCCCCCTACTAGCAAATTTACATGACGAGGGGATGTATAGTTGGGGAGCAGGATGTCTTGCATGGCTATATAGACAGCTATGCAAAGCTGTAGTAATAGATGCGAAGGATTTGGGTGGACCCTTGATACTTTTACAAGTCTGGGCATGGGATCGATTCCCTTTCCTGGCACCAAGGCGACTACATCGATATGAGAATCAGTTGGGCGATAGACCACTGGCAATACGGTAAGAAACGTTTTTGGCTTTAACTATAGTCATACATTTAGCATATGTTGCACTAATATTCAATTTATTATATTTATAGATGGAACGACGAATTTTCAGTTACCAGATCGCCTACGCATGTATTGGTTCAGTACAGATATATGTTAGATACAATTAGGCCTGATCAGGTATAATTAAGTTCATTTATGTATTTTTTTACTCAAATTGTTTTAATTTAGATCATGTTGGTGAACTTTTTTTTTCAAATTATGCAGATTTGTTGGGAGCCTTATAACCATCTGCTCCAAATTTTGCCTCAATATTGTCTTGTCGGTAGTCACGTATGGACAGCTAGAGCTCCATTCATTTGTTTTTATGTAGTTGAGTGGCAGTTCCCAGACCGTGTGCAACGACAATTTGGGTGGGTGCAGTATGTTCCTATACCTTGTAATACAGATATGCAGTTGCACTCATACGACCTACGAGGCAGACAAGAACGAGATTGGGTAACATTTTTGGCTCCTATTATACAAATCTGGGAAGGCAGAGAAAATTTTCTCATTCACAGACAATTAATCCATATGGGAGCCAATGTTGGGCATAATTACGACCAGTGGTATGCTTCAATTTCAAGAAAATACATAACACAACCAGGAGCATCATATCATTATTTGGTAAGAATCTTTTTTACGGTTGCCTAGATGATGTATGTAATTATGATATCGTATTGATTAAATTTGATTTTACTTGTTTGTTTTTTCAGCACAACTTACCCCAAATGACTCCACTTGGGAGAAGGTGTCTGCAGAATTTAACGTTCATATATCGACTACTGGACATTAATGTAGGTGATCATCCAGATGGAAACGAAGATTGAGTCCAACTTTTTTAAAGGATGTTAAGATGATGATTTCTAGTTTGAAAATATCATCTAAATTAATTAAAAAAAATGGAATGTATTGTATTCAGTTTAAATCAACAACTCAAAATTGTTGCATCTCAACAATCTTATCTAACTCTAATAGTTGCTCGTACATAATATTATGTTTAAAGAACTCTTATTCTCATAAGTTCCTCTCAAGTCACAATCCTTTGAGGAATTGAAGCACTCAATTGCAATCAACTATTTCAATTAAAAATTTGTAATTAACTAATTAAATATACATTAAACATAAAATATGACAAAAATAGAATCAACACGCCTTACTTTTTGGATTATAAGAGGAATCAAACATCAAAGTCTTAATACATAGAAAAAATTGAGCACATTGTTTACTTATATAAAGAGGGATGATAAATTAATTAAATTTATAAAAAAATGGTGACATTAAATGTATAAAAAAATGGTGACATACAATTTTATGTTGATCCAATTTTAAGTGAATATTTATAGTTTCTTTAATGTGTGTGGAGAGAGGTTTTTTTAAACATACAATTTTAATAAAAATTAAGAGTACAATTTGTTATAAATACTTGAACTTTGTAAAAAAAGTTTGTTAAAGCAAAATACACTTAATGGTTGTATAATATTTAATTTGTTAAAACTGAGTAAGGCGTTTTTTTTCATTTCCTTTTGTCATCTCCTATAAATTCATCTAGATTGGAGATCTACATAACAAACAAAACACTCACTTCACATATCTAATTTATATCCTATCTAAATTAAAACTCTTAAAATATTTTTCAAATAAATATTTAAAAAATCATGAAGTAAATGGAAATAGAAAATGCCTATAAAAATGAAATGTTTGTTTAATGTATTTGAAAAAAAAGTAATAATAATAAAAAAAGACAAAGAAATAATTAAAGAAAAACATAATTAAATAAAAGATTTAGTAAGTGTGTTTAGAAAAATAATTAAAAAATAATAATTTTGTTTGAGTTTTTTTTAGAATGTGTTTAAAAAATAAAAAATAAAAGATAATGGTTGAATAATTGAGTGAGGATAAATTTATCATAAAATAATTAAACAATGATTGGTAGCATTAATGGTTGTATAAAAAATGATTGATGCAATTAATGGGTAGTTAAAAATGATTGGTATAATTAATTGTTGTATAGAAAATAATTGGTAGATTTGATGGTTGAAATAAAGTTTGCAAAAAAAATAATTATATTTGACTGAATTTATTATTTTATGAATAATTTGTTATTTTCTTTTTTTTTTTTAATATTTGGTATGAATGCGTCTATGCCATAGACGCATCCAACATAATTTCTGCGGCGCCGATGGATGCAGTCAAAGTCGAATACGTCTTGTGAAAAGACGTATTCTAATAAGTCCAAAAAAACTGCTCTATTTTTGTAAATAGTTTTGGTCTTCCCTCTTTTTATATAATAAGTTTCAAAAATACCTCTAGTTTTATAAAAAAATCCCTAATTGAGCAGTTAGAACATGCGGCTTTTCAAAATTCCGGGAAAATTAAATTTCTGTTGTGCCGAAATTGTCTGATGGGGCGTCTTAATTTCGTCTAAATCGCCATTAATATTACCAACGACCACTACAAATTATATTCCAAAAAATAATAATAATAAGCGACCGCTATAAATTATGATTTTCGTTTATTTTCTTTTTTTGGTGGAACATTTGCTCTGGTTTTCTTTGAAACTCAATGGGGAAGAAGAAGAAGAAGAAAACAGAGGAAATTAAAGTAAGTCATCCCATCCTTGTCTTTTTTCATCAAACAAACGACGTCGTTTTCTTCATATGGTCAAATATCGGCTTCTTGAATTTATTTTAGCCGTTAACTGCAGAATTCAAAGTCTCAATGCATTGCAAAGCATGCGAAAGAACTGTGGCCAAAGCCATTTCCAAATTCAAAGGTACGTGTGTTTGGATTTTGGAATATCGTACTCTTTCTTATAATATTTTTAATAAAAATGTTTATACGTTTACTTTTTTTTAAAAAGTACTTTAAATAACAATTTTGTTTTGTTTTACTCATCTCTCAAATGTTTCTTTAAAAAGAGTGTTTAAATTAATCTACTTTTAAAAAAAATATATTTATTAGTATTTTTTAAAAAAACTACTTTTGATCATTTGAAATCACCCATTAAACTATACTACACTTTAAATTTGTAATTTTTCTAAACATGCTTATAGAAAAAGTGATTTTATTTTAAAAAAAAAAAAATTCAATAGCTATTCCAAACCCACTCTCCAAAAAAAACCATTTTTCTTTTTAAATTCCGTTTGTTTTGTTTGATTATGATGATGATAATAATGTTGAAGGGGTGGAGAAGTTTATGACAGACATGGGAAAGAACAAGGTTATAGTAATAGGGAAGTTTGATCCCCAAAAAATTATGAAAAAACTAAGAAAAAAGACAGGGAAGGTGGTCGAGATGGTCGTCGACAAAGGCGCAACGGCAAAAGATGCAACCGTTGCCAAGGATTCTGAGCGATCGGACCCAAATAATTCCAATCAGTTGATGATGTTCAATTGTTGCAAGGAGAGTGCTCAGTTACTGGTTTTGTTCAGTGATGAGAATCCAAATGCTTGTTGCATCATGTAGAGGGAGATGATTCTTAATTTTTCTTTTTCAAAATGTTAGTGAGGAGAGGCTTTGAACAGCAATAATAAACTCAGAATTCATCTACAAGAGCAAATATATCACTAACTTTTTGATGTTGAAATGACTTAATATTTATTGAGATCACATCCAAGGGCTTAAAGGCTAATTTACAAGTTTAGTCTTTAAACTTTCAAGTTTGTATCTATTTGGTTTTTGTACTTTAAAAAGTATCTAATAAGTCTTTGAATTTTCAATTTTGTGTCCAATATGCCCGTTTAATAGGTCTTTGAACTTTCAATTTTGTATCTAATAGGCTCCTGAACTTTAGTCTTTAAGCTTTCATTTTTATGTTCAGTAGGTCTTTGAATTTTCAATTGTGTCAAATCAACCATTGACCTATTCTACATTTTTTTGTAATTCACAAACCTACTAAACACAAAATTAAAAGTTTAGGATTTTTATAGATATAAAATTCAATTTTATATCTAATAGATAAGTTAATTTCAAAAAAAAAAAACTATTTGGAGGACTTATTAGACACAAAATCAAAAATTCATAGACCTATTAGATATTTTTAAAGTTTATGAACCTATTAGACACTTTTTAAAGTTCAGAGACCTTTTAGACAAACTTGAAAGTGCATAGACTCAACTTGTAATTTAACCTAACAAATACCAAAAAAGAGTTAAGGAAGATAGAAGACTAATCAGTCCTTGAGGACGGTCCAGTGAGTAACTGATAGAAACATGTTTACTTTCAAAGATAATATAACTTTTGAAAGTTGAATCAACTTTCACCCCGAACTTTCTATGTTTAAGATAAAAGTTGATGAAATTAAATGTTTCATATAAAAATTGATACAACTGGTCAAGTTAGTAAATTTTGATATTTTTCATATAATTTTTTTTAACATAATACCAAAAATATCGATAGAATGTGGAGATTGAATCCTAAGAATGGTAAGGGTGCCGGCTTGGTCACCAAGAAAATTAAGAATCTTGCATAAAAGCATAAGCCTTCTAGCCTTGTATAAGAAGTATTTGTTTATACAGCCTAGACTGATAATGTATAGTTATAAGTATATGCAAGTAAAAGTATGACAGAACTTGATATGCGATTTTGAATTTGTAATTACATTGAAGGGAATCGCTTAGACTCATAAAGTTTTCTTCTAGGACATGATCTCTAGAGCTTCCCTGGTTTGTCCGAGCATATTGAATACTGTAGCAGCAATATGTGATGGAGTAAGACCTGCTTCTGCCAGTTGGTCCGTTGGCGATCCGTGTTCGATGTATCGGTCGGGAAGGACTAGCGGTCTCCACTGCAAGCGTTATACGGAGTGCTAGATTAGTGAATTTCATAAAACAATCTTAACGCTGGTCTTATTCTTTCGGTGGACGTTTTGTAATTATCCTACAAGTCTTATTTTTATGGTTTGTATGAGATTTGTACCTTCAAGGTGCCATCAAGAAGGCCATCAAGGGCCAGGAACTGGATGACATGAGACCCGAATCCCCCAATCGATCCTTCTTCCACCGTGATTAAAATCTCATGCGATTTAGCAAGAGTTCGGATAAGGGCTCGGTCGAGTGGCTTGCAGAAACGTCCATCTGCAACCGTTATTCGTAAGCCATGGCTTTCGACAATAGATGCAGCAGCTAAACAGCTTTGAACTGCTGTTCCATAGCCCAAGAGTGCCACTCTTTCCCCTTCAAGTAAAATCCTGCCTTTCCCCACCTGTTAAAGAATTGCTAATTTGTTGGTACGACAAGAGACTATACAAGGCTGCAACCTTGAGATTTTGTGAACAGTACCTCAATGGGAATGCCTTTATTCCCTTGTGGTAGCTCCACACCGATACCGTTACCTCGTGGATACCGGAAACAACTCGGTCGATCATCTATGGCTGCAGCTGTAGCAACCATATTAAAGAGCTCAGCCTCATCGGACGGGGCCATCACCACCATGTTAGGTAGGCACGCCATAAACGTAACATCAAAAGAACCAGAATGAGTCGGGCCATCTGCTCCAACTAAGCCTGCTCTATCCATTGCAAATCTCACAGGCAACTTTTGCAAATCAACATCATGAACTACCTGGAAATTGAACACGATAAATCTAGTTTAAATTTAAAAAAAAGGAACTTAGTTCGCCTCATTAATGAAGTATCAAGGATGGACATCACGCCAATGCTTGCCTGGTCATACGCCCTTTGCATAAACGATGAGTAGATCGCACAGAAAGGTTTAAGGCCTTCACAGGTCAGACCAGCAGCAAATGTAACAGCATGCTGTTCAGCTATACCAACATCAAAGCATCTTGTGGGAAAGCGTCTTTGAAAGAGATTTAAGCCTGTGCCTCCACCCATTGCCGCATGGATTGCAATAATATCTTTATCCACTTCAGCTTCTGCAATCAATGCCTCCGCAAAGTACGTCGTATACGACTGGGTTGCAGCCTTGGTTTTCTGCTGTTTCCCGGTCGCAGGATCGAACTTTGTGACTCCTGCAAATATAAGCCACAATTGTAAGTTGTAACCCAATTTCCGAAACAACGCAAACGACAAATCTGTTTCCAAAACAATGATCATCATTCCTGAATCTTTTATTTACCATGGTACTTGTCAGCAGCTTTTTCAGCATATGGATAGCCACGTCCTTTCTCAGTGACGACATGGATGAGGACTGGACCTGTGGTTTTTGTACTCTTAACTTCCTTGAGAATGGAAACAAGATCATCCATGTTATGACCATCAACAGGGCCAATATAATAGAGCCCGAGCTCCTCAAATAACGTTGATCCAGAACCACTAATCATCCCACGAGCATATTCATCAACTTTTGCTGCCAATTCATGCATAGGACCGCCAATTTGTTTCGTAACGCCCTGAAACATCATGGATAGAAGGATGATTAAACTCAAACTCCTTCAGATTGAAGGATCAACGCGTGATGGTTTGTTTTGGTTCACTATTTCTTACCTTGGCTACCTCTCTCAGTTCTCTGAGAGGCCTGTTTGACTGCAGCCTGCTGAGAGCACTGCTCAAAGCTCCCACGGGCGGTACGGGCCCGTCGAGAGTTGCAGTTGGTAAAGAGACCTGTTTGTTGTCATTAAGAATAACAATCATGTCCGAGTCAAGGTACCCGGCATTGTTCATGGCTTCATAAGCTTGCCCTGCAGTCATGGCACCATCACCTATAACTGCAACCACATTGTTTTTTCTTCCCTTAAGATCCCTTCCCACAGCCATTCCTGTTGAGGTACAACATAAGAATTGCTGTGAAATTTCTCAATGAAGTAAATTGTTGACAGTCCTCACAAATATTTTGAAATCTTAGGCAAATTTCAAAAAATAAGAATTTGAAAACAATTCCTTTTTTTTAATAATTTGGTTGGAATTAATTTCTTTGTTTTTCAGAAACTAGATAACAAAACAAATAAATTAATTTTTATAAAAAAAAACAAAAACCAAAACTAAAGTCGTTATCGGACAGAATTGTCAACAAATTAGACATCTTTCCACTTGACTAAAAAACACAACTCCAAAATATCAATAGGATAGGAGAATATCAAACAGTGGCTCAGATTATGTTCTGAACATATCACTCTCTCACAAGACCATCTTTCTTCAGCTCTCAGTTGGAGTCTAAAAGCCAATTACCTAAGCCTGCTGAGATGGTGGTAGAGCTGTGACCCACACCGAAGCAATCGAATTCGCTCTCCGAGCGTTTCGTGAATCCCGACAACCCGTTTGTCTGTCTAATAGTAGGCATCTTATCCCTCCTTCCAGTTAGAATTTTGTGTGGATAAGTCTGCAATCACCACACAAGTCAAAACATATTAAAACAAAAGGCCAATCAACATCTCTCATCATATCAAACATAAACATTTCTCAACACAGCAAGAGAGAAGGCAAGAAGAATGGCACCTGATGGCCAACGTCCCACAGAATCCTGTCCTGTGGGGTATTGAAGACATAGTGAAGAGCCACCGTGAGCTCCACCACGCCGAGGCTGGAACCCAAGTGACCACCAGTTTTAGACACGTTGAAGATGACATCAGACCTTACTTCATCAGCTAGTTGATAAAGCTCCTGAGTCAAACATTTCGAAGAGTGTTAAAACAGGTTTAAGAGTTCAAAAACTAGTATTCATAAGCTAGTTGGCAACGCTCCCGAGTCAACGATATCCCCAAGAAGAAACCAAACATTTCCAAGTGTGTTAAACATATTAAGGGCATGTTTAGGAGCGATTTTGGTTAAAATCACTTCTATTGTATTCAAAATCACTCCAAAACATGTTTTTAATTATTCAAAATCAATTTTTATGGTATAAAAATAGCGTTTAAAATTGTAAAATCAAATATTAAGTTGATTTGGAAGGATTAAAGGCATGTTTTGGAGTAATCTTGAACATGATAAAAAGTTATTATAACATTTTCAAAATCACCCCCAAACATGTCTAAGAGTTTAAATATTAGTACAGGACCCAAAAAGAAGGGATTATCGATAGATATTAATTGAGCAAAAGATAATATTGCAGGAGTTGTGAACACATAAGCTTTCAGAATTCCGTTTCTACTCTAATATCCTGTTAAACCTTCACAAAATTTAAGAGTTTCAAATTTAAAAAGGTTAGGATATATTAATATATACACTATCGACAAAGAGAATGAAGCTTTTTTCTTTAGAAAAAAGTGTACTGCTTGATTGTGAAATTGGGTTTTTAGTTTTTACCTTGATGGATAAATTTTTCATATGAATTGGATAGTTTATTGTGTCCAAAAGAGGAGTTGGTGGCCTTTGTGAAGGATACTCCCCCGTCTCTGAAAGTGATGCACAGATCCCGCCAGGCCTTTTCTTGACCTACCTCAAACAAAAGCAAACGGCCACCACATCTTTCAAAACTTAATTATCAATTATCTCGTTTCTGAATTTAAAATAATCAAAATAATAGGTCAAAGACTCAAAATTCAAATAAGAATAACAAAATAAAAAGTGAAAGGAACATTTAGTTGTAACTCTCCTCGAGAACAACATCAATTCAAAAGGTGAAGAAAAGCATAATTTCCAATTTTCAATTGCAAAAAAGAAACTAGAAAAGATTCTTTACTCCTCACTCCGGTTCTTCGTCAAACAGTTGGTGGGCATGTTTTTCATCTTTTTAAAAACAATACCTGATTGACCCTTTTCTGAAATCGAAAGACCAGATCCGTTCCCCATAAGAACCGAGAAGAAACAGCATGCTCTTTCACTCCAACTCGGCTGACATGAGCAGGAAAAGTTAGCGTACAGAGCGCCGCCATTGGAGCTCAACAACCGCCCAAAAATGAAGAATCAAACAACTTCAGTCGCTACAATCAAAACCCAACTGAAGAAGTCTGAAGAAACAAAGCAGAAGCAGTGCTCTGATCTTCTCTCTGTGGCATCCACTTTCTGCGTGTCTTATAGGGAGAGACACGGTATAAGAAATTGAACGAACTTTTTTTTGCCACTAAGGATTAATTTTAACGAGAAACCCAATGAAAAGGCGAAGCGTGTGCTGAATTGCTGTGGGTACAAGAATTGAGCAGTGAGGGGGACAAATTGAAGCTACATTCGCTGTGTCTGGTTTTTCCCTTTGGAGTTCGGTCTCTTTGTTAATAAAATAAGCAATGCGCCATTGCTTAGCCGTGGAAATACATCTTTTTCCTATTGGTCCACGTCGACGGAAATCACACAATGGATATGTGGATAAACATATTTCCCTTGTAAATAAATTATTCCTTGCTTCCATTTTTTATTTTCTTTTAAGCATAAACTTGAAAGGGTATATGTCATAGTCTCTAATGTACATGTGTTTTTGTACTAAAAATAAAAAATAATGTAATTGTGTTTTTTTGCAATTTAGTCTATGTTATTTAAAAATTTTCAATTTACATTCTTAGGCCCCATTTGATAACCCTTTAGTTTTTGAAGATTAAGCCTATAAATACTACTTTCATCCCTTGTTTTGTTATCTACATTTTAAGTATGTTTTCAAAAACCATGTCAAGTTTTGAAATCTAAAAAAAATAGTTTTCAAAAGCTTATTTTTGTTTTTAAAATTTGACTAAGAATTCAAATGTTTTTTTTAAGAAGATGAAATTGATGCCATGGTAGAGAAATTATAAGAAAACAATAATATAATTTTCAAAAATCAAATGGTTATCAAACAGAACCTTATATATTTTATTTTTTTTATTTAGCCTCTCACGGCTGATGAATGTCAAAATTGGCTGATGATGAACTTTCATGGCATAATACTTAATGAATAGGTAAAGATTTAGAAGGAAAAAAGGTCACTAAGAATGGGATGGTTTCTAATTTGTCCTCTAAATTTCTAAGAATGGGAAGGTTTTTTCTTCTCTAAATTTCTATCAATTCGCTAAGTATTATGTTATATAAGTTTATCATGAATCAATTTTAACATTCATCAACGATGAAAAGTTAAATTGAAAAATATTAATCCATAAGGTATTAAATTGCAACTTTTTAAACAATTAGGACTAAATTGAAAAAAAAATACTCAAACTTTAGGAACTAAAACTTATGGTTGATGTGAGAATTTGGTCACAGGTCCACGTCAGCCTTCGAGTCGAAGCAATGAGCTAAGCAATCGAGCTGACCTACAAGGAAAATATTCACATCGGTATGGTGTTATGCCAACACACTCTGATGCTTAAACCGAAGTAATGTCGAGCTGAGCTAGGCTAGCGTTGCATATCTCTCTAGTGGAATGAGTCTATTCTATTTTTAATGCCCTCACTGACCTATTATTGTCAGGATTATACCTAGCATGGCAGTGAGAATTAAGGAAAGAGGTGGTACGTGCCTCATCTCGGCTTAACCGAGCTTAATAGGCTACTTGCCTTGCTCCTCAATCGTGCCTCCTCAACTCGACCACCATGGTCAAGCCTCATCAGGAGCTTAGTTGTATGCGTGATCCACATGGTCTTAGAAAGCCTATGTGAGTTGTGGGTAGCCTCTAACCCTTACTCATAACACTTGTATTTAGCCAAATTGAAAAATACTTCCCCTTCACTAAATCTTTGACATGTATTAACTTTTTTAAAGAAAAGAAAAAGACTTTCTTCTCTCTACCATCTCCAACTAGCAAAAGCTTAATGTAGATAAATTATTGGTGGAGGTCCTCTCAATGTGACTCTCCCCCAATAAGGTGACATGTGGCTAGTTAACCACAAGGTTAAGAACCTCGTTAACAACTTAATTTTCGTTGCTTTTTTTTTTTCTTCCCTAACAATTTGCCCACCTCTTCCAATAAGGTCACATATGACTAGTTAATCACATGGTTAAGAGCCTTGTTAACAACTCAATGTTAGTTGTTTCTTTTTTTTCTTCCCTAACAATTCGCCCACCTCCTCCCCTTCTTTCTTTTTTTCTCTTTCTTTTTTTTTTTTCTTTTCACAATTATTTTCTTGTTTTTTTTCTAATTCTTGTTGAGAAGATTTACTTGAAAAAAACTATTAACCATTACTTTTCTTTTCAATTAACCAGATCAAGTAAATCTTTTCGGTAAGAAAAAAATCATTACTTTCTTTTCAACAAGAATTGAAAAAGCCCATTTACTTGAATAGAATGTAATGATTTAACAAGAAAAAAAAATTCAATAAAATCAATGTGAAAAGAAAAAAAAAAAGAAAAAGAAAATAAGAAATAAGAGGTGGAGGTGGGCGAATTGTTAGAGAAGAAAAAAAACAACTAACGTTAAGTTGTCAACGAGGCTCTTAACCATGTCCTTAACTAGCCACGTGTCACCTTATTGGGGGAGAGCACATTGAGGCACCAAATTTCTCCTTGATGTGATGTTGACTCTTGCATGTTATTGAGAGAGAGGACTTTGAAAGAAAAAGGATCTTGCATTTGTACGCATAAAAAATTTATGGAAAAAAAATCATTTTTTACTCATAAACTTATCAAGTTGCATCATTTTTAATTTCATTAAATTGAACGTTAAACTTAAATATTTGTTACAATTTTTAATCTATATTAAATTTCTGTTGAATTCACCAATTAATTTCAACAATAAGTAAAGTAGAATCTCTTAAAAGTCACTAATTTTAACAAAGATCAAGTTTGACATAAAATTAAGTCTGACTAATGCACAATATTGGCAATTGAATAAATCTTTAAAAAAATTAAAATTTTCAACAAAAATTCAGCTTTAATTTTGTTTATCTTCCAAGCTTCATTAATTTCATGAGACATATGTATTATATTCATTAAATGCACATTGTTATGGGTGAAATTGGACTAAAGAGATAAACTCGAATTGCAAGGGAATCTTGCAAGATAAGATTAACATTTTCAAATCCAATTCTTAAATAGAAGGGGAAACCTTTTATATCATTATTTGAAAATGAATATGAAAGTGAAAGATCCTATAAATACGCCATCATGACTCTAAGATAGAGAGTTCAACTTAACCTCCATTCTCTAAATTATAGCTTGCTACACTCAAATTCTCCAAGCTAACTTAAGCATCAGAGGTGGTGTGGCAAATGTCACATCAGTCTTTAGCTTTTTCTCTTTTGCAGATCTCCTTTATCCCCTGAATTACAAATTTACAGTTGCTGTCAAGTGAAGTCTATCCCATGAATTACAAATTTACAGTTGTTGTCACGTGAAGATCAAGTGAGATTTCTCCTAACAAGATTTTGGCAACAACACCCATAGAAATATTTTAGTTGATGATTTTTCAAATGAAAATTTTTCAAAGGGTTCTACAATACTTATTCAAGGTTAATATAAATATTGCAATACTTATTAAAGTTTAAGATACAATTTAATGAAATTGAAACTTTAGGATAAAATTGATACACCTTGCTAAGTTCAAGGTAAAATTTTGATATTTTTCCACATTTATTCTATGTAGCTGTCATCAATTGATTACCACTCATAAAATCCATTTGATCCGCATAGTTAAACAAATATAATATAATCTCTCATGCATCTATCAATGTAAAATTATAAATCGTGTTATGTCAACTTATCGATAAATTTGCATCAAACAAAATAATAAAAATTATTGAAGGAGGGATGATATTCTAGGGGGATGGATTTTGGGAGTGAAAATACGTGAAAAACGAGGGAAGGATGAAGAGAGAATACATTGTGGGAAAATGCCACAACATTAAATCGAGGGAGGAAAATAATTACTTTTTAAATAAAATTGATTTTTTCATAGGCAACTTTGAAAAAATTAATAATTTAAACTTTAAAAAAATTAATAATTTAGAGTATGTTTAGTATAGTTTAATGAGTAATTTTAGATGATCAAGTTTAGTTTAGTTTATTGAGTGATTTTAGATGATCAAAAGTGGTTTTAAGAAAAATCTTAATAAATAAAAAGTGCTTCAAAAAAATTGGATTAATTTAAAAACCTTTTGGAAGAAACACTTGAGAGAGGAATTGTCCAAAAATGAATTTAAAGTGTTTAACCGAAAATCTTCCAAATATGGTAGTAAGAAATAAAAACATATTTATAATTGATATAATCACTTTTGAATATAATGCAACTAAACAAATTTATTATTTAAAACACTTTTAAAAAATTTTAAGATATAATAACATTTTTATTGAAAATATATTTTTTAAAAGTGTTTAAAGTAGAAAACATTCCAAATGGACTCAAAGAATGCAGGACATTGATAGGAATTTAGTTGAGAACAATACTCTCTACTGATTAGACACCAAAAAAAAAATTTGTTGCCACCACTAAATTTTTTTATTTACAGAAGCGAGAAGAAATACTTTCTGTGACACCCGGATCCAAGAACTAAAATTTAGAATAAGTTGGCTTCATTTTAGCTGTTTTGGTTTTTTAAAAAAAGAAATGAGTATACTAAAAAAATGGAAAAATATGGGTTTTATAAAAAGAAAAGAAAGTACAAAAGGAAAAAAAAAGAAAAAAAAAGCCTTCTTCTTCTTCAGCTCGCGACCGCCAAAAGGAAAAGGGGGAAAGGTTTGTTCTTCACCTTCTTCTTCGCGTGGGCACCGATCGACGAGAGAGTAGGGTTCCAACAGCGACAATGTCCACCAGTAAGCGTCCATCTCCTTCTCTCTCCTAGAGTTCCGTCCTCTTTCCCCCTCTTCTCTATCATGTTTTATCTCTCTCTCTCTCTCAATAGTTTAATTGGCAGCAAAGAAGGGTCGTTGGAGTGGCGGTGGTAACGGAGCACGCGTGGGAGGTCAGGTTCAAGATTTTTGGCAACTTTAAAGGCTATATTTCGGTGTTTTGAGAGCTCGATTTATCATGGGTGAGTGTTTCAACGCTATTGTATCGGGTATGAAGAGTTTAAAAAATGATTTTAAAGTTGTTTGGTTAGTTTTAGGTTGGCCCATAGCTTATCAAACTCAATTCAGGTCACTCAGCAAGGGTGGAAGTCCTTTAAACAAGTAATGAGCGTGTCGAGCGTCGAACCGGCAGCTTGGAATGTTGTTTAGGTAAGTTGTTAAGATTCAGAAACCTTTGTGAGGTACCTTTGAGACCAATCGAGCTAGGAAAGGTTAAATATGATCTTATCATGCTTTCGTTGATGTAGTATGACTCTCTTTCATTAAGCTTAAAGGTGGCATAGTCCGCGTGGGCGTCTAGTTCGTTTTCTTTCGTTCCTTAAAGGAGTGTTGGAAACATCTTAGGAAAAGGAAGAAGTTGGTGAATTTAGGAGCACTTCTGGAAGGTAAATAGCCTGGTTAGATTTCCTTACTAGAGTCGTTTGCGTAAGATTTTATATAGGGCTTGCTTGGCTAGTTGTAAGCTCACTTGTTTGGCTAGAATGCATTAAATGAGTGCTTATCGGATGTTTTTACTCGAATATGAACTCGATACGGTGCTTGCCTAGTTGTGGTTGTTGGCTTAGTTATCTTTTGGGTACATGTGTTGAAACCACGAGGTACGGTGGTTACTCCTCAGAGTTCTAGGTATGTGACAGACGAGTAATAGGACGTTAGTCTAGCGTCACCTTCCCCTCTCCCTGTGAGCATGCTCCCTAAGATATTGAGAACCGAGTTGTGCTAGCTTAGGGGCAAATCCCCATTGTGATTAAAGTGAGAGTTGCTTTCCTTCACCGAGTTATGCTAGCTGAGGGGCGAATGTGACGCCTAGCTTAATCAGGTGTGTTCATTTTAAAATTTTGGAGTTTCTAAGGAAGTTGGTATGTTTATTTGACTAATTAAGTTGTTGAAGTGCTTAATTTGGAGTTTATAAAAGTGAAGGGAGAGAAGCGAGGGTGTTTTATACAAGCAAGAAAAAAAAAAAACAAAAGGGTTTTTTTCTCTCTCTCTCCCCGGTCCCTTTCCCTGTTTCTCTTACTATTCTCCTATCCCTGAATCCCCTCTCTGTTTCCCTCTTCTCATTCCCTCATCTCTCTCTCTCCTCGACTCCCTTTCGTCTTTTCTCCCCGAATCACTTCCCTTCTGTCTCCCACTTTCCCTGATTCCCTTTCCGTCCGTCTCTCATTCTCATTTTTTCCCTTTTCGTCTCCCCCTCTCCCCGATTCTCTTACCGCCTCCCCTTCCCCGAATCCCTCTCCCTTCTGTCTCCCCTTCTCCCCGATTCCCTTTCCTTCCGTTTCCTCTCTTCCTGATTCCCTTTCGTCTCCCCTCCCCGAATTCCTTCCCCTTTCTGTTTCCCTCTTTCTCCTTTTCATAAAAGTTGTGGGACCCACAAAAGGGAGTTGGAGAATGAGTTAATAAGTTTGTGGGATTCACCATAGGAGTAAAATTATTTTTGGGCCAAACAAAGAGTTGGGGAGAGTTATTAACTCCTCCCAACTCCACTCCCCCCAACTCCTCAATCCAAACACCCCCTTAGTGTTAACTTACTGTTTTTTGTTAATTTCATTATGAAGAGCTAAATTTCCTTAGGGATTCAAGCTTGTGAATGCCCTAGAGGAAAGATGTAAAGTTCGATAGCAAAAACAATCTAGCTAACACTTGAACTATTGTTTGTTTTTGGTGAGTTCAATTTTGGGTAAACCTAATTGGCCATCTAGTATTGTTTGCCAAACCATAACTTAATTCCAAAAGGATTAAGGAAAGCGGATGTCGCAAAAGCAATGGAGAAAAAGACTTAGACATAAGTTCTGAAACATCGACCCTTGACATAGGGCGAGACTCCAAAACCACTAGAGTTGTGCGCTGATATATCTAAGTTAGATTAGCCATAGAAATATAGGTTTAATCACTTAGTCTCCTAAAGATACTTCATAGAAGGTCGAATAGGAGTCGAATTTGGTTTACTTAGTTCTCGAGTTAGCTACGATTGCAATTGCCTTCTTGTTGCATTTCTTTCCAAAGGGGCATTAACATTCTTGAATCCCTTTTTCATTTCCATTGATTTTCAAACAATTTTTCTTTTAAGTCAAAACACCTCACAAACTTTTTATACCCACGGTTACTTAGTTGCAATTTGTCAACGATTTTGTGCCACTTTAATACATTTTATTAAAACTTGTTCCCTTGGGTACGATACTCTGGTATACTTCCAGTTTCTTATTATTTCGATCACGTGCACTTGCGTGTAGCATAAGCGATCAAGAAGAAATTATAAGAACTATGATAACACGATAATAACATTACAATAGATATCTTTAACTCATAAAAACTTGAATCAAAATTTTTACAAATCAAGTTCAATTGCATTTATGAAATAACATATCAATATTTCATAATGGGAAGAATAGACTTAATAGAAAGCCCCAAACAAATAGTATTGAATTAAGTTGAAAATTTTAAAATCATAAAGACAAAATTGAAATTAAGCTCAAATTATAGGAACAAAATTTGTAATTTATCCTCCTTATTAAGATGGAGTTTTGAATATAGGGGTTCGTTTCCCATCCCCCTCCCTAAAACTATTTTAAATTATGTAATGACTGAAGAAACTGCCAAAGATTGTAACGGAGAAAGAATCAAATTATTTATTAAATACAATCAAAATCAGAAGAAAAGGCAAAGGTATGAGTCATGTACATCATTCATGACCCCGTTCAAAAAATCATATAGTAAAATAATTAATGTACCAAACATTTTCAAAGAAATAACTCATTAGTCATAACACCCACGGAAGTGGAGACTCCATTTTTCACAACTAAGTTACGTGTCATTTCAGACTTGACTTTAAAAAAAATGAAAAAAAATAAATAAATATATATATATATATATATATATATATATATATATATATATATATATATATATACATACATACACACATACATACATACATACATACATACACACATACACATATAAGTAAATTATTATTATTATTTTTGAGTTCAACAACAATTGGGGTGAATTAATTAAAATTATATGGCTATTTATAAAAAAAATTAAAATAAAATAAAACCCACACATATCTAATGGGCAAAATTATAAGAAAAAAATACGCTTGAACTTTTCTTTTTTTTTTTGAAAATTATTCTTATTATTTCGAAAGTTGCAATATTATCCTCAACTTTTTATAAACGTTTCAAAACTACCATTGAAGTAGAAAATGTGTTAGAATGTTAGACGAAAAGTTGGTGTGGCAGAACGTCGTTTTTTTAGACTTAATCTAGGCAAACGTCTTAATCATCGTCATGTCGTTTCAGGTCACCACCACATTGATTTTGCATCCAACATTCTAACGAATTTCTACTCCAATAATAGTTTTGAAACATTTATGAAAGATCAAGAGTAATATTACAACTTTTAAATAAATTGGAGTATTTTTGAAAGTGCATAGGTATTTTTTACAATCCAGCCTATCTAGTGATAAGAACTAAAATCTTATCATTTGAGAAATAGAATGTATTCAGGTAATGTTTAGCTGCTCCCTCGTTCAAATTAATATATGTCATTTTCATCCATGTATATTTCAAATTTCTTGTCTGGTTTTTTTTTTTTTTTTTTTTAAATGGTTCATGTTCATCCCCTTCATTTTATTTTTTTAGTACAACAAATGAGACTACGGAAATTTGAACCTCCAACCTCAAGGGAATGAGTACATGTCAATTACCACAAAGTCATGCTCACTTTGGCCATCCTCTATATTTTATTCATTTTCAATGTTATAAATTAATATATAATTAATCTTAACTAGAGATTTATTGTGAACCGAGCTTGGATAAGATACTTATTGTCATTCCAAATGTCCGATATCCGATATGGTTCTCCACCTTGCCATTTTTATACTAAAAAAATTGGGAACATACTTTTTGTCAATTAATTAAGGCCACAAATTAGTAATTACCTAACCTACTCAATCATAGCTTAGTACATTTCTAATATTAATTAACCAATATAGTCAATCAAAATCAAGTCATAATTTAGCATTAATTATATTTTACATTATTCAATTTCTAAGTTCATGGTAAATTTTGATATTTTTCCACTATTTATTCTATGTAGCTATCATAAATTGATTGCCACTCATAATATATCAATTTGATCCATATAGTTAAACGAATATAGTTTAATCTCTCTAATGCATATATCAATGTAAAATTATGAAATGCATCATGTTGTGTCAACTTATGGACAAAAGTGAAACAGGAGGGAAGGCCGAAGAGAGAATATGTGTTGTATTATTGTACAACATGAGAGAGGTAAAAATGCATGCTCATTGGAGACCATGAAAATTTCCCTTGCTGTCAACAATTGAATGGTGGAGGCATAGAGATTCCTGCACATTGAGGTGCGACTAAGTATTGTTCAAAAATTTAATGGTGGCAAGAGAGAGAAGAAAGACTTTTTCTCTTTATGAAAAAGGTAAACACTCATTAGAAATTAGTGTGAATGATAGGAAGTTAATAGAAAAGTATTGCCCTTTAATTAAAGGGATGTGCAAAATAGAAACTCCTAATCTATTGAGACTGACCAATTAATGTTAGTTTGGTAAGTTTCATTTGGTCTTTTTTATTAAAAAAAAAAAAATCACCCTTGATACATTGATTGCGAGTTTATAATTAATTTGAAAAAAAATATGTAATACAAAAGATAAATCAGTAAAATACCCTTTTGGTCATTGATATTTGAACTTAATTTCTATTTGATCAATTCAGTACAATAAATCATAAAGTTCAAGGAACAAAGTAAAGGGAAAAGAGAAAAAACTTAGCGACGAGTGCCAACACTCGTTCCCGTCATGATGTCCCGCGATCTCGAGCTTTGAGTCTCCTCCTTAGCTCTCCAAAGTGCTCTCTAGATCCCAAAATAGTGCTCATTATCGAGATTAGGGTTCTAGGCTCTCAAAAACGGCTCCCCAATCCGAGGTCAAATTTCCTTTTTATAAAATCAGGACAACGTTGAGACGCTGTAATAGTAGCGTCTCAACGTTGCATAGCATCGCGACGCTATAACAGTAGCATCTCAACGCTGTAATAATAAAAAAATCATTTTTCAATTCGTAGCGTCTCAACGCTATACCCTCGGGTTTTCTCACTTGTAATACTTCTTCTACATATCTTCTTTGCTCCAAAGTGTGCCTTTAAGCTCTAATTAAGCTCCAAATAGCTTCAAAAGTTCGGTTTAGCTCCAATTGCTTGAAATCTACAAAATAGATAAATAAATGCATGAAAGCTCACTGTAAACATACAAAACCAACACAAATCTAATCCTAGAAATATCACACTTTTGAGTGCTATCAGGCTTGTTGATCTAGTTGATGATTGTTCTTTGGCTTCTTGATCTGCTTGAATGATCGTCCTCTGGCTTGTTAATCTACTTGATGATCGGCCTCTGGCTTATTGATTGTTGGATGATTGACCTCTGACTTGTTCATCTACTTGATGATTGACCTCTGACTTGTTGATCTGTTTGGATGATCGACATTTGGCTTCTTGATCATTGGATGATCGACATCTGGCTTGTTGATTTTCTTGGATCGTTCTTAAACAGTATTTAATCTTCATGAGCTTCTAAAGACTTCACAGATTTGTTTATAAATTATCTCTGAGCTTCTTCAATTCTGAACCCCCAAATGAAGGAGAGCTCCTCTATTTATAGAGCTTTCCATGGGCATATGAGCTTGGGCCATAATGGCTTTTGGGCCCAACCATTGAACTTGGGCTTTGTTGGCTTTGGTCCTAACCATTTAGATTTGGATTTGGTTTAACTTTAATTATTTGGTCAAATGAAGATATGTGACATTTTTATTTAGGATTTGCTAATTTTTGATTTCAAATTAAATTTGGGACACATGTAAATTTATAATTGGTTTCAAACTTAATTATTTGAAGTTTTGTCATTAATTTGGAATAATGACGTAGCAATTGGGGATTGACCGAAATTTCTTAGTCAACAGATACTATTATTTAAATTGAAATTCTAATGTAAATAAGAGTACTACATAACAATTTTTTTAATTGATAAAAGTCTCCCTATCTCACTTCTTCCATATGTCATCTACAATTTTTTTTTTAAAGTTTAAACTAAAATTACTTATAATAAGTAACAATCTTATCTTTTTTAAGCTTTTTTTTAATCAATAGCTCAAAAATATATATAATTTTATGATTTGAAGATTAAAAAAAAACATATTTTAAACTAACACGTATTACAATTTAAGAAATTAGTATTTAAAAAGGTTAACATATTAAAAAATTGATTTTTAAATTAATCATATTCAAAGTAAGAAGATAAATGATTTCTCCTTTCAAACCTAATAAAATAATATTATTACAATAAATAACATAAATGTATAGTATTTTGAACAAAAGTATGTATGATATTCATTTTGAATGGTGTTAAAGAATATATATTCATTTTGAACTTAATTATTTTAAAATAGCATAAATATTTGATATTTTATTTTTAACTTAGTTATTTTAAAACTTTAAAGAATATATATTATTTTCAAATTAATCAAGTTTTAGATAATTCATTACATTGATTTAGTTAGAAAAATAAAATCTTAAATTATGCAATATCTATCTATCTATATATATATTAATTTTTATAACTTTTATTAAGCTTGGAAAACAGATCTTAAATTAAAATTTTAAAATTGACGAAAACAAGTCTTTAACAAAATTGTAAAATATTCATAAAATAATATAATGTAAAATTTCAATTTTAGGATTGACTGGAACAAATCTATATTATTTTTAGAATTGAGAGAATAAAAACATAAAAAGTTTAAAGTTTATTTGAATCCCTTTAAATTAATGGATTGAAATCTTTCTAAATCACATATAATATTTAAAAAAATTATTGTAAGACTTTTTTTATTTGAAAACTATCCAAGACAAATAAATAATTAATGTGAGAGATATTGAAAAAAAAATGAGGTATTTTGTTCAAAATTCTTTTTTTCTTTAAAAAATATACATAAATTAATAAAAACAAAAAATCTCAATCTTAGAATTCATGGGAACAAATCCTTAATAATGAAAATTTGAAAAAATGTAGAAAAAAAACTGTAAAAAAAACATATAAAACCAACTTATACTTCAAAACTTCAGGTTTAACAAATTTGCACTTCAAACACATACTTCAGAACTCCAGACTAAACAACTTCTTGCCCCAAACACAGACTTCTTAACTTCAGACTAAACAACTTTGTGCCCCAAATACAGACTTCCTAACTTCTCAAACTTACTAACTTTTACTCTCTGCAACTCCTCGCCTCAAACAACCCTTAAGTTTTCAAAGCTAACATTTTTGGCCTTTGAGATTTGAATTTTAGTTTTCATTTGGTCCTTTGTGATTTAAAAAATGACATGTTTGGTCCTCAAGATTTGAAATTAATTTATAATTATAATTGGCCCTTGAAATTTGAAATTGATTTCTAATTGGCCATTGAGTATAAAAAAATATAAAACAAAATTCAACTCATTTAAAAAATACATATTATCAAAGTCTAGTTAACATATGTTAACTACTACGTGTCATCATTATATTAGGTCAATTAACATCAACTTTATTAAGGATAATTTAGAAAAGTAATTTCAAACTTTAGAGACTAATTAGAAATCAAATTCAAACTATGACTGTGAAGACCCAACATGTCACTTTTGAAACCTCTAGAACCAAATAGAAGCAAATTTTAAATTTTAAGGACTAAAAGTATTAGTTTTAAAAATCCAGGCACCAAATAGAAATTAAGTTCAAATTCCAATGACCAAAAGTGTACTTTACATGAGATAAATTTTGTTAAACATGTAACTTGAGTATATATAACTTGTGAGACTAATAAATTTGTAGTCTATATAATAAACAAATCCACATACCAAAGCTTTAACTTCATTTCTTGTGTCAACCTAAATATAATTCAACTTATTAAAACATATATCTTCGACTAAGAGACTTGATGTTTGAATCATTCATCTCCACATGTTGTTGAACTCAAAAAAATAAAAAGAAAAAAGAAAAAGAAAAAGAAAAAATCTCTTCCAATTGTACTAAAAAAACTTCTTAATCTCAAGAAAGAAACGACCTATCGTTCTTAGTCGTTACACGTAACACCCATGGAAGATCATGAACCAAACATTTTCAAAGAAACTGTTGGATTTTATAGTAGAATTTGTGAAAGAAAGTGTTGGTTTGAAACATAAAAAATGAATTGATGTTTCATTTATGTTGTTGTTACTTGAATTGAAATTCAAAAGTTTCAAAATGGTTTGAAACATCAAAATATGTAGATGTTTCTTTTACAAATTTAACTTAAAAGTTAAATTTGTTGAATTATGTTTGAATTTTTACAAGCAACTACACAGTTGAGTTACTTTTGATGTATGTTTCATATCGTTTATATTAATTTTGTTTTTGGAGAGTTACTAAGTTGCTAGCTTATAAATAGCAACATGTTTCTTCATTTAGAGGATCTCATTTCATTTTAAAGTATCTCATTACAATTGAAAAATTCTTCTTTCATCTTTTTATTCTCCTTAATCTTGAGTCAAATTGAGAGCAAATATCCAAGAGTTCTGCCAGATCCGAGTAGTTCAAGGTTACTGTTCTATCGGAGTTAGTTGTTGTATTCTACTGAGATGATCGTTGTAGTTTGCTTGCAACCCATGCAGAGCGAATAATCGTCTTCAGGACAACGCTTTGTAAGTGTGCCTCAACTACTTATTATTTTTTTTTATCTTTTGTTCTTGAGTTTTGAAATTGTTGTACATACAGTGTTTGTACTATTATTTACACTGTAATTGTTTGTTGTCAGTTAAGTTGTAAACAAATTTGCTAGTGTTACTTAGTTCTTATATACAACATATTATTTCCAATAGAAACTACTCATAATAGATAACACCCACGTTTCTACTCCTTTCGTACTTTAAAAAAAAAAAATTGATAACACCCACCGAAGTTGAAAACTCCATTTATTGACACTAATGCTTTGTTTGGATGCTAATGATTTGGAGGTTATAAGTCATAGCGGATTTCAAATACATTGCGTTGTTTGTTATCACAAGAAAGCGAATGATTTGAAATCTTCGCCCGTTTGATAACAATTTGGTTCTTTGTTTCTTGTTTTTAAATATTAAGTCTATAAAATACTACTTCCACTTATGAGTTTTCTTATTTTGTTATTTACTTTTTACATATGTTTTTAAAAACCAAGCCAAGTTTTGAAAACTAAAAAAGTAGTTTTGGAAAACTTGTTTTTGTATTTGGAATTTGGTTAAGAGTTTAAATGTTTTGTTAATAAAGATGAAATCTTGTAGATAATTGATGAAAAAATAAGCAAAATTTTAAAAAATCAAATAATTATCAAATGGAGCCTATGTGATTTCAAATCATGTTTCTACATTAAAAAAAAAAAAAATTCTAAGTAAAATAGTCAGATTTTGCAGGATTTCATAGGATTTAGAGGTAAATTACTTATTTAACCTTTTATATTTTAATTTTTTATTAATAAATCAAAATTAAAAGTCTGTATTAGTAAACTTTTTTATTTATTTTCTCTTTTGATTATCATTCAAATACAAAATTTTAAATACATTCATTTTAAATCTTTCTTATTCCAAGCAAGTTTAAAATCATTTTTCGAATTTGAAATTACAAGATTTAAAATCATTTAAACTTTTTTTTGGGAGAGTAAGTCTACACATATGTCGGTTTCATACTGGAATTTAAAAATATATATATAAAAGTCAATTGACTTGGAAATTCTATGGCTATTTATACCCATGTCAATCAAGCCACATATCTAATGAGAACTAAAATCTAATCTTAATGTATTCAGGTCATATTTAGCTGCTCCCTCGTTGAAATTAATACACGTCATTTTCATTAATGAATATTTCAAATTTCTTGTTTAGTTTTATTAATTTGGTTCATTTTCATCCCCTACATATGTACAAACAAGAAACACGTGCAAGTTAGGTGAGATCGTGTAGTTTTTAATTTAAAGTTTTTAAAAAAACAGTATTTTTTAATTCAATTTTTAAAACTTATCATTACATATTATTCAAAATTATAAAATACAAAAATAAGGCAAGTTTACATTTATCTGAATTTATTTGCTAACAATATTTTTTGTGATTTCATATACGATATATTTATCACTATCTAATTCGACCAAATTATTATTGATCCCACATTCTATCCGTCCAAGATCAAAACCCACTTGTTTTCAAAAAAAAAAAAAAAGTGAATGATCTTTGTTTTATCACTACATCCTCTTCCTATTCTTCTCCATTCAAAGACATAATCTGCTTCTTCGTCCTATATTTTTTTTAACTCCATTTTACACATTTTCTATGATGAATTACGTACATTAGACACATTAAGGGGAGAGTGAAATAACGAAAAATTTAAGGTAAAATAATGAACCGCCAAGAGCCTCTTAATTGCTTTATTTGCACCAATGAATTGTACGATGCAACAATTTTCTTCGTGTTCTGATCACTTGCAGTGCTTTTGTTGTTGCTTCTTCTTCAAACTCTAGTTGGAAGGTTTTGTTCACAACTGAAAAACTTGTAGTTTTGTCATAAAGACTCTTCTCCTTTACACTCGGTTATCGGGTACATTGAATCTCCCACACTTTGTTCTTCCATCAACATATAGACACTAATTTATGTAATATTATATCATGCCTTTCCATATTTCTAACCTTTCAAAATGAATCATGTTTTCAAATGGGTTAGAAAATTGCATATTATTGATTATACATAGTTTGTATCTTACATATACTTTTACTTTTTTTTTTAGGAAATTAAATATACCTTTACATTTTTCAATTGGATTAGAAATTGGATTTTATTAATTTTATCTTAATTATAATTTAGGTTAAATTACAATTTTAGTCAATGAACTTTGAGTTTTGTGTCTATTTGATCCTTGAACTTTCAAAATTGTCTAATAGGTCCATAAACTTTCAATTTTGTGTTTAATAGGTCTTTGAACTTTCAATTTTGTGTCTAATAGGTCCTTGAATATTTTGAAATTTTTAAAAATTAATTGATCTATTAGACATAAATTTAAAATTTATGTCTAATGGAACCCTAAACTTTAAATTTTGTGTCTAGTAGATTTGTGAATTTTAAAAAATTTGAAATTTCAGGGACTAAATTTGTAATTTTAAAAGTTCAGGGACCAAATAGACACAAACCTCAAAATTTAGAGACTAAATTTGTAATTTAACCTATAATTTAAAATTTACAAATAAAAACTAAATTAAATAATAAAAATATATCTTTCCCTCTTTCCAATTTCTCTTTCTCCATTCTCAAAGTTATTTAATAAACTTCTTTCCCAAAGTCATTTAATAAAAATTATCATAAATTAAAAAGCTTGAGGACAAAATAAGTATATATGAAAAAGTTGAGAGCAAAATAGAAAGCTAAAGTTTTCTCTCCTCATAGTGTCTTTTATATAATAGTATAGGTATATTTTTTTTGAATTCGTTTGACCTCTTGGTCAAGAGTATATGCTTATCCAATTGAATTATGCTCAGGTTGGCTTCATTTGATTCATTCTCAATGTTATGAATTAATATATAATTAATCTTAACTAAAGTTTACTACAAACAAAGTTCAATTGATAAAACACTTATTATCATTCTAAAGGTTGATACAGTATAGTCGTGTACATACTTATCGTCAATTAACCTTAATTATATTTTACATAATTCAACTTCTTCCCTTATTGGTTAGTTTAATATTAACCCTTTTTTTTCATAATTTAACATTATTTATATTTTACATAATTCAACTTCTTCCCTTATTTTTTTTTGAGTTCCAACTTCTTCACTTATTGGTTAGTTTAATATTAACCTTTTTTTTTTCTTTTTCCCTAATAAGAATTAGGGTTAAATTATCAAAAATACCCCTGAACTATGGGGTTGGTTTTAATTATACCCTTGAATTTTGAAAATTTTCATTTTAACCATTGAACTTTGAAGTTTATTTCAAAACAACACTTGAAGGTTTTTTCCGTTAAATTTATGGACGAAAAATGACGTATTTGCATATATTTTGATTTTTTTTTCAACGCATATGTTCACATAAGCAACAATATAAATGCAAAAACATCATTTTCCGCCATGAATTTAACGAAAAAAAGCCTTCAAAGGTTGTTTTGAAACAAACTTCAAAGTTCAAGGGTTAAAATAAAACTTTTCAAAGTTCAGGGGTATAATTGAAACCAACCTCATAATTTAGGGGTATTTTTGATAATTTAACCTAAGAATTAGTGGTATATTCATCCGAACCAAAGAACAACTTAAGGGCAAGGAAACCCCTCCCAAAAAACTAACAAAGAAAGCCTTCCAATTGTTAATCATCATCCAAACTCAAAAGGCTATAATTACAAAAGAATTTAGTGTGATTTATACACCAAGAAGTATTATGCCACACAAAAGCCAAAAAGACTAAAAAAGAACACTGATCTTCAAATAACCGACTATTCCTTTCTTTTCAAAGACTTCAAATATTAGAAGTTTAATATTAATTTTAAGCTTACATCTATAATTGCAATTCATTTTATGCAAGTAAACTTCAAATATTAATTTTAAATGTAATGAAATGTCTCCCTCATTGATTGGTTTAATTAATACCTACACATTTAATCATGATCAAGTATATTTTAATATTAACTATTAAGTACATAATTTTTCAACAGAAAAAAATATAAATAAATCAAAAGTCTAAATTGCAACTAATTTGTCTCAACACAATTGACTAAAAGATGTTAAGGGGCAAACAATTCATAGCCATAGAATTTGATTTACAAACATGCTGTTTTACAAAGGATGAAAATGGGCCAGGAGAAAGACTAGCAAATGTGAAACATCAGACTAAAATGGAGTGAGGAGAAGACTAATTGCTAAGCTCCAAAAAGTATGGACCAAAGGAAATTAGGAAGAAGAATAGGTCCCAGTTAAAAGGATGCTTTTTCTTCCTCTCTCCTTTCACTTCATTTTCGCTTCTGTAAACAGAACATGTCGGTTGACCCGAGGATCGTATTTTCGGAACTCGAGCTTCTCTGTAATTTTAGTTGGCTTTCGTTTAACGTAGAAGAATCCTGTTCCAGCAGCTGATACAAGTCGGATGAACATTGTAGCTTTCTTTTTCTTGTCACCCATTTCCTAACACACCAAAAGAGAAAAAAGAAATCATCATGTCATTAAGAGGGATTGTCTCATTCATTCAGGTCATTTTGAAAAGCTCTTGATGTGCATATACTATAGAATTAGCATGAAGAAAACGAAAATAAGAACAGATTTAAGCAGTTATTTGCAACTAAACTGTGCTAGAAGGATTTTTATTTTGCAATTATTTCCTGATTTGGGCGAATAACACCTTAACTATTGGTATTTGATCTCACCTATTAAGCAAGAAATGAGGAAATTTTTGTTGAAAACGTTTTTTCTTCTTTTTTGAGTTCAACCATGTGGGGGTGGAAAAATTTGAATGCCCCTAATAACTATTGGTACAAGTTTGAAATACTTTTCCACTGTGACCTGCTCGAATAATTTCTCATGGGTGGAGATTATCTGTGCTCTCCCTAGTTTTTTTTTTTTTTTTTTTTTTTTTTTTTGGGGGGGGGGGGGGGGGGGGGGGGGGACGGGACTATACCAAGTTTGCTGATCACTGCATCAAATGCAAACGCAAAGACTGATTTAAAAGATTCTCAGATCAAAAAAGCCGTCCATTTGCAGCAGATGGAACGCGAGAACCAATTAGAGTGACTCGTTCCAATACTTTCAATGAGAAAGACAGGCAACCGTGTAGAACAAGTATAACAAATTAGTCCAACTTATTAAACCACCACTGGCCCCAAAATCTGATGCTTAAGCTGAATTGTACATTTAACCATTTGTGTCTATCTTAACACTTTTCTCTACATATGAACTCAGACATTAAGGTCCCGTTTGATAACCATTTTGTTTTTGGTTTTTGATTTTTGAAAATTAAGCCTATAAATACTACTCACATCCATGGATCTACTTGTTTTGTTATCTACCTTTTACCTATGTTTTCAAAAACCAAGCCATGTTTTAAAAACTAAAAAAAGTAGTTTTCAAAAACTTATTTTTGTTTTTAGAATTTGACTAAGAATTCAAATGTCTCCTAAAGGAGATGAAAACCATTATACATAAATTTGGAGAAAACAAGCTTGATTTTCAAAAACTAAAAACAAAAAACCAAATGGTTATCAAACGGGGCCTTAGATTTTAGTTTTTTGGTTTTTAAAATTAAGCTTATAAACACTAGTTTCACCTACGGATTTCTTTGTTTTGTTAACTACTATTTATAAATGTTTTCAAAATCCAAACCAAGTTTTAAAAACTACAAAGTAGTTTTGTTTTTTAAATTTGGCTAAGAATTCAAATATTTCTTTAGGAAAGATGAAAACAATTGTAAAGAAATTGTGAGAAAACAAACACAATTTTCAAAAACAAAAAACCAAAAACCTTGGTTATCGAACAGGGCCTAATTTAACTCATGAAGTCTAACATGTGAAAAATGACATTACAAAAGTTAAAACTCAAAATCTCACTTTAATAGGATATAGCCACTACTAGACTTGCAAGTTTAAGCGATTAATATATTCCTAACACAACTATATAGTATATACGTAACCTACCAAGCTTCGTGATTTCTGCGTAAAAAACAAACCCAAGAACTGATTCAAGAATATCAGATGCAGGAAACATTAAAGAAGCTATCCGCTTTCAGCAGAAGGAACGAAGGCCAGAACCAATAAATGGCTTGTTCCAAATGACTTTCTAAGTGCTTACAAATATTTTTTTTTTCACTTAAAAATACTTTTTTAAGCACTTGAAAAAGTCATTCCAAACCGTTCTAACACTCTCTATACACAAATGATTCTCTATTAGAATCATAATTCTGGCCCACACATTTCTTAGATAACATGGAACAATTGCCTGAACATAGTATTTTAGATCGTCAAGTAAACTTGTAGGATATTAAATCATAAACACCATGGCTAGAACTCATTCTTATCTTCATAAACACTAGGTCAGTCCATGATGGTTTCTAAGATAAAATTCTCCTAAACAATCACTCGGTAATTGACCTTCTTCCACACGAATGGAAGATACTTAAATAAAAAATGCATACTGAAGCCACCTTCTACCTTCAATAAACAGATCGGAATTCAAAATCTACGAGAAGGACTCCAAAAAGCACATAATTTGGTCAAGAGATTGCAGAGTTGTGTTTCATTCAGTCAATTGAACAATAAAACAAGAGGCAAGGAGACTAGAAAACAGAAAATGAGAGGGAAAAGGGAAGAGACTTACTACAGTTCGATGGTGCGAGAAGAAACTCTGAAAAACCCTAGAATGGAAGCGAAGCGGAAGAAGAAGCAGAGTACGTGTTTAATTATCCAAGCGCCGGGAAAAAGAAAACTGACTAATTATATTTCCGTCCTCATTCTTTTTGTAAATCATATTTAGTGCCCTTTGTTTATCGTAATTCGTAATTTCATTGGTGCGCCCCCTAAATATATGAAAAAAAAAATCACTAATTTGAATAAAATCAAATCTTGTCGATGAAATGCATAAAATTGACCATTGAATTACTATTCCAGGACTCACCACAAAAATCCACTTCTATCATTGTTTTTCTTTGATATTCTAACAATTTCGTACTATACATATGTTTTCTAATTCATTGAAAATGAACAAAAATTTATAGGAAATTAAAAATTGCTAATACTTTTCTAAATTTAAGGTAAGGACAATCTAAGTTTAATGTGTAATTTTAAGAAATTGAAAGTTTTCAAGCTGGCAAGTGCATTGTCATTCAGAGTAAATTTTTATTTTTGTTCTAAAATATTTTAAAGGTTACATTATAAATTCATTATTAATTGATTGGGCATATATATATATTTTTGTACAACTATTGCAGGAGATTGAATCATCGATCTTTGAGATGATAATTGATGTCTTATATAAGCTATGTTTGAATTGACGAATTAATTTTAATTTTATTTGTTATGTAGGTTTTTTTTTTTTTTTAAGTTTAATAGTTTTGTAGGTTTAATTTAATTCTTATAGTTTGAGTTTAGTTTTAATTAAGCCACTATAATTTTATCTATAATTTTAAAATTTTTAATTTAGCCAGTATATTTGGGTTAAATCTCAATAATCCCCTCAGAATTGTTTTTTACACACTTAAAAATTTAAAATCTACTAATTTTCTTCCATTTTTAATTTACCTAGATCCCTGTACAATCAACAAACTTAGTAAAATTAAAAAACTCCAGCTTACTCGAATTGAAACATGTCACATATTTCTTCAAAAAAAGAAAGGGAGGGAAACATGTCACATATGCAATAGAGACCGTTGATGAAGTATGACCACCTATAGTATAGATATTAAATTGAAAATTTTAAAATCATACTACTAAATTGAAATTAAGCATTTTTTTAGTACACATCAAGCTTAAACTATATGGAAGAATTTGAAACTTCTAAATTATGGACTATAGCCAATTTGAGATTAGCTTAATGAATAAGATATTAATTACCATCATCTATGTTTGATCTCCCATCCCTATAATTGTTTTTTTTAGTACAACAAATAGGAGTATATGAGATTTAAACCTTCGACCTCAAGAGAATGAATACATGTCAATTACCATTGAGTTGAGCTTACTTCGACAATAGAAATAAAAAGGGTGCAACACGAGGACTTTTTAAGTGGTCACCCAATTTAGTGGTAATCTCGCTCTAAAGCATGCTTAACTACAGAGTTCTAATGGGATCGGTGTATTAGTGCTACTGTGTTGGTATGATCGCAACTTGTCCCTACAATTGTTGAATTAAAAAAAAATTAAAAATTAATTGAAACCATTTGAAACAATTTTGTAATTTAACCTATTTCAAAGACATAAATGCCCCCCGGTCAGAGTTATATTACAACTTTGTCTTCCTGTCGTTCCCGTGTAAGTTAGCATTTCAAACCCTAACACTCTGCTATCTCCTCACTCGGTCTGGTCTGCATTTCTCTCAGATTCTCACTCTTAGTTTACGGAACTCGACCCAGTGGATTGAAAGGTTTGAAAATTTCAAATTCTGAAATGAATTTTCTTTCTGTTTTTTCGATTTTCATTTTGCAACGAGAGCCAATTCGTTTGGTTGGCAAGGAGAAAATGAAAAATGATTGGTTTCTGCCGTGATTTATGAGCAAAGTTCTGTTTTCTATGATACCACGCTAAATTATATCTCTTCTGTTATTTTTTCTTGGGAAAATTAGGAATTGATCGAATTAGAGATGGCGAGCGCAGTAGATGCTGCAGGAGATCCAATTCCTACATCGGCGGTGCTAATGTCCTCGGCAAAGCACATTGCGAAAATGTGTCGATCGGAGAATGTGGCATACCTCCAGTGCAAAAAGAAGGATTCGAACCCGGAGAAATGCATCGACAAAGGCCAACAAGTCACTCGCTGCGTCCTCTCCCTGTAAGCGAATAACATTTTGTTATTTTCTTAGCCAAAGCATCGATTCGCCATTTTTCGTTGGTTCTGGTTTCTATGGTTGGTTGCTTTCCTTCGGATTGCTCCGGAAAATTGCTTTAGTTATCATATGATCGTCTTCTGATCTGCTAGCAAATAGAGGATTAGGCAATACATTGCTTTAGTAATCATATGATCGTCTTCTGATCTGCTGGCAAATAGAGGACTAGGAAACTAGGAAAGAAAATAAGGGGCATTTCTTAGGGTTGACATAAAAATAATTAGTACTGGTGCTGATACAATCTTAGGTGGATAATCTTGTATTTGACTAGATTGGTAGTGTGCACGGTCACCATCCGAGGTCACCCATTCACATCTAAGCCCCTTTAGCTCAGGTGCACGGTGGAAATAATGGACTGTGGAGGTCTTCCACATTTAGAAGTCACAATTACTTTCATTGTTCTTTGAGGGCTTTTTTTTTTTTTTTTTTTTTTTTTTTTAATGAAAAAACCGAACTTTCATTGAGAAAATTTGAAAGAATATACGGGCATACAGAAAAGAAGCCCACAAAAAAAAAGGGGAGCCAAACTACAAAAAGGAGTTCCAATCAAGCAAGATAAGACCAATCAAATAGTTACAAAAAATCCTCGACACCGAAGCCCAAAGAGACATAGAATCTAACAAGGGACCACACATCACTGAAAGATCTCTCCCGCCCCCTAAAGATTCTTTTATTTCTCCCACTCTACAAACTCCACAAAATTGCACACCTACCAGTCTGCCACAAAAAACAACCATTTCTCACGAAAAGGCGAAAACAAAAGAAGCTCCACGAACAACTCTCTACTATCCTGAGGACTAACAAAGCAAAAACTCCCTAAAGAAACAGCTCCAAACGACACGAGCAAAGTCATAGTTCCAGAGGATATGATCAAGGTCCTCAACTACCCTCCTGCAAAGAATACAACAAAATGGCCCGACCAAGAGTGACCCTCTAGCCAAAATTCAATCCAAGATGTCAACCCTTCCATGCCAAACTTGCCACACAAAAAACTTAACTTTCTTGGGAACCTTCACCTTCCACAAAGAGGAGAAAATAGAATCACTTGATAGGGCTGGACTAACTAAACACTGAAAGAAATAACTGCACGAAAAGCCTTTGGACGGACATGGACTCCAAAGGCGAATATCCCCCCTACTGGGATTGAACTAAAATTCACTAATCAGGGATAACAAAGCGATAACATCTGTCGTTTCCCTATTGGTCAACGCTCGACAAAAACCAAAGGAGGGAGTAGGCGGGGCTTCAAAAGAAGAATGAGAGAGCGAAAGGATCGAAGCCACCGACTGGTTCCTCACCGAAGAGAAGTGATATAATTGAGGAAACAAGGAGCAGAGGGGTCTATCCCCCAACCACTTATCTTCCCAAAAGTAAGTATCCCTCCCATCTCCCACCACACTATGAACAAACTGACAAAGAAAAGAAAGCTCAAACGAAATATCTTTCCACGAGTTTCTAGAAGTGCCTAGAACCCCACCAACGGTCCACTCAAACACGTGAGGACCATACTTGCTTACAATAACCTTGTGGCATAAGGTGTCAACTTCATGATAGTATTGCCAAAGCCATTTAGCCAATAGTATGACCCCTATGGGTTGACTCAGTGATCATTTGGGCTAGTGAAATAGTAAAGGGTCCTAAAAGAAATGAGTTCAAACCAGTTCTACCTACTTGGGATTTAAAATCCAATGAGTTTTCTTGGCATCCAAATGTTGTAGGGTTAAGCAATTGTCCTATAAGATTAGTCAAGATGTGCTCAAGCTGACACAGACTCTCATAGATGCATAAAAGAATGTAATTGTAATAGAGTCAGATATGGATTCTGATTTAAGTATCAGCAGTATTGATTTAATTGTCATACGAAGAAGCACTATGTTTTTTATTCCATGAAGAAAATTTTCCTCATTCACTCAAAATTTTTCCTCTTCTATTGTTCCAGTAACTAATGCTTCAGATATTGTTGATGACAACAACCGGTTGGTCCATTCTTCTTCAAGGTCTACATCTGGCTAAGAAAAATTTTCTAAATTTCTATATGATTGTGCAATTGCTGTTTATGAGATTAATTCAAGGATACCAGTCGATGGAAGTCTTGTGGCCTAGTAATAGGTTTACTGAATCAGTTAAACTAATTTCTATCTATAGAATTAGCTTGTTTAATGAAGATCATTTTGTGGATCACAAGAGGGTTATACATGCATTCCAAAATTTGCTATGAGATTGAGAAGAAAAGAAAATATGAATTTCCTTTGGGGAAGGAATGTAGTTGGCAAGCTAGTTCCCCTGTTTTATATGGATTTTGAATTATAAATCACTAGTTGATGATGGTCTAGGGTTTGGTGGATTGAATCATAAGATTATGGCCCTTCTTGATTGTGGTTTTTTCACTTTTTGGAAAAAGTGGTGGCAAGCATTCATGATTTAGATCTCTTTAGTGGCATTCGACTGGTATGAAAAATTCTAGTCTCTGCAGTCCATGGTTCAATATTTCTAATCTTTTGAAGTTTTGAGAGACTAGAATTTTGATTCTATAGGTAAATTTTTAAGTCAAATCTCTATCCAGACAGCTCTCATTGCTAAGGCTTCTTGTCGTCAGTTGTTCCAATCTTTTATTGTACATTGGGTTTTTACAAATGATTCAAAGAGTAGTCTTCTTCATTTTCTGTCTAGTCCTCCATTGTCTCAAGGTCGCATTTGTTATGGGTTAATAGGGTCAAAGCTATCATTTCTGAGTTTTGGATGGAGTGTACTCAAAGGATTTTTGACAATAAGCAACAGTGTTGGTTTGGGTGGTTTGAACAGTTTGAGTTAGCTAGATTGAAAGCTTCAAATGGTGTTTCTTGTCTGAATATATTGATCATTTCTCTTTTCAGAATATATGTTAATATTTGTTTGAATTGGGATGCTTTCATATTCCCAATTTAGTTTGTTACTTCTCTCTTTACTTTTTTCTTTGCTCCCATAACATTTGTTTTTTTTTTTTTTTGGTCAATTCATCAATGAAAACTTTTGTATCTTGTTTACAAAAAAATTATGAAATATGGATACAAGTGAATGTTATTAGAAATATGTACTTGGAGGTTAGATGACATTGGTGAATGAACAATTTTAATTTCACAAATTTGAGAGGCAATAATTTTTGCTTGAACGTCTAAATGCTTGATTGGTGAACATTTACTGCCTATGTGTATACTAGTGGTTTATATTAAGAATTCTTATTGCCATTGTAATTGTCTTGAACTTTCATTTTACTGTTCCTAAGTTATACCTTTCAAGAAATGCTTCTCCAGCGTTGGCTATAAGTATTTTTGTGGTTGAATATGTGGCTGTGAAGTAGTGAAACTAATATTGGACGATAAAATGAAGAGATGTTACGTCACTGCAATTTATTGAAATAGAGAGTTAAATAGTATGATCAGTTCAAATTGAACCACGGAATTCTTGATTCATTAAACGAGGACTACATATTTGAATACTAATAGTTTATATTAATAATTCTGATTCCAGAAGGCCCTGCTTGTTGTTGTCTTGATTTTCCAATTTTTTGTTTCCTATGTTCTTCTTCCTAGACAAATACTGCTGCAGTATGGATTATGGGGATTTTATTGGTTTTGAGATCTATGAAGTAGTACATACTCTAATATTGGAAGGTTTTTTTTTTTATTGGATAAGAAATATGACATTTCATTAGATAGATCCCTCGCTCACTGTGGCTGACGGATGGAATGGAAATACTTTATCTTGGGATTTACAGCTTCGTCGCAATTTAAACGATTTAGAAATTGATGAATGGGCAACTCTTTTGAATCTCTTATCTCCCATCAGATTATTGAATTCTCTTGATACTTGGTGTTGGCCTTTAGAGCCTAGTGGGAGTTTTTCAGTCAAATCACTTATGGAGAGTTTGATAGGCCTTACTGATCCATTGTTAAAAAATCTCTATTCTGTGATTTGGAAAGACTCATATCCAAAGAAAATTAAAATCTTTCTTTGGGAGCTAAGTCTGGGAGCTGTTAATACGAATGAGCGGCTTCAAAGAAGAATGCCTTATATGGTTCTATCGCCTTCTTGGTGCATTATGTGCAGATTAAATGTCGAGACTACAGGACATTTATTTATTCATTGCCCTTTTGCTTCTCGTTTCTGGAACAACATTTTAGATGCTTTTGGCTGGTCATTACCGTTATCAAACAACATCATGGATTTCCTTTCATCGCTCTTGGTGGGACACCCTTTTACAGGTTCAAAGAAGATTCTTTGGTTGACTTTGGTTAGGGCTTTTCTTTGGAACCTTTGGATTGAGAGGAATGGACGTTTCTTCAGGGATGTTTCTTCCACCTTTGATCGGTTTATGGATATGGTTCTTTCCAATGCTTTCTTGTGGTGCAAACTTATTCAACCTTTTAGTCATTTCAGTTTATCTTTTTTAATTTCCAATAGGAGAACTTTTGTGTAATACACCTTTAGGTGCTCGGAGTTTTATCTCCTTTATTTCATTCATCAATGAAATTGTTTCTTCTTCCAAAAAAAAGACATTTCATTAGATAGATGAAGTATACAACAACAGGAGTGGAGACCCAACCCCACAGCTGGGGGGGGGGGGGGGGGGGGGGGGGGGGGAGGTTACACAGAAGCCTTCCAATTAGCGAAAATATCATAAAAGAGTAGTAGAGGAATGTTGGAAGGTATATTATAAATTAAGATTGTTGGTACGATCGGCTGTAATCCCTAAACTGATATAACATGTACGAAAACTTCAATGAATGTAATTTCAGTATAAATACTCAGTTATATTGAATTGCGAGTTATTGTTTCAATAATCATCATACTACAGATTTTATTAATTCCACTGAGTAGTTATTAACAATGCGTTTAGTAGTTTATTAAAAAAAGGAAGAATATCCAGATTGCTTTTTAGTTGGTTGATATCCTGAAATCTTTTACTCTATTCTCTACTATGACTTTTTTTTTTTTTTTCTTTCCCTTTTTTCCCTGGTTGGCTGTGTCATCTTTTAGCACATGAGACTGCAGGCACTACTATTCTTTTTCTTGTCTTTCTCTATTTTTCTTGTCTTGTACAATCTTACACTGTTCTTTTTCCACTTTTTTTTTTTTTTTTTTTTATCACTTTTTAGCTGGATATTTTGTGACTGAGACACCCTTTCATTTCATCTTTTGTATTCTTGCCCATGTATTTTTTCTCATCATACAATCACTTGCTGTGCCGATCTCATCAGTTTCACATTTGTACAGCCATACTTGTTTAAAAAATTAACCTAGAAGCTGCTTCTGTTTGCAGGCTTAAAGATCTTCATCAAAGGTGCCCGAAAGAGATGGATGCTTATGTCGGCTGCATGTACTACAATACGAACGAGTTCGATTTTTGTCGCAAAGAGCAGGAAGCATTCGAGAAAGCATGTCCCTTGGAATGATTTTCCCCATATATGTAAACTGATTCCAATAAATTTTTTCTTGTTTGCAATGAGCAAGTACCGTTGTTGTTGCCTACCCTCTCTGAGTTAAACTTGTTTCTTCATAACAATGAAATATATTGTGTATGTCTCGGATTGCGAACCCCCGATACATTGTTGCAAACAGAAGATAAACCAATCTTTGCCAGCCCATTTTGGATTATTGTCATGAGCAATCATCTCTATTGCTTATTAAAGTTTCCCTGTTCAAGATATCTGGTGATTTTCTTTATTCCAATTCTTAATGTGAAATGGAAAATTGATATAGAAAACATGTTCAATTTGTTTACGTCAACTCGTAAAGATCAGTTGATGTAGATGACTTGGATTTAATTCTATTAGCGAAGGTTTAACTAACAAATGTATTTGAGGTTTGGGATAGCATTATTAGCTTCGTTTGATTCTTTTGGATTGAGTCCCTTTCTATGAGGGGTCTCCTATTGTTGTGCTTTTTTTTTCTTCTTCTTTTTCTTTCTGTATGTACTTGTATATTCTTTCATGTTTCACAACGAAAATTTAGTTTCTCATAAAAAAACTAATGTGTTTGATGTATCGTCATTGAATGAAAAAAATTACTCGACTGTCCTACGTTTATGATCCAAGTTGGCTAGGTTACCACAATAATGGACTAATTCAGAAACTGAAAGGAGCAATGCAGCTGGCATCAAACATGCATCGGAGGAGGAAGAAAGAAAACAAGAAACATGGTTAATTACTTTTACTTTTTTAAGAATGCTGATTTTTATGTTTTTCTAGGCAAAGAGAAACATAGTACATAATATCAGGAGAAATGTCCAGACTCCATATAGAAATGAATTGGATTTTAGAGAAGTTATATTTGGAATTGCAATAGTATGGACATGATGAACTGACGGAGACAAATTTAAATTATTTGTCAAAAAGTTTGGCCGTCTAAATGAATTGTTCTAATAGATATTTTTAATTTTAAAATCAATAACTTCTTTTTCTATACATTTCTTATTATTATCTTCAAATAGCAGGGTCATAGCTCATAGGAAGATATTTTGAAAAAGACAATCATTGTATGTTTGTTCTGCAGTTGCAGGGGATGTTCATCGTATTACAATACCAAAGCAGCAGCTGTAACAATCTCCACGTCAGTGACAGCTTTGCCCATATGCAAGTCCAGATCTGTCCTCATTGGAAATGGCTGATTTCTGCACAACTGGACAAATCTTATAACTATTCACTGCCCCCTTCATTAGTTTCTATATAAGGTACAATTTGCTAGCTACTCTCTTCATTATCCTCAGCTAACTGTCTTTTGTTCTTGTTCTTAGCTCTGTTGAGAGACTGCCATGGCCATTGGGCAGCACAAAGATTTTGAAAATGGTGAAAACAATGGCTTACAAGCCTTGGAAGAGCCTCTTCTTATCACTCCTTCAGAATGTGAAGGTGATGAAAGAGCAGCCATCAATGACATAAAAAGAGAGCCCTCCTTATGGATGGTCTTGCTCTGCACATTGGTTGCTGTTTGTGGTTCTTTCGAATTCGGATCGTGTGTAAGTTCCATTTGCATGAATATCTTCGTAATAATGTTAGTTAAGTTTGAGGTTATCACAGCGAATTTAAGAACATGATTATCGGTTTTTTCGGTATTCTTGTGGAGCTCTTGAGTTAATGAGTGAATCTTCGTTTTGTTTTGAACCAGATAACGAATTATGAAAAAAAGGAAACAAAAAATGAAAAAAAAGGTTTGTTCAGCTTGTGTTATACTTTTGACAGGTGGGCTATTCAGCTCCAACTCAATCTGTGATCAGGGAAGAACTTCATCTCTCTCTGGCTCAGGTTCATTTCTCTCTTTTCACAAAATTTGTTTTAGATTTGCAAGTGACTTCTAACTTTTTGAGTCGTAATGACAGTACTCCATGTTTGGATCAATATTAACAATTGGAGCAATGGTCGGTGCTGTAACGAGCGGTCCAATTGCAGACTTCGTCGGTCGAAAAGGGGTAAGTTAGATAGATCTTTAGGTCTGATTTGAGTTTTTTTCCATCATTCACTATGTACTGATCAGCTTGGAGATATGTGCAGGCTATGAGAGTTTCGGCTACTTTCTGCATTACGGGTTGGCTTGCGGTTTATTTGCCGATGGTACAAGCTATATGCATTTATTGCATACATGATCCTTGAGTAAGAATGAACAATATCTCATCTTTCTGACATTGCTTCTATGGTTTTGTCTGTGATTCTACCACAGGGAGCTTTATCCCTGGACTTTGGAAGGGTGCTCACTGGTTATGGGATTGGAGTTTTCTCCTATGTGGTAAAGTTTGACCACTAATAATTCTAATTCTTCTAACTCTTTGCATTTCAGCAATGCCTGTATAGCTTTCTTCTTTCCTCTTGTATGAATTATTTCATGTTGAAATGGTCAAAACTTGTTGATAATAGGTTCCTGTATTCATAGCGGAAATAGCACCGAAGAATCTCCGAGGAGGCCTCACAACACTCAATCAGGTGAAGAGGATGAAAAACATAGACCTCTTTAGAAAAACAAAGAAATTATTAGTAAACGAGTTTAAACAAGATGGTTAACTAACAGGCTACTAATTGTTCACAGCTATCTTCTTTTTCATTGAAAATCGGAATATGTCTCATTTCCCTCCTCATTTGTGGTGCAGCTTATGATTATTAGAGGGTTGTCCGTTGCCTTCTTATTAGGAACAGTGGTAACGTGGAGAACTCTTGCTTTAACTGGTAAGTTCTCTTTCTTTTAGATACATTCTAGTTTGTTCAGTTCAGTTGAGATGGTGTTATAATGTAATAATGTAAAGAAAAATATTGGATAGAATTATCAAAGTAAGGCTAATATACTATTATTGAATCATTGATCTTTAGGAATCATTCCATGTGTTTTTCTGATTGTTGGTCTGTGGTTCATTCCGGAGTCTCCTTGATGGCTGGTAATGTAGCATTCCTTTAATCCAGACCCCTTTCACTTTATGTTTTCCTGACCCAAAAATGGAAAAGAGATACAAATATGAAACTGTGGTTACTTGTTTGCAGGCAAAGGTTGGGAATGACAAAGGTTTTCAAGTTGCATTGCAGCGACTTCGTGGAAAGGATGCTGATATCTCTGATGAGGCTGCCGAAATCAAAGTAAGTCTTCTAATTTTTCGTCGTCGAGCCTCCGGTGAACTCTTCATTTTACTAACAGGACTACAATGAAACTCTGCAAAGTCTTCCAAAAGCCAGGCTCCTGGATTTGTTCCAAAGCAAATATATTCGTCCTGTTATCGTAAGCATCTTCATCTGTATTGTAAAACTTTCTTCGTCTTGAGTTTTCTTTTCAAAGCATAACTTTGATGATTATTGTTAGATTGGTGTCGGACTAATGGTGTTCCAACAATTTGGAGGCATCAATGGAATCGGTTTCTATGCAAGCGAAACCTTTGCATTAGCTGGTATAGTTTTGAAGCCTTAGCTTATTCTCCATTTCTCTTGCTGCTCTATTTCCTCATTAACTCTTCTGATATAAAATTGCAGGTCCCTCATCAAGCAAAACTGGAACCATTTCTTATGCTTGTCTTCAGGTACTTTGGTTGCTGAAACTTCTCTTACCATTCTGATTCTTTAGATTTTTCCACTTTCAACTGTAAATAATAAGTAAACAAGCTTATTAACAGGTTCCAATAACGGTAATCGGTGCAATGTTAATGGATAAGTCGGGGCGTAAGCCGCTTATAATGGTAAACATCTCTTTCATCTTTCACATGGAAAAGCAGAGCAAAATATGATGCCCTTTTGTAATGGCTTATGCATTTGAAGGTGTCTGCCAGTGGGACATTCTTAGGTTGCTTTCTAGCAGGAGCTTCCTTCTTTCTCAAGGTAAGTCCTCAATCCATCATCATTATGAAACTCGTCGTTTCGTCACTGTCTCGATGTTGTCCGTAAACTCTTTTATGATGCAGGCCCATGGCTTGTTGCTCGGATGGGTCCCGGTCCTCGCCATTTCTGGAGTTCTGGTAACCAAATTTATATAGATGCAAATTTTAAATATCACATAGAGACCAGTTTGATTTTTTTCCTTTCACATCACTCCACATTGGTTTTTTGTAACTTACATTTCTTCACCTTCAAATTCAGACATACATAGCATTCTTCTCAATAGGAATGGGAGCTGTTCCACGGGTGATAATGTCTGAGGTAACTTTTACAATCTCCTAAGTTCTAACAGCTAATGTAGTTCCATCCATGTCAATGCATAAAACTACAAATTATATTGTCATAGTTTAAAGCGATTGCAAATTCGCCTCTTCTTACCATTACAATATCAAAAACTGTAGCGGGTGTATTTTCAATTATATCAAATTACAGCGGTATGTTTTGCAAAAAAAAGAGTGACATGGTATCTATTTGAGGTGCGAGTCATTAAGGTGTTGAGAAAAAAGTGACGGTGTATATTTTTTTACTGTTCAACAAAATACTTGAGTAAAAATAATCGTTTTTAAGTTATAAGAATGTAGGAGATATTTGGTTCACGGTCTGTAACCTACGTTTAGTTTATGTAATATAAAAGGTAGGTGGCATAACCTAAGTTTATATAACATCGTTTTATGTAGCATGTGCGATGAACAAATCAGTATGCTGAGACAAATAAACTACGTACCAAACATAGGTTTAGCTTCTTACTCCGAAGCTCACAAACCTAACCGATGAGCCAAACACTTTTCAAGAGTTTGTATTTATCTCTCTCTCTCTAAAATATATATGAGGGTTCATATCCCTGTAGTTCGAAATAGATATCAAGTAAAAATGTAGTTATTCAAACCTAAAGACTACTTTTTATGACAGATCTTCCCAATTCATGTGAAAGGAGCTGCTGGGAGTTTGGTGGTTTTGGTGAATTGGTTAGGTGCTTGGACAGTTTCATACACCTTCAACTTCCTAATGAGTTGGAGTCCTTCAGGTCCTTCATTTGAAGTTGTTCAACTTCACCCCCCCCAAAAAAAAACCAATAAAAATGGTGGATTTTGATTGGTGTTTTAATGATATTAATATTTGTTTTTTCCTTTTTCTGCAGGGACATTTTTTGTTTATTCTTGTTTCTCTTTGTTAACTTTTGTGTTTGTGGCCAAGTTTGTCCCAGAAACCAAAGGGAAAACTCTGGAAGAAATTCAAGCCTGCATCAATCCAGCAAGAAGAGGACTTGAAACTTTGAATTGAAAGCCATTTACTTTGAATTGAAAGCCTTTTTTTTTTTTTGTCTTCTTCCTATTGGCTGATTAGTGAGGGTTCAAAATAAATGTGGTAGAATGAGATCATTAGGTTTTATTTTCAAATTTCAACAGCTTCTTATCTTTCAATGGTATAAGACCCTACAATACAAGAAAACAAGAGAAAGGAAAACATTTAGATATAATATTTATAACATGGAAAAAGGGGTAAGAAAATAAAAAATGCATATAAAACGAAGATTGTGCCCTATGTTGGAATGGGGAAAAAAATAATTGGGATTGTTTGAATCGAAGAATGGAATGGGGACTAAGAGATAAAAATCTTTATTGAGTCGAACGAAGAGTGCATCTCTAATTCCATTCATGTTGTCGTCATCCATGTACTTTTGATATAGGAGTTTGCTTATCTTAAATTATAAATTTGTCAATCCTATGAATATTATAAATCTATACTACATTAAATGATTATATCAACTCACCTTTTATGTTGCTTAATTTTACAAGTTATAATCTCAAACAAATTTATAGGCTATGTTATACATATACTTATAATTTTTTTTTTTTGAGTTCAACAACTATTAGGGATAGAGAGATTCGAATCTCTAACCTCTTGGTCAATAGTACATGTTAATTACTGCTGAGTTAAGTTCATTTTGGCACATATACTGATAACTTACTTTTGTCTAAAGCCTATTTTTTTAGCCTCCTATACCTTTCACTATTTAGTATTTACCATCTTAAATCCAACCCAAAAGGCCAAAACTATGGTTTTAAAAAAATAGAAAAAAAAATCCAAAATTCAATCTAAAATTATGTTGTTCTCAAATCCACCGAACATATTTTGCCCTAAAATATTTTGGAACTTATAATTTTATCCTTAAATTTTGAAAAGTTCTGAATATACCTTATTATTAATATTTTTTTATTATTTTAAAATCAATCTTTAAATGATGCTATACCCATGGGTATAAATTGAGACAATTTTAGAGTTTTAATTGATAATTATTAGTTTGAAGTTTTAAATGACTCAGAGTAGCAATGTTTTGAGTTTCAATTGAAGAAATTATTAGTTTATGCTTGTATTGACTCAACCTATCAAATGCAGGGGTATAAATTGATTTTTTTAATTAAATAATTTCACATACATTTAAATTGGCATCCACGTATATGTTCTTATTTTTTACCATTATATATAGGATTACAATTATTTTTTTTTATTTCAACAATATTTTGGAGATAGGGGGATTCGAACATCTAATTTATTGGTCGATGGTACATGTCAGTTATCATTGAGTTATGCTCACTTTAGCATATTACAATTTTATCTTTGAAATATACATTTGGCTTATTGGTTCTTGAACTAAATTTAAAAGATAAAAGAAGTCATCGGATATATATAAAATGGTTAAATTACATTTTTGGTTTAGGTTCATGTCTATTTGGTCCTTAAAATTTTAAAAAACATCTAATAAGTCCTTGAACTTTAAATTTTGTGTTTAATAGATCTCTAAACTTTAAAACATGTTAATAAGTCTTTAAACTTTCAATTTCTTATCTAATAAGTCTTTGAGTTTTCAATTTTACATCTAATAGGTCCTTGATCTATTAGACATTTTTTAAAATCCACATACCTATTAAACATAAAATTGAAAGTTTATGATCCTATTAGACACAATATTCAATTTTATGTTATTACATCATTTAAACTTTAAAAAAATCAACTATATCAAAGACCCTTTAGATACAAAATTAAAAATTTAGATATCGATTAAATACTTTTTACAGTTGAGAGACCTAACTTAAAATTACAAAAACTAAACCTCTAATTTCACCTATTTAAAGTTAATTATATTTTAGGGACGAAAACTATAACTCAATCCTATTGCCATGGCATAATCAGGGGGTTAATCAGGAGGCAAAAGTGGAGACTCTATTGACTAGGGCAGGGCATTGGGATGAAGAGGTTGTAACAACTCTTTTTTCATGAGGATGATGCAAAACAGATTCTTAGTCTTCCAAGACCTAGAATAAAGGGAGAGGATAGATTGATCTGGCATTATGAAAGGGATGGGATATATTCTGTTAAGTCGGGATATCACATGGCTTGCTCTATTTTGAACTTGCCTACATCTTCAAGTGAAGAGGAAATGAGGTGTTGGTGGAAGTTATTATGGAATTGCAATATACCTAACAAAATTAAGCATTTTGTTTGGAGGGCCTTTAATGATTTCATTCCTACGTTAGTAAACCTAAAGAGAAGAGGAATGGAATTGAATGTCTTGTGTACTAGATGTCATGTTGCATCTGAAACAACCTATCATGCCCTATGGGAGTGTAATGCTACAAAAAAGAAATGGAAGGATATCCCCTTTTATCAACTTAATTGGCCTCGAGACTTAACCAACTTGGCTGATCTTCTTTTCTGATTTAAAAGGGTGGTATCGAATGACAAGTTGGAAGAGTTTATGGTGATGTGTTGGTGTGTGTGGAATGCAAGGAACAAAACCTTGATGATAGGAAAAAAGGAAGATGAAGCAACCCCAACAGATTGGAATTTCAGCCTTTTGTATATCCAACAGTTTAGGGAGTTAAACAAGCGTTGCGACACAAGTCAGAACAGATGTCAAAATGCACAAAATCAAAAATGGCGACCTTCTACTTTCCCAAACTTCAAATTAAATACTGATGCAGCTATTAGGGCAGAAGAAAATCGAAGTGGGTATAATGCTATAATTCGAAACGAGTTGGGCGAAGCAATGGTTACCTTGGCAAGGCCAAATAAGTGGATCACGACTGTTGAAGTAGCTGAGGCACTGGCTGTGAGAGATGGGTTGGCTTTAGCCCAAGAGATGGGATTTCGACGATTGGAGGTGGAGATCGATTCTTCTGTGGTTGTCCACATGTTACAACAAAAAACCCATTACAAATCGAAGCTGGGGCAAATCATAGAAGATATACTCTCAATTGCAAAGGAAATGGAGTATGTTTCCTTCAATTGGTGTGGTAGGCGAGCAAACAAATTGGCGCATGCAGTGGCGAAGAGTGCAGTACATCTCCTTCACGAGGAAAAATGGATGGAGGATGTTCTTGAAGAATCTCGGGACCTTTACTTGAAGGAGGTGTTTGTTGAAAGGCCACTTCATTTACGAGGTGGGTTCTATTTTTAATACTTTGTTTTGTCTGTGTACCTCAAAAAAAAAAAAAAAAATCCTATTGCCATGGCATGTAATGTATCCAAAGTTGGAAAGTCAATTCCCTTTCATTATTGTTTTCATTTAATCTAAATAGAAATAAATAAAATTAAATAAAATATTTGCCTAATTTTAACCGACAACTGGCATAAGACAAAAAAAATGAATCATTAAATAGAAACAGATATTTCTTCACAAATAATAATAATAATAATAAAAAGATATAAATAAATACTCAAGGGGAAATCGCTGAGTTTCTCTTCTTCTTGCCTGCAACTGCATCGCGGGAATCTCTGAGCTCTGACAGATCGCAGTCTCTCTCTCTTTCTTTGTTTCTCTCTTCAAGACAAAGCCACCGGAAACAATGGCGTCGTCGACGGCTAGGATTACGTTTCGCGTTGTCATGGTGGTGGTCCTCCTCCTCGTCCTTTTCTATGTCGGTCGTCCTCTGTACTGGAAGATTTCCGCCACTGTACATGACATTCGCGAGAACAAACAGACCGTCAAAGAAGGTGCGTTAATTTGATGTTAAATTTGTATGTTTATGCTCGTCTGAGCTTTGAATGGAGTTTGAATTCTTTGTTCTGGACCTGCATTTCAGGTCTCTCTCAGATCGTTCTGGAAGCTCAGAAATCGGTGGGATGGTACCACGACGAGTCGGACTCGGGCGTCCCTGATGGAACTGATGGAAAGAAGGCTGGATCGGTTGCTGCTCGGAGGCTGCTTCATCAGGTTTCGTGAAAATCTCAGTTATTTGAATTGTGATTAGTCCAGGAGAATTGAATGGTTTCATATGCATTAGTAAAGTTTAATCAGTGGATCTGGATTTTTTTTTTTTTTTTTGTCGTAATAACGTGTTATAATGACTGAATTAGCAACTATTGAATTAATTTAGTTAAAAGAAGGTAATGAAAGGTAAAGAAATTGTAATGCTTCAGCATTCATCCTTCAGTGTTGCCATTATGCATTGTTAGTCACTCGGATATTGTGTATAGTGATATTTGTACTTGAGACGTGGTGAACTACTACTTCCGATAGACTTATTCTTAAAAAAAATATATTAGATATTGCTAGTTTTTAATCTTCGCCTTCCTCTGAACAGATCCAGATATGTGTCTTAAATGAGCGAACTTGGCTGATATTGTGAACGAGAATTTATAGTTTAAGACTGAATATATGGTCGAGGTGGAAATGCGTAAATAAGATGATAAGAACTAAAGATGGGCAGCGGTCTTTTGTGATGGTTTTTGTTACTATGACTTGCAAATTGGGCATTCTAGTGCTGAAGAAGCGATTTCAAACACAATCAACTAATTGAAGTATAATGGACAAGGCTTCAATAAGCAAATTGTAGAAAATGACGTATATCTTTGAAACTGTCTAGATAGAACAAAAGACTTGGTGGCGCTGTAGTTAACCATCGAAAGAAAGCCATACTGCCCGACCGTCTTGTAATCATGTTTCATTGTGCTATTCACAAGCGCAAATGCAGCAAACATGACAAATCTCACTTGCAATAAGTTATTGTCCTTGTGCAAATAATTTTTTTCCTGTTATTTGACTTGTGGTAACTCCCTAATATGAAATAAGTAGTTACCTCTGTGTCAGGTCTTTGAACCTAACTTGTATACCTACCTCATCTCATCCTCGTAAACATGAGAAGGGAGAGGAGGAAGGAATTGCTGCAGAATGTTTGAGCAAATTGATATGATAATCGTGTCTACAAACTTGAAAGTTTGAAGTAACATAGTGTTTTCTAGGAAGTTGCACATCGAAATTCATTATACTGAGTCTAGACTCTTTTCCCCTATCAAGGTACAAGGAAACCTCTGATACAAGACTTGACGCATTATATGATCCTCCTTGGTTAATCAACCCTGTAGCTATGATAATAGGTGACTAGTAAATTTCAGAATTAGGATTTTGAATGAGTGAGCTAGCTATAATATCTTGGCTTCTAGGGGAAATAGAAACATTTTGACCATCCTTAGCTCTCTGGAGTGTGAATTGGTTGAGTTAAACAGCTCAGAATCTTTGCATTCTGTTGTTCCCCTCTAAGATAACTGAATCTCACAAATCTCCATGCCAGCTGAAAAATATGGACTGCCACTAGAATATGATAGATTTCCAAATTCCGCCTTGATATTAAAATTAAAAATATCATCACACAATATAATTGTCTCCATCCCTACACTACATAAAAATTTCAAACCAGAGGAGACTCTAAACTATTAGCAGTTCCTGCTGCTCATCTTTCTAAATATTAACACAAAATAAGATTAAATGCAGTAACATACATCATGAATTGTCAACTACATTTTTCCTCATGTTATGACAACTTGGAACAAAGTATTGCCTAGTTGATCAATATTGCTGGGGAAAACAAAGTTAAAATGAATATAGAATTTAGCAGTCTTGCTTGATGTTATAATCTGCTACTTCAAACATCACCTTCAATATAGTCTTTTCCATTCTTGTGAAATCTTTTGCTTCTTCTGTCACAAAGTGGTGGATTCTCCCCTCGAGGCCTTACCTTTTTTTTTTTTTTTTACTTTGTGTGAGAAAAATTGGTTTGTGTCAAAATCATATATTAATTTTCTTATTATTCATGTGTGCAAAATAGAGATAAAATGTGGAGACTTCAGTGGCAGGACTTCTATTTTTTCATCATAGAAAACTTATTGCCAACTTCTGATGTTTGTATGTAACTGAGTATACCATTATGTTTCGTTTTGCTCAAGTTTTTATAATTTCTATGTTAAATTAGGACAAGCCAAGTGGAAGGGGGAGAAAGAGCGGTTTAAAGTGTGCAAGAAATATTGCTCTGAAATCCTCACTATGAGATATTTAAGATCATAATTCATGAATGCTATGTATCCATTCATAGACTTAGTGTGGATTTTTATACAAATCCATTGACAATTCTTAAATTTCCACATAAATCATCATGTATATCTGACACCGAGGTGCCATATGACAATTCTTTGCAAATATCCATTGAAATTTTCACCCATCCAAGAATTTCACCTCCCTCTTAAGAGGAAGGTCACACTCTTCCAGAGGAAAGATCCTTCTTCCAGATAAATTATCAAAATCTATCTTCAAAGAGAGGCAGGAAAAATACATACTTTCTTTCTTTCAAGGTACAAATTATTTTTCTTTTGCTAGTGGCATTGACCTGGCTTAGGTTAGTCTCATATCTTGTATTTATGTTCCTATTGGGGTAATGTAGTTGAAAATTATATACGTATGCACACATTTGGTATAACACTCCCTTAAAACCAGCCGTAGAAATCCTTTCCTGACCGTCTTATCCATGCGGAATAGCCGCACTCAGACACAATTGGTAGAGCTTTTACTTACCTATAACACCAACATGAAAAAGAAGAGCCCTCAAATATTTATAAGCACATGCCAAGCCAAGTCTTGTTCACAATGTAGAACTCCATTGGAATCTTTAAATACAACCTTTTTATAGCATTGACGTCACACAGGAAAGTGGCATGGTTTAGAAAATAATTTCTTGCGCATTAAACTTTCATACAGATCTCATCAAACGGAAGAACAGTAATTTCGCAAGGACCTCCAAGAAAATGGAAAAACAAGACTCCCATCAACTGTAATAACTCTAAAAGTATTCTCTCGCCTTTTGGGAATATATCAACAGACTTAGAATATCAGTTCTGTTGTAGGGATTGACCCACCAGCAGCCACAATTTGTTGCTCCATCTGCAATTAACATATAAATCCATTGAAGTTAAGAAGGATCAGCTAGTTTGTAAAACAGCAGTCTTATGTACTGACCCTGAATAGATTCTCAAGCTTGTTTTTCACTAGACAGGTCTCTTGCTTTAATTGTTGCAGATATCTCAGGCACCTGCACCCAAAATTTTCCTTGTTTTTATAAGCTAATTTTATTCCATATCGCACATATGTTGAAGGAGCTCAACAGGAAAAACTTTTGATTTTGTTTTAATAATACTACATTAATGCCCCTTTTTAATAACTCAGGCTAAAATAATGATAAAAAAAAGTTCAATAATAGTAAAGTATTTCATGGTATAAAATAGAGGTTTTAAATGTTAAAAGATCGAAGTAAGTTCTAGTAACAAAACCAAACTTCAAAAGATTTTGGGACCAAAAGGAAAAATAGATAAAATTCAAGAACCAAAACCATACTTGAATCTAAGCATCATAACAACCCAGCTTAGCCTTCAAAAGATAAGAACTCACCCTTCAATGTTCTGTTCCTCACAGAAGCTGCGGATGGTAATACAGACATTTTTAACTCTCTGTGCACCTATGCTGTAACCACAAAAGTCACAAATCCTTCATTCAGTTGAGTTTTCGGTTCTAAAATTAATGATTTTTTTTAGAGAGAATATTATTTAATTCTCTTTTAGAGTTTGAAAATGGCTCTGAGAGCCCAAGCGCAAGCTGCCAAATGAAAACTTTATTCACCCTATGCTTTAAATTAGGGAAAAAAAACTGGCTGTTTGGGAGCTCTTATGCAAAACAGCCGTCTTCCTCTTAGACCAAAAATTTAGTATAAACATGTTTTAAGTAACTGTTTCCTCAAATATCATAACTTCTACAAACAAATCCATAAAACTATTTTTCAAAATAGCTCCCAAAAGCCCAAAAGCCTTTGTTATAACACAAGGATATGAGGAAAAGCAGGTATTAGAGGCTTCCTGATAAAGAAGAAAGAAAGTTTCATGCCTACCTTGAACTGCTTCCTTTAAGCTGGTGAACATGGCCATCAACCTTTTGAAAGTCCACATCAGGCTCATCTCTGTAAAAAGGCAAGGGAAAGAAAAACCCTTGTGAATTCATGGAAAACTCGTATAAAAAAAAAAGAAACATGTAGAGATAAGCCTTGAGAAGCCTCACAAAGCTCTGGTTAGATCATTGAGAAGCCTCTCAGAATCCTCAAAGAAAAGAGACACCACTTCAACAATGAAATCTGGGTTTCCCTCATCTTGCAGTTTCTGCAGCTCTATGAACTGACTGTCCAAGAAACCCTAGTCTCCCCATCAAAGAGAAAACACCAGAAACCAAACAAAAAAAAAAATCAAGAAAATGAAACTACAAAACAAGAAGAGCGAACCCCATCTCAGATTTTATCTTAGTTTTTTGTTCATACCTCCAGGAATAGCGACTTTGTGTACTCAACCCATTGTCTCTGCATCAATCCCACCTCCATACTTGCACTACACGCAAGAAGAAAACTCTGTTATCACAACTGCAACCCAACAAAGCACCTACCTTAAATTGCAGATCTTGAGCAATAATAATTGCATCAGACAAAGGGTTCGAGTGCCAGAAAACCTTCAAAAATTATTGGTGAGAGATGATTCTTAATGATCGTAGTAGCAGCAATGAAAAGCTTTTCCCTTATTTTTAGGTATTATTGGTTGCACTTAAACTAGCAGACCAACCCAACTTTTCATCCTCTCTGGATTTGTGCACTGATTATTTGTGTCCCCAACCTCCACAATTCCTTCTCTCTCTCTCTCTCTCTCTCTCTCTCGGCCTTTGTGTCATTTATTCATTTATGAGCCTAAACTCTGAAAGGAGCCCTTTTACCATTTGATCTTCCTTTTTAGTGTTTGCTTTACCTGAGCTGTACATTGTTTTCTCTGTACTGGTTGGTTTATAATATTCCTTTTTTGTTAGTCTTTTTTTTTTCTTTTCTTGAGAAACTATTGGTTGTCGTTAATCGTTGAAGTTAAGCTTGATGGTGTCTGAAAAAAGACTTCATGGTTCTCTTTCAATGAATTTGGATAGAGGGTGTCTCAGTGCAACTTTTAGCAAGCCAAAGTTGGTCATGTATTGGTCCTTGAACTATTACCATATTCTATTTTGGTCTTTGGTCCTTGAACTTTCAAGCATTTCTTATTTCAATCTTAACTTTTCAAAAGCTCAAATTTAGTCCTCAACCTTCCATCAACTCTATATTTAGTCCCCACTGTAAAAGTGATGGTCATTGAAATGAATAATTTTATCCACTCAAAACATAATCTTGTCTATTCAGATTCGGTATGTTATATAATATTACAGCTCTCTCTCAATGAAATCAATATTTTAAGCTGAAGTTATTGTGAAGCTAGAAGGAATCTGGATTGAGCGAATTGTACAGCTGTTGTTTGATTTGTTTTAGTTGGGTTTGATTAAGCAAAGAAGGGACAGAAAATTGGACCAAAATTATGCCATTGAAAAGCCCTTTTTGCTTTGTGAGGTTTAACATAAAAAAAAAAAATTGGTGCCTTACCATTTTGGTCGGCTGCCATTTGTTTCTTTGAGAGACACTAAGGACGTGGATAGGGAATCCTTATCTTTTTTTTTTTTTCAATCTCCAAATTTTATATTTTTCTTTGGACCGATAATGAGAATGAGACGACTCGTCTCTTTGCCATTCTTATTTCTTATTACTTTTTTTTTTTTTTTTGAAGAAAAAAGAATTCACGTAATGATGGGTTGGAACCATATTCTCATCGTTAATAGTAAAAAGGAATATATTCTATCTGGCTTCAAAAGGGATAAAACTACAGTGTGATCGTGAATTTAACCACCCAACTGAAAATGCCCCTTCTTTTACTAGCTTTTGATGGAGAAATCTCACTTTTGTCTATACAATAAACAACTATATGTTTGTCATCTATAGAATAAACAAATGTATGTTTATTGTTTGTATTTATCATATCGTTAATCTAAATAAAACTCAACTAGTTTAGACATTATAATCTCAACCAAAAGATTAAAGATTAGAATCCTTACTTCCACATACTGTTGAACTCGAAAAAGGAAAAAAAAAACATATGTATAATATCATTCAAAAGTATCTACAAATATTTGCATGTGGGGAATTCGAACTTTTGACCTTTTAGTCGAGAGTGCATGTCAATTACTGTTGAGTTATATTCACTTTAACTATCACATAACACTTTAAATTTTGAATATAAAATTGAGAAATAGCAAAAGACTAGAGGATATATTTAGCCTTAAAAAGGTTTAGGTTTACATTTTTATATGTTTTTTAAAATAATGGAGCGTTCAACACATTTTGTATATTTTAGAAAAATAAAAATTTATTTTAAAAAGTTTGAAAACAATTCTTTGACAATATCAAACAATGCCCATATTTCTCAACTTAAAAAGAAGTTTCTTTTTTAAAGATAAGAAGAGAAGAAAAATGAAAAAGAAAAGATGAAAAAGGTAATAATATTAAGTACACGTACACTAAGTCTTATCCCCTTCCTACCTGAGAAAATTTTCAATATTCCATATTATTGTAATACCTGAAATTTTTTCCTAAGGCATCAACCCCACCTAAAAAAATAAATAACGGGTTGACTAATAGTTTTCAAGTACTTTTAGCTTAGTCATCAATCTTTAGTGCTATATATCATTTTCTTTTCGAATAAGGCTCCATCTTCTAGAGGATTTAAAAAAATAAAAAATAAAAATAAAAAAACATAACTAGTTCATATTAGAGATTGTGTTATTGGCTGATGGGAGAAGGAATCTCCATGGCCACTTTAGAGGTGCTTGTTGAGTGAGCATCTTGTTCATTATCTTGCAGGTTGCTTTATTGATATGTCCAACATTTGAATATTCGCACTTTTGTGGATTTGCTCCTTTGCATTGCTCTCTTTTTACCTATCACTAAGTAGCTTATGGAATTTTTCTTTCTAATAAATTGCCAAAACTGCAAGTTCTTCTCACCAATATTAAAGGGAGTATTTGTCGAAAACTAGGAGCCGTTTGATAACTATTTGATTTTTTGTTTTTTATTTTTAAAAATTGTGCTTGTTGTCTCATTCTTTCTCTATAATGAATTTCATTTAAAAAAAAAAAAAAAACATTTGAATTCTTAGCTAAATTGCAAAAATAGAAACAAATATTTGAAAACTACCTTTTTTAGTTTTCAAAACTTGACTTGATTTTTGAAAATATATGTAAAAAGTAGAAAACAAATAAGAAAACTCATGGAAAGAAGTAGTATTTATAGAATTAATTTTTAAAAATCAAATGGTTATCAAACGGAGTAAAAGTAATAGGATGATTAGATTTTGACCTCTTTCCTTCCCCTGTGTCTTTCAGTTTCAGATGGATTGAAATCCTGCTGGGTTCCTTGAGTTTGCTGAATTCATCAAAAGTCATAACTATTTACAAAGAGCCGAACATAATGCCAGAAGACGAGGACAACCAAGGTAACAACCCAACAACCACCTATTAAATTTTATTTTATTTTATTTTTTGGCATAATATTGTAGTCTTCAAACATATGATATAAATCAAACTTATAAAAGAAAAAGGTTTTCTAGATTTGAGAGAGAGTGTTTAAATGAACTCAAAGAGAGAATGAAATGATTGATTTTCAATGTATTAAAGTGTTTAAAAATGAAAATAGATAGATTTTGCTTTGGCTCTTCATATTATACATTCATTTCTACTAGAGATATTCCTATTGAAAGGTTATATTCCCTAACCACTTCATTGCCACACCAGCAAAATTACTCCTGTAATGTATATAAAGATAAACTATAGCTTTTAAAACTAAAGTATTCTTATTAAAAAAAAAACTATCAAAATAAGACAAATAAAGATAATAAAGGTACTCTTATCAATTGAAAAAGAAAAAAAAAAAAAAAAAAAAAGGTTATTTATAAATACTCAACGGCTACGGCTTCAGAGTGCAACACAATCAATGGAGTAGTGCTTTTCATTGCACAAATGACACCAAAAAAGTAAAGAAATTCATGAGTGAAAAAGCTTTATCAAGTGATTATGTCTATGTATTTCTTATACTTTCATTATGGGAAACAAAGCAAAGTGCCACTCAAGGAAAGAAAATGCCAAACTAATTTAAGAATAATACAATTACTATCCACCAAAGACAAGAATTTTAGCGCCTAAAAGGTATTGAAATTTAGAGTGTTGGAGAGAACATACTGTTCAGATCAGCAGATCCTGCAACTCCTCCTACAGTATCCAGGAAGTTCTGCAGATCCGACCATGTATTCTGGGTTTTTGGTGCATTCCCCTAAGGCAGCCCATCTCTCACAACTTTCATTTAGATCAGTACAGTTCCCAATGTTTCCTAAGTTTTTGCTGAAAGAATCTACGTGAATCCACTTTGTTGCTGACCATTTTTCTCCTTCTAGGACAGGGCAACCTCCATGCAGACTGTTGGTGTCAGGGATAGCATTTGGTTCGAGACTAAAGAAAAGAAGGGCATCGCCTCTCTTTGGTTTCACTACACCGTTCCAAGTGGGAATAAAGTCAGATAAAGAACATTCATTTCATGCAATTTTGTTTTTCCTTTCTTGTTTTAGTTCAACATATGGGTGGGGGATTCAAATCTCAAACTTCTTGGTCGAAGGTATATACCTAAACCAGTTGAACTATGTTCAGGTTCGCCAATTTCATGCAAGTTTTATAGTTTGAAGACTAAGGTAGAAGCCAGCATTCATAATTTGGTTAACAACTCACCTGCAATTCCTTTCCTTGCACACTCTGAGAGATCCTCGTCTGTTTCAGAAGCCCTCCGGTGGGGAGATTTCTGCTCACAGAGGTTATATAAGAAGGTTAAGCAGATCTGCTATCGATTATAGTCATCTCTCAACCAAATTCATTTCCAATATATATGTAACTTAAATCCCAATTTATTTCCGTGAGGAAGAATTTCAATAATCCCAAATGTTACATTGTCTTATCCTATCCACCAATAGTTAATTAGGTCCAAATATTGTGGAATTGTTAAATTTCAATTCTTTGCAATAGTTAATATAACATCATTTTCCAACTGAAAGTTTTGTTCAATAAAAGGGCCGTGCGGCAACAACTGCTAAATGCCTCTAAGCCAGATACTATTCCATCCACAATGAATAGGGATCAATTGATAGAAATTTTGATTGAGGAAGAGAATCGGGAAAAGAGGTTCGAACGGGGTAAAAGAGTTTGGTATCATCAACCTGAACAATAATATGTTGTTTGCCCAAAGTCTTCCTGAGTCTTTCTCACAAAAGTCCTAGTTATAGAGCGGCCCCTTTTAAATGAAAGGTTCCATTCCAGGATATATAAAAACTAGGTTCACAAAGAGGTGGGATCAATATTTTGTAAGACCCCAATTGTCAAGACTTATACCAGGAGGGGTAATAGGGAAAATTCATCTAATGGGTCTTAATTAGCCGTTGGTTAGCCGTTGGTTAGTTTCTGTTAGTTATGTTTATATTTCCTCGTTCTTGCTCTTTTGGGGGGTATCAGTACTCTATTAGTAAGTTTATGGTGGTAAGGAGAGACCAACCCTTTCGAATGGCTGGCTTGCTTTTGTAATTTGGCTTATGTGGCCCTTTTGAATAGCAATTTACTAAGTTGTGGGGAGATACCTCACAAATTGGTACAAGAGCAAGTTTCGAACTGGGGAGAACGCGAGTAATGGGGCAACGACAGCTTGAAGAACATTGTGATAGCAACGAAAAAGAAATTGGAGGAAGAAAAGAAAGTAGTAGAAAATTGACCGAACAGCTTGTAGAAACCCAGAAAGCGATCGCATTTCTGGTAATGGAAGTATCAAGCGGGATGAAGGAAGGGAACGAGACAACCCTCAGAAGGGGCATCGACCCAAAGGAAGAAAGACGACGAAGGGGAACAAGTCGAAGAGACTACTTATCAAGAAGTAACAGAGGTAACACCCACAGATAGAAGTAAATTCAAGAAGGTCGAGATGCCGGTTTTCTCAAGTAACAACCCAGACTCATGGTTATTCCTCGCCAAAAGGTACTTCGAAATCCACCGTCTCACCGAATCAGAAAAGCTGATGGTCTCAATAGTGAGTTTTGAAAGGGAAGCCTTATCTTCGTACCGATGGGCTATGAGCAGACGAAAGTTCCATGACTAGAACAATCTAGAGGTGAGAATTTTCGTTCGATTCCGTCCTACCCAAGAAGGGAGTTTATGCGCAAGGTTTTTGGCCATCAAATAGGAAGGGACAATTGGCGAGTTTCGTCAGATCTTCAAGGAATATTCAGCACCACTACCCAATTTACCAAAAGACATATTGGAGAGTACTTTCATGAATGGGTTGGACCCTAGCATCAGGGCTGAGGTTCTATGAATGGAGCGGGTGGGCTTAGAGAGGACAATGAAGGCGACCAAATTAATAGAAGACAAGAGGATAGCCCAACAAACCCATGGGGAATAGTTGCGATTAGTGAAAACGGGCTCTAATAGTGCTAAAACCCAAGGTAGCAGTCGTTTCACGGATATGCGGGCAACAAGGACCATAACACTTGGCTCTAAAAGTGCCACGTCGCTCACGATCGTACCCAACACATCACCCCCTTCATTGCACACGGCTCAAAGAGATACAGGTTTCAAACAATTGACAGAAGCAAAGTTTCTCTCTCGAAAGGCAAAAGGCCTCTATTTTCATTGTGATGAGAAGTTCTCAATATGTCACCGTTGTAAAAGTAAGGAACTACGGGTATTGTTGGCTCACGACGATGAGATAGCAGAACCGAGCATGGGAGTATTCGGGAACCAAAAGGACCAACTATGGCAAAAGAAGTAGGCACGGTTGAGTTATCAATCAATACAGTAATGGGTTTTTCCACACCCAACACGATGAAGGTGCGAGGGAAGTTCGAAGACACGGAAAGTGATAGTGCTCATTGATTGCGAGGCAACTCATAACTTCGTATCTCAGAAATGGGTCAATACTCTGGCTTTACCAATATCGAACACATCCAATTATGGTGTGATCATGGGAACGGGTTCAGCCGTAAAGGGGAAGGGAATCTGTAAGGGAGTGGTTTTAAGCCCCCCAACATCACAATCAAAGACAATTTCCTGCCCTTAGAGTTAAGGGGTATCGACATCATTTTGGGAATGCAGTGGCTCCAAACAGTGGGGTTAATGGAAGTTGACTGGCGCTCCCTGACCATAACCTTCAGCATGACGGAAGGGAAGATCATTCTGAAGGGCGACCCGTCTCTCACTAAAGCGGCAATCACTCTAAAAAATCTCTCAAGGAAATGGGAGGAACAGGATGAAGACTTCATGATCGAGTGTCGTTCGCTGACCACCACACCCACGAGCTTAGGGGAATCCTCAGCCACCCCCCAAAATCATATTCCCAGGTCAGTAGATCGTGTAATTACTGAATATCAATCCATCTTTCAAATGCCATAGGGACTACCCCCGAACAGGACGATCGACCATCGAATTCCATTGAAAGAAGGGAGGGACCCATAAACTTGCAGCCCTATCGATATCCATACGTCCAAAAAATGGGAGATTGAGAAGCTTATCTCAAAAATGCTCGAGGCGGGAATCATATGCCCAAGTGTGAGTCCATACTCCAACCCAGTGTTACTAGTCAAAAAGAAAGATGGTAGCTGGCGATTCTGCGTGGATTACAGAGCCCTAAACAACTTGACTATACCAGATAAGTTCCCAATTCCAATGGTAGAGGAGTTATTAGATGAACTTCACAGGTCAGCAATTTACTCTAAGATCGACCTTAAGTCGGGTTACCACCAGATACGAGTCCACGAAGAAGACATTTCGAAAACGGCCTTTCGGACGCACGACAGCCATTATGAGTTCTTAGTGATGTCGTTCGGCCTCACGAATGCGCGGGCCACGTTCTAAGCCTTGATGAACCACATTTTCAAGCCATTCCTAAGGAGATTTGTGTTGGTGTTTTTCGATGACATCCTAGTGTATAGCCCAAATATGGAAACGCACGTTACCCATCTATCTATCATATTCAAAAAGCTGAAGGAAAACCACTTATACGCCAACCTGAAGAAGTGTTCGTTTGCAAGGGAAAGGATTGAGTATCTAGGTCACTGGGTCTCGACAGTGGGTGTAGAGGTAGATCCTGACAAGGTGAGTGTGATGTTGAGATGGTCGCTTCCTACTAATCTGAAAGAACTGAGGGGGTTTTTGGGGCTCACCGAATAATACCGTCGCTTTGTGGCTAATTACGAAACCATGGCAGCACCCCTCTCTAACCTTCTGACAAAATGATACGTTTGTGTGGAACTCCAAGGCTTTAGAAGCCTTCGAAAGATTGAAGCATGCCATGGTCACCCTGCCAGTGCTAGCACTTCCAAATTTCAGCTAGCCATTTGTAATAGAGACAAATGCTTCGGGTCAAGGATTAGGGGTTGTCCTCTCCCAAAATCAAAGGTCCATCGCTTATTTTAGCCAGAAATTGTCAGGGGTCGCCCAAGCTAAACCTATCTACGAATGAGAACTGATGGCCATTGTTCTCTCTGTTCAAAAGTGGCGGCCTTACCTGCTGGGATAGAAATTTATAGTCAGAACTGATTAGCAATCGTTGAAAGACTTGCTAGAGCAAAACACCATCCAACCTGAGTATCAGCGGTGGGTATCCAAGTTATTGGGATACAATTTTGAAATTCAGTATAAGCCCGGACTAGAAAATAAAGCAGCGGATGCTCTTTCACGGATGCCCTTCGAAGCTCAATTGCGAATGTATATGATACCCAACGTTTTGGATGTCGAGAAGGTTCAAGAAGAGGTTAGGAGAGACCTGGAGTTGGTCAAAATCACCCAGCAACTTAAAGATGATCCAGATAGCGTGCCAAAATATTCCCTACAACGAGACACATTGCTATACAAAAATAGATTAGTACTCTCAATGAGATTCGATTGCACCAACCAACCTGAGTATCAACGGTGGGTTTTCTAAGCAATTTTTGGAGTGAATTATTTCGTTGTCAAGAGACTCAATTGCACCATAGTACAGCTTACCATCCACAATCTGATGGGCAGACTGAAATTGTCAACAAATGTTTAGAAACGTACCTACATTGTTTTTGCAACGAGAAACCCAAACAGTGGATCCACTAGCTGGCTTGGGCGAAGTTTTGGTACAACACAACATTCCACGCTTCCATTAACACAACTCCTTTCCAAGCAATTTATGGAAGGCCTCCACCTCCCTTACTGTTTTACGGATCACAGAAAACAAACAATGCCACGTTGGACCAACAACTAGTTGAAAGAGATGTAGCCTTGACTCGATTAACGACGGCTCAAGAACGAATGAAGAAGTTTGTCGATCAATGAAGGATAGAATTAGAATTTTAAGGAAAGGGACTAGGTGTTTCTAAAGCTTAGGCCGTATAGACAGCAATCAATGGCCAAACGTCCCAACGAGAAGCTCTCTCCCAAAATACTATGGGCCCTATCAAATTGTCAGTAGAATAAGCACAGTGGCCTACAAAATCGCCTTTCCTCCAGGAGCCACCATACACCCAGAATGTCACATATCTCAGCTCAAGAAGGCTGTGGGGGACACTCATCGGGTCTAGCCAGCATGTCCTATACTATCAAACGATTTTGAATGGGTGGACGAGCCCAAGAACTTGTTGGGTTATCGATTGAATGAGCAAACAAGAGAGTATGAGCTAGTGGAATGGAAAGACCTTCCAACACATGAATCTACTTGGGAATTATTAGAAGACCTACAACAAAGATTTCCCGAACTACACCTTGAGGACACAGTGCTCGAGACCTCGTGGGGTGATGTAAGATCCCCAATTGTCAAGACTTATACCAGGAGGGCTAATAAGGGAAATTCATCTAATGGGTCTTAAATAGCCGTTTGTACGTTTCTATTAGTTATCTTTATATTTTCTCATTCTTGCTCTTTTGGGGGGGTATCAGTACTCTGTTAGTAAGTCTATGGTTGTAAGGAGAGACCAGCCCTCTCAAATGGATGGCTTGCTTTTGCAATTTGGTTTCTGTGGCCCTTTTGAATAGCAATTTACTAAGTTGTGGGGAGATACCTCACATATTTCCAAACATACGAGTTATTCAAATAATTGAATGTATCAGAGTTAATCTTACAACTCAATCGTGAAAAGGACGTTTTTCATTAGAGGACTGAGTACCAAGGTTTATAAGTAGTGAAGTCTTGGAAGAGGTAATCTTACAATTGCAAGTGAGAAATATAATAGTGTAGTTCTAGCTAGTAAAGTAGTTTGTGAATCAATACTCGAACTAACCTCTGCCAAGGGGAAAACTGTTTCACCGCCTTTGGTCACATCAGAGAGATACATGAGGACGGTAGCCAAACGATGTCCTCCCCAGGCAATATTCACCTTGTCAACAAAGTAATCATAATGCGATTCATATCTCTGTCCATGCTCATATCTCAATACCTGAATGTCTTCCCCATTTTCTGAAAGTGAAAAATACACAACACATTTAGCAGTAATACTGGGCATGACATCCATCCAATACATATACTCTCCTTGGCTTCCCCCAGGTGGGATAAAGGCATCATGAATGTTACTTATGGAAAATCAGCTGTAGTGATTCAAATATATATAACGTAACATATCGATGGCGAAATATGTGATTTGACAGTGAACAAATCGTATACCTTTCGGAAGCAAAGTCCACGCAGCGATTTTGTCTTCTATGCCAGTAACAATAGGATCCTAAATATCAAATGAAAATATAAATGTGCAATACAAACATGGGGTAATAAGAGATCTCAACTGATACTTAATAGAACCAAAGGAAATATTCATTGCCATACCATAAATCAATTATAAGACACAAGTGGGAAGAGCACAAAGTACACTGGTCTAGACAAGATATTAGATCAATTATAACATAACGGCTCAAGTTTTTGAATCTAGTCCTAATTTAACAAGGTAGGAGTGGAGGTTTTAAGTTGTGATTGCTGCAAAATTGTTTGCTCTCTAATTTTATATTAGTAGTCCACGTAATGGACCTCGTGAATCAAACTAACATCTAAAGCTAAAACACACGAGGCAATGTTGATTAGTGCATCCATGCTATCAGGAACATTCCTATCGTAATGTGATTGTTTAAACTTTAACCTCTTTGAGCAGGCAATATATATCGATTTCATAACATCGAAGTTTCTTCCATTTAGTTTAATTCAATAAATAGCTTCAGTTAACAGAAGTTTGTTTCCGATCAAAAGCAAAAATCGAAAGAGAAAATGGAGAAAATATCCAAAAAAATTGGTGGATTGTTTTGTATGGAGATCAAACCTAACCTTGCTCTTAGAAATGAACATTCCTGAGCTCGTTCGAACAGTACTGAGCTTGCTTTTTCCTGAATCATTATCAGCAACCTCAGATCTCTTTAGCTCGGATCTCGCCTATCGCAGAAGAAAAAGAGAGATTCACATTGACGGCATGTCTTCCATATCAAACTGAATGATGAATATCACTAAAGCTAAACTTACTATAGAAATCAGGTGGTCGCATTCTAGGTCCGTGAGAAAACCTTCATATACAAAAGCTCTGCAACATCAGTGAAACCATCTTATCAAAAATTTGAAAATAGAAGATAACTTAATTACTAATTTACTATCAGCACTAAGTTAAGGCCATTGCAATAGCGAACAGTCGCTGATTTCAATCTAGACGAAGCTAAAACAATTAAGAGTTCAATCCTTTCCGTTCCACAACTTTCTCAGCAAACAAACACACTAGAACGAAAAAAAGAAGATAAGTGCGTTTGAAAACGATAGCGCTAAAAACCTCGGTTTCCATGAAATCTGCTTCACTTTACTAGGATCTACGGTGGTGCTAGCCGAACCAGCATACGAACAATTGGATTCTCGAACAACCGATGCGATCGAAATCAAGAAGATAAATAACAGAGAGCGAAATCTGGACATAGTTTCGCTCGGATCAAAGTAGAAAGAGAGAGAGAAAATTATCGGAGAAAATTTGTTCGAAGTCTGCAAAAATCCAGAATTTCAGAGGGGAGGCTTCCTCCTCTCACACCAGTCAACGTCGAACAGCCAAATAGTGACGCCAACTACACGTGCGAGATTGCCACGTCAGAATGAGAAACCCGTTCTTAAAACTTACGAGTTTTAAACTGGCACGCTACGTACAAATTATAAATGATTTGTAGGCTAGGGAAGCTAATTTCAAAAGCTCAAGTAAAAAAGTAATTTTGTTTAAATTATTAGATAATCAATTTTGGCAAATATTAAAAACCGTTTAAATTCTTTCATAATTACTTTGAAAGTCTTCTTTTTTTTTTTTTTTTGAAACTAAATTCATTAAAATCATTAAAACTACAAAGAACTGTACCCACCTACCTCAGTTAAGGCAGATCCAACAAAAGGAGGGTAAGAAGAGTCCCAACAGAAAACAACCTCTCCCCCAGAGGGAGAGATGCCCACTTCAATGCAAAAAACGGGGGAGAAAAACACTCTAGCAAGGTTATGTGCAGACACATTGCACTCACGAGAACAGAACTCAAAAGCTAAAGAGCCATACCAACCCCCTCAGCTTCCACAGCATCAGACAAACTTCTAATTTTCGAAAGGTCAAGGGAGTTCTTTTGCAGCAAATTTATCACTTCTTTAGCGTAGGATTCCACAATCAAAGGCGGAAAAGGCCCAGATGGCCACATGTGTAAGCTTTGCAAACCTTCAAGCACGGCTTTCATCTCCAATTCCTTGATGGACCAACGAGTTGAGAGTTTTTTGGCGCCAGCGCAGATCAGAGATCCTGAATAGTCACGAACTACCCAGCCAACACCGCCGAAATGGTCCACTTCGCTCCAGGAAGCATTTGTGTTGAGCTTCCATGATCCAGTAGGCGGAGGGGTCCAACTCACGTGACTCGACTGGATCTCAGACCTTCTGGAAATGGGCAATTGTAATCTACTGTCTGAAAGAGTTAATATTAAGAAAGCGGAAGCAATTTTGGATCTTAAGCACTCTAATTTGATCAATTTTATTATACAAAAAACATGCTCAAAACTATAAAAACAGAGAAGGAAGAACATTACATTTGAAGCTCAAAATTGAAGCAATCCGAGGGCTTTATTTGAACACAAACTGGTTGTGGACCTCCTCTAGAGTCTTCCCTACTATTCTCAGGCCTTGGAACGGATTGTGGGATCCTTAATTGAGAGAGAGAGCAAAGGTCTAAAATCGAGAAAATCAAATTTTCTTCAAAATTCTTACTTACCCAATGTGTTTCTTTGCTAATTAAAGCTATTAACAAGCTTCATCAAGCTTGCTAAACTTGACAACACATAGATGATGAGGATAATTCAAGTAGGAGGTGGGTAATTTTGATGAATTTGGAAATACAAGGAGGTTATTCATCAAATTATGAATTTGGTCCAAAATTCAATCTTAAATGAATTTGAATTTCTCTTTTAATTTTAATTCAAAATTAATATTAAATTAATTTTAAATTAAAATCAATTTTTAATTAATTAAACAATTTAATTAATTTTAAATAATTATTTAATTTAATATCAAATATCAAATTAAATAATTGGACCAATCCCGATTTCTCAAATCGAACGTTCGAACATGAATCTTTATTCATGTTTTAAACCGAACCAATATTTAAATCAAATTTAAATATGTCCACCTCTTCTTTATCATAATTTAATTTATAATTAAGCTATGAAACGTTAAGTATATCGCATATAATTAACGTTTTCTCTCAAAATCGAATTGAACAATTCAAATTCTTTTCTCTCAAATTGTTACAAGGCTTAGTTCGATTTAGTAAGGGGAACCTAATGGATCTACAGATCATGAGCTCCAACGATACAAGATTAACCGGCCAAACTCTTTAGCCTAGCTAATCAACATTCGTTAACCACCAGGACACTCCACTAAAGCCCAGTGGCTGCACTTTCCTCACTGTAGATATATTTATGTCCACTCGATATAACCATGATTAGTAAGTCGATCCTTCACAGGTTGTTCGTAATTACAGCTGGGTCAAATAAACCGTTTTACCCCGTAATTACTTCTTGTTCCTTAAGTCCCACTGATCCTCTAATGAACAATTGGTTTGTGGTCCAACCAACAAACCGAATCCCTCTCGGGCCAATGAGAGGGTGGGCCCATTGTTCAAGACCCGGAGCCAGTACTTAAGGGAACAACCTCTCTATTAAACCCTAAAGCAGGTAGGAGTGAATTCCATCTCTCATGACTATGTTCCCAACTATCTACCCAGTCTTATCCCCAAAATGGGAGGCTTATTGAGTCGGCGATCTCGGGCCACTCTCACCCATGCAAATCTAAGGATAATCCCGAATAAACAGGAGTTCATAGCACACTCAGGATTAAGATCGAGTTACCTAGGTCATCGTATGAAAATAGTCCGTTAAAACAGTAAACGGAGTTAAAAAGTCTAAGTGACTATTTCGTGGTCCAGTCTTATGCAAACTCATTGCATAGGACGCCCCCACTTTCATGTCTCCACATGAACGATTCAAGATCACATCGTTAGTACTATACAAAGTGGTCCCTAGGATAAGGTACCCAGCCCTATCCCTATACTATAGACCGTTCTGGCTATTACTAGAACTTGATCCACTTTGATGTCATACATAAAGTTCAAATATACATCTTATAGTCAAGAGTTCTTAGTTCATTGGATTTGGGTTATGGAATACACAATTCACTTTATTCAATAACAACTTTATAGCAAAATAGAATATACATTCAGTTTACAAAACCACGAGTTTTAGGACACAAAACTCAACACTGTCTTCAGACCAGGTATTCCTCTCAACCAATTTGCGAATAATTTCTTTGCTAGGGCGCAAGTTGCTGATCATAACTCTGTTCCTCTGCTCCCAAAGACTCCAAATAATTGTTAAAGCTATTCTGGCCTCTTCCTCACTGAGATTCTCAGCTAAGTAGCCCCATATGTCCTTAGGGTCCCATTCATCCCTGCAAGAAGAGAAGAAATCAAACAGATGGGGAAAGTAGCTTATCCAAATTTCTCTAGAAAACTTACAACCCCACATAACGTGTGATGTAGATTCGATCCTTTTCCTGCAGAAAAAACAAAAAGGGCCAGTCTCAATTCCTTTAGATAAGATGTTCTGGCGGGTAGGAATGACATATTGGAGAATTTTCCAAACAAAAATCTTGACTTTGGGGATCGAAGCGATTTTCCAGAACCTCTTCCACCCCTTTACGCTTGTGAATAATCCGAAGGAGAAGCTTCTCTATTTTTCGAGATTTTCACTACTAAATGATACACGCTTTTCACTGAGAATACCCCTTTCGGATCCATGCCCCAAATAATTTCATCTTTAGACCACGTAGGCTCAAGGGAAATTCGGGATATAGCCTCAACGTCCTCAGACATGAAATTGGCCTTTAATTCTTCCGAGATCCACTATCCATTTTCGTCTATAAGACTACAGACCCGACGGCTCTTGAGATCCTCTTTCGAAAACATAACTTTGAAACTGCCTTCTCTATCAATCCAAGGATCATCCATGATGTTAATGTGCTTACCATCTCCCACCCTCCATCTAAACCCTTGCTTAAACAGTTCCAAGTTAGCGAGGAGTTATGACCCGGAGGAGCATTAAGAAATCTCCATCTTTGAAATAACGACCCCTCAGCATTTTGACCAGAAGGCTGTCTGGGTTATGGATAATTCGACAGCTCTGTTTAGCTACAATGGCTTGATTGAAGAGAGATAACTCCCTTAACCCCAGGCCACCAGACTCCTTACTCCGGCACATCTTTTTCCAGCTCATCCAGTGAGTCTTTTTCTTCTCTTGCACAGAGCCCCACCAAAAATTGGCACATAATCTATTTATCTCATCACAAATCTTTTTCGGAAGGAGGAAGCAACTCATCGTAAACGTAGGGATCGCTTGAGCTATAGCTTTAATAAGTACTTCATTTCCTCCCTGAGAAAACATCTTCTCCTTCCAACCCTGAAGCACCTTCCAAATCCTATCTTTTACTCTCCAGAACAGCTTGTTCTTGTTTCGACCCTTTTGCGAGGGCATCCCGAGATAATGGTCGAGTGAAAGAGTTCTTTTGACTCCAAGGCACACGCTCAGCTCCTCTGCAATTGAAGAATCAACATTTTTGTTGACCATAAAAACAGACTTTTCTAAATTTATAGTCTGACCAGACGCCTGCTCATAGTCCCCCAAGACCTTTTTAACCATCTCACAATCCTTCCTAACGGCTTTAAATAGGATCAAGATGTCATCTGCAAAAAAAAGATGAGTCACAGAAGGGCAGTGCTTATTCAAGCGAAAACCACTAAAGTTTGAGATTTGTTCTTCCCTGTTTAAACAAGCCGAAAGACCCTCCGCACATAGCAAAAAAAGATAAGGAGAAAGCAGATCTCCCTGTCTTAAACCTCTGCTTGGAGAGGAAAGTTGGAAAGGTTGTCCGTTAATCAGCACCGAGTAGCTAACCGTTTCAATGCAATTCATGATTGTGTTGATCCATTTTTCGCCGAAACCCATTTTTTCCATCACTAATTTTAGGAAGGGTCATTCCACTCTGTCGTAGGCTTTACTCATATCAAGCGTAAGAGCTATACAGCCCTCCTTTCCTTTCCTCTTGTTTTTAATGGCATGAATGCGCTCGAAACCAACTAGGACATTGTCTGTAATAAGCCTCACGGGAACAAAAGTGGATTGAGTAGGCGAAATAATCAAGTCAAGAACTTTTTTCAATCTGTTGGCTTGTGTCTTTGCAATGATTTTATAGATGGTATTGCACAAACTGATAGGCCTGAAATTCGACATCTGTTTGACCTCATCCTTTTTCGGGATCAGGGTGATCCAGGTGGAATTAAAGTCCTTCACATCCTGGCCCTCGTTTAAGACCCTTAAACACGCCTTAACCGTCTCGTCACCCACTATATCCTAGTAGGTCTGATAGAACAGGGCGTGGACTCCATCAGGCCCAGGGGCTTTAGAAGGATGCATATCTTTCAAGTTTTTTCCACCTCGGCACGGCAATAAGGGCGGAGTAAAGCTCTGTTTTGCACCTCAGACACTCGTGATGTAATGCAACTGGCCACCTTTTCCATAGCCTCAAGCCTGGGATTAGACAAATTGAAGAGCCCCTTGAAAAACTCAATCGCAACAAGGCCTATCTCAGGCTCATCCTCTGTCCATTCTCCATTCGGCTTAAACATCTCGGAGATTCTATTGCGCTTCCTTCTTTGAGTGGCTCTAGAATGGAACCACTTGGTATTTGTCGCCACAGGATAACCAATCCTCTCTAGATCTTAGCTTCCAGTATCTCTCTTCCTCCTCAAGCAGCTGGTCTAGATCTTTTTCAATTATCCGAATTCTCGTGTGATCAAGGGGGCTACTGATCTCTAGGTCCGCCAGGTCTCTGGTCGTCCTTGCAAGTGCACCTTTTAGAGAGCCCTTAAGCCTTTCCCTGTTCCACTTGGCAAGACTGGCAAGACAACAAGACACCCTCGAACTGAGCTAATCCCTCCCCCTGTAGACTTTGTTCTAACACTCGGCGACAATAGCTTTGCACTCCTCAAACTTAATCCAGCTGGTCTCGAATTTGACTTTCTTACAGATAGGTCTTTTATAAAGCCTCCAGTCCAAAGCCTTCCATGTAGCTAATATAAGTCTATGATCGGAATTGTAGTAACTCAAATGCTCAACAAATAGGCCTTCCATCTTATCCAACATCTCCTTGTTAATCAGGAACCTGTCAAGCCTTTCTTTGATCATCTGCATAGCGTTGTTGCCTCTTTTCCACGTGAAACCATTCCTTGTGAAACCGGGGTCTAAGAGATGACAACGTTGTATAGTATTAGCAAAATCCCGCATTAGTTTAGAATCCTTTAATCCACCTCCCTCATTCTCGTCTAAGGACATAATCTCATTAAAATCCCCCCCCCCCCCCACGATCCACAGGAGGTCCCAAAGACCCCTTATTCTTACCAACAACTCCCAAGATTCCTTTCTCTTGGGAGGTTCCGGGTGCCCATAGAATCCCGTAAAATTCCAGAGCCAGTCCTGTTTAATTGTAGCGTCGATATGGCCTATTGAGTAGGAGTTTATAGACACCTCAAAGCTCTTATTCCAAAACAGCATCAAGCCCCCGTTTTTGCCCACACAAGGAACCCAAAAACAGCTGTCAAAATTCAACTCAAACTTCAGCTTGTTAACACAACTGCCATCATTTTTCGTTTCCGACAGGAAAACCAGAGAGGGGTTGTGGGCACTAACCACGTGCCGAAGGACTCGGATTGTTCGAGGATTCCCCACCCCTCAAACGTTCCATCTTAGAATTTTCATGGCTTCCGGCGAGGCTGACTTCCAGCCTCCGCCGATATCTCTTCGAGCTCATCGAAGTAGTGTGTGCATAGTTTTTTCCCGTCCCGCTCTGTTTCCATTTCTTCTAACTTGTGCTTCCTGCCAGATTGGCCAATCACACTCAAGTCGTCCCTTTCTCCAGTGTTTGTGGGGCCCTCCTGTCTAGCTCGTCTTTTCCATGATTTCATAATTTGATCCTTCTTCGGCAAAGCCTTCCCTATGTTCTGTACTTCCCCCTTTTCCTTCGTCGAGCAAATCGTTTCCCTCATAGTTTCAGACTTTACTTCATGGGTCAGCTTTGCTTCTTTAGCTTTTTTAGTAGTGGAGCCCAAGCCCACCTTTGTTGTCTGTATTGGTGGACCTGGATTGTTTAGGCCTATTTGGTCAGTTTTTGTTGTGATATTTTCCCCTTTTGTCTTTTATCTTCTCCTTCATCTTCACCATAGCTGTCTTGTCTCGATTTTAATGATTTTCTGCCTTATCGGTTTCTAGTTCTTTCTTGTCTGAACTGATCGCTGACAGGTCCCCTTGTTCCGTGCTTTTCAACTAGGTCACAGTAAGCTCCGGCAACTGTAGGTGGCTTTGTTCCACTCCGACCGCCTTTGATTGTTGCGGTTTGACCTTTCTACTATGCTCTCCCTCACTATCTTCAGCTGTCGAGGTCTTTTGATGCTTCTTCCAACCTTCCCTCTCAGCTATTCGACCTCTTCCCCTGCCCTCTTTGAACCCGTAGTGAGCCTCGTCTCTGTTACCTTTGCTTGAGCCCTTCAATACGGCTGGTTGTCGGAGCCATTCTCCGAATTGAAAATCCTCATCAGTTGTCGCTTTATAGGCTTTGCACTCTCTAAAATTATGACCCAGTGTTCCACAACAATAGCATATGTCAGGTAACTTTTCATAGGTGACTGGTATCCAGACTTCCTCTGCCATAGACCCGACCTTGATCATGGTTCCCCTCGTTAGAGGTTTTGTGATGTCGATTTTGACTTGTACCCGTAATGACTCTCCTTCGCAATTTCCTTTATCATCACATTCATCTCCCTTAAATTCTCCCACGGCATTCCCTAGCAGTCTAGCCCATTTCCTGCAGAAGCATATCATTGGAAGGTTGTGAAAATGAACCCAAAAGTTTGCATACCTGAACTGGAACTCATATCTCCTGCAATTGCCTTTCAACTCTTCAAAGAAGAGAATGGCCTTATCGAAGATCCACGGGCCTCCCTCGACTATTCTTTTTTTTTCCCTTGAGTTGCTGAAATAGCAGATAAAGGTATTTCTTCCCCTACTTCGACATGTTGTTCTCAAGGTTCCATATTCTTGGTATTACTGACTTAAAAACTTCAGCGATGATCAGTTTCTTTGTTAAAACCTTACAAATCACTGCATTTTGGAAGTTCCTGTCTGAAGAGTCCAGATCGTCATCCGCAATATCGATAACCCTTGCTCTTTCTTCATCCGTAAGTTTCAGCTTCTCCATTTTCCTGCTGAAGTTATCCTCATCCATCTCACCACCAAGAAAAGGTTTCGAAACCCTTCCCTACCCGGTCGCACAAAGGACCCCTCAACCAACACAGAAGTTGTCCTCTTGCTCATGAATCTCCCATGAGGAAAGCTCCCAACAGGAAGAAAAAGAGCCCTACGTCAAAGACAATTAATGAGTAAGGAATGTTGTTACTTTGAAAGTCTTCTAAACCAAATGGAGCCTTAATCTAAATTATTTTGAAACAAATATTGTTTAAATAAAATTACTTTTTCATAAGTATGTTTGAAAAAATTAAAATTTTAAAGTGTGTTTAGGGTAGGTTTTTGAGTGATTTTAGATTATTAAAAGTGTTTTATTAAAAAAATGTTAATAAATTAAAAAAAACACTTTAAAAAATTTAGATTAATTTAAAAAATTATTTTTGAAAAAACATGAGAGACATATTATCTAAAAATAATTTTAAAGTGATTAATTGAAAGTCTTCAAAATTTGTAGTAAGAAAACAAAAACATATTTGTAATTAATAGAATCAAGTTTGAATGTAGTTCAACCATACAAATTTATTATTTAAAGTACTTCTCGAAAAAGATAAGATATAAATGAAAATATTTTTTAAAAAAATGCTTAAACTAGAAGGTATGCTAAACACACCCTTACTCCTTAATCCAAACAATAAAAGCTCCTTTTGAATTTTGATTTGGCAAGTTTATGCTTCTTTTTTTCCTCTCTCTCTCTCTCTCTCTCTCTCTCTCTCTCTCTCTCTCTCTCTCTCTCTCTCTCTCTCTCTCTCTCTCTCTCTCTCTCTCTCTCTCTCTCTCTCTCTCGTTGTTTTCTTTTTAGAATATTACATCACAATTTAGGACTAAGGATCTCAAAAGAAATAGAGATGTCTTAACTAATAAATTATGTTCAAGTTGACAAATTATTAACCATTTCTATAAACTTCTTGTTTTTTAAAGACATTTCTATAAATTTCTAATATATTAGTGTCGCATAATGGATAGGGTCAAAAATTTCTCCGCAGTTGGACAAAGTTTTACATTCTAACTTGTCATATATATATATATAAACTAATATGTTAACTTGTATAACATCTGTTAGTTAAATAGTTATGCTTAGTTGGTTAGTTTGTTATATTCATTTTCTATATATAATTATCATTTGTGTGAGAGATTATTCATTAATAAATTTCCTCTCATGTTTAACATGTTGATTTATCTCTTGTTGCTAATCATTTGCAATCTGATGATAATATGGAATATAACGACCATGCTGATATTGTTGATAATTTTGTACCTGATGCTTTTGTTGCCAATCTACCTTCGTCTTCTCGTGGTAAATCTCCAAGAAGATCAGCTCGACAGCATAATCCTCCTACTTATTTGAAGGATTTTCACTGCAACATGTTAGCTCAAACTCTCATGTCTTTAACTTCACCACTCTCTTAGAAAATATATTTTTTATTATGCTTATACTACAACTCATCAAACTTTTGTTTTGAATATTAATACAGAGTATGAGCCTTCCTTTTATCATCAGGCAGTTAGGTTTCCTCATTGGCAATTTGTTATGGATGACGAGATTCAAGCCATGGATAGGATTAAGACGTGGTCTGTTGTACCATTGCCATAAGGACATCATGTCATTAGTTGCAAATGGATCTAACCAGTCAAGTATAAATCTGATGGAACGGTGGATCGTTATAAGGCACGACTTGTTGCAAAATGATATAATCAACAAGAGGGAGGGGATTTTCTTGATATTTTTTCATCAGTGGCCAAGATAGTTACAGTCAAGGCATTTCTCACTTACCCACTTCTTTTGATTGGCCTCTTGCCCAAATGGGCGTAAACAACACATTTCTTAATGGAGATTTGTTTGAGGAGGTGTATATGTCTTTACCATTGGGTTAGAGAGTATCTAATAAGGGGGAGAAACTCGTATGTCGCTTGCACAAGTCAATATATGGCTTGAAACAAGCATTTCATCAGTGGTTTACAAAGTTTTTTGTGGCTTTATTGAATCATGGTTTTACTCAATCTAATTCAGATTACACTTTGTTTACTCGTGGCCATAGTGAAAATTTTGTTGCATTACCAGTATATGTAGATGACATCTTATTAACTGGGCATTCACCTACTGCTATTGATTCTGTTAAAACCATACTCAAGTCACATTTTCTTTTAAAAGACCTAAGCCCTATGAAATACTTCCTTAGTCTTGAGTTGGCTCGTTCCAGACAAGGAATGCTTTTATCTTAGTGTATATATTGCCTCCAGATACTTGAGGACACTTGTCTTCTTGATGCAAAGCTAGCCTTGTTACCCATGGATCCAAATATCAAGCTTTCAAAAACCACTGGCAACTCCTTGAATGTTGATGATGCAACGACCTATAGTCGCTTAATTGGATGACTCCTTTACTTACAGATATCTAGGCCTGATATATGTTTTGTTGTCCACCGATTTAGTCAATTTTTACAACGGCCTACATCCTCACATATGACTGTCGTTTTTCATTTATTGAGATATCCGAAACGATCTCTCTGGTCAAGGAGTGCTTTTGTGTACAGCTTATGTTTTTCAACTTAATGCCTTAGTTGATGTTGATTGAGGAGCTTGTATTGATACACGACATTCACTCATTGAATTTTATATTTTCATGGGAGATTCTTTGATTTCATGGAAAACCAAAAAACAGGCTACCGTATCTCGTTTTTCAGCAAAAGCTTAATATCGTGGCCTTACATCTGTTACCAATAAATTGTTGTGGATTCATCAGTTACTTCGAGACTTACATGTTGAAGTTGCAAATCCAGTTGTTGTCTATTGTGATAATCAAGTCGCTATTGCTGTAGTTTCTAATCCAACGTTTTATGAGTGGACGAAGCATATAGAGATCGAATGTCACTTTGTTCTTGACAGGATTATTGATGAATCTCTCAAGTTTCTTCCTATACACACACATCTGTAGTTAGTTGACATGTTTACTAAAGTATTATTTTTCCCTGTTTTGTATTCTTTGATGTCCAAGTTGAGAATTTTTTTTACGTTTATTCTCTAACTTGAAGGGAAGTATTAACTAATATGTTAACTTGTATGATCTCAGTTAATTAAATAGTTATGCTTAGTTGCTTAGTTTGTTATATTCATTTTCTATATATAATGAGGGATGTCCTTGTATCATATGTGTGAGAGATTAATTGATAAATTTCCTCTTTTCCTCTAATACACGTGTTAATATATATACGGAAAAAAATTAAATCCCTCCACCTTCTTTCTTTCCTCTATTGCCATTATACTATTGACTAATGTATAATAAATCTTATTTTTCCGAATACATATTATAAGTTTTTCATCTATGGTAGTGATAAATTTATAACTGTAATAAATCAATAAATATTAAAATTATTCAAAATAAATTTTCAAATTGATGTGTTTTTATAACATTATCTCTTATATATAACTATATATTTTAAAATTTTTGTTATTACTTTTTTCCGAACCTATGATTTGCAAGTGACCCTTCATAATGAATTAATCTACGATATTTCAATAACTAGTTTGGAAGCCAATTTGAGCATAACTTAACTGATTAAGTCATATACTTTAGATTAAGAGATTAAAGGTTCAAATTCTCTCACCCACTTCAATCTCCACATGTTGTTGAACTAAAAAACAAAAATTAAAATTAATATCCCTCCCAAACGCAAAACATATAAACGAAAAAAAGTTAAATTACAAATTTAGTCCCTAAACTTTGAAGTTTGTGTCTATTTTGCCCCTAAACTTTTAAATTTTCAAATTTAGTCCATGAACTTTCGAATTTTGTAAAATTCACAGATCTACTAGATACAAAATTAAAATTTTAGGGTTCTATTAGACATAAAATTCAAATTTATATCTAATAGATCAATTAATTTTGAAAATTTCAAATTTGTTAAGAACCTATTAGACATAAAATTGAAAGTTCATGACCTATTAGACACAAAATTAAAAATTTATGGACCTATTATATACTTTCAAAATATCAAAAGCCAAATAGACACAAACTTCAGAGCTTAGAGACTAAACTTGTAAAAGCGAAAAAAAGATGACACGAAAATAAGTATTAGGCCTCTGCATATTTATCGAGACAATAATTGTCCAAATTAGAGTTAAGTACATCGCTATACTTTTGAAGACTAAAAAAAAAAAAAAAAAAACTCGCACCAATATAAATTTTGTACTTATATAATATACCTAAGATATTTCTTACTTTCAACGGATGTAGAACTAAATTTTCATATCCAACAAAAACACATTGATAGAAATACAAAGAAGAAAACTTCAATTCACGAAAATGAAATATTGGGATCATATGATCGAGTATAATTGCATAAAAATCATATATAAATTATCTCAAGTGAGATTTTTTCTTTTTTAAAGCATGATCATAAATCTAAACATCAATGTGACAGGTTCCTAAAACAACCTCCAAATGTCGATCGATATCATTTAAATACTTGGTAGAATTATACTCTTCTGCATCCAAAAGCTCCTCAGAGTATGTCCTCTGAAGTTTAGACTTCTGTCGTTTTACAAGCTCCAAACCAACTTCATCCCCTTTCAGAATCTGAACAATCTGCATATATAAATGTGCCAAAATCCTCTCTTTTAATCATTTCAAAACCAACATACAAAATCACAAGAAAAAAAAAACAAAAACTTTTGATTAAAATATCATTTCGGTCTATGTACTTTGAGTCTCATTTTATTTGTCTCTACTTTCAAATGTCCAAATTTAGTCTATGTACTTGTACTAAATCTTAAAATTAGTTCTTATTGTCAGTTTGAAGTTAATTTATAATTGAACTTGGTAAAATAATAATAATTATTTTGCTTCAAGAAATGACCATGTCAATAAGTTTTCAAAATTAATAAAGGAAAAGCTAATAGAGACTAATTTTTTTGGAATAATTCACGTTAAACTAACAATAGGGACTAACTCTAAGATTTTATATGTAACGTGTGGGGACTAAATTTAGATATTTAAAAGTACAAGGACTAAAATAGAACAAATTCCATAGTACAAAGACCAAAATGGTATTATAACAAAAAAAAATTCATCTTCTCTATAAAACTTATTGAGATTATGAAAAACATGATGAGGATAATTTTAATGTTTAGAAATGAAAGGCAATCTTCTACCAAGATGTAGGAATGACATCAAAGTAGGATAGGTTCGGAGATACAATATCCTTTTTTTAGTAACATGTGGAGGTGGGTGAATTCGAACCCCGCACTCTTTGTCGAAGATATATTTAATCAGTTAAGCTAGGTTGAGATGGGTTACCATATCCATTTTTTACCACATGGGAGACTTTTTTAATCTTTGTCCCGGCCTCATGAATCGGAATGAGAGATGAGGACAAAGATAGAGAGGTATCTTTTTAAGCTTCAGCAAGATAAAAGATATGAATATGAACTAATGTACAGCAACTACAGGCACCAAAATTTTCCAACAATGGGAGGATTTGTATTTACATTACATCAGACGGATTGGTCATGGTACTCATGATTATCTAGATTGACAGTTATTCAAAGATCAACAACGAATATTTTGTTCAAGATAAAGTGCATACCTGACTCATTTCTGGCCGTTGAATTGAAGATTGATTTATGCACATTGAAGCTATCGATGTCATACGGTTCATTTGATCGGTGTCGAATGCGTCGACAAGAGATGGATCGACAAGCTCCTTGAGATCATGTTTTAAAAGTAGAGGTTTAGCCTGCAAATGGTTTTAAAACAGACCAGTGTTAATAAACAAAATTGTCCCAAAGATCAGCAAAACTGATTTAAAGTAGCGGACGTACCCACATCACAAGGCTTTGCTGTGAGCTATCTAGTGCTCGTCGTCCCGTAATAAGTTCCAATAACAGTACTCCATAGGCATAGACATCAGTTTTTTCATCAACAATGCCATGCATAAAGAACTCAGGAGGAAGGTACCTATAATCATCAGAAGAGGAGGATCAGGCTTGGAGGAATAGGATTTCAAAAATTCTTAACAATAAGTTTCGATCGACAAACCCGAATGTTCCTTCAAACTTTGACACAGTATGGTGAGTCCATTGATCTGGCAGCCACTTAGCAAGCCCAAAATCGGATATCTGGGTTCATTTTCAAGCATTCACCAAACTAAAATTTGAAACATGATATAATGTATCTCTTTTGGCTTCAGCAGTATGAAAGATTTTGAAACTGCATTTTTATGTTGGATATCCAGATATTATATAAAGATTTTTAATTGGTGTAATCACTTTCAATGCGCAAAATTTACGAGCCAATTGAAATGTGTATGAATGCAAAACAAAGAAAAGTCGTTTATGTTTGCACATTGAGTTCAACTTTCCTGCATTTCTTCTGCTACAATGTATTGTTGGGATGGGACTAATGAGGCAACACTTGGATAGCTGTAAAAGCATAAAGCATACCTGAGGCTCAAAATCATCTCTAAGCAATATATTAGCGGCCTTAATATCTCTGTGGATTATTCTTCTTTGGCAACCTTCATGAAGGTACAGAAGGCCTTCAGCAATTCCTAGAGAAATCCTATACCTGGTTGTCCAATCCAGTCTCTCCTTTGATCCTAGATTATACCGGCCGAATTAGTGATAAATTAAACGGTTAGAAATGCAAAAGCTTGACAATGTATAACAAACCATAAAGTATGGATGCCAGGCTCCCATGGGGTGATAAATGAAGTATAAGGTGCATTCCCCCTTCAACCCCGTACCCAATTACACTCGCGATATTAGGATGATCAACATGAACGATAATTCCGAGCTCAGACAAGAAGTCTGCAGTCATCTCTTCTTGGTTACCTCTTGTAAGCCGCTTGATCGCGACAAGTTGCCCATCTTCCAACTGCCCCTTGTAAACTTCAGAATAACCACCCTCACCAATCAAGTTTTCTTTAGAAAAAAGAAACATGATGTTTATCAGCATACAAACTTGATACTTACATTAACTAACTATTACCATAAAAAGGAACGGAATTATCAAAGTTTCACATCAACAAGGCTAATTCGGTGTTTAGAAATAGACCTTGGCTGAAGTTATTGCTTGCAGCTTGCAGCTCTGAAAGGGTGAAATTCTTCCAAGAAGATCTGAAGTAGCAAAACTCAGTCTCTATAGAAGAGTCCATCACTGGAGATACTGCCGGAAGCATATCCTCTCTAATTCTTTTGCTCTTTCTTCTGGTGAGTTTTGGAACACCTTTAAGAGGAGGAAAGGTCTGAAATCGCATTTGAGGTCCTTTCTTCAGTAAGCGAAAGAAACCTCTCCAATGACTCGGATTTCTTGAGTCCGGATGACCTTCCCAATCGGAAGTGCTGGCCCGGGAAGTAGTTGTTTCAGAATCTAAGCTTCTCGTGCAGTCCTCGAGCACCCCTCTTGGAGATGATTCATCTTTGCCTTCTTCTTCCAAATCTAATAATCTCAAATCTACCAAACATAGAATCATAACATTAGTACATCATCAACGATCAAATACTTGCAGGAGCTTAGAGATTTTCTTAGTTTCAAAACACAAATTTCGCAACAATACAAACATTGTGGAAGCTTTGAGATTTTCATACCATGAGTAGCAAAAGAGTCGGAGAATCCACGCGGTCTTCTGCTCCCTAAATTGGTAGTCCCCGCAGCTTGATTTGTCTGATCATTTGATTGATTTTGATTAACAATGTCGCCTGAATCATTGCTGCTCAACAAAGTCCCATGTCAACAACTGATTGACAGCATAAACAGCACAGCATAAAAGCTCCAAGGAAAAATCTCCAAAAATAACCCAATATAAAACACTCGTTGACACAGAGGGAATTTGAAGAAATGGCCAATAGGAAATTGCAGTAAGTATAAACTGGACATGGAAGAAGCAACAAAATAAAATAAAGTCAACTTGAGCATAGCTCAATAAATAAGGTATTACTTACCTTCATTATAGGTCGAGCTCTTCCTGTGGGTCGAAGTTTCGAATCCCCACTCAACAATTATAATATTACATACTAAAAAACAAAACAAAATAAAATAAAATGAAAAGAAACCGTAAAACATATAATAGGGACGTGCAAAACCAAGCCAGTTTCGTTTGTTTGTTTGTTTGTTTTCCTTTCTTTATGTTCAAACGGGATCAAACCAATCGTTAATGGTTTGGTTTGGTTTATCAATTTTCTTTTATATCCAAACTAAACCGACAAAGACCCAAAAGAATACCTTCGAAACATCATCCTGCCAAGAACAGGGGCTGCTAGAAATTCAAAAACCAAAGGAAAATATGCAAACAAATGTGATGCAATCTGAGTAGAGAGGGAAACAACCTTTTGGACGCTTGAGGCTCAATCGAATCGCACGAGTCTCGCTGATCCAATTTCTCTACGATTGAAGCTTCCAACATCTTCGATCGTTGCAACGTTCGCTCGGACGTCTTACTACTTCAGAAAACAACAACTCGTCAAGCTCAAGCACACTCAATCGTTTCAATCCCTAGTACTAAACTTGATTAATTGTTGCGCTACTATTGAAATCTGCAGATAACAATCATATCGCCGCCAATCTTTTTTAAAAAAAATGTAAACACAAACCTAACAATAGCCATCACGAAATCAAAATCCCGCACATTACAATCAGCAATCCTACAGAATCAAACCTAACATTTTCACATCTTACTACTTCGGAAAACAACAACAACTTGTCAATCTCAACCACACACATTCTTTTCAATCCTTACTTCTAAACTTGAATTATTGCGCTAATATCAAAATCTGCAGATAACAATCATATCGCTCCTTTATTTTTATTTTTTTTAAAAAATGCAAACAGAAACCTAACAATAGCCATTGCGAAATCAAAATTCCGAACGTGACAATTAGCAAGCCTACAGAATCAAACAATCTAATACATTTTCACATTGCGAAAGCTGAAAAAGAAAGCAAAGGAAAAAGTAATAACCTGGAAGAAGAAGCCGGAGATTCTTGATCATTTTCCATGAAACTTAGGTGAATCGCTGAATAGAAAAAGGATTGGGAAAGCAATTTTGAGCCTCCAAGGAAATGGAGGAGGAAGAAACAGAGACTCAGAGAGAGAGGGAGAGGAGAGTAGTGGTCCGCATGAATTCAAATCGCCATTTCGAACATAGTTTCTATTTTTGATTGATCTCCGAAATTAAATGCTCCAAAATCGGATTTAAATTTGCATAATCCCTCAAGTTGTACGTCATTCTGTAATGAACAACGGCAATCAGAGGAGGGAAAGAGAAGAAAAAAAAAAAAAAAACTATATATAAACATGGCGTAACTGGAAATCGAAATTATGTTAAAAAGAAAGGGCTTTGAATGCAAAGCACGTTGAGGAGTTGTAATTTTCCCGGGAAAATCGGTTTCTTGTCTTTTGAGTTTTTGACACGTGGGATTTCAAATTCCTCTGTTTTGTTTGTGTCAAATTCCAACCTCCCATCTCCTTTGTCTATGTAAATGATTTTTTTTTTTTTTTAGTATAATTGTCTATGTAAATGATAATTAACGGATATTTCTTTTTTTTTTAAAAAAAATTATTACATCACATTTGAGGGGGGAATTCGATCTCTTGTCGTTAGCAATTAAAAGATTTTTGCAATTATTACATCTCCTTTGTAATAATGTTTTAAATGGTTGAGGTATGTTGTTGTTAGCCATTAAAAGATTTTTGTTAAAATGAACATAGCTTAACGATAATTGATATGTGTCATCGACCAAAAGATTAGATATTCGAATCTCCACACCTCTAAATATTGTTGAATTAAAAAAATTAAAAGATTTTTTTTGAAAAACTTATAATTCACAAATAAAGAGATGAGAATTTGAATTTACAATCGATAAAAGAGATTGTCTACTTTAACTAGAGATATGAGGTTTGATTTTTCACCTATACGTTTGTAATGCTATATATATATATATATATATATATATATATATATATATATATATATATATATATATATATATATGATAGGAATTTTTACATAAATAATTAGTTTAAATATACATATTTTCATAAATATACAAAGATTTAAAAATTTTCAAATTTAGATTTATTGTGCAAATTCGGTCCATTATACCCTTATTTCTTGTTTCTCTTTCTTTAATTAATGTGTATATTAATAATAAAGATTATTATTTTTATATAATATTTTTCATCTTCACTATTTTAGCAATTAATGATACAAAATTATTTTTTATATAATATTTTTCATCAAATCTCATGATTTTAGCAATTAATGACACAAAATTTACCATGATTTTTGTGTTTTACTTTCTCACCTCAGTCATCATTCAACCATTTTGTTCACTCATTTTTCAGAAACCATTTTTCCTTTTTCCTTCTGGTTCCATTGTTTCCGACACCTATTGGATTTCAATCTTGTCGTGGGCCATCTTCTGTGAACATCTAGCCAGTAAGTTTCTTGTTACGAACATTTAGCCATGTAGGAGAATGTATATAAATACCCCTTATTCTATTTAATATATCAAGGGTCATCAGTCAATGTAGTTTTTTTATTAACTTTAGCCCAAAACCATCATATATCATATGTACATATTGATATACAAATATGACTATACAACATATTGCATAACATATTGTAAAACATATTTCAGTACGTATCGAACATTCACAACTAAATTAGTAAAAATAAGCACTTTTTACTCTATTAAACATATACGGTATTCAATGTAATAGTGATATGTATATGAAATAAACAGATAAACAAAATCTCTCAAAAAACAATAGAGTTCTTTATGGTTGAATAGTTGTTACATACAATGTATATATTTCCTAAATGTTTGAGTATATTTAATAATATGAGTTATATATTTTGTATACAATTTTGTTTTTCTTTTTTGAAAAAAATATGTATATATACCCAACATATGTCTACCGAGTGTATATGACAAAATTCGTAATATGTGGAATATATGAAGACAGTGACGAACAAATATACCAAGTATATATTTGCAAATAACTAAATATACCGAGTGAATGTGATGAAATTTGTTATAGGTGGGATACTTATCTCAATAAAGATGAAATTATAGATATAAACATAGTATATATGTTGGAATATATAAATTTAATATTATCATTCTTATTGTTGTGTTTGTGACTATATATATAACAAAAAAAACTAGTATATACAACGAGCAAACCAAAAATTGGTGTACATGGTATATGTGAGGTATGTATGGAGTTATATATGATTTTTAAAATGGAAGTAAATATATTAAAACAATTTACTTTAATAGACAAATTCCAAAAAAGAAAATAAAAAAAAAAAAAGGAAAATATTTTTTTTGTGAAATGAGGGAAATTGATCGCAGTTACGTTTTTGTGTGAGTCAAATGCTAAAATCATGGAACAAAATTGTGAGGAAAAACAAACCCCTAAAATCGTGAAATATTCCATATCTGTATTTTCAATTTTTTTTTCTTTTTTTAATAATTTTCATATAAGGGAAGATGGCTTAATAGTAATTGGATATTGACTTTTATGTAAAAAATTAAGGTCCATTGGCTAAATTTGTGAAAAATAGTGAGTGTAGGTCAACTATGTAAAATGAGCCTATTTAGTAGGCTATTCATATAGAAAGCCCTAACTTTAATTATTTGATCAAATGAAGACATGTAGCACATTAATTTAAAATTTGCCAATTTTTGTCTTCAAATTAAATTTGGAACACATGTCAATTTATAATTGGTCCCAAATTTAATTATTTATAGTTTCGTCATTAATTTGGAATAATGACGTGGCAATTAGAGATTAACCGAAATTTCTCTGTCAATAGTATTTTAGCGCAATAATTTTCCATACAGCTCCTAACATTTCTTCATAATTTTGGTGCACATTCCTTTTTTTTCTTGTTTGTTTTTTTTTCTTTTTATGTATGGTTCGCATTTTCACTTTAAATGTTATCACTGATAAACTTGTAAGGAATATTTTCACTCTTGAAATATATAAAATTTCTGTACTCATATTTTATGCATTAAAATGTATGTGTGTCTGTACATTATACATATATTATTGTTTTGGTATGACATATTACATTACACAATTGAACTCCAAATCATTGGAGCTGTAGGTTTCTTTTTGCGGTTAAAACTTTCATGTTTATTTTATTTCAGTTCTTAAACTTTCAAATATAAATATAATAGTCTAAAAACTTTGTATTAAAAAGGATTTTGGTCTCTTCAAAAAAAAATTATTGTTGTTAATTAAGTTTTCATTGATCATTTACCAAAAGCAAGAAGTCATTTGTTTATTTACATGATCAGTAGAGATATTTATGTGGCTACATATTTAAATCATATTTAGCGCTTTAAGTATCAAGGTTTGTGATAAATGTAAATTTTTAGGGTAAAATACATTTTTGTCCTCCAAGATTTGAACTTAGTTTTTATTTGGTTCCTAGATTTTCAAAACTAATACTTTTGGTCCTTGAAATTTGAATTTAGTTTGTATTTAATTCTTGAGGTTTCAAAAGTGACATATGTGGTCCTCCAAGTTTGAATTTCATTTCTAATTGGTCCCATAAATTTGAAATTAGATTCTAATTGGCATTTAAGTATAAAAAATAAAATTCAACTCATTTAAAAAATAAATATTAGCAAAGTAAGTTAACATATATCAATCATCATGTCACCATTCCCTTAGGTCAACTAAGAGTCAACTCTAGTCAAGAACCATTTACAAACCAATTTCAAACTTCACATACCAATTTGAAATCAAATTCAAACTTCGATGACCAAACATGTAACTTTTGAAATCTCAAAGATCAAATAGAAATTAAATTCAAATTTTAAGGGACAAAAATGTTAGCTTTAAAATCCCAAGGAAAAGACTAAATAGAAACTAAGTTCAAATCTTAGAGACCAAAAGTATAATTTACCAAAAATTCCTTTAATGATTAATGATGAAAAACTAAAATATTTTTTTAGGTAGAGTCTAAAATAATATGTTAAAAAACTTAAAAACTAAAATTGAAGTAAATACCAAGATTCAAAAACAAAAGTAAGATTTAAGGCATTATTTTTTTGGCTAAATTATATAAAATATCCTTGAACTTTGTCCCTTGTTTAAAAAATACTCATGTTCTTTCAAAAGTTACAATATTACTCTTAACCTTTCATAAACGTTTTAAAACTACTATTGGCGATAACCTGTAACGGCGTGGTGGTGATAAGGATGTTTGCCTGGATTAAATCTGAAATAACGACATTTAGACACGTCAACTTTTCGTCCAACATTCGAACGATTTTTCTACTTCAATAACAGTTTTGAAACATTTATGAAATGTCAAAGGTAATATTGCAACTTTTAAAAGAATAGATGTATTTTTTAAACAAATGACAAAGTTCAAGAGTATTTTTTATAGTTTAGCTTCTTTTTGTTTTTTTTTGTTTTTTGTTTTTTTTTTTTTTTTGAATTCTATAACCATTAATTATACATATACACATCCATGATGAATAATAATGCGTACTCCCTAGATGCACCAAAAGTGGTGTTGCATTCAAAGCCTTTCTTAAAGATGTGAAAAAGCCTACTACGAAATTTGCTTCCTTCAAAAGATTGGATCTCAAAAACAAGATCCATCAATCTGGCCTCTCTGGCCAAATCTCAATGATACATCAAAAAGTTTTCCATTTCCTAAGTAATACAATTTCTAATATCAAATTCTCAAAAGAATGCTCATAAAATTAAGCATGCAGTTTAAGGGAAATTTCACATGGCATATTCACCATATAACTATTTTTTTTAAAAAAATGCACACAAAAAATGGTTATCAATCACAATCACCAAGCTACTTCTCCTGTTTGAAATACACATGTATTCATAATAGGGCAAAAACTAATCAATGGTGCTCCTATTTTGCAACTTGAGGTTAACTGGTTAAGAACCCGAGTCGATACTTGACACAGATTTGCTCTCATGCTACAAATTTGCTAATCTAACTAGCTATATAAAAAAAATTCATTATTATTATTATTATTTTGTTTTTTTGTAAGAGACCAAACTTTCATTGAGAAAAATGAAAGGATGTACAAGGTATACAAACAAGCCCATAAAAGGAACCCCATGACTAACTACAAGGAGTTCCAATCCAAGAGGATAAAACCAAGTGGATAATTATAAAAAGCCCGATGGACGGATGCTCACAAGAAGGTATTAAACCTAACAACCTCTCAAACCCCCTCCAAAGATCTCTCCACCCCTCTACAAATCCCCCACAAAGTTGCAAAAAAAAACGAGCGTGCCACAGGAAGCTCATATCGCAGAAGGGAGAATTCAAGAGCACCTCCTCAATCATAAGATCAGAGCCTTACTCCAGGGCAAGCAAAGACCAAAAAAACTAAAGCACCGATCCAAAGGGAAGCAAAATGACACTCCCACAATAAGCAAACTAGCTACATAACATTAAACTTATGAACCCTACTTTTAATACAAATAATAAACTTACGAATCAAATACATGTGTTAGGCCTCCAATCAAGGCCCAATATCAACGTAGGGGTAAGAAGGGAAATGGGGAGCCAGTTAATTAGAATGGCAGGAGGGAGGGGAGTGACTTGGTTGTGGGGTCCTCGTTTGGCTTGGGAGCGAGGGTTTTATTATTCTCTTTTTTCCTGCACTTTGTTTTCATGTTTTTGGAGAGAAAGCTTAGAATAGCGGAGGAGAGCTTCCCAACCCTCTCTATATCGGTTGGAGTATTTTGTATTGCCCTAGGGCAAGTTTCCTTCACTATTCTCAATACAAAAGGGTAGAAACCTTACAACATGTTACAAAAATTACACAAATCTAGATTTCTACCACTCATTTCAACTCATTCATTTGCACAATCAAAACGAGCACACAAATTCAGGCTTCTCAATTCCAAATTTATAAAAACAATGACACATTTACATGAATAGACTTTTTGAATACAGCAAAGCCGTCTGTTCTAGTCCTAGAATAAATATCATTCATCTATTCTCATAACTAAGGCCCCGTTTGATAACCATTTAGGCCCCGTTTGATAACCATTTGGTTTTTGGTTTTTGATTTTTGAAAATAAAGCCTATAAATACTACTCCCACCCTTGGATTTACTTGTTTTGTTATCTACCTTTTACCTATGTTTTCAAAAACCAAGCCATGTTTTGAAAACTAAAAAAAATAGTTTTCAAAAACTTGTTTTTGTTTTTAGAATTTAGCTAAGAATTCAAATGCTTCCTTAAGGAAGATGAAAACTATTGTAGAGAAATTGAGAGAAAATAAGCTTAATTTTCAAAAAACAAAAACTAAAAATCAAATGGTTATCAAACGGGACCTTAGTTTTTGGTTTTTGGTTTTTGAAAATTAAACTTGTTTTCTCCAAATTTCTCTACAATAGTTGTCATCTCCATTAAAGAAACATTTGAATACTTAGCCAAATTCTAAAAACAAAAACAAGTTTTTGAAAACTACTTTTTTTAGTTTTCAAAACAAGGCTTGGTTTTTGAAAACATAGGTAAAATGTAGATGACAAAACAAGTAAAACCATAGGTGAGAATAGTATTTATAGGCTTAATTTTCAAAAACTAAAAACCAAAAATCAAATAGTTATCAAACGGGACCTAAGGTCTCTAGAATAATGCTAGAAGTTCGAAAATTTATTTCATTTAAGTCAAAATGAATATGTGTAATAGATACAAAGCTTAAATAGAAGTTGACAGGTGCGAACACTAATGCTTATGAACGCTACATACATTATATCCTAAGCATTTTCAGTGCACATTACGAGTAATCAACCCTTCAAATATGGTAAACAGATCCTTGTTATCCGGGCCAAATATCTCATCAGCCTTCCGGAGCGTCTCCTGAAATATTCATCAAAGATGATTCATAAATGTTAAACCGTGTGTGCGCGCACGCGTGTGCTTGAGAGATCGAGATGGAGACAGAAAAATACCTCTTTTGTTTGCTTATGGGCATTCAACTCCTTAACATTGGTTAAGAATGCACTGAACTGCTCATAAGACAACCGGCTCCTACAGCAGAGGGGCAAATTAGAAATCCTCATAAATCATAATGACCAAATGCAGAATTTGCAAGCACAAATACACGAAATAGAAAAAGAAAAATGGTAAAGGTGGTTAAAAACACTCGGGGTAGAGCACAAGCTGCTACACTAAATGATCGGCGAGGTTGAACATTATTATTATTATTAACGTTAAAATATCATTTGGGTTCCTGTACTTTAGAACTTGTTCTATTTTAGTCTTTATACTTTTAGATGTCCAAATTTATTCCCTATACTTTCAATAAATCTTAAAATTAGTCCCCATCGTTAGTTTATATATAACGTTTGCTAAAAAATCTCAGTCCCTATAAGTCTCCCTCCAGGAATTTGAGAAACATATTCACATTATGCATTTTCTTGAATGGATCTTTTTTTTTGGTCAAGTTGAATAAAAATTAACTTCAAACTAATGGAGACTAATTTTAACATTACAAGTATAGAGGCTAAATTTAGACATTTGAAAGCATAGAGTTCTAAAGTATAGGGACCAAAATGGTATTCTAACCAATTACCTCACTTGGCGGAAGAATTCTTTTCCATCGACCCGAGTTCGTCCTGAAAACGATTAGTAAAGGTGATTAAAAACAATCAGTAAAGCATCAGTCAGCTACATTCTTCAAATGCAATGGACAATCTATATGTGTTGGTGGTACGCAATCACAGAAGGTATACTGATTGGCTCACTTTAGTTAAGAGAGTATCATTAATCCTAGCTACCATGTTCAGAGAAAGATGTGTTTGTGTTAGATCAAAAATCCAATGCTATCTTCTGTTTGCTGATAAGAAATTAAATTTAGATAGGTATATTGCCACTTAAAAGAGAAAACTATAACTGGCTCCATGGAACAAAAACCATTCATAAGGCTCCTTATATCTAAAAAGAACTACAATAATCCTTTCACCACCTGCTCAGAAAACAATGCTTCAACTTTTGTAATTATAGAAATATTACACATCATATTTATACGGTTCATTAATTAGTTCAATCATCAATGCATCTGATACACAGTAATCACACAGAGCAAACCCTCATTAACATAATATATATAATCCTGTAGGATCATTGAAATGAAGTTTAAGCACGTGACCCTATTTTCAGCAGATGAGCAAAACCATGAATTTTTGTCATTTTTAATGTACTTAAATTAAAAAAATAAATAATATAGTTTCAAGAATCTTAACAAAAATAAGGTAGTTTTACTTGATGACAAGACGATTAATCAATAGACTATATGCGTAAATTGTGTTTTTGTTGTTAATTATAGTCAAAGTTAGGGCAATAGTATATTTTTGTATATTAGGTTATTATTTCCTCTTTTAATTTATATAACTTTAAGTTTATTGAAGATTTGATTAGGGTAGAATATTCTTTCCTTTTATGTTTTGTCCTGTACATTGTATATATATTTCCTTGTGTTGTATAGTAAAAGTGATGAAATGAAATATCAGAAAATCTTCATGGTATCAAAGCATGAATGAACTAAAACCCTATTGTTTTCCACCGCCGCCGCACCCATCACCACTGCCGGAGCTCTCACCGCTGTCATTCCCTCCGATGGTCTCTCCCTCCGACTGTAATCTCACAACGGCCGCTATTCCTCCTCCAACTTTCGCGAACGATTCCTCTAAACTCGAGCGCCGAACTCTGATATGTGCCCATATGTTACCAGATCTATGACGTCTCGACCAGATCTCCGAACTCTGATCAGATCTCTGAACTCCGGCCTCATCTTCGTCTTCATCCAAACCGTCTCAAACCGCCTCGCCGCCGTCATCGCGAGCCCCGCAGTGCACCAACTCGGTCCGGTCCGCCCAAGACAACTCAACCCACCAAAAATAGTTCGGTTCAACCTGTCTTCTCAAAATTTTGCAGTCCTTCACCATATGTATCCAACGACAATTCTCTCGGCTTCCTTCACCATCTTTATCCTTGTGTCTGTGAAGTTTTCATTTTGAGATGTCTTCTTCAAAAGCAATCAACCTAATCTCGAATGGTCAAGGGGGATATGATTCATTCTCACCTACCTATATCACGGGTCACAAATTGAATGGACACAATTATATCCAATGGTCACAATCAGTCATGATGTTCATCTGTGACAAGGGTAAAGACGAGTACCTCTCGAAAGAGAATGTGCAACCTAAGGCAACTGATCCAGGAAGTGGAAGGTCGAAAATAACATGGTCATGTCATGGTTGATTAATTCCATGACCAATGAGATAGGTGAAAATTTTATGTTGTATGGAACCGCACATCAGATTTGGGACGCTGTCAAGGAAACTTACTCGAGTAAGGAGAACACTTCAGAATTGTTTCGAATAGAATCAATTCTTCATGATATTCGCCAAGGTGATAAATCTGTCACTGAGTACTTTAATACTCTCTCTCGTTATTGGCAACAACTGGATTTGTTTGAAGTCTATACTTGGAAGTGTGCCGACGATACCGCCCAATACATGAAAATCCTTGAGCAAAAGAGGACATTCAAATTCCTTCTTGGCCTTAATCACAATTAGGGATGTCCATTTAACCCGCGGGGACCTGCCTCGAACGGGGCGGGGAATCCCCGATTACACGGGGAGTGGGGGAGGGAGCGGGGAGGTTTTTTTCCCCGTTGGCTAAACGGGGACGGGGACGGGGAATATATTCCCCGCCCCGATTAATAATATATATATATATATATATATATATATATATATATATATATATATATATATATATATATATATATATATTATTACCTATAAATATAATTTTTTTTTTTTAAAAAAACTATAGTAGGAATTAGTTTAAGACTATTTCGTTATTAAAAAAAATAAAAATTAAAGTCTATGTTGTAATATTGAAATTTGAATTTTTAGAAATTAAGTTGTTTCGACATTATAGTATTTTTACTTATGGTATATTATTGTTTTTATTAGGAAATTTTATAACATTTACTTTAAATAGAATTATATTGAAAATTATTCATTTAGAAATAATTTTTATTATGGTTGAGAATAAATTTTAAAAAAAAATAAAAAAGATTAAAAATAAATAAAAAAAAAGAACGGGGAAAAATTCTCCGCGGGGAACCCGATCCCCGCGGGGAATCCCCTCCCCGATTCCCGCGAAATTAAACGGGAAATTTCGGGGGGACGGGGAATGAAATTGGGGGCGGGGACGGGGACGGGGAATCCATTCCCCGACCCCGCCCCGCCCCGTGGACATCTCTAATCACAATCTTGATGAAGTTTGAGGTCGAATCATGGGAACCAATCCACTGCCAACTCTTCGTGAAGTCGTCTCTCAGGTAAGGCGAGAAGAAAGTAGAAAAAGTGTAATGATAGACAAATCAGACTCAGTCTCTACAGTTTTGGAAACATCTGCACTTGTTACCCGTAGTTTTAACCCAACAGTGCTTGGTGACAGTAAGCAGAAACGAGAAAGACCTTGGTGTGAACATTGTAAAAGGGTGGGTCATATAAAAGACACGTGCTGGAAGATCCATGGGAAGCCTGCTGATTGGAAACCTAAGAATCGCAATGATCATGATGGCAGGGCATATGTTGCTAATGTAGCTCCTGATAATTCTGTTCATTCAGAGGCAGCACCATTTAGCAAAGAACAAATAGATGCATTGCAAAAGATCATCGGTCACACAATTCAGGGCGCAGGACTGGTGGCACAGAAAGTTATACCTACTGCATTGACAACTAGTAAAGAAGGGATACAACCCTGGATTGTAGACACTGGAGCTTCAGATCATATGACAGGGAATGCATCTCTGTTTCAAAACTATCAAGTTGACACCTCTAGCTCCTCTGTGAAAATTGCAAATGGGTCATACTCCAAAGTGGCTGGGATAGGTTCCATTCGAGTTACTCAGAATTTATATCTAGACTTTGTATTACATGTGCCAGATTTGGATTGTAATTTACTTTCTATTAGTAAATTGACTCGTGATCTTAAATGTGTGACTAAATTCTATCCAAACTTATATGTTTTTTAGGATTTGGAATCGGGGAAGACGATTGGCAGTGCTAAACTTTGTTCTGGACTCTATCTTCTCAACTATGATCATGGCTCACTAGCAATTGGAGACAAGTCTTCGTTCTTTTCTTTTACTTCTAGTAGTAGTAGTCAGTCTTCTTCTTCTTGTGTCAACAAAGATAGTGAAATTATGTTATTACACTATCAGTTAGGTCATCCAAATTTTTTGTATCTCTCCAAATTGTTTCCAAATCTTTTTCATAATAAAAATCTTGCATTGTTCAATTGTGAGATTTGTCAGATTGCCAAGCATACTCGAAACCCCTATCCTCGCATTACTTATAAACCGTCAAATCCGTTTTCATTGATTCATAGTGATGTGTGGGGCCCTTCAAAAATAAAAAATATCTCTGGGGCTCGATGGTTTGTCTCTTTTGTTGATGATCATACACAAGTTACTTGGATCTTTCTTATGAAAGAAAAATGTGAAGTTCACCAACATTTCAAATATTTCCACAATATGATTCAAACTCAATACCAAACCAAAATTCGTGTCCTCAAAATAGACAATGCAAAAAAGTTCTTTAGTTCCTGTCTTGGGGATTACTTATCAACTCAAGGGATTCTCCATCTTAGCACTTGTGTTGACACTCCTCAACAAAATGGAGTGGTTGAACGCAAGAATCGTCATCTTCTTGAAGTCACTCGGTGTTTGATGTTTTCTACTCATGTTCCAAAATTCTACTGGGGTGAAGTCATTCTCACTGCCACATACTTGATCAATCGTATGCCTTCTCGGGTTCTTGGATTCTCTACTCCTCGTCAAGTCTTCCTCCAATCATTTCCCCACCTTCGTGTTCAGTCTCTTGATTTGATCCCTAAAGTTTTCGGGTGTAGTGCCTTTGTCCACATCTATTCCCAACATCATAGCAAATTGGATCCTCGAGCCCATAAGTGCATTTTCTTGGGATACTCACCAAATCAAATTACAAATGTTACTCTCCTTTCACAAAACGGGTATATGTCACTATGGATGTCACATTCTTTGAACATCTACCATACTATACCAAAACTTCTTGTCAGGGGGAGAACATGAGTGACAATCAGTTGTGGACCTCATTACTTGAAACTGAACCCGAATCCATACTTCACCCCACACTTCACCCTCATTCTCAAGTTGTTCATTTGTCTCTTCCAGTATCTCCTGAAAAAAAATCCAAGTGTCGTCCCTCCAAATGCTAGTGAACGTCTCATTACATATACAAGGAGAAAATAGATTCTAGAACAAATCAACCCTCCCAAACGTCTGAACCGGTTCTTACTTCCAATGAACCCATAAGTGAGGATAAAGGTGAGCTAGAAGAAATTGTAATTCCAGAAGTTGATGATTTAGATTTACCAATTGCAGTAAGGAAAGGAGTTAGGAGTTGCACCATTCACCCTATAGGGAACTATGTGTCATATGATGGGTTATCTGAATCATATCGAGCATTTGTTTCTATTCTTGATAATATTTAGGTACCAAACAATATTCATGAAGCGCTAAAGCATCCTGGTTGGAGAAAAGCCGTACAAGATGAGATTGAAGCTCTTGAGAAAAATGACACGTGGACAGTGACAGATCTACCTAGTGGAAAACGAACTGTTGGATGTAAGTGGATATTTACAGTGAAACATAAGGCAGATGGGAGCATTGAGAGATTCAAGGCAAGACTTGTTGCTAGAGGATTCACTCAATCTTATGGGATTGACTACCAGGAAACCTTTGCACCAGTTGCTAAACTCAACACCATAAGAATTATCTTATCACTAGCAGCTAATTTTGATAGGGGTCTCCAATAGTTAGATATTAAAAATGCTTTTTTGAATGATGACCTAGAAGAAGAAGTATACATGGATATTCCTCCCGGATGTAAAGAGAATGTTGATCCAACAAAGGTTTGTAAATTGAAAAAATCTCTCTATGGGCTTAAGCAATCCCCTCGTGCTTGGTTTGGTAGATTTACAAACTTTATTCTTAGTCTTGGATACTCACAATGCCAGTCAGACCATACCTTGTTTGTTAAAAGGAAGTCTGGAAATTTACTTGCCCTCTTAATAGTATATGTTGATGATATCATCCTTTCAAGAAATGATGAACTGGAATTACAAATGCTGAAAAAACACTTGGCTCAACAATTTGAAGTCAAAGATCTAGGAAATCTCAAATATTTTCTAGGTATGGAGGTTGCTCAGTCGAAAAAGGGTATAATTGTATCCTAAATGAAGTACGTGTTGGATCTTCTCAATGAGACTGGCATGTTAGGATGTAAACCAACAGACTCTCCTATGGACCCTCAAAAGAAATTTGGACTTAATCATGAAGGCACACCAGTGGATAGGGGGAGATACCAACGTCTTATAGGGCGTCTTATATATCTTTCTCATACACGCCCTGATATTGGATTTGCCGTCAGCATGGTTAGTCAGTTTATGCATAGTCCCAATGAAGAACATATGAATGTTGTGTACCGAATCCTCAGATATCTAAAAATGACTCCTGGAAAATGACTGTTATTTCAGAAAACAGACAAGAGAAACATTGAGGTATATTCTGATGCAGATTGGGCAGGTGACATTACAGATAGAATATCTACCTCAGGTTATTGTTCATTTGTATGGGGTAATCTTGTTACATGGAGAAGCAAAAAGCAGTCTGTGGTTGCAAGAAGTAGTGCAGAAGTTGAATTTAGAGCACTTGCTCATGGCATATGTGAAGGCATATGGATTAAGAGAGTCCTAAGTGAATTAGGAAATGATTGTTCATCACCAATACAGATGATGTGTGATAATCAAGCCGCAATAAGTATTGCTAAGAATCCAGTTCATCACGATAGGACAAAACATGTTGAAATTGATCGACATTTTATCTCAGAAAAGGTCAATAATGAAGTGGTTCAACTCAACTATGTGCCTACCAAACAACAGTTAGCAGATATCCTTACCAAGCCTTCACCGAAACCTAACTTTGAAGATTTGAATTGCAAGTTGGGATTGTATAATATATACAACCCACCTTGAGGGGGAGTGTTGTTAATTATAGTCAAAGTTAGGGCAATAGTATATTTTTGTATCTTAGGTTATTATTTCATCTTTTAATTTATATTACTTTAAGTTTATTGAAGATTTGATTAGGGTAGAATATTCTTTCCTTTTATGTTTTGTCCTGTACATTGTATATATATTTCCTTGTGTTGTATAGTAAAAGTGATGAAATGAAATATCAGAAAATCTTCAGTTTTTAAGAAACTATTTACCAAATTAGTCTTTCTATAAAAATAAAAAATAAAAAATAATAATAATAATAATAATAATAATAAAATCTCCTTTAAATTTTGAATTATTTTGAAACCAACTCCCTTTTGTTATTTTTTTTTTTTTTAAATTTAAAACCACTTCAAATGTGTATAAGGGACCTGCAAAACCATCAGATAAGAGGGATAAGAAAAGAAAACACTACAACATTCCCCAATAGGAATTGCACTACTATAACCATCCAGTTCTTTTCTTCAAATTCGCGTTCGGCAAATACACCCATAAATTCCTTAAGATCTCTAAAATGTGCAACCAACATAATTCTAAACTACAAGTTTGCAAGGGAGAGAGTTTTAGGAGCAAACCAGTATGAGCTCCGGCATGAGGGCTTGAAACTGAACTGTGATTGCCAGAGACAGGCGAATACATCGAGGTTCTATCAAACATCCCCCTTGACACAGAGAATGACATTGAATGTCGCTTTGGGGAAACAGGTTTAGATGTTCTGGTAGGAGACACGGATGCAGAAGAAATGGGAGGAGAACTCGGAGGTGTTGGCCGAGGTGTGCTAGTCTGTGAGGCTAACAGAAGGCTGTTTGGTATACGAGGTCTTGAAGCTGCCACTGCAACATAGGGATAAAGAAAAGTGAAAAACAACATAACAGGGCTGAGAGATTTAAATCTGTTTTAAATTTTTTTGTGTTAATTAGAAATGATTAAACTTAAACCTATCCCGTTGGTATTTGCAATTCTGTACATTAGCAATTTGCTACAGTTATCAATTCGTTTCGTGTATATTACATGTAGGAAAGAACTATCATAACATGTAGATATCTTACCATCTGCCTCATGTTCTTCTTTTACAGGATTCACTGTTTCAGAAGTGTTGCTCTGGATTGATGAGTATTTAGACGGTGGCAATGTTAGATCATCTTCTAAAACAAATTATGAGAAAATATACAAGTCAGAACCGGCATAAATTAAGGGAAGTTAGGAAACTCCGTACAAAAGTAATCAATTTGGTTATCATATAAAATCAATTATGTGCTTTACAACTACAAGCAAGCCATGAAAAATCAATCTATGAACAACGATATCGTGCAACCACAGAAACTGATTTCAAGTAACTTGTAGTACCTCCAACGTGCGGAGGGGAGGGCAAACTTTCCTGACTCTCTAGTTTAACAGCAGCCTCTGAACCTCCTGTCTATAGTAGCACAAAGAAGGTTTTGGAATCAGAATTAGGAAGTTCATGGATTTTAGAACAAAGTATCAATCTAAGAAGCACGGACACTTTAGTTTGGTTAACATGTTTTAGACCAATGCGTGTTAAGCATATATTGAAAACTTGTGAGGCATAATAAAATAGACATGAATTGTAATATAGGACAAAAAAAAAATTGTGAGTGAAATATATCAAACTCATTTTTAATGCATATAAATGCATAAAGTTATTGACTTTAAATTTCCATCATATAATAATGTTTATAAATGTGTCCTTGCCGTATCTTGTGTCCTAGATTTTTAAAAAATGATGTATCACCATGTGCATGTCGTATCTATATCTATATGTATCTCCCAGTGTCTATATATATATATAATTGTGCTAGACAAAACCTTCTCCAATTACTTGGCTATTTTTGGTATTGGATAACTTACGGAGTTCTCTTCGTCATGAAGGGACTGCATAAGCGTCTTTCTGAAGATCTCCAACTGCAAACAACGCAACAGTGTCAATCTCCTCTTATTGCAGTGATGAGATAAGAAATTTTATATATATTAATGGTAGTAGCCCCTGTACTTTTGCTCGTTAATTTCAAAACGTTCCACCATTTCCTTCCAGATAAAAATAAAATTGTGAAATTTTACCTTGCGAATCGATGTCAAAGAACACCACTATTTCAAGTGACTTAACAAAAAATCGGAAGTCCATGTATCATGATTTCAAGCACTATTTTCCAAAATGTACAAATCATATTTTGCACTATAATCCAGTACAAATGGTAACCACGAAATCGATTCCATAGTAACTTCCAAATTTCACATATGAATGGTAATTAACTTGAAATGTTAATACTAACTTAGCTTTGAAAAATTTTCAAAATACACAAACAACAAACGATTAAAAATTGAGTCTATACCTTGGAGACATCTCGAGTGAGCTTCTTCACGGTGTTAGAAAGCGACGCATTCTCTTGCAACAACGTCTCCTGCAAATTGCAATGAGCACAAATGCAGAATCCAAATCAAAACAAACTACGAACGGCAATCAAAAGCAAAAAAAACAAAAAAACAAAAAGGAAACGAATCGGCCGGACCTTTTCCTGATCGGCGCGGGCGAGAATTTCGGATTTCTCGGATAGGGCGGCGTCGAGTGACTCGATCTGCGATTGCAACTCTGCGATGAGCGCATCCTTCTCGGAAAGCTGAGCAAGGAGAGCGGAGGATTCGGATTCCAGAGCAGAAACACGCGTCGAGAGAGCAATGGAAGTGATTTTCCGAGCCACATCGAGCTGCTCGAATGGATCCGACGGTAAAACTTCCAGTACTTCCTCGGGAAGTCCGAAATTGGCAATACCAGATTCCTCCTCCCGCATTTCTCTCTCCTCCTTTTTCTCTCTCCTTTTCTTTTTCTTTTTCTTTTTTCTTTTTTTTTTCGTTTTTCTCTTATCGAGTGTGGCGCCAACTGTGACAAGATAGACAACGAACGTTTTATCCTAAGCTAAGCCTTCAACTTTATTTTATTTTTAACATTTCTTTAGAGAAGCATATTATTTTCAATAAATTTAGATTAATCTCGAATTTAAAATGTTGAATTTCTTACCGTGTTGTGTCCAATTCAACTAGGTGAGATATTAATAATTTTTTAAAATTTTAGAGTATAATTTTTATCAATTATTTATTTATTTTAGTTCAGCAACATGTAAAATGGAGGAGATTATAGCCTCCAACATTTTGGTCAAAGGCATGCATTAACTAATTAAATTAGTTGGTAACTTTATCTATTATTTGAAATAAATATGTTGTGTTCTAAGTAAACTCGGTCAGTCGGTTGGACAACTTTAGCTACACCAATCTAACCTTAAGAGTTAAATTAAATGTGCATACCATTATCTGTCAAAAAAAATGTGCATACCATTAAAAATAAAGGTTAAATGGTAAGCTTTGTCCCACACTTAAAAACTTTTTTTTTTTTGTTGTTGTTGTTGAGTTCAATCATATTTTGGATAGGGAATTCGAATATCTAGCCTCTTGATCGAGGTACATGTCAATTACCACTGAACTAAGTTCACTTTGGCCTCAAACTTCAAAACTTGATATAAGACTTGCAATATCGATCTTTTTTTTTATTCAACAACGTAACCATGGAGTGGGAAAATTAAACCATCGACCTCTAGAATAACAATTAGTGTCTTATCTACTGAGTTATATTCGGATTTGTGCGATATCGTGTCTAATATGTCCATTAACTTTCAAAAGTGACTAATAGATCTCTTAAACTTTCAATTTACATCTAATTGATCCTTTAACTTTAAAAATGTCAAATAAGTTTATGAACTTTCAATTTTGTATCTAATGGGTGAGGTTCTTGTCCTCTTAGTCATTTTTTAAAAATTCACTAACCTATTAGATACAAAAATGAAAGGTCATGGTACTACTAGAATAAATTTTAATCTTATATTTAATAGATCTCTAACCTACTAAACAATTTGTACAGTCCATAGTTCTACTAGGCATAAAATTGAAATTTTACAAACCTATTAGTCACTTTTTAAAATTTTATGAACTTATTAGATATAACCTACAAGTTTAGGAATTAAGTAATTTAACCTTAAAATAAAACAATAAAATAATTATACATCATTTTTTTAATTTTAACACGTGGGAGTAAGAATTCAAACTTCTTACCTTCTTATCTAGAATTTACGTCTTAACTAGTTGAACTATGCTCGAATTGACAAGATGATTTTCCTCTTAATTCTCATAAATTCAATTGAAATATGCATCACGCCGGTTTTTCTTTTCTCAATAGCTTAAATAATAGTTTTTTTTGGAATATCAATAGTTAATTGATTTTATTCATCCAATTCCTGTAATAAATATAGAATTAAAAAGGAATAATATTGAAATGTTTGTTTGTACCATAAAATACTTATCTTGATGAAATTTACGTATTTGAAAAAAACATGTGGTTTTTGATAAAAGAGTGTGAATGGATAGGGCATTTAAACAAGATAAAATCCATCTTGTGGTCGTCGTAAGTTTCCATTGTCTTATCACACATCCAGCTATTTCCAGGATGGGTCCGTAGGGTTGGGACATGTTTTATGGATGTGACCTTTTCATTTTCAGGCCCATTTGTGAATTAAATGGGCCTTGGCCCACTTTATTAACGAGCCTCATAGATGGATCATAGTGGCAGGCCGAAGTAAAAGCCCATTCCACACAAAAGATTCGTGTAAGATCGAATGTGGGTGAGAAATTATTGGAGAATGTCGCCGAGGTAAAACTAAAAGTTTTATAGTTGTATGATAAAAAAACTATAAAAATATTTTGAATATCTATATCATAGTTATTAGGAGACATGCAAAATTTTTAATCTACATTCAACAGTTATTAGAAATTTAAAAAGTAACTACATTGGCGATCTCATTGAATAATTTTTCTACGTGTGTGCAGGAGGGGGCCTAGCATACTCATGTGAAGGTAATTGATGTCTTATCTGTTGAGTTATGTTCAGATTGACATTCACATGAAAACTATTGATGGCACAATTACAAAATTTTAGGATGAAAAATAAGCTAAATATGGGAATGGACCAAAATTACTAAATAAGATGTAAATTACTATATTGAGTATTTATATTAATATCATCCACATTTCATATAATTTTCAAATATATTTTTTAGATTTCTTCTATTCCATTAACATTTTTATTATAACACTAAAAAAAACATTTTTAGCATAAATTTGGAGTTTTTGTACGGATGATCTCTTTTCAGCGGGGTAATTAATGGATGACATGCTTTTAAAAGTTAACGTGCATAACCTTCTGCTGTCTTCAGCACGCTTGATCTAGGCCAAAAAGACCGACAAAAGTTGCATTCCAAAGGACTCTCACTCTGGGTTCCAAAAGACTCGTTAACGCAGTGTGATTCACTTTCGTACTTCCGTTAACATATTGCGATTTTTTCTTTTATTTTCTTTTAACAACAAAACTCTTGGTCTAGGTGTAGAAATGCCTTGAATCTATTATTTGGCGCTTCAAATGACCAAGTACGGGGGTCTATGGAGATTAGTTTATTTTCGTGATTTTAGATTGTTTGGGTCTATTCTGTATTAGGGTTTAGGAGGGGTGCCATATATAAACTCCCTAAACTCTTATCTGAAAATTGTAAGAATCCCAGTGAAAATGGTCGAAATTCACTGAGGAGGGGAAAAAAACCACGGGCTGCGACCGTTGGAAATAAACCGGGATGCAAGGATTCTGCTCATTTTCCCGGTGTTTGTTGGTATATTCACACCCGGTGATTTTTTTTATTTTCACACCCGGTGATTGTTGATTTTTTTTCTCGATATTTTATAATATTTCCCTCACTTTTGGTTGCATTTGCACCTCTAGACCCGGTGTCTTTTTCCCCTCCATAATACCGAGCGTGTTAAAGTATTTCCACTGGGCTTAAAGGAAAGTATTTTCACTAGGCTTGTTGGATTATTTCTGTTATAGCATCCTGTTTATGTTAATTAAATGTTGGCTTGTATGCAGATACTATGGTCATGGTTCCCAAAATCCCCCCTCTAATCACTTTCCTGCAACCCTAACATAAAAAAATCCACCCAGACCGAGAGTTTTGTTACTACAAGAAAATAAAATAAAATAATCGCAATGGAGATAACGGGTCAAAAAGGACCCAAATCGAGAATGTACAAAAGTTTGCCAAATAACCCAGACTGAGAGTCGCATTGGATTAAAAGATTCATTATCAATTACATAACCTGGACCAAGAGTTTTGATGTTAAAAGAAAATAAAAGAAAAAATCGCACTGTGTTAACGGAAGTACGGAAGTGAATCACACTGCGTTAACGAGCCTTTTGGAACCCAGAGCGAGAGTCCTTTGGAATGGGACTTTTTCCGGTCTTTTCGGCCTAGACCAAGAGTGTTGACGACAGCAGAAAGTTATGCATCGTTAACTTTTAAAAGCAGATCATCCATCGATAACCCTCGCTGAAAATAGGTCATCTGTACAAAAACCTCCAAAAATTTATCATTATATATTTTGTAGTCTTTTTTATTTTTTTAAGAGTGGAGGATTGAGTCATCGACCTTTGAAATAATGATAGATATTATACTCAGAGTTATGCTTAGATTGATTTTAGTTGAGGTTAATTACTTGTTTACATAAGTATCCAACTTTTCATGGGTGAAAATATCGACACGTCCATGAAAATTTTATTTGGCGAAGAGAGAATATAAATAGGGTTGAAGGAGAGAGTTGGGTCCCAAATTTGTGGCTTAAGAGAGTTGGTTTTTTATGTGGTTGAGATCTGATCAATCTGAAGCCACCAATCCAATCTATAGCTTTGAAGGCCAACGTAGGGAAACTCCCTCCACCACAACATGCAGCAGATTTTTTTCCTCAATAATTACTATTTGATTTTTTTTTTCGAGTTCAACAACATTTTGAAGTAGGGAATTTGATACTTTGACCTTGTGATATTTGAAACACAAATGCTCAAGATAAGTGGTTACAATTAAAAGTGAGAGAAAAATAGTACGCAACATTATTTCGACATAGTCAAGTGAAGGATGCATGCCTTAAAAGTAGCAAGGGGCACCCGTGTATAAGCGACATGTGGTTGATTACTACTTAACATTTTTTATGAGTATAATTATTTATTAGATTAAGAGTTTATTTGATATAAATGTCGCCAATATATTAGATGATGGTCATGATTGAATAGGTACGTGAAATTTTTGTCTGAGCTGAGAGAGCATAGCTTAAAATATCTTGCAACAGGCATATGGTATTGTATATGTGTCATAATATTTTTAGATTAAATATATAATTTTAGATCTCTATTGTTTATAAGATTTCAATTTAATTTCTTATGTTTTAATATTTTTTTAGTTACACCATCACTACTTTTTTTTTCATTCAACAACATATAAGATTAGGGATTCGAACATCTAACTTTTTGGTCAATGATATAATGTCTTAACCGGTTGAGTTATGCTCAGATTGGTCATTATACCCTCACTATTAATGAATGTTAAAATAAGTTGATGATGAATTTACTCGATATGATATTTAGTATGTTGGCATAAAGTTAGCTGAAGAATTTGGCCACTGAAGATACAGAAGACCAAAATTTAGCCAACTTCCTATGTGGCCTAATTCATCTTCAAATTTTCTGGCACTTTACTAAATATCATTTCATGTAAAGTTATCATTAACCAATTTTAACATTTACCAATGATGAGGATAAAACTGAAAAATGTTAAAACAAAAAGAATTTAATTGAAACTTTTTAAACAATGAATACTATTTTTTTTTAAAAAAAAATCTTAAATATTATGAACTAAGACATATATTTAGTTTTTTTAGTTCAACAACATACGTAATAGAGAATGGAACCTCTAATCTTTTTCGTCGATAATATAATGTCTTTAACTATACTCATGTTAGCAAGACATAGATTTAGCCTTTATTTTATATAGGTTAAATTATAAATTTAATCAATGAACTTTGAGATTTGTGTTTATTTGAGTCTCTAAATCTTCAAAATTGCAAATATAGTCCCTAAACTTTCAAATCTTCTAAAATTCATGGATTTATCTAGACACAAAATTAAAATTTTAGGGTTTCATTAGACATAAAATTTAAATTTATATATAATCGATCAATTAATTGTTAAAAATTTTGAATTTGTCAATGACTTATTATACATAAAATTGAAAGTTCAATAATTTATTATACACTTTTAAAAATTTAAGACTAAATAGACACAAACCTAAACTTGTAATTTAACATTTTATAAATAATGGAATAATAATTTTATTGGTAATTGGAGTATCTTGGTGTAGTTGGTCACTTGGTCTTGGTCATAAATAATTTTATTAATAATCGAAGCTTCGCAGCGGCCTCTGTTTTGGAGCCACGCGTTCACCGGACAAAGGAAGGCGCTCGTGACTTTCCCATCGGACTTTTTAGGACATCTTTTGACACGTTACATTCGACTTGCTCTCTGTCTTTATTTTATTTTTCAATTATTAAAGATTAAATTATAAATTTAGTCCTATAATTAGAATAAATTTAGAATTTGATTCTTATGGTTATAAAAGTTATATTTTTATCTTTATAGTTTGATAAAAATTCATAAATAATTCATATGGTAGAGATTATTTATGATAGTTTTATCAAATTATATGATTTAATTCTAAAATTTAAAATCATACGAACTAAATTTTAACTTTGTTCAAATCATATGGACCAAATTGTAATTTAACCATTATTAAAACAATTCTTCATCTTTGAAAATTACCAATTAATTCCATCCTCGTTTGTGGATGAAACTTTGGTGAAGGTGATTTTTTTTTTTTTTTTTTTTTTAAGTAAGCCAAAGAAAAGGAAGACATTTGTTGCTATTAATAAAAATGGAGACTATTACTCTCCTTTCTCTCACATGTAAAGGAAGTTGTAGAGAGAGAGACCTTGACTTGGACTTGGAATGTTGACTTTTGTAAATTAGATACATTTACACTTTCTTCTTTATAGTTACAAATGCTAACTCAATCAATTTTTTATTTAAATGTGTAAAGTTATTGTGGTTTGAATAATCCAGGTTAACTTAAAATATAATTATTGTAAAAAATATTTTAATGTGTTTGTTTTAAAAAACCATGAAATTGAAAATAACATATCAAATTAATTTAAACTATTTGTTAAGATAATTATCTTCAAAGATGCTTATATTCCTTCGCTATAAAGTTTATAATGCCGATTCTGCTTGATTATATGGTAACAATAGCTTTGTTATTTGTGTATTTGAGATGGAAAACAAATATACAAAACAGATAAAGTTGACAAGATTGTTCTCACGAAACATCAACTTTATTCATTTGTAAGGGAGAGCTTTTTTATTTTTATTTTTTATTATTAACTTACAAAATATGGGTGTTTTTATAGAGATTTAAAATGATGGTTGATTTTTTTAAACTAAAATGATAGTTGATTTTATTTAATATAATAGTCAAATATTTATATTAACAATATTTAAATCACTGTTTGACTAGTCAATCAGTTGTCAATTACTATCTACTACTCTTTCTTATATTACTAGTTAATTATTAATTCATTAAATGTCAATTAGATATGGATAACTGATTTAGTATAATATCTCATATCTATTAAAATTTAATTCTCATTTTTTTACAACTTCTTAATCTTACTTATATCTACTATTAAGAAAAGGTAGGTTAAAATATTATCGGAGTGTAATTTGGATCTCATTTTATTTTAGTCTCTATACTTTTAAATATTAGTATTTCACCATATGCAATGAACGTGTAGTTTTTAAATTTTGAACGACTTTAATAAAATTTTCAAATTTATTAACAATTTAGTTCATAACCTTTAGTAGGTAACAATTTATTCTCTATTGTGAAAACTTTCATCAAAATTAAATGTCCATTTTTTATTCTCTCTCTATCTCTCTCTCTCTCTCTATCTATCTATCTATCTATATTAAATTTAAGCTATGAAGTGAAATTTCTTATTTTTTTAATTACTAATTTTAATCCATACAAATAAATATATTAATTAGTTTTCAATTCACCTAGTAATTTTTTTTCATAATAACACATTTTAAATTAATTTATGCAATGTTTATTAGTAAATATGAAACAATTTATTAAGATATTTTATCTTTTTTTTTTATTTTTATAATTATTTTATAAATAGTTTGATCAAATAAAATTTGAAATTACTAAAATTCATGCTTTTAGTATGTTTGTTAAGCTATTTTTTTCAAGTGGGCATCTTATAGAAAACCTTTTATTTTTTGTTAAACTACATGATTGATCTATTTAAATAAAATTGGACATTTTCTTTTTTAGAATCGAGGACCATTCAAATAGTTTATCAGTAATTTAATAATTTAAATGCAAGTTAGTATTTTAAAAAATAAAAAATAAAGAAAAATATACCCCTATGTCCTAGAGTATTTTTATTGAATAAATAACATCTAATAATAATTTTATAAATTGGAATTGATATGTTTTCAAAACCCTAATCATCTATAATTTTCTCCCAAATCTCATAATCTTGTTCCATATTTCCTTTCTCTCTTCTTGTTATTAACAAGCACGACTCTCTTGAAATTAAAAAAAAAAAAAAAAAAAAAAACTCTCATTTTCTTTCATCCGTTACACTACTATTTGCCGCCATTACTACCAATCATTGCCTTTTTTTTTTTATCATCTACTACTGTTTACGGTCATAATTCGTATGTTGATGTTCTACTTCTTTCATCCTTGTTGTTGGGTTAGTCATTCCTCCAACTCTTTCTCTATGTATTATGTGTTTACTAATCTTTCCTCCCAACCTCCCCTCATTTTGATCTCTCTTGTTGTTCATTGATAACGATTTTTTCTTCTATTGTGCATTGTTTAGAATCACCCTCCCAGTTCGACCCTCTCTCAGTTGCACTCTTTTACAGCATCTCAAAAATTGGTCTTTCTCATCTCCTCCCAACCTCCTTCTCCTGACCAAACGACAAAATATAAGACTATAAAAATTTGAAGATTATATGGAATCTTATTGTTGTAGAATTATAAAGAAAGGACTCAAGAACTTAAGAAAAACAATTAATCTAATCTCAAGAAGTCCACTGTTGGATTTTATAGTAAATTTTTGTGAAAGAAAGTGTTGTTTGAAACATCAAAAATGAATTGATGTTTCATTTATGTTATTGTTACTTGACTTGAAATTCAAAGGTTCAAAATGGTTTGAAACATCAAAATGTGTTGATGTTTCTTTTACAAATTTAACTTAAAAGTTAAATTTGTGAGTTATGTTTGAATTTTTACAAGTAACTACACAATTGAGTTACTTTTTATGTATGTTTCATATTGTTTATATTAATTTTATTTTTGGAGAGTTACTAAGTTGCTAGCCTATAAATAGCAACTTGTTTCTGTATTTGAAGTATCTCATTCCATTTTGGAGTATATCATTCCAATTGAAGAGTTCTTCTCTCATATCTTTCTTCTCTTTAATCTTGAGTCACGTTGAGAGTAAGTATCCAATAGTTCTGCTAGATCTGAGTAATTCAAGGTTACTGTTCTATCGGAGTTAGTTGTTGTATCATGTTGAGACGATCGTTGTAGCATGCTTGCAACGTGTGCATAGCGAATAATTGTCTTCAGGACAGCGCTTTGTAAGCGTGCCTCGACTACTTATTATCTTTTGTTCTTGAGTTTTGAAATTGTTGTTACATACAGTGTCTGTACTATTGTTTACATTATAATTATTTGTTGCTAGTTAAATTGTAATCAAATTTGCTAGTGTTACTCAGTTCTTATACACAACGAGTTATTATTTCCAACACACCACACATGAAAATGAAAGAGAAAATATTTGTAAAGTTACCAAGTTCGATTCAAAAATTAATTTCAACGAGACGTGTTCTCCCGTGGATCCTTCAAAACGACTTAGAGACCTCACAAACAATGTAAGGAAGGAATTGACTTATTGCTATATTTATACTTTTAACTTGAGAGGAATTTGAAAGAAGAATTAAATTTGTAACTTATTCTAAAAAAAGAAAAAAGAGAAAAAATGTAACTATTCCATTATTCATCAATGGACATTAATTGAAAACCGTGCAATTAATTCCATGATATTTTTTTCCTTTTACATCATTTCAAATTTAATAAAATTTTGCATTTTTTTTAAATTTTTATCACAATCTCAAATTAAACACGAGCTTTTTTATGTTGGTTATTTTCTTTGGGTAATATCTTCATTTTTTTAAATTACCTCAATGTTCTTTTAGAGGAGAATGATTTATACATATTATTGTGTTAATTTGTGTAAATCTTAGAAAAAATTTCATTTTTTAGTCTTTTATGTGATGTTTTATGTTTTAAATTTAATATATATATATATATATATATATATATATATATATATATATATATATATATATATATTTATTTATTTATTTATTTATTTATTGAAATGGTTAAACTCTTGAGATTCCTAAGACTTTGTTTTTTACAATTAAATTAAATATAATTAAAGTTAGTAATTATGTAAATAAAGAGATAACTTAAAGTTAATAACTATGTAAATAAAGAGATAACTTTTTTATATTTCAACTATTTAAATGTCATTATGCGAATTAAATTAAATATGATTTAATAATTATTAGTAATAGGCAATATGCTTTGTAAATTTAAGATTTAACATAGGGTAATATAGTCTAAAAATGTTTTTAAAAAATTGTGGCATTTTAATATAAAATTTCACATTTCAGTATTTTATGTGATATTTTATGTTTTAAATTGAATATATATGTGTGTGTGTGGGGTTAAACTATTGAGATTCCTAAGACTTTGGTTTTGACAGTTAAATTAAATATAATTAAAGTTAGTAATTATGTAAATAAAGAGATAAATTTTTATATTCCAACTATTTAAATGTCATTATGTGAATTAAATTAAATATAATTTAATAATTATTATTAATTAAGTGTAGATGATATGCTTTGTAGATTTAAGATTTAACAAATGATAATATAGTCCAAAAATGTTTTTCAAAGATTGTGGCATTTTAATAGATTATAGATTATAGATTTAAATTTAGTATTTGTACTTTTAAATGTCCAAAATCAGACTTAGTTTGAGATTATAGTAGCTTTTAAAATAATTGTTGGTAGTTTTATTTTTAGAAAAATCATAGTAAGTTAGGTCCCGTTTGGTAACTATTTGGTTTTTGGTTTTTGAAATTTATGTTTGTTTTCCTACCATTTCTTTTCATCATGGTTTTCACATTTCTTAAAGAAATATTTGAATTTTTAGTCAAATTATAAAAACAAAAACAAATTTTTTAAAACAAATTTTTTTAGTTTTCAAATTTTGGCTTGGTGTTTTGAAAACATTGGTAGAATGTAGATAACAAAGCAAAGAAACTTATGAGTTTGCAATGTTTATAAGCTTGTTTCAAAAACCAAACACCAAAAATCAAATGGTTATCAAACATGGCATTAGTGTTTGGTAAGTTTTAATTTTAACCTTGAAAATGCAAGCTATAGTGTTTGATAAAATAATACTAATTTTTTATGATTTAGTTGTATGGACCAAAATAGACATATTATTTCAATTAATTTTATATTGCTATTTAATATCTATTTTATTATAAGTTCATTGTTTAAAAATTTATGTGATATAATTTGAACGTTATTTTATTTAATCTAAATCATTTGATAAAAGTTTAGGAAAAACAATTGTTATAAACAAAAATCGACTCAATCAAGATTTCATTGAATATAAGCTAAAATAGATGTGAAAAAAAAAAAGATATATATAGAGAGGATTGAAATTTAAAATTTTTTGTTAGTGAGTATACAAATTTTTAGAAAAAGTGATCTTAAAAGTTGCTAGAACATGATTTTGAGAAGTGATTTAGATAAATTAATGAATAATCAATTTTACCAAACAAGTTCAACGGTCAATATTCATCCATAATTGCTTTTGACACATGCATAAGCAATCCCAAACAAATGTACTTTCAATAAATCTTAAATTAGTTTTTATTGTCATTTTGAAGTTGATTTTTATCAAACTTAGTAAAATAATAATAATAATAATTAAAAAAAAAAAGACAATGTAATTATGTTTCTAAAATCTATATAGAAAAAGCTAATAAAAATTGCAGTTTTTTAAAAATATCAATAATAAACTAATAATATGAACTAATCTTAAGATATTAAGGAGACTAAACTTAGATATTTTAAACTGCATGGGTTAAATAAAATAAGTTTTACAGTATAAAATCAAAATGTTATTTTAACAAAGAACTAAATAAAATAAGTTTTACAGTATAAAATCAAAATGTTATTTCCACAAAGAAATGTACTTGGATAAAGTCACCTATAATCATTTCATTTACCTTTTTCTCTCTCCTTACTAAATTCAATGTCTCTATTCCCACTTTGAGAACAGAGTATATGCCTTTCAGAACCAATTCCCAATGGGACCATACTTTATTTTACTTTTAATTTCAATAAAATAAGAGGGAAAAAAATGTACATAGGAGACAAGAGAGCATTATTGCTTGCTTGCATTTCACTTCTAACTTTGTCCCCACCACCCTTAAAAGCTTCATAGATTTGTTCCCTCTTTATTCTTTAATAATCTCTCTCTCCCTAAAAAAATTTTCTCTTTCATATTTTTATTGATTTTTTTTTTTGTGGGAACATAAAAACTCTCCTTTTGCTTTTTTCCTACTTTATTTTTTTTTCTCTCTCTCACTTTCTTTTCTTTGTCTTGCTAATCACTTTTTCTCACTCTAGAGTACAATCCATAAATATACAAGAGATAGAGCCAATTTTAACTCAGAACAAGTTGTATAAATTTTAGGTTAAATTATTAAAAATATCTTTGAACTATGTAGTTGGTTTCAATTATGCTCGTAAACTTTAAAAAAGTTTCATTTTAACCTTTGAATTTTGAAGTTTGTTTCAAAACAACTCTTGAAAGTTTTTTTCATTAAATTTATTGACAAAAAATGATGTATTTGCATATGTTTTGATTTTTTTTCAACGTATTTGTTCACATAAGCAACAATACAAATGCAAAAACATCATTTTCCATCTATGAATTTAATGAAAAAAACCTTCAAAGGTATTTTTAAAACAAACTTCAAAATTCAAGGGTTAAAATGAATCTTTTCAAAATTTGGGGGTATAATTGAAACCAACCCCATAGTTCAAGGATATTTTTGATAATTTAACATAAATTTTAACTAACTCTCAATTTTCTCAAATTATACCTAAATTTTAAACGAATGTTGTAATTTTTATCTTATGGTAGGTTTCATTTGAAGAATTGAAAAAAGTATTCTTATGAGTGTCCAATAAATTATAAATCATATATTTAGTATGAAATTGAAAGAATCTGGACAAAAATAATGTTAAAGCTAATTTTTTTTGTTGAAATTATAAATTTTGACCGAGTTATTTAATAGTCGATTTTGTACATCAATCAAATATAATTTTATACAAAACTTCAGTTTCATTAAATTAACGAGTTTGTGGAGTTTTTACTCTTTTTTCTTTTATTAAAATTAATGGATGAATTGTCGAAAATTGAATAGAGGGTAAGAATTGCAACACTTATTTAAGTTTAGGGTCCAATTTGATACAACTTATCATATTTATGGCTAAAAATTAATTTTTTCCCAATATTTATACATACCAATCTCGTCTATCAACTTGATTTTTCTATCAAGTTGGTTTTCTTATTTCATATTGTGTGCTTGAAGTTAGTATAATTATTTTACCTCAACTAGTTTTTTTTTTTTTTTTTTTTTTTTTGAGCAATACCTCAACTAGTTACACATTTGAAATAAGTTAAGATAAAATAATATTAATAAATTGAATTAGAATGTGTAGGTATCAAGTGAACTTTTATATCTTATACAAAAAGGGGTAAAAAGTATAATTAATGTAGCTATACCAAGTGGCTTTGTTCTCTTATTGCCCCAAAAAAAGGTCTATTAAACCATCACAAAACTTGTATGTTAATGGTGCTGGTAGGTAGCCTAATCCCTTCAAATGGTCCAAAGTAAAGTTTGGAATATTTTAAATCACCTAAACCAAGTCATTAATTTATTCTCATATAAAACATGGGCATTGTCCAAGAAGGGAAGGAAGAGGAGAAGGAGAAAAGACGACTACAAGACTTAAATATTTGTTCGGGTCATGCCAAAAGAATCATAATTTAAATTATTAGATGAACATGGAGTTCCATCTTAAAGCTAATTGGCAATGAGATGAGTAATAAGATTAAATTATTAAATTTACCATAATCCATAATCCATTAACTTAAATTTCTGGGTTGATTGGTGGTTTAACATAAATAATGTACAAAGAGTCCGTTTGGAATACCTTTCAATTTAAACACTTTTGACAAATATAATTTCAATAAAAATGTTATTATATCCTACATTTTTTAAACAATACATTTATTTGATTGCACTATATTCAAAAGTGATTTTCTTAATTATAAATTTATTATTGTTTGTTATTACACATTTTGAGGATTTTCGATTAATCACCTTAAAGTTAATTTTGGATAATTCATATATTAAGTGTTTATTCAAAATAGGTTTTTAAATTAATCCAATTTTGTTGAAGCACTTTTTATTTATTAAGATTTGTAAAAAAAAAACCACATTTGATCACATAAAATCATTCAATAAACTATACTAATCACACTTAAAATTATTAATTTTTTCAAATGTGTTTATAGAAAAATCGATTTTGTTCAAAAAACATTTTTTTCACAAGTTATTCCAAACACACTATAAATCACACTTATCATCTATGTTTTATGTTTTAAGTTATTGATTTTAATTAATTTTTTTTAGTACAACAAATGTGAGGGTGGAGATTTGATTCTCTAACCTAGAAGGATGAAATAGATGTCTTAACTGTTGAGTTATGTCCATGTTGGCTATTTTAATTAATTAACTATTGAACTGAGAAAAAAAAACACTTAAAAGAGGAATAAATAATTAATCCATTGAGACTTGAGATTCAAATCCCCACCTCACATTTATTTTACTTAGTGATTGTTACAATTGCACCTCTAATTGCAAAAGTTCAACTCTCAAAACTTATATAATTGTAAATTGGATCTTGCCACCAACCCGATTAAGAATTTCGAGCCTGTTTGGAATGATTTTCAGAATGCTTAAAAAAGGTTTTAAGTGTTAAAAAAATATTTATAACCATTGTGAAAGCTATTCCAAATAGGTCTTTCATCTAATTGGCTCTCCTCTGTGGCAAATACATGTATTGAAAGCATTACAAACTAACTTATATAAGAAGTTAACTCTTGGACGAAGGAGAGACAGATAGAGAGAAAAAAAAATGTAGGAGACATCTTAGGAGAAGAAAATTGAAGAGACAATCTCAAATAGATTCCTTCAAATGTTAGCTTATTTTCTCCTCATGTAGACTTGATTTTCACCACTCACCTACAATAATTTAAGAGCCAAACAAACAAAATTGTAAATTGAGTTAACAATGGAGGCAATTTTTATAGTTGTGTAAATTTGAATATTTATTTACTTATTTATTTTTTGAGTTCAACAAGGAGATGGATGAGAATAAAATTCGAACATTTGACTTTTAGTAGATGTACCTCAACCATTTAAGCTATATCCCACATAAGATGTAATTGTGTTTTCAAGTAAAAGTTCATAAATACAATAATAGTGCAATTTACCCTATTATTAATATATTAAGACATTTGCAAACTTGACCATAGTTCATTTGGTTAAGACATATACTTTGGATCAAGAAGTTAGAGTTTCGAATCTCTTGTCTCCAAATACTATTGAACTCTCAAAAAAGAATATATATATTAGGACTTTTAATTTTTTGATTTCCGTTTGAAGTTAAGGAATTTTAAAATTAGGCTACATTATAGTAAACACCCTTTGAATTTTGTACCTCGTTTAAATAATACCCATGGACTTTAAAAAGTTGCATTAATATTCCTGATCTTTCAAAAATAATTTTAAATAAAATATTCTTACTGTTAAATTTTGGATAGAAAATGTTTATTCTTCTTCCTCGTCTCTCTCTCTACAAGTTCTTCCTCCACCACAATGGAGCAACATGTATAAAATTATATGCTAAAGACTGCAGTAGAATTTGAGGTTTTATTATTTTTTCAATTGCAGAGGAATTTCTGCATGTAAATGGATAAATTATTAAGTAGATAAAAGCTTGACAGTTAGCACAGGCACAACACGATCACAATAATAATGTAACTATTTTGATCGATTAGCTTCGTCTTTTTCGAGCTCTCATTTGAGTTTTACTGTAAGAAATTCATATTTGTTCAGAGAAAAATTCTAATACTACGATAGTATGGAAATTTTTTCATACTACTCCAATTTATTGCTTGCTACATCAGTATTTTTTTAAAAAATTATGTGAGATCCATCTAAAATTATGTAGAGTCCATTAATATTAAAACATAATGTGAACAAATGAAATATGAACTAAAAAAATTACCAAAGGTATGTAGAGGCCAAATCAATAAATTATAATTGTCTTATTTCGCCTATCCAACAAACAAAAAGAGAATTTATTTTTGTTTTCATGGAGCACAAATTTAAGAGGGAAACAAAAATAAATGTTTTCCATTAAAAATTTTAAAGTAAGATTATTTTTGAATTTTTTTAAAAGATAAAAGATATTAATGTAACTTTTTAAAGTTTACCGATATTATTGAAATAAGGTAAAAAGATATAAAAAGTTCAGAGTAATTAATGTAATTTAGCCTGATGACGAGGAGGCTAAGAACTAGAAGACGTATAAAATGAAGTAATTTGTTTTTTGTGAAACATATAAAATCAAGTAATTAAAATTTAAACCCAAGTGACCAGAAATTGGAAAAGACAATCTCACCGTATCCGAAGCAATAATGATACCGGTTACCGCCTAGTCTTGGCCAGCCCAACCACGCCAAAGGGGCCCACTCAAATAATTTCCAAGTAAGAGATCACAAAACGACAACTAACACCCCTTACTCCAACGGCGTCATCCAATAAATGGTCGAAGACAGCGACGTGAAAGCGAACCAACGTAACGGCGACCTGACGGTTCCCGTTAAAACGGGGTACGTGTGAGTTGGACCCCTCTCAAAGACCGAGTCGTCTTCTGCCACGTACGCCACTCTCTCTTTTTTTCTTTTTAATTTTTTAATATTTTTTCTCTTTCTCTCTCTTCGCTCAAATAAGGCGGCCAATCGCTTTCTGTCTTCACGCGTCATTTTGCGAGGGGTCGGTGAGATTAAGATTAGACCAACGCTCTTTTTTTTTCACCTTCCTCGAAACGACACCGTTTCTTCTATCCTCATTTCTCTCTCTCTCTGTTTTTCTTTCCCTATATATCTCTCCTCACGCCTTCTGAAGATCAAACAAAGCCTTGCAGAGCAGAAATACAGAGAGGGTTTCCGGGGGAAAAACAAAAGAGAAAAATATATATTTGAAAAGACGATAATACCCTTCTTCTTGTTCTTCTTCTTCCTCTTCTTCTTGTTCCAGTGTCTCCCGTTCTGTTGTTGGTCCCCTGTGTGAGGAAGAAGAGGCGAGGGTTAAAGCTTTGTAGTTTCAGAGAAAGGGAATTCATCAGCCCCGTAGCGTTTGTTCTTCTTTGGTTTTTAAACCTTTTTTATTTTTCGTTTTGTTGGGAGATTTCTTAGGATTGACTTTTTCATCCATGGGGACTGAGATCCTACGGCCTCAGGATTGTCTGATCGAAAGAATCAGAGTTCCACCGGCAGCGTTTTGTCGTCGGAGGAGTTCTTATGGGAACTCTGATTCGAATGTTTGTAACTATAATCCGAGATCTAACAGGAAGTCGACGGCACGGTCGGAGCGGCCGGAGCAGCGGAAACGGTTTGTTTCGAATCACTCCGAGCCGACGGTCTCGAAGAGATCGAGTTCCGATGATTTGAAGGCGATGAAGAATAGTTTGGTGATGGAGAATGTTACGATCTTGAGGCGAGGTGAATCGCTCGATTCGAAGATCAAGAGCGAAGCTCTGAAGAAGGAAGGTGATAATCTGGTCGGGTGTGGGACTGAGAGGTTGGGGCCGGCGCCGGAAATGGTTCCGAAACAGATCCAGATCGTCGACGTTAGGTGCCCGATTGCCGGAAAAGCAGATATTTACGCCGGATCGGCGTTTTCGATGTCGCCGTCTCCAAGTTCTCTTCCATTACCGTCGTTCTCGAAGAAGAAACATGTATCCACCATCGTCGACGACTCGGCTACCAGAGATCTGAGGCGTTTGCTTCGGCTCGACGCATGAGATCTGCTCCAGATAGTGTATTTGGATCTGAAATCCATAAAAAAAAATCTCCTCTCGTCCATTTCTCATCTCCCATCTTTCTAACGTCTCTCTCGATCTGTCCAGATCTGAACCGCCGTGATTTTTTTAAACGGTGGTAGATCGGAAAATCGAGCTAAACGAGACAGGTAAATCAGATATAAAAGAAGAAGTATATCATAATATCGTGTATTTATGATGATCCAGGTTTGTTTAACGGGGAAGGAATTCTGTGTATTGTGTAAGTTTTTAGCTAAAATCTAGGCCGGAAGAAAAGTAATTTGGGTGGGTATGGGTTTGATTTCTGCAAATATTGGGAGAAAAGTAGTTTGCGCTTTGAATGATTAATTTTCTGCTCTGTTGTGAATTTCTTTGAGTCAAGGGCTTTGTTAGTTTTTATTTTTATTTTGTATGATATTATGAAGCAAGCTTAATATAATAAGAAAACAAATCTGATGAAGGTTTTGTTAAGTCCCTTTTCTCTTTCCCCTCATTTCTCTTCCCTTTACTGAAATTTCCGCCATTAAAGAACATGTCGAGCTCGTACCAGTTCTGAAAAGCAAACAGTCAAATTCAGACTCAGTACAGAAATGAAACGGATGAATTTGATGTGTTTTTTTGAAACTATGATCACCGCCATGGTTTTTTGCTTGTAAGACAGGGAAACGGCGGCACATGGGAGACATGAAGGAGAAGAGAATAGGGTTTTGAGATTGGTTGGTGGAGGGTCGAATCACAGGAAAGATATTTCTTTCCCTTTTTTTTATCTAAAAGAATAAAAAAGCTGGCTGCACCATAATAATGAACAATTCGTACTTATTGATTTATTTATTTTTAATTAATAATATTAGTAAAGTCCCCACTTATGGTTAAAGAATCAACAATAGTTTGTGTTATTCTTTACCTATTTTGTGAGGCAAGTTTGACATGACTTTTGTGATAGAAATGTATTTTTTAATGGATTAAATTATAAGTTAAATTCTTTTTTGTTTCTTATCCTTCCCTAGGCGATGAAGATTGGAATACATGATCTCAAAGGAGGAAGAGTAAATGTTAAGTTTTAATCATAGACTTTTAGATGTGTTTTTTTTTTAAGTAAATGTATAGGTTAAACAAGTTTAGTTTTTGGACTTTGAGACTTGTGTCTAATTGTTTTTTAGGCTTGTGTTTAATTGTTTTTTGAAATTTTAATAGTGTATAATAGGTCATTACACTTTTAATTTTGTATCACGTTTTAATATTGTGTCTAATGATTTTTGACAAATTCAAAATTTTTAAAAATTAATTGATTTATTAGATATAAATTTAAATTTTATGTCGAATGAAACTTTAAAATTTCAATTTTGAATTTAAAAATTTCTAACATAATAATTTATTAATTAAAATATTAAACATTTAGAACTTATTAGACACTTTCAAGACTTATTAGTTGGATGACAGATGCGCCTTTAAACATAAGTGGATAAACAAATAATAATTTTCTAATATTATCACATTTTATATATTGAGTTTAGTTTCAATTTTAAAATATAAATTATTTTTTTAGTGAGACAATATGAGAGTTGGAGAATAAAATCTTTGGCTTGGTCAATGATATAATGTTTTCATCAGATAAGTTATGCTTATATCAATTTCAATTTATATTTGATGGTTTGGTTATTTTATCATTATATATTTTTAGGAAAGATTTAGTTAACTCTTAGAAATTAAAAGTTACCTGTTCAATATGATAGTGATTAGTCTTGTTGTTAAGGACCTCTAACCATGTGACACTTGTCATGATAAGGGGTCAAAGGCAACATGAACTTTTTTTTCAAATCCGAAGTTTAAGGCCCCGTTTGATAACCATTTGATTTTTAGTTTTTGATTTTTGAAAATTAAGTTTGTTTTCTCTCAATTTCTCTACAATGGTTTTCATCTCCCTTAAGGAAGCATTTGAATTTTTAGTTAAATTCTAAAAACAAAAACTACTTTTTGAAAACTACTTTTTTTAGTTTTCAAAACATGGCTTAGTTTTTTAAAACATAAGTAAAAGGTAGATAACAAAACAAGTAAATCAAAGGGTAGGAATAGTATTTATAGGCTTAATTTTTAAAACCCAAAAATCAAATGATTATCAAACGGGGCCTAAATTTCCATATTACATCATTTCTTGTAGTTAGAAAAAAAAAAAAAACAAATTAAAACTAAGTTTAGAAGTTAAAAACAAAATTGAAAATTAGACAATAAACTTTTATCTGTTTTTTTTCCTCTTCTTCTAAAGTTTTTACGAGAAGTGTTTGCACCGACTTTTAAACCTAGATTAGACTAGTTCTTTAGCTTCATTTCACATAATTACTTTTTGTTAGAATTTGTATTCTATAATGATCATTTGATAACGTTTTTGTTTTATGTTTTTTGTTCTCATTTTTCATTTTTTAAGAAACAGACATGTTTGATAAACCATCATGTTTCTTGTTTCTAAATTTTTAGAAACGTTTCTAAAAAATGGACAAATTTTGAGAAACTATGGGATCGTTTGATAACGTTTTTGTTTTCTGTTTATTGTTCATGTTTCTCATTTTTTAAGAAACAGTCATGTTTGATAAACCATCATATTTCTTGTTTTTAAATTTTTAGAAACTTTTCTAAAAAATGGCCAAATTTTGAGAAACTACAAAAAGTAGTTTCTCAAATTCTGTATCTATTTTTTTTTTTTTTTTTATGTTTCATGCATATATCCATATTTATTTTTTCTTTTTCTACACTCATCTCTTCTCTCTCTCTTCTTTCTCTCTCTTCCATTATATATATTTTTTCTTTTAATACTTCTTTATCTTTTTTTTTCTTCTTTTCTATTTTTACTTTTTCATTTATTTCTTTCTCTTTTTTATTCTTTCTCTCTCTTTCATCATAATCTTTTTTCTTTTAATAGTTCTTTTTTTTCTTTTGTTCTTTTCTCTCGTTGTCTATGTTTTTCTATTCTCTCTCATTTCTTTTTTTTTTTACTTTCCATTAACGAGCTTTGAGTTATTATTTTCTATTTAAATCTCTATTATTTTTCCTTTTGGTACGATTTTAATTTTTTATTAAATAAATAAACTATAATGTATTTCATATTTACCATTAAATGTAAATATATATACACTCCCTTGAAGCTTTATGTCCCCCTTTTACTATCCCCACTCCATTCAAAGTAGGGACTTTAGAAGTTGATGATAAGTGGAAGCTACAGCGTTCAGTTGATGGAGTGTTGATCTTCCTAAGATGACATTGTAAGCTGATGTGCACTCCACTACCAAAAAGTTTACCATCTTAGTAGTTGCATTCAGTCCATCCTCAAAGGTGACTAGAAGTTCGATGTTGCCTCCATTAGTTACTATTTCTCCTCCAAATCCAACTAAGGGAGTTAAATTCTCCTTCAGTAGTTCACTCTCTAACCTTATTGCTTTAAAGGTAGTCAGAGAGAGAACATCAGTTGAACTTCTCCCATTTATGGGGACTCTATGAACCTTCATGTTGGCTATAGCTAGGGTAACTACCAGAGCATCATTATGGGGCTTGTGGATGACCTTAGCTTCAGCCTCTGTGAATTCTAAACTTAGTTCATAGTTTCAGAATGAACTGAATACATACCTAAATAAAATAGGTCGTGTCTGGCCTCGAGAGCAATTGCCTTCCTTTTCCTGCTAAATTCACCTCATGCTGGTCCCCAAAATATGGTTATGATCTCACGTGGGGGTTCTTCATCTGCTCGGCCTCGGTGAGTTACTGACGTATTCCTTTAGATACCCTTCTATAATCAGGGTTTCAATCTCGTCTCGTAGTTGATAACAGTCGTGAGTTTCATGACCGTGATCAATATTTGACTGTCTCTTTTTCCAGAAGGAGTCCTTATCTTGCCAGGGAACTTCACCAAATTCAAAAGGCAAATTTCCATCAAGATCTTCTCAGGAGGGACAATTGTGGAAGTATACCTTTTAAATCGTTGGCCGGCGAAGACCTTGGGGTCTGGTCGGCCTCGGCCATTCTCCTCGGTCCTCATCATTTTTGAGTTGAAAAAGTGATTTTCCTGTATCCTGACTTATCCTTCACGTTTGTTGCATCTTTCTCGATCAAACGTAGCTTCTTTCGATCGTATTAATTCCTCAGCACTCATATACTTTTGAGCCTTGGTTATGAACTCAACATAGGAAGTTTGTTCTCTTTTACCAAACGATCTGAGTAGTCATTTGTCTTGTAATCCTGCTACAATAGCAATCAGAGCAGTAGTTTCTGTGAATCCTTCAACTTGCAACGCTTCCTTGTTGAAGCGCGAGACATAATCATGTAAGGTCTCTTTTGGCCATTGTTTTATGGTGAGCAAGTGCATTTGAGGCTTACATTGATCTCGGCCGCCCAAGAATTGCGTTACAAACGCTCTTGCTAGCTCATTCACTGAGCTAATGGATTTCCTCTTTAGTTCCTATACCATTCTCTGGTTGGTCTTGTGAGGGTAGAAGAGAATGCTCTGCATTTGATTGCCTTTAAAACTCCATGAAGTTCCATATGCATTCAGTATGTGTCCAGGTGTTCAACAAGATCAGTATTACCATCGTATGAGGTGATCGCTGGAACTTTGAACTTCTTAGGAACTTTCTCTTTCATGATCTCGTCAGTGAAAGGAGAGTCGACTTGCTCTATGAGAGCTTTTTGATCTCACCTCTCGATCTCACGAGTTTTGAGAACCTTTCCTTGAATGTTCCCAAATTCCTTCTGGATTTTCATGATGTCGGCTTTTCAAGGAAGACTTTGGGTCTGTGATCTGCGCTTGAACTTCATCTCCTCGGCCTCGACATAAGTCTGGTCAGCCTCAGCCGTAGTCTGGTCGGCCTTGATTTTAGTCTGGTTGGCCTCGGCCTGGGTCTTCCGCTTTAGGTTGATCAGACTTTGCAAGTTGATGTCACTTCGTGATCCTGCACGATCGTTGCTTCAAATTTACATGGTCAGCATCGACCATTAGCCTGCGAGACAACTTGCACAACAGATTTTAACTTACTTGTCTTGCTCGCTTTGCTTTTGACTGAGGGCTGACGTGGCTTGTCGTTTCTTCCAAGGATCAGCTTCTCGGTTGATTTTTGGGTATGAGATTTTGACTCTTCCATCCCCTCAACCACCTTTGCTTTTCTTTTTCTTGGATCTCGTACGAGAGGTGGTTCATCCTCATGTTTTTCTTCGTTTTAAAGGTCTTGCCTGTTGAGCTTTTTCAGAATCTTCAACATGTACTTATCCATGTTGTCGACCTTCTTCTTCAGCTCGGCCATCTCCTCCACTGATCAGCTTATGCCAGTATGAGGTAAAGGAGCGGTCTCTCTTGTTCGTCGTGGGTGACTATCTTGATCGGAATCGTATCCATCTTCGTTTTTACTTGTGTGGGTGACGATCTCTCTCTCTCTCTCTCTATATCTATCTATCTATCTATCTATCTATATATATATTCTTTTTTTTTTTTTTTTTCTGATTTTACTTGCGTGTATTATTGGCTAATGCATTTTTAAAGAAAAATAAAAATAAAGTTTATTATTAAATTAAAGAAATGTGGGTATGCTCAATTGTCTAACCTTAGACAATTTACAAATTAGTCTAATTGAACTAACTCGTGTAAGCCAAAATCTTTTAAGGTGAATTGATTGGAGTGAGACATGATATTGCAAATCAAATTTGAATAACATTAGAAGAAATTTCAACAACATTGAATGATAAAATTTATTATTATTATTATTAAGTTTGTATTGGGCATGAATAAAATACTATAAATTCTTTATAATTGTTTTATATTTCTTTTAATGAGTGTTATATGTTTTATTATATTATATGTAATAAATTTTAATTTTACTAAAAAACAAGAAACAAGAAACAGTTATCAAACACATGTTTGTTTTTGTTTCTTTTCTTAAGGAACCAAGAAATCGAAATAGTTATCAAACATGTTTCTGTATTTTGTTTTTAACAAACAAGAAACAAGAATTAAGAAACGGAAACAAGAAACGAGAACGTTATCAAACATGCTCTTAATAACTTTTTAAAAACTAACTAGTTAAAATCTCTGCACACTTTCGTATTCTTAATAACTTTTTAAAAGCTAACTAGTTAAAATCTCTGCAATATGATTGTTCACACGAGATTTCAACAAAGTAATAAGACACGTGTAAATAAACTTTAATTTGTATTGATTTTAATTTGTGGGTATTGTAAAATTTTAATTTTACTAAAAAACAAGAAACAAGAAACAGTTATCAAACACATGTCTGTTTTTGTTTCTTTTCTTAAGGAACCAAGAAATCGAAATAGTTATCAAACATGTTTCTGTTTTTTGTTTTTAACAAACAAGAAACAAGAATTAAGAAACGGAAACAAGAAACGAGAACGTTATCAAACATGCTCTTAATAACTTTTTAAAAACTAACTAGTTAAAATCTCTGCACACTTTCGTATTCTTAATAACTTTTTAAAAGCTAACTAGTTAAAATCTCTGCAATATGATTGTTCACACGAGATTTCAACAAAGAAATAAGACACGTGTAAATAAACTTTAATTTGTATTGATTTTAATTTGTGGGTATAGTAAAATTTTAATTTTACTAAAAAACAAGAAACAAGAAACAGTTATCAAACACATGTCTGTTTTTGTTTTTTTTCTTAAGGAACCAAGAAATCGAAATAGTTATCAAACATGTTTCTGTTTTTGTTTTTAACAAACAAGAAACAAGAATTAAGAAACGGAAACAAGAAACGAGAACGTTATCAAACATGCTCTTAATAACTTTTTAAAAACTAACTAGTTAAAATCTCTGCACACTTTCGTATTCTTAATAACTTTTTAAAAGCTAACTAGTTAAAATCTCTGCAATATGATTGTTCACACGAGATTTCAACAAAGAAATAAGACACGTGTAAATAAACTTTAATTTGTATTGATTTTAATTTGTGGGTATAGTAAAATTTTAATTTTACTAAAAAACAAGAAACAAGAAACAGTTATCAAACACATGTCTGTTTTTGTTTTTTTTCTTAAGGAACCAAGAAATCGAAATAGTTATCAAACATGTTTCTGTTTTTTGTTTTTAACAAACAAGAAACAAGAATTAAGAAACGGAAACAAGAAACGAGAACGTTATCAAACATGCTCTTAATAACTTTTTAAAAACTAACTAGTTAAAATCTCTGCACACTTTCGTATTCTTAATAACTTTTTAAAAGCTAACTAGTTAAAATCTCTGCAATATGATTGTTCACACGAGATTTCAACAAAGAAATAAGACACGTGTAAATAAACTTTAATTTGTATTGATTTTAATTTGTGGGTATAGTAAAATTTTAATTTTACTAAAAAACAAGAAACAAGAAACAGTTATCAAACACATGTCTGTTTTTGTTTTTTTTCTTAAGGAACCAAGAAATCGAAATAGTTATCAAACATGTTTCTGTTTTTTGTTTTTAACAAACAAGAAACAAGAATTAAGAAACGGAAACAAGAAACGAGAACGTTATCAAACATGCTCTTAATAACTTTTTAAAAACTAACTAGTTAAAATCTCTGCACACTTTCGTATTCTTAATAACTTTTTAAAAGCTAACTAGTTAAAATCTCTGCAATATGATTGTTCACACGAGATTTCAACAAAGAAATAAGACACGTGTAAATAAACTTTAATTTGTATTGATTTTAATTTGTGGGTATAGTAAAATTTTAATTTTACTAAAAAACAAGAAACAAGAAACAGTTATCAAACACATGTCTGTTTTTGTTTTTTTTCTTAAGGAACCAAGAAATCGAAATAGTTATCAAACATGTTTCTGTTTTTTGTTTTTAACAAACAAGAAACAAGAATTAAGAAACGGAAACAAGAAACGAGAACGTTATCAAACATGCTCTTAATAACTTTTTAAAAACTAACTAGTTAAAATCTCTGCACACTTTCGTATTCTTAATAACTTTTTAAAAGCTAACTAGTTAAAATCTCTGCAATATGATTGTTCACACGAGATTTCAACAAAGAAATAAGACACGTGTAAATAAACTTTAATTTGTATTGATTTTAATTTGTGGGTATAGTAAAATTTTAATTTTACTAAAAAACAAGAAACAAGAAACAGTTATCAAACACATGTCTGTTTTTGTTTTTTTTCTTAAGGAACCAAGAAATCGAAATAGTTATCAAACATGTTTCTGTTTTTGTTTTTAACAAACAAGAAACAAGAATTAAGAAACGGAAACAAGAAACGAGAACGTTATCAAACATGCTCTTAATAACTTTTTAAAAACTAACTAGTTAAAATCTCTGCACACTTTCGTATTCTTAATAACTTTTTAAAAGCTAACTAGTTAAAATCTCTGCAATATGATTGTTCACACGAGATTTCAACAAAGAAATAAGACACGTGTAAATAAACTTTAATTTGTATTGATTTTAATTTGTGGGTATAGTAAAATTTTAATTTTACTAAAAAACAAGAAACAAGAAACAGTTATCAAACACATGTCTGTTTTTGTTTCTTTTCTTAAGGAACCAAGAAATCGAAATAGTTATCAAACATGTTTTTGTTTTTTGTTTTTAACAAACAAGAAACAAGAATTAAGAAACGGAAACAAGAAACGAGAACGTTATCAAACATGCTCTTAATAACTTTTTAAAAACTAACTAGTTAAAATCTCTGCACACTTTCGTATTCTTAATAACTTTTTAAAAGCTAACTAGTTAAAATCTCTGCAATATGATTGTTCACACGAGATTTCAACAAAGAAATAAGACACGTGTAAATAAACTTTAATTTGTATTGATTTTAATTTGTGGGTATAGTACAATTTCTAAAGTTTGTCCATTGATTATTTCTCTCTCATGTACAAATGTCTCGAGTGTTTTGTAGATTGTTCTCGAACGTAGATTTGTCTCGAGCGCTTTGCAGCTTGTTCTCGAATGTGGATTTGTTTCGAGAGTATTGCAGCTTGTTCCCGAATGTGAAATTGTCTTGAGAGCTTTGTAGCTTGTTCTCGATCTTCAAAGTCTTTTGGTCTTCTAGACTGGTTTTGCAGCTTGTTCTTGAACGTAGATTTGTCTCGAGCGCTTCGCAACTTGTTCTCGAATGTGGATTTGTTTCGAGGGTTTTGCAGCTTGTTCTTGAATGTGAATTTGTTTCGAGAGCTTTGCAGCTTGTTCTCGAACGTAAATTTGTCTCGAGCTCTTCACATCTTGTTCTCGAATGTGGATTTGTTTCAAGGGTTTTGCAGCTTGTTCTCAAATGTGAATTTGTCTCAAGAGCTTTGTAGCTTATTCTCGATCTTCAAAGTCTTCTGGTCTTCCAGACTTTGGTTCATAGCGTGTTTGATCTTCAACAACTTAAGAGTCTTCTAATCTTTTTGTTTATGAATTATCTTTAAGTTTTTTGGAGAGTTTAATTTCTTAACTCTTGAAATGAAGGATAGCTCCTTTATTTATAGAGCTTTCAATGGGCATGTGAGCTTGGACTTTAATGGCCTTTGGACCGAACCATTGAACTTGGGTTTTGTTGGGATTGGGCCTAACCGTTTGGATTTCAGTTTTAATTTTAGAATTTTCTAATTTTTGTCTTCGAATTAAATTTGGGACAAATATCAATTTATAACTGGTTCCAAATTTAATTATTCATAGTTTTGCCATTAATTTAAAATAATGACGTGGAAATTTGGAACTGACGAAAATTTTTTTTTCAACAATGATACTTTTAATTCAATGTGTGAATATTTTCAAATTCCTGGTTTCTTTTACAATTTTATAAATGAGTGGCCTCAAACCAATTCAACTTAAAGATATTATATTGTTAGATTAAATTGAGTTGTGTGTATTACCTAACCATAATAACATAATAGTGAAGGTTGGAGAAAATTTCAACTCAATAAGTTGATTGGGTCCAAGTACAATTTTTTTTTAAATTAAATTAATTCAATCTTTAGACAATTTTTAAAAATTAACTATGAGCTTCTTTTTAATATTAAATTTTGTGAGCAGTCTACAAGTAGATTGAGTTTAAAAATTCTCTATCTGAGAAACTTTTGATACTCTCTTGATGCATGGGTTTATGAGATTCTCTCAAATTCCCATGGTAAGGAAATCGTTTCACATTTTTGCCCTTCTTTTTTTTTTTTTTTTATGTATATTTTCTTTCATCAATTTTTTTTCTTTCTCATTTTTTTAATTTAGAATTAAAATCAATTAGTGTATTTGTTCCATAATAAACAACTCTATGAAATCGACTATATTTATATGTTTCATTTACATATAAGATAAACTTCATTTAAATTGTATAATATATAGTTCAATTATTTTCAATTAAAATCTAAAGTGGATTTTTTTTTAATTTTACTTTTCCAACAATGATTATCCAAACTTTTAAAGAAAAATCTAAAAACAATATAAATTAACTTGTTTTACACGTATAAAATTAATCTAAACTTAATTGATAAAAATAAAATATTAAATTATTAAAGACAAAAATATTTTATAAATTCAAATTGTTTGAATAATATACCATTTTATGACCACTTAAAATATTATGAACTTGTATTTAAAATTGTATAATAAATCTTTATTTATTTATTTTTCTGCCATTGATATATTTTCCAGGCCTTGAGAATGTGCCAAATATCAAGCTATTCAATTTTTGGATACTTGGAAAGCTTTGACACCAAAGGTGAGTGCTAACCCTAGCTACTTCATGGCATATTCCATGAAAATTTATTTTTGGTCTATTAAATTTTCCCATATCATTTAATAGAAATCTTATAACACCTCATTTTTATATTCAGCAATAGAGATGTCCATTTAACCTGCGGGGCCGGGGCCCTGGGGGACTTGCCCAAAACGGGGCGGGGAATCCTCGATTACACGGTGAATGGGGGAGGGAGCGGGGAGATATTTTTCCCCGTTGGCTAAACGAGGACGGGGACGGGAAATATATTCTCCGTCCTCGTCCCCCACCCCGATTCCCCGCCCCGCCCTGATATATACATTTGTTCGTAATAAAAAATGGTTATGTGCATAATTATCTATATGAAATTGTAAAATTACAAATATTTGAGAAAAGACATTGGGCTTTCAAGCACAGTCCTGACTACGCACATGACCATTTTTTATTTCCTGTGTTGAAAAATAGCCAAGCAATCCAAAATTTTTAAAAATGGTCGAAGTCATAATTCATAATTTTAAATTTTAATGATTGAATGATCAAACTACCCCTAACAACTTCCACATCTAAGATTCTAATTATCATGTAATTATAATAAATTTAAAACAAAAATCTAAAAGAAAACCGATAAAACGGATTATCTAAACAATAAAAAATGTTGGGATACATTATCTAAAATTAAAACAAAAACTAGGTAAAGAATAAATTAAACAACCAATGAAGTCACATGTAAGATGAATTATAGTTTAAACCCAAAAATCAAACTAAATCATTATTTACACATAGCCTGTATAAAAGTAATTAAAATTGAAAAAAAAAAATTGGGGAGAGATTTACCTTGAACGCATAATCAAAGGAGTGATTTTCTAGGGTTTTTTCTTTTTTGTTCCTTCACTTCAACAAGTAATCGAGAGAGCTTCAAAGCTTCCCAGACTCCTTGAACCCATCTCCTTCTTCGGCAAAGCTTCAAAGCTCGTTCAACAATGTGGTTCCTAGGCTCGTTCGGTAAAAAAGGTAAGAAATACTCCTTCATTCTTCCTTTAAAATTTAAAGCTTAGCTCCTTTGGCAAATCGTGAAACTCCGATATAAGAAAAAGAAGAAGCTAATTAAAGTGTTGCTCCCATGGCAGAGTACTCCCATCAAGCAACGACACGAGATAAGAAAAGGAAGAAGCGACAATGAAGACCTTTGGGGCCGAACATTAAGGTATTTACAAATAACAATTTAAATATTATTTGCAATTTTTAGTAAAGATAAGGGGTAGAAAATATATTTAAATATAAATAGATTTTGTTACATTATTTTATACTTTAAATTAGCTAGGTTGTTATAACTAACGTATTGAAATTTAAAAGATTTTGGACAAACCTTTGAAGGTATGGTAAAAGGAACGAGATCAAGTGATCAATTACGTGTTGCAGGAATAATGGGTTGAAAAAAGAAAAAGGAAACCAGACCAATCACCGTAAATAGTGAAGACAAGGTATGTTTCAAATCTGTTTATAACATTAAAAAAAAAAAAAAAAACCAAATTTGTCTACTTCTTGAGCTGTGTATGTGTCTGAAAAAAATACAGAGTAAAAATCAAAGGAACAAAATAACTACAGAGAAATAGACCGTATATAAAAGAATAAAAAGTACGTACAATACCACGAACCTGGATTTTTATCAATAAGTGCAGCAAAAAATGTAGGAATAAGTGAATAAGTGAATTATCAATCGTGACCCCTCCATGCCTTCCCATAGCTGATGTTCACGCCAAGTTTTCTCCTCATATATTTAATAACGTCACGAAGACGAACCTGAATATCATCATTAACCTCCATAATAGACTTAACACACTCCCCTATAATTAATGTTGTAGCTTGACTACCATCATTCTTCACAACATCGATAGAACAATCATGAATATCGATATATTTGCAAACAACCCACAAACTACCATCCTGAAAATGAGAAGACCTTAAATACCAACCACAATTATCTCCTTTGATTTAATCGTCCTAAATTCAAGGCTTTTTTTCAAAGCAAGAAAGTAAATACCTTTCTTCAAATCATCTTTACTTTCTAGGACAAAATTCTCCTTAATAGACAAATTAAATGAAGGAGGATCAAAGTCAATAAATTCAATAAATCTAAAGTCTCCATCATTGTTCTTAGAATGATCCAAAAATTTACCAACATTGTAATTAGAGACAACCGTATTTAAACAATCTAATTCAGCAATTTCTGAATAATCAACAGCAACATGAGGATCATTAGTAACACCCTCTGACATAATAGAAAGGCACCACATAACATCAATGTCCTCAGTAATTCTAATTATACTAGATTTATTCGAACCATCTCTATAGACAGTCAACTGAGTAATAACATAATGACTAGAAAGATGAAGCTTGTTATGATACAATAAAAAAAAAGTGATAAAAACTACAACCGAACCAAGATTTTAGCAACTTTAAAATTCGGATGTCAATTGGCTTCATCCAAATACCCTCATACAATATATTTATTGATTGAAAAGACATTTGAACCTAAAAAAAAGTATCAAGCTACAAGAAACTTGGAAAATAACAAAAAAGAAGGGAAAAACTGAAAATAGGAACAAAAACATTTTTTTAAAAAAAACTTAAAACGGAAAGAAACAAATTGAAATATAGGTAAATGAATGGGACCGATAAAAAAAGAGTAAAAGTACGAGAAATAATAAAAGAAAATAAATTTAACAATTAATATGTTGATAAGGATTTCAAGAATAAGAAATGTAGTTTTAAAAAAACGTATTTTAGAAAATAAAATCTTTATAAATATCAATTTTTTTAAGATTTTAAATAGGTATAAAGATTCTGATTGCAATGTAAATTTTTGAGATTTCAATTTAGATACACTTTTAATAAAATAAGAGAGAAGCTACACAAAGATAAAACAAAGATTTTTTGTGTCCATAATTGAAAAAAAATAAATAAATGGCAAACCACCAATCCTTTTTTGCCATATCTAGAATTATCCCTTTAAACATTGGGCTTTAGATAAACCAACTGTGTGGATGGAGCCCGATGGGCTGACCCATAAAATTTGGATCCAAACATGCATGTGGTCGTTTAATCCAGGCATTTGGGGAATTTTTTTTTTAGAAAAAAGAGTTTTACTCGACTTATTACCAAGAGGTCAAAGATTCGAGTTCTCTTACCTCTATTTATTATTAAACTAAAAAAACCTAATCTATCTCTCTATTTTTTACAACAGCCATTCAAATTTAGTCATATACATCATTATCCCAAATTTTTTGGGCAGAGAGTTTTTGAACTTTTTCTTTTGTTCTTACATCTACTCTTTTCATTGGAGTCCAAATTCTGGCGGCTATTTTTTTCGCACTGCTTTTACTACTAACGGCCCGTTTGGATTGCAAATATAGAATATCTAGGAGTTAAAAACCTAGGAGTTAAATACATAGGTAATAAATATATGTGTTTGGATATAGATGAAAATTAATATTTGGAAGTGTAATTATTACTTTTCTCTCTCTTCTCTTTTCTCCATTTCCCTAGGGAAAAAGTCCCAAGTAAAAAATACTCATCTCCTACATGGGTAATAAAATCCCATGGTTCATGGGTTATTTTTATCTATGAGTAATAATTATTTGGGTTTTAAAAAGTAAATAACAATAAAACAAACATTGATTTTCTATACCATTGCCAAAACCCATCTCAAAACCAATGAAACAAACAGGGCCTTAGTTTGTTTAATTAAGCATCTCAGTTTTTTTCTTTCTTTACTTTATATAAGTAATATAATATATACCCTATTTACGTAGTAATGATGAGTTCTCTTTAAATTTGAATCTCACCCATCTAAATTGTATGGGTTATTTCAATCACTTAGGGGCTGTTTGGGGCACTGAGTGGGTTATAATAACAGGGGGTTATAATAGTCTGTGGGTTATAATAGTCTGTGAAATAAAATAATATTGTTTAAAATGTAGAGTTGTTTAATCTAGAGTTATAATAGTCTGTGTTTGGGGTGCAGAGTATTCCACAGGTTATTATAACACAGGTTATTATAAACTTTAAATTTGATCAATCTCAACCCTAGACTTACGAAGTTCTACAATTAAACACTTAAGGCTAAATTATAGAAAATGCACCTAAACTTTGTACTTTGTTTCAAAAATACTCTTAAACTTTTAAAAGTTTCATTAATATCCTTAAACTTTCATAAAAAGTTCAAAAATACCCTTACCGTTAGTTTTGGATGAAAATCATTAGTGCTTTGTTTCAAAAATACCCATAAACTTTCAAAAGTTTCATAAATACCCTTAAACTTTAAAAAAAGTTCAAAAATATCCTTACCGTTAATATATGGACAGAAATCGTTAGTATCTCGTTTTAAAAATACTCATGAACTTTCCAAAGTTGTATTCATACCCTTAATTTTTTTAAAAAAAATTAAAAAATGCACTTACCATTAGTATATGGACGAAAACCGTTTATCTACACCCTATTTCCTCTCTCTTCTATTTATTCTCTCCTGATTTGCTTCAATCTATGACCTAACACTTCTCTATTTTTTCTCCTTTTTTTTTTCTTTCTTTTTCAATACCCTCTTACTCTCTTCTTCCATTTTTCAATATCTAAAACTTCTCTCATTTTTCCTATCTTCTTAAATATTAGAACTTTAAATAAATAGTTCTCATACAGATATCCAAATAGTCAATGTCTTTGAACTTATCTTGAGTTGGGAAAGAACCAATTTGAAAACAACTCATATAGATACCGTCATTTTTTTTTCTCATAAAGATACTCTCATTTTTCCTCCATTTGCCCAATTCTCAATCATGGAGAACTTTTTTAATTGACCACAACAAATAAACTAATTTGAATTGCAAAAAGAATTAATAAAATCTTGATCCGGTATAAATTTGGTAATGCATATATTTTCTTTCTTTTTCCTCCTACTAGATGTCCTCAAAATTATGACCCAAATTCTAGGGTAATAATACAACTTTTAAAAGTTCATGAGTATTTTAAAACGATGTGCTAACGATTTCTGTCCATATACTAACGGAATGGTATTTTTGAACTTTTCTTTTTAAAGTTTAAGGGTATTAATGAAAATTTTAAAAGTTCAAGGTATTTTTGAAATAAAGTACTAACGGTTTCATTCTAAAACTAATGGTAAGGGTATTTTTTAACTTTTTTTTTAAAGTATAAGGGTATTGATGAAACTTTTGAAAGTTTAGAAATATTTTTGAAACAAAGTAGAAAGTTCACGAGTATTTTCTATAATTTAGCCAATACTTAAATATTACAAAATGTACAATTTTTTTTTTTTTTTTTAGTACGAAATGCACAAACTTCTATTGAACTATAAAAGTTGTTAAAATAAAATCAAATCTCGAATTATAAATTGCTACAATTTAACCCTTTTTTCAACTCTGTAAAATTTGACAAATATAATAGTAACCAATAAAAAAAAATTGGTTTTCAAATTGATGATGTACCTGATTGTAACGATAATTGAGTGTTTGATACAATTACTATATTTCATAGGTAATGCAATTTTTTTTTTTCTGTTTTTTAAGTAATTGTCAGATTAAATTAAGCGCAAAGATACGAACCCTAATTTAAAATCAGTAATTTTAATATGGAAAAAAACAAACAAATAAACAAAAGATATTCCATAATACAGGAAAATTCGATTTTTTTTTTTTTTTTTTTTTTTTTGAGTTCACCGATTTTTTGTTTAAGATTCAGAACCCTAATTTAAAATCAGTAATTTTAATATGGAAAAAAACAAACAAATAAACAAAAGATATTCCATAATACAGGAAAATTCGATTTTTTTTTTTTTTTTTTTTTTGAGTTCACCCATTTTTTGTTTAAGATTCATCAAATTTATATGAGTATTAATGAATAACAAGAAAACATACTCTTACCTCCGCGGTTCCCTTCTGAAAAATTTGCGTCGGACCTGAACGAAGAAAAATGGGGAAACCGCCGATTTCGCCGGAGAATCAGCCGCCTCCTCACCGGAGCGACACGGACGACGCGGACGAGAACGTCAAGCAGCTCAATGAATGCTCATCCTTCTACTTATCATTACAGGTTCTTCTTTTTTACGTTCTGCTAAAACCCTAAGCCCTGAAAATGCATATTTATGGTCCAAGTTTTTTATCTCCATGATTTTCAGGAATGTCTTATAAAAACTAACAGGAACTGGAAAGCTTGCCAGGCCGGTATGTTTCTTACCATCGTTTCACCAATTTTATCATTTCTTCTTGTTCTAGACTCTAATTTTGTTTAGAGGTTTTTTTTTTTGTTTTTTTGTACGGACGTAAATGATATATGACCAAGAGTGAGCGAACGAGAAAACTCGACGAGAGCGAGACAGACTAAACACTTACCAGTTCTGTTCGTGTTAAAAGGAGGGAGGAAGGTCGCCAAAATGTGTGGGTATCAAATCAGAAATCAATTTGACAAAATGGCATGGGAAAGTCGCGGGGAGGTAACAGCCAATGTTGACGCTTGCCCATTTGCCGGTCTGGGTTCGCTTGTTGGAGGAGGAAGAATATGAAGATGGAGATGGTGAGATGGGTTAGCATCGGCGTGAGAAAGTTGAAGATGAGGATGATGATGGGAGCCATGCTATTTTTTCTCGTCTAGCTCTTGTCGGATTTTCTCATCCTCTAGCTCCTGTTGTAACATAAGTAAAATGTTATTCATCATCAATTTGAAAAAATCGGTCATATTTCATTTGAGCCTGAAAATTTAAGTCATCCGTACAAAAAAACACCGTTTATTTAGGTTTATCGTTGAATTTTATAGATTTTTTAAAAAGTATTTATCCCTAGTCTGGTTCTTACCATTTTGAAACTTTAATTTTCAGTCAATATTGGGCAATTCTTTAAATTTTCATCTAAAATGACTGTTCTTTTAATTCATTTACTCACCACATGTGGCAGAAGTTCAAGCTTTGAAGTCTTGCAATGAGAGAAGGAAGACTGGCCAGGCAAGTGAAAGTTCTGGAAAGGGGCAGAGTGTTCTAGATAATATCACAGATTTTGGTTTCACAGATTTGTTGTATTAACTTGTACTGTCTGAGATCTGAGAATTTGAATGATAAAACAACATTGAAATGAGAAAATGCATTGAATTTATAGATGTTTTTCAGGGTCCCTCTTGATCAATTTTGTTGGAACAATACTAGGCTACACTCCAGGTTCAAGAATCTTCTTGTCCTCACAATTCAATCCTTGACAACAAGGAGAGAGAAAACACAGCTAAGAAAGAGAAACTTGAAAAATAATTTTTGCACACCGGAAACATGGAGATTCCTGCAAATCGAGTTGCAGCCAAGTATGGTTCTTTTTTGTGATAATCAGCCACAAGTTTACTTCACAACAACTAAATCACTGACAGGACACTTTCAAGAAATGGATCTACCTTAAGCAAAAGAAAAAATAAAAGGGCATTTTTCTCTATATACAACTATCTAGTATCCACCATGCCAGCCAGAATTGAAGAGACAAGTTAACAAGAGTGGGGCCTAAAACTTGTTTATCATTGAGCTTTGAAGTTAACCAACCTCATTAAATTCCTTCTTTGTCTTGTCCATTTAATGGAACTGTAGATTTTCACTTTCAATCTCCATCATCACAACTACAAACATGAATTTGCAAGCATCGAGCAACAGAACATTCATCCATTTTTCCATGTCTGATACCAACCCTCTCTCTCTCAATCAACTTATTTGGTCCAATGCTAAGCTGGAAGATGAGTATTTGTTTCTCCTGTAGGTATAAAAACAAAGTGAGGTCGGTTTTTTCAAAAAAGAAAAAAAAAGTGAGGTCAGAAACTGATATGTTATGCTTCTAAGCAAAATTAAGATTAATGTGTCTGTTAGTCCATATTATACCTTTCAGGATGCATTGCAAGTCTCTTTCTGCTGGTGGAGGAATGTTACAGCAACACTAGAGTTTGAATAAACAGGCTTTTCTCCAGGATGAAAACATTAACTTTGAAGATTAAATTTAGCAGTAAAATGTTATAGAACAGGAGAGACTACCATTATAAAGGTCTCTCATTATTTAGGGTTGGAACCACGATCGCTGGGTTCCGATTCGTTGCAACGACATGTTGAGAGTTTGGTAGATCTGAGAAACAGATTTTCAAAGAAGCAGTCTCCTACCCAATGCTTGAAGAATTCTCAGCGCCTGACTAAAGCAACCACTCAAACAAGGGAGGAACAAGGTTCACAGGCTAATGAATTGATAGAGATGAGAAAACTAAGCATTGAACCACTAATTTTCAAATCAAAATATAGGCTTATATGAAAGGATAACAGATATAAGAACAAAATGTGTCATAATTTCTTCTCTTTTTTTTTTTTCTGTCCAACATAAGCCTGCATTCTGCGGTGGAAAATTATATCATCATCATATTCAAGAGCACGACAAATGTAGCCAAAATAATTCTTGTATCTTCATACATTAGACAAGCCTTTGATATGAACAATAATGATCGTTATATCATCGGTACGATTTTCATGTTCCATCCATAGTTTATATGACTCGGCAGCAATGGCAGTACATGCATCTTGAGGATCTGCATAACTTGATGCCTATATGGAGAAAAAACATCAGAAAATTTGTTAAGTAGAAAGTATTAAAGATAAGACCTCAAATTATCATAATTTGCACAGAAAAAAAAGAAGAAAAACAATACTAAAAAGGAAAAAAAATTAATCTAAACTGATCTAAGATCTGTGGTTATGATTAAAAAGTAGTAATGCAGCACATGATAATGCGACTAGATATATGCTTACAAATTGGCTAGTAGAAGTTCTGTTCATTGAGTTCAGAAGTTCAAAGGTAATGAGCAACAAGAATAACAGATAAAATAGGATAATCAGTATCTTAACAAGTACTTAACTTTGACAAGACAATCAAGATATCATGACCAAGAATAATTCATCAAAGAAAGATATAAATGAAATGTGGTTTACTAAATCATGCTTGAAATTGATTGCAGTACATACCATGTCAACAACAGTTTGACTTGAAAGGAACTCGAAAACTCCATCACTAGCAACCACAAAGAAAAGATGATTGGGGTTAAGCTGGAGAACTAAAACCTCCGGAATGGCATTTACACCGATCTTCTCTGCAGTACTATCACCTATGCTCCTGGTAAATGCAGTCCCAGGATACAACCCATTTTGAACCCACAGTCGAGGCGGATCGCCACCCTGACTTTCTTCATCACCCCAGCACTGAATATCAGGATCCACAAGTCCTTCTACTTGATCAACACTCAGAACTCTGGCCCCACAAAGCTTAACTCTCTCATACTCATCCTTTCTAAATGGTGTTTGATCATTTGACAAGTCCTTGGCAAGGACACAATTCCCTTCTTTAACTGCAATTACAGCTCTTGAATCACCCACATTGGCCACATAGAGGGTATCCCCAACAACAAGGACTGTAATTGCAGTTGTTCCACTCATGGAATCATCTATCTCACTTGTATGCAACTCATCATTTGTGGATAAAAATGCTGAATTATAAGCTTGCACAGGATCATCTAACAATGTGGGATCATTACATAGCTTTTCTACTAGCCTATCCTTCACAAAATTTGAACATTGCATTCCAAATTGACCATGCCCATCAAAAACACCAAAGAAATGGACATTTGGGTTACCTTGTATATGCGTTCTAATGCAGAAACTGTCTTGGTTTTCTTTATCGGGAGATTCAGGGTAGTAACCACGCTGAGCCAGTACCAAGTATTCCAAATGATAGTTGTGGGAAGACACAGGAATAAACTCCAATGATCTCTCTATCACAGTGTTCTTATCTTGTAGACAGTAAGGAACCCCTTGCCGAAAGTCTTGGGATTCTCCAACCAACGATTTTGGGTAGCGACAGCAACATTTTGTATGGATACAACCCATATTTTCAAACGTAAGCAGCAGAAAAAAACCAGAAAAACTGAGAGTTCGAACTTACCAACAAGGGTTCGACGAAAGTCCTCAAAGAAGAAGCAACCTAAATCGAAGTTAAACTATAAAATACTCAACTCTTGGAGCAAAACCCGGATGCTTCTGACATTATCTAACCAAACCCCATAATTTTTCCAGGGGGAAAAGCCCATATTCTCAGAAGAAAAGCTGAGAAGACGCAAAAGAACAGAGCCTGAAACAGAATGAACAGCAAAACCTATGTAAGAAGGCAGAGAGAAATCTCTTTTTCCCCCATCAGAAAAGAAAACGATTGTGCAAACGAAAGCTTTGTTACCCTTTTCTTTTCCTTCGAGTAAAATTCTCCCTGACGCAAAAGCAAGCACCAAATAGGGGATCCAAAATCAAGAAACTAATCTAAACAACCAAAAGAAAAAAACAGAGTAGAAAAATAAAGACATTTCAAGTGAGTGATTGATAAGAAACAGTACGTTTTAAACAAAAAGAACAGAGAGAAGGGGAAGGTGAAATGGAATTTGGAAAGTTTTTTTTCGCTTTTGAAGAAAGATCACGGCTCGAGGCGAAAGAAAAGCGAAGTAATCGAGAAAAATTTAACCCTAAGAACAAAATTTGGAGTAGAAACAGTCGATGAAATTGTGGGGTTTTGATGGTAACGAAAATCACTCTAAGCTTTCAGTGAGTGTGAGAGAGAGAATACATAGGAAAGGTACGAGATTGGACATCGAAGTGACCCCAAAAACAGTAAGAAAAATTTGTTCGCAAAATGAAAATCTTCAAACACCGCAAGTTTTTCTGGTAATGGAAAAACTGCAGTTGGAATTTCGAAAAGATTTTCAGGAGGGGGAATTGTATAATAGGCTAGCTTCCCGTGAACTGTGAACACTGATTTTGGTTTTTGAATTTATTTATTTTTAGTCAGAAACATCTGAGAATAGGAATTCAAAATTTTTCTTTTGCTTCAATTAGTTAAATTTTTTTTAGTACAATAAATATGAAATATGAAGATTAATCACAAATCTCAAATGAAAGAATATATGTTAATTGCTGTAGAATTATACTCACTTTTGACATTTTTTATTTTAGTTCTCTGTTTTAAAAAATGATGTCTATCTCTCCCTTAATTTATATGGCATGTTTTTACTATTTTTATAAATACATTTAAACTCTTAGTCAATTTTAAAAAATAAAAATTATTTTTTTATTTGAACAAAAAAAATAATTAGATTTTGAAAACAAAGAAATAAAAGACATCAGGAATAATTAAATTTTTGACTTGTAGGAATATCATTTGTGTGCCTTAACCATTCACTAAACTTAAGTTGATTTAATTCTCTAGCTTTTAAAAATTCAGCTTTATACTTAAATTATTATTCCTTTTAAAAGTTGAAAGAGCTTAATTTGATATTTGATTTGAGAAGATAAAGTACCAAAATTTCTTAGAAGAAAATGCATAAATATTAAGGTTCCGTTCGATAACAATTTAGTTTCTAGTTGTTGGTTTTTAAAAATTAAGTCTATGAATACTACTGTCACTCATAGGTTTCCTTATTTTGTTATCTGCTTTATACATATGTTCTAAAAAACTAAACCAAATTTTAGAAACTAAAAAAAATAGTTTTCAAAATTTTATTTTTGGAATTTGGAATTTGGCTAAGAATTCAAATGTTTTCTTCAGAAATATGAACCATTGTAGAGAAATGATGAGAAAACAAAGTACACTTTTCAAAAACTAAAAATAAAAAATCAAATGATTATCAAACATGGCCTAAATAATCTTAATCTTAACCTAATAAGTTTAATTTTTATATATTAGGAACAAGTTTTACTTGTGGTCTCATCCAAAAGGCTTCATATCAATGATTTTTTCTTTATTTAGCTAATGTGGGACTTTAATATGTTATTTTTGTAATTTTTTTTTATAGAACAATTGTTTATACGTAAATTTTCAATTATTGCATAGCAAATAATTTAACAAGACTAAAATATACAATTCGAGAATATCTCTTTAAAAAAAACAAAAAAACAAAAAATAAAAAATTGGGAGAGTTTTTTACTTTCACGGTGCATTGACTCAAGGAGTGGTTCAAGAGGTGCCTAAAGCCTGAAGATGATCATAAGTTTGATTGAAAGATATTTTTTTTAAAAAAAAAAGTATTGTATATTATTTATTTAAAATTCGTGACATCTTGCATGCGTAAATAAAAGATGGAACTGAGGAAAAATTTTGGGGCCACAGAGAAAGCATCTGTCCTTACACGTTTCCATTGGATCAAATTTGTCTTATTGAATATATAAAATCTACCCTTTTTTATACTAACATAAGATTATCTACTAAAAAAACACATAATCAATATGCGCTATCATATAGTTAAGGAAAATTTTATTTTAATATAACAAATAGTCATCTTTCACAATTGCAAAAAATAAACTTGGATGACTATTAATTAATAGAACAAATAAAGTTAAATTATAAGTTTAGACATGAACTATTTGTGTCTAATTGGTTCTTGAATTTTTAAAAGTGTCTAATAGATTTCTAAACTTTTAATTTTGTGACTAAGAAATCGTTGAACTTTTAATTTTGTGTTTAATAGATTATTGACATTTTCAAAAAAATTTAAAAATTAATTGATATATTAGATATAAATTTTGAATTTTATGTCTGATGAAACCCTAAAATTACAATTTTGTGTCTAGTAAATCTATGAATTTTAAAAACTTCGAAAGCTCATGGACTAAATTTATAATTTTGAAAGTTCAAAGACCAAATAAATACAAATCTCAAAGTTTAAGGACTAAATTTGTAATTTAACTAAAAAATAATTATGTAGAATTCAATATAAATAATTAGATTTTAAGAAAACTTTAATGTTCTTTTTAAAAAATTTGTTTCTTTCCCACCTTTCAGCCTGGAATTTCCAAGTTTTTTTTTTTTTCGTAATTTTTCTTCCCAAAGACATTGTATGAAAAAATTTTGGTCGTTGTTCCTTAAGAATAGTAAAAGTCTATCATTGAGGGTTTTTTCTCTATTTGAAATTGTGTGGTAGATGTGGATCTTTGGACGGTTTGAAAATTTGGAGTCTTCTTCCCCATTTTGTATGGCTCACTTTTCCTCAAGTAAATGTTGTGGAAGAACCAAACTTGACTATGTGGACAAAAGTAGAACTTGAGTGCAATTAAGGCTGCATCCATATTTGTACAGCCCACTCTAATCACAAAGCAAAAAAAAATTCTAAAATATTTATAAAAAAAAAATAGTTTACCAACACTTGAGTGAACTGCACAAAGATGGGTTCCAACTAGTCGAGATTGCACTCAAGTTTTTTTTTCTTGTGGACAATAACCCACCTACAAGATATGTAACCATTAACTATTAAAGTTTTTATTCTCTCTCTCTCTTTTTTTTTCTTTTTTGGGTGAAGTTTGGAAGTTTCCTTTTGGTTTGGTATGAAAGGTCTTTATTTTGCATAGAACAAACCAAAATCTTAGGCCCGGTTTGATAACCATTTGGTTTTTGGTTTTTGGCTTTTGAAAATTAAGCTTGTTTTCCCCCAATTTCTTTACAATGGTTTTCATATCCCTTAAGGAAGACTTTGAATTCTTAGCCAAATTCTAAAAACAAAAACAAGTTTTTGAAAACTATTTTTTTTAGTTTTCAAAACATGGCTTAGTTTTTGAAAACATAGGCAAAAAGTATATGACAAAACAAGTAAAATCACAGGTGGAAGTAGTATTTATAGGTTTAATTTTCAAAAACCAAAAACTAAAAACCAAATGGTTATCAAACGGGGCCTTATTGTTTTGTTTTTTTTAAAAAAATATATTACTTTCTTGAAAAATTGAACTAATGGTTCTTTTAACCCACAACCAAAAATTCAAATATTCTTCCAAAGTTGTGAAGTTTCTTATTCAATTCAAGCATACCAACTTTATTCGAGAAAAACAAACCTTTATTTGATTACCCATTAGAGTCATGCATATGATTTAAAAAAAACATTATTTTACCAATTATAATTTGAAAATGGATTTGAATTTTTTTTTTTTACCTTAGTTATAAAGAAAAAAAAAAGTCATGTATATATATGATTAAAAATGAAAGTTCGTCTACACTGTAATAACACAATGAGATTTTGTGTTATTATTTAATGTTGGATAAACCTAACACTATCAAATGAATGGTTAGTTGTTGAAATAGAACCAAATTTCAACTATGAATGAGAAATAGAAAGAGAGAGGAATCTCCATGTGGGGTTAGATTGAGGCCTTCTTTAAATGACAAACACTGAGAAATATCTCTTTGAAAAATTGCAATGTATTGGGTGGCAAATTATAGTTGAAAGATAGACCAAATATATGATCCAAAATGAAATCCCACAAAGATTCTGATCAAAGTTTGCTTTTTCAAATCTCTTTTATCTGAATCTTCATCTTTTTTCCCTTTTTGGATTAAAGGTTGATGATTAAAGGGCTCTTAAACCTTATTTTCTCCCCCCAATCATTTTAGTGCCTTAGTTCACATGATCCACTACAACTGTTCCCATGGTACAATGTGATTGTATATTTCAAACCATGATGTGTAGAAATTTTGTGGCTCAAAAAGATGTAATCAATCCATCAATTCCAATATTTGAATAAAAAGAATCGAACCAAACCAAACCAAGAAATATCCATCTATCATCAAAATAGTCTTAGGGTTAGACGTGTAAATGTGAAAATATACATGGATTTAAACAAAAATCAAAGGCAAATTTAAGCATATAGTTCAAGTGATACTTCTCTAAGATTGAATCTTTAAATTAAACCAGCAATAATTAAGGAATTAGTAACCTTATTTATAGGTCAAGAATCTTAGTTCAATAATATGAAGGTGAGATTCAAATATCTAACCTATTATACAAATGTATAATACTTAACCAATTAAACTATACTCAAGTTAGTAAAATAGAATTTTTATATCAAACATAGAATTACATTGGCAACATGTGGGGTGATTACAAACTGGCTAAGTTATGTTTGAAACTCAAAGGAAAAGTTGGGCCAAGCCCATTCACCCCTACAAGTTGGGTAAACCCACAACTCCTATTTTGGTTGAGGCCTCCTCGGCCCATTGGGAGATTTAATGGGCCCAAACAAGCCTCTATGTGAGCGTAGCTCAGGGTAGAATAACCGAAGTTTTTTTTAAAAAAAAAAAGAAATTTAACAATTGCATGTAGAAATCGAATCATTAATCTTTGATATGGTAATTATTATCTCATTCAATAAACTAGGTTTGATTTGGCACTAAGCAGCCTACCCCTAAGTCCTAACAAAAAGCCAAAATGAGCATAGCTTAGCAGTAATTGACATGTACTCTCGATCAAGAGGTCAGAGATTTGAATCCCTCCACCTCAAGAAAAAAAAAAAGTTCCAACGAAAGTGTGCACAATCATGTAAAAGACAAAAAACGTCCGAAAAGTGTTTGACAAAAGGGTTGAAAGGAGAAGACTTTTGTGTGTTTTGTAGAGATGAAATGAGGAACTATTTTGAAGGATATGAAAAGATTTGAGTAGGAAGTGGATAAGCCTGCTGCTTCTGGCTACTGCATTTGGCCTTAGTTGTGCACAAAAAGCCTGTGCCTTGATATTAGAATAGAATATGAGAGAATGTCCAAAAGCAAAAGGACAAAATGGAAGGTAAATGGGAACTTCATTTAATTTAATTTTCATGCTCCAATTTCTATTCTGACCCATATCAAATCAATTCCCAAATATCTCCCACTGCTAACTGGGGTTTGTTTCTTTGTCTCCCTATGTCTCTCCTAGTGTACACGTGGGTCAGTTTGAGGCCAAAACCGACGTATCTGTTTTTAAAAAAATGATGTCGAAAGCAATTTTTTGAAAATTAGCTAGCCAACTCAAACCGATCGAACGAGTCCAATTAAGTTAACTACGTCGATATTTTTTTCGATTTCGACTTGCACCCTGTGTGTGGGGTTGAACATAAGAATAACCCTATATTTGTGTAGGGTTTTTTAAGCAAAGGGTATTTATTGAGGGAATGGCAATGGGTGGGCGGCCCAGAAAGTTTTAAAACAGTCAGAGTGGAGTACGCATTAGAGAGGAATAATGGGCACGTGCAGAATCTGTTCGATAAAATGTCTGGCCGGGGAACCATACACTATTTGCGCCCTCTCTCCATCATCATCATGTGCTGCCATGGATGGGTGCCTTCCACGTCAGCCTTCATCATGCAAACATTTTCAAACTCACCATCCAAATTCAACCACCAACGAAACAAAATCTCGTCATAACTCAACGATAATTGACATGTATTCCTTCCTTTCAAATCGAAGGTTCGTTCTATTAAAAAAGTCAAAACGTCGAAAATAAAGAGCGCAAATAAATTCAAAACCATGCATGCGTAAATCATCAATTTTTGCTTCACAAAGTCTAGAAGCTTTTATAAATCTTTTATTTATTGTAATCTCTATCGAATAAACTTGCTAGAAAATAGAGAGAATTACATGGAAAAAAAAAAGGAGGAAAAGAAAATTACTTGATATAAGGCCGATGAAGAAGAAGAAGAAGAAGAGTGCAGTTTGAATCTCAAGTTTTCTCAACTCTTTTTTTCTCTCTTTTCTTCCACTACTACACAAAATGCTTCAAAAATCTTAGGCGTGACAAGCCTAAGTGGGGTGCATTATCATGATTTTTATGATCTCTTTGTTTTGTGTTTTTTATCCTTTTTTTTTAATTATTTTTTTTCTTTTCAAGCCCCCCCAAGCTTCTTGGTACTTCCACGTCACCATCCCATATCTCTCTTTGAACCTCCCCACCATTTTTTGGATTTTCTATTTTTTTTTTAAATTGAAAAGAAAAGGAAGAAGAAAAAAAATAGAGAAATAAAAGAAATGAAAAAAAAAAAACAAGTCAACCCCACATTCATCACTCTCATTAACCAATTGAATTCCTCCACATCATCATATCATCACCTTCACTCCTTGCCACGTGGCCTATAATAATAATAATTATTATAATTCCATCTAACTCCTCGCTAGAAAAAGAAAAAACCGCCCTCTCGGAACTTTTATCTACCGCCGCCGCCGCATTCCCCTGTCTTTTTCCGGCGAGCGGTAAACGTCTGAAACACGACGCTCCCAGCAGCCGGAAACTCGTCCACCGTACAACTCCGGCATTTCAACCCAAGCGGCTCCATCGCTCCGGCGACCCTCGCCCACACCCGATGCGACGCGGTAGTCGTCGACACCGACACCGACACCTTCGCCGGGCGGAAAACCTGCACCGCCCTCTTCAACATCCGAACCAAATCGTCGCCGTCGCCGCCATCGTCGTCATCATCATAAACCGAACCAACGCACTCAAAACTAGCGTAACTATACCCATCCTCCGGCGTAACATGAATCGTAGAGTACCGATCGCCGTCGATTCCATTCATGGAGTACCCACAAGGGTCGAACGCGAAATCACAAACAAGAGCATTGGGGTTAATTTTATTGATTCCGGCGAGCTCCGTCATTTCTTTCCCAGCAGCGTCGCCGGTTTTGCCATCTCCAGGACGGCGGAAGAATTTCCTCGCCTGAGTCCGGTCGAGCTCCGTCATACAGATTTCAACCGTGTACAAATCAGAAGGCGGGAAACGAACCACGGGAGTTTCATCGCAGGCGGAGAACACGTGCCAGGCATGTGAGGCGACATTGGAAGGCATAACGGAAGCTTTGCGGTAACAGAGATGGTCAGGGAGGGAATTTTCCAAGTAAACGACTTCGTCGTGGAAGCTGGTGTGAGGGAAAGGCTGTGACAGGGGAAAGATAAAGTTACCGCGGGTGTAGCGGCAGGAGGAGATCGTAAGGCCGAGATTGAGCGCGTGGTGGAGCAATGGACGGATGGATTTGAGTAGCTGAGTGGTACCGCAGGTTTTGATGATGATTTTGGTTGGGTAAACGAAAAGGCTGGATTCAGACAAGACATAAGCATCAAAGGAATGGTTACCGACGGCGGAGACGACGGTGCATTGGACTTCGTGAAGGACTTGTTCCAGAGAATCGAAGCTCAGTTGACGGAGGCCCATGTTGAAGACAGGGTCGTCGCCGGAGAAATGGAGCTCCAAGCGCTTTTCGAAGCCTTCGAAACCGGAAACCGCCATTGAAGGGAATTAGGGAAGGAATGTTAGAGAGAGAAGATTTACAGTAGAGGGTGAGAGAGAGAATGGGAGAGGGTGAAATTTATAGAGAGAGAGAGAGAGAGTGGCGGAAGGGGGTTTAAGAGAGCATGCGAATGAGGCAACCAAGAATCATGATTGTGGGCATTATAATGAAGTGAATAAGAGATGATAATGCTACAAACAAAAAATAGAAACAAAATCTCTCTCTCTTTCTCTCAAACCAGAGAGAGAGAGAGAGAAAGAGAGAGAGGGGAAAATGACCAACAATCCAAACAATGGAGAGTTTGCACTTACTCTAACATTGTTGTCCGTGACAAATATTGATAAAAAAAAATTATGTTCATTAGTGTTGAGATATTACCCGAAAAATGTGAAGATACCTCACAATTTTTACAAAGATACATTTCTCAGTGTTAATTGGTTTTGAAATGGAACTTCATGTTTATCTAATATAGGAAGAGCCTTATGTTATCTAATATGGTATTAGAATAGTAGGTTTTGTCCTGTAATGTCATTTCCTCCCCAATTAATATTGATTTTCATTTATTGAGCCTTCTAATTTATCATAACTTGTCAGCTTAAGTTTTTGAGTTGATTAGAATATTTGGTCCAAAAATTAGGATCGGACCCAAGAATAGATGGGGCATGTTGAGAGGTGGAACCCCATGTTTATCTAATAATTAGAAACCTAACTTAAAAAAGATGAAAATTTTAAGTTAAATTACAAATTTGATCCTTATGGTTCTAAGAAAAGTTATAATTTAGTCTTTATAGTTTTAAATGTTAGAATTAATCTCTATGGTTTGATAAAACCTTTATAACAAGACTATTAAGAGCGTTTTATCAAACCATAGGAACAATATTTATGAGGTTCTATCCAATCATTAAAGACAGAATTCTAACTTTTAAAACCATATAAACTAAATTCTAACTTTGTCCAAACTATAGGAACCAAATTTATAATTTAACAATGAAATTTTTAGGTTAAATGACAAGTTTTGTATCTCTAAGTTTTAAGAGAGTGTCAAGTAAATCTTTAAATTTTAAAAGTGTCTATTAGGTTCTTGAATTTTCTATTTTGTTCTTATTAGGTTATTGAGCTTTAAAAATCTTGCATTTTAAAAAGTGTTGAGTAGGTTCTTCAATTTTCTATTTCCGTTCTTAATAGCTTCATGAACTTTAAAAGTATGTGAAAGATTCCTATACACTTGTTATTTCGTGTCTTGTAAGTTTTTGGATTTTAAAAGTGTGTAATAGGTCTTTAAACATTCAACTTTGTATTTAATAAGTACTTGATCCATTTAACCTTTTTTAGAGTTCAAAAAACTCTTTTTTTAGACACATAATTGAAAGTTTAAGACATGTTAGACAATTTTAAAGTTTAGAGACCTAACTTTAACAGTGGATCGATTAAATTTGTAATTTAACTAAAAGGGAAAAAAATTAATACATTCCCGTTGGTTTGAAATTAATTTTGTTAATAAACACAACGAAAATATAAATGTTTATGAATTAATATCCTAAGCTAAATTGGAAATTGGTTTTTTTGGGAGCACTATAATGCATAAACCATCCATTAATGATTGATATTAGATCAAAGTGGACGGTCTAAACTAAACTAATCACTCAATTAGTTTCTTTGATTGGTATTAAATTTAAACTCTTGTTAATTAACCATCATATATACATCCAGATTTGTCTATAAAAATAATTTTATTTGAATTTGATTAATTATTCACCTTTTTGGTTTTGTTTTTATTAAGCAATTGGATGGACTCAATTATATTTCTCAACAGAAACATGTTTTTTTAATACCCAACAGCTCATTTACATTATAATTATTTAATGTGTGTAGCATAGTTATGATAATGGTTATAAGTAATTTCCTTTCAATAGAAATATTTATTGTTCAAACTTGTGTGAAGGGAAAAAAATTGTGATGATTAATGTGACAATATCATACATATTCTTCCTTTTTCTATATCAATGCCCTAGAAATTTGGATCTAGTTTATATATTAAAAATTGCATGACAATTGATGTTTAAAGAACAAACATTGATAATTTTAGAAACTAGAACTTAATTGATGTTTTTGTGTCTCAAAACAATGATCAAATCTGCCTTTTAGAAGTGAGTTTGTAATAATTCCTACCATTTAAATTTACAAAGAGTGAGAATTCAAAAATATAATAGTGGTTCTATATAAAATAATAATAGAGAAACATACCTTCGTTTTGTAGTATCTATACATGAAAATAAAAAACATATAGTTTATTTTTGTGATTTAAATCTTATTTTAACTCCTAAAATTTTGAAGTTATTTTATTTTCGACTTTACACTCGACATAAACAATTATTTTAATTTAGTCTTAGCTCTCCTATATAAATTAATTTCATGAAACAATATAAACTTGTGTCGTAAGCAAACATGTCCAAAGTGTTAATACCTAACGAAAAAGGCAACTAGTAAGAAATTTAGAGACCGAAATCGATATCAAAACCTAACTTATTAGTATACGTGATTTAAAATGAAAGAAAAATCAAGAATAAAATAGAGTAGCTAAGCCCTTTTGAGAGACAAGGTGATGAAGGAACAGTAAAAATCCATGAAAGGAACCTAAGTTCAGAGGGACAGCATATGTTTGTCTATTCGTAAGAAAGCAAAGAGAAAAATATATTATGAATTGAGAAATAAAGTAAGAAAAAAAAAAAAAAACAAGACGTGCCCAAAAACATTATCAAAATGCATGCCCTTTTTTTTTTTTTTTTTGAATATCTCCACACAAGACATAACATAACAAACCCACAAAAAGGGAAACATAAAAACAACATTGATCAATTTAATTAGGATCCAATTAATTAGGTCAAATGAAAGAAGGGGAAAAATAATTCTCTGTCTCTTTCTCTTTCTCTTTCTTCCCCATGCAATCCAAACACATGGTATTTTTTTGGGTAAAAGGGAGGATTCTAAAAGCAAAACTGATGGGTAATTAATTAAAGTGGGGAGATATTTTCATTAATTAAGCAATCAGTTTAATGATTCTAAAAAGCTGATTAAATTAATTACTTGGGAAACTGTTATAAGGAGAGTTAGGAGAAGAAGGGGTACAGTGTAAATGAGAAGGGAGAGAGCGAAAAAGGGAGTAAAATGAGTGTGTTTTTTTTTTTTTTGAAGAGCCTTTTGGAACAAGATTGAGTGCCGTCAAAACTGTGCCACTTGAGACTTCGTTTTCGCATTAATTCTTAGCTTTTAATTTAAGACTATAGCACACAAGATTAGATCAATAATTGAATATTTCTCCACCCATCATCAAAACCCCCTTGGAAATAACAAGCTTCTTCCCTTCATTATCATTGTTATGCACAACATATTTATGGCATAAATCTAGAGAGAGAGAGAGATCGAGAAGGGGTTCGAGAGAGAAACCAATAACAACAATCAAGAACTATAAGAAGATAAAAATTCATTTAATTAGGTTGTTCGACCTAACTCGTGATTTACTTGCATGTCACATGTTATAGACACACTTTACCAATGACAATTTCTTAAAGTTCAATCAGAATAGGGTAGGAAGGGATTTAGAAGAGAACACAATGATGAGAAATAGTCCGTTTTCAAAGAGAAATGTAAGAAATTTAAAACGAAGATCATAATGTTGGAATTAATTTAATAATTAATTCATATGTAGGTAGCAAATTAAATGATAATTATATTTGGACTATCTAATGGGCATATTGTGTGGTTTTGATTTATGGGTCTAGACTTCCTATACAGTTGTGTGCTCTGTTGACTCTGTTGAACAGAAACCAACTCATTGATTCTAAGGGATTATAGAAACCCTAGGATCAACTTATAAATAACAATGTTATAGTCTCCAATATACTATGCTTCTTCAACCTCCTATTTCCCATTTGATAGAGAGGAGTACTCATCTCGGTCTAAGTTGCCATAAATTGTTGTGTTCAATTTGTCTAATGGTTATAGGTAATGATAATATCTCCTTTAGTTTTGGTTTTCTTCCATGCTTAGATCATTTTTGTAATTGTTGTCATGGTCGTTCTTGAATTGTGTGTCTTTAATTCTTGAATAATCATGAATTGAATTTTCTTAAATAATTCCAACACATAACTCATTTAACGAGTCTGTTGAAGAGTGACTCGTGGTTTACTTACATGTCACATGTAGTAGAGATTAATTTATTTTTTTTATGGATTTACATGCTATTTAATAAAAATATATTATTGTATTTTGTGTGTTAATTTTATAGAATAATTTTTGGTTAGGGGAAAGGGGGGGTGGGAGAAGGGGGAATGATGCAAAAAATGTATGGAGTGATGAATAGGTGAGATGGGGTGTGGCTGGCATCTTCCATTATGACCACAATTCCACCTATATATTTGAACTGCATGCGCACCCACCAAACTCAAATGCCAAAACTCCAATTCTTCTCAAATTCAAATCCAAGCACTTCTATTTCAATCTACCCCTTTTCTTTTATAATCAAATTCCCCCATTCAAATAAATCAATTATAATTCATTTAATAATATGATGGTTTTACTTTTCTAATATTACAAAACATTCTTAAAATCATACCCTATTTTTTAAATATAAAAATGTGTATATTTTTTGTTTTAAAAACTTAACTAATATTTAGAAATTATCTTCTTTTTTTTAAAAAAAAAAAAATCAATACTAAAAAGAAACCTTAAATCATGTCAGATAACTCTTTATGTCATATTGTTATACATCTTTATAATGGTTAATTAAACATATATGTATATAGTGTGAAATTGGTGGAATTTTTTTTTGGGAATAATATATATAATAGTATTGCTTTTTATTTATGTTGAGTTTTTTGTTTTTTCAAAAAGTGGTCAACCAAAAACCACTTTTGGTTATCAAATCCTTTGCTTAAAAAGTCTAAACCAAAAACACTAAATCTTAAAACAAAGACTCTTGCCTTTTACAACAAAAAAAAAAGAAAAAGAAAAAAGGTGTACTCTAGCCATAATCTCCCACCATCGCACTTCTTCCTTCTAAAAATCCTTTTCTCAATCCATTCTCTCAAAGGAAAAAAAAAAAAAAATATATATATATATATATATATATATATAATTTGGGTTTTTTTTGTTATTGTGGGAAAAGTAGGAGAAGAAGAAGAAGGGTGGTGGGTCCCACAAGTCATCCTTTTGGCTTTTTGGGAAACACCATGAGGCTTTAGCACACTCAAAAATCATGGATCTCCCTTCTCCAAACTCTATGATTGGGTCCCACAAATCGGCCGTATGTGCCCCCGACAACCACCATAAGTGGGCCCACCAAACCACAAATCATCCGACGTGTGTCCCAACAGCTCAACTCAGCTGGCCCACAGACGCCCCTGTTTTGTCTTTTTGCAGTTCGACAAGTCGTCCCCACTTTGTGAGGGGCCCACTTGTTTGTGCGACAATCGGCACAGTGCTACAAAATTTTAGCTGATAGCCGCCATATATGGGATTTGGGTTTTGCACGCCTTAAAAACACATTGAATAACACATGTGGCTATTTGCTGCCGTTGAGGAAAAAAAAAAACACACACACACATACTATAGCACTAATGAGACACTCCTTAATAACTAATAAGCCCCTCCCCTTCCCTTTCGGTCTAGGACTCCCAATTGTACCATGCGTAGCACATTTACACTCTTGCTACCTTATATTGTCTTGTGGGACCCACGATTCGATATTTTTCTTAGGAACACATTAAAAATGAAAAAGCAAACAACGCACGAGTAGAAATAGGAATAGGAATGAAGCTTTTTGTGAATTGGTTTTGCTAAGAAAAATCCGTACTTTACCTTTATATAAAACTGGTCCATGTATGTGAAGCTGAGTTTGCTAAAATGCCTATTTCTCGTCTTGAAGGTTGGTAAAATGCATGCATCAAAAGGTGCACGACGTTACCACTAGCTAGCTAGCTCATGGTCCAATAATTAACCTACAATAATAGGTCAAAGAATGGTGGTAAGAAGTTTATTTCTAGCTAAGGTTGCAAGCCAATTCCTATGCTCCTTGTTTAAGCTATAACTTGCTTCAAGCTAATGCTTTTCTAGCATCTTAGCCTTAAAAAAAAAAAAACAAAAAAAACACTTTTCTCTCTTTTCCAATTAGAGTGATATCGACCAATAAGGAAATGTGCTTTACAAACTCATCTCAATATTATTTAATTCATTGTTTTGGATGACATGTGACTTTTTCTATAAGATGTTAAAATATATAATGTATGGTGTACTTAGATGGGGCGTGCTGCAAATTGGGGACAGTGCATCTAGTATATTGGTACATCAAATGATATCAAATTAAAAAATACATGTGAGATTTTATAATTCTCTAAAGCAAATATAGAGTTAGGTCAATTTACACTACTTAAAGAGAAAACCTTATTTCTTTACCATTTATGAAAACTATTTCAACCAATTTGATTTTATCATGACACGTATGTACATAATAGAATAATTCTCCGTAGTGACAAAATCTTGGGGCCATTCCCGATAATTTCAGGTTTTGCAGCCAATTCTTATGGAGTATATTGTTTTTTTAAAAGAGTAATTAATTAATTATTTTGTTCATGTTCATAATACTTACATACGCCCTAAATCCTACGTGGGGGAAACGACAAAAAAACAAGAACCATGCATGTATCTTATGATTACCTTGTTGGATGGCGAAAGATTTTGAAAGCCAAACCCAAGATCACATGTCAGTACTGAGATTTAATTTATATTGGTGGCCTCAATCTTGCATGCCTTGCCCAATTTAATGGAAAATACTTAGGTGCACTCTAAGTATTGTGCACCCCACTTTACAATTACAATTTAAAAAAATAAAAGAAAAAAAAATATTGTAGTTGTAAAGTGAGTTGCACAACAAGTTACACCTAAGTTGTGCTCCAATTGAATTAGTCTCTACTAAGCATATACTCTTCAAAACTAAACAATACCCATTTCACTTTTTATTTTTTTATTTTTTAATATCTATAAGTATCTGACTAGTTTGTGCATATCTCGACTAATCTCACGAGATAACCACTTAACTCTACTATATTTTGTGTCAAAAAACTCGTAAGATATTAAATCTCAAGTGACCACCATAGATTGAACTCATTCTCTCTAAGCCTTTTATTTTTCTCTATGCCCATTTCACTTGATCCACCCCTACTCATAATTCCTCTCTCTCTCTTTCTCTCTAAAGAGAGAATCCAAATGACCCAGCTGGCCTAAGCCCTCAAGGAAGTTTTTAATACTATTTTCATTCATTATTGTTAACCATATAGCAACGTTTAAGAATGATGTTGGACCTATAAAATAAGATAATGGTTTAAAAGTTTTTTGGTCCCTACAATTTTAAGTTTGTTTTATATATTGGTCTCTCTAAATTAAACTTCTAAAATGCCTATTTCGGTCTCTTAACGCTTAAAACTTAATCACTTTAGTCACTAAATTTTCAAAATGTCTATTTTAGTCCTTGAACTTTAAAAAAAAAAATAGTCTATGTTATTAATTTGTCACTCATATTTGTTACTCAAGCTCAAAATATATGCTCACGTTGGCACGTTATACACATATTGAAGTTAGGTTATCCATTTGTTAAAAGAAAATAAATGCAAAAACTAAAATGGTTGTTTGTTTTTTCCTTTTCAAAAAAAAAGGTTTATTTTTTGAAGTGTATGAGGAAAAATATATATTTTGAAAGTTCAAAAATCAAAATGAACCTTTTGAAAATTTAAACACCAAGATGGAATAATTTTAAAAGTTTAAAGACCATAATAAAATTAAAATCCATAGTAATATATCAATTAATCACATATCAAGTGTGAACATATAAAGCATATGTACTAATGAGTATCTACCAAGAGAATACTAGAATTTGTCAACCTGAGTATAGCTCAATTGGTTAATGTATTATGTCATCGACCAAAATGTCAGAAGTTCGAATTCTTCTACTCCATATGTTGTTGAACTCAAAAAGGAAAAGGAAAATTTTCAATTTTTATCCCTAAACTTGTCAAGTTGTATTACCCTAAACTTTCAATTTCATCCGATTACCCTAAACTTTGATAATCGTTGCAATTACTACCCTCTAGTCAATTTCTGCAAATTCACCTACTAATTTCAACATAAAACAACATAAAAATTTCCATAAACTCACTAATTTCAATCAAATCAAGTTTTGCACAAGATTAAGCTTGATCAATGCACAAATTAACCGATGAATATCCTTGCTAAAATTCAAAAACTTAGCTCTAATGCCATTTTTCTTTAAAATCTTATCAATTTTGTATCAAATATATGTTTTATAATATATTAAATGCATAAGAGAATACTTTTTTTAACAATATTTAAAACGAAAACTTATAGGTTTAAATTGCAACCCTTTTTTAAAGTTAATTAAAGTTAAAATTGCAACACTCACCGGTGTGATAGAATGAAATTGAAAGTTTAAGGTAAACATTAATACAACTTAACAAATTTAAAGATAAAAATTGATTTTTTTTTTTAAGAAAAAGAATAAATATTGTCCCCCACCCCTCCCTGGGAGAGGAAACTAAAATGACCCAGCTGGCAATAAGCCCTCCTTTTCTCTCTCTTAATCTAAGAGAGAGAAACTAAGCTATCCCCAAGTTGACCATATAATCTCTCTCTATAAATATGGCAAAATCTATAAGATATGTAGAAGGAGACCCCCCCCCCCCCCCCCCACCCAAGAAAAAAAAAAAAAAAAAAAACTTTGAGCCTTTCCAGACAAATAAAAATGGCAAAATCTATCTCGAAAGATAACCATGCAATGCTCTCAAACACGCCACATTATTTCATGTTTCCAAATGCCATTGCTTTTTAACCAAACCCTATGTTTTCTCTTTCTCTCTCATGTTTATATATTAGTTAAAATACCATTTTGGTTTCGAACTTAATTCTATTTTAGTTTCCGTACTTTCAAATATCCAAATTTAATCTTTGTATTTTTTAATAAAGCTTAAAATAGGTTCTTACTATTATTTTAAAGTTAATTTTGATCAAAATTGGTTAAATAATAATAATAATAATTTTCATGAAAAAAAAATGTGAAAGTATTTTCAAAATTTATTGAAGAAAGACTAATACTAACGGTAAGGACCAATTTTAAGTATAGAGACTAAATTTGGACATTTAAAATTACAGAGACCAAAATGATATTTTAATATTTATATATTTTTCTGTTTTTGTAATTCTTAAAATGGGAATCTAACTCAATTACTCCACGCAAAGATGTATGATTTTGCTCTGTGACTTTTTTAAGGCCCCCTTATCCCTTGGGCTCTGGAAGGCCATCAACAGCGTGCCTTCTCTCTCTCTCGCTCTCTCTCTCTCTAATTCTCCATTCCCTTACTCAATAAGGTTCTCACCATGCCTTCCTTTTCCTTCCTTTCCTCTTACATGAAAATTTATTTATTTATGGAATTTCACGTTCTGTCTTTTTCTTACAGCCAATCATTAATACGTACTGTTTTAATTTCCCCATTTTTCATCTGTATCACCTCAAAAAAAAAAAAAAAAAAATCAGTATGTAAGAACCAAAATCTCTTCAGAGAGTCCAAATTAAGGCAAATGCACACCTTTTATTCTACATAGTACATACAAATTTTCTATTTTCTTTTTTGGGTGGTTTTATGCCTTTGTCCTTTGTTATTTGTCCATAGGAACTTTGTAGTGAGTGCCTGCTTATGTTATGTGTCGTGATTGAATGTTATAAAGTATTTAATAGGTTTTAAACTTTCAATTTTATGTTTAATAGATCCTGAACTTTAAAAAATGTCTGATAGGTCTTTGACATGTGAAAAAATTTAAAATTAGTTGTTAATTTTATGTCTAATAGAACCCTAAATTTTTTATTTTGTGTCCAGTAGGTTCGTGAATTTTAAAAAGGTAGAATAGGTCAATGACTTATTAGATACAAAAAAAATTAGGGACCTATTAGACACGAAATTGAAAGTTTAAAAACCTATTATATATTTTTTAAAATTAATGGATCTATTAGACACAAAATTGAAAGTTGAAAGACCTATAAGGCATTTTTTAAAGTTCAAGGACCAAACTTGTAACTATATATATATATATTTAACTTCAATATTTTACCTGTTTCATTTAAATTTACTCCTTAAATTGCTACATAATTTGATACCTAATTCTTATAATTTGAATTGACCTAATTTAAACATTCAATTTATAAATTCTCACCATGTATGCTTTACTATGATACCCTTATGACATTTTTAGTCCATTTATAGAAAAATTATTCACCGAGGCTCCTACTTTCATAATCAAGTTTCTCTAATTATGACATCTTGCTCCTTGAAACTCCCCTTGAAAATTTTTGTTGTTGGTTTTATCCCCAAAGTATTTATTTATTATTATTATTTTTTTTTGAGTTCAACAACATTTGAGATTGAAAATGGCCGGAATGATTCAAACCTCTGATTTATTGGTCGAAGATACATGTCAATTACCGCTGATCAGCTAGGCTCATTTTGGCAGTTTTATCTCCCTTTTAATTCCATACAAAACTAAAACTCGACATTCTATTGGCTATTTGAATCCAGGGTCGATATTAGAGTAGAATATGGACAAGAGATTACAGCCAAGAACATCACATTGATGATGAGAATCTTTCCCCATAATGAGGGCAAGGCCATGGTTCAAAATCCTTTCACGTGAATGCTTGGGGAGATTAAACCCAAGGATACGTGGACCAAGCTACTTATACGATGAGGACCATGCTATATCCACTATATTTTAAGCTTCCATTATCCATTTTCTAATAAAGAAATTAAATAAATTACAAGACTTTTCACTCATACTAATTGATTAAGCTAAGATGTTGGACCATTTGGTGCATAGGTCTCTACTTATTCCATTGGTCAGATACCAGATTTGTGGAACTCGCCTTTTATATACCCACGTACTAGACACAAATTACTCAAATCCAAATTTCCATAACGTCACTACTCAACAAAACTCAAACAGAAATTACACAAATCTAGACTTTTCAACTTCAAATTTTATAAACTCTGTCATATTAAAACTACTACGAGTCAAACATCCCTTGTATTATAAACAATTTATCCAAATAATATTAATATTTAAGTGAAATACTTGTTAGATTAGAATAGACTTTTCTCGATGGAGTTACTTTTTTTTTAGGCTAAATTGTAAAAATTATTAAAAATACATTTATTCTTTTAAAAATAATATTACACATGATCTTTCATAAAGGTTTCAAAACTTATATTTTTAAAGTAACAATTCTTTAGAATGTTGAATGAAAAGTCGAAAGACGATTTCTATCCTTTAGCCATTTTGTTCACAAAAGGTGAAATATTTTCCCTGGTGGCTCACTAAGGCTTTCTGTTCACTAAGCTGCTGACATAAAGATGCTGTCATTTTGTGGTGTTTTTGTGGACCCCATTTGGTGGACCCACAAAGGTTTAGAGAGAGAAAGAGAAAGGGAGAGCCAATAGCTTCTCCAAGACCCCTATAAGGCCACAATAGGCCTAGAGAGAGAGAGAGAGAGAGAGAGAGAGAGAATAGGTTCTCCCAGCCCCATCTTGTGGCAAGAAGCCATTTGGAAAGGTAATATTATAATGTAAAGAGAGAGTGAGGCATGGAGTTGTAAGCATGGAGGGCATCATGTTCCCTCTGTTCCAAACCCTCTGTCCTCTACAGAAAAGTTGAATTACTTTTTATATTAAAAAAAAATCACCATAAAAAATTTTCTAATATTACAGAAACACCATATTTCTTTTATACATATTATAACTTTTAGTTTATAAACAATTTTTTAATGTTGATGGACTTCCATAATTTTTGATGAACCTTACGTCATTTTTAAAATGATCTGATGTGACAAATAATAAATGAAAGCAGTATAAAAATGAGAAAAATTATAAAAAAATTTCTATAATTTTTCTCATTTTTCCCTCTTAAACATTCTCTCAACTCAAGTAACTCAAACCCCAATTTAGATTTTTTTTTCTTTCCTATGAAAATTTACACATCGAAAAGAGTGGGGGTTCTTTCCTATGCAATTTTTAATGTGCTAATACCGACATCTTGGAACTCTAAAAATGCTTTTTCTTTTTCTCTTTTCTTTTAGCTTCTTAATGTAACAAATAAGATTCTTTAGAACATCATCAATGATTACGCCCTATCTTTTGAACTTGAGAGTGAGAAAGTGTGACAAGCGCATCTCCTCTCTTAATTCTCTCTTCAAAAATCAAGAAGAAACATACCCATTTTCTTTATATTAAATGTACATTTTAAAATATTTGCTAATATATGAAATTAAAATAATATTTTTTTGTCGTGAATTAAAAAAAGTTTAAATACCATTTTGCCCTGAACTTTCATACCTGAATTTATTTCAATCTCTAAGATTTCAATTGGCTCCCAAACATTCATTACAAATATAAACCTATTTTTACTTTATCCACTGCATATAACTTCAAACACTTGCTTACATAAATATAAACTCATCCCAAAAAAAAAAAATAAAATAAACAGACCAAATCACATTCTAGCTAAAATGATTTAGAATTAAAAAAATATATATAGAAATGGTTTTTATTCAAAATTTAAAAACTATAACATAACATTTGAAAGTTTGGGAACCATAAAAGATAACTATGAAAGTTCAGGGACAAAATATGATTTAAACTTTAAAATATTATTATTTTTAAACAATGCATTAATCCAATATTTTAGATTAAATACTCTTCAAAATTAAAGGGTAAAAATCAATTTATACCCCTCAACATTGGGGGTTGCATTAATTAAAACTCTAAACTTTATATCAATTTAAACTTTGAACTTTCATAATTATATTAATTTACACCATCTATTAGATTCCATTTGAAAAATGGCAATTCACATGTGTGTAAGCTTATAATTGTATTAATTAAACTCTTGAACTTTCATAAATGAATCAATTTAAACACTTCATTTCAAATGAATGGATCATTTTCAAATAGATGGTCTAAATTTTTTAAGAAGTCCACACATATGTAAGACTTGATGCATGGACGATTTTTAAATAGATGGTCTAAATTGATTCATTTATGAAAGTTCAAGAGTTTAATTGATATAATTATAAGTTTGCACGAGTGTGAATTAACATTTTTCAAACAGAATCTAACAGAGAGTGTAAATTAATATAATATGATATAATTATTAGTTTAGGATTTTAATTGATACAACTCTCAAAATTTAATGGCACCAATTGACTTTTGCCCAAATTAAAATCAATACGCCTTTTCTTTTGAAAATTTTCACAATTTTTTTTTCCAAAAGAAATATGTTGAATTATGAGCGTCTCTCTCTCTCTCTCTCTCTCTCTCTCTCTCTAGGGTGGTCTTAGGTAGGATTTGATAGGAGGATTTTGAGGGTACCGAGGAGTACCTTAAGAAAGCCACAGGCTGATTGTGAGGGGCATCAGATAACCATCCAGGCAGACAAGTGCAATTAGAGAGTACCAAAAAGTTCCTCTGCATGCACTGATAATGAGATCGGGACAAGCAGCTGCACACTGCTTCAAAATAAAAATAAATATAAATCTATTAACCCAAATAAAATACAGCACAATGATTTTGATGTTCTTATGTAATCATTAGCTTATGTGCATGACATGACGCGAATCATACATTTTTAGTTTATACAATTTCAAATATCTTCAAATCAAATAGGTTAAATTAAAAGTTTCAGTCTTTAAACTTTAAAACTTGAGTTTAAAACTTGTGTTTACTTAGTTTTTGTACTTTTAAAAGTATCTAATAAATTTTTAAATTTTCAATTTATGTCTAATAGATTCTAGACAAATTTGAAAATTTTCAAAATTAATTGATCTATTATATATAAATTTAAATTTTGTCTAATGAAACCTTAAAATTTTAATTTTATGTCTAGTTGATCTGTGAATTTTAAAAAATCAAACGTCCAAGAATTAAATTTGTAATTTTAAAAATTTATGGACCAAATAGACACAAAATTTAAAGTTCATAGACCAAATTTGTAATTTAACCAATAAAATAATATATTCTAAAAAAATGGTTTTAAACAATCTGCCCTCATATTAACGAATTTGGATTCATTACTTAGCCTGCGAATTCCACCTAATAGCTAATACCAATTCTTACTATCTTAATTAACAAAAGAATGTGAATTAAAAAATTTTGCAAATTAAAGAAGTATCTAAAACGATTTTCAAAACATAGAAGTACAATTTATTGTAGAATTTGCAAATGCATAGATGCAATTTGGAATTGTATTTTCAATGAGTGGCGAAAACTATCACTAAAATGCATGACCCAGAAGGAAATAAGGGCAAAGTGGTAATTTTCATATCTCATATTGTTCAAGCACTCACCAATTCACCGTGAATGTAATTGGAATCGTCGACGCACGATTTCAGCCCAACTCCGGCCATGAATTGGGTCGTCTCTTTTTCAAGAGCATATGTTCTATCAAAATATATAGACAATGAAATAACAAATCAGAATACTACAAAATTGAATAACAAACAACACAAGAATAACAGTGTCTTCTAAAATTCATCTGGGTGGTGTATAATGCTAAAACGCCATTCTAGCATCTCAAAACTGAATCAGGGCAGTCTTCAACAAGCAGAGAGATCTTCGCACTACACGTTTCGATAAAAAAAATATGATTTCGATGATAAATGTACAAACGAGCATTGTGTAACAAAGCGACGAGTGCAAAATTCTGCTGTTGACTGGTGTGTCAAGTCTTGAATCAAATATAATTAAATAAAAATATACAAGTCCTTATTAGAGCAGATATGCGGAGATTTTTGCAATAGTAAAGTGCAGAGATAACCAATCGCAATAGACTCGTAGCCACCGAAAATCACGATATATATTTGTCCTTCGAGTTGTGGCATTTACCAGTAGCTATATTTTTTCTGAGGCAACAGACGGGCACTTATCCAAGGTGTTCCACAAAATGTAATCCCCCGAAGTTACCTGTTCATTTGGATAATGAAATGAATAGGTCAACAATTTTTTTTTAGAAATTCAATAAACAGGAATCCGACAATATTATAGTTAACAGACAACAAGTGCTTTTCATTTCATTATGGGCAAAATTTTAAAAGTGTTGCACGTTTTAAGTGCAAAGTTTCTAATTTGACTATAGTAGAAGAATGCACTATGTGACGCATGCAAACTCATACATGGAGCCGCAGAACAGAAGAAAAAAAAGCCATTTCGTGATTTTTTTTTTTTCTCTTTTACCATTCGAATCAAGTACTACACTGAAAAATGTAGCCAACTATAGTAAGATTACAAACCTGGGTCAAAAACTCGACTGGAGCTTTAACAGCTGGGTAAATGCTGACCTGAACAACAAAAAAAGTTCAAAGAGTTATAGGAACAGATGTTTCAGTTCCATATGGCAAAAAAGGCAAACAAAAAACAAGCTATCAATGGGGAAAAGAGGGGAAAATATGACAGTTCAAGAGTAAATATTCTGGGCATTTTTAGAGAGTGGCAAAACGGATGTTCAAAAATTAAACTTGAATATATACCAAGAGCTGTAATGGGAGGAAGAATGAACAAGAAAAAACCATTTTACAAGTCAATTAAATCTAGAGGGAGACAGTATAAATGCACTTCCTTTGTAAGAAACCTTATGGTTTAGTGAAATTAGAACGCCACGAACAGAAATGAATAGAGATTCAACAATGATGTAAACGTGTGGTGTGGCTATTAAAGAATGCTGTAAATGTACTTTAAAGGGGGATGGAATAAATCTGGGCAATCAAAGCTTTAACTATTCTGGAAAAGAAACTTCATGACGTCAACCTTATATCTAAAACCATACTGATTTAATATCTATATGTGGTGAATGCATGCGATTGACAGTCTGATCCACCCATGAGTGCTGGCACTACGAGTGGTCTAGCTTACTAAACCAGAATGAGATCTGCAAAGGACAATTAGAAACTCACAGATTTAGGATCGACAGATATTCCTGATAATGATGCCCCTAAAATCTTGAACGATACCTGAGATCAGAACCCAAAAAAAGTAGGTATTTCAGACTAGCTATAAACTATGTCTCAAATTGGTACCAGTCAACCATCAATAGTCCTACATACCATCTACGAGATATGCATACAATGCCTTTTGAACATATGAGAAATAACAAAAGCAAATGTTGATGATCATGCAGAATGGCTTCCTTGTTAGCAGAACTTCCATATAAGTAAGCAAAAATTCCCAACATGCCATTAGACAAGCACAGATAAGTGGGGCATTTCACATAGTAATTAGTCTATCCGCCTTGTTAACCATAAGAAGATAATTATATAAAAATAACATTTTCTGATGCCTTGATTCTTAACCTGAGCAAAAGGCATGAAGAAGATGCAGAAGGTTTCATGCCATGGCATTCAAGCTGTATCCGTGGTGGAATTAAATCATGTCAAAATTACAATGAGGTGGAGAAAATATTTTCAAAACCATGACCAGTTCTTGCACAAATTCAACATTCCATCCATTTCGACCTAGTTTGTAATTATAAACTCTCTGAAACACCCAGCTGGAGTGAAGGTATAGAAACTACAGGAATAGATCACTGGCCTGGGACAGAACATGTGCATAACATTCTAAGATTGCAGAACAATGATAGGAAACATGAAGCCATTCAACTTCACAAGGGAATGTTAGTACGATAACTCTTTATGACAAGATTTAGCTTCAAACTTTAAGCAAAAGAGACGTTGCAATGCTTGATAGTACAGAAGAAGAGTTTACCTTGGCATAATTGTACGCCTGCCAGCAAAATGGCTCCTCTAGTTCGACTGGAGGAAGATCCTTACTCATTTTCTCCATTAAAAATTCCTCAATATTGACCACATTGCTTCCACTTTCAGTCTCAACGTCACTATCTACCTCCTCCACACTAGCAGAGACAAAACTTGGAGAATGCAATCTTTGGATTTGCCAGGGTGCAAACCTAATTGTTCCAGGAAAAGTTGCCTCAATACTTTTTCCCAAGAGTCCTCGTCCACTTGTTAAAATTTTCCATTCAACTGAATGCTCGGTAGTTGAAACTGTTCCAATTGAAGGAGTTCCATCAAAAGATACAATCCTTCTTCTAGGGAAAGGCATAGTCACAGTACAAAATTCCATAGACAGAGGAGCTTTATAACCTTCCATCAAGCCCAACTTGAACAAAAAGGCACCTTTATCCTCAGATACCATGGACAATTGGTAAAATCCTTTAACAGGAGGCCCAGAAGCACATATGGCCTGATAACGCATTAAAACAAAATTACCAAGTGGGGGAGAAAACATCACGGCTTGCTTATCCATGCCATGTTCAGGAACTTGGGCACAAGGATGGAATGATAAGCCCTCAATACAAGCCTTATTCGACCCTACTAGGGGGAACGAGACATCAGGCAACCCTTCTAATTCAGCTCGACAATTTATTTGACCAGAAACTGATATTTTATCTGGAATCTCATCCCTGTCATACATAGATGCGTTAATGATCTCATGTATCGTAAGTATCACTCGCTGTTTCCCTTTATACAGATATGGCTTCCATGCTGGTTGTTTAAGATCAGCAGGAGGTGGATCTGAAGAAAAACCATTTACTTTGATAGAAAATATATTGGAATAGCTTAGATCCAGGGGTGTTCCTAGCATATAATTAGCAAGCAAGAAAAAAACCAGTCAGATACATGAACCTCCACCAACAAAGAAATAAATTTTGAAAAAGTGAATAGAGTAATACCAAATACCAACCAAAGGGCATTGAACTGCTTATGAAAGATCTAAGTGCATCTTTATCCAAAGGCCTTGGGACATCTGAATTAAGAGCTCCTGTCGCAGTATTGCTAGAAGGAGTGGCAGATGTGCTGGGAGAAGCTACAGGTTTTGCCCTGCCAGAGATTCCTGATATTCCTATGCTGCCTGTTAATGAATCCAATAACCCTCCCACAGATGGAGAAGCACTGACGAGGACATCAGGTTCAACCACATCACCAGTGATTACATCACCAATAGCAAGTGCAACCATGAATGCCCTATAGAATGATGATATCAGGGTCTTTGAAATACTAGACAAGCTATTCTACTCCTAATGAAAAAGAGCAAATAACTTACCATACCCTGTGATGGAAGGAAGATCAAGAAGGAGGGAAGATAAAGAACTTTCTGCTCCAACGGCACTTCCACAATCAGATCTTCTACACAAACTTGCATATTGTTTTACATGCCTAGGTTCAACATACGGCAACACAAGAATGGAATAATGACTCTTTATGTGCAATATTAGTGGCCATATAAAGATACTGTCCCCTTCTTCCTTCTTCACATGAAGTCCAATGACATGTCGGGTAATAGGGTCATCAACCCAAGAATCACTTCCCTCAGATGACTGAATAATGCGAATGCCAAACCCACGGGCAGATCCCTCTCTGTACAAAGATGGAAAATTGATAGCAATGAAGAGAGGGGAGAATGAATGGGAAGTACCAAGCACTCATCACATTATTCAGTCATCACATCAACACTCGAGAAAACTTTTTATGACCACAAATCCTTTTTTCTGAATTTTGAAGGAAATCATTAGTAATAACAGCATATTCACATAAATCTGTTTCACATTCAGCCTTCGTCAAAAGCAACAACAGAGTAGTTTGTGAGAACAAGACCAAACCAAACACTTAGAGATGACAAAGACTGGCATTTACTAAATCGTGAAACCAGCAACACCAGAAAATCTAAACCAGCAACACCAGAAAATCTACTGCAAGTGATAGATTGATATTACATTTAGTGATGACAAAGACTTGTTAGAACAAGATCACAGCACAGACTTAGTGAGGACAAAAACATGTATTGATATATCATGAAACCAGCAACACCAGCATATCTACTGTAAGTGAGATTGATATTACATTAAGCGATGACAGAGACTAATTAGAACAATATCACACCACACACTTAGTAATGAAAACGGCTTGTAATAACTATAACCTGAAACCAGTAACACCAGCAAATCTACCGTAACTGATAGATTGATACTACATTTGGTGATGATAAAAATTTGCGAGAACAAGATCACGCCACATATTTAATGATGACAAAGACTTGTATTTACTATTTCCTGAAACCAGCAACACCAGTAAATCTACTGTGGGCGAAAGATTGATATTACATTTGACGTACATCACAACGATGACACTAAAAACTAGTGCACTACAACTGTACTTCCTAACGAGTTTTTGAACAATAAAAAGTTAAATAGGAACGGAAGTGATGACAATCTCGACTAACCTGTTCTTTCTCTCAACAAATGCAGCAGCTAACTCCGAATCATTAGGAAGTACTGGAGACACGCTAGAGGTAAGGTCGTCTGATATACAACTATCATTCTCGGTCTTGCATGCTGTTCGCCACCGCTTCTCTACCACTGGAAACCTCCTGTAAATTAAAGCCAATAGCAAACAATTTTCATGATCTCGTGTCGAAAAAGGAGATAGAGAATCAAATATAGGTGAAATTCGAACATTAGGCTACTGATTATGAAGAAACCAGCATTGTTGAATGTACAACCAATTGATAGCCTTGGAACAAATTTTGTCATAATCACTTATCCTCCAAAATGCCTCAACATCAAAATCAGAAGCTAATTACTGGTAAGGAAGTAATTCTATATTTGAAGTACGATTCCTTAGCAAGAAGAAACGAGTATTCGTTATACAAGCAAGCATCGTTAATTCGAAAAGAAAACAAACGGTTGAACTCCGAAAATGAAAAGAAAAGATCGAGCTATTCAATTAGGAATCTACTGAAATTAAACATTAAAAGTGAGGAAAAGAACATCCAAACAACATCGGTTGTTGTTCATGCGCTAAAGGATAATCGAGAAAAAGGTAACCTGGAGAAAATAACGGCGTCGAAGTTGCTGAAGATCCAAATAGCTCTGATGCTGCAACCATCAGGCATGGCTTCTTCTCAATAACTACCGGTTCGAAGAATTGCTTAAAACGATGGATGAAGACGACAGGAGAAGCGTTGCCGTGGGTTGGTTTTAGAACTGGCAAATTCACTGGATTTATCTTTAAAAAACCATTTTTGGAGACTCGTGTAAATTTATTCTAATTTATTTTGCAAAAATAAAATAAATATCCAAAATTGAAGTAAATTATTTTTGGAGGAACTTAAATTGAATTAATTAAATCATGACAAATTTTAATTTAATACAATTAAATCTTATAAGATATAAGCGAGAAAGTTAGTATGATTTCCCAAATTAATGAGAAAGTTAGTATGATTTCCCAAATTAATGAACTAAAAAAATCCCAAATTAAACGGTCCAACTCAATTGGACGGGCTCGAGTTGTTTTGGTTTGTGGGTTATGATTTGAAAGAACAGATTTCTATAAATTTCGTTGTTTATTATCACAAGAAATATAAAACAGTCAGATTATCCAAAATTTTAATAAAATTTAGAGGTAAATTACTCATTTAACCTTGTTATATTTTAATTTTCTACTTATAAATCAAAATTAAAAGCCTATATTAGTAAATTTCTTATTTTATTTTATTTTTCATCCAAACACAAAATTTTAAATACATTAATTTCAAAGCTTTCTCATTTCAAACCAGATAAAAAAAATTTTAATCATTTCTCAAATTTTAAATCATTTATGGGACTTTCTTGTCTTAGCAAATTTAATTTTTATTCATTAACCAAAGATTAATTAGTATTTTATTCATACAATATAAGTTATCTCTCGAGAAAATCTACCGTCTTTTCCACTATAATTAAAATTTTGTATATACTCAAAGATTCTAATTTGAGGATCAATATATTAATTGCCAACTAAAATGAACTTACTAGTTTGTCCTAAAATGAAAATAAAATAAAATAATGTTTTGTCCCAAAATAAAAATAAAAATAAAATAACATGCTACGTGCTAAAATTAGTTATATATTAGTAAATTTCTCAACTTTGTGGAGACGGAAATCAACTCGAATGAACCTAAACTGGCCTAAACTCTCAACTAGTGGGATATCTTGTGTCCAACCTATTTTTCAATTCCCTCTTTTCTTGAGGCTCTATGAATGATTTCTTGCCTTTCTTGCTTGAGAAGGGAGGTAGATTCCTCGTAATATTTGATGATACTCTTCAATTGGATGGACATACGAGAAAACCATCTACGAGTTCTTCATGTTTTGTGGGTTATGCTCTGTTTGGATGTTCATGATTTGGAAGAATTTCAATTCATTCTTCCAAATCACAATAGATTTGTATGAATTTCGTTGTTTGTTATCACTAGAAAGAAAATGATTTGAAATCTTAAAGTGATTTTTACGGTTTTTTTTTTTTTTTTGTGCAGAATTTCAATAGGATTTAGAGGTAAATTACTCATTTAACTTTGTTATATTTTAATTTTCTATTAATAAATTAAAATCAAAAGCCTATATTAGTAAACTTCTTATTTTATTTTCTTTTCTAATTACCATCCAAACACAAAATTTTAAATATATATGTTTCAAATTTTTATATTTCAAATGAGATAAAAGCTTTTAAATTATTTATCAAATTTCAAATCACAGGATTTAAAATCATTTCTTGAACTTTCTTGGTTCTAAATAAAGACCTATTAAAAGTTCAAGAACCATATAGACTCAAAATTTAAAAGTTCCAACAACTAATGAATTTGTGCTCTGACAAAAGCTTACAATTTGTTAGTGTAAGACATTAGCTCGATAAAATCAATACTTTCCATTAATACATAAATAAGGATAATAACATATTAGAGAATAAAAACTCAAAGATCAAAACACGCACTCTCTAACGGGAGAATTTGTTCTTGCTAGAATTAGTGGATTTTTCTTAAATTCACATCAGAATTGACGCTTAATTTGCTCTATAATGTATAAATTATTTATCTAACGATGTTAATTTAGCAGCATCATAAACTCTGCCAATATTCTCTTTTTACAAAACCATTGCTCCCATGTTTGCCTTCCTGTACATTAAATGTAAGTAATTCATATTGGTGCACATCCCCTTAATATAACATAACAAAGACAAATGAGGAAGATCAATTCATTTATTACAACATATTACAATTGCAACAAAAGATTCAACTCAAAACAACAGCTTATGGCAACTGAAAAGTGAAACCATAACAGATTCAGATGGATTTACTGGAGAAAGATACCATGTTACTTGACCTTAAACACAACGCGAAAACGTGAACTAGAGGTCCACGCAAAGGTAGGAAATGACCGAGCCTGCACGTCGTTTTGTTCTCTCACTCACCTTCCATTTCTCAACCAGAACTTTCTTTATGCTCAGGCAGCTAGAAACGACAGTTGCGACCCCAGCTGCGGTGATGCCGGGACAATAGACCATGTGACACGATTCGAGCATGGTGCACCTCTTCACTAAATGCATTATACCTGCATCCGTTATCTGGTGACAGTGAGACAGTACTATGTCCTTAAGCAAGGGACAGCCTTCCCCTAGCTCAGCCATTGCCATATCCCCCAAGTTCTGTCCAAGAGTATAAAATATGTTGGGGTTCAAGATGAGATTTCAGTGATGAACTCAAAATTCAAACAATGTAGGCACTAGTAGATTATGAGTGGGGATTTTTTCTTGCAGTTCGACCAACAAACATAATAATCCAACTAGTACATGGATGGATTTTGACCATAATGGCATAGGATTGAACAATATATAATATGCTACCTTACTTCGACCTAAATTATTCTCTAAAAGAGAAATATGGTATGTTGGTGTCTAAGGAAATTTTCTTGTAAGAAAAATGTTCAGGTGAGGGTGGGGATTCAAATATATGACCTCTTGGTCGAGGCTACATGCCTCAACCAGCACAATTTGGCTCTAAGAAAAATATGAGCATTTGGAGGACAGAGTTCTTTCTATACAACCATTGTAATGAAATTAATGCGTGTAAAATTGTAATTCTAGCACTTAATAGTTCGGGAGTCAAGTGAAAAGGAGAAATTACTGTTGTATATGAATGCATTATTTGTGAACATCATCTAAAAAGTTCTTTTCCAGTCCCACCTTAAGAGAGAGAGAGAGACAGAGGCGCATACCTCGAGAACGCTGACATCCATGTAACTTAATTGAGGACAACCTCTAGCAATGGCTGCAATTCCAGCATCACCAATACGGTGGCACCCACTAACATTCAGCTGATGAAGGGAACAACCCTTGCCAATGGCAATAAGCGCCTCATCACCAACCCTAAAAATTAAAATCATAAGGTTTGAGGGAAAAAAAAAGTCCAACAGAAATGTCTTTTCCTCCCTCTCTCCTCTTTTTCTTTTTATTTTTTCCTTTTCTTTTATTGAGACTGTACCTGTCACAAAATCTGAGGCTCAAATCCGTGAGGAATTTGCAATTCTCGCCAATAGCTACAATTCCTGCATTCCCAATCTAGCTTAAAAGAAAACACTCCATTAATAGTTCCTTCCCACTAGAATCTCAATGCTTAATGCAGAACGATAAAGCCCAACCGATCCAACTTGTTTTACCAAGCAAGGGAAATGTTTTTTCACAAATAATATTCTTAATTATTTAGTAAAAAACCAGATTGAGACATAAATAGAACAGCAATCAGACTAAAATATATATATTTTTCTTAAAATGATGCAGGAGAGAGAGAGAGAGAGAGAGACCTCATAACATCGACGAATATGGAGTTTCTTCAAATTTCTGCATCCTTTTGCTATGCCACATATTGCTTCATCTCCAATTCTCGAGCAATCTACCAAGTGGAGCGCTTGTAAGAACTTGCAACTTTGACCAATTTCAAGAAGACCAGAGTTAACAATCTTTTGGCAGTACAGCAAAGCCAATTCAGTGAGCTGACTGAAAAAGAGAAGCAATGAAGAGAGATTCAGATAAAAACAATAAAAATCAGATAATCACCAGTGGGAAAAAATCATTGTGATTAAACAGAAGTAACCCCTGATGCACCAATCAAACACTTGTCGTAAACGAGAATAGCTCCACAAAAAACCCCACAGCAAGGAGGGTAATGCAAGTATTGCAGATAATAAAACTATCTAATACATCCATTTGAATACTCTAGAAAGAATGTCAGAAGGAGTTGAAAAGAAACAATACGGGCAAGATTTTCCGATGGATTCAAGTCCCATGGTTCCAATGTTGTGGCAGCCATTAACTTCAAGATGTGTTAGTCCTTTACAACCAGCTGCAACTGCTTCCAAGCCTATATCGCTCAGGAAATAGCAATCACTTAGAGTGAGATTTTTTAACTTCTTGCAGCCTACTCCAATGGCACGTAATCCCCTGAATCATTAGAAAAATGTAGGAGGGTAAATAAATGAATAATGCTGAGATAAAGATTCTTCCTGATGCTGGTACATGTCAACCATTAATACACACATAATTGTGACAAGAATATCTGACATGATGTTCAATGCTCAATGAAGTCAAGGCTGTATAATCCCCGTCTTAAATGAAGGGGAAAATCCCTAAAGACTAATTCCTTTGCCTTCAACTAAGCAGCAGCTTGCTCATAAAAAGGTTAGATCATCACAAAAATGAGGTCTCCGTGTTGAGAGAAATAATGAGTGTTCCAATTTTTTCTATATAAAAGAATCTTACTTGTCGGTAAATTCTTGAAAACTGTATAAAGCCAATAATTCCAGAGAAGGACATAAGGAGCCTACAGCTACCAAAGCTTCATCTGTGACATTTGTACACTGTAGCTTCAAAACTTTTAGAAGTGGGCATCCTTGGGCTACAGAAAGCACCCCTTTGTTGTGGATAATTTCTGAATCTAGCGACAAGGACTCCAGATATTTGCAGTGCATACCCACAGCTTCTAATGAGACATCCGTTATTTTGGCACAAGCTGCAATACCAAATGCTTTCAATGATTTCCCACAACCACGGGCTAATTCAACCAAACCAGTATCAGTCAACCCTTCACAAAAACGCAAATTTACATCTTCAAGTTGTTTACAGAATTCCCCAACTGCAGCAACACCTCGGTCCCCAACATAGCAACCCTAGAAAATATCAGAGTTGAATAAATACTTCTCAGAAAGGACATTGACCTATAGTAAGTAACCTTAAAGCAAGGAAGCATGGGTGTAACGTGTAATGCATTGGGGAAACTATGATTATTATTAATAAAAGCCTCCGGACATAGGAAGCCTTAAAATAAATTCCGGTTCAGCCAAGCTAGACTTCAGCTGGCAATTCCAGTTGAAGAAAAACCATATAGTTACAAAATTCCAGTCAAAAGCCTCACTCAGAAAAACTTTCAGCTCGTATGCATACAACATACTGCCTGCTCAGCTAATCCACTAGGATAAAAGCCATTAGTCACATAAGAGAACAAGTTCTATAATGGCAGTACTTGAATAAGTGAAGATCATGTATATGCAGGCTGGGCCATCCGCCTTTGCTAAAGCCATTTGGATATCTAAAATTCTAGATGCCACAATGTAAGGGAGGACATGCCAAACCATGATGGCCACCTTCCTACCTAGGACATTAAATATTTAAGTGTTTGCTGTCACCAATTGTTTAGGCGTCACCCTGCATGGACACCCACAGTATAGAAAACCAAGAAGGTAAAAAGAAAAAGAAAAGGACATGACATGCCTACCACTGGAAATAAGCGTCAAAAAGATAATTACAGAACACCATAGATTTGCAACAGTAACAGACCAGGACATAATTCTCAATTATCTGGATTTTTTAAATGAGAAAAGGGAACTTTAAATGTATTGCAGCATATTAATTCTATTAAAAATTCACGTCCATTGATTTAGGGATTTTTCTTCCTTGACATAGCAAACTAAACAAAGAATTACCTGTAGATCCAGTGACTTCAAAAATCTACACTTCTCAGCAAGGGATGTCAAACCCTGACTTGAAATGTTAGAGCACCAAATTAAGCTCAGTTTCTCAAGGTTTGGAAAACCTACGGAGAGAGCAATTAGCCCAGTATCTGACAGACAAGAAGACTCCAGCGCACCTTCAGCCCCAGTATTATCAGTTGCATGGCGTGATTTAAATGGCAAGCGCATGGCTTCATTGCGACGTCTTCTTCCCTGCATAGACATTCCCAATAAAATTCTGAAAAAATCTTTGAGATGCTTTGACTCAATTTGAACCTTAAAAATTTTAATTTCAGTAAAGTAAATCCTAAACTTGAACGAGAAGTGGAATTAATATCCTCACCTCAAAATCAAGCTAAAAAATGACCCAAAAACTAATGAATATATCATACAAAACTCAACCAACATAATATCCAAAATCCAGGCAATTTAGTATTTATAAGAACATTCAGACCCAGCACGTGCAAACCTTGCCGCAACAAAAACCGGCACCTAAGAAATAGAAAATGCCACACCTAGCTGTATATCTAGAAAATAGTAACTCAACAAACAAAGTTAATTTCATTCAAGTTTAGGGTTTGATTTGATGGAATTAATATTTCAAAGTTTTTACGCACATAACTTTAATAATGAATTTCACCTCCCTGAATAAGACTTTTTCCTTAGCTCTCTAGTATAAAAGGATAGGTTGACCTAAATCAAACGCGCACAATCGCCCAAGTAACATCGAACCACTCTGCCAATTACTTTCTAAATTCACACCACCATTCCCCAACAATACGTTCACATATAGTTATATTCCAGTTCACTCTCCAGAATACTCGATAAGCGAACCAAATTCTCCAATTACACATAATACACGCGTGAAATCAAATCAACACGCGAAATTCCATTTCTAAACATATCAAACTGAAAAACAGCATCATCCATAAACCTATATGAATTTAAAGAAGCCAATTGAAGTGAACATCGATGGCTTACTGGATGAAGGGGAAGAGAAATCGCCAAGCGCTCGTCAATGTGGACATTTCTGACATTGACGAAACGGCGAGCAAGGAGCTGAACAAAGAGGTCGGGGCTACCAGTTGCACCGATTCGCAGAGTGGTTCGGCTGAGGCGCTCGAGCTTGAGCCAACGCCTGCAGACGAGAGAACAAGCATCGCGACTGAGCTTGGAGTCAAGGCACCGGAAGATCTCAACGATCAGCTCATCGGGAAGGACGGTATTGATCCAATCATGGCCTCGCATTGTGTATGGATGAATTTTCAATCCCTTCGTCGCTGAAATTTGAGAGCGAAATTCGTTGGCATCAGAAAGAGAAGTCAGAAATAAATATCGGGGAGGGAAATCGGAGGAAGTCCTTTATAGTTGGAGGATCGGTGGAGTCGGCGTTTTGGCTGGAGAGGGAAAGGAGTGATTTACCATAATACCCCTTTTCTCTGTTGATTACTGCCATGCAAGCCATGTGTCCACGTGTCTTCGCCTCGTAACTTTCCCTTCATCCCATCCCATGGATTTTTCTCTTTGAAAATTCCATTTTTATTTCTTTAGGCTAACGCCAATTATATGCTTGTCTCGAACATTTGAGATTTTTTCCTACCTTTCAACTTTCCCCTTTATTTCAAAAAGATTTTTATTCTTTTTAAAAGGTTTGACATTTTATAAACGTTTCAAAAACATTCGTAAAGTGAAAAAATCTTAGTATGTTGGACGAAAAGTCATTATTTCTGACTTAATTCATGCAAACATTCTAATTACTGTTATGTTGTTTTAGGTCATCGTCACGTTGATTTTTTGCCCAACAATCTAAAAGATTTATACTTCAATAGTAGTTTTGAAAAGTCAATTGTAATATTGTAACTTTTAAAATAATATAGGTATTTTTAAAACAAAATGTAATCTTCATGGGTATTTTTTAATAATCTAACCTTTTTTCTTTGTTCTTAAATCTTGAGTATTTTAAATTTAATTAATAAAACATGTTTTAATCAATCTAAATATTGTTCAGACATTACACACTTAATTTCCAGTCTCTACTCACAACGTGTATTGACATTGCATTATCATTTGGTTAATTAATTTTAACACTTTTGTAATAGTAAGATTTAATTGATAAATTTTCAATATATTAGAGACAAAGGTATAATTTTTATATTTATTTGAGTTCAAATAACATGTGAAAGTGAACATTTGACCCTCTGATATTTTGGTCAAATATATGGTGCTTTACCATTTGAATTATGCTAAAGTTGGTAAAATAATTTTTTTAAATGATTAAACTAAAAAAACACTCAAATATTAGTGACCAAAACATATATTTAGCTACTTATCTATTTACTTCTACACTTTAAGACCACTCTAAAAAAAATAAGTAGTAATAAATGACATATACTTTTTCATTTGAGGTCAGAAGTTCAAATATCCTATAACCTCCGTGCCCCACATTTGTAAGATATATATCCGAAACATAAAATATTCAAATTTCTATATCCCATATATTGTTAAATAAAAAATATATTGTTAAATAAAAAATAAAATAAAAATAGAAATAAAGATAAAGGGCGACAATAGTTTGGTCAACCCGATACATCGGGAATCTGAAAACGATACAAAACGACGTCGGCTCAGTTCTGTCCATGATAGGATCATCCAATTCCTTAAACCAAACAGGCCGGTTGTTCTTCCCTCGTCCAGTTCCATCGTTGATTTGCCATACTTGGGAACAATAAAGCAACGTTTTCCTTTTTCCTTGATTTGATTAAAGAAAGAAAAAGAAGAAAAATGTGAATGTTTGGTCGAAGATTCCGTCAGAATTTTACACGAACAATCGAATTCGGAGACAACAGAGAAGAAGCTTTAGGAGGAAGACGAAGAACAAGGCTCCGGCCAACGGCGCTTCTGCTTTTCTTTGATTCGTTGCGCTTCTGCAAATTCTGAAGAATTCACAGAAGATCGCTAGGGCAAAAGTTTAGGCACGACGGTTGGAGCTTGATCTGCGCTATAGATCATGTCGTTCTCATTCTTCAAGCCATCGAGGCCTAAAACCCCTCAGGAGGTGGCCAAATTCATCAAGGACAGCCTTATGGCCCTCGATACCAAAACCGTCGTCGAAGTTAGAGCTCTCGAGAAGGTTAGTTTCAATTCCTCAATTTCGCTCACCATTTCAGCAACTTCTCTTTTGGAGTTACTCTTTAGGTTTACGAGAATTGTATGATGGAATTTCTTTGTCTCCGAATTAGAGGTTATTTGAATATATGAATGATCCTTTGCCTCAGGCTATGGAAGAAGTTGAGAAGAACTTCGTGACTATGAGATGTATGCTCATTGGGGACGCGGAGGTTGAACCCAATGCGGATCAAGTTTCACAGCTAACGCAGGAGATATGTAAGGAGTGTGTTATCGATCTTCTAATTCACAAGTTGCCTGTTCTAGGATGGGAAGTAAGTTATATCTTACATTTCTCGCAGTTGATCGCCTGGCAAAACGTTTATCTTAATCAGTCTTCAGATTGACAATGTTTTTTAATGTAGGCAAGAAAGGACCTTGTGCATTGTTGGTCCATATTGCTGAAACAAAAGGTTGTCTCCACTTATTGCTGTGTACAGTACATTGAGAACCATTTTGAGTTGTTAGACTTTCTCGTTGTGTGGTAAGTTTAAGAATATCACTTTCTGAATTAGTTCATATCTGTATCAAGTCATGAATATATTAATCTGCCAAATAGCGTAGTTGTGAAAGTAATTCCTTATCTTGTAGACGATGGGATGATTTTGTTGACGGCCTTATTTCTCTGACCAACTCATACCATTTATATAATTGTTTAGATGTTATTTCCATTACCTTTTTATACAAGTGCGATGCTACCATTTGCACTCTGCTTACTGCTTTCTCTGATACTTGTTACACGCAGCTATGACAACAAGGAAATTGCCGTGAACTGTGGAAATATGTTGAGGGAATGCATCAAATTTCCAACACTCGCAAAGTAAGATGCATGCTCCTTTTTTCACAATGACCATCAAGATTTCTATTTTCTACAATGTGTTAAAGTTGATTCTACTTTAGAATGTATGAAAGGCAATTCTAAAATGCAGTGAAGCTCCATGGTTGGTCTTTGATGACAATATTACTCAGAAATATTATACAAGTTTGGAGTTGCAAGGACTTGTTGCTCAAATTATGGGCATGCTTGTACAGTCCAGGAACCTCATGTTTACATATTTGGCAATTTTTTCTGCTTGAATTTTTGGCATTAACTATTGTCAGTCCTTCATTCTTCACATTAAATAATGCGTTCAAGATTTCAATTGGATTTTCTTGTTTCTTAAACCCATTTGACTGTGAACCTTTCTTGGAATATAAAAATAACTCTATTGGATATGTGGCCCATATGAGAATGAATTACCTTATGAACTTGAACAGAAGGTTACACATTTGACATCTTTTAGAGAACTTAACGATGTGATTTTCCAATCATTACAAGTTATTGTTAATGAGACTCTCATTGGTAGTGAGAAAGTTCACATTTAAGTTTCTGAGAGGGAAGTTCATTTCTTCACAGTTTATTTTTGTAGTGATTTCTCAGATACATATTGGAGTCTGCAAGTTTTGAATTGTTCTTCAAGTTTGTGGAGTTACCAAATTTTGATGTTGCTTCGGATGCATTTTCTACTTTTAAGGTTAGACACAAGTTGCTGGTATTATGTTTTCTTTGTAAATAATGCAAAATGTGTTGGTTTGATATCCATAGTGCAAACTTTAAACAAGTGCATTTCTCACAGGACCTGCTTACGAAACATGGAAATATAGTTTCCGACTTCCTGAGTGCTCATTATGATGAGGTATGCTGCTTCTTTTCTTTTGACCATTTTTACTTTTAGTCCCTAAATCTCACCCCTTTGAATGTTTTGATCCTCATACTTTTATTTGTTTCATCTCCATTCCATTCAATTGTGAGTGCTAATTAAAAGCGATGAATTCCAAGGACTAGATTTCCAATTCGACCTTTATAGTGCTATTTGTTATGAAAATAGCAACAGTTATGATATGGCTTAGAGTCCTCTGCTTGTCTGGGATAGAAATATAGAATTAACCTGTTTCTCAGAGTTTATCTGCTCCTGATGCGGAAATATATCCCAAAAAGTTATTTATATTTGATTTTTTATGACTCCATTTTTTGTTCATATAGTGAGAGATTATTTTCCAGTTCTTTGACAGATATGAAACACTCCTGACGTCTTCCAATTATGTAACTAGAAGACAGTCATTGAAGGTTCATTCTCGTGGCGGCTCTTTTAATCTCCTTTTATATGACTAAATATGTAATTGTGCGATATTCTGCTGACAAATGTATTTTTGAGTTTAGCTTCTATCAGAATTCTTATTGGAATCTCCGAATTCCCAAATAATGAAGCGTTACATTCTAGAAGTTCGGAATTTGAAAGTAATGATGACTCTATTGAAGGTAATGATTAATAGATCACGTTTAGTGTTTATCCAATTTGTCCAACAGTTGTTGCTAGTGTTATTTGCCATGGATGCTCATTAAGCATTTTCCATTTTCTTGGCTTTTCTGAGCAGGATTCTAGCAAGAATATCCAACTGTCTGCTTTCCACATATTTAAGGTGTTGTATTTTGCTCTTTTTTTGGACTTTGGTATGCCCTTAATCGTTACCTTGTTGAAGAATCTATTACCGTCATGGTTGTCTTTTCTTTGCATCTTGCTGGTTCAAAAAGTTCTATTGTTAAGTAGTGACATTAAACATGACATGAAACTTCAATAGACATTCGAATTCAGAACCTTTTTTTTTTTTTTTTTTTTTTGGGGGGGGGCGGGATCTCGGGAGTCCCACTTACCACATTATGTTCATGGTCCATTCCCACTAATTTCCAGAATGGCTTCACCCACTCTTAGGTCAGTTCCGAGAGACTTAAGAGTTTCAAGTTATTATGTATTCAACCCGGAGGCTTGAATTCAGAACTTTTCGAGCATCCTAAGCCCTTGCTAACAAAAATTCCTACTCATAATGATGTGAACCATTGTGATTTCTTGCTATTTGATGATGACTATAGAGCTTAGGAGCAAATGGAAATGTTTAAAACATGAAGAAGGCAATTGGTTTATATGGTTAAAACGAATTTTAGTTTGAGATAGCCTGTGGATCAAGCTTGCTTAATCTCCTTTTGGACCACCATTTTTCTCTCTCATAGGACAATATATAATAGTTATAATGTGGATCATTTTGTCGAATTATTTTGCAGGTTTTTGTCGCTAATCCTAATAAGCCACGCGAAATCAAGGTTATTCTGGTGAAAAACCACGAAAAGCTTCTGGAATTGCTTCACAATCTTTCTCCTGGGAAAGGTTCTTAGTTTAAAATGGCAGCATTGTTGTCACATTATATGCTCTCTTCTTAATACCTTGAAGAAACAAGCTATGCATATGCTAGTTGAATTCATCGTGTCCGATTTTACAGGTGCTGAAGAAGACGAACAGTTTGAAGAAGAAAAAGAGTTGATTATCACAGAAATAGAAAGAGTTTCACGCTTGCAACATCTTACTCGTTAAAGGCGTCGTTCTACCACGCCGTGCTTTTATCCCTCCAAAACCATGCCTGTTGAGTGAGTTTGCATTTAAAATGCACGAGATATTGATTATTTGTCAAAGCACAAGTTATTAATGTATAAATAATTCTCTTTATAGCGTATTCCATCTAAATGTACTGTGAAACATTGTTGTTGCAAATTGAAGGTGTCTGTAATTAATGTTGCGTGAAGGCACTTTTCAGCCAAGAAATTGCCTGGTTATCTCTAAAATATCAATTCCTCAACATTTTTCTAAGACAAATGTTTTTCCTTCAATGCAATATAGATCAGAAACAAAAAGAGCAGAGTCGGTAAAAGAAGACCGATCAGATATCCCTCTTAACAAATTATTTGATTGCAATATCTTGTAAACGAAAAATTATTTGAGGAAGTTGCCTGTTAGTTTTACACGGTTGGATGTACGAGAGAAAAATTATAAAATGACCTCAATTTTATCCAAGAGTTAAAGATAAATTTTAATATCTACATCTTGACGATTTTAAAGAAGTAGCTATTTTATAGCAACTTCATTGAATAATTTGTTGAGCAAAAGGAATAAAAAAGGCTGAGGTTTAAGGGAAAGGAGCTAAACTAATATCAAATATTTTCTTCTCAACCATGTATTTAGAATCTTTTTTCTATTTAAAAACAATCGATATGTTTAATTCTAAACAATATAACCATTTAATACTGTTTTTTTTTAATTTAAAAAAAAATCAATATTCTTTCAGATCTGATTTATTTGGATTTTAAATAACTGAATCTAACAAATATCGATCCAAGCCCGCCCAATCCCATCCTATTTGGTTCAGTTTTTCGATTTCACCATCGAACATCACAAAGGCAGTTCTCAATCTTCACGCCAATGAATCATTTCCCAAGAAAACAAAGCAGCATTTGAGTAAGACAAAGCATATGAAAATGCTTAAGAATTTACAAACAAAACAGATATATCTATAACACAATTTAGCTGGACAAATTGAACTAAAATATCAAACTTCATTCAGTCAGAATAAAAACTAAAAGCCAACATGAAAATGCTTCAGAGTATTATGTACTTTTTTACCAACAATTATTTTCAACCATACATATATATAAAATAAGCAACTGAGTGATGGAAGCCTGAACTCAGGTAGAGAACTTTGTCCACCTAATTGTCTCCCTGTCTCAGCATCCGCAAAATGGTGAGGAACAAGTTCAGAATGTCCAGATAAAGAGTGATTGCAGCCCATATGTAGTCGTCATATGTAAAGCGCTTGATCAGATTGTCTGTATCATATATAATGTACCCCGAGAAAATTATCGCACCAATTCCACTGTAAACCGCAGTGGAAGTAGGACCGAGAGGGACGAATGCCTACAATATAAAACAACTTAGCTTATACTCGTGAGTGATGAAGATAATGTTAATGATTCGGTTGAAGTTATGTTACATGTTACTTTTGGGGCACTCAAAGTTCATCTTAGGTTAAAGAAAATAATATAAAAACAGTAAGATTTTAAAGTTCTCCCTACTTTGCCTTCTAAATGCTCGAAATGGAAAGATTATATGTATGAAAAGCTAAAGCCCTGTTTGATAACCATTTAAGCCCCGTTTGATAACCATTTGATTTTTGGTTTTTGAAAATTAAGCTTGTTTTCTCTCTATTTCTCTACAATGATTTTCATCTCTCTTAATGAAACATTTGAATTCTTAGTCAAATTCCAAAAACAAAAACAAGTTTTCGAAAACTACTTTTTTCGTTTTCAAAACTTGGCTTGGTTTTTGAAAACATGGGTAAAAAGTAGATAACAAAACAAGGAAAACATATAGGTTTAATTTTCAAAAACCAAATGGTTATCAAATGGGATCTTAGTTTTTAGTTTTAGTTTTTGAAAATTAAGCCTATAAATACTATTTCCACCTATGTTATCTACTTTTTAAGTATGTTTACAAAAACCAAGTTAAGTTTTGAAAACTAAAAAAAAATAGTTTTCAAAAACTTATTTTTGTTTTTGGAATTTGACTAAGAATTCAAATTTTTTTCTAAAAAATATGAAACCCATGGTAGAAATGATGAGAAAACAAACACAATTTTCAAAAACCAAATGGTTATCAAACGGAACCTAAATTGTTTTACCCACAAGAAAATTTCTGGCTCAACCCTAGCAAGATGCTGGTGATAAATATAAAAGTAGAGTCACTAGAGCCACTGTTGACTAAGAAATAGTAAAGGGGCAAAAAATAACCTGAATGAAGCTAGTGAGGAGGAGGATCGTTAGGGCAGTAAACAAAAATGGTCCAAGATAGCTGAAATCCTTGCCCTTCTTTGAGGCCCAGAAGGTGTAGCCAGTTAAGGAAGAAACTACTGCTGAGGTCAAAATTAGTGCTTCAAGCACAATCCTTCCTGCAAGCACCAGCACAGAATCACAAATTTTGATCAATCACAGGACAATTACTCATGCTTACATCTTATCAGCAAGCAATCTGAACAATTAACTGTAGTTATACTTATACTTACCATCAGTGTTAGCACAGCTAACGCCAACTGTGAGGCTAAGTGTAGCCGTAAAAAGTCCGAGGAAGATGAGGTTCAGAGGATGCTTCTGCCTATAAATGTACATTGGCCATAATACTGCAAAGATTTGGAGTTATTGAACGATATTGAACTCTAATGTTAACTCAAAAGAAAGAATTAACATGATATAATTGATAGAAAAAGAAAGCGTTTTAGAAAGGAAGACAAAGCAGCCTCCGAGAAATTGGTGAGAATCAAAAACTAAGGAACAAAAAGAAAAAACAGATATAGGGATTGCAAAGTACAAGATATAAATCATTTTACTTAACGAACAGCCTCTTATTGGATTGATCTGGATATATATATATATTTAGTAAACATCTGAACCATAAAGAGCAAGTAACTAGAATACGATATAAAAAAGTCCGTCTGTTTGAGCTTCATCTATTACATAAGTTCATGGTTGAAAGGCGCCATCCAGAGATGGTGAAATCTGAAATCATGAAAAATATTTGAACAAATCGATGACTCTAGCATCAGCGATCATTCTGACTTTTCAACGCATTTCTTTTTTCTTTTTCTTTTTTTTTTATGAGACTGTTCAAAGCATTTCATGAAAGAAGCCAGAAATATATAACGGAATCCATGAACCAGAAGCTACTTTTTATCGTCGTTAACATTCGATTTGTTGCTCTTGCTTAAAAATGAAGTAAAAGCTAATTACATCGAGAAGTATTCTTCTGACCAAATAAAAGAATCCTACAATCCATGAACGAAAAAAATCTGCTCTCAATCAGGATACCTAATTGATAATCTACCAAAAATATGGACGCCAATCTCAGAAGACGAAAAACAACCGTGACAATAACTCGTTAATCGACATCCCAAATTCCGATCCACGTAATTCAAGAAACCACAAGCAAAAATCCAAACGATAAAATTGATCCGCCCAAGAATCACAAAAGGAAAATTCAGAACCGATTAACAAATATATAAACCAGACCATTCAACTGCGATTCCTAAACGATTGACTTACAGATTAGGGGAAGGAAGCAGAGGAACAGAAGAAGGCCAGAATTTCCCCGGAGAAGGTCGTTGATCGGAGAGTACAAAACGGTGACGGAGGAGACAATGGTGGTGAGAACGATCTGCGCCGCAAGAATTCCGTACACCTTACGAATGAAACCCCATCGGAGCTGATTTTCGCCATAGCTCAAACCTGGGTACAAGACCTCCCCTGATTCTAGGTCTACTTCTCCACCCTTGTTACTCACGCCCGCGTACCCGTACATCTCTCTCGTTTTCGCTCGGAAAATTTTCTCGCTGATTTTCTCGAGAAAAATTTTCTGTGAAAACAATTTATTCTAGGCTCCATTTGTCGACCACCACCGATTAGAATGCCGCTGACTTAGAGTTTTGATCTAGTGACGGAGCCGTGACCCTTGAGCATCACAGCCTCCTTCTGGTCGTTGGATGGAAGGAAAAAGTCTGTGTCGGTGTGTGGATCTGACGGTCGACATCATCAAGCGGAACTTAACGGTGACTGATTCGGTAGCACCTTTAAAGGGTGTCACGTCCTGTCAGGTTAGTGGCTTGGTGCCCATTGTCGCGATTTGCAACTCGAATTTATTACTGCAATTTAGGATTTTTTTTAAATGGATTATTGTAGACCAGTGTTTTAAATTTCGCTCGACATGCGACATTTCGACAGGTAGAAGGCTCCGACATGGGTAGGTAGGGGGAAATTCGTTTTTTCTCCTATTTCATCGACATGTCGTCGACATCTCGACATTTCGAGATGTCGACAACATTTTTTTTTTTTTTTAAGCTCAGTCAGTCACATCTCTCACACACACATATATATATTTCAAATTTAATCTTGAGGAGAAACTGAGTACAAAATATAGAGAACAATTAGATAATAGTTTAGAAAGTGTATATATGGTACTCTCTTAAACCCTAATACAAAATAGGTTCAATCAATAAACTGATTCAAGGCATTTCTAATCTCCAATTCCAATTCTCTTAATTTCCCTCCAATTCTATCAATTTCCCTCTAATTCTCTTAAATTCATTTCAATTCTCTCAATTTTCCTTCATAATTGTCTCATTAAATATAAAAAATTACATATATTTTAGATATATGATGTTAAAAAGAGTAATCAATTATACTATAATTAAGTCACAATTAAGGTTTTATGAAATAATTCAAATAATTTTAATCAACTTTCAAATTTTATTTTTTTGCAAATTCCTACTCGCATCGACATTTCAAATTTTCAATTGACATTTATATCTAAATATTGTCTTAATTTTTAGATATGATGCTTAAAAATAGTCCATTATAGTCTAATTAAGTCAATATCAAAGTTTCATTGGCTAATTCAAACAATTTCCATCAATTTTCACGATTTCCGTAAATTTTCCCGAAATTTTTATCGACATTTCTATTTTCATCAACATTTTCATAAATTTTGGACCTCAACATTTCTATCGACATCGACATTTCGAATCTTGCTGTAGACTATAGTTTCATAAAATTATCAAAAAAATATGATAATTTTATTGATATGCATATGGTGGCAAAGTAAAGAAGTTACAGATTCCATTATCCCACTTTGTCGCTGAAAAGAAATTTGATTTGATTTTTTAAATTATAATTTATTTGAGTCAAAAATCCAACATCAACTTTTAGAATAGAGGTGTCAAATGAGCATAATTCAGCATCGATCAAGAGATCATAAATTTAAACTTTCTAATTAAATGTTGTTGAACTAAAAAAAAAAAAAAAAAAACTTTTAGAACAAATGTATGACACTCAAATTTTATTTTGGAAAAATTGCACAAACCACCCTTAAACTTTTGTTACAATCACACCCTTAAACTTTGAATTTGATAGATTAGCCCTCTGAACTTTGTTAAGTGCTGCAATCACACTATTAAACTTTTAATTTGATCAATCAGTCCCCTAAACTTTGTTAAGTGTTGCAACCAACTCCTTAAACTTAACAAAGTAATAGGGAGTTGATTGTAACACTTAATAAAGTACATGAGACTAATTGCAACACTTAATAAAGTATAGGGAGCTGATTGATCAAATTCAAAATTCAAAGGTGTGATTGTAACAAACCTCATAGTTTAGGGATGGTTTGTGCAATTTTTCCTTTTATTTTTAATAAAGTATAATGTCTTAAGTCGAAATTAAATGACACTCAAATTGGCTTATTTATATTTATTATGATATTTCTTTTATTGAGGTTTAAATCCTCCCTTAAGGCTTGAATCTTTCCTCCATCTATTATTTGAACTCCAAGAAGAAAATTAAGTTTTTAATAAATTAGACCTACAATAGCATTTTAAAAATAGAGAAATGTATAAATAGTTTAACTAGTTAAAACATATATCTCCACTAATAGATTAGAAGTTCAAATCCTCTCATTCCACATGTTGTGAAACTAAAAAGAACATATATTTTCAACCGAAAGGTCAAAGGTTCAAAATGTTATTGTTAGACTCAAAAAGTAAATAAATTAAGAGAGGACAAATTGACTTTTCGAATCCACATAACGTGTTGGAAACTTCACTGATGAGTGATGGCTTTGTCTTCAGTTACATTAATAATAAGAACCAAAGGTCCACTTGATGCTCATTTCTCTTTCATATGCATTTAAGAACTGAGAACTGTTTGGGATACTGAGTAGATTATATTTTTTTGAATTCAACAACATTAGGGGTGGGGGGATTCGAACCCATGACATCTTAGTCAAAAGTACATACTTTATGCCAATTGAGCTATGCTTTTGTTGCCACTGAGTAGGTTATATTAACATGAGTTATAATAGTCTGTAGAATTATGTAATATTGTTTAAAATGTAAAGTTGTTTAGTCTAAGGTTAAAATAGTCTGTGTTTAAGGTGCATAGTACTCCACATGTTATTATAACTCACACCCCAAACAGTCCCTTAATATTTTTTCAGTTCATATTTATTTAATAACTTTGTTTTTTGATATATTTTTTAAATCATATTTTAAATTTTGGCAAAATTTCAAAAAGTAGAAAGCTAGTTTTAAAGAGTTTGTATTTTGTTTTAAAAATTAAACTAAGATTTCAAAAATAGTATCTTCAAAACATAAAAAGTTCTGCTAAATATTAGCCAACAAACTTTAAAAAAAAAATCAAATCAAAAGGATTATTTAAAAAATTCCTGAATTTGTTATTTCCAACTAAAAGAAAAAGATTTTGAACATATTATTTTCCTAGACTAAGAGAGGAGATATTTCCCTCGTCTTACCGAATTAATAAACATCTTCAGTTTCAAAGTATACAATCAAGGGAGCAGAGGAACACCTTTCTGAACTCTGTGAACAAGATAAATCATGTATGATTTGAATCCACCAAATGAACTTTCATGTTCCATATATAAAAATGCCATGGGATGAGCAATATGGATCTCTGGTTTTGAAGAGACATTGGTATTTATTTCCACCTACCAAACCAACCAGCAACCAGAAATCAGAGATTGACCTCAAACTTCCATTAATTTATAGAAGGAATGTTTGGCTCACAATTGTAATAAATTAAGGTCTAAAGTTGAGATCATCAAGTTTATATAACGTAAGTTATCTTACAAAAGAATTGACAATAAAAATCTAAGACCCCGTTTGATAACTATTTGATTTTTTGTTTTTGGTTTTTGAAAATTGTGTTTGTTTTCTCACCAATTCTCTACAATAGTTTTCATGTTTTTTTACGAAAACATTTGAATTCTTAGCCAAATTCCAAAACCACAAAACAAGTTTTTAAAAACCACCCTTTTTAGTTTTCAAAACTTTGGCTTGAATTTTGAAAAGATATGTAAAAAAAAATAATAACAAAACAAAGAAACTCAAAAAGCAGTATTTATATGCTTAATTTTCCAAAACCAAAAACAAAAAATCGAATGGTTATCAAACAAAACCTAAGTTTGTATAATCTATAATTTGGTTCTGTTAATGATTTGTAAAAGTTAGTGTGAGTTTCATGAACATAGGTTTATATAATATATGGGATTTACTAACTCATATACCAAACATAAACTCAAACATTTAACTAGGTGGTGTCAGAGAGAGAAATTCACATACATGATACAACAGCTTTAGCAGGGTGAGAAGATGGCAAAATGTGGATGTAGGTATCAGATGATGACTTTGTCAAAGAAAACAGAAGCACTGATGACACCAATCAGGCACAAGAGTGAGAGAATATTTGCCACTCTGCTTGATGAGTTTGATAAGAAATACAGCTTATGGCTGCTGCTATCTCCTCGGAAACCTCTTACGATCATTGCCTGCAACATAAGTCAATGAATCGAATTTCGTTCGACATAAATGAAAACGTATACTCAACAAAAATTTCAAAATATGAGTTGAAAGACAGAGAAATACAAATTTAAAAGAATGAAGGCCTATTCTTAGGGTACTTATTACAGTAGCTCAAGGCATTTCTACGTTCAGGTAATCGGTTCGGTGTGGATTTCTTAAAAGAATACAAATTTAAGCGATCGATCAACTTATAAATGAACTAATAGCAGTATATTGGAAGCACAGCCATAACATAAACAGAGAAATAGAGAATTGAGAGTTAAAAAGTCAGTAACAAATCGCATGCATTCTTTTCACGTCCTTGTCCATTTTGCAACCTTATCGTATTTACAAAATCAATGTTAAATTAGAATTCTTGCTCTAGATGATCTTGATAGTCAATGTCTAATCTTTTCCTTTAATAACCGAGGGCGGGATGTGGGAATTCCACTCCTCGCATTATGCTCATGGCCCATTTTCGCTAATTTTCACTAATTTATAGTGAGATTTTGACCCTCTAAGGCTAGCTCCAAAGGAGAATAAAGACTTTAAATTATTAAAGCCCCGTTTGATAATCATTTTGTTTTTAGTTTTTGAAAATTAAGCCTATAAATACTACTTCCACTCTTATAGATTTCCTCGTTTTGTTATCTACTTTTTACATGTGTTTTCAAAAATCAATCCATATTTTGAAAATTTAAAAAAGTAGTTTTCAAAAACTTGTTTTGTTTTTGGACTTTGGCTAAGATTTCAAATGTTTACTTAAAAGAGATGAAAATCATTGTAGAGAAATTGAGAGAAAACAAACTTAATTTTTAAAAACCAAAAACCAAGGCCCCGTTTGATAACCATTTGGTTTTTGGTTTTTGATTTTTGAAAATGAAGCTTGTTTTCTCCCAATTTCTCTACAATGATTTTCATCTCCTTTAATGAAATATTTGAATTCTTAGCCAAATTCTAAAAACAAAAACAAGTTTTTGAAAACTACTTTTTTTAGTTTTCAAAACATGGCTTGGTTTTTAAAAACATAGGCAAAAAGTATATGACAAAACAAATAAAACCATAGGTGGGAGTAGTATTTATAGGCTTAATTTTTAAAAACCAAAAACCAAAAACCAAATGGTTATCAAACGGGGCCCAAATGATTATCAAACGAGACCTAAGTTTTCAACCTGGGTATGAACCAAGACCTTATCTAAGAACCTTGGGGTATCTTGATAGCCAATTTTTTTTAAAATGGAAAACAAATATAATTGATGAATGAAATTCACAAAAGAAGGGCAAAGCCAACCCAAAGGAGTTACAAAAGAAAGGAGATGGTAAGAGCTAAAAAAGGATGTGCATTTACACCAAGAAATCAAAAAAAGTCCTGAAAGAAAATTGATGATTAGAAACATTTAGCACTTTGAGAACATAGACAAAGTACAAACAAAGCACTCAGTAACTAAAGAAATGCTCAGTAATATGCAGTGAATAGGTTACCTGAGAAATCTGCTCTGCATGGCTAAAAATATTTTTGAAAATGCGACGGAGATAAGTAAAGAAAACTGCACGGACAACCAAAACAACCAAAATAAGCATTTCAATGATATAATGATTTTAAACCAAAGCACTTTGATATGAAATGTGACATATTAGCGTTAAAGTTAACATTGAAGATTATCAACCTAGTGCATGATAATTTCTATAATGAAATGCTTCAAATCATGAAGCATTTGCACAGTAAAAATTTTGGGGAAAAAATATTGCCCCAGAACCGAAAGTTCCTCGGATAAAACTGTTCTACACGATTGATAAACATAGGATTCAGGGTAGAATCAGTGTGACATGCTAAGCGTAGGGTAAATTAATATTTCTATGCCTACAAACCATGACAAGAGCTTCCCCATGCTACACAAGTTTCAAATAAGAAGGTTGTGCTTTTGATGTATACAAGTTGCCAACGTCACTGGATGCTTACCGTCAACCGTTTCCATTGTGGTCAATAGTTGCCAGTTTATCCTGCGGGATACAACCCCTAAGGCAACATTTCGAACCTGGCAGCAAATGATTCCTTTTGTAAATGGCAAAAAACATTAACATAAAAATGAGGCAATGAATGCCACTAACAATTCTGTCAAAGATTTATCAATCATTAGTATAACTTTATCAGTAATTAATCAATCTCTTACCTCATCAAACACCAGACTGACGAATCTCAAAGAAAGTAAAAGTGTAAGGGTGATTTCAGAAACTGGAACGCCAAAATACGCCAAAGGAAGTATATACCAACGTATGGCAAATGCAAGTTGTTCGGGGGCTGTGGTTGTGAGGCAGAGACTTGCACTTTGGAAGACCTTCAAGTAAAATCAAACCAAGAGCAGAGAAAGAGATCCTTTCAGGCAATTTAAAACCAATTAATCCAATCTAGTTTACACTTCCTTTTACCATCTCAATACCCATTTATGTCAAATAAAGTGTTAAAGCAAAAATTAACATGGAGTTGATAATAAGAATATTCAACTTACAACAAAAGTTAAACATGCTGATGTACTTGCTATTGACAAGCCCTTCCTCGTAAAAGTTAAAGGGCCAAGTTTTGCAATTAAATAAGAGTAACCTCCCAGAGATGCAGGGAGCTCAGGCAATCCCATCAGTCCAGGTGGAGGAGTCCTTGATTGGAGGAGGGATGGCACTCCGTCCGCACCCAGCCCCAACATGATGAACAAAATTCCTGAGAGTAGAGAAACTCTTCCCAGTTGGTCCTAGAAAGTAAAAGAATCCCTCCACTATTATCACATTGTTCCATCCAATGGAATGAAATGTTAACCACAAGCATTACTGAGGTCCTAAATTTCCATTAATTGAAAGAAAGATAGGTATCATATTTGGCTTTTGATCGAAATGTACCTTCCATAACTCGGTTGGAAGAATCCATATGGATAGGAAAGCCAAGAAAATCACTAATCCAAAACGAATAGTGATATTTGACCTCGCCGGTAGGACAACTAGAGCCAAAAGCCATACCTGCCAAACAAAATGAACAGTCAACAGGGATTCATAGAACCAATGGTTTGAAGACCAACAAAAGCCACAGTGGAAGAATTTACGAATCGTGAATGAGCAAAAAATGGGACGAACTTCAAGTTGATTAATTCATTCCAAAAAACAAGATTAGTCAAGTGACCAAGCTTGTGAAGCTCTACAGCCAACAAACATCCAAGATTTTTCCATTGAAAAACTACAAATTACCCATCTAAATATTCAAGATTGTAGGAAAAACCTAAGCATCAAATTTTCAACCATAACATGCTGTGAAAGATACAACCACAAACCAAGAAAGTCCAGACAAAATTTAACTCACCAATTTGATTCGCGGGTCTACAGAGTGAAGAAATGTGACTGGCGACGAAATGAACTGGCTGATGGGGCTGGCGGTTGCACCGGCAATCAACCGCAAAACTTTATCGGCGGCTAAAGCTCCATTCGGTAACCATTTCAGCCACTTCTCAGTTCCAGCATCGTCACTCTTCGAAGCTCTAACTCTAAAACTCGTCTTCCCCACTGGCTTAAGGACGATTTTCCAGTAAACTGAGGCTCCAACTTTGCCGGAATTTAGGGCTGAAATTGAGGTAAATTTTGGGGCCACTGGGGATTTGGGAATATGAATGAGGGATGGAAGAGAATAGGCGACTGTTCGAAAATAACTGTACGGACAGTTCATGGAGGACGAATCGATGAAGAAGAGAGCGAGTTCTCTCTTCGGGAGTTTGCGAACTGTTCCGTGCCGTCGGATTTTTCTCCGGGTTATGGCGGGAATTCGTTTTCCGGTAATATTGTGGGCTTTTCTAGTCAGATTTTTGCGGTTGATTGCCGGTGGCTGAAAGGGGGCTCCATTAGGTTAAATTACATTACAGCCCTTTTTCTTTTCTTTTTTTTTTAAGTAGATTGACACAGTTTTGATTTTCTGTCTAATAAATCTCTAAAACTTAAAAACTTTAAGCTACAAATTTAGTCTAAAATTTTAAATTTATATCTTTTTAGTTCATGAACTCTAAAAAATATCTAATAGATCCTCGACTTTTGTCCAATAAGTCCCTAGATTTAAAAATGTGTAAAATAGATCATTAAACTTTCAATTCTATGTCCAATAGTCCCTAAATTTTTAATTTTACGTCTACTAAGTTTTTGACTTGACATTTTTTAAAGGTTAAATTATCAAAAATACCCCTGAACTATGAGATTGGTTTCAATTATACCTATGAACTTTGAAAAGTTTCATTTTAACCCTTGAACTTTGAAGTTTGTTTCAAAATAACTCTTGAAGGCTTTTTTTCGTTAAATTCATGGATGAAAAATGATATTTTTGCATCTATATTGTTGCTTATATGAACCTATTTTAACATTTGCGTTGAAAAAAAATCAAAACATATGCAAATACATCATTTTTCGTCCATAAATTTAACGAAAAAAATCTTCAAGGGTTATTTTAAAATAAACTTCAAAGTTCAAAGTTTAAAATGAAACTTTTCAAAGTTCAGGGGTATGATTGAACCAACCCCATAGTTCAAGGGTATTTTTGATAATTTAACATTTTTTAAAATTCACAAACCTACTAATGATTTTGGTATAGCTTGCGATTGTAGCTTTTTCGATTGAATATTATTTGTGCGGATGGAAATTTGGTGTAGTCCTTTGTGCGACGGTGAGAAATTTGAGAATTGCAAATTGTATCGGCCATCTCTCTTTATTAGATTTGATGTTTTATTTGGTTTTTCGTCTCAAGCTACAGGAGTGTGGTACTTGGAAGTCAATAGCTTTTGTTGGACTATTTAAATAGTGATTTGTAGCGCAATTTTGGGGGCTTTCTATAATATCCATTATAGTATAACTTGCAATTGCATAATATTTGACGTAGTCTCAAATTTGGGGTGAACTGGTATAACTTCATGTGTTATTTTATTTTTCTCGATCTCCTTTTATTTTATTTGTAACCACTAATTTGTCTGGCTTAACATGTGGAATGAGAGAATTGATAGTATTGTGTATTATCTATAATACTATAATTTTTGTATTCCGCACTTTTCTCCCAATATGAAGGGGAAAATGAGGAGGAAGGAGAAAGAGAAAGAGAAAGAGAAAGAGGACGAAGGGGAGGAAGGAATAAAAATAGACAAAAAAAAAACGGCAACCACCATGGATAAAATAAGGGAGAAGGGGAAAAATACGAGAGAGAAAAATAAAAATTTTGTTTTAAAAAATTGAAGAATCATATTTTTTAATAAAACAAATGCCACATCAGCTTTTCGTTAACTAATACATAGAAAATTGACAGTAGAGACTACAATACCATAAAATTTAAAATTTAAAAACTCAATGACCTGAATACTATCAAACCAAACCTCAAAACTACAAATGTATTTTTTCCAAAAATATACGTCATCAAAATATAGTAAACTCTATTTGGGACTATTTACCACATCAAATTGTTGTTGAAAATGACTTAAACTCTATTAGGGACTATTTAGAAACTAAAACTTTAAAGACTAATTAAAAATAAAATTCGAACTTTGGGACCCAACATATAACTTTTGAAATCTCAACGACTAAATAAAAACTAAATTCAAATTTCATTGACCAAAAGTGTTAGTTTTGAAAACCCGAGACTCAATAGAAACTGAATTAAAATCTCACAAACCAAAAGTGTATTTTATCCTACTAATAATAAATAATTAAATAGTCAAAATCAATAAAATCACAATAACTTAAAATGGTTAATTATGATTTGATGTTTAGTTTTAATAACATACTCTTTTTCTTTTTTAGTTCAACAATATATGGAGATGAAAATCAGAGCTTCTAATAGTACCAATGAGATAATATCTTAATCAATTGAGCTCTTAAAATTACCCACTCAAATAACACAAAAATAGTTTTTTAGGGAAGATCTAACGTGAGTACACATGTATTATTATTCCATTATTATGTCCGTTAACTTTATTTTGTCGAAAATGACTTTCTTAAACTATTAACACGAGCATAGTTCAACTAACGTAAAATATATATTATTGACTAAGAAGTCAGAAGTTCGAATATCTCACTCCATATATTATTCAACTAAAAAAAAAAAAAGAATTTCTTAAACAATTAATGCAAAATTTATCTCATAATTAGAATTACAAAGCACCATTGGGCCAAGGCCCAGATAAAGTCCAATATACAATCTCTGCGCGGGGGATAAAGGCCTATCCGAGGAAGCGGCACACACGCGCCCACTAACGCGCGTGTGGGCACGCGCACGAAGTCGGAGAGACGGAGACGGGAACGGAGACAGATAGACATCGGATGGGGAAAGGCGGCTTCGAAAATCGAAAGCCCAATACACGAACAAAAGTATATACAAAAACGCAAGTTAAAAAAGAAGCCACCTTCTATTCTCCATTCTCATTCGTTTCAGCGAATAATAGTGTTTTTTTTTTTTTTTTCTTGTTGTTTTCTTATTTTTTCTTTCTGATTTTCTCTTCTTGATTGGTGAATTTCATATTGTTTTACTCCATCTTCGTTCAAGGAAACCGAGAATCAGTTTCGGAGACAGATATAGATCGGTTGCTTCGTCTTTCTTTCTCTGAATCTGATGGAGCAGCTGATCAACTTCATCATTCGTCCCCCCAGGTAACGTCTCCGACCAATTTTGAGATTTGTTCTTTTTTTTTTTTTTTTTTTTTTTTTTTTCTCCTGTTGAATTACTAGCTTTGGAGTTGGATTTTGGTGTCTTTTTCTTGTTGTGGGTGCGATTGTTTTGTTGCTGAGAAAGGCTAGAGAGTGATGGATGTTTGAAGTTGTGAATATTGAGTATTTGTTTTGCTCTGTATCTAAGAAATTTAAGTCTTCCTGTTAATCTATTTGCTAATCTTAGTATTTTGGTCCCTGAAATTTGAATTCTACATGGTTTTCCATTGAAGGAAATGGAGGTGGTTTGTAGGTTGAGATCTCAATATTTATTTCTCTTTCGTTTTTATTATCATTCTGTTCCACCTGGTGTATAGTTTTAGTTTACACTCTTTCCTTTTTTTGTGTATTCCAAGCTTGAATGAGATCTCTGTGATTTCACGACATTGAAATGCGGATCTGTTCAATTTCGTTCCTTTTTCGAATGATATCGTGTTCTATAATTATTGTTTGATCATTGGAAATACTCCACGACAATTGTTGCGGGTTCTCTCATTTTCTAACTTCACTTTTGTTTTATATTCATTTCCTTAAATTTAACGTTGGTAACTCTGAGAGGCTACAATTTCGCTCAATTTTACTCGCAGAGCTGAATATGACCCAAATAATGACTTACTCGAAGATGAGTTCACGCTAAGAGGAAAATTGTATCAAAGGAAGGACCTGGAGGTATGTTTTCATATCATAAATGTAACTCCGTCTAACTTATGTTAGTTTTCTCATTGCTTGGACTTCCCCATTGATTTGATTTGTGTACGTTGAACTTGCTAAAATTTTACTAGAACTTATAGATTCAGTATGGTCACTAATAAAAAAATTATAAAGTTAGTATGTATGGACGTTTTGACGCTTCAAATGAATTCACTGTATGGCTTCTCTATGGCCGTCAATTACAAAATATAACGGGGGTATACATATTAAGATTGTGGAGTTTCTCTAGTATTTTAACCGTATGGGATTTTTGAGAATTCTGGAATTCTCACTGAGTATGAGGTTCCTCTCTCTCCATGGGAGGGTGGCTGTACCCATTAAATCAAATTCCATAGAACAAAAGACATTTGGAACTTAGGTCGATAGTAGATTTGGGGGTAGTACAATAGACCTAGGTTGTTGGAGTAGCACATAGATAGTTCGTTTTCCATCTTTAATTGATTAATTCTTGCTGAACTGAATTGCTAGGGCGTTAGGAACCTCCTAGTTTCTTAGATTTTAGAAGTAATGAGTTTGTTGTGTGGGTTGGAAATCTTTCAAATAGCAAAAGAATTTGTGCTGAGATCAATAAGTTTGAGGGTCGTGGAAGATGAAGATGTGCCCTAATTCTAGCAAGGGAGAGGTTGTTCCTTCTTCTGTCAACTCATAGATGGTTAACCTAGAAAAAAGATCTTGCTTTGTCATTATGATTGTGACATTTTTTTTCTTTGAAAAGGAAACAACTTATTGATACAGTGAAAAGTTACAAAGAGGTAGGTCAAAAGAAAGAAACAGAAAAAGAATTTCCAGACTGCGATACGATGAATTCCACACCTCCGTCCCCATTATCTCTCTCTGTAAGCCTTAGTCTAAAAGGAAACTCTATAAAATCCCATCAATTAAACATAATAACAAAAGGAGTATAATTTGAAAAAGAATTAGAAAGAGAACACCACAAGGAACAATGAAACTTAGCCAATTTGAAGACTTCTTTCTAAGCATGTCCCTTGGTATTGAAGATTGAAAAATTCTTTCCAACCATAATCTCCAAGTCAAAGCCTTCATAGCATTAACCAATAGAAGCTTTACCTTCCCTGAACTTTAACTGCAGACATGCGCGAGGAAAATTTTATTGAATGTATTAGCTAATATGAAGGACTTGCTCTATTTCCATAAGATTTCCTTGCATGTGTGTGTGATGGCACTTCTACCCCTAAATGGAGAAAGGATATTTCGTTTGAACTTAAAAGCTTATCGACTGTGTGCGAGGATTCTTGGAAAGTCTTGGAAGGGAACCTTAAAATCATTGGATAGTCTTGGAAGAAGTCCAGTAGAGGCTCAGTAATAATAACAAGAGGTATGAGGAAGTTCTCTAGACTTATTTGATGATTTGGAGGTAATTGGTCTTTCTCTCTGAATTCTTCCTAAACCTAGTCCAACCTTGGGGGAATAGTGATCGTAGAGATAATTTTTGGTGTTTGAGGCTTTGATGGATAAATTCTTCGACTTCAACTAGCTGACTTGAGAGGACATCCTCCGACCACTCTCCAATTATTCTAGAAGTTGGCAACTTGGCTTTGGTTTCTATCCCATTCTAGTTCAAGTTCAAAACTATACTGGGTTAGTCAAAATGAAAATGCAAGTTTCAACTACGATCTGTTATTACAAATTGACAATCTCGATCTGTTGTCTAGTTTTCATCCTTCCCCCTCTGGCATCTTGTGCATGTGTTTTGCTGTAGTTATCTGACTATAGCATTCAGATCTTTAATTGAATGTAGATGGATCTGTCCAGCTGTAGCAGAGGTTCATTTCCTACATGTACCGGTAAATGGATGAAACAACTTTTTTTTTTTCCATCTTTAACCAAAAGATTACAGTATTTCTTTAATGTGATTGGTTGGTAATGTTTGGATTTTTTTTTTGTGTGTTTGGAGACTGATGACACGCACCCCATTTGATCTTGACATCTACTGCCCTGACTTTTGTAGACTATAGTTCATGGATAAAAGTTCTGTTATGTTAAAAACGTCCTAACATTATGCAGGTTAAAAACAGTCGGGGAGATCTACTTCAGTGTAGTCATTACTTGCCTATTGTTAGTCCTGAAGGAAAGCCTCTACCCTGTGTAATTTACTGCCATGGTAACAGGTGAGTTAATCTGAAAATTTATACCTAATTATACATTCAATCAAGACCTTCCCTAAAAAATACTATAACATAATGCAAAGTTTCAAACTTATTAATTTTAGTCTTAGAAATTCAATTTAAGAAAACTTTGTTGTAGGTTTCCCTCTAGAAATGCATCATAATGAGAATACTCTTTATTAAGATTACTTTAAATCACTGGATTGATCATATTCCATACTGATCAGTACTTCTTTGATTTGCAACAGTGGGTGTCGAGCGGATGCCAGTGAGGCTGCCATAATATTACTGCCTTCTAACATCACCGTGTTTGCTCTTGATTTTTCTGGTTCTGGACTTTCTGGGGGTGAGCATGTCACTTTGGGGTGGAATGAAGTAAGTGTCTAGGATATCTCCCCTTTTTCAAAAGTCTCTTTGTGCCTTCATTATTTATTTATTTTTTTTTTTGGGGGGGAGGGTGAGGGAAGTATTTCTCTAGTTTCCTGGAATAATTCGTTTTCTATTAGAAGTTATTCAGAATTCTACTGCAGTTACAACTTCCTAAATGGCAGAGAATTGTTTTTACAACCACATGACATACAGGAGTTATTTAGAATCCTGCTCCAGTGTTTGAACCCAAAACATTTTATTATCCACATGACTTCTATGATATTTATTACTAAAGACTAGAGTAATTGACACTAGATCTGGGTCGGTTAGTATAAACTTTTTGGAAACTCAATATGCCTTTAAATAGTTATTTCCTTGTCAGAAATATGTTTAAACTTTAACAGTGACTGTATTGATGCTGCTTGTAGTTTTTTGTGGCTTTATGATTAGGGTACTTGATGCATATTGCCATTTTCATTCCTCAATATATAATGTTAACTTATTGAAACTTTTTCAGAAGGATGATCTGAAAGCTGTGGTTGAGTATTTGCGGGCAGATGGAAACGTCTCTTTAATTGGCCTATGGGGCCGTTCTATGGGCGCTGTTACCAGGTTGCCTTCTACTTCTATCTTCCCACAAGTGCATATGTGGAGTGAGATGAATTATTTTATGGTTAAATTACTATTTTGGTCTCTGTACTTTGAGTTTTGTTCTATTTTGGTCTCTATACTTTCAAATGTCCAATTTTAGTCCATGTACTTTCAATAAAGCTTAAAATTGGTCAATTTTGTTAGTTTATTGTTAATCTTTCTTAAAAAAAAAATTAGTCTTTATTAGCTTTCTCTCTATAAATTTTGGAAATATGTTCACATTGTGTCTTTTCTTGTATTAAAATTATTATTATTGTTTAACCAATTTCGATAAAGATTAACTTCAAAGTTATCATAAGGACCAATTTTAAACTTTATTGAAAGTACGGAGACTAAAATTGGACATTTGAAACTACAAGGACCAAAATGGAACAAAACGCAAAGTACAAGGAATGGAACAAAACCCAAAGTACAAGAACCAAAATGACATTTTAACCATTATTTTATTTACGCAACTTTCACGTTGATGTTAATTCAACTTTCGGGGTTTGTCTTTGATGGTTAGTTGTTGATTCCATCGTTCAAATTTTGTTGGTAATATGATTATATATGAAAGGAGAGAAACTCCCATTCTGCTCAATCCAAGAAAGATAAGAGTCACTAAAAGCCTTTTAAATCCAAATCAGCAGCTATAACAAAGACTTCGGGAGAACCCCCCCCCCCCCCCCCCCCCCCCCCCCCCCCCCAAAAAAAAAAAAAAGAATGAATGAACTAAAGAATACACGAAGGCAATAAAAAAGAAAAGTCCTTGCCAAAAGGAGCCAATGAACAAAAGTATTGTAGAAAAACAAAACAGAAAGAAACAAAATTACAAAAAAAGGCTCCAATTCAAAAGAATAAGAGATAAAGGATAATTGCTAGTCCTTAGTAACAGAAGCCCAAAGATAGGTATAGAACCTAGCCAAGGCCCCAACCTTCTCCCAAGAACTTTCCATTTCACTAAAGTTCCTCATGTTTCTTTCAAGCTAGATATTCCATAAAGTAGCAAAAAAGGTAGCCTGCCAAAGAACTTTATCACAAAATGGATGGAATATGACCTCCTCCATCATATCCCAAAAGCCTTCAGAAAACTATCTCAAGTCTTTGATGCCAAATGGAAATCTCACAACACATGCTCCAGACTTTCCGAGACCTTCTTACACACCCTACACCACCAAAGGCTTAGCGGCACAGAAAATGACCTCTGAATAATCTACGGTTTCTTCTAACCATAAGCCGTGGGTAATTGCCTGCACTGCACTAACCCCCAGAATCTTTGCCTTTCTTAATGCTATGACCACACAATAACAAAGGGATATTTCCCTTGGCCTTGACCGAAACATCTACTGCCCGCTGAGGCATGAGCATCCATATCTATGGACAGAAGATTTCAACATGGTAGTGGGAACAGTGCTTTTCCACGTAATAAAATCTGCATCGTGTTTCTTCAATGTTGTGTTATCTGTAGGCACAATTTTGATTGATTTGTTTCACGAGTAATAAGAATGAAATACATAATTTTCCTTATGGGAAAGAATTTCATAAGTTCTCTGTTTTTACCTTCTTGTTTGTTTATGATTAAGTCATTTTATTTTTGTCCTTATCTAAAAATAGTCATCTATATTTCAGCCTTAGATAGTTTTTGAATCTTATTTAGTTTTGTTCATTTCCACTAACATGCACGTTTTGAACAGCCTAATGTATGGGGCTGAGGATCCTTCAATTGCAGGGATGGTTCTGGACAGCCCTTTCTCTGATCTGGTTGAGCTAATGATGGAACTCGTCGAAACCTATAAGTTTCGTTTACCTAAGTTCACTGTAAGAACCATTCACTGATTTTAAATCTATTAAAGTTTGAACTGAGAAATTCCTCTCTTGGCAACAGTTTAGTCCATTCCTTTTCTCGTGACCAATAAGTGGGGTGGTCAAAGCTAATTTTAAATTATCTCACAAGTCACAACTGGTAATTTTGAAAGTTTTCCAAAGTTCAAAGATGTGCATGTGATTGGTCGGGTCCAGAAGTTGTTGTAACTAATGTTCTTTTGATGAGAAGTGATTGATGTTCATCTTAACCATTACATTATATGTGATTCTAGGTGAAGTTTGCAATTCAATACATGCGAAGAGCTATCCAGAAGAAGGCAAAATTTGACATAATGGAACTGAACACCATTAAGGTTTCATTCTATCTATTATCTGCTTGGGTATCTATGAGCTCCATTTATAAATTCTCAGTTGCATGCTCATTAGTAGAGTGAAGAATTGATGTGCATATTCTCTTTTTCCTTGGGGCTAGATTCAATGCTACTGTTTAAGAAAATTTTATTCTTTAGATGCTATTCATAATCTTTCTTTTTATTTTTAATGCTTACCATTTGAAGTGAGATTGATCCAATATTGTTCTTCATAATCTTTATTTTTATTTTTAAATGCTTACCATTTGAAGTGAGATTGATCCAATATTGTTCTTCATAATCTTTCTTTTTATTTTTAATGCTTACCATTTGAAGTGAGATTGATCCAATATTGTTCCGTCCAGGTGGCTAAATCTTGCTTTGTACCAGTGCTACTAGGGCATGCCATTGACGATGACTTTATACGACCTCGTCACTCAGACCATATATATCAAGCTTATGTGGTAAATCCTTGTTACCCAAATACCTAGTATGAAGTTCTTATCTAAAAGTTTTTGAGTTTGAAGTGGGGTAATGTTATTATGGAGCAAATTTATTATGCACATAGTAATTCAAATACAGAACTACTCTCAGATTTCGTAAACTACCTATGGGTTCATTGAGATCCAAAACACGTGGTGCATACTGCAGCTGTAGCCTGTAGCACCTTATAAAGCTTCAGTGGTTCTACCCTTCCATCCAAAAAGCTAATTATGCTGAAATATAGGAATGATCTTTATTGGAAACCGTTCCACTGTAGAGTCGTAGCTCTGCAATTCCTCTTACAAGATTCAAAGAAGTTTACCTTTTGGTGACTTCTTCCACAGGATGTAGCTCCGTGCAATAAGGATTTTGAATCACACGATAACATTTTCTGTTATAAATTCTTGTGCTAAAATATGGGACTATATTACTAAGTTTAACCTTCAGAGGTGTTTTTATCAGAAGTTTCAGAGTTTCCCTCCCTCTCTCCCTCCAGCTTCTTTTGCTTGCACATTATTTGATGAACCTAAAGACGCATATTTGAAGACAGGACTCTTCATGTTTCTGGTTCGGTTGATTCTAAATTTTTTTTGTTGAGCTGGCTGTCCAAATATTTTTATAACTCTGAGGACCCTTTGTTGAACTCCTTGGGAAATCCCCTCCCCCTTTGTATTCACCTACGGTCATGGTTCGTAAACTATTTCTTATCCCCCCCCAACAAAACAAAAAAAAAAACCTAGGTTTTGATGGTATGCAATGCAAACTGTTAGGTGCTTCATTATTAACTTGGCAAACATTTTACACGCTAATGTTTATTCATCAAATTGTCTCTTTTTCAGGGGGATAAAAATATTATCAAGTTTGACGGTGATCACAATTCTCCACGGCCTCAATTTTACTTCGATTCTATAAATATCTTCTTCCACAATGTTTTGCAGCCCCCAGAAGATGAAATAGGGGATATTTATATTAACAGTATGCCATCCTACTTCGGTAACAAGGTAAATTGGCCTCAGTGCATCTGTTGGATTTCACTTCTGCTGAACTGCTAGATTTGATATCAACTATTTTTACCTTCAGGATTATTGGAGAGTGGTGCAAGAAGCTGGCCCTAACCATGGTTCTTCCACAACATCAAAAGGCACGACTATTCACACTTTTTTGCTTCTATATTGTCATTTCTTCTCAGGATTTTAACGTCGACTCAACTCTTCTTTTAATGAAATATTAATTTTCCTACTTACAGATATACCAACTAATAGTACAGAAGGTGCTATTAAAGAACTTCGTTCAAAAAGATCTATGAGTCGGATAGAGGTAATGTTATATGCGTATTCTATTGCCTTGTATGAAGACGGAAGCAACTTTTTGGTTAATTTGGAATTAAATACAAATGCACCTGCACGGATGACATTTTATGACTTTACGCCCCTTGCATCAGGTTCCTCCCGATCTTCCCTCTGGAGATAATTCATCCCAATCTCAGGTATCACCACAGCTTCTAATATGACTTTTCTGGGACCTTAGCATAGTTGAATTGGTCAAGATATTAGTAACCTTCCTATAACATTTCGAATCCACCCTGTTGTTTGAATTGTAATATTAGAAAATGAATGCCCGGGATACTTTTATTTAACAATGGAGAATCAGCAGTAAACTTGGTACAGTTAGCCTTAGTACATACATACGACATCCCCAATAATGTTGAAAAGCCTTGTGGGAGTAGAGTAGCTTATTTACAAAGTATAGATGTTGCTTTGCTGCAGGATCAGAGTACGGATAATGACACGGACTTATCATCTTCAAATATGATTAGTTTCGAATTATCCAATGGCCGTCCATATGGACCCAATGTACCAAATTTGATGGACGACGATCAGTACGTCGAGTATCCACTTGATGACTTGGCAGGGTTCCCATGCAGTGCAGAGGAGGAAGAAAGGGTGAGTCTGAATGTCTGATTAATAGTAACATTTACATTGTCTAATCTCTAAGACGGCAACAACGTTTTAAGATGGTTTGTTTTCTTTCTTTTGTGTGGTAAACGAATTTCAGATGCTCATGGAAGCAGTGATGGAATCATTGAAGGATTTCAAAATGAAAAACGCTCAGGAAGAAAATCCAGCTTCGAGTGTTTGTACTGACACGAAGGATGTTTTGCAGAAAGATGAATGTGGAGTTTCACGAATAGACCATTGTGGAGTTCTGTATCCGGAAGCCACCTCCACTTCAAATGACCATTTTTCTCAGTTTAAAGCAGAATCTGCTTCAACTTCAGAAGAGTACTGTATTCCTATTAAACCAGAATCTACTTCAGCAGCTAGGGATCCGAATTCGGCATCTGATCGCTCGTGTTCCGATAAAAGCGAATCATCTGTAGGGCCTGCATCATCTTATGGTCTTCCTTCTACTTCTGGAACTGAAAATGCAGGGGCTTCCTCTTGTAGTAGTAATACACCTGCAAATAGCCACAGTTCAGCTGAAGCCGACTTGTCAGCCAATACGAAGGCAACCGTAACTGTCGTCCGCAATCCCGCAAGCCATATTATGGACGGTTTGATTCGTCGTTGGGATCTCAATTTCTTCAGAAACAATCAGAACCGATGAGCCAGGGTTTTCTTCTTGTGTTTTTTCCCCTTTGCTCCCATGGAATGTGTGCAATCTGATATTTGTATTGCTGTGTAACTAAGAAAGTTGTTTTGACGTTAGTTTGTAAAAATATTAGACCCAGAAAAAGGAAAAAAGTCAAAGAAAAGAAAGACTCGTTTTAAGTGTGTCGAAAATATTGAATGTAGCCATTTTTTCCCACAAACATTGTGCAAACACTTCATACCAATATTTGGTACAAGATGTTGATGGTTCCTTCTGAAAATTCTTCCTTCGGCTGTGGTTTTTCGTTTGTGAGAAGTGAAAACTTAGGGCATGTTTACTTCTCCGTAATGAAAATGGGTTCTAATAGTAATGGAAATCAATTGTAATGCAATCAATTGCAATGGGAATGAGATTCCTTTGATTGTGTTTACTCGGGTTGGTGGAATCATAATTAGAATCTTATTAATTTTGTTTACTTACATTTGGAATTTGAATGAAATAGGTATGGTTATTGGAATGTCTTTTTCATATTTCTAATTAATTAAAATGCAGTATCTAAAGAATATGCTACAAGAATTAAAATATGTTTTTTCATTTTTATTTACTTATTCAAGTATTTATTTTTATTTACATATTCAAATGGTTATACTTAGAAAAAAAAAACTAATACCTCACAAACATGGCCTAGCCATAAAAAACACATATCCATGTATGAGAGATAAAAACAAATGGTGGAAAGCAAGCCAAAAGGATGGTGTGGGTCCATGGGATTAATGGGAATGAGATTGAGTGCCTTTTGGGTGTAATGGGATTACTTAATTGGGAGACAGTTGATTTCCATTACAAAGTGTGGTAAATACAATCAATCGAAATGGGGTGGATCCCACAATTTCGAATCCTCATTGATTGATTACAATTCCAAAGGACATAAACATGCCCTTAATCCTTTGCTTCACAGTTGGAAATCTATTTTTGTCTAAAATCTTCTAAAATGGTATGGACACTAAGGGCCCGTTTGATAACGTTCCTGTTTCCTATTTCTTGTTCCCGTTTCTCATTTTTCAGAAACAGACATGTTTGATAAACGATCATGTTTCTTGTTTCTTAGTTTTTTAGAAACGTTTCTAAAAAAATGGCAGATTTTGAGAAACTTCAAAAAGTAGTTTCTCAAATTCTGTTTCTGTTTTTTTTTCCAGTTTTCATGCATGTATTCCTATTTCTATTTTTACTCATCTCTCCCCTCTCTCTTCTTTCTCTCTCTTCCATTCTATTTTTTTTTCTTTTAATACTTTTTAATCTTTTTTTTTCTTCATTTTTTTTCTTCTTTGATTTATTTCTTTCTATTCGTTCTCTCTCTTTCATCATAATTTTTTTTCTTTTAATAGTTCATTATCTTTTTTTTTTTACTTTTTTCTTTTCGTTTATGTTTTTCTCTTCTCTCTTATTTTCTTATTTTCTTTTACTTTACATTAACGAGCTTATAGTTATTATTTTCTATTTAATTCTCTATTATTTTTTCTTTTGGTACAATTTTATTTTTTTATTAAATAAATAAACTAATAATGTATTTCATGTTTACCATTAAATTTAAAAAATATATATACATTATCTCTCTTTTTCTGATTTTACTTGCGTGTATTATTAGCTAATGCATTTTTAAAGAAAAATAAAAATAAAGTTTATTATTAAATTAAAGAAATGTGGGTATGTTCGATTTTCTGACCTTAGACAATTTACAAATTCGTCTAATTGAACTAACTCTTGTAAGTCAAAATCGTTCAAGGTGAATTGATTGAAATAAGAAATAACATTGCAAATCAAATTTGAACAAAATTTGAAGGATAACTTTTATTATTATTATTATTAATTAGGTGTTGGGCCTTAATAAAATATTATAACCTCTTTATAATTGTTTTATTTTTATTTTAATGCATGTTATATGTTTTATTATAGTATATGTACTAAATTTTATTTTTACCAAAAAACTAGAAACAAGAAACAAGAAACAGAAATAGTTATCAAACATGTTTCTGTTTTTAGTTTATAAGAAACAGAAACAAGAAACAAGAAACAGAAACAGGAAACAAGAAACGAGAAACAAGAACGTTATCAAACGGGGCCTAACATAACCTCCATGAGCTTTCTTCTTCCACTATCAATTTCAATGCTAACCATATTAGATTGTAAAAAGAAAATTATGGCTAATCTTAAGACTAAATATAGGGTTGTGTTGTGTCTAATAAGTCAGTAAACTTTAAAAAGTTCAGTAGGTTTCTAAAATTTCAATTTTTTGTTTATTAGATTTATAAACTTAAGTTTGGAATTTTCAATTTTGTGTCTTTGGTCTCTACAGTATTAGACATATTTTAAAAGTTAAATTATACAAAATACTCTGAACTTTGAGACATGTGTTTAATTATGCTCCTAGACTTTGAAAAGTTCCATTTTTACTCTTGAACTTTGAAATTTGTTCCAAAAAATACTTTTGGATAGTTTTTTTTTTTAAAGGTAGAAATTGATGCAACGGTTAATGTGTAAAAATTGGAGGGTGTACGTGACATTATTTACAACATCATTTACGTAAATTGACGTGACAGTTGATGTGTAAAAATTGATTATGTAAATAATTTTAACGTTATCTTTTGAGATGAACAAATGATAACAACGATTTTAATCTTCTACATAATTATAAATAATATTATATACTCTTAATTTGTACATATTAGTTGTCACGTCAATTTTCATCATTTATTTTGACAAAAAAATATTTTTTGGACCAATTTCAATGTTCAAAGGTATTTTTTGAAACAAATTTCAAAGTTCAAAGGTAAAAATAAAACATTTCAAAGTTTATAAGTATAATTGAAACCTATCCCAAAATTTGGGGTATTTTGTATAATTTAACATTTTAAAAATTCATAAAACAATTAGACACAAAATTAAAATGTCAAGATTCTACTGCACACAAAATTTAGGTCCATAAATTTTTTACGATAAATTTTTAAATTGTCAAACAGATCGAGACTTGCTAAAGTGAGCATAGCTCAACGAAAATCGATATATACTTCTTCCGAGGTTAAAGGTTCAAATTCTCATGCCTATATTTGTTGTACTAAAAAGAAAGATAGATGCTTATTAGACACAAAATAGAAAGTTCAGGGTCTATGACACAATTTTTATATTATTTTTAATTCAAGACATAATCTTAAAAGATCATCGATTAAAAATTTAATTTAACCCAAAATATATTTTGTGGACTTAAGTGATGTGATAGTTAGTAAAAAAATACAAAATACAAAATTATATAGAACCAATTATTAAGATCAACAATTGTGGAGGGTGGAGGATCGAAGTCCTTTGAGATTATAGAACCAATTATTAAGATCAACAGTTGTGGAGGGTGGAGGATTAAAGTCCTGTGAGATGATAAGACGATAAGACAATAAGACAGTTTGATAACGATTTTATTTTTTATTTTTAGTTTTATATTTTTTAAAGAGTATTTATAGGATTAATTTTTACAAATCATATCATAACCGTCAAAATTTTATCAATTCAATCATCATCAACCACTTCGTTGAATAATCAATGAAAAATCATAAAACAAAAAACAGCTTCAAGAAAATTACAAAAAAAAAAAAAAAAATTCGTCAAAAGAGGCAACTCAAGCAAAAACTCATGCAATACTCTTGCGGCGTTTCGCCGAAGAGTAATTGTTAAATACCAAACTCCGTAAGGTTAAAAAGAAAGAGAAAGAATCTTTCTTCCTTTTTGTTTTTGTTTTTGTTTATGCGCTTTGTACTGTATCTACTGTCAATACAAATTTCCAAACCCAAATAATAGCTCAAGAGCCAATCCGCCATTTTTGTTTTTTTTCCCTCTTCCCAAGAAAAAAAAAAAAAGCATTCAAAGGTCTCAGACCCACCAAGAAGGAAAACCCCAATTTGATATTACTGCAAAATCTGAGGAGCAAAGTGTTATTTTTGACCCTTCGTCCAATCATAAGCTCTATTCCATCTCCCTCTCTTTTTTCGATAATTCGATTTCGAGTCAAGAACGCTACCAAATCGTCTTCCTTCCCAAAATTGTTTCTTAATCTCGTGATTCTGGGGCAGTTCTCTGCAATTCCCTTCTGTTGATTTTGTTTCCCCCAATTAGTTCGCCGTCGGCGTGATGATTCTTTCTTTTTCGTGTTCAAATCCTAAACCCTAATTCTTGATCGGGTTTTGATTTCTTTGGCGACGGTTCTCGAGTTCAGCTTGTGGTCCGGAACATTGAAAATTTGTTGTATACGATTCTTCAGTTAATGGGCACGATTAAATCTTGCAGGGATGCCTCTAAATCCTTCTCAAATCTTCGGTCGCCGACGCCTCCACCAGTGACTTTCTCCACTTCTCGCTTCGAGACCGTCAATGGATCGCACGAGTTCAAGATCAATGGGTATTCTCTCAATAAAGGGATGGGGATTGGGAAATATATTGCGTCCGATACCTTTATGGTTGGCGGGTATGCTTTTGCTATATATTTCTACCCAGACGGGAAGAGCGTCGAGGATAACGCGTCGTATGTCTCGGTTTTCATAGCGTTGGCGAGCGAAGGTACGGACGTTAGAGCCCTTTTTGAATTGACGCTTTTGGATCAAAGTGGGAAGGAGAACCACAAGGTGCATAGTCATTTCGAGAGAAGGCTTGAGAGTGGCCCTTATACGCTTAAATATCGAGGAAGCATGTGGTAAGCATTGTGTTACGTTGATTTGCTTCTAGGTTCTAGCAGTGATCTCGTTATTTGAATGCTATTTATGTTCTTCATTCTGATTTAAGTATTTCCTGTATTGTTTCATGAGAAGCTGTCCAACGCTTTAACATTTTTGGGGCCTTGTCCCATCCAACCCATTAGGTAGCTCCCTTTCTATTGCCCTCCTATCAGTAGTTAAGATTAAGAACAGTTGACTATGTAGAGAACTGCCCTGAAGGATGCACATTCTAGCTCCTCTCATGCTCTCCTTCTCAATCTGTTTATGTTACAGCAACCTTGGTATATCTATATGCTCTCAAAATCCCTTCCGTCAGGTTCCTTCTGGCCAGCAATTCTCAGCTCTTTGTATGCTAATTTTGGAATTCCTTGACCTTTTTAACTGAGGGTCCACCATTGCATAGAAATTAGGCAATCTAGCAACTAGGGACTAACTGTCCAACCAAGCATCTTCCCAAGATTTTCCTTATCAATTTCTAATTAGATACAATATTGGTTTAGAAAATGTCCTTACATTTTAGCAATGTTCTACCAAGGACCAGGCACACTTCCTTTTTTTCGTTAGTGGACCACGCCTTTCCTTCCTTCCCATGTATATTTCATACCCCTTTGTGCCAAAGCTAATCTGTTACAAATCTAATCTTTCTCCTTGTAAAACCACTAAACCACTTTGACATAATAGCTTCATTCCTTTTGCTCTAATTCTTAATCCTCAAGCCTTCATTCTCTATGGGCAAAGAAATCACATTCCAATTCACCAAGTGACTAATTTTCCTGTCTAATAAGCTATACCATTGAGCTCCTCGTTCTCTTGTCCTGATTTGCTGTTGTCTTTGTTAAGCATGGACAAAATAGACATGAAATAGGTTTGATAGGTTTGCTAGAAAAGCTTGACGTAATGCTAATCTCCCACTTTTTATAGACAGAATGTCTTCTACTTTTCCAACTTGCACATCACATTCTCCTTTATAGGTTTCCAAAAATTTGGTCTCCTTTCTAGCTTTACTTGATCACTTGACATATTAACTCCACAAATTAGAGTCTTCTCACACTTCATCTTTAGGTTGAGCTGCAGCTACGGGAAATTTTTTTTTCTGCTCGCTCTAGACTTAAGTTCTTTGCATCAGTTCTAGGTACCAGGCACTCATCTCAGAAGGATGAAAAGATTATTGGTCTTGCTAGGGTATGGTGGCCCTAGCGTGAAGGAAAAGAATAGTGTGACAGCTATTATTGGTCTCAACTCTCAGGAAATCTTCATGACTACTGGATTGGAATTTCTTGGATTTTGTCTCTCTATGATTATGAATGCTCTAAGTATAGGGAACATTTGGTAAGAGAGTAAATAACGGATTCTCTTTCCTCATCTACTCTTTGTTTTGGTCGACAATGTTATATCTTGAGTTAATGGAATAATCTCATTTAGGACTCCAAGATTGTGGTATACATATTCTATTTTTTTCTTTTGTGAAGCTTGCTATTGTATATTTCTCCTAGAATGAGATTCTTTTTTACCAAAATGGAAATATTTATCTTCCCTTGACCTGCAACTCATATGCCACTTTGTTTTGTAGCTGTAGGCAAGGATCATTTTATTTACATGAAGGAAATTTATGTATCTTTGATTTTTTTTTTTTCTTGGCATAATGTGAATGGATCCAAAATTGTGCAAAGTGAAATGATAGAGTTATACTTGTATGATGGATTTCCTCTGTGAGTCAATTTACTAATGAGTTTTGCCCATGAAGTGAAGAACGCCTCACGAGATTCTTTTTTACAAAAATGGAAATATTTATTTTCCCTTGACCTGCAACTCATTTGCCTCTTTGTTTTATAGCTTATTTACATGAAGGAAATTTATGTATCTTTGATTTTTCTTTTCCTTGGCATAATGTGAATGGATCCAAAATGGTTCAAAGTGAAATGATAGAGTTTGACTTGTATGATGGATTTCCTCTGTCAGTCAATTTACTAATGAGTTTTGCCCATGAAGTGAAGAATGCCTCATTTAAAGTAATCTTTTGTCCAACTATTTCTGGAATTTGGATTTGGTGAGAATTTGGGAAAATACTGTGTGTTGGGGTTCGTAGGAGGAGGTGTGGTATGTAGCGTATTTGCTTCTCTTTTGGCTAATGTAGTGAATCTTTTTAGGAATTTCATTTTTTTTTTAAATTAGTAAAAGTTGGGTTCTTTTTTGTGCAATAGTGCAGTTTTGAGTAGCGCTTCTTTGGCTTTTGGGTTTTTTTAATAATAAGAAAATGGAACTTCAGCACTTAGTTGGAAAGGAGTTGTGAAGGAATAGCATGCTTTTTATTCCACATTAGAAATTCTAGGCGTCTGCCTCTCTTCCCCTTTATTGAATCTATCCCATAGACTCTTAGTGCGACTAATATCACGTGCTTTATTATTTTTCCTTTTTATTATAGATATTTTCAGGCTGAAGTATGTTCTAAATTCTAATACGTTATTTGTTTTCCCGTTAGTTTCTCTGCAAAAGATGTTCCCATGTGTAGCATTTTCTCCTTTTCAAAATGCTTAATATATAAGATATCTGATCCACCAAAGTACGGTCTAATATACCAACCTTTTGCCTCCTAGCTTGTAGTGAAAGCTAACATATGTATTTGGGGAAGGTACCAACCCTTTACTTCACTCCTCCCCACCTATCCATACATAAGAGAAATAGAGGAGAGCCTTGGTCACTTTTTTTTTTTTAGATAAGAAACTGAGCTTTCATTGAGAAAAAATGAAAGAATACAAGGGCATCCAAAAAACCAAATTCAGAGAGGGAACCCAACTATAGAAAGGGATTCCAATCAAGCAAAATAAGACCAAGCGGATAATTACAAAAAATCTTAGAAACGACACCAAAGAGAAACATAGAACCTGACGGTTTATCAGACCTAACTATGGTCTCTCTCCACCCCTCTAAAGATTCTATTGCTCCTCTCCCCCCACAAACCCCAAACAATCGCACAAATTCCCGCCCGCCACAAAAAACTCCCTTTCTCCCGAAAAGGAAAATGGAGAAGGAACTCCTCAATCATCTCCTTGCAACCTCTATGCCCAGCAAACTGAAAGTGAAACACATCAAAAAAGGAACTCCAGACAAAATGAGCAAAATCGCACCCCCAAAGCAAGTGATCGAGATTTTCCTCTACCTTTCGACAAAGGATACAACAAAACGACCCAATCAACGAAGGCATCTTACTTGAGAGCCTATCAAAAGAATTAACACTACCATGGATAAACTGTCAAACAAAGAATTGAACCTTCTTTGGCATTTTCACCTTCCACCAACACGAAAAAATCGACTCCCTAATCGAAAAGGGATTTAGCAGCCATGGAAAGAACGAACTACAAGAAAAGCCTCCAGTGGGGCAAAAGAGAATATCCCTTCTCTCTGGTCTAAGACCAATCCCCTCTATTAAGGACAGGAGAGCCAAGATGTTTGTAGTCTCCCTATCGAACAACGGACGACGAAAACCAAGAGACAACGAGGGCCAACTCCCCAAGGGACCAACGATACTAGCCACATAACAGTTTTTCATGGATGACATATGATATAAACAGGGATACAAAGAGCAAAGGGAGCAATTCCCCACTCACTTATCCTACCAAAAATGAGTATCCCTCCCATCACCCACAGAACATTGGACTAGGGAAGAAAAAGAGGGTAGCCTAGTAGAAATGTGTTTCTAAGTATTTCTGTAAGTGCCTTTGAACTCACTCGACAACCACTCGAAAGGATGAGGATCGTATTTACTCACAATAATCCTATGCCAAAGGGTCCATGTACCAAACTCGAGAGGGAAACACCAAAGCCATTTAGCAAGCAAGGCTTTGTTATGAGCCCCTAAATTCCCCAACTCTAACCCCCCAAGACTCACTGCCTTCCCCACCTTCTCCCAACTCACCAGATGCACACTTTTCCCTTCTTCTACCCCCTCCCACAAGAAATCCCTCATAAGCTTCTTGATAGAGTCCAAACTGCCCAAGGAGGTTTAAAAAGAGAGAAAAAATAAATAGGGATGCCACTAAGGACAGGGCGTATGAGGGTCAATCTTCCTCCCTTCGAGAAAAAACTTCTTTTCCAAGCAAAAAGTCTTTGACGAACCTTCTCTAAGACTAGGTCCCAAAAGGATATAGATCTCGGATTATTGCCAAGAGGGAGCCCTAAATAAGAGGAAGGGAAAGAGCCAACCAGCCCACCATATTAGGAGAGCCTTGGTTACTTGTTCACCCATTGATCTCTCCTATTACGTGAAGATAATTGGTTTTCTTTAAAGCGCCCTTTGGAACTTCTTTGGACCATGGGTCTAAATTTATGATAAGTTGACTTGGCTTTCTCTGCTAGCCTGTAGCTAGCTCAAGTCCTACCTAGGCCCTGGAGGCTGGACACTAGTCTTTTGCCGTTATTGGTCTATAAACTTGGCCTTTTCAGAAGGTTTGGAAGGCTCTTCATACTATTACCACTTTGTGGCCTAACAATCTTTATGATTTGTTGATGTATCTTAGCTCAAATTACGGCTATATAGTATATATAAAGAGGAGAAATGGTAAATTAATTTTACGTGTATTGCTGTTGGAAAGTCGACTAATAGGCCATGCTAGGCTTGCTTGTGCTAACATTGTCTGCCAGTAGTAGCTCTACCTTTAGTTTGGATATAGGTGTGAGTGACCTCTTGACTTTTGCTTTCTCTAAGATTGCAGCGCATAATACTGGTAAAGCTATTTTTATGAGGATTATGGTTTGAAAAGAATAAAGGAATTTTTCAAGGAATGGAATGTTAAGGACCCGTTTGATCACGTTCTCGTTTCTCGTTTCTCGTTTCTTGTTTCTGTTTCTCGTTTCTTGTTTCTGTTTCTTAAAAACTAAAAACAGAAACATTTTTTATAACTATTTCTGTTTCTTGTTTCTTGTTTTTGGTAAAAATAAAATTTTGTACATATACTATAATAAAACATATAACATGCATTAAAATAAATATAAAACAATTATAAAGAGGTTATAGTATTTTATTAAGGCCCAACACCTAATTAATAATAATAAATTTTATCCTTCAAATGTTGTTCAAATTTGATTTGCAATGTTATTTATCACTTCAATCAATTCACCTTGAACAATTTTGACTTACAAGAGTTAGTTCAATTAGCGAATTTGTAAATTGTCTAAGGTCAAACAATCGAACATACCCACATTTCTTTAATTTAATAATAAACTTTATTTATATTTTTTCTTTAAAAATGCATTAGTCAATAATACACGCAAGTAAAATCAGAAAAAAGAGAGAGAATGTCTATATTTTTTTACATTTAATGGTAAACATGAAATACATTATTAGTTTATTTATTTAATAAAAAAATAAAATCGTACCAAAAGGAAAAATAATAGAGAATTGAATAGAAAATAATAACTATAAGCTCGTTAATGTAAAGTAAAAGAAAATAAGAAAATAAGAGAGAAGAAAAACATAAACGAAAAGAGAAAAGTAAAAAGAAAAAAATAATAATGAACTATTAAAAGAAAAAAGTTTATGATGAAAGAGAGAGAATGAATAGAAAGAAATAAATCAAAAAATAAAAATAAAAAAGAAGAAAAAAACAAAAAGATTAAAAAGTATTAAAAGACCAAAAATAGAATGGAAGAGAGAGAAAGAAGAGAGAGGGGAGAGATGGGTAAAAAGAGAAATAGGAATACATGTAAGAAACGTGGAAAAAAAACAGAAACAGAATTTGAGAAACTACTTTTTGAAGTTTCTCAAAATCTGTCATTTTTTTAGAAATGTTTCTAAAAAATTTAGAAACAAGAAACAGGATGGTTTATCAAATATGTTTGTTTCTTAAAAAATGAGAAACGAGATCAAGAAACAGGAAACATGAACGTTATCAAACGAGCCCTAAATGTTTGATTACTGTTCTTTCATACGTAGATCTCCAAATACAACTCAAATTGTCATCCATCGTGTTTTCTCAGGAATATTCTCGCTTGTTAACAATTCATGATTTGCATATATTCACTTGTTAATAAAAACGTTTAGTTTTGTGTGTGTGTGTGTGTGAAGAAGAAGAAAGGAAATGACCTAGTATTCAATTTTTATTATACAGGGGGTATAAACGTTATTTTAAAAGAACTCTATTAGAAACATCTGACTTCCTAAAGGACGACTGCCTCGAAATCCACTGCGTAGTTGGTGTTGTTAAGTCCCATACAGAGGGACCAAAGATTTACTCCATAACAGCACCACCGTCTGATATAGGCCAGCATTTTGGGAAGCTTTTGGAGGGTGGGAAGCTAACTGATGTGAACTTTGAAGTAGATGGGGAAACGTTTGCTGCCCACAAGTTAGTTCTTGCAGCACGGTCACCTGTTTTTAGGGCACAACTCTTTGGCCCTCTAAAGGACCAGAATACCGAGTGCATAAAAGTTGAAGATATGGAAGCCCCAGTTTTTAAGGTGCTCTCTCCCTTTCATGTTAGCTTTTCTTTTGCTGCACTTTACCAATGTGATCTGATCATGGATGTGTTTCTGTATACATTTTGAGAAGAAGAATTGATTTTTTGTCCAGCTTTATCTTTTCTATTCTTTCTATCAATTTGATTTCAATGTTTTATTGTATTTCTTTCAAGACCTCCGGTAGTTGATACTGTGTATGGTGGCCTATTTATTTCTTTCAATTCTTTTTAATTTTAAATTTCATTAGATTCAAATGATTCTGAACCCAGAATCTGCAGGTTATGGAAAATTAGGAGAGTAGTATATGAGATGTGGAATGTCTCTTTTCTTGGATTCTCCCGCAGGCTTTAGAATAATTTAATGATTCTATATTTTAAAAAAAATTCTATTTTCAAGTTGCCATCCATTATGCTAAATTTGTTTTTCCTTATTGTCCAAACAATTACAGGCATTGCTTCATTTCATATACTGGGATGCCCTACCAGACATGCAAGAAATTGTAGGTTTGAACTCAAAATGGGCTTCCACGCTGATGTCTCAGCATCTACTTGCCGCAGCAGACAGATATGCATTTGACAGGCTTAAATTGCTTTGCGAGGCTAAACTTTGTGAGGATGTTGCTATAAATACAGTGGCAACGACGTTAGCTTTGGCTGAGCAGCATCACTGTTTCCAACTAAAAGCTGTATGTCTGAAAGTCATTGCATTGCCGGAGAATTTAAGAGGTATTTCTTTTTTCTGAGTAGTCTATATTGACTATCTTATAGAAACGTTTTCCTTTCTTTTTCCCAATGAAAAATGGCGGTTGATGCTTGAACCTTGGCTGGTCTAAAAATGAAAAAAGATCGTTTGCATCGATTTTTTTTACAAGAAACCAGACACTTGAGTTAGAACAGCTTCACGGGATGAGAAAAGCGCTGAAATTCAAAGTGATTGTTTGCAACAAGATCTGGGAGGGATTTTTTTTTTTTGGGGGGGATCTTAGTTCCAACTAGTCTTCAGCATTTTTTCTCTGCCGTTATGGGGTCTAGCTTGAAAACTTCAGCTAGATAGGAGTTAGGACAATATCTTCCCACTTGCAACTATTCTCCCCACATTTTCCATTTCATTGGCTTTTTAAGTAAAATGAGATGTCTTTGTGTACTGTTAATAGGACTAATAAAGAGCTTGAAAAGAATGAGTTCAAGTCATGGTGGCCACCTACCTAGAATTTAATATCCTACGAATTTTTTTGGCCACCAAATGTAGTTGGGTCAAACAATTGTCCCGGGAGAATAGTCGAGGTCCGCGCAGGAATGTTAAAAAAAAAAAAAAAGGGTCTTTGTACAATTTCATTATTACTTGATGAAAGAGTGCACCTGCTAACAGCTCTCAATTGATGCATATATTATGGTGTATTTTTGCCTTGCAGCTGTAATGCAAACGGAGGGGTTTGAATATTTGAAAGAGAGCTGCCCATCGGTTCTCACCGAACTACTAGAATACGTAGCGAGGGTGACGGAGCACGCAGTGATTACTTGCAGTGGGTACGGGAATGGAACGGTGTTGGATGGTAGTTACGTGAATGGAAGACGGGTAAGGCAGAGGTTGTATTGAGATCGGATCATCAATGCTGTTTACTAACGCCATTTCAACCATTTATCGTCATGAATAAGATAGAGAGAAAGCAATCTACAAAACGTCGTCGTTTTGATTTTAAACATGGTCAGTCTGTAATGTACTAATGATTGCTAATTCACATTCTAAATTCTCAGTCTTAGCGTTGCTCTTGGTTTTCCTTTTGTAAAAATCTGGACGTTACGTATCTTTAGTCTGTAATGGATGGGATTGATATTGTGTATTTACATATATTAAAGAGTTCAAAGTCCCAGGATCCTGTAGAAATCCTTGGCTTAAGCCTAAAGCCCATGACTTGAAATGATGGGGGATCATTTACTTTTCTTTCTTTATTACTTGAACTTTAGTTTGTAACAAACTTAGTCTAGGTAGGACTTAGTTCAAATTTATAACAATTTAGTTCTACTATTTTGTAACAACTTAGTTTGGGTGAAAAGTGAGTATAACTCAACGATAATTGGCATGTATATTCGACTAAGAGTTCAAAGATTTAAATCTTCGAACATCCAAATGTTGTTGAACTTAAAAACAACTTAAATTGGATTTGTTAAAAATTGTGTTGAAGTATAAAATGTGGGTTTGATGTGATAGCTACTTGATTCTCACTAATAGATTATTTCTAGTCTTTATTAAAAACTACTTAAAGTTTAGTGACTAAATTGTTACATACTAGTTCTACAAAACTCTAGGGATTAAATTGTCTTAAACCCCCTTGAAATTTTTTGTCTTAAACCCTAGTATCATGACTGAATGTTTGGAACCTGTAATTGTAATTGTGATTCTATGAAACTAGGGGAAATTTTGGTAAAATATTGGTATCTTTAGTACGTATCCACGTTGGAACATGCAATTTAGAAATGCCAAGTTTAGAGCTGGTCCCTTGAATCATTAAACCTGCTGGTTGTGATCGTAATTTAACTTAAATTTAAAGCACAGATGCATACAAGCATTTGTTTAAAATTGTGGTGTTTCAAATTCCACTTTAAAATTATTAATCAATTTACCATAAACAAGTTAAACTATACTTTTTATTCACAAGTTTGAGTTAAATTTTGTATTAATGGGACCAAGCTAAAATTTAACTCGAAATTTGTAAACTAAAAATATAATTATTTTTTGAAGAAAAGAATAAGTCGAAGTTTTCTCACAACGAAAGAAAAAATCAAATAGTAAAACAATAGTGAAAATTGAAAACGGATACAACGAAATCCGTTGAGTAGTTTAACTGGAAATGCAATCATCTAGAAGCTTATCAGAATTTCTGCCGTGATACACTGTAGAAGCAGATATAAATAAGGTTATGGGATTACATTTTTCATACATAACAGAATCAGCTACTGATTAAGGTTGATTTCCAGGTTCCAAATATCCTCAAACAGCAATCTTGGTGGATTGGATTAGTCAACTTTTATAACTTATACCCTGCGTAAATTAAAACAGTATAAAGAAAGCATAATAATCAGCATCATGGTCCTAATTTCAAGTACCAGGTAAGCTGCAACAAGTCACAATGCTTCAGCCGAGACGACGAACATTAATGCATCGCTATCATGTAAAGAATGCTAAGATAGCAACCCAACTTTGTCAGCAACATAGAGTACAGTTTGCTTTGCCTTTCCAATGAATCATGTCTGAAACTTCATCATCTCATGTAATGGTGCTGTTGGTTTCACTCAAACTCGTGGGAGATGGTCCTTGAGAAGATTCAGTACAAGCTCACATTGGAGATCAGTTACGTCTTTACTGAAACAACCACATACCCCAGATCGAATAGCGAATTATAGATTCAGTACCAGTTATTTCCTGGTCCACCTTGGGCAGCAGCAACTTTTCTAGCTATGTACTGTGGTTTTGGCTGCAACCCATTTGGACCTTCAATGGCTTCATCTTCAGCCCGTTCATTTTTACAGGATGAGTTTCTTCTTGGATATGAACAGTTATTAGCGACGTACTGTGGTGGAACGGAAGGGTTTCTGGTCATTCTCCGCTGTTCAAGAACTTCTGGTGCCACTGCTGCTGCTGTTACTCCACAGTTGTTGTATCGCAACACGGAGCCAACAACTTTTCCAGGCCTTGCAGCATTGCCTGCTGCAAATCATCAGCAGAAACTTGATTAAGAGATAATCGGGCTCAACAGCTCCATCCGCATAGAATTATGTAAAAAAAGGACGTGCTGAAAACTCAAATATAATAGTTCTCAATAACAATTTCTTTTTGATACTGCAAGCACTTTGACTGATTGTTAGACCTCCTATTTTGAAACATTATCAAAGGAGGGGTAGGAAGGACAAATCGCCTCTGGCAAATTAGTTAGGATGGTTGTGCGCAGTGAAATGGGAGGGGACCACGGCCAGGGGAGTATGTGTTGCGTTTTTCTTGTTTCTTTGCATGCTTTCTTTTAGAGAAGAAGTTCTAGCTTGGGGAGGAAGGGATAGTCCAGTCTCTTGTGTGGGCTGGGAGTTTTTTTTGTATTGCCTGAGGGCTTATTTTACTTCTGAATATCAATAGAATTGTAAGGGAAACCTTACAAATTGGTATCAGAGCAGTTCATCTTGGGTCGGTTGGGAAAAATGGCGCAGAAAAGACTCGACGAAAGGATCGATGGAGTAGATGAAGAACTGGGAGGGATTAAATCAGAAATCGCAAGCATCCAAGAAAGGGTATTGAGAATACCGAGAATCGAAGATACTCTGTTATCGTTGTCGAATTCGGTAGAAAGGTTGACAGTCCAGGGGGATGGGTTTAAGCGATCGTTCACGAGCCAGAGTAGTGAGATTAAGCGAGCCCTGGCAGCGTTATCTGCGGAGGTAGTGGGTACACGACTGCAGTCGACGGCGACCCAAGGGGAAGAGAGCTCGCGACAAAAGCAGAAGGAGTGTATCGGTTCCGAGGTAATGTCTACTCCTAGTGCGGTTGTGGCTGATAAACCAGTGCCGGAGAAGATGGAAGAAACGACCAGTGACAGGAACAAGTTCAAGAAGGTGGAGATGCCCATTTTTGGGGGCGAAGACCCCGATTCCTGGTTATTTAGAGCAAACCGATACTTCCAGATCCATAAGCTCACAGATGCGGAAAAGCTTACCGTAGCGGTAATTAGCTTTGAGGGAGTAGCGTTGAATTGGTATCGAGGCAAGGAAGAACGAGAACCATTCAAAGATTGGGAAGACCTGAAAGGAAGGTTGTTGGAACGGTTTCGTCGATCGAAGAAAGGAAACGTCCTAGGTCAATTTTTGGCCGTGAAACAAGAGTCAACGGTGACGGAGTACTGTGAACTTTTCGAGTTATTGATGGCCCCTTTACCCCATCTGTCGAATGAAGTATTAGAGAATACTTTTTGAATGGGCTCAGTCCGGTAGTTAAAGCTGAGGTGATGTGTTGGCAGCCGGTCGGGCTTGCAAATATGATGAAGATTGCTTTGCTGGTTGAGGATCGGGAAGAGGCCCGTGGAGGAATGAGTAAGCCCATGTACTCGAGTGGGAAAAGCCCAAGTCCGAATCTAAAATCGGGCAATAGTGGGGGACGAGAAGCCACAAAGCCGCTAGATAACATACCCACGTGGACGATAACGTTGACGAGTCAACATGCAACGGCACCACGACGAGAGGGACCGATGAGAAGATTATCTGATGCTGAGTTTCAGGCTCGAAAGGAAAAGGGGTTATGTTTTCGGTGTGAAGAGCGGTATACGGTGGGTCATCGATGTAAAGCCAAAGAGCTACGGGCATTGGTCGTACAACCTAATGGGGAGGAATTTGAAATTGTAGAAGAAGGAAATCTAGCACCAGAAGAAGTCGAGATAGCCAACGAAGAGGAGGATGACGCTGCCGAGTTGTCGTTGAACTCGGTTGTAGGGTTTACGGCTCCGGGAACCATTAAGATGCGAGGTAGGATTGGTGAGCAGGAAGTGGTGGTTTTGATTGATTGTGGTGCTACCCACAATTTCATTGCCCAACAGTTGGTGGAGAAGTTGAAGCTTCCGTTGACTGACACGGCGAACTACGGGGTTATAATGGGCACAGGCATAGCACTAAAAGGGAAAGGGGTGTGTAAAGGTGTTGCAATCAATCTGGGTGAGTTATCAGTTATCGAAAACTTTCTACCTCTAGACCTACAGGGGGTTGACGTCATTTTAGGGATGCAATGGCTCCACACTCTTGGGGAAACACGGGTGGACTGGACATCTTTGACAATCAAAATTGAAAGAGGAGATGAGCGTGTAATTACCCTAAGAAGAGATCCAAGTCTAACCAAGACAAAGGTATCGCTAAAACGAATGATGAAATCTTGGGAGGAGACTGACCAGGGTTTTCTGGTAGAATTTAAAGCTTTACAAGCTTCGGCAACGTTGAATTTAGCTGAAAGTTCGGTGGTTACTGGAGAACTACCTTCGCCGATTGTTCAGTTACTCTCAGAATATAGCGATATTTTCGAAATGCCAGATGGAGTACCTCCGAAGAGGGATATCGATCATAGAATCCATTTGCAAGAAGGCACGCAACCAATCAATGTTCGTCCTTATCGGTACCCACATGTACAAAAAGCTGAGATTGAAAAACTAGTAGAGGAAATGCTCAGGGTGGGGTTGATAAGACCAAGTGTGAGCCCTTTCTCGAGTCCAGTGCTGTTAGTGAAAAAGAAGACGGGAGGATGGAGGTTTTGTGTCGACTATCGCGCTTTAAATAATGTAACAGTTCCAAACAAATTCCCAATTCCAGTCGTTGAAGAACTACTAGATGAACCGAATGGCTCCAACATATATTCCAAAATTGACTTGAAGTCTGGATATCACCAGATCAGGGTCCACGACCAAGATGTGGAGAAGACAGCTTTCAGAACACATGAGGGCCACTACGAATTCCTTGTTATGCCGTTCGGCCTCACAAATGCTCCATCCACGTTCCAAGCCCTGATGAACAGGATCTTTCGACCCTTCCTACGTAAGTTCATCTTAGTTTTCTTTGATGATATATTGATCTACAGCGCTAACTATGATGATCATTTACGCCATTTGGAGATGGTCTTTGACATCCTGAGGCAAAATCAGCTATATGCCAACCGAGCGAAGTGCCAATTTGCTCAAGAGAGAATCGAGTACTTGGGGCATTGGATTTCAGCAGCCGAAGTCGAAGCTGATTCAGAGAAAGTCAGAGCCATGATAGAATGGCCGATACCTCACAATATCAAGGAACTTCGAGGTTTTTTGGGTCTCACAGGATACTATAGGCGGTTTGTAAGGAATTATGGTGAAATCGCAACACCTCTCTCCCAATTACTTAAAAAAGGAGCGTTTCAATGGACTGATGAAGCAACGGCAGCCTTTGAAAAGTTGAAGGAGGCTATGGTAACATTACCTGTGCTTGCCCTGCCAGATTTTAATCAACCTTTTGTAGTGGAGACCGATGCTTCAGGCACGGGTTTTATCCCAAAAGAAGCGTCCTATCGCTTTTTTCAGTCACACTTTATCCAACCGGGATCAAGCTAAATCAATCTATGAAAGGGAATTGATGGCTATTGTGTTGGCAGTCCAACGTTGGCGGCCTTATCTACTGGGGCAAAAGTTTATTGTGCAGACCGATCAGTGTGCTCTTCGATTTCTATTAGGGCAACGAGTAGTGCAACCTTAGTATCAACGATGGGTTTCCAAATTATTGGGCTACGATTTTGAAGTAAGATACAGACCGGGACAGGAGAATAAGGCGGCAGATGCTTTGTCTCGGTTACCACAAGTGGCCTCACTCGCACTACTGTCTGTCCCATGTATTTTGGATGTGGAAGTTGTCAAAACAGAGGTAGAAGATGATCCCAAACTCAGTAGAATTATTCAACAATTAAGGGAAGACGAAGATAGTGTGCCTCGATTCTCTTTGTCGCAAGGGCGATTGCTGTACAAGGGAAGGTTAGTGCTTTCAAAAACCTCCTCATTGATTCCTACGATTCTTCATACTTTTCATGACTCTGTTTTGGGGGGACACTCGGGTTTTTTGCGCACTTATAAACGGTTGACTGGCAAATTGTATTGGGAAGGAATGAAGGCAACTACTAAGAAATATGTAGAAGAGTGTTTGATTTGCCAGAAAAACAAGTCCTTGGCAGTGTCACCGGCTGGACTTCTAGTGCCTTTAGACATTCCGATGAGAGTGTGGGAAGATATCTCAATGGATTTCATTGAGGGACTGCCGAAATCAGCAGGATTTAATGTGATATTGGTGGTGGTTGATCGTTTGAGCAAGGCTGCGCACTTCATTGCTTTGAAACATCCTTACACAGCAAAGGCAGTAGCGGATATTTTCATTAAAGATGTGGTGCGATTACATGGCTATCCCCATTCAATTGTCTCGGATCGCGATAAAGTTTTCATTAGCCATTTCTGGACAGAATTATTCCGCATTCAAGGTACGAAACTTTGTCGTAGTACGTCTTATCATCCCCAATCTGACGGACAAACCGAAATTGTGAACAAATGTTTGGAAACCTATCTAAGGTGTTTTTGTGGAGATCGTCCAAGACAGTGGTCGACATGGTTGAGTTGGGCTGAATTTTGGTACAATACCACATTTCATATTTCGATTGGGATAACTCCTTTCCAGGCAGTGTATGGACGCCCTCCACCTCCCTTATTTTCGTATGGAGAGTTAAAGACTTCAAATGCCACACTTGACCAACAATTGCAGGATAGAGACGCGGCATTGGAAGTATTGAAGGCACACCTGATAGCTGCGCAAAACCGAATGAAAAAATTTGCTGATCGCAAACGGACTGACCTGAATTTTGAGGAAGGAGAGTGGATATTTCTGAAATTAAGACCATACAGACAAGCGTCTTTAGCCAAGAGGCGGAACGAGAAACTATCACCAAAATTTTTTGGCCCATATTGCATAGAGAAGAAGATTGGACCAGCAGCTTATAAATTACAATTGCCAAAAGACACCTCGATTCATCCAGTTTTCCATGTTTCGCAATTACGAAAAGCTTTGGGAGCCCATCATGAAACACAAATAGGCCCTCCGTTGCTCAATGAAGATTTTGAGTGGGTGGCTGAGCCCCAAGAGGTGTTTGCTACCCGAATGAATGAGCAGACCAAGGAAGAAGAAGCATTGATTGGTTGGAAAGGATTACCCGAGTATGAAGCAACATGGGAACCCGTGAGTGACATGAAGAAGCAGTTTCCAGCTTTCAACCTTGAGGACAAGGTTCTCATGCCGCCCGAGAGTGATGTTAGACCTCCTATTTTGAAACATTATCAAAGGAGGGGTAGGAAGGACAAATCACCTCTGGCAAATTAGTTAGGATGGTTGTGCGCAGTGAAATGGGAGGGGACCACGGCCAGGGGAGTATATGTGTTGCGTTTTTCTTGTTTCTTTGCATGCTTTCTTTTAGAGAAGAAGTTCTAGCTTGGGGAGGAAGGGATAGTCCAGTCTCTTGTGTGGGCTGGGAGTTTTTTTTGTATTGCCTGAGGGCTTATTTTACTTCTGAATATCAATAGAATTGTAAGGGAAACCTTACACTGATCCTACAACATTTAGCTCTCAGAAAATTTATAAGGTTATAAAATCCAAGGTGAATAGCCATTGTAAGAGTTTGAATCCAACCCCGTTTGTTTACTATTTTAACTTGTTCTCTTGACCACTCACCCAAAGTGGTTTGAATAAAATATTGAGAAGCTCGTACATCGCGCAAACTACTAAGAAACTGTTAGCCAAACATGCTCTCATTGTACTTTTATTCTTGGAGATAGAAAAACGTTCCTAAGAACTTTCAAACAGTCCCTAATATATGCTTCATTCAACTTCTGCAGACAAAACGATGATGCAGAAAAATAAGAAGCAATTTTCTTTTCTTTCAATTTTTTAAAAAATAAAAAACTTTCAAAATAACAAAGCATATAAACCACATAATAAAATTATTATCCATGTCCTCTGTTATCGATTAGGTAATCAAGGTGCGCTCTTGAAGATACCATCATGCTAAAAATGAATGAATAGAGACAACCTTCACATGTGGGGAAATATAGAGGCATGGAAATTAGTGCAATTGGATAGCAACACTCACCTTGAATAGATTGAGGAACCTGAATAGGAACTCTAGACAAAGGAATATTGCAAGTCCTATCCACTGGTGGCCTCTCAACTTCTTTGATGGAACATTTGGATAGGTCATTCGCAACTTGTGCCGAGTTCTGCACCATGTTATCTGAATATAAAACACATGGCCTGCGTGCATAATAAATAATTGAGAGGTTAATATCCAATTATTTCCAAGGATCCTAACTGATGGATAGCAAAAAAACACTAAGCTTGAAGTGTTAAAAGAGATACCTAGGCAAGGATGCATGTTGTCTTTCAGGAGGAGCAACAGTTGCACCATTTCCATAGTGTTCTTCAAGGTAGGCAAATTGCTTCTTAAAATGGTCAACTGCACTGTAGAAGCAAACATTTTTTTTTACATGTTAACATTTCTTACACGGTCCTGGAATCTAAAGACCACTTAGTGGATCGAAGTTCGAGTTAAGATCTTTCTTGAAGCCCTCAAATGGAGGTCAGAAATCTAAATGCTCAAGAATCTAGCATTAAATAATTGATTATCGGACTGCTCATTACATACGACTTATGGATGGAACTTAGGTATGGTGATAACTGATAAAGAGACTTCAATGGAAAAAGTTCTCCAAGGGATTGGAATTTTAAAAAAAATGCAATATGATGTAGCTTGGGACTGTGATATAGAAATTTGAAGCTAGACTGTTTGTATTAAAAATTATTTTTTGTGTAAAAGTTGATAGGGGAAGTACAATTTCACCCCAACCGCAAAATGACAGTCATGAAAAAAGTGAGGCGTCAGGTAAAGAAATGACAAATGAGAAGGGCACAACATAAAAGCACCTCAACCATAGAATTGATCAGAGAACTATTGTTTTTAAGGTACCTTGGATACATGAAACCGGTAGGTTCTGATCCATCTAAGTATTCCTTCAACATCTTTGGATGGTACTCGAGAATCTCCCGGTAAATAAGCTCCCTAACATCTTCTTTGGTTATCCTTCGTCTCTCAAATTCAAATTCCATCTTAGTAACAGGTTGAGCAGATGGCTCTCTCTCAACCTTTGCTAAGCCTTTAAAATATGGGTCTGCAAGGGCCTAAAAGTACATGCAGAATGTGTTTGAAAATGGTATTATGTAAGTATAAGATAAAGGACAAGGTAATGAGTGATTTTAGAAAGCTAGCTAACTTGACAAGATTTAACTGAAGTAATATGATGAGAATCTCTTGATTCATGTCATAGATGTTGGATATCTGCCTCCAATTGGACCCAATCAATCTGCACTATATTAATTACTACTCAGAAAGTATTCTTACCTCCTCTGCTGTAGGTCGATCCTTTGGCTCAAAAGCCAACATTCTTTCCAATAAGCGAAGTGCAAGTGGATCTGCATGAGGAAACTTCTGGGAGAAAGGAACAGGCTTCTTCTTTCGCATACTGCTTAAGTATCTACGAGCTTTCTCGTTTCGTACCTAATTATATAAGATTAGATATTTAGCAAAAGAAAATGACATACATACAAAAGTCATTGTTAAACTTGAACTTGATAAAAACATTTCACAGGAATCAGACCCTGGCAATGGCTTCTGCATTTGGAGTTCCCAGAAAATCTGTCATCAAATCTAATTGGTGGACAACATTCTTTCCAGGGAAAAGTGGTTTTCCAGTTAAAAGCTCCGCAAAGATGCAACCAATGCTCCATATATCTATTGCTGGTGTGTACTGAAAGAAGTATATATTACAAATTAGAATGCATGCAAGAGCTTCAAAATCAACAAAGCTATTTTCTGTGTATCTGATGATTATAAACTAGTGCAGACCAAAGAGAAATTTGTGATTGCATGTCATTGGCATAATGAATATCCTTGAACTCATTTATATGGAATCTTCTCAGATTTACATAACTATGGTCTTGGTCCTGTTCTACGTTAACTGTCTTACAGGAGTTCAAAAATTGTTCAGTTGACATTCTATCTACCCACACTACAATAAAGAGAAAACCATATAACTAAAATATTACATAAACTTATAAGCAGTTAACTTCATACCAAGAAACACACATACACCCACAAAAAGAATGAAAACTGTTCAAAACCATGATGTCAGAATGGGAAGAAAGAAAAATGACCAAAGAATCCAAGTGAACCTATGAAAAACTATTAGGTAGCCAGGGGAGATGATAGAAAACCATATTCTCCGTATAAATTTGGGAGAAAAGGCTACCAAGATATTCTACTTTATACTATTTCTCTTTTCAAAGAAAAAAAAGCATAAAAAAGATTAAGCTAGCTTTAAAAAATATGCAGGTAGCAACTCTTCACCTTTGAGAAAAATGAACCACACAGTTCAGGAGCCCTGTACCACCTTGTTGCTACATAGTCCTGCCATTGCAAGGAATATGAAACAAATAGATTAGGAGATAGTGAAATGAAGAACGGGGACTTTTTAATTGAAAGAATTGACCCGCTAAGAAATCAAGCAGTAGCCACAGTTATTTACAAAGATACGTACAGTCCAGAAAATAGCAGTAGGAGTATCATTAAAAGCAACTCTCGCTAGACCAAAGTCACAGATCTTGAGTTTGCAGTCAGCATTTGCTAAGATATTTTTGGGTTTTAGGTCCCGGTGGAAGACATTGGCTACAAATGGTAATAATTGAATTGATATCAGTATAAGAATAAACATTTCACTTCAGAAATTACTTTTTCAACTCTTTGCAGAATACAATTAATTATACTCCAAATAAACAGAATCAAAATGCATGAACTTGTTGATGATAAGACTATGACCTGTGTGTATATATTTCAAGCCACGAAGAAGCTGGTAAAGAAAGAACTGATAATGTTCTGGAGTCAAATCGTCATTTGCTTTGATAACTTGGTGTAAATCAGATTCCATGAGCTCAAACACGACATATATATCCTTGAATTCCCTTCTAGATGGAGGTAGTAGGATGTGCTTTATCTCCACAATGTCTGGATGTCTCAATAGTCTTAAAAGTTTTATCTCACGAAGAATGCGAGTTGCGTCAGAGACATGCTCAAAGATATCATTGATTTTCTTAATTGCAACTTTATCCCCAGTATGAGTATCATATGCAGAGCAAACAACTCCATAACTTCCTTTACCAATTACTTCCTCTATTCTATACCTGCTCCCTTCACCATATTCTGTGAAGAAATCCACATCTATAGACGACTGCATAGCCACATTTAAACAACTATAAGTATCATCATCACCAAGAACACAATGAAGGAGTGAAATCAATGTGTAGAAACCCATGATATACAAGTAATAGCATTCAGAATGCACATCCAAACACCATTCAATATTGCATTTGTGAGTTGGTTACATAATTTTTAGGCGGCATCACTCTCACATGAGATAACGGAAGAATGTAAACAGTAAACTGTATATGGATTTTTAAAAAGCCAGAGAAGAAGATAATGCTTGGCTTTGAACAGCGTAGCCCATTCCTCCTCTGATGATTCCCAGTAGAGAGCTTGCAAAGTTAGCAAAAAAAAAAGCAGGCAAAACCCAACTCTGTAATAACGGCAGACTACAATTGCAGTGATCAAAATGCACTTAAAGAGCTTTATGTTTTTCAGAGATGGCGACATAGCCAAAAGGACCGGTATATCTACGTGATGTAAGTTTCTTAAATTTCCCATGTCGAAAATGTAACGAAGAGAGATGATTACAGATACATCTTGGGCAAAACAACTTAAAAACAAAAAGAAGTTATTTCTTACCAAACAGCTAGCTTAAAATCTAACCAACCTTGAATCCATGAAAATTAACACACAACAATTATAAGTGAACTTCTAAAAATGCTATTCGCACGAAAGCATATGATGGGGTAGGCCAAGGCATTTAGATGGCAGCATATTTCTTCGCATTAGGTGAAGAGGTCATGTCTAACACAAATTCTAGCTTAACTAAACGGAGAAAAAGAAGATGTCCCATAAGAAATGGGCGTAAACTTGCCTTTCTCCTCTGATCGGGCTGCATATTAGCAAGAAACCTTCAAAGTTCCCAGATCGATATAGCAATTAGGGCATCTAACGCCGTAGCTTCAAGCTCGAACTCAATCAGAGATTCGCAGCACACAGGCCAGCCAATGTCAATTGGAATCAAGTGTACGAGAAGCAAGTAATCCAAATTAACTTAACTAATCAGTAAGCTCTCGAGATCATCAAACTCTTGCTTTAAAACACACTACAGAAAACCTAATTTCAAACTCAAAACCGAGAGACAAAAGCAAAAGGTGTAGTTCCAAAAGGGCAAACTCAACTGAAAGATGGCTAAAATTCTACTTTCAAAGTTCAATACAGACAAAATACTTCATCAATAGCTGGAATCGAATTAAAATGTGAAAATGGTAAGTAAACACAACTGTCGCCAACAACAAAACTCGGCGAAGTCTCCAAAAAAATGGCTGGAGATCTAGACTGTACACAGATCACAGCACGGGTCCGCGTTCTTCGATGATACTGAAAATCTTTAAAAACTTTAACGGAAAGAACTAAAAATTTGGAGAATCTTAGATAGCGACGATCTCGAGAGAACCCGAAGAAAAACTTGGAACAAGGAAAATCGGAAGATGGGTAAGAGAGAAAGATTGAGCTTCTTTGAGCAGATTGCTTATAGTTAAGAAATAGAACAGGGAACAGAAGCTTTAGAGGGAAAAAAATGGAGATTTCTGAGCGAAAAATGGAAGCGGATCTTGAAGAAGGAAGAAAGAGAGGAAAAAGAAATATCAGAGAAAGCTGTACTAGGAGGCAATGGCGCAGACACAGAGAAAGAAAAGCAGTAGAGTCGCTCGTGGCTGATATGGATAAATAATAATTGATTTATTCGTTATTTATTTCTTTTCCAAATAATTGACAACTTTACTTTTTAAGTTTTTTTTTTTCTTTTTTTTTTCTTAAAGGTTAAATTATCAAAAATACCTCTGAACTATGAGATTGATTTTAATTATATCCCAAACTTTGAAAATTTTCATTTTAATCTTTGAACTTTGATATTTGTTTCAAAAATACTTTTGAAGGCTTTTTTTCATTAAATTTATGATCGAAAAATGATGTTTTTGCGTTTGTATTGTTGCTTATGTGAACATATTTGAACATATACGTTGAAAAAAAAATCAAAACATATGCAAATACTTCATTTTTAGTCCATAAATTTAACGGAAAAAACCTTCAAGGGTTGTTTTGAAACAAACTTCAAAGTTCAAGGGTTAAAATGAAACTTTTCAAAGTTTAGGGGTATAATTGAAACCAACCTCATATTTCAAGGGTATTTTTGATAATTTAACCTTTTTTTAAATGATGGTAAATATACTTTTTGTTACTGAGATTTGAATTTAGTTTTTGTATTTGTTCCTATATTTTCGAAATTAATTGTTTTGGCATTGATATTTAAATTTTGTTTTTATTTGATTTTTGAGATTTCAAAAGTGACAGGTTTGGTTCTTAAGATTTGAATTTGATTTTTAACTAGAGTTTGAAATTAGTTTCTAAATTGTCCCTAAATACAATTAGTGATGAAACGAAATGATAATTTGGCAATTAAAATATATTGACTAGACTTTGTTGATATACATTTTTTAAATGCGTAGGAATTTTTTATTTTTTATGCTTGAGACTAATTAGAATCTAATTTCAAGCTTTAAGAACTAATTAAAAATCAAATTTAAATTTTAGAGACTAAACATGTCACCATAACCTCAAAAACAAAAAGATATTGAATTTAAATCTCAATGACTAAAAGTGTCAGTTTTGAAAAACCAAAAATGTATTTTACCCTATTTGTTTCTTTTTGTTTAAATTACAAGTTTAATCTTAAAGTTTCACATTTATGTTTAATAGATTATTGAATTAGCATATCTCAACTAGTTATAAAATATTGTGTCTCGACCAAAATGTCAGGTTCAAATCCCTATTAAAAGTGCCTATTAACCCTCAGATTATTGGACTTCTTGTCAAATAGGTTTCTACCTATTCAACATTTAAAAAAAAAAAATTGTGGAATTATTAAACACCAAATTAAATTTTGTGCCCATTAAAAACTCCTTTTTAAGTACTATTTCTAAAAAGTCCTTGAATTTTAAAAATGTATAATACGCCAGAACCTATTAAACATATATATAGAGTTTATCTCAGTGTAGCTTGAAAGTTTAATACTTGTTAGGTACTTTTAACTGTCAATACACAAATATAAAGTTTAGAGAATGGTTAAACACTTTTCAAAATTGATAGACCTATTAGACACAACCATAAGGGGGTGTTTGGCCCATCGTTTTGGTTTTGGCTGATTTTGGAATCCAAACCCAAAATAGTGTTTGGGCCACTGTGTTCAAAACTCATGATTTTTGAAACACAACCCAATAGTTTTAAACAATGCAACCAAAAACACTGTTTTCTGATTTTCAGGTTTCATAACACTGTACCCCAAATAGGCTTTAAACTCCCCCATAATAAACCTCCAGGATTCTGATTTCGAAACGGTGGACCAAACGCCCCCTAAAAGTTGAAAGACTAAACTTGTAATTTAACTTTTTTTTTTAAATTTTTGTCATCCAAGCACAACTCAATAGAATAGTCACTTATTACATTTCATAAAGTTGAAGGTTTGATCCCACACCTCCATAATTGTTAAATTAAAAATGAAAAAAACCAAATTCTTTTTTGCTTTGTTAAATTATAAATTTAGCTCCTAAACTTTGAAGTTTGTATTTATTTAGTCATTGTGTTTTAAAAACTTTAATAGTTTTGTAACTTTAAAGGTTGTATCTATTTTGTCCTTATAGTTTATTGATGTTCTAATAAACTCTTCAAATTTATGTCTACAAGATCTTTGTTGTTAACTTTGTGCATCAAAATCTTCCTTAGTTTTTCTTTATTTATCTCCCTTTTCTTTTCTTTTTCTTTTTGTTCAAAAAAACAAACATCCTTCCCTTAAAAGTTAGATTCAATTTTCCTCTCAACTTTTTATTTGAATTTTTATACGTTGAAAGTGTTTTATTTTTATTTTTTATATTTTTTGTACGTTGAATGTGTTGTTAAATTTGTCAACTTGTACATTTACATTAGTGTGTTATGGATAAGCGGAAAAAAAAATCACTCCTAAATTCAATTATTGGGTCGAATTACTGTAGATTACGATGGAGATTCAATTTCAAAAGATTTTAATTTTTTTAATAAGAATTTCATAAGATTTAAAATAAAACATGATTAAGTAGAATGAATATAGTAAGATCACAATGTATTAGCAAGTGAAACATTTTATTGAGTATTTTTTATATTAAAAATATTATAACCTTTTACACGAAAGTATTAATAGTATAAATGATAAGAAGTCTGATCAACAGATTAACTAATTAACCAATATATACAGAGCTCGGATTGCATTTGCAAAAGTAAAAAGCGATTAGAGAATAATCTTAACCCTTTAGTTTGTTTGGTAAATCTGATTACATACGTTCAAAATCACGCTCATACTAGCTTTTGAATTCAATTTTCCTAAAAATATGCTATCTTTTCTAACTAAATTTTCAAATTTTCAAATCTATCTTTCAATTTTTATAACTGTTTTTTCTAGATTTTTATCAAATAATTTAGATTAAACAAAGTTACTTGCAATTTAAATTATATATTTTTTAAATAATTATTTTATATTAATATATTAATATAAAAATAATTAAAATAATATGTCTACTTTGGTCATTATTGTTAAATAACAACAATTTCGTTTGAATTTACCAAACGTTGCGACATGCTTCTCTACGTTTAAAATTGAAATTTACCAAACACTAATCTCCTTCACATGACAACTGATTTTCCGAAAAGCACAATTGCTACACAATTATTTTAAAAGCTACAACAATTCCAAATAAAGCCTTAATCCTATAATCCTTACCCATATTTTGATTTTTTAGATTGTAGATCCTATCCTTCAATTAGGATGTGAGTAGTTTTAATTTTGTGGTTTAAATTCCATTTCAATATTTTAACTTTTTAGATATATGAACTTTCTTTTATTTTATTTTATTTTTATCATTCAACAATAGTAGGGATGAGAGATTAAACTATCGACATTTGAAATGGTAATAAATATCTTATCCATCTCAAATTGATTGTCTATTTTAATATTTGATATTTTTAAAAAATAACATCAGAATGATATGGTTTCAAATCTATGTATTAAACGTGTTGACATAGAAGACATGTAGGTTTTTTAAAATATATATATACATCAAATAGTTTAGTTGGAGTAAGTATTATATCAATGAATGTTAAGTGAAAAAATAATAATGATGACCAAATTTTTTCTAAGTTTAAAGACTAAAACAGACGTACTAAAAAAAAGTTAAAATAGACAATCAAAAATTTAAAAATTAAAACAATTATTAGAAAAAAATTATAGACTAAAATATACCTATCTATAGTTTATTGATCAAAATAGAATTAACTTCAAAGTTGAATGATTAAAGTGAGATTTAAACTTAATTTTAATTTAAATTTGACATTTAAGTTTAAATCCTTTTAATAGAACTTTCATGTTTATTTCCTTTTAGTGTTCAAACATTCAAATATTTTAATTTAGCCAACATATGTGGTTTTAAATATTTGTTCCTATGAAAACATATTTTATCAAATATATGTGATTAAAAAAATGTATTTACGTGTTAGGAATTCATTAATATAATTTACATGGGAAAAAAAACAAGAAGACGTGAGAAAATATATGCAAAGTTCATAGAATAAAACATATTATTTGAAAGATAAGCTAGAAAGTTAGATGGTGATGGGTGTACTTTTACGTTTTCGCAAGCGCACGGGTCAAGTAATATAAAATGGTATTCCTACCGAGAATCGAATCCGCAAAGATTGGCTTTTAATTCAATTAATTACCACGAATACTCTCACTTAACTTTATTTAGAGAATATAAGTTAAAAGAAGATAAACTAACTAACAACAAAAAAATAATAATAAATGGGAGACACAAACACGAGGGATAACTTGGGAAATGATCAATTACTAAGCTAACAGACAATTATAAATCAATGGATAGTGAACTCATAAGTCTATAAGCTCTAAAGACGTGGAATCTCATCTCGGTCTCCTCCACTATCAAGTACTAATTAACTAACCTAGGTCTCCCTAGCGCTAGCTAACTCATGCAAGGCGTTAAGACTCCTCATTACGAACTTCTAGTGTCTATTTATTAGCCCCGACTATCACTCAAGTAAATAAACACTAGTTATGCAATTGAGTTATTGTCTAAATTTCTTTTTGTCGAGTTTCCACTTAGAAAACTAGTCAATTAACCAATGTCCAAATAATTAACCTTCATCACAAACTACAATTAATTAACTATTAATCTTGTTGTCACTCAAGTAGTTAATTAATTGCTCATTAAGCTAAACTAACTATCCTCTTTCGAGCTCAACTTAGAAATACCTCAATTAATTAGAGAAACAATGATTAAAGACATTAAGCAACAATTGCATAAATGATTCAAAGCCCTAAAAGTAATAAACACCCATTACCTAAGAAAATAATCCAAAATTTCAAACAATCAAGCATAAAACAGTATTTAACAACTAAACCTAAGTAATTAGGGATTAAACCAAACAAAATCAGTTAATACAACCCAAAAATCTCTACTTTACAGCCACTAAATTAACTATAAATGAAAGGAAAATAGAAGAAATTGGAAACATAGGACGATCTCGCATTTCTAAGGTGTTATCCCAAGAATCCGAGCTCTAAATCTTCAATACTGCTTCAATCCGCTCACAAAATGCTCCCAAAACCTCTCAAAATAGTATGGAGTCGAGTTTGGGGAAAAACTCTCTGTTTGGCCTTCTCAAAATCGAAGAGAAAATGTTGTTTTTATAGCATGGATCGAGCAGCGTCTAAAAACGCGTGTGTTGCCAAAGTCAAAGCGTCTAGGCGCCCAAAACAGCGCCTAGGCGCTATCATTCTGTCTTCTTGCACTGTCTGTGATGCCTAGGCGCTGGTTTGGGTGCACTGTCTGTGGTGCCTAGGCACTGGTTTGGGTGCTGTATTATTATTATTTTAGATTTGAACTTGAAAATCTGCAAACTTTATTATTCTTCTATTATCTTCTTGAATGTTCAACAAGGCTCTAAAAGACTCCAATATCCATCAAAATAATTTCAAATACTCAATTTTGCTACGTTAGCTTAGTTTCTACAAAATAGACAAAAAAAAAGGCATAAAAACTCAATAATTCATAACAAAACTAGCATTAATATAAGGAATAAGATAACATTAAATGAGTGCTATCAATGGGCCATAACATGATTTAAGCCTTGAAGTGAGTGTCAACTTGAGCGTTCCTCATCACGTTATTTTATCATCGATCAACAGGTCTAAAGTTTGAATCTCAATCCCACACGTTGTTGAACTTATAAAGGAAAAAAAAAAATCTTGAACTAAGTTAGAAAAAAGTCTATAGCCAGACTTTTTTAAACATTCCATTTCTTCAAAAAATCTTGAAATAAGTTAGAAAAAAGCCTATAGCCAGACTTTTTTAAACATTCCATTTATTATTCCATCATATTCACTCTACTATCTCTAAAGTTACTTGGGAGCATAATCGTGTTTAGTTTCAATTTAATTTATCATATAATTGAGTAACCAACCAATACGATCTCATCTCACTTCTAGTACACACATTTAATATTAAATTGGCTAATCTAAACACAATTCTCAAATGATTAGCATTAGTATTTATAAGTTAGTTGCAAGTTTGAATGTTGGTTGTTTCATTTGTAATATAAAATTGTAAATTGGAAGAAAAGAAAGAAAAGTAATTAGGGATGGCAAAATCGTTGAAAACTGATAAAAACAAGGGCAAGATATTGAGAAAGTGGAAAACAAGAAGTGGCCAAGAGAAGAGGAAGTGCAATCAGTGTTGGAAAAGAAAAAAAGAAAGGAAAGAAAAAGAAAATTAAAAAGGTGAAATGAGAAGGAAAAAGTTGGATTGATTCCACGCGCTTTCTCGTTGATGTGATTTCGTTATTTGTAATGCGTGGGCTCCACGCGCTGCAAACATCGTTTCCTTACAAGATGACCAGGCGTGCCTCCCACGTGCTGCACAAGCATGGTTTCGTCAAATATTTAATCATATTTTGATCAATTTAGCTAGAAAAATACTTAGTTGCATACTGTACACAGGTATCGGGAAAAACTCTAGTACTATCGTAGTATGAAAAATTTTTCATACAACCTCCATTGATTGTTTGTCACGTCAGCATCTATTTAAAAATTATGTGGGGACCACTAGCATTTAAAAACAATTTATGAATCCAATAATACATTGTGAACAAAGGGGGTATGGTACTGCCGTAGTACTATAAATTTTCCTACAGGTATCTCTCCATCCTGCGCACAGCCATTCTTATAGGAAAAACGTACTCCCTCCATTCACACTATAAATTTTTTTTATTAATTAATATTTTAATTATGTTGGATCCTACGTCATTTGTAAATGATATTGATGTGACTGATCATAGAATATGAAATTTTTATACGGTTCATAAGAGATTGTCTAACATAGTTGAAACGACGTGACTAATGTTCTTAAATCTATAAAATAAATTGAATATAGATCAAACCTTTATGAGGGAGTAAAATAACTAAAAAAAAAAAATTATTAACATTGTTTTTTTTTTAGTGTGAAGGGATCCCAACCTTATAAATACGTTGGAGTTGCTAATACGTTTAATTTATGAGTTAGATTTGTTTAAGTTGCCATTGGAAATTTAGTCTATTTGTGTAGTTATAAATTTGTTGAACTTATAAATTAGTGAAATCAAACATTTTAAACTCACGTCAGGCTTTTAAGAAAGTTTTAGACTTTACAAATTAGATTGATATATTTTTGAGTTAAAAGAACTACGTTTTGGATTGTATATAATTAAGTTATATAAGTTAAATATAAGAAAATTACATTTTATAATGAATAATGGATTTTATAAATCACATGCCTACAAGCCGGTCATATATTACATAGATAGTTATCAAAATAAGAAACATCATAGGTAGAAGTAGTATTTATAGGTTTAATTTTCAAAAACCAAAAATAAAATAACTAAATAGTTATCAAACGAGATCTTAACTAGTTGAGTTATACTAATGTTGGCTAAGTTACACAAACTCAAACTTTTAAAATCATACTTTTGCACAATTTAGGTATAGATTAGATGAAATTTCCTAACCTCAAACTTTATAGACCTATATGCATCGCCAAATCGTCTAATAAGGAGTTAGCATTATTTTAGAACAAATTTTTTTTATACTTTTTCAAAACAAAAACAGTGAAAATATTTCTGGCAACTACTCATAGTTTTCAAACATTTGAAAGGGTAATTCTTAAGACATGCTATTTCTTATATAATAATGTGTTTTTTTTTAAAAAAAGAATCATAGTTTGATACTTTCTAACTATATATATATATATATTTCATTCAGTCTATAATGAAACTTCCTAATCATTTTTTCTATTTCATTTTTTAATATCATGACCACAGACAAATTAATTTTATCAGTTTATAAAATTCCGAGTATTAAAAGTAAAATCAATTATTCAATGAAAATTGCAAAAAACTATTACAATTTGAGTCGTGTGACATTTGTGGGTGCTTTTAAAAACAATATATTAATTAAAATACTATTTTTCCACAGTTTTATAAAAATGAATTCCAAAAGCAATCGAGGACCACAAATACATTTTAAGTGAGACTTTAAAAAATTTTACAAATAATTTTTAATATACAGTCAAACATTATTTAAAATAAAAACATATATTTATCAAAATCATTTTTTTTTAATATTGAAAAACAAAATACATTCAATCATACATAGTATTTAATTTTATACAAAATAATAATTTCATTTATTTTGGATTGATTGGTATGTCGAGATAGCCACATTCCTTGGAAGTTAGATGCTGACATGTCGGTTACGAAAGATGGAACTTGTTCCTTCCTTGCACATTGGTTCTCATGTCGTCCAGGAAAAAATAGCTGGCTCTTTTTTATTTATTAAATTTATTTCTTTTTAATTATTATTTCAATTAAAAATAAAATAAAATCCTCGAGGCTTCCACGTCATTTCATATAGTCATTTAGACTTTGAAGGTCTCTTTCGTGTTGTGTATTTTATAGTTTTTTTTTTAATCAATTATGTTGTCGATTTCAATCCAAATTTTTCCTAAAATTATACAATAAATCTATTTCAATTTGACTATATTATATTTTTAAATGAAATGTTCTCTTTTTCAATTTTTATATGCAACTTGATACTAAATTTCAAATCAATTATTGATCTAATAGTATAGAGATGACAATGAGATGGAATGAAAAGTTGAGAGCCTCCCTTTTTTCTCGCTACGCATAATAGTTTAAAATCAATATTTAGAAGTGAAATATAAATATAACGTAATTGATTGAGACAATCTATATTTGTCTTAAAAGTTGGATATTCGAATTCTCATATATACATTATTGTACTAACAAAAACTAAAATGTAGAAATATATACTACAAGCTCTCATTAATTAAAATATATAAATATAAATTTGGTTTTTATGATTTGGGCTTAGTTTCAATTTAATACTTGTAGTTTAAACATTTTTAATTTAGTTCTTATAGTTTGATCTTAGTTTCAATTTGGTCTCTATGAATTTAATTAAATCTCACATATCATCTCTAAATTATCTTTTAGCCACCTTAAAAATCTATCTATTTTCTTATATTTTGTACTCAATCATAAACCCTAATATAGCCAACTAACAAAGTTAACTAAATAGAAAATATAATCGTATTGTCACCTATAAAGATCACATTAAAACTTTTAAAACTACGAAACTAAATTGAAACTAAGCCTATAAACTATGAGGCTAATTTTTTTTTTTAATCATGAGAACTAAATTAAAGCTATGCTCAAACTATAGGGACCAAACTTGTCGTTTAACCTCTAGATTATTATTTTTTTTTAGTTCAACAACATGTGAGGTTGGGGGGATTCGAACGTCTGACATCTTGATTGAGTGCATATTTTTTAACCAGTTGAGTTATGCTAAAGTTAACAGTATATCATTATTCTATCATATTCGATAGGTATATAAATTTTGGAGTAGGAGAAGTTTAGAGTTGGGGAAGCACACGTATAATATATTCAATATTCTCTAAATTGAGTCTAAGAGAAAAGACCATCATGAGCACAATTCAGCAGTTAAAGCATATGCTCATTCTTCTAAGGTCAGAGATTCAAATCTCCACCTCTATCATTGTTATATTTTATTTTTTTTTTTAAAAAAATCTTAAGAGGAAAAAGATGTAGTGACAAAAAAAAAAAAGAAAAAGAAAAGAAAGTTTGGGGAATGGGAAAATAGCTAAAACATTCCCCTAAGTTTTTATGAAATTAATCAAATCAGCTCATTTTCTAATACTAAAAATAAAGAAGAAAAAAGAACCAAAACCCTCCATTTTTTAGAATTAAATGTCACATAAACATTAAAGTTTAGCATTTGAAATGATTAACTATGATTAGTGCATGCTTTAGTTGGTATTGTCATCCTCACATTTAATTATTAAAAAACAGAAAAAGAAACGAAAGAGACCGAATGTGGTGCACACTGTAGGATGCATCATTTCACATGCGCCGAGTTTGTAATTGTTTCTTTTTTATTATTATTTTTTAAAATAATAGATATATAATTATTAATTATTAAAATTTATTTATTTGTTGTGTTTTAATTGTTGGCTTCTTGTCTATGGGAGAGGGTGAAATGTTGGGGCCATTTCCAACACATTTGGGTGGCGATCATCATCCAATGAACAGTCACCACATGAACTGAATTAGATTCGATAACTATAGGACAATGGGATCGGGTCCCACCTACTTTTTTTTTTCCTTGGTGGGGAATGAATTCGATTCTCTTCCGACTCGCATTGTCTTGAAATTGTTTGGAAGTTATTTAGAAAATAATCTTATTTTGTGTTCGTAAAGATAAAATATCATTCAATCTCACGTGAGATGAAAAGATTCGAACTTTTAACTTCTTGATTGATGATAGATACTTTAACTTATGCTCATATTAGCACTTCAACATCTATTATGACCTATGTCAGAAACAATCATCCCTCACTCAGATACCATTTTCTAAAAGAATTTGTTTCAAGCCCCTTTTTTAAAAAACTTTAATTTCCTTCTTTAAATCTTAAAATAATCAAACTTGCCAAATACATATATTTTGAGCAATGGGGCTAAACCAAGCAAATTTTCTGCGTTGGAGAAATTTTGCTACATTAGGCTTATTGGGCCATGCAAAGTGAGAATTTTGTTTGGGCCTGCGAACTGCAGCCCAATAAGGGAAGAAGATAATTGAAGTCCAAGTCCATCCTAGAGATGAATATTACCTGTATGTTCCTAACTTATTTTAAAATATTTTTATTTATACACACGATATAATTCCTTTCCATCTACATCCATAATTTTATACTTCTTTGGTTAAAATACTATTTTAATCTATGTACTTTAGGTTTTATTCCATTTCAGTCTATGTACTTTCAAATGTTCAATTTTAGTCTCTGTACTTTTAATAAATCTTAAAGTTAGTCCCTATTGTTAGTTTGAACTTAATTTTTTTTTTATCAAAATTGATTAAATAATAATAATAATAATTTTCATGCAAGAAAAGACACAATGTGAACACATTTTCAAAAATTATGGAAGGAAGACTAATAGAGACTAATTTTTTTTTTTTAAAGAAAAGTTAACAATAAGGTTTCGTTTGATAATCATTTGGTTTTTTAAAATTAAGCCTATAAATACTATTCTCACCTATGGTTTTACTTTTTTTCTTATCTACTTTTTACCTATATTTTCAAAAACCAAACCATGTTTTGAAAACTAAAAAAAGTAGTTTTCAAAAACTTGTTTTCGTTTTTAGAACTTGGCTAAGAATTCAAATGTTTCCTTAAGAGAGATGAAAATTATTGTAGAGAAATTGAGAGAAAACAAGCTTAACTTTCAAAAACAAAAAATAAAAAACTAAATGGTTATCAAACAAGATCTAAACTAACAATAGGGACCAATTTTAAGCTTTATTAAAAGTATAGAGAGTAAACTAGAATGAAACCCAAAGTACAATAATCAAAATGATATTTTAACCTAATTCTTTTTAACAATCCCATTTGGGTAAAGGACAAAATTGACTTATTTTTTCAAAATAAAAAGCAAACAACTAACCAATTATCAAATGGTTCTTAATTTTAATTATATTTGCAAATTGTTTTAATAATAATATAATTATAGTATGTCAAGTTCATTTCTCACATGGTCTTCCTATGCTATTTTATTTATTTATTTTTATGAAAAGATAAAATATGATAAAATTGTTGAATAAAGTTGGGCAATTGTGGATTTTTTAAGTTTGAACTATGTTGTGTGAAAAGCCATCATAGGGGTCAAACTTTTCCTTCTGTACGAATTATTTGCTTGTACTAATTAATAATCTTGCCTATGCTATTTCACTCTTTGACCTGTATTCTAATTGACTTTTTTTTTTCTTTCTAATTTCTAAAAATGAATATATATATATATATATATATATATCTTCTAACTGCTTTTTTGGGTTAAGGGGAATAGAATATTTTTATTTTACAATTGGTGATATCTCATCTTCCCTTCTTTTTTTTTTTTCCTTTTAATAATTCTCTTTTTTACGTTGATTTTGTTTTTATTTCACTAAAATTATAATTTTGTTATTACTTTTTAAGTCTTGAAGGACCAATTACAGAAGGTGAAAGATATTTTTCTAAAAAATTAAAGGATAAAATGTCTATTGTACACAAATAGACATATACGAAGGGTTTGACACTCGGACATTCACCAATAATTCTGATATATTGTACACAAATATATAAAATATAAAGATACCAGCACAAAAGAACTTTTTATAGAAATATTTTACTTATGGCTTGCAAACATTTTTATAAGGTTAGATTATAAGTTTAGTCTTTGAATTTTCAGGTTTGTGTTTAATAAATCATCCCTGAATTTTAAAAAGTTTATAATAAGTTTCTAAAATTTTCATTTTGTGTCTAATATGTCTCTGAATTTTCAATTTAATGTCTAATAAGTCTCTTAAACTTTCAATTTTGTGTCTAATTGATCCGTTGATTAAAAAAGGTCAAATATGTTAGAGACATATCAGACATAACATTGAAAGTTTAAGGATATATTAGATACTTTTAAAGTTTAAGAACCTATTGACACAAAACTAAAAATTTAAAAACCTATTAGACAATTTTTAAAGTCCAGGAACCTATTAAACACAAACTTGAAAGTTTAGATACTAAACTTGTAATTTAATATTTTTATGAGTTTCTTAGTTTTTATGATATATTCAGAAACACTCGTCGATAATATATATATATATTTTACAACATGTGGGGTGGGGGATTCGAACCTTTGATCTTTGAATTGATAGTATACACTTTATACCAATTGAGTCATGCTCATGTTGGCTACTCGTCGATAATTGAGACCTTCAAACTTTAATCCTATATATAAAATGAAGCAATTTCATTTGCAAAAAGAAGGAAGCTTTAATTTATAAGTAAAGAAAGGAATTCTAATGAGCAAATGTTTTGTTTCTTCCATGGAGTACAAGATAAGGCAGACTAGCTAGTTTTGGATAAGGATATGAGTAATTTTCAAAGAGCATGTGATAGGCCCAAATCAAGACATTGCAACTTCAACTCTTTTTTTTTTTTTTTTTGTCCTCAAAGCTTGTGGAAGACTTGTGGCCATCAATTTATGTGGCATATTTTCCCCAACTAACTTAGAAACTTTGCACCAAGTAATTAATTTTGCCTTTTATTATATGAGTAAGATGGATGTCGATCTACGTTGAAACTAATTTTTATCTCATATATTTTAACGTCCTACAAAGACAGTATTAAAATCATAAAAATTCCTTCGTTTTAAAGAATTTATCTTGGATTTAGAGCCTAAAAAAGATTTAACATTATTTATATGTTGTGTATATACTTTCTCTTATTTTTATAAGAATAAAAACTATGTCGTTTGAATATTTAAGGGTTTTTTTAAATCTTTTTGTCAACTATATCTCTAATGTTATTTGATGATATGGTATCGTAACATATGCTACCGTCATAAATTATTAATCAGAATTTTGGTTTAACTCTTTTTAGTATTAACACTTATTATCATGATTATTTTTTAAGAATACTTGCATACTTATTTGCCTAATGGATCAATTTGTTTTTTAAAAAAGGTTAATTACAAGTTTAGTCTAAACTTTGATATTTGTATTTATTTGGTCTCTGAACTTTCAAAAGTATCTAATAGATCCCTAAATTTTTAATTTTGTGTCTAATAAATCTCTGAACTTTCAATTTTGTATCTAATAGATTTCTAACAAACTCGAAATTTTTAAAAATTAATTGATTTATTAGTTATAAATTTAAATTTTATGTCTAATGGAATCCTAAACTTTTAATTTTATGTCTAGTAGATCCGTGAATTTTAAAAAATTCAAACGTTTACAGACTAAATTTTTAATTTTGAAAATTCTGTAATTTAACTTTAAAAAAAAAACTATGTGGTATCTTTTTTCATGTGCCCATTAAGACACTTGCACCATAGTGGAGATGGTGGCAAATTTTTTTTATTTTTTATTTTTAAATGGGAATTTTATTATCTTTTAATCCCATTTATTTATTTTTGCTTGCCTTTGCCGCTTTCATTTTGGTGATAAGGCACCTTTCTGAGAGTTACATTCACAGATAAAAATTGACATTGTGCAATAAATTATTCTACTTAATTCATTACCATTTCAAAAGTAAAGGTTTTGATTTAACATATTATTTTGCATGTTAAGCAAGGTAAGAAGTTTTAGTTTGTGTGATATTTAATCTTTCTTTTCTTCACACACAAAGTAACCCTTGTGTTTTGGAAATTTTTATGAATTTAGTTTTTAATAATATTGAACAATTATACTTTAGATATAATATGTTGGAATTGTATGGTCATATTTCAACAAGAAACAAATCTTAGATTAGGGCTTGGTAGTTGGTTCATGTCATCGTGGTATTTTGTTAAAGGAAGTCTTATATGGTCAAGTTAAGTAGAGAGTAGATATAGTTGGGTGGAAAAAGAACAAAGGTAGTTTAGATAGCAAGATCACAAGTACCTAATTCCTTTGGAAAAAGAGTGAATATAATAATTTGTAGGATTGGGTTGATTGTGATTGTGATAGGGCATTTTACTGGTTGGGTGAAACTTGTGGGTAAAAATTAATAAGAAATAATAGCTTAACCCTAGTACAAGTATACACTACCGATGCAAGTAATACAAAAATATTTCAAGATATCGAATCCCAAGGGAATAGGAACAACAAATATGATGTGTAAATAATATTGTTAAACAACAACAACTTTTGGTAGCAAGTAAGTTAAAAACAAAATGTTTTTGGGTGTTACTATGACTACAAAGACTGAATAAAAGAACTTTGAAAGACTTATGTAATTTCACGTAAAAGAATAAGGGGATTCAAGTACACTCATGCCCTATGGTGAGATTGCTATTCAATTGTCGTAGCAATCAGACATTTTCATAGAAACGTTGTAAACTGAATCGACTCCTATTCAGTTTTGATTCAAAACCCTTGGGAGACTAAGTGATTGGACCTATATGTCTATGACCAATCGTACTTAGATAGTTAAGATCGTATTCTTGGTTTTGAGGAGCCCGTCCTATGTCTAGGATCAAGCGTGACTTATGTCTAAGCTTTTATCTCATTGCTTTTACGAAATCCGTCTTCTTCTAACCCTTTCGGTATTAGATTTGGACTTAAAAGCAATCCAAGTTGATCATTCAAGGATTCCAATAAAACATTAAACTCAGTAAAAACAAACAATTCTCATGTTTAATGTCGATTGCTTCGGTTTATTGGCTAAACATTCTCACCTTAGGGCATTCATGTCCTTGAATCCCTAAGTGAATTTAGCTCATGATTTGAAATATAAACATAACTGAAATTAGATGAGAAGCCATGAAATACATAATTAATTCAAAAACTCACTTAACCCGAGAGGTAGGAGTTCTTTTTCCAATAAAGTAAAAACCGTACATTAAAAGTGAACTTCTAAAGAAATTCAACCAAAATGCTGTTGCTTAACTAAATTCAACTTCAATACAGAGGAATAACTTAGAACATAATGTAAATGATAAAAAGTCTTGCTACTGGAAAAACATAATTGAAAATTAAAAGATCTAAACGACTCTACGACTAATATCAATTACAACCCTATATTGAATTCCTTTCTCTCTTTCGAGCTAGGGGAAGTCTTCACAACCAAGGAAAAACCAAAGGTTGGATTCTGGGTTTTTCTCAAGAACAACAATCGATACAAAAGATGCAGAAAGATAGAGAAAACAGTAGAGTTGATAATTCTCATTTATGAGGATTATTTAACCCTAAAACTAAGTTGTTTTTGCCATTTTTGCATGCTTTATTGATTACCGAGCAAGCTAAAAGTAACATTTTTAATAAATTCATGCAAGCTTGTTGAAACTTGATAATTAAAAGAATTAAGAGGAAAGATGAAGAAAGTGGCTTAAGTTGTTGTACTTTTGTGCAGATTTGAAGACTTTGCAAAAAGGAAATGCAATTGCATTCCCATTTGCAATGTAACGTGAAAAACAGAGGAAGAAGAATGCAATTGCAATCTAATTGCATTCTATGGAACAACAAGTCAAGCTCGAAATTAGCGGGAATCACCATGATTTACGCGATTTGCACCGATTATGGAGAATTTCCAGCAAGATAATTATGTCCAAATTCTACCCACTAATTATGGACCCAATTTTGGAAGGAGAGGAGACTCGGTTTTGACTTTAAAAAGGGAAGAAGCCGAAGAAGAGAAGCAATTTTTCGTGGGTTTTATTTTCTGTTTTCTCTCCCGAAGCAATTTTTCTGGGTTTATTTTCTTTGTAGACAGCAGCGTTTTGAATTCCAATTTTGTATTAGTTCAGTTTCATTTTCAATTTTATGTTATTTCCGCATCTATTCTCTACATTGTAGCTCAAGAACTCTCCAATTTTAGTTTCAATCAACAAGAAGTCAGTTTTCTGCATTTTTGTTTACTGTTTTTCCATTGTTTCCAGCCTCTGTTTTCGTTGCTTTTGCTCGTGAGTTGGCTGATTTCAATTTCCAAAACAAGATCTCTCCTCGGCGACTGTTGAAGAGATTAAGATTCAAAGATTTGAACGAATTTGAATCGATCGCATTAAGGAAATTGGGTAATGCTTTGCTATTTCTTTGGATTTTTCGTGGGTCAAGCACCATATACTGTATTAAGGGAAAATATTTCCATGTTCAAAACCCTTAAACTTTTCATTTACCCGTGGGCTTCCTTTTGAAAACAAAAAAAAATATATATATATTTTGGTTTCCAGTAGCTAATTTTAGGAGAAATTGATTTTCTTAAGTAAATATTTTTCTTGTTGGTAATTTAATTAGGTTTTCTTTAAAATTATTTATCTCCTCTTTAAAACTATGAAATTTTCAATAAATTATTTTGGGATTTTTGTTTTATCTACAATGAGCTAAATTTTCTCTAGGGGTTCAAGTTGGTGAATGCCCTAAGGAAAAATGTAAAGCTCTAAAGCATAAACAATCTAGTTAGCATGTGAACTTTGTTTGCTTTTGTTGAATTTAAATTTGGGTAAACCTAGCCGGCCAACTAGTGCTTGCTCATCAAGCTCGAACTTAATATCGAAAGAGTTAAGGGAAAGCCGATGTCACAAAAGCAATGGAGGAAAAGGCTTAGAAATAAGTCCTGAACATCGACCCTAGACATAGGGCGAGACTCCAAGACCACTAGGGTTGTGTGCGAAGTATCTAAGTTAGATTAGCCATAGACATATAGGTTTAATCACTTAGTCTCCTAAAGGTTTTGAATCAAAATCGAATAGGAGTTGAACTCGGTTTACTTAGTTCTCACATGTTAACTATGATTGCAATTGCAAAGTGAGTCGCATTCTTCCAAAGGTGCTTGCATCACTTGAATCCCTATTTTATTTTTAATTCATTGAATTTTCACTCACTTTTGTTAAAAAAACCAAACTCTTGCCCATTGCAATTTGCAAACATATTTTGTGCCATTCAAAATAGATTTTGTTAAACCCCGTTCCCTTGGGTACGATACTCTGGAATACTTCCAGTTTCTTTATTACTTCGATCACGTGCACTTGCGTGTTAGCGGATCAAGAGTAGAATCATGGTGTTACGTGAAGAGTGAATTGAGTATGGAGGAAAATAGATGAAGAAGAAAATTGGACAGCAAGTGAAGAAGAAGAAAAAGTGCAGAAAAATGAGTTTTCTTCCAAGGAGGAATTCCGCCTTCTTCCTTATGTTTCTCTTCGTTTTATAGCCTTCAAGCATCTAGAGTTTCTTTTTCGGTGTTCCTTTTGACTTGTGAGCCCCAGATTTTTACTTGATATGATGGAACAAATCTCTCTTTTTGCGCAATCTTCTAATATTCGAATATGCTCTTTCCTTGTCTAATTATTGCAGTAACAATTGATCAACAATCGTGTGACAATCGTGCCTTTTTGTCAAAACTGCAACCAAAAACACATTATTAGTGCAATTTTCTTCTTTTCCTTCTATTTTATTGTTTTAATTCACTTTGGTAAATTCATGTTGCTTTTCTTGAAATTTATATGAATTTATGAAGAAAATGATAATAAAACTAGACATTAACCTAAATTTATGAGTTAGATAATTCTCAATTATGAGAATTATCATTTACCAATGTTGATTCTTTTGAAGTTTCTTCCACAATGTCTAAAGATGGGAGAATTAACTTATAGCTTGAACTTATAAGTTATTGACTAACATTAGTATCTTAATGGGAGAAACACATCTTTTGGTTTTCATAATATAATGATTGGTCACATGACTCTCGTTTAGATGCTCGTCTTGACTATGAGGATGATTGTGTTAGCAAAGGAGTAGTTTCTTGACTAACGAAATTAGATTCTTCTAAATATTTCTTTATTTGTTTTATTTTAGGAGGGAAAAAAATCAAAATTTAATCTTGAACTTGATAAGTTGTATTAGTTTTCACCATACACTTTCAATTTCATCAAATTGAATCCTAAACTTAAACATTTGTTATAATTTTTACCATATGTTCAATTTCTGCTAAATTCACTTACTAATTTTAATGAAAAATTGTAAAAAAATTTCAAAATTCACTAATTTTAACAAAAATCAAGTTTGGCATGAAATTAAACAAGATTAACATCGACAATTGAATAAATCTTTCCAAACTCACAAATTTCAACGGAAAATCTTGCTCTAGTGTTGTTTTTTGTTTGAAGCTTCATTAATTTTGTGCTAAACATATATTTTATATGGTTAAGTTAGAAGTTCATTTATGAACTTTAAATAGTGTTTAATAGGTCTTTAAACTTTCAATTTTCTGCCTAATGGACCCATGAACTTTAAAAAGTGTATGATTATTAAGTTCCTAAGTGTTTGATTTTATGTCTAATAAGTCTCTGAGCTTTCAATCTTGTGTCTAATAGGTTTTTAACCTATTTGACATTTTTTAAAAAAAAAATCATAAACCTATTGAACTTAAAATTAAAAGTTTAATATCCTATTAGATACAAAATTCAATTTTATGTCTAATAGATTCATTAAATTTGAAAAATGCTTGAATATGTTAGGGATCTATTATACACAAAATTGAAAATTCAATGACCAATTTAACATTTTTAAAGTTCAAGAACTTATTAGATAGAAAATTAAAAGTTTAGTGACTTATTAGATACTTTTTAAAGTTTAGGAATCTATTAGAATCAAACATGAAATTTTAGGGACTAAACTTGTAATTCAACCTATTTTATATTCATTAAATGCACATGAAAATTTTCTTATCAACGATTTTTTCAAATGTTATCTAAGCGAGGGTAAAAATTGGGTTAAAATACTATTTTGGTCATTGTACTTTGAGTTTTGTTCCATTTTGGTCTATGTACTTTCAAATGTCAAATTTTAGTCTATGTACTTTCAATAAAGCTTAAAATTGGTCCCTACTATTAGTTATGGTTAATTTTTCTTAAAAAAAGTTAGTCTCTATTAGCTTTTTTTCTATAAATGTTGGAAGTATGTTCACACGTCGTCTTTTCTTGTATTAAAATTATTATTATTATTTAACCAATTTTGATAAAAATTAACTTCAAACTTGTCATAGGGACCAATTTTAAGTTTGATTGAAAGTACATAGACTAAAATTGGACATTTGAAAGTACGGGAACCAAAATGGAACAAAGCCCAAAATATAGGGACCAAAATGATATTTTAACTTAAAAATTGTTATTCGTAAATATAGCAACACTCGTTATAGTCTAAGGTGTAATTTAATGAAATTGAAATTTAATGATATAAAAATTGATACAACTTCCGACGTTCACAGTGAATTTTGATTCCTTTTGCTTTAATATAAATAAGTCAATAAATTCTTTAATTAACTCTCACGATATAATTTTGCCAAAATAGACCTACACTTTTTTATATTCTAAGGGTTAAATCAACTTCACTTGTATATTTATCGATTAATCAAATAAAATAAATTATATCATACTCAACAAATCTAGTTTTTTTTTTCTTTTGTTAAAAAAAAAATCTAGTATTTTAAAAATCAATTTAGGAATGTTCTTTACTAAAAAAAACAATACACACATTGCAATCGTAATATTGGGCATCTTTCATTTCCTTTGATATGTGTGTGATGAAATGATGAGTTTAAAGAATCTTCCTTACTTCAAAACTAATGGATATTAAATTTCCACAAGATAGCTTAGTAATCAATGTATCTTCTAATTTAATGTCAACACTTCTTATCCATTTTAAAGTCACTTTTTCCATTTTTTTAATATGATACCAACTTTTATCCTAAATATAAAGTTGTTTGGCATACATTAGTTAGATGGCCAAACCACTTTACCTAATCACTTTCTCTAGATGCAAAAATCCTCCAACCACTTACAATTAATCCCTAAACTCCTAGGTTTATCAACTTTCTTACTTACTCCCCCATGGATTCAAAGCTATACAACAAAATGACAATTAATGTAAAAGAAAGGACAAAAGAATAAATTCCATCCATGCCATATTATCTCTTTGACACCATTTTATAATCACATATACATTAACCACCAAATCATGATTTGCAAATCTTAAACACACAAATAAATAAATAAATAAAGGTTAAATTACAAGTTTAGTCCTTAAACTTTTAAGTTTGTGTTTATTTGGTCCCTGAACTTTAAAAAATATTTAATAAATCTTTGAACTTTCAATTCTATGTCTAATAGGTCTTTGAACTTTCAAAAATATCTAATAGATCTCTCAACTTTCAATTTTGTGTCTAATAGTTTTTTACATATTCAAATTTTTTAAAAATTAACTGATTTATTAGATATAAATTTTAATTTTATGTCTAAGGGGTCCTAAATTTTCAATTTTGTGACATCCATGAATTTTAAAAAATGTCAAATAGGTCAATGATGTATTAGACACAAAATTGAAAATTTATGGATCTATTGAATACAAAATTGAAAATTTAAGGACCAACTAGATACTTTTAAAATTCAGGGACGTGATAGACACTTTTTAAAATTAAGCGACTAAATAGACATAAATTTGAAAGTTGGGAGCTAAACTTGTAATTTAACCATAAATAAATAAATATATATATATTTTTCCCGACTCTCAAATTACTTGGAGTATTTGGTTGATACGTGGAGGTACACGAGTTTGCTTATTTTAAGTTAGACCTATAATTCTATAGAAACTATAACCTCAAACTTATGAAACACAAATTTTGTACTACATTCTAACTTTTTTAGATTGTAAAATTTCAAACTAAATACATGTTATATGAAATTATGAATCTAGGTTTTTAAACATTTTTTTTCTTTTTACAATTTAAATATAAAGTACATGCACAAATCAAACTTTTCAATATCAGCTCATTAAAATGGGGTGGGGAGGAAGTTCAAACCTATGAATTCTTAGAAATATTTTAACTATTGAATTATGCTTATGTTATAAAGATTAAAACATTTAGAGCTTAGTAAAAAAAATTGAGCTATTGATATTTTGGAAGTTGATTATTGTTGAGCATCGATCATAGTATTAAATCCATAGTATATAAATAAAAAAGATGAAAAAGTAAAAATAATGTTATATGCACACCTAAGTTAAGTTAAATGATGTACACGAGTAATTATTATTTGTAGAACACATGAAATTTAAAATAAGTAGATATCATATGATATAACTTTTTATCATTAAAATTAGTGTTTAATCTTTTCATCTTGTACTTTTTTTTATTACTTTTTGAACAACGTCATAATTACAAGGATATAATATTCAAATGATAAATGCTTAATCAGTTGAATTATATTTAAGTTTACTTTTTTATATGTTATCTATTTTTATTTATTTTTTTGAATTTAATTCGTAATTAAAGATAATTAGCTCTCTTTAAATCTCTTTCCTTGGACCGTATCCTTGCTAAAAGACGTAACTGCCCTTCTTTGAAGTAGTTAGTGGACATATCCTCCATGTCCATTATTTAAAGTTTAGGCTATGTTCTTGATAATGCCACAATGTTCAAAAAAGTCTTTTTTCCATTGTATCTACCAAGTCATGTATTTAACACATTCAAATTTTCAAGAAAATCAAGTAGTTAATACACAAAAAAAAAAAGTCAAATAAAGAAAATGGGTTAAAAAGTTGTAATGTAAGCTAATTTCATCAAACGCTCATTTGTCATAAATGGCAAGTGAAGATAAAATCGAACAATGACCTATCTCCAACGACTTTCATTCAAAATTTGTCATTACATGTTGTTGGATCTAATTCTTTTATTAAATCCTTTTAAATTCGTTTAAAAAGCGACTTCAAATAAGAATTAGAGTCAAAACTCCAATCGATAACATTTGGAAAAAAAAACCCCATTTTAGATCATATTTTGAAAAAAAAAAAGCAGTTAGAAAAAGAAGAAGAAGAAAAAAAAAACCAGATAGAGACAATACAGTTTGACAAAAGGGGAAACTCCAACCAAATTGTAAACCTTTCATTTTCAACCCAAACAAATATCAAACAACAAAGTGTAAACTTTTAGGGAGAGAGAGAGGGAGCAGACACATAGGCCTTTGCTTATAGAACAAATATTTATAAAGCAATTTTATGGCATTGTGATGATGAGGATGAGGAAGATGGTGGATTGGATTGATGGACATGCCTTTTTTCCCCTTAGTGGCTGGTGCACATTTCTTTCCCACCACATTTGTCATTGTCTCCCACCTAACCCTACCCACTCTAACCTTTCTCTTTTAAACTTTTTGTGTAATAGTACACTTTTAGAAACTCGGATTTGTGTAGTCTGTGTTTAGTTTATGAGTTTGTAAGCTATAAGGTTAGTATGTAGGTTAAAACGCGAGTTTAATACAAGTTTATATAACTTATGAAATTAGCACCAACATAAGTGTATCTCAACTGATTAAGGCATCTGTCTTCAACTAAGAAATCAGAGGTTCAAATCTACCCACTCCATATATTGTTAAACTTAAAAAAAATTGAAATTAGTAAATTTTGTAGTTTGAGTCAATTTAAATATGATTTATATAAGTCTTAATGAGTGAGAGCCAAAACATCTTCATGTATATATATATGCGATCCCTATTTCATATTTGTATATGTTAGCTAACGGGTGCGGTTGGATAAAAAATGAAGTGCATGCGCGTGTGTGTATATCTGTATATCTATATATCTATATCTATATATATATATATATATAATTTCTTTAGTTCAAAAAATGAAGTATATTTGTGGGTCAAGAAGAATTATGTATATTGAATAATTATTAGGTACAAATTACAATTGTGATGTGGGGAAAAAATTCCTTGCTTGATCGTTGTGTATGATTGTGATGTGTTAGACTTGTAGTTGCATAAAAAAATCATTTTGTTTGACCTCTCTGTTACACATATTTTAGTCATTTATCAAGTTGATTAGAAAAAAGAGTAGCATCTTAAAAATCAAGAGAAAAATTGAACGTAATTTATGATAAGTTTTTGGAAGTGACTTACTTTTGTTCTTTATGCTATTATTTTAGAGTAATACTTGGGTACATTTTGGGCTGCACTCATCTTTTTGCAGCCCACTCCAACCACACAGTAGAAAAAATTCAAAAATATTTTTAAAAAAGAAGAAAAAAGAGTTTGTCACGTGACAAACTGCATATGGACAACTTGGTGGGCTGCAAAAAGATGGGTGCAGCCCATGATGCATCTAAGTTTTTTCCATTATTTATTCAACTATATTCCTCCCAGTTCAATGAAATTAGCTATTAAGCATGTTCGAATATCTATTAGATACAAATATTATAAATGTTCAGGAGTGAAACTTATAATTTTTCTTTTAACCAAACATTAAAGTAAAAAGAACGATTATTTTAAGGTTAAAATACCATTTTGGTTCATGTACTTTAGATTTCATTTCATTTTAGTCCATATATTTTCAAATGTCCAAATTTATTCCATGTACTTTCAATAAAGCTTAAGATTGATCCTATTGTTAGTTTATTACTGACTTTTCTTAAAAAAACTTAGTCTTTATTAATTTTCACTCTATAAATTTTAGAAATATATTAACATTGTATATTTTCTTACATGAAAATTATTATTATTATTTAACTAATTTAAATAAAAATTAACTTTAGACTAGCAAGCAATAGAGACTGATTTTAAAATTTATTGAAATTACAAGGACTAAAATGAAATGAAGTGAAATGTATGAAACTAAAATGATATTTTAAACTTATTTTAATTTGTTTAGTTAAGGATATATTCTAAGTTAATTGGGTGGTGGCCAGCCAAGTGGAAGTTTGTGATTGGTGGACTAGGCATGTTCTATGGTGGGCCAATGGTTGGGTGTGAAAATTCCGAACTTCAAAAAATACGTTTTTTCAACACGTGAAAGTACAAAACAGTCCTTGACCGGTTCAACTAATAGAGGCGGGGCAGTTGGATCCAGCGTTTCCTTTTATGACTCGGACTCCAATACGGCTGTCGAGGGGCACAGATGGTAACTTGCTTAAGATAAAAAAGAAAAAAAGAAAAAGAGGATTTGAGTGACCATGTTCATTTTGGAGTTTTTTTTTGACTAATATTGTAATTTTTAAAACTATAATATTAATATAATAAATTAAAAAAAAACAATGTATTTTAATAAAAAGTTTTAAAAATTACAATATTAAAACTCTATTTCATTTTGGTTGGATTTCTAAAGGTAGAATAAATCATTATAGACTGTTTAGGACATTGAGTAAGTTATATTAATCTATAAAATTATATAATATTATTTAAAATGCAAAGTTGTTTAATCTGGAGTTATAATAGTTTGTGTTTAGATTGTAGAGTACTTAACATGTTATTATAATCCATGCTCCAAACAACTCCTTAAAGACCTGACTTTAAATGTCAACTTATAAGTATTGACAGAAATGTCAATAAAATACTAATGCTGATGAATATTTCTAGAATAGTCATAAAAAATAAAGAAATTGCAAGAAATATTTAAATTAAAAAATAAACATTTCACTCTTTTTTTAATAAGTTAAAATTTCTTATTAATAATATAATATTCATATTAGTAATATTTTTTTTCTATATTTCGTCAATTTTTTTTTATAATATAATGAAACTATCGATTCATTTTTCATATCGATGTCAAATTCATTAATAAATATAAATGTAAATGAAATGGTTGACATGTTGACAAAATTTTATTTCTTGTAATGATGAAAAAATTGTCTTAAAAGGCAACTTTAAGATTATTGTCTTTTTCTTTTTTTGTTTGTGGATAAAAAAAAAAAAGAAAAAGAAAAAAGAAAGTAACATCTCTTCATTGTTTTTTTTTAGTTCAATAATAAAGGGTGGGAGATTTGAACCTATGACCTCTTGGTCACAAGCACATACTTTATGCTAGTTGAGTTATGCTTTTGTTGATATCTCTTCATTGTTTGTAAAATGTCTCCAAAACATAGTTTAATAGCAATTTTATTTTTTTAAATTAAAATTTTCTTTAATTTATCAAAAATATAGGACTTTATTAATGTATTGACTAGTTAAACAACGTTAGATATTGGTTTTCTAAAATTAAGATGGTTAACTTTCTAACTATTTTATTTTATAATTTACCTTTTTAGAGATGTTTTTGAGATTGTCAACATTTTTTGTTTGTTTCTTAACATTTAGTCGAAATTAAAAATTAAATCTAAAAGATGAGAATCAAAATAAAAAACTAATTAGTAAACTAGTTGAATTATAAAAAAAAAATCACCAATAAAAGTGATATAAAAAATAATTATATATTAGATATTGATTGTTCATAGGTAAGGCAAAACGAAGAAAGAAAGAGGAATTGCTCCCCTTTAGCTCGTCTTAAGTTAAAAAATTATATTAAAATGTTAAAATTTTTAGGTGTTCTCTAATTTGCCCTAAAATATTTTTAAAACTGACAAAATTGAATTAAAAATTTTCTCCTCCCCTGAAAATTTGTAGCTCCACTACTTATAAGACTGAATATTTGAATTTGCAATTCCATAATTTTAATGTTATATTCTAAAAAAATTATTAATTATCTGAATATCTTTTGGAACAAAAAAAGGACAATGATCTGAATTTTGATGCAAAATATCATTTAAAGTAAACTTTTACAAATTTTATCATTTATATATCATGATATTTTGAGATCCATCAGTCTAATAAAAGGAATCCACGAAAATCATCAATCAATTAATCCAAAAGAAGAAGAAGAAAAAAGAATTAATGTACACATATATTATTTTTCTCGAGAGAAAAAACAAAATTAATTTACCATTTTTGACTTTTTAAAAGGTATCTGGTAAATTAGAAAATTACATACAAATAATATAAATTTACGAGAATCTAATTAATTATATAATCGAGGATCCAAAAAAATAGTGTTTCGCAAACTCTCTCTCTCTCTTTCTCTCTTTAACTTTTTTTTTTTCTGTGTTCTCTGTGTGCTGCGCAGCACTTTACCACCAGCAACAGCAATTCCCCAAACTTGAGCTCAATCTGGCTCGAAAATGGCGATATCTGTTCAAAACAGTCTTTGGGACGGTGTTACAGAGCTCACGAAGGTAGCTCAACGAAAGGGAGTTGATCCTCTGCTTTGGGCTATTCAGTTGTCTTCAAATTTGAACTCGGCGGGAGTGGCTTTGCCGTCAGTTGAACTCGCTAACGTGCTGGTTTCGCACATTTGTTGGGATAATAATGAGCCTGTTTCATGGAAGTTCCTTGAGAAGGCGTTGATGTTGAATATCGTACCCCCAATTCTTGTTCTCGCCTTGCTCACAACCAGGTTCGTTCTGTACTGTTTTGTGTATGTGTTCGTGGAATATTTTGACGTCTGAGTTCCGGAACGAGTTTTTTTTTTTTTTTTTTTGACGGAAAAATCGTGTTCTGTGGATATACGTTAGTGAGTTGGGTGTAAATCTTGATTGATATGATGAATATGGAGTTTGTTTGATAGAATTTGTTGCAACTGTGAAGAAATTGTAGAGATTTTTCTCTTTTACGATACTCGCCGCAGTTATGGAGCTCGTGTTTTCGTGATCCTCTGTGGCGCAAGTGCTTGTTACTTATGGCATGAATTGCGCTTACGTGATCCCATGTATTGTTTTTTCAATTGAAATTCTGAAGTTATGAGCTGAATTGGAATTCGCTGATCATGAATTTATTAGTTTTTGTTCGTACTTTACTAAATGGTAGCAGTTAGGTTTTGGAGCACGACTATGCAATAGTATAGTACATTTGCGTTTAAGAATAGTCTTTGTTTGCTACGATTGATTCAAATAGATTCCTGCCAGGATTTGGATCAATTTCTTTTGGATATCGGATCTGTTTGATGTATCTGATACGTTACGCATTTGAGTCGCAGAGTGGCATTTTTTGTGTAAATGGTTCTTCGATTTGCCTGTTTAGCTGAAGAATTTGATGATTGATTTGCAAGTCATTTTGAACATTGATTGCTAATTAGATCTGATCTGAATTTATTTTGTTTACCTTTCATTTGTCAATTTATAATCAATAAGAGACAATGTTGATAATTGTTGTTTCTTCTTTCTACAGGGTCATTTCAAGAAGACAATTCCAGCCAGTAGCATATAGGCTCTATCTAGAACTGCTTCGAAGACATGCTTTTAAACTGAAATCTCATATCCATGGCCTCAAATACAAAGAGTGAGTTTTATGATTCAGAAGGATAATGAAGTTGAAGCCCGTGACTTCAATTTTGCTCCTGTTTTTCTCTTTTATGTTTAATAAGACACTTAATCTTTTGTCAAACTGGGGACTGACCCATCTTTTCCCTGCCAAATCACGTTGGATCTCTAAACTTGATATTTTAAAGATAAGTTGATATCGTATTTGAGGTTGTTAAGAGCTATTTTAGAGTGTTTTTAATTTTGAACAGTTTCAACTACCAAACGTAGGGAGAATTTTGCTTATTGATTCCTCTCTTACACGTTTTTGATGCTGACAGAGAAATTGTAACGGTGGTGTTTTACTACCTTTTCTGGATCTTGACAATCCTCTTGACCCTAATATGTTCTATTTTGTAATTTTTTTTTCCTTTGGGAGCCATAATTCTACTTCATAGAACGATGAAATGTTCAATTTCCTTTTTCTTTATGAATTATATGATCCAACTTTTCATTTTTTCCATACTGGAGCTCTATATCTTGTTAAGCTTCCTGATCATGACTTCACAAATGGTAGCAACAGTGCCTACTTTTGTAATTCACAGGACAGAAGCTGCTTATAGTCCATTGTTAGTAATCTTTTCCCCTATTAGTTGGCACGTGCATGTAGGAGAATATAAGAAAGAACAAAAATTCTCATAATGAAAATGACAGTATATGAGATGATTTAGACATTCGGGTTTGTTTAAATTTAATCCCAAAGATGTCTAATGATTCCTACCCAGGTCAATGTGTTTATATATATTGTTTAATACTTCTTATATTGTTGATGCCTTATGACAAATTTTGCAACATATCTTTATTCTATGTTTTACTCTGGAAGATTAGTGAATCATAGAATTATGAGTCTACAAATCAAGATTTACTGAATAGTATTTTCTTTGTTGAGACCATGAATTCGGTTTTTGAAGATTAATCTACTCTATGCGCAGCATTTGAGAGAGAATGGATGGCTTTTGATCGTAGTTTTGTTTCTTAGCATGTATGCATCTTTAATAATAAACTTCTCTCTCTTTTATACAGGGTCATGGCATCTGTTGATGCTGTTCTTCGTCTTTCTGAGACATTCAATTTGCCAGCAAATGATCCTGGGACCCTTGTGGTTGAGTTTATATTTTCAATTGTCTGGCAGTTGCTTGATGCAACACTTGTTGACGAAGGGCTACTGGAACTTATTGTGGAAGAGAAATCCAAATGGCCAACAAAACCTCAAGAAATGGAAATAGATGGTTACAATGGTTATGATGATAAATGGACTGAACAGCGTGAGAGATTGCGGAATGTAAATGTTGAACTGGCAATTGAGATAATTGGGAAATTTCTTCAAGATGCGGTTACTACAGGGATTCTTCAGTTGGCTTGCAGGAATATGTAAGGACATCGATCTGTCAACTTAAAAATCTAGTTTTTCTTTGTGAGCTCGAAGTAGAACAATATGAATAAACTTAATGAGGAACTGTGCTATTCAACTTAACTAACCATTATTTTGCTATTTATATCATTAAACCTATATTTAGTATAAACTACATGTGGAAAAGATCATAATCAATAAAATGGTTTGTCTATCTTTTTTATCATTGTTTTCTTCAACTTTCTTCTTACAAATTTCCAGGCCTTCACATTGGGCAGATCTTATTCAGAGACTCCAGTTGCTTGGAGAAAATTCTTCAGTATTAAGAAACTCAAAATCTCTGAACTCAGAGATTTTTCTGCACTTCACTTCCGATACTTGGTCCATCTTCTCTCAAGAATGCGAACAAAATTTACAGCAAAAGTTTCATCCAATCAGGGCTTTTGGATCTCCAGCAGCTTCTGCTAGTTTGTGTCATAGAACTCGTTATTCTGCACTTTGGCTTCCACTTGATCTAGTTCTAGAAGATGCAATGGATGGATATCAAGTAGAAGCAACAAGTGCTATTGAAAAAATTACAAGTACAACTATTTTTTATCCCTAGTTTCCTATAACTTTTACTTGTATACATGAATCCTATCAGTTTGTGCAAGAAAAGTATACATGTGAACTTCATCTTTTATTTATGCAGGTTTGGCCAAAACCCTTAAGGCAATAGATGGAACCAGTTGGCATGATACCTTCTTGGGTCTCTGGATAGCAGCTCTTCGTCTTGTTCAAAGGGTTAGAATTCTTTTGGCCTGAATAGATTATCTACTGTACATATATTTTTTTTATTGTAGCTTGCTAGAAATCATGTAGCACTCAATACAAATACCTATTCTATCTGTCAGTAGCTCCCAAGTCAATTATGAAATCAAATTGTCAATCAGTATAATAGTCTGGTCTATTTGGTTTAACATTCTTCTCCATAAATCTAACATGCAACTTAGATATTTAGTGAAACATATCATATTTAGGGCGATCGAGTAATATTAACAGAAGGTACATACATCATACATCTGCATTTTATTTGTTGCTTGATTGCTTTTTTATCTAACATTGTTGCAGAATATATTCATTTAATGTTCTCTTTTGATATTTATATCGGTTTAGGTCATTAATAAGATTTAGGTAAAAGTGGTCTGATATTCTTATTTGCAAAATGTTGAAAAGGAAAGGGATCCCATCGAGGGGCCCGTGCCTCACATAGACACTCGTCTATGCCTTCTATTGTGCATCACAGTCCTCGTGATTGCTGATCTCATCGAGGAGGTGGAAAGTACAACAATTGATGAAACAGAATATGGTGCCTCCAATCACTGGAAAGAAAAGAAGGCTCCTGGAAAGTGTCGCAATGAACTAATTTCTAGCCTACAGATATTGGGGGAATATCAGAGCTTGCTGATTCCTCCTCAGGGTGTTATCTCTGCATGCAATCAGGCGGCTGCCAAAGCAATGATGTTTGTATCGGGAATCAGTGTTAGTAATGCGTATTTTGAATGCATCAATATGAAAGACATGCCAATGAACTCTTGTGAGTGTTATCTCTTCTTTATAAGCATCAACTATAATACTTGTGAAATCCACTGGCACATGGTACCAAAACCAATATAATAGAAAAGATTACTGGTGGTCCTGGACTCCCATACACAGTAGATGATGCTTGCTCATACGCTTTGTAAAAGTACCCCCCACCCCCACAACTGTTTGTAGTGAACAATGTATACTTAACTCTCATATGATAAGATGTTTTGGCTTGGAGAACAAATAATAGTGAGTATACCCGATCATTATATTGAAAGAGTTCATGTTTGATATCCTAGTATGATAGGATAAAAGTTTCAGATTTAATTGGTTTGGACGTCCAATTGTTAGTACACAAGCAAATTGCACTGTAAGAGACTGCAAGGCAGTATAAGCACATACGACATTTATATTCTTCAGAATGCATTGTTTAATTCTGATGTCCTAGAATGGTGTAGATCACTATTTTTTTTTCTATGCATATTTTACTTACGTGAATTTTATGCAAGTATAATTCATTGTTCTGGTTTTCTTTTTTGTTGATTTCCAGCCTTTATTGGTTTTGAGTCCTGTACATTATTAGATTCTTTTGACGCTTCTTTTTCCCAAAGAATATGTACTTTCTCGGTATACGAGTATTTAGTTCTTTAAAAGAGAAGCTAGTGGCCTGGGGCTGTCTGTTACTCCCTTAACATAATTTTATTTGTGCCCTTAGCAGCGGGAAACATGCGTCATTTGATAGTTGAGGCTTGTATTGCTAGAAATCTCCTGGATACATCTGCATATTTCTGGCGAGGCTATGTGAACGGATGCATTAACCAAATGCCTCAAAGTATACCTCCTCAAGCACCTGGTTGGTCAGCTTTCATGAAGGGGACTCTACTTAATCATATAATGATAAATGCCTTAACTTCAACTCCTGCTTCAAGGTAGACACGCTTGAATGAACTTACTTTTGTCTCTTTTGGTTTTTTCCTTTTCTGTTTGGACATTGGAAGTCTGGAACTTCATATCAAAAGACATGTAATGCCATCAGGTTTTCATTTAATGTTTGTGCTGGTTTCCTTGTGAAGAAAGTCTCCACCAAAATTACATGATTATATAAATTACTTACGAAGTTTATCTTGGGAAGATTACCTAGAGTACTTTTATAATCTTTATTAACTTCTGTTCAGGCTGGTTTTGAATATCCAGCAAATGGAATTTCCTGCTCCCCTTTGACCTATAGGCATACTTTTTTAACTACTACTCAAGGATCTCGATTTGCAAAAATCAGTGTGTTAAACCTAGTTATACTTCTATTTAATTGTTTTGTTCCAAAACAAGAAAAAGAAAAAGAAAACTCCGCAAAGAACAGGTATAAGTAAGATATTGCTCACTCAAACACCCAAAAGGATTACAAATGTGAAAAGGAGAGAAACGTTCAACTGGCTTGAATGGTAAAAAGACGATCATTACAAATACTTCTAAAATGAGTGTTCTTATTAGAAGGCTGTAAGGCAACAAAATCCTTCACGAACCTGTTCCTAGACTCTCCTTAAAAAAATCTATGGTTCCTCCCAATTAAAAGCACCCACACCCAGTATGATGTCATTAATCCTCAGTATTTCAATTTGCATGCCACTGAGGCCATGACCCAAACGTAGTAGGATCAAAGAATGTTGGACATAGGATTTTGACAAGTGATCTTGTAGAGAGAATGTGTCATATATTGATTTGATAAAATATGGATGGCTTTCAGATTAGCTCTTTTCTTGTTTACTTATGGCCTGTTCTTCAGTTCCTTTTTTTTTTTCCTTTCCATGAAGTCAGGTATATCAGATGCTCTTTTTTTTGTAAATTTACCAAAAGGTCTGAATTTTAAGCTCATGGGTTTGATGGAAGCTTAGCAGAACTGGAGAAAATATTTGAGATAGCAGTAAAAGGATCAGATGAAGAGAAGATATCTGCAGCAACCATTCTTTGTGGGGCCTCCTTGATCCGAGGCTGGAATATTCAGGTGACAATTGAAAGAGCATACTGCGTAAATTAAAAGTTTTTTTTTTGGTCTCATATTTTTCTAAAGAAGTCATTTTGTTTCATTCCCTCTATTTTAACCAGAAAACTATATTTGGTGGTATCATGATCTACTTCCATGCAGGAACATACTGTCCATTATATCACTAGATTACTTTCTCCTCCAGTTCCCGCAGATTACTCTGGATGTGAAAGTCATTTGATAGGCTATGCTCCAATGCTGAATGTGCTTATTGTTGGAATAGCATCTATTGATTGTGTTCAGATTTTTTCTCTACATGGTTTGGTATGTTCTTCATTGCTAGCCTGATATTAATATTGAGACACTATTCTGTTACTGGTTTAATTAGAACCATTTTCTTTGATGTACTTGTTTCTGGGAAAAATGAGGTTCTTCTCCTTATCAAGGAAGCCTAGATGCACAAATCACTACCCAATGATTGATTATCATTTGGGATTATGCTAAATTTGATCGAAGTTTTCATCTTAATTGAGTTGAATAGTTATTAGGTCGGTTAAAGTTTTGACGTAGAGAAGTCAAATTTAAGTTAGAGAAACTAAATAGAGTAATCAATACTCTCTTCAACCCTTTTAAAATTATAAAATATAAATACCAACCAACATGAGCCTAGCACATCGGTTAAGACACCTACTCCTTCTCTTAAGGTCCGAGGTTCAAATTTCCATCTTACATTGTTGTACTAATGTATATAAACATTCTCCATCTTTTTTTTCTTCTGAAATGTAGTTTTGTTTTGTTTTTCTAAATTTTACAAAATGAGATTCCAACCTCCACTTATCAATTTCATTATGCTTTCATTGATATCTGTCTAGGTTCCACAGCTTGCATGTTCACTGATGCCAATCTGCGAGGTTTTCGGATCATGTGTGCCAAACCTCAATTGGACCTTAACAACAGGGGAAGAAATCTCTGCTCATGCCGTGTTTTCAAATGCCTTTACTCTCCTCTTAAAGCTTTGGAGGTTTAACCATCCTCCTCTAGACCATGGAGTGGGTGATGCTCCGACAGTTGGATCTCAACTCACACCAGAATATCTACTATTAGTGAGAAATTCCCATCTAGTATCTGGAAATGTCCACAAAGATCGCCATAAAATGAGACTTTCAACTGTAGCAAGTTCCTCTTCCCCCCAACCAATATTTGTAGACTCATTTCCTAAATTGAAAGTTTGGTATCGGCAGCATCAAGCATGTATAGCGTCAACCCTTTCTGGTCATGTTCATGGCAACCCAGTTCATCAGACTGTTGATGCACTTCTTAACATGATGTTCCGAAGAATTAATAGCGGAAATCAACCTTTAACTTCAGTTACTTCTGGAAGCAGTAGTTCTTCTGGGCCTGGAAATGAAGATTCTTCTTTAAGACCTAAATTGCCTGCCTGGGATATAATGGAAGCTGTTCCTTTTGTGATTGATGCTGCTCTAACAGCCTGTGCTCATGGAAAGCTTTCTCCTCGTGAGTTGGCTACAGGTCAGTATGAATACTGGTTGGATAAATTTCACAATTTTTGCATATCTTGTTCGTGACCGAGTTTGTGATATTGTTCATATTTCAGTTTATGCTACGGAGGGAGCGCTTTACTTTAAATTTTCAGTCTTGTACAATCACGCTAGAAATCGAAGGCCCCCATTTGATAACCATTTGGTTTTTAGTTTCTAGGTTATTGAAATTGGTGCTTGTTTTCTCACTATTTCTCTATAATGGTTTTCATCTTTCCTAAGAAAACATTTGAATTCTTAGGTAAATTCCAAAACAAAAATAAGTTTTTAAAAACTATTTTTTTTAGTTTTCAAAACTTAGGTTTGAATTTTGAAAACATATATAAAAGTAAATAACAAAACAAATAAACCTATAGGTAGAAGTAGTGTTTATAGGCTTAATTTTTAAAAATCAAATGGTTATCAAATAGGACCTAAGTTGCTACGTGAAACACTTTGTTGAAACTTGTCCGAACTTAGGAAAGTTGTGTACTTAAGAAGTGAATTTGAAATAAAGAAAAAGAGCTTATCCAAGTTGCTCTCATACTCAATCTTGAAATGAACGGACTTTTCAGAAGATCATTAATTTATTTTCATGTAATCATTCCAGGACTTAAAGATCTAGCCGATTTTCTGCCAGCATCTTTAGCAACCATAGTGAGCTACTTTTCTGCAGAAGTAACTCGGGGATTATGGAAACCTGTTTTTATGAATGGATCAGATTGGCCAAGCCCCGCAGCAAATCTTTCTAATGTTGAGGAGCAGATCAAGAAAATTCTAGCTGCTACTGGCGTTGATGTCCCTAGCCTGGCTGCAGGTTTGGTCATTGTTATCACTGCAAACTTCTAAATGAAAATATTCAAGTTTGATTATGCATTTCTAGATCACTTAGAAAGCAAACCAAAAGCCAACTACACTACAATACATTCACATGGATTATCTTTGACTGTTCAAGTGATAAGTTAGGAACTTAGGGGCTTCATGTTGTTTGTAATCACTGCCTCGGTTTTATCAAGCACCGTCTTTTTGATTGGTTGAAATGACATGAAATTTAGACCCTCCACTAAAAGTTCAATCAATATGAAAAATCAAATCGAAAAGACAAACCTTAGTAGCCTCGTATAAATTTATCAACTAATAAGAAAACTGGTTATGATGACTTTTTTATCTGTGATTTTTGTAGGGGGAAGCTCTCCAGCTACACTTCCTCTTCCCTTAGCTGCCTTTGTAAGCCTTACCATAACCTACAAAATTGACAGAGCATCCGAACGTTTCCTCGATTTGGCCGGCCCAGCCTTGGAGTCTCTCGCAGCTGGTTGCCCATGGCCATGCATGCCAATTGTTGCCTCCTTGTGGACTCAAAAAGCCAGACGTTGGAGTGATTTCCTGGTCTTTTCAGCATCTCGTACAGTCTTCCTCCAGAATTGCGATGCCGTGGTTCAGCTACTCAAAAGCTGCTTCACCGCCACCCTTGGCCTGACTGCCAATCCTCTCTCATATCATGGGGGTGTCGGGGCCCTTCTTGGCCACGGATTTGGATCTCATTTCTGTGGTGGGATTTCTCCCGTTGCTCCAGGAATTCTTTTTTTACGTGTCTACAGATCAATTAGAGAGGTTGCACTATTGGTTGAAAAGATTCTCTCCCTTCTGATGGATTCTGTAAGAGAAATAGCTTGTAATAGTGCTCGAAAAGAGAGATCAGGAAAATTGAAGACAACCAATAATGGAAAAAGATATGGACATATTTCACTATCTTCAGCAATGACTCAAGTAAAGCTTGCAGCTTCCCTTGGAGCTTCACTAGTATGGCTATCGGGTGGTTTAGTATTGGTTCAGTCTGTGATAAAAGAAACATTGCCTTCTTGGTTCATTTCAGTTCACAGATCTGAGCAAGAGGAATGTTCAGAGGGGATAGTTTCCATGTTAGGAGGATATGCATTAGCTTACTTTGCAGTGCTATGTGGGACTTTTGCTTGGGGCACCGACTCTTCATCATCTGCATCAAAGAGACGTCCCAAAATCCTTGGTGTCCACATGGAGTTTCTTGCAAGTGCCCTTGATGGAAAGATATCTCTGGGTTGTGATTGGGCCACATGGCGTGCCTACGTGACCGGGTTTGTCAGCCTAATGGTTGGTTGCACGCCGAGCTGGGTTCTAGATGTAGATGTAGAAGTATTGAAACGATTGAGCAATGGACTTAAGCAATGGAATGAATTGGAGCTTGCTCTTGCATTGCTTGGACTTGGTGGGGTTGGTACTTTAGGTGCAGCTGCTGAACTGATCATTGAAAGTGAGAAGTAAGCTTATTCAGCCATTTTTTGTATTCTTTTAGGTCGGTTTCTAGAGTTAGTTTGTATCATAGCTAGCTTTTCTTCTAAGTAAAAGTCCTGTAACTATCAGCTTTAGTTATTTAAGTATAGGGTTGTGAGTTACTGAGCCTAATTGAAAGCGAATTTTGTAATAAGTTCTTCCATTGTGTACCAAAACTAACAAATGTAAATTGGTCCATTGCCCCCCAACTACATTTTGAAGATAAATACAAAGAATTCAGGGTTATAAACAAATGCTTTATAACTTAAAAGAGTTAATTGACAAAAGTATAAACAAATGCTTTATAACTTAAAAGAGTTAATTGACAAAAGTTTTTGGTTTCTGATGAACATCACTTACATGCATATTTGTCCCTAAATTATAGCTTATTCCTCGACAAATTAGATATATTTTAATTAACACGTACACTTAATTTGTCATAAATGAGCAAAAGTAAGAAAGTTACGAGCTTTAAGTCATATAGTGCTAATTAAACGAATTTGAGGGTAAAATAGTCAATTTTTGTGAGAATTAACCATTTTTGGTTGTTTTGTAGGAATTTGTTAAAAAGCCCATATTGCAGCCACAAAGTCTGCAAAACATAAAAATTATGCAGCTGTATAATGCCCTAGATTGGTTCAAATGAGATTTCTATGGTTAAAATAGAATTCTTATTTCGTGCAACCTCCTTCCTAGTCTCACTCAAAGTTGGTTTGGGCAAGACTTTGTCCTTGATATTAGGAACAAATAACCACCCTCAAGCCTATATAAATGAGCATTCAATGATGAGATGACCGTGGAACTCGTGAGGAAGATAAAACCCTAGAAACACTCCAAAAGCGAAAACTCCTTTGAAGTTTGCCTAGATCAGATTATCCCGAGCCCTTAGTTGAAAGCCCTTATCTTAAAGAATTAAGCATGCAATCCTTTTGACATCCATCAAAGACAACATGCACGCACACCTTTCTTAATGCATTCCCACCTGTAGCATTGAGATGTTACTTGAATTTCCACAATTATCATGCGTGTTAGGTTGCAGCATCTCGACGTTGTCCCCTAACGTCTCGACACTGCTTTGATTGTTATAAATGCAACCTCTTGGTTGCAGTTTTGGGGAGTCCATTTGTGGAGACACAACCGTAATTTCGATTTCTACACCATTTGGAGAGTTAGAGGAGCTTAGTGGAGTACGAGAGAGATATTTTAATGCTTGAGTTCGTGGAGATTGCAACAGGGACAAGAGATCGTCACGCAACATTAGTTCTATCTTTCTTTCCCTAGTTTTTATTATGGAGTTGTTGTTGAGTTTATGATTTGTAATAAAAAACATGAGTGACTAAAGTCCTTTGTCTTAGGGTTTGTGTAGCCATTAGACTTGATGTTTTAATTAATTAAATGCTCTGATTGATTGTTTTTCTTCCATTCATGCTTTTATGTGTTTAATGCTTATAGTCTTTTGGTCACTGATTATTTGCTTTGATGATTTGAATTTACAATTGAGAAAGGGTAAACCTTAATTGCATGACTAAGGGTAGTTCCGACATGACCATGATTAAGGCTCCTTTAGAGATTGTTTTAAGGAAGGGTCTTAATGCCATGGATATTATTAAAAATCATCAGGAATTTACATTTGAGAAAAGGGTAGGTCTTAATGCCATGATTAAGGCTCCTTTATAATTTTGCATGAGAATGGTTGGTTTCGAAAGGGTCATTTATGATTTAAACCTTCTAGACCTATAGAATATTTGTATGATTGATCTTGACTGTTTAATTAGTTGAATCATTGGTCTAATTGGTGAAATCAATTCCCCAAAATATATCTCTCTTGATTTTTCTCCATCTTTATCACTTTATTTTAGTTTTGATTCCTATTCATGGTACTTAAGTGAATTAGAAAATCAATCATGTGAACGATACTTTAAACACTCAATCACTATATTAAAACTTAACCTGTACACTTACGATATTACATTTTACGCAACAACTTGCACTTGATTGAACTCTCATTTCAAAAGATTTTTGCAAATAGCTCACACATTTCAGTCATGAGTTTTCCTTGTCCATAACTCTTCATACAACACCGATGCACCCAGGTGATATTATCCTCCCACAACCCTGCATCAGCGTATAAGTTGGACAGGAGGACTCGACCTGCCCCATGAGACGGGTCCAATCTAGCCAAACTCTCTGCAGCTCTTTCGCCTATTTCCATGTTGCCAACAATGTGCCCGGTATAACATCTGCCTTCATTGGCATGGTTCTTATAGTTTCCTCGGCTTCCCTTAATCGCCCTGCCCTGCCTAATAGATCCACTAGACATCCATAATGCTTAATGTTTTGTTCTACACCATATACACTCTTCATCCTCTAGAAATATCTCTCCCCGAGCTCGACTAAACCAGCATGGCAACAAGCACCAAGGACCCCGAGGAATGTGATTGAGTTGAGCTTGATCTCCCGTCTTTGCAAGTTGGAAAATATTTCGAGAGACAAATTTGCATACCCGTGCATCGCCAATCCACATGATGGCATTCCATGGCAAAACTGTGGAGGCCTCGTCTCTGATCTGATAAAACATATCCAAGGCAATGCTAATACTTCCACATTTGGCATACATGTCAATAACCGCAGCACTCAAATTCATTAAGAGGGATAGCTTTGTTGCAAACATATTCATGGGCCCATCTTTCTTCTGCCAGTTCGCCTAAACCTGCGATCGCAGAGAAAACGCTCACCATGGTGATCTTGTTAGGCTAGACCCCGCTGACCTCCATTCCATGGAAAAGCTCTAAAGCCATATCAGGCAACTCATTCTGTGCATAACCAGAAATCATGGTGCTCCATGAAAAAACATCATTTTCAGGCATCACTTGCTCAATCATTCTGTTCTTTGTGAAGCCCACAATAAGGGCATTTGAAGATGTGACATGATTTTTATCACTCAATTGGTACTGCAAACTAATGATAGTTGCTTGAATGAAATCATAACAATCAAAACCAGTTTTTACTATCATAGAATGGAACTGCCTGCCCTCATCACTTGAAAATGACTGCCCACAAGCAAAAAGCAAATCAACAATCATCACTTCATTGGGCTGCAAATCACTTTTTCTCATTGCAGAATACATCAACAAAGCTTCACTTATCGGTTTCACTTGCACATACCTATCAATCATTGTAGCCCAAGAAATCACATCTCTTTGTGGAATCCTTTCAAACAACTCTCTTGCTTGATCAACAAGGTCAGATTTTACATACCCTTTTAACATCACATTCCATGAAACAGGTTACCGAACTGGCATCTCACTGAATAATCTCCTAGCATCTTTTAAACTCGAACAAACACAATACATGTGCAGCAAATCCGTTGACATAAGAACAAAACCAACAAAATTTAACTTTATTACCAGAGGATGGAGCATCCAGCAATTACAAATCTCACCAATATGTGAACAAGCTGACATAACACTTGCCATTGTCCCTTCATCTGGGGCCACACCCGCAGACCTCATATCCTTAAAAACTTCAATTGCTTGACTCCAACAATCATTTTGTGCCAGACACAAAATCATGTTGGTGTAAGAGACGCAGCCTCTTTCAGGCATTCGGTTGAACAATTGGCGGGCATTATCCCATTGGCGAAGTTTTACATACCCAGATAACATAATGTTACAAGATACAGAATCCAGCTTAGAACACGAAATAAACAACAACCTGGCATAAGCAAGACGTCCACATTTGGGATACATATTGATCAAGCTATTAAGGATGAAAGTATTGGAATCAAACCCAGATTTGAGGACGATGGAATTGTTAGGAATGTGAAGCCAAAATCAATGAAGAAATAAAACCACCGTCGAAGCATATTTGAAGCCTTGGTCAATTTGGGCCCAAAGCCCATTGTTTTTATTTAGGTCTGCAACTAAGTTGCCTATATATATGTGTTAATTTTGACTAAGTCAAAATTAAGTGGAGGCCTTGCGACTGTAGTGAATATTCGGCCAATTGAAGACTTTTGTGCGGCTGGATTTTTCTTCGTGCAGTTCGTGGTGTGTGACAGTGGGTTTTGTGAAGAGAGAAATAGTGTTTTTCTCTTGTGGGTTTGGGGTTTATTCTTCGTTGTTTATTTCAAGTTATCTGGTTGTGATACTTGGAAGTCAATAGCCATTGTTGGGCTATTGAGGGTTGGTTTGTAGCGCGATTTTGAGGCTTATTGTAATCTCCCATTTAGTAGAACTGCAGTTGCAGAAACTGGACGTAGTCCCGAGTTTGGGGCGAACCAGTATAAACTTCGGTCTCGTTCTCTTTTCCTTATCTCTCTTTAAATTATTATTGTGACTCTTGTTTGGTTGGCTTATCCTGTGGAAGGGGAGAATTAATATTGTAGTAATTTATTATATAATTATTATTATTTTCTCCCAACAGGAATGGATTTGTTACCCTTGAAAATTGGTTGAATTGGATGCGCAGGACTTCAAGGCTGAGACCAACGAGAGCTCGTAATCCAAGCAGCTGCCTGAAGGTTTGTCATTGAAGAATGAGGGGAGATTTTGAAGTGGCCGTGGAGTAGATCCGATTGTGGAGAAGGTGGAGACCCATTTGAGATAAAGCGGAGTAAATGAAAGAGGAATCGTAATACGTCGAGGGAACAATTTGGGTATCGAAGAAATGAGCATGAGACGAAATATATATATATATATATATATATATATACACACACGTGGTTCAAGGGTTTTAGTACCCAAACAAGTGAAGGCGATGGAGTTCAATACCACCACCCACCAACCTCTGGCTGTTGACACTTAGAACTAGAAACATTTTGCATATTTTGACGCTTCGGTTCTCTATTTATAGGTTTGTAAGGTTAAACTACAGGTTTAGATGTTCAACTCCAACGTCGCTAAGGGGCTGTTTGGCGCTCTGATTTGGAATTAGGAATCCTGTAAATCCTTGACTGGAATCAAAAATTCTGTGATTCATGATTACTGTGTTTGGGGTGCAGGGTTGAGTTTGGCTGGTTTGTTGAAACCTGTGTTTGGGGTTTGGGGTTGGGTTAAGTTGTGCTGGGTTTGTTTAGACTGTTTTTTAAGGTTTTTTTTTTTTTTTTTTCAGATCCATTTTTTTACTTGATAATTGTTTACTGAATTGCATATCAATATTTTAACCAATTGTGTAAATCAATTGTTTCAAATAGAGTTAATTATGCATGTGTAGTTTGTACAAGTATCTCATTCACTCCATTCATGATGATGTAAAATTAAATAACATTAATAAGGACATATATTTTAAATAATTAATACGTGGGAAAGAAGAATGATGTTGCTGGAGTAAAGAAAATCTATAATGCAAATGAATGTCAAAAGTTCATAATATCATAATACATAAGCTGAAATGAATGAAGAAAAGAAATAGCAATAGTTTTCCAAAACACAAACTGAATTAAAACTAAGTAGTAGCTGAAGGTGATGAAGGCATCGAGTTGTTGTCCATGGGGGGTCGAGTTCCAGGTGTTCTCCCTTACACTTCCACACAGTAATCATACTTCCAATATAGGGAGAATGCAAAGAACGGATGAGTACGAATCCTAGGACAAATAAGAAAACATGATATGCTCCCTTTCCCAATGTAGATAGTCTTGCTCAGCCTTTCTTTCTTCCTTTTCGTAGCTTCCTTCCTTTTCCAGCCTCCTTTCTCCATTCAAAATGTCTCATCTAAATACCTCATTCGAAGCCTTGAATTCAGGGTTGGTTGGACAATTCTAATACATAGGTGGACAACTCAATTAATGAATTTTCTTGCATGTGTGAATCAGGTGGTTTTTTTAATAAAGAGATACTTCAACAAGGATTTTTACTTATCTCTCCAAATTCATCTCTCAACATTGTTTTCAAGGCTCTTCACTTGAAGCAAAATTCAATAAATTAAGCTCTTGTCTTAGCCAAAAGTAGACCATTTTCACATCTTAAAAGAAATTAACTCTTAACAGCAAACACATACAAAACTTGAGACTTTAACAACCAAAAATCACCAAAAGCACTCAAACAAGCAGGTTTAATAAAAGATTTTTAAACAGGAATAACTCTTCTATTGAAGAGTTATCAAACTTTATTTTAGAAATTTAAAAAATTGGAAGTCTATTTAAAAAATTAGGAAATTTAAAACTCTATTTCACAAAGTATTCATAAAACTATTTTAGGAACTCTATTTTAGAAATTTAAAGATTAGAAGTTTATTTAATAAATTAAGGAATCTAAAACTCTATTTCACAAAGTATTCCGAAACCTATTTTTAGAACTCTATTTTAGAAATTAAAAAATTGAAAGTCTATCTAAGAAATTAGAGAATTTAAAACTCTATTTACAAAGTGTTCATAAACATATTTTTGAAACTCTATTTTAAAAAAATAAAATATTGGAGGTCTATTTAAGAAATTATGGAATTTAAACAAAATTTCGCACCGTATTTTGAAATCTATTTCAAGGATAAATGAGTTATAAAATTCGAATTCTATTTTAGAAATTAAAATATTAGAAACTCTATTTTGCACAGTATTTTGAAACCTATTTCAAATATATTGGGTTAAAAATTTGTTTAGTAGCAATTTTTAGTTTTATTTTAACCTTTTAAAAAATTGACTACGTGGTCGAGTTGCTGGGGTGATCGTTGGAGTGGTTGTTGAGTGGTTGTCAACAGTAGTTGTTGGGTGGTCGGTCGCTGGAGTGGTCATATGATTGGTTAGGTTGTTTGAGTGGTTGCTGGGTGGTTGTCTGGTGGTCGAGTCATTGGAGTCGTTGTCGGAGTGGTCATTAGGGTGGTCGGGTTGCTAGGTGGTTGGGTCTCCAGGGTGGTCACTAGGTGGTCGTTAATTGTGGTTTTTGGTGGTTGAGTTTGTCAGGTTGTTAGAGTAATTGCCGAAGTAGTCATTGAGGTGGTAGGGTTGATGGGGTGGTCGGGTCATCGGAGTGGTCACTAGGTAGTTGTCGGTAGCGGTTGCTAGGTGGTTGAGTTGTCGGAGTGGTTGTCAGATGGTCACTGGCGGTGGTTCGAGCAAGTCGGGTTGTCAGGGTGGTTGGGTCATCGAGGTGTCAAGTTGTTGGGGTGGTTAGGTTGTAGGGGTGGTCGTTAGATTGGTCTCTAGAGTTCTCATCGCAGTGGTCGTCGAAGGTAGTCGTCAGCGGTGGTCAGGTCGTCGGAGTTTTCGTTCTCGGTGGTCGTTGGAGTTGTCACATGAGTTGTTGTCGGAAATGGAAAACGACAAGTGGAAGAGAAAAACATGTCACAAACCTTTGGGATTGCACTGTTGTAACCCATGAAGTTATGTTTCAAAACCAAGGGTTTTGAACACCTTGTGCCAAACATGGTTTTGGGTTTGGAACCCAAAACCATTCCAACCCCAAACCCATGGGCCAAACGCCCCCTAAATTTTTTAAGTGTTTAATAAGCTTCTAAAATTTTAATTTTGTATCTAACAAGTCCCAAACTTTCAATTTTGTGTCTAATAGGTTCCTCATATATTTAAAATTTTTAAAAATTAATTGATCTATCAGATATAAATTAAAATTTTATGTCTAATGAAAGTCTAAAATTTCAATATTGTGTCTAGTATAAGGATGGCGATGGGGGTGGAGTCGGAGATGCACTCTCTATCCCTGTCCTTACCTCATTCCCCTTTTGGAGAATCAGGGTTTGGAATCCTTGTGGGACCCAAAAAATCTCCCTTTTTTTATTTATTAGAAATTTATTAAAATTTGATAAATATATTAACATTATATATATTTTTATGTTATAGTTAGTATTATTATAGTTTTATTTATTTAAATAATTAATTTTTAAAAATATTTAGCATTTTTATTCAAATTTAATATAAAAGGATATTATATTATGAAATTAAATATAATAAACACTCACAAACTAATGAAATTAAAATTAAAAAAATAAAAAATAAATAAACTGAAAAACAGTACAGTAAGTGGTTTTAGGATAATAAAAAAAATATAAAATGTTATTAATAATATAATCTAATACGTTAATAATATTATTATTATAAATAATTATAATATATTATATTTAAAAAAACAATAAAAAAAAAATTATTTAGGGTTGGTTGGGGTCAGGGAAAGGACGAGGATACCCTCCCCGGTAGAATCCTCAATTTGACCCCATACTCGGTCAAACTGGGGATTCTCCACCCCATTTGGGGACCTGACCCCACGGTTATTTTTCTCATCCCTAGTCTAGTAGATTCATGAATTTTTAAAAATTCAAAAGTTCAAGAACTAAATTTGTAATCTTGAAAGTTTAGGGATCAAATTGACACAAACCTCAAAGTTTAAGACTAAATTTGTAATTTAATGTAATTATAATTTTTCTTTTTAATATTTGTATTTGTGAGTGGTTATGGCCAACTTGCACGAGTAATTTTATGAGACAATTATATGAACATATAACATTTTTTAATATATAACATTTGTTTTTTTTAGTTCAACAATACAAAAGTGAGATTTGAACATTTAGGCATTGTTTGATAATAATTTGGTTTTTGGTTTTTTGTTTTTGAAAATTAAGCCTATAAATACTACTTCCACCTATGGTTTTCCATGTTTTCTTATCTACTTTTTAGATGTGTTTTCAAAAACCAAGCCAAGTTTTGAAAATTAAAAAATGTAGTTTTCAAAAACTTGTTTTTGTTTTTGGAATTTGGCTAAGAATTCAAGTATTTTCTTAAGAAAGATGAAAACCATTGTAGAGAAGATGAAAGCTATTGTAGAAAAATAGTGAGAAAACAAGCACAATTTTCAAAAACTAAAAACCAAAAACCAAATGGTTATCAAATGGGATCTTAAATTTTTGATCGAAGATATAATACCTTAATTAGTTGAGTAATGTTTAGGTTGACATTATATGCTATTTGGGGTTTATTTTTTTTAAGAAAACTCTTTACTTATCATTATCTTCAATGGCCATTATGTTCTATATGAGTTTAGTCTTCAAATTTAAAAGAAAAAAGTTGGTTAACTTCTAACAACTTTTAGATTATATTTCTATATATGCCTACTATTAACACCATCAATAAAATACATCAATAAAATTCAAGTGTGACATATTCACACATTTATCCATGTCACTTATATAATTAAATAGTAAAAAATATAACATTAAAAAAGTACATGTCAATTATTGCTGAACTATGCTCATCTAAGTTAAAAGTTAATATCCTGCTATATTTCAAGTAATATATACTTTATATCATTCTTAAAACACTTCACATGCCTATCATTGAAACTATTACCAGAATTAGTGGATTTACCACATGTAAATGTGCAGAAAAGTCTGGCAGCTCTTAATAGATCCATTGGGTGAAATATATTAGGAAGATAAACAACCCTAGGAAGAAATTATATTAGGAAGATAAACAACCCTAGGAAAAATTTCTAGTACGAGGTAGTACTAGAAATTTCATTCATTATTTGCCATCAAGGATGTATTTAAGAATGGTGTAGGACCCATAAAACAAAATAACATATCATCTAACGACGTGTCAATGCTAAATGCGAGTATGTACTACAGAGTACTAGAAATTTTTCTGAATTTAAACATCCCAACACACTCACTAAGATGGACCATGAGACATAATTATCATTGTCTATCGTTTTATTTGGAGTAAGTTTGGTATATATTTCCATTTCCATGGGCGAGGGAGAATCTCCCCAGGCTAATGCAGGGATGGGGGAAGCCTCTTTCTGACGATGAATATCACTGTGTTATAGTATTCTTATAAAAGAAAGCTCTAATCATCCATATGTTTCAGAAAGAGCATCTAAAAATAAGTAAAATGATGGCAAGAGAGTAAGATATATGGAAGGTCTTCTCGATAATGAAGTCGCCATCGTCGATCAGTGATGGTCACCTCCCCCATTAATGCCCAGTGCGGCCAGAGCCCTGCAGAAAATGGCAGCATTAAAGATTACTAATCTCATTTAACATTAACCATAAGGATTTCATAGTACAAATCACAAGGTAAGAAAGATGTGAATGAGATTGTTCATCAGAGAGAACATGTAAAAAATTTAACAACCAAAACTGAGTATGCAATATGAAGGTCTTTGTAGTAAATGTAAGATATCCTATACAGCTTCCCTAATTCATCAGAAACAGAATCCAAAATCTTTCCAAGGACTAAATGCTAGACACACTCCACAACAGTTTGATAATCTTACTTTGAAGGACTGAAATATTCAGTCATGTTCTAATAGGTTTCAATTATGCTGAATTCTCTATAAATATATATCATCAGGTACTGACAATTTAGGGAAGCCATTCTTAAAATTCTGCATTTACCCAACACACATGTTTGAAATTTAGGATGCTCAACTTAGACAAGGACAAAAGAAATTTCTATTATTTGCTTTATGAAACAAAAGAACTTGAAGTTGATTTAACTTCACATGGAAATTGATACGGATTCAGGTTTAATATAGCTCGATGCAAGCTCGTGGAAGGATGCAAAGACTTGGTACAAAAGCTGAGATGAGAGTGACACTATAATCTACAGCCAATGGTCACTACTTGCGAGTAAGTAGTGTGCCAGGAATCGGGATGCATTGAATTCCCAATCCATTCGCCCACAAGGGGTAAACAGGATATTAGGACAAAACTTCCAATCCATAGATCCTGCATGTAATATTACAATGTTCATGCTTCTACATCTTTTGTGAAACTGAAACCAGTTAAGTAAAATAGGATGAAGGTCATGTCACTTGTAAAGAATAAGAAATACAGCTATATAATTAGATTATCACAATTAGGTTTCCAAGAAAGAAAGGCTACATGCATATCTAGACCAGCGATAAAAAATTTTGAGACAATATATGATAGGACATGACTTGATCATACATTTTTCATAAAGAAAGGCTAACCAAGTAATAAATATATGGTTTTTTATTGAAAAATCTCTAATGGATCTCAAATGATAACTCGTGTTGGACAAGTGCATAATGACCAATGAATAGGGTTTAATTGTTTTGTGCAAGTGGTTGATTTTTTGGTAACATACAGACAAAATTCACCATTTGCACGGTTTTTGAAGAAACAAAATAAAGCTATAGCATCATAGCGTAGGTCAAATAATAATCCAGAATAAGTTCCTACTTCCTAATAGTGATTAGCTTTTGGAAGTCCGATTGGGGTGGAGGTTTAAAGGCAATGCTTAAGTTTTGCCTGAGTTGTATGGTAGGAGAGAAACCAAAGGATTTTCAAAGGAAGGATGGTTTTGTCAGGATAACATCCTCGGGGTGGTTCTCTCATAGAAATTTTTTTTGTAATTTTACCCTTTCCATGACTTTTTGTGATAGGAAGGCTCTTCTTTTATAGTCCTGGCTGGAGGTTTTTCACCCAGCCCCTAGGCTATTCTCTTGGTTTTCTTTTCCATAATTTTATTTATTTATTTATGATAATGTTTCAGTTTCTTATTAAAAAAATAATCAAAGTTATGTAAAAGATGAAGATATAATATACTCTCTCAGATAGAGCCATAGAGGTAAAATAATAGGTTAAAATACTATTTTGATCCCTGTACTTTCAACTTTTGTTTATTTTGGTCATTGTACATTTAGAATGTCTATTTTGGTCCTTGTATTTTCAGTTTTTGTCCATGTTAATCCTTATACTTTTAAAACGTTTGTTTTGGTCTCTATACTTTGGAAAAAAGTGACTGTTTTGGTCTCTTCATTTTCTTTTTTATCAAAATTTTAGCACAATGCTACACTTAATAAATTTCTTGAAATGTAGCCATAACTTTGTATTAAAAGGTATTCATTGTGTATAGAATTTGTGTTAGAATTGTGCAAACAGGGACAAAATGGTCACTTTTAAAAGTATAGAGACCAAACCAAAATGAATTTTTTTTAAAGTACAGAGACTAAAATGAACAAAAATTGAAAGTATAGAGATGAAAATGGACATTTTGGAAGCATAGGGACCAAAATGAACCAAAGCTGAAAGTACAGAGACCAAAATAAGAAATTAACCAAAAAAATACATCATATAGCAATGCAAGGGTTCAATTAAAACAATTAGATATTGCCTATCATGTAAATCACGTATATAAATGTAAATAAAAAATGTCAGACAAAGTTAGTAATATAAGCACCAACTAGAGCTGGATTCCATGTATGCATAAAATTTAGTTACTTAGCAGCTAGGAGTACAGAACATCAGTGCTTCAACCTAGACAATAATTGCTCACCAGAAACAAATTACTTGGGGTATGCTAACCGAGCCCCTGAAACTTGCTTGCATAGCTTCCCACTGAAAAATAAATTAACTAACTTGAAGAGTGGACCCAAGGGTGAGGAGAACTTATATCATTTAAAATGGGTAAAAAGATAAACATCTTCAGTAGATCAAAACTTGAAACAGGGTGCTATATCCATAAATAATAAATGAGGACAAAGCAGGAACACGCAGAAGGGAAAAAAAACCCGTTACAAACTGCAGCTCCATGATTAGTTTTTTTAGTGACTAGACTTTTAATAAATATAAAACCAACGCAAAGAATGTTAATGATAAAGAATAATTACACAAGGGCAAGAATTTGTCCCGAGTCAACCACAAAAAGCAAATTTCATCCTCAATAGATGTCAAAAAGGGAAAAAGAATAACAGAAAAATAAGTACTATACCTAATGAAAACTGAATACATTTTCATATGAGCTCAGAAACAAAACAGGGCAACTGAAAACTTGTTGACATTTAAACCAATTCAATCCAGACCTACAAATCCCCCACAAAATCCACAATTCCACATGAATCACATCATTCAGAGTTCAGCATCGGTAAATTGTTCAACGAAAAAAAATATATGATTGAACTTTGAACATCCACCTAGAGTCTCTGGTCCTGAGGATTTAGTTGTAATTCCATGAAGAAAGAGGTGAAGATACAAGAAAACAAACAGTACACGTAACAAAAGGTGAACACTTGACAGTATCAACTATAAGTCCAATATGCAAGGACAGCTAAAGGATTAGTTTCTTTTAACAATTCAGTTCAGAACTTAAATTTCTGTGCAGAACTATGATGCACTCTGCAAGTACTTAAAAGTTCTGATTCCTGTCAACGAGAATTGATCTACTCAAATTTTTTTCCCTTACATCAATATATGAAAAGAAACATGTATATATATTTTTTGATTCAGCAAACTGAATAAGATTCAGGCTTCGTCTTCGCTCTTCCATAATCCCACTTCCATAAAATTGTTCATAGGACTATTTAATTACCGCAATATTAGACAGGGGAAGGAATTTCCCTCAATTCGTCAAAAGTTTCATGTATGCCACAAAAATCTTAAACAAGTGTTATCTAATTTCAGATACAGCCTTTTCCTTTATCATTTCTTTTAGTGTTGAGTTTTATTCAGGAGGAGGAGGGGATCGCAATAATTTCAGCAGTGCAGTACCCAATTCCAGAATCAAAAACAGAGAGCGAAAGAGTTCATGCCTTAAAAATGATCAGAGCAAAAACCAATCCCAAAAAAGACTCAATGGCACAAAAGATGAACTCACTTCTTATGCCGCCGCCCGCGCTTAGTCCCCCAGCCTTCAAGCTTCGCGATGGGGCAGCCACAGCGAGCCCGGAAGAGCAAAACAGCTCGGCCATTGGGTGGTGCCATCTTCCTCAGCTCGGACCTCAAGCACTCATAATCCGGGTTAGCCTCACTACCTCCCTTCCACGGCAATTTATCAATCTCCTTCGACCCACTCTTCACACACTCCTCCGTTTGCAATTGCAGATCAAACTCCATAGCCTTCTTCAAGCCTTTACATCCCGGCTTCGCACATTTCCTCGATCTAGCGCCACAACAAATCTCAAACACACCAATAGTCACACAGAAAAACAACAAAAACCCAACAATAAACGGAAACGGAAATTGAGGAAGCTGCGGGGCCGAATGCGACAAGAGAATCGAAAGAGAGTTGAAAATGTAAGAGAAGTATGACGATACAAGAAAGGTACCAGAAAATAGAACGAGAATGAGGATAAGAAGATCAAGGGTTGCCGATGGAGAGTGTTTACAGAGAAGGGAATTGCTAGGGCTAGGGTTTGCACAAGTCTTGGATTTGGAAATTGACGACGATGAGGCGACAATTGAGGACGGAGGCATAGCGGTGGTCGGAACCAGAAGATTGCGCATGTTATAAAGAAAGCCCAGTGAGAGCTTCGCAATAATGGAGTTTACAGTTAGGGAAAAATTAGGGATCTGACTGTAAAAAAAAGGGATTTGAGAGAAAGAAAGATTGAAGATTGAAGAAGAAGAAGAAGAAGAAGAAGAATGGCGCACGTTAGCGAAGTGGTGGTGACGGACCGGAGAATGTGAGCCGTCTGATTGAGGATCAAACACGCGCCACGGACGAGAGTGGCTGAGAATGGTGAAAGACAATATATTATTTATATACTTTTTCTTCAACTTTCGTTTTCATCAAAAAAGAAAAAAAAAAGTTTTATTTTATTTATTTATTTGTTTTTCCGTTAAAAATTAAGTTCAATAACTGTTGAGTTTCCGAGCGTTCAGGTGATGTTAAATTAATTAATTAATGATTCTCTAAAAAGAACGGTAGTGAAAATGGGGAAAGATTTTGTTTGAATTTTTTTAAATGAATGCTGTTTATGGATAAACTTCTTGAGAAATTATTCTGTTTGGTTGTTGTAATTGAATATATGAAACTTTTCTTTTTTCTAAAATATTACGTCATATCGTAAATGTAGAAGGAATGAACAGTTTGAGCACAATCGACAAGACATCTATTATTATTTCAAAGGTTTAATGGTTCAATCTCTCAATTCTGCATCGTTAAACTATAATATTGAAAGAAATCTTAAACACCCAACTATGTTTGGACTAGTAACATGTGGAACTTTAAAGCGTGGTTTTAAGTGATTTTTACAAAAAAAAATGGCAATAACCATGTTAGTAAATTTAACTTCCATTTAAGTTGTCTGAATTAAAATTAGTGAGGAACCATTTTAAATTATTTTCAAATTCCCAAAAGTTAATTAACCAAGCTTTAAATTTTAGAGATGAATTAAACAATTTTTTTATGAAGATTAAGAATGGTATTTTTATTGGTTAAATTATAAGTTTAGTCCATAAACCTTTAAGTTTGTGTCAAATAGGTTTTTGGACTTTAAAAGGTATCTAATAAATCTCTGAATTTTTAATTTGTGTTTGATAGATCTATAAACTTTAAAAAAAATGTCCAATAAATCTCTCAACATTCAATTTTTGTATAATAAATTCCTGAGTTTTCAATTTTATGTTTGATAAGTCATTGACCTATTCTATATTTTTTAAAATTGAAGAACCTTTTTTTTTTTAACAATATAGACAATAAAAGGGGTTACATCAGAACATGCTTCTCCTCGTGAAGTGCAGTTTGAAGCCAGTGAGGATGTCGAGTCCCAGTACTCTGAGCGTTCTCTAGTAACAACGTTTTAAAATTCAAGAATCTATTGGACATAAAATTTAAAATTTAATGTCTAATAGATTCGTTAATTTTAAGAAATCTTGAATGTGCCAAATCCTATTAGACACATGATGGAAAGTTGAGAGACCTTGATGCAACGGATTTTGAGATTAGGCCAAGTCCACGGCCAAAGAGGGAAAATCCATCCTAATTGAGAGAAAACTCTCCAAGAACACAATACTCAATTCAAATTGTATTTCAAAAGCTCCTTTACAAAACTAACACAGGGCTATTTATATCCTTACAATAAAATAACCTAAAGAACTAATTAAACATTGATTGAACTGAAACGTGAGGGCTTTAAGAAAAAAAATTTAGTTTAAAAACAAAGCTTCAGTTCAGTGCAATTACACATTGTCGATACAAGTAATATAAAACTGGAAGTATTTCAGAATATCAATCCCACAAGAAACTGATACAACAAAATTCAAGAGAATAAGCAAAGACATTTTCAAATTGCAATTGTGGGTAACCAATGTAAAATAAGAAGTGGGACGATTTTTGTTGTTTTTGAAAAGAAGAAATAAAAATGATAAAAAATGGATTCAAATGTGTTTTTGCCCTGTTGAAAGAAATTGCGACCTAATTGCAATTACAATCCTTTGACTCAACACTTAAGCTTTGTAAACCGAATTCAACACCTATTCCACCTTCTATGAAATATCTTTAGGGGGCTAAGTGATTAAACCGATATTTGTATGGCTAATACGAACTTAGTTAATTTTGAAACACAATTCTTTTGGTTTTAAAGGTTTTGTCCTATGTCTAGGGTCAAAAACAAAGTCCTATGTTTAGGCTCTTTTCCTTTATTGCTTTTATGAAAATCCAATTTTACCTAACATTTTTAGAATTAGACTAAATTTTTGTATACTAATCTAGGTGATCAATCTAGACTAATAATGAGCATTAAAAATCAATAAAAGCAAACAAGCTATAGAGTAAGCAATGTTGCTTTCACAATTAGGCATTTATTCCTATCTCTAGGACATTCACATGCTTGAATCCTAAAGAAAGACTTAACTCATAATTGAAAGAATGAAAAACAATGAATTAAAAGAATCAAAGTGCATAACTAAAATAGAAGCAGTAGGTGATAAAAATTTTAGAATTAATAAATAATTAAATAACAACTTAATAATAATGAAAGAACAACCAGAATTCCATTAATCAAAATAAATTCAGTAACTATTGAATTTCAAAAATGAATTACAAATGGGAAGAATAAAAAAGTAGCTAAAAGCTCAAAATTATAGCAGCAATTAAGTTCCTAAAAAAGAAGCAAATAACTTAAATAAAACAGAAAATAAATTCTAAGAAACGGAAGAACAATACCCCTTTTTCACTCCTTACTTAATCGACTCAACTCCACTTTTTTTTAAAGAGAATTGAGCATTCACTTCCTTTAACTTTCATTGAGGAATGATTGAGTTTTGAAGTTGAAAGAGGCTGGAAACATAAGAAAAAACAACAGTAGACATTTGACAGCAGAAAATTGACAGCTGAAAATACAACAGAAAATCGTGAAAACAGCAGCAACTGAGGCTGAAAACGGTAGAAAAACTGATCCCCTTCTTGTGGTTTCTTTTCCAATATTTATAGAGGAATTGGGCTAGATTTTCCTTCTTGAACAATGCACAATTATGGCTAAAATTCCAGTTGAAATCGAGGAGACAAGATCTCACGAAATTTCTAGATTTTTAGAGATTTGCGGATTTTCCTTTAAAGTCCAGATCCGATGGAATTGCAATTGCAATTCTGTTGCAATCTTAATTTTCTGCACAAAAACATTAAGTAAGCACGATTTTCATCTTTTTTTTTTTGTTTTCTTTTCTCCACTTAATTAAAAAGGCTTCCAATAATAATTTAATTCAACCAACTTTTTGCTAACATTTTTATCTAATAACAGACATAAAATAACAAGAATAACTATGTATAAAGGTCAAATAATTCTCATGAATGAGAATTATCAAACATCTAAATACTAATTAAGAACTAAATTAATCTAAAATTAACTTCTAGATTAATATTATAAAACTAGGCTAATTATCTAATCTTGTCTCACATCAGATCTAGTTAACATTTTTCAAGTTTAAGAACTATTAGACACAAAATTGAAAGTTTGATGATTTATTAGACACAAACATAAAAATGAAAGTTCAGAAACTAAATTGCAATTCAACCCTTTCTATTTCATGTTTTTTACATTATTTTAATAATTTTATTTTGTATAAAAATTACAAAAAATTCCAGCCATCTGCTCACAAAGAATAGAAGAATCCCTCCTTCGTACCTACCCATCAAGGAAGATAATGTAATACTAATCCAAGTGATTGTTATAACTTATATCAATATCAGAATTACAAAAGTTGCCAATTTTTCAAAATAAACAAAAAAGATCCGATATCAACGTGACAAATTAAATAATATATGATGAATAAATTAAATTGGGATTCATACGACTAACTATTATAACATAATTCCGAATCAATACAATTGAAAAGCAATCAACGTAGAAATAAATTCAAAATACCTACAAAGTATCAAATTCTCTATTTCAATTTTCAACAAGTGGCAAATAAAGTAAAAAGTGAAAGAGAGAGCTCATCCACTTGGATATTATAAATACTATCGACTTAGTACGGAACTTGCGAGACCATTTTTTTTTTTTTGAAGTGTAATGGGTAGAAAAAAAAAATTATGATATTTACAAATCAGGCTATAGTTTTTAAAATTTGCAGATATAACAAAAAAATTTAATATGATTTCTATTTTTTTATTATTTCAATTTTACCTTCATTGGTGTATTAACAGATATATCAGTAATATATCTGATGTATTTTATATTTGGCATATCAGTAGTATATCTGATGTACTTTATATTTGGTATATCAGTCAACTGATATAGACCTAAAACAAAGTATTCTTTTTAGATATATCAGTTAAATGATATACTCTATATAAAATATATCAATAGCATATCAGAGATATTTTGCATATTTGGTATATCACTGATATACTTCATTTTAGATATATCTAATATACTTAATATGAAATAATGATATGCTATTGATATACAATATTCGATATATCACTGATATACTTCATTTTAGGAATATAAATCATTGATATATCTAAAATAAAGTATATCAGAGATATACTACTGATATACCTAAAATAAAGTATATCAGTAATATATCAATAATATACTTTATTTTGATATATCTGATATATTGAATATGAAATATTGATATATTGTTGATGTACTTTATATAAGGTATATCAGTGAAATGATATACCTAAAATAAAATATATTAGTACTATATTATTTATTTACTATTGATATACTACTAAACAAGTGTATTGACTAAACAAGTGTATCAATTAAAAACCAGTATACCAACAAAAAACTAGTGACCAAAAACTATTGATAAAGTCAAGAACTAAAAATGGCTTCACAACTTGATCCCATCACAATTTGAAATATATAAAGGTAAAGAAGAAATGAAGCTAAAGAGACGGTGAATGTGATATCTGTGTATCGCGTGTCTGTTAGCAGTTTAAGTTATGAATATTCTTTTTCAAATGTCGCTTGTTTATGTGTAATGAGGCTAAACAAAGAGAAATGAAGACGATAGAAGAAAAAAAAAAGAAACGTTTGGGCAAAAATAAAGTATATAAGTAGTATATCAATGATATACTTCATTTTAGGTATATCTAATATAATGCATATGAAGTACTGATATACTATTGATGTACTTCATATTAGAAACATTATTCCATTGATATACCAAAGTATATTAGTAGTATATCAATGATATACTTCATTTTAGGTATATCTGATATATTGGATATGAAGTACTGATGTATTGTTGATATACTTCATATTAGGAATATCATTTCATTAATATACCAAAGTATATTAGTGGTATATCAGTGATATACTTCATTTTAGGTATATCAGTAGCATATCACATGTATATATGATATACCACTAATATACTTAATAGTAAAACATGCAAAAACACTAGGAATGACAATTTGGACTTTTCTGATTTAGCTTTTGGGCTGGGCCAATTTTTTTTGCCAGATTTGTAAATTGAAAAAAGTAAAGTCACGCTTGCAATAAGCCCATAAAATTTTGTCATCCTTACAACCAACCCTTTTTTTACCTTTTATTTTAGCATCCGGATGTCTAACATGTCAACATTTTTAGCGATTTCAACATTTTCATTATACCTAAAAAATTGATTAAATATAATAATATATATATATATATATATATATATATATATATATATATATATATATATATATATAGCAACAAAATGTAACTAATGTAAATATAATATTAATAATCATTTTAACTCATTAAAAAATTATAAAATGTTTATGTTAATTATTTTTTATTTTTTATTTTTTATTTTTTTTGTTTTTAAAAATCGTTCCAAAAATATCAATCAACATCAACATTTTATTGTTATTTTTATCGACATTTCTTAAAAATTGAGACATCGACATTTCTATCGACATCGACACTTTAAATTAGACGCCAAAACAAAACCTATTAAAATAGCATCACAGGATGCTGAAAAGCAAGCCATTGCCTAAGCATATGAAGAAGAAAAACAAGCAAAATGTGAAATTTGGGATACGGTTGTTTCTCTATCCTCTTGTTGGGTTTGCTTAAAAGAGTTTTATAATTGCTCCCCTTCGTATACCTCGTCCAATTGGAGTATATTTTAGTGACTATTAGAGTTAGAGATCTCACCTCCTTTTTTGTATATTTCATTTTTTCAATAAAATGGATGTTTTTTTTTCCTTGAGTAAACATGTGGAAGTTAAACTTGTGGAGGTGAAGATTGAAACTTTTGATCTCTTAGTCGAAGGTATATATGTGCAAATCACTAGCCAATGACCGATTATCATTTGGGATTATGCTAAATTTGATCAAACTTTTCATCTTAATTGAGTTGAATAGTTATTGGGTCGGTTAAAGTTTTAATGTGGAGATGTCAAATTTAAGTTAGAGAAACTAAATAGAGTAATGAATGCTCTTCAACCCTTCTAAAAAATATAAAATATAAATGTCAACATGAACCTAGCTCAACTTACTCTAGAATATCTAGTATTAGGGAGAAATTACCATTTAATATCTGAAAATGTCCACAAAGATCACAATAAAATGAGACTTTCAACTGTAGCATCTGTGGCCATGTTCATGGCAACCCAATTCATCAGACTTCTTAACATGATGTTCCGAAGAATTAATGAGGGAAATCAACCTTTAACTTCAGTTAGGCCTGGAAATGAAGATTCTTCTTTAAGACCTAAATTGCAGGCCTGGATATAATAATGGGAGTTGTTCCTAACAGCCTATGCTCATGGAAAGCTTTTTCACAAGTTTTGCATATTTTGTTCGTGATATCCTTTTATATTTCTCTTAAACTTTAAATTTACGGTTCTCTACAATCATGCCAGAAATCTAGGCTGCTACATAGAATTTTCTCAAAGAGCTTACTCTCATACCCAATTTTGAAAGAAAAAAACTTGGGTGCAACCCAAGTCTCGTGTTGCCCCATTTATAACCACATAATTTTAATAATAATAGTAATTTAAAAAAAAAAAAAAAAAAAAACATGGTTATAAAGTGGGCAGCACCAGATTTGGGTGCAGGACTTAAAGATCTAGACTAGCCGATTTTCCGCCAGCATCTTTAGCAACCATAATGAGCTACTTTTCTGTAGAGTAACTCGAGAATTATAAGAAAATCCTAGCTGCCTGCTACTGGCATTGATGTTCCTAGCCTAGCTACAGGTTGGTTATTGTTATCACTGCAAACTTTTAAACGATAAATATGCATTTCTGGATCACGTAGAAAGCAAACCAAAAGCCAACAACAATACATTCACATGGATTCTCTTTGACTGTTTAATTGGCTGAAATGACATCAAATTTAGACCCTCCACTCAAAGTTCAATCAATATGTAAAATCAAATTGGAAAGAAAACCCTTATGTATAAATCTATCAACCAATGAAGAGGCCGATTTTGATGACTTTTTTTTTCATCAGGGAAGCTCTTCAGCTATCTTAATTTCCGTCCAACCTAAAATTTCAATTGTTGGGAAAAAACCTCACACTACTATCGCAAGAATAAGCAGAAAAATAATTAAGAAATTAAAAGAAAGCAACAAAATAAGAAACACAAGAATTTACGTGGAAAAACTCCAAAACCAAGAAAAAAAAACCACGGATAGAAAGAAACTCCACTATGTGAAAATTTATTACAATCACAAAATTCTCTCCCTGACCCCAATTACAAAGAAACAATCTCTCAAAACTTTATATCACTCACTTAACTAGAGATAGTATACCAAACTTAAAGTATTTCAAATTTGGATGATTTGAAACCAAAGTCATAGACTCCTTTTATAGTACTTGGAGCCCATGACTTTCTTGTATATTTCCAATGTGCGACAATTACTTTTCTAATATATTGCCAAAAAACCCTACAATTTCACCTTGGCAAGATATGTGAAGAATTCACAGCTCCTACTGCACCAATTGTCTTCATTGAAAATCATACTTCTCAACACAGAGAATTATAACCTACTCCACCATAAAAGTATACCACTTAGAATGTCACATTCCAAGACTTTTCTTCTTCTTCACATGTCGATAAACCCTGCTGAAATTTATAATGCAACTTCCACCTACTTGGCTCACCCAAAAGTTCTTTAGCCATAAACATAACTTTCACCACACACACCTTGCATAACTGCTAAGTCAATGCCCATGTGCAAACCTGTGGAACTGCTAACATCACATCATCTATCATGGCAAAGCGGACATACCATAAGGATAAATTCTGTCTTTCTTCAGAGGAAGTAACCATCTCCTCTGACAAGAGATACCACGTCAGCATCCGATCCAGAGCCCTTTGACGAACTTGCTCTATTAAGACAATTTCTTTTCATGTGCCTAGACTGTCCACATTCCCAACAACCTTTCTTTTGCATGAAATCTTTCTTCTTCTTCTAATTGCTAGCTACCAGTGTTGAATCTTCCTGTGAAGTACGTCCACCACTCTTCAACATTTTTTCTTGATAGAAGTTTGCTAATAGCCTCAGCAAAATTTAAAGTCTCATTCTCGTACATCAAGACTGGCTTCATGTGTTCATAAAAAAGTTGAAGTGACAAGATAAGTCTGAGTGCCTTATCCTCATCATCTATCTTCACTTCGATCACCTCTAGCTCAAAGATGATGTCATTGAGAACACTCAAATGATTTGAGATTTTCATACCTTCCTCCATTCGTAGCATGTGAAACTGCTCCTTCAAATACAGCCGATTTGAGATGCTCTTTGCCTGATACATTGTTTCAAGCTTCTCCCAAAGCTTTTTGGCTGTTGAAATTTCATGCACATTTGCAAGAATATTTTTAGTTAAATTTAGTCTGATTGCACTTGCAGCTCTTAAATCTAATTCATCTCATTCTTCATCACTCATGCTGGACTTCTTAGAATCTCTGCTGGAACCTTCAAAGCCTTGTGTAACCAGATTGTATCAGCACATCTTTGACTTACATTTGCCACAAGCCAAAGTTCATCATTCCATCAAATTTCTCTACATCAATCTTCACTAGACTCATAAAGCTTAACATATCTGCTTTCACTCATAGTGAACTCACACTATTCACAATACCAGTTGTAGCTCGTTTCAAGAAATCATTTATGATTTGGAAGTTCAGATAGTGATGCAACCACAGAGCATACTCAGAAACTCAAAAAACTACGTACTTAAAGCTCTGATACCATTTGTTGGAAAAAAAACCTTCCACTACTATCGTAGGAATAAGTAGAAAAATAATTGAGAAATTAAAAGAAAGCAACAAAATAAGAAACACAAAAATTTACGTGAAAAAACTCCATTATGTGAAAATTTATTATAATCACACAAAATTCTCTCCCCGACTCCAATTACAAAGAAACACTCTCTCAAAGCTTTATATCACTCACTTAACTAAAGTTAGTATACCAGACTTAAAGCATTTCAAATTGAAATGATTTGAAACCAAAGCTATAAACTCCTTTTATAGTGTTTGGAGTCCATGACTTTCTTATACATTTCCAACGTGGGATAATTACTCTTTTAATATATTGCCAAAAAAAACCTACACCAATAGCCATATTAATAATAATTCTCCACAGAAAGTAAATGAAAAACCAATAACACAAACTAAATATCAATTAACTCAATTTTCAATCTCTTTTTTTATTCCAAACTCTAAATTACACGTTCTTTCTCATCCCATTAATTACTAAGTACGTTTTGTCCTTTTCACAATTTAAAAGTGACTTTTTCTCTTTCCTCCTGGCCTTTTCTTTTTTCAAAATAAAATAATATCTCTCCCAAGCTATAATTCTTTTCTCACATAAATTCTTCTTAATTCACTTGTACTACCCATCATTTATTTCATTTTTGCCATTTTCCATTAATTTCTTTTTAATTTACTTCTTCGTTTTCTTCCTTTTCATCTTCTTCTTTTCCAACCCTCTATCTTTGAAAATTTGTCAAAAATAGGACAAAATAAAGGGCATTAAAGAGATTTGGTATGAGTTTTAAGTTTAAAGTGAAATAGGACAATTGAGGGCATGAAATTACCAATTTGCCCATTTTAAAAAAATCTCAATTTTACCTTACCTTCTGCCCTAATTTCATTATTCACTTCATTTTCTCACTCACGCACCAGACCGCTTGAAGCTTCGATTTTGACTGACGGCGACGGTTGCTAGGAGTTCGGCTGACTATGACGGTTGCTCGGAGTTCAGCTGACGGCGACGGTATTTCGAGTTCAATCGACGGCGACTGTGACGAGTTCAATCGACTGATGCTTCGAGTTTGCGACGGCTGCTACGAGTTCGACCAAAGGAGACAACTGCTTCAACTTTGCGACTGCAACTACTGATTCGAATTCGACTGACGACGGTGAAGGTTGATTTGAGTTCGAGATTTTGCTCCTTTTCATAGAGGTAAACACCGTTGTTCATAAGACACTGCTACTCTTACATAATAATGTCATTTTCATTTAAAAATAATCATGTTTGAAAAATTATCCTTGTTAGCTTTACTCTCTATCTGAAACAAGAGTTAAAAATATCTTGGATGGATGTTGGACGATGAACGAAGGCATTTAGATGAAAGTTAGACGTGAAGTCTCACATTTTTTATCTTTTGATTGGAATATGTTCTCTCTATAAATTTTGTAACTTGGGAGTAGAGCTTAACTGAATCATATATTTGGTGAAGTGCATGATAATCTTAAATTTAGTAAGCATCGTTATTATTTGATGAAGTGTATGGTAATCCTTAGTTCATTCTATTCTAGGTGCGAGAAAACTGAGAAACCATATCTAAACCAAAAAGTTGTATTTTTTTTTCTATCCATACTCTTGTTAAGATCATTTTTAGAATGTCTAGCCATGATTTGGTGCTGAGTACTTTGATTTCTCTTATTTTTTGCCTTGTTTCCTAGGTGCGAGAAAAAAAAACAGAATGTAAAATGAATGCATTTTTCAAATATTTCACTTTTGCTATGAACATTAAGTAGTGTCTGCATGTCTTTGATAGCTTTTTTAGGGTGTTTATCATTGCAAATATTTCACTTTTGCTATGAACATTAAGTAGTGTATGCATAAGTCTTTGTGTTTGATAGCTTTTTTAGGGTGTTTATCGTTCTGTAGTGCATTCTATTCTAGGTGCGAGAAAAAAAACAGCATGCAAAATGAGTTTTTTTTTTTAAATATTTCACTTGTGTTATGACCATTAAGTATTGTCTGCATATGTTTGGGTGTTGGATAGCTTTTCTAAGGTGTTTATCGTTCTGTAGTGCATTCTATTCTAGGTACGAGAAAAAAAAAGCATGCAAAATGAGTTCTTTTTTGAAATATTTCACTTGTGCTATGACCCATTAAGTATTGTATGCATATGTCTTGGTGCTCCCTATATTGACAGTAGAATTCTTGTTAATTTTTAGGTTTTAGATATCCAAGGCGTTGAGAAACTCCCAAGTACTTGATAAAGCCATCGAGTCACTTTCGATCTCAAGTTACTAGTCGATCCCATAATGGGAAGACAATTGAGAACATTAAACCCAAGCTAACTCCTGATCAACAAGAAATATTTAGATGTACTCGCTTTGGTCACTTTCTTGATTAAGATATCACATTTAACAGGCAACTCATCCACTACCTATTATTGAGAGAAGTGGAGGAGGATAGGGATAGTTGCATAAGTTTCATAGTCGAAGGAAAGGTTTGTACCTTTGGATGACCAGAGTTTGATATAGCAATTGGTTTGCGGTGCAATCCTAAAAATTCTTTTTTCCATCATAAAGTAAACCATAGACTGCATAAAAAGTTTTTTCAAGATAAGGCTATTGTTTATGCAAGTGAGTTAGAGAATATCTTTTTGAAATACAAAGGCGATGATGAGGACAACGTAAAATTGACCTTACTATATCTCTTAAAATTGAGTTTGTTAGGTAAAGAGAATAAACTAAAAGTCGACACGACGTTATGAGGGATCGTGGATGATTGGCCTACATGCAATAATTATGATTGGAGCTCTCTCATTTTTGAACGTACACTATAAGGGCTGAAAAAAGCCTTGAGCATGATGAAGGAGAAACGAAAAGGCACCATGGACAGATATACTATAGTTGGATTTTCCCATGCGTTACAGGTATAAACAATATTTTATATGTTTAGTTTTTATAAATAATTGTTTTTTCTTATGTATCATAAGTATGGACATACGAATCAGTATTAACCATAAATAGTTGTGTTGCGAAGAAAGTAAGTGACAATTCTATCCTCCGTATGTTATGGTGGTCTTGCACACAATCTCCATCCTCCAATGTTATACAGGATCAAGTGTTTAACTTATAAAAAATATACCACATCTACATAGTAAATTTCTTACATTCTTATATTACTTAATTATGTTTTTTGCAATTACTTTTTCTTTTTTCAAATTTTTAAATGAAAATTAAAGCGTTCCTCGAGCCAATAGAAGATGAAAGATTATTCGCTAATGTAATTAGGGGCGAACAACGTCAACACCCCTGCCTTTTGGGTCTCAATGATTCATTGGCCCAAATATCAAACATTCTCATTGAGAATGTGACAAAATATGAAGTGCCAGAAAAAATATCAATGAAGAAAAAAAATGGCTCCAAGAAAAAACATAAATCCAAATTCATGTCCTCGAAGAAGTATAAGGACTTAAAGAAACGAGTCACTCACTTGGAAAATGGTATGGAGCGGATGACATCCAGTATTGCAGAACTCAAATTAATGTTATCAAGGATCTTAAAAGACATTGGCCTAGCGGAACAGGTATGCAATTTTATTATACATTTAAAGAAATTTTGTGTTCAACAATATATGAATGTTTTATCAAACTTTATTATTACAATACAAGACGGTGAAGAAAATGAAAAAACAAAAGTGAATGAAGTTGTGGGCACACCGACAATACATACGATGGAAGAAGATTTATCCAAAGCTGAAATGCCAAATACACCGTCATTGTTGAAAATGTAAAAGGATGACTACAAGGCCATTGAACATGAGGTACAAGTAAACAAACACGATGACTTGGTCGTGGTGAGTGCCCCCATTAATGAGCTACCGACCAAAACTACTTCAACCAGAGATCATGAGGAGTCAGATGTGACGGAGATATCACCATTCAAAGTTGTACGTTCGTATGTTCGCGTTGCACGTAAAAAACGTACAAGTGTTCATATTTCTACTCCTTTTACGACCCTAAGTAAAAGACCTAAGGCTTCCAACAATGTTCAATCACTAATGAATGATGCAAATGTGTACAATCCAATGCACAACATATCAACAAGCGAGTTGGAAAGACTTAGGCGATAGATCACTAATAAGAACACGAACAGTGATTTGTGGAACACAATCACTGAAAAAAAACCAAAGGCACACTGAATTAGCACTACGATCGAGTCCCACACACTACGATCGAGTGTATACACTGAATCCCATACTTTGATCTCACATATCACTGTTCGTGTTCTTATTAGTGATTCATCGCTTAAGTCTTTCCAACTCGCTTGTTGGTATGTTGTGCATTGGATTGTACACATTTGTATCATCCATTAGTGATTGAACATTGTTGGAAGCCTTAGGTCTTTTACTTAAAGTCGTAAAAGGAGTAGAAATATGAACACTTGTGCGTTTCTTACGTGCAACGCGAACATACGAACGTACAACTTTGAATGGTGATATCTCCGTCACATCTGACTCCTCACGATCTCTGGTTGAAGTTTTTTTGGTCAGTAGCTCATTAATAGGGGCACTCACCACGACCAAGTCATCGTGTTTGTTTACTTATTGTACCTCATGTTCAACGGCCCCGTAGTCAACCTTTGACATTTTCAACCTTGACAATATACTTGCCATTTCATATTTGGACAAATCTTCTTCCATCGTATGTATTGTCAGTGTGCCCACAGCTTCATCCATTTTTGTTTTTTCATTTTCTTCACCGTCTTGTATTATAATAATAAAGTTTGAGAAAACATCCATATATTGATGAACACAAACTTCATTAAATGTATAATAAAATTGCATACATGTTCTGCCAGGCCAAGACTTTTTAAGATCTTTGATAACATCAGTTTGAGTTCTGCAATACTAGATGTCATCCACTCCATACCATTCTCCAAGTGAGTGATTCGTTTCTTTAAGTCCTTATACTCCTCCGAGGATATGGATTTGGACTTGTGTTTTTTCTTGGAGCCACTTTTTTTCTTCATTGATATTTTTTCTGGCACTTCATGTTTTGTCACATTCTCAATGAGAATGTTTGATATTTGGGCCAATGAATCATTGAGACCCAAGAGGTAGGGGTGTAGAGGTTGTTCGCCCCTAATTACATTAGCGAATAATCTTTCATCTTCTGTTGGCTCAAAGAACGCTTTAATTTTCATCTAGAAATTTGAAAAAGGAAAAAGTAATTGCAAACAACATAATTAAATAATATAAGAATGTAAGAAATTTACTATGTAGATGTGGTATACTTTTTATAAGTCAAACACTTGACCATGTATAACATTGGAGGATGGAGATTGCGTGCAAGACCACCATAACATACGAAGGATAGCGTCGTCACTTACTTTCTTCACAACACAACTATTTATGGTTAATACTGATTCGTATGTCTATACCTATGATACATAAGAAAAAATAATTATTTATAAAAGCTAAACATATAAAATTTATGTAAAATATTGTTTATACCTGTAACGCATGAGAAAATCCAACTATAGTATATCTGTCCATGATGCCTTTCTGTTTCTCCTTCACCATGCTCAGAACTTTTTTCAGCCCCCATAGTGTACATTAAAAAATGAGATAACCTCAATCATAACTATTGAATGTAGGTCAATCATCCACGATTCCCCATAACGTCGTGTCGACTTTTAGTTTATTCTCTTTACCTAACAAACTCAATTCTATGAGATATAGTAAGGTCAATTTTACGCCGTCCTCATCATCGTCTTTGTATTTCAAAAAGATATTCTCTAACTCACTTGCATAAACAATAGTCTTATCTTGAAAAAACTTTTTATGCAATCTATGGTTTACTTTATGATGTAAAGAAGAATTTTTAGAATTGCACCACAAACCAGTTACTATATCAAACTCTGGTCATCCAAAAGGTACAAACCTTTCCTCCGACCATGAAACTTATGCAATTATCCCTATCCTCTTCCACTTCTCTCAATAATAGGTAGTGGATGAGTTGCCTGTTAAATGTGATATTTAAATCAAGGAAATGACCAAAGCGAATACATCTAAATATTTCTTGTTGATAAGGAGTTAGCTTGGGTTTAATGTTCTCAATTGTCTTCCCAATGTGAGATCAACTAGTAACTTGAGATCGAAAGTAACCCGATGGCTTTATCAAGTTCTTAGGGGTTTCTCAACGCCCTAAATATCTAAAACCTAAAAATCAACAAGAATTCTACTGTCAATATAGGGAGCACTAAGACATATGCAGACAACACTTAATGGTCATAGCACAAGTAAAATATTTCAAAAAATAACTCATTTTGCATGCTATTTTTTTCTCACAAATTCCTCGCACCTACAATAGAATGTACTACAGAACAATAAACACCTTAAAAAAACTATCTAGCAACCAAACATATGCAGACAATACTTAATGGGCATAGCACAAGTGAAATATTTCAAAAAAAAACTCATTTTACATTCTGTTTTTTTTTCTCACAGATTTCTCGCACCTAGAATAGAATGCACTAAAGAATGATAAACACTTTAGAAAAGTTATCCAGCACCCAGACATATGTAGACACTACTTGATGGGCATAGCACAAGTGAAATATTTCAAAAAAGAACTCAATTTGCATTCTGTTTTATTTCTCGCACCTAAAATAGAATGCACAAAATAAGGATAAACACCCTAGAAAATCTATCCAACACAGACATATGCAAACACTACTTAAGGGTCATAGCACAAGTGAAATATTTAAAAAAAAAAACTCTTTTTGCATTCTGTTTTATTTCTCGCACTTATAATAGAATGTACTAAAGAATGATCAACACCCTAGAAAAGCTATCCAGCACCCAGACATATGCAGACACTACTTAATGGCCATAGCACAAGTGAAATATTTCAAAAAATAACTCATTTTACATGCTGTTTTTTTCTCGCATATTTCTCGCACCTAGAATAGAATGCACTAAAAAATTATTAATACCCTAGAAAAGCTATCCAACACCCAGACATATGCAAACAAAACTTAATAGACATAGCACAAGTAAAATATTTCAAAAAAGAACTCATTTTCCATGCTGTTTTTTTTTCTCGCACCTAGAAAAGAATACACTAAAGAATGATAAATACCCTAGAAAAATTATCCAGCACCAAGACATATACAGACAATACTTAATGGGCATATCACAAGTGAAATATTTCAAAAGAGAACTCTTTTTGTATTCTATTTTATTTCTCGCACCTAGAATAGAATGCACTAAAGAATGATTAATACCCTAGAAAAGCTATCCAACACCCAGACATATGCAAACAAAACTTAATGGGCATAACACAAGTGAAATATTTCAAAAAAAAACTCTTTTTGCATTATGTTTTATTTCTCGCACCTAGAATAGAATGCACTAAAGAAGAATAAACACTCTAGAAAAGTTATCCAGTACCAAGACATATGCAGTCATTGCACAAGTGAAATATTTCAAAAAAGAACTCATTTTGCATCATGTTTTATTTCTCGCACCTAGAAGAGAATGCACTAAAGAAGAATAAACACCCTATAAAAGTTAAAACCACCCAAATATATGCGGACACAACTTAATTGGCATAGCACAAGTGAAATATTTCAAAAAAGAACTTATTTTGCATGCTATTTTTTTCTCGCAAATTTCTCGCACCTAGAAGAGAATGCACTAAAAAAGGATAAACTTCCTAGAAAAGTTATCCAGCACCAAGACATATGTAGACAATACTTAATGGGCATAGCACAAGTGAATTATTTCAAAAAAGAACTCTTTTTGCATTCTGTTTTATTTCTTGTAGATTTCTCGCACTAGAATAGAATGCACTACAAAATGATAAACACTCTAGAAAAGCTATCCAACACCAAGACATATGCAAACACTACTTAATGACCATAGCAAAAGTGAAATATTTCAAAAATACACTCATTTTACATTCTATTTTTTTTCTCGCAGCTTTCTCGCACCTAGGAAACAAGGCAAAAAATAGAGAAATCATAGAAATCAAAGTACCCAACACCAAATCATGGCTAGACATTCTAAAAATGATCTTAACAAGAGTACGGATAGAAAAAAATACAACTTTTTGGTTTAGATATGGTTTCTCGCACCTAGAATAGAATGAACTAAAGATTACCATACACTTCACCAAATAATAACGATGCTTACTAAATTTAAGATTACCATGCACTTCACCAAAAATATGATTCAGTTAAGCTCTGCTCCCAAGTTACAAATTTATAACGAGAGAACATATTTCAATTAAAAGATCAAAGATGTGAAACTTCACTTCTAACTTTCATCAAAATGCCTCCGTTCATCATCCAACACCCATCTAGGATTTTTTTAACTCTTGTTTCAGATAGAGAGTAAAGCTAACAAGGATAATTTTTCAAACATGATTATTTTTAAATAAAAATGATATTATTATGTAAAAGTAGCAGTGTCTTATGAACAACGGTATTTACCTCCATGAAAAGGAGCAAAATCCCGAACTCAGATCAACCTTCACCGTCGTCAGTCGAACTCAAAGCAGCAGTCGCCGTCGCAAAGTCGAAGCAGTCGTCTCCTTCGGTCGAACTCGGAGCAGCTATCACCGTCAGTCACAGTCGGATTAGCCGTCGACGTCGCAAACTCGAAGCAGCCGTCTCCTTCAGTCGATTGAACGCGTCACAGTCGCAGTCGATTGAACTCGAAATACCATCACCGTCAGCCGATCTCCGAGAAGCCGTCGCCGTCAGCCAAACTCCGAGCAACCGTCGTCGTTGCTGTCAGTCAAAATTGAAGCTTTGAGCAGTCTGGTGCGTGCGTGAGTGAGAAAATGAAGTGAAGAATGAGATTAGGATAGAATGTAAGGTAAAATTGAGATTTTTTTAAAATGGACAAATTGGTAATTTCATACCCACAATTGTCATATTTCTCTTTAAACTTAAAACTCATCCCAAATCTCTTTAATGCCCCTTATTTTGTCTATTTTTGACAATTTCCCTCTCTCTTTTAACTCTATTTTTTTTTCCAGCCATAATCTCCACTGTTTTTTTTTCTTTCTTCTTTTAATCTTCATCCTACCCAATTTACATCTTCTACCCCAAGAATTCCCTCTTCAGGTTTGTCCTTTCCAGCCAAAAGAATCCACTTAAAGATAGGTTTTGGGTTTTTTCTTGATTTCTTTTCCATTTTCAATTTCTCCTTTCCTTTTCTTCAATCTTCGACAATTTCTCTCCTTTTCTTACTCCATTATACAATCACCCTCTCTTTCTTCCTTGGGTTGTTGCTAAATTCTTAATTGACCCTTACCAAACTAAAAGGAGTGAAACCCCATGTTAAACCCACCATTAAACTTCCATTTTTCCATGGTTTCTCTTAATAATCCTCAAGAACTTACCAATTCTGCTGCCTCCAATCGTGATTTCCTTGCTTGGTTCCTAGCTAAAATAAAACACCGAGCTTCAATCCTCTCTCATATCATGGTGGTGTTGGGACCCTTCTAAGCCACGGATTTCGTTCTCATTTCTGTGGTGGGATTTCTCCTGTTGCTCAAGGAATTATTTTTACGTGTCTACCGATCAATTAGAGAGGTCGCTCTATTGGTTGAAGAGATTCTCTCTCTTTTGATGGATTCTGTAAGAGAAATAGCTTGTAATGGTGCCTGAAAAGAGAGATCAAGAAAATTGAAGACAAACAATAATGGAAAAAGATACGGACATATTTCACCATCTTCAACAATGACTTGAGTAAAGCTTGGAGCTTCGCTAGTATGGCTAGCGGGCAGTTTAGTACTGGTTCAATCTGTGATAAAAGAAACATTGCCTTCTTGGTTCATTTCAGTTCAGAGACCTGAGAAAGAGGAATGTTAAGAGGGGATAGTTTCCATGCTAGGGGGATATGCATTAGCTTACTTTGCAGTGTTATGTGGAACTTTTGCTTGGGGCACTGACTCTTCAGCATCTGCATCAAAGGGACGTCCCAAAATCCTTGGTGTCCACATGGAGTTTCTTGCAAGTGCCCTTGATGGAAAGATATCTTTGGATTGTGATTGCGCCACATGGCGTGCCTACGTGACCGGGTGGTCGGTTGCACGCCGAGCTGGGTTCTAGATGTAAATTGGCCTATTTCCTCCACTACATTTTGAAGATGAATACAAAGAAATCAGGGTTATAAACAAATGCTTTATAACTCAAAGAGTTAATTGACAAAAAATGTCATGGTTTCCCCTCTAAACTCTTCATACAACACCACTGCACCCAGGTGATCTTATCATTTTGTGACTTTGCATTGCTCTTCTTACCAAGGATGCATCCTCCCACAACCCTGCATCAGCGTATAAGTTGGATAGGAGGACTCGACCTGCCCCGTGAGACGGTTCCAATCTAGCCAAACTCTCTGCAGCTCTTTCGCCTATTTCGACTTCCCCGTGTGTTCTACATGCTGCCAATAATGTGCCCCATATCACAACATCTGCATTCATTGGCATGGTTCTTATAGTTTCCTCGGCTTCCCTTAATCGCCCGGCCCTACCTAACAGATCCACTAGACATCCATAATGCTTAATGTTTGGTTCTATGCCATATACACTCTTCATGCTCCAGAAATATCTCTCCCCGAGCTCGACTAAACCAGCATGGCAACAAGCACTAAGGACCCCAAGGAATGTGATTGAGTTGAGCTTGATATTCCGTCTTGGCAAGTCGGAAAATATTTCGAGAGACAAATTCGCATGCCCGTGCATTGCCAATCCACATATGATGGCATTCCATGGTGAGACTGTGGAGGCCTTGTCTCTAATCTGATAAAACACATCCAAGGCAGTGCCGATACTCCCACATTTGGCATACATGTCAATAACAGCAGCACTCAAATTTTCATTAAGAGAAATGGCTTTGTTGCAAACATATTCATGGGCCCATCTTCCTTCTGCCAGTTTACCTAAAGCTGCGATCGAAGAGAAAACACTTACCATGGTGATCTCGTTAGGCTCGGCCCCGCTGATCACCATTCCATGGAAAAGCTCTAAAGCCAAATCAGGCAACTCATTCTGTGCATAACCAGAAATCATGGTGCTCCATGAAAAAACATCTTTTTCAGGCATCACATCAAATATTCGCCTGGCTTGCTCAATCATTTTGTTCTTTGTGAAGCCCACAATAAGGACATTTGAAGATGTGGCATGATTCTTATCACTCACCTCGTACTGCAAATAAGCAAGATCAATCCTTCCACAAGCTGCATAGAAACTAATGATAGTTGCTTGTATGAAATCATAACAATCAAAACCAGTTTTTACTATCATGGAATGGAACTGCCTGCCCTCATCAATTGAAACTGACTGCCCACAAGCAGAAAGCAAATCAACAATCATCACTTCATTGGGCTGTAAATCGCTTTTTCTCATTGCTGAATACATCAACAAAGCTTCACTTAACCGTTTCACTTGCACATACCCATCAATCATTGTAGCCCAAGAAATCACATCTCTTTCTGGAATCCTTTCAAACAACTCTCGTGCTTCCTCAACAAGGCTGGATTTTACATACCCTTTTAACATCACATTCCATGAAACAGTATTACGAACTGGCATCTCACCGAATAATCTCCTAGCATCTTTTAAACTTGAACAAACACAATATATGTGCAGCAAATTTGTCGAAATAAGAACAAGACCAATGAAATGTAACTTAATTACCAGTGCATGGAGCATCCAGCAATTCCAAATCCCACCAATATGTGAACAAGCTGACATAACACTTGCCATTGTCACTTCATTTGGGGCCGCACCAGCAGACCTCATATCCTTAAAAACTTCAATTGCTTCACTCCAACAATCATTTTGTGCCAAACCCAAAATCATGGTGGTGTAAGAGACGCATCCTCTGTCAGGCATTTTGCCGAACAACTGGCGGGCATTATCCAATTGGCGAAGTTTTACATACCCAGATAGCATAATGTTACAAGATACCGAATCCAGCTTAGAACACGAATCAAACAACAACCTGGCATCGGCAAGACGTCCACATTTGGCATACATATTGATCAAGCTATTAATGATGAAAGTATTGGAATCAAACCCAGATTTGAGGACGATGGCATGAATTTGTTGCCCTTGAAAACTGGCTGAACTGGATGCGCAGGACTTCAAGGCTGAGACAATCCAAGCAGCTAAAGGTCTGCCATTGAAGAATGAGGGAAGATTTTGAAGTGGCTTCCGATTGTGGAGAAGGTGGAGACCCATTTGAGATAAAGCGGAGTAAATGAAAGAGGAATCGTAAAGAACTACAAAGTAGAATCAGACAAGCCTTCTACATAGTTTTCTCATTCTTGTCCTCTTCACCAATCAGAATGATTGAAGAATGAAGAGGACTGAAGAAATGACTTAGAAGTCGCCGTGGGCGGAAAACGAAGGATGGGAAGTCGCCGTTGGGTTGAGAACGGTGGAGATTGATGGATGAGAAGTTGCCGTCGACGGTCGCCGGTCGTGATGGGGGGAGAAATCGTGATGGAAAAGGCTGGAGAAATCGTGGGTAGGGTTTGGATTTGGGATTGGTTCCTCAACTCATTGTTTGGCTCTCTCTCTTTTTTATTTTTTAATTTCTTAATTTAAAAATTTTTCTTTATTTATTTTTTATATAAATTTTCACATCATAATTACTAATTAATAATTAAATATATAAAAATATTAAAAAAATATTATTATTTTTATTCTATAATTTTAATAAATTTTTAACAAAAATAGTTTTCATTTATTCTTTTATTTTATTTTTTAAATATAAATTATATAAGAATGTTTTAGCTATAATATTATTATTTAAATTGAAATTCTTAATATAAATTACAGTACTATATAATAATTTTTTTAATTGATAAAAATCTCCCTATTTCACTTCCTCCACATGTCATTTAGAATTTTTTTTAAGTTTAAACAAAAATTACTTATAATAAATAACAATCTTATCTTTTTTAGTTTTTTTTTTATTAATAGCTAAAAATATATATATAATTTTATGATTTGAAGATAAGAAAAACATATTTTAAATTAACCCGTATTACAATTTAAGAAATTAGTATTTAAAAATGTTAACATATTTAAAAAAATTGATTTTCAAATTAACCATATTCAAAGTAAAAAAAAAACAAATAATTTCTCCTTTCAAACTTAATAAAATAAAATTATTACAATAAATAACATAAATATATAGTAATCTGAACAAAAGTATATATGATATTCATTTTGAATGGTGTTAAAAAATATATATTCATTTTGAACTTAATTATTTTAAAATAGCATAAAATATTTTATTTTTAATTTAGTTATTTTAAAACTTCAAAGAATATATTATTTTCAAATTAATCAAACTTTAGATAATCTATTACATTAATATATTATTTTCAAAAATCTTAAATTATACAAAAAAATATTTTTTTTTATTAAGCTTGAAAAACAAATCTTAAATTTAAAATTTAAAATTGACGAAAACAAGTATTTAACAAAATTGCAAAATATACATAAATTAATAAAACACAAAAAATTTCAATCTCAAAATTCATGGGAACAAATTCTTAATAATGAAATTTTGAGAAATTATAGAAAAAAACTATTAAAAAAAAGCTAAAATAAACTAAGACTTCAGAACTCCAAGTTTAACAAATATGCACCCCAAACACAGACTTTAAAATTCCTACTCCCTGCCACTCTTTGCCATAAACACAGACTTCCTAACTCCAAACTAAACAACTCTGCACTCCAAACACAAACTTTCTAATTCACTTACTAACTCTCAATCCCTGCAACTCTTATTTCTTGCAACTTCTTGCCCCTAGGGCTGTTTGGCGCGTTGTCTTTGAATCAAGAATCCTGGAAAATCTTGTGTTGTAATAAAAAAACCCTAGGATTCCCGATTACTGTGTTTGAGGTGCAATGTTGAGTCTGTCTAGTTTGCTGAAACCTGTGTTTGGGGAGCAAAGAGTTGTGTTGGAATGAGTTTGTTTATGTTTTTTTTTAAAGACATTTTTTAGATGCTTTTTTAGATCTCTTTTTTTTTTTTGTACTTGATAATTGTTTGTATAATTAAAGTAGTTCGCAACGAAGATCTAAAGTTAATATCATATAACATAGTAGAATTGAGTCTGTTTGGTTTGCTAAAACCTATGTTTGGGGTGCAATGTTGGGTTTGACTAGATATGTTTATGCTGTTTTTTTAAAGACATTTTTTATGTTTTTTTTTTTAATTTTCATTTTTTGTGACCTAATAATTTGTTTTTGAATTGCATATCAATATTTTGACAAGAAAGGGATTTTCGTACGGATGACAAAAAAAAGTGAGTTGTTTTTTACTTTGACCCGATTTTCCGGAACAAGTGTTTCTAACATTTTGCTGGCTACAACAAACACTTTTTTAATATATTTTCACTCTCACTCTCGTTCGTGCTCTTGCTTGGGCTCTTGAGTTTTCTCTCACTCTTGCTCGAGTTTTTATTTTTCCTTATGACTTTCGATTTTTTCAATCTCCGCAATCACTTCCTTGAAATCCGATGAAGAATAACAACAAGCCTCGTTGATCTAAAAAAGGTATCAGAGAATCCAATCTTCATAAAACACTTTCATTAGCGTCAGCCAACTTGAACAGCTTTGGCGCCTTGTAGCCGGAGGCGGCCAAAATATTTCTCGAGTTACCTGCATTGAAGAGAAGATGGAGGTGGCTTTTGCAATTATAGGGAGGTGACAGAGAAGAGAGAAAGCATAATGGTTTTGGTAATTTGTGGGGAAGAGGCCTTTTGCTTGCTATTCCATGAGGTGAGAGAGAAGAGAGAAAATGTAGGAGACTTTTGCGATTCCACGAAGATGAGAGAGAAAGCATAGGAGAGGGAGAGAGAAAGTGAGAGAGCGAGAGGTAGAAATAAATAAATAAATATATATATATATATATATTAAAAAAGGTTAAAAACCCTTATTTTAAAAAGTTCTCTAATTTTTAAGTCATTTACTCAAATTTCTCAAAAAGAAAGGCCATAAATGGGCTAAATTAAAAGATTTCTAATGATTCCTTTCCCAGGTCAATGGGTTTATATATATTGTTTAATACTTCTTATATTGTTGATGCTTTATGACAAATTTTGCAACATATCTTTATTCTATATTATACTCCTGAAGATTAGTGAATCATAGAATTATGAGTCTACAAATCAAGGTTTACCGAATAGTATTTTCTTAGTTTTTTAAGATTAATCTACTCCATGCAGCATTTGAGAGAGAATGGATGGTTTTTGATAGTAGCTTTTGCTTCAAAATAAGTCTCTTTGTTTTGTTATCTACTTTTTACGTATGTTTTCAAAGTCCAAGCTAAAGTTTTGAAAACCAAAAAAATAGATTTTGAAAACTTATTTTTGTTTTTAAAATTTGACTAAGAATTCAAATGTTTATAAAACCCATTGTAGAAAATTTGGAAGAAAACAAGCTTAATTTTTAAAAATAAAAAAATCAAATAGTTATCAATCGGACTAAAGAATCACATTTTAAAGTTTTAGAGATGAACTAAAACAATTTTTTCATGAAGATTAAGACTGTATTTTACTTCACGTTTTTTACATTATTTTTTTTTTTTAATTTTAGTACTTTTATTTTGTAAAAACATTACATAAAATTCCACCATTTGCTCCCAACGAATAAAAGAATATCTTCGTACCTACCCATCAAGGAAGATAATGTAAAACTAATCAAACTGAATTGTTATATCAGAATGACAATGGTTACCAATTTTTAAAAATAAACAAAAAAGATCCTATGTCAACATAACAAATGAAATAATTCATGATGAACAAGTTAAATTGGGATTCATACGTCTAACTATTATAACATAATTCCAAACCAATAAAATTGCAAAGCAAAGCAATCAACATAGAAATAAATTCAAAATACCTACAGAATATCAAGTTTTCTATTTCAACAAGTGGCAAATAAAGTAAAAGGTCTTTTCAAAAAATAATAATAATAAAATAGAGTAAAAGGCAAAAGAGAAAGCTTATCCACTTGGATATTATAAATAATAATTGATTTGGTACGGAAACTGCAAGACTCTTGTTTTTTATATTTTAGCATCTAGATCCCAAAACAAAACCTATTAAAAAAGCATAACAGGATGCTGAAAAACAAGCCATTGCCTAAGCAGATGAAGGAGAAAAACAAGCAACATGTGAAACAATTAAAAGATGCCCAAAAGTCCAAAACAGAAATTACAATAAAAACCTAAATACAATCTATTTAGGGCAATGTCATTCAATTCCAGGATATTTCTTGAGAGTCCTCTACACAAGATTTAAGATTCATCTATACAACACTCCTTTTCTATACTTTTTTTTCGATAGAGACCCGGTAGGTGGTAGGTAACTTATGGATGTTTTTCCTGTTCCTAGCGAGTGAAGTTATAGAAATATATACTAGTATGCCAAACATACACTCAGAATGAAATGACAGACCTAAAAGAACTCGCGATCCGGGAAAAGGAGAGGGGCGAGAAGTGACCAAATATATAGAGCAGCAGTGACCCACTCTGTGCAGATACGTACCCAAACTGATGTCCAGCCAACGTCTATGAGGTCCGAGCTCTCGTTCAGGCTAGTCCAGCCTGAAAGTAGCATGGCTGAGTACATGCTTGCAAGAGCAAATATCAGGTGGAAGAATGTATAGGAGTAACTGACAGGTTGTCCCTCTCCTTCAGTTTTTTTGTTCTTTCCATCCTCCAAGTCTTCTGCTTCAAGAAGAGGTTTATTCCCACCTGACCAAACAATGAGAAATTAGAAGCCAATAATGTAGCACTGAACATTTTTTCCCCTTAAAAAATCAGAGTTCCAAATATTCTCCTCTCTTTTCCTGTTAATGCATAGAAAATGATGCAAGTTGGAAAAGTAAATAATTTGTACAAATATATGATATTACTAAATGTACTTTAAATAAACTTTTGCAAATCCTCTTCCTTGCAATGTTGATTTTGTAATTAAACTATTTAGTAATGGAGATGTTCTGCAAGTTTAGGCTTAGGCACCTGCTCTTGGTGAAGATGGCGGTGAAAGAAATGTTGTTGAAGATCCAGCACGAAGAGCAGAATATATAACAGAGAGAACTGTAGTGAGCATCCCAAGGACCAAGGTACTAACGGAGACTGCCTTAGATTTTGTATGAAGACCATTACACACGTAGTCACGTGGTTCGCTAGAGAGACCAGTATAGCACACATATGCGCAATAAACTGATATCACAGAAGCAGGCAATAGACTTCCATTTACCTGTTTAACATAACCAGCCACATTAATCAGGTTCAAAGATTCTCCCTCTCTCTCTCTCTTACTTTCTATTGTTTTCAAAAATAAATAAATAAACAAGTTCAGACTCATTAAGGCATGGAGAGAGAATACAGGTGTTTAGAATGATAGAGAATGTAGCATATTCCTATAGCATAATTTTTTTTTTTAATATTCTTATTGTTTCTGCAACGAAAAAATAAAGCACTAAAAGATACAACTTGGCTTGCTATGTCATGCCAATCATTCATTATCAGGGAAAAAAGAGCTTTCTTCAAGCATTTCTCCACCTTTGGCAATTGGCATTTATCTTCTGTTTCAACTGTCTCAGTCTATCTATAATTTTTTTTTTTTTTTTAAATTTAAACTGAGCTTTCATTGAGAAAAAAATTGAAAGAATACAAAGGCACACAAAAAAAGGAGAGACCACAAAAAAAGGGGAAATGACCTACAAGAAAGACCTCGAGTCAAGCACAATAAGACCTAGTGTATAATTACAAAAAGGCTTTGCCACCGAAGCCCAAAGAGAAACATAGAACCTAATAAGGGACGACACATCACAAGGAGATCTCTCAAGCCCTTGAAAGATTCTGTTGTTTCTCTCACCCCAAAGCCCCCACAAGATAGCACACACCCCAGCCACCTCACAGCTCCAAAGCACATGATCGATATTCTCGACAGCCCTCCTACAAAGAATGCAACACCACGGCCCTACTAAGGAAGACACTTTTCTCACCACCCTATCTAAGGTATTAATTCTTCTGTGCAAAACTTGCCAAACAAAAAACTTAACCTTCTTTGGGATTTTCACCTTCCACAATGAGGCAAAGATAGAATCCCCCAGGGAAGAGGGATTAACAAGGCAAAGAAAAAAGGACCTACACGAAAAACCAGTAGAAGGACTAGGGCTCCAACAGCAAAAATTCCTCCTCCCTGAAACACAATTAACTCTCCCAACAAAGAAAGGAGGTCGATGACATCCACCGTTTCCCTATCAAACAAAGGACGGTGGAAATCCAACGAAGGCGAGGGACAAGGCCCAGGATGAGCCAGAACATCAGCCACCAAATGACTCTTCATTAAAGATAAATGATAAAGGCGAGGAAACACGGAGCATAGGGGTCTATCCCCCAACCACTTATCTTCCCAGAAAAAAATATCCCTCTCATCCCCCACGAAACAATGGAAAAAGCTAGAAAAGAAGGGATATTCCTCAGAAATGCCTTTCCAAGGATTCCTAGACGTGCCTCGACCTCCACACGAAGTCCACTCGAAAGGGGACAACTCATACTTACTCACAATAACCTTATGCCAAAGAGAAGAAGAATCAACTTTTGACTCTTATATCTATAAATGGTACATAAACTTTTGACTCTTCACAAGACGAGAGGTTGCAGAAGTTCAATTCAATGACACAGCTGGAATGCATAGAATGCAGAATAGGAAGTGCAGGAATGGATATTAGATAAGAGATGCAACAAAAAAGTTATGTCAAACACACACCATAAAACAATAACAACATAAAGTTATTCTCACCGCCGGGTGCAAAGCAATTACTGCAAGTACAAATGCAAGAATCATGGTCATGACTAGGAAGAAGACATTGAGGCCACAGTCATGGCCTGAGGGATTGAACCAAATAAACAAAAGTCCCGAGAAAGTGAATGCTGCAAGGTAGCAACCAATTGATACCACAAGAAGAGCAATATACCTATCCATATCAATTAGTTAATCAGCAACCAAACAAGATTTGGAGCAAAAATCGTATTGTTTTAGGGAGGGAGGAAGTAAAATTTGAACTGACCATTTCTGTTCATCCTTCTCGACCCAGGAATCATTCCAGGTGTGTGTAAAGTCAAGTAAGAGAACCACTTGAACCAATAAAAACAACCCAGCCCCAAATATGGATAGAACTCCTGCAAATACGAGAAGTTTACACAAATACACCTGACTCTAAATAATTCTCCTTTTCTGATGCGTAAAAATCCATAACACAATCACCCTCACCTATCTATCTATATATTTCAGAAGTTTGGATTCCTCGTGGACTTTTTGTTAATTCATGAAAAATCAAGTGTGGTGAAAGTCAAGCCAACTACATGAACTATCCTAAGCAAATTAAAGGTCCATAGATTAATGTCAGAAGAATTTTCTATTGATCTTGTTCACAAAACTTCATTCTATGACATCTAAGGAGACAAAAATCATAACTGGGATTATTAAAAGGTTCCTCTAGAATTATGGGAGATAAGAAGATAAGCATTGGGAAATACGATTCAGAATTTTCATAAAACCTAAACCAGCCAAAGGACAAAGGAGAAGTCATTATTTCCGACATGAAGTTTGAATTCTTTTATAATAATCATAGTAAATTGAATTGTTAATCCTTAATGATGGAAAGCTGGTCATTTCCTAGATAACTATTGATTGTCTTAAAGTATTCAAAAGTACTTAAATGTTTGAAGATAAATTTTCCTGGGTTGAGGGACTGTTTCATCTAGCTGCCTTTTTGGCTTCTAATTGGTCTACTCTTTTGGAGGCTTTTCTGTAACAATAGGTATCTTTCAATCAATGCCAGCTGTAACCCTTTTTTTCTCTTCTGGTAACGTCCTTTGGTTTTCTGAGGTTCCCTCCTCTTGTCATACTTTTCACATATATATTCAATGAAAAGTTTCTTGTTTCCCTTTGAAGAAATTAAGTTTTGTTAAAAATGGAATCCAAAAGTACTTAATTAAGTAGTAGGTTAAAGCTTTCTTGCTATGAACCTTACTGGTGGAGACTCAAAAAACCTATCAAGGTTTAAAATGCCTTCCAATTACCTTGTTAATGGAAAAGCAGAAAAGAAAGAGTACAAGTGATAACTCACCATATATTGAGAAGATAACATTTGGAAGGAAAAACATGAGGATGACTAGCAAAATCCAGATCACCATCTTAGCCATCCATCCCCCATGATGCCATGAATCACGTCTATCATTTTGGTCTTTCACACCGATCATTATAAGGGCAAATATAGCAAAAAACAAGAAATTTCCTAAGCTCACACGAAGTACTGCCTGCATTTGAAACCATTCCTTTGTTTGTGCCTCGGTTGTTATCCCTATTAGCAAACAAGATAACATTTATAAATGAAAAATGAAAAATGAAAATGAAGCATTCCTCATCTTTATAATTGAACCAGTGACATTTCCATAATATAATAAACGTCTAAATTAGCCAGTGACTTTGTAATCTTAAGGATCACAGTTCCAGAAAGCACCATTGCATAAACTAATAGCCTCAAATGAGGCTTAAAACCAATCAAATTTTCTACACTTCCCCCTTACGTTTTATTCAATAACATCTCTTGCAAGTCCTAATTCACGACATTGCAAACTCCCTGATACTTGTCATAATATTTTACCATTACTTTCTGTATCTTACAATATTAATTTTCTTAGTTAATTGCAATGGAATTTTAAATACTTTTGATTTTAAAAAAGATAAATATAGAGTACAAAGTAGTTTCAGAGAGTGAAAACAACAGTAAATATAACCCATTTGAATCAAGTCTGGAAGCAATAGTATTTGTTCCAAAAATTTTGAAACAAATTTTTAGTAAGATCTTCCTATTCGATCCAATTAAGGGAGTCGGCCTATTTACTCCTATAAGAGGCAAACTGACATTTGCTCAACTTGGGAGACGACCTTTTTTTTTTCCTTTTTGAAAGAACCTGAGAATTAAGAGACGACTTGCCTGTTAGACTAACCAAAACTTTAATCAACTTCCATTTCAACCTATATGAATCCCAGATACACTCAATAACCGACCGCCACAATTGGCAAACATAAACTAGCTTCAGATGCAACAAGAAAATAATACCAATAATAATAATTATAAATTCAAGTAACCTATTTGCCCGAGTCAATTCACCGTTCCTTGGAAAATTAAACTGAGGTCTCAATCGATGCAACGAATAGCCACATTTAACCAAAATGAATACAGCGAAGCAACGTAATTCACAACCGACGAGCATACTGCTATCGATTAAAACACGGAATCAACATAACACACCAAGAACAACCTAAAATTAAGCTCGCGAATCAGCGAAACCACAATCTGTCGCTACAATAACAACGACAATCGGGGCATTCAACACAAGAAGCTAAGAAAATCGAACGTACGTTTACACGATTGAAATCAACTAAAACAACAGAAAAATTCAAGCAAGTGATGAAACTCACACGGCATCTTCTCCATCAGAGGACCTGCGAACTCTCTGAGAATCCATGAAACGACCAAGGAGACGCCGAACAGGCCGCAGTAAGCAAGTCTAGCGGAGCGTCTCGAGATCCCGGAGGCAACGGAGGAGCAGAGACCGCATGTGAGAGATGCACAGCACGAAAACAAGCAGGACATTGCTACACTCTCGCTCTCGACCTGGAGAATTCTGGATGATGCTCTTCTTCTTGTTCTTGTCTTGAATGCAGAGGAAGACTGATGATCAGTTTTGCGTGTAGTAACCAAATGGATTTGATAAAATTTTCATTTTGGAAAATTTGTGCTGGTTGATGGGCTGGGCTTTGAAGTGTGAATGGGATTAGATACAGGCCGTACTCTTGGCCCTATAAGGATAGTGGGCCTCGGGCCTCTTCTTTCTATGGATAAAAAGTGGGCCTCTTCTATTATACTAAAATTTTAGGGAAATTGTGGCAAAAAGCACGTTTTCAACCATATATTTCATAAATGTCTCATTTTAAACTTTAGCATGACTCATATTTATGAGATCAATTTATTCCATTTGTACCCTTATAACTTTTGCATATATTTATAATATTGTTATAATTATCATTTATTGTTTCCATAGTTAAATCATTCAATTTAGGTAATTAATGTTACCATTACTTACATGAATATATTTTTAGTAATAGTAAATATTTTTTCTTCCATATTTTACTATTCGAATTAGGTTAGAATTTCTTGTTACCATTAATAGCCATGCTCCATTATTCTAATTGATGGTCTTCTCCACCGGCGTTTTTCTCCTATTGTGGGTTCAATTGTCGTGTACAGATTTTTGTTCTCCAAAATGAGTAAGCTAGTCTTCTTCCTTATTCCTTCTTCTTTGTTTTTCATTTGTTTTTTTTTTATTTAAATCTTATATTTTAGACTAAAGAAAGCAGTATGGATAGTTCCTTTACATAGAAGTATATTATATATACGTATGTATATAATTATATTATATTTTATGTAGGCAATAAGTATAGTTATATTTACAGACATATATTATATAAACATAGGTAAATAATCGTCATATATTTTGTATTGGTAATAATCCTATTAATTTTGAGATAACATTATAATATATAGCTATAATGTCATAACATGGCCTATCAATTTTATACATATTGTATGTAATATAAAATATTCAATGGGTTCCTAAATATATACTGTGTTGTATATTGTACCAATACATATATATGTTGAGGTATATAATATATACATCAGCATGTAATCATTTTATATGTTTGGGATAACATGATACTCCTATTATATTCTCAGATATATATTATATATACCCCTACTATATTCTCGTATATATAATATATATACCCCCTACGTATGAAGAATGAAACCGTTGATAATGGAAAGGGTTGTCTAATTTTTAAAATCCCTAGATTTTAGGAGGAAAATCGTAAAAATCTTTCATCTATTATATTCTTTATACAAAATTAATGGTGTTTGGAGGGAATGATATAGGTTTCAACGTTTATGGAAAGTATCCATATATTTTATTTTTATTTTATATATAGAGAGAGAGCAATAAATAGAGGGGTAAATGAGTAATGTTTCTCTAGATTTGGCTTCTATTTGGCTTGAAAAGTGACAAAGTCAATATTAATAACAAAACGTGCCATTTGTATAAAATTTGGTTCCAAATATGCCGTTCATGTAGTTAACCCAAAATTTTACCTTTTTCTACCCACACACACACACACACATACATGCACTGATAGTCAAAGCGAACATAGTTCAACGGTAATTGGCATGTATCCATTCTCTTAAGGTTGAAAGTTCAAATCTCCAACTCCCATATATATATAGTCTCACGAGCCTAAATAGAAGTGAAATTTAAAAATAGATTGGAAATAGTACGCGGTTGCACCTTCTATTCCCTTCTCTTCCTCTTACCAAATGTATTGCTACCATTTTAGATTCCCCTAATTTCATTCTTTTTTCTTTTTCATAGTTTTCCTTCTCATAAAATCATTTCTTATTCTATCACTCCACTCCAAACCAATTTTCATGTGATCGTTGCTTCTAGTAAATTCTTTCTAAAAACCTATCAAGTCTTGTTTAAGTGAATGGATCCCTTCAAATTTTAAAAGAAGAAGTTGTTTTTCAATATGTTGCCTTCATTGACTTTATTCACTGGAAATCTTGCCCATATTTGGATATGTTAAATGGATTGCACTTAATATGTATTTAAAATTTTCAATCATGATTTTAAAATGAAAACTTATTTCAGAAACATATTAACTTCAATCCATTTGAATGATCTAAATATCTTAGTAGATATTACTTATTATATATTTTCTAAAAATATAGGTAAAAAATTAAAAGAATTAACTTTTTTTTCAAAAAAAAATATTCAAACAATTTTTAAAGGTCTAAAGTGGTGTTTTTTTTCTCCTCAAAATAACTCCCAAATAGTTGGAATTCTCCCCCACATTCAATTGGGAACATTTTTAGCTTGGGGCAGAAATAAGTGTAAAATTAAAGAAATTAACACATCTAAATACAAAATTGCATCAATATGGCTAACTTGTAAACGATCAAGTTGACATCAGAATATACTCATAAATTAGTGATTGATGATACCTTCTTTGTTGGGAATGACTCACAAAACTCTTGAGATTTTGGCCCATTGCAAATTCTTGCATAAGAAAATTTCTAGTTATCTCACATGCAAAGATTTTGAGTTGAGAAATGAGTATATATATTAAAGCTATATGAGATACTTGCAAAGTGGATAGAGTGGTAGTAAAGTCTTTTCCTACGCACGTGTCACCTCTGCCGTCGTACAGACGGACGGGTGGGTTTGGGTAATTGATCGGTGGTATACGCAAGCGCACGCGATCGAAGTAATATAGAATGGTATGTGAGTACCAAGTATCGAATCCCATAAGGAACGGTGTAACAAAAATATTGTAAAGCAAAGTGTAAGGAAAATTGCAACTTTGAAAACTAAAAATGCAAAAATAATGTTGGGTTGGTGTGTTAAGAAAAATTGTAGAATCTAATTGCAGAATCTAAAAATGACAATAGTTGAAATAACAAAATTGCATAATTGAATTGCAGAATCTAGAATTGGCAATAATTGAGAGCAAACTAGATAAGCTTAATAAACGAAATTTGCAAAAGAAATTTTGATAAAAATGGGGCTCAAGAGTGTCATTACCCTAAGTTGTAATTGCAAGCCAAAATTACAATTCCAACCTACTCCACACTCAATTGTAAACCAAAATTGCATCTCATATTCACCTTGAATTTAGGTTTTTAGGAGGCTAAGTGAGAGACCTATATGTCTATAGTCCTTCTATCTTAGATAATTCGGCTCACAATTTTATGGGTCTTGGAGTCCTTAATCCCTATGTCTAGGGTAAGGATTGGCTTATGTCTAAGCTCTTTTTCTCCATCACTTGTGCGAAATCCGCTTATCACTAACCCCGTCGATATTAGATCTAAGCTTGAGTTGATACCCTAGTTGATCAATCTAGGATCTCAACGGAAATTTATTCAACACAAGCAAACAATTGAGATGTAGGCTTTATTTTTATTGAAATTTTGGCTACAATTACTTCTTAGGGGTTCAAGCTTAGGGAATTCGCATCCTTGAACCCCCTAAGAAGCTTTAGTTCATATTAAAAATAAAAATCTTAAAACTAATTTTGGAAGAGAAGTTCATATTGGGAAAATTGGGCAAATTTCTAATTAAAACAAAAATATTCTAATTAAGACAACTTGATTAAACAAGTATGGTATTAAACATTAACACCAATCTGGACAATTAATTCAAAATTTCCAGAAATTTTCCATTTGAATAAAAGAAAACAAAAGGCAATATTTGAAAATTGGTTCTACTTCCTTTTGCCCCTTAGTTTGATGAGCTTTAAACACTCTCATAAAAACTTAACTTGAATAAAAACAACACTTCACAGAAACTGAACTTGACGAAAAACAGAGGCTAGAACAATTCAAAATTTCCAGAAAATTCAGAAAAACGGAGTAAAAACTAAATTGGAACCCACGAGCAAAGATTGAAATTAAAACTTAAGCTTAATTCAAAAATAAATCAATGGATAATAGAAATTGTACCACAAGCAACTCTCCATACTACAAAACTGAAGAAAACTAAAAAATGACTGAAGTTGTCGGCTAACCACAGAAGAAGAACAAAAAATTCGAAAAATAGAGCTTTGGAAAAAATGGAAAACCCACGAAATTTTACTTCTAAAATCGCCTCCGAAATCCGATGCTTAGCTCCTCATCTTCTTCCACATTTATAGACCTCCATTAGGGTTGAAGATTGCCCAAATTTCGTGCTCCAATTTCCCCAATTTATGCAGCAAATTAAGATTTCCATAATGGGTTTTTCTTGCGCCGGTATTTTTTTTTCAATTTCCATAATTTCCTTTCCATTCTTTGTTGTCCACAGATTGCAGAATTTGATTTTGCAATTTCCATAATTCCTGCAACAAGATCAATTTATTTAAAACTCTATCCCAATTGCCATCATATTTATTTCTTTCTTAAATTGAAGCAATATTTCAACTATTTTCAAATGGTCTTAAGTCAAAACAAGAATATTTTAAGCAATTGAGAGTTAAATAAGTCTTAATTCTAAGGCTTATCAGTAATCGTGCTCACGCGTAAAAAGAAGAAATTTTTTATTACTTTTTTCTCTAATTTTTTAGACAAATCACTAAATTGGTTTTACTATTTCTTCTTCTTCATTTTGTGGATCTCAAACGAAATTGTTTCTCACTTGTGGATCTCAAACGGAATTGTTCCTCACTTGTGGACCTCAAACGTATTTGTTCCTCACTTATTGATCTCAAACAATGATCTTCCTTCTCCTTCCTTTATATACTTGACTAATTACATAAGAGAGATACATAAAAATCTGAGACCGTTTTTTCTTCTTCATAATTCTGTTCCTTATCCGAAATTCTGAGCAAAAATTAGTTTGATTCCAATCCTCCTCTAACGAGTGCACGCTAAAGGTAGATGTTGTGCTAACCTTGGGGAGCAATCAGAAAAACACGATTCGCACCGAGGTCATGCTGAATTTGCTTTCAAGGCAATGGTATTCCACGACACAACAATTTGATCATGTTTTCTTCGACATCACAAACCACATTTTGAAAAAAAATTTCTATTTTTTCAATGTCGATCAAATCCGAAAAGGTTCTTCCAGATCTATCAAAATTGGAGTCACTCGACGGAGCCAATTACAGCCGCTAGTCTTAGAAGTTGCTGATCTTCTTCGAGCAATTGGAAGTCGATTACATCCTTACCATAGAATGTCCTCACATATCAAAGACGATTTCTGCCAGTGATACACAATCGTCCCAAGATGCTGATGTTGTCCCTGATCAATCCAAGCGAGCCTTTAACGTTGATCCTAACAAATTCGAAAATGACAACAAGACGGTCCGCGACCATTTGCTTAATCACATGACAGATTCTCTATTCGATATGTTCATCATCCAGAAATCTGCAAAGGTAATTTGGAGTACTCTTGAATCCAGATATGCATGTATAAAGAAATATGTTGTCGGTAAGTGGCTGTAGTTTCGGATGATGGACGACAAACTAGTGATAGAACAAGTTCATGAGTATGAGAACCTGGTGGCCAACGTACTATCCAAGGACATGAAAATGTGCAAAATTCTTCAGGCAAACGTGCTGCTTGAAAATTTTCCACCCTTCTGGACTGATTACCACAACCATTTGAAATACAAAAAGAAAGATTTGACCGTGTAAGAACTGATCAGTCATATGCGCACTGAAGAAGCCAACAAACAGAAAGATAAGCTGAATTCACAATCTTTGAATTATGTTAATGTTAACCTAGTTGAATCTTCTATTGCATCAAAAGATATGTTCAAAAATAAAAGAAAATAGGTTACGAGAGAGAAACTAAAGCAGAAGAAAGGACATCAATTCAAGGCTACTGGTGGACGAATTGAGAAGTCTAAACTAATATGCTATGTCTGTGGAAAACCGGGACATAAATCGTATCAATGTAACCAGGGGAAAGGAAAACCATATCAAAATCCTGGGACTGCCAGACTTGCTCACAAGCCAACATTGTGGAAGATGACATCATTGTTGTTGTAATCGTGGAGGCAAATCTGGTGGAGAACAAGTCTGACTAGATTCTAGATACTGGAGCTTCAAGACATTTTTACTCGAATCATGATCTTTTTCATGACTTCCAGGATACTGCTGATGGTGAATGTGTGTTCATGGGAAACTCAACCACTGCTGGAGTTCTTGGAAAAGGGAAGATTCTATTAAAACTTACCTCTGAAAAAACTTTATCTCTCAGTAATGTATTGTATGTTTCCTCATTGCGTAGGAATTTGATGTTCAGAAGTTTATTGAACAGAGCTGGACTTGGGATTGTTTTTTAGGCTTACAAGGTTATCATCACCAAAAATAGTGACTTTGTTGGTAAGGGTTATCTAGTCGATGGTCTATTTGTTCTAAACACTATTTATGTTTCTATTACAATGAATGAAAGTGCCTCCCGTTTTGCTTATGTTGTGGAATCTATTGATGTATGGCATGGTAGATTAGGACATATTAATGTTGCATCGATTAAAAGGCTTAAGAATTTGCATCTTATTAATATATCTGAATCACATGAAAATAATAGATGTTATGTTTGTGTAGAAGCAAAATTTGCTAAAAAAAACCTTTTAAATCAATAACAACAAGAAGTACAAAGTTACTTGAATTAATTCACTCAGACTTGTAGGATCGGTATGGCAATCCTAGAAGGGGGTGAATAGGGTTTATTTAAGCTTTATAAAACTTTTTACTAAGGTGGACCCAAAAAAAACAAATTAACACACTTTTGGGATTTCTATTGGTTTGTAATTTGAAACTCACATGTCTATATACTAATAAGTTTGTCAGATTTTGTTGAATTTCTAAAATGGTGGTCGGAGTTTGAACATACTATTATGGGAGTGTACATATTTCTTTTCAGGTGTATTTTACTCAATTTTCAGGAGAGACTCTGTCGAATTTTTTATGAATTTTGTATTAACAAAGTTTTGGCTAGCCACTTGTGGTTTTAAAAAAATAAGATTTGTCTTGCAAAGTTTGACATTGGATTCCATAGTTTAGTAGGAATCTAATGTCAGCACGCTACATCACATGTTAGTTAGGGTAATTTGGGGTGGGGTGTGTCATGGGGTATATGCAAAAACAATGCATTGACTATTTTGACACATATATATACTCTCTTGTGACTAAAATAGCTACTATTAGAGTCTTGATCGCTTTTGCAGCAATTCGTGGTCTTTTAATACATCAAATGAATGTAAAGACGACATTCCTCAATGGTGGCTTAGAAGAGAAAATATACATGACACAACTTGAAGGCTTTGTTGTTACTGGTCAAGAAAACAAGGTATGCAAGCTTAAAAAATCTCTTTACAGTCTCAAACAAGCTCCTAAACAATGGTATGAGAAATTTAACAGTACTTTGGTAAACAACGATTTTAAGGTAAAATGTTTTGATACATGTGTTTACTCAAAGTTGTTTGAGGTTGATTGTGTGATTATTTGTCTGTATGTTGATGATATGCTCATTTTTGACACAAACATAGATGTGATTAATAGTACTAAGTCATTTTTATCCTCAACATTTGAAATGAAAGATTTAGGTGAGGTTGATGTAATACTTGGTGTTAAGATAAGAAAAACCGAAAATGGATTTTCATATGTCAATCACACTACATTAAAAAACTGCTAAAGAATTTTGATTGCTTTGATGATACTCCTGTAAGAACACCTCATGATGCTAGTATGAGTCTTAAGAAAAATAAGGGAGATAGTGTTTCTCAATCTGAATATGCACAAAATTATAGGTAGTGTCATGTTTCTGATGAACTATACTAGACCTGATATTGCATATGTTGTTAGTAGATTGAGCAGATATACACATAATCCTGATAAAAATCATTAGATTGTTATTCGTCGATTATTGAGGTACCTTAAAGGTACAATGGATTTATGTTTTCATTTAACAAGTTTCCTGCAACATTAGAAGGATATTGTGATGCAAATTGGGTAACAGATAATGACAAGGTGAGCTCCACCAGCAGATATGTGTTCATACTAGGTGGATGAGCTATTTCTTGGAAATCAGCAAAGCAGACGTGCATAGCACGATCCACCATGGAGTCTGAGTTCATAGCTCTCAAGTTAGCAGGGCAAGAGGCAGAATGGCTAAGAAGCCTACTGAGAGACTTACCATTGTGGGGGGTATCAGTACCAGTCTTTCTACATTGTGATTCACAAGCTACCATAAGTATTGCCAAGAACACAGTGTGTATAAAGGCAAAATGAGGCATATACGCCTTAGACATAGAGCTGTGAAACAGTCATTGAATAGTGGAATTATCTCTTTGGAGTATGTGAGGTCTGAAAGGAACTTGGCGGATCCTCTCACTAAAGGCTTAACAAGGAGAGTAATTCTAGAGTCTTCAACAAGTATGGGACTCAAACCCTTATAATGGATCCATAGCCCTTTATTTGGTTGATGGACAACTTTGAAGTCTTCATAACTCAGCTTTGAGTGATTTGTCTCTAACAAACTTGATGAAGCAATTGACGTAGGTGTGAAGGTGTGCCACCTTCTATGGAAGAGTTTAAAGAGTTTCTTTCTAGAGCTCTCACAATGACCCGAGGTTTATGTGCATGGCCATTAACAGCACTTGGGATACGTTCATATTGCAGAATCAAATTAAACACAAGTACTGAACGTGTTGTGGGAGGTCTCAACCATATGATTGATGAAAGTTCAAAAGGTAACTCACTTTCTTCAATTTAAGTTGTTGCCCTACTTCACTATATGCATCAATTCAAATCATAAGATATTGATGCTTAAGTTCATACTCCTTTTCTATGCTCAGAAATTTCTTCGTTTTCTTTTTTGTTTTTCTTTCCTTCATCTTGTCAGTTATTCGTGGGGGATGTTGGAAATGACTCACAAAACTCTTGAGACTTTGGCCCATTGCAAACTCTTGCATAGGAAAATTTCTAGTTGTCCCACATGGAAAGATTTTGAGTTGGGAAGTGGGTATATATATTAAAGTTATATGAGATACTTGCAAAAAGTAGATAGAGTGGTAGTAAAGTTTTTCCCCACACGTGCACGCCACCATCGCCTCTGTTCGGTTGGACAGGCGGGTTCGAGTAATCGCGCTCGTGGGTAAAAAGAAGAAAATTTTCTTCTTCTTCATTTTGTGGATCTCAAACGAAATTGTTCCTCACTTGTGGATCTCAAATGGAATTGTTCCTCACTTATGGATCTCAACTGGATCTGTTCCTCACATGCGGATCTCAAACGTATTTGTTCCTCACATATTGATCTCAAACAATGATCTTCTTTCTCCTTCCTTTATATACTTGACTAATTACATAAAAGAGATACAGAAAAATCAGAGACCATTTTTTCTTCTCCATAATTATGTTCCTTCTCCGAAATTCTGAGCAAAAATTAGTTTGATTACAATCCTCCTCTAACGAGTGCACGCTCGAGATGGATGTTGTGTTAACCTTGGGAGCAACCAGAAAACACGATTCACACTAAGGTCGTGCTGAATTTGCTTTCAAGGCAGTGGTATTCCACGGCATAACAATTTGATCCTGTTTTTCTCGACATCACAAACTACATTCTTTATAGGTCGTAAACTCAAATCTATGATCTTATGTGTAAAGTAATATCTTACATAATATTCTTTAATAATCCATTAGAATTTGTAGCTTGCCACCGCTAGAGAGAGAAAAATAATTTAGGTTAGGGATAACTCAAATGGGTGTAATACATACACAGTAGAATTATGTCCCACAAGTCAAAATCTTGTTTTCTTCCCATACCCTAATAATAATTCCACCTCATTCAACAACATATCTTCAATAGCAACTCCAAATTGTTCAAATAATTTAGGTCTGTTTGATAATTATTTTATTTTTTATTTTTAATTTTTAAAAATTGTGTCTATTTTCTCATCATATTTCTACGATGGATTTAATATTTTTTAAGAAAACATTTGAATTCTTAATCTAATTCCAAAAACAAAAACAAGTTTATGAAAACTACTTTTTTGGTTTTCAAAATTTGGGTTGATTTTTGAAAACATAGGTAAAACGTAGATACAGAAACAAGAAAGCCCATAGGTGGAAGCTATAGTGTTTATAGGTTTAATTTTCAAAAACTAAAAATTAAAAACGAAATGGGTTTTGTTCCAATATATGAACAACTAAAATTTTTGGGAAAAATACCTTTTTGGTCCCTCATGTTTCAAGTTTGTGTCTATTTAGTCCTTAGGTTTCAAAATCGGACAATCAAGTCCCTGAATTTGTTGAAATAGTTCTATTGAGTCCCTCCACCGTTAACCACAGTTAGTTTTTTAATAGATCGCTGATGTGGCAATTTTTAATATTAAAATAATAATTTTTTAAATAAATATTATAATAAAATAATAAAATTAAAAATAATTATTAAAAAAATCCTCTCTCTCCCCTTCTCTCCACCTCCACTGTGCCCCTTCCTCTTCCCTCACCTTCGACTTCCCTATTTTTTTTTTGGTTTTTTCTTCCTCCTTCCTTCCTCTTTTTTCTTCTTCTTCCTCTTCCTCTTCCTTCATCTTTTTCTTCCTCTTACTCTTCCTTCTTTTTTTCCTTTTTTCTTTCTTCTTTTCCATCGTCGGCGAGACCAATCTTTTTCTCTAACGTTCCTCCGGCGAGCCTCCAACGATTGGCGAATGGCGGCACAAGCACCCTAGAGTTCCGGCGAGTTTAGACCCACAACGTTGGCTTTTTTTGTTCTCTTTCTTCGTCCCGATTTCCCCTTGAAATGGAGGAGGGATTTTCATTTTTCTTCTTCAAAACTCACCCCCACCCCCTTCTTATTCTTAAAAAACCCAGATTTGGGGTTCATATTTGGATTTTTGTAGAAGAAAAACCCAGATCTGAAAAAACTCATCCCACCCCCACCTACACTTCATTTTGTTCTTCTTTTTCTCTCTTTGGTTGGATTGGATGAAATTTTGAAGGAAATTTCATATCTGAAGCATTCGATGGGAGGGACGTCGGCGGTAGAAATTTCAGATCTGAAAAAAGAGAAAGAAGAAGAAGAAAAAAGAAAGAAGGAAGAGAAGGAAGAAGAAGAGAAAATGTAAAAGGAAAAAAAAAATTGGAAGGGGGCACGAGCACAGTGGAGGAAAGGGGGAGAGAAGATTTTTTGTTTTTTGTTTTTTAAATTTATTATTTTTATTATAATTATTATTATTTTTATTTAAAAAATTATTATTTTAATATTAAAAATTGACACGTCAGCAATCCGTTAAAGAATTAACGATGGTTAACGTGGAGGGACTCAATTGAACTATTTTACCTAATTAAGGGACTTGATTGTTCGATTTTGAAACTCAGAGACTCAATAGAAACTCGCCTGCAAACTGAGGGACCAAAAATGTATTTTTCCCAAAATTTTTCTATTTGATAACGATGATGTTTGAAAAACATTTTTGAAATCTTAGCCAAAGACGCGGGATCGGAGGACACCCACATGGAGGGGAAGGAGTGTTCACACGAGTATAGGAGATTTCTCTGTGTGATTTATGGAATGGTACTTGTGATTCTGGTGTTTCAGTTAGTCACATCCTTAGCTGTTGTGTTTTTCCACAACTTTAGCTTTAGGCTTTAGATTATATTTTATAAATGTACATATATACATCTCTCTCTCTCTCTCTCTCTAATGTCCTTAGTTGGTCAAGTCTTTATGAAACATACCCTCCAACTACTTCCTTTCATTATTGAACCAAACCAGATAGACTTGAAACTTTGGAAAGAAAGAGAGAGGACAAACTATATTTTGGAAACTTATGGAAGGCAACCGCCACAATGTGTTGTCATTTAATTACTATAATAACCGTTTGATACGAGTTCGAAGTATATTTTTGTGATTTTTTACTCATATATCTAATGAGTGTAAAAACAACTACCAGTCACATTATTGTTTTAGTCTCTTTTTTCTATCATTTGAGATAGAGGAAGAAAAACGACTAATAGTCATATTGTTACACAACTTCTCTTTTCTTTATCATCTGTGAGAGAGAGTAAAAACGATCTACTAACCACATTATTGTTTCAGTTCGCATTGTTCCAGTCTCTTATTTCTCTAAAATGACTACCAATCTCATTATTGTTATGGTCTCTCTTTTCTCCTATCACCTGTGAGAGTGGGTAAAAACGACCTACCAAAAGTCACGTTGTGTGGAGAGAGAGCTATATATTTTTCTCTCTACCATACATTTTTGAAATTGGTTGAAAGTTTTTGTGAACAGTTTCCTAGCATTGCCAAATGTGAGAATCTTATACACCCAAATGATGCATTAGAGAGAAACATGTTCCATGAGTTTGGAATTTTATTTTTGGAACTTTGACCTCTCTCTCCCTCTCTTCCAACTTTATTGTTAAAATATCTTGTATCTTATTACCTTTATAACCCCATCTAATCTTCATCTAGAAGTAATATGAATACCTTTTCTACTTGAAGGGGAAAAAAGATGGGCCCAGAATGTTCTTGAAAGAACAGAATAATATTGAATAAAGTAGACATACAAAAGTCTATCTAAAGTTGTTATCACACTCACCATATGAATTGGAAAAATGGAAAGTTAGAATATGTGTTGGTGTGTGTGAACTCTTATCAATTCTTTTCAGTTTGGTCCATAGATTTTCAAAATATCAATTTTAGTCTTCCAACTGAAATGTAGTCAAACTTTTTATTAATAAGTTCCTAAATTTCTATTTCTAAATAAGTAATCAAGTATGATCTAATATATTTTATTATCCATATGTTATATATATATACAAAGGTTTTATTGTGGAGTTAAAAAGTAAACTTTTGAAAGGAAAAAATGGATGAAAAGTTCATGATACTTAAACACAAAGAGGTATATTAATTGTAACATATGTTATATCAAGAAACAAAGATTTTTATTGTAGAAAAATGCAAACACATATAGTCTCTCATATCAATTAAATATGGAGAAAGACTCTAAAGATATATTAATAAAAACTTACCTAACTTGAAATATGAAAGAGATATATATCCATTTTCTTAGTAATAGAAGTAAGTTTATAAATTAACTTCAAAGTTTGAGGACAAAGGACAAGATGAATAAAAAGTTTTAAACTCAAAACTACCAACCGAAAAAGTCGTCATATAAATCTTTTCATGGGAGCATTTGATTAATAAGTTTTATTTATACATCTTAGAGCGTTGGTCACAATCTTGTATTGGATATGTGAATTTGTTTATTTCAAAACAAGCTTATAAAGCTTGTTAATTAAAATTATATAACTGGTTAATGTATACACATTCGATCAAGAGGTTAGAGGTTTGAATCCTCTCACCTCACAGATTTATTGAACTCAATTGTTTGGTTAACCCCACCTCTCTCACGACAATTTCACAAATTCCAAACCTTCAAACAAAAAAGTAAAAACATAGATTACATAAATTCAAGTTTCGGCAATTCATTTCGTTACGCAAATGGCTTATCATTTCTTAGATCACACACCGCCACTTTTTTGACTACAAACAATGGCAAAAAAAAAAAACCCGCTGTTTTGCAGCAGTAATATTACTGCAGAGAGGCAAACTAATTAAATCCCACACGGGTCACTAATTTTTGGTTTACACATCAAAATCAATAAATCTTATCTTTGAAAAAAAAAATTAAAAACCCACCGCAACAAAACAAATCCAGCCCTAAGAATCAGCAGCCTTAGCTAATTAAGCCAAAAAAAAAAAAAAAAAAAAAAAAAGAAAAAAAAAAAAAGAAGAAGTTGTATAGGAAAGCAAATTATTAACATGCATGGAAGGCAATAATGAAAACTAAACAGCGGGCGGTGGCCCACGGGCGGGTCGTGTCGATCACCCCTTGCGGGAGGCATCGGCCGGCAGTGGCCTTGGTCTTGGCCATTGTGGGTCACCGGCATGTGCATTTTCATTTGCCTAGCTCTTCTCTAAGCACACTTTGATCAACTCTTGCATCTTCCTCTTAGCTTCTTGATCTTTTGTAAAGTTCATTTCAAGAGCATAGAAGAATTTGTGAGCAGAGAAGGAGAGTGGCAACTATTAATTAATTCGTTTTAGTTCGTCTTAGTTTAAAGAAATTATATCGTGTTAAATTACAAGTTTGGCTTATGGAGTTTTAGACTTATGTTGTTTAGTCTCTCCGCGCAAAAATGTTAGTTGGGTATTTAAGAGTTTGGTATGCAATTTGGATTCTTTTTTAACATATTTTTATTGAATCCTTTGTTTTTGAATTTTTGTTTTTCAGATCGATCACTAATCAAATACACCCTAAATTTATAAAACAGTTTTCTAGTATAGATTCTTATTCTTTCAATTTCGTATTTATAGATTTTTGTGTTAACGCTAATAGTTTAACGTTTAATGCCATCAAAAGCTTAACCTACTCGAGTTTAGGGTGTGTTAACGCTAAGTTTTTAACAAATAGGAGAGAGAGACTGAAGAGAGACTTTTTCTTTTCTTTTTTCTTAATTCAAACACTAATGAAAAATTAATGGTTGACACAATAGAAAATTCGTGCTATTCGATTATCAAGGAATTAAGAAGTATTATATATTCCTAAAATTATATAGTCAATCTGTAATGAAAGTATTAAAATAAAAAAGTTAATAATAGAAAACTTCTTAAACACAAAATTTAAAATTCAAAAACTTTTTAAAATTTATTTTAAAAGCAGACAAAGAAGATGGACATGAACTTAAAAGCTTATAGACCCTAACAGAATCCTAAAACATGGAAATCAAACTTAGAATTAAACCATTATATTATATATTAAAAGATCGTATATATAAAAAGTTAGAACGTAAAATTTTGCCTCATCGAAAATTCGTGGCTCCGCTTGGGAGAAGAAAGCCAAAAGCCTTGGGAGATAAGGAAATGGTAGGGTTAAAGGAAAAGGTTGGAGATAAACAGATAAGGTTTGGAGTTTATGTGTACTTTGTTAATGGCAGGCAACATTTATCTGAAAATGAGGTTTAAGTTGAATTCTAGAGAGAGAAAGCCACGTGAAGCCGAACAAAAAGTTAGACCCTACAGCTAAGAACTAGTGTCTCAATTCAACAAAGAGACTTCAAAAAAAAAAAATAGAAACAGAAGATCTCATAGAAAAGAAAGAGAGAGAGAAAAGAAAGAGAGAGAGAAAAAAAAAAAACTTGTGTTTATATAAATTTGGGCATTTGGGTTGTTTGGAAATGGAAGTGATATTGAAGAATTACAAGGAAGAGAAAAAAGAAAGAAAGAAAAAATAGAAAAATGGGAAAGAGATTTGCAAAGTGGAAGCAAATGGCGAGACAACAGAAAGGGAAGCTGTATATTATGAGGGTTTGTATTTCCATGCTTCTTTGTCGGCATAAGTACTCTGATCTTCATACGCCAACCAACACTTGTACTTTTACTTTCATTTAGGATTTTTCTTTCTTTCTTTCTTTCTCTTCACTTCTCTTCTTCTTTCGGTTTCTTCGAAACCCTAGATTGGTTTTAGATAGGAATACAATGTAATTCTCGAAAAAAACTCAATCGAACGCCATCATTATAGATATAAATATGCATTGTGACCAATATCGTTTCTCATTCGAATGATTAAAATGACTATGATACTATGGTTTTGTATGTCTATACTGTTGGTCTATCTCATTTGACGTTAAACATTTTCCATTTCTACCATGTGGGTTTGGACGATCAATGGGCTTTGAAATGAGATTTGGAAGTCAAAGAAACTAATTGTGTGTGTGTTTGAGGAGAAACAATTAGAAGAAATAGGCTACAATGTAACTGATAATTTTATATTGTTATATATGTATAAGAGAGAAAATTATAAAAGGTAGTTTGTGTCTATATCAAACGGTTATTTGGAACAAACAAACTTTTGAATTTGTATCCAACGGTCATTAGAGGGTAGCAGCATGTTATGGTGGCTACACCTTCTATAATTTTTCGTGTTCGAGGGGGTGGAAGAGAGAGAAAAAGAATGAGGAGTGAGAAAGAGGGGAATGTGTGTTTGATCAACTAGGGAGACAAGTTTCATGTGGGTTTGTCAAAACTTTGGTTCAATCAGACAAAAGCCAATGAAAATTGTGTAAAACAAAATAATATATGATTGCATGGGGAAAGTTATAGGTTTAATTAAATCACCGACAAAATGAAGAGCCCAATATCGAGGGATAGGAGTTACGTGGATATTGTTGATTGACCATAACAATATCAATAAAATCTTTCAATAAAATTTGTATTCATAAGAATATGAATACTAATATTAATATTTATAATTTATTTAAGAAATGTAAAATATTAATTAATTAATTAATTAAAATTATATTTACTATATTAAAAAATTAAATAGTTGAAAATCATTTATGGAAATATTTATCCGTTATATAATCTAAAATTTCAAATATATCTTTAATAATAATAGTTTATAATTATTTGTTTCATTACTTTTGTTAAAATTAAAATTATGTTCATGTTCTAGAATTAAAATCAATTAAAGAATAACACGATAAAATTTAAAGAATAAAAAATTAATTTTAAAAATGTCGATTTCATAAATTACTTTTAAAACAAAATATAATAACACGATAAATAAAGTCTCAAAATATAAAAATATATATTAAAATACATAATGCACATGGAAATTTTATAGTTTTTATAAGCTTCCTTCATCTACAATTTTCTTCAAATATTCGTTGGTATCGGTACTCCTCGGCAGTTTAACAATTGGTCTTGATTTAATAATAACGAGTAATCAAGAAAAACTTTTACTTTTTTTTTTTAAACTAAGTACAACTTTTACTTTTAAAGCGTGTAAATAATTAACTATTCTAAATTTCAAATATATGTGTGTTTCTTCCATGATAATTCCTCTTTAAATTTAAGGTTAAATTACAAGTTTAGTCACTAAACTTTTATATCTGTGTTTAATAAATCTCTAAAAGTTAAAATGTATTCAATGGATCATTGAACTTTCAATTTTTTGTCTAATATGTCTCTAAACTTGAAAAATATTAAATAGATCTTTAAATTTTTAATTTTATGTCTAATAAGTCATTGACATTTAAATTTTTTTAAAATTAATGGATATATTAGACATAAATTGAATTTTGTGTCTAATAGAATATTAAACTTTCAATTTTATGTCCAATAGATTCATAAATTTTAAAAAAAAATGTTGAATAAGTTGAGGATCTATTCGACATATAATTGAAAGTTTGAATACTTATAAGACATAAAATCAAAAATTTAAAGACGTATTAAATACTTTTTAAAGTTCATAGATATGTTAGATACAAAATTAAAAGTTGAAATACGTGACTAAATTTATAATTTAACTTTAATTTAATAATAGGCATATCTAAGAATATTTTAGAACCAATTTAATTGCCACGAAGAGGTGCTGATTTAATTGCTAACTTTCTGCTTTCATCATACAAGATTTAAGTCCAATCAAATATCGTTAAAAACAGGTCCAATCAAATGACGTGACTATTGAATTACAACCAAATCCAAATATCTCGTAGTCGTATAATAATTTAGAATAAATATATGTTTAGTCTCCAATTTTTTAGTTTTTTTTTTTCAATGTAGTCACTATTGTTTAAATCATTTCAATTTTTCAGTTTCTTACTCAAATGATTAAAATGACAATAGACAATTTTATGTTCTATATTGATATGAATTTGCTGTTGATAACTTGATAGTAAGTTTATATGATATATACTTACTGACAAGTAAAAATATTTTTTTTTTAAAAAAAAAAACTTATAATTTATCTTTCATTTTTTTAAGCAATTAACTGAAAATTCGAGATTTTCTGTTTTGATTAAATTCATTCTTCCTTCCTCCAAAGTTTTGCCTAACTCAATAAATATCATGTAAACTTACCATCAACCACTGTAAAATAAGAATTACATACGAAAAAGGTTATAATTGAAATATGTCAAAACATAAAAGATTAAGTTAGAAGCTCTTTAAATAAGGACTGAATTAAGAAATTATCCAACTATTAGGGACTAAAATATATATTTAACCCATAATTTATAAAGAGTATGAACTAAGGGCATTGAATAAATTTAAATATAATTTTAATGAAACTGTACGTTTAATCTTTCAACTTCAGTGATTGCCTATTTAGTTTCTAAACTTAAAAATAATAATAATAAATAATAATAATAATAATCCATCTTAGAACTTCAAATTGTGAAATCTTCACTGTTAACATCCTTAACTAAATAAGGCAAATATTATTTGATTTAGCAATTAGCATAATATAACAAACAAATAGTAGAAATAAATAGACAATTCAAGAAAATAATAAAAGTTAGAAGACTATGAGTCAAAGTTTTTAGAAAATAAAGAACTAAAAAAAAGTGAGAACCAGAATTAAAATTTAAAATTGTAAAGACCAAAATAGAAAATGAATTATTTTCCATGCTACTATACTCTTCCAAGTGTATTCTTCTCTAAATGGGTTTTTTTATACCAAAAATTTGAAAGTAACAGCAAAAATGCCATGTACTTTATGTAAAGTGTGTGAATGGTGCAAGTAAAGATTGGAAAAACCAAAATTTGGGTGGGGTTGAAAATTATAGACTTTTTTAAAATGCAAGAATTATAATTTTTTCATGAATTAGCTCTTATGCTAAGATCCCTAAATAACAAAACAAAATGGACAACAACACATACACCAGAAGTTTTACACAAAAAAAGAAAAAATCAAATCAAATCAAAATTTCAAAAAAGAAATATTTAAAATAAGGATAATGATTAGAGGGGGCAAAATTTGGTGATCCCAACATATAACACTATCAGTTTCATAAATGTTCCAAAAATTTCCAAATTTTACATACAACGTAGGCTTAAGTTTTAGCTTTTGTAGTTCACCTGAGCTTTTTTGTGATGGACGTGGCAGTTGAAACTTGGGCTCTGAACTTGACTGTTTTAACACTTTCAAGACTTGTTATAAGAGGTTCCTAGAAGTTTTGCAGAATTTGATTCATCCTCAGTGGATTTCTTTGGTGTTTGGGCCTGCTTAGTTTGAACTCCCTGAGAAATTAGAAAGGAAAGACAAATTAGCATTGAATAATCGAAAGAGTATTTATGAAGGTAAAAACTATTATCCATGAGCCCTTGGCTATAAACTTTTGATTGTGCGAGGAGTTTACAGCAACTTCCCTGCGGCAATAATTTCATCAAGTTCATTTAGAGCCTGTTCTGCTCGTGCTCTGGATTGTGTAAAATTTTTGTTTTTTATCAGTTCGTGAAGGTGCTCTGATGTACATTGAGGCTCGTAATCAAATTTTTAAATAATATATAATAATCTAATCATAGCTCAACTAGTCAAAACATTATAACATTGACCAAAAGATCAAAGGTTCGAATCTCCACGCTAATACTCTTGAATTAAAGAGAAAAATGGTCAGGGAATTTTGAGCTCCTAGATTAAGTTGGATTTTTTCCCCCATTTTTCTGGGAGCATATTTTGGGATTACTAATTATAGAATCAATCAGCCTCAATTCATCTCCTTAACTAGAGTACAAGTCTAGAGCAATATATAGATGATATTCGATCAAAACCAACCCAACCCCCTTAACGCTCACAAAGGACCTAGGAATATGACCCTCTACCCTGCTGGTAAAAGGATACCATACCATGACTTTCATCTCCAAAGACACAACAGAACAATTGAAACGAAAAACATGATACTTGTGGAATGTATATCAGTTATAAATTATATAAAAACTGCTACCTTCTGAGCAGTTAATCTCCTAATTGATGGAGCTCTTGCCATAGAGGAAGCAGCTGCAGCTGCAGCAACACGAATTCTGCAAAAAGTATAGTTGAAACAAATCAATCAATAACTTTAATACGTGGCGTCGTAGGTTTAAATGAACTAATTAAATGTATCAACTGCACAATACCTTTTGTGCACATCAACATACTCATCAGTTTCATCAACAATCTCCTCCTGCATCAATCGAGACATGTTACAGCATACTTTCAAATTATAGGTAACAATTATGATCCAAGAGAAGAGGGAGAAGTTTTACCTGCAAAAGTTCTTCAAATACATCTTCAAGGGTGATGATACCAATAACTTCACCATCTTCGATGTCCTCTGAAGAATGGCTCAACCCATTTATAGAAGAAGCATCATTGCGTCTGTAAGAAGGTTGCCTACTTATATCCTTGGAAGTTCTATCGATATCAAGGATTACACTATCTGAATTCTCATCCCGCTTACGTAGCAAAGGAGTTGTCAGCTGGGATTCCGTGCCTTTGTTTTCCTCAGATTCTTCTCCATCCAATGTAGGAGGAAGAACCTTGTTTTTTCCTTTTACTTTCACCACAGCAGCCATGTGGCTACTCCCTTTCTGAAATTCGTTCAATATGTCATAAAGAGGCATGTCCGAAGGAACCCTGCCATTCATAAGCATTAAGCATATAAAAAACAATTCAAAAATGCTTCTGGCAAATTTTTTTTTTTTTGTTTTTTTGGGGGGGGGGGGAGGGGGGGGACAGAAAGAGAGAATAGCAGAATAGCAAGCACACCTGGGAATCCTCCGAATGGAAACGGCACTGGCTGGGGTCTCTGTTTCAGGTCGTACTGTTAAAAGACTTTTCACCTGATTCCAGATGGGTAAAGAGTTGCACCAAAAAAAATGAAGAAATTAATAGGCAATAAAGAAAATCTTACAATATCTAAAACAGGATAATAAGAATTTTTTGTTCATGATTATCGCTATGCCTACCAGTAGAAGACCGATAATATTCTTTGGATTCCCAGAATAGACAGGAACTCGACTATGACCACGAGCAAGGATTTTTCCCATTGCTTCCCTGAGTTAGTTGTTCAAGAAAAGGTTGAGAATACAAACTTTGCAAATTACCGTGAGAATACTAGTATGGTATGCTATGGGTTATTTGTGGGGGTTAGTAGTATATTAGTAAGGGGCATGGTGATAATTAGATAGGAGTGTCTTGGTTATAAATAGGAGCGATAGGGTCTTTAGTTGGTTGGTGGGAATCATTTTAGTAGAGTGTCCATTGTGGGACTGTTGGAGAGAGATAGCCCTCTCAAAAGGCTATTGGATATTGTAATTTCTTCATTGATATTGCAATATATTAGTTTTCTTTGTGTTCTTAGTATTTTCTGTGTTTGGATACCTAACAATTACTTCCTAAAGTATCTTTAAAGAGGGCAGAAACTCATTCCAACAAATACATGTTTATTGTAAAAGGTAGGAATAAGCAGTGTTTTTAAAGGCTCAAGGCGCACTAAAGTGCAATGGTCCTCTGGGGCTTAGGCACAAAGCGCAAAAAAAGGCACGAGCTTTTTTTTTTTTAAGGTGCACTATATATAAAAAAAAACATAAAACATATATATATGTATATACACAATAAAAAAACCTTCATGGAAAGAAATAAAGTTTTAACCAAGAGAGATATACAAAAGTCACATATTAGTCTTTGAACATAGAGTCAATACTCCATAAAAAACATGAAACAATACAACACTAATAAAAAATAAGTAAGAATCTAAACCATACAACAAAAGCCCTTGAACCTTCATGGGAAGAGATGAAGTTTTAACCAAGAAAAATGTATAAAAGTCAAAGTATTAGTCTTTGAACATAGAGTCAATACTCCATAAAAAAAACATGAAACAATAAAACACTAATAAAAAATAAGTAAGAATCTAAACAATACAACAGAAGCCCTTGCGTCTAGGGTTTTTACAATTTTTTTTAAAATAATAACTAACCTAAACGCATCACTTGGACTTAATTTTTTTTTTAAAAAAGTGAAATTCAATAAGCCCTATAGGCGTGTGCCTCAAGGGGCTTCATGGAAGGTGCACGACTTCTGACCAGCACCTCGCTTCTTCAAGGCGAGGCGCTTCACATGCGCCTTGCACCTAGGCACGCTGGCAAGAAATTACATGCTCCTTAAAAAATTACTGGAAAATCAGCCAGAAACAAGAACCAGCAACATTTATTAACTAGCTAGGCAACGATCCAGAGTATCAAAAAATATTTATTCCCAAGGAGTCATTGAACTCAAAAACTACCAACTATCTCGTATAATTTGAAGGAACTAAGAGCAAATATCTGATACTGTGAATATTCACTATTATAATGGCCAAGGTCAAAGCTAACTTCAAAAGGTAAATTTTTCAGCAGTCTCCGTTGAAGTTAAGAAATTAGAAAATGGTGACTGCCAAAAACTTGAAAGCGCCCTTACCAGTTCAATTTTGAATTTACATCCAAGGAAAAAGTTGATTCAATAGGTGTCATAGCCTCCTCAGCTGTCTGTTCAAATTAGATACGAAACAACTCCAATAAGAATAGTTTGGAGGAGGGGTGCCTAAAGAAACTATCCAATAGAAGTAAAAGATAAACAGCAAGTCAATGACATTACAGCAGTTACCTTTTCAGTTAAATCTAAAGCTCCACTAATGATTGTCGTTTCATCATGGGTGAGTTCACCACCCTTTCCAGCCTATACACAAGAACTAAGGTTTAAAAATTCTAAAAATTATGGAATTTGAAGTACTTTGCAGCAAACTTATTCACGTACCTCCAGACTGTGGATGGAGACAAGAACTTTTAATTGAGCACGCCTAAACAACGCCTCATTGTGTCCCAGCAAACAGTCAAGAATCTGAAGTGCAAGAGAATTTCTTATTGGCTTAAGTAGTCAAGATAAATGAAAGAGCGGACCAAATCAACGGCAGTGTAAGATTATAGGAAGTAACCAACATTAACACTTCTATCTAACAACGTTAGTTCATTTCAATAGTACGATGCATTAATTCCTCCATATGCCCCCAATGACCCACTACACAAGAAAAACGAGGATGGAAAAAAGAAAATTGAAATGGTGTTATCATCCACATAATCAATTTGAAATCCGTACATAATGCAATAGCATGCCTGCAGACTTATTATTCTACAAGAAGAGAAGCTTAGCCTGCATGGAACCTTTCAAAGAATTAGCTAAAACCAAGGCATAGCCACCAGAAGCCGTTGGTTTGCAATGCCCTGTGATAATTGTAAAAGAATCTTCCAGGATCCCATTTTCAGTGACTACAGCTAAACTTAAAATCGCCCTCCAGGAATGGCATCAATATTGTACAAAACAAACAAAGGTGCAAAAGATATCAGCCAAGCCTCCTCAATTATGCTCTTAAAGGTGCTATGAACTACTTGAGGCACCTAACTTTTGAACTATACAATTAATTTGAATATAATATTTACCGATAGCAATTTTTCTATCTTGATAAAATCCTTGTATTGATGAAGACTTCATAATGGTCATTCTCTTGTAATTAACACAAACAAAAATGACTTTTTCGTAATCAAGGAAATTTCTCTCAATTTACACAACTCGCATGCTTAGTAAATAGTCAAACTAACAACACATTTAGAAAATTACCTTCCCAATGGGATAAGCAATTGGATAGCAAATCACCATCAAAATCCGTACAAGACAGACAAAATTGGCACCTACAGCAAGTCCATACCGGGTGCATATTGCTTGTGGTATAACCTAGCAATAACAGAAAGCATTCCAAACAAAATAGCATAAATCATTCATATAAAGGAATCAATGTTAAGGGAAAAATCCAGGATAAAGTAGGAAAAAAGAAAGCAACATACCTCTCCAAAAGCCAATACAAATGTCACAGAAAGAATTATAGCAACATACTGATTAAAAAGTTTATCCAAGTATATAGGAAGTGCCTGCAGATAGCAAACGCCAAAACAGTAAAAAGCTATACCAAATTCAATATAGGAATCCTTAACACCAGAACGAATACATTGAGAGTAACATTTGACTCTCATTGATAACTTCCAAACTTACTAATACTAATTCCTCCACCTAAATTTCAGCCTCATTTCGAAGAAATGGAGAACACCCCTGTTTTTTACTCAGAAAACGATTCCGGATCCAATCAATTCAATTACCTCCATTGCAATGGCATTACATAAGAGCAACGTAACAAGAAGCTGGTGCTGCTTCTGAACCACTGGAAGTATAGCCGCTGAAAACAAACGATTGCAATTCGTAACAAATCAGAATAACACAAAATCGTAATCGTAAGCCGCAAATATGATGCAAGCTAGAAGCCAACACTGAAATTGGAAAACTAAGCACCCGCATGAATCCACACACACATATATCCAAAATTTCTTTTCACTAACAATCGAGCCAAATCCCGTGTGAATTGACGGTTGAAGAATCAGAATCAGAGATTGAAAACAAACCTGCTTGTTTCTTCTCCTCGGAGGTGCCACTCCGTTGAAGAATTTCGAGGTCGACGAGACCGAGAGACATGAGACCAAGGGTCAAACCGGACATGATTCCGGCGAATAGAACGAAAACGCAAGAGATCCCGGCGTAGGTGAACCATAACAACGATCCGAATGGAATTCCACCGGCTTCCGATTCCAGGCCCGAATTCCGAGTCATCATTCGAGTCAACATCACCGCATTCATAAAATGCATCGTTAATCGTGTTCTGATTCTCCTTCTTCCTTCTTTCTTCTCTCTGTATCAGCGCCGCAGAATCTCTCTCTCTCTTCTCTGCGCTTTGCGGCGGAAGCGTTTCGGGTTTGTTGATTTTCCGGTAGCGGCTGTGTTTTGTTTATTTCTTTTGGTCTAAATAAATTAACAAATATTACTTTTTGGGTTTTTTTTAGTTTAAAATATCGATTTGGTCATTGGAATTTGAGTTTTGTTCTTTCTTGGGTCTCTATACTTCTAATAAAGCTTAAAATTATACTTATGATAAGCTTGAAATTCATTTTTATCAAAAATAAATTTGAAATTTATTTTTATTAAAATTGGTTTAATAATAATAATAATTTTAATACAAAAAAAAGATACAATGTAAATATATTTTTAAAATTTATAGAGAAAAAATTAACATAGACTAATTTTTTTAAAGAAGAGTTAGCCATAAATAAATCGTAGGAACCAATCTTAAGCTTTATTGAAAGTACAATGATTAAAATTGAACATTTGAAAGTACATGGACCAAAATAGAACAAAACTTAAAGTACAATGACCAAAATGGTATTTTATTTTATTTTAAATTTATTTTCCTAAATAAATTCCATGTTTTTCCTGCCACTCTAAGCATAGCTAAGCAATAATTGACGCGTACACTTAGCTAAGAGATTAGAGGCTTGAATTCTCCTACTCTCAAATATTGTTGAACTCCAAAAAGAAAAAAAATATCTATGCTTTTCCTCTTCTTTTTTCTTTTATTTTTATTTTAGTTCAAACTTCAAATAACATATTGAGTGGAGATTCGAAGGTCTAGACCTTTTGATTGATGATATAGTGTCTTAATTATGCTTAAATTTGTGTATTAATCAACTTAGTTATGTTTAGGTTGATATGTTTTTTTTTAATTTTCATTTTTTAAAAATTTTAATTTAATCTCTAGTATTTTAATAGTTTTTAATTTAGACTCTTATTATCGGTGAATGTAAGAATTGACATTGGGTGATGATAAATCTTACCTATTATACACTTCTTAAAATTGAGGGACCAAATCTAAAAGTTCACGAACCATTTTAGACACTTTTTAAAATTTAAAGACTAAGGCCTTTAATAACCATTTAGTTTTTCGCTTTTGGTTTTTGAAAATGAAGCCAATAAATATTACTTCCACTTATGGGTTTTCTTGTTTATTGTCAACTTTCTTTGTATCTTTTCAAAAACCAAGCCAATTTTTAAAAACTAAAAAATATATAATTTTTAAAAACTTGTTTTTATTTTTAGAATTTGACTAATAAGTCAAATGTTTTATTGAGAAAGATGAAAAATCACTCTAGAGAAATGAAAATCATTATAGAGAAATTGCGAGAAATAAATAAAAAAAAATTAAATTTAAAAACAAAATGAAATATCAAACTGGCCTAAATAACACAAATCTAAACTTGTAATTTATTATTATTATTATTTGTTGTGTATGTAGTTCCGTGATGGGTTACCCAACGGGACTGTGGAGCCATGACGGAAGCTTCTTTTAACCGATAGGGACGGCAATCAGGGGAAAATTTCTAGTACTACGGGAGTACCTACTCTCTTTGTTCATACTATGTTTTAATACTAGTGGATCCCACATAATTTTTGGTAGACCCCACATAATTTTCAAAAGATGCTGATGTGGTAAGCAATAAATGGGAGTAGTATGAAAAATTTTCCATACTACGGTAGTATTAGAAATTTTCCCGGCAACCAGTACGTCTCCACGGAGACGCTTGCACGTGGACGAATAACCAGCCGGTACCAACATCCGAGTGATGACGTGGACAAAAATGAAGCGGGTCTACCATAGTCTTAAATGAAGCCTACCGCAGAGGATTTCTCGTTTCAACAGTTAATGTCAAACGGAAACTGATCAAGACTGTAATTGACTTAAAAAAAAAAGGGTAAAAATCAAGTCATACTCTTAAATTTTGAAATTTGTATCAATAAAAACTTTAAACTAGTAATTATATCAATTTAAACTATGAACTTTTATAATTGTATCAATTTATATTATCTATTAGATTATGTTTGAAAACGTTAGTTTACACGTGTGAAAACTTATAATTCTATCCATTAAATCTCTAAATTGATATAAGTAATAAGTGAATCAATTTAGGCCCTTAATTTAAAAATTGTCCATGCATCAATTCTCACATTAGTGTAGACTTTTTAAAAATTTTGGACAAATAAAAGGCCTAAATTGATTCATGATAAAAGTTTAAGAGTTTAATTGATATAATTATAAGTTTACACATGTGTAAACTAGCATTTTTCAAGCGAAATGTGATAGAATGTGTAAATTGGTATGCTTGTGAAATTTCACGGTTTAAATTGATACAATTATTAGATATAACTCTAAAATTTAGGGGTATAAGTTGATTTTTGTCCACAAAAAAAAATCAACTGAAATTATCAGGGCTTTAAATTCTGAAATATCTCTTATAGAAAAAAAAAAAAAAAGCGAAATTCTACAAGGTTCTTTTTTCTTTGGAAAAGATCGACTTTTACCCCCAAATGTGACCAGGTGTACCAATTTTTATCATGTATACATGAAAAAATGTTGTAAAAGACCACTGTAAAAAATATTCTCATATAATGAATTATAAAATACCGTCTAGCACAAGATTCATGGGTTTTGAGAAAAAAGAAAAAGTTGTTAGAGCTCATTTTTCCGAACTATTAAATAGTTGATTTTGAGTATTGATGAAACATAATTGTGTGTAATGTTTGATTTTTTTAAGATTAGGGAGTTTTTAGAAGTTGTTACATTATTTTTTGTTAGAATTAGTAGGTGAATTAGAGTTGTTAGCCCAATTCCAAAAACTTTTTTTTTTTACTAAGAACTCTAGATTTAGATAAATGTTGCAAATTTTTGTTATTAGTGGGTCAATTTGGCTAAGAATTCTAGATTTGGATAAATGTTGCAATTTTTTGTTATTAGTGGGTGAATTTGGCTAAGAACTCTATATTTAGATAAATGTTGTAATTTTTACCATTACACAATTTTTTTTTTAACTTAAAAAAAAATCAATTATTTTTTTTCTTTCTGTGGTTGTAAAGTAGGCTGCAACTAAATTGTGCTCATTAAACAAATAGTAAAAATTGCAATATTTATCTAAATCTAGAGTTCAATTTGATGAAATTGAAATATTAGAGTGAAAAAAATTTATACGGAAAATTTTCTTTTATTTCTTTTAAACAAAAGAATCCGAATCTATTATCCAATTCCAAAACATATTACAGGGTATATTAGCAAAATCAAAATGGATATTGCGATGAAATATGTTATTTATTTTTTGTAAGTATAAATAATCTGTCTTCGAGATTATTTGGTACAATTATTATTATTTTGAAAAGTTCGTAATATTATATCTTATCATCTGACAGAATCGAATTAAAGTCAAATTTATAAAAATGTGAAGAAGAATAATTAGTATTTTATGGAATAGAAATTTCAAACTTTAGTGTAACACTTTAACTCCGATAAAGGAATGTTCAAATTTCTCATAAAGATGTATAACTTTTTGGGAGATAAAGAAAATGGACGACTTTTCAAAAAATTTATTTCTTGTTTGGTAAAATGGTTTGGTGAGAAATGATTTTAAATTCTAAAATTTTCAAAAATGGAATTGACTTCAAATTTCTATTTGCATTTGGAATCAAATTGATTTGAAATCATGAAAATTATTATTTTTTATTTGGATGCTCAAGATAAATTAAAAAAAAAAAAGTATAACATTTGACTGTTACGTCCTTATAATTTTGCATAAAATTATATTAATAATAATAAAATATTTTAATATCAAATAAGAATGTCAATTACAGTTTACAAATATGTATTTAACATTTTAAATTAATTTAAAATATAGAATATATATATTTACGTTTTTAATAAAAATACACTATCATCTTACTCTCTCTTTTTTTTTTTCATCTTATATTTATTATATATTAAAAAATAGAATTACCCCTATTTGTCTATTTATTTATTGTATATTAAAATTAAAAAATAACCTAATTACTATTTTTTCATATACTTATTAGAGTTCTTCTATATACTTTCTATTTAGAAAATAAACTTTATCAACAAATTTACAATAGAAAAAAAAGAATCAACACCAACTGCATTATATTTGTTTCTAAAAACAACTATATTAGATTTTCTCTACATTTTTTTTTTAATATTTTCTACTCTTTATCCAGTGGACTTTTTTTGTTTCTTTTATTTTTTTGTTCTCTTTTGAAGTATTCTTATGTTTCTTTTTTCAAAACTTATTTCACGCTCTTCCACCCTTCGATTCCATTACCAGCCACTACACCCTCGCACTTCTCAACCGCCGCCGCTCTCTCTCACACTCTCTTGTCTCTCGGAACCATAAAAAAAAATTTCCTTTAAAACATAAACAGTGGTTTAGCCCCTAACCTGTATTCGTTGGTGAGATCAAGCCGACCCTCCGCCGCTCATTTTTCAGCCCCTAAACCATGCTCTAAGATTTTGATTTTTTGTTTTATTTTGTTTATTTTGTTTCATTGGTTTATGTTGATATGTTCTCTTCACCCATTGAGAAGAAAATCAAAAGAAGAAACCATCGATTGTATGAACTAGCGTTTTGCTTGAATATAGAAAAAACGCAAGGAGGCAAAATGTAGGGAGGCAGGGAGGCATAGTTTTTTTTTTTTTTTTTTAAATTGTATGGGAGTGAAATTGGAAATTTAGTTTTTAAAGTTTAAAATCTTGCTGAATCCAACTTAGTTGGAATGGGAAGTTTAAAAAAGAAATGATTTCAAATCACAATTGATTTCAAATTAAAGGGTTCTAAACAGGAGTTAATGTCATTAAAATTATAATAAATTGAAATAAATTTGACTAATAGTGTATTGTCTGACCTTTGTCAGTGATTAATCTAAAGTAGACTTTTTAGTTGAAAAAATATTAAATTTAGAATAAGTCTAATCTCTCTTCTTCTACAGTTCTACCTCTTTGTGTCTATCACCTTCTAAACTGTTGGATATATAAAATTTGAATTGTTTAGAATAAGTCTAATTTAGAATTATTTCTTTCTCCTACATTTAACGGTATATATAAAATCATATTGTACCATGCTACCAACCTCCTTAAATAATTTATCGCCGTTGGAAGAGATGAGACAAATGGCTAATTTCACCAAAGTTTGGTTCACTTTTTTCTCCAATACAATTGCAAATACTAGCTTGGCTTGTGATCTACTTATTCACATTCATGGCATGGTGCTTTATTTGATAAACACAAGAATCATGATATGTATTTTTATGTCACCATCGTAGACTTTCGTTTGTCCAATGAGAGGACATCACATTTTTCTTCTTTGACCATATGCAAATTGATAAATTGAATTTTTTTTTTTTCCTTTTAGTTTAACATGTGGTGGGAGGATTCGAACTTCTAACCTCTTAGTTGAAGGTATGTGCCTTAACCAGTTGACCTATGTTTAAATTGGCAATTGAATCTATAATTTCTACTCCTTATTTTGATAACTCAAAACTACATTTAATTTTGACAACAAACCTTTAATTCTCTCACATAATGCTAAGCCATTTATGTATGAAATGGAAGCTAAACCATTAAAACCATGTTTCAAGTAGAGAATAATCTTGAACACACATTTGTATCCATTACACAAAAAGTATAAGGAAAAGATGTCAAAACAAACCCAAGAAAACAAATCTAAGCAGAGCCTATTGTTTTGTGGTTAAAAACCATTTTATACTTATATATCATTTATATCATTTTTTTAATGATAATTTATATCATTGTTTAAAAAATTAATAAATAATAAATAAATGAAACTTCAATATAAAATAAAAGTTGTCATTTGCTATACATAAAAATTTAGGTTAAAAACACTTTCAGTCCTTAAACTTTTATGAAAATAATAATTTAGTTTCTAAGCTATAGATTGTGACAATTTAATCTATATACTTTTAAATTTGTAATAAGCCTCTAGTTTGATGGTTGTACGCATGCTGAACTCTAATATGTAACAATTTAATCCTTACTATAAAAACTCTTGTTAAAATTAAAGTGTCAATTTTTTTATGTAACGACTCAACCTTTGTTTCTTATAAACACATTTGGTTCCAATTTAATCCCTACCATAAACATCCCCAACAAATTAAAGTGTCAATTTTTTTTTTTTTGTGTAACAACTTGACCTTTATTTCTTATAAACACATTTGGTTCCTAATCAGTTTATCAATCTACGTATGTAAAAATCTCATTTTAAGGAATATGATTAAATTGTTACATATTAAAGTTTAGACACTAAATTATTACAAATTTAAAAATACATGGACTAAATCATTACAATCTATAATTAATGAACTAAATTGTTATTTCCATTTATTATATATTTAAATTACTATACCTCATGTTTCATTAAATAGAATCAAATTTATTATTCAATAAAATAAAATTAAAAAGAGTGTGATCCCATCAACATTTCTTTCTTTTTTTTTTTTGGTTAAATTACATGTTTAATTGTGAACTTTCCGTTTGTATCTATTTGGTTAACTTTGAAAAGTTAGGTCTAACTTTAAAAAGTATTTAAAATTTAGGGACCTATTATTATTATTATTTTAGTACAACAAATTTGAGAGAATGAATATTCGAACCTCCGACCCTAAGGAAGGTAATATGTGCCAATTAAACGTTGAACTATGATCACTTTGGCAACTAGACATGTAATTTAACTTCTTATTATATATATATATTATTTAATATGGAAAGCAAATCAAATTTCATAATGTATCTATCAAGTATCACCTCTAGAAAGTCACAAATGGGGCAATAATTGAATAGACCTATTCCAATATCCCACTTCCAAATTTAAATCATTAATTAGGCAGATGGCCGTTTTGTCTCTTCAATCACTTGACATGAAAAATTGCAGAAAACTCCAAAAACTGCCTAAGACTGCTCGAGAACAGAGCCACAAATTAAACAGTACTTACGGGCCCGTTTGATAACAATCCCGTTTCCCGTTTCCCGTTTCCGTTTTTCATTTTTTAAGAAACGGGCTTGTTTGATAACCGTTCCCGTTTCTCGTTTCCAAATTTTAGAAAAACGTTTCTCATATTAGGCCCAAATATTAGAAACAGCAAAAAGGAGTTTCTGTTGTTCCGTTTCTTTTCTAGCCTCTTTTCGTTCCTCTTCTCGATTTTTAGGGCAGACAATACCTTCTCCTTTCTTCTTTCGTTCTGCTTCCTCTCGATTTCGAACAGCAGTCTTCGCCTTTCTTTCGTTCTGCTTCTCCTCTCGATTTCGAACAGTGGACTTCGCCTTTCGCCGCCTGCTTTCTTCTTGAACAATAGATCTTCGCCACGGTAATTTCTCTACACCTTTCCAGTTTCTTTTTTTTTTTCATTATCAAATGTTTCATCTGTTATTACTCAAATCTGGGATTATTCTGCGATGTGGTGTTATTCATTCACTTTCTGTATATATGCACGATTGATAACACTGATGAGTTGAGATCTAAACTCGTATTCTTGAAGCCTTGTTGCAGTTCAATTTCTTCTTCGTCTCTCTTCTCCTTCTCTCTATTTGCCTTTGATTTTGCCCTCTAGAATGACCTCGATTTATAGGGATTTTGCCCTCTAGATGCCCTGCTTTAGTAATATACTGCTTTAGTATCATTTTTTTTGGGTTTCTGATAAAAAACAGAGTAAATAAAACCAAAAGAGAGATCATAGAAAAGGAAAAAAAGGTTTTGAGAGTGACTTGAGTTTGTGTGTGTCTGTCTTTTCCTTCTTTTTTGGTGCTACGTTGTTTTCTTTATGTTGTAAGTAATACAACGATTAGAGATTTGGGATGTAGTTGGATAAGTTTTAATTGTCTTGAATACAGAGATGGATGATAATGAACCAAGCCATAATATAATTTAGGTTTTGGGGGCGTTGCCCCCAAACCCCCACCAGGGCGCTTCGCCCCTGGACCCCGTACTAGGTCATTCGAAGCGCTTGATAACAGATTCAAGACATTTCTACAATTTTCAACTATTTCTTCTAGGCATTTGGATGTTAGGATTTTTGTTTTTTTTAATCTTATGATTGTTTTCTACAATGAATGTTGGCATGTATATTCTTTTGGACTAGAAAGGTTTCTTTTAGAACAAATGAACATTGGAGTCAACCATGCTTGTATTTTACATAAGAAATTTTCTGCTAATGTTTCTAGATGTCACGACAATCATCAGAAAAGCATTGCGTTGATGAGGTCGTTGAAATTGATGGGTTGAAAAGTGAGGGACCATGGCCTGACAAGAATGAGACACTATTTATTGACTTAATGGATGAAGAGGTTGCAAAGGGCAATCGACCAACCACAACATTTACAAGGACTAGTTGGAATTATATGAGAACCAACCTGAACGCTAGTACGGGATATGCTTATACTCATGATCAATTGAAAAACAAGTTTAACAAATTAAGACAAATTTACAAAGACTTCAAAAGAATATTGAGTGATATGTCAGGAAATGGTTGGGATCCATTATTGGGCACTATCACCCTAGAAGAGGAGCAATGGAATGATCTTTTTAAGGTATAAAGTAATGGCAAGTGTTTTCCTTTTCAATGTTTAATCTTCTATTGAACTATGATTGGTTTTATGTACTATTGTAAAATTTCTTATAGGTCAATAAGAGAGCTAAGAGGTTTAAAAAAAGTGGTTGCCCGCACTATGCAAAGCTTATGAGAATCTTTGGAGATACTACAGCTACAGGTGCAAATGCTTTTCCATCAACAAATCTTCCTTCAGATTCTGAAGATGAAAATGATGTTGGAAGCAATACAAATCTGATTGGTGAAGATAGTGGTCATGAAAAAAGTATAAAACGAGTTCGAAACAAGAGAGACGAATTTAACAGTGTCATATCTTCATTTATAAATGTGTATGCTGAGAGTGCCAAGAGAAGAAATGACATCCTTGAAAAAAGATCTTTTAATTCTAGTGTTAGTCAAGTTGAGGAAGGTCAAACATCAAAAGAAAAAGGTGTTGTTGATGAGGAGTTGATGGAATGCTTCAAATGTTTGAATGCAATGGAGGATCTTGATGGAGAAGCTTATACTAAAATACTCAAACTTTTGCATGGAGATGTTGCTTGGAGAAAGTTATTTTTGCTCATGCCTGATGCGAGGAAGAAAGATTTCATACGTAGTATCTAGATTTCACTGTGCTTTTGTAGTATCTCATTCGTAGGAATAACATTAGTTTTGGTTTTTTGGATTTTTTTTTTGGCTTCTTGACTCAAACTTGAAGCTTGGTTGTGTTTATCTTGTATTTCTAATGACTATTTTTGGGATGTTACTTTTGTAGTTTATTGTCGAATTATGTGGTTTGATTATATGGTTTCGTGTTGTTCATGCTTGATTTAGGGATATCCTTATGGATTTAATTCAAGACAATGACTTGACTTTTGATTCTGATGACGACGATGATGCTGTATACATCTTTTTCAACTTATTGTTTGTTGGCTTTCACAAGATGCAATCTTCTAGACAACCATGTAGAACGTCTTTACTAAGAGGTCATGATTATGTGATCGAGTTGTTAAATGGCAACGACATAAGATGCTTTGATTGCTTTAGGATGAAAAAAGGTACATTCATAGCTTTTTGTGAAGATTTAAAAGCGAAGACCAATTTGAAAGCTTCTAGGTATCTTACCGTGCAAGAGAAAGTTGCCATTTTTTTATTAATCATATCACATAATGAGAGAAATCGTATTGTAGCAGAAAGGTTTCAACATTCAGGTCAAACTATTTCTCGAGTTTTTAACCTTGTTTTGAAAAAGGTTTGCAAGCTTGGAGTAGAAATTATTTGTCCACCAAACCTAGAGAACGTACCACCAGAGATCATATCCTCGCCTAAATATTATCCTTTCTTTAAGGTAATGCCTTATTTTTTTTTTACACAAACATAACATTTTGAAAATATATTTATGCTCATGTATATTTTTCAGGATTGTATTGGTGCGCTTGATGGCACTCATATTGCTGCATGTATTCCAAAAAACGAACAAATACCATTTCGTGGTAGAAAAACTGACACAACATGGAATATAATGTGTGTTTGTTCGTTTGATATGTTATTCACATATGTCATGTCTGGTTGGGAAGGATCAGCAAATGATTCTCGCATACTCCTTGAATGTATCAGATATCCTGAGAATAAATTTCCTATGCCTAAAAGATGTATATAATTATGTGTTATTTATATTTTAAGTCAACATTTCACTTTATCACAAGTTTTTATGTGTTTTATGTTATACAGATCAGTACTATCTTGTTGATTCTGGATATACAAATATGCCTGGATTTTTAGCACCATATCGCGGTCAAAGATACCATTTACGAGATTTTAGAGAAAGGAGAAATCAACCTCGAGGTAGGGAAGAAGTGTTTAACTATCGACATTCTTCACTACGAAATGTTATTGAACGTTGCTTTGGCGTGTTGAAGGCTCGATTCCCTATTCTTAAACAAATGCCTCCTTACCCAGTCAACACACAAAAATATTTACCAACAGCATGTTGTACTATTCACAATTACATTAGATTGAATGATCGTCAAGATGATCTCTTCAATGATTTTAGCAATGAATCAATGATCGTTGAAGATGCACAGAGTTTGCCAGACAATTTACAGAGTAATATAATTGAGTTAGATGTGAGCCAACATCATTTAAGGCGAATGGCTCGAGTAAGAGACAACATTGCAGATCAAATCTGGGCAACATGTGAAGGATAAATACAATTTTATTATTGTTTTTAATTTTGCATCAGGACTTACTTGTAATAGATACTATTTTCTAGTATAATTTGCATTAGATATGTTTTTTTTAGTGATATTACATTGAGATATTGATAATTGCTTTTAATATTATTTTAATGCATGCTATATCTTTTTTATATTATACATATTAAACTCTATTTATACTACAAAAAAAAAAAAACAAAAAAAAAAACAAAAAAAAAACAAGAAACGAGAAACAGTTATCAAACAAACATATGTTCCTGTTTCTTTTTTTTCAAGAAACAAAAAACAGAAACAGTTATCAAACATATTCCTGTTTCTAGTTCTTAAAAAACAAGAAACAAGAAACAGGAAACAGGAAACGAGAAACAGGAAACAAGAAACAGGAACGTTATCAAACGGGGCCGATACCAAAGCAATAATGCATATACCTTTCTATTCCACTGTTTTTGAAGGAAATACACATGCCGACGAAATGGAATCATACGATATGGAATAGGTTCAATTACAAATTTAGTCATAAACTTTTAATTTTGTGTCTATTTAGTCCCTAAACTTTCAAAAGCTTCTAATAAGTTCTTATACTTTTAATTTTGTGTCTAATAAGTTCCTGAATTTTGAATTTTATGTCTAATAGGTTCTTGTCAAATTCGAAATTTTTAAAAATTAATTGATATAATAGATATAAATTTGAAATTTATGTCTAATGAAACTCTAAAATTTTAATTTTGTGTCTATTAGATCTATGAATTTTAAAAAATTTGAAAGTCCAAAGGCTAAATTTGTAATTTTGAAAGTTCAGGACTAAATAGATACAAATCTCAAAGTTCAAGGACTAAATGTGTAATGTAACCTATGGAATAATTGATGAAGAAATTGTTGTTCTTTCTCTGAGATTGAAATCCATTAGTTTCACTAAGGTTGTGAAAATGAGGAAAAACTATTGAATGAGATTGTGATAGTGTAACTGTCCTCCAACCGTTGGTTATAGATTCAAAAAATTTCATGCTTTTTAATTAATAATTATGGGATACATATTCGACTCTCTCATGCAAATAAAATTATCGTTCACACTATGGTGCTCTCCAAGGAGCAACTCTTCTCAAAATCTCAAAAGGCAATGAGTTGGTATCTCATTCTAACTAAGAATTCTTATGGTTCCAGAGAATTCAGCTATAGGAGAATTAGGAATGGACAGCTTCCCTCTCCCCTCTCTTTTTTTTGTTTGCTTTTTTGGTCTTAAGAATGTTGGTTTTAAGAATGAGTGATTGCCTTTCTACGACTCTTACTGCCCAATTGAAGGGTGGACTATTAATGCGTTTCATTTATTGAATAGGGTTTTATGGTCGGTCCGCAACTCCTAGATATCAATGGCGTCCTTCCTTGGGTAATCTTGTAGTTCCCACAGAGTGGAGGCGATGGAGACGGTCCATGAATTTTCCTTCTTTTTTGACACATTTTCCTCGAAAGGGTTGAAGGGAGCTGTCTTCTCCAATAATTTTTCAAAAATTAGGGTTCATTGGACTGGCAAGGACTGGAATTTTGTAAAATCCCTAATTTTCAAGAGAAAAAAAGAGCGCCGCTAGAGTACAAACTGGACCTGCGCTGTACGTAATGGGCTAATCTTATATGGGCCGATATAGAAACTTTGTTATGGGCCGCATACAACAACCCAAAATTATGGCCCAGATAGAAATCGCCCCTTAGTCCGACGGCCCAACGACATTACCCAAAATTATCGAATTTAATGATGGATTTTTATTATTTCAAAATTTAGGGAAAATTACATTTTTGTTCCTTCGTATTTGGGTTGGATTCTATTGGGTTATTGTTGGGGGAATTACAAATAACAGAGGAAAAATGGAGTAAATATTGAGAAACAAACATGTAAACAATCAGGTTGAGGCGCAAGTATATCGCTCTCTTTAAGAAGATTCAAGTTCTCTACGATGTATATTTATTTATCAACCAACAGTGCAACAGTTCTTCTCTGGCCTGTCCCCTTTATGATATAACAATCTAACTGAAAACGTTGTGTCACTCAAACCACTTTACACTATGAGGCTGAACTCAAAATTCTACAACAAAAAATACCTCTCTTTTGGCCAATTGCTCTTAAAAGAGCAAAGTAGAGAGATATGAGATAGTAGAAAGAAGAAAATATTGAAAAATGTTATATGTTGAAAGTGTGATAAGAGAGGTATTTATATAGAAAATTTAGATCTAGTAATTTAATATAAAAATAAGTAATTAAATTGTAAAACTTTTAACTCCCTTCAAATAAAGAATCAAAGATGTTATTCTCTTTATTATATAAAACCTCTCTCATTTAAAAAGTAAAAACTCATAATAAATATTAAAATGTTACAACAGTTCTTAAGTTTCAAAATCCGATCGTTCTAAAATCATTGAATAATGATTAAACAACATATTCTAATGGTTTGAAATCACGTGTAACTTGTCACATCATATTTTTGTTACACCAATTAAATGTAACATAACATTACGTATCATTTAGAACCATTTTCGTTACACCAATTAAAAGGACCAAGTTTCTCTTTGTTCCTTCATATTTTGGTTGGGATCTAATTGTCCCCATTTGATAGCAATTTCGCTGTTTTTTTTTTTCTTTTGAAAATTGTGTTTTGTTTCTCATAATTTCTTTACTAGGGTTCTCACATCTTTTAAAGAAACAATTGGATTCTTAGCCAAATTCTAAAAACAAAAATGAGTTTTAAAAAACTATTTTTTTTAGTTTCCAAAACTTGACTTGGATTTTAAAAACATTTGGAGGAAGTAGATAACAAAATAAAATAAAAAAAATCATAAATGGAAGTAGTATTTATAAACTTAATTTTTGAAAATCAATTGGCTATCAAACGAGACATTAGTTCTTGAGATTTTGAAAACGGTTCTAAAAGATACCTAATGTTATAATTATGTTACCTTTAATTGGTGTAACAAAAATATGATGTGACAAGTTACAAGAGTTTATATAGAATTTTTGTTAATTTTAAAATTTCAATTAAAGGTTCAATTTTTTCACCTACGGTTAGAACTAATAATAATAATATTGTTGTTAATGTAGTTCTTACATTTTCCCCCAATATTTTGATAATAGTATTCTCAAAACATTGATATCATGTTTATGACAATTTTGTTTTTTTTGTTTTTTGTTTTTATTTTTAAAAATGATGCCTACTTTTTTAACAATTTCTTTGGTATATCATTCACTTTTCTTGAAAACACTTTTTTAATTTTTAGCCAAATTTCAAAAGAAAAAACAAGTTTTTATTTTTACTTAATTAGCTTACCATATTGAAAGATATCAAATATACAAAGAAATATATAGGTTGAATTAATATATATAAGTTTAATTTAAAAACAAAAAAAAAATAAATAGTTATCAAACGTGATTTTAAAATTTAACTTTGAAATAAAAGTAAAAACTACTCATAGAAAAGGGAGGAACATAACAACTTATGTGCCATGGGTAATTTTTTATTATGAGATTTGAAAAATGAAAACTGTCTATACATTTTATAAATGACTAATATACAATGCATTATAGATAGGCTATAATTTTTACTATCGGGATATAACGAACTAAGCTTTTTAACAGAGATTTAATGTACGGCCATTAAGCATATAATTGATCATTCAAATCAATTAAAATAAAAATGGTCGGAAAGAAAATTCTAGTATCTCTTGGATGGAACAAGCATTAAAAATGAATAACTTTTGTGTTTAAAAAAAAAAAAAAAAAACAAAAACAAAAGGCAGAATATAAATAAATTACTTGGTCTTTTCAAAGGGGGGGAATATTTATTAAAATAATAACAAAAGTCTGATAAATGAAAAAGGCCAGTGGCTCAAATAAAGTGCTGTATATTCTTATTTTTCGAACGTGACAGAATGTCAGAATTTTCTTATCTTGATAAGATAAAATATACCCAGTAACTATATATAATTAAATAATAATAATAACTAAGTAACAAGTGGGTTAAGACTTTGAAGCAATTTGGTTGGGTGATTGAGAATTTTATGATGTGTGTATATACAATAGTATATCATATCATATCATATATGTTTGTTAGTGTGACTTAACTATACTATCTTTTAATCATTCATTTGTTCTGTTCCTTATAAAGATGGAATCAAGACTTTGGAGTACCTTTGAGTTGTGCTCCACTAACAACCTTACACATTTGCCTATAACAAAAAATTATTGAAAATCTTGATGTTATATTCCACAAGAAAATTGACTACACTTCTCTATTGAAATCAATCAAGTCTGAGAGTTGTTGGATGGGTATTGGTCAACCGATAATCAATGTTTAATCTTTAATATGTAATTGAAAAATCAATAATTAGTTTGTCAAACGAAGGTTAAAATTCTCATCCCATATATATATACATCATTCTTATACTATATAGCATTTAAAAAAATATATATTTTTAAACGCATTCCAAAATGCCCTTTCAACCCTAAATCTCTCCATGTTTATGCATGTACATTGTCTCCCGTGCCTATGTTCGATTACTGTTATTTTTTTTTAAAAAAATAACAGTAGTTGATCAACTTCATCATAAAAAAAGAAGCCATTTTCAAAGCGTGTTCTTCTTTGAGGTCTTTGACCAACATAATATTTGTTTAATAGTACGTAATTCCATTGTTGAATTGATCGCATGCTTTCAACCATATTTCACCTACTTAATCGCTCTTATATAAAATTTAATCGATTGCATATTTAGAAGACACTTAGAAAAAAGTTAAATTACAATTTAGTTTCTATGTGGTTTGGAGAAAGTTAAAATTTAGTATCTATGGTTTTAAAAGCTAAAAATTTATCCCTATAGTTTGATGAAATCTCATAAATAGTCCCTATCGTTAATGACTTCTAATAGTATGAACTATGTATGAGATTTTATCAAATCATAGAGATGAAATTCTAATTTTTAAAATTATAAAAACTAAATTCTAACTTTCTCTACTAGAGAACTAAAATTTTAATTTAACAAAAAAAAAAAAATTATAAAAGAAAGTCTACCAATAAGTTATATAGAGTCAAAGGCAAGCCGTAATCAGCAAAACTCTTTTGATATTTATTCCAATAATTCACACCCATCACGACACGTGGACATATCACACTAATACTTGACCACCTATATAACAAAAATTACAATACAGTGACCAAAGCAGGCTCCATGCACGTGGGAAAAAAATACAGAGTAGGCTGCACGTGCAGATTCCACCAAGAAACCGAACTAATAATACTAACCTAATAATAAAAGAGAAAAACTTCCTACCCAAACAGCAGGTAGCAGTGGTACAGCCCATTTGAGCACTATAATTTTCTTTTTTTTTTTAAAACAACTTTTGTCCAAGTGAGCTACACCGCAGCTACCTGCTATTTGGATAGCAGGTAAGCTTTTCTCATAATAAAAATTCATCACCGAAGAAGTGAAGTCGTCTCGAGTTGCCATGTATCATCATTTGGCTCAGTTAACCTAGAAAAATATGTAGGTTTGAAAAAATTATTCAAGAAAGCTAGAATAATGTGTGACCGATGATTTAACCATGCATTAAAAGGACTTACGAGTAAGCAGCCACATTGAATGAAAAATTATTCATCGAGTGACAGCTGCAACGACTGCCATCGAGATATTAGCAGTGGTGGCTGCTATGGAACAACTATTTTCACAGAGGAATTGGTCAACGATTATGGAGGTTGGCTCTGCTACTAGTGCCTCCCAAGCCTGGTCAGAATATTCTTTGTCGCCACGTTGTAGGAAGACTTCAGTGGCGTCAATGCGGTGGAGATTCCATCCTCGTTTGCTCCGAAGGTGGTGAATCTTCTGCCATTGTCGAAATGCCAATTTTCTTGTATTTTCCTTGATCTTCAAAATAGCCGCCTCGAGAATTCGAGATCGGGCTTTGTCGTCGGTGGCCGAATCCATCTCGGCGCGTAGAAACGCATCAAGTTCAGGCACTCCAATGGCGCGTCGAATCCCACGCACGTAATCATTATCTTTAGGATCAAACAAGTTTCGTACTTCATTAATGAACCCGTTGTCCAACATTCGATCCACACGTTCCGACACGAACGAGTCTAGGACTGGTAACGACACGTCGACCCATAGGAAGCAACAGTCGTACTGGTATCGGAACTCGGTGTCGTCGTCAACAAGAGATTCGATGAAGGAGTTGGAGCCGCCGGCGACGATGGGGAGGCGGTCTTTTCCGACTATGGAGTTGATCGCAGACGAGGCGTGGCGGCGGAAGTCGGCGGCGGTGAAGTTGGAGTTTGGATCGGCGATTCCGAGGAGGTGATGTGGAACCCCACAGCATTCTTTTTCGGTGACCTTATTGGTGACGATTTCGAGTCCTTTGTAGACTTGAATTTTGTCGGAGTTTACGATTTCAGCTGGGAAACGGGTGGCTAAATCGATGGCCAACCGGGACTTTCCGGTTCCGGTTGCACCCATTACGAACACTACTTTGTCTTTTCGCCGGAAAAATGGTTCCAAATTGAGTGTGTTTGTGCCTTGAAAGTTTACCAGCGGCGGCTCCGCCGCAGCTTGCTTGCAGCTCGCCGACAATGAAATTTTCATTCTCTTACCGAGCAATCCTGTAAAAATTAACACGCCAAAGCAAAAATAAATAAATAAATAAATCATTCTCATTATAATATTAAAAATATGAATAAATAATTAAATATACAGGAGTAGTTTATGGCTTATTTTTGAATTGTCTTTATATAATATAACTTCTATTTCCTTGTTTGTTTTTCTTAAACTAAATTCTATTTCCCTGTCTTCAAATATCAATTTAGAAAATTGATTTGTCTCATATTCATTATTTTTATATACAATATTTTGGGTTGTATTTGAATTCTTCTATGATTTATAAAAGTGAGAAATTTGAAAACGCCAGTCACATGTTTGCGTTTTCATATTCTAATCTGCTATATGAATATGTAGAAAAATAATAAAAATATGTTTTTTTTTCATCAAATCATTTATTTTTAAATCACCAACAACACACTTTTACTGAGGTAAATAATGATTATTTGGTGGACTAAGAGTAGTATTACAAATGTAAATAAATTAATATATATTAATCTATTAACTTAAACTTTTAGATAAAAGAATAGCGAATAACGATGCATAAACAAACACGAACTTTCAGTAGTTACGAGGAATTAAAGTATACCTTTTAACGAAGAAAACTTATGTCGATCAATGGACAGAAAGAGGGGTGTATCGTGTACGGAACCTCCTTGAACGGTGGTAGGAAAGGAGAGAGAAAATAGAGAGTGAATATATGTACGGGAAATAAAAGTATATGCTTTGGGTATAATAAGCCAAAGCCTAAGCTCTAACTATATGATATATGTTTCAATACTTGAGAGAGATAGAGAGAGAGAATAATTGAAGAGGAGGGGAATTTTTGGATCTTATGGGTTTAATTTGTGAGAAAATGATGTATGTATACACCTTTCCTTTTGTTTTTTTCCTCTTTGGATTCTCTCTCTCAGTTAAGTTTATGATCAATCACTAGCAAATAATGATCATCTATATCTCTCCACAAAGCAATGATAAGATTAGCATGAGGTATTTATGCTGATGAGGAATTGCTAAACTTCACTAGGTTAACACACACTTTCCATCATTTCTTTAATCCAAATTCCCTTTATTTCCTTCTTTTAATGATTAAACTAATAATTTGATTTACATATATTTTACAAAATAAATTCATATTTTAGTTCACAATGGAGTAGGAAAGTGGAGAGGAAAGTGACATTACAAAGGCTCGAACACAAAACCTCATGCTTTGATAACTATGTTAAATCACCAATCACCCTAAAAGTTTAAGCTAATAGGTTATGGTAAATTTAATCTTATATCATTACTTTAATAGAACATTTGTCAATTAATTGAACATAGTTCAACTTGTTTAAGACATATACACATTTGATGAAGAAGTCAGAGATTTGAATCTCCTATTTCCACATGTCGTTGAACTAAAAAAATATCAAACATTTGACCAATATTTTTTTTAATATTGTATGAAAATTGTTTTTTTTGTTTTTTTGTAATGAAAAATGAAAATTGTGTTTTTGTTGGTGAGCAGTAGAATTAATTGAATTCCATGCTTGCTGAGTAAGACAGCAACCCTACCTTTTAGTGGAAACGAGAATCTATACTATGTCTAAAAAAGACTAAAGCTTAAAGAAAAATTTCATCCTCTGTTTTACTCTCTGTTTTTTGTTATTATTGTCTTCATTTTCAATTAAATAAATATAACTTTTATTTCAATCTATGAATGTACATACAATAGAATTGCAATATTTTAATGTCATAAAATCAAGATTTTGAGGTTAAATTTGATTCATTAGACTATATATAGACTAAATATAAGGAGAAAAAGTGAAAATTTAACGTTTTTCAAATATCAAGAAAATTAAAAAGGATGTATTGAACTAGTAACTTGAGTGGTTAGCTAGTATACTTATAAAAAATTCTGTGATTAAATCTTTTAATTTAATTTCATGTAGATAAAACGAATATTTCCATATAAATAATACCAAGATTATCGTCACAAGTTTTTTTTTTTGGTTAATTATCAAACTTGGAGTTGCAAATTAAAATTACTAATATTTTTTTATAATTAATTTTAAAATAAAAATGATATTGAAAAGGCTTTTAAAAAGGAATGAAAAATAATAATAATAACTAGGCTAAATGTACATAATGGTCCGTAATACTAAGTTTTCTCCAATTTGGTATTTAATCTTTTAAAATTCACAATTTTACTCTCAAATATTTTAAATTTATTTATTATTATTATTTACAATATATGGTGGGTCATTAAATGATTATATTATTACCATATTTTGACATGTAGACATGTCACATAAACATGCTATCGAAAAAAATGAATTTTGTAAATTGATGGTCGAATTTTGCTGATGGATGAGTTTGATTTTACATGTTGAGTATAGCATATGAGTGTTATGTTGACGTGTCCAAATATGTTGATAGAACATGGAAAAATTTCTAGTACTGCGGTAGTATATACTCATTTGATGATATATTGTTTTATTTCATAGGCTACACACCATTCTTAAATACTTATTTCATGACAAACAATGAAGGTAGGTAGTATCAGAAATTTTCAATACTACCGTATTACTATAAAATTTACCATAGAACAATAATTTAATGATTTATCAATTTTTTGTTAACATTTTTTTTTGTCGAATGACCTAATTGAAAATTTTTAATACATTATAAGTAAAATTTAGAATTTTAAAGGTTAAATTATAAAATTGGTCCTTATGATTTATCAATATTTTTGGTTAACAAATTTTACCGTAGTTCCTATGACTTGATAAAATCCTCCTAAATAGTCTCTACGGTAGAGACTTTTTATAAAAGTTTTATCAAACTATAGGGACCAAATTTATAATTTAATTAATTTTAAAAGATTAATCTTATATATTTAGCCTAATAACCATCAGCTATTATGTCCGTACACCAGTGTCTGGTCAACTCAAGTATAAAAAATGTTCCAAAGATATTAATAAAAAATTACATGAAACTTTTCTTCAAGTTTTAGCCATGTCCCTTTGCGGTTTGCACACAATTTAATTAATATTATTCAAATCTTCAATAATTAAATTTAAATAAAAGAAGGGAAAAAAAAAAAAGGAAAAAAAGCACCCACTACGTACAAGTGTAGTGGCCGATAGCATTTAAAAGGTGGTAGTGGGGGCAAAAAGAACTTTCTCATAAAGTGGTTTTAGATACCTAAATTTATATATATATATTTGGCGAAAAGACAACCTAATAAATAAACTTTAAGCCACATAGCTTATTTTTAGTAAACTTAGAATCAAAAGAACACCTTTCAATTGTGGTGCAAGGATTAAAGATTTGTAATAATTATGATTTTTTTTTCTTTATATATTGTATTTAAAGGAAATAACATTGTAATTAGAAAGGTAAGAAAATTTAGTTAAATTATAAGTTTAGTTCTTAAACTTTACGGTTTGTGTCAATTTAGTTCCTGTACTTTCATAAGTATCTAATATGTCTCTAAACTTTCAATTTTGTGTCTAATATGTCACTAACAAATTCATCAAATTTTTTAAAAATTAATTGATCTATTAGATATAAATTTGAATTTTATGTCTAATTAATAGAATTCTTTTTCAATTTTGTGTCTAGTAGATTCGTGAATTTTAAAAGATTTGAACGTTCAAGTACTGAATTTGTAATTTTAAAAGTTCAAGAACCAAATAGGCATAAACCTCTTAAAATTTAGGGACTAAAATTTTAATTTAACCAAAAAAAGTTTGATTTTTCTTTTTTTAAGAGAAAAATAAAATTATTATTGGGAACTGGCATTCTAAACTCATAAAAAAAAATTAGCAAAAAATTAATATAGATAAATGTAATAAAAAAAATACAATTAGATTTCAGATGATAAATAAGAAAAAATATCTACATAACATATTATCTTATTCTATACATTTCATTCTCATTTTTGCAATATTTAAAATTTTCCTCTCATACTTCAATTTTGAACTAGTTTATCACTATCATTTAAAAAAAAAAGAAAAATGGTGTATATCACTAGATTTTATAGTTACTTTTTATTGATCCTATTTGACTATAGTGGCATTATCTACATGGTGTGCCACTTGGTCTCTCAATCTCAAAATCCATCTCTTTATCACTCTATGCAAATCTATATCATTTTTTTCCAAATAAATAAATAAAAAGTAGAGATTCTTCCTTCAATTTCTAGTCTGAAAGTGAAATTGAAATTTCTTTGTTTTTAATTTTATTTAAAATTTAATTGTGAAGGGTCGATGTGACGTTTGTTGCACAAGTGAAAATGTTATTTCTTATGAAAAGTTCAAAAAAAAAAAAAAAAAAAAAAACTGCTTTTAAGTCTCATCAAGATTTACGGAGAATATGAACATCGAGTGCATTTTGAATTAAATGAACAAGAAAGACGAGAGAGAATGTGAACAAAAATAGAAGTGCTTTTTAAGTATAGAAATCTAAAGATAATCTAAATAATACAATTGCTCCTTTAGCTGTATATTTTTATATCATTATATACTTTTATGATTGACTGACATCTTAGATGAATATTCTATAAAATGGAAGACAACCCAAGGAATAATTTGATCACTTAGAGAAATATTAAATAATAATAATAATAAAAAAAAGAAAGAGAGATTTGAAGTTAAAATTAGGTTTTGTGGAAGTAGTACTACTTTTTGGCTTCTTATCTTCAAATAACAATGATACTAATAATAAAGAAAGAAAGAGAGATCCTTTTTTTTTTTTTAATGTTTATTTTAGTGCCACTAGCATTTTGAGGTTCTTTTTTTCTTATTCCATTTGAAAGGAAAAAAGAAAATGGGAAAAAAGATGAAGAAGGAAGAAGAATATGAAGGGGAAGCAAGTTGGTACTATGAGGAAGGATAGAATTTTGTGTAGATAATAATGTATTGGGTTTTCTAATGATTGCACAAACATTAGGTATCTTATGGGGAATATCATGATTGTTCATGTAAATTTGATTATATCTAAAATTTTAAAAATTTTGTTATAAATTATTTCAAACACACATATCTTTAGTAATTTAACAATAATATGCCATATCATTTATTCTAAAAGCACGCTCCAAGTAACAATTTCAATAGGATGTACTATATGATATGCAATCAACTTTAAGTCGAGAGAATTAATAGTTTGTCTACTTTTGAGAGAAAATTTGTCTTTTAGCACAACGATACGAGATGGAGGATTGAGTTTTCAATCTCATAGAATGTGATCAATTCTTTTATTCAATGAGCTATACTTGAATTGGTATTTTTAAGAGAACATACAATATTACAAATGTAGGGATTGGAAATTCAAATATTCGACTTATAAAAACAACTATTAATGTCTTGATTAACTGGATTATATTTAAGCAGATGATGTGTTTAACCATTTTAAATTTTAATAATTCAACATGTGCTCTAAAGGTTTGAGAAAACCTACAACCAGTTTTTTTTTTAGTATAATAAATGTATGGTATGGACATTTGAACCCAACCTCAAAGGAAGGGTCACATGCCAATTATATTGTTGAACTATGTCACTTTGGTAAACCTACAATGAGTTAAATTATAATTGATTGTTTTATAGTACAAATTGATTGATAATTTAAATATATACATGAATTTATTATTTGAAATCAAGTATCACCTATATAAAAACGACAGTTTTCGAAACTTTTTTCATTGATGATTAGAAAGATTATAAGATAGATGTGAGAAAACAAGCACAAGCATGTTAATGGGTGATGGTAATAGTATTTTGAATTTTACATCAAAAACTAGAGATGTAATCAAAGTGAGCGGTCGTAATTAAAATCGTCTCTAATCGAAAGTTTGAAAATAAGTTGTCCACCCAAGAAAATTGATGTTGTTGCTCCATTACTATTATGCAAAATGGGACATAAGGTCCAATTAGGATTCAAATAAAGTTTACTTTATTTTAGGTCACTTGTGGCCTTCGTTGTTCATGTTTTTTGTTGGCCAAATATAACCATATGCACCAACTTCCAATATAAAATCAATCGTGATTTGCTTTTTCTTTCTTTCTTTTTAGATAATAATAATAAGAAGAAGAATAATGTTTAAGGTTTTCTTTAATACACACTTCTGCGTCTTTTTTTTCTACCGACTATTTTAGAGATGATGCTCTATAACAAAATTTTAGTTAAATTATAAATTTAGTCCTTATACTTTTAAAAGTTAGAATTTCATCCCTATAATTTGATAAAACTACATAAGTAATCTCTACCGTTAGAAACCACTAATAGATTGAGTACGTGACAAGATAGTTAACTGTTTATCACGTATTCAATCTATTAGTGGCTTCTAACGTTGGGACTATTTATGAAATTTTATCAAACTATAGAGACAAAATTTTAACTTTTAAAATCACTTTATTCAACCTATAGGGACCAAATTTGCAATTTAACACAAATTTTGTTAACACATATGTCCATAAAGGTCAAAATATATCTATTTAATTTTAATATTGTGTCAAATAATTAAGTCCTTACATAGTTACATTTTAAAATGTGTCTTATGGATCATAGATCTATATAAAATTAAAAGTTTAAGAATCTATTAGACACTTTTTTAAATTTCAAGAATCTATTAGACATAACATTGAAATTATAAAAATGATCTATTAGACATTTTCTAAAGTTTAAAGACCTATTAAACAACCAAAGTGAATATAGTTCAACGGTAATTGACATGTACTCTTAACCAAGTGGTCAGAGGTTCGAATTCCCTCACCTCATGCTATTAAACTTATATAAGGAAAAAAAAAACCTATTAGACGCCATCTAAAACCTTAGTAAGCAATCTTATAATTTAATTTACTTTATATTGGTTGCGATTATGATGGTTGAAAATCAAGCAGTAGGGCAACTAATTTGTTTGTTTTTGGCTGCTGCTTGATTTTTAGCAAGTTTGATTATTTTGTTTATATAGAAGATTCTAACCTCTGACCTCTTAGTCGATGGTACATGTCAATTATTATTGAAGTATGCTCACTCTAATACTGTTTTCTATTTTAGTTTTCATGAAATTCAATCATTTTCATAAACATAAATACCTCTGTTGATTGAAGAAGAGAGATTTGAACCTTTGACCTCGGTCGATAGTCAATGACACATGCCAATTACACAATTACTGTGTAAGCTCATTTTGGCTCTGTTGTTGAAAAAAAAAACTGTTGATTATAAGTGGGCGATTTGTTCCTTCAACAAATCAATACAATGAGAATCTTTCAATATGTGTGAATAGTAATATACATATACGTTCCACTGAAATTCAAGTCAAATTGTAATTTATCAAATCCAATTCATAATAGTGGAATTCATGAAATCTTATTTGTTCATTCACTTTTTCTTTTCTTTTTTTTTTTTAGTTCGTTCATTTACTATTTGATGTAACGATAATAGAGAAAGTATTTTATCCAAGGAAAAATATATATTAGTTTGCGTTAATATTTGTATAAAAGTTTAAATATCATTTTGGTCCCTATGGCCTATACATTTAAGTTTGTTCTATTTTGGTGTTTGAACTTTCAAAATGTCCATTTTGGTACTTGATCATACGTTTGTTCCATTTTGGTCCTTAAACTTTTAAAATATCTATTTTAGTTCTCAAACTTTTTAAAAAAATAATCATTTTGGTATTTGCTATATTATTTTTCCATCTAATACCTATATGAGCTTAAAATCATGCTCATATTAACATGCTAGTATACATACTCAAAATTATGTAATTAATTTGTTAAAAACAAAATAAAAGTAAGGACCAAAATGGTCATTTTTTGAAAGTTGAAGGACTAAAACAAACATTTTAAAAGTTTAGGAGCCAAAATAAAACAAATTCGAAAGTTCAAGGACTAAAATGGACATTTTAAAAATTTAGTAACCAAAATGCAACAAACTTGAAAGTTGAGAGATCAAAATGAGATTTAAACCTTATATAAATTATAATAATTGTAGTGGACGAGAAAATTAGTTGTCACACTTGTAAATCTCACACAAGAAAAATAATAATTATTTTTTATTTTAAAAATTGTGTTCCTATATAGACTTTTTTTTAAAATATAATTTTCTATTTATTTACATATACCATTTTTATAGTATATTACCGATAAACACTTGTAGTATTGAGACATGTTAATAGGTTTTTTCAACTTTTCAATTTTTTTTATTTGGATTGAATTTAAAATTGTATAATCTTTGTAAACTTTTTTTATTTTTGGCTAGATTTGCTGTTATTTTGAACTAAATTACTATATACGTAAATACTCCCATAAATTAAACAATCCTACATTCTAGTGATATAGTAACAAAAAACATTTCTATAATGATTTCATTTTTTTTCCCTAAAGTTCACTCAGTTCTTAATTTTTAATTTTTATTTTTAAAAAAAAGAGAAACTTTTTAAAATAGTGTGTGCATGAGAGATAGTGTTGCGAAATGGATGTAGTATGTATACGGCTTTCACATCCACCAAAAGCAATTGTCGTTTTTTTAAAATCTATTTATTATCTTTTTAATAATAAAAAGAAGATTAATAATTAAAGATTTTAATTGAATATCGACTAAAATAGATATGGAAGTTATATCAATCCCATCTCCAATTGTTTGGAGGATTCACATCGACATTATAATATATTCTGCACGCTTGAATCATATAAATATTTCAATCATGCCAAAAACTCATAATTACTCATGCAACTTTATTAATAATTTCACTCAAATTTTAAATTTAGGATGAAAATAAATTTATACCTCTAAAATTTGGGTTATATCACTTTAAACCCCTCTATTATGGGTGAAATTGGATTAAAGAAGGTAAATCCGAATTACAAGAGAACATAAGATTAACCTTTTTAAATCTCATTCCTCGATAAAAGGAAAAATCTATTTAGATCCTTATTGAATATGAAAAATCTAGGTCAAATATCCTATATATATGCCGACTCAAAGAAAGGGAATTCAACTTCAACCCTCGTTCTCTAAACTCTTGTTTGTTACACCCAAATTCTTCTTGCTAACTTAAGCATCTAAGTTTGTGAGTGGCAAATGCAATCAGTGCTTAGCTTATTTTTCTTTTGCAAGTCACATCTTTCCCTAAAATTACAAGTTTACATTTACTTCGGGTGAGATTTCTCCTGGCTAGATTTTGGCAACAACAACCCTAAATTAATAATTGTATCAATTAAAATCCTAAATTTTACAAGTGAATTAATTTAGACTATTCGTTATGATTTAGTTTTAAAACCACTAATGCATAATTTTTAACACATGTATAAGAATTCTTTAAATGTAGAGATTAATGTAACACTATGTTGAAATGCTATAATCAAATGGATAGTAGCAATTTTTCATATTCTCACATTTCTCTATTTTTCTTGACTTATTTAGGAAGAAGTATGTCATAATTTTTTTTGGTTACTTTGATAGTATTTTGGGAAAAGAATAATTTTATTAGGTGATTTTGAGTTGATTTTAAATGGAATCAAGTGAAAATAGTTATAGATCACTAGGAGAGTCTAAATTGATTCATTTATAAAAGTTTATAGTTTAAATTAATATAATTATTAGTTTTAGATTTTAATTGATACAACTCCAAAGTTTAGGGGTTTATTGATTTTTTTTCCCAAAATTTATTAGTCAATTAAAAAACACAAAGCTTTGATAATTATTACCCCATTCTACTTGTAAAGTTTCTTATTGGGCACTTTGACCAATTTGCATGCTTATGCTTTGGGATCAGGCTTTTTATTTATTTATATATTTATTATTATTTTTTTAAGAGCTCAAGGCTGTGTATTATTAATCATTTGAATCTCTTTATTTATTTGACTATTATTATTTAATCATTTGATGACTTTATGGCTCAACTTAAGAATAATCTTTTACAGAAATAGCCCTTTTTCAATATACTATCAGTCTACTACATCCTAAAAATTTATAAAATATTTTAACATTTCAATTCTATTTTTTTTTTCCAAAAAAATTCCGTTTGAATAAAAAGATTGTGAATTTGAACTTATGACTTATAAAAATATATATATTTAAAAAAATATTATTAATATCTTAATCTTGAGTTATATTTAGATCGTAATTTAAATATTATCTTAAAATAAACCATTAAAGTATATAACTATGCATAAGTTACTATTATAAGTTTTTTTTTTTTAAAAAAAAAAACTAAAAATGTTACCACTAACTAAAATAAAAAAACAATCTAATTATCTTATAAAAAAAAATCTAATTACGAGAATAATGTCACAATATGCATGTTCAGAGGGTTGTATAGCGTTAAGGAAGTTTTTTTTTTTTTTTTTTTTTTTGGGGGGGGGGGGGGGGGTAAGAATGAAAAATAGAAATGTATCAGATAGCTATTTTTGAAAACTTTTTATTTTATTTTATTTTTTAATTCTTTAAGAATATGAATAAGAAAAATGAAAGTCTATGCTTAAAAAACGGCGGGGGGGTTGGCAATAATTAAATTGAAGTTAAATAACTTTAACTTAATTAAATTAAGCATCCTTCCTAGACAATGGGAATAACATTTTTGTTTTTATCTAACCTAAACTCTGTTTTCTTTCTTTCTTCTTTTTCTTTTTTAAGCCATGTGTGCAATTTTTTTTTTTTAATTGTGAGTTTTTGTTCCAAACTTTTATAGGTCGGTCCAATTATTATCATATTTTCAAATTTAATTTTCAAGATTATTTACTAATTTATTCGATAAATTTTCAAAAGAACGAATCGCATCGCCTACTTTAATATTTAACTTCACGATATTAGAATAAGCATATAACCGTTTCTTTATTTATTCATCAAAATATGATAAGATGCAAATTGACTTTAACAGTGTTTTACCATTTTATATATTTGATTTAAATGAGAAATTTAGAGTGGAATATTTTGCGATAATACATTTAAATGAAATGTGAATAAATAATGTGGAAAAGCTTGAGTTATTACTTTAATTTACCCCACTTCTAAATATGGTTTATATGTGTATTTATTCTACGAGACCACACAACTATAAAAAGTAAAGTTAGTGAATTTGGGAATCGAGTGCTCAAGGAAACTCTCAGCCTAGCTCGTAATAGTTTTATTTATTTGTAATATTTATTGTTTTTAACTGTTATTATTATTGTACTTGAAAAAAAATATATGGTGAATTTCAATTAACAATAAAGTCAAATTACCTGTTATAATTAACTGTTATGGTCAGATTTAGTTTCAATTTTATCACCATAGTTTTTAAAGTTTTAATTTAGTTTTCATGGTTTATGTTTAGTTTCTAACTTATAATTTAAAAAGTTTTAATTTAATCTTTACTAATTTAGTTAAACATTCAAAATTGTCGCTCGTGTTGTGATATTAAATAAGTGAGATGTTTTTTTATTCACGTGACAAGAAGAAGATATTTTCTATTATTGTGGAGTGTGTAAATACGATGGTTTGCTCTCTGTCTGTCCTTTTTTTTTTTTTTTTTTTTTTTTCTTTCTTTCTTTCTATTTTTTTTTTTTTTAAATATAATAGAATCCTAATTTATGTGGCTATGCTACATGGAATCATCTCATTCACAATGCATTGGTATGATTAAGACAAATAATTTAAAGAATTAATTTAATTGAAAACTTTGATCTTATATATAAAAACAGTTAAATTACAAGTTTACTCCATGAGTTTTAATATTTGTGCTTATTTAGTTTTTTAACTTAAAAAAAATATATAAAATAGGTCCTTGGAATTTTAATTTTGTGTCTAATAAGACCATGGAGTTTCAGTTTTTTTGTCTCTAACATATTCGAATCATTTTAAAATGAACTAATCTATTAGATATAAAATTGAATTTGGGGTCTAACTAATCTATTAGATATAAAATTAAATTTTATGTCTAAACTCTGAACTTTGAATTGTGTATCTAGTAGGTCCATGAAATTAAAAAAACCAGTTTTAATATTTGTGCTTATTTAGTTTTTTAACTTAAAAAAATATATCAAATAGGTCCTTGGAATTTTAGTTTTGTGTCTAATAAGACCATGGAGTTTCAGTTTTTTTGTCTCTAACATATTCGAATCATTTTAAAATGAACTAATCTATTAGATATAAAATTGAATTTGGGGTCTAACAAATCTATTAGATATAAAATTAAATTTTATGTCTAGACTCTGAACTTTGAATTGTGTATCTAGTAGGTCCATGAAATTAAAAAAACCGTTGAATAGGTCAATGATCTATTAGTACAAAATTGAAAATTTAGAAATCTATTGAATATAAAATTATAAGTTTAAGGACGTATTAAATACTTTTTAATGTTTAGAGACTTTCATTTGATAAAAAGCCTTCAAAATATATTTGGACTCGGATCGTATGTCACGTTGCTGGATTTTATGGGCCACAAAGAAGAGCTGTTCATAGGCCGCCAAGTAAAGGGTTACTTTTCCTTTATGACTGGGCCTTTACTGGGCCGGTTACAAATAGTGGGCCAAGACATTGATTCAAATTTACTTTGGGCTTTGGTTTGTGGCCCATTAGATCCAACATCCACAAGCCCAGAAAGCGGAGCCGAAGAAGAAAAAAATATCGATCCAAATTAGAAATGAGAAAAGAACATTACGCTCCCAAATTTCACGCCAAAACTCGAGATCAAAGTCGAGCTTTTTCCCTGTAATTTTCGTTGTGATTTCAGAGGAACTTTACAGGGACAGAGAGTAGGTGATGGTGCGGGTAGTTAATTGTTGGTGTTTTTGCCATTGATGGGCGAAGATTGAGATTGAGATTCAAGCCAGTTTGCTATTTTTTTAGTGGCAAAACCTAGCCAAGAAATCTGGCAAACCTTGGGGGATTGAGGGCGCGCTTGTCGTTGAAGCATTCCGTTTCCGATCACAACGACGACGAGGAAGAGTGCAGGCCTTGGCGTCGCAGGCTTTTTATGGCTTTCACATGGCGCTCCGCCCTCAAGATTACCGTCTTACTTCTACTTCTTGCTGCTGTAGTAACTGCTTGTTTCACCCTCCCAATCGAGAAGGTATCAAATTGTTGTTTCGATCAATTCTTCCTACTGCATTCTCGTTTCTCGTTCTGTATATGGTTGGTGACTATTGCGCGTCGATTATTCTTAATTTTCCTTGATTCTGGAAGTTATTTGACGTGGCATATCCATTTCCATATCCATCTGTTCTTGAATTGTGTTTGAGTTTAAAATTTGGGCTCTGGGGAAGCTTTTGTTCAAATTTTATTTTCCTTCCACGGGAATTTATTGATTTATGTGTTTGTGTTTCAATTTGTAGGGTGTTTAGTTCGTTCAACTGATGAACTATATAATTGAAGTCTATTTGTTGGCTTTCGAGGCTGAAATATATATGACGGATTACCCATTTCTAATTTTTATTGTAATGTCATACAATTTGAACCGATCACTTATTTAAAATTTGACACTGTTGCAGATTCTGAAGGACTTTTTGCTATGGGTTGATCAAGATCTTGGCGCTTGGGGTCCACTTGTGCTGTAAGTCAGTGTAGCTAGTCTTTTGTAGAACCCTTCAAGTTGCGTTCTAAATTATGTATCTTTACCATCGCTTTCCCTTCCTCTCACTATTGGGGGGATATATTGGCAGGTCTGTTGCATACATTCCTTTGACAGTTTTGGCAGTTCCTGCCTCTATACTTACCGTAAGCATTAATTAATCCTTCTTATACCTGGTAAAAAATATCATGTGTAGAAGAATGCCTCTAGAATGAACTTATTTTTATGACCTCAGATGGTATGCATTGTCTGTCTTTCAGCTTGGTGGTGGTTATCTATTTGGGTTACCTGTGGGCTTTGTTGCTGATTCCATTGGTGCAACTGTTGGGGCTGGTGCAGCATTCCTTCTTGGACGAACTGTAATATTCGAACCCTTATGGCTGTCTGTAATTCATATTAATTCTGTGAATTTTAGAATTTGAATATAGAATTATTATTGGGAAAGTTCATTTTTTCCATTTGTACTTTATAATTGTCATTTTTGGATCAAATATGTATGACTGCTAGTTGGATGATCATCCTTTTCTGGCATTCTGTACAGATTGGGAAGTCGTTCGTTGTTTCCAAGCTGAAGGATTATCCACAGTTTCATTCAGTTGCAATTGCTATTAATCGGTCTGGATTTAAGGTTCGTCTAATTTGTTTACAATCACCTTGTTTGTTTACTGGTGTTTGCATAGCATATGGAGGAAGGTTGTCATCTGGAAATTCATATTTTTCCCATACCTTTTATTCAATCTTTAAAATCACTTGTATCTTCTGTTTCTTTGGAAAAGAAATAACACCTTGTCTGTGTGGCTTTCAGTTCATTTGCTTCTTTGTTTAATGTTGATGACGATGAACAACGTTGGCTGTTTCTTTAATACCAATTCTTGTTTGTTGTCATACTTTTTTTTGAACTAAAATTGCCTTCAATTAGTTGTAAAACTTTCATGGGATAAAATGAATGGTAGTTTTTCCCCTTCCCCTTAATGTCATGTATCTACATAAAAATGTTTCTCCCCTTACATTGCATGATATGAAGCGTACTGAGTTATAAATGAAACTACAGATTAAATTTTGAAATGCAATCCCAGAGGTGAGAAATGATTCCAGTGCCAGTGCATTTATTTTGCTAAACTATATGATTCAAATAAATTGTGGGTTGCCAGCTGGGCGTTTGCGAATGAGTGGAAGTTGATGTAGAATGTTTGGCTATATAAACTGTTTGCATCTTAGTACCTATGAAGCAAAGTTAATTTGCATTTTAGTACCTAAGCAGCAAGCTGACTGATAAGAAATAAATTGTTATATTGCTTTAATTAGATTGGCTTCTCTGGTATTTGTATTTGAAATGACTGAGCAATGGTACTTGTTCATACTTCACCCAATGTATATATATCTCACTTGGAAATAGTGAGAAATAATTTACACATGCGGTTAGTGACCCAAAATTTTCACTTTTGCAGATAGTTTTGCTGCTCCGGCTTGTACCTTTACTTCCATTTAATATGTTGAATTACCTATTGTCGGTGACTCCTGTTTCATTAGGGGAATACATGTTGGCTTCATGGTTGGGAATGATGGTACCTTCTTTCTCATGTTCTTATAACATCTAAAATGACCTTACGTATTTCAGATCACAATTTTACCATAATTTGTATGTTGATCAGAGCATTTATCCTATGTACAAGCACAAACTGTTGGTATTTTTGTTTCATTTGTATGGCCGTGTCTCAATGCAAAATTTATTAAATTTGTCTGTCTCCAAATTTTAGTTTTCTGTCCATCTTTAGTGCATGAATGGGGATTTTTATATTGCAACTAGTGATAACTTCATTGATTATGCTGTCATGATCAGTTAAATTCATGGACATTGTAGTTTTCAGCCCCTTTGGCTCTTGTTCATTCATGATGATAACTTCATTGATTGTGAAGACAAATATTATATATGATTCTGGAGATAGTTCAAGAGTCTGTTAGGAAGAGAAATGGCAAGGTGCCAAGTACCATTCAGATAGCCTTTTGAGAGGGATTATCTCTCTCCTACCCAAATCTTAGCTTACCTCACCTTGGCCACAATTTTAGTATAAATACCCCCTCCTAATCGTTACTAAATGTTATTCTCATTCCATAATATAAATCAGGCCTGTATGTCCTTCTAGATACCTGCTCGCCCAATATCCATATTCTGCATTTTTACCCTTCTTGGATAAGCGTTTGATATTGAGGAGGGGAGCTATTGGTTAACAATTTGTAGTTATTGTTGAATGATATGATATTTAGGTATACATTGTTCTTCATCCAGGTGAAAGATGGAAATTTTACAAATTAGTGATTCTTTGTTTTATTTCTTGTCTTCTGCGTGTGTGGGCATGATTCACATCTGCATGCTAGAATCGAGGAATTATGACTTTCTTTGTAAATGTCTAGATTTATCAACTTTAGGTACTAATTTTAAGTACATATTTTGGTCTTTCACCGTCTCTAATGCAGCCCATCACCCTTGCATTAGTATATGTTGGAACCACACTCAAAGATCTTTCTGATGTTACGCATGGTTGGGACGAATTTTCAAAGACTCGTTGGGTAAGTGCTCTTTATCTTCTACATTGGGGAGGGAAGGTAACACATCTCTTTTATGGCTGTTGAGTATCAAGATCCTGATTGGCATGTTTCATAGACAGCCCCAAAGTAACACTAATCTCATGAACTATGAACATTTATCAAAAATATGTTGCAGAAGTACCACTGGTTTTTGAAGAGCTTCCACACGATATATACCTTTTGTTCTTTCTGCTCTGATGCATATTCTTTTATTTATTGTGGATGCAGGCATTCATAATATTGGGTCTTGTGGTATCTGGTAAGTTAATTTTGTTTGCAGAAACTTATACCCTTTTTTTGGGGTTTATTTTCTTGTTTTGTTTTTGGCTGGGGACTGTTTGTAAGAAGATAAAAGGTTGGTAATAATTCTAAGGAACGGCGTGAGACAAAAAAAGGGTAAAAATGTCCTTTTAGTCTTATAAAAAAAGATATTTTTCTTGTATGTCATCTGCTACTTATCAGGAGAAATCTATGAGCATCTGTCATCGTAATGTGATATGTCAATTAAAATAATTAAAACAACATTGAATGCTTCAGGTGGAGAGGAGGAAGAGTGCTTAATAATTAAAATAACATTTGATATTCGGCTTTAATTTATAGTGAACTGTGACACTGAGCTTGACTCAATTAAAGATAAAAAAGAGGGAACGTCCCCCCAAGCCCCTTTTCTGACATTGATTTGCATGCAGTGGTTCTGGCGTACTGCGTTACCAGAGTTGCCAAGACTGCTTTGGAAAAAGCTTTGGCTGAGAACGGAGATGCTGCTGATTATTTGGGTATCTCCTCCCAGCTACCCATTGTGGCTGAATCATCGCCTGTTGATCTTAACCAGCCCCTCATAATCAAGATTGACTCTCAAGATGATCGCAAATGAAAAGAACTCTTTTGACATGTAAATTCTTCATTCTCCTCCTTCAATAGGCCAGGCTTCCCCGAACATTGGAAAAGTGTTATTTTTGTTGTATGTACAATCCATATTCCATAACATAGAATATAGTTTCTTGATATAGAGCGGCTGATTTATAAATTAAGCACGTATTAAAGTGTAGCTGCTTGTGTTTTTTTTTTTTTTTTACTATTACAATAAATGTGACATTTCTATTGATTAAAGTAATCGTTTAGTGAGTTATCTCTGTGATCTAGAGTGATTTCTGGCACCGAGTCTGATTTGTTTCTCAGATGGTAGGCATGTTGTGATTAAACAATTATTGACTTTTCCACTTCAAATTGTGTAGTAATTTTCCTGTCCTCCTTGATTAGAAAAGGAAAAAGAATCCACTCTCTTCCTCTGGTATCATCTTCTCCTCAAAACAAGGTGATTACTTTTGATTCCCTACTCACAGACGTCCTTTTGCCTTTTCTTTCTCATCAGTCTTTTTATATAGCATTAGAGAACGTTAAGGTTCATGCTTGCCATATTCTGCTTCTGATTTGGTTGCCTGCAATCAGCATTTGCTGGGTAGCTATTGCAGCGGTGCTGCTCGCATTGTTGATCATCAGCTAGCAAAGCTCCTCACAATAGATGAGCGCTTCTTCTAAGCATGGTTTAGTTAAATATTTTTGTATGCTATGATGAACAGTAATTGTTAAGCCATCAAACTTGATTAATTGAAATAATTCTAACCTTGAATCCTTATTTTATAGGATAATTGCCTTTGAATGGATCACTAATTGGAATGATTATTATTGGTTCACTTGAATTCTTAATTTTTAGGATAATATCCTTTGAATAAATCACTAAGGTTTGGAAAAGGACTCAAATTTCAAATGATGGAAGTTTGAAGCATAACCTCTTTGTTTTGAAGTTTAGTTTGTATAGGTATGAAATCTACAGATTCAGTATTAATGTTCAAATTTTCAATGGCTTGGATTGTGGGCAACTAACTGGTAAGCAGATGAATTTAGAAGAAATATCTACATAGTCTTACTTTGGATTCATTAAGCATTTTTGTTTACTTTCTTTCTTTACTTTTTATCTGCCCCCAGTAAATACTTTTGACCTCTTTCTTACAAGCTATGGTCTCCCCCCCTCCCTTTGCAACGCCATGCCTTCTCTTTGAGAAAATCTTTCCACTGTGCTGAAAAATCATGAGCATGGTTGGGAGACTGCTTTTAAACTGTTTTCTGCTTTTGTTCTAAAGTGAAATGTGTTTAGATAATTTTTTAGAAGTTACTTTAATTATCTTTTAGGCTCAGCCTGTGACTTATGATTTCAAATGCACAATAACCTTAACCACACGGCTTCAAACAAAACAAAATTAGAATAAGAAATTATTTTGAGAAACAATCTATCAAATAAACAAACCTGTAACTCTATGATTGATCTGAATGAATTATTAGACTGCTTACAACTTGAACTTTTGATAAAATTTAGGCACGGAACCAGTAAATGGAAAAACTCCTGTCTGTCAGAGAATTGTAATCCAAAATGTGTATTGTCTCAATAGTTGTTTGTGGTGAAGAAGAAATTGACATGAAGATGCATCCAATTGTTGATAATCTTATCATAGGATATTATTCTTCAAATAGTTATGTAGAATCCATTAGCTGCCATAGTAGGTGGATAGAACTGCATATGAGGACCACTCAGAAATTAAGTTCTTCTCTTTCTTTTTCTCTTTTTTCCTTACAGTTTAAATTTCAAAGTTCTTTTGCATTCATTGTGTGCCAAATTTATCAGCAGCTGCACAAGCAAAGATCAGAAACCATGTGATATGGGAATGCTTGTAAGTGAGAGATTTTTAACCCTTATTATTATTGTTATTTCCTTCTCTTATCCATCTCTTTCAAGTTTCAAAACAGCATGTGGTGCCTCATTTGGCACCCTCTACACATATGGAAATTCCATAGCATAGTTGCAGAACCCCCTTTCTCTTTTAGTGTTACTCAAACAAAAGAGCACGTTGAATCGAATCCCAAATCTAGGCATGGTAAACCCCTACCCCGGCCCCAATCATATTATAGGTTCATCAAGTGTAGATCTTTTTCATTATTGGCTAGGGTACACTTTAAGTTGCAAGGATTAAACTAGAGTAGACCAGACAATGAAGGGTAAATCGATGATTTGTTTGGATGTAGGGATAAAGGATCGAACGTAGTTTCGGGTAAATGTCGTTGAAAAGTTTGTTTTGTAAACAAGGGTACTGTTGGTGATTAAAACACGATTGACTTTTAAGCTTAAATTAAGGGAAGAAAGGCATTTTGTTTAGGTGTTTTGTCACCATTGAATTGGCTTTTTACAGGTAAAGTAACCCCTTCAATGGAAGAAAAAAAAGGAAGGGGGGAAGGGTAAGGTTAAAGGGGGAGGTTTTAAACTTTTAAAGGAGGACACAAAATGATTTGCTTAGGAAAGAAGAGTATGTTGTTGGGGGGAAATATAAATATATAGTTGCATGAATGTGATTCTTCTACATTCAAGCACTAGCTTAGGATATGGCTTTCACCCACCTAATTGTTGTTAAAGCAAAAGCTTCATTGTCACAAAAGAAAAGGCAAAAAATAACTTGATTGCAGCAAACTTCATTCTACCCTTCTCTCTCTCTCTCTCTCTCTCAGCAGCATTGATTGGATTCAATAATTCATTGTGAACTATTGTATAATTTAGTGCATGTATACAAGCATTTTCTTTTATAGATTACTTTTTTTTTTTTTTTTTTAACTTCAAAACAACACTTTACAAATGTGGGAAAGAAATTCAAGCTTACGATAATCAGACGCTAATACGCGACTACTTAAATTTAAGAACGTATATTCTTATTTAGAATACGATATTGCAAAGATGGAGGTTTAAACTTTTAACCTATAATGAAAGTTACTAGTTTTTTGACCAATTAAGTTATTCGCCATTTATAAACATGTACTTTGCTATTGCATAGGGTTTAGATTTGGGATTTTAGGTGTGACTGATAAAGGATTTTAGATAATTATGGCATGCTTGTTTATTTCAAATTTGGGGTTGAATTGATTGACCAACTATTTTTAAAATTAAAGCACAAACGATTAGATTAATAACACTTTAAAAGAGAGAGAGAGAACTCAGCCAAAATTTGTGCTAAAATTGCACACTAACAAAAATCAGGAAAAATTTCTATTCCCACCATAATATGGACACTACTTTCATTAATTGTCAACTACGTCAACAATATTTAGAAATGATGTGGAATTTTGCTACACTAAAAAATGTATATAAAGGAAAAAGCATAGTGTGACAATACTAAAAAAATATTCCACAACTCCGTCAGAGCGATTAAAATCATAGTTTTGAAATACTAGAAAATTTTCACACAGCCAGATCCTAGGGATTGTTGAGCCATAGAAATGGTTGAAAGTCTATTTGTTTTTTAAAAAATAAAACAATTTTTAGATAAAAAGTGAAAAAAAACTAACTTCACAGTTAAAACATTCCTACCTCGTTGAAATCATAACTTTCAGGGTAAAAACTTGGTTTCCTGTAATAATTAGGAACAACCCAGATTAATTAAGTTTGTGAAAAAGAATGAGAGAATAGCACAAAAAGGCAGTTCATTGAATAGAGGTTATTAATGAACATATATCCAAGGTTGGGGAGAGGAAAATCCGCCAAAAAGCTTCATTTACAGCCCACTGTTAATAAATTCCAAAGAATCAAAACAGTTCTTCAAAATGCCAAAATCTGAATTCTCACCATTACTGTTTATGAGCCTTATCATCATCAAGCCGAGCCGAGCCGAGCCACTTTCCTCATGCCAAGTCAAGCCAAGCCAAGCCAAGTTGAAAATTTTAAGCACTCTTCACTTACTTTCTTTTCTTTTTCTTTTTCTTTCTCTGTTTTTAAAATTTTCTTTCCGTCCAAACACTCACACACACACACTCTCTCTGGTTCAAACAACTATAAGGGAAGGAAGCTCTATCAACACAAAGTAGAAATGTGTTGTAAAAAACAATATTATTAAATAAAGCCCCAAAAGAAGCACTGATAGAGTAAGGCTTTGGACAACCTCTCTTTCTCTCCCCTTCATTTCTCTCTCTCTTTCTCTCCTGTTATACCTTGTTTGGCACCAATTTCTCTGGTTTCTTCTCTCATTTTCTCAAGCATTTGATGACAGTGGTCCTCAAAGAAGGTAGAAATATGAATACCATTTACAAATCCTTCTGTAATTAGCCTTCTTCATCATCTTCTTCTTCTTTAGCTCTCTATTGTTCTGTCAGATCTACAACCATTCATTCCTCTGTTTCTACTCCATTATTATTGCGTTCTGTTCCTTCTGAGACGAAGCAATGAGTAAAGAAGAGTTCTTAAAGATCCAGGTAACCCTTTTTTTCCAGCCACATTTCTTTAATTTTTGAGATGAAATGCAAAATCCCAGTTGGATTTGTGGCGAAATATGATGTTTTTTGTGCTCTGTTTTTGTGGGCTTTTGTTTGTTTTTTTTGCTCTGTTTCAGAAATGTGTTCTTAAAGTGAATATCCATTGTGATGGGTGTAAGCAGAAAGTGAAGAAAATCTTGCAGAAAATTGATGGTGGGTTCTCGTTTTCCCTTTCTGTTTCTCCTCAATTTTTGCTTTAGAAGTTTTATCTTCTTGTTCTCTGGTTTTTTTTAATGGGTTTTTTTTTTATTGTTCAATTTTGTTTAGGGGTTTTCACTATAGACATAGATGCGGAGCTAGGGAAGGTAACGGTTTCTGGAAATGTAGACGCAGCCACTTTAATCAAAAAGCTCTCGAAATCGAAGAAATATGCAGAGATTTGGGGAGCTCCAAAGGTAAATCCAAACAATAACAATGGCGGCCAACAGAACCATCTTACGAATCAGATGAAGAATTTGCAGATGGAGAATGGAAAAGGTGGGGGTAATAATAAGCAGGGGGCCCAAAAGGGTGGAAATAATCAGCCGAAACCGGGCGGCGGCGGAGGTGGCGGTGGTGGTGGTGGGCCGCTGCAGATTCCGCCGCAGCAGCTTCAACAGCTGCAGCAATTACAGCAGCAGATGAATGGGTATCCGTTTCAAGATCCGAAGATGTTACCGCCGCAGTTGAAGGGTTTGAAAATGCCGCCGTTTAAAGATCCGATTCCGGCAAATCAGAAGGCGGTGAAGTTCGATTTGCCGGGGGAGGATGATTATCTGACTGATGACGATGATCTGGATGATGATTATGATGAGTTTGAAGATGATGATCTTGAAGATGATTTGGACGATATTACTCTTCCTCCGAATAAAATGAAGCCCATGATGGGTGGTGCCGGCGCCTGCGGTGGTGGCGGTGGGAGTGGGGTTCAGATACCAAACATGATGATGATGAATGGGAATATGCATATGCAGCAACTAATGAACGCTCAGAAGGCTGCTATGGGAGCTGATAAAAAGCCCGGCGGCGGAGGCGGTGGCGGAGCGATGCCAATGCCAATGAATGGAATGGGCGGTGGAATTAATGACGGCAAAGGCGGAAATGGAGGAAAGAAAGGAGGTGCTCCCGGCGGTGGCGGTGGCGGAGGGAATCAGAATCATGGCGGCGGTGGTGGTGGCGGCAAAAATGGGGGCAAAAACAGCGAAGCTAAGAATGGGAATAATAATGGTGGGGCTCACAAGAACGGCAACAATAGCGGCGGCGGCGGCGGGGGTGGCGGCGGTGGTCCTATTATTAATGGCAACGGCGGGAAAAAGGTCGGTGGTGAAATGGGTCACGTAATGAACGGTGGTGGTCCTCATGGATTTCCAAGCATGAGTGGTCCTCACGGGATGCTGGCGGGAGGAATGGCCGCCGCCGGCGGTGGCGGCGGCGCCCGTCCCATGGGGAACATGAACATGCCAATGGCACAAATGGGGAACATGCAAATGAGCCAAATGGGCTCGATTCCGGCCGTCCAAGGGCTACCAGCGACTGCCATGAACGGCGGCGGACCCGGCGGTGGGTATTTCCAAGGAGCAGCCGGACCGGCGGAGGCAATGGGCGGAAATCCATACCAACAGCAACAGTACCTGGCGGCGATGATGAACCACCAACGCGCCGCCATGGCGAACCAACCGATGATGTACGCGCGGCCACCGCCAGCGGTGAACTACCTGCCGCCGTACCCATATCCGCCGCCGCCACCGGGCGGCGACAATTACACCTACTTTTTCAGCGATGAAAACACCTCAAGTTGCAATGTAATGTGAAAAAAGAAAAAGAAGAAAAAGAAAAGGAAAAAAAAAATCCAGAATTTGCAAAGCTTTGCCACCATGATTAGAGCTCTCTACTATGGTGATGAAATTCTGGTGTTCATGACAGATTAAAATGTTCAGTTTATAGTTTTCTTCAGAGCTTTAAAAAAAAACCCAAAAAAAAAGAAAAAAAAAGACTTAGAAGTTTGATGATGCTCTTATCTTATACTTGGGAATTAATGGTTTTTGAATTTTCAGTAAAATCTCTCCATTTAATTTTCTTTCTTTTTCTTTTGATCCTATTTAGGTTCTTCTAAATTATGGTATTTAGTAGAGTAGTGGGAGTTTCTCTTCTTTATAGGGTTTGTTTTGTTAGATAAATAATGAAAGTTGAGGGTGCTCTTTACAATATAATAAGAATTATTTTTCTTTTTTTTTAACAATGGGTTCAATGCGAAATTACAAATTTGTCCCAACATCTTTTACTAGTTCCAATTGCTTGATATGTTCCAAATTGGGATTTACAATGATTATTATTATTATTATTATTTCTTCTTCTTCCATTCCTTTATTATGTGAGAAGTCTCATGTGCTTTTGCTTCCTCTCTTTTGTTGATTTCCCAAAAATTAAAAACGTTCACTGTTCCCTTCAATGTCTGGTATGCCATGGATGTTTGTGAAGTGGACCTCACACTATGAGCTGGGATCCTCTGTGGATTGTCCCACTTGTCGATTTTTGTTCTCCATTTTATTTTTAGTTCAACATGTGAGATGAAGAGCTACGAACGTTTGACTTCCTGCCAAATGCATATTGCTTTAACCAGTTGAGCTATGTTCGGGTTATGTTCTCTCTCCATTTTCATTGGATGGGAAAAAAAATTGAAAATTATATATCATAGGCACTTATATTTAGTCATATCTTAACATAGTTCATTATATATCATAGCAGTAATTAACATGTGTTCCTTCTCTTAAGGTTGGAGATTCAAATCTCCAAACTTCCCACATTTGTTGTACTAAAAAAGAGAAAGTTGTAAGGGCAAGTTTAGAATGGCTTTTTAAGTGCTTAAAAACACTTTTTAAGCACTAAAAACTCATTTTTTAAGCACTTAAAAAGTCATTTCAAATTACATGTCCTATAACACACGCTTGCACTGATGTTATGTGTTCATTTTGAAATGGTAATTGGTGTTTTATTCGTTAATCTATGTTCGGATTGTCCATTGACTTAGTACTTACACTTTAGAAATTTATATGGTTTCTTCCAAGAATTGACTCTTTTATGTGTCAACAATCGGTTGAGGTCTAGTTAAAGCTTATAGGTTTAAATTTTTGTCAATGGTATAGATGCTAATATTCTAAAAGGAAAAAAAAGGGTATTTTATGTACTTGAATTGAAAAGTTAGATATGTGGCATTTAAAAAATGTATCCATTCTCTTCAACCTCTTGCATGTAAATATTAGTTAGGTTACTTCAATCTTTTCATAGTATTGACATAAAAGTTAACTTTATAATTCTTCTTAATTCAACAACATATGAGAGTGAAAAATTCAAACATTTGACTTCTTAATCGAGAGTACATGCCTAAACCAGTTGAGTTAATGCTCAAGTTGGCAGTTAACTTTATAAATTAATAGTATGGTTTTGTATTATATAGTGGTTTATGATTTAAACAATAATGTAGGAGTAATTTTTGTATGTAGGCTAAATTGTAAATGTATTATTTAGTACAAACTTGTTATTTTAATTAAGCAGTCTCATTTTATTTATAGGTTAAAATACTAGTTTAGTCATTGAACTTTTAAGATAGTGTCAAATGGCTTCGCAAACTTCAAAAGTGTTTGAGAGGGCATTAAATTTTGACCATTCAATTTTGTGTCTAACATATTTATGAAGTTTAAAAGTATTTAATAAGTCTTTGATCTTTCAATTTTGTATCTAATAAATTCATGACTTATTGATTTTTTTTTTTAAAAAAAATTCGTAGATCTATCAGACACAAAATTAAATTTTGTCTTAAATAGTACCTTCTCGTTGTGTCTAATAAATCTATGAATTTAAAAAAATCTATAATAGATCAAGAATTTATCAAACACAAAATTGAAAGTTTAGAGTCTTATTAGACATTTTTTAAAATTCAGAGACATATCAGACACAAATTTAAAACTTTAGAGTCTAAATTTGTATTTTCACCATATTTAAAATATTGAGGATGAATATTAATGAGAATAGCATTGAATACTTTCAATATTTTGATTTGTGTTAGATTCTATTATTGAATAAGTCTCAAATTTATTATTATGTTGTATGAAATAAAATACATTTGATTTTAGGTTTGAAGGGTATTGTAAAGTGGAAGAAATAGTTAAAACTATAGATTGATTTAATGTGGACTTTTTAAGACTTGATACAACCAACCCCTTGAGTTGATTTATAAGATGGAATTTAATGCTGTCATTTTTCATTTCGATGTTGTTTTGAATTATTTAGTAGAATGATTGTCATTGAAATTGAGTTGGGTGACCTAAATTTCTCAAAAAAGATCTTCCAAGTGGAACAACATTTTATTTTACTTTGATTTTCAACACTTAAGGGTGAAGAATATATTCTCTTACTTCAATTTTCTTTTTTCACAAAGGTAGAAAAAAGGGTAAAAAGATGTAAATTTAAGATGACTCTTTATTGACTAAATTTTATTAGATGAGATGTCACAAACGAATTGATTAAAGCTTAATTTAATTAAACAAAATGCTCTAGATTCATTTTATAACAAATTAACTTAACTAATTTTCAGTTTAACATCATTTTCTCAGTCTCAAATCAGTTAAACGTTATCATCAATTTAATCCAATTAAATTGGTCTAAATGTATTGAAACATCAAAATCAAAAGGGTATATATGTTTTCCTCTCCCTTGAATTTTCAATATCAAAGAAACGAAACATCACATTATTTCGAAATTATTGTTCTTATGATGTACATGTCATTTTAAGTGCATGATGCAAACAATTGACAAGAAATTCACTAGACTCACGAACACAAGAAAGAAAATAAAACCTTTTAATCATACATTTGGCGATTATAAGAGTGACGACTCGATCCATGATTGGGGGAAGGGGTCGGCAAAACCTCCGAACTCAAACCGCCAATCAACAAAATGGTAGTAGAGTATAGATGCTAGAAATCTATCATCTTGTTCAATCACAAGTTCTAAAAACAACGTTCAGTACATCTTTGACACTGACCACCTAACTAAACTCTCTAGTTTTTTAGATCAAAATTTGGAAGATCCAACGGCTGAGATTTCTTTGATGCAAAGAGTCTAGTCTTGTCAATGGAGCCCACCAATCAGAAGCCTCCCATCTGTTGATCATCTTCATCAAGATTAAACCTTTCACACATCTGTCCAATCAGAAGGTTACTGATGTGGAGCCCTACGTGAGGTCGCCAACACCTGATCATTCCTCAGAGATTTGATTCTCTGCGCCGCGGCGGACCAGATCTAATGTGGACTTGGGTTCTGATCCGTTGGATTGACAGAATATTTCAAGAAAGTCAAAGATGTCAGATTGATGAGTTTCAGGTCAGGCTGTATGGTTTGCAGTTTGCACGGGTGTCGACTTGAATGGAATGCATCTCACACAAAAAACAACGATTAATTTAATTCAGATTTATTTTTCAAAATAAATAAATACATAAATAAGATTTTTTTAAAAAAAAAAAAATCAACAAATGAAGTGTTCGAATGAGTTAGTTATGCTTAGGTTGGTAAATAAATAATAGTATGTATGGGAGTGGTCTTAGCAAAAATGATTTGTTTATAATTAATTTATTAAAATTAATTTTCATATAATCATTTTAATATTTGGTTCTACACTTTTAAAAGTATTTTTTACAAAATCAAAAGTGACTTTGACTTCTAAAGTGAGCTTAGCTCAGTGATAATTGATATGTACTTTCAACTAAGAGGTTAGAAGTTTGAATCTCTCACTCCCAAATGTGGTTGAGCTCAAAAAAAAAAGAAGTGATTTTGAATGATTGACGAAATGTTTGAGAGTGACTTTAAAATAAGTGTTTTAAGTCTAAATGATTCAATTATAATTATTTTTGTAAAAGTATTTAATTATAAATTATTTTAATATTTGATTTCACACTTAGAAAAGAAATTTTGCTTTTAAAGTATTTTTTCAAGATTAATGTTTGTTTTAAAAAAAATGATTCTAATCATCAAATTACTAAAAAGGGCATTACAGTTGAGAGGGAAAAAAATTAGAGGACGGTGAGCAAAAGTTATAGAGAGAAAAAAAATTAAGAGGGAAATAAAAAATTAAGAGATAAAAAATAGAGAACTAAAGAAAAGTTTCTAAGAGGAAAATAGGTGTGAGACAAGGGGGGCAAAAATTTTAGAGTGGGATAGAAAAATTAGAGAGAGAAAAGTTTAATTGAGGGAGCAAAAATTCAAAGATAAAGAAATAAAGTTAGAGAGATATAAAAACATTTTAGGAAGAAAAAAAGTTAGAGGGAGCGACAAAAAATTTCAAGAGAAAAAAAGTTAGCAAAAGAAGTACAAAAATCAAAGAGAAAAAAGTTAGAGAGATACAAATATTGTTTAGAGAGAAACAAAAATTAGAGAGAGAAAAAAAAATTATAGATAAAAAAGTTAGAGAAATTAAAAAATATATATTGGAGAGTAAAAAAGTGAGGAAAATGGAAAAAATTAGAGAGAATAAAGTTAAAAATAGAGATTATAAATATTTTAGAGATAGAAAAATTAGAGATAAATAATAATAGAGAGAGAAAAAATTTAGAAGGTTAAAAAAAATAACTTTTCACATTATTTTAAGACAAAATAAAATGAAATAGAAGGAGATTTTTTTATTTGAAATAATATAGTAATTTTAAGAACAATATCTCTCAAAATCAGTTGCCAAAAATCACTTGAGAATCACTGAAATTGATTTTGAATTCTTCCAAAATCACTTTTCTTTCATTGCCAAGCATCACCATTTTAAAACGGTTAAATTGTCAAAAATACCCCTAAACTATGGGGTTGGTTTCAATTATACCCAAAACTTTGAAAAGTTTCATTTTAACACTTGAACTTTGATATTTGTTTCAAAAATACCTTTGAAGGCTTTTTTTTCATCAAATTCATAGTTGAAAAATGACGTTTTTGCATTTGTATTGTTGCTTACGTGAACATATTTGAATATATACGTTGAAAAAAAAATCAAAACATATGCAAATATGTTATTTTTCGTCCATAAATTTAACGGAAAAAACCTTCAAGAGTTGTTTTAAAACAAACTTCAAAGTTCAAAGGTTAAAATGAAAATTTTCAAAGTTTAAGGGTATAATTGAAACCAACCTCATAGTTCATGGGTACTTTTGATAATTTAACCTTTTAAAATAGAAGTGATTTTGGAATGACAAAAATGATTTTGGTCATTCTAAAATCACTCCCAAATATGTACTAAATAAGATTTAAATCTTATTTTTAATTTCTTTATTTTTCATTTTGGATTATGTACTTTCCAAACGTTTATTTTGATCCATTTATTTCAAATTTTGTCAATTTTCGCCTCTATAATTTTAAAAGTGATTATTTTGATTTCTCTTTGCACAATTCAAACACAAATTTTATATATTGTGAAAATCCTTTAATACAAAACTAAAATAATATTTCAAAAAAAATTATTGAGTTTAGTATTGTTCTAAAATTGTAATTAAAAAAAGAGATAAAAATAAATGACAAGACTAAAACAATCCTTTAAAAATTGGATCAAAATGGATATCTTGAACGTGCGCCAACTAAAATAGATGAAAATATAGAGACCAAAATGACATTTAAAAGTACAATAATCAAATAAAAGTTGAAAGTAAAAAAACAAAAATAGAATTTAAACTTTTAAGTAATTAATGTATGGATCCAATATATTTCTAGGCCTGTTTGGCAATGAGTTTAGCTAATCAGATCGTGGATCTTGACCTTAAAACGGGTCGGGAAGAAGACCCGAACCCGGACCCGGATCCGAAAATGGAAATGGAGGATTGCGAGTTGTGCAAGGTAAAAAGAGAAAAGGAAGAAAAAGAAGAGAGATTCAAAATATACTGCTGAGTGTTTGTGGCTTTCACTTTTCTTTTTTCCTTCTTCGTTACTTGTTACACAGGTTTCCTCTTTTACACAATTCCAATTTTTTTTTTTCTTTTTCCTAAGCTTTTTTAGTTTTTTTTTTTTTCGAGAGGGATGATAATCATTCTTAGGTTAGGATACAAGCTACTACTTGTTTTCTCACTCTCTTTTATTGGTTTAAGGTTAAATTACAAAAAGTTATAACTTTGTTTGTATTATGTCCTCAGTTAAAGATTATAATTTTGATAAGTCATTGTTATTATTAATATTATTACTTGAGTGTCGACATAATAGGTTGATTGGACTAGTAAATAATGATTTGACATGACGTCACGTTGAAGTTAGTTAGTTGGATAAAGTAAAAGTATATAGATTAAAAAAATTCGGTGGAATGTGAGGTGAATAACTTTTATTTGTCAATTCTTTTGACAAGCTCAATCTTATTCTATTTAGTTGATTAGTTCTTTTTTGACATATTATCCCAAATTATGCCAACTTGAGCATAACTCGATTGGTATAAACAATATAACCTCAATAAAAATGTAAGATTTGAATCTTTACCCTCACTGTTGTTGAGTGAATTATAGATTCCAATCTTTCTCTCTCCCTGCAATAGCACTAGTGTGGGACTTTGCTAAACATCGTTTGATGTTAAGTTAGTGTCGAGCCTAGGTAATCATTGGTAATAATTAGTGTAATTCTTGTGTACCTTTCATTAGTGGCGACTGTGGTTATTTAGAGAATATCATTCAAGCTTGATCTCAAGTGGTATGTACATAATCTCAACACGAGGATCACACGCATTTATGATAAATGTTGTTACAATTTTTTTACCATGCCAAACCGAAGTTTCCTTGACCTTAGCCCGTCTTTTACTAATACCTCGATGTTGGGTGCTTTTCTTCCTAGAAGTGCTATGCATAAGTTCCAACAACACACACATATTGTTGAATTAATGTTCAAAATAACCATTGATTATTCTAATTAGCATGGTGGGATTAATGACAATGGCTTATTAGAGTCAAAACTAGAGGATGTAGTTTGTGAATTAAGTAGAGACATTACGAAAGTTGAAAGATTAAATTTATAATAATAATAATAATAATAATAATAATAAAAAGGTGGTTATTTATTTGAGGGGCATTTTAAAATGAGGGTTGAGGCGGGGCCAAGTGTTTCCCTATTGGGTGAAATGAAATGAGTGTTCATTTTCGAATATCCACTCTCTCTTTGCCACGTCATCTAATCCACTATTGCTCTATACTCTATACTCGCCGCCGATTCTTCCTTTTTCTTTTCCTCTTCTTACTCCTCTTTACACTTTCTCTCTCTTAAATTTTTATATATATATTTTTTAATATATCATTTTAGTCCTTTATTTTAGATTTCATTTCATTTTAATTTATAAATTTTCAATAAATCTTAAAATTAATTCTAAGACATCATGTGAATATATTTTCAAAATTCACAAAAGAAAAACTAATAGAGACTAAATTATTTTTTTGAAAAATTTAACAATAAAGCTTACTGTATGGACTAATTTTAAAACTTACTAAAAGTATTGAGACTAAAATTAAACATTTGAAAATTCATGGACTAAAATGGAGCAAAACTCAAAGTACATAAATCAAAAATATTATTTTAAACATATTTGTTTTTTAATTTAATGGAAAAAAGATTCAATTATGTATTTATGTGTGTGTGTATATATATATATATTAGTTCATTGAATGTAGGGGTTGGAATCAAATCTTCGTCTTTTAGAAAGATAATAGATGCTTTATTCATTGTATAATGTTTGGATTGACTACTTTATAGCACTGAACTTATGTGTAGGTCAATTTTTGAATAAGTATTGCAATTTAGATCATATACTTGAATATGTATACAATTAATGTCCTTAATTAGTTGTGTTTCCATTTTTTTTATTATTTGTGATTAGCTACGAACAAGAGGCTAAATTTTCACCGACATTTCTATATGTCTATGAGTTCGAAATCAACAAAAGAGGAAAATTAATATTTCTATTATATGGTTAAAAAAAATAAGAAATATATATATATATATATATAAAAAGGTTAACAAAATATCAATTATGTAAACCTAATACTATTAGTAAGAGCTTTTGATTTAGTTTAGAGGTGGGTTATACTTATTTATTAATTTAAATATTTATTTTATGAATTTCTTGATTTTTTAGAAAATATCCATCAATATTTACATTTCATTCATATTTTCATTAACATTTCCATAAAATAGAGACGTTGACATTTTGTCGACATCGATTAAACTTTGGCTATGAGCATATTTATATAGTTGGATGAGATTATTTTCGCATTGTATCGATCATTCTTCTAATTTTCTATAATAAGTTGAATTTAGACATATTCTCTACTGCTCTACGCAAGACAACAACATTTCCTTAGTAGTCATATCATGGGATTTGAATCCATTCTTCCTTTAATTTCTTTCACTCACCAATAAGGCCAACCTATGATAGTTACTAAACCATAGTCCGTTGACAATTCGATGTAATATACTGTTGAAGAATTTTATCTTTCAGGAGATGAAGCTCACCACTAAAAAAAAGAATTAATATAATGATTATGGTTACTAATTAAGATTAATTTTCTTCTTATCTCCACAATTATTACACTAATTCCATAAACTTGAGTACATATTTGAAATTTTATGAAACCTAAAGGTCCCAAACACAAAAATTAGTTGCTTATAAGCTTTGAATTATTGAAAAACTTTGCTAAACTCCCACGCATCAAACTTTAAATGTTCATGCCTCTTCTTCTTCCTTTTTTTTTTCTTTTTCTTTATTAGTGTGAACACAAAGAACTGAAGAAATGGTGGTAAAAAATGGAAATAATTAAAATGATGGGTCATTTCCATAAGATTGTAAATGAGTGGGAAATCAAAGCTATTATTATATATTAACCCCACTTTCGACAATATTATCGATTTGGCCTCCACTGGGGCCCACATTTTCGGCTCAAAGTTGACGACTGCTAAACGCCGTTAAATGTGATTAATAATTACGATTTTCTTTTTTCTTTTGTTCCTTTTTAAGGCTTGGAAATTCAAAGTTAATAATTACGAGTTGGGAAAAGTAAAACATGAATTGGCAAGTCCGTACCATGGAAGAATGGAAACAAGACCCCCCAAAGAATTGAATAATTATAAAAAGTACCCATCCATCGAACGCCGAGAAGGAGTTGAAATTTTTTTTCCCCCACGCGCCACAAGCTTTTATCCTTCAACATGTCTTTGATTTTATAAATTATACTCTTATTTTTTAAAAAATAAAAATTGCACAAACCACTCGTAAACTATAGAATTTGTTATAATCATACATTTGATGTTTTTAATTTGATCAATCAGTCTCTTGTACTTTGTTAAGTGTTGTAATCACACCCATAAATTTCTAATTTAATCAATCAACTTCTTATACTTTGTTAAGTGTTGCAATCAATTTCTTATACTTTGTTAAGTGTTGCAATTAGCTCATTCTGTTAGTTGATGTTAAATTATCTTTTAATTAAGCTTCACATGTGTGACTCACACGTAAGTAGGGAAGACCAAACTAGTTATTGACATATCCAAAAAACGAAGTACAGGGACTGATTGCAACACTTAACAAGTATTTTTGTACTTTCAAATATTAATAGTATTTCACATGGGTTATTAAGTAGTTTAATCCCGTCGACATGAGTATAACTCAACAATTAAATATTTATTCTATCTCTTGAAGTCAAAGGTTCAAATTTCGACTCTTGCCTCTTTTATACTAAAGAAAAAAAAAGTTTAATCTCTGTCAACCCATGAGTGAAGGATTATAAGAAAGATGTATGATTGAAGTATACCTAAACTTTGCTATTACTACTAATAGTGGAAGTTCCACTATCTTCCACTATGGGGAAGGAAGAAAACCTATCTTCCCCCTCTCTCTCTCTTTTCAACTCTAATTCTATCCACCGCTACAAAACAATGCCATTTTCCACTATCCCCAACCAACTTGTTTGCTACACTACTAGCTTAGTACAATTCCACTATTCTCAACATGAACTTTGTTACTCCAATGTTTCATTTTTTTGTGTGCTAATTCAATTCTCTCTCTCCCCCATGAATTAAGGGAAAATGAACAGAGGTTTAGATTTTGAATAGAAAAGAGGGAAGCTTTTGTTTTTTCTCTTTTTTGATGAAGTGTCACTTGAGTTTTGTACATGTTCTTGATATTGTATATGGGCCAAGATGGATAGTGGGATTATTGTTTTTTGAAATTTTTGCCAACTTTCAGTTGTTTCCAAAGTGTGTGTGAAAAATGATTAAAAAAAAAAAGTTTTCCTTTGTAAAGTGAAGGATTCCCCACTGTGCATTTTGGTCAAACATTTGCCTTTTCAATGTGCAACTCTTTCATGGTCAAGTTTGTGTGTATGTGTGTATGTTGAGATGATTGGAGTACAAAAACTTTTAGCAAGGTGGAATAGTTTTCTTCCCTAATTCTAAAACACTATGATTTCAGAAAGTTAGAGATTGTTTGACAAACTGTTTTCAAAACTAAAAAACATAATGTCAAACAAAAAAAAAAAAGTTGTTTCCAAACAAAACTTTGAAGCCTTTATTATATCTTATTGATTTGGGTGTCTATAAATTTTCTTGAGAACTCAACTAAAGTTTTGTCGATAATCTTGATAGATATTTTAGTTGATAAAATGAACCTTTTTATTAAATTTATTAAGATTTTGAATTTCGATGTGCTTTGTCTTTGATCTAGTTGTATAAATTAAACATGAGAATTGTCCTAATGAATTAAACTAAAGATCTTGTAGTTTATTGGAGACTTCCTTATTTTTCAACACATTTTCGAATACAAACCTTTTTCCACATTCTCTATTTTTCTCTCCCTCTCTCTCCTTCTCTCTCTCACTAATAAAAGAATTCCCTTGCATATTTGAAGGAAATTTTTGTATATAGCTATATAAGAGGTCATTTTCTCTCATTTTGTAGTACTTTATCACAAATATAGAGCCAACTCCCCCATGTCACTATTGTCCAAATCTCCCCTAGCTAAAAGAAAGGTGAAAATATTAAAAAAAAATAAAAACCCACGTGCATGGAAGAAGAATTGAACACTAATGTGCTGCTTACCAAACATCTTCTAATCCAAAAGTCATATAAATTAAGCTTGAGTTAATAGAGCTGATAGAAGAAACATTTGTATACTTTAATAGTGATTTAATGCCCATTATTTATAAAAGGTAAGCAATGATCTACTTTCGTTGTCACTATAGTGTCTGGCTGTACTTTAGTTCTCACTAGTCACTACAGTATCTAGCTGTCGAAACAATAACGCTTAGTACTTAAAAAGTAGGATGCATATCATCTCTTTTGATTCTTCTAAAGGTGTGAGATTTCTTGAGGTTGATCTTTCACCTCGATTAAGGGTGGGCCTATTTAAACACCGAAACGAACTTTGACTAGTAACTATTTGATTTGTGACATGAAGGTGAATATCTTTTTTACTGATAAATTTCTGTTTACTTTCACATGTCAAAGGATTTGCAAAGATATAGAAAGAATGGGACAAATGATTATGTCGTAACTTTGACAATTAAATAAAGCAAGATTGAGATCCCAACAAAACTTTTAAACATGAGAGAAATCATAGCACCCCTTTATTCCATTATTTTAAAACACATTTCCCTTTATTAGAAAAAAAAAATCTTTACATTATATAAAATTAATTAAATTAATTAAAAAGTAAAAATCTCAAACCATCAATTAGGGGAAGAACAAAAGCCTTCAACCCTTGAAAAAATTCAAAGATATATTACTATTCATGAAGTTCTTCTCATAAGCTATTAAATAATAACCATGTTACACAAAAGATTTATCAATCATTTCATCGTATGGATTGATATATCATAATCAGATCATATGAATTTGGAACTAAAACTATTAGACTCATTTGAATTTACACCAAAATTGCTATAATAGAAAAAGGTCACTTGGGAGATGAGTTGGAGTTCAGTAAAGGATTATGCAAAGGGACAAAACACACATTACACCACAATAACATCAAAAGGACATTTGGATATATCACATCCTCTAATAAGAGAGGGAAAAATAAAATTTTCTAAATAGTACAATTATTTCACATGTATCTATGAAGTATATAGCTTTTTTAGATTATAGCTGCGTCATATCTTACACATATTTGGCGGTTCATAGAAATTTAGATTTGAATTTTAGCGTACCTTAGAATGGTTAAAAATAGTCCAATCTTATATTTTAAAAGGTAACTTGAGCACTTTGTTAAAATAAATGGTTGACTACAAATGTAGCATAATTGCAGTAAAATATTGTGCCAATAGTAATAAAAAAAAAATTGTAAATTTGGTTCAAAGTAGCATAAGCCAATAGTGAATGTTATAATCATCTCAATCAATATCAAGATTAATCATCAATTATAGTGTAAACTAATGATTCATGCAAAAAGTTAAAGAATAAATTAGTCACTAATGTTAAGTGAACTAATAATTAGTAGGTTTAAAAAATTATTTTGAAATATTTTAGAAAATAAGACAATTCAATGAATTTCACCCAAAAAAAATGTACACGAACTTGCAAATATACCTTTCAAATCAATGTATATGATAATATGATCAAATTTAAGGGGCTAATTAAGTGTTTCAAAAGCTAATGAAAAAGAGGATTATTAATAGTCAACGTTGAAACAGAAAATTATTTGTTTGTATGTTTATTTTTTTCAAATTATGTGTTGAAATTAGTGTTCCAAAGCATGATCTTTCAAGTATTTTAAGTGAAAAGTTAGGTCATTATCAATCACATTAAAGTGAAAACTCTTAACTCTATTAATATATAAGGGTAGGAATTGAACTTACACAAAAAGCAAACTAAAGAGTTTCCATGACTATTGACTATTATGCAATGGAAGTGGACACCAATACATATTTTAACCCATAGCCAAACTCTATCTTCTTTCCTTTTTTGTTCCTCTTTTCTAATAAAATTATAAATTTAGTCCCATATTTTGAAGGTTGTGACTATTTAGACTCTAAGAGGATGTTTGGGGCAAGGGTTATAATAACCTGTGGAGTACTCTGCACTCCAAACACAGACTATTATAACTCCAGACTAAACAACTCTACATTTTAAATAATATTATATTATTTCACAGACTATTATAACTCATGTTATTATAACTCACTCAGTGCCCCAAATAGCCCATAAGTTATCAATTTCTATTACTTTTTATTTTTATTTTTATTTAGGGGTATAATTCTATTAAGTCTTTAATGTTAACACCATTAACGAAATATTGAAATAACATATGCATTAGTACACCCAACGTTCAGACGTGTAATTAAAATATCTTAGAAGCTTTTTTCTTTTTTCTTTTTTTTTTTTAGTTTAATATGTAGGGGTGAGAATTTGAACCTCTAACCTCTATCTTACTCGTCCCCTTATGAGTAGACTCAACTGCACATTGAGTTTTCAATGACACATCTCATCATTGATTTTGTAGTCACTTACATCTCCACTGCTACCTCGAGTTCAGCCAACATTAGGCATTTTGCTCTTACTTTGCAAGACTGACTACAAGCATACACCTATGAGTGTCTCACTCAATCTTCCGTGACTCTTAACCAGTTAAACTATGTTGTTGACAACATCTTAGAGACTTAATGGATATAATATTCAAAGTATATTGACTAAATCCATAATTTGACCTTAATTTTTTCTTTTTTAAAAGTTGACAGTCACGTGCTTCTAACACATACCTTTTTTAGGGGCCAAGATCAAGACTTGCCTTAAAGCTAATCCCTTTTCTTTGCCAACAAGCTTAGAAAGGATAAACTCAAATACATCTACAAATCATTTCCATACGCATGTGTTTTTCTTGTTTTTTTTATTCCTTTTTTTTAAAAATGTTTAGGTTAGGTTGAAAGTGAGGAAAAAAAAAGAAGCAAATACAAAATAGCCCAAGATATTCAAATCTTGTATTATTTTTCTCCTTTTGTCTTCTTATAAATCTTGAAAGTTATGGATTAAATTTATTGAATTTTGGTATAATCTTGGTATATGACACATGTATATTTTGTAGATAAGTCTTTATATTAAAATGGATTGATAAAAGTCTTATAACCCAAAGTTGCAAAACACTGAAGTAGCAAGTATAAGTTTAAATGTGATACAAATTCTTACTTAGAATTGATGATATACTATATTCTTCTTACTCCCATTTTATTTTTTGAATAAAGACAAATAAAGTCCTTGACTTTAAATCTCAACCCAATTTGTTAATTTTCAACTCAAGTAGTACCTAACTTCTCCTCTCACAAGTCACTAAAACCAAATCTCGCCTAATAAAATCACATTATATACAACCATCACATCTTAGAACTCTATAATCACTCACTAATAGTATTTAGACACGTCTAATAAATTTTAGCCTGAAACATAAAGATAACAAAGAGCTTGAGGACTAATAAGTAATTAAAACAAAATTGATTAAATTACAAGTTTAATCCTTGAACATTCAAGTTTGTGTCTATCAGATCCCTACACTTTCATTTTTGTGCCTAATAGATCCTTAACTTTAAAGTGTCTAATAAATTCTTGAACTTTCAATTATGTGTCCAATAGGGTCTCTAACGTATTTAAAATTTTAAAATTAACTAATCTATTAGATATAAAATTAATTTTTTTGTTTAATAGAACTCTAAAATTTAAAATTTATATTTAATAGATCTATTAAGTTTAAGATCAATGACCTATTAGACACCAAATTAAAAGTTTGATGATCTATTAGATATTTTTTAAAATTTAGTGACATAAGCTCAAAAATCTATTAAACATTTTATAACGCAAACATATAATTTAACCAACAAAATTTTATGAACAAACAATCTGATTTCTTGAAGATAGAAAAAGAAAAACTTGATGAAAGTAAATTATTATTTTCAAGTGATAATTCTTTTCACTTGGAATATTTTCTGATCCAACCAATCTCTCTCCCTCCCTCCATTGAAACAAGAGAGAAGGGATATGGAGAAAATCTCTCTGTCTCTCAATTAATTTTGAAAGAAGAGATGATAAGGGATATGGTAGAAATATATATAGTAATAATTAATTAATAAATAATAATATTATGAAAAAATGAGACATGAAGATGCTTTTTCTCTCTCTCCCATTTCCGACAAGTCGGCTCATGGAAACCATAAAAATTCAGACCAATTTGTCTGCAAATTATGGACATTTGTCCACTCTTTGCATAAGAATAACACCCATTATACTCTTTTTTTTTTTTTTTTTTTTTTTTTTTTTTAAATTAGGGTTTTTAGACTCTCAAAAATCCCTATTGATTTTATATTAAATGAAAAAGGGAATAAAATTGAAGAGGGATTGGAAGTCAAAGTAAAGGTTTTGAAGGATTGAAAGCACAAAGATCAAGGAATAATAAGGGCAGTGAGATCACATGGAGGCCATGATGAAATGGCTTTATTAGACTTCCTAAAAACCAACCCTTAATTCTCTCTCTCTCTTGAAGTTTGGTATCACACTCTATTTTCATTTTTAAATTGTCCCAATTCCCATGTTTTGTTTCCTTTGGCTTGATTTCCCAAGATGTCACCAAGTCTTTGAGTTTTGATTTTGGGATTTTTTTTTTCATTTTCATTGGAGTTTGATGGTAAAAGAAATTACAATGTAATTTAGACCCGTTTGATAACAAAAAGTTGTTTGTGTCTTCTCAAATTATTTTACGTCAGTTTTCTTAAAAATATTCATGTTGTCACAAGCAAAATTTGATGGAAGCATGATTGTTGATAAGATAAAGAATTTTGAGCTTGAGTCTCATCTTATATGACCTCATCTTCCTTGACTGTCACATTATTAAAGGGATATGACTCGAACAACATCATCGTCGAGATAAACCCTTTTTTTTTAATCCCAAGCAGTTAGGAAGCTTACATTTAATTGGTGTATTCCTAAATTCTCAAATGATTCTATTTCTCCTTTCAAGTAACTGAACATGTTGGCATATACTTGTACCTATCTAGATGTAATCTTAGCTAGAGATGTCCATTTAACCCGTAGAGTCGGGGCTCTGCGGGGACCCACCCAGAACGGGGCAAAGAATCTCCGATTACACGGAGAATGGGAGAGGGAGTGGGGAGAGTTTTCTCCCTGTTGGCTAAACGGGGACGAGGACGAGGAATATTCCTCGTCCTCAACCCCACCCTGCCCCGATTAGTTATTATGTATATATATAGCTATAAATAGAAAATTAAAAAAAAAAACTATAGTTAGAATTAGTTTAAGATTGTTTTTTTTATTAAAAAAAATTAAAGACTATGTTGTAATATTGAAATTTGAATTTTTAGAAATAGTTGTTTCAATATTATGATATTTTTATTTAAGATATATTATTGTTTTTATTAGGAAATTTTATAACCTTTTTCTTTAAATAGAAATTATATTGAAAATTATTCATTTAGAAGTCGTTGGAAAGAATTTCTATTATTGTTGAGAATAAATTTAAAAAAATAAAAAAACGAAAAAAAAAGAACGGAGAAAAATTTCCCATGAGGAATCTGATCCCCGCGAATTCTCCGAGAGAAATCCCCACCCTGATCTCCACGAAAATAAATGGAGAATTTCGCAGGGATGAGGATTGAAACAGGTGGCGGGAATGGAGACGGGGAAACTCCCCCCCCCCCCTCTACGCCTGCCCCGTGGACATCTCTAATCTTAGCCAACTTTATCCAAAAAGAGAAATAGGTTCTAGAAATCTACTTGATTTAGTTTCTAAAAGTAGATTAGAATTTTCGAAGTTATTTTTAGAAAATAGATGACATCATGAATAAATTTATTAAAGTTTTTGTGTTCAACAACATGTGGGAGTGAGAGATTCGAAGCTCTGACCTCTTGGTCAAGGATATTTTTTTTACCAGTTGAGTTAGGCTCAAATTTACATATACAAATTTATTAAAGAAAAAACTAAAAGTTAAATGGGCTTTCAATATGAATGATGAGTTGATCAAATTTCAATTTGTTACCCAAACCATAACAAACATAATTAAATTTTAAGGGTGTCAAGATCAGCTTTCTTAAACATATATAGGTATTGAAATTTCAGATGGCAATCTCTATCAAACTATTAAGGCATCACATGTGATGAAGTTGGGGGACCTAACTACAATATTGCAAAAGATAAAAATAAATTTGAGCCAGCTGAGATACCTATTAAAATCCCACATTTTTTCATGTACATCCACCTACTTACAACTGAAACCTAACTTTTTTTGGTTGATTTTTACAACTATAAATACAGAATTTAATTTATATGCACAGAGAATCTGATTTTGTTTCAAGGAATGAGGTGGTTGTATGAAGCCCCACCATTTTGAAATCTCCAAAATCTCATATTATTAATGAATATTTAATGCATGATGTTAAATAAGTTCAAGTTTATGAAATTTGGAAATGAGAAACTTAGGTCAATGTAATTTGTGTATTTAGATTGTAAAAAAAATAAAGGTTAAATTACAAATTTAGTTCTTGAACTTACAAGATTGTGTCTAATAAATTCTAGCAATTTTAAAATTCTAATAAAACTCTAAACTTTCAATTTTGTGTCAAATATGTCCTTGAACTTTAAAGTGTCTAACGAATCCTTACATTTTGAATTTTGTATCTAATAAGTCTCAAACTTATTCAACAATTTTTAAAATCCATGAACTTATTAGACACAAAAGTTCGAATATTTGGAATAAACAAACTCAACTCAATGTTATAAAAATCCAACTCATGAATCAATATCCCTTTAAAGATTACAAAATTCTAAATCCAAACTTTTTCATGCACCAAACAAATGTAAAAATGTCAACTCTGAGATTCTATTTAATGTTGTTGGGACATAAAACTCAAAAAAAGGGGAGGAAATTAATGAGAGACAGTCTAAATTTGATTTTTGATTGGCTAAATTACTAGCATTTGCAAATTCTCTCTGATACCTAATTGAATTTTAGAGTTCAGCTATTGGATATGTTAGCCCTACAAATCCTCCCCTATTCCTATTCTAATTCCCTCTCCCATTTAATATAACCTCTTATCTAAATTTTCATTTATAGGTCTCTTTTTCCAAATATGTAACCTAAAATTACCATAATACCCTTGGTAGAATCTTCAGAAAAGTACCTGTCTTCAGTCTTGGGTGGTCCAGGAGGGGCATTTGTGTCATTTTGACAAATGCCTAACTGACAGTACAGTTGATTGGTTATTGGTATAGGCACTGAGATTTTTCTTACTTTTAAAAATAAAAAAGAAAATAATAAAATAATAAATAATAAAATGGCAATGACGGGGGAAAGTACAGAAGGAAACGTTCTGATGTGTAAGAGTTATTGGATTTATTAGCTGCTCTCTTCCCCCAACAATCAATTTAAATCTTTTGTCCTTTCATTCTTTGCCATTTTTCCTCATTTTTCTTTCCCCATCTATTTTTCAACTTTTGTTTTTTTCAAGAACGTTTTCTCTTTTGATTTTTTTTTTGTTCCCATACAAAAAATACATCTATTAGCCTTTTAATGAACTATGAAATTTCTAAGGTAATGTGGGGGAGAAGACAGAGAGAAAAAAACAACAAAGTACTGAAAAAATTGAATTTCATTACCATCCCTAAGATCCCGTTTGATAATCATTTAAACTTCGTTTGATAATCATTTGGTAGTTTTTGAACTTTGGTTTTTGAAAATGAAGTTTATAAATATTACTTCCACCTATAAATTTCATTATTTTGTTATCTACTTTTTATTTATGTTTTTAGAAACCAAGCCAAGTTTTGAAAACTAAAAAAAATAATTTTTAAAAACTTGTTTTTGTTTGTAAAATTTGGCTAAGAACTCAAAAGTTTCCTTAAGAAAGACGAAAACCACAATTGTAGAGAAATTGTGAAAAACCGAACACAATTTTCAAAAATCAAAAAACAAATGATTATCAAACATGGCCTTAGATTTCGGTTCTTGGTTTTTGAAAATTGTATTTGTTTTCTCACCACTTTTTTACAATAGTTTTCATCTTTCTTAAAAAAAACATTTGAATTCTTAACCAAATTCCAAAAACAAAAACAAGTTTTAAAAACTTGGCTTGAATTTTGAAAACATTCGTAAAAGGTAGATAACAAAACAAAGAAACTCATAGGTAGAAGTAGTCTATAAGCTTAATTTTCAAAAACCAAATGGTTATCAAAACTTGGTCTAAATTTTCCAATGTTGTATTTTGGCATAACTATTTTAGCCTTACCATTATTTTGTCATCAATTGTTTACAAAGTAATTAAGTGATTTCAAACTTAAAATATTTAAGTTAACTAACACATTGATATGGACATGTATAGAAGACCAAATAGACCAATTGAGAGTTGGGATCGACACTAATAGCAAGAAGCTCTTAGATTCGGTGGTAATTTAACGTAATAGCATAACGAAAAGTTCTATATTTGGAACTTTGTGCTAATTTTCAAAAATGGATGTTAAAATATGAATAAAATGTTTTTCAAGTTTATCGCAACCCATAAGGAAAATTTATGCAAACCAAGTAAAAACTAAAAGAGGAAATTACTAACAAAGAAACTGAATTAAAATAAGAAAAGAAGGCAAAAATGAAATAAAGGGAAGAGTGGCCGAGCCGAGCCGAGCCGAGCCGAGCCGAGCCGAGCCCGAGGGGGTTTAGAGTTTGGCCGGTGGAGCGGAAATAAGGGAAAGAAGAAGAGAGCGAAGTCCAAAAGGGGCAAAAAGGGCAAAAAAAAAAGAGAAGAAGAGAAGAGAAGAGAAGAGAAGGAAGTGGAAAAACGATGACGGAAGCTTTACTAACGGCGAAAGTTGTCAGTTAGCCTGACTCTGGTGGGTCCCACTCTTTCTCTTTCTCTCTCCTCCCCTCTGAAGACGCGGGAATCTTTTTGTTTTTATTTTATGTTTTTTTTCGGGCACGGAGAAATTGATAAAAGTTAAAACATGCCTCCATGAAATAATTTCTTTTAAACGTTATTTCCATTCTTAAATTTCAATTTCGGCCCTTTTTTAACTTTTGGAATTTTATAAATCTGTCGATGTTTAAGATAATTTTTTTTTTCTTAAGATGGAAAGTTTAAGTTTCCATCTTTATATTCGTTGTACTAAATAAAATTTTGTACAATGTAACTCTGATGTTTGGAAGATGTCTAATAAGTTTTCAATTCTAAATTTAATGAAATCCCAAGATTTTCAATTTTTTTATCTAATAAATTCCTAACATATTAGACAATTTCTACCGTTCAAAAATGAATATATAATTAAATTTTATAAAATTGTTAACCACTTAAATTTGGAGACTTATTAGACATTTTTTAAAATTGAAAGACCTAATAAACGACAAATTATTCAATATAGACCGCCACATCATTAAAACCGTCAGATGTAGATCTTAAAATCTGTCTATCCCTAATAATATATCTAACGATGTAAAATCGTCAGCCACATCGTGGCACCCTCAAATACTTTCTCCTAATAAACACGATGCTTTAAATCTAGGACCTATTTTTTTTAGTTCAACAACATTTAGAGATGGAGGGATTCAAACCTATGACCTTTTGGTCATGAGCTCATACTTTATGCTAGATGAGCTATGTCTTATTAAAATTTAACCTTATTTCAATTAAAATTTACATGTCGGTACTGAGTATTACGAAATTGGGCCGAGTGGGAAGGCCCAGTAAGGGAAGAGATGGGGCCCATGGAAGGGAACAAAATAGCAAATACAACCAACCACGCCTCATTATTACACTCCCATCATTAACGCGCCATTTTTTTTTTTTTTTTTGCAGTTTCACACTTGCTTTGATAGAGACATTCCTTTCCTTGTGGGTTCCTCTCCTTTTTCCTCTTTTATTTTTCTCTAAATAGTTCCCACTTCAAAAATTTTAATCATGTTCTAACATTTATTCAAAAAAAAAAAAAAAAAAGAAAACAAATACCAAAATAAATAATGCTCGTACCTAGCCATAAATCTTCTGGAAAAAAGAAAAAAAAGAAAAAGAAAACTCAACCAATTTAGGATACCAATTTCACTATTTAATCAAGTTTAGGGTTCAACTTGATAAGGTCAAAATTTTGAAATTAAAATTAACTCCCTAAACAAAGTACAGGATAAAAAAGAAAATGTGAGTTTTTCCCTCTGACACAAGTAAATTAATTTACTCAACCTAGATATAGTATGGGCTATTTATTTTAACAATTGTGTTTAATTTTTGGCTGCGGTTGGAAACGCACTTCTAATAGTTAGCCATCTTATCCAATAATTATATACAACATGATATTGACTTAAAAGCCAAAGTGAATTATTCCAATTGCAATGGGAATGTCTGTGTTCTGTCTACAAGGCCAGACTATCCCTCTTTGTCTGCTAATGGGCCGGAAAACGTCGGTTTGGGCTCACGAGTGGATTACTGTGGGGCTGAGAACAAAGTCCATTTGGTTATGGGCCTACTTGTTTAGACCCAGCTCGTTATGGGCCTAGTCACAGCCTGTTGTTATCATTTGTTGTCTGATTGTTCACTCTCCCCCACTATATAGAGAGAGATTTCTAAGCCGAATTCATGGCGATTCAAATCAAATCAGAAGTGGAAATTTGAACCTCTAACTTATAAGAGAAGTTATCAACGATGTCTTGCTATTTGAATTGTCCTTATACTGACAAGTATTTTTGACTTGACAATGCTCTTATTAAGAAAATGGGAATTTTTTTTTTACTCCAACAAATGTGAGGTATGGAGATTTGAACCTCCAACCTGAAGGGAATGAATACATGTCAATTACCGCTAAGTTATGCTCATATTGGCAAAAACAAGACTTTCTTTTGTATCTATTAGATAGATTTGGACATTTTGGTTGTGGATGGAGTCTTTCAAGTATTTGATTTTGTGGTTGGAATTTTGTGTTATTATAGTTGGTGTTAGGCATTTTGTAGCTAGATTTCAGTTGTTTTGGATGATTTATTGATTAGTGTTTTAAAAATTCTTTAGCTTGGCTTTGAGGAGTAAATTAGTTTCATCCTAAGTTAAGCTCAAGATTGACACTAACAGGGGTGGAATCCAAAAGAGTCTAAATTATTTACTTGGAATAAAAACAAGATCTTTTATATATTTTCTTTAGAAAGCCACATATAAAAAAAAACAATATATAACATTATCTATCTATCTATCTATCTATCTATCTATAAATGTCCTTGGTCTACCTCTCCTAAAAGATCATGTTCAAATTTTTAATCCTACATTTGTGATGTAATATTCTTTTTCAAAAAAAAATTGAAAATTTAAATTAAAATCTTAGAATTAACTATTTCAAAAAATGTGATTTTTTCCCTACTTAAAATTTTATCCAAGTTCATTTAGATTTTGCCTCAATGGCAATTTGTTAAATCAAAGAAACATTTCAAAAATTGAACATAATATGGAAAAAGTTGGTAACTTCCTCCTCTTTTTATACTTAAAACATGTACTATTAATAATCGAGATCCGTATAAAGAAAGTCACATTTGATATGAATCCCTCTATTCAGCCGATTATATATTTACTTTTGATGGCATCTAAAAAATCACGAGGCTCTATAGTGTCTCGAGAGCTTTACCTGATTCTGTTGTAAATCGAGGTTATCTGCAGCTGCTGAGAACTCAAACATTTGACAATTTCATCTCATCTTCTTTGCTAGCTACATATGGTGAAACCACACACAGATTCAGTTGAAGGAAAGTCGAAATTGACGAACGAAAAGGCGCAGCTTCAGCTGGACAAAACCAACCTTGAAGAGCTGCTTCGAAGTCCTTGAGTTGAACCATGAAACCGACGTTCGGAGACGCCTGTGGTCGTCTACTCTTGACATGTTCCAACGCTTGAGTTAGATTCATACCACGCTTTTTCATCAGATAGGCAACTGTAATGGTTACACTGTAAAGGTAAAAGAAGAGAAGTTTACATCTAACATAGAAAAATGAGGTCGATATGCGAGAAGATTAAACCGTTGAATGAATCAGAATATTTGACAAATTCTATGAGTTGGGAACGAGGAAAACAATATATATTGAGATTACAAAGAGAGAGGAAGGTCTTTGCAGAATCCGTGCCAAAGCCAACGACTGAATCGGAATGGAAAATCACCTTCTGGATATTCCAGCAAAGCAATGAACCAAGACCCCTCCACCAGATTGTCTTCCTTCGTCAATAAAATGGAAACAATCATCGAAGTGCTGTTTAATATCGGCATCTCTAGTGTCCAACACTACCTCAATTTACACACAACAGGAAATAACATCGGATGTCAGCAGTAGGAATTCCATTTGATAGAAAAACAATGATAAGTGCTGAAAACTTATGAATCGTGACAATCACAAGTTCAGTACACAAAGTCTAAACAGCGATTACACTGTAAATCGTTCACGGTATTACAAGATGGATAGTGAATATCCTACATGAATAATTCAGAAGATGCAACTCGGAAATGAAATAAAGAAGTAAAATACTCGATGGTTGAGAAAAATGCAGACTCAATCATTCTTTAAAGCATGATATAGGCCATAGGGAAAGGGAAGTAGCTTGAGTCCCAACAAACATTGTTTAAAACTATTAAATGCAGAACATGTCTGTAACAAAAATTTTGTGCACCACCAAATTGAAGTTGGAACTTTATACATACCACCAACTACTTTGTATACAAAATTATTTGGATCAGCAGGTGGCAAGGAACAAGCAATGGTTAAAATGTGAGTGATATTCAATTTCTTCAGTTCATCCTTGTTATAGGCAGCTCCAATAGAACCTAAGAACAGACCCTGAGAAACCACAAAGAACAGCAGCTTCAGAATGCAGTTTAAGCAGAAGTCTGAACCACTTACTAGAATAGTCAACACAATCAAGCAGCCAAAAAGTCTACAGGGTGAATTTAGGAGGACTTTTGAAATGATGAAAAGTGCCATTAGCCCAAGTACTTTTCAAAATTTTGATGGTGTTTAGTTACATAATTTAAAGTACTTTTGTGAATTCAAGAAACAGTACTTTGAGAGACAACGCTTAAGTAGTGTTTTTAAATAAGTATTTCACTGAAAAGCACTACTCTCAAAAGTCATTCTAAACTCATTCTAATTAGGATTACCTCTTCGATTTGGCAAGGTATTCTGTCCTCTTTAAGGCTTCTCTTTAGACCAATGATGTTCCACAGTGCAGATAATCGAACATTCAAATCAACTTGATCCATTTCCATAGTCAAAACCCAAAACCAAAACCTATATGTTCTTTCTTTTTCTTCCCCTTCAAAAAAATGCACGACAAATTGAGATTTCCATCATTTCTCAACAACTTCTAAGAAACATCGCAATTTACATTGTTTAAACATCAGTTTAGGTTGGAACTTGAAATGCACACAGGATCCAGACAAATAAAAGGAGATGATCACAGATTCAAATTATATATATGACCTATGACCTGAAATTCAACAGTACTCAATAACTACAAGATGATGAAGATTGTATTAGATTCAATGAAAATGGAGGATCGATGAACTGAATTGCACAGAAGTGTCTCAACCAAACGCCGAAGAGCCAAACACCAACTATTTTAAACAAACAATTTTAAAACGCCACTTCATGTCAATATCACATCCCTAAATCTACCCCTTCGCTGACACACAGAAACAAATTCCAACGAAAAGAAAGACAAACGAATTTGCAGCCATTCACAGACAATATTTTCAGATTCTGCTCTAATCAATGAATAGCATATGATGGTTTTTCCTTCTCTATGGATTCGATTGGTGAACTTCCTTCTCTATGGATTCGATTGGTGAAAAGAAGTTCCTAATCAGAGCACCCAATGAAACGAACCGATCATAACTCAAGAAATTTGAAGCATCAATTTGAAACAACTGTTGGTAGCTTCGATGAAGAACACGAATTTTCAATTAGGGGATTTGACCTAGAATCCAGATAGAATCGAATACCTAATAGAAGAATTATCAAAGAAAAGAAGGATCGAAATACTCACAAGGAAATTTTCGAGTTTCTAAGGGAATCGGATCGATTGGAAATCGCTGCTCTGAAACTTTTTTAACCGTTTGTATGAATTCAACATCCACTGATTCTGCTTCTTTTACGAACAAAAAAATTTTCTAAACCGCGAACCTCAGTCAACGAGTCAACGGTAAATTTGAAAACGTTGAAAATAAATTTTGTATTTCCTTGATTAAAGAAATATATCTTGTTTGAATTTTAGAAAAGAAAAATAAAAAATTGTGTTCCTTAATTTCGAATTTTATTTTTTTAAGATTTAAAAAATTATACAATTTAGGTCTTATAATATGATTGGCTTATAAAGTAAATTTCGAATGACGACATAAATTTTGTTAGTTTTTGTTTGCATATCATCCTACATTTTTTTTGTTTAATTAGAAAAGTCAAATATATACAAATAATCAGTAACCGATAATTGGGGTATTTAGAGAAAAGTCTTTTACCAAGACCTGATGACTTTGATATTTTAAGTTGGTGGAAGTTAAATGGGATAAAGTATCATTCTTTGTATCAAATTGTCATAGATATTTTACCTGTTTTTGTCACTACTGTTACTTCAGAGTAGGGGTGTGCAAAAACCGACAAAAATCGAAGGACCGAACCGAACCGACTGGTTCGGTTCGGTTTTCTTGATATTTTCGGTTTTCTCGATTTGTCTATTTAAAAAACTAAATAAAAACGAACCGAACCGAATTCTTAACAACTTTAAATAATAGGCCCAAACCAAATAGAATTTAAGTTTTAGCCCACCACAAAATAGTCCAAAATAGTCCAGCCCAATTAATTAGGTTTTTCCTAAAACCCTAATCATTATGTTTTCCCTCCCCTTTCCTTTTTTCTCCTGTCGTTTTCACCCAACTCTCCCCTCTCTCACTCTCTTCCTCTCTCATTCTTGCATGGCCGCCTCCCCATCCTCTTGCCAAGCGATCTCATCACCGCCCTTTCATTGCCATTGCAGCCATTGCTCTCCTTCTTGCTTTAGCCACCGTCTCTCTTCCTTTATCAAGACCATCACTCTTCCTTCACCATCGCTGATGTCGCTTTTCCCGTCGTCACTTTTTCACCATATATTTCCATTTCTTTGCTCCTTTATGTTCCTTCCATTTCGTACAGGTACGTTTTTTTTGGTTGTTGTTGTTTCTGATACTTGGTTTAATCTCTACTCTCTGTGCATCTCTGTAAGATTAGCTTATGAACATAGGTTTTTTTTCTTCTTCTTTTAAGAAAAAAGATATAACGTGAATGAAATTATTTTGAAAAGAAAAAAACAAAAATCGGTTAAAAATCGAACCGAACCGTCTAGGGACCGAAACCGACTGGTTCGGTTTTAAACCAAAATCGAAGAAAATTCGGTTTGCTCGGTTTGCAACTCTTCAGAACCGAAGGGTTCGGTTCGGTCATTGGTTTCGCCCAAAACCGGACCGAACCGAACCGTGCACACCCCTACTTCAGAGTCTGCATTTAGTATTGGAAGTAAACATGTAGGTCCATATCGTTCTCAAATTTATGCTACCTTATTGGAAGCTTTGATGTGTGCACAAGATTGGCTATGGGCAGAAGATATGAATAATTTATCTAAAAAAATTTGCTATTACCATCTAAGACGTTTTGTTATTTATCATTTAAGAAGTTTTATTTATACTTGGAATAGATAAAACTACTCCAATAGATGCCAAAGTGCTGGAGACTGTTCTCCAAGTCAAGATCCAAATGATGAAGTAAGTAATTAGTTTGTCCTCTAATTAACTTTTTTAATTATTGATTTGTAATAATATTTTCCAATATTTGTTTTTCAAGAATCATGTGTTATAAACATTAATGGTTGAATTGATAGCTATGTTGTTGTTGTAATATTGTCATAACTATATATATTTTTGATTATGGGATAGTTTTTATTAAGACATTAACTACATATATTTTTGCTTATAGGATAGTTTTTATTATGACATTTTATAATTTCTTCTTTAAATACAAATTTCATTGGAAATAATCTATTTAAAATGTATTAAAAAAACAATCTATTTTAAAAAAATAATCCTATTATTTAGAACAAATTTTTAAAAACTGGAGAAAAATTTCTCACAGGAACTCGATTCCCTGCAAATTCGCCACAGAGAATCTCCACCCTTGAATCTATCTTCAACTCGAATCTATCCACATACTCTTCATATCATTTATGAGGGAATGAGATTTGCACATAAGCTAGAGTGGCAAAGCGGTTGGAGGTGAGCTAAAATGAAAAGATGGAGAATTGGACGGCATGGAAATCTTAAGCATTGTTTGAGCCAAGCTCTAGGCTACAATAAATATGGATTGATATGACAAAGGTTGAGATAACAATGATGTTTGAGAAGAATCAAACATGATTTTGCCGATAATTGAAGGATGACAAAGTACTCCTTTCCATACAAGGCTCATGATATGCTTAGATTGGGAGGGGAAAAAAATTGATATTTAATAAAGATGATGATCAAAGCCAAATAATATTTTAAAAAACAAATCTAGAAAGGGTTTATACAAAGGAATATCCTTAAAGGGGACCAAATATGCCTTTTATAGATGTTATGTTCAATCGAGCTGTTAAACGAGGAATTTGGGCTAATCTCTAATTCCCTCGTGATTATGCCAAATTAATCATAAAATTACAAATAATTAAATTTGGGTTCAATTACAAATTGACACATCCCAAATTTAATTTGAAGACAAAAATTGGCAAATCCTAAAATCAAAAGGCTATATGTCTTCATTATGACCATTTTATCGAATAATTAAACTTAAATTGGTCAAATTGGGTCAAAGTTAAATAAAACTCAAATCTAATTATTAGGTCCAAATCCAATTATTAGGCCCAAAGCCAACAAAGCCCAAGTCCAATGGTTGGACCTGAAAGCCTAAAAGGTTCAGGCCCACATGCCCATGGGAGCTCTATATATAGAAGAGCTCTCTATCATTTAAAAGGTTCAGAAATTAAACTATCCAGAGAACTCAGAGGGAATTCAGAGCAAAGAAGGTTGGAAGACTCCCTAAAGTCCTTAAGTGTTGAACACTCTTTGAAGACCAAAAACTCTTCAGCTTCAACCTCGAGAACAAGCTGCAAAGCCTTCGAGACAAATTCACATTCGAGAACAAGCTGCAAAGCCTTCGAGACAAGTTCACATTTGAGAACAAGCTATAAAGCCCTCGAGACAAATTCACATTAGAGAATAAGTTGCAAAACCCTCGAGACAAATCTACGTTCGAGAACAAGCTGCAAAGCCCTCGAGGAAAATGTACATTTGAGAGAAAGAATCAAAGGAAAATGTTAGAGATTGTACTACACCCACTCAAATTAAATACAAATTTAAGTTCATTTACACGTGTCTCATTTCTTTCTATTTTGAAATCATGTGTGAACACGAGCATGATCACATCACATCATGAAAAAGTATCATCCTAAAGGTCGATAGTTCAATCTCTCCACCCATAATTCTTGAACTAAAACATAAAAGTCAAATAAAAACAAATAATAAAAAAAAGCACATTGCAAATATCATTTGTGTTTGGAAAAAATAAAAACATACAAAGATGAATCTCTTATTTATTGAGGATTTAAGATAACAAATCGAACAAAACTAACAAACAACCCACAAAAACAAAGTTACAAAATAACCTTCACATAATATGCTACATCAAACTTAAAAGGGCTAAACACATACTAAATGACATTTTCACACTTGATTTATTTGCAACGATCTATATGTATCACCTTTTTTTTTTAAGAAACAAAATGCTAAACAAACTCAAAGCAAAATTTCAACACATATCAAATAATTAAACCACATGCAAGTAGGGTATTTCCCACAACACCGTTTGTTGTGTTTTCATTACTTGATGCGACCAAATTTTTGCCTTTTTATTGATATCAACATCACATTTTTAGCGAACAAGTGAATTTTATTGATATCGTCGTTAAAAATAAACCACTTAAAAAAGTAAGGAGAATTAAGAACGTATACCCATGGGTTATGTTCTATTCTAGGGTTAAGGTTAAGGTGGGACACACAACACACAAGACAAGACATTTTTTTTTAATAAAAGAAAGACAATTTCATTTGGCACATGGATTTGTTAAAAACCATTCCACCAAAAATATTTGGCCAAAGAAGATAGACTTAAAGATAGCTCAAATTCATTGCCACCTCAGCCTCTCATCATTTTTCTTCGCAATATCAATTTCACATTTATTTATTGATTTTTGAAACCATTTCACATTTATTTTTTAAATTTATACCAAATTTTTATAAATATATTCCCTCAAACACACTGCTCCACCTGGCCCTTATCCAATTCCCACACATATTCCATTTTTTTCTCCTCTCTCTTTCTCTCCCTCTCTCTATCCTTATTCCCAATCCGCGGCGAATCTCCGCCGACTGTACCAGAAATTTCCATGGCTGTTCCCCAATCTCCCTTTCTTTTTCTTCTTCTCTGTTTCTTGTCCTTCTTCCATGGCCGAACCTTCTCTTTGGTCCTTCCACTTACTAAAGATTCCGTTACTAATCAGTATTTGGCCACCGTCTACCATGGCTCTCCGATTAAGCCGACCCATCTCGCCGTCGATCTTGGCGGGCCGTCTCTCTGGATGGCCTGTGGAGGGTCTACCTCCAGCCGGCCGATTCCGAGCCGGTCGATTCAGTGCGTTGCGGCGGCGGGCGGTGGGGGTAGATCTGGGTCTGGCGGCGGCGCGTGTGATGTAGTTGCAGGGAATCCGTTTGGGGCTTTGGAAGGGAAGGCGGTTCTGGTTGAGGATACGGTGGCGGTGAGGTCTTTGGAACGGTCAACGGCGGCGGTGATTGTCGCTGTTCATTCATGTGCTCCGAGGTTTCTTTTGCAAGGCTTGGCGAAATCTGCTAAGGGGATTTTGGGGCTTGGCCGGAATCATATCTCGCTTCCGGCTCAGATCGCGACGGAGCTCGGTTTTCACCGGCGATTTTCCGTTTGTCTTTCGTCGACGAACGGCGTCGTTTTTCCCGATAGTGGAAGTCAAGACTCTGTTTATGGATCTGAGATTTCGAGTTCTTTGACTTACACGCCGATTTTGACTAAGAAAACCGACGGCTTGCAGTCGCCGGAGTATTTCATTAACGTTAAGGCCATCAAAGTCGACGGCAACCGTCTCGATCTGAACAAATCGTTACTCGATTTGGACGGCGGCGACGGCGAAGGCGGCAGAGGGACGAGATTGAGCACGGTGGTTCCGTACACCACATTAGAGAGTTCGATTTTCGAATCTTTGACGGCGGCGTTCAAGGCGGCAGCGGCGGCGATGGACATAAAAGAAGTGGATCCGGTGGCGCCTTTTGAGGCGTGTTTTGCATCGGAAAACATGGAGATGACGGCGGCGGGGCCGAAAGTGCCGAAGATTGAACTAATTTTGCAGAGCGAGATGGTGGGTTGGAAAATCGATGGGAGAAATTCGATGGTGAAGGTTAACGATGAAGCTCTCTGTTTAGCGTTTGTGGACGGCGGATTGAAGCCAAAAAACGCCGTCGTTTTGGGAGGTTATCAAATGGAGGATATCGTCCTTGATTTCGACATGGGATCTTCTATGCTTGGATTTAGTTCCTCTTTGTTGCAGAGGAAGAGATCTTGCTCGGAATTCTCGCCGGAAAATTTACTGAAACAAACAGGATGATTTGGGGAAGAAGAAAGTGAAATTAAGAGTAAAATTTTGAGGGGAAATTATGATCTTGTTGTGTACTATTGAGGATACGTTTTTTTTTAAATTTTGGGGCAATGTTCTTTTTTTATGGGATGTGTATGTTAATTTTGTTGTTCCAGCATAACTTTTTTTGGTTATGACTTGTGACAATTGACTTAAAAGATATGCAATTGAGATCCAATTTTTGTTACAGTTTTTGGTTGTTCTATGGATTGAATCATGAATCTAAATCTTATTTTGTTGGTTTCTCTTTTTTCTTCAACGACAATGCTTAAAAGAAAATGGATACTTGGTTTATAGATTTTCGTACTCTCTTAGAAATTAATATTTTGTTTAGTACAATATGAATTTATCGAATGATAAAGTATATGTCAATTGTAGCTGAACTCATTTTGATAGGATGTATTAACTTTATACCTTACAAAATTGATCGCCAACCTAAACATAATCAACTAGTTAAAACATATGTTTATAACCAAGAGTTAAGGTCCTTTTCAAAAAAAAAAAAAAAACCAAGAGTTAAGGTAAAATTGGTCGGTGAGTCTACTAATTTAGAAAAAAATTTCAAATTTTCATAGTGTTTTAGTTATAATTTGACACGAGATTTTGAAGATTTTAAATATAGTTCAAAGTTCTTTTTACATACTATTAGAAAAAAAAAACTTAATTAGTTAAAAGTTCAGAAACCTATTAAATAGTTTAAAAATTAAATAGACATAAACCTAAAGTTAATTTAACCTAAAAAGTATCATTTAGAACCGCTCAAGGTTTTAAATGTCGATGTCGACGGAAATGTCGAAGTCTCAATTTTATGGAAATGTCAATGGAAATATCGAAAAAATGTCGATGTCGATGGATATTTCTGGAAAAATTTTAAAAACAAAAAATTCAAAAAAAGTATTTAAATTAATAAATGAACATTTTACACTTTTTAAATGAGTTAAAATACTTGTTACAATATTATATTCACATTAAGTTACATTTTCTTACTATTTTTTTTTTAATATTTCATCGATTTTGTACGGTATAGTGGAAATGTCGATTCCCTTCTTATGTCGATGTCGAACCCATAGACATGTAAAAACATCGATGAAATGTTGACATGTCGACGAAAATTTAATATCATGGAACTACTATTCTCAAAAGTCATCTCAAACTCCTACATTACTCAAACGACTCCTAACCATAACCAAATTCCCATTTCACCCTTATGACCCAACACTCACCATGGTTAGGTGGAGGTAGGAAGCGGAGTTTCATGCCATTTGATGTTAAAAAAAGAATACTAACCATGGTTAGGTGGAGGGTGGGAAGTGGAGTTTTGTGCCTATTTGATATACTCAAAAGAAAACCAAACAATAAAGTAAGAAAGCATCTTTATTAGAATATTTGGATGCTTTTTTTTTTTGTGAAAGAAAAGTTGAAAATGACAAGCCGACACCCTTCCTCCATACACGGTGTTATCAATTTGGAAGGGCAACTTTGGGAATTTTAAAAAAATGAAAGGATAAGAATGGGCGTGGCATCTATCTAGTGTACTGATATAAGTGACTCAGTGCTTATCGATATTCAATGCCAGGCCAAGTCCTGGCGTCACATCTCTTTTTAAACCCTTCCTCCAGCTCCAATTATTGATCACTCCTTTTTTTTTTTTTTAATTGTTTTTTTCTTTAAAATTATAGTTTTCTTTTATCAACATTGATGAAAGATATTTGCTTTACATTTACATGAAATTAAATTAAAGGTAGCCAAAAAAAAAAAAAACCTCTTCTTAAAAAATATATTAAGTCTTGAAGCTTTTACAAAAGCTACAATTTAAGTCCCATTTGATACATTTAAGGTTTGTTCGATAATAAATTAATTTTTAGTTCTTAAAAATTAAGTCAGTAAATACTACTTTCATCTATAAATTTTTTTTGTTTTGTTATCTATTTTTTTACCTATATTTTTAAAAACCAAGTCAAGTTTTGAAAACGGAAAAAAATAGTTTTCAAAAGCTTGTTTTGAAAACAAGTACAATTGTCAAAAATAAAAAGCCAAATGATTATCAAATGGGGGCCTTAGTATATGTACTTTAAAATTTGTAACAATTTAGTTTCTATTAGAAAAAATATATTGTTAAGATTTAATGAGATTTCTTACATATGTAGATCGATATATTGATTAAGGATCAAATGTGTTTATAAACAACAAAGATTAAATTGTTACATAATAAAAATTAACACTTAAATTTGACGGAATTCTCATGGTAAAGGGTCAAATTGTTACACATTTTAAACTACATGGATTAAATTTTTACAAATATGAAAGTATAAGGATTAAATTGTTACACTCTAAGGTATAAGGAATAAATTGTTACTTTCATGAAAGTTCATGAACCAAAAGTATTTTTTTACTCTTTTTTTTAGATTATAAGTTTGGTCTTAAAACTTTTGGAGTTGTGTCTATTTACTTTGTATGCTTAAAAAAATTTATAAAGAATCTCTGAATTTATAGGAATGGATATATTTATTCTATATACTTTAAAAATATTCTAATAGACACTAAAACTTTCAAATTTTGTGCATAATTGTCAACGAGTTATGTACGTTGTCATCTATGCTGCCAAATGCATCTACCTGGTTGAAATCTATTCGTTGTGTAATCTTTAAATAATAAAATCAACAAGTCATGTGAGCTTAATTTAATAGAGTTAAAAATAGGAGATTTATTTAACAAAAAATTTAAAATTCAAGGATTTTTTTATAAACTCCATAGAGTATAAACACTACATACGCACAACTTCAAAAGTTTAGGGACTATTGGAAAACTTTTTAAAGTATAGATATTAAATAGACATTACTTTAAAAATCTAAGAACCAAACTTGTAATTCAACATTTTTTATACCTAGAGAATGTATTTTAGGATGTTAGTTTTGTGTAATTTAGAAGTCCAACCAACAATTAATATGTAGAATTGTTTACATTATAAGCTATGAGTTTGTCAGTTCTATGAATTATGTAATCTCATGCTATATAAACTTCGAGCATGTGAAACCAGAATTTTATATTACAAACGACATACTAAAACTTTTACAAATCATAAATTTACGAACTAAAGGGTATACAATTTAAGCGTTAGAAATATTTTCATCCCTTAAATGGTACGAGAATCCAAATAGATGTATATTTGGTCATTTTGGTTGGGTCGATTTCAGTCTCATGATGGTACTTTCAAATGGAGACTTTGTCACAATATCTAAATAGTTTGCCAGAGATATTTTTCACTCCTGAAAGAGACCTATTTGCTTGCAATATGGGCTAAATTAACACTTTTCTTTAATAAAATGTTGTTTGTAGTTAAAATGTTATTTTAAGATTAAAAAAATTCACAATATTATTTTATCTTTATTTTAAAGTCTTTTTGTTGCCAACTTGAACGTACCTCAATTAATTATTTTTTTTTTAAAAATAAACTTTTTTATTTTCCTTTCTCCATTCCTAGATTAAAGGTTTAGCGTTTAGGCTTAACCGTTACCTCTGTTAGATTATATTAACCGATAATGCTATTTTGAATTAGAATTGTTTTAGATTAATATCTTATTCGAATTAGAGTTATTAAATAATGATTTGGGATTAGATAGATTTATATTTTATTAGTGTTGTTGCCCAAATCCAGACAGAGTAACGCACCTGACCTTCACGTGACAGCAACCGAAAGATTTGTATTTAGAGGAGAAGAACGTGACCTGCAAAACAAGAGAAACCTGCACACCGGTGTGGTGCTTGCCACACAGGCTCTGATACTTAAGTCAGGAAACCTTTTAGGAGTGTAGTAAGCGTGTAGGGAGTGAGAACTTACCCCTGTCCTCTTGAGAAGAGACTTTAAATACTCATGTTCTAGGGTTTTTCAGAAGTTCCTCGTAGGAATGGGATGAAAGAGGATTGGATCGGGCTGAACGAAGTTTGCTCGGGCCAAGAAAGAATAGACAAAGCCCAAAAGAGGGCCTTGTAGTATGGTCAGCCTCGGCCAAGTCTTGGGCTTTGGCCCAAGTCAGCTCCTTCGTTCCTTTCTCGCATTGATCATGTTATAATGTTATGGACGATTCCTTGTAGGCATAGGACAAAAAAAGACCAGATCATGTTGGATGAAAGCGGCTTTGGCCAAAATGAGAAGAGACAAGGCTCAAAGAAGGGTCTTGTAAAGTGGTTAGCCTCGACCTAGGCCGAGGTCGATCAGGTATTTAGGCTTTGGCCCAAGTCGCCTCCTCGTTCATGTCTTGTAGTGATCCAGTTCCGACTTGATGTAGGCTCGTTTTGATCCGTATTAGGCATTTTAGTCCCGTTTTGCCTTTAATTTCTGCGATTTTTCTAGCCAGTCCTTATGGTCCAATTTCACCCATAACATTAGCCTCCACTAGCTAGTTGGAGTTCATGTTGTGGTTTATTGCTTATGAACCTAAAGTATATGGTCCAATTTGAGAGTATAATCCTTTTGTCGATTTTAAATATAATGCTCTTGAGCTCTCCAAAGTCTTACTTTGGATTATCCTTAGGATTTGCAGGTCGAACCCCGTGAGATTGGACTCAATCCTCCATAGGTCTAAGATTCTCCTCTGAGAAGATGAACATCGATTCCACTAGAGAAAATTTTAGGGCTCCAAAGTCTTGCTTCATATTATCCTTAGGATTTGCAGGTTGATGTGAGGTTCGACTCAGTCTTCCATAGGTCTAAGATTCTCCTCTGAGAAGATGAATATCGATTCCACTGGAGAAAATTTTAGGTTTAGAGTCTTCCTCTTAGAAAGATAAAAATCAATTTCCTAGGAGGCTGTTTGATACTCTTCTCTTAGAAAGATGGATATCGATTTCTAGAGAGTAGTTTCTTTATCATCCCATCTCAGAAAGATAAAAAATCATTCTCTAGAAAGGTCGATTCATTTTTTACCACCAAGTGATATTCCCTTTGTAGCTTCATGGCCTCTCGTGGTAAAAAACTCACCTCGACCTCTGCCTAAGGGAGGGTCGGCCTCGAGCTCCTCTGCATTTTTCTGATTTCTGAGTTGTTTTTGTACTTCCAAATACTTTTTTGTTAAATAGAGAAACATATCCTCTAAGTCGCTTCTCTGCTTTTTGTTTGATAGGGAGGTATATCTCCTAAGTAGCCCCCTAGTCAAGGAGAAAGTTGTTGTAACAATCTAATGCTTGAGTACATACATTTTTACTAAAAAAAAGCTTTTATTGACTTAATAAATAAAGTATATTTTGCATGAATTGAAGAGAAATAAAAGAAAACCTTCCTATCTACTTGAAAAAGCAAATGGAACTTCTAGAATTCCATTAGAGAAGAGTTGGACTTGATCATAGTGTGGTTGCTCTCAACCATGTTATGGTCTCCCTCGGCTATGTTGTGGTCGATTTTGGCTATGTTATGGTCGGCCTCGGCCATGTGGTGAATGTTGGGTTTTATGTCCTAAAACTCGTGGTTTTGTAAACTGAATATATATTCTATTTTACAATAAAGATGTTATTGAGGTTTATTCAGTAAATGTGTTATTGAATAAAGTGAATTGTGTATTCTATAACCCAAATCCAATGAATTAAGAACCCTTGACTATAAGATGTATACTTGAACTTTATGTGTGACATAAAAGTGGATCAAGTTCGAGTAATAGCCAAAACGGTCTATAGTATAGGGATAAGGCTGGGTACCTTATCCTGGGGACACTATGGACGCGGCCCACTTTGTATAGTACTAACGATGTGATCCTAAATCGTTCATGTGGAGACATGCGAGTGGGAGCGTCCTATGCAATGAGTTTGCATAAGACTGGACCGCGAAATAGTCACTTAGACTTTTTAACTCCGTTTACTGTTTTAACTGACTATATTCATACGATGACTTAGATAACTCGATCTTAATCCTGAGCGTACTATGAACTCCTGTTTATTCGAGATTATCCTTAGATTTGCATGGGTGAGAGTGGCCCGAGTTCGCCGACTCAATAAGCCTCCCATTTTGGGGATAAAACCGGATAGATAGTTGGGAACATAGTCATGCGAGATGGAATTCACTCCTACCCGCTTTAGGGTTTAGTAGAGAGGTTGTTCCCTTAAGTACTGACTCCAGGTCTTGAACAATGGGCCCACCCTCTCGTTGGCCCGAGAGGGATACGGTTTGTTGGTTGGACCACAAACCAAATTGTTCATTAGAGGATCAGTGAGACTTAAGGAACAAGAAGTAATTATAGGGGTAAAACGGTTTATTTGACCCAGCTGTAATTACGAACAACCTGTGAAGGATCGACTTACTAATCATGGTTATATCGAGTGGACAGAAATATATCTACAGTGAGGAGAGTGCAGCCACTGGGCTTTAGTGGAGTGTCCCGATGGTTAACGAATGTTGATTAGCTAGGCTAAAGAGTTTGGCTGGTTAATCTCGTATCGTTGGAGCTCATGATCTGTAGGTCCATTAGGTCCCCTTACTAGCTCAGACTAAGCCTTGGAATAATTTGAGAGAAAAGAATTTGAATTGTTCAAATTCGGTTTTGGGAGTAAACGTTAATTATATGCGATATACTTAACGTATTATAATTTAATTATGAATTAAACTATGATAAAGAAGTGGAAATATTTAAATATGATTTAAATATTCGTTCGGTTTAAAACATGAATAGGGATTCATGTTCGAACGTTCGTTTTGAGAAATTAGGATTGGTCAAATTATTTAATTTGATATTTGATATTAAATTAAATATTTATTTAAAATTAATTAAATTGTTTAATTAATTAAATTGATTTTAATTTAAAATTAATTTTATATTAATTTTGAATTAAAATTAAAAGATAATTCAAATTCATTTGGAAATGAAATATGGACCAAGTTCATAACTTCTTCACCAAGCTTATTGTTTGAAGCATATCTTCTTTCAATTGGCTTCTTCACAAAGCTTCTTGTTTGAAGTTTATCTTCATTCAATTGGCTTCTTCACTAAGCTTGTGGCTTTCTATAAATAGAGAAGAAACACAATAGGTGAAAAGATTTTAGAAAAACAAGAGATTTTTGTAGAAAACTCTCTAGTTTTTTTTATTTAGATCTTTACTCATTCTTCTCCCAATTTCTCTCAATCAAAGATCCCACAATCCATTCCAAGGGCTGAGAATAGTAGGGAAGACTCTAGTGGTGGTCCAAGTAGTGTTGGTGATCCAAGATTTGCAAAGGATTAAGAGAATATTGAGCTACAAAGGTTTGTGTTCTTATTCTCTGTTTATCCAGTTTTGAGCATGTTTTTTTTGTTTGATAAAATTGATCAAATTAGAGTGCTCAAGATCCAAAATTGCTTCCGCATTTTTAATATTAACCCCTTCAGTGAAGAGGAGTGACTTCTTTCATCTGTTTGGCTTCCTTTAATGCTGTAAAATAACATTCTCTTGAGACCTTTTGCTCCCCTTTCACTATTATAGTCCCATTTGGAGTTATAAATTTCATCAACTGATGGAAAGTTGAAGTTACAGCTTTAAGCTTGTGCAAGGTGGGTTTTCCTAGTATGGCATTATATGCTGTCATGCAATCTACAACTATGGATGATGAGAAATTTTTGTGTATAGAGTTAAAGATTTGATCTTTACAAGATACACTGGTTCTTACAAAGATTTAGGAAATCTATATAAGGATAAATTTTACCCTAAGTGGTGGAGTATAGTATACAAGTTAAATTGTTTTGCTTGTGAAGCAACAAAAAGACTTGTCTGACTCAAATAGTTTCTTGAAGATTTGAAAGGTGTTTCAGATATGATTTAGTCTATTATCTTTATTATGATAATAGCAGTGCAAAGACTAATATTAAGGAAATTACAAAACACCAATGTATAGGGAATCATATCGAGAGAGAGAAAGCATCATGGTAGTGACTAAGATGGTTTTTTAATGCCAGTCATTTGGATCTATATAAAGAAACTCTCCAGGCTAAAGTGTTTGAGGGTCACCTAGAATGTCTAGGATTACGAGACACGTCTCATCTTTGCTAGGGCAAGTGGGAGAACATGTTGGGTATAGAGTATGCCCTAGGATACATGTCTCGCCGGCTTTAGTGCAAGTGAGAGATTGTTGGGATTTATACCCTAAAGCCTCGTAATTAATAATTTATTTAATAATTAATAATAATTTTGATTATTTTATTTTCAATATAATATTATCCATTATATAAAAAATCCAAGGTTATTAGTGTAATCTTGAACAGTATGTGGTTGACATACGAGAGGATCATGTTCAAGAAATAACCTAAAAGGTCATAGTATATGGATAAGGTTGGGTGCCTTATCCTGGTGCCTTATCCTGGTAACACTATTGATACGGCCCACTTTGTAATAGTTACAAATGATTTGATCCAAATCATTCATGTGGAGACATGTGAGTGGGGGTATCTTATACAATGAGTTTGTATAAGACTGGACCACGAAATATTTAATCTCTCTTTATAAATCCGTTAATTGAAAAGATTAATATTTCATCAGGATGATCATATGCGACTCGATCTTAATCCTGAGTGAGTTATGAACTCCTGCCTGTGAGGACTTGTCCTTTGATTTGCATGGGTGAGAGTGACTTTTGTAGCCGATTCAATATGCCTACCATTTTGGGGACTTGACCAAATAGGGAGCTGAGAACATAATCTCACAAGATGGAATTCACTCCTTCCCATATAGGGTAAGTAGATGAGTAGTTCCCTTAAATGCTGATTTCGGGACTTGAACAATGGGGCCCCACCCTCTCATTGGCCCGAGAGGGACTTAGTTTATAATTAGATTATAAACATATTGTTCATTAGAGAATCAGTGGTACTTAAGGTGCAAGATGTAATTATAGGGGTAAAACGGACTTTTGACCCAGCTGTAATTACGAACAACTCGTGAAAGATCGACTTGCATGTAATGATTATATCTATGGACACAACTTGTCCTACAGTGCATAAGAGTGCAACTCTAGGTCTATAGTGGAGTGACATATAGTTAATGAATGAAAATTAATTAATTAAAGAGTTTAATTAATTAATTTGGTATCATTGTAGCTTATAATCTGTAGGTCCATAAGGTCCCCTTGCTAGCTCATAGTAACACTAAAAGATCAATTTAGTTGAAAGAAAATTTTGAAATGTTCAAATTAATATTTAATTTGAAGTGTTCAAATTAATATTTAATATATTAGATATATTAAATATAAAAGAGGAAAATATATTTATTGTATTTGATACATTAAATATTAAAATTTGAAATGTTCAAATTTAATATTTAATTTGAAGTGTTCAAATTAATATTTAATATATTATATATATTAAATATAAAAGAGGAAAATATATTTATTGTATTTGATACATTAAATATTAAAATAATTAATATATATTTGATATATTAAATAAAAGATATTTATAGAATTTGAATAAGATTCAAATAAATAAATATCGTAGGAGATTTGAATGAGATTCAAATAAATAAAAGATATATTTTAATATATTAGATATTAAAATATAATATTTTAATAATGGCAAAGATCTTCCCTTGGTCTCTATAAATAGAACCCTTGAGTTGAAGCATTCTGAACAACACACATCTCCTCAAAGAGAGAATTAGAGAATTCTCTCTAAACCTCTTCCTCTTTAATCCCTTGAGGATTTTCTTTCAAGAGGCTCCCACAAGCCTTGATCTTTTGTTAGAGTCATAGCAAGGAAGACTTTGTGGAGGAGATAAAGACCCGCCAGAAGAATCTCCATATTTTCAAGGTATTTATTGCTTAACCCTTGTATTTTAGTTTAATTCTAAATAAATCAAAGATGATTCCTATGCTTCCGCTGTGGGTTTAATTCGATTATTCCCTTCAGTTATGGTCTCCCTCGGCTATGTTGTGGTCGATTTTGGCTATGTTATGGTCGGCCTCGGCCATGTGGTGAAGAGGAGTGACTTCTTTCATCTGTTTGGCTTCCTTTAATGCTGTAAAATAACATTCTCTTGAGACCTTTTGCTCCCCTTTCACTATTATAGTCCCATTTGGAGTTATAAATTTCATCAACTGATGGAAAGTTGAAGTTACAGCTTTAAGCTTGTGCAAGGTGGGTTTTCCTAGTATGGCATTATATGCTGTCATGCAATCTACAACTAGGAAGTTAATCATTTTGGTTACTGTATTTTGTCCACTTCCAAAGGTCACTGGAAGTTCTATGGTACCCTCTAGAGTAACTTTTTCTCCTCCAAATCCTACTAATGGTGTTAAGCTTAACTTAAGTAGTTCCCTTCCTAACTTCATTGCATTGAATGCATCGAGGGATAAGACCTTAGCTAAGCTCTCACCATCAATAGGTATCCTATGGACTTTCACATTTGCAATTGGTAAAGTAACTACCAGGGCATTATTATGGGGCTGAAGTATGCTTGTTGCTTTAGTCTCTGTGAACTCTAGACTTTGGCTTACATCTCCTAAGTGGATAGAATACATACCTCTATGCTCATGCTCAAATTTGGTTTCTCTAGTGATTGCTTTTCTTTTCCGACTCGAGTCTCCTCAAGCTGGACCTCCAAAGATGGTTCTGATCTCCCTTGGTGGCTTATCATCTAGTCGTCTTCAGTCATTGCTAGTCGGCCTCGACCTCTTCTGGTCATCATTCGAGAGATACTCTTTCAAGTATCTTTCTCTAATCAAAACCTCGATCTCTTCCTTTAGTTGAAAACATCGAGTTGAATGTCCATGATCTTGATGGAAATGACAGTATTTGTTTGGGTCTATCTTTTCTACAATAGTTCTCATCTTCTTCGAATACTTGACTAGATCTAAGTTTCGAATTTCCATCAAAATCTTCTCGAGAGGGATCGTGGTAGGCGTATATTTGTCAAATTTTGCAAAGTGACCGACCCTTGGGTCTGGTCGGCCTTGGCCTCCTTTCCGATCCTCCCTCTCTCTTTTCTTTGACTGAGAATGTGAGCTCTCTCCTATCCTCTCTCGGTCATATGACTTGTCACTCTTTGATCTACCTTTTGTGGTTGTTGCCTTCAATCTCAGTAACTCCTCAGCATTCATATACTTCTGTGCTCTTGTTATAAATTCTACATATGAGGTCGATTCCTTCTTGCCTATAGAGCAAATGAGCCTTTTGTCTTGCAATCCAACTGCAATGGCAATCAAGGTTGCCCCCTCAGTGTCTGCTTCAATCTGTAGAGTCTCGTTATTGAATCTAACAATGTATTCCATCATGCTTTCTTTGGGTCCTTGCTTAATGGTGAGCAGGTGCATCTGTGGCTTGTGTTGATCTCGAGCCCCCAGAAATTGTGTAAGAAAGGCTTGGGCTAGATCTCTGAAGGAGGCATCTGACTTCCTCTTCAATTTTCTGAACCATTCTTTTGCTGGTCCAGTAAGGGTGAAAGAGAAAGCACGACATTGAATTGCATCTAAAACTCCATAGAGTTCCATCCACGATCGATAAGTGTCTAGGTATTCTACTAGATCACTATTACCATCATAAAGCTTAATAGTAGGTACCTTGAATTTCTCAGGTACCTTGTACTCCATGATTCTGTTAGTGAATGGTTGATCTATTTGTCGATTAAAGCTTTGATTGAACTGAAACATGGGGGCTTTAAGAAAAGATTTTTAGTTTAAAAACAAAGCTTCAGTTCAGTGCAAGTGCACATTGTCGATGCAACTAATATAAAACTGGAAGTATTCTAGAGTCTCGATCCCACAAGGAACAGATACAAAAAAAATTCAAGAAAATAAGCAAAGATGTTTTTAAATTGTAATTGTGGGTAACCGATGTAAAACAATAGTTGGGATAATTTTTGTTTTTGAAAAGAAAATGATAAAAGAGAGATTCAAATATGTTTTTGCCCTATTGAAAGAAATTGTGGCCTAATTGCAATTGCAATCCTTTGACTCAACACTTAAGCTTTGTAAACCGAATTCAACACCTATTCGTCCTTCTATGAAGTATCTTTAGGGGGCTAAGTGATTAAACCGATATTTCTATGGCTAATACGAACTTAGTTAGTTTTAAAATACAATTCTTTTGGTTTTAAAGGCTTTTCTCTATGTCTAGGGTAAAAAACAAAGCCCTATGTCTAGGCTCTTTTCTTTTATTGATTTTATGAAAATCCAATTTTTCCTAACCTTTTCAGAATTAGACTCAATTTTTTTATACTAATCTAGGTGATCAATCTAGACTAATAATGAGCATTAAAAATCAATAAAAGCAAACAATCTATAAAGTAAGCAAAGTTGCTCTCACAATTAAGCCTTTATTCCTATTTCTAAGGCATTCACATGCTTAAATACCAAAGAAAGACTTAACTCATAATTGAAAGAATGAAAAACAATGAATTAAAAGAATCAAAGTGAATAACTAAAATAGAAGCAGTAGGTGATAAAAATTCAAGAATTAATAAATAATTGAATAACAACTTAATAATAATGAAGGAACAACCAAAATTTTATTAATCAAAATAAACTCAGCAACTATTTAATTTCAAAAATGAATTACAAAGGAAAAGAATAAAATAGTAGCTAAAAACTCAAAATTACAGCAGCAACTAAGTTCTTAAAACAGAAGCAAATAACTTAAATAAAACAGAAATTAAATTCTAAGAAACAGAAGAACACGACCCCTTTTTCACTTCTTACTCAATCGATTCAACTCCACTTTTTTCAAAGGGAAATGATACTTCACTTCCTTTAACTTTCTTTGAGGAAGGATTGAGTTTCGAAGTTGAAAGGGGCTGAAAAATAGAAGAAAAAATAGCAGCGGAAAGAAATAAAAATAGCAGAAAATACAGCTAAAAATCATGAAAACAACAGCTCTTGAGGCTGAAACGGCCGAAAAACAATGATCCTTCTTGTGGCTTCTCCTCCCATATTTATAGAGGATTTAGGCTAGGGTTTCATTCTTGAATGATGCACAATTATGGCCAAAATTACAGCTAAAATCGTGGAGACGAGATCCCACAATTCCTAGATTATTGGAGATTTGTGGATTTTCCTTTAAAGTCAAAATATGATGGAATTGCAATTGCAGTTATGTTGTAATCTTCAATTTCCTGCACAAAAACATTAAGAGCACGGTTTTCATATTTTTTTTTTCTTTCTTTTCTCCATTCACTTAATTTAAAAGGCTTCCAACAATAATTCAACTCAAACCAACTTTTTGCTAGCATTTTTATCTAATAACACAAACAAAATAACAAGAATAACTAAGTATAAATGCCAAATAATCCTCATAAATGAGAATTATCAGGCTTCTAGGTCGAAACCCTCAACTTTTTGAGATCTTTGAACATTTTCTTGGATAGCCCCCAACTCTTTTTGAATCTTTAGAAGATCGGCTTTCCATGGCGGAGTCTTAGTCCTAGCCTCGGCCTCATCCCTTTACCTCTGCTTTTCTTCGATTAAGCTCCGTAGATCAGAGCTTGTTGTCCCATATTTTTCCTTGGATAGCCAACCTTATGGTCGGCCTCGGCTAGCATCTCCTGCGACAACCTAAATCACAGATTTCAATCTGCTCATTTTTCTTGTCTTGGTGTGCTCATCATGTTGCAATTCTCTTGATTGGTTCCTGCCAATGATTAGCCTATCCTTTTGCTTTAAATAGGGGAATTTATTCCACCCACTTCCTCATTCGCCATCAAGGCTTTTCCTTTGACATGGTCTTTCACTAGTATATTTTCTTGAGCATTCATTGCATGATTCTGTTTGTCTAGAATGTCCATAATGTCCAGAATCCGAGCGAGATTTCAGTCCATGTCGTCCATTCCCTTTTCTAAAGTTTCAAATTGGTGGCCATCGGGGCGAGGTCGAAGAGGGCTGGTTAGCCTCATCCTCCGTAGATGACAGTCATCATCCGAATCTTCTCCATCTATGTTTCGATGGTTTCCATTGAGTCGATTGCTCATCGTCCTTAATCTTGTATGCAAGTTTCACAAGCAAGCGTTTTTGTCTTCCCTACAGACGACGACAACTGTTGTTGCCAAAATCCAGACAGGGTAACACACTTGACCTTTACGTGACAGCAACCGTAACATTTGTATTCAGGGGAGAAGAACGTGACTTGCAAAACAAGAGAAACCTGCACACCGGTGTGGTGCTTGATGCTTAAGTCAGAAAACCTTTTAGGAGTGTAGCAAGTGTGTAAGGAATGAGAACTTACTCATGTCCTCTTGAGAAAAGACTTTAAATACTCATGTTCTAGAGTTTTTGGAGGATTCCTCGTAGGAATGGGACGAAATAGGACCGGATCGGGCTGGACGAAAGTTGCTTGAGCCAAGAGAATAAGAGACAAGGTCGAAAAGAGGGCCCTGTAGTATGGTTGGCCTTGGCCTAGGCCGAGGCCGACCAAGTTTTGGGCTTTGGCCTAAGTTGGCTCCTTCGTATCTTTCTCACGTTGATCCCGTTCTAATGTTTTGAACGACTCCTCGTAGGCATAGGATGAAAAAAGACCAAATCGGGCTGGATGAAGGTGGCTCTAGCCAAAAGGAGAAGAGACAAGGCCCAAAGAAGGGCCTTGTAAAGTGGTCAGCCTTGGCCTAGGCCGAGGCCGACCATGTACTTAGGCTTCGGCCCAAGTTGCCACCTCGTTCCCATCTTGCAGTGATCCAATTTCGACTTGGTTTCTGTCCATTTTGATCTGTATTAGGCAGTCTCGTTTTGCCTTTAATTTATGTGATTTGTCTTGCCGTTCCTTATGGTACAATTTCACCCATAACAATTAGTATAAATATGTTATTAATTTTGTATTTATTATGAAATTTTCTATTCAATGAGACCTTTATAGTCTTTGCATTTATTTTACATTCTATCACTATTTTTCCTCCTTTAAATCTATCAACAACCACATCTTCAAATTATATATTTTTGTTTAGAATGAGAATTAAAAATCTTGTTTTCAAACTTCGGGCCTTGAGCCTTTCGGTTGGGCTAATTGTTTAATAAACGGTAAACATACCTTCAAATATTTGTGTTTTTTTTATTTCAACAATAGGTGGGATGGAGATTCCAACTTCTAACCTTTTAGTCGATGGTATATGAGTTATGCTCATATTGACTCAAATATTTACATTCTAATGTGTTTTACGTTGGCATATACTAAAATCATATAGCTTAATTGTGGCAAACATAAATTGCAATAAGTAGATATTACAAGTAATAATAATGAATATATAAGCAAGGACCAAATTTATTATTTTTTTTAAATATAGATACTAACATAGATATACTGAAAGTTGACCGACTAAAATGATTATTTATAAACAATTTTAAAATGTTTAGAAAAAAGTAATTTTTAAATGACAATTTCTGTAACGCCCGGCTCATTTAAGAGATTAATTTTTTTGAATTTTGGGAATTAAGTGAATTGATTTTTTTTTTTCATTGGGTAAGTTAATTTTGAAGGTTAATTTAATTTTAGAAGGAGAATGAGGGCATATTTGAATTTTGGAATAAGATTAAGGGCAACTTTGGAATTAAAGTTTTGGTTAAGGGGCAAAATGGGAAATTTCTTTTAAATAAAGAAATTTTCATCCTTATCCCTCCAATTTCCTTTTCTTCTTCCTCTTTCCCGTAGCCTTCCTTCTCTCTTTCTCTTTTTTTTTTCTTTTCTTCTTTTCTTTCTTTCTTTTTCTCTTCATTGACCGAATACCCATCCAAGTCCCTCCATCTCTCTTTTTCTCTTCTCGTTCTCCTTTTCTTTTCTTTTGGTTGTGCTACCCGAAACCCCCTCCCCCAATCCTCTCTCTCTCTCTCTCTCTCTCTCTCTCTTTCTCCCTCCCTTTTTTTTTCCGCCGCCGCCCTCCCTCTCCCTCTCTGCTCTGTCCGCCATCCCCTCCCTCTCTATTTCATCTTCTCTCTCTCGATTTTGGTACAAACAGCAAGAGGAGGCTGTTTTGGAGTTGTTTATTAATCGGGTTTGTCGTGGTACAACATTGTTTGGGCTCGTTTTAGCATGGGTAAGTGTTTTAAAGTTTATTCGAAGTAATATATGGATTGTAAGATAAAATTGATTGGCTAAATTGGTGATTTGAAACTTACCCACAATACTTTGGATTGTATTTTATAGTGCTCAATGGGATTGATTATCAAATTAGGCGAAATAGGAGTGCTTAAGCTGCTGTCCGGTAGACTTTGGACTTGATGTTTTGGTAAATTCTTTTTGGGTGCTTTGGTTACCGTCTTATTTTGAAGTTAGAAATGAGATTGGAGTTAGTTGACTCATGTTTTAGGAGTTTTGATGTGTTTTAAGGACTGTTTTAGTGTTTTAAATTTGACCCATAATGTGTAGGACCTTGTTTGGCGACTCAAGACCCAGTATACGAAATTGAGGCTTCTTGAACCTTGGAGTAAGAGTAAGTAGCTATTTGGACTTTAAGCCCCTTAAGTTCTTAAATGTTTTGTATTTATGTTGATTAATGTGTGAATTGTGAAAATATGCTTGGAAACCGTATTTAGGAAGCATGTAATGGTTAATGGATACGTTCAAAAGTAGTTATGAGCTCAATTGGCATAAGTTGTAGTTATAATGAAAATTGGGGCCCAAAGTTATATTTGGAAGAGTTTGAACATGTTTGTGGTTAATTGTGAACATTGATGCTTACCTAAATTTGAGTATGTAATGAATTGTGGTTCGGAGTGAATGTTGTTAGAACTAAAATGGCCTAAGTATGTGCTTATAATGGAGATAAAGGTTTAAAATATCAAGTTGATGTAGTAAACACGCGTAGAGCATCAAGAGATTGCCAAGGTTGCAATTCAATGAGTTTGGTTCACTCTTGTGTTGATTTGTGATTAATATACATGTTTAACATGGATGTGGGACATGGTACGATTGGCTGAACTATCTTGAGTTGTTCTTGAGCTTAAGTTGCTTAAGCAAGTGTTAAAATGGTATTAGGGGCTTAAATTATTTTGGAACGTTTATGACTATTGATTTCTAATAAGATCTTCAAGGGGGTCCAATTCGTGTTCTATGCGTTCTGTATGCGACTTGTTAAAGTTTGGTTAGAGAAGTGAGCATTGGAATACCTGAAGGGCTATAGTTGTAATTTAACTAAAAGTATGGAGGTACCGGATATTTGATTAAACGATATGATCATAAGTTATGTTGAGGTGCTTAACTTAATATAGAGGTTTGAACCACCTTAAGGATTCTCAGTCGGTCCCGAATGTGAGTGGAGGGTTACTGGTCGTCTTGAATCCTAGGGTGGTTATGGAACTGAATTCTGGAATAAAGGGATAGAGGGCTATGTGCCGGTAGCACATGTATGTGCTTGTAAACTTCTGGCCAGATTGTGAATATGGTCAAGAAATAATAAATGATGTTGATGTGGTACACTACCCTAGAGGTTCCAAAAGTAGTGTGAAAATGCAAAGAGCTTGATAAAATAAGAGCCACCTGATCTTATGTCTCTCTTGGGGCGAGTCTGTAACTCTAGGTTGACTAGATGTGTTGAGCGTAGGGAATGCGTTCCCTAGCGCCTGTGGGCTAGCATAGGGGCGAGGACCCCAGAGATTTGTGTTGAGCGTAGGGAATGTGTTCCCTAGCGCCTGTGAGCTAGCTGAGAGATGATTCCCCATTATGTTGAGCGTAAGGATTGCGATCCTTATGGCCTGTGGTGCTAGCATAGGGGTGATTCCCCAGAGATGTGTGACGAGCATAAGGGTTACGATCCTTATTGCCGTGGATGCTAGCATAGAGGGGTGATGTTTTATTGTATGGAGGCGTGAGAGTTACTTTCTTTCACGGCCTTAGTCAACCTAAGTTACATGGCTCGTTGGTAGTGCTCGAGACAATGCCATACCGGGATGGACTTAGGTAGGGTGTGCGTGTTGTAGTGGGATGGTTGATGAGTCGAGATTAAGAGGCAGATATACGTGCCAGGACAACTTTTGTGTTGATGAGGCTAGCATAGGGGCGTTAACCCCAGAGATGTGTGACGAGCATAAGGGTTACGATCCTTATTGCCGTGGGTGCTAGCATAGGGGCGAAGACCCCAGAGATTTATGTTGAGCGTAGGGAATGCGTTCCCTAGCGCCTGTGTGTTAACCTAGGGAAGAATTATCTATTGAGATGAGTGTGAGGGTTATGGACCTTCACAGGTTTGGGTTCTAAGTAACAGAACTCGCAGACGTGACACGAAATTTGAGTTAGGAGGTGGTAAAAGTTGAAGTTTGGTTGAATGAACATTAAAATAACTGAAGTAATATTCGAGGTGAATATTTAAAGTATGAGCACATGTGTAAGTAAAGGAAGTTTGCCTCCGTGGTAGGTTATTTTGGAGTTTTGGACCCTTAAGTGGGCTACTTACTGAGTATGTTTATACTCATGTTTGCTACTTTGTTTGTTTTGCAGATTTGAGCACATTCTCGAGGCGGGTGACGTAGGTGATGACTTGACGAGACTATGGAGACTCCACCAAACTTCTTTTCCTTGTATAGCCCTTAGTTTTGTTTCTTTGTTCTTTGATGTATGTTCGGTCTGTAAATTCTAAATATTCCTTAGATTACGTGTATTTGATTAGAGTTCTTAGAATTCTGATGTTTGATGTTAAAGCTCAGCATATTTGATGTAGTTTGATGGATGCTGAGCATTTTATATGAGTTATAGAAGTGATTCTATTCTTATCAGGTTGTTGTAAATTTTGGTTTTCTCCTAGTTACGCCGTTATGCTGCCAAAATTTTCGGGCATGAGCGAGGTAATTAGATCATGCTTCCGCTCTAGTGAGTCGTTGTAGGATCGGGTCGTTACAATTTCCATAACACCAACACTATTCTTTGTTATTACATTCTTGAGGTGGTTAACCAATCCAAACATAATTCATTGGATAAAGACATCAATTACTATGTCAAAGGTCAATGGTTCGATCTCCACCCACCTCACAATTGTAAATTAAAAAAAAAATCTTGAGGTGGGTAGAAACAAGATTATTATGAACTATAACAATCTATTCAAAAGTAGTTAGCATTTCTAAGTCCTCACCTTTCTGTTTTGATAAAACTCCCTGCTTATGGGTCTGCCAAAGATCCTTATTACTTCTTTTTGCGGAGACTTGTAGGCCCCATTTGATAACATTCTCGTTTCTCGTTTCTTGTTTCCTATTTCTGTTTCTCGTTTCTTGTTTCTGTTTCTTAAAAACTAAAAACAGAAACATGTTTGATAACTATTTCTGTTTCTTGTTTCTTGTTTTTTGGTAAAAAGAAAATTTAGTGCATATACTATAATAAAACATATAACATGCATTAAAATAAATATAAAACAATTATAAAGAGGTTATAGTATTTTATTAAGGCCTAACACCTAATTAATAATAATAATAATAATAATAATAATAAATTTTATCTTTCAAATGTTGTTCAATTTTGATTTGCAATGTTATTTCTCACTTCAATCAATTCACCTTGAACGATTTTGACTTACAAGAGTTAGTTCAATTAGACGAATTTGTAAATTGTCTAAGGTCAGACAATCGAACATACTCACATTTATTTAATTTAATAATAAACTTTATTTTTATTTTTTCTTTAAAAATGCATTAGCCAATAATACACGCAAGTAAAATCAGAAAAAGAGAGATAATGTATATATTTTTTTACATTTAATGGTAAACAAGAAATACATTATTAGTTTGTTTATTTAATAAAAAAAATCGTACCAAAAGGAAAAATAATAGAGAATTAAATAGAAAATAATAACTATAAGCTCGTTAATGTAAAGTAAAAGAAAATAAGAAAATAAGAGAGAAAATAAAAACATAAACGAAAAAAGAGAAGTAAAAAGGAAAAAAGAAAAAAAAAGATAATGAACTATTAAAAGAAAAAAGATTATGATGAAAGAGAGAGAACGAATAGAAAGAAATAAATCAAAAAATAAAAATAAAAAAGAAGAAAAAAAGAAAAAAAATAAAAAGTATTAAAAGAAAAAAAAATAGAATGGAAGAGAGAGAAAGAAGAGAGAGGAGAGATGGGTAAAAAGAGAAATAAGAATACATGCATGAAACCTGAAGAAAAAAAAAACAGAAACAAAATTTGAGAAACTACTTTTTGAAGTTTCTCAAAATCTGCCTTTTTTTTTTTATAAACGTTTCTAAAAAAATTAGAAACAAGAAACATGATGGTTTATCAAACAGGTCTGTTTCTTGAAAAATGAGAAACATGAACAAGAAACAGGAAACAAAAACGTTATCAAATGAGCCCGTATTTGCCTCGACCTTCTCTTTCGTGGTCTTAGAGGTCTTGACAGTTCTCAATTCAACAAACAATTTCATTAATCATTTCATATCAAAGCCTTTATTTTGAGAACAATCTTTGTAGTGTGACCATGGTCATGATGAAGCATACAATACTTGACATTGCGTCTTTATTGGATCCTACCTTCATCTAGTGGGCCATCTTAATAAGTAGTAGTGGCATGTTTCAAGTGTCCAAATACGTTAATAAGTCAATAATTTAAGATTCATTTAATAATCATTTGGGTCTCGCTTGATAACGATTTCGTTTATAGTTTTATTTTTTTTAAATTTATGCTTGTTTCCTTCCAGTTTTTATACTATTCGTTTTCACCTTTTTAAAGCAAACAAATTAAATTTTTAGTCAAATTCTAAAAATAATTTTTTTCAAATTATGTTTTTAGTTTTCAAAGCTTTGATTTTAGAAACATTTGTAAAAGGTAAATAATAAGTCAGGTGAAAGTAATGTTTATAAACTTAAACCTTCAAATTTTGGGCCTTGGGCTTTGTTATCTTCTGTTGGGCTAAGTTTGGTCGGGCCTTTAATTTGGTGTTCATGTTCTAGTTGTACAATTGACAGTTGGAAAAATATTATTGCCCACTTGAATTTTGAAACAGCTCTATTCAAGTCCAATGAATTCTCTTGGCCAGCATGGGCACACATCAAAAAGTGGAGAATTAAATGAAAGCTACGTTTTCGTTTTGGAAATTTGAATGTGAAACCGTTATTTTAATTCTCTCTAGGTTAAATTATTAGTTTAAATATCTAAACTTATAGATTTGTGTCAAATATGAAACTTTTAATTTTGTATCTAACATGTCTTTAAATATTTAATTTTGTATTTAACAAGTCTCTAAATTTTCAATTTTGTGACTAATATAGGCCATTCACCTATTTAATACTTTTTAAAGTTCACATCCCTATTTGACACAAAATTTAGAGTTTAGAGTTCTACTAGATACAAAATTAAATTTTCTGTCTAATAAATATGCTAATTTTTTTTTTAAAAAAAATGTTGAACATGTCAGGAACCTATTGAATATAAAATCGAAAGTTCAAAGACTTATTAGACAAAAAATTAAAAGTTCAGATATCTATTAGACATTCTTAAACTAGGTAAATTATATATAAAAAACATACCCATAAACTTTGCTCTTTGTTTCAAAAATACCCTTATTCTTTCAAAAATTACGATATTACCCTTGACCTTTCATAAACGTTTCAAAACTACCCTTGAAGTAGAAATCTATTTGATTGTTGTTCGAAAAATAGATGTGATGGTAACTTGGAACGACGTGACGATGACTAAGACGCTTGTCCGAATTAAATATGAAAAAAGGACGTTTAAACACGTTAACTTTTCATTTAACATTTTAACTGTATTTCTACTCTAAGGATATTTTTGAAACGTTTATGAAAGGTTAAAGATAATATTGCAACTTTTCACAGAATGAGAGTATTTTTTAAATAAAGGGCAAGATTCAGAGATATTTTTTATAATTTAGCCTTTTAAACTTTAAGAACCTATTGAACACAAACATAAAAGTTCAGGACCAAACTTGTAATTTAACTTTATCTATTATAATTTGTGAAAACTTTGATTATATGTTTCGTGGTAATTGTGTTTTCTCTTGTAAACAAATATTTTCGAAATATTAACCAAAGTATGAAAGAAAAAATAGATTTGTAAAAATTATTTATTGTTTACACGAGATTTCAGCAAAGGAATGGAAATGAGACACATGTAAATGAATTTATATTTGTATTAATTTTGTAGGTGTGGTACAATCTCTAATTCGTTCCTCTGATTCTTTCTCTCTCATGTACAAATGTCTCGAGGGTTGAAAGCTTGTTCTCGAGCGCGCTTGTTGGTCTTTTCGATCAACCTTTGACTTGTTGACCTTGTTGGATCGACCTTTGGCTTATTGATCATTGGATTAGCCCTTGGCTTGTTGATCTTGGGATCGACCTTTGGCTTGTTGATATTTGGATCGGCTTTTGGCTTGTTGATCCTCTTGAAGATACGATCGAAGTCTTGGAGTCTTGTACACTTCAAATGCCTTCGACTTGTCTTCAAAGATATTTTGGTCTTTAAAGTCTTCTGGTCTTCAAAGCGTCTTTGGTTTGCAAAAAATCTTCAGTCTTCAAGGAACGTTTAGCACCTAAGGACTTATCTTGAAGGATCTTTGGTCTTTCGAGAGTGTTCAACACCTAGGGACTGGTCTTGAAGGGTTCAATACCTAAGGACTTCAGGGAGCATTCAGCACCTAAGGATTTTGGCCTTTTTAGCTCTTAATTCTCTCTGAGTTCTCTGGAGAATAAAATTTTTGAACCCCCCAAATGAATGAGAACTCTTCTATTTATAAAGCTTTCCATGGGCATGTAAGCTTGGGCTTTAATGGTCTTAAGGCCCAACCATGAACTTGGGCTTTAGTTGGCTTTGGGCCTAACAATTTAGATTTTGGTTTTATTTAACTTTGACCCAAATTCCATATAGCCCAATTTGGCAAAATTAAATTTTAATTATTTGGTCAAATGAAGACATGTGACATTTTAATTTAGGATTTGCCAATTTTTGTCTTCAAATTAAATTTGGGGCACATGTCAATTTATAATTGGTCCCAAATAATTATTTGTAGTTTCGTCATTAATTTGGAATAATGAAGTGACAATTAGAGATTGGCCAAAATTTCTCTGTCAACAAATGCCCCATTTTCGAGATTTATGCACAAGTATGTGTGGGTGAATTTCGAAAAAGATAGTTTGGAGTCCAAATGTAAGTTTTTTTCCCCTAATTTTGACTCCCTTTGACATGTCAATTTAATTAAAATATGAATTTGGCTCAAAATTTTGATTGATTTTTTTTTTTTTTGACATTTTTTATGCCAATTAATCAAAATTTGAATTTTGGACAAAATTTTGATTTCTTATTTGGCGACGAACTTTGATTTTAATTTCAATTGATTTTGGGATTGAATTGTAATTGCACCCAAAATTTCTTGATTTGAGATCAACGACTTGAATTCAAAATTTATTTGGGACAAAATTTAGAATGTGCTCAAACTTTGATTTGTAAATTCTACCAAAATTTGGAAATTTGTTGAATTTTTTAATGAGATTTGAAGTTGAATTTTAGCCAAATTTTAATTTGGGATGGAATCTGGATTTTGCTCAAATTTTAACAACGAATTCTCTTGAAACATTAATTCAAATTAAATTAAATTAAAATTTTATCCAACTTAACTCTTGATTTAAAGGTTGGACCAATTTGAATTTGATTTACAATTTGATTTGAACATCTGGGCGTGCCAATTTGTTTACACGAGATTTCAGCAAAGGGATGGAAATGAGACACGTGTAAATGAATTTATATTTGTATTAATTTTGTGAATGTGGTACAATATCTAATTCGTTCCTCTGATTCTTTCTCTCTCATATACAAATGTCTCGAGGGCTGAAAGCTTGTTCTCGAGCGCACTTGTTGGTCTTTTCTATCAACCTTTGGCTTGTTGACGTTATTGGATCGGCCTTTGGCTTGTTGATCTTTGGATCGGCCTTTGGCTTGTTGATCGTTGGATCAGCCCTTGGCTTGTTGATCTTGGGATCGACCTTTGGCTTATTGATCTTTGGATCGACTTTTGGCTTGTTAACCCTCTTGAAGATACGATCGAAGTCTTGGAGTCTTGTATACTTTAAATGCCTTCAACTTGTTTTCAAAGATATTTTGGTCTTTAAAGTCTTCTAGTCTTCAAAGCGTCTTTCGTTTGCTAAGAATCTTCAGTCTTCAAGGAACGTTTAACACCTAAAGACTTGTCTTGGAGGATCTTTGGTCTTCCGAGAGTGTTCAACACCTAAGGACTGGTCTTGAAGGGTTCAATACCTAAGGCCTTTATGTAGCATTCAGCACTTAAGGACTTTGGCCTTCTTTGCTCTCAATTCTCTCTGAGTTCTCTGGAGAATAAAATTTCTGAACCCCTCAAATGAAGGAGAGCTCTTCTATTTATAGAGCTTTCTACGAGCATGTGGACTTAGGCCATAATGGCTTTTGGACCCAACCATGGACTTGGGCTTTGGTTGGCTTTCGGCTTAATCATTTGGATTTGAGTTTTGTTTAACTTTAACCTAACTTCCATATAATCCAATTTGACCAAATTTAATTTAATTGTTTGGTCAAATTGTCATAATGAAGACAGTGGCCATTTAATTTTTTTAGAATTTGTCAATTTTTGTCTTCAAATTAAATTTGAGACACATGTCAATTTATAATTGATCCCAAATTTAATTATTTGTAGTTTCGTCGTTAATTTAAAATAACGACGTCGCAATTGGAGATTGGCCGAAATTTCTCAGTCAACAGCTACCTTTAATTTAATTTTATGTAAATGTAAAGCAAATATCTTTCATCAATTTTGATAAAAGAAAACTATAATTTTAAAGAAGAAAACAATTAAAAGTCATCTTGGTCACCACCATGATCATAGGACATACTCTATACCCAACATGTTCTCCCACTTGCCCTAACAAATATGAGATATGTCTCGCAATCTTAGACATTCTAAGTGACTCTCAAATACTTCAGCTTGGAGAGTCTTTTTATATAGATCCGAACGATTTCCATTAAAAGTCATTTTGGTCACCACCATGATGTTTTCTCTCTCTCGATATGACTCCCTATACGTTGGTATTTTCTAATTTCCTTAATATTAGTCTTTGCACCACTATTATCATAATCAAGATGATAGACTAAATCATATCTGAAACACTTTCAGATATTCAATGAACTATTTGAGTCATACAAGTCATTTTGTTGCTTTAAAAGCAAAACAATTTAACTTGTATACCATACTCCACCACCTAGGGTAAAAATTATCTTAACATAGATTTTCTAAATCTTTGTAAGAACTAGTTTATCTTATAAAGATCAAATATTTTACTTCATAAACAAAAATTTCTCATTATCTATAGATAATTTCATAAAGTTTTTAATTTTCTATTCAAGGGTCATACCATTCGTTTAACTGATATATGCTAACCAACTATATATTAATTGTTAAGTCTCATTTATGCATTAATTGTCTCCCACTTAGAGTAGATAATTAATCATATGCTCTCAACATTTAAGGTGTCTTATGATACTCTTTCTTAGACATAAATATCAAACATTTGACAACAATTTTTTCAATATAAGATGTTTGAGACAAAATTAACATTTTGCCCTAAAAATCTTTATTTTGGACATGTAAAATATATCAAATCATTCCAAATCACTCATTTGGAATTGGTTACTTAGTCAACTTTTTATGTTAAATAGAAATCTTACATCATCCATAATAAGTAAAATATCATAAACATAAAACATGAGAAAAAATCCATTAAGCAATTAATAATTTTCTTGTCTATACAAGCTTTATTAATATTTATCCAAAGTCGTAGTATCAAACCTTATATTCAAAGATCCAATTGTAAAATTCGTTTCATAAATGAACATTTACTATTTCGCAAACCTTTTGCTTTTAATCTTTGAAAATAAACATCTCTACATTATCTAAGATTTCTTTTCATAAAAGAATTATAAACATTCATTTTTCATATCTCATATGCAACGATGAATTAAATAATGCTTACAGACTCCAGTATGGCAACAAGTGAGAAAGTTTACTCGCAATCTACTTTCTCCTATTAGGTTTAACTCTTTGTCATTAGTCTCACTTTGAAGGCAATAAGCCTTTAACTTTGTCATCTAACATGACAATTTTGGGCTTTAATTAAGTCCTTGTAAAGGTTGAGTCATCTCATAACTCTCTCACTACGATGAGGCTTATCTAATTCATGACTAAGATTCATTTGTCTTTCAAGTGTAATTAAATTGTTAAGAACTTACACCCTATGTCTAATTCCGTTTGAAAAATGTTAGTTTACAGGTGTGCAAACTTATAATTATATCAATTAAACTCATAAACTTTCATAAGTGAAGTAATTTCGACCGCCCATTTCAAATAATTGACGATTTTCAACACATGTGAGAATTGATACATGGACGATTTTCAAATTGAGAACATAAATTGGTTCACTTATGACAGTTTAGGAGTTCAATTGATATAATTATATGTTTGAACACATGTAAACTAACATTTTTAGACGGAATCTGACAAGATATAAATTGATACAATTGTTAGTTTATGATTTTATTGATACAACCCTAAAGTTTAGGGGTATAAATTAATTTTTGCCAAAAAAAGAAAGTACGGTTGCTTTATTGTCAGTTAAAATCTCTTTCTAATGGCTTGTGGAGTCCAATTGGAATTGTAATGGGCCTAAAGCTAAAGCTCATTATATTCTCTATTTGAAGGGTTTTTGGTAAAAAATGATTCAATCGGCCGCCACAATATGGGTGTCTCTTAATAAGAGTTAATAAGAGTTGGATGTGAATTTAAAATTCTATTAAATATTAAAGATGGATGATAAATTAGGTAAATTGTACAAACTATCAGCTAAATTTTTACAATTATTTAAGTTTGTGTTTGTATGAACTACTCTCTTGAAGTATGGTGATCGTAATAATTGCAATCTCAAGCTTTTAATTGGAAAAATTAAGGTGCATTTGATTAATAATTCGAAACTAAAATGGGAAATTTAAGGGATTTAATGAAAAAAGTATTGTGAGATATTTGATCATCTAAAATCTCTCTTTTATCTCTCTCTATACTGGTGGGCCGTGAAGTCCAAATGGAAATTTCATGGGCTCTAAAGCTAAAGCCCATTTTCATACTCTAAGTCCATCGGCATTCTTGTCTCAATCGTTACGGTTATGAGAAGTTAATTCACAATTAAAATTTATACTTTGAACAAATATCTATCAACGGATGTTGGCATGCTTTCCTTCACTTAAATTTTTTTTGATGATATATAGAGTGAGAGATTCGAACTTTTGACCTCTTGATCAAGTGTACATATTTTATGTCCGTTGAGTTATGCTCTTCTTGGCCTACCTCACAGACTCGAAGTTGGAAGTTCAACTTTTCATACTCTACATTTGTAGTAAAAAAAATGTTAGAGAATAGCCATATTTAATTTTTCTAAAAAAAATTAAAATGATTTCTCTAACCTTGCCTCTTCAATTTACAAATTTTCGAATGGTATAATGTATTTCTATTAAATATTATCGACGATGATAAAATGGACAAATTACACGAACTACCCTCAAAGTATAGTGATGATTATAACTGCAACATCAAACTTTTAGTTGCAACATCAAATAAATTTTTTTAATTTGTGACACAAAATACGACATTTTTTTTCTAATACAACAAATGTGGGGTATGAAATTTTGATACATGTCGATTATCGTTAAGCTAGGCTCATGTTGGCCTCCTTCCTTCCTTCTCCACTCTACTTGGGAACTACATAAACTTTAATTTTTAAAATAGGTTTAAATACTATTTTAGTCATGTAGTACTTTTGGCTTTGGCTTTGGCTTTTTTTTTTTTTTGAATCAGCAATGCAATAAAAACCAACAAAAATAGTTACAACAACTGGTCCTCATTTAACACAGAGGGCCACACACCAACGAATTACAAACCCAAAAAGACTATTCTTCTTCCCGATTAGAAACCAGAAGAGGGAACAAAAAACCAGCCAACACTTCTGGCAGCTTAATCGTCGGAGAGAGGAAAGCCGAACATGCCAACTCATGGGCCTCTTGATTCTACAATCTAGGACACTTGTTGTAGGAGATTTCACCAATTTCTCTCGACAAAGGTCCAATTGCATCAACAAAACTTCTAACCTCAGTAATATTTTCACCTTCTCCTTTTAACAGACTGATTACTTCAGCGGAATCATATTCTAAGATGATAGGGGGATAAGCCTAGGTAAATTAGTGATGATAAGTTCAACCCTTCCCAAATCGCCTTAGCTTCTAGGATCTCGATTGGCCAATATTTGGTCATTTTTTCTTTCTAGCATAGATTGGAGATCCGTCAGAGTCATGAATGATCCATCCCAAACCTCTGACACCTTCCGAATTGCTCCAAGAAGCGTAAGCATTTAACTTCCAATAATTGCTTGGTAGGGGATTCCATGCTTCCTGACTCAAGAGGCTCTCCGATCTTTGATGATCATGGTAAGAATTCCCAATTATATTCACATCCAAATATTTGTTTATCCATCTATGAAGATAATTTTGGTTTGCTCTGATTTTCAAATCATTCATTGATTGAATCTGATTTCTGTAAGTCCATATGCTCCATAGAATAATAACAGCATTGCCGAGGTCTGCCTCCAATAGAGAGTCGAACAACCAATCCTAATAGGTTAAAACCTTCCATCCTAACCTGCACATGACAAACAAATTTTGTGAATGAGGAAAATCCCCTTGGTGATCTTACACTCCCAAAACAAGTGCTCTGAAGTCTCCAATTTTTTCATGCATAAAAGACAAATCCCATTAGTATCAATAGCTTTCTTCTGGATATTGTTTCTCATAGGGATTGCATCATTTAAGATTTTCCACACACAAATTTTCATTTTCAGGACCTCTTGTATCTTCCAGAACCCCTTCCACCTTTTTTCGTTGGCCTTATCATATGAGGAGGAGGCTTTGTCTTTTCTGGCTCGTTGAAAATCTAGGTGATAGGCGCTCTTAATTGAGAAATAGGCCCTTGGGGTCTATACTCCAAATGATCTCGTCTTTGACATTAGGGTCCCCTATAAGTTGATTAAAGATAATTTCAGCATCTTGGGGGTCAAAAGCAACCTTCACCAGATCAACTTTCCACGTGCCATTGGGATTTAATAAAGTAGACACAAAACGCCCTGCCAACTCTTTTTCTTGGAAAAGAGGTTTGTTATTACCCACTCTATTGAACCAAGGATCTTCATCCATCATGATGTGACGACCATTACCCACTTTCCAACGATAACCTCTCTTAAAGAGGTTCTTTCTCCACACTATACTCCTTCAAGCAAAATAAGGATTTTTCCCAAGAGGCGCAGAAAGGAAACTTTCATTCCTAAAGTATCTTCCTCTAAAGATTTTTGCTAACAAACTCTCAAGATTTCGAAGCATTCTCCAGCTCTGTTTGGTAAGAAGTGCTTTGTTAAAAGTTTTAGTTCCCTAAAACGTAACCTCTCTCAATCTTTACTCTTGCTCATATTCTTCCAGCTCATCCAATGGGATTTTTTTCTTTTTGTCCGTGGAGCCCCACCAAAAGTGAGCACAAATTCGGTTAATCTCCTCGCAAATCCTGTTGGGGAGCCTGAAGCAGCTCATAGTGTAGTTGAGGATGGCTTGAGCTATGGACTTTATTAGCACTTCCTTCCCTCCCAAGGAAAATATCTTGCCTTTCTCGTTCTAAAGGACTTTCTAGACCCGATCCTTGATCTTGCTAAATACTTTGCTCTTGTTTCTCCCCGATTAGGAAGGCATCCCCAAATACTGGCCCAACAACTCCATGTGTCTGACACCGAGGATTTTGCTGAACTCCTCGAGCTTAAGCTTCTTCGTACTGACCATGAAGGAAACCTTGTTTAGATTAATCGTCTAGCCTGAAGCTTCTTCGTACACTTTCAGCACACTTTTGATAGTTTCACAATCCTTCTTCACTGCCTTAAACAATATCAAGTTGTCATCTGCAAAAATAAAAATAAAAATAAAACCACCAAAATTGCAAGAAGACTCTTCCTTATTGAACAGGTTTGAGAGCCCTTCAACACAAATTAAAAAAAAAAGATAGGGTGAAAGGGGATCTACCTATCGGAGCGGTCTAGAGGGCCTGAATTCTGGCTTTGGTTCATTTTCGTCCATATACTTTCAAAACGTTTATTTTGGTCCCTATACTTTCAAAATGTTCATTTTGGTCCCTTCATTCTTATATAATTGGACCAAAAGAATAAACTCAAAATACTAAGAAAGTTAGAGGTGAGATCGATAGGCAGAAGCTCAATGAGGAACGAAAATGGGCCAACATAGACAAATCGGGCCAAAAGACAAAGGAAAGATGAGGAATTTGGGTCGAATGCCAAATTACCCTTTGGTCGGCCTCCAAAGGGGGAATGAGACTAGCATGCCCCTGGTTCACAATTCCTTGGTTCATCTTGGTTCAATTAGTCGTCTTCCTAATTCGCCAAGAAACAGACTAAAATCCTAATCAGTGTCATATAAATATCATTCTTCAACCTAAAGGCCGAGTTAAGTTCTTCTTAATCTCTAAACTCTTGCTACACTCAAAAGACTCTTAGCTAACTTAAGCATCATAGCCTATGTGGCAAGTATCACACCGATATTTAGATTTTCACTTGTTTTGCAGGCCACGTTCTTCCCCTGAATTACAAATTTTACTGTTTCTATCACATAAAGGTCAGATGTGTTACCTAATTTGAATTTTGGCAACAACAATTTTTTTAATGCAAAAGAACCACAAAACTTGAATTCAATTGGATGATGTCATTTTAGTAGTGTTGTTGGAAATGAATATCTAAGAGTAAAATGAAACTCCCGATAAAAATATAAAATAAAATTATTTTTTACTTGGTAACTAATTTGATTTTCTGCTAACTTAACTATAGTTCAATTAGTTAGAGTATTATTCCCAATTTGAGCATAGCTCAACTAGATAAGACATATATTTTTGACTTAGAAATCAGAAGTTCTAACCAAAAGGTAATAGGTTTGAAACCCAACTCCACATATGTTTGAAAACTAAAAAGAAAACCAAATTGGTTTTTTAATAATCAAATTAAGGTTAGAATTAATACCATCACGCATATGTTACAAAGTTGTGCCTCTATTAAAATGTTGTATAAATTTTTAGTAATTTATTATTGATTAGTTTTGTTTAGTTATACAACATGTAAGAGTTGATATTCGAATATCTGATCTTTCAATCGAAGACATATATCTTAACCAATTGAGTTATATATGCTCATGTTAGCAATTTATTATTGATGAGTAAGTTGAGGCATTTAAGTAGATTAAAAAAATAATACCATCTATCTTTTTTATTTTCATTAATTTATTCTTATTCTTCTTCTTCTTATTATTATTATTAATATTTGCTCTTTAATTAAACCATTCTACATTGGATGTTGAAAAAATACTGCATAAAGCAATTGACCAAGAATACTGTAAATAGAACGACACAAACAACAAATATAAAAATGTTAATCAGTAAAATAGAGCTTAAGAAAGCATGTTATCTGAGTTGAGGCGCGTTGCAGAACGTTGTCCTTAGAGACAACGTGCCCCTACTAGTACTAAGTTATCAGACACTCCACTCCCATGATTCAACTCCCTTCAAGAAAGCTAGTGTGCAGCTAAGCTCTCTTATGAATCCTCGTTGACCAGCTCAAAGAATAGAAAGATTTTGTGGAAAACAATTAATAAATTCTGTAAATCTTTTCTGGAAAAGCTCTCTTCGTAAAGTTCTACGAGGAAGAAGACGATTAAAAGGCCAAAACGCACATAATTACTAGCTTAGTTTTCTCCTTAAAAGAAGGAATTAGTTAAAGATTAATTCTTATTTTCCTTTTATACAGGATTATACTTAAATAAATTATTAATTAAAATAATAAAAGAAAATCAATAAATTATCCAACATCCGAATCAAATTCCTCTCCCAAAATGTCTCTTCCATCTCCTATTTTCGAAATCCCTTTCATTTTAGTTAATTTAAATGAATTAAAAGAAATTACTTTGCAATTAGGTTTTTTGACTGTCCAAAAGTCATCCTGACTTTTTTTCCCAGACGTGTTCATAAAACACGACACGTAATGCAACAAGTAAATGTTAATTTAGCTGATTTGATTTATTAAATATTATATTTGTAGTTGGTAAGATAAACACCAAGACCAAACTCTTATCTCCAACAATAAAACACAAATAGAGGACGAAAAATAGGGGGAAATAGGAAATTAAATGAGTATTTGGGTGAATCTTTTATAATTTTATTTTAAAAACTCTTATCATAATTTTATTTTAAAAACTCTTATCATAATTTTTTTTTCAATTATACAAAATGCCTCTAAATATTGGAGTCAATTTCAATTATATCTCTATACTTTAAAAAGTTTCATTTTAACCTTTTAACTTCAAAATTGTTTCAAAATAATCCTTCAAGAGTTTTTATTTTTTTGTTGATATAATGATAGATAAAAATTAGCATATCAAATGATGACCAAGAAATAAAAGGCATACGTACCATTATCTATATTTCAATTTCAACTATATAAAATATTAAAATCGTTGGTAAAATTAATTTCTAATTATAAGTTATCGTTGACATCATTTAGAATATTATTTACGTAAATTGGTATCAACTATCACACTAATGTATGTGAATGATGTTGTAAATAATGTCAGGAGTAAAATGAAGTTTTTCAAAGTTTAAGGGCACAATTGATACCTAATATGAAATTCATGGATATTTGGTATAATTTAACCTTTAAATTTTAATTAATATTTTTATTTTCAATCTAATAATCTATATCCAATTATGTTTTAGGTCATAGGATTTCGATTCAATTTTAATTTGATTGGTTTTAATAAGTTTCTATTCCATCCTTAATGATATGGTACGGTTAAGTCTCTTACAATATAGTCAAAGAGAGCATAGCTCAACTGGTACAGTGAATGTGTTAATGACCACAATATCTGTGGTTCGAATCCCCCCAACCCCTAATTGTACTCAAAAAAAAAAAAAAAAAAAAAGTCTCTTACAATATAAATATATTTTTTAGACTGAAATTAAAATCGAAGATTGGAATTAAGTGGTGATTTAACCTAAAAGAATAAAAAATATCACTTTCAAATGTAACTTGCAGACCACTCATTATTTCTTATTTCTCAAAGATCGACATCTCGTTTGATTTTTTTTTTTTTTTTTTTTTTTTTGGTGAGAAAATTCTCTGATACGAAAGGTTGAAAATTCGAAATGGAGTTGGAATTTTTTTTTTTTCCGAGTACGTTGGAAATTAGAATTAGAAACCATTGGCTTGGAGCAAAAACCATGGGCGCCCGTATCATCTTCTAGAAATTCCAGCCCAATTTAAATAAACCACATTTTCACCCCTTGTCTTGTTTATTTTTTATTTGCAAATTAAACGGTCCTTTTAAAAAAAAGGACAAAAAAGATACATTTTTTAAATTCAAGCAGCAATTTGAATTTTGTTTAGTTCAATAATGTAAGGTGAAAATTTTGAACATATGACATTTTAAGACTAATGTATGAGTAATTTATGAGTTAAAAAAATACTTTTTAAGTCTGTGAACTTTAATTTATAATAATTTAGTTCTAAACTTTTAATTTTGTAACAATATAGTCTCTATCGTGAATAATATTGTTAATATTTAATGAAATTTCTAACCTATGTCGATTGATAAATTGATTGGAGATAAAATGTGTTTATAAACTATAAAGACTAAGTCATTATATAATAAAAATTGACACCTAATTTTGATGAAATCTTTTACGATAGGAATTAAATTGTTACAAATTTTAACATACAATAACTTAATTATTACTAAAGTTCAAATATTCAATTGTTACAAATTTGAAGATACAAAAACTAAATTATTCTAATCTTTCGTCGAATGGCAAAATTATTATTTTGATGAAAGTTTAAAGACCAAATGTGTATTTTAACCTAATTTACATTAAATACCTCACTAGCAAGAAATATTGTTTTTATACCTAACACTTTTTTAAGTGGTTGGGCTTAAAGATGGTATGTTGAGTATCTTGAGTTATGCATTTGTTTCAAGTTTATTATAGTTTTTTTTTTTTTTTTTTTGGCTTATTACGTCAAATGTCTAAAAAATTCTCCAATTCATCTTAATTTTTTAAAATTCTCAAATTTATTTTAATGTGTTGATACACAAATCAGAGTAAAGGGAACACAAATAATCTACACATGATTCAATAGTAAATTTGTAATTCGGAGAAAATAGGTGGTCTACAAAACAAATAATTGAACATTGGTGTGGTGCCTACCACACACAAGGTAAAAGTGTAGCAAACTTTAGGTTTAGAGAGTGAGGATGAAGCTTGAGTTAACTCCAATGACGTTTTCACAATCTATTTATTACGAGGGTTAACCTAGGGTTTCCCTTCCATTTTGTCAAATCAGTCAGGAAAAGGTTGAACCGAGCATCTCCCAAGCTTCTTTAGGCCATGGGCTTGCGAGGTGCACGCCTATATGTGCTCAGCCCACCTCGACTCGCCCCGAGATGGGCTTTCAAGCCTTTTGGCTCGGTAACCTTTCTGATTTGGCCCAATCTAGTCCATGGTCATGTATAGTCTTAATTTGGCCCATGGTCATCTTCTATCCCTTCAAATTTGATTATATTGTCAAAATTCATCCATAACATAATGTATTGAAAAAAAATTGAATATGGCCAACAAGAATACTTAACTGACATGAAGTATGTACTTATGATCAAGAGATTATAGATTCGGACGTTGTTAAATTTACCCCAAAAAAAAATCTGAATATGTCGTTTCTATATGTTGAAACTTTATTCGTCTATGCTAAAAAAAATAAAAATAAGTAAAGTGGGGCCCTCAAAAACCCCATTTGGATCTCGCTCGTGGCTATCTCTTCTCAGTGAACTAGTGACAAGATCTCGACCGTCCACGCAAGATTTCTACTTCGTTCATCCAATGGGTGAAATCTGTCACAGCTTCCGCATTCATTACACGAAACTAGGGATGTCCATTTAACTGGCCCCGCCCCGAAGGGAGCGGGGAGGTTTTTTTTCCCGTTGGCTAAACGGGGACGGGGATGGGGAGTATATTCCCCGCCCCGCCCCGCCCCGATTAATAATATATATATATATATATATATATATATATATATATATATATATATATATATTATTACCTATAAATAGAATTTTTTTTTTAAAAAAAAAAACTATAGTAGGAATTAGTTTAAGACTATTTCGTTATAAAAAAAAAAAAAGAATTAAAGTCTATGTTGTAATATTGAAATTTTAATTTTTAGAAATTAAGTTGTTTCGACATTATAGTATTTTTACATATGGTATATTATTGTTTTTCTTAGGAAATTTTATAACATTTACTTTAAATAGAAGTATATTGAAAATTATTCATTTAGAAATAATTTTTATTATGGTTGAGAATAAATTTAAAAAATAAAAAAGATTAAAAAAAAAAGCGGGAAAAAATTCCCCGTAGGGAACCCGATCCCCGCGAATTTCCAGCGGGGAATCCCCTCCCCGATCCCCGCAAAATTAAACGGAGAATTTCGAGGGGACGAGAAATGAAATGGGGGGCGGGAACGAGGACGGAGAATTCATTCCCCGGTCCCGCCCCGCACCGTAGACATCTCTACACGGAACTCGTAACAATTAACAAGAAAACAGCATATATTCCATTTGCTTTAAATTAATTAATATTTTAATAATTGCAAACGTTATCCTTTTTTTTTTCATTCTTCTAGGTTGCCTCCACGATTTACGGTCTGTTTTAAATTAGTGTAAATTTTAAATTTATTCCATAAATCTACCTACTTCATTTGTAATTTTAAAAAAATCGATTATATCCTTTAATTTTAAAGTAAATTCTATGTAATTTCTACTCTCTACCATAACACTATTAACCAAATAGTGATATAATATAATATATTCATTAAACAAATTTTGAACGATTTGAAACCACATGACAAACAAAAACTCAAAGTAAAAAACTAAAAGAAATAAAGTGACACATGTAATATAACATCTATTTGAAGTAATATGTTAATTCTCTTTAATAGACTGTACCACTTTAAAAATAAACCTCGTAAGTATTTTTTTTAAATAAACATTGTTACATTTTTTTAAAGAACTAAATATATATAAATATTTTTTTTTTGTTCATTAGTTCATTAAAAAATGTAACAATGTTATATAAAAATTCCATATTCTTTCAAATGTTTCATTTTAGTACCATTTTTTTTAATAAATATATAAAAAAAATATATATTTTTTTTGTTAAAATACTATTTTGGTCTCTATACTTTGGATCTTGTTCCATTATAGTCTTTATACTTTCAATAAGTCTTCAAATTAGTTTTCTATGCTAGGTTATTGTTGACTTTTTTTTCTTAAAAAAAATGTCTATTAATTGTTCATCTATAAATTTTGGAAACATGTTCACATTGTGTCTTTGTTTTTATATATGAAAATTATTATTATTATTTAACAAAGTTCAATAAAAATTAACTTCAAACTAATAATAAGGACTAATTTTAAAATTGATTGAAAGTACGGAAATAAAATGATATTTTTTAAAATCTTTTTTTTCCCTAATTTCCCCTCCCTGGTGATTAACAAACAAAAATTGAGGCCTTTATCTTGTAATCAACAAACAAAAAGTTACGAGTAGGATTTAAGAGATGTCGAGGAATGGCAACATATCTTTTTTTTTTCCTCAATTGGTGGGAGCATAATTGAAGCCAACTTGTATAGACAATGTCATTTTATATATTTTAGAAAAAAAATCAACTAATAAGTTAGTGTTAATTTTTTTTTTGTACAATAACACATAAGAATAAAGATTCAAACTTCTGTATTTTTTATCGTAATAATTTAATCCGTTAAACTATGCTCAAGTTTGCTTACTTTTTCTTTAAATTTTTAAACCATCAATATCATTTTTTTAGTACGGTCAATATCACATTCGTATACACAATAATTACACAAATGTCTCCTAAATTTATGGTTAATTAAAATATCATTTTGGTCATTGTACTTTGATTTTCCTTCTATTTTAGTCCCTATACTTTCAAATATTCAATTTTATTCCACGTCCTTTCAATAAATCTTAAAATTAGTCCCTTCACCGTTAGTTTCAAGTTAATGTTTATCGAAATTGGTTAAATAATCATAATAATTTTCATGTAAAAAAAGACACTATATAATCGTATTTTCAAAATTTATAGAAAAAAAACTAATAGAAACTAAATATTTTAAAGAAAAGTTAAAAATACACTAAGGATAGAGATCAATTTTAAATATTATTAAAAATATATAGATAAAAATTAAATATTTAAAAGTACAAAATTAAAATGGAATCAAATCAAATGTCACAGACTCAAATAGTATTTTAACAAAAAAAAAAATACATCAAATATGTCACAGACAACACAACGAGTAAAATTACTAATATTAAAATTCCATTATATGAATAGTTAAGCATAATCCCAATGCCCGAGGGCCGCACGTAATAATAGTTAATAATTAAATGTCTAAAAAAACAAAGGCTCTGACAAAATCCGTCACATCAGGGCAGGGGATAAGCAAAATGCCACTTTTTGTAATTTCGTATAAATTACGTCACATAAAATGATTCCTGGGCCCCACAGCTTTATCTTTTCTTTTAATTTCTGTTTTTTTTTCCGAATATTTTAACTCCAAGTTTCCCAATTAGGCCAAGATTAATTTACAAATTTAGTTTTCCTAACTTTGAAATTTGTCTTCATTTGATGAACTTTTAAAATTATAAATTTAATCTTTAAACTTTAAAATTTTTTAAAATTTGATACAACATTAAAATTTTAAAGTTTGGTTAGACATAAAATTTTTAAATTTATATGTAATAGATCAATTAATTATAAAAAAAAAAAATAAATTTGTCAGAGATTTATTAGACACAAAATTAAAAGTTTAAAAATTATTAGACGCAAAATTAAAAATTTTGAGACCTATTAAATGATTTAAAAATTTTAGTGATTAAATTTGAAATTAAACCAAGATTAAAACTAAATTATGGTTTTTGAACTTAAGGTTGTTTTATTAAAAATTTAAATATTTTTTTAATAGGTTTCTAAATTTTAAAAGTTGATGCATCTTACGAGTTTATTTTAAAAGTATTTAATAATCTATTTTTTAACTTTTAATTTTGTAATTGACATGTCTTTACGCATTCACATTATTAGAGGTCTAAATTATTCGAAATCAACTCGTCTCATAATCTTTAAATATTACAAGAGAATGAAATACTAATTGAGGTAACAATAAAGAGCTATTAGACACAAATTAAAAATTAATTTACTAATAAAAACCTTTACAAGTACTCAGTTTATTATAAACAATCTTCCAAAGTTAAAAAAGAGATTAGCCTTTGAATAACTTAATTTAAAAGAATAGAATAAATTCCTCATGAAACTAATGACAAGGTAATTTTAACCAATCATGTGACACATTTTGACAAGAGGTAATGTGATGATTTCACAATTTTTCTAATTAGCCCTGAGACTATTTCTATTTGTAATAATTACTTTTAAAACAGTCATGTTTTAAATTTTTTTTTTGTATAATTATATTATTCCTAAAATAAAACAAGTTGTGTACTTGAAAAAAAAAAAAAAAAAAAGTTCAAGTTGTCACAGTAGCGTCCGCAGGAAATTTTTGTGCGTCCATTGTTTTTCTCTAGAAGATTCTTTTTTGTGTTTCTATCATGAGTATTTAGAATTTATTTCTCCGAGGTGCAGTAAAAACTTAGCTTCTTTTATATTGGAAGAAAAGGTAAAAATCAATTTTGATCTCTAAACTAATAAAATTGTTTCAATTTTAATCCTAAATTTACTATTTCATCAAATTACATCTCAAATTTAGATAGGTGTTGCAATCTTAACCTGCAACTTTAAATAGTATTGCAATTTTAATCTACTAATAAGTTCTCGCTCTAAATATCATTAAAAAAAAATTTCTCTTATGTATTCAATAAATTATAAAATATATGTACAATATGAAATTGATAAAATTTTAGAGAAAAATGAAATTATAGCTAAATTTTTTTGTTAAAATTTTTGAATTTTGGTAAATTATTTAATGGTTAAATTGTACATTAGTCAAACTTATTTTTATGCAGAACTTTATTTTATTGAAATTAATGAGTTTATGAAGATTTTTACACTGTTTTTTTAATTAGTAAGCAAATTAGCAAAATTTTAACGGTAAAAATTGTAATACTTATTTAAGTTTATAGTCCAATTTGATGAAATTCAAAGTTTATGGTCTAAATTGATATAACCTCAAAAGTTTATGATTAAATTTGATTTTTTTCCCTTGAAAAAAATATTGCACTTTTATTATTTTTTTTTATTGAATTACAATTTTATTCCGTATATTTAGTGGATTGTTACCATTTTTATATTTCGTTCAAGCTTACAAAATGTCTATGCCATTGACTATGAGTTACGGCATTTATTTTAATAAATAATGATTATTTAATAGTCTGAATAGTTTTGTTGATAGAGGAATATAAATTTTGGTAAATTATAAAATATTATTTTGATTGAAGAAAGAGTCATGGATTAATCCTATTTTGGATTCAACTAATACTGCCTCATTAATTTTTTTTATTTATTTTAGACAGAAACAATCAATGATTTTCATTATTATTTTTTTAACTAATAATAGCGACACATGGCAAGTTTAAATTCAATTAGCAATATATTAAAATGATAATCAATGAATTAAATTCTTCAAAAACATATTAGTTGGGTTAATTTTGTTTAGTACAATAAATGTGGAGGATAAAATTTAAATCTCCAACTTGGAGGAAAGAAGTACAAGTCAATTATCATTGAACTATGCTCATTTTGGTATCGACATGAACTAAAAATAATATAACCTAAAGTTTATTAGTAGACATAAACTCACACGCTAATCATTTTGGCTATTAATCTTTAATTTAACCTAAAGTTTGTTGAGAATATTGCAAATATGCCCCAACGTTAAATTCCACATGTTTCAATTAACTTTTGTTGAAATTGTAATGTTTCTGTTAAACCCATTAACTCGTAGAAAACGGAAGAGAAAATTATTGCATTATTTATGACTCACAAACTCTATTTATTAGAGATGTTTATTTTTCCTGCGAGGATCCATCCCTAACGGGCAGAGAATCTCCGTTTAGACGGAGAATGGGAGAGGGAGTGGAGAGAATTTTTTTCGTTAGCTAGAAGGGGACGGGGACGGAGAATATTCTCCGTCCCTGTCCCAATTAATTTATTTGTTTTTAATATATATATATATATATATATATATATATATATATATTATAATAATAATAATAATAATAATAATAATAATAATAAATATTAAATACTAAATTTAATCTTTTATGATGTATTATTTTATTTTTCTAAAGAATTTTTTTTAAAAAAAATCTCTTTAAATAGAAATTTACCATTAGAAATTAATAATTTAAATATAAATTTTCTAAAAAAAATATTTTATTTAATCAAAATTTAAAAATAAATAAAAAATATAAACTAAGAATAATTTCTTGCAGGGAACCCGATCTTCGCTCCTGATCCTCGCAAAATTAAATGGGAAATTTTGCACGACGGGGAATGAAATGGGGGGTGGGGACGGGGACGGGGAAGCCATTCCCGGCCCCGTGGACATCTCTACTCTTTATCTCTTTCCCAAATCACACAACCCTTTTTTTTGGGACTAAATTATACAAAAAATACCCGTGAGCTTTACTTCTTTTTTAAAAATAATCATATTCTTTCGAAAGTTACAATATTATTCTTGACATTTTATAAATATTTCAAAACTATTCTTAGAGTAGAAAATTCGTTAGAATGTTAAACGAAAAGTAAACGTGTCTCAATGTTGTTCTTTCGTATTTAATTTATACAAGCATTCTAGTCACCGTTTGATTTTTATTTATTATTTTTTTATTTTTTTGAGAAAATTCTCTGAGAAAGGTTGAAAATTCGAAATGGATCGGAGTTGGAAATTAGATTTTTTTTTTTTTTCGAGTACGTTGGAATTTAGAATTAGAAACCATTGGTTTGGAGCAAAAACCATGGGCGCCATTTTCCCCCTTTGTCCTATTTATTTTTTATTTGCAAATTAAACGGTTCTTCTAAAAAAAAGGGCAAAAAAGATACATTTTTAAAATTCAAGCAGCAATTTGAATTTTGTTTAGTTGAAGTAATGTGAGGTGAAAATTTTGAACATCTGACATTTTAAGACTAATGTATGAGTAATTTTGATGGAATTTTTTACGAAAGGAATTAAATTGCTACAAATTTTAAAATACAATAACTTAATTATTACTAAAGTTCAAATATTAAATTGTTACAAATTTGAAGATATAAAAACTAAATTGTTATATTCTTTCGCCAAGGACGAAATTGTTATTTTGATGAAAGTTTAAACACCAAAAATGTATTTTAACCTAATTTATATTAAATACCTTACAAGTGAGAAATATTATATTTATACCTAACACTTTTTTAAGTGGTTGGGCTTAAAGATGGTATGTCGAGTATCTTGAGTTATGCATTTGTTTCAAGTTTATTATAGGTTTTTTTTTGGCTTATTACGTCGCATGTTTAAAAAATTCTCAAATTCATCTTAATCTTTAAAAATTCTCAAATTCATTTTAATGTGTTGATACACAAATTATAGTAAAGAGAACGCATCTGATCTACACATGATTCAATAGTAAATTTGTAATTCAGAGAAAATAGGTGGTATGCAAAACAAATAACTGCACACTGGTGTGCTGCTTGCCACACACACTCAATTGCTTAAGTTAAAGAGGTAAAAGTGTAGCAAACTTTAGGTTTAGAGAGTGAGGATGATGTTTGAGTTACCTCCAATGACGTTTTCACAATCTATTTATATGAGGGTTAACCTAGGGTTTCACTTCCATTATGCCTAATCGGTCAGGAAAAGGTTGAACCGAGCATCTCCCAAGCTTCCTTGGGCCATGGGCTTGCGAGGTGCACGCCTATATGTACTCAGCCCACCTCAACTCGCCCCGAGATGGGCTTTCAAGCCTTTTGGCTCAGTAGCCTTTTTGGTTGGGCCCAATCTAGTTCCAGGTCATGTATAGTCATGATTTGGCCCCTAGTCATCTTCTATTCCTTCAGTTTTGATTCTATTGTCAAAATTCACCCATAACATAATGTATTAGAAAAATTTTGAATATGGCTAACAAGAGCACTCAACTGGCATAAAATATGTACTTATAATCAAGAGACTATGGATTTGAACTTTCTACATCTAAATATTGTTGAATTTAAAAAAAAAAAAATCTGAATATGTCCTTTCTAGTTTCTATATGTTGAAAAATTTATTCGTCTTGCTAAAATAAGAATAAGTAAAGTGGGGCCCGAAAAAACCCATTTGGATCTCGCTCGTCGTTGTCTCTTAGTGACGAGATCTCGACCGTCTACGCAAGATTTGTACTTCGTTCATCCAACGGGTGAAATCTGTCACAGCTTCCGCATTCATTACACGGAACTCGTAACAATTAACAAGAAAACAGCATATATTCCATTTGCTTTAAATTAATTAATATTTTAATAATTGCAAACGTTATCCTTTTTTTTTTTCACTCTTCTAGGTTGCCTCCACGATTTACGAGAAATTATTCGGCAGCCACAATGTGACTGTCAATTTTTTACTGTTGGATGTAGAGAGAGAAATATCTGAAATTTATATTGAATGATTATTAAGGAACATGAAAATTATTGAATCTACATCCAATGATCATTATGAGGTAGTCACATTGTGGCAGCCTCATTGAATAATTTGCCACGATTTACGGTCTATTTAATTAGTGTAAAATTTAAATTTATTCCATAAATCTACCTACTTCATTTGTAATTTAAAAAAAATCGATTATATCCTTTAATTTTAAATTAAATTCTATATAATTTATACCCTCTAGCATAAGACTATTAACCAAATAGTGATATAATATAATATATTCATTATACAAATTTTGAACGATTTGAAACCACATGACAAACAAAAACTCAGAGTGGAAAACTAAAAGAAATAAAGTGACACATGTGACATAACATCTATTTGAAGTAATATGTTAATTCTCTTTCATAGACTGTGCCACTTTAAAAATAAACCTCGTATGTATTTTTTTTAAATAAACATTGTACATTATTTCATTAAAAAAAATGTAAGATGTTATATAAAAATTCCACATTCTTTCAAATGTTTCATTTTGGTATCTATACTTTGGATCTTGTTTCATTATAGTCTTTGTATTTTCAATAAGTCTTAAAATTAGTCTTTCATGCTAGGTTATTGTTAACTTTTCTTTTTTTAAAAAAATTATCTCTATTAATTATTTATTTATAAATTTTGGAAACATGTTCACATTGTGTCTTTATATATATATATATGAAAATTATTATTATTATTGAAAAAATTTCAATAAAAATTAACTTCAAACTAATAATAAAGACTAATTTTAAAGTTGATTGAAAATACGAGGATAAAATGATATATTAACTTTTTTTTTTTCCTTATTTTTCCCTCCCTCGTGATTAACAAACAAAAATTGAGGCCTTTATCTTGTAATCAACAAACAAAAAGTTACAAGTAGGACTTAAAAGATGTCGAGGAATGGCAACATATCTTCTTCTTCTTTTTTTTTTTTCCTCAATTGGTGGGAGCACAATTGAAGCCAACTTGTATAGACAATGTGCATTTTATATATTTTAGAAAAAAAACCAACTAATAAATTAGTGTTAATTTTTTTGGGTACAATAACACATAGGAATAAAGATTCAAACTTCTGTGTTTTTTTATCGCAATACTTTAATCCGTTAAATTTAACCTAAAGTTTAATCTTTAACCATTTTGGCTTATTATCCAATCCAATCCCACGCTAATCATTTTGGCTTTTAATCTTTAGTTTAACCTAAAGTTTATTGAGAATATTGCAAATATGCCCCAACGTTAAATTCCACATGTTTCAATTAACTTTTGTTGAAATTGTAATGTTTCTGTTAAACCCATTAACTCGTAAAAAACGAAACAGAAAATTATTGCATTTTTTTATGACTCACCAACTCTCTTTATCTCTTTTCCAAATCACACAATCCTTTTTTTTGGACTAAAATATAAAAAAAAAAATAACCTTGAACTTTACTTCTTATTTAAAAAATAATCATATTCTTTCGAAAGTTACAATATTACTCTTGACATTTCATAAATATTTCAAAACTATTCTTAGAGTAGATAATTCGTTAGAATGTTGAACAAAAAGTAGACGTGTCTAAATGTCGTTTTCTCGTACTTAATTTATACAAGCATTCTAGTCAATGTTACGTCAGTTCAAGTAATTCTCATGTCAATTTTTCATCCAACACATTCTAGCGGATTTCTACTCTAACAGTAGTTTAGAAACGTTTATGAAATGCTAAGAGTAATATTGCAACTTTTAAAAGAATATGAGTATTTTTTAAACAAGGGACAAAGTCAAGGTATTTTTATAATTTACCATTTTTAAAAAAATGATTGTAATGTTTGCATATTGTTATTATTATTTTCAGTTGTACTAAAAGTAACTTTTTTTTTTCATTATTTTGATTTTTTTTCTTCTCTTCAATTATTTTCTTTTATCTTATTTCTTAATTCGCCTTTTTCCTCCTAAGCTCTAAGCAAACTTTGTAGGATTTAGGATGTAATTAATTAATTAATTATTTAATTTGGAAGATACAAACGGACAATATTTTTCTTACATGTCTTTCATCATCATTATTATCCATTTTTATTAATTGATCACCCATTTTTGTTAATTTATCGCCACAAAATATTAAGTATATCCATATTCCCTACAAAGTTATTTTTTAGAATTAAGTAATTTTTTTAATGATGAAAATCTCTCGGTACATAGATTTTTTCTATAAAAAAAAAAAAAAAAAAACTAAGTTGCAGCTAGTCTTAATATAAAAGTAAAAAATTCAACTTTCTTCCAAACTATAAACAAGAATGTTAACTAATTCAACAACAATAATTTCAATCTAAGCATAGATTAATAGATAGTCTATTATTATTACTATTTCAAAAATCAAAAGTCGATAGTTTAATTCCTATTACTATTAATAAGACATTTATAATTATTTCAAAAGTCGATAGTTTAATTGAACTAAAAAAATAACCTCATTAAATAATTAACTACAAAGTAATTCATAAATAACATTTTTAAGGGTAGAAACTCCAATTCAACCTTTTTTGGGTCAAAATAAATTTATAATCCAACCTCAAGCATATGATTTGGATTGGGTCAGATCAATTTTTTATTTTTTCTGAACATTTTTTATTGGTTGCTGAACGACGGTAGATTATTCTGCACGTAATTACGTACCCCACAGGCCACATTAGCCAAGATTCTTCCAGATCCCTCTTTATCTATTTAGGGAACAAAATTAGTGGTGTTTTTTTTTTAATATTATCCTTTCTACACCATTAATTAACAATAAAAATATCTAATAAATATGAATATGGCTTAGTTTAACTGATTAAAATATGTATCAGAGATTAGGAATTTGAACTTATCCATCATATTTATCATAATAATAATAATAACAATGAAAACAATTTAAATTCTTACCCACACAAAAATTGATTTAGCATCCACGCATTAACCTCGTATTATTATAATCTTTAGTTCTTTTAAGAAAATGAACATAACATATAAATATAATCTATTATGATATTTTATGTTATAATTAATTTATCATTTTTTTGGGGAGGGGAGAATCAAAGTACCTCACAATTTTACCAATAGTTTCATCCAAAAATATCATATTAATATAGAGACTCGACTCTATGTATATACCTATGATCTTCTTCGTATTTTATCAATATTTATTTTAAGATAATAAATGTAGGGATGAATTACTCAAAAAAAAATGTAAGATAAAAATCTTGACTTAATGAATAAATATTTTAACCGTCGAGCAATAATGCTCACGTCGATCCTTATTTGACTAATGTAGGACTTTATTCACTCTTAACATTATAACACATATTTAATTCATTGTCGAGACTTACAAATCCCCGATTCTTAAAAAAAAAAAAAAAAAAAAAAGCAAAAAACGACAATACGATGTAAAAGTAAAACAACAATTTTCTGGCAATTATGAAGAAAATATTATCCCACGTGGGACCCAGTAGCTAAGGCATCATATTAGATAATTATAAAGTAAGCAAAAGTACGAAAATACCCTCCACTCCCAAACAGGCTCTATAAATTGGGGACCAGATCTTCAACTCTTATTCCACTTCCCGTTCCTTCTTCGGAGCTTCGATTTTTTTTTTTTTGTGGTATTTTTCACTTCAAAATTACGAAGCAAGATTGAATAATTTCTTCTCAATCATTTTTCCTCTTTTCTCTTTTTTGAAGTTCGATTTCTCAGATCGAGGCAATTATGCTGGGCGTATTTAGCAGTTCGATCATGTCGCCGCCGGAAGAACTGGTGGCCGCCGGATGCCGGACTCCGTCGCCGAAGATTTCGTCGACGGCGCTGGTGAAGCGGTTCGCTGATTCCAACGCCGCCGCCATCTCTGTTCAGATCGGCGAGCATGTTCATCTCGCCTTCACTCACCACAACGAATCTCCCTTGCGCCCCAGGTACTGGAGATTCTCCGATCAAAAAGCCGTCGTACGGCGGCGCTAAGTATAATTAAAATTTCGTTTCTGAAAAATCTTGACTATTATGTTAAAATTTTCCGATCGGATGGTCGGGAAGTTGCTTGATCACTGGATCGAGCTTGTTTATGCATCTACTTAATTATTTAAACCTTTTTTTCTAGGCCATGATGAAAATAATAATAATAATAATGAATTATAAGTCTAGATATTAAACTTTTGTCTTTTTTCGTTTGAACGAATGTATTAAAATTGTGTGCCATGTGTACTAGATAGACATTTTTTTTTTAAATTAACAAATCTTTAGGTAAGATTTAACTTTTAATTTTATATCTAATATGTTTTGTAAATTTTAAAAATGTTAAATAAGTGAATGACTTATTACACATAAAATTAGTTCAACAACTTAATAAATATAATATAAAATCAGAAGTGTAGAAACCAAGGTATATTTTTACATTTTAAAAATTTGTTAGATATAAAATTAGATGTTCAACAAATTTAGTAAGTTTTAAAAAAGTATCTTATCGTCTCTAATTTATACGTTCAGTTATCAACTTAAATATAGTTTAATTAGTTCAGACATATATTTTCGATTAAGATAAGAGAAAGTTCAAATTTCTATCTCTCAAATTTTTGAACTAAAAAAAATTAGACTATGTAGGATAACAATTTTATTTTTAGCTTTTTGCTTTTGAAAGTTTGGCATGTTTTTTTTTACAATTTCTTTGTTATAGATTTCACATTCCTTAAAAAGAAAAAAAAAATAAAGAAAAATGTTTGAATTTTTAGCCATTTTTTTAAAATTTATAAAACTATATATATATTTTTAATACAGTTTTAAAAAGTAGAGAATAAAAAAAAGGGGTTTATAAACTTAATTTAAAAAAATCAAATATCTAAATGGTGGGCACATACATGCACGGGTATTTTTGTCATTTTACAGTTTTTTAGAAAGCCGCCAAACAAGAATTCCAGTTACAGTATTTTAGCAGTTTCGGGTAAGTCGTAGTTGTTTTCCATTTTTAAAATTGGGAAAAGATAGGTTTCTTTTTTCCTTCATATTTTCTCATAAGATTTTTTTTCAATAAGTATTATTTTAGTTTTAAAATTTTTAATGGCTTCAATGTAATTTGAATCTCAAAACTTTTAGAAATATATTGTGTTGTTGGAGCTTTTAAGAGGTTTATTTTAGAGTAAAAACTATAATTATACAATTGCTTTGGTTTTTTACTTTTTGATTTCTTTTTAACCATATATACATGATTTTTAGTGTAATAATATAGAAGTATAGATTTAGTCCTCTAACATTTAGTACATATGTATAATGCTTTGGCCAGTTAAATTTTGCTTAAATTGGAAAATGATGTTATGTTTGTTTAGTATGTATGTGCATATGATACATACACATATCAACATCATGAATATATATGTCAATATGAACATAGCTCAATTGATTAAAACACATAGCATCAGGTAAGAAATTTGAATCCTCAACTCCATGTGTTGAACTAAAGAAAATATGGATATATATTAGATCCATATAAGTTGGCTAATGTAAATCTTAAATGAACAAATATTAACTTTGAAATAATAGCAAAGACGAAAGTATTATTTTTTTAAAGCTTAAGAATGGGAATGGATATGAAAAAATAAACACTTTTTTAAAATGTCAAAAATTAAAATAGATATTTTGGAAGGATCTAAATACGGTACTTATTTTTTTTAAAACTTTTTGAAGTTTACAAAAATAGGATTTATATCATTTTTAAATTTGTATTCATTAAAGCATAAAAAATTCCACTGTAGTTTATTTATTTATTTATTTATATGATAGAAAATATTAAAAATATAAGATATTGCCATTGCCATTTTATTTTTTGGGAATATCTTAGAAAGCCGTTGGGACTTTAATTATGTTTCACTCACAATATTTCTTTTTATAATTAATATAAAATGTCACAAGCATTCGATATTCCGACACTGTGTTGTCGGTGCACTAAAATTTAGGATTGGTGCAAAACAAGGAAGCTGTTTAACAAATATTCATTTTTCTAGATTCAAAATTTTGAAAAACTTTACACGAAGAAACTATTCTTATGAAATTTATGTATTTTTGTACATGGTGATTTAAGTGGACCAACTATAATAGTTGAAGGATAAATTTTTTAATGTGGTTATTATTCAATGAGGCTACTATAATGTGACTGGTTCATAATAACCGCTGAATGTAGATTTAATAATTTTCATTACTAGATATAAAATTGAAATCTCTCTCTCTTCATCCAACGGTGAAAAACTGCTGGCCACATTGTGGCAGCAGTTCAAGATAGTAATATAGTAATAATGGGAAAAGAAAATAAATTATTTTTGAACTCAATTGGTGAGTAAAGTTAATCCAAAATTTTGAATTTTAGAACCTTTTTTCTTTTCTAGAGGCATCAAACCAAAATTTGAACTTGAGTAATATTTAAAATTAATATTTTTTAGTTGAGTTTTATTATTATCATTTTTTTAATATAAGGTTTGCAATGAAGTGGTGAGATTATTTGTGCGGAGTTTTTTCTTTTTTCTTTTTTTGATGATTATTTGAGAATTATGTGTTAGGGTATTTGATTTAGTTCGATTTTCGGTCAGAGACATTAATTTCACATTTATTTAAATTAAATTTAAATTCAATTAGATAAGATAAATTGATTTTTTTTAACATTACATATTAATGACCAATCTTTTATCCTATTCTAAAACCAATAGGATATCTATTATTTTCTGTTGATAAAGTATTAATGATTTTCTTTTTCTTCCAGTTAAATTAATTATGTGGTAAGGGATCGAACTATCAATTTTTTAGATAGTAGTAGGTATCTTATCCATTAAATTATATTTGGATTGTTTTTTTTTTTTTTTTTACTATTTATCCATTCAACAAGTCATATGTTCAAATTTCTTCCCATTCCCACCTTGCATTTATTATTTAATACTGTTAGGAAAAAATCATAAAATTTTAAATTCAATTTTACAATCTTTTTTCAAAGAAAAAAAACTAAAAATGATTTCCCTTAAAAATAGAGAAAGGTCGAGAAAATTGAAACAATATTTTTTTTTTGTTTTTTTTTCCTTTTTTAACTTTAAAGTAAGTTTTTAGTTGTGTTTAATAAGTCCACATGTCTAGTGAATTCTTAATTTTTTTCCCTATTATACGTCCAATACATCTATATAGTTGTTTTTTAAAATTGTTAATAGAAAATGTTGGAAAAAGAAAGAGTTTTGTGAGAAAAGGAAAGTTTGTCAAAAAGTGGGAGTACCTATCCCTATGATAGTAATGTTACTGATGTTTTAATTCATTTAAGATATTTCTTGCGAAAAAAAAAGGAAGAAAAAAACTTTAAATCTCTAACTTCCACATGTTTTCAAATTCATGAACTTACTGGACTAAAAATTTATAAACACTCTTTAAAGTTTACAAAATTTTAAATTTTGTGTTACTAGATACGATCTAGAGTTCCAGGATGGACTGGACACAATCCTAAAGTTCGAGATTAAAGCTTGTAATTTTTTTTAAAAAAAAAAGTTGGCCCTAGTCGGTAACAATTTTTTTAAAAAAAAAAAAAAAAGCTAATAATACTACTTCTACCATTTCTTTGTTTCATTTTTTAATGTTTTCAAAATTCAAGTCAAATTTTGAAAATGAACAAAAATAATTTTTTAAAACTTATTTTTGTTGGGTTAGAATACAAGTTTAGTCTCCGAATTTTTAAATTTATGTCTATTTGGTTCATGAACTTTAAAAAGTGTCTAATAAGTTCTTGGACTTTCAAATTTGTGTCTTTTTGGTCCTTAAACTTTAAAAAGTATTTAATTGGCCTTTAAACTTTCAATCTCGAGTCTAATAGATCATTGAATTTTTTATTTTGTGTCTAATAGGTTTTTGACTTACCCAATGTTTTTTAAAATGCACGAATGTACCAGATACAAAATCAAAAGTTTACGGTTCTATTACACATAAATTTCAATTTTATATCTAATGGATCAGTTAATTTTGAAAAAAATCGAATGTGTCAAGAATCTATCAGACACAAAGTTAAAAGTTCGTAGACTAAAGTTGGATAAAAATTTATATATATATTTTTAAGAGATGAAAATCATAATGTGAAACAAGCATAATTTTCAAAACAAAAAAAAAATCGTAATGAACTGGACCTTTGTAATTAATGTTTTTAGATAATATGGGTTAAAAATCTGGTATTTTTTCGATTTTTTGAAAATGAAAATTTACATACGGATGAACAAAAACCCTGAAACGCCATTGCAGATCGTTCGCAGTGAAGGAAGAGATCTTCTGCTTGTTCGAAGGAGCCCTAGACAATTTGGGAAGCTTGAGGCACCAATATGGCCTTCCCAAACCCACCAATGAAGTTCTCTTAGTAATCGAAGCTTACAAAACTCTCCGTGATCGAGCTCCATATCCGATCAACCATGTCGTCGGCCATCTCAGCGGCAGCTTCGCCTTCATCCTCTTCGACAAGTCCACCTCCACTCTCTTCGTCGCCTCTGTATGTCACTTTTCAACTTCTAATCTCCAAAATCGAAGCTACAGAGCATCGATTTCTGATCGCGCTTTCGATTGGTTTTGGATTTTGCAGGATCAGTTCGGGAAGGCGCCTTTGTATTGGGGAATCACCGCCGATGGATACGTCGCGTTCGCTGATGATGCAGGTCTCCTCAAAGGCGCTTGTGGAAAATCCCTCGCTTCGTTTCCTCAAGGTATTTTGAAAAATTAGGCCTCGATTTCCATCCATTCGAAAATTAGGGCACGGATTCGTCTGAATAATCTGGTAATGGAGTTATGTTGAGGATTGATTGTTTCAATTTCAGGCTGTTTCTTCTCCACGGCGGTGGGAGAATTGAGATGCTATGAGAATCCGAAGAACAAGATTACTGCTGAGCCTGCTCCTGAGGAAGAGATCTGGGGTGCAAAATTCAAGGTATGTGATTATCAAACTCTTCTTCAAATCTAGAATTAGGAAAATGGATACAAAATTAGGATTGGAAATTTACTGAATGTCTGAAAGCATCATTGAGTGAGTCAGTACTCGGTATCAGTATCAGTGTCAACTTTTTCTTTTCTCTCTCTGGGTGATGAACACTGTTGAAGAGTCAAAGAGTATGATTTATCATCGAACATGATTGCCACCACATATTGGAGAGAAGGCATGCCCATATCAATGATCTTATCGCGATGGAACCGGAAAGTACTTTAGCCACAAAACAAATAATTCACTTTCTTTTAGACTCTGGATAATCATATTCATAAAGTAGTGGTGACTGGTGTGCCCCTCCCTTCCTTTTCAACGACTATATAAATAGATTTCAAGCACATACTTTTCAATGAGAGAGTATAGAAATTAAATTCTATGATAAACTTGGTGAGACTTTCACTTTGTTGGTCCCCCCCGCCCATTGAATAATTCTTTCTCCATCTTAGATTTGGTATTGACAAAACTATATTAAAAAAGTATTAGTTTAAAGCTTTTATCCTTAGTCTATCTTGATCAATACGATGTTTTTTGAACTTTGATTTCATAACAATAGCATCTAAGAATAGTGTGGGACTCAAAATAAAATAATATATCATTTAATGATATGTTATAATGTAAATGAAAGGAGTATATAATACTGCAATATATATATATATATATATACATACATACTAGTACAATATAGAGTACGGCATCGGATAGATTTGTTAAAAGGTGTGCAAATTAGTTTAAAAAAAAAGGAAAGGAAAAAAGAAGATGAGAGAGTTGAAAAGGGATTAAAGTTGGAGCCAGAATGAAACCATTAATATTTGCTTTTTGCAGAAACCCCACTAAGCTCATAAAGTCATCCTTACCGCTTTATTTATCTTTGATGTTTGACCTTTCAGGTGGAGGGGCCAAAGGCTGTAGCGGCCACTGGGTTGGGCTCTCTCAATTTCCCAATGGAGATTTCATAAAGGTCCTTTTGGAAGGAAGGTGAGGCTTTTTAATGTGGTGAATGGTTTGGTTTTAAGGGCAATGTAAATATGAGTCTTTGAGGTAGAGATTTGCTTGCTTTAATTCTAGACTTGAAGCTTTGTGCTAAGGCCGGATGCAATGTACATACAGCCACCAACTGTTCTGTTTGTGCTTTTGTTTAATACAAGTATGTTCAATGTGTTCAAAAGTTTGTCTATCTTTGAACTCAAATCATTTGGAATCCTGAAATTTGGTCCTATTCCTCAATTTGTATATGGCTTCCAGTTATAATTGTGGGGTCTGAAGTGAGAAAACTCTCTAAGCTCATTTCATTGGGCTCGGTGGGCCTCAATATGGGCCTACTGGGGATATTCTTGGACCAGCCCAACCTGATGTGGGCTTAACAATAAATTGCAAACGATTTAATCGAATACCTTTTCTTTATTTTAGAGAAATGTAAGGGCAAACTTAAAATGCCACTTGGGCTACATGCTGAACTTCATTAACCTCAGTGGCATTACCAAGCCACTTGGGCAATATTTATTGTTGATGTTGGAATTTGGATCGTCGGATCAACGGTAAATTTGTATTATCGGGAACTAAAAATGCATGCAAAATAGAGAACTAACACCTGTGTGGTGCTAAGCCACTTAAACTCTGACGCTCAAGTTAGAAATCTACTTAGAAAGTTTAAACTGTAAAAGCTAAGTAATGATTGCGTACCCTTCAATGTCGTAGCCCTACACATTTTATATTCATATAATTGTAACGGTCAGTCCTGTATCATCGCGATTTTCGAGAATTTCGCTCGATTGTTGGATCATTTTTATTGCTTTGACCGTTACTTTTGAAACACGTATAATTCAAATCCAATGAATCATTGAACGCACTCTCGAAAGGTTTTTTTCACTCAAAGCCTCTTGCTTGTTCGTTCGGGATAAGGCAAAGTTGGACCAGGCCACCCTCTTGACGGGTTTGTCTTTTGGCCCTTTGGTCGACCCCTCGGGGTTTAAAACTAATCCACCTCTTAGTTGAATTTGAGGAGTCGGTCAGCCTATTGGCCAACCCCTCCGATCTAGGCGAACCCCTCGAGGTGTTAGCCAAATGGCCTCGAGGGGTCGACCAAGGCCGGGATAGGTGGACCCTTCGAGGGGTCGACCAAATGGCCTTTTGGCCGATCCATCGGAGAGTCGATCGAGGGGTCGGCCAAATGGCCTCATGGCCGATCCCTCGGGGGGTCAGCCAAGGCCGGTTGAGGGGTTGGCCAAATGGCCTCTTGGCCGACCCTTGGTTTAGGCCGACCCTTCGACGGGTTGGCCAAGGTCGATCTGGCCTCTTGGCGGTCTAAGCCGACCCCTCGAGGGGTCGGCCAAATGGCCTTTGGGCCAATCCCTTTACGAGATCGACCCTTCTCTTTCGGGTAATATTGGGCTTTATTTCTTTATTCGAAATTGTCGACCAATTAGGTAGTTAACTTTTTGCCCATAACAGTTGCCCCCACTTCCAGTGCAACATATTTGCTTGGGTTCCGCTTGGAAATCTAAGGGTATTACTTATCTGTATTATGTAGTTAGCATCATTCCATGTCTCGAAAATCAAGTTAGCCCTATGTCTATATAAGGATTCATTGTGAACTCAAGTTCTCATAACTTTTCGAACTCTTCCTTCTCTTTACTTTGAAGCCCTTGTTTTTCCTCCACTTTTTCAGGTACCTTCTTTTTCCTTGTCTCTTTTCCTTATGGCGGGTTGTTCTAGGGCTATTCACTTCGAAATCGGTGACTTGTCAGACCCTGATGACGAAGATTTCGTTCCTAACCCCTTCCCAAAAGCCCGTAGACGACGCAAATCCGGGGCTCGTACACGAAAGGAGCCAACTAGGATTCGTTTAAAAGGACCTCTAACTCAAGCGACCTTAGATGACCTTGGGATTCAATTTAAAATTCCTACTTCCATCCATATGGGAGTCCCGAATCGTGGAGAAAATCCACCCTCACCCCCACCTGGGGAAGTAGCATTTTATCATGATATGTTTACTAGTGGTATTCGACTTTCTTTACTACATGTGGTTCAATGTTTCTTGATCTTTATCAATCTTGTCCCCTGTCAGATTCTCCCTAATGCTTGGTGTTCTTTTATAGGATGTCACGTTCTTTGGCTTCAGGTTGGGAACTACACTCCCATGTCTGTTATTGATTTTCTGTCCTTCCACACTTTCAAACAGAAAGACAAATCTCAACCATTTTACTATATTAGTCCATAATCTGTTCATGAATCTATTGTAACAGAACCTTCGTCAATTAAAAATTGGAAGGAGTATTGGTTCTTCATTAGTGGTTCATGGCTTTCTCCTGATAGTGTTGGCTCTATCCTTCTGGTTCCAACCGATTTCAGGGTGATAGGTGAGTCTGCTATTTCCTTTCTCGACTGAGACCATTTTTTTATATATCATACTGTTCTTATTTTATCATTATTTTTGTAGTTAACATCAATTCGAAGTCATCGCCTGTGGCCATCAATGGCCACAGGCGATGACTTCGAATTGATGTCAGCTATAAAAAAAGGGTCTCGATCGGGAAAGGAAAGAGCGGACTCGCCTATCACCCTGAAATCGGTTGGAACCGGAAGGATAGAGCCAAGACTATCAGGAGCAAGCCATGAACCACTAATGAAGAACCAATACTCCTTCCAATTTTTAAGTAACGAAGGTTCTGTTACGATAGTTTCATGAACAGATTGCGCACTAATATAGTAAAATGGTTGAGATTTGTCTTTTTGTTTGAAAGTGTGGAAGGACAGAAAGTCAGTAGCAGACATGGGAGTGCAGTTCCCAATCTGATGCCAAAGAACGTAACATCCTATAAAAAAAACACCAAGCATTAGGGAGAATCTGACAGCGGACAAGATTGATGAGGGCCAAGAAACTTTGAACCACAGGTAGTAAAGGAAGTCGAATACCACTAGTAAACATATTGGGATAAAATGTTACTTCCCAGGTGGGGGTGAGGCTAGATTTTCTCCGCGATTTGGGACTCTCATATGGATGGAAGAAGGAATATTAAATTGAATCCTAAGGTCATCTAAGGTCGCTTGAGTTAGAGGTCCTTTTAAATGAAGCCTAGTTGGCTCCTTTCATGTACGAGCCCCAGATTTGCGTCGACTACAGGCTTTTGGAAAGGGGTTAGGAACAAAATCTTCTTCATTAGGGTCTAACAAGTCACCGGTTTCGAAGTGAAGAGCCCTAGAACAACCCGCCATAAGGAAAAGAGACAAGGAAAAAGAAGTTGCCTGAAAAAAGTGGAGTAAAAACAAGAGCTCCAGATAAAGAGAAGGAAGAGTTCGAAAAGTTATGAGAACTTGAGTTTATAATGAATATAGACATACAGCTGACTCGATTTTCGTGACATGGAATGATGCTAACTATACAATATAGATGAGTAATACCCTTAGATTTCCAACAACCTAAGCAAATATGTTTAGAGGGTTTGCGCTGGAAGTGAGGGCAACTATTATGTGCAAAAAGTTAGCTACCTAATTAGTTGACGATTCCGAATAAAGAAACAGAGTTTGATATTGCCCGAAAGAGAAAGGTCGATCTCATAAAGGGATCGACCCAAAGGCCATTTGGCCAACCCTTCTAGGGGTCGGCCTAGACCGGCCTTGGCCGACCACTCGAGGGGTCGGCCTAGACTGGCCTTGGCTGACCTCCTGAGGGGTCAGCAAAGAGGCCATTTGGCCGACCCCTTGAGGGGTCGGCCTAGACTAGCCCGGGGGTTGGCCAAGAGGCCATTTGACTTACCTCTCGAGGGGTCCGCCTAGACTGGCCTTGGCTAAACCCTTAAGGGGTGGCCGACCGACTATTCGGAATCAACTAAGAGGTTTATTAGTTTTAAACCCCGTGGGGTCGACCAAAGGGCCAAAAGACAAACCCTTCAAGGGGGTGGCCTGGTCCAACTTTACCTTATCCCGAACGGACAAGCAAGAGGCTTTGAGTGATAAAAACCTTTCGGGAGTGCGTTCAATGATTCATTAGCTTTGAATTAAACGGGTTTTAGAAGTAACGATCAAAACAATAAAAATGATCCAACAATCGAGCGAAATTCCCAGAGATCGCGATGATACAGGACTGATCGTTACGATTATATGAATATAAAATGCAAAAGGCTACGACGTTGAATGGTACGCAATCATTACTTAGCTTTTACAGTCTAAACTTTCTAAGTAAAAACCTCGATTTTTAACTTGAGCGTCGGAGTTTAAGTGGCTTAGCACCACACAAGTGTTAGTTATCTATTTTGCAGGCCTTTTCAGCTCTCGGTAATACAAATTTATTGTTGATCTGGCGATCCAAATTCTGGCATCAACAGTTGGCGTCGTCTTTGGCATCTCCATCCCCAGTATTCCCCGCTACTCATTCTATAGGAGGGGTCAGTCATAATATTCCTCCATCATTTGGCGGGTCTAGTCGTGGAACTATTCTTCCCTTTGACTATACTTGTCCTTATGATTGTCCCGTTGACGAGAGTGCTGAACTTGAACACACATCTTCAATACCACGTTGGTTAACCACGAAACCTAAGAATTTACCTGGAATAACTCCAAAAGCACACTGGTTTGGATTCCTCTTCATCCGGTATCTTCGTAGGGTTTCAAATGCATCAATTAAGTCGTCTTGATGTTGATTAGATTTTTTGCTCTTTACCAACATATCATCGACATATACCTCCATGTTCCTCATAATTCTCCGGAGTAACCGAGCCTCTCTTACTTTTACCTTCCGTTTCCATCCAGATTTTCCACCTGTTGGGCCCTCAAAAACTATTCTTATCTCTTTAGGGGGTGTAGGGGTTCGGTCTTTTTTACTTCGAGATGGTCGATAATCATCTTGAGCATTCTTTCCTCCCACTTATTCCTATAGATGTCCTCTCTGGATTAGGGACTCTATTGCCTCATTTAAATCGAAGCAATCAGCAGTGGTGTGGCCATGGTCCTTGTGAAAGAGACAATATTTATCTCTATTTCTTCGATGTGAACCTGCTTTTAATTTTGCTGGCCACTTTAGCATTTATTTGTCTTGGATCTCCATCAGGATCTGCTCCACCGGAACTACTGTTGGTGTATACCGCTCAAACTTACCTGGAGGTAAACCTTTGCAACCCATACGCACTTGTGAAATATTGCGTTCCTCCAGTTTCATTTTCTTCGATTCAGAGCACTCTTCTTCGCTCGCCCTCTCACTCGTTGATGATCAGGGCAAGTAATCTAAATAAAAATGATCGGCACTTAATAGCATCCTGGACTCCGTGAAACTCCATCCACGACCGGAAGGTATCTAAATGCTCAATAGGATCTTTGGATCCATCATACGCCTTCATAGTAAGCAACTTAAACTTGAGAGATACATTTTCTTGCATGATCTCATCAGTGAAAGGTGGGTCAACCTGGTCTAGCAAATTCTCCAGATCCAACCCATCATGATCTTGAGCATTCTTCATGTCTCCAAGTTCGTTCTGGATTCTTCGTAACTCAATTCCCAGGGTTAACTCTCTACCTTTTTGTCGTCAGCCTGCTCCCTTCTCTTGTGATTGATCAAGTCTCGTAGGTCCGTGTCAAGATTAGATTTTTCTTGCCGATCGGTCTTCCGAACCATAGACTAATCATGGTGTTCATTCTAACAGAGCCCCTTATTTCACTATGGAGCCGAACAATACGCACCTGGGACTGACGTGTCGTTACTTCTAGTTTCTTCAAATCAAGGCGTGTTGGCCTTTTGTCACTTTTTCCTATTTTCAACCTTTCTTTCGCGTACGGACCTATGACCTGGGATTCGCCTACCATTTCTTTCGCAAGCCCCTTCCCTTTGGCCGAATCCCGTACAACGGGGGCTGAGTTGTTGACTAGCCAAGGTGGATTTAGACTCACACCTTCTTTTCCTTTGCTCGACCCTGACATTTCTCTAGTAATCTTTGCCAGCGGCTCCATGATGGCGTTTGGCTTGCTCAGAATATCCATGATGCGAGCCAAATCTTGATCTCTCTTTTGGAACTTCTCTACTAATTCCACGTGCTCTAACATTACCCGTTCTTCTTCTTGCCTAATCATTTGCGAGCTGGTTTCCTCAACTGGTGTAGCTTGCTCACGTGATCGCCTTGGGTGATGTTCCCGGTTTGAATCGTCTCCATCTATCATTCTGTTCTCACGGTTCATATCGGTATTCATGATTTCCTCGATGTTTAATTCTCAGATAAGTAGCAAATCATCCCCACAGACGGCGCCAACTGTTGATGTTGGAATTTGGATCGCCGGATCAACGATAAATTTGTTTACCAGAAGTTGAAAATGCCTACAAAATAGAGAACTAACACTGGTGTGGTGCTAAGCCACTTAAACTCCGACGCTCAAGTTAAAAATTGGGGTTTTTACTTAGAAAGTTTAGACTCTAAAAGCTAAGTAATGATTGCGTACCCTTCAATGTCGTAGCCCTTCGCATTTTATATTCATATAATCGTAACGATCAATCCTGTATCATTGCAATCTCCAAAAATTTCGCTTGATTGTTGGATCATTTTTATTGCTATGACCGTTAGTTCTGAACTCGTTTAATTCAAATATAATGAATCATTGAACGCAGTCTCGAACAATAACCGTTAGTTCTGAACTCGTTTAATTCAAATATAATAAATCATTGAACGCATTCTCGAAAGGTTTTCTCACTCAAAACCTCTTGCTTGTTTTTGTGATAAGGCAAAGTTGGACCAGGCCACCCCCTTGACGGGTTTGTCTTTTGGCCCTTTAGTCGACCCTTCGGGGTTCAAAACTAATAGACCTCTTAATTGACTCCGAGGAGTCGGTTGGCCTCTTAAGGGGTCGACCAAGGTCAGTCTAGGCAGACCCCTTGAGAGGTCAGCCAAATGGCCTCTTGGCTGACCCCTCTAGGGTAAGGGGTCGGCCAAGGCTGGTCTAGGTCGACCCCTCGAGGGGTCGACTAAATAGCCTTTGGGTCGATCCCTTTATGAGATCGACCCTTCTCTTTCGAACAATGTCGAGCTTTGTTTTTTTATTTGGAATCGTCGACCAATTAGGTAGCTAACTTTTTGCCCATAACATTTTTTTTTTCTAAAGAAAAATGAGTTCATGAAAATTGATGCTTCAGTAGCAAGAACGTTGAAGTTTCAATTTGAGCATAGGTTAAGACATGTATCTTCAACCAAGAGGTTAAAAGTTCAAATCGCCGTCGAAGTGAATATGGCAAAAGGTCATGTACCCACAATCAAAAGGTTAAGTCGAAGTAATTGATATGTACACTCAATCAAAAGATCAGAGGTTCAAATCTTCTTACTTCAATATTGTTGAATTCAAAGATAGATGTTCAAATTTTTTATCTTCACTCTCGAATCAAAAAAAAAAAAAAAAAAAAAAAAAAAAAAAAAAAAAAAAAAAACATGGGCCCCAGTGATAAAATAAGTCAGCTACCAGCCGACTGTTTAGACTGATAACTAATAAATAAGTGTGGGACCCGCCTAACTTAATCTCAAAAAAAAGTGTGGGACCCGCCTTTGATGCGAGACGTGATGTGTACGCCATGCAGTTTCACTTCACGACTCCAAAATATTCTTTCATATCATATTCATAACTTCCTCCATTTTTTTTTCTTATTTTTAATTACAACTTTAGCCTGAAGATTTATGTCTATTTAGACTTAGTGGTGGATCCAAGATTTTACATTAGGGTGACCCAAATTCATATATATGTAATTTTAGATACATTGACATAATATTCAAATTATGTAATATCGATTACGAAGGTCTTGTTTTGATTTCTTGTTTTTGGTTTTTGAAAATTAAATTTGTAAACACAACTTACGCCTATGGTTCATTTGTTTTGTAATCTACTTTTTACATATGTTTTAAAAAACTAAGTCAAGTTTTGAAAACTAAAAAAAAGTAATTTTTAAAAATTTGTAGAAAGATGAAAACCATTAGTGAGAAATGGCGAGAAAATAAGCACAATTTACAAAAACAAAAAATCAAATGGTTATCAAACGGAGCCTAAACTATAATAAACCGTTGTGTATGGATATAGATTTGTTTAATATATAGACTAAAAATACAACTTTATATATACATATTTTAAATTTAAAAAATAATTAAATTATCTAATAAATAAATATATACTGAGTTAAGTTTCTTTATATGAAATTAGTTTTCTAAAAATAATTTACAGAAAAAAATATTTTTATGTATTTTATATTTATATATATATACTTTTAAATATTAAAATTAAAATATTAACTATTGTGCTTTTAATAATTTTAAAAGTAGTCTCTATCGTTAGTCTATGATTAAATTTTTCAAAATAAATTTAATATCCATTAGTTTTTTCTTTAAAAATTTTCAAAACATATTAACGTGGTGTCTTTTGTTAAGTGAAAATGATTATTATTATTGTTTACAATTTCATATTAATAATGACAATCAATTTGAAGATTTATTAAAAATAAAGGAGTTAAATTAGAATATTTAAAGTATATGAACTAAAATAGAAGTAGTCCCAAAGTACATAGACCAAAATAGTATTTTAACCTTCTTTTTATTTCATAGACAAATTTAACTTTATCAAATAAATGAAGATTTTGTTTCTTTTATTAGGTAAGGTAAACGAGAATAAAAAATTTAAATAACAATATTTTTTTTTACTATAAAAATTCTAAATTATTTAGTTTGAAAAACAAATGTATATTTTTTATTTTTAGATATGAAAAAGTATTTTTATTCACCATAATCATATTGCATCACCGAATTCGATTTTAACTTCCCAAAATAAAATGTGCATGTGTTGGGATTTGAATCATGGATCAGGTGTGGGAGAACTCAAAATTTACTTACTAAAATAAAATATGTGCACATGCTCGGATTCGAACAAAGGACCGGACGGGGGGCACCACTAGAGATGTCCACGGGGTGAGGTGGGGACGGAGAATGGATTCCCCGTCCCCGCCCCCGCCCCCCATTTCATTCCCCGTCCCGCGAAATTTCCCATTTAATTTACCGGGGATCGGGTTCCCCGCGGGGAATTTTTTTCCGTTCTTTTTTTTTAAATTTTTTTTTAAAAAATTTATTCTCAACCATAATAAAAATTATTTTTAAATGAATAATTTTCAATATAATTTTATTTAAAGAAAATGTTATAACATTTCTTAATAAAAACAATAATATACCATAAGTAAAAATACTATAATGTCGAAACAACTTAATTTCTAAAAATTCAAATTTCAATATTACAACATAGTCTTTAATTTTTTTTTTATAACGAAATAGTCTTAAACTAATTCCTACTATAGTTTTTTTTTTAAAAAAAAAAAAAAATTCTATTTATAGGTAATAATATATATATATATATATATATATATATATATATATATATATATATATATATATATATATATATATATATATATATATATAACTAATCGGGGCGGGGCAAGGACGAGGAATATATTCCCCGTCCCCGTTTAGCCAACGGGGAAAAAAATTGCCCCGCTCCCTCCCCCATTTCCTGTGTAATCGGGGATTCCCGGTCCCCGCGGGGCCCCAGCCCTGTCGATTAAATGGACATCTCTAGGCACCACGCGTGAAGATAGTAGAGAACCAACAAACCAATTGCAAATTTTGTTAACATAATGCTAACTTATATATACAATATATACGATTTCAGTTGAGGGGGGGCGCGTGCCCCCCTGGCCCCTTCTTGGATCCGCCCCTGTTTAGACTTTAAACTTTTAAAAATATCTAATAAGTTCAAAATTCATTGATCTATTAGATATAAATTTGAATTGCATGCCTAATGAAACTCTAAAATTTCTATTTTTGTGTCTAGTAAATTCATGAATTTTAAAATATTCAAAAGTTAAGGACCAAATTGACACAAACTTCAAAAATTAGAAACTAAACTTGTAATTGCTTTTTTTTTTTTCATTTTATTTAAATTTCAATTTACTCAAATTTAGCCGACTTCAGCATATCGTTAAAGTATATATGCTCGACCATCGGCGGATCTACATTGGGCCTGGGGGGCTCGATCCCTCCTGAACTTTACAAATTTTATAAATTAGTATATTAACATAATCTTAATGTTTTTTGATGGCTTAGTGGAACAATTCCCCTCTCACATTTTCCAGCTCCTGAGTTCGAGCTTGACTTTGTGCAAATTCAGTCCAATTTTTATTAATTTTTTTCGCCCGTGTTCCAGCCTTTCTATGAATTCAACATGTTTTTACCCTTTTTTTGTAATTTAATTTGAGATTGATTTTAACTTGGGTGTATTTTATTTTATTTTTTTTTAATTGAGTGACTTTTTTTTTTGGTTAAAAAAATATCATTTTGGTCAATATATTTTGAATTTCATTCCATTTTTAGTCATCTCTACTTTCAAATGAACAAATTTAGTCTCTTTTCAATAAAGTTTAAAATTGGTCCCTACTTTGAGTTTATTGTCAACTTTTCTAAAAAAAAAATTAGTCTCTATTAATCTTTTCTCTATAAATTTTGAAAATATAACATTGTGTCTTTTCTTGCATGAAAATTATTATTATTATTTAACCAATTTTGATAAAAACTAACTTCAAACTAACAGTAAAGACCAATTTTAAACTTTATTGAAAGTATAGGAACTAAATTTAGACATTTGAAAGTACATGAACGAAAATGAAATGAAACTCAAATTACATTAACCAAAATGATATTTTTACTTTTTTGTTTTTCTTTAAATTGAGATTCATTATGAGTTTCTTTTACTTTTTTTTTATTTCCGATTTTGTATCTAATAAATTTTCAATTTGATGTCTAATGGACCCCTAACCTATTAGACTCTTTAAAGTTTAAGGATCTACTGAATATAAAATTGAAAATTTCAAGGACTAATTAGACATAAAATTGAAAGTTAATGAACTTATTATAATTTTTTTTAAAATCAAAGAGCTATTAGATACAATCTTAAAAATTTAAGAACTAAACATATTATTTAACAAATTTAATATTAAAATATATAAACTAATACCAATATAATGCGTTAAAAATTTAGCCCTCCCTGACATTAAGTTCTGGATCCACCACTGTGCTCAACCACGAGGCAGAGATTCAAATCCCTACTACCCATGTATGCCCCACGTTATTCAACTAAAAAAAATCTCAAATTTGAATTTTCTTTTAGGATTTACAAAATTCGTCATTTGATAATAGTTTCTATAATTTTTTTAAAAAATTATTGGGTCTTTATAGTTTCAATTTAGTCAAATCTCATAAATTGTCTCTACTATTGCTATGTTGACATATATATATATATTTATTAAATTACAAATTTGATCTCTAGACTTCGAGCGTAGATATTTAATAAATCTATGAACCTTTATAAAATGTTTAGATATTTAAATTTTTAATATTGTGTCTAATATGTATTTGGACTTTAGAAATGTTTAATAATCTCTTGAACTACTTTCAATTTTGTGACTATAGATCAAAATTTCTAAAAATATCTAAGAAGTTAACATATTTGTTAGATACAAAATTAAAAGTTTAGGTGTCGTTTGATAACCATTTGATTTTTGAAAATGAAGCCTATAAATACTACTTCTGCCTCTAAGTTTTTTTTTTTTTTTTTTTTGTTATCTACTTTTTACATATGTTTTTAAAAACTAAGCCAAGTTTTGAAAACTAAAAAAATTAGTTTTCAAAAACTTGTTTTTGTTTTTGGAATTTGGCTAAGAATTTAAATGTTTTTTTAAGAAAGATTAAACTCATTATAAAGAAATGATAAGAAAACAAACACAATTTTCAAAAATCAAATGGTTATCAAACGGGGTCTTAATGATACATTAGGCATTTTTTAAATTCAAAGATCTATTAAACACAATATTGAAAGAAGTTTAATGCCTATTACACACAATATTGAAATTTCATGGATCAAGCTTATAATTTTAACCATTTTCTTTACGTGGAAATAAGTTGATGTTTTCTATTTGATTAACAATATTAGTTGATTGTATTATAGTTTAGGATAAAGTAAAAAAATACAAGAAAATGAGTATTTTTTTTTTGGGGTGGATAGAAGCCCGTTTAGAAACAATTTTTTAGGTCTAACTATATCTTTTAGAAAGACCAAAATGAAACTTCTAGAATTATAAGAATCAAATTAAAATTATGTCCAAATCACATCAACCAAATTAGTAATTTAGCATTGTTTTTAAAATTACAAATATCTTCATTGTAGGAGAAAAAAACGAGAAAACAAATAGAAGCAAAATTCATATATAGACTTTCAAACCAAATTCGATCATTATGAAAGCTTTGCGATGTGGAGGTGATAAATTGAAAATTGGTCGTCCATACTCTAATAATTAAAGTATTATTTAATTCAAAGAATAATGTAATGATATTTGGAAAAATGGTTCCTTTTTCCGCGCGACTCTTGGTTTAGTCGAAGAGGAAATTATTGATTTGTAATTCTTATTCCAATTTTAATATAAACATCCAAATAGGAAAAAATGTCTGGTTTTCATAATGGGATTGTTTTTTATTTTTATAATTTGAAAGAATATATTTAAAAAATCAATCTAATTGTATATACACTTTTTAGTTTTTCACTCTTTAAATTTTTTATTGGTGAAATTGGATCAAGAGGATAAACCCAAAATATTAGGAAAGTCAGAGGCAAGATTGATAGGGAGAAATCCAATAAAAAACAAAAATGAGCCAACACAAACAAATCAGGCCAAAAGATAAAGGAAAGAGGAGGAATTTGGGCCAAAGCCCAAATTTTTTGAGGTTGAAGTCGACACCTGGTCAGATCCAATGGGGCACGCGACTAGCATGTCCCCAACTCACTGTTCCCTAATTCATTCTGGTTCGGTTTGTCCTCTTCCTAACTCACCAAGGAATAGATTAAAACCCTAATCATAGTCATATAAATACCCTTCTTCAACTTGAAAAATGTAAACTCTTTCGAATCCCTAAATTCTTGCTACACTCAAAAGACTCCTAGCTAATTTAAGCATCGGAGCCTTGTGGCAAGTGTCACGTGGTGTCTAGATTTTCACTTATTTTGTAGGCTACGTTCTTCCTTGGTTATACAAATTTTACGGTTGTTGTCACGTGAAGGACAACAACAAAAATCTCTCTAAAAACGAAAAATTTTAAAATTTTAGTTTTGTAATTTAAATCTTAAATTCGAATTAGTATTGCAATTAATAGACCATTAAAACTAAATTTAAAAATTCATGAACCAACTAATAAACCATACAAAAATAAATTAACAAAACAATCCAAATCACGTTTAAAAAAAAAAAAAAAAAACTCGAACACAAACTTAGTCACATAACTAAGCAAATAAAAAACATTCATAATTAACAATAAAAGGCCCAAATCCAACAAGTAAAAGCATCTAACACAATTAGAATAACTAATATATACAAATAAGAAAAAGGTAATCTTATTCAAATTGCAAAGTTGCTTATAGTTTAGCTGGTCACAAATCTTAAAAAAGAAAAAGGGTTAGAAACTCGACTTTTATTCTTTAGTTCAACGAGTGTGAAAATAGAAGACCGGACCATCAACATTTGAAATGGTGATATGTGTCTTAATACTCTCAATTATTTAGTTGACTAATTGAAAGTATTAATTGTGCCACTTATTCTATATAAATTAAATTACAATATTTATTCGAGTTCAATATTTTTAATCAATTAAATTAATTCACCTACCTAAATTTATAGGTATAAATTTCATGTCAATTCGATCACAATTGTTAATACAAATTTTAAAAAGAAAAAATATTGACCAAAAAGTCGGATGTTCAAATCTTGACCCTGCATAATATTGAACTAAAAAAAATTATAAATAATTAGTCTCTAAACTTTCATGTTTGTGTCTATTTGGTCCTTGCACTTTAAGAAGTGTATAATACGTATACAAACCTTTATATTTATGTCTATTTAGTCCTTAAACCTTAAAAAAATGTCTAATAAGTTCTTAAACTTTCAATTTTGTGTTCAATAAATCTATGAATTTTTAATTTTGTGTCTAATAGGTCTTTGTCCATTTGATTTTTTTTTCCTTTAATTAACAAACTTACTAAACACAAAATTGGAAGTTTAACGTTTGTTGGAATAGAAATTTTGGCCAATAAGAAATTTCCATGTCATTAATTAAAGTTAGTGGCAAAATTATTTATTTAATTAGGGATTATTTAAATTTGCAAGTATCCTTAAATTAAATTAAAGTAAATCCCAATATGCAATTGAGTTATATGAAATTTGGGTCAATTTTAGACTAAGCCCAAATAGGAGGCCCTAATCCAGCAAAGTTTAGGCCCAAAGTCAATAAGTCCTAGCCTACAAGGCTAGACCCAAAGTTAATTAGGCTCAGTCTAAGGACCAGACTCAAAGTCCACCAGGCCCAGTCCAATAGTCAAGCCCAAGCCCATCTGGAGGTCCTGGGAAACTCTATAAATAGAGAGCCCCTCCTCCATTTTGAGGGTTCAGAAATTTGAGATCTCAGAGAGAATTCAGAAACAAAAGCCAGAAAACTCCTGGAGCTCTTGAAGATCAAACACCTTCTGAACAAAGAACACTTCCTCGAAGATCAAGAACACTTCTTCGAGACTCCAAGAATCCATTGAAGCTTCAATCTCGAGAATAAGATCTACAGCCCTCGAGTGAAACATACAAGCAAGAGAGAGAATCAGAGGATCAAGTATTAGAGATTGTATTCCACTACATTCAAAGTTACATAAATACAAAAGTTTCATTTGCACGTGTTCCTATTTCTTCATCGAAATTTACGTGCGAACAACATTCATTCAATTTTTTATCAAATAGATCAATTAATTTTTAAAAAAAATTGAATATGTAAATAACCTATTAGACACAAAATTAAAAGCTCAAAACCCTATTAAATACTTTTAAAATTTATGAACTAAATAGACATAAACTTAAAAGTTTGGAAGACGGAATAACAAAATATATATATATATAAAATTTGTCAAAAGTTAGGAAGAAAAACGCGAAACAGAGATCCGAAATAAATGGTTTGTTGGTCTCCAATTAATTAATAGAGTTGAATTGTAAGTATCTATTTTTTGCGTGTTGGTTATTATAGTTTCGTACGTGTCAGAATTCTATTGGATTACGTAACTTTCTCTCTAACTTCGAAATGATGATCTGGCGTGATTTGTTGACATTGTTAAAATATTTACTTTAATTTAATATCTATAAAAACAAAACCTAAAGTTCCACATTTATTTAGGTGTATATTGTTGTAAAATTGAGAGGCGAAATCGGGCACCAAAACTTTACCAAATCATATAATAATAATAATAATAATAATAATAATATAAAAGATGAAATATAAAAAGAGTATATATATATAGTATAAACAAAAGAAAGTGGAGATTTATGGCAAATTAAAAACACAAAAATTAGAGAAAATGGGAGAAAAATTGGTGTGTTTTCTTTTCCAAAAATTTCTCTATTTATAGGCAATTTAAGAGAGGATGATGTGGTACATTTGGACACCAATCTATGGCCTTTAGAAGACACATTGGCTATGGAGAAAATGCCACTTGGCATGGATAACAAATGGGCATGTGGAATGGGCATTTACATATGCCATATTCACAATACTCCCCCTTAAATGCCCATTTATATAAAATATGTCTCGTTAAAACCTTACTAGGGAAAAACCCAATGGGAAGAAAAACCCTAGTGAAGGAAAAAGAGTACATATTTTATATAGTTTACTATAATACATTCACTCCCCCTCATGGAGACATCACTTAAAGTCTTTGAGTCGCCGCATTCCAATGCTATATACTAATTTATCGAATGTTGCAGTTGGTAATGCCTTTGAAAATAAGTCAGCTAGGTTATCTTTTGAACAAATTTGTTGTACAGTGATATCGCCATTTTCTTCAAGATCATGAGTATAGAAGAGCTTTGGTGAGATATGCTTTGTTCTATCTCCTTTGATATATCCTCCCTTGATTTGAGCTATACATGCTGTGTTGTCTTCGTATAACATCGTTGGAAGAGGTTTACTTGAAGACAAGCCACATGTCTGATGAATGTGTTGTGTCATCGATCTTAGCCATACACATTCTCGACTTGCTTCATGAATAGCGAGGATTTCAGCATGATTTGAAGAAGTGGCCGTTATAGTCTGTTTCACTGATCGCCACGATATAGCAGTTCCTCCACATGTGAATAGATAACCTGTCTAAGACCTAGCTTTGTGTGGATCAGATAGATAACCAGAATCTGCATATCCAACTAGATCATACTTTGATTTGTTAGAATAAAATAAACCCATATCAATTGTCCCTCGAAGATATCGGAGTATATGCTTAACTCCGTTCCAATGTCTTTTTGTAGGACATGAACTATATCTAGCTAATAAATTTACTGAAAATGCAATATCTGGTCTTGTGTTATTAGCCAAATACATAAGTGCACCAATTGCACTAAGATATGGTACTTCAGGACCAAGTAGTTCTTCACTGTCATCTCGAGGTCGAAATATATATTTCTTTAGATCCAGTGAACGAACTTCCATTGGAATGTTCAATGGATGTGCTTTATCCATATAGAATCTTTTTAAGATTTTCTCTGTATAAGTTGATTGATGAACAAATATCCCATCTGCTAAATGTTCAATTTGCAAACCAAGGCAAAATTTTGTTTTTCCAAGATCTTTCATCTCGAATTCTTTCTTAAGATATTCTATTGCCTTGGATAACTCTTCAGGAGTTCCAATTATATTTAAGTCATCAACATATACAGTTATAATAGTAAATCTTGACTGAGATTTCTTTATAAAAACGCACGGACATATTGGATTATTTTGGAATCCTTCTTTCAACAGATATTCACTCAGGCGATTATACCACATCCGTCCTGATTGTTTTAATCCATATAATGATCTCTGTAACTTTATTGAATACAATTCCCGAGAACTTGATTCATATGTTTCTGGTATTTTAAATCCTTCCGGGATTTTCATATAAATGTCATCATCCAGAGATCCATATAAATACGCCGTGACTACATCCATTAGATGCATATCAAGTTTTTCATATACAGTCAGACCAATCAAATATCTTAGCGTTATTGCATCCACCACCGGAGAATATGTCTCCTCATAATCAATACCAGGCCTTTGCGAGAATCATTGTGCAACAAGTCTCGCTTTATATCTTGTGACTTCATTCTTTTCATTTCTTTTCTTTACAAATACCCATTTATATCCCACAGGTTTGACGTTTTCCGGTGTTCGGACTACTGGTCCAAAAACCTCACGTTTTGAAAGTGAGTTCAACTCTGCTTGGATTGCTTCTTTCCACTTCGGCCAATCCTTTCTACGTTGACATTCTACGATAGATTTTGGGTCAAAATCGTCACTTTCATGAATAATATCGTGAGCAACATTATAAGAAAAAATGTTGTCAATAATGATATCATTTCGGTTCCATCTCTTTCCTGTTGTAACATAGTTTATAGAAATTTCATTATTATCCTCAAGCGTTTGATTTTTACCAATACTCTTTTGAGTAGTTGTATTCTGGATTTCTTCTGGAACATCCATACCTTTTATTGAATCATTTTGATTCTCAACTACTTTTCTTTTTCGAGGATTTTTATCTTTAGAATCTATTGGTCTACCACGCTTCTGGCGTGCTCCAGACTCATTATTGACAACTTGTTCCTTTGGGATATCAACTTTTGATGGAGTATTTGCAGCTGGTATATATGATTTAGTCACACTTTTAGTATCTGTGAATGCATCTGGTAGTTGATTTGCTATATTTTGCAAATGAATTATCTTTTGAACTTCAAGTTCACATTGATTTCTACGAGAATCTAAATGAGATAATAACGATGCATTCCATGTAATTTCTTTTTCCAACTTCTTAATTCCTCCCCCTAATGTTGGAAAATTTGTCTCATTAAAATGACAATCAGCAAATCGTGCAGTAAATACATCACCCGTCAGGGGTTCAAGATATTTAATAATTGATGGGGAATCAAAACCAACATATATTCCTAACCTCCTTTGAGGACCCATCTTAGTACGTTGTGGTGGAGCAATCGGTACATATACTGCACATCCAAAAATTCTTAGATGGGAAATATTTGGCTGCTGGCCATAAGCTAATTGCATTGGGGAGTATTTATTATAAGCTACTGGCCTAATACGTGCCAGTGATGCAGCATGCAAAATAGCATGACCCCATACCGATGTAGGAAGTTTAGCTCTCATAAGCAATGGTCTTGCAATTAGTTGCAGACGTTTTATAAATGATTATGCTAGACCATTTTATGTATGAACGTGAGCTACAAGATGTTCAACACTTATCCCAATTGACATACAATAATTATTAAAAGTTTGGGATGTAAATTCACCAGCATTATCAAGTCGAATGGTTTTAATTGTATTATCAGGAAATTGTACTTTTAACTTAATTATTTGAGCAAGTAATCTTGCAAATGCAAGATTTTGACTTGATAATAAGCATACATGTGACCATCTACTGGATGCGTCAATTAATACCATAAAATATCTAAATGGACCACTTGGTGGGTTAATAGGTCCACAAATATCACCTTGAATTCGCTCTAAAAATGCAGGTGATGGTCTAATAATTAATTTCCCTTGAGAACAAGCATCACATGACAACTTATTGGATTGAAGAATTTTCTGGCTCTTTAAAGGATGTCCATGTGAATTCTCAATAATTTTTCTCATCATTATTGACCCTGGATGACCCAATCGATCATGCCAAACACTGAATATTTCTGGATTCATGAACTTTGGGTTCATTATTGCATAACTTTCGATTACTCGTATATGAGTATAGTATAATCCAGAAGAAAAAGCAGGCAGTGTTTCTAATATACGTTTTTCATGTGAAACAATAGATGTTATATAGAGACACTCTATATTATTTTTACAATCAGTTTCAACATGATAATTATTTTCACGTATATCTTTAAAACTTAATAAGTTTCTTTTCGATTTGCTAGAGAACAGAGCATTATTAATTGTAAATCTTGTTCCTCTAGGCAAAATAAAGTTTGCTTTTCCAAAACCTTCAATCAGATTTGCAGAACCTGATATAGTATTGACTTTTGCTTCCAGCATTGTCAATCTAATAAAATATTTTCTATTTATGAGTATCGTGTGCGTAGTTGCGCAGTCTGCCAGACATAAATCTTCATTGCTCATTTTCGAGTTACTCAACATATTGAAATTGTTCATATTTCTTGATTGAAAAGAAAGAAAAAAAAATGATTACAAAGAGTCTTAAATATATATACAAACAAAACAACAACAAAAACATACTAAACAGTACTTAATTATATATTTTCATACAAATCATCCTCTACTTGTTTGATTGCATCAATTCTCTCTCCAGGAGATTCAAAATAATCAGCTACATCAAGATGCATCATATTGGAGGGGTCAAACACATCATCTTCTTGAATGGCAAGATTTACCTCCACATTCTTTCCTTTTCCTTTTTCCTTCAGGGAAGCTTGATAGAGATCAACAAGGTGTTTTGACGTACGACAGGTACGTGACCAGTGCCCAGTCATTCCGCACCGGAAACATTTATGTTCATCACCTTTCGAACTTCTATCTTGTGGAGCCTTTCCTTTATGATCATCACTTCGTGTGGGTTTCTTAAAATTATAATGCCCACCACGAAAATAGGTATTTCTTCCTCTACCGCGGTCCCGACCTCGACCACGACCACGGTTATTAAAATTCACAACATTCACTTCAAGGAATGGTGTTGCTCCAGTTGGTCGGGATTCGTGATTTTTCATCAATAACTCGTTATTTTGTTCAGCAACGAGAAGACATGAGATAAGTTCAGAATATTTTGCAAAACCATGCTCTCGATATTGCTGCTGCAGGAGCATATTCGAGACATGAAAAGTGGAAAATGTCTTCTCTAACATATCAACATCAGTAATCTTTTCTCCGCATAATTTTAATTTTGAACTAATTCTGAAGAGTGCGGAATTATACTCACTTACTGATTTAAAGTCCTGCAACCTTAGATGCATCCAATCATAACGAGCTTTTGGAAGAATAACTGTTTTTTGATGATCGTACCTTTCTTTCAAACCTTGCCATAGAACGTAGGGATTTTTTATTGTAAGATACTCCATTTTTAATCCCTCATGAAGATGATGGCGAAGGAAGATCAGGGCTTTTGCTTTTTCTTGATTTGATGCATCATTTCCTTCTTTAATTGTTTCTCCAAGATTCATAGAATCTAAATGGACCTCAGCGTCAAGGATCCATGACAAGTAGTTATTTCCATTAATATCCAGGGCCGCAAATTCTAGCTTTGTAAGGTTTGCCATAATAACACTATCAAAATAATAATATATATTTATATTAGAAATTTAACATAAACCAAATGCGTAAAAATGGCTTACCTATAAGACTTACCTTTAGCGGGAAAAATGACAGAGATTCGTGCTGATAACGTGTTGTAAAATTGAGAGGCGAAACCGGGCACCAAAACTTTACCAAATCATATAATAATAATAATAATAATAATAATAATAATAATAATAATAATATAAAAGATGAAATATAAAAAGAGTATATATATATATAGTATAAACAAAAGAAAGTGGAGATTTATGGCAAATTAAAAACACAAAAATTAGAGAAAATGGGAGAAAAATTGGTGTGTTTTCTTTTCCAAAAATTTCTCTATTTATAGGCAATTTAAGAGAGGATGATGTGGTACATTTGGACACCAATCTATGGCCTTTAGAAGACACATTGGCTATGGAGAAAATGCCACTTGGCATGGATAACAAATGGGCATGTGGAATGGGCATTTACATATGCCATATTCACAATATATATGATTTTATTAGAATTTAATACCTCTTTCATTTTCATATTTTTTCTTCCCTTTTATTTCTCTTTAGAAATATTTCCTTCTTTTTCCCGATTAGAACTGGGTTGAAGAAATTATCAAATAATACTCGTAAGGCTATATAAAGAATTTAGAGTTTAGTATTTGAATCACTCACCTCTCTAAACTGTATGTATTGGTTAGCTTATGATTTTATTGTTAGAAATTTTGAGTATTTTTTAGTTCAACAACATGTTCGTGGGACATTCGAACATTTGACTTCTCAATTGATAGTGTATGTCTTAATTAATTAAGCTATATTTGGTTGCTTCTAGTTGTTACTTGTTAGTTTGATGAACCATTGAGTGGAAATAAGCTATTGGAATAAGTTGGAGCAATATGGCTAGAACCTTTACGAGATGTATTTTCAAACGTTATTAGTAGACCTATAGATTTTCGAATTTGCATATATAATTATTAGAGGGTTGCCACATTGCAGCTAGGGATGCTCACGGGGCGAGGCATGAACGGGATGGCTTCCTTGTTCCTGTCCCTGCCCCCCATTTAAGTTTCCATCCAGCCATCAAGTCGGGGATCAAGTTCCCTTGAGAAATTATTCTCAGTATATGATTAATATTTTTTAAATTTTGATTATATAAAAATATATTTTTTAAAGAAAATTTTGTTAATATTCAATGGCAAATTCCCATTTAAAGAGAAACACAAAGAAATTGGCGTGAGGATGGAAAATGTATTCTCTATCTCTGTTTAGCTAATGGAGAAAATTTTGTTCTCATTCCCCGCCTATATGGGGATTTCCCACCCTGTTAGGGACGGAGAAATAGACGACGGAGAAATAGACCTTCCTAATTGCAGCGACCACATTCCATGTTAAATCACCACTGAACCCAAAAGCTTAAGCTGATGGATTACGACAAATATAATTATATCAATACTCTAACATTCTCTCTCACTTTGTGGGCTTGAAAATTTAGACCCAACAAGTACAAATTAATATTAATTGGAGAAAATGACATTACACTAGTTCAAACACAAAATCTCTTACTCTATACTATGTAAAATTACAAAACCCAAAAGCTTAACCTGATGAGTTACAATAAATTTAATTATATAAATACTCTAACATTGAAGAAGTTCTTCTAGATTCAAACCCAATTAGGTATGCATTTAAAATTTAGGAATTTAATAGATTGAAGCAACCTAATTCTTAGCATAGTGCAATTGAAAAAAGTGTTTATTTTGGACTAACTAGATGGACCCAAAAAAACAACAATTAATTTATGGTGTTATAAGGAAAAACTCAAAGCTGTTGCAAACTATAAGTATTTATAAATTGAGCAATTAACCAAATCAATATACATAAAGTAGTAGCAAAGAGACCACAAAGAGAAGGGATTAACACGTGAGATTTTGTACGTGGAAAAAATTCAAAACTGGGAAAAAAACCACGGGGCTATGCCTAGAGAAAAATCCACTAGAAGATCAGTTCGCAAAATTACAAACTTATGAAATAAAAAAAACAAACGAAACAAGAAGAACTCCCTTTTTCTTGATCTGTCGTTGTTCGTTATTTGATGGCGATCTTCGAGATGGATTATCTACAACCTCCCCTTGTAGATTTTTGTTTAAGGAACTCCCTTCCTTGCTTAATGTATCAACGAGCTTCTACTTCTTAAAGAGCTGACTGATACATGAATAAGATGTTTCAAGTTGACATGAACACAAGCTCACACATAAAAATTCTTTTTCTAAAACTGAGACAAATAACCAGAGAATGCAAAAAGGTGCAAGATGCTTCTTCAAAAATCGATGTCCATGACCAACAAACTATCACGCCTTTAAAAGAGAACTCCTTAGAAAAGAAACAACCATAAAAAGAAATACCAAAATCAGAGATACAAAACCAAAACTTTGGCAGATCTGAAGAAAAAAATCTAGGGCAAAGAATAAACAATGGTGTTTTGCAAATCACCATGATCTTTCCAAAACTAAGAGGAAGAGAGAACTGTTGGAGCTTGCTGGCAGCTGAATCAAGCAACAATCAAAGGAGGAAAAAAAAACCTAACAAGAAAAGGACGCAATAGACAAAAGAGAAAGAGAGAGCCAAAAGGAAAAAGAAAGGGATGTGTCCTTTACCAAGTTTAATCGAGAGGAGTTAAGGCCTTAAAAGAGAGAGTGTGTGTGAAATAACTCATTAAAGACAATCTAACAAATAAAGAAATTTGCCTCAATCAAAATATGCCAATTTTTTTAAAAAAAAAAACTATTTTAACAGGTCCCTAGGATAGAAATTATACCTTTCTTTAATACAAAAACAAGACAAGAGGGTGTATTTGACTATCCAAACCATATAATAACTACTTAATTTAAGATATTAAAGTACTAAAAAAACTAATTAAGGTATTAACATCTTCATTGTCTTTTGATGTTAAATATTATAAAACTATATTTTTATTCTGTAGAATATCAATCACCCATAAATATATACACATACATTTACATGTATACATTCATTCATACATATCATGTTAATATATAAACAAATAAAACCCAACTTTATGGGAAGTTTGATGAAGAAAATAGAAGAAAAGTTAAATAATATGATTGATTAAAAGGTCGGCTAGACAGATCGTGACATGTCGGAGATTTAGTTAATAATAATCATTCCCATAGATCTTATTGAATATATATTTATATATTATTATTTTAATTAATTGATGACTTCTTGTTACATCAAGAAATATGACACTCTTGCTATAGTTCAACGATAATTGACATGTACTCTCGACTAAGAGATCAAATGTTCAAATCTCTCATCCCTAAATGTTGTTGAACTCAAACAAACATAAATATGACACTCTTTTTTAATAAATAAGTCCTAATTCCAATACCTTGGCCTTGAAAATGAGAGTTTTTTCTTCTTTCTTTTTTCCTCTCTCTCTTTCATCTTTACTCTTTCAAAAAATTTCAAGTTTACCTTTAATCTATGAAAATTTATCAATTAAGAAGTGTCATTAAATTATTGTTTTTATTAAACATATTTAGACACACGGACATGCCCCTTAGACATGCAATATTGGAAAGCAATGAATTTTCTTAATATACAGGTTGAGTTTCATGTACCAAATAACAAATTAAAGCCATATTTGATAACTATTTGATTTTTGAAAATCAAACATATAAATACTATTTCTACCTATAGGTTTTCTTATTTTTGTTATCTACCTTTTATCTATGTTTTCAAAAACCAAGTTAAGTTTTGAAAACTAAACAAAGTAGTTTTAAAAACTCGTTTTTAAGAATTTAAATTTTTTTGTTAAGAATGATGAAATCATTGTAGAGAATTGATGAGAAAAACAAAGACAATTTTCAAAAATAAAAAATTAAATGGTTATCAAATAAGGTCTAAATAATATGTTCATATATTCAAATATGCTAATTGAATAATGGTTTAATCAATGACATAAATTTTTTATAAAAAAAAATTGAATTTTTTTTATAGAATGGTCGTAATTGTTAATTCATTAAGGGTAAAATTAAGAATTTTAAGTTATGAATTAAAATTGTGAAAAACCTATAGGATTTGGACCACAAGGTATATTTACCACCCCTTTTTTTTTTTGTTAAGTTAGATTTTCTATTTGAGATTGTTTTGTTTGCCATGTCATGTGTTTTTTATATTCAAAATACTCCCAAACTATGTTTTTATTTTAAAATAAAAACTAGTTTGAATTTCAAAAATATAATTTCTTTTTTATAATTTGAATAAAAATTATATTGGGTTTTGAGTCCTCAGGGCTCTTTGGAGCTATCTTCAAAAACAATTAAAAAAAACCCAATATATATGTTTATTAATTATTATTATGTAAAGATCATGAGTCATGACATTGAAAATGATGGTTTTTTTTATACTAATTAATCTCAAAATTTTACAAACAATCACACCTCCTTATTTTTAAAGGAATCTCCAAATGTATTACTAGTAGTTATTATTATCATTATTGGGTTAAATCACAGTTTATTTTCAAAATTTTTAGAATTATATCTAATAGTTCATTGGCTTTAAAAGATCTAAAAATCTAAAACTTTTAATTTTGTGTCTAATAAATTCTTAAACAAAATTTATAATATAATTTTTTAGATGATGGCAATAAAAAAAAAAGCAAATTTCAATGGCAAGAAAAATGTGTATAAGGACAATGATAATGACGCACAATTTGAGCACCAAAAGAGAATGCATTTAACTGACATTAAAAAATGTTTAAAAAATGACCCAAAAAAAGTTTTTTTAAAAAAAAAAACTAAGACATTAAAAAGTATTTATTAAAAGAGAATAGGAAGCCTATGTGTCTAAACAAGAAGATGACGTATAAAAGTAACTGAGTTATAACTTTTTATTTTTCAGAATAATATTATTAAATTATAATTTTTTAAAATAAAATTATTAAATTATGACTTCAAAAACAAGTTTGAGTACATTTTATAAAGTGTTCAATTTTTGTTTTCTATTTATTTTTTTAAAATATATATTGTTTCTATTTTCTCCTTTTTACTACAACAATGAAAAGAAAGGTATTTAGTACCGCTTCAGTTTTCCGCGGTGTAAATATGAAAAACGAAATAATAATTAAAAAAAGCAAAATATTAAAAGAAAGTAGTTTTGTTAAGAATTATAAATAAAAATCAATAAACAAAAATGGTCATATATAATTTTGATTATGTTTCTATAAAAATAAGATAGGAGAAATAAATGAATTTACCAAACGTACATATTTCTCGTTCTCAAATATAGAAAATGAATAAAAGCAAATGTTATCGAACACAACACGAAATAAAAGCTTGGCTAAAAAAATCATATATATATATAAAGAAATTATACTATCGTTTCTATGTATAGAATATAACACTATGATTATGAATGAAGTCTTTAAACTTTAGAAAAATTTATTTGATGTTATACCTATTTCGTTATGTTCAAATTGACTCATATCTTCTTTTTTAAAATTATAATAAACAGGTAGACATGTTACCAAAAAAGTCTAAACATTAATAAAAAAATTTAAAGAACATGTTGTTGCTTTTATATGTTTATTTCACCTAATTTTATTCTATCGTCAAATTTTTTTAAAAGTCGATTCAAGCATGGTCTACTACACATAAATATGCTTAATACATTTTCTTTAGATCGAATGTTTAATATTCCACTTCTATATTATTGTATTAAGAAATCAATTTTTGAATAAAAAAATTAAAAGAAATATGGGCTTAGTTGCCTCGCCGTTGGTGGTTTGGTTTTGATTTTATTATTTTATTATTATTATTTTAAAAAAAATAAAAAAGAAAAAAGGGAAAATTTTTAAAAAGCAAAAAACGGCATTATAGTAAAACGGCTTTACAGCCAAAGCGGTGTCCGAACTTTCGTTTACGGGAAGAACATCTCCCCACGCGCCTTTCAAATCCGTGCACTACACGACCAATTAAAAGGGTACCCTAAGGCCTAAACTAATCATGCCAACTAATTCCCGTCTGCCTGTTTGATATTTTTCTTCACATTATTACATTACATCATCGACAAAAAAAAAAAAAAAAAAGTTCGGCATCGGAATCGATTTTTTGTTACTATACTATTAAAAACTTGACGAAATGTAAAATAATATCAACACGATATCACTGATTCAAATTAAATGGCAAATGGATGGAGCCCACCTTATGGTGGAAATTTAATGCAGATGCTTCATGGTATTCGAAGAGTTAGAGTGGCGGAATAAGATGGATTGTACGAGACTAAGATGACTATATTGTTGGTGATGGTCATAAGTATATTTGTACAAATTGGCCAATATTGATCCTTGAAGTTTGTGCAATTTTGAATGATCTGACTTCGATTAATGATAAGTCTGTCCCTCTAGAAGTAGAGTCAGACTCGCTTCTTGGCATTATGCTCATTACTGGTCGAGATGATGATAATACCAAAATTCAAGGTTTTGTCAAGCAGGTGCAAGGGATTGCTAGCAGTTTGAAGCGAGTTATTTTTTCTCATATTCTTAGTAAAAATAATCTTGAAGAGCACAAGTTGGCACAAAGGGAACATAGGGTGACGGGTGATGATTATTAGGATGGAGAACCATCTATGGGTCTACATCATTTCCTTTCAATTTAGTTTCATTTTGTTATTGTACTAAAATAATAATAATAATAATAATATATTTTTAATTTATTTAGAAAAGTAAAATATTTGCCAAAGTAAACTTAGCTTAACGTTAATTGACATGTATCATTGACCAAGAGGTGAAAGGTTCAAATCTCCCACTTCAAATGTTGTCGAACCAAAAAAGAGTAAAATACTTATTCTTTTATTTAAATATTTTCTCATGATTTTTTTATTTATGTAACTATTTTCAAAGTTATCCGTTTTCAATATTTTTCTCCCCATCTATATTTAAAACTTGAAAATTTGTAAAAACCACTTTCAAATCATGGGTTTTGTTACCAATCACATCTTCCAAAACTTTCAAAACTTATTAAAATTTTATAATAAGTCCTTAAATATTGTAAAATGTACAAACCACTCCTTTAAATTATAAGGATGGTTCGAGAGTTGTTATAATTTAACATTTTTCTTTCTTTTTTTTTTTTTTAAAAAAAAAACTCTATAAATTTGAAGACTATAATATGAAACATTAAAAAATATTTGATTTTTATATTGATGTTAAGTTGCCATCTTGATTTAAGAACCAAAAATTAATTTTAAAAAAAAATTAAATTTGGTTGAAATAATCTTATAGTTTGAAGGCTCAAATGAAACAACACTTATAATTCAAGAGTAGTTTGTGTAATTTGCAATATTTAAGAGTTTAATTGAAATAATCAAGTACGTTTGGACAATTAGATTAATCAAACATGTGATTGTAATAACCCCTATAATTCAAGGTTTGTTTTTACAAATTTGTTTAAAACTTTAAGGTTAAATTACAAGTTTAGTCCATGAACTTTCGAGTTTGTGTCATTTGATTCCTAAACTTTAAAAAGTGTCTATAACTACCTAGACTTTCAAATTTGTGTCTAATTGACCTATTCGACATTTGTTAAAATTCACAAACCTACTAGACATGAAATTAGTTTAAGGTCTTATTAAACATAAAATTTAAATTTTTATCTAATAGATTAGTTAATTTTGAAAAATCTTGAATATGTCATAGATCTGTTAAACACAAAATTGAAAGTTTAGGCACATATTAGATATTTTTAAAGTTCAATGATTTTTTTTTTGTTTGAGTTCAACAACATTTGAGGGTGGAAGATTTGAAACTTTGACCTCTTGGTCGAGAGTATATGCTAATTACTGCTAAGTTCAATGATCTATTATACACAAAATTTAAAATTAAAAGTCCAAGACTTATTAAATGGTTTTTAAAATTCAGAAATTCAGTCACAAGGTTAAAAATTTAGTTACTAAATTTGTAATGTAACCCAAGTCTAAACTTTCATACTCATTTGTACTAATTTCACGCTCTATAAGGGATCGTGGGCTTGGTTTCTCCTCCGGCTATCCGTTACCCACGAGTGTGCCAATCAAACCTCTGTCTCTTTCTCTCTCTTCCCATTAACAAATAACAGTAAGCAACCACATCACTTTCTAACCCCACCCCACTTCTTCTTCCCCCACTTTCTTCTTCATTCTTCAAATTCTCAGTAGGGTTTTTCTTTTTGAAGTTGTTGCTCTTAATCCTCTTCTTCTTCTTCTTTCAGATTTCCATTTCCCACTCATTTCATTTTTCTCTCTCTTAAAGTGAAACCCAAAAAAAAAAAAAAAAAAAAAGGTAAAGTGGGGAAGAAGAATTTTGTTGTTTATTCTTCCGCCATGAATGCTTCCTTGCTTCCTTGACACCCATTTCCCTTTTCCCCCCTTTTTCTTTTGAAATCTCTCTATTGATTACTTCTCTAAACTGACCTACCAAGCAAAACAAAGACCCACAAATTGGATTTCATGATTATTTCCTCTCATTCCCTGATTGCTTGTGGGAATTTTTCAGTTTGTTCTGAATCGAAAATTCGGGGGAAGTATTTGGTTTTGATTTAGGCTTCAATGTCTAAGAACCCTTGTGTGATTGATCTTGAAGCTATGCCATTTAGTGAAGTCTGCAATAAACTGAAGCGCTTGAGGCTGTTCGAGCCGTCTCTTGCGGTTTTGGGGTTCTTTTTTGTGTCAGTTTGTTTGATTTGTGGCTTCTTTTACTTGGATTACAGAACTGCTTCAAAAGGGTTTGTGTTTCCGCTTCGATCAGAGAGATTCGTTTGGCTGAGAAATGAAAATTTGGGTCAGAATCTTAAGGTTGAGTTTCTTTCTGGAGAGGGAAATAGGTGTGATGTGTTTGATGGGGATTGGGTTTGGGATGATTCTTATCCTCTGTATGAGTCCAAGAACTGTCCATTTGTGGACCAAGGTTTTCGCTGCTCTGAAAATGGCCGCCCTGATTTGTTCTACACCAAATGGAGATGGCAACCCAAACTTTGCAACTTGCCCAGGTTAATTTTCATCTCAAAACTCTCGATTCTTCAATTTCTTTATTAGATTAATCCGATTCTGAATCGTGCCATCAAGAAATTGAGGAAGAACAATCACAATCAAAATCTCATTTCAATTCATTTTCTGATTGAGACATCATCTTGTTACAGGGGCTGTGTCCAATTTCCTTGTTTGAATCGTTTAGATGATTATTACTAGGTTTAGATTCTGCTAACTTTGAAATTTTGTTGTTTAATTCTAAGTTTTTCCGTGGCTCCCCACGTGTCTTATGCTTTTCACTCGTTTGTGATATTTGTCCTTTTGTTTTTTCTGTTGTGTTGACTGATTTCACCCGTGAACCGTTGGATTGATGCGAGAAAGGAACCTCGCTATGCAGTAAAGACAAGCTTTTGTTTAAGCTTTTGTTTATGTATTAATCATTTAGATTGTTGCGTTTCTTGTTAATTATCGATGAAAAATTAGTAATTATTATTCTAGTTAGTTTGCATACTAAAACTACGTTTTGTCCATACCTGATAGTCGTAGAAAATTTGCAAAACCACTTCTAATGTATCTGTCGTTTCAAATGCACCCTTGAATTGTCAATTTGAGCAACTACGGCCTCAATTTTTAGTTTTTGAAAATCTAGTCTATAAATATTACTTCCACCTATGGGTCTCATTGTTTTGTTATCTACTTTTTCAATATATTTTCAAAAGCTATGGTAACCATTTGGTTTTTTGTTTTTGAAAATCAGGTCTATAAATACTACTTCCACCTATGGGTTTCATTGTTTTGTTATCTACTTTTTACATATATTTTAAAAAACTAAGCTAAGTTTTGAAAACTAAAAAAAGTAATTTCAAAAACTTGTTTTTGTTTTTGGAATTTGGCTAAGAATTCAAATGTAGAAAGATGAAATCCATTGCAGTGAAATGATGAGAAAACAAGCATAATTTTCAAAAACCAAAAATAGAAAACCAAATAGTTATCAAATGGGGCCTATACTTTTAGACTTATGAATTTGTGACAGTGAAACTCTATTGTTGTAACTCTGTTAGTGATTAGGGAAAATGCAACCATGTTGAAATCCTTTAGTTTGGGGGTTGAACTGTCATTATCCTTTTTGTTTGTGTGGTTTGTGTAATTCTCAAGCTGCTATTTACTGGTCATAAGGTTAAGGATGTAGTTTGATCGTAATGGTTTCGTAAGTTTAAGGGGGTAATTACTAAAATTGAAAGTTTGAGGGTGAGATTGAATGTTCGATATTTGAAGGGTGGTTTTTGAATCTGTATTAAATTTATTTGGATTTACGTTTATCATCTGCTTGAGAAGAGCTTGAATTCTTTTGCTTTTGGTTGTGATAAACTATCAGATTCAATGCAACACTAATGTTGGAGAAAATGCGAAACAAACGGGTGGTGTTTGCCGGCGACTCGATCGGAAGAAACCAATGGGAATCTCTTCTGTGTATGCTATCATCTGTAGTTCCAAATAAAGAATCCATCTATGAAGTGAACGGCAGTCCAATTACAAAGCACAAAGGATCCTTGGTGTTCAAATTCAAGGATTTCAACTGCACTGTTGAATACTACAGAGCTCCATTTCTCGTCTTGCAGAGCCGACCTCCTTCTGGAGCTTCTCAAGACATTAAGACTACCCTTAAACTAGATCAGATGGATTGGTCCTCAGCCAAGTGGAGAGATGCCGATGTTTTGGTCTTTAATACCGGGCATTGGTGGAACTACGAGAAGACCATAAGAGGGTAACGATTTTGACGGTCTTTTTGAGCTTTTAACAGTTCCATTTCCAAGTTTTTCTCAATGAAAGATGAGGCTTTTTTGTATGTTGGGCAGAGGCTGTTACTTCCAAGAAGGAAATGAGGTAAAGATGGAAATGAAGATTGACGATGCGTATCAGCGGTCGCTCGAGACTGTGATGCACTGGATCAACAATGAACTTAACTCGAAAAAAACAAAAGTCTTCTTTCGAATGTTTGCCCCTGTGCATTTTCGGTAAGTTTCGTGAGATTTGTGTTTCTTCCTTTCTCTGATAAATCTTGTAACATTAGGACACTGTAGTACAGTTTTTTGTGCATTCTGTCTGGCTTTAATAAATGAGGTGCAAATCCTGCAGAGGTGGAGATTGGAGGAATGGTGGGAGCTGTCACTTGGAAGCTCTGCCTGAGCTCGGTTCTTCGCTTGTTCCTCCCGAAACCTGGTCGCATTTCAGGATAGCTAATGCCATCCTATCAGATTATCCAACCTTGCAAAATTCAACCAAATTAGAGATATTAAACGTAACTCGAATGACTGCACAGAGAAAGGACGGGCATTCGTCGCTTTACTACCTAAGTCGCGAGGTCGGTCCTGCACCTCCTCATCGACAGGATTGTAGTCACTGGTGTTTGCCTGGGGTTCCTGATATGTGGAATGAACTTCTTTATGCTCTGTTCTTGAAGCATGAATGGAACTCTTCAACTTCTCAAGCCACACAAATCTGATTGAAGTTAAAGCTTTCAATACCAAACAGGTATCTGTTATTTATAGTCTGGACATATCGAGTCGGTCGATCGCCTTCCTGCAAGAATGGTTTTTGAATTTTCAAAGAAGAAGCAGATTGATTACTGAAGCTTTACAGAGAAGTGAAAAGCAAAGTGCTTTGAATTTGCTTACAGAAATGATAACCAGAGGGCCAACACACAACATTCTTCATTAGTTTTGGAAGCAGCCAAAATTTTTGGATAGCCAGGGGCATACTTGGAATAAACAGCATAGATTTTTTTTCCCCTAATAAATAGATTTAATGGGAATTTTGTACAGATTTAGTGCCAAATTTGTAATATTACAATGAAAAAGGTCTTTCCAAAGTAATGGCTTCCATTCAAATTGATCAGATAAGTTGGGCTTGTGGAATGGGCTCTTCTCATTAGTTGGATTGGGTCACTGTATAAACCTAGCAGGGTTGCACTGTCCCAATTCCCAAATAAATTGTTGGGTTAACCAGAGGAATCGCCAAATAAGAAGTTTCATTTTGAAATATGGTAAAAAAAATTTCAGATTAAACTAAGAATTATCAATTGACCAAAATATCTCCTAGCAACTTGGAATTATCCGAATTTGAGGGTAATTCAAATAATAACAACCCAAATCTCATGAAGCAAGGAAATATTCAATAACAAAAATAAAACTTACAGAATAATTAAAAATCTATCTAATCGATTATTGAAAATTTAAAAACGATTTTATTTTCATCTTCGTAAATAACATTGTTTTTAAATTTACATGTTTGAAGCTTCATCTTCCATCTATTGAGCTCCACCATTTGGCTAGGGTTTGAAATCCATTTTCCCTCTCTGCAAACGTTTGCCTTCGTGCCAATTGATTTTTAGAGGTTTTCTTGGCAAATACCTTGTATTCAAACCAACTATATGATGAGAAAAGCAAAGAAGTGACATAAAAAAATATTTGAAGCTTTCTTTGTATGTTGTATATGTTAAAAAAATGTGAAAATGTTTATAAATATGAAAACGCAAATACACTGTGTATAATGTAAGTACCATATACATTGTATATGTTAAAAAAAATGTGAAACTGTTGATAAATAAAAAAACACAAATACACTATGTATAATGCAAAAGTATCATAAGATGTATATGTTAAAAAAAAAAAAGGTGAACTTATTGTTTTTTTAAAAGAAAAAAAAGTGTGAAACTATTGATAAATGTAAAAATGCAAATACACTGCATATAATGCAAGTATAGTCACTCTCTCGCCAACATTCAGTCTCTCCACATCGGCTGCAAATTCTTTATCCTCACTGCTGATGAGGAGTTGGAGTTTAGAAACGTCTACCTAATGTTCCTGATTAAGAGAGCTAACTCCGTCGTTACGGCTGCAAATTTAGCCACGTTTTTCATGGCGGCCAACTCCACCAGGCGGATTTCGGCCAATCCTAGAAGTGTTGAAACCACCTTCAAATCGAAAAATTGAGATGCAATTCAATTCCTCAACAAATTACAAGTTTAAAACATTGTTTTTTCAGATCTCACAAAATCAAATAAGTCAACCATTGATTGGAATGGTATCACAGGAGAAAGAATTCACAACACTTAGGAAAAGAAACACAATCGAGGAGAACATAAAAAATCACATCGACAGAACAACAAACAAAAATTTGACGAAAGAAAAGGAAAATGAAAGGTTAACTCAACTCCATACTTAATGGCGATGCCAGCGAGAATATCCATTCTGAAAATTCGATGCTCTATGTAATTTGGTCCTCCATGTCCACTAACTCCACTTGCCAAACTATTCGACGAGACATCTACTCTTTACCTTGAAGGGAATCAGACTTCAATTTTTCTGATTTGATCTCTAATTTTGAAGAAGAATATTAAGATTTTGGCATGAAAATAGGTAGAGGGAGGTGTTTGCTGAACTATTCAATAAGATTAATTAGGTAAAAAAAAGTTTAAGATCCACTAATCAAATAAAATCTTGAAGTTTGAAATTATAGAAGGATAATTGACTTTTAGATTTGAACCTAAATTTAAAAAACATTAAGTTATAGGGGCTGCGTGTTTATATACACTAACATTTTAATTAAAAAAAATAATGCAATTTATTGAAATCTAAACTGTTTTTCAAATGTTAAATTATAGAAGGATAACAAATTTTTAGATTTGCACGTAAATTTGAAAATCATAAAGATATAGGGGTGTGGGTGTTTAGATATACAATGATTTTAATTCAAAAAAATACAGTGTAAACGAAATCTGTAAGGGAGATTCTGTTTTGAGGGCAATCTAAGAATTTTGAAATATCTAGGTGCACGTGAGTTGGCTTGTAGCCATTATTCTTATATTTTTTTTCTCTGTCTATTTTTCAAAATGAGACTTAAATGGATTGTTTGGAGCGCTAAGTGAGTTATAATAATCTGAGTTATAATAGTATGTGAAATTATATAATTTGTGTTTAGGATGCAACGTTATTAAGAATGAGTTATAATAGTCTGTGTTTGGGGTGTAAAATATTCTATAGACTATTATAACCTAGACTATTATAATTCACGCCCCAAACAACCCCTAAAAATGGTCATATAGAAGGATTACCTTTGCTCCCTATGGGTCAGTATGATTGGAATAGTTCCAATTCAAACAACATAAATGATAGCCAATAGCCCATCGATTTATACCATTTTTTTCTTAGTTCAACCATATACGGTAAAGATTCAAATTTTTGACCTTTTAGTCAAAGTTATAATGCATTAATTAATGGAGTTATGCTCATGTTAATGTAATTATCAACTTCAACATAGTTAAATGATAAGTAATTTTCACCTCTCATCAAAGATTTTAGGTTCACATTTCCACTCCTATGTTTGTAATGTTATAATACGTATATAAATTTAGAGTAACTTTATCATAACTACAAAAGATATTTAATTAATAAAAAAATTGGGTTAGTGTAGTTTTTAATCAAATTAATTTTAGGAGATTTGAAACCAACCCCAACTCCTTGTTTTTTATTTTCAAATTTTGAAAATTAAGCTTATAAACACTACTTCAACATATAGTTTCTTTTTTTTCATTTTAAAAATATTTTCAAAATCAAGCCAAGTTTTGAAACTAAAAAAAATTAAGTCCCGTTTGATAACCATTTAGTTCTTGAAAAATAAGCCTATAAATACTATTTCCACTTACGAGTTTCCTTATTTTATTATCTACTTTTTACATATGTTTTCAAAAACCAAACCAAAAATTGAAAACTAAAAAAATAATAATTTTCAAACACTTGTTTTTGTTTTTAGAATTTGGCTAAGAATTCAAATATTTTTTTTAAGAAAAATAAAACCCATTGTAGAGAAATTATGAGAAACAAGCACAATATAATTTTCAATAACCAAATGGTTATCAAACGTGACCTTAAAATTTTGATTTTGTTTTTGAAATTTGAATGTGTTTTTAACGAAAGTGAAAAGCTCACCAAAAAATTGTGTAGAACACAACCATAATTTTTGAAAATAGAAAATCGATCAAAAACAAATTGATTATCAAAGAAGATCTAAATTTTCAATTTACTTGAATTTAGGACTCAAAGTTTTACTCAATAATTTTGGGTCATCTAAAATCTTTAGGAAAGCTTCATGATTATAACATTTAACATATGTTGTTGTGTTGAATTTTTGCAGTGGAGAAAGACTTCACAAATGGCTGTCAAGAACAATATTATGTGTTTAGGAACATAAGACATTGAACCTGGGAATTGCCAGCCCAAAATTAGCATATTCTTCTCAAAAATTGAAGGGAACAAATGCACAGTGTTGAATGAGTTGGCTGATTAAACCCAATAGATCTTATCATTCATCTATTTAAGGAAAAGAAAACAAAAGCTTGAGACATTAGGAAGGTCCTATGTCCCCTCAAAAGTCCCTAAAGTAATCTAAATTCATGGAAAGAAGGTCCCCCTTTCACAGCTAGAAAGCCTCTCATTGACAATATAGTCTATTTACATGCATTTCCATAAATATTTATTTAAAAAATTATTTAATGTGGTTGCTCCCTGTTACTGTTGGATGCTAATTCAAAATGTGTTTGCTCTTTATTATTAACCGTTTGATACATGTTTGAAATGAAAATCGTTTAATTATGTAACATACATCCCAACAGTTCATGTTCGCCAACTATATTGTTCTAATCTCTTTAAATAATTTTTTTATTGACATGTCACACGTCATATATATATATATAGCTTGAAAAGGAAAATGCATTAAAACCAAGCCGAATTAGGTAAAAAGAAGGTTCTCATTTAATGCAGAGGTAATCCACGAAGGATAGGTGGAATCCCAAAATTACACTCTTCCAAAGTGGAAGAAAAGTTCTACCCCAAAACCAAAACCCTAATCAACAAAGCGTGCATGAGACAATGACTGATTGTGTTGCTATCCCTTGGACATTTGACAAAGAAAATCACGCCCAAGTGTTTTGCCAAGTCCTCTATATCTTCGATAATGTTTCTTCATTTCTATAATATTAGAGTCCTCGTAGATATTATATTGATACTAATGTTTTAAATTTTATATGGTTAAAGAAAACTTGTCAACATACGTACCAGTTAATAAATGAATAATACTTGCCTACAGAAGGTAGGTAGAACCTAGAAGCTTCTATCGACTTTTTGATGCGACTTATTTTTATTGGTATATTTTTACTACATTTAATACATAAGTGAATTTCACTAAAATTTTTGAGCCAATAAAAATACCACCCATTAAAAAGTAAGTGGACTACTCCAAATGATCTCAATTATGTCAATTTCTAGCCATACCCATCTATTTATCCTCCACAGTTTTTCTCATGTCAAATAAGAATTTACTCAAACAAAATATATTATTTGTGGAGAGCAAAATTTCAAAATTTCAAAAAGAAAAAACCAAACAAAATTTGATTCTCCTTAATAATATGTGGACATGGAGTGAGTTTGTCAGAAGTCCATTTAAGCACACATCCTCACCACACTCCCTCAGCCAATTGGAAACAAAAGATAGGGCTTTGGATTAGATCATTTCCACTTAAAATTATGTCTTCTTCTTTCTTCTCTCCAACTGGATAACATTTTTTGCATCAAATTTCAGTTTCAATTTTGTCTTTTCTTTTAAGGCTTTTCATAGACAAATTTGCCCAGCTGGTTCTTCTCTTGAGTCCCCACTTGTGGTCTACATTTTTTTTCTCTCTGTTCACTATTTTCTTTTTCCTATTTAAATCTAGTTGAAACTTGAAATGAAGCAAAGTAGAGTTTTTTTTTTTTAGTTCCCTTTTCCTTTTTGGCTTTGTTCTTGCCTTCTTGGGCTTTGTTTTGGAGAAATTGAGATGGAAATGGAGGTAGAAGATGATGATTTGTTGTTTGCTGAGCTTACGAGACGGATTTCGCTTCTCATTATGGACGATGACGAGCTTCCAATTGTTCATACGGTTTGTTTCATCTCCGTTTTTAGCCATTCACTTTGTCGTTTTTTGCTTATGAAATTATTGTTAAACTTAAATGGTTAGTTTAATTAGTCCTCAACTTTTAAGATTGTGTTTATTTAATTGAACTTTTAATCTCGTTTAATGTTTAGTAGATCTATGTCGTTCACACCGTTTGTTCAAGTAAACTAAATACTTCTTGAAATCAAATGCAACAAGTGCTAAACTGATGGCGTTTAAAAATAGGGTTTTGTTAAACACAAAGTCGAACATTTACCGAGCGGAGTTGTTAGAATTTTTTTTAAAGTACTTTGATTATTGGATAGTTATCATTGCGGAAGTTTAGTTACGTTGAAAGTTTAGATACTTAATTAGGACCTATTAAAAACTTTTTAAAATACAAGTTTGATTAGATGCCACCCAAATGAGATATTAAAGCATGAGTTCGACTGAAATTTAAATGGAGGGTTTAGAAAAATTGTGTTTAGGTGGGATGCAATTTCAAGAAATCTAAGTTTAAAAAAAGAGCGTGTGGCGAACTTGAATTGCGAGCCACTATTCAAACTTGTAAGTTTCTCTAATTAAACTTAGATTTAACAACTCATTTCTCAAATGTTGGTTACATTTACGAAGCTAAACTCACAACTCAAATGTCGTTTAAAAATTTAGGAACTAAACTTGTAACTAAACCTATTATTAATGTTTCAGGATTTGACTCGAGTAGTACACCAAGTCCGACCTGGGCAGTTGCCATTAATGGTGGATTACGAGCACAGCTTCGTAAGGGAGAGCAAAGGGACCGGAGTTTTCATTCCGGCGCGGCTGCCGCCGCCGAGGAGGAAGCAGAGGAAGAACGCCGCCGGCTACAGAATCAAGTCGGAAAATAAGAGGCTTAATTCTCAACCGTCTTCAACCTATTATTTCAAGCCCAAAAAGGGCTGAGCTCATAAATTTTCTTATCACATTTCTAATTATTTCAAGTTTTAGTTCTATATTAACATTTAATTATTTAATAACTCATGTGTGATAGTGATATGTTGGTAATGTCACTTATGAAATAAAGCTATGTAGAATCTTGATTGTCTATTTTTTTTAGATTAATAAAAAGATTTAGATCTATTAAAGTTCGTAATAGTCAACTTCAGTCAACTATACGGCCTATCTAATTATAGAACTTTTCTAAGTTGCATATATAATCTAACAAATATCAAATCAATATTCTATATGGCCCACCCAATTATAGATTTTTTCTAAGTTGCATAGATCTAAAGCGACATTATTTTTAGAGAAGTTCATTTTTCCTGCGAGTATGAGACCCTGCGGGGACCCGATTCTATCAGGTTAGAGGATCTCCGTTTAGGTGAAAAATGAGGGAGGGAGTGGGAGAAATTTTCCCCATTAGCTAAACGGGGACATGAATGTATTCTCAGTTCCCTCCCCACCTTGATTACTTTATCTTTTTTAGTATATATATATATATATATATATAATTTTATTTTTTAAAGAAATTAAAAAAATCTATTAATAATTTAAATAGAAATTTTTAAAAAAATTATTTAATCAAAATAAAAAAATAAAATTTATAAATGGAGAATAATTCCCTTGGAAAACACGATCCCCACGAAATTAAATGAAGAATTTCACACGATGGAGAATGAAATGGGAAGCAGAGACGGGGACAGGGAAACCAATCTTAACCCCGTCCTATCCTGTGGACATCTCTAGTTATTTTCGTGACTGAGATGAAGAATGAAATAGGAAGCGGAGACGGGGACGGGGAAGCCAACCCTAACCTCGCCCCATCTTATGGACATCTCTAGTTATTTTCGTGATTGAAAGAAAATGCCTCTGTTTTATCTCACCTTTTTTTTAGTCACAAGCACACCTCATTCTTTAGACTTCTCTCCTCTTAATCTTGTCTCTCTCTATAGTACTCTCCCTATCATACCATCATCTTGTTGAAGATTGTTGTACTGACAGGCACACATCGTTTACCCATGAAAAGTGGAAGAACAAATTTTGATTAAGATTAATTGAATATATATTTATCGATCAATTGAGTTCTTTTCTTTATTTGACAATGCAAACTTCTTTTAAACCAAATGGTTGGTTTTTGGGTGTCGGTTTGGGACCAAAATCGACTCGAACCTATGTACACTCAAAAGGAAATTAAGACTTAGGAAACTAAAAAGAAAAACACGACAAGATTGAAAAACCTAGGACCATGGGTGTGGGGCAATGTGGCGAACACCGACAAAAATTTGACGAAACGGCAACTCATTTTTGTTACAAAGCCTTTGTAAAAGCCTTTTCATTGAATAATAATATCATTTCTACACATCAAAATTATTATGAAAATTTTATGATCTTTAATGAATTAACAGCTTTTATCATATGGAAAATGTTAAATTATACAAAATACCCATAAACTGTGAGCATGGATTTTGAAAATTTTCTCTCAAACCCTTGAACTTTGAAATTATTCCAAAAAATACCGCCGGAAATTTTTCCATTAAAATGATGAATGATTGAATTAATAGATTCCAATAACATCAACATATTTAGAAATATCTTTGATATTGAGTGACAATTGAATTTGTTAAAACTTTTGGACAAAAAATATGTCAAATAATTACAAGAGGTGTCTTAACTTTAAAAAGTGTCTTTGAACTTTCAATTTTATGTCTAATAGGTCTATGATTTTTTAAATTATCTAATAAGTCCTTGACGTATTTAAAATTTTAAAAAACCAACTAATCTATTAGATATAAAATTGAATTTTATGTCTAATAGGGCCCTAAATTTTCAACTTCGTGCCTAGTAGATTCATGAATTTTAAAAAACGTTGAATAAGTGAACGATCTATTAGACAAAAAATTGAAAATTCAATCACCTATTGAACACAAAATTGAAAGTTTAAGAATCTATTATATGTTTTTTAAAGTTTGAAGGACTAAATAGCACAAACTTTACCTTTGCACAAAAAAACATAATAATAAAGAACAAAAAACCTAAAAGTTCATGAGATCTATTAGACACATTTTAAAGTTCGAGAATCAAATAGACACAATTCTAAAAGTTTAAGACTAAACTTATAATTTAACATTAAAAATATCTTGATATTGAATAGTTTTGAAGAATGAAAAACATGGGAAATTTGATTCTCACTTAGAAAATCCTAAGCAAATTTCATTTATTTCAAGGAAAAAGAGTTTCCATTTATTCCACAAAAAAATCTGTTCTCCTTTTTCCATGAACGGTCAATTCTCTGTTTCTTTTCTTTAGGAGTGAGCCTACTTTAGCTGTAAACATCGGTAACATTAATATCATCAAATACTAATGGCCATTCAAATTCGTGGCTGATTTTTCTTTTTCTTTTTGTCTCCTTTTTTTTCTTTTTTTTTTGAAAAAAAAAATCAATTTTTATGCCTAATCTTAGGTGAGTACATTGATCTTTATCCTAAACTTTCTATTTCATCCATTTAAACCATAGACTTTGATAAGTGTTGCCTCTTTGATAGCACACTTCGTGGCATATTTTCTTGACTTATTTATTATTAATCTTGGTGATTTATTAGTTATTTTCACGCACATATTTATTCATTTTATAGGAATCCAACAATTTGAATAAAATAGAGTTTTTATTGGATACATTGAGAAATTCAAGTAAATTGGACCAAAACGTTTGCAACCAAAGAATTTCAGGAAGTAATAATTGAGGCTCAAAACCTAAGGAGACAACATTGAGACGGCATCTGCAGTGTTTAAAAGTCAACAAAAAACAAGCATGAAGTCCCGACTAGACAACATTAAGATGTTGTCTTTAAAAAAGCCATATGGCCCACAGAGGTATTGTTGAGACACTGCCTTATTACGTCTGAACACCACGACAATAGGTGTGTGCACACAAAGATTTTTCGTAGTATCTCAATGTTTCTTTATAGCTTATTGATGCTACCAATGGAAAAAGACCGCTAACTAGGGAGCAGCATCTAGTCGCAACGTTGTCATGACTTCTATAAATTTGAATTTTCTGCATCTTGCAAGAAGAGATTTTTTGGAGAGAAAATTTTCAGATTGAGAGATTATTGATTTTGAGGGCTAGGAGACGACATTGGAGCTGAGGAAAGGAATTTTTGAAGTTTGATATCGTGGATATCGTGTCAGGGATGGACAATCGAAGCGTGGAGCTTAGTTTTTCTTCTCCTTTCCCTTGACTTCTGTTAGGGATGAAATTGGACCAACAAGAGCAGGCTGACTAAATGTCTATATTAAAGGGCCAAACGAGGAAAGAAGCCCAGTACGAAGTCAAAACGGACTGATACCGAAAGAGGATTGGCCTAGGACGAGAAAGGACGAAGAAACAAGCTTGGGTTGCAACCCAAGCCCGTGGCCAAGGCCGACCACATGGCAAGGCCCTCTTTTGAACCTTGCCTCAGTCCCTCGTGGCCCGTAGACCCCCAGTCCAACCTCGTTCTGTACTTTCTTTCCTAATTGAAGACGAAAACCCACTAAAACTCTAATGATAAGGTATTTAAGCTCTCTCTTCAGGGGAGAGCAAGGGAGTTCATTCCATCCTCCAATACTCTATGAGAACTCCTAATTCTTTCTAAAGAACCTTATCTGACTTAAGCATTGGAGCTTGTGTGGCCTACACCACACCGGTGTCCAGGTTTTTCTTGTTTTGTAGGTCGCGTTCTTCCCTCAAGAATACAAATTCACCGTCGTTGTAACGTGGAGGTCAGATGAGATTTCTCCTATCCAAAATTTGGCAACACTTCTATATTTTTCTTAAGTTTTGATTTTGGATTAATAAAACATGAATAGCTAATTTCTTAGTTCTTAGGGATTAATGTTGCCATTAAATTTTATGGATTGATTATTTGATTGCCTTGACTGATCGTTGTTATCCCATTCATATATTTATGTGCTTAATAATTTTAATCTTTTAATCACTGATTAATCGTTGTTAGATGTAAATCTTATGGTTGGGAGATGTGGTTTAGATTAGAACTTAAATGCATGACCTAAAGTAATTCGAAGATCGAGAAGATGTCTTTAAAGGTTGTTAAAAGAAGTACTAGACTTAAAGTCTTTGCATGTTATTGAAACTAGATAGGGATATTGGTTTCTTAATTAGCAAAGAGAGTTAATTGTGCTTGGAAGAGATAGGTTTTATATGTGCCTTCTTGACTTATGAAATAATTGCATACTCAGATTTGGTTATTTAATTAATTGATTCGTATGTCTAATTGATGAAATCAATTCCCTAGGACTTTTCTCAATTGGTATTTCCTTAACATTTTTAGTCAATTGCATCAATTTAGTTTTTTATCCCATCCATTGTTTTGATTTATTTAAATAAAACTGAGTGAATGTATTCATGTTACTTAAGTGAACTAGAAAACCAATCTAAGGATGACACTCTTACACTCATCACTTTATTAAAATTTGACCCGTACACTTACGGTAAGTAATTTTTACTACACTCTTTTACCTTAAATATGAATAAGTGTTGCAATTTTTACCTTCTAATAAGTTTTTATTTGAAAAATAATTAAAAATTATTCTTATGTGCATAAACATATATAGTCTTATATGAAAATTCATAGAATTTTAAAGAAAAACAAGACTAGAGCTGAATTTTTGCTAAAATTTATGTGTTTGGAATATTTGTTGAATTATCAATTTATCAATCTTTTATATTACTTGAACTTAATCATTGTGTAATTTTTGTGGAAATTTATTATGTTTTGGAAGAATTATAATTACTTTTTGTTAAAATTTGTGGGTGAACTTAACCGAAATGGAATATAAAGTTTTTTTTTTTTTTTTTTTGACAATATGTGAGGTATGGGAATAGAAAGTAAAAATTTTAACCCTTATTTAATTAAGTCTAATGTTTAATTTAATCAAATTGAAATTTTTGGGTGAAAAAATCCAAGAGACTGATCGAAAGTTTTTTTTTTTTTTTTTCTAAAATTGTTAAAGTAAATTTTATATTAATTAAATAATCCAAAGAATAACAACTTTATCGTTTGTGAAAACAAAAGAAAACAAGGAACTTTTCAAAAATGGTTAATATTCAACCACATATTTATTTATTTAGTTTTTGAGAAAACCACATTTATTTTTAAAAACAATAGAAAATTGTTTTGAAAATAGTGTCTAGCGTATTTCTAAATGTTGTGATTGTGACCGGAATATTTGAGAATGATTTTTTTTTTTGAATTCAACAATATTTGGAGGTGGGATCCCCATGACTTTTTGGTCATAAGCACATAATTTATGTCAGTTGAGTTATGTTCCTGTTGGCGATAACTAAATGTTAAATAGAAATAAGGCACTCTAAAATTCTCAATCGTATCATGATTGAATAGATTATAATAACATCCACATATTTAGAATCTTATCATTATTTTGTGACAATTGAATTCGATATACTTTAGATGTAAATAATATCTTGACATTTGATATTTTTGAAGAATGAAAAACATGGGAAATTTGAATTCCCACTTATAACCAAAATTCATACATTCCATGCCTGAGACTGGAAAAAAAAAATCCATTTATTCGAGGAAAAAATTTATCCTTTTTTCATGAACGGTCAATTCTCTATTCCTTGAGTGAGCATGAGCATAATTCAACAGTAATTGATATGTGGCCTTGACCAAAATGTCAGAAGTTCAAATCTCCCCACTTCCAAATGTTGTTGAACTTAAAAAAAAAAGAAGAAAAAAAGAGTGGACACTTTAGCTATAATTGCAATTTTTACCTTTTAATAAATTTTCGTTTGAAAAATCTATAAAAAAAATATTCTATGTGCAAATAATTAATTATAAAACATATATTTGATATGAAATTGATAAGATTTTAGAAAGAAAAAAAAGACCCTAGAGCTGAATTTTTGTTGAAATATATGAGTTTTGAGATATTTATTGAATGGTTCATCTTGTGCATTAACCAATTTAATTTTGTGCTAGACTTGATTTTAGTTGAAATTATTGTGTTTTTGAAGAATTTTACTCGCTTTTTGTTAAAAATAATGAATGAATGTAGTGGAAATTAAACATAAAGTAATAATTGCAATTCTTATTTAAGTATAGGGTTGAATTTAATGAAACTCAAGGTTTAGGGAGGAAATTGATTTTTTCTCCAAATTTTTTGATGATGAAATCCAATAGACTGATTGAAAGTTCTTTTTTAAAATTGTCAATTATTTTTTTATAATAATAAATATACGTTTGATTAATTATTTTAAATATTTTTTCTAATTAATTTTAGTGAATTAGTTTACGAAAATGGGAAAAAAAAATAAAATTCTTTGTAAATTATTAAAATTAAAAAACTTTTAAAAAATTGCTTTTGTTTTTAAAACTTGGTTAAGAAGTACCGAAAAGTAATTTTGAAATAAACAAAACAAAAATAGGACGACATCCATTTGGGCCTCCATCTGGCCCAATTCTCATTTGGGCCTAGCATGTAGCTCCATGACCCACCAATTAAAGCCCAATGCAGTCTTGCCCAAGCCCAGGCCCATAACCCAAAATCCGTGTTCTTCAAGCCCAGATGTAAATTCAGAGTTCGTTACGAGCTTCTTCTTCACAAGCCACAGGGCCAAATCGCCCATTTCCTTCCAATTTTCCGGCGAAATCTGTCGATCATCAACCAATTCACAGCCACCGAGTAGCATTCTTCAATTTGATAGTTGAGGATCTTGTATCAGCTAGGCTTATCCATGGCGTCCGCAATTCTGAAGCGAGTCAGCGCCTCCGCAATGAGCTCGCTGGTTGAATCTATGCAAATCGGAGCTTCATCGCGAGCCTTTGCGGCGGTGGCGGTCGGGACTGACATCGTCTCCGCCGCACCGGACGTTGCTCTCCAGAAGGCTCGGAGCTGGGACGAAGGTGTCTCCTCCAAGTTCTCGACGACTCCGCTTAAAGACATTTTCAAGGTCCGTTCTTAGATTGTTCATAGTTTTTGAAGTGTTCTTGTGCTTTTTAAGTCAAAATCTTGATTGTTTGTGAAATTGAGTGCTTTAAAGGTCACATTTGAGCTTAATGTTATCTTTTACGCTTTACATTGAATGATAATTTTAGTCTAGTCAGTCTTTATTTCATTGATTCATTGGTCATGATATTTCAGGGCAAGAAGGTCGTCATCTTCGGGCTTCCTGTAAGTCAATCTATTCAGTATTTTACAATTGTATATATGCTATAGAAATGATGAATTCTGTACCAAATAATTGCCGACGTATATGTGTTCTTTGATTGGGACAAGAACTTTTTATGTTCGCCGTCATGATTAATGCCTTCATCCATTTGTGAAATGAGGATTTGCTTTAGGGATTAGTAACAGTGTTTCGTGGTTTATCTTTCATTTCTGACCTCTAGAAGATTGATTGGATACTGAGGAAGAAGAATTATTAAATTTGTACTCCGACATTAAACCAGAGAATATATGAACTTTATTTTGTTCTCGTAGTTGATTAATATTTGATACAAAAAACATTATGATTCAATAAATTATTAATTTTACGCTATTGAGATAGTATTTTCCCCATTCTTTTTTCTCTCTTGATAAAGGCATTTGGTGGTTTGGAGATTTGAACCCTCGTGGGATCTTTATTCCAAACTAGTTTTTACTAGTTGGACTTACCCTATGGGAATTATTGAGATAAATATTAAATTATACAAGATCGAGAACAACATCATTCTTATTTCTTTCCTGGGTTAGAAGTGAAACCTCTTGTTTCTATCTTGAAAATTGACAAAATGAAAACAAGCTGCTTGTTCTTATTAACAACATTTGACATTTTTAAATTATAATGTTAAATGTTTTTGTCTTGTTTAAGTGAGTAATCTGTTGGAATGTTGATTGATACAATTAAATTTATCATAATCTATCAGCTTAAGCTTTTGGGTTGATTGATGATTTAACATGGTATTAGAGTAGGAGGTCATGAGTTCGAACCCCTGTGATGTCATTTCCTCCCCAATTAATATTGATTTCCACTTGTTGGATCTCTCTACAAATTTTCAAGCCCACAAGTGAGGGGGAGTGTTGGAATGTTGATTGATACTATTAAATTTACCGTAACCTATCAGCTTAAGCTTTTGGGTTGATTGTTGATTTAACATAATAAGGGCATTTTGTTGGAACTTGCTTATAACTTGTAACTTGTAAGTCATATATATTCAGTCTTTGATGAATGTGGAGTAGTCGAGTAGATATAACTGCTCTTTCTCTGTGTTTTTCACTGTTAAATTAGTTTTGTTATATGGTGCACATTTTATAGTTGTATTTCCAATTTCCAGGGTGCATATACTGGAGTTTGTTCCCAGCAGCACGTTCCTAGTTACAAGAATAAAATTGATCAGTTCAAGGCTAAAGGAATTGATTCTGTTATTTGCGTGTCTGTTAATGATCCATATACTCTCAATGGCTGGGCTGAGAAACTTGGAGCGAAAGATGCTGTAAGCTTCCTTGACCAGAGTTATAACAAAACTGCATAATTTTCTTTACTTGGTGTTTAATTTTAGCCTGGTTTGATAACCATTTGGTTTTTTAAAATTATGCTTGTTTTCTTATCATTCTCTACAATTAGTTTTATCTTTCTTAGGAAAATATTTGAATTATTAGCCAAATTCTAAAAACAAAAACAAGTTTTTAAAAACTATTTTTTTATGCCCCATTTGATAACCATTGGGTTATTGAAAATTAAGCTTATAAATACAACTTCCACTTACGGGTTTCCTTGTTTTGTTATCCACTTTTTATTTATGTTTTCAATAACCAACCCAAGATTTGAAAACTAAAAAAAGTAGTTTTCAAAATCTTCTTTTTGTTTTTGAAATTTGGCTAAGAATTCAAATGTTTTCTTAAGAAAGATGAAAGCTATGGTAGAGAATCATAGAGAAATGATGAGAAAACAAGCACAATTTTCAAAAACTAAAAACTAAATAGTTATCAAACGGGGCTTTAGTTTTCAAAACTTGGTTTGGTTTTTGAAAATATATGTAAAAAGTAGATAACAAAACAAAAAAATTCATTGGTGAAAGTAATATTTATAAGTTTGGTTTTCAAAAACTAAAAACCAAAAATCAAATGGTTATCAAACAGGACCTTAGTTATTTTTAGGCAAGAACCATCTTCCTTTGCTAATTATAATGACCTATCCTGACTTTCATAATAACATTTTCCTGTCATTATCCTCCTTGTGCCTAAATAGATACAATTTTTTGGGGACTTCGATGGGAGCTTTCACAAGAGCCTGGAACTGGATAAAGATCTTTCTGTTGCTTTGCTCGGCCCTCGTTCTCAAAGGTACAATCGATCAATCTTGTCCTTGACAAGCCAAAAAATTTCGGGTTTCGATTATTCAGCTAACTTGGGGCTATTCTAGTTTTAGATGGGGTCCAAGTAGGTAGACATTTCTACACTCTTTTGACATTCTTATTCTTTGTAGATGGTCAGCATATGTTGTAGATGGGAAGGTTAAGGCTCTTAACATAGAGGAAGCTCCATCTGACTTTAAGGTTACTGAGGCAGAGGTCATTTTGGATCAAATTTAGAGTCAGTTTCATAGCAACCAACACAAGCTCTTGGATTCCGAATAAGACCATGCGTGTAAATGAGTAATGTATCCCAGAGGTATTTTGTTTTTTTTTTTTTGTTGTTTTTCTGAAGTAAATCCCAAGTGATGATAGCTTGGATGCTTGGATTTCTTTAATTGTTCTTCATTTATAAAATGTTCTGACTTGGATTCAGAACTGGCTAATATGGAAATGAGAATTCTTCAGTCCAAATGTTTTCTATCTATTTGCAGACACCTGAAAATAGATAGAAAATGTAACCTTTAGGGTAAAATACACCATTTGGTCATTGTACTTTAGGTCTCTTTCCATTTTAGTTTATGTACTTTCAAATGTCCAAATTTAGTTCATGTAATTTCAATAAAGCTTAAAATGACTCCTTATATTAGTTTATTATTAACTTTTCTAAAAAAAAATGAGTCTTTATTAGTCTTCCCTCAATAAGTTTTGAAAATATGTTCACATTGTGTCTTTTCTTGCATAGAAATTATTATTATCATATAACCAATTTCAAAAATTAAGTTTAAACTAACAGTAAGGACTAATTTTATGATTTATTATAAGTACATGGACTAAATTTGGATGTTTAAAAATACATAGACTAAATGAAATGAAATCCGAAGTACATGGACTAAAATGATATTTTAATCAAACTTTTACCAATAAGTCAAGGTGGTATGACAATCTTCTCTCGCTTTTTGACAATAATGTGTTACAAAAGTAATGAGGGAAAAAAAAATTCAAACTTACAACTATAGGTGTGACGATTTAAGTTATGTTTAGATTGGCGACAAAACCTTCCTTTGATTTGGGAGCTGAAAATTGAAAATTTCAATATTTTGAGACATTGTTCTTTGCAATCAACCTTTTAAATCACCCAACAACTTTCGGCATTATTGACCATTTCGATTGTTTGGGAAATACAATGACTGGGCGGCTCTGGAGTACAATTTGCCAAGCATAGGGCCACATGATTCCAATTTCACTCTTAATGCTCTTTTTTTTTTTAGAAAAAAAAATACATTTTTAATCCTAAACTTATCAAGATGTTTTGATTTTTATCATAAAATTTTAATTTCGTCGAATTGCACCTCAAACTTATATAAATGTTGTAATCTTAACCTTAAACTTAAAAAGTATTGCAATTTTTACCTTTTGATATGTTTTTGTTTGAAAGATTGTTAAAAAATGTATTCGCATATGCATCCAATAAATTATAAAACATATGTATGATACAAAATTTTAGAGAAATCGACATTAGAACTCAATTTTTGTTAAAATTTGTGAGTTTTAGCAAAGTTATTCAATGACTAATTTGGGCATAGATCAAATTTAATTTTGTGTAAAACTTGATTTTATTGGAATTAGTGATATTATGAATATCTTACATAGCTTCTTGTTAAAATTAATGAGTGAATTAGCGAAAATCGAATAGAAGGTAAAAACAATTGTCTAAGTTTAGAGTTCGATTTGATGAAATTGATACACTCCGACAAGTTTAAAGGTAAAAATTGTTTTTTTTTTTTTATTACTATCGCAGTAGGGACAATCTTCTTCCAGCTCAAACATGGAAGAATATATATATATTTTTTTTCAAAGGTTGCAACTGGTAGAAGAAAAGAATTTATTCTTGTACATCATCCAAAACCAAAGTCTTAAAGAAGCTTAATCTCTAAATTACTTTTGTGTCTATTCCTTAAGAATCCAATTCAGTGAACCCAACAAGTTAAAAAGAGGAACCCTCATATTGTTCAATGAGTTCATCCATAGGAATGTTATTCAACCAATAGTGGGTGGACGTCGATGGATGCTTCCTTCCCCACAGGAATATTTGTATTCTAAAGACATTCAATCCCCAACTACAGGCTTCCTACAAAAGTTTTGTATATGTAAGTTGAAAAAATTGGCAAGGGAATCAAGTTGGGCAAAAGCACTTTCAAACATGTTAATTTAATGGCTTATAATAAGAAAAAGAAAAGCAAAAAAAACAAAAAAAAAAAAGGTTAATTACAAGGACACAACACTGAAGATGCTGAAGGAAGCAATCATGTGTGCATGTGTCTGTGTGACACGACCCAAATGGTGCAAACTTGGGATTTAGGGATGTTCACGGGACACAGGTCGAGGAACAATTAATTCGTAGGATCAATTTTCCTACGAGAAATTATTCCTTGTTTATAATTTTTATTTTGATTATATAAAATAATAGTTTTTTAAAAAAAATTCTAGTTAAAATGTAATTCCTGCTTAAATTTCCATTTAATTCGTAGGATCAGGCTCCCCACGAAAAATTATTCCTCGTTTATAATTTTTATTTTGATTAAATAAAATAATGTTTAAAAAAAAATTCTATTTAAATTGTAATTCCTCATGAAATTCCCACTTAAAGAGAAGATTTTTTAATTTCCTTAAAAAATAATAATATTTCACAAAAGTTAAAATTTATGGTTCATTTTATATATATTAAAGAAAATAAAGAAACCAAGGTAGAGATGGGGAATGGAGTGGGGGCAAGAAATGTTCCTCATCATCTCCATTCCCGTTTAGCTAACGAGAAAAGAAATTTGTTCATTATCAAGCCAAGGAAGAATGTGGGCAAAATGATACTCCGGTTATCAATGTGAGCACGTAAGGTAAGAGGGATTTTGCTCTCAAGTTCATCCATGTCTTAAGATTGAAAAAATAAAATTTATGTTTTGTAACTTTTACAAATTATAAATCATAAATCTGAACTTTTGGAACCCTTTTTTGCATAGTCTAAAATATAAGTTGTACAAACACACTTTCAAACCTACCCATCATAGTTCAATTGGTTAATACATATACTCTAGTCAAAAGTTTGAATCTCCATCCCACATGTTGAACTAAAAAAAAAAAGAAAAAAAGAGAGCATTTCTAGACCTAGACCAAACCCAAAATCAATTTAGGAAAAGTGAGTCAATTTTTATGAAATTGATCATCCTTGCAACCTAAACCCAAATTCCCCTTAAAAGGGATTACACTTAGGTTGGCTTCAAAAAGTGCTTAGAACAGAACCAGCATAATTTTTATGTTCTTCCCTTAAAGAAGCATGTGATCTAGGAGCTCTCTGTCGCTTGTATAAATATCCATGGAGTTTGATATAGAGCTCAAAATCAACTATCAACAACCTGGTGGTCTCTTTGTCTCCCAACATATTAAGTCCATTCAGTCAAGCTTCCATTGACAGTGAAGTGAACACTCCAGTTCCAATCTCAAAGAGAGAGAAAGAACTCATCCTCATAGAAATAGAGTATTCATGAAGCAGAAACTCATCATCATTACATAAAATATATATCGAATTACTACGCAAAGAACGATTTTTCCATCAGTAGAGTTATATATATAGAAGAAGAAAAAGATGCAGGACGCAAACCAATAAGGATGTTGGTTAAATCGTAACACGTCGCTTGCCACAGTATGCATTCTTCTGAGTTGACAAGATGTTCAACTAGATGAGGCAAATCCTAACTTCCACACATCAATCTCCTCTCTGCCAAAGAAATGAATATTGATCAATAAAGATATCAAATATATAAATTGTGGAGGTTTTCACATAAGTTTATCTGTGACTCAGTGTGAACGATGCACATATAATGTACAATAATATATCAAGCACATGAGTGAAAGGCATTTACGAAGTTAACCCGAAAAACAAGAATAGTTTGATATTGGTTTACGTTGAAAATCGTCAAAGTACATAAAGTTAAGTACCTGAGCAAGAGAAACTTCAACTGAGCCTGGAACAGTAGGGGAAATCTGTGAGGGTGAACCAGTAGATATTCTATCAATTTTAACTGAACCATCTGTGACAGCACTCTCTTGCATTACGTTCTTCCCTTTCAAGGAGTTTGATGTACCCCCACTGCAGCTGAAAAAGGAAGCAGATGCAGCATTCCTTTTTGTACTCAAATCTAGACGCTCAATCATTCGAGTAACACCAGCAATTCCTGCACTCACTTCGCGCTTTACTCCTCTGCTTAGCTCCTTCACAGAGCTGTTACGAGCAAGCAGTTTCTCCTTAATACCTTGAGTGCTTCGCCAGATCGACTCCTTGTACCTGTATTGGTACATATTTAGAAATCTTGATGTGACATGTAGAAAGTAATTTAAGAGAAGCAAACTCCATTACACTTACTTTGCAGAAGTAGCAGACCATTTGGATTTGATAGAATCTGGGAAAGAGAGCCCCTCAGATTGGTTTGTTTTCTGTTGACTACCAGACGATGTCTCAGTCAGTAAAACCCTATATGACAGAGTTTGATCTATGTTAGACAGTAAAAAAAACGAAACCTTTGCTTGTTTTTGAAGCTTGAGGGCATCTTGAAAATGTAAGGTTGCAATCAAGGGAAGAAAGACTTTCTCGATAGACTACTAGCAAGGCGGTCTCTCTTCTACTGTTAACTTTTTGCATCCCAAGCAGAAGAAAGCAACTTAAAAGTTAACTTACTTTACTATTGGTGTTAAGAAGGAGATGGTGTTAAGTAGATACATTAGTCCAGGGATGTAACGTACCTAGGTGAGATTTTACAAATTCCAGTTCTTGAGGACTCATTCTCATCAAGGGGACCCACAGATAACAAAGGGGAACCGGGAGATGGTGAATCGCTATTAGGTGAACTTAGAGTTGCATCTTGAAATCGTGGCGACAATGGGCATATTTGCACTGGAACCTCTTCTGGAGATGCAGAGGCAACTTGGGAAGGCCCAAGTCCAAAATGTCTTTGCCTCTCCCTTCTATGAACATAACGAGCTCTGCTAGCTGCAGCAGCAAGATGCTGCATAATCAGGTCATCAAAGTCAGAGTCATCCGAGTGAGAGGAGTCCTGAAGGAATCAATGTTGCTGCTTAATAAACGGTTGATCTCCATTGAAGCAACGATTAAGCATAAGGAAGTCCAATAAATTGTCAGATTTTTCAAAAACTACTCACGTGGTCAATATCAAAGTTTTCGTGGAAATGCAGGGAGGTGGATGCAGCAGAAGACAAGCTTCTCGACTTTAAAAGCCTTTCACTAGCCATGGCTGCTAGAAGCTCCTGGCTGTAGAATAGTTGAATTAGCACATGCTTAATTAGAAAGCTTGTTTCATTTTCATTCATTAGATAAATTGAGAGAGAGGGCGAGGCACGAGAATTGGAAGGAAAGCGCGAGAGGAATTGAACTTTCTATGACAAAGTTACATACCCAACAGGATCCTTCAACGCTAGCAACTGGCAACAGATTGGGCACTCATTGCTTCTTTGAGACCTGAAAGAATCAATACCCAAAAAGTAAGACTTACATTAACCTGTTTTTAGAAGAAGATCAGATGAAAAGAAATCTTCAATAAGCCTACCAATCAAGAATACATTGGAGATGATATTCATGCTTGCAACTGGTAATCTGAAATTGGAACAATAGACACAGTTAGTGCAAATATAAAGGCCACATAAAACACCTTGATTGAAGGATGCAGCAACATCTTTGAGACAAAAATCCCTTAGCAACAGGGAGTGAAAAAATGGCTTAATTGGATCTCAACTTTCTAAAACAGTAATATGATCATGCACTTCGACAGTCAATTTCAGTCTCACTCAGCTACTTAAAAATTCTGTATTAAATTTAAATATCCCAATTCTGATGAATAGATTGTTATTCAAAATGTGTACAATAAATTATACCGTGTCATTACATTCCAACCAAAGAAGGTTGATGATAGAAAATAAAAGAGTCCCAGAACACAAGATGAACAACCGTCATCAGAAATAAACTCACCATCAGTTCATACTGATAAATGAGAAAGCCCAAAACCCTTTTCTTAAGACATGAATAGTTAATTAGGAAACTAATTGCCACGAGACTTACAAGCTAAAGCTCATGGCCTAGCAAAAAACCAAATCAGAAGCTTTTTCTTTATCAAGAGATGCTTTTCATTGATTATATGAAGGGTATAAAATTATCCTATAAACCCCCAATTGGAGATTAAACAAAGCACCCAATTTGAGAAGGGAGTGGGGGGATAGGAAAACCAAGACGAGATGAAGATCACAAAGGACATTTGATAGATGATGATTCAATTAAGATCAAGTTAATAGACTATAGGCCCATTTGCATAAAAAAGATAAACTATAGCAGAGACTAAGCACAAACTAAATAGGTAACACTTTTTCACAAATTTCTCCAAGAAAACAAGTCTCCTCCTTCTTTAATTGTCAGTACTCTCCAAAACTGAAGGACAAAAAAAACAAAAGCTCCTCTTCCCTTTTCAAATGCAAAACAACCAGGTACGTGATGGAACACGATCTCCAAAAAGCAGCCAATTTTAAAAGTGATGCAAGTACAAATACACAAAACACAATGTTTCTTCAGAACACAGCTCAAATACGCACAACCCATTATCAGTATTGAAGAAAGTTACAGTCTCCAGTCAAGAAGAAGGAAGTTCAGTGATGATGAGCTTACAGTGGCAGGATCATCGGAGGTAAAGGGCTCGAGGCAAATACAGCAGGCGTCTTCAAAAGCATCATCGGAAGCAGCAGAAAGCGAAGGAGTGGAAGGTGAAAGAGCATTGGGATTTTCAGAAGAGGAAGTGAAATTCGCCATTGGAGAGCCGACAAATCAAAGGGGAGAAGGAAAGGAAGGATTTTAGAAGAGTTAAAGGGGAAAAACTGAAACCTAGAAATGTGTAGAGAGAGAGAAAGAGAGAGAGACTGGTCAAAGAAGAGAGGAGAGTTATGGGGAGAAGAGGAAAAGGCTGAAGAAATTGCTGCAAACAAACCGATTCATACGGTTTGGTGGAACCAGTCTGCTCTGCTCTCAACTTCCCATTTCCCTTCTCTCTTCCTTTTTTTTTTTTTTATTTCTTTTAAAAACAAACTGGTTTTTGTTTAAACAAAATCCCAATTAAATCTAATCCAATAACCTATTCAAGTGGGTTTGGTTAGTTTTTTTTTTAATGGTTAAATTACAAATTTAATCTAAAGTTTGTTAAATTCATCTCTAAACTTCAAAAACTTTCTAATAAGTTTTTAAACTTTCTTTTAGTTCTTGAAATTCTAATTTTTTGATTGAACATATATGTCTTAACTAATTAAGTTATGTTTAAGTTGATAGTTCTTAAACTTTATTGTTGTGTTTAATAGTTCTTGAAATTGTATTACAGGTCAATAAATTATTAATTTTATTTCTAATAATTGATTGAACTTTAAACAATATGTATCATAAATTATAGATCTATTAAATACAATATTGAAAGTTATTGGTTGGTGATCTAAAAATAGAAATTTGAAAACAAGATATTCAATAAAAACAGAATTGTATTTCATGTTTTCAGTTTTGTGTTTGGTAGCAGATTTAGAAATTTAATTTCAATTTAAATAATTGTTCAAAATGTGTTTGATAATATATTTATAAACTTTAAAACTAGTTGTAGTTACCAACTAAATATTGGGTTGAATATAAACTATTATTAATTAATTTATGAACATGTTTTATATTATAAATTTTGTATAATTATTATTTTACAATATCATATAATGTATAATATATTATATTATACATATTTAATTTAACAAAAATGAATTGAGTTTATAACATACCATATTTATTTTAAAAAAATTTAAAATATAATTATGCATTTTAAAACTTCAAATTCAAAGTCTGGATACGAAAACATAAAAAATGTTGTTGTCAGAATCTTCACTATTTGAATTGCACAATATGAAAACAGTTTTCAAAATTCAATAGTGAATCCGAAAACATAAAACAAAATCTTGTCTAACATGTCCTAAGAAATTTTTTAGATTATACAATTTACGTTAATTGAGTCATGCTCATGTTGGCTACCCTTTATCGTATCTAAATAATTACGTACTTTGCAAATTCCTAGCTAATTAGAATAACTTTAGATTAATATATTTTATTACAATGTTTTTTTTTAGTTCTTATTACAATATGTTTAGTCATAGTTACTTTGTTAGGTTGCATTTTCTTCTGAAAATATAAATTGATCATAACTACATTGTATATATTTTGAGTTTTTTTTTTTTAAACATTTTCTATTTGTTTAAAATTGTCGAAAATTTTAAATACCAATATATTATTTACTGAATATATCGGTGTTATTTCATTAATGTTAAATACCAATATATTATTCATTGATTATTGATCAGTTTGACCAATCATCCATTTATTATTGTTTGCACAGCCTTTTTTTTTGTTTTCTGTCGTTTCTTTGACAAAAGGAGTAATAATTTCAGCCTCATGAATTTTCAAGTGGACGACCAATAACTAATTATTTATAGATTTAGTTTATAAAAATATGCAATCAATGATGAATTATTATAGTTCAGCCAGTTATTATAAATGGTAATAAAAAAATGGGTTGAATAATAAATTTATAAGTAAGTGTTAATAAGTTGAATTCAACCAAACCAACCCTTTACTTTCTTTCACAATAGTTTATTTTTGTTTATATCTTTTGGTAATTGGCATTGCATGAAATAAAGATTCCAAAGACCATCACAATATTAAAAAGAAAGGCTAAATTATAAAAATACTCCTAACCGTTGTCATTTATTTAAAAAATATCTCAATTCTTTCAAAAGTTGACTTTTCATAAACGTTTCAAAACTGAATAAAGTAAAAATTCTTTAGAATTTTAGACAGAAAGTTGACATGGCAGTGACGTGGAAGGAACGATGTGACGGTGACTGAGACGTTTGCCTGGATTAAGTTTAAAAAATTGACATTTTGCCACGTAAACTTTTTGTCTAACATTCTAACGAGCTTTAAAAGTAGTTTTGAAACGTTTATGAAATGTCAAAGATAATATTACAACTTTTGAAAGAATATGAATATTTTTTAAACAAAATGCAAAGTTCAAAGGTATTTTTATAATATAATTTAGCCTTTTTTAAAAAGATGGAGGGGTTTTGAACCATACCTTAAAGCGTGTAACAAAATCTTATGTTTGATAGTCTTATTTCAAACTATAAGTCTTTTAATCTTACAAATTATATGAAATTATTTCTAAAACTTATATATAACTCATATGTATTCACCAAAGTGAACATAGTTAACGGTAATCGGCATGTAATCCTTTCCATGAGGTCAAATATTCAAATTCTCATACTTCATATTTGTTGTACTAAAAAAAAGTCGCGAATTCTGATAGAGATTACATAAATTCAAACTTTTTAAGATGATAGCGAGTCACATATTCGCTTGGTATAAAGGAAATTACAAGTGAAAAGAGGCGAACCAACGAATACGGACACGGTTTCCACATAAATAAAGAGATGAAAAGAAAGTTGATTGGTTTGGGGAGGATCCTGACCGTTGATTTTTTGGTCTTTCTGGAAACATCAATGTCAATGGCAGAATAAAAGTTGTAAAAGTTTGAATGAACATGGGACCAACTTTGTTGCAGACCAATACTTTATAGAGTCAATTGCAGGTGGGAAAATCTTTCCTTTTCTTTTTCCTTGTAGCCAAACAAACTGTTTAAGAAACAGTTCAGAGAATTTGGAGTGCAAACAAAGTCTCACGTTAGCTAGAGAAGAGACTGATCCTCGATATATATAAGTGAAGACAATTATCTTCATTCGTATAAGACTTTTTGGGTGGGATAAAAAATAAAGCCATAAGAATTTATGCTCAAAGTGGATAATATCATATTATTGTAGAGCTAATAGATGGAGATTTTGTTGTCCTTGTAATCTTTCTAAATACGAAAGATTATACATATATGGTTAAGTTACAAATTCAGTCTTTGAACTTTCAAGTTTATGTCAACTAGGTTCCTAAACTTTAAAAAAATGTTTAATATGTTTAACTTTTAATTTTGTGTTTAATAGGTCATTGACCTTCCACACTTAATTCACGAATCTATTAGACACAAAATTCAATTTTATGTCTCATAGATTCATTATTTAAAAAAAATTGAATATGTTGAGAACTTATTAAACACAAAATTGAAAGTCCAAAGATCTATTTGACATTTTTAAAGTTCAAAAACTTATTAAACACAAAATAAAAAATTCAAGAACCTATTAAATACATTTTAAAATTTAGGGACCTATTAGGTACAAACAAAAAAGTTCAAATACTCTATTTATAATTTAACCTATATAGATAAAGTTAGAATGTAAAAGAGTCTCTCCATATAATAATATATAGCTTCTCCTACATCAGAGTATTTGAGATGCCTGAATAACTTTTATAGATATCCATATCTTCATAATCATGGATTACATATCTTCATAATCATGGATAGTCAACAAAAAAAAAAAAGTTAAAGAGAAATTTGGTTGATTCCCAAAGCATCTAAGAGATGCTCATTTCTTTGATATTGAATTGCATATCATTATAAAGATGTCAGTGTCACTGACATGGGAGGATGGCATTAATATTAAACTTATATATGGACAATCCCCCCTCCACCCACATGGTATTTCTGAAAGTTTTCAGCCCAAAAAAGGAAAGAAAAATTTCCTATATCACAAAGCCATCTCTAATTACTGAGTTCCTTAGGATAATAGTAATACCAGAGCGGATGTAAAAGCCTTCTGAAGACCTATCTGCCTCTTGTACACCCTGCATTCCCATCATGAAAAGATAAATTAATAATCTTAAATCCTATTTTAGTTTATGAACTTTCATATTTATTTGTATGTTCTATAAATTATGCATATAAAGATACTTTCCATTTTGATGTTTATTTTTTGTAAGTGTATTTGACACAGAAAACTCACATTACATCATATGGAATTGTACTTTAAGCAAGTACCTTCAGAGACCAAAATAGAGCATTTTGAAGTACAAGAACCAACCTACTATTTAAACCTAAATTAATCTTCAGAAGCTTTAACCTTTTTTTTTTTTTTTTTTAATGTGTGGTTCTTTCAGGCTGCTGAGTTAGAAGATCTTTCAAAATTTATCTACAGAAGCTAATTTATGCGTATAGAATATAATGTTTAAGGTAGACTGGCTTTTTATCCAAAAAAAAAAAAAAAAGGTTAGACTGGCTTAGAGAATGTACCTCTGAATTAGCAATGACAACATTCTTCCCTATTCTGGCATTTTTGTCAATGATGCAGTCCCTGCTCATCATGAATTTGTTAAGTGGTTAATAAGAACAAGAAATCAGCAACAGAAATAAATTTGTAGGAGAGATTTTGGCCTGTTACTTGATTCTTGTATTTTCACCAACTCCAACTGGCACTCTTCCCTCAGCTAAAAGTGCGGCAACCTCACCATCAGTTTCATAGAAGTCAGCTCCAAGCATTACTGTGTCCTGCCTCACACACCGTAATTTTAGTTCGTTTTTCGCCAAATCGATACACATTCATAGTCAAGTGGAAGATAGTGACATGATTACATAAACAGCTATATGAGATGGATTGTGTTTGCTTTGCAGCAAGAAATTGCAATTGTCAAAGTGAATGTTACAGAAATGTGTTTTTGCAATACTGATAAGCAAGTTTCCATGTTTCTGTTAATGGAAGTGCCGCAGTTTTCAAATATTAAACCTACAGAGTGAGATGTAGACAGACCTTGAGGTGTACGTTAGAGTTTATGCGAGATCGGATACCAACGACACTGTGCTCTATGAAACTGTTAGTCAAGAAACATCCATGAGATATGATTGAATCGACAACCTGCACAAGCATTTGAAGATATGGAACAGCAGTTAGTCAAGACAAAGTTGAATGAAGCGTGGCTGCCAGTTTGGGAGATAAAACCATACTTTCTTGATATATGAGCATAGAAAGGATTCGTTAATGGTCCTGTAAAATTTCTAAATTATTAAGACATCATTTGGTTCGTGATCCAAGAACAAAATTTCAAAGGCAAGGAATACTACAAAAGACAAGATTGTATTGATTCTATTTCTCGAATTTGAAAATGCGTTCTGCAGTAACATTTGAAAACCACATCTCAAACTAGAAACTTAGAAGTTAGAAGAATGTGTTTGGAAGTGAATCTCGAAAACATAAACAATAGAATAAATAAGATTACATAGTGCGGAAATTCATCGGATGAAATCATTGTTTTAAAAAACATACAAACAAAAATGGCCCCCAAGCTCTTTGTTAAAACATCAAACTTAGCTCATTCTGCAGTACAAAATCTTGGTGGCATGATCTTTTGCAGAATAAAAGCTTCAGAAAGAGTATCAACTGCAGAGAACCAAATTGCTAACCTTGCAATTGTCAATCTTCGTTGGAGGTAGGTTTCTTCTTGAAGTGTAGATTGGCTTCGTTTCGTTATAGAAACTAAATCTTGGTGGCTGAAAGATATAAACTTGCGTTATTCACAAACCATACTATATGAAATAGTTTCCCCTTAAACATGAAAATGCAATCCAGAACTTAAAGTATATGTGTGTTATTATATAATATATACTTGAATAAGCAAGTTGAGTACCTATATCCAAAAACCGCATTGAATAATCGAGAAAAGAGGAAGTGGATAACAAGAAAACAAACTTCAACTTCAGGCATGTTTTGTGCACAACCCTGATTTATCTGAATTGATTTATGCATGCATGGAAAAGTTTAATTATTTATTGTCTTTCTTCTTCAGAACCTTACTTGAATTCATCGATGTGCACTGTTAGATAGCAAATTAATTTTAGGGAGACCGGGCACACATCCTTTTAGTACATACCTGCTCTGTCAGTGCAAGGTTTGCCTCAAAGAAGGATCTAATAGTCCCTATGTCTTCCCAGTAATCATTAAATAGATATGCCTGCAAAACATGTAATGATAAAACTTCAAACAGAGCAATAATGCCAGTACTCAACAACCAAAATATACATTCAAAAGTCAAGACCAACTTCTAATTCTGCATACTAAATCAATGAAATCTAGGAAGCAAGCAATGGCACATGCATATAATGAGCCAAAGCATTGACGGATCTCTAATGAGACCTACCTTCATCAAGAATTCTCTTGCTGAGGCAGGGATTATCTCTGATCCAAAGTCATTCGCAGTTGGGAAGCGCCATCTGACGCAAACAATTTCTGGCATTTAGAGTCCCATGTTTTAAATTGATATAAACCAAAAAGCATGCTAGATTTGTATGACTATCTTCTGAAACTCATCGATAAACAAAAGTGGTTGTTACTTGATACCTCAAAATGTTTAGAAGTATCTCCTTTTTGAAAACATAAACTCCCATGGAAGCGATGTATGGCTTTCTCAGTGCCTCATCCTTTGAAAGTCCTAAAACTGTTGTATCCACTTCCTATAACATGTATATGTTAATAAATTTTACCGTCTTAGCTTCTAAACCGGTAAAAAGCTCAGTCATATTGTGTTTTTTGTGTTTTTACCATCGCCTTCAGGTCTCTCCCTTTAGGTTTTTCACTGAATGAAAGAACCCTTCCGCTATTGTCGATCTTCATTAGCCCAAAATCTGACGCTCGACTTCATTTTAAAGAAGATAGAAGGCATAGAAGGTTTATTTCCCTTGAAGTCTAAAGAAATGCAGGCTCATAAAAACTGTCAATAACCCAACTGAGTAAAAAACGAATAAAGATAGAACAATTCGCAATATTACAATTCAAGAGCAAGTTACCAACCTGAATCTAAACAACTAATGTGATCCAGCATACCTGTCATCTATTGGGATACAAGAAAGAGTGATGTCTGCACCACTCTGCCGATGATTCTGATAATCGAGAAAAAATTGAAATATTTAAGAAAAGATCTCCGACAAGTTTGAAAAAGAAAGAAAGGCGTTAAACTCTAACTCATCTTCTTACTTGAACGAAGTCCATGTAGTCCATTCGGTACAGGTGATCCCCAGAAAGAATCAACACATCTTCAATTTCCTTGCTTCTTGCATCCTGAGCGTAAAATAAAGTTAAAAGATCTGATAAACTAATCTTTCAGATATTGGATTGTCTTCCTCCTCCATTGATAACATGATGATGCATCAAATGATCTAATTATTTACGTGCTAATGTAGGTAAGAACTTGACTCTACATCTCGTCTTATAAACCAATGATATTAATATTTAATATCCCAAAAAACGACTCTATATTTGAAGGCCTTCAGTGACGGCCTCTTCTTCAACAACGCAAGCAGAGAGAGAGAGAGAGAGATCAAACTGAATTAAATCAACTGAGAGGTTAAATCTCAATGTCTAATATCAACTGAAGAGATGATGAAGGGGTAAACAGTAGCTTCCACTTCCTTTACTATGTGTTTCAGTCTAAACTCGTTTAAAATCCGTTGTTAATAGGGTCAATCGGGTGGCAAGGGTATTCTTTTGAAAAACAAAGGATAAAAAAACAAGTTATTTTGAACTTATTAGTAAAATATGGTTAAATTATATACAATAATCCTAGAACTTTTTTTTTTTCTTTTTCTTGACAACCAACATCCTAGAACTGATATTTTAGGGAGCAGGTTTTGGGTACATTGGATGAAAATTGTATTTAAAAAAAGAAGTTGGCAAAAGCATGTGGATTTGAAACTATTTAGAAAAATATGGCTGTTTTTTTTGTCCTTATTAGACTTCATTTGTACAAAAAAACGCATACCAATTGAAATTATTAAAAAATTATTTTTTGTTTTTTCTTTTGTGGAATGTGTCTCCTTCTAGAGATGCATTTCACTTTATTTATTTATTTTTTTAATCTATTAAATGATTAATTTTTGTTTGTTTTTTTTTTAAATATTATTTTTTTTTTTGCAAAAATTGATTTAGATAATTCTATAATTTTACAAATGATATACCTAATTTTTTTTTGTTTAAACCATTAAATGTTCTTTACAAAATTTGATTTAAAGAATACTATAATTTTACGAATACTATATTATACATGTTTTAAAAATGCATTAGATTTTAAAAATTACATAATTAAATGCATAAGCAAATCATTTTTTTCTTCTTTTTTTGAAGCTAGTAAATGTTTTTTAAAAAATGTGATATTGAAACTTCCATAATTTTACAAGTTGTAACTATATATTTTTTCTTTATTTTTTAATTACAAAATTTGAGACTTAATTTATACTCAATATTTTTGTTTGATTATTTTGATTTTACTTAGGTTAAATTATAAATTTAGTCTCTGAACTTTGAAGTTTGTGTCTATGTGGTCCATGAACTTTCAAAATTACAAATTTAGTCCATGAACTCTTGAATTTTTTAAAATTAACGGATCTACTAGCACAAAATTAAAATTTTAGGGTTCTATTACACATAAAATTTAAATTTATATCTAATAGATCAATTAATTTTTCAAAATTTTGAATTTGTCAGAGGCCTATTATACACAAAATTGAAAATTTAAGGACCTATTAGACACTTTTGAATGTTCAGGAACCAAATAGACACAAACTTTAAAGTTCAGGGACTAAACTTGTAATTTAACTTTTTACTTATTTTATTTTATTTAATTGTGAGCTTAACATGTAACAAAATAAAAAAAAATAAAAAAAAAATAAAAACTTTATTCATTTAATGAGTTAAAAAAAGCAACCACAACAACAAAAATTATTTAAAAGAAAAAACGACAACTTTAAAATTGTTAGGCTCAAAATTAAATAAAATAAAATCAAAATAATCAAGCAAAAATATTGAGTATAAATTAAGTCTCAAAATTCACAATTAAAAATATAAAGAAAAAATATATATAACTACAACTTGTAAAATTATGGAAGAAAAAAGTGATTTGCTTATGCATTTAATTATGTATTTTTTTAAATTTGATACATTTTTAGAAGATGTATAATATAGTATTTGTAAAATTATAATATTTTTTAAATCAAATTTCATAAAGAACATTTAATGGCTTAAACAAAAAAAAAATAGGTATATCATTTGTAAAATTATAGAATTATCTAAATCAATTTTTGCAAAAAAAAAAAAATATTTATTACATTATTTTTTTTTAAAAAAAACCATATAAAAATTAAAAAAAAAATCATTTAATAGGTTAAAAAAATAAAGTGAAATGCCTGAGACACATTCCACAAAAAGACAAAATAAAAAAATAATTTTATAATAATTTTAATTGGTATGCGTTTTTTGTACAAACGAAGTCTAGTAAAGACAAAAAGTAAACCTCTTTTCCTAAATAGTTTCAAATCCACATGCTTTTGCTAATTTCCTTTTTTTAACTACAATTTTCATCCAATTTACCCTTAGGTTTTAATTATGTCCTATGATTTTAAGAGTTTCATTTTGACCCTTAAACTTTAAAATTGTTTCAAAATAGTCATTTCATCAACTTTTCATTAAAATGAAGACACAAATATGACGTAGCAACGAGTTGTAAAAGTAGTGTTATACATGTACATAGTTGGCAAATTTCAATTATGTCTCCAAACTTTTGAGTAGGTTTCAATTATGTCTCTATTGTTTCAAAAGTTTCATTTTAACTCTTAATCTTTAAAATTGTTTCAAAACAACTATTTTATTAGCTTCTTAGTTAAAATGAAATTTGAATTATGATGTAGTGGTGAGTTGTAAAAATGGAGGTTACACGGGCACATGCTATAAAAAATTCAAATGGTTTTAGTCACATTTTGAAATGATGTCGATTAAAGTGAAAAACATATTTAAAAGTTATAATCTTAGTCAAAATAGCAATAGAAAATACGCCTTGTGAGAAAAGTCATGCACTAATAAAAATCAATGTCATTGACAGTAAAAAACTACATACCGAAAAAGTTGAAGGAGAGTGAGGTAAAGAGAGAGAGCTACACAAGAGGAATATGTTTATGAGAGAAAAATTGCAGAAGAGTTGAATCAGTGGAAGTGTGGGTTTGTGGAAGCTAGTCCAACTGAGATAAAACAATTGCTTGCAGAAGACGAACAATTTTCATCCTCAAAAGTAAGAATTTTATCAAGCCATAGTCTCTAGGTTCAATTGTCTAGGATTTTTTTGTCTCTTCCTCATATCCGTTCATATGCTAGAACTCTAATTTTATCAATTGATAAGAGATAGAGGCCCAAACTTTCATAGTCTACTTACCCCTCCAAAATTTTGTTTGCTCCTAAATCTTTTGATCAAATCATTTCCCTCCAAAATTAAATGACATTATAATTTTAAATGTGACTAAGACTCTTCGATTTTTTAATAGCTCACCACTACGTCAAATTTCTATCTTCATTTAATGGGGGAAACTAAAAAGATGATTTACTTTGAAACAATTCTAAAATTTAAGGATAAAAATGAAAACTTTTAAAAGTTTAGAAACGTAATTTGAAATTGTTTTTAAGTTTCGATCTCTTTTGTATATTTTAACCTAAAATATGGTGGATTGTTTTTCAATTTTTATTAAAATAAGTATTTTATAAATATGAATTTAACCAAAAAAGTATCGCCAACTTAAGTATAATTCAACTAGTTAAGTCATTATATACTTGATCAAAATGTTAGAAGTTACAAAAAAATTAAAAAATAATTAAAAAATAATTTTAAAAAAAACATTTGACAGGAACTCTCTCTCTTCTTGTTGAGTACTTTTTATTCCATTTTCTCTTTCACTGAATTTTCTCTTTCAGAATAGTTTTTTACTTTTTTACTTTTGTTAAAACATCAATGAAAAATATATTTAGATTTTTTTAATTTTTATATTCCTAAAAATAATCCATTTGTATAATAAAATTATTTTTGACAATTCATTTTCTCATAGTTTAAAAAAACTGAAAAAAAATATAAACCAATTCTCAATTAATTTTTAAACGTTTGATGAAGCTGTTTTGCACAACTTTTAAATCTAGTTTTTCATATTCTTTTTTTTTTTTAATAAAAAATGAGTTGAATAGAATAAAAGCATTAACAAAAACGCAAAAGATCGTTTATAAAAAACAAAAACGTAAAAGAAAAACTTTTCAGAGAGAGAGAATGTGTATTTCCTAAAGAACGATTTTGAGGGAGGAGATAAATTAATAGAAGATAGAGGAAATTCAATAATGGAAGGACTGAGTTTAAGAAAATAACTGAAGTTGGAGAAATTAATGGAACAATATAATTGAATAAAAAATTAATAAACAAAAGAGAGAAAATCTCTGTTAAATACGTTTCTTTGAGGTCAAATAACAAAAAAGAAAGGGAAAAAAAAAACAATCAAAGAAAAAATTTGACTAAAGAAGTTCAATTTTATAATTTGTTTAAAATTTAAAAAAAAATGGTTAAATTATAAGTTTACTTGAACTTTGAGAGGTCCGTGTCTATTTAGTTCCTGAACTTTCAAAAATGTCTAATAGATATTTAAACTTTTAATTTTGTGTCTAATAAATTTATGATAAACTCAAAATTTTTTAAAATTAATTAATCTATTAGATATAAATTTAAATTTTATGTCTAATGAAATTCTAAAATTTCAATTTTGTGTCTACTAAATTCGTGAATTTAAAAAAAAAATCAAATGTTCAAGGACTAAATTTTTAATTTTAAAAGTTTAAGAACCAAATATACACCTAATTCCAAAGTTCAGAATCTAAATTTGTAATTTAATAAAAATAATTTTAAAAAAAAAAGAAAAAGGAAAAAGAAAACTACCCAGACGATTCCCTGTTAACTCTTTTTGTTTGCTATACCTGACTAAGTTACGTCAGTGACTCTTGCTATATCTATCCAAGTAATGCCCGTGACACTTAGAAGAAAAAACAACCTTAAGCTTCCATCTTCCATATCAAAACATGGGAAAGTTCTCTACACTATTCCAAGTGATCCTTTTTGTTTCTATCGGACTTGTAAATGGCGATATCTGTAATCAAAAGATTGGGGTATATGAGCTGAAGAAAGGGAACTTTTCTGTGAAATTTACCAACTACGGTGCCTCCATTATCTCTGTTGTTGTGCCAGACAAATATGGAAATCTGGGTGATATCATTCTTGGGTTTGATTCAACACAGGAATACGTTCAGCGAAAAGGCAACTTCGGCGCCATTGTTGGACGGGTTGCCAACAGAATAAGCAATGCTCGATTTACCCTAAATGGAACCGTATACAGATTGGAAGCAAATGATGGGAACAACACCATTCACGGTGGGTCCAAAGGGTTCAGTCATGTCATTTGGGAAGTAAATGGATACAATTCTGATGAAGGTTCTTATCCTCAGATTCATTTTACTTATCGGAGTTTCAATGGAGAAGAAGGATTTCCAGGAGACCTTATCGCCACCGTGAGCTACTATCTTCTTTCAGAAACACAGCTAGCTGTAGAAATGAAAGCCATTGCTCTGAATAAGCCAACGCCTGTGAACCTAGCGCAACATGCCTATTGGAACCTTGGTGGCCATAACAGTGGGGACATTCTCTCTCACGAACTCCAAATCTTCGGATCCCAAATCACTCCGCTCGACAGCCAAATGATTCCTACAGGCGAAATCAGGGCCGTTGAAGGAACGCCCTACGATTTTCTCACGCCCCAAATCATCGGCTACAATATGAACAAATTGCCTAATGGGTTCGACGTCTATTACGTGCTAGATGAATTGAAGGGGACAGAAAAGAAAAAAGCTGCTACTCTACGAGAGAGGAAGTCCGGACGAGTACTGGAACTGTGGACCACTGCAGAAGGGTTACAGTTCTACACAGGCAATGGGGTTAGAAATGTTACGGGAAAAGGAGGTTTCGTCTATGAAGCTCATGCGGGGCTTTGTTTAGAGACTCAAGGATTTCCTGATGCGGTGAACCATCCTAATTTCCCTTCACGGATTGTGACGAAAGAAAAACCTTATGAACACTCTATGTTGTTTAAGTTTTCGATCGAATAATTTTAATCGCAACCAGAGGATGATTATGCTCTGGTTTTGAATTTTGATAAATAAACAAATCCAATTCATGATTCAAATGATCCAAAATGCATCTAATCTAATGGTTGTTCTTCTCAGATTTACCGAAGTTCATGCGTTCTTAATTTGAGCGATTAATGAAGAAAGTGATTCTAATTTCTAAATACCTCAAAGAGCCAATGGAACTGTCGTACGGCATCGGCTGTCCCCTGGAACCACTGCTTCCCGGCCTCTCCTGGAGTTTGAGTCGCGGCGAGAACCTGCAGCGATAATCTCGTCGGAATCTTTCACTGCTCTTTTTTTTTTCACCGGAAAATGAAAAACGATGAATCGACATGAAGAATTGAGAACTGACCTCAACGTAACCGTCTCCCAAGGTGACTCCGCTCCCGAAGTTGTAGGCCCGAGCGAGATGCCTGTTGAGCGATGCGGAGTTGAACTGCGTGAGTATGTAAACTTTGTTGATTCCACTGTTTATGCAATTGCTCATCGGCACATCAATCAGCCGGTAAGCTCCGCCTATCGGAACCTGCAATTTATGGAAAATTGAAGAGAAGACATGAACAAATACGATAAGAACAGATTCAAAAAGAGCCAATAATCACCGCTGGTTTCGCTCGCTGCTTCGTAAGCGGGAACAAACGAGTACCGGCTCCTCCTCCCAAAATAACCGCCACCACCGTCCTCGGGTCACGTTTCTCCATGTTCAATTCCCTCAACTACATTAAACCACCGCTAAAACCTCAAATTCTAGTCCAGGAGTTCGAAGATTCTTTTTCGAAAACATGTTCAACAAAAAATTTGAAAGAGACTTGCATTAGCTTGCCTTGGATTCAGCCGCTATATTAGCAATAAGAGACATGGAAACTTTCCGTCTGGCATTTGGAATGCTAGTAAAATCTTGCTTCCTCTGTTGCAATGTAATTAGCTTCTTCCCCATAAATTCTCCATTACAGAAGCTCACCTGCAGCTTCGAGTTCCTGATTTTCTGCAATGCCATTGCACCGTGCAAGTTGGCAGCCGCCGAGAGCGATACTCGGCCATCGGCGCAGGCTACCATCTCGTTCAATGCGCGATAAATGAAGAAGAAGAAGAAGATTGAGAAGTATGAATAAATCTGCAAGAGTGTTTTGATGTGGAGAGGGAGAATCAGATAGCAATGGAGGTTTTTGTATTTGGGTTAATTGGAGTGCATGTGTACAGAAGGATGTAGGTCCACTTTATCCAAATTGAATTGCATCCACCAATTTCTATTTTTCAAGAAATTTGAAGGTTCCTCTCCACTCTCTTGTCTTCTCTATAGTATGATATGATGTATTGTAAACAAAGAGAATATTCCTATGCTTGTTTTTGGAAAATACTTTTTCGTTCACCGTGCTAAGTTTTTTACACGTGTTTACTTTTTAAAAAGAATTGTGAAAGTCTCTCATCTTTTTTTCTCTTACTCACCTTAATTGTTAAAAGTTTAGTAGTGTATTGTCGGTTTTGATCTAACAACTTTGAATTGGTTTATCAAAAAGAAAATGAAATAAAAAACTTCCTAACTTTTGACATTAAGCTTCCTACATGAGAGTACTTTTTGAGGAAAAAAAATCCTCTCTTCTCCCTAGTCTATCCTCACTTGATTGTGTGTTCGAAATTTAGTGATGGAAAATAGAAATATGCTGCCCAATAATATTCTTAGCAAAATTGTCAACCAAGTGCCATGCATTTTATTTAGAAGAGAACTAGTACTTTTGAAAAAGGCTTTTTTTTTAATACATGTCTTTTTGCGGGCACTAGCACGAGCAAAAATGGTGGAAACCTAAAGCAATGGCATGATGCACCAAGAAGTTTTCGAGCCCTATAGTTAAGAATAGTGAATTACTATTCTCATTAATAGTATTTAACTAACCTGACAACCATATGTTTTGACCCGCATTGAACGTTAGGCCGCTTGTTGAAGATAAAAATACATCGAACCCATATGAAGTTTTACCATGAACAGATTGATTCTATTGGGCAAATATGAGTTCGATTAAGATTTGTTTCTCTAGAGCACCAAAAGAAGCATGAAATCATATGAACATAAGCCCCAAAGTATGTAACACAAAAAAGATTGGCCCAACTTAAATGGGATATGATATTTCTTTTATGGTCTAACAATTCTTGTCAATACATTATCCTCATTCTGTTCTGGACTGTAATCTCTAATTAAAAAATATATAGCTCCATGAGCAAAAGCTCTTGTCATAATGAATCTCGCTATGTATTGGTGATAAGTATATAATGCAGCTTGAGTAGTAATGTCTTGTGCTGTGAACGATGTAGGTAAGGACAAGAGTACCCGTGTTGGTATTTTTATAATTTTTAACATGGCTATTGGAAGGGTGATAGCAACGATTAAAAATAATGTGGAGTTGAGAAATATTTAAAAAATATTTTTCAAATAAAGTTTCTAGTGTGAAGAAGGGAGTAGTGTAATTTTTTTAGGGAAAATTACCCTTTTGGTCCCTAAGTCTCAAGAGTAGGTGCATGTGGTCCCTAAGGGCTCGTTTGATAACGTTCTTGTTTCCTGTTTCTTGTTCATGTTTCTCATTTTTCAAGAAACAGATCTGTTTGATAAACCATCATGTTTCCTGTTTCTAAATTTTTTAGAAACGTTTCTAAAAAAAGGCAGATTTTGAGAAACTTCAAAAAGTAGTTTCTCAAATTCTGTCTCTATTTTTTTTTCAAGTTTCATGCATGTATTCTTATTTCTCTTTTTACCCATCTTTCTTCTCTCTCTTCTTTCTCTCTCTTCCATTCTATTTTTTTTCCTTTTAATACTTTTTAATCTTTTTGTTTTTTTCTTCTTTTTTATTTTTATTTTTTGATTTATTTCTTTCTATTCGTTCTCTCTCTTTCATCATAATATTTTTTTTCTTTTAATAGTTCATTATCTTTTTTTTTTCTTTTTTCCTTTTTTCTTTTCTCTTTTCTTTTATGTTTTCTTTTATCTTATTTCCTTATTTTCTTTTACTTTACATTAACAAGCTTATAGTTATTATTTTCTATTTAATTCTCTATTATTTTTCCTTTTGGTACGATTTTATTTTTTTATTAAATAAATAAACTAATAATGTATTTCATGTTTACCATTAAATGTAAGAAAAATATATACATTCTCTCTCTTTTTATGATTTTACTTGCATGTATTATTGGCTAATGCATTTTTAAAGAAAAAATAAAAATAAAGTTTATTATTAAATTAAAGAAATGTGGATATGTTCATTGTCTGACCTTAGACAATTTACAAATTCGTCTAATTTAACTAACTCTTGTAAGTCAAAATCGTTCAAGGTGAATTGAGTGAAGTAAGAAATAACATTGCAAATCAAATTTGAACAACATTTGAAGGGATAAAATTTATTATTATTATTAATTAGGTGTTAGGCCTTAATAAAATACTATAACATCTTTATAATTGTTTTATATTTATTTTAATGCATGTTATATGTTTTATTATAGTATATGTACTAAATTTTATTTTTACCAAAAAACAAGAAACAAGAAACAGAAATAGTTATCAAACATGTTTCTGTTTTTAGTTTTTAAGAAACAGAAACAAGAAACGAAAAAGAGAAACAGGAAACAAGAAACGAGAAACGAGAACGTTATCAAACGGGGCCTAAGTTTTCAAAATAGGTTTAAAAGGTCCCTAGGTAATCTTTTAAATTTTTTTAATGTTATGAAAAATTAAAAAAAATAATTAAATAATAATAAAAACAAAAACCTCTCTCCTCTCACTCCCTCCTCCTCTCTCTCCTCTCCCCTCTTCTCCCTCCTCCACAACACAGAGAAAGTGGTGAATGAAAGCAGAAAAGAGAAGGGAGGGAAAAAGAGAAAGCCAACCTAAAATGATCGATTTCGGAAGAAGAAGATGATGACGACGAAGACGCCGGTGGAGAAGGAGAAGTGCTACTTCAAAGTTAAAACCACCGATTGTAATAGTACTTCCATTTTCATTGCACCATCTTTAAATACAATCTCTATATTCAAAGAAGAAGAAGAAAAAGAAAAAAGGTCTGAGAGAGAAGGGGTTGAGCGACCATGGGAGAGAGAGAAAAAAAAATTAAAAGGAAAATAGTGATATCACAAATTTGAAGAAGGAGAAAGAAGAAGTAGAGAAGAAGCAGAGGAGGGAAAAGAAGGGAGAGGAGAGAGAGGGGTTTTTGTTTTTATTATTATTTAATTATTTTTTTAATTTTTCATTACATTAAAATAATAAAAAAAAATTACTTAGGGACCTTTTAAACCTATTTCTCAAAATTCATAGACTAAAAATGTCTATTTTAAAAATTTAAGGACCACATGCACCTATTCCTAAAAATTTAGGGACCAAAAGGATAATTTTTCCTTTTAAATAAAGGAGATAGTTCATGGGAAGATCTTATGGTTGCCTTTTGATTGAGATGATGAGGTGGCCCATGACTCTTCCAATTCTTTTTGTCTTATGTGGCTCAACACAAAGCTGGGGATTATTGGAAATTCATATATATAGGTATTCAAATGATTAGACATGTAAGATCACAAGGACAAAATAGCATTTTTGTTCAAAGCTTAAAAGATTATAACGTACCATTTCAAGATTAAATACTTAAAATGGACCATTTGAAATTATTCCATTTGAAATTTTAGAACACTAAGAAGTTTAGATATTAAAATAGAATTTAAATTAAGATAAAATGTGGGACAAACAAAACTACTTTTACGGGAAAAATATTAAAGGTGGATTTGACGTCCTTTTAAAATTTTAAGGTTAAAATGTCATTTTAGTCATTGAGTCTCATTTTATTTTAGTTTATGTACTTTCAAATGTTCAAATTTAGTCTTTGAACTTTCAATAAATCTTAAAATTAGTTTCTAGTGTTAATTTATTGTTAATTTTTCGAAAAAAAAAATCTATTAGCCTTCCATTTATAAAGTTTGGAAACATATTCACATCATATCTTACTTGCATAGAAAATATTACTATTATTTAATCATTTGTTTATCAAAATTAACTTCAAACTAATAATAAGAACTAATTTTAAAATTTATTGAAAATACAGAGATTAAATTTGGACATTTGAAAGTAGGACTAAAATAGAATAATATAGGACCAAAATGATATTTTAACCAAAATTTAAAATAAATATATGCATTACACTCAAAGTGAAGAATGAGACTTCTAAACTCTAAGGGGTGTTTGGCCCATCGTTTTGGGTTTGGCTGATTTTGGTTTCCAAATCCAAAACAACGTTTGGGTCACTGTGTTCAAAACCCATAGTTTTTGAAACACAACCCGATAGTTTTGAACAGTGCAACCCAAACACTGTTTTCTGATTCTCAAGCTTTAGAACACTGCACCCCAAATACTGTTTTTTGATTTTCAAATTTTCAAACTCCCATAACAAACTCTTCAAGTTTCCGAATCTAAGAGTTCTAATTCCAAAATGGTGGGCCAAACGCCCCCCATAAGTGTTGATCTATATGAATTATACAAAGTTCACACTTGACACTTATTTTTACTAATTTTTTTGAAAGCATACAATTTTAGAAAATACATTACACTAACAAAATTACTAAACATACGATTTAGTCCCTAATACTTGCACGTTTTTCATTTCAGTTCCTATGATTTAAAAGTTACTTTGGTAAATCTGTTACCAGTAAACTTATATGGTAAAATATTGAGTTAGGCAGAATTTTAGATGAAAATTAAACCATCTGGCAAAAGAAATAATGGAACTTCTACAACTTCTTCAAATTTTGAAGGTTAAATTAGGATCTTTCTCCTCTTAGGTGACCTAATTTCTCTTCTAAATTTTTGCTGAATTCAATAAATATTATGTTGTACATGCTTGTCTTCCAACTAATTCTATCATTTACTAATATGAAAAAATCTATCGCCAACATGAGCATAGTTCAGCCAATTAAGACATATATCATCCACAAGAAATTAGAAATTCAAATCTCCCATCATCACATATTGTTGAACTAAAAAATTCGTCCACTAATTTGAACATTCACTAAAGAATACAATTAAAAATTGTAAAAATCAAAGAAATAATTTTTTTTTTTTACTAACTAAAAAAGGTGAACTGCATAGAGATGAATGCAGTCTGGACAGCACAAAGTATTTCCCTAACAAAAATCCATGGGAGTGATGTTTCATGAATGTCTACGTGGGACCTCTGAAAGGCGCACCAAACGCAGTCGTTGGACTTTCAGTCGGTCCCAGTAGCCATTGAAGTGTAGCTTCCCATTCACTCTACCGAAAAAGGCCCATCCAACAACTTACTGAGAGATACAAACTCCCTTCTTTATACCTGTTCCTTTGCATTTTCCAGGACCCATTTCGACCCCTTTTCTGCTTCTTCTGCAACAATGGCGAACACCCATCTCTGTTTTCTTCTCCCTTTGCTTCTTGCATGCATCTTCCTATCGAATCACCCTGCCAAATGCGACGGTAATGCTCTCTCTCTCGCTCGCTCTCTCTAATCGATTCTTTAATCGACATTCGAGGACCCTAGTTTGTTTACTTTAATGTAGATCTCGATTGATCATGCATTGTCATTTGAGATCTGGGTTCGTGCAATCTTGTTTTGATGCTGCGATTTGAGTGTTCTTTGGGGGATTTTGTTTGATCGAGTTGTGTTTTGAATTGGGCAGTCATTTTGGTAGTTTTCTTTCTCTGTTCATAATTTCAAGTTCTTCTTGCTCTGGATTAGATGGATTCGCGCTAGATAAGTAATGTTTTAGATTTGTTCTTCTTATGGCCTCTCTCTTAACATACAGGGAGAAATGGTAGAGAGAGAGAATCAATTCTCATTAGTTTCTCAAGTTCTCAATGCACTCATGTATTGGCATTTAAGCCTTCAACAGAGAACATGAACAGTTGACTTAATCACAATTGACTGAATAGACTGAGTAGCCAAACTACAAAACAAACTCTTAACAACTTGAAAGATAGGCAACTGAAATATTAGCGAGCTGTCTTCACACTCTCCTTGTTTGTTCTTTCATCTATATTAATGGAAGTGGTTTTCTGTTCTGCATGGAGATCACTACGGGTTTAGATGGCTCTTTTAGGATTGGTAAGCTTGTTTATGAAATCAATTAGGATCCCATGGTTGCCAAGGTATTGATCTGTGTTAGCTTTTTATTTATCCAGTTTAGCATTAGGTTGGGATTGTTAGCAAAACAACCTGCTTCCTTGGGTATCCATGGCACAGTAGGTTCTTTACATGGGGCTACTCCTAGCATTACGCTCGCTCATGACCCGTCCCCTGTAGTCTTCAACGAGCATGTCCATCTCAATACTATCTCTAGGAGACAACAAGAGTTTTAGGTTATTTAGGATCCGTTTGATAATCATTTGGTTTTGGTTTTTGAAAATTGTGCTTGTTTTCTCGTCATTTCTCTACCATGGATTTCATCATCCTTAAGAAAACATTTGAATTCTTAGCCAAATTCTAAAAACAAAAACAAGTTTTTGAAAGCTACTTTTTTTAGTTCAAAACTTAACTTGGTTCTTGAAAACATAGGTAAAAAGTAGATAACAAAACAAGAAAACTCATAGGTTGACATAGTACTTATAGGCTTAATTTTTAAAAATAAAAAATCAAATAGTTATCAAACGGGACCTTAGTTTCCAACTCTTTGCTAATAGTGTGCACCCTTGAAGGAAGTTGGTAGCATTTGGTAGCGTTGGATATGGTAGTAAAGAACCATCTTATATATTTCACAAATTTTTAAGTTAAAGTTGAAACAATAGTAGTTTTGCAAGTTTCCAAGCTTGTCCATTCATGTTTCACCTTGCTTAGAACTGTAAAAAGTTTGGTTTGTTCCCAAAAAGTTACTTGTTGGGTTGTTGGTCTGCAGAGATCTTACAAGCATTGTTCGATATTTGGTTGCTTTCTTATATAGATTTGTGGGGGTGACTCTCTCTGGAAGTGTACAGAAAATAGAAGAGAGGGTAGCTCCATTAATTGCAATAAGTTTGATTTTCAATCTTCCTTGGGACATATTTTGATGCCATGAAATTCCTACAGATGATGATCTTCATAGAGGCATCAACAGTTATCGTGTGTCCTTGAACTTGACAGCGCTGGTCGAGAACGACAATGCAGAGTGCCTTGCTGAAAAAATTGCAGACAAATTCAAGAATCAACCTTGTACAAACACCACAGGTTCCAACACGATATCTGGAACCGAACCTCAGTTCGCTGACTATCCAAACCTGCTAGCCAAATGCAATTTGAATGTCTCTAACACAAGGGATGGAACCATAATGCCTGCTTGTGTTCCAAACCGTGTTCCCGATCTTGTTCTCACTAACTTTACGAAATCTCAGTACTCGGAGAAACTTAACGATACCAAGTACACAGGAATCGGCATTGGTACCGAAGATGACTGGGTCGTCGTTGTTCTTACCACCAGCACAGCAGAAGGAAGTTTTGTGCCAGCAGCAAACAACACAGCCACTCTGATTTCTAAGATTGGTTTGTTCTCTCAGTTGCTGTTCTTGATGCTGTCTTTTGTCTTACTGTTGTAGACCAAGAGAGGATTTTCTTGCCTTGTCTTGCTTGGATCTTAATACTTAAAATCATCTGATCTTTTTTTTTTTTACGAAACAATTCAAACTATAATATGGTATTTGTCTTTTATATGTTCTAAGTAATTTTCCTGCTCATCGATGTCTTTAATGTTTAGCAATGTATGAAAAATTTCCTCTTTTTACAAAAAGATGAGAAAGTGAATGAAAGATAGACAGAACTTTGGGATCTTATCACCTAAGAACTTTGGGATCTTATCATCTAACACTTCTTTAAATCTGATGTTGAAGAAGTAATTTAATTATGTATATTGCTCATCAAACAGTATTGAGTTCGCAGAACATATTTGCTTTTACCTGTTTGCCTCTTTCTTTCTTTCTTTTTCTTTTTGGGAAAAAAATCCATTTTTACCTCTTTCCTTGTCAAGTTATATCAATTTTCACCTCAAACTTCAATTTCATGAAATTGCACCTCAAACTTAAGTGTTGCAATTTTAACTTTAAACTTAAAAAAGTGTTGTAATTTTCTCCTGAAGTTAAGTTTTCGTTTGAAAGAACATTAAAAAAAAGTATTCTTATATGTGTTCAATGAATTATAAGATTTCAAAGAAAAAAGACAAGTTATTTGATAGTTAATTTATATATTAATCAAACTAAAATTTGTGCAAAACTTGATATTATTAAAATTAGTGAGTTTGTGGAGATTTTTGCATTGTTTTCTGTTTAAATCAATAGATAAATTAGAAGAAATTGAATGGTGAGTAAAAATTACAACACATATCTAAGTCTAGGATCTAATTTGATAAAATTGAAAGTTTATGGTGAAAAATTGTGTTAAATTACCAATCAACCCTAAAGCTTAAGTTGAAATCAATATTAATTGGAGTGAAAATGATATTACAAGAGTTCAAACACAAAACCTCTTGCTCTGATACTATATTAAACCATCAATCAACTCAAAAGTTTAAGCTGATGGATTATGTAATTATATCAACACTACTCTAACAAATGGATATAACTTGACAAATTTAAGGGTAAATATTGAATAAAAATCGAATTTTCCTTTTTTATCTGTTTTGCCTCTCTCTTCTTTGAAGGTTCTGATTTGATAATCATATTGCAACAAGACATTGGTTATTATTTTTGCATATTAGAACAAGATTTTACAAGTTTATAAGGCTTGTTTTGTCTTGAATCACTAGATTTAAAAGAAAACCAATAACAAACTACATAATACATAATTAACATATCCAATTTATCAACTATGTTTAGATTAGGTCACCCTGAGCATAGCTTAAAAAAAACCTATGGTTAGATTAGCCAACTATTAGCATATTACTATAATGCGATGAAGTTCAATTGAATTTAAATACACTGTATATTTGCTCCATCATCGAACTCCTTAAGATTAAGAGCTAATTCCTACCATTAAAAACTCAAATATATTTATTATAATAACAATTATTACTAGTAGTGTTATTGAACTCATACAGCCCTATACTTTACCATGCAACAACATACCGAATAAGAAATAATATAAACTATTTTCCTTAATAGATTGTAGAAATCCAATTGGGATTCTCTTAAATCTCAGATATCAATCACTTGGAAAGTTTTCCAGTCTAATGCTTAAACTCAAGCACCTTTTAATCTTGCATTGGTTACAAAGAGATACCTTCTAAGTGCAAGCAATATGATCCAAGAGGTCTTTGCGACCTTCTCTTTTATCATCAAAAGTAATGCAGAGCTCAACACAGTCTTCAGTATCTGCGCTTGTAATCCTTTGAAGAATCCTAGCAGGCCTTCTCTTTTCCAAATAGTGTTGAGTGCACCCGACACGGTTTTTTTATCGCCATGCTGTTTGTCCTCGTTCCTTTCTTCATCTGATTCTGCAGCCTGGATCACGACCTTACACCTGTATGCAAACTTCAATACTTGATTTTTGGAGAAAAGATACAAAAACATAGTATATGAAGAGGATTTCAGAGCAATGGCAAGTGTAAAATTCACTTTGCCTTCAGAAGAAGAGACCCAGACATGTGACAAGAATTCCCCTCAATATCCGGTGACATGTTCGGCTCTTGCCATTCCATGTATAGTGAATTTAAATGCTAACCAGAACATTTTTAAAACGAAATCTAGCATAGGGTGAAAGAGGCTCCAATATTGAGACAAGTAGCTCAAATCACCTGATAGCAGGGTATGTCAAGATTGTAGCAACACATTTCGAGAGGGCACCAAGCACAAAAGCAGAAAAGGCTGAGAGAGCTTCCGGGGATGACTCTACACCCGATTCACGCTTCAGCTGTGTCCTGAGTAACCTTTGTTTCAGTTGATCAAACACGGTGTACTGTGATACATGCTATGTTAGTCTCTTCTGACATCTACAAACATTTTCGTTCCCAGTTTCCATGCAGGGAAAAATATCAAATGAAATATAACTAGCTTAGCATATAGCTCATCTGCCAGCACGTAATTTCTGAAACCAATGTCAATTTGGAGTATTGGAGCAAAAATCTCTTAGAAGTGTGCAGCAGTGATTGAATTAGGGTTCTACGGCATCTGATTTATATGTAAAATAATCAAAACGAATTCCAGGTACCTGAATAGATGGGTTTGATGTCAAAAGAAGGGATATTCCAAGACCATCAAATGCTTCACTCCAGGTACCCTCCGCGAGTGTCTTCCAGAGTCCTTTGGACTTCCCGAACTCGCTTGTCTGCATCCTAGAGGATGCAGTATCTAAAGGCTGAAATGATAAATAACAGACTAAATGACCAAGATTTATTGATCAGAACAACAAAATAATTCACTGGACAATCCGTGTTTCATTGCCGATGGGTGAGTTCAAGGAAGCTATTGAATATAGTACTAGTTTCACCCTCATTGATTTTCCTAAACAGCATAAACTCGACCACTCAATTCAGGGAAAACAGCCAAAGAACAATATGAAATGAAATTCAATGTCATGGAGCTCGGATATATTGAGGTTAATGAATGCAACCTAGAGGCCTGAGGAAGTGGGATTCCTGCCAAATTCTCTCTACAAAAAGGTATCTCCAGTTGAGGTTAATGAAGAAAAGACGGATAACAAAACATCTTCTAAAATCTGAGGCTTTTTAATGATGAACATAAATATATATAAGTAAGAAGTGTTGTTGGTTATTTACACCTGTGTCAATACGACTGTAAAAGCCCCAGCAGCTGCAGCAACAATCAGATTTGCTTTTGTTCCAATCTTTTGATTCCCACTTCTCTTAAAGTAGATTTTCTTTAAAAAGCTGTATCCATAGAAGTAGATGAACGATGAAATAAAGGACTGGAAGTTCTTTGTGCCAAGACCCTGGTACAACGAACCCACGTGACCTGTTGAAATTGCTTCCCATAGCACATCGGAGATGTTTCTGCATAAGGCAAAAAAAGTAATATTACATAAACTTCTCTTTCAATCAAATCTTGCCATGCCACAAAGTAATGCATATCGCAGTCATTTTAAACCACAGTACAGCCTAAATCAAAATATTGAAAAACATATGGCAATGATTACACAATTCAAACTTCAAAGGTGCAAATGATCTACACTGTTGAGAATTTAAACCCATCAAAAAGACATACACGGTCACTCGCTCCTCACTCACATTCTAGCAGTAAATGATGCAATTCCACGTGGGCCTAATACAGGGATCTGAGTCTTACCACTTTTCTCGGGATAACTGTACAAAACTTCCTATTCTTTTGTCTCCAGAAAGTTCATTTTGAGTCACGTAGCAGTGCTCTTCTAGAGCTCTTACAGTAGCTTGAACAAATCTAGTTCTTGCAAATCTAATTTTTAAGCTCATTACGCAATTAAGCACATTTTGTAACCCCAAAAAGTGATAGATACGCTTCAAGTTCCTAAGTTCAAGCCCCTAGTATAAAACTTAATAATTTAAAGTATTGCCTCTCACATTTAGTGTTTGATCCATTAGAATTGTCTAATGAGCAAAAAAAAAAAAAAATCCATATAATCATAAGTTTGTAACATGTAAATTAGAGAGCCAACCGTCTAACCCTGTAATGCGCTGGAGATCCGTATTTCCCAACAAGATTATCCCAGAAAACGACACTATAATTTCACCGTCCAAAAGTCCCAATTTCATAACAACAGCAGTGCATTCGAGTCCTTAGTCAGAGTTAAGATCATGAATAACAAGATTGAACTTCCCCACCTAAACCAAGAATACAGAACAGACTGTATCTGATTCTGACCTAAATAACATTTAGGGAAATGTCAAGCAATTGCTTAAGACGCGAGCAAGAAACTAGAGAAGTAAATTGAGAGACAGAAACAAATAGACAATCAACCAACCAACGAACCTGTACTTCCGCTGATGGTGAGATTGATTCTCAGCTTGATACTTAGTCTTGCAAGTGTCAAGAGGATATAGAACAGTGGTACTCACCAGAGCTCCGATGGCTCCGGATGTCGCCTCCGACAGAGACTCCAGATCAAACCCCATCCTCCCAATCCCCACCCACCGGAAAAGGGGCAAACGGCAACGAATGGAGCTTGGGCGAAGCTAATCCATGAAAATGGCTACCGCGAATTGAAGGAAGCTGCTATGGCGCTGCAGCAAGGAAATGGAAGTGATCTGATTGCAGGCGGGAAGCAAATGAAAGAGACGCAAAGAGAGAATTTATGGATCTTCGTCGGAACAGCAGTCGTAATACGTATCTTCTTGGGAAACGGAATCGTGGATTTATGGGACTCTGTATCAGTATGGGCGACAGTGAAACCCAATTGAAGCGAAAATTCAATTCAATTACCTGTAAATTCTGAAGAAAGACGGAAATAAGATGTCGAGCTTTCTTCGGGTCTTCTTCAGTTCTTCCATGGATATTTTGATCTTTATATTTTATTGTATTTTAATTTCTTCTTTTTTTTTATGTGAATATTTATTAAAATTGGTTGATTTGAACTTTAAAAAGTAGCTATTGGACTTGTGGTTACTTCAATTACTAATAGTTTTTACGAATTAATTCAAATGACTTTAAAATTAGATTAAATTATCAAAATTACCCCTAGACTATGGGGTTGGTTTCAATTATACCCCTAAACTTTGAAAAGTTTCATTTTAAACCTTAAACTTTGAAGTTTATTTCAAAACAGCCCTTGAAGGTTTTTTCCGTTAAATTTATGGACAAAAAATAACATATTTGCATATGTTTTGATTTTTTTTCAACGTATATGTTCACATAAGCAACAATACAAATTCAAAAACATTATTTTTCGGCCATGAATTTAAAGAAAAAAGCTTTTAAAGGTATTTTTTAAACAAATATCAAAGTTCAAGGGTTAGAATGAAACTTTTCAAAGTTTGAGGGTATAATTGAAACCACCCCCATAGTTCAGGTGTATTTTTTATAATTTAACCTTAAAATTAATATTCTCGATTAACCTATGGTTATTTTGATAAACCATTTTAGTATTGATTATATTTATGGTAAGAAATGATGAGTTGAATTGAATTTCTTTTTAGTACGAGTGAAATGGAATGGCCTTGCTTGTAAACTTTTTTTATTAAAAAATTCAAAAAAAAAAAAAAACTTTTTTATTAAAATATCAATATTTCTACCAAGTTATGCCTAATTTGAATGAAGTACCTATTGTCTTTTTAGAGGTTGAAGGTTCAATTCCCACTATATTGATGTTTTTTAAACAAAAAAAATCCCACCATTTTGTACCAAATACACACATATGTTGTAACTTGGAAGTTCAAATCACCCTTCTATCTCTAGGTTATGATTAAGTTTTGCACGGATTTTTTGTCCTTTTGGTTTATCCGATTCAACCATTATCAAAACATGGTAAAACTAGAATGAGGTTAATTTTAATTTAAAATCTTACAAAATTCGACCTATTTTAGTTTTTTTTTTCCTTTTTTTATAAATCGATATTACAAATTGGATTTCATTTTTTTAATTCAAACAAACGCCAAAAATGATTTCAAATTCGTTATTATTTGAAATCCTTCAAAATTGAGAGGTTCAGAAAAGAGTGGCAAGAGTCTTCCTTAAAGAATCATTTGCAAGTTTTTAATTATGTGTTTAGTATTGGTGAAATGGGTTCAAATCATACGATGACTCCTACTTCAAGAAAAATTATTAAATGAGGTCGTCACAATGTAACTATTTTTAATAATCATTGGATGCAAATTTGAAATCATTATAGCCTTTGATAACCACCAGATACATATTCGAAATAAGATTTATAGTTTTTGTCTTACATATTGAATGTTGTAGAACCATCAGGTACATTGTGAATTTGTGAGGTTAAATTATCAAAAATACACCTGAACTATGGGGTTGGTTTCAAGTATATACTTGAATTTTGAAAAGTTTCATTTTAACCCTTAAACTTTAAAGTTTGTTTCAAAACAACCCTTGAAGGTTTTTTTTCGATAAATTCATGGACGAAAAATGATGTTTTTGCATTTATATTGTTGCTTATGTGAACATATTTGAACATATATGTTGAAAAAAAAATCAAAACATATGCAAATACGTCATTTTTTGTCCATAAATTTAACAAAAAAACCTTCAAGGGTTGTTTTGAAACAAACTTCAAAGTTCAAAGGTTAAAATGAAACTTTTTAAAGTTCAAGGGTATAATTGAAACCAACCTCATAGTTCATGGATATTTTTGATAATTTAACCAATTTGTGACAACCTGGTACATTGTAAATTTGTGACAACCTCCTCCAATAATTTCTCTTATTTAGGACATTAAAGTTATACAAGTTTATTGACAAATAAATATTGTGGAGTGAAACATTATCACTTAAGATTATTATTATTATTTGTCAGTTCTCTTAGTTGAAATGCCTCTAAGCTGATGCACACATAGACACAGAATTAAGATTATTATTATTATTTGTCAGTTCTCTTAGTTGAAATGCCTCTAAGCTCACACATAGACACAGAATTATTGTGGCATTTAAAAAAAAAAAGGTTTTGTGATAAGAAAAATAACAGAATAAAAATATTTTCATTACCAAAACTTGTTCCAAATATCTCTACCAAGAGGTCACACATTTGAATTCCCACCTCCATGTGAGATATAATATTTTAAAAAATAAAAGACATTCATTTACTAATTAAATCAAACAATTTAATGAATCTAAATAAATCAAACAATTTAATTATATTAATTATAACTTTTTTTTTATCTATAAAATTACAGGTGGACGGAGGAAATTTAAACTTTTAAGCCGAGGGCAAAGCAAACGTACAAGTTACAACAAAGGAACGATCCAGGACGGAGGAAATATAAAATACAAAAACTAGAGGGTCAGATCTGCAAAAAAAACCTCAAATATTAGGGGGGTTTTAGTGCAGCATCTCAAAGACGTCAATTTCGTCAAATTATTTATTTCGAAAACAGAAATTCGACCGTTGTTTTCTCCATTCAAATTCCACTCCCCCACAGTGAGAATGGGTCTCATAGAACCCTAAACGCTCATTTCCCCCAATTTCATTTCCACTCCTTAAATTCCACCAATTTCTAGCGATCTGAGAGTTTTCACGACGATGCAAGATTTCTTCGGATCCGTTCGCCGGTCCTTGGTGTTTCTAGCTCCCGACGGTGACGACGGTGGGAGGTTCGGTGGCCTTGTCGAGAAGATCGGCTCGAGCATCCGTAAATCTCGAAATGGACTGTTTTCTAAGCAATCAGTCCGGGCTCTCCCTCCGGTTGTGAAGGAAGACGCGCCTCCGATTTGGTGGCGGAAGGGAGAGTTGATCGGATGCGGTGCTTTTGGTCGAGTTTATATGGGGATGAATCTCGATTCTGGAGAGCTTCTTGCAGTCAAACAAGTCTGTAATTGTTGTAGATTTTGTTTTTGAAGTTCATTTAGTTGTAATCGGTTTTGAACGTTTGATTCTTAAATTCCTCTGCCTCTGTTGTAGGTCTCAATTGCGGCTAATAGTGCTTCGAGGGAGAAAGCGCAAGTAAGCACGTTTACTAATTTGAAGTTTGCTAGATGTGGATGACTTGCAGTAGAAATTAGATAGCAATTTTTCAGTATTTTTCTAGGTTCTAATAGAATTCACCGAATACGCTCTCACACTTTCTATTTACATAACTCTTTAGGCTCAAATACGAGAGCTGGAGGAGGAAGTGAAGCTTTTGAAGAACCTTTCTCACCCAAATATTGTGGTAAGTAAAATCTATTAGTCTTTCATTCTCTTCTAGTGTTGTTGGTAGCTCCTTGCTTATTTTCCCTGTGGTGATTTTAGAGATATCTGGGAACTGCCAGAGAGGAAGGTTCATTAAATATTCTATTGGAGTTTGTTCCTGGAGGATCAATATCATCTCTATTAGGGAAATTTGGATCTTTCCCTGAGTCTGTAAGTGATTGTATATTCGTATCTTTAGTCTTTGAACCTCTCAGTATTGAAATAGAATAAACTTAATGTTGAGATTCTGCTAATGGTTATTGATTTTGTCTAAAAATAGGTTATAAGAACCTACACGAAGCAGCTATTATTGGGGCTTGAGTACCTTCATAAGAACGGCATTATGCATAGGGACATAAAGGTGATAGTGAAACCCCTTTTTAAGAAGGAAGCCTTTTAACTTTTAACCTTTTTTTTTTTTTTGAATTTAACCGAATAATGTACTACTTGACATAGGGTGCAAATATTCTTGTAGACAATAAGGGGTGTATTAAACTTGCCGATTTTGGTGCATCCAAGAAAGTGGTTGAGCTGGTACTGCCCATTGTTTATCTAATTTAATTATCTAAATTGATTATTATCATTCTCAACATAAAAATTAGCAACTATGCAGGCAACTATAAATGGAGCCAAATCAATGAAGGGTACTCCATATTGGATGGCTCCTGAAGTTATTCTCCAGACTGGACATAGCTTGTAAGAATCATCATCCTATTGTGAACAGTCTTATTGGCTTTCACTGTTTCACTCCATGCCGTTAACGTGGACATATGTTTTAATGCATAGGAAGAATACAAATGTGTTGAAATCTAAACCATGCCATTGATGATGTGGATCAATACGTTGTAGTTCATGATAAATACAAATGCAACTTATTCTGAAATAATGGAGATGTAACAAAAGTAGCAGGAGAAAACATGAAATTTTCTTATTAAGAGACTAACATTTATAACTCATGTTCTTCACTTCTTCTTAATTTGATGTCTTAGCTCTGCTGATATATGGAGTGTGGGGTGTACTGTTATTGAAATGGCAACAGGGAAACCTCCATGGAGCCAACAGTATCAAGAGGTTAGCAAGTGAATTTACTTCAATATGCAAGTATGTGCTTACATTTTCTTCGAATATTTTATAAGTTGAGTGAATGCTATTTTCAGGTTGCTGCTCTTTTCCATATAGGGAATACTAAGTCCCATCCGCCTATTCCTGAGCATCTATCTGCTGAGGCAAAAGATTTTCTGTTAAAATGTTTACAAGAGTACTTTCAAAACTCTGACTATTCACTTGAGACTTTTTTTTTTCCCTGGAAGAGTCAATTTTAGCTACGTCATTAATAAGATTGATTGAAACATTTACTCTATTTTCTGTTTAATTTAACATCATCTAATTATGACTATTCAAATGTACTCACAGGGAACCAAACTCAAGACCTACCGCATTAGACTTGCTGCAGGTATATCTGAATTATTTAAGGGTTTCTTATCAATTAGTCGTAAAGACTTGCATTTATTTGTGTCCGAGAAAGTAGCTCTATTCTTACCCATTTTCTATGGATATGTAGCATCCATTTGTCTCATGTGAGTATCAAGATCCTCATGCAGCTGTCCGTGCCTCTTCTGTGGTCTGTATAATTGCTGTGTAACTTTACTTTCTTTAATGGTTTTATCATCCCATCTTAACATCATTGCTATTGCAGGAATCTGGGAAACAGATGGCTGATTCTAGGCTGAATTCTAATGATCTGTAAGGATGATTGTTGAATTTTTTATTTTAGTTGATGATTTTTGTTGCCCACTGTCAAAACCGTGGACTCTGGACTGATATTTTTTTTGGCCATGTGCAGAACAAAGTCTACAATCCAACGTTCAACCTGTGTGGGCTTGAAGGATATTGGTGAAATGGGTGGCTTGAGGTGCTCTTCTGTATTTTCTGGTAACTATGGGTCACGATCCAACTGGGGCTCGAGCAGTTTTGAGGATGACATGTGCCAGATAGATGATAAAGATCTGTTTGTTAGTTCATCAATAAAGTGCAACTCTATAATATCATCAAACGATTTGAATAAGGTATACATTGATTCTCTGATTATGTTATTTATTGTTTTTAATAACACCAAGAAGAATGAGCAGCTTTTCATTTCTACCAGAGTTTCAATCCTATGTGTGAACCCACTGATGACTGGGCATGTAAATTGGATGAGAGCTCAGAGTTGGGATTGGGAGACAATTTAATGGAATTGTCTGGCATTCAAACTGGCCAGGAATCTACTAGTAAGGGGATTGACTTCGCTTTTCCATGTGGTCAATCAGCAGCTGAGGATGATGAAGAGGTTACGGAGTCAAAGATTAAAGCCTTCCTGGATGAGAAGGTACTTCTATTCTCCAAGATATTTCTGAGTGATGGAATTATTGTATTCTTTTTTAAGCTTGCAAAATGCAGCAGTTTTATACGTAGGAATTAATATTTCTACTGTGAAATGAACATTAGGCTTTAGAACTGAAGAAGCTGCAAACACCTTTATACGAAGAGTTCCGCAGCACAACTAATGCAGCTAATGCTTTAGGAGCAGTTGGAACTGATAATAGCAAGAGTGTATCTAATTTTTTGAAATTGCCTCCCAAATGTGGGTCACCAAGTAAGCTGCGTGGTAAAAGACTCTCATCAATTGATGCTGGTAGCCGTTCCAGCCGCCAGAGCCGTATAAAACAAGCTAGCATATTGCAAGATCGAGCTCTGCAGGAAATTCAGTCTCCTGAGCTTGGGGAATGGAACAAAGTGCTTCAAACACAGCCAGAGTCTTGCACACCAAGGTTGTAATTTACTAGCTTATATTTCTAGCTTAATTGTGATAAGTTAATGCAACAATACAATAATGGAAAACTTGCTTGCAGTTTCTCTGAGAGACAAAGAAAATGGAAAGAAGAGCTTGAGGAAGAACTTAAAAGGAAGCGAGGTTAGTTTACTTTGATCTTATGATATTAAGCCATAGGTTTTGTGTGAATTTTCATCCTCGTCTGTTAAGTGAATGTTGGTTTATGTGAGGTAGCTATCCCTAGTATAATATCAAGAGATTCAATATGATTAAAAGAGTACAAAGTTATGCCTTTTGGAGAGGACTAGAGTCTCTCCCCTTTACACTAAAAGTTGAAACAAAATACACACTGACTTCCCCTTATGCTAACTTCCCAACATATAAAAACTACTTAACCTACAAGCCTAATCAGTCATAGCTTGTGGTGAAATTCTCTCCCTACCTTTCTAACATAAGTATTAACAATAAGGGGTCTCACCAATGCCTTAAAAGGCTTAAGGCGGCCTCAAGGCTTTTTCTCATAAAGAGGCAAGGCGTAAGCCTTGAGGCAATAAAATAAAAAATCATAAAATGTGAAACCTTATAGGCCTAATATTGTAATATTCATATTGTAAAACTACATCAATTTTTTTTAAGTAGAACTAAAACCAGTATCCAAGAAAATAGGGAAATAAAGAAAGAATACAGGCAAAAAAATATTAACAAAAACAAGGGAATAATATGGGGAAAAAGTTGAAAAAACAAGGCATGAAAAAACACGCCCATTTTTTTTAATTAGAAGTAGATTTGAAAACAAATATTTGTTAAAAAATTGTAAGTATAAAATAGTAGGAAAAAAGTTTGAGGTGGCAGCAGCTCCACAGAAATGATGATGAAGAAAAAGAAAACCAGTTTTATCTTAGATGAAATAATGATTCAATGAACAAAGAAAAGAATAAAAGATCATAAAATGTAAAACCTTATAGGTCTAATTTATTAATAAAAAATCATAAAATGTAAAACCTTTTAGGCCTAATATTGTGGTATTCATATTGTAAAACTACATCAATTTTTTAAATAGAACTAAAACCAGTATCCAAGAAAATAAGGAAATAAAGAAAGAATGGAGAAAAAAATATTAACAAAAACAAGGGGAAAATCTGGGGAAAAAGCTGAAAACAAATGCATGAAAAAACACACCCATTGTTTTTTAATTAGAAGTAGATTTGAAAACAATATTTCTTGAAAAATTGTAAAAGTATAAAATAGCAGGTAAAAATTTTGAGGTGGCAGCACCTCCACAAAAATGATGATGATGAAGAAGAAAACCAGTTTTATCTTATCTGTAATAATATGATTCAATGAACATAGAAGAGAATAAAAGAGAAAAAAACACAGTGGACAAAAGTAGGGGGAGAAAAAAAGAAAGCTAAATTCTTTTGCCGCCTACTATTTTTTCTTATCCAAATAAAGACAATTAAAATTGTCCTAATGTGCCAGATTGTTTAAATGTAGTTAAGGGTTTGTTTGGTAGGCAATCCGGATTATGTTTTATGTTTTCCAATGCACTAAGTTTAGTGAATATGCGTTTGGTAGATGTGTTTTTTAAAATTGTTTTCGGATTCTGTGATCTAAATAGTGAAAATTTTGAAAACAACATTTTTATGTTTTCTATGTATCCAAATTTTGAATTTGAAATTTTAAAATGCAAAATTATATTAAGAAGATAAAATCTTTAATAAATATAGTATTTTAGGTTATAAACTCAATTCATTTTTATTACATTAAAATGTGTACAATATAATTTATTTATAATATTGTAAAATAATAATTGTACAAAATTTATAACATAAAACATGTTCATAAATTAATTAATAATATTTTATATTCAACCTAATATTTAGTTGGTAACTACAACTAGTTTTATGGTTTATAAATATATTATTAAACACATTTTGAACAATTGTTTAAATTGAAATTCAATTTTTAAATCTACTACCAAACACGTATTTAAAAACATGAAATACAACTCTGTTTTCATTGAATCCCTTATTTTCAAATTTCTATTTTCAGATCACCAACTAAATGCACCCTAGTTTTGTCCTTGAAAATCCCATTGAATGGAATCCCACCACCGCCAACATCCCACCTCTTAAAATTTCCTATAATTAATTTTTGTACTTCACTAAGGCTTATGTCTTTCACACCTCTATCCATAAAGGTGTAAACCTCCTTTTACCTAGCGTAGGTATAAGCCTTGAATCCATAAAGCTTTTACCTATCATAGGCATAAGCCTTGAATCCATAAAGGCGTAAGCCTCCTTTTACCTAGCATAGGCGTAAGCCTTGAGGCACTTCTAGCCTTGAATCCATAAAGGTGTAAGCCTCCTATAAGCCTTGAGGCGCCTCAAGGCTTACGCCTCAAGTGATTTTGAAAACATTGGGTCTCACATTACCCTCGGGGGTCAAAGCCACCTTGTCCTCAAGATGGAAGTGAGGGAACTGGGTCTACATTGTATCTCAGGTAAACCTTTCTTTTGAACAAGGAGCTCCCATTCTGATAAATCTGGATTCTTTGAAATTTGAATGGTGATTTGTGAGTTGAGGAGGGTGGTTGGATTGTGGCTCGTTGCCTAGAGCTTTCTTCAATTGGGACACATGGAAGACTGGGTGGATGGTGGACTCCAGTGAAAGAAATAGGCGGTAGGCTACTTGGTTTATACATACTTTGATTTGTTTGAACAAGGAGCTCCCATTCTGATAAATCTGGATTCTTTGAAATTTGAATGGTGATTTGTGAGTTGAGGAGGGTGGTTGGATTGTGGCTCGTTGCCTAGAGCTTTCTTCAATTGGGACACATGGAAGACTGGGTGGATGGTGGACTCCAGTGAAAGAAATAGGCGGTAGGCTACTTGGTTTATACATACTTTGATTTGTGATAGAGGCCAAAGTATTTGGGTTTGAGTTTTTCATTGCGTCATTTAGCCAACGAAACCTGCTGAATAGGGTCACACCTTGAGGAATGCATAATCGTTGACTGCGAATTCTACTGCCCAACAGAGATGATTAGCAAATTTCTTAATTTTTCCTTGGGTGATAGTTAAAGTGGTCCTTCAGCATTGCTAGCCATCACGCTCATGGAGCTGCTGATCTAGGGTGGCATTCGAAGTCTTTTGGCTGCCATAATAGACATTAGGTGGTGGAGACCAATCGTAGACAACATGAAATGGTGTGGTGCCAATTGTAATGTGGTATGTGGTGTTGTACCAGTATTTGGCCCAATCTAACCACTTGCCCCCCATTGTTTCAGTTTCTTGCTAAAAAAGCATTGATTTGTGGTGGTAAGCAAGACTCAACGAAGATGGCGTACATTGCAATTGGAATAACTTGGTCCAAAAGTGACGCAGAAAGACTTTGCAAGTGGTTACTGATTTGGTTGAAAATCGATGCCTGAGTAGGATGAAGTGTGTGTACTTGCTCAAGTGGTCAACTACCACGAAAATCGTATCATTGCCCATGAGAAGTCCCTCCAATGAAAAGGATCCGTCCACTTGAGACTTTGGTCATTAGTACCTTTCTATTTTTTTCATTGGTCGCGTTTTTGCTCCTCCATTTGAGTCGTATTGACATAGTCTATTATTCAAACATTGGGATTTTTTGCAACTCCTCTTTAATGTTCCCTAGTTCCTTGTCAGTCAGTTCCTTGAGTTCCTCTATCTTTCTCTGACCATTTTACCAACTGTCCCAAGTTTACTGCTCTAATACCAAATTGTGAGGTATCTATCCCCACTATAATATCCCTCACGCTAACTTTCCAAAATATACAAACTACTTCACTGACGACAAGTCTAATTAGTCATAAATGGTGGTGAAATTTCCTTCCCTACCCCTTCTAACATACGTATTAACAATTGGGGTTTCACAATTTATTATGTGCATATTGGCATCAATTGCTCGTGCTAAAAGCTACAATATAGTGAAACTAGTTCCTAGAAAATCTTTTACATTAGACCCACGTAGATTCTTTCCCTAACTATCTATTGAAATCTCTTTTTCCTTTCATAGTCTAATTGTGAGTCAACATAAGCTTCATAGTTTGGATGTTTTTTTTTTGTCCACCTTGAAAATGGCATGTGAAGTCAATGTACATGTGAACCATGTGCCAACTGCCATTTGATACACCCATCATCAGGTTTCACCCTCACCATTTGGCCAGGCCGAGCCAATCCAATCTAAAAAAGTATAAGCTTGAACTCGATTTGAGCCCAAGCCCAACAGGCCTAACCCATTGTTTGGGTCTGGGCTAGGTCGACCCAACCTCCAATAGGCCCATGACCCTACCCATGAGCTTGGCTCATTGGATTAAAATTTGGATCAAACTTGGGTGGGCCCATTAGATTAGCTCATAGGATAATAAATTATTTAATTTTTTTAAATTGCTACTTTAGAGTTTTTTAAACCAAAATTTATTCAAATTTAATATATTTACATTTTATTTTCTTTTTATTGAATTTTGTTTCGAACTTTTTGGTTTTGTTTGTTAATTTTACCCGATAAAAGTATTGATATTATAAGTTTTCTTTTAGTATTTTATTTTCTAAAAACCATTTTATTAGTTTTTTACACTTATATTCTTTTTATTAAATATAAACTATGATATATAAAGTATAAAAATGTTTTTAAAAAGTTTACCTCTTAAAATATATATAATATAATATCTAAAGTATGATATATATTTGGATTTGTCCACTTATAAGTTCATTGGGTCCGCTCGACGAGTTGATCCAAATATGTTCCTAACGAGTTGGCCTATGGGCTAGCCCAATCTCTAGAAAAGTGATCCATATGAAGAGCTTGGACTAAGCCTGGTCAAACCTTGACTTTGGGCTGGACTTGATCCAAACATGTTTCAAACGAGTTGGTCTGTGGGCTAGCTCAATCTTCAGAAAGGTGATCTGTGGAATCTAATGAATGAAATAAATGAAGGGTTGGGTTGAGCCAAGCCGATCAAACTTTGACTTTGGGCTGAATTTTGACAAGCTGATCCAAATGTGTTCCAAACGAGTTGGCATGTGGGCTAGCCCAATCTCCAAAAAGGTGATCTATATCCTATCCAATGAATGAAATAAATGAAAGGGTTAGGCCGAGCCAGGCATATCAAACTTTAACATTAGGTTGGGCCTGAGAAGCCGATCCAAATATGTTCCAAACGAGTTGGCATGTGGGCTAGCCCAATCTCCAAAAAGGTGAATCTATATCCTATCCAATGAATGAAATAAATGAAAGGGTTAGGCCGAGCTAGGCTGGTCAAACTTTGACATTGGGTTGGGCTTGAGAAGCCGATCCAAATATGTTCCAAACGAGTTGGCCTTTTTGGGCTAATCTCTAAAAGGTGATCCATATCTTATCCAATGAATGAAATAAATGAAGGGGTTGGGATGGTCTTGACGATTCAAATATGTTCCAAACGAGTTGGCCTGTGGGCTAGCACAATCTCCAAAAAGGTGATTCATGTCCTATCCAATGAATGAAATAAATGAAGGGGTTAGGCTGAGCCAAGGTGATCAAACTTTGACTTTGGATTGGGCATGACGAGCGGTTCCGAATACGTTCCAAACGAGTTGGCTTGTGGGCTAGCTCAATCTCCAAAAAGGTGATTCATATCCTATCAAATGAATGAAAGGGTTAGGTCGAGCCAGGCTGGGCAAACTTTAACTTTGGGCTAAGTTTAGGCTAACCTCTAGTCCATGGGCCCTTTGATGAGGAGAGATTTTTTTTTTTTTTTGTGTTTTTTGAAGAGAATATGTAGTGGGAAGAAAAGGAATATATGGTCGGCATGATTGTGTGAGAGCACTCCCATATTCTCACTTGAAAAACAAGTCTAGCCTGCATTCTTAACTAGTTGGTCGAGGGCATATGCCTTAACCAGTTGAGCTATGCTCAAGTTATTAAGATATATATATATTGAGTTCAACAACATGTGAGTGAGTTGAACTTCAGACTTCTTGGTCGAGGATATATGCCTTAACCAGTTGAGCTATGCTCAAGTTATTAAGATATATATATATTGAGTTCGACAACATGTGAGGTGATTTGAACCTCAGACAAAATGAACATTGTTTTAACCAGTTGAGCTATGCTTAAGTTAGTGTTAAATGCCATGATAATCATATTACGTCTTGGTGTTGTCTGTGCATATCTTTGCATAATTATATATTAGGTTTAGTGTTTTCTGTGCATATCTTTGCATAATTATATATTAGGTTTTAGTCCTTCAGCATATCTTTGTACAATTATATACGGGAAGTATGACGATGGAAATGTCGTGCATATTGCAGAAATGATGCGGAGAGGAATTGTAGGAGCAATTCACTAAAACCATCATCTTCAAAGAATCAGAGAGTAAAAACAACAAAAATCACGGTGAATCTCACATCCCCTGGCAGTAAAATATTGTGTAGCCTATGGATATCCGTTGTACCATGCAGGGGATAAAAGTGCTTCTCATAGTTGCAATTCTTAGAAATGTATGTACACACTATCATCACCAGCAAAGTTCAGTAAAGGTGGATGTCCAGCACAGAGCACAATCTCACAGGGAAGTCCAGGCATTTTAACTGGGGAAAAATCTGATAAGTCATATATATTTACATTTATTTCATTTGATTACTAATATTTGCCTCCCCCTCCCCCACCTCACCAGCTGTCTGCTCTCCCCGCCACCGCGCGCCAGGGTGGTTGGCGGTGGTTCCTATTATCTTCTATGTTATATTGGTGGAAATTTGTGACTTGGGAGAGAGTCTTTTAGTTGGTATTCCAAGTGTGAATCATATTACAATGTGTATTTTAAGTGTCTTCTGTCTATTGTCTCAATGATAGATCTCTCTTTTACAAAAAAAAAACACATAACTTACCCAAGGACAACTTTCAGGTTAATATTGGTTTCAACTTCAAGTTTTGATTCCCAATGCAGTTCAAAGAAAGTTATTGAATTTCTTGTTACAAATCCAATCCCATCCAAAGTTTATTCAAAAGCCATGATTTTGGTGGGCTGATTTTCGTTGTGAAGAATCTGATTCTTCCCTTGTGAAAGAAAATTGCTTTTGTTTTGTTGTGTTATTTTGCTATATTAATTGAATCCAAAATCGCCTTCTTTTTTTTTTATGTTGGATTCGATTAATCTCATGTAAAAAATAATGCTTTAAAAATTTCACTTTGAATGATCCCTTTTTTTTGTCCATTTGAATCCAAAGAAGAATGATTTGATTAGATATGAAATCATATGATTAATGTGGGTAATAGGAGGAACATGAAAGTGGGGGTTGGTTCATTAGCTCAAATAGCAATTATGAAGGAGCCCTAAGATTTAAGAATTCTGGTTGTGTTTTGTGTTAGACGGCAAAATTGACCATTTAGGGCCACTTTAAATCCCCTTTAGGAAGATCCTTAGAACCCACCATTTGAATTTTTGTCTCACACCTCATCTGTCAGCCTAATCAAACCTATTTATTATTTTGATTTGCTTTGAAGATGAAATATAGGGTCCAAGTGTCAAAATGAGCATAGTTCAACTAGCATAAAGTATGTATCATCGACCAAGAAGTCAAAAGTTCGAATTGTACACCCCTTATATTGTCAAAGAAAAAAAAGAAGAAATATAGGGTCCAAGTTAAAATAAATAAAAAAATATAATAAAAATTTGGTTACATTACAAATTTAGTTCCTAGATTTTTAGAGTTGTATCTAGGTTTCTGAAATATATATATATATATAATTTTTTGTAAAATGTCGAATATAATTATATATATATAATTAGATACGGAATTTAAACTTTATGTATCTATTAGACACTCATAACCTTCCATGAAAAATTAAAAATTTAGGAACATATTAAACACAACCTTAAAAGTTGAGGACGGATATTTAACAAAATTAATAAAATTGACTTAATCGAGTGACTTGGATGGGTTTTCGCAACAATCGTTGGTTTGATTTAATAAATAACAAAATCAAACAAACGTTGGTTGGTTGGTTTTGTACTTTTGTTTGGATTTATTTTATCAATTTGGTGGTCAATTTTGTCGTTTATTTGAATATCTTTTTTAAGTTATCGTTTATTTGAAATGATTAGTTTAATTTTCAAAACACTAATTTCGATGTTGATTCTCATTTTTCTTTAATTGATAAGTTTAGCGTTAGTTTTGCCTAAAAATTGACTTCATTTGACCCATTACACTCCTACGAAATATACAGTAAAGAGTTAGGGAAAAACTCAATTTTAGTACATCTAAACTAACCTATGTCTTAATTCCATCAAATTTGCTAACCCAAAAAAAAAAAAAAGGAAAAAAAATCTATCAAATGAAACAACTTAAATAAGTCCACAAATTAATACCTCCAACTCAGTTTCAATCATTTATAATTTGTTGGTTTTTTTTAAGCAATTTAAAATTTGTGGTTAGTTTTGGACAGTGTGACATGATTATTAATTTTTTTTTAGGAATTTGCATAAATAGTATAAAATAAATATGTATATTTAAAAAATAACAAAATCCAAATCAAACTCAAATTCAAGTAGGCTAAATTATACAAAATATCACTGAACTTTAGAGTATGTTTCAATTATGCCGGTAGACTTTGAAAAGTTTCATTTTTACCCTCGAGCTTTGAAATTTGTTCAAAAAATACTCCTGAATTTTGAAATTGTTCCAAAATATATATCATTTTCGTTAAAACAAATTATGAAAATTAACGTGACAGCTAATGTGTAAAAACTAGAAGGTGTATGTGATATTATTTACAACTATATACAAAAATTTAAATCGTTGTTACTATTTATTTCATCTCAAAAGATATCGTTAAAATTATTTACATAATTAATTTTTACACATCAACTGTCGAGTCAATTTATGTGAATGATGTTTAAATAATGACACATATGACATATATCTTTCAATTTTCACACATTAGTCGTCGTGTCAATTTTAACAGGAAAAAACTCTCAAAGAGTATTTTTGGAATAAATTTCAAAGTTTAAGAGTAAAAATGAAACTTTTCAAAATCTAGAGGCATAATTAAAACTTATCCCAAAGTTCATAAATATTTTGTATAATTTAATCATTCAAGTTTAATAATATAAAAAACCATAAGAAAAGTTTTTTTTTTATATAAAATAAACCATAAGAAAAGTTACACTTACACTATATTTGAAAAAAAAAAAGTTGTGACAATTTTTAGAATACAGATTCAATTATGCTATCTAGTGAAACTTTTTTTTTAGTTATTTAATTGTGTTAGATAATATAGACATGTGTGTAGATATATTGATGGAAAAAATATATATATATCTGTATTTTTTGTAATGGGAGATGTTATGGGTGAAATTGGACCAACAAGAATGGGCTGGCTAAAGGGCTGCAATGAAGGGCCAAATAAGGAAAGAAGCCCAATACGAAGTCCAAATGGACCGAAACCGACAGGAGACCGACCCAGGACGAGAAGGGATGAAGAAGCAGACTTGGGCCTTGCCATGATCTTGCATCACATGGATGAAGACTGGGGCTTGGGCCGATGAAGACTGGGGCTTGGGCTCGCCCAAGCCCTTGATCGGCCTCAGCCAAGGCCGAGGCCGACCAGTTTGGCAAGGCCCAATTTTAGGCCTTGCCTCAGTCCCTCATGGTCCGTGTGCCCTCGGTTCAGCCCAATTCGACCTTTCCTTTCCCCATTCAAAGACGGAAACCCACGAAAAACCCTAGGAAGGAAGCTATTTAAGCTCTCCTTCAGGAGGAGAGCAAGGTAAGTTCATTCCAACTTACAACACTCTCCTACAATTCCTAAATTCCCTCAAAACCCTCTCTGACTTAAGCATCGGAGCCTGTGTGACCTACACCACACCGGTGTCCAGGTTTTTCTTGTCTTGCAGGCCGCGTTCTTCCCCCAAGAATACAAATTCACCATCGTTGTCACGTGGAGATCATGTGATATTTCTCCTGTCCAAAATTTGGCAACAACATGAGACATTCTTTTTAATAGTCATGGAGACATCTGGTCCATGATTTATTGGAAATGAAGGCAATGTTTTTAGATTTTAGAAAAAAGCAAAGGACATGTATATAATAGGAAAAAAAACACATAAAAGATATAAAAGATTTTTGTTTTTGCCATAGAATTAAGGCCAGAGAGTGAAGACTGAAGAGAATGGAAAGTGGGACACACTTTTTTTTTTTTTTTGGTGTCCTCCATTCCTTTTATTTTCTTTGTGCTTTTTGTGCTTTTTATTTTAAGGAAAAGCCTCCTAAAAGGTCTTCTAACCCTTCTTTTGTGTGCTTTACAATTGCACTGGTCCATTATATGTCAACATTCATCCTTTTTTTTTTTCCATTTCCAATTTGGGATAAGCAAAACACAATAATTGTAATATTTTTTAGGTACAAATTAATATATATATGTGTGTGTGTGTGTGAGATTTTAGTATATAAAGGAAGGATAGAGTTTTTTTTTTTTTAAATTACAAGTTTAATTCTTGAACTTTTAAATTTATATTTATTTGGTTCTTGAATTTTAAAAAGTATATAATAAGTCTCTTAAATTTTAAATTTGTGTCTATTTAGTCTCTGAATTTTAAAAAGTGTATGATAAGTCTTGAAACTTTTAATTTTGTGTCCAATAAGTCCCTTAAATTTCAATTTTGTGTCTAATAGAACTTTGACCTATTCAATGTTTTTTTAAAATTCACGAACGTACCATACACAAAATTAAAGTTTAGGGTCTTATTAAACATAAAATTTAATTTTATATCTAATAGATAAGTTAATTTTTTTTTTTAAATTGAATATGTCAAGAACCTATTAGGCATAAAATTAAAAGTTCAATGACTTATTAAATATTTTTAAAGTCCAGGAACCTATTAGATACTTTGTAAAATTCATGGACTAAATAGACACAAACATGAGAATTCATGAACTAAACTTGTAATTTAACTTTTTTTTAAAGCAAAGAACAGTGTTTTAGTATATTGTTTTATTGTTTAATCATGAAATTAAACATCATTTCAAGGTGACTTTTCATAAAGATAGTTGTTTCTTTTTATATACGTACATATATTAAGATAAAGATAGCAGGTATTATACGAGAGAGTTGTAACTCATCATGATAGTAGTTATTATGGAAAGATTGTGACTCTTCGAAATGACCTTTCAATGTTAGTAGATTATCATTGAAAAAAAAATTATCATAAAAAAATTATAACATAACTATTTTTGAAATAACATAACTCAATTAGAAGTCATATATTTTCTATGGAAACTTTTCATTTATAGCACATAGTTTCAACAACAATATAATGGATTAGAACAAAATTACTATGTGCAATTTAATTCAAAGGAATATTCTCATTGAGATTAATTAAGACCATTGCTTTTGTTGGAATCACTGTTTTTTGATTGACCCATCAAAGGAAAATAACTATTTTTTTTTTCCACTTTCCAAAAGAGGAGGGGGAGAAAAAAATTTGATTTAAAGTATAGGAAAGGTGTGAAATAGGTAATTAATTGTGATGTAACATTTGGCTTTTTCCATACTTTGAGAAGATAGTGGAACTTTGATTTCTAGAGCTAAGAAAATAGCTTTACAAATTTTCTTAGTCTTTACAAATTTTCTTAGTCTTAACCATCAAGTAAGCAATTAATTTTCTTTTTGTTAAAAACAAAAAAGTTCTCCATCTCCATTAACCCAACATCCACCAACTGTTTTTATCTAGAACTTTCTACTAGCTAGCTTGGGGAAAAAAATCAAATTTGACCCTAAATTTGTGAGATTGTATTAATTTGGACCATGAACTTTCAATTTCATCAAATTGAACCATAAACTTAAATAATTGTTGCAATTTTTACCTCAGTTCAAATTTCGTTAATTCGCCCATTAATTTTAACAAAAAATAGTGTAAAAATATTCATAAACTCATTAATCTCAATAAAATAAAATTTTGCACAAAAATAAGTTTGATCGATGCACAAATTAACTATTAAATAACTTTGCCAAAATTTATAAATTTCAACAAAAAATTTACTCTAATGTTGTTTTTCTCTAAAATTTTATCAATTTCATATCGTACATATGATTCATATATATTTCATTGAATGCATAAAATAAAACTTCTTTTAACGATATTGGAATAAAAACTTATTAGAGGGTTAAATTTGCAACACTTTTCAAAGTTTGAGGTTAAGATTGTGACACTTATTTAAGTTTGAGGTGCAATTTGATTCAATTTGATGAAATTAAAAGTTTAGAGTTAAAATTGATATAACTTAACAAGTAACTTAACAAGTTTATGGGTCAAAATTTATTATTTTTTTCACTTAATTCTAAAAATATGATGTTTTTATAAAATCTAAGATTTAAAATTTAACATATAGGAAATGTTATAATATTTTAATCACTCCAAATGTAACTTGTCAAATATGATTTTTTTTTTTGTTTGTAATACAAAATTTAGGTGATATACTAATTAATCAATCATACAAACTATGTTTAATTGATTAGTTTACTAGTATATTCAATATCAATTATATTTCAATTCAATTATTTTTACAATTTTGTACTTGGATCAACTATTATTTTTAATTTACATTTTAATAAGGGAATTTCTACAACTATCTCTTGTTATTATTATTATTTTATTATTTATTTTGTTTTATTGTGCAGTGCAAAATCTCCAACAGTATGGGCTGCCTTTTCCCAAAAAAATAAACACAAATAAATAAATTTAAACGTGGAGGTTCATTACTGGTTTTGTAATCGAGGAGTGGATTGGATCAAATAAAATTAGCTCCGTGGACAGCATTTGCCAAGAAAGCTTTGATTGAAAGAAATAATTGAAGAGATTTTATTGGGAAAAAAAAATTATTCCAATAAAATCAGAAAATTTTCAAAATCATCTCTCATAATTTATAAAATAATACAATCCCAAAATCCAGTGCCTTTTCCCCTATAATTTTTTTTTCTTTTTTTAATTGCATCACCAACTTTGTCTTCCACTTTGACATCATAAACATTTTCTTTTGTTTGATTTTTATGGGCCCCCGATATCTTTCTCGACCCACGTGTTCATTGTTCGTTAATTTGAAAATTTTCCAAATTCCCTAAAAATTCCGTACCACCATCACTTATAATCTTGCCATGTCATCATTATCTGAAAATAACATGAGATCCACTTATTAGTCCAGTATTATCGTAGTAGTACAAGAGATTTGCAAGTAAAGATGTCTATAGGGTGGGATGGAGATGGAAAAGGCTTTTTCGTCCTTGTCCCCGCTACCTATTTCAATCTTATCCCATCGAAATTTTCCATTTATTTTTGCAAGGATTGGAACAGAGATTTTCTACGAGAAATTCGCGGGGATATAATTCCTCGTAGAGGATTTTCCCCATTCTTTTAAAAAAAAAAAATTATTCTCAATCATAAAAGCAATTCTTTCCACCAACTTCTAAATAAATAATTTTCAATATAATTTCTATTTAAAGAAAATGTTATAAAATTTCTAAAAATTCAAATTTCAATATTACAACATTGTCTTTAACTTTTTTTTTTAAAATAAAAAATAGTCTTTAACTAATTCCTACTATATATATATATATATATATATATATATATATATATAAAACTAATCGAGGTGAGACAAGGTCAGGGACGATAAATACTCCCCGTCCCTGTCTCCGTTTAGCCAACGGGGAGAAAACTCTCTCCACTCTCTCCCCCATTCCCTGTGTAATTAGGGATTTCCTGCCCCATTCGAGACTGGGGCCTGGACGGGTCCCCACAGGCCCCAGTCCCGTGGGTTAAATAGACATCAAGATGTCACATCATCCTTTAATCAACTTATTCTGTTGCAACTGTCATCGATAAGTTCTCAATGTATGAATAGAAGAAGAAAAAAAAATAAAACTTCATGGTTGTTCAAGGGAATAATCGAATTAAACCTATAGCGGAAGCGTTGGAATCAACTTCAATTTTATTTTTAGAATTAAATGAAAAATAATTTTAGGCTAAGCAAAACATAACTTTGAGATAATATGGAGATATTGCTGGTGGGTCTTTATCTCATCCACAAAGTCTTTTTGATTATGACTCGAACACAATACTAAGGCTTGTGGGAGCCTCTTGAAAGAAAAATTCTCTAATTCTCTATTGAGGAGATGTGTGTTGGTCCTATTTATAGTGGCCTAGGGAAAATAATTAAATAATATATTATAATATCTAATATATTAAAATATATTTATCTAACCAATTTAAATCTTATTCAAACCTTTTAAAATTCTCCTACGAAATCTATTTCCTAATTTGAATCTAATTCAAATTTAATAAATATCTTTTCTTTAATGTATCTTAATACATTCATAATTTCTTTGATATTTAATGTATCATATACATTAAATATGTTTTCCCTCATTTAATATATCAAATGTATTAAATTTTAATTTGAACATTTCAAAATTATCTCTCAACGAATTTGATCTCTATTTGTTCATATGAGCTAGCAAGAGGACCTTATGGACCTATAGATTATAAGCTTCAATGATACAAAATTAATTAATTAAACTCTTTAATTAATCAATTTTCATTCATTAACTCTAGGATCCCTCCACTATAGACCTAGAGTTGCACTTTTATGCACTGTAGGACAAGTTGTGTCCATGGATATAATCACTACATGCAAGTCGATCATTCGCCAGTTGTTCGTAATTACACCTAGGTCAAAAGTTCGTTTTACCCATGTAATTACATCTTGCACCTTAAGTATCATTGGTCCATTAATAAACAATTTGTTTATGATCCAACCATAAACAAAGTTCCTCTCGGGCCAGTGAGAGGGTGGGGCCTCATTGTTCAAGTCCCGAAATCAGCATTTAAGGGAACCACTTATCTTCTTACCATATATGAGAAGGAGTGAATTCCATCTTATGAGATTATGTTCCTAGCTCCCTATTTAGTTAAGTCTCCAAAATGGTAGATATATTGAATCAGCTACAAAAACCACTCTCACCCATGCAAATCAAAGGACAAACCCTCACAGATAGGAGTTCATAACTCACTTATGATTAAGATCGAGTCGTATATGATCATCCTGATGAAATATTAATCTTCTCAATTAACGGATTTATAAAGAGAGATTAAATATTTCGTGGTCCAGTCTTATACAAATTCATTGTATAAGATACTCTCATTCACATGTCTCCACATGAACGATTTGGATCAAATAGTATTACAAAGATAAGACACTCAACCTTTCCATATACTTTGACCCTTTAGGTTATTTCTTGAACATGATTCTCCTGCATGTCAATCACATACTGTTTAAGATTACACTAATAATCTTAAATTTTTCATATAATGGATAATATTATATTATAAATAAAATAATTATAAATATTATTAATTACAAGCTTTTATGGCATAAATCTTAACAATTTTTAGTTATCTCGAGATGGATGATAGGTGTGGAGTAATATATCTATAAAGATGTGGATTGGAATTTTCCCTAGAATCCAAGATTTATTTTTTTATATATAGAAAAATGAATTTAAAAAAAAGAGTCCAGAGAAATGTGAATGGAGTTGGCTGGCAGATATACATCGCCCTATCTCTCAGAAATGTGAATGAATGGATGCCCTAATTCCACGATTTAATCTTCTCTTCCTTTCATCAAACTCTTTTTCCAATGCCGTCCTTCTAATTTTTCTCTGCCATGTGCCTTTTTTTAATAATAAAAAATCGTTATCGTTTAGATTTTTTTTAAAAAAAAATCTATTTAAAAATTATTGGCGATAAAAATCAGTATAGCAAGAGAATTCCTCGATATATTATCAGATAGATGAGAGTTACAAAAAAAGTTTAAAACAAATGAATAGAACCTAAAATAAGGTAAGTTATGCATATTATCTAACTCAAAATAATTGCATAAGATTAGAGACCGGTCATTAAACAAAATTTGGGTTAATGAAAATAGCAACGTTTGTCTGTAACTTTCATTTCCTATGATGTTCCTTGTAGAATAATCATGAATTTTTTTAAGGGTATAATATTACAAATGTTGAGTGAAAACTTGAATATTTGACTTCTAAAGGAAGTTTACTAACGTCTTTAATGAATTGAACTATGTTATAGTTGGAGAAAAAATTATACTTCTAAAACAACGGTAATATTAAGGGGGTGTTTGGATTGAGGAGTTGGGGGGGAGTAAAGTTGGGAGGAGTTAATAACTCCCCCAACTCCTTGTTTGGCCCAAGGATAATTTTACTCCTATTGTGGACCCCACAGATTTATTAACTCCTTCTCCAACTCCCTATTGTGGGTCCCACAAACTTATTAACTCCTTCTCCAACTCCTCATTGTGGGCCCCACAACTTTCCTATCTCATTTTTTCTTCACCTCACCTCACTCATACCTCTCTCTTTTCTCCCCTCTCCTTTCTCTCTCTATTTTTTTACATTATTTTTTTTTTAATTTCTTAATTTGAAAAATTTTCTTTATTTTTTATATAAATTTTCTCATCATTGTTACTAATTACTAATTAAATATAAATAATTATTTTTTTATTCTATAATTTTAATCAATTTTTTAACAAAAATATTTTTCTTTTTATTCTATAATTTTATTTTTTAAATATAAATTATATAAGAATGTTTTAGACATGATACTATTATTTAAATTGAAATTTTAATATAAATTAGAGTACTACATAACAATTTTTTTAATTGATAAAAATCTTCCTATTTCACTTCCTCCATTTGTCATCTACAATTTTTTTTAAGTTTCAACTAAAATTACTTATAACAAATAACAATCTCATATTTTTTAAGCTTTTTTTTTTTATTAATAGCTCAAAAATATATATAATTTGATGATTTGAAGATAAGAAAAACATATTTTAAACTAACTCGTATTACATTTTAAAAAATTAGTATTAAAAAAGATTAACGTATTAAAAAAATTTGATTTTCAAACTAATCATATTCAAAGTAAAAATATAAACAATTTCTCATTCCAAACTTAATAAAATAAAATTATTACAATAAATAACATAAATATATAGTTTTTGAACAAAAGTATGTATGATATTCATTTTGAATGATGTTAAAATATATATATATTCATTTTGAACTTAATTATTTTAAAATAGCCTAAATATTTGATATTTTATTTTTAACTTAGTTATTTTAAAACTTCAAAAAATATATTATTTTCAAATTAATCAAACTTTAGATAATTCATTACATTGATTAGTTAGAAAAATAAAATCTTAAATTATGTAAAAAAATTATTTTATTAAGCTTGAAAAACAAATCTTAAATTAAAAATTTAAAATTGACGAAAACAAGTCTCTAATAAAATTGTAAAATATTCATAAAATAATATAATTTAAAATCTCAATTTTAGGATTGACGGAAACAAATCTATATTATTTCTAGAATTGAAAGAATAAAAACGTAAAAATCTTGAAGTTTATTTGAATCCTTTTAAATTAATGGATTGAAATATTTCCAAATCACATGTAATATTTTAAAAAGTATTGTAAGACTCCTTTATTTGAAAACTATCCAAGATAAATGAATTAGTAATGTGAGATATATTGAAAAAAAGAATGTGAGGTATTTTGTTCAAAATTATTTTTTTTACTTTAAAGAAATTTGTAAAATATACATAAATTAATAAAAACAAAAAACCTCAATCTTAGAATTCATGGGGACAAATTCTTAATAATGAAATTTTGAGAAATTGTAGAAAAAAAACTATATAAAATCAACTTAGACTTCAGAACTCCAGGTTTAACAAATCTGCACCCCAAACACAGATTTCAGAACTCCTACTCCCTGCAACTCCTTGCCCCAAACACAGACTTCCTAACTCCAGACTAAACAACTCTGCACCCCAAACACATACTTCCTAACTCCCTAGACTTCCTAACTCCCCAGACTTCCTAACTCCTATTCCCTGCAACTCCTTGCCCCAAATAGCCCCTAAGAGTCTATAAAACTTGAATTATTTATTTATTATATTTTTAAGTACACCATGGGAACTTGAATTGGTCACAATTATAAACTACATTTTTCCATAACGTGTTTGAAATATTGTGATGCGAAGCTTAACTTATAATTTTTGTAGACAATTAAAATTGTAGTAGTTTTTTATACATATTTGGTGGAATTGTAATTAAATTTGTCCTCTTTTTTTTTTCTTTTTAAGGTGCTTTTTTTTTTTGGAGTTCTTTTAAGGTACTGTTTGAATCCGTGTATTTATCACTAAAATTACAAATATATATATATATATATATATATATATATATATATATATATATATATATATATATATATATTTTTTTTTTTTTTTTTTTTTTTTTTGAATTTTGATTTAACGTTAGTTTGCTTTTGATCTCAATTGCTTATGTGAAGTTGACTTTATTTTAAATTTTTATATAGAAAAATATTGGTTAAAATACCATTTTGATCTCTATATTTTAGGTTTTGTTTCATTTTAGTCCATGTACTTTTAAATGTCCAATTTTAGTTTCTCTACTTTTAATAAATCTTAGAAGTAGTCTCTACCATTAGTTTGAAGTTAGTTTTGATCGAGATTGGTTAAATAATAATAATAATTTTCATGCAAGAAAATATACAATGTAAACATATTTATAAAATTTATAAAAGAAAGGCTAATAGAGACAATTATTTTTTTAGAAAAATTAACAATAAACTAACAATAAGGACTAATTTAAAGTTTTATTGAAAGTACAAAGGCTAAATTTGGACATTAAAAGTACATGGACTAAAATAAAAATCCAAAGTATAGGAATTAGAATATTACTATTTTAAATCAAATGAATATTGTTGGTTGCTATCTCAAGGGAGTGAAGTTGACCTTAAAATGCTATGAAACAAAATTATAGTTACGACAAAAATATATACTTACATTATTTTTCATACTTATTTCTTCATAGAGTACAAATAAAAATACGAAACAAAAAAGGTAAATTATATCCAATCCGAACATAGCTCCATAGATAAGACACCAATTTTTTTTCTAATAGGTCAATGCTTCAATTTCTTATCCTGCAATTGTTAAACTAAAAAAAGGCAAATTATATACTTATCTTAATTGGGACTAGAAAATATATCACAATCATTTACTGATAAAAAAAAATTGTTGAATTATCCTTGAAAGGAAAGGTGTTTAATTCAATGGAATTAAAAGGAAATTAAAAAAGCACAGAAAAAATATGTCATTATAATATTGCCACTTGGAGGATAAGAATAGGTAGAAGTTTCCTTTTCATTATCTACACAGGCTCTGAAAATAGACAAAAGAAAATAACATCATCCTCATCACAATAAATTATAAATGAAATTGAATATAAGGCTTTTACATAAATAGTATAAAATAAATATGTATTTTTCAAGTTTAGCAAAAAAAATTAAAAGTTTAAAAATAACATAATCCAAATATATATATATATAAGGTAATATAAAACAGAATAGGAAAAAACACACTAATGCTATATTGAAAAAAAAAAGTTATATAACTCATTCATCAATTCAAAAGGGGTGATTCGACTTATCAATCTACAAGTTGTAGATATTACAGAAGCTTAGCGTTTTGTTCAGGAAGTGCATAATTTGGCAACTACTTGGTCTATAATCACGTTCATTCACACTACTAGGTGTAACAACATCACAACTAAACTATACATCTTGATGATTGTTGGAATGAGAAACCCTTTAACCAACGTTTTTATTAATTTGATTTAAGTGGGTTGTATATTTTCAACATACGACTGTTAAAACTAAAATTATATTAATTGTGGACATCATTAATAAAATCAAGTTAAGTTTTTTTTTTTTTTAATTTAGTTCAACGACATAACATTTGGGGTGGAAAATTTCAACCTCTGACCTCTTGATCAATTGTGACTATGCTCGCTTTAGCAAATCAAGTTAAGTTATACGAACATGAGCATAACTTAACTGATTAAGACATATGTTATCGATCAATATATCAGAGATTCAAATCTCTACCTCACATGTTAATGAAAAAAATGATTGATTAAAGTATCAAGACGAAATTTATTTTTTTTAGTTCAACAATATGTATGGGTGGAGATTCGAATCTCCAAAAGCTTGTTTGGTATGCAATTTAGATTTTATTTTATGTTTTTCGATTCACTGAATCCAATGGATTCAACAAATATGCATTTGACATATTTGTTTTCTGAAAGCTGTTTTTGGATTGCATAATCCAAAGTACTGAAAATTCTGAAAACAACATTTTTATATTTTTAGTGGATCCAAATTTTGAATTTGAAAATTTAAAATTTAAAATACATAATTAAATTAAAAAGATAAGAATTTTAATAAATATAGGATTTCATGTTATAAAATTATTTATTTTTGTTAAATTAAAATATGTATAATATAATATTTTATCAATTATACGATATTGTAAAATAATAATTATACAAAATTATAGCATAAATCATGTCACAAATTAATTAATAATAGTTGAGATTCAATTTATTACTTAGTTGGTAACTAAAACTTTTTTAATAGTTTTATAAATATATTATCGAACACATTTTGAACAATTATTAAATTGTGATCCAGTTTTTAAATCTACTACCAAACACATATTCGAAGACTCTAAAAATATGAAATACAACTTCCATTTTTATTGAATCCATTGTTTTCAAATCAACAACCAAATGCATTCTAACCTTTTGGTCAATAATACAATATGGTAATTCAGTTGAGTTATGCTCTGATTTTCTTTTTTAAATCAATATCATAATAATTATTTAGAAAATTTTCATTTTTTCAAGGGGAATGGTAATGAGTAGCAAAAAAATATTATGATATTTGCAAATCTAGTGATGGTTTTTAATATTTGCAAATGTAGTCAAATTTTTAAATTTGATTTCCGTTTTTTTTAGTTATATCAATTTTACCCTCATTAGTGTATTAGCAATATATCTAATATACTTTATATTTCGTATATCAGTCGTATATCAATAATATATATGATATACTTTATATTCCATATATCAATAGTATATCTGATATACTTTATATTCTACATATCAGGTGTATATCAATACTATATTTGATATACTCTATATTTCATATATCAATAGTATATATGATATACTTTATAATTTTTGTAGAAGTCAACTGATATACCTAATAATATATCAATACTGATTCAAAATTCATTTCAAGTACAATATTGATGTATTAATAGTAGTCTATAATTGAAATTGTATTTTTGAATCAGTACCGAAAATGAAGTATATTAGTACTATATCATTGATATATTTTATTTTAGGTATATATGTTATATGGAATATGAATCATTGATATATTGTTATATTGAATATTAGGTATATCAATGAAATGATAACATAAAATGAAGTACATTAGTACTAGATTTACTATTGATATACTATTAAACAAGTGTATCGACTAAAAACCAATGTATCAACAAAATCTAGTGACCAAAAATCATTGATAAAGTCAAAACTAAAAATAGCTTCATAATTTGAAATACATAAAGGTGATGGTGAAATTGAAGGATAAACGAAGTCAAAGAGAGACGGTGAAGGTGATATCTTTGTATTTGTGTGTTTATCAGTGGTTTAAGTTATGAATCTGCTTTTTCAAATGCTCGCGTGTTTAAGTATAATGAGGTGAAACAAAGAGAAATGAATGCGACTGAATTAGAAAAAATAGAAACCCTTGGCAAAAGTAAAGTATATCAATAGTGTATCAGTGATATACTTCATTTTAGGTTTATCCGATATACTGTTGATATACTTCATATTAAGAATATCATTCCACTGACATACCAGAGTAAAGTATATCAGTAGTATATCAGTTATATACTTTATTTTCGGTATATCTAATATAGTGAATATGAAATAATGATATATTGTTGATATACTTCATATTATGAATATCATCTCACTAATATATCAAAGTAAAGTATATCAGTAGTATATAAGTGATATATTTCATTTCAAGTATATCAATAATATATCAACAGTATATCTGATATACTGCTGATATATTTCATAATAATAAAACGCGCGAAACGTTGGGAAGGCTATTTTCGATTTTTTCGACTCGTGTTTTTGGCTGGGCCGACTTTTCTTTTTCTTTTTTTCCATATTTCCAATCCTAACAAATGGGTGACATGCTTGTAATTAGCTCAAAGATTTTGGCAAGTCTTACAACTACCCCTTTTTTTAATCTTCAATATAGTTAGTTAAATAAGTCAAATTCGATTGAACTTTGAACTAAAGTAAGTGATAAAATTAATGGTCCCACTCTCATTTAGTCTAGAGTGCGTTTGGAATAACTTGTGGAAAAAAATGCTTTTTGATATGGACATTTGAAAAAATTAATAATTTAAAGTATGTTTAGTATAGCTTATTGAGTGATTTTAAGTAACCAAAAGTGGATTTAAAAAAATCTCAATAGATTAAAAAAAAATCCTTCAAAAAAATTGGATTAATTTAAAAAAAAAAAAGTCTTAAAAGTAAATTAATTAACTAAAAATGACTTTAAATTGATTAATAAAAAATCTTCAAAATATATAATAAAAAATAAAAATAAATCTATAATTCATAGAATCACTTTTAAATATAATGCAATCAAACAAATTTGTTATTTAAAATACTTTTAAAAAATATAAGATATAATAACATGTTTATTAATAATATTTGTTTCATAAGTGTTTAACAAATGTAATCTTAATTTCCTATATTTTAAAATATTTTAACTTTAATTTAGTTTTGAATATGTATTAATTTTAGAGCTCTTTTAAGTTTATATTTGTATTTGTTAAAACAAATTAAAATTAAAATTGAGGCATAAAAGAAAATTTCCTAGTTAATTTATTGTTTATTTTGTCGAAAAAAAAAAAGCGGCTATCAATCTAGCACGAAACATATAGACTGCGAGACCCCCCCCCCCCCCCCCAAAAAAAAAAAAAAAACCCAAAAAGGATATATGGAACAGACAAAGGTGAAAAAGTCAAAACAATAAAACATAATGTTATAAAATTTTAACTCACGAACTTTTTTTTTAGTCGATTAGTCCTAAATTAATTAACGTCAGTACCTTTTTCTAAGGAAAAAAATCTATTTTAATACCAGGTTGATTTTTATAATTTAAAATAAGTATACTTATCACTTCTACTTCTTAAAGTTTGACCATCGTACTCATTCCTTCTCTAAAATTTAAATATTTTTAAACCATCCCAAATTTTTAATTTTGATTCTATTACTTATTTATCATCAATATTTATTTTTTTTCTTTGGAATACACCATTACAAATGTTTGAGTAGGGATTCAAACTTTCAAACTTTAATACTTAATATCTCGACTGTCATTTTTTTTTTTATTTAATCGAATTCCAAAAAGTGAAAGTTTAAACCTTCAATCTTTATAAAAGTAATAAATACCTTGTCCTACGACACTTAATCTTTATGATATATTCATATTAGTCATTAATCTTGTAGTTAAACATTTTTTTTTAAAAGTTCAATAAACATAAGTTAGAGAATTCAAATTTAGAGAAGGGAATAGATGTCTTATTCACAAAACTATGTTCAACGACACTTAATTTTTTAGTTTTGCTCATATTAGCCATTAATCTTATAGTCAAACGTTTTTTTTTTTAAGTTCAATAAATGTAGGTTAGAAAATTCATAGTTAGAAAAGATAATAGACGTCTTATAACTATGCTTGAATTCATATATAGTGACATAGAACATAACATAAGATCTAATTCAAAGACGACGTTTTGATATTGAGGACGAAAAGAAACTAAACTTAAAACTTTTGTGGTTGACAGTACAAATTAAACTTCAAAGACGTTTATTTTTATATAATTAACAAGAAGCAATACTTAATTGCTCCAAATTTACTCTTCCATTGTCGTTCCCATTTCCTTCATTTTTCATCGCCACTGTCTCCATTCCATCTCCGACCTCCTCCTCGCCGCCGTCAACCTCTTCACTTTCCTCTGTTTTCACAAAACAGAGCCTCAGCCGGCCGCCGCTTCTCTGTGCCTGAAAACACGGCGCCCTCGACTGAGTTCTCACCGCCGCAATTATCAGCCTCCCCTCTTCCCGGTGGGGCCTCACCCTAAACGACTCCGTTTCTCTAATCGTCGTCAACGGAGGCGGAAACCGGTGGGAATTCGAATTCGCATTCGAATTCGAATTCGAAATCAAATGGGATTTCCTTTCCCATTTCCTCTGCAAATTCTCACCGTCGATCTCCGGCGAGAAAATATTGTTCTCAATTATATCACTGCCGGTTTCATTACCCAAATTTTCAGTACAGAGCTTCAAGCTTTTCTCGCTCAGGCCAGTCGGGTTGAACCGTTTCGCCAGGGGATGAACGTAGGCCGATTCTTGTTTACTCGCCGGTGGGTCGCCGCCGGCGAGCGATTGGAGAAAAGACCAGCCGCCGTCTCCGGCTCCGGAACTGGGAATTCCGGTGGGTGGAGAAGGATTTTGAATGTGGCATTGATTGGAATCGATCAAGGATTTAAAAGGGTCGGGAAGAGGGGGTTTTAAGGGGAGTTCGAAGGGTGGAAAAATGAAGGTTCTTTGGTCAACGAGATGAGAGTCGAGACATGACTGTAAGCCTCTGCAGACCATGGTCGCCATTAAAATGAAGCTTTTTTGGAACAGGGGAAGAGAGAGAAAGAAGGGTAGAGAGAGAAAGAGAGGAATTGGAGAAGGGCATGGAGGAAGAGTGAAGGGGGAAGGGGGGGAATTTGTAGGGCTTCAAAAAGTGACAGTGGAGAAAGAGGAGAAGAGAAGGGGGGTGGGGTTTTTTTTAGTGGCTGCCACTTGAATTTGTACAAATTGTTTTTTTTTTTTTTTTTTTTGGGATAAAAAATGATGTGTTTTGTTTTTGACACTATAAAACAAACTATGGAATAAAATGGAGAGTTTATCACAAAGGGAAAATATCCAACCTAGAAGATCCCTTGTGTGTATGTAGTTTGTTGTGCGAGCATAGTTTAATAGTTAAATATTTCTACTCCTTTGTAGTAGTTTAGATATTTCTATTTTTTTAAAAGAAAATTGTAAGCTTTTTTTAAGGATGTTAATGTTTTGTTTTTGAAAAAAATTGTCTATTTTGACTATTGATATCTAAAATTCACCGATTGAGTCAATTTGACCTTAAGCCTTTTGACAATTGTGCTGAAATTAATTTGATTGAGTTGAAATTTGATAGATTTGAGTGTCACCCACATTCAAATTTAGAGTTTATTTTTATGAAATCAAAAGTTTAGGGTTAAAATTGATTCACATAACTCCACCGAGTAAGAAGTGAATTTATCTCGATTTTTTTACCTCTATTTTTTTTTTTAGTTTAACAACATGTGGAGGTGGAGATTCAAACTTCTAACCACTTGATTGGATGTATATACCTTAACTAGCTATGTTCAGGTTGGAATTTTTTTTAGCATTAATATAAAGCAGTTGTAAGTTTTTTTTTCATCAAGTTTCTATTATAATTAAGTTATTTTCTAAAAATAAATAAGTTAAAATTTGCTAGCAAAATGCTAGTGTGGCATAATTTAATTGAAATTACTTTATACTATTTTAAAAAATCTAAAAATAAAAAATGGAGAAGAAGAAGTTAGTTTTTAAGGGTAAGCAATTTTTTTTAAATTCAACAGGTTAACATGCAAACTTATTATTAATACTAGAGAAAGTATTTTTTTTTTTTTTAATTCAACAACATGTGGGATAAGAGATTTGAATCTCTAACATCTTAATTGAGGGTTTATGATTTAATCAGTTGAGAACTTATAGGTTGACTACTAGAGAAAGATTAATAGAATGGAATTAATAAAAATATCAAAGTGAAAAGTCCAGGTGAGTTGTAGAGAAAATCTTTGAACCTCTCCATAATTTATCCAAATATTCTCTAAAGTCTTTTCAATGCAAATGAACATATGAAAGAGAGAGAAGATTCAGATGGTTTGATCCTCATTCCCTTCCAAAAGAAAATACAACAAAAAAAAAAGGGGACAGGGAACAAATGGGATTCCCCTATTTATTTCTTTGACACTGATGGCCTTCCCCTTTGTGGTTTTTGTTTCTTTGGTTTTTTTGCAAAATCAGGTCTCGTTTTTATATATATTATGTTCCATTCTTATTGTTATCCCACAAGTCAAAATCCCCAACTTTTCTTTCTCCTCATGTTTTTTAAATAATTAAAATTAAACAATATTAGAGTCGTACTCGGCTAAACTATTTTGATGCTCAAGTTAGAAAATTGTGTTTATGATTGGATTTAAGAGCTTACCTAGAAAGATTGAGATGAAATAATTGGTAAATGATGGGTGTTTTTCCTTGAGATCATGCTCCATTGTAACTCCGTTGATTCTCTCTTGAATTTACTAGCTTAATTAGGAAACAAGTTATTTGACACACTGAGTTGTCATTCATGAAGAAATATCCTCGTAAGGAAAACGGTTACTTATTTTTCGATTTGTTACATTTTTGTCGAGTATGTTTATGAGTCAAGATGAGATCAACTACTTCATTACTTCATGGGTTTAACCTTAACTGAAGTTGATATTGAACAAAACCAAGTTACATGTCATGAAAGCCATGAAATATGCAAAAAGAGGGTAGTTGAACGGTTTGATATGAATAAACGAGGAAATTGATGCTCGGCGTATGCGCATGCTTGCCAGTTGCCACTAGGTAATGCTAATTTTGTGAGTGTTAGTTGTTTTAGTTGTGTCAAAAATTCATTTTGGTCGAGTCTTGGTATTGGGATGCGAAATTCGGGCTATGTTTTTGTTGTTGTTAGAATTTGAATATCTTAGGTTTCGTTTGATAATCATGTAGTTTTTTATTTTGTGGTTTTTGAAAATTGCGTTTGATTTGTCATCATTTCTACCATGAATTTTATCATTTCTTAAGAAAACATTTGATTATTCTTACCCAAAATTTAAAAACAAAAACAAGTTTTTGAAAATTGCGGCCTCGTTTGATAACCATTTGATTTTTAGTTTTTGGGTTTTTGAAAATTAAGATTGTTTTATCTCATTTTCTCTACAATAGTTTTCATCTCTCTTAAGGAAACATTTGAATGCCTAGCCAAATTCCAAAAAAAAGTTTTTGAAAACTAAAAAAAGTAGTTTTTAAAAACTTATTTTTGTTTTTGAAATTTGGCTAAGAATTCAAATGTTTCCTTATGAGAGATGAAAACTATTGTAGAGAAAATGAGAGAAAACAAACTTAATTTTCAAAAATCAAATAGTTGTCAAATGAGGCCTACTTTTTTTAGTTTTCAAAACTTGACTTGATTTTTGAAAACATATGTAAAAATTAGATAACAAAAAAAGGAAACTGATAGGTGGGAGTAGTATTTATAGACTTAATTTTTAAAAACCAAATGGTTATCAAATAGGGGCTTATTAGTTTTATTTTAGATCATCTATACAAAATGTCTTAAATAATTTTCTAATTGCCAACATGAGCATAGCTTAACGATTAAACATTTCTAATTTCTCTTAAAAGTCGTGTGTTCGTTGTTAAGGACAACAGACCCTCTACATATCTCCACAATGGTATGATATTGTCCATTATAGTTTTGCTTTTGGTTCCACCCAAAAGGTCTCATACCAATAGAGATAATTGTCATCACTTATATATCATGATCACTCCCTTTCCTGTCAATGGGGAACTTTGTTTGCACTCCTAACATTCATATCTCCAAATCTATATATATTGTAATTGTAATATTCTCAAAAAAAATAATCTAACTTGATCTTAAAAGTATTAATTACATCACTTATTCAATTTCACACCTCAATTTAAAATTATTTAAATGTTAAATTACAAATTTAGTCCATGAACTTTGAGGTTTTTGTCTATTTGGTCCCTGAACTTTCAAAATTACAAATTTAGTCTCTGAACTTTCAATTTTTTTTAAAATTCGTAAATCTACTAGACACAAAATTGAAATTTTAGGGTCCCATTAGACATAAAATTTAAAATTATATCTAATAGATAAATTAATTTTTGAAAATTTTGAATTTGTTAGTGACTTATTAAACACAAATTGAAAGTTCTGAGACCTATTGACACAAAATTAAAAATTTAAATACCTATTAGACACTTAAAAAATTCAGGGATCAAATAAACACAAACCTCAAAATTTATGACCTTGTAATTTAAGCTTATTTAAATTACCTACCTTTTTTAAAGAAATTTTCTTTTGTGACAAGGGTAATGATGGAAAGATGTGAATATCAGATGAATAGTTTAATGGCTAAAACAACTGTTATTTATAAGAACAAACTTTCTTATTTTGGAAAACATATGGAGAAAAGTTATACCTTTTGTTAGTAGCTGTTGCCTTGCAAAAAGTGACCTTTGTTCCAGCTATTAGATTACCCTATGTAGAAAATGGCCATTACAAATAATAATCTCTTTTGAAACATAAAGTTTGTAGAGACCAAACAAGGATTTGTACCACCAAAATCATCTTTTTCTTTGTCGGCTATATGATTTTCTTACCCTATGTGTCTCGAGTCGAGTGGAATTTATGTTAGATTTGTAGACTTGATCTTTACGTTATTTTATAGTTTGTTATCTTTTATTTATTTATCATAAATAGTCTTCTCAAGCTCTAGTTGATGTGTGACTTATGTTCGTATTTTCAATACATTTATGTTGAGGTTGAAGAATATCAAGTTCGTACATAAGATAATATGAAATTTTTTGGGACCCGATGGTTGGCACTTATTTCAGACCTCTCTTCTTACCAAGAACAATTAAGTAAAAGATGATGGTTGGATTTGGGATTATCAACTCTAAAATGTAGAATCTCTCTCTAAAAAAAATTATAAATAGTAGAATAGTTAAATTACAAGTTTGGTCATTGAACTATCAAGGTTAGATCTATTTAATTTTGTACTTTTTTAAAAACTTTGTAATAAGTCATTGAACTTTTAAAGTTATGTTTATCTAATTCTTATAGTTTAAAAAATTCCTTGAACTTTGACTTTGTTTCCAAGATTCATGTTGTTAACTATGTCAGTTTAATGTTTATGTGACACTTGAGTACAATAGGGATTATGTGGCGAGCTAGTTTGGAATAAGTTTAGATGTTTGTTGGTGTAAGCGTTGAATTGATGAACTTAACAATAGGGACCTATTAGATATAGAATTGAAAAGTCGAGTATTTATTAAAACATTTTAAAGTATAATTTAAGAGACACAAAATTGAAAGGTTAAGTATTTATTAAAATATTTTAAAGCATAACTTAAGAGATACAAATTTGAAAATTTATGTATCTATTGAAACTTTTTAAAGTACATAACTAAATAGACACAATTTGAAAATAATGTGAGAAAAATGTTAACTAAAAAATTTAAGGTTAAATTACAAGAGTTCTCAACTTTTAGGTTGTGTCTAATGGATCTTTAAATTTTAAAAAAGTATCTAATAAATTATTGAACTTTAAAAGTGTCTAACAAGTCACTAAATTTTCTTTTTTCTTTTTTTGTATGATATGTCTCTGACATATTTGACATTTTAAAAAACTAATGAATCTATTAGACGTAAAATTGAATATTGTGTCTAATATATATAACTCTAATTTTTAAATTTTGGGTAAAATATGTTTGCACATTTTATAATATGTCGAATAAGTCAAACATCTATTAGATACCAAATTAAAAGTTCGGAGATTTATTAGACGCAAAATTGAAAGTTTAAAGACTTATTCAACAATACTTTTTAAAGTTCGAGAATCTATTATACACTTTTTAAAGTACAATGACTTACAAAACACGATTCTAAAAGTTCGAGACTAAACTTATAATTTAACCGACAAAATTTAAAAAGGGAAAGCTAAGGATGTTCTTTTTCCCCTCATCAAAAGTTGTTTTTGTAGGACACCCTAGCCCACTTGAAAGGCTTTTTCTAGTTGTACTCTGCAACCTTCCCTATACAGATGATGAGGATCTTCCCCTTTTGCCATTACAACAATATACAAATTAAAGCTGTAATGTACAAATTAGATAGCTTTGGCAACTGTACAAAACATATGTAATATTTTTTTGTACCTTAGTCGACACACTTTTATAAACTTTTTAAGTATGCATGTCCCCTAACTTTATAATAATTAAGTGGGCATAACTTGAATTAAATATCTAAGGTTTGTGCTATAATATATGCTCTTTGCACTATTTTATTCAGTTATTTGTACACCTCCTTGTTTATTTATTTTCTAAAAACCATATACTTTTTTTTGTTGTTCTAATCCATTCAAACTTACAGCTCCAATTAGCCCCAATAGAAAATCAAGAACATGGTTTTGTTAAGAAACATCTAAGAAACTTAGATCTATTTAAATTTATTGTTTTTTTAGTTCAACAATTGTAGGGCGAAAGATCGAACCATCGATTTTTGATATGATAATTGATGTCTTATCCACTAAGTTATGTACAAATTTGACAAATTTATTGTTATTAATGTAACCTAAGTTTTCTGTTGAACATATAAATGAGGAACATCTTGAGTTTATATTTAATGAGAAAAGTGCTCAAGGAAAAAAACTTGAGAGAATCATATTAATTAGCGTCAAAAGCCAAATAATGCTTAATTTTAGTATTCTATTTGTGGGATGATTCTCAAGATCTATGCTTTGTAAAGTAGAACTTAAAATACATTTAATTTGGTACGAGGGATTAATTCTTCGTCAAAATAATATTAGGGCGTGTTTTGCATACCTTCTAGTTTAAGCATTTTTTTTAAGAGAATGTTTTTAATAAAAAAATATTTTTATATTTTACAATTTTTTTTAAAAGTATTTTAAATAACAAATTTGTATAGTTAAACTATATTCAAAAGTGATTCTATTAATTATAAATATATATTTTTTTTTCTTTTTACATATTTTGAAGATTTTTAGTTCACCACTCTAAAATCATGTTTGGATAATATATTTTCTTAAAAATAGTTTTTAAATTAATCTATTTTTTTAAAGTGCTTTATTTATTAATTTTTTGCAAAGTTGCTTATAGAAAAAGTAATGTTATTTAAAAGTTTTTTTTTTTTTTTTCAAAAGGTATTCCAAACCCACTATTATTCTTGTATTTCTTTATTAAGTGTAGAAATAATATTTCCATTTATGGACAATATCTAAAGACTTTTTTTTCATGATTTATCTAGTGATCAATACATATAATATGGTTTTTTTTAATCACAATTCGTCCAATCCCGATTTTGAATATGTATTATAATTTATACCTTTTCAAAGACTCAAAACATCGTCCACTAGACATCGGGTAAGAGGAAAAAAAAATTTAGGAATTTTTTTAATTTTTACTCATATCATTAGTTTTAACCTTCAAATTGAAATTTATCAATTTGAACATTAATTTTGAATTAGAGAAAAAAAAATGATATTATCAATTCAGTTTAATAAAAATTAACCTTAACCTTAAAAATGATTCTAAGAACAACTTTTTGATAATTTGAAAAAATTATTGAAATCACAATTAAAAAACTCAAAACTCTAATTAAAAAGACATTAAAAAAAACTTCAATAATTCTAGAAAAATATTATTTGTAAAAACAAATTATATACATTAAAAAGAATTATTGAAAACATGTTTTCCTGCTTTTTTTTTTTTTTTAAAAAAAACAAAAGGTATAAACCTACTTTTAAAAACGTTCAAACAATCACACGGTTTTCACATTGGGTCATTATCGTTTACTTTTAAAAGTAAAAGTTAACAAAATAATTAAAATAATAATGTAGGAGTATGCGTCATGTTCCCTTAGCAAATTGAATAAAAGGCCTATAAAATTGGCATTTTGGTATAGAATTTTTATTTTTTCAGTCACCATTGAAATTCATATAGAAGTCTAGACTTTATTGGGAAAGACTAGAGAATCCAATTCATAGCTCAAACAAAGGACTACTCAAAGGGCCATTATTATATTTTTAAAAAAAAGGGAAAAAAAGGGCATTATTCAGTCCCTCCCACCTTTTTTGACCATGCTAGTGCTTCCTTTCTCTATCTCTCTCCCATTCTCAAATTATTTTCATAATGAAATTGACATAACTTTTAGGATTGTGAGAGTAATTTTAACTTTCAACTTCATCATTGTTCAATTTTTACTCTAGACTTTTAATTTCGTTAATTTAAACTCTATAAATTAGTAAGGTGTCTCAATTTTAACTCCTTTTTAAGCTCAACAATATGTGAGGGATAGAAGATTCAAACCTCTGACATCTTAATCGATAGTATATGCTTTAACCATATGAGTCATGTTTAGGTTGACATCTCAATTTGAACAATTTGTTCAATTTTTGTTAAATTCACTCACTAATTTCAATTAATAAAAAAAAAAAAGCAAGTAAAAATCTTTTAGAATTTGAAATTTTTTAAAAAAATCATGTCTTGCATAAAATTGAGCTCGATTAATGCATAAGATCAAAAATCAACTAATTAAAATATTAATTTGTTTTTTTTTTATAGATCTTAGTTTTTTTTAGTTCAACAACGGATGAAAATTTCAACCTTTAACCTTTTGTTTGAGAGTATGATACCTTAATCAATTAAACTATATTTAGGTTGACTTTTATAGTTCATTATTACATAATCAAGAAGGTGAAGTACTTTAGATTTAAAGAAAAACTACATAAACAATTAGTATTTTAATGTTTTGACCCCTTGAAATTTTAGGATGAAATATTTATATATATAAAAGTTAAAATATAAAATTTTACCCCTCTTTGAAAAAAAAAAAAAATATATATATATATATATATATATATACATACATATTTCTCCGCCCCTAATTGTCAAAAGTATTTTTAAAGAAAGTACTTAATTAATACTTTTTTTCTTAGTATATTTGGCTTAAAAGTCGTTAGTACTAGAGATGTTCAGGGGGCGGGGCAGGGACACGGATGGCTTCTCCATCCATATCTCCGCCCCCCATTTGAATCCCCATTTTCGCGAAGTTTATTTTTAAATATTGCAGGGATTCCCCGCGGGGAATTTGCAGGGATTATTCCTCTTGAAGAATTATTCTCCGTTTAGTTTTTTTTTCTTTTTTTAAGAATAAAATAATTTTTTTTGATAAATTTTCAAATAGTTAACTTTCATGAAAATATCCATTAATTTTCAATTACATTGTTAATTATTTAAGAAAAAATTTCATTTAAATGGTTAATTTTCTATTAAAAAAATCTCTATTTAAAGACAAAATTCTTAAACTTCCTAATAAAAACAAAACAACATTTCATATCAAATTATCTAATTAATTCATACATATAATTCAAATGTTTAACTATATAATTCAAACATATCTAATTATCTAAATCATTTATAATAAAATTTTAAATAATATATATATACTTATACACATATATACATATATATTAAAAATTAAAAATAAAAAAATATATATAAAAAATTAAACGGGGTAGGGAACGGGGAACGGAGACATTCTCCGTCTCCATTTAGCTCACAGAGAATTTTTTTTCCCCACTCCCTCCCCTATTCCCCACCTAAACTGGGATTCTTCGCCCCATGGAGATGGGGTCCTGCGAAAAAAATGGACATCTCTAATTAAGCACTCTTCCAATTCCGGCCTAAAAGAACAATTGAAAGTGCATATGAAAATGTAATCCGTGTAATCTTCTCATGCAGCTTATAAAGATTAATATATATTTTAATTGCTCTTTCAATATATATATTGCTTTAGAAATTAATTAATTATTCTATATAAAAAAGTTAATTATGGTAATTAAAAATAATAATATTTTCATTGAGCCCATTAAAAGATGCTCAAAACGTCGCCGTCTATGACTGGACATTCACATGATCAAAGGGCTAAATCTGCATTATTCATGGATCTTAGCTTTAATTTGGCACGATAATAAATTGGACTAAGATAATTTGAAAATAACTCTTATTTTGTTATAAAACAGATAATAATAACAACTCTTATTTTTCTAATTTTAAAAACTCTTTCTTTCTTTAATTTTTTCTTTAACAGTTAAAAAATAATTTTCAACTATTAATTAAATTACATATTGCTATCTCTCTCGATGTTTTTTTTTCCTAAAAATTAAGAAACTCCCCCCCCCCCCCCCCCCCCCCAAAAAAAAAAAGAAAAAAAAGACAACAAAAAAGAGAGAGTGAGATTTGTGAAAAATCTAAATTTATTGGGTGTCTCTCAAACTTCACCCTACTTTATCTCTGACTAAATATACTTCTTTTCAAACAAGAAAAAAGATGAAGAATTTGGAGAAAAAAACCATCTAGCCAATTATATATTTTAAATATTAGAGAAAAGATTAAGAAAATAATCAAATCAAACTTTAGCATTAAATTAATAACTGCCAAAGCTATTTTAAGAAATATTCGTAGTTTTGATTAATAAATAATATATAGTCAAGTTCTCTATGTCACTCCCATTTATAAATAATGAGCCATCAAAATTAGTATTTGAATTGTTTCCCACTTCCATTCTTGGTACTTATTTTATATTTTTAATAAATAGCCTTTATATACATATGTATATATTTTTTGCCACATATATTTGGTTCTTCTCTTAATATATATAAATTTTTATAGCATTTGAAAAAATATATATATTAAAGAATGATTAAAATTGAAGATCTCCATTTGCATCCTACCACCAATCAGGTTTGATTGACAATTCATTAACTTTTTTTTTCTATAATGAAAAGTGTTTTTTTATTTATATTTATATTTGAATTTGTTTAAGGCTGAATCTATTTTGTTGATGAGTATCGATTCAATTAGTACAAATTTCCCATTTATTATTGCCATGAGAAAAATAGTGGAATAATTTCAAGTTTGTTATGAACTTTGAAGCTTTATGTTGATTTTAAAAAAATAATAATAATAACATTTTATGTTGAATATTAGGGCATGTCTGAAAGTAATTTTGAAATTGTTAAAATCATTTTTGTCATGTTTAAAATTACTTTAAAATATGTCTTTAATCATTTAAAATCACCTTATGTTTGATTTCACAATTTTAAAGGCGATTTTCGTACCATAAAAATTGATTTTGAATAATTAAAAGCATGTTTTAGAAGTGATTTTGAATACGACAAAAGTGATTTTAACCATTTCAAATCACTTCCAAACATGCCCTTAGAAGTTGGTTTAATATTTTTATTTGGGAGTAAATGGAAAATGTGGATTGAATTGTTTTATGATTATTGATATTTTTCTTATTATTTGATACAGAATTGCTTTATGATAATGTTGTTTTTGGATAAGGACGTTAACATGAAAAATTAACTTTAATATTCCGTGGGCTACTATTTTATGCATTAAATGAACTATAATTTGAAAAGTCTTAATTATACTAACCATTTTTTGTTTGTTGATGTACGATTTGGGAACAGGAAAATCGCATTTGATCTATGTTTCAATGTTGAATTTGTAAATTTAGAGATGAGTAGACCTATACAATAGAAAAATTTGCACATCAATGTGATGACTGCCAGACAAGCTCTGATGCTTGAGACAATAAACATAAAAGAAGATTGTAACAAAGCTTAAGTTTAGAGTATGAGGATTCAATTTGGATGCCCATCTAAGCATAACTCACAAATAAAACACTAATAACCATCTTAAAGGTCGGTTTGATACCTTACTCTTGCAATAGTTAAACTCAGGAAAAAAAAAACTCAATTTGGACTTACCCATCCGGTACTCTAAAAAAAAAGTTACTGCTAATTGATATTATCAGTTTTGATTTTTTTTTTTTTATTGAAACAAGAGTTAGGGGATTTAAATTTCTAAACTATGCTCAGCTTTAATAGATTTCAAAGAACCTACCATTTTTGTGAATATTATAAATATGGTATCCTTAAAAGTAATTAAAATATAAAACGCATTCTTGTCAAATTTTTAATCAAACCAAGGTTTAAAATGTCGATATCAACGGAAATGTCAAGGTCTTAATTTATGAAAATGTCGATAAAATGTCAATGTTGATGGATATTTCTGAAAAAAAAAAATTTAAAACAAAAAATTTAAAAATATATATTTAAATTAATAATAAATATTTTATCATTTTTAAATGAGTTAAAATCTTGTTATATATTATATGTACATTAGGTTCTATTTTATTGCTATTTTTTTAGAAAAACTGTAATGGGTATCAAAAAATATTAGGATATTTGCAAATCTAACTATGGTTTGTGGATATTTGTAAGTATAGCAAAAATATTTAAAATTAATTTTCGTATATTTATTATTTCAGTTTTACCCTCATTAGTGTATCAGCAGGTATATCGATAGTATATCTGATATACTTTATATTTGGTATATCAATAGTATATTAGTCGTACATTTGGTATATCAGTCAATTAATATATACCTAAAACGAAGTATATTAGTAGTATATTAGTATATTACTAATATACTACTGATACACTTCTTTTTTAGCATATCAGTTAGATGATATACTATATATGAAGTATGTCAGTAACATATCAAGGATATTTTGCATATTTGGTATATCACTGATATGCTTCATTCATTGATATGTTTCAACACTTTAAGTGATAAATACTATATCATTCATTCAATACTGATATAGTATATCGACTAAAAGCAAATGTATCAACAAAAATATAATGACTAAAAATGATTAATAAAGTCAAAAACTAAAATAAAGTATATCAATAGTATATCACTGATATACTTTATATTACGTATATCTCATTTCATTTTGATATACTTAAGTAAAGTATATCAGTAGTATATCGCTAATATACTTCACATTAGGTATATATGATGTACTGAATATAAATCATTGTTATACTCTTGATATACTTCATATTAGCTATTTTTCTTATATTGTTGATATACTGAGTATTAGGAATTCAATTTCATTGATATATGATCGGCGCACGCGATCGAAGTAATATAAAATGGTATGTGAGTACCAAGTATCGAATCCCAAGGGAACAGAGTAACAAAAATATTGTAAAGCAAAGTGTAAGGAAAATTGCAAATTGAAAACTAAAAATGCAAAAATAATGTTGGGTTGGTGTGTTGGTAAAAAGAAAAATTGCAGAATCTAAAAATGACAATAATTGAAATAACAAAAATTGCATAATTGAATTGCAGAATTGAAAAATGGCAATATTAGATAGTAAACTAAAATTTCAAAAGGAATTTAGATAAAGATGGGGCTCAAGAATGTCATTGCCCTAAGTCGTAATTGCAAGCCAAAATTACAATTCCAACCTACTCCACACTCAATTGTAAACCAAAATTGCATCTCCTATTCGCCTTGAATTTAGGTTTTTAGGAGGCTAAGTGAGAGACCTATATGTCTATAGTCCATCTATCTTAGATAATTTGGTTCATAATTTTATGGGTTTTGGAGTCCTTAATCCCTATGTCTAGGGTAAGGATTGGCTTATGTCTAAGCTTTTTTTCTCAATTTCTTGTGTGAAATCCGCTTATCACTAACCCCGTCGGTATTAGATATAAGCTTGAGTTGCTATCCTAGATAATCAATCTAGGATCTCAACGGAAAAGTATTCAACACAAGTAAACAATTGAGATATAGGTTTGATTTTTATTGAAATTTAGGCTGCAACTACTTCTTAGGGAATTCACATTCTTGAACCCCCTAAGAAGTTTTAGCTCATATTGAAAAAAAAGATATCATAATTAAATTTTGAGAAAAAATTCATATTAAAAAAAAATATATTTGTCAACTACTACAAATTCTAATATTGGAATAACTTTGACAATAAGCTTAAGTAAATTCTGGGCAATTAATACAAGATTTTTAGAAAATTTCAAATTGAATAAAAGAAAACAGAGGGCAACATTAGACAAGTGATTCTACTTCCTTTTATTCTCAAATTTGCCCAAACATTCAGCATGCAAATACTTATTAGAACTTATTAAAGAAGGAAGCAGAAGAAAGAAGAACAAAAATAAATAAAGTTGATGTTGTTCGACGAACTCTTCTTTCACTCCAATCGACTAAATCTACTCCCTATTCTTAGGGGATGATTAATCTTAACAAGCCAAGTACAACTTGGATTGGATTGGGTAAACTGGTGTAAAAACAGAAATTAGCAACTTGTAACAAAATTATGAAAATTGTACAAGGATGAACCCATTAATGCTTGCACAGAGACTGGAAATAAACAAACTTAAGGCGAATTCAAATTCAAAATGAACTACCAGTGTATATTGCCAACGTTCGGTCATACAAGAATAAACATTCAGGAAAAGAATTAGAGACAGAGGGCTAAACCTTCGACAAAAACAAAGAGACAAAAACGAATGCAGAAAAACAGAGTATTCTCCTTGAAATAAACCCACGAACTAAGATTGAAAATTTCAAACTAAAGCTTGATTCAAAAAGAAATCGAATGGAGAATAGAGATTGTTCAAACAATTCTCCATATTACAAATAGAAAATTGAAGACAAATCAACAAAGCTGTAATCCTTTGGCTAAAACAGAAACATAACAAAGAAATTCTAGAAAACATAGCCTCCAAAAGAATGAAAAACCCACGAAAATTAATTTTCGAAATCGCCTCCAAAAATCTGATCTTTTCCTCGAGCTTCTTCCTCCCTCTTTTGTAGATCTTCCTAGGGTTGAATCTTGCCAAAAATCGCGCTCCAATTCCCCCAATTTGTGCGGAAATTGAGTTTTCCATATATGGGTTTCGTTGCTTGAACCTTCGGCTTTTCAACTTCCATAATCCCTTGATATTCCATGCTGTCCAGAATTGCAAAATTAGATTCTACAATTTGATTTTGCAATTTCCATAATTCCTAAAAACAAGATCAATTTACTTAGAATTTATTCCAAATGCCAATATATTCATTTCTTCCCTCAATTTAACAATCTTCCAACTATTTTCAATTGATCTTAAGTCAAAACAAGAATATTTTAAGCAATTGGTAGTTAAATAAGCCTTAATTCTAAGGCTTATCAATATACTTTAATAAAGTATATTAGTAGTATATCACTGATATACTTCATATTAGGTATATCAGGGGTATATCAACAGTATATCATTGATAGATTGTTGATGTACGTCAATTTGCAAACACGCGGGATTACACGAGATGGTTATTTTGGACATTTCGCAAACTTCGACTGGGTTGGGCCGAATTTTTTTGCTACGTTGCAATAGGAATAAAGGATAGACAATTGCACAATTGGGCTTTTATTTTTTTGCCAATTGTGCAACTTATCCATTTTTTTAATATTTCATCAATTTTGTACGATATAATGGAAATGTTGATTCACTCTCACGTCGATGTCAAACCCATAGACATGTAGAAATATCTGTGAAAATTTTGATATGTCGACGAAAATTTAATACATTACGTATAACAAGTTTAAGATGACTTTTAAAGAAAATTTGTTAACAAGTTTAAGATGACTTTTAAAGAAAATTTGTAGGTCCTTTAAAAATTATATGATAAAATTTAAAATACTTTTGTAGCTTCTCTCCGTACATCAAACTAATGATGTCCATTTTTTCCGCGGGGACCTGCTTTAAGGGGCGGAGAATCCCCGTTTAGGTGAGGAATGGGAGAGGGAGTGAGGAAGAAAATTTTCTGCGAACTAAACGGAGACAAGGATCAGGAATGTATCCCCCGTCTCCGTTCCCCATTCCCCATCCCGTTTAATTTCTTTTTATATTTTATAGTGTGTGTGTGTGTGTCATTTTAAATTTTATTGCTAATGATTTAGATAATTGAATATGTTTGAATTATATAGTTAATCATTTGAATTATATGTATGGATTAATTCGATAATTTGATATGAAATGTTGTTTTGTTTTTATTAGGAGGTTTAAGAATTTTATCTTTAAATATAGATTTTTTTAATATAAAATTAACTATTTAAATGAAGATATTTCGTGAATAGTTAACAATGTAATTGAAAAATTAATAGATATTTATCATGAAAGTTAACTATTTGAAAATTTATCAAAAGAAAAAAAAAACTAAACAGAAAATAATTTTCTGAGGGAAACCCGATCCCCGCAAATTTCTGGCAGAAAATTCCCGCTCCAATCACTGCAAAATTTAACGGAGAATTTCGTGAGATGGGGATTCAAATGGGGGTGGAGACAGAGACGGAGAAGTCATCCCTATGTTCCGCTCCGTGGACATCTCTATATCAAACAATATAAAACAATCAATCACATTGTGACAACATCCATTATTTCTCATCCCAAAATTCATTCATAATCATCACAAAAAGAGGCCAAATTTAACAGGCCCAAAAGGTTATTGCGGCCCAAAACCAAATCACAAGCACAGGCCTGACTTATCGGCCCACCTATAACTTCCGCAAATCACGATCGACAGATTATGATTTGTGGGGCCCACCTGTCACGATCGGATTTGATTTGATAAAAACAACGCTCCATTAACCTAATTTATTATTTAGTTTGATTTCTTTTTAAGAAACGGATGGACAAATATAAAAAAGGGACACAAAAATTGTCATCATATCTTATAGTAAGTTGAACTACAAGCTTGATTTTATATTTATCTTAACATATTATATTTTTATTTTAGTACAATAATTAGCATCAAACTAATAACAAGCAAATTTATCTTGTACAAATTTCACATCCATGGCTATTTTCACCCATGTTTTTTTTTTCTTTTTATAGTAGGCTTATTCTTCAAAATTGCGCAGGATTAAATTTTATTTTTCTTCAAATATTTGCATTAAATATGTTTGTCTAAAAACATCCTTTACTATTAATAATTACTTTGGAGTGTTTTTTCTTTAGTTCAACTCATCTAAGGTAGGAAGACTTGAATCTTTAACCTCTTAATCGATAGTACATGTCAACTATGCTGAGCTATATTTGAGTATATTTATTTAACGTATTTATCACATTACAAATGAAAGAATGAGGAATCAAATTTATAGCTCGTTAAAATAGATATTAATGTTTCATCATTTAAATTATGTTTAAATTGATCATATCAATGCTATATACAAATTTTATAAAACATCACATTACAAATAAGAAAGTGGACAACCAAACCTATATCAGAAGGATGATATGGAATTTTATTCATTTATTTTATTTTGTTAGGAAAAATTGTTTTATTTTAATCTCAACAATATAGGAATGAGGATTCAAATTTCCAATCTTTTCATCAATGTTACAATGTCTAACTAGTTGAGTTATGTCAAGTTAACATAATTTTAATCACTTAATATTGTTTTGCATTGGCATTATATATAAGTTTTAAGATTTTTTTTTCTTTTACCATCTCTAATTTTCTTAAAGAGTTGTAAGTTTGAATCTTGTCCCTAACTTTTTTTTTGTATAAAATATCGTCCTGAATTTGTGATGTAATATCTTAAAAAATTAGTTTTCCGTCTAAAAGAAAGGACATTTTCCCTAAAACAGGGAGGAATGGAGATTAATGAAAGTGGATGAGTAATTTATTTATGAAAAACAAAGTACAGTTAATTTAATGTTAAATGGAAAATCATTATTAATTTTATTAATTTATTGATTTTTTTGCAAAAGCAAGAAATGGAAAATTTTGATTTAGAGCGACCATTTCAAAGCGACCTTCTCGCGAAAACCCCAGGGCCAGGCAAATCAGTTTCCTCACAGGGGAGAGAGAGCGATGACGATGGCGATACCAGGGAGCATTGTCGCTGTTCTTCTCCTTATGTTGCTTCTCATCCTCCTCCTCCTCCTCATTGCCTGCAAACCATGGCGCTTCTTTTCCTATTCCCGTTCTCGCACCATCAAGGTTTTTTTTCCCTCTGTTAGTTTTTCTACGTTCCTGTTGTTCCTTTTCCTTTCGCATTATTTGTTTCAATGGTGCCGATTGATTGCGGATAGATTGTAGAATCATATGAATTCTTGTTGTGTGCGGATTGCACTTTATTGGTATGGAATTTTTAGAGTTTTTTTTTTAGTTGGGTTGTGATATGATTGCGATCAAGCTGCTGGGGGTTGGTTGGATGCTTCTCATCCCTTTGTTTTTGGCTTGATTAGTTCATTTCCCATGATGGGGGTGAATTTTAAATTGATGGGTGTTGATAGTTTTGCTCGAAGTTTTTCCTCCGTGGGCATTGGTTTTGTAATTGTATCTCTCCTGGATGCCGATAGGGCGGCGATCTTCATCTGGAAATATTGGAGTGAACAATTGGACTCTATTATGTGAAAACAATTTATGATTCTTCTGTTGTATAGCTAATGGCTTTATGTTTGCGGCTTCCCTTAACGAGCTCCTTCCTTCGCTTCCTAATAGCTGGATTCAGCTCTTACGAGATTCGGCTGTCTAAAATATGACTTTTTAACTTTAGTAATCATTCACCAGCCTGTATGCCTCAAAACAATGTAATGATTATTGATGACAACATTTTTTGATTGACTTGATTTCTCCTCATTCTTTGGCATTTATCCGGTGTGATTTAGATTCCACTTTATATTCAGGCGTTCAGAAATTGATGAAAGATGTTAGTTTCTTTTATAGTGATTAAAATCCTTTGTTATGTGATTATTTTATTTATTTTTTCAATTTATGAAAAGGAGAATGGCTAGTGATCTCTTTATCTCCTTAAAAACAACGTTGATAAGAAGAATATCCTGTGATCATGGTTGGTTGAATCATATATTTTAGTTATATGATATATGAGGCCACTGTCTTCTTATTTATCTTTACATGTCGCTACCTCCCATGTTTTCTTTCAGGTTCATGACCTTGAGAGGCCCCTTGTCTCTGATGCTGCGGATGTCACTCAAAACCAAATCAATGAGCTTCCGAGAGATTATGATTTGGAGGGTGCACTCCAAACTGATGGACATTTTCGGTCCCCAAGATTACATGGATTGATCCATAAACAAAGACTGCTAGCTGCATCTCCCCATTTAAGTCAGGGTATTTGCTTCTGTCGTGTCAATGTTTCTCAAGCATGTTTCTCATTGTATATGGTTTATGAATTCTTCATTTTCTTGGGTGATATATTCATTTCTCTCAGGTGATAGATTGGTTCCAGATGTAGTTCCTGATCCTTTAGAAGGTATTTCGGTTGGCCAAACACTTAAACGTTCACACTTCACAAGCCAAATTCGGGAAGTTCAAAAGCATGCAAAACTGAGCCTAGGAAGTGATCAACTCCACGAGACTGCAAGTCAAGTTATCTCACATGGAAGTAATTTCTCATCTCATTCATTTATTCCGTGAGGCTATTATCAAATGTAATGTATGCGAGTATGTAAAACATACCTTCATATCTTTCTGTTAGAAGTGCAGGAAGTTACCTCACTTTGGAGGTTACCTCCGGTCCTTCTCGTGGAGTGCGTTATTCCATACATTCTGCGGACACATCTAGGCTCCCATTGACTCTTGGAAGAGTACCTCCTAGTGATTTACAGCTGAAGGATTCAGAAGTCTCAGGGAAGCATGCCTCAATAAAATGGAATTTAAATGTAAATATTTATATAGTGGTTCATCACCTAATTACAATCTACATTTAAGTTTGTCCTACTCATGTGGTGTTCTGCTTATTACTAAACTATTAATTTGTCTGCAGAATATGAAATGGGAGCTTGTGGACCTGGGTAGCTTAAATGGGACCTTATTAAATTCTCAACCAATCAATAATTCCGATTCTGGAAGTAGACATTGGGGTGACCCAGTTGAGCTTGCAAGTGGAGATGTTATAACTCTTGGTACAACCTCCAAAGTGTATGTAAGTTGACTTGCCCCTGTTTTTGTTACTTAATATATTAATTTCCCATTATAAAAGCTTTCTTGTAACTCACCTTTAGGTGTTTGGAGTATTGTTAGGGCCCCAATTAGGAAAACATATTTTAGGAGGGGTAAAAGAGGAATTTTATTAAATGAAAATTAATTAGCCGTTGTTAGTTAGTCGTTAGTGCGTGTTTTTGTGTTTCCCTTTTATTAGGGTCTGGCTTGTCGTTTTGGGGGCATCTTTTGTCTCTTAAGTTGGCTATCAGTCTGTGTAAGGAGAGTGCATCCCCTCTCGAATGGTTTGCAGCTTATGTAACTAGCCAATTTGGCTATTTTGTGATTAATATTACTGACTTGTGAGAGATTCCTCACAAATTGGTATTAGAGTGGATTTCGAATTGGGGAGAACACGTGCAGTGGCGCCACGGTAGCTCGAAGAGTGTTGTGATAGCAATGAGAAGGAAATAGGATGAATTAAGGAAAGTATAGAAAAATTGGCAAATCAGTTGGCTGATACCCAGAGGGCCATAGCCTTGTTGGTCATCGAAACCTCCAATGGTCAACTTAGTGTCCCAGCACAACCATCGGAGGGTGCTTCCTCGCAAAGAAAGAAGGAAGAGACCCACAAGGAGGAACCCATATTTATGGAAGTGACTGATTTATCCCCCAGCGAACGCCGTCGGTTTAAAAAAGTTGAGATGCCCATCTTTTCGGGCTCTGACCCAAACGTCTGGTTATTTAGGGCAGAGAGATATTTTGAAATCCACAAGCTATCGGAATCGGAGAAGTTGACGGTTTCAGTAGTCAGCTTCGAAGGGGAAGCCCTGTCGTGGTACCGTTGTGCCACAAACCGCTGGAAATTCAACGACTGAAACAACCTTAAGTTGAGGTTGTTTATGCTTTTCAGACCCATGCTCGAAGGTAGCCTCTGCGCACGATTTTTGGCCGTAAAACATGAGGGTACTGTTAGGGAATTTCGAAGACTCTTCGAGGAATTGTCGGCACCGCTCCCAGAACTTGGGGAGGACATGTTAGAAAGCACCTTTATGAATGGGCTAGACCCAAGCATTTGGGCAGAAGTCTTGTGTATGGAACCCACGGGCTAAGAACAAATCATGAAGTTGGCCCAACTTGTAGAAGATAAGAAAAAAAATCCAACAGGTGTAGGGGGAGCATCCTCGCGGAATGAAGCTGACTCAAGTGGGTACTAAAGCCTAGTATTACCCTCGAGGCCCAAAAAGCCTAGCAACAAGAACTATCACTCTTGGCCCAAAAAATGCCACATTACCCTTGTTGCCAAGCACTATGTCAAACCCCATGTTGTAGTCAAACAAAATGGATACGAGTTTTAGGAAACTCACATAAGCATAATTCCTCTCGCGAAAGGAAAAAGGCCTCTATTTTTCGTTGTGACAAAAAATTCTTCATCGGACAGCGGTGCAAAAGCAAAGAACTTCGTGTGCTTCTGGTCCACGATGACAAATCCACAGTCAATCACCATGGGCGCACAAGAACTTGAAGTTTCAACTGGGGTCGAAGACGTTGAGGGAACTGTTGAGCCGTTGATCACACACAGTAGTGGGTTTCTCTTCATCGGGAACCATGAAGGTTAAAGGAAAAATCGAGGAGACAGGGGTTGTTATCCTGATCGATTGCGGTGCTTCGCATAATTTTATCTCTTAGAAGCTGATAGAGGCTATGAACCGACCTCTGACCGTGAGCTTTTTTGAACATTGATGAAAAAGAGGAATCATCCCATTTAACAAATGACGACTTGCATCGGAGAATAGCCATAAAAGGGGATCGGCTTACCATCTCAGCTACTGAACAAACCATGTGGAGACGAAGCTGCAAAACCAAATGGTTAGTTGAGGGGGACGAAAATACTGCTTTCTTCCATAGGATTGTGGCAGCAAACAGAAGGAAAAGCACAATTATGGAAATTCTTTCTGCAGATGGGGACAGTTTGGTGCAAGATGAAGAAATTGAGGGAGAATTTTTGCATTTCTACTAGAATTTGTTTACAAAAAAAAAAACAGGGGACAGAACACTACCCCAGATTGATGATTGGAGTCCCTTTTCTTTTGACCAAAAGGATTCTTTGGAATTACCTTTCACAGAAGCTGAGATTTACACAGTTGTCATTGATTTGGGCTCCAATAAAACTCCAGGACCGGACAGATTCACTGCTGAATTCTTTAAAAAATCATGGAACATCCTTAAGGAAGATATTATAGGGGTGTTCAATGATTTTTTTAAGAATGGGATCATCAATGCAAACATGAATGAAACATACATTTGCCTTATCCCAAAAAAGATTGGTGCCAAAACAGTGAGTGATTATAGATCGATTAGTCTCACAACTTGTCTTTACAAGATTATTGCTCGAGTGCTCTCAGAAAGATTGAAGCTTGTCCTCCCATACACAATTACGGGCCAACAGTTCGCTTTCGTAGCCAATCACCAAATCCTTGATGCTTCCCTTATAGCCAATGAGATCATCGATGAATGGAACCGAAAGAAGAATAGTGGAGTGGTCATAAAAATTGACATCGAGAAGGGTTTCGATATGGTGGATTGGGATTTCCTCGAGAATGTTCTTCATGCAAAAGGCTTCGGACAAACTTGGCGAAGATGGATTAGAGGGTGTATCTCGTCAACAAATTTCTCCATTATTATGAACGGAAAGCCTAGGGGTAAATTTAAAGCAACTAGAGGTCTTCGTCAAGGAGATCCCCTTTCTCCTTTCCTATTCATTCTTGTGGTCGATTGTCTTAGTAGAATGCTTTTATTGGCAAAACAAAAAGGATTGATTGAGGGTTTCAATGTTGGTAAACCTCCACAAGCAGTTTCTATCAATCACCTCCAATTTGCAAACGACACCATCCTTTTCTCTCCACCCAACGAAGTCTATCTCCAAAATCTCTTTCAGGTCATTCATGATTTTGAAGAAGCATCTGGGCTGAACATTAATTGTCAAAAATCAAAATTTTTGGGGGTTGGTATCGATACACAAGAAGTTGAGTATCTTGCTTCTCTCTTCGGATGTAGGGTTGGCTGCTGGCCCTCTTCATATTTGGGTCTCCCGTCGAAAGGCAACTCGTGAATGACAAGTTTTTGGAGTCCAGTCATTGAGAAGATAGAGACTCGCTTGCATAATTGGGGAAATTCTCATATTTCCAAAGGAGGAAGACGCACTCTCATCCAAGCTACGCTTTCTAATCTACCCACCTATTATTTCTCCATTTTCCTTGCTCCATATAAAGTCATTAAAGCTATGTAAGGCTTTTCTTTGGAGGGGTGGTATTGGAAAAAAGGGAAGTCATCTACTAAAATGGTCCACTTTACAAGCACCTTTTGAGGAAGGCGGGTTGGGTCTCTTTGATTTACACAAACGTAACATCTCCCTTTTGGCGAAATGGAATTGGAGGTTTTACACCGAAAATGAGGCTCTTTGGCGAAGGGTGATTGCGGCAAAATATGGTACTAGTCACTATGGCCCCGTTTGATAACGTTCTTGTTTCTCGTTTCTTGTTTCCTGTTTCTGTTTCTCGTTTCTGTTTCTTAAAAACTAAAAACAAAAACATGTTTGATAACTATTTCTGTTTCTTGTTTCTTGTTTTTTGATAAAAATAAAATTTAGTACATATACTATAATAAAACATATAACATGCATTAAAATAAATATAAAACCATTATAAAAAGGTTATAGTATTTTATTAAGGCCCAACACCTAATTAATAATAATAATAATAAATTTTATCCTTCAAATGTTCAAATTTGATTTGCAATGTTATTTCTCACTTCAATCAATTCACCTTGAACGATTTTGACTTACAAAAGTTAGTTCAATTAGACGAATTTGTAAATTGTCTAAGGTCACACAATCGAACATACCCACATTTCTTTAATTTAATAATAAACTTTATTTTTATTTTTTTTAAATGCATTAGCCAATAATACACGCAAGTAAAATTAGAAAAAGAGAGCGAATGTATATATTTTTTTACATTTAATGGTAAACATGAAATACATTATTAGTTTATTTATTTAATAAAAAAATAAAATCATACCAAAAGGAAAAATAATACAGAATTAAATAGAAAATAATAACTATAGGCTCGTTAATGTAAAGTAAAAGAAAATAAGAAAATAAGAGAGAAGAGAAAAACATAAATGAAAAGATAAAGTAAAAAGAAAAAAAGATAATGAACTCTTAAAAGAAAAAAGATTATGATGAAAGAGAGAGAACGAATAGAAAGAAATAAATCAAAAAATAAAAATAAAAAAGAAGAAAAAACAAAAAGATTAAAAAGTATTAAAAGAAAAAAATAGAATGGAAGAGAGAGAAAGAAGAGAGAGAGGAGAGATGGGTGAAAAGAGAAATATGAATACATGCATGAAACCTGAAAAAAAAAAAACAGAAACAGAATTTGAGAAACTACTTTTTGAAGTTTCTCAAAATCTGCAATTTTTTTAGAAACGTTTCTAAAAAATTTAGAAACAAGAAACAAGATGGTTTATCAAACATGTCTGTTCTTGAAAAATGAGAAACAGGAACAAGAAACAGGAAACAAGAACGTTATCAAACGAGCCCTATAATTGCAAGCCGGGCAGTTTGTCTTTGAAAACTTCCAAGGGTCCTTGGAAATCTATCCAGAATTTGCAGCATTTGGTTTATAGCAACATTGAAGTCATTGTTGGAAAAGGAGACAAAACCCGATTTTGGAAGGATGTTGGTTGGGAGCTCAATCTTTTCAGTCAAAATTCCCTCTCTTTACCTTTTATCTCTTAAGAAAGATTTGCTTGTTGCTGACCATTGGAATCAAAGGGCTGGATCTTGAAATCTCTTTTTAAGAAGAAACCTCATTGAGATTGAAATTGAAGAATGGGCTTCCTTATCTCACCTTTTGTCTTCGTTTATCTTCAAAGAGCAAGAGGATAGATGGGCTTGGACATTGGAAAAGGATGGTCTTTTCTCTACAAGTTCGTTAACTCATAGGCTTGCATCTACTGGGAACTTGGATAAATCGGCTTTTTACAAACACTTGTGGAAGGGTCACCATCCAAAAAAAGTTAAGTTCTTTGTTTGGGAGCTTAGCCATGCGTGTATCAACACTTTTGATTTATTACAGCGAAAATCCCCTGGTGTGGCTATCTCCCCCAATTGCTGCCTTCTTTGTTACGAAGATAATGCATCACAAATCCATCTTTTCAGCCATTGTGCTTTTGCCACTGCATTCTGGTCCTTCATCCAGCAAGAGTTTGGGTGGTCCACAACATGGCTTGGGGATATTTATACATTGCTAGATATGCTAATCTCTGGCCATCCGTTCAAAAAGGAAAAGAAGACTCTTTGGCTCAATTTCATTTATGCTTTTCTATGGAATTTATGGCTTGAGAGAAATGCCCGAATCTTCACAGAAACGCACCAGAACATTCAATCCCTTATAGAATCTACTTCATCCCATGCTTTATCGTGGAGTATTTTATCTACCCCTTTTTGTAATTATGGCTTAACAACTCTTTTATCTCATTGGAGATCTTTTTTGTAACTATCACAGATAGGACTTCTTTTGTATATATTTCACCCATCAATGACATGGTTTCTCTGTTTCCTATCAAAAAAAAAAACCTACCCTTGACGGAAACTTTGAAGTATGGCATAATAGTGGGCACAAGTATGACGGTTAAAGGAAAGGGAATCTGCAAAGGGGTGATACTAAGTTTTTCGGGGGTGACTATAAAGGAAAACTTTTTGCCTTTAGAACTGGGTGGGATCGATGTGATACTGGGGATGCAATGGCTAAGTACAATGGGGCTGATGGAGGTAGACTGGCTTGCTCTAACCATACCTTCAACATGGGGATGGGCAAGGTGGTGCTCAAAGGGGATCCGACACTCACTAAAGTTGCTGCTTCTCTTAAAACTCTCTTGAGGACATGGGATGAGAGAGACCAAAGATTCATGGTTGAACTTCGAGCACTTACCGCCCTTTCCCCCCACATTGGCGAATCCTCGGTGACACTGCCAAACTCGTGGCCCAGGCCAGTTGATCGTTTAATCAGTGAATATCAATGTGTTGCTGCAGGGTTTACAGCTGAGTAGGGATATCGATCACCGGATTCTGCTACTCGACGGTCGAGGCCCCATCAACCTGAGACCTTATCGCTACCCCCACGCTTAAAAAGTTGAAATTGAAATACTTATTTCATAAATGCTCACTTCCGGGATCATTCGACCCAGTGTAAGTCCCTATGTCAGTCTTGTGCTGCTAGTAGGGGTGATACTCTGTTCGGTTTCATCGATTTTGGGCCCAATTGAGAACCGAATCGAACCGATCGGTTTAGAGAAAATGGGAACCGAACTGATGTCCAATAAAGGACAAAACCAATGGTTCGGTTTTTGGTCGGTTCGGTCCCTATCAGTTCAGTTTTCGATTTTGAGCCAAAATAGGCTTTTTTTCTTTTTTCCAGTCCACTGTTCTATTTTTTTTTCCAGCTTGTGTAAAATTGAAACCTAACACTTGCAAAACAAGAACAAAACAACCCCCTCAACCTTCTTTTTCCCTTTCTTTTTCCACCCTGTATTTACAATAAAATTGAAAGCTAAAGCTAAAAGATAATTAGCTAATAAAAACAAAATTGAAAAATATCATGGACTATTTTATATGTACAAACAAAACAAAACACAGAACCATAAGAATCCAGCACCCAATAGCTAAAGGAAAGAAGGAAAAATAAATATATTATGGAGATGCTTGTTGTGATAATCCAAGTCCCAATTACCAAGTTGTAACTCATCAAATGGCAAACTTGTTCAAAATCAACAAAAATCATTTTCCCCATAACTAAAACAAAAAAAAAAAAAAAAAAAAAAGAACAGAAGCCCACTTAGCCTTCAAACCTCCTCTTAGATCCAACAAACCTAGACTAGATGAGCAAAGGTGACAACGCATGGCAAACAAATGATGGCAGCGATACTTGCCAGACTGCAGAGTAGGGGTGATACTCGGTTCAGTTTGATCAATTTTGGGCCCAACCGAGAACCGAACCGAACCGAACCGATCGGTTTAGAGAAATGGGAACCGAATTGATGTCCAATAAAGGACAAAACCAATGGTTTGGTCCCTATCAGTTCGGTTTTCGATTTTGAGCCAAAATAGGCTTTTTTTCTTTTTTCCAGCCCACTGGTCTTTTTTTTTTTCAGCTTGTGTAAAATTGAAACCTAACACTTGCAAAACAAGAACAAAACAACCACCTCAACCTTCTTTTTCCACCCTGTATTTACAGTAAAATTGAAAGCTAAAGCTAAAAGATAATTAGCTAATAAAAACAAAATTGAAAAATATCATGGACTATTTTATATGTACAAACAAAACAAAACACAAAACCATAAGAATCCAGCACCCAATAGCTAAAGGAAAGAAGGAAAAATAAATATATTATGGAGAAGCTTGTTGTGATAATCCAAGTCCCAATTATCAAGTTGTAACTCATCAAATGGAAAACTTGTTCAAAATCAACAAAAATCATTTTCTCCCTGAACTGAAACAAAAAAAAAAAAAAAAAAAGAACAGAAGCCCACTTTGTCTTTAAACCTCCTCTCAGATCTGACGAACTTGGACTAGATGAGCAAAGGTGACAACGCATGGCAAACAAATGATGGCAGCGACACTCGCCAGACTGCAAAATGTGCCCGATTTTGAACGATGGTGCCGTCAAGAAGATGGGCCATAAACTCGGCCTTCATGGTCCTCTAAGCCTTTGCCTGCATGCTCGTCTTTTGGCAATAGCGAAAAGCAAAGAAAGACAAAAAATTAGATGGATGAGAGTGCAATGACGAAGGGCGAAGCCGTGGCTGAACTGAAAGGATGACCGCAAATGGTTGAGAGAGAAAGAGCTTGATTTACGGTTGGATGTGGCTGAAATGAAAAAGAAAAGGAAAAGGAAAAGGGACTAGGGTTTTATGTTTAAGGGTATATATATACACCTTGGTTCGGTTCGGTTTTGGCTGGTTTTTTCAATTGAAAACCGAACCAAACCGAAAATTTTCGGTTTTCTCTAAATACAAACCGATATATCCAATTTTGTGCTAAAAAACCAAACCAATCCAGTGGATCGGTTCGGTTCGGTTTGGTCGGTTTTTGGTTATTTGTATCACCCCTAGCTGCTAGTGAAAAAGGACGGTAGTTGGCATTTCTGTGTTGACTACCGGGCTTTAAATAACTTTACAATCCCAGACAAATTTCCAATACCAATGGTGGAAGGGCTATTAGGCGAATTGAACGGGGCCACAATATTCTCTAAAATCGATCTCAAGTCGGGATACGATCAAATATGGGTCCATGAGGACGATGTTCCCAAGACGGCCTTTCGAACGCACAGTGGCCATTACGAGTTTCTGGTAATGCCTTTTAGCCTCACAAATTCACCGGCGACCTTCCAAACCTTAATGAATCACGTTTTCAGACCCTACCTATAGAAATTTGTTTAGGTCTTCTTCGACGATATCTTGATATACAGCCTAAATTTCGACACCCATTTGACGCACTTGTCGATCATTTTTGATAAACTGAAGTATAACAATCTGATTGCCAATCTCAAGAAGTGTTCGCTTGCCAAAGAGAGAATAGAATACTTGGGACATTGGGTATCTGCCAAAGGGGTTAAGGCCGATCCGAAGAAAGTAAGCATGATGCTAAGATGAATGATTCCTACCAATCTGAGAGAGCTACGAGGTTTCTTTCGGTTCAAAGGTGGCATTCATACCTCTTAGGTCAGAAATTCTTGGTGCGAACAGATCAACATGCCTTGAAAAATCTCCTCAAGCAAAACTCCATTCAAATCGAGTATCAGAGGTGGGTCTCCAAGCTTTTGGGCTATAATTTCGAGATCCAATACAAGCCCAGTCTAGAAAATAAGGCAGCAAACTCCTTATCGAGGATGCCTTTCCAAGCTCAATTACGAATGTTCGTTATTCCAAATGTCCTCGACGTTGGCAAAGTACAAGAAGAAGTTCAGCGGGACTCAGATTTAAAGAAAATTATCCAGCAACTCGAGGAAGATCCAGACAGTGTTTCGAAATACACCCTACAACAAGGCCTATACAAAAATTGACTAGTGCTGTCTAAACATTCTGAATTACTTGGGGCAATTCTCCATACCTATCATGACTTGGTGCTCGAGGGGCATTCGAGATTTTTGAGGACATATAAACGCCTTACGTCGGAGTTATATTGGGTTGGCATGAAGGGCAATGTGAAGGAATATGTGGCCAATTGTGCCACGTGCCAGCAAAATAAGACTTTGGTTGTTTCACCGGCGAGACTGCTGTAGCCACTTCCTCGCCCAAGCCGAATCTGGGAGGACATTAGCATGAACTTTATTGAGGGTTTGCCCAAATCAGGGGATATGATACTCTCTTTGTAATAGTTGACCGACTAAGCAAATACTCCCATTTCGTCCCGCTCTCGCATCCTTTTAATGCCAAGACAGTGGCCACAGTTTTTATTAGGGACGTGGTCTGTCTCCACGGGTTCCCGCGCTCAATTGTGTCCGATTGAGATAAAATTTTTCTTAGTAACTTTTGGAAAGAGTTATTCCGTGTTCACGATACATGCTTACACCGGAGTACCGCCTACCACCCCCAATCGGATGGGCAAACGGAAATTGTTAACAAATGTGTGGAGGGTTATCTTCGTTGTTTCTGTAACGAAAAGCCTAAGCAATGGAGCAATTGGGTAGCCTAGGTGGAATTTTGGTATAATACGAATTTTCATGCCTCCATCAACACCACCCTGTTCCAAGCAGTTTACGGCAGACCTCCTCCACCCTTGCTATTTTATGGGATGCAAAAAACGGGCAATGCTACATTGGACCAGCAATTGGCCGAACGGGATGTAGCGTTAACACGCCTGAAGGGCTATTTGACTATGGCCCAAGACCGAATGAAGAAGTTTGCCCATCGTCGTCGAACAGAGTTGGAATTTGAGGTGGGCGATTGGGTATTTTTGAAATTGAGACCTTATAGACAGCAAACGGTTGCAAGATGCACGAATGAAAAACTATCCCCTAAATACTTTGGGCCCTATCAGATTAAGACAAGGATCGGAAAGGTGGCCTATGAACTCAAGCTCCCACTCGACTCCTCGATCCACTCGGTCTTCCATGTATCGCAACTCAAAAAAGCAATTGGGGAAGCCCACTATATCCAGCCCACCAACCCAATGTTCAACGATGAATGGGTTATGGAACCACGTAATTTGCTCGGGTATCGAAGGAATGAAGCTACAGGAGACTATTAATTACTGGTCGAATGGAGGAATTTACCAACTCATGAGGCGACTTGGGAACCGCTAGAGGATCTGCACCTACACCTTGAGGACAAGGTGTTCGATACCCCACGGAGTGATGTTAGGGCCCAATTAGGAAAACATATTTTAGGAGGGGTAAAAGAGAAATTTCATCGAATGCAAATTAATTAGCCGTTAGTGGCTGTTTTTGTGTTTCCCTTTTATTAGGGCCCGGCTTGTCGTTTTGTGGGCATCTTTTGTATCTTAAGTTGGTTATCAGTCTGTGTAAGGAGAGTGCATCCCCTCTCGAATGGTTTGCAACTTATGTAACTAGCCAGTTTGGCTCTTTTGTGATTAATATTACTGACTTGTGAGAGAGATTCCTCACAAGTATTTACTTCATTATTTCATTTATGAATGAAATTTGTTTCTCTTCTCATCATGAGTTGACTTAGTAGTCGAAGTGGAAAACTGTAAGGCCATATGTTTTCGAGGTCATGGGTTCAAACTGTGAAACCACCTATTAGGATGTTTAAGATCTTACAAGTTTCTCAACACCAATTGTTTTGGAGTTAAGTAGTTGTTATGTAACATTAGTTGAGCTGCACATAGGAGAACACAATCCAGGTTATAGAAGGAAAATCCCATTATAGTAGTATTTATCCTTGAGTATGAAATGGTTGATTATTTGTGGAAATTATCTTATGTTTTTTCTGTCACAACTCTGAAGAGATCAATATTTTTTCATTGAGCATATGAAGTTCCTTTCCAGGAACTTCTACACTATGGTATATTTTGATTACATCATTACTAAAAAAGGCATCTCTACAACATTTCCCCTAGCAGAGGACATGTGTTATATCTGCAAAAGGAAAGGGGATACTGGAAATCATATTTTCCTTCACTGTTTCTGTACTTAAATGCTATGGGTCTCTCTTGCAAGATTTCAATATTACGTGGTGCTTTCCAAGAACAATTTCTTCAGCTCGTGAGGAACTTCTTGTAGGTCATCCTTCCAAAGAAAAAAGAGAGTTTTATAAGAAAATGCTATCGATGAGATCACTAGGAGGTCTTGGTGGAAATAAATTTAGAATGTTTAAAGATACTTCTAGAAATTGTATGGAGATTTGGATATCTTAGACTTAATAGTCTCCCTTTAGAGCTCTCTCTAATTATATTATTTTTATTATTATTTTGTTTTGGTAATGACAGTTCTTCCTTGATTAACCCCAACTGAAGGGTTTTTTTGTAATTTCCTTGGCTTTTCCTTGTTGATTCCTTAAATTGATTTCATTATATTTGAGTTGGGAGGAGATTTTGATTTTGACCTATTAACCTTGATTTACTTGAAACACAAAATTTTCATTTTTATGTTTGTGGAGATACTACCAAGTGATCTTTGTTTGCGTAGCCTATACCATTAACTTAAAAGCCATTCCATTTTTTGGGTTGAAAGTTACAGCAAGGTTCGGCCGTTCGGGATTAGAGTTTTTGTTTTAGACCCTGGGTTTGCCAGTGCCCTAACATATATAAATATATATTTTTTAATATTTAATTTTTCATATTTTGCCTCTTTGGCAGGTTCATATTACATCTCAGATTGAGAGCCATATTCCCTTTGGAGTTGGTTTGGCTTCAGATCCAATGGCTTTACGTCGAGGTGGAAAGAAGCTTGCCATGGAAGATGTTTGCTATCATCAATGGCCTCTTCCTGGGGTTGATCAGGTTTTGATGCTGGCAATTTGTGTATTTTTTTGGTTAAGAACATCATGCATACCGAAAGAGCTTACCTTGCATGGATATTTATCTGGCAGTTTGGACTCTTTGGTATCTGCGATGGACATAGTGGAGTAGGGGCTGCCAAATCTGCTAGCGAGTTAGTATCTGTTTTTAACTTCAGGGTTGCTGCTTATAATTATTACTTTCCTAATGAACCTAAAAGAAACCTGAAGACATTTAGCATTTAAATACCACAAATACTTCCCAGAAACTTCAGTAAGACGTTCCTGATGTCTTAGATAGAAAACATGATGGACCTTTTTTAAATTATTCTCAGAATGGTTATGCCTAGGGTGTATTGTATGGAAATATAAAATTGACGAGTCACAGAATTATATGTATCTGTAAAGTTTTCTAGAATTTGAGTTTGTACATAGATAGTATGGCATCATTTGCAATTTGAGTTTCTGTCCTGTTTGACTTTGACATGAGAAGAACTGCGTTTAAATATTTGAAGACCTGTTGTAGTTTCCTGTACTAATTGAGTGGTGGGCTTTTACTTGCTACTGCACTAATCGTCAATATTTCTAATTTTAGGATTCTTCCGGAGAAGGTTGCCACAATTCTATCTGATCCACTGAAAAGGGAGACGGTAGTATCTCTTCGCGATGCTTCAGATGTTCTTAGAGAAGCAATTTCTCAGACTGAAGCTTGCATGAATCACTATTATGAGGTTTCTTCACTTTCCCTTTATGAATTTATTTTTAGTATTGCGGATGCTTTAATATGTATTTGTCTTAAATTCTTTATTTTTGTCCCAAAAATTGTTTGTCAACAGAAGCATGATGCAGGGTCCGTAGACACTGCAGCAATGCCATTTTTCAAGTATTTTCTACCTGTACATGACAAGAATACAATATTTAAACTATGTTAATTAAAAATAAATTTGTGTAATATGATAAATTTATATAAGAAATGCAAATTTATGAATCATATATATATTTTTTATTAGAATCTCTTTCCCCGTATGCACAAAGGGGTTATTTTTTTGTTTGAACTTTGTTATTATCGTTGTTGGCAATAATTGTTTTAATATTAATGGCTCTAACCAATATCTTTCCAGGGTTGTACTGCCACGGTGCTTTTGGTATGGGCTGATAGTGATGATAATTACTTTGTGCAATGTGCAAATGTCGGGGACTCTGCTTGTGTTCTGAAGTATGTGTTTATAATTTTATATCTTTACTTATTGGGTGACCAGAATGATGAGTGTTCATTGAAAATAAAAATAATTAAAAAAAATGGAAAAGAAATAAGGACATCTTATAGTTACTGGAAATGATTTCAAGTTGTTTCTGTTGTGGGGTAGAAAATTATGGTTTGCATTGTTACTATTTCTGTGAGCAAAATGCAGTTCCAATCCAACAAGTGTACTCAAATGAACTTTTGACCACTTCATTTCTACTCATTTCTCCCCCCCTCTTATTTTTAATCACTCTTAAATTACTATGTTATTAATAAAAATTGAAAAGAAAAAAGGTTAGTTTTTTGCCATTCTTGAACAAGGTTTTACTTATTTGTTGCTGTCTTTTTTATTTCAGTGTTAATGGGAAGCAGATAAAGATGACAGAAGACCACAGAATAACAAGCTATTCAGAAAGACTCCGAATAGAACAAGCAGGAGAACCATTGAAAGATGGGGAGACACGTTTGTGCGGTAACGAAAAACCTGTCCTTCACATTAGCAAATAGTTATTTCCGAATGTTGGCCATGTTGCTCACACATTGCCTTTCTGGCTCAGGCTTGAACCTTGCAAGGATGCTTGGTGACAAGTTTCTTAAACAACAAGACCATCGTTTCAGTTCAGAACCTTATATAAGTGAAGTTGTCCGTGTAGATCAAGGAAGCAAAGCTTTTGCAGTGATGGCAAGGTAATTTTAATTACGATCAATGTGTCCTTTTTCTGTTATTGTCGATAGTAAATGCCATAAAGTAGAAGGGGGTGCTGGGGAATTGAATGGATACATGGTGGCTTTTATTAATTTTTTTTCGATAAGAAACCAGGCTTTTATTGAGAAAAATGAAAGAATATACAAAGGGGTACTAAAAACAAACCCAACAAAAAGGAAGTCCAAGAACTAATTACAGAAAAAGGACCCCAATCCAAAAAAATCAAACCAATATCATAATTACAAAAGGTCTAGTGACCGACGCCCACAAGTAAGTATTAAATCTCGCCCCCTCCCAAACCTCGTCACATGACCTCTACATCTCTGTAAAAGTCCTATTGTTTCTCTCGAGCCAAATTCTCCACAAAATGGCAAAGAAACTAGCGTGCCACATAACTTTGTCCTTTTCCTGACAAGTTGAGCTCAGAAGTACTTCTTCAATCATAGTGTAACAGTCACTATTCCAAGCCAAACATAAACCAAATGAGTTCATCCACCGAATCCAGAGAACCATTAAAACATTAATTCTTATTATGATTATATAGCCATAACCATACACTTGAAACCTGTTATCGAAGGCAAATAGCTACAAGAACAGTTGAATTCACCCCCTTTCTGCTCATGTTAAAGTTGAAATCTAACTTGTGATTCTGCAAAAACTCACAGTGATGGCTTTTGGGATGTGATTGGTGTGAAGAAGGCAATTCAGCTGGTCCTTCAGGTACCATTTCTTTTTACTTTTACCATTGTTTTGTTTTGACCTCTCTTTTCATCTCTCTTTCAACCGAACAAGTGATTGTGAATTGCTGCCTCTGCTGCACAGGCTAGGGAGAGATACTCCACAGGTGCAGAAAACTCAGCCGAGAAGATTGCCAATTTTTTGGTTGGCGAGGCTAGAACACTGCGTACAAAAGATAACACTTCCATAATTTTCTTAGATTTTGACGTTTCTCATAGAATCACTTGTAAAGTTGAACCATAATAAATAATTATGTATTACAAATGTTATAGCAGTGGTCTTAGGAATGGTAATATTTGCCTAATTTTGCAAAGTTTATTCTTTTGGGCATTACCAAACCTTATATATAAAGCCAAATGGGATTACGCGTTGGCAAATCATTCACATGTTCTATTGGGTTGATGTTAGGAAGATCTAAGAAAATTCTCATGCTTCCCATCCTCTTTACCAATATGTGACTTGCCACTTGCGGCTTTGTAATTTTATATATCAAATTAATCATTTTTTAAATTATTTTTTTATATAGATTTTATTTTGTACTTTTAAGAATATATATTAATTTATCATTTGTTTAAATAAATTTCCTTTTTAAAAAAATATTTATTTGAATAAAATATTACTATGTACGTTAAATTGTAGTTAATTAAGATGATTTTGTTAGACTCTAAGGCATGTTTGAGAGTGATTTTGAAATGATTAATATTATTTTTATTGTATTAAAAATCACTTTAAAACATGTTTTTAATTATTCAAAATCAATTTTTATAATATGAAAATTGCATTTTAAAGTGTACAATCAAACATTAAGTTGATTTTGAATGGTTAAAGACATATTTCAGAGTAATTTTGAACTTTGCAAAAATGATTTTAATCATTTCAAAATTACTCCCAAATATGCCATAATTACAATTTATTTTCAGAGGAGGGGTAGGAAGGTTGTGGAATGAGCGAGTGAAAAGGGGGACCACTGTCGTGTAGGGAATGTTGGGGACGGCTTGAAAGTGAGGGAAGTATTTAGGCATGTGGCTAGCTTTATTTTCATTTTATGCTTTTTGTGAAGAGTGTTGTAGTGAAAGGAATGAGAGATTACCGGTCCTCTCGAATTGTGTGGGAGCTTTTATATCGCCTTAGAGCAAATATTTTCTCTTAACTACTAAAAATGTACGATGGTTAGGTTAAAAGTTTAACACTGATAAGTCAGTCTGCATTACTGGTGTTGTAAAATTAGTCAAGTCAATCTGATTTTTTTTTCCTTTTATTTTTTGAGATCTTTATTAGTTAGTTGAGTTAGTCTCTACAATGCATAAGTAGTTGGAATTCAAAAATTTTAGGTTAAAATATACTTTTTGGTAATTGGTATGTGAAGTTTGAAATTAGTTTATAAATGGTTAGAGTTAACTAAATGTTGAGGTGACAGTTAAAATATGTTGACTAGATTTTGTTAAAATATATTTTTTAAATGAGTTGGATTGTATTTTTTTTTCTTTTTATTGTTTATATTCAAGGACCTTCTAGAAATCAATTTCAAACTTTAAGAACCAATTAGCAATCAATTTTAAATCTTGATGACCAAACATTACACTTTTGAAAACTCAAGAACCATATAGGAACTAAATTAAAATCTCAATGATCAAAAGTGGTAGCTTTGAAAACTTGGGGACCAAATAGAAATTAAGTTGAAGCTCTAAGGATCAAAAATATATTTTACCCTAAATTTTATTTCAGAAGGTTTATATATATTACATTACATTACAAAAAAGAAAGAAACAATTAAAAAAGGAGATACCAAGTGCTTGACTAATTCAATTACATCCAAATTTGGTTCATCAATTTCCATGCTTCTTCTAACGGTCGTCTCCCGTCCAAAGGTTTCCCGATCAGTTCTCAAAAAGAGAATTTTTTTCTTTTATGATTTATTATTGGTTAAAATACCATTTTGGTCTTCGTACTTTGAGTTTCATTCTATTTTGGTCTCTTACTTTCAAATTTCCAAATTTAGTCATTGTACTTTCAATAAAGTTTAAAGTGGACCCATATTGTTATTTTAAAGCTAATTTTTTTTTATCGAAATTGGTTAAATAATAATAATAATTTTAATGCCAGAAAAGATACGATGTTTACATATTTTAAAAAATTTATAAAGGAAAGACTCATAGAGACTACTTTTTCTTTTAGAAAAGTTTACAATAAACTAACAGTATAGACCAATTTTAAGCTTTATTGAAAGTACAAAAACTAAATTTAGATATTTAAAAGTACTGAGACCCAAGTGGAATGAAACAAAAATGATATTTTACCTTTATTTTTAACTACATTATTTTAAAAGAAAGAAAAAAAAATCCCTATAAATAACTACTATTTAGTGTATGTTCTTGTTATGGAGTCCAAGCAGATGCACTTACATCTCAATCAAAAAGGCCGATTCCAGCTGAGCTCGTTGATCCATTCCGAAAATAACTTTCTCATACAGTTTTCTTGCTTTAACACCCACCTTTTTTTTTTAATGTTTTTTTAAAAGAAAGTCAAATTTTAAAATTTAGGCCCCGTTTGATAATTATTTGGGCCCCGTTTGATAACCATTTAGGCCCCGTTTGATAACCATTTGGTTTTTGATTTTTGGTTCTTGAAAATTAAGCCTATAAATACTACTCCCACCCTTGGATTTACTTATTTTGTTATCTACCTTTTACCTATGTTTTCAAAAACCAAGCCATGTTTTGAAAACTAAAAAAAGTAGTTTTCAAAAACTTGTTTTTGTTTTTAGAATTTAACTAAGAATTCAAATGCTTCCTTAAGGGAGATGAAAATCATTGTAGAGAAATTGAGAGAAAACATGCTTAATTTTCAAAAACCAAAAACTAAAAACCAAATGGTTATCAAACGGGGCCTTAGTTTTTGGTTTTTGGTTTTTGAAAATTAAGTTTGTTTTCTCCCAATTTCTCTACTATGGTTTCCATCTCCTTTAATGAAATATTTGAATTCTTAGCCAAATTCTAAAAACAAAAACAAGTTTTTGAAAACTACTTTTTTTAGTTTTCAAAATATGGCTTGGTTTTTAAAAACATAGGCAAAAAGTATATGACAAAACAAGTAAAACCATAGGTGTGAGTAGTATTTATAGGCTTAATTTTAAAAAACCAAATGGTTATCAAACGGGGCCTTGGTTTTTAGTGTTTGGTTTTTGAAAATTAAGCTTGTTTCTCTCAATTTCTCTACAATAGTTTTCATCTCCCTTAAGGAAATAGTTGAATTATTAGCTAAATTCTAAAACCAAAAATAAGTTTTTGAAAACTATTTTTTTTAGTTTTCAAAACATGGTTTGGTTTTTGAAAACATAGGTAAAAGGTAGATAACAAAATAAGTAAATCCAATGGTGGGAGTAGTATTTATAGGCTTAATTTTCAAAAACCAAAAACCAAATGGTTATCAAACGGGGCCTTAAAATTTTGATTTTGTTTTTGAGATTTAGCTTGAAGTTCAAATGTGTTTTTAAGAAAAATGAAAAAGGTTATTAGAAAATAGTGGGCAAACAAGCAAAATTTTCAAAAACATAAAACCAAAAAGAAAATTGTTATCAAACATGATGTAGTCTTTAAAAACTTGTTTCTATTTATGAAATTTGACTTAGAATTCAAATGAGTTTTTAAAGAATGTAAAAAACTTACTAAAAGAGTTGTGAGAGAACCATGGTGGAAAATTTCAGTCGACATGTCGAAAGGGGGGATGTCGTTTCCCCCCCATTTCGACGACATGTCGTCCATATTTTGAGGTTTATTTATTTATTTATTACAAACATGAGAAACTTTAAGGCACGTGCATGTTTTTTATATTATTATTATATATATATATTTTCGAATTTAATATTTTCTTTGTTAATAAATAATAAGTAATAGCCTACGTCCACAGGTAGAGTGAGAGAGAATTTTATTATCTTGGTCATTCGAAGCGCTAGATAATAGGTTCAAAGCATTTCTACACTCCAATTCAAATTATCTTAATTTCCCTCAAATTCTCTCAAATTCCCTCAAATTCTCTTAAATTCTCTCAAATTTTCTTCATAGTTGTCTAATTGAATATAAACATTACATATATTTAGATATATGATGTTAAGACTTAAGAGTAATCAATTATACTATAATTGAGTCACGACTTACAACTAAAGTTTCATGAAATAATTTTAATAATTTAAATCAATTTCCATATTTTTTTTTTAAATTCCTACTCGCATCGACATTTTAAATTTTCAATTGACATTTATATATAAATATTATCTTAATTTTTAGATGTGATGCTTAAAAATAGTCCATTATAGTCTAATTAAGTCAAAATCTAAGTTTCATTGGCTAATTCAAATAATTTCCATCAATTTCTACGATTTCCGTAAATTTTCACCGAAATTTCCATCGACATTTCCATAAATTTTAGACCTCGACATTTTTATCGACATCGACATTTCGAACCTTGGAGAGAACAAGAATGATTTTTAAAAACGAAAAACAAAAAACAAAAAACAAAATATTATCCATCCATGCCTCAAAAAGTACCACATTAAAAGTACAAAACTGTGTTTAAAGAGACAATAAAGTACAAAACTGATGAGTCAGTCTGTGCACAATACTGGTGTTGTAAAATTAGTTAAGTCAAATATGAATTTTTTTTTAATTTGAATTTTTACAGAGATCTTTATCAGTTAATTGAGCTGGTTATGTGCAATGCATGTCAATTAGTGGGCTTCACAAAATTTGCAATTGGAAGTTTTTTTTTACACCACAAATGAGTGAGAAAAAAAAAATTCAAACTTTCCTTAATTGAAGTGCATTTATGCATTTAGCTCAATTGTGATCTATTTGGTAGTTGGTTTGATTGAATTAGTTGGCCAATTCGAATATAACTAAGACTCAGTCTAGAATTACTGTAGCTTTTAAAATAATTATTGGCAACTTTGCTTTTAGAAAAATCAATTATCGCATGAAGCAACTTAGTGTTTGGTAAATTTTAACTTTAAACTTAAAAAAGCGTATTATAGTGTTTGATAAAATAATACACACCTGTTGTGATTTAGCTTTAATGACTGAAGTAGACACATATTATTTAATTTTTTTTTGCAAAGACAATTATTTTATATTGATATTTAACATCTATTTTATTATAAATTAATTGTTTAAAAATTTATATGATTTAAATGACAAGTTATTTTGTTTAATATAAGTTATTTGACAAAAGTTCAGGAAAAACAATTGTTATAAAAAAATTGAATCAATCAAAATTTATTGATATAGGATGAAATAGATATGAAAGAAAAAAATATATATGGAATGATAGGATTGGAATTTTAAAATTTTAGTTAGAGAATATGACAGTTTCTTAGGAAAATTGTTTTTAAAAGTTACTAGATAGGTGATTTTGCTCGTAAGAAGAAACTCAAAAGTGATTTTAGATAAATTGATGAATAATCAATTTTACCAAGCAAGTAAAACGGTTAAGATTCTTTTATAATTGCTTTTTTTTTTTGAAATATTTATAATTGCTTTTAACCCTTGTAAAAGCAATCCCAAACGCACCCTAAGTAAGATAAGATACCAATTACTTTCCTTGAAGATGAAAGGGTTGAAACTCCATCCCAACAATGGTTGAACTAATAGAAATGTTAAACTACAATTTTAGTTCTTGAAGTTTCAAATTTATGTCTAGTATACAAGGTCACTAAACTTTAAAAAGTGATCAATCCATCTCTAAATTTTAGATTGTGTCTAATAGGTCATTGACCTATCCAACATTTTCTAAAATTCATGAACTTATTAGCATATAAAATTGAAAGTTTAAAGTCTCATTACCAATATAAGCATAGCTCACAGTTAAGACATCAACTTATTCTCTCAAGCTTGAGGTTCGAAGCCCTAAATACTACATTTGTTGTAGTAAAAAAAAGTTTAAAATCCTATTAGATACAAAAATCAATTTTGTCTAATATATATGTTAATTTTAAAAAATATCAAATAGGTCAATGACATACTAGACACAAAATTAAGTTTAGAGATCTTTTAGACACAAATCTAAATGTTATAGATCTATTCGACACATACTCAAAAGTTCAAAAATCAAACTTGTAATTCAAAAAGAAGAAGGAGAATATCAATAACCTCCCCAATAATAATAACACCACCATGTCCTTAAAAAGGAAAAAAAAAAAAAAAAACACTTCATCTGTAAAATAACAAACTAAAAGTAACTGGCACGTATTGTTGTTGTTGTTTTTTTTTTTTTTTTTTGAGCTCATCAATATTTGGGGTTCGAGGATTTCAATCTCTAACCTTTTGGTCGATAATACATGTTAATTACTGTTGAGCTATGTTCACTTTCATACTGGCACATGTTATTGAACTAAAGAAAAATGTTACTAAACTTTAATCTAGTGTCACAAGTCATTGAATTGTCAATTTTGTGTCCAATAAGTCTATATATTTTTAATTTTGTGTCTAATAAATTTCCAAAATTTCAGCTGTGTCTAATGAATCCATAACCTCTCTCCTTGACAATTTTTAAAATTCATAAATCAATTGGACACAAAATTTAAAGTTTAATGTTTTATTAGACACGTCAACATAGAAAATAGTTCAACTGACATAAAACATGTATCATCGACTAAGAGGTCAGATGTTTGAATCTCTCATTCTACATATTTAAAAAAAAAGTTATATTAAACACAAAATCCATTCTATACCTAATAGATTCGTTAGTTTTAAAAAATGTTGAATATATCAGAGATCTATTAAGCAAAAATTTAAGTTTAGAGATTAAAAGTACAATTCAACCAAACAAATAATTCTCTCTTGGGGGACTGAGGAGTTCTTTTAAAATGTATTCATACTTTGTTTTATCCTTCGTTCTGTTCCTTTTTCTACATTAATTAAAAAGAAAAAGAAAAAAAAAACTTTATATTGGGAAATAGAAGGCCAAGGGCAGTATGGACATTTCAAATAGGGGCAAGAGCTCTGTTTGGTTACGGAAGATAAAACCAAACAAGGAATAGGGGAAGTGGCCGAGGCTCCTGGCAGCAAGCGCACGCACAAGAATCACAGAAGAGAAGAGAAAGAAAGAAAGAAAGAAAGAAAGAAAAAAAAAAAAAGAAAGCTCAAAGATTTGCAATTTACGCGCGGCAGCAGAGATTTATAATTTTGTTTTAATTTTCTATCTTTTTCCATTCAATTTTAATTGCTTCAAATTAGCCGTCAAATATAAATAACTCCCCTGTCTCTTCCTTCTCTCCCGCCATGAACATGGCTCATCTCGACACCGACCTCCCTTCCCTCGATCACCTTCACTCCACCAAGTCCCTCATCTCTGCTCTCAATTTGCTCTCCCGGAACCTCCCTCTTCCTCCTGACCTCTTTGAAGCTGTTTCTTCCATCTATTCCGCTCCTCACGAAGAAGAAACCCGTGCTGAGGATGATTCGGTATTGATTCTCGATTCCCTTTTGCCGATTTTTTGGTTTTTCTGTTGTGGGTTGTGGAATTCTGCGGCTCTTTCTTTAGGGTTTTGTCTGGTTTGTTGATTTTTTTTTTTTTGTGTTTTGGTGATTTTGGAGAATTTGGTGATTTGGGTTTTCAGTTTTGCTTGTGTTTGCTGCTGCAATTGTGCCCTTCTCGTTTACTTACGGGTTTCTTTTTGTGGAATGTTGAGATGTTGAGTTATATATAGAGTGTGGTTGGTTTTGTGTAGTGGGGTAATTGATGCAGGATGGTTAATTGTGAAGATTTGGAAATGTTAAACGTATTGTATTTGTAACTTGAGATATTAACTTGTGTCTAGACTCTAGTTAGTTTTGTGTAGTGGCTTAATTGATGCAGGAGGGTAATTGTGAAGATTTGGATTTATTTTTCTTCCTTTTTTTAATGTTTAAACAGATCTTGGTTGAGCTAATGTTACAAACTTATAGGAAGGTGACAATTTAGGTTATTCTAGAAGTAATAGAGGAAAAATTTTATTTTGTGTACAATCCGTACTGTGTTGTTTTTCTGATTGTTAGTATTACTATTAACATTTTGAATCTTGTATTGGTGTTCCTTGTACAGGACGAGCTTAGAGATTCTGTTCAAGAAGATCTATTGACTGACCTTGGAGATGCTTTGGCGAATCAACATTCAAGTTGCATATCTGGTTCTGGGTTGGAACAGTCAAGGGAAGAACGTTATCGAGGGCGCATACAACACCGGTTGAATGATCTAGAAGGTGATTGAACTAATACAAGATTTTGGACCTTCCTTCTCGTTATGCTCTTAATGCCAAAATCAGGAAAGAACATAATGTTAATTATGCCTTGAGTAAAAGACCTGTGAGTAAAAGCACTACATTTATGTGTTGTGCTGTATGACTTATACTGGTCTATGCTACTCCCAAATTATTTTATTTTCATGCTGGGGGCTGTCTTTATACATTTTCAGTTGGTTTAGGGTGTGTTCAGTGGCTCTTTATTTGTTACTTATATATTTACTAATCTTAAACCAGAATTACCTTCAAGTAGAGGGGAGGACTTACAGACGAAGTGCTTACTTGAACTGTATGGATTAAAGGTAACCTTGCTGTAGAAAATATTCTTCACGTTTGATTTTATGTTTATAAAATGTCGATTCATCTTTTGGGAAGGTGTTGGTGTGCTATTTAAATGCAAATCTTTGAATTGTATTATGAGTAACTTTTTGTTTCAGAACTAAAGTAGAATTCGTCATGATTTCAATGTCTTGAACAAATCATATACTTTCCTCCTCCAAGAAAGGCTTTACTTTTTGTGTTGTGTGTTTTTACTTTGTATTATGTGTTTTTGTTTTGGCTTAAATTTTAAAACAGAAATTCACCATATTGGTTATTATATCTTGCATAGCTTGCGTATTGACATTCTGTTGTGATGATGAATTGGGATGCCTGTACACAGCTTCTTTTGGCACTGATTGATGACAGTCATTTCATGGCAGTTACTAGATTTGCAAAAAAAGGTACGGTCTGATGTGAGTTCAGAGTACTGGCTTCAAGCAACTTGTGCATATCCAGACAAACAATTATTTGATTGGGGCATGATGCGATTGCACCGTCCACCATATGGTGTAGGAGATGCTTTTGCCATGGAAGCTGATGATCAATTGCGGAAAAAGCGGGATGCAGAGGTTATTTTCCTCTGATGGTCATTTCTGTTTTTCTATGTTCCTCTGAATATTTGACTCCTTGCTCTGTGTGAAATATATTTATAATATTATTAGATTGTTACTTTACAGTTACTCTACTTGTTCATTTTTGGCTATTAAAAGCTGATTAAAAAGGCATATCCAACTTTTGGCTGGAAAGGAATCATAGACTCTCTTTCATAATTTTTATAGAAGGGATGTGAAATTTAGGACTTTATTCAGTACAGGGCTTCTTTAATTAATGCCAACTTGAGGAGTTTTTGTCATCACCTAGGTATATTTGGGACCTTGGTTTGATGCCTTTTTCTATCACCCTTCCATATTTTTGTTCTTATGAAATATCACTTCCTATCCAAAAAAAAAAAAAAAGAAGCATATCCAACAAGTGCTCTAGCAAACTTTGAGGATTATGAAAAAGTGTTAGCTCAAGAAACCATTATGGAAAAAAAATATGATTTTATGTAAGAAAAAGGAAAAGATGTATAATCTCCAATTCAATTGCTTGTTGTATAATATTGATATAGAAGAAACCTGTTTTTGCAGAGGACATCAAGGTTAGAAGAGGATGAGAAGAACCAAATCGAGACTAGGAAAAGAAAATTTTTTGCTGAGATATTGAATGCTGTTCGTGAATTCCATTTACAAATTCAAGCTTCTATAAAACGTCGGAAACAGAGAAATGATGGAGTTCAGGTATTGCCTCTTTTAATTATGTCCTTTTCTTAAATTTGATTTTGCAAAGAGGAGATTCTTCTACTAGGAACTGTTTTTTAATTTCTAATACAAATAAGCCGTGGTGCATTTTCTTATGTTAAGAAGGAGGGGTTAGTTATGGTTGACTGGTAGTTAGGGGTTAGGACGATGAACTGAACTTGTTGGGTAGTTACGTGAGTGGCTGTTATTGGTAGATGGATTAAGCTGAGTAAAAGGCAGGGAGTATATTGTAGAGAAGGGAGGCCAAACCTCACCAATGCTTGGCTGTTTTCTTTTCTTGGAGTGAACAGAAATTATTAATAATTTAGAAAAACTGTTAGGATGAATACATTCTTTCAATTACCTTGCACCTTGCAAAATGATCCATCACATGATATTTGGACAGGCATGGCATGGAAGACAAAGACAACGTGCTACACGGGCAGAAAAACTGAGGTTCCAAGCACTTAAGGCAGATGATCAAGAAGCGTACATGAGATTGGTTAAGGAGAGCAAGAATGAACGATTAACAACACTTCTTGAAGAAACAAACAAACTACTTGTTAACTTGGGTGCTGCCGTTCAAAGACAGAAAGATTCTAAACTCTCTGATGGCATTGAGACCTTGGATGAATCTGATGTTGATTTACCTGAGTTGGATTCCTCAAAGAATGCAACCCCTCAAGATTTACTCATTGATGAAGATTTAGATGCCATTGATTCTGACCGCAATGATGAAAGTGGTGATTTGCTTGAAGGACAGCGACAATATAACTCTGCCATTCATTCAATTCAGGAAAAGGTACCCAAGAAATTCTTATGTATTGCATTGCTTTTATCTTATATGGTGGGTCCATTTTTCTGATCTATAATCCATGTGTTACACTACGTCGTTTGAAATCCTATTAAGAAGTCCACTTTCTGAATGTAAAGTATCTGTTAGTGGAAAATTGTGGAAAAGTACTTTTTGATAACCTGTAAGATATGTGCTAACTTCCTGAGACAGTTGCCCCTGGCAATTCCAAAAACATTGCAGAATTTTCCGTACTCTGTTTTATATTTTCTCGTGTCTCTTTTACAGTTTCATCTATTTGATTGCTGGTGTGTTATTTCAAATTGATTCCAGCACATTTCCAAAGAGTTTTAGAAGAACTTTGAATCAAATAACTATAATTCTGCAGGTCACTGAGCTGCTAGAACTTTCTATGAATTGGGAACTCTGACTAATAATTCAATTCTACAGGTCACTGAGCAGCCTTCCATGCTACAAGGAGGAGAGTTGAGGCCCTACCAAATAGAAGGACTTCAGTGGATGCTTTCATTATGCAATAACAATCTAAATGGAATATTGGCTGATGAAATGGGACTGGGAAAAACAATACAAACAATCTCATTGATTGCGTACCTCATGGAATACAAGGATGTAACTGGACCTCATCTAATAGTTGCTCCCAAGGCAGTACTGCCAAACTGGATTCATGAATTCACAACATGGGCCCCAAGGTGCGGAAGAAGTATTTTTTCCCTCACCTCTCCAGCACATTCTTATTATTCTCTTGGCTGTACATATCTTCTCTGTAGCTTGTTAAATAGGCAATATTCAAATTGGAATGACACATTTTATTCGTGTGTATATGCATGATTAAATTCACTTTGGAATCATTCTTGTTTTTGTTTATTATCCAGTATTGCTGCTGTTCTTTACGACGGGCGTCAGGAGGAGAGAAAGGCTATAAAGGAAGAGCTCTTGAGTGAAGGAAAATTTTGTGTCTTGATTACACACTATGATCTCATTATGAGAGATAAATCATTTTTGAAGAAAATACATTGGTATTATATGATTGTTGATGAAGGCCATCGGCTGAAAAATCGTGATTGTGCTCTTGCACAAACACTTGCAGGGTATGATACTTATACCAGACATGCCTTTTTTTCACATAATATCAAATATGATTTTCTATCCGAGCTTGAAATATTTTTAAGTAACATATGTTAAGGTGTCTCTTGGGCGGATGTGCAATTTTCCCAGAAGAGCTTGTTTATTTATTTATTTATTTTTATTTTTACTGTAGGAGATACTTTTCTCAAAATCATGCCTGAATTGTCCTTCAAATCTTTATCCTTAATGGATTAAAACATATAATTCGGAGTTTTATATATTTGAAACATTTCCTTGTTTGCAGCTACCAGATCAAACGTAGACTTCTCTTAACTGGTACACCTATCCAGAACAGTTTGCAGGAATTATGGTCCCTGCTTAATTTTCTCCTGCCCCATATATTTAACTCTGTCCAGAACTTCCAGGAGTGGTTCAATGCGCCATTTGCAGATCGGAGTGACGTTACTCTGACAGATGAAGAAGAGCTATTGATCATTCGCCGTCTGCATCATGTGAGCATTGTCTACTTGCTTTTCTCCACGTTTAAGGTTTTCGTTATTTTTTTTTGTCTGCCTTTCCAATATATTTCCCTTTAGGTTATTAGGCCATTCATATTGAGGAGGAAAAAGGATGAGGTGGAAAAGTATCTACCTGAGAAGTCACAAGTCATACTAAAATGTGACATGTCAGCATGGCAGAAAGTATACTATCAACAAGTCACTTCTATTGGCAGAGTTGACACTGGTATGCTGTATATACTTAGCTTGGCAATTTCATCTATTTTATTGTTGTCAGTTTTTAAAATGCTATCGAAATTCCTATGTCCCTCTTATGACACTTGCTATATATTTAGGTTTGAACATCTTTGTTGTATTTTTTAACTTATTTACATGCTTTGGTTACAGTTCACGTAAATTTTTTCACTACATTAATGAACAACTATTCGCTTGGTAGGTTCTGGCAAATCAAAGTCCCTACAAAATTTAACAATGCAGCTGAGGAAGTGTTGTAATCATCCATATCTTTTTATTTTGGGAGATTACAATATTTGGCGCAAGGAGGAGATTGTCAGAGCTTCTGGGAAATTTGAACTACTTGATCGTTTACTCCCAAAACTACATAGAGCTGGGCATAGAGTCTTGCTTTTTTCACAAATGACTCGTCTTATGGACATTCTTGAAATTTATCTTCAGCTCCACGATTTTAGATATCTACGACTTGATGGTTCGACGAAAACTGAAGAAAGAGGGGCTTTAGTGAAGCAATTTAATGCTCCAGACTCCCCATTCTTCATGTTTCTCTTGAGTACTCGTGCCGGTGGTTTAGGTTTGAACTTACAAACTGCGGATACTGTTATTATCTTTGACAGTGATTGGAATCCTCAAATGGACCAGCAGGCAGAGGATCGGGCTCATCGTATCGGACAGAAAAAGGAAGTAAGGGTGTTTGTCTTGGTTAGTGTTGGATCAGTTGAAGAGGTAATCCTGGAACGTGCAAAACAGAAGATGGGGATTGATGCCAAGGTTATCCAGGCTGGACTTTTCAATACAACTTCAACAGGTTTGTTATTTTTAAATATTCTACCTGTAATACTATGATGCCATTTTGTTCAAAACTAGTGATAGGTTTTTTTTTCCTTCTTGTTTTGTACTTGGGAGAGGTTGGCAATTTTTAGGGAGGTTGAGAGACCGTGGAAGAGGTTTGGGAGGTAGTTAGGTTTAATGTGTCTAGCGTCTGATATATGGTTTTTCTATAACTATGGGTTTGGCTTGATTCTTTTGGATTGGAGTCTTTTTCTGTAGTTAGGGTTTGGACTCTTTTTGTGGGCTTGTTTTTTGTATGCCTTTGTATATTCTTTTTTTTCAATGAAAGCTCAATTTCTTACTGAACAAAATTTGGTTTCATGCAGAAGATTGAATAAACAACATTTTTGTACTTTTTCAATCATATTTTTTTTACTTGAACTGAAAAGAATGTTTAAATTTCCCTCTTTAGTTTCTTGATGGCTTATTTATACTGCCTTCAGCTCTTTAATTTTTGGTTTTCTATTCACTTGGTTCTCCCTCCATCCGTCTCTTCCAGCTCAAGACCGAAGAGAGATGTTGGAGGAGATTATGCGTAGAGGAACTAGCGCACTTGGAACTGATGTGCCAAGTGAGAGGGAAATCAATCGTCTTGCAGCTCGATCAGATGAAGAATTTTGGCTGTTTGAGAAGATGGATGAAGAAAGAAGACAGAAGGAGAAATATAGATCTCGTCTGATGGAAGAACACGAGGTACCTGAGTGGGTATACTCGGTACCTGACGGTAATGAAGAGAAGAACAAGGGTTCAGAAATTGCCGGCATCGCTGGAAAACGAAGAAGAAAGGAGGTGGTTTACGCGGATACACTGAGCGATTTGCAATGGATGAAGGCCGTGGAAAACGGAGAAATTCCAAACCTTTCAATGAAAGGAAACAGAAGAGAGACTCCCACACGTGAAGGCAGTGCATCAACCAGCAATATTACCAGCACAAGGCCAGAGGATAAGCTGATAGAATATGATGATAACGTTCCTCTAATGAGTGAAGGAACAAGTGAAGACAATTCTGGTTTAGAACCAACCCCAAAGAGACAAAAGTCTGAAGGGGGGACAAGTATAAGAAAACACGAATTCTTGGCCGAGTCGGGAAGTGAATGGAGTCGGTGTGTAATAACATGGAAAACACACAAGAAGAAGCGATCGAGTTATGTCCAAGGTTCTTCGGATTCTAGACATAACTCCAATGGAAGAGGAAACGGATGGGCTTGATTAGAGATTCGAAACATTGAGGTAGATCCCGTAAATGGGAAAAGAGCGCTGGCCATTACTTCAGCTTCACGTCCGAGTTCAGCTCAGCAACTGATACTCCATACATGAACTTCAGCTTTGCACATTTTTATCAGCTGAATGCTGAACTTCTGAAGGACAAGAAATGAATGACCATGCTCGAGAGCTCTTCCTCACTTGCTCCACTCAACTTCCATCCATTCAATGTGTTTGTAAAATTTCTCATGTTTGCTTTACACAGCAATTTGTAGGTGTAGACATATTTATATAGATGCTTCTCTCTCTGCCCACTGTTCTCTACTTAATATAAAGCCTCTTCAATGAAATGTAAGCTTTGACCTGAAATGCTTAGAAAATTTTCCCACTTTCCACATGAATTACCTTCTATTTTCATATGTTTGTTAAAATATCTTCTATAGAGTTAGATTAATATCCGAGTTCATTAGTTTACCTTTACCCTCATCTATCTGAACGATCGGTCTCTAACTCAAGAGGAAGAATTGGTAATAGACATAAAACCATCCATTTGAGTTTTATGTTTGCTCTCAATTGCAATTATGTTTCTGCATTGAGCTTCTTTGAAATTTCACTTCAGCTAGGATCCAAGAAGTCAGAGACCTGAGAAAGAGCTTCATGAAGGAAGTTCCAAGTCAAAGCCATCAATATGAAAAGCTACACCTGGGCCCTGTGCTATTTGGGGCCATCCGCCAATAACTATCCATATTGAATGATGGTCCCTTAATTTATTTTTATTTAAAGGTTAAATATTAGTTTCATTTTGAAATTTTGAAGAGTCTTTCAGTTTATGAAGTTTCAAAGTCAGTTTTGGTCTTTGAATTTTTAGAAAATAACAATTTTGGTCCTATTGTTTTTCTTTCAATGTAGGAATAACAACATGATTTTTAGTATATATATTAATGTTTGATGTGAGCATGTATTAGAAATAGCCACACAAGTTGGTCGAAGTAAGTATTGAATGGATAAATATTAGGTGACAGTTATAGTAATAACTAAAATAGTCATTTTTTAAATTTTATAGATTAAAATAGATATTTTGAAAGTTTAGAAATTACAATTAGGCCAATACTTCCTAGATATTTCTATTGCTCACCGTTGAAGTTTGTACAGATAAGAGTTAGGAAGGAAGAGAGATGAGATATTTTTTTGTTTAGAAAGAAAAAAACCTATAAGAACTCTATTTTTTAGTAGATTTTTAACTCTATTTTTCTAGTTCAACAACAAGTGCGAGTGAAAAGATTCAAATCTCTAATTTCTTGATTGATGACATATGTTTTAATTAGTTGAATTACATTCAGGTAGGCATTTTTTTGTAATTCTTTCCTTCTTTTTAAAGTCAAGAACTTAATGGATGGTGTCTTTTATTCAATATGCATAAAAATAAGTGTTCGAAGTCAAAATATAGTAAGCAAAAATTTGAAATAAATCATATTAATTAAAATAAAATAAGTACATTTTTTTTATAAAAGAAAATCATGCATATCATTTTCGGACAGGGCCACCGCGTGACGCAAACGCTGAATACCTTTTCAATCGAAGAATCTAACGTGCGCTACAGCAAGTCAATCTGTTCTAACATGCGCACGGGTCGTGAAAAGTGGGGCCCGCATCAAATGTTTTGTCAACTTAGATGAACGGTTGATTAGGATAATGTCAGCCCACATTTTATGATTGCGTGATCGTGGGAGCCAGTCAGACGTTAACAACTCCACCAGCTACCGGACCTACAGGTAACCATTTTGTCTTTTTTAAAAGAAATAATTTTGAATAGATCAATAAAAGCTCATTAATTGCCAAATATATATTTTTTATTATTGGAAACGATGTACCAAATTTAACCTACCTTATCATTTTCACACTAACCCATCCGACATTAATCCATATATAATAATATTTATATAATAGAAGATTGTTATGTCAACATGAGCATAACTCAACTTAACTGATATATCAAGATGTCAAAAGTTCGAATCCCTACATGCTGTAAAAAAAAAAGACAATTATACTAAAAAAATATTCAATTATCAATTTGGATTATACTATGTTTCAATTTGATCTATCTAATTATTAACGTTTTAATTTATTTTTTATTGTTTAAGCTTAGTTTAAATTTAAGTTTTGTAATTTTAAAATATTCAATTTGCTCGAGCATCATAAATTATTTATATTGTTATTTTTATTTAAATGAAAATGACTTGATATATTGACTTATATTTTCCATTTGATTGTATCAAGGTTTATGAGAACTAAAAAAAATAGAGATAAAGTTTTTTGAGTAAAAAATGGTTTAAAGATAACTTAAAATTTACCTAAACTATAAGACCAGTTTGAAAATTGGAACTAAGTAAAAAAATCATGAAGACTAAATTGAAGCATTTAAAAGGTTATATTATAAGTTTAATCCTTAAACTCTCAAGTTGTGTCTAACATATCCTTGAACTTTACATAGTGTTCAATTGATCTAGAAATTTGTATATGTAAAAGTAACGAATCTATTAACCATAAATTTGAATTCTATGTCTAATGGGACCCTAAACTTTCAAATTGTGTGTCTTTTCTAAATTTTAAGAAATGTTGATCAAAAGTTTATTAAACACAAAATTAAAAATTCAATATTTGACTTATTAGACACAAAATTGAAACTCAAAATATATATTATACACTTTTTAAAATTAAAAAATTTATTACACACAAAAATGAAAGTTCACAACAGACACCATTTGATATCCGTTTGATTTTTAGAAATTGTAATTGTTTTCTCACAATTTTTCTACAATGAATTTCAACTTTTTAAAGAAAATATTTGAATTCTTAGTCAAATTACAGAAATAAAAACAAGTTTTTGAAGACTATTTTTTTTTAGTTTTCAAAATTTAGCTTGATTTTTAAAATAAACAAATAAGAAAAAAAAAATTCAATAGAAGTAGTATTTATAGGCTTAATTAAAAAAAAAACAAAAACCGAGGCCTAAACTTACACAAGATCGAAAGTCTTATACCAAAACCATAGGGACAAAATGGGTAATTAAACATAAAAGAATATAAAAATAATAATAAATCATAAAAAGGAATAATAAAATAATAACCGTCATCTCTGACCTGGCCCAGGATTTCCCGCGTTGATGAAATGGATACTCAACTAATTCCTTCCTCTTCCCCAACTCCACCATCAGCAGACTCCACCGCCGTCCCTATTCCTTTCTTGCATCCTTAATCAAAAGACTCATTCGCCTTCAAAATTCTTCAATCAATTTCTCTCTCAACTCTCCCATGGCGATTTCTCCTTCCGCCATGGCCCCTTTCCTCCTCCTCCTCTTCTTCTTCTTCTTCTCCTTCTTCACCCCTTCTCATTCCCTCAGAGGTACGCCATTTCCGCTTCTCTTTACTCTCTTCTCCTCTTTATTCTTACTTTCCTCCTCTCTTTTCAGGCTATTTCATCGATTGCGGATCCACTTCTCCGACCACACTCGACGGCCGCACCTGGCAACCCGACGACGGCTTCATCTTCAGTGGAATCAACAAGAACATCACCGACCCCGTTCTTGACCCTACGCTTTCCACTGTCCGCTCCTTTCCTAGGGCTCTTAATCGGAAATTTTGCTATGTTGTTGGACCGGTTTTTCGTACCCGGAGGTATATGGTTAGAACGACGTACTACTACGGCGGAGTTAACGGCCTTGAGTCGCCGCCGGTTTTCGATCAGATTGTTGATGGGACTGTTTGGAGCGTGGTGAATACTACCGAAGATTATGGTCAGGGATTGACGTCGTATTACGAGGGGGTTTTTGAGGCGAAGGGGAAGTCCATGAGTGTGTGCATTGGTTCCAATGCGTATACGGATTCGGATCCTTTTATTTCTGCATTGGAGGTTGTGCTGTTGGAGAATTCTCTTTACAATACGACGGATTTCAACAACCACGGCTTGCGTTTGGTTGCTAGGCATAGCTTTGGGTATAGCGGATCGAACTTACGGTATGTTTTAGAAAAGGGGGATAAATTGAATGCTCATGTTCTAATCTTTCGGCAACTAGCCAATTTGATATTTGTTGCTGGCATGAATTTGATCTAATATCTTCTTTGACGTTTTCTTAGTATTTCAATATTTTTTATATCATTCGCCATCTAATTCATTCTTGGTGTTCTTCCCTTTCCTCACAATTTACTGTTTTTGGTGTATGCATGTGTAGCCAGGATTTATATATTACTAGTAGGTTTCTTCATTTTTGCCATGTTTATGATTCTACACTTCAGCAGTTATGGTTAAACTATGGAAGAATAATCTCTAGAAAGAAAATAAAAGGCGGAGGGGATTGAATTGAATTTGTTTCTATCATCATAATTTGTGGCAGCGCTCCAAATTTAGCTCCAGAATTTGAGTCCCTTGTTCCCTAAGTTGGATGCCTTGATATATTTATTATCTTTTGTGTCTTTTTTCTGCAATTATTATCCGAACAACTACTGTTTGCATTACTTTTCTTTTCAAGTTTAGCGATTTTGAAATGACAGTTTCTAGCTAGAATGTCTATGAGTTGTCTCTGAATCTGACAATAATAATTTTGATTAAACTTGATTTCTGCCTATTCCTTTCTTTCTTATTCTTCTCTGCAATTTTTTGGAATTAATAGGTATCCCAATGACCAATTTGATCGGTTTTGGCAATCATTTGGGAGTAACAGTTGGAATGTAACCAATAGAACTGTATCTGCATCTGGTATATGGAATCTCCCCCCATTAAAGATATTTGAAACAGAGCTGAAGACTGATAAGCTGGAACCATTGGAGTTGAACTGGCCTCTTATTTCTCTTCCAGAACCAGAAAGAAATTTCACATATTACATTGCTCTGTACTTTGCTAATGATCATGCTTCATCATCAGATAACTCAAGGGTGTTTAACATAAGTGTGAATGGTATAACATATTACCGTGACCTAAATGCAACATCGGTAGGTCATGTTGTTTTCGCTAGTCGGTGGCCTCTTCACGGTCCAACGAAGATAACCTTGACTCCCTCTCCTCAGTCAAAACTTGGCCCATTGATAAATGGTGGAGAACTTTTTCACATTGTGCCCCTTGGTGCAAGAACTCTTGCAAGAGATGGTATGTAACTTTTTTGTTTTTTGTTTATTTTTTATATATATGATATGTGCCAACTATCGTTTATGGAAGCATATGGGTATATATCTAATTGTTGCAGTTCATAGCTTTTTGTTGATGTTAGTAAAAGGGGAGATCAACTTGAACTTAATCATATATCCCGTTTCTTGTCATTTTTTGGTTCCATCATGTAATTAGAATGAAGTCATTTTAGATGCCTTGTGAGTGCTCATGCAGTTTGTCAATGCCAAAGGAAATAGATTTGAATTATTAAAGCACGGGGGAATGATGGAAGAGGAAAAAGTTGACATTTATTTTACTAGCCAATCTCTGTTTTTTGGTCCATTTCATTCATGATTTGTCACATGCGATTTTAAGTGTATTTAGCAATATGCCAGATTGTTTTTCCATTGCTCTTAAGTATGTTGCAAATAATTTTCTGTTCTCCCGATGTTTATTTTGGTTAGTTGTAACCATCATAACATTGACTAGTTTTCTTATCATAGTTGTCAATCTGGAGAGAGTAAAAACGAGTCTGAAAAATCCCCCACCTGATTGGAATGGCGATCCATGCTTCCCTCATGAATATCGCTGGACAGGCATTACATGTTCTAATGGCTCTCGAATCCGTGTGGTTACCTTGTGAGTTTGAGCTCTTTGTGGCTTTTAAATTTTATATTTCATATTCACTTCATGTTAAAAAACTGCTTCTGTTTTCCTGATTTCAGAAACCTTACAAGTATGGACCTGTCAGGATCCTTATCACCTAGCGTTGCCAATCTTACTGCATTGTCCGGAATGTTAGTACTAAGCTAGAACTTTTTAAGTTAATTGAATTGAATAATGAAGTTTTCTTATTTCCAGTTCTTTCTTTTTGCAGCTGGCTTGGAAACAACAGTTTGTCTGGACCTATTCCTGATCTCAGTCCTCTGAAGTTGTTGGAAATAGTGTATGTTCTGCACTTGTCCGTTTTATTCCATTTCTTATTGGGCACCTGAAGGCGATTGAATAATTGCATATGAAAATATATCATAAGCGATAGCATTGAAGTGTTGTCATGGTTTCACATCTGTTAAAAAGTTTCTTTTTTTCCTCTTCTTTTGTTGGTGGTTTGACAAGGCGGCTATAATATTCCGATTTATCACTTAGCAGTTCTTAGTATATAATGTACATTACCTGCCCTGAAGATCTTGACAGAGTTGGCTCCCTGAATATAGTGTTTGACATTTATCAATTTTGTTTGTGGATTCATCTTGTTGACCGTCTCTTAACTTTTGCTTTTCAACTTGTCACAATTATTGAATTTGTGTTTTTTCCTGTGAAGGCATTTGCAAGATAATAATTTCAGTGGAGAGATTCCATCGTCACTTGGGAATATGCCTCGCTTGCTGGAACTGTAAGTTTACTTGTATTATTTTATTGCTTAAAGATTCAGTATTATTCCTTGGTTCAGGAAAATCTAGTATAGAAGTTGGGTGCATTTTACAAATTGGTTATCCTAAAATTATTCATCGCTGTGGGAGTTTGCTGCTCTGCTGCAATCTTCTTGATGTATAATTCTCATGCTTCTGACTGCATTGCCTTTACATAGTAGTTTGAAACGTAGAAATTTTTTAGCCCAATGCTCATTGTTTGATTCATAAGTTAGGTCATATAATGACTTAAGTAGTAGCCACCTTCTTTGGGGTAAGTAGTAGCCACGTTCTTTGGGGTTGATAGGAAATATATATCCGTAGAGTAGGGATATTTTTCTCTCATGTGTTTCAGATTATTTGGAACATTGTTAACTGTGCCATGTTTGGCTACGGGTTACCACATGTTGATGAAAATATGTAAATGATGCTAGTAACTTCTTAGGTGCAAAGTTGAGTTTGAGAGGCAAAACGATAGGGTGCTAAAGTAACTATTTCTTGTAAAGATAAAAATGATTGCAAAAAATACAATCCATAACCATAGCGCTGTATGTTTTACTTTTTAAAATCTTCATTTATCCATATTGTTCTTTCTGGAGGACCAGCTATCCTCTGGTGTAATTGTTGTCCTCGCCTTGTCTGGATCTTAGGAATATATCATACAGTTTGATCAACACTCTCATCTCTATTAGTTTTGTAGGATTTTCACCATTTTCTGTTCTTCTGTTTCATCTTATGTGTTTATCCTACTTATTCTTGAATAACTTTTCTGAGTATTTGGAAATTTTAGAGTATCTTTTGGTGACTTCATGACTTGTTTGAACATTTTTTTAATTTTTTATTGAATGGTAAATTTAACAGCAATTAATTAATTTGTTGTTCATTGGGCTTGATTTCCTCTTGTTCTAGGTTCTTATACAATAATAATCTGACCGGTGAAGTTCCTCAAAGTCTTATTAATAAAGGACTGGATCTTAGGTACTTGCTAACTGCCCATAAACTTTTACATCAAATTTTCTCAGGTGCACAATTTTTTCTAACTTTTGTAATTTGGTTGATCAGGATTTTTCCAGGAAACCATCTATTGGCGCCATCACCTCCTTCTTAGCAATTTTGTTTTTTGTTTTTTTTTTTTCTTATCCTAAAAGGTAAATGTAAAGCTAATTGTTTGCTCGTGTATAGTAGAGTTCGGGAAAGAACAGTTAAACATTTTGCCCTGTAAGTTCTTTAAGGAAACTGGCCTACCCATTAGCCTCCAATTGTGGAATAGAAATTTGTGCGATAGCCTTCTTTGTTGTAAACTGTACAAGTTTCCATACCCGGATGGTCCAAGTGACTTTATTCTTTGATTTATTGTCCACGTTCAATCAGCCCATGTACTCACAGACCGAGATTACTATTCTCCCATTCCCTAATTGTGTGCAAATTATTGCCCATGTATAATTGTTTCTTGTTAATAATATGATTTTGGGTTGGATAAAGAATTCTCAGCTTTGCTATGTCTCCTGTATTATGATGTGGTTCTGTTCCCCCCAGTGAATTCCCTACCCTTGGTCGTTTAATTTAGTGGGTGTTGTAGCTGATCCACTCTGTTTGCTGTTGCAGTCAACCGAGCTTAGCTGTATCAGTATGCTTCCTCTTCATTTGTCGCTTTCACTTGTTTCTTCTGTATTCATCTTTATTAAATCATTTGTCCTGCCCTTCTGGCAGTCTCGTCTGTTAGATTACTCTAGCCACATCTCCTCTACACGAAATTAATTCGATTTTAAAACATGCACACTCTTTTGAATTAATGTCAGATGTGCAGATACAGGTTCTGCACCACTGCTTCGGAATTCATAAATGGTGGGGGTACCATTGAGCGATCAAAGTTATGGAGTCTCCATGATCAATACATTGAGCCTTTAGGACCAAATAATGTCTTACAAAAAGCAATTCAGGTTCGGGTCGGATGTGTATACATATATTTATCCATCTATTTGAATCATTAATGTTTAATATGAAATCTGATGCCCTTTTTTAAGAATAACGAATGGTTTTAACAATTGAAGATAATTTTGGACCCAGGTTCGATTCTGAAAACTGCTATTGTATTGTACTGAAATGTGGGTGACCCACTGATCCGAGGCTGCTGCATCCGGCATGTGACATCAAACTGTTCACTACCAAAATTTGCTATTCAGGAGGACAAAAGATAAAGTGTACACCAAAAAGGTATGTGGAAGCAAAAAAGCATAATGTGATTAATCAAGGAATAGCAACAAACAAAAACTAGAGGTCAGCATTTACAATCGTAGATTATTAGATCCACCGCCATAATCAACATTAATCCATACACTCGGAAAGAAAGTTGAAAATTTTGTCAAGAAATGAGACAATAGAGAGAGACAGAGAGAAGGGGGAAAGAGAGGGAGATTAACATGTTGGACTAAACTTGATGAGATCTTGAGCTGCTGACTTTAGCTACTAATTTTATCTTCTCATCTATCAAATCTTCCTTTCTTAAGTGGGAACAAGGGTGGCAAAACACTGCTCTTCACCTGTGTGCAGATTGGCACATTAATCATAGGCCTTATTCTTATACTGGCTGATCTTGTCCTTTCCAAACCCTTCTTTATCCTCTTTACGTTCTTCTCTTTGTTTCCTGTTGTCCCTTCCTTGCCTTCCTCTGTTGTGGCTGCATCAGCCATGGACCTGGAAGAAGACGATGACGAGGATGAAGAAGAAGATGGCGATAGCGCAGATGAAGCGCGTTGCTTCTTCAACCTCAACAATTCTTTCCACAGAACAGTGCATTTTGGCGGCCTCGGAGACGGGTCGTCGTCAAGGAACCAATTCACTTTGTTCTCTGCCTCCTTGTTTACCTCTATCTCCACCAAGTCGTCTTCATCTACATCTTTTGGAGATTTCAGGCTGATTTTGTTAAGCCTCTCTGCTTGCTGCATTTGCCAAAAGGGAAGAAGCTTCCCTTCAAAGAAAAGCTCGTCGGCCGCAATCATGGAGTGGCTGCTAACTTTATTAGAAAGAAACTCAAAATCAGCACTCCATGCCAGCTTCTCTGATCTCTCCTTCTTCTGTCTCTCACAAACTTCTTGATCTCTCTCTATCTGGGAATTAGGGGTGATGGAAATGAAGTTGCTTTCATCAAGAAACTCAGAAGAGAAAGATATCCGAGGACTGGAATTTGGTTCTATGGATGGTGGTGATGATGGTGGCGATGCTTGAACACTACTACTGTCTATGGAAACCATTTTTTCTCTCTAGGTGGGGTGTTTGGATTCCGGGAAATGGGGAAAGAAAATGATTGTGTCAGAGGTGGGAAAGTTGGGTAAATGAGCTGAGTTTGCAAATGGGGGGATTTATAGATGGAAGTTTTTAACCTGTTGCAAAATTGTGAAGGAAAAGTAAGATGTTTGAAGGGGGGGAGAGATTAATAAAAAAGCAAAAGTGGTCTGGTGAAGCCGAAACAAGCAAGGTTGTAGGTTTAAAGAGTGGAGATTATGATATGAAAGCAAACCGCACATGGACACCTAGGGCTCTAGGGAGCTACCTGACAAAAAGGCCCTCTTTAGCAATATATAATTACAATTCTTTTGCATGGCAAACTTCTATAAACTCCCTGTTATCTTCCACTTGATTCTCTTTTATTAGAATAAACATCCAAATAATCCAATCCCACGTTCTTACATTATTACATATTATCCTTGTCCCTTGGCCTAGTAGTGAGAATCCATTGTGTGTTTCAAGTAAAGGATTTAAATCTTTAGCTTTCACCAATTAGAGATGGGTCAAATGATATACGTTGAGTTTATTTAAAGGTTTATATTCATGGTTAAAAAAGAATTCCCTCACCTTCTAACTATTTAGTGATAGGGGAGGTAATGATGTTTGACTAGTTTGAGCTTCGTTCGGGTTGCCAGTCGAAATCTTATAGTAACCTATAAACTTTCTCGTTTAATTCATTTTTGCTTTTTTTTTATCATTGGAATATTTTGCTCAAATTGGTAGAAGATATCTTGAACTTTTTCTTTTTTTGAGTTTAACTATAATTGAAATTGGGAGATTTGAACATTTGACCTCTTGGTCGATAACATGTGCCTTAACCAATTGAGGTATACTCAGGTTGGCGAGAAGGACTTAAACTTACGATCCATGAAAGAGATATATTAATGTCTAACCACTTGAGGTTACTAGTCATGACCCTTGCTAAGTTGCTAATTAAATATTTGAAGAGCATTTAACATAAAGCTTAAGCCACCCACTTCGAAGGTGATAGGTAATAGATGGTTTATAATACAAGTTTTCATGATGCCAGTTAGATTTTTTGCTAAATATGCAATAAACTAGTTTTTAGAAGTTCAAGGTTTTGAAACAAAATAGAACTACTCTTTTTAAATAAATAGAAAGCTAGAAACAAAATTGACATATAAAATTCTCACTATTGAAACATTCTTTAAGAAAAAAGAAAAAAAGAAAACTTTACTAAAATGTACTAAACCTTTCATTGTTGCAACGCTCCAAAAGCTTTATATATTTTGCTAAAAGGTATAAAACATGGAGGAAAAAGAGGAAGAAAAAGGTTGAAAGCTATAATTAAGTACTATGATTGATTGAAATTTGAAACCAACAATACTAAAATAAATATGTAAAGGTTTTTGCTTGGTTTGACTCAACATTCAACATGTAAATGGAAGGATTCTGAAGCATCCATGTGGTCACATCACATGAGAGTAATTTTAGTTTTCAAGCCATGTGATTATGAGTTTTATATTAACCAAATTACTGATACCGCCCTTCCAAACACCCTTTCTTCTCATGGTATTCATGGGCTTTCTTGTCATTGTACATAATTTTTTTATAAAACACTGAAAAAGGGGAGGTGGGGATGGAATTAATATTAAAAGCTTCAGTTAAGATTTGGAAGCTTTGATTAAAATCCAGACAGCTAATAAATATAAGGCTTAATTTTGGGTTATTCTATTATTAAAGTAATATTAAAAATAAAAATAGAGTTTTTTGTTTTGATTATCTCTATGAGCACAGCACAATGTTCCAAGCTCTCTTTTATGTGCCCTTCCTTTTCTTTTGCTCCATTATTGAGAGGAGACACTAATATTACAGCTTTTCTTTGTCAGAATTAATTAATTAAATGCCCATAATTGTATTGGATTAAAGTGAAATCATCATTATAATGCAGAGGTCAGTGATTTAAAAGAATAAAGAATTTTGAACCTTGGGTATTCTTCTTATAAAATAAATAGCACTCCTTCAAATTGTCGTTATATGGTTAATATTTCAATGATTAAGACATTAGAAATTTTGGAAAAAATAAATAAATTTATACTTCTAAACTTTGAAGGTTGTATCAATTTCAACTCTAAACTTCCATAATTGAATCAATTTAAACATTCTTTTAGTGATTTATAGTTATTTTCTCTTGATTTCATTTAAAATCACCTCAAAATCACCTAAATAAAATTATTCTTCTTCCAAATTTCTACAGAGTAGCAAGAAAAATTATCACGTAATTATTTGTAAATAAGTAGAGAAAAATAGAGGAAGACAAGAAGATGAAAAACTGTTAATATTAATGAAAAACTATTACTATATGTTTGATCTCAGCATTTCTCTTTTATTTACGTTAGTCTCCGCATTCAAAGAAGTTTTATACACGTGTGGAAGTTATGCATTAATGGTTTTAAATCGAAATTCTAATGGAGTGTTTAAATTGATTTACTTATGAAAGTTTAATATTTTAATTGATACAATTATTAATTTGAAGTTTTACGTGATACAACCCCAAAAGTTTAAGGGTATAAATTGATTTTTTTTCTTGATTTTTTTTTTTTATAAATTTAAAGTTTTAATCTCTACCTTCGGATCTTTTTAAAAAAAAAATCTCTACCTTCACATAATGCTATGTTCTAAAGAAATCAAGAGTACTTTTTAAAAGTTTCACATCCTAATTGATTTTATGAATTTAATACATAAAAGATAAAATTGAAACTTGTAAAAAATTATGGACAAAGTTTAAAAAAAAAAAAGACATACACGATAAAGACAAAATTATATAAAGTTTATGTGTATAACTTTGTTATTTCCAAAAAAGAAATGTTTGTACGATTAATTAGCATATGGAAAATGAATTGATGAGATATTTCTTTCTTCCAAAATTTAGTCGTGTTAAAAATGCTGTTCTTTTCAATTATTTGAATGATTTATTGGATAATTAAATCTTTTTAAATTACACAAAAAAAATCAAATAATGATTCTAATATCTTTTTACTATTAGGAATAAAATCATAAATATCTAGAGATGTCCACGGGGGCGGGGTCGGGAAATGGCTTCCTCGTCCCCGTCCCTGCCCCCATTTCATTCTCTGTCTCCGCGAAATTCTTCATTTAATTTTCCGGGGAATGGGGTGGGGAATCTTCGGGAATTCGCGGGGAATAATTCTCCGTTTATAATTTTCATTTTTAAAATTTGGTCAAATAAAATCTATATTTTTTTAAAATTTCTATTTAAATTGTTAATTCTTAATAAGAGATTTCTATTTAAGAGATTTTTTTTCCATTTCCTTAAAAAAATAAAATAATATGGAATAAAAGTTTAGATTTATGGTTTATTATATATATACAAATATATATATTAAAAAAGAAAAAAGAAATCGAGGCGGGGTCGGAGAACGAGGTAGGGACAGGGCGGAGAATGTATTCCTCATCCTTGTTTAGCTAACGGAGAAAAAATCTTCCCCACTCCTTACCCCATTCTCCGCCTTAATCGGGATTCTCTATCCAGTTAGAGGCGGGTCCCTGTGGAACTCCGTCTCCATGGAAAAAATGGACATCTCTATAAATATCGTGTTTGGTCTCACTTCACGAGTTAATAAAATTTTAGAAAGTTGACATTGGTTTTATGGAGTACTCAAAAAAAAAACATTGGTTTTCTTGCAACTAATCTTTATAAAAAAAAAAAAAAATGAAGCGAATATAAAATTAATAATTAAATATGTTGGCTTCGAATTGTTGTAGCTGTACTACCATAGATGTATTTAATTTTCAATATCCTTTTCGAATTTGATGTATTAATTGCGTTTGGTCAAAGTCAACTCTTTCGGTTAACGTTTGCAAATTTGAAATATCTACGGAACAGAAATTTGATTTTGTGGGCCTTAGTGGACTTTGATGGTCCTTAGTGGGCCAGACCGTAAACAAATGGCCCAAAACGAAATTGGAAGAAGAAAAAATTCTAAATTTAGCGGTGTTTGGCGTCGCCCGGACTCGAACCGGAGACCTTCAGTGTGTTAGACTGACGTGATAACCAACTACACCACGACACCTGGCGGTATTACAAATAACAATAATAATTCTTGTTTAATAAAAACAAATGATTTGACTTAACCTAAAATTTTAGACTATAGCTTCTATTTATCCTTTAAAAAGTTTCTAATGAATCTATTGACACTAACAATAGTAGTCATAGAAAAAAAATATAATAAAGCAGGCTACTAAATTGAAATTTGATGAAATTTTTAGGTTAAATTACAAACTTCAAACTTTTACAGTAATGTTTACTTAATCTCTATACAATAAAGTAAGGTTTGAACCTCTAACTTCTTATAGTATGTTTAGAATAACTGGTGAAAAAAATTCTTTTTAAACAAAATCAATTTTTCTATAAACACCTTTGGAAAACATTAATAATTTAAAGTGTGTTTAGTATAGTTTATTGAGTGAGTTTAGGTGATTAAAAGTAGTTCTTTAAAAAAAATTTAGTGCTTCCAAAAAAATTGGATTAATTTAAAAACTTTTATTTGAAGATATACTTGATCGGTTGATAGATAGATAATCCAAAATGACTTTAAAGTAATTAACTGAAAATCCTCTAAAATAAAAATAAATTTATAATTAATAGAATCACTTTTGAATATAGTGCAACAAAAAAAAATTGTTATTTAAAATACTTTTGAAAAAATGTAAGATAAAATAATATTTTTATTGAACATATATTTTTTTCAAAAGTGTTTAAACTAGATGATATTCCAAGCAAAACCTTAGTCTAGGATATATATGTCTTATCTAGTAGAGCTATACTCAAGTTTGGCACTTAATCTCTATACTTTAAAATGTTTCTAATAAGTATTTGGACTTACAAGATCATATCTCTATGTTCATGTTCATGTACTTTAAAAAGTTTTCAATTGGTCTTTAAGCTTTAAATTTTGTATCTAATAGGTCACTAATAAAACTTTGTCATTTCAACACTCATGTGATATACTAATTGTATTTTTTAAGGACACGTAGCATGATAATTTCGAATAGATTTAGACATTTGGTGGCATAAGGGAGTATCCAATAGGAAAGAAATATTTGTGTATAAGCATATTTTCATCCATTTGCAACAAAAAGGCTATAGTATCCAATAGAAAAAGAATATCATAAAGGTGTAAGAATCATGAGAAAGGTACTAAGTAGCAAAGACACACCAAATCTTTATATTAAAATATGTGTGACAAACCATATACATACAAACAAGGTAATTATTTTGTGAAAAAAGTGATTGGCTTGTGGGGAAAAACTTTCTCTTCACCCTATTTGAGAGAATGGAAAGGGAGGAACATGTGGGCATGTGAGGTGTCCTATTTAAATACAAAATTGGAGGGACACATACCCTAAATGCAGTCACCAATAATCACTTCAATTCTTTTCTATTTTTTCCTCTCACTTTATCCCCTTAAAAAAAAAAAGAGAGAGAGAGAGAGAGAAATAATATTAACCATCCAAGCCAATCAATTTGATAAGAAGAAATTAAAATTAAAAAAAAAAAAAACCCCTAATCCAAAGAGGAAAATAAGAAAAATGTTAGAGCCAAAATATATTTAGGTCTTCCTTATAAAAACATATTTTGCAAAAGGTTGAACCAAGCCAAAGTGTGTTAAGAGATCTCTCAACAAAAACAATGTCAACAAAAGGAAAATAGGCTATTAAAGAACTAATGTCACTTATAAAATATCCAAGCCCATTTCAAAGATGTCATCATCTTCTTTTTTTAGTAGGTTTTTTAACAACCAAATAATTAGTTTTGATTTTGATGTTTCTCCACTCTTAACAAGATCTCTACCAATGAAGCCCTTTGGCATCTTCTCACTGTCTTAATCCTCAAAGCATTCTATTATTCATTCTCTTTTCCTATTTCTTCATTATTGTATTTTACTTTCCCTATGTATATCAACTCCATTTCAATTTTTAATCTACTCATATATATTCCTACTAATGTCTAGTCTTTTTCTAATATATTTGTGTGTCTAAAAAATCTTTGCCAACTATGAATGATTATGATATATGACTTTTTAAAATGAGTATGTATTTTAATGCGAAAGATAAACATCACATTCCTAATATAATATTTGGTCCATAAGTTAGGAAGTTAAGTTTATGTGGTTTAGAGTTAAAGAGAGAAGTCGAGCTTACGTTTGGTATGCAAGTTTGCTTGTCGCAATCAACAAGTTTGTTAATTCAGTGAACTATCTAAGCCTGGTTTAAATATAAATATAAACTTATGAAACTTATTTTTTTTTATTACTAATTTTTTTCAAATCATAAACCTACAAGCTTAACACAAGTCACACAAGCCCAAGTTTCTATATCTTGTTCTTTTGTACACATGTTTTTTATTACTTTTTTTTTTCAAATCATAAACCTACAAACTTAACACGAGTCACACAAACCCAAATTTTTATAACTTTTCTTTTGTACACAATGCATGCATTTGCTACATTGACCATAATTTTTCTACTTGGCTTGACCAACCCAAATTTATTAAAATCACAAGCTAAACATCTCTCACAATATAAGTCTTTGGGTGTGTTTGAGAGGGTGTTTCTAAACTGTGCTATTAGCAAACATATTATAATTATAACTACTTTAGTAGAGAATTCTTGATGAAAAATCAATTTGATATTTGGTTTTACAATCTTAAAATTGCTTTCAAAGAGTTAAAGCACTTGAGCCAAAAGAACTTTATAAGAATTTTCTAAGAGTTCCTTTATATTATTCTCAAACATAAGGTGGTTTTTTTTTTATGACAGACTTAGGTGAATTTGAAAGAAAAAAAAACACGTGTTTTTGGTTGAAAAAAACTTTGGTTTTTGAACATATATGGAAGTAACAATTTAGTTTGTGAACTTTAGTTCGTGCATTTCAAATTTTTAATAATTTAGTTCCTGAGATTAACCAGATATGTGCTCATTTCTAGTGAGGTTCGACTGAGAAAAAGAAAAAAGTCCACTAGAATAGATAGAAAAAACTTGTGCATAAGCAAAGAGCTTGAGGGGTTGGGTTTTAGGGAGATGAAAGCCTTCAACCAAGCCATGTTAGCTAAGCAATGCTCGAGGATCATTAGAAATTCGGAGAGCCTGCTAGCTAAGAGTCTTCTAGGGAGATACTTCAAGGATGGTGACTTTATGAAAGTGTTTTTTAACCTATATTTTCAAATTTTTAACTATTTAATTTCTATGGAAGTGTTTCAAATTTTTAATATTTAGTCCTTATACACTACAAGAATTTTGGTTTCTCCCGACGTTTTTTTTTCTGACGCCGAAAATGTCGTCGGGAGAAACGGCTTTTCCCGACGCCACCTAAATGGCGTCTGAAAAAGCACCTTTGCTGACGCCATGTTAAAGTGAGTCGGGAAAGGGTGACCCTTTGCCGACGCCGATTTAACGGCGTCAGGAAAAGTACCCTTTGCCGACGCCATTTTAAACGGCGTTGAACGGCGTCGGCAAAGGGTGCCATTTGCCTTACATCATATGAACTGCGTCCGCGAATTGGAAAAAAGGTCACCCTTTTCCCGACGCCGTTTTAAACGGCGTGGCAAAGGGTGACCTCTTTCCCGACGCCTCTAACATGGCGTCGGGAAAGGGTACTTTTCCCGACGCCGTTTAAAGCGGCGTCGGGAAAAGTTTCACTTAGAAAACCCTAACCCCATTTCTTTTTCTTCCCTCTTTCTTTCTCCCTCTTTCTTTCTCCCTGTTCGATTTTTTTCTTCTCCTCTGCTGCAGCAGCCACCACTGCTTGCACAGCCACCCTCCTCCAACATCGTCGCCGCCCGCCGCCACCTTCTCGCCGCCGCTGCCGCCACCCATTTTTCCGTTAGGTTTCCTTTTTTTTTTTTTTCCCTTTTTCTCCCTCAACATTTGAATTAGAACAAACTCTTATTTTTTTGGCTATCTAAAATCTTGATAGAAGTTTGAGTGCTTTGAGTTTTTGTTTATTTGCTTTTTTATTTATTGATGGCAATTTTGTAATGATTTATGCTTTTGTGTTTATTGATTTTTTGGTTTTGGCTATCTAAAATCTTGATAGAAGTTTGAGTGCTTTGATTTGTTGTTTATTTTCTTTTGTGTTTATTGATGGTAATTTTTTAATGGTTTATGGTTTATGGTTTTTTTGTTTGTTTGTGTGTTTTTAGTTTTAAATTGGAGAATGGATTTCTTGGTGAAATATTGTTTAATGGATTTCTTGGTGAAATATTGTTTGGCAAATGATTTGATTGTGGTTTGATTGAGCATTTTGGGGGCGTGTTGTTTATTGTTGTTTGAATTGGCATTGATTATGCATTGGTAATTGTAATGGGAGGTTTGTTTCTTTCTTGAATTTTTGTTTAGGAAATCTTTTGTTTTTTAGCCTAAAAGCTTTGGTGACAAATAAAGAAATTAAATCAATGAGTTAGTGAGATTCGAAGTGAGATTTGATAAGTTAGGCACATTTTTTTAAAGGTTAGTTTGAGTGAGTTTGTGGGGTGTGAAATGTGTAATAGGTGGTGAAGTGCTAAGAGATTGTTTTGGTTGTAATGCTCCTAAGTTTAAGTTTAGTTTTGAGATTATGTTCATAAGTTTAGATAAGTTAGTTAAGTCTAGTGGTTTTGATTGTTTTGATCCATTTAAATGGATGATGTGTGCTAAGAGATTGTTTTGATAAGTTTAGTTGTTTTTTTTTAATTAAATGATGTTAGTATTCATTTTAATGTTAAGTTTGTTAAGGTATATTGTTTGTTTTAATTTGATGAGTTAGTATTCATTTTCATGATAAGTTAGTTAATTTTTGATGTTATGTTCATAAGTTTGACATGTTAGTTGTTTGTTTTAATTTGACTAGTTTATTTGTTATGTTAATTGATAAGTTAGTATATTGATCTTGTAGTGATCATATAATTAATATTAGGTATTGTTTTTCATAGATACTTCGAGGTCGATGTTATTCTCAAAGGCTCGGGACAATGGTTCCAATGAGATGCCTTGAGGTTTGTCTCTCCTTTTTTCTCATGAACTTTTTACTTTTTGGGGCAAACCCATATGCATATATATTAGCATCTTTTGCCTTGATTTTATACTTAGCTTTGTCAATTACTTTGTCTCACATAATTCTTGTTTGAATCAATTGGTTCTGCTTTGATTTGTCGTTGAAATATTGGGACGAACTGACATTTTGTTTTTTTGTAGGTGCTTCGGGGTTGATGTGCATGCGAGTAAGATTATGGACGAGATTTAGGATGCATTTACGAGAAATTTTGTTTTTCCTAAGTGTTTTATGTAATTTTAGTTTTGTTTCTAATTTTATATAAACAGAAATTGTATGAACAAATTTTGTTGTTTGGTTGATATAAAATTTGGCATAAATTTTGTAATTATATTTGAATGAAATATGGAATATTTTTGTTTTATATACATTTATTATCAGGTAAAAAAAAATGCATTACAATAATATTCGAAAGAAAAAAAATGAGATTTAAAAAAAATAATATTAAAAATCAATACCAGACTTTTGCCGACGCTGGAATAGGTGGCGTCGGCAAAAGTGACCTTTGCCGACGCTAATTTTTTGCGCGTCGGCAAAAGTGACTTATGCCGATGCCCTTAGTTAGCGTCGGCAGAAGTGGGTTCTGCCGACGTCACCTATTTTGGCGTCGGCTAACCCTCTCCCGACAGATCAATTCCAACGCCCCTGGCGACGCCCATTGTCTCGTCGGGAAAGCCTTTCCCGACGCGTTGTGTGACTTTTTCCGACGCTTTCGTGCGTCGGAAAAAGTCCAAATTCTTGTAGTGATAGGTTGAAAATATAAGTTAATTTCATGAAAGTTAAGGTATGAAAATAAGTGTTTTTAACCCATATTTTTAATGATAACAAAAGTACACTTTTAAGTCATGCTAAAAGAACTCTCAAGCATCACAAATTATCAAAAGAAGTTGGAAATGATCCAATATATTCTAAAATTGTATTAACTGTTATTAGAGAACATACAAATTTCAAATTTGATTTCTTCTCAAGCTTCCATTTCAACAACCGAGCATCTGCCGTTAGGATTAATTTTCTTGAAAATAGAATTCGAAAACAAAAGTCCTAAAATAATTGAGTAGATTATAAAGCCCATTTGGTACAAAAAATGCTAAATTATAGAAAATGCCCCTAAACTTTGTACCTTATTTCAAAAATGCTCATGAACTTTCAAAAGTTTCGTTAATACTCTTAAACTTTTAAAAAAAGTTCAAAAATACTCTTACCGTTGGTTTTCGATGGAAACCGTTAGCACTTTGTTTCAAAAATACCCCTAAACTTTCAAACAAAAGTTCAAAAATACTCTTACAATTAGTAGAAATCATTAGTACCTCATTTTAAAATACACTTGAACTTTCAAAAGTTGTATTAATATCCTTAACCTTGGAAAAAAAACCTTTAAAAATGCCCTTATCTTTAGTATATGGATGAAAAACATTTATCTACACTTCATTACCTCTCTCTTCTCCATTTCTTCTCCCTCTTGAGTTGCTTTGCCTAACACTTCTCTATTATTCCTACTTTTTTTCCTTTCTTTTTCAATACTCTCTTTAATCACTTCTTCCATTTTTCAATCTCTAAAACTTCCATCTTCAATCAAGGTATATAGACTATAGCAAGAAGAAAGGAGAATAATGAACCATTAAGGGACCTTAGGATATAAATGCTTTAACAAGATCGTACGTTAGTAATTTGAGTTAGTATGTTTGGTTTTAATACACAAAAAGAGAGACATGTTGAGAATTTGGTCATAATTTTGAGGACATCTAGTGGGAGGCAAAATAAAGAAAATATATGCATTACCAAATTTGTAGCTGATGAAGATTGTATTAATTGAAAAATAGAGAAGTGTTTTAGCGATTGAAAAATGAAAAAAGAGAATTAAGAGGGTATTGAAAAAGAAAGGAAAAAAAAGAGAAAAAATAAAGAAGTGTTAAGCCATAGATTGAAACAAACCAGGAGAGGAAATAGAAGAGGGAGGTAATGAAGTGTAGATAAACAGTTTTCATCCATATACTCATGGTAAAAGCATTTTTTTAACATTTTTTAAGGTTAAGGGTATTAATGCAATTATTGAAAGTTTAGGAGTATTTTTAAAATGAGGTACTAACGATTTTTATCGATATATTAACGGTAATAGTATTTTTGAACTTTTTTTTGAAAGTTTAAGGGTATTATTAATGAAAATTTTGAAAGTTTGGAAGTATTTTTGAAATAAAATACTAACGGTTTCCATCCAAAACTAAAGTTATTATTGAATTTTTTTTTTGAAAGTTTAAAGGTATCAATGAAACTTTTAAAAGTTCAAGGGTATTTTTGAAACAAAGTACAAAGTTCAGAGATATTTTCTATAATTAGCCTACAAAAAATTGCACCATATTTTAACAAATTATTCAATGAAACTGTTATAATGTGGTTGTCTCATAATAATGGTTAGATGTAGAGTCAATAACTTTCATGCTTCTAATAATTACTGTATATAAATTCTAGGTACTTCTCTCTCTACATCAACGGTGGAAAAACTTTCAACTACATTGTAGCGGTTTTACCAAATAATTTCTCCCATTTTTTAGGATCTTTTATTTTGATGATGATGATTAAGAGAGCAGACATTGCAAAGCCAGGGTGAGCAGAGGACATTGATGTGAGCAGAGAACAGAGAAGAATTTCGAATAACTCCAAAAGGTCCCACGAACACCATTCTCTTCTCTTTTCTTTAAATTTTAGTTCCAATTTCTTTCATTTCAATTCCCAAATCAAATCATACAGAATGAATAATGGTCCCATCCAAATTCCCTTTCCCATTTCTTTTCTTTTCTTTTCTTTTTCTCTCTAAAACATTTTATCTGTTTTTCTCTTCGATCCGTCTTTTCAAACTTTTTTTTTTCTCTGATCCCTTACCGACAATTTCTGATCTGTAGTTATGATTTATTTGCTCCGTCAACTCCTCCGTCTTCTCCGCCGTACCTTATCCTTTTCCCGGATCCGAACGGCCTTTTAAACGACGTCGTTTTCGTTTTCATCGCCATCTAAAACGACACCATTCTTTTCTTCTTTTTTTGTAAAGGCAATATATTAATAATGCAACAAGAGCCATCTCAGCACAAAACACCACCCTCGTACGGTGGATGGTCACGAAACTCAGCCATGCCCAAACATAACATACATGTTATAGAGATAGAAGGATCTTGTGTAGTCGATCACAATTGTATAATCTATCTCAAATTACCAAGCAAGTAACAAAGGAGTGCTTAGGGTTATTACCCCCAAACCACTGGTACCAACAGTTGATGAGGACGGAAAGCTTTCCATGCACTAGTCACATAAAGAGGCCCAACTGATTAGGTACCTAGAGAACTCTATCCTTCCTATTAGGGCTAGGACGAATAGAGTGTATCAAAATAGAAAGTTCCAGCAACTCCAAAGAACCACAAGATTGGTGCCAATAATCGTTAGGCAACAAAAAATTTGAAACCGAAGAATGAATATGACTGGCATCATCATCGAAATGATGGGCCCTCGAAAGTCAAGAATCGACCCAAATGAGGCATCTACGCCCATCTTCTATAGAGAAGCAAACAAGTTGGGGGAACGATCACACAACCCAAAAATTGACCTGCAGGACTAGGACTACTGAGAGGAAGGCTGAACAGTCCAAGTAGATCGCCCACACATGATTAAAAATTTGTGTCGTCTTTTTAGTTCTTAGTATTCACCTGTTTTTAAAAGTTAAATAAAATGACTTTAAATAAGGTTGGCTTAAAAGTTCCAATTTAACTTTGAGTTAATTACACAAGTATCGTGTATAAGATTTTTTTTTTTTTTTTTTAGTACAATAGGGGTTGAGGGATTTGAACCACATGTTTCGTGGTCGTTAACACATTTGATATGTCAGTTGAGTTATGCTCTCCTTGGCTCATGTATGAGATATTTTATTAGTACAACTATTGACTATGGGAATTTGAACATCCAACTTGAAAGAAAATAATAAATAACAATTACATTTGAACTATATTGACTTTATTGAGCATCACGTATAAGATAGTATTTTTAAGAAATAGTCAATCTATTTCATAATATTTCAACTAATCATTCATAAAAAATAGCTTGTCATGTCATTATATAAAATGACCATTGCCCCTATTAATGATTGTATTTATTTTTTAAAAAAAAAATAATGATAATTTCTTAAATTGTGTTAATCAATCTAATTTTTCAAAACCCTCATTTCAATATTTTAGTATTTTCATGATTTTCTCATTTCAACAAAATATTATTATCATTTTATTTATTTGTATGTATTTAAACTATATTTCTCTAATACATGTTTAAAGCATATAATAGTATATATACTTCTAAGTTCTAATAAATAAAATAATTATACATATAAATTATGTACATCATTTAACCTAATGTAAAATACATAATTTATTTATAAAATTATGAATTCAACAAAAATAAATATACCATAATATTAATGATATATACCCACACTTAAGTAACATAATACATCATAGGATATTTTACATTGACATGGATTAAAAGTAAAATGTAGAAAAAGAAGAAAATTTTAATTTTGAATAGTAATTAAATGGTTAAATTGCCAAATTTGTTGAGTTTTGTCATAAATTTTACCTATTAAATTCGATTCGTCACAGAGGGATTCAGGACAAAACTCACGTAAATAATAGACTCGTTATTAAAAGATGTGGCTATATTTTAAAAAGGATATCTGTATATTATTGCATAATCATTCATAGAGTTTTGATGGTTTGGGCTTATCTTCAATTTTGGTCTATATGATTTTAAACGTTTCAATTCAATATTTATAGTTTGAATTTAGTTTTAATTTGATCTCCATGATTTTAGAAATCGTCTCAAAATCGTGTTTCGGGTGTTGAAAATTCACATATTTTATGTTATATTTTTTACTTAGTCTTAAATCATAATATCAGTCAACTGACACAATTACCATAATAGAAAACTGTTATGTGGAAAAGATTTGTCAATTTGACATTGACAAGTATGATTTGTGAAATTTGGCCAAATCATAAGAGGACTAAATTGAAAATTTTGAAACGGTAAGAACTAAATTTAAACTAAATTCAAACCATAAAGATCAAATTGAAACTTTTAAAATATAATTTTTCATTTAACCTAATAATTTTTTCATTTTCAAAAAACAAAATTGGTTAGATTGTTTGAGTTTGTATAAGAATGAAAACAATTTTTTTAATACAATAGGCTAAATTATAAAAAATACTCATGAACTTTGTACTTCGTTTCAATAATGCACATGAACTTTAAAAAGTTGCATTAATACCCTTAACATTTCAAAAATTTTCAAAAGGACCTTACCGTTAAGTAGGTGGACATAAAACATTTATTCTAACCCATCACTTCACTTCCCTTTTTCATTTCCTTACTCTTCTCTCTCATATGCTCTAATTTATAGCTTAACACTTTTCCATATCTCCTATTTTTTTCCTCTCTTCTTCAATATCCTCTTATTAATCTCCTTCTTCCATTTCCAAATCTCTAAAACTACGCCCTTCTTTCTTACAATTTTTTCCAATTAATTCCAAATGTCTCTTCCCCATTGAAATTTTCTTGTTGTATTTTGTTAAAATTGTTTGATGAATGTGCAGAAATTGAACCAAATATAAAAATTGCAACATTTTATTGAAAGTTTAGGGTGAAAATTGATACATTATGGCAAGTTTAGCAATCAATATTTTTTATGTATTATTTTCCATGCAACTATTTAAAGTTTAAGGATATTATTGAAATGAAGTACAAAATTTAAGAATATTTTCTATAAATAAATAAATAAGTAGAAGTTTCAACCTCCCATCGTACAATAATGTATCATTATTCTTTTCTTACATAGTCACTTGGTACAAAAGCAATAATTATTTTTTCTCTTTTCTACGAAGCATTTGATATTATTATTATTATTATTTTAGATATATCATTTGATATTTAAAACAATTAAATAATATATTTAAATCACAACAACTTTAGAAATACAAATAAATAAATGAGATCTCCAAGTCGATATCAAATCTTCTAAACATCTTGTCATTAATTATTGGATTACTAATTCAGGGAATGAAATTAGAGAGTGGATGTTGGCGAAAATAATTGGGGATAAGCTTGGATTGCCGTGTAATGGACTGAATACTATTTTTTTTTTTCTTAAAAATGCATTATTTGGGCTATGTGATAGCTACTTTTCATAGATTTTCTTTTCATTATCAACTTAATAATTTTCAAACTACATAACTAAACAATAATTAAATCTTAAAGCAATACATTTCATCTAACATTAATTACATCACTTCATATGAAGTGAAGTGAACATCCAATAACCAAGTGAGAGAAATATTTTGGCATTTCTACATATGTTTCAAATTATAAAGGTTGTCAAGGTGGGCATAACTCAACGAGCATAAATCATGTACTCTTAATCAAGATGTTAGAGGTTCGAATTTCTCACCCTACATATTGTCAAAAAAAATTATAAAGGTTAAAATATCATTTTAGTTATGTACTTTGAGTTTCATTATATTTTAGTCCTTGTATTTTTAAATGTCCAAATTTAGTCTTGTACTTTCAATAAAGCTTAAAATTGGTCTAGCTTGAAGTTAGTTTTTTAAAAAAATTAGTTAAATAATAATAATAATTTTCATGCAAGAAAAGACACAATGTGAACATATTTTTAAAATTTATAGAGAGAATATTAATAGAGACTAAATTGTTTGGTTAAATTATAAATTTAGTCTCTCAACTTTGAAGTTTGTGTCTGTTTGGTCCCTAAAATTTTAAAATTATAAATTTAATCCCTAAACTTTCGAATTTTAAAATTCACAATCTATTAAACGCAAAATTGAAATTTTAGGGTTCCATTAGACATAAAATTTAAATTTATATCTAATAAATCAACTAATTTTTAAAAATTTCGTATTTGTCAGGAACCTATTAGACATACAAGTGAAATGTATAAAAGTTAGCAATAAACTAAAAGTAGGGACCAATTTTAAACTTTATTAAAAGTACGTGGACTAAATTTAGACATTTGAAAGTATAGGACTAAAATACAATGAAACTCAAACTACATTGACCAAAATGATATTTTAATTATTTATAAATTAAAAATTAATTTTTTAACGGGGTTAATAAATTTTTTAGTTAAATAAATATAGAGTAGAGGTGATGAATTGACCTTTAATTTTAAAATAAAAAATGTTTTACCCACCAAATTATCTTGGTTTTGGCTAATTCTCATATTTTATTAGTTTAGTGACGATTCTTTTTTTTTTTTTTAAACTTAAGAATCAACTTATATTAAATCAAAGTCAAATTGGCTACAGAACATACACTTCTCGATAGGACTCATTTTCTAGAATGTTTAGATTCTAATATGAAAAATTACTCATCCACGAAGCAAAAGACAAACTAGCACATTTCCTTGTTAATTCATGTGCTAAAACATTTAAAACCCTATTAATATGTGTAAGAGAAGTGTAATGGAAGTTCGCCTTTAGACACATAATATCCCGCATAGTAGTGTGTGTATATGTTCTTGGACATCTTCTGATCCACTAACTATATTAATACAGCTTAGCGAATCAGAGAACACCAAAATCCAATTATATCCTCCTAATTGGGCAAGTCGAAGTCCTTCGTATAGGACCCTAGCTTCCGCACATAAAGGAGACATAATTGACATATGAAACCCATACATTACCGCAAAAAGTTCACCATTAGACTTCTCGATTGCCATACCAAAACCCATTTGTTTTGTAGCCACATCCCACGCAACATCAACAAAGATCTCCAATGAATCTAGCTGAACACCTGGATTTGGTCGCCAAATTGATAGCCTTTTTGGTATCGAATTGCTCACATTAACCTTCTAAAAGCCATATCAGCAATCAATAATCCATTCGCATTTCATAATTACATTTGGAATCATTTCATGATAAATTATTTTATTTCTATCACTCCATATAGCCCATGTACCTACACAAACTATATCAAAGTTATCTTGTGACAAGTCTTTAAACAACATCCACCATCTGTCTTGAATATGTAAAAAAGATGATGAGATCATAGTATTATTTAAAAGAAAAATTTTCCAAATATCCTTTGCTCTTTTGCATCCAAACAAAGCACTCCACCTTTTCCTTAGCAAATTGGACACAATGAGCAAGCCTCCAAATTTCTTCGCAGAAGATTGGACGATTGTTTGGCTATATAATAGAACAATTTCAGATATTCGTCTATAGAAAGTTAAAAAAGATAAACAAATAAACAAATATTTATATCCATTTTATTGGTTTTTTAATAGAGGGGTTATGTTCTATATAATACTAAATCATTTTTTTCCCTCCGTGTTTTAAGGCAAAGTTCGTGCTTGAGAGAATTTAAATACTCCTATAATAATAAATAAAACCGATTGGTGATCATGTGCATGCCTAAACTTAGCAAAATGCTACGTGTTACATTGTTTGTCCAGTAAATTGACATATATATTTTTTTATATATGTTAAATAATTTAAAAGTTTAAATCTCATTTTAGTTATTAATATTTGTTTTATTTTAGTCCCTACATTTTTAAAATATCTATTTTAGTCCCTAAATTTTTAAATTTGTTCTATTTTGGTCAGAAAACTTTTAAAATATATATTTTAGTCTCTGATTTTCTTTTTTAAAAAAAAAGAATAACCATTTTGATATTTACATATATTTTTCTGGTGAATATTTATGTACTAATAATATGTATTCAAGAAAAAATTATGCAACAAAATGATTACTTTTTGAATGTTTGAAAACTAAAATAGACCAAAATGTTTATTGTTTTCTTTTTTTTTAATATAGAGAAACAAGGCGGTTGGTAATGTTTATCGTTTCTTCTTCTTTAATTTTTATTTTAAAAAAAAAAAGACATAAACATGTTTGTGTTGTAAAATTGAGAGGCAAAACCGAGCACCAAAACTTTACCAAATCATATAATAATAATAATAATAATAATAATAATAATAATAATAATAATACAAGTAAAAGAATATAAAAGGAATATATATATATATAATAAACAAAACAAAATGGAGATTTATGGCAAATTAAAACAAAAGAAATTATAGAAAGTGGGAGAGAAAAATGGAGTGATTTCTTTTATCAAATCTCTATCTAAAATTATCCACAAAAAACCACTATTTATAGCCATAATAAGGAGAGGATGATGTGGTCCATTTGGACACTAATCTATGGCCTTTAGAAGACACTTTGGCTATGGAGAAAATGCCACTTGGCATGGATATCAAATGGGCATGTGGAATGGGCATTTATATGTGCCATATTTACAATACTCCCCCTTAAATGCCCATTTATATAAAATATGCCTCGTTAAAACCTTACTAGGGAAAAACCCAATGGGAAGAAAAACCCTAGTGAAGGAAAAAGAGTACATATTTTATATAGTTTACTATAATACATTCACTCCCCCTCATGGAGACATCACTTAAAGTCTTTGAGTCGCCGCATTCCAATGCTATATACTAATTTATCGAAGGTTGCAGTTGGTAATGCCTTTGTAAATAAGTCAGCCAGGTTATCTTTTGAACAAATTTGTTGTACAGTGATATCGCCATTTTCTTCAAGATCATGAGTATAGAAGAGCTTTGGTGAGATATGCTTTGTTCTATCTCCTTTGATATATCCTCCCTTGATTTGAGCTATACATGCTGTGTTGTCTTCGTATAACATCGTTGGAAGAGGTTTACTTGAAGACAAGCCACATGTCTGATGAATGTGTTGTGTCATCGATCTTAGCCATACACATTCTCGACTTGCTTCATGAATAGCGAGGATTTCAGCATGATTTGAAGAAGTGGCCGTTATAGTCTGTTTCACTGATTGCCACGATATAGCAGTTCCTCCACATGTGAATAGATAACCTGTCTGAGATCTAGCTTTGTGTGGGTCAGATAGATAACCAGAATCTGCATAACCAACTAGATCATACTTTGATTTGTTAGAATAAAATAAACCCATATCAATTGTCCCTCGAAGATATCGGAGTACATGCTTAACTCCGTTCCAATGTCTTTTTGTAGGACATGAACTATATCTAGCTAATAAATTTACTGAAAATGCAATATCTGGTCTTGTGTTATTAGCCAAATACATAAGTGCACCAATTGCACTAAGATATGGTACTTCAGGACCAAGTAGTTCTTCATTGTCATCTCGAGGTCGAAATATATCTTTCTTTATATCCAGTGAACGAACTTCCATTGGAATGTTCAATGGATGTGCTTTATCCATATAGAATCTTTTTAAGATTTTCTCTGTATAAGTTGATTGATGAACAAATATCCCATCTGCTAAATGTTCAATTTGCAAACCAAGGCAAAATTTTGTTTTTCCAAGATCTTTCATCTCAAATTCTTTCTTAAGATATTCTATTGCCTTGGATAACTCTTCAGGAGTTCCAATTATATTTAAGTCATCAACATATACAGTTATAATAGCAAATCTTGACTGAGATTTCTTTATAAAAACGCACGGACATATTGGATTATTTTGGTATCCTTCTTTCAATAGATATTCACTCAGGCGATTATACCACATTCGTCCTGATTGTTTTAATCCATATAATGATCTCTGTAACTTTATTGAATACAATTCCCGAGAACTTGATTCATATGTTTCTGGTATTTTAAATCCTTCCGGGATTTTCATATAAATGTCATTATCCAGAGATCCATATAAATACGCCGTGACTACATCCATTAGATGCATATCAAGCTTTTCATATACAGTCAGACCAATCAAATATCTTAGCGTTATTGCATCCACCACAGGAGAATATGTCTCCTCATAATCAATACCAGACCTTTGCGAGAATCCTTGTGCAACAAGTCTCGCTTTATATCTTGTGACTTCATTCTTTTCATTTCTTTTCCTTACAAATACCCATTTATATCCCACAGGTTTGACGTTTTCCGGTGTTGGGACTACTGGTCCAAAAACCTCACGTTTTGAAAGTGAGTTCAACTCTGCTTGGATTGCTTCTTTCCACTTCGGCCAATCCTTTCTACGTTGACATTCTACGATAGATTTTGGGTCAAAATCGTCACTTTCATGAATAATATCGTGAGCAACATTATAAGAAAAAATGTTGTCAATAATGATATCATTTCGGTTCCATCTCTTTCATGTTGTAACATAGTTTATAGAAATTTCATTATTATCCTCAAGCGTTTGATTTTCACCAATACTCTTTTGAGTAGTTGTATTCTGGATTTCTTCTGGAACATCCATACCTTTTATCGAATCATTTTGATTCTCAACTACTTTTCTTTTTTGAGGATTTTTTCTTTAGAACCTATTGGTCTACCACGCTTCTGGCGTGCTCCAGACTCATTATTGACAACTTGTTCCTTTGGGATATCAACTTTTGATGGAGCATTTGCAGCTGGTATATATGATTTAGTCACACTTTTAGTATCTGTGAATGCATCTGGTAGTTGATTTGCTATATTTTGCAAATGAATTATCTTTTGAACTTCAAGTTCACATTGATTTCTACGAGAATCTAAATGAGATAATAACGATGCATTCCATGTAATTTCTTTTTCCAACTTCTTAATTCCTCCCCCTAATGTTGGAAAATTTGTCTCATTAAAATGACAATCAGCAAATCGTGCAGTAAATACATCACCCGTCAGGGGTTCAAGATATTTAATAATTGATGGGGAATCAAAACCAACATATATTTCTAACCTCCTTTGAGGACCCATCTTAGTACGTTGTGGTGGAGCAATCGGTACATATACTGCACATCCAAAAATTCTTAGATGGGAAATATTTGGCTGCTGGCCATAAGCTAATTGCATTGGGGAGTATTAATTATAAGCTACTGGCCTAATACGTGCCAGTGATGTAGCATGCAAAATAGCATGACCCCATACCGATGTAGGAAGTTTAGCTCTCATAAGCAATGGTCTTGCAATTAGTTGCAGACGTTTTATAAATGATTCTGCTAGACCATTTTGTGTATGAACGTGAGCTACAGGATGTTCAACACTTATCCCAATTGACATACAATAATTATTAAAAGTTTGGGATGTAAATTCACCAACATTATCAAGTCGAATGGTCTTAATTGTATTATCAGGAAATTGTGCTTTTAACTTAATTATTTGAGCAAGTAATCTTGCAAATGCAAGATTTCGACTTGATAATAAGCATACATGTGACCATCTGCTGGATGCGTCAATTAATACCATAAAATATCTAAATGGACCACTTGGTGGGTTAATAGGTCCACAAATATCACCTTGAATTCGCTCTAAAAATGCAGGTGATTCAATCCCCACTTTAGCTAGTGATGGTCTAATAATTAATTTCCCTTGAGAACAAGCATCACATGACAACTCATTGGATTGAAGAATCTTCTGGCTCTTTAAAGGATGTCCATGTGAATTCTCAATAATTTTTCTCATCATTATTGACCCTGGATGACCCAATCGATCATGCCAAACACTGAATATTTCTGGATTCATGAACTTCGGGTTCATTATTGCATAACTTTCGATTACTCGTATATGAGTATAGTATAATCCAGAAGAAAAAGCAGGCAGTGTTTCTAATATACGTTTTTCATGTGAAACAATAGATGTTATATAGAGACACTCTATATTATTTTTACAATCAGTTTCAACATGATGATTATTTTCACGTATATCTTTAAAACTTAATAAGTTTCTTTTCGATTTGCTAGAGAACAGAGCATTATTAATTGTAAATCTTGTTCCTCTAGGCAAAATAAAGTTTGCTTTTCCAAAACCTTCAATCAGATTTGCAGAACCTGATATAGTATTGACTTTTGCTTCCAGCGTTGTCAATCTAGTAAAATATTTTCTATTTATGAGTATCGTGTGCGTAGTTGCGCAGTCTGCCAGACATAAATCCTCATTGCTCATTTTCGAGTTACTCAACATATTGAAATTGTTCATATTTCTTCATTGAAAAGAAAAGAAAAACGATTACAAAGAGTCTTAAATATATATACAAACAAAACAACAACAAAAACATACTAAACAGTACTTAATTATATATTTTCATACAAATCATCCTCTACTTGTTTGATTGCATCAATTCTCTCTCCAGGAGATTCAAAATAATCAGCTACATCAAGATGCATCATATTGGAGGGGTCAAACACATCATCTTCTTGAATGGCAAGATTTACCTCCACATTCTTTCCTTTTCCTTTTTCCTTCAGGGAAGCTTGATAGAGATCAACAAGGTGTTTTGACGTACGACAGGTACGTGACCAGTGCCCAGTCATTCCGCACCGGAAACATTTATGTTCATCACCTTTCGAGCTTCTATCTTGTGGAGCCTTTCCTTTATGATCATCACTTCGTGTGGGTTTCTTAAAATTATAATGCCCACCACGAAAATAGGTATTTCTTCCTCTACCGCGGTCCCGACCTCGACCACGACCACGACCTCGACCACGGTTATTAAAATTCACAGCATTCACTTCAGGGAATGGTGTTGCTCCAGTTGGTCGGGATTCGTGATTTTTCATCAATAACTCGTTATTTTGTTCAGCAACGAGAAGACATGAGATAAGTTCATAATATTTTGCAAAACCCTTCTCTCGATATTGCTGCTGCATGAGCATATTCGAGACATGAAAAGTAGAAAATGTCTTCTCTAACATATCAACATCAGTAATCTTTTCTCCGCATAATTTTAATTTTGAACTAATTCTGAAGAGTGCGGAATTATACTCACTTACTGATTTAAAGTCCTGCAACCTCAGGTGCATCCAATCATAACGAGCTTTAGGAAGAATAACTGTTTTTTGATGATCGTACCTTTCTTTCAAACCTTGCCATAGAACGTAGGGATTTTTTATTGTAAGATACTCCATTTTCAATCCCTCGTGAAGATGATGGCGAAGGAAGATCAGGGCTTTTGCTTTTTCTTGATTTGATGCATCATTTCCTTCTTTAATTGTTTCTCCAAGATTCATAGAATCTAAATGGATCTCAGCGTCAAGGACCCATGACAAGTAGTTATTTCCATTAATATCCAGGGCCGCAAATTCTAGCTTTGTAAGGTTTGCCATAATAACACTATCAAAAATAATAATATATTTATATTAGAAATTTAACATAAACCAAATGCGTAAAAATGGCTTACCTATAAGACTTACCTTTAGCGGGAAAAATGACAGAGTCTCGTGCTGATAACGTGTTGTAAAATTGAGAGGCAAAACCGGGCACCAAAACTTTACCAAATCATATAATAATAATAATAATAATAATAATAATAATAATAATAATACAAGTAAAGGAATATAAAAGGAATATATATATATATATAATAAACAAAACAAAATGGAGATTTATGGCAAATTAAAACAAAAGAAATTATAGAAAGTGGGAGAGAAAAATGGAGTGATTTCTTTTATCAAATCTCTATCTAAAATTATCCACAAAAAACCACTATTTATAGCCATAATAAGGAGAGGATGATGTGGTCCATTTGGACACTAATCTATGGCCTTTAGAAGACACTTTGGCTATGGAGAAAATGCCACTTGGCATGGATATCAAATGGGCATGTGGAATGGGCATTTATATGTGCCATATTTACAATAGTTTGATATTATTTTCTTTGTTTCTTACTCTATGTAATATTTAAATTAAAAAAGTAAAAGTTTTATATGAACATGAGTTTTTAAAATTAAATGTCCACAATTTTTATGTTATATTTATTACGAATATTATAAGTTAAGAAAAAAACACGGTATTTATTTATGTTTTAAAAAAAAACTAGAAACAAAAATAATGAACTTGAATTTGTCGTTAGAAATTTTTTTAGAAAATGAAAAACAAAAAGTATAAATAGTTACCAAACGTTTTTGTTACTCAAAAAGTCTAAACAAGAAGAAAAAAAAAAACAAAAACGTTAGGCCCCGTTTGATAACCATTTGGTTTTTGAAAATTAAGCCTATAAATGCTACTCCCACCTATGGATTTACTTGTTTTGTTATCTTCTTTTTACCTATGTTTTCAAAAACCAAGCCATGTTTTGAAAACTAAAAAAAGTAGTTTCCAAAAACTTGTTTTTGTTTTTAGAATTTAGCTAAGAATTCAAATGCTTCCTTAAGGGAAATGAAAACCATTGTAGAGAATTTGAGAGAAAACAAGCTTAATTTTCAAAAACTAAAAACTAAAAATCAAATGATTATCAAACGAGGTCTTAGTAACCCAATTCCTTAATTTTTTTTCTTTTATGTACAATCTATGTGAATTGGAAGTTCGAACTTCTAATCTCTCTCATAGTAATTTAAATCAATTAAGCTAAATTCAGGTCCGGTCGACCTCTTAAGAATTAAAATAACATAAACTTAAAGTCGACGGAAATCAGATTTACACCATGGTACGAAAATAGCAATTGTATTTTTGACCAAAGAGCATTGGAGGAGAAAGTGAAGGAGTTTTATGGAGACAGAGACTGATGGATGGATGGAGTCATGAGAACAGGCTTTAACATATTCCGAGGAAAAAAGCCTGAGGCCTTTTAATTCATTACCGAATATTCATGTATCATATTCATATGCGCTCTATTGCATTGCATTTATGACCTCCTTTCCTCATTTCCACATCCATTTTCCAATGTTTCCTTTTTCCATCCAATTTCGAATTTGATACTATACAACGTTATAGGACGCATTTACCTACATGTAATTATAATCAATCGCAATTTAAATCGTTGATCTTATATGGTTATAATTGATGGTATTTATTGACTTCTGTAATGAGGATGAAATGTGGGCCCCACATCATGCAATCTAATTATTATCTGATTATCATTTAATATTGACTCATCTTTTTTGCTTACGTCCCACCTTTTGCCATTTCTCTTTCTTGTAATCTTCATGATTATTTTTTATTTCTTCTTCCTCATCTTTCCTTTTTCTTTATTTTCTGGAATTTCTTCAAGTGGATAAAGAGCATTAAAATCATAATTATTTGTACGGCTTTATTAAAAAAATTCTTATCCATTTTCTAGACCATCATTTTGTCCGTGGCGAAAAGGTTTCGTGTATGGACTCTCAAGGGTTATTGTCTGTGATTTTTTACGAGAATCGATACAAGATTTTTTAGATCGATAAAATATAATTTTTTTGTGTGAGATTTTTTCAGGCCATATTTGCGAGACTTGCGTAGTAGTTTTGAGATTGATATTTAGATGAGATAAATATCGAAATCAATGTTTTTTTATACGTGAGTTTTGGCCCGATATTTAGATGCAATTGATATCGAGAGATTGATATTTTGTGAATTTTGATCCATGATATGCGAATGAGGATCTGTTATTATTGTTGGATCAATTTTTTATACATCATTTTTGGATTGGTCTATTACAAAAAAAATCATTTTAGAATAAATTAAATAATATTATCTTATTAAATCAAAATAACTGGATATTTTGTTTTGTCTGTTTTAAATATTTATATCAAGATTGTGTATTTTCCGTATTGAAATTTGAAATTGAATTAGATGAGTGAAATTTAGTATAATTACTATTTTATTTTATAAAATTCTACATTTTTTAATTTAAATTTAGGTATTAAAATTTTTTCAAGTTTAAAAATTCGAATAAGTAGATAAAATTGAAGAGGGGCATCTTAATTCTACATTTTAATAAATTATAAATATAAAAGGATATCATGGTAATCATATCTATTTCATTCAAATTCCAGAGGTAGTAAATATAATCAATTATAATTTCATTGCTTTTCGTCCCAATTACGCCATAATCTCATTACGATTGTGCCCAAATTCATTACAGTTTAGTAAACGTGCCCGTGATGTAAAATTGATGAACAACGATTAAAAGATACTTTCAAATTTACATAAAAAAATAATAGGAATCGCCTTGATGTATAGGTAGAACCAATCGAGTTGGAGAAACTATTCGAGGAGGGCGTCACGATGTGGCTGATAGTTTTGAATTGTTGGATGTATGAGAGAGAAATTGTAAAAGTATTTTGAATTTGTGTCTAGTGGTTATCATAAGTCATGTAAAATTTTAAAATCCACATATCCAACCGTTTATTAAAAGGTGGCTACATTGTGACGATAATAACTTTTCATCAAGTTGGTAGTTGCGGCTTTCATAGAAATAGCAGGGGAAGAACAAATTTACATACTTCCACCAAATTTAGATTAATAGTTAACGTTGACCAAGTGGTCTTTTTTTATGAAACTATGCATTTATCTATATATTTATTGTCTGCGATTTACGTTTTATTCAAAATCTTGGTTGATTTTGGTTGACTGGATCACCATTGATCTCTATCTCGCACAATCTTAATCAGTCTCACAATGTATGTAAATTCATATTTTGTTCAATCTCATTTGTCTTCAATTAACTTCAATTGATCTTATAAATAAAAGTGGTGTTTTTTTTTTTTAGATTCTTGAGTCTTGGTCAATCTCCGATATAAAGTTTTGAGCCCTACTTATTTAAATGACAATATTAACATCGACCAGAAAAGGAAAATATCTATGATAATAAAAAACAATTAGCATAAGTGTTTTTTTTTCCTTCTTGTGGGGCCTCAATCCTTTCAAAAAAAAAAAAAAGAAAAATCCCTCAAATTAGTTTCTGTTTTACCGGGAATTCAAAGTGGAGTGCGTTGACCGCGTGATAAGTTAATATGCTAACACGACAGGCGGTGAATTTTGGATTTCACAGACACAATATAACCAAACAAATTCGGCCACTGGGTCAAAATTGGGCTCTCTGGATTTTAATCAGGTAGAAGATCGTACCATTAAAATAGATTAAAGTTAAAACGTTCGAATCAATCAGAAACTTAAAAGTTGATTACAGTTTCCAAGGCTACAGTGACAAGACTTGATTAGATTCTAATGTCAAATAAAAACAGCAGAACATGACATGGGAAGGAAATTAACAAAAAAAAAAAGAAAAGAAAAGAAAAGAAAATTACAAGAATTTCAAACGAGGAGTTCCTCCTAAAAAGCAAGCAGAGATGTGACACTACAGTACAGACACAAACAAGTCTCTCTAATTAATTAACATTTAATTAGTGAAACAAAAAGTTCATTAATTATTTCATTAATCAAATCTCGTTACTAATCGTCGTCGTCGTCGTCGTCGTCCGCTTGCTTTCTACCATGGAGTTTTTGCAGTGAGCGATTGCACCTTGAATTGCGCTCTGCAACTCCTCCATTGACGACGTGTTGTTGTTGACGTAGTTCGTCGTCGCTCCGATTCTACTAGTTGGATACATGTTCGACAATCCGGTTCGAGACGATAGAATGCCGGAATGGCTCGGCGATGACCTAATCGACGACGGACAACTCGAAGCCAAATTTCTTCTTCTCGGATATCTCAAATTACCGGAAAATGAATGCGATAGCGCTCCTGATCTGCTTTCTTTCCCGGAGTTACTGCTTGCAAACTCCATATCTGCTGATTTATCCTCTTTACCAGATCTATCCGTCTTCGTCTTCCATTCCTGCTGCTGTTGCTGCTTCTGCGATATTTTTCCGTACAACGGCTTTACTTTCTTCAAATACTTCCTGAAAACTTCCTTCGCAGAGGAACTAATTTTCTTGACGTGCGATCCGGATACAGTTTCAGGCTCCGGGTTATTCTTTGCCGATTCTTTTCTAAACACGGAAGAGAATCTCGATAGCGAGAAGTATTTGCTCTTCTTAATCGGATTCTGCAAATTAGGATTGGAGTTGTTGCTGTTGTGATTCTTCGCCGTATTGGTACCGAATCGCGCTCTGAACTCATCGTCCTCAGTGACGGAGCTAGGTCTGGAGGAATCGCAATCGGCGAGGAGCACGATGTCGCTGTTGAACGAGGAGTGAGACTCAGTGGAGCTTCCGGTGGAATCGCGCGACGCGGTGGTGCTGTTAGTGTCGGAAGACGACGACGTACTGGAGGAGGCGAGAATGAGCGTTCTGACCATGGAGAGACGAGGGGAGAGATGGAGAGGAAGCAACTGACCTTTGTAGAAGAGCTCATCGGCGGGACAGAGCGCGGTGGAGGCTTGACGAGGCGAAACGGAGACGGTGAATTCAAAATCGGAGGATGAAGATGAAGAGAAAGAATGCGATGGCGATGAAGGTAACGTCTGCGATCTCGAAGTTTTCGCCGTTCGTTTCCCCATCTTCTCTGCTACATGATGGACCAGAGAGAGAGAAGAGAAGTAGGGAGAGAGAAAAACACACGCACTCACACAAACAGAGTGAACAGAGAGGAAGAAGAAAGAGGGTTGATATAGTGTGAACAGAGGAGTGGTAGCCAAACGCGCAAGGACGGCGAGTGAGTGACACGCGCCGCCGTGGAAATGAGTAGTCGCTTTCACATGGGGGGTTGGGAATTGTTTACGACAGGTGTCAGTAGCGAATGGTGGGATTGGAGAGTCACGTGGCAAAAACGTGAAAGGTGGGGAAAGAGCATCATGGGGGTTGTAACTTTGTAACTTTGTAAAGTCTTATTCCAAATTTAATGTGTAATTTTTTTAAAAAAAATTATCATTTTATTTTTTAAAAAATTGTAAAAATCAAGAGTTGTTACAATCACACACTTTTTTCAATTTAATAAACTAGTACCTAAACTTATAAAATTATTGCAATTAAATAAGATTGTAAAATCTGCACAAACCACCTCTTAATTATTAAGATGGTTCTAATCAAACCCTTAAATTATAAGATAGTTATAACTAAATTCATTGAAAAAAAAAAAAGATGACATGTTATAATTTTTAAATTTGATAAAGTTAAAAAAATAACAAATTGTAATATTTATATAATTCGAGTGTTTGCTTTGAAATTCCTTTGTAATTTAGAGATGATTTATACATTTTTTAATATTTAATGATTTAATTGTAAAATTTTATAAAGAGGTGATTCATCAAATTCAAAGTTTTAAAAGCACATAAAAATTCGTTATAATTTTAAAGGTGGATTTTTGGTTTTTTTTTTTTTAATAATTGGGAAATCGAAAGTTTCAATTTTTTTTAAATCATATGCCTAGGCGAGGATGGGTATGGTAATTAATGCACACTTGTTTCGCCATCAAAATAATTAATTCTCTTATATTATTTTTAGATTGTTCTTACAGCTACCATAGACTTTCGTCACTTTCCTCTGCCTATAAAAGGCTCTTAATTTAATTGTTCTTTTCAATTATATGGATTAAAATTATTCAACCTTTCCGACGTTGGAAAAGTCATTGGGTCTAGTATGTACATTAATTAAACCGATGGAATCGAGGGTGGCTTTTTATTAGAGTGGTCACTCTATATTAAAGCTTTTCGAGATTACCCACGGTTAATTTTTTTTAGTTTAACAACATATAGAGTGAAGATCACATCTAAATTATCACTTCAAAAGTTAAAAATTTCCCACTAATATAATTGTTGAACAAAAAAAAATACATTTGAACTAAAAAGATTTGAACATTTGACCTCTTAATTGAGGATATATACAAACTCAAGTTAGCAGCGAAAGTTTGAGCATACGAACTCTTAGAATAAATAAACAGAATGTCTTAATCGTTCAGCTATGTTCATGTTAAACATTTAAAGTGCTCTTTTATGACTTAATAATTGTTATGGCAATTATATCTCCCCGACGTACTTTTTTTTTTTTTTAGTTTGAACTCACATATAGGTATGCTTTTAAACCTTTTTTCAAATGATTTTGAAACATTTAAGATATTTTCATTACTTAGGTACTTGATTAAAATCTTCTATCCTCTAACTAACGTGAGTTTACACTTTACAGTCACATATCCCAATCATTTTGTTTAATTTTTAGTTTTATTTAGCTTGTGATATATATATATATTTTTTTAAAAATTGTTTTCATCCATCAGCTATGGATGATTTTATGTAAATACGAACGTTTGAATGAATTTTATCACAAACATTTGTAGGAAATTTATTTATTCTTTATTTTTTTTAATAAAATAAAATTACGAATTTAGAAATGAGGATTCAAACACCTATTAAAGAGAGACCTATAAATTGAAAGATTGGAAGATGTGACTACAAACTATAGTGTTTGAGATTTGAATCTCGCATCGCCTACGAAGGACCAAAAAGATGACTTTTCGATGCGAGGTAAGAAAATCGTGGTCAAAATAGCGGACCAAAAACTATAAAACTTTGAGTGTGGATGTTTGGCCATAGTGGAATCATTTTCTTTTGTCACGTTGGGCGAAGAAGCAAGATTTCAAGCTTTTGTCTTTGGTCTCAAATAATTGCAAATTGAAGAAGCCTATCACGTGACACACAATGCAATTCAATATACACTAATTTAATCTAGTTAACGTTATTGCAGTGCTGTTTTATTGAATATTATTCACTGTAAAGTACTCGAATTTTCAGTGAGATCATGAGATGGAAAGATATTTAAAAAGGCCAAAAAAAAAAAAAAAAAAAAGGAAATCCAATTAATTTCCTAAGGAAGAAAGATGGGAAAGTTCTCAGTTCAATTACTGTGCTGCTGGCGGGTAGCTGTGCCTGCCACTTCTGCGCAGTACATCTCGTTGGTTTATAAAATACAAATTTCTTCAATTTTTTTTTTTATTGTAAGATTTAATTTACCTTAATTAAGTCGAATAAAAACTACTAAGATTCCTAGTAGATTGCTCACCCGCAGCACTTCCACCCATCCAAAAGCCAAAAATAATGTGGTTTTTAACCGCTATTTTGGGAGGCAATCTCGATTTTGTTTTATATTTTTGGATTCAATATGTATTTGGTAGATGTATTTTCGAAAACTGTTTTCAAATTATGTGATTCAAATAGTATAAATTCTGAAAATAACATTTTTATATTTTTATTGTATTAAAATTTGGAATTTAAAATTTTAAAATGCATAATTATATTAAACAAAGATAAAAGCTTTAATAAATAGAGTATTTGATGTTATAAACTCAATTTATTTTTGTTAAATTAAAATATGTATAATATAATATATTATAAATTATATGATATTGTAGAATAATAATTATACAAAATTTATAACAAAAAAACATGTTCATAAATTAATTAATAATGGTGTATATTCAACATAATATTTAGTTTTGCAACTACAACTAGGTTCATGGTCTATAAATATATTATAGAATACATTTTGAAAATTGTTTAAACTGGAATTTAATTTCTAAATCTGTTACCAAACACATATATGAAAACATGGAATACGACTCTGTTTTCATTGAATTCCTTGTTCTCAAAATTATGTTTTCAGATTGCCTACCAAACAAACCCTAAGTTAAACATCATTTTTGGTGCTCTAACGTTGATGGAGGTAACAATTTAGTCCATGAATGTTGATATGTAATGATTTAGTTCACATACTTTCAATTTTGTAATAATTTAGTCTATGAACTTTAGTATGTAACAATTTAGTTTCTATACTTTCAAATTTGTAACAATTTAATCATTGTCGTAAAAATTCCATCAAAATTAAATGTCGATTTTTATTATTTAACGATTTAGACTTTGTAGCTCATAAGCATATTAGGTCCCAATTAGTTTATTGATATACCTAAATAAGAAATTGTATCAAATCTTTACAAGCATTTTCACGTTAAAGACTAAATCATTACAATTTTTAAAGTACAAGGACTGAATTGTTATATGTTAAAGTTTAGGGATTAAATCGTTATAAGTCAAAATTTAGAAACTAAATTGTTACTTCCATGAAAGTTCAACAACAAAAAGTGATTTTTAACCTAGTTTTTATTCAGTATTTCCATTTATATATAAGGATGAAGATTTTTTTTTTTTTAAATCAACAAATGCAAAAGTGGGGATTTGAACCTTCAAGCTTGAGAGAAAGTAGTAGTGCTTTAACCTTTGAGTTGTGCTTGTATTGAGAGAAGTTAATAATACTTCGGTCAAGTCCATTGTCTATACACATAGATATATCTTAGACTTATGTCATGTGTTGAAAATGGTTTTGACTAAAATTGCTTTTAGAAAACATTTGAAGTGTTTCTATTGGTTTAAGTGTTTGTTGATGAAGCACTTCTATTGAGAGGATAAAACCAAATATCATAGTGATTTATGCTATAAAACCGAACTTTAATGTCCAAAACATAATGCAATTTCCAGCAACAAGATAATTAACAAGCGAGAGAAATAAACACCAAGATATATAGTGGTTCAACCTTTCGGTCTACATCCACTTTGAGAACCAGCTTGAAAGTATTTTATTAAGAGACACCAAGTCACCAAATTACAGAGTACAAAGGAATCAAATCACCCAATCTCTATGGACTGTAGTCATGTCGAAAAAACGACAAATACCTCAAATCTTGATAGAATTGAGCTTTAAAGTGACTACCCACCGTGTAATCACCTTTATCGAAAAAAACTAAGGCCTACACCGAGACTCACGCCTCGTACAACTCTAGAAATTGAGACTCAAATGGCTACGTCTTCCAACCTGAGAGACCCACGGCGATCTACGCGCCTATACCGCAACCCACACAACTGAATCCCTCTGAAAAAGATTCTCACGCTCGGCGTCAACCTCTGATACCCGAGACCTACGCCTCTTTTGTTTAGAAGTTGAGATCTACGGTGCAAAACAAGACCCTCACCGGTGCTTACAACCCTTATATTCACAAGACCCACACCAAAGGTGTTCACTTCCCCAAACCGGATACCCTCACGCCGAGAAACCCACTGAAAAACAAGAACCCACAACCTGCGTTTTTCTTCCCCTATTTTCGTGCGGCTGCTGTGTATTCTCTCCCTCTCTGTTTTTCAAATCGTGGACAACCCTAAAGAATAAAGATGATGGTCAAATTCCACTTATGCCCCTTTTAGTAAATGACTTAAATGCCCCCATTCATTTACTTAAGATAACTTGTCACTTTTAACAAATCTCCCTCATTACAAGAATATCTTAAGCCACCAAGCTGATTCTCTAAATTCCCCATCCCAACTTTACATTCAGCTCATTTAATAGGTATTTAAACCTATCAGCTATGAGTACCTTCGTTAACATATCTGACAAATTCTGATCTGTATGAACTTTGACCAATTGGATTTCATTCTGAGCAACATCATCCTTTATAAAATGAAATTAACATTGATATGTTTAGACCGTTCATGGTGATATGGATTCTTCGCAAGATGAATAGCACTTTGGCTATCACAACGGACGATAAGAATAAACTCTTGTGACAACAACTCACTAACAATCCACTTCAACCACATCGCTTCCTTGACTGCTTATCCAACAGAAATATACTCTAATTTAGTGGTTGACAAAGCAACTACTGGCTGTAAAGAAACCTTCCAACTGACCACATTACCACACAATCGAAAAATGTGACATGATAAAGATATTCTTTTGTCAAGGTCTGCAGCATAATCTACATCTATGAAGCCTTCTAGCAATGTTGATTGATCACACTTGTTCCCAAAACACAGTGATACATTTGAAGTTACCTTTCAAATACCGAAGCATCCATTTAACTGCATTCCAATGATCCTTCCCAGGATTTGACATAAACCTACTTATCATGCTCACTGAGTAATCCAAGTCAGGCCTAGTACAAATCATAATATACATTATGCTTCCAACGACATTATGTTGTGTAAAAACTCACTCCGCAAGCATACGCAATCGTAGGTAGTAATTGGTGGACAAGGTCGATTCCACAATGACTAAAGTAAGCAAATTTTATAAAATTGAGACTCACTAAAAACTAATGCTAAAGCAAATGAGGTAAAGAAACTCAAGGAAAGATTATGCAACAAATGACTCAAAATAAAGTAAGCAATAATAACAACTTAACACTAGAATTAAGGACTCCAAATGACAAGTTAAACGAAACTAAAAATGATAAAAATAAGCTAGTCGGGATTTATGAACTCCTAACTTAAATTCTGTTTTAGCCCAATTTGTTATAGCAGAGTCATAGCAAAGTTCAAGTAGTAAACGGATATGACTAATTTCTGCCTGAAACTTCTTCCAAAATCACGAGCTACTATTTATAAACTAAGTTCAACATACTCCTATGAAAACCCAACCATATAAACATAATTAAGCCCTTATTTCACTTGTTTTACAAGCTAAGAATATATGTTTATACCCTAAATTCATTATCAAAATAATAATGAATGAACTTGCATCATTTGTGCCTTTCCACTAGTTTTCAACCCTTCCGGTATAAAAAACTAGCTAGAATCCTACCTAAGGTGATCAATCTTAAGCAACAAAGAGAGATAAATAAGCACCCACAAATGAAATGCTCAACACTTGCAATAGCTATAACCCATAAAATGTTAGGGTTCCATAAATCCAAACTCTAAAGAAATTAAATCATGCTGAAATTAAACCTTAGATACAAAAAATCAAAGCAACAATAATCCATAAAACAATTAGAACAAACCAATCTATCAAAAACTACAATCTAGAGTGAAATCTAAGAAGAAATAGAACTAAAAATAGAAGGAATAAAAGTTTTGAGGTAGGAAATGTTGCAGCAAAGTTGTTCCACTTTGAGCTTCTTCTTCTCACGAACTCCTCTGCAAGCTTTATTCTCCTTTCTCTAGAAATCGATTACTGCTCCTCTCTTTTTCTCCTTCTATCTCCCTATTTTTTATTTATATGGAGGGCTAGGTGGGATGTTTAAGGGTAATTTGTCCATTTTAAATTAGGTGGCGCTGAGTCATATGCCAAATTTAAGCAACTTTTTCCAACTCACAATGCTACAGCTTTACTACAACAATCCCATAGCAATTCTGTTTTCCACAATGCTACAACAATCCCATAGTAAAATGTTATCCTCAACATTCTGTTTTCCACATTAAAAAACAAAACAAATGATAAGAGAACCCTCATTGAAAACACTAGAATAGGGGCAAAAACTAGCAAAGTAATGACAAATAAAACTAAAAACAACCTTAACTTAACTTCTAAGATAGCACTGAACAAACCATGCAAAACATGAAAAAAATAATGTAAATCACTCCTACTTTGTCTCATAAAAAATCATGAAAAATGCTAAAAGAATCCTATTTCATAGGACTATCACATTACAATAAGGAATGTTTGACATCTCTAACCTTTCTTTATCAATAGTAGGACACTGAGACGAAGAAAGTCTAAAATAAGATGCTAAGGGTGTCGAAACTACCTTACAATTAGACATGTTATACTTGTCAAGCAGTTTTTGCACATATCTCTCCTGTGAAATGGCTAACAAACCTTTCTCCCTATGTCTCTTAACATCCATGCCTAAGATTCTTTTCAATGCACCTAAATCTTTCATTTCAAACTCACTACTCAACTGTCTCTTGAGTTCACAGATTTAAGCATAATCCATAGACACTAGTATCATATCATCTACATAAAGCAGTAGATAAATATAAATACCTTTCAGAGATAGTTTCCAGTACATGCATGCATCATATGAGCTATTGTGAAATCTCTGCTTTAGAATGAAAGTATGAAACCAAATATACCACTGTCTTAGCGACTGCTTCAGTCCATAAATGGACATGTGAAGGCGACAAACCATATCTTCCACTATAAGAATTTTTAAATTTGCCTGCGAAGTTTTTCTCGACGCAACACTTTTCGTCGGGCAAAACATACTTATCTCGTTGAAAAGGGCAAACGTCGGAAAATCTACGCACTTTTCCTGATGCTTGCCATTTTCATTGGGACTTTTCCCGATGCTTGCAAATTTCGTCAGCAAAAGTTGGCTATGCCGACGAAAATGCTTGCGTCGGGAGAGCTTTTTTGCACGTCATAACCCTCACCATATGGTGCAAAAAGCTAAGCCGACGTGTTAAAAGGCTATGCCGACACTTTTTTTAGCGACGAGAGAAATGAATTAAGTGAAACGCGCATTTCACTTCTCTCGACGCTTTTTAGACCTATGCCGACGTTTTGTTTACGTTGGAAAAAGTCGCGAAAAATAAAACCCTAGCGCTCTCTTCTTCTTCTTTTCTTTTTCTCTCTTCTTCTTCTTCATTTTCTCTATGTCGTCTACATCCAAAACCTCATATTGTCTCCTCATTTATTCTTCTTATTGTCCATTTTCTTCTCTATTCCTTCACGCATGTCCTCTCTCTTCCATTTTCGACATTGTTCTTGTAGGTTGCGGTCCAATTTTAGTCATTTTGAGGGAGAAAATTTTTGGAGTTCGCTACTTTTTGTCGTTTCTCATCATTTAGTTCCATTTTAAGCTTGTGGGTTTTTTTTCCAAAGGTATTTATTTAATTTTAACTTATATTGGTTTAGTTATTTTTAGGTTTTCTCTCTTTCTCAATACTTTTTGTTTTCTTTGTTCACAAATTCCGTTGGTAGCTTGAATTTTCTACTTGGTTAAGCGTTTGGAGGTATATAAAATTCTTACATTGTGTTTTTGTTAGTTTATTTAAGATTTAAACTTGGTTATTGAGCCTTTTGAAGTTAACAAATTTTATTTTGAGTGTATTATGTGTTCAAAGTGTAATTTGGAGAATAGTTGTGTGATTTGGAGGCTATTTTTGTGATTGATGTTTGGTTTGGAGCTTATTGTTTCATTAAAGTATGATTAAATCGTGATTTTGAATTTATTGTGTGTTCAAAATGTGATTTGATCTTAATTATTTGATTAAATTGTCATTCGTAGGCTCTTTATGTGATTAAAGTTTGATTTGGAGCTTATTGTGTGATTAGAAGTGTGAGTGATAACTCTTAAATTAAGAGTTATATGCTTGTATTTTTTGGACTAAATTGACATACTTTATCTCAATATATCTTGGAAATTCCCTAGCTTGGAGTCATTTTGCTCTAGGACTGATTTTGATATAGTAATATTTTTATTAGAGCAAAGTGATCCTAATTAAAGTATTTTATGTGATTAAATCAAGTTGGATTAATGAGGAGTCAAGAAGCCAAGAACAACAGTTTTACAACTAATTGCTGGAGCAAATTTCGCGTTCCAGGCTTATACGAAATTCGCACGTGGGAGCTGTTATTCATTAATTGAGCTGGCATCTGTCAGTCCAGTCACTCGTTTTCAACCAACCAGAGCCCGCCACGTCACAAGGACAAGTCTAATCAGCCCTCATTTTCATAAAGGGTGACTATTATAATGGGGCAGTCGTTTTTGTTGAAGAGGAGGAGAAGGAGAGAGGTGAGGATCCCGAAATAACAGAAGAGAGGAAGCAGCAGGCGAGAGAAGCTTCGACTAGGGGGCCACCACCGGAGTTTTGCCAAAAACGGAAGGTTTCCAGTCGGAGCAGACGCCGATGCTGGGGCAAGGATCTTGGGGCAGCATTTCGACTTCTCCTGCTACGCTTTCTGCTGTTATTTAGTCATTTTCTGCATTTATTTTCATTATGTCTACATTTCTACTGTTTTTCCGTTTTCACTGTAGCATGAACTAATCACCATAAGGTGAGGATTAGAGGATGATTGTTTTTAGCTAATGTTATAGTTGAGTAGACTTCATCTCCTTCGATTTGGTTTTTAAGGGGTTTTATTCTTAGTTTGTTTCCGCTTGGCCAGCCGTTATGAACATCGTCCCTCTGATTTCTGGGAAGAATAGGAGGGGCTGAAAACTTGAAAACCACGTTAGCCTCTTGTTAAGGTTAGTAGCTAACTAAGTGGGTAGGTTAGGGATAGCCACTCGCCTAACGCACATAAAGTACAGTGGGTTTATTGTGCTGAAGTAATTTAATTGCAACAACATATATTCGGTGATTCGGGAGAATACCGTGAAGTCTGTAGTGAATCGATTGGAATGAATGTGTACTCAGTTCGTAACTTAGCTAATGCATGACTTACCTCTAATCCGAGCCTTCCCTTTAATTAAAAGTACAAGTTAATCGTTCTCTGTTTTCTGAATCTTTACTCTGTTTTGCATGCTTTAGCATTACTTTTGTTCCAGCATTTATGATTTCTTTTATTGCATCTTTATCGATAATTTTGAATGGTTACCAACTGAGTTACTGAGAATTAATTTGGGTTCAGTAGAAAGATCAATAGTCTCCGTGGATACGATAATTTTACTTGCCACTTGCTATAAAAAGGATGTGTACACTTGCACATTGACACTCTAATTTGCACAATTGTTCACATTGCTCTAGCAAACGCATCAGTGAGTTTGAACTATATTTGTGTGATTAAATTGTGACATCGAGTCCAAGAGTGTGATTAGTTTGATTTTGAGCCTCTTGTGTGTGATTAAAGTTTGATTCTAAGCTTATTGTGTAATTTGATTGATAACCTATTTTGTAATTTTTATCCTATTGGGCCAATTGAACATTAAAATGTAAGTGTTATGTTTTAGCTTAATTTAAAGTTATATATTGAGTTAGAGTGCTATATTTTGAGCTTAGTGAAGATTATATTGTTATTTTGTTCTCTTAAAATCCATAAGCGCCTTGTATATGTACGTACTTGGAACTAGGTTGGTGCACAAAATGCTAGACTCAACACGTTTCCTTAATATATCCTTGAATGGTTAGAACGATATTTATTTAAAATTAAGTACTTTTGGATGTTTAGGGGTTAGTTTATGATGTTTAGAGAGAAGTTAGAGACTTTCAAAAGATTTTGGAGTGAGTTTGGGATGAGTTAATCATCTAAAATTTGTACCTTAGACACTTTGTAGTGAATTAGCCCTAAACTCTCATTGAATTGTATCTATAATTAGTGATAGTTTTGACTTTTGTTTTTTTAACTTCAATAAGAAAATTTTGCTTTATAATTTTCTATCTATAATTAGTAATAGTTTGTCCATCTTTTGAAGTAGATTTATTTTGATCGTACAATGACAAGCACACAAGGGGATCTCTTCTAACTAGGTATGAGTGATTTCTTTGATGTTATAAAATCATTATAAAACTTATTGTCTTTTATATATTTGGTTATATGTTATATTGTATTTTACGTTTAATTATTAGCTTATGTGACCATTTAGAAATCGGTTTGGGTGAATTAAAGTTCTTCATTTAGTGTCAAAGTTTTTGCTTGGTTGTGCAGTTATGGTAACCATTCAAATAGAGAGTTAGTGTTAGTGAGTTAGACACATTTTTTTAAGGGTTAGATATTAGATAAGTTAGTGGGATTTTAAGTAAGAATAGATAAGTTAGATACTTTTTTAAGGTTAGTTTGGGTGAGTTAGTGGGATGTGTGGAAGTGTGTTTGAGTGAGTTTGTGATATTTGAAGTAAGAGTTTCGATAAGTTGGGAATGTTTGTTGGCTTTTAAAGTACGTTTAGGCATATTTAAGACATTTTTGTAGAATTAGGGGGTTGTGTGCTTTAAGTTCACTTTAGGCATTTTCTAGCTTTCTTTGAGAGTCAAAATGACACTCATACTCTTTTTAGACACTTTTTGACAACTTTGTAGGTTTCAAGGAGTAGAGTTTAGGTCATTTTGAGTTAGTTTCTTGCCTCAAAGTACGCTTAGGCATCTTTAAGACACTTTTGTAGTATTAGGGGGTGGGTTGTGTGCCTTAGGTTCACTTTAGGCACTTTAATTTCTAGGTTTCTATGAGAGTTAAAATGACACTTAGACTCTTTTTAAGCACTTTTTGGCCACTTTGTAGGTTCCGAGGGGTGGAGTAGACACTTTTAGGTCGTTTTGAGTCAGTTTTTGGCCTCAAAGTATGCTTAAGGAAAGTTTTTGGCCTCAAAGTATGCTTAAGGCACCTTTAAGACACTTTTGTAGCATCGAGGGGTTGGTTGTGTGCTTTAGTTTCACTTTAGACACTTTCTAAGTTTCTTTGAGAGTTAAAATGACACTTAGACTCTTTTTAAGTATTTTTTGGCCACTTTGTAGGTTCCAAAGAGCAAAGTAGACACTTTTACGTTTTGAGTTAGTTTTTTGCCTCAAAGTATGCTTAAACTTTTGTAGCATCGGGGATTGGTTGTGTGCTCACTTTAGGCACTTTTTAAGTTTCTTTGAGAGTCAAAATGACACTTAAACTTTTTTTAACCACTTTTTGGCCACTTTGTAGGTTATAAGGGGCAAAGTAGACACTTTTTAGGTCATTTTGAGTTATTTTTTTGCCTCAAAGTATGCTTTAGCACCTTTAAGACACTTTTGTAGCATCGGGGGAGTTGGTTGTGTGCTTAAGTTTCACTTTAGACATTTTTTAAGTTTCTTTGAAAGTCAAAATGACACTTAAACTCTTTTGTGCTTATTTTTTGTTTTGTATTTAAAATTTTTTATATTATTTTTTTTTAGATTTATAGTTGTGTAATCTTGAAGACCTATTTGCCAAAAATACGGACGAAGACGAAGATTGAAGCCTTCAAGATCAATTGTTTTCTTTTCGATGTATTTGTTTTCTTTTTTCGAACTCTAGTATATGTAGAGATTGAACATTTTGTAATCATATTATTGCATTTTAATACCATTGCTTTTTATGATATTATTTTTTGTTTTAAAATGATACTATAGTGAACTATCAAGTAGTATATAAATAAATAAATAAATAAGAGAAAAAATATATTTTTCAGGGGTTTGCCGATGCAAATTGTGTCGGCAAAAGTAAACTTCTCCTGACATATACATTAGTCGTCGGGAGAAATTATTTCCCTTTGCAACACATTGCGTCAAGAGAAATCCACTTTTCCCCTACGTAAAGCCATTTTCGTCTAGAAGTGGCTTTCCCATCGGCTCTATGCCAACGAAATATTTTCGTTTGCCAAGACTTTTTCCAATGCATTGCAGACTTTTCCCAATGCTTTGTTGCGTCGCAAAAAGTGAAAAATCTTGTAATGTTCCTTTCCGTTTACTTCATAGCTCTTAGGTTGAGCCATGTAAATTACATCCTCCAATTCTCCATGAAGGAATGTTGTGGTGACATCTATCTGTTCAAGAAACATATCAAAATGAACAACAAATAGATAAAATTAATTTAATAGATGAATGCCTCACCACCAGAGAGAAAACTTTATGAAAATTAACTCCCTCCTTTTGAGTGTAGCCTTTGGCCACTAGCCTAGCTTTGTACCCAAGCTTGTTATTACCTCTTGTGCCTGGCTTGATTATATAGATCCACTTTGATTGAATGAGTTTCTTTTTAGGAGGCTTTGGAACCAATGACCACGTCTGATTTTTACGCAAAGAAAACAATCATTCTTCCATTGCATCTTTCCATTGTTCATTCAAATCAGACGCAATAGCCTCTTCATATGTAATAGGCTCTGCCTCAATACTTTCAGAATCACAATTAAAAGCAAAAGTAACTAGGTCAGCAAAACCATACCTCATAGGAGCCTGTCTCACCCTCTGAGCTCTATCACGTGCAAGCTGATAATTCTATAAGTCATGGTTACCTTAACTTTTCTCAGTGAAAGCTCCCTCATCAATCAAGATCCTCACTTGTTGAGACTGCCCCTCATCATATTCAGACATTTCTAAAGACCATGTTTGTGAATCTATAAGTGATTCATTACTAGATTCACCTGAAGTACCTGATGGTTGTGTTTCATAATCAATTATGACTTCTGTTTCAACATTCTCAACTGACTTCTGTTATGGCTGGCTTTTAGTATAAAACAACATATTTTCTTCATTAAATGTGACATCTCTGTTGATAATACATTTATTCCTACCATCTTCCAAGCACCAAAGCTTATGTCCTTTGACACCTGGAAGATAGCCCAGAAACATACATTTCAATGCCCTCTTATTCAGCTTTCCTTCCTTAACATGAGCATGATGGAGTTAATATTAAGAAAGCGGAAGCAATTTTGGATCTCGAGCACTCAAAGTACATCAATTTAACCAAACAAAAACATGCTCTAAACTGGAAAAAACCAGAAAGTATGAACACATACCTTTGTAGCTCAAATTCTCCAAATTCTTTGCAAATCCTGGATCACCAACAATACTTGGACCACCACTAGAGTCTTCCCTACTATTCTCAGCCCTTGGAATGGATTGTGGGATCCTTTGTTAAGAGAATTTTTAGAGAGAAAGGAAGATAGCTCAAGATAGTTTTAAAAAAAAAACTATCAAAGAAAATTCACTCAATCCTTTTGTGTTTCATCCCATTTATATGCACTAATGAAACCTCATTAGGCTTCCTATGGAAGACAACACTTGTCTTCCCATGGAAGACAACACTTGTCTTCCCATGGAAGACAACACTAAGTTGGATATATAGGATTAGTCAAGTTTCATTTAAATCAAAATTAATTTAAAAACTTGATTAATTAATTAAACCATTTAATTAATTTAATTATTTAATTTAATATCAAATATTAATTAAATAATTAGACCAATCCCTCTCTTTTATGACCAATCGTTTGTACATGAATCCCTATTCACGTATTAAACCGAACAAATATTTAAATCACATTTAAATATGTTCCTCTCTCTTCCTTGTGGTTTTAATTCATAATTAAATTATAGTACGTTAAGTATATCGCATATAATTAACGTTTACTCCCAAAACCGAATTTGAACAATTCAAATTCTTTTCTCTCAAATTATTCCAAGGCTTAGTCTGAGCTAGTAAGGGGACCTAATGGACCTACAGATCATGAGCTCCAACGATACGAGATTAACCGGCCAAACTCTTTAGCCTAGCTAATCAACATTCGTTAACCACCGGGACACTTCACTAAAGCCCAGTGGCTGCACTCTCCTCACTGTAGATATATTTCTGTCCACTCGATATAACCATGATTAGTAAGTCGATCCTTCACAGGTCGTTCGTAATTACAGCTGGGTCAAATAAACCGTTTTACCCCTGTAATTACTTCTTGTTCCTTAAGTCCCACTGATCCTCTAATGAACAATTTGGTTTGTGGTCCAACCAACAAACCGTATCCCTCTCGGGCCAATGAGAGGGTGGGCCCATTGTTCAAGACCCGGAATCAGCACTTAAGGGAACAACCTCTCTACTATTCCTTAAAGCAGGTAGGAGTGAATTCCATGTCGCATGACTATGTTCCCAACTATCTATCCGGTCTTATCCCCAAAATGGGAGGCTTATTGAGTCGGCGATCTCGGGCCACTCTCACCCATGCAAATCTAAGAATAATCCCGAATAAACAGGAGTTCATAGCACGCTCAGGATTAAGATCGAGTTACCTAGGTCATCGTATGAATATAGTCAGTTAAAACAGTAAACGGAGTTATAAAGTCTAAGTGACTATTTCGCGATCCGGTCTTATGCAAACTCATTGCATAGGACGCCCCCACTCGCATGTCTTCACATGAACGATTCTGGATCACATCGTTAGTACTATACAAAGTGGGCCGCGTCCATAGTGTCCCCAGAATAAGGTACCCAGCCTTATCCTTATACTATAGACCATTTTGGCTATTACTCGAACTTGATCCACTTTTATGTCATACATAAAGTTCAAGTATATATACTATAGCCAAAGGTTCTTAGTTCATTGGATTTGGGTTATAGAATACACAATTCACTTTATTCAATAACACATTTACTGAATAAACCTCAATAACATCTTTATAGTAAAATAGAATATACATTCAGTTTACAAAACCACGAGTTTTAGGACATAAAACCCAACAGAGCATAAACTGAACAACCGAATACCCTGAGATGATTAAGACTTGGAGTTTCTCCTTTCCATACCTCTTGAAGAGTTTTGAAGTCTATAGCAGAAGACGGACTCCTGTTAATGAGATAATAGGCAGTTTGGGTAGCTTCTCCCCAAAACTTCAAAGGTAACGAAGCATTAGACAAGAGACATCTAGTACGCTCTTATTGTTCTGTTGAACCTTTCAGTTAAACCATTCTACTGTGGAGTGTGTGTAACAGTAAAATGTCTCGTGATTCCCTTAGATTTGCAAAGTTTGTCGAATTTGTGATTCATAAACTCTAAACCATTATCAGTCCTCAGATACTTTACCTTCCTTCCTGTTTGGTTCTTAGTCTGCTTCTTCCATTCAAGGAATTTTCCAAAAGCTTCATTCTTCTGTTTTAGTAGATAAATCCACACCTTCCTTGAAAAGTCATCAATGATAGACATAAAGTACCTCAAACCTCTCATACTAGGTACCTTGGTAGGACTCCACAAATCTGAGTGTGCATAATCCAATATACCTTTAGTTGAATGCTTTCCTTTTCCAAACTTCACTCTAGTAGACTTCCACATTATGAGTGATCACAAAATGGGAGTTCGATATTTTTGACTCCTTCAAGTAAGCCTTGTTGTGAAAAAGCATGTAGACATCTTTCACTCACATGAGCCAACCTCCTATGTCATAGCATAGACATATCAGTTCCGTTACTAGATGCAACTTCAGTGTTTCCTGTAATTGCAGTACCTTCTAACACATAGAGACCATTCCTTAAAGTTCCATTCAATTTAACCAAATATCCCTTGGAAACTTTTAGAACCCTTCTCACAGATTTATAGGAATAACCAGATCTATCTAATTCACCTAATGAAATTAGATTTCATTTGAGTTCTGACATATACCTTACATTAGTAAGCATTTTGATCAAACCATCATGTGTTGCAAGTCGGATTGAGCCAGTTCCTTTTACATTACAAACGCCAATATCACCCAGCAAAACCTTATCCCCACTGACTTCCTGAAAAATCGATCAGATAGTCTCGCCTAGGAGTTGTGTGAAATGTGCAACCAGAATCCATGATCCATTCATCTTGAAAATCTCTACTGGACACCATTAAGACCTCTGCATAATCATACCCATCTATTACATTAGCTACACTAGATCCACCCTTCTTGTTATTAGAAACTTCTTTATTCTTGTTCAAAGGACAATCTTTCTTAAAATGCATTTCCTTACGATACAAGTAACACTTTTTGCCTTTTCCTTTGGACTTAGACATGCTTCTAGATCCCTTTCCTTTCCAATTCTTCTTTTCAATTCTCCCCCTGGCCATAAGTAACTTTCATTCCTTGCATTCCTTCTTAATTTCGAGATTTCTCGTTTTCAAAGCATCCACCACAATATCCATGGTAAGAGAATCCCTTCCATATTTTATGGTTGCTTTAACTTCTCAAAATGTATCTGGCAAAAAATTCAAAAGAATGACTGCGTGATTCTCATCTAACATCTTTTCATCGAAGTTATTGAGATCGACCACAATCTTTCAAAATTCATCCAAGTTCTCTTACAAGCCTTTATTTTGATCCATCTTATATACAAAGAATTTCTCCTTTAGATATAACTTGTTTGGCAAGACTTGGTCAAATAAAGGCTCATTAACTTCTTCCATAATTCATTTGTGGTAGTTGCCTCATCCACTTGCCTAAGTACTCCGTTCGAAAGATAGAGTATAATTGTCGAATGGGAAATTTCATCCATCTCCTTTCGTTCATCTTCTTTGAGTGTCACCGTGTAACGACCCGACTTTTCCTGTTAGACTTTCTAGGGACGTTACTACATGCATGCTAGTAGAATTTAGAAATCTTTGGTAAAAGACAAAAAGAATTAAACTTTTTTTTTGCTAAACAATCAAAATCTTTTAGTTCGGGATCCCTTTAAAAACCATTGCAAAACATAATGTGAATCAAAACGTTAAATCAAATGAAATAGTTCACTTCAATTAAGTTTACTTAACAAAATAATTTGAGTTAAAACATAAACTAGATGCGGAAGCTATACTCCTCATGACATCCATGACCTTTTCAACAAACCACCTTGCCACTCGCCTAAAATATGTTCTTGCATTTACCTGAAAAGAAAAATATTTTGAAAAATGATGAGTATTTAAAATACTCAGTAAGTGACTTCACTACCGGGTCAGGATATGCATACACATACATAATGAGTTTTCGAAAACATTTTCTTTCTTTCATTTGGTAGGACCTAAATTCCTTTCATAGCGGAAACGTTTCTCTTTCAACTTTTCTCTTCGGCTTAATGTGGACAATTAACCCAACCTAACCTTTCCTTTTCATCTAACATTTTCAGGTTTCTTTTCATCTAACATTTTCAGGTTCCTTTTCATATAGCCTCGTAAGGCTCATTTTCATATGGATGTACATCAATAATTTTAGGGGGTAATTGTCACAGCCTTCGAAATCATTTTTATCATGAAAACATAATGTATGCATGAGGTCCCAAAGCATTTTAAAATTTTCATTTCATGATGCAACATAAAACAAAGTTCTCATGTCATTCCTCATATCATAAATCATATAACATGGATCACATTCATAAGAACATATGGAAATCATACATGTGCAACTCCATTTTCATATAAAATAAAGTATTTTAAAATTCATCAGAAATCACAACTAAAAACATTTATAAAACTTTTCATTTGAAATAATTAAAAAACAAAAATTTCAATTCAGTTCCTAACTTGCATTTAAGCATACCGGCGTAAGATCCCTTACCTTGACTAAGCTCAAGAATCCAATTCACCCAAATGCTCACCAAAAATTCTACTGCCTTGAACCTTGGTCAAACGATTTAGGGCCTAATCAAAGTCATCCTTAAGGTTAGTAAAGATCCCTAAAATCCATAATTGAGCCCAAAGTTTCTTCCACCAACTAAATTCCCAAAATTAGAATTAATTCTATAGCATTTAACTTAATCGCAAATTGGTGGGTAAATTTGAATTTAACTCAAGGATCTTCGTGACTTACCGAAAATTTCGCTCCAACAGTCCAAATCCTACTGGACAGCGACATGCTCGTGATTTTGATGCCAGAACGGAATGGGTATCCTTGAAACAAAGTCAAGATTCATGAATTAAATCTTACCCAACCAAGATCATCAAAGAACTATGTACAAACTAATTGCTTACCCACAATTGAAGGCTCGCCGGACTGGAAGAGGCTGATAGGAACGGCGGCGTCGTGAACAGTACCCAGAGTATGAACAGTATTCACGGTATGAACAGTACTCGCGGTATGAACAGTCACGATGAACAGTAACCGCGCCGTGAACAGTACCGCGCGCGATGGATGTTTGTTGAAGAAGAAGAAGCTTTCGAATGGATGGGTCTCTTGGTAGTGAAAGGGATAGAGAGAGAGGGATTGACGGTGGATGCTGTTTTTCATGGAGGAATAGGAGAATGTTGGAGAAGATGACGGCTTGGCTTGACCTAGGGCTGCGTGCAGTATAAAAATAATAGAGATCGATATTTGGGCTTGGCTTTTCCTTGGGCTTGACTTTTCCTTGGGCTTGGGCTTTGCTCAAAGTCACATAATTAACAAAATTGCCCCCAAACCAATTAATTCACTTTTTCCTTTCTTTCTTCCCTATTCACTCTCCGATTTCTCAAATTTCAATTATGCAAATCTCTAAAATTAATTTTCAACACAACTTTAAACATGAAATTGGCCTTACAATTAATTCAAATCTCAAAATTAAAACTTTAATTAATTCCTGAAAATGTTGGTCTTTACAATCTTCCCTCCTTAAAAACTTTCGTCCTCGAAAGTTTCTAGCCTTGAAAAAGCTCGGGGTATCTAGCCCGCATCTCATCCTCTTGCTTCCAAGTAGCCTCCACGGACTGGTGTTTTGCCAAAGCACCTTAACAAGATTGATCTCTTGATTACGAAGAGTCTTCTGATCTCTCGCCAAAAATTTGTACAAGCCTTTCTTCATAGCTCAAGTTCTCGTTCAACTGCAAGGACTCAAAGTCAATCACATGTGATGGGTCCGGTATGTATTTCCCCAACATGGACACATGGAACACATTGTGTACTGCAGGAAGTGATGGCGGCAAAGCCAATCTATAAGCTACAGGGCCAATCCGCTCCAGAATTTCAAACGGCCCTATAAAACGGCGACTTAACTTTCCTTTCCGACCGAACCTTAGAACTCCCTTCATTGGAGCCACCTTCAAGAACACATGATCACCCACATCAAATTCCAAGTCCTTTCGCCTCGAGTCAACATAGCTTTTCCGTCTACTCTGTGCGGTTTACATCCTTACTCTGATCTTTGTAATTGCATCATCAGTGGCTTGGACTAACTCGGGTCCCAGTAACTTACGTTTACCAACTTCATTCCAGTAAATAGGAGATCTACATCTTTTACCGTACAACGCTTCAAATGGTGCCATGCCGATGGTTGCTTGGTAACTATTATTGTAGGCAAACTCCATCAAATGCAAGTGGGTATCCCAACTACCTGCAAAGTCCAACGCACAGGCCCGTAGCATATCCTCTAATATATGGTTTAAACTTTCTGTCTGGTCATCTCTCTGGGGATGAAAAGACATGCTAAAATCCAACTGAGTACCCAATGCCTTCTGCAAACTCCTCCAGAAGTTAGATGTGAAACGGGAATCCCTGTCTGAAACAATTCTCGCAGGAACTCCGTGCAATATAACTATCTCCTCCATGTACAATTGTGCCCACTTCTCTGCGGAGTAAGTAGGCTTCCCTGTAAGAAAGCGTGCTGACTTAGTAAGTCTATTCCACAATAACCCAAATCACGGTGTAGCCTCTAACTGTTCGGGGTAGCCCTACCACAAAGTCCATAGAGATTTCATCTCACTTCCATTGTGGCACGCTCAATGGTTGTAACAAGCCTGCTGGGCTTAAACCTTGGGGCTTTTATTTGCGGACAGACCAATCGTCTACCGACAACGTCTGCAAACCAATGATACTTCTTGAGATTCTTATACACCTTTGTACCGCTAGAATGCAAAGAAGTTTTGTGTGCCTCCTCTAACAACTATTTTCTGATATGCTAATCCTTTGAGAGTTATAATAATCTCCTTTGGTACAACAAAGCTGAGTCACTAGGGAGGGTAAAATCTTCTTTATGTCCCCTAGATAGGCATTAACAAACCGTTGATAATTTCATGAGTGTGGGTAACTAAGCTCGGGTTCCTTTAGCTGACATGAGACATAAGCAATAACCTTCTCATGTTACATTAGTACACAATCCAATCATTTCCTTAAAGCATCACTGTATACCATTAAACTTTTCGTCCCATCAAGAATAGTTAACAGTGGGCTAAAGTCAATTGTTCTTTCAACTGTCTGGAAGCATATGCAATTACCTTCCTTTGACGCATCAGCACTCAACCTAGGCCTTTCTTAAATGCATCACTATACACCACGTAATTTCCTGACCCATCAGGTAAGGTTAAGATAGGGGATGAAACCAACCTCCGTTTGAGCTCCTGCTCGTCTCGCAAGCACCATGCCACACAAGAGTGATTCCCTTTTGAGTCAAATGAGTTAAAGGTGCTACCTAGCTAGGAATATTCCAAACAGACATCCTAGAGTAGCTTGCAGAACTAAGGAACTACGACTTTCCGCCATTTACTAGGTTTAGGCTAATGACGAACTGATTCCATTTTAAAATGGTCCATTATGTACATTCCCTAGTAGTTACGTGCCCAAGGTACTCCTCATTTTGTCTTTTAGTCTTTGAATAAACTCATAGGTCTCTATAACTATTGAAACTCAATGCGTAACTGCCTGGTTCGCCAATCTTTTTTTTTTTTAACGAACAACAATTAATATGTCCCATGGTAAAACGCTAGGGCACATGAAGTTTTGGTCTAATAGTCCATTTATCTGTGACCTGGGCTACAATAGCTTTGTTAGAGTCATTCCACCCAAAGCCAAAAATGAGCATTGTTCTTGACTTGAGCTCTATGCTCATGTCTATGTATTGTGCTAGTGATAAACCCGAAATGTCCAGCTTGCTTGATTTAACACTAACATAACTTTTTTTTTCACCCTCTTTAAGTTGGCCTAATTCCTCACTTCAATAAGATTATTGATGACTTCATTAGTTCACTTCAATAGTTCCTTGACAATTATTAAAAACAAACCACTTCAATTTAAAGGTTGTTCTCTTCAACTCCTATTTAAAACAAATACGAAACTCATCAAAGAACTATTCCAATATTCAAAATATCCTTGTTTAATACTTTGTTAGGAAAAGAAATCTCATACTAAAGTTGAATTTCATAGTCAAATATCCTACTGTTTAATCCATCAATACCCACACAAAAGTTCTAAGCTCCCACATAGTACCAAGATTTCTTTAGCCAATCTAAAGACTCCCAATCATAAGTCATAATGCAAAAGTCAAGCCATGCTTGTGTACTTGATGTCTCTACCTTTAATTTCCTTTGACTCTTAATATGCAAAACCTTTATTCCTCTTTTTTCTTTTTTTCTAACTTATACTTGTCTTTAATAAGGTCACTATACGTATGATGCTCTTTTTAATTCTCCAAGGAAGGTTTATCTTCAGTAACCGAAAGCATGTCTCCATTTATAATCTTCTCTTAGGTCTAGTTCAAAATTGAACCTTTTGTGGGATTTTTTTTTTTAATAAATGACCTTACTTTTAAACCAAATCTTCTCTTGATCCCATCATGAACTAGATTCCCTTTTTATGGTTATGGTTAAAAATCCAAATAGTTTGGGGTACCTTGAAAATGACCTTTCAATTCCAACTAACAATTTGCTCTTCCTTTAAGTCTCAAGTTCCTTTTTGAACCACATAACCTTTTTCACTAACCACACTAATCAAGTTAAGTGATACAAAGGAAATTTCTCATATCATCCCATACACTTTACTTTTTCACCATTTTCATTCCTTTGGGCATGACACATGAAAAATCCACAAATACCTTAGTACACCAAAGCCTTAAACTTCCAAAGTGTAATCCTATCCATAACTTATCATTCCTTAAAAACACAATCTTACTGAAGAGACATCATCAACTAATGTCTTTTGCAAAGCTCTAGTCTCTTTAGATCTCATCTCCTTTCTCTTGTCTACACTTGACTACTTCAATCTCTCAATTGAGCAAGTTTTTTATGCCAAGAAAGCTTCTTTTTAAACACAAGCCTTCCCATTACTCAAAATAGAATATAACATCAACAAGCATCTCAAACAAGCATTTTGTACATCACATTAATCATTTCTTATTCAAAACCCCCTTTTTTTAATCTCAGAACAAAACATTTTTCTAATTTTTTTTATGCAAACATTTTATACAATAACATACCTGGCGGTGACAAGGCGTTTGCTCTTTGGTCATGGGGACACTTAATGCTTACGATGTAAGCAAGTCTACAGAACCCATAACTCTGGGCTCCGATACCAACTGTAACGACCCGACTTTTCCTGTTAGACTTTCTAGGGACGTTACTACATGCATGCTAGTAGAATTTAGAAATCTTTGGTAAAAGACAAAAATAATTAAACTTTTTTTTTGCTAAACAATCAAAATCTTTTAGTTCGGGATCCCTTTAAAAACCATTGCAAAACATAATGTGAATCAAAACGTTAAATCAAATTAAATAGTTCACTTCAATTAAGTTTACTTAACAAAATATTTTGAGTTAAAACATAAACTAGATGCGGAAGTTATACTCCTCATGACACCCATGACCATTTCAGCAAACCACTTTGCCACTCGCCTAAAATATGTTCTTGCATTTACCTGAAAAGAAAAACATTTTGAAAAATGATGAGTATTTAAAATACTCAGTAAGTGACCTCACTACCGGGTCAGGATATGCATACATATACATAATGAGTTTTCGAAAACATTTTCTTTCTTTCCTTTGGTAGGACCTAAATTCCTTTCATAGCGGAAACGTTTCTCTTTCAACTTTTCTCTTCGGCTTAATGTGGACAATTAACCCAACCTAACCTTTCCTTTTCATTTAACCTTTTCAGGTTTCTTTTCATCTAACCTTTTCAGGTTCCTTTTCATATAGCCTCGTAAGGTTCATTTTCATATAGCCTCGTAAGGCTAATTTTCATATGGATGTACATCAATAATTTTAGGGGGTAATTGCCACAGCCTTCGAAATCATTTTTATCATGAAAACATAATGTATGCATGAGGTCCCAAAGCATTTAAAATTTTTCATTTCATGATGCAACATAAAATAAAGTTCTCATGTCATTCCTCATATCATAAATCATATAACATGGATCACATTCATAAGAACATATGGAAATCATACATGTGCAACTCCATTTTCATATAAAATAAAGTATTTTAAAATTCATCAGAAATCACAACTAAAAACATTTATAAAACTTTTCATTTGAAATAATTAAAAAACAAAAATTTCAATTCAGTTCCTAACTTGCATTTAAGCATACCGGCGTAAGATCCCTTACCTTGACTAAGCTCAAGAATCCAATTCACCCAAATGCTCACCAAAAATTCTACTGCCTTGAACCTTGGTCAAACGATTTAGGGCCTAATCAAAGTCATCCTTAAGGTTAGTAAAGATCCCTAAAATCCATAATTGAGCCCAAAGTTTCTTCCACCAACTAAATTCCCAAAATTAGAATTAATTCTATAGCATTTAACTTAATCGCAAATTGGTGGGTAAATTTGAATTTAACTCAAGGATCTTCGTGACTTACCGAAAATTTCGCTCCAACAGTCCAAATCCTACTGGACAGCGACATGCTCGTGATTTTGATGCCAGAACGGAATGGGTATCCTTGAAACAAAGTCAAGATTCATGAATTAAATCTTACCCAACCAAGATCATCAAAGAACTATGTACAAACTAATTGCTTACCCACAATTGAAGGCTCGCCGGACTGGAAGAGGCTGATAGGAACGGCGGCGTCGTGAACAGTACCCGGGGTATGAACAGCATTCACGGTATGAACAGTCTCGCGGTATGAACAGTACCCCCGCGGAATGAACAGTCGCGATGAACAGTAACCGACCCGTGAACAGTACCGCGGCGATGGATGTTTGTTGAAGAAGAATAAGCTTTCGAATGGATGGGTCTCTTGGTAGTGAAAGGGATAGAGAGAGAGGGATTGACGGTGGATGCTGTTTTTCATGGAGGAAGAGGAGAATGTTGGAGAAGATGATGGTTTGGCTTGACCTAGGGCTGCGTACAGTATAAAAATAATAGAGATGAATATTTGGGCTTGGCTTCTCCTTGGGCTTGAGCTTTGCTCAAAGTCACCTAATTAACAAAATTGCCCCCAAACCAATTAATTCACTTTTTCCCTTCTTTCTTCCCTATTCACTCTCCAATTTCTCAAATTTCAATTATGCAAATCTCTAAAATTAATTTTCAACACAACTTTAAACATGAAATTGGCCTTACAATTAATTCAAATCTCAAAATTAAAACTTTAATTAATTCCTGAAAATGTTGGTCGTTACACACTGGAAGGTCATTTTCATCACATAAGATTTTTGTTACCTGTTGCTGAACCAAAAGAGCTTTAATCTTCTTTCTCTATAACCCAAAATCACCATTCCCATCGAATCAAGCAACCTCGAAGCAATCTCGAAATGAGTCGACATTAAAGACATTAATCAATATATGACCTAGCCAAATAATCTGAATAAAGAATGGACACAAAGCACAAACTGCGAACCTTCCAATCTTCTGATCGAATGGAGCTCTGATACCACATGTTATAAAATCGAACTTGAATATGCCCAAAACAAAACGCAATTTCTAGCAACAAGATAATTAACAAGCGAGAGAAATAAACACCAAGATATATAGTGGTTCAACCTTTCAGTCTACATCCACTTTGAGAACCAGTTGAGAGTATTTTATTAAGAGATACCAAGTCACCAAATTACAGAGTCCAAAGGAATCAAATCACCCAATCTCTATGGATTGTAATCGTGTCAATAAAATGGCAAATACCTCAAATCTTGATAGAATTGAGCTTCAAAGTGAATACCTACTGTGTAATCACCTTTATCGAAAAAAATTGAGGCCTACATCGAGACTCATGCCTCGTACAACTCTAGAAATTGAGACTCAAACGGTCATGGCTTCCAACCTGAGAGACCCATGACGATCTACTCACCTATAACGCAACCCACACAACCGAATCCCTCTGAAACAGATTCTCACGCTGGTACGACCTCTAATACTCGAGACCCACGCCCCTTTTGTTTAGAATATGAGATCCATGGTGCAAAATGGGACCCTCATTGGTGCTTACAACCCTTATTCCCAAGACCCACACCGAAGGTGTTCATTTCCCCAGACTGGAGACCCTCAAGCCAAGAAACCCGCCGAAAAACGAGAACCCACAACATGTATTTTTCTTCCCCTGTTTTTGTGCGGATGCTGTGTATTCTTTCCCTGCCTATGTTTTCAAATCGTGGACAATCCTAAAGAATAAAGATGATGGTCAAATTCCACTTATGTCCCTTTTAGTAAATGACTTAAATGCCCCCATTCATTTAACTTAAGATAGCTTGTCACTTTTAACAATTTATTACTATATACTTTTTACTTACAGAATGAAGTTTTTATTAGAGGAAAACAAATCTATAGTAGGTGCAAAATCTGTCCCAAGAATGATAGCAAGCTCTCTCTAGGGAAAAGAAAATCATATTTTCATTGATGAAAAGTTTTCTAAATGTTTCATATTACTACTTACATGAGGCTATTTTATGGTCTTGCAAAAAGACTCGAAATTGTCAGTCAATACTAAATACTAATTTGACGAATTCACTAATTACGTTTAATTGTTTAACTAAATTAAAATCAATTAATAAACTCATATTTTTTTTTCAAGTCATATCTAATAATTAAAGTACTTTGGTTAAAATCACTTATTTTAAAAACACTTTCAAACACACATATAACAAACTTAAAATTCACACCTTATGATTTATTTAGAATAAATGGAGAGAGTGTGAAATTTGTTATGGACAAAATTCAACCTAAATCATATGTTGATCATGAGGGAAACTCAGAACAATGAGAATAGAGATTAGGTTAAGGAAAGTCCAGGGCCCATCCTGATTGAGCGAAGCCAAGCTAACCCATTAGGCTGAGGGCGACCACCTAGGATGACCTCTTAGGCCGTCTCATTGGGTCGAGCCTCCCGAGTTCATCCTCCCCCATAAGCAAGGTGCATTCCCCAATCCAAAGGCAACCAAAGTCTGAGAGAAGGAAATCTAGATAGTGAGTATATGAATAAGGCAAATAGAAAACTCTAGACTAAATCCTATAAACAAAAAAATTGATCATTTAGCAATGTTTCACACAAACCCCACTCCAACTAATTTAAGCATCAAAGTATGTTCAGTGAGTCGCCACACCGGTACACTTTGATTATTTTGGTGTTGTTCGTCCTATTCTTTAATTGGACCTTGTGGATTTGATGATCATCCTTTTTCTAGGACAAATCTGCCCGTGGAACAAAATTCCTTCTCTTGCTCCATTATGGAAAACATAATTTTTTTATTATGTTTTTCTTTAAAAGAATTTGAATTAATTAACTAAAATATATTTTAAAGCTTATCCCGTTAATAATATTGAGCTCTTTACTTAAAAAATAAATATGTAAAATGAGCTTCCCTAAATGTGAGATTATTAAAACTACATTTAAGAATTTTTTGATATTAAAATAAAGGTTAAATTACACATTTAGTTCCTAAACTTTGAGATTTGTATTTATTTAGTCCCTGAACTTTTAAAATTACAAATTTAGTCCTTCGACTTTCGATTTTTTTAAAATTCACAGGTCTAATAGACACAAAATTGAAATTTTAGAATTCTATTATACATAAAATTTAAATTTATATATATTAGATCAATTAATTTTTAAAAATTTAGAATTTGACAGGAACTTATTAGACATAAAATTTAAAGTTCAAGGACCTATTAGATAAAAAATTGAAATTATAGAGACTTATTAGAAACTTTTGAAAGTTTAGGGATCAAATAGACACAACCTCAAAGTTTAGAGACTAAACTTATAATTGAACATAAAATAAATATATAATTCATAAGATGGGCTTTTTACGAATATCGTTCATATCGGCCCAATTTGTTATACAGAAGCTTGGCCCAGCCCATTTTGTGGACGCTCCATTTCGGGGTTGGGTGGAAAAGTGGACCTCACCGTCACCGCATCACAAGGAAAAAAAAAAAAAGGAAAAAGAAAAAGAAAAAGAAAAAAGAAGCCTACCAGTCACCCACCAAGAATATTTGGATGAAATTGAAACAGCCTCCGATTCCCTCACAATTCATTTTCTTCTTTGCTTCCTATTCCCCGTTGAAAAACTCTTCAACCTTTATTTCAATTTTCTTTTCTCTCGTTCTTCCTTCTCCTAAATCGCTACTGCAACAAGATCACGGATAAGTTTCCAGGATTCCCCTCTTCTGATTCGGTAAAAAATTGGTGTTAATTTTGTTTTTGTTGTTGTTTTTTCCTTGATTTCTTGATTTTTGGCCTGGATTTTCTTGTGCGTTTACTGGAGCTCGTTGACGATCGTTTTCGCGGTATTATGTGATTTATGATCTGCTGTCTTCCTAGATTTCATGATTTAGACAAGATCTTGTATCCTGTAGATTGCCAGATGCATGCATATGTATTTATACTACAACCCAAATTTCTATGAGCATTACGAGCAAATATTCCTAGTCAATTGACATAACTTCAGACCTTCATGACCACCAAAATATGTATTTGATAGGCGACTCTTAGCTGGCAAGGGCGGAGCAGAGAAGGAAGGAGGGTAGTTCCTTGAAAATTATATAAAAACATTAGGAATTCAACGTTCTCTCTTTTTTGCCCCCCAAATTTTCAAAAGTGATAGATTGTGTATACGAAAAGTTAAATTGTAAAATTTTGCCCAAATTTCTGGCTCTGGTCCTGTTAGCAAATTCTTTTTAGAATAAATGTTAATTTAATTTTCTCCTCTATCAAAAGGATCATCTTTATTGGTTCCTGATCATATGTGAACTCCCAGAAAAATGAATAGACGTGTTGGCAATGCTATATTAATGAGCACATACCTATGATAAAATATGTCCGAGTGGAATAACTGGAAAATACTGTATAATCATGTGTTTTTCACTTTTTCTGATCGTTTAAGAAAAATTTGTGGTCAAATGTTCTAATTCAAAAGAAAGAAAATAAATTTTGAATGGTGATGTTCATTTGTTATTTAACTTTTATTAATAGAAATTCTTTAGAAGTTTGGTGTTCTCTCCTTTTCATCTATAGCCTATTGTTTTTCCTTAAATGATCTATACATTCAACTTTGAATAGTATGCAGAGTTTGAGTGATTTTAGTTAGGGTGTTTTCTGTGAAATTTGATGTTCCTAATATATGTTGAAGCTGAACTCTGATTTTCCTTTATCTCATGTTTTTCTTTACCTTTTTTTCTCTTGGGGTGGGCTGTTATTTTGTTCAGGAAGAATGTCTCGTGTTCGGTATTTCAGTTCTCAAGGAGGGATGACGAATGATGAGTACTGGGCCACCTTGAATAGATATAATTTCAGAAACCACCATCAGAAGACAAGTAGGAGCAGTTATTATAATTATGGCTATTGCAACCATTTTGAATTCTCAGGGCAGTATAAAGAGCAGGTTGATAGGTCTATTTATGCGAGGTCTGGTACTTTGAACTCCATCAAGCCTCATAACTCTCAGCCTTTTAAGAGGAGGAAGTTTTCTGCTTCACGTTGGGAGGATAGTGGGAGATACCATTGGCAGGCAAGGGCATGTGATAATGGACCTTCAAACTATAGCAATTTGGTCCATCCTCCTCCAAGATCCAACAACGACGTCTCTACATCTGCCAGCTGTAAACGCGATCGCTCAATAATGGAAGATGATGAGCCTTTCTTTATGTCCAGGGATGAGATTGAGAGATGTTCACCTTCAAGAAAAGATGGTATTGATACAGTACGTGAAACGCATCTGCGGTACACATATTGTGCCTTCATTCAGAGTCTTGGTTTGCAGCTTGAGTTGTAAGTAATCTAAATCTCTGATATCTATTTCTTCTTAGTTCAGTGAATGCCTTTATTTATTAATTTTTAAATAAAACAATATTTGAAGTTTTCTCCTCTTTGTGGGTCTTGTGGAGTTATTAACACAAGTCATTGTTTCTTGCAGACCGCAGACTACCATTGGCACTGCAATGATTCTATGCCATCGGTTTTTTGTTCGAAGGTCACATGCTTGTCATGATAGATTTGTAAGTTCTTTTCCTTAAAAGGCTTCAGAGTGTCTGGAAGAGTAATGTCCACATTCATTATTTTTGAAATATAGTCTACTTTTAAATTCTATATTTTGATGATCATTGAGATGTTAAAAGCATTTAAGTCTGTAAGTTGATTTCTCTGTTACCAAAATTCCTTTGGAGAGAGTTATACTTTATGCTGCCTAAATTTTTTGCTGTTGTTAATTATTTAGATTCAAGAATTTTGCTATTCTTTTCTCTTCTCTTCCCATTCCCCCTCTTCTGTTTTATCTGTACCACTTTGTGGAACATAAGTGCATATTTGATAACTGTTTTCTTTTCTTATCTCGATTTAGCAGCAGTGATAGAATACACCAATCTATTCGTCATATTGATTGTATCAATTCATTTGCATCCTTATTGCATGAGGTGATTATGTTGCATTAATTGGTTCATTTTGTTTGCTCACCCCTGTTACAGTTGATTGCCACATCTGCACTCTTCCTTGCTGCAAAATCCGAGGAGACACCACGGCCTTTGAATAATGTCTTGCGAGCTTCATGTGAAATTCTACACAAACAGGATTTTAATCTCTTATCTTACATGCTCCCTGTTGTGAGTATCCTCAGAAATCTTTGTCGTCTATTATATTTGCTTGCTTACCCTTTACGTAGCATGTTCTTTGTGAAGATTTTTTTTTCAAAGATGTGTTAGAATACAGTCGCATGATTTTGGAGGATAAAATATCTACAAAATCTTCATGTCCTCTCTTCACCAGTGTCCTTATGTTTTTGTTCATCTGATTGGGTTTCAATATGACAAATGGTCAAGTTATAATCAACAGTCCTGATAAATTAATGAGAGTGTAATAACCACTAAATTATAATTCTTGTCAAAACCACTATATTATATAACTAAGAGAGAATATCAATTCTTCTAAGTTTTAACTTTGAAGTTGCCGATCATTAATATTCCATGTTTCTTTTCTTTTTGCAAATTATAAGTACTATTATAATGACATCTTAGTATGCATCTTGAACAGGATTGGTTTGAGCAATATCGGGAAAGAGTAACTGAGGCTGAGCAATTGATACTGACTACTCTGAACTTTGAACTCAACGTACAACATCCCTATGCTCCTCTTATGTCTGTTCTTAACAAGATAGGTCTTTCACAGTCGATCTTGGTGCATCTTGCACTGAACTTGATCAGTGAAGGGTAAGTTCATTACTTCATTTATTCCGCCCGTTCATTTTTTTTTTTTTTGATAACTGGGAGTCGAAGCTTTGCTCCCCCATAGCCGGGGGCACCCGTCATTCCACCCGTTCATTTGATTTATTGATGTTAAGAGAATTGACATGCAATATGTTTGTATCTGCAAGATAGAGATCTTGCAATTTGTTTCTTGTCTCTGCTATTATTTTGTCCTTGCTATTGCTTCAGGAATCTTTCTGGCTTGTCTAGTCTATTTAGTAAGCATGTCCTTGCAATTGTGAAAAAGTAGGTCAATGATGTAACGTTAAGAATTAGATTTGGGATGTGTGGGTGCAAGAACCTCAATGGAATGACAGATTTCTTGAATTTTGGCGTTGATTGTGGCATGAAAGAGGATGCACTGGTGATCTTCTTTCCCTCTAGGGATCAAAATGGTGTGTTACTTGTGTCACTTGTTTTCTTGTTAGAGTGAGCTACCCTTACACATTTATCCTACTATGAATTATTGATTCTTCTGGCATGCGTATAATTTGCAGGATCTATGCACGATTAGCATGCTCGCCTGTTTGATATACTTAGCTGGCGGATTGATATGCTGTTCATGGAAACTTTTGTTTTACAAGTGAAGTTATTTTAACCATGAATATACCCTATCGACTTGGTACTTGGTGCTAATGTTTGCCAATGAGCCTACTGCATTACTTTCTATCTTTTCTTAACGAAAATATCTATTTCTCCTCCTCTAACTGGACCGTCCTCTCTAGGCCATTCTTTTACCTATACCTTGAAAGATACGGAATCTTTTCCTTATGGACTTTTTGACTTAGAAGGGCTCCACGTGGGATTGAATCTACAATCCATTATCTTTATAACCTAGAGGACCGCTGCCAATGATTTTGCTTTTGTTCGTATTTCCCAATGATGGATGGTCAAGTGAGTCTAATAGAGAATTTTTGCTGACCAGCTTCTTTGGATGAGTTTCTATTTAGCACAGAATAAGTCACAATATGGATTTAGATCTAAGATAAAATTGCCTTTGGTCTTTTCTTTCAAGATTCAAGTGTACATATGATTTAAAAAACATGTCAAATCACCGGGTTCTTGATGTGCCATTAGCATGTATACACAAGTAAGCAGCCCCTTCAGTTAAAAACCTTAAATATGCGTCAACTCATGTATGTAAGTCATGTATTTGCTAACTGCTGTCTATACTTGGTAAATTATCATGTGGTATTATCTGTTAATCATTTTGAGTCAGAGAGAGTGGAACTCAAATGTGGCGTTACTATGGCTGGTTCAGGATGGGCGGATTCTGAATAGGAATATGGGTTTTCTTGATAGGCACGGAATGTAAATTGAGGAAGATCGTAAAAAAAATAAAATAAAATAAAATAATTTTGGATACCCCCCTCCCACAATGAGAATATAGAATGCATGCATTCTTATAAAGCTGCCTGCATGCTTTTGTCTATTAGCATATGCCTCCATTTTCCAGTTTCTCCCATCCTTGATTGACATAAAATATATAACGCAAGCTTTTTTTACTTTATTTTCTTGAAGATGATGCCTTTTTCTCTGTCTTTTGTGTTTTCATCACAATGAAACCTGAAGTTTTGCTGTTTCACATAAATGGTATAATATTTAAATTATTTTATATATAAAATATATATTACCATGGGATGGTTTGCTTTTGAAATTTATTTGCTGACCTGTAAAATTTTTATCGGTTTTCCTTATCTAAATAATTTTTTATTGGTTTTTTTTCTTATTGATCAAAGGAGTTCTATCCATTCTTGTCCATGCACTTTCACATGTTGCTTTTGGTGTAATCTTGCCCCTTTTGCTTTCGGTCCTTCATCTTTTATGTATGGGGTGAGAAAGTATGTACATCTCTTAGCGATTATGGAGTGTTTAAGAAACTATGGTTTTTTGAAATTCTCTTAACAATCATCATGGGAATGGAATTCTAACTGATCTGTCTTTTCTGTGTTGCTCTTGTTATCAAATAAATACCGTTCTCATGACAACAACACTTCCAAGTGTCTTGACCTTTGATATCTAATATGCTTATTATCTGACCTTTTGGGTTTTCTAAGCTATTAAAAATTTAAAACTATTGTGAAATTGTTTCAATTTCCCCCCTTTCTTTTCCTACGGGAAAAAAACTCCTTTCTCTCTCTATTTGGCTTTTATTTTTAAAATAGTTTATTCATGACTTTGAAACTTTTAAATTTATGTTGCAAGAGTCCAGCACTGTCCTATAGATGGAAAGATGCATGTCTGGCCCATTTCATCAGTATTTGAATGGAGTTGTAAACTTTTTTTGTTATGATGTATGTATTGACCAGCCATTTTATATGTTGTGATTATAGGAAATCCTGAAGGTGTAAACTTTTGAAATATTCAGTGACATCAAGGTTTTGCATTCAATTTGTTGGACATAGAAATTGTAAATTTAATTCCATTCAGGTGATGTTTGTTCCAATCTATATCATCATTAGAATCACGATCATCAATTAAACAACTTGTGATCTGCATGCATGTGTAAAGGTAGTTTTGTCCATAGAAATTCCACCCTCTCCTGCCCGCCCGCCCACCAAAAGAGATCAATAACCATGTCCTGCCCTAAAGACTGATCTGCATGCATGTGTAAAGGTAGTTTTGTCCATAGAAACTCCACCCTCTCCTGCCCGCCCGTCCACCAAAAGAGATCAATAACCATGTACTGCCCTAAAGACTGAGCAATTACCTTCAAGGTACAAACTTTACAATAGATGCAACTTTCCATGTAAAGGCAGTTTTGTCCATAGAAACCACCCCTCCCCCACTCGCCCATGTGCCCAACCAAAAGAGAAGAACGACAACCATGTCCCGTCCTAAAGATTCTGAGCAAATTTACCTTAAATTAAGGTACAAGCTTCACAATAGATTCAACTTTCCATAAACCTGAGTTCTTACCTGAAGAGTACAAACAAATCAACTCATGCTGATAACGAGAAAATGCAATGACCAGTCAACTATAATATTTATATGTATATGCAGTATATATATGTGTAGAAAATTTATCTTTTCTTCTCATGTGTATTTGTACAATGGTGGGAATTTTGGGTTGGATCTGTAAGTGGGGTTAACTTGCATGCTTTCAAGCACGATGAGATGAGAGTGCTTGATGACAATCCAGTCCAGATCAACATTTACGTCGTTTAGAGCTGAAGATGGTGGGTTGCTTTGAGAAGTTTGATTGTTTGCAATATGCCACAACCTCCTGTCTTTTAGTTTGGGTTGCATTAATCTCTGGAATCAAAAGCCCCTGCTGCCAAATTTACCTGGGAGTTTGATGTATTCTGTATATGGGGTATAACTATATCATATGATAATGATACTATCGGCAATCTTCCAGAGATTCTTGGAAATATTCTACCTGAGTTGCTGCTTTTTAGTTGGTAAGAAGAAACGACTTGCTTTTATTCATTTGAAGCGAATGCTTGATATTTACTTTGCTCTTGCTCTTAGTTTTTATTGTTATATACAGTTGTATATTTGGAGCTGATGCATTTTTTTGCCTTGAAGTACTGTTAGAAATTGCCATCCTATTTAGTAATGGACCCAGATGGTTTGTTCAACTGATTGATGCGTTCTTCCACAAGTGATGGTGGTAGTGGTAGTTGTATACGAGACTGATATGTGGTTTTTTTAGGCTAAGGAGCTCACTCTGGCTTCAGTTTAATGCCCATCAGATAGCTGCTGGAGCTGCATATCTGTCTGCCAAGCTATTGAATATGGATTTTGCACCTTATCAAAATATTTTGCAAGAGTGCCAAGCAACGCCAGCTATTCTCCAAGGTATCTCAAAGAACTTTTCTCACGTCCCATCATTTAAGCAATTTAAGGAGTGATTGCTTTAAAGATTAAGCTTACATTAACCATTTCTTCGTTGTATTTTCACTTTTAAAAAACAGTTTTGAAATCTTAGCTACGTTTATAGTATAAAAAGCAGGGGCTTGTTTGAGAATTTTTTTTTCATAAAGAAAAAGTTCTGTTTTTGTTATTCAAAGCTGTTTTTAAAAGTTATGATCAGAGTTAGAGATTATTTAGTAGTTGAAAATAATAATTTACAAGTCTTAGTTTAGTAGAGAACAAATTTGAATATTATAATATACATATCAACCATGAAATAAGCTACTGAAAAGTAGGAGAAAATAACTTAGAAAAAGAAGTTACCCATATTTGTTAAAACTATTAGTACTAGATGTGTTGTTTTTAACACAAATTGGGTGGGTTTTACTTGTAATACTTGAGCTTGTTCTTAACGTTTGTCCGTGAAAAAGAATGAACCTAGTTTTGACGTGGTTTGTTTTGCATTCATGCAAAAATGCAGATGTAGCCCAGCAGTTAATGGAGCTGTTCTAAACTGAAAACTCGATTGGACGAAGCCTACATCTGGCGAAATGATGGGAAAACGTAACATATTTATTTTACGTCATCTTAAATAGTTAAATCCTGACAGTTGCTTAGGTTGGTTATAGTGTGACTATGTTGGAAGGCTTAACATGAATGGTTCTCAATCCCTTTCCATCTGCAAGACATTGCTCTAGAAGTACAGTAGGAAGACGTGTATTGAATTGGCGAACAGATGTTTATACGAAAAAGCTCACTTCTGGTCTGCTCTGTCTCTTCTTTATATGTTATTGGCTTCTGATTCCTTCATTTTCTGTGAAGTCATTCAATCGTACTCCTACTCAACGATGCCGATGCAGTCGAAAATTTCTTCAGCCAACACCAGTTGCCAATAGTTCTAATACTTGTTGCGGCAGTGATCTCTGTTGATGCCAAAAAAGAAAAGTGAAACGCTGGATCAAAAGTGATCAGAGTACCAGCGAATTGGGCAACAAAATATACCAAAGCTCATACAAAATACAGAGATTGGACAACAAAATGTACCAAGGCCTTACTTTGAGTCAGGGTTCTGCAACACCTTCATTAGAAAGTCGTATCTAGAGTCCTTTGGTAGAGTGAGAAAGTAATCAGGTTGGTTATGGTTACTAACTATCCTCCTGCCATTGGGCGACGGTCAATGCATCGATGGCCATTGTAATCTTGTTGTGTCTTCAAATTCAAGGCGAAAGTATGAAGCAATTTGTGCAATATGTTCATTAGACTTCTCAAGATATCCTAACATCTAGACATGGGTCATCACTCCTTACCATTTTCTTCCCACATTTGTTCGAGGAATGTGATAGGGAAGGCCATATCTCTTCGAAAGTCAAAACTATCGCCCGAGTGTTGTATTTACTTGCACGCCTAATCCTCTTATAAGTTTGTCTCTTGCAAATGAGTGTACCAAGCAAGATTTCGAGAATTTGTTTCTTTATTTTTAGGTATAAAAAATTTGGAGAATTGCATCATAAAAGGTATACCAAATGACCTAACATAATCTTAACCGAAAAGAAACCATTAATGCTAGAAAAACAAACATGACATTGAGCTTATTGTTCTTATAATTGTGACAATGTTCATAAATAGCTTGGGATGAAAGAAAATGGTGGTTGCATTACAAAATTCTCAACAAGAAAACCATAACAAAACGATGCAAGTGAAGGAAATAATCCTTTACTTAGTTTGTCATGTTCAATCGGGTCTTTTTTCAAGTGGCCAATAATCCGTATCTGCTGAAAAGGGGCAAAAGCCAAGGCTTGGGCCTTGGACTATTGCATTAGAGCTTCTTCTTGTTGAATTGTTTTTCGACATTTTTATATTTTGATAGCTCTAGTAGAGATTTGGCATTTATTGAAAAATATTAAGTATTTGACTGACGTAGAAATCAGCATATATAAATTGATTTATTTTTAGTGAGAAAATGACCTCTTAAAAAAAAACTCAGCATTGCAACATGCCCTCCTGGAGAACATTACTTGGCTACATGTTGTGTAGATATCTTCGGAAAAAAAATCTAGTGTAGAAAATTTTTATACTACTTCCATTTATTGTTTGCCACGACATTAAAAAACTATTTCTAAACCCAAAACATAGTGTGAATAAAGGGTGTATGGTACTCCCATAATATTAGAATTTTTTTAGGTATCTTCCTACATACCACCATTCAAATTTTGACAGCTAGGAGTGAGAAAGGTAGAAAATGACCGCTTGAAAACTTTCTCAATCTTTTTAATTTTATTTTCATTGAATTATTATATTCTATGATAATGTGTTGCATTTATAAACAACTTGTTCCCTGATAATTCGTTAATGTCATGGTCCATGGGCATTTACCTTTTTTGTTTTAAAAAAAAGGACATTTACTTTTTTCCAAATAAAGTCGTAGTGGGACTTTAATGAAACGATAGGAACTTACACTTTGACAAATTAATTTGAATGTATGTAATTTTGTCCATATATTTTATTTTATTTTTATTAAAGTTGGATAACATTATCCTAGGGTGGAAATTCAAACTTATAAAAAAAGATTATTTCATTTCTTAACCACCGATGTAGGTGGCTAAGTTTATCTAGAATCGTTGGTAAAAAGATGTCTTTTAATTTTTAACGTGCGTATAGTTTAAATAGTTGAGTATTGTATGTCTAAATTCTCCCTTCTAGTAGTCTTTAATTTTATTTTTGGTTCAAATCTCGTCCTTAAACCTTCAACTTTGTTACAGTTTAGTTTTGAACTTTCAAGGTTCTATTTTAGTCATTGAACTTCAAACAATAGCAAATTTGTCCTTAAACCTTCAAAATGTTTTTTTTTTTATTTATAATCTTAAGAAAAATAAACATTTGGGCATTTGCTATTATTTTCCCACCTAATGTTTAGGTATCCAAAACTCGTTTCAACCAACTTATGTAGTTTCAATACATATAATTGAAAGCACATTTATCTATATGTTAAAAGCAAAATAAAGGTAATATGCCAAAATGATTATTTTTTAAAAGATCATAAATTAAAATAGATATTTTGACTATACATTAAATCCAAACAGAACAAACTTGAAAAATTATTGGTCAAAATAGACATTTTAAAATGGAGGGATTGAAATGAAGAAATCTTAAAAATCTAAGGACATAAGCCAATTTGAAGTCACCTTGTCAAAAGTTTTTTTTTCCTTCTTTTTTTTAGTTCAACAACATTTGAGATGGAAGAATTTAAACCTCGAGTACATGTCAATTATTATTGAACTTTAAAAAATATTTATTTTTTACTGAGGTTAAATTACAAATTTAGTTTTTGAACTTTCAAGTGTCACGTGCCTAGACTTTAGTATCTAATAAATTTTTAAACTTTACAAAATTTATAATGGATTGATGGACTTCGAATTTCATGTCTAATAAAATTTTGAACTATTCAACATTTTTAAAATTTTACATACATATTAGACACAAATTTCAATTTGATATTTAATAGATCCTATGTCTAACATTTTTTTTTTTTTGAATACAATAAGGATTGGGGGGATTCGAATCACAGATTTTATGGTCATGAGATCCTATGTCTAACATATCCCTTAATTTTAAGAGATGTCGAATATCTCAAACATGTATTAAACATAAAATTAAAAGTACTTCTTAAAGTTGGGTATTCTTTTAACACAAAATTGAAAATTGAGTTTCCGAACTTCTAATTTAACATTTTGAAAGGAAAAAAACACGAAAATCGTTTATTGTACTTTCTAAATGGAATTCTTTATCGATGGTATGTTGTGCATAATCCCAGTGAGTCGTCTGTGAAAGTTGATTTACAGTTGATAGCCAAATCTTAATTCTCAATCTTAGTTTCTAATTTCTACTTCTTCATCTTCATCTTGAGTCAATTGAACGCAAGGACTGGGAAATCTACAGACAGTTCCAAGTTCTTCAACTTCAATCTCGTTTATTAGGATCTCGATTCGTTATTATCAGGGATTCTCTCCTCGGTTCCGACCCATTGTTTTGCGGCTGTCCCAGATTTCCAATCCACAGCAAATTTTGAGTTTCTGGGTTTGATTGTAGTCAAAATTAGGGTTCATTTCAGCTGTTTTAGGATTGGATCAGAATTGATCGACCATGCTGTCGAATCAACTCCAAAATGGGATGGACAGAGCGAAGAACATGTGGTCCCGCCTTCCGAACACCGAGGAAGATGAAGCCGACCATGTTAGTTTCTTGAAGAAGAATGATGGGGGTGGCGTCGAGAGCCTTGATTACGAGGTTATCGAGAATTATGCGTACTGGGATGAGCAGGTACTTTCATTTTGTTCTGTTTCTGGTCTGCGAGTTTTAATTTTTAAGGTTTAGCCTGGATTTATCTCGGAAAATTGAGGTTTCCATGATTATGCTTACTTCAATTTTTCTTGTGTTCGGTTGAAAAATAACTTTCTTTATTATGAAATGGATGGTGCTTGAGGGGATGCTGTTTTTATGCTTCTCACGAAGTGTGTTTGGTGTTCTGTAGGCGCAAAGAGGGAAATTATTTATTGGCTATAGTGTGGCAGTTAAGTGGCTGTATGCCTTGCTTATTGGCATTGGTATGATCATAGCTTCCTTTTACCTCAGGCAAAAGCTACATACTACTATTTACTATTACTCATATTTACAAAGTGAAATAGACTGTTTATTTTCTCATCTATCATATGGGGGACTTCTTCCCACATAGCTATCAGAATGGGAACATTTTCACAACGCAACCGTCTCTTACCTCAGCAGCCCATCTGTTGCTTGTAGTTTAGTTGGCAATGGATCTAACAGCAGCACTCCTGACGATCAAATTTTTTGTTGAAATAAGTCAAATTTATTTTGGGTTGTCGTCTGATTTATGTGGGTAATATGATCCTTCGTTTAGTTGTGAGATCTTGATCTAAGTTATAATGTAATTTTAAGTAGTTGATGGAGTGAAATAAAAGTGGGGACAGGAAAATACTGCTGCATCGGACTGAAAGCAGGAGACTTGTAACAATATTTAATTTTTTAAGCTGTTTATGTTCATAGCCAAGTAAGGGAGCCTTTGACTGTGTTTGAGGTGAAAGCATTGGATGTTTCATGGTTTTCCTTTTGCAGAATCATGGTTTTTTTTTTGTCATGTCAAGTTAATGATTTCTCTTGGCTGCTTCAGGCACAGGATTAGCTGCAGTTTTCATAAATATGGCCGTTGAGAACTTTGCTGGCTGGAAATTTTCGTTGACATTTTCCCTAATTCAAAAGTCATATGTCGCTGGTTTTATAGTATACTTAGCAATCAACTTGGTTCTAGTATTATCATCTGTATATATAGTCACACACTTTGCTCCTGCAGCAGCTGGATCTGGCATACCTGAAATCAAGGGTTATTTGAATGGTAAGTCATAGTATTGGCGGCTCCTCATTTCCCTCCCTCTGTAAAATAAAAACACATGTTTTGGGCGTTTGAAAGTATTTCTTTTGTTCAAATGAACAGGAATTGACATTCATGGTGTCCTTTTCTTCAGAACCTTAATTGGAAAGGTACAATTTGTACCCCTGTTGTCCTTATAGTTGGAACTTTTTGCAGATAGGCTTTTCAAGTTTTCTCATTTTTTTTTTCTTTTCATAATCTTGGTATATGTCAGATATTTGGAAGCATTGGTTCGGTGGGAGGTGGATTGGCTTTAGGCAAGGAAGGGCCTCTTGTACATACTGGCGCTTGTATTGCTTCTTTGTTAGGACAAGTAAGCCACACAAATTTCTTGGAGTAATAATCTTGTGACAGTAGATATTTTCAGAATCCATCGGGAAAGTAGATTTTATTAATCCATGTTTGGTTTAACTTTGTCCATAATTTCATTTGTCTATTCATGTGTATGTCCTATTTACGGCCATTTGAGACATGAAATAGTTTTATTGTTATTCCATACTTATATCAAACTTTGATGCTGCAGCTGTTTGGTATCCATTTGAAATTGAGAGTCATTGTTCAATATTTTAATTCATGATGTTCAATGGCCCTGAGATCGAACTATGAAATGAAATACGTGCTCGCGCACATACCATCAGTTTTCTTATCTGCAAGCTCTGAAATCATCAGCGTGCTTTTGCAGAATTTAGGATGAAAGTGTTTGTTCACAATAGGCAGATCCCTGAGTTGAATGGATGTACATGAAGAAGTTTGGCTTCTTAACATTTATTAATTTTTAATGTGGAATCCCTGTGTTCACCTGAATATATATAAATTCCTGCCTTACATACCATCAGTTTTCTTATATGAAAGCTCTGAAATCATCAGCGTGCTTGTGCAGAATTTAGGATGAAAGTGTTTGTTCAAAATAGGCAGATCCCTGAGTTGAATGGATGTACATGAAGAAGTCTGGCTTCTTAACATTTATTAATTTTTAATGTGGAATCCCTGTGTTCACCTGTATATATATAAATTCCTGCCTTTCATGTTCATTCAAAACTCACACATGTGTGCACACATAGTATGGATTGACATTTTACCCTGCTAAAATCTGTGTGAATATCCAAAGTAGGTCATATCAAGTGGTTTTGACCTCATTACAGCCTTCCACCACCATATCCTAGTGTTAAATGAATTAAAAGTGCGGTTAGTGAAAATCATGATTTTTTTTGTCTCTTTAATTTTGGAATCAGGGTGGATCTGGTAAATATCATCTCAATTCCAGGTGGTTACAAGTGTTCAAGAGTGACCGGGATCGTCGTGATCTTGTAAGTTATTTTTAGCATTTTAAGTGAACAGTCTAGCTGTCCACCTTTCCAAACAGACCATGATTTAATATTACTTTTTGCATGATTTAATACACCTATTGCCTGATTGTTATTTGTCTTAATTTTATATTTTGGACTTTGGAGAACTTAATAGCCTTTACGGGGTTTTTTCTATTCTCAATTGTTTACGATTTTATACTAACCTCACATCCTAATAGTATTAGTGGCCACACAGGCAAATAACCTGATTGTTCTCCTGCTTTTTGGTTAACATTTTGAAAGGTGACCTGTGGGTGTGCAGCAGGAGTTGCTGCAGCTTTTAGAGCTCCAGTTGGTGGTGTATTGTTTGCGCTGGAAGAAGTAACATCTTGGTAAACACATTTCTTCCTTGCAACATGCTTGAAGCCTGACTTATGTGGTGAATGATGATAGAGTGTTTTTCCTCTCTCTTTGTTAATTTCTGAGCAAGATAATCTTTTGATCCGTGTAGTTTGGGTTGGAGACAAAGCATTTATTAATCTACAGGGTTTAAGTTGTTAGTTCTGGAACTATAGGGATCAAGTGAAAAAGAAAAACAATATAACTTGCCCCTAATTTATCTTCACATATTATGAGTTGTACTTTTTTATTTATGTGCTTGAGTGTGTAGAGCCCTTACGGTCTGATGAGTACAACATTATTGACTTGAGAAATTTGCATATTTGAATTTTGTATATGACAATGAAGGTGGAAGAGTCAACTTTTGTGGCGTGTGTTTTTTACTTCTGCTGTGGTGGCTGTTGTGGTGCGTGCAGCTATGGGATGGTGTAAGAGTGGGAAGTGTGGACATTTTGGTTCTGGTGGTTTCATAATATGGGACATATCAGAGTAAGGTTTATAATCTATTCATGCCTTCCATGCCTATTTCTCCTTCAAATTTCTATTTGCTGATTGGTTATACTTTTAGCGGCCAAGAGGACTACTCTTTTGGGGAGTTGTTACCCATGGCTGTGATTGGGGTTATTGGAGGCTTATTAGGTTGGTAATTTTAGTCATACCTTTTTAGTTGGCTTATCTAAATTTCCATTTCTATGGATTAGGTTTTATGTTCATTCTTTCGGTTATTCTTTTAGGAGCATTATTCAACCAGCTTACTCTTTACATGACTTATTGGCGACGAAACCACTTGCACAAGAAGGGGAACCGAGTCAAGGTACACAAAAGTTTAACGATGATTGATGTCTATTGTTTTTTCATCATGCAATTCTTTTTCCCCAGTTACATCAATTTCACGCTCAGACCTTTTTTTTTTCTCCCTTGAAAAATTTCAGATCGTTGAGGCTTGTCTCATATCGGTTATTACATCAATTATTTCCTTCGGACTACCACTTCTAAGGCAATGTACTCCATGCCCCAAACCTGATCCTGAATTGGGTAATGAATGCCCAAGGCCTCCAGGGATGTATGGGAATTATGTTAATGTAAGAATCAGTATTGCTTATATTTTCTTGTTCTTTTCCCATCCTTGTTATTGTCCTGCATGTGGATGTGATGCAATACTTGTCCCATATCTTCTTAATCAGTTTAAAGAGGCAGATATATCATCCTTCATTTAACAGGAGCTATGCACACTTGGAGTTGTTTGGCTAAAAAATTGCCTGTTTAGTGTTTATTACTATTTTTTTTTTCAGTTTTACTGCAGTAAGGACAATGAATACAATGACCTTGCAACCATCTTCTTCAACACCCAGGTTTTTCTTTTTACTTTTTTCAAATTTCAGCCGACCTTTTCCATTTCTCTGTATAATATTTTTTTACCATCTTGATTTTGCTATGCATTTATTTTTCCAGGATGATGCCATAAGGAATTTGTTTAGTGCAAAAACAATGCATGAATTCAGTGCGCAGAGTTTATTGACATTTCTGGTAACTTATTATTCACTTAGTTTAAGGCATAATTTTCTTTGTTGACATGCTCTTTTATTGTCCTGTCTCATATTTTCATTCTCTTAATTGAAAACACCCTTCTTTTTAGAATTGATAAAGATAGCAACGGTAACTTGTGCTATGTTTTGAAGAACTTAATTATATGATTTTTTATGATGTTCTCTCCACTCTTCTTATTTTTCAGGTTATGTTTTATACCTTAGCTGTCGTGACATTTGGTACTGCAGTTCCTGCTGGTCAGTTTGTTCCTGGTATAATGATTGGATCTACATATGGACGTTTGGTTGGCAAGTTTGTGGTTAGTTTCTACAAGAAACCCAACATTGAAGAGGGAACGTGAGTCTTTACTTATTCTGTGAATGCTCTATTTTACTTTCTATGTTGTTGAAAGAATACTGGGAAACATGCTGGGTATGATGATTTTGGCCTGCCTTTTTTTCTGCCAGATAAATAAAACTTCGTGGGCTCATTCAATGGAATTCATGAGAAATAAAAATAAATAAAAAAGAAAAATACAACCAACTTGAGCATACCCTCGACCAAAAGGTCAGAGGCTCAAATTCCACATCCACATGTTGTACTAAAAGAGTTTTGAAAACAAAATTTACACGAATCAAAAGTTAATCGTTGGCAAATGAAATCATGGAAGATCCAGTCCATTGGCAAATCACAAATATAAATTACGACCATTTTACCCAGGAAAAAAAAAGCCATGGGAAAGCGAAAACAAAACTTGGTTTGCTTGGAGGGGCCAGAGTGAAATAGGCAATGTAATATTGGCCTTTGGGCTTCTCATAACAACTTTTTTTTGGGACCCATTTTTTTGTTGGGGGGGGTCCATCGTGGCAGCTTGTTTTGCAACAGTACATGTTTGTGCTTGTTTTCTACTTAGAGAAGAAGATTTTATATTATTTTTGTACAATAAAAAGCTTTAACATTCTTCCAAATCTTACTGGTTTTCTAGATATGCTTTGTTGGGTGCTGCATCTTTTCTAGGAGGTTCTATGCGAATGACAGTGTCTCTGTGTGTCATCATGGTTGAAATTTCAAACAATTTGAAATTTTTACCTCTCATCATGCTTGTCCTTCTGATTTCCAAGGTAAGTCAACATATATATATTTTCCTATTCATGGATGCACGTGAAAGTTTCTTATTCATAAAAACACTTCAGGCTGTTGGCGATGCCTTCAATGAAGGCCTATATGAAGAGCAGGCTCAATTGAGGAGTATTCCATTACTGGAATCAAGACCAAAGTACCAAATGCGGAAAATTACAGCAAAGGAGGCCTGTGGAAAAAGGGTGATCCTCACTTCTTCTTGAAACTCCTATCGTAGTATAATTTAGTACTGAATATTATCCAGGCAGAGCCCATGAGAAAGAAATATGCTATATCAAGCAAAGAAAAAAGAGTTTTGCGTAAAGTATGTGTGGAGGACAATTTGTGTGGTTCAAAATAATTGAAACGAGTGACTTACATATAATTTTTCGATAATATGTATAGTATCTAGATTCTTCCTTACTGATATGTTGTTTTCTCTATTTCAAGGTTGTCTCCTTCCCCCGTGTTGTTAAGGTTGCTGATGTTGTTAGTATTTTGCGGAGCAACAGACATAATGGCTTTCCTGTGAGCATAGCTACATTCTTCTTTTTCTCCTCATATATTCACGTATTCTTAAGGTTGTGCTTCTTTGCCCCTTAGGTGATTGATTACTCTAGAAATGGAGAAACGCGTGTCATTGGACTGATGCTTAGAAGGTATAGGGTGAAGGACAATCCACTTTCTTTTGGAGGGTGGGTGGGGGGGATGATATATGATTCAAGCGTCCCATAAATCCTAACTATATGATTGTTGATGCAGTTACTTGTTAGGACTTCTGCAGTCTAAAGTAGACTTTCAGCACAGTCCTTTGCCTTCTGATCCAAGAGGATCCATACCAAGCAGGTGAATGGATACTTGATTTAAGATTATAATGAATGGGTTATCCTCACTTTTCCATTGAGTTCTGACTTATCCTTGGAACTTCAGGCACAATTTAAGTGAATTTGTGAAGCCTGCTTCCAGTAAAGGCATTTCTATTGATGATATACATCTTAGTTCAGAAGACTTGGAAATGTACATCGATCTACTCCCATATCTGAATCCATCCCCATATATTGTACCAGAAGATATGTCTTTGACAAAGGTGATAAATTTATTTGCTTGATAGTTTTGTCTAGTTTTTATTTTTGAGGGAATTGTGGTTTCCATAATCTTAGGATTCAAATGTTGTATCTTGCAATGGTATAGGTATATAATCTTTTCCGGCAACTAGGTCTGAGACATGCATTTGTTGTTCCCCGTCCATCAAATGTGGTCGGTTTGATAACTCGAAAGGATTTGTTGATAGAGGTAGTGTCTCTGCCTTACCACAAATAATATTTGAAATACACAAGTGTGGACATGAATAAGATACGATCACCTCCGTGCAGGATAGTGAAGATTCGGATGCAATGGAACTACAATCGACTAGTGTAAGGTCTCTGACTCTCTATGATGCTTTACTTGTCTACCAAAATAGATATTTACAACAGGAATGTTTTGCTCATTGAGAAGTCTGTGATATAGATATTCCAACAGCTTCTAGTTCTATCTTTGCCTAAAACAGATATTGGGTTTGAACTAAAACTCATAAAAGGATGGATCTACTCTGACCCAGATGTCTATATTCTGTGAGACTTCCTAGAATGTGATGAGAAATGCTCAAAAATGGCTTTGTTTGGAATAGAATCCCCAATGCTTCTCTTCAGATTGATTCTTACGATTTAGTCGCTTTAGTTGTTGGCAAAACGAGTTTGTCTAACGTGCCAAAAGAAGTAATGTAGAAAATTCCTACCAATAGTATAATCTTTCCAAACTTAACTTATTAATCTTCTACATTGCTACGATGGCAGAGCTCGGCATCCAGATAGAAGAATACATACAAGGAATGGGGATGTGGAGAGCCCACTTCTCAATGGACTTTTGGTGAATAACACAGACAACTGATAAAATTCATAAAGCAGCTCTGCTAAGCTTAAGATGGTTAGATTATTACTTTATGCTTTATTCGTATTCCCATTAGGAGATATAATTCTTTATTGTTTGCCTGCTGGGATTCCAAGCCCAAGCCAGGTCCCTGCAGCAGCATTGTATTGTATCATATAGAATGTAAAGATAGAAAAATGGCTGAGGTAACTTTTTGGAATATTGTAGAGTTGGCTTAGCTTATTTTGTTATAGCATGACTACAATACCTTAGATATGAAAATGTGCTGGATTGATGTGACTGAACTTTATAGGGACATTTGGGAATGGAAAAAAAAATATCATATATGTTAGGGGATGGAGATGGAGACAGGGATGGATGTGGCCAAATTTCTTGGGAAGCTCTGAGTGAAACTTGTGGTGGGGATGAGCCTGAAAAAGGGCTTGTTCTTCAAGGTTTGGGGGAATCTTTGTTTGGCATTGGATAAAGTCATCATACTTGGGAAAAGTTTTCCCTTTTATTTTAGAGTCAAGAAAAAGAAACACTTGAGAATGGGAATTAAAGGGGTTTTTTTCCCCTTCAAATTAATTTTAGGGATGAAAATGGGAGAAATAGAATATATCCTCTACCTCAACCCTACCCTATCCTGTCCTGTCACCATCTATATAGAATAAGAGGTGAAGGAGAAGTTGGTGTGAAACCTAATATTGTCCTTTATGAACTTTATCTAGAAGAGAATTTGAATGGATTATTTCTGTTTTATAAATATGTATTTTTATAAATACATGAGGGATCATTTCATTTTTAATCTTTTAAATAAATATGCATTTTTTTAATTAATAAAAGTTTAATCATAGGTTTTTTCTTTATAAGAAAATTATAAATCAGTAATCTATATATTTTTCATACTAAAAAAAATCAATATATTTTTCTTCTTTTGTGATAATCTTTGATTTATATAATTGATAATCGACAGAAAATACGGTGGCTAATTATAATTATTTATTGATTCATTTGGATATGGTTAAGGATTAACATGGGTTTTCCTTTAATTATATTTAAATTATGCTTCAATTGAATCATTATTATTAATTATGTTTTTTTTGAACAATATGTAGAATGGAAAATTCGAACCTCTGATCTCTTGGTCAGGAGTATACACTTTATATCAATTGAGTCATTCTCCTGTTGGTCATTATTATTAATTACGTTATCCATGAAATGTTTGACTCGACATATCTATAAGTAAAAAAATATTAGCATTTCAATAATATTAAATGATCGACCAAATTGGTTGCTTTTTAAAAGTTATGGACCAAATTAGATATTTTGAAAGTACAAGCACTAAATGAATAAAAATTGAAAGTGCAGAGACCAAAATAAATATTTTTGAAAGTACACCAAAATAAATCAAAACTACAAGTACAAGAACCAAAATAATATTTAAACCTGATATCTTTTTATCTAATTAAGCATAAACAAGTTGTGATACAATGACCATTTTCGTTATTTCCAAAGTAGAAGACTTCAAAATTAGAAAAACTAGAAAAACATAGAACAAAAAGGAGACTTCATTAACAAATTGACACTACAAAATAGAAACAATGCACAAAAAAGACTCTGAACTTATTGAAATTTCTGCCAAAAAAAAAAAGCACAAAGACGTAAAATTGGCTCTGTACCCAAACAACAAAACTCTCAACCAAGAGCAGGAACACCAATGGCTACAACAGAGAAGGCCAAAATCAACAGCGCAAGCCCAGCGCCGAGGCGGGCGGCGGCGTCGCTGGGAGCCGGTGCGGCAGGAGTGTGTGCAAGCGGGACGGATGGCGAGGCCAAGGCAGAGGGAGAAGGGGCTGCGGCGGCGGCGGCAGAAGTGAGGCGTTGGACATTAATGTCAACCTTCTGGCCGGCCTGGCAGTGGCCGGGAACGCCGCAGAGGAAAAAGTGATGGCCTCTGGTTTTAATGGTGATGGAGTCGTTGCCGGAAGTGTGGGTCTCGAGAGGGTTGGAGACATTGCATGATTTGAACATGGCATGCGTTACTCTCATTACATTGTGGAATTGGGCGTTGTACTTGAATACTACAAACAATGAAACAAACCATCATTCCAAATAATAATGATAATAATAAATATTCCAAATCCCTAATTTTATTATTTATTCTCTTCTCTTCTCTTCTCTTCTCCAACATGTTTGATAAGTGATTAACATTTCAATGCCAAAAAGTGAGACAAAACATTATTCGAACTATTTTCCAAAAGGTAGTCCCTTTTGGGTTCTATCCAAAAAAAAAAAAAAAAAAGATGGTCGCTTTTGACTTTTGGTGATATAAGAGAATGATGAAAGCTTGATATTTGATAACTATTTAGTTTTTGAAATTCAAGCTTATAAGCACGACTTCTATTTCTTTGTTTTGTTATCTAGTTTCTAAAATTATTTTTAAAATTCAAGCCAAGTTTAGAAAATTAAAAAATATAGTTTTTAAGAATTGATTTTTGTTTTTAGAATTTGACTAAGAATTCAAATGTTTATTTAAAAAACTAGAAAGGTGATAAACATAGTAAAGAAATGGTGAAGAAGTAACATAATTTTCAAAAACATAGAACTAAAAAAGAAGTCGTTATCAAATGGGACCTAATCTTTTATTCTCTGTGTTTTTTAGTTGGTCAATAGAAATTTTGTAACACGTGTTTTCAATATGTCAAAAAGAAAGTATTTAAACCAGATTTTAGTCCTAAACTTTTGTGTTTGTATACATTCTTTTGACTTTTTTATATTTTTAAATATGTTTGCATAGTTCTAAATTTTACATAAAAATTTGTTTCTATAGAGAAGATTCGTGTTATAAGCCACAAGTAAGAGTCTAACATCAAATTCAAAAATAGATGACCTAAAATTTTGTACGAGTACTAAAAAAGGGCGTTTGTGAAAGTTTATGGTATAAAAAGCTAGATATTCAAAACCATACACATTAAACATATGTCAGAATTCAAAAACATTTGGTCTAAAAGTTTTTGTTAATCACAATATGAACATTTATGGATAAGGGCTAAAAATGAGAATTTAAGAAAGTTGGGATAAGTGAGAATGATAATAAATAGAAGTCAAAAAACAAAATATATTTTCAAACAATACTATTCTATTCTAAAGGTAAAAGAAGTTAGTAGTTATGAAATTGTCCCCCAATATTTTTCACCTGTGATAGAAACATAAAGAATGGAAATTGCCTACACAAAAATGACGCTAATTAATGGAATTTAAAAAGGGAAAAAGTGAATTTATATATATATATAAAAGTGAAAAAGCAAGAAAGAAGGAAATGGGAATTAGATTCTTTTCAACTTGGGAAGAGGGTCATAATGAAGGCGTGAGTGAGTGGGTGGAAAAACCACAAACATATGGGCCCTACAAGGCCCATTATGTGTGGCCCATTATCACATGCTTACAGCCCACCTAATTGCTGTTGCTGTTCCCCCTTCCCTTTTTTTATTTATTTATTTTTGGAACTTTCTTTAAAGCCTATTTTTCAATCTCAAAAACCTATGACAATTTTTGTCGGAAATGGAAAAAAACGAACCACAGTCTCTCACCTCCCAATAGCAACCAAAAACAAAAAGTGAAAGGAAAAAAAAAACCAAAAAACACAAAATTCAAGATCTTCGATCGCATATAAAAAATTATTCGAGAAGCTGTAACAACGTGGTTAGACTTTTTTTCTTAAAAAAACAATGTGATTAGGATACCGATTTTGATAAAAGAGATCAATTTTAGAATTGCGTTTTAATCATGTATCTATTATGCTAACTTAGTATAGATTAACTAGTTAAAGTATATATCTTTAAACAAAATGCTAGAGATTTGAGCCTTACAAGCTTCCACTCGAAAAAAAAAAAAAAAAAAAGTTGTTAAAAAATTCATTTATCTAATAGTGAAGAGAAAAACAGTCACATAAAATATAGATTTTTTAAAAAGACCCAAAAGAGGAATTCGGCAAAAAAAAGACATGAGGATGAGAAAACCAATAAATGGGTTTTCATTTTTTTTATCCAAAACTATCAAATTCCAATATATATATATATATATATATATAATATTAATCAGAAACTTACTGATAACATCGCCGGGCTGGACAGTTTTAGTAGCAGCCCACTGCTTGTAGTCGATAGCGCCGATGACGGTCCATCCGGCGGCGTCTCCGACCTCATAAACCGCCGCCGCTGCCAGCTCCGGCCACATCGTCATCACCACCAGCATGGCCGCCATCACCGCCGCCGCTCTCTCCGCCGCAAAACCCATTTTCCGGCGGTTACCCTCTCTCAAATTTCACTTCGCTCAAAAGGGTCTTTGAATTTGAGATGGATAACTTTAAAAGACAGTGCCTTTCTATGTCAATTTATATAATTTCTTTGATCTGCTGTGGGTTTTTTAGGAAACTTTTAATTTACTTTCCTTTTCCAAAAAAAATATACTTTTCTGTTTGGGGTGACCCCATTTTGGACATTGGATCTTAGAATCTAAGAAACAACAATTATTTCAGTCTTTTCCTTTTTTTCAATTTTATTTTAAAGGAAAAATCAATCTATACCCTTAAATTTTGGAAATGTATCAATTAATATCTTAAATTAATTAAATTATAATTATATCAATTAAAATTTTAAATTTTCATAAGTGGATTAACTTAGATCCTCAATTAGGACTTTGTTTTAAAATGATTAATGTGTATAATTTTTTATATGTGTATAAGACTTTTCTTAATGAAGGGATTAACATAATATTAGAGATAAATACTTGAACCAAATGGATAGTAGGGACTTTTCATTCATATGAATGGTTTTTCATCTCCTCGTTTTACTATTTTGTTCTCTACTTATTTAGAAAGAATGATGTAATAATCTTTTTGCTACTTTGATAAGATTTTGAAAGAAGAATAAATTTATTTAAGTAATTTTGAGTTGATTTTAAATGAAATAAGTGAAATTAGTTATAAATCTATAATAGATGGTCTAAATTGATTCACTTATAAAAATTATGTTTAAATAGATACAAATATTAATTTGAGGTTTTAATTGATACAACTCTAAAAGTTCAAGGGTATAAGTTGATTTTTTTTTTTAATTTGTGAAAAAGAAAAATGTTTAAAATTTAAGACTTTGGGAAAATGATAGTTGACAAGAAAAAATCATTATGAAGAGAGTAGGTGGCACGTCAATCATCAAAAGATTTTGAAACTGTTAAGATTATCAGCCAATGAAAGTTCAGTACATGAAAATGAAAGGGCTCCAATATTAATTAGCCTTAATTAATAGTCATTTAATTTTTAACCATATTTTTTAATCACCTAATCACAATTTATTTACAGTAAAAGAACCGTTTTTAATTCAGCCATTTGATCTTTCACAATAAATTAAAAGGGAAATATTGATGGGCGTAATGATTCTGACTTTAGGGAATATGAATATGATATGATATATCAATTTTTATTTTTATTTTTTCCTTTTCCAAACTATTTGTTGGGCCATTAATTGTTGGAATTGAAGAACTTCAAAGGGAAGAATAGAATGTTTAAACAAAGCGAGTAAGTGGTTAGTGAGTGGGTACCATACAAATTGAATACAAAGTCGTCTCTTCAAAAGAAGATCAAATTATTTTTGGCCATATGATAGAGACGAACAACTACCATGAGTATTATTGTCTCAGAAGCTCTTTGAAGGGACAAGAAATACCGTATAATTTTTTTGCACCAAATTTGAATTTGACCATTTGGGTATTTGGTGTTGTCTTTTTTGTTTTTTATCTTTAATTCAATTGATTGGAATGTCCTTTGAGGCATATTTGGAGCCTGATAAGATGTTGTCTTTAAGTTAGAGCAACAATTAATTAGACTTTAGAGGCTGCTTTTTGCATAATAATTTTTTAGAAAAAAAGAAAAAGAAAAAAGAATTCTGTTGTGTTGATATGATTCACCAACTTAATTCTTTGGACCTTTTTCCATATTGATTTGTCTGCAACTGAGATTTGGACTTTGGTCCAAACAACCATGATTTGATCAATACTTCTCATCACCATCACCATGAGAGGCACATATCACACAGGGAAATATAGGGAATTGATAATTTGGTGAACAACTATTATCATCTATATATTGGGTTAGTTGTGAGATGATGGTAAATAAGGTAGATACAACATTACTTGCAATGGTGGACCAACGATCTATATTGATTAGAAGCATGGTCGAAGATTATGAATTTATAAGTAAGGATTATATTTATATTTTTATGAGCTTTAAGTGAAGTTAAAAATCAAGTTTATATGCTAACTTGAATATAGCTTAATTGGTTAAGACATATACCCTCAATTAATAGATCAAAGGTTCGAATCTCTTTACCTCCACATGTTGTTAAACTCAAAAAAAAATGTTTATATAGACTTAAACCTGATAATATCTACCGATACAGAAATAAAGCTAGTTGTTCAATGTTGTTAAAATTAGCAGAATCAAAACCATTATAAGAGACTTAGTTATTATGTGAATGATCTATCTTTCAAGGTTTAACAAAAGTGGCGAATCTCATAGATTTAATCATGGTGATTAAAATTTTGAAGGACAAATAGAAAATAGTAAGTCGTAGTTATCTCATGCATAATGTAATTTGTAATAAGGCTGGATCAAATATTTCATATGCTAATATAGAAAGATTGTTTGAGAGGAAACAATAAACATAGTGGTCTTGGTAATAATAGAAAGATTGTAAATTAAAAGTATAATCAAATGTGATTGATGGTGGTTTGTCACAATGTAAGCGATTTTAATTTGGGTAAAGTCTAAGGATAGATAACACTTAGATATAAGCAAAACTCTCAATGTGGTAGATAGTATACAAATAGACCATTACTTAAAGAAAAGATCCAATGGCTTTTTGTTCTAAGAGAGAATCGTTAAAAGTGTGACTAAAGTCTTATATTAGCTAGAACTAAATAAGATTATCAATTTATGAAGGAAGACTACACATTAGAAAGTAAATTACAAAAGAAATAAATTGCTAATGCTCAAAGCTCAATTTTTAAGAACAAAAAATGTTAAATTACAAGTTTAATCGTCAAACTTTTAAATTTGTTTCAATTTAGTCCCTACACTTTAAAAAAAGTGCATAATAAGTCCTTAAACTTTTAATTTTGTATCTAATAGGATCATAAATTTTCTATTTTGGATTTAATAGATCATTGACATATTCCATTATTAAGAAAATTCATGGATCTTATTAGACAAAAAAAAAAATAAAGTTTAGGACTCTATTATACCAAAAAATTCACTTTTATGTCTAATAGATCGGTTAATTTTAAAAGTTTCATATGTGTTAGGGATTTATTGGACACAAAATAAAAAGCTCAATGACTTATCATACATTTTTAAAGTTCAAAGACTTATTAAACACAAACTTGAAAGTTTAGAGCTAAACTTTTAATTTAACCCCAAAAAAATATAATAAAAATTAATTCATGGACTCTTGATATTCCAAATTGCTTTTATGACAAAAGAATCAGAATTTAGTAATTAGTTTAAAAAACAAAAATTTTCCAATTTGGTATTTTGCCCTACAATTAAGCAATGAATGAAGAAAGTTATGACGAAATATATAAATATATCATAGAGATTTCATACACATAATTATGTATATTATCATTTTTAATCATGTATCGAAATAATTAACCAAAATACAAATCTATTGCGTCATTTAAATCTTGTTCTTCACTACACTACATATTTGATGGTTATTTGAGATCTATATCTAACATCTTTCTTCCTAGTTAAAAATTTCACTAAAATTTCAATAAACATGAAATTTTTCATGAGAGAACCCCCATAACATCATTGATTATTTGGCTACAAAATTTATTGCAAATGTTAAATTTATGTTTTAGTCCTAATGTTATTTAGGTGTTATTTTTAGCTCCTATTGTTTTTTAAAATTTCAATTTAGTCTCTTACGTTTTAATATTTTTTAATGATACCTTTTACATGGTGGTGGATGTAAGTTAAGTGGGCTTACTAAATGACTCGTAAAATATGAGTTATTTTAACCTAAAATAACAGTTCATTATTACTTTTAAGTAATATTTCTGAACACATTTGCAACTGAAATATGCGATAGGAAAGTAACTTCTAAAAGCGTCAGTACTTTATAATAAGAATCAGGTTTTCATGCTTACATCAGTTATTTTTGTGTGAGATTTGATCATTTTTGCTGACTTGCACAAAGCCTAAATTTCAGCGTTTAAAAGTACACCCATTACACCAAGAACCAACGCAAAGCAATAGTGGTCCCTCCCAAATCAGAGTATATCACTCGAATGCGACAAGGGAATATTTTATGTTATGATGACAGAAGGCGCATGGTGAATTCTAATTGGCTACTGATAATTCTCATTCATGAGGATTAGTTGGCCTTTAAACTTAGTTATATTTGTGATTTTTATTCATATTATTTGATGAAAAACAAAAAAGTGGTTGAATTTAATCACATGATTGATGGAAGACCTTTAAATTAAGTAAGTTGAGAAAACAAAACAAAAGAAGAAAAAAAGTCACACTTACTTAATATGTTGATGCAGGATTTTTATGGAATGCAACAGCAATGCAATTGCAGGGCAATTGCATTTTCAGCAGATCTGGAAATTAAGAGAAAAACGCAAATTTTGGGAATTTTGAGCAAGAATTACTCACGATTTCAGCTAGATGATGAGCTGTGATTTTCCATCAACCAAGAGGGAGACCCTAGCATGAAGTCCCTATAAAGATTAAAGAAGAAGCCAAAGAAAGAGAGCTCGATTTTGAAATATTTTCGTTCATGTATTTTTTGGGTTTTCTTCACCAGCAGCAGTGCTTTTTATTTTTTAATTTCTAAGTTGTTGTTCTTCTTTCTTAAGGTCCAAAATCTCTTTCTCAATCCCATCTCAACAAGAATTGGGTGTGGTTATGAACAAATTTCTTATTCGATTGAGCCGAGAGGGAAGAGATTTTTATTGTAATTTCGTTTATGTTCTTCAATTACTACAATTTTTCATTCCGTTCTTTAAATTTCAGAACATTTAGCCACTGTTTATCTCATTCTTTCCTTGTGATTTCTTATAGAAATTGGTTGGACTTTGAAAAAATGAATGCAACATTAGTTTAGCCATAAAGATTAGTTTAGCATTAGTTTAGCATTAGTTGGACTTTGAAATTTTGAAATTAGTTTAGCTTGGTTCTTGAATCCAGTATTAATTTTTATTTTGAAAAATTGGTTGTTCTCTTCATTTTCTTTTGTTTCAATGAATTCCTACAATTCAAGCTTACTGCTTTTGTTAATATATATATGAAGAACTAAATTTCCTTAGTGATTCAAGTTTGTGAATGCCCTAGAAGAAAGATGTAAAGCTTGAGGGTAAAAACAATCTAGCTAATTATTGAACTATTGTTTGCTTTTGGTGAGTTCAATGTTGGGTAAACTCTAGTTAGCCATCTAGTGTTGCTTGTCAAGCTAAACTTAATACCTAAAGGGTTAAGGGAAGCGGAAGTCGCAAAAGAAATGGAGGAAAGGCTTAGACATAAGACATGAAACATCGACCCTAGACATAGGGCGAGACTTCAAAACCACTAGAGTTGTGTGCAAAAACATCTAAATTAGATTAGCCATAAAAATATAGGTTTAATCACTTAGTCTCCTAAAGATACTTCATAGAATGTCGAATAGGAGTTGAATTCGGTTTACTTGGTTCTTGAGTTAGCTACGATTGTAATTGTCTTCTTGTTGCATTTTCTTCCCAATGAATCCCTTTTTCATTTTCATTGACTTTTTTCAAACACTTTTCCTTTAGCCAAAACACCTTACAAACTTTTTATACCCACGGTTAATTTTAATTGCAATTTGTCAACGATTGTGTGTCATCTAAAAGTCATTTTATTAAAACTCGTTCCTTTGGGTATGATACTTTGGAGTACTTCTAGTTTCTTAGTACTTCGATCACGTGCACTTGCTTGTAGCAAATCCGAGCAGCTGTCTTTTTCTGTATAAAAGGCAAAAGTCCAAAGAGAGAAGAGACATAGACCGAGAGAGGTTCATTCTTGCACAAATTGTAGAGAGCATCCTTAAGAGGAAAGGTTCAACAGAGTGATTTTCAGTGACCTTGAGAGCAACAGAAAAAGCGACGGTCATCATTAGATGATAAGAAACTGAGCAAGACATTATTGATTATGTGCTTGCAGTTGAAGGGTCAAAAGGCACTGAAAGCTAAAAGAAGGAAGAAAACAACAGGCGAAGAAGGAAATTCAAGGAGCTAGAGCTTAGAAGCTTCAGCTGAAGACATCTGAGTTTCATTTTCTTCTTCTTTAGGCTCTTCATTTTAAATGTGTACCCAACTACTATATTTTGTGTATCCAACCCAATAATGGACTAAGTTTACTTGAGTGAGGCTCCGACGAACTAGCTATGTATTTACTCGTTTTACATTAAATTAAAGCATATTTTATCTCCATTTGAGTTTTGGTTGTCTGTTTAGGTGTTTTATTTCTTTAGCTAACTTTTTTGATTGGTCATCCGTTAAGAAGCATAAGCTCATTTCTAATACCGACAAGGTTAGGGTGAGTAGAAAGATCAAACAAAGTGAGGGAATACTATTCTATATCCACCTTAGACATAAGGAGATCTCTCACAGGGAACACAAAGGGTTTGAAGCTTCATTTCTGTAAAACTTTTCGGTATAGACATATATTTAGGGGGGATTACAGTCCTCAAGGAAGAGCTCAACGGAATGTGGTCTAACTTGAGTGAAACCTACCATCTACCAATTCTCAATTAAAGAGTTGCCTTAGTATAAAAGGATAGCGCATAGTTGGGAGTGTTGTGAGCTGAGGTTGCTTTCTTCCTTGTGAATTTCTGTCATTGTTTGTTCTTCGAATTTCCTTTGCTAGTTTTTCTCTATGCTTTATCTTTATTTTCTGTCATTTACATTTCTCGCATTAAACCAAATCTCAACATATTTTTACATTGTTACTGATTACCTTATCCGATGCACTTTCACTACAACTTCATTTGGTTAAGCTACAGTCCCTGTGGAGACAATCCTAGAGTACTCTTCTAGTATTACTTGTCGAATACTAGTGTATATTTGCACTAGCTCTTTGGATGGTGGTTGTTTGTCAAGTCATTGCTTTTATAGATAATATTTTATCATCAACGCATTTCTTTTTACCATTATTCTATTTTTTTTTTTTTTTTATCTGTGTACCAGCACATTTTCTCACCACCACAACATTATCACAACCATCATAACACTTACAAGCATAATACTTAGTGAGTTGACACAAATTTAGATAAGAAACTAGGACTTTAAGAAAGGAAACTTTCTAATTTACTTTTGAGATTTATAAAATTTTGGGCAAAAAGAATGTATTTTTCTCTCTTAAGTGTCATAATTCCTCCTCTAAACATTCATCAACCCACTAAGTATTACATCATATAAGCTTACTTTACTATCAACTACATTTTGCATTTATTAACAGAAAAAGTAATAATTTTAAAACGTTAAACATAAGTGACTATTTAGTTAAAATTCTATAAATTGAAAAAAACACGAGAACTGTTAGAGTGAGAAGACCCCTCCACGCCAAAGAGAGCATAGCTCAACTGGCATATTGAATGTGTTAAAGATCACAAGGTCTGTGGTTCGAATCCCCCCAACCCCCATTGTACTCAAAAAAAGAGAAGACCCCTCCACGTGTGAGAGTGACTTGAGTGTCACATGGATGGCTGACCCAAAATCTCTCGCCCAGTGGTTCATATTCCATAACTTAGACGCTAGAGATATATTTCTAACCCACCAGTGGATATTTGATGTGATAATTGTCATAATAGATTTGATGCCATAGTTGTCCATTCTGAACTCCAATAAAATACAAGTTCTGTCATTCATTTTAGTGCCTTTCGAAATGACATAAAAATTTCACAGTTAATTAACTAGCAAACATCAGTTTCCCACAATAAAAATAATAACTAATAAAGGGAAACAAAATAATAACAATAACAAGGAACAATTACACCTAAACTAAATAATTCACGTATTCCAAATCCCAATTTACAACTGATACGAAACAGAATCGAACCCTTTACCATTAGCATGCCCATTCTTCATCGGCCGCCCGCCATTAATTCCGGCCGGCTTCACAGTCTCCTCCGCATGACGACGGCGATCCTCGCCGTCGTCCATAAACCTCTTCCAGAGCCAGTGCTGCTTCCAGACTCTGTCGGTCATCTCTTCGATGGGAATGTTCTTGGTCTCCGGCAGGAGGAAGAGAACAAAGACGGACATGACAAGAACCCAGGCGGAGAAGAAGAGGAAGATGCCGAACTTGAAGTGGCAGAGCATGGAGAGGAAGGCCTGAGCGATGACGAAGGTGAAGAGGAGATTGACGCAGACGGTGATGCTCTGCCCCGCCGATCGGGTTTCCAATGGGAAAGTTTCGCTCGGAATTAGCCATCCGAGAGGACCCCATGACCAGGCGAAGGAGGACACGAATGTGCAGACCATTACGACGACGACTATGGCGAGAGAGTTGTGGAGGTTGTTCACGTCGTCTTTTACTTTGATTCCCAGAATTACTGCGATCGCCACCTGTTATTGAAAAATTAGAGATTTAATTAGAGTGGATGACTATAGAGGAAGGGGAAATTTTGTCTATTTTAGGTTAAGTTTGTATCTCATCTGTTTAAGGATAAATTATTTAAGAAAACTGCTACCACAAGACTGGTCGTTTGATATCATTAGATATATGAGAGAGAAATTATGAAAGTATCTCGTGACAATATTAGATATACTATGGTTTTAAAGAGATAACCACATTGTGACCATCTCATTAAATAAGTTGTTCTAATTAAGGTATATACTATCGATCAAGAGATTATAGGTTTTAATTTACTCACCTCACATGTTGTTGAACTAAAAATGTAAAGAATCTACTAAATTTTTAATTTTGTGTCTAATAGCTCTTTACACTTTAAAAATAATTAATAGATCTCGAACTTTCAATTTTATGTGTAATAGGTTTTTAAACTTTTAATTTTGTGTTTGATAGGTCTCTAACTTTAAAATTGCTTAATACATCTTCTCTAAACTTTCAATTTTGTGTGTCATTGACGTAGTCAATATTTTTAAAAGTTAATAAATCAATAAGATACAAAATTAAAAATTTAAATGACCAAACATAAAATTAAAAGTTTAAAGATTTATTAGATATTTTTTTAAGTTTAAGAGTCAAGTAGCACAAATGTGAAAGTTTAAAAACTAAACTTATTTAAATTCAATTTATTATTTTCAGATCATTAAATGAACTCTTGTGTTGGATGATAACAATTTTGAAAACAACACTTACATGCTTTTCAGATACATATATATATAATTTTTATTTTAGATTTTTCTTAATATTAATTATCTTTTTTATAACAAAATATTAAAAAATAAATAAATTACAAATTTGATTTCTATAGTTTAAAAAAAATTAGAATTTAGTTTTTATAGTATTTATGATAATTCTATCAAATTATAAAGACTATTTATATGATTTTATCAAATCATATTCACGAAATTTTAACTTTTAAGCCATGAGAACTAAATTTAACTTTCTCTAAATCATAAAAATTAAATTTGTAATTTATCCAATAATTTAAGCCGACAAGTGACAAGTAACATAAAGTCAAATGATTAAATTCATATCAAAATTCAACATACCTGAGAAATGAACATCTGAACACCGGCTTCGAGCAAGAGAATACGGCGGCCAAGTTTATCAACAGAGTAAATCGACACAACAGTAGAAACAACGTTAACAGCTCCTGTGATGACGGCGGAGTAAAGCGCGGCGTCGCTCTTAAAACCCAAAGTGTTAAACAACACCGGCGCGTAGAACATAATCGCGTTGATTCCGGTGAGCTGCTGGAAGATCTGGAGCGCGACGGCGATGACGAGCTGCGGTCGGTTCCGCCTTTTGAGCAGGTTTCTAAACGGGTGCTTCACTTCTTTTGCGATCCGGCTCGCCTCGACCAGCTCCAGAAACTCCGGTTCGACATTTTCGGTTCCTCTGATCCTTTTCAGAGTGGCTTTTCCTTCCTCAAAACGACCCCGTTCGATCAAACTGTTTGGGGTTTCGACCACTAGAAGAGCTCCGATTGTGAGTAGACCGGCGGGAACTCCGGCCAAGCCTAGGGAAAGTCTCCAGCCCCATCCGTCTTTGATTCTGAAATTAATGTTAATTGGTTAGTTTTTTTTTTTTTAATAATTGGTTTATTAGTGATATTAACAAATTTTGGAATTGGATTGATTAGGTTGGAGTGTGTAATGAAGGGTTTTTTTGTTAATTCTTTTCAAGGCAAAAGAATTAAATTTGATAAGGCAAGTCAATTTTAATGATTTTATTCATTAAATTAGACCAATAAAAAAGTATCTTTAAATTAGACTTTAGACTTGAATAATTGAATAAAAAAGAATCTTTAAATTAGACTTTAGACTGATAAAAAAGAATCTTTAAATTAGATTTTAGACCGAAATCATGTATGAGTATTTTATCAAACCATAAAGACTATTTATGAGGTTTTATCAACTTATAAGAATGATATTCTAAATTTTAAAACTATAAATACTAAATTCTAACTTCCTTCAAATAATATATATATTTTATGAAAAATTAAAAAATAGCTATCAATGAAAAAAATTTCCTACTAATCGTTGAATAAGCAATTTTTGTTCTTTCTTTAACTGTTCACCAAACAAAGACCTAATGAGTAAAAATTGAAAAAAAAAATCCTATTATTTAACAAAGGATGACCAAAACATTGGAAAAGTTGTGTCCAACGAAGCATCCTAAGGATGACACGTGTGCTTTGACTATAAAAAATAATAAATTTAAAAAAATGGAAAAAAAAATAGAGTTTGAATGGAATATATAAGGAAAAAGAAACTGACTTGGCAGTTCCGTAGTTGATGAGACTGGCGAAAAGGATTCCAATAGTGACGTTGAGTTGAAACAATATGTTAAGTCCTCCACGTATTCTGGTTGGTGCAATTTCCGATAGAAACAGTGGCACTGCCTGTAATTAAAAAATCAAAAAAAAAATCAAATTTCAAACATTAAATTGAAAATAAATTACCATTTAATTTCGTATTTGTTGCCTTAGGTTTTTTTTTTTAATTTTTACGCAACTTCCCTAGGTGGTGCCTTCCCTAATTCTTCCCCAGCCAGCTAAGCTTTATTATTTTAAATCTACAATTATTTATTTTTCGTTCCTGCATGATGATTAAAAGATTCACTATAAATATATCTTGTGTTTCGTTCATGGATAAACTTTTTTAATTCATTTATGTTAAAAAATTATTTTACATATTCAAGTTCAAAAGTATCTGTTTAAAGAAATGATTTTACAAATGCAATTATTTCAAAATAAGTTTAAAATTTAATATATTATAAGGTAATACGTTGACCCATAATTTCAAAGTATTCTAAACCTAAGATTGAGAAAACTTTAAGCCCCCTTTCATCGTCCTTTCGTTTTTTTTTTTTAAATTATGTTTGTTTTTTTTATAACTTTTTTATAATAATTTTCATATGTTTTTTTTTAATGAAATATTTTTTATAGTCTTCAACACAAAGAACAAAACAAAAAATCTCATACGTGAAAGTAGTATTTAAAAACTTAATTTTTAAAAACTAAAAACAAAAAAATTTAATGGTTATCAAATAGAACTTTAATTTCTATGATTAACATGTATAAAATAAATTACAAAAATTTGAATGTATTAGAGACATATTATAAAAGTGGGAGTTTCAAATTTTAAATTTGTACATATAGTCTATGGGATTAATAAAATCATAAATTTGAAATAAATCACATTAATATCAAATGTAAGTTTAGTTTAACTTTACGACTTATTTTCCAAAAAAGGAAAAAAAAAGGCTTTAAGACTCAAAACTATATAAACTAAACTCAATATAGTCAAAGAGCACCAACCAAAGATGCTAAAAAACACAGCTAAGATTAGATGGGAATCCTTAATTTTCAACTTAAACAAATTGGAAGAGTTGAAATTAATTAACCAATTAGAAGCAGCTTGCCAAACTTTGATAGAAAAATCTAGGATTAATTAAAAAAATCATACACCTCCACACAAGGACAACGAATAAAAAAATTATTAAAAAAAAAACAAATAAAATGATAATTAATAGATGGGGAATCCAAAAGGTGGCCAAAGCATCACGTTATTCAACTCAAGACAAACGACTTTCGAGAGTGAAAATGATTTGGAAAGCAAAAGGGAAAGAGAAGAAGATTCAGACAGATTTGGTTGGTTCTCTTCTCTGGAAAATTTAATGTTATATATCTTTTTCATCTATAAAATAATTTTTTTTCTTTTTCTTTTTTTAAATGTTATAAGATGCATAAAATTAAAAAGGTTATTAACTTATTATCAGTGTGTCACACCATTAAAAATTGTCAAATATATGCAATAAGAAGGACAAGACTTGGATGCTGCCAGTTTTTTCTCAATAAGACAGAAAAAAAAACGAAGGGGTTTGAAAAGATTGCAAGAGATGAAATGAATTTGTATCCACACGTATGGTATGGACACAATTTTTGGAGTTTATAGATTATTTTATTTGTTCTAGAGGCTTAAAATAAAACTATGGAAATATATAATTTTTAAATGTTTTGAAAACCCAATCTTATTTTAATTCTTTCAAGTCACATGGTTTACTAACATAGTGGATCGGACCCTTCTTTTCAAACGATTCTCTTGATAATACTAGTTTTGATATTCAAAAATATTTATTTAATAAGCAAGTGTATTGAATGTCAAAGAAAACGTTTATCATATTCATGATGATTGAGAAAAAGAAATCAAAATGAGATATCATTGACATAGAGAATGAAGAGAAATTTGACCTGATTGGCGAAACCGACACCACAACCGAGCAAGATCCTACCAATGATGAGCATTTCGATGTTTTGAGCGGCGGCGTTGAGGACGGTACCGAGTATGAAAAACACACCGGCGATCAACATGGTCGGCCGCCGCCCGAGCCGCCGTGTCGTGTAGGAGGCGAAGAAGGTGGCGGTTAATCCGGCGAGGTACAAAGAAGAGGTAAATAATTGAAGGCCTTGGTTATCATATTTGCAATAGTTACTGTCGCCACCCTCTTCGATCCTCCGGTGAACCACCGGGAAGAATTTTTTCAAGAATGACGGCATCGACGTTACCCCACCTGAGAATAAAAATTGTCTGTTAATTAACATATCAAAAAAAAGAAATAAATAAAGGGCAATATAAAATCTCCTTTTAAAAAAAAAGGAAAGAAAATCGTATCTTTTCTTTTTTATTTAGTTTTTATGGGGCTTTCTAATGGAAAACAACCATTTTTCCAAAATTTCCCTTTTAAGGGTACTTTATGTAGAGTCTCACAAAACAAACACCCATTTCCAAAAACCCTTTTGACTTTCCCAAAATGCAAAATCATAATAATAATAATTTGGAGAAGATAGAGAAATTATTTAAAATATATATATAATATATAACAATATAGCCAACAATTTTACACGATTGAGAATAAGAGTGAAACTAGAATTTTGATTTGCAGAAAGTAATCCTATTGTAGTAGGTATATTACATAATTTTTTAAAAGATTATTTATTTTACCAGAAACACCGACGTCGTAACCGAACATGAGCCCTCCAGTAGCGGCCATTATACAAGAAATGATGACGATGGGAGTGATCTTGGCTTCGAACTCGACGCCGCCAGGCGCCGTGGAGAATCCTCCGGCAGGCATGGTGGCGAAATAACACTAGGGAAGTTTGAAGAAAAATAAGAAGACCAATTTTGTTGAAGAAGAGGTTTGTGAAGAGACTGAAACTTTTGGTTGCATTTGGATGGAGGTGGGCTGGGGATTTTATAGGCGACAATGAGAGAGACAGTTGGGGAGGAGAGAGAGAGAAGCAGGTTGGAGCCCTCTTTAGGATTGTTCCACGTGGCGATTTGGACGGCTGACGTTTATCGTGGGCGACTAGTCAACCTAAATGTTTTTCCGATTTAGATAAACCGTGTGTGAGACTTGAAAATTCAACTCAAATCCTTTTTCAATATGAACTATAATTATTAATCTACTAAAATAGGAGTCCCAATTTATTTTGGGCGTACTTACCAAGCTCCTATTTATTATGCATCCGAACCTAGTTTTGTAGCCAACATCAACATAGTTCAACAATAATTGATATATACTTTCTTTTCTTAAGGTCGAAAATTTAAATCCACACATTCCACATTCATTGTACTAAAAAAACTTATATGGATAAGATATTTACTATATATCTTTTTTGAGATGGTATCCAACTTTTACATTTATTGAGTTCAAAAAAAATATATTCATTGCTAAAATTAGTAAACGTAAGTAGTTAAGATATTTATATCTCATCTAAAAAGTTGCAGTTTCGAATCTCACTTTTGTATTTGTAGTTTCCAATCTCACTTTGTATTTATGATGAATATTTTAAAAGAAAAACTTATATTTATTAGGGAGAATGTAAGTTTTTCTAATTAATAATTAATTAATAAAATATTTTCTTTCCAATGGGGTGAGTCCACGTAAGTCAATTTCAACAACTCCCCTTGAAACAACAGAGGTCATTTTCTTGAAATTCACTTCTTATATATCTTTCAGCAAATTATTATAATTAATAACATTAGGGAGTTTTAAATTTGAAAAAATAAATTATAAAATGTGAAAGGGAATAGAAATTGTATGTCGTTTCATGGAATAAAAAGTCTTCAGGATACACAGGAAACGACACGTCGGTGGAAGTAGCCAAATTTTCATCTTATTATAATTTTTGATTAATTTGGTCAAATAGAAAACCAAAAATACGTAGGACTCTTATTATTTAATATTATTCTGTAAAAATTCTTTTTATTTTCAAAATCTTACGAAAATGACGTCGTCGGCTGAGGAATTTTTGAATTTTCATGTCGATGATATAAATTTAAAAAAATATATAATATAAATAGTGTGAATGCAAATTATTGTTTTTTTTTTCTTTTTTGTAAATCGGACCAAAAGCGGCCCAATTATTTTATTAATTTGATTATTCGAATCATTTCAACATACATATAACGATTATAATTGAAAATTTTTAAATAATTTTTCATATTTTATCGGCCGCCAAGGCTTGGTATTATAATTTTTCCATTTCACTTATATTATCTTATAAATAGTAACTTTTCAATGAATTTTCCTATTAAAATAAATGTTACACACGCTTAATTGTCTATAAATTTAAGTTTTCACTCCAGAGTATTTGTCTAAAAGTTGTCATTATTTAGAGAATAATGATCTTTTAAGTTTCGTGAGATAAATAAGTTCCTTTCAAAATATCAACATCGATTTATCTCTTTAACAAAAGTCTCTTTAACTATGTTTAATTTATGGGTAACTTCAAATCTAACATAATGTAATTAAATAAAGTATTATAAAAGTAACAAAGAAAATAATGCCAAATATAAAAGAAAAATTAGAATACACACACCTATATATATATAATATTTTTTATATAGTTTTATTTATGAATCAATTTTATATTTATATTTTAAAAAGTTTCACTCTGCTTTTGTTTATTGAGCACAAAAATCCTTTATTCAATTATAAAATATCTTAAATATAATAAAAAATTTAACGTGACATTTATTTTTTGAATTTAATAATTGTAGGAGTGAGAGATCCAACTATCAACTTTTAGAATAAAAATTTATATCTTATCCATTAAACCATAATCATAATAACAATGTGACATTGATATGATATTGATGACGATATGACAATAAAAAAAATAATATACAAAGATCAGTAAGGACAAGAAATAAAATTGAAATTTTACAAAGATTAAAACATATATAATTTTATGACAATAATAACTCGATTGAGTGAACCAACAAAATATCATATTTAGCCCTTCTAAAATTCCACAAAGTCAGAATAGTAGAACTATTATAATTAATAATAATTAAGATTTGGAAGCAATTAATTGGAGTATTATATAATTAGCATTAGCTAGCCATACCCAAAAGGAGGAAAATAAAATGTTGACTTTCAAATGTCACGTTCTCATAATATCCAATTAGCGGCAGCCGTCTGATTTTGTTTCCTAATTATACACATTACCATTTAAATTGGCGAAAGTAATCTGTATATTGTTTTTGAGGAGAAATTAAAATTTTGATATAAAAAGAAGCTTCCATGTAAAGCACAAAGGAAATAACGTGCCTAATTCTCCCTTTATTTGTGATTTTTTTTTTAAAAAAAAAAATAATAAATCAAATTATTATTATAAAAGAATAAAAGCTGCATATTCCCCACTTATGAATATGATAAAAAAAAAATGTTTTTTTTTTAAAAAATAATAATAAAATTAAGAAGTTTAAGAAGCACTTGATGCACGTGCATCTAGGTCTTTGAAAGAAAAAACCATCTTTTGAACATCTCTTTCTTCAAAAAAAATAAAAATAAAGAAAAATCTTTTGAACATCTCTTCTACTAGAAGAAACGACCATAAGGTTTATATTCAATTTTGAGGCTTGAACTTCTAAAATTATTTCATTTTAATATTTGAATGTTTAAAATATTTTGGTAATATGAATTTTTAAAATGATTTTATTTTAATCTTTGATCTTTCAAAATACCCATTTTTATCTTAATTTGTTTTTAAAATAGTTTTTTTAATTCAACACGTGGAGATGGATATTCAACTGAGGTGTCAACCTGCTTGAATCTCACAACAGTGTAGTGACCAGTGTCGTACATTTCGAAGCTTAAGTTAGTACTTAATTCGAGTTGGTGTAGGACTAAATATTTTGGTAATATGAATTTTTAAAATGATTTTATTTTAATCTTTGATCTTTCAAAATATCCATTTTTATCTTAATTTGATTTTAAAATAGTTTTTTTAATTCAACACATGGAGATGGACATTCAACTGAGGTGTCAACCTGATAAAATCTCACACTAGTGTAGTGATCGGTGTCGTACACTTTGAAGCTTAAGTTAGTACTTAATTCGAGTTGGTGTTGAGTCAAGCTAGTTTAGTATTGTATACCTTTAGAAAGGAATGGTCTTTGCCGTTTATAGGGAAGCAACTGACAAGTGTTGCCCTGCCATTTTTTACCGTCCATACCTAGTGAAAACGAATCACGTGCCAAGGACATCTGTATACTTAGGTTAGTCATCTGGTCGAGCTTGAGTATGGTCAGCAAGTGCCTTAGCACACACAAGCGTTCACCTCGCTATGTCCAAGCAGTGGCCTAGACATGTTTCCTTAGTGATTGGACCACGTGGCAAACCCCAATTCGCCCCATAACAAAAATGATTGTTTTTTAGAATATATATATATAGGGATTAAAGTAAATAAAAAAAATTCAAAAACCAAAATGATTGTTTTTCTAAAGTTCTATTATTTAAAAAAAAATATTCAAACATTAAAATGGACATTTTGAAGGTTCAAGAATCAAGATGAAACAAATATAAAATTTCAAATATCAAAATAAGATTTTAACCTTTAAGGATTGTACTCAAACTAAATAATTTTACATTTTAAATACATATTATATAACTCTACAAATTATTATAATTTATTTAATATTTTATATAGTCTCTTAATTTGATGTTTAGTAGTATTATGTTGCAAGTAAGACTCTTATTTTGAACACTAAATATTTTAACTGTTTGTAATTGACCGAGATAGACGTCAAAATTGACAAAAAGGGTGTTAACAAATGAGATGTGGAGAAAGGATTTTGAAAGGATAAGATTGGGATGAAGATTGGTTGGTATCACGAGATTGGAAAACCAAAAAGGCAAATGGCAGCGCATCCCCAAGTACTTGACCTGTTTTTCTTTGAATTCAATACACCAACCGCCATCCATTTCAGAACCCTTTTTTTGCCGTTGACTGTAGTCTGTAAACCCTTTTTTTTTTCAATTGGTTTCTTATCCATCTAAGTGCCAATTGTTTTAAGTTTCACTCAAAATGATTTATTTCTCAAATTTATTTTTAAAAAATTAATTTTGAATAGATGTCAAACACTTCAAATCTTGTTAAAATGATTTTTTCCCCAAAAAATAAACACTTGAACAAGCAATCCAAATGGATCCTTAATCATGTGGATGAAATTCTCAAATATAGAATTGCAATGGAGTTGTATTGAATAGGTGACAAGGTTGTTGCAGGGAGACACCGTAGATCTTTGATTCATGGGAGGATGTTTTAAGAATGTAACGAGGTATATTCATAGGATCTATTATCCTTTGATGTGATTCTTTATTGAACTGCCTATTAAAGATGTTGTGAATTGATATTATGAATGTAAATATAGTTTTTTTAATTCAATAAATGTAGAGGCAGAGATTTGAACCTCCAATCTCAAAAAAAGATATCAATATTTTAACAACTAACTGAGTTATGCTCATGTTAAAAATGTAAATATAGTATACAAATAAAGATAACATCCCTATGATTATAAAAGACCTTTGAGGTAAATTCTTCTCAAAGTAAAATTATATGCAACTATATAGGTCATGATTTTTGAGAAGTTGATTTGATTGAAGCTCTAACTTCAAATATTTTGTAGCTCTAGGGAAAAGTAAGAATTTTCCTATTGAGGTGACTCCCAACTAAAATGTTGTTTCTTATATATATGGATGGATAAGAATTCATAACAGAATTATAAAGACTACCAACAACAATTACAAATACCCAACATGTGTCTAGGTTATTCAATCCAACACACTTTGCCTACATATGCAAACATCATTGATCTATTTGGACAACATTGATGACTCCAAAACACAAAGTTTTCCTAACACTTTTAGGTCCAAATTTTTCTATATCTGTCCTATCACTAAACTTGCGCATCATCGTGACTTCAAGAAAGCATCTCTCTAGTGTCAAGTTGAACCACTCATATAACGTAGGGTAACGAAACTTGATGATGTTAGTGATTATAATTTGAATGTTATATTAGCTAGGTTTAGATTAGGATTGAAATAAGTTTATTTTGTTGGAAATTTGGTAAGGCTTTTCAATCAAACCTAAAAAAATTCTCTTCTATAGGGTAAAGTCGATCACAGTTAAACTAGAACAATAAAATGGACAAGATAAGAATAATATAAAAGATATATAACACCAGAGTATATAGTGATTCATTTTAAACTAGAAACTACATCCAGTCTTTTGCAACTGTAGTTTTTACTAAAATATTATGAATGTTACAATTGGACTCTTACAAAGTTCTACAATGATTCTCACGATTTTCACAACAATGAGAATACTCACAAACCACTATTTAAAGCTAACTCTTTGTTGTATACCTCACTCTCTAGCCCAATAATATCAACCTTGGCTCTTTTCTTTTCAATCACTTCTTATCTAAAACAAAGAGAAAAGCATCATTTACGAGAGCCTAGGACCCTAGGGCTCTCCTAAATTTTGATGCCTACGTGAACTAGTGTGATGACTCTCTAAAAGTGTAACTCTACTTTACTCTAAGAAGCACTTTCGCGTCGCTCTAGTGTTATGTCACTTTGAGGTAGCATAATGACGTTTCTTTCTCGGAATGTTTGACTACGTCTTCTCCTTTAGCATTATTTTTCTTTTCTTCTCTTCATTTCCTTAAGTTTTGGCTTTAGAACAACCTTCCAATGAGTTTTCTTGATGATTTGGGCTCCACAAAACCAAGCATATTTTGTATTCAAATTATGATTTGGGTTTATCTCTTCTTAGGATATATTAGTATTTTAACTATATTTCATTAGTATAAATATGTTATTAGGTTTGTATCTATTAAGAAATCAATTTTTATTCAATGAAACCCTATTTCTCATATTTTTCTTTCTCCTAAATTTACAATTATGATGATCTATCTAACATCAGTTTGTCACTACTGTTTTTTAACCATCTTTTAAAAATATTATATCACATATAGGGATAAAATTTAAACTGACGGACTCTTAAATAAACTAAAGATGCCTTAACTACTTAGCTATGTTTATGTTAACCATTTTTTTTTACTCTATTCAATTTGATGTTACAACAATAACCTCCCACAAAGTTAGGATCGATTTTTTACTCACTTATCTCAAATTGAGGAAGAAATTATATAGATGCAATCTTTTGATTGAACCTTTGGTTTGACTTAAATATATTAGGATTTAATTTATCACAATTTAAAGAATCAATCAATTAATGAGATTAGAAACAAAAAGCTATAATTATTGGAATGGAAAAGCAAAGTGCTATAAGTAGAAACATATAGTTAATTTTCAGAATTTTGATGAAGCAAATATGAAAAGAAGTGACAGAGAAATTTGATGTCGGCAAAGTGAGGATGGTGAAAGAGAAGGCTTAAAAATTAAAAACATGATAATTACGACATGATTGGTTCCTTTATCTTCTTAATATAATTTTCGTCTTTAAAAGAAAGAAAAAAAAAAAAAAAACTCATTTTTGTTTAGTCTTTCATAATTTGATAAAATAAACAGTGACCTTAATTAAATTAAAGTAACTGTTTTTTTTTTTTTAATGTGTCGGTGCTGTCTCCACTTTCGGCTAATTTTAGAAATATCAAAAGTTATTTTTAATATATTCAATCGACATGTCGGCTTTGTTACAAACAGTGGAGGGCCAAAAAAAATATTGAAATTGGTTTGTGGCCCATATGGTTCTGACAATCTTGCCCTAAGCCCAGATTGAATGGAGATAAGATAATTGCCTCTTAGTTTTAGTCTTGGTAGAGATATCAGTGGTGAAATTCCCATCTTACCCCTTCACACGCTCTTATAATGAGTTCACAAAATAAAGCTCAGGTTGTTCCTTTTCTCAATGAACATTACTTGGCTACACACCGGTCCAACACAGTACACAATATCATTAAAATTTTGACAGCTAAAAGAGAGAAAGTAAGAAGATATACACACAGATGTGTAACCAAGTAGTATTGTTTTTTCTTTCTGACGAATAATAGAAGTGTGAGTGGAAGGAAAAAAATTATCTATGACATAAACGAGGACGAGGATAGGGAATATAGTCTCTGTCCCTATCCCATTTTTTTAATACATATATATTATTTAGTTTATTTAAACTAAAATGAAATATTATTTTGTTCTTATTAGGAGGTTTAAGAATTTTCGCTTAAAATAGAAATTCTCTATGGGGATTTAACCATTTAAATGAGATTTTTTAATGAGAAATTAACCATTTAATTGAGATTTTTCTAAAAAAATCATTTAATTAATTTATTTTATAAAAAAACACTAAATAGAGAACAACTCCTCGCTTGAAACTTGATCTCCATAATTTTTTCGTGAAATTTAATAGGATATTTTGCTGGGATGAAGAATCAAATACATAATGGGGATGGGGACAGGGAAGTCATTCGCGTCTCTGCTCGAGAACATCCCTAATAGAACCTTCAAACTTGGAGAAGGTAATATAATAAGTGTTTTAAGCACTAAGCTACGCTTGGATTTGTGCACACTCCTATGTTCTCTATTGGGAATTTCTCTTTGAATTATTTCTTTCACTTTCTACTGATTGAGAAGTTAAAAGAACGGATTTATTTTTCCTTTTAGGAGTTTTAGAGGGGTGATTTGTGTATGAGCTAGATCTTTGTAATTAAGGTTGCGTTTGATAACTATTTGATTTTTAGTTTTTGAAAATTTGCTTGTTTTCTCATCAATTCTCTATAATAGGTTTCATTTTTCTTAACAAAACATTTGAACTATTAGCCAAATTTTAAAAACAAAAAAAAAAAATTGAAAACTATTTTTTTAGTTTTCAAAACTTGGCTTGGCTTTTGAAAACATAAGTAAAAAGTAGATAACAAAACATTGAAATCCAAAGATGAAAATAGTATTTATAGGCTTAATTTTCAAAAATTAAAAACTAAAAATTAAATGGTTATCAAACGGGGCCTAAGAAATCAAGTTGATGTGTTCAGTTCGAGTTTGCTTGTTCTCACATATACCCCATAAACCAAAGTTATATAAACACTGATTTAAGAAAACTTATCTTCTATACCAGATATTAATGAATGTTACATACCAAAGTCAGTGCGGTAGAATTAATGGATCTCATTAATTTTTTTTAAAGCTTATTTTTTTTTTAAAAAAAAAACTTTTTTAAGCTACTTCAAATTAAAGTAACACATGTTTTTATAAACCATATGTTTTTTTGGTAGATCAATTTGTTACATGCACTTTGGTTAATCTCACGAGACAATTGCTTGACTACAATATTCAGTTGTTGAATAATTCGTGGGATTTTGATTTATTACATAGATGACCGTTCTACGATAAAGACTAAAAGGAAGCATTATTGAAACTTCCAGAATAAAAGTGTATGACTTCGAAATTTAGAGACCAAATAAAAATTAAATTCAAAACTTAAAAATCAAAAGGTTTTTTTTTTACTATTAGTAGAATCTATCACACCAAAATCCCGTAATTACTAGTTCAACACACATGTGGTTTATAAGAATATACTTCTATAACTATGTTTTATAATTTATCAAGACAAAAGAAAAGGAAAATTGATTTACATAGAGTTGACAATGAAATTTACCAATTCTTTGTATTAGGGCATAGGGCTGTCCTTTATGGTTGCTTGCCTAAAGTCTAAAGTTTTGTCCTTAATTTTGATTCCTCGTGTTAAAATGCAATAATATTCTTGTGTACCTAACATTGAATGTTCTCTATGATTGCTATCTTTTTTTTTTTTTTAAATTTATATATCCCTACATTTCTACTTTGGTTCATGTGTTTCTCTTTAATTCAAATGACTCTCACAGTCTTTCGATCCCTCGAAATGGTTGAAATTTTTTTATTTATTTCTAATTGATCTTGAACCTAATAAGATATATCACAAAAAAGATGAAGGAGAATTTAAAAGATTGGTTTAAATCTTATCTTAGTTCTTTAAATTTTCTTCATATTTCTTATTATATCTTTAGACCTTATGCTTTTAAATTTTTCTTCTTGATTCTTGTCCTTAAATATAATATTTTTATTAGAGTACTGGTGTCAAATTTAAAAATATATGATCTAAAATTTCTAATAAATGCGATAAAATAATTTTAATGCTAATGATAAAATTAGTAATCATGAAAATTTAGGTACTAAAAAAATATTTGAAAGTATATTAAAAAAACAATAACAAAAAGTATACAAGTTTTGGGGTTAAAACAAATTTAAATATAAAAAGCTCAACATAGGCAAATTATAGTGTATATCATAACGCAAAGATTTGTAAATTGTAATTTTAAATTTATTAAGCTGGCATTCAACTTGAGTGAATGTGCAAAGGAAATTTGGGGTTACTCACATAGCTATTCCTACTCCATAATACATAGCTACTCCTACTTGGTGGTGATCTTTTTGGATATTTTATGATTTATGTATTAATTGTAGGACTTATTTTGGTTTAGATTTAGCTTGTCAAACTGTTAGAGGTAAAATTATATCTATATATATTGAGTTAAACAACATGTGAGAGTGGAGAGATTTAAACCTCTGACTTCTTGATTGAGAATATATATCTTAATCAGTTGACCTATGTTAAATGGACATCTAATAATTTAAATTAAAAAGATAGAAGCAACAAATTATTATATAAATTTATGAGTTTTTAAAGTTTTATATTACTTTTTTAATAACAAAAAATTATTATTTCTAATAAATGATTTTCATTTGATAGTAATGAATTAATGATTAAAAAAAAGGTTTAGATTAAGTTTTGGAGTGAAATGGAAAATATATGATAGTTGAAAATTGCAATGACTGTATTTGGACACTTGAACATACAAAAAATGAATTTTATTTTTTTTAGAGAGTTTAATAACACGTGAGAGTGGAAGGATTCAAATCTCTAATATATTGGTTGAGAGTATATGTTTTAACCGTTATGTTCATATTAACGGATTTTATATACTTCTAGATGAAAAGGTGTTGATTTATAAATTATATAAGAATGTTATTTCTAAAATATAGTTGGAATTTATATTTGTTTATTATCTAAAATTAATAATTCTTCCTTTTGTTTTGTTCTATAAATTATTAATTAGGCATAAGGTGAAATAAATTTATTGATAACAATCTTTTTTTTTTTTTTTTTTGATACAAAACCAAAACCAACCCAACAACCTCTACTCCAACTCAAGAATAGAAGAAACAACACTAGCTGGAAAACCCTCTTTCCAGACCAAAGAAACCCCAGAAAAAGAAGCCAAAGAAGCCAACTTATGGGCAACTGAGTTTTCATCTCTCGGGATTTTACAAAAAGAAACCACATTAACACCGGAAGCCAGAGCCAAAGCCTCCTCAATAAACAAACCAACTTCCGACAAATCAGTCTCAGACTGATTAAGGAGGGCCACCACCTCCAGAGAATCTAACTCCACCTCCACAGGAGGGACGCAGGAACGCTGCACAGAACGGAGACTTTCCAGACCCTCCACCACAGCTGCTGCTTCAAGAACTTTGATCGGCCACTTATGAGAAATGACTTTACAACCGCCGATAACAGGAAAACCCAGATCATCACGAACAACCCACCCCAGACCTCCTCGATTCCAGGTGGGCGACCAAGAAGCATCAGAATTAAGCTTCCACCGGCCCAAACTAGAAGACTTCCTACACCCCGAACCCGACGCCAAGGAGCGCGAAAAAACTGGATATGCTCCCGGATGAGAAGAAAGAACATGTTTATCTGAGCTAGACCGAGGAGGAATGTCTACACTAGAAGCTTCAACATCCAACACCCTCCCAAAAGCCAACAAGAGAGACTCCTCGTTCAGGACCAAATTGTCAAAACGGAGAGAATTCCTAAGAGACCACGTGCACCACAAGAAAGACACCGCACGGCTTAGCTCCCTTTTAGACATCAGCCTCTGCAAGCAATCCCAATACTCTACAGGAGACCATCTACCCCTGCCCATGGCAAAAGATTTAACGTAAGCAGGGAAATACCGACTCCACATCTTTTTAATTACCTTACACTCCCATAAGACGTGACTAGTTGTTTCCAGTGAGGACCTGCAAAAAGAACAATTTAAATTTAAATTTAAAGAGACTCCCTTTTTGGATAGGTTGTACGCCGTCGGAATAATATCCTGCACCATCCGCCACACCGCCACCTTTGCCTTCGGTAATGCATCCACCGACCATAGTGCATTCCACATCTTCCGAGAGGCCACATTATCCGAAGAAGAGGCAATTGTAGACCCATTAGACGTCATACCCAAATGATAAGCACTCTTAACTGAAAATAAACCTTTCCGATCAAAGTGCCAAATAATTTCATCCACCCCCCTACACCTCCGACCACCCAGAGGAATATTAAGGATATCCTCAGCATCATGAGGGAGAAAAAAATCCCTTAGCCGAGTCTCAGCCCAGGTACCCTCCTCATTAATAAGATCAGCCACCCGATTAAATTTAAGGGACTCGGGTATAAAGCTCGGCCTAAAATTTCCACCATTGGGCACCCAGGGATCCTCACCTATGAAAGCTCGACACCCATTTCTGATCCTCCATCGACATCCTTTTAAGAAGAGCTCCCTTCCCCAGAGGATACTGCGCCAGTAAGAGAAGGATTGGAGCCCATCTCCGCCTTCAATAAGTCACCGTTCCTAAAGTAGCGGCCACGCAGCACTCTAGCAATGAGACTCTGAGGATTTCTGATCAAATTCCAACTCTGTTTTGCCAAAAAGGCTTGATTAAAAACCTTAAAATCTTGAAACCCTAGACCCCCCTTCTGCTTACTCTGACTAAGGCGGCTCCAACTCCTCCAATGAATTTTCATCTTTGAATCCGAGGAACCCCACCAAATTTCCCACACATAGCCCCTAATTCGGCACAAAGCCCATCCGGAAGACGGAAACAACTCATCGTATAACCAGGGATAGCTTGAGCCACTGCTTTCAAAAGAATCTCCTTACCCCCCGCCGAAAACAACTTATCCTTCCAATTTTGGATACACTTCCAAACTTTACCCTTAACCTCTTGAAAGACATGACCCTTATTCCGAGCATTTTGCGAAGGAAGCCCTAGATAAAGCCCGAAGGATTTCACCGAATTAACACCCAACTCCCTGCTAATATCACCAAATCTAACATTTCCCACATTACCACTGACCATAAAGGCCGACTTCTCTTTATTCACCATCTGGCCGGACGCGGACTCATAGTCCTTCAGAACACCACGCATAACCTGACACTCTTGCACAGAATCACGAAAAAAGAAAACACTATCATCAGCAAAAAAGAGATGAGAAACAATAGGACAATGTTTAGTTATTTGGAAACCAGAGATTGAAGAGATGGAGACTTCCCTGTGGATACGCGCTGAAAGGCCCTCTGCACAGATGAGAAAAAGATAAGGTGAAAGGGGATCTCCTTGGCGAAGACCCCTCGAAGCATTGAAACGAACTCCTGGGGAGCCTCTCACAAGAACCTCGAAAGACACAGACTCCACACACTTCATTATGAGAGATATCCAAGACTGATCAAAACCGAGCGCACGCATCATCTCTTTGAGGAAACCCCACTCCACCCTATCATAAGCTTTACTGATATCAGTCTTCAGAGCCACTCAGCCCACTTTCCCTTTTTTCCTGTTAAGGATGGCATGAAAACACTCAAAACCAATAATTGCATTATCGGTTATATGGCGACCCGGGACAAAAGCAGACTGTGAGGAAGATATGATATCAACCAAAACTGTCTTAAGACGGTTAGCTAATATCTTTGAAATCAGCTTATAGCCCACATTGCAAAGACTAATGGGCCTAAAGTCCGATATCCTCCTAGGATTCTTAACCTTCGGGACTAAAGAGATGAAGGTTTTATTTAACAGGTAAAGATCCCCCCCTTTATTTAGAACTGACAAGCACAAATCCACCACCTCTTTACCTACAATATCCCAATATTTTTGGAAGAAAAGCGCTTGAATCCCATCCGGGCCTGGGGCCTTGGACGGATGCATCTCTTTCAATGCTCTCACCACCTCCTACTCTGAAAAAGGACGACTCAACTCTGCATTATGACTCTCCGTGACTTTCTTCTCCACATGATCAGTGATTTTTGCTATTTCCTCACGACTAGGGTGCGAGGACTGGAACAAGCGCTTGAAATATTTACTGGCAATCTCTTCAATATCATCAGCATGCTCCTTCCAAACCCCTATCTCATCTTCCAGACCTACCAAAGAATTAAGCTTCTTCCGATACGAAGCTCTTTGATGGAATCACCTCGTGTTACGATCACCCCACATAAGCCAATCCTCCCGAGATCTAGTCTTCCAATAATGCTCCTCCTCATCCAATAAAGCCCTCAATTCTTTATCAAGACGCAACCAATCCTCCCCCCAATTACCACCCTGAGCATTCAAGATTGACTCAATCTCCTTCTCTTTTCTGGAGATTGCTCCTTTTAAGGAACCATGCAACCTTTCTTTATCCCACTTACATAACTCCGTTAAACAGCGACTGATCTTTCTAAGGACCTCCCCCTCATCTCTAGCTATGTTTCTTTTCCAGCACCTTTCGATAATGCGCCTACAATTAGCCATACTACTCCAACGTTCCTCAAATCTTAGAATTCTCCTGCCTTTCGTTTTATCCCGAACAATAGGAGAAGCACCAAAATCCCAATGCGCCACGATAGGCCTATGATCCGATCTATTAAAAGGGAGATGATTCACAATAATTAAAGAACGAGAACTCACTAATTCGGAATTGGCAAGAAAGCGATCCAACCTTTCCCAAATCAGATTTCCTCTCGAATTTCTATTGGTCCAAGTAAAAGGAGACCCAGAGGAACCTATATCCATTAAACCACAATCATCAACCACTTGTCTAAAATCCCTTAACTGACTCTCATTCCGCCTACAACCACCTTTCTTTTCACTAAGATACAGAATTTCGTTGAAGTCTCCACCAATCAACCACGGCCAATTCCCCAAAGAATGCAAACGCCTCATGAGGTCCCAAGAGGCCTTCTTTCCCTCAGCACAAGGACTCCCATAAAAACCTGTGAACCTCAAAACTCCTTCATCACTACTCACCAAGGAGTCAATATGGCCACTTGAGAAAGACCGAATATCCACCTTCACCGAATCTTTCCAGAGCATAAGGAGACCATAATTGTCAAAACGTCATTCAAAATGATCGAGAACTTAAAATCCTAGCTAATCAATCCATTTGACTTCATTTTTTAAGAAATTAAAATCAGATTAAAATATCAGTTTTTTCCATGTATAAAACTGCAATTGCCTCTTAATTTTAAAATTTCAACTCTCTTCATTTGTGGTCGAGTTTTTTCTCCCACCAAAATTTACTTTCATTGAATAATAATAATAATACTTTAAATTAATATAATTATATGACAAATATAGAAAGATTAACAAAGAAACATTTCTCTATCTATCATCTACAATTTTAGATCTATCCCAAAAATAAATAAACAAACAAATACGGTACATTGAAAAAGACCAATTGAGCACTTTAAATATACAACTTTAGCAAAGTAAATTTTTTTTATTGTCCGTACTTTAAGCGAGTCTTAATTATTATTTTCTTCAATTCATAACTGACGAAACGGTATTTTTCTTCATTAGTTAAAGTATCGTGTCATAAATAAATTCAAATCTACTTTTTACTTATTTACTTTTTTTTAAAAAGACTTTTTACTTATTTACATTTAAAGTATAGAAGTTTGATTAGGTTAAAGTATATGGTATTTAATTAAAAAAAATCACATTTTCCCCAACCAAATTATCACCCAACTGATAATATATTTTCAGAATTTTTTTAAAATTACAGTATGATATTTTATTGGAATTAGAATGAAGTAAAAAGTGAGGATTGAAAAGTAAAATGGCACATTCCAAAAGTTGAAAAACAACATCAGGGAGTGATGTATTGAAAAGACCGTCCACTGATTAAGTGACACGTGTCACCATAAGTAGCGAAGGATCTTTATTAAAAAGTCTTCAGTAGATAACACCCAACTACCCTACGCTTTCCCTCCTTTTGTCGCACGTGGGTCATACCCACGTGGCACATCTCACACGCGCGAAGATTTACCATAAAGATTTATTTTATAAAAAAGAAAATTCCTTTTTTGAATTTTCTATTTTATTGGGTTGTGATGGAGATCGTGAATGGGGCTTGTCGCGTGCACCACCCATTTTTAACTGAATATATTTTTTATATTCATAAAAGAATTCACTAATCCTGGCAAAGTTAGGTTTTAAAAAATATCCATATTCCAAATATTCCAAACTATTATATTTTATTCATCCAAATTTGTTAGCTAGCGAAGGGATAAATCTTCTTCGTTTTTTTTTTTCTTTTTTTCTTTTAACGTGGAATATCAGATTGAAGTGGAATAAACCATTGTATTCTTGTTTTAAAAATTACAAGTTGAATTAATGAGTAAATTTCAATATTATATAATGTCTTGTGTCACTTTTAGGTTGCAATTTATTAAAATTGTAGATTATAAATAAAAATAACAATAAAAAAAAGATTTAGCCTCCTCCATATTTCTATCTTTTGTATTTACCATAAAATTCCTTGTAGTCCACAAAAAATGAAAAATGATGTTGATTTCTTTGAATTTTGATTCCTAAAAAGAAAAAAGTTAATGAATTTCATTTCAGTCTTTAATTTGTGGATCATGCCCTTGTTTTTTTTTTTTTTTAAAGTTACAAAAATTTGATCCTTCAACTTTCATAAAAATAAAAATCTAGATCTGTTTGATAACTATTTGATTTTTAAAAATTAACTTATTTTCTTTCAATTTCTCTATCATAAATTTCATCTTTTTAAAGTAAACATTTGGATTCTCAACCAAATTTTAAAAACAAAAATAAATTTTCTAAAACTACTTTTTTTTTTAGTTTTCAAAACGTGACTTGATTTTTGAAAAAATAGGTAAAAAATAGATAACAAAAAAAGTAACTCCATAGGTGAAAATAGTACTTATAGGCTTAATTTTCAAAAACTAAAAATCAAATGGTTGTCAAACAAGGTCTTAGTCTTTAAAGTTTAGTTTGTAACAATTCAGTATTGTACTTTCAAATCTGTGACAATTTAGGCCCCGTTTGATAACTATTTTAGTTTTTGGTTTTTAGTTTTTCTATTTTCTGTTTTTTAAAAACAAAAATCATATATGTTTGATAACTTATTTTGTTTTTTGTTTTAAAAACAAAAAAATCGAAATATGTTTGATAATCCATTTCAGTGCAATATGATTTTTCTAAAAATAAAATTAAACCATTTTTTTATAATACATTTTTTATATGAACAAGACATGTTCATAATGTTTAATAATAAAAGTGGAAAAATAAAATTTTGTATGTTAAGAAGAAAAAAAAACATAAAATATCTTGTTTATTTGAATAAATTAAAAATATAATATTAAAAATATTAAAATAAATAAGTAGCAATAATAACACCTCATTTTAATTTTAAAATATTATAATATTAACAATATTATAGGAAACGTTTTTTACCTCTTTTCACGTGAAAAAGAAGTTGAAGTAATAACAATAATAATAATTGTGTTAAAAAAATAACAATAACAATAAATAATAATAATTGATAACTTCGGTAGATAATGGGGCTGCTGTTGGGTGGGATTGGAGAAAATTTCCAGTACTACGGGAGTACCTATTTATTTTGTTCACACTATATTTTAATATTAGTGGATCCCACATAGTTATTGGTAGACCCCACATAATTTTCAAAATGATGTTGATGTGGCAAGCAATAAATGGAAGTAGTATAGAAAATTTTCTATACTACCGTAGTACTAGAATTTTTTCCAGTGGGATTGAAGCTCAATCTGCACAACAACGAGAGCAGTGGGCGTGGCATCGTTTCTAAAAAATGAAAACCGATTTTGAAAACTTGTTTTTTCCGTTTTTACAATTTCTTCACAATTTTAAAAAACATTTTTTGAATTACAAAAACAAAAACAAAAAACAAAAACAAAAAAAAATGGTTTCCAAACAAGCCAGTTTTTTAAAAACAAGAAACTAAAAACTAAAAATAGAAAACCAATTGGTTATCAAACGACCCTTTAATTTTTGAAGTTTAGTATATAACAATTTAATGGGGGCATTTGGCTCCCTCACTTGAGTTGAGTTGAATTGGGTTTTAAAACTCAACTCACGTTTGGTTCTTGGAGAAATTAACTCCTCATAAAAAAAAACTCAACCCTACCGACTTGCTACAGTTAGAGATGTCCACTGGGTGGGGCAGGGGAATGGGTTCCCCGTCCCCTGCCCCCCATTTCATTCCCCGTCCCCGCGAAATTCTCCATTTAATTTCGCCGGGATCGGGTTTCGCACGGAGAATTTTCCCCGTTCTTGTTTTTTTTTTTTTATCTTTTTTATTTTTTAATTTATTTTCAACCATAATAAAAATTCGTTAATTTTTAATATAATTTTTATTTAAAGAAAATGTTATAAAATTTCCTAATAAAAACAATAATATACCATAAGTAAAAATATTATAATGTCGAAACAATTTAATTTCTAAAAATTCAAATTTCAATAATACAAAATAGTCTTTAACTAATTCCTACTATAGTTTTTTTTTTTTTTTAAACTTTTCTATTTATAGGTAATAATATGTGTGTGTGTATAAACTAATTGGGGGGGAAGGGGGGGGGAGGCGGGGCGGGGTCGGGGTCGGGGACAGAGACGAGGAATATATTCCCCGTCCCCGTTTAGCCAACGGGGAGAAAAGTCTCCCCACTCCCTCCCCCATTCCCAGTGTAATCGGGAATTCCCCGCTCCGTTCGGGATGTGTCCCCGCGGGTTAAATGGACATCTTTAGCTACAGTGTTAGTATATTAACTCCACCAACTTGTACAGTAACCCTATTAACATATTTTATCACCGCTTCTCTGGCGACCTTCTTCGACGACTGACGGCCATATGCGGGGACTGACGGCCACTGCTGATTACCTAATTTGATGATCGACAACAATCGTTGGCAACCATATCCGGCAACCGGTGTTCACCGATTGCGACGTCTCCAGTGACTATTGCCAGCAACAATTCCCAACGACTGACGACACTCCCATGGTTCAAAATAATATGAAATGTACATGTACTTAGGTGGTATGACTCTCTGCTTCCACAATCTTTCTTTAGACATACGAACTCGACCCATTGTTGGTCATTACTTATTTTTTGTGAACCATAATTATGTTTTGTGCATCATGTAAATAGACCCTTGATGACCTACTAATATTTTGTGAATATTTCACTCCTACATGACACTAATGTAGAAATATATTGTCGTTTTCTTGTCATCTTGAGAAAGTAAAATACTGACATTCTTTTTTCAAATATGTTCAATTTAGTACATGTGTTTAAACAAATGTAAACAAACAATGTTCCTTTACCAAAAAAAAAAAAACGTAATGGGTCAATGTGTTTAAAAGAAAAAACTCCCTCATAATGAAGACTCTATTAGTAATTGAAAAATGTCATAATAAGGTAATCATTTGTAAGTTTCAAAGAAATTCAATGTGTGTTTAGAAAATGAAATCTTAGATTTCTATATTTTGATAGAAATTCAATTTGTGTTTAAAGAAAAAAAAATGCAGGTATATTGCCTTTTTTCCATTCATCAATTGTTATTTGTTGTTATAAAGAATGCAACATTTGATTTCTATAAATTAATAGAAGTTCAATGTGTAATGCAAATATTTGATTTCTATAAATTGAAAAAAGTTCAATGTGTATCAAAAAGAGAAAATAATGTTACACTGCCTATAGTTTGGAAGAAATCAATTTCTAAAAAAAGAAAGATAAAGAATGATGTTTTTTTTTTTTAAAGGTCAATGTTGAAACATATTGTTTTTTTTTGAAGTGTACATCTGAATTCAGTGTTGGAAAGTTGGAAAAATATGTTTCTAGATGAATGATTGGAAAAAAAATAAAAATAAAGGAAACAAAAACAGTCAAATAAAAATCAGTATACTTTGAATTACAAAAAAACTGCACTAGATACCCATGACAACTAAACTCAACTCTACATCCCAAACATAGACTTTATGATTCAACTCACCCCAACTCTGCACATCAAACACAAACTTCTGAACTCACTGACAAACTAACTCTTTTCAACTCAACTCAACTCTGCGTGCTAAATGCCCCCTTAATTTTTGTACTTTAAAATTTGTAACAATTTAATCTCTATTGCGAAAAATCAATAAATTTAAGTGTCAATTATTATTATTTAACAAATTAGTCTTTATAGTTTATAAACACATTTAATCCTTAATGAATTTCATTCTTATTTTTACTGAATAATAACTAAGGATATAAAAGAAAAAATTATATAGATTAATACACAATATAGATACATATCTAGAAGTTTAAATGTCAATTTGAGCATAGTTGTCGACCAAGAGGTCAAAGATTTGAATTTCTTCTCTATCACTTGTTGTTGAACTTAATAAAAAAAATCTAGCCGATTAAACTTAAATACAACTTGTTCAACTCTATCCCAACTTGATACATGTAGACATTTTAAATACGATTAGAACTCTCCCACAGTAAAACACTCCATTTCAACTACAACAATTATATCTTGTAAATCATAATTTTTCAGACTTTGACACATTTAGGCCCCGTTTGATAATCATTTGGTTTTTGGTTTTTGAAAATCAAGCCTATAAATACTACTCCCACTTATGGTTTTGCTTGTTTTGTCATTTACTTTTTGCCTATGTTTTCAAAAACTAAGCCACTACTTGTTTTTGTTTTTAGAATTTGGCTATGAATTCAAATACTTCCTTAAGGGAGATGAAAATCATTGTAGAGAAATTGAGGGAAAACAAACTTAATTTTCAAAAACCAAAAACTAAAAACTAAATGGTTATCAAACGGGGCCTTAAGAACTCCATGTCATTAAAGGGAACCTCATATAGGAGTTAATATGCGTAGAAAAAACCTTCATTGGAGTCTTTTAACGAATGAGAATTTATCGTATAAAATTCCATAATCTATAACTAAAGATGGATAAATTATTCCAACAATCAAACACAGATTCTACCTACTTTTTCTCCATAAAGCCATCACTCAATAATAAAAATCACATTTCTAAATGCTACACCCAAGATTTATTTTATGAAGTTTTATGAGCATGGATGGATCTATATATATATAGATGTCGTCATGTCCCCAAAATATATGAATATATAAAAATAATAGTATGAGTCAAGCTGTGGGAATTGGTGAAATGCAAGTTTTCTAGACAAAAAAATGTGGAAATAGCCTCAAAGAATTAATGCCTAGATGGAAATTTTAATTTTTAAAATTTTAAAAGTTATTTAATCAAGTATTATATTGTACATCTTCAATTTAGCACTTCAAGTCAAATTTCACGTACACTTAACGATTATTTCTATTTACATAGCACAAAATGTGTGACCTCTAAATTCATATTAGTAGTGTGAAAATTTTACTTTTTCATATTGGATCAATTTTTTTTTATATTTCATATGGAATGTAACTAATGTAGTTAGCTATTGACAAGCAACCTAATTGATAATTGATAAGTGGCCATCAATAATCAATATAAAATGAAATATGATTTTGTTGCAAATTATTTGAGTATTTACATTGAAAGGCAAATTTATATTTAAATTTAGTTTTAGATGATTTTTACTAAATAAAAGAACGCTTATATATATAGAGACCTTTTAAAGTTATGTAGTTTTATTTTAGTGTATTGTAATTTTTATGTTACATGTTTTCATTGAAGTAAAAGTAAAATTATGATTAAATTTTCGAACCTAACGTTGTTGATAAATGTGTGTATATATTGATATCAAATAAGACATTTTTCCAAATTCAGGTGGCATTGTTAATGAAAAGTTTGAATAATATAAATGGCACATGAAAAGAAAAAACATAGATTTGTAATAAAAATGTAATAAATGAAGTTCCGTGGGCCTTTTATTTTACCATACATAGATTGTTTTTTTTGAAGTTATTATCTTTTCAAAAAAGAAAAAAGAAAAAAAACCATACAATACAACAAATATTACCAAAATTTTGATCTGGTGGACCTTTTTTGCACGTTGCAGATTTATATCCACACAATCCCCTGTTTGCCACCCCACCATTAGACCTCTACTCCATTCTTCACATGTACAATTAATATTTATAAATAGTGGATGTAAATTCAATTTAATTCACTATTTATTCTATTTTTTTATTCAATATTACGATATAACATATAATTCCTTTTTTATTGCTAAAATAAAAAAGAAAACTTATAATTAATTTTCTTTTTATTTTTTCTTGCATGATAGTAAAAAACTATATAGAGTATCATATGATACAATAACAATTAAATTATTATTACATTGATTCTCAGCTGTTTCCAATTTATTGCCATTAAGGGCTTGTTTTTTCCTAACAAAATAAAATAGTTGGATTACCAACACGATTTTGTGTCTTTTTTTTTTCACCTTCTGTTGAAATCGTACTATTTGAAGTTGTTTTTTTTTTTTTTTATATATATATTTTTAATAATTGCTTATTTTTAAAATAAAATTTATTAAAGTTTATTTATATTTATTTTTCTAAAAAAAATCTTATTTTGATTTCTATACTTTTCCTATTATTGTTTTTTTTTTTAGTTTTCAAAATGTTTATTTTATTTTTATTTAACAAATTTATTGTAACCGCTACAACTTTTAAAATGTCTATTTAAGTTTCTAAACTTGTAAAAGTATAATATAATTCTTATCATCATTATATATATATATATATATATATATAACGTAGCAAATATTTATGGTAATATGTAATTTAAAAAAATTATGGTAATGTGTTAGCGTGAGCATACATTAGAGGAGCATGAGTTAGCCAAGATTGAAGGTAGAACTATAATTTATTTATAAAGAGTTTTTATTTATTTTTTTAATTCCAACATGTTTTTATATACAATCTATAAATTAGTAAAATTAGTAGGGATGTCCATTTTCTAGCGGGGATGAGGCCCCGCGGGGACCCGCCTTAACGGGGCGGGGAATCCACGTTTAGACGGGGAATGGGGGAGGGAGTGGGGGAAAAAAAATTCCGCGCGAGCTAAACGGGGACGGGGAGTTCCCCGTTCCCCTCCCCGTTTAATTTTTTTTTTATATTTATATATATTTTTAATATATATATATATGTATGTATGTATGTATGTATATATATATATGTATGTATGTATATATGTGTATAAGTATATATATATATCATTTAAAAGTTTATTGTTAATGATTTAAATAATTAAATTTGTTTGAATCATATAGTTAAACATTATAATTATATGTATGGATTAATTGGATAATTTGATATGTAAAATTGTTTTGTTTTTATTAGGAGGTTCAAGATTTTTATCTTTAAATAGATATTTTTTAATAAAAAAATTAACTATTTAAATTAAGAGTTTTGGTGAATAATTATCAATGTAATTAAAAATTAATTGATATTTTTCATAGAAAGTAACTATTTGAAAATTTATCAAAAGAATTATTTGATTCCTAAAAAAGAAAAAAAAAACTAAACGGAGAATAATTCTCCGCGAGGAACCCGATCCCCGCGAAATTTAACGGAGAATTTCGCAGAGATGGGGATTCAAATGGGGGCGGGGACGGGGACGGGGATCGACAGGGAAGCCATCCCCGTCCCCGCCCCGCCCTGTGGACATCTCTAAAAATTAGGGACAAATAAGAGTAAAACTTTACAATTTTAGTTTTTTCTATTTAAATTACATATTAGTGAGAAATGTTGATTCTACAATTATTTAAGGTGAATATTTGATGGATATAAGTACTATATATATATGCATGTATATGTATGCATATATATGATGGACATGTGTTAAATGACACTTTTTTAAATACCTACTAAAAAAATAATAATATAGTGAACAAACAATTAATTTTACATTTGTCTTCATTTAGAAACTTTGAAAAATGTCAAAGAAATTTTAACCGACAATCTTATTGTCATATTTTAAAATTTTCACTAAGTTGTTTTATTTATAGGGTATATTCTTGGTGGTTATTATTATCTTTTGGGTATATAAATAGATTGTAGTTAATATTAATAATAGTTTGAGTAGTTGTTTTTTTTTTTCAATGACGTGACATGATAGATGTATGAGATCCAGTTCTTGCGATTTATATGATTAATTAATATTAAATTGATAGAATTGTTTATTTAAAACAGTGAGCCAAACATCTTATTTTATTTGTTAATTAATAATATTTTTATTTCTCATCTTTTATAATTTGGGTATTGCCTATTCTTTTATTAGAATAGAAATTTCTTAGTTGTTGATAGATTATTCTAAATGTAATTGTATTGTTCTTGGTGGATCATATCAATATTAATTACTTAGAATATTAGACCTGAAGTTAATATCTACTCTGGAATTTGCTTAAAAATATTTATTGTCCAAATATATTTACCATATTGAGAAAAAAAGAATTAAGTGCTTTTAGTAACAACTTATTTTGTTTGTTTTCTATTCTTAAAATGTGTCCGACTTCCAATTCAAAATTTAAATACATACATGCTTCAAAACAATTTCTTTTATTAATGATTCAATGAATATATTTTATTTATTTAAAGTTTATACAAATCGTATTCTCGTAAAATATAATCTCACTTATTTGTTAATTTGAACCTAATTCAAGTTAAATTTTTTTATTGAGCCACAGGTTTCAACATTGATTCGTTATATTCGAATAGTAAAATGAGAAGGAAGAAAAAAAAGGGCATATTCCTTAATTTTGTATTAGGAGGGATAATTAAAAATTAAATGGAGCGTGTCATTACTATAATAATGCATTGGACAATACTATTTAAAAAAAAGGAAAAAAGAACATGAAAGAAATAAAATAATAAATTGTCAGAGTCTTTCTCTCAAAAAAAAAGTGTTTTTTTTTGGCCTTAGGAAGCCAAAAATTGGATACCAATTGCTGAAGGGTTAGAGCTTGGTGGTGACGGCTAGGGTTACGCATACGGTTATAAAGATTGCCACGGAGATGCTATCATTTCTCACATTTTGTTTCCACGTGGCATTTCTTTTTCCAAACCCTCCATAACAATGTAATTTAAAAAAAAAAATAAAATAAAATAAGACATTTCTCTGTTTGCTAACCGACAAATTGGAGATGGAAAAAAAAAGATAATGGTGGGCCCATCTCACCCTTTTCCGGTGGGGTCTATTATTTCCTACGTGGCTAGCTACTCTCTTCATACATACAAATATTATTTTTTTTATTGAGTAATGCTAAGTCCACCGTCCTGTGATGTATAAAAATCTTGCACAAGGCCATGGATGTTGAGCATCTGTCCACGTTGCGAAAGAATACGGGGCTGTGCGAGTGGGCTTGCGTGACTGGCGTGTGTGGTTATCGTGGCCGTGTATTGTATTAGATATTTAGTTATTTACCCGCATGTGAGCACGGGAAATGGATGAAGATCCGAGGTGGGTGCTTATGCAGTAAGCGGATAGAATGTGCCCAATCAAAAAATGACACGTGGCTAGAGTAATTGTTCAAACTCTCTCGCTTGTAGAATTTGTTGATTTTTTTTTTTTTGGGTTTAGGGTTGAAATATTCTAATAATTATTACAGTGGCGAAGTGAATACCGAAATTTGACCTCGAGGTGAGAGAGAAAAAAGAAATATAAAAAAAAAAAGAAAGAGAAAAGGTGGGACCGGAGGACACGTCATCATATGTTGCCACATAAGGCGAACGTGACAATAGGCCAAAGGGGGGGGGGGAAGGAAATTATTAATTATTATAATAAGGAGCATACAAGTGGGGACCATGGGTTCTCGGAAATTCCGCGACCGTGACTCAGAGTTTCCTCCCCCGTCTATGCTCGAACCACGGCCGTACGATGGGAACGATCCGACGGTCAAAACACGGCGCGCTGATCGACACGGAGGGGCCTGTTTGGTTCGGTGCCAGCTCGGCGTCAAGGAGAGAGAGGAGTTATATATATATTTTTTAATTTTGGAATTTAATTGTTTTTAAAAAGGGACAAGGTGGCTACGTCAGACAGTGATCCAACGATGGAAACAGTGGGTGATTAGGGAGATAAAAGAGATCGGGACGGTTGATTTTCACCAACAGGGAAGTGCTTTTCACGTGGCCCCCACTAATCAAATTCTCGAAATATCGACAATTTAATCTCATCCTTCATATAAATTCAAAAAAAAAAAAAAAAAAAAATGAAAACGTGGAAACCGAATAATGAAACTTGACCGGTTGGAACGATATTTTCTGCGGCCACCTAGATTCCTTGCGAACGTCGTGTTGGTTTTACCAACGACTTCGCTACCGGCTATAGCCAGTCATCACTCATCACCATCTTTTGGAAAAATTCAAGGACCCCTAAAACTACGATCGTGCCCAACATCTCTCTCTCTCTCTCTTCGGTAAATCTGAGTTCTAAGGGAACGAATTTTAAAAAAAAAGGCAATTAAATTTTATTTCCTTTTTGTAAAATGAAACAATAATATATTAGATACTGAAATAAATAAAAATAAAAGAGGAATAAAATGGGAAGCGGTAGCGAGAGTAAAAATGAAAGCTTGGAAGGGAAGAAAAGACTGTGACACGTGGCTGATTCATGATAAAGTAAGGGTCCCATCGCTGCCCATTCTGTTCAACGTCTAGGATTTTGCCATGTTGGCTTTTGCTCAAATCGTGGCCGCTGGATCTGTCGGGAACGGACGGTGTGGATATGTTGGCGTTTGGGGAGGCTTAATCGTAGCCGTCCAGACGAGCTTGGTGTGGGTTTCGCTTTAGTGAAATAGACCAAGGGGAAAGGATGATGCAGTACCAGAGTTAAGGGGCGAGGGAGAGAAAAAAAGAGGAGAGAGAGAGAGAGAGAGAGAGAGGGAAGAGGACTATCAAGCTCCTGATAAAAGAGATTGAAGCAGATTAGATAAGCGAAAAGCTACGATTTTTTTCATTTTCATCTTCTTCTTCTTCTTCTTCTTCTTCTTCAGATAGAAAGACGAGGAATCTTTTCTTCTTTCTGCTTTCTTCTTTCTTCTTGTTCTTTGATTTCTCTACCGGTTTTCAGCCGGGGGAGGGAGAGAGGTTACGAATCTTCAATTTCTGGAGTTTTTCTTTTCCGGCGATTTTTCAGTTAGAGTTCTTTTTTTTTTTTTTCTGGTTCTTTTGGTGAGAGATGAGATTAGTCTTTGGGTATAGTTGATTCGGTGGAAGGGAAAAGGAAACGTATCGAATCAGATATGGATAGAAACAGAGAAGCTAGAAGGACGACGACGACGAACATGGCGGCATCCAACGGCCTCTCTAGACGGAGATACAGGAGTAGTAGTCTTCGTGACTCTCCAGGTCTCAATTTTCTCAGATCTAACACTTTCCGATGACGATGAGTTATAACCACCATTTTTTAAAATTTTTTTTTTCTTGTTTCTCTGTAGAGGACGATGGACCGCTCGAGTTACAGGATACGGTGAGATTGAGAGATCGAGGAAGCGGGAAGAAAGATCGAGATCGAGACAGGGATAGAGACAGAGATCGAGACAGGGATAGAGATCGGCTTAGCAGGAGCAAGAGGAGGAGAGCCGATAGATTGATTCATGGCGGTAGCAATAGGGAAGATGGAGGGGAAGATAGTTCTGAGGAGAGTGTAAATGACGAAGAGGACGATGAAGACGACGATGGCGGTGGTGGTGGTGGTGGAGCCTCCGTCAGAATGCTTCCTCCGAATCCGGCGACGATTTTGAACCATCGGAAGAGTTTTCCACCGGCGAAGAGTTTTAGAGCAGCACCGTCGTGGAAAGCCGCCGATGAAATGATTGGTGTGTCGGTGCCGAGAAAAGCCCGTTCAGGTACAAAATCGACTGGATGGATTTCTCTGCCCTAGGTCAAGGGGAATCCGATGATTCTGATGATTTGTTTCTGGTTTTGTGTTTGTTTGTCAGCGTGCACGAAGCGGTCTCATGAATGTTGGCCAGCAGCGGCGGGCGGCGGAATGGTTACAGAGACCATTCACCAGCAGGCTTCGACATCGCCAGTGAGGCCGCCAAGTCTTACAGCAATGGTGACGCTTCAGCCTCCAGCGTCGCCTTCTTCTTCCAATGCTTCGGTGAGGAAGAAGCTGGTCGGTCTTTGGTCTTACTTCTACATCTACTACTACTCCGTTTATATCTTTTCTGATTCTTTTTTGGGGGGAAAAAGTGGGTATCTGACGAGCCGTCTGCTGTTGTAGAAGCAAACCGGACCTAAACTCCGGCCGCCCAAATCCTCCTCAAAACCATCATCCATGGCTCAAGACGAGATCGAGATCGAGATTGCCGAAGTCTTGTACGGTATGATGAGACAGCCTCAAGCTCCTCCAAAACAAGAAGCCTCTACTACTGATTCGATGAAGTTCGATCCCAAATTATCAACCACCGATGCCAAATCCAGAGTTTCATCGCCGATTTCTAACTCTTCTTCTGCTTTGCTTACCCCTTCCATTTTGCCTCAGAATTCCAGCTCTTCTGTCACTCCGATATCAGCCACCGGTGAGTATTTCTTTTTCTTTTTTATGGTTATTTTTGGGTGGTGGAGGGGTCTGAAATCACTCGTCAGATTATGCTCTTTTTCCTTTTTCAGTAACTTCAAGTTTTTTAGAAACTGACGCAATTTTTTTTTTCTTTTTTTATGTTTCCGATGTGAAATTTGCAGCACCCAAGAGGAAAAGACCGCGTCCTGTGAAGTACGACGACGAGAACGCCGCGACTTTCAGCCTTCGGAATAGCCCCATTTCGTCAACAGCCAAAGTTGAGGCGGCCGATCAACCTACCAACGCCGAGATCCCTTCATCAAATGTGGAAAAAGTTTCAGGATCTGCCGGTGAAAATGGAGGGGTTTCAAACGAATCTGGTAATTCTCAGGCCTTACCGCCAACTTCTGAGTCCCATCCAGAATCCATCAAGGTGGAAACAGCCAGTGCCATGTCCAATTCTAAGCCATTGACTGAAGAATCAGAAGGCAAAGATTTGGGTGCAAGTAAGGAAGAACCCCAATCGCCGCCCCTGAAGGAATCAAATGGCCCTAGATTGGAAGATAAGCGAGAGGATATGACAGCGACTAAATCGTAAGCATCATCACCAAAAGAAAAAAAAAACTTATTTTCTTTTCAGACTTGCCAAATTAATTCATTTTTTCCCTTTTTTGGTATGGCTACAGAAATTCATCAACCTTTGATGTTGAAAACCAGCGGGATGACAAGTACAAGATAGATCTGATGGTGAAGATAATCTTCTTCTTCTTCTTCTATAAAAAAAAAAAAAAAGAAAAGAAAAATCCTCAGTCAATCTTTTATATTTTTATATGGAAATTAGACTTTTCTTCCTTGTGTTGTACAGGCTCCTCCTCCATTAAGAGCTTCACCAGAAAGAGATGGAGAGATTGATTTTGTGGCCGTAGATGCTAAACCTATGGTCATAGATGCGGACACGGTAAGCGGGCCACCCCTACCTTCTTCTCCCCACTTGCTTTAAAGCTATGGCCCATGTTGGAATTAATTGTATATAATCGAGTTTGGCTTACATTTATATGTAGGAAATGAAGCCTTTGATAAAGGAAGAAGACAAAGGAACAACCAGACTTGGGGCTAAAGACGTGGTGAACGTGGAGTCCAAAGCAATTGCTGCAGCTGAGGAAGCTGATTCAAAGAAGCCCATTGTTGGCAAAGATAGGAATATTGACCTTCAGCTTGATTTAGAGAAGGCAACTGATAGAGATGGTGCCACTGCAAATGTAGGAGCCAACAAGATCCCCCAATATGTTCTGAAACAACCGCCGCAACCACCTGGCTCCGAGAAGGCTGGATCTGCTGCTGGTAGGTTCCCATTTTCAGGTCCCTCCCTCACTCTCCCGATCTGGTTTTGGTTCAAAAGGGGTTGCTGATTCAATGTTGTTTTTAACTATCTTGTTCAGCACAAGCGAGCTCTCTTCCTTTGCCCATGTCTCTACCTGGCTGGCCAAGTGGGTTGCCTCCTATGGGGTACGGTCGCCACAATCTGTTGTGTTATTCGGATCCTTACAATTCTTTTTATCAGTATATGTTGGTGGTTTTTTTTGTTCTACTCCATTGGAATGACGCTGTGCTGTTTTAGCAGATATGTGGCACCTTTACCAGGAGTTGTGTCGGTGGATGGAAGCGCTTTGCCAGCTGCAGCCATGCAGGTAGGCGTTTCTGCATTATTCTGAACTTTCTTCTTTTTACTTTTTCTACCGTTTTGTTTTCCCCCTTCTATGCAATTCCTAAATCTCTCCTTGTTTGGCTTTTAACAGCCGCCGAATTTGCTTTTCCCTCAACCTCGGCCGAAGAGGTGTGCAACGCATTTCTACATTGCTCGGAATATATTATATCATCAGCAAATTGCGAGGATGAATCCGTTCTGGCCAGCGGCAGCAGGCTCTGCTTCCTTGTTTGGGCCCAAACATGGTAATCTCAGCATTGTGCCCTCTGCAGATTTGCAAGGAAGTCTTCCGAAAAGCGGGGTAAATGCAATGCAGGATAAGGGCCAGAGCCTTGGAATGTTTTCGGCTCATGCTGGGAAGGATAGGGGCTCTCAAGCTGTTAATGTTGTGGATGCTGCTCAGAGAAAGCAAATTTTGCTTCAGCAAGCTCTACCCCCAGGAGCGCCGAGTAATATCCTGGTATAACTCTCTCCAATCACTTCTGTTGGCTGTATGGGCGTGGGTTTTTTTCTTTTCTTTGCTTCTTTCCTCTCCCTTACTTCTGTTTTATATGCTGAATAATTTGTGTTGAATTTCAGCATGGCCCTGCTTTCATTATGCCTTTGAGTCAGCAACAGGCAGCTGTAGCCACTTCTGTTCGACCTGTTTCTGTGAAGTCTCCTCCTCCTAGTGGGAATGCCAATGGCAGTGTGGCTTCAAATGCTTCAAATTCTGCCTCTGTTAGTACTTCAGCCGCCGCAGCAATTGCCGCACCAGCAATGAGTTTCAACTATTCGGGTGTGCCTGGGAATGAACCACAATATTTAGCCATTTTGCAGAACAATGGATATACATACCCAATTCCGGCACATGTTGGGGCACCGCCAGCATATAGAGGAAGCCACACTCATTCAATGCCGTTCTTCAATGGGTCGTTTTATTCTTCACAAATGCTTCATCCTTCGCAGCTTCAGCAGCAGCAACCACCACCTCAGTCTCACCCTAATCAACAGGGACTTCAGAATGCTAATACTGCTGCCAATGGTTCCTCATCGTCTCAGAAGAACCTATCTAATCAGCAGCAGAGGCCACATGGGAGCACTGTCAGTGGGAACTTTCAAGGCTTTCCTGCCTCCAGAAATCAGCCATCTCAATCACAGCAGCCACAGCAGCAGCAGAACCATGCCTCTCATCAAACAAGGCAACTTGAGTCTGAGATTGGTGGTGAAGATAGCCCTTCGACTGCTGATAGTCGAATGAATCTTGCTAATCTGAGTGTCTATGGTCCGAAATTTACAATGCCAATGCATCCTAATTTTGCTTTGATGACTCCTGCATCAATGGCGGCTGCAGGTGGGACACCTAATGACAAGAAACAGCAGCCACAACAACAGCCGCAGGGTTCAAAAGGTCTGGAAACATCTCAAACTATTGCTTTGTCCTTTGCTCCTCCCAATGGGGCGCCGTCTGCTCCTGGACTTGACCTTTCATCCATATCACCAAATCATCCTATATTTCAAAGTCTTCCTGAGATCACCAGGCAAGGGTATCATCACATTATGGCTGCAGCTGCAGCTGTACAGGTTGCTCAGCAGAAAAAGAATTATCGTGTAGCCGAAGAAGGAAAAACCGGGCATTCATCTGTTGCAGAGGATGAGAGAAAAAACATGTCTGTAAAGGCTCCTCCAACTGTTGGACAGTCCATTGCCTTCTCTAGAACTGATTTAGCTGAGACATCACTTTCCACAATTCCAGCTGGGGCTGCTGTTGTTGACAGCTCTGCAAGAACTCTTAACCTTGGTTCTACTGCTAGATCTTCAGGTTCTGTTATGCCCTCTGCAATGAGCACTGTAAATATGTGTGGTTCTCAGCATCCACTGCAGCGAAACCAGCAGCAGCAGCAGCAGCAACAACAACAACAGATTATTCAGCTTCAAAAGCAACAGCAATATGCAGCTGCAGCTGCATTAGGAAGGACCAAAACATCAGCAACAAGTAATGGCAATGTTTATGCTGAGCAGCCTCCTGCATCTTCCATGGCAGCAAAGTTTCCTAATGCACTGTCTTCTTTTTCTCAAAATCTTGTCCAAAGTAACAGCAACAGTCCTGCTCAATCTCCTCAGTGGAAAAATTCTGTAAGAACCACCACCTCTTCTCAGGGTCCAACCCCCTCTCTGTCTTCATCAAATGCATCATCTATCAAAAATCTTCCCCAGCAACAGGGCCGTCCACAGCAAAACCACTCTCAGATCTCTTTTGCAGCTAACCAAAAATCTACCACACAATCACAAGGGCAGCAACCTGCTAGCTGTAATCAGTCACCATCTCCTGGAATGATTGGTTCGCCAACTAATTCTTCAATCTCAAAGGGCGGTGGAAGCCCACGGACGGCTACTTCTGGCTCCATGGGCCACAAAGTTGGTCAATCATCTTCTTTATCATCGCAGCAGACGAAGAATCCTACATCTATGCCCCCCCAGAAGTCATCTCCTGTTGGTGGGAGAAATGTTACGTCAATTCTCGGCAATAACCAAGTGACCTCTTCAAGTTCTGGAACTAAATTATCCCAACAGCCGCAGCAGCAACAGCAACATTTGGCGAAGCAAACATTGCAGCCAGCCCAGCTGCTCTTCCCTTACTTGCAGGCCCAAGTTCCCCATTCAAGTAGCAGTGCAACTGCTTCGCCTTCAAGTGGTTATTATATTCCAAGACGTCGTCCTGAGCAGCAATCGCAAGGCTCGGGAGGAACATCCTCCAATGGAATGCTATCCCTTGTCCACCCTGTTACAATCGGAGGCACCACCACTACCGATCCTGCCAAGGCTGTTGCTGCTGCCGCAGCTGCAGCAGCGGCAGCTAATGCAGCTAATATGAAAGCTGTTGGTGGCTTACCCACTCAAGCTATTCTCCATCCTGCTCAGTTTGCTGCTGCACAGTCCTCTGGTAATCCTCATCAACTTGTACCTGCAGGTTTTCCTTACGTGCATACTGCTGCAGTGCAAGTAAAATCAACAGAGCAAAAACAACCTGCTGGTGGGTAGGTAGGATTATGGCCCTTGTAGAACCAACCCATCCAGCTATCATTTTGAATCGGGACTGTAGATTTACGAATGGCGTCTCTTGCCCGGGAAAATAACAATGGGCATATATCTTATGGCAGCCTGAGAAGAAATGATAGTTCAAATAGAGCTAGCTAAGAAGCAGCGGCTGTCTGAATGCTTGTCGGACTTGAACCCCACAATTTTGGGAAAGCTGCGAGAGAGGAAGTGGGAAAATTGTCCTCCATCTGAGAAATGCTTCAGATGTGGGTTGTTCAGTTATATGTCTGGGTTGATGTTAAACATGGTTGGTCTGGATGGGGAGAGGAAAGACAATGCAAAGAAGAATCATCTTGAATGAAAGAAAGGGGCAACACAACACAGCACTTGGCAAAGTGCTTACAGTGATGGAATGGAGGAGAGAAAAGCACAAGGATTTTCTTCCCTTTGGGGTGGTGGGTTGTAATGGAGGTTCATTTTCTTCTTAAATATTTGATTTCATTACCTTTTTTGAGGTTTATTTCTCTCTTTAAGAGCCCTAGAACAATATCATCTTTAACATATATGTGCAGTGAAGGAGGAGGGTGTAGTAGTTGAACTGTATATGTTTGGCACATATAATGGGTAGCCCTCAAATTTTTTTGCCTCCTTTAATTTCCTTCATTCCTTGTTTTCTTTTCACTGACCCCTCTGCCATGGCTTGTGAAGTAGAAAAAAGTTAACACAATCATTTTCTTTCTAGTTAGACAAAAGCTGAAGTTTTTAATCTGAATTTGATAAGAGATAAAAAAAAGAAAAAAAAAGAAGATGATGGGTGGAAGAAGCAGAGCTGGAAAGCAGCAGAGGGCAGGCACAGGCTTACCCACTGTTTACAAACTCCTCCATCTTCATATGGGCGAGATTGTTTGTGAATTGTGAAGTGGTGTGGACCGTTGATTCGTCTTTTTTATAAGATGATAGTGGAAAAGTGCTTTGGGAGGAAACAGTTAAAAAAGTCAGAAAAATGGTAGTGACAGAAGAAGATTGTGGAAAAGGGCGGCCCTCTTTTGTTGTCAATATCTCACTCGTGGCTAAGCCAGAGTTTCAGATATATATATATAAATTGAACAACTTTTATCTTTTTATATCTGTTTGTTTTGTGTGTGAAAAGAAATTAAAATGGTTTGATATTGAAGTTTGAAGAAGAATTTGTTGTATTTATAAGCAAAAATTGACGATTAGGAAAAGGAGGTGGTCCGTGCCAATTGGGATTGTGTTGTGTTGGAGAGAGAAGTGGGGCTTTCACAACAATCAAGGTCAAGGGTGGGACATACACTTTCTGACATGTTCCCTTTATTATAACCTTATAAGATACTCTTGCACGTGTCTCCCCCAAAAAAGAAATCACCATTAAACTATAGAATGCGTGGACAACACCTAAACTGTAGAGTTAGAATTCGAGTGGAACACTTGATAGATTTAATTTTTCATCATATAATTGTTAGAATAAAAAAAAAAAAATAATAATAATAAGTTGACTTAGCCATGCTCAAGTGGTTAAGGGCACATATTTTCGATAAAAAAAGTTAAAAGTTTGAATTGCTAATTTCAAGTGTTGTTGAACTAAAAGAATTGATGATCTTTCAAACTGTAGGATGATTTTTACCATTTTGTATTAGTTACATGAATATGTTTTCAAATTTCTTAGTGAGAAGACTTGAAGAAATTGCATTTTTTTAGCAAAAGTAATATAAAAACTAATGATGTGGACTAATTTAGGTTATTGAAATTATCAGACTAATTTAAGACCAAAATGATATTTTAATTAAAAAAATAATATACTAAAGCAAAAAATAGAAGAGAGAAGGGTTTTTTTTTTTTTTTTTTTTTGGGTGAGATCTACTCATTCACACTAGAAAAAGGAAATAGGGAATTTTTTTTATCCCAAAAAAAAAAAGAAAAGGCAAAGAGATTCTAGTACTGAACATTGCATCAAAGTTGAAGATCTGTGTGTTACATGAATGCTCCTTTTCTCTACCCTTTGGTGATCTTGAAAGGGAAAAGAAAGACACATTATTTTTCATCTTGTTAGAGGGAGGGACCCCATTGCCCATTTCCATTACAGAATCTATTCAAAGAATTCCCTAAATATGACCATTTTGTCCTTTACTACACTATTGGCTATTGCTGAAATTTATAACTTTTCTGACATCCAAATATACCCTTTTACCCACTACTTTTCATTTTAAATATTACTGCTCCATAATATCCAACAATGTACAAGTAATTTAATATGATCACATCTTCATTATCTCATTTAACTATTGTATAGTGACTTCTAGAAAGTTGGGAGTTTGGTATTTGAAATCATATCCTCCATAAATAATCTATATATCTTAGATGTTGATACGTTAATAAACATCTATTTGCGTATTAAGGGAGACGTCTATTAGTGATATAAGTCTATCAGTCTATCACTAATAGACGTAAGTTGACTATAGACGTTTATCATAATAAATGAAGTTGACACTTTTTTTTTTAAAGTTAAGATAATTAATACTTTATCCAATAAACTATACTTGAATTGGATATTGTTGAGACATTGTGGGAGCAAAAAACTATCCCAATTTTAAAAGTTATTTTAGTCCTTTTTGTGAGTGATTATTTATTCATTTATTTTACAAATACAGGATATTGTTGTTATATTTGGAATTAAATGTATTTTTTTTTGTCATGTATGTAAACACCCCCCCAAAAAAAAAAACCATAAGAAACTTTGTAGGGACATATATATATATATATATATATATATATATATATTATAGAAACTAAAGTTACCTTTAACTTTAACTTGGAGCCAAAGGGTCAACCTGCATTTTCTTAAAATTTTGATGTTGTAAGCTTTTTTTTTTTTTTTTTTTTTTTGGATGATAAATGTATCCTAAAGAAAGGGCATTGAATAAACTATTGAACATTAAGAGAAACCTGCATACAAGGGAACTGGACACCATGCTTGGTGGGACTATTGTCATAAACTAGTCAAATAATTCATAACAATGATGGGACATTTACGTCTCAAATTGAAAAGCAATGTGATTTTCCCCATCGTTTCTATCCTATCTAATTTTCTTTTTTTTTTTTAAATTTCTAATCTCCAAGATTAATTATATCATCCATTTCCTTCCTAGTTAATTATAGTCAATCACATTCTTAAAATTAAATTTTATGGATTAGAACCAACATAATTTGTGATCTTCCATCCTAATCAATGCTATATAATATATATTACCTAATTCAATTTGAATAGTCAATTGCGAAAATGTATTTATGGTTAAACTATTGATTGACATTATGGATTTTTACTTTAATTAATGAACTTTATTGTTTTTTTTTTTTTAAAAGGAAACTCAACATTTTTTTTTTTAAACATAAAACTTGATAATGTGGTAAAGGCCCACCAAGTCCGTACGGATGAAGTCATTCTCCACAATTAATCATACAACATGGATGGTTGGCTCTAGGGAGGAGGGGTTGAGAATATTCGTGAGAGTTTTGTCCATTTACTATATGCATTTTAACCACTTCTCTTCCTTTTTCTTTTTAAGGTTTTAGATTGCAGATAAGAATGAGACAGTTTTCTAACATTTAACTCTTTAAGGAGGGTAGTTCTTATCTGTATTTATAAATGTTTACCCAACATTAGTATCAGGATCGTACGATTTAGCTGGCCATAATCTCGAAAAGAAAGATTCTTTGCCTCAACTCCGCGATCTATCTTCCTTTTTAGCTAGGTAGTTGGTTGTCGTCTTGGCTCTTCTCCTAGACTGCCAGGACGTCTTTATTTGTTCTTGGTACGCAGGTTTGGGCTTCTAAGGGTGCGAACCTCGATGGGTTTTTTCCATAATAGTATCAAATGCAGATTAATTGAGTTATGTTCAAGTCGACACTTTTTGTTTATGATTCTATTGTCTAATTGTAGTGTAATATTTGAATAAATGGTATTGAATTAGGTAAGTAGGGTAAAGTATTAATTTTGAATCAACCTCAACTTAACTAATTAGTTAAGACATAAATTCTCCACTAAAAGGTTAGAGGTTCAAATTACTGCGTCCACATATTGAACTAAAAAAACAGTAAGAGAGAGAGGGTTGAATAAAATGACCTACCTATTATTTTTGTACTTTTGTACTCATTCTATTTTAATTTTCTTAATTTGAAAATTTCAACTTTTTTAGTCACTATATATTGAAACTTAGTGTTAGATTTGATCTCAACCAAACTCAAACTAATTTCTTTTTTTGTTTTCTTTTATATTTTCAAGTTTTCTTAATTTGTTTGTCCCTAAACTTTATTTAAAACTAATTTAGGTTAATATAGCAAAATTATTTTATTAGATTTAATAGAATTATAATGTAACATCATATGGACTTGTATTTTATTAAGAGTCGTATTTGTATTTGATTTTGGAACGAGTCACTTGTGTGTGTGTGTGTGTGTGTGTGTATATATATATATATATATATATTAAAATAAGTTTTAAACAATATTGAATATATAAAGCTTCTTTAAGTTGTGTGCATTATTTAAAGCAACTTTCTTGCACTAATTTTGGAAAACTAGCTTCGAAGATTTGCCCAACTTTAAGTCAAAGTTATCCAGTTTTTCAAAAAAAAAGAAAAAAAGAGTCAAAGTTTTCGTCTATGAATTTGAAAATTAATGTCTATTAAAATATGAACTCAAAAAAAAAAAAAAAAAAAGTCTATTAAAATATGTATAAAAGAAAGGCTCCAATTCAAAACCACACAAGAATCTTGCAAAGGTCCAATTAAAGAAACTTTACTCTCAAACAAACAAACAAAAAAGACAGATTTTAATTTAAGCTTTATAATTCTTTTGTCAATCATATACTACTTGGCTAACATTAACAAGGTATATCTCATCAACCTAAAGCTTTAAAGAATTCCTTTTTTCCCCCTTAAAAAACAATGATGAAAGTTAATTATGGTAATAAGTATATACTCTTATATTCTATATTTTAGTAACTTTTTAATTGTTTTTGCTTCAATACATTAGACTTTGCATTGTCGTTATTTTATTTCTTATTGTTAATTTTTCTTAAATTAACTTAATATAACATTTTCTTTGTTCATTTACATGAAAATAATATATTTTCATGGACAAGTATATGAAGTCACATGAAAGCGACCCTAAATTTCATTAGTTTCTTGATTATAGACTTTAATTTATGGCCTCTAGGGCTGGCTTGACTTTAAAATGGAAATAATCATTGATGAGATAAGCTTCAAACTATTTTTTTTGTGGAGGTTATGTTAAATAAGGACTCAATGACTTTGACTAAGATTGCTTTAGATAGAAGAGTAAATTTAATTTTACATTACAAAATGGTCAAAAGTTGTGTTAAATATATGATAAAATTACAATGATTAATATAGTTTTTATGTTAAATTTAGGAACTATTAAAAGAAAACAAAAGTTTAGACACTAAAATAAAATATTGAAGACGAAAAGTAATTTAAACAACAAAAACCTAGACAATGAAAGCATATTTTGGGGGAATAGCTTCTAAATAGGCTTTCACACCCATGTGGAAATCAAAGATTTGTTATATATTTTTAAGTCCAAGCTCAAAGTCATTATTGGTTGTTATGTACACTTTTTTGTGCCAAAATATTAATATGTGAGACCCTAATTGAGGGTATTGGAATGTAGCCTTACCATTCAAATATTAAGGGAGGTCCCCATTTTGGATAGACTTGTTATTTGCTAGTGGGGCAACCATCATAAATTAGTCACACATCACCAAACAACCAAAAGACCATATCTTCATAACATCATCACTATTTATGAAATACAAATATTCAAAAGAAAAAAACATTGATAAGAAAAAAAGAACTAAAAAAAAAAAATAGAGAACAAAAGCTTTATAGTATTAAATTTTAAAATTATAACTCTTGTTTAGATCATATATTCATTTCGAAGCTGATCTTATCTTGCCTGAATTTATTTTAGAACATGTTCTAAAAGACTTTATTTATTAATGGAGATGTCATCTTTGTTCATAGTACTCTCAGGATCTTCTCTATTATTTTATCCGAACTTTAATTGTATCTTTGACAATCAATGTCATTCTATTGAATAAAATGTCAGCAAATGTCTCTTTGAGTAGTTATTCATCCTTTCAATCTCAATCATATTGAAAGTATACACTTGTTTAAGTCAATTGAGCACACCGTCAACTCAGATAAAGCATACTCACATATCAAATTATAGTATATAGTTGTTATTAAGCACTTCTTAATTGCCTCACTCAAACAAAAGACCATATTGAACCTCCATTGAAACAATCTTTCCATTATAGCATATTGCTTGCTCAATTAACTTAAAGGTTTGATATTAATTAAAATAATGTCTTTTGCGTATTAAAGTCCATGACTTTCCCTACCTCTAACCAATGTGTAATTTTATTAACATCAATTTATTACATCATTGTGTTACAAATAACAATCCTTTATTTTATAACTAAAGGTATAGTTTTTCTTCCATCCATAAAAATGTGGTTCCTAAATGAGTAGCCATAATCGATTCATACATTCTTTTAACTAATTTATCCATAAGTAGAATTAGTTTCAATTTTCATATACTACCATAAATAACTAACTAAATTATAAATTTAATTCCTAAATTTTAATCTTTATAGGTTTAATTATAACAAATTATTATCTTTAACACTGGTGATTGAACTAACCAATGATAATTTAACATAACATAAGTAAAAAAATTTGTAATTTAATTTAGATAAACTCACCCATCTTATCTTAATTTACATAATTAAGAATTTTGATGAAAAAGAAAGGAGCTTTGGGAGAAAGAATTAGCTTTAATTAGTACAACATTTATTATGACCATGATTAGAGAGAGATAGAGAGATCGGACGGTGGAGATGCACTTTGGGAATGACCATCCAAAATGTTGGGATACCACAACAAAAGTGCACCAACCAAACCAACTTCACTAAACATATATATATACACTTTTTTAAAAAAAAAAATTTAAACTTCTTTATATAAATTGAAATAAAATAAATTAAAAAGGTGTAAAAGTGGGTCCCACAAATGTTTTTTTTTTTTTTTTTTTGGAAGGGGTGGGGTCGGGAAAGAAGACAAAGGATATGGCAAAATCAAAATGAAAGACAAAGACAGCGCTTTGTCAGCCTCTTTCTCTCTCTCTCTCTCTTACAAAAATGCGCCGAATCTTTTGTCGAACTTCATAATACTTTACACCAATTTTCAACATTACTTTATAATTTATATTTCATTTTACATTTCATACATATATACAAAAAGTAAAAATATCCACCCACCAATTTTCCTTTTTTTTTTTTTTTTTTTTTTTTTAACATCAATACATTATAATTTATAAATAATCAATCCAATGGCCCAAAATCAATGGATACCTACCCCACCATTTCTTTTGGTGGCCCCCACGACCACCCCAATCAAACTTTTTTCATTTTTCAACTCTTTTTACTTTTCTTCCTTTCAACCCTTTTTTTTCAAGTACATTTGAGAGCGAAAATTTGAAACTTCCGATTCAAAAAGAGTAGATGTTTTAATTATTGAATAATCAATCATTCAATATAGGAAAGAAAATTTAAAAGTTACATTTTTAACTTGTATTATTATTATTATTAGTTCAACAATATGTGAGATAGAGAATTTGAATCTCTAACTTTTTGGTTGAAAGTATATACCTAAATCAGTTGGACAATACTTAAGTTGGCTTTTACCCTGTACTAAATGATGATTAGGTGACAAATAAATTTTGAATTTGTATTTAGTGATTATTAGGAACAATCTCATTGTGGTGAGAATCGTGAGATGTATGTAATAATAATAATTTGTGGTGATGGAATAATGCAGGGGTATTTATGTAATTGTGGGAATTTGGAAGGGTGAATATATGTCCCATGCAGTTTCATAGACATGAGACATTAGACAGCCAAAATTGTCGCTCCCATTGCTGTACCAACTTTCCAGGGTGTTCTTCTTGTACCTTTTTTTCTGTCTCTTTACTTACTATTAGAATTAAATTCTCTCAATATTGTAATTTGTAGCTAGGTTAAATTATAAAGGCTTTAAACCTAAACTTACAAGTTTTTTCTATTTTGATTTAGTCCAAATTTTTTAGAAAATTAACCCATTTGGTTCTTACTATTATTGTGTTGTTGATGGTTTAACGTAAATAGATGACATGATTTTAAATGTGTATTGTTATGGAGATGATCTAGAAGTCTATGGACCAAGCTTTTCAAAGCCCAATTTAGATCCATAGGCCCAACAAAGGAAGAACCTCGGCAGTTGAGCCGAGGAGTAATACCGGTCACGCATGAATGATATATGACCTAACCGAGTCGAAGTACGTGTCTATCCTCTCCTTACTTCCCGCTAACTCCATGTACGGTTCTAATAATGGGTCAGTGAGGAAAAGTATAAATAAAATGGACTCAACCCACTAATCAGATACACAAACTACCCTAGCTCAACTCGACTCTACTACGATCTAAGTATTGACCTTAAACATTGGAGTGGGTTAGGCATAACCCCATCAATATGAGCTTCTCTCTTGCAGGTCAGGTCAACCCTTTGAATCCTCATACCACGTCACCGAGTTGATGCATCAACATTTATTATTAATGTGCTATGTCACTATGTGGATATGCATTAATATCACATAGGACAGTTGAAGTAGGGAAAATTTCTAGTACTCTCGCAGTACCTACTTCCTGTTTTCACATTAGTGATTTTCCTTTCATAAATAATTATTTTATGTTGGTAGACCTCATATCATTTTTAAAAGATGTTGACGTGACAACCAATTAATAGAAGTAGTACTCATACTACAGTAATATAAGAAAATTTTCCACTGAAGTGGGTACTAGCTTGGAAAATTGATAGCATAATAATTATTAGAACTAAAATAGTTGTTTCTTTTTGTAAAGTTTAGATACTAAAATAAACGTTTTGAAAGTCCAAGGATAAAATAACTTTTTACTACTAGCACTTTTTCTTTAATACAACAAATAGGGATATAGAGATTTGAATCTCTACCCTCAAAGAAAAAAATAAATGTGAATTACTACTTAGCTATGCTCATGTTGGATTTTCCACTAGCACCATTAATGAAATATTGAAGGGAATTTTAATTAATCTATTCAACTATCTATTGTACAAATCCATGAATAGTTTGGACGACATTACAAGTCACTCAATAATAATTCAATTTTTTAAAATATTGTATATATAACAAGTCTGGTGAGAGAGAGAGAAAGCAACATTGCTTTTAAAAATAGTAACAGAGAATGGTGAGATCATCATTTTTTTTTAAAAAAAAAATGAATGATTTGAAATTGTTTTGATGTGTGATGGCACTATTTTAGAATGTTGATGTGCTAATAATGGTTAGCATTATGTGGCAGCATGAGAGACATTTGTAAACTAAATAGTTGAAGGAAAGGCTTTTTTTTTTAAATATATAGATATTATTATGTCACTAGATTTGTATAATTTTGTTGCTAAGATTATTAGTGCTTCTTGACAATGAAATCACCAAAGTTCTCCATTTTGGGTAATTGGAAAAATTCAACACTCATTCATATTACCCTTTCAGTAAATACTTATTACATTTTAGATGCCTAAACCATACGTCACATGATGATGCTATTTAAAAATCAGTTTTGCAAGTTGCCCCAAGAAGTTGTAAGATTTAATTAATTTATGTTTATATGAACTCATTTATGGTATTATTATGTATTATATGAATAAATAAGAGCCCACTTTATAACAATTTTATTTTTAAAATTTCAATTTGTTTACCTTTTCACTCTCCTAATTTGAAATCTTAGCAAACATTTTTGCTTTACCCTTGAAGGTTAATGAATGTTCACCTTTGTTCATCCTGAACTTTTAATTTTGTTAAGTTGAATCTTAACAAGTGTTGCAATTCTTACCTTCTATTCAACTTTTGCTATATTAATCTACTAAAAAAAGGTAAAATATCTCGAAATTCACTAATTTCAACAAAAATCAAGCATTCTACAAAGTTAAGTCAGGTCAATGCATAAATATCAACTATTGAATGAATCTCCACCAATTTCATACAAGACATGTTTTATAATTCATTGAATGCATGAGTAACTTTTTTTTTTTTTTTTTATGATGAGTCTATCACATTTTCGAGTATGAGATAAAAATTGCAAAACTTATCTAAGTCTAATAAGACATAATTTGATGAAATTGAAAGTTTAGATTAAATTTGATGTTTAAATTACAAATTTGATCTATATGGTTTAAAAAAAAGTTAAAATGAGTTCTTATAGTTTGATAAAACTCTATATTATCAAATTTGATATATCTTACCAAATTGAGAGAATATAAATTGGTGCATCATCATTTTTCTTTTTCTAAAGTAGGATGTTTGAAAGTACACGTGTCTATTTGATAGCCGTTTAGGGGATTTGTTAATCTATATTATCTTGTTTTACGTGCAAAAACAGCATCTGGTTTAGGCCATGATTAGTGGGAGCCAACTGATTATAGTACAATATAAATCCAAATCCTTCATCGTGCTCCGATAGCTCCAAATCCATTTAAACTTTTGCGTTGTTTAAAAGTAATAAAAACAATAATGTCTCTGTCACGTAACCAAATATTTAAATCAAACTAAATCTTCTGTAACTGTTATCCAACGCCATATCATATGATTAATAATATAATTAATTAAAAGTAAATAAAACCTCATAATAATAAAACTTCTTGATCTTTCCCATGTGAAATAGCCTGTAATCACGTTGCTGTTAGAACTGCACAAAATTTCAAAGCGAGTGGGAATTTCAAGATAATGGATTTTCCCCAGATAAGATGAATCATCACAACATTATTTCAATTAAAAATATAATGTCAGCCTAGTGGTTTGTCTACCATACATCAAATATTAGATGCCCACTTCATAGCCACTACTAAATTTCTTAATTGGAGAATTATTGACTTACTGTTTTGAGAATCCAACAGCAACCAAATAATGTGCATAAGTATCTAGAGAGAGAGATTAGAATGTGTGACAAGCCATCATAATTCAAGTAATGAGTCATAATATGTCTAGGATTAAGAAAGAATAATGATGTATCTTTCCAATGGTTAAGAGTGGGTAAATTAATATAATTACCCAAAATAATGCTTTTCCTCCCCCCCAATCAGAAATGGGTTTATGAGCCTACATATCATGTCATATATAGCTTGTACCTTTGCTGTTCTCCAAAATGCCTTCCTATTCTATACAGCTTTCTAAAAGTAAGGTTCTCCAGACATTCTCAATTGATCAAATGGATAGGACTGATGCTAAATCTTGATAAATTATAAGGGTGAAAAAAGAGAGGGCATTAGGACCAGGTTAATTCGAGCATGCCGATGCAGGAACTTTGTTCGTCAAGGCAGCCAGCTCCTTGTCTTGCTGTTTCTTCAAGTACCTTTGGGCAGTTGAAGTCATAATCTTGATAGAGAAGTTCATGATCATGAGCCATACTATAGTGTTCCAGATGGAAGACACCGAGAAGTCCCATTTCTTGACCTGAAGTTTAGAGGTGAAGGAACAGAGGAAGAAAAGAAGCATAAAATGAGTTTCATCAGACAAGCTCAGGCAAACAAATTAATAGAATTTTCAGATGAATGCAATATTGCAGCAGAGTACCTTGGCATTAGCGGCGACTTGAGACGGTGTTTTTAGATACTTAGCTTTGACTGCGTTGAGCTTGGCAACCAGCCCGGGCAAGATAGATGAAAATCCAGGCACAAGGCTGAGTATCCATATCAATTCGTTTTCTATCCAATCAAGAAGTTGATTGTTGCAAACAGCGATGATGAAAATGGTCTACACAGGGCATAATAAACACCAAGTTAGCAAAAGATACACGGCACTTTAACAGGTAGAAGGGATTGAGTGGCGTTCAGAAAGAATAAAAGTTTCTAAGATTGGTTTTCCACTTCCTAAATTGCGTGTTGGTGTCTGTTTCACATGGTCTGATAATTTAGCTCCACCTTGCAAACAAAGTCAAATAATATTAAACAACAAAATATAGAACCTTCACAAACCTGAATGTGAGTTTTAATAATTGCTTTTCCAACCAGCGTAGCGAAAAAGAACTCCCAGAAAGGAATTCCAAATTGTCCACACATAATGCCAGCTAAGTCGAACAGGGGATTCGGAATCTGAAAGATAATCAGTGAAGGTCAGAAGCTATCGAACTAATGATATTAATGATGCTGGTAAGTATCATATGCGTCAAAAGACACATTATGAAGTAACAAGCATAAAATCAGAAATTAGCATACTTTCTTCTTCTCCTAAAATTGAGAAGCTAAAGCAAATAAAATTTAAATAAATGCAGCAAAATCACAATAGCAATTAAATGTAAAAGAAGTGAATATAACAGATTTATAAAAAGCACTCTCTTTACTTTTGCTCATTCAGATGGATGACTCCCAAAAGATCCCTAGAAGAAAACCTTGATATCTGGCTCTGCTCACTTAAGAACTTTATTAAATTCCATAATAAAATGTCAATTTTCCTATTGCTATCTATCCAAGAAGTAAGGAAGAATCTCATCACCAATTACCCTATTATTAAGTTTTTACATTCTGCCGGCAGTTGCCTTAAATGTGTACAGATCAAAACTAAACTTGGTGACAAGTATCTTCATAAAAAATCATTGGCAATATTTGTGCTCTACATAGACATGCACGTGCACTGGAGAAAAACACACATGTAAAAACTGTAATTATCTTGTCTTAAAGACCCATCTAATGTTTTTTGTCTGTCTTAGTCGTTTTACATGGTTCTTTTTTCTGAATAACAGCTACTGCAACAAGGGAAAAACCAAAAGATACAAATTCAATTGGAAAACTAGCTATGGAGATTAGGTTTTTTTTTCCCTGTACAACTCTAGGCATTAAGACTAGCTTACATGAAATTTTATCCCATGAGACCACAGTCAAAACTGATAAGATATTTAATACCCTAGGGAGGTGGTTGCCGCCAAAATGTATCTGATTTACAATTTGTCCTTTTGACCACTAAGTTTGTAATGAATATAACTTATTTGAAGGGATAAAAAATCACATGAAATTAGCAAACCAGTAATGTTATACTCTCATCCCCCAATGGAAGGCTGGCAAAAATGCATGAAAGAAAGGAAAATTAAAAATCAGTAATTGAAGAGAATAAAGTCATAGTTACCGATGCAAGCAGTAGAATAGTAAGGAAATTCAAATGTTGAGCATGTGAAAGGAACCATCGCTTGACTCTATTTAAATATGTTGAAATGAGTCCATTAGTTTCCCTTGAAGAGGCATCTAGTTCTTCCATTGCTTCTGATCTGCCACCCGAGAGGCGTGCTGCACAATGGAAGAAATATAATTGAACATAAAATATGAAAGCTTGGATATGAAAAGCATATCAGCAATGCTTAAAAAGAGTACAACAGCAAAGCAAAAAACAACCTAGAACATGTTATTTTCCAATTGGACAATTTCAGTTACAGACTAGTATTGTTGGGTCTTAAACATAGCACTAATTGCCAAGTTCAAAAGTAAAAACTAGAGCAAGCTCCCGTTTGCCATTACCTTCTGCTCTATCATACTTTTATATCATCATTATGACAAGAGGGAAGGGTATCAAAAAGAAGTGGAACATTACCCATAGCCAGTCAATCATAAGCAAAAACTACCTACGGTATGAACTCAAAGCCAAATGTCTTGTCCAATAGTTTCTACCTATGATAGCATATCATTAATTATCAAGAATTTTGTATTTCCCATAATGGTGCTTCTGTACCATGATCTAATATGTTTACAAGGCTTTTTTAAACATTTAAGATCACGATAAACATTCGACTAAAGCATTTAATATGTTTATAAGGTTTCAGTGCATTTTTCATAATCGTGCTTCTGTACCATCATCTAATACCATTCAAGAAGAATGAATAACAACACCCCCATTATCAAGAATTGTGTAAACATCACTAGAAAAATTACAAATTACAAAATGTTGACTATTTAGGATCACAAAAAAAATCTACTAAAACATTTTTATAAAACGTTCTCTCTTTCAGTATTACAAACAATTTTCACATAGACAAGTTCCACCAACTGAAAAAAATTGGATAAGAGAAGATGAAATGTAAAAAATGCTCAATTGGTTGTCATATCACCAAAAGAATTAAATTAACATTATAACTTTTAACGAATACTAGTAAACACACAATTTCTCATACCTGCCCTTGAGATGAAGTAAGGAGGAAGCTCTCCTAAGGCAGTCCCAATACCCCAGAGAATTGCCTCTATCTGAACCATTGGCAATATGCTACTGAGTGGGACTTGTGATGTGAAAATTGGAGGTCCAAATTCTGAGCAATCCTTCTCAAGCCATGATGGACCTCTTTTCAATTGTATTGTGTCATAAACAGCACTCTTCAAGTCCACTCGACCACACTGCACTGCCTTTATCGTGAAAAACCCAATATGAGGCCCCAGATAAAGGACAAAAGTATGCAGGCCAGACCCTGAAAGTAAATTATAGGGAGTGAAATCAAATAACAATTTCAGTACTGATTCAGATGCTAACAGCAGGTTGCAATCTAAAGATCATAGAAAAATATTGCCTCTTCCAAAGGAGCAACAATAATTAGCACTGAACTTGAATCAAACAACATTAATTACCAAGACCAATTGATGATGCAACTCCAAGGATCACCCACCACAATCCGTAGTCAAGGTATTTCATAATCTCCTCAACATGCTGCAAAAACAGAGAAGATTTAAATGATAAAACGATTGCCTGAAAACCAGAAGGCAATGGACAAATTAAAAGGAAAAAGTCAATAATTTCAAGAATAGAAATAAATTCACTTCCTGAATATAAAAGCACAACAAGGTAATTTATAAAGAGATATATCCCCACTTCAATCAAACAACATTTATTAGGATATTCTCCATCTCTTCACTATCCACCAGCTTAACAGTTCCTCTAAATACTTCCAAGTTCCAACCTCTTCTGTAATATGGCATTTCTACTGGATTGATTCATTATATATATGGTGTGTAAACTTCGTTTGCAGCATTTTCAAGGGTACAAGTATAACAACTCTCAAGAGCCTATATAAATGGGTAGGAATTTAAATGCATAACTTTTTTTCACAGAACATAATTCTTAGAAACCCATAATAAAACAATGTCATAAGGAGGCCAATCATTTTCTTAGAACTTATCACATTTAGGATGGTACAGCATAAAATTACAGATAGTGCCCATGTAAAATGTATTGCCTTGAGAATAGCAAACCTTGAAAAATTTTGATAAAATATAGAATATCCATCCAGAAGGCTACCATACCGATAGAGCATATCAAATCACCAAGTATACAAATAGACAATCGCAAAAATACTTCAAAATGTCATCATGAAAAATCTATCGCAGTTCATCCTAAATGAAGTAGTACTTGCAGATGCATAAATATACACACATTGTTGAAATGAATAAATATGTGATGCAAATATGCACACACATATTGTTGAAATGAGTGAACATGTGAAGCTAACATGAATTCAAGAAGGCAGAGAGATACCTTCTCATGTGGCCCTTCAATAGTCAAAATCAGAATTCCAGCTACCCCAATAATCAAGTTTAAAAGCAAAACCCAACCACCTTTCGCTAAAATGTATGCTATCGAGCGTTTACTATATTGAAGAACACCCAAAATGAAAAACTTCAATGTTTTGAATGGTTGATTCACCAATGTCAAATTTTCAAGATCTTGTTTGTGCTTCCTACGTAGTTCTGCAAATTACAGCAACTTCATCAGGTAATAAAATGCAATGTGAACGACCCCAAGTTAAGATGAATATGACAGAATAGTTGTTATGATTAGTTCCATGAAAAGTCAAGCGAAAGCAACAACTAAAATGGCAAATCTTCAGACATAAATCAAACTGAAGAAGCAAGACCCAAATGCATTTCATTTCACTTTTGGGACTCCAACAGATCCGGGACTAATATTCATGTTTCCGCGTTTGTTTGAATTAACAAGTACACCCAATCAATCAAGGCCCCTTATTGCCCGTGAAGGATCATAACACACTTCAGCAAATCACCAGCCTCAAGTCTCTCTTAAAATATATATATATATATATATATATATATATATATAAAGTAATAATAATAATCTAAACAATATTAAGAACCCAACGCTCGAATTACAACAGCAAGTTCCCTTCTCGCGGATACGAGTCTTACCAACAAAATCCATCAAGCAATTAAATAGTAAATGATTAAAACAAGCTTCGAAATTTCCTAACTTTTCTTATATCAATGCTTCGCCGAACAAAAGAGAAATTAGGAGAGATAGAAATACTTGCCTGAAATGGATACTTCCGAATCATGAGAAGCAATGGAAGCTGCTTCTTCACCAGTTCCCATTCTGCAAACTGCGATTACAAGACAGTATCGAAAGGGAGAGGAAGGAGAAAAACAAAAACAAAAATTCTTCGAATTCCAATATTATTCTCTTGTATAGAGAAAAAGAGATCAGAGATCGACGAGAATCATGACAAAAATCAAGAGGAAAAAAGGGATAGAGAAAATTTGAAAGTTAGCATCTGTTCTTGCAGATCGGAAAACAAAAGGGAGGAGAGAGAGATAGAAAGAGAGAAATCGAAAGCGTTTAGGAACGAAGATCCGCTCTGCGGAGTTTATCGCTCCTTCTCTCTCCCCTTCAAGATCGAACCCTTGGTTCTTTTACCTTTAATATTCATTTCCCCAATTTTGAAAATGAAAAAATAATTGATTGAGATTGTTCCTTGTAATTGTAATTTATTAATTTATAAATATTAAATAAAATGATGGCGGAACAAATACGTCCATAGGAAACATTATGGGATAAAAAAAATTATTAGGTTAAATTACTATGTCAAAAATGTTTTAACTTTAAAAAATGTCTATTAAGTCCACAAACTTTTAATTTTGTATCTAATAGGTCCAAAACTTAAAAATTGTCTAATAAATTATAAACTTTCGAATATGTGTCTAATAGGTTCCTAATGTTGTGGGTGAAATTAGACTAAGAGGAAAAAACCCAATTCATAAGCAAAATTAAGGATAGGAGGCCCAAAAAGAAGCAAAAAGGACCCAAAACAGCGGACATACTAAGCCACTGGAAAAAGAGGGGCCGAGGTTGAGCCCGTGCTCGACCATGGCAGGGCACGTGGTAAACGTGCCCCCGGCTCAGACCCTCCCGATTTAGTTCGTTTTGACTCGTCTTGTCTCAATTCGCTTCTTCTCTTAGTTCACGAAGAAATAGGTCAAACCCTAAAGTGACCATATAAATAATTTTCTTCAACCTGAAAGGGGTAAGTTCAATCACTTTCTGAAACTCTCTCCATACTCTTGCTACACTCAATTTCTCTCTCACTTAAGCATTGGACCCTGTGTGACAAGTACCTCACCAGCACCTAGGTTTCATCTATCTTGCAGATCACACGTTCTTTCCCGAACTAAACAAATTTGTTGTTGTTATCACGTGAAGCTTAGGTGATTCTCCTTTGGTCGGATTTTGGTAACAACAGGTCTATTAGATTTAAAATTGAATTTTATGTGTAATAAGATCCTAAACTTTCTATTTTGTATCTAGCAAGTCTAAGAATTTTAAAAATTGTCGAATAAGTCAATGACTTATTAGATACAAAACTAAAAATCTAATGACCTATTGGACACAAAAAATAAAGTTTAAGGATTTATTTTAGACACTTTACCTATTGGACACAAAATAAAAAATGTAGAAATCTATTAAACAATTTTTAAAGTTCAAGAACTAAGTAGACATAAACTTAAAAGTTTAAAGACTAAACTTGTAATTTAACCAAAATAACTAAGGGAGCCAAGCTAATAAATATTGATTCGTGAACCAATTCAATAAGAATTTTAAAATATATAAATATTGATTCATGAACCAATTCAATAAGAATTTTAAAATAGATATATATATATATATATATATATATATATATATATATATATATATCCATTGTTTTTTTAAAAACAATTGTTTTATGTAATCCATTATCCATCATATAGTTGATTTTTCATTGAAAAAAATGTTGATAGTTGATTTTTTCATTATTTTAGTAGAATAAATATGGATATGAAAATTTGAGCCTTCAACTTCAAAAAAAATGAATACATGTCAATTATTACTGCACTCACTGTCTTTTGTTCATTTATTGATTAGTAGTTGTTAATCATAGATAAGTGATATGCTTGTTTTTATTTGTGAAATCTAACTCATAAAACTATTAATACCAAGGGTCAGGTTTATAAAATTTTGGTTTTTATGTATATATAGCATTATAAATATGGAGTATACAAGTTAAACTTTTGGCCTATAAAAAAAATATATTAATATTATAATTATTTGACCAAATTCACATATTGTTTATAATTTTAATTAAAGAAAAAAAATGAACAAAGAGAGATGAGACGAGGGAGAGGGGAAAGAGTTCCCTATAATGCAATACAAGTATTGTAGTTTGCTTGTACGTTTCTGCTTGTTATATCCAACTTCAAAAGAAAGCACAAAGTAATGGAAATATAAATCAAAAAGGAACCCTAATGATTTTGCAAGATAAATAAATAAATAAGATTAAATTACAAGTTTAGTCCATAAACTTTTAAATTTGTGTATATTTGATCTATGAACTTTAAAAAGTGTTTAATAGATCGTTGAACTTTCAAGTTTGTGTCTAATAAGTTCCTAATATATTTGAATTTTTAAAAAATTAATTGACTTATTAGATATAAATTTGAATTTTATGTCTAATAGGACTCTAAACTTTCAATTTTGTATCTAGTGGATCTGTGAATTTTAGAAAATGTTGAATATGTTAAGGATCTATTAGACACAAAATTAAAAATTTAGGGACCTATTAAACACAAAATTAAAAGTTTAAGAACATATTAGACACTTTTTAAAGTTTAGAGACATATTAGACATAAAAATAAAAGTTTAAGAATCTATTAGATATGTTTTAAAGTTCAGATATCAAATAGAGATACAAACTTAAAAATTAAGGGACTAAACTTGTAATTTAACTAATAAACAAATAAAAGAACCTTAATGACAATATCAAGGTATCATCAAGAACTAAAACAAAAAAGTAGTCAAAGCTAGAAGAATTATGAGATTTTGAAAGACATGCTTTTGTTCACACCATGACATTGACATTATTTGTATATATACTTTTTTTTTTTATTCTTATGCTTTGTTTAACTTATCTTTTTTTTTTAATGGTATTTAACTCAAAATTCTACTCTATCTAATAGTAGAAAAAGTAAGATAAGTTACACCAAATTTGTTTGACACAACTATTCAATATCAAATATCATTGTATATTCAATCCATAGTTATTAAATGACATAAAACGTATACATAGCATGGACATGTAAGTTGTTCAAAAGCATAGTTATTAAATGACATAAAACGTATACATAGTTGAGCATGCCCTTATATAATAAGTATCTCGTGTCGTAATTTTACCTTTCAAACGTGAATAACCAACTTACCCTGGACAAATAAGCTCCTTTCAACTATAGTAGATATCCACCACACACTTCTCTCATTTCACATTGGACTTGTCAACACGCCCTTACATAATAACTATCTTGACATGATTACCTTTAAAACATGAATAGTCAACTTATCTTGTACCAAGAAACTTCGTTAAACTATAATAGATATCCACCACACTTCTTTGATATCACGATTATATCTTTGTAAGTTCTATCCAATTTCAAGCTCTTTTACAAAGATTTAAATCTCCATCATAACTATACTATATAAATTCCTGAATTCTACTCTCCATTAGACTTAGAGTGAGTTTGACATGCCTACTAAAGTTTAAACACTTAAAAAAATTATTAAAACTCTTTTCATTAAAGTGATTTTAATTTCAATGCTATGTGTTTTGTTACTTTTTCTTAAAAACGATTTTAATTAAATATTTGTTTGGTTGCACAAAGTGATTCTATAAAATGTCAATTTACCATTAAAAAGAGAGAGAGATGATGAAAAGCTTTAAATTTGAGGGTAATTTTGTAATTTTAGCATTCTTTAGATTTTTCCATGTGGATTTAAATTTTTTAATATGAAGAGTTTTTAAAAGTGATTGACTGGCAATCACTTTAGAATCATCTTTTTATATAATCACCTTTAAATTGATTATTAAGGCCATGTTTGATAATCATTTAGTTTTCTATTTTTGGTTTTGAAAATTTAGCCTATAAATACTACTTCCACCTATGGGTTTCCTTTTTTATTATCTACTTTTTATATATGTTTTCAAAAACCAAGTCAAGTTTTGAAACTAAAAAAAACAGTTTTCAAAAACTTTTTATTTTTATTTTTATTTTTGAAATTTGGTTAAGAATTCAAATGTTGTCTTAAGGAAGATGAAATCCATGGTAGAGAAATAGTGAGAAAACAAACATAATTTTCAAAAACTAAAAACTAAATCCCAAATGGTTATCAAATGAGACCTAAAAAAAAGATTATTGGCCCATCTAATTATTTGAAAAAGTTATTAGTTTTCATTTCTAAATCTAGATTTTTAAAATAAAAAAAAAAAGGTTTTTGTCCTTCATGGTACAAAGTTAATCAAGCATACCTTTAGTATGAACCAAATATTTGATTATAACCATTATAATTTAGGGTTAGTACCTGACCAGAGGAACACAAATTATTTAGGGAAAATTCTAGGAATGGCTAAAAATAATTGGTTATTTTGGTTAATGGCCATCCGATTTTTCTTTTTAATTATGGCCATACGTGAGGTGCACGTGTGGCATTTCTTTTTTCAATTTCCTGTTTTGTCCTCGTACACTAAATCTCCTTCTCTCCTATTTTATTTAAACTGTATCTAATTTGTATTTTGAAAGATTTACATTGCAGTTATTATCTTTATATTTATTTTTCCGATTCTCTCTCCCCAAGAAAATCTTCCTCTCTCCGAAATTCTCTCTCCCAAAGACAATCCTCCTGTCTTCAAATCGAAATATCTCTCTCCTATTTTATTTAAACTATATCTAATTTGTATTTTGAAATATTTACATTGCAGTTAGTACCTTTATACTTATTTTTCCGATTCTCTCTCCCCAAGACAATCCTCTTCTCTTCGAATCTTAAGTCATTGGTATTTTTTCGGTAACCATTGCTGCCGCACAAGCCAATTTCATGCACGTAATTGTTCAGTTGCTTCCTTCTCCACTCTCCGAAATTCTCTCTCCCTAAGACAATCCTCCTATCTCCTCTCTCTTCGGTATTTTTCCAATTTTCTCTCCCCAAGACAATCCTCCTCTCTCCGAATCTCAAATCTCAAGCCATCGGCACGGTTGCTACTGCATAAGCCAATTTCATGCGCATCATTGTTCAATCGCTTACTTCTCAACTTTCTGACAATTCGAACAACGATTCGGAGCTTTTTGGAAGCTTAGAAGGTGATTCGTAGGAATCTTCAAGGCTTGGAGTTGAGTTGCTATGCGTGGTGAAAGCGGTGCTGAAGAAGATGAAGAGCAAAGTGTTAGTTGAGGACAAGGTGATTGTTGGTTCCATTGATGGGGAAAGCATAGAGGGTCGCGAACTTGCCTTGGATTCTATTCACGGTCCACCTTCAGCCTTCTATTCGCTTATTATTCATGCCTATTCTGCTACTCTTATTTATAAAAATCCAGGTTCGTGGTAGTGTTTGTACTTTTTATTTTTTTATTTATAGTGTATTTCTCTGTAGGTATTTTGTTCTGTCGATTTTTACTCTATATTTATTTCAGGGACATACACAGCTCAAGAGGTAGATGAGTTCGTGGTAGTGTTCGAACTTTTTATTTTTTTATGTACGGTGTATTTCTCTGTACGTATTTTGTTCCGTTGATTTTTACTCTATATTTATTTCAGACACATACACAGCTCAAGAGATAGATGATAATGGTCGGTTTAGGTATAACAAACTACCTAATTTAAACTCTATAATAAAGAAACCGAATTTATTTATATTTTATTATATTTGTACCTTGTATCTTCTTAAAATATTAGATTATATTTTAAAAAATGTGTACATACGATAATCTTCGTTATTTTTGGGTTACTTTTATTTTTTAGTTTAGTATTTCATATTGCATGTCATTTTATTGGTTTGTTAATCTATTATTTTAACTATTTTTTTAATCTTTTTGTTATGCAATCAATTTTTAATTGTTGTGTATTTTTGTTTGAATTGTAGATAATCTGTTTGAATTAGGTATTTTGTTCAGACACATACACAACTCAAGAGATAGATGACAATGGTAGGTTTAGGTATAACAAACTATCTAATTTAAACTCTATAATAAAAAAATCGAATCTATTTATATTTTATTATATTTGTTTCTTATATCTTCTCAAAATATCGGATTATATTTTTTAAAAAAAATGTGTAAATACGTTAATCTGGGCTAATTTTAAAGATAATGTTGTTTAAATAAATAATGACACAATTAGGGTAGTTTTGAAACTAATAATTTTTAAAATGTATAAAACAAATGAAATTACAAATGTAGGGTAAAAAAGAAAAGAAATGTTTAAAATAGAGTACCTAAATCGTGTACCATGTACACGATTTACATGTCAGTGGAAATCGTGTACATGGTACACGTTTTACGTGGAAATCGTGTACACCGTACACGTTTTACGTATATCTAATACTTGTTTCACTTAAAAACTCAAAACCATGCTTTGGCTTGTTGGCTGTAAGAGGGGTACAATGAACGGCTGCAAATTCAAGGTCACGGGTTCAAATCCTTGTAAACGTGCGTCTTTTTAAATTTTTACCCTTTCTTTTTATTTTTTTTTGCATATATATATATATATACCCAAAAAACGCCACTTTTTAACTTCATTTTTTTTCTATTACTCTTTTAGTTTAACTTCATTTTTTATTATATATTTAATTTGCAATATACATATATAATATTATTTTAATTTTTAGTAAGTTGGGTATGGTTAGAGTTTAATTTTTTTTTAAATTTTACTCATATATATACAAAAAGAAATAAATCTTTAGTAAATATTTTAGAAAAATTAAATGCATAAAAAAACTTAATTCTATTTTTAAAAATCTTAAATATTTCAAGTTTCATTTTATATATATATATATTTAGGTGGATAATTTTATAATGACCATATTTGTGTTATTATTTTTTTAATTTACATTATTTAAAAAAAATCCAATTTAAGGGCTAATTTTTAAGATAATGTTGTTTAAATAAATAATGACACAATTAGGGTAGTTTTGAAACTAATAATTTTTAAAATGTATAAAAAAAGTGAAATTACAAATGTAGGGTAAAAAAGAAAGAAATGTTTAAATGTACATATTTTAGAAAAACTACATATTATTATTATTTATTTTGAAATTCTGGATCCGCCACTGTGACGTGTACCATGTACACGATTTACATATTATTATTATTTATTTTGAGGCCATAAATATATTTTTTTTCTCAAGAATCAAGAAATCCCACCACGATTTTTCAGGAAAATATGCAAACTTTCAATGCTGGATCTAAAAAAGTAATCTCTCCCACTTTCGATGATGGCTCACACTTATATTTATATATTAGATAGATAAATCATAACCAAAAAAAAAAAAAAAAATCATAACCCACTTTCGATGATGGCTCACACTTATATTTATATATTAGATAGATAAATCATAACCAAAACAAAAAAAAACAAAAAAAAAAAAACAAAAAAAAACAAATGCTATGGAAATCGTGTACATGGTACACGAGATCCATTTGGAAATCGTGTACCATGTGCACGAGTTACCTGGCAGCCACATGGCGGCCACGCCATCGAATGGCGCCATGTGGCACAAAAATCGTGTATGGGGTACGCGATTTTGCCTTTCCTCGTGTACATGGGCCGCGATTCATTTGGCTACTTGTGACCACGGGCTGCGACTTACATAAATCGTGACCCATGTACACGATTTATCTACCCTACATTTGACATTATTTTAAAACTTACCATTTTTGTGTTATTATTTTTTTAATTTACATTATTTTTAAAAAAAATCCCGTTAATCTTCATTATTTTTGGGTTACTTTTATTTTTTAGTTTAGTATTTCATATTGCATGTCATTTTATTGGTTTGTTAATCTATTATTTTAACTAATTTTTTAATCTTTTTTGTTATGCAATCAATTTTTAATTGCTGTGTATTTTTGTTTGAATTGTAGATAATCTGTTTGAACTAGGTATTTTGTTCAATTGATTTTTACTCTATATTTATTTCAGGCACATACACAGCTCAAGAGATAGATGACAATGATAGGTTTATGTATAACAAACTATCTAATTTAAACTCTAGAATAAAGAAACCGAATCTATTTATATTTTATTATATTTGTACCTTGTATCTTCTCAAAATATCGGGTTATATTTTAAAAAATGTGTAAATACGTTAATCTTCGTTGTTTTTGGGTTACTTTTATTTTTTAGTTTAGTATTTCATATTGCATGTCAGTTTATTGGTTTGTTAATCTATTATTTTAACTATTATTTTAGTCTTTTTGTTATGTAATCAATTTTTAATTGCTGTGTATTTTTGTTTGAATTGTAGATAATCTGTTTGAATTTTGAATTTTTGTTTGGTTTATGAATCCTAACAACTTTTGTTGTTTAGATTACCGAATTTATCTATTCAAATTTAGATTTTAATTTTAAATTAAATTTAATTACCCGATAATTAGGGAATCTTAGTCATGGAAGTGGTTAGGGGTAGTATGGTCATTTAATAATTACTAATTAAAATTATGAATAATGATTTGGCCATTTTTAAAAAATTAAGATGGCTCGGTCATTTTTCAAAACGTGAAATAAAAAAGGGCTGACTACGCAAATGGCCATTAGATAGTTTGTTATACCTAAACCTACCATTGTCATCTATCTCTTGAGCTGCGTATGTGCCTGAAATAAATATAGAGTAAAAATCAATTGAACAAAATACCTAGTTCAAACAGATTATCTACAATTCAAACAAAAATACACAGCAAATAAAAATTGATTGCATAACAAAAAAGATTAAAAAATTAGTTAAAATAATAGATTAACAAACCAATAAAATGACATGCAATATGAAATACTAAACTAAAAAATAAAAGTAACCCAAAAATAATGAAGATTAACGTATTTACACATTTTTTTTTAAAAATATAATCCGATATTTTGAGAAGATATAAGAAACAAATATAATAAAATATAAATAGATTCGGTTTTTTTATTATAGAGTTTAAATTAGATAGTTTGTTATACCTAAACCTACCATTGTCATCTATCTCTTGAGTTGTGTATGTGTCTGAACAAAATACCTAATTCAAACAGATTATCTACAATTCAAACAAAAATACACAACAATTAAAAATTGATTGCATAACAAAAAGATTAAAAAAATAGTTAAAATAATAGATTAACAAACCAATAAAATGACATGCAATATGAAATACTAAACTAAAAAATAAAAGTAACCCAAAAATAACGAAGATTATCGTATGTACACATTTTTTAAAATATAATCTGATATTTTAAGAAGATACAAGGTACAAATATAATAAAATATAAATAAATTCGGTTTCTTTATTATAGAGTTTAAATTAGGTAGTTTGTTATACCTAAACCGACCATTATCATCTATCTCTTGAGCTGTGTATGTGTCTGAAATAAATATAGAGTAAAAATCAACGGAACAAAATACTTACAGAGAAATACACCGTACATAAAAAAATAAAAAGTTCGAACACTACCACGAACTCATCTACCTCTTGAGCTGTGTATGTCCCTGAAATAAATATAGAGTAAAAATCGACGGAACAAAATACCTACAGAGAAATACACTATAAATAAAAAAATAAAAAGTACGAACACTACCACGAACCTGGATTTTTATAAATAAGAGCAGCATAATAGGCATGAATAATAAGCGAATAGAAGGCTGCAGGTGGACCATGAATAAAATCCAAGGCAAGTTCGCAACCCTCTATGCCTTCCCCATCAATGGAACCAACAACCACATTGTCCTCAACTAACACTCTGCTCTTCATCTTCTTCAGCACCGCCTTCACCACGCATAGCAACTCAACTCCAAGCTTTGAAGATTCCTACGAATCACCTTCTAAGCTTCCAAAAAGCTCCGAATCATTGTTCGAACTGTCAGAAAGTTGAGAAGTAAGCGACTAAACAATGATGCGCATGAAATTGGCTTATGCAGTAGCAACCATGCTGATGGCTTGAGATTTGAGATTCGGAGAGAGGAGGATTGTCTTGGGGAGAGAAAATTGAGAAAATACCGAAGAGAGAGGAGAGAGGATGATTGTCTTAGGGAGAGAGAATTTCGGAGAGTGGAGAAGGAAGCAACTAAACAATTACGTGCATGAAATTGGCTTGTGCAGCAGCAATGGTTACTGAAAAAATACCGATGACTTAAGATTCGAAGAGAAGAGGATTGTCTTGGGGAGAGAGAATCGGAAAAATAAGTATAAAGGTACTAACTGCAATATAAATCTTTCAAAATACAAATTAGATAGAGTTTAAATAAAATTGGAGAGAGATATTTAGATTTGAAGAGAGGAGGATTGTCTTAGGGAGAGAGAATTTCGGAGAGAGAAAGATTTTCTTGGGGAGAGAGAATCGGAAAAATAAATATAAAGATAATAACTGCAATGTAAATCTTTCAAAATACAGATTAGATACAGTTTAAATAAAATAGGAGAGAGGGAGATTTAGTGTACAAGGACAAAACGGGAAATTGAAAAAAGAAATGCCACACGTGCACCTCACGTGTGGCCATAATTAAAAAGAAAAATCGGATGGCCATTAACCAAAATAACCCATTCTTTTTAGCCATTCCTAGAATTTTCCCAATAAAAAATGGCCATTTGCGTAATCAGCCCAATTATTTAGACCAAAAACTGTGAACCCTCGAACTTCTGGGCCGACCAAAACCAAGCCCAAATGGATTTCACAAACATCAAAATCATGTGCAGATGCAGATCTGCATGTGCCCCATACTGGATTGTCCTTTATTGCCACTTGGGCCTAGGCCCATCCAAATCAGAAACAAATTCCTTCCACAAATATTACATCAAATGTAAATAATTACAAAACTATATTGACCAACTAAAATAAAAAGACGCATGAGACATACCAAAACTTTTTGGGATTGTTACTTAAAAAAAAAAAAGAAAAAAAAGAAAAAAAAGAGATTTAGGGATTGTTACAAAATTTAAATATTGAGGAAAAGTGGATTAAAAATCAACTATAGATTCCTCTCTCTCCTCTCTCCTTCAATTAAAATTATTTGTAATGTTTCTTAATTGTTTTTAGAATATATTATATGATTAATTAAATTATTTATAGGATCCATCAGTTATCTATAATCTAATGATTATTTTATACAATTTAAAGGATGCTATTTATACAGCTGGAGACAAATTTATAGGCTATAAATCAATTATTTATACAATTAAAAGGATGTTAATATATAGAGAATATCGTATTCAAATATATATATATAAAGAGAGAGTGGGTATTTACTATTTATGGTGTATTTTGATTACTTATACCATTGAAAGAATATATCGTTTTTTTAAAAATTTATTTTTCCAAAAATGAGGGGCTTAAGTTCAAGGTTTTGAAAAATTGTGAACTTATAGTATATTGCATATTTATAGGGTATATCAATTATTTGTATTACAATATTTTGTAATTTTTTTTAATTTACGGGTTATATGAGTACTTGAATTAATTATACCATTGATTTGCTACTATTTACAGTGTGTTGGAATAAAAATTTTGGCCAATCAGAAATTGCCATGTCATTAATTAAAACTTGGTGACAAAATTATTTATTTAATTAGGGATTATTTAAATTTGCAAGTATCCCTAAATTAAATTAAGGCAAACCCAAATATGCAATTGGGTTCTATGAAATTTGGGCCAATTTTAAACAAAGCCCAAATGGGAGGCCCTAATCCAGCAGAGTTTAAGCCCAAAGTCAACCAAGCTCACTCCAAAGGCCAAGACCAAAGTCAACTATGCACAGTCTAAAGGACCTGACCCAAAGTCCATTAGGCCCAGTCCAACAGTCAGGCCCAAGCCCACTTGGGGGCCTTGGGGAACTCTATAAATAGAGAGCTCCCTCCTCCATTTTGGAGGTTTAGAAGTTGAAACTCTCTAGAGAACTTAGAGAGAATTCAGAAACAAAGACCAGAAAACTCCCTAAACCTTTGAAGATCAAACACTCTCTGAACCAGAGTCTTGAAGACTAGAAGACTTTGAAGATCGAGAACAAGCTGCAAGCCCTCGAAACAAATCTACATTCGAGAACAAGCAGCAAAAGCCCTCGAGACAGATTCACATTCGAGAACAAGCTGCAAAGCCCTCGAAACAAATCTACATTCGAGAACAAGCTGCAAAAGCCCTCGAGACAGATTCACATTCGAGAACAAGCTATAAAGCCCTTGAAACAAATTCATATTCGAGAACAAGCTGCGAAGCCCTCGAGAAAAATCTACATTCGAGAATAAGCTGCAAAAGCCCTCGAGACAGATTCACATTCGAGAACAAGCTGCAAAGCCCTCGAAACAAATCTACATTTGAGAACAAGCTGCGAAGCCCTCGAAACAAATCTACATTCGAGAACAAGCTGCAAAAGCCCTCGAGACAGATTCACATTCGAGAACAAGCTATAAAGCCCTTGAAACAAATTCACATTCGAGAACAAGCTGCGAAGCCCTCGAGAAAAATCTACATTCGAGAATAAGCTGCAAAAGCCCTCGAGACAGATTCACATTCGAGAATAAGCTGCAAAGCCCTCTAGACAGATGTAAATTTGAGAGAAGGAATCAGAGGAACAAATTAGAGATTGTACTCCACTAAATTGAAATTAATACAATTTAAATTCATTTACACGTGTCTCATTTCTCTTTCTTTGTTGAAATCTCGTGTAAACAAATTGGCACGCCCAGTGGGATAATCTCTACCTCTCATCTCTTTCTTTCATCTCAACATCCAAGTGAAGCAATGTCATCCAAAAAGACTTCTTCGATGACTGTTGCCATGAGCAACTCGTACACGGGTTCTGCCACCCAAAGTTGCTCCAATGAACTGAGGCTGCAAGACGATAAAGTTTTTATTGCAGGCGAAGTAATGACACTGCCGAGGGCATGGACTAACAACAAGTTCCTGGTCAAGTGCAACCCTTTGTTCGACTTCGATTCTGACGTAGTGTCTGTCATGATGACTGAGACAAACACTATGGAAGAAAGAATGACAAAGATGCAGGAGAAAATCAACATCTTGATGAAGGCGATTGAAAAAAGAGATTCTCAAACTGCATACCTAAAAAGCCAGGTTGAGAACCAAAATGTCACTGAATCAAGTCAAACTCCTACCATCAAAGATTACAACAAAGGGAAGGTCGTTGTGAAAGAAGGTCAACCACAACCCTCCACTTCGATTGCTACATTATCTGTCCAACAACTTCAGGACATGATAATGAACTCCATTAGAGCTCAATATGGTGGGGCTTCTCAAAGTTCTCTCTTGTATTCTAAACCATATACTAAGAGAATCGATAATTTAAGAATGCCAACTAGATTTCAACCACCAAAGTTTCAGCAATTTGATGGAAAAGGCAACCCTAAGCAACACGTTGCTCATTTCATCGAGACATGCGAAAATGCTGGTACACGAGGAGATCTACTGGTTAAACAGTTCGTACGAACGCTGAAAGGGAACGCATTCGACTGGTACACTGATCTAGAGCCTGAGTCGATAGACAATTGGGAACAATTCGAAAAGGAATTTCTCAACCGCTTCTACAGCACAAGACGAACTGTCAGCACGTTCGAGCTCACCAACACTAGACAACGAAAAGGTGAACCCGTTGTCGACTACATAAATCGTTGGAGAGCCATGAGTCTCGATTGCAAAGATCGCATCACTGAACTGTCAGCTGTGGAGATGTGCATTCAAGGCATGCACTGGGAACTTCTTTACATTCTCCAAGGTATAAAGCCTCTCACCTTTGAAGAACTAGCAACTCGTGCCCACGACATGAAGCTAAGTATTGCCAGTCGAGGAGACAAAGACCTTCTAGTCCCTAACATAAAGAAAGAGGAAGATAACATTCATGAGACTTTAGAAGAGTCTATGGTTGTAAATACAACCCCTCTCAAGTTGTCTTCGAAAGACAAGAGGGATGAAAGCCGACAAGGAAATGAAAGGCGTCACTTAACTTTGAAGGAAAAACAGAAAAAAGTCTATCCTTTTCCTGACTCTGACATTCCTGACATGTTAGAGCAACTATTGGACACACGATTGATCAAGCTTCCAGAATGTAAACGGCCGGAAGAGATGGAAAAAGTTGATGATCCCAAGTATTGCAAATATCATCGAGTTATCAGTCATCCAGTGGAGAGGTGCTTTGTCCTAAAAGAGCTAATTCTAAGATTAGCTAAAAAAGGAAAGATTGAGCTAGACCTCGATGAATTAGCTCAAACAAATCATGCTGCAGTGACAACAGACAAATGCAATCAAATGCACTCTAGTCCGTTTTATGATCAAGGAGTGTGTCTAGTCCAATTTGGAACCTTGGAACCTATATCTATTTGGTTTCAACATGAGGTGTCGAGAAACAAATTTTAAGACATGGTCAAACTTACCAAACTTCAAGATTTCCTTCCAGTGGAAAAAGGGGAAGATGATTTGGCAAGTTCATATTGCACCAATGTGGAAGAAGTTGAAGATTCAAAAGAAGCCGAGCAAAGGACTTTTGTCTTTGATCGCATTAAGCCTTCAACTACTCGACCTTCAGTCTTCCAAAGGATTAGTATGGCCGCGACAAAAGAAGAAAACCAAAGTTCAACTTCTGTCGCAACTCGAACTTCAGTCTTCCAAAGGCTAAGTGTCTCCACATCGAGAAAAAATCAACCTTCAACATCTGTACTTGATCGTCTCAAAGTAACAAGTGATCAGCATGAAAGGAAGATGAAATTCTTGAAGGTGGAACTGTTCGATGAAGTGAACAATGACAAAAAGATTCATAGTCTTGTTCCTTCTCGTATGAAAAGGAAGTTCTCTGTTCTCACAAACACAGAGGGTTCCTTGAAGGTTAGGAAAAATGTCATCATCTTAACAAATCCTACAAATGAAAGATCTGATTAAGACCATGATGAAGACAACAACATCTAAGATGAAAACAAAGCTCCTTGTCGCAAGAGCCTAAATTGCATGATGCTCCTAGCCCACACGAGCTTAAAATGTGAACGGCCAAATAAAAAAATCTTTGAACTACGTTTTGACTTGATCCCTTCCACTCGAATGGTACGTAGGCAACTTAAAGGAAAAGAAAACTTTAAGCTCAGTCTCCAAAAAAGTTTCCATCCCCGTGAGAATAAAATGTTACAAGTTGGATGCATACGAGAGAGCTTTGTCCACCTCAAGTTCGGTTCGTTGCTCACTCGCTCTAAATTTCAAGCTTCGTTCCCCTCAAGTTCGGTTCATTGCTCACTCCTCTAAAGTTCAAGCTTCATTCCTCTTAAGTTCGGTTCGTCGCTCACTCCCCTAAAGTTTGAGCTTTGTTCCCCTCAAGTTTGGATCGTGGCTCACCCCCCTAAAGTTCGAGCTTCGTTCCCTTCAAGTTTGGTTTGTCGATCACTCGCTCTAAAGTTTGGGTTTCACTCTTCTCCAAGTCTGGGGTTCGCACTTCGCCCTTTAAGGTCTTCGAGTTCGAGTTTTGCTAACTTCAAGCTTAAGTTCAAACATCGCTCGCTTGAAGTTCAAGTTTGCACTTCGCTCCCTTCAAGTTTAAGTTCGAGCGTTGATCACCTACAAGTTTGGTGATTCACCTTCAAGTTCGGCGTTTCGCCTCAAAATAAAGCTAAGTTGGCGTTCCGTCTCCAAGTCAGGAGGCTCTGTCCTTCGGCGCTCTCTCCTCCGTCAAGTTCGGAGGCTGCACTCGTCAACACGGGCTCCTCTGCCAAGTCAGGAGGCTCCGTCCGTTGACGCTCATCCCTCCGCCAAGTCAGGAGGCTGCGTCCATCGTTATTCGCTCCTCCACCAAGACAGGAGGCTTTGTCCATCGACGCTTGATCCTCCACCAAGTTAGGAGGCTTTGTCCATTGACGTTTGCTCCTCCGTCAAGTCAGAAGGATTCGTCTATCGACGTTCGCTCCTCTCCCAAGTCAGGAGGTTTCGTCCATCGACGCTTGCTTCTTCGTCAAGTCAGGAAGCTCCGTCCATCGACACTCACACCTCCACTAAGTCAAGAGGTTCCGTCTGTCGACACTCTCTCCTCTCCCAAGTCAGGAGGTTTCATCCATCGACGTTTGCTTCTCCGTTAAGTCAGGAAGCTCCATCCATCGACACTCGTTCCTCCACCAAGTCAAGAGGTTTCGTTCGTCAACACTTACTCCTCTCCCAAGTCAAGAAGTCTTCGTTGGTCGTCGCTTCTTCTTCAAAGTTCGAAGGCTTCGTCATGGCTTTTTCTCCAAGTTTGAAAGCTTCGTCTTCGCTCATTCTCCAAGTTCGAAGGCTTCGTGGTCGCTCCTTCTCCAAAGTTTGAAGGCTTCGTGGTCGCTCTTTCTCCAAAGTTTGAAGGCTTCGTCGTCGCTTATTCTCAAAGTTCGAAGGCTTCGTGGTCGCTCATTCTCCAAAGTTTGAAGGGTTCGTCGTCGCTTCGTCTCTAAGTTCGAAGGTTGCGTCGTCGCCTCGCATTCAAGTTCAAAGGCTTCGTCGTCGCTTCTTCTCCAAGTTCAAAGACTTCGTCGTAGCCTATTCTCAAAGTTCAAACTTTTCGTCGTCACTTCTTTTTCAAGTTCGAAGGTTGCGTCGTCGCTTAGTCTCCAAGTTCAAAGGTTGCGCCGTCGCTTTTTCTCCAAGTTCGAACGCTTCGTCGTCGCTTCTTCTCCAAGTTCGAAGGCTTCGTCGTCGCTTTTTCTCAAAGTTCAAATGCGTCGTCGTCGCTTCTTCTTCAAGTTTGAAGGTTACGCCATCGATCACTTCATCTCCAAGTTCGAAGGTTGCGTCTCGCCTCGCCTTCAAGTTCGAAGGCTTCGTTGTTGCTTCTTCTTCAAGTTCGAAGGCTTCGTCGTTGCTTCTTCTTCCAAGTTTGAAAACTGTGATATCACCCTACCGCCTCCAAGTTTGAAGGCTACATCACCTCCAAAGTTGGAACGAATCCAACGGTGAAGCAGGACCACGATGAAACAAAGTGGAAGGTTAACCATCCTTAGCCTAAGCCAGGAGTTTGGTCACCTTCAAAGTTGAAGCAGCGAGGACGTTGAAGCAGCTGTGAAGGTGAACCATCCTTAGCCTAAGCCAGGAGTTTGGTCACCTTTGAAGTTGAAGAAGACGTCGAAAGGTGCCATCCTAAATTCCGCCTGAATCAGGGGTTGGTCACCTTCGAAGTTGAAGAAGACGTCGAAGCCGTCGAAAGGTACCATCCTAAATTCCGCCTGAATCAGGGGTTGGTCACCTTTGAAGTTGAAGAAGACGTCGAAGCTGTCGAAAGGTGCCATCCTAAATTCCGCCTGAATCAGGGGTTGGTCACCTTCGAAGTTGAAGAAGACGTCGAAGCCGTTGAAAGGTGCCATCCTAAATTCCGCCTGAATTAGGGGTTGGTCACCTTCGAAGTTAAAGAAGAAGTCGAAGCCGTCGAAAGGTGCCATCCTAAATTTCGCCTGAATCAGGGGTTGGTCACCTTCGAAGTTGAAGAATACATCTCTGATAAGCCTTAGGATTAAGGCTTAATTAACTCCCAATTGCTCAAAATATTCGTGTTTGTCCTAAGATTAATTGAAAATAGTGGAAGATTGTTTGAAATTAAGGAAGAATTGAATGTGATAGCAATTGGAAGAAAATTCTAAGTAATTTGATTTTTTTTGCAGAAATTCGGGAAATTGCTAAATCAGATTGCTAAACCCGATTTGGCAATCCTGGGCAGAGAATATATCCGCGTGAATGACGAAACCCATATATGGGAAGAACAATTTCCGCACGATTCGAGGGAATTTGAGCATGATTTTTGGGCAATCTTCAACCCTAATGAAGGCCTATAGATGGGGAAGAAGAAGATGAGCTATTAATCGGATTTTGAGGGCGATTTGAAGGATCAATTTAGTGGGTTTTTGGGTTTTAAAAAAGGAAAAAAATCTGCATTAAACCCATTCCAAAAATCTTCAATTACAGCCCGATTTGGAGGAATTTAAGCACGAAATTTGGGCATTCTTCAACCCTAATGAAGGTCTATAAATGGGGAAGAAGAATTGGAGCTAAAAAATGAGGTTTTGGAGGCGAATTTAGACACAAAGTTTCATGGGTTTTTCATTTTGACGAAGGCTCTGTTTTTTTTTAAGTTTTTGTTCTTCTTCTGTTTTTCAGCCAAGCATTCCAACTGGAGTTTAGTTCTTCAGTTTCTGTTAGTTTTATGGAGAGTTCTTGAGATTAAATCTATTTCTTCTTGTATTCATTTTAAGTTCTAATTCAATCTCAATTTCGTGGGTTTTATTCAACAATAGTACTCTGTTTTTCTGCACACTTTTTCCTCTGTTTCTGCCCAATTTTCTTCCTCAATTTTCTGTTTGTTATCAAGTTTAGTTATATTTCTGTATTAGCTACATTTTTGTAATTTCTGTTTACATTTTGGTTCATTCTAGTTTTGCTTAGGAATTCAACATTCTGTTTTCTATTTTTATTCAATTTCTGATTTTGCTGAAAAGTTAATAAACCATTAAATTTAGAAGAAAAAGGAAGGAGATGGAATTGGCCATTGAAGCTTCTGATTGTTGTTTTGAATTTAAATTTAATTTAATTTGAGAATTTTAGACATCTTGAGGTTGAATGCTCATATTTGTGTCAATGTTTATTACCGTAGTTGTTTATGAAGTAGTTAATATTAAGAAAACGGAAGCAATTTCGGATCTCGAGCACTCAAAGTACATCAATTTAACCAAACAAAAACATGCTCAAAACTGGAAAAAACCAGAAAGTATGAACACATACCTTTGTAGCTCAAATTCTCCAAATTCTTTGCAAATCTTGGATCACCAACAATACTTGGACCACCACTAGAGTCTTCCCTACTATTCTCAGCCCTTGGAATGGATTGTGGGATCTTTGATTGAGAGAAATTGGGAGAAGAATGAGTAAAGATCAAAAACTAGAGAGTTTTCTACAAAAATCTCTTGTTTTTCTAATCACTTTCTCCATTGTGTTTCTTCTCTATTTATAGGCACTAATGAAACCTCATTAGGCTTCCTATGGAAGACAACATTTGTCTTCCCATGGAAGACAACATTTGTCTTCCCATGGAAGACAACATTTGTCTTCCCATGGAAGACAACACTTGTCTTCCCATGGAAGACAACACTAGGTTGGATATATAGGATTAGTCAAGTTTCATTTAAATCAAAATTAATTTAAAAACTTGATTAATTAATTAAACCATTTAATTAATTTAATTATTTAATTTAATATCAAATATTAATTAAATAATTAGACCAATCCCTCTCTTTTATGACCAATCGTTTGTACATGAATCCCTATTCACGTATTAAACCGAACAAATATTTAAATCACATTTAAATATGTTCCTCTCTCTTTCTTGTGGTTTTAATTCATAATTAAATTATAGTACGTTAAGTATATCGCATATAATTAACGTTTACTCCCAAAACCGAATTTGAACAATTCAAATTCTTTTCTCTCAAATTATTCCAAGGCTTAGTCTGAGCTAGTAAGGGGACCTAATGGACCTACAGATCATGAGCTCCAACGATACGAGATTAACCGGCCAAACTCTTTAGCCTAGCTAATCAACATTCGTTAACCACCGGGACACTCCACTAAAGCCCAGTGGCTGCACTCTCCTCACTGTAGATATATTTCTGTCCACTCGATATAACCATGATTAGTAAGTCAATCCTTCACAGGTCGTTCGTAATTACAGCTGGGTCAAATAAACCGTTTTACCCCTGTAATTACTTCTTGTTCCTTAAGTCCCACTGATCCTCTAATGAACAATTGGTTTGTGGTCCAACCAACAAACCGAATCCCTCTCGAGCCAATGAGAGGGTGGGCCCATTGTTCAAGACTCGGAGTCAGCACTTAAGGGAACAACCTCTCTACTAATCCTTAAAGCAGGTAGGAGTGAATTCCATCTCGCATGACTATGTTCCCAACTATCTATCCGGTCTTATCCCCAAAATGGGAGGCTTATTGAGTCGGCGATCTCGGGCCACTCTCACCCATGCAAATCTAAGGATAATCCCAAATAAACAGGAGTTCATAGCACGCTCAGGATTAAGATCGAGTTACCTAGGTCATCGTATGAATATAGTCAGTTAAAACAGTAAACGGAGTTATAAAGTCTAAGTGACTATTTCGCGGTCCGGTCTTATGCAAACTCATTGCATAGGACGCCCCCACTCGCATGTCTCCACATGAACGATTCAGGATCACATCGTTAGTACTATACAAAGTGGGCCGCGTCCATAGTGTCCCCAGAATAAGGTACCCAGCCTTATTCTTATACTATAGACCATTTTGGCTATTACTCGAACTTGATCCACTTTTATGTCACACATAAAGTTCAAGTATACATAATATAGCCAAGGGTTCTTAGTTCATTGGATTTGGGTTTTAGAATATACAATTCACTTTATTCAATAACACATTTACTGAATAAACCTCAATAACATATTTATAGTAAAATAGAATATACATTCAGTTTACAAAACCACGAGTTTTAGGACACAAAACCCAACAAACTCCCACTTGGACTAAAACGTCAGTGGAGTCAAACATGCTGAGGTAAAAAAAAATGCCCTACTGTACAACCCGTAGTCCTAGACTCTCTAGGTGTCCCTCAAATACTTTAGCCGTGAGGGGCTTTGTAAACGGATCAGCAATGTTGTGCTCCGAAGGGATCTGCGTGACGATCACGTCTCCTCGTTGCACAATCTCCCTTATGAGATGATATTTGCGCTCTATATGCTTTCCGCGCTTATGGCTTCTAGGTTCTTTAGAATTTGCCACTGCACCACTATTATCACAATAAAGGGTGATAGGCAAATTCATATTTGGAACAACTTCCAAATCAGTAAAGAATTTCCTAAGCCATACAGACTCCTTCGCTGCTTCGCAAGCTGCGACATACTCAACCTCCATGGTGGAGTCAGCAATACAACCTTGCTTTATACTTCTCCAAACTATTGCTCCTCCATTAAGAGTGAACACTGATCCCGATGTAGATTTCCTTGAATCTACATCGGTCTGAAAATCAGAGTCAGTGTATCCTGCAAGGATCAGATCCTTCACGCCATACACAAGCATATAGTCCCTCGTTCTCCTAAGATACTTGAGGATGTTTTTAACGGCAGTCCAATGATCATATCCTGGATTGGACTGATACCTGCTGACAATTCCCACAGCATAGCATATGTCGGGTCGAGTACACAACATGGCATATATCAGACTACCAACAGCTGATGCATAGGGAATTCGTCTCATTTCCTCAACTTCTTGAGGTGTCTTAGGACACTGTTCCTTCGACAAATGAATTCCATGTCTGAAAGGTAATGAACCCTTCTTGGAATTCTGCATCTTATATCTAACCAACATTTTGTCGATATAAGATGCTTGAGACAATGCTAGCGTTTTGTTCTTGCGATTCCGAACAATTTGGATTCCAAGGACAAACTGAGCCTCTCCCAAATCTTTCATTTGGAATTGGGTCGCTAGCCATTGCTTTACGTCAGTCAGGAATCCTACATCATTCCCAATGAGTAGGATATCATCTACGTACAAGATTAAGAAAGCTACAGTAGTATTGACTATCTTCTTGTAAACACAAGGTTCGTCAATATTCTGTTCAAAGCCATAAGATTAAATCGCAGTATTAAATCTTATATTCCAGGATCTAGATGCTTGCTTCAATCCATAGATGGATCGTTTAAGCTTGCAAACTTTTTGCTCTTGACCTTGAATTATGAACCCCTCTGGTTGAACCATATAGATACTCTCTTCAAGATTACCATTCAGAAAGGCTGTCTTGACATCCATTTGCCAAATTTCATAATCATAAAACGTGGCAATGGACAAGAGTATTCTAATCGACTTAAGCATGGCAACAGGGGATAAGGTTTTTTCATAGTCCACCCCTTCCCGTTGGGTATAACCCTTTGCCACAAGTCGAGCCTTAAAGGTTTGCACCTTACCAGCTAGGTCTCGTTTCCTCTTGTAGATCCACTTGCAACCGATAGGTCTTTCACCATCTGGTTGGTCTACAAGTTCCCAAACTGAATTGAAGTACATTGACTCCATTTCGAGGTCCATGGCTTTAATCCACTGGTCCTTATCTATGTCATTCATTGCCTGTTTATAGGTCAATGGATCCTCAATGCCATCATCAGGTATGACGACCTGGGTTTCAGTCAAACCCATGTAACTGTCGGGTTGTCTAACATCCCTCCCACTACGTCGAGGCATTCTCAACTCTTGAGAAGGACCAGCTTGATCAACAACTTTTGTTGATTTATTTGTAGCTTCCCCAGAAAATTCACTCAATACAATTCTACTTCGAGGCCGATGATCTCTTATGTGGTCTTCCTCTAAGAACGTGGCGTTTGTCGACACAAGAACCTTGTCCTCTTGAGGATCGTAAAATAGACCACCTTTCGTTTCCTTGGGGTATCCTATGAATAGGCATAATTTTGAACGTCGTTCCAATTTCTTTGGATTGGGCACTAGCACATGTGCCGGGCACCCCCAAATCCTGAAGTGACGTAAACTTCCTTTACGCCCTTTCCATAACTCATAAGGTGTTTCTGAAACACTCTTAGAGGGAACCATGTTCAAAATATATGCAGCAGCCTCTACTGCATATCCCCAAAACGAACTAGGCAGCTGAGCATAGCTCATCATAGATCGAACCATGTCTAACAAGGTTCTGTTTCTCCTCTCAGATACACCATTCTGCTGAGGTGTACCGGGCGCTGAGAGTTGGGATACGATTCCATGTTCTATCATATAGTCCTGGAATCTCAAATTCATATACTCTCCACCTCAATCTGATCGAAGTGTTTTAATCGTTTTACCTAATATGTTCTCAACCTCTGTCTTATACTCCTTGAACTTTTCAAGGGCTTCGGACTTATGATGTATTAGGTAAAGATAGCCGTACCTCGAATAATCATCGATGAAACCGATGAAGTATTCATACCCTCCTCGAGCTTTGACATTCATTGGACCACAGAGATCCGAATGTACAAGTTCTAAGGGTTCTTTGGCCCTATAACCTTTTTCAGAAAAAGGTCGTTTGGTCATTTTTCCCTCAAGACAAGACTCACATGGTGGTAAAGAGTTGTCTTCTAACTGACTTAGGAGACCACTCTTAACCAATCTCCCAATCCTATTGAGATTAATGTGGCCTAGTCTCAAGTGCCAAAGATAGGTACTTGGAGAAAATTTCTGCCTTTTATTTTGAGTATCAACTGTTTTAAACATCTCGGTGTTCAAAATAGCTTTTACCTCTGTTGGTCTTAACACATATAAGTTGTTTTCAAGTTTAGCAGAACATATTCGTATACCTCTTTTGCAAATGAACACTTCATTATAATCAAAAGATACTTTATACATATGTTCAAGCAAACAAGAGATAGATACAAGATTTCTTTTGATTCCAGGAACCAAAAGTACATTTTTTAGTAAAATGAATCTATCTCTAAACAACAACTTCACTGCTCCCTCTGCACTGGCTGAGACAACCTCTCCTGTTCCAACCTTGAGAGTTATCTCACCATCTGCAAGCTGCCTCCAGGAACTAGTTTCTTGAAAAGAAGAACAAACATGGTTAGTGGCTCCTGAATCTAGTATCCAGGCGGAATCAGCATTCTCCACTAAACATGTTTCAACAACTAGTAAATCATATTTACCTTGTTTTGTCTTCTTAGCTTTACTCTCCATCATATGGGAGTTATAAGCATACTTGAGGGTATCATGACAGACCGATGAGGACAGTTGCCCAAACATCGCCTGTAATGATTCCATGATCTCCATAGCGGTGATCATACCCTCATGTTTCTTTGCTAACATATCAGATATGCTGGCAAAGATATAGACTCGGGTTTTATTATTTGCCCTAGTCCATTTGTCATATGCATCCCAAACAATTTGGTTTGCAGACAAGCTGGGAGGGGGAGGACATTCCTCCGTTAAGACAAACCTTAGATCATCAAGAACAAGAATCGTATTCAGGTTCGATTTCCAGGTCGCGTAGGTATCGCCATTTAATTTATCGAAGGTGAGTTTTTGAAATAAAGAGCTTGTCATGCTGAAAAACAGAACATATTCCATTAGTGAATTGCTTCTAACCCTTTTCATGCATCCAATCAAGAATTTAGCAAAAGTGATAATGTACCCATAATCTCATTATTAATTTGCAACGATACTTCAGTGAGTCAAAACAACTGCTACCGTGGGGCAGTCAATCACTTCTTCACCGAACCAAGACATTCTTGACTAAATGCTAATACCAGAATAACTCTTATTCCTATAGCATTCTAGTTATCGCTACTTTGGTCAAGAATTCACTAACACTTAGTAATTCTTGTAAGTGTGACCCGCCATTTTCGGACCTCAGAGATCGGCCCCAACAATGCTACCGAATTGGAAAGTCAAAGTTGGGAATGGACCTAGGAGACCCTATCCATTTCTGGAGTTCGAGTTGTTCCGAATCCCATGTTACGACCCTCCGTTTGGATGGTGCTACTACGGGCAACCTGCAGGCGCAACATGGGAATCTCACGGTCCAAACTAATGGAGGAGACCGTAGGATGTGTTGACACACTTCCTTCTCCCACTTACTATAAATACTTTCTCCATTCACCTTGCTCTTGATTTATGCAAATACCACCCGTATGGGGATGCCCTATTGACATCACGAGGCCGAGCATAAATCTCACGGTGTGAACTTCGTAGAGAACGTAAGAGGAAATTGATATACCATATATACCTTTTCACTCCCACTAAGTATTTTAGACGGTTGGGTATTATTTTACTTAGGCATATTCCGGCTATTAATATACCTAAGTCTATCAATATAACGATTATTTTGATATTACCTAAGTCTATTAACCCTTTAAAAAACTTAGGTCTACGAGTTTAATTAAACCTTTTAATTAACGTCGCTCACGAGGAATAATTTATAAACCTCTGGATTAAATTCACTCCCAGGTCGGTTCCCAGGTAGGGGTGTTCCGTTTCCGTCATCTTAAATACCCCAGCCTAGCCAGAACCTTCCTTAGACAGAGTCCCTCTTTAATCATAGTTTATAAATTATTGGTTGCCTAATTCTAATCTTATTAGAACTAGATAACCTATGGTCTAATTATTTTAATTCTAAAACCATTTTAAAACTAAATAATTAAACCCTAGGTTTGTATGCATTTCTATGTTTGAGTGCTTGATCATTCATCACATGAACAATTAAATAAACATAGAGTAAAAATTCATCACATGAATTATGCATGGAAATGCTTTGATGCATTTAATATAACAATTATATTATACTAAGGCAACTATATGTTGTATGCTTTATTTTTAATTAATATAACATTTATATTAATTATACTTAAAACATACAACATCTATTTCATAAAATTAATACAACTCTTATATTAATACTTATGAAATGCTAAACATGCATACTATACATTATAACACTTATAACATACTTTCAATGCATGGAGCATGCTTCCTATGGTGGGATTTTAAATCTATATGGCATACTTTATGCACATACAAATATGGATTTAATTAAAACATACATTCATAATGCATAAATAATTAAACACACTAAAGTGGACCGGTTTTGGCATCATAAACAAGCATACAACTAAATTATTACAAGAATAATTTAATAACTATGTTGAGACGCTTCCGAACACTTCGAAACGCCCCGAACCAGCTTGAAAAACTTGAACCGAGCTTCAATACAGCAGAACCGGATTGTGCTGAAAAAAAAAAACAGCAGCTTCTGTTCTGTTTTCCAGCTTGACCTTTCGAGCTTGTTTCTTCAAATTGAAGGCCTTCCCGGACTCCGATCGACTCGAAAATTTTACAGACTCTTCTTCACACATTAAAGCTCAAACACTCTTGAGAAATTACAAAACGGACTACAAATTAAAGCTCAAAAAAAATGCCAAAACCGAAAGTACCACTTTAGACGCCCAGAAAATTGAATTTCTAAATGATACCCACCGAGCTTAAACCGATGCAAATTGAGTGCTCAAAATTGCTCTGATACCAATTGAAGTAGTTAATATTAAGAAAACGGAAGCAATTTTGGATCTCGAGCACTCAAAGTACATCAATTTAACCAAACAAAAACATGCTCAAAACTGGAAAAAACCAGAAAGTATGAACACATACCTTTGTAGCTCAAATTCTCCAAATTCTTTGCAAATCTTGGATCACCAACAATACTTGGACCACCACTAGAGTCTTCCCTACTATTCTCAGCCCTTGGAATGGATTGTGGGATCTTTGATTGAGAGAAATTGGGAGAAGAATGAGTAAAGATCAAAAACTAGAGAGTTTTCTACAAAAATCTCTTGTTTTTCTAATCACTTTCTCCATTGTGTTTCTTCTCTATTTATAGGCACTAATGAAACCTCATTAGGCTTCCTATGGAAGACAACATTTGTCTTCCCATGGAAGACAACATTTGTCTTCCCATGGAAGACAACATTTGTCTTCCCATGGAAGACAACACTTGTCTTCCCATGGAAGACAACACTAGGTTGGATATATAGGATTAGTCAAGTTTCATTTAAATCAAAATTAATTTAAAAACTTGATTAATTAATTAAACCATTTAATTAATTTAATTATTTAATTTAATATCAAATATTAATTAAATAATTAGACCAATCCCTCTCTTTTATGACCAATCGTTTGTACATGAATCCCTATTCACGTATTAAACCGAACAAATATTTAAATCACATTTAAATATGTTCCTCTCTCTTTCTTGTGGTTTTAATTCATAATTAAATTATAGTACGTTAAGTATATCGCATATAATTAACGTTTACTCCCAAAACCGAATTTGAACAATTCAAATTCTTTTCTCTCAAATTATTCCAAGGCTTAGTCTGAGCTAGTAAGGGGACCTAATGGACCTACAGATCATGAGCTCCAACGATACGAGATTAACCGGCCAAACTCTTTAGCCTAGCTAATCAACATTCGTTAACCACCGGGACACTCCACTAAAGCCCAGTGGCTGCACTCTCCTCACTGTAGATATATTTCTGTCCACTCGATATAACCATGATTAGTAAGTCGATCCTTCACAGGTCGTTCGTAATTACAGCTGGGTCAAATAAACCGTTTTACCCCTGTAATTACTTCTTGTTCCTTAAGTCCCACTGATCCTCTAATGAACAATTGGTTTGTGGTCCAACCAACAAACCGAATCCCTCTCGAGCCAATGAGAGGGTGGGCCCATTGTTCAAGACTCGGAGTCAGCACTTAAGGGAACAACCTCTCTACTAATCCTTAAAGCAGGTAGGAGTGAATTCCATCTCGCATGACTATGTTCCCAACTATCTATTCGGTCTTATCCCCAAAATGGGAGGCTTATTGAGTCGGCGATCTCGGGCCACTCTCACCCATGCAAATCTAAGGATAATCCCAAATAAACAGGAGTTCATAGCACGCTCAGGATTAAGATCGAGTTACCTAGGTCATCGTATGAATATAGTCAGTTAAAACAGTAAACGGAGTTATAAAGTCTAAGTGACTATTTCGCAGTCCGGTCTTATGCAAACTCATTGCATAGGACGCCCCCACTCGCATGTCTCCACATGAACGATTCAGGATCACATCGTTAGTACTATACAAAGTGGGCCGCGTCCATAGTGTCCCCAGAATAAGGTACCCAGCCTTATTCTTATACTATAGACCATTTTGGCTATTACTCGAACTTGATCCACTTTTATGTCACACATAAAGTTCAAGTATACATAATATAGCCAAGGGTTCTTAGTTCATTGGATTTGGGTTTTAGAATATACAATTCACTTTATTCAATAACACATTTACTGAATAAACCTCAATAACATATTTATAGTAAAATAGAATATACATTCAGTTTACAAAACCACGAGTTTTAGGACACAAAACCCAACAGTTTATTTAAGTGATACTAATTAGAATAGAATTTTGTGTTAATTGGCAATTTACTCAACTTTTTACTATGAACTTTTTCTCAAAAATTAGTTTTAGGATTTTTATTTTTATTATGAGCTAAAGCTTCTTAAGGGGTTCAAGGATGTGAATTCCCTAAGAAGTAATTGTAGCCAAAATTTCAATAAAAACCAAGCCTACATCTCAATTGTTTGCTTGTGTTGATTAAAATTCCGTTGAGATCCTAGATTGATCAACTAGGGTATCAACTCAAGCTTAGATCTAATACCGACGGGGTTAGTGGCAAGCGGATTTCACACAAGTGATGGAGAAAAAGAGCTTAGACATAAGCCAATTCCTTACCCTAGACATAGGATTAAGGACTCCAAAACCCATAAAATTGTGAGCCAAATTATCTAAGATAGATGGACTATAGACATATAGGTATCTCACTTAGCCTCCTAAGAACCTAAATTCAAGGTAAATAGGAGATGCAATTTTGGTTTACAATTGAGTGTGGAGTAGGTTGGAATTGCAATTTTGGCTTGCAATTACAATTTAGGGCAATGACATTCTTGAGCCCCATTCTTTATCATTTTATTTTCTAAGTGTATCTAATTTGCTATCCAATCTGGCCAATTTAGATTCTGCAATTTAATTCTGCAATTTTTGGTCATTTCGCTTATTGCCAATTTAGATTCTGCAATTCAATTCGGCAATTTTTTTTCTTTCAATTATTGTCATTTTAGATTCTGCAATTAGATTCTGCAATTTTTGTTTTTCACCAACACACCAACCCAACATCGTTTTTGCATTTTAGTTTTCCATTTGTAAATTTCCTTACACTTTTGCTTTACAATATTTTTGTTACTCCGTTCCCTGTGAGATTCGATACTTGGTACTCAGATACCATTTTATATTACTTCGATCGCGTGCGCTTGTGTGACCACCGATCAATCTCAAAGTTGAATAAGGCATCTTAGCTGCAAGCAAGAATAAAAAAATAAGGGGGCATATATATTGTTTTAAAAACAATTACGTACCTGTTTACCTTATGATATTTTCTTCCATAGAAAAAGTATTTGCAAGTCTTGCAAATGTCAAAAAAAAAAGAAAAAAAAAAAAGAAAAAAATGAGACTTGCCTATTCCTCATTCCTCAATGTGAAACTCCACTCACTCTTTGTTGATGTGAATTGATGGAAGACCCATCTTCTCTATTTATAGTGGAGAAAAAGATAAAATCATATCTAATTTGAATTCAAAGATAATGCCAAGAAGATCAAATCAAAGCCAATTTGAATCCAAAGATCATGCAAGATTCAAATTTTGGAATATTAAAGTTTGAATTTTGGGATGACTTAACTACAAACTCAAATTCAAGTTCTATTCCAAAATCCAAACCGAAATTGTGCAAGATTTCATCTCAAATTAAAATTTGGCATATCTTATCTCAAATTAAAAATTGACTGCAAGCCAAATTAAAATTCTATTCCAAATCCAAAGTTGAAATTTGGTAGAATTTTATCTCAAAAAGTAAAATTTGGGCATAATCCAAATTTTGTCCCAAATCAAAATTAGATAAAATTAATTCTATCGCAATCAAATTATGGTAGAATTTTAATTTTATCTCACAAAGTCAAATTTGGGCATAATCCAAATTTTATCCCAAATCAAAATTAGATAAAATTAATTCTATCACAATCAAATTATGGTAGAATTTCAATTTTATCTCACAAAGTAAAATTTGGGCATAATCCAAATTTTATCCCAAATCAAAATTTGATTAAAGTCCAAATTCAAGTTCTATCCCAATTCCAAAATATAATTGGGTAGACTTTTATCTCAAAAATTGAAATTTGGGCATAATCCAAATTTTATCCCAAATCAAAATTTGATTAAAGTCCAAATTCAAGTTTTATCCCAATTTCAAAATATAATTGGGTAGACTTTTATCTCAAAAAGTAAAATTTGGGCATAATCTAAATTTTATCCCAAATCAAAATTTGATTAAAGTCCAAATTCAAGTTCTATTCCAATTCCAAAATATAATTTGGTAGACTTTTATCTCAAAAAAGTGAAACTTGGGCACTCCAAATTCAAGCTTCAAATCAAAATTCATTGGTAGATTCTAAACTATGCCCTAAATAAAAAAATGGGTATAATTTGAATACCACTTGAAATTCAAATAGAATTCAAATTAGAATTAAGGTAGAACATTAATTTTACCGAAATTCAAATTAAAGTTAGCTGCCAAATAAGAAAATCAAAATTATGACCTAAATTCATATTTTGATGAATTGGCACATCAAATGGAATCCAAGTTAGGGGCAAATACCTTAAATTTTGATTCCAAATTATATTTTTCGAGATTCACTCACACATACTATTGCATAAATCTCGAAAATGGGGCATTTGTTGGAATAGAAATTTTGGCCAATTAGAAATTGCCATGTCATTAATTAAAACTTGGTGACAAAATTATTTATTTAATTAGGGATTATTTAAATTTGCAAGTATCCCTAAATTAAATTAAGTCAAACCCAAATATGCAATTGGGTTATATGAAATTTGGGCCAATTTTAAACAAAGCCCAAATGGGAGGCCCTAATCCAGTAGAGTTTAAGCCCAAAGTCAACCAAGCTCACTCCAAAGGCCAAGACCAAAGTCAACTATGCACAGTCTAAAGGACCTGACCCAAAGTCCACTAGGCCCAGTCCAACAGTCAGGCCCAAGCCCACTTGGGGGCCTTGGGGAACTCTATAAATAGAGAGCTCTCTCCTCCATTTTGGAGGTTCAGAAGTTGAAACTCTCCAGAGAACTTAGAGAGAATTCAGAAACAAAGACCAGAAAACTCCCTAAACCTTTGAAGATCAAACACTCTCTGAACCAGAGTCTCGAAGACTAGAAGACTTTGAAGATCGAGAACAAGCTGCAAGCCCTCGAAACAAATCTACATTCGAGAACAAGCTGCAAAAGCCCTCGAGACAGATTCACATTCGAGAACAAGCTGCAAAGCCCTCGAAACAAATCTACATTCGAGAACAAGCTGCAAAAGCCCTCGAGACAGATTCACATTCGAGAACAAGCTGCAAAGCCCTCGAAACAAATCTACATTCGAGAACAAGCTGCAAAAGCCCTCGAGACAGATTCACATTCGAGAACAAGCTATAAAGCCCTTGAAACAAATTCACATTTGAGAACAAGCTGCGAAGCCCTCGAGAAAAATCTACATTCGAGAATAAGCTGCAAAAGCCCTCAAGACAGATTCACATTCGAGAATAAGCTGCAAAGCCCTCGAGACAGATGTAAATTTGAGAGAAAGAATCAGAGGAACAAATTAAAGATTGTACTCTACTAAATTGAAATTAATACAATTTAAATTCATTTACACGTGTCTTATTTCTCTTTCTTTGTTGAAATCTCGTGTAAACACAGTGTATACACATTTTTTATATATGAAAAAACAAAGGGTTCAAGTTTGGGTTTTTAACAAATTGAAAAAGGGAAATGCAGCAACAATAAAACATAAAAGAAAAACCAAAAAAGATACGAAAGGTCCCACCAGAGAAAAATCGAAAAAATGGAAAAAAAAGACAAGAATATGAGAATGACAATTCATCACTGGAAACAAAAAGATAGGGAAAAATTAGAGGGGAACCATATCTTCAAGAGAGAGATTGATATAAACAAATAGATAAGGAAGAGAGAGAGAGGAAGATTTTTTTTTTTTTTTAATTATTAGTTGGAAATAAGAGAGAGTGAGAGATTGATTTAAACAAATAGTTTTTAAAATAATTTAAAATATCTCAAATCTTGCAAATCATTCCCAAATTTAATTAGGGGTAAATTAGAGAAGAAAATATGAAAAAAGAGAAAATAAATAAAATATTTGAATGATATATAATTGTAAATGTTTGATTCTAACAAATAGTTTTGTAGATATCTTCCTTCCATAGTGTACATTTATAATTGTTCGAAATATTATCTCTTTTTGGAGAATACAGGTATATTTTGAATGAATAATCTCCCATTTAAAATGATTTCCACACTCTTTTTTTATTTATTTCAGAGTTTGAGAAAATTCAGGCATTAATGTTTGATTAAGGGTGAATCTGCCTTCAAACTTAAACACTTTAAAAATAATAATATTTATTAAAACACTTTTTCATTAAAAAAAATAGTTTTAATTAAAATGCTCATGTGTTTGATTATATTTTTTCAAAAGAGATTGTAGTCACATGTTTATTGGATTGTACTAATTCTCAAAGTAATTATACAAATGCCAAATTACTATAAAGTAATTTTTAGTTAACGACTTCAAAATCACTTTAAACATAATCAACTCTAAAATGATTTTCAAATGATTATAAACTAAATTGATTATTTCAAAAATAATTTTTATTTGTTATAAAAAGAAAAACACATTTTTTGCTTCCAAAATTATTTAGAAAGTCAATCCAAGCACATACTAAATAATTATTCAAGTTAGGTTCGAGTCTACAATTCTATGGCGCTTTTTTTTTAATTTTCTCTTTTGAATAATACGATTCTAAGATGTGGTTTTTGTAAAATGAAAAAAAAAAACAAAAACATTGGGCATATAAATATTATAGCATTATATTCACGTGATGTTATATTTTGTTGCTATTTTTTTAATGTTTTATTGATTTTGTACGGTAAAAGAAAAGTGTCTTTATCCAATTGGTTTATCATTTGTGAGTAAAAGGACAATTGTTTTTCAGTTGATGTGATGCATCATTACTCTGTTCTATTTCAGACGCTCCACTCTGCACAGTCCATGTGGGGGAAATTTAGACTCCCCATGCCATATCATTCAATCACCACAAAAAATCACTATTTCTATTTCTATGTATATTAAAAAAAAAATTTATTTAATTTAATAATAAGTGGATGTAGGGATTGGACCTCCTGAATTTTGGTCGGAGTTATAATATTTTAACTAGTTGAGTTATATTTATATTGACAAAAATATAGAAACAAATAAAATAAAATGTTAGAATATCATTTTAGACCATGTATTTTGAGATTTATTCTATTTTAGTTATTGTACTTTTCAAATCTCTAAATTTAGTCCTTATACTTTCACTCAATCTTAAAATTAGTCCCTACTTACTCTATATGTATATATATAGATATAGATATAGATAAAAATATAGTCACTACTAGTTGTTTATGGTTAACTTTTTCATGAAAAGTTTAGTCTTTATTATTCTTCTTCTATGCATTTCGAAAATATATTCACCTTGTGTTTTTTCTTTAATAGAAATTATTAGTACTTTTTTATTGAGTTCGACAATAATTAACTCTAATCAAATAATAAAGACTAAATCTAAGATTTATGAAAGTAGAAAAATTAAATCTGACTATTGAAAGTCCATGAACTAAAATGAAAAGAATTATGAAGTCAAGAATCAAAATGATATTTTTTTTTTGGAAAAAAAGCATTTTTGACCCCTAAACTTTACATGTTGTATTAATTTTAATCCTAAACTTTCAATTTCATCAATTTAAACCTCAAACTTTACAAATTGTATCAATTTTAACCCTAAACTTTTAATTTCATCAATTTAAACCTCAAACTTATATAAATGTATCAATTTACACCTTCGGTTAAGTTTCCATTTCAATCATTATTAGAAAAGTTTTCCACACATGTCCAATGTCACGTGTTGCTCTATAATAGGTACGCATTTGTTATTTTTTTTTTAAAAAAATTAAAATTGATGAAGAAAATTGGGGTAGACTCTCCATAATGTCTTTCAATTTAGAGTATGACTTTTTTTCACCTTTTTTTTTCTTCTTATTTTATCTGATTCTGCTGCTTTTTTTTTCATTTAATTAATTGAGGGTATTTCAATTGTAAGGCATGATTTTACTTAATCCACCGGATTTTAGTAGAAACAAAGCTTATTTGCATCATATTTTTTCTTAATGGAGTACTCTCCTTTTTTAATCTTTTGCCAATATATATATTTTTAATTTCTTATCGGCCTTTAGCTTGATTTGTCCTCCATCCACTGCAATGGACGTGAGACTTTCATAATCATCGCCCTCGTTAGAATTTTTATCTTTTTTCTCTCCGGCATCGATGTCACTTTAATCCCCTGTAAGATTGTCAACGGGGCCGACAAGGTCGGCTAGACCAGTTCATTGTGTTCATGGGCGTCATTTTGTTTGTCATTACCTTTCTTGTTCTCTCCCTCATTTTAGCTGAGCTCAATCTTCTGTATACTTGTCGTCATTGGTATCGACACCAATAGCGAGGGAGACACACAAGTGTTCATTTTGTGTGAGTCCTACTTTCGAAAGTCGAGTTCATGGTTTTCATGATAGTGGCGATTCGATCTGGAATTGTTTAATTATTCTTTTAGTAAATTTATTTTTTTTAAAAAAATAACAAATAAGTACCTATCATAGAGAAAAATGTGACTTTGGACATATGTGGGAAATCTTTCTAATGGTGATGGAAATGAAAACTTAAACGAATGTGTAAATTGATACACTTATTCAAGTTTGAAGTTTAAATTGATGAAATTAAAAGTTTAGGATTAAAATTGATACAATTTACAAAGTTTGAGGTTTAAATTGATGAAATTAAAAGTTTAGGGTTAAAATTGATACAATTTGCAAAGTTTGAGGTTTAAATTGATGAAATTGAAAGTTCATGGTTAAAATTGATACAACATGCAAAGTTTAGGGGTCAAAAATGCTTTTTTCCCTTTTTTTTAAAAAAAAAAAAAAAAAAAAGTTCCACTAGTTTGTTTTTGCTGCTAGGATCAAGTATTTGTAGGAGCGGATTCACATTGGAGCTAGAGGGGCACGTGCCCCACCTAAAATTATAGGTTTTCTATATATGTATGGTCTAATTTGTGCAGAGGGAACTGGGTTTGTGCATTTCCTTATAGAAATGCAATTTTTTTATTCTGCACGCCCCTTCTCAGATTACTTCATTTTTAAATTTAAAAAAACAAATTTATCTTTAATAAATATTTTAGAAAAATTATTTGCATAAAAAAACTTAAATTTATTTTAAAAAATCTTAAATATCTAAAGTTTGATTATTTGCTTATAGATAATTCTACAATAGTTTATTATAATTTTATAATTAATATTACTTAATCTAAATTTTGTATATCAATGCATTTAAAATTATATTTATATGAACGTTAAATAAAAGGAAAAATACCTTTTTGGTCCCAGAGTTTTCAACCATATGTGCATTTGGTCCGTGAGTTTTTGAAATAGACCTTTTTAGTCCATGAGTTTAGGAAAAAATACCTTTTTGATCCCTGAGTTTTAGAAATAGACATTTTTAGTCCATGAATTTTGAGAAATAGGTTTAAAAGGTCCTTTGTATTATTATTATTTTTAATATAAAATCAATATTCTTTATTAATTTTTAATATTAACGATTTTTTAAATTAAAAAAAAAACTCTCTTCCCTCTCTACCCCATTCTCTCTCTCAATATTAAAAAATCGTTAATATTAAAAATTAATAATTTAAAATTAATCAAGAATATTGAGAGCTTTAAAATTAATAAAGAGTTTTTTTTTTAATTTAAAAAATCTTTAATATTAAAAATTAATAAAGAATATTGATTTTATATTAAAAAATAAAAAAAAATAATAATACAAGGGACCTTTTAACCTATTTTTCAAAACTCATGGACTAAAAAAGTCTATTTCTAAAACTCATGGACCAAAAAGGTATTTTTCCCTAAACTCAGGGACTAAAAATGTCTATTTCCAAAACTCAAGGACCAAACGCACATATTGTTAAAAACTCAGGGACCAAAAAGGTATTTTTTCCTTAAATAAATTATAAGTTTAATCTCTGAATTTTAAATTTTGTGTCTAATAGATCTTTGAACTTTCAATTTTGTGTCTAATAAATCATTGAAATTTAAAAATGTCTAATATATCCATGAACTTTGAATTTTATATCTAATAGGTTTTAGATATAATAAAAAATAAAATAAAATAAACTGTTCTATTAGACATAAAATTTAATTTTGTTTTCAATTGACTCTTAAACTTTCAATTTTATAACTAATTAGTTACATTAATTTTTTTTTTAATGTCAAGTAGTTTGAGAACTTTTTAGACACAATTAAAACTTAAGTCTAATTTCATTTAATTATAACATTAGAAACCTATTAAACACAAAATTATAACATTAGAAACCTATTAAACACAAAATTAAAAATTCAGAGACCTATTAGACACTTTTTAAAGATCATGGACCATATAAACACAAGTCTAAAAGTTCAATGACTAACATTGTAATTTAACCTAATATGAACATGTGCCCTCCTGGCATAAAGTTATGGATCTGCTACTGGGTATTTGTGTTAGACAATTTGATGACTTGGTTCATAGAGATTTGTTGGTTGAATTTTGTGTCATTCATGAATAGATTTAGGTATAGTTTTTTTAAAATTTAATTTTGAGAACATAGTAGTTTCATTCATCGACTCATTGAGTACGTGAATAAAAAATGAAAATTAATTTCTACTATCACTTTTTATTATTTAAATTACATACTTCTTTTTTGAGTTAAATAATCAGGTGGGAGGATTTGAATCTTTGACATCTTTGTCGAGAATATATACTTAAACCAGTTGAGATATGCTCATATTCACTAAATTACATACTTTTTTAAACATCGATTTCCTTTATATGAAGGCGAAATTATGAAAAATATCTCTAAAATTTATTTCTTATTTTAAAAATACTCTTATTCTTTCAAAAGTTTCAATATTACTCTTGACATTTTATAAACATTTCAAAATTATCCTTGGAGCAAAAATTCGTTATAATGTTGAGTGAAAAATCGATGTGACGATGACTTAAAACGATGTGACGGCGACTAAGATGCTTGAATGAATTAAGTCTGAAATAACGATATTCAATCATGTTGCATTTTCGTTCAACATTCTAACAATTTTTTTACTTCATAGATAGTTTTGAAACATTTATAAAAGATTAAAGGTAATATCGTAACTTTTTTAAAAAAATTAGTATTTATTAAATAATGGACAAAGTTTAAGGATATTTTTTTTTATAATTTAACCTTTATATGTATAAAGTATCACGAATGTACAAAATAATAAAAGTAACATTTTTAATCATTTTATCTCCTCGTCATTCGTGCATAGATATACAAGCAACACTGTCTGATTATAAATTTGATTTGATTTTGATTTCAGTTTTGAATATTTTTAATGAATATTAGTACATGACAAGGTGGCTAGGTGTAATATAATCAAGATGTGACATTAATAAATAAAATAGTAATTACAAAAATATAGAAGAAAAACGATTGTGTAATTCAAGAATAACCAACATTATCTCAGCTAATATATGTGTCGATTATAATTCTGCAAATCAACCGCTCTTAAAGAAAATATAAAATGATTTCATTATTATGATTGAGTTTTAATGAAGATTTTGAAACTAAAATTTAGAGATATGGCCGTTTTTTTTAAGCATTATGGTATATTAGTTATTACCATTATAAAAATATACATCTAAAAATAATATAGATGGTGAACAAGCAATTTTTTTTTATTTAAGAAAAAAACTTGGAAATTTTATCTATGCGTTAACATTTGGCAAAAATTTTTAAAAAAGTTTTTAATGAATAATAGAGTCTTTATGTTGGCTTGAAGCCTTAAACACAGTAATTGAATTGGTCGAGGGATTTGTAATTTACAGCAATTCGAATTACTACGGGGGCGTTTGGAGCACCGTTTCGGAATCAGAATCCTTGGAATCAGAACCCTGGGGGGTTTGAAAGCCTGGGAATCAGAAAACAGTGTTTGGGGTGCAGTGTTCTGAACCTTGGGAATCAGAAAACAATGTTTGTGGTGCAGTGTTCTGAACCTTGGGAATCAGGAAACAGTGTTTGGAGTGCAGTGTTCTGAACCTTAGGGTTGTGCAGTTTTTGTTTTTCCTTTTTTCCTTTTCTACTTTGGTCTTTTTTTTTTTTTTTTTTTTTTTTTTTTTATTTCCTTATATTCTAGTGGCAATCTTTGGTTAGTTGTAGAATCCTTTGTGTAAGTTGGGTAATTTTTTTTTAGTACTTTTGAACGGACATTTTAATTAGTATAAGAATGAGAAATTTGTTACTGGAAATGCAAATAATTACTTTGTAAAATACGAAATTTGGTTAGGTTTATGGCATGTATAAAAAAAACAGTTGTAATAATTTATTGTTTTTTACACAAAAAAAAAAAGTGAGTTTCCAAAGAAAAATAATTACTTTGTCAAATATCAAATTTGGTTAAGTTTATGACAAATATTAAAAAAAATATTTGTAATATTTTATTATTTTTTATCATAAAAATGTGAGTTTCCAATGAAAAATCAACATACTTTGTCAAATATCAAATTTGGTTAGGTTTATGACAAGTATAAAAAAAAATATTTGTAATAATTTATTGTTTTTTACAAAAAAAAAAATGTGAGTTTCCAATGAAAAATCAACATACTTTGTCAAATATCAAATTTAGTTAAGTTTATGACAAATATAGAAAAAAAACATTTATAATAGTTTATTGTTTTTTACAAAAAAAAATGTGAGTTTCCAATGAAAAATAATTACTTTGTCAAATATCAAATTTGGTTAGGTTTATGACAACTATAAAAAAAAATATTTATAATAATTTATTGTTTTTTACAAAAAAAAAAAATGTGAGTTTCCAATGAAAAATAATCACTTTGTCAAATATCAAATTTGGTTAGGTTTATGACAAGTATAAAAAAAAATATTTGTAATAATTTATTGTTTTTTACAAAAAAAAATGTGAGTTTCCAATGAAAAATAATTACTTTGTCAAATATCAAATTAGGTTAGGTTTATGACAAGTATAGAAAAAAACATTTATAATAGTTTATTGTTTTTTACAAAAAAAAATGTGAGTTTCCAATGAAAAATAATTACTTTGTCAAATATCAAATTTGGTTAGGTTTATGACAAGTATAAAAAAAATATTTGTAATAATTTATTGTTTTTTACAAAAAAAAAAAAAAAGTGAGTTTTCAATGAAAAATAATTACTTTGTCAAATATCAAATTTGGTTAGGTTTATGACAAGTATAAAAAAAAATATTTGTAATAATTTATTGTTTTTTACAAAAAAAAAATGTGAGTTTTCAATGAAAAATAATTACTTTGTCAAATATCAAATTTGGTTAGGTTTATGACAAGTATAAAAAAAATATTTGTAATAATTTATTGTTTTTTACAAAAAAAAATGTGAGTTTCCAATGAAAAATAATTACTTTGTCAAATATCAAATTTGGTTAGGTTTATGACAAGTATAAAAAAATAAAATATTTGTAATAATTTATTGTTTTTCAAAAAAAATGTGAGTTTCCAATGAAAAATAATTACTTTGTCAAATACGAAATTTGGTTATGTTATGACATGTATAAAACAAACATTTGTAATAATTTATTGTTTGTTACAAAAAAGATGTGAGATACCAATTAAAAAAAAACAATGGAAGAGACGGGAGAGAGATAAGAAAACGTGATAATGAAAACATGTGCCAAATGAGGAGCAAACCGGTGTGTTGGAAATCAAACCCCCCCTATTTCACTATGCAAAACCATGAGGTTGTGTTTCAAAACCATTGGGTTTTGAACACAGTGGCCCAAACAAGGGTTTGGGTTTGGATTCCAAAACAACTCAACCCAACCCATTGCTCCAAACACCCCCTACAAGTTTTAATACTTGAGAAAAAAATACTTAAGAAAAATAAAAAATAGTAAAACCTTAGCTTAGATATATATATATATATATATATATATATTAGTTTAATAATATGTAAACTAGGAAGATTCAAGTATTTGATCTCTTAATCGATGATATATAAATTATTTAGTTGAACTAAGCTCAATCAATAATATTTTCATAGTTAATAATGTTTTGGAATGATTATCTGAATCCTTATTTGATAGATTGTTCTTTTAAAAAGTTTAAAATATCATTTTGGTCTTTGTATTTTGAGTTTCATTCTATTTTAGTTAAGCATGTACTTTGAAATGTCCAAATTTAATATTTGTACTTTCAATAAAATTTAAAATTGTCCCTACTGTTAGTTTATTGTTAATTTTTCTAAAAAAAAATTAATCTCTATTAGTCTTCCCTCTATACATTTTGAAAATATGTTCACATTGTGTCTTTTCTTGCATGAAAATTATTATTATTTAATCAATTTCGATAAAAATTCACTTCAAAATAATAGTAGAGACCAATTTTAAGTTTTATTGAAAGTACATGAATTAAAGTTAAACATTTAAAAGTACATGGATACAAAAAAAATGCTTTTTATGTCTTTTTCCAAAAATAAATAATGAACCATATATGATGTGTGATGTATCTGATCAATTAGATTTGTCATCATCTAAAATATATTCTATCATTTTCCATAAAGAAAAAATAAATAAAACTTGTAAAACAATCTCGTTCACAAAATATTCTATCATTATCCATAAAAGAAAAATTAAAACTTGAAAAACAATGTTTTGTTATATCATTACATAGGTCAAGAGTGGTGAAGATATTAATACCTATTATATGGAATTATAGATTAAAAAGGCTATGAATTATAGATTTAAGTTTCTATCCCACGAAGTAGGAAAGTTAAATTTTCACTCCTACATTTGTTATATTAGAAAAATGATAAATAATTCTTCATCTATTATACTAATTTGAGCATAGCAAATAGATCAACTAGTCAAGACATTATATCTTTGACCAAAAGATTAAAGCATTGAATATCTACTCTTACATGTTGTTGAATAAAAATAAAATAAAATTGAGCATGGCTCAATTGGTTAATATACTACATATTTATATTATCTTAAAGGTTAAATGTTCAAATCCTGGTCCACACTTTCATAATGTTGAACTAAAAAAAAAAAGATTAAATTATAGAAAATACTCTTGAACTTTGGAGTAGGTTTCAATTATGTCCTTAAACTTTGAAATATTTCATTTTTACCCAGCTTGAACTTTGAAACTTGTTCTAAAAGATACCGTTGGAGAGTTTTATCATTAAAATAAGACGAAAATTGATGCGACGGCTAATGTGTAAAAATTAGAAAGTATACGTGACATCATTTACAACATCATTCATGTAAATTGACATGACAATGAAATGGTAACAACGATATTAATCTTTTTTATAGTTGTAAATAATATCATGTATGGCTTCTAATTATTATCCATTAGCTAACATGTCAATTTTTTTTAAAATAATTTCACAGTTCAAGGGTATTTTTTGGAACAAGTTTCAAAGTTCAAGTGTAAAAATGAAACTTTTTAAAATCTAGAGACATAATTGAAACCTATCCCAAAGTTCAGGGGTATTTTGTATAATTTAACCCCAAAAAAAAATCTCCATCCATCATACATACATACATACATACATACATACATACTATTAATTGTTTTGGTTAAGAAAAATGCAAAATTATATTATACTTACTTTTATAATAATTTAAGGTCTCGTTTGATAACCATTTGATTTTTTGTTTTGGGTTTTTTAAATTTATGGTTTTCACATTTCTTAAAGAAACATTTAAATTCTTAGTCAAATTCTAAAAACAAAAACAGGTTTGTAAAAACTACTTTTTTTAGTTTTCAAAACTTGATTTGGTTTTTAAAAACATGGGTAGAAAATAGATAACAAAACAAAGAATGCCATAAGTATAGGTAGTGTTTAGAAGTTTAATTTTTAAAAGCCAAAAACAAAAAAAAATCAAATAGTTATCGAACAAAGCCTTAGTTTTATAATATAATTTAAAATCTATTAAAGTCCTTTGGGTTGAAACTTGAAAGTTCAATGTAACACAAATTTAATGATTTTCTGGAAAAAAAATTTAGTGCCACTGTAGTAGTGAAGTTCTCCATATCTCTTCCTTCCATTCAAATCTTGCCACATGGATCTATTACTTTGTAAATTAAAAAATATATATATGTTTATTATAAGTGGAGTCCACGATTTTGGAGGTAAAAAAAGTAACTCACATTTCCATTTAAAAAGATAAAAAACCAAATTTCTCTCTTATTTATTACTAAATCAATTTCTCAATATTTGCTTTTTTATCTTTCATATTCAAGTTTTTCTTAATATCAATTTAAGTATTGCATCACTTAAACAAAATATATTATTACAAAAGTATATTATATAAAAAAAAATTTATATTATTGATAAGCCTTAGAATTAAGGCTTATTTAACTCTCAATTACTTAAAATATTATTGTTTTGTCTTAAGACCAATTGAAATTAGTTTAAAGATTGTTCAATTTAAGAGAGAAATGAATATGGTGGCATTTGGAATAAAGTCTAAATAAATTGGTCTCGGTTGCAAGGAATATGGAAAATGCAAATTCGAAATTGCAAAATCAGATTCTGCAATCTGTGACAGCATGGAAGGGGCAAGAGCTATCGATAAACTTGGTGCAAGAAAAGAAACCCATTTATGGGAAGCTAAATTACCGCACGAATTGGGAAAATTGGAGAGCGATTTTTGGCTGATTTCAACCTTAGGAAGATCTACAAAAGAGGGAGAAAAGAAGGGCAAAGGAAGTCGGAATTTTTGGAGAGAAATTGGTTGGTGATTCAGTTTTCATTTTATGCTTTGTTTTTCGGATTTGCTGAAAATTCTGGGTTGCTAAGAATGTGCAACTCCTATTTTCCATTCTTTTCGAATTTCTCTTGTAGTTTCGACAGTATTAGCAGTACTCAGTTGTTGTTATTTTGATTTCTTCGTTTGTGTTACATTTTAGTTTAATTGAAGATCGAAATTTTAGAGAGAAATCGGCTGGTGTTTCCAATTCGATTTGCACTCTGTTTTTCTGAAATTTTCTGGAAGTGTTGTTTGCCGAGGGATTCAATTTCTGGTATTAATTCTTTTCAATTCCTTCTTGTATTAAAAACAGTGGTTGATTACAGCTTAAGACTTTCTTTCAATTTCTTCTTTTATGTTTAGTTCCGGATTGATTCAATTTGTTTTGATGAATTTCAACGGGTTTCCTCCTCATTCAATTTTATTACCTCTATAGCATGTTGTTTAATTCTAAGTTCCAATCCGATTCAAGTAATACTTGGATTGTTAAGATTAATCTTCTCCTGAAATTGGTGAGGATTAAATCGATTGGAATAAGGGAGGATTCATAGATCAAGTATCATTTTTGCCTCTGTTTTTAGTGAAGTTTGTATTCTGCCTTAGAAAGGTTCATAAATTATTTGCAGTTTTTATTGAAATTGAAGTGAGGAGGAAGTGGGACTCACCAATATCTTTAATTCTTGACTTAATTCCCTTTTAGTACTTTCTTTAAATTACCCATAATTGTGTTAGTTTTTATAACCATAAGTTGTTCAATTAAACAACACTAATTAGAATAAAATTTGTGTTAATTTGGCAATTTACGCAAATTCCCAAAATGAACTCTTCTTCAAAATTTGGTTGTAGCATTTTTATCTTCAATATGAGCTAAAACTTCCCAGGGGATTCAAGAATGTGAATTCCCTAAGAAGTAATTGTAGCTTAAATTTCAATAAAAACCAAGCCTACATCTCAATTGTTTGCTTGTGTTGAATAAATTTCCGTTGAGATCCTAGATTGATCAACTAGGGTAGCAACTCAATCTTAGATCTAATACCGACAGGGTTAGTGATAAGCGGATTTCACACAAGTGATGGAGAAAAAGAGCTTAGACATAAGTCATTCCTTACCCTAGACATAGGGATTAAGGACTCCAAAACCCATAAAATTGTTGAACCAAATAATCTAAGATAGAGGGACTATAGACATATAAGTCACTCACTTAGTCTCCTAAAATCCTAAATTCATGGTGAATAGGAGATGCAATTTTGGTTTACAATTGAGTGTGAAGTAGGTTGGAATTGTAATTTTGGCTTGCAATTACAACTTAGGGCAACAATGACACTCTTGAGCCCCATTTTTATCCAAATTTCCTTTGAATTTTCATTCACTAAGTCTATCTAATATGTTTTCAATTATTGCCAATTCTAGATTTTGCAATTCAATTCCACAATTTTTCTTATTTCGATTATTGTCATTTCTTGATTCTGCAATTAGATTCTGCAATTTTTATTCTTCACCAACACACCAACCCAACCTTATTTTTGCAATTTTTTTATTTTTCAAGGTTGCAATTTTCCTTACACTTTGCTTTTCAATATTTTTGTTACTCCGTTCTCTTGAGATTCGATACTTGGTACTCACATACCAATTTATATTACTTCGATCGCGTGCGCTTGCGTGTACACTAGATCAATTATAATAGAAAAATATGATATAATATAAACATTATATAAGACTAAAATTAGTCAGATTATAAAACACTAAATCAAAGTAGAAATTTAAAAAAAAAACAAAAAAAAAAACAAAATTAATATAACAACGTGTAATATACATGGATCAAAGTGAACATAGTTCAGTGGTAATTTACATGTACCATCGATCAAGAAGTCCCACCCTAAAATATTGTTGCATAAAAAAACTAGTATATATAAGTGAGACAAAATAATTATTTAGTTATTTGAAAAGAATAAGGTTACAAATGGAAAGAAAAAATAAAATAAAATAAACCAATATTCTTGTTTGTTTTATTTATAAAACTTGCAAAAAAATTTAGAGTAATAAATATTGGAAAAAGCATTAAAAAATTAGAAAAAAAAATCAATTTTGACCCTAAACTTGGTAGGTTGTATCAATTTTAATCATAAACTTTCAATTTTATCACTTTAAACCTTAAACTTGGCAGATTGTATCAATTTTAATCATAAACTTTCAATTTCATCAATTTAAACCTCAGACTTGAATAAGTGTACAATTTACACACTCGGTTAAGTTTCCATTTCAATCATCGTTAGAAATGATTCCCACTCATGCCCAAAGCCATGTGTTGCTCTATGATATGTACTTGTTTGTTATTTTTTAAAAACATTTACCAAAAAAATTATTAAATCATTCCAGATCGGGTCATGGACTCTTGTGTTCTCCGCGCCTTTGATGTCGATAACAATGACGACAAGTGTGAAGAAGATCCAAGCGATGACGCATTGAAGGTGGCGACGACCATATAGTAGTTTTGTCAACTTCGGTGGTGGACATAGTGACGCCCATGAATACAACGAACTAGTCATAGTCAACCTCGTCGGCTTCGTTGACAGTCTTACGGAGGATTAAAAGTGACATCGATGCTGGAGAGGAAGAGGACAAAAATTCCGACGAGGGCGATTCCGAAAGCCCTATGTCCATTGCAGCGGATGGAGGATAAATCGAACTCAAGGTCGATGAGAAATTAAAAAAAAAATTAATATTGGCGACCGATTCAAGAATGAGAGTACTCCATTGAGGAAAAATATGGTGCAAATAAGCTTTGTTTCTATTAAAAGCTAATCGATCAAGTATAATCCTACCTTAAAATTGAAAAAACCCATCAATTAATGAAATGAAAAAAAGCAGCAGAATCAAAGAAGATAAGAAGTGGAAAAAAAAAAAAACCATGCTTTGAAATTGAAAAATATTATGACAAGTCTATTCTAATTTTCTTCAGCAATTTTATTTTTTTTAAAATAACAAATACCTGTTATAGAGCAACTCGTGACTTTGAATATGTGTGAGAAACCTTTTTAATGGGGATTGAAACGAAAACTTAATCGAAGGTTTATTGATTCACACTTATTCAAGTTTGAGTTTTAAATTGATGAAATTGAAAGTTTAAGGTTAAAATTGATACAACCTGCTAAATTTGATATTTAAATTGATGAAATTAAAAGTGTAGGGTTAAAATTGATACAACCTGCTCAGTTTGAGGTTTAAATTGATGAAATTGAAAATTCATGATTAAAATTGATACAACATGTCAAGTTTATGGTTAAAAATGATTTTTTTTCAAAATATTATATTAAAAAGAAAATTTAGTACTAAATAAGAGAGAGAATTTAGTAATAAATAAGATAGAGAAATTTAGTTTTTTTTAAAGAAAAGTGGGAAACTTGAGTTACTTTTTTTACTTCCAAAATTGTTGGCCTCACTTACAATAAACATATATATATTTTTTATTTACAAAGTAACAAATCTATGTGGCAAGATATGAATGGATGATGTGTGGTGAAGTTCCCTACGACAGAAAAAATTTCTAGTACTACAGTAGTACTATAAATTTTCCCTGATTTGCTAGATCTTTGTTTTTTGGATATATTATTTGAAAATATAATTGCCTAGACCCGTTTGATAATCATTTTATTTTTTTTATTGGTTTATGAAAATTTAGCTTATAATCACTGATTCTACGTATGAGTTTTCTTGTTTTGTTATCTACTTTTTACAAATGTTTTCAAAATCAAGTTTGAAAACTAAAAAAATAATTCTAAAACTCTTTTTTGTTTTCTAAATTGGACTAAGAATTTCAATGTTTTTTTTTTTAAATGAAAGATGAAAGCTATTGTAGAGTAATTATGAGAAAACAAACATAGAGATTTTAAAAATAAAAATAAAAAATTAAATGATTATCAAATGGGTTTAATTTATTCATTTGGTTCAAAAGATTGAATATCAATCAGATATAAAACGGATATTTTTAAGTAAATATAATTAAAAGCTTTAAAGTTGTAAAAGACAAAATTAAAATCGAGCTTGGATGAGAAGAATAGATTAAAATAATGATTTAACTAACAGAATAATTGAAAGGGGATAAGGAATGATGTAAAGATAAAACACATAAATCACATGTGAAACCTTAAACTTTGCCTCTACGAGAAGATTGTCTTCGATGCCCTTCTTTTCTTGTCGGCCAATGAAAGAATATTAAGCAAATTAAAGGGTTTGAAAAAGATTAACATAATATAAAAAGGATTTGTCCAGACAATGTTTATACTTTTTACAATCACACATTTTTGTTTATTTAGTAAATTTTAGGCAAAAATATCGAATTTTATCATGAAATTACTTTGAGAAGTGTTACATCATTTACTTTAAAATTAAATAAGTTTTTTAATTTTTATCTTTTGATAAGTTTTTATTCAAATCTTATTAAAAAAGTATTTTTCATGTGCATTTAATAAATTATGAAACATATGTACGGTACAAAATTGATAAGATTTCATTAAAAAAAACGACATTAGAACTGATTTTCTTAAAGAAAAAATTGTAAGTTATCGCAATGTAATTCAATAGTGAGTTTTTAGAGATTTTTACATCAATTTTTGTTATAATTAGTTGGTGAATTAACAAATAATTAGAAAGAGACCAGTAAAACCATCAACATATATAACATAACTAAGTCTAGGGTTTAATTTTATGAAATTAAAAGTATATGGTGAAAATAGACATAACTTATCAAGTTTAGGGGTTAAAATTGATTTTTTTTCCTCTAAAAATTAACTAAGCTTATTTTGTCTTTCATACATTTTTTTAACCATTTAGACTACATTTGATAACCATTTGAACCTCATTTGATAACCATTTGGTCTTTTGTTTTTGTTTTTTTGAAAATTAAGCTTATAAATACTAATTCAACCTATGAATTTCTTTGTTTTGTTATCTACTTTCTACCAATGTTTTCAAAATCCAAGCTAAGCTTTGAAAACTAAGGCCATGTTTGATGACCATTTGATTTTTTATTTTTGGTTTTTAAAAATTATGCTTGTTTTCTCCCAATTTATTTATAATGAGTTTCATCTTTCTTAAGGAAATCTTTGAAATCTTAGCTAAATTCCGAAAACAAAAATAAGTTTTCAAAAATTACTTTTTTGAGTTTTCAATACTTGGCTTCAATTTTGAAAACATATATAAAAAAGTAGATAACAAAACTCATAGGTAAAAGTAATGCTTAGAGCTTAATTTTCAAAAATTAAAAACAAAAAACCAAATGGTTATTAAATGGTGCAGCCCCAATTTGATAATTATTTGGTTTTTGAAAGTTATGCTTTGTTTTTTCATGATTTGTCTACAATAGTTTTTATCTTTCTTAAGTAAATATTTGAATTCGTAGTCATATTCCAAAAACAAAAACAAGTTTTTAAAATCTATTTTTTTTAGTTTTCAATACTTGGCTTGATTTTTTAAAATGTTTGTAGAGTAAATAACAAAACAAAGAAACTTATAGGTAGACGTGGTGTTTATAAGCATAATTTTTAAAACTGAATAGTTATCAAACGGGGTCTAAAACATAATTTCTTTGGTTAAAATATCATTTTGGTGCTTGTATTTTGAGACTTGTTTTATTTTAGTCCATGTACTTTTAAATTTCTAAATTTGGTCCCTAGACTTTTAATATATCTCAAAATTAGTCCCCATAATTCATTTATGGTTAAATTTTGCAAAAAATATTTAGTCCCTATAAGCATTTTTTCCAAAAATTTGGTAAACATATTCACATTGTGCCTTTTCTCGAATGAAAATTATTATTATTCTTTTGTCAAGTTGGATAAAAATTAATTTCAAATTAACGATAAAGACTAATTTTAAGATATATTGAAACTATATGAACTAAATTCGGACATTTAAAAATACATGGATTAAAATAAAATAAAGATCAAAATACAAGAACTAAAATGATATTTTAACCAATTTATTATTATTATTATTATTGAATTCCTTATTTTTAGACCGGCAACCAAACAAACTATAAAATATCTCGATTGACCAATTGTTAGTTGTTTTCTAGACTGCTCGCTCGTCCACTTTCTCAACCCTTGGAAGAAAATTATCAAATTTGGTAAAATCAAGAATGTTTTGAAAAATCTAATAAAACGATAGAGCTCAAATTAAAATAGCGACAAAATTGGAATCCAAATTTATAACATAGGGACAAAATAATTAAAGATTTTTTTCAATTTATTATTTATTGGAAGGTATGTCCCGACGTGGATGGCCATCTAATCCCCATGCATGTATTATATTATACACAAGGAAAATGATGTGCCGTGATCGTGACTTTGGTTACAGACCAATAATAAGCCCTGAAAGTCGACACTCACGGTTGAGATTTTTTTTTCCCTCTTCTTTTAAAATAATTTATAAATGTTATGGTTGAAATTGAACCTACAAAAACAATTTGGTTAAAAGATTAAAAAAAAAGCCAAATGAAAAAAGAAGCCAAATATAAAGTCAGACCAAAACCGACACGAAACCAACCCACGAAGCGAGAGGACGACTAGTTGAGGCCGACCACATGACAATTGCCTTGGTCCCTCATGGCCTGTATACTCCCGATCCAGCTCCATTCGGTCCTTTCGCTTTCAATTGAAGACGGAAACTCACGAAAACCCTAGGAAAGAAGATATTAAAGCTTTCTCTTAAGGAAAGAGTAATGTAAGTTCATTCTAACTGCATAAACTTTATGAACTCCCTAATGCTCTCTAAAGAATTCTCTCTGACTTAAGCATCGGAGACTGTGTGGCCTACACCACATTGGTGTCTAGATTTTTCTTGTTTGTAGGTCACGTTCTTCTCCTAAGAATACAAATTCACCGTCGTTGTCATGTGGAGGTTAGGTTAGATTTCTCATGTCCAAAATTTGGCAACAACAATAAACTGACATATTTGTTTTTTTCTTTAAAAAAACACTTTTGGTGCATGAACAACATTAGAAGTAGCAACCGAGGTATTAAAGTTCCATGACATGTCGACATTTCCACATGCAGTGCTCAATCTAGAATTTTTGTCCAGGGAAGGGTTAATATAAAGTTCAATAAAACTAATTTACAAGTAAACAATTCCAAAAATTTGTAAAAAATCATAAATGCACTGCATTATTAATTTGGTATATCACAATTGTCCTTTACAAGAACTACTATTACTTTTCTTCGATGGAGATGATGACTCCATCGATTGTTTTTTTGTAATACCTCTCTATTTAGATTTCAAATTAAATCTACAATACATTAATAAAAATATAGAAAATAAAGAAACAAAAACGTAAAATAAGAATGATAAAAATTAAATGTATAATTTATAAAAGTAATTGAAACATGAAAACTAAATCTATACGAGTAATTGAAACATAAAAACTAAGTGTACCTTAGAAAATTATTCTCCAAATTCTCGACTTCTTGAAATTTTCGGCAACAATTAGACTTGAGAGTCGACAAATGTGTACATGTGTATAATTGAAAAAGTTTCATGTAGGTTTAAAACATTAGAGATAGTGGCTATACCATTTAAAAGTGGTGAAAAACAATGTTAGATTTAGAGAATTTGAGTTTTAATATCCCACCAATATATAGTTTTTAAAATTGACATGTTTATATAAAGTAATTTTATAAAAATAAAACTTAAACATATTACATAAGAGATAGGAATCCAACTTAAAAGAAAAAAAAATAACATTGGAACCTATTATATACAAAGAAATTTAGAAAAAATTAAAATAAAGAATGGACATTAATTTATACTAAAAATGCAAATTAAATATTTTCAATTAAAAAGGAAAATAAGGGCCGCAAGTTTTATTATTATTATTATTATGTTTATTTCAGAATCTCAGCAGCGCTTGTAAGTTGTATTGTATATGAAAAAAAAAAAACTACACGAAATGAAGGAGCCGGGGCTCATACTTAGGATGTCAGGGGGGCTGGAGGCGCCCAAACCACCAAGCCATTGGGTGTTTATGAAATTAACTTTAAGGTTTGTATCTATTTGGTCCCTAAATTTTTAAAAATATGTCTAATAAATCCTTAAATTTTTAATTTTGTGTCTAATAGGTCCCTATCAAATTCGAAATTTTTAAAAATTAATTGATATATTAGATATAAATTTAAATTTTATGTCTAATGGAACTCGAAAATTTCAATTTTATGTCTATTAAACCTGTGAATTTTAAAAAATTCAAAAGTCCAGGGACTAAATTTGTAATTTTGAAAGAATTACAAATTTAATGAAATTTCTTATGTATATAGATCGATAAACTAATTAGAGATCATATGTGTTATGTGTTTATAAACTACAAAGATTAAATCGTTATATAATAAAAATTGACACTTAATGTTAATAGAGTTTTTCATGATAAGAATTAAATTATTGTTACAAATTTTAAAGTACAATTACAAAAACTATATTGTTACATACTAATGTTTAAGCTTAAATAATTTCAAAATTGAAAGTTACATGGATTAAAATTATTACTTTCATAAAAGTTTTGGGATCAAAAGTGTTTTATTATTATTATTACGTAAGTCGGAAAAAAAAACTCTTGTTTAAAAAAAAAAATACTCATATTGCAAAGGGTGGAAAGAGCCAAACCAAAATTACCCAATGGAATTACCGACAAACACCTTTAATTATAAGACAATCGTAATGACAATATTGATTCTTATCGAAGAAAGGCATCGGTAATGGATAAACTAAAACATTGTTCTCGAATTAGTTAGAGGTTATTAAGTTTTAATCTATAATGACCAAAAATACAAGGTGTAAATCAAAAGTTACAAATTCAACCATTGAATTATGTATTATTGTGTCAAGTTGGAGAGAATTCGTAAAAAGAAATCAAGGGTATATTGCTTCAATCCCAACATGAATTATCTCTCTAATTATCACATAAAAAATATTTTAATTTTTAAGAGACCAAATAATATAAACACATAGGAATAACTTGTATCCCTCACACCCTAATTAATATTATTTATGTTAAAAAGAGGCTTGGCATTATACCTTGTAATAAAATTCCACATAATTTGATAATAAACATATTGTAGAATTATTTAGGAGTGTTAATAGGATAGGATGAGGATAAGAATCACTTCTCCATCTTTGACGTCCCTACAAAATTTCTCATTTAATTTTGCAAGAAAATGTCAGAGAAAAAATTTCTGAAACAAAGCAAAAAGACATGGCTAAGATTTTAAACTTTTAATTTTATAAGATATATACAAACCTACATGCATGCATATATACATACGGGACAGGGATGGGGACTAATCAATTGAGAAGTTATTATGAACTAAAGATAGAGTACTGTAGTGATAGTGAATGAATGAAGACCAACAACGTGAAATCAAAATTATCTATTTTCGCTGTTTGATCGAAGGACCAACAATCAGAAAGCACATGCGTAGCTCTAATGATTGTGTTTTTTTGTTTAAAAAAAAACAAGAAAACAAGAAAACAAAACTTTTCGTTGAAAAACTAACAAATTATAATGGCAAATCAAGGACTTTTTTTTTTTTTTTTTTCTAAAAAAAAAATCATAGAGGCTATAATGCCTTTAATTTATACTTCATGTGCATTGGTGATAAATATTGTTTCAAACAACTGAAATTTGATGGAGAATTTTCTGTCTGTACTTTAAAAAGAAGGACCTTTTTGTTTGTCAATATAATTGAAAGTAAAATTTTTTTTACTTTAAAAAAAAAAAAAATCTTTGTGATGCAAAATTTTACAAAAATAATTTAAAAATCGACTCAGGAAAATAAGAAAAATATAATATACTAAGTGATGTATCTATGTGTTTGGAATACAAATCAATTTTTTCTATAAGCATATTTAGAAAAATGAATAATTGAAAGTGTATTGAATGGTGTTGGATGATCAAAAGTGTTTTTTAAGAAAATTTAATAAATAAAAAGTACATTAAAAATGAATTTATTTAAAATTTTATTTTGATGAAACACTTAAAGAGATAGATTATCTAAATATGACTTTAAAGTGACTATCTAAAAATCTTCGAAATGTGTTATAAGAAACAAAATATATATTTGTAATTAATAGAATCACTTTGGAATATAGTGTGAGAAAAAAATTTGTTACTTGAGCCCGTTTGGATTGCAAATATAAAATATATGGGAGTTAAAAATCTAGGATTAAATATCTTGATAATAAATGTATGTGTTTGGATATATATGGTAATTAATATTTGGGAGTTTAATTATTACTTTTCTCTCTCTTCTCTCTTATCCATTTTCCAAGGTAAAAAGTTCTTGTTAGCTTTAGGGCTTCAAACAAACCAAATATTTTGATGATAACAAACTAAAATTTTTGTACTAACTTTTTTAGTGTTTCATAGAGTCCATCTATTAGAGCTCGAAAAGACGATTCTAACGCATTTTGAATCGTTCAAATCAAATTTCAAACGAAGGAGATATGGGAAAAAAAGATTGGAAGGAAAAGCCAATTAAACAGTGACACGTGGCACTGTGCTAACGTGACATTCGGCATGGCAACTTACTTGGCATAACCAGTCAAATTTGGTGACGTGACATCCAATGACTGGATTTTGATGACGTGGCGATAGAATTTCAAAAGGATTCATTTGATTATTATTATTAAAAAAAAAACGAAAATGAAGGAATGACACACATGGTAATGGTGGAGGAGAATCATTTCTCCTCTCTCTCCTTAAATTCTATCATGAACCTTTCCAAATTTCACCATTCAATCTCAATCATTCATTCTTTTGACCTAGATCTAATGGATCATTTTCAATTTGCTCTAAATCCCTTTTAAGCCTAAAAATATCATCTTCCTCCACATACTTTGAATTTTTCTAGCAAGCCTTCCATACTCTTAGCTCTCCAAAAAGGTTCTAAAATCCTTCAACTTTCTCACATACTTTTGAACCGGCTAATTATAGTTGTGTGAGGAATCTTTTGAGTGTTTTGTTGTGTGATAAATTTGTGTATTTTGCCTATTAAAGAGGCATTTCTGTGAGATTTATTTTTCTTTGTTAATTGGGATTTGTATTAAGGTGTGAGTACATCTTGGGTTGTGAGAAAAAGAAATTGGTTTGATCCTGAACCAGTAAAAAGGATCTTGGGTTTCTCTTTAGCTTAAGAAAAAGAGGGTCGTGTAGGTTTGGTTCTCACCTGCAAGAGGATCACGTAGTAAAATACCCAAGAAGGAGTCTTGGGGAGTGGAGTAGGCGATTTGCCGAACCACTATAAATTTTGGTGTCTTATTTCCCTTACTCTTTACATTTGTTTTTAATTTTTGCAATTTTTTTAATCGCATGCCTGAGGATTTAATTGTTCTATTGTTTGATAAATCATATTGATTGCGAATTGTGTTTAATTTTAAACTTGTTCCTTCGTGTTTTCTATTTAACTAGTTTTAGAACTTTATGATTATTTAAAAAAAAATTGGTAGCAACCCTATTCACCCCCCTCTAGTGTTGCCATTAGATCCTACAGTTCCAAGTGAAAAAAAACTCATCTCTTACCTGTATAATAAAATCCCATAGTTCATGGGTTATTTTTATTCATGGGTAATAATTATTTGGGTTTAAAAAATAAAGATTGTATGGGTGAAATTGGACCAAGAAGATAAATCCAAATTATAAGGGAATCTGCCAGATACGATTAACCTTTTTAAATCTCATTCCTAGATAGAAGGGAAAATCTATTTAAATCCTTATCTAAAAAGGAATATGAAAACAAATGTCCTATAAATACATCATTATGACTCAAAGAAAGGGAGTTGAACTTAACTCTCATTCTCTAAATTATAGCTTGCTACACTCAAATTCCCCTAGCTGACTTAAGCATCGGAGCTGGTGTGGCAAATGCCACATCAGTGCCTAGCTTTTTCTCTTTTGCAGGTCACCTCTTTCTCCTAAATTACAAATTCATCGTGGTTGTCACGTGAAGGTCAGGTGAGATTCTCCTGTCCAAAATTTGGCAACAACAAAGATCAATGAACCAAACATTGATTTTTTATATCATTGCCAAAACCCATATCAAAACCAGTGAAACAAACATTGATTTTTTATATCATTGCCAAAACTCATATCAAAACCAGTGAAACAAACGGAGCCAAACACATTTTAAAAAATTGTAAGATATAAGAACATTTTTATTAAAAATATATTTAAAAAAATGGAAGGTATTCAAAATAGACCCTTAGTTAATGGATATAGAAATGGGTGGCAAGAAAAATGAGTAGAAAAGTATATGTATATACATATATATCACTAGAAAAAAAATAGATGAAGTGTAAAACTAGAAAACAATATGGAATAAACTTTTTTTTTTGAAGAAACAATATGGAATAAACTTGAATTTTATTCTTCTTGTAGAAACATAACAAACTAATATAATAGTTATGCCAAATTTTACCCAACAATGTTTAATCAACTTGATAAGCATCGCCCTATAATCCCAAAACATTTTCCTTTTTTATCTTTTAATAAACATTAACAAAGCAAAAAACAATATCCCTAAAAAAGAGTTTTGTTTGTACACATTCCCCTCTCTCTCCCTAAAGAAAGGGATTCTTATCCCTATGAGGAGGAAATTAATATAACTACATCATTGCACAAAATTGCCTAAAATGTGAAAGAAAAAGTTAGAGAGAAAGCTTTCATATAATACCCAATAATTTATAAATCTTTTTTTTTTATATATATCTAATGTATATAAGATATCTATGTATATAATTGTTTCTCTTTTAAATTAGTAACTCTATTAAAAAAAACAATAATTAGGGCATAAGTTTTTCTTTTTAGTTTAAAAATTACGAAGTGAAAAGTTGAACCATCGACTTTTAAAATGATAATTAGTGTCTTATCTATTGAACTATATTCGGATTGACAATTAAGACAAAAGCTAAGGTAATAATTACTGGTACAAACATATAAAAGTCGTCAATAATTTTGAGCATACCCAATACTCTAATAAATATTAGGACAACATATCCTTCTATATGTTTGCAAGGTGGTTTCAAATGAAATTTTGAGTTTTGAATAGTTCAAGTTTCATGCCATTTCCGAATTTCATTTTCCTAGGCTATTTTATTTGTTTATATGAGACTAAATAATGCTAATTTTGTACTCAACCATTTCGTATATATTGTGAATCTTCTCACTTCAAATTGATATGGGACAATACTCATACCCCTAACATTATAATATATAAAATAGATTGAAAATCATTTTGTCTGTTCTAAAATGTAACTTTTTATTATTACTGTCGATTATTATTCCTAAGCTCTTCATTTAAAAGCATCGGCTTTTCATTGCCTGCTCTAGCTAGTCAGAGGTCCCAGCCAATATTGATCTGTCTCTCAATCAATGGTTTGGCCTCAACATTAAATGAGGAGTTGGTTGTATTTAATATATTTATTCCTTAAAAAAAAAGATGGCTTGACAACTGGATACCAATTTTTATTTTTTCTATTTCACAGTTGGACATAATTTAAACTTAACGTGATCCATATTTATATTTAGATAATCTTCATATTTTTATTAGAGAGACTTTAGACTTTAGAGTTGACGTTAACCAAAGTTTTTATTTTTTGGTTGAGAGCGACCAAAGAGGATAAATGATTCAATAAGGCCGTTACTCATAATAATCGTGGATGTTGATTCAATTATTTTTATGTCCTATGATAACCACTAGATATAAATTCGATATATTTTTCTCTCTCTATTTAACGATGAAAAACTGTCAGCCACATTGTGGCAGCTTCACTGAATAATTTATTGTCAAAGAGATTCAAATCTAGGCTTATTGTGACTCTCCAATAGTTAGAAGGATAAAATAAAACAAAAATTTGTAATGTCCACCTCATAAAAAAAATTGTATTAAATAGGCTGTACAATAAAAAGTCAAATGCATCATACAACGGTCTATATATATATAGAAAACAAATAAATAAATGCCATTGGAACATAGCTTTAGTTAAGACATGTACTTTTGATCAAAATGTTAGATGTTCAAATCTTCAATTTCCATCTTGTTGAACTAAAAAGACACACGAACAACAAAATAATATTGTTTTAGAAATCTTATTCTGAAATATATTATTTTTACCATTAATTTCACTTATTTAATCTTAATTTTCTTCCATTATTTCTATCGTAAATTTATGGTTAATTATTTTATTTACGTTAATATACAACAAGAAAAAAGGGCACACATAAAGATGTTCATGGAGCGGGGATAGGAATCAAGAAGCTTCTCGTCCCCGTTTCCACCCCTATTTCATTCTCCATTTATGCGAAATTCTCCATTTAATTTTGCAAAGATCGGGGTAGAGTCGAGCTCTCCGTAGGGAATTATTCTCCATTTATTTTTTTTAAAAAAATGATTAAATGATTTTTTTAAAAGAAATTTCAATTAAGTAGTTTATTATCCACTATGAATTATCATTTAAATGGTTAATTTCTCATGAAAAATTCTTAAACCACTTAAATGAAACAAAATAATATTTCATATTAAGTTATTTAATTATCTATACATAAAAGTTTAAAATGGTTCAAACATATCAAATTATTCATACAATATCTCATAGATCATTAAACAATTAATAAAACCTTGAATTTAAATATGACATTCATAATCAAAAGTTATTCAAACATATACATGTCTATGTATGTATGTATGTATGTATGTATGTATGTATGTATATATATATATAATTTTTAAAAAAATAATAATAAAAATAAACGGGATGGGGAACGGAAAATGTATTTCCCATCTCCGATCCTGTTTAGCTCACAAGGATTTTTTTTCCCACTACCTCTCCTTATTTCTGGTCTTGTGGGAAAAATGGACATCTCTAGCGCACACCAAACAATAATAATTACTTTATTTACACTAATTGATATTTAAGTCCACCATATGTAAATCACGTCATTGCTTATCAGGATAATAAACTGATGAATTATTAAATGTTAAATTATAAATTTAGTTTTTGAATTTTTAAGTTTGTATCCTTATAGACCAAAGTGAACATAACTCAACGCTAATTGACATGTACTATCGACTAAAAGGTTAAAAGTTTGAATATTTCATGTCCAAATGTTGTTGAATAGGGGGAAAAAAGTTTGTCCTTTTGAGGTTCCTAAACGTTAAAAAAATGTGTAATGGATTCTTAAGGCCCCGTTTGATAACCATTTGATTTTTGGTTTTTAGTTTTTGAAAATTAAGCTTGTTTTTTCTCAATTTCTCTACAATGGTTTTCATCTCCCTTAAGGAAGCATTTGAATTCTTAGCCAAATTCTAAAAACAAAAACAAGTTTTTGGAAACTACTTTTTTTAGTTTTCAAAACATGGCTTGATTTTTGAAAATATAGGTAAAAATGAGATAACAAAATAAGTAAATCCATAGATGGGAGTAGCATTTATAGGCTTAACTTTTAAAAACCAAAAACCAAAAACCAAATGGTTATCAAACGGGACCTAAACTTTTAGTTTTGTGTTTAATAAGTCTTTGAATTTTCAATTTTTTGTTTAATAGGTGATTAACGTATTAAAAAAATTAAATTAATTGATCTATTAGACATAAAATTGATTTCGTTATCTAACGAAACCCAAAACTTAGGCCCCGTTTGATAACCATTTGATTTTTAGTTTTTGGTTTTTGAAAATTAAGCTTGTTTTCCCCAAAATTCTCTACAATGGTTTTCATCTCCCTTAAAGAAGTATTTGAATTCTTAGCCAAATTCTAACAACAAAAACAAGTTTTTGAAAACTACTTTTTTTAGTTTTCAAAACATGACTTGGTTTTTGAAAATATAGGCAAAAAGTAGATGACAAAACAAGTAAAATCATAAGTGGGAGTAGCATTTATAGGCTTAATTTTCAAAAACCAAAAACTAAAAACCAAATGGTTATCAAACGGGGCCTTAATTTTTCTATTAGACTCAAAATTGAAAAATTAAGGAAAGTTAAGGACCTATATGACATTTTTTAAAGTTAAAAAACCTATTAAATACAATGACCAAATAGACACAATTTTTTTTTGAAGAGAAAATAGACAAAAAAAATTTTTGTTACAATATGTAGGGTGGAAGGTTCGAACTTCTAATCTCTTGGTCGAGGTACAAGCTTTATGTCAGTTGAGTTATGCTTATGTTGGCAAGATAGACACAAACTTAAAAGTTAAAAAACGAAGGTCCATTTGTAACCATTTGATCTTTGAAAATTAAGCCTATAAATATTACTTTCATCTATGAGTTTTCATGTTTCATTATCTATTTTTTCCATATGTTTCCAAAAACCAAGCGAAGTTTTGAAAACTAAAAAAAAATAGTTTTCAAAAACTTGTTTTTGTTTTTGGAATTTGGCTAAATTGTGAAAAAATGAGTACAATTTTCAGAAACTAAATAATTATTAAGCGATTATTAAGCCAAAGGATAATAAATCTAATGATTTTTAATTTAACCATTATTAAGCCAACATGATCATAGCTCAACTGATATAAAATATCTACACTAGATCAAGAGGTCAAAGGTTCGAATTTCCCACCTCACATATTATTGAACTAAAAAAAATTAACCATTATTAAATAATTGATTAATATCACAATGTCAATTACTGAATGACAGAATTTTATATAAAATGTTAGGGGCTGTTTGGGGCAAGAGTTATAATAATATGTGGAGGACTCTGTACCCCAAATACAGACTATTATAATTTCAGACTAAACAACTCTGCATTTTAAATAATATTATATTACTTCACAGACTATTATAACCCATGTTAATATAACTCACTCAGTACTCCAAATAGTCCCTTACAGTTTCATTTTTATAAAAAAAAATATTATATTTATAATTATTTCTAGAAATAGCGATATTCTGAAAAGATAACCCATCGTAATCAAATTTCTGACGTATCGGTGTGGGATGCGTAGGTCAGATCCTGAACTTTTAATAATTGAGTGAACAATTTTTTTTTTTATTATTTATTTATTTTTTGAGATCAGTGAATAAAATAAATTAATATACTCAAAGGGAGACAAAAAAAAAAAAATTAATTCCACAATGGCACTGTTTAAATCACTACAAAAGACCTTCAGATCAATGCAGAAGCTACAAATCTCTCTCCTGAACCATTTCCTTTCTCTGTAATTTTTTCTTCTCTCTCACCCCATTTTTTATTCGTCTTCTTCTTGAAGAAAACAGAGCTGTAATAGACTGCCATTTTTGCAGGCTCTTTCTTCTTCCTTTTTGTTGCACTGTTCTCTTTGTTTTGGTAAAAAATGGGGATCTGTCCTGGCGTCGAGATGCTTCAGAAGCTCTTGGAGGCCTTTTTCTCCGGCAATCTGATGAAGTTCGGCTACGGTGGCGGCGGCGGCGGCGGGAAGAGAATTAGAGGCACGGTGGTTCTTATGAAAAAGTGCGTCCTCGACTTCAAAGATGTTAAGGCTTCAGTTCTCGATCGAGTTCATGAATTCTTCGGAAAAGGCGTCTCCATTCAACTCATCAGCTCGGATCCTCCCAGTTCAGGTCCGTCTGCTTTAGCTTTTGAGTTTAACAATACTTTATCATGGTATCAGCAAGTCATTTTTTCGTGGCTGATATTGTAACTCCGATAGCAGAGCTAGTAATTTTCTATTTTCTGTCACCGTAATTTGTCGTCTTAGAGGTAATTTGTTCATACTTTTGGGTTCAATGGTAATTTTCTTGTTGTTGTTCAAGCTGTGATCTTAAACTTTTGGATTCAGTAGTAATTTCTTAAATATTGTTACTGTGACTTATCAGCTTAAACTTTTGGGTTGAATGTTGATGTACACAGGAGATAGATTGGGAGCGGCAAAGATAGGGAAAGCAGCGAATTTGGAGCAGTGGATATCGACGGTGAAGCCGTCGCTAACGGCGGACGAGATTGAATTTACAGTGTTCTTTGAATGGGAGGAGAGGATGGGAGTACCGGGAGCTTTCATCATTAGAAACCATCACTCGAGCCAGTTTTACTTGAAGACAGTCACTTTGCACGATGTTCCTGGCCATGGCTCTGTCCATTTCGTCTGCAATTCTTGGGTTTATCCTGCTCATCGCTATACTTACGACCGTGTTTTTTTCTCAAACAGGGTAAAATCTTATGAAATATATATGTTTTTTTTTTTGCTCCTTTTATGTTAAAAAAATTGGATTGAAAAAATTAAGACATATTTGATAATTATTTGATTTTTAAAAATTATGCTTTTTTTTTTTTTTATTCTTTTGAAGAAGGGCACAACTTTAGTGCAGTTTGGACTGCACCCAAGTGTGAGGCTGCCCACCTTACAACCACATAATTTTTAAATAAAAAATAAAAAACAAAACTAAAAGTTGGATTTGTGTGGTATAAAGTGGGCAGCACCATATTTGGGTGCAGCCCAAATTTTTTCTTTTGAAGAAAGTCCTTGAATTTTTAACCAAATTTCAAAAGAAAACAATTTTTTAAAGCATATGTAATGAGTAGATAATAGAACAATAAGAATTAGTATTTTATAGATTTAATTTTTAAAAATTATAAATAAAAAACTAAATAGTCATCTAAGTCCATACTAAATTTGTGTTGAATGTGAGTGGCTCAAGTTTTTTTATAATAAAACTGTGCACGTAATGGGATTAGGCCAATAGATCTGACAACATAGTATGGGAGCATTGCCCCACCAGTTGGTTTAGAGTTTTATTTTTTATTTTTTAAAGATAGATATATATTTTTTAAGTTCAACAACATAAAAATTATAAAAATTAAAAGGTTCGAACATTTGTAACTGAATATATATGTTTTATCTAGTTAAATTATATTTAAATTAGTAATTCTTTTGTTATTGTTAGTACCTAGAAATACGATTATAAGGTTATTGAAGCCTTAATGATGGTTGACTTTTTCTGTTACCTTCCATGTGAAGTCAATTAATCATTCCTGCAAAAGAATAACCAATGGGGTTAAAGTATCAAATACCTATTTTAAAGGACAAAAAAATAAAGCTGAAGCATAAAGAACCTGTAAATTCTTTCCCTCATTGAGCTGCCTAGAGATTCTTGATTTTGGGTTTTCAAATTTTTGGTTCCTTGCCAGGGAGGGAATTATTATTATTATTTAAAAAAACATCTGCAATTATTTTTGAGTAACAGGAAATTGTTTTGTTTGATCATTTGTTAAGAGTTATCTTCCAAGTGAAACACCCGAGCCACTACGGAAGTACAGAGAAGAAGAACTTGTTAACCTCCGTGGAAATGGAATTGGTGAGCTCAAGGAGTGGGATAGAGTTTATGACTATGCTTGCTACAATGATCTTGGAATGCCAGACACGAGCAAAATGTATGTTCGCACTGTTCTCGGTGGTTCGAAGGAGTTTCCCTATCCCCGAAGAGGGCGAACCGGTCGAAAACCAGCAAAAGCAGGTTAAGAAATGGAACTTCTAATCGAACTCTTTCATGTTCATCTTTTTTATGCTAGCAGACTCGTTTCTAGAAAAGAAGCCAGGATATTGATTAATTCTAATTATCAACCTGATTATGTTGTTACAGATCCAAGCTGTGAATGCAGATTGGCATTGCTGAGTTTAGACATTTACGTGCCGAGAGACGAGCGGTTTCGGCACCTGAAATTATCAGATTTTCTAGCTTACGCTGTGAAGTCAATTGTTCAGACATTGCTCCCAGAGATCAAATCTTTATGTGACAAAACTATTAATGAGTTTGACTGCTTTCAAGATGTTCTGGATCTTTATGAAGGAGGAATGAGGCTACCAAATGAAATACTAGGCAGCCTGAGGGAACTGGTTCCTTGGCAGCTGTTTAGGGAATTGATGCGTTCCGATGGTCGCCAATTCCTGAAGTTTCCGGTGCCCGATGTGATCAAAGGTATGCAAGTATAATCTACCCTCTCACTCGATCAAACTCTAGGACGTCAAGACTTTAATAGAATAATAAATTACTACTCGACATTGCAAATCCAGAGAGCAAAACAGCTTGGAGGACAGATGAAGAGTTTGGACGAGAAATGCTTGCAGGAGTGAACCCGGTCATCATTCGTCGACTCCAAGTACGACACACTTCAGATCCATGACTTCATTTACTAAATTCCCAAGGCTCCTTTCATCCATAATTCACTTTAAAATGTTGCTCTGTAGGAGTTCCCTCCAGCCAGTAAGTTGGATCCTAAAGCATATGGAAAGCAGAACAGTTCCATAACAGAAGAGCACATAGCAAAGCACTTGAATGGGCTCACTATTGATCAGGTGCTGCACATACTTCATTCATCTCTCCTTAAATTGCAACCATAAGGACTTCTTATTAGTATCTTGATCTCATGTTTCTTGATGATCAGGCTTTGGAAATGAACAAGCTGTTCATTCTGGATCATCATGATTCACTGATGCCATATATCAGTAGAATAAACTCAACATCCACAAAGACATACGCTACCCGAACACTCCTCCTTCTGCAGGATAACGGGATCTTGAAGCCATTAGCAATTGAACTAAGCCTACCACACCCACAAGGGGATCATCATGGAGCTGTGAGCAAAGTTTTCACTCCAGCAGAACGCGGCATCGAGGGATCCGTTTGGCAGTTGGCTAAAGCTTATGTCGCAGTGAATGATTCTGGGTATCACCAGCTGATCAGCCATTGGTATAACCTAAAATTCTAGAACAATCAAATCAATATTCAGGATTGATTATCTTCCTCAACTAGAATGAAAATAACTCAAATTTACTGCACCTGCAGGCTGAACACTCATGCTGTGATAGAGCCATTCATTATAGCAACAAACAGACATTTAAGTGTCATGCACCCAATTTATAAGCTTCTTCACCCACACTTCAGGGACACAATGAACATAAACGCCATGGCAAGACAGGTTCTCATCAATGCTGGTGGAATTCTCGAAATCACTGTCTTCCCTGGAAAATACGCCTTGGAAATGTCAGCTGTTCTGTACAAGAACTGGGTTTTCACAGACCAGGCACTCCCAGCTGATCTAATCAAGAGGTGGGTTGTGTTCATTTCAGTTAAAATCAATTTCCCCTGTTCCTAAATTTCATAAACATGAATCCATGACTACAAAATTAAAATTTCCTTAACCCCATTTTCAGAGGAGTGGCAATTCCTGATCCAAGTAGCCCCCATGGCCTCAAGCTTCTGATAGAGGATTACCCTTATGCCGTCGATGGGCTCGAGATCTGGTCCGCAATTGAGACATGGGTTAGAGAATATTCTTGTTTCTACTACAAATCAGATGAAATGGTTGAAAAGGACACCGAAGTTCAATCATGGTGGACAGAGCTTCGCAATGTCGGGCATGGGGATTTGAAAGACGAACCATGGTGGCCCAAAATGAACACGAGAGAAGACCTAATCCAATCATGCACCATCATCATTTGGATAGCTTCAGCCCTCCACGCCGCTGTGAATTTCGGGCAATACCCCTACGCCGGCTACCTCCCGAACCGCCCGACGGTGAGCCGCCGGTTCATGCCGGAACCGGGCACGCCGGAGTTCAGAGAGCTCGAGACCGACCCGGATTTAGCCTACTTGAAGACGATTACAGCGCAGCTACAAACAATCATCGGCGTGTCGCTAATCGAGAGCTTATCTCGACATTCGGTGGACGAGATTTATCTAGGGCAGAGAGATACGCCGGATTGGACGACCGATGAAGAACCGGTAGCGGCTTTTGAGAGATTTGGAGATCGGTTGAGGGAGATTGAGGAGAAGATTATGAGGATGAACAATGATGAGAGATGGAGGAATCGAGTTGGGCCAGTGAAAATGCCCTACACGTTGCTGTTCCCTAATACCTCGAATTACTATGAAGAAGAAGGGCTCAATGCTAGAGGGATCCCAAATAGCATTTCGATCTGAAAAGCCCTAGATTTCCGTCTTGAAATTGTGTTTTTCGGAGATTCTGTGTGGTTGAGTTTGTGGTGGAATTGACTAATAAATCTCTCCCCTTTCTTGGAGAATGAATTTTTAGCTTTGAAGATAATGATCAAGATGTATTTATCCGCTAAGTTATAGAAAATCCCTCACTTTGTTTCAAAAAATACCCTTCATTAATATCCTTAACGTTAGGTTTAGATGAAAATCGTTAGTATATCTACTTGAAAGAAGTAAAATAGTTCAAAAATAGTTCAAAAATATCCTTATCATTAATATATAAACAGAAATCGTTAGTATATCTACTTGAAACAAGTAAAATAATAGCATGGAATTTTTTTTAGGAATGCAAAAGAAATGAAATATTAATTGTTATTGACGGAGACAAGAAATTGTGAAAGTTAAAAATATATTATGATATATTTATTTATATAAGCTATACCACGATTACAAGGGAGATAGGATTTTCTACATTCATTAACACTGGTTAACGATTTACACATTTGTACAAAATGGGTCCCAGTCCAGCCAAGAGTATTATTATTAAGTAATATTGTCCAAATAATATTTTAAGCACCGACAGTTGTCGCCATGAGAATAGAATCAACTTCGTTTCGGCTCCGCTTGATGATTTCATCATCACCGTCTGATTTCGTGTTCACCCATATCTCTGGAACTGCTTGTGCCAAATTATGCACCGTTTCCACTGCATAATCCGCCTCTTTACTCTTCAATGCCTTCCCCACCTTCATTAAATCACACCATATACATCACTTTCCATAAATTAAATAAATTCTCACTAAAATATTACCACTTTTCCTTTCTTGTCAAATATAAAGTTTTTATATAACACTTTAATTTGAGTTTGATTCCGGAGAAAATTGCACAAACCCCTCCTAAACTATTGAATTTATTACAATCACACCCTTAAACTTTTAATTTGATCAATCAACCCCCTAAACTTCGTTAGGTGTAACAATCAATCCCCTAGACTTAACAAAGTAATAGAGGGCTGATTGCAACACATGAGACTGATTGCAACACTTAACAAAAGTATATGAGTTTGATTGATCAAATTTAAAGTTTAAAGGTGTGATTGCAACACTAAACAAAGTTTGGGGGGCTAATTGATCAAATTCAAAGTTTAAAGGTGTGATTGTAGCAAACTTCATAGTTTAGTTTAGGGGTGGTTTATGCAATTTTTTCAAAAAAAAAATTGCTATATTTAAAAATGCATATTCTTTTATACTGGTTATGCAAATACCTCATAATTATTAAAAAGAAAAAAAGGAATCATTTTGAGTGGATATTGATGACGTGGCTCCACTATTTGGATGACATCCGTTAAAAATAATTAGGATAGGATGATGAATGATGATTCCTCGTTCCGATCCAATTGGTTTCGGTACTTTTCGGATAACAAACGAGGAGATGCCACGTGTCATTTCAAATTTATTCCTCCCCTCACTTCCACCATAACAGAGGAAGGGAAGGTTAGACTTGATCACTTATATATGATATTAAGATTACTTATATGTGATTATCAAAGTAATAATTAATCAATCTCCATTAGAGGAAAAAAAAAAGTTAAAACGAACATATTCTTATCATTTTTTAAAAATTTTTTAAAAACCACTATCCAAAGTAGCTCTCAAACTAGGAAAAAGAAAAGATACTGTTTGACTATACTAATGAAAAAAATAAAATAAATCTCATTTTGTTCCCTCAATTATCAAGTTTATTATATTTAAGCAAGTATTTTGATCCTTACTTTTTTTTTTTTTTTTAATTTGGATCCTTACCTATTCTAATTAACTCGTGTAACTCCATCACATGTCCACATTTAAACACAATTGAATTTTATTTTAATTTTTGACAATTAAGTTTATAAACATTTTTTCTACCCATGAATTTGTTTCTTTATCTACTTCTTAAAAATATTTTCAAAATTCGAACTAATTTTAAAAACTAAATTAAGTAATTAAAAAAATTAACTAAGAATTCAAATATTTCCTTTAAAAAATTGAAAATTATGGTAAATAAATTAGGAAGAAACAAACAAAAATTTAAAAAACATAATTATTATCGAGCAAGATAAATTAAAATAGATATTTTTAAAGTAAAAAAAGGAACTATTTAAAAAGAATTTAAGAGATAAAATAAATGGGAAAAAATCGTAAGTGCAAAACATCAAAAGAATATAATTGCAGTAGGTGCCAAAACAGAATTTTAACACGTTTAAAACAGAGTTTAAGTAAATTTCTTACCAGAACGGTACGGAGACCGAGGGCTTTCCCGGCAGCGATGTTGCGGACGTTGTCGTCAAGAAACAGCTGCGAACAACGACCAAAACAAATCAACAAACAAATAAACAAACAAACGACTGAGACTGACTTTAATTTTGTTTATGAAATATCACAATTAATCTATTTAGCGACGCCGTACCGTACGGCGGGGGTCAACGTCGGCGACGTCAAGAGCAATTCTCATGGCATCCATTGACGGCTTCAGAAGGACCGGAAATTCGTTCGGTCGAGTCGCCTTCGGAAGGTTCGGGTTCATCGTCTCGAAACATATGATCTTCTCGAAACAACCCTCTAGACCGAGTCGACCGAGCACCTCGGTCGCATGGTTCATATCTGAATTTGTGAATATCTGTCGCAATGGCAAGCTCTAATAAGTGATTATTCATATTAATTAAAAAAAACATACACATTAATCGGATCTAAAACATACGATTTTCCTTTGAGGAATGGTCAGCAAGAGATGTCGGAGCTGAAAGTCTTGTTTGATCCGGTCGTACGGCAACCTTCCGTGCACGAAACTGATAAACCAAAAACCAAAAACAAACAACTTTAACATTTTGGTCAATTGCTTGTCTTTTTCTAAGCTTTTTTATATTTTTTTTATATTTTTTTGCTTACCCATGGTAATCATTTTCGTGGATGTCATAACCCAATGCCTGCACATAATTAAATACGAAAAGAAAAAAGAAAAAAAAAATTAGCTCATAGTTTAATTAGGACAGTGGTTATTGTAATGAAGATTTAAAATTGTTAACGGGGAAATTACTCGCAAACCAGCCAGGGTACTGCCGTAGGTTTTGAAAAGTTCAGTCCGAAGAATCGGGGCTTGGGTTTTTGGGAATCCACATTTCTCGATAAGGAAATCTGTCAAAAGTCGTCATATCCAACGCCACCAGTCAAAATCTTGAAGCCTAACTCCCATGGGTTATAACAAATTTCATATTTTGAACATTCTTTGAACGAAATCACAGTTAAATCTAAAAAATTAAGCCAGTAATTTAAGGTAAATTTAGTCTTGATAAAACCCAATAAGACCATGGAAAAGCAAAACAGAGGTCTGCAGAGACCTTCGATGTTTTTCTTGCAAGCAGCAGCAATTCCGGTGTTGAAGGGGTACAGAGTGTCATCCAGGTCTGTATGAAAAAACAGAGTAAGAATCTAAAATCTTGGAGATGAAGAAGAAGAAGAAGAAAAGTAGGTTGTAGTTACCGAAAATGAGGCAGTCTAAAGAAGAAGCCATGGCTGAAAATGGAGATGAAATTGAAGGCTAAACAGAGAGAAACAGAGAAAAACAGAGAGGTAAGTGAAGAGAGGAAGAAGAAGCAACAGAAAAGCAGAGGGAGCGAAGAAGAGAGAGACGAGTAGTCGCATATATAGGGAAAGGCGTAAGAGATACGCGCTTGGATAAAGATGTGTGAACATGCTGAGTCAGATTCCTAATTTTTATTATTTTAAAATTCTCGAAAAAAATTATTGAATGTAACCGTCTTAATTTAGCTGTCTTTTAGCGGTGTTCATGAGTTCTATTGGATTGAATTTTGTGATATTTTGAAATCTAATTGTAAGGGTCGTAAATTTTTATAACTCAATTAACTTTGGTTAAGTTATAAATCAACGTGATTATAGCTAAACTCATTAAAGTATATGTTTTCCACTAAGAAGTCAAAAGTTTGAATTCTCCTCACTCCATGCTGTGAAACTCAAAAAAAAAAAAAAAAAAAAAAAAATCAAAACTCATACCTTGTGGTTATTTGGTAGAGCTACTTGACTTTCAAATTTGTCTTTAACTAAGGGCATTTAGAAAAGCCAACTTTCTGAAAACTCTTATAACTAATTTAATCTATACAATTTGAGTTTAGGTTTAAAATAAATTTAAATTAGATATAGAAATGAGCTTGAAGTCGAAATGAATAAAATAACAATAAGTTTATAAAATTTAGGTTAAAAAATACTTTTGGTACTTAAAATCCCATTTAATAACCATTTGGTTTTTAGTTTTTTGTTTGAAGATTGAATTTGTCTTCTCCCAATTTCTCTACAATGAAGTCATATTTCTTAAAGAAACATTTGAATTTTTAGCCAAATTCCAAAAACAAAAACAAGTTTTCAAAAACTACTTTTTTTAGTTTTCAAAATTTTACTTGGTTTTTGAAAATACATGTAAAAAGTAGATAATAAAGCAAAGAAACTCATAGTTGCAAGTAGTATTTATAGGCTTAATTTTCAAAAACCAAATGATTATCAAACAAGACCTAAACTTTTATAAAGTAACAATTAGTCAATGAACTTTGAAATTTGTAATAATTTAGTCTCTAAACTTTAGTGTGTAATAATGTAGTTCCTATACTTTCAAGTTTGTAATAATTATCCTATAGTAAAAAATTCTATCAAAATTAAATATTAATTTTTATTATTTAACTATTTAGACTTATAATTTATAAATATATTGGATCCTTAATTAGTTTATTGATCTACCGATATAAAAAATTTCATTGAATCTTAACAATATTTTCAAGAGATGGACTAAATCGTTACAAATTTAAAAGTACATGACTAAATTGTTACATACTAAAATATAAGACTAAATCTAACAAATCAATGTTTAGACTAAATTGTTACTTCTATAGAAGGTCAATAACCAAAAGTGACTTTTAACCTAAAATTTATTATTATATATCATCAATTTTCAACCAAACCCAACACGTGGTATCAATTCTCTCAAAAAAAAAAATTCTCTCAAAAAGGGTAAAAAAAAAAAAACGAAAACACGTGGTACGTACTAGAAAGGGAGATGAATTTAAAGATTGGTGTGCCGAGTTGGAATGGGGCCCACCCCAGCCACGCGGTTTGATTAGGGTTAAGACGAGACGAACCTACGCCGTTTTGAAGCACGTGTCCAACTCGGAGTTTCCAACTACCACCCACGTGCGACTTTTCAGCCTTACTTCCGAAGCAATTCAGAATGCGCGTGTTTGGTTTTAATTTCATAATTTTCATTTTCATCTTGTTTATTTAAACTAATTGTTACATTAAAGAAATAAAAAGTTCTTACTCAAAAAAAAAAAAAAAAAAGAAATAAAAAGTTGGACGCTTTTAAGTCCTTCTTTACCTTTTTTTTTTCTTCCTTTCTATAAAAAATTTCATCTAAGAAATTTTCAATTTTGTTGTACATTTATTAAACAAATGATGATGTTAAGTTGAAAAAAATAATAGAATGAGATCGTTGGAATTGAATCACTTCAGTTGGTTTGAACTATTTTTAATGGTTAAATTACATTTTTTAGTATGATTAAATTATTTGTAACAAAATTTGCTTATCACAAGTGCATGAGTCAAGTTTTAATAAAATGATGAGTGTAGAGTGTCGTACCCATGATTGATTTTCTAGTTTACTCAAGTACCACGAATACAATCGTCAATTTTTATTTAGAGAAATCAATCGAACGATGGAATCTAAGACTAAATTAAAAAACTGAAAATAAATGTATGAGAACATCATAGGTAATTGATTTCACCAATTAGAAAAATTAATTAATTAAATAAATAACCAAGATTGATGGACAAACATTCCATAAGTCAATAAGACATAAGTAAAAATTCTCTCCTAAGCATAATTAATTCTCTTTGCTAAATCACAAAACCAATATTTCTATCTAGTTTTAATAACAAGCACAGTCCACTCTTTTAACATCTAAAAGAATCCTAAATCTCCCTGATAGAATGAACGTTTCATTCCGCAGCGGAAACATTTGATCGTCTTTGATTTTACTGAGAATTAAACAAAAACTAAGGTTAAGCAATAAATACCTTTGTATATTATGGAGATATTTTTGGCAGGTCTTTAATCTTCTTGCTCCAACTCCAACGAGGTTGAAACTCCAATTTCATAAAAGCCTAGAGATAATTCTCTAATTCTCTATTGAGAAGATGCGTCCCTAATGGCTCAACACAAGGTTCTACTTATAGAGTCCAAGGGCAAATCTTTATCATAATTAAAATAAATATTTAATATATTCAAATATATCTTATACTTATTTGAATTTCATTCAAATCTCATACGATATTTATTTATTTGAATCTTATTCAAATTTTACAAATATATTTTCTTTAATGTATCTAATATACATTAATTATTTTAATATTTTATGTATCAAATATAATAAATATATTTTCCTCTTTTATATTTAATATATCTAATATATTAAATATTAATTTGAACACTTCAAATTAAATACTAATTTGAACATTTCAAAATTTTCTTTCAACTATATTGATCTTTTAGCGTTACTATGAGCTAGCAAAGGGACCATATGAACTTACAGATTATAAGCTCCAATGGTACAAAATTAATTAATTAAACTCTTTAATTAATTAATTTTCATTAATTAACTCTAAGGTCACTCCATTATAGACCTAAAGTTGCACTCTTATGCACTGTAGAACAAGTTGTGTTCATGGATATAATCACTACATGCAAGTCGATCATTCACAAGTTGTTCGTAATTACAGTTGGGTCAAAAGTTTATTTTATCCCTATAATTACATCTTGCACCTTAAGTACTACTTATCCTCTAATGAACAATCTATTTATAATCAAATTATAAACTAAGTTCCTCTCGGACCACTGAGAAGGTAGAGCCCCATTTGTTCAAGTCCTGAAATCAGTACTTAAGGAAACTACTCATCTACTTACCCTATATGAGAATGAGTGAATTCTATCTTATGAGATTATGTTCCCAGCTCCCTATTTGGTCAAGTCCCCAAAATAGTAGGCATATTGAATCGACTACAAAAGTCACTCTCATCGATGCAAATAAAAGGACAAGCCCTCACAGACAGGAATTCATAACTTACTCAGGATTAAGATCAAGTCGCAAATGATCATCCTGATGAAATATTAATATTCTCAATTAATGGATTTACAAAGAGAGATTAAATATTTTGTGGTCTAGTCTTATACAAACTCATTGTATAAGATACCCCTACTCACATATCTCCACATGAACGATTTGGATCAAATCATTTGTAACTATTACAAAGTGGGCTGTATCAATAGTGTTACTAGGATAAGACGCTCAACTTCATCCATATACTATGACCCTTTAGGTTATTTTTTGAACATGATCCTTTTGTATGTCAACCACATACTGCTCAAGATTACACTAATAACTTTGAATTTTTTATATAATGGATAATATTATATTGCAAATAAAATAATCGAAATTATTATTAATTATTAAATAAATAAATAATTACAAGGCTTTAGGGCATAAATTCCAATACTCCCTATCTTAGAACTACTTTAGTCATTCAATTAAATTCTAACTAACTCTTCCGAGCGTAAAATTTGGAACCAACAACAATTAATATGTGATCAAGAGATAAAAACATTAAGCACATAAAAGCATGAATGAAATAAGAGTGCAGTCCATCAAGACATTCAATTAATTCTAACGACTACATCAATCCCTAAGATAAAAGAGTTTAGTCACTCATATTTAACAATCCCAAATACAAAGCTCAATAAAAATCGCATACGAAAAGTAAAAGATCTAAGGGAAACATGAAGAAAAAAATTGTTGTCTTGAGTGCCAATCGTTCGTTCTGTTGCGATGTCCACAATCTCGAGCTTGAAAATTCATTTCCTCGCTCCAATGATCTCCTCTTGCTCTCAAAATCAAGCAAGTTTGGAAAATAGAGTTCTTTCAACAAAAATTCTCCCCCAAAAATGGCTAAAAGATGCATATATAGAAAAAAGAGCAATGTTGAGATACTGCCCTAAAACCGTACAACTATAAATGAAAAATGGTGTAGCGTTGAGATGCTAGCCATAGTGTCTCAATGTTATAGATGAAAATGAATAAGGTGCGCACGTAGGGCGTTGAGCTTGGCATTGGTCATCAATTCACAACATTAAGATGCTAAAATGTAGCGTCTCAATGCTACACATGTGAATTTTTTGGCTTGTTTGCAATGTTGCTCAATATTGCTCTGGCTTGATTTAAGCATGATTTCAATTTAGTCTACATAGTTTTAAAAGTTTTATTTTTTCAATTTAGTATTTACTATTTGGTTAAATCTCACAAATCATTCATAAATTGTTTTTTTTTTCCTATCGATTTGAAAAAACCAATGTAGAAAAAATGTGTCCAATTATAAAGATTAGTTTGAAACTTTTAAAATTATAAGGATCAAATTGAAAACTGTAATCAAACTATAGAGATCAAATTTGAATTTGCCCATTTTTAATTTGCCAATTCAATTGTATAAAGTCTAATCGTGAAAATTAGTTAATTTATTTGATTTGCATATACGTTTATAGTTTTGATACGTTTTTGTAGAGTGATCAGTTCAATTTTTAAACCGTGAATTTAGGGCTCGTTTGATAACGTCCCTGTTTCCTATTTCTTGTTCATGTTTCTCATTTTTCAAGAAACAGACATGTTTGATAAACGATCATGTTTCTTGTTTCTAAATTTTTTAGAAACGTTTCTAAAAAAATGGCAGATTTTGAGAAACTTCAAAAAGTAGTTTCTCAAATTCTGTTTCTGTTTTTTTTTCCAGGTTTCATGCATGTATTCCTATTTCTCTTTATACCCATCTCTCTCCTCTCTCTTCTTTCTCTCTCTTCCATTCTTTTTTTCTTTTAATACTTTTTAATCTTTTTATTTTTTTTCTTCTTTTTTATTTTTATTTTTATTTTTTGATTTATTTCTTTCTATTCGTTCTTTCTCTTTCATCATAATCTTTTTTCTTTTAATAGTTCATTATCTTTTACTTTTCTTTTTTCCTTTTTACTTTTCTCTTTTCGTTTATGTTTTTTTCTTCTCTCTTATTTTCTTATTTTCTTTTACTTTACATTAACGAGCTTACAGTTATTATTTTATATTTAATTCTCTATTATTTTTTCTTTTGGTACGATTTTATTTTTTTTATTAAATAAATAAACTAATAATGTATTTCATGTTTACCATTAAATGTAAAAAATATATACATTCTCTATTTTTTTTCTGATTTTACTTGCGTGTATTATTGGCTAATACATTTTTTAAGAAAAAATAAAAATAAATTTTATTATTAAATTAAAGAAATGTGGGTATGTTCGATTGTCTGACCTTAGACAATTTACAAATTCGTTTAATTGAACTAACTCTTGTAAGTCAAAATCGTTCAAGGTGAATTGATTGAAATGAGAAATAACATTGCAAATCAAATTTGAACAATATTTGAAGGATAAATTTATTATTATTATTATTAATTAGGTGTTGGACCTTAATAAAATACTATAACCTCTTTATATATGTTTTATATTTATTTTAATGCATGTTATATGTTTTATTATAGTATATGTACTAAACTTTTTTTTACCAAAAAACAAGAAACAAGAAACAGAAATAGTTATGAAACATGTTTCTGTTTTTAGTTTTTAAGAAACAGAAACAAGAAACGAGAAACAGAATCAGGAAACAAGAAACAAGAAACGAGAACGTTATCAAACGGGGCCTAATGTCCCCAAATTTTTTAAATCAATACCCATAATTTGGCTAAAAGTTAAATGTGATGAAAAATTAACATAACATTACAAAAGTGTAAGAAAGTCTAGAGACACTAAAGTGAGCTTAGCTGAGCGATAATTGAGATGTACCCTCAACAAAGAGGTAAAAGATTTGGATATCTCCACCTCGGAATGTTGTTGAACTAAAAAAAAAAAATTCTAGAAACTTATTAGACACAAAATCGAAAGTTTAAATCGAAAGTTTTTATGGACTAAATTTGTAATTTAACTTGACATGTACTCCTTCCTTTAAGGTCGGATGTTTGAATCCTCATTCTCCCACATTTGTTGTACTAAAAAAAAAATTGTAATAAATTAAAATAGTTGGAATATTTTTGATAGATTAATTTAGTTCTCAATCTCCAATTATATAATTTGAAATTCTTTAAAAAATATAAAATTTTGAAATAAAAATAATATGGAGTGCATTTCTTTTTGTTGTATTGTAGTTGAAATAGTTAAAAACTATGTTGATAAATATTCTATCCTGTTATATAAGCTACCTCTAGATACAAATTTAAGAATCATCTTTTGCCCAAAGAAAAAAAAAAAGGAATAATAATGAATTTTAAAAATCTTATTCTTTTTCTTCATTTATTTTCACAATTAATCATATTTGTTGTTGATGAACAAATTCCAGCAAAGGGAACACACTTAATGGTCTGCAAAATAATGGATGGTTCCCCAAAATGCCTCACACAAATGTAGCTGTTGTCCCTCACATATATACCCATGATCTTCCTCTTATCTAGTCAATGTGGGACTTTTGTTGCACTGCAAACATTTGGGCCCTCCTTTAGTCTCGAAATAGTCTATCAGGACCTGTTTGGAGAGCTGAGTGAGTTATAATAATCTGTAAAGTTAAATGGCTCTGCATCCCAAACACAAATTATTATAACTCATTCAACTCTCCAAACAGCTCCTTAGTCTAAATTTACTCATACCATTTTTATGCAACTTTTTATACTTTTTTATTGGTCATAACTTTTATACGTTTTGATCTCTAAATTTTCATATAATAGTCTTTTTCATTAGCTATTTATCCTAAATTTAACTTACTTCGTAAGTCTATACAATACGTACTGTATAATATTCATAATAAAACAAATATAAAAGTTAAACGAGTAAAACAAAAATCCAAACCCGTCGTTTTCAAAATATGAAATTTAAATGATAAAGTTAAATTGACTCTATTATATATCTGCATAAAAATACATCTCAAGCATCAGCTATCGCTTCACTTATCGATAACCCACTAGCTCTTGCTTTGGAGAAGGGGTTACGAAAGCCCTCATTGTCTCCATACAAATTATACAATCACATTTGGCAATGACGTATTCCTAAATAATTCCAATTATTAAAGTAAAAATATTATTAATTAAACAATAAAATTGAATCTTCAATAATTAATAGGCGATGTGACGCATTTGTGACTTTGTGTGTATTACATAACTCCATTACTAATCTCATGACTTTTTATCTCTAACGGACCGTTCGATGCCCAAAATAAAATTGATTTGAAATAAAATATTTGAAAATGATATTATCGAATATAAAAAATTACTGTGTTTGGTTATGCAACGTTATTAAAATTTTGCCAACATGAGTTTAGATCAGTAGCACTTAACATGTACTTCTTCATTTGAGGTCGGAGGTTCAAATTCTCATACCCACGCAATTGTTGTACTAAAAAAAATATTATTAAAATTTTATATAAATAAATGATGCTGACATGATAGACAATCAAAGAGAGTAGTACCCATTCTACGGACGGACCATAATTTTTTTCAATTGTTATTGTGTCCAACTTCATAAACTTGTACCAAAAAGAGTTAGAAGTCATTATCCATTCCCATCATTCTTTAAGTCCTTTGTACCTAGTGGTCCCTAAGTTTATTGTATTTTGTTAGATATCTTAATGTTAATTATTGGTTTCTATCACATTATATATTATGATATATGTGGCTAGTGTTTTTACACTAAGGTTGCACTGAAGGAATATAATAAAATTTTCATAACATAAAGTTGTTTACATTTGTATTTTTACCATTGCAGATGACGTATATAGGCAGCAACTCTTATAATTTTAAATTAACTCTTTTTTTAGCTCATTTTTAAGTTTCATTTGTGATTTTATTTGCATTTTTTTAATCCTACTATTGGGTTATTAGTTGGCTGATAATAACATTTTTTAAAAAAAACTATATAATCGGTGTAGAAAAGTTAAGAGCTCTCTTGATAATCACATTTTGTTTTTATAATTTTATGATTTAATAATTTTACGACTTGTTTAGCATTCATTTTTTAGATTGTACTATACTTTTTAAAACATTCTCTCAAAGTCAAGTAAATAAATATTTATTATAGTAATTAAAAGAAACAACATATAATATTTTAAAATATTGTGCCAATGTGTTCAATAATACATTAAATTTCCTTGAAATTGATTATCTTTTTGAATTACAATTGTAACCAATATTCCTATTTCATAAGCTTTTGTAAGAATTAACAAAATTAGATAATTTTGAAATAAAATTAACATCTTACTATTGCTAAACATTGTCTAAGAGTACTTTTAGGTGGAGAAAATCATAGTGTAAATTCTATTTTGGTCTTCTATCTCATAAAATATTTTTTGTCTCTACAATTTTTAAATTTTCAATATTTCATTTTGGACCCCAATCTTTAATGTCATATTATATATGCATGTTTTTGAACTAAAAAATAATTATATATGTATTTTATTAAAAAAACCATTTTAGTGAATGTTGCTAATTTTTTATTAAATATTTGACAACAGATTTAATATATTTTGAAATTTGACACCAAACTATTCCTATGTGGGAGTTCAAATACTTATTTACATTAATATTTACCCCTCATTAATTAAAAAAAAAGTATAAATCTCATATGAGTATTTGAAACTTATAGAATTATTTTATTTTGATCTTTGAAAATTTTAAATATTTATTTTACTATCTACACTTTTTCGAATTTAGTTATATTTCATTCCAAAACTTTCAAAGTATCTATTTAGTCCATCAAAATTTAACAACATAATAATGTTGGTTTTTGTATTTAGATATTAAATTACAAAATTTAATAAAATATTTAAAAATTGGAGAGAGATAGAGAGTCGTTGGGTAGGCAGGTCAGCAACAGCATTCAACATTATCCTTATTCACCATTATTTTTCTTTTTTGAAAAGCCTCATTCACCATTATTTAAATTATATTCCTTCTAACTTTGAATTTTCCTATATTATTTTTGTGTCAGAAATCTCTTATTTGTTAAGGAAAAACAAATCAATTTATACCTTAAACTTTACAAGTTGTATCAATTAAAAAGATGCACTTTCATAAGTGTATCAATTTACACTCTTCGTTAAAATTTGTTTGAAAAACGTTAATGCATCATTTTCTTACGTGTGGAAACTTATAATTGTATTGAGCAAACATCGGCTAAACCTTCAAAAGTGAATCAATTTAGACAATTTATTATAATTTCCTTTGAAAACCTTCAATATACCAATTCTCATATGTGTGTAGGCTTCTTCAAATGTCATATTAATGATATGGACAATTTTTATCATCCTACCAAATTAGGAAAAAAATTATTACTTAATTCTTTCTAGTTGAGATGGATTATTTTAATTAGGCTAATATCATCCTCAAAAGGCGAGCAATCTCCCAAATACTCTATAGTTGAATGAAATTTGCAACCTTGAGCTCTAAATTGTTCATAGGAGGAGAAATAGGTTGGAAAGTAGTTTAAGGAGATTAATATTGGTGTTGTCATTGTCTATACATTCCTAGTTTATGGAGGGCATGACCTCAAGTAAAACTTGTCTAGGGTTTAGTACCTAATGGTGCCTCAAGAATAGATGCCTTATGATTTTGGAGAATTCTCAACACCTATTTGGCCACTAAAGTTTGATTTAAAGCCTTCACCTACTTGAATAACATAATTTTTTTCATTTCATCCAATGAATTTTATTTTGTACATTTTGTCATTCACCACCAAAAGCGAGCAAACATGTTAAAAACTTCTGAACAAAGCCTTTAGAGAGACAGAAATACTTTTGATTAGAATTTCCTTGCCCCACCCATAGAGAAGAATTTCACTTTTCCAACCTTGCATGAGTTTTCAAATACAGTCCTTGAAAAAAAATCGAGTCATTCATATTAGATTACATAGGGTTCCATCTCAAAACCAATTGGCAATGAGAGGAGTAGCCCATGTATGTTATAAATTGTGAGGTCTCTCTACATTTTTTCAATGTGGGTTTCTCAACATGCACCCTCAAGATAGTACCTCTTTGGGTTCACCATTTTTGAACCGAATACCCGTTTGAGTTTAATGGGTTCTGATACCATATTAGATTACATGAGGTTCCATCTCAAAATCAATTGGCTGTGAGATGGAACCCCATGTGATATTATGGTATCAGAGCCCATGAAGCCCAAACGGGTATTCGGATAAAAAATTTTCATTGTCTTGAAAATGAGGACGGTGAACCAAGATAGAAACCTGAACTCTGCAGCAATCAAACACCTAACAACCATTGAAGATACTGCTGATGATCAATATGAGTGTTAGGCAAGAAAGAAAATGTAGAGGATACATTCAACAACATTTGATTAGAAAGTTTTACTCATATGCAAATCCAAGTTGTAACATAATTTTTTTAAGATAGATTCATTCAACACGATCAAAAGCCTTACTAAGGTAAAGTTTAAGAGCTCCCTTATACCTTGTCTTTCAAACTTTTTATTCATTTATAGCCCGTTTGGTTGGAGGATTTGAGGGTGGGAATGGGCTTGGGCATTCCAAGCCCATATTTGGTATAAGCTTTTGAAATGTATGCCTGGGAAAACCTTTTTTCCAGGCATCATGAATAAGTGTGATGGCTGGGTTTCTTTAACCCGTAGAGATTCATGGGTTTCTTTCAAAACCCTTCATTTCTTTATTATACTTTCTCTCTTTTTATGGTTTCAATTCTCTATTTTTCTTTATTTTTATTATTTTTTATTTCTTTTTTTTTTCTCTCAACTTTTCTGAATATTTCCATTATTTTTTATTTTTTTTCTCAACTTTTCTGAATATTTCCATTATTTTTTTTTCTTTTTTTTTTTTCTCAACTCTCCTCCCTATTAACTTTTCCTTCCTATCCTTCTTTTTCCTTTCTCTCTTTTTTTTTTTCCTTTTTTTCTTTTTACTATTTTACCTTCTTTTTCTTGTTCTATTATTTTTCTCTCCTCATTTTTTTTCCTTTTGCTAACATAGTATAAATTTTTATTTTGTATATATTTAGTGGCCACTTTTAGACATATTATATTTGATTTTTGAAATATAACAGTCATAATTAATTTATCAACTTGATTATTGTACTGATTAATTATAATTAAAAATTTATATAATTTTATTAATTACATTTCTTTGAGGATAATTATGAATATTGATGACTAAATAAAATTATAAATCTAAAATTTAAGATATATTATTTATAATAAATTTACTAATGAATAAAAATTAAATTAAAATTATTTTAATAAATTGACTTAATAAAAATAAATTAATAAGAATAATTATTTTAAAAGTAACTCATGTAAATCTGACAATATTCTCATGTAAATACATAAATCATTTATTCCCATGAAAATCTGTTAGCATTCTCATGCACAACCAAACACAGTTATCTTTAATTCCCAGACATCTTATTCTCAGATATCTTATTTCTAAGTATATTTTATTCTCAGGCATTTAGAAAACCTTAAACCAAACGGCCCCTTATGGGTATGAAGGCATTTATGGGTAGGAATGATGTTATCACTAACTGCGGATTCGGAAGAAAAGATGATTGTAGTAGTTCAGATATTATGTAATGTAGAACATGCTTAAGTCTGTTAGCCAAATATTTTAGCAACAATTTTATATGATACATTAAAAATTTCAGTTGTTTGTTTCTAGCACCTCACCCCTTAGTTGTCTTCTTATAGTGACTAATTTTCAAATTACACTCTTTTTAAAATTTCCAAATTATTTTAAAAAATAAAATAGGTAGCACAACAGTTCAAATATCATTTTTTTTCATAATACTTGGATACATTATTCATTTGAATAACATGAAATAATTAATATATAAAAAGATTAAATAAAGAATACTTCCAATAAAATAAATAAATAAACAATAATAATAATAACAACATGCCTTTCATGAAATGTCTAATCATTAATTTTCTATACGAAAACTACTATAAAAAAAAAAAGTTTCTATGAAAACTTAATGTTACATTTTAGAAATTACTCATAAATTTTATAAAAACGAAAAATATTCAAATTCATCCACCTCAATCAATATTTTAAAATTGATACAGCTTACCAAGTGTAAGGGTAAAAATTAATTTTTTTCTTTTAATTCACATAATTTAAAAAGAAATGGTTTAGGTCCCATTTGATAACTATTTGGTTTTTGATTTTTGATTTTTGAAAATTAATCCTATAAATACTATTTCCATGTCCTATGGGTTTCCATGTTTTATTATCTACTTTTTACATATGATTTCAAAAACCAAACCAAAATTTGAAAACTAAAAAAAGTAGTTTTCAAAAATTTTGATTTGTTTTTGGAATTTGGCTAGAAACTCAAATGTTTCCTTAAGAAAGATGGAAACCATTATAGAGAAGGTGAAAATCATTGTAGAAAAATTGTGAGAAAACAAGTACAGTTTTCAAAAACCAAATGGTTATCAAACGGGGCTTTAGTTTTTAACTTTTAAAAGGTTAGATTCAGATCCATTTCATTAACCACTTCAACAAGAATGTGTGACAACCATGTCCTTGCTATACACGTTTTAACTTTATTTATTTTCAACTTTTAAGGTAGACAATATATATTATAGCTATAGATGTCATTCGACTATATAATAAATCATATCATTCTTTTTCACCAATAGAGATGGATGGATTTGGAAATTTTTCTACAATTAGATGTTTTATTTTTTTGAGTTTTGAGTAAACAAATTGGGTTTGTTTGTTTGCGTTGTTGTTGTTGTTGTTTTTTTTTTTTTTTTTGGTATAGGATAAGAGGAGGGTATATCATTGATAGGAGAATCGATGACCAATTTTATTGCACACAACCAGTAAGCAAAGGAAAGAGCTCGATTTCAATCTTATACTCTGTGTTTCATCTGGTTCGGTTGCACATATTCCTTATAAGCAAAGCTTTTCATTAATTTTCATGAAGGAAGAATTTGTAGAGAGAGGAATAATAATAATAATAAATGTTTTCTATCCAAAACTTAACGATAAGGGTGTTTTGAAATTTTTTAAAAGATCAAAAGTATTAATGTAACCTTCAATGTACAAACTTGAATATCCTATAATACAATTTTTTTTTTTCTAGCTCTGTTCGGGTCGTGTGGTGATCTATGAGATGGGTCATCTTGAGAGAACCCACTCCTAAGTCCTACCCATAAAATTGATGGGGATTCAGTTAAAAACCCCGAAAGCCAGTCCATCATGCTAGAATGGGCTAGATATTCACTTAAGCCCAAAATTTGGTCCATTATATTGGAGTTGGAATCGTGTCGTTGTTGACATAATCACCCAATTTTATTTAGAGAAAGAAATAAAAATATGAATAAGATTAAAATAAAATAAAAACATAAAATAAAAGATGGAGAACAATTAGGAAAGATATATCTTAAGGAGTTGATTTCACCCATCATACCAACGATTCAATTAATTAATCAACCAAGATTGATATAAAAATAATCCATAAGTTAGGAAGACAACAGTAAAAACTGCTTCTTATGAGCACAATTAAATGATAAGAGTATTAATGAAACTTTAATATTTTCCATCCAAAACTTAACGATAAGGGTATTTTTGAATGATTTTGAAAGGTCAGGGGTATTTTTGAAATTTTTTAAAGTTTAGGAGTATTATTGAAATGAAACTTTAATGTTTTCCATTCAAAACTTAACAGTAAAAATATTTAACTCATAATTTCTTAAAATATTCTTGTTTTGTCTTAAGATCAATTGAAAATATTTAAAAGATTGATTGGAAATAAGAATGAAGGCAATTGGAATAAGTTTCTAAATAAATAAAGCTTGTTTGCAGGAAATGTAGAAATTGCAAAACCAAAATTGCAAAATCTCGAAACTGCAATTTATAGTAGCAGAAGAATTCAAAGGAAACAATTTATGCACACAACCCAATTATGGAAAGCCTAAATTACCGCACGAATTAAGGGAATTGGAGCACAATTTCTAGATAATTCAACCCTAGGGAGGATCTACAAAGGGCGGAAGAAGAGAGGCAGCAAGGAGCGTTCGTTTTCTGGAGAGATTTTGGCTCGTGGGTTTTCAATTTTAGAAACTTTGTTTTTCTGCAAAAAGGAGATTCCCTCTGTTCTTGCTGAGGGTTTCAGCTACACTTCTTCATTCTGTTTCTCTTTTATTTTCTAATCCGATTCAAGTGAAGCTTGGATTGTTAAGACTAATCGTTTCTTCGAAATAGTGAAAAGATGAAGTTGATTGGAATGGAGAAAGGATTCGAAGAAGCGTAGATCATTTCTATTTCTATTTAATTCTATTCTTGCAAGGAGTGATTCTGTTTTTTGGATTCATTTTGTTATTTGGAAAAGCTCAGTTGACAGTGTATTGAATTACTTCTATTCAATTTATTTTTGCTCTCTTGAAAACGTTTCATGTAGTTTACGTTCAGATGGAAGTTTGATTTTTTTTGTGCCCTCTGTTGCTATTCAATTTGGGAATTTTTGGGAGGTTGTAATTGGGCATGTATCCAGAATTGTATTGATTATTATTGCCCAAGCATTCTGTTATGCAAAGCTGTTTAGGATAGAATTTTGCATTTATTCATTCAGTTCGAGTTATCAGTAGCAAACTATTTAATTTTCTAAAGAGTAATTGTAGCCTAAATTCCAACAAAAACCAAGCCTTTGTTTGCTTGTGTTGAATAAATTTCCGTTGAGATCATAGAATGATCAACTAGGGTAGCAACTTAAGCTTAGATCTAATACCGACAGGGTTAGTGATAAGCAGATTTCGCACAAGTGATGGAGCAAAGAGCTTAGACATAAGCCAATTCTTTACCATAGACATAGGGATTAAAGACTCCAAAACCCATAAAATTGTTGAGCTGAATTATCTAAGATAGAGAGACTATAGACATATAAGTCACTCATTTAGCCTCCTAAAAACTTAATTACAAGGTGAATAAGAGTAGCAATTTTGGTTTACAATTGAGTGTAGAATAGGTTGGAATTGTAATATTGGTTTGCAATTAAAACTTAGGTCAATGACATTCTTGAGCCCCTCCTTTATTTAATTTTTTTTTTGCAATTTCATTTACCAAGTCTATCTAGTTTGCTATTCAATATTGGAAATTTTCGATTATGCAATTCAATTATGCAATTTTCATTACTCAATTTTGCAATTTTTGGTTTCTGCAATTCAGTTCTGCAATTTTTGTCACTTCAACTTGCAATTAGATTATGCAATTATTTTGTTTTACCAACACACCATCCCAACATTATTTTTGCAATTTTTTGTTTTAAGTTGCAATTTCCTTACACTTTACTTTACAATATTTTTGTTACACCATTATCTATGGGATTCGATACTTGGTACTTACATACCATTTTATATTACTTCGATCGCGTGCGCTTGCGTGTACACCTATCAATGATCTTGGATCGACCTATGGTCTTGTTGATCTTGGATCGGTCTGTCAGTTTGTTGATCTTCTTAAAGTCTTCCAGTCCTTGAATTTTCTGAATTCTGAATTTTGTGTCTTCTAAATTCTTTAAATTTTCTGACTGAACTTGAAGCTTATGAACATCTGGCTGAATGTTCTGGATTCTGGCTCCTCTAAATATCCTCAAATGACCTCCTCTATTTATAGAGTTTGTGGACTTTGTATGGGCTTGGGCTTAGTTGCTTTGGGCCAAACTTTTGGACTTAAACTTATATGGGCTTAATTCAATTCTTTTCAATAAGCTTAAATTATTGAAATTTAGCCCAATTCCTTTTTTATGATCTTAGACTAAACTAACTTCAGGTCCAACTACCATGTGGCATAATTTGATTGGACTGGCTTAAGTTGTCCAGTGGATCAATACTAGACATGTGAAATTATTTGATTTGTTAATTTTTCATGTCTTTTAATTTAATTTGAGGACATGTGTAAATATGTAATTGGTCACAAATTTATTTTATCGTTAATTTAAATTAATGACGTGACAATTTGTGATTGACAGAAATTTCTCATTCAAAACTCATAGTTTAGGGGTATTTTCTATAATTTAGCCTTTTTAAAACAACATTTCTTGAAGATACTTTAAAAATATTTTAAAGAATTATTTAAAAAACTTATTGCAAAATTTTAATATTTATTTCTAATTATATAAGGATGTATATGAAATTCAACTCAGGTGAGTTTATTTATTTATTTTTTTAAATTTAATTAAATAAAAGAGAAGCTTGTTATTATTATTATTATTATTTTTTATTTTTTAGTATAGAAACAAAACTAAAAAACAGAGGCTTAAGTGGGAGAGTCCCTTCGGTTTCCACCATTTTCGTCAAGGTGAGCGCCTGAGCTACCCAAACCGGAGCTTCTTCAAGCTGCACTTCATCTCTACGGTTGCTGCGAGCATGGATTGCGAGCGAGTTTGCTGCCTGATTCGCCGTTCTAGAGGTAAGTATGAGTCCTTCAAATTCGCCTGCATTTAGAGAAAAACGAATTTCATCTACAACATTCTGCAATTCGTTTTCATAAATCTCAGTTCCTTGAACCAGATGCCACACTATGCGAAAATCGGTCTCCACCCAGAATGGTTGGATGCCCGAATCCTTTGCAAGCTCGATTCCTTCCCTAATTGCTAAAGCTTCTGCCATCTCCACCGTACCCGTGAAGGGGCTGCTCGTCTGTGATGCTGCCATTACTTCCCAAAAGCCATTCCGAATGATGATACCAAGGCTGAATACTCCATCTTTCACTGAAGCGTAAGTATTGACCTTATAAGAGTTTAGATCTGGTGCCCTCCATCTCTCTATCTGAATGTTATTGATACTCTGATTGCAGGTAATTGTTACTATCTGAAGTGGTTGAATTTGTCCTTGAATGCTTCTGGACTGGATATTTGGGATATTAAACTCATCGAATTCTTCCAAATAGCTAATCGCCTTAGCAATAGGATCTTCCTTGATTAATGAAGTCTGATTATGTAGCCTATGGTTCCTTCCATTCCAAAGCGTCCAAAGAATCATTATGAAAGTCCTCAGCTCCTCTGTAGTAAGCACTTCACGAGCCCTGCAAGAAAGCTGTAGAATATCAGTGTAAATGTAATTGAGTAACTTACCTGTCGGTTGCCAAATAGCCCATTGCTTTTGTGCTTTTTTGCAACCCCAAAGAGTGTGTATCTCGGTTTCTGCTACTTTCTTACAGCTTGGGCAGTGACTTTGAGTGTCTACCTTTCTCCTTGCAAGATTATGAAGAGTAGGATGTTTAAGCACGCCCTCCATTTAAAGATTTTGACTTTGTGAGGTATGTGGATCTTCCAAAAGGCTTTCCACCATTCCTTACTAACATTTGGATTAGAAGACAAAACTTCATTGTTCACTTGAATAGCCAGCTTATACCCACTTTTTAACAAAGTAATGTCCTCTCTTATCATAGTGCCAAAAGAAATAGTCGCTAGATCTCCGTCGGGGTAAAGGGATACTTTGGATAAGAGCACTATCATCAATATAAAAAATGTGGTCGATCATTTGACTATTCCAACTTCCCTATTCATTGATTAAAAAGCTTATCCAACTACAAGTGAGTGGTCGAGGTCGAGACAGTACCTTAAAAGTAGTCTCTCTAGGGATCCAAGGGTCAACGTAGATATCATTGGATTGTCCATTACTAATCCTCCATCTCCCTCCTTTTAGTGCAAGCTCCCTACCATAGAAGAGGCCTCTCCAAACATATGAGGGTCTCCACCCAACCTTAGCATTAAGGAAATTATCTTGAGGGAAATATCTTGCTTTGAGAACTCTAGATAGAAGGGATTGTGGACGATTCAAAATTCTCCAAGTGTGTTTCACTAACAGTGCTTGGTTGAAAACATGAATATCTCGAAACCCGAGGCCACCCTGAACTTTGGGAATTGTCATGGTCTTCCAATTTACCCAATGTAGTTTTCGTCCTTATTCTAAACTACCCCACCAAAAATTGGCCACTAGCCGATTCATATAGTTACAACACCTTAGAGGTAGCTTGAAACAACTAAGTGTAGGGATTGCTTGTGCCACAAATTTGATAAGGATTTCCTTGCCCGCTTTTGAGAACAGTTTTCCTTTCCATTCCTGTAAAGCCCTGTTCATCCTCTCTTTGATGAAATTTAAATAAGCACTTTTGTTTCTTGAGAGAAGAGGGGCATCCAAGGTACTTCCCATGGTTTGCAACTACATGGACCCACATAATATTGGTAATGAGTGTCTTTGATAAATCATCCACCTGCTTCCCAAAGGACACTGCTGATTTTTGGAAGTTGCTGACTTGACTTGTTGCAATCTCATAGATAGTCAAAATTCATTGGATATCTTGAGCCTCCTCTGACTTGGCCCTGAAGAATAAAAGACTGTCATATGCAAAAAAGAGGTGAGTAATAGAAGGAGCGCTTGGACCAATTTTAATCCCTGTTAGAGAACCATTTGATTCCGCTTTTTTAAGCAAACAAGAAAGTCCTTCAGCACAAAATAAAAACAGGTATAGAGATAAAGGATCACCTTGTCGAATATCTCTAGAGGGTTTAAAAGTACCAGTAAGCTCCCCATTAAACAGGATATTAAAATAAATCGACTCAACACACATCAGGATTCTTTTTATCCAGTTATCACTAAAACCCATTCTTCCCATCATGCATCTCAGAAAACCCCACTCCACCCTGTCATAAGCTTTACTCATGTCAAGTTTGAGAGAGGCATAACTTTTCTTCTTTGATTTGGATGTTTTAATGTAGTGCAAGCACTCAAAACCAACAATTACATTATCAGCTATAAGACGTCCAGGAACAAAAGCACTCTAATTATCACTGATAATATCATGAAGAACTAATTTCAACCTATTAGGAAGGACTTTAGAAATAAGCTTATAAAGAACATTGCAAAGACTAATAGGACGAAAATCATTCACTGTATTTGGCGTTTTATTCTTAGAAATGAGGACGATTTTCGTTCTACTGATTGCCTCAGGAAGAACACCCTCGTTCAAGCATAAGCACCATTGAGTGTTTTGATGGCCAACTAGATGCCAGTATTTTTGATAGAACAAAGTTGAGAATCCATTTGGCCCAGGTGCTTTCGTAGGGTTCATTTGCTTTAGTGCTAGCTTTATTTCATCTTCCGTAAACGCCCTATCTAATATGGAGTTCATTTCTATAGTTACTGTTGAGGGGGTCGATCTCACTGCACATTCATTAAGCACAAAATATTTAAACATATTAGAAAAGAAATCAAGAAAAGCATGTTCAATATCCTCCCTTCGTTCTATTCAATTGCCATCCTGATTCAAGAATTTTTCAATTCTGTTCTTCTACTTTCTCAGATTAGCCTTTGCGTGGACCTGTTTTGTGTTCTTATCACCCCATTTCAGCCAATCCTCTATGGATCGTTGTTTCCAGTATATTTCCTCCTCTAAAAGCACATTATCTAGCATTTTCTCCTCAGTCTTGATTTGGGCTATTGTGGCTTCATTTGGAATATTGTGAAACAAAGCCTCGATATGGTTCTTTGTCTCATTTGTTTTCTTTTTATAACAGTCTGTCTTGTTTCTACCCCAACTACTAAGATTATCTGCCGTGTGTTTGATGATAGACGAGAGGTTCCCATCCGATCTAGTCCCGTGGGGTTGGTACCAGGAATTTCTAATGAGATCTTCACAATCCTCATATCTTGTCCAAGCTTCTTCAAAATGAAATATGCGATTTTTCCTACGGTAGCTAGATTGCGAGGGATAGTCCTGTAAAAAAATATCAAGGGGTCTATGGTCAGAGCACAAAAAGTCAAAATGATTTACCAAAATAAAAGAGAAAAGAGAAAAAATGTCTGAATTCACCATGCAGTGGTCTAGCTGTTTTTGAATAAAAGCTGTGCCAGGTTGACGATTAACCCAAGTGAAAATATTCCCTCTGAAGCCAACATATCTGACCTTGCAATCATTGAGCACATTTAACAGGCCTTTACTGAAAGATATATCAGAATCCCTTCCATCATCTCTCTCACTTTCTTTTAAGATCACATTAAAATCTCCCACGATCATCTTTGGGAGGTGCACGCTGTCATTTAGACGTCTAATTAGAGTCCATGAGAGATGCCTATTCAAGGGATCAAGTTCCCATAGAACCTTGTAAATCGAAAATTTTTTCCTTCATATTTGATGGTTGTATCAATGTGTGGCCCTTGGAATAAAGTCAGCCGTTGAAGGTCAACGTCATCGCTCCAGAAAAGAGCTAAGCCCCCAGTTAAACCTTTGCTATTCACAAAAAAAACCTTCGAGAAGGACAATCATTCTTCCGCTTGTTCATTTTTCCTTGTTGGGATTTTGTTTCTATTAGAAACAAAACTTGAGGTTTCTTTTCAGACACTAAATCCAGATTTAGTGTCCTGGATGTTCGAGGATTCCCTGCCCCTAGAACATTCCAACTCATGATTTTCATTGTTCCCGGCGGGCATGTGATATATTTTCATGTGTGAAAGTAGGTTCTACTGGAACTCTTTTCTGACTTCCATCATCCTCTTTGTTTTCAGAAGTATTCCGCTTCCTTTGTTTAACTACCAGAGAACAAACTTCATTCTTTCCCTTTCCGGTAAATAGTAGGGTCAGATAACAATTCTCCCTCAGAAGCTTGCAGTCTCAAACTAGGATCCATGGGCAGTACAGATGGTTTGGCAGCCAGAAAACCAGTATCTTAAAGCAATTGAAGAGTATAATGACGTTGAGAAAGAAAAATACCTTTGGAAGACCTTGCTAATTCCAAGCCAAGAAAATACCGCAGCGAACCGAGGTCCTTTAGCTTAAAAATAGCATGAAGATGGTCTTTTAAAACTGTAATATCAGCCAAAGAAGCACCTGTAATGACTATGTCATCCACATAGACTAACAAGGCTAGAAAAGAAGAATTAGCACCACGCACAAAAAGGGAATAATCCGCTTTAGACTGCTGAAACCCAAGCTGTAATAAGACATGAGAAAATTTATCAAACCACTGTCTTGAAACCTGTTTCAGACCATAGATCGACTTATGTAATTTGCAAACCAAACGCTCCCCCTTAGGAGAGACAGCAGTATGCTTGTACCCTAAAGGAAAATCCATATAAACTTCCTCAAGTAAGTCACCATGCAAAAAAGCATTGTTGACATCAAGTTGTACCAATGGCCAATCCATAGAAACAACAATAGTTAAAAGAACTTTAACAGTGGTGAGCTTGGCAACAGGAGAAAAGGTCTCAATATAGTCAAGACCCTCATGTTGAGTGTATCCCTTAGCAACGAGACGAGCTTTAAAATGCTCCACAGACCCATCAGCTTTATGTTTGACCTTGTACACCCATTTGCAACCAATAGAATGTTGGCCTTGAGGAAGGGGAACAACCGACCAAGTATGATTATCTTCCATAGCCTGTAACTCATGAAGCATAGCCTCTTGCCAATGAAGATAAGGAACAACTTGATGATAGTATTGTGGCTCATAGGTGGAGGAAACATTTAAGACAAAATGCTTGAAATCAGAAGATAACCGGTCATAGGACAGATACTGATGCAAAGGAAACTTAGAAGTGGTTACCAAAGGCTTATCAAAAAGAAGACTACAATGGTAATCTTGAAGATATGTAGGATGTTTAGGAACCCGAGAAGACCTTCGAGGAACCAAACTGTCAATAGGAGGTCCCACACTAGGCAAATGGTCAACAGCAACTGTCCCAAGCTCATTAAAAGAGTCAATAGACAGAGGCAAAGAAGATTGGACAGAAGCAGAAGCAGAGGTAACAGTACCAACTGGATCTATCAAAGTAGCAGTGGTAGCAGCAGTATCAGCAACATCTGCACTAACAGAAGAAGGAACAAAATGCTCGGGCATACCAGAATATGCAAAGGATTTAGGTAAGACTAAATCTGGAAAAGGATCAATTGTGTCTGTTAAACTAGTAATAGTATGAAAGGGAAAAATTGATTCATGAAAAACAACATCTCGAGAAATAAAAATTCTCTGTTTCTCAATATCAAACAACTTATAGCCCTTCATACCGGGTGGGTACCCAATGAATACAGCTGGTATGGCGCGTAGATGAAATTTAGAGCGATGGGATGAGAGTGTGGAAGCAAAACAAAGGCAACCAAAAGTTCGAATAGAAGCATAATCAGCATGCTTCCCATGTAAACGGTAGTATGGTGTTTGCCAATGAAGAATAGGAGAAGGCAATCGGTTTATCAAAAAAGCTGCGGTCAAGACACACTCTCCCCAAAATTTAATAGGTAAACGTGACTTGAAGTACAAGGCACGAGAGACATTTAGCAAATGTTGATGTTTACGCTCCACAACAGAATTCTGTTCAGGACGACCCACACAAGAATACTGATGTACAACACCTCTGGTGAGAAAAAAAATCAGTGAAAGCTAACTCAGGGGCATTATCCGAACGAAATTGCTTAATAGTCAGTCCATACTGATTCTCAACATACTGAAAAAACTGGGGCACTAAAGTAGTAGCATCAGATTTATTTCGTAATAAGAAAATCCATGTGTATCGAGAAAAATCATCTACTAATGTCAAAAAATATTTGTAACCAGCATGTGTAGAAGACTGATAAGGACCCCATATATCACAATGTAGCAGATCAAAACACTTATCAGCAAAGTGATTATTCGATTGAAAAGAAAGCTGTCGTTGTTTTGCCAGTGGACAAACCAAACAAGGACTAGAACATGACTCCTTAAAAGACTCAACAGACAAAACGTCCTTTAAGGCATTCAAATGTTTCACAGATGGGTGACCAAGTCTAACATGCCAAGTATTAAAAGAATTGGAGGATGTAGAGACAGAATTACACATAGAAGCAACAGTATGATCAAGGGACTGCCCTGTCTGTAGCAAATAAAGACCACTCCAAAGATCAGCTCTGCCAATCGTCCTCAAAGAGTACTTGTCCTGAATCAAGCAAGAATCGTTAACAAATTGCACGGTATAAGGGAGTTTGGTAGTTAGGGCACTGATGGAAATCAGATTGAAATGAAACTCAGGTATAAACAGAACATCTTCTAATAGTAAGCCAGAGGATATATGCACAATACCAGCAAACTTCACCGATATTCGTGTTTGGTTTGGTAATGTTACCGTGACACCAGAAATGGAAAATAGCGAAGTAAAAAAGTTTCTGGAAGAACAGATATGTGTAGACGCCTCGGAATCAAGAACCCAAGCATTTGAATCAGAGAAAGTATGAGGCAAGGTTTCGCAAATACCTGCAACATGTGAAGAAGGCAAGCCAGAGACAACATCGGAATCAGTTTTGGTTTGCGCAAGATGAGTCTGCAACATAGCCAAAAGCCCTTGGCATTGTTCCATACTCAAACCAGGGAAAGACCCTGAAGTCAAAGAGGCAGAAGAACTAGCAGACATGCTAGTATTTGTCGAGGAATTCCTTGATTTTGGAGAACTGGTGCGTTGATTGCGGTATCCGGGAGGATATCCATGAAGTTTGTAGCAACGATCAACCGTGTGCCCTTGGATACCACAATTCGTACAAATAGGTCGTTCTCTCCTTTTAAAAGAGTTTGCTTGCGAGCGATTGTTGAAAGAACTTTTAGAAGCAACACTTGGAGAGCCTTTTACTAACATTACGGCAGTTGGTGAAGGAGTAACAGACACTCGTTGTTCAACCTCTTGAGCAACCAGGGAAAAAGCTCTTTGTATTGTTGGTTCAGGCTCCATTAGTAACAATTGTGTACGAATTTGAGCGAAGGATTCGTTGAGCCCCATTAGAAATGCCATAACATGTTCCGTCTGAAAATACTCAAGCAATTCCTTTACACCACCGCAAGAACATCGACCACAAGAACAAGATGGTCGATAGGAAGCAAGTTCGTTCCAGAGAGTTTTCAGTCGAGCGAAGTAGGTAGTAACAGAATTCTGATCTTGCACCAAATTCGATAGTTCTCGCCGAAGTTGAAAAATCCTCGGTCGATTCTTACGTTGATATCTTTGTTGCAAATCGAGCCAAATATCTCGAGCAGAATCGGTAAAATTGACGCTTGCAGAAATTTCTTTTGAAATCGCATTCAAGATCCAAGCCGTAACAACACTGTTGCATATGTTCCATGAATTGCGTAAAATTCCAAACGGGCATGGAAGAGAACCATCGACGAATCCTACCTTATTCTTGACAGTAAGCCCAAGGAGCATCGCACGACTCCAAGAGGTGTAATTTGATTCAGTCAGCACATCAGAAACAAGAACCAAATTCGTGCTGTCAGAGTGATGAAGGTAATAAGGATTCTCATATAATTCAACCACAGAAGAATTCGTAGGTTGAATTGGGGAAGATGAAGAAGAAGAGGAAGCATTGGAAATGAGAGGATTAGGGTTCATATTATCAGCCATGTGAGAAGACTTAATCGAAGATGCAAAAATTCTCTTATACCATATCAAGACAAAATCTAAATAATACTTTGCATATTTTATTCATCAAAATGTCAAGGCAAATATATAGCCAAGTGGCAAAATGTAAACTGTACAACAAACATAAACTGTACAACTCACTAACTCAACTAACTCAACTAACTCAACTAACTATAGTTAGTCTAATATTTTGGGTTGCCGACGCCGTTTGCGAATATTGGGGTGTACGGTGGTTGGGTGAAATGGTTGTTGTAGACCAACATTTGATTGAACTTCTCTTTCCTTTTCAACTTGGATAGGCGGTGAATGTTGGTGGTTAGTGGCAACTGTGTGCCCAATCTGATTTTTGTCTTTTGTTTGAGAATACATGTGGGATGTAATCAAAATTGAATGTCCATCTTCTTTTATGATCCCCTGATTTTCTGTTACACAATTCTAGCCACTAAATCGAAAATTTGACCATTGCTTTCAATTTCCATATTGCACAATTCCTGCCCCTTATTAATTCCCTCCATGTGTGGCGGTTATGATCTCGTAATTACCTCCATCTGTACCCGCCGCCGCCGCTGGTTGGATGTCCAATAATACCACAATTGAAACAAAAACCAGCGAGCCGTTCATACTTGATATCTATTAGTGATAGTTAAACAAATCTAGTTAATTGTATTACTTGTTCTGTTAAGTCAAATATTAGTTGGTTATACTTTGAGTAACTGACACATGTATGACATGTGGCTATTTATATGAGCCGTTCATTAATAAAGATTTATGCAAGGTTTAATTTACACTTATGCTGTAATAATATCGATTCATACCTGTGATTGTAAGCCCTCTGCAAAGAGGCTCCCTTAGAAAACGACCCCAGCATTCATCATCATCATTTGTTCCTACATTCAAAACTTTGCCGACTTCACTATCACTTCCTAGTAATCTTGTCGTTTGCTCATTGTGAAATCCTATTGGAACTTTATGGAATTGGAATCAAAACATTGCCTTTTCAAACTTCATTTTCTCCGGTAGATCGAAAGGTCGGGGTGTTTCAAAAAGGATGATACATCGATCAAAACACCAAGGGTTCCCATTTAGAATTTTCAATCTATCTTGTTCGTTCCAAAAAGATTGTCTCCAACATTTTCGATGGAAAATTTTCTACTGAAGGACCAATCACTACGCATAACATTCACTGTTTTACTGATAATAAACTTTTCCAATTGAACAGAATTGAGTACTCTCTTGGACTTTTCCTTTCCCGATTGCAGCTAAGATTAGAGGCTTCGATTCCTTGTCACTAAGCTTCAACTTATTTAGTCGTTCTACAAAATCAATTGTTGTGTTTTAGAGAAGCTTATTAATTTATATAACGGAAGAAAAGTTAAAATTTTAATTAATTAATTATACAATAAAGTCATTAAATCTTATCTCCTTTGCTGTAGATACTTTGTATACACTATAATTTCAATTCTCTCTTCTTTTGGGCTAAAGAAGGTATTTTTGGTGATGAAACTTTGAGTTCAACATTCCACTATTGAATGATTTGAGCAATACAAAGTTTCAATTTGATTATTATCTCATGAAAAGTACAATTTAGAAGAAGATTTGTGGTGATCATTATATCGTTAATTAAAAAAATTCATTTTTTTAATATATTAATTGTGGGGTAGGAGAATTTGAAAACTTTAAGGAAATGAATATATGTCAATTACTGCTAAAACTATACTTATGTTGGCTTATCAACTATGTTTAAGAAAACTGAAAAAGATATAAGTATATATATTTAAATTATTTTAAAAGCGAAAATGTTGTTTTGGCATGTTACGTTAAATAATTTTTTTTAAGGGAAAAAATCAATTTTGACCTTGTCAAGTTGTATCAATTTTAACCTTAAACTTTCAATTCCATCAAATTGCATATCAAATTCAGATAAGTGTTGCAGTATTAACCTCAAACTTTAAAAAGTGTTACAATTTTAATCTTCTAATAAGCTTCAAATATTGTTAAAAGAAGTTTTCTCTTATTCATTCAATGAATTATAAAACATGTGTATGATATGTATGTTGAAATATATGGATTTTGGAAAGATTATTTAATGGTTAATTTGTGCATTGATCAAACTTATTTTTGTGCAAAACTATATTTTATTGAAATTAATGAGTTTATGAGGATTTTTACATTGTTTTTTGTTAAAATTAATGGGCTAATTAGTGAAATTTGTACCAAAGGTAAAAATTGTAATACTTATTTAATTTTAATGTCCAATTTAATGAAATTGAAAATTTAAAGTCTAAATTGATACAACTTCACAAGTTTAGGTCCAATTTGATTTTTTTTAAAAGGGTGGTCCCATATTCAGAATGGTTCATCATTTGCAAGCGTCTCTCGATTTTAAACCACATGTGCCTCTACCACCTTTTTCTTATTATTATTATTATTATTATTTTGTGTGGACATAGAGAAAGGGTGATAGTAGGGCCTTTGTTTCACATCGGTTTTGAAAATGATATAAAAAACTAATATTTATTTTTTTAAAAAAATTCAAGTAATTATTATACAAGGATAAAACATTTCATAAACCATGAAATTTTATTATCCATCTAAGAAATCATATTTTTTTATTTGGAACTTTTTTCCTTAGAAAATGGAGAAGAGGGAAGAGAGAGAAAAGTACTCGTTAATATGTGTAAATTGATTTTAATTGTTTTAAATTATTATCTAATATAAATATTTTAATTAATTAATTTTTTTATTAAATCTAATAATTAATTATTATTATTATTTTTTTGAATAAAACAAAATCTATAAAACAAACTCAGACATTTAACTCTCAAATATTAATTATCTTGCTTATCCAAACATAGATATTTATTATCTAGACATTTAAATCTTAAGTTTTTAAAATTCAGATATTTAATATTTGCAATCCAAATGGGTAGTAAAGGTATTCACTCATATCTTATCTAGTGAGTGTGAGTGGTTGGGATGTAACGATCTTTTTGGAAACTCCTTTATATATATATAGTGGTTGGGCTGTAACGATCTTTTTGGAAACTCCTTTATATATATATAGTGGTTGGGATGTAACGATCTTTTTGGAAACTCCTTTATATATATATATATATATATATATATATATATATATTTGGCTTCCTATCTACAATAATTTTAACAGACACAAGGTTTAAAATGTTGATATCGATAAAAATGTCAACGTTTCAATTTGATAGAAATCTTGATAGAAATATTGATAAAATATTGATGTCGATGAATATTTTTGAAAAAAATCTTAAAAATTCAAAAAAATATTTAAACTAAATATAAACATTTTAAACGTTTTAAATGAGTTAAAATACTTGTTATAATATTATATTCATTAGTTACATTTTGTAGCTTTTTTTTTTTTTTCAATATTTCATCGATTTTGTATGGTATAATGGAAACATCCATTTAATCCTTATGTCAAACTAATGGACAAGTAGAAATGTCCACAAAAATTTAATATTCTATTATGTATACATCTTTATAGGGTTACTTTTTCCCACTTGTCAGTGTGTTCAATGGGATAAATTATTATTATTCTTAAATAAATAGGTGTGTTTGGTTAGTAAACTGAAAATAGAAATTTGGAAACAAGAAATCCAAGAGAAACAAAGTTGTATTATTTTATATTTTCAATGTTTTTGAATTTGTGTTTGGTAGCATATTTAGAAACTGAATTCTAATTTAAAGTTATTCAAAATATGTTTGATAATATATTTATAGTTTTAGTTGCTAACGAAATATTCGGTTGAATCTCAACTATTTTATTTATCTTTCCCAAATGAACATGTTTTATGTTATATATTTTGTATATAATTATTATTTTACACTATCATAGAATTTATAATATATTATGTTATACATATTTTAGTTTTAACAAAAATGAAATGAGTTTATAACATGAAATATTATATTTATCAAAAATTTTATTCATTTTAATGTAATTTTGCATTTTAAATTTTAAAATTCAAAATTTAGATACACTAACACATAAAAAAAATTATTTTCAAAATTTCCACAATTTGAATCACACAACCTAAAAATAGTTTTAAGAAACAAATATGTCAAATAAATTTTCGATGAATCTATTTGACTTAGTGAATTTAAAAATGTAAAATAGAATTTAAATTCAATATGCACAAAACAATATTAACTTTAAGGTTAAATTACAAGTTTCGTCCCTAAATTTTTAAGTTTGTGTCAAAAAGATCTCTAAACTTTAAAAAGTTTCTAATATGTCTCTAAACTTTAAATTTTGTGTTTAATAGGTCATGATCTTTAAAAATATCTAATAGATCTTTGAATTTACAATTTTGTGTCTAACACATTCGAAATTTTTTAAAATTAACTGATGTATTAGATAAAAAATTGAATTTTATGTTTAGTAGAATTTGAAATTTGAAATTTTGTGTTTAATAGATTGGTAAATTTAAAAAAAAAATGTCGAACTACAAAGTGTGTTTATATATATATCTATATATTGAGTTCAACAATATGTCTATGACATGAGCTTGTCGAGGGCTCATCAAATTACAATTTATAAACCGATCCTAAGCTACTTGTAGCATTGAGTGGACCGGGTCGATCTCAGGGAATCGAATATTAATTTCTCAAGTTAAATTTGCCATGGAAAAAACAAATAAAAAGTGGGGTTTTGTGTTTTTTATTAATAAAATAAAACATAAGCAAATAAAATAAAGATAAATCAAATATTACCAAATTCCAATCCAAATGTGCGGTTATACTCAATTGCAAAAATTGATCATAGACACTCAAAATATTTACATTTAACAATGCAAGCACTTGGTCAACTTATTAGGAACCCCAAAAATTAGCAAATTCCCTAAGGTCATTAACTCTAACAATGTCAAGTTAATGCTAATTACCTAAACAATTTTGACGAAACCACTCCAAATTATTTAGATAAAGGCATTAAGTTCTTTGGAAGGACCAAGACAACCAATTAGGTGAAATAACTTTAATCTAATTAAGATGCTCATTTAATTCCTAGAATTAAACATGCAAGTCATGTCATATGGAAACCCACAAAACATACACATGTAATAATCCTAACGCTACCGGTTCAATCAACATGACAATTACGGATCATGCATCATGATTAGCAATCAAACATGTAAAGCGATTGAAGCGTCAATTCAATAAAAAATACATGCTTATAAAATTAACACAAGAATCAAAGAATACTTGCAATTGTAAGAAAACTACATTAAGGTCCAAGCCTCACAACATTGCAATTGATTACACCGACCTCTGAATCAGAAACGCGGAGTTTAGCCAAACATCGTGATAGTATATCTCCTATTAAACATGGTTTGATTTGCTACAATAAAAGTATAAAAGTAGAAGGAGAAAAGCTATCAAAAGCTCTATCTCAAAGTCTACGCAAAGGAGGCAAAAGTCTCAACCCTAGAGTGAAAAGTGCTATAAATAAGACTGGGGCAGCGTCGAGACGCCATGGGTAGTGTTGAGATGCTGCTCTAGCAAACAAGGAAAGAATAATTTCTCGTCCGTGTGGCGTTGAGCGACGTCGAGCATGACGTTGAGACGCTACCAACGTTGAGCAAAAACAGTTGCTTAGCGTTGAGCAGCGTCGAGTCTGGCGTTGAGCCGCTGCTGGTGTTGAGCATAGCATTGAGTGACATTGAGACGCTGTTTCCTGGACAGATTTGATAATTTTGCTCTAACTTTTCGCTCAAGTGTCTGAATGACCTCTGGTTTGGCTCATTTGAATCGTTATTCGACATAGAGTCTCCAAATACGTCTTTGCTCGAATCCCTACAAAATAAACATAAAAACACATAAAAACTATCCAACTAACAAGAGTTAAATGCAATTACATAAAACTTTATACGTCCTATCAGTCTATAAGAGATTTGATCTTCTGACCTATTAGTCGAAGGTATATGCCTAAATACTTTCAATATATTTTAAAATCATTGTAAAAGGTACGATTGTTGTTTTTGTTTTTGTTTGATATGTTGTTGGTTACGTTAAATAATTTTTCTAAAATGCTGGTCCCCACATTGAACATGATCCACCATTTTAAACAACACCAACACGTGACTCTATATTTTCTAATTTCTTCTATTTTTTATTTTCTTTCTCACTTTTTTTTCCTGATATTTTCTTTCTCACTTTTTTTTTCCTCTTGTGTTGTTAGGGGCCGATAAAATATAATTAATCTAAAAATCCCAGATCAGGTTATGGTTCCAAATACCGCGGAATAAAAATTGGAACTCACAAGCTTAAAAGAGTAGATAAACCAACCTAAACTTCTAAGCAACAAGAACGATAATTAAAAGATAAGGGAAAAGAAATTGACACCGAATTTATACTGGTTCACCCAATGTTGGCTACGTCTAGTTCTCTGCTACCGATGCAGGTTCCACTAAAATGTCAGGGAGAAAATTACAAGAGTTTACAATGCCCTCTAGAATGATTTCTCTCACTTTTCTCTCAAGGAAAAGGCTCACGAATCACTCTACAATAAGCTCTCAAAACTCTTCAATGAAGAAAAAACGCTTTTGCAAACAACGCGAAGAAAAACTCACACAAGCTCACTGTATTTCTTTTTTCTTCTAATGTTTCCGTAGCCGCTGTAAGAAATTTTTTCTTCTTCTCGTATATCACGCTGCCGCAAAAACACATAAATGTGTTTATATATTTAGGTTATAACAATGGTGGGCCAACTTTACATATGGGCCTTGACTTTGTGGGCTCCATAATATTAACAATATCCCACTTGGAGACCAAACAAGCAACATGTCTCCCCTGCAACGGTAGCGACTCCTCTCTACTCATGGAGAAGTCCAACTGAAGTTTGTCAACAGGAACGGTCTTGGTAAACATATCGGCTGGATTCTGACTTCCTGGAATCTTTTCAAGCACCAGCACTCTATCTTCCAAAACTAATATGATGAAATGGTACCTCACCTGTATGTGTTTCGTTCTCGAATGAAACACTGGATTCTTTGCTAAATGAATAGCACTCTGACTGTCACAATGCAAAGTCCCATTTCCCAATTTCAAGCCAAGTTCTTCTAAAAATGACTGAAGCCATATCATTTCCTTACTTGCCTCAGTAACTGCAACATACTCAGCCTCTGTAGTAGAAAGAGCTACTATCTTCTGCAGTCTAGAAACCCAGCTAATTGCAGTATCACCCAAAGTAAAAACATACCTGGTAGTACTTTTCCTGCCATCTGTATCACCTGCCATATCTGCATCCACATAACCCTGCAGTTTAAAATCTGACTTCTTAAAATGCAGAGCATAATCAGTTGTCCCTCTTAGATATCTGAAAATCCACTTCACAGCCTCCCAGTGCTGCTTCCCTGGATTACTCATGTACCTACTAACAACTCCCACTGCATGTGCAATGTCTGGTCTTGTGCAAACCATGGCGTACATCAGGCTACCTATAGCTGAAGCATATGGCACTTTAGCCATATGATCTCTTTCCTACTCAGTAGTGGGTGAGTGCTCTTTAGATAATCTAAAATGACAAGCTAAAGGAGTACTCACAGGTTTTGCATCTTCCATGTGAAATCTGTTCAACACCTTTTTCACATAATCTTCTTGCGACAATGTCAATGTACCATCTTTCCTCTCAATTCTCATTCCTAAAATTTGTTTGGCAGCTCCCAAATCTTTCATATCAAATTCTTTAGATAATTCAGCCTTTATCTTCAGAATTTCCTGTCTGTTAGCACATGCTATCAACATATCATCAACATATAGCAGTAAAATAATGTATGAGTTACCTTGAGACCTTATGTAGCAACAATGATCTGCCTGACACCTCTGAAATCCACTGTTGCACATAAAACTATCAAACTTCTTATACCACTGTTTGGGAGCCTGTTTGAGACCATACAGGCTTCTCTGAAGTTTGCAAACCATTTTCTCCTGTCTCTGTACTGTGAAACCCTGTGGTTGTACCATGTAAATTTCTTCTTCTAAATCACCATGAAGAAAAGCTGTCTTTACATCCATTTGTTCCAGAAACAGACCCTCTTCTGCCACTATCGATAATAAAGTTCTAATAGTAGTAAGTTTGACTACAGGAGAAAATATCTCATTAAAGTCAATACCTTCCTTCTGTTGAAAGCCTTTGACTACAAGCCTTGCTTTGTACCTCTTGCTACCATCAGGCTCTTACTCTTGTTGATGTGCTTCTAAAATAATATAATTGTTTGAAATAATATCTAGGTTAAATTACAAATTTAGTCCCATTGTAGTTTAAAAAAAGTTAGAATTTAGTCTCCATGATTTTAAAAGTTAAAATTTTGTCTTTATGATTTGATAAAACCTCATAAATAGTCCCTATGGTTGGATAAAAATCTTACAAATCATATGGATGAATTCTAATTTATCAAATTATATGGACTAAATTATAACTTTCTCTAAACCATAGAGACTAAATTTGTAATTTAACCTAATATCTAACTAAATCTATCTTTGTTAGAATGATTGTTGAAGGTTTAAAATGTCAATGTCGATGAAAATATCAAAGTCTCAATTTTATGAAAATGTCGATGGAAATATCGATAAAATATCGATGTCGATAGATATTTCTAGAAAAATTTTAAAAACAAAAAATTCAAAAAAAATATTTAGACTAATAAATAAATATTTTACACTTTTTAATTGAGTTAAAATACTTATTACAATATTATATTCACATTAAGTTACATTTTCTTGCTATTTTTTTAATATTTAATCAATTTTGTACGGTATAGTGGAAATGTCGATTCTCCCTTATGTCGATGTCAAACCCATGGACATGTAGAAATGTCGATAGAAATGTCAACATGTCGACGAAAATTTAATACCGTGGGCTTATTCAATAGATGTCAACCACATTTGCTCTCTAATATACAATACTTGAAGCTAGTTATCCATTTGTGTCAAAGAAAAATAACAAAAAATAATAATGATTACACGTTTATTTTTTTTAAAGTTCAAGTGACTTAAATAAACATTTTGAAAGTTTAAAGGCGAAAAATAAAATAAATCTGAAAACTCAAAAATCAAAATAGACATTTTAAAAGAAGATTAATGACCAAGATGAAATAATAAGTCTTCAAACCAAAAATTTAAAAAGTAAAAAATTATTGAATGACTGACCCTAACAACTAGGGGTGATATCGGTTCGGTTTTCATCGGTTTTAGGCCAAACCGAGAACCAAACCGATCCATTCGGTTTTAGCAAGTTAGAAACCGAACCAATGTCCAATGAAGAATAAAACCATTGGTTCGGTTGTCCATTGGATCGGTTCTTCATCGGTTTGGTTTTCGGTTTTCGGTCTTTTTTTTTTTTTTTTTTTTTTAATACAAATTCCTAGCATTTCTGCTATTTTACTTGTTGGTTCCAACCCTGTTTTAGTGTTTTTCAGCCCCTATTTTAGTGTTTTTGTCCCAAAATTTTTGAAACTCTTGTAATCCAATTAATAAATAAAGATAATAACAAAACATACCTTATAGTTAATTTATGCATATCTAAATAATAACCATACATGTCCAAAATCAAGTTGAAACCATTTCTAAAATAAAGTTCACATCCAAACATATTAAACATAAAATATACATGTTCATTGTCCAACATATTAAAATACATATACATCAAGTTTTAGGTCGAATTCTATTCCACATAGTAGAGAAGCCAACCCTACAAAAAAAAATATAATAAATGGTGAAGGAGTTGGTTGCGGCTGTGCAAAGGAAAATGGTGCCCTAGGTACACCCAAATCAGGAAGTAAAGCAGGATGCATTGGTATCGGCAGTTGAAAGTACGCATCCAATGTTTCATCTATTATTCGCAGAACCTCAACGGCAGATGGTGCAAATCCTTGATTTTCTTTTGGATTCCATGCCTTAAATCATGGTGAAGAATCAAAGCACTCGGTCAATAAGAATGATATGACGAAATTTATTTTTTAAAAAAGAACAAAAGGCAGCAGCAGCAAGCACCTAGAAATATAGTAAGACAAACTTCATCCATAGCATAGAAAAAATCAATATAAAGGAGAGAAAGACTAACATTGTAGCACTTGGAACCACTTTTAGCAACCAGTCCATAGCCATGCAAGGAATTATTGATGCAAGCCATGTCAAACAATCATTGATGGAAGCAACTAGTTGGAGTAAGCAAGTCTGATCGCTAAATGCTTTTTGAGAATTAAGACGCATCTTGAAAATAAAAATTAGTGCCTTTCTAATTTGAATCCACAAATAAGAAAACCAGTACCTTTATCATTTTAATTTGAATCCATAACCTAATGCTAGACTGTGTATCAGGATCGATAAAAATGAAAATAGCAAAGCACCACGTTGTAATACATGATATCACAATTTGAGAAACAAGTAAATCATGGAACTAGGAATACCAATAACGAAACGATGAGACAAAGAAAGCCCCTGGACCATGATGTCAACATGCAATTTATTTCATAAAGTACCTTCTCGACAGGAAAAATAACAACATACTACACTAACTCATGCAAATTATAGCACACACCTCTTGTTGCAAATTTCGGTCCACCCATTCCTTCATTCTGTCCAATCTTGTTTTCATCCACGATTTAACCAGATTGGCAATTGCAGAATCAGCCTCAAAAGGAGGCATCTCGCGAATTATTGCCGCTGTCCTGTAGCATTTGACTTATCAACGGGGATTTTAGGATGCAAAAGGAGACCGGCTTCTAAAACTTTCAAAGTTTGCTTTTGCCAAGCTTCATACTCTTGATGATCTGTAAAATCTGAAGCCTTGAGCTGCTGCAATAGTTCTAGAGGAACTACAACTGACTCAATTCTTCTTCCAACCTGTCACAACTCAAGAAGATATAGATCAGAAATGGATAGAAATTAAGTATGCATTCAAATGAAACATATTATGTTTCTAATTGGATGAAGATGCTGCTTTCACTCATTGCAAGAGCAAAAATCATGCAAATTCACAAATTTCGAGGTAATCTAGCAACTTTGCTCCGGCAATTTAGTTACATTGTAAATCATCCTCATCCTCATCACTTACATTGGTTCCACCAAGCTGAGTCATATTTTAGTATGACGCACAAGACCAACAATTGGAAGAACTTCACTAAATTCAACATCGCAATCACAAAAAAAGGGGGGGGGGGGCAAAAAGGAATAAGAAAAAGATTGGGAAGACGATGGATTCCTCCAATGCCAATATACCTTACGTCCAGCCATAACAAAATGAAAACACATGGATAAGATAATCAAAACTAATCGAATTTGACACGAAACAACAAAAATGGACAAAAACCTGGCCAGCAGAAATTCTAAGGAGTGCTCTCCGGACTCTGGAATCGACAGTCTCAGAAACCCCCATTTGGATCCTCATCAACTCGCCCACAGTCAAAGGCCGCCTCGACTTTCCCAGGCTGGAGCCAGAGCCAGGACTCTTCGTGGAGCCAGAACCGGGAGATTTGAGGCCCAATGCCTTCTTAACCTTGGAGGCGGCGGTGGAAGTGAGAGATCGCTGCAATCCAGGGGAGCTCGGAGAGTGGTGATGAGTGGGAGAGTCTGCATGTGAATTGGCCGAAGACGCATACGTAAGATGCTTGCCGGAAGAGGTCCGACAAGCGGCGACGAAGATCTCGAAAGCGGTGAGGAGGAGATCGGAATCGGAGAGTTGAGAAGCGAGTTGGCCGAGTGGAGAAGGAAGATCGGGAGAGAAAAAAATAGGGCGGATGGGCATTATTGACGGCGGCGGAGGAGTGGAGAAGGAAGCTAAATGGTGCCTTAGGTACAAATACTTTGACCATTGTACCTAGGGGTGATATCGAGTAAGGCGACAACGAGTTTGGATGAACGGCGTTGGTTGCGGCTCTGCGTGAGGGTATGAGCTTCGAGAGAGAGAGCAAGTGTGAGGTGAGGTCTGAGATTGAGGGGAAAGTAGAAATAGATGGATTAGGGTTTTTTTAAAGTATATATATATACCTCGGTTCGGTTCGGTTTTTTAATGGTTTTTTAGAACTCAAACCGAACCGAACCAATTTTTTTCGATTTTTCCAAAATAAAAACCGAGATATCCAATTTCTTTCTAAAAAACCGAACCAAACCACTGGATCGGTTCGGTTCGGTTCGGTTTGGTCGGTTTTCGGTTAATACTATCACCCCTACTAACAACTATTAGATTTAAGTTCAAAATCTGAATGTAACTACCCTTAATAACCATTGGATTCAAGTAAAAAATCTGACGCAATATGACTGCTCGCTAATAAACCATCGGATAGGATTGAAATTCAAAATCTCTTTGTGCCTTAATGATTGTTTGATGTATATTTGAAATGACAATTTTTAAATTATCTCTCTTAAATCTAATGACGACTTAAAATCAAGTGTCACATTGTTTTCATAGTCAAATAATTTATCTTGAAATCTGACTTTTGATACCTGTTTACACGAGAATTATTAGGGGAGGCTATCTCAATGTGGCTCTCCCCCAATGAGGTGACATGTGGTTGATTATAACCACATGGGTAAGAGCCTCGTTAACAATGTCAACATTAGCTGTTGTACTTCCTCCTCTTCTTTCTTTTTTTTTTCCAAATTGATTTTCCTCATTTTTTTCAATTCTCGTTTAGAAAATTTACTTGATGACCATTTCTCTCTCCTCTCACTCTAATCAATTCTCTCTAATACTCTTTTTTCAATTACAATGATCAAATGTGATTCACAACCTTGTTCTCAAGCTTCAAATTTCCCTAACAACCTTTTTTCTTTGTTGTTATTGACTTTTATGAATTAGTACAATGGTAAGTTGTTGTTGTAGATAGTGTTCTTACTCTAACTAAAATTTTATCCGTCATTCTAGCTAATTATAATGCTTGCTTTTTGTTAAATACATCAACTGAACAATTTATTAAATACTATTTTTGGTAGAGATATAGCAATTTTATTTGTTAAATTTTGACTTAATCAACAGATTTATTCAAAAAACATGAAAGAGTGGTCTTATTTAACATACATCAATTACAAAAGAAAAATAAAAGAAAAAACAATAAATTAAAAAAGAAATGAGTACTTGAAAATTTTCAGTAGCTGATATACTTGATTTGATCATTTTCATTAGCCAATGTTGATTAAAGTTAATAACAATTTGATTAAGTTTGATTAACTTCAATTAGGAGTAATTTGAAAAACTCTCCAACGTTAACTTAGTTTAACAATCTCTACATTTTTTTCCATGTTAGAGCAGAGAGTTGGTCATCAAGTAAATCTTCTCAACAAGAATTGTTTAAAAAAAAAAAAAAGAGAGAAGTGGATGTGAAAAAAAAAATAGAATTCAGGAGAGGAAGAGTTCGAATTGTTAGGGAAGGGGAAAAAAAACTAAGGTTAAGTTGTAAAGGTGGTTAACCGGCACATGTCACCTTATTCGAGAAGAGCAATAATTTGTCCACATTGACGTGGGACAATATTTGTCTACACATTGGTGCGTTTTCTCTATCTTAGCTGAAATTTTAATGGCAATGTGTAGGTATCTTTCTAGAAGAAAATAACTTTTTCTTTCCCTTTTAGCTTTCAAAATTTTAATGATAGTGTGTAGCTAAGTAATGTTCTTGAGGTGGCTTCCCCCAATGATTTCTCCATTTACACATTACTTTTTTTCTCATTTGCCCTCTCTTATTGATAACAATAGCGAAATTGCAACTAGAAAGATTAATTTCTTCTTAACGTTATAGCTCCCCAAGTCCTATAAAGCCATGGAAAAGGATGATTGGAATATGGCTTTTAAATACCACACTTTCAAACCACGCCCAATATACAAAAACCTCAAAGAGCCTATGAATTTAATTCCCATGGCTCTCTCAATTAGAATCCCAATTCTCATCCTCTTCTTTTTCTCATCCATTCCTCCAATCTTCTCTCATCCATTCGACCCGCTATCTCCGCTCGAGATTCAAATCGTCACCTCCACAATCAAATCCAAATTCCTCACCTCAAAGCTCACCTTTCACTACATTGGCGTTGACGAGCCCAACAAACCCGCCGTCCTTGGTTGGCTGGTGAACCCCAGATCCCTACCTCCGCCACGCCAAGCCTTCGCCGTGGTACGCGCAAACAGGCAGACTCACGAGTTCGTCGTGAGTCTAGCCCGTGGCCGTGGCTCGATCATATCGGAGCATGTGTACCAAGGCACCGGTTTCCCAACACTAACGATTGAGGAACAATCAGAAGCCATTGAGTTGGCCCTTAAACACCCACCTTTTTTATCCTCCATTGGGAAGAGAGGGCTGAATGTTTCGGATATTGTTGGCTCGGTTTTTACCATTGGGTGGTACGGGCAGGCCCAAAGTGAGACGAAACGAGTGGTGAAGGTTCTGTTTTTTTATAAGGAATCTTCGGTGAATGTTTGGTTGAGGCCGATTGAGGGAATTGAAACGGTGGTGGATCTTGATGAAATGGTGGTGGCGGAATTTAAAGACGTTCAAGTTTGTGTTATGCCGAAGAGTGAGGGAACGGAGTACAGAGCTTCAAGTATGCGGCCGCCGTTTGTGGCGGAGACTAAGCCAATTATTGTTCACCAGCCGCTTGGTCCGAGCTTTGTGGTTAGAGGCCACACAGTCAGGTTTGTTTCAAGTAAAAGAAGATTGAAGAAACTAGGTTGAATGAATCTGGGATTATCACTTTTGGAAAAAGATGTTTTCAAATGAAACTTTTTAGTGCTTTTTTAAAGAAAAAGAAAAAGAAAATTTAGGGTTGGGTAGGCTGGGATTTAATTAAATGTTTCATTTTAAAATTTTTTTTTTTTACTCTAACTTTGTTGAACTTAAAAAATATGTTAGATGTTCAAATTTCTACATTTACATTGTTTTTTAACTCCAATAAGAAGTGAAGGATTTGGACCTTTGACCTTTAGAGAGATAAATAATGACTTAACCCATTAACCTACGTTTAAATAGACCTTACTTTCATATTGTTGAACTAAAAAAATACTTTTACATACTTTTACTTTATTTTATGTAATTTAGAATTTGTCTCAAATGATTATTGATAATTTAAAATTGTGCTATTAATTTATAATTTTGTTAAAAAAAATTACGACTCTATTGACAAAGTGATTTAGTTTAAAACACTTTTTATCGCTGTTTAAAATTCTAATATTAAAGCCTATGAATTATTTCTCTCGATAAAAATTAGGCCTGAGCTTTTAAAATTTTTATTTTTATCCTTGAACTTTAAATTATTTCCTCTCAGAAAGTTTTCTCTCTTTTACTGATTTTTACCAATGCATGACTTTTCTTTACCATTATATGGCTTCCTCCACAATTTTAACTAAAACTCTGTCTCTTAAATTTATTTTTCCCTCGTATTGAGACCATTTTATTTTAAATGTGATTAAAACTCTTGAAATTTTTTATAGCTCATTGTGATAATACACCCGTGTGGAACCTTTATTTTCAACTAATTGTCGAAAAATTATTTGAGGAGGCCGCTACAATGTGACCAACAGTTTTGCACCACACTACAAGAATTTTGGGTTTTCCCGACGCTAAAAATGGTCGGGAAAAGTCCAAAAACCGTCGGGAATACCTTTCCCGACGGAAAAAAGAGCGTCGGGACGATCGTCGGCATATCCCAGTCGGGGAAGCTTTTGCCGACCAAAATTTGGTGGCGTACTTTGTGGTCGGAAATTAAAGGATTTGCCGACCAAACTATGTTTAGTCGGCGGCAATTCATGGAATTGCCGACCAAATTGTATTTGGTCGGCATTTCCCATAAAGGCCGACCAAACCATGGAATTGGTCGGCATTACTTTATCTTTGATATTTTATTAATTTCAAGAGATTTTTGCCTAGATTTTTACTATAATTTAAATATGTTGTACTTATAATAAATTGTACACAAAATAAGTCAAATAATATTTTATATTAAACCAAATTTGATTACACGTTGTTCATAAATTCATACAAGATAAAAATAAAACTTTTACACAAATAAATCTAATATAGAAACAAAATTTAATAAATATAAGTTCACATCATCTTCATGGTAAATCTTTGTCCTACTTTCAGATAATGTCGACTCAACACACCTATGAAAAACAAAGACATGAACATAAGATTAAAACTATAAACACATAACAACTAAACTAATATTTCAAAAGTATCAAAATTTAATTAGTTACAAAACTATATAAGCAAAACACCAAATTTGAGAAAGCAACCAAGTTCATCTAAGTTTACTAAGTAAACCAAATTACAGAACTATATAAGTTATTTTTTCTAAACCAAAAGCACAAACACATTTACATATAATTTAACATATAGACCTAATACTAATATATATACCAACAAAATCATATAACTTATAACGAATTATAAGGAACTAAAAAAATTAAATTTAACAAAAACAATCAAAACTTTCTACTAACTTCTAAAGTTACAAAACCCATGAATATAACGAAGTAAAACGATCAAAACAACAAAATTAATCTAACTTACTAAGTATACTAATAATAAACTCATCAAATTACAAGTAACTTTTTCAAAACAAAAATTACAAACACACTTAAAACTTAACTTAGATTTATCAAAAAGTATGAGTATTACCTAAAACTTCTCAATAGACATACATAGCATCTAAAACTCCCACTTCATGAACATAAGCTCAAAGAAACCAAATAATCAACACATCAAATTTATAACCAACTAAAACCAAAGTTACAAAATTACAAGTAACTTTTACAAAACAAAAATTACAAACACACTTAAAACTTAACTTTACTTTGTCAAAAAAGTTACAAAACATATATATGAGTTTTGACTAAACTTCTCAATATGAGTTTTGACTAAACTTCTCAATACACATGCATAGCATCTAAAACTCAACCATCATGAACATAAGCTCAAAGAAACCAAATAATCATTCGTTGCGAACTCAAACAATCAAATTTTTACCAAATAAACTAACTTTACCAAGTAAATCAAAAGTTACTAAACATAATAAGCAACTATTTCGAAAACCAACTACCATGAACATAAACTCAAACAAACCAAATAAATTCAAAACTTAAGAACTTAAACTCACAATTTAACCAAAACATAGCATCTAAAACTCAACTATATCATGAACATACATACAAACCAAATAAACTCAAATTATTGGCTACCTTTACTGCAGGATAGCCATACACAAGTTGTCTTACTATGTATAAGTATCTCAATTAAATATCAAAGCATACTACCCCCCCCCCCCCCAATGCTCAAATCATTGGCTACATTTACTGCAGGATAGCCATACACAAATTAGTTGTAGAGAGATCATACCTATTTAGATGATCCTTGTGAGTGGATGAATTGTGTAAGCATTGCTCGGAGGCTACACAAGTCTACTTATCAAGTAGCTACCTATTAAAATTTTCATTTCAATTTCTACTTATCAAAAGCAAAACTTAAGTATGAAAAGTATATGTATGAAAAAAAAAGTGTGAAAAGTATAAGCTAGGTAAATGTAAACAACATAAAATTGTTACAATTAAACTAAAAAAGTAGGAAAAGTATAGACTAGGTAAAAGCAAGCTTGAGAGGATGAGAATTGACCTTGAATATGTAGTCCGTTTGAAGACTTTGTTTTAATCCTTCAACAGAAATGCCCTGTTTTAAAGCATATATAATTTAGTCAAAATGAATAGAACTCATTTGAATTTCTACTTATCTTCAAAATTTAAATAAACAACATAAAAAGTCTAACCAACCTAAGTCATAATTATATAACCAACATAATTATATAATTCATCTAGAATTTATCATGTTTAATTACTTGATAACGAACATAAAAAAAGTCTAACGAACATAGGTCATAATAACCAACACATCTACTAACTTATGTTGTTTACTTGATAACCAACATAAATATATAATCAACATAAGAGTCATAATTATATAACCAACATAAATATATAATCAACATAAGTCATACTTATATAACCAACATAATTATATAACTCATCTACAACATAAAAAATCTAACCAACTTATGTTGTCTACATAACTCAACAAACCTAATTAGTAGTAAAATGTCTAACCAACCATATGTAATGTTCAACTCCATACCCATGAATAAGAATAATTAACATTACAAAATAACTAAAAATAAAATTTAAAGTACAAATTAACCATATGTAGATCTACTTATTTACAATAAACTATAAAATACAAATTCAAAATAGAGAATAGAAAGGAAGAGTTCCAAAGTTTAAATATCAATTTAAACTATTTTAACTGTATTCGAAATCAACCCAAACCTACCTTAAATTTTTTTTCAACACTTTGAGACGGAACCAAATCCTAAAACAAAAGAATTCAAAGGTTAGATACCAATTTAAACTATTTAAACTATGTTCTAAAAAGCCTAAACATATATTTATCACCTAAAATTTACCAAAACACACTTAATCTTTGGTTAAAAGTGTTCGAATTATTAGCGAAAGTGTTCGAATGAGTTCGAAACTACAAAAAAAAAAAAGACTTCTCAAATGTTAGAAAATGATATAACATACTTTCTTTGACTTCAAAAAGATTTAAAAGGGGATTTCTACATACTTTGTTCACCAAAGAAGTTAGAAACTTTGTTGGTTCAAGTTCCAAGTGTTCGAACTCGCAAATATGAGATTATACAAACCAAAACACAATAAACCTAAATAGAGTTGCAAAATAATCTTGAATCTAAGTATATTAACTACTCAAAAAAAAAAAAACTTTACAATCTTACCAAAATCAAAGAAAATGGTGGGTGGTAGTGTGTCGGCGGGACGTGGGGGCGTGGGTGGGAGAGAAGGAAAGAGAGAGGAGAGAAAGGAAGGGGGCGGCGGTCGGTGAAAGGGTGGGTGGGTGGATGGGAGAGAAGGGAAGGAAAAGGAGAAGATGAAAGGGTTAAGAGAAAGGGGGGAAATTTTTGGAAGGAGAGGGAAAATGGGGGGAAGAAGATGGAAAATGGGGGGAAAAGCCTCGGAAATGGGAGGGAAAAGGGGGCTCATTTTCGAGCCCCATTAATGAGGAAATGCCGACGGTTTTAAAAAACGGTCCGCAAAAGTGGGAGAAATGCCGACGGTTTTAAAAAACGGTCTGCAAAAGTGGGAGAAATGCAGACGGTTTTGAAAAATGGTCGGCAAAAGTGGGAGAAATGCCGACGGTTTTGAAAACGGTCGGCAAAAGTGAAGAGAAATGCCGACGTTTTTGAAAATGGTTGGCTTGTGAAGAGAAATGCCGACGATTTTGAAAACGGTCGGCAAAAGTGAAGAGAAATGTCGACGTTTTTGAAAATGGTCGGCAAAAGTGAAGAGAAATGCCGACCGTTTTGAAAACGGTCGGCAAATGTGATGAGAAATGCCGACAGTTTTGAAAACGGTCGGCAAAATGGAAGAGAAATGCCGACGGTTTTGAAAACGGTCGGCAAAAGTGAAGAGAAATGCCGACCGTTTTGAAAACGGTCAGAAAAAGTGGGAGAAATGCCGACCATTTTCAAAACCGTCGGCATTTCTCCCACCTTTGCCGACCATTTTCAAAACCGTCGGCATTGCCACTTTTTCCTGACCGTTTTTAAAGCGTCGGGACAAATAACGTCGGAAAATGGCAAAATTCTTGTAGTGATTGGATGTGAGAGAAAAATTGTAAAAATACACTTCACTTTCGTATTCAATGGTTATTAGGGGCAAGCATATTTTTGGATCTATATTCGACAATTATTAAGAGACAGCGACATTTGTGACAGTTCATTGAATAATTTGTCCTAATTGCCACACTATTTTTTTTCTTCATTTTTACAGGAAAAAGCTAATAAAATGGTTGTTTTGAAACATTTTTAAAGATTAAGGGTTAAAATGAAACTTTTAAAATAATATTAGAGTACGTATAATTGAAACTTAACCTAAAGTTCATGGGGCATAATCTAAACCTACCACTTATGTCACGTGTAGTTCTATTTTACAGGTCATTGTCATGTTACACCTAAACGAAAATGTTGGCAGATAGGCTTATTTGGAAACAAACTTGAAGTTCAAGGGTAAAAAAGGAAATTTTGAAACTTGGACATTATTAAAACTTACCCTAAAATTCATTAAAGTATTTTATATAATTTAGTCCAAAAAAGTGTTTTTAGTTCCACATCCCAAGCACACTATTTGACAATGACAATTGAGTATATAACAAATGCTTTCCATTTTAAACTCTTCAATAATTTAAATTCCATGTTAAAATATATGGTTAAGATTGTAGGATCGTCTGAAGTGACAATGACTTGTATTGTACCGCACTTTACAGTTGGGCGAATTGGGATTTTCACCTAAGCTTTGACATGCGAGTCGGACTCGTAATATCAACGGCGTCAATATACGACGTCGACCAACGTAAAAAGCGACAAGTTCTTTATCAAGGCAGCATCTCCGAGCTGTTTGTACCGTACCAAGATCCAACGGAGGAGTGGTATTACCGGACGTTTTTGGACGCCGGTGAGTTCGGGATGGGGTCATCGGCGGTGGCCCTCGAGCCCCACCACGACTGTCCGCCCAACGCCGTCTTCTTCGACGCCTTCTACGGCGGCCAAGACGGAAACCCGGTCAAGTTGTCCAATGCCTATTGTATGTTTGAGAAGTACGCCGGAAATATTGCTTGGCGCCACACTGAGAGTGCAATTCCAGGAGAATTGGTAATTTTTTATTTTTATGTTTTTTTTTGCTAAATTATAAAAAACCCTCATAAACTTTGCACTTTGTTTCAATATTTCAAAAGTTGCAATATTACTCATGACCTTTCATAAGTGTTTCAAAACTATCATTGAACTAGAAATTCGTTAGATTGTTAAAAAAAAATAGATGTAGCGGTGACTTAGAACGACGTGACAATACCTAAAATGCTTGTTTGAATTAAGTCTGAAAGAACGACATTTAAACAAATTAACTTTTCGTCTAACATTTTAATCGTTTTTCGATTTCAAAAGTATTTTTGAAATATTTATGGAAGGGCAAAAATAATATTGCAACTTTTAAAAGAATAGAAATATTTTTTAAATAAAAGAAAAAGTTGAAAACTATTTTTTATATTTTATGTTTTTTTTTTTAAAGAAGGTATATAATTTGATTTATTTTTTTTTTTGTGATATAATTATGTATGTATGTATGTGTTTTTTTTTTTTTTTTGGAATTGCAGATAAGAGAAGTGCGGCCGGAGGTGAGCTTGGTGATAAGGACGATAACGGTGATTGGGAACTATGATTACATCTTGGATTGGGAGTTCAAGAAAAGTGGCTCTATCAAATTTGCGGTAATAATAATACTAATATATTTGGGATTTCTTAGACAGAGCAATTTTAATTTTTTTAAAAAATTATTGGTTAAATTATAACTTTCGTCCCTAAAATTTCAGAATTGTGTCTCTAAACTTTAATTTAAAAAATATTTAATACGTTTCTAAATTTTTAATGTTGTGTCTAATACATTCTTAACTTTTAATGTTGTGTCTAATACATTCTAAAATTTAAAAAGTGTACAACAAATTTTTGAATTTTGAATTTTCTATCTAATAAGTTAGGATTTATGAAATATTACTTAAAGTTTAAAAATCTATTAGACGTATTATTAAAAATTTCAAAATTTTAACATTTATTAGACACTTTTTAAAAATTATAAAAATGTATATAATTTGAAATTTGATGAGAAAACTTATAATTAACGAGATTTACTTTGTTAAAAGAAAATCTAATTTCAAATAATTTTGTTTGTTTTCTATTTTCTAAAATGCTCTTGAAATCTTAGTGGAGTTTTAACAAATATTGGAAGGTGTTTTTTAGAACCAGACAAGGACATGCTTGAAAAGATATTTTATTTTTACAACTGAGAATTATATACATATTTTTAACAAATAGAACTAATTATTGAGAAAGAATTAAGCCAATCTGAACTTTACTCTTCAGAAATTCGAATTTTCAGCCCCACCTCATTCAACTTAATAAAAAAATAATAATTTCATTGAAGAAATAGTATTTTTAAATTCAACACGCTCATAGTTTTCTATTTTTAAAAGTTATATAAAAAATGAAATTGAAAACAATAAACCAATGATGAAATTTGAAAAAGAAAAAGAGACGTGTATTATTTACAAAACAGTATATTTAACAAACAAAAACAAGACGACATTTTTATTGTTTGTATATGGTTAATTATTTGTAAAAATTTACCCCTAAACTTGACAAAGCGTGAGATTTTATTATAAACTTCCAATTTCATCAAATTGTACTTAAACTTTAATACATATTGCAATATTTATTTTAATTAACTTTAACACATTTTACCTTATAATAGACTTTCATTTGAAAAAAATTTATGGATAAAAACATATTTTTATATGTTTTTATTAAATTATAGAATATGTATGTCCAGTATGAATAGGAAAAAAAATGATACTGAAGGTGGACTTTTTAATTGAAATTTGTGAGGTTTGAGAAATTTATTCAATAGTCAATCTTGTGCATTCACTCAGCTTAATTTTGTGCAATGTTTGATACATCTTACCATTTCTTTTTAGTTCAACAAGTGGGGTGGAGAATTGAAACTTTTGACTTTTTAGTCGATGACATATACTTTAACCAGTTGATCTATGCTTAAGTTGGTGTAAAAATAGAGTTTCATCCTAATTATGTGACCAAGTAACTTTGGTTTTTTTTTAGAACCAAAGTAACTATTGATGTTACTTGTTTCAAATATGTCATCAATCCAACTATTTTTTTTAGCACAACAAATATGAGATACGAAAATTTGAACATTCAACCTAAAAAAAATGAGTACATGTCAGTTTTCATCGACACCAATCCAACTTTTTCTCTCTTACCAAACTTATCTTAAAAAAAATTCAAAAATAACAACAAAAAAATAAAATAGTCATCAATCAAATTATAAAACTAAAAACAAAAATCAATCAAAAGATAATGAATCTTAAAAAAAATTCCAAAATAAAAATTATGAGAAACTCTTTCTTCTTCGCACAGGTAAGTTTAACAGGAATCATGGAAGCAAAAACGACACCGTACAATCACACAAGCGAGATAAAGGAGGAAATCTATGGCTTATTAGCAGCTCCAAACACAATCGGCGTAAACCACGACCATTTCATCACATATTATCTTGACCTCGACATCGACGGCCAGGAAAATTCCTTTGTGAAAGCCAAATTGAAGAGCTTCAAAACCGACGGCTCCACGCCGAGGAAGAGCTACTGGTCGGTGGTGAAGGAGGGGGCGGAGAAGGAGCTCGATGCCAGACTCCGGCCGACGGAGCCGGCGGAGCTGTACATCGTGAACCCATACAAAGAGACTGCGATAGGGAACAAAGTCGGGTACGATTGAATGAAGTCATTGCTAATCCAAAAACTTATATCGTTTATTAATTATTTCATTTTTAGTCTTCTATTTTTAAAATGGAAAAAACTTTATATTATAAAAAATTTCTTCCTCACCCTCATTAAGTTTTTGACAAATAATGTTTTAAAAAAAATTAACAAATAAAAGAGTAGAATTCAAAAGATGATGATAAAAATATTCTTTTGACATTCTTTAAAAATATAAATAGCTTTCAAATTTTTAGAGATAATAAGTGAGCAAAAAGACTCTTCTAAAAAAGTAGTTTTTGTTCATTTAAAAATTGTACTTCTCTCTTACAAATTTTTTATTATATTTTTCACCTTTCTTAAAATCACATTAAAATTATTAACAAAATTAAAAATTTTTAATATAAAAACTACTCTTTTTTTTTTTTTTTTTTAGTTTTCAAAATTAGTTTTAGAATTTTGAAATGTTTTAAAAAGATAGATAGACAAAAAAAAAAAAAAAAAAAAAAAAAAAAAAAAAAAAAAAAAAACCTAACCTAAAAGAGAAAATAGTATTTATAAGCTTAATTTTAAAAAATAGAAAGAAAAAAAATCAAATGATGATCCAATGGAATCCAAGCTAATTTACAATAAATTTAATTTTTTTACCAGGTATCGTTTAATTCCAGGACCAATGGCCCCTCCACTCCTTTCAGAGGACGATTATCCGCAGATTCGAGGAGGGCTTTGTGATTATAATGTATGGGTAACACCTTATAATCGGTCGGAGAAATGGGCCGGTGGTATGTACGTCGATCGCAACCATGGTGACAAGACTCTTCGCATTTTAACACAAAGGTACGTAACGATTTCTAAATAATTGTTTCTTTTAGTACAACAAATGTGAGGTTGAAGATTTGAATCTCTGATCGTAAGTAAATATAAATGTTTTAATTGTTGAGTTAAATTAATGTTGATTTTCAAAAGTATTTAAAAACACTTGATTGCTCTTTTTCCTCTCTAAAGTGGTTATGACAAAAATGATTTCGTGTACTTAATATATGAGCTATTCAATATAAGAGATTTCAAACACATACTTATGAGATATTTTTAGGTTAAATTATAAAAATATCGAATATGTGAGTGACTTATTAGACATAAAATTCAAAGTTCAAAAATTTACTAGATACAAAATTAAAAATTTAAAGATTTATTAAACACAAATCAGAAAGTTTGTAGCGTAATCTTGTAATTTAACTATATTTGTATTTAGATTGTTCACATTGAAATTGTTTTACCTTCAAAATATTGGGTTTGTGAGTATGGTTATAAGTGTAAAAAGACATTAAAGGAAAGCTATTTTTGAAACAACATTGTCAACCAAGTTGTCTACAATTGTTTGGGAGGACAGGAACAGAGACATCTACAACAAGGATATTGTGTTATGGCATACAATAGGGTTCCACCACCATCCCAGTCAAGATGAATTTCCAATAATGCCCACCCTCAGTGGAGGCTTCGAACTTCGACCTACAAATTTCTTTGAAAGAAATCCAATTCTCAAAATGAAGGCTCCATAATAATAAACCTTCTCATAAAGTACTCAAAACATCGAATTATTGACAATAATTGCACCCTTAATGTACTGTTGCCTTTTTAGGAATTATTCCATCTAGCTTTTTCTTTTTCTATGTTATAATAATTTCTCTATTTGAGGGGAAAATGAACATGAAATCCATTTATCTATCACATGACGGATTTTACTAATAATAGTTAAAAGAGGTGTTATATTGAACTCAAAAAGAAAAAGAAAAGAAAAGAGTTATTATATTTTAAAAAGTATTACATGATTTGAATTTGTAATCTACTTAAATGATTAAAAGTAGTACTTAACAATGATCGTCAACTAAATAGTTTAATTAATTGATGGAGTGATTTGCCAACTTGAACATAGTTCAATTGATTAATGCAACATAATCTCGACTAAAAGATTAGAGATTCAAATTCTCATTTTCCACCCATTGTTGAACTAAAACAAAAAACCTAATCGGTGATTTGATTATTTCATAGAACAAACTTAATATTAAGAGTGTTTTTAGTTAAGAGCTTCCAGAGTGAGGAAGTGCAATTTTTTTTTAATGGTATAACAATTGTGAAGTTGTGAATTTAAGGGTATGTTTGGTAGGCAATTTTGATCTTGTTTTATGTTTTCGAATTTATTTAGTTCAACGAATATTTGTTTGGTAGATGTAATTTTAAAAATTAACTTTTGAATCTTGTGATTCAAATAATGGAAATTCTAAAAACAATATTTTTTTAATGTTATTTTGAATTTGAAAATTTAAAATGCAAAGTTATATTAAAAAAGATTAAAACTTTAATAAATATAGTATTTCATGTTATGAATTCAATTTATTTTTGTTAAATTAAAATATCAATAATATAATATATTATAAATTATATGGTATTGTAAAATAATATTTATACAAATTTTATAATATATAATATGTGCATAAATTAACTAATAATAGTTTATATTTAACTTAATATTTAATTGATAACTACAATCAATTTTATAATTTATAAATATATTTTGTTTGATAATTGTTTAAATTGAAATCTAATTTTTAGATCGACTATCAAACACATATAAGAAAACATGATACTGATTTTTAAATTTTTGTTTTCATATTACCAACTAAATGCACTCTAAACTAGAGATGTCCACGGGGCGGGGCGGGGCCGGGGAATGGATTCCCCGTCCCCGTCCCCGCCCCCCATTTTATTCCCCGTCCCCGCGAAATTCCCCCTTTAATTTTGCAGGGATCGGGGTGGGGATTCCCCCCGGGGAATTCGCGGGGATCGGGTTCCCCGCAGGGAATTTTTCCCTGTTCTTTTTTTTTTTTTTTATCTTTTTTTTTTTAAAATTTATTCTCAACCATAATAAAAATTATTTCTAAATGAATAATTTTCAATATAATTCTATTTAAAGTAAATGTTATAAAATTTCCTAATAAAAACAATAATATATCATAAGTAAAAATACTATAATGTCGAAACAACTTAATTTCTAAAAATTCAAATTTCAATATTACAACATAGACTTTAATTTTTTTTTATAACGAAATAGTCTTAAACTAATTCCTACTATAGTTTTTTTTAAAAAAAAAAATTCTATTTATAGGTAATAATATATATATATATATTATTAATCAGGGAATCGGGGCGGAGCGGGGCGGGGAATATATTCTCCGTCCCCGTTCCCGTTTAGCCAACGGAGAAAAAAACTTCCCCGCTCCCTCCCCCATTTCCAGTGTAATCGGGGATTCTCCGTCCCATTCGGGGCGAGTCCCGGCGGGTTAATTGGACATCCCCACTCTAAACTATCTATTTTTTCTTAAAAAAAAGTGGATGTTTTGAGAGTAAAGCAGAAGCTACTGCTCGTGTTGTCAGAGACAAGAAAATAAGTGGACTGCAGACAGCAGGAGCAAGAACATAGAAAAAGAATCAAATGAAAACGGGCAGTGTTTTTTTTTTTTTTTTTTTCAGAAAAAAGTAAAATGGAAAATGAGAAAATAAAAGAAAATTAATGACTCAAATTTGTCATTTGAGATGGAAAGATATAGCCATATAGGACACTGTGTAGATGTGACATGAGAAAATGAGTGTACCTCACTTTTTCTGGGGGGAGGGCATCACTTTTTTTATTTTATTTTATTTTAAATGGTTTGATTTTAATCCACATATTTAGAAGATATCCTTTAGTTAGCTTTTATCACGTATTTTTGTCGAGTTATGACTTTAATGCCAATTTGAACACAACTCAATTAATTAAGATAAAATTTTTCGATGAAGAGGTCAAAAATTCAAATTTCCTACTCCACATATTTTCTACCTAAAAAAAAGAAAAAGAAAGTGAGAGAGAAATTCACACAATAGCGACATTGTATAAAAAACCATTAGTTATCTTCTCTAAAAGTCTAAATTGAATCTTCACCTCAAGTAGAAAATTTTTATTTTTGTTCTATATTAATTTGTATTATATAAAAAAAATGAATTTGTTGAATAACAATCAATCACAAATCGTTATGTCATTATTTTTCAATTAATGACAAAATTACCTATATATTATTAAATTTGTGATCAATTATGAATTGACATATATCTTAAATTAAATTTGAAGAAAAAAATGACAAATCTCAAATAATGCCACATGTTTTCGTTAAGACAATTTGATCCAAGAAGCCATAGCCTAGATAAATTCAATTATATATAACAATTGGGACCAATATGGGCAACAAGAAAAATTTCTAAATTTAATCTACTTAACTTGGAAAATGTCTAAATAAGTTTCATTTGTAAAAATTGCTAAAAATTTTTTCCCTAAAATATACTATAAGCATTTGGACGAAAATGCCCTTGTTAGAGATTTATGGGTTTCAAGTACCTAAAATTGTGGCTAACAAAATTGAGTGTATCTAGGAGGAAAATGTGTAGATTTTTTTTTTAATAAAAGAGGGAAATAAAAACATTGTAACAATTCAAATAATGGTTCTGTTAAATTCAAATCATCATTCTGTTTAATTCAAACAATAGTGTGGCTAGATGAGTTTTTCGATGAACACGAAAAAAAAAAAAAAAAAAACCAAGCACACAAAGAACAATTAGGATTCGATGAAACTAAGTTAAACAAATGTCTAAATTAAAACATAAAGATAGTAACTCTTAACATCTACATATACATGTATTTACAGTCCAAGCATCTACAAACGAATAAAATTTTAGTAAATAATGCTAGTTCCCCCCAAATGTAAATTAATTCATTCATAATTAAGGCACCTGAACCACTAATCTATTATTGAGAAATTGTAAGTAATGTCTAAAAAAAACAATAATGAAATATGGACAAATATGTTTCGTATTCGGGATTTGCAATTTTGGATAAATGTCTCAATACTATTAATTACACAAACTCATATACCCCTAAAAACGTAATTACCCCTTTGAACATAACTATGGTTGCTTAATAAAACCATTTTGCTTTAAATGATTAAAAAGTGTCAAATCAAGGTCACACTTACCTGGTTTCATTTAATGCACTTGTTAGAGACACTCACCAAACCTCAAGCATTTTAAAATTTTTCATGTTGACAACCAAAAAGGAGGCTCACGAAACCCTCCTTCCTCCCATTCCATCGAACCATTTTCTTGTGGTTGAAACCCTCATTACGATTGCATTTGCTCCATTCCGTTGGATCTAACGGCAACACTAGAGGGGGGTGTATAGGGTTGCTACCAATTTTTTTTTTTTTTTTAAATAATCCTAAAGTTCTAAAACTAGTTAAAAGGAAAACATAAAGGAACAAGTTTTAAATTGAACACAATTTGCAATCAATATGATTTATCAAGCAATAGAACAATTAAATCCTTAGGCATGCGATTAAAAAAATTGCAAAAATTAAAAACAAACGTTAAGAGTAAGGGAAAGAAGACACCAGAATTTATAGTGGTTCGGCAAATCGCCTACTCCACTCCCCAAGACTCCTTCTTGGATATTTTACTACGTGATCCTCTTGCAGGTGAGAACCAAACCGACACGACCCTCTTTTTCTTAGGCTAAAGAGAAACCCAAGATCCTTTTTACTGGTTCAGGATCAAACCAATTTCTTTTTCTCACAACCCAAGGTGTACCCACACCTTAATACAAATCCCAATGAACAAAGAAAAATAAATCTCACATGAATGCCTCTTTAATAGGCAAAATACACAAATTTATCACACAACAAAATACTCCAAAGATTCCTCACACAACTATAATTAGCCGGTTCAAAAGTATGTGAGAAAGTTGAAGGATTTTAGAACCTTTTTGAAGAGCTAAGAGTACGGAAGGCTTGCTGGAAAAATTCAAAGTGTAGGGAGGAAGATGATATTTTTAGGCTTAAAAGGGATTTAGAGCAAATTGAAAATGAGCCATTAGATCTAGGTCAAAAGAATGAATGATTGGGATTGAATGGTGAAATTTGGAAAGGCTCATGCAAGAATTTAAGGAGAGAGAGAGGAGAAATGATCCTCCTCCACCATTACCATGCGTGTCATGAAAGAGTTAATATTAAGAAAGCGGAAGCAATTTCAGATCTCGAGCATTCAAAGTACATCAATTTAACCAAACAAAAACATGCTCAAAATTGGAAAAAACTGGAAAAAAACCAGAAAGTATGAACACATACCTTTGTAGCTCAAATTCTCCAAATTCTTTGCAAATCTTGTATCACCAACACTACTTGGATCATCACTAGAGTCTTCCCTACTATTCTCAGCCCTTGGAATGGATTGTGGGATCCTTTGTTAAGAGAATTTTTAGAGAGAAGGAAGAGAGCTCAAGACAGTTTTTAAAAAAAAAACTATCAAAGAAATTCACTCAATCCTTTTTGTGTTTCATCCCATTTATAGGCACTAATCAAACTTCATTAGGCTTCCTATGGAAGACAACATTTAGCTTCCTATGGAAGACAACACTTGGCTTCCTATGGAAGTCAACACATCATTGGATAGGATTAGTCAAGTTTCAATTAAATCAAAATTAATTAAAAAAAAACTTGATTAATTAATTAAAACATTTAATTATTTAATTTAATATCAAATATTAATTAAATAATTAGACCAATCCCTCTCTTTTATGACCAATCGTTTGTACATGAATCCCTATTCACGTATTAAACCGAACAAATATTTAAATCACATTTAAATATGTTCCTCTCTCTTCCTTGTGGTTTTAATTCATAATTAAATTATAGTACGTTAAGTATATCGCATATAATTAACGTTTACTCCCAAAACCGAATTTGAACAATTCAAATTCTTTTCTCTCAAATTATTCCAAGGCTTAGTCTGAGCTAATAAGGGGACCTAATGGACCTACAGATCATGAGCTCCAACGATACGAGATTAACCGGCCAAACTCTTTAGCCTAGTTAATCAACATTCGTTAACCACCGGGACACTCCACTAAAACCCAGTGGCTGCACTCTCCTCACTGTAGATATATTTCTGTCCACTCGATATAACCATGATTAGTAAGTCGATCCTTCACAGATCGTTCGCAATTACAACTGGGTCAAATAAACCGTTTTACCCCTGTAATTACTTCTTGTTCCTTAAGTCCCACTGATCCTGTAATGAACAATTGGTTTGTGGTCCAACCAACAAACCGAATCCCTCTCGGGCCAATGAGAGGGTGGGCCCATTGTTCAAGACCCGGAGTCAGCACTTAAGGGAACAACCTCTCTACTAATCCTTAAAGCAGGTAGGAGTGAATTCCATCTCGCATGACTATGTTCCCAACTATCTATCCGGTCTTATCCCCAAAATGGGAGGCTTATTGAGTCGGCGATCTCGGGCCACTCTCACCCATGCAAATCTAAGGATAATTCCGAATAAACAGGAGTTCATAGCACGCTCAGGATTAAGATCGAGTTATCTAGGTCATCGTATGAATATAGTCAGTTAAAATAGTAAACGGAGTTATAAAGTCTAAGTGACTATTTCGCAGTCCGGTCTTATGCAAACTCATTGCATAGGACGCCCCCATTCGCATGTCTCCACATGAACGATTCAGGATCACATCGTTAGTACTATACAAAGTGGGTCGCGTCCATAGTGTCCCCAGAAGGTACCCAGCCTTATCCCTATACTATAGACCATTTTGGCTATTACTCAAACTTGATCAACTTTTATGTCATACATAAAGTTCAAGTATACATACTATAGCCAAGAGTTCTTAGTTCATTGGATTTGGGTTATAGAATACACAATTCACTTTATTCAATAACACATTTACTGAATAAACCTCAATAACATCTTTATAGTAAAATAGAATATACATTCAGTTTACAAAACCACAAGTTTTAGGACACAAAACCCAACATGTCATTCCTTCATTTTTTTTAAAATATTAATCAAATGAATCCTTTTGAAATTCTATTGAACCGTCACCCAGACACGTCATCGCCACATCATCAAAATCTAGTCGTTGGATGCCATGTCACCAAATTTGACTGGTAATGCTAAGTCAATTGCCATGCCGAATGCCGCGTCAGCACAGTGCCACGTGTCACTGTTTAATTAGTTTTTCCTTCCAATCTTCTTTTTCACATACCTCGTTCGTTTGAAATCCGATTTGAACGATTCAAAATGCGTTAGAATCGTCTTTTCGAGCTCTAATAGATGGACTCTTTGAAACACTAAAAAAAGTAGTACAAAAATTTGAGTTTGTTATCATCAAAAAATTTGGTTTGATTGAAGCCCTAAAGCTAACAATCTCCCCCTTTTTGTTGATGACAAACAATTCAATAATGTCTTAATCTCAAACACATTCTCCCCCTTTTGTTATCACCAAAAAGATGCAAAAGAAAAATTTCCCCCTCAAACACATAACTAATGAAACATAATGCTCTCATTCAATTTTAACATACAATAAAAGTATGCTCCCCCTATCAAACATAGTATTGTCATTAAATGCGAAGGATACCAAGTGTGAGTCTATTTTTACAAAATACGTCTTCATTTAGAGCTTTTGTAAAAATATCTGCTGCTTGTTTCTCTGTATGCACATAGTTAATGACAATATGACCATTTTGCACATGCTCTCTAAGGAAGTGATGTCTTATATCTATATGTTTTGTCCTAGAGTGTTGAATAGGATTTTTGGTTAAATTAATTGAACTAGTATTATAACAGAAGATAGGTACTTGTTCAAAATTTAAGCCAAAATCACGCAAAGTCTGTTTCATCCATAAAACATGAGAACAACAACTAGCAACAACAATGTATTCGACCTCAGTAGTGGATAATGCAACAGAGTTTTGCTTTTTGCTATACCAAGAGACTAGTGAGCTACCTAAGAAATGACATGTTCCACTAGTACTCTTCTTATCAGTTAAACTACCAGCAAAGTCAGCATCAGAATATGTAATCAAGTCTAAAGATGCATTCTTAGGATACCATAAACCTAAGTCAATAGTTCCAAGCAAATATTTGAAAATTCTTTTTACAGCATGCAAGTGTGATTCTTTAGGACAAGATTGAAATCTAGCACACATGCAAACACTGAACATAATATCAGGCCTACTTGCAGTTAAGTAAAGTAGAGATTCGATCATACCTCGATAAGCTTTAATATCTATGTTTTTACCTTTTTCATCCTTATCGAGCTTTGTAGTGGTACTAATCGGGGTATTTGCTGCTTTTGCATTATCAAATTTAAATCTCTTGAGTAGATCCCTTGTATATTTCTCTTGATTTATAAAAATTCCTCCTTCAGGTTGTTTGATTTGAAGCCCAAGAAAGTGAAGGAATGAACTTTTCATCCCACAGCGGAAGCATTGGAATCGTCTTTGATTTGTTTAGAATTAAACACAAAATATACAAGGTTAAGCAAAAACTTACAATGAAATAAACATGGAGATATTTCTGGCGGGTCTTTATCTCTTCCACAAAGTCTTCCTAGCTATGACTCAAACACAGGACCAAGGCTTGTGGTAGCCTCTTGAAAGAAAATCCCCAATGGATTGGAGAAGAAGAGGTCTAGAGAGAATTCTCTAATTCTCTCTATTGAGGAGATGTGTGTTGTGAAGAATGCACAATGGCTTTCCCCTAGTGTCCTATTTATAGTGGTCTAGGGAAAATAATTAAATAATATATTTTAATATCTAATATATTAAAATACATTTATTTAATCAATTTGAATCTTATTCAAACCGTTTAAAATTCTCCTACGACATTTATTTCCTAATTTGAATCCAATTCAAATTTAATAAATATCTTTTATTTAATGTATCTAATATACATTAATTATTTTAATATTTAATGTATCAAATACAATAAATATATTTTCCTCTTTTATATTTAATATATCTAATATATTAAATATTAATTTGAACATTTCAAATTTTTCTTTCAACTAAATTGATCTTTTAGTGTTACTATGAGCTAGCAAGGGGACTTTATGGACCTACAGATTATAAGCTCCAATGATACAAAATCAATTAATTAAATTCTTTAATTAATTAATTTTCATTCATTAACTCTAGGTCACTCCACTATAGACTTAGAGTTGCACTCTTATGCACTGTAGGACAAATTGTGTCCATAGATATAATCATTACATGCAAGTCGATCCTTCACGAGTTGTTCGTAATTACAGCTGGGTCAAAAGTCCGTTTTACCCCTATAATTACATCTTGCACCTTAAGTACCACTGATCCTCTAATGAACAATCTGTTTATAATCTAATTATAAACTAAGTCCCTCTCGGGCCAGTGAGAGGGTGGGGCCCCATTGTTCAAGTCTCGAAATCAGCACTTAAGGGAACTACTCATCTACTTACCCTATATGGGAATGAGTGAATTCCATCTTGTGAGATTATGTTCCCAGCTCCCTATTTGGTCAAGTCCCCAAAATGGTAGGCATATTGAATCAGCTACAAAAGCCACTCTCACCCATGCAAATCAAAAGACAAGCCCTCACAGGCAGGAGTTCATAACTCACTCAAGATTAAGATCGAGTCACATATGATCATCCTAATGAAATATTAATCTACTCAATTAACGGATTTATAAAGAGAGATTAAATATTTCGTGGTCCAATCTTATACAAATACATTGATAAGATACCCCCACTCACATGTCTCCACATGAATGATTTAGATCAAATCATTTGTAACTATTACAAAGTAGGTCGTATCAATAGTGTTACCAGGATAAGGCACCCAACCTTATCCATATACTATGACCCTTTAGGTTATTTCTTGAACATGATCCTCTCGTATGTCAACCACATACTGTTCAAGATTACACTAATAACCTTGGATTTTTCATATAATGGATAATATTATATTGCAAATAAAATAATCAAAATTATTATTAATTATTAAATAAATTATTAATTACAAGGCTTTAGGGCATAAATCCCAACAGAAAGAACTTGAGTTCTCCTATCATGCTCATTTCAAACTCGCTATGCATACAGTTAGAAAATTCTTCACAAAGAGAAGGGTTAGTGACACCAAAAATAATATCATCAACATAAATTTGCACTAACAACATATCTTTTTTTTTTTGGTTTTAATGAAGAGTGTAGTATCGATGAGTCCCATTTTAAAATCATTTTCAAGCAAAAATTTACTCAAACGGTCATACCAAGCTTGAGGAGCTTGTTTAAGACCATAAAGAGCTTTATTTAATTTAAAAACATGACTTGGATGGTCAAAGCTTTCAAAACCAGGAGGTTGTTCAACATAAACTTCTTCCATTATAAAACCATTTAGAAAGACACTTTTCACATTCATTTGAAATAAAGTGAAATTCTTATGAGATGCAAATGCAAGCAACATGCGAATTGACTCAAGTCTGGCAACAGGAGCAAATGTTTCCTCATAGTCTATTACTTCTTCCTGGCTATCACCTCAAGCAACTAACCTAGCTTTATTTCTAACAATATTACCATATTCATCCATTTTATTTCTGAACACTCATTTAGTACCTATAACTGAATGATTGCTAGGACGCAGAACTAACTCCCACACATTATTTCTTTCAAACTGATTTAACTCTTCTTGCATAGCAATTAACCAGAACTCATCACATTCAACATCTTTAAAAGACTTTGGTTCAATTTGTGACACAAAAACGAGATTATTCAAGGCATTTAATGAAGAACGAGTTCTTACCCCTTGAGATACATCACCTATAATTAGTTCCTGAGGATGGTGAGTAGAGAATCTCCAATCTTGAGGGAGGGTTTGCTCTGGTTCTTTTTTAGTCTCATTTGCTACTACTTCTGTGTCCTTATCTATGCTCATATTCTCAAAAGATTTTTCTAATTCATCACTCACAGAAACTCTATTAAATGTGTCCTTATATATATATATATTATTACCTAAAAATAGAATTTTTTTTTTAAAAAAAAACTATAGCAGGAATTAGTTTAAGACTATTTCGTTAAAAAAAAAAATTAAAGTCTATGTTGTAATATTGAAATTTGAATTTTTAGAAATTAAGTTGTTTCGACATTATAGTATTTTTACTTATGGTATATTATTATTTTTATTATGAAATTTTATAACATTTACTTTAAATAGAATTATATTGAAAATTATTCATTTAGAAATAATTTTTATTATGGTTGAGAATACATTTAAAAAATAAAAAAGATAAAAAAAAAAAAAACGGGAAAAAATTCCCTGCGGGGAACTCAATCCCCGCGAATTCCCCGCGGGGAATCCCCCCCCCCCCCCGATCCCCGTGAAATTAAACGGGGAATTTCACGGGGACGGGGAATGAAATGGGGGGCGAGGACGGGGACGGGGAATCCATTCCCCGGCCCCGACCCGCCCCGTGGACATCTCTAGACCCTATATGCTTTACTACATGTAGAATATCCTAAAAATATGCCAACGTCAGTTTTTGAGTCAAACTTTCCAAATTTTCCTTTGTATTTCAAAATGTAACATTTGCACCCAAAGACTTTGAAATAGTTGATATTTGGATCATTAAAAAGCTCATAGGGAGTTTTATTCAAAATAGACCTTATTAAAACTCTATTCATTACATAAGATGCAGTATTAACAGCTTCAGCCCAAAAATATTTTGGCAAATTATATTCATTTAACTTGGAGATGGCCAATTCTTGTAAAGACCGATTTTTTCCTTTCTACAACGCCATTTTGTTGAGGTGTTCTAGGAGAGGAAAAATCATGAGAAATACCATTTTCTTCACATAAACATTCAAAAGAAGCATTTTCAAATTCTCCTCCATGATCACTTCTAATTTTTGAAATCATAAAAGCCTTTTTCATTTTGTATTATTTTTGAAAAACTGATAAAAGATTTTAAAGCTTCATCCTTATGAGATAAAAATAAAACCCAAGTGAATCTCGAAAAATCATCAACTATAACAAAAGCATAATATTTTCTACTTAGACTTGCAACTCTAGTAGGTCCAAAAAGGTTCATATGTGATAGTTGCAGAGGCCTAGAGGTAGAAACCATTTTCTTTGGTTTGAAAGAAGACTTAGTTTGTTTACCTATTCAACAAGCGTCACAAATTTTATTTTTTTCAAAATTTAATTTTGGAAGACCTCTGACAAGGGATTTCTTGAAAATGTTTGAAATTAAATGCATGCTTGCATGACCTAATCTTCTATGCCACAACCAAGGATCATCATGCAAGGCAGACCAACATTTATTATCTACTACAGGGCAATCAATCAAATCAACCATATAAACATTTCTATCTCTATTTCCAACAAACAGGATTTGTCCATTACATGCATGCATTTTTAATTATGCAATTGATAGGAATGAACTCTTGATCCCGCAACGGAAGCATTGGATCATCTTTGATTCTATTAAAATTAAACTAAAAATAATATTAATTAAGAAAACTTACTTTTGAGATAAATATGGAGAATATTCTACGAGTCTTTATCTCTTTCACAAAGTCTTCATGACTATGACTCTAACACAATATCAAGGCTTGTGGGAGCCTCTTGAAAGAAAATCCCCAAGGGATTGGAGAGGAAAAAGTCTAGAGAGAATTCTCTAATTCTCTATTGAGGAGTAATTCTCTATTGAGGAGATGTGTGTTCTAATAAGAATGCCCAATGGCTCACCCCTAGGGTCCTATTTATAGTGGTCTAGGGAATATAATTAAATAATATATTTTAATATCTAATATATTAAAATATATTTATCTAACAAATTTGAATCATATTCAAGTCTTTTAACATTCTCCTACGACATTTATTTTCTAATTTGAATCCAATTCAAATTTAATAAATATCTTTTCTTTAATGTATCTAATATACATTAATTATTTTAATATTTAATGTATCAAATACAATAAATATATTTTCCTCTATATTTAATATATCTAATATATTAAATATTAATTTGAACATTTCAAATTAAATATTAATTTGAACATTTCAAATTTTTCTTTCAACTAAATTGATCTTTTAGTGTTACTATGAGCTAGCAAGGGGACCTTATGGACCTATAGATTATAAGCTCCAATGATAAAAAAATTAATTAATTAAACTCTTTAATTAATCAATGATTAATTAAAGAGTTTAATTAATTAATTTTCATTCATTAACTCTAGGGTCACTCCACTATAGACCTAAAGTTGCACTCTTATGCACTATAGGACAAGTTGTGTCCATTGATATAATCACTACATGCAAGTCGATCCTTCATGAGTTGTTCGTAAATACAGCTGGGTCAAAAGTCCGTTTTACCCCTGTAATTACATATTGCATTGATCGGTGCTTATCGCTACACGCAAGTGCACGTGATCGAAGTAATAAAGAAACTGAAAGTATTCCAGAGTATCGTACCAAAGGGAACGGGGTTTAATAAAATGAATTTTAGTTTGTACAAAATCGTTGACAAATTGCAAGTTAAGGTAACCGAGGGTGAAAATGATTTGAGAGGTGTTTTGACTAAAATAAAATTATTTGAAAATTCAATGGAAATGAAAAAGGGATTCAAGTTGCTAATGCCCCTTTGGAAAGAAAATGCAACAAGAAAGCAATTGCAATCGTAGCTAACTCAAGAACTAAGTAAACCGAATTCAACTCCTATTCGACCTTCTATGAAGTATTTTTAGGAGACTAAGTGATTAAACCTATATTTCTATGGCTAATCTAACTTAGAAATTTTTGCGCACAATTCTAGTGGTTTTGGAGTCTCGCCCTATGTCTAGGGTCGATGTTTCAGACTTATGTCTAAGCCTTTTCCTCAATTGCTTTTGCGACATCCGCTTCCCTTAACCCTTTCGGTATTAAGATATAGCTTGGCAAGCAACACTAGATGGCCAACTAGGTTTACCTAACATTTAACTCACCAAAAGCAAACTAAAGTTCAAGAATTAGCTAAATTGTTTTTACTCTCGAGCTTTACATCTTTCCTCTAGGGCATTCACAAACTTGAATCTCAAAGGAAATTTAGCTCTTCATGATGGAATAAATTGAAAATAGTAAATTAGAATTGTAGGAATTCATTGGAAAAATCAAAGTAAATAATGCAATCAAGTTGCAAATGCAATGCAAGTAAGTAGTTTAAAGAAACAATTCCAAGAATTCAAGATACAAATTAACTCACGGAAAATTGTATTGATGTACAGTGGGTCTCCAATTTAACTTGCTACTAAATTAAAAATACTGAATTGAAAATTCACAACCCGTAGCTTCTACACTTAAGAAATTGAAATTAAACTTGCTGAATTGAATTTGCTCTTCTAAGATTCAAATGACAGAAACTAAATTGCTGAAATTGAAAACAACCAATAGCTCAAAATTTAAGAAACTTATAGATAAATAGGCAAAATTCGAGTTACAGTGGGCTCCCGAAAATTCAACTAGCAGAGAAAAAAATATTGAAATTGACTAGCTGTAATCAGAATTCAATTGACATAAACTAGATTGCTGAACTTGAAAAGATAAACCAGTGGCTAATTTAGCACAAATACAGAAATTCAAAATTGCAGAATCGAAGAACTTCAATCATCCTAAAAACCCATTCTCCGTAACTCAATCGGACAAAGAAGTTGTCCATAACCACACCAATTCTTAGGTAGATGGGATTGAGAAGAGGATTCTGGAAGTTTAAGAGGAAGACAATAGAAAAATAAAATCCAAAAATGAAAAAAAAACACTACTGCTGTCGGGAACAAAACCCAAAAACGAAACTAATTTTTCTCTCCCGAATCGAGCTCCCTTTGTTCGGCTTCTTTGTTCAATATTTATAGGGATCTCATGCTAGGGTTTCCCTCTTGGTTGATGGACAATCATGGCTAATCATCTTGCTGAATTCGTGGGTCAAATTTCCTTCAAAATCCCGAAATTCTTGTTTTTTACTTAAATTCCAGATCTGCCAGATTGCAATTGCATAGCAATTGCACTGCAGTTGCATTCCACGAAAATCATGCATCAAAACATTAAGTAAGTGTGAATTTTTTTCTTCTTTTATTTTCTTTTCTCAACTTACTTAATTTAAAGGTCTTCCATCAATCATGTGATTAAAGTCAAGCATTTTTTTATTTTTCATCAAATAATATGAATAAAAATCACAAATATAACTAAGTTTAAAGGCCAAATAATCCTCATGAATGAGAATTATCATGCACCTTAAGTACCACTGATCCTCTAATGAATAATCTGTTTATAATCTAATTATAAACTAATTCCCTCTCGGGCTAGTGAGAGGGTGGACCCCATTGTTCAAGTCCCGAAATCAGCACTTAAGGGAACTACTCATCTACTTACCCTATATGGGAATGAGTGAATTCCATCTTGTGAGATTTTGTTCTCAGCTCCCTATTTGGTCAAGTCTCCAAAATGGTAGGCATATTAAATCGGTTACAAAAGCCACTCTTACCCATGCAAATCAAAAGATAAGCCCTCACAAGCAGGAGTTCATAACTCACTCAGGATTAAGATTGAGTCGCATACGATCATCCTGATGAAATATTAATCTTCTCAATTAACGGATTTATAAAGAGATATTAAATATTTCGTGGTCCAGTCTTATACAAACTCATTGTATAAGATACCCCCACTCACATGTCTCTACATGAATGATTTAGATCAAATTATTTGTAACTATTACAAAGTGGGTCGTATCAATAGTGTTTACCAGGATAAGGCACCTAACTTTATCCATATATTATGACTCTTTAGGTTATTTTTTGAACATGATCCTCTTGTATGTCAACCACATACTATTCAAGATTACACTAATAACCTTGGATTTTTCATATAATGTATAATATTATATTGCAAATAAAATAATTAAAATTATCATTAATTATTAAATAAATTATTAATTACGAGGCTTTAGGGCATAAATCCCAACAATTTTTATCACTAAAAATTACCCTATAGCCCTTATCACATAACTGACTAATACTTAATAAATCATGTTTTAATCCATCAACTAGCCGAATATCTTCAATAAAGAAACTTGAACCATTACCTATGTTACCTTTGCCAATGATCTTACCCTTTTTGTCGTCGCCGAAGGTGACGTATCCTCCATCTTTCTTTTCTAGGTATGTGAATTTTGTGTGGTCCCCAGTCATGTGTTTTGAACACCCACTGTCCAAGTACCACTTATTCTTTATCGATCTCAAACATACCTGAAAGAAAATAATTCTCAAGATGTAACCTTAGGTACCCAAATTTGTTTGGGTCCTTGTGGGTTAGTCAACAAAAATTTAGGAATCCATCTCTTTTGATTTTCATTTGTAGCATTGGATTTTCTTAAATTGCATGCATAAGCTTTATGACCATGTTTCTCACATGCATGACAAACAATATATGACATGACGCTTTCTTTCACAAAGTAATTTGTGAATTTCTTTTGCTTTTGGTGAGGTTTGTAACCTAAACCACTTTTATCAAAAGTACCTTGTTGCTTTCCCATCATGATATCTAAATTCTTTTTCCCATTAGTGAACTTTACAAGGGTGGAGGATAAATCTTCATTTTTGTTTTCTAATATTTTGTACTCCTCTTTTAAAGTATGCAAATTAGAATTAGACAAATTTAAATCTTTTCTTAATGTCTCATTTTCTTCTTTTATATTTTCTAGCTCAATGAATAAATCATTATTCTCGTGAGCTATCCTAGCATTTTTCTTTCTGAGAGACATGTATTTGTAGCCTAATTTTTCAAATTCATTTTTACTTTCATTAAAAGCTTCAATAAGTTCATTAAAATTAAGGTTTTCAGGAATTACCTCATCGTCGTCATCATTGTCGTCGTCGTCTCCAAAAGCCATAAAACATATGTTAGCTACTTCTCCTTCACTTTCATATTCACTTTCATCACTTTCATCCCAAGTAGCTTTCATCGCCTTCTTGCTCTTCTTTGAAGATGACTTCCTTTGAGGACAGTCCCACTTCACATGTCCAGGCTTCTTGCACTCAAAGCAAATGATAGAGTCCCTACTGCTCTTTTCTCCTTTTCCATCTTGACTATTGTTTTTCTTGGAGAAAATTTTCTTTCTAAGGTACCTTTTGAACTTTTTAGCCAAGTAAGCATATTCTTCTTCATTTAACCCATCATCACTTTCAGAGTCGTCTTGAGTTTGAGTAGATTTTAATGCCAGGTTCTTCTTCTTTTTGACATCATCTTCCATGTTACCCTTCATGATTATCTCATGCATCATGAGAGATCCAATAAGTTCCTCCAATGGAAGTGTTGAGAGATCCGTAGCTTCTTGAATCGCCGTGACTTTAGCTTCCCAATTTTTAGGCAACGATCTAAGGATTTTCCTGACTTTCTCAGAAGTAGAGTATGTTTTTCCTAGTCCCTTCAAAGCATTAACAATGTTTGTAAATCGAGTAAACATTTCAGAAATAGTTTCATTAGCATCCATTTTAAATAATTCATAATTATGAACCAACATGCTAATTTTTTATTCTTTACTTGATTTGTTCCTTCATGAGTTACTTCAAGCATATCCCATATTTCTTTAGCAAAATTACATGCAGAGACTCGATTGAACTCATCAGGACATAAAGCACAAAATAGACAATTCATGGCTCTATAATTTATTGACACTTCTTTTTATCATCCTCATTTAACTCATTTTCATTTTTAGGCACATCCTGATTAGCAACAGACTTAGTTGGAACTATAGGACCCTTAGAAACAATTTCCTATAAATTGTAGTCAATAGAAAGCAAATAAATTCTCATCATAGTTTTCCACAAAGTATAGTTATTTCCATCAAAGAGAGGTGGCCTAGTGGTAGATTGACCCTCAATAAACCCATTTATTCTTGTATTTGCCATAAGCTCGAACAATTAAAAATTTCAGAAAAGGTACAAAAAAAATTTAAGAGAAAATTTATTTTTTTAAAAATTCCTTTTTTTTTAAAAGGAACTTTTTATAAAGAATAAATTTTATTAAAAATAATTTTTCAATAAAATTTCAAAACGGATTCATAGTTTGAAAAGTAGAGAAAAAATAGAATTTTAAAAACTAATTTTCAAGGGAAAAAATTTTCTAGTGAAAACGGTATTTAAAATGCAAAATTTTAAAACTTTTTGCTCAAAATAAAAAAATTCCAGATTTAATTTAAAAAAAAAAACAGTTTTGAAATTGTGCAAAAAAAAATTTCAAGCACCTTTTCGAAGCAAAAAAAATCGAGCTACCCGCTCTGATACCAATTGTAGGATCTAACGACAACACTAGAGGGGGGGTGAATAGGGTTGCTACCATTTTTTTTTTAAATAATCCTAAAGTTCAAAAACTTGTTAAATGAAAAACACGAAGGAACAAGTTTTAAATTAAACACAATTTGCAATCAATATGATTTATCAAGCAATAGAACAATTAAATCCTAAGGCATGCGATTAAAAAAATTGCAAAAATTAAAAACAAACGTTAAGAGTAAGGGAAAGAAGACACCGAAATTTATAGTGGTTCGGCAAATCGCCTACTCCACTCCCCAAGACTCGTTCTTGGGTATTTTACTACGTGATCCTCTTGCAGGTGAGAACCAAACCGACACGACCCTTTTTTTCTTAGGTTAAAGAGAAACCCAAGATCCTTTTTACTAATTCAGGATCAAACCAATTTCTTTTTCTCACAACCCAAGGTGTACCCACACCTTAATACAAATCCCAATGAACAAAGAAAAATAAATCTCACAGGAATGCCTCTTTAATAGGCAAAATACACAAATTTATCACACTACAAAACACTCCAAAGATTCCTCACACAACTATAATTAGCCGGTTCAAAAGTATGTGAGAAAGTTGAAGGATTTTAGAACCTTTTTGGAGAGCTAAGAGTATGGAAGGCTTGCTGGAAAAATTCAAAGTGTAGGGAGGAAGATGATATTTTTAGGCTTAAAAGGGATTTAGAGTAAATTGAAAATGAGCCATTAGACCTAGGTCAAAAGAATGAATGATTGGGATTGAATGGTGAAATTTGGAAAGGTTCGTGATAGAATTTAAGGAGAGAGAGAGGAGAAATGATCCTCCTCCACCATTACCATGCTTGTCATTCCTTCATTTTTTTTTTAAATATTAATCAAATGAATCCTTTTGAAATTCTATCGGCACGTCACCCAGACACGTCATCGCCACGTCATCAAAATATAGTCGTTGGATGCCACAACACCAAATTTGACTAGTAATGCCAAGTCAATTGCCATGCCGAATGCCACGCCAACACAGTGCCACGTGTCACTGTTTAATTGGCTTTTCCTTCCAATCTTCTTTTTCACATATCTCCTTCGTTTGAAATCTGATTTGAACAATTCAAAATGCGTTAGAATCGTCTTTTCGAGCTCTAATAGATGGAATCCTTGAAACACTAAAAAAGTTAGTAGAAAAATTTGAGTTTGTTATCATCAAAATATTTGGTTTGATTGAAGCCCTAAAGTAACATCTACTTCTACAATGGCTGCCTAAACACACCAAGAATAATTTTTAAAAATTAAAAAAAAAAACATCATGAAGGGGTTGGAGATTTGTCAATGCAAACCCAAAGAGTCATAATTTGGAACTCAAGTTCAAGATTGGAGGAAAGCTTCTGAAATTTAGTTTGAGAGAAGTTGTTGTTTTTCCCCCACAAAAAAGGTCATATATCAACAAAATTTGTTGTAAAACATTAGGGAGATTTGTTTTTAGAAGATCTTGCGGTTGAATTGGGTTGAATGTGGATAGCGATATATTTCAGGGGTAGGATGGACAATTATTTTTATTCACATTCTTTCCTCTAAATCAAGTAGACATAATCCCAAATATGAAACTTTTTTTTTTTCTTTTTTTCATTATAGTTATTTATTTGTAGACATTACTCACAATTTCCCTATCAAATAAAACCAAAAAGCTCATTGAATGACAATTTGATCAAAGCCCAAATCCAATAAAGCTCAAGTCCAAACCATACTATATCCATGGAAAGCTCTATAAATAGATAAATCATTCATTTCAAAGGTTAAGAGAATTCAGAATTCAAAAATTTAAAAACCTCCCAGAAGAATGAAAACTCTCTAAAGGCTTTTTAAAGATTTTATTAAGGCAGAAGATTTGAAGATTAGAAGTTTTCGAAGATCAAAAATCTGTTTGAAGAAGTGAAAACCTCAAAACATCCATTGATTTTTCAAGAAGTTGAAGACTCAATCTCGAGACACAAAGCTTTGAAGCTCTCGAGACAACTTTACGTTTGAGAAAGAAACAATCAAAGACGAACGTATAGAGATTGTAATACTAATTAAACATAAATAAAATCAAATTCATTTTACACGAACTAAATTTCTTTTGAAATCTCGTGTGAACAACATAAAAATATCGAGTTAATAAACTCACTAAGTCATACCACATCTACCTCAAAATTAATTAATAGAAAAAATGGTTCAACTAGCTTTAATTTCGTAAAGGAGTAACTAATGACCAAGGATCAAAATTAAGATTTTTCAAAATCCTTGTAGGTAAAAAATATTAAATTTTAAAGTTTAAAAATTAAAGTGACACTCAAGTCAAACTTTGGCATATTTTCTTTAAAATTTTAACTAAAACTGTGAGTGTGGTATATGAATCGAACAATGAAATATTTGAAAATATTAAAATCATAATAAAATAAGTATCAAACTTTGTTGATCAGGAAAAAAGAATCTCTTCAAGTTACATATTTTATGCAATTTTTTTTAGAGAATATTTTATGCCAGTTGAACGCTCATGTTGGTGGAAAAGAGCATTCAAATATATTGTTATTTCAAAATTTCATGATATTCCTTTCCCAATAAAACAGGATGGAAAAATCATGAAGAATAATCAAGTTTTAGAAGTTTGAATAATGTCTACTTTGAACATTGATGATGAGAAGAATGACGTTTTGAGTTAATTGGAAATTAAAAAAAAAAAAAAAAAATGCACCGGCCAAGTACTCATGAGTTTAGGTCTAAATCCTTGATAATTCAAAGTTGACTTGGTCAATTCTGGCAATGCTGGAAAAGGAGGCCTTGTGGTATTTAAATAATTGGAAGATCCGAAAATTTCCAGTGGAAAAAAAGGCCATTTGAAATTTTTTATCTTCCAAACCTAAAAAAAAAATTGAAAAAGCAATAAATTAAAACGTACCTTTCCATAAATAAACATCAATTGAACACACCTTTTGATTGATTCAAATTAAATTAATAACTAATTTTTTTGATAACATGTGAGGTGGGGGAAACTAATAATAATTGAAGCTTTTAAAACATTAACCAAATGAATTTTACAAAATACCACCAATGTAAATAATTGATTTCAATTTTATCCTAATATTTTAAAACTTACTTATTTTATGTTAAAGTATTTATATAAGATTACATTTACCATAACTCATCAACTTAAAAACTTTTGGTTTGAGTGGTGATTTAGCATGGTATCAGAGTAAGAGGTCCTATGTTGAGCCCCCGTAATGCTCTTTCCTCCCTGATTAAAAGTGAGGGAGAGTATTAAAGTATTGATATAAGATTAAATTTATCATAACTCATCAGCTTAAGCTTTGGAGTTGAATGGTGATTTAGGGGTTGTTTAGGGCAAGGAGTTTTGCAGGAAATAGGAGTTACTAAGTCTGAAAAGTTAGGAAGTCTGTATTTGGAGTGCAGAGTTGTTTAGTCTTGAGTTACGAAATTTGTGCTTGGAGAAATGAGTTGTAGGGAGTAGGAGTTCTGAAGTCTGTGTTTGGGGTGCAGATTTGTTAAACCTGGAGTTCTGACATCTGATTTGATTTTAGCTTTTTTTTGTACAATTTTTTCTACAATTTTTCAAAATTTGATTATTAAGAATTTGTTCTCATGAATTCTAAGATTGATATTTTTTTTTATTTATTAATTTATGTATATTTTACAAATTTCTTTAAAAAAAAGTAATTTTGAACAAAATACCACCACATTCTTTTTTCAATATCTCTCACATTAATTATTCATTTGTCTTGGATAATTTTTAAATAAAAGAAATTCTTACAATATTTTTTTAAATATTACATGTGATTCGGAAAGATTTTAATTCATTAATATAAAGAGATTCAAATAAACTTCAAGATTTTTATGTTTTCTCTCAATTCTAGAAATAATATAGATTTATTTCCGTCAATCCTAAAATTGAGATTAAATTATATTATTTTATGAATATTTTACAATTTTGTTAAAGACTTGTTTTCGTCAATTTTAAAATTTTAATTTAAGATTTTTTTTTCCAAACTTAATAAAAGTTATAATATTTATTTTTGCATAATTTAAGATTCTATTTTTCTAACTAATCAATTTAATGAATTATCTAAAGTTTGATTAAGTTGAAAATAATATATTCTTTGAAGTTTTAAAATAACTACGTTTAAAATAAAATGTCAAATAATTGTGCTATTTTAAAATAATTAAGTTCAAAATGAATATATATTTTTTAACACCATTCAAAATAAATATCATACATACTTTTGTTCAAAATACTATATATTTATGTTATTCATTGTAATAATTTTATTTTATTAAGTTTGGAATGAAAAATCATTTATCTTTTTACTTTGAATATGATTATATAGTTTGAAAATCAAAAATTTTTAATACGTTAATCTTTTTAAATACTAATTTCTCAAATTGTAATATGGGTTAGTTTAGAATATGTTTTTCTTATCTTCAAATCATAAAATTATATATATTTTTGAGCTATTAATAAAAAAAATAAGCTATAAAAATATAAGATTGTTATTTGTTATAAATACTTTTAGTTTAAACTTAAAAAAATAATTGTAGATGACATGTGGAAGAGTGAGATAAAGAGATTTTTATCAATTAAAAAACTTGTTATATAGTACTCTAATTTATATTAAAATTTCAATTTAAATAATAGTATCATATCTAAAGCATTCTTATAAAATTTATATTTAAAAAATAAAATTATAGACTAAAAAGAAAATATTTTTGTTAAAATTTTTATTAAAATTATAGGATAAAAATAAAAAAAATAATTATTATTTATATTTAATTATTAATTAGTAATAATGATGAAAAAATTTATATTAAAAAATTATGTTAAAAAAGAGAGAGAAATGAGAGGAGAGGAGAGAGAGAGGTAGAAGTGAGGTGAGGTGAAAAAAAAAAAAGATAGGAAAGTTGTGGGGCCTATAATAATAGAGAGTTGGATAATGAGTTAATAAGTTTGTAGAGCCCACAATAAAAATGTGGAATATGAGTTAATAAGTTTGTAGAGTCCACAATAGGAGTTAAAATGTCTTTGAGCCCAACAAGGAGTTGGGGGAGTTATTAACTCTTCCCAACACCACTCCTCCAAACTCTTCAATCCAAACACCCCCTTAACATTTTTCATTGTATTTAATAGAAGTGCTAATTAAGAGTTATATATATATATATAAACAAAGTAAAAGATTTGAGGTAGATAAAACTTTTAAAACATTTTGTATAACTTAAGAAAAATATTACAACAGCATGCGAGGTTGAGTTCCTATCTTTATTTCTATAATCTATATTCAAATCTTTATAAATACATCATAACCACATTGAAATATCAATTTCTCTTTCATTTGCCCTAAGTATGGCCATTTCAGTTCGAGCAATATTTCTTCTCCTCCTTTGCTCTTTCATCCCTCCCATCGTCTCTCACCCTCTCTGACTCTCTTTCAACCAATGAAATACAGGCAGTTGCCGCCATTATCAAAGCTTCCGAGCTCGGTCGTTTGTCGAGTCTCACGTTCCAGTACGTCACCATAGATGAGCCGCCGTTCTCGCATGGCTCTCAAACCCTTTCAAACTCCCACCACCGCCTCGTCGGGCCTTCGCCATAGTTCGAGCAACAGACAAAGTCATGAACTCGTCGTTGACTTGCACAACAATCTAACCATCTCCCACGTAAGGAATAAAATATATGTTGATGCGTTGATATATTCTATGTATATATACATTTATAAATTTGACATTGACATTGACATTGAGTCCATTCATATTTCTTATATATCCTATAAATATTAATAAAATATAATAGGGATTAAATTACGAATCGGTTAAAAATCATTGTTGGTCCCTAAACTTTCATGAAAGTAACAATTTAGTCCTTGAACTTTAAGTTTGTAACAATTTAGTTCCTGTAGTTTCAAATTTGTAACAATTTAATCCCCATTGTAAAAATATTCATCCAAATTAAATGTCAATTTTTATTATTTGGTCGGCGAATGTCCAAAAACCGTCGGCAAATGTATTCCCGACGTAAAACATTTGGTCGGCATGGTCATCGGCATATCCCCGTCGGGGACTCTTTTGCCGACCAAAATTTAGTGGCGTCGGCATTTCCTAGAAATGCCGACGCCACTTTTTGGTCGACAATTGTAGGAAAAGTCAACCAAACCGAGATTTGGTCGGCATTTCGTACAATTGCCGACCAATTTCGTTTTGGTTGGCATTTGTAGGAAATGCCGACCAAATCTCGGTTTGGTCGGCTTTTCCTACAATTGCCGACCAAATCGAAATTGGTCGGCAATTCTCATAAAGGCCGACTAAATCTCAAAATTGGTCGGCATTGCTTGATTTTGATATTTTATTAATTTCAATATATTTTTGCCTAAATTTTCATTGTAATAACATATTGCACTTAAAATAAAATATACAAATAATAAGTCAAATAATACTTTATATTAAACCAAATTTGATTACACCTTGTTCATAAATTCTTACAAGATAAAAATAAACTTTTACACAAATAAACTTAATCTAGAAACAAAAGTAATTTAATGTCGACACAAATAAACTTAAGTTCTCATCATCTTCATGGTAAATCTTTGTCCTACTCAACGAATAATGTCAACTTAATCCACCTATAAAAAATAAAAACATGAACTTAAACAAAACACCAAATTTAAAAAAACAACTATAAACATAACAACTAAACTAACATTTCAAAAGTATCAAAATTTAATTAAGTTACAAAACTATATAAGCAAAACACACCAAAATTAAGAAAGCAACCAAGTTCATATAAGTAAACCAAATTACAGAACTATATAAGTAACTTTTTATAAACCAAAAGCACAAACATGTACATTTACATATAATTTAACATATAAACCTAATACTAATGAAGTATATATATAACGAATTATAAAGAACTAAAAAAAATTAAATGTAACAAAAACAATCAAAACTTTCTACTAACTTACAAAGTTACAAAACCCATGAATATAACAAAGTAAAACCATCAAAACAACTAAATTAATATAACTTACTAAATAAACCAATAATAAACTCATCAAATTATTATACTGAACTAAAACAATCAAAACAACTAAATTAATCTAACTCTATAAGTATAACACCAAATTTAACAATACACAATCAAATCTAACTTTTTCCAAGTAAACCAAAGTTACAAAACTACAAGTAACTTTTTCGAAACAAAAATTACGAACACACTTAAACTTAACTTAGACTTATCAAAAAATTATGAGTATTACCTAAAATTTTCAATAGGCATCCATATCCTTTAAAACTCAACCACATCATGAACATAAGCTCAAAGAAACCAACTAATCAACACATGAAATTCATAACCAACTAAGAGAATGAAAACTTTATAAGTATAACACCAAATTTAACAATACACAACCAAATCTATCTTGTTCCAAGTAAACTAAAGTTACAAAGTTACAAGTAACTTTTTCAAAACAAAAAATTACAAACACACTTTACTTTGTCAAAAAAGTTACAAAACATATATATATATATATATATATATATATATATATATATATATATATATATATATATATATATATATATATATATATATATATATATGAGTTTTGCCCAAACTTCTCAATACACATACATTGATCTAAAACTCAACCATCATGAACATAATGGGCTAGAAACCAACTAATCAACACATGAAATTCATAACCAACTAAGAGAATGAAAACTTTATAAGTATAACACCAAATTTAACAATATAGGTGTCTTAAGTAGCATTAATGAAAAAAGTATATGTCTTAATTAACTCTTGATAAACTAATTAAATAATAAAAACTTAAATATTACCAATATCATAGTATGTATGGACTAAAAGCATAGTTATTATGTTAAAAATTTACAAAAATTATGCAAGGAGGGTACTGGTGTGTTCCCAATAATATTTAAAGTATGTGGATAGTTTAATTAATAAATTAGCTACTGATTGCACGCTGATTAATTTCTCTATTAAACCCACATATACTCAAGAATATTCATTAATTACAAAGCACGTTAATTAGTTACTTAAGTTTTTACAATATCTTAATAAGCTAAATTAAATTGAATATCTTAATAAGCTAAAATTTCAATCTTAATATGCTAGCAAGTTCATATAGTTTAATAATATATTAAAAGCTAACAATTGAAAATGCAAATACAAATACATAGAAATGAAGTTCAAAGTAAAAAAACATGAGTTAATACATATAGGCAATTGAATGATTTATTATGACCCACCATGGTAAAATCCATCAATATATAGGTTAGGTATTGATTTATGCCAATCATTGACTATTGCAAAAGTATAGGCTAGTTAGGTAAATGTAAATAACATAAAATGGTTACAATTAAACTCAAAAAAGTATTGACCTTGAGTATGTAGCCCGTTTGAAGACTTTGTTTTAATACTTCAACAGAAATGCCCTGTTTTAAAATTAAAAAAGCATATATAAGTTGGTCATTATGCAATTGGTACAATTAAACTATAGTATTATAACCATTGCTAATTTGGTAGTGACAAATTGAAAATTGCACAAATCACTTCTCAATTATGAGAATTGTTACAATCATACACTAAAACTACAAGAGTATTACAATTTAAATTTAACTCTTTTTTTTTTCCTTTGTCTGAGTGAATATAACTCATTTAAATTTATACTTATCTTCAAAACTTAAGTAAACAACATAAAAAGTCTAACCAACCTAAGTCATGATTATAAAACCAACATAATTATATAACAAATTTAGAACTTATCTTGTTTACTTGATAACAAACATAAAAAAGTTTAACCAACATAAGACATAATAACCAACACATCTACTAACTTATGTTTATTTTATAACCAACATAAATATATAATCAACATAAGTCAAAATTATATAACCAATATAAGTCAAAATCATATAACCAACATAATTATATAACTCATCTACACATAAAAAGTCTAACCAACTTATGTTGTCTACACAATACTAAAAAGTCTAACCAACTATATTTAATATTCAACTCCATATCCATGAATAAGAATAATTAACTCAAAATAACTAAAATTAACTTTAAAGTACAAATAAACCAAATACATGTAGATCTATTTATTTACAATCACTAACATACTTTACAATAATTAACTCAAATTTTCTAGAATTAACTTTAGAAAATGATCTAAATACTTTGTCTGAGTTCGAAAAAGTTTAAAAGTACATTTTTACATACTTTTTTCACCAAAAAAATCTAGAAACTTTGTTGGTTTGAGCTCCAAAGTGTTTGAACTCGCAAATCCTATGATTACACAAACCAAAGCACACTAAACTTAAATAAATTTTCCAAAATAAACATACTTTGTTTGAGTTCGAAAAAGTTTAAAATTAGATTTTTCCATACTTTTTTCACCAAATGAGCTAGAAGCTTTGTTGGTTTGAGATCCAAAGTGTTCGAACTCACAAATCTATGATTACACAAACCAAAAATTCAATAAACTTAAATATACTTGCAAAATACTCTTTAATCTAACTATATTCAGTATTTAAGAAGTAAAAAATTTTACAATATTACCACAAGTAAATAGTGGGTGGTGGCCGGAGAAATGGGGGCGGTGGCCGGCGGGCTGTGGCGGCGAGCTGGAGGCCGTAGCCGGTAGGCTGGGGCTGAGGGATGGTGGGGGCGGCGGAGATGGGGTGGGAGAGAAGGAAAGATGAGAGAAGGAAAGGGGAGAGAAGAAAAGGGAAGGGAGGGGCGGCGGCCGGCGGGCTGGGGCGGCGACGGGGTGGGGGGCGGCGGTGGACGGGGTGGGAGAGAAGGAAAGTGGAGAGAAGGAAAGGGGAGAGAAGAAAAGGGAAGGGAGGGGCAGTGGGGGCCTGGAGCGGTGGAGGTCTGGGGCGGCGGCGGGTTGTGGGTGGTGTTGGGTGTGGGGGGATGTGGAAGGAGGAAATGGAAGAGAGAAGAGAAAAAGGGGGGGAAATTGGGAATGGAGAGGGAAATTAATTTGGGGAAAAAGGAAGGAAAGGGGGCTCTTTGTCGAGCCCCCTCCATAAGGAATGGCCGACTGTTCAGACCGTCGGCCTTTCGGCCGAACCGCCGACAGTTCAGCAAACCGTCAGCGGTTCTTGACCAAACTGCCTACCGTTTGGCAAATAGTCAGCGGTTCTTGACCGAACTGCGGATGGTTTTCTAAATCCATCGACGGTTCCTTGTCACGAGCCTAACCGGCACCGTGTTGTCAAGAAATCGCCGACGGTTTGTCAAACCGTCGGCGGTTCCTTAACGAATTGCCGACCGTTTTGTTAATCCGTCGGTAGTAATCAAGATATGCCGACGGTTCATGTTACTGTCGGTAGTACCTACTTAGTCCGACGAATTTTAAGGCGTCGGGAATAATAACGTCGGCATATCCTAAAATTCTTGTAGTGCATGAAATACATTATTAGTTTATTTATTTAATAAAAGAAATAAAATTGTACCAAAAGGAAAAATAATAGAGAATTAAATAGAAAATAATAACTATAAGCTCGTTAATGTAAAGTAAAAGAAAGTAAGAAAATAAGAGAGAAGAGAAAAACATAAACGAAAAGAGAAAAGAAAAAAGGAAAAAAGAAAAAAAAAATAATGAACTATTAAAAGGAAAAAAGATTATGATGAAAGAGAGAACGAATAGAAAGAAATAAACAAAAAAAGAAAAAAGAAAAAAAAAACAAAAAGATTAAAAAGTATTAAAAGAAAAAAATGGAATGGAAGAGAGAGAAAGAAGAGAGAGGGGAGAGATGGGTAAAAAGAGAAATAGGAATACATGCATGAAACCTGAAAAAAAAATAGAAATAGAATTTGAGAAACTACTTTAGAAACGTTTTAAAAAATTTAAAAACAAGAAACATGATGGTTTATCAAACATGTCTGTTTCTTGAAAGTGAGAAACAGAAACAAGAAGCAGAAAACATGAACGTTATCAAACGAGCCCTAAGTAGTTTATTGATTTACTTTATGTAAGAAATTTTAGTAAATCTTAACAAATAATTTTAACAATAGAGACTAAATCGTTGCAAATTTTAAAATATAGGAAATAAATTGTTATACGAAAGTTTAGGGAGCTAAATTGTTACAAAATTATTACTTCCATAAAATTTCAAGACCAAAAATAATTTTTAATAACCTTACGAATTTGGTCCCTAAAATGGGATATAGTTTTAACTTTTACTCTCCTATTATTTTAAAATTTTTAATTAATTTGATCCTTATAGTTTTAGCTCGGTTTCAATTTGGTTTTTATAATTTTAAAAGTTTTAATTTCATTTTTTATGATTTAGTTATAACTCATAAATGGTCTTTTCATTGCCATGATGAATATACAACACATTTTTTTTTCATCAAATGTTTTCTATTTGGTTTGCTGTGACCGTTAAGGTTTAGAGCTAAAAATATATGAAAAATGAGTCACGATTTAGAAATGATTTGTAAGATGTAATCAAACAATTAGGATCAAATTATCAAAACTTTAAAAATTATATAGAGACCTACTTGAAATTAAACCCAAACCATATTGACCCTAAATCCAAGAATATTTCAATAAGTTGAGATCTCGACATTTCCATCGACATTGACATTTTACTCCTTGCTACTAGAAAATCTACACGGGCACTGGTTATCCATTGCTGAATGTCGAGGAGCAAGAAATGGCGACTGAGCTCGCGCTGAAACACCCGCCAGCCATTGCCTCCGTCAAGAAGAGGGGCCTGAAAATTTCAAAGGTGGTGGCTTCAACTTTCACCATAGGATGGTTTGGGGAAGAGGAGACGAAGAGGGTGATTAAGATTTTGTATTTTTACAAAGAAGGGTCGCCAAATATTTGGGTGAGGCCCATCGAAGGGTTTGAAGCTGTGGTGGATCTTGATAAAATGGAGGTTGTTGAGTACAGAGATCGCCAAGTTCTTCCTGTTCCAAAAGCTGAGGGCACCGATTACAGAGCCTCTGTGTTTAAGCCGCCGTTTGCGGCGGAGACAAAACCCATCACTGTTTACCAACCGGATGGTCCTAGCTTCAACATTAATGGCCATGAAATAAGGTTAGAAGCTCCTATAGACTTTTAATGTAGTGGATATTCATGGAAACTACAATACTTGCTTGCTGACTAAATAACAAGAATTTTCGGCTAATCGACTTATCCGATCATCAAGCAACAAGAATTTTAGTGGTGGTCGGAAAATTCTTGTTGTCCGATAAAAACTTTTCTTGTTGTCCACCACTAATGTACATGTCAAAGAGGTAGGTAAGGGAGAGAGAAATGGAAGGTTTTTTCTTTTTTTGTGGTTTTAAATAAACACTATAAAAAAAAAAATTATGGTAGTTACCAAATATAATTCATGGAGCAAGTATGCAAGAAAGTAGTGTTATTTTTGTTAGTCTATTTGTACTAATCTATTCTACTTCATTTAATAAATTAGAAGATTCCACTAAAATTCTTAACTAGTAAAAATACACCATATCAAAAAATTAATGGAAACTCTCATCTAGGTAAGTATTTTAATTTTGTAGTTTTTTTTAAGGGGAATGATTCAATTTTTAACTTCAAACGTTGTCTTTAATCTCGAGTTTAAACCTTTTCATTTCATTACATTTAACTTTGAATTTGAGTATGTGGTAGAATTATTACCATTAGTTAGAATTAGGTTTTTCTTTTGATCTTCAAGAAGATTTGGGCTTCTGTATAAGCAATATTATTGTGGTGGGATGATCACACTGATTTTGTGGGGATCATTGATTTTCTTTTAATTGTATTTAATATTATTTAACTAAGTTTAGGCATTATGTTGCTGAGTTTGATATCTGTTTACCTATTTAATTTTGTTTGAATTCAACCGCATTTGGGAGTAAGGTATTCAAATCTCTAACCTTTTGGTCGATGCATTAAATAAACATAATTTGCTTAAACTATATAAATTAAACAAGCACAGCCTTAAAGCTTAGCTATGCTAACTTTGGCAATTGTTAGCTTTGTTATTATTTAAGAATTATACCAGAAATAGATCTAATATAAATAATTCTTAAATAGCGTACAACTAGGGCTAGCTATTAACATATTAATAGCAAAGATAGAGACTTATAAGAAACCTTGGAAAGTATATGCATTGAATAAACATAATTCTAAAAGCTTAAACTATATAAACTAAACAAGCACAGCCGTAAAGCTTTTCAATAACCAAACTGTAAATATTTAGAAAAACACCAATAAAGGCATTTATTATTGGATGTTGGGTTTAGTGTAAAATCAAAACCCTAGACGTAAAACACCTTTAAAAAGCTTCATTTTGATTTTAGGTAGGTTTAACATGCATTTTGGAAGGCAAGCCCACAATCTACACCCACACAAAAGAGATCAAAGAGGACATTTTTGGAACACTTGTAGCACCAAACATGGTGGCCGTTAACCACGACCATTTCCTCACATACTATCTGGATCTCGACGTCGACGGAGAACAAAACTCATTTGTCAAAGCCAAGTTAAAGAAGACGGCAGCGGACGACAGCACTCCGAGGAAGAGCTACTGGACCGTCGTGAAGGAGATGGCGAAAACGGAACTCGACGCCAGACTACGGCTTACGGAGCCGGCTGAGTATGTGATTGTGAACCAGAATAAAGAGAGTGAGGTTGGGAATCAAGTTGCGTACCGGCTGATTCCCGGGCCCGATGCTCCGCCGCTTCTGGCGGCGGATGACTAGCCGCAGATCCGAGGGGCGTTGTCCAATTATAATATTTGGGTTACTTCTTATAATAGATCTGAGATTTGGGCTGCTGGACTTTAGGCTGATCGGAACCGTGGTGATGATACATTGAAAGTTTGGACTGAGGTAAATTTCACAACCAAAAAAAAAAAAAAAAAATCATTCTTGGTATGATCCAATAGTTTTTAGATAAATTATTAATTTGGTCATATTATTTAACAACAATACTTCACACATACCGATGTTTAGGTATCTTCATTTTCTACACACTACTATTAAATTTGGTTTCAATAATTTGGTTGCCACAGTTCTTGAAGTTTCAAATTCATTCCTATATACTAATTTTGTCCTAGTTTCAATTTGGTTTTTATGATTTTAAAAGTGTCAACTTGATAGCTATGATGATTTAGTATGTGTTTGGCATGTCTTTTAAGTTGTTTATGCATAATTTTTTTTTTCTTTTTAGTGTTTGATGGAAATTTTAAAGTTTTTAACCAATTAGAAGCACTTAAAATTTGTATAGTAAAAGTAGTTTAAGAAATTCAAAAAATTATTTAAAGTTCCTTTTATAGATGAGGTATTTACTTAGTTTTCTTCGAAGAGTGTTTACAAAATAAGTGTTTTACATACAAATACTTTTTTCAAAAAGCATCCCAAACACACCCTAATCAAACCTCAAGAACGGTCTTTCGTTTTCATAGTATTGAGTCCATGACATTTCTTATTTATGCAGTAATAAGCTCATGTCTTCTATTTCTCTTGCTATATTAACTGATCATTGTATTAGGGTTTAAGGGTTGAATAAAAAATAGAAAAAAAATAATGGATAAAATACAATTTATGAATAATTTTGGGGTTTAATAAAACTATAGGACCAAATTGAAACTTGAAAATCATATAAACAAAATTGAATCTAATCTCAAATCATAGAGACTAAATTGAAACTTTTAAAATTGTATGGACCAAATTGAAATTAAATTATTCTAAAAGAAATGAAATTGAATCCAAATTTTTAAGACTAAATTTATAATTTTACGGATAATTTTTATTTGAGAAATTTTTATTTTTATATAATTTTTTTTTTGTTTTTTTGGTGTTGTTTGGGAACAGGAATAGGGATATCTACAACAAAGACAAAGTTTTATGGCACACCATTGGATTTCACCACAACCCTGTTCAAGAGGAATTTCCAATAATGCCCACACTTCGCGGCGGCTTCGAGCTCCGACCGGCAAATTTCTTCGACCGGAATCCCATCTTGCGCATGAGAGCTCCGGAGCATGTCAAGGTTCCACCGCCGTGCAACGCCACCGTTCCGTGAACGTGAATTAGGAAAATCTCTGAAATACCCTCTCAAATAAATTGCCAATATATTACTCTTTAATGTGAGTTTCTGGAATTAAGAGATTTGTTGTAGTATTAATATTAAAAGTGGCTGTAGTTTAGTGGTGAGAATTCCACGTTGTGGCCGTGGAGACCTGGGCTCGAATCCCAGCAGCCACATATTTTGTTTAATTTTATGTCTATTTTAGTCTTTATACTAACAAGAAGTTACCATTTTTGTCCCTATTTTTGCAAATTTTTAAGACAAATTATCATTGATCACATAACTTGATGAGCTAATAATAAATCACAAAACCATCTTGTATCCTAATTCTAATAATGATACTATATATAATAAATATACTCATTTTAAACCAAAGTAATTTAATTATAAGTATTTAGTAGGAAGTATGTAGAAATTAGATTCTAAGTGTTTTTGTAGTATGTTTCTATAAAAACATATGAATCAAAGCACCTTGGAACAACTAAAATGATCGTAGCTCAGTATAATTGACATGTGTTTCTTCCTTTGAGGTCAAAGGTTTAAATTCTCTATACCCCACATTCGTTGTACTAAAAAAAAGCACTCTACAACACTTTTTATTAAGATCACACACGAACAAAAGTATTCTACAATACTTATTATAAAACAATATAGAGTAATTTTAACTTTTTTAAAAAATACTTTTATGCTCCTTCTGAACTTTTGATTTTGGGTGGAAAATGTTTTTGGGTACATTGATAACTTAAGATGATAAGCTAATAGTAAACCACAAAATGCTACTTCCTGTATCCTTGTTCTAATAATGGTACTATATTAATTTACTCATTTTCAACAAAAGTATTTTAATTATAAGCATTTAGGTAAGAAGTACATAGAAATTAAACTAAAAAAAAAAAAAAGGTACGTAGAAGTTAATTTGATGTTTCATTCTACATTCTTTAAAATATTTTTGTGGTATGTTTCTATAAAGCACTTGAATCAAAAGCACTCTACAACACTTTTAATAAAACACTTAGGACATGTTTGGGAATGATTTTAGACATAGTGATTTTAGCACAATTGATTTGTTTATAATTGATTTATGAAAAGTGATTTTTATATAATCATTTTAATATTTGGTTCTACACTTCTAATAGTGATTTTCATACAATTAAAAATGACTTTCAATGATTAAGGGCATTTTTTAGAGTGACTTTAAAATAAGTATTTAAGCTAAGTGATTTAATTATAATTAATTTTGTAAAAGTTTTAGTTATAAATTATTATAATATTTGGTTCCACTATTGTAAAAGTGATTTAAATTTAATTAAAATTATTTTTTAAAACAATTAATGTTTATTTTCAAAGTTGATTTTAGAATCATCAAATTAATAAAAATAGTATTACATTTGAAAAAAAAAATTAGAAGGTGGTAGAAAAAAGTTATACCGAGAGAACTAAAAAATTAAGAGAGAAAAAAATAAAGCTAGAGAAAATTAAAGTTTCAAAGAGAAAAACATGTTAAAGACATGGAGGGATAGAAATTTTAGAGAGATGAACAAAAAAATTAGAGAGAAATTTAATACAGAGCGAAAAAATCAAAAGATAGAGAAATAAATATAGAGAGATATACAAAAAAATTTGAAGAGAATGATAAAAAATTTAGGGAGAAAAACTTTAATGAGAACAAAAAAAGTTCAAAGTTAGGGGAAAAAAATCTCAAGAGCAAAAAGTTATAGCAAGAAGTCAAATATAAGAAAGAAAAAAGTTAAAGAGATACAAAAATTATAGAGAGATGAACGAAAAAATTTGGGGGGTGTTTGGGGCTCCAATATTGGTGGGTTTGAGTGTGCTATTTTAGCCCACCCCTTGTTTGGGTCGGTGCTTAAAATAAGAGGGGGTAATGGTTTTGATTACCCCCGTTTTGCTACAGTGTACGACATTATGGTACCACTGTTTTGATTACCCTTTTCACTTCCCGAAAACTTAATTCCCTCTCCCTTTCTCTCTCTTCTCTTCCTCTTCCTCTACTGCATTTTCATTTATATGATTTCGTCTTCTCCCTCATGCATTCACCTTCACCATTTTGCTCTCTCCCTCATCCCAAACTTGCCAAGCGTTGTATCGTTTCTCCAATTTCATCTTCTTCCTCATGCTTGCCTCTCATTTGCGTAAGTCGCTCAATGGTTTTCGTTCCATCCCTTTTGCTCTCTAAATCTAGGGTTTCGAAAGTTTCCATATCTGACTTTTTAACATAACTGAAGGTTTCTCCCCTCCATAATTCCATCAAACGATTCTAGATCTAGGGCTTTTAGGTTTTCAGATTTGGATTTTTTACTAGATCTGAAACCCCTTGGACTCTCATTTTTCCCTCGCCGCTTCAAAAAACAGTGTTCCCTCTCTTGTCGCTTCCTTTCGATTCTATGCATGTTTGATTCCACGATGGAGGTTGGGAGAAAGTGATCGGCTGTTACACGCAAGCGCAAGCGATCGAAGTAATATAAAATGGTATATGAGTACCAAGTATCGAATCCCACAGGGAACGGAGTAACAAAAATATTGTAAAGCAAAGTGTAAGGAAAATTGCAAATTGAAAACTAAAAATGCAAAAATAATGTTGGTATGATGTGTTGGAAAAAGAAAAATTGCAGAATCTAAAAATGACAATAATTGAAATAACAAAATTGCATAATTGAATTGCAGAATCTAATTGCAGAATTGAGAAATGGCAATATTAGATAGTAAACTAAAATTTCAAAAGGAATTTAGATAAAGATGAAGCTCAAGAATGTCATTGCCCTAAGTCATAATTGCAAGCCAAAATTACAATTCCAACCTACTGCACACTCAATTGTAAACCAAAATTGCATCTCCTATTCACATTGAATTTAGGTTTTTAGGAGGCTAAGTGTGTAACGCCCGACTTTTTCAAAAGTGTTAATTTTGGAAATTTTAGAATTTAATTTGAAATAATTCTTAATTTTCAATTTAAATTGGGCTAATTTGAAGTTTTGGATGGTTAGAAGGGCAATTTGGGAATGATAAGTTGGTCAAAGGGCATTTTAGTAATTTAAAAAAAAATCTATCCTTATCCTCTTATTTTCTCTTTCTTCTTCCTCCTATTTTCTCCTTCTCTTCCTTAACCGAAAAACCAGCCCATTTTTTTTCTTCTTCTTCTTCTTCTCTCTCTCTCTCTCTCTCTCTCTCTCTCTCTGCTCTTCCACCCGACAATTCCCTTCTTTTTTTTTTCTTACTCTTCTTCCTTCCCCGCCCGTTGCCGACAACCGTCGCGAGTAGAGCCGCACGCACAGCCCGCCGGATTGCCACCGTTCGACTCCTCTTGCAGCCCGATATCAGCTTTCCGTCGCACGCCGTCTCCGAATCGCCGGTGCAGCTCGCGTCCAGCCGTCGCAGACCCGCACTTCTAGCTCGCCAACTGCTGTCTCTCTCTTCCTCTCTCGGTTCTCTGTACATACAGCAAGGAAGATGAGCTTTTTGGGTCAAATTTCCTGCAAGCTCGGGATTGTATAGGTTCGTTTGGATCCGATTCATAATGGGTAAGTGTTCTAACAACGATTCGAAGTAATTTTTGGGTTGTAAGATATAATTGAAGGGCTAATCTAGAGAATTGAAACTTACCCATAATATTTTGGATTTTATTCTAGAATGTCCATTGTGATTGAAGGTCGATTTAGAAGAATTTGGAGCAATTAAGCTGCTGTCAGTGGGCTTTGGTCTCGATTTCGGGGTAAGTTCTCCTTGGATGTTATGGATGTTATGGTTATTATCTTAATTGAAGTTAGGAATGAGATTGGAGATAGTTGGCACATGTTTTAGGAGTTTTTGATGTGTTTTAAGGATTGTTTTAAGTGTTTTATATTTACCCATAATACGTTGGACTTTATACAAGGGTACCCATTATGTTTGGAGGCCGGGTTGTCGAGTATGGACCAATTTGACTTCAAATTTCAGCAAGTAAGGGTGTTGTTAGGTGAGTTTTAATGGGTAACTTTGTTTCAACATAATTGAGTTCATGGTTGGAGTTTAAAATGACTTGTTAATTATTTTTCAAGACTTTGTTTGGCGTTTCAGGCTCACATACTCGATTTATGGGCAACCTTGAATCTTGGAGTAAAAGGTAAGTGGTCGTTTGGATTTAAGCCCTTCAAATTCCTTTTTGATTGAAATGTAAGCTTGATAGTGTGATTATTGCGATAGCATGCTTGAAAACTATGTTTATGAAGTAGGAAATGGTTAAGGGATATGTCTAGAAGTAGCCTTGAGCTAAAACGGCCTAAGTTGTGGTCATAAAGGAATTAGAGGCTTAAAGTTTCGAGTTCATTATGTTAGCGAATGAAATACTTTATGAATGTGTCCAAGGTTGTAACTGGAAGAGTTTGGACATGATTGTGGTGAATTGCGAATAGTCATTCTTGCGTAAATATGGGTATAAGGAAGATGGTGTGATTGGTTAAATTAATATGAATTTTGGTGATGAGTTTAAGGTGACCTAAATATGCAGTTGTTCTAGTTAAAGGAATTAGGATTGTAAACTAAAGATTGATCATTATGGCCAGTGTATAGAACCTTAAATTAGCTTGTACTCGAGATTCATGAATGGTGATTGTGATTGTGCAATGTTCATAATCTTAATGTAGCCCCCTAAAAGTGCTTACGCAGGAATTTTTTATTTACTCGAAATGCTTGGAAACACTTAAGTGGTTGGCTAAAGTTTAGTTCTCTCGAGTTATAGATGAGTTGATCGTGTGCAAGGCGCCAGATTTGTTGGTTGAATTAGAATACCTTAAGGGTATACAATGACCAGTGGTTGTCTTAAATTCTAGTGTGTTTAGAGGACTGGATTATGAACTAAATAATTTGGAGAGTAATATGCCACTGGCACATGTATGGCTATAGTGATGCAAAGTGCTGATTTAGGAATGTGGTATCAAGATGGAAGTCCATACTTGAGATTCGACTTTGTGATCTATGGTGAGAAGTCACTATGATGAGATAGTGGTTGTTTATGGAGGGTGGGCCTGGGTCATATGCTACGAATAACATCTTAAAAGAAAGAGAAGTGGGTCATTTTAGTGTTGGCCTAAGAAGAAGGTAGCCTTTTGGATTGGTCCGTTAGAATTTGTGTCTCGCCTATATATATATATATGAGGCATAAGACGTTGTAAATGTTGGAAAGGCTTGAAGGTTGCTTTCTCTCTTTGTTTAAGTCAATTAGAGGGTGATTCCCCATAGTATGTGTTTGCAAACTTTGGGCCAGTTGTGTTTGTGATTCGGGCATGATGGGTGAATGTGGTATGGTGAATGACCCGAGAGGTTCCAAAAGTGTTGTGAAAGTACGAAAGCTCGTTAGATTGGCGCTACCTACCCTAATTCTGTCCTTTCGTGCGAGTTTGTAAGCCTAGAACGTATGTGATGTGATGAGCATAGGGGATGCGTTTTCCTAGTGCATGTGAGCTAGCTTAGGGGTGATTCTCCACTGTGTTGAGTATAGGGGATGCGTTTCCCTATTGCCTGTATGCTAGCTGAGGGGATGTGTTCCCTGGTTGCTTGTGTGGCTATCATGATGAGATGAGCATAAGGAATGCGTTCCTTATTGCCGATGAGCTAGCTTAGGGGTGATTCCCCACTGTGTTGAGCATAGGGATATGTTTCCTATTGCCGTGTGCTAGCTGAGAGATGATTCCCCAGTATGTTGAGCGTAGGGAATGCGTTCCCTAGCGCCTGTGTGCTAGCTTAGGGGTGATTCCCCATTATGTTGAGCGTAGGGAATGCGTTCCCTAGCGCCTGTGTGCTAGCCTAGGGGTGATTTGTCTATTGAGATGAGTGTGAGGGTTATAGACCTTCACAGGTTTGAGTTCTAGGTTACAGGACTCGCATGTATGACACGAAGTTAGGTTCGGGTAGTAGTGAATGTTGTGGAAGGTTAAATGAATTTTTAGAATAACAGAAGGAAGTATTTGAAATCTAAGTACGAGTGTGAGTAAGGGAAATTTTCTTCTTGGTATGATTTCTTTAAAAGTTGGACCTTTAAGTGGGCTACTTACTGAGTATGTTTATACTCATCCTTGCTACTTTGTTTGTTTTGCAGATTGTGCACATTCTCGGGGTGGATGACGCAGGCGACGACTTGACGAGACTATGGAGGCTCCACTAAATTTCTTTTCTATGTTTAGCCTTTAGTTTTGTTTCTTTGTTCCTTGTTGTTTGTCGGTCTGTAAAGTTTAAATATTCTTTAGCTTCGTGTGTCTAGTTAGAAGTTTTTAGATTTGGATGTCTGTTAATTGAGCTCAGCATCATTTATCGTAGTTTGGTGGATGCTGAGTCTGTGATCTGAAACATAGAAGTGTTTATATCTCTTTCCAGGTCTTTGTAAAATTTTGGTTTCTTGTAGTTACGCCGTCATGCTGCCGAAATTTCGGACATTAACGAGGTAACTAGGTTGTGCTTCCGCGTTTAGAAAGTCGTAGGAATTTGGGTCGTGACAAAGTGAGTGACTTATATGTATATAGTCCATCTATCTTAGATCATTTGGCTCAACAATTTTATGGGTTTTGGAGTCCTTAATCCCTATGTCTAGGGTAAGGATTGGCTTATGTCTAAGCTCTTTTCTTCATCACTTGTGTGAAATCCGCTTATCACTAACCCCGTCGGCATTAGATCTAAGCTTGAGTTGATACCCTAGTTGATCAATCTAGGATCTCAACGAAAAATTATTCAACACAAGCAAACAATTGAAGTGTAGGCTTGATTTTTATTGAAATTTTGGCTACATTTACTTCTTAGGGAATTCACATCCTTGAACCCCCTATGAAGTTTAGCTCAAATTGAAAGTAAAAATCTTTAAACTAATTTTTGAAGAAAAGTTCATCTTAGAGAGTGAAATAAATTGGTAATGAAAAGTGAAATTGATGGAATTAATGCAAAATTTCTATCCTAAACAGCTCACTTATTGGAACAATTAAGACAATATATTTTTTTTATTGCAAATCTGGGCAAATAATAAACAAGAACTTTAAGAATACTCAATTTAATTTAAAAACAGAGAGTTAAAGGCATAAATGGAAAATTAGTCTACTTCCTTTTACCTTCGAATCAGACAAAATGATATGGGGGTAAGAATAAAGAAACAAAACCAAAAAATAAACTGCAGTAGCTCTTGGTTAAAACAGAAAAAAAAAATAGCAAAACAGAGCAGAAAAACTAAACAAAAAAATAGAGGAAGAAAACTTGAAGAAAACCATGAAAAACAACTCTAAAACGTCTCCAAAACGAATTCGAATGATGAACAAAATGATACTACCAACACTCTTGGTAATACAAGAAGAAAGTTCAAAAAAAAAAACAGAAGCTGAAATTCGTGCAAAATAGAGAACAAAAACTAAAAAAAAACAGAGAGAAAAGTTGCAGAAAAACAGAGGAAAAAACCACGAAATAAGCTCCCAAAACGCCTCCAAAACCCCGAATTTCTTCTTCTAGCTTCTTCCCCCCTCTTTTGTAGATCTTCCTAGGGTTGAAATTTGCCAAAAATCGGGCTCCAATTCCTCAATTCGTGCGAAAATTGATTTTTCCATATATGGGTTTTTTCGTTGTTGCGGCTTTTAGTTTCCATACTTCCTCTGCCCATAATTGCAAAATCAGATTTTGCAATCTGATTTTGCAATTTCCATAATTTCTGCAAAAAAATCAATTAACTTAGAATTCTATTCTAAATGCTATCATATTCATTTTTTTCTTAAATTGAAGCAATATTTCAACTATTTTCAAATGGTCTTAAGTCAAAACAATAATATTTTAAGCAATTGAGAGAAATAAGCCTTAATTCTAAGGCTTATCAGAAAGCTAGGTAGGGGACGAACATAACGTTGTTTTGGAGCTTGGTGGGGGGAGCCAAAACTTCAAAGGTATGTTTTCTTTCCTTTTTTTTTTGGCCGGCCAATGATGAGTCCAACTTGCAGCTCATCTCTGATTTTTTATCTCTTCCTCATATCTGATTTATTGTTTTTCAGCTCTTTGACTACTGATTTTTTATCTCTTTGATTTATTGTTGTTCGGCTCTTTGACTACTGATTTTTTATCTCTTCCTTATCTCTGATTTATTGTTGTTCGGCTCTTTGACTACTGATTTTTTTATCTCCTTCCCATCTCTGATTTATTGTTGTTTGGCTCTTTGACAACTGATTTTACTATGTTATTTTTTGTGAGCAATCTGATTTCTGTTGCATTAAACATGGTCTCTGTTCCACAGATCATTTTTTGTATGACTTCGTTCAATTGGTTGTTTACTCCTAATTCACACTAATTTCTATCTTTGATTTAGTTCCCGTGGTGTTATCCATTTTCGTATGTTTTATTATTCCTACTCATGTTATTAATTTTAGTTTCTGTTCTGTTATAACTTTGGTACTATTTTTTTTTCGTATGGAAAAATCAAAATTCCCCATAAATGAATTTCATATCTCTATGGGCTTCTTGTCTGTGTTTTTTTTTTTTTGGCTCAATACTCGTGTTGTTGGTTTAAATTTGAGTTTCTGCTTTTCTTTTTTTTTTTTTTTAATATGACATTGTTGGGTTTTTCTATCTCTGTTTTTAATATGTTGGGTTTCTTGTTAAATCCAACCATGATTTGTTTCAAATTGAGTATACCTTTCGAATAAAATGTATTTTTTTGTTAGTTCTTGGTTTCTTTTTTTTTTCATTTTACTTTGCTTTATTTGTTGTTGTTTCTGATAAAACAATATTCAGTGAAATTCAAAATTAAAATGATGAATTTCTTATCTTTGAGGCCGGTCAATCCTTTCCTTTTTTCTGTGTTCTTTGTTGCTACATTTGCCCATGAAAATTTCCTATCTCTGAGTTTCTGCTTTTTTGTGTTCTTTGTGAAATTTACTTTGATTGTGTTGTTATAAATGGGGTGGTTAGGCCTATGTGTTCATTGAAGTTGGTATTTGAATGACATGTATTAATGAGTGTGTATTTAAAAAACTCCATTTTTGTAATAAAAATTTGTATTAAAGTGTACTTGTCCAACCCTTGTAATAAATATAATGGTTAGGTGCACTTATGATAATAAGTACACCTATGTGTTTTTGCCAACCACCCCCCTCCCTCCACTCTTTAAATAAGTTCTTATTTCATTGAAAATCTTGAGGACAATCCCACTCTCCACACTACTTCTGTATAAGGCAACTGGTCAGTCTCCTTTACTCATACTTTTCCTTCTTTCATTCTATTTTTTCAAGTCTACGAATGCATCCTTCTTCCATTCTCTTTTTTTCACTTACAAATGCATCATATGTCACGGTTATAGGGTTGGTCTCCTTTCAAATCCTTCACATTCTCGTCATTGTTGATCGACCATTACCTTCCAAGGTGACGTGTCTTCTTCTTGTATTACATTCATTATAGTCAAGTTAAGTACTGATTTCTATTTTTGGTTTCTTCACAAGTTCAAGCTTAGAACATTGATCGACATTAGTTCGAGGTTTGTTTATTTTAATGCACGAAAAAATTCTCTTGTATATTTTATTTGTTCACGAGACTAAGGACATTTGTCTATGTATTTGTTTGTATGTGAACACTCTATTTATATATGGTTCATTGGTGCAATAAATTTTTCTTAAACAAAGCAACAGTAATCAAACAAAAAAATATGGTTCATTAGTACTGTAATTAATTGTTCCTAAACAAAGCAACAATAACCAAAAAAGAAAATATGGAAATTGGTACAATCAATTTTTCATAATATAACCATGTTTTTTTCTTCTTTGAAACTATGTTCTCAATTTTCTTTTTTTAATGAATATTCCATTTGTTCAAGTATGTTTTCCAACTATCGAAATCAGTTTCAAGTGTGGAGTTGTTTATACTTTTTAAACAAGATGGGTTTTTTTCAAGTCTAGGGATGATTTGAAATATGTTTTTTCAAGTACAAATCATAGTCATAGTTTGCTCTGTTTCACTCACTTTTTGAATAATAGTATATTCTTTATTTATTTTAAACCTAACTCACAAACTCCAAAACTAACCCACAAGCCAACCTAATCCACAAAGTCAAGACTTAACCCTAAACCCAAAACTTCAAAATCAAAATTCAAAAATCGAAACTCCAAACCCTTTACATAAAACTTAAAAACTCAAACCATAGACCCTTTACATAAAACTTTTAGACCCTAACTCCATACCCTTTACATAAAACTTATAAACCCTAAACATAAAACTTAAGACCATAACATAAAACTTAAAATCCATAAACGCAAAACTAAAAAACCCTAACCATAGACTCGTCCTAGAATGGAATTTGACTCACTGATTGTAACTTCAATCTTAGGGGTATGGGGAAATCCAAGTTCTATGTCGTCTTCATTGGACGTAACCCAGGGATTTACACATCGTGGGTTGAATGCCACCAAGAGGTGAACGGATTTAGTGGAGCGGTCCACAAGTCATATGTAAGCTTTTCGGAACCAGAGTACGCATTTATGCAGTATACGGTGGCGAGAGAAGCTAAGTACTCTACAATGGAGTCTGCAGAAGTTGCATGTCGTACACCACACCCGAGTACAGGTCGGGAACCAAGATCACATAGTAACGTGTTACTACTAGTACGGTTCATTATTGGAATAGTCATAATGTATAGTTTAGGAATTATGTTCACTAGCAAGTGATTCTCATGTGACCTACAATTTTCGAGGGTAGTAAATAAGGTATCAGTCTTTTGTCTTTCAAGAGCAAAGGTAAATTCTTTCGTATATTATGGACCCACGGGAACTAGTTGCCATATTGGCAGCCTTCAACTCAACACAACATCAATTATTTCTGATCTTAGACATGTATATGAACGATCATAGGAGAATAGAACACCAATCACCCTTACTCAGGCATCACATTAGGCAACTAGCATTCTTCCGACTCATCCACGAGTCTGACTTATGTTGTCGTGAGAGTACAAGGATGGACAAGAGATGTTTCTCCATACTCTGTACCTTACTCAAGACTGCATGCGGTTTAGTCGGTACAGAAATCATAGATGTGGAGGAAATGGTAGCCATGTTCTTGCACATCTTAGCCGACGACGTTAAGAATCGTGTAGTTCGTAGGCAATTTGCAAGGTCTGGTGAGACCGTTTCTAGGCATTTCAAATCTATCCTTAACGTAGTGTTGTGGCTACACGATGTACTGCTAAACAAACCGGAACCAATCACTAACATCTGTACGGATGAGAAATGGAAATGGTTTGAGGTACATATCACTTTTTCATTCACCGATTGTAATCATGATGTGGGGAGTTCTCCACGTAAATGAATATTTCATTCCTTGTGTGACCGCAGAATTGTCTTGGTGCATTAAATGATACGTACATTAAGGTCAATGTCAGTGCCACTGATCGACCAAGAAGATTATGTAAGGAATGGTAACAATTCTTTTGTGCAACTCAAATTTCAAACTAGTCAAAGTATGGAACAAATTTTGTATTTAAATTTTGAAAAACTGAAATTTTAATATAACATTACTTGGGCAATTCAGAAAATGTTGAAAAAAAAAAATTTGTCAGCCTAAACCCAGCATTCAGAACTCCATATTATAATAATCTGCACCCCAAACACAGACTATTATAACCCAGACTAAAATAATCTGCACCTCAAACACAGACTATTATAACCCACAGACTATAATAACCCACAGACTATTATAACCAACTCTGTGCCCCAAACAGCTCTTTAGAGATAAAAAAAAGTTAAAGATAGGTAAAATCATTGGAGAGAAAAAAAAAGTGAGAAAATGAATAAAAATGTTAAAAAGAGAATAAAGTAAGAGATAAACATTATAAAAACTTTAGAGAGAGAAAAATTGGCATTTTTAAAATAATGATGGATTACCTCAATGGTGACGGTTTTGAGAATACATGTTTTTTTATGGAGATTAATGAATTTTTTTAAAAGATGACGGATTTTACCCGTCACAGAAAGTAAGATTGTTTTAAAATATGAAATAATAGTCATTTTAAAGACAAAATCACTTGGAAATCACCTCCCAAGTGATTGACCGGGAATCACTTTCTTATCATTGTCAAACATCACAATTTTGAAGAAGAATTGATTTTGGGCATGTCAAAAGTGATTTTGGGCATTCAAAAATCACTCCCAAACATGCCCATAGAATCATGTTATTTATATTCTTTTAACGATGATAAAAGTGCTTTTAACCCTTTTATTTATATTCTTGACTGACGAGGATGAGTTACGTTATGTACCATGAGGTTCCAAACGAGTTTCTCAAGTTGGGCATTGAGGGTGAAGCAAGTTCGAACCATTGTGTAGTGTTGTTGAAAAATTGTGACAAAAGGATGAGATAAAACAAATAAACCAAAACGAATCATCACTTTTTGAAAGTATAAAGCTAAAATAAACACCTTAGCTTCAACTTGGAAGTACAAGAATGAAAATGTACAAAAGCTTAAAGTGCATGACCCAAAAATAGACATTTTAAAATTAAATGGATTAAAATGAACCAAAGTTAAAAGGAAAGGGGCCAAAAAGAATATACACCTATTTTTATTTTAGTAAACTAAAAGGGAATAAACTTAAACATGTTTTTATTTTTATTAATTAATGGTTTAAATAGTTGAAAGTTATTCATTTATTCTTTACAAGGATCCAAAAGAACCCTAAATTTGTTTTAAATTGAGTTTAATTCGATCCCCCATAAAAACAATACACTTTGAATCGGTCATTTAAGCAAAGGGTTTCTATCAAAATAATTAGCTGGTCGGAGCTCGAAGCCGCCGTGGAGGGCGGCCATGGCCGGAAACTCTTCTTGGCAAGGGCTGTGATGGAACCCCACCGTGTACCATAAAACAATATCTCTATTCTCAATTCCCCTGTTCCTGAAAAAACACCACACAAAACAAAAGAAATCAATTTAAATCACTTAAAACAACCAATAAAATCCCTTGGCAAAAATTCAACTAAAATTGGGTTAAATTATAAATTTGGTCCAACTTTTAAAATTGTATCCACTTAATCCTTGAATTATTAAAAGTTTTTAATTGATTCACCGACTTTCAAAATATTATCTATTTAGTCTCCATACTTCAAAAAATATTATAACAAATTTCTAATTTTTTAATTTTATATTTAATAGGTCTCTAATTTAACTACTTTAGTTTAACCTTTACGACAACAAATGTATGTACTTGCTTGAAATCAACACACCAACATTAACTTGTTTACGACAAAAACCTATTAGACACAAAATTGAAAATTTTGAGACTTAATAGAATTTTTTAATACATTGACTATATAGATATAATACAACATTAAAAACTCCCGATCAATCTAAGCACAACTCAATTAGTTTATATCAAAAGTTCGAGTTCCCATATTCCTATGTTTTTTAACTAAAAAAAATTGAAAATTTAGGCCATGTTTGATAACTCTTTTATTTTTTTGTTTTGGTTTTTGAAAATTGTGTTTGTTTTCTCATATTTATCCACAATTGATTCCATCTTTTTTAATTAAAACATTTGAATTCTTAGCCAAATTCCAAAAACAAAAACAGGTTTTTTGAAAACGTTCGCTTGATACCATTTAGTTTTTAAAAATTAAGCTTATAAATACTATTTCCACTTGTGAGTTTCCTTGATTTGTTTTTTACTTTTTACATATGTTTTCAAAAACCAAGTCAAGTTTTGAAAACTAAAAAAAGTAATTTTCAAAAACTTGTTGTTTTTTAAACTTGGCTAAGAATTCAAATATTTTCTTAAAAAATATAAAATTCGTTATAGAGAAATGATAAGAAAACAAACACAATTTTCAAAAACCAAAAAGTAAAAACCAAATGGTTATCAAAAGGGACCTACATTTTTTTAATTTTCAAAACTTGACTTGGTTTTTGAAAACATAAATAAAAAGTAGATAACAAAATAAGAAAACTCATAGGAAGAAATAGTATTTATAAGCTTAATTTTTAAAAATCAAAAAAATAAAAATTAAGGCTCTGTTTGATAACAATTTGGTTTTTGATTTTTCAAAATTAAGTCTATAAATATTACTCCCACCTATGATTTTACTTGTTTTGCTATCTACTTTTTACCTTCATTTTCAAAACCCAAGTTATGTTTTGAAAACTAAAAAAAATAGTTTTCAAAAACTTGTTTTTGTTTTTAGAATTTGGCTAAGAATTCAAATGTTTCTTTAAGGGAGATGAAAACTATTGTAGAGAAATTGAAAGAAAATAAGTTTAATTTTTAAAAAACAAATAGTTTTCAAACGGAATCTTAATGATCTAATAAAAATTTTTTTGAAACATATGAACTTGTAACGAACACAACGGATTGTAATTTAAACTAAATTTATTTACCTTTTGGCCCAAACGGCTAAGCCATCATCTCCCCGGCTCCGATCGGCGTAAAATCCCGCCGGCCATCTCTCGGACTTGTTAAAGGGAGTCACCCACAACGGGTACTTAGTGTAAGCCGCTCTAATCTGAGGGTAATCATCGTCGGCCAGTAGAGAATTAGCCGGTTGTCCGGTGATCAGCCGGTAACCAACCGGATTCCCAATCTTTGTCTTCTTATTAGGATTCACAAACAAGAGCTCAGCTGGGTCGGAGCCGAGCTGAAGTTTGGCTTCAGATTCGGTTTTGATGGTTTCTTTTACAACTTTCCAGTAACTCTTTCTGGGTGCCGTGGCGTTGACTTCCGTTATGGTTGCCGTTACCAACTTGGCTTTGACGAAGGAATTGGCGGCGCCGTCAACGTCGAGGTCGAGGTAGTAGGTTAGATAGTGGTCGTGGTTGACGGCCACAGTGTTGTCGGCGATTAGAGTTCCGTATGTTTCTTCCGTTATATCGACGTTATTTGTGTACGGCGTGCCTTTAACCTCCAAAAGCCCTGTTAAAGCAACCTGCCAAACAAAGCACGACCACAATGAGATTATAAAAGGATTCCTTTGTTTTTCAGAGTTTAAATTTTGCCAACAAGATACTTATTACCATTCTAAAAATTTAAGGTTTGATCTTCCGAACAAAAAAAATTGTTTCTATATGTAAATTCAAAATTAGTAATTTTGGGTTAAACTGATTCATACTTTTAATTTATGGTTGAATTACAAGTTAGGTTCTAAAATTTCAAAATTGCATCACTTACGAGTTTGGAAAGACTTTCCAAGTGTTTTGATAGAGATTTTTAAGTGTAAAAGAAATGTTTTTAAGCACTTGAAAATCATTCCAAATAGACTGTACTTAAAAAGTTAACAAGTAAACTTCTAGGGTAATGTTATTTAGTGCTCTCATGCTGTAATAAGCCTTATTGACCTATTAGCATTGATAAGAATTACAAGGCAAGGTAACTTTAGGCATTTTCAAACATTTGGTGGCATAAATGTTAAAATAAAGAAGTTAACAAAATGAACTAGACACAAAATTGAAGGTCCAAATAGGACCTATTAGCATCTTTGTTAAAGCATAGGTGCTTGTTTTCTAGGTCAACATGGAGTAGGGAGGTTCATACCCCCAACCTTTTTAAATATGTAAGTAATGTCTTCATCAATATAGATGCTAAATAAGCAAAACTCTAAAAGTTTATGAGCCTATTAGAAATTTAACTTTTAAATACGTGGACTAAATAGACACAACTCTAAGACTTTAGGACCAAACTTATAATTTAACTATTATTAAAATTATTGTAATAATTTTAGACTATTACAATATTAATCCATACTTTTAACCAACCTAAACATAATACAATTAATTTAGACACCAATAACCTTTATAAGTTCAAGGTTTAAATTCCCACCCATTATATTTTGCTTAAAAAGTAATTCATGCTTTTAATAATTAACAGTAATTTAGATGAAGAAATGAAGATGAAAGGAAATACCCCAACTTTAATAGAGCCACTCCTTTTGAATTCCCAGTCAAGAACATAGTCATAATTCCCAACAGTTGCCACCATCCTAACCACCAAACTACTTTCCGGCTCCCCACGTCTAATCTGCCAAAAATAAGAACATAAACCATTACATAAACTGCAATAGAAAACAAAAAAAAAAATACAGAGTAGAATTCTATCAAGAAATCAACGGAATAATTCTCTTTACCACTTTTCCAGGAATATTTATCTCAGTATGTCTCCATAAAACATCTCCCGAATGGCGTTCAAAGATGCAAATCGCTCTTGATACCTTCTGCGCTCGCCCGTCGGCGCGGGCCATGTAGCCGTCGATATACACGGCAGTTTCCGGGCAGTCAATCAGCGGCTGCAGAGTATCTGCCGCCCGCCCAAATCCAAACTCTCCAATGTCCATGAAAGTTCTGAAGTACCATTCGTTCGTCGGATCCATATATGGCACGAAAGTTTCTGAAATGTGTCCTCTGTAAAGTACTTGTCTGAATTTCTTCTTCTCATCGTCGAAAATGGAAGCTGTTGAGATAATAACTCCGGCTCTGGCGTTGAATCCGACGTGGAAGACCCAGTTTTGCCATTTCACTCGATGGCCTTCGATGGTGAATCTTCTCTTTGTGGCGTCGCGGCTAGAGGATTTGGGCTCTGTTTTCTTTGATTGGTAATCGGTGCCTTCTGATTTTGGTAAAGGGGCTGTGAATCTGTCGGAGTAGTTGATGATTTTCATTGAATCGACGTTGACTAGTGTGATGATTCCTTCGATTGGCCTGGAGAAGACATTGCTGGTTCCTTCTGTATAAAAGCACGCAACTTTAAGAAGCCTTTTGGTTGTTTTTTCGCCGTACCAGCCTACTGTGAATGGGATGCAAGAAACATGAGACAAATTCAAGCCTCTCCTCTGAATGGAAGCCTTGAATTTGGGGAAATTGAGAGGGAGCTTGCTGGCTTGAAAGAGCTCGACAAAAGTGAGAGGTGGATAGCCATGGCCGTTGTAGACATGGTGGGATTTAACCGAGCGAGTGGCCAGGTCTACAAGTAGTTCGTGGGTGGAATCCGCCGCCCGAACCACGACATTGGCGCGGCGGGGTGGGCGGTGGAGCGGGCTGTGTTGTTCACTGGAAGAGAGCCAGGAAAGAACATCTTTCTTCTCTGGTTCTTCCAAGTCGACGAAGTGAAATGTGAGATTTGGGAGCTTTCCCAGATGGGATTTCTGGACGGCGAGCCTTATTTGGTCAAGCTCCACCGGGTTTAAAGGGTCAAGTGGATGGAAAAGGGATGGCGCTGCCGCACAGAAGTGAAGGTGAAGGACTACAAGAAGAAACAGAGGAATAGTCATGGAGGGAGGAGGGAAAAATCAAACGGCTTTGGGGCGTTTACTGATCTTTCTCTTTATGATGCTTCAACAAAGAAACCGCCATGTTTCTTCATTAGATAATAAAGACGAAAATTCAACTTAAAAAAGTAAAAAGAAGAGTTCTCATCTGGAAGTCAAATGATTAATAAGCTGCCCCTTATATAAATATTTTTTGATTGGAATAGCAGAAAGATGGATGAGGAAGTCCAATCTTTGTTTAATCCCCTCCTTTTCAAATGATGGAAGTTGGAACTTATTTCCAAAGCATGATGTTTTGCAGAGGCTTTATTGTTTTACTATTCCTTTTCTTTTCTTGCATTGAGAGCAAGTGTCATTTGACTACCTCAAAGGAAAAGAAAGACATCTCATCTTCACAAATTCTTTTTTAAAATTCTCAACTCACCTGTCCACTTAATCCCAAACAATAAAGTCAACTAAACATTGGATGGTTAGAGTAGAATTTTATTTGGTACTTTAGAAACTGCATCGGCACAGAGTGTTTGACCAAAATCACTTTTGTCATGTCGTCCTAACAATGGTTGGAGACGTGAAGCAAAACCGTTTGATTAAGACACATCTCATGTAACTTGTTAGTTCAAAAAAGTGTACTCATTTTATTCTATGGCAATTGCCTTGAATGTGAATGAGTGTTGTTGATGAAGTGTATTCTTAAAGTACAATCCAAGGAGGTAATTATGGTTTCAGAGAGAGCAATTAGACCAGTTGACTACCAGGGGTGGGGTGACTTTAAGCACAGGATTGCTCTCAAAGAAATTGGTTGGTCTCAGCTCAAACCCACTACTAAGAGTTGGCATCAATGGGAAATCCTCTTGACAAGGTACATGATGAAACCCCATGGTGTACCACATCACTATGTCCTTGTTCTCTATCTCCCTGTCCCTGCATTCATCATCCCATCCACATATGTTATTCGTTGGAACATCTCACTTTGTTGTACTTTTAACTAATATAAATTACAAACCAAAATGTAGGCCTATAGCCTGCACTTAATTTCAGTTTGGTACTCATAGTTTTTAAAGTTTCAATTTAAATTTTAACCTCTATGATTTTGGCTTAGTTTTAATTTGGTTGAACCCACAAATCGTTCCTATACTATCTTATACTCTAAGAAGCACGTACACTTTAGTTTGGCTAGCGTGTCCGTGTCTAACACATGTCGGACACTTAGAGACTTCGACACTTGTTGGACGCATATTGGACACTGTTAGCACAATAAATGTGTTAGACGCTAGTTGTACAAAGTCAATATAGATCTAACATTTGTTAAACACATATTGAACACTTGTTAAGTATACTAAATAGGCACATAACAATAAATTTTGAGAGTGAAATGCATCAAACTCATTTTTTTTAAGCATGTAAATGCATAAACATATGGACTTTGAATTTCCTTCTTTATAAAAATGTTATATATTTCTTAAAATGTATATTTTAATAAATGTGCCCTTGACATGTCCGTGTCCTAGATTTTTAAAGAATGACATGTCACAATGTCCGTGTCCTAGATTTTTAAAAAATGACATGTCACAATGTTCGTGTCCTAGATTTTTAAAAAATGGCATGTCACAATGTCCGTGTCGTGTTGTATCCGTGTCTCATATCCGTATCTATGCTTCTTAGCTTATACTTATCCAAAAGTCCACCCATTTTCTCCTATTTTGTACTAATCTTAAACTATAATTGAGTCAAAAAATTTGAAAACACTATTTCAACCAAATTGAAACTTCTAAAATCCACAAGAACCAAATTGAAAGAATTTATATAGACCAAAATTAAACTATGCCCAAACTATTAGACCAAGTTCGTAATTTAAACCTTTCTTTTTGTAATGATATACAATCCCCATATTTTTTAGAAATACAACAATGAACAATTAAAGTGTTTGTTTAGACATAAGGTACAATTGTACAACTTGAAATAAACAGGTTGATTCTATATTTGGTAGGAGAGGTTGTTTATTTTACCAATAGGCTTGTTTATCCCACTAACTCTACATATCACATGTTAAAGTTAACCAAACCTACTTGTTTATATTATATTTTAATCATTATAAATCGTAAATCTACCCTCCAAATACAGGCTAGATGATGATTCACTTTACCTAATCACATGCACGAATCCCTTTCTTAAGCTAAGTATAACATATAAGGATTACATTAGTTAGCAATTAATTAATTTGAATTGTCAATCAAAAAGTTTACCTGAGACTCCAAGTAGCCAACGTATCGTCTCCACGGCTCTGATCAGTGAAGAGTCCAGAAGCCCATTTTTCGGAGCTATTATACGGTGTAATCCACACATTGTAATTCGAAAACGCTCCCCTAATTTGGGGGTAATCATCCAAACTCAAAAGAGGACCCGCCGCCGACTTCGGAATCAGACGGTAGCCAACGGGATTCCCCATTCTGGTCCTCCGATTGGGATTCACGATTGCGAACTCGGCCTCTTGGAGGCCGAATTTGATCCTCGCATCGGACTCTGTTTTGGCGGTCTCGGCGACGACCGTCCAATAGCTCCGCCTGGGGAAATCGGGGTCCGGCGATCGGACTGTGCGGAGGTTGGATTTGACGAAGGAGTTGGCGCCACCGTCGACGTCGAGATCGAGGTGGTAGATGAGGAAGTGGTCATGGCGGACGCCGATCGTATTCTCGGCTAACAGACGGCCACACCTCCTCCTTTATTTGGTCACTGTGAGTGTATTTTGATGCCCTAACTTCTAGCAACCCGGTTAATCCAACCTGTTCACGAAGGGCCAAAAACGGAAATTTACTTAACATTATAGGAAAATTCTCCCTCTACAATTAAAAATACGTAAAAATATATGTTTTAGTCCTTTTTTTTTTTTTTTTTGTTGATAACCTATATGTTTTAGTCGTATTGTTTAAAAAGTTTTGATTCAGTCCTAGTGAATGTTAAAATTAGCTTAAAATATACTTACACAAAATAATATTTAGTAAGTTAATCAAAAATGATAGGAGGAAGAAGGTCATCTAATAGAATAAGACTCAAAATTTCTACCAATTCTTAAAAATTTAAAAACTAATTCACTAATTATTATATTATGTAAATTTATCATCAAATAAGTTATAAAAAATACTCAACACATTAGAGATTAAACATATACTCAGTGGCTGAGATTCAACTACTACGATTCAATTTAATGGCTTGGATGAGGATCACTAATCGTTCAGTTTGAGGAAATCTCTTTCGAATACAGAGGATGCTCAAGCAACTCCTTGGCTGATATATTGGCAAGAAGGGTTCTGAGGGAAAGACGCATTTTTGGCTAGGACACTAATTTTCCCGACTATTGATTTAAAATAGGTTTCCTAATGTTTTTTTTAATTATTATTATTTCATTTCCTAGTTTTTGTTTTCAAGGAAGAAAAAAATCATAATCTTTATATTAGTTTTTTTTAGTTCTACCATACGTGGTGTGAGAGGATTCGAACCTATAACTTTTTAGTTGAAAGTACATGCTTTAACTAAACCAATTGAATTACGTATACGTTGGCAAATGGTCATACTTCGTCAATTATATCGTTGAATTTTATTAGATTACTTATATTATAGTTATTATATAAGGGGTTAGGCTTAAGTGTCCTAGTTAATGGTGTGAAACCATTTTTTTTTCCTTCCAAAAAGATCAATAGAGAAACAAAAATGTTAATTAAAAGCAGATTAACAAACATTAGACTTACAGTAGCAATAATGGAGCCACTTTGTTTGAATTCCCAGTCAACAATGTAGTCATAGTTGCCCACAGCTGCCACCATCCTCACCACTAAGCTCACTTCCGCCCTCGTCTCTGTAATCTGCAGATACCGCCGACAACATCCACAAATTCATTGCCTCTTTCCATTTTCCAAAATCTAGGTGTTTAAATATTAGTCTATAAATATTCCATCTCATACCAATCTTTGCATAACTTGGTGGATAATAAGATGCAAACATATCATTTTTTGTCTATAAATTTTGAAAAAAAAGCCTTCAAATGTCGAGATTTAAAATGAAACTTTTCAAACTTTGAGAATATAATTGAAACCAACTTCATAGTTGATGAACATTTTTAATAATTTAACCAAAAAAAAAAAAACGACTTACAAGTCTATTGGGAATGGTACCCTCCGTGTGGCGCCACATGATATCACCGGCGTGGCGTTCAAATATACAGAAAGTATTCGCCATCTTCACCGGTCTCCCATCTCCCGCCGCCACGTACGTATCCATAAACACCGCATTCTCCGGGCAGTCTCTGAGCGGCTCCAACGGCACAGCGCACTGCCCGAACCCGTACTCGCCGGCGTCGAAAAACGTCCGGTAGTACCATTCTTCGTTCAAGTCCATGTACGGCAAAAACAGCTCCGATATGAAGGCTCTGTACAATACTTGCCGGTGCTTTTTCTTTTCCATGTCGTAGATTGATGCTACCGATATGATTGGCCCCGCTCGCTCGTCGAAGCTCAAGTGGAAATTCCAGTTCACCCAACTGCTCCGTTTTCATTGAAACTTCTAAGTCGAATAATATCGGCTTGTTTTGTTATTTAATTTTGTAGGGGTTAAAATTCTAAATTTGGTCCTATATGATTTTTGCATAATTTCAATAACATATATTATACATTTATACCAAAGGTACTACATATATTATACATTTATACCAAAGATAATAAGTACCTTTTTTTTTTTTTCCTTTTTTGAGTTCAACAACTGAAATTAATAATTTGAAGTTCTAACTTTTTGATCGATACTACATGTTTTATATATTCATGTTGGCAAAGATAATAAGTGTCTACCATTGCCAAAGTAAGCACAATTCAGCGATAATTAGCATGTACACTTATGAGATTAGAGATTTGAATCTCTCAATTTTAAATATTGTTGTTGAAATTAAAAAAAAAAATACCTACTGAGCTACTACCACTAAAACTACATCCTACTATTTATTTATTTTAGTTTGAAAAAAAAAAAGCAAAAATAACTCATCTCCCCTCTCTGCAATTTTTCTAAAAAGAAAATGAAAATAAGGTCCCACCGAGATTTGAACTCGGGTTACTGGATTCAGAGTCCAATGTCCTAACCACTAGACCATGGGACCTTTTTTGTCATCTTCCTGCATTTATTTTATATATTTGTCAAAAATTTAACAATGGTTAACAAAGAGATTTTGTTGACCAATGAGTACGAAAGTATTATTCTTACACAATAATTGCCTCTAGCTTCTTTTATATATATATTAATATTTTAAAATTTTCTCCCTAATTTACTTTAAATTTCAAAACTAAAAATAGGCATATAAAGTTAGGAAGTAAAATTTCATCTTTTATAAGAAATTCAAGCTCTACCATCATTACCATATTAAATATGTGACACATTTTTAGCAATAAGCTATTTTCTTTTTTGCTAATTGTGGTTCATTCGATTATATATTAAGATTTAAATGTAAACTTAATAATTAAATTATTGAGGCAATTGCTAAGATTTGACATAATAACCATGTCAGATTTTTTAAAAAATACTGATCATACAAGACTATTTAATAATTTAAAAAAAATAAAAAATAATAAAAAAATAAAATAAAAAAATAAAAACCTTAGGTGCGCGCCCAAGTATTTCCCAAAAAAAAGGTCATATGAACCAAAATATAAGTCCACATCGTAGAAAGCATCGTGATTTAAACTAAAAAATTGCTAAAACAATATTTCTCATTCTTACCCAATGGAATGGCCATTGACTTTGAAGCTGGGGCCGTCCGGCTGCACCACCTTGATTCCATTTAAACGCGGCAAAAATGGCGGCCGGAGCATTGATTCTCTGTACTCAGTCCCACCGGCCTTTGGCATCGGAACCACATATCTATCTCGAAACCCAATAATCTTCATCTCATCAAGATCGACGGTCACCGTCACGCCTTCCACAGGCCTCATGTACAAATTCACACTCCCATCCAAATAATAGCACTGAACCTTCACGATCCTCTTTTGCTTCCTCTTTTCCCCGAACCACCCAACGCTGAAACACGCGCAAACGACCTCTTCCATTTTCAGGCCTCTCTTTTTCACCGCCGCCGCGAACGGCGGGTGGGATGGAGGTAGTGCGGCGGCGGCGAACTGCTCCTCGAATGTGTACGGCGCGTATGGCGGACCGGAGTGGACCCGGTTAGAGAGGAGGGAGTTTTGGGTTAAGTCTATGAGGATCTCGTGGGTGGCTTTGTTGAAGCCGACGGTGGCGATGGCGCGGCGGGGCGGCGGTGGGGTTTTGGGATTTGAGAGCCATGAGAGGAGGGATTGCTTGTCGGGGTCGGCGAGGGCGACGTATTGGAAGGTGACGTTGGTGGAGGAGTTGGGACCGGTGGTGTTGGTGATGAGTGATCGGATGAGTTCGAACTCCGCCAGGGAGAGTGGGTCGAGAGGGTGGCGGTGGGCGGCGGCGGCGGAAGTGAAGAGAAGGGAAGTGAGGAGTGGGATGAGGAAGAGGATGAGTTTGGAGGGTTTAAGTTCTGCCATTATTTGGGGATTTTTTTGGGGGGAATGATAAGGTTAATTACTTGAACATTAATAATTGATCCTTCTAAAAGTTAAGTTAGGCTCATGTACTCAAAGTTAAGTTTGGTATAAATTTGGCTCTTATTTTTAGTTTTAAACGAGATACTTTAATCAATGATAAAGTAAAATGTTTTTTGATTCTCAAAGATTTAGTTTTATATCTATTTGATTTTTGGAAAAAATACTTTTTTGGTCCCTGAGTTTTCAACAATATGTGCGTTTGGTCCATTTTGGAAATAGACATTTTTAGTCTAAAAAATACTTTTTGGTCCCTGAGTTTTGAAAATAGACCTTTTTAGTCCCTGAGTTTTAAGAAATATGTTTAAAAGGTCCCTTGTATTATTATTTTTTATTTTTTTTAATATAAAATCAATATTCTTTATTAATTTTTAATATTAATGATTTTTTAAATTTAAAAAAAAAAAAAAAAAACTCTCTTCCCACTCTACCCCATTCTCTCTCTCAATATTAAAAAATCGTTAATATTAAAAATTAATAAAGAATATTGATTTTATATTAAAAAAATAATAATATGAGGGACCTTTTAAACCTATTTCTCAAAACTCAGGGATTAAAAAGGTCTATTTTCAAAAACTCAGGGACCAAAAATGTATTTTTTCCTAAACTCAGGGACTAAAAAAGTCTATTTCCAAAACTCAGGGACCAAACACACATATTGTTGAAAACTCATGGACCAAAAATGTATTTTTCCCTTGATTTTTAAAGGTTTGAAATGTCACTTGAGCTATGATGTTTTAAAATAACATGTTTTAGTTTTATATTTATTTGATCTTTAAAGTTTTGAAATGTCACTTTAGCTATGACGTTTTAAAAATAATTTTAAAATGACATGTAGCAGTTAAGTAGTTGAATCACTACTACAATTTTGACATTCTATGACACCATAGTCAAACTAAATAAAGAGAAGGGAGAAAAAAAAATGTCATAAATAGTTAGAGGCGCGTTTTTGGCGGTAAAAAACGGAGATTTCGTATTTTTAAAAAGTTATGACATTTTTTTAAGGCCATAAATTTATGACTTTCATTAACTGTCATTAATTAAAAATAATTTATTTTTATTTAAAAATAAAGAAAAAAATTAAAAAGCTAAAGCAAAAGCCCTAATTTTTTATTTCTCCCCCTCTCTCAAACCTCCCGTCGCCGACTAGACTAACACTCCTCTGAGATTGCAACACGAAGCCACCCACGAGCAGAAAGGCACCTTCTTCTTGCTTCTCCTCCAATTCTTTTATTTTCTTAAGAATTTGAGGAAGAAGAAGATACAAGAAAGTTAGTTATCTCCAAATCTCCACTGCCTCCGACCGCCGCCGATGGTGAATCCTCGGTATTGTTGTTTCCTTTCTTGAGGCTTGGCAACGTTTAGTCTTCTTACCTCTGGCGAAGCTTCTTTCTGATGCCGACTATAGCGACTGCCTAATCCCCAATATTGAAGGCGTTGGTCTGTGTGGTCGGATTTGAGATTTTTTTGGTCTAAATTTTGTATTGTTGTTGAGGTTTTGGTTTGAAATGGAGAGGGAATTTTTGGGTTTGAGCTCCAAGGAGCCATTGGCTGTGGCGAAAGAGGAGATTGATAACGATGGAGCCCAAGAATTCTGGTAATTTTTCCAATTCCATTTTATTTACCCTAATGAACTTTTACAAACTTTATTTTCTTTTATTTTTCACGTTTTTGAATCCTCTGTTTATGTCTGGTTAATATTGGTGTTTGGATTTTTTTTCTTAATGATGTTCTTGGTGGAGATACTTTTTGGAGAATCATAAAGATGTTCCATTTTTTTTCTTTGTTAAGTCGTGGTTGTTTGTGATAGATTAGTTCAATTTTGTTGGATGACAAAATCCTCTCTAATTTCAGTTTAAAATCAGTTTTCCCCAAAGAAAATTGGGGGTTTTCCTTATTTTCTTGTTTTGGAGCTATTCTGTTTAAAAGTTTTCTTATTTCATGTGTGGTTCTTGTTAGTCAAGATAATCTAGCATAATAGTTTGGTAATTTCATTGATCTATATGGGGTGTTTTTTTTAGGGTATACTAAAAGCTCTGGTGTTCCATGGTCCTCCAACAAGGCCTTTGCCGTTCCTCATCTAATGCCTTTCAAGATGTCTGCAAAGGACAAGACTATGAATCTGGTTGCAGCTACTTCGAATCAACGAAGAGCAACCAAAGATCCCTTAGACCTTTCAGCATAAATAGGCGAGTGTGTTTTTGAAGTCTAATACTTGAGTTGTGAATTTAGTCTTAACTTCCTTAAAAATTGAATGCAGATAACTTTGTCCTCTACAGGCTGCTCTAAGGCCACCCATAATTGTTTTCTTTGTAAATGATGCAAAGCTTTTCCCCAAGACATATCAGTGGTACCTGGAGAAGCATTTGCGTGCAAACCTTGAAAGACAAGTCCTTAATGTCTTTCACTTGATTTCATTTCTTCATGTTTGATCAATTGTGTTTTGTTTTCTATCCTATTGCTTATCAAGCTTGCTTTGTTAGTTTGCATTAGGAAACTATTTAATCATCAAACTCTAATGTACATGCATCTTTATCAAATTCTAGAATCAAACTTTTGGTTTGATACTACCGTGTAGAAAGAAAGGGCCTTCTTTTTAAGTCAATGTATCGATGTGTACCTTTTAGTTCTTACTCATTTTCTCCAACATGGTTGATGTGGTGCCTTGAATTGGATTTTTTTTTCCTTTTAAATTTAGTTGTGGACAAGACTATTACAATGGCATGATGTAGAACAAATAGCTTACATTCTAGTTTGTGTTCTTTTCTCTTTTAAGTGGTTGAGTTTGTGCAATCATCAACTTTAGGCTGAGTATTCTATAATATATAGCCACTGTCCATCGGTAATTGTAATAGAAAATATTGACTTGAGCAAAATAGATTTCTTATTCGAAATCTCCATCTCCTCAAAGTTCTAAGCATTTATGACCTCTCTCATTCTTTGTCCATTTATTGTTTCATGTCTTTTGCTCGATTTTATTTCTTCATGTTCGATCAATTGAGTTATGTTGTTGATTAGAGTTTAATTTTGGTTTTCTATACTGAGGTTGGGGTTGTTTTTATGCATTTGAAGGTTCATATTTAAGTGGCAGAATACCAATAATCGTCGTAAACGTCACTTTTCTACTTTTTTTCAGGTTAATGAATTTGTTCTCATTGACATCAAAGGGTTTGTTTTGTGGTCCTTTATACGACCCTATGTAGGCCCTTGGATAAGGTATACTTAATACAAAATTTTTCTTTTTCTAATGTATTGACTAAGTTTTGAAAATGTACGTTATGATGGGTTGGAGTTTAGATAACAGATCATTTGCGTTGAAATATTTGTTATATTCTCTCTTTTTATCATAAGATAATATGTTATATTCACTCATTTGAGTATCATTAAATGTTGTTATGTTCTTAAGTTTTGGTAAGTTTAATGGTTTATGTTCATTTTTGTATTAGTTTAGTTGGTGTAGTTATGAGATTTTCTCTAAAGTTTGTACCTTCAGTTGTTCTAGTTAAATCCTTGAAACCTATTAATTTTAAGTTTGTGATTAAGATTGCATTGGTTTCAATCTTCGGTGAGGTTATCCTTGTCCCTCTTGTTTCAAGAACTCATTAGATTAACTTAGGAGCGCTTTAACAATCTTTGATAATTGTGATATGTTTTCTTTGATAATTGGTTGGATTGTAATGGGTATGTTGTATTGATGTTGGTGCATGACTCCTATAGTAGGGGTTACTTACTTAGTACTATAATTTGATGAGATTCTACGAGGAGTAGATAATATTATTCTATCTTGTGGGAATTTGGGTATAGATCTCCCACTCGAGAAGGTTAGTTTCCTTGAGTACTTATAAAGGCTTGAGATAATATATATCATGTTTTATGTTATGTTTGAAAATTAAGTACAAGTTTTTAATGACAATTTTCTAAATTTTTTATTAACATGGTTTAGGTAGGATTTCTTTCAGATGTATTGATTAATCTTATGTTATACACCTACCTACTTGAGTTTAATTGTTTGGGTTCAATTTTTTATGAGTGTAGTTGTTGGCTTGAGTTTAGTTTAGTTTAATTAAGTGGCTTAAAGTTTTGGTTAAGTTTAATTGTCTATGTTCATTTTATGAGTTTAGTTGTTGGGTTGATGATAAGTTTTCTTGTTATGTTCCTAAGTTTTAGTAAGTGTTGTTATGTTCCTAAGTTTGTAATTATGACTTGCAGGAACTCAATGAAATGAAGAAGTCATTGCAATTAGTTGATGGATGAGCTTTTTTGTTGGATTAGTGGCAAAAGACTATAGTACACTCCCCCATGTTAGTTGAAGTCTATAGTAAAAATTGTTCTAATGTACAAATTTGATCATAGTTAGTTTGTGTGTAAACAATTGACGGAATTTGATTTAATGATATATAAAAGTTACTATGACAATTAACAAATGTCCTAAATACATTTTCTTCGACAACTATTAAGTGTCATAAAACAATTAATTATGACAGTTTTTTTTATGCATCATGTATAGAGTTTCTATGAGGGTGGATTCTAGGACTGAAAAAAAAAAAAAAGTCATGAAATGTGTTTATGGCAACTTTTCAATGTCATGAAATCTCAAAATTGTACTAGTGAATTTTTTACTACTAATACTCTCATAATTGCTTGCTATGTCAACATCATTTAAATCATTAAAAAATTATGTGAAGTCTAGCCATATTAAAAAAATTATTTATATAGAAAAATTAGTGTAAAGATGGTAGGCATTTAGAATAATATTTTATCTTCCTAATGACTGTCACTTAAAAATTGATGAGGGCTATTTATTTTTTTCGAGAGATTTTTTTTTTCTTTTGCACTTTTTAACTCTCTCTATTCTAGTTGTCATAAATAAAATGGTGATCGGTACAAGATATCTAGTGACGGATCTACAGATAATTATTATTCCTCTCGTAGTAGTACTAGAAATTTTATTAATCCTTTCTTCTTCTTCCCCTCTTTCAATGAAGCTTGCCAGCCGCCGAGTCCCTTCTTCTTGGTCACTGGTCGGCTTCGTTTTCAGATCTGGAACGTACTCGTTTTTTAATTCTTATTCGTGTCAACTTTTACTAGTACTACGATTCCCTTCTCTTGGCATTTTCTCCAATGTGTAATTTGTAGGAATTTTGGCAATATGTTTGAAGAGAAATTGTCCCACATTGGAAATGTACAAGAAAGTCATGGGCTTCAAGCACTATAAAAGGAGTCTATGGCTTTGGTTTCAAATCATCCCAATTCGAAATACTTTAAGCCTGGTATACTAACTCTAGTTAAGTGAGTGGTATAAAGCTTTGAGAGAGTGTTTCTTTGTAATTGGGGTCGGAGAGAGAATTCTGTGTGATTGTAATAATTTTTCACATAGTAGAGTATTTCTTTCTGTCCGTGGTTTTTTCTCCGGTTTTGGAGTTTTCCACGTTAATTCTTGTGTTTCTTATTTTGTTGCTTTCTTTTAATTTCTCAGTTATTTTTCTGCTTATTCCTGCGGTAGTAGTGGGAGGTTTTTTCCCAACAAGTGGTATCAAAGCTTTAGGTTCGTAGTCTGTTGAGTTTCTGAGTATGCTCTGTGGTTGCAGCACTGTCTGAACTTCCACATCAGAAAAGATTTCTTGAAACGAGCTACAGCTGGTTTTGTGAATAGTGTGGGTTGTTCACTATTTGCAGATTCGCTAGGAGTGAAAGCAAATATGTCAAGCTTTATGAGTCCAGTGAAGATTGAAGTGGAGAAATTTGATGGAAGGATGAACTTTGGCTTGTGACAAGTGCAAGTCAAAGATGTGCTGATACAATCTGGGTTACACAAGGCTTTGAAAGGAAGACCGAGTGGTGGTGCTTCTAAAAAGTTAAGCGGTGATGGTGGTCCAGTGGAGTCCAGTGGCGGTTCCAGCAGAGGTTTTAAGAAGTCCAGCATGACTGATGAAGAATGGGATGAATTAGATTTGAGAGCTGTAAGTGCAATCAGACTAAATTTGGCTAAGAATATTCTTGCAAATGTGCATGGAATTTCGACAGCCAAAGAGCTTTGGGAGAAGCTTGAAGCGATGTATCAGGCAAAGAGCATCTCAAATCGACTGTATCTAAAGGAGCAATTTCACACGCTGCGAATGGAGGAAGGTACGAAAATCTCAGATCATCTGAGTGTTCTCAATGGCATCGTCTCTAAGCTGGAGGTGATCGAAGTGAAGATAGAGGATGAGGATAAGGCACTCAGGTTTATCTTGTCACTTCCGCCTTCTTATGAACACATGAAGCCAATCTTGATGTACGGGAAGGAGACTTTAAATTTTGCTGAGGCTACTAGTAAACTTCTATCAGAGGAAAGGAGGCTGAAGAGTGACGGGCGTACTTCACAGGAGGATTCAGTCTTGGTAGCTAGCAATTGGAAGAAGAAGAAAGACTTCGTGCAAAAGAAAGGTTGCTGGGAATGCGGACAGTCTGGACACATGAAAAAAAATTGTCCTAACAGAGCAAGTTCGTCAAAGGGCTCTGGATCGGATGCTGACATAGTCTCTCTTGTTAAGGGAGATGGTGATTTCTTCTGAAGAAAGACAGAATTCATCCTTATGGTATGTCCGCTTTACCATGATAGAGGATGTGATGTTAGCGGTTCCACAGGTTTGCACACGGGCATTGACTTGGCGGTTATGCAAGGTGTGTGTGGTGGAAGTTATGTCGATGGCTGAAGAACTTCCGGGTGAGCCAAGTAGGTGGAAGTTGCACCATAAATATTCAGCAAGGTTTATCGACATGTGACGAAGAAGAAAAGTCTTGGAAGGTGACATTCCAAGCGGGTCTACTTTTATGGTGGAGTAGGTTATAGTTCTCTGTGTTGAGGATTATGTTTTTTCAATGAAGACAATTGGTGAAGTAGAAGCTGTGAATTCTTCAAATATCTTGCCAAGGTGGAATTTGTAGGGATTTTGGCAATATGTTTGAAGAGAAATTGTCCCACATTGGAAATGTACAAGAAAGTCATGGGCTCCAAGCACTATAAAAGGAGTCTATGGCTTTGGTTTCAAATCATCCCAATTCGAAATACTTTAAGTCTGGTATACTAACTCTAGTTAAGTGAGTGGTATAAAGCTTTGAGAGAGTGTTTCTTTGTAATTGGGGTCGGAGAGAGAATTCTGTATGATTGTAATAATTTTTCACATAGTAGAGTATTTCTTTCTGTCCGTGGTTTTTTCTCCGGTTTTGGAGTTTTCCACGTTAATTCTTGTGTTTCTTATTTTGTTGCTTTCTTTTAATTTCTCAGTTATTTTTCTGCTTATTCCTGCGGTAGTAGTGGGAGGTTTTTTCCCAACATAATTTTCTAAGAATTCGATTTGGATTTTTATAGACGTCCCATTGAAGATAAATAAAGTGTTTTCTTTATAAGAGTTTAGCTTATTGCAGTTTCGAGACCCCATATCACAAATTAGGAGTTCCAAAACTATTTAGAATAATAAATATTGGAAGTTGAATAATCAAATAGACACTAGATTTGAACCTCATAGATCAAAAGTGTTTTTAAAATTTTCAATTTGGTGTCTTATGTTTTTTTAAATTTGTAATTATATTTTTTTTAATTGATAAATGTTAAAATTGGTCGAGTGATAGGCTTCATTGCATGAAATGATATGTACTAAGTAGCAAAATTTTAGAGGAAGAATTAAACCACATTTTAAAAAACAAAAGTCAACATTTTTCCAACTTCTTAAAAATTTGGAGATAAAATTAGCGCATTTTCTCTTTTAAGTGGCCTTTTTTGTTTTTTCTAAATTTTTGATGAGTATCATGCTAAGTGTTATGGGTGAAATTGGACTAATAAGAATGAGCTAGCTAAATAGCTGCAACGAAGGGCCAAACGAGAAAAGAAGCCCAATATAAAGTCAAAATAGACTGAAATTGACAGGGGACCGGCCCAAAATGAGAGGGAGGAGAAATGGGCTTGGGCAAGCCCAAGCCCGTGGTCAGCCCAGTCGAGGCCAACCACATGGCAAGGCCTACTTTTGGGCCTTACCTCGACCCCTAATGGCCCGTGTACCCATGGTCCAGCCCAGTTCGATGCTTTCATTCCCAATCGAAGACGGAAACCCACGAAAACCATAGGAAGGAAAGTATTTAAACTCTATCTAGAGAGAAGAGCAAGCTGAGTTCATTCCAGCCTCCAAAAATCTCTTAAGAACTATCAAATTCTCTCAAAACTCCATCTGACTTCAGCATCGGAGCCTATGTGGCTTACACCACATCGGTGTCTAGGTTTTTCTTGTCTTGCAAGCCGCGTTCTTCCCCCAAGAATACAAATTTACCGTCGTTGTCATGTGGAGGTCAGTTGAGTTTTCTCCTGCCAAAATTTGGTAACAACAGTTAGTGTCGTATGTGGGGAACGACAACGCTTGCTTGGAAAACCTTTTTGCTTGAGTTCAATCTTCCAAAAAGATGAGCAGAATGCTGAGAAACAAGCACTGGAACAAAGTTGGAGATGATTCCGATTAAGATCGTCACCAACAGCGAATAAGAGATACCACTCCTCCTTAGCCTCATATTGGCATAGGCCGACGAGAGGAAGAGATGGCCGAGCTAAAGAAGAAGGTCGACAACATGGACAAGTACCTGTTGAAGATTTTGAAAAAGCTCGACATGCAAGACCTTCAAAAGGAAGAAAATGCGAGGAGAAACTACCTCTAGTACGAGATCCAAGAAAAGGAAAAGCAAAGGTGGTTGAGGGGATGGGATAGTCAAAATCCCATACCTAAAAACCAACCGAGAAGCTAATCCTTGGAGGAAAAGACAAACCACGTTAGCCTAAGGTTAAAAGTAGGGCGAGCAAGACAGGTAAGTTAAAATCTGTTATGCAGGTTATCTCGCATGCTAATGGCCAAGGCTGACCAAGTAAAGTTGAAGCGACGATTGCCCGAGATTACAAAGCGACATCAAACTTGCAAAGTCTGATCAACCTGAAGTGGAAGACCTAGGCTAAGGCCGACAAGACTGAGGCCAAGGCCGAGGAGATGAAGTTCAAGCGTAGAGCACAAACCTAAAGTCCTCCCTGGAAAGCCGACATCTTGAAAATCCAGAAGGAATTTGGGGAATTCAAGGGAACGTTCTCAAAACTCGTGAGATCGAAATATGGGATCTCGAGGCTCTCATCAAGCAAGTCAACCCTGCTTTCACTGAAGAGATCATGAAAGAGATAGTTCCTAAGAAGTTCAAAGTGTCAGTGCATAAATAGATGGGCCGAGGAAGAATGGCCAAGGTCGACCACCTTGCCCGTGGCCGACCTCTTCCTAGCACAAGAATTAAGGGAGAATCTGAATTGAAATTCAACCTTAAGAAAGAAGGGTGGAGCGAAATCGATTCTGACTATATTCTCTTGACTCACAAAGAAAAGACCAAATGAAGGATTATGACTTAAAATGTAGAAAGACATGAAAACATGTGGTATGAGCAGACTCCCGTCGCCATAAGTTTTCCATAATGCATAACAGCCTATGAGATAACTCCAACTATTCTAGACAAGCTGACTCCTAGAAAAAATTCCAGAATCATTGATTAAAGCAAGGAGTGAAACGGGGTTCTTTAGATTCTGTTTTGTAGTTTCATTTTATTCAATTTTAAGAGTTTTTAGTTGTTGTCTTTCTTATTCGACTTTTAAGCTCTAAAATCCAGTTTCATCTCAACGTGAGTTAAAGGTGGTTAGGAAACAATCCCCTTGAAAAATGTGGTGTTATATTCGATTGGGCTAGGAGTGAAAGAGGGAGTATTGTGTGATCTTGTTTTTTCAAATTTGCTATTACTGTCACAATTTGTTATTATTCAGATTTTAGAGTTTAGCTATTATTGATGGCAATCCTATTTAAATTTGAGGACACCCTCGAATTTATATATTCTCTCCAGGAAAACGACATAGATCACGAATCCAGATGAGAGTATTAGCCCTTAAGAAAGATCGAAATGTTTCCTACGAGGTTGGACAACAATCTTGAGGAGATCTAAGGAAAACCTTAGAGCCCTAAATTTTCTCCAGAATGTGGATGAACACACATCCATAGGAGAATCTTACCCACCAAGAAGAGACCGACCTACAGGGTTGGACGACAATCTTGGGGATGATTTAAGACGCAAGATAAGCGTCATGGAACCCTAAAATTCCTATAGGAAAATGGAGAAATCGAGACAGAAGATAAAGCGTCATGGAACCATAAAATTCCTCGAGAAAATGGAGAAACCGACACTCTAGGAGACTGAATATCCTCTCAAAGATGGACAACAATAACTAGAGCGAATTCGAGGCAGACCTTGAAATGTCAACAATTACTCCAAAACTTAATAGGCTACTCCCAAGTCAGGCTTCATGCAATTATTGCACACGTTCTTAATCTCGAATCCTAACTAGGGAGTGCGGGCTAATGTTATGGGTGAAATTGGACCAAGAAAAATGAGCTGGCTAAAGAACTGGAACGAAGGGCCAAACGAGGAAAGAAGCTCAATACGAAATAAAAACGGTCTAAACCGACAAGGGACTGGCCCAAAATGAGAGGGAGGAGAAACAGGCTTGGGCTATTGATGTGGAACTCGCGTGTGGCAGTGGCAGGCGTATATTTAGTGTGGTCTAAATTATTTAGGCAAGTTTTTTTACTAAAAAAAAGTGAACAAGTTTTTATCATTTTCTTACAAAGAAAAAACGTTATCGACTTGAAGAGCACGTAAATTTATTTTGTATGGACGTATTCATTCTACAAAAAGGAAATTGTACAGTTGATTACGACTTTTTTTTTTTGTAAGAACTCAACATTTTTGGCTTGAAATCAAGGTTAAAAATGTCGATATCGATGGAAATGTCGAAGTCTCAATTTTATGAAAATGTCAATGAAAATATTGATAAAATGTCGATGTCAATAGATATTTTTGGTAAAATTTTAAAAATAAAAAATTCAAAAAAAATATTTAAATTAATAAATAAACACTATATACTTTTTAAATGAGTTAAAATACTTGTGACAATATTATATTCACATTAAGTTACATTTTCTTGCTACTTTTTTTAATATTTCATCAATTTTGTACTATATAATGGAAATGTCAATTCCCTCTATGTCGATGTCGAACCCATAGACACGTGGAAATGACGATGAAAATGACGACATGTCGACAAAAATTTAATATCATGCTTGAAAATAAATTAAACAAAAAAGAAAGAAAAACAACAACAAAACGATAATTGATGAATTATAAAATTCAAATTTCGATTAAGAATTTTAGATGAATACACACATAGCTATTTTTACAAAGAGTTTAAAAGCATGTCTGAGAATGATTTTAGTGAAAATGATTTGTTTATAAGAGATTTATTAAGAGTGTTTTCATATAATTATTTTAACGTTTGATTATACACTTTCAAAAGTGATTTTGAATAAGTCAATTTTAAAAAATAAGTGATTTCATGTAGGATAAAAATAGTTTTGGTCATTTCAAAATCACTCTAAACTTTATTTTGATCCTTATACTTTTAACTATAGTTCATTTTTTTTGTCTCTATACTTATTTTTATTTTGGTCCCTCTACTTTTAGCTTTTGTTCATTCCAGTTTTGGTCCTTTAAAATGTGTTGTTACATTTTAATATTTACTATTAATTTTAGAGAAGTTTTATCTTTTTAAATGAGAGAGTTTCATATAATAAAGAAGAAAGTTTTTGGTTCTTTATTTGAAGAGAGGTTAAAAGTTTTGCAATTTAATTACTTATTTTTGTATTAAATTCTTAGATCTAAAATTCTCCTATAAATACCTCTCTTACCACACTCTCAAACACACAACATTTTCAATCTTCACTTCTCTCTAAATTCTCATATTTCTCTACTTTGCTCTTTTAAGAGCAATTGACCAAAAGAATGGTATTCTTTGTTGTGGAGCTTTGAGCTCAACCTCATAGTGTAGAGTGGTTTGAGCTACACAACGTTTCAGTTGGGTTATTGTATCCTTGAGGGGACATGCCAGAGAAGAATTGCTGCACCGGTGGTTGATAAATAAATATACACCGCAGAGGGCTTGAATCTCCTTAAAGAGAGCGAGATAGTCGCGCCTCAACCTAATTGTTTACGTGTTTTTTTCTCAATATCTATCTCAATATTTACTTCATTTTCCTCTGTTATTTGTAATTTCCCCAGCAATTTTAAGGAGATTCATCATGGAGTCTACAATTGAGAAGTCTAATGAGAATGTTGGAGATCTCAACAAGCCTTTTCGATTTAAAGGAGCACACTTTAAGAGATGGAAGGGAAAAGTGTTGTTCTACCTTAATCTTCTCAAAGTGGCTTATGTCCTCACAGAAAAAAACCCAAAGAAGATTGATACTGAAAAATATGGGCATTGAAGAGTTCATGGAACACCAAGAGAAAATTGATAAGTATGAGAAAGATGAGTACAAATGTCGGTACTATCTTTTAAATTGTCTTGCTGATCATTTTTATGATTATTATGATACTACTTTTACATCAGTCAAGAAAATATGGAAAGCTTTGCAAAATAAATATGATACTGAAGAAGCAGGAGCGAAAAAATATGATGCAAGTCGCTTCTTTCGCTTCCAAATGGTAGATGGAAAATCTGTAGTAGAGCAAGCACAAGACTTTCATATGATAGTAGCTGAAGTAGCAACCGAAGGAATTAAGATTGGAGACAATCTTATTGTTGCCGACATAATTGACAAGCTTCCACCATCATGGAGAGAATTTCAGAAAAATATGCGACATAAGCAAAAAGAAATTTCTCTAGAAGTGTTAATTACTCGCATTCGTGTGGAGGAAGAGGCAAGAGGACAAGATGCACTGATTCAAGAAGGCAATGAAAATTTCACTAAGGTAAATCTAATCTCTTCTAATGATAATTTACCTAAGGGTCAGATTCCTAAAGCTAGTCATTTAAAGCCAAAGAAGAGTTATATGAAAAAGAATAATAAACCTCATTTTTCTAATAAGAAAAATCAAAGCCAAGTGAATAAGAATCAAGTATATCCTTAACACTCAAAAGCAGTTTGCTTTGTTTGTGGCAAAAGTGGGAATATTGCTCGATTTTGCAAAATTCGGAAACATGAACCTGTACCTCAGGCTAATGTTACTGAAGAACCATTTGTGGCTATGATAACTGATATTTATATGGTTCAAAGTGTTGAAGGATGGTGGGCTGATTCTGGAGCCAATAGACATGTCTGTTATGACAAAGATTGGTTCAAAATTTATACTCATTTTAAGGAGCCTAAAATAATAATGCTTGGTGATTCCCATACTACCCAAATTATGGGAACTGGTGAGGTTGAATTAAAATTCACCTCTGGAAGGGTTCTAATTTTGAAAGATGTGCTTTATACACCCTCCATGAGGAAGAATTTAATGTCGAGTTATCTTCTTAATAAGGCTGGCTTTAAACAAACTATGGAATCTAATCAATATGTGATAAAAAAAAAGGAATTTTTTGTTGGAAAAGGTTATGCTTGTGATGGAATGTTCAAATTGAACATTGAGAATATTAATAAAGCATCTACCATTTCGGTTTATATGCTCTTTTCTTTAAATTTTTGGCATGCTCATTTGTGTCACATAAATAGTAAATATGTGGGAGTGATGAGTAGTCTTGGATTAATTCCTAGTTTAAAAAATGATTTTGAGAAATGTGAAATATGCAGTAAAGCTAAAATTACAAAAGGACCTCATAAAAGTGTTGAAAGAAATACCGAATTACTAGAATTAATTCATACAGACTTGTGTGAATTTGAAGGAATTTTAACTAGAGGAGGAAATAGATATTTTATCACTTTTATTGATGATTTTTCAAAATATACTCATGTTTATTTATTGAAAAATAAAAGTGATGCTTTTGAGAATTTTAAAAAATTTCTCCTCAAAGTTGAAAAATCAATTCGGTAGAAAAATTAAAAGAATTAGAAGTGATAGAGGTCGAGAATATGAATCATTTGAATTCAATTCATATGTTGAATCATTGGGAATAATTCATGAGACTACTCCACCATATTCACCTGCTTCTAATGGAGTAGCTGAGAGAAAAAATAGAACATTAATTGGTTTGACTAATGCTATGCTATTAGAATCAGGTGCATCTTTTAATCTTTGGGGTGAAGCGGTTTTGACTGCCTGTCATGTGTTAAATAGAGTGCCACATAAAAAGACAAAAATTACACCTTTTCAATTGTGGAAAGGCTATAAGCCAAATTTGGGATATTTAAGAGTTTGGGGATGTTTAGCTTTTGTAAGGCTAACAGATCCAAAAAGATCTAAATTAGGGTCTAAAGCTACCACTTGTATTTTTCTTGGATATGCAGTTAATAGTACAGCCTATAGATTTCTTGACATTGAACATAATGTGATTTTTGAATCAAGTGATGCAATTTTTCATGAAGAAAATTTCCTTTCAATTCAAAAAATAGTGGGGGTCAAAGTTGTGAACAAGCTTCGTATAAGTTTGGCTCTTCTACTCCTAGTGATAATAATGAAAACAACTCTCCAGTTGAATTAAGGAGGAGTAAAAGAGCTAGAACTGTAAAAGATTTTGGTCCTGATTTTTATGTTTATAACATTCAAGAAACACCAATTTCCTTGCAAGAAGCTTTGTCATCTCCATATGCAATATTCTGGCAAGAGGCTGTGAATGATGAAATGGAATCACTAATTTCTAATAAAACTTGGAAATTAGTTGATTTGCCACCAGGTTGTAAAACTATAGGGTGTAAATGGGTCCTGAGAAAAAAGATGAAACCGGATGGTAGTATAGACAAGTATAAAGCTAGACTTGTCGCAAAAGGTTTTAAACAAAAAGAAGACTTAGACGTCTTTGATACATTTTCTCCAGTTACAAGAATCACATCCATTAGATTGCTAATTGCAATTGCTGCAATTTTTGATATGAGTATTCATCAAATGGATGTGAAAACAGCTTTTCTAAATGGTGATTTAGAAGAAGAGATTTATATGGACCAACCTGAAGGTTTTATAGAACCTGGGCAAGAGAAGAAAGTGTGTAAGCTTACTAAATCCCTATATGGCTTAAAACAAGCCCCAAAGCAGTGGCATGAGAAATTTGATTCTTGCATGCTAAGTAATGGTTATAAACCAAATGAATGTGATAAATGCATCTATTATAAATCATGGGAAGATTCACATGTTATTATTAGCCTATATGTTGATGATTTATTGATCTTTGGCTCAAATATTTTTGTTATAAATGAAACAAAAAATTGATTGAGAAGCCATTTTGACATGAAAAATCTTGGTGAGGCTAATTTTATTATGGGTATGAAAATAACAAAAACCTCATATGGGTTTTTCCTTGACCAATCACATTATATTGAGAAAATACTCAGAAAATACAATTATTTTGATTGTAAACATGTGTCTACTCCATTTGATTCAAGTGTTCACTTGTTTCCCATTGAAAATGAAAGTGATGTAATTAATCAAAAGTGGTATGCTAGTGTGATTAGTAGCCTACGATATGCAACTGATTGCACTAGACCTAACATTGCATATGCAGTAGGAGTTCTTACAGGTTTACAAGTAAGCCAGGTAAAGAACATTGGCATGCCATAGATCGTGTTATGAAATATTTATTGGGAACAAAAGACTATGTCTTACTTTATAAAAAAATATCCTGCTGTTGTTGAAGGATTTTCTGATGCTGACTAGAATACATTGTCAGGTGATTCTTTATCTACTACAGGGTATATTTTTACCTTGGGAGGTTGTGTTATTTGTTGGAAATCTAAAAAACAAACAATTATTGCCAACTCTACTATGGAAGCAGAGCTTATTGCTTTAGCTTCAGCTAGTGAGGAAGTAAGTTGGCTAAGAGATTTATTATATGAAATTCCAATGTGGGAGAAACCAATACCTCCTATTTTGATAAATTGTGATAGCACTGCCACAATTGGTAGAGTAAAAAACCGTTTTTATAACGATAAGTCCAGACCTATAAGAATAAAACACAGTACTGTGAGATCTTATTTAAGTAATGGGATTATTAATGTGAATTACATTAAATCTTGTAATAATCTTGCAGATCCATTAACAAATGCCTTGAATAGAGAAATGGTCTAGAATACATCGAAAGGGATGGGATTGAAGCCCTTATAATTGTCATGAGCCATATATAAGGATACCCACCTAGTGATCAGAGATCCTGAGAACTAGGTTCAAAGGGAAAAACGAATTATAAGGTGGCCGTAAATATGCACTATCTTTATATATTGATCCATCCCTATGATGTAAGTGCATTTATCCTATAACGTAGTGGAGGGTTGAGTTTTTTCAATAAACTCTTAATAAAATCTGCAGCTCTTATGAGTGAGGTGTCGTTGTTATAAGAGCAACCCTTGACAGATTTTACCTATATGAGTGTGAGAGTGGGGCCGCTCTCTATGAGGATATGGGCTTATTCTCAAATACACTCATGAAATTCTAGGATCAGCACAGGGCCATAATGTGCTAACCAATAAAGCTCATGTCAATACCTGGATGATTATGTGTGGATAATAGTTCTCTATTTTCCCTTAAGTGTTAGAGTTCAAGTCAGAGACCACTACTAACGCTGGAGTAGAGATTATTATTTCACTAATAAAGGTTCAATGCATAGTCACACCTTTATGATGCATAATTATATTTCTTTTGGTCAATTGATTTTGATTATTTTAAATATTAAAATGAGTGGGGGATTGTTGTTACATTTTAATATTTACTATTAATTTTAGAGAAGTTTTATCTTTTTAAATGAGAGAGTTTCATATAATAAAGAAGAAAGTTTTTTGTTCTTTATTTGAAGAGAGGTTAAAAGTTTTGCAATTTAATTACTTATTTTTGTATTAAATTCTTAGATCTAAAATTCTCCTATAAATACCTCTCTTACCACACTCTCAAACACACAACATTTTCAATCTTCACTTCTCTCTAAATTCTCATATTTCTCTACTTTGCTCTTTTAAGAGCAATTGACCAAAAGAATGGTATTCTTTGTTGTGGAGCTTTGAGCTCAACCTCATAGTGTAGAGTGGTTTGAGCTACACAACGTTTCAGTTGGGTTGTTGTATCTTTGAGAGGACAGGCTAGAGAAGAATTGCTGCACCGGTGGTTGATAATAAATATACACCACAGAGGGCTTGAATCTCCTTAAAGAGAGCGAGATAGCCGCGCCTCAACCTAATTGTTTACGTGTTTTTTTCTCAATATCTATCTCAATATTTACTCCATTTTCCTCTGTTATTTGTAATTCCCCCAACAAAATGTCTATTTTAATTTCTATATTTTTTAAAAAAGGATGATTTTGGCCATTGTACGCAAAATTCTAACATGAGTTTTATGCACCACGAACACCCATTAACACAAAGTTAATGCTATCTTTCAATAAATTGATTAAATACGGTGCTTTTTAAAATTAATTTAATGTTGTAGAAGTGTTTTTTATTTTACTTATTTATTCTTTTTTTTTTTTGAGATCAACAATAATTTGAGGGTGGAGAATTCGAACTTCTGACCTCTTGATTGAGAGTATATGTCAATTATCGTTGAGCTATGCTCACTTTAGCTATTTTTTTCTTTTATTTGTTATCATAAACTGTTGATTTAGAAAAAAAAATGCTTTTAATTATCCAAAATCAAATGGTTAGGTGTCCAATGTCTTTCTTAAATTTAAGTAATGATTTTCTTTTTAATTGAACACAAGACTTCCTATTTTGATATACTATATTAATTTATCACTAAGGAAAATTTTGACATGTCTAGTTGAACACTGTTTTAAAAAATGTTTATGTTTTTAAAACTCTTTTCACTAAAGTGATTTTAATTCAAAGACTTATATATTTGGTTACATCTTCTTAAAAATGATTTTAATCACAATTTTGTTTGGTTGCATAATATAATTCTACAAATGCCAAATTACCATAGAGAGAAGAGGAGAAGAGGAGAATCTTTAAGTTTCAGACCAATTTTGTAATTTCAACATTTTCTTGGATTTTTCATGTGAATTCTAGATTTTTTTTAATATAAAGAGCCTTTTTTAAAGTGATTGACCGGGAATTACAGTTTTTTTTTTCTAATCACCTTTAAATTGATTGTTGAGAAGATGATTATTAACTAATCTAATTAATTCAAAAGTCATTATTTTTTGTAGTCAAACACTCTAGATTTAAACCAAAAAAAAAATCACACAGAAAATCTGAAAGCGTATGTTGTAAGTTAGGGTGTATTGTGAAGATAAATATAAATAAATACACACACATAAAAGCAAGTAAAAGTTTTGTTTTGTTTTTTTTTAACAACTTAAGCATATATATCTCAACTACTCAAGACATTATAACCTCCACTAATAGGTCAGAAGTTCAAATACTTACTCCCACATATTGTTGAACTTAAAAAAATAAAAATTAGAAGTACTTTTCAAAAAATTTCAATGTTATGTATAATTTTGGACCTAAAGGATAAACCTAAAAAGGAAAAGGAAACCAAGAGCAGAACCAAGACGAAATGGGTCCAACGACGATCGAACCTAAGAAAACACTAGGATCCTGGACTTAAAGGTAACAGGGAAAGAAAGGAATTGAGCCAAATTCCTCTCATCGACCTCGGCATGAGGTCGAGGCCGAAGAGGCCCTCTTTTTCAAGGGGCATGCTTCTCGCATGCTCCCGACCCGTGGTGTTTTCTCTGTTTGCCCATTTCGATTTTCTCCAATCCAAATCTAAGAAAGAACGAGGGAACCCTAAGGCATCCCCATATAAATACTATTTTATAACATTTTGAAGGTAATGTCTTCTTTATACTAAAAACTTTTGTTACACTCAAATTCTTTGATCTAACTTAAGTATCGGAGCATGTGTGGCAAGCACCACACCGATGTGGCAAATCTTTCTCTTTTGCAGACCAAATCTTCTCCTAAAAATACAAATTTATCTGACATCACGTGAAGGTCAGGTGAGACTTTCTCCTATTCAGATTTTGGCATCAACATTCATGATGTTTGGTTACTCCTGTAATAAATATTTTTTAAAACAAGCACTTAATTGGTATTTCTTCAAAAATTTCAAAATTACTCCTATAATTAATGTTTTTTCCACTCAAAAGTCATCTCAAGCTACCGTTAAGTTTTATAATATATTTTCTAAAACAAATAAAGCGGGCTGCTCAAAATAAAATAAGTATAAAAAAAATTAAGAAAAGCCAACTTAAGCATAGTTGATGCATAGTTCAACTGATTAAGACATATACATTTGATCAAAGTTTAGATTTTCGAATTCTTCTATCCCATGCGATGTTATTGTCAAACTTTTGAAGTTTCAATAATTTAATTTTTACCATATTAAATTAAAATGTGACATAAATATTTGAACTTTGACAATGAGAAGAAGGACGTGGAAGTTAATTCGAACTAAAGAAAAAAAATGCATCGCCCAAGTAGTCTTGAGTTGAAAGCCCTAAATCCTTGATAATTCAAAGTTGGCTTGGACAATTCCTTGCAATATAATGCTGGGAAAAAATGGCCTTGGGTTTATTCAAATAATTGGAAGGTCTAAAAATTTCCAAGTAATGATATTAATTAAATAAAATTTATTGGTGTAGCTAATCAGGTATCTATATCTGTTAAATTTGAGTATAAAATTTTAAATTGAATATAAGACATCCTGTTATGATATACTATAAATATAATAATTTATCACTATATTTAAAAGCTTAGGCCTAGTTTGATAACCATTTGGCTTTTAATTTTTTGTTTTTGAAAATTAAGCCTATAAATACTATTTTCATATATGGGTTTCCATGTTTTCTTATCTACTTTTTCCATATGTTTTCAAAAATCAAGCTAAGTTTTGAAAACTAGAAAAAGTAATTTTTAAAAACTTCTTTTTTTTTTTTTAAATTTAGCTAGAAACTCATATGTTTTCTTAAGAAAGATAGAAACCATGGTAAAGAAGATGAAAATCATTGTAGAGAAATTGTGAGGAAACAAACACAATTTTCAAAAATCAAAAATTAAAAACTATGGCCCCGTTTGATAACCATTTGGTTTTTAGTTTTTGATTTTTGAAAATTATATATGCTTATTTTCTCACAATTTCTCTACAATAGTTTCCATCTTCTTAAGGAAACATTTGAGTTTCTAGCCTAATTCCAAAAACAAAATCAAGTTTTTGAAAACTATTTTTTTTTGGTTTTCAAAACATGACTTGCTTTTGAAAACATAGGTAAAAAGTAGATAACAAAACAATGAAACATAGAGGTGGAAGTAGTATTTATAAACTTAATTTTCAAAAGGATAAGTTTTTAAGTTAGAGGTTATTGTTGCCAATATCTAGCAAGGGAAAAATCTCATCTGACCTTCATGTGACAACAAAGGTAGAATTTGTGTGAGGGGAGAAGAATGTAACCTGCAAAAGAACAAGAAATTGTACACTGGTGTGGTGCTTGCCACAAAAGCTCTGATGCTTAAGTTAGCACAAAGAAGTTAGACGTAGTAAGAGTTTAGAGAATGAGGAAGAACTTATCTTCTTCAGGTTGAAGAATAGTATTTATATGACCATTTTAGGGTTTTCGTTGACACATTTTCGAATTGGGTAAAAGAGGACCGAATTGGGTTGGACACGGATCACACAAACCAGTGGCGAGGCCGACCAAGGGACTTGGGCTTAGACCTAAGTTTTTCCTCTTCCTTTTGTTTGGTGGTCCAGTTCCCTTCGTGCTCTGCTCCATTTTAGCCTGTATTGGGCTCTTTTGCCCTATTTGGCCTTTGATTTCCCTTGTATTTTGTGCTTGTCCTTATGGTTCAATTTCACCTATAACAGAGGTCAACATGAACATAACTTTATTGTTTAATACATAACATCCTCAACCAAGAGATCATAAGTTCAAATCTTCATCCCATATGTTGTTGAACTAAAAAAAATCTAAATTATAGTGTATTCAGGTTAAATTACATGTTTAATCTTTGAACTTTCAAGTTTGAATTTAAAAGGTCCTTAGACTTTACAAAATATCTAATAAGTCCTTGAATTTTAAAAATGTCTAGTAAGTCATTGAATTTCAATTTTGTGTATCTAATAGATCCCAGACATATTCGAAAATTTTAAAAATTAATTGATCTATTAAATTTAAAATTGAATTTTGTGTTTAATAGAACACTAAACTTGTAATTTTGTGTCTAATAAATCTGTCAAACTTTAAAAATATCGAATAGGCCAAAAACCTATTAGACGCAAAATTGAAAATTCATGACATATTAGATACAAAATTAAAAATTTAAGAACCTATTAGATACTTTTTAAAATTCAAGGATCTATTAGACGTAAAATTAAAAGTTTAGGTACTTATTAGACATTTTTTAAAGTTCTGTAACTAAATAGACATAAACCTAAAAATTCAAAAACTAAGGCCCTGTTTGATAACTATTTGGTTTTTGGTTTTTGGTTTTTGAAAATTAAGCTTGTTTTCTTCCAAATTCTCTACAATGGTTTTCATCTCCCTTAAGGAAGTATTTGAATTCTTAACCAAATTCTAAAAACAAAAACAAGTTTTTGAAAACTATTTTTTTTAGTTTTCAAAACATGGCTTGGTTTTTGAAAACATAGGCAAAAAGTATATGACAAAACAAGTAAAATCATAGGTGGGAGTAGTATTTATAGGCTTAATTTTTAAAAACCAAAAACTAAAAACCAAATGGTTATCAAACGGGGCCTAAATTTGTAATTTAATCAATTCCAAAAGTATTCCCGGGCACTTAATTTTTAAAGTCATCTCAATTCTCAACTAACAATTAATTTTTAAAGTATATTTTTAAAAGTGAACAAAGTGAACTTTTATACAAAATTTAGAATCTGAATATTTGAAAATATTAAAATCAAAGTTATACAAGTATCAAATTTATAAAGGATTCAATCAATTTTTCACAAAAAAAAAAAAAAAAAAATCAAATATATTAATAGAGTTTCTTATTTAAAAAAAAACCATATTAATATCGTAATATGAACGCTTGTATTCCAAAATTGCACGAGTTTTTTTCCCATTCTAGAAACTGTCATAAAACAGGATGGAAAAAAGCAACATAAAGAAATAAAGAATAATCAAACTTTATAAGTGCCAATTATGTATGCGTTGAATCCAAAATTGTGACTGTGGAAATGAAAAATGTTTATTTAATTAATAATACATTTTGTATTGCAGATTTCTTTTTCCTCTTTCAAATTTGAAGGCTCTTTTTTTTGCCTAAAAAAGCCTCAAATTTTGTTTTGATTGGTGGGTGCAGTGCACGCGCCTAGCTCCTGACATTATTTTTAAATACTTATCCAACCACGTGCGTATGACGTACGATAATTTAATATACTCTATGATATTACTAAAATATAAGAAAATATTTTATTTTATTTTTCCTGATTAAAATACTATGATAATGAAATAATACACATGATATGTAATTATACTTTTTTTTAGAGAATAATATGTAATTGTACTGAGTGGTATATAATATATAAATAGGGCTGGTTGCTTGAATGACAAAATTTTATGGACTTATTGCTAGCGTGGCTTTACTTTTTTCAGTTTGTAAATCTAACAAAAAAATTTGGCCTAACCCAAAAGCTAAATCAGAAAAGTCCAAACTGTCATTCCCAGTGTTTTTGCGTATATACCTAAAATAAAGTATACCATTGATATACTTCTGATATACTTTACTATAGTATATCAGTAGAATGATATTTCTAATATGAAGTATATCAATCGTATATTAGATATACCTAAAATGAAGTATATCATTGATATACCTTACTTTGGTATATAATATGAAGTATATTAATAGTATATTAGATATACCTAAAATGAAGTATTCCATTGATATACTATCGATATACTATTGATATATTTTATTTTTGCCAAGCATTTATGTTTTTTTTTTAATTCAATCGTCTTCATTTCTCTTTGTTTCGCCTCTTTACAATTAAATACGCGGGCATTTGAAAAATAATATTCATAACTTAAACCACTGACAGATACATGATACACATATATCACTTTCACCATCTATTTGGCTCTGTTTCTCCTTCACCTTTTTGTGTTTCAAATTGTGATGGGATCAAGTTGTAAAGCCATTTTGAGTTCTTGACTTTATCAATAGTTTTTAGTCACTAGTTTTTTGTTGATACACTGATTTTTAATTGATACGCTTGTTTAGTCATACGCTTGTTTAGTAGTATATCAATAGTATAAATCAATGATATAGTACTAATATACTTCATTATAGGTGTATCATTTCACTGACATAACTTATATGAAGTATATCAACAGTATATCAGTACTTCATATTTAGTATATCAGATATACCTAAAATAAATTATACCACTGATATACTACTAATATACTTTATTTTAGGTATATCAGTAGTATATCTCTAATATACTTTATTTTAGGCATATTAATGATTTATATCTCTAAAATGGAGTATATCAGTGATATATCAAATATTGTATATTAATAGCATTTCAGTACTTCATATTAAGTATATCAATGTACCTAAAATGAAGTATATTACTGATATATCAAATATGCAAAATATCCCCGATATATCAAATATGCAAAATTTGGATATACCTAAAATGAAGTATATCAGTGATATACCAAATATGCAAAATATCCCTGATATGCTACTGATATACTTCATATAGAGTATATCATTTAACTGATATACCTAAAAAGAAGTGTATCAGTAGTATATCAGTAATATATTATTAATATACTTCGTTTTAGGTATATACTAGTTCACTGATATACCAAATATAAAGTATATCAAATATACATGTTGATACACCAATGAAGGTAAAATTAGAATAATAAAAAAAATAAAAATCAGATTAAATTTTTTTTGCTATATTTACAAATCTAAAAAACCATGGATTTGTAAATATACTAATATTTTTTGCTACCCATTACAATTCTCCTATTAAATAATGTATTGTATGCATGACTAATGTGCTTCATATACTATACTTTATGTTACATAATTAAATTATCATTTTTTAAAGAAAGTATAGAAAGTTAGAGTTAGTGTTATAAGTGGTTGTCATATTTATAAATTTGTCATATAGAAAAATAATTTGTAAATATGACAATTTTTTCTCATGTATCACTAATATATCATTTTTATATTGTTGATAAAATATATCAGGAGTTCTTAAATTTGTACCATTATTTCAAAATATTTTATATGGAGACAAATCTACTATTATTTAGGTTAAAGTTTTGTTGTTGCTTTTATGGACCTTTTGGTCTCTATATGTCTTAATATATTTAAAAAATATATATTTTCTCAATAAAATTTTCGTTAATAAATAAAAAGTTAAGGAGATTGGTAAAATTTTAGTTTTTTCTTTCTTTTTCTAAATATAGAATTAAAAATATGAGAGTAAATATTGCAACATTTGATATAAAGAAAAAGTGATTAATATTTTAAATAGTGAAATTATACTCCAATTGCTTCAAACCTTTTAGCTTGGGTGTTTAATAAACCTTTAGGTCATGTGTTTAATAAACTAATTGACTAAGAAAACATTTTTCATTCATGATAAGTAACACGAGTGAAAGTATGGAAATTATTCACTCACACCATCATTGAAAAAAGAAAAACTCATTTTGTCAAACACATGGCAATTGATAGTCAAAAACAAACCTTTATGCTAAGTTTCATTATTTATTATTTTTTGGTGGAAAATCATAATGAAAGAATTAATTAAAATCAACCTAAATTTTGGAATAATAATTGAAACCAAATATATAATCAATCTAAAACATGTAGCTTTCGAAAATTTATTTTTTCAAACTAAATTGAATACTTTATACTTTCTAGACTTCTAAGATAGAAAAATAGAAGTTCTTTTTAAATTTTAATCATATAATTTTGTAAGTTAAGCTACTCTTTTGAGGTTTGAATCAACTCAAAGGCCAAAATCAATTAATTCATTCAAAGTTTTACCAAATTAAATCAGATGTTGACATAAAAATTTGCACTTTGGATGACAAGACGAAGAGACTTAGAAACTACAATAAGAGACTTAGAAGTTGATTGTAACTCAAAAAAACTTGCATCACCCAAGTAGTCATGGTTGAAAGGTCTAAATCCTTGATGATTCAAGTTTTTTTTTAATTTAAAAAAAAAAATTGACCTTGGGGATTCATAGTTGACTTGGCCAAAACAATGCAAAGCTGAAAAAGAAAAAAGAAAAAAGCCTTTGGGTATTCAAATTAATTGGATGACCCAAAAATTTCCAAGTATAGATTGGATTCCTTTATTAGTTTATTTAGATTGATTTGAATTCATTTGGTTGATTCATGGGTTTAGATCAAATCAATTTGAATTTATAAATTAAAAAAATATAACTTTCTTTTCTTTATGATATAATTACTCATACATACATGACTAATTTAAAAAAATTATTCTCATCTTTGAAATATTATTTTTTATAATATAAAATATAACCTCGCAAATTAGGTTTATTATCTTAACTATACAATAATTTTTGTGTTTGACAAATTTACAATTTGAACATTTGAATTAAATACATATTTTAGGAAATGCCCTGAGCTAGGATCTTTTTGAAGATGATCTGTTTGTTTGAACTTATTAGCTAACAATTTTGTTTGATTTTTTGTTTGTTGCTTTTTTGTTTCTAATTTTAGAGAAATTGTTAGTATTCAAGATTAATTGTTATCCTTCTCATTTTTAAAAAAATGTTTCCAAATTGTATATACCCATTAAAGATTTTGATTTCTTGTTTCTAATTTTCTAAAAAGTGTTATTTGAGACAACCCTTAAAATTTAAATTCATACCAATGAAATTGAATTGCTTTTAGATATGAAGTTAGGCATTTTGGATGCACCTAACTGTTTGAAAGTGCCACTTTGCACATGAAATTTTTTACTGTCAAAGTGATGCATCCTAACCTCCATACAACCCACCCTATTGGTTTGTCATTTTGGTAAACATGACCTTGACATATTAACATGGTTTCCCATACTTTCATGTTTCCTTTGATATTTTTATTTTCTATATTTATTTTCTCAAAATTTTCCCTTCTCATGTGTATTTTCTTTTAGTGCAAAATACATTTTTGATTCATGAAATTTAAATTTAGTTTTTATTTGGTTTTAGATTTTCAAAACTAAGACTTTTGGTTATTGAGATTTGAATTTAGTTTTTAATTTGGTACTTGAAGTTTCAAAAGTGACATATTTGGTCTCTGAAATTTGAATTTTATTTCTAATAGATTCCTAAAGTTTGAAGTTGGTCTCTAATTGATCATTGATTATAAAAAATAAAATATATATAAAACAAAAAGTTATAACTCATTTAAAAAGTACATATTAACAAAGTCTAGATAACATATGCTAACTATTGTGTCATCATTCCGTTACGTCAACTAACAACGACTCTACTTCGAGACCATTTAGAAACTGTAACGCCCGGCTTATTTACGGGCATTAATTTCAAATTTATGGAATAAAGTGGAATGATTTTCATTTGGAAAGTAAATATGAAGGTTAAATTGAAATTTGGAATGAGAAAAAGGGTATTATGGTCTTATAGAGAAGAAGATATTTTGATTTTATTATTATTATTATTATTATTATTATTATTTAAAAAAAAAAAAAAAAAAAGGAAATTCACTCTCTCTCCCTCACGCAGTTCTTTCTCTCTCTCTCTCTCGACCGAACACCCTCACCGCCGACTCATTCTTCTTCTTCTTCCTCTCGAGCTCGCGCCGGACAACACCTCCCCGATCACCCTTCCACCGTTCTTCTTCTTCTCTCGCCGAAGCTCACGGTCGCCGGACGAAATCGTCTGCGTGAGCCTCGCCGGCCAGCCACCGCACCCATCCGCCGATCTCTTCCCTTCCGCCGAGCAAACCGCGTGCAGCCCTCCAACCGCCGAACGAAGCTCTAGCCCCGTCAACCTGCACGCTCAGCTCCGTTGCACGTCAGTTGCCGAACAAAGCCGCCACAACACTGAACATCGCCGGAAAACACCATTTCAGCCGCGATTTCAAGGTGGGTTTTCGATTCCGTGAGAGGTTTGGCGTTTTGGGCTCGAGTTTGATTGATTTTCAGCAAAACGACCTCGAATTCTTGTAGATCGGGCTGCAACACATCAGAAACGAACTCCCACGCGCCGATTGGAAGCCCCACGCGCCGGCCACGCGCCGCCGTCCGCCGCTGCACGCGCCGCCGTGCTCCGGTCACGCGCCGCCGCTCGCCGGAGTTGGGTAAAAATTGCCATTTGGTCCGTTTCGTCGAGTTATTAATGATAGAATGTGTTTTAGCGTAATTCGGATGGTTTAAGACACGTTTAGAACACTTTTTAGGTGAATTGTCGAGGACCTTGGTTCGTGCTTGGAGTGGGAACTCAAGAAGCTCATTACTAGTGAAGAAAGGGTATTTTAGTAAGTAAAGATATAAGGTAAGGGATCTCACAACGAAAGAAGTTTTCAAAACCTTGAGCTAGCTCTATATTTACTTTGAAAGTTTATGTTTTTCATGTTAAGTATTTAAGAAAGAAAGTGTATTATATGTATGTCTTTGAAATGCGATTGCTATGACTTATGCATTCATAACTATGTTCTAAAATGAATGGGACCTCATGCATGTGTTGTGTGCTCATGAAAAGATTTATGTAGGCCGTGACGATAATTCTCCCAAAAGTTTTATGTGGGTTTTGAGGGAACCCGAGTCTTCGGACTCTCTATGCTCCCGGGGTTCGAGAGTGCCCCCACGATGGTAGCCGACGGGCTTGAGTCTTCGGACTCCACGATGGTAGCCTTCGGGCTGAGTCTTCGGACTCCATGATGTATGTTAGCTTTCGAGCTTAACTCTCAGAGGTAGGGAGGACTCTATTCGATGGAAAAAAAAAACTGTCTTCGGACTGTTCACGAGGCCCTCGGGAGAATTTAATCGTTCACGAGAGCCGCGAGGAAAAGTACATGGTTTATAAAAGGAATTTTAGGTCCCCTACTAAAGCGATGGTTTACGATGGTTTTATGATTTAAAATGACATATTGCATGTGATTGAAACTCTTATTTTGAAACTATGATGGACTTACTGAGTATTATTCGTTAATACTCACCCTTTTCCTTTTTAAAATGTTTTCAGGTAAGGCTAAGATCGGCCCTAGCGCGTGACCGGAGATCAGCTACTCGAGTCATGGGAGCCGACCGATCGCTATTCCGCTTCTTTTGTGTTTCTAGATGTATATAGATCTCATGTCAAGTTTTTAAATGTTTAGGAGGATGTTTCAAAATCTTTTAACCTTTCTTTGTAAATCGTGCACGTGTATTTGACTTTCTGCTGTTTGAACCCTAGCATCATATTGAGAAGTTTGTTGGATGCTAGGAGGTTGTTTGAAAATCTTAGAAGTGTGTTTTCCTACGTCTTATCAGGTAATGGTCAAATTTTTGGTTTTCGAATAGTTACGTCGTTATGCTGTCGAAATTTTCGGTAATATAGCGACGTGACTTAGTAATGACTCTTAGGTAGCGTGTTGAGCCTATAGGGTCGTTACAGAAACCAATTTCAAACTTTAGGAACGAATTAGAAATTAGATTCAAACCTCAATGACCCAACATGTCACTTTTGAAACTTCAAGGACAAAATAGAAACTAAATTCAAATCTCAAGTATAAAAAATGTTACTTTTGCAAATCTAGAGACCAATAGAAACTAAGTTCAAATCTCATGGACCATAAGGGTATTTTACCTTTTCTTTTATCTCGTAAAAAGAGATCAAAGAATCTCAAAGGCTTATAAACATGAATCTTTTAAACCAACTTTTGACTAATGATTTTAAAAATTACTTTATATACCTTGAGAACATGTCAAAATTTTTAACCCTAATCAGCATATGGACCATAAGGGTATTTTACCTTTTCTTTTATCTCGTAAAAAGAGATCAAAGAATCTCAAAGGCTTATAAACATGAATCTTTTAAACCAACTTTTGACTAATGATTTTAAAAATTACTTTATATACCTTGAGAACATGTCAAAATTTTTAACCCTAATCAGCATATGAGTAAGAAGGATATGGCACAACTTGGGTGTAGCCTAGGTTGCACCCAAGTCTGGTACTGCCACTTTACAACCATAGAAAAAAAATTTGGTTTTTTTTAAAAAAAAAAATTATGTAACTATAAATGAGGCAACATAAGACTTAGGTGCAGCCTAGGCTGCACCCAAGTTTTTTCCAGAAGGATATTAATGAGAGAGAAAAGCTCCCCACCACACATCTTCCTTTGAATAGATCAAAATTGTGTATTAACTATTCTATCTTTCTATGTACTTTATTACTAATAATGAAAAAAACCAAATTAGTTTCTTTGAATCAAATAACCCAACAAAAATTTTCTTTGGAGGGAAGGGAAGCATAAGGATCTCTCTTTAATCTAAGGAGAAGAACAAAAATGAGAATACTACTTATCTTGTAATGAGCTTGGCAAATTGCAATCCATGAAAATACTTGTCCTCCAAATTCCAAGCTAATTGCCTCACCACAACTTATATGCTTTCATCTTATTTTATTCTAATTTTTGTATTATTTTAAATATTATACTTAACTATCAAGTTAATCAAATTAAAATTTTAACAATGATATCAAGTGTACACGGACGCGTGACACCTCTCTCTCTATATATTTTTTGTTATCATTCACATTTAATAATATACATTTATAAATAAAACAAACAAAAATAAAATGACTCAAATGTTTAAAGTGGAATTTGAATTAGACTTTAGCCTTTCTTTTTTTCCACATTCCAATCCTATCAAGTTGGCATGAAAAAGTAGCATAAATTTTGGTCTCAACACAATGCAAGAAAAGCTAGAAAGAAACCACCTTTAGAAATCTTGAAAAGTTTCTTTTGATTTATATATTTTAAGCTGCTTTCCAGGGTAATTACCAAACCTTTCTAACCAATATAATGGGAGGATTCAATGAAGCAAAGGAATAATAATTGAAAAACCAAAAAAGTTATTTATTGAATTAAATTAACTTATGGGCTTTAAAATTTTCTATTTGAAAAACAATAGAAAATTCACTATTAGAACTTTTAACCAACCAAAGAAAAGGCTTGAGCACTCAAAAAGAAATGTTTTTCTTTTCTAGAAAAAAAAAATCATTTCATTAATGAATTGTAGGCTTTTTTTAAAAATAATATTTTCTATTATTTCCTTTTTATGCGTCACCTCAATTACTTTATGTAGATCCTAAATTTTGAATTTTGATATCCTTTATTAAGCTAGGTCATAGACCATCTTCAAAGTCATTGTACATATTAATAAATAATTAAATTTACGTTCTAGAATTTCATTTTCACCACATATTTCCTCTTTAAATACCATACTACCAAAAAAAAATTAATAAAGATCCTACATATATCCGCCAAACAACCTAAAGTGTGGAGCAACTATTTCCACTAGATTTGTTTTTAGAGAACATTTTGTTCGGTTTAACTATGTGAGAATGAAAATGAAAATGAGAAAAATATAATCTAATTCAATGTTTTTCTTAATAATAAGATAAAAAAAATGTTTTTATAGATTTCTTTTGCACGGCTATGCTCCCCCCCCCCCCCCCCCCCCCCCCCCCCCACCCCCCCCATGTTTTTTTTCCATAATGTTAATCCAAATTCAAATAGGTAAAAAATGTTTTATCCACATATAGGAAAATTTGATATAAATAAAGTACTCCTACTTCAGATATTTTTAGCATTGGATTAGCAAATCCCTAAACACAAAAATAATTTATAGCATTAAATGGATGGGGAGAAGAGTTTCCAAATATCAATCCAAAAGACAGGACATGTTATCATAAATGAATGAATCAAATAAAAGTTAGTTCTTTGATTTTCACAAAATGAACCAAAAAAAAAAAAAAAAAAAAAAACAAGAGGCCTAAACAAAGTATCTCCTTTTGGATTTTTTGTGCACAAAAAAAGATCTTTACTTTATTTTTTACACTTGGAAAAAGTAAGCCCAACCAACAAGAGTTGAGATTGATTTGTTATTTCTTTCTTCTAGCACTTCCAATGAAGAAAGTTTTCAGAAGATTTTCGTGATGGGAAAGAAGAAAAATCTTGGAGAAAAAAAAAAAAAAACACTTGTTTTTTGTTTCAACTTTCATCCTCGCTCTCTCATAGACCACATAATTTAATTTTGTTCACTTAAAAGGAAAAAAAATCATTAATTTTTATAACTTCTATGGTCCCTAGAAAGAAAGAGTTTTTTTTCTTTTTCTTTTTTTTTTTTGGGCTTGGTTTTAAAGCTCGTGAAGAGAAAGAGCAGAGTGAAAAAGAGAGGCTTTTTTTGTCAGGTTATTTAGTGCGGTTGCCTGGTGTCTGAAATCCTCTGCTTCGTTGGCTCTGAGTAGTTGGCAATTAAGCCCTGTCTTCTTGGTGAACTTTCCTAGGCTTCTTTCTCTCTCTCTTTCTCTCTCTTCTTCTCATCCAATCAATAGCCAAAAAGAACAAGACCCAATTGAAAATTTCTGTTTTTTCTCTGTATTTTTTTTCTTCTGAGATTCCACAAATCTTCTGCTTTGAAGAAGAACAGAGGAAGAAAATATCATAGACTGAGAAACCTTGTTAAGGAATGAATGGTGCTACAACAACAAACTCTGAACCAGACAACTCTGAATATGTTGAAGTTGATCCCACAGGAAGATATGGAAGAGTACGTTTTTGTTTGAACCCCAAATCTCGTGTTTTGTGTAACAAGTTTTGATTTTTACTAAAACCCTTTTTGTTTTTTGTTCACCCATTGATTTCTTCAGTACAATGAAGTTCTTGGCAAAGGAGCATCAAAGACAGTGTAAGAAGAACAAACTAAGAACAAGAACCTCCTCTTTTTTTTTCCCACATTTTTGTTCTTTCGATGTCTTTCTCTAATGGGGTTTTTGAAAAAACAGTTACAGAGCCTTCGATGAATACGATGGCATTGAAGTGGCGTGGAATCAAGTGAAGCTCTGCGATTTTCTTCGAACTCCTGAAGATCTCGAACGGCTGTACAGAGAAATCCATTTGTTGAAGACGCTAAAACACAACAATATAATGAAATTCTATTCTTCTTGGGTTGACACTGCAAATAGAAACATTAACTTTGTGACCGAGATGTTCACTTCTGGGACTCTTCGACAGTGAGTTTCGTTTTCATGGCGTTTTCCTTAAATGGGTTTTGTCAAAAACCTGTTTTTAGACCAAATTTGTCTGTGCAGATACAGGCTGAAGCACAAGAGAGTCAACATCAGAGCTGTGAAGCATTGGTGCAGACAGATTTTAAGAGGTCTTCTTTATCTTCATAGCCATGACCCTCCTGTAATCCACAGAGATCTTAAATGTGACAATATTTTTGTCAATGGGAATCAAGGGGAAGTCAAAATTGGTGATCTTGGCCTTGCTGCTATTCTTCGTAAATCCTATGTTGCTCGATGTGTTGGTAAGTCATTGAATCAGAAGGGATTGAAATGAACAGATTGAACCAAAATCTTCACTTATTGGCTTTGGTTTTTCTTTGTTTTCTCCACTTCAGGAACGCCAGAGTTTATGGCTCCAGAGATTTATGAAGAGGAGTATAATGAATTGGTTGATATATATTCTTTTGGAATGTGCATTTTGGAGATGGTTACTTTTGAATATCCATACAGTGAATGCAACCACCCTGCTCAGATTTACAAGAAAGTTATCTCTGTAAGACTTCAGTTTTCATCTTCATTTTTCTTCAAGTTTTGTTCTTTGTACCAGTTGTTTACATGTCTTCTTTTATCCTTTTAGGGGAAGAAACCAGATGCTTTATACAAGGTAAGGGATCTCGAGGTTCGATATTTCGTAGAGAAATGCTTGGCTACTGTATCAACTAGGCTTTCTGCTAGGGAGCTTTTGAATGATCCTTTTCTTCAAATTGATGGTTATGATTCCTTTCTGAGGCCAATAGACCACTATTCAGAATATGATGAAGTTAACAATTCCCTTATTAGAGGACCTCTTTATGGAGTTCCTCATGGTCCTTTGGCTAATGGGTATGTGACTTATTTTGGTCATGAGGCTGGGAATGTTTTGGATTACTGTCCGATTGATACCAAAGCGAGCGAGATCGATCTTTTCTCCTGTCAAGAGGATGAGCATTTGGCAGATTTTGATATCACTATTAAAGGGAGAAGAAGCGGCGACGGCGAGATATTTCTACGACTTCGAATTGCAGATAAAGAAGGTAAGAAGAATGAATCTCAATGTAGCAGAGGCATGGTTATGTTTTGTTTGTTTTGAGGCTGTTGAGTTTCAATGTGATTATGGCATTCAAACTGCTGATAACGTTCGCTCGTCTTGCAGGTCGGATTCGAAACATCTACTTCCCCTTTGATTTAGAGAATGACAGTGCTTTGAGTGTTGCAAATGAGATGGTTTCAGAGCTTGACATTACTGACCAAGATGTGAAGAAGATTGCTGATATGATAGATGGGGAAATTGCTACATTGGTGCCAGAATGGAAGAGGGGAACAAGCTTAGAGGAAACTCCAGATTGCACTGATTCTAATGTTTGTCACAATTGTGCTTTAAATAGTAATCTTTTGGATTATGTTTCGCCGCATAATCCCGCGACAAAGAACCTGCACATTCTTCAGTGTTCTGAAGAGCATGGTTGTGCTTCCATCCATGGCCGTTTTGAAGAGATCACATATCAAGTTGAAGGGCCAGAACAAGAAAACTTGCATAGAACATTAGAGAATTTGAGTGACATCCATTACGCCGATATTTGGGCGCAACGAAATGGACCAGAGATTGTTTCACATGAATCTGGAGAAGTCAGTTGCCACGAATCACATGGAACATTGGAGCAGCCGAAACTCGAGAAGGAAGGAAGAATTGTTAATATGGACAATCATCAAAGGGAATCCCAAGCAAGAAACTCTAGCTCATCGAATCCTTCAGAGTCCTTCGCCGATGATCACGAGAACGAAATTCGACAAGAACTCAGATGGCTCAAGGCTAAATATCAAATGCAGTTGAGGGAGCTACGGGATCAACAGTTAGGAGTCAAAACCAAATCCCTTAGCTTGCACCCAAATCCCAACCTCACCAATACCGACATCGGAGCTTTGGTATCATTGCTCTCACCAAAGTTCAATGAAGCAAAAAATAAGGATCTCCTCGCATCTCTATCATTTGGCAAGAACATCACTTCACATTCCCCCCATGTCGCCGATAACATTTCGGAAAACCAAACATTCCAAGACGAGAATGTCGTTGACGAGTCGAGTAGTCCCGAGCCGATGATCACAGCCAAGAGTTTCTATACAGGAGCATTGTTTCCACATTCTCTTCAAAGAGCAACTTCCCTTCCTGTTGATGCCATAGATTTTTAGAATCCATTGAAACTCACTAACACTCTCCAGATGTTCAAATCACATTAGCCTGTGAGCTTCCACTCCTCACCAACAACAAAACTGATATAACAGATACAATTTAGTCAAAAGAAAACAAGGGAAATTACAGTAAAAAAACTCTCTTATCCTTAAAGTTTTCATAAAAGACAGGCCATTTGTTTGAATTTGTAGATGCTCTGTGAGATTATGAGCTGTTTGGCCTTATTTGCTTGTCCACTGGCAAGTTGAGATGCCATTTTAAACCCACTACAAATGGCACAGAGCCAAAGTGGAATGGTCCCTTGGCTGTTTGAAGGCTCATATTGAATATGCCATGAGCCTGAAAGTCCCAAGTTGGCCAAGTTGGTTGGATATTGAAGCCAGGCCAAAACTTTTAATGTGAGGCTGTTGTGGCTCTATACCAACCTTTGAAAACAAACAAGAAAATACACCTCTTTTTGGCTATTCTAATGTTAGACTCTTACTAAGTTAATATATCTAAATGGTAAAATGAAGTGTATTTCATTCATTGGCTTACCTACTACGTAGCTTTATGATCTTGTGAATAAGAATAAACCGCTCTTTGAATAATGATCAAGATATGTACATTTTAGTTGATTGGGATAAGACTTTTTTTTAATGATGCCTATTTTTTAGACTTTAAGGGGGCTTTTGGCCCACCGTTTCATAATCAAAACCCTTGTATTCGGAATCTTGAGAGGTTTGAAAGCCTGTGAATTAGAAAACAGTGTTTGTAATGCAGTGTTTTGAAACCTGAAAATCAGAAAACAATGTTTGGAGTGCACTGTTTAAAACCACGTGTTTTAAAAACCATGGGTTTTGAACATAGTGACCCAAACACCATTTTGGATTTGGATTTCAAAACCGGCCAAATCCAAAACGGTGGGCCAAACACTCCCTAAGAGGAGATGTTGTATTTGTGTACTTGAAATTTAAGCTAAATATGTGTTTTAGTGTGCTTTTAAGTGTTTTTACCAATTTAAACCCTGTTGTTTGGGAAGCTTCAATATAGGTACTTGTGTTTTAACATTTTTCAATTATACTCTTATTGTTTTCATCGGTGAATGTTAAATTTAGCTCATGGTCAACTTACATGACATGGTACTTAGTGAGTCAACAAGAATTTAGAGGAGGAAATGAACATCTCATAAAAGAAATGATAAGTTTTTGCCAAATTTATAGAAGAGGAGGAACTATGAAGTTTCCTCTCTTAGTGGCCTAATTCATTCTCTAAAATGTATGCTAACACACTAAGTATTGTGTCATGTAAATTTATGGTTAAATTACAAATTTATTCCCTAAATTTTTTATGTTTGTGTTTAATAGATTCTTGAACTTTAAAAAGTTTGTAATAAGTCACTGAACTTTCAATTTTTGTGTCTAATAGGTTTTTGAACTTTAAAAATGTCAAATATGTCCTTAAACTTTCAAATTTACATCTAATAGGCCCTAGCATATTCAACACTTTCTAAAATTAGCGAATCTATTTGACATAAAATTGAATTTTGTGTCTAATAAGTTTGTAAATTTTAGAAAATGTCCCATAGGTCCAAAGATTGTTAGACATAAAATTGAAAGCTTAAGGACTTATTAGAAACAAAATCAAAAGTTTAGAGACATATTAGACATAAAATTGACAGTTTGATTCGTTTGATAACCATTTTATTTTTTGTTTCGGGTTTTGAAATTGTGCTTGTTTTTTCATCATTTATCTACAATAAGTTTCATCTTTCTTAAAAAAAACATTTGAATTCTTAGCCAAATTCTAAAAAAAAAAGTTTTTGAAAACTATTTTTTTTTTAGTTTTCAAAACTTGGCTTGATTTTTGAAAAAATATATAAAAAGTAGATAACAAAACAAGAAATCCATAGGTGGAAGTAATATTTATAGACTTAATTTTCAAAAATTAGAAATCAAATGGTTATCAAACGGGGCCTTAATGTCTTCTTTTTTGCTAGTGACTCTTACTTTATTAGAGATTAAGAGTTAATAGATCTAAATGGTAAAATGAAGTGTTTCTCATTCATTGGCTTTACCAACTATGTAGCTTTATGATTTTTTATTTTTATTTTTTTGAGTTCAACAACCTTTGGAGATTGAGGGATTCAAACATGCAACCTCTTGGCCGAGTGTACATGTCAATTATCGCTGAGCTAAGCTCACTTTGACATATAGCTTTATGATCTTATGAATAAGAATTAGTCACGCTTTGAATAATGATTGAGATATGTTACATTTTAGTTGATTGGGTTAAGGCTTTTTTATGTCTTATACGTGTATAATGATGCCTACTTTTGACTTAAAAAAGGAGATGTTGTACTTGTTTACTTAAAATTTAAGCTAAATATGTGTTTTAGAGCATGATGCTGACGGTTTTTTTTTTTTTTTTTTTGTCTTCTTATTCTTCTTCTCAATTTCAATAGGTTGTTCAAGAAAGTTTCAATTTAATTACTTATGTTTTAACATTTTTCAATTATATTCTTTTTTTTTTTTGTCGGTAAATGTTAAATTTGGTTGATGGTCAACTTACATAAAGAAATAATAAAAGTTTTTGCCAAATTTATAGAAATTTAGAGGAGGAATTATAAACTTTCCTATCTTAGTGGCCTAATTCCTTCTCTAAAATTTATGTAATAGGTCTCTGGACTTTCAATTTTGTATCTAATAGGTTTTTGAATTTTAAAAATGTCAAATATGTCCCTAAACTTTCATTTTTGTTTTTAATAGGCCTCTAGCATATTCAATATATATTTTTTTAAAATTAACGAATTTATTAGACATAAAATTGAATATTGTGTCCAATAAATTTGTGAATTTTAAAAAATTTCGAATAGGTCAAATACCAGAAATAAAATTGAAAGTTTATTAATAGATTCATTGATTTGTTTTTAAATGTTGAATATACTAGGAGCCTATTATACACAAAACTGAAAGTTTAGGGACGTATTAGACATTTTCTTTAAGTTCAGAGACTTATTTGACACAAACTTAAAAGTTCAATGGATAAACTTATAAATTAACCTAAATTTATTATAAGCCAATTTTAACTTTCACCAATGTTTAAATACAACAGACAAAATTAAAAATTTTCAAATGATAGAAACTAAATACATTAGTGACTAAAACATCGTACTTAGTCTAATCTTTTAACTATTTCTAATCGATGTGAGACTGTGCTTCACAAAAGTGGTTGCAAAAGCCAGCCTTCCCACGTTGAATTTAATAGGAGAAAGTGAAGAAAAAATGGAAGGAATCCGTACCACCAGCAAAGCATTGTCCCTTTGAAACCAAACATTTTGTTCAACTTTGTCATCCTCAACCACACTCACTAAATATACCTCAGAGAAAAAAGTAGGCCACAATATGCCCAAGATTCACCTCAAGTTTAATGTAAATCAACTTAATTTCATGTTTCTATTTGCTTTGTCGTTTCTCTTTTCATATTTGATTTCGTGACCTTAGAACACATTTAAATGATGTGCGTGAGATAGAGTTCGCAGATGTAGAAATTGTTTAGTTCATTTTAATAAAATTTTATTCTCACTAATATTTTTCTACAAGATCAGGGTAAATTTCATATTATGTTTTTAACTTTAATGTCTGTGATTGATTTTGTAAGTACTAACTAAATGATAATGTAATCGTATGATTAAATATTGATTGGTTTGAAATGATGTGAAAAGAAAAAAGTTGGCAGTCAAACAAAACAAATGAGCACATGTAACATACCATCTTGGATTAAATTGTCCTTTTTCAATTGCTTACGTAGTACTAGTGTAAAAATTAGACTTTTACAAAAAAAGCATCTTTGGTCCTTGATGTTACACCCTTTTGGTTCATAGTCGATGCTTTGTAGATTAATAGATGAAAAATATCTTCGTTCTCACCGATGTGGTTGTAGCCCAAGATTTTCTTCTCCCATTTTTTGAATGAATTTTGAAAAAAAAAACATTTATTATCTAGTTGTTGGGTCAATGTCTAATTCTTCTTTGAATATTGCCAAACCAATTCTAAATATCAAAGATCTTTCAACGACAATGTAAGAGGCTGTTTGGAGTAAGAAGTTGCAAGGAGTAGGAGTTAGTAAGTCTGAAGAGTTAGCAAGTCTCGGGAGTTAGGAAATCTATGTTTGGGATGCAGAGTTGTTTAGTCTGGAGTTCTAAAGTCTGTGTTTAGGGTGCAAATTTGTTAAACTGAGAGTTTTGAAGTCTAAGCTGATTTTAGCTATTTTTTTATATAGTTTTTGTTCACACGTAATTTCAAAATAGAAATAGAAATGAGACATGTGTAAATGAATTTAATTTGTATTAATTTGAGTTTAGTGGAGTACAATCTCTAATGTTTATCATCTTATTTTTTTCTCTCTCTCAAGTGTAATTTGTCTGAGAGCTTTGCAGCTTGTTCTCGGATGTAGACTTGTCTCAAGGGCTTCGCAGCTTGTTCACGAATGTAGACTTGTCTCGAGGGCTTCGCAGCTTATTCTCGAATATGAACTTGTCTTAAGGGCTTCGCACCTTGTTCTCAAATGTAGATTTGTCCGAGGGCTTTGCAGCTTATTCTCGAGGCTGAAGCTTCAATCAATCTTTAGGGTCTTGAAGTCTTCAAGTCTTGAAGAATCTTTAGTCTTCAAGGAGTGTTCAGCACCTAAGAACTTCAAGGAGTGTTTGGCACCTAAGGACTTTAGGGAGTGTTTAACACCTAAGGACCTCAGGGAGTGTTTGATACCTAAGGACTTTAAGGAGTGTTCAACACCTAAGAACCTCAAGGATTCTTTCTGAATTCTTTGGAGAGTTTTATTGCTAAATTCTCTAAAGAGTTTAATATCCAAACCTTTTAAATGAATGAGAGTTCTTCTATTTATAGAGCTCCCATGAACATGTGGGCTTGGGTCTCTTAGACTTTTGGGCTCAATTAGGGCTCAATCATTGGACTTGGGCTCTACTAAACTTGAGTTTAGCCCTTTAGGCTTGGATTTTGTTGGACTAGAGTCTCTCATTTGGGTTATGTCTAAAATTTGACCCAAATTATACATATTTGGATTTGCCAGAATTTAATTTAGGGATTCTTATAAATTTGCAATTGATCCATAATTAAATAAATAATTTTGTCATTAACTTCAAATAATGACATGACAATTTTTGTTTGGCCAAAATTTCTATTCCAACCAATGCCCATTTTCGAGATTTATGTACATGTGTGTGTGAATCTTGAAAAAGATAGTTTGGAATCAAAATTTAAGATATTTTCTCCTTAATTTGGACTCCATTTGATGTGTCAATTTAATCAAAATATGAATTTGGCTCAAAATTTTGACTTTTTTTTTACGCCAATTAATCAAATTTTTGAATTTTGAACAAAATTTTGATTTTTCTTGTTTGGATATGAATTTCAATTGGATTTAATTCCAAATTGAATTTCAAGTAATGCCCAAACTCTATCCAATTTTGACATGAATTTGAAGCATAACTTTTTTTTTTTTTTAAATTTTGAATTTCACTCAAATTTGATATGGGATGATCTCTGAATGTATTCAAACTTTCTTGATTTGAGATCAATGACTTAGACTTCGGAATTTGTTTGGGACAAAATTTGGAATATACCCAAATTTCAATTTGAAAATTCTACCAAATTCTAGAAATTGGTTGAATTTTGGAATGAGATTTGAATTTGAATTTTAGTCAAAATTTTGAGTTGGGTTGAAATTTGGATTATAAATTGATTTGAATCAAATCTCGTGTTTTATCATAATCCAATTTGATTTAGAATTCAAATTATGATATCGGGATAATCTGAATTTAAAAATGAAAAAAAATAAAAACTCTACTTTGATAAGGATTTCGGAAAAATCTAACCCAAAACCAAATCAAATTAGGATTGAAATTTAAACTCACCCTAAATGAGAATCCCAATCTTTTTACCAACTCCAAAATATCTCAGGTACGTATTTCTTTCTTCGACTGTTACCATTGTAATCTCAAGAACTTGGAGAGGACCCCTTTTTTTCTTATGTTAATGTGTGCAACACATTTTTGTTATGCATTGATTTTTCATTATTTCTTTTCATTTAATGCCAATGCTGCATACGTTTTTTTCTTTTTCTTTTTTTATTTAACTCCTTTTTTTTGCCTTTTCTTTTTTTTTTTCATCAGCTTGTTTTTTTTAGCTCCTTTTCTCTTTTGTCGCATCAGTAAGTTCTCTTTTTTTTTTTATTCTCCTTGCTTTCTCAATATGAGCTTTTTTTCCCTTTATTTTTTCCTTCTTCTTACAACATTTGCCCAATTTTTTTTCATGTTTATAGCCTTATTCTTTTTCTTCTTCTTTTTTTTTTATGGATTTTTTTTTTCTTAATCTTCTTTCCTTTTTTTTTCCTCCTTGATTTTTCTTTCTATTTTCTTGCTCTTGATGTCGACAGCAATTATAAAACCCAGTTTTTTTAAATTTTTTTTTACATTAGGATTTTCTTCCCCCCCCCTTTTTTTGCTTTCTTCTTCTTTCTCTATGAATCTAAACACCACCGTTGAGATATTTGGTTCGCCGCCACCCGTTAAGTTTTGCCAGATATGATTCGGAGGCTGCCAACAGTTAAAGATGACTGAAGAAGCTAAGGGCTCGTTTGATAACGTTCCTGTTTCCTGTTTCTTGTTCATGTTTCTCATTTTTCAAGAAACAAATCTGTTTGATAAACCATCCTGTTTCCTGTTTCTAAATTTTTTAGAAATGTTTCTAAAAAAAAGGCAGATTTTGAGAAACTTCAAAAAGTAGTTTCTCAAATTCTGTTTCTGTTTTTTTTTTTTTCAGATTTCATGCATGTTTTCTTATCTCTTTTTACACATCTCTCCTCTCTCTCTTCTTTCTCTCTCTTCCATTCTATTTTTTTTCTTTTAATACTTTTTAATCTTTTTGTTTTTTTCTTCTTTTTTATTTTTATTTTTTGATTTATTTCTTTCTATTTGTTCTCTCTCTTTCATCATAATCTTTTTTCTTTTAACAGTTCATTATTTTTTTTTTCTTTTTTCCTTTTTACTTTTCTCTTTTCGTTTATGTTTTTATTTTCTCTTATTTTCTTATTTTCTTTTACCTTACATTAACGAGCTTATAGTTATTATTTTCTATTTAATTATCTATTATTTTTCCTTTTGGGACGATTTTATTATTTTTATTAAATAAATAAACTAATAATGTATTTCATGTTTACCATTAAATGTAAAAAAATATATACATTCTCTCTCTTTTTCTGATTTTACTTGCATGTATTATTGGCTAATGCATTTTTAAAGAAAAAATAAAAATAAAGTTTATTATTAAATTAAAGAAATGTGGGTATGTTCGATTGTCTGACCTTAGACAATTTACAAATTCATCTAATTTAACTAACTCTTGTAAGTCAAAATCGTTCAAGGTGAATTGACTGAAGTAAGAAATAACATTGCAAATCAAATTTGAACAACATTTGAAGGGATAAATTTTATTATTATTATTATTATTATTATTAATTAGGTGTTAGGCCTTAATAAAATATTATAACATCTTTATAATTGTTTTATATTTATTTTAATGCATGTTATATGTTTTATTATAGTTTATGTACTAAATTTTATTTTTACCAAAAAATAAGAAACAAGAAACATAAATAGTTATCAAACATGTTTCTGTTCTTAGTTTTTAAGAAACGAGAAACAGAAACAAGAAACAAGAAACGAGAAACGAGAACGTTATCAAACGGGGCCTAAGGTGCTTGAGGGGATGGTTGTGAGAGGAAAGATGAGAGAGATCAAAACATTAGGGTTATATTTTCTTTTCTTTTTATTTTTTCCTCATTTGTTTTTTTTCTTTTTTTTCAACATCTTTTTCTTTCGTTTTTTTTAACTCGTGACTTTTTTCAATCTTTTTTTTTTCATTTTTTTTCATCTTTTTAAACCATGACAGACTATCTCTTTTTTTAAAAAAAAAAAAAAAAAACTTGTTCCCCTCCCCCCATTTTTATTCCATGGCCTTTTTTTTTATTTTATAATTTTTTATTTTTTTTTTAGATAATTCAATTTTTTTCTTTTTTTTTTCTTAAGCTAATCATCTTTTGACTTTGCCCCTTTTTTTTTAAAAGAAGAAACTTTATTCAACGGCTTCTTTTCCTTGAGGAATACCATATTGTTCATCAACCGGAGAGCGAGAGTTCAAGGTAATTCAACTTCTCTCTCCCTCTCTCTCCCTCTCTCTCTCTCTCTCTCTCTCTCTCTCTCTCTCTCTTTTTATTTTTTTTTGTCTTTTTTTTTTGCAGCTACGATGCCAATCTTAGCGTGGGTACACTTGCGGAACCCTAGCGATTCTAGGTCTACTTGCAGCTACCCATGTTTGCAATTAATTAACTCTTGTAGCTATGACACTCTCCAGTCTTAGCACGGGTACACTTGTGGGACCCTAGTGGTTCTAGGTGTGCTTGCAGCTACCCTCGTTCGCGGTTAATTAGTTATTGTAGCTACGACACTCTTCAGTCTTAGCATGGGTACACTTGTGGGACCCTGGCGGTTCTGGGTGTACTTGTAGCTACCTTTGTTCGTGGTTAATTAGCTCTTGTAGGTACGACACTCTCTAGTCTTTGCGCGGGTACACTTATGGGACCCTGACAGCTCTGGGTGTACTTGCAGCTACCTTTGTTCGCGGTTAATTAGCTCTTGTAGCTACAACACTCTCCAGTCTTAGCGCGGGTACACTTGTGGGACCCAGGCGGTTTTGGGTGTACTTGCAACTACCATCGCACTTCAATGTTAGCTCAAGAACACTCGACCCTAACAAGGCCTATGGTATTCATGCAGCTCCACTGCTCTTCGATGTTAGCTCAAAGACAACTTTCAAGGTAAATTATATCTCTCTTCTAATTTATCTTTTTTTTTTTTGTTTTTTTTTTCTATAGGGTTCTTCGATATTTGCTCAGTGACACCACTGTTGGCCTGAAACCTCCTAAATTGGTGAAGGAGTGAGCGATGGTGAACGAAGCCTTATGACTTGGCAGAGAAGCAAGCTATAGCAGACGAAACCTCTCGACTTGGCGAAGAAACAAGCATCGGCGGACGGAGCCTCCTAACTTTGCTGAGGAGCAAGCATCGACGGACGTAGCCTTCTGACTTAGCGGAGGAGCGAGCGCTAGCAGATGAAGCCTCTTGACTTGGCGAAGAAGCAAACATTGACAGACAAAGCCTCCTAACTTGGCGGAGGAGCGATTGTCGACAGACAGAGCCTCCTGACTTGATAGAAGAGCTAGCGTAGGCGGGCGAAGCCTTCTAACTTGGCTGAGGAAAGAACGTCGACAAACGAAACCTCCTAACTTGACTAAGGAGCGAGCATCGACTGATAAAGTCTCCTGATTTGGTGGAGGAGCGAGCGTCGATGGATGGAGCCTCCTGACTTGGCAGATGAGCAAGCGTCTATGGGCGGAGCCTCCTGACTTGGTGGAGGAGCGAGGCGCGAACCCTAGATATAGGGGGAGAGTAAAGAAAGAACCTCAAACTTCAAGGAGGAGTGAAGCGCCAACGCTAAACTTAGAGGGGGAGCGATGTGAGAACCCCAAACTGGGGGTGGTGAGACACCAAACTTGAAATGAATAGAATGTTAAGCTTGGAGGCAGAATGTCGTACTTGGAGGTGGAATGCCGAACTTGGAGGCGAAACGCCGTACTAGTAGGTGAAGTGCTTTATTTTGAGGCAGAACGCAGAACTTGGAGGCAAAGTACCAAACTTGTAGGCGATCAACGTTCGAACTTGAACTTGAAGAGAGCAAAGTGCAGACTTGAACTTCAAGCCAGCAATGTTTGAACTTAAGCTTGAAGTGAGCAATACTCGAATATGTACTTGTAGAGAGCAATGCTCAAACTTGAAGACCTGAAGCATGTAAAACTCGAACTCAAAAACTTGAAGGAATGAAACACAAACCTCAGACTTGGAGGGGAGTGAAGCCCAAACTTTAGAGCGAGTGAGGGACAAACCGAACTTGAAGGGGTTGAAGCTCGAACTTTAGGGGAGTGAGCAACAAACTGAACTTGAGGGGGTTGAAGCTTGAATTTTAAGGGAGTGAGCGATGAATCGAACTTGAAGGGAACGAAGCTCGAACTTTAGGGGAATAAGTGACGAACTGAACTTGAAGGGAACGAAACTCGAACTTTAAAGCGAGTGAGCGACGAACCGAACTTAAAGGGAACAAAGCTCGAACTTTAAGGGAATGAGCGCGAACCAAATTTGAGGGGAAAGAAGCTTGAACTTTGGGGAGTGAGCGATGAACCGAGCTTAAAGGGAATGAAGCTCGAACTTTAGGGGAATGAGTGACAAACTGAACTGAGGGGAACGAAGCTCTCTCGTATGCATCCAACTTGTAACGTCTTGTTTTCATGGGGATGGAAACTTTTTTTGGAGACTAGGCTTAAAGTTTTTTTTTTCCTTTAAGTTGCCTACGTATCCTTTAAGTGGAAGGGATCAAGTCAAAACGTAGTTCAAAATTTTTTTTTAAGGTCGTTCACCTTTTAAGCTCGTGCGGGCAAGGAGCATCATACAGTTTAAGTTCTTGCGACAAGGAGCTTTCTTTACATTTTAGATATTCTCGTCCTTATCATGGTCTTGATCAAGTCATTCATTTGTAGGATTTGTTAAGATGATGGCATTTTTCTGTACCTTCAAGGAACCTTCTGTGCATATGTGATGACAAAGAGCTTCATTTTCATGCATGAAGGGACAAGACTGTGATTCTTTTTGTCTTGGTTCACTTCATCAAATAGTTTCACCTCCAAGATGTTTATCTTTCTTTCATGTTGGTCGTCTGTCACTTTGAGATGATTAAAGACAGATGTTGAAGGTTTATTTTTCCTTGATGTAGAGACGATTAGCCTTTGGAAGGCTGAAGGTCGAGTTGAGATTGGAGTTTGACATTGATTTTCTTATTTTATCGCGATTATTGATAATTCTCATTTATGAGGATTATTTAACCCTAAACTAAGTTGTTCTTGTCATTTTTTGTATGTTTTGTTAAAAACGAGCAAGCTAAAAATAGTGTTTATGAGCTAAATTCATGAAAGCTTGTCGGAGTATTGAAAAAGAAGAAATAAGTTGAAAAGGTAATGGGGTTTAAGCTAATTTGTTGTTTTTGTGTAGATTTGGAGCAATGACGAAAATGGAATTGCATTACATTTTTAAAATGCAATTGCATTTCCATGAGGAAAACAAAGTGGTGAACAAGGGAAAATGCAATTGTATTATACTTCTGAAATGCAATTGCATTTTCTGGACTTATCAATTATTGCAGAAATCACGAAAATACACCAGAATCCACGGAGTTTACTCGATTTCTAGGAGATTTTTCAGCCTAATCTCATGCCCCAAGTTTACCCAAGATTTAAGGAGCACTAAGATGGAAGCGCAAGCCTTCGAGGTCTATAAAAAATGGGGAATAATGAAGAAAGATGTGCTGGGCTTTTCATTTTTCGGACAGCAGCTGCACTTTACATTTTCTGTCATTTTCCAGTATTTCATTCTTGTATTTTGCTCTTAATTTCCAAGTTTGATCCTTCCTCAACGAAAGTTCAAAGAGGTGAAGATCCAACTGCCCTTAAAATAGTAATTGGTTCGATCAAGCAAGGAACTTCCGTTAGCTCTATTCCTCTATTTCTGTGTAGTTTTATTTTGTTTAATCCCTCGATCTTTTGCTTGATTTTACTCATATAGTTGGTCTCTATTTTACTCCAATTTTTGTAAGTTGTAAAAGTTGAATTAATCAATGAATCCTGGGTTTTGTTCTCCTTCGTTTTTCTTTTAATTTGAAGAAATTATAGCTTCACGAAGTATTGAAAAATTCATTTAGTTTTATCACTGTTTTAAAGATTTATTTAAAATTAGTTAAAGGGTAATGAATGTGTTGTCTTGAATTCTAGTATGGAATTTGAATTGTCCTTGTGAGCATTTTGGGATATTGAATTAGATTCACATCAACATATTCTTATTAAATTTCAGTTTGATTTGCTCCCCTATTACGAAATTAAATTTCTGCATTTTGGTTATTAATTATGGAATTTAAAGCAATTGAATTTTGGGTTTTCATTTCTTCCATAATGAGCTAATTCCTCCTTAGGGATTCAAGTTAGTGAATGCCCTAGAGGAGAGATGAAAAGCTTAAAGCATATTCAATCTAGTTAATACTCGAGACTTTGTTTGTTTTTGTTGAAATAACGTGGGTAAACCTAGCCGACCAACTAGTGATTGCTTGTTAAGCTCGAACTCAATACCTAAAGGGTTGAGTGAAAGCGGATGTCACAAAAGCAATAGAAGAAAAAGCTTAGAAATAAGTCCTGAACATCAACCCTAGACATAGAGCGAGACTCCAAAACTGCTAGAATTATGCACAAAATTATCTAAGTTAGATTAGCCATAGAAATATAGGTTTAATCACTTAGCCTCCTAAAGATTTTGAAGCAAAATTGAATAGGAGTCGAATTCGGTTTACTTAGTTCTCTTGTGTACTACGATTGCAATTGCATTTTTAGTGACATTTCTTTCCAAAGGGGTATAAGCAACTTGGATCCCATTTTCTTTAATTATTGACTTTCGTTTATTTTCTTAGCAAAACTACCTCTCAAGCATTTTCACACCATTGGTTACCGTAATTGTATTTTACAAACAAATTTTGTGTCATCTTAGTAGATTTTGTTAAAACTCGTTCCCTTAGGTACGGTACTCTAGAGTACTCCAGTTTCTTACTACTTCGAACACGTGCACTTGTTTGTAGCACCGATCAATCATACTCATCCTTTGGAAGACTGAAGGTCGAGTAGTTGAAGGCTTGTTGCAATCGAAGACTGAAATCATTTGCTCGACTTCCTTTGAATCATCAACTTCTTCAACATTGATGCAATATGAACTTGCAAAGATTTCTTCATCTTTTTCCATGAGAGAGAAATTTCTTGGGATGAATTCTTTTAAGGTCACCAATTGTCAAGGTTGAGAAAAAAATTTACCTCTCTTCCTCTCAAGTTTAGGTTTCCATGGATTCTTCTTTCTTTGATGTCTATTCTTTCTTTTAAATGGACAATGTTCCTTCTGAACAACATGTTGTCTTGGTTTATTCTGACAAGACATAACAGTCCAACCTTTATTTTGATCTTTGATAGGCTTGACCATGTCTTGAAGTTCGTTTCTTGGTACTTCAAGTTGAAACCAAATAGATACAGGCTCTGAGGTTCCAAATTGGACTAGGCGCACTCCTTGATCATGAAGCGGACTAGAGTGTATTTGACTGCATGTGTTTGTGTCACTACAGCATGATTTGTTTGAGCTAATTTATCGAGGTCTAGCTTAATTTTTCCTTCTTTAGCTAATCTTAGAATTAGCTCTTTTAGGACAAAGCACTTCTCCACTGGATGATTGATAACTCGATGATACTTGCAATACTTGGGATTATCGACTTTTTCCATCTCTTCCACCCCGTTTATATTCTGAAAGTTCGATTAGTCGTGTTTCCAATAGTTGTTCTAATATGTCAAGAATGTCAGAATCAAGAAAATGATAGACTTTTTTTTTTTGTCTTTCCTTCAAAGTTAAGCAACGCTTTTCATTTTCTTGTCTCTTTTCAATCTTCTTGTCTTTTAAGGACAACTTGAAAGGGGTTGTGTTGACAACCATAAATTCTACTAAAGTTTCTTCAATGTTTTCTCCTTTTTTTATGTTAGAGAGTAGAAGGTCTTTGTCTCATCAACTAGCAATACTTAGTTCCATGTCATGGGCACGAGTTGCTAGTTCTTCAAAGGTGTGAGGTTTTATACCTTGGAGGATGTAAAGCAATCCCCAGTGCATGTCTTGAATGCACATTTTCACAGCTGATAGTTTAGTGAGACGATCTTTGCAATCGAGACTCATTGCTTTTTAACGATTTATGTAGTCGACAACAGGTTCACCCTTTCGTTGTCTAGTGTTGGTGAGCTCGAACATGCTGACAATACGTCTTATGCTGTAGAATCGATTGAGAAACTATTTTTCAACTGTTCTCAACTGTCCACTGACTCGGGTTCCAAGTTAGTGTACCAGTCAAAAGCATTTCTCTTTAGTGTTCGGACAAACTATTTAACCAATAGATCTCCTCGTGTACCAGCATTTTTGCATGTCTCGATGAAATGAGCAACGTGTTGCTTAGGGTTGCATTTTCCATTAAATTGCTGAAATTTTGGTGGTTGATATCCAATTGACATTCTCAAATTATCGAATCTCTTAGTATATGGTTTAGAATACAAGAGAAAACTTTGAGAAGCCCCACTGTATTGAGCTCTATTGGAGTTCGTTATCATGTCCTGAAGTTGTTGGACAAATAGTGAAGCAATTGAGGTGGAGGGTTATGGTTGATCTTCCTGCACAATGACCTTCCCTTTGTTGTGATCTTTGACGGCAGACGTATGACTTGATTCAGCGACATTTTGGTTCTCAATCTGGCTCTTTAGGTATGCAATTTGAGAATCTCTTTCTTCAATCGCCTTCATCAAGGTGTTGATTTGCTCATGCATCTCTATCATCCTTTCTTCCACAGCACTTGCTTTAGTTGTCATGACGGACACTATGTCAGAATCAAGATCGAACAAGGGGTTACACTTAATAGAAAACCTGTTGTTAGTCGATGCCCCCGACAGTGTCATTACTTCTCTCGCAATAATAGAGGTTTCATCTTCTTGCAACCTCAGTTCATTAGAGCAACTTTGGGTAACATAACCTATGTACAAGTTGCTCATGATAATAGTTGTTGAAGAAGTCTTGAACGACATCACTTCCCTTATGTTTTAAGATGAAAGAAATAGATGAGAGGTAGAAATTGTCCTATTGGGCGTGCCAATTTGTTCACACATAATTTTAAAATCGAAATAGAAATGAGACAAGTGTAAATGAATTTAATTTGTATTAATTTGAGTATAGTGGAGTATAATCTCTAATGTTTATCCTCTTATTCTTTATCTCTCTCAAGTGTAATTTGTCTGAGGGCTTTACAGCTTGTTCTCCGACGTAGACTTATCTCGAGGGCTTCACAACTTGTTCTCGAATGTGGACTTGTCTCAAGGGCTTTGCAGCTTGTTCTCAAATGCAGATTTGTCTCGAGGGCTTTGCAGCTTGTTCTCGAGGTTGAAGCTTTAATCAATCTTTAGGGTGTTCAAGTTTTCAAGTCTTGAATAGTCTTTAGTCTTCAAGGAGTGTTTAACACCTAAGAACTTCAGGGAGTGTTTGGCACCAAAAGACTTTAGGGGCCGTTTGTTTTTAAGGAATCATGATTTCCGGCATCTTCAAATGCCTAGAATCTTAAATGTCCGAAATTTTAGATGTCCGACATCTTTAGATTACCATGTTTGTTTTGCAGAAAAATTTATAAGGATGTCTGGGAATATTTAGATAGCCATGTTTGTTTTGCATAATTTATATATGGGAATGTCTTAAGATTATGTGTTATATCAATAATGCCCTTGCTAACCTTTACATAATTTAATTATTAGTTTAATATAATTAAATTGATATCACATGCATTTTAGTGTTGTTAATTTAATATTATATTTGTATATCAATTTATTTTATACTAATATTTATGTGTTATTTTGTAGAACAAATTAATTTATATTAGTTTGATATTTTTATAAAATATTTAATATTAAATATTAATTCAATTTTAAATAAGCTTTATTTTATATCTAAATGTAAAATATAAATATAGCTAACTACATTTGATCGTTTATTAGTGCATAAATTCATTAATTTATTTTTAAAGAAAAATAAAAATGTAAAATTAAGAAAATTGATTAAGGGCAAATATGTCATTAGCAGATGCCCTCAACGTGGGAATCTTAAAAATCCATGTTTCAAAAGGGCATCCAAATTTAACCAGATGCCCTCCGAATGGGCATCCTAGGATACCCGGGCATCTTGATATGCCAAGGTATCTTGCGTTCCTACAAAACAAACGAAGTAATCCAGATGCTCATTCCATGGGAATCTTGGATTACCACGAAACAAACGACCCCTTAGGGAGTGTTCAACACCTAAGGACCTCAAGGTTCATTTCTGAATTATCTGGAGAGTTTAATTTTTGACTTCTCTGGAGAGTTTAATTTCTGAACATTTCAAACGAATGAGAGTTTTTCTATTTATAGAGCTCCCATGGACATGTGGGCTTGGGCGTGTTAGGCTTTTAGGCTCAATCATTGGACTTCAGCTCTGCTAAACTTGGGCCTAGCCCTTTAGGCTTGGATTTTGTTGGACTAGGGCCTCTCATTTGAGTTATGTCTAAAATTTGACCCAAATTATACATATTTGGATTTGCCATAATTTAATTTAGGGATTCTTGAAAATTTGAAATTGATCCCTAATTAAATAAATAATTTTGTCATTAACTTTAAATAATGACATGACAATTTTTGATTGACCAAAATTTCTATTCCAACAGTTTTTTCTACAATTTTTCAAAATTTAATTATTAAGGATTTGTTCCCATGAATTCTAAGATTTAGATTTTTTGTTTTTATTAATTTATTTAGATTTTAAAATTTTCTTTAAAAAAATAATTTTAAATAAAATACCTCATATTCTTTTTTCAATATCTCTCACATTAATTATTCATTCATTTTCGATAGTTTTCAAATAAAAGAAAATCTTACAATAATTTTTTAAATATTACATGTGATTTGGAAAGATTTCAATCCATTAATTTAAAGAGATTCAAATAAACTTCAAATTTTTTATGTTTTTATTTTCTCAATTCTAGAAACAAAATAGATTTGTTTTCGTCAATCCTAAAATTGAGATTTTATATTTTATATTATTTTATGAATATTTTACAATCTTGTTAAAAACTTGTTTTCATCAATTTAAAATTTTTAATTTAAGATTTGTTTTCCAAACTTAATAAAAGTTATAATATTTATTTTGCATAATTTAAAATTTTATTTTTCTAACTAATCAATGTAATAAATTATCTAAAGTTTGATTAAATTGAAAATAATATATTCTTTATAGTTTTAAAATAACTAAGTTAAAAATAAAATATTAAATATTTACGTTATTTTAAAATAATTAAGTTCAAAATGAATATATATTTTTAACACCATTCAAAATGAATATCATACATACTTTTCTTAAAAATACTATGTATTTATGTTCCTTATTGTAATAATTTTATTTTATTAAGTTTGGAATGAGAAATCGTTTATCTTTTTACTTTGAATATGATTAGTTTGAAAATCAATTTTTTTTAGTAAGTTAATCTTTTTAAATACTAATTTCTTAAATTGTAATATGAGTTAGTCTAAAATATGTTTTTCTTATCTCCAAATCATAAAATTATATATATTTTTGAGCTATTAATAATTAAAAAAAAGCTTAAGAAATATAAGATTGTTATTTGTTATAAGTAATTTTAGTATAAACTTAAAAAAATTGTAGATGACATGTGGATGAAGTAAGATAAGGAGATTTTTATCAATTAAAAAAATTGTTATGTAGTACTCTAATTTGTATTAAATTTTCAATTTAAATAATAGTATCATATCTAAAACATTCTTATATAATTTATATTTAAAAAAGAAAATTATAGAATAAAAAGAAAAATATTTTTGTTAAAAAAATTATTAAAATTATAGGAAAAATTATTTATATTGAATTAGTAATTAGTAATAATGATGAGAATTTTTTTTTTAAATTAAGAAATTAAAAAAATTATTTAAAAAGAATAGAGAGAGAAAGGAGAGGAAAGAAGAGAGAGAGGTAGGAGTGAAGTGAGGTGAAGAAGAAAAGAGACAAGAAAGTTGTGGGGCCCATGATGAAGAGTTGGAAGATGAGTTAATAAGTTTGTAAGGCCTATAATAGAGAGTTAGAGAATGAGTTAATAAGTTTGTGGAGCTCACAATAAAAATTAAAATATTCTTGGGCCAAACAAAGAGTTGATAAGAGTTATTAACTTCTCACGATTCCTTAATCCAAACACTCCTTAAAGGAACTGACATAACAGACGGATGACTAAAAAATTAAAATGGACTATTCTACCCCCAAAGCCCATGGGAAATAAAGAGCCTCAAACCCACAAATAAAATGCCCTAACAATAGAGAAATGATCAAAAAGTTAAATAAAATTGTTGAAAATAAAAAATATATCCAATAGTTCGGATATTGAATAAGTGGCTGTTTCCATATTCAACATGTTTATCCTATCCCGCCTATTTAGGCATAGTTCAACTGATTAAGACACATATTCTCGACTAAAAAGTTAGAGATTCGAATCCTCCAACTTTACATGTTATTGAATACTAAAAAGAACATATTTATCCTATCTCTCAAGTTTCAAAATTCATACAAATAAACATATTAGTTTGCATCACCGTCGTGGAGGAGAAGAGAACAATGATTTGTAATATTTTGTGTTTATAAGCTTAATTTTCAAAAACTAAAAATAAAAAATCAATTAACTATCAAACGGGGTCCAAATGGTTACAAACGAGGCCCTAATAATTAGATAATGCTTTTAAATTTAAAATTAGGTGTTTGTTTAGAATGAATGTTAAATAAGTTAAATATTAATAATTTATACATACATTATTTTATAGAATAGCACTGAAAGAAATTAGAGGGCGGACGACAACATTGATAAATACTCCCAACAAAAAGGGTATCAGAGAAAATTTCCTAATTATTTTCTGAAATGTTGGGCCCAGTTAGTGACCCAATCCAGAGCCCAGCCCACGTCATCCCTAACATAGATACTAATGCGGCCCAAATTGGAGCCCATTATGACCCTCCAATTCCACTTCCTCTCACGTCCACGAAATATCCCGATGTAGTTTTCGTATGATCACGCGCTCGCTCTGCACCGCGCGTGTCGCTCAATTTCCTCGTCAATACCTTAACCAGCGCGGCCTCAACAAAACCAAATACTACGCCCATAAGCTATGCAAACGCAAAAATTAAAAATTCCAAAAAAGAAAAAAGAAAAAGAAATAGAAATAGAAACATACTCATACAAATCAAGTACAGTCAGAACTGTAAAAACAGCTAGCAATCTTCTGCTCCCACTGAGATCTCGCCACGTCATAATTCAATCCACCGTAGCTCAGTTGCCGTCCCACGTGGCAAGATCGTCACCGTTATCTGGCTGACTGCTCCACCTAGGAAAACGAGATTTGGAGGGAAAAAAGGAAAAGAAAAATAATAATATTAGAATTATTATGCTTGAAAAATAAATGTCAAGGAAGGGGAAAAGAGAAAGAGAGAGAGGGGAAAAAAAAAAGACTGCAAGTTTTTATAATTTGCTTTGGTTTTTAATAAAAGTGGCGATGGCGATGACGATCCAAACTAAGAGTAGTTGTGTCTGATCAGTTTGAGCGGCCAATTGAAGCCAATTCCCGGCCACGGAATTCTAGAGCTTTCTGTTGAGGTAAGATTCTTGATATCTTGTCCACGGTGGGGTTGGTGGTTTTCCGTTTTGGTATTGGAAAAATCTTGCGGAATCGGATCTGTTTGCTTCAGATCTGATAGGTTTTTCGTTGGGGGAGTTCGGGGATAATCGAATTAGGGTTTGTGGTAGCTGGATTGTATTGGGTTTGCTCGCGAGCTCAATATGATTATGGAGGGAAATTTTGTAATTTAGGGTTCTTGCGTTGGGGGTTGATTCACATGGAGGACGGTGTGAGATCTGGGGGTTCGTCGGGGGTTTTGGTGAAGACTAGGAACTCGTCTGGTTGCTTAATTGTAAGAAAAAAAGAAGATGGATTAGGAGGCGCCGGTTCTTCGAGCTCACGCTTGCTTAATGCGAAGAAGGAGAAGAAGAGGCCTAGGTTGGTTTTGAGTGATTCTGGGTCCAGTGATGAGGTATTGCCGCCACATCGTAGACGGGTTGGTCCTGAAACCATTCGGGTTTGTAATGGTTTGAATTCTTTTGAAAAGGATGGTATGGACGAGAGTGGAAGTATCAGAAAGAAGGATAGGTTGCAGTACGTTAAGCGGAATGATGATGTTCTGCTCAACAGGATGGATGTGGATGATTTACGAAGAAATATGGACACCTTAGATGTCTTTGAGTTCAATGAGTACGATGAAATCGATGGTGAGACTGGGCGGAGGAAACATTTTAATGGCAGTGGAGAAAGACGGCTTCATGGTTCCATGAACCTGCCTCAAAGTGGCATCGAGAGGGAGTTTGGAACCACGTCTAGCAGGCATGCTTTGGTGGACAAGAGAAAGAATTTGTATGTAGACAAAACCAATAGCTTTGATCGGGACAGGCCTCCCAGAAAGATTAATTTTGACCCAGATAATGACGGAGCTCATCTTCCAACATCCTTGTTGAGAGATAAGTTTAGGGGTCATTCCGATGAAGCAATCAGGGTTCAGGGGAAAAATGGAGTTTTAAAGGTCATGGTAAACAAGAAGAAGAATGTGAGTGGAGCTCCCGATCTGTATGATCATCGCAAATTAGAAGAAAGTAGAAAGAGTCTAAGGACTGAAGATACTCCGAAGAGGAAAGTGTTAGTTGCACCTTCAGTTTACCCAGAAACCAAGCCTCATGTGAAACAGGATCCTTTTTCTAAGCCAGAGAAGGACCATGCAGATTTTCAAACATCAGCATCAACAAAAAATGGAAAGGGTTGCAGTTGGGATTCAGGTGATAGCAGTGTATCATTGAAGCCCAGAAAAAAGGTTGTTGAAGCTCAGAAATCTACCAAGAGGGCAAGCTCTGAAGTTGAAAAAATACCATTTGAAGAGACTCCCCCAAGTACAGCAAAGGAAGGAAAAGTAAAACGAGGCAGTGGAACAGAGAAACAAAAACTACGTGAAAGGATCAGGGGAATGCTCCTTAGTGCTGGCTGGAAAATCGATTACAGACCAAGAAGGAATAGAGATTATTTAGATGCTGTCTATGTTAATCCCACTGGAACAGCTTATTGGTCAATTATTAAGGCTTATGATGCCCTTCAAAAGCAATTAAATGAAGAAGGAGCAGAGGCTAAACCCAGTGCTGATACTTCCTTTACGCCAATATCAGATGATATTCTCAGTCAATTAACCAGGAAAACTCGAAAGAAAATTGAGAAAGAATGGAAAAGTAAGCGGAGAGATGACAGTGACAGTGAAAATGCCAAAGAAGCAAGTGCACTCAGATCTGCTGGTACTAAAAATGACATGGACAGCATGGATAGTGATAGCAATGAAGAAAAATTAAGCTCTTTCATAAAGCAGGGTGGAAAATCTTTTAAAAATAAATTGAACGAGAATGGGTTTCCCAGTGTCAACTCAAAAGGTCAAAGTTCTAGTAAGTATTCACGTGATGCCACTGCAAAACCTTCTTCTGGATTCAATTCACGTATTTTACATGGGAGAAAAGGTAGAAAGCTTGGATTGTTAGTTCGTGGCTCAAGTAGGGGATTAGATTCAGAGAATGATGGTTTTGTTCCATATACTGGTAAAAGGACTCTGCTTTCCTGGCTTATCGATTCAGGAACAGTGCAGTTGAGCCAAAAGGTCCGTTACATGAACCGCAGACAGACCCGAGTGATGCTGGAGGGGTGGATTACCAGAGACGGCATTCATTGCGGTTGCTGCAGCAAAATCCTCACTGTTTCGAAGTTTGAGATACATGCTGGAAGCAAACTACGCCAACCTTTTCAAAACATCTTTTTGGAGTCTGGGGTTTCTCTTTTGCAATGCCAGATAGATGCATGGAATAGACAGGAGGAGTCTAAACGTCTCAGTTTCCACACAGTTGAAGTTGACGGTGATGATCCGAATGATGATACTTGTGGTATCTGTGGAGATGGTGGAGACTTGATTTGTTGTGATGGGTGTCCATCAACTTTTCATCAGAGTTGTTTAGAAATTCAGGTGTGTACCTAGTTTCTCGTTCACGCTCGTTGGTAGGTATCCCTATTGTGTTTACGGTGTATCGTATCTTTTTCCCTCATTAATACCCACTCTCTCTTGTCACATGCCACTTGTTCACTTTTAGTTATTAATCACAATTTATGAGTTAAATCGCTTCGTAGGCTGGAAATATTTTCTAGCTGGATTTAGGGAGTTGTGTACAGATGAGGATGGGATTATCTGTTTGAACACACACGGACTTTCTCGCTCGCTCACACACACATGCACAAAATTTTGGAAAGTCTTGAAAACTGACATACGCTAGTTTTGGTGATTTAAAAGTTTTAGTTGTCTATGACTTGTCTTCCCTTCTCTTTGTATGAGCTTTTTTTTCAGCCCATTTTTTGTTTTTTTATCCTCAAATAATTTCTTTTGGTATCAAACAGGAATTAGTTGAGGGTAGAGTAGTTGAGTCATATATTTTCACTTGTGTTGGCTTGGTATCTCAATTTTTTTTTAAAAAAAAAAATCAGATTTGACGCCCTTGATTGCTTATAAGTTATACCTTTGGTACAGATTCCTCCAGGTGATTGGCACTGCCCAAATTGTACCTGCAAGTACTGTGGAGTTGCCAGTGTTGATATATCTCAGGGAGACAATACCAATGTTCCTGAGATATCTAGTTGCATGCTATGCGAGAAAAAATGTCTGACTTCAATTTGTTCTCTTTTATTTCTTCTCTCTTCCCGGCTCATCAACTGTTATTTTAGAATTTTTATTTTGGTTGTTGCTGCAGTTCATGAATCCTGCATTCCGGAGATGGATACTCATGCCAATGGTTCAGTCACTTCTTTTTGTGGCAAAAATTGCAGAGAGGTAGCATTATTTTCTATTTATTAGAGTGACTTTAAATTTTCGTCAGTTATTTGTTCTTGTGGACGTTATGAATAAAGTGGTTGAGGAATTGTGGAGATCACTCACTTTTTCAATAGGTTTTCAAACACGTTACAAGTGAATCACTTATAGCGTAAAAGTATTTTTTTTTCCTTTGATGTACTATTCTTGGTCTGAAGTGATAGGCTTCAAAAATTAAATTCTACCAGTTATGTTCACTTTCAATATGTTTAACTTGCCATTGATGAAAACCATCAAAAGATTTATTAAACCCAAATCCAAACATTCTTTTCTTTCTTAGTTTCTTGTTCCTTCGGTGATTGCTCCAGCAATTGCTATGTAGACCTGCACTATACATCTTTGGTTGTTAATTAAATTTTCGTGCAACTTAAAGCTGTACTTTCAGTAACCAAAAGGTGGACTTAATTTAATATGACTACGTAACCTTTGAAGTTGCAATCTGTCTGAGATGGAGTGGAATTTGAAATTTTTAATATGATCCCAGTTGTCATTGATAATATAGTTATGATGTATGTACCAATGCTTGTTAATGTTTTGATCAATAATTCCTCCTTGGATTAAAACGTTTAATTTTCAAGAAAATATAGGAAATCGACAATGTCCTGTCTTCATCCTAAACTTTGTTGGTCTTAGTTATGTAGATTTTTTGTTCTTTTATCGTAGATTTTTCCTCTTTAATGCTCATGTACCTTGCTACTCGTTATGTTTCAATCACCTGGATGTGGTAGTGAATATGGGCTTCCATGATTGTGCTTTTTGTCTGTGCATGCTGGTGATCATGTCATGTTGTGGTATAAGGTTCCTTAATTCTGCATTACCCTGGTTGATGTTTTCTACTTTTACGTAGTTCTAGGAGCTTCTATTTCTTCCCACTGAAAATTTTCACCTGCAGACTAATTATTGTGTTTTACAGCTTTTTGAGAATTTGCAGAAGTTTCTTGGGGTGAAACATGAATTAGATGCCGGGTTTTCATGGTGTCTTGTCCGTAGAACAAGTGAAGATTCGGATGCATCTCTTCGTGGGCATTCTCAAAGGATTGAATGCAACTCTAAACTGGCTGTTGCATTAACAGTTATGGATGAATGCTTTTTGCCTATTGTTGACAGGAGGAGTGGGATAAATCTAATTCATAATGTTCTTTATAACTGCGGGTAAGAACTTTTTTTCTTGACGTAAGTAATACTGATATAGTTTGTTCGCATCATCATAACTTTAATACTCTGGGAGTGCTCTTTTTACTTTTACTATATCTACTTAATTTTGATTCCTCTAACATGGATAAAACTACTTGATCACAATCTACAGCAAATCTACAGCAAATTTTTGTTTTAAAAATTATTTTCTCATCATGGTATCTGAATATTTATCTGATGAGTTTCATGTTTAACCTTCCAGATCAAACTTTTATAGGCTGAATTATAGTGGCTTCTACACTGCTATTTTGGAAAGGGGTGATGAAATCATCTCTGCAGCAACAATCAGGTATCATGCATCACACTTCATCGTTTTGTGTGTACATATTCACTTGGTATTGGCAGAAGGAAAAATTTAAATAGACCACATAGTTTTGAATGTGCATATTAGCAGAAGGAAAAATTCAAGTAGACCATGCTCTGGATAGAAATATGTGCTATGTTTCTACATGTAAATGTGATTGATCAATGATTTAGGAGAGTTCATGTTCTGGCTTTTTTATGGCTTGTGTTTACTGTTTGGGCAATTATACTGTTCTTGCCAGTTGATAGGTTGTAGATTGGTTCTAATTGTATTATTGTGTAACTTTGCAAGTAAGGGACTTCATTAGTAGAAGTTGCCTTTTAGACAGTGTTATTAAATGAACCAGTCATTAAGAGAGCTTGCATTGGGTAGATAAGCAGCAAGAATTTCACAAGTTTCTGACTGAAAATTGATGTATCAGAAAAGAAACAATCAGCAAACAAACCATTAGAGAAGAACCGATCAGCCAAGCAACCACCAAGTGTTTGGCTCAGCATCAACCTTGCCCACGGTTTTCCCCCAAAGGAAACACCTGCCAGCACCAAACAACCATTTTGAGTAAGCAACGGTGAATAAGGCAAAATCAATATCCCCCATCTTGTTTCCTAGATTTATTTTGCCAAATTGATGTAGTGTCAAGACTGATGTTGATATGTGGAAATCAATTTCAGATGAAAAATGAATTCCAATCTTATCTGGTTGGTATAATTTTTCTGTCCATTCAAATGAAAGAACTGAAGGAGTCTGAATTTGGCACAGCCCTGTTGGCTGAAAAGGGTTGAATTTACAATTGCTGCGGCAGTCCAATAATGAAGCTAGGTTGCTGATACTAACTAGTGTTTTAAAGGTTGCTTCCCAATATATTGGTGGTGCCGATCAAGACCATAGCATGAAAAAAACACTCAAGAAAGGATCGGACCTTTTACAAGAAATGTAAAAGTTGACTAAATTGTTGCATTTTTGCTATTTAAATGGTTGTTCTTTTAGGATACTTGAATCCCAAAAGGAAGGTGGTTTCTCATATGCTTCAAAGTGATGACTGTTAGTCAAGCATTATGGTGCAAAAAATGAAAAATCTATATCCATGGATCATTAGATTGCTTTTATGTGATTAAATCTTATGCTGTAAAGTTTTCATGCTGTTATATTGGAGCTTTAATGTGCTAAAATAGAATTCTCCTTTTGAAAATGGTCCTTCATTGGCCCCTGAACTTGTGGTCAAGTTTCTATTGGGAGGGAATTATTAGAGGAGAGTTGTTTTGTTGAGTGTAGTTGTGTGTTCGGTTAGTGAGTTTTAGATTGGTTCTTGCTCTGTTAGTAAATGTTGCAGACTTCATTTGAAAAAAGTTAACTTTTAGACATAATTGATTATTTATCTTCTAGGATTTGATATCTTCTAATCATATTAGTTTATGGAGAGAGATACCTATAAAATGGTTATCTGATGAAAAAGGCTTTTGGTCGAATGTTCCAGTTTTGATGCTTGCTTGGGTAGTAAGGTTTTGCTGATATGTGCTATCTTTTATATGGTTAGGTTTCATGGGACTAAGTTAGCTGAGATGCCATTCATTGGAACCCGCCATATATATAGACGTCAAGGAATGTGCCGTCGGCTTTTTTGTGCAATTGAATCAGTAAGTTACACAAAAGATGTTACTTAATCTCTTCCTATTTGTTGATAGTTGACGGTTGTGGGTTTGCAAATTTTAATTTTTAGTACTACTTTTCTTCAATGACTGCAACGTTTATTATGTTTTCCTTCTATTTAGGCTCTCCGCATGCTTAAGGTTGAGAAACTGATTATACCAGCAATTGCTGAGCTCATGCATACATGGAATGTGATTTTTGGCTTTAGCCCTTTGGAGCAATCACTCAAGCAAGAAATGAGATTGATGAATATGTTGGTGTTCCCTGGAACAGATATGTTACAGAAGTTGTTAATCGAAGAGACAATTGTTGAGGAAAATGGTACTACTGGCTCAGCTTTTTATATAGTTCTCATCGTTCTTTTTTTTCAAATAAAACTGGTTTTCCTGCCAATGTAATTTTTCGCTGTATGTTTTTGCCTAAAAGGTGCAAAGCAAACGGATTGTAGAAGTACAGAGTTTAGTAGTCCTAAGATGGATACAGAGACCTCATCTGGACATGAACCTCAAAGTTGTGATGACACTGAACAGCGTCACTCCAAGGAGACAACAAATGAAGCAGCTGTCACTAACCTGAATCCTGAATCCTTGCCTGGTTCTCCAAATGATACTTCTGTGGCGAATAGTTCTCTGGATGCTTCTTGTGAAGTTAAAACTTCTCGTTTTCCAATGGAAACCGTAAATTCAGATTCTGATTCTGGTGATAAATTAGCTAAATGTTCCTCCGACAGGAAATGTTCATCTCCATCTGATGCAAGGTGTGACTCTCTACCAACCAAAAATAGGCCTGGAATTCAGCATGGTATAGAAGACCATTCGCGGTCCACTTCCCAATGTATGGCTGCTGATACCTCTTCAGACTGTTTTCTTGAACCTAAGGTTACAGTTTCAGATGGAATCGTTTGTTCCAACTTGCATGCTGGGCACAAGTTGGCTGAATCTGATTCTGAGAAGAAATCTTTTCCTTCTACTTTAGGTAATGGCACAGATGAATTTGAAAACAACATACCCGTAATGGATTCTCCTGAAGATGATAAGTCTTTGAATAAGATTAATGGTCATGATTTTTGTGAAGACGATGCCCACGCTAATGCTCTTAAACCTGCTCATTCGGTTGAAATTTTTGTCAATGGCATTGTCAGTGAAAATCCACTTGTCTCTTCAGCTGGTTTGTGTGGCTCTTATGGACGCCCCCCCTTCGAAATTATATCTGATGGAATTTGTGGTAGTGAAAATTCTCCAAAGTCCTGTGCGGTAAAAGTCAGAGGTGATTCACAGGAAGAGAGAGCTGAATCTGGTTCGGTTTGATAAATTGAGACTCCATGTTGATATTTCATCTCCAAATTAACTGGGTTATTTCTCATGCGACCACTTTGCTGGTTTGTGCAGGGCTTTGTTGCTAAATGACTCGTGCTTAAATTGAGATGAGTTGCAATAATTGATATTGCTATTTGACAGAATTTGTTCAACTCTATGCTGTTCAGAGTTTGGCAATTTAGATCATAATCCAACTTCGGTGATAGTTAACACGATTTTTTCTGCCCTGGAGTTCACAGAGGTGCCCTTGATGGAAGTAGCATGGTTCAATTCACTGCCTATCTCTTCTGAAATTGCTGCTCTGAAACATGAACTCACTCATTATGCTGGCTGGCTTGGAAGCTCAGACTTCACGGTATGGTCGGAACCGCTTCGGTTAATAGGTTCGAGATCTCTCCAAACCAGCATATTTTCTAGAAATGGACCATTTCCATTCTTGATCAGGGTCAACCAATCTCTTGGAGCAAAATCTTCTTGTAAGTATCTGTTAATCTGCTGCTCAGCCTTTTCGACAACCACAACCGTGAGAGAGAGCTAGAGAATTTAAAGTTCCATGGCGTTTTGAAGTTGTCAAGGTTTTCTGGTGGGCTTTTGACAGAAATATATTGATGATATTCATTCATATTACTCGCAAGAATGATATGAGCACCCTTCTGTATAGGTTGTGTCGCTTGAATCTCCAAGCTTGTCACCTCATTTTGTTTTGAATTTTTGCTGCTGTCAGTCAGGGGCATCATCTAATTTTCAGAAATTTCAGCATTTTCTTGGAAGCTACTTCTCTGCCAACCATGAGAGTTTAGGGTTGGTTAACATGTGTGAAAGCAAAGGGTCAACAAAGATATAGTTTTTAGTGAGAGTTAGAAATGGAGAGTCCATTGTTTGCTAACTGTTGTTATTGGAATTACTTTTTATAAGAAGGTGAAATTGTAATTATCTAGTGCACATGTATTTAGTTTGAACTACTTCCTGAAGCTAGGTTTTGCTCCACGATTTTTCTCAAGCCTCGACTATAATATATGCTTCTCTTGAATCAAAATTCAAAGTTCCTTGGAGCACAGGTTCGGAATTAGAATCCTAAGAATCATAATCCTAGGGAGTTTATTCTGGGAGGTTCTAAAGCTTAGGAATCAAAAAGTTGTGTTTGGGGTGCAGTTCTGGAGTTTAGGAACCAGAAAACTGTGTTTGGGGTGCAGTATTTTGAATTCTAGGTTTGTGCAGGTTTTTTTTTTCTTTTTTCCTTTAGTTGTTTTGTTCTCTTATTTTCCTCTTATATTTTCGTGGATGTTTTGTGAACTATAAGGGGCTGTTTGGGGCAAGAGTTATAATAACCTGTGTTATAATAACCTGTGAAATACTCTGCACCCCAAACACAAACTATTATAACTCCAGACTAAACAACTCTGCATTTTAAACAATATTATATTATTTCATAGACTATTATAACCCACAGACTATTATAACTCCCTGTTATTATAACCCATTCAGTGCCCCAAACAGCCCCTAAATGAGTTACAAAATTGGAACTCTATTTTATAAATTAAAAATTGAAAGTCTATTTAAGAAATTAAAGAATTTAAAACACTATTTCACAAAGTATTCAGAAACTTATTCTTGAAACTCTATTTTAGAAATTAAAAAATTGGAAGTATATTTAAGAAATTAAAATATTATAACTCTGTTTTACAAAGTATTCACAAAACTATTTTTGAAAATTTATTTTAGAAATTAAAAAATTGAAATTTTATTTAATAAATTAGAGAATCTAAAATTCTTTTTCACAAAGTATTTAGAGTTTATCTAAAAAATTAGAGAATTTAAACTCTATTTTACAAAGTAATCAAAAACCTAGTTTTTTAAACTTTATTTTAGAAATTAAAATATTGAAGATCTATTTAAGAAATTAGGGAATTTAAACAAAATTTTACAACGTATTTTGAAACATATTTCAAGGATAAATGAGTTGTAAATTTTGAATTCTATTTTAGAAATTAAAATATTAGAAACTCTATTTTGCACAGTATTTTGAAACATATTTCAAACATAATAGGTTAAAAACTTTGTTTAGTAGCCATTTTTAGTTTTATTTTACCTTATAAAAAATGACTAGGTAGTCGGGTCGTTTTGGTGATCGCTGGAGTGGTCGTTTCGATGATAAGGTTGATGGGGTGGTTGGATCACCAGCGGTGGTGTGTAGGGTGGTCGGGTAGCGGGAGTGGTTGTTGGTAGTGATTGTTGGGTGGTCGGATTGGTAGAGTGGTCGCCAGAGTGGTTATCAAAGATGGTTGTCAAGTCATCAGGGTGATCGCTGGAGTAGTCATCTGGGTGGTCAGGTTGTTAAGGTGGTCGGGTCATCAGAGTGGTCACCTGTGGTTGTCGACAATAATTGCCAAGTGGTCGGGTTTTCGAGGTGGTCGCCAATGCTGGTTGCCTGGTGGTCAAGTCGCGGGAGTGGTCAGGTCACTATAGTGATTGTCGGAGGTCGTTGGCGGTGGTTGTGAGCAGGTCGAGTCGGCGAGGTGGTTGGGTCATCGAGGTGGTCAGGTTGTTGGGTCATGTGGGTGGTCGTTAGACTGGTCTCCAGAAATGTCATCGGAGTGGTTGCTGAAGGTAGTTGTCACGGATGGTCGGGTCATCAGTGTGGTCTTTGGAATTGTCATCGTTGGAGGTCGTTGAGTGGTCGTCAGAGTTGTTGTCTAAGTGGTTGCTGGCAAATGGAAGAAGAAAATGTGGCACAAACTCCATAGAGTTGTGTTTCAAAACTAAGGATTTTGAACACCTTGGGCCAACACATGGTTTTGGGTTTGGAATCCAAACCCAACCAAACCTAAAATCATGCCCCAAACACCCCCTAGTTTTGTTTTTTTTGGACAAATTATGTAGGCTTCTATAATTAGTTATGATACATTGGAAAAATTAATGTGTTTGATTATGATTCTTTATCAGAGATTCTTTGTTTTTCTTTTATTTTCTTCCTTCCAATCACAATTTTAATGCTACACTACACTTTGACTTGATAAAAATTTTGAAATATTGAAAAGGGTTTTCATCATGTTTAAAGTTTATATTGGAATTTTACAAACATGGACGGTGACAATACCTTTTAAAAGTATTGAGACTAAAATTGATATTTCAAAAGCTTATCAACTAAAATGGATAAAAATTACATAAAATAAAATTGACGTTGAAAAGAAGTTGCCAAAATAAGATTTTACCCTTTCTCCAAGTTAATAGAAATTTTTTAAAAAAATAATAATCAAAATTATTTAAAATATCAACTTTATTATCAACCATAATATAGTTTTCCACCTAAAAACGAATTATTTTAGTTAAATTACAAGTTTAGTCTTAAAACTTTTAAGTTTGTGTCAAATAGATTTCTGAACTTTAAAAAGTGTTAAATAAGTCTCTAAAATTTTAATTTTGTGTCTAACAAGCTTCTGAACTTCAACAAGTCTCTAATAAGTCCCTAAATTTTCAATTTTGTGTCTACTAAGTCCCTGAGATTTCAATTTTCTGTTTGATGGGTCCTTAACGTATTTGAGATATTTTAAAATTCATAAAACCTATTGGACACAAAATTGCAAATTTAATGTCCTCTTAAACATAAAATTCAATTTTATGTCAAATAGATTCATTAATTTTTAAAAATATTGAATATGTGATGTAGGATCAAGGTTCGAAATGTCGATGTCGATGGAAATGTCGAGGTCCAAATTTTACGAAAATATCGATGGAAATGGAAATGTGGATGGAAATTTCGAAAAAATTTATAGAAATCATGAAAATTAATGGAAACTATTTGAATTAGTCAATGAAACTTTAATTGTGGCTTAATTAGACTATGATTGACCATTTTTAAGCATCATACCCAAAATTTAAGACAATATTTAGATATAAATGTCAATTGAAATGTCGATGCGAGTAGAAATTTTGAAAATAAATATGAAAATTGATAAAAAAAAATTTTGAATTATTTCATGAAACTTTAATTGTGACTTAATTATACTATAATTGATTACTCTTAACATCCTATATCTAAAATATATGTAATATTTATATTCAGTGAGAGAATTATGAAGGAAATTTGAGAGAATTTAAGAGAATTAGATGAATTTTGAGAGAATTGAAGGGAAATTAAGAGAATTGGAATTAGAGTGTAGAAATATATTGAACTTGTTATCTAGAGTTTCGAATGACCAAGTACGGGGGCGCTCTGGTGCCCCCAAAACCTAAGTGATATGGAGATTAATTTATTTTTCGTAATTTTGAATTTTTTGGGTCTATTCAAAAAAAAAAAAAAAAAAAAAAAAAAAAAAAAAAAAAAAAAAGGGGACGAAGGTGTCGACGACCGAACTTCATAAAATGTGCAAAAGATTTTGTAGCCACCGAACTTCATAAAATGTGTAAAAGATTATATCAAAAACTGGGCAAAAAGTTAGATACTCTTAAAGAATTTGCCTCCCACCTTAGTACGAGGGCAGAGATGAAGCTGAAGACAGTGATATTGAAGAAATTAAAGAAAAAAAGAAGAGGAGAAATCAGATCCGTGAACATCATTGGCGTCCATGGATGATCGAAGAGAGTTGCAGGAGATAGACAGAGAAGAAGAAGAAGAAGAAATCAAAGAACAAACAGAAATCGATGTTGAAGTAGAAGACAAAGTCAGAGAAGTAGAGAAAATTGAAGAACGCGATGGTGTCTTCGGACATAGACACGAGACGCATGGACCTGCGAATTTGACGGAGAATTGTTGGAAGGGTCGTCAACTGCAACTACGTTGAAGAAAATGGCGTTGGCTGGAGAAGACAACAGTGAAGGAAAAAGGTTGGCGGCTACTGTTGAAGTTGAAGGAAAAGTGAAAAGGGAAGGGGCAAATATGGAATTCTCTTTAACAATCCTAAACCTAAATGGAAGGGCTACGACAATGAATCCATTCGTGGGCTGTGCATTGGGTCCAGCCCATTTAAAACCTTTCTACATTTTGAAGTCATTTTCATGTAACATTACTTTAGTCCCATTACGGATTTGGGAAAATTTGCGTCGGAATTTTTCAATTGGAGTTTATCATACTCACAAGGATCGAGGAAGAAATTTTCTTTTTATCACCTCGACATGAGGACGAGTCTTTTTTTTAAGTCGAGGTGAATCTGATGTGAATCTGATGTAGGACAATATTAGATATTTAGCATAGTTTTAGTTATTATTAGTTTAATTGTTAATTTTAAGTTAATTAGTTCTTAATTAGTATTTTGGATGTAATTAGTTATTAAGTTATTTTTGTTGTAAGGCTATAAATAGCCATTTCTTAGAATTGTAAATGAGCTTTTTGAAATATCACTTTAGAATAGAATTTTGGTTTTTTTGAGAGTTCTCTCTCTTTTGGGATGGACTTCCCTTCTTTTAGCTATGGATTTGGCCTAATCTTAAATTTGTTGCGTCAATATACTTTATTTGATTATGTATTTGACCTAATCATAAATCCGCTACGTCAATATGCCTAGGACCTATTAGACTCAAAATTGACAGGTTGAGAACTTATTTGACATTTTTAAAGTTCACCTAATATTGAAAATTCTGAATATGTTCTTTTAAAAAATTAAGGGACCTATTTAGCACATACATGAAAATTTAAAGAATAAGCTTATAATTTTACGTATTATTTTCATCTCATGGTGTATTTGGTTCGAAGTCCAACTTCCAAGCCCAAAAGTACGGCTTCAGGTTGACTTTGGGAGCCTACCTTCGCTCGTATCAATGGTATTTTTGTTTACAGTCAATCTGAGAATCCATTCCAATGGAGCTTTCTGCATCTCCCCGCCTCCTAAGTTCTCCCACTTCGCTGATGCTACTGAAACCCAAGGTTGGGATTAGGGTTCCTCAGATTTCTTCCTCACCCTTCCATCTTCACCGCTCTTTTTTATCTCTTAAACTCAATGACAGAATGGAATTTAATAGGACAATATGTAGTGCTTCTTCATCTGAAGGAAACGGGTCACCGGTAGTTACTTCTTCAAATGCTTCAGGTCGATTCTGAACCCAATTTTAGATAGATACTAATTGATTTTTCGTCATGAGCTTTCCGATATTGCTGTTGCTCGTAGTGAATTTTTGTTCTGTTCGAAATTTCAGGGCCTCGAGTGGGCGAAGTGAAAAGGGTCACTAAGGAAACAAATGTATCGGTTAAGATAAACCTGGATGGTTCTGGGATTGCGGATAGTAGTACTGGGATTCCATTTCTTGATCATATGTTAGATGTAAGTGGTTCCCCAATTTTGAACTCCTTTCCGGAATTTTCTGTTTCTTTTAAGAAACTATGAAGTGAATGCTCTGTGTTCTATATAATGTATGCTAAGTCTTTCATCTCTGGTCCAAAATTCTATTATAATGTATGCTCAATGGTGGTGTTATTTGGTTGGGAAATAACCCTTCATAGCTGAGAGGAAGTGGTGGTTTCAGCTTTTTCTATCTGAAATTTTGATGGAGTATTTTAGGCCCGGTTTGATAACCATTTGGTTTTCTTACAATTTCTTTACAATGATTTTTATCTTTCTTAAAAAACATTTGAATTCTTAGCCAAAGTCTAAAAACAAAAACAAATTTTTAAAAACTACTATTTTTAGTTTTCAAAATTTGGCTTGAATTTTGAAAATATTTGTAAAAGTAGATAACAAAACAAATAAACCAATAGGTGGAAGTAGTGTTTATAAGCTTAATTTTCAAAAACCAAAAATCAAAAACTAAGGCCCCATTTGATAACCATTTGGTTTTTGGTTTTTGGTTTTTGATAATTGTGCTTGTTTTTTCACAATTTCTCTATAATGAGTTGCATCTTCTCTACAATGGTTTCCATCTTTCTTAAGAAAACACTTGAATTCTTAGCCAAATTCCAAAAACAAAAACAAAAACAAGTTTTTGAAAACTATTTTTTTTAGTTTTCAAAACTTGCTTAGTTTTTGAAAACACATCTAAAAAGTAGATAAGAAAACATGGAAAGTCATAGGTGGAAGTAGTATTTATAGGCTTAATTTTCAAAAACCAAATGGTTATCAAACGGGGCCTAAATGGTTATCAAACGGCGCCTTAGCTGTCAAAAAATTTGAAATAATGTTATATAGTAGTTGATCTTGTGATTGTATTGGTGAGTAATTTTGAATTTTGTTTTTGCTTGTTTGATCATGTTAGCAACTTGCTTCACATGGGGTTTTTGATGTGCACGTAAGGGCGACGGGAGATATCCACATTGATGATCACCACACTAATGAAGATGTTGGCCTTGCAATTGGATCGGTATTGCATAACCTATTGTATAAGTTCGATTCTTAATTTTCCAGATTGTTGTACTGTATGACCGGAGACATTTTCTCTGTTGATGCATGCCAATTAGAGTTAAAAAATGTTTTCTGTGGCTTATGAACTGGTTCGTTTTCAAAATTTCAGGAAAAACTCAATTCTCAGTTTCTTCATCTATTTTCTATTGCAAGTTAATGTGTTAGATCTTTTTGCTCTGTAGGCTTTACTGAATGCACTTGGTGATCGGAAAGGAATTTACCGGTTTGGAGACTTCTCAGCTCCTCTTGATGAAGCACTTATACATGTCTCACTAGTATGATCCATGTGATATTTTTCTTTATACTTGCATATTTTTGGTGTTAATAAAGATTGTTAGATCATTTATCAATGCAAATTACAATTGTCTTCAGCTGGGAACTAATCTTCAATTAACTTCAATGTCTCACTTGTTAGAGAATAAATCCCATAGTTTCAGAGCATAAACTAATGGTGTGGGTGCAGTAATGCTATTGTTAGAGCTGCACAGTTTACAAATTAAGCTAGATAGGCGTACAATTTGTTTTTCTTTTTTTTTTTATATGATAAACTTTCATTGAGGAAAAAAAATGAAAGAATCAAAGGGCATGCAAAAATAAAACCTACAAAAAAGGAGCCAAACTATAAAAAGGGGCTCCAATCAAGTAAAATAAGACCTAAGGCCTGTTTGGGGCATTGAGTCGAGTGTGTTATAATAGTCTGGGTTATAATAGTCTATGGAGTTAATTACAAAGTAACTTCATAACTGAAGCCTAGAGAGAAAGATGAAATCTAACAAGGGACTAAACATTGCTTGAAGATCTCTCCAACCCTCTAAAGATTCTAGATAGGCTTATGATTTGAGCGGTCAGTAAATCAGTTAGAGCGGGGAAATAGGAGGATTAGGAAATGGGAAGGAGAACCTGTAGTAGCTTTCCAAATCTAGGGTTAGGAGGGTTGAGGTCTCTCAGATGTCCTAAAGATAAAAATCTTCATTTTGTACTTACTCTGATTTCGCAAGTATTCTTTATGCCTTTGCTTATTTTTATTTCTTCTGCATTCTAGTAACTTGGGTTAGAGTTGATATACAGGATTTATCTGGCCGGCCACATTTGAGTTATGATCTAGAGATACCCACTCAGAGAGTTGGAACATATGACACCCAGGTGTTTTACACATTTCTTTTTTCATTTATGCTTCAATGCCATCATCTCGGTTATATCAGAATCGTTTCTTACTTCGATTTTTTTGTTAAATGTAATCTAATAGTTGGTGGAGCATTTCTTCCAGTCTCTGGTGAATACCTCTGGTATGACTCTTCACATTCGACAGGTAAAAAAAACTTGCAGTTTTATAACATGATGGAATAGAGCCTAAAACAAATTAAACAATGAATTATGTAACTTTTCAATGCTTGTTGTATTTACCTCATTTCCCATAATCTGTTTTTGTAGTCCTAGTTGCATATTACAATAATGTTTCTTGGAAGATTTTCAAAACATGGTGTTTCCGCATGAGTCAAGTTTCTTATCTTATCCATCAGGCTTATGATTTTCTGCTCATTACAGTAGCTATACTGGACGGCTAGTTTTTGTACCTAACTTCTGTTCTAAATTCATTTTCTTTCAAAAACAATTGTTGATGAACAGCTCGCCGGAAAGAATTCTCATCATATTATTGAAGCCACGTTCAAAGCATTTGCCAGGGCCCTTAGACAAGCAACAGAGTATGACCCACGCCGTCTCGGCACCGTGCCCAGGTAGGATATCCTACTTATCATTTTGGTTTAGACATCTCTTTTCTTTCTTTTATTTGGAGAATCTCCTGGGTAAATTCTGACATGCCATGACAATGTTTATATTCTTTGGTCTACAGTTCAAAAGGTGTTCTAACACGCACTTGATTGTTGGCATCATCATGCCAAGACAAACTTGTGCCTTAATACGGTAAGGTATATTTGTCCTACGTGCCTTATTACGTTGTGACCATGGCGATTATGTCGAGTAACATCCTTTTGTTTACTTAGTGATCATTGATTGGAGCTCTGCTTCGTATACGTGCGATCAACACTTGCTTCAGTCCTGTTTGGAGATGGATGTTTGAGTAGAGAGATGATGGCAGAAGGATTCTTGTATGGTTGATGATAGAACAATATTGTATATGAAAAAGAAACTTATTCCTCGGCCCGAGTCATTTTTCGTCGTATGTCACTGTTGTAATAATATTTATGCATTTGACATCTAATGCCATCTTCTATTGTTGACCAATAAGGCTCAAATTGCAGTAGCTGAGGATTGATATGTTTTATGTATTCCTGTTTTATCTTTTTATTTATTTCTCATTGGTGAGAGGGGAAAAGAACAGAAATGGCTTCTCCAGATGTTAGGTAGTTCCAAAATTTTGTAGTATTTCTATTGGAAAATTGTCACTTTCATTGTAGTTCAAAAGCTGATTTACAACATTCAATGCCCACATGTTACATAGTAAGCCAATTTCTGAAGATATGAACTCGAATGCTAGGCATTAAAGTGAGTATAGTTCAATGGTAATTAATATGTATCATCGATCAAGATATCAGAAATTCAAATTCTTCCACTCTAAATGTCAACTCAACAAAAAAAAAGGACTCAAATTTTAGGTCTTAAGTGAAGTGAGGTACAAGAGCTCATCATCTATACTCAGTTTTACAACTTTCAATTCTTTTCTACTTTGCTTGCAAGCCAATTTCAGAGACAAGAAAGTATAGATTATGAACACTTCGTATGATCAATAAGGTGGGAGCATAGCAACAAAAGTAGCTGCATGCCTCACAAATCTAAGAGGTGAAATGTTATGTTAACAAATATTCATCTAGAGCTCAAATGTTCATGAATTACAATAATTCTTCAGCCTTATCCAAATCATGCAGTATATCAGATTTAACAGTTTCTGGCAGTGGCGCAGATGGCCCGGCCTTTGCATAAAAGCCGGCCAATGACCTTATTGCTTTCTCCAGAACAACGTAAGATTCCTGCAAGTGAATGAGAATGTTATTATAACTTCATTATGATTTGATCATCATGAACTACATTATTTGTTTTTCACTTGTATACCTCTTGAACAACTGTTTGTTGCCCCAACCAATTGCTTACATAATCTCGAATGGACTCTTTTGCAGCATCTGCAGTTCGTCTAAATTTAGCACCATTTTTTGTATCTTCCTGTAATGACTCACGCAGCGTCTTCACCAACTCCCTTGCAGACTTCAGGTAAGCCTTTGGCAATACTTTCCCGGATTTGGTTCTCTCATTTGGATCAAATATTGATTTGATCGTCCCGATAACTCCATCGCCCTCTTCCTCCTTGTCATTCGGCGTTGCTTCGGCCCGGGCCATCAATGGTGTCAATCCATTGTTGTTAAATGTGAGAAACGCAACCAATGACATGCCATTACTCAATAAATGACGTCTACAAACTTCTTGAGATGGAAGCACAACTTGAAACCTGGATCGCAGTTGATCTGTTATGTAGCATAAGACAGTCAAGAAAGAAAGAGTACATGAATGAAGCTTATGCCATTACTCAATACATTTGAATATTACAAGCATCAAAAGAATCTTCATTTTTCCAAGAATGAGAAGTGCTGCAAATGGCAACAGCTGGGAAAAAGAAAGTGCAATTATATTATTTGTCAAAGTTGCAGATCCAACACAGAAGCTTAACTTATGGCTACAGGTGATGTTACTTACACCCATTTTCACTTCTTGAGATTCTATCCAATGTTGAAATAGTTGTAGGACAGATCTTTGCTTGAATAAATGCAGCCATCTTCGTCCTTGTTTATTACTTCATCCCCAGCAATTCCCCCTGCAAGAAATAAGGCATTATTCTGTTTAATCGTGAGTTCCTCTTAAAACAAATCTCCCCATTACAGACTGTGATGCGAACAAATTACAAAACCAAACCATGGAAATCTTTTCTAACTTAAGAGCCATTGAGCTTGCTGTTGATTCTATTCATCAATTGAATGCCGAATTTGCGACAGAAACATTCGCATCAATTCAACCAGAAATTAAACAGAAGTGAGACGCATCCGTCGACCTCAAGCCATGTGTGTGAGTGTGCATAAAATGGAGTATGTTGCAGATGCAAACAGAGAAGAAGCTGGCATCGAAAAAATACCTAATCCTTAACTTTGTGCCGGCATTGTACGAACCAGCGAAGAATCAGCGGAAGCAAAATCCACGGAAGAAGGTGAAGATTTAAACAACCTAATCAGGTGAGGAAATTGAAAGGGGATAAGTTCGCGTATGAAAATGAAAGTAAGGAACTTTGAGCGCCGTCTTACTGGATATGCAACGAGAGGCTTCGTGTCAATCTCTTGGTTCAGGGCAAAATTGGGATTTGGGAAAGGAACCAGGTTTATCATTTGTCCCAAGGCGATGGATAGATTTTTTTTTTTTTTTTTTTGAAGCTGCAGAAAAGCACCAACAAACTACACTACAACACCTGAACCTCCTCCTCAATCAAGGAGAGAAAATCCATTGGAAACCTATTTTTCCAGACTAAAGAGCACCTGGAAGAAGATGTCAAAGCAGCTAGATTATGAGCGGCTTTGTTCTCCTCTCTAGGGATATTACAAAAACTAATGGAAATAACACTTTTAGACAAAGAGAGAATATCTTCCACAAACATAGAGACTTCCAATAAGTTCGAATCAAGATGATTAAGAAGATGAATAACCTCTCTCGAATTAGACTCGACTATCAGCGAAGGAAGATTCTCACCACGCCAAGCCACGAGCTCCTTAAGACCTTCCAAGATTTAGCCATAAAATCTTTTTTAGTTAAATTATACGTTAAGGTGCTGTTTGGAGAATGGGAGTTTGAAATTTTGGAGAGTTGGAAAGTCTGGATTTGGGTATATAGTTGTTTAATTTGAAGTTAGGAAGTCTATGTTTAAAGTGTAAAGTTGTTTAGTCTGAAGTTTTGAAGTCTGTATTTGAAGGGCAGATAACTGTTTTTTTTTTTTTTACAGTTTTTTTTCTACAATTTTTCACAATTTCATTATTAGGGACTTCTTTATATGAATCTTAAGAATGAGATTTTTGCTTCTTATTGTATGTATTATTTACAAATTTCTTTGAAGAAGACAAAAACAACTTTCACAACAAAATCTTATATTATGTTTTCAATATTTTCACATTAATGCAGTTTTTTTTTTAAATGGACAAAAAATAATAAGTTTTGATTTAGGAAATTAATTTTTGCACCTTATTGTATGTTTCCTTTATAAATTTATTTGGAGAAGAAAAAAATAACTTTCATTACAAAACCTTATATTATGTTTTCAATATTTTCACATTAATGTCATTTTTTTTAAATGGACAACAAATAATAAGTTTAGATTTAGGAAATTAATTTTTGCACCTTATTGTATGTGTCCTTTATAAATTTCTTTGGAGAAGAAAAAATAACTTTCACTACAAAACCTTCTATTATGTTTTCAATATCCCTCACATCAATGTCAATTTTTATTGAATGAACAAAATAAGTTAGATGTATGATATTAAGAACATTACACAAGTATAATAGAACATGACGAAATTTAAAGGGCAACAATGGTCAATTTCATGGTTTCAACAAAAAATAGTGAATGGTCAATAAAGGCCAAGTTCATGGTTACAACAAAAAATATAGTTAATGGCCAATAAAGACTAAGGTCATTGTTACAACAAAAAATATAGTTAATGGCCAATAAAGGCCAAGTTCATTGTTACAACAAAAAATATAGTTAATGGCCAAGGAGTCAAACACGTTAGTGGTTCCTAAGACCAATCAAGGTCATTAATTACAAACAAAAAACGTGGTAAAAGATAAATCAATCGAATTCATGGGAGCACAAAATAGGGTGAAGCAGGATGGATCATTCACTTCTTCCTAGAAGGTACATGCAGTAATCTCGTTTGTCTTCCATCGGGACAAACATGAAGCTAGCGGTCTTCATTTGATTTGTGAATATGATGCCCATCAACGTTATGCTTTCCTATTGTGACAATGACAGTGTCAATTATTTTAGAATGTTTGACACCTTCGTGCGCCGACTATCATCAAGAGCAAAGTTCGATTGATGCCAGGATGCAATCCGCTCTAGCTGGGTATTCTGCATGTCCATTACTGTGTGCACGATGTCTAGCATTTCAGACTGATATGATGAACATTTCCTCTTGTTTCCATGTGACGCAATCTCTGAAGCCCGCTAGTTGGTGTCTCGAGATTTTCTTCCTCAGTCAGATTGCTCGCGCCCATTGACTAATGAGGGTTCTAGTACATGATGTTCTTGGGATACTTCCATCTCCACATCTACACCCAGTGGCTCGACATTATTCGATGCCATGTCACCAGGAGTCTCTACAGCTGCCCCCGTCGCACGATCCTTACCAAATACAAACTCCAACTCATCAAAATGAGAGAATGGATTATTTCAAAGTCCCTTTGCACCAGGATAACCCTGCATTTCCAAACAAATATATTATTATCTGTAGTTGGTAGTGTAACTAATATGCATAATTTAAATTTGTAGTCATACCCTGACCCATGCATCAAAGATGTCCCTTTCCACATCCACACACCTAAACTCTTCATTCCATCTGAATCCACTACACCCGGATCCAAGCATCTCAGCAATGGCTATGTATTGTCTCTTTGGGGTCTTAACCCTACAGTCTACCGTATTTGTTGATTGAATACTACAATTTTGTATTTTTTCCTTTAGCATTCGCAATAGATGTGCTAAGTATCCGGGCCAGAATGTGTCGTTGTCTGACCTCCAACATCCCTCGTGGACCATATGAACAAGGCACTCTACCAGCTTGGCATCCTCGAACTTGGTGTTAGCTTTATGAGCTTCAATCATACGACTATATATTTTGATGATAACAAACCTTTGAATTACTAATGATTTTAGTTTTTTAAAGTGTACAGTGTAGAGCTTGAAAAGACGATTACAAGGATTTTTGAATTACTCAAATCAGACGTCAAACGAGAAAGTTATGGGCAATGACGCGGGCGAATAACATTGCGACACGTAGCCATTTTTAAAGACCGTTGGAACTATTTTTAAAATTATTTTTAATCATTCTTTTGTCATTTTCCTCCCAAATTTCCTCCACTCTTGATCTATTTAACCTAGATCCAATGACCCAAATTTTACCTTAATTTTGAACCTTATTTAAACATCTTTTTCCCTCTCTTTTCATAATCTCTTCTCTCTCAAACTTATTGAAAGGCTCTCTCCCAATAATCCATTGTTAGTCATTCTTCAAAGCTTCATTTTTATTATACACTTTTTGTGAGAGATTTTCTTTTTGTGAGGATTAGATAATTTTGAGTGCTACAAACTTGTGTATCTACTATTGTGAGAGTTTTTATTTTTGTGGGGGTTTTAATTTCATCTTTCAATTGGGTTTTGTATTAAGGTGTGGGAACACCTTGGAATTTTGAGTGAGCGATTTATTCCTAAACCCAAAAAAGGATTTATAGTGGTTTGATCCTAAACTTGATAAAACGATCGTAGTGGTTTGATCTTGAACCAGTTAAAATGATCGATATAAGTTGGATCTTGAACCTGCAAAAGGATTGGTTGGGGGTTGATTCTTGAACCCGTAAAAAGAGTGGCAATCGGTTTGGTTTTCACCAATAAGAGAACCGTCGCAGTAAAATTTCCAAGAAGGTGTCTTGGGGAGTGGAGTAGGGATTTTCGAACCACTATAAAAACTTTTGGTGTCATCTCTTCCTCTCTACTCCTTTACTTTACGCTATTCAATTATTTATTTGAGTAGATTGCATGCTTAGAAAAGTTTATTCTACATTTCTAGCATTTTTAAAGTGCTTATTCGATTAGGTTTTATTGAACTATTTTAGTTTAATTCTTTCGAAGAAGTTTTAATTTTTTGTAAGCAACCTTATTCACCGACCTCTAGTGTTGCCATACGATCCTACACTTGGACCAGCAGTGCTTCTTAATTCTCTCAATACCTGCCATTTTTATACATGAATATATACACATTACCTCAAAATTAGTTGGGTCATATTGCAATAAGTATGTAGGATCGTAGGTGGAATAAAACATACATTCAATTAATAAGTTAAAAGTTTGATTCAAATGTTTAGATTTAACATAAGTACATCAACCAATTAAAAGAAAATACAAATGATCGAGTTCAATTCCTAAAATAATAATAATTGTCATCATCCATGATCACGATCGTGTCCATTCAGCAAATATTCTTTCAGCCATTTCATCCCACCATTGACCCCATTCGTTAGAACTTTCGATGAAACTTATATTATCTTTACCTAAGGGAATTGAAGGTGAGTCTTCCCCTCCTCATTCTTCGTATCTTATACTTGAACCCATCTCCCGACTGATAAGATTGTGGATGAGGCAGCATGTCATAATGGTTCAACATTGCGTCCAAATAGAGTAGAAGGATTTCCCCTGCAGAATGGTCCATCTCCCTTTCAACACACCAAATGCCCTCTCAATTATGTTCCTTGATGAGGAATGTTTCATGTTAAAAAACTCCATCGGAGTAGTCGGTGCATTCCATGATCCACGCCAGTCAGAGAAATGGTATCGCTCCCTCTATACGGTGCCAAGAATCCTTTCGCATTTGGGTACCCAACATCACATAAGTAATAATATCCTGTTGAATGTGAACCATTGAACACATTACCCGGTCAGTGGTGCAATTAAAAGAATCGCATGTATTAGGGTTTAATTTTTTTGTTTTATTACCCTTGGGGACCTTCAACCCATTAGGTCTTGATATTGTATCCCTAAGAACTTGTGAATCAGCAGCAGACCCTTCCCATCCTGGCATTACAAATATGAACTCTCAATTGGGTGAACAAACAGCAAGCACGTTCGTTGCGATTTCACCCTTCCTTGTCCTATATCTCGGGCGATCAGCGGCACTAACATTAACTTTAATGTATGTGTCACCCAATGCACCCAAACAATTCTGTATTGCAAAAGAAGATGGTACAAGAGTTACGTACATCATTCTAAATCGGCCTTCACCATATAATGGAGGGACATTAAAAATATGTATACCTGATCGCTATGCTTTTCGCTACAACACGCAAGTGCACGTGATCGAAGTAATAAAAACTGGAGTATTCCAGAGTATCTTACCCAAGGGAACGGGTTTTAACAAAATCTACTGAGACGACACAAAATTTATTTGCAAATTGCAATTGTGGTAACCAATGGTGTGAAAATGATTGAGTGGTTGTTTTTGCTAAAGAAAATAAATAAAAATGATAAAAGAGGGATTCAAACGTGTTTTTGCTCTATTGAAAGAAATTGCGGCCTAATTGCAATTGCATTCCTTTGACTTCAACACTTAAGCTTTGTAAACTTAATTCAACACCTATTCAACCTTCTATGAAGTATCTTTAGGAGGCTAAGCGATTAAACCGATATTTCTATGGCTAATACGAACTTAGTTAATTTTGAAACACAATTCTTTTGGTTTTAAAGGTTTTGCCCTATGTCTAGGGTCAAAAACAAATTCCTATGTCTAGGCTATTTTCCTTTATTGCTTTTATGAAATCTAAATTTTTATCTAACCTTTTCAGAATTAGACTCAATTTTTGTATACTAATCTAGGTGATCAATCTAGACTAATAATAAGCATTAAAATCAATAAAAGCAAACAAGCTATGGATGAAGCAAAGTTGCTCTCGCAATTAGGCCTTTATTCCTATCTTTAGGGCATCCACATGCTTGAATCCCAAAGAAGAAATTAGCTCATTATGGAAGAAATGAAAATCAACAAGTTAGAATATTGAAAATCCATAACGAAGTTGATAAAGAGATGGGAATAATAAGTAAAACTCAAAGAAAAATTTAAATGAAAGAAACTTTTATTGAATCAACTCAATACTCAATTACATTCAACAACTTTAAGCAACAAATTTTAACAATAAAAATGGCAGTAACTAATCCTAAGAAAAACAGAAACCTCAACCAAAGACTTAAAAACAAAAATACCCAAACTAAACTAAACCTTTTTTTGGCTCATGTCTCAATCGAACTCAATTCCTTCTCTTTCAAGAGGATTTGGCTCGTAACAACCTTCACTTTCGTGAGGAAGGATTGAGATGTTGAACTTTGAAGTTTTTTTTTTTTAATGAAGAAGAAGAAAACAGTAGCAAAGTAAAAAAAAACAGCAGAAAATTAAGATAAAAACAGTGCAGAAAAACCCATAAAAAGAAAAGAATGAAATTCAAAGATTCAATGTTTAACGAAAATTTAACAACTTACAACATTTAGATCAAAACAGAAACTAACTATAGACTAAACAATGAACAAAAATAGAGGAACATTGCTGGAAAAATGATAGAAAAACGCTGCTACGAAATGTGGGCAAGCAGAAGAAAAACCCAGCCACGTTTTGGATCGTTTTCCCCATTTTTTATAGACATTGAGGGCTAGGGTTTCCATCTATATGCTCCTTCAATCATGGGTCAAGGGTTGGGCATGAGTTCGGGCTTGAAATTCTCCATAAATCGAGCAAACTGCGTGAATCTTGGTGAATTTCCTTAATTTTCGTAATGACTTGATAGGTGCAGAGCATGCAATTGCATTACAATTGCATTTTTCTTCTTTGTTCTTCACCTTGCCTTCCCAAGGGAATGCAATTGCATTTCCATTTGCAATGTCTTCACTTCTTCAAATCTGCACAAAAACGCAACTTAAGCCAACTTTCTTGCATCTTTTTACTTAATTCCTTCTTTTATCATATTCCAACAAGCTTGCATGAATTTATTTAAAAATGTTATTTTTAGCTTGCTGTGTAATCAATAAAGCATACAAAAATGACAAAAATAACTTAGTTTAGGGTTAAATAATCCTCATAAATAAGAATTATCAATACCTCAAACTATTTCCACTTCGCATCAGTACTAAGTTCGTGATTGGCTCTGGTTTTTCAGTAGAATCTCATGGAGTCGCAATACTGCGCTAAGTACAAAGTTAAAGTGCCTAGATACTATCTCACCGAACCTTGCGAACTGTGTACGAATTATTCGGTTCTTAACATCATGGGCTAGGATGTGCAAGAACATTGCGACCATCTCCTCGACATCTACACATTTGGTCCCTACTAAATCGCCCGTTGTTCTCAGCATACTACAGAGGATGGTAAAACATTTTTTATCCATCCTCGTACTCTCGCGACAACATAGGTCACTTTTGTAGATCATACAGAAGAAAGTTAGTTGCCTAATTTGATGTCTAAGATATAGAGATTGGTGTTCTTTCCTATGATGGTCATTAAGTAGCAATTCTAACAATAGTAATGTTTGACGTTGGGTGGTTGTAATAATTGACAAAATGGTGATTAGTTTGTGGGTATCCATAATATGATGGAAGCACAAATATTCATTTCCTAAAACACAAAAGTTATCATTTGTTATTCATTTTCGTCCATGATTATATATTTCATGGGTTTCACTTAGTACAGCTAGAAGTCATTAACATGATATACGTTATGATCATCCCCCTATAAGCCCTATCAATAGTTGCATGATATTATGAGATCCTCTTACATGACCAATATTCATTTAAGGGATGCTACATCGAACTTCTTGCCGCACAATCATATCTGATTGGCCATTTGTTGCCACTACACCTAAACACATATTCTTCTTACGCAAAGGTTTAGGGGTTTAGGGTTTAGGGTATTTTAGGGGTTAGGATATTATGGTTTATGGTTTTAGGGTTTAGGATATTTTAGGAGTTTAGGGTTTAGGGTATTTTAAGGGTTAGGGTATTTTAGGGGTTTCTAGGGTTTAAGATAATTTAGGGGTTTCTAGGGTTTATGGTATTTTAGGGGTCGTTTGGTTCGCAGGTTTGGGTGGTTTGTTAAACCTGGGTTTATTAAGTCTGGGGTTGTTAAGTCTGGGTTTGTTAAGTCTGTGTTTGGATGGTACAGAAAATAGGTTTGTTAAGTCTGGGTTTGTTAAACCAGTGTTTGGATGGTGTTAAGTCTGGATTTGTTAAGTCTGTGTTTGAATTCTAATGTATTAAGCCTGAGTTTATTAAATATATATTTGGTTGGTAAATTTAAAATTTGTAATAAATAATATAAATTATTAATTAAAGCAATAAAAGCTATGTATTAAATTATATTTAAAATGTAACTTTTATTATGAAAGTATAGAGTATTATTTTAATAATAAATAAAATATTTTTAATACATTTGTCCACTTAATTTTCTTCCAATAATTATCTTATAGAATAAATATTTAATTGTTCATGAAAATATTTTCAAACTATTTACCAAAGTGTGAACAAATATAAACAAAATTTTTTATACAAATGTATCCAACATAGAATTAACCATAAAGAAAATGTAATCAATTATTTATTTAATGATTTATAACTTGTGCTAACAAAAGTTATTTACTACTTATCATGAAAATTACTATTAAACTTAACTTTCTATATTTAACTAATACATAAGGTTATAAAATTAAAGTATTTTAAATAATATTATTTTAAAGCTATTAACTTCAAGAAACACTAACCAAAATAGTTTAATTAATTAATTTTACAAATATTATGTCTTTAATTGACTATAATAACATGATTTTTACATTTTCAATAGAAAATGAGTTTAGGAAAGTTGTGGATTTAGAGAAATGAACTTTTTTTATCAAATGAAAATTGACGTATTAAATTTAGGTTTATATAATGTGTGTGGTTTGTAATTTATAATAAAATAATTTTTATTATAATTTATATGTTAATAAAAATTTTAAAATATAATAATAAGTTTCTTATAAATTATGAACTATTACTTTGTAAATGAAGAATTTATTTTTTAATATTATTATTAATCTAAATACTTTTTGAATAATTATTTTGTAAAATAAATATTTAGTTAGTTTTGTATTTTTTTTTCTAATATTTGTCAATGTAGGAACAAAATATAAAGAAATTCCTTCTTATAAATACATAATTATAATTGCTCTAAAATATGAAATATAACAAAACCGACATATCGGTTTATAAATTAATTATTACTATTTGAAATTTGAACTAAATTTATTTACTTATTTATTATAAAGTTATCATTAATTAATTATTTTTATCTAACTAATATATTTTTATTAAAAATTTAATGCATTTTAAAAGCATGATTAAAGATAAAATTGGGAGAAGAGAATCAAGTGGGTAAAGTGGGTAGTGTACAAACTTGCACAAAATCTGAAAAGCAAACAAGAGGGTTTAGCAAAATGAGAAGAGAAAACAGGGGTTAAGTTACTTGGCTACATGGGTTTGTAAAACTGGGAACCAAACAAGGGTTAGGGTAACTAAACCCAAACTCCCCCTTTAGTACCTGGGAACCAAACACCCCCTTAGGGTTTAGGAGTTTAGGGTATTTTGGGGGTTAGGGTATTATGGTTTAGGGTATTTTAGGGATTAGGGTATTATGGTTTAGGGTTTAGGGTATTTTAGGGGTGTAGAGGTTATGGTATTTTAGGGGTTAGGTTTCTAGGGTTTAGGGTATTTTAGGAGTTTAGGGGTTAGGGTATTATGGTTTAGGGTTTAGGGTATTTTAGGAGTTTAAAGGTTATGGTATTTTAGGGGTTATGGTTTCTAGGGTTTAGGGTATTTTAGGAGTTTAGGGGTTAGGGTATTATGGTTTAGTGTTTCTAGGGTTTAGGGTATTGATCGAAGGCTTTTGCTACAACACGCAAGTGCACGTGATCGAAGTAATAAAAACTGGAGTATTCTAGAGTATCGTACCCAAGGGAACGAGTTTTAACAAAATCTACTAAGACGACACAAAATGTGTTTGCAAATTGCAATTGTGGTAACCAATGGTGTGAAAATGATTGAGTGGTTGTTTTTGCTAAAGAAAATAAATAAAAATGATAAAAGAGGTATTCAAACGTGTTTTTGCTCTATTGAAAGAAATTGCGGCCTAATTGCAATTGCAATCATTTGAATCAACACTTAAGCTTTGTAAACCGAATTCAACACCTATTCAACCTTCTATGAAGTATCTTTAGGAGGCTAAGCGATTAAACCGATATTTCTATGGCTAATTCGAACTTAGTTAATTTTGAAACTCAATTCTTTTGGTTTTAAAGGTTTTGCCCTATGTCTAGGGTCAAAAATAAATTCCTATGTCTAAGCTATTTTCCTTTATTGCTTTTATGAAATCTAAATTTTTATTTAACCTTTTCAGAATTAGAATCAATTTTTGTATATTAATCTAGGTGATCAATCTAGACTAATAATAAGCATTAAAATCAATAAAAGCAAACAAGCTATAGAGGAAGCAAGGTTGCTGGTTGCTATGCTTTGCTACAACACGCAAGTGCACGTGATCGAAGTAATAAAGAAACTGGAAGTATTCCAGAGTATCGTACCTAAGGGAACGGGGTTTAACAAAATTCACTTAGAGTGACACAAAATTGGTTGCAAAACACAATTGAGGTAACCGAAATTTCAAAATATAAGAGTTTGGTTTTTTAACAAGAGTGAATGAAAATTCAATGAGTTAAAAATAGGGATTCAAGTGATTCAAGCACCTTTGGAAGAATGCGATTCAATTTGCAATTGCAATCATAGTTAACATGTGAGAACTAAGTAAACCAAGTTCAACTCCTATTCAATTTTGATTCAAAATCTTTAGGAGACTAAGTGATTAAACCTATATGTCTATGGCTAATCTAACTTAGATACTTTGCACACAACTCTAGTGGTTTTGGAGTCTCGCCCTATGTCTAGGGTCGATGTTCAGGACTTATTTCTAAGCCTTTTCGTCCATTGCTTTTGTGACATCTGCTTTCCCTTAACTCTTTCGATATTAAGTTCAAGCTTGATGAGCAATCACTAGTTGGCCGGCTAGGTTTACCCAAATCTAAATTCAACAAAAGCAAACAAAGTTCACATGCTAACTAGATTGTTTATGCTTTAGAGCTTTGCATTTTTCCTTAGGGCATTCACCAACTTGAACCCCTTGAGAAAATTTAGCTCATTGTAGAGAAAATGAAAATCCAAAAATTATTTGTTGAAAATTTCATAGTTTCTAAAAGAGGAAATAATTAACTTCAATGAAAACCTAAATGATTCTCTAAGTATAATTGCTCAAAATTCCTAGAATATACTACTGGACTTCATATTTTTCTTACTAAAAGAAAAAGCCTACTGGTAAATACACTTATAAAGGGAAACTGAAGACTTTTGACTATTAAACTTGACACTTCTTCTCCTTCCCACGACGTACAATCTGTAAATTTTGGCAAAATTCAGAAAGTGGTGCAACCAAAATACCGCCCAAGATCCCTTACTTCGATCGATTCAAAATTCGTTCAACTTTGAATCTTAATCTCTTCAACATTTGTTGAGGAGAGATCTTATTTCGGGAACTCGAAGTAACCAAATCACGAGCAAAAGAAAGAAAGAAAACATAGAATGAATCTTGAACTGCTGCTATGTTGAAGAAAAGTAGAAAAACCCATAAACAAAAAGTGCAGAAACTTGAATTCTCGTTGAATGAAGCTAAATTCATAAACTCTTTGAGCTACAATGTAAGGAATAATTGCGAAAATAACATAGAATTGAAATAGAACTGAACTAATAACAATTGGAAATCAAATGTTGCTACTGTCGACGAAAGAAAACAGAAAAATTAAAACCCAGGACGAACGCCCCTCTCCCTCCTCGGCTTCCTCCCTTTTAAAGTAAATCCGAGCCTCCTTTCCTTCCAAATTTGGATCCTTCATTATTGGGTAGAATTTGGACAAGATTTTCTTGCTGGAAATTCTCCATAAACTGTGCAATTCACGCAAATCTCGGTGATTCCCGCAAATTTCGTTCTTGACTTGTTGATTCAGAGAATGCAATTCACCTTGCAATTGCATTCTTCTTCCTTGTTCTTCACTTTACATTGCAAATGGGAATGCAATTGCATTCCCTTTTACAAAATCTTCAAATATGCACAAAAGAACATCAACTTAAGCCAACTTTATTGGATCTTTCCACTTAATTCCTTTTTTATCAGATTTCAACAAGCTTGCATGAATTTATAAAAAATGTTATTTTTTTCTTGCTTGTTATTCAACAAAATCCACAAAACTGGCAAGAATAACTTGGTTTTAGAGTTAAATAATTCTCATAACTGAGAATTATCAGTTGCTCTCACAATTAGGCATTTATTCCTATCTTTAGGGCATCTGCATGCTTGAATCCCAAAGAAGAAATTAGCTCATTATGATGAGGATGAAAACAGTAAATTAAAATGTAGAAAATCCATAACAAAGTTAGATAGAAATTGAGAGATCAACTAAATTAAATGGGAATGAGAAACAACACTTGAATGGATACAAAATTCATAATTAAATAACCAAATAAAGGGAAGAACATTCCAAAACAATAAGGACAACCAATCTGGAAATTTATTAAGAAAACTTGATGTAAAACCAATCTAGTAAACTCAAAATGAAATAAAATCAGAAACTAAAAACTACAAAAACTAAAACTTCAACGGTAAAAGAAAACCCAACTAGAACAAACTCAAAACATAAACTAAAAATAAAAATTACAAATGCTGAAACAAAAACTAAAAAGGATAAAAACAGAAACTCAAAATGATAAAAATGTTTGCATTCCTTGCTTCAATCGATCCAAATACCGGTTCAAAGGCAAATGGATCTTTACCTCCTCGAACTTTCGTTGAGGAGGGACCAAAGTCGAAAATTACATAACTAAGATGAAGAAAAACTTGCTGAAAATTGACAAAAAAACGTGAACTTCGGACTGTGGGCGAGCAGAAAAACCCATGCCACGTTTTGGATCGTTTTCCTCATTTTTATAGGCATTGAGGGCTAGGGTTTTCATATTTGTACTCCTTCAATCATGAGTCAATGTTTGGGCATGAGATTAGGCTGAAAATTCTCCAAAAATCGAGCAAATCCCGTGGATTTTGGTGTTTTCCCGAAATTCCCGCAACTTCCAGAAATTCCAGAAATGCAATTGCATTTCAATTGCATTTCTGTTGCATTATTTTTCAGCTCTACCAAAATTTTCCAGAAATGCAATTGCATTTTCACCAGCATTTTTGGGCTGAAAAGTCTCCTAGAATCGAGCCAAACGCTGTGGGTTTTGGAGCATTTTCGTGATTTCCACAATAAATTGATATGTCTAGAATGCAATTGCCTTTTCTCTCTTGTTCACCACCTTGCTTTCTCAAGGAAATGCAATTGCATTTCATTTGCATTTTCTTCATTTCTTCAAATTTGCACAAAACAACAATTTTAGCCAATTTTCTTGTATCTTTTCAACTTAATTCTTCTTTTTCCATACTCCGACAAGCTTGCATGAATATATCTAAAAATGTTACTTTTAGCTTGCTCGGTAATCCATAAAGCATACAAAAATGACAAAAATAACTTAGTTTAGGGTTAAATAATCCTCATAAATAAGAATTATCAGGTATTTTAGGGGTTTTGGAGTTATGGTAGTTTTGCTTAGGGTTGAAGAATTGAATTTCAATTCAACTTATAAAACTCACTTTTTTTTTTTATAAAAACACAATAACTTTTTAATTTTTTTCCGTTCTTTTTTATAAACGGTCATTTCTTTTACAAAAATTGGTTGACAAAAAATGGTTTACAAAAATGGTCACTTCTTTTTAATACTATCCACAAATTTTAATTCAAACAAATCCTTGTTTAAAAAAAAATAGTTTTGGTTCACAAATAGGATAATCATTTTTTTTAACAGTTGATTATTAGGACCATGGTTTTCAAACACTTTTCTTCTTCTTTTTCTTTTTTAACACTGACCTCTTTCTTGAAAGACTGACTTTTTTAAAATCATTTGGATAATGACTTTTTTTAGAGAAAAAAAGACAGTGACTTTTTTTAAACATTTCAATAATGAGTTTATTCCATTTTTTAACCATCCAGATATTAAATTTATTTCATCTAATATTTTGACTATGTATATGTATCACGAGAAATTACAAATAATCACTCTATGCATTTATAGTAGCTAACATTCCATTATTGAAAAAAAAAATTCCAACACGTGAAGAATAACAATGTATTAAGCACTGGTCAAAATAAAGAACAACAATATATAAAGAACAATGGTCAAAATGTGAGTAATTTACAAAACGAACAAGTGTTGCATAATAGTCCAATATGATACACGTAGAAAATAAAAAAAAATTGAACCTCGAACTAAGATCTATGATGTAGGGGGTCGTACCCTGCAAATAGTACAAGTGAAAACTAGATTAGTATGGTAATATAAACTTAGACCCTAGAGATATGAAACAAATGAAGAAGGAACGAGCACCTTAGTTACAAGGTTCAGGTCGAAGGGATGTTAGATGTGGCTGGGAATGAACAGAGTACTGTAACATTTGAAGGAGATTAATGAATACATGAACAAAACAAATGTATTATCATAATATACGTATAAAAGAGAGAATGAAGGGAAAAGAAAGTACTCACAAATTATGGGAGGTGCTCAAGCTGTGGAGTTGTGCTCAAAGGGTCCTAATGTGTAATATTGTGTATATATAGGGGAAATGACATTCAATAAAAATAGCAGTGCTTACAAAGGTAGTTGGGTGCACTTATTGTCATAAGTGCACCCACCACCATTAATTAGAAGGGATTGAAATGAAAGTATAGTTAAACACAACACCAACCTAACACACATCCAATATTAAAACTTGGACTCAGAGATACATGTGGGAATAGAATGACAAGTGAAATAAGTGTAGCATTTAATACACACCAGGTCATTTAAACTAAATGTCACAGCATACAATAAACTATTAAAATATAAACAACATTAAAATACCATTAAACCATAAACAGAGAAAGTTGTTGTAAAATTAACACATATCTGAACCAAACAAAATTTCAAAGTACATGGTATATTACACTTGGCCTCGGAGATCCACGGTTTCATCCATCAAAATCAATAGTATATTAAACTTGACCTCAGAGATACACGATTTCATACGTCAGAATAAAATTTTAGGGTAGAAGGTATAACAACATGGCATGTATAATTTGAACCAAATAGACTGAGGAAATCAGAGAAATTAAGGATAAAAAATAGAGAAGAAAATTAGGAACTGAGGGTGAGAAATAAAGAAAAGGTAAAAAAAAAAAAATTATGAACAAAGGTGAGACATAGAGAAGATAATCAAAATGGTAAAAAAAAAAAAAGAACTGAAGGTGAGAAACAGAGAAGAAGAATGGAAAATGTAAAATATATATATATATATATATATATATATATATAAATTGAGGGTCAGAATCAGAGAAGAAGAAAAAAAAACATAAAAGTACATTAAATTTTTTTTATCAGTACTCATCATCGACCTTCGGATTACTCCATTTAAAAAAAAAAATTGTGTTCATCATCAACCTTCAGAATACAAAGAACTTCATTAAAAAAAATTAGTGCTCATCGTCAACCTTCAGAATTTCGAAAAATACATTACAAACAAATCATGCCCATCATCGACCTTCAGACAGGAAGTGCGAAAAAAATCAATGCTCATCATCGACCTTGAGGGAAAATAAAACAAACCTTATTGAGAAAAGCTCCCCCACCAAGCTCCAATACGTGACGACAGCCCCTACCAAGCAATTCCAATACAATAGGAGAAATGCAAATGAAATGTAATTGCATTTTCAACGCAAAAAGGGTAAGGCCATGCATTAAACAAAAAAAGGAATGTAGACCGTTTCCTTGTAAAATTGACCTAAAACGATTTGGTCTTTTATCTTTCCCTCATTGTCTTCCTCATTCAAGTATTACAACTTCTTCACTCAAGTCGTACAACGCTCCCAACTACCACCATGAGTGCTCCATCAAACACCTAAAAATGCAGATCAAAACGCTTAATGGCAGAAGAAGATTCGGCACTCCAAATCGCAAACCCACTGCCACATTCATCTCCACCCACTTCAAAACACAAAGAAACCATGGACCAAGATCTTTTCTCCTTAAAACCAGGGTCAAAAGAATGGAAGGAGAAATTGCGCTAACTATCAGACGAGCAATGGGAACGACAAATGGAGATGGAACAACCGCTCCAATCTCAGAAACCGATAACATCTCCATTAGAAGCAACTTCATCTAAGCCTCGGGAAGCAAAAAGAGGAACCCAAGAATGGTGTGATCAGATTCAGATGATGCATGAGCGAAGGAGAGTGGCAGAAATCAAGTAAAAGCTTTTAGGGCTCCATTATAGTTCTAAAGAGGACGAAGAAGAACAACAACTCACACCCGCATTGAACTCTTCATCCCAAGAAATCAATTTGACCAAGGAAGAAGATGAAGAAGTTAGAGAAATTTCACTGCCCAAAGAGGTAAAAATTCAATTACCCCCTATTCCAAAATTTAGTAGGAGAAAATGCCTTGCCAGGAAGCAAGTACTGCCCCCGAATGTGCTGAAGAAAAAAATAAAAGCAGCAAGGGAAAAGAATAGAGGAATGGTGGGCAAAGATGTGGAAAAAATGCCCCCACCTCGAGCCTAAGACAGTCTAGAGACCCAACCCTCAGCCAAAGAAGAATGAGCACAAAAGGCTACTGAACGTGCTAGGGAATTGGCCAAGATGTTCCATGAACAACACATGGCAACATGGGTTATCGCGAAGAGGCCTTCTTGATGGTCTGCAGTACTTGTAGAAGCTGAGGAAAAGGAATTTGAAAATAGAGAACAAACGAGGAGAGAAGAGGTACAAATTTTTAACTTATATGAATATGAAAATATTGTTGAAATGAGTGAATTGGAGCCTAGGAGGGATTCTCCTGCTAGCACCCCATCACCTGAGATGAGGGATGTACATGAGCAGATTGAAAAACGGGGGAAATGATGTTCAAATCTTGAAAAAAATAAAGAATGCGGAAGGGAAGAAGAACAATTAGAAGTGGAAAACGAATAGGACTAGGAAACCGAAATCAAAGAGAAAAAAGATACTGAAGATGAAGGAAAGAAAAAAGATGAAGAAACAGATGAAGAATAAGAAGAGGTGCAAGAAATAGACTCATAAGAATGGATGCCCACTCCTAGGAGAAAAAAGAAAAGAGTAACTGAAGAAGAATATGAACTAGAAGTTGTTTAAGAGGTTGTGGACATGCAGACAAGAAGAATTTTTTTTGAGAAGTTGGCATTGAATGGAGAACTGAGTTTTTCTAGTGATGCAGGAACTTTGCCCCAATTCATTACATCAGTCATCCAAACAAGAGGATGAGAGAATTTGTGCATACACCCGAATCCAGTTTCCCACAAACTAGTTGTAGAATTTTATGCTCATATGGGAAGCGACCAAATGAATGAACTCATCATTCAAGGAAAAACAGTAAAGTACTCAGCAAGAGACATAAACCAAGTCTACAACTCAAATCCTTGAGAAATCCGACTGGGAATGAAGCAATGGAAAACTCCACAGAGGGGCAGTTGAACGAAGCCTTGTAGTTAATAGCTCGAGAGGGAACTGAGTGGACAATTACTTGTCAAAGAAAGCGCCATCTAACAGTAGGGGATTTGAAGAACGAACCCACGGTATGGCTAAACTTTATTAGGAATCGAATAATGCCAACATGTCACTATTCAACCATCTCACAAGACAGAATAATTCTATTGTATAGCATTTACAAAAGGCTTGACATCAATGTGAGCAGAATAACAAGGAATGAGTTGGTTTTTAGAGGAAAGAAGAAATTTGGAAAACTTTTCTTTCATTCTCTTATTACCCAATTATGCAAGAAGGCACATCTTCCAGTAGAAGGCAACCTTGTGGAGATCTATCCTTTAGATGCAGCGGGGGTAAGATCCTTGATGATCCACAATGCTAGAAAAGCAAAGAGATACTCGCGGCCAAAGGAAAGAGTGAATGCAACAGGCAGTGGGGTTGCAAATGCAATTGCAACCCAATTGCATTAAAATAGCAAACTCTCATTAAGGGCCGAATTGAAGAGGATGAAGGAGAAAAATAGAAAGTATTGGGCCTATGTCAAGGAGCAAAATGAAGCAATCAGCAAAACACTTTCAGGGCTATCCAAAGGCAAAGGACCAACCTTTCCGAACTTCTCCAACGACTTACTCGACAGCCCAATCAGCGATGAAGATGAGGACGACACTTCTTCAGATGAATAAGGAGTTGTTGCACCTTAATTCTCTTTTATGCAAACTGATTTAATTTTTGTTTCTAGTACTCGAAGTAGTTGTCTTATTCTATTTTTTATTTAACTTTTATGTTCATCGTTAGGTGTTAGTCTATTCTCCAGTATTTTTGCTTCTTGTTTTGATCAATTTATTTGAATTTTTAAGTCATGTTCCTTGTTTAATTATTTTTAAAAAAAAAAATAGAAAGAACAAAATCCCTCAATGATGAAACTTTGGAATAAGCTCATCTCATTAAACACTTAGGGGTCCTTTGGTTCGCAGGTTTGGGTGGTTTGTTAAGCCTGGGTTTATTAAACCTGGGGTTGTTAAGTCTGAGTTTGTTAAGTCTGTGTTTGGATGGTACACAAAATAGGTTTGTTAAGTCTGGGTTTGTTAAACCAGTGTTTGGATGGTGCAAGTTTGGGTTTGTTAAGTCTGTGTTTGAATTTTAATTTGTTAAACCTGAGTTTATTAAAAGTGTATTTGGTTGGTACATTTAAAATTTGTATAAATAATAGAAATTATTTAATTAAAGTAATAAAAACTATATATTAAATTATATATAAAATGTAACTTTTATGATGAAATTAGAGAGTATTATTTTAATAATAAATAAAATATTTTTAATACATTTGTCCACTCAATTTTCTTCCAATAATTATTTTATAGAATAAATATTTAATTGTTCATGAAAATATTTCAGACTATTTACTAAAGTGTGAACAAATATAAACAAAATTTTTTATGCAAATATATCTAACATAAAATTAACCATAAGAAAATGTTATCAATTGTTTATTTAATGATTTATAACTTCTTGTGCTACGAAAAATTATTTACTACTTATCATCAAAATTACTATTGAACTTAACTTTCTATATTAACTAATACATAAGGTTATAAAGTTAAAGTATTTTAAATAATATTATTTTAAAAGCTATTAACTTCAAGATACATTAACCAAAATAGTTTAATTAATTAATTTTACAAATATTATGTCTTTAATTGACTATGATAACATGATTTTTACATTTTCACAAGAAAATGAGTTTAGGAAAGTTGTGGATTTAGAGAAATTAACTTTTTTTTTTATCAAATGGAAATTGACAAATTAAATTTAGGTTTATATAACGAGTCTGGTTTGGAATTTATAATAAAATAATTTTTATTATAATTTATATGTTAATAAAAATTTTAAAATATAACAATAAGTTTCTTATAAATTATGATCACTTTTTAATTTATTTTTTTAATATTATTGCTAATTTGAACACTTTTTGAATAATTATTTTGTAAAACAAATATTTAGTTAGTTTTGTAATTGTTTTTTTTTCTATCAATGTAGGAATAAAATACAAAGAAATTCCTTCTTATAAATTTATCATTATAATTGCTTTAAAAAATGAAGTATAACAAAGCCGACATATCGGTTTATGAATTAACTATTACTATTTTAAATTTGAACTAAATTTATTTATTTATTATAAATTTATCATTAATTAATTATTTTTATTTAACTAATATATTTTTATTAAAAATCTAATGCATTTTAAAAGCATAATTAAAGACAAATATATGTACTGTAGCAAACTTGGGGAGTATGAATAAAGTATTGTAGCAAACCTGGTGAGTAAGGTAAAGTACTGTAGCAAACCTGGAGGGTATAATAGTATGTACTGTAGCAAACTTGGGTGAACAAAACTGCCAACCAAACATGGGTTTGTTTAAACAAACCCATACTCCCCACTTCCAAAACAGGGAACCAAACACCCCCTTAGACTTTTCACATCAACCACATGACTTCTTTACTTTCCATAGTACTCACCACCCATCACCCTTAGTTTACACCACTAGAATTTAAGAAAAGTCAAGCTTGTTGAACATATAGGACCTGTAGATACCCACCCTAGAGCAAAATTTAGACAATGAGGACATTGCCTTATCTTAAGTCTGGGGGGGAGGGGGGAGTTGGTACAAGAATGTAATTGCAATTCAACAATTTATTTTTATTGATAACCCCACACTTTTGATACTTCGAATTCATGCTTTCTATTGTTATTTAAGGTGCAAGTTATGTATAATGCTGCCAGTTAAAAAAAAGAAAAAAGAAAAGAAAAGAAAAAAAATATATAAAGGGATACTCCTCTTTCTATAGGCAACCAAGTAACTAGGGAAAGTCATGATACTCATGATTGTCTCTGCATGAAAGGTTGATTCAAGAAATGAGTAGGTGAAAACGGTGATGTGTGCTCGTAGTCAACTACCTTTACCACAAAGTGTCGGTAAGTTGGAACGAAGGTACAATTGACTAAAGAAAGCTCCTCTAAAGAACATCAAATGTGAATAGTCTGACAGTACAAAAAAACAAATAATAATAATAATAACAAAAATAATAAGTTGGGGGGGGGGGATTTTTCAAGTTAGGAAATCTCTCATAAAGATGGCTTATATAGGAAGCAAGCAAGACCCACCTAGAATAATAGTGGTATGAACATAATGGAAGTGTGGGAGAGAGTATTGAGGTTAGAATAAGCTAGAAATGGAGTTGGTTGTGATAATTGGTGTTATGAGCTTGACACTTTCCTTGAGAAGAGTTACTGTTCTTTCTAACACTTGAAATAAACTTAATTGAAAATTTTTGTGGCTTTTCTGTTTGTTTTGATAATTGCTTAAGGACAAGCAATTACTCAAGTTTGGGGGTGTGTTAATTCTCATTTATGTTGATTATTTGACCCTAAACTAGGTTGTTCTTGTCATTTTTGGTATGTTTTGTTGGATAACGAGCAAGCTAAAAATAGTGTTTACGAGAAATTCATGAAAGCTTGTCGGAGTATTGAAAAAAGAGGAAAGAAGTTGAAAAGAGAATGAAAATTAAGCTGATTTGTTGTTTTTTGTAGATTTGGAGCAAGCACGAAAATGCAATTGCATTCTACTTTTGAAATGCAATTGCATTCTACTTTTGAAATGCAATTGCATTGCATTTTCTGGAAATCTCAAAGGATGTAGGAATCATAGAAATTACCAAGATTCATGGAGATTATTCGAGATTTAGGAGATTTTTCAGCTCGATCTCATGCCCAAAAGTTGACCCAAGGTTGAATGAGAGAAAAGATGGAAACCCTAGCCCTCGATGCCTATAAAAACGGGGAGAACAAAGCAAAATGGAGCTGGGTTTTTATTCTATCGGACAGTAACTTGAATCCTCATTTTCTTGTCTTCCTACAGCGGTTTGTTTTCTCAATTGTGCTCTGCAACTTCCAAGGTTGATCCCTCCTCAACGAGAGTTCAAGGAGGTGAAGATCCAATTGCCTTTCAAGGTGTATTTGGTTCGATCAAGCAAGGAAACCACTGGTTTAAAGTTGTGTTATTGTCTAAAGTTGTTCTTCTGTTTTATTTTTGTTCATTTTATTTCTACAGTCAACTTCTGTTTAATTCTAAAATTGAAAGTTGTTGAATTGGAGTCAGCTACTTACTCTTTTTTTTTTCATTCTCTTCTTTATTTAAAGACAATTTGTTCTTGAGGATTATCTTTCTATAGGATTTTGAATTTCTGTTAAGTGTGGTTTCTGTTTTTGAATTTTTGTGAGTGTGTTTTGAAGTTGTTGGATTAATCTTATTCAAGTATTTCCTCAATAAAAATCAGTTTGAGTTGTTTAGGCCCCGTTTGATAACCATTTGGTTTTTGGTTTTTGGTTTTTGAAAATTAAGCTTGTTTTCTCCCAATTTCTCTACAATGGTTTTCATCTCCCTTAAGAAAGTATTTGAATTCTTAGCCAAATTCTAAAAACAAAAATAAGTTTTTGAAAACTAGTTTTTTTAGTTTTCAAAACATGGCTTGGTTTTTGAAAACATAGGCAAAAAGTATATGACAAAACAAGTAAAATCATAGGTGGGAGTAGTATTTATAGGTTTAATTTTTAAAAACCAAAAACCAAAAACTAAGGCCCCGTTTGATAACTATTTGGTTTTTGGTTTTTGGTTTTTGAAAATTAAGCTTATTTTCTCCTAATTTCTATACAATGGTTTTCATCTCCCTTAAGGAAGCATTTGAATTCTTAGCCAAATTTTAAAAACAAAAACAAGTTTTTGAAAACTACTTTTTTTAGTTTTCAAAACATGACTTGGTTTTTGAAAACATAGGTAAAAGATAGATAACAAAACAAGTAGATCCATGGATGTGAGTAGTATTTATAGGCTTAATTTTCAAAAACCAAAAACCAAAAACCAAATGGTTATCAAACGGGGCCTAGTTTTTGAATTTCTCTTTTTTTTTTTTAGTCATTTGTGAATTATGAGTTTTATAGAAATTAAATTCTTGTTTTTCATTCTTTTCATCATGAGCTAATTTCTCTTTAGGAATTCAAGTTAGTGAATGTCCTAGAGGAAAGATGTAAAGCTTAAAAGTATAAATAATCTAGTTATCACTTGAAACTTTGTTTGTTTTTGTTGAAATAACTTTGGGTAAACCTAGTCGACCAACTAGTGATTGTTTGTCAAGCTTGAACTTAATACCGAAAGGGTTAAGAAAAAACAGATGTCACAAAAGCAATGGAGGAAAAGGCTTAGAAATAAGTTCTGAACATTGACCCTAGACATAGGGCAAGACTCCAAAACCACTAGAATTATGTGCGAAATTATCTAAGTTAGATTAGCCATAAAAATATAGGTTTAATCACTTAGCTTCCTAAAGATTTTGAAGCAAATTTGAATAAGAGTCGAATTCGGTTTACTTAGTTTTCTTGTGTTAACTACGATTGCAATTGCATTTTTGGGTGACATTTCTTTCCAAAGGGGCATAAGCAACTTGAATTCCATTTTTCTTATTCATTGATCTTATCACTTATTTCTTTGAGCAAAAATACCTCTTACACCCTTGGTTACCACAATTGCATTTTGTAACTAAATTTGTGTCATTTTCATAGATTTTGTTAAAATCCGTTCCCTTGGGTACGATACTCTAGAATACCCCAGATTTATTACTTACAATCGACAGTGTGCACTTGCACTAGGCTGGAACTTTTGTTTTGAATAAAAAATCTTTCCTTTAAGCCCCACATTTCAATCCGATCAATGCGTGAAAAGAGAATGAGAGAAATGAAAAGTGGAAATTCACGCGTAAAATGCTTGGGATACTATGTGGACTTCAATAGTATTTACTGTTGAAGTATGCATATTTGGTCAACGAACTCCAGGCTTAAAATAATTGCGGCCCAAACAGGGAGTAGACAAATGAAGTCCACTCCCCCAACTCCTAGTTTGCGGCCCAAACATGCCCTAAATTACAAATTTGGTCCCTATATAGAAAGTTAGAATTTAGACCCCTATAATTTTAAATGTTAGAATTAGTTCCTGTAATTTGATAAAATTTTCAAAAATAGTCACTATCATAGAGACTATTTACGAGGATTTTATCAAATCATAGAAACTATTTTATGAAGTTTTATCAAACCATAAAGACAAAATTCTAACTTTTAAAATGATAGAGATTAAATTCTAACTTTCTCCAAACCATAGGAACCAAATTTGTAATTTATTAACTTAAATTATAAGTTCCTAAACTTACTTTGGATTAATAGATTCCTCCATTTTAAAAAGTATAATAAATCTAGTTGGATAAACATTGGATTTTTTGTTTTTGAAAATTAAGTTTATAAACACTATTTTCTTTGTTTTGTTACATACCTCTTGCAAGTGTTTTCAAAATATGAGAAAATTTCTTAAAACTAAAAAAAAAAAAGGTCCCATTTGATAACCATTTAGTTCTTGCTTTTGGTTTTTTAAATTTAAGCCTATAAATACTACTTCCACCTACCGGTTCTTTGTTTTGTTATCTACTTTTTACATATGTTTGTAAAACTAAATCAGTTCTGAAATTTTTTTTCAAAAAAATAGTTTTAAATTTTTTTTTTTTTTTTTTTGAATTTGGTTAAACATTTAATTTTTTTCTTAAAAATGATGAAACCCATTGTAAAGAAAATGAGAAAAAGTACAATTTTCAAAAATAAAAAACCAAATGGTTATCGAATGAGCCATAGGTTTTAAAAAACCAGTGTAAAAAAATTGTGAGAAAACAAACACAATTTTTTAAAACCAATTTTCAATTTTTAAAAATCATAGCTTAACGGTAATTTACATGTATTCCTTCTCTTGAGGTTGTCAGTTCAAATCTTCATACATCACATTTGTTGTACTAAAAGAAAAAAACTATTTGCCAATTTTAGTACACAGAAGTTGACTAAGACATTATATCCTGTCTCACCAAACAGGTTTAAAGTTTGTATTTAATAAGTTTAACTTAAAAAAATGTGATCTTTAACATATCCCTTTTTTTTAATTAAAGAATCTGTTAAATATAATATTAAGTTTTATGTACAGTAAAGCCCTAAACTTTCAAGTTAAAATGTTTTTTTTAGAGAGAGTTTCAAGTTAAAATGTTGAATAGTTTAAAACTTGTTAGATGCAAAATGAAGAATTTAGAAACCTACTAAGCATTATTTAAAAGCCTAGAGATCTATTAAATATAAATTTAAAATTTTAAGACTTTATTTTTATAACTAAAATTTTAAGACTAAACTTATAATTTAATCTTTAATTAAAAATTAAATATACGTAGCTATAACTTATAATTCAACCAATAACAAATAGGGATGTCCTCGCCCCCCATTTTAATTCCCATACTTACGAAATTCTCAGTTAAATTTGCGGAAATGGAGGCTAGGATTCCCTGGTTCTCCATGAGAAATTATTCATTGTTTAGTTTTTTTTCTTGAAAAAATCAATTTTGACCATAAACTTGGCAAGTTGTATCAAATTTAACCCTGAACTTTCAATTTCATCAATTTAAACCTCAAAATTGGCAGATTGTATCAATTTTAACCCTAAATTTTTAATTTCATCAATTTAAACCTCAAACTTGAATGAGTGTATCAATTTACGCCATCAGTTAAGTTTTCGTTTCAATCACCATTAGAAAGATTTTCCACACATGCTCAAAGCCACGTGTTGTCTATGATATGTACTTGTTTGTTATTTTTAAATTTTTTTTAAGAAAATAAAATAATTAAATCATTCTAGATTAGGTTGCCACCATCATGAAAACCACGAACTTGACTCTCGAAAGTAGGACCCATACGAAAACAAATGGACTCTTGTGTTCCCCTCACCTTTGGTGTTGATACCAGCGATGACGATAGTGAAGAACCAAGGCGGTTTCGTCAACTTCGGTGGTGAGGAGTTTGAGCTCGACTAAAATGCAAGAGAGAATAGAGAAGGCGATGGTGGATAGAGTGACGCCCATGAATTTCAATGAATTGGTCGTAGCCGACCTTGTCAACCCCGTCGATAGTCTTATGGAGGATTAAAGTGACATCGATGATGAAGAGTAATAGGGGACAAAGATTCCAATGAGGGGAATTCCGAAAGCCCTACATCCGTTGCGGGTGGATGGAAAACAAATCGAGCTCGAGGCCGACGAGATATTAAAAAAAAAATCAATATTGACGATCAATTCAAGAATTAAAGTACTCCATTGAGGAAAAATATGGTGCAAAATAAACTTTGTTTTTACTAAAAGCTGATGGATTCGCCTGCCTTAAAATTGAAAAACTCTCAATTAATGAAATGAAAAAAACAGCAAAATCAGAGAAGATAAGATGTGAAAAATGTCATGTTTTGAAATTGAAAAACATTATGGCAAGTCAAGTCCAATTTTCTTCAACAATTTTTTTTTAAAAAAAAAATAACAAAAACGTATATGTTATAGAGCAACACATGGCTTTGAACATGCCTTTCTAATGGGGATTGAAACGGAAACTTAACCGAGGGTGTAAATTGATACACTTATTAAAATTTGAGGTTTAAATTGATAAAATTGAAAGTTCATGGTTAAAATTGATACAACCTACCAAGTTTATGGTCAAAAATGATTTTTCCTCTTTCTTCTCCTCTTTTAAATGAATCAAATAATTCTTTAGATAAAATTTCAAATTGTTAACTTTTCATGTAAATATCCATTAATTATCCATTATTTTTTAATTAGATAGTTAATTATTTATGAAAAATATTCATTTAAATAGTTAATTTTCTAAAAAATATATCTATTTAACCTAAACAAAATAATATTCCATATCAAATTGTCCACATATATAATTCAAATGTTTAACCATATAATTTAAATATTTTCAATTATCTAAATCATTAACAATAAAATTTTAAATAAATAAATAAATATATATATATATATATATTTGTGCGTGTTTACTGTTTGTGTATTTGTGTAATAAAATAAAATAATAAAAAAATAATAGGACAGAAAACGGAGATGAGAATTACATTCCTCGCGAATATTTTTTCCCCACCCTCTCTTCTAGGTAGAATAAAAGATGATGCAGAAAATTTGGGTTATAAGAGTTCAAAATGAAAAAAAAATTTGGGCTTTTTTCTTTTCGAGAATATCATATGAATAAAGATAAAAACTTTTTTTTTTAAAGGAAGGATTTTTTGGTTGGTTGTGGGGTCGGGAAGGGAATCGAGAAGCAATGGTCAATTATCGCCAGAATAAAACCCCCATTCACCGATCCGTCAGCCCGAAGCTAAAAACGGCGATTTTCTGATTTCTCATTCGTAAACCCTAGGCGGCTCCGCCCGCTTCTACAAGCAGGCATGGCCGGCGGTAACAATACAAGCAAGTCGTCTCAGAAGCCTTCTTCTTCTTCCGCCGCCCCCTCTAATCGGAAATCCCGATGGGAGTCCTCCACCAACAATCCTCCCTCCGACCCCAAATCCGATTCTAAATCTTCAAAATCCCATAATCCTTCCTCGAAGTCTGCAATTAGTCCCAATTCGACGCACCCCAAGCATCCCGCCGACAAGGGTGTTAATCCAACTCCGGCCTCGGCTCCACTCCCTTCACCTGGAGTTCCACTTCCCTTTCCCGACCCGTCAGCTCTTGGCCCACCGCCTCCGCCATCTTATGGATTCCACATGCTTGAGCGCCGTACGATTGTTCTTGCGGATGGTAGTGTACGGTCGTACTTCGCACTCCCTCTCGACTATCAAGATTTTCCCCTGCCTTCAAGGCCCATGGATCTTGCTGCTTGGTTTTTACCAATGGGGTCCGGTGGCCCTGGCCGTGATTATGGTGGATTTGACCATCGGTTTCCCCCAGGTGGCCCCATGAGCCCAGATGAGTTTCGGGGTGTTCGGGAAGAACAATTTGCGCGTTCCAGGCCTCAAGATCACTGGAATTATCGAGGGACTGATGAACGTGGTGGTCCTGCAGATTTTTCGATGAAAAGGAAATTCAATGACGATAATGAGAAGGACAGGAAGGATGAGAAAGACGAATTGTCAAGGCGACAACAGCAACTCTTGCATAATGGGAATGCAAATGGGTTTCTTACTGGTTCTGGCGAACGACGGGGTGATTTTTTGGCGGGAACGAGTGATCCATATGGTCGAACAGAGGATGCTAGGTTCTCGAAGTACATGCGAGTTGGTGGTAGTTATGAAAACGAAGGTTTAAGGCTAGGTAGCGGTAACAATGTAGCTCCTAAATATTTAGAAGTTGACCAGAATGCATTGAGAAAAGCATTTCTTCACTTTGTGAAGACTATCAATGAAAACGCGAATCAGAAGAAGAATTATTTGGAGGATGGGAAGCACGGGCGTCTTCAATGTCTTGCTTGTGCGAGGTTTGATGCAATTGGACTCTTTGTGTCTTATCTCTTTCTGACTTGCACTATTTTTTTAATTAATGCTTCTCTTCCCTGCATCCGGGATAATCTGTGGTGGACGCTGTTAGCTAATATATTCCACTGTTTGTTTGCACCGTCTATTGTTGTGATTGAGAAGTGAGTGCGTAGAGCACATGCGTTCTTGATTCGATGCCCTTTCCTGTAAAGATGTTTTTCTGCTGCTGCCTTTTCTTTTAAGTCTAGTATAAAAGTATTTGACGAGAGTATGGATACTGACTTAATGTTGAGTGTCCGAGCCTGTGGTTTGTTGTGCTCTTCCTCCTTTGCTTTTCTCCCACTAAGTGTGTGATGCAAATAGGGGGTCAAACATTATGCGTTCATTGTGCTTTTTTGTAATTTTGGATTTTGATATTTAATTGAATTGACGAGAAGAAGAGGAGAGGTAAAATGGAAGGGAAAGGAGAGCTAGACTCCCTTCTAAACTATTTTCCCTGCGTCTATTTCTGGTGGTTGCTGTTAGCAAAATACATTTAACTGTTTGTTTGCACTTGCTGTTGTTGTGACCGAGCAGGAAATTAATACATGAAGTAGATGCTTCTTGATACCTTCCCTTTCCTTAAAAGCTGTTTCTATGCTGTTACTTTTGTTACTTTTCCTTATGAGTATTGTATAAAAGCATTTGAGGAAAGTATGGATGCTGGCTACTGTTGAGTGTCTGGGCCAATGGTTTTGTTGTGGGTTTCGTTTTCCTCCTATGCTTTTCTCCTTCATATTACGTAATATAGGGTAGTGGTGTAAGAAGGTTGGTTTAGTGTAAGAGGTGTGGTCTGTCATCAAGTTCAATGCCTCTCTTTGGGCATTGATCTCAAAGGATTTTTCGTAGTTTTTCTTTAGGCTTAGTTATTTTAGATTGTACCCTTTTTTGTATGGTTAGTTAGTCTTGACTTTGTTTTGGCTCCTTTTGGTGGGTTGTCTTTTTGTATTCTTTCATTGAGAGCTCATCTTTTTTAAAATGAAAAAAGATGGTCTGTTCGGGTTGTTTTTTGGCCAAAACCAACCCCGAACCGGCTTGTCAGTATAAGAAAATCAATGTTGAAATCAATTTTCTTGAAAATTGAATGGAATTCGACCAACCACCCAATCATTTTTGGGCTTTATACATTAGAAACCTGAACTAAAGGATGAGTATTGTTCATTGACTGTAGGGACTCAGCATAATTTTGCTTTCTAACCAATGTGAATGACTTGGAGTGGCCACAAACATATTCTTGTGGTTTCTGGTAATTCCTAGAGGGGTTAGTCTTGTCGATATGCTTCAGACTTTGTCCTGTGTGTTGTTTTGCTCTATCTTTTTTACTCAATTTTTTTTTAATTCCTTGATATGAATCCTCATGTGATGCTACTTTTCTTGGACAAGGGTTGTTTAAGGGGTTTTTCCCCCTTAAACTGTATTTGTATCTTTCTTTTATTTTGTTACCCTTGGATTTTTTTGGAAAGCATGGTTGCATCACTGGGCAAGTGCGATGACCCTGTAACTTTTGACATTTTTTGTTCACTTCATTGTGATATTGATTCACCTTTGATATTGTGTTTTGGTATAGGCTTGATCTCTTTAAACCATGTGATACAGTTTGATGGCTTGTTCCGATGAAATTACTTCCTTTGTGTCCAATCTGGCGGTTTTAGTGCATGGCTTACCATCTAAAGTTGTATCTAGAAAAACTTGTTTGCTGTATGGAGTGAACCGGCTGGTTATATTTGTCTCTCCCTTTATATATAGTACCGATGGGAAGATTTCTTTTTCCTTTTTTAAACGTGGAAGCTAGTGGAATGCTACTAGCTCTGTCTAATACATATAGGTATGATGCATCCAATAGTGTATCATCCGTACTCCAAAAAGCATGTTGTCTGGATCTTGTACCTTTAACTTCCAATATTTGTTATGTCGTTAATAGTGGTAAAAGATATCGCGTTAGTTATCTCTTTGTTGGTAATTGTTTGGTTAGGCTCTAATCCCAGCCTGTAAATGGGAAATTTGTAGTTTGTAGTTGACTTGATGCCGTAATCATAATCAATGAGGGAGACCTGTTTAGCATTTTTTATGAAACTCCGGGTCCTGCATATATCAATTTGAAGTGTTTGTGGAATTAGGTTGCCAAGTGGGCTGCTTTGATGTGAATGAGGTGGAAAGTTTCTCATTGAATGAATAATTTCTTCAATTCTAGAGTCTGGCTGTGTGACAATCCAGGCCATTTAACTTGCAAGTCTCCACTTTTTGAAGTTACCAAGAGAACGTGATAGATCCTAACTTTTTTTATTTGGGAAACATTAGTAGCCATAGAAGGAAAAAGAAAATCTCTCTTGGGAGGTATCGATACTTAGGATAGTGCCAGACAGGATGATTATACTTGCCTTTTCCTTTCTCCAAGGGGAGGAACTAGCTGATAACTTGTTTCCTTGGTTCCATTCCTATGTCCTCCTAATGTTTATGGAGGACTATTCTAGTAGTTTTAGCTTATCCATCGTTATCCTGGAAACTTACAAAGACTTGCTTGATCTTCCTTTTGGTGATCTTCTAATAAAGAAGGAAAACAGGAAACTGTTCCAAGTGTTTGAGAAATCTTCGAAGGCTATTTGGGATTGTATTCCTTGATTTGTTCAATCACGATGGGTTGACCTAGTGGTCAATAAGGGCCAATGTAAATAGTAAAGAGCTCAGAGGAAATAAATTCAAGTCTTGGTATAATCACCTACCTAGGATTAAATATCCTATGAGCAGAGTCGGTTAGTTATCTCATGAGACTAGTCAACGTGCGCGAAATGTTAGCTCAAAAACTCATAGATAGCCCCCCCCCAACAAAAAAAAAGCTGTTCAGTACGAACTCTTTTAGTTTTGTTTGGTATTCAAATGTTGCACCTGTTCGTTCATTGGTAAAATGTTCCTTATAAAGTGTCCTATGGGCTTTCAACCGTGCAAATATATGAACCTTGTCTCAAAAATATGTTTGAATTTCCAATAGTCATCAAATGGGCAGGAATAGTGTGGAAGAGTTCAAGCTTCAATGTTTTGATCAATGGATTTGGCAGTTGAGGAACCCATATCATTGATGATCTGAAGGTTTTTACTGTAATAGGACAGAATGAAATTGAATGAATTCAAAGAATCTTAGTTATGGAAGAAGAAACTATGATGCTTACGGCTCAGTAATCAAGATCATTCACCCATTGACAATGCAGACGTGGGCATTTGGATAAATTTGGTGACAGGAGAACCTAAGCTGGAGAAACTTTGCCTCTTCTGCTATTTGTCTGGACTGGATCTTCCATTTTTTTGGGATCATGAAGTTGGAACTATCGCATCAAAAATTAAAAATACTTCTTAGGACTACTGCAGTTGAAAAGAACTTTAATGATTGTTGGTTTGATGTTAACCTTTTTTTAAGAAGCAGTTTTGAGACGTAATTTGAATTTGATTGAAGATTTTGTAGGAAGTTGTGGAATTGATGATTGATTTCTGTGCTTGATAATACTTTTTGCAATTTTGGAGTCTTCATTTCCACCCACAACTTACCGTTTTGAGTGGTGTACACCACGTTATTCCTATTTTGGTTCATATTATAGTTTGAACCTATTAGAAATCATACTTTGGGCCCCTAAAGAATGTTGTCCCCTCCTTTACATGCTTACTTTCAGGTCCTCTAGAGATTTTCCAGATATGCATGGCCTTATTATGCACACATACAACTCTGATAGTGCTGACTCGCAAGTGGATCATTTGGGTTTACACAAAGCTCTTTGTGTATTAATGGGGTGGAACTACTCAAAGCCTCCTGATAATTCAAGAGGGTACCAGTTTCTATCTTCTGATGAAGCAGCAGCTAACCAGGAGGATCTGATTATGTGGCCTCCTCTAGTTATCATCCATAATACAATTACTGGAAAGGGTAAAGATGGGCGCATGGAGGGTTTGGGAAACAAGGCAATGGATAGTAAAATTAGAGGTATAATGCACCTTTTTACATTTTTTCATTCTTCATTGCTGTTTGAGTCGATATATCTCTTGCTAGGTAGAATAAGGTCTCTGATCAACTACACCGTACTGCATCTATAACTTTACTGCCCAGCAATTTCACTTAGAAGAAGCACATAAAACGTCCCCGGACTTTCTCATCTGTCACAAATGTGTTATTTAGAATGCGGAGTGCTTTAATGATTTTTTAGTTGCTGATGAGAACCATGGTTATATTTATCTGCACGTACTATTTTAGTTAATAAACGTGAAGTTATATCTGAATCCTCCATGAAGGAGTTGATGGCACACGTGGAACCTTATAGTCTTTCTGGTATAGTCTTGTTTTAGTGTTAGTGGAACTGTTCCAAAGCCAATTGGAAGGGATTCTTTAATCCTGTGGCCGAGGAGAATATTGTTATCCTCCCTCTTTTGCAGTCTTCTTTCTTGATGAAATCTCAGCTTCTTATTGATAGAATGTGAATGAAGCTGTTTCTCTTTTTTCCATTTAGTTGATTCCATTTATTTATCGGGTCTCGTTTCTCTCTCTCAAGTCTGTCACAGATGATCCATTATTTATTAGTATAGTTGCTGAAGAACTATGGTTATAGTTATCTGCTTCATAATATACATATTATATGAAGTACGTTAATCAGTGTTTTAAAAGGCGCTGGTAAGAAGGCGTTGCCTAGGTACGTGCCTTCCATGAAGCCCATAAGGCGCGCGCTCCATGCGCCTTTAGGGCTTATTGAATTTCATTTTTTTTTAATTAAGTCCAATTTGTGCATTTAGGTTAGTTATTATTTTTTTTAAAAAATTGTAAACACTCTAAATGCAAGGGCTTCTGTTATATTGTTTAGATTGTTACTTATTTTTTATTAGAGATGCCTCATATAAGAGTTTAGGAGGCTTATATATAGCACCCCATTAAACCCTCATACAAATTCAAGACATTGCTACATGTGTGTGTATATATATATATATATATATATATATATATATTGTTTTTTTATATATAGTTCGCCTGTGCCTTTTTTTGCGCCTTGCGCCTAAGCCCTAAAAGGCCATGCGCCTTAGTGCGCCTTGAGCCTTTAAAAACACTGATCTTAATTATTTATTAGTATAGTTGCTGATTAGACTTAGGTACTTACAATTAATGTACCTTAAGTTTTTATCTGAATCCCTCATGGATAAGTTGATGGCACGTTGGAGTCTTTTAGGGTTTCTGTTATAGTCCTGTTTTCGTGTTGGTGAAGCTATTTCCCAGCTCATTTGAAGGGCTTTTTGTAATCCCTTTTCTAATTAACATCCTTAAATCATCTCTGTAGTTGTTTTGGAGTCCTTGGTGAATTTTTTTAATTACCCTGCAATCTTGGTTGGCTAAGATTCGTGAGATATGAATAGCTATGCAGTCACAAGATAGTTTTATCTGAGAAATGTGCATTTCACTACAGGGATGTGCTTTGCGCATTGGATATTATTATCAGTATCTCCCACCCTCTCAAATGTTGTGTCTAACATAACTTTTATTTTCTTGCTGTTTTAAACATATTTTCTTCAAATAGTTTGTTTGCTTTGTATATTATATTATATAGGTTTATGAGAAGCTCTTTAGATGATGCATTCTGTTGATGCATCTGCTTTTTACGTGGTTTTTACTCTTATGCAACCTCTTAATGCCATCGTGTATACATTTTCCTGCATTAATTAAGACTGATGTGAACTTGAAGAGGGGCTGATTTTGATTATTTCAACATAGACTTGTAACTTCAATCTCTTATTTCAGCAGTACTTGTAACTTCAGTCTCTTATTTCAGCAATATACTTTGGATTGTATTCTTCATTTGTCTCTAGTGTTCGAGACAATGGAGGTAATGATAGGCTCTGCAATTAAGTTGCTTTGCAATTCCAAGCATAAGAGTTAGATTCAGATAAATGGGAGATGTTCTCATATTAAGCTATGCTTAACATCAGAGCAACTTTTTTATTTGACACCATCTTAACAATATTTATCATGCTAGTTCCTAGTGTGGTGTTTTGTTAAATTGGTAGACATGATAATAATTTGGTTCTGATGGTCTTTTTAATTTATTATTATATTTGATTTGGTTTTTCCCATATTCTCAAGCTTCCTGCACTGGGTGCTTGGATTTTTGTGCCCTAGTTATTTTTGTTTTAAATGATCATGCTATACACCATGTGGAAACTGTCTCTTGTTGTTTGGAGCTTCTGAAGCTTTTTAAGCTTTAGTAAACACAGTTTTCAAAATGTCTTTCTTACACAGCCACCTCTGTTCCTAGTTCAAGGCCTTTACCTTTTATAATCTAATGTCTAGTTTGCTATCAATATATTGGCATTAAGATGTCTTGACGAGTCATTTGGCCTTCCTTTTTTTTTTTTTTTCAGACCTTGGGTTTGGGGGTGGGAAGTCCAAGTCTTTGTATGGAAGGGATGGTCATTTGGGCACAACTTTGATCAAGTTTTCGGGCGATCAGTCTGGCCTCAATGAAGCCAAGAGACTGGCTGAATTTTTTGAGAAGGACAATCATGGACGTACGGCTTGGGCTCGCGTGCGACCTCCAGCATTTAGCAGGGATGATGATAAAAATCCAAACCTTGTGAAGGTGGATGAAAAGACTGGAGAGAGGAAAAGGATTTTTTATGGCTATCTTGCAACTGCAGCCGATATGGACAAAGTTGATTTCGATACAAGGAAGAAGGTGGCCATAGAGAGCTGTAGGGATTTCAAATCTTCCAGGTAGAATAACTTGATAAATATATAGTTCAGCATGTGTTCGATTTGCATCCTTGGTTGAACTGCAATGCTCAGATCCACCTCATTTTTGAGCTCGATGGGGTTCATCAATGAAGTCTTTACCAAACAGCTTGTTTAATATTGTCCTTTGTTATAAAGAGGTGGGTGGTTGTTTGGTCTACCAGGAACATTACTTCAGGAATTTCCCTGGATTTGTCGCGTAATTTTAATTCTACCGTAGGATGAATGTGTATGGTAGGATGTGGAACATGAATCTGGTTGTTTGTCAACCATTTTAAATCCTAATGATTGAAAGAAGCTTGAATTATTAGTATGTTGCATAAACAAACCCGCAAAATCACACCATCATAACTCTAGAACTTGCTATTTGTTAGGAACAGGATATAAGCATAATTGACTATAATTGAGTCGCTGTATAAGCATCTTGGAAGGAAGCTAATTCTGAGTCAACAACCCTTCCGTTGCTCAGTACTTTTCAGGACAAGCATACAATTTTAAAGTAAAGTTCGGAATCAATCACTCTGGGCTGTCTCCAGTAACGTTTCTGCGTGTACTTATTGATGCATGTGTATCAAAAGGGAAGTTAAATTGAGTAGGGGAGTTGCTTTGTTGCGTAGTTTTTAAAACAGCAGGCACACTTGGAGTTGGAGCCGACCGCGGGTGGGTGTGAATAGATGCTGTCTTTGCATCTTGCTGGAGATTCCAATTGATGAATAAAACTTGTTAAGGATGGATTGTCCTCTTACCATATATAATTTAATTTGAGCCTTATTCAATTGGTTTAGGCGTATATTCGTAACAAAATGATCAGATGTTTGAATTCTTACAAAGATCAGATGTTTGAATTCTTACTCCAACATGTTGTTCAACTTAAAAAAGACTCTGGCATGTTTATATTAATTAGAGTATAAATCTGTGCCACAGGTCGACCAATCAAGAGTGGATAAGAAGGGTGTAAAATGTCAGAATTTGATTAGTTTTTTATGTGTTGTTGATGCATGTATACTCTATTTTAACTATACAGTTGGGCAATTTAATGTTGTGCATAGTAGTAGTAATCTAATCGAGTACTTTTTGAAGATAATGTAGCATATGCAGAGGTTGGGATACCAGATAACCCAACTTTTGTGACGTAGTTTTTGTTTGCTTTTCAGTGTCTCTAGTTTCTGTTTGATATGATTTGAAGAATTTTTCTTTTAAAAGTAGAAATAGGAAGGGAGGATATTATCTCTGGGGTAGTGATGTTGGATGCTGAAAATATTAGCCTTGGGTGTCGGTGGAGGTAAGATACTTTGACAATCTCGGCTAGGAATCTTATCCACAATATTGTATGGTGCCGCCCCATCTGGATGGTTTACATCATCCTACATTTATATTTTGAATAAATTTTAATAATGATAATATATATATATATATATATATATATATATATATATTTGTCTAACTTCATCATGTTTGTTGTATTAATAAGTACAACACGTAATAATCTGTAGAGTTATATAATATGTATTTAATACGTAGAGTTATTTAGTATGTCTTTGGAGAGTAAATATTCTATAGACTATTATAACCTACGTTCTAAACAACCAAATGTTTATTTTTATTTTGAAAAAAGAAAGTGACTAATGTCTTGACCAATCGAGCTTGGTTAAGCAAAAGTGTTTCATTCCTTTTCTGTCTTGCAAGCTATGTTGTAAAGATTCGAACCATAGAATTCTCCAATTCTGGCAGGTAATTATTGGACATGGTGTGGTTTTGGTTCAAACCCATGGATCCATCCACGGGAGAAAGAGAATGGAACCCTAGATTGAAACGGGGTTGGGACAAAAGGTGGGAAAGAATGTGAATAGGGTGTAAGCTTTACACGTGTGATGCGCATGCTTGGAGATGCTGGGGTTAGTGTAGGGAGGGAGAGGCACTGTGTATAATTGCGTACCTTGTTTTGGCATCTGTCTGCACTTTAACTGACTGAACCCATGTGGTGGTCAGACTCTGTGGGCATGGCCCATCCCCCACCTATTCCTATTCCTTTCCCTCTTCTCTCTTGCTTTGGTTCTCGTGAAAGCACTTTCTTCCCATACCCTAATTCCTTCTCTCTTTTTTTTCTACACTACACTTATGTTAATTAATATATACAACTATACCGTCTATTCTACCGTATAACTATGTGACACAACATTTAGAGTGGAAAGATTTGAATTTTTCACATTTTGATTGAGATCATATATCTTGACTAATTAAGCTATGTTAAAGTTGGTTATAATTATTTATATGTTGCTTTTTCTCTTTGAAAATTTTATATCTAGATAGTTATTTGTTAGTTATTATATTTTCTTAATTTGTTAGTGATTGTGTTAGCTCAATAGGGTATAGGGCGTTTGATCACATCTCTATGTAGGTTGCCACCTAAGATTTGTTAGCTATGTCATTATGGAGACACTAGTTTTATATATCTCAAGTGGGTTTTTGGTAATAATAGGCTAGCCGATATGGGACTAGGGAGCTACCATGTTTAGGTGACACTAATAGACCAACCAAAGGGTGACTTGAAGGATACTACTTGTTAAGTTAGTCAAGATGCTTGGTTAAAGGAGTCTAAAATGACTACGACGTTTTCTAGGTTAGGTGAGATGAACTTGGTTGTAATGGGATTAGGAAATTGATCTAGTCTAAACCTTTAAATGGGTCTATGAAGTTATATCAAATGTTATTCAATCATCTTGTAGCGACTAGTAAGACTGGGCCCTATAAACGCGATTAGTGCAAGAAAATATAAACATACTCTATGTCAACTTAGCATATCACATTTTAATAAGATGATGATCAAGGAGGGTATGTCCTAAGCCACCAAACTTTAAGTCATTTACAAGTGTATCTTTGATATTCTAACAAATCTCATTACGGGTAATTCTGATTAATCACCTATTCGGTTGCTTGTGATGATAATTATAGCTTGCATCTTTTATTTATGAAGTAAGGAATCAACGCATGTATATTAATCACCTATTAGGTTGGCAGATACTATACTTGACTCTAGCCCCCTTGGTTTGCAAGTATCCTCCAATCATACATACTCTCCCTGCTAACATATATCAAATTAGTTCAATCAACTATTCATGCAGTAAGAAGTAACAAAAGTAGGAAATAATTTTTTTTAAAACGATGGATAAATAACACTTCGATCATTTTTTATGGTACATAGAACCAAGGTTTAAAATGTCGATGTCGACGGAAATGTCAAAGTCTCAATTTTATGGAAATGTCGATGGAAATATCAATAAAATGTCGATGTCGATGGATATTTCTGGAAAAATTTTAAAAACAAAAAATTTAAAAAATATATTTAAATTAATAAATGAATATTTTACACTTTTTAAATGAGTTAAAATACTTGTTACATTATTATATTCCCATTAAGTTATATTTTCTTGCTATTTTTTTAATATTTCGTCAATTTTGTACGGTATAGAGGAAATGTTGATTCCCCCTTATGTTGATGTCGAACTCATGGATATGTAGAAATTTCGATGAAAATGTCGACATGTCGACGGAAATTTAATACCCTGCATAGAACGGTATATGAATATGTTGACATTTCTATGGAGAAAATTGTTGTCTGGTTCACCTTTTCCAATCTTATCTTCAAATCCAGTGGCTGACTCAATCAAGCAAAGAAAGCATTTTGCTTCAACTTTACCCCATTTCTTTCCTTTTTTTCCTTACAATTTTGTCAATCTAACCAGCAATGTGTTATATAAAGATTATTTTTTTAAGAATAATAAGTCATAATTGATGGGGATTCAAATTTAAAATTCATAATGATCCACTTAGAATGGTTCTTAAGTCGACATTTCTTTTATAAATGATATACAAAAATTGATCAAATTCTTTTTAGGTTAAGAAATGCATTAATATTTTATTTGATATAGTGTGTTAGTAAATTACTATAACAATTTGATAATAATATGTTAAAACAGTTAATAATGTGATATTTAGTAATGTTCCATCATGATTGAAAATTATAAGTAATTTTTCTAATTTAATTATGAAAAATAGTTATTATGTAACCTCGTTATAGACATTGTTATTTTCTAAATTAGCCCAGCATTAGGTCTTTAGAGTTCAAAATTTAATGTATAATCAATTTGTCCTCTTGTTTGAAAGAAAAGAAAAAAGCTGACCTTTTTAAATTATAGTTTGAATTTTTTTTCATCAATTCATAAAATATAAGCCATTTGATTTTAAATTATGAAAAATAGTTATTATGTAACCTCGTTATAGACATTGTTATTTTCTAAATTAGCCCAGCATTAGGTCTTTAGAGTTCAAAATTTAATGTATAATCAATTTGTCCTCTTGTTTGAAAGAAAAGAAAAAAGCTGACCTTTTTAAATTATAGTTTGAATTTTTTTTCATCAATTCATAAAATATAAGCCATTTGATTTTAAATTAAGTCATGTGTCATTGTTTTGTCCATTCTATACTAAATAAAATAAAACGGCCTTTTGAAGAATTTTCAGAATAGACAGCAAAATGACACGAACAATACTTTTGAAATGGACACATCGTTGATCTTCCAAACTTAAAACTATATTAAATGAAATAATTCCAAAATTAGAAGTATTAAAAATTTCAATGATTTTTTTGTTCCGATCAAATTACAAATTAAATTTAGGTTGCGTCCATTTAATGTATGAATTCAAAATCTTTTAATAAACATCTTTTTTAGTAGGCCAACTTGATAAAAGAAGGATGAGGAGGAAAAAATTATATTCAAAGTGTGTTTTATGTAATTTACCTAATCTACACTCTGGTCGCGTTTTCCAACCCGTAAACGTAATTCGAGAATGTAGATTTCGCTCGATTACATTTGTTTGTGTTTAACATGTTCTGCAATGGAAATGAGGTGCATGATCCACCTTGGGATCCGTAATCCATCCCTATAATTGAATTACACCCAAAATTGTCTTAAATCCAATTACAGAAATTTTTTACGTGGGACTCACTGCACTTGTTGAGTGCACTTTACATGAATTGCACTTTCTCTCTCATCACGAAGTGATTTTCCTCAATGTTCTCATATTGAAACTTTTATCGATATCGTTGGTCAGTTTTTTATGTGAGTTTATCGGTATGCGTAGGCAACAATGACACGATTGTTTTGACTGACCATATTTTGATCTGACGATTTTTAACATGAGTTTATCGGTAGCGATAACGCTATTGTTTTGGCCTGACCATATTTTGATCTAACCATTTTTAACGTGAGTTTATCGGTAGCGATAATGCGATTGTTTTAGCCTAACTATATTTTGATCGAGATGATGAGATCGATAATATATATTTTTTATATTTTGATTCGATAATATGTTTTTTTATGTTTGAGTTTTGGTCAGGCTAATCGAGATGATGACATATAATATATATTTTTTGTGTGTGAGTTTTGGCAGCCATATTTTGACGGAGATAAAATCGATAATGTATATATATATATATATATATAGATAACACGATTATTTTGTTTATTATTAGGAGGGCATAATGACAATCGTACATATTTGGAAAGTTTGAATTTCCATTACCAATTACGATTGTAAACAATGTCCAACGTAATTCTCCTTCATTACATGTCATTACGTTTACCCCATAATCCTATTACGTTTACTCTACAATCCTATTATGTTTATGCCCAAATCCATTACAGATTGGTAAACACGCCCTTTGTGTAATATTGCATGAAATCACTATTCATTAATCTAATTAACCTATCATATTTACATTCAAGTGTTATTTATTTTTATTTTTTTTAATTCAACAACATTTGGGAGTGGGGGGATTCGAACCTATGACTTCTTAGTCATAAAATCATACTTTATGCTAGTTGAGCTATGCTCTTGTTGGCAACATTCAAGTGTTATTAGCATGATTTTTTTTTTTTTTTTTAAACTAGCATGAACTTATTACTTGAACAAACATAATTTAAATTCATGGTAACTTTGTAATTCAACTTAAATTTTTATTTATAATTTATAGATAAAAATAAATGTTAAAGATTCAAACCTTATATTACCAATTTAGTGATTGAACTTTGTATTTTACGTCCAATAGATTCATATATTAACTTCATCATTTCAATATTGATTATTATGATGGGTTATGTACAAGTTGATTTTAGGAAAATTTAAGTAGAGCATTTTTTTTAGGTCAACAACATTGGGAGGATTCGAACCTCTGACCCCATGGTCGATAGTATATGCCAATTATCGCTGAGTTATGCTCATTTTGGCAAATAGAGATTAAACTCGCATATATAATGACAAAAAATATTAAATACAAAATTGACAGTTCAATAGTTCAACATACCCGAGCATAGTTCAACTAGTTACGACATATGTCCCCGACTAAAATGTCAAAGATTTGAATTCTTCTACCTTCACATGTTGTTGAAGTTTAAAATAAAAAATTGACAAGTAAAGGGATAAAGGAAGACACAACTTTGAAAATTAAAAAACCTAGGAAATTTTTTAAAATTTTAGAGTATAAAGACAAAGTATTAAAAATCTAAACATGTAATGTAATTTAAGGAAATATAAGTATATAAAAAAAAAAAAAAGAATATACTAAAAAATTCACGGAAGAAAAATAAATAGTAGTATTTAAATTTAAATCCAAATCATTTGATTTCGAAAGCGGCAGGCATCGTCGGCGCATTCTAGAATTGCTTCACAAGTAACTTTTGGACGCCGGTTTCCGGTAATTATCCCTTACGTGTCACTCTCTTATTCGTTCATGTAATTTCAGTGTCTTGTCCCTTTGATTTATCTCTTCCGTTTCAAGTTTCATTCCCTCCTCTCTTCTTTTTCACACGCCCTTTCTCTCTCCTCTCTCTCCTCTCTCTCCCTCTCTCCGACGCTGAACCGCCGCCGCCGTTCGAGAGGCAAAAAGACATGGGGTCGATCCCCGATCCCGGCGAGTTGAGCGAGTTGACTCAGCCGAGTTTCGATGAGTTCCAAAGGCAGACGTCTCTGATGACGAGCTGTACCTTGCTCTGGAAGGAGCTCTCCGATCACTTCACTAGTCTGGAACAAGATCTTCTTAAGAAATCGGAGGCACTGAGGCATAAAATTCAAACCCTAGACCATCAGACTAAGGAGTCTCTTGATGAGCTGGAGAAGCGCGAGGTTACTATCCAGGGTAGTTTTCAGATCGCGCTTAGTAAGGTCGAGAAAAGTATGGAGGCGGCGCTTAAAACTCTTGAGAAAGACGCCGATGAGAATGGTGAAGTCGATGATGGCGATGGATTGTTGTTGAAGGTGAAATCGTTCTGTTTGGAAATGGATTCTGGTGGATTTTGGAGGTTTATCACTGGTAAGAAGAAGGAATTGGAGGCATTGAGGGCGAAAATTCATCTGGCTTTAGCTGAATGCATCGATCCGCCGAGATTCGTGCTGGAGGCCATCTCGGAGGTGTTTCCACTGGATAAGAGAGTGGAAAAAAGTGATGGAGGGAACGATTTGGGCTGGGCTTGCGTTTTAGTGCTTGAATCGCTGATTCCAGTTGTTGTAGACCCTGTGATCGGGAAGTCAAGGATTTTGGTTACACCTAGCATGAAAGAGCACGCCAAGGAGATCGCTGAAACTTGGAAGGCGAGTTTGGAAGAGCGAGGTGGTATCGAGAATGTTAGGACACCAGACGTGCACACCTTTTTGCAGCACTTGGTTACTTTTGGGATTGTGAAGAGGGAAGATGTTGATTTGTATAGGAAGCTTGTGGTTGGATCGGCCTGGCGGAAGCAGATGCCCAAGCTGGCGGTATCACTTGGCCTTGGGGATATAATGCCTGGTATAATTCTTTGCATTTCGCTTTTGTTTCATATGGAAAAACAATATGAGTTCTGATCTTGAGTTTATTTAGAAGCAAGAGCACATTCGTCTCTTTTTTCTGTTTCCATTTATCTGGAATGGGTTATTTTGTTCTTGTTTTATAAAGATCCATCCATGGAACTATATGAAAGGAATGATTCGTAAAGGCTCATCAATTCACATTTTAACCGACCAATGAGAGCTTTTATGCAAATTGCATGGCAAATTATATCTAAGAGAAGTATTATGTTGGTAGCATATCAACTTTTTTCACAACATTCCACGGATTTGAGGCCGAGTGATTTTTGATAGAACAAATTTGGTGTTAGCTGAGTGGTTTCTTACCAGTGACCACAGAGTAGGTGGAACATATGGGTTGGGAGTTTGAAAATAGCAACATATCGGATTAGCGATTGCATCCTCAGGCGGCCATTGGCGTTAAGTGTTAGTTTTATTTTAGGCATATTATGATGCCATAATTAGAAATATTTTGAAATTGATAGATAAACGTTTCGTTGTAACTCACTGATTGCAATGTTCTAAACCTATCATCATTCTGTGAGTTTATATATGTATGCATGTGGCTGTTTTTCCTCCTATATATATATTTCTTTTTTGATAACCGGGAGTTGAAGCGTTGCTCTCCTATACCCGGGGCACTCGCACCTATTTTTCCTCCTATATGTTGCAATGTGATGTGGATTCATGTGTGATCTGTAAATAAACTTTATTGGTGAAGTAATTTTGTTTTGTTCAATTGGATAGTTTTTTTTTTTTTTGGGAGTGGGGTTGGCAAAAGTATGTTTGAGTTTGTCTTCTGGCCATATGTATGTGTTGGATAGCCTTTTAAAATTCCCCTTCATTTTCTTCCTAAATTACTGTCTTGATTCATTATGGAAGACATTACTATAAGTTCCGGTGGGTTAATTTGTAACGTATAAGCAAATATGTAGTTGATGATGTGTGATTGTCTTCTGGCAATATGTATGCTCTTCCTTTTTTTTTATTCTTGTGTGGACCTTCCCATAGTTTTCGCATATGTATTGGTTGTTAGCTTGGTCATACTATAACTTCCCGTCTCATTTTCTTTCTAAGTTACTTTCCTTGTTATTGTTATCATTACTGTATCATGGAAGATATAACTGTAATGCGAGAGCTTCAGATGTATTTTTTATGCTTCTAAGCTGCTATCATGTGTAGATATGATTGAAGAATTAATCAGCCGGGGACAGCAGCTTGATGCCGTGCATTTTACATATGAGGTTGGTCTTGCGGATAAGTTCCCCCCTGTTCCGTTGCTGAAAGCTTATCTGAAGGATGCAAAGAAAGCTGCAGCTGCTATTTCAGAGGACCCAAATAATGCTGGCAGAGCAATGGTATATTTTCTCTTATTTCTTAATTTCACTATTACTTCTTGAAATCAGTTTTTGCATTTGTGTTTATATCTTTCATGTGATGGTGAGGGATCATCATGAGGCCTTCATTCGGTTATTCTTTTGATGATGAACCAAACTTTCATTGAGAAAAAATGAAAGAGTACAAGGACATCCAAAAAACCAAGCCACAAAAGGAAGTCCAACAAAAGAAAGGGGCTCCAATCAAGTAAAAAAAGACCATTCATTGGTTAGCAAGAATGTCTTCAGTGTGCCGATTTTTCATTTTATATACATCTGTCACGGTCATCTGTTTGAAGGTAGTATGTATGTTATAGACTATGCTATTTGTGTTTAATTGTTGTAAAACGAATTGTCCTCATTTCCAGGTTCTTTGTATTATTTAATCTCTGCAATGAATTCTATTCAACATATCAGAGGCAGTAGTAATTGGTATATTTTCATTTTGTTTGTTGTAGCACCTCGCTGCACGGAAAGAGCAGTCTGCACTCCGAGCTGTCATCAAGTGCATTGAAGAATACAAGCTTCAGGCTGAGTTCCCTCCAGAAAACCTCAAGAAACGCCTTGAACAGCTGGAAAAGGTTAAGGTAGAGAAGAGAAAGCCTGCTCCAGTCCCTGCCAACAAGAGAACACGAGCAAACAATGGCGGTCCTATGCCTCCTGCCAAGGCTGGTCGTTTGACGAATGCATATGTATCTTCATACCCTGCAGCGCCCGCATTTGTCAGGTCTCCCTCGCACTCTCAATACCCTGCTGGTGTCCCACCTTACCATTCCCCACCCTCAATGTATGGTAGCAGAAGCCCACCAACAAATCCTTACACTTACTCACCGGAAGCTGCTCCACATGCTGGTTCGTTTCCCTCACCCCCAATGTCCTATCCTGCATATGGTGGTTACGGCAATGCAATGGCCCCAGCATATCAACCAGCTTACTACCGATAAGCATGACTGATCTCTGAAGATGGTAACTGCTGATTTGATGACTCCGATCTTGTTATTTACTTTCCCAATGGTTTGTCTGTAATACCTAACCATTAAACAGTAGCGATGTATGTGTGTTAATTGTGACTTGTTATGCTTCTTGCTTTTCATGCTGAGAAGCCAAACTCTAATGTTGATCAAACTCTAGCTGTAGGTTGATCGTGTAAAGTTATTAGGATGACCATGACACAACATTATTAAGTAGATCCTAATGTCATTTGGTCTTTAGTTGTAGAAAGGCTTGTCCTATTGGTTCTATATTATTCTCTTAGTCTCTTACTCGATCATGCCTATCATTCAAAACAAATGCCACCTCCATCCGTGTTTGAGGGCTATTTTCTTTCATCCAAATTCAAATGTTATCTGATCTTACAGATTACTTTTTACCCATGTGGCATCTGATTATTCATCGTCATCAAGATGGGGATTCGACTTTAGAATCCCGTCTCCGAATTGCTGTCTGTGGCTATGAAGCAGGCAGGTGTCATCAGTCAATCTGATGCTTGTTGATATGAAGCAGGAATCGAGTGTCCTTTTCCTACAACCCCATTTAATTAGCTTGTTTTTCTTGTAAATTCTGCTCAGATTTTACCTTATAATTCTACATGTTGCAATGTTACTCCTGAGCTATTGTTTGGGGGATGTGGAGCTTTTGCTCTATCAAAACAGGCAGAGGTTTGAAGGCAAGTTCTTCAAACCTGGTTAAGATCCAATCAAGGTGGTCGACATATTATGAAAACTGGGCCGAGTTATTGTAAATTGTTTCTCAGTCGATTGCCTAGCCGCCACTTGATGGTAAAGAAACAGGCATGGTCTAAAATTTGGATTTTCTTTGTTTAATCTTGGCATAATTTCTCATCATGACAAGCAGATGTCTAAGATGTTGCTACTTTGTAGGTTTGATGTGTTCATCCTACCTAATTTGTCTACGAAGTATCTATCCTTCTTACAGGACTTGATGGATTTGCCTCGTTTAACCCTTTTAAAGAGTCAAAGACAAAGAGAACACTTACTTTTATAGGTTCAAATGTACTCGTTCGATGCATTTTCGTAAACAACCTTGATCCTTATTCGGAAGGTGACATGTTGGCATGTGCATATCTAAAAATTTCATCCATTGTGAACACTAATTTCAAATCAAATTCGTATCTTGCTGATTCCACATAGAAATAATTGGATTTCCACACATTATACACAAATTGAATTTACAGTGGGCCAAGCCGAATCGTCCTTGCAAATCTCCACCCAAACTTTGATATGAAATAAGGTTAACAAAAAAATAATTTATCAGAAAGTAATCTTCCTTGCAAATCTCTCTCTCTCTTACACACAGAGTTAAAACTAAAACAAGCAAGCTAACTTAGAAATTGCTAAGGGAAAATATTAAAGCTCCTCTCTCAGCTAAGAGAAATCTTTCAATCTAAGAAACACAGTTAGTCATAGATAGACAATGCCACCAAATAGTCCATTTCAAAAAAAAATAAAAATAAAGAACTATTATTTTATGGGGAACAACTTGACTAAAAAAGAAGAAAACTTATTAATAATTTGAAGACCCCACACATTTGTCTTTGCTAAAAAACCAAGCAAACCACCCTAACAAGTATAATAATGCAAAATATTAAATAGTAAGAAGAGGTTGTTTACTCCAAAAAAAAAAAAAAAAAAAAAAAAAGAAAAGAAAAAGAAAAAGAGAAAAAAAAAAACGTTGTCATGTAAGAGAACTAGGCCTCCAATTCAAATTCTCAATAAAAATTGGAGCTTTTTTTTGTTTGAAGAATGTAGATGAAGAGATAACAACATTGACGATATACTTCAAATTATTTAAGATGTGTCTAGGAGCGCTTTAAGCAAAAGTTTTTTCACTTATGGTAAAAAATGCTTAATTACAAATATTTTGATGTTTGATTCTATACTCTCAAAGTTAGTTGAGTTAAAAAGTAAGTGCTTTCTCATAAATAATGTGAAATCGATATGATTAATAAACAATTTGGCAAAATTGGTCCAAGCATCATTTAGTTATGCAATTTTCAAATTTATTAAATTTTAGTGTTTAAACTTTCAAAAACAGTTATTTGTCACTAAACTTATATGTATATATAAAATGACTCTTATCTTTCTACTATCAATATTCATCCCATCTAATATCCAACTCAACCATTCTATATATGACTTAAATATATACATATTTAACATGTTAATACATATTTTGAAATTACATTGTCCATCTATTTTAAATAACACATTAGTAAAATAATAGCAAGGACTAATTTTTTTTATTCAAAGGTAAATCCACAAAATTTCACAAAAATAGAAGATTATTGGCATTAGGTCCAATATGATCTATGCATGGCCCAGTGGAACTTGTCCTTATGCTTGCAAACAATATATTGGTTAGCCCAGGTCAAGCCTGCACATTAAACTAAATATTTGTTGTTGTTTTTCAGAATAACTAAATATTTGTTGTTTATCACTTTATATATATATATATATATATATATATATATATATATATATATTATTGGATGTCATTTTTCGTATAATCCAAAAATCTTATACATTACAGATTCTGATTATATGGGTTGGTGATTGAATGGGCCACCTCTATTTATTTTATTCACTAATGTTAATAAAATATGTTTGAACAGTAATAGATATTTGATGATCAAAATACAAATGTTTTTTGACCATTCAAAATACAAATGTTTGCCAAAATATAACACATGATCAAAATCATACATTGAGATAATTAAAATTAATAAATATGGGCTTAATAAATTCACTCCCTTGCATGGCCGAGGCATAACTTCAACTTCTTTTGTTTATATCTTAATTAGTTGAGCTATGCTCAAGTTGGCAGCAAAACTTCAACTAGAACTACATGACCGTGAAGGTAAAAAAATTATTGGAGGTTAGAACGATGTAGGTAATAGTTTTACACATATGTACAAAAGAGGAATTAGATACAATGTATTTTAAAATTTGTTTTCTAATGGTTATTAGGAGACATATCAATTTCAAACCTACACCATAAATTACTAGCCAACCCATTAAAACACCTTGCAAAGTTAAGGACTTTCAAATACGAACTTCCATATTTTCACTATGGAATGATATTATCCACTTTAGACACAAGTCCTCATGTCTTTATTTTTAGTTTTTCACCTAAAAAAACTCATATCATTGAAGATAGTTGTCTTCGCTTAATATGCTAGGAATATTTCTTTCTTAACTAATATTAGAACTTTGATGGCATTTCCTATAACTTATTATCAAAATTTCTTTAACGACATTGCAAGAATGTGAATAAGGTTCTTAAGGGCTCGTTTGATAACGTTCATGTTTCCTGTTTCTTGTTCCTATTTCTCATTTTTTCAGAAACAGACATGTTTGATAAACGATCCTGTTTCTTGTTTCTAAATTTTTTAGAAACGTTTCTAAAAAAATGACAGATTTTGAGAAACTTCAAAAAGTAGTTTCTCAAATTCTGTTTCTGTTTTTTTTTTCCAGGTTTCATGCATGTATTCCTATTTCTCTTTTTACCCATCTCTCCCCTCTCTCTTCTTTCTCTCTCTTCCATTCTATTTTTTTTTTCTTTTAATACTTTTTAATCTTTTTGTTTTTTTCTTCTTTTTTATTTTTATTTTTTGATTTATTTCTTTCTATTCGTTCTTTCTCTTTCATCATAATCTTTTTTCTTTTAATAGTTCATTATCTTTTTTTTTTCTTTTTTCCTTTTTACTTTTCTCTTTTCGTTTATGTTTTTTTCTTCTCTCTTATTTTCTTATTTTCTTTTACTTTACATTAACGAGCTTATAGTTATTATTTTCTATTTAATTCCCTATTATTTTTTCTTTTGGTATGATTTTATTTTTTTATTAAATAAATAAACTAATAATGTATTTCATGTTTACCATTAAATGTAAAAAAATATATACATTCTCTATCTTTTTCTGATTTTACTTGCTTGTATTATTGGCTAATGCGTTTTTAAAGAAAAAATAAAAATAAATTTTATTATTAAATTAAAGAAATGTGGGTATGTTCGATTGTCTGACCTTAGACAATTTACAAATTCGTCTAATTGAACTAACTCTTGTAAGTCAAAATCGTTCAAGGTGAATTGATTGAAGTGAGAAATAACATTGCAAATCAAATTTGAACAACATTTGAAGGATAAATTTATTATTATTATTATTAATTAGGTGTTGGGCCTTAATAAAATACTATAACCTCTTTATATATGTTTTATATTTATTTTAATGCATGTTATATGTTTTATTATAGTATATGTACTAAACTTTATTTTTACCAAAAAAACAAGAAACAAGAAACAGAAATAGTTATCAAACATGTTTCTGTTTTTAGTTTTTAAGAAACAGAAACAAGAAACGAGAAACAGAAACATGAAACAAGAAACGAGAACGTTATCAAACGGGGCCTAAGATAACTCTTTCAATCTTGCAACTGACCAAATGTAGACCATATATAGGTAACAAACCATGTAGAAAAGGATCAAGATTCAATCTTGTGATGATAAGATAAATAATTATTAAGATTTAAGTCTGACCCAAAAGAGCCAAACGGAAAACAGATTCAATATATAACAAAAACAAAAAATGGAAAAAAGAAAAGAGATAAGTTAAGTGAATGTTGGGGAACAGTTGGAAAGTGTTATCCATTTGTAATGACTCGAGTGGCTTTGGCTTGATTCCCAAGACGAAAGAAAAAGACAATTGCAGGAAACTGGAAGGGAAGAGTTTCATTTAGGGGTGTTCAAAAAACCCGATGACCCGAAAAACCCGATTAACCCAACCCAATTCAACGGTTTGGGTTGGGTTATCAACTTGTTTGGGTTGGATTGGGTTCGAACAAAGGGAAACTTTATGGGTTGGGTTGGTTCGTGGGTTCACCAAAAAGGAGTTTGGGTTGAACCGAACCAACCCGAACTTCTTATTAATTTAAAAAAATAATTTTTTTACTTATATTACAACTATATGTACATATATTTATTTTAATTTTATAATTATTTTTAGATGATTTATTATTCAACAACTTTTTAAAATAAGTTTTTGAGTCTTTGGAAGGTAAAAATTCATGATATAAATTGAAATTGAATTGCTAATCTTAATTCAATATTTAAAAATAAATAAATAAATATTTATATATCAATACTTAACTTTTTCTTAAAATAAAATTTTGAGTTTATAACCCGACCAACCCGAACAAACCCAACCCAAATATTTCATGGTTGGGTTGGGTTGGGTTCATTATTTAATAAGGATTGTTTGGGTTGAAGAAATTTGCAACCCGAATAATTGGGTTGGGTCTAAAACGTACCTCAACCCGACCCAATCCAACCCACGAACACCCCTAGTTTCATTTTCAGAAAGAGCCTTTTTGAATTTAAAATTAAAGAGAAGAGAGATTCTGAAATAATGGCAACGTGGAGAATTAAGCTTTGGAGTTTGGGTATGAATGAATGATGTGGTGATTATAAGGTCCAAAGGCAAAGATTTTTGGGTCCATATCTCAATCAGTGAAGTGATTGACATGATTTGTCCATGTAATTAATCTGACACTTCACAGTCCATAATTTATCTCCCTCCGTCATATTTGAAAAAACCAAAAAAAAAAAAAAAAACAGCTTTTAATGTTACAGAACCTGGGTTGTGTTTATATCTTTGTTCCAAATTATTGCATGGAAGATGGTTGTTGATGCGAGGATGCGGCTGCAAGTCTAGGTAAGCTCTTGGTCGAGGTGACAAGTTAAGTTATTGGATTGACTTGGAAGAAAGATATCCATATCATAGTGGTGTTATGCCCAACAAGTTTCGATACTTAAGTTAGTACTTATAGTGTCGAACTAAGCAAAGAAGTAATAGTGTATACTTAGATAGTGGGATGAGTCCCAATATTTATAGAGTTTTCTACCTCTCAACAGGTTCGTACCTAACATGACAGCAAGGATACGATTCTATCGATGGCGACTAACACCTCGACTTGGTTGGACCGAGCTTAGTAGGGCTTCCATTGTCCTTTGGCCTTGAAGTTGTGTCTTCTCGACTTGGTAAGCTCGGTGAGCCATTTTATGAGTGTTCTCTAATGTAAGGATATGATATGGTTTCTAGGTGTCTACGTGGCTTGGATGTGAAGTGGACGGCTCATCTTACCCCTGACAATGGTGAAATCCCATAACTTGGACAGTGCAATTTTAGTGTGTTCCTTCCAACAACCAATGATTACTTTGTTTGATTAATTTTCTAAGTTATTTATGGAACTGGCCTTGTCCATTGGATTAATAGAGCATTACTAGAGAGAGAGAGAGAGAGAGAGCCCAACGACAGAAATTACCTATCACTCTCAACTGCCCCTAAAACAGTTGCTTGAGGGTACGTGGAACATGATATGAATGAATATTTAGGGTTTGATTACAGACAATCTTTAATTTGGAAGGTAGCTTTTTTTTTTAAAAAAAAAAACTTCTTTGTTGAAAAAGATTTGGAAGGTAGCTTCTTAATTATATTTCCACTGTATATGATATTTTTTAGCTAAAAGCTATTATATGGTTAGAGGTTAGGCATGCCGTGACTTGTTTCCTCAAAATTCGAAATAGCTTTGTTTAAAGTTTGAACTTTCCGATCAAAATTTTCACTTGACAATCTTTTAAGAGCAACACTTTTCTACTATTAAACAAAAGAGTTTTTTACTGCTCACCATTAAATTTTTAGGGTGAGAGAGGGAAGAAAGATAGAGAGAATAGACTTCTTCTAACTTCTAAAAAATAAACCCTTGTAGAAAAATTTAGTAGTGAGCAACAAAAAAAACTTATGCTGTCTAGTCAATAGGAAAGTATTGGACTCTTACCTTCTCTTCTTCAATCTAATGGATATAGTGATTCTAATTTTACATCCATTTTAATCCCATAAAGGCTCGAGAGAAGTTTGGAATGACTTCTTTTCCCCTCTCTACAATTACTTCACTTTCAACTATATTAGTAGCCCCAACTATAGGTTCATATCCATATCCTAGCAACAAGTAATGATGACCTTGATTTCAAAGGCCTTTGTACATTTGTGAGAAATAAGACGATTCACAACAGTCCCCATAATAATATATACTTGTTCCATTTGCAATTTGTATTGTCACTTTCTTTGGACAAGTTAAAAACAAGTGCCAAAGTAACTGTTATCTAAAGATAGCTAGGCCCACCTTGGGGGCATATGGATGCTCTTCTCATGCGACCATGTTCGAGCCCTCTTCTTGGTACGTACAATTGAAACCAGACAAAAGGAGATGCAAGTGAGGGAATCACATGCGAATATGAAAAGGCCGAAAAGGGTTGTTGCAAAGAAAGGATGAGTCGAACCATGGTAAAATGTTGCACCTATGGAAGCTAGCTAGACATTATGAAAGGGGCTCGTGTCTATACAATAGTTCGTTAGAAAAGAATAATAAAATAGATAGATTGTCTTGTTGGTCAAGATAGAAAATACTTATCTATCTACTGGTCAGTAGAGACCTACTCACCACCATTAAGTTTTTCATAAAGTAAGGGAGAGAAATGCAAAAAAAAAAGGAGAAAATTTTTAATGGTACCCAACAAGAAGATTTCCACTGATATGACGTAAGTATTGTTCAATCAATATTAAGATTACATGGGGTTTCATCTCAAAACCAATTGGCAATGGGAGGAGTAACTCATATATCTTATAAATTGTTAGGTCACTCTTCATCTTTCAAATGTGGGATCCTCAATAATCAAGAATGGGTCAAAATGATCCTAGGTTATATCCAAACCATTATTTATGGGCTCAATTATTGAATGTATGCTTAGCTTCAACTTTTGTTTCTTTTCTCTTTTGTTTGGAAGTACTTGCAACCTAAACATGTTTTAATTTACTCATCCATTACTAAACACACCATTTAGTTGAGGAGAAATTATTGGAGAATGTCACTACATGGTGACTGACAGTTTTGCACCGTTGGATGTAAGAGAGAAAAACTATAAAAATACTTCCATTTTATATCTAGTGGTTATTAAGGAGCAGAAAGATTTTTGAATCTATATCTTATAGTTATTAAGAGACAGCCATACTGTAGCGATCTCATTCAATAATTTTTCTCCCATTTGACATGAGTTTCACAAGCATTTGAAATGGTTCATTATTTATTAACTAGAAATCTGAATTTGTCTTAGATAAAGGAAAGATTAAAAATTGATTAGAAATATGGTTGTTTGGGGCATCAATAATATTACCCATTAAAAATTTAAAACAAGCCACCACGTGCATGTGGTTGCTGTCACTCTAAAACACTGCCCAACTCAAACACAATAAATTGCACCCGTCCTTGTATTTGTCATTAACTCCTCCAATCCACCATTATGGTACAAAAAAAAAAACAAAAATCAAAATAAAAGCCATAAAAGAGAAATTCTTTTTTTTAAATGAATATTACATCACAAATTTATGGTGGGTCGAATCTACAACTTCTAAAAGTGGATAGAAATATTTTAACTGGGTAGTATGTTTAAGAGAGCTGATATTACTAATATTTTAATGGTCAAATATATATTTTAATCTCTAATATAATGTTTGAGTAACAATTTTCAATCAATTAAAAAAAGAAAAAAAAATTCAATTTAGTCTCTCGGTTTCAATTTAGTCTTTAATATTTTAATATTTTTAATTATATACCCTCATCATTGGTGATTGTTAAAGTTGACAAATGAAAATTTTATATAACATAATACATTGTTAATTTGTATAAATTTAGAAGAAAAACTAGACAACCAAAAAAAAAAAAAAACTTCTAATTCCTTCTCTAATTTTTAAGAAGTTGACATAAATTTTGACCTTTATTCTTTAAGGTAAGCTGGTCGGATTCTTCCTCTAAATTTTTACCATTGACAAAATTCCATATCATGTAAATTCCATCACACATCTGTTATAATTATTGAAAATTGTTGAGACATAACTAAATCCAAACTTTTTAAACCATGAAAACTAAATAGAAAAAAAAAAACCACTCAAATATTATAGAATAATACAAATATTTAATCAATTTTTATTGACTGAACTCTGTTTACACAGCAACCAAAGTCAGTAACTATAACTTCAAAAAGAAGAAATATTTAGAAGGCAAAAACCCAGCTTTATCGGTTGTATTTTTTTCCCCGCAAAGGCAGTTGGATTTGTTCGGGGAGATTCTGCACACCGAGTGTAGCAAAGTATTTTTCTTACCGAAATAAACGATTTGAGTTCAAAATAAACTCATTAGAACTTTTTTTTTCTTCTTTCCAATGATGAGTCACGTTTAAATCTCTAATCTTTTGTGGAGGAGTTATGTTTTAACCAATACATCTCAACAAAAAAGATCGAATTTACCGCAACATATCAAACTTCTGGCGAGTTCTAGGCGGCGCCGGTGCCGGCGAGGAGGATGCGAGCAAGCAAAGGACAAGATCAGCAAAAGCTCTAACAATAAACTTATGGCTATTCCTCGGATTCAACCGGAGATAACACGACAAAAGATCTCGCAAAAACTCCCAATCGCTTCTCACACTCTCCAATTCTCGAGCTTCGACCATCTCCTGCATCGACCGCCGGAAGTCGGCGTAAGGGTCCATTGAATATTTGGGGACTTTGAGACCTTCCGAAACGACGTCGTCGTGGGATCGGCGGCGGGCGGCGGAGGAGTCGAAAATGGAGTTGGAGCGGCCGGGGGAGGAGAAGAAGAAGCGGTGGGAGGCGAGGACGGCGGGGAAGTCGTCGGAGATAGAGTCTTCGGCCTCATCGGCGGCGGAGAAGGTGGAAGAGGAGGAGAAGGAGAAGAAGTCGTCGGCGGCGGTGGAAGAAGGGGTGAGGGAAATGGGGTTGGAGGTGAAGTAGCAATCGGAGGATGCGGCGGCGGGCGGCGTTGACTGTGAGAATTTGAGTTTGGTGAAGAGAAAATGGAAGTTCTTGAGAAAAAGGTTGGACATTTTTTCAGATATCTAAGTTGATGTTGCAGTTGAGCGAGGGGGATAGAGTACTGGGAGAGATTTAAAGAAAGATGAGTCCATGAACTAATACTTTTAGTTTTGAGATTTAAATTTAGTTTTTATTTGATTGTTTTAAAAAAGGTGACGTGTTAGAAATCATTTTTTTTTTTAATTTATCAGATTTATTGAATCAAATAAATTCAGTAAATTTGTATTTGTTAACTAATTTCTATTTACTGCCCAACAAGTCACATTTATTAGAAAATATTAGTTAAAAATTAATAATTTAGTCCATAAACTTTAAGGCTTGTGTTTATTTAGTTCATAAACTTTTAAAATTACAAATTTAACTCCTGAATTACTGGACACAAAATTAAAATTTAAGAGTTCGATTAGACATAAAATTTAAATTTATTAATAATAGATCAATTAATTTTTAAAATTTTTGAATTTATCATGGACTTATTAGACACAAAATTAAAGTTCAATGACCTATTAGATACAAAATTGAAAGTTTAAGAACCTATTAGACGTTTTTAAAAATTTAGAGACCAAATAGACACAAACCTCAAAATTTGTAGACTAAACTTGTAATTTAACTTAATTGTTATTATAAGGTGATCTAGAAGCCCTTGGGTTTCTCAAGGCACAACATCAGCTTGTAGGCCCACCATTGGAGAAATCCCCTTGGCCGGTCCCCTGAAGCCGAATTGAGGTATAATGCAGACTATTAAAAGGAGGGTGTGCAACCTACCGAATTGGGTGTTAATCGAGTCGAGGCACTACACAACAATTAGTGAGAAAGAGTATAAATAGAAGTAAACCACCTTACTAATGAAATACGCAAATAACTCTAGCTCATCTCGACACTACTACGATCTAAGTACTAACTTATAAGAATCAGAGTGTATTAAACATGACACCACACTGAAGTGAGTTCTTTTAGAACAAATCGGCCTTCAAACTACTTACCTATATAGTCAAGCCAACGTAATTTGTTGGTCAGAATCTCACATCAACAATTGCAATAATCTATCAACTATGAAATTTAAAAAATTATTCAAGCATGTCGGCCTATGAACTTTAAAGAAATTGTAATGTGAAGGCATGTCGGTCGGCCAAATTTATAGACTTGATGATACAACAGTACAGCGCGCATGTGGCCCAGTAAACCTAAAGGCATTAGACTTGTAAAACTTATTGTTTATTTTAAAAAACAATATTTACGTTTTATAACTCCGAATAAGTTTTCAAAATCTACGAAAACGAGTAATGCAACTATGCTTTTTCATTAAATATTTTATATTCAAATTGAATTAGTCTTCAAAATCTACGAAAACATCGAATGCAACTATCCCTTTCATTTTGGCCGATTTAGATTCGAACTAAAAAAAAATCTTTATATTTTGGAATATGGTTAAATTTTTTTTTTGAATTACCCTCCATTACATCTTTAAATTTTAAATAGAGTAAAAAACTCATAATATATATATTTTTTAAATTCAACGGTGGGAGAAATATTATGTCTTAACCATTATGTTCATGTTTCGTTTCTTATAGAAATTTTGAAATGATAATAACCTTATAAGGGCACTTATTGATCCTATCAACTTTTTTTTTTTTTTTTTTGAGTTTAACAACATTTTGAGTAAAAGATTCGAACCTCTAACTTTTTGGTCGAAAGTAGTACATGTCAATTACCGCTAAATTAAGCTTCACTTTAGATAGGATCTTAATCCTATCAATGGATAGGATAAATTAAGCTTCAATTTGGATAGGATTAGATCCTATCCAATCCTATCAATGGATAGGATGTAATAATCAAAGTACAACATACCTAATAAACACAACCAACCAATACTATAGTCGTTGCATATTGAAAAACCTTGTTATTATTATTATTATTTTCCATTTGCAAACTTTAAAAATTGTTCTCAAACTTTGTAAAATTCAGCTCCAACTAATAAATGACATATTCTATAGAATAGAAATTAATTATTTATCAAATTCAAGATCCACAAATAATAAGAAGTTGTGCCAAGTGAATCTTTTTAAAACTTATTTTTAAGGATTAAATTTTAGAATTTTCCCATTAATTCAAACACCATTTAAAAAGATCTATTTTATTTTATATAAATTCCAAAGAACCGTACATATTTATGGATTGTTTGAGACGTTATGTGAGTATAAATATTGAGTGAGTAAAAATATTGTTTGAGACGTTGAGTGAGTTATAATAGTCTTTAGACTATAATAGTTTGTGGAATTATATAATTTGTATTTAAGATACAGAGTTATTTAATCTGAATTATAATAATCAAATCCCAAACAATAAATATGATTTGTCTGTAAAATTTGATTGCATCCTCGATATTTTTTTTTCCTATTTTAAGAGAAAAGCAATTAAACTTATTAATTAACCACAATCAAAGTTTAAAATGTCAATGTCGACAGAAATGTTGAAATCTCAACTTATTAATTAACCACAATCAAGGTTTAAAATGTCAATGTCAACATAAATGTTGAAATCTCAATTTTAAAAGAAGGTATAAAATGTCGATGCCAGTAAATATTTTTTAAAAAATTGTAAAAACAAAAAGTTCAAAAAGATATTTAAATTAATATATAAATATTTTACACGTTTTAAATAAGTTAAAATACTTGCTATTTATAATATTATATTCCCATGTTCATGCTATTTTCTTTTTAATATTTCATTAATTTTGTACACTATAATAAAAATGTCGATTCATCTTTTATGTCGATGTCAAGTCGATGTCGTACCTAAGTCAATATGCCAATTCAAATCACATTAAATATTTCCATACACGTCAATAGGTCGATTCTATTGAATTCTTTTTACACGACAATAATCCCTAATCAATGTATATTTTTGATCACATGGTTTAACAGTACCTAGAAAAGAACAAATTATTTTTATTTTAATTCATAAGTTTGTATATCCAAAATTAACAAGCCTAGTACATATAATACAAACTCACCATTTTTTTTATAAAAAAAAAAAGATGCAAGCAGAGAGATCTGAACCCCTACCCACCTTCCAAAAAGATCTGAACCCCTACCCACCTTCCAAAAAGTATAAGTAAGAGTTGAACGTCTTAACCAATTGAGCATACTCTAACGTGGCTATTTTTTAAGTTCTAACAACTCTAACGTGGCTATTTTTTAAGTTCTAAAAACATGTTTTTAGAAGACACCTTCCAAAAAGTATAAGTAAGAGTTGAACGTCTTAACCAATTGAGCCATACTCTAACGTGGCTATTTTTTCAATTCTAAAAACATGTTTTTAGAAAAAATATATAAACTTCTGACCGCTCGATCAAAGGTAATGACTATTTTTTCAGTTCTAAAAACATGTGAAGAAAGATATAAACTTATGACCTCTAGATCAAAGATGGTTAATATACAACTTAACCAATTCTGAACTTCGACCGAAAAAGTTGGTGCCAAAGGTAGAACCAGTGGTGGGCTCATACAAACTCAACCTGATAATATGGTTTTTCATACCTATAGTTGGGGGAGGGGGGCAGTCAAGAGGGATTGGGTAAAAACAATAGAGATGACAAATTGAAGGGGTCCATTATTATTTGTTGTATTTGGAGGGGTTGTCTAATATTTGGAACTTTCAACTGAGGGATAGACAGTACTGAAAGTGACAGCAAAGAGGTTATCAAGATTCAAAGAAGCCACATGAGGGGTTTTTTTTTACCATTACTGTGTCATACAAAAAGTTCAAACAGTGTAACAAGACCCAAATTTTAGATGCATGTGGCTTCCGATAGTGACATTACCTATGGTCATGTTTTCTTCACAGTGGGAAGAATCTATTGTCTATTGCATTGCTTTTTCACTCGAACCAAAACTTCCCACATTTGAATATCATTTTTTTTAAAAAAAAATGAAAGGCGATGACAAAAATACCTGCAAGAAACTGGAGATTTCTAAATTTGGTGTGGGATAGTCATATGCATAATTTAATGTTAAATTGAGTCAAAAGAGGTGCGTACTGTTGGATTGTGATTGAAAAACAAAGTAGCTTTCATCTTTTTAAATGAACCTGCCCCTGCCCCTGCCCCTGCCCCTGCCCCTGCTGCAGCAGCAGCAGCAGCAGCAGCAGCAGCAGCAGCTTTCGTATGGCAGCAGCCCTCCACAGGTGCAGGGCCAACTCCCATTTCCAAGTTCGCCAGTTTTCCAAGTTTTGAAATTCAGTACACACTCGACGAAACTGGACCGCCCATTGTTATATTCTATGCTTTGCATGTGAAGCTGGGTCAATTCCATACGTCTTATTCAAGAGTTTCATTTATTGGGCTAAAAAAGTTGGATCACTGCAAAAACACAAACAACACAATAACTTCTGTCATGGACTTCGCCACCCCACCAGGATGGGCTGCTAGTCTCGCGTTGTTCCTCAGCTCTGCACTCATTACCCCTTCTGCGTCCTGCTTCGTCACCACTTTATCTGCTGGCAGCCTCATTGTGGCATCCTGAAACATAGTAATTTAACATGATATCAAAGTAGAAAGTTGAATTTTTTTTAGTGTCCGAGCCAACTTACGTGAACCCCGACTAATTGCCTGACCCTATAACATTTGGTTGACAAAAAACATGTAAGATATTAGATAAGATATTAAATCCTAGGTGCCCACCCTGAATTCAACCCATTCCCTCATATTGAGGGAATTGACTTGAGGCTCTATTGACCACAAGGACAACAGTTGAAGGACAACAGTTGAAGTCCGGAATGAAAGTCATTCATTCATGTGCCCACCCATCAGTTTTGGAAGTAAAGCTTTTGAATTACATGATAATTTTTTGATAAAACTTATTATTTTAAAGGGGTTTTTTTAAAGTTCCGATTGGAGAATTTTCAATTTCACAATTTGAAACCTTAAATTTTGATAAATCTTGCAATTTAAACTTAAACTTGATTAATGATGGATCTTATGCACTAATGAGGCTTAATTTAGTGCCAAGCTTGTTTTCTTTAATATTAGTTAGATTTTGAGAAATTTTTACCTTACTTTCTGTTAAATTTAGGTGAATTTAGCGAGAATTGAAAATGAGTTAAAAATGGTGAGACATGTTTATGTTTAGAGTTCAATTTCATGAAATTGGAAGTTCAAGATGAAAATTCATACAATTTAACAAGTTTAAAGATAAAAATTGATTTTTTTTCAAAGAATTTTTATCAAAACAAAAACAAAGTTCTTGAAAAAAAACTCTTTGTAGTTGAGTTTAAGTGATTCAAATACTGGTTGTTCTGGGTTTTGTTGGTTCATGCGTACCATTAGGATGTCGTTCAATTTAATCTTATCTTCATCCTTGCTAACCCCAGCATTGAAAGAAGCCGCCGACTGAGCACTCGCTGCAAGTCCACCCGGTATCACGACGTTGCTCCCTGTTGCCCTCACCTCTGCTGCTTGAATGGCAGCAGCATCGCTCTGGTCAACCGGTTTATCACCTGCAATGTGAGCGGTCGCTTCTAGAGCTTGTCCAATGGTGATCGCGTTCTGCACAACAGTACCAGAACCAATAAAGGGCGTAGGCTCCACAAACTGTCCAACTATCTGCACTCAAAAAGAAACAAATCAAAATCGATTATAATCAATGCAAAACAGAGTATGTCTAAAATTCAATTGATGTAAAATCAATACTTTCAAAATTAGGCTCAATCAAAAGATAAACAGAATTAAAATGTAGTTAATGAATCTTGAAAAGAGGACCTGTCCGGCAACTGTTTCGGTGATGATGCGACTTCCAGGAACATCGATTTCTTTGACTGCAACTCCTTGGTCTCTAGCAGCATCACTGACGTCGTCATGACCGACATAGCCGGAACGCTCGTTCCGGGAGGCGGCGGACTGCATGGTTGCGGCGGGGCCGCCCTTCTGGGTTTGACCGAACACCATGGTTTCGGCGGTTTGCATCATGTCAGCGTCCACCGGCGGTATAACCTTGGAGGCAAGGTCTCCAGAGACATTGAAAACGTCGCCGTACTTGATAGGTTCTTGCTGTTCGTGGCGGCGTGGCTGTTCTTGGCTCATTTGATTTCACAAAAGTAAAGGATACTGAAACAGTCTGAGCAGATGGAAGGAATGTTGCAGGTCGAGGAGAGGATTAAAACGGTCGTGGTTGGAAGTTGGAAGGGGAGGTTAATGACACGTGGGTTCGACCAGACACGTGTTGAATTCTCTTGACTCTATGTTACAGGTTTCATTGGTAGAGATGACCAGCTGTTCAGTGCCATATGGTTCCAGCATGCTACCGTAACAGATGGCAGCTTATACGCTATAAGTAATGTTCTTTCGTCTTTATAGCTACAGCCTACTAGAGACGCCATTGAAGCTGAAGCTCTTACTGGAAATGGGATGACAGAGTTGTCACTTCAACAACTTAGGGGGTGTTTGGGGGTCCAATAACTGTGGGTTTGAGTATGTTATTATAGTCCACTTTGTGTTTGGGCCTCATGTTATTATAACAGGCCATTTCATTTTTTGATAATTCCCGTTTATGTACAGTAACCCAAAACATAACCCCCGGTTTTCGATTTTTCATTCCGCCTTTCTCTTTCCCGAAATCTCATTTCGTTTCCGCGTCTCTCTCTTTCCCGAATTCTGGCTTCACCTTACTCGTTGCGTCTTCGCTCGTATATTTTCCCTTACCGCTTCGTCTTCTCTCGCATATGTTCATGGCTTCATCTTCTTCATTCGACCTCTCCCTCATCTTCCACTGTCTCATCGCTTTGCGTTCGCCCCTCTTCGTCTTCGTCCGTGTACTATTTTTTTGGTTTTCAGTTCAGATCTGTATTTTTTTTTTACCAGATCTGTAAACCCATCCATTCGATTTAGGTTTTCAATTTTTCATATTTCCTTTCATCGATTTGTAGATCAGATCGATTTAGTTTTTCAGATCTGTCTATTTTATCAGATCTGAAAGCTTTTTCGACTTTCTCCTCTTGCCGCTTCCTAAAAATCGATCCATCCCTCTTGCCGCTTCCAAAAAACCGATCCATCCCTTGCCGCTTCTTGTCGATCCCTGTTTCGGTGAAGTTGCATGTTTTATTCGATGGTGGTTGTTTCGAGAATGCTAGGTAGGGGATGCATGGATCGATTTGAGGAGTTTGGTAGGGGGACGAACTTCGAAGGTATGTTTTCTTTTCCCTTTTAGACCGGCCGATGATGAATCCATGTTACTGAAATTTTTTTATTTTCGTTTTGATTCTCTCTGATTTGCCTGTCATCACCGATTTTCATATGATGTTGCTGACTAGTATTGGATATTCATTTTCATATGATCTTCATTTTTTATCTCTGATTTGCCTGTCATCACCGATTTTTCTGCCTGTTTTTTAGCAAATTATTGTATTCAACATGCTGGAATAATCTATGAATGCATTGATCCAGCCCTCTGTTTCTAAATTTTTTTTCCTGTTACTTTAGTGCCTGTTATCACTGATTTTTCTGCCTGTTTTTTAGCAAATTATTGTATTCAAATTGCTGGAATAATATATGAATGCATTGCAGCCCTCTGTTTCTCAATTTTTTTTCCTGTTACTTTCATTGAATGGCCTGTTTTTAGGTTACTTTCACTGATGCAGCCTGTTTTCTTTTTGTTACTCTCATTGAATTTTTTTTTTTTGTTCATTTTCTTGTTAATATGAGAAATTGAAATATTCCTCATGAATGAATTTCATATTCTGAGGCCGGTTTGTCTATGACTTTTTTTTTTCAATTCTCATTTTGTTTGCTCATATGTTGTATGCGAATGTGAGTTTATGTTCTGTTCTAAAATTGTAGTTTAGTTTTGTCTTTTGTTTATATTCATGCTACTACTTTGAGAAAGTGAAATACCACTCATGAATGAATTTCATATTCCTGAGGCTGGTTTGTCTATGATTTTTTTTTGCCAATACTTGTTTTGTTTGCTCTTAAAGCTAACCATAACTTAATTTGTCATAACTTTTGTATTTGGGTTGGAAGGTGGTTGGTTTGTATTAAAGGAGTCATGTCAATGTCTTTTCTCACTTGTTTTTCATAATTACTTTCTATTGATAATTTGTGTACTTACAATATTTTCTTATTTTTTATTCTCTATTCTTATTTAATATTGTGGTTAGGTGCACTTATGATAATAAGTGCACCAACTTGTTTTTGTCAACTACCACCCCCCCCCCCCCCATCTCCTCTTTAAATATGTTCTCATTTTATTCAAAACCTTGAGGACAACTATCTCCAAACTACTTCTCTCAAAGGCAATTTGTGAGTGTCATTCTCTTTTACTCATATATTTCCTTCAAATTTTCTTCTTAATCTTCATTCATATCTTTTCACATTCCATTCTATGTTACTTTCTTACTAATGCATCATCTCTTTCAATTATAGGGTTGAAGTCCTTCCAAATCCACCACGTTCTCCTCACTGTTGATCGCTCCTTACATCTTCTAAGGTAACACGTCATCTTCTTCTACAAGTTTTATTATAGTAAAGTTAAGTACTAATTTTATTTTTTATGTCTTAACAGGGTCATAACTAGTTCATTGGTCCACCTTAGTTCGAGGTTCGTTTATTTTAAAGCACGGACATTTGATTTTTGTATATTCAGTTTGTTTAGTACAAAAATATCATTTGTCTATGTATATTAGGTTTGTATATAAGAAAAATACTATTCGTGTATGTATTTCTTTATATGGAATATTCACTTATTTGTATATTCACTTGATTGATTTGTTAGTATTGCTAATGTACTGTTTGTATTATTTGAAAAAAAATTAATTATTTTATATGTGAATATAATTTGATTATGTATGCGTTTCGTTGTTATAATAGACTTCATGTTATTTTAAAGGTGAGAACTTGATTAGAATGTAATGGGATGTGAATGCAAAAAAAAAATTTAACTTTATTCAAATATTATTTTATAGGTTGTTTGAATAAATGGTTTTTATAAAATTGACCATGATTTTTCACTCCAACAAGCAAAAATGCTAAAATGAATATGTTAAACGGGAAACAAAGTTAATTTATTGAAATCTAAAATATGGTTAATACTCCAATATTTGCATATTTTAAAAGTCATGTCTTAGAGCAAAAAAAAAAATGTTAATTGATGCAATTATTTTTTTTTCTAAATTAAGTAACAATAAGGAAAGAAAAAAGTTGTTTTTAACAGGGAAAAAAAAGTTATTTTTAACAAAATGATCTATATTTTTTTACATAAAAGATTGTTCTAAGACAATTGATATCATAGGAGAGTGACCAATTATACATAAAATATTGTTATAATACAATTGGTATCATAGGAGAGTGACCAATTTATATTTATAGATAATAGAATGTTGTTTAAATAGGATAGGAATTTTTTCAAGTACTAATCAAACATGCTTTCTTTCAATAGTGACAAACATATTTCAAAACCAAAACATAGACTCATAAACCAAACAACTAAATTTTAAAACCAACCCTTATACTCCTAAATTCAAAACCAAACCTTAGACTCTTTAAACCAACCCCAACACTTGAATCCTATAATCAATCACTAAACCCAAAATTTAGAAACCAAAACATAGACTCATAAAGCAAACAACTAAATTTTAAAACCAACCCTTATACTCCTAAATTCAAAACCAAACCTTAGACTCTTTAAACCAACCCCAACACTTGAATCCTATAATCAATCACTGAACCCAAAATTTAGAAACCAAAACATAGACTCATAAAGCAAACAACTAAATTTTAAAACCAACCCTTATACTCCTAAATTCAAAACCAAACCTTAGACTCTTTAAACCAACCCCAACACTTGAATCCTATAATCAATCACTGAACCCAAAATTTAGAAACCAAAACATAGACTCATAAAGCAAACAACTAAATTTTAAAACCAACCCTTATACTCCTAAATTCAAAACCAAACCTTAGACTCTTTAAACCAACCCCAACACTTGAATCCTATAATCAATCACTAAACCCAAAATTTAGAAACCAAAACATAGACTCATAAAGCAAACAACTAAATTTTAAAACCAACCCTTATACTCCTAAATTCAAAACCAAACCTTAGACTCTTTAAACCAACCCCAACACTTGAATCCTATAATCAATCACTGAACCCAAAATTTAGAAACCAAAACATAGACTCATAAAGCAAACAACTAAATTTTAAAACCAACCCTTATACTCCTAAATTCAAAACCAAACCTTAGACTCTTTAAACCAACCCCAACACTTGAATCCTATAATCAATCACTGAACCCAAAATTTAGAAACCAAAACATAGACTCATAAAGCAAACAACTAAAATTTAAAACCAACCCTTATACTCCTAAATTCAAAACCAAACCTTAGACTCTTTAAACCAACCCCAACACTTGAATCCTATAATCAATCACTAAACCAAAACATAGACTCATAAACCAAACAACTAAATTTTAAAACCAACCCTTATACTCCTAAATTTCAAAACCAAACCCAGTGATTTACACATCGTGGGTTGAATGCTACCAAGATATGAACTGATTTAGTGGATCGTTTCGATCGATGTAAATAATATATCAGTCGTCTGTATTTCAGGAGCGAAATTAGATACTTTCTTATCTTATGGACCCACGAGAACTAGTTGCAATTCTGTCAGCATTCACCATAACACAACATCAATTACTTCTAATATTAGACATGTACATGAACGATCGTAGCAGAATAGAATACCAGTCACCCTTACTCAGGCATCACATTAGGCAACTAGCATTCTTCCGACTCATCCACGAGTCTGACTTGTGTTGTCGTGAGAGTACAAGGATGGACAGGAGATGTTTCTCCATACTATGTACCTTACTAAAGACTGAAGGCGGTTTATTCGATACAGAAATCATAGATGTGGAGGAAATGGTAGCCATTTTCTTACACATCGTAGCTCACGACGTTAAGAATCGTGTAGTTCGAAGGCAATTTGCAAGGTCTGGTGAAACCGTTTCTAGGCATTTCAAATCCGTCCTTAACGCAGTTTTGCGGCTACACGATGTATTGCTAAAGAAACCAGAATCAATAACTAACATATGTACAGACGAGAAATGGAAATGGTTTGAGGTACATATCACTTAAACCCTAAACCGATTGTAATCATGATGGGGGGAGTTCTCCACGCAAATGAATAGCTCATTCCTTATTTGACTGCAGAATTGTCTAAGTGCATTAGATGGTACGTACATTAAGGTCAATGTCAGTGCCACTGATCGACCAAGATATAGGACGAGGAAAGGTGAAATTGCAACCAATGTGCTTGCTGTGTGCGATACTACTGGAGATTTCGTCTTCGTCTTACCTGGTTGGGAAGGGTCCGCAGCTGATTCTCGGGTGCTCAGAGATGCAATATCACGAACGAACGGACTTCAAGTTCCAAAGGGTAAATGAGGCATTTCTTAGTTCACCTTAATAATATTTTGGTCAATGGATTAAACGTTTCACATTGTACAGGATATTATTATCTATGCGATGCTGGGTACCCTAATGCAGAGGGTTTTTTGGCACCGTATAGAGGTGAACGATACCACCTGTCTGAATGGCGTGGAGGAGGGAATGCACCGACTACCCCAAGAGAGTTTTTTAACATGAAACATTCTTCTGCAAGGAATGTGATTGAGCGGGCATTCGGACTGCTGAAGGGAAGATGGGCCATTCTTCGAGGAAAATCATACTATCCGGTAAAAGTCCAATGCCGAACTATCACGGCGTGTTGCATCCTTCACAACCTTATTAACCGAGAGATGAGAGAAAGTGAGATGAACGATGACTTAGATGAGGTTGAATCGGATTCAACTACGATTGGAGAAGACCACATCAATTTTATCGAGACATCTAATGAATGGAGCCAGTGGAGGGACGATTTAGGCCAACAAATGTTTTCTGAATGGGAGTTACGTAATAATTAACTGTTTTTTTCTTATTGTCTTGTTGTATTATGACTTTTTCTTTTATGTTGTTGAATCATAATTGAAGTAATTGTTGTTTTGGAATTACAAACAATCGTCTTACGTTTTAACTAAATTCTATGATAGTAAACGTGTACATTTAGTAGAATGTCAGGTGCACCGAGAGCCCCCAAGCACTCATGGACGAAGCATGAAGATGCGAAGTTGGTGGAGTGCCTTCTATACTTGATACAAGCTGGCGGATGGAGATCAGACAATGGGACGTTCCGACCTGGGTACTTAATTCAATTGCAACGTATGATGAGGGAGAGGATACAAGGCACTGAAATCCAATCAACCACAATAGAATGCAGGATCCGAACCTTAAAAAAACAATATCATGCGATTGCTGAGATGCTAGGGGCAGGTTGTAGTGGATTTGGTTGGAATGACGATTTTAAATGTGTGGAGGTGGAGAAAGAGACTTTCGACGGATGGGTGAAGGTAAGGTTTCATAGTCTCATTATATATTCTTGTTACGTGACATTGTATAACATATCAATTCATTTTTATGCAGGGTCATCCGGCTGCAAAGGGGTTGCGCAACAAGCCGTTCCCCCACTTTGATGATTTAGCCATTGTATTTGGCAAAGATCGTGCGACAGGAGCATCTGCAGAGACACCTATTGATATGGCATCTAATGCAGGAGAGCACATGGACGAAGACATTCACTTAGACGGCTCCCAGGATTATTATGTCCCAATTCCCCCAGTTTCAACTCAAAGAATGGACATGTCTCAAGATGATGTGAATGGAACACCCACGAGTCGGAATAACGCAGTAGGTGGTTCAACATCTAGGGGCAGCAAGAGGAAGCGATCGCATTATCACTCTGAGATGGTTGATGTGGTACGTGATGCTATGGATGTCAATGCATCCCACTTAAAAATGATTGCAGAGTGGCCCAAAGAGAAGCGTGCGGCTGAGGTCGGAGTACGCTCAGAAATTGTGGCCCAACTGTACAACATCCCAGAGTTGGATAATCGGGCCAAAGCGCAGATTATGAATATCCTCTTCCGTGATGTCCAAGCGTCAGAGAGCTTCTTGTCTGTTCCTCCAGAGTTGCAACTGGAATACTGCCGAATCCTCATTGAGAATAACGTCTGATAAACCCTTCTTAAGAAAAACTATCTTATTTTTGTTTGTAGTATGTATGTAGTCACCTATTATTTTGTGTCATCCGAGTGGTGGCTCGTGATTGACCATTCTCACTTGTTGAAAAAAACATTTTTTTGTGAACATGAGGAGATAGATATCATGTTGCATTTGTACAACTCCAAATCTGGAGATTATGTAAAGAATGGTAACAATTATTTTGTGCAACTACAACTCCAAACTAGTCAAAGCATTGAACAAAATTTGTATTTAAATTTTGAAAAACTTAAATTTTAATGTAACATTACTCAGGCAATCCAAAAAAAATGTTGAAAAAAAAAACTGACATTCTAAACCCAGCATCAGAACTCCATGTTATAATAACCTGCACCCCAAACACAGACTATTATAACCCAGACTATAATAATCTGCACCCCAAACACAGATTATTATAACCCCCAGACTATAATAACCCCCAGACTATAATAATCCCCAGACTATTATAACCAACTCTGTGCCCCAAACACCCCCTTAAGAACAAAACGAGCAGCTGGAATATCTTCAATTTACACTTATTTTCTCCTCAGTTAAGAACAACAAAGAGTTCGAACCCAATGTAAGACGAAACTACAAATTAAAGTAACCGTATAATTTTTCAAGAAAAAAGTAGAACAGTTCCAGAAAACTGATCTGTAAGAATACACAACCCCCACAATTAGAGATGGGCGATTCAAAATTTCCATTTTCTGACTCGGGAAATATTGAAAATGAAAAAAGAAAAGTTGTAGTGACAATACTAGAAACGGTATCGGGAAAGTTTAAGACCATAACTCAACAATGGCTTAGTTGGAGTGCGAAGGCAAAGCTTGCTCTGGATATTTACAGATGTTCTGAATTTTGTATTGGCTCATTGAAAACTCAACTCTTAACCCGAACTTTGTCTTAGGGTGAAGTTTTCACCTCCATTTGTATTCTTTTCACACGAAATTTTCACATAAAATCTCTGTTCTAAGTGGGTGGCGGTGAACTGGTCTTGGCATCTCTGAGGTACAGGAATTTTAACATCAACTAGTTACTAGCTTCCCAGCAATATTGAGTTGCTCAAACTCACCACTCTCACTGAGGCTTGTGTAAATGTTCTCGCTCAATACTTAAGAGCCCATTAACCATTTGGAAAGTTCGAACTATTCCCCCACCTTTCAATTTGCCGAACAAAATTGCTTTGACATCCTCACCGTCTGACTGAAATTTACTTTGTATTCACTACCAAGATCACCATTTATTTACCACTCAAACATCTTCCTACCAAGCCATTATCCTGTAGTGAGAATTCTAATGATATTATTTCAACATGACTACGAAATACGAATCTAGTTACAATTCCAACGAGTTTAGGCAAACAAGCACTATGGCACCCAATATAGCCTTCATTGAGAAATACAACCATTTGATTTGATTGGTTCAGTCAGTATAGCCAATTTTATAAATTTTTTATTATCAATTCCTTACATTCCCATTTTCAACACACAACACAAGTCTACCCATTTCAACAAATATTTTAAATGAGAAAAGGGAGGGCGAAGAATGAACAGATTGAGTAGTAAAATGTATAGTTATGCACATCGATTATAAGTCGAACAAGACTCTACTATGAACCCTTTTTAAGCCCGTAAACAAGACTACATTCGGTTACATTATTTAAGCTAGATCTTACTCAATCGTCCCGACTTGCAATCTCCAACCCATTACCTGCATAGAGATGGATTGTTTACCAAGTGATTGAATATCAGAACGTCTAAACATACAAGTACTAATCATCACTCATCAGTCGGCAATCAGACTCCAGAAAATTAAAATTTCTATATCACGCATGCTGGAAGAACAGAGCATTATCAAAAGATGAAAGCTGATATCAGAAAGAAGTCTGGTAAAGGAAAAAGGGACTTCAATCATATTTCTAAACACACACAAGAAGAAAAATGAGAGAGAAGGAAAAAAAAAAGATTGGTTTTGCAGAAACTTACCATCCGGATCAAAGAAGAAGACTTGCTTGACCTTCCCATTTGGTAGGGTTTTCTCAAAAGTCTGGATCCCCTTTTCCTGCAGCAAAATCACAATTAGTCTAGCTACATCTAATATATTTGGATCTGTAAGGCATGTAAAATGCAAGCGCAAACTTTTTATAAACTGTGAGAAACTATTTCCAAAGAATTGGTTCTACATACGATTTTATAAACCAAAGAAGTTTGAACTTCATTGCCTTTACATTTCTTTGTACTCTGTAGATATTGATTCGACATGCCACTTTAACCATTCTCTCCAACATATCCAATTAAATTAAATTCTTGAGTTACATTAATAATTTAGCATTCAGTTATACTCTTGAAATACATTATAGTAGCGATTAGTGAACTAATCTAATTTAGTTTGTCAAATAAGATCTCTGAGAGCTGTAGTTATTACTTGCTCTCTGATAGTTCGGTACTCAAGTCTTAGTCGGGATTTGAACTAAAATTCCTCCCAATTAGCAAATTATAGAGCCAGACAATCGGAAATCAATTCTTCAAGTAAAATCCTACAGTTCATCTCGTAATCCCAGACTTGTTGATGCTAAGTATAAATAAACCCTCATGTTCAATCAAATATATGGATAAAGCATAAATCTCGAATGTTTTCTAAACTTTTATCACGAAAAAATCAAAATCAAAAGGATAATTTATAAATTTACCTTGAGAGCATGAACGACAGAGTCGAAATTGGTACTGGAAACAGAGAAGCAGATGTGGTGACCTCGGGGAAGATGGCTAGGGTCGGCAACGGGTGACGTGGCGCTCCATGGACCTTCGGGAAGCTTGGAATTAGGGTCTCTCTCGATGAGGTGAAGTTGAAAGGCAGAGGGAAGATTTAGCCAAATAACCTCGAGTTCGCCGAAATTTGGACTCTCAATTTCCTCGAATCCGAACATCTGCACCGCCAAATAACAAGTAACAACCGCCATGAACAAAAACTGTTGTCAATGCAAGAAAAGAAAAGCGGAAGATAGAATTCGTGGACCTCTTTGTAGAACTGTGAAAGGCGATGAATATCCGAAGATTCTCTGGCAATATGGGCGAGACACACGGCTTTTGCTACTGGAACGGCCATTTTTCTCCTCAATCAGAACTGTACCGATTTCGATTAGGGATGTCCATTTAACCCAAGGGCCGGGGCCCGCGGGGACCCGCCCCGAACGGGGCGGGGAATCTCCGATTACAAGGAAAATGGAGAGGGAGCGGGGATATTTTTTTTTCAGTTGGCTAAACGGGGAAGGGAAATATATTCCCCTCCCCGTCCCGATTAAGATATATATATATATATATATATATATTATTACCTATAAATGGATTTTTTTAAAAAAAAAGAACTATAGTAGGAATTAGTTTAAGACTATTTTGTTATAAAAAAAAAATTAAAGTCTATGTTGTAATATTGAAATTTGAATTTTTAGAAATTAAGTTGTTTCGACATTATAATATTTTTACTTATGGTATATTATTGTTTTTATTAGGAAATTTTATAAAATTTACTTTAAATAGAATTAGATTGAAAATTATTCATTTAGAAATAATTTTTATTATGGTTGAGAATAAATTTAAAAAAAAAGATTAAAAAAAAAAACGGGGAAAAATTCCCCGCGGGGAACCCGATCCCCGCGAATTCCCCTCAGGGAATCCCCGCCCCGATCCCCGCGAAATTAAACGGGGAATTTCGCGGGGACGGGGAATGAAATGGGGGGCGGGGACGGGGACGAGGAATCCATTCCCCGACCCCGCCCCGCCCCGTGGACATCTCTAATTTCGATGCTTCATCGGAGATCCTCGTGTTTATTTCGTAGAAACTCGTCAACAACAACAAAACGACGTCGATAATATATATCCAGATTATAATTAAGCGATATCGTAGACATTCTATTTTTTTTTTTTAATAAAAAAACCCTAAACTACCTCATTGTTTAAAAAATATTCCTATTTTTTCAAAAGTTATAATGTTACCATTGACCTTTCGTAAATATTTTAAAACTACCTTGAGTAGGGATGTCCCTGTCTCTGCTCCCATTTTAATTTCCATTCCCACAAAATTCTCTTTAAATTTTGCAGAGATCGAGGTTAGAATTTTCTGCGGAGAATTCGTAGGGATCGAGTTTCTCGTGGAAAATTATTTTCCATTTAGTTTTTTTTTCTTTTTTGGAAAAATACCTTTTTGATCCCTCAGTTTTGTGCTTAGTGCCATTTTGGTATCTCAAGTTTCGAAATCAACGAATTTACCCCATGAGGTTTCAGTTTATCATTTTTCTAATCCTTGTCGTCTAACTTCCGCGAGATCACTAACGGTGGGCTGATGTGGACTAAAACGTGGAATTTAATATATGATGTGGAATTTAGAAATAGAGTTTAATCTCCACTCTTCGATTGAAAATACTAAAAAAAAACTAAGTGCACTTATCTCATTAGTCGTGCGACTAGAAAACATATTCCTCTCTACACTCATGCGACTAAAAAGCCAAAAACATAAGTTCTTTAAACTTCGAACGATCAAGTGATTAGCGATTCAAGAGGACACGATTGAGAAGACTTCACCTGCAGAAAGGGTTTTCACTGCAACATTTTTGGTAAGTTCTGTTATTTATTTCAGTAATCGTGGGTTTAGGGTTTCATTTTGGAGAAAAGTGTGATATTGAATAGTGTGTTTTTATTTTTTTTTCTGTTGCTTACAGACGGCAAAGTATAAAGGAAGACGATTTCTTGTTTCGATAAAGAAGGATCAGTGGTGAAATGTAAGTTGATATTTTCCTTTTTTTTTTTTTTACTAAAATGAGAATAGAATCGAAATGGCTCTTACTGCACGTAGGTCGGAGCGATTCAACATTAAAGTTCACTACAATGGAAGGATAGAGTATCACCCTAGGATTAAATATTTCCGTGGAAGATTTCTATTATAAAAACTGTAGAACCCACCGGGCTGACCATTTTAGAGCTTTCTATCCATATAGCTTACTTAGGTGTGGCATACATAGGTTGGTTTGGCTACGTTATACCAGGAAAAACATTAGCAACTGGGTATAGGACAATCTTAAGCGATGTTGATTTAGTGGAAATGATTGGGATGCTAAAGGAGGATATGATAGTCCACATTTATGTTGAGCACATACCGAATGAAGAAAAGATAGATTTCACAATCCCAATTGCTGAGATTAAACCATTGTATTTGGAGTGGTATCCTGTGGAGTCCAATGTTGATGAGTTAGGAGTTAATGAGGAAGAAGTTGATAAGGATGGGGTTGATAAGGAAGACAAAGTTGATGAGGAAGTAATTGGTGAGAAAGAACTTGATAAGGATGGACTTGAGAAATAATTTGATAAGGATAAGCTTGATAAGGAAGACAAGTTGATGAGAAAGGTGACAAAGAACTTGATAAGGATGGACTTGAGGAAGAATTTAATAAGGAGTGTCTTGGGGAAGAACTTGATAAGGAGTGTCTTGATAACGTAGGACAAATGGAAAATGTGGTAGAAACTGAGGTTGAAATTAAGGATCCATTTTGAGTATTGTAATGAAGAATGGGATGGATATGATGAGTCTATGGGTGAAGGGGATGATAGTGAGAAAGAGTCTGAGGGTGTAAATGATAATTTAGGAGAGGCTTAAGAAGGAGATGATAATGTGGACAATGATTCCAATGGGGATTATGAAGATGCAACAACAGAAGATGATTATGAACAGTCTGATATTCAGGGTGGCAATAATGAGAGTGTTTCTAGTGACGATGCCTCAGGTGAAGCAAATGAGTGTTTTAACATATATGTATCTTTTGATGGAGGGGGGTCGGATTATTTATCTTCTAGTGATTTGAACTCTCCAATGAATTTAAGTGAAATGAGAGTGCCTGTGGACCCTGAGTTAAGAGCAAATACAGACATGGATAACATTGTATTTGTTACTGGAATGAAGTTTACCACTTCTAAGCTTTTGAAAGACGCCATAAAGGAGTATGCAATCAAAGGGGGATACAATATTCGACTTGGAAAGAATGACAAGAGACGGGTCATAGCTGTTTGTAATGGAAGATATGGGTGGAGACTACATGCTAGCGTGGTGGTTAATAGAGATAACACTTTTCAAATTAAGATCTATACAAGTGAACATAGCTGTTGTAGGGAGTTCACTAACAGAAATGTAAAGTCTGGATGGGTTGCAAAAAAATACTTACCAAGATTTAGACAGCAACCGTATTGGAAGTTGGTTGATATCATTGATACAGTGAGGACGGAGTGTAATGCTCAAATTTCCAAAAGTCAAGCGTATAGGCTAGAAAGAAAGTTCTTAGATAGATTAATGACTCTATAAATGCACAATACCAACGCTTGTGAAATTATTGTGATGAACTTTGAATGTCAAATAAAGGATCATCTGTGAAGATATTATGTGATAGGGTGCATGAGGACAGTAACTCTATATTTAGACGCCTGTACATATGCTTTAGGGGGTGTAAGGATGGTTTTCTTGTAGAATGTAGACCATTTGTTTATCTTGTTTCATGCCACTTGAAGGGTCCATGTCAGGGGCACCTTATGGCTGTAGTTGGAACGGATGGGAATGATGGCATCCACCTAATAGCATGGGTTGTAGTTGAAGTAGAAATGAAGAACAATTGGACATAGTTTCTTCGTTTACTTGAGGGTGACATAGGATCATTTTCTTTGAAAAGATATACATTCATGTCTAACCAATAGAAGGTATCCTTCATCTTTAACTTATCTTTGGTTGTTGCTTATGTGTTACTGATTAGTTGCATAGTGTTATGTTGTCGTGGACCAAAAGTGCTACCTTGTTTAGGTTTGTGTGTGCAATGTAGCAGTTTTGGTCCCTCATGTCTGGTTATGCTGATTTAGTGTTCTTATTTTTTACTTCACAGGGATTAGTGCCCACTTTCGATGATGTATTTCTTGGAGTTGATCATCGGTTTTGTTTAAGGCATATGTATGCCAATTTTCAGAAAAAATTCAAAGGGTTGGTGTTGAAGGACTATTTTTGGAATGTTGTGAAGGCATCAACAGAACCTGGTTTCAAATAAGCTATGGAGGTTTTAGAGAAACTTGATGTCAATGTTCGTAAATATGTAAAGAACATACCAACAAGGTTTTGGTCGAGGCATGCTTTCAAAACATATTGTAAGTCTGATCTCTTTTTGAACAATAACTCTGAGTCATTTGATTCCTTTATCAATGAAGCACGAGGCGGGCCTATAATACAGATGTTTGAAAGTAGTTTGAAGATTTATGTTTTATATTCAATAAATGAACATGAGAATATTTTATCTGTGATTTTTCAAATAAAAATCTATTTGAGAGTAAAAATTGTGACACTTATTTAAGTTTATGGTAAAGATGGTAATATGTATCAAAGTTTAAGATGTAATTTGATGAACTTGAAAGTTTAAGGTAAAAATTGATACAACTTGCTAAGTTTTTGGTTAATCTTGATATTCTACCTTAATTTTTTAAAATATTACATTTTTTAATTACTATTAATTTAAGACTTAGCATATTCATTGATGTCGAAATTGACATTAGGTATAAAAAGCCGAATCAAAAAGTATATAATTATACTTAATCCAACTCTGTTGTAAAATTGAGAGGCAAAACCGGGCACCAAAACTTTACCAAATCATATAATAATAATAATAATAATAATAATAATAATAATAATAATAATAATAATAATAACAATAATAATACAAGTAAAGGAATATAAAAGGAATATATATATATATATATATATATATATATATATATATAATAAACAAAACAAAATGGAGATTTATGGCAAATTAAAACAAAAGAAATTATAGAAAGTGGGAGAGAAAAATGGAGTGATTTCTTTATCAAATCTCTATTTCAAATTATACACAAAAAACCACTATTTATAGCCATAATAAGGAGAGGATGATGCGGTCCATTTGGACACTAATCTATGGCCTTTAGAAGACACTTTGGCTATGGAAAAAATGCCACTTGGCATGGATATCAAATGGGCATGTGGAATGGGCATTTATATGTGCCATATTTACAATACTCCCCCTTAAATGCCCATTTATATAAAATATGCCTCGTTAAAACCTTACTAGGGAAAAACCCAATGGGAAAAAAACCCTAGTGAAGGAAAAAGAGTACATATTTTATATAGTTTACTATAATACATTCACTCCCCCTCATAGAGACATCACTTAAAGTTAGGGATGTCCATTTAACCCGTGGGGCCGGGGCCCCGCGGGGACCCGCCCCGAACGGGGCGGGGAATCCCCGTTTACACGGGGAATGGGGGAGGGAGCGGGGAGGGATTTTTCCCCATTGGCTAAACGGGGACGGGGACGGGGACGGGGAATATATTTCCCGCCCCGCCCCGCCCCGATTCCCCGCCCCGCCGGCCCCGATTAATAATAATAATAATAATAATATAAATATATATATATATATATATATATATATATATATATATATATATATATTATTACCTATAAATAGAATTTTTTTAAAAAAAAAAAAAACTATAGTAGGAATTAGTTTAAGAATATTTATAACCTATGTTGTAATATTGAAATTTGAATTTTTAGAAATTAATTTGTTTCGACATTATAGTATTTTTACTTATGGTATATTATTGTTTTTATTATTATTTTTATTAGGAAATTTTATAACATTTACTTTAAATAGAATTATATTGAAAATTATTCATTTAGAAATAAATTTTTATTATGGTTGAGAATAAATTTAAAAAAATAAAATAGATAAAAAAAAAAAACGGGGAAAAATTCCCCGTGGGGAACCCGATCCCCGCGAATTCCCCGCGGGGAATCCCCGCCCCGATCCCCGCAAAATTAAACGGGGAATTTCGCGGGGACGGGGAATGAAATGGGGGGCGGGGACGGGGACGGGGAATCCATTCCCCGGCCCCGCCCCGCCCCGTGGACATCTCTACTTAACGTCTTTGAGTCGCCGCATTCCAATGCTATATACTAATTTATCGAAGGTTGCAGTTGGTAATGCCTTTGTAAATAAGTCAGCCAGGTTATCTTTTGAACAAATTTGTTGTACAGTGATATCGCCATTTTCTTCAAGATCATGAGTATAGAAGAGCTTTGGTGAGATATGCTTTGTTCTATCTCCTTTGATATATCCTCCCTTGATTTGAGCTATACATGCTGTGTTGTCTTCGTATAACATCGTTGGAAGAGGTTTACTTGAAGACAAGCCACATGTCTGATGAATGTGTTGTGTCATCGATCTTAGCCATACACATTCTCGACTTGCTTCATGAATAGCGAGGATTTCAGCATGATTTGAAGAAGTGGCCGTTATAGTCTGTTTCACTGATCGCCACGATATAGCAGTTCCTCCACATGTGAATAGATAACCTGTCTGAGATCTAGCTTTGTGTGGGTCAGATAGATAACCAGAATCTGCATAACCAACTAGATCATACTTTGATTTGTTAGAATAAAATAAACCCATATCAATTGTCCCTCGAAGATATCGGAGTATATGCTTAACTCCGTTCCAATGTCTTTTTGTAGGACATGAACTATATCTAGCTAATAAATTTACTGAAAATGCAATATATGGTCTTGTGTTATTAGCCAAATACATAAGTGCACCAATTGCACTAAGATATGGTACTTCAGGACCAAGTAGTTCTTCACTGTCATCTCGAGGTCGAAATATATCTTTCTTTACATCCAGTGAACGAACTTCCATTGGAATGTTCAATGGATGTGCTTTATCCATATAGAATCTTTTAAGATTTTCTCTGTATAAGTTGATTGATGAACAAATATCCCATCTGCTAAATGTTCAATTTGCAAACCAAGGCAAAATTTTGTTTTTCCAAGATCTTTCATCTCGAATTCTTTCTTAAGATATTCTATTGCCTTGGATAACTCTTCAGGAGTTCCAATTATATTTAAGTCATCAACATATACAGTTATAATAGCAAATCTTGACTGAGATTTCTTTATAAAAACGCACGGACATATTGGATTATTTTGGTATCCTTCTTTCAACAGATATTCACTCAGGCGATTATACCACATTCGTCCTGATTGTTTTAATCCATATAATGATCTCTGTAACTTTATTGAATACAATTCCCGAGAACTTGATTCATATGTTTCTGGTATTTTAAATCCTTCCGGGATTTTTATATAAATGTCATTATCCAGAGATCCCTATAAATACGCCGTGACTACATCCATTAGATGCATATCAAGCTTTTCATATACAGTCAGACCTATCAAATATCTTAGCGTTATTGCATCCACCACAGGAGAATATGTCTCATCATAATCAATACCAGGCCTTTGCGAGAATCCTTGTGCAACAAGTCTCGCTTTATATCTTGTGACTTCATTCTTTTCATTTCTTTTCCTTACAAATACCCATTTATATCCCACAGGTTTGACGTTTTCCGGTGTTGGGACTACTGGTCCAAAAACCTCACGTTTTGAAAGTGAGTTCAACTCTGCTTGGATTGCTTCTTTCCACTTCGGCCAATCCTTTCTACGTTGACATTCTACGATAGATTTTGGGTCAAAATCGTCACTTTCATGAATAATATCGTGAGCAACATTATAAGAAAAAATGTTGTCAATAATGATATCATTTCGGTTCCATCTCTTTCCTGTTGTAACATAGTTTATAGAAATTTCATTATTATCCTCAAGCGTTTGATTTTCACCAATACTCTTTTGAGTAGTTGTATTCTGGATTTCTTCTGGAACATCCATACCTTTTATCGAATCATTTTGATTCTCAACTACTTTTCTTTTTCGAGGATTTTTATCTTTAGAACCTATTGGTCTACCACGCTTCTGGCGTGCTCCAGACTCATTATTGACAACTTGTTCCTTTGGGATATCAACTTTTGATGGAGCATTTGCAGCTGGTATATATGATTTAGTCACACTTTTAGTATCTGTGAATGTATCTGGTAGTTGATTTGCTATATTTTGCAAATGAATTATCTTTTGAACTTCAAGTTCACATTGATTTCTACGATAATCTAAATGAGATAATAACGATGCATTCCATGTAATTTATTTTTCCAACTTCTTCATTCCTCCCCCTAATGTTGGAAAATTTGTCTCATTAAAATGACAATCAGCAAATCGTGCAGTAAATACATCACCCGTCAGGGGTTCAAGATATTTAATAATTGATGGGGAATCAAAACCAACATATATTCCTAACCTCCTTTGAGGACACATCTTAGTACGTTGTGGTGGAGCAATCGGTACATATACTGCACATCCAAAAATTCTTAGATGGGAAATATTTGGCTGCTGGCCATAAGCTAATTGCATTGGGGAGTATTTATTATAAGCTACTGGCCTAATACGTGCCAGTGATGTAGCATGCAAAATAGCATGACCCCATACCGATGTAGGAAGTTTAGCTCTCATAAGCAATGGTCTTGCAATTAGTTGCAGACGTTTTATAAATGATTCTGCTAGACCATTTTGTGTATGAACGTGAGCTACAGGATGTTCAACACTTATCCCAATTGACATACAATAATTATTAAAAGTTTGGGATGTAAATTCACCAGCATTATCAAGTCGAATGGTCTTAATTGTATTATGAGGAAATTGTGCTTTTAACTTAATTATTTGAGCAAGTAATCTTGCAAATGCAAGATTTTGACTTGATAATAAGCATACATGTGACCATCTGCTGGATGCGTCAATTAATACCATAAAATATCTAAATGGACCACTTTGTGGGTTAATAGGTCCACAAATATCACCTTGAATTCGCTCTAAAAATGCAAGTGATTCAATCCCCACTTTAGCTGGTGATGGTCTAATAATTAATTTCCCTTGAGAACAAGCATCACATGACAACTCATTGGATTGAAGAATCTTCTGGTTCTTTAAAGGATGTCCATGTGAATTCTCAATAATTTTTCTCATCATTATTGACCCTGGATGACCCAATCGATCATGCCAAACACTGAATATTTCTGGATTCATGAACTTCGGGTTCATTACTGCATAACTTTCGATTACTCGTATATGAGTATAGTATAATCCAGAAGAAAAAGCAGGCAGTGTTTCTAATATACGTTTTTCATGTGAAACAATAGATGTTATATAGAGACACTCTATATTATTTTTACAATCAGTTTCAACATGATAATTATTTTCACGTATATCTTTAAAACTTAATAAGTTTCTTTTCGATTTGCTAGAGAACAGAGCATTATTAATTGTAAATCTTGTTCCTCTAGGCAAAATAAAGTTTGCTTTTCCAAAACCTTCAATCAGATTTGCAGAACCTGATATAGTATTGACTTTTGCTTCCAGCATTGTCAATCTAGTAAAATATTTTCTATTTATGAGTATCGTGTGCGTAGTTGCGCAGTCTGCCAGACATAAATCCTCATTGCTCATTTTCGAGTTACTCAACATATTGAAATTGTTCATATTTCTTCATTGAAAAGAAAAGAAAAACGATTACAAAGAGTCTTAAATATATATACAAACAAAACAACAACAAAAACATACTAAACAGTACTTAATTATATATTTTCATACAAATCATCCTCTACTTGTTTGATTGCATCAATTCTCTCTCCAGGAGATTCAAAATAATCAGCTACATCAAGATGCATCATATTGGAGGGGTCAAACACATCATCTTCTTGAATGGCAAGATTTACCTCCACATTCTTTCTTTTTCCTTTTTCCTTCAGGGAAGCTTGATAGAGATCAATAAGGTGTTTTGACGTACGACAGGTACGTGACCAGTGCCCAGTCATTCCGCACCGGAAACATTTATGTTCATCACCTTTCGAACTTCTATCTTGTGGAGCCTTTCCTTTATGATCATCACTTCGTGTGGGTTTCTTAAAATTATAATGCCCACCACGAAAATAGGTATTTCTTCCTCTACCGCGGTCCCGACCTCGACCACGACCACGACCTCGACCACGGTTATTAAAATTCACAGCATTCACTTCAGGGAATGGTGTTGCTCCAGTTGGTCGGGATTCGTGATTTTTCATCAATAACTCGTTATTTTGTTCAGCAACGAGAAGACATGAGATAAGTTCAGAATATTTTGCAAAACCCTTCTCTCGATATTGCTGCTGCAGGAGCATATTCGAGACATGAAAAGTGGAAAATGTCTTCTCTAACATATCAACATCAGTAATCTTTTCTCCGCATAATTTTAATTTTGAACTAATTCTGAAGAGTGCGGAATTATACTCACTTACTGATTTAAAGTCCTGCAACCTCAGGTGCATCCAATCATAACGAGCTTTAGGAAGAATAACTGTTTTTTGATGATCGTACCTTTCTTTCAAACCTTGCAATAGAACGTAGGGATTTTATATTGTAAGATACTCCATTTTCAATCCCTCGTGAAGATGATGGCGAAGGAAGATCAGGGCTTTTGCTTTTTCTTGATTTGATGCATCATTTCCTTCTTTAATTGTTTCTCCAAGATTCATAGAATCTAAATGGATCTCAGCGTCAAGGACTCATGACAAGTAGTTATTTCCATTAATATCCAGGGCCGCAAATTCTAGCTTTGTAAGGTTTGCCATAATAACACTATAAAAAATAATAATATATTTATATTAGAAATTTAACATAAACCAAATGCGTAAAAATGGCTTACCTATAAGACTTACCTTTAGCGGGAAAAATGACAGAGTCTCGTGCTGATAACGTGTTGTAAAATTGAGAGGCAAAATCGGGCACCAAAACTTTACCAAATCATATAATAATAATAATAATAATAATAATAATAATAATAATAATAATAACAATAATAATACAAGTAAAGGAATATAAAAGGAATATATATATATATATATATATATATATATATATATATATATATATATATATATATATATATATATATATATATATATATATATAATAAACAAAACAAAATGGAGATTTATGGCAAATTAAAACAAAAAAAATTATAGAAAGTGGGAGAGAAAAATGGAGTGATTTCTTTATCAAATCTCTATTTCAAATTATCCACAAAAAACCACTATTTATAGCCATAATAAGGAGAGGATGATGTGGTCCATTTGGACACTAATCTATGGCCTTTAGAAGACACTTTGGCTATGGAGAAAATGCCACTTGGCATGGATATCAAATGGGCATGTGGAATGAGCATTTATATGTGCCATATTTACAATAAATTTAATTGCACACTTTAGATTTTTTTTTTCTTTCTGAGTAATAATTGCAGACTTTAGAATTATCACTTCTATTCATCGTGATTGATTTGCTTTGCTTTATTCTTATTTTATCCAATGCTTTTTTTTTTTTTTTGGAAATTTAAATTTATCTCATAAATACGTGGTTCTTGTTAATATCTTTTGTTTCATAAAAATATGTTACATCAAAAAAGTTATTCAAATGTTGCTATTTCCCTTTTCTATTCATTAATCCATCAATATTGTTAGTATATTATGGAGCTTGATCATAAAAAAGTTGGGAAGAATCCTTAGGACATGTTTGAGAGTGATTTTGAAATGGTAAAATATACTTTTGTCGTATTCAAAATCAAACATGCTTTTAATTATTCAGAATCAATTTTTATGGTATGAAAATCGCGTTTAAAAATATAAAATCAAACATTAAGTTGAATTTCAATTATTAAAAGCATGTTCCAAAATAATTTTGAGAATGACAAAAGTTATCATAATCATTTTAAAATCACTCTCAAACATGTATTTATTTGTCTAGTTGAAGGCTTTAGCAACTGGGAATTGGTAGAGTGCAACATCAAATATAATTTCTTCTATTTTACTTTGATTAAAAAGTCACATTGTGGCATAGTATCTATTGTCTCACTATAAAAAATGAGATTGCGATTAAATTTCTAATTTCTAATTTTATTACTTAGTATGTTCTTTCTCCGAAATTGAAATTTCCATACATAAATCAAGTGTTTTGTGATCAATTGAAACATAATTCCTACCCACTATAACCAAAAAGAAAATTTCTCTAATCCTAAGTACCGATTTTTCATACCAAAGCCTTTTGCTTTGTCAATTTCCAAAGTTTGATAGCTCTATTATTAAATTTGTGCTCAATGTTTTAGGGATTCACAACTTTCAATCTTGTAAAATTTGCTCAAGAGAAGATTAAACATCTTGAAAATACTAAATTGAATAATTTGCCTTTCGTTAACTATTCTATCAACTCACCAATATGAGTATAGTTTAGAAATTATAGCATCTCTACTTCTTCTAAGAAGTACGACTAAACACCACAATCCTAAAACGAGATGGTTAGTTTAAACCTTACATGTTTGCACTCGCTATCAATGTGAAAAGACTCAACTAGCATTCACCCAACAATCTCAATTGTTGGGTTATGATTGATAAGACCATATTTTTATTATTGGACCAACATGCGATATATTCAAAAAAGAAGAAAATAAGAAGGTTTTTGGTACAATATTCAATAAAGTCCCCAAGGGGCTACATCCAATCACCTATAAGATGCCTTCCGTCTATCATTACACAAATTTATGAATCAAATATTTAGTTTAACACGTCATTCTATCTTTCTACCATCATATATTTTGTAATTTTTTTTTATATTCATGAGTATTTAGGCAGCTTACACACATCTTAACTAATCTCACAAGATAACTATTTGACCCTACTAGATTTGATTGCTAAGAAATACAAAAATATTAAATTTTAGGTAGATGACCACTATAGATTGAATTCATTCATTCTAACATCTATTTTAGATCTAAACCTACATGATTTTGTTTCTAAATTCTATTAAAAAGGTCTCATATTAACAAAACTACTGGTAGATCTTATTATTTTCAATTAAAAGTGAGACTTAAGATATGTTTGGGAGTAATTTTGAAATAGTTAAAATTACTTTTGTCGAGTTCAAAATTACTCCAAAACATGGATTAATCATTTAAAATCAAATTTGATGGTATGTATATCACATTTAAAAGTGTAAAATCAAACATTAAAATGATTTTGAAGGATTAAATGCATGTTTTGATGTGATTTTAAACAAAAAAAAAAGTAGTTTTTCAAAATTACTCCCAAACATGTCATGGACATGTTTTCGGAAGATTGAAATCACTTTTGTCATGTCATTTGCTGAACTAGCCCCCACAAGATGGGTTTCTTATTTCCACAGACTATGTTTAGATCTCTAGCACAAGAAAAAACAATGGAAGACATCTAGTGGCTCTCCCATGCATTGTTGGTTGGACCAGAAGAAGAATTTATGTCCAAAGACAGATTCATTGAAGAAAGTTGAGGAATGAGTTTTTGGCCATCAAGCAACATAAGGGAATTTATGCTAAAGAATCTAAATTGGAACATATGCTCTGATTTCATCCCTAACTTTTGAATGGCCTTTGTGCAATAATGGAAAAGCAATGGCCACACCCCACAAACATTGATTAATCAGCAAAAGCAAAACAGTGTCAAACGACCATGAAAAGAATCAGAACCTAACTCAGTCAAATGAAATTTAAAAAGAGAAAAAAGTTGAAGAAAGTTTCTCTGAGTTTTTTGGTATCATGTTCTATGTAAATTCAGCCTATTTTGATTCATCAAGAAGGAGAAAATCAGAACAATCAATTCAACCCAGAAAAAGAGTAAGCTCAGATGTCATTAAATTGCTCAATAAATGGAAAATGGTAACAGAGAAGATTCTATTCGCTGTACTGTACAAGAACTAAATGGCCTCCTCTAAAACCCCCATTTTTATCCCCCCACGCACCTTCTCCGGCGTCCTCCGTTTTCGGAATCGTCACGATCAGCTTCCCGCCGGCGAACGCGGCGGTTGCAAGCTCCGGCAGAGTCGTCTCCGGCAGTCGAAATCTCCACATATCGATCTCCAGTTCATCTAACGTCAATTCCAGAGCCCCAATTTGTCTAATCACAACCTTGATAACCCCAGGATGGATATGAACCGTATGCGCCCTAAATTCGTCGCTAATTCCGTCAGTTTCCGCTACGAATCGGAAGCAATTAGAGTTTTCGAAAATCGAAACATCGGCATCGGACTTAAACGGAAGCTCCAAAACGCGGCTGAAAACATGGGGCAACCGCCGCAGTTTCTTAGGGTTTAAACCTAGAAGCGATTGAGCACGAGAGAGAGAGTTGCGGCCATTTGGATTGTATTGAACAGCGATATTCTGCCTGTTCGTCACTGGATGAACCTTCTTCATGGCGTCGATTGATTTTTCTTCAGCTTTTTTTCTTGTCAATGGGTGCGATGGAAAAAAGAAAGTGGGGGAAAAACTGATATATATAGCGAAATCACTGATTCTCTGGTGAAGTAAGGAACATCAATTCCAAAAAGGAATCAAAATCTTGATCAGATAGTCGATGTTTGAAGGAAAAGGAAGAGTTATTACGGAATTGGGATAATCGAAAACGGAAGCGGAAACGAAAACGGAAACAATTTACGTAAACTATGAGATTGAAAATTGAATGGAAGTGAATGAAGGAATCGGAGAAATACAAGAACGTGTTGTTAAAGGGAGAATTCTTTTTTGCAGAGAATGTTTGCGCGAAGAGGAAGAACAAGAAGAAGAGATAAAATGGCGAAAGGCTGTCGAAGAAATCTCTTTTTCTTCTTGGGGTTGCAGAGTCGAGAGAGAGAGAGAGGAATCACTCGAGAGATATAATTCTTTCTTTTTTTTTTTTGTTTAGAGCCTACTATTCTTTAATTTATTTCTAATCTTGTGAAAATTTCGTTGTCTTATCTTCTAAGTTGAATAATTGGTTTGAAAACATATAAATTTTGTTTATATTTTTTTAATATAAAAAATACATCTTGTACGTTTGAATAAAAAGTTTGTTAAATTACAAATTTGATCTTTGTAATTTAGAAAAAAATTAGAATTTAGTCTCTATGATTAAGTTAGAAATTCGTCCTTATAATTTGATAAAACTCTCATAAATAGTCTCTATTAGTGTAGAGACTATTTATGAAGTTTTATCAAATCATAGAGATAAGTTCTAACTTTTAAAATAATAAGGACTAAATTTTAAATTCCTTCAAATTATAGGGATCAAATTTGTAATTTAACATAAAAGTTCATCTTCAACTTAAAAAGAAGAAAAAAAAGTTCAATTAGCTCTATCCACCATATAACTCAATTCTCTTCATTTTTTTTTTTTTATAGAAATACTCACTCTATTCATTTACTTAAATAATGATTTACGGGCTAATCCAACCATAGTTAAATTAATTAAGGTATTATTGTTTCCATCAAAAAAATCAAAAGTTTGAATTCTCATCTCATATATTATATTATTAAACTTAAAAAGGAGAAGGTTATATATTAGTTTAGAGAGTCGTCAATTTTCAAACTCTTATGAATACGGAGATGATTCTACTAATAGAGAAATTGCATTAGCTGAGAAAATGGTGCATGTTCAATAAGCTGGTAGCTAGCCAATGAAATTAACCAAAATCTAATTATCCAAAATCTAGGCTCCGTTTGATAACCATTTGATTTTTAATTTTTAGTTTTTGAAAATTAAGCCTATAAATATCATTTCTATCTATGAATTTCCTTGTTTTCTTATAACTTTTTACATATATTTTCAAAAACCAAGCCATGTTTTGAAAACTAAAAAAAGTAGTTTTCAAAAACTTGTGTTTGCTTTTGGAATTTGGCTAAGAATTCAAATGCTTCCTTAAGCGAGATGAAAACAATTGTAGAGAAATTAAGAGAAAACAAGCTTAATTTTCAAAAACTAAAAACCAAAAACCAAATGATTATCAAACGGGGCCTAAAGAAGAAGATTTTTTTTTTTTAATTTTATTTTTCAAAAAAAATCAATTTATACCTCATTAAAGTTGTATCAATTAAAACCATGAATTAAAAATTGTATCAATTTAAACCCTAAACTTTCATACTTGAATCAATTTAGACCATCCGTTAGTGATTTATAACTGTTTTTACTTGATTCCATTTAAAATAAGCTCACAATCACTTAAATCAAATTATTATTCTCTAAAATTCTATCAAAGTAGCAAGAAAAGTTATCACGTAATTCTTTCTAAATAAATATGAGAAAATAGAGAAAGACGAGAAGATGAAAAATAGCTCATATTAATGAAAAGATTGCTACAATCTTTTTTTTTTAAAAAAAAATTGCTACTATCTATTTGATTTCAACATTTCTCCCTAAGTTATGTTATTTTCGACATTTCAAGAAATCTTATACATGTGTAAAAGTTATGCATTAACGATTTTAAAACAAAATTTTAATTAACAAAAAATCGTAAATTGATTCACTTAGAAAAGTTTAAGGTTTTAATGGATACAATTATTAGTTTAAGGTTTGAAGTGATACAAATCCAAAATTTAGGAGTCGAAGTTGGTTTTTTTTTCCTTTTATTTTTTGAGTTCAATCTCTACTCCATGAGATTTTTTTTGTGTGATAATATTGATCTTTATTGGGATGGAGCTTGTTAGACTTCTTAAATTAAGTACGATAAAGCGGACATTTAATATTAAAAAATATCCCCTAAAAATAATAAATTCTTTATATTTATATATATATATATATATATTTGAAAGTTAATATTATATTACTATTCATTATCCAATGTGCTATTTAACAGGGATTTAATTGAAAATGATACGTTGAAACATGAGACAAGGAGCGTTGCTCGAATTCACAAGTGTACGAATCGTTACAAGTAATATAGTAGTGTGAGTACTAGTATCGTTCTCCACAGGGAATGAATGTTATCAATTACCAAATTCGTAAGCTTCAATTTTATCTGAGAACCGAATAATTGATGATAGGTGAAATTAAAATTAACAGCAAAAGAATGAAATATGGCTCTAAAATTAACAACGTAAAACAAAATGATTAAATTTCATTGCAATAGGTTCTAGAGCTCTTCACCGTTATCTCCTCATATTCTTCATTCATTAATAGTTGAAGCAAATTCTATATCTAGATTGTTGGCAAGTTCTACCCTATAGACTCGATATTCTCTCTCAAGCAATAACGATATTCATTGAAAAGTAAATTGCCTATATCTCCGTGACAATTCCAACAATTCAATTATGACAAACGTAGAACCTAAATTGCCACAAAACTCACAAGGATATCTCTATCTCAAGTGTAAATTAGGGAAAACTATTCAAATCTATCAACAATTCTTGTCTCTCAACCTCGAATTATGACATGAAATCGATGCAAAGAGTGGCTAAATCTAAACATGCATTAAGCTCAGAAAAGTTTTCACAACCAAATATGAAATTGAAATATCAACTATTAACTAGGAAAAATAGGATTCAAATAGCGATTACATCAAAGCTTTAGAAATAGTAAATTAGTTCATACTAAAAATCTCAATAAAAGTCCTAACAAAAACTATTGAAGTCATTACAACCAATAAAAGAGAAGGGAAAGGGAAAAGAAACAAATCTGGGTGATTCCATGAGTTTCCAATCGTCGCTCTCGCTCCATTCGGTTGCATGGATCCTCCAAAATAGTATCCAGTCGTCGTCCTCTTGTTCTCCCCCTCCAATCCTCTTCAAATTTGATAAAGATATGTATTATAGGCTAAAAAACCATGGGCGCACGTCTCAAATTCACGCTTCAAAGTTCGTAGCTCCTAGGCGTCGAAAACAGCGTCTAGGCGCTAGCATTCTGTCCTCCCGCACTGCCTGTGGCGCCTAGGCACTATTTTTTATTTATTTATTATTTTTTAAGCTTTCAACTTGAAAATCTTTGAACTTGGTCTTCAAAATGAAATCCTTAATCACCTACAAAAATACAAAAAAATGCATGAATTAAAATCTAAAATAAACTTATCAAATACCCCCAACTTAGCCTTTTGCTCGCCCTCGAGCAAAGAATCATGAAAACAAAACTCATCAGCCCAAATGTCATGCAAAGTGGATAGTCTCAAACTTCAAAATAAAGTTTTATCAACCTTCAAAATAAAAGAACATAAGATGCAAGCAATGTCAATCATTTCTAACCAATGAGCCCTAGACATGTGTGTGTACAATTCTTGGTATTCTACTACCCTTCAACTCACAGGGACTTTTTACCACAACAGAACTTGCCCAACTTCCAATGGACTCTAAGATCTCACCTTTTGGCAAACCTTCACTCAAACAAAACCATGTCAACTAGGATCATTAGGAGTTTCTAATAAATAAGAATATTAGCAACATTTTTTTTTCTTTCCTTTGCTTTTTTTTTCTTTTTTTTTTTTTATTAGAGAGAGTCTCTTAGTCACTTACACCTTCGTTCCAATGTACTAACACTTTGTGGTGAAAATAGCTGACTACAAGCACAAGTCACTGCTAAGACTGCTTTCACATACTCACTTCCTAAGTAAACTTTTCATGCCAAGAAAATCATGAGTTTCATAACCGCCCTTGGTTACTCAGTTCACTCTAGAAGTTGGAGTATCTCCCTCTATCTCTCTTTTTTTTTTTTTTTTTTTTTTCACATAAGAGAAACCAACAAGAAGTAAACAACCTAATTTTTCTCCTAGCAAACATTGCCTTTCCGTTGATTCAGAAGGCCAGAGTAAGTTCTAAGGCAACAAAAAGTTTCCTCTAAGCATCAAAGCAACAAAATACTTACACTTTAGTGTTAATAAAAGTATCAAAGGGCTAAAAATAAAGTCAAATACTTCTTAATCAAACCACAATCATGTTGGGATTTTATGCCCTAAAGCCTCGTAATTAATTAATTATTTAATAATTAATAATAATTTTGATTATTTTATTTGCAATATAATATTATCCATTATATGAAAAATCCAAAGTTATTAGTGTAATATTGAACAGTATGTGGTTGACATACATGAGGATCAAGTTCAAGAAATAACCTAAAGAGTCATAGTCTATGGATAAGGTTGGGTGCCTTATCCTAGTAACATTATTAATACGACCCACTTTACAATAGTTACAAATGATTTGATCCAAATCATTCATGTGGAGACATGTGAGTGAGGGTATCTTATACAATGAATTTGTATAAGACTGGACCATGAAATATTTAATCTCTCTTTATAAATCCGTCAATTGAGAAGATTAATATTGCATCATGATGATCATATGCGACTCGATCTTAATCATGAGTAAGTTATGAACTCATGCCTGTGAGGGCTTGTCCTTTGATTTGCATAGGTGAGAGTGGCTTTTATAACGGATTCAATATGCCTACCATTTTGGGGATTTGACCAAATAGGGAGCTGGGAACATAATCTCACAAGATAGAATTCATTCCTTCCCATATAGGATAAGTAGATAAGTAGTTCCCTTACTTGCTGATTTCGGGACTTGAACAATGGGGCCCCACCCTCTCATTGGCCCGAGAGGAACTTAGTTTATAATTAAATTATAAATAGATTGTTCATTAGAGAATCAGTGGTACTTAAGGTGCAATATGTAATTATAGGAGTAAAACGGACTTTTGACCCAGTTGTAATTACGAACAACTCGTGAAGGATCGACTTGCATGTAATGATTATATCTATGGACACAACTTGTCCTACAGTGTCTAAGAGTGTAACTCTAGGTCTATAGTAGAGTGACCTATAGTTAATGAATGAAAATTAATTAATTAAAGATTTTAATTAATTAATTTTGTATCATTGGAGCTTATAATCTGTAGGTCCATAGGTCCCCTTGCTAGCTCATAGTAACACTAAAAGATCAATTTAGTTGAAAGAAAATTTTGAAATGTTCAAATTAATATTTAATTTGAAGTGTTCAAATTAATATTTAATATATTAGATATATTAAATATAAAAGATGAAAATATATTTATTGTATTTGATACATTAAATATTAAATATTGAAATGTTCAAATTAATATTTAATTTGAAGTGTTCAAATTAATATTTAATATATCAGATATATTAAATAAAAGAGGAAAATATATTTATTGTATTTGATACATTAAATATTAAAATAATTAATGTATATTAGATACATTAAATAAAAGATATTTATTAAATTTGAATTGGATTCAAATTAGGAAATAAATGTCGTAGGAGAATTTTAAATGGTTTGAATAAGATTCAAATTGGTTAGATAAATATATTTTAATATGTTAGATATTAAAATATATTATTTAATTATTTTCCCTAGACAACTATAAATAGGACCCTAGGGGTGAGCCATTGTGCATTCTTCACAACACACATCTCCTCAATAGAGAGAATTAGAGAATTCTCTCTAGACCTCTTCCTCTCCAATCCCTTGTGGATTTTCTTTCAAGAGGCTCCCACAAGCCTTGGTCATGTGTTCGAGTCATAGCCAGGAAGACTTTGTGAAAGAGTGATCGCTATGCTTTTGCTACACGCAAGTGCACATGATCAAAGTAATAAAGAAACTGGAAGTATTCTAGAGTATCGTACCTAAGGGAACAGATTTTAACAAAATCTTATGAAGACGACACAAATTTGCTTACAAAATGCAATTGGGGTAACCGAAGATGTGAAAATATATAAGAGGTTGGTTTGTTAAGAAAAATAAGTAAAAAAAAATCAATGAGTTAAAATAGGGATTCACGTGATTCAAGCACCTTTGGAAAAATGCTATTCAAAATGCAATTGCAATCTTGACTAAACATGTGAAAACTAAGTAAATTGAGTTCAACTCCTATTCAATTTTGATTCAAAATCTTTACGAGACTAAGTGATTAAACCTATATGTCTATGGCTAATCTAACTTAAATACTTTCGCACACAACTCTAGTGGTTTTGGAGTCTCGCCATATGTCTAGGGTCGATGTTCAGAACTTATTTCTAAGCCTTTTCTTCCATTGCTTTTGTGACATCGGCTTTCCCTTAACTCTTTCGATATTAAGTTCAAGCTTGACAAGCAATCACTAGTTGGCCGACTAGGTTTACCCAAATCTAAATTCAACAAAAGCAAACAAAGTTCACATGCTAGCTAGATTGATCATGCTTTAGAGCTTTTACATTTTTCCTTAGGGCATTCACCAACTTGAACCCCTAAAGAAAATTTAGCTCATTATGGAAAGAATGAAAACCCAAAATTTACTTGTTAAAAATCTCATAATTGAAAAGACAATTAATCTTAAGGCAACCAAATTTGAATTATTAAATAAAAAAAATGCCCACTAAGAAGTAATAATGTTGAAGTCACTAATTTAAAATCAAAATTTCGTAAGTCATGATACTGGAAATTTCATCCTTTGTAGAAAATAAAAATCCAAAATGAACAAGTTTTTATACGGGAAAAGCAAAAAGAAATTGGAATCTAGAATTCAACTTTTCAATTTAACTTTGCCACATACAGGAAATTGGAAATTATCCAAGATTAATTCAATAACTAGAAATTGAGCACAAACTTGAAGAATTTAAACAGAATGGTATTGGACAAAACAGAACAACAAACTCATGGAAATTTCTTGCTTTGATCGAACCAAAATTGCCTTCACGGGCAATTGGATCTTTACCTCCTCGAACCGTCGTTGAGGAGGGATCAAACTCAGAATTTACAGAGCAAAGTACAATGATGAAATGCTAGAAAAGAAACCCGCAGCTTGCTGAAAAATAGCAGAAAACAGAAAACAGAAAAACATAGTGCAATCCGAAAAGAAACAGAGTCTAAAAAATTGGTGATTTCTTCTTCGTTCTTCCTCCCTTTTATAGAGATTCCGAGGCTTCTTCTTCCATCTTGGGCTCCTTAATTCGTGGGTAAATGATTGAGCACGAGATTTGGCTGTAAATTCTCCCATAAATCAAGTAATTTCCATTAATTGAGGTGATTTCCCGTGATTTTTGCCATATTTGAAAATTTCAGAAAATGCAATTGCATTTCAATTGCAATATCCCTCTTGTTCACAACCTTGCCTTCCCAAGGAAATGCATTTGCATTTCATTTGCAATTTTCTTCATTTCTTCAAATCTGCACAAAAACCACCCTTTTAGCGACTTTCTTCTATCTTTTCAACTTAATTCTTCTTTTACCCTATTCCAACAAGCTTGCATGTATTCATCTTATAAACACTATCTTTAGCTTGCTTGGTAATCAATAAAGCATGCAAAAATGGCAAGAACAACTTATAGGGTTAAATAATCCTCATAAATGAGAATTATCAAAGAGATAAATATCCGCTAGAAGAATCTCCATATTTTCAAGGTATTGTTGGGATTTATGCCCTAAAGCCTCGTAATTAATAATTTATTTAATAATTAATAATAATTTTGATTATTTTATTTTCAATATAATATTATCCATTATATGAAAAATCCAAGGTTATTAGTGTAATCTTGAACAGTATGTGGTTGACATACGAGAGGATCATGTTCAAGAAATAACCTAAAGGGTCATAGTATATGGATAAGGTTGGGTGCCTTATCCTGGTAACACTATTGATACGACCCACTTTGTAATAGTTACAAATGATTTGATCCAAATCATTCATGTGGAGACATGTGAGTGGGGGTATCTTATACAATGAGTTTGTATAAGACTGGACCACGAAATATTTAATCTCTCTTTATAAATCCGTTAATTGAGAAGATTAATATTTCATCAGGATGATCATATGCGACTCGATCTTAATCCTGAGTGAGTTATGAACTCCTGCCTGTGAGGGCTTGTCCTTTGATTTGCATGGGTGAGAGTGGCTTTTGTAGCCGATTCAATATGCCTACCATTTTGGGGACTTGACCAAATAGGGAGCTGGGAACATAATCTCACAAGATGGAATTCACTCCTTCCCATATAGGGTAAGTAGATGAGTAGTTCCCTTAAATGCTGATTTCGGGACTTGAACAATGGGGCCCCACCCTCTCGTTGGCCCGAGAGGGACTTAGTTTATAATTAGATTATAAACATATTGTTCATTAGAGAATCAATGGTACTTAAGGTGCAAGATGTAATTATAGGGGTAAAACGGACTTTTGACCCAGCTGTAATTACGAACAACTCGTGAAGAATCGACTTGCATGTAATGATTATATCTATGGACACAACTTGTCCTACAGTGCATAAGAGTGCAACTCTAGGTCTATAGTGGAGTGACCTATAGTTAATTAATGAAAATTAATTAATTAAAGAGTTTAATTAATTAATTTTGTATCATTGGAGCTTATAATCTGTAGGTCCATAAGGTCCCCTTGCTAGCTCATAGTAACACTAAAAGATCAATTTAGTTGAAAGAAAATTTTGAAATGTTCAAATTAATATTTAATATATTAGATATATTAAATATAAAAGAGGAAAATATATTTATTGTATTTGATACATTAAATATTAAAATTTGAAATGTTCAAATTTAATATTTAATTTGAAGTGTTCAAATTAATATTTAATATATTAGATATATTAAATATAAAAGAGGAAAATATATTTATTGTATTTGATACATTAAATATTAAAATAATTAATGTATATTTGATATATTAAATAAAAGATATTTATAGAATTTGAATAAGATTCAAATAAATAAATATCGTAGGAGATTTGAATGAGATTCAAATAAATAAAAGATATGTTTTAATATATTAGATATTAAAATATAATATTTTAATAATGGCAAAGATCTTCCCTTGGTCTCTATAAATAGAACCCTTGGGTTGAAGCATTCTAAACAACACACATCTCCTCAAAGAGAGAATTAGAGAATTCTCTCTAAACCTCTTCCTCTTTAATCCCTTGAGGATTTTCTTTCAAGAGGCTCCCACAAGCCTTGATCTTTTGTTAGAGTCATAGCAAGGAAGACTTTGTGGAGGAGATAAAGACCCGCCAGAAGAATCTCCATATTTTCAAGGTATTTATTGCTTAACCCTTGTATTTTAGTTTAATTCTAAATAAATCAAAGACGATTCCTATGCTTCCTCTGTGGGTCTAATTCGATTATTCCCTTCAGGTATGTTATGCTTAACCATAATATTATTATTTTATTCTAAATAAACTCAAACCGATTCCTACGCTTCTGTTTGGGTTTAATTAGATTATTCCCTTCAAATCAATCTACTTGCGCATATTTGCTTTTTATTTCAAAAGATCGTAACAAACTTTATTAATCAACAAAAACTATCCACACTCACGGAAATCACCCTACCCCCAACTTAAAAACATGCATTGTCCTCAATGTATGAAAGGAACAAAAAGGACGATAATAAAAATCAAATGTAAAGGTTAACGAGACTTCTTTTAATGTGTTGACTTTCAAGAATTCAAAGCTCCAATGACCTCATATTTGCTTGTTGGTAGTCCTCTTTCCTTCATTAAAAAAAATTAATTAAAGTAACAGAAAAATAAAACTAAAAAATAAAAGTTGCAAAAGAAACCTTTGGGTTGCCTCCCAATAGCGTTTGATTTATAGTCTTTAGCCTGACTTTTCTTTTCTTCCTCAAGGTGGTTTAAAATAGTAGTATGATGCATGTGATTCCAAACAAGATATGGACGATAGTGATCCACTCCTAAAGATGCCTAAACAGTTTATATGATGTGAAGGGTTGGGATCCTTGAAAACTTTGAATATGACTAACTCATCCTAAACTCGTAGCTTCAGCTCTCCCAACTCTACATCAATCTTTGCTCTTCCCGTGGCCAAAAATGGTCTTCCCCAAATTATTAGCATGTTCTCATCTTCCTCCATATCCAACACTAAGAAATCTACCGGAAAGATAAACTTCCCTTCCTTGACCAAAACATCCTCAATGATTCCCCATGGGTGCCTAATTGATCTGTCGCCAGTTGCAAGGAAACAGTTGTTGGTCCCACCTCTCCTATTCCTAATTTCTTAAAAATAGACAAAGACATTAAGTTAATACTGGCTCTTAAATCACATAATGCATTAGTAAAAATAATATCACCAATCGAACAAGGAATAGAAAAACTCTCTAGATCTTTTAGTTTGGGTGGCAATTTTCTCTGCAATATGGCATTGCACTCCTCTGTGAGTGGGATCATTTCATAATCCTCCAATTTTCTTTTCTTCTTCAAGATGTCTAATAATTCTCATTCATGAGGATTATTTGGCCTTTAAACTCAGTTATATTTGTGATTTTTATTCATATTATTTGATAAAAAAAATAAAAAGTGGTTGAATTTAATCACATGATTGATGGAAGACCTATATCTCTGTGACAATTCCAACAATTCAATTATGACAAACGTAGAACCTAAATTGCCACAAAACTCACAAGGATATCTCTATCTCAAGTATAAATTAGGGAAAACTATTCAGATCTATTGATAAGCCTTAGAATTAAGGCTTATTTAACTCCCAATTGCTGAAAATATTCTTGTTTTGACTTAAGACCATTTGAAAATAGTCGAAAGATTGCTTCAATTTAAGAAAGAAATAAATATGATGGCATTTGGGATAGAGTTCTAAATAAATTAATTTTATTTGCAGGAAATATGGAAATTGCAAAATTAAATTGCAAAATCCTGATTATGCAATCTTGAGCAGCAGACTTGGAAATGTGGAAATTGCAAAATCGTGATTCTGAAATTTTTTCTAGAGCAGCAGAAAAGTTCAAAAAAGGAAAAAATCTGCATTTAACCCATTCTGAAAATCTTCAATTACAGCATGATTTGGGGGATTTTGAGCACGAAATTTAGGCATTATTCAACCCTAATGAAGGCCTATAAAAGGAGAGAAGATGATTGAAGAATAGCATTCGTTTTTGGAGGCATTTTAGAGTCAATTTCGTTGGTTTTCCAAATCGAAGCTCTGTTTTTTTTCTGCATAATTTACTCGAACTTCAGCTTCTGTTTTTAATTCCTTTCAATCTCTTCTTGTATTACTAACCGATGTTGGCAGTACAGCTTGGATATTCATTCGATTTCTACTTTTATATTAAATTTCAGATTGGTTCCGTTTTTGTTTTATGAGTTTCATTCGGTCTCTTCTTTGTTCAAGCTTTATATTTCTGTTGCAAGTTGTTTAATTTTAATTCTGATTCGTACTCCAGTATTCCAATCCGATTCAAGTGGTACTTGGATTGTTAAGATTGATCATCTCCTAGGAATGACGAGAAGATTTGGTCGATTGGAATAGAGAGAGCATTCATAGAACAATTATCAACTTTACCTCTGTTTTTTTATTAAGTCTGTCTTTTGCTTATAAAGGTTTCATGGGTTATTTGTATATTTATAAATCTATCGGAATTGAAGGGGGAAGAAAGTAAAATTAATTGATGCTATTCTCTGTTTTTAATACCAATTGCAAATATTCTTGAAGTTCTTGTTTATTATTTGCTCAGATTTGTATAAAAAAAAACTATTGTCTTAATTGTTCCAATAAGCAAGCTGTTTAGGATAAAAATTTTGCATTAATTCCATCAATTCCACTTTTCATTAGCAATTTATTTAACTCTCTAATATGAACTTTTCTTCAAAAAATAGATGTAGGATTTTTACTTTTAATAAGAGCTAAAACTTCTTAGATGGTTCAAGGATGTGAATTCCTTAAGAAGTAATTGTAGCCTAAATTTCAATAAAAACCAAGCCTACACTTTAATTGTTTGCTTCTGTTGAACAATTTTTCGTTGAGATCCTAGATTGATCAACTAGGGTAGCAACTCAAGCTTAGATCTAATACCGACAGGGTTAGTGATAAGCGGATTTCACACAAGTGATGGAGAAAAGAGCTTAGACATAAGCCAATTTCTTACCCTAGACATAGAGATTAAGGACTCCAAAACCCATAAAATTGTTGAGCCGAATTATCTAAGATAGATGGACTATAGACATATAAGTCACTCACTTAGCCTCCTAAAACCTAAATTTAAGGTAAATAGGAGAAGCAATTTTGGTTTACAATTGAGTGTGGAGTAGGTTGGAATTGCAATTTTGGCTTGCAATTACAACTTAGGGCAATGACATTCTTGAACCCCATCTTTTTCTAAATTCTCTTTGAAATTTCAATTATTAAGTCTATTTAGTTTGTCATTTCTAGATTCTACAATCTTTGTTATTCCAATATTGCCATTTCTCAATTTTGCAATAAGATTCTGCAATTCAATTCTGCAATCTTTGTCATTTCAATATTGCAAATTCTTGATTCTGCATTTTTTTTCAACACACAATCCAACCTTATTTTGTAATTTTAGTTTTCAAGTTGCAATTTTCTTACACTTTGCTTTACAATATTTTGGCTACACCGTTCCATGTGGGATCGATACTTGGTACTCACATACCATTTTATATTACTTCGATCGCGTGCGCTTGCGTGTACAACCGATCATCTATCAAAAATTCTTGTCTCTCAACCTCGAATTATGACATGAAATCGATGCAAAGAGTGGCCAAATCTAAACATGCATTAAGTTTAAAAAAGTTTTCACAACCAAATACGAAATTGAAATATCAACCATTAACTAGGAAGAATAGGATTGGAATAGCGATTACATCAAAGCTCTAGAAAGAGTAAATTAGTTCATACTAAAAATCTCAATAAAAGTTCTAACGAAAACTATTGAAGTCATTACTGAAGGAGTTAATATTAAGAATGCGGAAGCAATTTTGGATCTTAAGTACTCTAATTTGATCAATTTTATCATACAAAAACCATGCTCAAAACTGGAAAAATAGATAATAAGAACACATACCTTTGTAGCTCAAAATTCTCTTAATCCGTGGGCTTTCTTTGAACACAAACCAGTTGTGGACCTCCTCTAGAGTCTTTCCTACTATCCTCAGGCCTTGGAACAGATTGTGGGATCTTTGATTAAGAGAATTTGGGAGAAGAATGAGTAAAGGTCTAATAACAAAGGGCTAGACAATTTTCTTCAAAAATCTTTTTTTTTTTTTTTAATTGTGTTTCTTCTCTATATATAGAAAAAACACAAGCTTCTATGTTTTGCTTAGTGAAGAAGCAAACACATAGAAGATAAGGATAAACAAGAAGCTTGTTCATTAAGTAATGAATTTGGTCCATAATTCATTTCCAAATGAATTTGAATTCTCTTTTAATTTTAATTCAAAATTAATATAAAATTAATTTTAAATTGAAATCAAATTTTAATTAATTAAACAATTTAATTAATTTTAAATAAATATTTAATTTAATATCAAATATCAAATTAAATAATTGGACCAATCCCAATTTCTCAAATCTAACGTTCGAACATGAATGGATTCATGTTTTAAACCGAACCAATATTTGAATCATATTTAAATATTTCCACCTCTTCTTTATCATAGTTTAATTCATAATTAAGCTATGAATCGTTAAGTATATCGCATATAATTAACGTTTTCTCCCAAATTCGAATTTGAACAATTCAAATTCTTTTCTCTCAAATTGTTACAAGGCTTAGTCCGAGCTAGTAAGGAGAACCTAATGGACCTACAGATCATGAGCTCCAACGATACGAGATTAACCGGCCAAACTCTTTAGCCTAGCTAATTAACATTCGTTAACCACCAGGACACTCCACTAAAGCCCAGTGGTTGCACTCTCCTCACTGTAGATATATTTCTGTCCACTCGATATAACCATGATTAGTAAGTCGATCCTTCACAGGTCGTTCATAATTACAGCTAGGTTAAATAAACCGTTTTACCCCTGTAATTACTTCTTGTTCCTTAAGTCCTACTGATCCTCTAATGAACAATTGGTTTGTGGTCCAACCAACAAACCGAATCCCTCTCGGACCAATGAGAGGGTGGGCCCATTGTTCAAGACCCGGAGTCAACACTTAAGGGAACAACCTCTCTACTAAACCCTAAAGAGGGTATGAGTGAATTTCATCTCGCATGACTATGTTCCCATCTATCTACCCGGTCTTATCCCCAAAATGGGAGGCTTATTGAGTCGGCGATCTCGGGCCACTCTCACCCATGCAAATCTAAGGATAATCCCGAATAAACAGGAGTTCATAGCACGCTCAGGATTAAGATCGAGTTACCTAGGTCATTGTATGAATATAGTCAGTTAAGACAGTAAACGGAGTTATAAAGTCTAAGTGATTATTTCGCGGTTCGGTCTTATACAAACTCTTTGCATAGGACTCCCCCACTCACATGTCTCCACATGAACGATTCAGGATCACATTGTTAGTACTATACAAAGTGGGCCGCGTCCATAGTGTCCCCAGAATAAGGTATCCAGTCTTATCCTTATACTATAGACCATTTTGGCTATTACTCGAACTTGATCCACTTTTATGTCATACATAAAGTTCAAGTATACATACTATAGCCAAGGGTTTGTAGTTCATTGCATTTGGGTTATAAAATACACAATTCACTTTATTCAATAACACATTTACTGAATAAACCTCAATAACATCTTTATAGAAAAATAGAATATACATTCAGTTTACAAAACCACGAGTTTTAGGACACAAAACCCAACAAACTCCCACTTGGACTAAAACGTCAGTGGAGTCAAACATGCTGAGGTTAAAAACTGCCCTACTGTACAACCCGTAGTCCTAGACTCTCTAGGTGTCCCTCTGATAAGCCTTAAAATTAAGGCTTATTTAAATCCTCAAATTGCTCGAAAAAACTCTTGTTTGTCCTAATATTAATTGAAAATGGTGGAAAATTGTTGAAAGAAGGAAATAATGAAATGTGATAGCAATTGGAAAAGATTTCTAAGTATTATGGTTCTTTTGCAGGAATTGTCAAACCAAATTGCCAGACCATTGCCAAACCGGCGAATTGGCAATCCTTGAGCAGGGAATGTGACATTGCTAAATCAGATTGCCAATCTGGTTTGGCAATTTGATTGGCAATCTGTGTTTGGGCAGAAAATTCTGGGCGCAAACGAAGCGAAAATTCCGCACGAATCAAGGGAATTGGAGCATGATTTTTGGGCAATCTTCAACCCTAATGAATGCCTACAAATGAGGAAGAAGAAGAGGAGCCATTAATCGGATTTTGAGGGCGAATTGAAGGACCAATTTTCGTGGGTTTTGGGGTTTTAAAAAAGGAAAAAATTCTGCATTAAACCCATTTCAAGATTCTTCAATTACAACCCGATTTGGAGGAAATTAAGCACGAAATTTGGGCATTCTTCAACCCTAATGAAGGCCTATAAATAGGGAAGAAGAGGAGGAGCAATAGGTGTGAATTTGGAGGCAAATTTAGATTGAATTTTGTGGGTTTTAAGTTTTTTTTTTCGGAATGCTCTGTTTTTCGTTCTTCTTTTGTTTTCGCCAAGAAATTCAATTCTAATCTCGGTTTTTCTTCAGTTTCGTATTATGAATAGTTGCTTGAACAATTTCTATTTTCAATTGATGTATTTTTGAATTAAGCTTGAGTTTAATTTCAATTCAAGTTCGTGGGTTTATTTCAAGAAAGAATGCTCTGTTTTCCTGCACTTTTTAGTTCTTTTGTATGGTTACTGTTTTCTTTTTCTTTTTCTTTTTCTTCTTGAATGCCGACAAGTTGTTGGAGTTCCCCTTGGTTCTCAGTTAAATTCAAGGGTGAATCAATTTGTGAGGTAATCGGTTTCAGTTGCAAGTTTCTTTTAAATTCTTTCTTGATTTCATCTTTAGATGCAAGATTGTCCAATTTAATTTCTGCACTATTCCTCAGTTTATCCAGTCCAATTCAAGAGTTTCTTGAATCGTTAAGATCAATTGTTCCCTAAAAGTGGAGGAGATTGAATCGATTGGATAGGAAGGAATGTGTTAGTCATTCAATTTAATTTTGCTTTCATGCTCTGTTTTTCTTCTTCATTCTAGCTTCTGTGAACAATTCAACTTATGTTTGTAAAAGGTTATGGAAGAAGGGAGGAGATAAAGAAAATTACTTAGTTGCCCTTGTTATCTTGGCTTAATTTCGATTAATTGTCCTTGTTTGAATTCCTAGTAATAGCAAAATTTCATTTTATAAGTTAGTGTTTTATTTGATTGATTTACACCATTTTACTATAAACTTTTTCTTTAAAATTAGTTTTAGGATTTTTATATTTAAGTTGAGCTAAAACTTCTTAGGGGGTTCAAGGATGTGAATTCCCTAAGAAGTAAATGTAGCCAAAATTCTAATGAAAACCAAGCCTACATCTCAATTGTTTGCTTGTGTTGATTTCATTTCCGTTGAGATCCTAGCTTGATCAACTAGGGTTTCAACTCAAGCTTAGATCTAATACCGACAGGGTTAGTGACAAGCGGATTTCGCACAAGTAATGGAGTAAAAGAGCTTAGACATAAGCCATTCCTTACCCTAGACATAGGGATTAAGGACTCCAAGACCCATAAAATTGTGAGCCAAAAATCATCTATGATGGAGGGACTATAGACATATAGAGCCCCCACTTAGCCTCCTAAAAAACCCAATTTTGAGGTAATAGAAGATGCAATTTTGGTTTACAATTGAGTGTGGAGTAGGTTGGAATTGTAATTTTGGTTTGCAATTACGACTTAGGGCAATGACATTCTTGAGCCCCATCCTTTATCATTTCATTCTTAAGTTCATTCAAATTGCCATTTCATATTGCCAATTTAGATTAGCAATTTAATTCTGCAATTTTAGTCTTTTCGCACATTGCCATTCCGGATTAGCAATTAGATTAGCAATTTCTGTTATTTCCAACATTGTCATTCTGGATTAGCAATTGAATTAGCAATTTCGATTTTCCACCAACAACTTGATTTTTGCATTTTTACTTTTCAAACTTGCAATTTGCCTTACACTTTTGCAAAACAAAATCTTTGTTACTCCGTTCCCTGTGGGATTCGATACTTGGTACTCAGATACCATTTTATATTACTTCGATCGCTTGCACTTGCGTGAACACCGATCACCCTTAAACACTTTACCCCTGAGGGGCTTTGTAAACGGATCAGCAATGTTGTGCTCCGAAGGGATCTGCGTGACAATCACGTCTCCTCATTGCACAATCTCCCTGATGAGATGATATTTGCGCTCTATATGCTTTCCGCGCTTATGGCTTCTAGGTTATTTAGAATTTGCCACTGCACCACTATTATCACAATAAATGGTGATAGGCAAATTCATATTTGGAACAACTTCCAAATCAGTAAAGAATTTCCTAAGTCATACAGCCTCCTTCGCTGCTTCGCAAGCTGCGACATACTCAGCCTCCATGGTAGAGTCAGCAATACAACATTGCTTTATACTTCTCCAAACTATTGCTCCTCCATTAAGAGTGAACACTGATCTCGATGTGGATTTTCTTGAATCTACATCGGTCTGAAAATCAGAGTCAGTGTATCCTGTAAGGATCAGATCCTTCGCGCCATACACAAGCATATAGTCCCTCGTTCTCCTAAGATACTTGAGGATGTTTTTAACGGCAGTCCAATGATCAAATCCTGGATTGGACTGATACCTGCTGACAATTCCCACTGCATAGCATATGTCGGGTCGAGTACACAGCATGGCATACATCAGACTACCGACAGCTGATGTATAGGGAATGCGTCTTATATCCTCAGCTTCTTGAGGTGTCTTAGGACACTGTTCCTTCGACAAATGAATTCCATGTCTGAAAGGTAATGAACCCTTCTTGGAATTGTGCATCTTATATCTAACCAACATTTTGTCAATATAAGATGCCTGAGACAATGCTAGCGCTTTGTTCTTGTGATTCCGAACAATTTGGATTCCAAGGACAAACTGAGTCTCTCCTAAATCTTTCATTTGGAATTGGGTCTCTAGCCATTGCTTTTCGTCAGTTAGGAATCCTACATCATTTCCAATGAGTAGGATATCATCTACGTATAAGACTAAGAAAGCTACAGTAGTATTGACTATCTTCTTGTAAACACAAGGTTCGTCAATATTCTATTCAAAGCCATAAGATTTAATCGCACTATTAAATCTTATATTCCAGGATCTAGATGCTTGCTTTAATCCATAGATGGATCGTTTAAGCTTGCAAACCTTTTGCTCTTGACCCTGAATTATGAACCCCTCTGGTTGAACCATATAGATACTCTCTTCAAGATTACCATTCAGAAAGGCTGTCTTGACATCCATTTGCCAAATTTCATAATCATAAAACGTGGCAATGGACAAGAGTATTCTAATCGACTTAAGCATGGCAACAAGGGAGAAGGTTTCTTCATAGTCCACCCCTTCCCGCTGGGTATAACCCTTTGCCACAAGTCGAGCCTTAAAGGTTTGCACCTTACCAGCTAGGTCTCGTTTCCTCTTGTAGATCCACTTGCAACCGATAGGTCTTTCACCACCTGGTTGGTCTACAATTTCCCAGACTGAATTGAAGTACATTGACTCCATTTCGAGGTCCATGGCTTTAATCCACTGGTCCTTATCTATGTCATTCATTGCCTGTTTATAGGTCAATGGATCCTCAATGCCATCATCAGGTATGACGACCTGGGTTTCACTCAAACCCATGTAACGGTCGGGTTGTCTAACATCCCTTCCACTACGTCGAGGCATTCTCAACTCTTGAGAAGGACCAGCTTGATCAACAACTTTTGTTGATTTATCTGTAACTTCTCCAGAAAATTCGCTCAATACAATTCTACTTCGAGGCCGATGATCTCTTATGTGGTCTTCCTCTAAGAACGTGGCATTTGTCGACACAAGCACATTGTCCTCTTGAGGATCGTAAAACAGATCACCTTTCGTTTCCTTGGGGTATCCTATGAATAGGCATAATTTTGAACGTCGTTCCAATTTCTTTGGATTGGGCACTAACACATGTGCCGGGCACCCCCAAATCCTGAAGTGACGTAAACTTCCTTTACGCCCTCTCCATAACTCATAAAGTGTTTCTGAAACACTCTTAGAGGGAACCATGTTCAAAATATATGCAGCAGCCTCTACTGCATATCCCCAAAACGAACTAGGCAGTTGAGCATAGCTCATCATAGACCGAACCATGTCTAACAAGGCTATGTTTCTCCTCTCGGATACACCATTCTGCTGAGGTGTACCGGGCGCTGAGAGTTGGGATACGATTCCATGTTCTATCATATAGTCCTGGAATCTCAAATCCATATACTCTCCACCTCGATTTGATCAAAGTGTTTTAATCGTCTTACCTAATATGTTCTCAACATCTGTCTTATACTCCTTGAACTTTTCAAGGGCTTCGGACTTATTATGTATTAGGTAAAGATAGTCGTACCTTGAGCAATCATCGATGAAACCGATGAAGTATTCATACCCTCCTCGAGCTTTGACATTCATTGGACCACAGAGATCCGAATGTACAAGTTCTAAGGGTTCTTTGGCCCTATAACCTTTTTCAGAAAAAGGTCGTTTGGTCATTTTTCCTTCAAGACAAGACTCACATGGTGGTAAGGAGTTGTCTTCTAACTGACTTAGGATACCACTCTTAACCAATCTCCCAATCCTATTGAGATTAATGTGGCCTAGTCTCAAGTGCCAAAGATAGGTACTTGGAGAAAATTTCTGCCTTTTATTTTGAGTATCAGCTGTTTTAAACATCTCGGTGTTCAAAATAGCTTTTATCCCTGTTGGTCTTAACACATATAAGTTGTTTTCAAGTTTAGCAGAACATATTCGTGTTGGGTTTTGTGTCCTAAAACTCGTGGTTTTGTAAACTGAATGTATATTCTATTTTTCTATAAAGATGTTATTGCATTCAGTAAATGTGTTATTGAATAAAGTGAATTGTGTATTCTATAACCCAAATGCAATGAACTAAGAACTCTTGGTTATAATATGTATACTTGAACTTTATGTATGACATAAAAGTGGATCAAGTTCGAGTAATAGCCAAAATGGTCTATAGTATAAGGATAAGGCTGGATACCTTATTCTGGGGACACTATGGACGCGGCCCACTTTGTATAGTACTAACGATGTGATCCTGAATCGTTCATGTGGAGACATGTGAGTGGGGGCGTCCTATGCAAAGAGTTTGTATAATCCTGAGCGTGCTATGAACTCCTGTTTATTCGGGATTATCCTTAGATTTGCATGGGTGAGAGTGGTCCGAGATCGCCGACTCAATAAGCCTCACATTTTGGGGATAAGACCGGGTAGATAGATGGGAACATAGTCATGCGAGATGAAATTCACTCATACCCGCTTTAGGGTTTAGTAGAGAGGTTGTTCCCTTACGTGCTGACTCCGGGTCTTGAACAATGGGCCCACCCTCTCATTGGCCCGAGAGGGATTCGGTTTGTTGGTTGGACTACAAACCAATTGTTCATTAGAGGATCAGTAGGACTTAAGGAACAAGAAGTAATTACAGGGGTAAAACGGTTTATTTGACCCAACTGTAATTATGAACGACCTGTGAAGGATCGACTTACTAATCATGGTTATATCGAGTGGACATAAATATATCTACAGTGATGAGAGTGCATCCACTGGGCTTTAGTGGAGTGTCCCGGTGGTTAACGAATGTTGATTAGCTAGGCTAAAGAGTTTGGCCGGTTAATCTCGTATCGTTGGAGCTCATGATCTGTAGGTCCATTAGGTTCTCCTTACTAGCTCGGACTAAGCCTTGTAACAATTTGAGAGAAAAGAATTTGAATTGTTCAAATTCGGATTTGGGAGAAAACGTTAATTATATGCGATATACTTAACGATTCATAGCTTAATTATGAATTAAACTATGATAAAGAAGAGGTGGAAATATTTAAATATGATTTAAATATTGGTTCGGTTTAAAACATGAATATGGATTTATGTTCGAACGTTCGATTTGAGAAATTGGGATTGGTCCAATTATTTAATTTGATATTTGATATTAAATTAAATATTTATTTAAAATTAATTAATTTTTTAATTAATTAAAAATTGATTTCAATTTAAAATTAATTTTATATTAATTTTGAATTAAAATTAAAAGAGAATTCAAATTCATTTGGAAATGAATTATGGACCAAATTCATTACTTAATGAACAAGCTTCTTGTTTATCCTTATCTTCTATGTGTTTGCTTCTTCACTAAGCAAAACATAGAAGCTTGTGTTTTTTCTATATATAGAGAAGAAACACAATTTAAAAAAAAAAAAAAAGATTTTTGAAGAAATTTGTCTAGCCCTTTGTTATTAGACCTTTACTCATTCTTCTCCCAAATTCTCTTAATCAAAGATCCCACAATCTGTTCCAAGGCCTGAGGATAGTAGGAAAGACTCTAGAGGAGGTCCACAACTGGTTTGTGTTCCAAGAAAGCCCACGGATTAAGAGAATTTTGAGCTACAAAGGTATGTGTTCTTATTCTCTGTTTTTCCAGTTTTGAGCATGGTTTTTGTATGATATAATTGATCAAATTAGAGTACTTAAGATCCAAAATTTCTTCTGCATTCTTAATATTAACTCCTTCAATTGGTATCAGAGCAATTTTTAGCACTCAATTTGATTCAATTTGAGCTTGGTGGGTATGTTTTTGAAATCGAATTTTCTGGGCGTCTAAAGTGGTACTTTCGGTTTTGGCATCAAAATTGAGTTTCAATTTGTAGTCCGTTTTGTAATTTCCTGAGCGTGTATGGGCTTTAATGTGTGAAGAAGAGTCTGTAAAAGTTTTGAGTCGATTTGAGTTTGGGAAGGCCTTCAATTTGAAGAGAGAAGCTCGAAAGGTCAAGCTGGAAAACAGAGCAGAAGCTGCTGTTTTTTTTTCAGCAAAAACCGGTTCACGCAGAGGTTGAAGAAACGGTCTGGTTCGGTCGATTTCGGTCCGGTTAGGGCTTGGTTCAGACCGGTTCCTCACTCTCCAGCCTCTTGGGGTTCGGTTCAGCCTTGGTTCGGTCCGGTTCAGGTAAGTTTGGCCCCGGTTTGGCCCGAATGAAGCTGTCTGGTCCGGTTCAGGTGGTTTCAGTCCGGTTCTGCTGTATTGAAGGCCGGTTCAAGCTTTTTCAAGCTGGTTCGGGGGGGTTCGAAGTGTTCGGAAGCGTCTCAACCTAGTTATTAAATTATTCTTGTAATAATTTAGTTGTTTGATTTCCCGTGATGCCAAAATCGGTCCACTTTAGTATGTTTAATTAATTATGCATTGTGAATGTATGTTTTAATTAAATCCCAAATTGTATGTGCATAAAGTATGCCATATAGATTTTAAAATCCCACCATAGGAAGCATGCTCCATGCATTGAAAGTATGTTATAAGTGTTATAATATATAGTATGCATGTTTGGGGTTTCATGAAAATTAATATAAGAGTTATATTAATTCATGAAACAAATGTTATATGTTTTAATTATAAATTAATATAAGTGTTATATTAATTAATAATTAAACATACAACATAAAGTTGCCTTAGAAGAATATAATTGTTATGTTCAATGTTGGAAACATGTTATAGGTTGTCTCCTTTTATAATTGTTATAAAATGAGATAGACAATTAAAATCTATAACAAATATAAAGGCATGCTCATTTAGGATTAACAAATTCCAATTCAATTAGGAATAAGGAATCGATCCGTTTTAATAGTTAAAATAGGTCGACAACTTGTAAAACTAAGGTTACAAGAGAACTCACCCGGTGAGATCCTGTCTAAGGCTGGGGGTATTTAAGCTGACGGTTTACGGAACACCTCCTACCTGGGGATCGATCTGGTTCTTGAGTTCTGTTAACCCAGTTTTATGAGCATGCACGCGTGAGATGAAAGGTTTTGAAAGCGTTTATCACCTAGACATCATAGATAAAAATGGTTTTTACCTAAACTTAGTTTATATTGTCTTAGCCGGAATATGCCTAAGTATATTTATACCCGAACCGTCTAAAATACTTAGTGGGAGTGAAAAGGTATATATGATATATTAATTTCCTCTTATGATCTCCGCAAAGTTCACACCATGAGATTTATGCTCGGCCTCGTGATGTCAATAGGGCCTCCCCATTCGGATGGTGTTTGCATAAATCAAGAGCAAGGTGAATAGAGAAAGTATTTATAGTAAGTGGGAGAAGGAAGTGTGTCAACACATCCTACGGTCTCCTCCATTAGGTTGGACCATGAGATTCCCATGTTCCCCCTGCAAGTTGCCCGAAGTAGCACCATCCATTCAGAGGGATGTAACATGGGAGTCGGAACAACTCAAACTCCAGAAATGGATAGGGTCTCCTAGGTCCATTCCCAGCTTTGACTTTCCAATTCGGTAGCATTGTTGTGGCCGACCTCTGAGGTCTGAAAATGGCGGGTCACACTTACAAGAATTACTAAGTGTTAGTGAATTCTTGACCAAAGTAGCGATAACTAGAATGCTATAGGAATAAGAGTTATTCCGGTATTAGCATTTAGTCAAGAATGTCTTGGTTCAGTGAAGGAGTGATTGACTGCCCCTCGGTAGCGGTTGCTCTGACTCACTGAAGTATCGTTGCAAAAACAATAATGAGTTTATGGGTACATTATTACTTTTGCTAAAAATTCTTAATTGGATGCATGTAATGGGTTAGAAGCAATTCACTAATAGAATATGTTCTATTTTTCAGCATGTCGAGCTCTTTAATTCAGTTACTAGCCTCTGATAAATTAAACGGCGATAACTACGCGACCTGGAAATCGAACTTGAATACGATTCTAGTTATCGATGATCTAAGGTTTGTCTTAATAGAGGAATGTCCTCCCCCTCCCAGCTCGTCTGCAAACCAAATTGTTCGGGATGCATTTGACAGATGGACTAGGGCTAATGATAAAGCCCGAGTCTATATCTTAGCCAGCATATCTGATGTGCTATCTAAAATACATGAGAGCATGATCACCGCTAAAGAGATCATGAGATCATTACAGGCAATGTTTGGACAAACGTCCTCATCGATCCGTCATGATGCTCTCAAGAATGTTTACAACTCCCGTATGAAGGAGGGAACTTCTGTTAGGGAGCATGTCCTTAACATGATGGTCCACTTCAACGTGGCAGAAGTAAACGGAGCTGTCATTGATGAGAAAAGTCAGGTTAGCTTTATAATCGAATCTCTTCCGAAGAGCTTCCTACAGTTCCGCACCAATGCAGTGATGAACAAGATAGAGTATAATCTGACTACTCTCCTCAACGAGCTACAGACTTTCGATTCCCTAATGAAAACAAAGGAAAATGAGAAGGAGGCAAATGTTGTCACTTCGAAGAAGTTTCCAAGAGGATCGTCCTCTGGGACTAAGTCTGGTTCTTCTTTTTCTAAGAATAAGGGTATTCAAAAGAAGAAGAAGAATATAGGGAAGGGAAACACTCCCGCCATGAATAAACGCAAGGCTAAAGCCACAGATAAAGGAAAATGTTTCCACTGTGGTGAAGATGGGCATTGGAAGAGGAATTGCCCAAAGTACCTTGTAGAAAAGAAAGTTGAGAAGGCAAGACAAGGTAAATATGATTTACTTGTTGTTGAAACATGTTTAGTAAAACATGATGATTCCACCTGGATATTAGATTCATGAGCCACTAACCATGTTTGTTCTTCTTTTCAGGAAACTAGTTCCTGGAGGCAGCTAGCATATGGTGAGATAACTCTCAAAGTTGGAACTGGAGAGGTTGTCTCAGCCAGAGCAGTGGGAGCGATGAAGTTGTTGTTTAGAGATAGATTCATTTTACTAGAAAATGTACTTTTGGTTCCTTGAATCAAACGAAATCTTGTATCTATCTCTTGTTTGCTTGAACATATATATAGAGTATCTTTTGATTATAATGAAGTGTTCATTTGCAAAAGAGGTGTACGAATTGAAGGAGTTAATATTAAGAATGCGGAAGCAATTTTGGTTCTTAAGCACTCTAATTTGATCAATTTTATCATACAAAAAACATGCTCAAAACTGGAAAAACAGAGAATAAGAACTCATACTTTTGTAGCTCAAAATTCTCTTAATCCGTGGGCTTTCTTTGAACACAAACCAGTTGTGAACCTCCTCTAGAGTCTTCCCTACTATCCTTAGGCCTTGGAACAGATTGTGGGATCTTTGATTGAGAGAATTTTGGAGAAGAATGAGTAAAGGTCTAATAACAAAGGGCTAGAGAATTTTCTTCAAAAATCTCTTCTCTTTTATTTATTTATTTTTTTTTTATTGTGTTTCTTCTCTATATATAGAAAAAACACAAGCTTCTATTTTTTTGCTTAGTGAAGAAGCAAACACATAGAAGATAATGATAAACAAGAAGCTTGTTCATTAAGTAATGAATTTGGTACATAATTCATTTCCAAATGAATTTGAATTCTCTTTTAATTTTAATTCAAAATTAATATAAAATTAATTTTAAATTGAAATCAATTTTTAATTAATTAAACAATTTAATTAATTTAATATCAAATATCAAATTAAATAATTGGACCAATCCCAATTTCTCAAATCGAACGTTCGAACATGAATCCCTATTCATGTTTTAAACCAAACCAATATTTAAATCATATTTAAATATTTCCACCTCTTCTTTATCATAGTTTAATTCATAATTAAGCTATAAATCGTTAAGTATATCGCATATAATTAACGTTTTCTCCCAAATTCGAATTTGAACAATTCAAATTCTTTCTTTCAAATTGTTACAAGGCTTAGTCCGAGCTAGTAAGGAGAACCTAATGGACCTACAGATCATGAGCTCTAACGATACGAGATTAACCGGCCAAACTCTTTAGCCTAGCTAATTAACATTCGTTAACCACCAGGACACTCCACTAAAGCCCAGTGGCTGCACTATCCTCATTGTAGATATATTTCTGTCCACTCGATATAACCATGATTAGTAAGTCGATCCTTCACAGGTCGTTCATAATTACAGTTGGGTCAGATAAACCGTTTTACCCCTGTAATTACTTCTTGTTCCTTAAGTCCTAATGATCCTCTAATGAACAATTGGTTTGTGGTCCAACCAACAAACTGAATCCCTCTCGAGCCAATGAGAGGGTGGGCCCATTGTTCAAGACCCGGAGTCAACACTTAAGGGAACAACCTCTCTACTAAACCCTAAAGCGGGTATGAGTGAATTTCATCTTGCATGACTATGTTCCCATCTATCTACCCGGTCTTATCCCCAAAATGGGAGGTTTATTGAGTCAGCGATCTCGGGCCACTCTCACCCATGCAAATCTAAGGATAATCCCGAATAAACAGGAGTTCATAGCACGCTCAGGATTAAGATCGAGTTACCTAGGTCATCGTATGAATATAGTCAGTTAAGACAGTAAACGGAGTTATAAAGTCTAAGTGACTATTTCGCGGTTCGGTCTTATACAAACTCTTTGCATAGGACGCCCCCACTCACATGTCTCCACATGAACGATTCAGGATCACATCGTTAGTACTATACAAAGTGGGTCGCGTCCATAGTGTCCCCATAATAAGGTATCCAGCCTTATCCTTATACTATAGACCATTTTGGCTATTACTCGAACTTGGTCCACTTTTATGTCATACATAAAGTTCAAGTATACATACTATAGCCAAGGGTTCTTAGTTCATTGCATTTGGGTTATAAAATACACAATTCACTTTATTCAATAACACATTTACTGAATAAACCTCAATAACATCTTTATAGAAAAATAGAATATACATTCAGTTTACAAAACCACGAGTTTTAGGACACAAAACCCAACAATTACAATCAATAAAAGAGAAGGGAAAAGGAAAAGAAACAAATCTGGGTGATTCCATGAGTTTCCAATCGTCGCTCTCGCTCCATTCGGTTGCTCGGATCCTCCAAAATAGTATCCAGTCGTCGTCCTCTCATTCTCCCCCTCCAATCCTCTTCAAAATTTGATAAAGAGATGTATTATAGGCTAAAAAACCCTGAGCTCGCGTCTCAAATTCACGCTTCAAAGTTCGTAGCGCCTAGGCGCTGAAAACAGTGCTTAGGTGGTAGCATTTTGTCTTCCCGCACTGCCTGTAGTGCCTAGGCGCTTTTTTTTTAATTTTATTTTTACTTTTTTTTTAGCTTTCAAATTGAAAATCTTTGAACTTGGCCTTCAAAATGAAATCCTTAATCACGTACAAAAATACAAAAAAAAAAATGCATGAATTAAAATCTAAAAACTATAGGAAAACTAACAAAAAAAACAACCTAAACAAGACATAATAAATAAATATAAAATCAACTTATCAAGGAGTTTTTAAAAATGTGGTTTTGAGATAAAAAAAAAAAATTAGCAAAGCCAAATTAAATTATAAGGAAAATAGATAACAGTATTTAGATTGGAAAGGAAGTTAAAAACAAAAACAAGAAAAAGTATTTAGTTTGGAAGGAAAGGACAAATCTGAAGCCAATACCCTCCACGTGTAACGTGTGCAAGAGAGGACCTAAAAATAAGCAAGACTTAAGTGCATCTTGAACTGTACCCATCTTTTTGATGCCCACTCCAACAAAAAAAAATATTGTTTTTTTAAAAAAAAAAAAAGAAGAAAAAAGAGTTTGCCACGTGGCAAACTATGGTTGGATAACTGGGTGGACTGCAAAAAAATGCGGCGCACCTAAGGATGCATCCAGGTTTTCTTCCAAAAAACAAGGGCTCTTTCTAGGATTACAAATTTACACATCATGGTCCTGGGTGGAAAAAAGTTATATTAATGAAAGTTGTAATTTTTCTTTTTGAAACATCTTAACAGTCGAGGTACATGTTTTATGTTAGTTGAGCTATATTCATGTTAGTATCTTAACTCATTGACTATATGCTATTGATATCAAAATAGGTCCATTTAATCATAAAACATGATATTTGAGAAACTTGAATCAAGTTATTTCTAAAATTATTAGAGAATAATCAATTAGTTAAAATATTAGCAATGTTAAGTTAGAGCCTAGAGGTTAGTATCCCCTACTATCTCCATGTTTGAATCTTTTTTATTAAAAAAACAGCAAAGGCTAAAATCGATAAAAGAATTATTGAGTTAAGTGAAATTAAACAAATAATAATAATAATAATGAATGCTTTTAAGTATAAAAATAAATATTTTTAAATCAATAAATTTAGATTGTGCATAACTGCGTTTCAGCTTAAACTAATGGAAAATTTTTAATGGTAACCCTACACCATACATTATATTAATTTTCACTCTAAATTTTCAATTTCATCAAATTGAACTCTAAACTTAGTTAAATGTTGTAATTTTCTACTCTCTATTCAATTTTCACTAATTCGTCCACTAATTTCAATAAAAAAAAAAAAAAAACAATGTAAAAATCTCAGTAAACTCACTAATTTCAATAATATCAAGTTTTGCACAAATTTAAGTTTGATTGATGCACAAATTAACCATTGATAATAACGTAGCTAAAACTCACAAATTTGAGTAAAAAATTAGCTCTAATGTCGTTTTTCTTTGAAATTTTATCAATTTTGTACCATACATTTGTTTTATAATTCATTGAAAGCATACAAAAACATTTTTTTAATAATAATGTTCAAACAAAAATTTAGCATAGGTTAAAAATTGCGACACTTTTTTAACTTTAAGATTAAAATTGCAACACTATCTAAATCTGAGATTGAAAGCTGATACAACTTTAAAAATTGAAAGTTAATGAAATTGAAAGCTGCAAGGTAAAAATTGATACAACTTTAACAAGTTTATAGGGTAATAATTGATTTTTTTTTCCCTAAACTAGTTTTAGAACTCGAAGGAGGGATTGAGGGTTAAACTAGTCGGATTTTTTAATGCCCACCAACATGCATCCATATCAACATTGTTGTGAAAATTGAACCGAAGAAAATATGTTTTGGAATATTAGATAGAATCCATTTGCATTGATATCACAATTTTCAAAGTGTGCAACCTAGGCTAACCAAACGTAAGAGCTAAAGCTTAACTGAGGGAGTTCGTCTATTTGAACATAACTCAACTGGTTAAGGTATACCAACGACAAAAAAGTCAAATTCAAATTCTCCCACTCTATATATTGTTGAACTCAAAAATAATTCAACAATAAATAAATAAATAAGATAGCTCAAATGAAACAAATAGGATCCTAAGTCTAGTCAAGCAAGTTGACTTAGTCAAGTTGTCAAGCTTCTTACCAGTCACCACCACCACTAGCCCAACTAAACAAATGAGCCAAGGTCACACTCACTTAGCAAAGCTCACCTAGTCAAACTCTTACCCTAACTTAGGTCACCTAGTCCACCGTTGAGGTTAAGTTTAAGAGACCTAACTAATGACAAATTACTACACAATTAGGCACATAATCTCACACTTAATAAGGTAAAAAACGTTTTTTTTTCCTATTTATTGATGTAGTGTTTAATGCAACTCTACATCAATCATTAGTCATCTATTAGTTAGTTAGCAACAGCCACCAAAATAATAACACTATTGTCACAAACCAAATTACCCATAAGCTCATAATGATGGGCGTAGGAATATAATTACTTAAGATATTGTGTTAGAAAACGTTGTGTGACTCAAGATTCTAAATAGATAACATCTTATTTTCATGTTGAATAATAGACCGTTCTTTACTATTTTATAGTCAATGAGAGAAAAATGTTAGGTCCCACACATGTGATTAATTAAATCAATTTCTACGCACTTATTTGTAATCGTCTAGTTATTTCCAAACTATTTGATTAACAATCTTTTCATATTGTAGCGGTTATGGGAATGATGGAGAAACTTATCTTTAAGTTGAAAGGATTGGAAAAAGTGTTGTCACTTACAAAATTAAAATTAAATTATAAATTGGTTGATATATTTTGAATTTAGGTAGGTTGGAGCATATTTTTCTAGACTTTAAAAGGTTTAGTTAACTCTTTGATATTTGAATTATATTTATTGTTTAGTTTTCACCATTTAATTAACACTGTTAACAAAGTATTAAATAATGTGTTTATGAGATAGACTTTAGTAGAATGATAATTGAAAAAAAAACTATAAGCTAAGAGATCGGATGTTTATTAACAAGAGAGAGATTTTTCATTTTGGTTAAGTTGTTGCTATTGAAAAACAATAATACAATCGTTTACATAACATAACTAAAAGACATTTTTTAAAAGAATATTACATTTATACACACCAAATTAATATTTAGTAGAGGAGCCTTTGATTTTTAAATGTAATTTATTTTTATTTGCTCAAGATTTATCTATTCAAGGCAGTTGAAATAGATCAATAAAAGTAAAACTAGTTTTTCAAAAACTTTCAATCGTTTTTGTAATGTTTATTCAAATAAGAAAAAGTTTGCTACTTGTCTTAATGGGCCTACTATAAGAAGAGTGGTGTTAAAGAGCCCAACAGGTTGGCCCAAAGTGTAGCCCATTTGAACTTTTGATAGAAATAGACCACATCATAGACAAATTGGGTCTAAGATCCAAACATGGGATTGACTTGAGAGTCCCATGAATTCAAGTCCTTTCCCATGTCTCAAAAATTCCCATAATGTAAAATATTATAATTTATATCGTCTCATCAACTAATTTTGCCATAATTATATTTATCATTTTGTGTTTTTCAAGAAGTAAACCTCATAAAGAAATTTGCAAAAATACTACAATAATCTTGATAAATTATTGGTTAAATTACAAGTTAAGTCTCTGAACTTTCAGGTTTGTGTCAATAATAGATCCCTAGACTTTAAAAAGTTTCTAATAGATCATTGAACTTTCAATTATATGTCTAATGGGTCTCCAAACTTTAAAAAGTGTCTAATGAGTCCCTAAACTTTCGATTTTGTATCTAATACGTATTTGAATTTAATTTTCTATTTTGTGTCCAATAGGTTATTGACTTATTTGACAGTTTTTAAAATTCACAAAATTGAAAGTTCAATGTCCTATTAGACACAAAATTCAGATTTAGGTCTAATAGTTTCATTTATTTTAAAAAATATTGAAAATGTCAGAGATCTATTTGACAAAAAATTGAATTGACACTTAAAAATTCAGGAACTTGTTAGATACTTTTTATAGTTTAAAGACCTATTAAACACAAATATAAAAGTTAAGAAACTAAACTTATAATTTAATCTAAATTGTTTCAAAGCCAAAATAAATTAAACGTTATAAAAACAACATGATAAATAATAAGGTATATAAATGCGAATAAGATTTTTTTTTTTTAAGTTCAATTTTGAAAAAGATTTAAAATGCCTATTAATTTAAGATATCTTCACAAATATACCATTCCGTTAATTAGGGTTATCAATTTTAATATAATTGATACATGATGCATTGACTAATTTACCTTTTGGTTATTTTATAAAATTCTTCTTAAATTGTTATATGTTCAAATGTCCTTGTTCTATAGGGCCCTAAAAAATACGTACCGACTCGAAGGTGACTTAAATTTGTCTCCTATCCACAAAATTTGACATGTTGTACTATGGTGAACAAAAAATCATAAATTAGATTTAGTGTCGCTGTTAGTTTTGTAAGATCCACATTCTAATGTATATAATATACAAAGTGTGTTGTGAGAATAATATTATGACCCTATGTGGAAAATTCTTCAATTATCTTGAATAAAACTTTATAAATAATTCAATTATTATTTTTTTTTGTCAACATGAGCATACCCCAACTAGCATAAAACATATATCATCGACTAAGAGGTCAAAGATTTGAATCCCTCACTTCACATATTGTTGAACTAAAAAAAAATCAAGTTTTTTTTTCTTATACATCAATTAAATTTAAGTTGAAAAATACAATATTTATTTCGATAGAAGCACAAGTGAGGTGACCAGTCAAAATTTCAAATCAAAGTCAATTGGCAATTTTAAATCTTCAACAAAAAAAAAAAAGTATCTTTAATTTGCTATTTTTCACCTTTCAAGTTTAACAATGTGAAATATGGAATTTTGAACATTTAACTTTTAAGATAATGTAATGCGTTAATTAGTTAAACTAGGCTGAAGTTGACTATTTTTTTTTTCTTATTAGTAAGTTCTTTTACTTGGTCTAAAACATGAGTTTTAAAGGCTCCTAGGTAAATGATTTGGTATCTTAGTAACTTTTTTCTTTTTTTTTTTTAAAGGAAAATAAGTTATTTTTTGTGAGAGAAATAGTTTGAGATTTTAATAATATTAATTTTTGCTTATTTTAGGAGGGAAAAAAAAAAGGATCTGTGTACCCAATGATTTAATTACTCTTAACTCTTCCTTCTCAATCAACCCAATTGAGATAATATCATTTTGACTTCAATTGAAGCACACTCAAGCTTCTTTAAATTCCACTTAATCCAATAAAACATTATTACAAAGCACTACTCTTTTAATTCATCACTTCATTGTCTAAAAAAAAAAGAACAACAACAACAACTCATTAGGATATCCCTAGACCTATATTCAATTTAATCATTGAAATTTATTCAAAACTCACTAAACCCGATTTTTTTTAGTTTAACAATATGTGGATTGAAAATTCGAATTTTTGATTTTTGATTGATGATATATTATCTTGATGAATTTAAAATTATGATGTAAGATTAAATTTTCATAAAATACAACATAGTTATCCATGGCAGCATATCTTTTTTGAAAAAAGAAAAGAAGATATAAAATGTGAAATTACAAATTTGATTTTATGATTTAAAAAAGTTAGAATTTCGTTCCTATAAATTTAAATATTAAAATTAGTTAAACTCTCCTAATTAAAATAGTCCCTATCGTAAGGACTATTTATGCATATTTTATCAAACTACAGGAACTATCTATAAGATTTTATCAAACAGTAAGAACGAAACTCTAACTTTTAAAACTATGAAAACTAAAAAAAAAAAAAAAAAACAGAGTAATTATTTTGGTTTTTTCATGCATGGGAGAGAGCTTTATCATTCATTTTCCTAAACTTTCCTAGAAAATCCTTCACTTTCCGGGAAAAGAAAAAAAAATAGTCTTTTAAATCGAAATCAAAATTAAAGACAAAACTGTGAATAACATTAGAGAGAGAGAGAGAGAGAGAGAGTATTATTAATATTGAAATAGAATTGAATAATATAAGTTTGAAAACTATCTAAACGAAGAAGAGAAAGACGACATGTCGCGAACCTGGGAAGTAGAAGTGGATCTCGAGAAACTCTTAGACTTAGAGGAGGAAGAAGAAGAAGAAGAAGAAGAAGAGGATTGGGCGGACGACATGTCGGTAGAGCGCCTTCTCAAGATTTGCTTCATGCCGTCAGCGACTCTAACGGCAGGGTTAGACTTAAACTTCCGGCAAAACAGCATGTGAGCGTTAACGGCGTCTTGAATCCCAGACGACGGCGGCAGGTTTTTGGATCTGAAAATCTCGTCACGAACGGCTTCAGAACAGAGCCCACAGAGCCATTTGGCGTCGAAGTTGGCCTTCACTTGAGAAATGTAATTTTGTGTGCATTCTTCTTTTAATCCACAGCACTCGCACTTCACTACTTCTATCTCTTCCATTTTACCAATCTTTTTTCTCTTTCTTTTCTTTTCTTTTCTTTTTGTTTTTTTTTTTTGTTTTGTTTTTGAAGGCTTGAAAATTTGAATGAAATAAAGAAGAAGAAGAAGGAGAAGGGTTGCAGAACTATAAACGAATTGGTTTTTTTTTTTGGTGGATTTGATTTGACTGCAAATGGGGATGTGGGATGGAAAGTTGAAAGTGGGGCAATGCTTCTTGTTTTTACCATGTATTATCCTAACTTTTCTTTTGTGTTCTTTTTTTTGTTTGCTGAGGTCACTCTCTCACTTTTATGTTGTGTATTTGATAAAGGTGTTAATCTATTCAAAATTTTTGTTTTTATGTTTGTGCTTTGTCTTTAAAGTATAGTTAGAAAATTATTGATGAGATAAGAAGTAACCTATAAATTGTATATTGGGATACATATATAGTCCCATGTGAGCACAAAATTATTCAATGAGGCTTTTTTCCTTAATAATCGTTGGATGTGAATTTGAAATCTGCATATCTCCCCTAATGATTACTGGAATATATTCGAAGTACTTTTGCAGTTTTTCTCTCACACATCTAATGGTGCAAAATTGTCGACCACTTTATGGTAATCTCCTCGAATAATTTCTCCTCACATAGGCTATATAAGTAGTGAAGATTCATAATATATATGTAAAAGAAAACGTCTTTCCATTAGGGGTGTTCAAAAAATCCGATGACCCGAAAAACCCGATCAACCCAACCCAATTCAACGGTTTGGGTTGGGTTGGGTTCAAACAAATGGAAACTTTATGGGTTGGGTTGGTTCGTGGGTTCACCAAAAAGGAGTTTGGGTTGAATCGAACCAACCCGAACTTCTTATTAATTTAAAAAAATAATTTTTTTTACTTATATTACAACTATATGTACATATATTTATTTTAATTTTATAATTATTTTTAGATTATTTATTATTCAACAACTTTTTAAAATAAGTTTTTGAGTCTTTGGAAGGTAAAAATTCATGATATAAATTGAAATTGAATTGCTAATCTTAATTCAATATTTAAAAATAAATAAATATATATTTTATATATCAATACTTAACTTTTTCTTAAAATAAAATTTTGAGTTTATAACCCGACCAACCCGAACCAACCCAACCCAAATATTTCATGGTTGGGTTGGGTTGGGTTCATTATTTAATAAGGGTTGTTTGGGTTGAAGAAATTTGCAACCCGAATAATTGGGTTGGGTCTAAAACGTACCTCAACCCGACCCAACCCAACCCACGAACACCCCTACTTTCCATTAGTATGAGGCTTTTAGATGAAATCAAAGGCAAATTTGTGTGATTTCTTTTAGTTTAACTATATGGAAGGCGGGGATTTGAATATCTAACCGTTCTACTATTTATTATGCCATAACCAGTTGAATTATGATTCGGTTGACATGTGGGCTTAGACTCATAGCGGTCAATTTCATATAATTTTTGAAATGTTCTAACTATTGATTTTAGCATATGTATCTATTCGATAAAATTGAACATTTTGCGGTCAAAATTAACTCAATGAGTTACGTATAAATGGGGTTGGAAAGTAGAATTTTCTTATGTTCTATTCAATATAAACACAAAGTATAATAGATTGTTTCTTATTGTGATGGGTTGTGTTACTTCAGCAAGTTTTTTTTTTTGGGGGGGCAAAGAAATTAGTGATGTGAGAAAAATAGGAATAGGGAGGGTTCAATTAAGAAAGGGAAATCTGCCATAATTTCCTCCATGTTCTAAGGGAGCATGGGGCAATGGAAAATGAAACAAAGGTGGGTCAAGGGTGGCCCAAAGTTGGCCCTTTCTAGCAATTAATATTTGATGGTTGGTCCCATTAAAATCCAAAAAGGAAATATGTGGAAGTAAAAGACTCCACTTTTCACCTTTTAATTAGAGAATTCTCTAATAATTCAATTCATAAAATTCAAAAATTTTAAAATAACACATTTATTATGCTACTTTTTCAAGGAGATACACATTAGAATTAAAATTAGTACTAGGTTAATGTCTATCCTTTTTCTTTTTAGATTTATAAAATTGAAATCCGACAAAATCTTATCAAAATTAAAGTTTCACATGGATAGTGTACTAATGAAGTTCGGTTTCACACAAATCAACTTAAGTTAACATCTTGTTTGTAATTTAAATCTTTTTGCACTCTTATCTTTATCGAAAAGATATATTTTCTTAGTATTGGCATTTCAAATTTTAACTCTAATACAAATCAAATAGAGAAAACATTGTTGACTTAGAAAAAGAATCTTTGACGTGAAAATACCTATATGATTACCCTTCAATAATTGATATTTAAATGATTGCTTGTAAATATATGTAAGTGTATTTTGGAACTATGTTTGGTGGTTGACAAATTTACACATGCAATTATACAAATCATTTCTCTTACTCTTTTAAAAGGTATAGCCTTTACTTAAAGGGTTGGGAATACTTGATTCTTTCTTTCTCAATGAACAATTTTTTAAATTGCACAATAAGCTTTTTAGTTTATGGCAGTTTAGGTTTCATTTGGCTGTGGGACATTCACAAAAACACTTTTAAGTAATTGAGAATTGACCTTTAAAAATATTCTCAATACATAACTTGGCTATAGTTTCTCTCTCTCTCCCATTAGCTTTCAAATGAAAATAAATCATAATGATTTGAATTCTATTTATGTTCTAAACTTCTAGATATTTTTTAAAAAAATTATTTAAACTTTAGATAAAATTTTTAGTCATTATCATTATTTTTCTTTAAAATTATTTAATAGACACCTAATACAACTATTTTGTTTATTTACTTGATTGAGTCGAGTGGATATATTTACCTGAGGAACTATGTTAGTTTTTAAAATGGATTCAAATATATGTTTGATTTGTTGTTGTGTTTTGTTTTTTTTTTTAAACTATATATGTTGAATTATTAATTGAAATTTAACAATAAAAACAAAGATTAAAGTTTTTTTTTTTTTTTCGTAAAAGTGAACTTAACTCAATAATAATTAACATGTATCCTCATATTAGATTCTTTACGGAGAGCTTAATATAAAGGTGTTCTCACAGTAACACTTTCTTAACCATGAAGGCTCTAGGTAGTTCAACAGCCATTCGACTGATCGGACGGTTGAGATTTATTGGTAGTGGATGATTGGACAGTTACTTAACTTCCTGATCGGTCAAAAATCATGATACGTACAAGAGAAATATTTGGTTGATATATATATATATATAATATTTCCAGTTTCATTTATCCAAGTGAAATTCACTGTGATTATCCACAAAATAATTTTTTTTTTAAAAAGACTATATATATAATTTTGTCCTTATTAATGTCATACTTTATATATTTTACAATCAATTTGATTCAAATAAACTAAGATTATTTGAATAAAATGGATTGTTAAATTAAAATTTATCGAGAAACTTGTTCGCATCGAAAATATATTTTATATTTTAATTGAATGAAAGGACACCCTATTTATACAATTAAAATTTATTAATTTGAAGTTACTTAATCCATAATAATTTATCCAACCTGTAATAAGTTGCTATAATAATAATAATAAATAGGCCTATTAATTGTATTACTATATGCATGTATGTACAATTTTAAGTTCATCTAGTAAGACTTTACTAGAAAAAAAAACAAAATTAATATACAAAAGAAAAAAAAAATTGAAAGTTGAAACTTAAGAGATGAAAGATAAATTTGAAAAATGAAAAATAGGGACAACTTCATATATTTAGAAAAGAAATTAAGAAATATTCATCCAAACTTGTTTTTTGCTTGTTTATTGTTTCTAAAAAATGTCATTAAAATCTTAGCCATATAATTTTAAGAACATAAATAAAATAGTTAGATACAGAGATTGTGCCAAATTCCATGTACTCTTGCAATAATGCAAACAACTTTTTGGCTTCATATGAATCATTTAAAGTTTCAAACTTTAGAAAAAAGAAAGTGACATATTTTATTTTTAAAACATATATGAAAAAACATAGAAGGCATATATTGTATTGATATGCTTTGTTTTTAATTATTTTGGCATGTCCTATTCTCATGTTTTGCCCCCAACAAGCAATTCAAAATATAATTTTATATTTTGAAATCAGTGTGCTATAAAGGTTGGTTTTAGCTTCTTTTTTTTTTCCTTTTAAGATGATGCAATAATGATTGTGTATTTGCATCATTAATTAATTTAAAGGGCTGAGACTAATTTAATAGCATTTATGAAGCTGATAATACAATTAGGAATTTTAGATTAAGTCCATACCCACCTTATGATCTTTTAGATGAAATAATTTATGTTCGTACTGTGTGGACAAAAAAAATCTGTTAAAAAGTTATTCCAAATGCACTATAAAGTAATTATTTAAAGCATTTGCAAAACTACTTTTAAAACAAAATAAATATTAACATTAATTTTACTATGTTTTTTAGAATAATTTTACCATGTTTTTAATAAAATAAGTTATACAAAAAAAAATTAATGATAAAAATAAAACAAGTTTTTTTAGGTAAAAAAATAAAATAAAACAATGTTTTTTTGAGTTAACAACATTTGGGAGTTGAGAGATTCAAACCTCTGACTTTTTAGTCGAGAGTATATGTCAATAACCGCTGAGTCAAGCTCATTTTGGCAAATAAAACAAGTTATTACGGTTAATACTCTTAATATATTATAAGCTTTTTACCAATACAAATGGCATAGATTATAAAAAGAACCAAAAACAATAGTAATAGTAGCTGAGACATTAAAATATTATGAATAAAAAAATAGCTTTAATTATACAAGAAAATTTAAAAACTACCTAAAATAATAGAGAAGAAAATCAAGCAGGGACTCCATACAGCTTCTTTAATTTTTTTTTTTTTTTTTTTTTTTTGAAGTTCAACAATCATGTGAGGGTAGAAAGATTTGAACCTCTAACATTTTAGTGGAAGACATATGAAGTGAAACTGTAATTAAACAAGAAAATGAGATTGAAGAGAATTTGAATTAGAAGCAAGAAAATGAGATAAACTAAAAGTAGAAACAAATTAAATAAAGCTCAAGTTAATTATTTGTGAGAAAATGGTAAAAGTTTTTTTAGTACAACAAATGTTGAAAATGGTAATTATAGTTTTTTTTTTTTTTAATTCAACAACATTTTGGAGATGGTAGATTCAAACATCTGACATTTTGGCCAAGACCACATGTCAATTATCGTTGAGTTAAACCTACTTTTAACTGGTAAAAGATAAAAGATAGTTCATTTTATAGTTTTAGATGCTGAAAACGTTACCATACTGTTTGAAAATTCTATAATTAATGCACAATCTCTAAATTTTTAGAGAATAGAATGACAAAACGTTTAATATTCAAGCTTTTTAAATTCCACCTGTTTTATAATTTTATTGTACATATTTAAATTTGCATAAATTGTAATTAACATATGAGAGTTATGATAATCTCTTCATCCTTGGATCCTCATCTTCTTCCTTTGACCTCCTCTCCCATTCTTCAAATTCCCCTCTTAATTTCTCTACATTCACTAACTTCTTGTGCTTTTAATTAAATTGATTAATACTGGGAGAATCTTGCTTTTCATAAGCTCAATAAAAAATCTCTCTTACTTCATCAAATATACCATCATAATTCATTATTATTTGATGATTTAATCAACATTATCCTTTTAATTTAACTATATAAATATGATTAATAATATATAAATAAATAGATTAAGAAGACAAATTTGCCATTGTTAAATAAGAGTTTGGACAAAATAGTCTAAAAATAATTCATAAATTTTTTCATTTTTGATATAGTAAAGATTTTGGATAAAATAGTCTAAAAATAATTCATTATTTTTTCCATTTTTGATATAGTAAAGATAAAGATTTTTGTAATATAAGAGAAACATGTCATAATCAAATGGATTATAGTATATGTTTCGATCAGTTTCGTATAATTTCACCATTAAATATTATCTCCTAAATATATATATATATATATATATATATATATATATATTTATTTATTTATTTATTGAGTTCAACAATATGTGGGAGTGGGAATATTTGAACTTCTAACCTTTTGGTCGAGAGTATATGCCTTAACCAATTGAATTATGTTCAAGTGGGCTTTTCCTCAAACTATATTAATGATACTGAAAATATGAGATATATAAATGACAAATATGGATACAATAAGGTGAATTTGACATACCTTCTACTTTTTTTAATATATATATATTTTTCTTAAAACATTTTTTTAAAAAAAATGGTTTTAATTAAAACTTATATGATTGATTACATTTAAAAAAAAAAAATAGTTTTAATCACAAGTTATTTTGTTGCACTAAAGTGATTCTACAAATGTTAAAATAATTACCGTAAAATGATTCTTTTTTTCTTTTTTGACATAAAAACGCTAGAAGGATGCTTATCCAATTACCATAAAATGAGTCTTGGTCAATCACTTTATGACCATTTTTTGGATAATCATCTTTAAAATGATTGTTTCAAAAATGATCTTTATTTTTTACCAAACACTCTAGATTTTGAAGAAAAAACATATTTTTGGACCTCCAAAACCACTTAAAGAAGTTAATCCAAACACATTCTAGATTTTTTTTTTAAAAAACCCTGAATCTAAAAATAGCAAAATTAAAATGGAAAATTTTGAGGAAAAAACCCTCTTAAATAGATCATATATGAAAAGAGTTCCTATCTCTTCACATTTTAAAGGAGTGTTTGGCTCACAAATTAGATTTGTATAACTCAAGATTAACAAGTCGAATCATGTCCAATTAAAATAATATAAAATGGTTCATTTGTACAATTAAAATATAATATAAAACTTTTCTAACTTCAAACTTTATAAACTCAAAACTATTCCAAATAATGAGTACTCAAACATCCTTTTAAACTATTGGAAATCATGAGTCAAATATCCTTTTAAATGTAACGTAATGGGGAATCATTTTCAAATGGTTAATGAATATATAAGAATAGGTGATTGATGTAACATATACTTAATCATCTCTCCACCTTATGATTTGAAGGGACAAATTAAATCATGAAATTAAATGCCACATTCTGTAATGGGTGGGTTTAATGGATTCTGGTGGTGGTTGTGGTGGTGGCGGCCGCGGTGGAAAGAGCAAAACTACACCAACTCCGACCTCTGTTCTTTAATGCAACCTTTTTTTTTTCTTTCTTTTTTCTTTTTGAGGTCTTCTTTAATGCAAAATTTGAATGCATTATAATTAATTAGCACAACTGGAATTTGTTGTAAACACACAAAGATATCATATCAAACTCTCCCACCAATAATATTTCTTCATCAATATGTTCTTGAATTTTAAGCAATATATGCAAGTTGAATGTGCATGTGGATTCCTAATTAATTTATGGAGTTTCTCTTCCTTAATTTCCTTTTTTTAATTGGCTAAATTATATTTTAAAAAATCCCTAAATTTTACTCATTGTTTCAAAATACCTCTATTTTTTCAAATGTTGCAATATTATCCTTGACCTTTCGTAAATGTTTCAAAACTATTCTTCAAGTAGAAAAATTGTTAAAATGTTGAATGTGAAAAGTCGATGTATCTGAATGTCGTTATTTCAAACTTAATTTAGACAGACATCCTAGTCACTACCACGTCGTTTTAGGTCATCGCCACAGTGGTTTTCTATCCAACATTCTAATGAATTTCTAATAGTTTTGAAACGTTTATAAAAGATCAAGAGTAATATTGTAACTTTTGAAAGAATAGATGTACTTTTTAAACAATGGACAAAGTTTAGGGGTATTTTTTTTATAATTAGCCTTTTTAGTTCAACAACAAGTAGGGATTCGAACTTCTAACATTTTAATCAATGATATATATACTTTAACTAGTTGAGCTATGCTCAGGTTAGCTAATTTTTCTTTTCCTTTTGCCAATTAATTTGTGGCTAAATTACAAATGTGGTCGTTATGATTTAGAGAAAATTAAAATTTAGTGCCTATAGTTTTAAAAGTTAGAATTTGTCCCTATGATTTGATAAAATCCTTATAAATAGTCCATAAGAATTTTATCAAACCAAATGGACTATTTATAAGGTTTTATCAAATAAATTCTAACTTTTAAAACTATAGAAACTAAATTCTAACTTTTCTCCAAACCACATAGACCAAATTTGTAATTTAACTGTCAAAGTTTGACTTAGAGATAATTGACATGTACTTTCAACCAAGAGGTTAGAAGTAAAAATCATGTAAATATTTAAAATGCGTAAAAGTTAGTTTCATTTTATCATTTCCAAAGAAAAATTAGTAGGAATATCTATGTTGCCCAAAATTAATTTTAGGTTAAATTATACATTTGGTTCATGTGCCCAAGTACTTTAAAATTTTTCATTTTAGTCTTTAGTTAAATATATAATCAATCTTTATCATTAGTAAAATAGCATTAACTTATGATTAAAAAAAAAAAGACCTAGTTATTATTGACTTCCTTTTACATATGCAACAGGCGCATTAATTATTGAAAATAACATGATTTAAAGCATAGAAACTTTTAAAATTACAGGTAGTTTAACATGGATTATAATTCTTTATATGGAATAAAATATTATCACAAAAGAGAAAAAGAAAAAAGAAAGTTGAAAAGAATCCATAAATGATAAATGGGGGTGGTTACATTTTAGAAATAGATGTTCCCTTGAGTTGACATTATTGGAATTAAAAAGTATTAATCAAATGTACTGTCAAAAACTTATTTTCTATAAACTAGTTATTAAACCATACAGAAGGTGGTTCCCAACCATAATCTTCATTGGAGTGACCTCTTAGCCACTTTGCCTTTTGTATTAAATGTAATTATTTGCTTTGTGCAAACCCCATCCCAAAGCTTAGCCCTAACTAGGAATTTTCATTTTAAAGAATGTTTTGGTTCATTGTACATGCATGTGTTATGCCTTACCTAGGTTTTTAGGGCTCCCATCATGCCAATACTTGAAAACATAAATCTAAAAAATTATAATGAATTTGTCAGTTTGAACATAGTTTAATAGATAAAAGCATCAATGATCATTCTAACAATTAATGGTTCGATTTCCTACTCCTACCATTGTTAAACTAAAATAATAATAATGAATTTCATTTAAGAAAAATTAAAAGGGTTATTTCGAATATGTCCAAATTCACATCATTCTTCAAAATCACATCACATCCTTGATGCACAATAGAAAGAAAACCATGTGCATTAATGATTCAATAGTAAATTGAGATAAAGAGCTAAACAAAATTTTTGACAACTTAAACACAACCACTAAGGTTACTAACTTGAGTATAGTTCAATCGGTTAAGACATATACCTTCGACCAAGAAGTTAGAGGTTCGAATCTTTCTATTTCACATGTTGTTGAACTAAAAAAAAACAAACAAACAACCAGAATTCATATTATAGTATTACAATTCAAACATAGGTGAAGATTCAAATTTTCAACTTTTAAGGGAACAACTTATAATCTTGACCAGTTCAATTATATTCAAGTGGACGATTGAGCTATATTAAGATTGGTCACTCGAGTTCAAACTGATTAAGCATAAATGTAGGCTGCAATGATTAATGGCATGTGGAGTCCAATTCAACTATATTAAGGTTAGGTGATGAAGCTATATTAAGATCGATGACTTGAGTTCGAACTGATTAAGTGTAAATACATGTAGGGTACGTATGATTGGCATTGGAGTATGTAGGAAATAATTAAATGTAATATGAAAAGAATTTTAGAAGTTTGAAAGAAAGGGAAGAAACATGTGGGGTTGGTGAGAGAAGCCCTAAGTTGGGAGAAATGGTAAACAGTAGGGTCAAACGTCATACACACTCAGACAACTAAATGGTTGTCCGGTGGATGTCCGGCAACCCAAGTGGTGTTACAAAGTGTTTGGCTTCTCATGTCTCAACTTGATTGCAATAAACCACAAAACACAACTGCCTAAAATCTTCTATTGAATGATTAATCATACGTGTAAAGAAGAAAAAAAAACATGAAGTTGTCTTTTTTCTCGATCCTGTTTGATAACAATTTTAGTTTCGAGTCAATTCAACTTAGCTTTTAGCTAAAGTTGATGTTAAATTGTCCCTATAGGTTTTTGAAAAAAAAATGAAAAAGTGAACATTGAATCCAGACAAAATAAATTCAGACAGAACGAATCAATTAAGTTTCAATTTTAGTTGATGAAATCGAATCGATGGTATTTATTGCCCAGTTTGACTTAGTTTAGTCCGGTTGCACCCCTATTTAAAAGTGTTTTTTTTTTTTCATTTCTATAACATCTATTTTTGTAATTTTTATAATTTGTGGAAGGCTAAAAAAATTGATTATAAGTTGTTGATGTAGGAATCTGATGAACTGGATTCAAGGTGTTGGGCTTAGTGTTCTGAGGCCTGAGACGAGGTTAAGCAATCACTGTACAATGGAAAAAGGCTTGCACCAGTGTTGTTGTTTGGCTCCACACCCTTTGATGCTTAAGTTAGTGACAGACTCAGAATAGTATAGAGTTAGAATTTGAGATAGGTTGCGTACCTTTTGAGAGGAGTAGGCTCCCTGTATTTATAATACATCGTTGCTCTGATCGTGGTCTCAGGGCTGCGATGGGGTCTTTCTCCTCTCGGTAGTCAGCACACTCCTCGACTTGACTTCGAAGTCTTGGAGAGCGTGTTTTGCCTCTTTGGACAATTTAGCCTCTTGGGCTTCTCGACTTGCTTCGGGAGCTGCGCTTCATGGGCCGGTAACTCAATCGACCCACAACATAAGTAATTACAAAATATATTAAGAAGTCATGGATTAACAAAACATGATTGTCATAATTAAATACTCAAAAATTTAATAATTTTGAAAGGGGTTCTCTATGTTTTGTTGATTAAGAATGTGTCTAAAGATGACATTTGATTGTAATACTTTGAGGTGAAATATTTTTTATGTAAGTACTACTCAATTAAAATACTAATTAAGGAGCTTATTCTCAAAGTACTTTGTGTTTTAAAGACTTTTTCAAGAGTACTTTTGAGTATATTACTAAACAAAATTAAAACTTTGAAAAATCTTTTAACCAACTGAGCAAGTTTCTCACTATATTATTATGAATGAACTGTCATGTTCAGAACCTATTCTAAAGACAAAATCATTATTGAAGAAGACTTAGAAATTTTGATGTTGGAAGCAAAACAAAAATGGGCATACCTTAAATTAGTTGAGGAATTGATATACATCTCTTTTTGGCAAAGGCCAACTGGCTAAATTCATCCATATTGTTCAAGCAAACAAGAATTGTGTATTAGCATATTTTATTTAGAAAGATGAGCTAGATTTTTGTGGTTAGGTGAATTTGTTCAATAAATTAATGAACAATATTCTTTACATGGCAACCCACATGCATTCCCCCTTAATTAAGCTAAAATGCCCTTCTTCTTTGGGTTTCTTTTGTTTCTCACTCATATTCAATCCAACTCATAAACATAAAATCAATGCTATCAATCATTTAGCATGTGCAAATATCTAAATTCAATGTCATTAAGAGTCATGCTTGGTAAAATTTTGATTTTGATTTTCTATTTAATTTTCAAGCTAATAAACATCCTCTTCATCTATGTGTTTCTTTGTTTTGTTATCTACTTTAAAAAAATCCAAAATTTAAGCCACATTTTAAAAATCAAATTATTTTTTTAAAAAAAATGTTTTTCTTTTGAAATTTGGCTAAGAATTCACACCTGCTTTTAAGAAATGTAAAAAATATACCATAAAAATTATGAGGAAATTTATCAAATAATAAAATTGTGTGAGGAGAGTGGACAATTAAAATATTCTCTAGTTAGTGCACTCAAATCCACCAATAAATAATTGAACAAGCTTCTCCTAATTTGAAATTTTTTCTAGACCAATATCAGCAGGAAATAAGATATCGTTAATTATCAATTGGTGTTGTTTTCTAGTAGCTAGGACCTCATTAATCATCAAACCAGTGTGGTTTTTCCTGTATTCATAATCTCAATTTGGACCCCTTTTATAAATTTATTATATCTATGTAGTAACTTTTATATCTATGTAGTAACTTTTAAAGGGCTGATTGGGTCGTGGGTTATAATAGTATGTGGAGTACTTTGTACTCCAAATACAGACTATTATAATTCAGACTAAATGACTTTGCATCCTAAACACATATTATATAACTCTACAAATTATTATAACTCACAAACTATTATAACTTACTCAGTGCCCCCAAGAGTCCCTTAGAGTTATTCGCCCAATCATCTTAAACATAGCTCAAATGGCGAGATATTAGTGTCAATCATTAAGGGGCTGTTTGGATTGAGGCCATAGAGATGGGAACAAGGGTGGGAATGATACAAAATCCCTTGTTTGGTACGTGGTTTGGAGGATTGACCATGAGAATAAGTTACTCTCATGGGTTTTGTATACACATTAGTAAGGGTATTTGATACCCTTGCAAAAGCATGGATTTTCTTCATGCCCTTTTCTTTCTCTCTCTCTCTCTTTTTTTTTTTTTTTTTTTGTTAATATTCATTTTTCTTTTAAATACATTTATTTATTCTATTAAAATTAATTAATTTTTATAATCAACCAGATTACATAAAAACTATTTTATAATAATGTATTGAATTAACCTAATTAATCATTCAATTATAATAAATTAATCATAATTAATTGATTGCTTAAAAATATACCAAACTAATTCTCATTTATAAAAAAGAAAAAAAAACAATTTTTACCCCTAAGTTTGTCAAGTTGTATCAATTTCTATACAACTTTTAATTTCATCAAATTGTACATCAAACTTAGATAAGTATTGCAATCTTAACTTTAAACTTAAATAGTGTTGCAATTTCTATCATCCAATAAGTTTTCTCTTAAAAATTCGTTAAAAAAAGGTACTCATATGCTTTCAATGAATTATAAAACATATGCACAATACAAAATTGATAAGATTTAAAAAAAAACAAAAACAAAAACAACGTTAGAGCTGCATTTTGTTAAAATTTGTGAGCTTTGGTAAAATTATTCATTAGTTAATTTGTGGATTAATAAACTTAAAATTTTGAAAATCTTAATATATTAAAATTAGTGAATTTTTGAAAATTTTTACATTGCTTTTTGTTAAAATTAGTGAAGATTGGATAGATGGTAGAAATTGTAACATTTATCTACATTTAGGGTCTAATTTGATGAAATCAAAGTTTAGAGTGAAAATTGATACACGGTGACATGTTTATAGGTAAAAATTGAATTTTTTTTCCATTATAAAAATAAACTAAATTAATATAATTGTGTATTTATTGAAACTATTAATAAATTAGTAATCTATTAAAGATATTTAATTAATTGAAATAAGTTAGTATAAAAAATTTAACTTTTATAATTATTTATTCAATTAAAATTATACCTCTATTATAATCAATTAATTTACATCTATTTGTTGAAGAGTTCATTAATTAATGCATCATAATTATATAAAATTAATCTCATTAAAAAAAACATCATTTATTATTATAAAAATGAGCATTTCCAAATGTATAACCAAACACAACAATCAATGATTCCCAACAATCTTATTTCCAAGCATCCATTATTTCCAGGCATATAAGAAATTTTGGACCAAGCGATCCCTTATAGATTTTAAGTTCAAAAAAAAATGAAACAATATAATATATCATCTAATAATGTGTCAAACTATGAATGGAAGAAGTATGTACTGCCATAGTACTAAAAAATTTCTAAGTTCAAATCTCCTCTACATATGTGTACTATTTATGTAAGGTTGGCAATAGCTATTGCTTATCAATAAGATCAATTTGTCAACTGAACATAGTTCATCGGTTTAAAGCATATACCTTCAATTAAAAGGTCAAAAGTTCCCATCTCTCCCTCACATATTGTTGAACTCGAAAACAAGTAAGATCAATCTAAAGAAATGAGCCACTAGCCACTGCACAGTTACTAACATACAATAGAACATCTGTTTTCTGAATTTTTGTTCTAAAAGTAAGAAGGCTGGTTACAGAGCACTCTCAAAAAGAAACATCTAAAGCAGCAGAATACGAACATGCAATAAAATCCAGAAGTACCATTGAATGGTGGCTGCCTAGCAACTTGGCACGTTTCTCTGGTTTGACGACTCAAAAGGAAGACTTCTGGTTCTTGAAATTGGGATAGGAATCAGAGTATGTGGCAAACAGCAGGACCCACCATGTGGACTGCAGAATCAGCCAACCACATGAGAGGTTTTTTTGGGTCCCTTACTGATGCACAAAGCCATGTCCACATCCAAATGGAAAGGTCTATATGCGCCAGATATAGGTTTAATCAATGTCACAATCTACAAGAGTCTATTTGATTCTGGTCGGCAGCAATGTTTGGCAATCTGTGAATTGTTTTAATTGTGTGACAAGAAAGTTTTTCAAAATGTCTACAATTGTAACAAAACTTCTTTTGTTTTGGTGGGGAAGAAGCAAGGTTGAGACTTAAATTGATTTCATTTCTATATCTCTCTTTTGAGCTAAGATGAGGACTTGGAAGAAGGCCAAGGAGGAGCAAAGGTAACAATGAGGTCAGATTGCACAGGATTACTAAAGAGGTTAAATTGTCAAATCTATCTTTAGTGATACCAAAGAGCCGAGTCAAAGCAGCACCTATCAGACCTCCAAGAAGGCTCCCTCCGTTAAATATGGACATGAGAGTTGCAAAAAGTGTGGCTTCCATTCCCTCTGGACATATTCTTGCTGCTAGCACGAGAACAGGCATGAAAGAAGCCTAAAAAATGACTTGATGTTAGCCTTTCCCTAGAAGAATGAAGCCAAACAAAGGCAAGAAAACAACTAAAAGGTGGTTAAATTTGAAAGAAGGGGCCTCATGAGTAGCAGTTAAAATCAAATATGACTTGTATTTCCAGAAGGAAAAGATGTTGAGTATAAGTGGTCCTGCTACAACAGTAAGAAAGAGTATAAGTGCAGTCAAGTGGTCCTGCTACAACAGTAAGAAAAGCAAGACAAAATCCTTATAAATTGTTTAAGCTTACAAAACAACAAGTGAGAAGATGGGTGACCGGGGGGGGACTAGCTGTTTGCAGAAAATCTTTATTTATATTTTTCTAGAATTTTCCTTTTTGTAAACTAAAAGAAAGGCCATCTATAACTGTGTTCTTTCTTGCACAACCAATAAAGATTGGTTTTGTTTTTTCTTTTCCTTGATTAGTGTTCCACAGCAAAAGATCTACATTATTTCAAGCATGTCTGATAAAGAATAAGAACAAACTGATGCACATCAAGGCATATTATTGTCAATTATTTTAGATATCCTCTAATATTACTAATTAAATAATTTTCTCATCTCAAGGATTGATTTAATTTGATATAGTTTTTGGAATTAGGCTTGCTATTATGTGTAAATTTGGCCTCTATTACCAGGGCTTCTTGGTGCATTATCATGGAGTTTTCCCCTTCGAATTTCCCACTTTCTATGTCTTACTAAAATGTAATTATCCTTGAGAATAATTTGCTTTCAAGATTAAGGACAGAGGTGTAGCACTTCAGGAAAAACATACTACCTGACCAAGAACTGTGATGATTAAAGAGTCCCCGATAGCAAACCACTCATCACTTATGCCAAACTTTCGATTTAATCCAGTAATAAGAAAAACCGAAGCCACATAGATATGCAAGAACTTAGATATAATTGAAACCAGACACCAATTTTCTGTTAGTTTCAAATAAACATCAGCACAAAAGGAAAGGAAAACTGTGTCAACCTGTGTCATCCCAAGAGCTGAACCAATTATTGACATGATTAGAAAAAATTTCCTCAATGCAACATTTTTAAGAAACCCATTGTACAGTCCTACACCAACCAAAGAAGCAATTGAAGTAACCAGCTTAACTCGTCCAAGAAACTCTGGGGTGAATCCCAGTTTATTTGTGCTGAGAAAAGATGCACTGATGTCAGATATCAAGTATTTAAAACCAACAAAATGATTGTTTAACCTACAACTTTGCACAAAGTGAAAGATAACGATCAAGATAGAAAATTGCACTTACGTAAAGAAGAACATTGCCGAGTCTGACTGCGGTGTTGCCTGCCACAGAAAAATGAATAGTGTGGGAAGATATACATTTGGCTGTCTAACAGCAGTCCATAAATTAAATATGTGCTGTTTTGAGGTTTCAAGAAAACCCAAGCCACTTGAAGGAAGATTAAGCCCATTTACTGGGACACAAACACGCTTTTCTTCAACAAGAATAGCAACTGCTGATGTCATCAAAGGTAATAAGCCTGTTACTCCAAATACAAACCTGGGAAATCCAAATTGAAGAGTATATTCTCAAGTTTTAATGCTTACCCTACTACAAGGAAAATTACAGTGAAATGCAAAAATATAAATAACAATAAAAATAAATTACCTTACACCATAAGAACCCACCAGTGAGCTACTAAAGAAGGAACTCACAATTCCACCAAAAGCAGATGATCCCCAGCATAGAGACTGGAGAGAACCAGACATGCTTAGTGATTCACCTCGAGCCCTCTCTACGACCATCGAGTCTACCACCTACATTGACGTTAAGTACAGTCAAAGCAAGTTTCAGTAGCATGAAACTAATTCCATGGTCAATCCATATGGTAACTTCGGCTAAAAGAGAATGTAGGCAGGAAGGGAAAGTATAAATTTTTTTCAGATTTATTAGTAATATAATTTTCTAAGGAATAAAGTGGTTTACATGAAGGCAAATGATGTTGAAAAAATGGCAAAAGAATATTAGTAAAGACATACAACATCAGAAAACGCCACAGAAAGAGACCCGAGAAGTATACACATAGCAGCACCATACTTGCTATTAACAAGGGTGGCCATAAAGCTCCATGAGAATGCACCAAGAAGCCCTGATAAAATCAAGTATGACCTTCTTCGGTAACCAAAAATAGGAACAGAGTCACTGCAATAACCAAACATTATTATGAAAATGAACAAGAAAGGAAAATAATTCAGCCATGAATGGAGAGAGAGAGAGGCAGTAACTTATACCTAATAAATCCATATAGAGGTTTGATTAACCATGGCAATGCAGCAAAACCAGAAATTACAGCTGTCTAGTCAAATACATACATAATTTGTTAGAACTTAAAACTACATTAAGGCTCTTCTAACAATTAATTTCTTGGAAATGAAGAAAATTACTAGCAAAGTTCTTAAAGTTAAGCCATGTGAATAATAATCTACACTCTACATGAACTTCAATTAAGTGAAACATCAAAGATAATGGAGTCGTCCATTTTTAAGTCAACAAATACTGCAGTTAACAGTAAAAAAACCATGAATGTAAAAATAAAAAAAATATTTAAAAAAAAAAAACTACGTACCTCAGCAGGATCCAAATGCAAATCATCTTTTAAATAAAAACTAACAGCAAGTTTTGCAAGGCCTAAAACTCCTTGAACAAAATACACCATAGCAACAGCAACATTATCAGGGGTTATATTAACACCAAAGCATTTAACGCCACTCAAACTGTATCGAAACGTCCTCGAACTAGAATCAGCATTACTATCGGAGGGCACCTCTCCATTTACACGTGAGATTAACGACACGAGTCCCCTTCTTCTACACCTGGACCAAATCCATATATCAACAACAACCAAAACAAAGACTAACCATAGCAATGAATGACATTGAGAAATTAAGCATTCAAAAGGGTTTAACACAAATCGTTCCCGAATGCAACGGCCACCTAAATTCAGACTCAATTACTAGTTCATTGTTCCAATAATTTGAAACGCAGAGAGAATTCAGCTCGGAATTGAGTTTGATTGATTGATGATCTTACCATTGTTGGAGCACAGAAGGGTGTCGTCGTCCAAATCGGATCGGGTAGTTGATATTGAAACGGGTTGCGACATGAAGCTTTAAAGTAGGTCCCGTCGCATCCGTTCGTCGGGATCTAGTGGAGCAGGATGATCGGGAAAGAAGATGAAGCCGTACGATTAAAATATCAAACTTCTGCTTCAGTTTCGTTTCTTTTTCTTCGTCAGTTCTTCATCCAGGTGAAAATGATCTCCAGCTTCTTGTGAAATGACAATGTTGCCCCTTGATTTGGGCTGGGAATGTTTGTTGGATCTTGGGACGTTTAAGCGAACAATTTTGGGCCCATTAGTGAAGACTGGAAGTGCTTTTATTTGGTTTTTTTTTTTTCTTTTTTTCTTTTTCTTTTTTGAAAAATACCATTTTTTAACCTAAACTTAGCAAGACGTATCAATTTCAACCCTAACACTCTCAATATTATCTTAAATTTGAATAAGTGTTGCAATTTTTATTCTCTTTTAAACTTTCATTTGAAAAATTGCCAATGAAAATATTCTAATATGCATTTTAATGTATATAAACATATATCTAGTACATAATTAATCGAGCTTCACAAAAAAGGACATTGGAGTTGGATTTTTTTTTTTTGAAATATTTATTCAATCATCAATCTTGCGCATTCACGGGATTTAATTTTGTGCAAGACTTGATTTTTTTTGTTGTAATTAGTGAAGTTTTTTTTTCATCACAATTTCGAGAGTGGAATTCAAACTTACAACATTTTTGATAAAGTAGAGATGTTTAACTATTGAATTATAATAATGTTGCCATTACAGTACAACATGATTATTATTAATATCTTAATTGATTGAGTTATATTCAAGTCATGAATGTCAAAAATAGTTATATTGTAATATTACTATTAAAATGCACAATTCGATTTTCATATTAGTAAATAGTTGAAAACATATAAAATTAGGTAAGATACATGATTTAATAGATCATTTCATACTTTACCTTTATATATATATATATATATATATTGCGAATAGAATTATTGATGAGAATAAATATTTGTATTAAGTTATAAATTATAATAGACCACTTAACAATGATGTCGAAGACCTTTAATAAATGTTAGTAAAAGATGTGAACTGAAAACATAATGGTTGAAAAACATATAGACTAATAATTTTTGAGTAATTATTATTTTTGTCAATATAAGCATAGCTCAACTATAATTGATATGTGCTAAAGTGAGCTTAGCAATTAACATGTACTTTTTTTTTAGAAGTCAAAGGTTCGAAACTCTACTCCATATGCAGTTGTCCTACAAAAATACAGTAATTGACATTTATTCATTCTTTTTTACGTTTGTTTGCGGTAATGAACAAAAGTAATAATTATTTTTTAGAGAATATGTCAAACTGAAGGTGGGAGGCAAAGAAATAATCCAACTTTAATGATCTTATTAGTGGTAGGTGCATAATTAAGAGTTGATTAAGAATAGAGATTAAACACATAATACGTTCAGCTTTAGACACCATCATTACCACAATGGAATATTAAAAGAGAAAAAAAGAATCTGGACGTATTGGGAAATAAAATTCTCTAATTAAACATACAAACAAAATTCCAACTCTACATCATCGAGCCTTTTGGTCACTGTACTTCTAAGAAAATAGCCAAAAAAGAAAACAGAGCACAAAGACATGGGAATCCGGAAAGTCCAAGAAATCAAATCCCACCCCTTGTTTTAATGATGATCATAACCAGTAATTTCCATTCCCATGGCGTTTGTTCAATTCAATCGCCTCCTTCCTCCAACATCATCTCTTGGTATCGACATTCATGGCTGCAGAATGCCTTTTCACCTCTGAAAAGAAAATCAAACGGATCAGAAATGAAATACAAGAAGTTGTTTTTGTGATTATTGAATTAAATATTCAGAGGAATTCGAATTTCGGATTCGGACCTGTACATGTAAATATCTTTGCCCTGTTCGAGATTCTTCTTGCAATTGTAACAGAAACTGAGGAAATTTTCAGGGGAAAAGCTTGTTCGATCTCTGAAATACCCATTTTCTTTTCTCACCGGCGAGTACACGCCGGAGCCGCTTTCGATTACGCAATCGCCGAATATGTGAGTGGTTCGAGGATTTGGGCCGTGAGAGATCACGCAAGTGTAATCCTCGGATTGTTCGATTTCGCCGGCGGAGAGCCAGCCGGTGAAAGCCAGAGGGGAATTCGGAGTCTCCTGGCCGGAGCTCGACGATCCGAACGCCGATTTCTTCGCCGGCGACGGAGACGAAGCAGGGGACAAGGAACCCAGATGGGAACTCCTCGTCTTGATCCCGAATTCGACTGGGGAATTTGGAGACTCGTCGGTCGGCGAAACGAACAGCGGCAGAGGAGGGATTTGAATCTTCAACTGAGATCCCAACAGAACCATTCGGGTTTCGGGTTTTGTTGGTTTCGGATCCGAATTCTCTTCTGTTAGAGCATCGACAATGCCAAGACCGATCCCTTTCGAATCCCACGGCCGTTTGGACTCTGTTATTTGCGTTCTGGGCGAATTTGATTCCGCCCAAAACGAATTTCTCAGACCCAAGAACGGTTCGAGAATTGAAGTTGGACTCATTACAGCCTCAGTTTCAGACAACCCCTTTGAAGAAGAACTTGTAAACAATCTTGGAGAACCAAAGAAAGACGAAGCCAATTTCCTATTACTACTCGTCGGAGAAGGCAAACAACCACCGCCACCGCCACCGGCCATCATTTCTCGCTTGTGCTAATTCTACTTCTAGATCTAATTCCTCAATATCAATCAGCAGCCCCCTGAAATAAAAAAAACCCAGTAAGAAAAAACAGTTCCCCAAATGAGAAATTCAAACTTGAAACTCACCGGAACAAGATGGTCCGAAACCGCCGTGGACTGGGATTTGTTCAACGGCGAAAAGGGTGCTAAAATTTCGGTGACTTCCATTTGCGAAAAGTGAATTAGAAACTCAACGAACGGAGAATCAAAGTTCATAAAGAGATTCAGAGAAGAGTTTCGTTAATCAATCCATCCCCCCGGCTTTTGCGCTCCAGTGGCTCAGAATCGACAGGCAAAGTCTGAATAAAAAGGACCAGACGAGCAGTAGCAGCAGAACAAAAACAGAGAGAGAGAGAGAAATTGAGATTGGTGTTGCTTTCTAAATCCTTCTTTTAGCTGCGGCTTCTACTCTCCAAATTTTGCTTTTATCAGAGCTTTTGTTCTGGCATGCCCAAATCAATACAAAAAAGGTAATTCGAGGGAAAAATGTAAACATTTCACAAAAGGATTGAAGCCATTAACAAAAGAAAACAACCCAGAAACAAAAACCAGTTAGCTAAATTGAAATTAAAAAAGAATGATCAGTTTTTCACTTTCTCAATTGGGAGTTGTTAAATTTTTATCTTTTTTTGGTTTTCACTTTGCACTTTTTTGCTCTTTTTCTCTCACTAACTACATGGAAATAAGTGGGTTTTGTGAGGAGGAAACATAGAGAAAATGAGTTGAAAACAAAAAGGAAAAAGAAAAGCACAAGTAGAAGGAGGAAGAAGATAATTGAGCTGATGATGGGGGAGAAGAGAGGGAATATATAAACTCCCACGCCTTCAGGCTGATGAGACAATCGGACCCTACGCCCACAGTCACTTACCTGACGGCTGACACTCACAATTTCTCTCTTTCTCTCTCTCTTAAATTTTTGATCGGCTTCGCCATTTTAGCTTTTCCATTTCATTTCATTTATTTTTAAACATCCTAGACGTGGGTTTAGGGTTGGGTCAAAGGAGGAAAGGAATTATTCTCTTTTTGCTTTTTATTTGATCTTATATTCAAAGTAAAAATTAAGGTTAACATACCCTTTTTGGTCCTATAGTTTGAATTTCGTTCCATTTTAATCTCTTTTAAAATATCTAATTTTAGTTCATGTACTTTTAATAAATCTTTAAAAAAAAGTCTCTACCGTTATTTTGAAGTTAATTTTTATCAAAATTGGTTAAATAATAATAATTTTCATGCAAAAAAAGACATAATGTGAACATATTTTCAAAATTTATAGAAGAAAATATGATAAAGACTATTTTTTTTTAGAAAATTAACAATAAACTAACAATATGGACCAATTTTTAACTTTATTGAAGTACATGGACTAAATGGAATGAAACCCGAAGTACCAAGACTAAAATGGTATTTTAACCAAAAATAAATAAATTAGACGTTTATTCAATGAATTTTTCTTTTTTTAAAAAAAGATAGTATTTGATAGATCTCTTTTTCTTTTAGTTCAAAAATTGTAGTGTGGGAAGTATGGAGACTAAAATAATATTTTAACCAAAAATAAATAAATTAGAAGTTTATTCGTTGAATTTTTCTTTTTTTAAAAAAAGATAGTGTTAAGTAGATCTCTTTTTCTTTTAGTTCAAAATTTGCAAGGTCGGAGATCGAATCATCACCATCGACTTTTGAAATGGTAATTGATGTCTTATCCACAAAGCTCAAATTGACTGTATAATCAATCTCTAAAATTTAAAAATTGTTTGATAGGTTGCTAATATTTCAATTTTATGTTTATATAAGTTATTGAACTTCCGACCTTGATAGATCAATGGGTAGATGAAATTTCAATTTTTAGCATTTTTTTTTAAATTCAATGATCTATTAGACAATGATAATGAAATTTTAATTTTATGTCTAATAAGTTTATGAATTTTAACAAATGTTTTATAAGTGTAAGACTTATTGATGCAAAATTAAAAATTTAGAAACTTATTAAATAGGTTTAAAGTTCAATGAGGTATTTGGTATAAAATGAAAAGTTTAAGAGGTATAATATTGGAAGCTCAAGCACTAAACTTTAATTTTAACTATATATATATATATATATATATGTAGTTTTTGGTAAAATTTTAAAGAGTAGTAAAAAATGTTTTTACCAATAAAAAGTGCTTTTCAAAATTTTTCAATGGACCCAAGGAAATACATATAAGATGCATATTTTTAACCAATTTTCTTCCCAAAAAGCTTATATCATAAGTATGTCATAAGTATGTCATTGAAACACCTTCTTTTTTCTTTCAAAAAACGAGTTAAATACGCACTATATAAATTCAATATTGAGCTGACATATCAATTTAAAGATAAAAAATGATGTCGAAATAAATCGGTCATTGAATCAACTCCTTGAACCTGCAAAAATAGATTTGAAATCTGAGCCACCCAAGTTTCAATTTTTTTTCTTCTTCCAAGTTTCAAGTTTTAATTTCGTCTAGCTTAAGAATACGTCGGTAGAAATTCAAACCATTAACTTTTTATCGAAAATATATATTTTAGTTAATCAAACCAAGTTCATGTTGACACCCACATTTCAATTATGTGTTTTTATAAAACTGAATTGATTTATCGATAATGGTTTTAAGTAACTATGATTTTTTTTTACTACACCGCTAACATAAGCTATTGTGTGATAGCTATTTATTGAATTTTCTTCGTTGAAGTAGATGAATTATTTAGTGTGGCCACTACTTCTATGATATTAGGCCTATTGATAGCTATTTATTGTATTTTCTAGGTTGAAATAAATAAATTAGTGTGGCTACTACTTCTATGATTTTAGATATATGATTGAGAAGTTGAAACAAGTTATTTATTTGACCATAAATTGCCGAATCTACAAGTGACCTCCAATAATTAAATGATCTATCTTTCAATGCCCATGCACTTTAAATATTTTAAATAGGTTTAGTGACATCAAAAATAAATTTAACATGTTAACTTAAAATTATAAGGTTAAAAATTTCTTTTGGTCTCTGAACTCTCATGAAGTAACAATTTAGTCCCTAAACTTTGATTTTTATAACGATTTGGTTTTTGTACTTCAAAATTTGTAAGATTAAAATACCATTTTGGCCCTTGTCCTTTGGGTTTCATTTCATTTTGGTCTTTGTATTTTAAATGTCCAAATTTAGTACTAGACTTTTAATAAAGCTTAAAATTAGTCCCTGCTATTATTTTGAAGTTCATTTTTATCGAAATTATTTAAATAATAATAATTATAATTTTCATGCAAGAAAATACACAATGTGAATATATTTTCAAAATTTATAGAGGAAAATCTAATAGAGACTATTTTTTTTATAGAAAAGTTAATGATAAACTAATAGTAGGACCAATTTTAAGTTTTGAAAGTACATGAACAAAATTTGGACATTTGAATTTACAGAGACCAAAATAGAATAAAGTCCAAAGTACAGGGACTAAGATGATATTTTAACCAAATTTGTAAAGATTTAGTCTTTATCGTGAAAATTATTATTAAGATTTAATGAGATTTCTTTCATAGGTAGATAGATCAATAAATTAAGTAGGGACCCAATATGCTTATAAGCTACAAATCAACATTTAATTTTGATTGAATTTTTTTACGGTAGGGTTTAAATTGTTAAAATTTTGAAAGTACATGGACTAAATTGTTATATACTAAAGTTTATGTACTAAATTGTTACAAATTTGAAAAGCATAGGGACTAAATTGTTACAAAATATAATTCAAGAACTAAATTGTTACAAAATATAATTCAAGAACTAAATTGTTACTTTCATGAAAGTTCAGGGACTAAAAGTGTTTTTTAATCGAATTAGAACTACATTTAAAAACTTGTAAGTGGTTTTAAAAGTTAGTAAGTATTATTGCGAACATGAGTATAGTTCAACTGGGATAAACCTCTTACCATCGACCAAGAGGTCAGAGTTTCAAATCTCCAACTCCACATTTTGTTTTTTTAAAAAAAAAAGGTAAGTAAGTATTATAGACAAAATAAATACTATTATGAAAAGTTCTTTTTTTTTTACAAATATATTTAATCGAATAGGTTACTTTTAAATTTCATATTTTAATATCATTGACGGCCAATTAAAATCAACACCTTACCCTCAAATTTATTTTAAGATAAACCATTAGAGGATGTTTAACGTACTGAGTGGGTTATCATAGTCTGAGTTATAATAATTTGTGGAGTTATATCATACGTGTTTGTGATATAGAGTTGTTTAGTAATCAACACCTTACCTTCAAATTTATTTTAAGATAAACTATTAGGGGATGTTTAAGGCGTTGAGTGGGTTATAATAGTTTGAGTTATAATAGTCAGTGGAGTTATATAATACGTGTTTAGTCTGAGTTATAATAGTCTATGTTTGGAGTGCAGAGTTATTTAACTCCACAGACTGTTATAACCCAGACTATTATAACCCACTCAGCACTCTCAAAGATTAAATTTTAAGCTTGATTCATGAACTTCAATAAACTTTGCCAATATAAGCATAGCTCAATTGACATAAAATATATATCCTTGACCAAAAGGTCAGATATTCGAATCCCCCATCCTACATATAGTTGTACTAAAAAATATCCATCAACTTAAAAAAGTGTTTAATAAACTCATAAACTTTTAATGTTGTGTTTAGTAAGTCTATAAACTTTCATTTTTATGTTCAACAGAAACCCTGCACTAAAGTTCAACAATTTATTAGACAAAATATTAAAAGCTTACGAACTTATTAAACACATTTTAAAATTTAGAGATTGATTAGACACAACATTAAAAATTCAAAAAGTTATTAAACACTAATAAACCTATTAGATATGATCCTAAAAACCTAACAACTAAACTTATATGTTAAATTACAGGTTTGGTCTCTGAACTTTCATGTTTGTATCAAATAAGTCTCTAAACTTTCAATTTTGTGTCTAATAGGTCTCTAACATATTCAACATTTTAAAAAAATTAATAGGTCTATTTGACATAAAATTAAATTTTGTTTAATAAGACATTAAACTTTCAACTTTATGTCCAATAAGTTCATAAGTTTTAGAAAATGTCGAACATGTAGAGAATCTGTTAGACATAAAATTCAAAATGCAGGAACTAATTAGACACAAAATCTAAAGTTTAAAGACTTATTAGACATCTTTTAAAGTTCAGAAATTTATTAGACACAAAATTGAAAGTTTGTTAAAAAACTTATAAAAAACTTAGATAATATAAATTTGAAAGTTTAGAGACTAAACTTATACTATAATTTTTGTAGGGATCGGCTTGGCCTGGTCGGCTTCGTTAGCTCTCTCGGCTCAGCTGTGAGCCTAAAATCGGCTAAAGTAAAAATAAAGAGAGAAAGATAGAAATGGGGGTTGGTGTGGGGCCCGGAGTACAGTTATAAATCGGGGTGGAAAGTTCACGGACCGGCTCGTGGGGCCCATCATCACAAAAAAATAAATAATTAAAAAAAAAAGGGCCCCACTTAACTCCAGTTAAAGAGCCGGATTCTTGGTCCGGTCCGGTCCTACATTATTCTAATGTTTCGTCGTGGTCTCACCCCCACGGTTATTTAATTTCTCTGATCATATTATTATTCTGAAATTTATGGCATGATCTACCTTCCGAAATGACTGAACTACCCTGCGAATGTAAATAAAATTAGGAGTCAACGTAGGGGCAAGATGGGGATTTTGAACGGAGTGAAGAATATGGAGGAGGGGCCCGTTATGAAAAGATGAGCAGTTGATGAGGCTGCCTGAGTGTCTTCAATAATGTTTCATGATCACAGTGCCTAACTCAACCAATCACACGCCACGCTTTCACAATATTTAATTTTCCATTTTCCAATTCCCAGAAAACGAGGAAAACAAAATCATTCCAACTTAAATTACAAATTTGATTCTTTAGGTTTTAAAAATTAGAATTTTGTTCCAATAATTTAATAAAATTTCATAAATAATCTGTGTGATTTGATAAAATTTTCATAAATATAAATTAAATTTTAACTTTCTCAAGATCAAGGACTAAATTTTTAATCTAACTATTATTTTGTTTTATCTTTAATTTAAGCTAGATATGTGCTTTAGTTTCAAACGGTGATTTTTTTTTTAAAAAAATTGTCTTTATTGTTTGAAAATTTTCAATTTTTTCTACAATATTTTAATATTTTTTAATTATACTCTTTTCTGATTCGTAAATATTGAAAAGAATGATGATTAGTAAATATCATATCATGTTAATTTATCATCAATCAATTTTCATATTCATCGACAAGAAGGGTATAATTGTAAAATATAAAAACATAAGAGATTAAATTGAATCTTTTTAAAACTATAAGAGCTAAATTGAAAAAAAACACTCCAACGTAACATTAAGGATTAAAAAACATATTCGGCCTTTAATTTATAAACTTCCAACATTTTATGTCTTTTTTTTTTAAAAAAAAAACAACATTTTGTCTATTTAGCCTTTAAACTTTAGAAAATATTTCTATTCAATTATTGGCATTCATATTATTAACGAAATGTTAATGAGACATGTGTGACAAATCCAATTAGATAACTAGACATGATAATTTAACTGATCCACCTACCTACTTGTCTCGATTAATTTGTCGACTCCTTTTGTCCACCTATTATTTTGCAAGCCTCGTTTATCTATTTAATCAATAGAATTTATCTAATATATATAAAACATGAATTTCATTAACATTGTTAATGACAGAGATTGAATAGAAATATAGTTCCTAGCTAACCAACTTAATTGAGTTTTTAGAGAAGTTCAATCTAACTTTATAATTTAACTAAAAAAGCTCTTTTTTACTAACTGAAAAAGAAGTGAGAAAATGGTGATTTGGTCATGTTTACAAAGCAAAGCAAAGTCACCCTGACAAAGCATTTATAAGGGAGAAAGTGATTTTTCACCAAATAATCAAGGGAGTTAGTTTTACATTCATTCTTTCTTTATTCTAGCATGGTACATGTCTAGGATATTATTTCAAAGAACATAAGAAAAAAAATATACTATTTTCCTTTACCTATTTCTCTCATTGTACTTATTTCACTAATTAAGTTTACTTAGAATCACTTATATATCAACCTAATAAATAATGTACTTATATACACACATAATGGTGTAAAATAAAAAAAAAATGTGTAAAAAACAAAACATCCTTAATTTGTAGTAAAAATAGTGGAGAGAGATTAAAAAGAAAATTTTGAGAGATTAATGAGAGATGTACCTAAGAAGCTCATAAAAAAAATAGTACATGTTTGTATATAGAAATATTAGTTATAAAAAGTAATGGAAGATAATAACTTTTTCAAGAGAGTAGTAAAAAAAAAATAAGGTAGGCTAAAGGTATGTTTTAGTCTCTAATATTTTAGTATTTTCTCAATTTAGTTCCAATTGTTTAAAAAGTTTCAATGTAATCTATTATATTAGCATTTTTCAATTTAGTCATTCATCTTTGGTAAATATTAAAATTGATTGATGATAAACTTATATGATATAATATTTAGTGAATTGACAAAAATTGAGATAAACAAAAAAATTATCTAAAAAAAGAAAACGAAATTTCTATCAATTCCTTAAAACTTTGGAAGAGTAATTAGAAAATTTTCCTCTATTAGATGTCTTTTATCCCCCTCTAAATTCTGTCAATTCATTAAATATTATACCATGTAAATTTATCATTGACGAATCTTAACATTTATCGATGGTGAGGGATTAAATTGAAAAATGTTATAATATAAGAGACTTAATTGAAACTTCTTAAATAATAGGAACTAAATTAAAAGAAACACCCAAATATATTAGGAAGTAAAACATATATTTAATTTACATGAGAAAGAAAAATTATATATTCATGTGAAGAAAGACCAACAAAATAAAGTCAGTAAAAAGAGAATTTTAAAAAAGATGAAAAATGGAGGCGTCACTTTTTTGGAGGGGGTCTGCTCCATATGGGGCACAGAATAAAAATTGAGATTTTTTTTTTTTTTTTTTTGCCATTTATCTCTGAGACAAGAACTCAATAATTAATATTTTAGGAATCTTAATTTCAACTAGCAATAAGAATTAATATAATTAGTGTTTTAACTTTAAATTTATTAATAAACATACAATTATTACTAATAAAAAATAATAATGTAGAAATGTGATAGTACTCTTACTTTACATGATATTATACAATAATTCAGTTCTAAAGTGAATGAAACTTTATGTATTATTTGAACATTTTAATTATCATATACCTTCATTTACATTTTTTTTATTAATCATATGAATATAAAGACCTTCATAAATAAAGGGATTGACTTTGACTATATTGCAACTACATTAATTTTTTCTTTCTTTTGATTAATCCATTGAAAGCTTCTTCTACTCGACTTTATGTTTGTATTATATATTTGTTCTAAGTAGCCAAAGATATTATAGGATAATAAATAAATGGTGGACTTGTTTACATGTGTCTATATCTTAGCCAAACTTAAAAAAGAAAGAAGAGGATTACTTTCTTTAACTTTTAACGATGTAAATAAGGTTTTTTAAAAATATGTTAAAGAGTTGATATAATTAAATTTATCATAACCCTTCAGCTTAAGCTTTTGGGTTGATAGTGATTTAACATGTATCAGAGCAGGAAGTCTTATGTTAAAGAGTTGATATAATTAAAGGTAAGCTAATTGTTCATAAATAAACTTATATTTAAAAAAAATTAAGAAATTTAAAAGAACATGGATGATTATAAAGTGGATGGTGATATAAAAAAAATGGTCTAATAAGTTTTAGGAATAAGTTAAAATAAAGTGATGTTTTGCTTGCAGAAGTGACCATTTATTTATAGGGAGAGTTATTCATTTAGTTTGGAGAAATGAATTTGAACAAAGTAAATATTGAGATTATTTTCAGATCAAGGTAGTTAATGGAAGAGGTTCTCTTTCTAATAATCATTCCCTTATTATTTAGTTATGCTTTTTTTTTTTTTCTTTTCGTCATATTCACAGTGGCTTAGTAAAAACTACTTTTATATTTTTGAGTTGGTTTTGTGAATTGAGTAGTCAAGCCCGTTTATATCGATCAAAATCTATAATAGACTAAAAAAAGAATTATCTCTTATTGACACAATTTTCATAGATTTTCTTTTTTTTTTTCTTTTTTTCTTTTTTTCTTTTTTCTTCCCTTCTTCCCTTTCATCCTTTTGATCTATTTTGGTACTTGTCTCATCAAAGATGCTATTTATTATGATGATGACATGGCACCAAGAAATCTTAAGAACCTCATAGCTAATGGCTTGCAAAAGATTTATAATTAACCACAATAAATTGATTGTTGAAGGTTACACTTTAACTCAATTCCCCTTTTTTTATAATATATATATATATATATATATCCAACTAAGTGGTTTTCAAACATTTTATATTAAAGTGACCCAACCCTAATAATAGCTAATTGATTTGCTCTTTGCTAATTATTGGTTTAGTTGTGGGCCCAATTTCTTCTTGATTATTTTACAATAATTACTTGATTTATAACTTAATTTTAATAAGCTTCTCTCTCTATATTGATTAATATGTTTTTGGGAATATTATATTAATGAATTTCTTGAGTGGCGTGTGTTATTTGTTTGGGACAAGAAGATCATGGCTCTAATTTGTCTTATCAACCTTCTTTTGTTCAATTGATGCTCTCTATCAACTCAATTAGATTTGATCATAAAAAGATGGAAAAAAATTGTTTTGACCTCATCAAACTTCAATTTAGATAGAGCTGATTAAAGTTAAATTTTAAATGAAATGAATTATTAAAGGGAACAAGATGACACATTAATTTATAAAAATTTTAGATAGTATCGATTAAAATTGAGTTAGTTAAAAAGTAATTCATATGTCTAATCATCTTAAATCAAATAAATTAAGATAGAGATTAAAGTAACATTATATGAGAGATAAATAAGTTGAGTTTGATCAATATTGAAATTAAAACTTGAATCAATAATTTTAGTCAAGGGTTTATCTATGATTTTCAAACTTCAATCAATTGATTAGATTAATGGATCATTAATTCATTTCTTTTAATAAATAATTCAATTTTTATTAATTGATTAGATTTTTGGATAATTCAATATGTTTTAATAGTAAAGATGAATCAAAAAATGGAATGAAAAAGTATATATATATATATATACAAGCTAGATTTTAATACTTGATTCGTATGATAGAGGTTATAGATTTTATATTGTAAAGCTCTTTAAAGTATATATATAATTAATCCAGATCACCCATAAAGTAAAACACTAATTACATATACATTAATTTATATATATATACACACACACACTAATACACACAAATATGTAAATGGTCATCTAACCGTATAAAACATATGTCATGTTAATTTTTATTTATAAATAATTTATTAAAAATAAGTGTTCAAGATTGAAATTCATTAGCTTTCAATGAAAAATTCAAGGAATAAAATAAAATGATGAAAAGTTATAGATGAAAATAAATTTTAAACCTAAAAAAATTCTCTACCATCATGACTAATCTACCAAAATTCTCATTGATCATATTAGTCTATAATTTAAGCGAACTCTAAAGTTTCCATCCATGCTAGTTTTGGAATTACCTAATAACAGTAGCTAGAGCAAATGCAGACAACTTTGTTTAATTAATAAATAAATATCATCAAAAAGGTCAAATGAAAAGTTTTTTTTTTTTTTTTTAGAAGTCTCAATTTTGGCCTCTCGCCTTTCATATTTATTTTGTTTTGGTTTGGTCTCTAAAATTTAGAATATTTACTTTAGCTACTTCTTGAACTTTTAAATTTTCTATTTTAATATCTGAATGTTGCATTATAAAATATTTTAAATAACGTTATTTTAGTCTAAGTTTAAAAATTAAAAATTTTATAGGCTAAAATAAAAAAATATGAAAATTTAAGGACTATAATAAAGTTTAAAAGATACCATTTTATGTCAAGGCCACAAAAAAGACTATGTATAATTGAGTAAAAATGTCAACACTATTGCTTCAAAGTTGGTCTAGGAGCAGATGGAATCATATTTTAAACTTTAATCGAAGAGGTGGTGACCTACAAAAAGCAAAATTTATAATTAATTATATGAAACTTTAGTCTTAATCTATAAAAATAAAATAAAATAAAAACTTTGGTCTTGATGTAACGCCTCTTTAGGCGATCAAAATTAATATATAGCACAAGCACTTCATCTTGTCCATCAATGATATGATTTTGATTTAATCATAGGTAAGCTACTTGGTACTTTTTTTAAAAATAAAAAATAAAACATAGGTAAGCAACAAGAAAATAATAATAATAATAAAGCATACAAATTAAGGTTATTGAAATTTTCAAAAAAGAGAGATAAATCTAGCTAGGGTCTTATGGTGGATAAATAATGATTGAAATTTTGATTTTTGTTAAAAGCAAATTTGAGAACTTTTTCATTTTATTCTATACTTACGAGGGCGTTCTATTTGCCGTGCAATTTATGCTATGTTAGAAAATGTTTTACGTGTAACATTACTAAAGGTTTGTATTTTTATGCCATAGAAAAATATATTTTTTTATTTTAGCCTTTCTCGACTTATTTTTTTGTTTTTATTCATTGAAATTATCGACTCATCTTTTGTTTTATTCATTGAAATCATCATTCTTCAAGACAAATTTGTAGAAAAAATTAAAAGTTGATCTACCTCTTTTCTCTAATTTTTCTTCTCATCTATTTCTAAAGAAATCAATTACGTGAATACTTTATTTTGAAGTACTTCACCAAAAAAGCTTATGCATTGGCCTACTTAAAAGAAAAATTTATGATAAATTTGATTTGAGATGTGAATTTCTCCTCCATCTACTTTTTCTTCTCATAAGGGTCTTTTATGTAAAATACATCCATATGTTATATTCATCTTAATTCACCTTTAAAATGTCATCTTTATCTCACATTTCATTCCACCAACCATCACTAAAATGATGGGTATTCAATAGTATTTGACTCACAATTGCATGTAAAATTCAGGAATAATAATACAATCAATAATTTTTTAGTTATCTATTATAAAAATCAACTTTCATTTTTTTTTAGTTTAACAAAGTGTACGATGAGACTTCGAATCTCTAATCTTTAAGTCAAGATTACATAGCTACGTTTGAAATATTTAATAAATCATTTGTACACTTTTTTTTAGTACAACAAATGTGGAGTATGAAGATTTGAATCTCCAACCTCAGAGAAATGAGTACATTTTAATTACCATTAAGCTAGGTTCATGTTGGCCTCTTGTTTTGTTCATTTCAAGATATGAAGTAATGATTTTTTGTAATAAAGATTTTAAAGGTAGAGAATTAATCATTTATAAGATATACACACTAACAGCAACATATTTACTGCCTGGTCTGATAGCCTTAACAGAGGAGGCAGGGGGTGGGTGGTTCGTGACTGGAATGGGACTCCTATCATTGGTGGGATGACCTTTGTTGATCGAAAGTGGCCGGTGAAGGTGCTTGAAGCAAAAGCCGTTGTTGACGGCCTTAAGCAAATTGTTGCTTATTGGAAGGGCTGTAACCCCCCTCTTGTGGTGGAGTCAGATTCTCTTGAAGTCACTAGCCTCCTGAATCGTTCTTGTTCGGACCTTTCTGAGGTTAGTTTTTTTATTGATGAAGCCCTTAGCTTATCTCAGTCTGTGAATAGTTGCATTTTTTGTAAAATTCCTAGAGAGGAGAACAAAGCTGCCCATAACCTTGCGGCTTTGGCTTCTACTTCTGGTAATTCTTTGGTCTGGAAAGAGTGTTTTCCAGCGGATGTTTTACCCCTTATCCTTGAGAGGGGGCATTTGTAGTTTGGTGTTTTGGTCTTCTTTATGAAGTTTCTAGTTTCAAAAAAAAAAAACATATTTACATAAGTTTTTACTTATATTAAATAAATTCATCGCTATATTTATTTATTTTCTAATCATATATATGTGACTCGATAATTAAGTTAAATGTTACACTAGTTTATCATTTTAAAAAATTATTTTGCATTACTTTATTATCAAGAGCAAAGTGAAAAAGGAAATAAATTGTCCTCCTCTCAGTTCTTAGGTAAAGAAAATTATATAAAAACATTAAAATTTAATTTGTTTTCTCTACGTTTGCTCCTAAATTTTCAAAATTAAAAGATTATACATATAGAAAGTTAAATTGTAAAATTTTACTCTTCTCTAAAAAAATTTCTAGCTCCACCTTTATTTATTATTAATTCGCTAAAGTACACTTTTATGTAGTAAAAGTTAAAACTTTATACTATAAATACAAGTTAAAATATGTGGTTTGACTATTGTAATGTATGTATAAATGTATGTGTGGTTATTTTAGATGCTTTTATAGTCTATTTACTCCATGGAACCATTCATAATCCAAATCAAGCTCTTATAAAAAGATCTTATCATGAGACATTTTGAATTAGATGTTCACTATTTGAACACTAACTTACTGTTGATAGAGCATGCCTTTACTCATGAGTGCTTAAATCTAGTTTTCTGTACTTGAAAAGAGTAGAATGTTAGATGAATTCTGTTTCAGTTTTTAAGTTTTTATTTTTTTAATTCGATAATATGTGAGGTGGAGGTTTGAACCTTAGACGTTTTGGTCAATGATGTGTCTTAACTAGTTGAATTATATTCAAGTTGGCAGATGAATTTTGATTAAGTTAGTGTGCTATGAATTGAACGAATTAATTGACATATCATATTAATATTTAATTTATGATGTTAATAATAAAGATTAAATAAGAATTATCATCCAAAGTTTAGAAACATTAAATAGATACAATATTAAAAGTTAAATACATTAAATTTATAATGTTAAATTATGTAATCTTAATGGTTTGGATATAATTTTAATTTGGTCTCTTTGGTTTGAGTTTAATTTCAATTTGGTTCGTATAGTTTAAAAAATTGGTTAAAATACCATTATGATCCATATACTTTAAGTTTCATTCCATTTTAGTCCTTATACTTTTATTTATTCAAATTTAGTCCATGTACTTTCAATAAAGCTTAAAATTAGTCTTTAATTATTAGTTTATTATTAAATTTTCTATAAAAAAAAATTAGTCTCTATTAGTCCCCCTCTATAAATTTTGAATAAATATGTTTATATTATGTATTTTTTTTACATGAAAATTATTATTATTATTATTTAACCAATTTCAATAAAAATGAACTTTAAACTAACAATAGAGACTAATTTTAACCTTGATTGAAAGTACAACTAAATATGAACATTTAAAGTATAGTGACTAAAATGAAATGAAGCCCAAAGTATAAGGACTAAAATTAATTTAGTCTCTATGGGTTTAGCCATACTTCACAAATTATCTCTATGTGTACCATATTGAATATGAGTTGTGTTTTTAATTTATGTGACAATTAGTTGATATTTTATATTTGGTTAGTTTTTTTTTTAAGTACAATTTTATTAGTGTTTATTAGTTTATTTTTATTGATATTTTATATTGAATATATTTTATATTTGGTTGGTTGTATTAGTTTATTAGTGTTTCAGGTTGAATAAGAAATAGGAAAAAATAATGAATGAGTTGTCGGAGCAAGTAAAAAAAGCTTATGAATGGTTTGTAAGATACCAAATTGAAAATTTTTAAACTAGAAATACCAAAATGAAACTAAGTTTGAACCATAAAAATTAAATCAAAGCTTTTAAAAATTATAGGTATCAAAATTTGTAACATAAAAAATGTATATTTTTTATTCAATTCATTCACCTCTTAGATGGTAATTGATATCTTATCCAATGAAATATGATTGTATTACATATTCAACAAAAATATATATGGTACCCAATTCAACAATATTTGGTATGCTCAAGTTGGAATAACAAATGTATAATTTAACTGTAATAAAATATATGTTAAAAATCAATTTTGGTCCCTGAACTTTCATGAAAGTAATAATTTAGTCATTAAACTTTGATTTGTAACAATTTAGTCCCTATACTTTCAATTTTGTAACAATGTAGTCTATAAACTTTTGTATGTAACAATTTAGTCCATGCATTTTAAAAATTGTAACAATTTAGTCTCTATTGTAAAAACTATTTTTAAGATTTAATAAAATTTCTATTTTTAAGATTTAATAAAATTTCTTACTTAGGTAGATCAATAAACTATTAGAAATTAAAATATAATTATAAGTTACAAAGTCTAAATCATTAAATAATAAAAATCGATATTTAATTTTGATGAAATTTTTTACAGTAGGGACTAAATGGTTACAATTTTTAAAGTACATAGACTAAATTATTACATACAAAAGTTTAAGATTAAATTGTTATAAAATTGAAAGTACATAAATTAAATTATTAAAAATTAAAATTCAGAGACTAAATTGTTATTTTCATAAAAGTTCAAGTGATTTTTAAAATATATAGTAATACAAAATTAGTAAGAGAGGGAGAGCGTAGGGAAAGCTTTAATTGAGGGAAAGAGAGAGAATCTTTTTAAAATAAAAAAGAGAGAGAAAAAGGAAGTAATTTTCATCGCTATAAGTAAGAGGTGGGCCCTCCAGTCCACGTAAGGGGCACAGGGAATGTCCTTTTCGTAGGGGACCCCTTAAATTTCAAACAATGGACCCCACAGATGGGTCCCACATTGACCAGCAGGGATTGATTGCATCCACGTCAGACTCTTTTTGATTATTATTATTATTATTTTATGATGATATATGGGCTTTGACAAATGGCAGTGGGGGCCCACGGAAAGGGGTTTGGTTGATGACACGACACCATCTCTCGACAAAAACCACTGCCAAAGTCTCTCTATGTGCTCGATTAGCCATAGAAGGCCCAAACCCATGGGCCATGATACCTTTTTCTTTGTTCTCTCCTTTTGTTTATCACTTGTTTTTCAAGAATAATGATGGTTAAAATTGTAATTTTCCCTCATCCTCATCGTTATTGTCAATGTCATATACGTACTTTTAAAAGTTTCAATCTAGCCATGGTTGTTGTTAATGGAGTTATTGAATTGTGAAGACATGACAAGGAATTTGTTAGCATGAGATAAGGATACTTTAATATGATGATTTGACATGAGATAACAATGAAAGGTTAATTTCATTAAATTGAGTTGAGTCCTATAAATTATGCTAATCGACTGTTGGAAGAAAAGAAAGAAGTACAAATTTGACGAGTCTTTGTGGCTAACTTGTTGCTATGGTTCAAGCTTAAATTGTATATTTTGTGTATTTTTTTTTTCTTTTAAGTTTAACAATATGTGAGGTGGGAGATTTGAACATCAAACTTCTTGCTTGAGAGAATACGTTTTATGTCAGTTGAGCTATGCTCATGTTGACAATTATATATTTTGTTAAGGATTAAAAGTTTTACTCTACTTTTGACACATAAAGGAAAACTTCTTTTAATTTTTCAACGTATAAATATGTTCTCAAAAGCCTTCTCGAGAATCTACTCCACTAAACTAATCTCACAATAAGAGCTTCTAAGAAACTACGACAAGACTTCAAGACTTTAAGACTTCAATTTTGCATCCACGTCTATTACGTGTTGAGTTAACGTCACGACACCCAAGTTATGGACGTTTATCTTCTATTTTGACGTTTTGGATCCATTTAACCTAAAATCTTTTTGAGAGATATCATTAATGTCTGAAACTTCCATATATCTTTGCAAGAAATAAATAACAACAGAAGTATTCAAATTGAAAACAATAATTTTAAATTAAAGAAACAAGCTATCATTTTAAAGCCAAACTTTGAAATTTGGTTGTTTTTTGTTAAAAAGATTCAATGAGAAGAAAGGCCATGGATTTGGATGTGATTTGCCTCTCTTTTCAATCCATCTTTTCTTCCCTTTTTCATCTTAATACAACAAAAACACGAAGAGAAAATTACTAAGGGGTGTTTGGCCCACTAGCTTGAGTTGGGTTTAAAACCCAACTTCCTCGTTTGGTCCATCAACAAATCAACTCTCCACAAAATAACTCAACCCCACCGTTTTGAGTAATTAACTCTTCACCATTTTGAATAATTTCACGTAGTTTCCTTTCTACAAAGTATTGCTCGTTAACTCTCTCCAACTCAACTCTGCCCAACTCAACTCAACTCTGCGCACCAAACGCCCCCTAAGAGATGCACAAAAAATATCAAAACGAAAAAGACAAATATATATATATATATATATATATATATATATATATATATATATATATATATATATATATATATATATTAGGTTAAAATATCATTTTAGTCCATGTACTTTGTATTTTGTTTCATTTTAGTCAATGTACTTTCAAATGTTCAATTTTAGTCACTGTACTTTCAATAAATCTTAAAATTAGTCACTACCGTTAGTTTGAAGTTAATTTTTATCGAAATTGGTTAAATAATAATAATAGTTTTCATGCAAGAAAAAACACAATGTAAACATATTTCTAAAATTTATAAAATGAAGGTTAATATAGGCTATTTTTTTTAGAAAAGTTAACAATATAGACTAATTTTAAGCTTTGAGAGACCAAAATAATATTTTAACCTATATTTTATATTCATCCCATGACTTAAAGAGTTCACCTGAAATCAAATAATACAATAAATACAAGAAAGACTATCCAATATATATTTTCATTTCTTAGTCATAATTATTATATTGAAAAAGATAGAGAAAATGAAGTAACAGAGATTGTGACACAGCAATTTGATCACTTTGACAAAGGCACCTAGATCAATTTGATCCAACAACAATTTTGAGAGGACCAATAAATAAATAAAATGAAATATGGTGTTTTTTTTTGCAATTGACTAAATTAAATTGTATAGTAATTGCAAATTGTTGATTTAGACTTGACCTACAAATATTGAAACCTCAAGCTATCTGCCCCAAATATTGGCCAAGACTTATTATTTTTTTTTAGAATAATTTTATAGCAAGACCTATTATTTTTTTAAGAATAATTTTATAGCAAGACCTACCCTATCTCTCTATCTAAAAAATCAATAATTCTCTCTCTCTCTTGGAGTTTTTTTTTTCTTCGGTTAAATGTCTTTTCCCTTACCCTTTCAAATTTGTCAATAATAATCTACTTTTTATGCAAAAACATATATAAAATTAGCGTAGGTAGCACAAATTTTAGCTATGTAATGCCAAGACACAAGTGGGTCGAGCTCTAGACCATGACGAAATTATATACTTTTGTTGTTAGTCTAATTTTGTAGGCTCCGTTTGATAACTATTTGATTTTTGATTTTTGATTTTTGAAAATTAAGCCTATAAATACTACTCTCACTTATATACTTATTTCGTTATCTACTTTTTACCTATGTTTTCAAAAACCAAGCCATGTTTTGAAAACTAAAAAAAGTAGTTTTCAAAAACTTGTTTTTGTTTTTAGTTTTTGGCTAAGAATTCAAATGCTTCCTTAAGGGAGATGAAACCATTGTAAAGAAATTGAGAGAAAATAAGCTTAATTTTCAAAAACCAAATGGTTATCAAACGGGGCCATAAATTTCAACTTTATATTTTTACAAACGAGTCCAAACATTTAAAGTACTTTGTCTATTATAGGCTAAATGATAGAAAATACCCTAAATTATGAGGTTTGTTTCAATAATACCCCTAAAATTTAAAAAGTTTCAAAAATACCTATGATCTTTTAAAAATGTTAAAAAATACTCTTATCGTTAAGTTTTAGATGGAAATTGTTAAAGTTTCGTTTCAATAATACCCCTGAACTTTTAAAAGTTTCAAAAATATCTCCGACCTTTCAAAAACGTTAAAAAGTGCCTTTATCGTTAAGTTTTGGATGAAAAACGTTAAAGTTTTGTTTCATTAATACATTTGACATTTAATTATGTTCATAAGAGGTTGTTTTTACCTTTGTCTTCCTGACTTATGGTTTATTTTCATGTCAATCTTGATTGTTTAATTAATTGAATCGTTGGTCTAATTAGTGAAATCGACTCCCTAAACTATCTCTCCTAATTGTTTTCCATTTTTTATTTTGTTTTGATCTTGTTCATCTTTCTATTTCTTTCTCTAAATAAAATTGGGTGATTGTATTCATGGTAATGAAGTGAACTAGACACCAATCTTGTGGACGATATTTTGACATTCTTACACTATATTAAAACTTGACTCGTACACTTGCGGTATTGCATTGAATAATTTTACGCAACACCAACACTGAGAAAACCATTGCGCGCTAGCCTAGCTAGCTAGCGCTTTTCAGCTGGTTGTTCTATTAGTTGTAGTATGCCTTAAATTTTCAAGTTTAATGCCACGTTAACGATTGCTAAAGGGAAACCCAAGAGTTTAAAGCAAACACAAAGTCACAAATGAACTTCAAAATCGAGCGTTAATCTTGATGCAATGAAAAACCACAAACCTGGAGATAGAAGTGGTAGGTGGGTCATCGAGAACTTATTTTTCATTCCCACAATTTAACGTCAAATTCAAGTATATGAGTAGCTGAACTTTAAACGAATTCAAGCTAGAAATTGATCCCATATAGCAAGATGACGACAAATTATCATTCAACTTTGAATAATTGAACAAATCCCTACTTGAATCCGCACATTTAGGTTTCCAAATCCATCACAACAACAATTTAACCTCTCTTTTTTGTGTCTTTGGAGAGTTATGAGGGTTATGGTTATGAATTTTGGAGTTTTAGAGCTTATTTGGTCAAATTGTTACTACAACGTTACAAATGCTAATAATTTGTTTATTCTTATTAATTTTCATGGAGGAAAAATCTGTAGAAAGATGAAGAAGAAGAAACATTATGCGATAGGAGTACTTTTGAAATTTTTTAAAAGGTCAAATGTATTATTGAAACAAAACTTTAACGTTTTCCATAAAAAAATTTAACAGTAAAGGTATTTTTGAACATTTTTGAAAGGTCGGGAGTATTTTTGAAACTTTTGAAAGTTCAAGAGTATTATTGAAACAAAACTTTAACAATTTCCATCCAAAACTTAACGACAATAGTATTTTTGACATTTTTTAAGGATTAGGAAAATTATTTTAAACTTTTTAAAGTTTAAGGGTATTATTGAAACAAAACTCATAGTTTAGGAGTATTTTCTATAATTTAGCCCTATTATAAATCACATCATTTTCTTAGCTAAAGATCAAAATATATTATTAATTTTTTCGGTTGACACTACTTTTATTTGTAACAAGCTAGTTTTGAATGGAAGAGTGCATGTTACTCAATTATTTATGTATATGTTTGTTATGATTGCAATAAGAAAACTTCAAAGCTCTGTGGTTAGAGAGACCAAAATTTTATGAGTAAAATATCAAAACTAAAAATGTGTTTTGACTTCAATATATTTTTCACTGTTAGGACACCAGAACACAATATAAATTATGTGAATCAATTCTATTAAAAATAATGGTATAATTTTTTTTATTCTATAAATCCAAAAAAAATGTTTTGAATTATTTTTTTTTGAACAAAAATCAATTTATATCCTTAAACTTTGGGAGTTGTATCAATAAAAATCCTAAACTAATATATAATTATATCAATTTAAACTCTAAGCTTTCATAAGTTTACACTCGCTATCAAATTTTATTTGAAAACCATTAGTTACATGTGTGCAAACTTATAATTCTATAAATTATACCTTTAAACTGTCATAAGTGAATCAATTTAATTAGGCCCTCAATTTGAACATTGTCTATGCATCAATTCTTACAAATGTGTAGACTTCTTCAAAAATCTAAACTCTCCATTTAAAAATCGTCAATTATTTAAAACAGATAGTCTAAATTGATTAACTTATGTAAATTTAAGAATTTAATTGATATAATTATAAATTTGCACACGCGTAAACTAACGTTTTTCATACGAAATCTGACAAAAAGTGTAAATTGATATACTTATAAAAATTCAGAATTTAAATTAATACAATTATTAATTTAAGATATTTATTGATACAATTCCAAAATTTAGAGGTATAAATTGATTTTTGCCTACCTTTTAATATTATGATTTGAAAATTAGACAAGACACAAGAATGTAATACGTAATTATCTATTAAAAAAAAGCAATCACTTTTCCCTTTAACGTCTCTCTTCCCCCCCCCCCCCCCCCCCCCCCCCCCCCCCCCCCAAAAAAAAGTAGTGTCTCTCTCCGTCCACTTGTGTTCATTATTTATTTTTTCCTTTCTCATAAAATTTTGCATTAAATTTGAAAAGATTAAATTATGCAATTATTTCATTTGTCGTCTAATAACCAAATTCATTTAACTTTATGCTTGCAAAAAAAAAAAAAAAAAGCATTAACTTTATGCGGTGTGAATTGTTATAGAAAAGAAATGCCTTCAAAAAGAACTGCGTAAATTACTCGAGGCTTTAAATACTATTTTGATTCATTTTAATCTTTCTACTTTCAAAATATTCATTTTGTTGTCTACTTTCAAAATATTCATTTTGGTCTATGTACTTTTAAAAAGTGATCAATTTGATTCATTCATTTTTTTTTTTTTTTTCTCCGATCATAATTTTAGCATGACATTTAAGTACTTACTAAGTTTCTTGAAATGTAGTCATAAATTTGTATCAAAGGGTTTTCATTGTGTATAAAGTTTACGCTTAAATTTTGCAAACAGGAACCAAAATGTACATTTTAAAAGTACATGGACCAAAATGAACCATGTAAAAGTACAAAGACCAAATGGACGTTTTGATAGTATAGGGATCAAAATAATATTTAAACTTTACTCAAGTTACCTCTATTTTTAAATATTAGAAGTTTTAATTCTTTGAAAAATATTTCTTGTAGTAGAATATATTATTATTTATATTCAATCAATACATTCCATTTTGTGGTTAATATATTTATAAACCGTGCTAGATTTAGGTTAAGACACTAACAAATTTTTTTTCTTTTTTTAAAGTTGTCTAAGATTTGAACTTAAAAAAGTTGGTACACTATTTTGTTTTTTGCTTTGTTTTGTTTTTTTTTTTTTTTTTGTAGTATATCTTTTTGGCAACCTCCCTTTTCAAATATAGTATTTATAAATTATAAAGAAAAATCTATCAATTATTGAATGGTTAATATACAAATTAATTGATTTTCACTATTTACCGTGATTGATTTATATAATTTTGTATTGATTGTGATGATTATGGTATTGAAAAATCTTCCTTTAGTGGGGAGCTATACTTCACATTCAGGCCCAGAGTTGGAATGAACTTTTATTTGTGTGAAAGATAGTTTCCAACCCGGCCCAATCCATGTCAAATAATTCAATTCAAAATTTATTGCTTAAATCTCGTTTGATAATCATTTAGTTTTTAAAAATTAAGCCTATAAATATTACTTCTAACTATAAATTTCTTTATTTTGTTATCTATTTTTTACCAATATTTTCAAAAACCAAGCCAAGTTTTGGAGGAAAAAAAAAGTTTTCAAAAAGTTTTTTTTTAATTTGGATAAGAATTCAAATGTTTTGTTAAGGAATATAAAATCAATTGTAGAGAATTGAGGAGAAAAGGGGCCTTATATATCCAATGTCAATAACCTAATTTTCATATTAATCTTTTTTTTTTTTTTTTTTGAGTTCAACACCATTTGAGGTAGCGGATTCAAACCTCTAACCTTTTGATCGATGGTACATGCCAATTACCGCTGAGCTAAGCTCACTTTAGCTTATTTTGAGATCTTGTCTATTCCATTTTAATTTTGAATTCTACAAAATAAAGGTTTTTTAACCTACGAAAGTATTAGCTTATAAGCTTATCTTTCTTATTTTTAACCCACTTGCAAACTTGGCCACATGCCTAATAAAAAGTCAAAATAATTTTCTATTTTGAAAATATTTCATTATAAATACATAGCAGAGACTTGAACCTATAACTCTTTAGAAGAGGCTAAAGTGAGCACAGCTCAACAATAATTGATATGTACCATTGACTAAGAGGTCACAGGTTCGAATCTCCCCACCCTAAATGTTGTTGTTGAACTCAAAAAAAAAAAAAAGAGACTCTTTAGAAGAGGTAGAAATATTTTCGCTATTGAGTTATGCTCAAATATTATCTATATTTTAAGGATAGCTTAGTCTACATATGGAAGAATTATTGAATGTGACTGTCACAATGTGAGTGTCTCTTAATACAAATTAAAAAAGGGACATGCCCCCACAATAATCTTTGCATAAAAATTTAAAATATTTTTATAGTTTTTCTCACCTACATCCATCGTTATAAGACTGTCAACCAAATCCTAGGTGAGTTAATATGCATCAACTAAAATCATGGATCTCTCCAAAACATAACATAACCTCTGTTTTTGGTACAAAAATAATCACCACATGGAATAAAACTCTAGTAGCTTATTCATAGTCAATCCAAAACCAATAAACATCTCTCCAAAAATCTTACAACAACTTAAAAAAAAAAACACAAAACAAAACAGAATGAACTTTTGGAATAATGCAAAAAAGATCTCAAATTCATAGACGCTGTAAATAAAACGAGGATTGGTGAGATTTAGAAGGTATTTCAATGGAGTAATGGAGCAAAAGTTGCAGCCATGAGAAAGATGAAGAGCAAAGCTTTGGAGAAGAAGATTGAAGTTCCAGCTGATGTTCCATTTTCTGTTGTTGGCACAGTTCTGGATCCTCTCTCTGTAAAATCAATGCCCAATTTCAAGGTTTCAGTCATTTTTATTACAAATTTTCAAGCTTTGAATTTGATTAGAAATTGACTGTTTTAGTTTAAATTAGCTCTACCTGCAGGCTCCTTGCTTGGAGATTCTGGTGTTTCCGCCGGACTGTCGTTCGTCGGAGAAGCGGCTGCCGGAATTTACAAGGCGCCATGGTCAGTAGCAGCACATAAACTTACCATTTTGAAGCTTTTGAATACGATTATTCCTTAATTGGTCTTAAATTCAAAGTACTATTTATTTAAATTTCATCAAGATCTCTCAATTTTCAAATTTTGTTTTTGGGTTTTCAATAATCATTTTAGTGGGAATTTGTAAATACAAGATTTTCCTCTTGATCAGTCAACAAAAATGCTAAAAATTTGACCTTTATTTATTTTTTGAAATTTGCCTTTTTTTATCAAAAAAATTAATGGTGGTAAGTTTTTTGTTAAATTACAAATTTGATCTCAATAGTTTGGAGAAAGTTAAAGTTTAGTCCCTATGATTTTAAAAGTTAGAATTTCGTCCTTATGATTTGATAAAATTTCATAAATATTCTCTATGGTTTGATAAAATTCTCGTAGATAGTTCCTTTAAAGACCAATTTGTAATTTAACCTAAGGTTTTTCTAAAGTTTTATTTTATTAATCATTTTGGTATTTGTTATAATATTTTTGCCACTAGGCCCCGTTTGATAACGTTCTCGTTTCTCGTTTCTTGTTTCATGTTTCTGTTTCTCGTTTCTTGTTTCTGTTTCTTAAAAACTAAGAACAGAAACATGTTTGATAACTATTTCTGTTTCTTGTTTCTTATTTTTTGGTAAAAATAAAATTTAGTACATATACTATAATAAAACATATAACATGCATTAAAATAAATATAAAACAATTATAAAGATGTTATAATATTTTATTAAGGCCTAACACCTAATTAATAATAATAATAATAATAAATTTTATCCCTTCAAATGTTGTTCAAATTTGATTTGCAATGTTATTTCTTACTTCAATCTATTCACCTTGAACGATTTTGACTTACAAGAGTTAGTTAAATTAGATGAATTTGTAAATTGTCTAAGGTCAGACAATCGAACATACCCACATTTCTTTAATTTAATAATAAACTTTATTTTTATTTTTTCTTTAAAAATGCATTAGCCAATAATACATGCAAGTAAAATCAGAAAAAGAGAGAGAATGTATATATTTTTTTACATTTAATGGTAAACATGAAATACATTATTAGTTTATTTATTAATAAAAAAAATAAAATCGTCCCAAAAGGAAAAATAATAGATAATTAAATAGAAAATAATAAGTATAAGCTCGTTAATGTAAAGTAAAAGAAAATAAGAAAATAAGAGAAAATAAAAACATAAACGAAAAGAGAAAAGTAAAAAGGAAAAAAGAAAAAAAAATAATGAACTGTTAAAAGAAAAAAGATTATGATGAAAGAGAGAGAACAAATAGAAAGAAATAAATCAAAAAATAAAAATAAAAAAGAAGAAAAAAACAAAAAGATTAAAAAGTATTAAAAGAAAAAAAATAGAATGGAAGAGAGAGAAAGGAGAGAGAGAGGAGAGATGTGTAAAAAGAGAAATAAGAAAATATGCATGAAACCTGAAAAAAAAAAACAAAAACAGAATTTAAGAAACTACTTTTTGAAGTTTCTCAAAATCTGCCTTTTTTTTAGAAACGTTTCTAAAAAATTTAGAAACATGAAACATGATGGTTTATCAAACAGATCTGTTTCTTGAAAAATGAGAAACAGGAACAAGAAACAGGAAACATGAACGTTATCAAACGAGCCCTATATCCAATTACTCAATACTCACTCTCAACTTATGTGGTATGTATATATGCATATCAAACTTGTCACCTTATCAATGTGTTAAAAATAAAACAAAGTAAAGTTCAAAATGATTGTTTAAAAAAATGATTGTTTTTTTTTTTTAAAGTTCATATATTATAATAAATATTTGGTTAAATTACAAATTTGATCCCTATGGTATAGAAAAAGTTGGAATTTAGTCCCTATAATTTTAAAAGTTAGAATTTCATCTTAACATCATAAATAGTCTTTATGGTTTGATAGAATCTTCATAAATAATCCCTACGGTAATGACTATTTTTTAGGATTTTATCAAACTATAGAGACTAATTCTAACATTTATAACTATACTAAATTTTTTCTAAAAATTTTAAGATGAATATAGAATAATAGAAAGTTCATACACTAAAATGAGATTTAAATTTAATAAAAAATAAAAAATTTATAGTTTTTCTTGCAATTTGTTTGTTAAAATTTTTAGAAAGTAAAATTTTAATTTCTTTGTAAACCATAATTGTTAATTTCTTTTTGGGCATAAAATATTATTAGCTACATTGTTTTAATTTGTCGTGAAATCTTACCGTTGCAACGGGTAATAGGCGGAGTCTGAAGACTGCAAGCGCCAGGGAGTGCCAGCGCCATAGTTTGGTTGATATTGATCCCAAGCGCCGAGACGCCGCCGTTGAGGATCTGACATAGGCACTGCGGTTGCGAGCGGACGACGGTGGCCAACTGCGAGCAGCAGCTCGAAGACGGCGTCGACGAGTTGCCGTTGATGTAATTGAGGCAAGGCGAGAGGCTGATCAACACATTTCTACAATCCGAGGACTGTGCCACTGCTCCTCCTGCCCATAACATGGCCACCACTGCCAAAACAAGATTCAACTCCATCTTTCTGGCTTCCATTGCCATTGCCAAAAAAGCTTTCTCTGAGCGATGTTAATGTTGGGGTTTGATTTTCAGAGGATTTGGTCTGTGAAGTTGTGGTGTGGGGAAGGAGAATGGGGAATTTTATAGGAAAATTGGACATAGTTTGTAGAGGCAGATGAGTGTTGGGTTTTGTTGGTGAACGAATTTTCCTACTTTCTTTAACGAATCTATTATGAGAATTTGGTAGGTGGGTTCGATTCTCTTTGAGATCCCAATTGTGTTTGGATTGTAAGATTAATTCCACAAGTGATTGTTAATTTGAAAGGTTAAATATACATATTTTAGTCTCTTAAGTTTGACTGTTTTTTCCAAATTCGTCCTTTTTTTTTCATTTGAAGTATTTCAATCTTATTCATCATGTTTTAACATTTATCTATCCTTGTTGGTGTGTTAAAATTGACTCATGATAAGTTTACATGACATGATACATAGTAATATAATAAATTTTCAAAAAGGAATATACATGGTCAACCTATAAATAAGAGGAAAAAATGAGTAAGACAGGAAAAATATTTTTTTTTCTTTTTGTGAAAAAAGTAAATAGCTGTCAAATATTTAGTCGCCTACTAGTATAGACAAGTTTTTTAGATTTGAAAAAAGAATTAGGCCATCTAATAGAAGAACTCTTAAAAATTTGTAGGAGAAATTAGAAAATTTTCATTCTTTAAGTGGCCTAATTTCTTTTCTAAATTTTTAGCACCTCAGGTTTGGTTTAACTTTATCGTTATCTAATTTTAACATTCAGCAATGAAGATAATATAATAGAAAAATGTTAAAGAATAAGGGATGGAATAGAAAGTTTTAAAAGAATAGGGACAAAACACATAATTAGCCTAATTGAGAAGTTGAGACCTTGGCCAATCATGAAGCTACAAATCTCCTTCCTAGTCAACAAATCCAAATTCAAAAAGAGGCCTATAAACATGCCACCTCACTCCAATCCCCCACCCACCTCCACTTCAAAAATTTCAAATCTTTCACATGTTTGTTAAAGTAGTTGAGCTCCAAAACCAACTCCCCATCAACCCTCTCCAATTTGTCCATCCCTTTCTATATATCCCCCCAACATTCCTCTGTTCCTCACACCAAATTCCCACAAAACCAAAGACTTCAAAAGCCAAAAATGAAACTTGTGAGCCCATTTTCATGCCTGGCCGTGGCACTGCTGCCTATGGCTTTGTTGGTGTCTCTTTTGCCAGTCAATGGGCAGATGAATGTGCCTTGTAGTGCCTCCATGATCTCCAGCTTCACCCCTTGCTTGAACTTTGTCACTAACAGCTCTGCCAATGGCACTTCCCCGACCACCGATTGCTGTAATGCGATCCGATCGCTCGCTAGAGGTGGCCGGGATTGCCTCTGCCTCATCGTCACCGGACGTGTTCCCTTTCAAATACCTATTAATAGGACTCTTGCCATTTCTCTTCCTCGCGCTTGTAACTTGCCTGGTGTCCCCCTTCAATGCAATGGTATGTTATATATATGCATGCATATAATCTCAAAGTGAAGAAGACTTATTCCCCTTAGCATAATCTTGATATGAATATAGTAAAACTTAATCCCTCTACATTAAAAAGTTTGTAAATAAGTCCATGATGTATATTTAGTCTACTTACTAAGATCAAGAACTTTTAGAATTGTGTTTGCCCTGTTTTTAATTTGTTTAATAGTTACATTACATAGGATGCTAACACCCATATATTATTTAAGGATTAGATCACAATGTGGGTCGATTTTAGGCATAATCTTTAAATAATTCTAACGTAGTTGATGGTAGAGACTTATGAACAATACTTACCTACAACGGTATAGGAGCTCTACTTACTCTATGATGTAATTTATTTTTATTCACATATCTGTTGGATGCAATAAAAATAAGGTTAAATTATAAAAAAATACCTTTGAACTTTTTCATTGATTTAAAAAAATATTCATATTTTTTTGAAAGTTGCAATATTGTTCTTGACCTTACATAAACATTTCAAAACTATCTTTGGAGTAGAAATTCGTTAGAATGTTGGACTAAAAATCAACACGACGGTGACCTGGAATGATGTGATAGTGACTAGGATGTTTGTCTGGATTAAGTTTGAAATAATGACATTCAGACACGTTGACTTTCGTCTAACATTTTAACAGTTTTTCTACTCTAAAGGCAGTTTTGAAACATTTATCAAAGTTTAAGGATAATATTGCAACTTTCAAAAAATATGACTATTTTTTAAATAAAAAACAAAGTTCAATAATACTTTTTATAATTTAGCCTAAAAATAAACTACTAAAAATAAGTCACAACAGGAAGTAACTAAAACTAAAAGCTCTTCCTTACCAGTGTGTAAACAAGTATTTATTATTTAGGAATCCTTTGTTTGAAGACAATTAAATTTCATGTACCAAACATACAATTTATTTTTATTTATTTATTTGGTTTATGAAATTTATTGGACTGGGTAACTTTGTTTCAGCCGCTGCTCCTGCTCCAGCTCCAGGTGCCATTTCTAAACAAATTTCATCTTCTTCCTCCCGTTCTTAGCATCAAAATTTCCAATTTTGCATAATTAATTCTTAATTATGTTTTGAAATTTACAGGTCCGATCTCTCTTGGACCAAGTCTCGCTCCAGAAGCTTCACCATCGGCCAGTCCTCAAGGTAATAATCTCACTCCATCGAATCACTCTGTTTTCTGTTTCAATCAAACTTGTAGCCAATTGTCTCAGAAAACTTGGCTTTTTACAGCGCCGGAACCCACCACGCCGGCTCTTACTCCTGCATCCGAAACTCCATCTTCTCCGGTGGTTCCTGACGCCGAAGCTCCGACGGCGACGGCCGGAAGCCGCCCGGTTCTGACTCCGTCCTCTGCCGTCCGTTCAAACACTCTGCCGCCTCCTTTTATTCTCCTGGGATTTGCATTTGTAATTTTCAAATTCAACTGAGTGTGTAATAGAAGAGCACATTATTGTTCTTATGGATTTCGATTCGTCGTTTTCAATTTTTGTTTTCTCTTGTAAGATATTTATTCGTTTGGAATTGATTGGAGTTTTATGATTCTGTTCTCTGTTACATTTGCCGAACGGTTAAGGGCATTTTGGGAAATTTGCTCGTTTTCCCGCCATTTTTTTTACCTTCAAATAATCGTTTAGAAAGGGACTTGTGATTCTAACGAATTTGCTAACAAACTGAAAACCTGAACGACTGACGAAGAAATCTCCGATTGTTTCGATCTTTGTAATTTCCTTTACAATTCCGAACCTCAACAATGGCGGCGATAATTAGCGTCCTCGCATCGTTAATTGCACTTCTCACGCCGTCGACTGCAATGGTTGCGATGTCTCCGCCGACGGGATGCACCACCAGAGAGCTCCTCTTGCTCTCGCCATGTCTGCCTTTCATTTCTGCTCCGCCGAACAATCTTTCCGATACGGTTCCTTCCGCGTGCTGCGAGGCGTTCTCCTCCGCTTACGATTCCGGAGGCGGCATTTGCCTCTGTTACTTTCTTCGAGAACCTCAGATTTTGGGCTTCCCGTTGAATAGTACGAAGCTGATCGCTCTGTCTTCGTTTTGTCCTCCCAGTGGTGGAATGTATTTGGAGAAGAATAGTTCTCTGGACTCGCTCTGTGCTTGTATGAATTTGAAATCGTTCTTCCCTCTTTTTCGTTCTTTATTGATGACTGGAATTTCTTGATTCTTGATCTTCCTCGGTTTTGATTTCGAATCGTTGATTCCAGCAATTCTTGTTTTCCGATGGTTTTATCTGCAATATTTAATCAAAGATGGCTTAATTTGAAAATTGATATCTTGTTTGTTTAATCAGCTTCACGAACTCTGCCTCCCCTTCAAAGCTCGAAGATTCCAGGAATTCAAGAACCTGATAGTCCTGGTAATTCTCTTCCGATTTCTTCTTGTGATATGTATTTCATCAATCTGGATTATCAGGGAAAATAACCCTTTCTTTAGCAAAGGATGATACTACAATCGGAATTTATTTATCTTTATCATCCCACACTAAGAAGTACGGAACTTCAGTTTGAGTGGATACGCATCAAACACTTCTGAACATATCAGACATGTGTTAGATAATAGTTGTAGAAAGGGATTATAGATTCGATCCAACATTTGTTAAGAATAATAAATTAAACACAAATAGTATTATAGAACGAAATATTTCAATTTTGAAAGCGAAATACATCAAACTCATTTTTTAAGCATATAAATGTTATATTTGTTTACTTCAAATTTCTTTGAGTATAAAAATAATATATTTATATTTTTTAATAATGTATATTTTAATAAACGTGTCTCTTTTGTGTTTGTGTCAAATCATGTCCTTGTCGTGTTGTATCCGTGTCTCATGTCCGTATATGAGCTTTTCTTTATCACAAAACTTAGGAACAAGTATTGACCAGGGCCATCCGGGCTTTTCTTTATCACAAAACTTAGGATCAAGTATTGACCAAGGTCATCCAAGCTTTTCTTTATCACAAAACTTAGGATCAAGTGGTGGCCTGATCAAATGAAAGATTTTTCTTTTTTATCAACAAATAAGACTTAAGTTAAATCTCTTCTTGATGGCTTTAATAATTAGTAGCTATTTGTGATCGATTACTGACAACATTTTAACGATTATGACCCTCAAATGTTTGCTAACGACCGTGCAGCTGACGAGAATACACCAGCTCCTGCGATAGGCTTACCACCATCTGCAATTGTATCATCATCAGCACCTGCAGATGAATCACCCCCGTCTCCGTCATCTGTAACAGCTAAAGGTTTGTCATTGACAAAAGATTGTATTGGTTTGTTCTTGTCAGCTTCACTCCTCTTCCTCATCCACATTTCGTCCATTTCTAGAGCAGTTTTTTAATAATCTTTGTATCGTTGTGTAACCATGGTGAAGAAATCTGGGTCATAGAGTTGACTGTCATTGTGATGGCAAAAGGTGTCAAACTTTACATAATTGGAAACTTTTTCTACTAGATCAACAGGAAATTATGATTATAGAATCTAGAAATATAAATCTTCTCTTTGTCGAGAAATGATCACTTGCTTTTCTTTTAAAAGCTCTCCTGTTGGATTTCTCCAACCTATGACATTTGAAAAGGAGAATCAGATTATAAAAGCATATGACTTCCAAAGCCGTAACTTTAGCACGAAAGTGAAGTTCAGTGACAAAAACTTGGACCTCCACCCTCAACGGGAAAGATTAGATACAAAAAGCACTCTTAAATTAACAGTAGAGTATATAGATAATGTTTCCAAGACATCTACAAAGATCTAAGAAGAGAAAAATAAGCAAGAAATTTTCTTTCTCCACTTCGTTTCTGGACTGGTACGCAAAAGTTACTTCCAACCATCAGACCATTCATCTTCATCAACAACCGGTTTAGAAAATTCCAAATCCGGCGGCTCTTCATTCTGGCCTGCTCCTTCAAATCCTGAACTTTGTCCCTCATGATTCTGGCCTGCTCCTTCAAATCCTGAACTTTGTTCCTCTTCGTTATTGCATGGATGTTCCTCATCTGTGGCATCCTGCCTTTCAGGGAGGGGACAACCTTGATATGAATCTTTGTCAACACACTGCCATAACAGCTTGCTCCAATAGACATCCTGCCAAAACAATAAGTCTTGCCATAAAGCGCTTTTCACGTGTTTTCTAAGTCTGGAAGTCATTATTTTCAAGTATCTTCTTAGTTATTGGAGAGACCCTAAGACACTTCACAACGCTATATCTTGCTCTCTCTTATCAAATATTCCCCTAAAAAATGTTCTCAAGACTACTGGGGTAGTATATTTATAAGAAAGAATAATACAGAGGATGCCAGGCATTCAAATTATTTATTTGAATGAAATTCACGACTAACTCGATGCACAATAATGTTGAGGATCCCACATTGGAAAAATGTAAAGAGACCTCACAATTTATAAGATACATGGGCTACTTCTCTCATTGCCAATTGGTTTTGAGATGGAACCCCATGTAATCTTGATATGGTATCAGAGCCCATTAAACCCAAACGGGTATTCGGTCCAAAAATTAAAAATTGGGATCCGATCCAAGAATAGTGAACCCAAAGTGGCACCATCTTGAGGGGGCATGTTGAGGATCCCACATTGGAAAAATGTAAAGAGACCTCACAATTTATAAGATACATGGGCTACTCCTTTCATTGCCAATTGGTTTTGAGATGGAACCCCATGTAATCTTGATAAATAAAACAATGAAGTAAGAACCAGGAGGGGAGTAAAACTAAAGGTCCGACAGCTGAAAAAAGAGGATAATACTAAACTTGAGGGGAATGTGCCTATTATGAATAAGTTTAAGAGTACACCATGCCTTAGATCCAGTAAAATATTAGACTCAGGTACACAAAATTTAGGTCACTAAAGATAATATTTCAATAACGAACAAATTTTATCAACAGTATTTTACAAGAACAGAATGCCAGGTTCAATCTGAAAAACATTTACTAAAGTAACAAAAATCACCTGATAGATTATATGGGGATTGCCAATTATGACCAGAAGAGATATAGCCCGGGTAATAGCCACATTAAACCTTCTTGGATTACTTAAAAACCCCAAACAGTAGGTTCTGTCAAACTCATTATGTTTGATTGTTGATCGAACAGTAGAAACAATAATCACTTGCTTCTCTTGTCCTTGAAATTGTTCTACACTACCAACCTTTATATCAACCATATCCAGGCTATCAAGGGCTTTCCTTATTTTGAGCACTTGTTGTCGATAGGGTGTTATGACCCCAATATTTTCCTCGATCAGATTTCCACCGGCAGTCAGTTTCTTTATAATCTCTACCACCTTGCTTACCTCAATTCGGTTGAACCATGATGGATTGTTGCCTTCCCTCTCATCACAACCTTGGATACCAAAGAAAAGAACAGGATACTCCTTACTAGGAAGTACTTCAAGAATATCTGCTGTATCCGTGAGGAAACTTTTTTCATCTTTACATGCAATTAATTCACCACCATAGAACAATGTAGAAGGAAGATGCAAGATATCCGGATGACATCTATAGTTTCTTAACAACTTTATGACATAGTTTTCATCCCCAGTGCAGTAATATTCACATTCAAAAAGCCTCTCCAAATATGATTTACCCAATCCATAAATTTCTGCTTCTTTAGAGTAAATCACTGGACCTAATTGCATGGGATCGCCAGCAAGAACGACAACTGTTTTCCTAAGACAGAGGTTGGATACAGGAATAATCGTTTCTGGCTCTGAAGCTTGGCCAGCCTCATCTAAGAAAATGTGAGAGAAGTGACCACGCTTGATATCTTCTGCATATAGAAGGGAAGTACTTGTATAAGTTGATACAACAATCCTATAGCGCACAAGGGCATTGCGTGGAGGACACTTGAAAATTTGTTCATCAAAGAAACAAAAACGAAGGTGATCAGGCTTGACTTCCTCATATTGCCGTGTGCTAGCATTAAGCCTGAAAACATCATTATCACGAATTTCAACACCCTCCTCACTGAGGAGTTTCTCCAGTATATGGTCTGCAGCACTATTTGAAGGAGCACAAACAAGTATCCGAGCATTCTCTCTTGTTGTGTAGAGTTGAAGGATAGCTTCCACCAAGGTTTGAGTCTTACCAGTACCAGGAGGTCCATGAACTAAATAAGGTGGCGCTCCTCTGCAACCGAGGATCATCTGAACACAACGCATCTGTTCCTCATTGATATTTTGAGTTATAGGCACCAACGGATAAGTCTTTATATATCTTCTGTCTGAAAACTCATATGGAAACAGAAACTCCTTTGCCAAACTTTCTGCAGCATCAATAGCCTGATAGAACCTTCTCATGTTAATTCTGTTATAGGTAAACTGGACATTATACAGATTGTCATCTCTGTGGTTAATGTGAAATTCTGGGGCAAATTTTAGGTAAACTTGATCAGCCTCAACATGATGAATATAGCCCTGCACAATACTGGAATTGATTATGGAACAAGGACAAGGACATTCTGAATATTAAACCAAAAATTTGCACATCATAACACCACTTACAGAAAAGATGAAACAAACACAGGTAAAAGATTATACTACCATTAGCCATTCTCAAGTAATCAAGAAAAGTATGCACATTAACTTTTTCGTGTGATAAAAGTACAACCGACTCCAGTGTCAGAAATGGACTGCTTAAAGAATTTTATACAAGAGTATGGCACATGGTTTTAGGGTATAGGTATTCCGTATTCATGATTTGACAATGGAGAAAAAGTAAGATAACATTAAAAATCATTGACAGTTAATGCTATAGAATCTATTATATCAGAATCCAGCCATACTTCTGTACGGGATAGAGCAGTGTTTATAGAGCACATAAGTACAATCTGCATACTCAAGTTCACCTAAGAACCCTAGCAACCTGCATGTGTCTGTTCATCAAGAACAGTTTCTCAAGAGCAGGAATATTTTCTAAACATGATTGCATATACACGGGAGAAGAAGAAGACTCTCAATATTAATGCAGACCTAGACCTGATAAGCAGAAACCGAGTCATTTGCTCTGGAAGGCATCTTGGCAAGAATATAGTCTCCATGGACAAGTGAAGGCCTTCTCTCAGCAAGCCCTGGAACCTCGAGGGACAAAAAATTATGTCCCTTTCTTTTCATAGTTACACGTTCCATGTCATAAGCTTTCATATCTTCCTGTAGGCAATAACTAACCAAATTTCACATAATCTCAAAAAGAAATGTGTAAATACATTCACATCCTCATTTATTTTTCATTCATAAAATACATATATATATTTACCTCCAATTGTATTTCTTCCATGTTCAACAATGTCATGAAATAGGGAATGTAGGTATCTCTTTTAAGTCCTTCTCTAACAGCACTAGGAATTTCCTTTCTGCTAAGTTCATCTCTAATTCCACTTGGGATATCATAATAGAGAAGAAAATTTCTGAATCCTCGACCTTGCGTTCTAACGGGACGTGAGCCAGGAATATAAGAATCTACTACCTCGTGCCTCTTTTTCCTATCTCTTGAATATGGCTTCCTAGAAGCCAACGGCTGGGAAATCTTATCATCTGCTAACAGAAAAGAAACTCGTTCTATTCTCTCATTGCCAACATCAAAATGCACCACTGTTGTGTGCAAGCCAATTTCCTTCGGTTTGCAAGACAGCCATATAGTAAGAGTCTCATCCGGATGGATCATTCTATCCTCCAATGAAAAGGACTCCAAGAAAGCTTGTACAGCTTCTATGTTAGCATTTCCTGAAGGGGGCTCCATTAGAGAGAGTGTAAACGAGTTTTCGGGATTGGATGCATAAATATTAACAGCCCATAGGTCCACCGATTCATCAGTGGTGTTCTTGATGGTAATTGCATCTGCCACTGTTTCTCCGACGAAAACTGATTGAGGTTTGCCATTCACAAAAGCAAATGGCACTGAAATGATAACTGGACCTTCCTCAATAGGATTATAGCTGCAAACAGATTTATCATCTTCGTAGTCAATATAGGAAATCTCTCCTTTGTCTTTGATGACAGAACAATCGTCGCCCCAATTATCACTACTCGTACCCATTGTCAAGAGGAAACTGACAGGAGAAAAGGGAAATCATAACATTTAAACTCCTCACTCATATATTGAATTTCACAAAATAAAAGCAGACAAGTTAAAAGAAAGAAACTGAAATTCCATGTTCAAATACTCCATAGAGAATGAAGATTATATGCATAATCAACCAACACATGAAATGAAAACATAAAACCCACCATCCATGACCAACTAAATCTATCTTGCCGGCATGTCACAAAGCTAAAAAACCACCTAATCGTCAAAACCAAATAACCAAACAAGAATCATCTGCCAAAATCCCAGAGCTCCGAGCTCCAAATTATTGGATTAAGATGTCAGAACTCCCAATACAGAACAGATTAAACCATCCATAAGCCCAACTTTATTCCGAGCCGATTAAAAAAAACCCGTCGAGACTCCAAAATTAAGCAAGACCCAGAAATAATGCAGTAGACATCGACACCCCGAAATCAAACAATCCAAAAAAAAAAAAATGTATGAAATTTTGAGACGCCAAAATCGAGCAAGCAACAAAACCCAGAAATAACGTATTTACGAAGTCAGTGGACATGAAAAGGAAAACTAGCTTGGGAAAGACAGAGACGAAGAAAACTCACTTTTGATCGAAGCTTATAATAAACCAGGACTCTGCAAGGGAATGTTGGCTCCAGTCCACTGCAGAATGCAAATTAAGGGTTAAAATGGGGTCCCCTTCAAGTAAACTCACTTCTGATCATCACTCATAACAATAATGCTTTCCGGGTCACCGCTAATACAAATCAACACGATAATTCTTTCCGAGCCTTCTTATAAACGTCAAATTGCCGAAATAGCAACTTTGATGTAATTTTACAATAAACCTAATTATTCAGGAAAGAAGAGTTTGGTTCACCAAGAATTTTGTAGGTTCCGGTTGCACTTGAGATTTAGCTGAAAGGGAGGCGTTATACAACTACTTACGGAAGACCCTCTATGTTTCCTTGTACACTACCGGTCAAAGAGTCCTCTTTAATGGCCCATTTCCTAGTCCCCTCTTTTTTCTTTTTTTACTAAACTATTAAAAAAGAATACTCCTAAACTTTACTCTTTGTATCAAAAATACCTCTAATCTTTTGAAATTTACAATATTACCCTTGACATTTCATAAACACTTTTTTTTTCATAGGAAACAAAAACTACCTTAGAGTAAAAACAAAAACAAAAACACTTTAAAACTGCCTTAGAGTAAAAAAACCGTTAAAATATTGGACGAAAAATCAACGTGACACACTGTAGAAAAACCGTAAAAATGTTGGACGAAAAGTCAACATGACCCTCCCAACCTTATCCATATACTATGACTCTTTAATTATTTCTTAAACATATCCTCTCGTATGTCAACCACGTACTGTTCAAAATTACACTAATAACTTTAGATTTTTCATATAATGGATAATATTATATTGTAAATAAAATAATCAAAATTATTATTAATTATTAAATAAATCTTTAATTACGAGGTTTTATGACATATAAATCCCAACAATTTTTTCCTTAAATGAAATTTGTTTTGTTTGTCAAGGTTAATATTGTAACTTTAAAAATAATAGAAATATTTTTTAAAGAAAAGTAAAATTCAAAGATATTTTTTATAATTTAGCCATATATATATATATATATATATATATGATCAAGAATCAAGAGATTTTAAAAAGTAAATAAATAAGTGAAAACCCACTTCCTAGTATTCCCATTTTTTTTTTTCAATTTCTTGTTCAACGAAAGTTGCTTTGATGTCTTAAAAATAGATACAGTTCTAAAAAAAGCTTTATTTTTCTTCTCCAAAATTTTTCTTCTAAAAGATATCAGTTTTTTCTTAAAACCATAAGGTGTCTAAAAAAAATAGAAACCTTGTAGGTCCATCCATAGGAGAAGACTCGTGTGTATAGTAGGTATAAAGTAGAAGATGTGAGTCTTAACTTCAAACTTTCAAATCCATTTTCCTAAAATTAAGCTGTTCAATAAATAGAGGCAACTCTAATTGGAGCACAAGCGCTTCCAATGAAGACTGAAGAACCAGGCCTCAGCAGGACATAACATTTGTATACAAAACACAGAGAAAGAATGACAAAACAAAAAGCATGTTCTGCAACAATGTCAAACTCCTCAGACTGGAAGCGCTCCAGTGTCTTTAATGGATTGACGCCATGCAACCTCTCTTGCCCCATCCTTGTCTACAATCTTGATCACAAAGTTTGGTGGAGCCACAACCAGCCTTGAACGTATCTCGACGATGCACTTATCAACCAAGTCGATCGCCTCCTCGACTGACATGCCGCTATGGTAATGCCTGTCCATCATAGAGAGTGAAAAGTAGGATCCATAACCAAAAGCACCTTTCTCAACCTTGTGAAGCGTTGCAATGTAATCGATGTAGTAAAGTGATGGGCCAGTCTCCTTATCATAACCAGCCATGAGGATATTTACAGAGTATGGATTCTGAAATTAAAAGACTTCAGTTAGTTCAGTAAGACTCAACAGTGGCAGTTGCCTAACAATTCCAGGAAAAATGCTGTACTGTACAAGCACAAAATAAACTCTGAAGGCAGAAGAGCTGCCTTAGAAAATTTTACTAGCTTCAACATTTCAGTCTAAACCCCCCCCCCCCCCCCCCCCGAACTACGTGTCATATGCTATAACACTTGATAGATAGATTTGAAACAGACAAATCTCTAGACATTCAAATCCAGGAAAAGGAGATGGGATAGACATATGTTGCTCATGATTCTGAACCCTCGAACAGAAAAGTGATGGTGACACCATGTCACATATGGAACTTGGCAGGGTTAGATTAGATGCTTCTTACTTGAGAAGAAGTCATGATAAGTTGACCAACAAAATAAATAAATAAATAAAAGATGGATATCCACAATGCAGCCTTATCATATGTTAGGATCATTGCCAAAGTGAGAATAGCTCGGCGGTAATTGGCATGTACTCCTTCCCTTGAGGTCGGAGGTTTACATCCTCATACCCCACATTTGTTGTATTCAAAAAAAGATGTTAGGATTGCTAGGCAATTTGCTGGACTTGTGCATATAATACTAAATCATATTCATATGCATTGCTATCATGCTATGTGATCATCTTGAATAATCTAATTTGATTATCTAAAACTCATTAGATAAGGTTCTACCATCTCAACCTATCACCATCAAGTAGCCATGCCCAGTAAGTACAAGAACTGCCCAGTCCATACCTGCTCCGAACAATTCTACCAAATATTTTACCATCTGAACCACCTAATCTATCTAAATATTGGGTAAAATCAATCATCTGAATGGCAATGCAGAAACACCAAATTACTAAGTCCAAGCTATATACCTCCAAATCCTGCAACTCGTTACACTCTCACATTCAGTATGCAAGTTATGAGAAATGAACAAGAACAACTACCCAATAGCATGCAAATTTTCTTACCTTTCTTTTTTATTTTATTTTATTATTATTTTTCTTTTTTTAGAGAGAAACAGATATTTCGTTGACCACTCAAGGTGGATTACAAAAAGGATTTCCAATTGCAAATTAAAGTAGAACGACTAAGATCTTTAAAAGGGTGTGAACATAGCATTAAAAATAACCAAATCCCTAAAGCTTACGAATGTGGAGTACTTATCGTTGAAGACCTGTTCGTTCCATTCACACCAAAGGAACCAAAAGAGAGAGCGGTTAAATTTTCTTACCTTTCTAGACATCGTACTAGGGAAAAAGGTAATGATGCTAAAACAAAGGTTCACACATTAGACGTGTGTCACGTGTTACTGAATTCTCATAAGAAAATTGCCTCAACTCCAAACATTCTGCAGCCATAAACTTCCAAGAAAGGAAGTATAGCTACAACCTATCAATACCACAACATAAAAGATTTGTTTGTATCCTCTTAGAAATAACCACCAATGATTTTTGTCACCAAAAGTTCGTTCATCACTTAATCTCTCTAACTGAACACTAATCCCATTTTCTAATCTTAAAACATTATTAAAAAAAAAAAGGTATATAGAATAACAGGAGAAAGTAGAAAATGCTTGAATTTGCTTCCTAACAGGAATAAGAACCAACTCTCAGCCCGTATGCGTTAAGATTAATCAGATAATGATAAGAACAAAGTACCACATCATATTTAACAGTCTAACATATAGCAGTCTAATGCAATCCTCCCCGCAATGAAACATCCACTGCTCAGAAAGCTACACTACCATGAAGTCAAGTACTGTGAAAGGAAGAAATCAAATGACTCAAGAATTTGACAAACAATATACTTCGATCACTGAGTCACCCAGGCAAGAGATAAGCCTACTAAGTATAAAAATGCACATGAGGTGGGACCAAACCCATGAATTTGAAGTCAAATTTATTATGAATTTGAAACTCTGGGCCAACCCAGAGACTATAAGACCAGAGCTATAGTATTGTGAGATCAGGACAACTAGATCCCATCCCATATAGCCCGGACGGCATCAAAAGAAGGTAAAAGTTCAAATGGACCTCCAAATACCCTAATATAAACATTTCAAATCATATATATTAAAAAAAAAAAAAAAAAAAAAAGGAATAATTATGTACCTTTCTCAAGGCAGTGGCGAGCTCGCCTCGGGTAAAATTAGCAGCAGCAGCAGTAGTCAAGGGGATTCCATTTCGGAACTGATACAACGCCACATTCTTCTGAATGTACTCGGTGAACTGAACCCTAAAAGGACGAGAGGAAAAAAAACAATCAAACCCCCAGATTTCTGAGAAAACAAAAACATCAGTAAAAGCTCTGTAAATCAACCTGTCACCAGGCTCGCCGCTAGCGGCGACGAGCTTGTGAGAGTCGAGGACCATAATCTTGTCCTCGTTTGATTTATGGACCAAGATGCTGTGTACCGCCGAAGAATCGGCAGCAACAATGGCGAAACCATTACCCACTAATCCGAAAACACATTCCATAATCTTCTTCTCTAGAATCCAATCCACCACTCTTCGATCCTTCGCCTGCGAACAGTCCTTCCCTTTCTCTTTATAAAACGGTATTTTCCCGATCGTCTGCTCTAACAAAGTGCCACCGGCAGCGACTTGAGCAACACGTTGTCTTGTAAATTCTGCAAAAACTGTGGCGAGTTTTTGAAGATGGATTGTTTTTTAAGTTCTGGAAAATGGGAAAATTGCCTCGGCCAAGTGAGGATTGGGCCTGGGCCTCTAAGCCCAACCCACGTTTAGAGTATGGGCTACAACTTTACAAGTTAGAAGACACGGAGAGTGTTATGAAAAAACTCATAAATTCGGTGCAAATTGTTGTAAAATTGAGAGGCGAAACCGGGCACCAAAACTTTACCAAATCATATAATAATAATAATAATAATAATAATAATAATAATACTAATAATAATAATAATAATAATAATACAAAAGTTGAAATATAAAAGAGTATATATATATATAATATAAACAAAAGTTAATGGAAATTTATGGCAAATGAAAATAGAGAAAGTGGAAAAGATTGGAGAGGATTGGTTTCATTTCCAAAAATGTATATATATCATTTATCCAAAATGAACCACTATTTATAGGAAATTTGGAGAGCATGATGTGGTCTATTTGGACACCAATCTATGGCATTTGTTGGACACATGGAGGACACTTTGGCTATGGAGAAAAAACCACTTGGCATGGATATAAATGGGCATGTGGAATGGGCATTTACTTGTCATATTTACAATACTCCCCCTTAAATGCCCATTTATATAAAATATGCCTCGTTAAAACCTTACTAGGGAAAAACCCAATGGGAAGAAAAACCCTAGTGAAGGAAAAAGAGTACATATTTTATATAGTTTACTATAATACATTCACTCCCCCTCATGGAGACATCACTTAAAGTCTTTGAATCGCCGCATTCCAATGCTATATACTAATTTATCGAAGGTTGCAGTTGGTAATGCCTTCGTAAATAAGTCAGCCAAGTTATCTTTCGAACAAATTTGTTGTACAGTGATATCGCCATTTTCTTCAAGATCATGAGTATAGAAGAGTTTTGGTGAGATATGCTTTGTTCTATCTCCTTTGATATATCCTCCCTTGATTTGAGCTATACATGCTATGTTATCTTCGTATAACATCGTTGGAACAGGTTTACTTGAAGATAAGCCACATGTCTCATGAATGTGTTGTGTCATCGATCTTAGCCATACACATTCTCGACTTGCTTCATGAATAGCGAGGATTTCAGCATGATTTGAAGAAGTGGCCGTTATAGTCTGTTTCACTGATCGCCACGATATAGCAGTTCCTCCACATGTGAATAGATAACCTGTCTGAGATCTAGCTTTGTGTGGATCAGATAGATAACCAGAATCTGCATAACCAACTAGATCATATTTTGATTTGTTAGAATAAAATAAACCCATATCAATTGTCCCTCGAAGATATCGGAGTACATGCTTAACTCCGTTCCAATGTCTTTTTGTAGGATATGAACTATATCTAGCTAATAAATTTACTGAAAATGCAATATCTGGTCTTGTGTTATTAGCCAAATACATAAGTGCACCAATTGCACTAAGATATGGTACTTCAGGACCAAGTAGTTCTTCACTGTCATCTCGAGGTCGAAATATATCTTTCTTTACATCCAGTGAACGAACTTCCATTGGAATGTTCAATGGATGTGCTTTATCCATATAGAATCTTTTTAAGATTTTCTCTGTATAAATTGATTGATGAACAAATATCCCATCTGCTAAATGTTCAATTTGCAAACCAAGGCAAAATTTTGTTTTTCCAAGATCTTTCATCTCGAATTCTTTCTTAAGATATTCTATTGCCTTGGATAACTCTTCAGGAGTTCCGATTATATTTAAGTCATCAACATATACAGTTATAATAGCAAATCCTGACTGAGATTTCTTTATAAAAACGCACGGACATATTGGATTATTTTGGTATCCTTCTTTCAACAGATATTCACTCAGGCGATTATACCACATTCGTCCTGATTGTTTTAATCCATATAATGATCTCTGTAACTTTATTGAATACAATTCCCGAGAACTTGATTCATATGTTTCTGGTATTTTAAATCCTTCTGGGATTTTCATATAAATGTCATTATCCAGAGATCCATATAAATACGCCGTGACTACATCCATTAGATGCATATCAAGCTTTTCATATACAGTCAGACCAATCAAATATCTTAGCGTTATTGCATCCACCACAGGAGAATATGTCTCCTCATAATCAATACCAGGCCTTTGCGAGAATCCTTGTGCAACAAGTCTCGCTTTATATCTTGTGACTTCATTCTTTTCATTTCTTTTCCTTACAAATACCCATTTATATCCCACAGGTTTGACGTTTTCCGGTGTTGGGACTACTGGTCCAAAAACCTCACGTTTTGAAAGTGAGTTCAACTCTGCTTGGATTGCTTCTTTCCACTTCGGCCAATCCTTTCTACGTTGACATTCTTTGATAGATTTTGGGTCAAAATCGTCACTTTCATGAATAATATCGTGAGCAACATTATAAGAAAAAATGTTATCAATAATGATATCATTTCGGTTCCATCTCTTTCCTGTTGTAACATAGTTTATAGAAATTTCATTATTATCCTCAAGCGTTTGATTTTCATCAATACTCTTTTGAGTAGTTGTATTCTGGATTTCTTCTGGAACATCCATACCTTTTATTGAATCATTTTGATTCTCAACTACTTTTCTTTTTCGAGGATTTTTATCTTTAGAACCTATTGGTCTACCACGCTTCTGGCGTGCTCCAGACTCATTATTGACAACTTGTTCCTTTGGGATATCAATTTTTGATGGAGCATTTGCAGCTGGTATATATGATTTAGTCACACATTTAGTATCTGTGAATGCATCTGGTAGTTGATTTGCTATATTTTGCAAATGAATTATCTTTTGAACTTCAAGTTCACATTGATTTCTACGAGAATCTAAATGAGATAATAACGATGCATTCCATGTAATTTCTTTTTCCAACTTCTTAATTCCTCCCCCTAATGTTGGAAAATTTGTCTCATTAAAATGACAATCAGCAAATCGTGCAGTAAATACATCACCCGTCAGGGGTTCAAGATATTTAATAATTGATGGGGAATCAAAACCAACATATATTCCTAACCTCCTTTGAGGACCCATCTTAGTACGTTGTGGTGGAGCAATCGGTACATATACTGCACATCCAAAAATTCTTAGATGGGAAATATTTGGCTGCTGGCCATAAGCTAATTGCATTGGGGAGTATTTATTATAAGCTACTGGCCTAATACGTGCCAGTGATGCAGCATGCAAAATAGCATGACCCCATACCAATGTAGGAAGTTTAGCTCTCATAAGCAATGGTCTTGCAATTAGTTGCAGACGTTTTATAAATGATTCTGCTAGACCATTTTGTGTATGAACGTGAGCTACAGGATGTTCAACACTTATCCCAATTGACATACAATAATTATTAAAAGTTTGGGATGTAAATTCACCAGCATTATCAAGTCGAATGGTCTTAATTGTATTATCAGGAAATTGTGCTTTTAACTTAATTATTTGAGCAAGTAATCTTGCAAATGCAAGATTTCGACTTGATAATAAGCATACATGTGACCATCTGCTGGATGCGTCAATTAATACCATAAAATATCTAAATGGACCACTTGGTGGGTTAATAGGTCCACAAATATCACCTTGAATTCGCTCTAAAAATGCAGGTGATTCAATCCCCACTTTAGCTGGTGATGGTCTAATAATTAATTTCCCTTGAGAACAAGCATCACATGACAACTCATTGGATTGAAGAATCTTCTGGCTCTTTAAAGGATGTCCATGTGAATTCTCAATAATTTTTCTCATCATTATTGATCCTGGATGACCCAATCGATCATGCCAAACACTGAATATTTCTGGATTCATGAACTTCGGGTTCATTATTGCATAACTTTCGATTACTCGTATATGAGTATAGTATAATCCAGAAGAAAAAGCAGGCAGTGTTTCTAATATACGTTTTTCATGTGAAACAATAGATGTTATATAGAGACACTCTATATTATTTTTACAATCAGTTTCAACATGATAATTATTTTCACGTATATTTTTAAAACTTAATAAGTTTCTTTTCGATTTGCTAGAGAACAGAGCATTATTAATTGTAAATCTTGTTCCTCTAGGCAAAATAAAGTTTGCTTTTCCAAAACCTTCAATCAGATTTGCAGAACCTGATATAGTATTGACTTTTGCTTCCAGCATTGTCAATCTAGTAAAATATTTTCTATTTATGAGTATCGTGTGCGTAGTTGCGCAGTCTGCCAGACATAAATCCTCATTGCTCATTTTCGAGTTACTCAACATATTGAAATTGTTCATATTTCTTCATTGAAAAGAAAAGAAAAACGATTACAAAGAGTCTTAAATATATATACAAACAAAACAACAACAAAAACATACTAAACAGTACTTAATTATATATTTTCATACAAATCATCATCTACTTGTTTGATTGCATCAATTCTCTCTCCAGGAGATTCAAAATAATCAGCTACATCAAGATGCATCATATTGGAGGGGTCAAACACATCATCTTCTTGAATGGCAAGATTTACCTCCACATTCTTTCCTTTTCCTTTTTCCTTCAGGGAAGCTTGATAGAGATCAACAAGGTGTTTTGACGTACGACAGGTACGTGACCAGTGCCCAGTCATTCCGCACCGGAAACATTTATGTTCATCACCTTTCGAACTTCTATCTTGTGGAGCCTTTCCTTTATGATCATCACTTCGTGTGGGTTTCTTAAAATTATAATGTCCACCACGAAAATAGGTATTTCTTCCTCTACCGCGGTCCCGACCTCGACCACGACCACGACCTCGACCACGGTTATTAAAATTCACAGCATTCACTTCAGGGAATGGTGTTGCTCCAGTTGGTCGGGATTCGTGATTTTTCATCAATAACTCGTTATTTTGTTCAGCAACGAGAAGACATGAGATAAGTTCAGAATATTTTGCAAAACCCTTCTCTCGATATTGCTGCTGCAGGAGCATATTCGAGACATGAAAAGTGGAAAATGTCTTCTCTAACATATCAACATCAGTAATCTTTTCTCCGCATAATTTTAATTTTGAACTAATTCTGAAGATTGCGGAATTATACTCACTTACTGATTTAAAGTCCTGCAACCTCAGGTGCATCCAATCATAACGAGCTTTTGGAAGAATAACTGTTTTTTGATGATCGTACCTTTCTTTCAAACCTTGCCATAGAACGTAGGGATTTTTTATTGTAAGATATTCCATTTTCAATCCCTCGTGAAGATGATGGCGAAGGAAGATCAGGGCTTTTGCTTTTTCTTGATTTGATGCATCATTTCCTTCTTTAATTGTTTCTCCAAGATTCATAGAATCTAAATGGATCTCAGCGTCAAGGACCCATGACAAGTAGTTATTTCCATTAATATCCAGGGCCGCAAATTCTAGCTTTGTAAGGTTTGCCATAATAACAATTTAGCGGGAAAAATGACAGAGTCTGGTGCTGATAACGTGTTGTAAAATTGAGAGGCGAAACCGGGCACCAAAACTTTACCAAATCATATAATAATAATAATAATAATAATAATAATAATAATAATAATACTAATAATAATAATAATAATAATACAAAAGTTGAAATATAAAAGAGTATATATATATATAATATAAACAAAAGTTAATGGAAATTTATGGCAAATGAAAATAGAGAAAGTGGAAAAGATTGGAGAGGATTGGTTTCATTTCCAAAAATGTATATATATCATTTATCCAAAATGAACCACTATTTATAGGAAATTTGGAGAGCATGATGTGGTCTATTTGGACACCAATCTATGGCCTTTGTTGGACACATGGAGGACACTTTGGCTATGGAGAAAAAACCACTTGGCATGGATATAAATGGGCATGTGGAATGGGCATTTACTTGTCATATTTACAATACAAATTACTTTTTTTTTTTTAATATAATTTTACAATTACAATTCAACTATGAATTGAGAATTTGCAAGTTTTTTTTTTAAATAATTAGAAGATTCACTTCAATGATTTTCAAATTTTGTAACTCATGAGCCAACTGCCAAGTACTATTAAAATAATTTTAAGCACTCATTATAATTTGAAATTCTTCTTTTTTTATTTTTTATAAAGATTTTCCAATTTTCGTTTAGTTTAATAATATGTGAGGATAAAAATTTGAACTGACAATACATTACATTGAATGTGGTCAACGAGTTGTATTGGTTAAGCTTACTGTTTGTTTTGTCTTGTCAACTTACATTTATTAAAGTAGGTGATTATCCATCTGACATTCCTTCAAATTACTTTTGTTATGTTCAATGTTCTCTACTTAGAAGTTGTATTATTTTATTCTTCATTTATCTAAGGTGACCAGACACTTGTGGAATAACAAGGTTCATTGCTGATTGAAAACTTTTCATATTTTCTCTGCTTGAACCTTCTATTCTATGCTTTCTCTGTTTTTCTTTTGTTCTCTACTTAAAATCAAGTCAAACTTCTAACTTTTTAGTTGAGAATATAATGTTTTAACTAATTGAGATATGGTCAAGTTGGTGAAAACTAACGAAAGAATACCTTTGTACACATGGAGATGTGCATAAATTTCATGAAGAAAAATCATTAGTAAAATTTCATAGAAATATATGATTAGTAGATTTTTATTATAAATAAATTATTTTTTGTTACTTGTAGATGTTACGTACTCTCTGACCATTTCATTCTTGTGCCTTAAAATTTCCAATTTAGTCTTTTTCTTTTTCTTTTTTCTGTTTAAATTGCAAATAGGATGATTTCAACCTCTAACTTTAAAGCGATAAGTAATGTTTTCACTAGTTGAGATATGCTCATGTCAACTCTAATTTATTCTTTATAGTTTAGTTAACATTTCTACAAAAAAACAAAATCTTTCTATCACAAGGTAAGAAAGTAAAACCCATAACTTCTAGTCAACTTTTAGGTCCCGTTTGTTTTACTGGTTTTGAGATGGATTTTGGCAATGGTATAAAAAACCAATGTTTGTTTTATTAATTTTTACTTTTTAAAACCCAAGTAATTATTACTCATGGATAAAAATAACCCATGAACCATGAGATTTTATTATCCATGTAGGAGATGAGTTTTTTTTACTTGAGACTTTTTTTCTTGGAAAATGAAGAAGAGAAAAGAGAGAAGAGAGAGAAAAATAATAATTAAACTTCCAAATATTAATTATCATCCATATCCAAACACTTAACACATACATGAGTTATTTTTATGCATGGGTAATAATTACTTGGATTTTTAATTCCTAGATATTGTATATTTACAATCCAAATGGGCCCTTAGTTGTAAATTGCCTCCCGATTTCTCTTTATAATCTTCAAAAATCTTAATCTCCAAAATTTTCTAACAACCTATTTTCTATTTACCCATCAATTTGAACATGGCTTATTGGTTAAAATATCTATATCCCTTAAAGTGAGGTATGTCTGAATTTTTAATCTCATATCACTGTAATATTTCTTTTAAAAAATAACTTTTTTTCCATTTACCCAAAAACACCCAACTATCTATCTATTTTTCTTTCATATTCTAACTCTAATATAGTCAATCTAATACAAAACCATTCCATTTACCACTCACACATATCTAATATTGTTATTACCGTCGCCTTTATCTACTCTTTATATCTATGTCAAAAGAAAAAACTAATGTTCATTAATAGAAATGTTTATCTACTCTTTATATCTAGAAAATTTGATTATATCATTAACCAAAAAATCAGAGGTTTAAATCTCTATCCCGCGTGTTCAAAAAATCAGAGGTTCAAATATCTACCCCTCATGTTGTTAAACTCAAAGATTTAACAAACCAATTGAAACTTGATTGAAAGTTTTAAAATTAAGGGTGAAAAATGAGCTCAAATACAAAAGTTATCTCTCTTTGGGTAGTGAAGGAACTTGGGATCTTTCCATTAGAATGGAGAGATTTCAGTTCTCAAGGATCAGTAGTAGTACAGTCATGACTCCTTCTCTTTCTTTCTCTCTCCCTCGCTCAGACTGAGAAGAGAAGGCGAAGACGGCGGGTTGTTGTTGTTGGGACACGGCAATGCCCCTTCAGGGTGGCAAGGAGCCCCCTCACTCATAATGCAGGTGCACAAATAAAATGGAAGCTCTGCATGAGTATCACAAAAAGATTCAACTTTTCCAATCCCCACGTAACATGGTTGACATGTCAACCTGCACTTGTCCTCATTCGGACACCCGCCGTCGATCACCGACAATCTGCACTGCCCCACCACTGTCTCTGCCACCTCTGCATTCGCATACAAAACATCATAAACAATCGTTATAAAGATAATTATACCATAACTTATCGACTTAAGTTTTGAATTTAGTAGTAGTTTAACATGTATTAGAATAGTAGTTCCTATCTTCAAATTCCTATAATGTCAATTCTTTCTTCTATTATTAACATTGACAATCATCACCTGTGGAGCCTTGTGGAAAGAAAAAACAATATAATGTCAATTCTTTCTTCTATTATTAACATTGACAATCATCACCTGTGGAGCCTTGTGGAAAGAAAAAACGAATTTTGTGGTGAGGTAGGCATTTACAATGTCGTATTTGTACCTGATAAGAATAGCGACATTAGCAGAAGGAAATAAAAGGGAATGGAGAGCTTGAAGATTAACATCGCTTTTATTTTATCTCTTAAACTATGCTCGAATTGATTTTGTGTGAGAGCATGTGAATTTATAGTGAGAGAAGAGTGGCTTTGAGGTAATGAGATAAAATCCCAAAGATTTGGTGTATATGCATATACGTAGAATTAAAAGGCTGGAGTGAAATTTCTGAGGATACTTAGAATCGTTTCTTTTATGAGAATTAAATGGCTGAGTCTGAAATGTTTATTTGGTAATCTATAGGAGTTATAGCTTATTTGTATTTGTTTTACAGCATGATATAGGAAAATGAAATGGTTAATTAAAGAAATCAAATAATTATAAGAGAATTAATTATAATTGTAGCTGCAAAGTTTCAATTTTATCAACATTTAAACACAAACATCAAAGAATATAAAATTCTCTTTTCTTTGTTTCAAAAAGGAAAAAAAAAGATCTGTTTTCTTATTCTTGGTATCCAATAGAAACATTAAACATACTTTTAGTTATTCAAAATCAATTTTTATGAAATGAAAATTGCATTTAAAAGTGTGAAATCCAACACTACGTTGATTTTCAATTATTAAAGTCATGTTTTGAAGTAATTTTAAACATAACAAAAGTGATTTTAACCATTTCAAAATTACTTCCAAGCATACACAAATTGAAACATAGAAACATCACTACCAATATTTGCTTTTTGTAAGAAATAAGAGAATAGATTACCTTTACCCTCGTATGACACTTTTTTTGGGACAAGGTTACAAGTAGCATAGAGACATTTGAATCCTGAACATATAACCTAAAGTAATGAATTATGAGGCATCACTAATGGGTACACAAATGCAAAATTGAATTGTGTCTAATAAGTTTCAGGAAAAACTAAGATTTCAAGAAAAAAAAAAAAAAAAAAAACCATTACATTAGGCGGCCTAAACTTTATGACAAATTCTGGGGAAAATAGGCACCAATGTTTTGGCATTATAGGCATGTCCAATTGATCCCCAAATGCATGAGGTTGAGGTGTCAGTAATGGCTAAGAAGAAGACAGAGGATATGGCCTAGACTTTACAGTTTACTGGGTCCATTCAATGGTGAGTTTAGATTAGTGAGAGAGGGGAAGGAAGGTATGGACTGCAGTATCAATTTCCGACCAATTCTAGTCGATGGCGGTGGCCTGAAGTTGCCCTGCGGCGGAGGTAGAGTGACCCTCTTACTGTTGGGAGAAACACTCTTAACACTTGTGCCAGAAGAGCAACCATTATAAAGAGTTTCATGGATCACATCCTCACAAGGGGTTTTCCCAAACTTGGGCTCTGTTTGAATGATACCATGCTTCTCAAGTTTGAATCGAACGCTCAATCTAGAGGAGGATTCATCGTCGATGAAAGATGGAAGTTTCCTCTTCAATTGGAATGGCAGTGGAATCAATGATCTGAAAGGAGCAACATTTTTATTAATGGTTGTGAATCTTGATAACTTTATTCTAAATATATAACCATCATTATATCAAATAAATAGATTGTGTTTACCTGCATGGTCCTAGCGGTGTCGAGGGAACAGCACCGATCGGGTTCTGCTGATCTTCATCATTCTGTACTTCTGCATTTTTTTGGCAATGTTCTCTTCCTTCTTCCTCTTGTTCGGTTTCAGTTCCTATTAGAGCTGATTCTGGAATCCAAAGAGATTATGTAAAGAAAGAAGAATTCCAAGCAAGGACGTTATTCAATAAGAAATAACAAGTATTGGCTTTTGACTAGCCTACTGTTTTGATGAGGAAATATGTGGAAAGAATTTGGTAATCAAAAGAAGGGTTATAAGATGGCTTGCTAGCAACCAAGTTTGTTTTTTAAGAAAGAACAAATACTTGGCTACAGAATCAGGAAAAACTATTCTCGCTTTGAGAAAGGTTGGAAAAAATGCAGCAAATAGAACTAGATGATTAATGGGAGCATTGAGGACAGATATATATGATCAAAAGAGATATCAAACTCACCATCTTTCCTTCCAAATGCGTTTTTACAACCTTCACACCTGCAGTTGATGGAGCATCCAACGCCGCCCTTTTTCAAGAAGAAAAGCACCAAGATAATTTCAGATATGATATGCGACACACCAGAAAAGAACTTGACAAAAGGAAGGGAAGTAATCAAATCACCTGATAGCATTCGCAGTATTTTTTCAAGCAACTTGATTTCTTACAGTTGCATCCTCGTTTATGTCGTGCTGAAGCTGGAGTTTTGTTCGAATCATCCTGCAAAAGACAACTTATCAGGATCAAACTGCAAGCCACGGTGCAGACAAATTCTTTAGCAAAGTGGTGAATATGTAAGGCGTATTATCTAACCCCAAGTTCAGAAACAGCATCGGAGTTCATGATCACTTTAGGAGCAAACGCAAGTGGATTGCGAGATTCAATCTGTCTGCGAGTCTCAAGAACCACGGCTTCGTGTATCGGTTTGTTGAAGCAGTCTTGACATGAACATGGCTCAATGCAGTACACACCAGCAGCAAAGCATTCACAATATCTAAAGAAAATTACTGGTTTAGATTGAGATTTTGATGTTAACAATACAACTTCAAGTGCATAAATAGTTGCAACAATGAACTCTTCGTATCTTTCACTAGATTAGTATAACACTGTTCGTTATAAACTTAAACTAAACCATACTCACAAGACCTAATATTAATAGAGATTGCCTAATTTCAATCGATTGCACCCCTTAACATTAACAACTTCACGCACGGCAAACACAGATAGATATCTCAGCATCAGCAATGGTATTAGCAAGTCTAAACAACGAAGAAACATTGACATTGTCACTTACAGCTTCAGGCACCTAGATTTCTTACAGTTACAACGTTTACACGCCCCAATTCCAGCATTTTCCATCAATTTCCTACATATCCATTCACAGATCATTAGCTACAAGCGACCAGAAAATCAAAATCCAAAATGACAGCAATCCAAATACATAGAAACGAACAACAATCTTCACAAAGAATCGACGTACCCATTCCTTTTAGGGTTGATCTGATTAAGATCTTCCCCAATCAGATTCGCAGGTTCTTGAGAAGGGTTTTCACTTTCAGGAGTGGGTGAAGCCAAAAGGGGTTGATCTTGAGTGGAATTAGGGGTAAAAATGGGGGCAGAGGAGCTGGAAAGACTCAGCTGCCTTTCAGAACACAGATTCTCGGAATCGGAATGCTTCAAAGTCGCTGCAAGAGCATTCAAGTGCAAACCGATTCCAGGCAGAGAGCATCGAAATGAGGAAGAGGAAGAAGAACCGCGGATTGAACCATCGCCGGCCGCCGTCGCCGCCGACATGTGGGGCGTTCCCGCCATTTCGAAATCTAGACATCGCCTCGGCATGTTCCCGCTCTGTAGGTTAAAGAGAGGCAACACAATCACAAGTTCACAACCAGACTTTCCATTAGTACAGTCTTTGCTTCTAAAATAATGATAATGATTTTTTATTTTTCATTTATTTTTGTGCTCTAATAAGTAATAATTACATTGTTTCTTTTTCTTTTAGATATAAATATTTGAGAAATTTTAGAAATAGAGAATCTTGATTAATAGTTTCTTGAACTTTAAAATAAGTTAAATTACAAATTCAGTTTTTGAACTTTTAAATTTGTATTTAATTGGTCCATGAACTTTTAAAATTATAAATTTAGTCTAATTTTTTAAAATTTATGGATCTACTAGACACAAAATTGAAATTTTAGAGTTCCATTTAACATAAAATTTAAATTTATATCTAATAGATAATTAATTTTTTAAAATTTTGAATTTGTCAATGACCTATTAGACACAAAATTGAAAGTTTAGGAACTTATTAGATACTTTTAAAAGTTCAGGGACTAAATAGACACAAACCTCAAAATTTAGGGACTAAACTTGTAATTTAACCTTTAAAATATGTCTATCTAAATTTCTAATGTTGTATCTATTGGTTTTTTTAACTTTAGAAAGACCATTGATCATAGCCACAAAATTAAAATTTTAAATACCTACTAATAACAAAATTAAAAGCTCAATAACCCTATTAGACACAATACTAAAAATTTATGAACTTATGAGACACTGTTTAAAATTTAGGAACATTTTAGATTCTACATTGAAAGTTTGTGATCTATTAAACACTTAAAATTCAAGATAGTATTAGATACCATTCTCAAAATTCATGTACCAAACTTGTATTTTAACATTTAAAAAAAAGTTTTAATTTATTTTGTTTAGTAGACTTTAATATTTATTTTTATGCTAATATTCTTTTATACTTTATTTTCAAAAAAAAAAAAAAAAGCTTTACGCTTTAGACCATAAACTTTGAATAAAAACCAACTTAGTTCTTATAATAATTAATTTTTTATTCATAATTTAGTAGAAATCTTCACCTTTTTTTAACCATAGAAGTCTAGACCTTATTTTGAAACTCATCAATGGACCTAATGGCAAATACATAGACTTTAAACATTTGCCCATGCAAACATATACTAATCAAACAACCGAATAAAACACATAATGACTAGAATATTATTTTTAAATTTTACAGACCAAAACAAAATAAACACACGAGAAAGTGTATATATATAGTTTTAAAAGAAAATTCAATTGAAAAAAAGGGTTAACAGAACAAAAATGAAGAAATCATCAAACTCCAAAACCATTTTTAATGAAAAAACAAAACTTAGTTGTCAAAACGCTGTTGTTTTTGTTTGAAAAACGTAAGAAAAACAAAACACAAGGTATACAATTCAAACAGATCACCGTTTTCCTTGTACTTTTGTTCAATCTGTGTTACTTTTCTTTTTCTTTTTTGACCATTTAGTCAACACAATCGAATATAATATAACACTTATAAATTTCGATTCAAATTACCATCAAAATAACACCTTCAATCAAATTTCTTCTTTATTAAAGAAATTAATCGAACTCCCAAAAAATAAAAATAAAAAAACCTTCTTTATTGAATCCTTGAATATTTTCTCGATACCCAAGAGGCATCTATCCAAATAGTATAATACTTTTGAACTATTTTTCACTTTCAATACCAAAGACTCAATCTTTAATTTCTTTTTTTTTTAAAAAAAACATAGAGACAAATCCATTGAAAGACCAAAAAGTATACTTGAACAGAAACAAACTGAGAAACGGTGGGACATAACATAAGACAGAAACAATTCAAAATAAAGACCAAAAATTTGAACCCAAAAAAATATATATATATATATATATTTACCTTGTTTCCAAACGAAAGACAATTCTGCACTTTGTCGTCCAAAACGCCGTCGTTTCGAACCAATGCCTCATCATCGGCTTCATGAATCGCCAACTCCATATCTTCTGAGCTAATCGGGCAACGGAATATCAGAACCTCGCCGGCGTCGGAGTTGACGGTTTCCGGCTGCTGAATTGCCGGAGTTGAACCGTCGTCGGCGGGAGGAATTTCCGGCACGAAAATCTCCAGTAACTGATCCATTATTATAACGGTTCCTTCATTTGTAGAAACTGCTGGCGGGGATCTCGATGGGTTCGAAAAATTCGGCCTGAAGAAATGGATTTTCGTTTAAAAAAATCTTAATTAAATTATGGGGTTAATTGAATTGAATTAATTGGTAATTGTGTTTGTTTTTACCTTTTTGGGGACTTGAGAGGGCTGATGTGTGGAGGGGAAGTGAAAACTGGAAGGGAAGGGAAAGAAATGGAGTTGAATGTTTGAGTAATGTGAATGGATTTTACAGGCTTGATGGGAGAGAGGCTGTTAATGAAGTTGAAAACTGGTGAATCCTGCAGTAAATTAGAGAATTTCGTTAATGTAAAATGCAAATTTAACAAGTATTAAACCAGATCTTGAAGTTTTGTTCTGAAAAATTTCTTCAAAAGTAAAAACCCAAGTGGCACAAAATGTTGAGATTAAAAAGCAAATTCAACCCGAAACCCAATTTGAGACTTGAGAGAGGAAAAGAACAAAACCCCAAATTTCGAAAGAGGAAAAAACAGAAGAACAACGAAAGGGAAAATAGAGAAAACCCACAACATCCCAAATTACACTAGAGACCAAAAAAACCCAATTGAGAAACTCAAGAGAAGGCGAAAATGGAGATGTAATTACAGAGGAAGAAGAAAAAAAGAAAACCCACATCCCAAGACCCAAATTACACAAGAAACAAAAAAAAAAAAAAAAAACAATTCAGAAACTCAAGAAAAGGCGAAAATGAAGCTTCGATTACAGAGGAATAAAAAGAGAAAACCCACGTCCTAAATTTCACATGAGACCAAAAGAAAACCCCAATTCAGAAACTGAAGAAAAGGGGGAAATGGAGTTGCAATTACAGAGGAAGAAAAAGAGAAAACCCACATCTCAAATTACAAGAGAGACCAGAAAAACAGAGGGAAAAAAAACCCAATTGAGAAACTCAAAAGAGGGAAAAAATGGAGATGCAATTACAGAGAGAAAACGAGAAAACCCACATTCCAAATTACACAAGAAACCAAAAAAATCAATTGAGAAACTGAATAAAAGACGAAAATGGAGTTTCAATTACAGAGAGAAAGAGAAAACCCACGTCTCAAATAACACAAGAGACCAAAAAAACCCAATTGAGAAACTTAAACTTAAGAGATGGCAAAAATGGAGTTACAGTAACAGAGGAAGAAAAAGAGAAACCCCACATGACCCAAATTGGAAAAGCTTGAGAATTGAAGAAGAAAACCCAAATGGAGAAAGAATTGAAAGAAGAAGGGTTGAGAATCAGACCTCGAATTTGGAGAGAGAAGGAGGAGGAGGAGGAGGAGGCTTGATGGGTTTTTTCTCGGGCGTGGAGTCCATTGTGGAGTGAAGTCAGAAACTGGACGTAAAAAAAATCAGTGGTTTCGTCATTTCTTCGAAGGGATGAGAGGCAGGCGTTGAAGATGAAGATGAAATTTGAAGAGAGCGGGAAAGTGAAGATAAAATGGAAGGGCCAGTAAGTAAACAAGCCCAAAGCCACTCACTCTTCGCTCATAATGGAATAGGGAGTAGGGATTCAATATTAGTCTGTTTCTGCAAACTCTCTCACTTTTCAAAAAGTAACGCTTCGTCTATTCTCTTTTAACTGTGCCCCTGGATTTTCCTCACCATTTTTTTTTTCTTTTTCTTTTTCTCTTTTCTTTTCTTTTTTCTTTTATTAAAAAATAATTAAACTTGCCTCTTTCTACTAATTACTATTCAAAATTTAACCACTATTTATGTGGAGATTTGAATTTTTGACCTATAAGCAAGTACATGTCAAAAAATATCTTATTGGTTGTTCAGTTTGGTTGTAAAGAATGGAGAGGCAAAAACTAAAGTGAAATTGAATGATGGAAGTGGGATCTTCAGTGCTCACGAACAACAAGTCCAACAATAACAATAAGTCATTCTTTGAGCTAGTGAATCACTTTGTAGGAGGAGAGCACAAGCTTCGCAAGCCCATAGGCAGTTTGATCCCCCTGTTAAAGGTGACTTTTGTGTTTATAGATTGCGCTTGAAATCTCTAAAAATCTTTTCCAAATTATGAATTATCATCTATTTCTCCTGTCAAACCTAGCCAAGAAGAATTCATCTGATTTGCATAAATTTGTTCATTTGGAGAAAGATGTGACCAGCAAAATATCACACTAGAACAGAGAAGAATAGTGTAGCAAGCTTTTTAAGTAGGAGGACTTAGTTGGACTTACCCCATTTGAGCCATAATCATGTATTTATATAAGGATTGACCTAAAGTTTCAGGTTCCCTTAGAATTGAAGGAAGGTTTTTCTTTCTCCTTTGGAATTGGACTGAAAGGGGATCAAATTTTTTCTCTTTTGGGTCCATGGGTTGAAATGGTTTTGTGTAGACCCAGGTCCATGGACCTCGGCATTGAACTCCATTAATCGAAATTTTGCTTTTTTAAAAAAAAATTATTCCTTTTTTTAATTTTATAAGAAAGTTTGAGTGTTACTATTAAATTTTTTATTTGGTCAATAGTATATGTCCTAACCAATTGAATTATGCTCTGGTTGGTTTAGACACATACTTTGAATGGACGTTTTTGAGTTCAATAACACTTGGAGGTGGGAAATTCGAACTTTTATCCTCTTGGTCGAGGTATATGACAATTACCGCTCACAATTGGAATGAAAATAATAAAATATGGACAGCTTTGAAAGAAGGTTTGGTATCTAAATACAGCTAGATACTTTGTTTGGAGGTGTCAAATTATTAAATCCAAGTTGACCAATTCTTAAAAGTAAAACCTCCCACTTTATTAGTAAAAATAAAAATAAAAAGAAAATAAAAAGAAAATAGTAAAACGTCCCACATGGACAAAGACTTTGGGGTAGAATTTCGTAATTTGGTAAGCTTTTTTGCTTTTAGTTGTCAGTTACGATGCTTCTGACCGTCCATGTCAAACTTATACTGAAACTGAAATTTTAATTATGTGCAATTTATGAGATATTATTTTTAAATGATTAGACGTAATTAATGGTCATTAGGAAGGATGGATGGTGTCTATAGTTAATTGATGGTCAACATTACATGTTTTTTTAGTAAAGAAAATTAGCAAACAACTTATGTGTAAATCCAACATGGTTCAAGTGGTGAAAGTTTTGTACCTCAAACAAACAAAAAGATTAGGTCCAATTTGATAATCATTTAATTTTTTATTTTTAAAAATTAATTTCTCTACAATATCTTTCCTACAATGATTTCATATTTTGTTTAAGGAAACTTTTGAGCTCTTAATCAAATTCCAAAAACAAAACACAAATTTTTTAAAACTATTTTTTTAGTTTTCAAAACTTGCATTGATTTTTGAAAATATATGTAAAAAGTAGATAACAAACACAAAGAAACTTATAGGAATAGGTAGTATTTATAGGCTTAATTTTAAAAAATCAAAAAGCAAATGGTTATCAAATAGGGCTTTAGTTATTTGTTTTTAGTTTTTGAAAATTAAACTTGTAAATACCACTTTCACTTTGAGTTTTCTTGTTTTGTTTTCTACTTTATATATATATATATATTCAAAAATCAAGCCAAATTTTGAAAACTAAAAAAAAACTTTTTAAAAACTTTTTTTTGTTTTTAGAATTTGGCTAAAAATTGAAATGTTTTCTTAATAAACATTGTAGAGAAATGATAGAAAATAAACACAATTTTCAAAAACTAAAAACCAAATAGTTATTGAATGAGACCTAGATGTTCAAATTTTCATCATTATGTATTGTTGAACTAAAAAAACACAAAACAACCAACATGAGTATAGCTAACTAGTTAAGGTATATATTCTCGACCAGGAAATCAGAGGTTTGAATCTTCTACTCTACTTGTTGTGTGGGACTAAAAAAACACACAAAACAAATCAATTATGTAAATTGTAATTACATGTTTTTTTTTTTCTAGTTCAACATCATTTGGAGTAGAGGGATTCGAACTTTTGACTTATTGATTGAGGGTACATGTCAATTACCGTCGAGTCAAGTTCACTTTGGCGTAATTACATGTTTACACAATTATGAAATTGACGATTATTTTAAGATTGTATCTTTTAATCATTCATCCTATGATTTTATAAAAACAATTTATGTTATTTTTCTTTCAACTAAATTGATCTTTTAGTGTTACTATGAGCTAGCAATGGGATCTTATGGACCTACAGATTACAAGCTCTAATGATATATAATTAATTAATTAAACTCTTTAATTAATTAATTTTCATTCATTAACTTTAGGTCACTCTACTATAGACCTAGAGTTACACTCCTATGCACTGTAGGACAAGTTGTGTCCATGGATATAACCATTACATGCAAGTCGATCCGTCACGAGTTGTTCATAATTACAACTAGGTCAAAAGTCCGTTTTTACCTCGGTAATTACATCTTGCACCTTAAGTATCACTGATCCTCTAATGAACAATTTGTTTATGATCCAACCATAAACTAAGTCCCTCTCGAGCCAGTGAGAGGATGGGGCCCCATTGTTCGAGTCCCGAAATTAGCACTTAAGGGAACTACTCATCTACTTACCATATATAGGAAGAAGTGAATTTCATCTTGTGAGATTATGTTCTCAACTCCCTATTTGGAATTGTAGGCTTATTAAATTGGCTACAAAAGTCACTCTCACCCATGCAAATCAAGGGACAAGCCCTCACAGGTAGAAGTTCATAACTCACTCAAGATTAAGATCGAGTCACATATGGATCTTGGTAAAATATTAATCTTCTCAATTAATGGATTTATAAAGAGAGATTAAATATTTCGTGGTCCATCCTTATACAAACTTATTGTATAAGATACCCCCACTCACATGTCTCCACATGAACAATTTGAATCAAATCATTTGTAATTCTTACAAAGTGGGCCATATAGTGTTACCAAGATAAGGCACCCAACCTTATGACCATTTATGTTATTTTTTGAACATGATCCTCTCGTATGTCAACCACATAATGTTCAAAATTATACTAATAATTTTGGATTTTTCATATAATGGATAATATTATATTGCAAATAAAATAATCAAAATTATTATTAATTATTAAATAAATCATTCATTACGAGACTTTAGGGCATAAATTCCAACACAATCTATATATAATTATATAAAAGGATGAACAGGAAACTTATGTTCAACCTTATGAGGATGAGTATAAAAACTAAACTAACTCAAGCATTATTGATAGATATGTTGATGCACAAATCTGGCCAAGAAGAATTCACTTGATTTGCATGTGCTTCAACGACAAATTTATTTCTTTGGAGAAAGAGGAGAAAGAGGTGACTTGCAAGATAAAGAAAAACTACACGCTGGTGAAGCTTTTACTGTTAGATGGCTCAATTTGGACTTGCCTCCATTAGAATCATAATAATATATTTATATGATGATTGATATATTTCAGATTTCCTTTTAGGATTGGGATTGAAGGAAAAATTTCCTTTCTCCTTTGAAATTGGATTGAAAAGGTTTGTATTTTCACTTCAAACCATCTAATGTACATCAATACAGTCAACCATCTAACCAAAATTACACAATAACATACTATTACCCATCCCATGTTTATTCATGTACCATGAACTATACTTTTTATATTTTCAATTTTAAAATAAAATGTCACAAGCACAACAATATTAAAGATAAATCTTTATTCATACAATGTTCATCTAACTCCATTGTTTTGGTAGTTTATATTGAAAAACTATAATATAACTATGAATCATTCTAATTAATTGTAGTTTGTAATGTCGAAGAAAACTAGGATCAAATTCAGCACTGCTTTGAAAGCAAATTCAGCACGACCTTGGTGCGAATCTTGTTTTGCCGGTTGCTCTCCAAAGTTAACACAACATTCAACCCGAGCGTGCACTCTCTAGAGGAGGATTGGAATCAAACTAATTTTTGCTCAAAATTTCAGAGAAGAAAGAGAAGAAAAATGGTCTCAGATTTTTTGTGTCTATCCCTCTCTTCTGCAATGTCAAATATATAACGGAGAAGGAACAAAAACGTTTTTAATCCAACAAGTAGTGAGGAACAAATCTGTTTGTGATCCACCATTGAAGAAGAAGAAACGGTAAAAACAAATTTAATGATTTGTCTAAAAATTTAGAGAAAAAAGTAATAAAAAAAATTCCTTCTTTTTACACGCAAGCACGATTACTTGATACTGTCCAATCAAACGGCGACTTTTTATCACCACTCTATCCACTTTTTATAAGTATCTAATAGAGTTCTAATATATATACTTTTCTTATACAAGAGTTTGCAATGGCCAAAGACCCAAGAGTCTTGTAAGTCATTCCCAACGTTAATCGCCATCACTTTTGATTTTTCTTTGAAGTAAATTGTACAAAGTTCATTTTCAAAACATCAGGCAACAGAATATTTAAACAAAGAAAACAAAATTAAAGATTTTTTGTTGGAACAAAAAAGAAAAAGAAAACAGAATTAAAGGACGGAAGTATCAAAAAGTTTCAAATACAAAATTGCAAAGGGAATGAAAACTCTTTTTTCCCCTTTTAGAAAGAAACCAGATTCGTAAATTAAAATAATAATGAGCAAAAAAAAAGTAATAAGAAAATAAAGGGACAAAGAGATACAAGGTTTTGGCGGGCGATATATTTGAAAGCCAATTATCCTAAGCTGTAAAAGAAAAAAAAAATGGTGTGAAACGACGCGAGAGAGGGCACGTGTAGGGTATGAATACGAATATGTTTAAGCAAAGTAGCAGTGTGTAGGGTAGGCGTCCCTATTAATTAAGGGGAAGGGCCCTTAAACTCCAAGGGCAGGCATCACGTGACCCACCACATTTATTTATTTATTTTTTTTTTATTTTTATTTTTTGGGTGAAACACTAACTCCCACATTCTCTGAAGAGAAAAGGTCGACTCGAAATCATGGTGTCCACTCCATGCGTATTTACTCCCTCACGTGCTTTTTGTTAGCCCATTTGTCAACTGAATAAAGAAGGGAACCGTTTATTAGAAAATAAGTAGTAATAAAAAAAATATGTTGAATTACAACTTTAAGATCCTGTTAGATAATTATTTAATTTTTAATTTTTAAAAATGAAGTCTATCAATACTATTTTTATCTATGAGTTTTCTTGTTTTGTTATTTACTTTTTACCTATGTTTTTAAAAACTAAGCTAAAGTTTTGAAACCTACAAAAAAAAAAAAGTTTTCAAAAACTTGTTGTTTTTGAAATTTGACTAGAAACTTAAATGTTTTTTTAAGGGAGATGGAAACCTGTAAAGAAGATGAAAACTATTGTAGAGATTGTGAAAAAACAAGTACAATTTTCAAAAACAAAAACTAAAAACTAAGGCCCCGTTTGATAACCATTTGGTTTTTGAAAATTAAGCCTATAAATATCATTTCCATCTATGGATTTCCTTGTTTTGTTATCAACTTCTTACATATGTTTTCAAAAACCAAGCCATGTTTTGGAAACTAAAAAAATTAGTTTTCAAAAACTTGTGTTTGTTTTTTAAATTTGGCTAAGAATTCAAATGCTTCCTTAAGAGAGATGAAAACAATTGTAGAGAAATTGAGAGAAACCAAGCTTAATTTTAAAAAACTAAAGACCAAAAATCAAATGGTTATCAAACGGGGCCTAAATGATTAACAAACGGGGTCGCAGTTTTCAAAAACTTGTATTTTGTTTTTGGAATTGGGCTAAGAATTGAAATGTTTTCTTAAAAAGATGAAACTTATTCTAGTGCATTGATGAGAAAACAAGCACAATTTTCAAAATCCAAATGGTTGGCTCTAAACTTTTATATTTGTATTTAATAAGTCTATGGAGTTTAAAATGCATTTATTAAGTTATTAAACTTTCAACTTTGTATCTAATAAATCCTTGAACTATAAAAATATTCAAAAAAAAATTCTAAACTTTCAACTTTGTGTCTAATAGGTCTCTGACATATTTGACTTTTTAAAAAAAAATTAATGAATTTATTTGATATAAAATTTAATTTTGTATATGACAGGACATTAAACTTTCAATTTTGTGTTCAATAATTTCATAAATTTTTAAAAAGTTGAATAGGTCAAGAACCTATTTGACACAAAATTGAAAGTTTAGGACTTAGTAGACACAAAATTAGAAGTTTAAAGACTTATTAAACACTTTTTGAAGTTTAAGAATTTATTAAACACACAATTGAAGTTTAAAAACTGATTTGACACTTTTTAAAGTTCAGTGACCTATTTGACGCAAACTTCAAAGTTCAACAACTAAATTTATGAATTAATATAAAAAATAAAGAATAAAGAAGGACTTGGATTTTTATATTTTAAATTTTTTTGACTAACATGTCTGGGCAGCATGACATGGTTCTTTTATCTCTCTCTCTCTCTCTTTGGATGGTTAAAATATTGTCATTTAGAATCTAAGATTTTGGATTAAATGGAATAAACAATATTAAATGGTTAAAGTGTGATTTGTGAGTGTGGAACGTCTTATAAGGTTGGAAAGAAAAGATATTCTCTCAAGGTGGAAAGGAAGTTCTCATTAAAGCTATCGCTCAAGCAATTCCTCTATATACTATGAAATGAAGTTCTAATTAAAGCTATAGCTCAAGCAATTCCTCTATATACTAGGAGTTCCTTTCGTCTGCACCAAAAGATTTGTATGGAAATCAACAACATTTGTGCGAACTTTTGGTGGGGGTCTTCTAATGAAAAAACTAGAGTTCACTGGTTGAACTGGAAAAATATCTATTTGAGTAAAGCTTCGAGAGGGTTAGGGTTTTGGGATATTTCTTGTTTTAATCAAGCCATGCTTGCAAAAGTGAGCTTGCGCTTAATTAGAAATCCCAATAACCTTCTGGCCAAAGTCTTCAGGGGTAGGTACTTTAAAAATAAAGATTTTTTAAAGGCCCCGCTAGGAAATAACCCTTCTTTGTCTTGGAGGAGCATCGTTTGGGGTAGGAATTTGTTTCTCAAAGGTTACAGGTGGAAAGTCAGAAACGGTAACCACATTATTATCGATAAAGATCCTTGGGTGGCAGGAACTAGGGGAAGGGAGTTGATTTGGGTTAAAGAAGAGTTAAGGAATAAAAGAGTTAATCACCTCTTAGATGAAAACTTAAATAGGAAAGAGGATGTCATATGAAATAGCTTCATCCCGATTGATGCAGCTGATATCCTTAATATGCCCCCTGGGGGAAAGAAAGTGAAAGACGAGATTATCTTGAACCTCGACCCAAAGGGTGATAACTGTCCAAAGGAGAGTTATTTAGGATGAAAAGTTGTGAAATTAGGAGCTAGTTAGTGTTAATTGTGTCAGAACCTCTACATATTTAATGCTCTTATATTTACTATCAATTGATATTGGCTAATTGAGTTCATTGTTGAAAATAGGTGAAACATGCCAAAATTAAATGAATAAAGTCAAGTTTCAATGCTGAGATTAAAAGGTTGAAGATTGTTGAGGCTGTCTAGTTCGCTGGAGAATATTCTGGATCTGGAGTCTGTACGAAATTTGCTCGTGTTGAACGCTTCATTAAATGAGCTGAAAGGAAATATTCCATAAAGGACGCGAAAACCCGTAGAAAAGCGCCACATGTCCAAATTGTCCACTCAGCCCTCATTTTTGCAAATAGACAGAGTTATCTAAGCTACTATTTTTCGTTTGAGAAGGAGAGTTCGATGGAGGGAGGTATTGAAGGAAAAGAGCTCTCAGCAGAAGCACAGTTGCTGTTACGGAGTTTTCCGAAAGATGAAAGATTCTTGTCAGATCTGTGTAAACAACGTCAGCACGGAGTCTCATTTTTTCGTTTTTTTCTTCTTCCCTTAGTAGCGATTTAGTTTCTTTTTATTACAACATTATGTGTAGCATTTACTATTTTATTAGTTTAATTTCTTGTATCATGAACTAAATCACCAAAGGGTGAGGATTAGGGGCAATGATTGTTTTTAGTTAATGAAATTATTGAAGAGCATTTGCTTTTTCATTTGATTTTTTAGAGTGCTTAATTTTTGTGCTCAACTCTGTTTGGCCAACCTGGTTGTAGTAGAGTTTCCTTGATATTCGAGAGAATTAGAGGAAACTGAGAGCTCATTAATCACATTAGCCTATTTAAGTTAGAAGTTTTCTAAGCGGGTCGACTATGGATAATGGCTCACTTGATGCACACACAAAATAGTGGGTATTTTTGTAAAAGACTAATGGGAGTTAGCTTGTACAATAAAGTGACTCGGGAGAGTGCGTAGTGAACTGTTGTGATTGAATGACTTTAATGAGATTCGGTTGTTTAGTTAATTAATGCAAGATTCCACCCTAATCCGAGCCCATTTAAGTTCATATTTACAAGACTCTGTTATTTCTGCTAGTTACTCTATTTTAATTCACATTAAGTTCTATGTGAGCATTTAATTTTACTTGTGCAAGACTAGTTATCGTAGCATATTCTTAATGATAATTGTTTTTTTTAATTGAATTCACTAAAACATTAACTCTGCTATTAAGAAAGTTGATGATCTCTAAGGAATCAATAATTTACTTGCTACTTGCTGCAGCATTGTGTACACTTGCACAAGAATACCACACAATTTATCTTGAATATTCGTACACTATTAGCATGGTATCAAATGGCTCTTTATCGGTAAAAAGTGTGTACCACCTAGCCACCAGTTTAAACGCGAGCAATATTCCCTCCCCCTCAAAAGACGTTATTTCACAAGGGTTCTGGAAGAAGCTATGGACTTTTAACATCCCCCCTAGAATGAAAATTTGTGTGTGAAAAGTGTGTCATAATGCTATCCTTACAAAGTGTAACATGCAAAAAAGAGGTGTTGATATTAACACTTGTTGTTTTGTGTGCAGGTCCAAAGAGGAGTCAACAACTCATTAATTTTCGGATTGTAAGTTGGCTAAGAGAATTTGGATGCTTTATTTTCCACCCTTATTTGGTTGTTTCGTTGGTTGCAGGGTTTCTTGGGGCCCCCTTGACTACTGGAACTAGTTTGCATGAGAATTATACTTCTTTTGAATCTCATTCAAATCTCCTACAATATTTATTTATATGAATCTTATTCAAATTTTATAAATATCTTTTCTTTAATGTATCTAATATGCATTAATTATTTTAATACTTAATGTATCAAATACAATAAATATATTTTCTTCTTTTATATTTAATATATTAAATATTAATTTGAACATTTCAAATTTTTCTTTCAACTAAATTGATTAATTAAAGAGTTTAATTAATTAATTTTCATTCATTAACTTTAAGTCATTTCACTATAGATCTATAGTTGCACTCTTATGCACTGTAGGATAAGTTGTGTCCATGGATATAACCATTACATGCTAGTCGATGCTTCACGAATTGTTTGTAATTACAGCGGGGTCAAAAGTTCGTTTTACTCCTGTAATTACATCTTGCACCTTAAGTATCACTCATCCTCTAATGAACAATTTGTTTATGGTCCAACCATAAACTAAGTCTCCTTCGGGCCAGTGAGAGGGTGAGACCCCATTGTTCAAGTCTCGAAATCAGCACTTAAGAGAACTACTCATCTACTTATCCCATATGGGAAGGAGTGAATTCCATCTTGTGAGATTATGTTCCCATCTCCCTATTTGGTCAAGTCTAAAAAATGATAGCCTTATTGAATCGGCTACAAAAGTCACTCTTACCTATGCAAATCAAAGGACAAGCCCCCACAGACAGGAGTTCATAACTCGGATTAAGATCGAGTCGCATATGATCATCTTGGTGAAATATTAATCTTCTCAATTAACGAATTTATAAAAAGAGATTAAATATTTTGTGGTACAGTCTTATACAAACTCATTGTATAAGATACCCCAGTCACATATCTTCACATGAACGATCTAGATCAAATCATTTGTAATTATTACAAAGTGGGTTGTATCAATAGTGTTACCAGGATAAGGCACCCAACCTTATCCATATCCTATGACCCTTTAAGTTATTTCTTAAACATGATCCTCCCGTATGTTAACCACATACTGTTTAAGATTACGCTAATAACCTTGTATTTTTCATATAATAGATAATATTATATTGTAAATAAAATAATCAAAATTATTATTAATTATTAAATAAATCACTAATTACAAGGAGGGCATAAATCCCAACACCAAAATTCGCACCCAATGCTCTTGACTCAATCAATTGATAGGCAATTGGAGGAAATTAAAGTCTCAGGGATTCTTACCTTCAGCTGGAGAGATCGAAGAGCTGCATGAGTCAGGAAAATTGGTCGCCCCCTCCTACCGGTTCATGGAAGCTCAATGTTGATGTTGTGTGGGATGATCATTAAAGGCAAAAAAAGGAAGAATCAGGTGGATGATTTGTGACTCTCGGGGATCTCCAATATGTGCCGACTTATCCCCCCTGAACCGTGGTTGGCCAATAAAAGCCTTTGAAGGAAAAGCCATTCTCAAAGGTCTGAAAGCTCGTCGCCGGTTGCCTGAAGCCCTACCCGGGGATCTAATTGTTGAATCAGATTGTTTGGAGATCCTTAACGCGATAAGCAACCCGGATTCGGAGCTTTATGAAACTAGAAATCTCATCGAAGAGATTGAAGATGAAGCAGCGGGGTGGGGATCAATCTCCTTTCTGGAAGAGGATAGGTCTTTTTGGTTGAAATATTTCTTAATCTAGGGATCCACCATTCTTAATGAGGATTTAGGTGTACGGGTTTCTTGAGGTTTTTATGAATTGGTTGGTTTCAAAAAAAAAAAGTGTGATTTGTGAAGTGACTAACTAAAGTACAAGTGGGGTTTTCTTTTTGGTTCAATATTCTTTTGCCTTTCAACATGTGGGGTCAATAAATCTTGGAGCCACTTTTTGCCAGGTAATGGATCCACTAGACTAACCCATTGGGCTGTGTATGATTAGAGCCCAATTCAAAGTTTATGGGCCGGATTGGGTTCTAACTTATAATTTCGGCCCATTTATTACCTACACCACCATCTCCCAGAAATTCTACTGCCCGTGTAATTCAGAAGTTGTTAAAAAAATATTTTTGGTTGAGCTTTCAATCCACTAACAATTTAGTATCTGAACTTTTTGAAACAATTTAGTCACTTTATTTTAAATTTTTTTAGCAATTTAATCGAACTTTAGTATGTAACAATTTAGTCTCTGTATTTTGAATTTTGTAACAATTTTATCCATATCATATAAAACAAATTAAGTGTCATATGTATCTAGTCTTTGTAGATTTAAACATATTTGGTCTCTAATCAATTTATTGCTCTACATGAAAGACATCTCATTGAATCTTAATGATAATTTTCACGATAGATATTAAATTGTTACAAATTTTAAAGTATAGGACTAAATTGTTACAAAATTAAAAGTGCAGAGACTAAATTGTTAAGTATTGAAAAAAAGACTAAATTTTTATTTCTAGGAAAGTTTGAGGATTAAAAGTGTTTTTTTAACCATCATAATTTCATGGACTGATTTGGTTTTTTATTGGACTTTTTACAAATATAGACTGCATGGAGTAAATATTTACAAAAATATAATGGAGCACAAATATTTACAAAACTGTTAGTAAAACATAAATATTTATTAAAAAAAAAATTGAGAGACATTTACACGTGTGTCCCTAAATTAAATATGAAAATATTAGAAATATTGGGCGAAAAAAAGGATTTAGGATGATTTATTGATACAACTAAATATGGAAGAAATCTTAACTAATTGAGAATTTCCAAATTCAAGGTAAAATTCTGCATCTAAACACAATCAGAGGCAAATTGGGTAATAAATATATAAAATAACAGAATGACAGATAATTATAAATATTTTAGGATTTACTGGCAAACTTGAAAATATTTTTTTTTAGTTCAATAACATTTGGATGGGAGATTAGAACCTCTAACCCTTTTGGTCGGAAGATACGGTTGAACTAAGCTCATTTTAGTTGAAAATACTCTCTCTAAATGGTATACGATTGACATTTTCTATTTTTGATTTAGTATTATATTTGATATAAGAATTAAAAAATACCAGACTACCACTTTTAAATAAGATAGCTAATTTAGCTTATATTCATGTTGGGTGTATTGAATTTATTCAAATTTTTTTATAAGGAAATTTAATTGGGCTTGGTTAGTTGCCATAACTCAACTCATTTAGGCATACCTTCATATTTCAATTTAAGGTTCAAATCTTCACCCTATATATTGTTGAACTTGAAAAAAAAAAGTTATCCTAACCATAATTAGGACTATTTTTAGTTTGTTATCACTTATTTTGAAATAAGATTTAAATACTATTTTGGTCAATGTACTTTTTGTTTTGGTTCATTTTGATCTTTATACTTTCAAAACATTTATTTTGATTATATACTTTTGACTTTGATTCATTTTGGTTCATGCACTTTCAAAATGTTTATTTTTGTCTCATTTTTTTTAGTTCAGCAACATTTTTGGTGGAGATGTTCATTTTGGTCTCTATACTTTTAAAAATTGACCATTTAAGTTCCTATTTGCAAAATTTAAACGTAAATTTTATACACAATAGAAACTCTTTAATACAAATTTATAATTACATTTCAAGAAATTTAAGTAAGTGAAGTGTCATGCTAAAACTATGATCAAAAAATGAGAAAAAAAAATTAAAATGTGGGGACCAAATTGATCACTTTTTAAAACTATATGAACCAAAATGAACCAAAGCGAAAAGCACATCAACCTTATTTTTTAAACCTTGAAATAATTTAAATAAAGTATCTTCATTAAAAGCGTGATCAAAATTATTAGATTATTGCTCTCTTAAAATAAATTTGATACAATTACTTCTTTTTTTTTTTTAGAAAGTATACAATTAACTATTTTATGTATGACAATGTCAGAACAGTAATTTTGCCATAAAATTACTTTAAATTTAAGGTCTTATTTTAAAATGACAAAACTATAAAATAGAGTGGTTTCATCGTCGGAATACAAAATGCATAAAAGGGGAATCGATTCCCCCTTTGTCTGCCATTTTCATGGCCTTTTACAGAATAAATATTTATGCTTTTTAGTTTATTCAACCCCTTTTTTCAATTGAACTATTAAAAAAAAAAGCCCCTTTTTTCAATCAAAATAATAACAAGAATAATATTTTGAATGGGTCTGTATACCATATATTACAAGTTAACTATATAAATTAGAACTTCTAAAACATGTATTTATAACTATACATAAATTGACGAAGACATATATCTTAACTTAAAAATCAGATGTTTGGTTTTCCTACTCTCATTGCAGCATAAATGCAAATCTTCCTTTTTAAAATTATATAATTTCAAATTTATGGAGTTAAGTTTTTAAGAATGACAAATTATATATAATTATAATAATTGAAAGGTTTAATGGTGTAATAATTGAACTCTATCTCCAACAAAAAAAAGTGTAATAATTGGTGTCTCCCACTTCTCCTAACAATGCTTTGTCGGTTCCATTTTTTCCATGCAAATTTGATATTATCTTCATCCATCCAACCAAAATCCAATAAAAGAGAGATGAAATAGGACGCGATTTTTTATTGACAAAAATCAATTTATACTCCTAAACTTTGGATAGTATCAATAAAAATTCTAAACTAATAATTGTATCAATTAAAACTATAAACTTTCATAACTATATCAATTTACACCATTAGTTAGATTTCGTTTGAAAAATATTAATTTACACATGTGCAAATTTATATATCATTAAACTCATGAACTTTCATCAGTCAATTAATTTAGACCTTTAGTTTCAAATAATGGACAATTTTTAAAATGCATGGATAATTTTCAAATTGAGTGCCTAAATTGATTCCCTTATGACAATTTACAAGTTCAATTGATAGAATTATAAGTTTTCACGGTTAGATTATATTTTATATTTATCTTAGGAGGGTAGTTTTGACTTTTTCAGTTAATCAGTTTGTATATAAAACATTATGTCTTCTTGATCAAGTAAGGTTTTCATATATGTTTTTTCTAGATTTATCATGGTATCAGAGCAACAAAATCAAGTAAGGTTTTCATATATGTTGATTCTTCCAAAAAAATCGCAAACAAAAATCAATCCAAGGCATCCCAAGTTCGAGAGAAATATTTCGTAAGTAGGTTCAAATTTTGAAGTAGCAAAGTGGTGTTGATTTAAATTAAATTGAAGTGGTGAAGTGGTGTTTGATTCTTCGGAAGATATACTTGGATTGAATTTTTTTTTTTTCATGGCGATGGTTAAAGATGATTCTCTCCAGTCTATTGTTGTACAAGCTGATGGAAAAAAATTATTCATATTGGAGTTATGTAATGAAGAATTTTTTGAAAGGTAAAAAGGTATGGAGTTATGTTACTGGTGATCAAAAAAAGCCTACAAATACGACAACTGAGAACTATGTTGAATTATTAGAACAATGGGATGTTGATAATTCAAAAATTATTACTTGGATAAATAATTCAGTTACACATTCTATTGACACTCAACTAGCCAAATATGATATTGTTAAAGAAGTTTGGGATCATTTCGTAAGGTTGTATACTCAATATAATTTTGCTAAACAGTAGCAGTTGGAAACTGATATTCGGTCACTTGAGCAAAAAAATATGAGTGTTCAAGAGTTTTATTTGGCTATGACAGATTTATGGGATCAATTAGCACTTATAGAATCAATAGAGTTACGAGCATTTGCTCCTTATATTATTCGTAGAGAAGAGCAACGATTGGTACAATATTTAATGGCATTACGTGATGATTTTGAAGGCCTTTATGGATCAATTTTACATCGCAGTTTGCTTCCTAGTGTTGATTCAGTTGTTAGTGAATTGTTGACTGAAAAATAAGTTTCAAGTCCTAACATGGTAAAAGTGTTAACTCGATGTCTGATTCTTCTGTATTTGCTACACCGCAATGCACATCTACTACTCCCAATCAAAATAAGTCGTAGACTGCTCTTGATGAATGTAACTTTTGCAAATAAAAGGGGCATTAGAAAGCACAATGTCCTAAGTTATTGAATAAAACTAAACAACACCAACAACATCCTACAGTTCTAAAGCTGTGACATCGTCATTGGATCCATCCATGTTTGAGCAGTTTCAAAAATTTCTTGCCACAAAGCCTCAAGTTATGCTTAGTTCATCGAATATAGGTTTGTTTTCATCGAGTCCTTCAGGTAAATTTCATTTTCTTTGGGTATTAGATTCAGGTGCCTCCCATCATATGTCACCAGATTTGTCATCCTTTATGTTTTTATCTCCTACATCACATATGCCTATTATGACTATTGATGGTACTCTTATGTCTTTAAAAGGTGTTGGGTCCATTACTACATCCTCCTTTTGTCTTCCAAATGTTTATCATATTCTCAATCTTACATTAAATCTTGTTTCTGTTAGCCAATTGTGTGATTCTAGATATTTAGTTTTCTTTTCACCTATTGATTGTCATATACAGGACCCACAATCTCAGAAACTGATTGGGACCGATCGTAGATCGGGGGGACTTTACATTTTGGATCAACTAAAAGTACTTGATATTATAGCTCCAAGCGTTGATTTGTCATATTTCCATTTGAGTTGTTCTTCTTCTAGTTTTTACTTGTGGCACTCTCGTCTTGGTCATATTTCTGAATCTCGTTTAAAGTATTTAGTTTCTACAAGAGTCCTAGGAAATTTGAAACCTCATGATATTTCTAATTGTAGTGGTTATAAATTAGCAAAATTTTCAGCTTTACTTTTTAATAAAAGTATTTCATCTTCTTCTGCTCCCTTTGATATTATTCATTATGATGTGTGGGGTCTTTCTCCCAAAGCAACAAAGGGGAGTCCAGATATTTTGTCTCATTTATTGACGATTATACTCGTTATTGCTGAATCTATCTTATGAAACATCGGTCTAGTTATTTTTCTATATTCCAAACCTTTCGAGCTTTAGTTAAAACTTATCATTCTGCTATTATTAAATGCTTTAGATGTGATTTAGGTAGAGAATATACTTCAAATGTCTTTTATAATCTTCTTGCTTCTGATGGCACTATACGCCAAACATATTGTACAAATACTCCTAAACAAAATGGTGTTGCTGAAAGAAAACTTAGACATTTAGTTGAAACTGATCGTTCTCTTTTGTTATCCGCCTATGTTCCTAGTGAATTTTGGGGGCAAGCCATTCTAACTAATGCTCATTTAATTAATAGGATTCCAACTCTTCTTAACTCAAGTTTATCACATTTTGAAAAATTATATGGCTATACACCTGATTATTCCTCTTTGCGCATATTTGGGTCTACTTGTTTTATTCTTTTTCCTCATAATGAACAAGATAAACTCTCCTCTCGGTCTACTATATGTGTCTTCTTAGGTTATGGCATATGCTAAAAGAAATATTGTTGCTTTCATCATGTAACCCAAAAACTAATTGTTTCTCGTCATGTTAAATTTGTTGAGCATATGCCCTATTTTTTGATTTCAACTAATTCTCATACTATGTCTCAATCTAGTCTCATTCACATAGATCCTTTTTCTTTAGATACTGATGTTCAAATGTCTCTTTCTCATTCACAAAGTTCTGGTCTAGATCATAGTTTTTGCAGGATTAGCATTGACCATGCAGTAAATGCTGGTACTTTTGTTCCTCCTCTTTTGTCTACAACCACCCAACAGCCTCTTGAGAGTGTGGTACTCTTGTTCCTCCCATTTTGTCTACAACCACCCAACATCCTCTTGAGAGTGTGGATCCGCCTCGTTATCCTAGACATTATTCTCGTAAGTTCACCAAGCTACCAAATTTTGTTTATTCATGTTATTTTGATTCTTTTGTTCCTTTCTAACATCTATTCATCATCTTTATAAGCCTTTGTCCTATGGTGAGGCGGTTAGTGATCCTTTTGTGGCAAGGGGCTATGACTAAGGAACTTTCTATTTTATATCAAATGCAAACTTGGGACTTGGTACCTTTACCATTGGGTAAGAAAGCAATTGGTTCTCGTTGGGTTTATAAGATTGAAACTAAGTCAGATGGGTCTATCGAATGATATAAGGCTCGATTAGTAGATAAAGGTTATTCTTAAGAATATGGCATAGATTATGAAGAAACTTTTACTCCTATTGCCAAGAGGACTACAGTACGTACACTCATTGCAATTGCATCTATTCGACAATGGCATATATCTCAGATGGATGTTAAAAATGCTTTCTTCAATGGTGATCTGCATGAAGAGGTACATATGATTCGTCCCCTTGGTGTTCTTCATAAACCTGGTCATGTTTGCATGCTTAAAAAGGCTCTTTATGGTCTCAAGCAAGCACCTAGAGCATAGTTTGAAAGGTTCTCAACTGTAATTACTAATCTTGGTTTTTCTGCTAGCTCTCATGATTCTGCTTTATTTGTTTGTCATACTTCTGTTGGTTGTATTCTTCTCTCCTTACATAATATGATCATCATCGGCGAAGATGTTGATGAGATTACAAAATTGAAGTTAGAGCTAGCTCATTATTTTGCAATGAAAGATTTGGGACCACTTCGTTATTTTTTGGGTATTGAAATTGCATGCTCACCCAGAGGTTACCTTCTATCTCAATCGAAATATATGACTGATATATTTGAACGTGCTCGAATATATGATAATACAATTGTGGATACTCCTCTTGAGCTTAATACTCGGTGTTCGAGTTCTGATGGCACTCTTTTACCATATCATAGTTTGTATTGAACGATTGTTGGCATCCTAGTTTATCTTACTATTACTCGTCCTAATATTGCATATGTTGTTAATATTTTTAGTCAGTTTGTTGCCTCTCTAACTACTGTTCATTGGGCTACAGTTATTCACATATGAAGATATCTCTGAAGCACTCAGTTTCAATGTCATTTACTTCCATCTACTTCTTCATTGCAGTTACGTGCATACTCTGATGCTAATTGATCAAATGATGTTAATGATCGCAAATCTACAACTGGATATTGTATTTTTTTAGGCGACTCTCTTATTTCATGGAAAAGTAAAAAACAAGATGTTGTTTCTAGATTTTCCACAGATGTTGAATATCATGCTATGGCTTCCACCACTTGTGAGATAGTTTGGCTACGATGGTTGCTTGCAGATATGGGCGTTTCTCTTTCTGAATCTACGCCATTATATTGTGATAATAAAAGTGCTATTCAGATAACACATAATTCTGTCTTCCATGAAAAAACCAAACATATTGAAATTGATTGTCATATTGTTCGACATCACTATCAGAATGGTACGTTCACCTTACCTTTTGTTCCATTATCTTTGCAAATTGTTAAGGAGCCGTTTGATAACCATTTGATTTCCTGTTTCTAATTTTTAGTTTTTAATTTTTAAAATAAAGGTTTGTTTGGTAACAAATTCAATTGTTGGTTTTTTAAGTTATAAAAATATTTTTAAAATTATAAAGGAATTTTGAAATCAAAAAATTTCCATTTTCAAAAATCGGTTTCGTTTTCAGTTTTCACAGTCCACTTCTTTTTAATTTCGTGATGCGTTGTTTTTTTTTTCCTTGAAAAATGTACTCCCCTTCTCCGAATACCCTCTTTATATGAAATAAGCTTTTATTATCACTAAACTAAAAAGAGAAGGAAAAAAAAAAACTTTCATACTATTTTCTGTTTTTGAACTGGGCTTTTCTTTTTTTTTTTTTTTCTTAAATAAGCATATTTGGATATGTTAAAAATTTTGAAATTTTAATTTTATTAAAATAAATTATATTTAGTTAATATCTTATCTCATATTTTGTTAAACAACACATAAATAAATAAATATATACATATATAAAAGTAAGTAATTTTAATTAAAACAATTCAAACTATCACATAATAGGAGGAATTGCAAAGTAATCAAAAAATTCTAATATTCTAATCAAACAATCTTTCAATATTACGTTTTGGAAAGGAAAAAAAAAAGTAACCTTGGAATGTAGATCTTTTTTTCTTTTTTTTTTTTATTTAACGTTATCATTGTAGAGAACTTGTTTTTTTTTTTTTTTTTTTTTTTTTAAAAAAAATTATCATTGCTTTAAGAAATCAAAGGGCTACAAAAGTTAAAGTAAGCCAAAACTAACTGGTGGAGCCAATCAGGCTGATTTGACGTTATCATTATAGAAAACTTGTTTAAATCTAAACATTTCTATTTTCTTATTGTAATTTCCTTCACTAAAATAAAATAAGTGTAAAATTTTATGATCAAACTAGATTTTTTTTTTTAATGTGATCAATAAAATTTAAATTATAATTATAAGTTTCCTTTCATATTCCTCAAATAAAATTTTTTTTTATTATTATTTTATGGTGTTTGTTATGCCTACCTGTAAGAATATTTATTTGATTATTTCTCTTTTTGTTTAGTAGTACTATTAAATATTTAAAACATTTGTAGTCATAAAAATATTAGATAAAACAAGTGTAGCAACCTAATTCTTGTATAGTGTAGTTGATAAAGTGTTTATTTTGGACTAACTAGATAGACAAAAAAAAAAAAAAAAGTAATTGATATATGGTATTATAAAGAAACTCAGAGCTATTACAAACTATAACTTGAGCAATTAACCAAATCAATAGACATAAAGCAATAGCAAAGAGACAACAAAGGGAAGGGATTAACACGTGAGATTTTGTACGTGGAAAAAACTTGGAATCGGGAAAAAAAAAACCACGTGGCCACGCCCAGAGAAAAATCCACTAGAAGATTAGTTAACAAAATTACAAACTTATGAAATCAAAAACAAACGAAACAAGAAGAACTCCTTTTTTCTTGTTCTGTCGTTGTTCGTTATTTGATGGCAATCTTCGAGATGGATTATCTACAAGTTTCCCTTGTAGATTTTGGTTCAAGGAACTCCCTTCCTTGCTTAAGGTATCAACCAACTTTTACTTCTCAAAGAGTTGACCGATACATGAATAAGATGTTTCGAGTTAATAAACATAAACTCACACACATACAATTCTCTTTCCAAAATTGAGATAAACAACCAAAGAAAAACAAAAATGCAGGATGCTTCTTCAAAAATTGGTGTTCATCAACAGCAAACTGTCAAGCCTTAAAAAGAGAACTCCTCACAAAAGAAACGATGCCATAAAAGGAAATGCCAAAAAATCATAGATACACACCCAAAACTTTGGCAGATTTAAAAGGAAAAAAAAAAACTAGGGCAAAGAAGAAGCAATGGCGTTTTGCAAATCACCATGATCTTTCCAAAACCAAGAGGAAGAGAGAGTCGTTGGTGCTTGCTGGCAGCCGAATTACCCCACAATCAAAGGAGAAAAAAAAAACGTAGCAAGAAAAGGAAGCAATAGACAAAGGAGAAAGAGAGAGCCAAAAGGAAAAGAAAGAGATGTATCATTTGCCAAAATTAATCGAGAGGAATTAAGGCCTTAAGAGAGAGTGTGTGTGTGCGAAACAACTCATTAAATGCAATTTAACAAATAAAGAAATTTGCCTAAATCAAAAGGCCAAAAATAATTTTAAAATATATTTTAACAACAAGTATTATAAAAGAATCATTTTATATTTTTGTTATAAATAAAAACAAGTTGAAACCAACCCAGGATTGATTAAAAAAAACAAAAAACAATTATCAAATATGTTTGATTTTTTGTTTTTTAAAAATAGAAAATAAAAAACAATTATCAAACATGTATGATTTTTGTTTTTCAAAAACAGAAAACAGAAAAATCAAAAATCAAAAACAAAAATGATTATTAAACGGGACCTAATTTGTTCACCAAAACTTACACGACGTCTCGTTTTCAATTTCTATTTGGCAAACTCTCAATGTTTGGTACGGCTACATTGTGAGTTTGAAATTAGCTATTAGATTATATATTATATTTATCTTAGGAGGGTAGTTTTGACTTTTTCAGTTAGTCAGTTTGTATATATAAGCACGTTATGTCTTCTTGATGAAATAGGTGATTTATCATCCACATATGTGAATTAATACTTTTCAAACAGAATGTGATAGAGGGTGTAAATTGATATACTTATGAAATTTCAGAACTTTAATTAATATAATTATTAATTTAAGATTTTTATTGATACAACCTCCAAAGTTTATGGGTATAAATTGATTTTTTCATTTTTTTAACACTAATAAATAAAAAGTTCAATAGTCTAACTAATTGATTTTATGAAAATTTGATATTCATCCTCTAGAATTATTTGGATGCATGTGTTTATTTTTTTTTCTACATACATTTATTTATAGTCTTCAATTTTAAATTCTGATAAAGCTTAATCTTGATATATTCTTTTAACTACTCCAGTAAATTTAGTGATAGATTCATAACTTTAAGTCGGGACTTGCATTCATATAAACATTATTTTAAATAAATTGGTATTAGTTTTGTTGAAATATTGATATAATTAAATTTATCATAACCTATAAACAGAAGCTTTTAGGTTGTTTGGTGATTTAACATGGTATTAGAGCAGAAGATTTTGAGTTTAAACCCCTATAATGTCATTTTCTCCCCAATTAATATTGATTTTCACTTGTTGGGCATTTCTACAAATTTTCAAGTCCACAAGTGAGAGACATTGATGGAATGTTGATATAATTAAATTTACCATAACCTATCAATTTAAGCTTTTGGGTTGTTTGGTGATTTAACAAGTTTAATTAAAATATCATTTTGGTCTATCTACTTTGACTTTGAGTCTCATTCCGTTTTAATTCTTATACTTTTAAATGTCCAAATTTAGTCTTTATACTTTCAATAAATCTTAAAATCAGTTCTCATTGTTAGTTTAGAGTTAATTTTTACCGAACTTGGTAAAATAATAATAATAATTTCATTCAAGAAAAAAGATACAATGTAAATATGTTTCTAAAATTTGTAGAGGAAATTTTGATAGAGATTACATTTTGTTTTTTGAATAACTAGACTAATTTTATGATTTATTAAAAATACAAAGACTAAATTTAAACATTTGAAAGTACGTGGACAACTAAAACTATATTTTAATCTATTAGTTTATACATTTTGAAGTATGACTACATTTTCAGAAGTAGAGCGGGGGGTTGCCCTTTACAAATCTGCCGCTGAGTGAATTCCTGTTTTTCATTTACTTGTCTTTTACTACTTTGCAAATTTACACTTTCGTAACATTAATCGTTAAACTTAAATAAATGGTACAATTAATATTCCGAAAAAGGAAAAGTTTCTTTTAAAAATATATAAACTAAAAAATAAAATAATGAGATAGCTTTTAGAAATCTACACCCAAAAAAAAATATATATATATATACATTAAATAGAATCGCCCTTAAAATATTCATTTTTACGATGCTATAATAATTATTTGATTATTGTGATATTTTCTTACAATTAAGAAATAAATCGTGATAACAAAAGTGAACACAGCTTAGCAGTAATTAGTATACATCCTCGATCAAGAAGTTAAAGGTTTGAATCATCCAACTCTTAAATGTTGTTGAATTAAAAAAAAAAAAAAGAATAAATTGTGACATCAAGCTAAATGTAGCTTAGTGGGAGTGACATTTATCCTTATATCAAAGATTGAAATGGTTCAATCAATCTGATAATGGGGTGGGGGAAATGCAACATTGGAAGAAGCACTTTCAAAATAATAATTTACAATTTGTCAATTTCTTATTGTGATATTATGAAAAAAGGAATAAAAGTAAAGCGATGTATATTTGTTGTTAGTGAATTTCAATAAATTTGAGATTATCAATTTATTTGAGATAAAATTAATATGGACGCTTGTGCGACCGTAAACATTTTGTTCTGCAGCAGCCCCTCCCCATCATCCTGGGACCATAAAGTGGAGAGAGATTGGAGATTCGTCCCTTTGTCTTTTTTAAAACAAACAAATTAAAAAAAAAATAAAATATACTTTTGATCTTCGAAATTTGAAGTAAGTATCTATTTAGTCCTTGAAATTTCAAAAGCAACACTTTAATCCTTTAATTTTGAAAAATAATTCTAAATAGTCTATGAATTAAATTGACTGTTAGTTGATTAGTGGAAAAGTGACATGGTATTGTAAATCGATTTTTTTATTATTATTAGGAAATTAGGATATTAATACATAGATCAATTTTTGCAAGCCTTTACGGTTTTTTTTTTTTTTTTTTTTTTAAGTATGGGTATGGCAGCCGCAGCACCGTGGATGATAGCTGTAGAAGAAGAATGAGAGGAAGGACCAAAAAAAAAAAAAAAAACATAATATAAAAATAATATAAAATAAATAAATAAGGTTAAGTTATTTAAAAGTTGTCAATTCAGTAATGTCACATAGACTATTTAACACATATACTATTTAAAATTATTTTCTAAACTTTAGGGATTAAAGTGTCGTTTTTAAAACTTCATAGACCAAATAGACACTTACTTCAAATCTCGATGATCAAAAGTATATTTTACCCTTAAAAAAATAAAATAAAAATGAAAACTTTCACTAACTCTCTTGCAAAATTTGGCATTTTTTTTTTCTCTTGTGAAATAATCACATTCATTCATGGTATTAAATTTTCGTCGATATGTTGACATTTCCACATGTCCATGAATTCGACATCGACATAAGGGGAAATTGACATTTCCACTATACCATATAAAATTGATTAAATATTAAAAAAAATAACAAGAAAATGTATCTTAATGTGAATATAATATTGTAACAAGTATTTTAACTCATTTATAAACTGTAAAATGTTATTTTATTAATTATTTTTTTTTAAATTTTTTCTTTTTGACATTTGTCCAGAAATATTCATCGACATTGACATTTTATTGATATTTCCATCGACATTTCCATAAAATTGAGACTTCGACATTTCTATCGACATCGACATTTTAAACCTTGCATTCATTTGATTCTATTCTCATCTCATAATCATAATATTACATACTTAATTTAAAAAAAAAAAACAGTAAAGGCCTGTTTGGTAGGCAATCTTGATTTTGTTTTGTTTTCGAATTCGAGTTTAGTAAATATTCATTTGGCATATGTGCTTTCGAAAACTGTTTTCGGATTCTGTGATCTAAATAGTGGAAATTTTGAAAACAACATTTTTATGTTTTTATTGCATCTAGATTTTGAATTTGAAATTTTAAAATGCAAATTTTTATTAAAAAAGATACAAACTTTAATAAATATAGTATTCATGTTATAAACTCAATTTATTTTTGTTAAATTAAAATATGTATAATATATTATATTATAAATTATATGATATTATAAAAAAATAATTATACAAAATTTATAACAAAAAAACATGTTCATAAATTAATTAATAATAGTTTATATTCAACTTAATATTTAATTTTGCAACTATCACAAGTTTCATGGTCTATAAATATATTACAGAACACATTTTGAACAATTGTATAAATTAAAATCTAATTTCTAAATCTGCTACCAAACACATATCTGAAAACATGAAATACAACTATATTTTTATTGAATCTCTTATTTTCAAAATTATGTTTTTATATTGCCTACCAAACAGGCTCTAACTTCTTAAGAAAGCATATGTATCTCTACTCTACTTTGTTGATTTGTGCCTTTGCCCTGATAATGTGGGCTCAAAAAATCAATTTATACCTATAAGTTAAAAAAAAAAACTAATAATTTTATCAATTAAAATTTTAAGTTTTTGTAGGTGAATTCATTTAGACTATTCTTCTAGATTCCGTTTTAAAATATTTATAACTATTACACTTATATAAGATTACTTTAAATACAATAGATTAACGTAATATTAGAGAGAAATGTTGGAATCAAATGGATAAAAACAACTTTTAATTAATATGAGTGATTTTTCATCTTCTAGTATTTTTCTAATTTTTCTACTTATTTAAGAAAAATTAAGTGATAATTTTTATTGCTACTTTATTGGGATTTCGTGTGAAAAGTAGTTTTATTTAGATGATTTTGATATGATTTTAAATGAAAATAGTTATAAATCAATAGTGGAGGGTCTAAATTAATTATGTTATGAAAGTTTAAGATTTAAGTTGATATAATTATTAGTTTGAGATTTTAATTGGATACAACTCCCAAAGTTTAAATAATATAAACTTTGTTTTTTTCCGTGTATAATATATCCCAATTTCTTAATTTTTTTTAGGATTCAATATCTAATTAACCTTAAAACTTAAAAAATAAAAGTGGTGTATTAATTGCTAGATTATGCCTATGTTGACTTAAATATAATTTAGTTATTTAAAATATTAATCAAAACAAGCATAGTTAAATAGTAATTGATATTTATTATTATTATTATTTTTAAGTTGAAGGTTCAAACCCTTCCTAATTCTTATTTGTTATAATAAAAAAAAAAAGTTTTTTAAAATATTAGATCAGAATTCAGATCAGCGACAGCAACCTTATCTTATCGAATCCCTAGCAGTCGCTTTTATTAGAAAATGGAGTCCTATTTTTGCAAGAAAAAGACATGAAAGATCATTTCACAGCTATTTACTTTTATATTAATTTCAGGTACGTCGATAAAAAGAAAGTTTTCTAGCTAAGACACGTGTCAACTCTACAATTGTCCACGAAACTACATTAGGTACACGTGTCTATATATTACTATACGCGAGTCGTATTCATGCACTAACCAATCACTAAATTTGTTTACGTAGGACAGGTTATGCTGTCCCCATCCACTTTTTTGATTTTTTTTCTCATTTTTAAAGGCGCCACGTCATATTTCCTTTATAGCTATTTTTTGTAAATTTGGAGAATTTTGGTTTTATTACAAGCAAAGTTTAAAATGTCGATGTCGACGAAAATGTCGATGTCTCAATTTTATGAAAATATCGATGGAAATATCAATAAAATGTCTGATGTTGATAGATATTTCTGGAAAAATTTTAAAAACAAAAAATTCAAAAAAATATTTTTAAATTAATAAACATTTTACACTTTTTTAAATGATTTAAAATACTCGTTACATTATTATATTCACATTAAGTGACATTTTCTTTTCTTTTTTTTTTAATATTTCAACAATTTTAAACGGTATAGTGGAAATGTCGATTCTCCCTTATATCGATGTCGAACCTATGGACATGTAAAAATATCAATGAAAATGTCGACATGTCGACGGAAATTTAATACCATGATTACAAGTACTTTTTTTCCTATCTTTTTTTAAAGGGTTTTTTTTTTACAAGTTTGAGGATAATATAAAAAATACCACATAACTTCATTTTGAAGTTTTGTTTTTCCTTTTAGTCACGGCATATATCCGTCTGAGCTGGTGATCTTACAGCTAAAATTTAAGATTATTATTCTTTTTAGTCTTCCATTTCCTTTTCAATAACATGTCTAAAATATAAATTTTGAAAGTTTGAAATTCCTTTCAATAATATTAAACTATTGATAGTTTTATTTTATTACATCCTTTCACTTAATGGGTTGTACAGACTCATACTTTTTTTTTTAATTTAATTTCGTAATGTTAATTATACAAAACTTCGATTAATGACCATTAATGTAATCACATTTCAACCATATATAATTTAGCATACGATTTATAGTTAAGTTAGAATTAATAAAATTTATCTCAATTGAGTATTTAGTAATAGTTATTTGTATTCAATACGTTATTTTCATCATCCATTTAGATATTAACGTGCATTTATTTAATTTTATTATAAACATAATGGGTCAAAGTGAGCTTAGTTCAAGTATTTTTTTTTTTTTTTAGATCAAATGTTTAAATCTCCATACTTCATTTTATTGTACTAAAAAAAAGGAAAGAGAAGAAAACTAAATTTAAATCACAAGTTTTGCCGTTAAAGTTTGAAGGTTTCGTTTAATAAACTTTCAAACTTAGAATCCTGAACTTTTAATTTTGTGTCTTATAGTTTTTTGACTTAAAAAATGTCAAATAAGTCTTTGAACTTATTAAACATGAGATCAAAACTTTAGGAATTTATTACAAACTTTTTAAAATTTAGAGATTAATAGACAAAATTAAAAATTTAAGAGATATATTAGATACTTTTTTAAAGTTGAAAAAACCTATTAACATAAACTTCAAAATTTAGAGACTAAATATATAATAATTTAACCAAAATTATTTGATGAAAAATAATAATTTAACCAAAATTATTTGATGAAAAATTAAAAATTTATAGATATAATAAACACTTTTTAAAATCTATGGACATATTAAATGCTTTTCAAACCTTAAAAACTTATTAAACACGATTCTTGAAATAATTTTAAATAAAAAATTGAAGCAAAAAATGGTAGTTTTTGGGAACTTGGAGAACCAACGAGCAACTCAAGGCCAAAAAGGTCTTATAAAAAGATTAAGACACTAATTACCGTTTAAAAGTGGTTGGTCAAACCCACTCCACAATTATTAAAAAGAAAAAATGGTAAAATATATTTTTGGTCCCTCAGTTTTGCATTTAGTTCCCTTTTGGTTCCTGAGTTTTCAAATTAAACAAATTTACCCCTGAGTTTTGTATTCCGTATTAGTTTTAGTCCTTCCGTCAGATTTTATGTTAATTTTTAACAAAAAGCTGACATGGCACTTATATATATATATATATATATATATATATATATATATATATATATATATATATATATATTCTCTTATTTCTCTCCTTCGCCGCTAGCTGCCGCCGACCGTTGCTCTTCAGTCCCAGGCCGCCACCTCCTTCCCCCTCCTACCGTCGTGCTCCAGTCACCTGCGGCCTTCTGCCGGCCAATTCGTTTTTCTTTTATTTTTTTCCTCTTTCGTTTCCTTCTTTTTTTTCTCCCATCTTTCTTGTTGTTCTCTTTCCCTTCCTTTCCATTTTTTTTTAAAAACAAAATTCATTTGTTACATTTGCCCATTTAAAAAGGTATTTTGCCAATTTTTTTTTTAATTTTTTCGTTTTCCTTCTTCTCTCCAATATTTCTTCTTGTCCTCTTTCCATTCCTCTCCTTTCTATTTTTTTTAAACAAAATCCATTTTAAATGAAGGGGAAAAGATTTCGTTTCAACTAATTATTTCCTTTGTTTTAAAAAAAATTATTTAAACCAAAACTTATTATTTAAATCCCTTCGTTTTAAGTTAAATATTTTAAAAAAAAAAGTTTGGTTTAAATAATAAATACGGAAAAAAAAACAAGGGGGAAACCCTATTCAATTCGTTTCAAGTCTAAAATGAATGGGGAATGATTTCGTTTCAACTAATTATTTCATTCGTTTTAAATCTCTCCATTTAAAGTTAAACACTAAACATAAACATTGTTAAGACGAAATGATTTAAAACGTAAACAAATATGCAATTGTTGAAACGAAAGGATTTAAAACAAAGGAAATAATAGTTGAAATGAAATCATTTTCCCTTCATTTTAAATAGATTTTGCTTAAAAAAAAATAGAAAGGAGAGGAATGGAAAGAGGACAAGAAGAAATATTGGAGAGAGAAGAAGGAAAACGAAAAAAATAAAAAAAATGAAAAAATATATTTTTAAATGGGCAAATGTAACAAATGAATTTTGTTTAAAAAGAAAAAAAGAAAGGAAGGGAAAGAGAACAACAAGAAAGATGAAAAAAAAGAAGGAAACGAAAAAAAAAAAAAAACAATATTGGTCGGCGGAAGGCGGCCGGCAATCGGAGCATGACGGCTGGAGGCGGCAGCTGTCGACTGAAGAGCAACGGCCAACGGCAGCTGTCAGCAAAGGGGAGAAAGAAGAGAAAAAAAAAATATATATATATATATATATATATATGAGTTTAATAATTAAAAAATTAAAAAAATATATATATATATTTTAATAATTAAAAAATTAACAAAAAATCTGACGAATGGACTAAAATTTATACGAAATAGAAAACTCATGGATAAATTTATTCAATTTGAAAATACAAAATTCATGAATAAATTTATTCAATTTGAAAATTCATATACAAAAAGGGAACTAAATGCAAAACTGAAAACTCAGAGACCAAAAATAATTAAATGCAAAACTGTAGGACGAAAAATGTATTTTGTCGAAAAAAAATAACATAAATGGAATGAAGCGGGGAACCCGAGGAAATTACGCAACAACAACAGGGGCATTTTGGTAATTTTGTGTCTGTACGCCAAATATAAAAAATTCGACAAACCGCCTTTGAATGCCATGTGTGTGGAGCAGGCAGTGCACAATCTGTTCTCACTTCTCTCTCGTCTATAATCAGAGCAACAAAACCACCGATTTCGGCCGAAATCATGGGCAAGGAAATCGCCGAAATGACCACTTTCATGACCGATTTTCTGGGACAGTGCGGCGGCTACGGCGTCACAGACGGCGGTTTCGCCACTGAACTGGAGCGCCACGGCGCCGATCTTAACGATCCCCTCTGGAGCGCTAAATGCCTCATCAGTTCCCCTCACCTCGTCCGACGGGTACTCTCTCACTCTTTATCCCTCTCTCTCGATGAAACTTCGAATTGATCTGAGAAGATTTTCAATTCATTATCGTGCGAAGAAGATGAGTGTTTAGTGTTATAGAGAGATCAAATGAACTGATGGATTAGAATTAGATTCTTCGTGCTTCACAAATGGCCAATTTTACCGACTTCTGTGTTGTTTGTCCCTTTTAATAGTGGAAGCTTGTCTTTATTTTAAAATAGGTTAAATTTCGATTTCAGTTTTCAACTTTCAATTTTGTGTAGGAAAGATCTCTAAATTTTAAAAATATCTAATAACACCTCAAACTTTAATTTTTTTTCTTTTTTTTGTACATCTTTGACATTTTAAAATGGATTAACCAATTTATTAGATATAAAAATAAATTTTATGTCTATTAAAAATTTATATTTTTTTATTTTGTATCTAGTAAGTCTGTAAATTGTTCCATGACTGCTAGATACAAAATTGAAAATTCAATGATTTAATAGACACAAAATTAAAAACTTAAGAACCGAAACTATAGATATTTTTTATAGTTCAGAAACTTATTAAATACAAAATTAAAGATTTATAGATTTATTAGACACAAAATTTAAAGTTCAAAGACCTATAGACACAACCACCATAAAAGTTGAAGGACTAAACTTATAATTTAACTTTTAAATTATTTATAATATAATTAAAAATTAAATTTTATTCTCTTTGAATAATTTTGATTTTAGGGTTTAATAAGTCTTTAAACTTTGTAAAGTGTCAATAAGTTCTTAAAATTTTCAAGATTGCATCATATAGGTCTTTAAAATTTCAATTTTTAGTCACCTTTAACAAATTCATTCAACATAAAAAAATGCTAGATTCATAAATTTTGAAAGATGGCAAACAAAAACCTATTTTAATTCAAGGAGGTGTTAGATATAATCTAAACATAACTCAATTAGTTAATGCATATATACCTCGATTAAAAGGTCAGGGATTCTTTTCACATATTTTTGAACTCTCTCTCTCAATATACAAATCACGATTTAGATATTTTCATAAATTAGAATTTAATGGATTATCGATTATGCTTCCATGTTCGTTCTGGGCCGGAGAAGGGATTGGTTTTCGTAGGCCCAGTATGAGAATAAATGGCCCAGTTTAACCAATAGTGTCGCTCGTTCGAATCCTCTCCACCGCCACCTCTTTTCTTTTTCTTTTTTTTTTTCGAAAAGTCCTCCTCATGTCAAATAAAAATATATATATATATACATATTTTTTTAAAGCTGACGTTTCTTTTAATATTTGAAATTACTTTCTTTTAATTATATTTGAGAAATAATTATTTGTCTTTTGCTAAGGCTTGGTTTCATTTCTGGATATAAGAAGTTCATTCTAAATTACATATTTGAACACCCCTTAAAAAGCACTCCCCCAAAAAAAAAAAAAACCCTCCTTAAAAGAAACATTTTTTAGTTAAATGGGATCGAACCAAACCTCCCACAAGTGACTTATCTACTGAGTTATCAAGATCTATTGACTTAGGATCGACGAGTTGTTAAGGGGAAAAAAACATTATTGTTGTTAATTGGCCCTTATTAACATATTTATGTGAACAAAATCTTTTAATTCATGCTGGACTTTTCCCCCGATATGTTATGATCTAAGGCTGAGAAGTATGACTATTTGCATGAACAAAGTCTTCACTTCATGCGCCAATTCAATCCAAGCATAGCTCAGTTGGTAAGATACTAATTACCATTTCAAAGGTCGATAGTTCAATCTCCCACCACTTCAATCGTTGAACTCAAGGGAAAAAAAAGTCTGTACTTTCATGCACTATATCAACCTAAGCACCACTTTCAAAACATAACAAAGCTTTTCAAAAAGAGTCTAGTTTGAGAAAATCTTACCTCATTCCTTTGCTTGAGTATACTATAGAAATGTTTCCTCATCATCAGCTAATCTGCAGCTTAATAATGACAGGTACATTTAGACTACCTTGATGCTGGGGCCAATATCATTTCCACAGCATCTTATCAGGTTATTTTCTCCACCCTATTTCACTGTTCTAATAAAACCATTTTATAGCTTCTAATTGTTTAAATTGTTGCCACACATGGACTTGAATATTAGTTTGGTTCATAAGATTCATCCAGTATTATTATAACTCTAAGATCTAAAATGTTAAGTTGTTATTTTTGATCATTTAAAATATATTCTATCAGTTGTTAGAGATCCATGGTTTCAATGTATGCAGGCTACAATTCAGGGTTTTGAGGCTAAAGGATTTTCTACAGTTGAGAGTGAAGAATTACTAAGGAAAAGTGTTGAAATTGCGCTTGAAGCACGCGATATCTATCTCGAACAATGTACGAAGGATTCTCCGGATTTTACGGGAAGTGGAGGGAGTTCGAGGAGGCCGATTCTGGTAGCCGCCTCGGTTGGCAGCTATGCGGCTTATTTGGCTGATGGATCTGAATACAGGTTAGCAAATTCTTAGCATAACCTTATATAGCCTGATTTAAGTTTGGACTTCAATTCTTGTAAGAATTGTCGTAACAACTATTTTGCTAGAAGAAAATGGTTTTAGCCTAAAGCCTTTGTTCCCTTTTCTGTTTTATATGTGTGTGTATATCTAAATGTTTTTGTATGGTCGTGTCATGCCTTTTTACAGTGGGAATTATGGCGATTCAGTTACTCTAGAAACACTGAAAGATTTTCACAGGAGAAGAGTGCAAATTTTGGCTAACGCAGGTGCCGACTTAATCGCGTTCGAGACGATTCCAAACAAGTTGGAAGCTCAGGTATGAAAATGCTGTTGGAAACTAGTTGTCATTGTTCACATTCATCAGTAATCCATTGGCAAGGTTCCAACTTTAACTCCTTTATGCTGCTTTTGTGGAATTTTCAGGCATATGCTGAGCTTCTTGATGAAGAAGGCATTGAAATTCCTGCTTGGTTTTCTTTCAACTCCAAGGATGGAATCAATGTGGTTAGTGGGGATTCTATATCTGAGTGTGCCTCCATTGCAGATGCTTCAAAGCAAGTTGTTGCTGTTGGAATCAACTGTACTCCTCCCAGATATATTCATGGACTAATCTCGTCGATTCAGCAGGTAAATTTCGATTATACCCTTATATGACATCTAAGCTTGGAATAGTTCTATTTTTAGAATCTTAAAGTTGGCATAACTTTAAAATCCTCATCATCTAACAAGACGAAGTTCAAAACAGATCCAAAGAAGTTAATATATGATCTGCCCACAAATGCATCTAAATAAATTTTTGAGGATTGGGAATTAGTGTGCCAGAAATGAATTCAATTCAGCCTCTCTTCATGGCAATGTCAAGATTTGTCACCTAAAATTTTACATCTCCCTCTAAATTATTCACTTTAAAGATGTATCCATGCCCCTTAAAAGAGGAAAATACTAAAGCCATAGCCATCCTTCACTGCCAAAGGCTTCTGCTAAGGCCCATTGATAGCACTAATGGACACGGGCTGAAGGAACAAATTGTAAGCAGCCTAATAACGAAAAGGAGAACATAGAAACCAGCCCTTAGATATGTGTTCATAATCTAAGTGAATCTGGTTATCTAATTGGCAGGTCACTTGCAAACCAATAGTGATTTATCCAAACAGTGGGGAGAGTTATGATGGTGAGACCAAACAGTGGTTGGTGAGTTTTCTACTTTATTCTTGAATGAGTTATTTTAACTTCACGATTTCGTTCCTTTGTATTGATGTTCCCCCCTTCCCCATCCCCATTCTTTCTGTAGATTAGACACTCCCTCTTTTTGTACTGTTTCTCCTCTCAGCAATTTAGTCACTTCTTTTATCTTTGCAGAAATCTGATGGAATGGTAGGGGAAGACTTTGTATCATATGTAAGAAAGTGGAAGGAAGCTGGAGCTTCTCTCTTTGGTGGGTGCTGCAGGACCACTCCAAACACAATCAGAGGCATAGCAAAAGCGCTTTCTCATAAAACTTTTTAAGCTGTTTCCCTCTATTTACAAGCTTTGGTATGTACTATATCCAATATCAGTTCTTCTCTGAATCATGGTGGTCATGCTAGAGATAGAAACCGTCATAGATGATTATGAGATGATATCCTCCCGTGCAGGATAAGATTAGTTTTTGTGAATCTTGAACAGTGAGAGTTGTTCATAGCATAAGTGCAAACCCATCTCCTAAATATATTTACTGATATTAATAATAATATGGTTGGGTTACTTGATTTGACTTAGGATATTTTATAATGTTGGGTAATTATTTAAATCTAAAGATAAGGTTTGTTGTTAGGTGTGATATATTATATCCTAAATGATCAAGATTATCAAGTCCCAAGGATTTCCCTTTTTTCTTTCTTTCACAGTCTATGATCTCAAGCGTTTTCAAGATGCAATAATTTTGAAACTGATAGTGATTGATGGTTCCATTGCAAGCCAACAAATGCAAAAACTCTGTGCTGTTTCCTAAACACAGGAAGGGAAAAAGAGAAGCCCATATGCTTGAAGACAAAAGCAACACAATTCTAAGTCTGGAGTGGGTATGAAGATATATGCCAATCTTGTGCTGCTCCTACATTTGACTGCCTAATTAAATCTTTAGGATTTGGCTTTAGATTCTCTAAGAGGGAAAATGAGAGCTAATGTTGTCGTGTTGTGTTACAAATATCATTTGATGGCTATGTCTGGTTGTCTAGTTGGTAGAGCCAATGGTTTCTGTCTATGTCTGAATCTTCTCTTTTACCATGTACTGTATCAAAGAAGTATCAAAAAACAACATTTGATTGTATGGAGTTGCAAGTTTTTTTTTCCTAAGAGATATGTTAAATTTGACGATTCTGCGCATTTATTTGGAACAACTAGACTTTCTCAACAAAACAGGTGATGGTGAATGGAGTCTTTTTTTTAAGTTCAATAGCATGTGAGGCTGAATATTTGAATTTCTGACTTTTTGGTCGAAGCTATATAACTAGTTGGGTTATGCTTAAATTGGCAAAGAAAGAAAGCTCATGAGTAAATGTTTTCAAATATTGAAATATAATTCTATCGTAAGATACAGTCAATAGCCAAGGCACTTTAGAGGTCAAAATGGAAGTTATAGTGTAGCATGTTGGGAGAAAAAACATATGCAGAAGTAATAAACTAGAATATTGATCTTCCCTTCACAGGTTAAGACAAACAAGTTAGAGTCACAAATGATAATAAAAGAGATAAGGAAAAAGAGATGACATTGAAAGCTATATTGGTTCGCCCCAAATTTGGGACTACGTCCAGTCTTCTGTAATTGCAGGTTATACTAAAATTCTGGAGATTACAAGAGTCTTAAATTCGCGCTACAAAACTACCCTCAATAGCCCAACAAAAATCATTGACTTCTAAGTACCACAACTCGATAGCTTGAAATAAACAACAAAGAAAAGACATTCAATCTCACAAGAGAAACACTCTTTTCTCTCACAAAAACACACTGCCACGCACACTATTCTAAAAACGAAAAGCACACTCTCTTCGTAAAACTACACCAGCCGCAAACTTACACATATATGTGTGTAACAAATAAAACCTAAAAGACCAAGTGAGTCGTATGAATGGGCCAAAGCCCAAGTGCTTCAACGAACAGATCTAGCACGAGCATCTTCGGGTGTTCCTGTCAAATACTGTAGCATCGAGATGCTACTTCCAGCATCTCAATAGTACGACTTGTAGTGTTCTTCTTTCTTCATGTTTTGGCAGCATCTTGACGATGTCCTCTCAGGTCAGTTGACTTCTTTAGTGGTTTTGTCTTCACAAAACCCAACATAGGAAAAATTTAAGAGATAAGAATAATTTGCATGTAAACAAGAAGTTTAGGAATATGATTACTAATGTGATTCTATGTTGAGATTGTAATAATAAGATTGAGAAATCGAATTCTTGAGATTCAAACAGACATATGAAGCACTTTTTTAGATTTTGAATGGGTAGGAAAAAAGCATGATTATATTTCAGATGCTATTTCATGGAAATGATGCATCAAATACTTGTCAATGGAGTATTTTCATTTTGAAGGCAAAAAAGAAAAGGAGGAATAGTGAGGTCAATTCTTCTTTAGTTGTCCAAACATGGCCCAATTCCTTCTCTTTTACTTGATGTGATTATTCACTTAACATGGTCCTTTTTAAGTTGCTGTTCAACCCACACTTTTCTTTTTTCTCTTTGTTCTGCATTCAAATAATTCTCTCAACACCCAAACCAAGTTGTGAAAGAAAAAAGAAAGGAAGAAAGAAATAGAAAAAGTTTCTGATTTCATTCCATTTCTTGAAAGAAAATCAATCATTTTGTGTTGATTAGACAGCCTCCCTTGATATGAAAACAATGGAGATCCACTCATTACACAACCCAACGTGAGTGTCTAATTTTCAAGTCAGAACCACTTTAAGAAATTTGAATTCATATTCTAATTATCTTGTATTTTGGTCACTTGTAAAATTCCCTTTTTCTTGTATTTTTCCATTTGTTTTGGCTTCTTGTGGAAATTCATTTACTACGACATCACATAAATGTTACCGTGACAATAAGATATTATGTATAGTTGCGTATTTGTCATGGAGTTTGAGGCACGGTGTCAACAACTTAAGCCTAAGTTCGGTGAATTAAAAAGTTTAAAGTGTAAGGTTTAAGAAGCTTAAGGGGCTGTTTGGGGCAAGGAGTTGCAGGGAGTAGGAGTTAATATGTCTGGGGAGTTAGGAAGTCTGGGGAGTTAGGAAGTCTGGGTTTGGGGTGCAGAGTTGTTTAGTCTGGAGTTAGGAAATCTGTGTTTGGGGCAAGGAGTTGCAGGGAGTAGGAGTTCTGAAATCTGTGTTTGGAGTGCATATTTATTAAACATGGAGTTATGAAGTCTGAGTTGATTTTAGCTCTTTTTTTTGTACAAATTTTTTCTAAAATTTCTAAAATTTTCATTATTAAGAATTTGATCCCATAAATTCTAAGATTGAGATTTTTTGTTTTTATTAATTTATATATTCTTTACAAATTTCTTTAAAGAATTTTTTTTTAACAAAATACCTCATATTCTTTTTTCAATATCTCTCACATTAATTATTCATTTGCCTTGGATAGTTTCAAATAAAAGAAATTCTTACAAATTTTTTAAATATTACATGTGAGTCGGAAAGATTTCAATTTATTAATTTTACGGGATTCAAATAAACTTGAAGATTTTTATGTTTTTATTCTCTCAATTCTAGAAATAATATAGATTTATTTCCGTCAATCCTAAAATTGAGATTTTAAATTATATTATTTTATGAATATTTTATAATTTTATTAAAGACTTGTTTTCGTCAATTTTAAATTTTAATTTAAGATTTGTTTTTCAAGCTTAATAAAATAATTTGTTTTATATAATTTAAGAATTTATTTTTCTAACTAATCAATGTAATGGATTATTTAAAGTTTGATTAATTTGTAAATAATATATTCTTTGAAGTAAATATCAAATATTTATGCTATTTTAAAATAATTAAGTTCAAAATGAATATATATTTTTTAACACCATTCAAAATGAATATTATATATAGTACTTTTGTTCATATTACTATATATTTATGTTATTTATTGTAATTATTTTATTTTATTAAGTTTGGAAGGAGAAATTGTTTATCTTTTTACTTTGAATATGATTAATTTGAAAACCAAATTTTTTTAATACGTTAACATTTTTAAACACTAATTTCTTAAATAGTAATACGAGTTAGTTTAAAATATGTTTTTCTTATCTTCAAATCATAAAATTATATATGTTTTTTAGCTATTAATAAAAAAATAAGCCAAAAAAAGATAAGATTGTTATTTGTTATAAGTAATTTTTGTTTAAACTTACGAAAAAATTGTAGATGACATGTGGAAGAAGTGAGATAGGGATGTTTTTATCAATTAAAAAAATGGTTATGTAGTACTCTAATTTACACTAAGAATTTCAATTTAAATAATAGTATCATATCTAAAACATTCTTATATAATTTATATTTAAAAAAGAAAATTATAGAATAAAAAGAAAAATATTTTTGTTAAAATTTTATTAAAATTATAGGATAAAAATAAAATTATTTTTTAATAATTAGTTATATTTAATTATTAATTAGTAATAATGACGAGAAATTTATATAAAAAAAATAAAGATTTTTTTTTTAAATTAAGAAATTAAAAAAAATTATGTAAAAAATAGAGAGAGAAATGAAAGGAGAGAAGAGAGAGGGGTAGGAGTGAGGTGAGGTAAAAAAAGGAGATAGTAAAGTTGTGAGGAGTTGTGGGGAGTTGGAAAAGGAGTTTATAAGTCTGTGGGACCCACACTAAGGAGTTAAAGGGGGGGTTAATAAATCTGTGGGGCCCACAATAGGAGTTAAAATACCCTTGGGCCAAACAAGGAGTTGGGAACTCCTCCCAACTCCACTCCCCCCAACTCCTCAATCCAAACACCCCCTAAGAGTTTAGAAAGATTGTGTCTGGGGACATGAATAACGCGAACTACTATTCAAGTTCGTGGTTTCTCCTATTAAAGCCAAACTTAGTAACTCCTCTCCTAAGCATGCCAAACTCAACTCACCCTGTGCCTAGTTCATACTCCAAATGCACTTTATGTGTTGTTATCAACTTTTTTTATCTCATTTGAGGCATGGTTTCAATATCTTAAACTCGAGTTTAGTGAATTAGAGAGTTTAAGTGGAAGGTTTAAGAAACCTATATTTAGAAAGAATTTATTTGAGGACTTGACAATTGCATGTTACTATTCAAGTTCGTAGGATTTTTTTAAAATTTTTTTTTATAATCACAGTCAATTTTGACAACTCCTCTCCTAAAGATGTTAAACCCAACTCACATCAGAGTCTAATTCACCTCAAATGCTTTATGGGATGCTATCAACTTCTCGAGCATAATCAATCGATCAAGTCATTAATAACTTTTTTTCTAGATAGATTATAGGCTTGAATTTTTCCTCCTTGATTGATATGCACTACTTGAAATAAATGCAAATGTGTATTTTTTTTTTTTTTTAAAAGCAGATGAGCAAGAAGAAAGGATCTCCATATGAATATTGGTTGCTGAGTTGCTGAGTATATATTTATTATGGTGCCCCAGCATTGGAATGTTCCACCATCAGCTCACTAAATTTTGTCGTCAGATTTTCAAGTTTGCTCTAACTGAATTGACCATTGATAAGGCTCAATAATTATGAGCTTTAGGAATAAACCCAAAAGGAAAGGGACAGCCTCTTTTGATGATATGCATACCAACAACAGTCATTCAAACCCATTCAATCTCTCCCTCTCTTTCTCTCTCATAAAAAAAATGCGACTTTTTTATCTCTTTAGTCATTCAATGACTTCAAACCCCTGTTTGTTTTTTACTTTGAAACCTCAATAAATCATACTAAATTACCATAATCATGTTTAGCCTAAATTATAAAAAAAAAAAAAACCCCTAAACTTTATTCTTTATTTAAAAAATACTCATATTCTTTCAAAAATTACAATATTAACTTTGACCTTTTATATACGTTTCATTCAAAACTATCATTTGAGTAGAGATCCATTAGAATGTTGAACGAAAAATCGATGTAACGATGATTAGGATGTTTATTTGGATTAAGAAAGAGCGACATTCAAGCACGTCTATGTTTCATTCAACATTTTAATGATTTTTCTACTTCAATGATAGTTTTAAAATATTTTATGAAAGGTTCAAGGTAGTATTACAAATTTAAAAAAAAATGTGAATAGCGGTATTTTTTATAATTTAGCTTCATGTTTAATTGACTATCAGTGATGCTGGGGTTAAAATTTGCACGTAAATCCAAGCTTCAGTGTTACTGAATCCTCAAAAATTATTGATGGGTTTGAGGAGTAAAAGCAGTTTTCACTATTTATCGCTCTTTCTTCCATTTGATCTCTACAAAAGTATGTCTTTTTAAGAAGAATTTAGCTTTCAAAAGGGTATTTGTGAATGGTTCTTGTTGAAATGAAGCCTGAAATTGTATACAGAAAGAAAGGAGTGAAATTTGAGAGAACCCCAAATGGGGAAGGTTAAAAAACTGAGAGATAAAAGGAGGATTTGTCAATGTAGTATGGAATTGTTTAGTGGGTACCCCATATTCAAGCGAAAGCTTCGGGTTTGTGGTTTTGGTGGACCATAATGGGAAGAAGAAGGAGAAGGAGATAGATGCAAACTCGCCTTCACTTCACTGGACCACTGAGGTTGAATTTTTTTTTTTTTTCCTATGGTTATGAATAAAGAGATCCCTACTATTCTCTCCTCTCTTTAAGACTTGAGCCATCTTCTCTCTCTTTCTGCACTCTATACTGTTCAACTTTGTACTTTGTGGTTACTGGGGAGAGGCCATCTTTTGCATCAGAGAGAGAGTTGAAAAGAAGTTTGATAAATCAGCTTCTTTCTTCTCTCTTTTTTTACAGTATTGTTTTTCTCCTGATTCAAAATTTGGGTCGTTGCTTCTTATGCTTCTAAGTTTGTTTTCACTTTCTCTCTCCCTTTTCTGTTTGAGGAAATGCATTTGTCATTTTGTTTTGCTGATTTGGGGGACAAATGAGTAAACACTAAACAGGGAAACTTGGTTGGATTGCATGCCATTGTATTGAACTTCAAAGCTCACCTGCCATTTGGGGAAGGGAAATCCCATTTGGGGCTCTCTCTCTTTCTCTCTTTCTTTTGACCATAGCTCAGAGTTCCAAAAGAAAACAGGGGAAGCTGCATGAAGAAGCAGAGAAACAATGAGCGATGGGAATTCAAAGAAAAGCAAGGTGTTTCACTTTCTTCAACTTGAAACAAGTTTTCTCTCTGATGGAAATTTGATTCCAGTTGCTTCATAACTGTTTGATGCAGCTCTCATGGTCCAAGAAAATGGTCACAAAATGGTTCAATATCAAGAGTAAAAGTGGAAATGGGGATTATCAGGCAGATCATGGTGTTTATGAAGGTGAATGTCAAACGCCTTCCTTCCCCCATAGTTTCATTATCTGGTAGCTGATTTGTTGGCTTGGGATCAAAGATTTTTCTCCTCTAATATTAAAGTTTCAATATAATCTCATAACTTGTCTTGGTAGCTTTGTTGAATCTCAAATCCGAAGGTACAATTCGAACTGAGTAAGAATCTTGTTTGGACATACAATTACACTGCTCCATTCCTTGATGGTTTCTTGTTTCTCTTGATTCCCATTATATATGAATCTCAAATTCATGATGGGCATGTTTTTCTGCAACCAAATAAGGAATTGGGATATCTGCTAGTTGTAGTAATGGTTTATTGGCGTTAGAAGTTGATTCAGTACAAGGTTCATGTGCTAACAGTGTCTCCCTTGTCCAGGAGGTGATGTTGAGTATAGGACTAGCATTTCAGACAAAGAAAATTATATTGGTAAGAAAAGAAAAACAGGTTCAGTAAATCAATCTGTCATTTTATTTTTAAACCAATCGGCTTTCTAAATTCTTGAATCATTTTGCCTTTTTTCTCTGTCAATCTTACTCCACAGATAGATCTAGTAAGAGCATAGAGCATAGCCAGCATGGACATATGAATATTGACAATCCTCATATCGTAGATGTACAGAACTATAGGTGTATATAATTCTTTCCTTTTAAAGCGCAAGTTCGTTACTGCACGTTTTTGTTGATCTGTAATTTAACTACCAGAACTTCTATGTTTCTTTTGGGAGCAGCATTTTTGTTGCTACATGGAATGTTGGTGGCAGATCCCCTCCTAGTAATCTAAGTTTAGAAGACTGGCTTCATACCTCTGCCCCTGCAGACATTTATGTACTTGGGTATGAGTTGATTCGATACATCTAAATGTTCGTTTTCTGTCACATTTTTTTAATTTTAGCTCTTGAATTCTTAATAAAACCAAATTCAAATTATTGCAAGGTCATGATTTGCAATGCACATATACTAGCCTGAAACACTTCTATGGTTGTCAAAAGAAACGAAACTTAAAATTTTATCTACCTCTACCATGTCTTTCAGATTTCAAGAGATAGTACCACTGAATGCTGGTAATGTGTTGGGCGCAGAGGACAGCGGTCCTGCCAGAAAATGGCTAACCCTCATTCGGAAAACGCTAAACAATCATCCTGGAACAAGTGGAGTTAATGGGTGCTACATGCCATCTCCCATCCCTGAGCCAGTCATAGAATTGAACGACAATTTTGAGGGATCGTTGAGGCTCAAGAACTCATCTTACTTTCTTCGTCGATCTTTTCATACAACTAATAGTTGTAGATCATCTAACGACCCATCAACTGCACTGCCTCAACTTGATAGAAGATTCAGCATCTCTAATCATGTGATCTTTGATCACAGGCCTAGTGACTATGAGTCTAGTTTCAGATGGGGACACAGGCAAAGTGATTATTGTAGGCAAAGCAATGATTCAAGGCCAAGTGACTATTCTAAATGGGGATCATCCGAAGATGATGGATGCCATGGGGATTTGACAAGTGAAACTTTATTCTCACCACCATTATATGGTGGATCCACATCCAAGGAAGATGAACACAGGATGTTGGGACGTTCACGGTATTGCTTGGTTGCTAATAAACAAATGGTTGGCATTTTTCTCACAATATGGGTCAGGAGTGAATTGAAGGACAGCATACAAAACATGAAAGTATCCTGTGTTGGTAGAGGATTGATGGGTTACCTAGGAAATAAGGTATCAATTTGAGTAGTTACTGTATTTGGATGTTTCCCAACTTCCCCAGAAGTATAAAATAAGCTTGTTATTAAGTTACATAATATATTCGTCATGTTTCACTACAGGGATCAATTTCGGTCAGTATGTCTTTGCATCAAACAAGCTTTTGCTTCATCTGTAGTCACTTAACCTCAGGACAGAAACAGGGTGATGAGTTAAGAAGGAATTCTGATGTGATGGAGATACTGAAGAAGACCAGGTTCCGGTGTGATCGAGGCTTGCCTCATCAGAAGTCCCCGCAAACGATTCTTGAGCATGAGCAAGATCCTTACTCTCCAGTCTTTAGTTTTCCCATTATCGCTTGCAGTTAGATAAAGCTGGGAATTGAAAATGGAATAGACAAAACCTATATATGTTAACAATTTGAGACAATGGCATGCTTAACACATTTTAGGCCAGTTCATGTTTTAGTATCTTTGTAGTAAATTTGCTGGAGAAACTATAAGTCAGTCATGAACTGTGCACTCCAATGTTCCACGTCACTCTTTCAATTTGATGTTCTTTATTTGTCTACCAACACTGTCTTTTAAGTATTTTAACTATGAGTTGATCTTCCAGTCGAATTATCTGGTTTGGCGATTTAAATTACCGAATTGCTCTTTCTCACCGCTCTGCCAAGGCACTTGTTGAGATGCAAAATTGGAGAGTATTGCTTGAGAAGGATCAGGCATGTTTATAATTCTTCCTGTGACATGTAGTTTTGTGCTCTAAATGCTTTGTTCTTTTCTGATATCATTAGTAATGCAACTTTTTGTTTAAATTATTCCCTTCTTTGCAGTTACGCAATGAGAAGAATTATGGCCGAGTCTTCGTTGGATGGAATGAAGGCAATATATATTTTCCACCCACTTACAAATACTCAAATAATTCAGACCAGTACTCCGGAGACGGTATGTACTGGAAGGAGAAACGTAGGACTCCTGCTTGGTAAGAACAACTCTCAAGCAAAATGGGCACATTTGTTTAAATTTTATCCCACATGCTTGATAAATTATTAGAAAGTAGTGATATAGGGAGTTGAGAGAAGAAACTTATCTGCAATTTTAGTGCACCAAGATTCTAAGACCAACCCTCCCGGACTTCTTACATCTGTCTTTTAATTTTGTATTTGAAGGTGTGATCGGATTTTGTGGTATGGAGAAGGTCTCCATCAGGTATCGTATGTCCGGGGTGAATCCCGATTTTCAGATCATAGACCTGTTTATGGCATATTTTGTGCTGAGGTTGAGTCAAATCATGGCCAATTAAAGAACAGCATGAGTTCTAGTTCCAAGGTTGATGTGGAGGAGCTCCTACCATACTCTCATGGTTATACTGAACTGAACTTTTACTGAAATAATGTAATGGCTTGGACTGGTGTTTATGTAAGCAAGCTCTCTCCCTGTCTCATCTGAATTTTTACTACTACAAAGATCTATTATTGTAAGAGGCCCAAGTTTATCTCAGCACAATTTTTAACCTGCAGAAACCATCTGCAAAAGTTCTTCCTCTTCGCCATAAACCAACTACAGAAGCAACAATGTTTGATAAAGAATTTCAGGTGAACTACTCTACATTATAGTAGATTTTCAGTTCCAACCTTCCTCTAGGCTGATGTTGGCAATTGCCATAATGTGATAAAACATGGTTATGAAACAGCATTATTATGTTTTGCATGGCGAACTTTGTATCTCAATTTGAATTTGGAAGCGTGGTACTTTTGTTTGTTAATGGCAGGAAATTCTGACGCATCGGTCAATTTGGACCATTCCTTTGAACTTCAAATAGTTTTCAGAATGCTTTCATGTCCAGAAAGCAGGAGGTTCAGTCTTTCCTCCAAATGCTGGTTTTCTTTTGGTTTACTTGTCTTCCTTACTTGTCCTTACTCTTCCTGTCAGGTGTTAAAATGGAATTGTGTTGGATTATCCAGAACTACAGTGGTTTCCCAAGAGATCATGATCTCAAATAATCAACACTCCATATATTTATGTCCCAAATGGGAAACACCCAACATTTTTTACAAAGTTGCCCTTTTTTTGCACTGCTGTATTCAAGTGCAGGTATGCTATGGTTTCTGCATCGATCGTCTTTCTTAATGTAAATGAATAGTTTGTCAAAATGTAACTATAACAGTGGACTTATGAATGGGTAATTGATTGGTAGATTATGATGATGGTGATGATTTTGTTTTGGGCTGGAATGTACAATCACTTAAAACTCCAGCCATATAACAGGTAAATGCATACTGTGTCACCCTTTGGTGAAACTTTTGACACTTGAAGTACAATCATTTTAAAAAATGGAACAATACATAGTATTGATGATAGTCCTTTGCTTTTGCAGCAAGAGTTTTTCTGAGAGAATCCAGGTGCAAGGGGTGAAAAGCGGTCTTGAAAATTTTGGAATTTTAGGTACAGAAGAAAGGATGAGTCCAACAAATCAACCAGAAAGTCTTTTATTCTACTTCCATTTGAAGCAGTAGGATGGATATTGCTTTTCTGGTTAACATACTCAGTCTGATCCCACCTGAGGAGATGAAAATACCAGAAGAAATGAGGAAGAACTTGTTTACCAGCACAAGTTTCAAATCACTCGATATTTGAAGTGACAACGATGTTCGGTCGTCACTTGTAAGTGAGAAAACATTCGATAAGGCTGATAGTTCTATACCATTGGATGTAAGAGAGAAATTAAAAATTATGATTTAACACGTATCTTGTGATTTAAAAGGTGTGGCAACTACATAGAATAATTTTTTCTTTTAAGGACCCAAATACTAGTCGATTCCATATTAGCTGAGCCGAGCAGGTTCCGTTTTCAATTAAGAGCCGAGGGAAATGTTGTGTTATTATCATATCATTCACTGTACTGTCTAATTTCTCAATGAAAAAAACAGGAATTTCTCGTCCATATTTGCGCGCTTATTTTCAAAAGTTGCATGAATTAAAAATCCAACTGTGGCCAAAGGTAAAGGTAAAGATGCCCTAGTTCTTTTGAAATATACTTCTATTTGAAAGGGTGAAGATTTGATGATTTAAGTTAAATTACAAATCTGGCCTCTCAACTAAGGTTTGTATATTTAGTCAGTGTTTAATAGTTTGTCTATTTGGTCCCTATACTTTACAAAGCTTCTAATAAATTCTTGTGTTCAATAAATCTTTAAATTTTTAATTTTGTATCTAATAAATTCTTGTGACATATTTCATATTTTTTAAAATTCACAATCTTACTTGACACAAAATTGATAATTGATAGTTTAAAATTCTATTAGACATAAAACTCAATTTTATATCAAAATTAAGAATTTAGAGATTTATTAAACATTTTTAAAGTTCAAAAATCTATTAGAGACAAGAATACCTTCAATATCAAAAGGGTTGCAGCAGAAAAGGATCATAGAACTCTGTTGGGTCGTAAAGAGCCATCACTCATTAAAGATGAAAGAGACCAACAATAAAGATGAAATGTGGCAAACAAAAAAGATAGAAAGCTGTGTTCCAAATTGTATGCAAAATGGATTGTCCGAAACCACAATAAAACCATTTAGTTTAGATTAGGATGGCACAAAATGGATCAATCCGATCCTAGTAATGCACCACTAAAACGCAACAAACTAATTCCATTAGCAGCAAGTTACTCCTCGTTCCCTATCCAAAACCCAAAAGAAAACAGAAGTATGGCTTTCAAATTATCAACTATCACTCACTAGAGGAAATCTCATTGATACATGTGCACGAGTTGGGCTGTCAAAACACAAGTTTCACTTTATAAAATACCATTGCTAAATAATGGCAACTCGATCAAACTGCACACTAGTCAACCGTATTCAAATGGTTCCAAGGAATAATACTTAATTTAAAAGCAGCAAGTATTTTTCATAGTCAAAATCGCTGGATTATCTCTGATTTCTCAACTTGGCAGAAACATAATACAACCATAACTAAAACAAGGAGAAAATAAAAAATAAAAAGCCACAGTTCATTCGTCAAATATAAGAAAGTTGATTCATGAATCCATTTTCAAGCCCCAACAACTTCGGTGGCCCCCTCGACAACTTCTTCAGCAGGCCTATCTACCTTCACGCCAACATCTTCTGAATAATCACCATGAACCTATACATAGTCAACGAAAAAGATTGGTTGGTCATAATGATAAAAACTATTGCAACCAATTTCATAATCTCAACTGACACTTGAACACTAATTTGAACAGGCAAAAAGTTGACAAGCAGATTTGATCATGAATCTTTGAACATGGAAGGTAAAATTAGGGGAAAGAAGTTAACCAGCAGGTTAAGCAGGCAAAAAGCTGTATACCTCCATCAACTTTCCAAGATCGAACTTGGGAGCTTTCAAGATCTTGACCTTACGAATGAAAACATTTTGTAGAGGGTATATGCTAGAAGTTGCCTTCTCGATTTCCTTTCCAATTGATTCAGGAATAAACTTTCTGACCAACTCTTTCAGATCACATGATGTTGCCTGGTTCACCATGATCTCCCTCATCTTTCGGCGGATCTGTAATAACAAATCATAGTTAACAAACAGTGACAGGTTGATGAAAATCATCAATCTCGTTCCTTGTCCATCAACAAAACCAGGCTCAATGCACATAAACATTTTTTTTCTCCAAGCAAGAACACAAAAATATAGCTAAATCTCCCTAGAGCAAGGTTCATCTTAAGTGATGTGCGGTACTTAGCATTCAAATTGCATAACCAATTGTTCAATAAAAGATAGTGTAAAATAGCATTAGAAAATAAAGTACTTGCTGCAATTGAACTAACAACTAAAACTGAAATACCAAACATAGGGGGAAAAAACAATAATAATTTGTCATCCACCAATGTAAAGAAAAACTCATTAACCATAGATAAACCATAAACCAAATCCAGTCAAACTCATTGGTTAAAATCCATTCTTAGTAACATAAATGATTTTTTTTTTGCTTTTGTATCCAGTACTAAGCTATAAAAGAAAGTAGTCTTTGAATCTGTAAAGTCATTATCAATGACATCAAAGAGCTCCAACAACAAGGTAAAAATGCTACAAGCAGAAAGATAACATTAACAACATGAAGGAGATCACATGCTAAACAAAGGTTTTAAAAAAGTCACCCAACTACAAGCCACCTGTTAGAGGGCAAGTTCTAAATGACATCCACATTTGCATGGCTCATATTGTCCATGCACTAACAAAAGCATTACCAGTTCGTGGGAAACATTGTACATAAATGCTCCCATACATGCCACTGTTTAAGAAAAATAGTTATCCACAAGGCTTTTTGTTAATTCACAACACTTGGGGATGAGGGGATTCGAGCCCATGACCTCTTGGTCATAAGCACATCCTTCATGTCAGTTGAGCTATGCTCTTGTTGGCTCCACAAGGCTTTTATTTCATCCATAACTTCTAAATTCAATATTATCCTTCCCAGTAAACTCAACAAAGCAATTTAGATCAGTAAAACCTTTTATTTGAAGAAAGATAACATGTAGTCACCTGTCTAATCTGACTGGATTGTGCATAACAGGTCCTCTTGACCTGGTTTGGGCGTCTCTTGGTAAACCCAATACAGAACATCCTCAGAGTATAATTGTCAGTGGTCTTAACATCCACATGAGCTTCAATCAATGTATGCCATTTCCTTACCAATGACCTCAATTTATCAGTAGTGAAATTCATTCCCTGTAAAACAAAAGAAATTTATGAGTTTTAATAATTTTTATTCCATGGACCATGATCAAAATGTAGAAAAGACAGGCATTCTTAAAGAAAACTAAAAGTTTTGTAATATTTAAAACCTTTGATATCCAATTCCAAAAATACCCATTCATACCCAGAAATTAGTCAAAACATTCCTTCCTTGAACATCTTCAGCTCTCAGTCTAATCTTTCTGTAGGCATGCTCCTCATCATCCTGAAGGTCAGCCAGTGATACCTCAAACACTCTATGTTTAAGCCCCTCAGAAGCAATCTGTCAAAATAACAATTATTAGTATTATTAGCATTTTAAAAGACAACCAAGAAGAAAATGCACCACTGTAAAGACAAATCATTGCCATATCGATCGATCTACAAGTACAATCATCCATCCAGAATCTTACATTCTGCTATCTAACATCAATCACCCAAAGTACAAAACACAATTCATTAGAATTATTTTAGTTCAACAATGTGTGGGGTAGAGAACGAAACCTCTAACCTCTTGGTCAAAGTTCTAATGTCTTAATCAGTTGAGTAATACTGAAGTTGGCAATTTGCTAAAATTATGACTTTAGCCCACATGAACATAGCTCAACAACTAATTAAGGCATGTATATTGGTCAAAGATTTGAATGCTCACTCCCACATGTTAGAACTCAAACAAAAAATGATGTTGGCTACCACCACATCACATAAATTTTTGGTATAGCACAAAAACCAAAATTCTATATGTAAAGAGCTGTTAAGAGTTAATACAATAAATGTAGATTCAAATAACAGCTGCATAAATAATTCCATTTTTGCAACCATCGCAGCCGAGCAAGAAAAAACTGAGTGCTGAACATATTAGGATTGTTAATTTATGTTTTCTTCAATACATTCTAAATTACTGGGACTACTATGTAACCTTGGGCTCTGACACGTGAAATAACATCCAGACGTCTTCATATAAGAGAAAATACGGTAACCTCTCTATGAATAAGAACAAGTCTATCACAGGACGAAGGCAAACTAGGGAAAACGTAGATGGAGAAAGCAAAGACATAAGCGTACAAAACTTAAGAAACTGTGAATGAAGGAGAGTGATTACAGTGTCGAATCTACCTTGGTACCCTGCGTGCGAGTAACAAGAGTCTTCCCGACGTTCTTGACATTGAACACAGAAGGTGCCTTGATGTCATACCAATCCTTCTTTGCGAATGGATCAACACTAAAAGGATCCACACAGGAACGAAACCAAATTAAGAAATCCAGCGATTGAACACTAATAACTATAAGAGAATAATTGAAATAAACTAGAACCCGACGATATTAGACACCCAGATCTGATATGAGAACTTTCAATGGAAGGGAACAAAATACTTACGTCTTCTTCTTGCCTCCCTTCTTTCCTTTCGAAATCCTCTTGTTCTTTCTGCAAGTAGAAGAAGAAAAACAGTTGCGTCAGTGAAAGAGTGTACAGGGGAAGGAAGTGACAAAAGAAAGGGAGACGAAGGGTTACCCGACAGCCATGGTTAGACCAGTTGAAAAGCTTTGAGCAGCTCCAGAGGAAGAAAAAGCACACCAGCGAGAGAGAAACGGCTGTGCCAAAAACCCTAATTTAGACCAGTTTAAATAGGTCCTCGGACCAAATATCGTTGCCTGTTTTCGTGAATACGTGTTAATTAGGTTTGCTATTTTGCTTGCCTCCGTTTCTTGTTAAAGTTACAAATTTAGCCTTCCAAGTCGAACTTGAAAAATACGAATTAATGAGTAGAGGTGTATAAATAAACCGAAAACTCGAACAATTTAGACTATCCAATCCAAAATATAAGGATTGGATTGGGTTGGATTTTTTTTTCAATTTGGGTTGGGTTAGAATTTTGAAAAACTAAAATTTTGGGTCGATTCTCGAATTGGCCTTTTGTAGGCTCAAGTTGACCCAACCCAACCCAAAATTTACGTATTTTTTATGATATATATATATATGAAAGTGAAATGAAATCCTATATTATTTGTGAGTTTCTATTGTTTTGTATCTAGGATTGTAACGAAGATTAAGTTGCTATGAACTTTGAAGTTAGATATTTAAATTTTATGTGATTTTAACTATTAATTCGAGTAGAGATTATTGTAAATAATTAAGAAAATTAAAAAAAAAAATCAACCTGACAACCCAACCCAACCTAACTTGAAAATATAGGATTGGGTTGGGTTGCAATTGGGTTGGTCCCAAAAAACCTCCCAACCCAATATGTGTACACCATTTAATGACCCCTTAATGAATTAATTATTTACAAGATTATTGTAAATAATTAAGAAAATTAAAAGAAATTAATCCGACGACCCAACCCAACCCAACTTGAAAATATAGGGTTGGGTTGCAATCGGGTTGGTCCCAAAAAAACCCCATAACCCAAATTGTCTACACCCCTTAATGAATTAATTAAACCATGAATAGGCTAAATAAGTCATTTTAAACTTGGAAGTTTTTTCTTTTTGTTTTTTTTTTTTTTTACGGGGAAGATATTTGAACTTTTAACCTCTCAATACTAATTGAGTTGAATATATTCATGTTGGCTTTAAACTTTGAAGTTTTGATTTCAAACTAAATCTTTAATTTTAATTTTAGGTTTTATTTGTTGCTAAAAAAAATTGATATTCTGTATAAAATAAGCTAAAATCAAGAATTGAAGACATCCTATCATGTCAAATTGCCATAGTTTAGTCCAATCAACCTAGTAAAAGTTTAAATTATAGAGATAATAAATTAATTGAAAATAACTAAATTTATAATTTAATTTAAAATTATTGGGTTCTATTATTTGATAGTGCTAACAGGATTGTTTCTTTATGCCCATAAAAAAACATCGCAATGTTAAGTCTACAAAAAAAAAAAAAAAAAAAAAGAGACAATAAATAAATCTAAAATCATTATCGAACAAGATTTTAATTCATATTTGTAGATGTAAGGGGCTATAATCAATGTAGGGTAATAATAGAAAGATAAAAAAAGTGACTTGATAAACTTCACTAACATGAATGTCGGGTGACAAAGACACAATAATGTTTACATTAGAAGTAGCAAGTTTAACAAAGTAACATCGAGTGAACAAGTGGATAGTCATTGCACAAAATTACTCTCCTGGCAAGAGTTGTTATTTATAGAAAAGAAAGTGATTGTTATATATAGGACATGTGCTTTAAACATGGGTTATTGGCTTTTTCAAGAAAGTAAAGTACAAAGAGAATCTGAAATCAAGATAGATCACCATATACTTTGTATTAGTATTGATAATTGTGATCAAATCCTATGACCCTTATATATAGGGTACCGTACATAGAAATTAAATAGAGATAAAATTGATTACAATTTAAATTTAACATATAAGCATTAACTGTAGGGATTTTGGCAATATGTTTGAAGAGAAATTGTCCTACATTGGAAATGTACAAAAAAGTTATGGGCTCCAAGCACTATAAAAGGAGTCTATGGCTTTGGTTTCAAATCATTCCAATTCGAAATACTTTAAGCCTGGTATACTAACTCTAGTTAAGTGCGTGGTATAAAGCTTTGAGAGAGTGTTTCTTTGTAATTGGGGTCGGAGAGAGAATTATGTGTGATTGTAATAATTTTTCACATAGTAGAGTATTTATTTCTGTCCGTGGTTTTTTCTCCGATTTTGGAGTTTTCCACGTTAATTCTTGTGTTTCTTATTTTGTTGCTTTCTTTTAAATTTCTCAGTTATTTTTCTGCTTATTCCTACGGTAGTAGTGGGAGGTTTTTTCCCAACATTAACAACATTTTTAACCAGCTAATAACCAGTCTGAATTAGTGAATAATACAGGAATAGTAGTAGGCTAACCAAAAGCAAGAGCAAGAGTAACCACCAGAATTTGATCACCAAAATCTCAGTGTAGTAGGCTGAACCATTGGGCTTTAACATAATTTTTAACCAACTAATAACAGTCTCAATGAGTAACTTTACTATCGAGCTAAAAGTCTCAGCATATTTAAGGTCATTTCCTTGGTTAAATCTTTGGGCAACAAGACAATCGAACTCTTGTATTGAGCTACTAAACCATCTTAATTTCTCTTTATTTTGAGGACCCTTTTACGACCACGTTCTTCTTATCAGCTGGATAAGGTACCAACTACCAAGGATCAAGTATCATTCTTCATCAATGCATCATATTCATCTTGCATGGCGTTTACCCAATGAGAGCATTTAAGTGCCTCCTTGACTGACATATTCAACCAACAAAATGTTTGGTTTGAATATGTGTATACCTTAGCTAGCTCAAGTTAAGGTCGATCGTAACACAAGTAGTCAAAGGTCCAAAGAAAAATATAATTGGATTTGGAATGAAATGGTTTTTCTAAAAGCAAAAGATTGCAATAGACTATAATTGAAGACAGTTAGTCAAATATATGTTAGCTTTACGAGCTTCAATCATACGACTATATATTTTGATGATAACAAACCTATTAATTACTAATGATTTTAGTGTTTTAAAGTGTCCACGGTGTAGAGCTCAAAAAGATGATTCCAACGCATTTTGAATCGCTCAAATCGGACTTCAAACAAGAAAATTATAACCAAAAGAAGATTGAGGAAAACTGCTATTTATCAATGATGTGGACGAATAATATTGCGACACGTGGCATTTTTAAATAGCCGTTAGAGGCATTTTAAAATTATTTTTTAATCATTCTTTTGTCATTTTCCTCCCAAATTTCCTCCACCCTTGATCCATCTTAACCTATATCTAATGGATCAAACTTATTCTTTACAACTCCATTTAAACATTATTTTCTTTCTCATTTCATAACAATCATCCCAAAAAATTGCTGAAATTTTCTCTCAAACATTCTCCATTGTTGATCATTCTTCAAAGCTTCATCATTTTCTATTTTTCTTGTGAGAGAATTTTATATGAGAGATTAGATTGTTCCTTTGAGCTAAAACTTGTAAACATACTCTTTGTGAGAGTTTCTTTGTGGGTCTTTAAATTATTTCACTATTTCAATTAGGTTTTGTATTAAGGTGTGGGTACACCTTGGGATTTTGAGTGAGCAGTTTAATTCTGAACCCGAAAAAGGATTTGTAGTGGTTTGATCATGCACCCGATAAAAGGATTGTAGTGGTTTGATCCTGAACCCTTTAAAAGGATCGATATAGGTTGGATCCTGAACCTGCAAAATGATCAGTTGGGGGTTGACACTTGAACCCTTAAAAAAAGTGTCAATCGGTTTGGTTCTCACCTGTAAGAGGGCCATCGCAATAAAATACCCAATAAGGAGTCTTGGAGAATGAAGTAGGGATTTCCGAACCACTATAAAAAATTTCGGTGTTATCTCTTCTTCTCTGGTCTTTTAATTTTTGCTATTTAATTATTTTTGTGAGTAAATTGCATATATAGGAAAATTGTTCTATATTTCTAGAATTTTTAGGTTGTTTATTTTGATTAGTTTGAATTACATTATTTTAGTTTAATTCTTTAAAAAAGTTTTAATTTTTTTAAGCAACCCTATTTACCCCCTCTATTATTGTCATACGATCCTACAATATATAGTAGTAGAAAAAACATCATCGCAAAGGCCAAAGAGAGCATAGCTCAACTGGCATATTGAATGTGTTAACGACCACGAGGTCTGTGGTTCGAATCCCCCCAACCCCTATTGTACTAAAAAAAAAAACATCTCAAAGTTAGCTTTTGGATCAACAATTGGAAGTTTCAAGGTTTTTTTTAGAGTGAGGCCTGATTCAAGTATTTTTTTTTGGTTAAAATACTATTTTGGTCCCTGTACTTTGGGCTTTGTTCCATTTTGGTCTTTGTACTTTTAAATGTTCAATTTTAGTCATTGTACTTTCAATAAAACTTAAAATTGGTCCATATGACAAGTTTGAAGTTAATTTTTATCAAAATTGATTAAATAATAGTAATAATTTTAATACAAGAAAATACACCATGTTAACATACTTTCAAAGACTAGTTTTTTTTAAGAAAAATTAACCATAAATTAATAGTAGAGACCAATTTTAAGCTTTATTGAAAGACATGGACTAAAATTGGACATTTGAAAGTACATGGACCAAAATTGAATAAAGCTCAAAGTACAGGGACCCAAAATGGTATTTTAACCTTTTTTTTCCTTCAACGTAGAATGCATTATTTATAAGGAATGAGATGATTTATCTATTAGTACTATTACACTATTTTTTTAATATAATATTCAATAAATAATTTATTGACAATTTGTATTATCAAAAGCGTCATTAAATGGAAAGAATTATTATGAACTAGACTAAGTTCGTGAATTACATAATTTAAAGTGTGTAATATAAACTGTTTATGATGCGATAGATAAATGGTTGTTTAGAGAGCTTTATTACCATAGGGTGTCAAACTAAGCATGGAAATTTCCCATGATTTTCAATAAGTCAAACAAAGAACTTCTAGAGGTCATTTTAGAGAGACATTCAAATTTTTGTAAACAAGTCAGTTCATGTAGTAAAATTACATTATTTTTACACCATTTTTAAACTTTCATTTTGGAGAGATTCAAATTTTTGTAAACAAGTCAGTTCATGTAGTAAAATTACATTATTTTTACACCATTTTTAAACTTTCATTTTGGAGAGATTCAAATTTTTGTAAACAAGTCAGTTCATGTAGTAAAATTACATTATTTTTACACCATTTTTAAACTTTCATTTTGGAGATATTCAAATTTTTTTAAACAAGTCAGTTCATGTAGTAAAATTACATTATTTTTACACCATTTTTAAACTTTCAAGTACGTGTGTAAATTAATAAACTCTAGAAAAGTAACAAACAAGTTGATGAACTTTTAATTGATGGGTTATCTAGTGAACTTAGTTATGCTTAAAATTACATTTATTAATTCAATGGTACATGTCAATTACCGTTGAGTTATACTCACATTGACAAGTAAAATTACATTTGGTTTATGGTTAAACTACAAATTTTCACCACTACATGGTGATATAATATTTCAACTACAAGCTTGGTCATGTTAGGGATGTGTCAGATAAACTTATGTACTTTAAAAGTTTCAAATATATCCATAAACTTTTAAGATTGCATCTATATAGTTTATGTACTTTAAAAAGTTTCTAACAAGTCTTATAAATTTTAATTTTGTGTCTAATGAGCTCTCGTTGTTAGACCAATCCATTTAATACTTATACCACCAAACACGAAAGTTTATTTCAAATCATTTTACTATATAATCTTTAGTACTACAATTCATTTAATGCTTATACTACCAAATACCTAAGGGGCTGTTTATTTCGTGGTAATTCAAGATTCTCATGGAATGGGCATCTGAATTACTTCGTTTGTTTTGTAAGAATGTAAGGTACGTTGGCGTATCAAAATGCCTGGGTATCTTAGGATGTCCATTCGGGGGGCATCTGATTAAATTTGGATGCCCTTTTGAAACATGAGTTTTTAAGATTTCCATGTTGAGGGTATTCGCTAATGACATATTTGCCTCTTATAAATTTTCTTTATTTTACATTTTTATTTTTATTTAAAAATAAATTAATGAATTTATGCACTAATAAATGATCATATGTAGTTAGCTATATTTATATTTTACATTTAGATATAAAATAAAGCTGATTTAAAATTGAATTATTATTTAATATTATATATTATATATATATTTTTTGAGGTACAATATTAAAATTGAATTAATATTTAATATTAAATATTTTATAAAAATATCAAACTAATAGAAATTAATTTGTTCTACAAAATAACACATAAATATTAGTATAAAATAAATTGATATATAAATATACTATTAAATTAACAAACACCAAAATGCATGTGATATCAATTTAATTATATTAAACTAATAAATAAATTATGAAAATGTTAGTACGGGCATTATTGGTATAATACATAATCTTAAGACATTTCCATACATAAATCCTGCAAAACAAACATAGCTATCTAAACATTCCCTTATAAATTTTCCTACAAAACAAACATGGTAATCTAAAGATGTCGGACATCTAAAATCCTGGACATCTAAGATTCTAGACATCTAAAGATGTCGAACATCCTGATTCCCTAAAAACAAACGACTCCTAAATTTATTTGAAATCATTTTACTATATAACCTTTAGTACTACAATCAAGTTGCTATATAATATATAGATTGTGTCAACGTATTGACTTTATTAGATATAAAATTAAAAGTTCAGAAAATTTAGTTAAAAAACATTTTAACGGATTAAAATTCATCAATCTATTCAAAAAATTTGTAAAGTACGGGCACTAATTTAATACAACCATGAAATATTTTTAAGCTTTATTTGATTTTATTTTATTTCTCGAAGGATATGCAATCCTAGAAGTTGAGAAACGAAACTTGAATCAAACACTTAAAATATTTAGGGCAAAATGAATTTACACCCTAAACTTGGGTTTGTAAGAATAAAATCTCTAAATTAATAATTGTATCAATTTGATTTAAATTTTAGTGTATTAATTTACACATTCTATTATATTTCGTTTGAAAAACGTTAGTTTACTATAAACTTATAATTATATCAATTAAATTGTGAATCAATTTAGACAATCTATTTCAAATAATTGACGACTTTCAAATGAAGGGTCTATATTTTTTAAGAAGTCTACACACATGTGAGAATTGATGCATGAACAATCTTCAAATTGAGGGCTTAAATTGTTGGTCAAATTACAACTTTAGTCTCCAAACTTTCAGATTTGTGTCTATTTAGTCATTGAATTTTAAAAGTGTCTAATAAGTCATTGTACTTTCAAATTTGTGTCTATTTGGTCCATGAACTTTCAATTTTGTGTCTAATAAGTCATTGATTTGACCAATATTTTAAAAATTCACGAACCTACCAGACACAAAATCGAAAGTTTAGAGTTCTATTAGACATAAATTTCAATTTTATATCTAATAAATCATTTAATTTTAAAAAATTTTGAATATGTGAGGGAATTATTGGACACAAAGTTGAAAGTTTTTAAAGTTTATGAACCTATTAGACATAAAATTAAAAATTCATGGACCTATCACATGCTTTTTAAAGTTTATGGGCCAAATAGACACAAACCTAAAAGTTCATAGACTAAACTTGTAATTTAACCAAAATTGTTTCACTTATGACAATTTAAGAGTTTAATTGGTAGAATTATTAGTTTATAAATTATATTAGAGTCCAAAGTTGATGGAAATAAATTGATTTTTGCCGAAATATTTAAAAGTAGATTTGTAAATTGTAACAACAAAAATCCCCACTGTGTTCCCTCTTGGAGCTTTCCGTGTTAGTTTGTACGCTTCCTGCAATTCACGAAATTACACTTAAAATTTCGGATTTTGAAGAAAGGAAACGAGGCCCCGCCGATTCTGCCCTTCCACCGGAGTGACTGCTCTTTCATTCTCTGTAGTTTCTGTTTGTCCCCACCAATTTCAGTGCACATAAATCGAATAGAGAGTAACAATGGCGGAAGCAGAGACAAGATCAGCTACAGGTAACAGCGGGGGAGGGGCGGACGCGTCGCTGAAGGACAAGGGCAATGAGTTTTTTAAAGCAGGGAACTATCTCAAAGCTGCTGCACTTTACACTCAGGCTATCAAGCTAGACCCTTCGAATCCTGCTCTTTATAGGTATATTCTTCTTTCCTTTTTCTTTTGCTCTTTGATACTGTTTTCATAATTGATCAGAATGTTATTCTTATGGGGTCTCAGCACTATTTTATTGATTTTGACATCTGGGATTGAATGTGGTTACAATGTTGCTCCTGATCTAAGGATGTTATCTTAATCAAGAGCTCAATTCTTGATCTCCCAGTAGCTTATCAACAAGATTAGGTTAAAGAAGACCACCCTGCGTTGGCCTAGTGGTCTCTAATGTAAATAGTATAAGTCTTAGGGACTGTGAGTACAAGTCATGGTAGCCACTTACCTTATAGACACTTGTCCTGTAAGAATAGTTTAAGTGTGTGCAAGTTGACTTGGACAGTCATGAATATCGAAAAAAGAGATTAGGCTATTGAATTTAAGACAGATTAGTTTTTAAGAAGGAAGTTGCACACACGTGCATAGTTTTTAAGAAGAAGAAAGTTGTACACATGCATAGTGGTTCGGCAACATAGCCCAACATCCACTTTTCAATCAGCAGCAAATCCCTTTTCTTAATTGGAGGAATTACAACGAACTCATACCCAGTGCAATCAGACTGGAATTACAAAGAAAATTAAGGAAAAACTGAAGTTTCTCTCACGCTCTCAACCAGACTACAATTTAGGTCCTTCTTTAATACATTCTATAACTAGCCGTTAGCTTGGCTCACTACCAAACTGAAATTTAACTAACTACTAACTGATTCAAAAATAAGTTTGTTCTGGTGTTTACACTCGTCCATTTGCTTAAATTTGATAATTGGCTGGGAGCACACGATGTTCAATCTCAAGATTTGTGCAGAAGCTAAAACTTGATGTTGTGAACATGAGACAATGGATAGTTTTAGAATCTTAGTGCTTTGACGCCATATACTTGTATGAAGTATAAGTTTTGCTAATGTATTTTTGGTTTTCCAGCAACCGTGCTGCTGCATTTCTGCATCTAGTTAAGCTTAACAAAGCACTTGCTGATGCTGAGACGACAATTACATTGAACCCACAATGGGAAAAGGTAACAAATTTCATTCCTTGTATTGTTTGAGCCAGACATCTTCTTCAGTTCCTTTCATTTAGTCTTTGCAGTTTTGATGTGCCACAGGGATATTTCAGAAAGGGATGCGTATTAGAAGCCATGGAAAAATATGATGATGTATGTTGAATGCTTCCTTTGCAATGGTCCTGTCAATGATGATACATGATATTTGCTAGTTGCGGCTGAATTCTTCTGATAGTTCAAATGTTCTTGTTGTAGGCCTTGTCTGCATTCCAAGCGGCCTTGCAGTACAATTCACAAAGTGCAGAAGTCTCAAGAAAGATCAAAAGGGTTTCACAGTTAGTGAAAGATAAAAAGAGGGCTCAAGAAGTGGAGAACAAGAGATCAAATATAGATATGACAAAGCACTTGGATAAGCTGAAATCTGAACTGGTGAGCTGCATTCATCTAAATGAGGCTCATTTTCACAGTCTATACTGTAAATATCTGTAGGTTATGAAAATGGAAAATTTCCACGTTTCCATGCTCCAGGGGTGAATTTACTCATGAATTAGCCATATTCCTTTTCTTTCTAGTTTCAAGGGTGCCTACTGAACTAGCTGTTTCATTTTTTACCCTCCTGAAGTGTTCATTAGAATCACCATCTCTTTCTATTTGCAGTCTGACAAATATGGCTCTGAAGAACGCTGGAAAGACATATTTTCTTTTCTTGTTGAGACTATGGAGGCTGCTGTGAGATCATGGCATGAAACTTCCAATGTGGATGCTAAAGTGTACTATCTACTTGATAAGGAAAAGACGGATACTGAAAAATATGCTCCAATTGTAAACATTGATAAGGTGTTAGCCGTCTATTGTTTGCTTCTTCATTTCATTTATAGTTGCACTTGTTACTTTTTGTTCCATTTCTTACTTTCATTAAATTAAGTTAATGGAAGGATTTTCTCTTATTAAGCCCGTTATTCTCAAAACTCCAATATTGAGCCTAACTAGTTTATTTGGTTCCTAGAAGAAATAGTGTTACCATTATATACCAACTACTTCTGTCTTTTGTGCAATGCAGGCATTTGAATCACCCCACACTCATGGTGATTGTTTTCAATTTTTAAGGAAATATGCTGAGGATTCAGTCTCTCAAGCAGCATGCTTAGTTACTCCCAAAAGCTTGATATCTTACCCACAGGTGAGGTTGAATGTCTTTGTTTCTACATTGCAAACATATGGTATATCCATAAAACTCTATTTTTACATCGTGATGATACAGTATATACTAAAATCACTTAGTTTACTAGGTTAATTAGGCCACCAAATCAGCTCATATTTAACAAATATCAATTCTACCATTTATTTTGTGTGAGATTAATTGAACAAGTAGACTTACTATTTTCATTGAGAAATCTTCAGCGGGTACTTTTCTGTCATACGAATATTCTTGATAACTCTTTTACTCTTTTCATCTTCTTGTCATGGTGGTACATTGATAATCTATCGGTTTCCTATGTTACCGATTCATATCTTATCTGTGGACTTACATATTACTCTTCTTTTCTCCTCAAACTCCTCACTAGAGGCTATATATCTTGTTCAAACCAGAAGACTCCCAAGTAACAGTGTTTAGTGATACAAAACAAAGTACTGAAATGATATTGAAAGATAAAACATATAGAACTACAATAACTTCCTAGTAATTTAGCGTAATTGGAACCTCCTCTCTAGAGCTCACTCAAGCCTAGACCAACTAAACTCTTGTCTACCTTGATCCCCTCTCACTCCCTCTATTTATAACCAACTTCTTGGCTAAATAATAATGTGCCCTTACTATCCTACTATTGTTCTTAACAATTACCCCTAGTGATATTCCTAACATTTAGTTGTGCAAAAATTCTCAAAAAATAAATATTGTTTGCAGGTTTGGAAAGGACAAGGTTCAAGAAAATGGAAGCATGGACAGCATGATGGTTTCTTCGTTCAGCTTGAAACCCCTTCCCTAAGAAAGCTATGGTTTGTTCCTAGTTCCAGTGAACTGGGACGACCATTGTGCCGGTCTCTCTCTCTCTCTCTCTGCTGTTACACTTGAATGTTCGATATGCATATAAATTCAGTTATTCTATGCAAAACTGCCATTAAGGAGCTCAATCATCTTAAAAGTTTCTTTAACCTCAGTTCTGTCTGTCTGGGTTGCATTATTTTATTTGACATGGAAGGTTTCCCATTTTCATGTGCTTTTCAAGTGGTTTCTGTTAGACCTCCTATTAAGGCCCAATATCATCGTAGGGGTAAGAAAGGAAAATTAGCTGCAGACCGTTAGAAGAATAACGTGGGGGATTGAGAGCATTTCGTGGTAGGGCCCTGTGGGTTCAAGAGGGAGAAGGCTTATTAGTCTTTGTTAGTCTGTTTTCTTTTTTATACTTTTGGTAAGAATTTGCTAGAGGGGCAGAGGAGGAGAGTTACCAGTCCTCTTCAACCGCCTGGCTATTTTGTATTGCCTTAGGGCAGACTTCTCTGATATCTCAATTTCTAGAGGAAGAGTCCTAACAGTTTCTTTAACCTCAGTTCTTTCTGCTGGGTTGCAATCTGTATCTTTTTATTAACTTTTGTGGTTTTCTTACTCACGTTTTACCGAAAGCTTTGGTATTCTAAGGCATTCAGGGAAATGTGGATTTAGAATACTGCCCAACAATTCAATCTTAAAACTAATTTCAGGATGATCTCCATGAACATGAATCAAGCTCTGTTCAAAACTGTGGTTCGTGTGCATGATTTATCTGTCATCCTTTGTTAATTAATTACTTTTATGGTTTGTCTTTGTCATCATGTCTTGTTAAAAAAATAGAAATTATATGTACTGTAGAAATTTTTCAATATTGTAAATTTAGATATCATATATCCTAGCAAACATATCTTGTGTTAGAGAATGTTATCAAAGAATACTTAAACATTCTTAAGTCGTTTTAGTTTCAAGTATATCTCAATCCCTTCTACTGTCATAATAATTATATCATTCATATTACAATCTTCCAAATGGAATGTAATATTTTATATTCGATAGACTATATATGAGCGTTAAGTTTTGAACAATACTTTTAGGATATGATTCAAATTTCCTTAACTTTGTTTATTTTTCTCATCTATAGACACTATAATATCAACGTTTTAGTAAATTTGAGATCTTTATCCATGGTCACAGCTCATGTCTTATTTTTGTACTTTCTGACTTTAATCATTTTCAGGGATCCTGAGGTTCTGGATATCGGTGCCCATGAATTACTACCACGCATATTTAAAGAAAAGCTGCTAAGCACTTAGATCCTATAGCAGCCAGACTTAGGTTCGAACTTTTCATGTTGTCAGCGTTTTTTCTGAAGCGCGCATTACCGACAAAGCTTCTTATATCTTCGAAGGCCCCTTCCGAAATGTTTGCAAGTGTTTCACATTCATACCATGCCCACACAGATATGAACTCTGGCAAGTTTGAAAACTGAGACCCGCTTAGGTTTTTTTCCAGACCATGGAGATTCTTTGTTGTACGATTGCTTTCTTGTTATGTGTAGTGTTGCTGAGTGTTTTAGTCCTTTAAGCTTATCTTAGATTTCATCAGGTTCTGCATTAAATTTATACCTCAAGAAGAGGCTTTTTTTTTTTTTTTTGTTTTGTAGTTTGTAAAATGGAATGGATCGTCGTTCTTTGAACGCTCAAGATCGATCATGTTTTCAGTTTGTCAATGGCTGTTCTCTTTGAACTGCATCATCTTTTTGATTAACAAAAGAATGAAGATGAATGTTAGGATACCACCTAACAGGAATCAAGAACTGAAATATATTGGGATATAAAAGATCAATAACTACAAGATAAACCAAGTATAAGGCACTTGGAACCTCCCCTCTCTTGAGTGTGCTAACTCAAGCCCAAAATCACTCAACAATTGCCTGCCTTCCCCCAATCCCCCTCCCTCTATTTATAACCTAAATACACTAGCTAACTTCCTAACTAATTACCCTTATGCCCTTACCAATACCATACTCCTCCTACTCATAAACCCCCTAGTAGTTCCCTTACATTACCCCGCCCTTCAACGACACCTTGTCCTCAAAGTGTGCTTATCAAGACACAATTCAAAATTGGGTAATGATCAACAACAATTTTTTTTTTTTTAATAGAAAACCCCTCCGGGCAGCGCTCCGATGACCATGTGTGGTGGCTGTGATGAGCGGCGATGGTCGGAGCCAGCGGATGGAAAGGTGCAGTGGCGGCCCATTGTTGGCAAGGAATGGTTGAGAAGGTGGTAGCTAGGGTTAGCCCTTTTCTCTTCACATGGGCCAATTGGTGTCATATTGGGCCAGTTATTTGAATGCAACCAAGAGAAACAACTCAGCCCAAAACAAAATACCCATTTTGGTTGGCTATAAATGACGTGTGAAGTAGGTCTCTTAGCCACATTATTCAAGGCCGGCCCACTCCCTCTAAGCTTAGCCCGTTTATTCAATTGTAGCCCATTCCAAAATAGTTGATTAAGCCCATGCCCAAAAGTAGCCTTGCTTCCAGACTTTTCTTTTCTCTGACAACGCACGTGGCCAGCAAATTTCCCCACGATTCCCTTTTCACGAAGGTTGCGTTGGTACCTTCTACTGGACTTCATCTCCATTCGCGCTTGCTCTTGCCGCCGGCGTCGACCTCTGTCAGGTCTTGATCTTCTTTTATTTTCTTTTTCTTCATGACCGTCAGCCTCCGATTCCTCCACTGCTTCTCCACGTCCCTTGAGTTGGTGCCTTCCCCTAGGCTGCGTCTTTGGCCACACACACCGGTGTTCCCGACAACGGTCTCCATCGGCTTTTTTTCTTATTTTCTTTAGGAGCTTGCGGCTACTGAACCGTCGTTTCCGCCAAAATGGTTGGCGACTCCCCTTCGGAAAGCCCACCTTCGACACGCCAGACGCAATCTCAATCCCTTTGCCCGATTTCGTTGAACTCCAACAGATCAAAAATCGGCCTCCCCAATCCTTCTTCTCCGTCCATTTTCGCCCACCTTCCTCTGCAAGTTTCAGCGGATACAAACTCTTCGTCGGGTCGTCAGTGATCGCTCCTGCATCTTTCCTCCGCCGTTTTTTTATTCGCCGATCACCCTGCCACTTTCGCCACTTAACTGTTGGCGTCATTTTGTCTAGTTTGCCACCGGTGATCGCAGACAAGCCCTTCCTCTGTTGTTTTTTCATCTGCCGTTCGCCTCGCCTTCTCGCTGGTATTTTTTTTCTTCTTTCCTTCTTTGCTTCTGCATCCCCTCGCTCGTCACCCTTTCGATCACAAGACCGCCTACACATTTTCTTCTCTCTTCCTCGATTTCTTCTTCTGAGAAGATTCTCCTCCCTCGTGCTCCTTTGGAATTCCTCGAGGTGCCTTCGTTTTTGGAGGTGCCTTCGCGTAATATCGACGCCTTCCCGCCACTCTTCGGCTAAGCTTACAACTGCTCGTCGTTGATCTAATCAAATTTTCCTTGCTCTCTCTTTCCTTCACCACTTCTTCATCTTTCTTCTTTCGCTTCTGTTCTCTCTCTATCTTTCGCCGATCAATATCCTCAAACTGTTTTTGCATTCTTTCAAATGTTTGTTGCATTTTCTCGATGATTTCCTGTACCTTCAACATGGTCTCTAGCAAACGATCTTGATGCATTACTAGAAACGATGCCCAAGATGAACGCGCTCTGATACCAATTGTTAGGATACCACCTAACAGGAATCAAGAACTGAAATATATTGGGATATAAAAGATCAATAACTACAAGATAAACCAAGTATAAGGCACTTGGAACCTCCCCTCTCTTGAGTGTGCTAACTCAAGCCCAAAATCACTCAACAATTGCCTGCCTTCCCCCAATCCCTCTATTTATAACCTAAATACACTAGCTAACTCCCTAACTAATTACCCTTATGCCCTTGCCAATACCATACTCCTACCCATAAACCCCCTATTAGTTCCCTTACAATGAATTCCTTTCTTCAGTGATGATAAGGCACATTAATGCCTAATATTTGCCTCTGTTTTTGAATCTTAGAGAAGCTCTTCTCTTTGTTTCTTACCAACCTGTGTAAATTTATACAAGTAATTGTTATTAGGGATTTCTGTATTTTAATTTATTGAATGCAAAATGAAAAAGAAAAATGGTATTGAATGAAATACCTTATGAGAACTAGCACAATATTGGAGAAAAGCTATTAGGTTTCATTCATCAATGGCTTTCAGGCAAATTGAGAAATTGAAACAAGAATAAAATAAACATGGTTGCTGCTATTTACTAAAAAATTAGAAATTGTTTTGAATGACAACTTTGTTTCTTTCATCTTATTTTCTTTTTATTTGTTTTTATAGATGACCCAAATTTGAAAAGAATTAAAGTTAATTTTTTTTTAGTTCTCAACCACAATTTTATTTATCAACAGCCAAGGGAAGTTTCGAGAACTTTCCACCTCTTTAAAAGGATTGAGCCGAATACAATACAAAGATACCATTGTATATGATTTTGCTAGATATACAAAATTTCAAAATTGAAATAAAAATCTAAGACAAAACAACTCAAACATTATTATTGTTGTGTTGGATCCACAATTAAGCCTATAGATCCTTAGGATTGGTGCAGTCGTTTAATATATTATATCTCGAGCGTCGTTAAATCTCTCACTCAAAGAATTATAGAAAATCAAGCCAAAAAAAATACCCCTCCAACAATGACCACCTCTGTAACACTCCCTTCTCACGCGGCCCCTTCGCGTGACTAACAAAATCCTTGGGCCCCATACTAAAAATACATCATTACACCTCACACGACTCTCCCTTTCCTCACACACGCTCGTACACTTAGGGGCTGTTTTGGGCATAGGTTATAATAGTCTGTGGAATACTCTGCACCCCAAACACAGACTATTATAATTCAAACTAAATAACTCTACATCTTAAACACAAATTATATAATTCCACAAACTATTATAACTCACTCAGCACTCCAAATAGCTCCTTGGTAATTTAGGCCCATCATTTTTGTTTTCAAAATTATGAATGTGTACAAAGTGAGTTTGTCAGCAAATTTTCAAAATAGCTTTTGAAAAGTCTTTGCAGGGTGGAATTCACGAGCAGAACATTTTAGACTTGAAAAAAACCATACCAACTGCCAATTAAAACATGAAGTAATTTGAACTACAAAATGTGAAGGACAAAACTCAGGCTGCTGCAGTTTCTTTACAATAACACTAAATAAGTTAACAAGCAATCATAGAAAGTGATTCCTAACATTAAAATCTATAACAAAACTCATTTAAACCTATCCATCTACTGTTTAGCTGCTGTAGAACTCTTCTAATCCCAGGTGTCATGGAGATGGATGCTTTAATAGTACCTGTTTCCATTACCCTGCAGCCATAGGAAACAATCAAACAACAGCATCAGAAGTTGATCATGATCGTCAGCTTTCATTAAACTAAACATTTTGTATTAGCAAATCTATGCCTTTTGCTTTGTGTGGAACTTTTCTTTGCTTGGTTTGATTTAAAGAAAGTTTGATACTTACTTCACATGCAACAAGAGATCTGTAGTTGTTATTTGTGAGCACTGTACTTGTGGAACCACATTCACTATTATTGAGTGAACCTGTGGACTTGTCAAGCTTCATCAACAATGGGTACTGGAAGTCCTGAGCTGCACATCCCACAAGAGAAGACGATCGCTGTATCTGGGCGGCCTTCGGGACATTCTTTCCCTCAGTTGATGCCCTCCTTCTGCTTGATTGTCTCTCAAATGATTCAGGCCTCGTCTTTGGCGCACTCTGTGACCGCGCTTTGGCTCTTGAAGATTGTGTATTGGCCATGTAACTTGGGAACATTGGATACTCAAAGGACAGAGACTGCATACAATCTGGTGTGGGGAAAGCAATGGGAGTTTTTGAGGGGTCAGGTTTGGACTTAGCTGAGTAATCTTGTGGGCTGCTTTGTACAGTGCAGATGGAGTAGTCCTCGAAATGACCGCTGCAACCTCGTGCGTCGATGTTGGTTAGAGTAGATGGTACTTGTGAGACATGGTGTGCTTGATTTGTGAACCTATGTTCATGTTGTTGGTCTGCAACATAGCTTGTCCTGTTCTTTGATCCTCGTTTGTACTCTCCATGATCCATCTCCACAATCTTAATGTTTTCCTCAGCAACCTACATTCACAACATTGAAATCTGTTTGTTGAAGTTTCTACCTTACTGATGTTTCAAGCAACTTCCCAGTTAAGCTTTGCAGCTGCAAGTGTAAGCTTCAAAATTGGGAAGGTAAGGCAGAAGAATGATACTTACATGATCAGTAGAACCAAAGTGATCTTTGTTAACTGAGGGAATTGTCCCTTCAATCATCCTGATCCTTTGCACACGAGCTCGAGCCTGAGCCGTGATCAACGCTTGCATACACCGGAGAGTAGCTTTGGCCTGTTTTCTTACAAGGTGACCTCTAGCCAATGCCTGCAACTTCACCAATCCTCTCAATGCCCTGAGTGCTTTTCTTGCCTACAACATCACCAAAGAGATTGGTAAACGGTAACCATTTGCATATCCAAAACGAAATATGTACGAAAGTTTCGAGTAACGGTACCAAATAAGAACGGAAGACTGATTGAATCTTGATGGCAGCAGCCTCCTCAATTGCAGTAGCTTTGACATAGGCTACTTCAGTTAGCCTAATTGCAGCAGCTGCAGCCTGTGCAGCAGCTACAGCAGCATCAGCAGCCGCAGCTTTTGCCACTGCCAAGGCCAAGCCTTGCCTTTTCTCTTCATAATCCATATCCATTGCAGCCTGTGCAGCAGCAGCAGCTTTTGCTGTTGCTATGGCCAAGGCTTGCTTCTTCTCCTCATAATCTACATCCATTGCAGCCTGTGCCAAAGGCATTGTTGTGCCAACCATCTCAAGAGGGTATGAATCTCTTGACACGGCCGCTGCAGCCGATGATCTTCGAAAACTCCATCGTTTTTTCTCTTTAGGATTGTGTCGAATCGATATTGGGGTGGCTAGATAATCGGGAGTAGTCGGAAAATTCTGATTACTTGGGCATTTTTCCTTCTCTTTGTCCTTCTTCCCTGTCAGAAAGTTCCTCAGCCATTTGCTTGTCTTTCCCATCTCCTCCCTCAAGTAATTTGAAGCATCGTAGAAGAAAAAAAATAACAAACCACTTATAGATCTCCCTTGAACTGAAGAGCAGCTTTTAGTTTGCTCTCTTTTTTTTTCGTTTTTTTTTTTGAAAAAAACAGTTTGCTCCTTAATAAGAAGAAAAACTCTGTTTTCCTCTTCTGCAAACGGCCTTATATAGTATTACTATTTGATTGTCTCCTTGCCTTTTCAACTTCCATTTTTTACAGTGGGATGACATGGATTTGGTGTAAGCTTGAGGGGAAAGAAACAGAGAGGAAGCTCCATAGACAAGCCATAGGAAAATTGAACAAGAGGTTTCCCAGTATTTAAATGAATCTTAACGTCTCCAAATTGTCCTTCTAACAGCAGTTGCAGAGTTGATTGTTAATTGATCACGTGAAAAAAAAGGGGTAAAACTAAAAGCAACAAGCTGAAGTTAAGAGAGTGAAACTTGAATATTAAGCATGTGAGAGTTGTCTTTTTGGATTGGATCCAATTTGGAAAATTGGGATTCAACAAATCAAGATCTTTCCACCCTTATTCCAAACATTTTTATCTCGAAAAAATACACGATCAGATTTCTCTCCAATCCTCTGCTCTCTATCTAGAATCTCGATCCATGTTACAACATGTAGGGATGGAGATTCAAACCTCTAACCTGAGTACAAAGCCTTAATCAATTGAGTTATACTTAAGTTGGCTGATGACGTTGATTCAAGCGTGATCTCAAACTACTTTTTCGGCTAAAACAAAAGATTAAAAAAATAAGAAGAGAGGAATTTGTAGGGTCCATTTTGGGTATGCCTATAGGAGTACATGCACGTGCACCTAAGGCTTTCCTTGGGAGCTATAGATCCCAAAGTAAAGCAAAGGACATTAAAATACAAAGACCTCTCAAGAAGCAATCTTGAGAGAGAGAGAAAGACAGAGAGTCAAAGTGTTTGGTAGAAAATGGAACAATGTGATGTGGCATAAAATGCTACCCATGATATTTAGTGGGTTTTTTTTTTTTTTTTTAGATTTTATTTATTTTGATTCTGTCACTCACATGGGTTGTTCACTTGTTCAAATGTTTTTATTCATGGAAACACTGTTTTAGATTTTGTCTCCATTTCCTCTCCCATTTCTCTCTATCTTATCTTATTCTTCACTTCTTTCCAATCTAAATTATTTCTAAAGTAGAACTCAACCACTCAAATCTCATCATCTCTTCTCTTCTTTTCTTTATTTAGATTAGTTTATAATTACTTATCATTTTCCCCTCCCATGGAGGGTTTCTTAAAGTCTCACATTTCTCAATTTTTATTAGCTCAATGTCTGACTTTTAGACCCTTTCCCTTTTAAGTTGAACTCTCACTCAAGCTTTTCACATTATTAAGAGTTTAGAAGCATATATAGGACGCAAGATTTTTTTTAAGCATTTCAATCAATAAATATTCATATTGTTTATTTTATTTTCAAACATTATGTAACCACTTGTTTTTGATCCAAGTCCAAAACAAAAAAAAAAAAAAAAACTTGGTAATTCAAAAAAGATAAATATTTTTGTTAGAGATATGAACATAATCCCACGTTAACTAAAAGTAAGGAAGGCTAACTCGAGCATTGCTCAACTAGTTAAGACATATATTCTCGACCAAGGGGTTAGATGTACAAATCTCCACACCCCAAATGTTGTGTTGAACTCAAAATAAATAAATAAAAGTAAGGAAGATTAATGGTATGTAAGCAAGGACAATATCTCCATTGATACGAGATGTTTCACATGAAATAAAAAAAAAATCATGTAAGCTTAGATCTAAAGTAGGCAATATCATAACACTGTAGAAATATGGAGAGATTTGTTGTTTTAAACTATTGTCAGCGAGGTAGTAGGAACGACAGTGACTAGTGACCATTCATGAAGGAGAATATAATTGTCCTAGACAAGTTTAGGACATAACATCTCTATCAACTTGGATTTAAGGGGTGGAAAAAACAGGGATTGGTTTTGATGCAATTCATGAATGAAGGAAAAGAAAAGAGATTAGATAGTGAAAATTGTGGACTCTCGTGAAGATTAAGGATGATAAAAAAATTCACTTAATTTAGTTAAAAGGCAAACCCTCATGGGGCCAGAATGCCATTTTCTCTGCATGTGAAAGAAAGATTTGTCGGTTGAAGAATGTTAAATTCATATCCTTTGATTCCTTTTTCCATTTTGTCTCAACTCTCTCTTCTCTCTCTCATGATACAAGAGGTTGAGTTTGGTTGGGATTATTTTAGTGTAGCCTTTCAACAATCTCAAAAGTGCATTCAATTGGGTCTTTTTTAAATACAAAAAAAATCCCGATCATATATTGCGTTATTAATATTCAATCCACGCGTGTCGGTCTCTAGATTTGAATAATTCCTCCTAAAGAAGACACTATCTGATCTCTACATAGTATATACATATTTTTCTTTTTTGCGAGACTTCTATTAATTTCTCTTATAACAAATTATAACTCTTTAGATAAAAAGTCTATTACCATCTAAAAAATTTATAGTTGAATTTAATTAAAAAAACACAAATAATGTCCAACATCAGCTAGAAGAAGAAAAGATTCATATGCATACGTAAAGGACAAAATCTTTATTAATACGAGATTTTTAAGATAAGATAACAAAAAAAAAAATCATATGAGTTTAAGTTTAAAGTACAATGTTGTATTGAAAATATTGTCAATCCAAACATAGTTCAGTGAATAAGACATCAATTATCATTCTAAAGATCGATAGTTCGATCAATTACCACTCTGCAATTGTTAAGCTAAAAAAGGTAGTGAAAATGTAGGAGTTGTTATCTTCTAACTCTTAACAATCAAATTACGTTTTCTTCTTTGAAAAATATAACTTTTTTTTTAGTATAATCTAAAAAATGGAGGGTTGAAAAGGTGAATTTTGAGATCCAAGAGGGTAGAAAAGTTGCAGAGGTCACCTTGTCGGGTTCTTCTTTTGGCAATTAGCAAACAAGTTTTTGCAGTTTAGCAATGGTTATGGATCATGTCGGATTGTTTAAAATGGTAAAATGCTTTAATGCTTTGTAAATCGAATTCAATGATCCAACAACCACAGCTTATTCCTTAATATCATTCTTGGGATTTTACCAAACACATTAAAAGTGAAAACATGCTTAAAAACGAGTGGGACATTATCCTAATCTGTCTATTTCAAACATATAATCATGGTAAATTAACCAACTATCAACTTTATTACTTAAAAACAAAGTTGTGAACTAACCATTAAGGTATACCCTAGTTAATTTTAGATTTTTTTTCTTTGTCGTACACCCTTCTCATTTTTTTTAATTAAAATTTAAAATTTGACTTTCATCTATAAACATTTAATCTCTAATCATAAATAATACAAAAAAAGATATGAAATAAGGCAACAAAACAATAAAAGAAACTATAGAAATACACAAAACTTACTTAAAAATTTCTTTTGGGAGAAAACCAATAATGGCTAGAGAAGTAAAATTCACTAATATTCGAAAGAGGGAAAAATAAATCATAGACCACAACGTAAGCTATAGGTTTATCGTGTATGGCTACCACAAACCTTAATCTTTCTCACTTTAAATTTTGTACAACGGACTTTTCCAATCAAATCATACTCATATTTTACAATCAAAATACTTATTTGAAAATAATACAAATAATAACCATGTCACATCGTGGGTTCTATCTTAAAACCAATTCACAATGAGATGAGCAACATATGCATGAGATGAGCAACATATGCATCTTATAAAGATTGTGAGATCTTAACATGCCCTCTTAAGATGATGTCTCTTTAGATTCATTATTCTTAGGTCGGATCTCAATTTTTGAACCGAATATCCTTTTAAATTTCATAAGTGATATCATATTAAATGAACATGGGGTTCATTTTAAAACTAATTGGCAATAAGGGAGTAACCGATGTATCTTATAAAAATTGTGAGATATCTTCATCTTTCCGAGGTAGGATCCTCAACACATTGCATCTCCCTTCCAAGGTTTTACATTAAGATTAAAAGATGAAGTTGAATAGAAGCCATTAGATGAAAATCGAGCTCCAAAAATTCAAACTTTTTCCCTCAAACACGAGAAGGTTAGCTAGCAAAATTGGTAGAGAGGCCCATTTAAGAAGAAACAAAAGGCTTCTTCTTCTTCTTCTTCTTCAAAGTTTCATCATTCACTGATACAGAAATGGAGATCCAATTTGCTAGGCCCGCCAACATAAGGCCATGTTGGAAGTCCAATTCAGACTGTTCACATATTGTCGTAGAAGTCAAGGCTAAGAGATTTTTAGTCGACTTGATTACAAAGCAGTTTTTTTTTTCAAATGATTCTTATTGGTTTTAAATGGATAAGTAGTACTGTGATTCTAGTCGAATGAAATAAACTTTACCCAAAACCACAATTAAGACAAAAAAGTCGAACAAAATCTGAGATTCTTACTAAAATTTGATCATTCTTATTACTTGACGAGTCTTGAGTTTAAAGCCATTGAAATCGTAATGGAACCAAATCAAAAGCAGATATTAATGGATAGAAATTAAGTGGCAACGGTCCATTTCTGTGAAAAACTGGTAAATCAAGTTCATTAATGAAAGATCGTGGACTTCCATTATGGGGTCGGCCAAAAATTTAATGAATGTTAGACTTTTATTGCCTCTTAAACTCTGAGATAAGCTTAAATCAGAGAAAAACCACAACGATTTATGGCTTAAATCTGACGAAAGAAAGCAAAAATCCCCAACTTCCAACTACCCCACGCGTCCCCTAAAACCCCCAATTGCGTAGGGCTTTGGCTATTTCAAGAGAACGCGTCGATAACTTTTTCAAACCCCATGGCCATTTCTCTGATTTGTGATCGTTGGTGGGCTATGGCTTCCATTGCTGTTCTGCTGCTCATCTTTCAATCTGCAAAGGCTAAAGACTTCAACGACCTATTGTCTCCTCTTCTCTCGCCCATTTTCGGTTCGTTTCTGCGATTTTCATGGCTGTTCTTTGTTGAGTTTCTTGAGATTTTCCTTTCTTTTTTTATGTAGTTTATTATTTTGTGGCTTTTGCTGAAGTGGGTTAGTTTTTTTTTTTTTAAGAACTTGATTAGAAAAGAGTGTTTGTTCTTGTTTTGATGGCAGAAAATATCTGCAAAGAAGTGAACTGTGGGAAAGGAACGTGTAAAGCTTCTGGTAATGGGACTTTCTCGTTTGAATGTGATTGTGCTTCTGGGTGGAAGAAGACTCTTTCTGATGATGATAATGATGATGATGGCCACTTCAAATTTCTCCCCTGCATTATACCCAAATGTCAGATTCCTTTCTCTCTCTCTCTCTCCTATAAAGCTTTTGTGTGAAAAATAGCTGTGCTTTTAGCTACAGTTGTTGTTACATCAGCTTGCTGTTTGATTCTGCAAAATAGGACTTGTTTCTGTTTGATTCATGTATTTACCAAGAGTTATTGCAGAGGTGGCTGATAAGAAGTAGATTTAGACTCTAGAGTTGTGTGCCTCATTTGAAAGAGAAAAAAAATGAGATTCTAATACTAAATTCTTATGAATACTTTACATTTGAATTCTATTATTATACTACCCATTTCAAACTCGGTATCGAATTTGATGCATCTACGGTCAGATAAGATTTTGGTTAAGTGCAACTTGAAAATTTAACAAAATAGTTGGCTGAAAAGATATGAAACGAGACAGTTTTTAACAAAGCTCAAGCATAAGTTTTAAGTATAACCAATGGTTAAAGATAAGGTTGCAGCTAAGAGCAAAGATGTCTTCAAAACTCGTAAGTTCGATGAAAATATGGCAAAATGTGCAGATAATGAAGGTAGAGAAACAAGTTAAGAACTTGTTTGATTGATCATATTTGAAGGTTTTGAGGGTCTTGATCTTAAACATCATGTTCATATATCTGATAGTAGTAGAGTTAAAACATTTCCCTGCTTTGAATGGTGCTGATGGGCATTGGATTTTTACTGCTGATGCCAGGTAATTTGACTCACTCGTGCTCATCGGCCCCTCCACCGGGCGTACAGACCAAACCAAGAACTAAAGAATCGATATTCAATCGTAATGACCAATCCTCTTGCCTATACATATTACCTTGTTTGTTTTTTGTGAATATACCTGTTTATGTGCTTCACTTTCAATGTCTTTCTTGTTGTTGTATAGCTTGCAGTTGGGTGGACTGTGGAGGCGGTTCGTGCAATAATACGTCACCATTTACGTACAAATGTGATTGTTTGGAGGGTTACTATAATCTTCTCAACATGACTGCCTTCCCATGCTACAAAGATTGTAAGCTCACATCATAATTCATACCCAACAAACTGATGAAGAAAACTGTATTTCTTTAATTACCTGATGTTCATAGAACTCTGATGTTGCTGATTGCTTATACTGACTTGTGTTTGATATTCAATTTGAAGGCTCAATAGGAATGGATTGCAAGGAACTGGGAATTCCAGTCACAAACTCCCCTGCTTCGACAACTTCCAGTTCAACTACAAATAACAACAATGGTTAGTCAGTTCAACAACTAACTTTTTATCTGGTTAAATCTTCTATCTTCTCCATTACCCAGTCAATTTAACCGAAACGAGCTTTGCCAATGTGACGTTTTTTTTGCACTCAACTATTTATGATAACTGTTTCCTCCTTACTGATACAAATATGCTGCTGCAAATTGATGTGAGGTAAAATTAGAATTGCATTGACAGTGATTCAAACTGTTTTGATCTACAGCTGCTAGCGGATTATATCTCAAGCGAGGCTCCCTCTCGACGATTAGCTTGGTGGTAACGTGCATCGCTACGTTGCTGCTGCTGATCAAATAGACTGATGTATGTAGTGCCAGTGCCAGTTGATTATAGTTTGGTTATGTGTATGGTATTTGTTGTGTATGGCCTCTATTTATGGCTTTTTGGCTATGGAATAAGTTGCCCATTTGAGTTCTGAGATGATGGGCTTTGTACATATGTTTAGTGACACAGTTACAGCATATAGTAAACATATTTTTTTGGCATTTAACCACCAACCCCTTGTGAATGATATATGGGAAGAGTCTCTTGACTGTCAATGGAGAAAAGTTGATGATAATATGTCGATGATAAAACTGACAGGTTCATATAGAAAGAAATTCAATACATCATAGGTAGACTGTTAAATGGCAAGTTTAGGCTCCGTTTGATAACCATTTAGGCCCCGTTTGATAACCATTTGGTTTTTAGTTTTTGGTTTTTAAAAATTAAGCCTATAAATACTACTCCCACCTATGGTTTTACTTGTTTTGTCATATACTTTTTGCCTATGTTCTCAAAAACCAAGCCATGTTTTGAAAACTAAAAAAAGTAGTTTTCAAAAACTTGTTTTTGTTTTTAGAATTTGGCTAAGAATTCAAATACTTCCTTAAGGGAGATGAAAACCATTGTAGAGAAATTGGGAGAAAACAAGCTTAATTTTCAAAAATCAAAAATCAAAAATCAAATGGTTATCAAACGGAACCTTAGTTTTTGGTTTTTGGTTTTTGAAAATTAAGCTTGTTTTTTTCCAATTTCTCTACAATGGTTTTCATCTCCCTTAAAGAAGTATTTGAATTCTTAGCCAAATTCTAAAAACAAAAACAAGTTTTTGAAAACTATTTTTTTTTAGTTTTCAAAACATGGCTTGGTTTTTGAAAATATAGACAAAAAGTATATGACAAAACAAGTAAAACCATAGGTGGGAGTAGTATTATAGGTTTAATTTTTAAAAACCAAAAACCAAATGGTTATCAAACGGGACCTTAGGCCCCGTTTGATAACCATTTTGTTTTTGGTTTTTGGTTTTTGAAAATTAAGCCTATAAATACTATTCTCACCCTTGGTTTTACTTGTTTTGTTATCTACCTTTTACCTATATTTTTAAAAACCAAGCCATGTTTTGAAAACTAAAAAAAGTAGTTTTTAAAAACTTGTTTTTGTTTTTAGAATTTAGCTAAGAATTCAAATGCTTCCTTAAGGGAGATAAAAACAATTGTAGAGAAATTGAGAGAAAACAAGCTTAATTTTCAAAAACCAAAAACTAAAAACCAAATGGTTATCAAACGGGGCCTTAATTTTTGGTTTTTGAAAATTAAGCCTATAAATACTACTTCCACCTATGGTTTTCCATGTTTTCTTATATACTTTTTAGATGTGTTTTCAAAAACCAAGCTAAGTTTTGAAAACTAAAAAAATTAGGCCTCGTTTGATAACCATTTGATTTTTGGTTTTTGGTTTTTGAAAATTAAACTTGTTTTCTCCTAATTTATCTACAATGGTTTTCATCTCCATTAAGGAAGCATTTGAATTCTTAGCCAAATTCTAAAAACAAAAACAAGTTTTTAAAAACTATTTTTTTTAGTTTTCAAAACATGGTTTGGTTTTTGAAAACATAGGTAAAAAGTAGATGACAAAACAAGTAAAACCATATGTGGGAATAGTATTTATAAGCTTAATTTTCAAAAACCAAAAACTAAAAACCAAATGGTTATCAAACGAGGCTTTAGTTTTCAAAAACTTGTTTTTGTTTTTGGAATTTGGCTAAGAATTCAAGTGTTTTGTTAAGAAAGATGGAAACCATTATAGAGAAGATGAAAGCTATTTTAGAGAAATGGTGAGAAAACAAACACAATTTTCAAAAACTAAAAACCAAAAACCAAATGGTTATCAAACGGGGCCTTAATTTTTGGATTTTGAAAATTAAACCTATTATAAATATTATTTCCACGTATGAATTTTCTTGTTTTGTTATTCACTTTTTATTTATGTTTTCAAAAACCAACTAAAGTTTTAAAAACTAAAAAAAAATAGTTTTAAAAACTTGTTTTTGTTTTTGAAATTTGGCTAAGAATTCAAATATATTTTTTAAGAAAGATGAAAACCATCATAGAGAATTATAGAGAAATTGTGAGAAAACAACCATAATTCTCAAAAATCAAATGGTTATCAAATGAGGGCTCTAGTTTTTGAATTTTTAAGGTTGTATTTAATAGGTTCTTAAATTTTAAGTCAAATAGGGTATTTGAACTTTCATTTTTTAGTGGTTTTGAAGTTTAAAAGAGTCTAATAGATCTATAAACTTTCAATTTTTTATCTAATAAATTCTTGAAATTTAAAATTGTGTAATAGGTTTATGAATTTTTAATTTTGTATATAATAGATCCTTTTCATTAGGAGTGTAATCAGTTTAGTTCGGCTTGGTTTGAGTGCCAAACAACCAAAAATATAAGTATAAAAAAAGAAAAAAGAAAAATGCAAGCCAACCACGACAAATATATAATCGAATCGATGGATTTTATTTTATAGCCAACTGCACTAATAATGTTAATTATTAGAATTTTTTATTTTTAGTATAATACTATCAGTCGACTCGAGTGTATTCGGTCCAACCATATCAAACTCGAAATCAATGGATTATAATCAGTTTTCTAAAGGGAATAATCGAATTAAACCTATAGCGGAAGCATTGGAATCGACTTTGATTTTATTTTAAAATTAAAATATAAACTTAAGGTTAAACATAAACCATACCTTGAAAAGAGTATGAAAAATATTTTGGAGGGTATTTTTTTCCTTGTACTCCAACTCCAATGAGGTTGAACTTCAAGATTTTCACGAAGTCTTCCTTCCTATGATTCGAACAAATGACCAAAGAGGTTTGTGAGAACTTTATTGAAAATAGAGAGAGGGAATGAGAAGAGAATTTCAAAAGTTCTTTTCTCTTGTGAAGAATGCACACAATGGCTCACCTTAGAGTCCTATTTATAGTGGTCTAGGAAAAATAATTAAATAATATATTTTAATATTTAATATATTAAAATATATTTATCTAACCAGCTTGAATCTTATTCAAATATTTCCAAATTCTCCTACGACATCTATTTCCCTATTTGAATCTAATTCAAATTTAATAAATATATTTTCTTGAATGTATCTTAATGCATTAATAATTTCTTTGATATTTAATGTATCATGTACAATAAATATGCTTTCCCTCATTTAATATATCAAATATATTAAATTTAATTTGAACATTTTAAAATTTTCTCTCAATGAAATTGATCCTTATTTGTTCATATAAGCTAGTAAGGGAACCTTATGGAATTACAGATTATAAGTTCCAATGATACAAAATTAATTCATTAAACTATTTAATCAATTAATTTTCATTCATTAACCCTATGTCATTCTACTATAGACTTGGAGTTGCACTCTTATGCACTGTAAGGAAAGTTATGTTCATGGATATAACCACTACATGCAAGTCGATCATTCACGAGTTGTTCGTAACTATAGATGGGTCAAAAGTCCGTTTTACTCCTATAATTACATATTGCACCTTAAGTACCATTGATCCTTTAATAAACAATTTGTTTATGATCCAATCATAAACTAAGTTCCTCTCGGGCCAGTGAGATGGTGGGGCCCCATAGTTTAAGTCCCAAAATCAGCACTTAAGAGAACTACCCATTTACTATGGGAATGAGTGAATTTCATTTTGTAAGATTATATTCTCAGCTCCTTATTTGGTTAAGTCCCCAAAATGATAGGCTTATTGAATCGGCTATAAAAGTCACTTTCACTCATGCAAATCAAAGGACAAGCCCTCATAGACAGGAGTTCATAATGCACTTAAGATGAAGATCGAGTCGCATATGATCATCTTGAAGAAATATTAATCTCTCAATTAACGAATTTATAAATATATTAAATATTTCGTGGTCCAGTCTTATACAAACTCATTGTATAAGATACCCCCACTCACATGTTTCCACATGAACGATTTGGATCAATTCATTTGTAACTATTACAAAGTGAGTTGTATCAATAGTGTTACCAAGATAAGGCTACTATGATCATTTAGGTTATTTCTTGAACATTATCCTCCTGTATGTCAATCACATACTGTTCAAGATTACACTAATAATATTGATTTTTTCATATAATAGATAATATTATATTGTAAATAAAATAATCAAAATTATTATTAATTATTAAATAAATCATTAATTACGGGACTTTAGGATAACAATTCTAACATTTTCCTTATTTGAAAATGTTTAATCGATTTTTCTTTGCATCCCTATTTTCCATATTCAACGTTTTTAAAAATTCACGAAATCATTAGACACAATTGAATGTTGTATCTTATGTTGTTAAAACGAAATGATGTTTTAGAACTAGAAATTCCAAGCATTACTGGAGGCCATGGCACTATCAATAATTAAAAAAGAGAGAGAGAGAGAGAGACAGGTGAAAATTTTCATTTGTAGCGTGTCACGATTTTGCTGCAATTTATAAAAACAACTCTTTTCTTTTAAGTTGTGAGTTCCAATTGCTTTAATTCGGCTATATTTAGAACTATAACTTGATCTAGGATTACATAATATATATTGTCTTAAATTGGTTGATTGAATTGATATAATTATATTTTCATCCCTAACAAGTTACTACAATAAGCTTAGTCTATAAACACACATTTCTTGTATTATTCAATTTATTGGAGAATAAAATTACCCTCTCAATTATTTATGTAATATCTTAACAAATTTTAAAACAAAGATGAATATGACATCGACCTATTAAACATAAAATTAAAAGTTTAGAAATGTGTTAAACACAACTCATGCCGTCGTAGACTAAACTTGTTAAAAGATTACTAAATTGGAAAAGGATCATTATGGTAGAAGTAGAATCTTCCTGCGTCATTTCTGAGTGTACTTCGGATCCAATGAAAGAATCATAGCCAAATAAGCCCAATGATCATATGGGCTTATACTATAAGTTACAAGCCAATAAAGCACAGTTTACGAAGCAATAACAAGATGGGCAATGATATAAATCAAAATCAAATCAAAGATGGGGAAGATTGCAGGAAGGCCAAAAAGAAGAGAAGCCATTAAAGATACTGAACAGAACATGAGAAAGGCAGTGGATTGATTAGAAATTTAGAAGCCCATCGCAAAGTCTTCCAATCAAATCCCACATCGGAACCGAAGCAGCAGGCGCTAGAGGGGCAAATAGAGTTCTCAATCAACTCTATCCCCACAAGCTGTCCCATCTCATTATTATACTCGTCTTTCGTTATCATTATAAAATCAGATCAGACCAGATCCTCCCCCCTCCTGTACGGCGCCACCCCCACTCGCCGCCGTGTGCCGCCCCACTCCCTCCGACACTCCGTCGTGCTCCTCCCTTTCCCTTATTATACATAATATATTCTCAAGTTTGGGTTTAGGGTTTTATGTTTTTAATTCGTTTGGATGTGGAAAGTGCAAAGTTTGAAATGGAGTGGGCTTTTATAATCATGAGGGGAACAAAGTGGTCGCTTTTGTTTTGCTTCTCTTAATCTTATACTTCATTTTTATTTGGTTTTTACAAAATTGACGCTTTTAGTCTTTGAAATTTAAATTTGAATTTAATTTCTTTTTTGTTATTGAAATTTCAAAAATGACATATTTGATCTATTTAGTTTGAAATTAAATTATCCATGGTCGTTAGTTGGCCTAACGGAATGATATTGTGGCAATTAAACATATACTTACTAGCTAAACTTTGTTTACATGTATTTTTTAAATGAGTTAATTTCTTTTATTCTCCATTTTTTTTTTATATTCAGAGACTTATTAGAAATCAAATTAATCATTTAGAACAAAAAAATGTCACTTTTAAAACCGCAAAAACTAAATAGAAACAAAATTTCAAATCTTATTGACCAAAAGTATTAGTTTCAAAAACATATGGACCAAATAGTAACTAAATACAAATTTCATGAATCAAAAGTGTATTTTACTATTTTTCTACGAACAATACTCTTATGTGGATTGAATATCATAAACTTCTTACTTTCTACCTTAAATTTTTATCCACATATCAAACATATTTATATGTCTATAAGTTCAACGTTGATCTAATAGATGATCTCTCTTAGGAGTGCAAACAAATGTTCCACGTCGGCTAGGCAAGAGAGTGATCATAGGTATATAAATGAGGACAATTATCTTCGTTGGTATGAGGCTTTTTGGAGAACCAAAAGCTAAGCCATAAGGGTTTATGCCCAAAGTGGACAATATCATACCATTGTGGAGATATATGGAGGGTCGTTGTCCTTATCAATTGGTATCAGAGCTATGGTCTTAAACCTAGCTGTGTGTCGAAGAAATTCTCAAAGTGAAACAAATATTAATGAGCCTTATAGTTATACGACATTGTGGATGAATCTCCAAATCGAACAAAAAAAAAGCTTGTGGCGACAAGCAAATATAACTCTATCATACGTTTGCTTGATAGAGGAGGTGGATCTTTGTTCAAGGGGAGAAGTTGGTAGATGGTATGATCACCACCATCAAGGAATATCTCACAATGTGATATGTGCCTTGTGCTCTATTTGGATGTTGCCTCGAGATGAAGAGCAAGCTCACAGTTGGGAGTTGGATGGATTTGTTCGAGGGGAGGCTCCAGTGTGATATTTTGTTCGAGAGGAGTATTGTTAGAAATACAAACAAATGTCCCACATTAACTAAAAAAAATGAGAACAATTATCTCCATGGCATAAGACCTTTTGAAAAATTAAAAGCAAAGTCACGACGGTTTAGGGTTATTGTCTTTATCATTCTCAATATTTTCACATGTCATAAAAAATATCGACAAAATATAGAAAAATCCATAAAATACCAAATTTTTATTGTCGAATCGATAGAAAAGTATCTTTTTCTCCTCGACGTTGGATTGGGGGGGTTTTTGCAATTGCATGGGGGTTTGTGCTAGAATTATTGCAATCTTTACTACTACTAGTTGTTGTATAGTGTTGGTTTACCTTTTTTTTTTTTTTTTTTTTTGTCTTGGGTTTCGTTCGTGATTAAAGAACGAGAATCCTTCTTTTTTAAATTTGTCACTCAAGATTTCTACAAGAGGACGTTGCCTTGGCTGGCCCTTTCCTTTCTTTTTCTCCTTTGTTTTCGTATCTGTTTTTTCCATGGCGGCTTTTTCCCACTCTCACCCACCTGGTTTTTTGCCCCTCCTTTTCTCTTTTTAGGGTTCGTTTCGCTTTCAAACAATACTTTGAAATACAGAGCATAATACCATTTCTCAAATGTCTTGTTTCGAGTTAAAGTTGTGATCGTTAAAAATAGTGATAAAATATTAAATTTACCATAATTTATGAACTTACGCCTTTGAGTCTAGTAGTGATTTGACATGATATCATAACACGAAGCATTGTGTTTAAATTTTTGTAATATCATTTTCTTCTTAATTAATATTGATTTTCACTTGTTGAGCTTTCTACAAATTTTCAAGTCCACAAGTTAAGAAAGTGTTAAAATGGGTTAAATTATATAAAATACCCTTAACTCTGGAGTAGGTTTCAATTATGCCCTTATACTTTGAAATGTTTCATTTTTACTTTTGAATTTTGAAATTTATTTCAAAAAATACCCTTGGAGAGTTTTTTTTTTTTGTTAAAATAAGATGGAAATTGGTGCAATAGCAGTGCGTAAAAATTGGAATGCATACATCACTCACCTAAGCATAACTCAACTAGTTAAAACATATCCTCTCAACCAAGAGGTTTGAGGTTCGAATCCCCCACCTCACACGTGTTCAACTAAGAAAAAACACATACGTGACATCATTTACAACATCATTCATATAAATTAACGTGGTAGCTAATGTGTAGAAATTGATTATATAAATATTTTTAAACGATATCTTTTGAGATAAAATAAATGGTAACGGCAATCTTAATCTTTTATATAGTTTTAAATAATATTACGTATGCTTTCTAATTTAGACACATCAATTGCCACGTTAATTTTCATCATTTATTGACATAAAAGATAATTTTTTGAAACAAATTTTAAATTTTAAGGGGTGAAGAGAAAATAGATTGAAAGCAAATTGCATACAAATGTCTATACCTTGATTGTCATTAAGGATAGGAAATGCATTTATTTCCTGGTAAGGATTTTAATCTATTCTATGAAATAATGAGTATGCAATGTATATTATTATTATTTTTTGTTTGAATAAAACGAGAGATAAAATTTGCTGCCCCATGAGCTACATCCATGAGAATCATAAACAAAAAATTAAGGCTCGTTTGATAACTATTTAGTTTTTGAAAATTAAGCCTATAAATATTACTCCCATCCATAAATTTACTTATTTATTTATCTACCTTTTACCTATGTTTTCAAAAACCAAGCCATATTTTGAAAACTAAAAAAAATAGTTTTCAAAAATTTGTTTTTGTTTTTAGAATTTAGCTAAGAATTCAAATGCTTTCTTAAGAGAGATGAAAATCATTGTAGAGAAATTGAGAGAAAACAAAGCTTAATTTTCAAAAACCAAAAATCAAAAATCAAATGGTTATCAAATGGAGTCTAAATTAACCACGCAGGAAAATTAGAAGGCCATAATATAGAAGTTTATGAATTCAGAGCCTCCTTTGTCAATCTGTCCTGATTCCTTGAAGAATTGCTAATTTTCATGAAAATTAATGTATATTAATTGAAATAGCCATTGTTTAAAAAAAATGTAATATTTTTTTTATTAGTTTTAATAATTAAAGTAAAAAGTAAATACATGTTTATAAAAACAAATTCTAAAATTATGGACAGGGGGAGGATTTCATTCCCAATGTCGGCTCTAAAAACAGAAAATTTTCACTCTAACAAGTACAACCCTATTTTGGATAGGACCCCACAAAAATTTTTGCCATCTAAAAGTATTTAATTGATTTTTATCTTTTTTTTAGAATTTTTTAAAACTAATTTTGATTATAATTTAAAAATAATTAATTGATTAAAAATACTTCTTACCACTTTTAAAAATTTTAACCAAATACTACCATTTTCTTAAAAAAAAAAAACAAAAAAAAGGCCATATGTAAGAACATTTAAAAGCATTCCCAATAATAATGAATAAATAATTGCAAATTAATTTTATTATTTTATCTTGTATGCAATTATGTGTACACGTGTGTGTCCCCATATTATCCCTCAAAGCAATAATTTTATTTCACTAATTGAGTTATCACATCAATAGTAATAGTACTCTATTTTTGAAAAAAGATTATGTCAAGTAATTATTATACAAAAGAAAACATTATAAAAAAATGTTTATATATAATATTCTTTTTAAAAAAGAAAATCGATTCTGCTTTTAATTTGGCACTTTGGTCTATGGCTCAGTTTTCCAAAGCTAGGTTTGAACTTTGAACTTTGAAATGAAAGTATGAATACGAAAATAAACTTTTGAAATAAATGGTTTTAATTGGAGAGAGGATTCGTTTTATTATTATTATTTTTTTGTTTGTAAATGAGAGTCCCTATAGAATTAGAACGTACGCGTTGGAACTTGAAGCTATATGTCTTTGTTTTGTTTTGTTTTTGCTTCCTCCTGGTTCTCACCGGTGAGTGATGAAATAATGACATGCTTCGTGTTTGGCTGTGGCTTTTAATTTATCCCAGTACAAAATTACCTAATCTAAGTTTAGTCCCATCATAGTCATTATCTGAGTATTAAGAAAACACCTTAAGATGAGTTTTACAAATTACATTTTTTCTATTTATAATCTTGTTACAACTGTATCTTTTGCTTTGTTACTTTAGTTGTAAGTTGTAACTTTTGTTTATAGTATATTCACAATACACCTATATAATAGATACTGCTCTCGATCACATTTATTGAAGAATAAAGAATCATTTTGTCATATACCTTAGAATTTCTTCTTTCTCTTTAGAAACTCGAGATGGTATTAGAGCATATCTGAGTCTAATGACTATGGGTTTTTTTTTTCTGGCTATGGATTCGTCTTTTGCTGATAGAAGTTCATCAGAAATTCTTAATTTCCAAATCACTAAGGTGATTAACCCTGGCAACAAAATTACGACGATCAAACTCGATGAAAAGAATTTTCTTTTCTGGCGCATTCAAGTTGTCACTGCTCTGCGAGGCTATGGTTTAGAGCAATTCATAGATGAGGATACTGAAATTCCTCTGAAATACATCTGTTCTGAGAATGATTCTTCCTCGGCCAAAATTCTAAATCCAACGTATCAACATTGGATTGGTTAAGACAATCTAATTACTTTGTGGTTGTTAGGATCAATGTCCAATGCTCTGCTTTCGGAGACGCTTGATTGTCAATTTGCTTGCGAGGTATGGAAGATCTTGAATACCCATTACTCCTCTCGCAAATCTGGCTAGGGTTATGGAGATTAAATCGAAAAATTGAAACTATAAAAAAGGGTAATATGAGTCTTAAGGATTATTTTCTCAAGATTAAGACTCTTGTTAATTCTTTGGTTGCTGCTGGCCGTAAAATTTCGCACGAAGATCAGGTAATGCATATTTTAGCTGGGCTAGGCACCGAATATGATTCTACTGTCTCTGTGTTATCTTCTACGATGATTCTCCTTCGTTACAACGAGTGTATTCTATGTTGTTAATTCAAGAAAGTCGAATCGAAAGAAATACTTCTGTTAATTCTGATGGAAAAATAACACAAACCACAATGTCAGTTGTGTGGGCGTTTTGGGCATACTGCAGTTCGGTGTTATTTTTGATTTGATAGGTGGTATCAAGGACCAAATTCTACTCAAAATGGACAACCTTCACCTCCTATTACAGTGCAACAAAATTCCTAGTGTACAAGTAAAAACAACATTCTTATATTATTATTTTTTTTCATAATCTAAATATGGAATTGTGTAAACTTTTAGCCCAAAGAAAAAAGTCATTTCATATCCAAATAGAGGGTATAAGTGAAAATAGTGTATGGTCATGTAATGAATAATAATAGGAGCATGCTTATTGACCAACATACATAGAAGATATAATAGAGAAGTAATGGAGATACTCAAAGATTCCAATGAAGTTGAAGTTGAATAAAGAAGAAGAGATATTGGCATTGCCCATTTGAATCCATGATATGGACTTGGACGTCTATTTGCTCCTCTTAATATCGATTATCAAGTCATTGTCCTCTCCACTTATGCCCTACTTTTCAAATCCCTCTATGGATTTTATCAATCAATTCTTAGGTTTTCCATCACGTCCCACCTTCACAATTCAATTAAGCTAATCAATTTAGGGCCCATTGGATAACAATCATGTATCTTGTTTCTTCTTTATTATTAAAGATGAATTGAATTGTGTTTGATAACTACTATTTCAAAATTGAAACTTCAAGAATTTGTAATTGGACACAAAATTAAAAGTTTAATTAGGACCTATTAACGTTCAGATAATCTTTGAGACACAAAATTAAAAGTGCAAGTACTAATTATTAGACACTTCTTAAAATTCAGAAATCAGATAGATACAAATTGAAAAGTTCAGGAATTAAAGTTGTAATTAATTTAACCTTATTAAAAAATAGAAAAGAAATAGAGACATGTTTGGTAACCACTTTTTATTTCTTGTTCTCTAAATTCTAAAAGATGTTGAACTCATGTTTGCTCCATAAGTTTGTCAACCTTGAGATTCATTGAACAAATTCATAGGTTTCAACATTATCTCAACTCTCTCACACACAATTCTTTTAATTCATACTTTCAAAACCTATACTCCAAATACAAACTTTCTAATTCTAAACTTTCTAAACCTTCCATTTAAACTCTCAGGCATTATCAATTCTACATTTAAGATGTCGAATCTACACTTTGAATGTTCCTTTAATGTTGAAAGTGAACAATATCATATCATGGTAAAGATAAGCGTGACCAGCTCGTTCAATTCTCGTCTTCGAATCGGTTACATTGCTATATTAAATTATAATTTTGTTTGGTGTGTTAGTTTCGTGGATCTATATCTATAGAGCATAAGAGAATGTGGCAAAGCCAAGGAAATTTATATGAAAGGCTTTAAAAGTTACACGTTGCAAAATGCATTCAATAGAGTGATGTATTAATCAAAATAAAAATGAGATCCTACATTCCCTACTCTCTCATTATAATCTTTGTCTTCCACTATTTTTCAATCCATCTCTCAACCAAATGAATCTATTTGCATGTGCTTTTTGCAACACCAGTATTAATCTTTTTTTTTTTTTTTTAATTATTATTATCAATTCACGATTTCATATTTTTTTAATAGTCTCAATTTAAATATTTTTTTAAATATTAACATTCACATTTATAATGGTGATATGTTTCTATTTAAATGAAAAATGTTGATAAACTCTTAATATCGACATCAAACCTTTTCATTTATGAAAATATAGAGGGATAATTTAGTCTTTAAATATGATAAACTTTTTTAAGAAAATAAAATGTTCATATAGGGCTTTTTATACGGAGTATTTTCCTTAGGTAGTAGTTTTCAAAGTGAGTGATAAAATTAAATTAATTTTTTCTTTTTATCTACTTTTAAGAAAGGTTTCAAAATACTTCAACGGGTTAAATTATGTTGAAGTTGACAAATTAAAATTGCTTTCAGACATGACATAAATTAAATATTCTTTAGAATCGGACGTGGAGCCAAGATTATGGATAGTGGAATGTATTTATATGTCTTTATCCTTGAAATTAAAATCGAAGAAAAATGAAACAAAATTTTATATCTATCTAGAATAGAGATTCCTTAATTTTCAAATGGGTCTCCACAAAGTCCCTACTTCATACAGAGTTTTAACATATCTATAAAGATGCCAACAAATTTTGTTTTTGTAAAGAAAGAAAAATCACATATCTTAAAAGAAGTATTTACAGAAATAGCATAATTTTTAAATAGCAAGAAATTTTAAATTTTACAAAAATATCATATTCAAATCTAACTTAAATTTAAGGTTAAAATACTATTTTGGTTCCTTTACTTTGATAATTATTTTATTTTAGTCCATGTACTTTGAAATGTCTAAATTTAGTCTTAGTATTTTCAATAAATCTTAAAATTAGCCCTTATTGTTAGTTTGAAGTTGATTTTTATTAAACTCGATAAAACAATACTAATAATTTTCATTTAAGAAAAAACAAAATGTAAATATATTTTTAAAACTTATAACGGAAGGTTAATAGAGACTTTTTTTTTTTTTTTGGGAAAAGTCAATAATAAACTAACTGTAAGGACAAATTTTAAGATTTATTGAAAATATGCAAACTAAATTTAGATATTTGAAAGTTCATGGACTAAAATAAAAGAAGTGTTAGAGAATAAGAACCAAAATGGTATTTTAATTTGAATTTAAATATAATATAATATAAAAAAAATCAAATATATGTCATATTTGTTAAAAAAGAAAAGAAAAGAAGAAAAATTTATAATATTCTTTAAAATATATACCGAATAAATTTATGCCATTTAGAAAATTTTCTGTTTTAAAAAATATAAAATAATACTTTTTTTCTTCTTGAAAATTTATAAATTAATACAAAAAAAAAAAGTGTAATTGCTAAATGAACAAACAACACATATCTTTTCTTTTCTACTCTCACGAGCAACACTACTTTTAAAAAAAGGCAAATGCCCATTAATTAAATAAAAATTTACATTTAAATTCTATTTACATCTAATTTAGTCGCCCTAGTTTTATATTTTGTCCATGTTGATCAACATCCCTTTAAAAAGGGAATATTTTGGTCGTTCGCAATTTCAACCTACAAACTTGAGTATAATTTTTAAAATTTTTGTAGTACAACGTAATGATGAAAGTATTTGAATCTCTCTTCTTAATCGAGAGCATATGTCTTAATTCATTGAACTAAACTTTAATTAACACTCGAGTATAACTTAATCGAAAGCATATGTTTTAACTCATTAAAGTAAACTTTGATTGGCATATGGAATTTGGGTAAATTAGGATAAAAACCGTCACTTTTAATCGGGAGGACCAAAATTTAGCAAAGAAATTGAAAGGAGCAAAGGGAAAGATAGAAAAACAGGATGTAGATTACGTAATCATTCCCACCCCTATTTTCTGGACATCATGTAGACTTGGGAACTTTCAATTAACATTGAAGAACAAAACAAAAGAAAGAAGAGTACTTTAAAGTTGAAATAGTATTAATTAATTAAATAAATACTAAACTCGGAAACGGAAGGAAAAAAATAAAATAAAAGAAAGAGAGTAGTACAGAAAAAGAATAATTACATGGACAATCACAAAACTCCATAAAAATTGTCAAAAATTGCAGCTAAATTAAAAATGTGTGTTGCAGCAAATTGTTGGGTTTCATATGAACAGAGTACAAACATTCCTCGGTGCTCCGAACAGTCCCACTGTCGACTAAAATTCAACCTCTTAGTCTGGCTTACCCGCACGTTTTTTACCACAAAGAAAACACTGCGTGAAGAGAGAGAAAGAAGAGAGAGAAATGGGTTTGTTTGTTTGTTTGCGTCTTTTGTTCTGTTAGTATTGAGAGAAAAGAGACTGTTTTTATTTTATCTTTTAACAAAGGAAACTGGGAGTTTTTGGGTTTTATGGAGATCGATCGACACAAAAAGATTAAAGTTAAAGAGTTTAAAGCCTGTGATTTTCTTTTCTTTCATCTTGGTTTGATTTCCGAAGGAAGAAGATGATGACGTGGTGTGTGATGTAAAACGCATCCTATCACGTGTTTACCACGTGACACTTGAAATTAACTTATTAATATTTAACTCTTGCTCGGAGAATCATACTCCCTCTCATTTATTTCTTGGCTGGTCAGCATTCTTTTAAAAATAATGTAAAGTCTATCAATATTAAAAAAATATTTATAAATGCAAAATTATTGTAGTGTGAACAAATGGAATTTGATACTTTCCTACACCTAGAAATTTTCTCGGATCCATGTTTAAAGTAGGCAGTAACATTCTAATAATATGTTCATTTGTCCAAAAATGTTAACAAATTAATAAAATTTCTAATTTTTTGCAACAATTGTTTTATGGAAGAATTTAATTGGAATTTATAATATATTGAGCATAAAATTGAGAATTATAAAAAAAAAAAATTAAGGGAAAATATGAATTTTTACCCCATTATACTTGACAAGTTATATCAATTTTTACCTTAAACTTACAATTTCATAGATCTTAGCTCTAAATTTAAGTAAGTGTTGCAATTTTTATTCTATGTTCAAATTCTGTTAATGCCACTAGTTTTAATAAATCATAATGTAAAAACTCACTACTTTAAAGAAAATCAAGTTTTGCACAAAATTAAATTTGATTAATATACAAAATCGATCATTATGTAAATCTGTTAAAATTTACAAAATTCAATTAATAAAAAAATTATCTATAATGTTGTTTTTATTTAATTTCTATCAATTTCATACCAAACATACGTTTTATGATTCATTGGATGTACATGCTAATATTCTTTCATACGATTTCTCAAGTGAAATCCTATCATAATGTATGAGTTGCAACACTTTTTAAAGTTTAAAGTAATGGAACTAAAAAAAAATATAATTGGATGAAATTAAAGATTTAAGATAAAAAAAAATGATAAATCTTGCCAAGTTTGGATTTTAAATTGATATTTTCCCACAAATTAAAGAATCTGAGCATTACCTAAAATAATTAGAATTTTTTTTGAAATATTTAGCCGAAGAAACAAAAAGGAAAATGTGTACGGGAGGTAAATATGGATGCAAAAAAGACACTGTTAGAGGTGGACCGTCGTGTCGTCCAATCATTGGTTCGCTCTCATGACGGTGGTTTTTTTTTTTTTTTTTGAATAAATAAATTTGGAAATCAGCGATTCGCTCGCCTGGCTCCACTGCCAGCTTTAGTTTTTCCGTCCTAAGTTTGTTTTTTCTTCTTTCTTCTTGCCTAGCTATTGCATTCGATGTTAAGATTTTTTTAAAGAGTACAATTTTGGCCTAACTTGAATATAATTCAATAGTGGTAAGAAAGAGAGAATATAATTCAAAATTTTAGATTCCGTTGGATAATCATTTGAATTTTTATTTTTAGTTTTTAAAAATTGTGTTTGTTTTCTCACAATTTCTCTATGATGATTTTCATCTCCTCTGCAATGGTTTCTATCTTTCTCAAAGAAACATTTAAGTTTCTAGTTAAATTCCAAAAATAAAAATAAGTTTTTGAAAACTACTTTTTTTAATTTTTCAAAACTTGGCTTGGTTTTTGAATACACATGTAAAAAGTAGAAAAAAAAACATAAAAATTCATTGGTGGAAGTAATATTTATAGAGAAAAAAACATGAAAACTCATTGGTGGAAGTAATATTTATAAGCTTAATTTTCAAAAATCAAATAGTTATCAAACATCACTTAAGATACTAGAATTAGAAACTTTTATTGTGTCAAGGTTCAATTTTTCACATCCACAACTAAAATACTATAACCTAAGAAAAAAAAAATCAGTAATTGAAGCATTTGCCTCTTGTCTCAAGGGTTATAGACACAAACCTTCATTTTGTTTGCTTTTAATTTGTAGATGATTGAACATTTGACATTAAAGAAAGTAGGGATGTCTTAATTACTAAGCTATATTTAGGATGACAACCGTACTCTCTTAATTGTGATATAATATTCTGAAAAAAAAAAAAAAGAGAAGAATGAAAAGAAAAAAAAACAACTCCTAAACTATAACAACATATTTGAACTCTTCAGCAGTCATACTCAAAAAAAAAAAAAAAAAAAAAAAAAAAAAAAAAAAATCAACAATAAAAGGTGTTGTAATTCTATCATAAACTTTAACTCCAAAACTCTTTGTAAGACATCATAAATATGTCTTAAAGATCATATGTTCAAATCCACATTCTCGCGCAGTTCAACTAAAAAACAAAACTTCTATACTGATAGGGACAACGACCTTTCACGTACTTCCACACTGGTATGATATTGTCCACTTTTGGCATAAAGTTCTCATGGCTTTGCTTTTGGTTTTACCTTAAAGGCCTCATACCAATGGAGATGGTTGTCCTCACTCACCCATGATATTTTCTTTATCTAGCTAATGTGGGACTTTGGTAGCACTCCCAACAATTCTCCCCTCAAACAAAGTACCACTGAGCCTCCCCTCAATAGTCATTCCATCCGTCCAACTCTTTGGCTTCACTGAGAGTTTGCTCTTATTCAGGACAACTCGTTTTCTCTAGAGTACACCACCTTTCTGATAGAGCTCCACCACGGATCACATTATGGGTAATATGGTGTCGACCACTCCTTATCGCACCCCTCAGCAATCCTCTCCTCGAACCATACTTGTTTGACATTTGTGGACTCATCCACAATTCTACATGACTATGTCTCTCTAAGACTCACAATTTCTTTGTTTGACACTCAAGGATTCTACCGACACAGCTAAGTCAGTGGCATGACTTTGAAACCACTTGAAGAGTTTAGGATAATACTTGGAGTCAAGAGGGTGATTTATCATTTGTATTTGTGACTCAAAGTTTTATCCTATTTCTTGAAACTTTTGGGTTACTTTTTTTTTTAGTCTATGCTGTAGGTTATTTTCAGATCCTACCCACATTTTTTGTTATTGGTGGCAAGTTAGTTATTTTGCCAGTGTGAGAGGAGTTTCTTGGGAGAGGTTTTTTTTTTCTTTCTTCCTTGGGCAAGGTTGAGTGAAAGTTCCTTTTGTTTTCTAGATACAGTGGTATTTGTTTTTTGCTTGGAGATTCTTATTCTAATGTGACTTATTCTTCTCTGAGAGTTAATGAGATCGACAACCCAATTTGCATAGACGATGTAGACCTTACGATTGAATCACTATAAACACTTGTGTTTAATTTCCTCTTTGCTGTTTCTTTCTATGTTGATTGTTCCATCAATTGCTTAGTTAATTTTGTTTTTTGGTTGATATATAATTGATTGATCAATGTAATTAAACTCTTCATAAACTGTAAGAGTAGATAAATAATTTAATTGAAATGATTTTTTTAATACAATTGCAATGATTTCATAACTATACAAATATAATTGCTCAAATTGAATGTTTAAATGTGTCATGGTAAATTGTAATAACTCTTACAGCTAGTTTCTACATATATATATATATATATATATTCTTACAGCTAGTTTCTACATAAATATATATATATATATATATATATTTTGTCATTTTATTAAATTGATTAATTTGCAATATTTTTGAAGAATAGTAACATGACTGAAAATGAGTTGATTGTAGTATTATAAATAATAAAATATAATTGATAACTTGAATGACGAATCCTGCCTCGTGGGATATGAACAGTAGCATCCACTTCTTTTTTTTTTTTTTTTTTTTTTCCTTTTGTTATTTTGTTGTTGTTGAGAATAACAACCGAAAATGAGAAGACCAAAGTTTGAAAAATTGGAGGAAAAAAAAAAGGAATTTGAACATTTGAATTAAAAAATTAGTGCTAAAAAAAATTGAAAAATTAACGATATTTTCGTGGAAGGGAGATGGTGGGAGCCACAAAAAAAAGAGCAAACACACGTGAAGGATTGTGACTAAGCAGAATTATATTGGTTTATAAATATTAATTTCCATCCAATCCAATGCCTCTCCCACGTCCACTACCTTAACGGGTCCCACAGTTTTAGTGGACCCTACTCTTCACACTACATTAATTATCAACACAATTTTTTTTTATTAAATTATGAATTTTCTGTCTTATTGGTCCTCAACATATAACATTTTTCAAAATTCAGGCAAATTTCTTATTAGACGTATTTAATTTTGTGTCGGATAGATTTGTAAATTAAAAAAAATTGAATAGGAATTTAGAACTTATTAGTAAGAATCTTAGGAGTCGTTTGATTCGCAGGTTTGAGTGGTTTGTTAAGCCTGAATTTGTTAAGCATGAGATTGTTAAGTCTGAGTTTATTAAGTCTGTGTTTGGATGGTACAAAAAATAGGTTTGTTAAGTCTAGATTGTTAAACCAGTGTTTGGATGGTGTCAAGTTTGGATTTGTTAAGTCTGTATTTGAATTCTAATTTGTTAAACCTGAGTTTATTAAAAGTGTATTTGGTTGGTATATTTAAAATTTGTATACATAATAGAAGTTATTTAATTAAAGTAATAAAAATTATATATTAAATTATATATAAAATGTAACTTTTATGATGAAATTAGATAGTATTATTTTAATAATAAATAAAATATTTTAAATACATTTGTCCACTCAATTTTCTTTCAATAATTATTTTATAGAATAAATATTTAATTGTTCATGAAAATATTTTCAAACTATTTACCAAAGTGTGAAAAAATATAAACAAAATTTTTTATGCAAATATATCTAACATAAAATTAACCATAAAGAAAATGTTATCAATTATTTATTTAATGATTTATAACTAGCTGTGTTAAGAAAAATTATTTACTACTTATCATCAAAATTACTATTAAATTTAACTTTCTATATTTAACTAATACATATGGTTATAAAGTTAAAGTATTTTAAATAATATTATTCTAAAAGCTATTAACTTCAAGATACACTAACCAAGATAGTTTGATTAATTATTTTTACAAATATTATGTATTTAATTGACTATGATAACATGATTTTTACATTTTCACAAGAAAATGAGTTTAGGAAAGTTGTGGATTTAGAGAAATGGACTTTTTTTTTTATCAAATGGAAATTGACGTATTAAATCTAGGCTTATATAATGTGTGGTTTGGAATTTATACGAAAATAATTTTTATTATAATTTATATGTTAATAAAAATTTTAAAATTTAATAATAAGTTTTTTTTATATATATATAAATATGAACTATTACTTTGTAAATGAGTAAATTATTTTTTTTATATTATTGTTAATCTGAACACTTTTTGAATAATTATTTTGTAAAACAAATATTTAGTTAGTTTTGTAATTATTTTTTTATAATATTTGTCTACAAAGAAATTCATTCTTATAAATTTATCATTATAATTGCTCTAAAACATGAAGTATAACAAAGCTGACATATCGGTTTATGAATTAATTATTACTATTTAAAATTTGAACTAAATTCATTTATTTATTTATTATAAAGTTATCATTAATTAATTATTTTTATTTAACTAATATATTTTTATTAAAAATTTAATGCATTTTAAAAGCATAATTAAAGACAAAATATGTATTGTAGCAAACTTTGGGAGTATAAATAAAGTACTGTAGCAAACATGAGGATATAATAGTATGTACTGTAGCAAACCTGGGTTAACAAATCTGTCAACCAAAGATGGGTTTGTTTAAACAAACTCATACTCTCCACTTCCAAAACAGGGAACCAAACACTCCCTAAAAGTTTAGGAACTATACTTGTAATTTAACCTACGTCTTCTTACCATTGCTTTTTCTTTGATGTGACATTTTTCTATAATTTTCAAATAAGAAATTAGTTTTATTTTTCGTTTTTAAGCATAATTGAAAAAAAATTGTTACAAACATAGCTAAATAGATAAGGCATTTATTATCTTCCAAAGGATTGTACGTTCTGAACTAAGTTTAAATTTAAATATTCTTTATATACAATTGATTTTTAAAATAAAGGTCCATTTCAATTTTCCTAATTAAAGTTTTGTGTTGCATCCAATAACACCTTATTATAAACCACACATTCATACATAAAGAATAACTTCTTTGATCTTTAAAAATTAAAATAAATTCCTTGATATTTTTTAACTAGGTAAGTTTAAAAATTAACCAATAATAGCAAAATCGAGTATTAAAAATATATTACCAAAATAAATAAATATAAAGATTTTGGGAATTCAAATATGGTTTTAACAAAGAACAAAAAGTTAATAACATATTGCATTTATGGAACAAAGTAGTCAACAAGAATTAGATAGGTCAAGTTTGATCATATACTGAACCTGATGATTGATAAAAACAATCAGTTTGTCCCTATTAAATGTTTGAAAAGTAAGCTTAAAACAACATCAATCAACCACTATTATAAACAAGTTTCTTCAATGTATTATTCTATCAATCACAAAATCATTCCAAAATATAACAAGAGAAATGTGATTGTTATGCAATAAGTTCAGTGACAAGTTTTATGTCATTTCTTTTCACAGATAAAAAAAAAAAACCAACAAAGAAAATAGATTCTCAGGATGTGGCCTTAACTTGGTAAAATTAAGAGGAAAACACCATTTATGGCTACAATTACAAAATTGCCAAACTTTTGTTTTGATTTATATTTTTGTTCACAACCTTATAATTAAATTCATCCAAATTTATATATAACAACTTGATTTAATGAGTATGATATGATATGATATTATATATACACTCATTGAAAGGAAGTTTATTTATTTGGGGGAACAAGAGGGCCAATTTTTTAATTTTTAGATGAAATAGTGTTGAATATTTTAAATGAGATTTAAATTTGATGTTGTTTGAAATTAATGTTGGGAATTGAAATTTGATGACCGGAATCGCCACGAGTTGACCGTACAATAATAGGATCGAATCAAGAGTCTTACCCATTGGCTACTAAGATTTGTCACACCTGATTGGACCTCCATGTCCAAAATTGAAAAATGAAGGTCCATATAATTATCCTTTGGTTTTTAAAATTTGTGTTTATTTTCTCACAATTTCTCTACAATAATTTTTATATTTCCTACAATAATTTTGATCTTTCTCAAGGAAACCTTGGAGTTCTTAGCCAAATTCAAAAAATAAGAACAAGTTTTTGAAAACTATTTTTTTTTAGTTTTTAAAACTTGACTTTGTTTTTGAAAATATATGTAAAAGATAGATAACAAACGAAGGAAACCTATAGGTGGAATTAATATTTATAAGCTTAATTTTCAAAAACCAAAAATCAAAAATCAAATGATTATCAAATGGGCATAAATTTTGAGAAAAAAATTAAACCCATTTTCACCCTTAACTTTTAATTTCATCACATCAAACTTTATAAACTACAAATTTTGCTCGCCAAAGTAAACTTAGTGATAGTTGGCATGTATTCTTGCCATTGAGGTTGGAGGTTCAAATTCTCGTACTCTCACATTTATTATACTAAAACAAAATCTTGAACCAGTTAAAGAGAATGAGTATATGTCAATTGCCACTGAGCTATGCTCATGTTAGCGTTCAAATTCTGCTAAGTTTATCCACTAATTTAAAAAAAAAATAGAAGTCTTCAATTACTTACTAAATTTAGTAAAACTCAAATCACGTGCAATTAAATTATCAATGCACAAAATTGACGATCAAACAAATCTATTAAAACTTACAAATTTCTACAAAAATCCAACTTTAATTTCGTTTATTTTTTCTTTTTCTAAAATATTAAGAACACATAATTTATTAATCACACATTTTTTTACAATTTTACAAGCAAGAGCTTATTAGAGAGTAAAATTTATATTTTATTCAAGTTTAAGACAAATATTGTAATACTGATCTAAGTCTAAGGTCCAATTCGATGAAATTTAAAGTTTTAGAGTAAATTTTGACTTTTTTTACCAAAAAAAAAGTATTGATTTATTTATATTCATTTTCTTTCTTGGATTCTAAGAATAAATAGAAGCTTGTAATTACCTTTTATATAATATTAATACAGTGAGAAAATAACAGTTTAATTGCCTCAAACAAAAATCAACAGATTTATTAAATTACATATTTTATACAATTTCTAAATGTGGAATCATACTATTTCTTGGTATGCAACCGAATTTATTTATTTTTAATTATTTAAATATGAATATAATTAAGGTTGATTGATTATGTAGTTTTTAAACCAATACTTGAAAAAAAAATTTGTTTTAGATACATGAAAAAAAGTAAGATATGCATTCATTTTATTACAAAATTTCAATAACACAACTCGTGATTAGATGCCATGTGAGCATGCAATTGGTTTTCTGTCAATTTTCTTCATTTTTGAGTTGTCTGATTAAATTATCTCACACCATTACGATGGAAATAGAAATATATTACTCAAAATAATAATAATAAATATATATTTTTAAACATATTACTTGTTTTAACAATATTTTTAAAATATAGTAAATTGCACAATAATTATAAAATTATGGATTTTTTTTTGTTAAAGCATTTTTTTTTTACAAAAAAAATGTGGAGTGGGGATTTAAACCTCATAACTTCAAAGAAAACAATAAATGTTTTAATCGTTGAGCTAAGCTTGTGTTGGTTGTTTAATTAAACCTATAGTTAATGTAGTGTTTAATAACTTAAGTCTACGCTAGCGTAGACAATAATAAAAATAGAATATAAAACAAAATTATGATTTGAAATAATTAGCTCAAGAAAGGATTTCAAGCATGTTGTTTTTTAAAATGTTATATTGACCTGAACAAAATTATCATAAAGGTATTTCTTATATTCTGTTTGATAATTATTTGACTTTTTTTAAAAAAATTAAGCTTCTAAATACTACTTTCACTTATATTTTCTTTGTTTTATTTATATGCTTTCTAAAAAGGTTTTCAAAATTTGACCCAAGTTTTGAAAATTAAAAAAAAAAAAGTTTTAAGAATTTGTATTTATTTTTTAAATTTGGCTAAAAATTCAAATGTTTTTTTTTTTTTTACAACAATTCAAATGTTTATTTAAGAGAAATGAAATCACGGTAACAATTTTGTGAGGAAATTACAAACATAATTTTCAAAAACGCAAAACCAAAACCAAAATAGTTATCAAACGAGATCTTAGTTAACTTGTATGTCTAATTTTGTTTGAAAATCAACCATGAATGTCTTCACCCAAGGTAGCTCCTACTCTCAGAATCCTTGTATGTATAGTAAAAGTATATTTTTAGTCTCTATCGTGTATCCACTGGTGCAATACTATGGGTTATACATTGTACCGAGTCATATTGAATAATCTCTCTTCACACCGTCCTCTAAAAATAAAGGTCGGTATACATTCATGTATTTAAATCCAGACAATTCACCATCTCTTTAAATTGATATCTACCTCATTTATGACAACAAATTGACATATTCCATCCTCAAATTAATATTACCTTCAAATGAATGGCATCCAATAAAAAGAAAAATAAAGAAGAATGAAATTGAATTGAATGTGATTACAAACTTGGTAGCTTTAATAAACACTCAACACACACACACACCATTTGTATAAATTGAAAAAATAAAAGGCAAAAATAATTGATGAGATATACATTATGATAACAATAATAATAATAATAATAATAAAAGATAAAGAAACTGACCAAATATATCATCACCATAACTCTCATAAGTCATATAAGCATTCATATATGAGAATGATTGAGGGCTCTTCCCCTCTTTCTCAGGTTCTTTCATCCCTAAAGAGAAAGGAAAGGGCCCTCTTTTCATTTAATTTTTCCAGGTGGATACAGTTCACATATCTCTGTCTCCTCCATTTGACAAAATAAATAAATAAATAAAAATAATTTCTTCATTTCCATATTATTCTCTCATTTTACCGTAAATACCCTCCCATTAATCTAATTCTCTTTGCTTTTTTTAACAAGATTTTTCATTTGTTTTTCTATTTGACTTGTCGTAAGCTTGTATTTATAAGAAAAAGTATATTGTGTCATCTCTTTCACTTTTTCGACACTGTTACTTTTGAATTTGAGCAAAAATAAAAAAGTTATTGTATTTCTCAATTTATACGTTTTATCATGCCGTGAAAATGACGAGACAAAGATGGTAATTTTTTTTTTTACTTTATTTTATATATAATGGTTGTATTTTTCATTGATGGGGAGGGACCGTCAATGATGATGTTAAAATGGAAATGATGAGCAAGGGTGTTTTTGGAATTTCGCGACCAATGAGGGGATGGAATGTAATTTTTGAAATATGAAATGGGTAAATGATTGTACTTTGGAAAAGAAGGGTAAATGTTTATTTAGACTAAAATATTTAGAACAATTTGTATGATATATTTTTTTTCAGATTATAAGCTAGTTCCATGTGGTTATAGAACAGCATAGAAAGTAGAAAAACACACGGGGTTTAGGAATTCTAGAATTACCGTTAAAGCTATTATTAAATTCAATGCTCTTTTGTCAAGAAGGTTCAAAGAGAGAGACTTAGATTGGATTAAATTACAAATGTAGTCTTCCGTGCTTCAAATTTAAAAAGTTAAGGTCCCGTTTGATAACCATTTGAGTTTTGATTTTTGGTTTTTAGAAATTGTGCTTGTTTTCTCATGAATTCTCTACAATTAGTTTCATCTTTCTTAACAAGACAATTGAATTCTTAGCCAAATTCCAAAAACAAAAACAAGATTTTGAAAACTACTTTTTTTAGTTTTCAAAACTTGGCTTGATTTTTGAAAATATAGGCAAAAAGTAGATAACAAAACAAGGAACTCCATAGGTGGAAGTAGTATTTGTAGGCTTAATTTTCAAAAACCAAAAACTAAAAACCAAATGGTTATCAAACGGGACCTAAATTACAAGTTTAGTTTTTGAAATTTTAGATTTGTATTTGTTTGGTCTCTGAACTTTAAAAAGTATCTAATAAATCCTTGAACTTTTAGATTTGTGCCTATTTGATTCCTAAATTTTAAAAAATGTCTAAGAAGTCCTTAAACTCTCAATTTTGTATTCAATATGTCTCTAAATTTTAAATTGTGTGCCTAATAGATCATAGACCACATTTTTTAACATTCATAAATTTACTAGACACAAAAATTGAAAGCTTAAGGTAGGGGCGTTCAAAAAACCCGATGACCCGAAAAACCCGATCAACCCAACCCAATTCAACGGTTTGGGTTGGGTTATCAACTTGTTTGGGTTGGGTTGGGTTCAAACAAATGGAAACTTTATGGGTTGGGTTGGTTCGTGGGTTCACCAAAAAGGAGTTTGGGTTGAACCGAACCAACCCGAACTTCTTATTAATTTAAAAAAATAATTTTTTTACTTATATTACAACTATGTGTACATATATTTATTTTAATTTTATAATTATTTTTAGATTATTTATTATTCAACAACTTTTAAAATAAGTTTTTGAGTCTTTGGAAGGTAAAAATTCATGATATAAATTGAAATTGAATTGCTAATCTTAATTCAATATTTAAAAATAAATAAATATATATTTTATATATCATACTTAACTTTTTCTTAAAATAAAATTTTGAGTTTATAACCCGACCAACCCAAACCAACCCAACCCAAATATTTCATGGTTGGGTTGGGTTGGGTTCATTATTTAATAAGGGTTGTTTGGGTTGAAGAAATTTGCAACCCGAATAATTGGGTTGGGTCTAAAACGTACCTCAACCTGACCCAACCCAACCCACGAACACCCCTAGCTTAAGGTCCTATTAGACATAAAATTCAAATTTATATCTAATAGATCAATTAATTTTTGTGTCTAATATGTTTCTAAAGTCTAAAAGCGTTAAATATATCCTTAAACATTCAATTTTATGCCTACTAGCTCCTTGTCATATTCAACATTTTTTAGAGTTCACTAACCTATAAAATTTTGTGCTCTATGAGATTATGTAATAGGGCAATGGATTTAAAAAAATGTAGAATATGATAGAGACCTAGTACACATAAAATTGAAAGTTGAGAAATTTATTATATACTTTTAAACTTTATAAATCTATTAAATACAAAGTAGTTTGGAGACTTATTAGGTACAACTCTTAAAAGTTTAGGGATTAAGCTTGTAATTTAACCTCAAAAAATTTATTTTAAAATTTTAACATTATAAATATGGAGGGAGAACTAAGAACTTGAAGCTTCATCTTATCGAACATGTTCTTAATACTTTGACAATTAAAATATGTTCGAGCAGCATTAGTTTTTTGAAATATTATAATTGAATTTTTGAACTAGAAATGATATAATCCCATTATGCAAATCAACACTAGATATTTTTAGTTTATTTACATTTTTGTTTGTAATATTAAGCTAATAAGAAGGTTAAATTACATGTCGAAGTTGATTGATATGATGTGGATAAGTTAACATTACACCTAATATCATGTTCATTTCAAAGTTATGTTTGCTTACTATGAAGGAAAAAAAAAAAAAACTTCTAAGATATGGCATGTGGCATAAAACCTTTTTTAACCACTCTAGTTTCATAACTAAATTTATAGGTAACGAGATAACGTAGATTTGCATTAAAAAAAGCAAAATGTAGAGATAATGGTACCCTTCAATTAAGTAATGAACAATAAAATTATAATGCATGGTTTAAATGAAATCATTAGTATATATTATAGTTTTATAATCACAAAACATTATATTTGGAAGTACCCACCTAAAATGTAAAACCTATTTACTTAACTATTATAACCAACTTGATTCGAAGTGACTTGTTGGTATAGAAAATCAAATCGTCAATTCTTATTCAATAATTTGGTTCCGTAAGAATTTAATCGAAAAAGAATATTCAATATATAACACATGAATGAGTGATAAGAAAATCTCTTGTAAATTTTTTTTTTGGGGGGGAAGAATTAAATATTATACCTAAATCAAGGGGAAGGAGGGCCTGTTGGAAAAGAAAAAAGGATCCCTATCCCTTGGAATGTTATTAGGCCCATGAGTTTTTTTTGGCCAAATTTAGAGAAAGTGACAGTTGTGGGATCATTAATTTTTTGACAAACAACCTCACACCTATCCAAATATCACAAGGCTCATCCCTTTGTATTACGCTATGAATTGTAATATCATTCAATAGTTTCTTTGAATAAGACACCATGTTTAACTTTCATTATTGCACTTTCTCATTCTATCCTTTCATTTCTCGTGGTGCCCTTATGAACGAAAAAAAAAATGATCGAATCTTGTTTTGATCTTCAAACTTTTCATTATTGCTTGAAAACAGACAACATTTACATTGATATACTAATTTTTAAGTGAAATCGAAAATAAACTCATGTGATTAGCTCAATACTAGATGAAACAATATTATATCGTTAGGGACAACAGACCTCCACAATGGTATGATATTGTCCACTTTAGGCATAAACCCTCGTGGTTTTACTTAGTTCCACCCAAAATGCCTTATGACAATAGAAATATTGTTCTCACTTATATACCCACGACCTTTCCCTTATCTAACTAATGTAGGACTTTGTTTGCATTCCTGACATATACTATTAAATATGAAAAGGATCATTAAGTCCTAACAAGTGAATTCATAGTCATGACATATATTTAGATGCATCTAAGGAATTTTCATGTGTCAAACACGATACATGTAAATGACACTTAGAGACATTGATAGATGACTATTTGAATGGAGGTTGAGAGGTCTTTTATTCAAGAGAATGATGAATTTCTATTGTGTGTCGTAGGAAAATTTAGTGATAATGATCCAAAATGAGCTTTATGCATATTTTAGGATCTATAAAAATTATAGTGGAATGAGCATAAAGTTTGGAGACTAAAATAAGATTTGAAGCTAAAAATATATATAATTTATAAGATTCTTTGATATATATCTACAGATTTTCTTTTTGTTGTTTTTATGAAGCATACAAAGTTGAATTATTAAATGCTACATTTGAATGATATATGATGTAGTTTTTTAAACTATCCATTGATATGATATATAATTGATTAATTAATCATTTCTCTTAAAATCTTCCCACTTGAATGATCCATCACGTTTGTCCTTTTTGGAGCCTCCAAAACTAGAGTTATGAATCATCTATCCACATCTTTAAACCTCATTTACCTTGAACAAAATCAAAATTAGTAAATGTTGTGGTGAAATTAGACTAAAGAGGTAGGCACGATTTACAAGAGAATCTTGTAAGATAAGATTAACCTTTTCAAATCCAATTCTTAAATAGAAGGAAAAACCTTTTATATCATTATCTAAGAATGAATATGGAAAACAAATATTATATACATACATCATTATGACTCAAAGAAAGGGAGTTCAACTTAACCCTCATTCACTAAATTCTAGCTTGCTACACTTTTCTTCCTCTAACTTAAGCATCGAAGCTGGTGTGGCATGCGCCACCCAGTCATTTTCTCTTTTGTAGGTCACCTCTTTCCTCTCACAAATACAAATTCACCGTGATTTTCACGCGGAGGTCAGACGAGATTCTTCTATCCAAAATTTGACAACAACAGTAAACATTAAAATGAAAAGTAAGTCAAATGTAATAAAAAATTGTCGACGGAGAATATATTAAATTTTAGAAAAAATAAAACTAATTTGAAATCTTACTATGTTATTAATATTTACTTTGCTTACTTGGTAACTTGTCGTAGTTGTTTAACATAATTCCTTACAATTAAGGGTCGATTTGAAATACCTTCTAATTTATGCGCTTATGAAAAAAAAAATATTTTTAATAAAAATGTTATTATATCTTATATTTTTTCAAAAGTGTTTGTTAAACCAATTCTATAGTTAAAGTCAGATATTAATGATTGCTCTCATCTCATCAAGAATCCCTTACCTGCCTAACTCATCACCTCTTCAAATACCACTAACTTACATAGCCATTTAAGATATATATCTTCTTCCTTATTTTCTCATCAAATGTCTAAAGTTTCATTATCTACTCACTTTTACAATTGTACACTAGTTTGATCCTCAAAGTCAATATTAATGTAGGGATTAACAAAATTAATCTTCTCTTGCAAATCCCTGAACACTGACAATGGATTTCCATCCCGTGTACATAACTCATTACAAAAACAAATATAAAAAAATATATATAGAAAAGTAGCGTTAGAAACTTAGAATGAGATATTATAAGCATTTCTCATATCCTTTGGATGAATTTGCCGGTTTCCTCAAAATCAAGAACCACTCCTAATTGTAGAATGAAACTTACAATTCAAAAAACCATATTCACTTGTGATAAAATAAGATCCATTGATGTGTATAGTGAAAAAAAGAAATTAAAAATGGTTAAAAATTATTTTTAGTCCTTCAACTTTTATGAAAGTAACAATTTAGTTATAAACGTTAGTTTGTAACAATTTAGTTCATATATTTTCAATTTTGTAAACACTTTAGTCCCTAAACTTTAGTATGAAACAGTTTAGTCATTGCACTATAAATTTTGTAACAATTTAGTCCTTACTGAGAAGAACATTGTTAAAATTTAATGAAATTTCTTACGTATGTAAATCAATAAATTGATTAGGGAGTCGACCAGGTGTGTTTATAAACTACAAAGTCTAGGTGGTTACGTAATAAAAATCAACAGTCAATTTTAATGAGATTGTCACGGTAGGTATTATTGTTACAAAATTTGAAGTATAAGAACTAAGGCTCTATTTGATAACCATTTGGTTTTGTGAAAATTATTTTTGTTTTGTCATCATTTTTCTACCATGGATTTCATTTTTCTTGAGAAAACATTTGAATTCTTAGGCAAATTTCAAAAATAAAAACAATTTTTTCAAAAATACTTTTTTGGTTTCCAAAACTTAGCCTGATTTTTGAAAACAAATATAAAAAGTAGATAACAAAACAAGAAAACTCATACGTGTAAGTAGTATTTATAGGCGTAATTTTTAAAAACCAAATAGTTATCAAACGATGTCTAAATTATTACATAACAAAGTTCAATGACTAAATTGTCACAAATTTAGAAGTTTAGAAACTACACTTTTACTTTACACTTTTAGGGGGCGTTTGGCGCGCATAGTTGAGTTGAGTTGGGCAGAGTTAGTTTGTCAGTGGGTTCAGAAGTTTGTGTTTGTGGTGCAGAGTTAGGTTGAGTTGAGTCAAAAAGTCTGTGTTTGGGGTGCAGAGTTGAGTTGAGTTGTCTTGAGTATACGGTGCAGTTTTTTGTAATCCAAAGTAGACTGATTTTTAGCTGATTGTTTTTGTTTCCTATATTTTTATTTTTTTTCAATCATTCATCTAGAAACATATTTTCCTAACTTTCCAACAATTTAGATGTCCACTAAAAAAAACAGTATATTTCAATATTAATCTTTTTTAAAAAACATCATTCCTTATCTTTCTTTTTTTTAGAAATTGACTTTTTCCAAACTATAGGCAATGTAGCCTTGATTTCTCTTTCTGCTACACAATGAACTTCTTTCAATTTATAGAAATCAAATGTTGCATTCTTTATCACAACAAATAGCAATTGCTGAATGAAAAAAAGGCAATGTATATGTATTTTTTTCTTTAAACACAAATTGAACTTCTATCAAAATATAGAAATATCTAAGGTTTTATTTTCCAAACACACATTAAACTTCTTTGAAACTTACAAATGAGGACCTTATTATGACTTTTTTCAATTACTAATAGGATCTTCATTATGAGAGAGTTTTTTGTTTTTTTAAAACACATTGACTTTTTTTTTTTTTTTTTTTTTTTTTTTTTTTTTTTTTTTTTGCAAAGGAACATTATTTGTTTATATTTGTTTAAACACATGTACCAAATTGAACATCTTTGGAAAAGAGAATGCCAGTATTTTACTTCTTCAATATGACAAGAAAACGACAATATATTTCAACATTAGTGTCATGTGGGAGTGGAATATTCACAAAATATCAAGGGCCTATTTACATGGTTCACAAAACATAATTATGGTTCACAAAATATAAGTAATGGCCAACAATGAGTCGAGTTCGTAAGTTCGAAGAAAGATTGTTGGAGCAGAGAGTCAGACCAACTAAGTACATGTGCATTTCATATTATTTTGAACCATGAGAGTGTCGTCGGTCACTGGAAATTGTTGCCGACAATAGTCACTGGAGACGGGACCGTCGGTTGCCAGATATGATTTCTAATGATTACCGCCGGTCGTCGGAGAAGGTACTCGGTAGTAGTCGTTAGTTGGTCAGTCGTTGGAGAAGGTCGCCAGCGGTGGTCGTCGGTAGCAGGAGAAGGTCGTTGGAGGTGGTTGCCGATCGTCGAAGAAGGTTGTCGGCGGTGGCCGCCTGTCGGTGGAGAAGCGGTGATAAAATATGTTAATAGGTTTACTGTATAAGTCAGTAGAATTAATATCCTAACACTGAGCAAGTTAATAGAGTTGAATTTTTTATGAAGAGTTAATTTCTCCATGAGCCAAACGGTGAGTTGAGTTTAAAATCCAACTCAACTCAACTCATGGGTCAAATGCCCCATTTACTTTTCTAAAAGTATAGAAACTAAAAATATTTTTTCACCTATTAAAATTTTTGTTGGGTGAAGTCAAGAAAGACAAAATACCAAATTTAGCCTCTAGGGTTAAAATAACAGAGAAAAAAACATCAGCCAGCCACAGAGTGACACGTGTGAACCACGGCGATTGGGCAGCGCGTATTTCGTTGCTGGGCTGACCCTCTTCAGTGCTACTGTATATTTTTTCCGTTTTTGTCCAAACATCCCTTTGCTTTCACTAAAACCCCTCTGCTCCATATCTCATCACATTTTTTTTCTTTTTAATTTCCCTCACATTTTTATCTCTTTCTCTCACACTCTCTCTCTCTTACATTAAATGGAAGGAAAATTTACAAAAACCACCTCTAACTTATAAAAATTGTTAAAATCACACTCTCTAATTTTTATTTCAATCGATCACTCTTTAAATGTATAAAATTTTACAATTAAGTCCTTAAATATTGCAAAATACACAAACGTTGATGTTTTGCTACCATCTTGACTTAAAAAAACAAAAAATGATGTAAATAATTTGGGTATAGTTGAAACCATCTTATGGTTTGAGAGTTTTTATTAGAACAATATTTATAGTTCAAAGGCGGTTTGTGCTTTTTGGAATCTTCAAAGGTTTAATTGCAACAATTTTGTAAAATTATGAGGTTGATTTATCAAATTAAAAATTCAAGGTGTGATTGTAATAGCTCCTACATTTCGGTGTGGTTTTTGCAATTTTTCTTAAAATTTAAATAAAGAGTTCATTATTTTGTTGTGTTTAATAATTTCCTCTTTCAATTTCATGTTTAATAAGTTTCTAAACATTTTTTAAAATAAATAATAAGTCAATGTAACTATTGTCCATTAGGTAAATTATCCACTAGTTTAATATTGAAAATTCATATATTTATTAGACAATTGTTTAAACTCCATAGACCCATTAGGGACAATTTTTTTATTAGATATTAAAATTTATAAATTTATTAGACACTTAGATGGAACTTTTTTATTTTAATTAAATTACAAGTTTAGTCTTCAAACTTCAAAGTTGTGTCTAATAGATTCTTAAACTTTAAAAATTATCTAATAGATTTCTAAATTTTCAACTGGTAAGTCGTAGTTCTTAAACTTTTAATTTTGTATTTAATAGGTCTTTAATATTTCAAATATGTGTATCATAGGTCCCTGATTCATTCAAAGTTTTTTAAAATTAAAAAATCTACTATTTTTTTTATTTTTTGAGATCAACAATATTTAGGGATAAGAGAATTTAAACCCTTAACCTATTTATTGAATATACATGCCAACTAAAGCTAAACTATGTTTATTTTGATAATTCACAAATTTACTTGTTTCTAATGGAACCCCGTGGTTTCAATTTGTAAAAACATGTAAATTTATATAATGTCTAATGGATCATGTCGAGGACACAATTCGACATTTTAAATTTCACTTTGGCAACTCACAAACATACAAAACTTGTAATTTAATATATATATTTTTTAATTTCAATTTTTACTGAGCTCCAATAAAACTCAGTTTCAGCCCCCTTCGTTTTCGCAGGTCTCTCTTTCTCTCACTAACTCCATCTTCACTCTGTCTCGGCACTTCAAACAGCCACTCCGATTCACTCGCTCCCCACTTCGCCTTCTTCCGACGACCATGGACAAAACAGCAACCGAGCCTTGGCGACTCGAGCCGCCGCTTCCGCCGCCGCCTCATTCCTCCTCTGTCTACCGCCCGCCGGACACCCCATTAGAGCCCATGGAGTTCCTCTCCCGCTCTTGGAGTGTCTCCGCTCTCGAGGTCTCCAAAGCCCTCGCCCCTCCTCGTTTGACCCTTTCTAAGCACCCCAGCGCCGGAAATGGCCTCGCCGCCGCCGTCGCCGCCTCCGGCGGCGGTGTCATTTTGGAGGATTTGACCGGCGAATTCGAAGAGGGTACTACTTTTTCTGGAAACCCATTTTCGTTTGCATCCTCTGAAACTTCTCAGATGGTGATGGAGCGGATTATGTCACAGTCGGTAAGTTTGGTGGAGCAGAGTTTTTTTTTTGCAGAGCATGTGTGGACAAATAATGGGATTTGTTCTCTTTTTGTTTTATGTTTTGGAGGGATTGAAATTGATTGTAACTTTGCTTATACTTTTTTTTTGCTCTCTTTGTTTTTGTTCTCCCTCCCATTTTCTCTCTGGCTTTATCTCCTAATAAAACATGCTTCTGATTTCTCTTATTTTCCCCACCTTTTGTCTCACGCAGCGTACATCCCACTTGCTTTTTTGCTGAATTCCTGTTGTTTGTTTCTTTAAAATCCAATTCTAGTGCATTCAGTCCTTTGTGATTCTGTATTTTGCATTTGGGTCTTTATTGTTTCCCCATTCCCTCTTCTTCTTAAACCCCAAATCGACCTTCACGAACATAAATGGCGTTTTCGAGGTTAATTGTAAGGACGATTCATCTTAATTTCCGACCCATCTTCTTGGCTGGCATTTATCCTTTCGTAATTTCTACGTTTCCGATTCCTGATTCACTAAATGCTACAGTCGCCGTTAATGATTTGTACCTTTTCTTTACTTCAATGACAGCAAGAGGTTTCGCCGCGCACTTCTGGCAGACTGTCTCACAGCAGCGGCCCTCTCAATGGAGCACAAAGTTGTGGTTCATTAACAGACAGCCCACCTGTCTCCCCCTCGGAGATCGACGACGTTAAGGTTAGTTTTCCGGTCACCGGCGGTTTTTCGAATAATGGGTCTGCCGATTCTGACACCCGCAGTTCATGCCGGCCCTGTTGTCTCTTCTTTTTTGTTTGTTTATTTCTTCTCTTTCGGTTATATTATAGGGTTCTTCTTCTGATTACAGTGCACTGACCATTTCTCACAGACCAAATATATGTTTCAGCTTTCACAGTAATCGATGTTCTTTACTTCACTTTTTGAAAATTTTTGCTAATTGGGTTTTGATTTTATAAAACTTTGCCTCTCTGTTTCTAATGGGGCTTCTGCTAATTTACTCCCGTCGGCGAATTGCCGGATTATTCCCATTTCCGGCGAGTGGGGTTGAGTTAGTTAGACTCAAATTCTTGAAGGGTTGTCTCCACTTTGGGGCATTTAATGATATATGGACCCCAAGGCCATTTGGTGGGTGCGGTATTACAGAGTTAGCACCAGCACCATGGCATGTTGGAGGGTTGTCAATTCTTCGTTATTCACCATAAATTGACTCATATCTAAGTTCTTGTGATCCATTTCGATCGATGTCCCACCTGTAATTTCTCTCTGCAGTGTGGCCGCTCAAACATCCCTCTCAACAACCAGTACAGAGTCACTGCTACTGGCGGAGCTGCCACTGCCGGCGGTGGAAAGACTGTTGGGAGATGGCTTAAGGACAGGAAAGAGAAGAAGAAAGAGGAAACAAGAGCTCAGAATGCTCAGCTTCATGCTGCTATTTCTGTTGCTGGTGTGGCTGCAGCCATTGCTGCTATTGCTGCAGCTACTGCAGCTTCTTCTGGATCTAGCAAAGATGAACATAAGGCCAAGACTGATATGGCTGTTGCCTCTGCTGCAACGTTGGTCGCTGCTCAATGCGTCGAGGCTGCTGAAGCCATGGGCGCCGAACGCGATCACCTCGCATCCGTCTTGAGTAATGCCGTTAATGTCAAGTCTGCTGGCGATATCATGACGTTAACAGCTGCTGCAGCCACTGGTATGTGGATAGCTGAACATTTATTGGTTGTGATTCTTGATTGAGACGTTTGTTGACATGAAATTGCTTGTTTTGATTCAGCTTTACGTGGGGCGGCGACTCTGAAGGCGAGGGCGTTAAAGGATGTGTGGAACATAGCAGCAGTGATTCCAGTGGATAAAGGAATGGGAGTTGCTGAGAATGCCAGCAATGGCAATTCCAACAGTAGTTTCAGTGGTGAACTTGTCCCTGAAGAAAATTTCTTAGGCATTTGCAGTCGAGAGTTTCTCGCTCGAGGCTGCGAGCTCCTGAAACGCACTCGTAAAGGTAAAATCTCTTTGTTCACTTCCCCCAGTTTCATTTTGACAGGTTTGATCGGATCAGTCTAATCTAGTCAATTACATTACCCTTTATTGTTCATTTGCAGGCGATCTTCACTGGAAAATAGTATCTGTATACATCAACAGAATGAATCAGGTAAAAAGCTTCAAACAGATCTCGATTTGTTTTAGTTTTCTAATCTGAAATTTGATCTGTTAATCATTCAGTATTCAAGTTCAGCTTTTTGTTTTGGGATGTGAACCCTGTTGGGGATATAAAGTTTAGCAGAGAATGATATTGTACAAGAAGCAACGGATCTAACTTTATTATTGGCCACCATGGCTATAGCCTTGAAAATTTATCTTCTTTAACTTTATTGAACTTCTTTTTGTGCAGGTTATGTTGAAGATGAAGAGCAAGCACGTTGCTGGGACCTTCACAAAAAAGAAAAAGAGTAAGAGAATTCTTTTGTCTTTCTCTAATAATTTGAACAGAAATGGATGTGGGTCTTCTTCCATTTGGGGATTGGTGAAAGGTTATATAATGTGACATACTATAAAGCAAAACCAAGAATAAAGAAGTTTATAGGGAGGGGCCTCTTAATCTCTTTAACCCTGCTTTTTTTTTTTTTTTTTTTCCCCTCCAACCCTTTCAGATGTTGTTTTGGAGGTGAACAAAGACATCCCTGCCTGGCCTGGGCGCCACCTGCTCGAGGGCGGAGAACACCGTCGCTACTTCGGCCTGAAGACTGTCCTCCGTGGTGTTGTCGAATTCGAATGCAAGAACGTACGGGAGTACGACATTTGGACTCAAGGCGTGTCTCGGCTTCTCTCCATTGCTGCAGAGAAGAGAGGAGGCAGAGTTGTGGTTTGAAAATGAGATACATATTGGGGAAGGGAAAGAGAAAGAGATCAAGATGTGTTAAAATTTCTGTTTTTTTTTTTTCCTTTCTTTTTTTGGTGTTTCTTTTGTAAAAAGAATTTTAGATTAAAGGTAAAAAAAAAGGGAAAAGGTTATCCAAATGGGGTCTCTCTTTAATGATATGAATATAAACAGGGGGCCCTTTTATTTTGTTTTTGGTTGAATTTGGATGGTAAAGTAAAAGCCAATTTGAATCAAAGTGACACCATGTGACTCAAGTTTTAGGGCTTTTAAATGTTTTGGTTTCTTCTTTTAAGCACTGTGTTGGGAATCAAAAGGGCTAGCTTGGACTGAGGCAGTCAAGAAGAATATAATATAAACCACCACTACTGAGGAAAAACAATGAAGATAAAGGAAGATGCTTTTTTTTTTTTCCTTTTTTCCTATATTTGTTTTAATATTGGGTTTCTTTTTGTTTAATTAAGCCATGGATCCCATGTAAGGTTCTTGCTTATGTTGGGGATAATCATTGTCTTGATGTTTGCTCTCTAATCATTTTTCACAATTTGGATTAGAAGATTCAAATATGTTTATGTAGTCCACTTATATAAAAAACTATAATAGGATCCTACATTTTAAAATTGTTTGTTTAAAAATAAAAAAGGCTTAACCAATGTTAATAGGTATTTGTTATTGCCCATTTAAGCGTAATTGGTTATAACATATTTATCTTCCTTAAATCTTAAAATGTGTCTAAAATAGGCTATTGGATTTTAAAAGTGTTTAATAAATCTCTGAATCTTTAAAAGTGTCTAACATGTATTCTTGAGCTTTCAATTTAGTTTTTAATAGATCATTGATCCATCGAACATTTTTAAAGTTTAAAGATTCATTTAACATGAACATAACTAAGTTATGACATTATAATTTCAAGTAAAAAATCAAAGCTTCAAATTCTGATCACCCATATAAAAAAAGATTTGTTAGACATAAAATTAAAACTTTAGAAATTTATTAGAAAAGTTTATCAGGAACCTTTGTAATTTTTTTATGATGATTATTATTATTTGATTGGATCTATTTGGGGATAGGTTCCCAAGGTGGAAATTAGAATCAGAAATGTCCAAATTTAAATAGAAGGAAAACATGTTACCAAACAGGGATCTTCCCTAAGCTGGACAAAACAATCTTCTGTTGTGAATTTTTGTCTGAATCCTTTGTCCAACAATTCCTTCATTTAATACCTGACAATTTTAAGTTCTTTATTTTATCCATTGAGCGCAAGGTCAACCGTAAGATTTTTTTTTTAAAAAGTATTTTCAGTGGTTTAAATTTCTTATGACCCAACTTAGATAAGCCGTGGTGTGACGTTTTAAGTATAATGAAAGGGACTACTATATATATCTCACTCAATTTTAGTAAAATATTAATAATAAAAAAAAAAAACTATAACTTTACCATTATTTTATGAGCTTCCAACTCTTGACTTAAGGAGAAAGTTACTAATACATTAATCATTTGAGCTAACTTTAATTTGATTTTGCCATGAATGTTGTACGGCTTTATAGAGGTTAGATTTGCATATGTAAGATTTAATTGATTGAAAATTTCCTACTTCAATATTATTATTTGAATAAAATTTTGTAATAAAAGAATTTATTAAATCTTTTTTTTAAAGCCGTACGACATTCAAGGCAAAATCAAATTAAAGTTAGCTCAAATAATTAATGCATTAATAACTTTTTCCATAAGTCATGAGTTGGAAGCTTATAAAAAAAACTATAACTTTACCATTATTTTATGAATTTTTTAAATCTTATTATCATAAATAAATGCATATTTCAAATTAACTCATCAATGATTTGAAACAAATAGATAGATAAAAACAAAACAAAAAAAAATCACAAAAATAGAAATAAAACAATAAAAATCCATAATAACAATACAAACATATCAACATTTTCTACCTAGTTTAATTAATTTAAGAGACTCAATAATCTTTTCCTGAAATGTAGTAGTTAGGTTTCACTATGTTCTCTTGTCATACCAAAACCAAAACTAACCAAAAAAGTAAAGGAAAAAAAATAAAACTGTTCCCCCACAAATATATGAACACATACAAAAAATTATTCGAAGAAGCCGCTAACAATGTGACTACTAATTTTTCATATCCATAAGAACTTTTCACATCAAATCTAACCATCTTGGTTCATAACATAATAATAACAACAATCACTTGATAACACCATACAAGAGCTATATTTAGATATTAAACAACCTCCATGATTACTTTTAACTCCAACATACAACAACAACAAATAATAATAATTAACAAAGAACTCAAACAAAAACAACTTTACAAAACCCATCATTAAAAACACACAAACACCACACAAAAAGTAAAACAAAACAAAAACTTACTAAACCCCATTCCACATCCACATACTATGATTACAAAAACCAACCAAACTTTGAATTTGGAGGGTATCAATCAAAATCTCTAGCCAAAAAAAAAAAAAGAGACATGATTTCATGTTCTTTAGCCATCAAGAGCTCTGAGAAGATTGAGAAGGCTAAGGAAGAGATTAACAACGTCGAGATAAAGTGAAACAGCTGCCCAAATGTAATCGTCGTAGCCGAACCGTTTTATAAGATTCCCAGTGTCGTATACTATGTAGCCGCAGAATATTAGGGCCGACAGCCCACTGTATATCATCACCGACAGTTTTCCCAAAGGGAAAAATATCTGTTTAGAAAGAGATAATGGGTCAGAGCCCAGGCCCAATATGAATATGGGTTCAGAGAAGGCCCAATAAGTTTTACCTGGATGAGGCCGAACATGAAGAGGACTAAAAGAGAGGCGAAGAGAAATGGGCCCAGGAAGCTGAAATCCTGGCCCTGTTTTACGGCCCAGAATGTGTACAGGGTTAGGCCCACTACTACTCCGCATGTTAGGGCCGCGGCCTCTAGTATTATCTCTCCTGTTCCAAGAATGTAAATGTAACGTCTTAGTCGATAAGGCTTTTATTATTTTCTTTGATTATTCGATTTCGTCACCCTACACGTGTTAGAACTAAGTAAAAATATTTTCGTTTTTGTTTTTCTAAATATTACATGCTATTATAGTGTGAGAATTCAAACTTATGAGTGTTATGAGTGATTTTGAAATAGTTAAAATCATTTTTTTTTGTATTCAAAATCAAAATTTTATGGGATGAAAATGGCATTGAAAAGTGTAAAATCATACACTAAGTTGATTTTGAATGATTAAATGACGTATGAAGTAATTTTGAACATGACAAAAGTGATTTTGATTTGACTATTTCAAAATCACTCCCTAACATGCTCAAAGTAGGGGTGTTAACTGTGTGCAGTTTGGTTCAGATCCTATTTTGATCATTCGATTTTTAATTTTGGTCTATTTTATGAAAATGTATTCTTTAGTCCTTTTAAGTATACATATAAACATCAAGAAAATATCTCAGCTAGTAATTGATGAGGACATATACTCTTGATCAAGAGGGAGAGGTTTGAATTTCCACTCCACATTGTACTCTCTCTCTCTCTCTATATGGTAGTTGAGGAAAAGACTATTGAGGGATGTATATAAAAGTATAATTTACACCGATTTAGGTATAGGTTCCATTTGATTTTGTCAATGTGAGAACTCAATTGATTAAGGCCTTTATTTATCTTTAGGTATATGTTCAAATTGCTACTCTCACCAAAATAAAGAAAATAGAAAAAAAAAAAAAAAAAAAGTCCATTTAACTCCTTATTTTTTTTTTTGGTAAAACCCTACCTCTTATATTGAACGAACTATTTAAGAAAAACGAGCCAAAGTAAGCCCAACTTATGGTAATGTACCATTGACTAAGAGGATAGATGTTCGAATCCTCTTACCCCAAATGTTGTTGAACTCAAAAAAAAAAAAAAAAAAAAATTTAGGAAAACGAAAAAGTTGGCGTAATTTTTTTGTTTGAAACCTAAATTTACTCTTCTTCAAAAACCGTCAAAAGTATCTCAAAAAAAACTACTAAATCGATCAGAATTGACAAATTCAAACAAAACTGAACGGCTGAACCTACGAACTAAAATTTGACAAAAACAGAAAATTCACGTTAAAGAAACGTTTTAACTTCGAAATTTATTACGTTATTGAATATTATTGGAAAGAATGACAGAAAGAAAATCGCATACAAATCAAAATAAGAAAATAAAGAACGATAAAAGAATTGAAACGATTACCTTTAGTGAAGGCACAAGAAATTCCAACAGAAAACGCTATCCCAATCGTAAACAGAGTCAGCAAAATAAAATTCACCGGATGATTCCTATGATAAGCATACAACGGGCAAAGAACTGCCAAAAAAAAAAAGATCATATAAAAAATCAATGTTTCAATTGTGAAATCCTCAGTACTTGAACAATGGGGTGGGAAAATTTAACCTATGAAGGTGAAGACGACAATGCCAACGTAGGCGATGATACCCGGTGTCGTTTTGACGAAGAACGTCGGAATGGGACGGACAAAGACGACAGCGGCGGCAACAGCGGCGGTGAGAAGCAATTGCATGGAAATGATAGCGTAAACCTTCCGAATGAATCCCCAACGAAGCTGGGGACTCTCCATCATCATGGGATAAAGTTGGTCATTTTCAAGATCGCCTTTGTTGTTACGTTCCATTGGGATTTTGGGTTTTGAATTAGTTCTCTGCAAATTTGAAGGATTTTGCAGTTGTGAATGTGATTTGTGGAAATTGGGGAATGAATTAATGGGTGTATGTGAATTAACTGCCAATGCCTTTATTAGTAAGGCAGCGTTAATGCCGGGGAGAAAAATAAAAGCATTGCCTAATGCCTCCTTCTCTCATATTCCAAAAGAGAATAATAACTTGGCAAATGGTCTTGCCAATGCCAATAGTGCGGTTGAAATGAACTCTTCAAATTCTTGAACGAAGATAATTTCTACTATTATGTTATATTATTTTTCTTCACACCATGGTTTTTACTTTTATAAATATATTTTTTTAATATTAGTGGACCTCACGTCATTTTTTATTATTTTTTTTTCTATCTATCAAAATTTTAATTGTGTTGTGTAGGAAGGTACCTACACACCCGTCTATAGTCAAGTATTATGTGTTGTATTTCATATGTGTTTCTTATACGTTTAATATAAATGGTAAGAGAAGAGGAAATATAAAGCCTTCTAGGGGGTTGAGACAAGGGGATCCCCTTTTCCCTTACCTCTTTCTACTTTGAATGGAGAGGCTTTCTCAAATCCTAAACTCTTTGGAGAACGGAAAGGAGATAACGGCCTTGAAGATCACAAGACATTCTCCCTCGATCACACACTTATTTTTTGTTGATGATTGTTTACTCTTTTTCAAGGCAAACCTTGTGGAGGCTACCATGATTGCTAAGGCCTTATCCATCTATACGGTTTTAACAAGCCAAGAGATAAACTATGCCAAATCAAAAATTTGCTTTAACCCTGATACTGCTACTATAACTCAAAAACATATCCTTTCTCAATTAGGTAGTAAAGGTGGATGCTCATGAGAGATATTTAGGGATTCCTGTGGCTCTTAATAAGTCAAAGAGGATGTCTTTCAAATTCATAAAGGACAAAATTTGGGCTTTTCTCATGAAATTGAAGCATAAGGCTCTCTTTTCAGCTGGAGGTAAGGAGATTCTCATTAAAGCGGTTGTTCATGCCATTCCCACCTATTCTATGAATTGTTTCAAGCTCCCAAAAGGCCTAATTGATGATTGTCACCGGATCTTGGCCAAATTTTGGTGGGGTGATGAGGACACTCATTGACACATTCATTGAGTTTCTTGGAAGAAAGTATGTACATCAAAACTAGGTGGAGATTTAGGTTTTAGAGATTTGAAATTATTTAACCAATCTCTTTTAGCTAAACAAGGGTTGAGAATCTTGGATTGCTCGACCTCTCTTCTTGCTCGAGTTTTGAAAGGGAAGTATTTTTCCTCAACTACTTTCATTGATGCTAAGACCTAAAATAATGCTTCATATAATTGGAAGAGTTTGTTAGAGAACTCTTAAAGAAGGGGTTAAGATGGAGAAATGGTGATGGGAGACATGTGAACATAACAAAAGACAATTGGTTAAGTAGGTCGAATTCTCTTAAGTTAATCCATAATCATATGGTTGATCATGAAGCTAAAGTTGCTTCTCTACTAAATGAGGTAGGAATGGTGGGATGAAAAATCATCACCAACCTTTTTTATGAAGATGATGCCCTAATATTCTAAGCATCCCTAGGCCTAGAATAGTGGGTGATGACAAGTTAATTTGGCATTATGAGAAAAATGGAGTTTATTTAGTTAAGTCAGGCTACCATCTATCTTGTTCAACAAGAGCTTTACCATCAGCTTCAAATTTAGGTCAAATTACTAGTTGGTGGAAATTTTTGTGGAGTTGTAAAATTCCAAACAAGATTAAATTCTTTGTGTAGAGGATTTACCATGATTTCATTCCTACTTATGTGAATCTATAAAAGAGGGGGGTGGATGTTCAACCATTGTGTCCTAGATGTAGGACAGCTACTGAAACATCTTGTCATGCTCTTTGGGAGTGTTGATTCACAAGGAAGAAATGGAAAGAGGCTCCTTTTGTAAGGTTGAATTGGCCTAGAAACCTAACCAATTTTGCAAATCTATTGTGTTGGTTTAAAGAGAAGTTACTGAAGGAGAGTTTTGAAGAGTTTGTGGGAATGTGTTGATGTGTGTGAAATACATGGAATAAAGTAGTAATTCAGGGTAGGAAGGAGGAGGAACATGCTCAAAGTAATTGGAATTTTTGTGTTTTTTATCTATAGCAGTTCATAAAGTTAATATCAAAGGCAATCTAAATCCAGTGCCCAACCAAAGTGAAAAAAATAATTCATATATGATAATTCTCATTTATGAGGATTATTTGGCATTTTTACTTAGTTATTCTTGTTATTTTATGTGTTATTAGATAAAAAAGCTAGCAAAAAGTTGGTTTGAATTGAATTATTGTTAGAAGCCTTTTAAATTATGTAAGTGGAGAAAAAAAAGCAAAAGAATATGAAAAGCACACTTACTTGATGTTTTTGTGTAGGAATTTGAAGAATTGCAATTCCACCAGAGTCGGAAAACGATTGCAGCATAATTTCAATTGCATTTTTGCACATATTTGAAGATTGCACAAATCACGGAATCAGCGTGATTTTGGGAGATTTGTGAGAATTTTCTCCACGAATTTAGCCATACAAGTTGACCTAAGCCTGCGCATAAACAATTAAGGAAACCCTAGCCCATGAAGCTTATAAAAGAAGGAAGAAACGATGCATGGGTGGACGATTTCTCACGCAAGAAAGAGACTTTCATGTTGCCATTTTTATTTATGTTTGCTGATGTTTTTTTCTTCTGTTTTTCAGCCCCTTTGAACTTTGAAACTCAATTCTTCCTCAACAAAGGTTGAAGGAAGCGAAAGTTCAATTCCCTTTAAAAAAAGTGGAGTTGAGTCGACTGAATAAGAAGTGAAAAAGATGTTGTGTTCTTTTGTTTTTTAGAATTTATTTTTTGCTTTGTTAAAGGTTTTTTTGTTCCAGTTTTTAGAGTTCTAGTTGTTGTTTATTTCCTTTCATTGTAATTTTTTTGTTGTAATGATTTAGTTGTCAAGACTTTATTATACTTTGTTGAATGTTAGTGTTCATTTTAATAGAATTACCATTTATTTGAATCTTTATTGAACCTAAAATTCTTCTCTTTCACTTCTCAATTTTGTTATGGATTTTTAGACCTTTAACTTACTATTTTTCACTCTTTTCATGATGAGCTTGAAGGAATGAAGTTTCACTCCACAACGGAACCATTAGATCGTCTTTGATTTTATTTAAAATTAAACTAAAAATTAAGGTTAAGCAAACTTACTTGGAGTAAATATGGAGATATTTCTGGCGAATCTTTATCTTCTCCATAAAATATTTCTGGCTATGACTCGAACACAGGACCAAGGCTTGTAGGAGCCTCTTGAAAGAAAATCCACAAGGGATTGGAGAGGACCCAGGGGTCCTATTTATAGATACCAATGGTAAATCTTTGCCATAATTAAAATATTATATTTTAATATCTAATATATTAAAATATATCTTATACTTATTTGAATCTCATTCAAATCTCCTACGATATTTATTTATTTGAATCTTATTCAAATTTTATAAATATCTTTTATTTAATGTATCAAATATACATTAATTATTTTAATATTTAATGTATCAAATATAATAAATATATTTTCCTTTTTTATATTTAATATATCTAATATATTAAATAATAATTTGAACACTTCAAATTAATATTAATTTGAATATTTCAAAATTTTCTTTCAACTAAATTGATCTTTTAGTGTTTCTATGAGCTAGCAAGGGGACCTTATGGACTTACAGATTATAAGCTCTAATGATACAAAATTAATTAATTAATTTTCATTCATTAACTATAGGTCACTCCACTATAGACCTAGAATTGCTCTATTATGCACTGTAGGACATGTTGTGTCCATAAATATAATCATTACATACAAGTCAATCCTTCACGAGTTGTTCGCAATTACAGCTGGGTCAAAAGTCCGTTTTACCTCTATAACTAAATCTTGCACCTTAAGTACCACTGATCCTCTAATGAATAATCTATTTATAATCTACTTATAAACTAAGTCCCTCTCGAGCCAGTTAGAGGGTGGAGCCCCATTGTTCAAGTCCCGAAATTAGCACTTAAGGAAACTACTCATCTACTTACCCTATATGAGAAGAAGTGAATTCCATCTTGTGAGATTATGTTTTCAGCTCCCTATTTGGTCAAGTTCCCAAAATGCTAGACATATTGAATCGGCTACAAAAGTCACTCTCACCCATCCAAATCAAAGGACAAGCCCTCACAGGCAGGAGTTCATAACTCACTCAGGATTAAGATTAAGTCGCATATGATCATCCTGATGAAATATTAATCTTCTCAATTAACGAATTTATAAAGAGAGATTAAATATTTCGTGGTTCAGTCTTATACAAACTGTAACACCCTCTTATGTCTTGAGAACTCGAAAAAAGAAAACGTGTAATGAAGATGTAACATGAAAAAGTGAAGTTCAAATGCCCTTCTTGATTGAATTTCAAGGACGAAATTCTTAAAAAGTGGTAATATTTTGTAAGACCCAATTTTGGATTTCTAGTATTTATATGGCATAATGGTTATTTGATTTTCAAATGTCTTGAAAGAGGAGAAGTTTGGAATAAATTAGAAGTAAAAGGAAATTGAAATTTATGGGGTAAATATTTGTTAAAAGAAAAAGGAAAGAGAAAAGTGAAAATATGTATGGTTTTGGTGTATTTTTTAAAAACAAAAAAAAAAAAAAAAAGAGAATTGTGAGAGGCACGTAGGTGGAGCTTATTTGGGAAGCTATTGTGTAGTAAAATAATAATAATAATAATAATAATAATAATAAAAGAAATAATGTGTGGCTTCAGAGAAGCCACATGCATGCATATTGGATAGATTGCAAGCCACATACATTATTTTGGCTGTTTACAAAAAAAAAAAAAAAAAAAAAAAGAATAGAGAAAGATGATTGGCTATCGGGGGAAAGAAAAGAAAAAGAAAAAAACGGAGAGAGTTTGAGAGAATGGGAGAGGTGATGGGCACGGGAGAGAAGGGTCGTCAAAGAAGTGTGGTAAAGTTGAGTAGGCACTTGAAAATGAATTGATGAGGCTCATAGGCAAAATTTTCAAGCTTGGTTGCTCTTGAGTTTCAACCAAAGGTAATTAATCAGAATCTGCCACCAATCTTGTCAAGTCATTGCATAACATCTATTGTAAGTAGAGAGAGAAATCTTGACTGCGTTATTTATGAGATATCTATAGATAAAGTTAGACATATGAGTTAAGAGATAAAGACTTGACAATAGATTCCATTGCACACATTGGGGTCTACTGTCGTCACAGCTCATCCTAGGTTTGGTAGAGTAATCTGGGGCGGGTTGTGACATTTAATTGAAACTCAATGAGCTACTAGTAGGCAAAGTATAGTGAATGAAGAATTGGTTGGAGAGATTAGTCACTTAGACGATGAGCAACAAGGTAATGTTATTGATAAAGAAAGATAGTTGATGGAAAAAGGAAAGAAAATGTTCTTTGTGTAGTTTAAAAGATGTGGATGATAGAGAAATGCAGTTAAGGACCAAAATTGCTTATAGTGTAGTAGAGGGGATGAAGTCAATCAAGAAAGATTCTGGGACAACAAATCCTAGATGATACAGAATGTTAGATGGATAAATTGGAAATGTATTTAGAGGAAATGGGTGCCTAAAAATTAAAAGGAAATGATTGTTACACTCCTTTTAGAGGAAGTGGTGGTCAAATTTTCAATAGATTAGTTGGAATTAATTCAAAAAGGTTTTGTATGAAAAATATTGTCCCCGATTGTACGAAGATGGGAAGCAAAAGATTTTTTTTTTTTTTGAGCTTGGAGCAAGGGTCAATTATATCATGACAAATACTAGAGAAAGTATATTAAGCTCTTCAAATATACAACCACAATAATTGAAGATGAAGTTGAAAAGTGTAAAAGACTTGATGATGGTCTATGGAAGAGAATTGGAATTATTGTTATAGTTTCAAAATAGAGTGAAATGGAAAATTGGTTGAAGCAACTACGAGGTTTGAGAGTAGTATATTAGAAAAGAGAGAATATGATATTTAAAGGACGCAATCAATATTTCAAGGCGATAAGCAATTAAAGAATAGATGTACCCAGAGATTGCTTGTAGTACTCGATCTAAGTGCAATGAGTTTTTATTGCACCATACAAAGTCAAAATTTAATGACCCAAGAAAGTTATGGATTTTGGAAACAAAGCATTCAATTCTTATTTGTACAATTGCGCTGTATTTACTAAGAACAAGTTGGTATATTCTAAGAGTACAAAAGAACACACGAAATATTTCAGAATAAGGTTAAAGATATTGCAAAATGTAAGGGTTATGTGTTAAGTTTAGCAAGTTTGAGTTTTGGGTTGACCAATTTGTGTTTCGGGCCACATGATTATGCCAGGAGCATATTTGTTGAACTCCAAAAGATTGATGCATTAGTTAAATGAGGGTAGTCTGCATTTTCTATAAATGTTTGTAACTTTCTAAGAATAGTTGGTGAGTTTCGTTAGAAGATTCTCCAAGTTGGGACTACTATTGATTACTGTGACTAAAAAGAGAATTCAAGATTTGCATGGATAAATAAGTGCGAGCACAATCCTGAGAATAAGAAGGAAAGGTTAGTTGTCGCTAAGATATTTATACTTCCAAGGCATAATGAAGAATTGGTTATCCATATTGACATTTTCATCAAGGTTTGGGTGTGCTTCGATGCAAATTGAAAGTTAATAACTTACGCCTCAAAGTGATTATAGAAGCTTGAACATAATTAACCAACTCATGTTTGAGGACTAAATACAGTGGTATTAGTCCTAAGAATTTGAGATACTTAAAGATTGATGACATTATTTTATGAAGAAAAGTTTTACATATAGACAGATCACGAGGACCTAAAGTATGTCTTTAGTTAGAAAGAATAAAATTTGTCTAAGGGAACATTACTTAAAATTGGAAAAATATTGAGATTGTACTATTGACTATTTTTTTTAGAAAGGGTAATATGGTTGTAATTCCCTTAAATGAGGGGACAAGCAGTTCAAGAGCTTTATTTAATGCATTTAGATTTTCCTTAATTAGGTGATGTCAATTATCAATTGAATGCAGAAATTGTTAGGGTATGAATTAGAAGTCCTATTTACAAATTGATGAGTAAGACATGCCTTGATGATAAAATTATGATTGATAAGGATTTGACTGAAGTTTATTTGGGTATGTGTACCTAAACATCAAGTCTAAGGAATGAGATATTTGAGGAAGCTTGCAATTCGGCTTATTCTATACATATAAGTGAAAGAGTTAATATTAAGGAAGCGGAAGCAATTTTGGATCTTAAGCACTCTAATTACATCAATTTGATCAAACAAATAGCATGCTCAAAACTGGAAAAATTTACCTTTGTTGTTCAAAATTCTCCTAATCCTTGGCCAATTTCTGATCACGAACACTTCATGGACCTCCCTTAGGATCTTCCCTACTATCCTCAGGCCTTGGAACGGATTGTGGGATCCTTAACTGAGAGAATTTTTTAGAGAGAGAGCAAAGGTCTAAAAACCGAAAAAACTCCAATTTTCTACAAATTCTTACTTCCCATTGTGTTTCTTTGCTATTTAAAGCTATTAACAAGCTTCATCAAGCTTGCTAAGGTTGACAACACATAGATGAGAAGGATAAAACAAGAAGGAGGTGGGGAATTTTGGTGAATTTGAAAAAGCACAATGCTTATTCATCAAAAGATGAATTTGGTCCAAAAATGAATTTGATTTTTCTTTTAATTTTAATTCAAAATTAATATAAAATCAATTTAAAATTAAAATCAATTTTTAATTAATTAAATAATTTAATTAATTATTTAATTTAATATCAAATATCAAATTAAATAATTGGACCAATCCCGATTTCTCAAATCGAATGTTCGAACATGAATCCCTATTCATGTTTTAAACCAAACCAATATTTAAATCAAATTTAAATATGTCCACCTCTTCTTTATCATAGTTTAATTCATAATTAAGCTATGAAACGTTAAGTATATCGAATATAATTAACGTTTTCTCCCAAAACCGAATTTGAACAATTCAAATTCTTTTCTCTCAAATTGTTACAAGGCTTAGTCCGAGCTAGTAAGGGGAACCTAATGGACCTACAAATCATGAACTCCAATGGTACGAGATTAACCGGCCAAACTCTTTAGCCTAGCTAATCAACATTCGTTAACCACCGGGACACTCCACTAAAGCCCAGTGGCTGCACTCTCCTCACTGTAGATATATTTATGTCCACTCGATATAACCATGGTTAGTAAGTCGATCCTTCACAGGTCGTTCGTAATTACAGCTGGGTCAAATAAACCGTTTTACCCCTGTAATTACTTCTTGTTCCTTAAGTCCCACTGATCCTCTAATGAACAATTGGTTTGTGGTCCGACCAACAAACCGAATCCCTCTCGGGCCAATGAGAGGGTGGGCCCATTGTTCAAGACCCTGAGTCAGCACTTAAGGGAACAACCTCTCTACTAAACCCTAAAGCGGGTAGGAGTGAATTCCATCTCGCATGACTATGTTCTCAACTATCTACTTGGTCTTATCCCCAAAATGGGAGGCTTATTGAGTCGGCGATCTCGGGCCAATCTCACCCATGCAAATCTAAGGATAATCCCGAATAAACAGGAGTTCATAGCACACTCATGATTAAGATCGAGTTACCTAGGTCATCGTATGAAAATAGTCAGTTAAAACAATAAACGGAGTTAAAAAGTCTAAGTGACTATTTCGCGGTCCAGTCTTATGCAAACTCATTGCATAGGACGCCCCCACTTTCATGTCTCCACATGAACGATTCAGGATCACATCGTTAGTACTATACAAAGTGGGCCGCGTCCATAGTGTCCCAAGGATAAGGTACCCAGCCCTATCCCTATACTATAGACCGTTCTGACTATTACTCGAACTTGATCCACTTTTATGTCATACATAAAGTTCAAGTTTACATCTTATAGTCAAGGGTTCTTAGTTCATTGGATTTGAGTTAAAAGGACGCAATTCACTTTATCCAATAACACATGTACTGAATAAACCTCAATAACATCTTTATTGCAAAATGGAATATACATTAAGTTTACAAAACCACGAGTTTTAGGACACAAAACCCAACAATAAGAGGCAAAAAAAAAAAGTGCCAAATGTTGAGGAAACAATATTGGTAGCGAGGTATAGAAAGAGAAATAACAAACATGTTTCTAAATGCTTGAATTGTCACCAAGGCTTTTTTATTTCCTTACAAACCCTTTAATGGAGATGGAAGCATGCCCAAAATAGATTTATTAATTGGTTTCCTTCATACTCAGAATGGGTGTGATGGTATTAGGATGGTGATTAATATATTGGTTAATGATAAGCCTTAGTATTAAGGCGTATTTAAATCTCAATTGCTTAAAATATTTTTGTTTTGTCTTGATTGGTGGTCACGCAAGCGCACGCGATCGAAGTAATATAAATTGGTATCTGAGTACCAAGTATCGAATCCCACAGGGAACGGAGTAACAAATATTTTGTTTTGCAAAAGTGTAAGGAAAAGTGCAAGTTTGAAAAGTAAAAATGCAAAAATAAAGTTGGGGTAGGTTGTTGGTGAAAAATCGAAATTGCTAAATCCAATTGCTAATCCAGAATGACAATGTTGGAAATAACAGAAATTGCTAAATTGAAATTGCAGATTCTAATTTGGCAATGCGCGAAATGACTAAAAATTGCAGAATTAAATTGCTGAATCTAAATTGGCAATATGAAATAGCAATTTGGATGAACTTAAAGAATGAAATGATAAAGGATGGGGCTCAAGAATGTCATTGCCCTAAGTCGTAATTGCAACCAAAATTGCAATTCCAACCTACTCCACACTCAATTGTAAACCAAAATTGCATCTCCTATTTACCTCGAAATTGGGTTTTTTAGGAGGCTAAGTGAGAGACCTATATGTCTATAGTCCCTCTATCTTAGATAATTTCTAGCTCACAATTTTATGGGTCTTGGAGTCCTTAATCCCTATGTCTAGGGTAAGGAATGTCTTATGTCTAAGCTCTTTTACTCCATTACTTGTGTGAAATCCGCTTATCACTAACCCTGTCGGTATTAGATCTAAGCTTGAGTTGAAACCTTAGTTGATCAATCTAAGATCTCAACGGAAATTCAATCAACACAAGCAAACAATTGAGATGTAGGCTTGGTTTTTATTGGAATTTTTGGCTACAATTACTTCTTAGGGAATTCACATTTTTGAACCCCCTAATAAGTTTTAGCTCATATTAAAAATAAAAATCTTACAACTAATTTTAGAAGGAAACATCTTATTAAAGAAAATTGAGTAAAATTGCTACTAAGAATTAAAACTAAATAAATTGATAAAATACTTGGAGAAAAAAAAAACAGTAGCTAAATAGGCCACCAAAATCTCTCACTATGACTAGAAAATTTAAGGCAAATTGGTAGCAATTTCAAATCAAAACATCAATTGTATGAAGAACAATGGCTAACCACAGTGCACATAATAAAGAAACAACAAACTAACTCTTGCAACTAACAACCCAAGGAGCAAAAATACAACTTTAAACAGAACTACATTTTTGGCTAAAACAAAAAAAAGAATTCCAGAAAACAGAGCATTGAAACATTTAAGAAAAACCCATGAACTTGACTTGGAATTAAACTCAAAATTCCTTCAAAATACATCAAATGAGATTAGAAAAAGTGCAAGTCACCTCCTGTAATACAACTGAAAGAAATTGAGATGGGAATTGAACTAAAATGACCAAAGACAGCAGAAAAATATGAAAAACAGAGGCTGCGAAAAAACTACAAAACCCATGAATATTTGCTTCTAAATTCGCCTCCAAAATCGACTTCCATTGCTCTTCATCTTCTTCCCTATTTATAGGCCTTCATTAGGGTTGAAGAATGCCCAAATTTCGTGCTTAAATTCCTCCAAATCGGGCTGTAATTGAAGAATCTCGAAATGGGTTTAATGCAGAATTTTTTTCCTTTTTTAAAACCCAAAAACCCACGAAATTGATCCTTCAAATCGCCCTCAAAATCCAATTAATAGCTCATTTTCTTCTTCCCTATTTGTAGGCATTCATTAGGGTTGAAGATTGCCCAAAAATCATGCTCCAATTCCCTTGAATCGTGCGGAATTTGTTCTTCCCATATATGGTTTTTTTGTTTGCGCCCCAGAAATTTCTGCCCAGAACACAATTTCCAAATCAGTTTAGCAATATGATTTGACAATTTCCGAAATTCCTGCTCTGCCCAGGATTGCCAAAACGGTTTAGCAATTTGATTTGGCAATTTCTGAAATTCCTGCAAAAAGAACCACATTACTTAGAACTCTTTTCCAATTGCTATCATATTTCATTCTTTCCTAATTTCAAACAATTTTCCATCATTTTCAATTAATCTTAGGACAAACAGGAGTTTTTCGAGCATTTGAGAATTAAATAAGCCTTAATTCTAAGGCTTATCATGTCTTAAGACCATTCGAAAATATTGAAAGATTGTTTCAAAATAAGAAAGAAATAAGAATGAGGGCATTTGGGATAAGTTTCTAAATAAATCAAGCTTGTTTGCAGGAAATGTAGAAATTACAAAATCAAAATTGCTATTTCGTGATTCTGCAATTTTGAGCAATAGAAGAATTCAAAGAAGAAAAAAAGTTCATGCGCACAACCCATTTATGGAAAGCCGAAATTACCGCACGAATTGGGAAAATTGGAGCAAAAATTCTGGATAATTCAACCCTAGGGAGAATCTATAAAGGGTAGAAGAGGAGAGTCGGCAAGGGCGTTCGTTTTTCAGGGAGAATTTGGCTTGTGGTTTTTCCAACTCGAAACTCTGTTTTCTGCAGAATTTTTGCTCAATTTTTTCGAGAACTTCAGCGTTCTGTCTTTACTTTTCTGAATTTTCTTCTTATATTACCAAGAGTCATTAGCAGTACACATTTGTTCTTCATTCAAATTCTGTTTCGCATTAAGTTTTTGATTTAATTCCAGTCTCTGTTTGTGAATTTATGTATGTTTCCTCCTTGATTCAATCTTTATACTTCTGTTGCATGATTGCTTAATTTCTGTTTTTACTTCAGTTTACCCAATTCGATTCAAGTGGTACTTGGATTGTCACGACTAATCGTCTCCTAGAAATAGCAAGAGATTGAGTCGATTGGGACGGAGTTGAACAAATATTGAATGATTTGTGTTCTTAGTTCGATTCTGTCTTTTGCTTTTTTATAAGTTTCAATAATTGTTGGTATACTTATAGATCTATCAGGTTCAAAGGTTGAAGGAAGAAGATTGAAATTCCTATTGATGCCTTTGATTCTTTGTTTTTGAATTAAATTGAGAGTTTTAGAAATCCTTGAGGTTAAGTGCCCAGATTTGCTTAAGCTTGTTGTCATAATTGTTCCAATACTACGTAGGGTAGAATTTTGTATTAATAGCAATTTATCCAACTTTCTAATATGAAGTCTTCTTTAAAAATTAATTGTAAGATTTTTATCTTAAATATGAGCTAAAACTTCTTAGGGGATTCAGGATGTGAATTCCCTAAGAAGTAATTGTAGCCTAAATTTCAATAAAAACCAAGCCTACATCTCAATTGTTTGCTTGTGTTGAATAAATTTCCGTTGAGATCCTAGATTGATCAACTAGGGTATCAACTCAAGCTTAGATCTAATACCGACGGGGTTAGTGATAATCGGATTTTGCACAAGTGATGGAGAAAATAGCTTAGACATAAGCCAATCCTTACCCTAGACATAGGGATTAATGACTCCAAAGCCCATAAAATTGTTGAGCCGAATTATCTAAGATAGAGAGACTATAGACATATAAGTCACCCACTTAGTCTCTTAAAACCTGATTTCAAGGTGAATAGGAGAAATAATTTTGGTTTACAATTGAGTGTGGAGTAGGTTGGAATTGAAATTTTGGCTTGCAATTAAAACTTAGGGCAATGACATTCATGAGCCCCATCTTTATCTAAATTCCTTTTAAATTTTTTAGTTTGCTATCCATTATTGTCATTTCTTGATTCTGCAATTAGATTCTGCAATCCTTGTCATCTCATTATTGCAATTTCTTGATTCTGCAATTAGATTTTGCCATTATTGTTTTACCAACACACCATCCCAACATTATTTTTGCAATTTAATTTTCAAGTTTGCAATTTGCCTTACATTTTGCTTTACAATATTTTTGTTACACCGTTCCCTTGGGATTCGTTACTTGGTACTCACATACCATTTTATATTACTTCGATCGCGTGCGCTTGCGTATACACCACCGATCAGTTAAGATTGATAATCATTGTTGATCAAGATTGTGAGTTCCTTAGATAAATTGACTAAAGTTGCATGTGGATGAGGTACTAAATTTATATGAAATTTTAGAGTTAAAAAGTATTGGACAGAGTTTCTAGATTACTTTTCAATTATGGCCTAATTGGATACTAAGCTACATTTAGTACAATTCTTCACCTCAGTTAGATGGAAAATTGAAAGGAACTATCTAGGCTTGGGAAGTTGTGTCATGGAAGTAGTTGTAATGCAAGGAAAGATGGGAAACTCAAGAGACGATTGTGGAGTTACTTATCATAAGGGTCGTTATTCAAATATAGAGAGATGATGTTAGTTAAAACTTTGTGTGTAAAGAGAGTAAACTCCATTTGTTGTAATAAAGTGGTCGGAGGAAATCAATAAACCATGAACTTACTCAAATTATTTGTAAAGGGAGCGACATTGACTAGCGAAAAGTTGAAAATAAGAAAGAGTAAGTGTAGTTACTCGACATGAAGTCCAAGAGATACCATATGTCGATTTGAGTATGTTAATCACCTTTGACAAGGATGCTCGTGATTTTGGATGAATATTGTTTTATGTACTCCATATGTCTCTCACAATTCAATTGAGTGTTGATAAAATGTTGAGGTTGTTATCAAATTAATTTAGGACAATTACGTCAATTGAAAATTTGTCATAACAAACAATATTTGATAAGCTTATAAGATCATGGATGTTGGTATAAAGTTGAGTTAAGGTTCTACATGAGATACAGTTGTGATAGTTTTGGATGAGAAAGGAAAATGTATTTTGTAATAAGATTATTTGTTAGCAAGGTTTCATGGGGAGGCAAATTATGCCCTAGAAAAAAAAATTGCTACTCTCATATTCAAAATTTTTAGTTATTAACTTCACTCGCAAGGCTGAATTTCGAGGACGAAATTCTTAAAGAGGGTAATATTTTGTAACACACTCTTATGTCTTGAGAACTCGAAAAAAGAAAATGTGCAATGAAGATGTAACATGAAAAAGTGAAGTTCAAATGCACTTCTTGATTGAATTTCGAGGACGGAATTCTTAAAATGTGGTAATATTTTCTAAGACCCAATTTTGGATTTCTAGTATTTATATGGCATAATGGTTATTTGATTTTCAAATGTCTTGAAAGATGAGAAGTTTGGAATAAATTAGAAGTATAAGGAAATTGACATTTATGGGTTAAATTTTTGTTAAAAGAAAAAGGAAAGAGAAAAGTGAAAATATGTATGGTTTTGGTGTATTTTTGAAAAACAACAAAAAAGAAATAGAGAATTGTGAGAGGCATGTGGGTGAAATAAAGAAAATTGATAAGGGACAAAAAAATCATTAGAAGATGCCCTCAACATGGGAATCTTACAAACCCATGTTTCAAAAAGGCATCCAAAATTAGTTAGATGCCCTCGTATGGGCATCCTAAGATACCCGAGTATCTTGAAATGTCAAGGTATCCCCCATTCCTATAAAACAAACGTAGTAATCCAAATGCTCATCCCCTTGGATTACCACAAAACAAACGATCCCTAAAGGCTAAATTATTTATTAAAAAAAAAAAAAAAAAAAAAAAAAAAAAAAAAAAAAAAAAAACCTTGAACTATACCTTAATTGACAATTTAGGATGAAAATTGATGGGTTTTTTGTACGAATGACTCAAATTTTTGTATTCAAACAATAGATAACCTGCTTTCTAAAAATAACGCTACATAACTTTTTACGTCATAACGAGAGCGAGAGGACGAGAAAACCCAACGAGAGCAAAAGGGATGAAAGCAAGAGGCCACATCGATGCCCCCATCACCATTTTCAACCTTCTTCTTTTTCTCCTTCTCACGCACGCCAGCTCCAACCCACCTCATCATCTCTCCATCTTCGTTTTCTTCCTCCTCTGGCAAGCGAATGCAAATGGTGAGGATTTAACGTTGGTGAATGGATGACTATCAACATCTGCTACCTTCGCGTGATTTTTTGTCTGTCGTTTTGCCAAATTGATTCCAGTTTTGATACCCACGCATTCCAGCGACCTTCTTCCCTCATTCCGACGTCGTTCAACACGAATAGAACCTGGAAGGTTCAAGATGGTGATGGGGGCATCGACGTGGGTTGATGGCTATTTTTCTCGTCCTCTCGCTTTCATCCCTCTCGCTCTCGTTGGGTTTTTTCGTCTTCTCGCTCTCGTTGTGATGCAAGCAAAAGATTATGCAATATTATTTTTAGAAAACATGTTATATATCGTTTGAGTCTAAAAATTTGGGTCATCTACACCAATTTTTCAAAATTGATACGTGATAAGTTAGTTCATAGGTAAAATATTGATTTTTTTTCCTTTTTTTTTTTTCTCAAAAGGAAAGATTTATGAAAATTTAAATGGCGTTCAAAATGGGTACAAAAAACCGAATTACACAATTACACGTACACCCACGTAAAAGAGCTTATCGCCTTACGCGTGAATGTGACACTGACAAACACACAAACACAAAAAGGGTTGAAAATTGAAGAGATTGAAACTCGAAACCTCACTCGCCATCGCCATGGCTATGGCTACTGTTTCTTTTCCTCCGCCGTCGGCCACCGCCGGCTCTGCAACTTCGCCAAATGTGTTCGAGATCGGAAAGTTCAACACCGTGCTTGAAAAGGTTGAATCGGCCCGATGTTGCTCATCCGGCCGATTTCTTCCGGCTCCTCCGCCGAAGCCGCTGCTGATCGGCCGGCCGTCCGACGCCGGAGAGTTCCCGGTGCTGCTGCTCATCCATGGCTATCTCCTTTACAATACTTTCTACTCTCAGCTCATTCAACAGATCGCTTCTCATGGCTTCATCGTCATCGCCCCCCAGGTTCTTCTCACCCTCTTTTGTTTCTTCCTCATTCCATTTTTTAGTTTCGTATTTCTCAGGTTCACAAAATTATTTTCAAATTAGTGTTTTTTCTTTTGTCGTTTAGAGTAAAAAAATTAGTGAAATTTTATTTATAACTTTTTTTTTAATAATTTCGTTTTGGTTATAGATGACTTGTTGTTTAAGGAAAAAAAATTCCCCCTTTTTTTTCGAGATTGAACAAAAATATCTTATGTTCTCTACATTTTGAAATTTATTCTATTTTAATTTGCATATTTCTAAATGTCTAAATTTAGTTTGTACAATTGGTAAATCTTAAAAATACATGTTAGAGATAATTTAAAGTTAAACTTTTAATTGATAGGTTAAATTATAAATTTAGTTTCTATAGTTTGAAGAAAATTAGAATTTAGTATATATAGTTTTAAAAGTTAGAATTTTGTCTCTATGGTTTGACAAAACCTTATAAATAGTCTCTGCTATTAGAAATCGCTAATAAATTGAGTATGTGACAATTAGCTATCCATGCGTCAATGAGGTATATTTAGCTTACTGTATGGTTAAGTAGTTGGAAATTCGCAATTTAATGTAGCTTCTTTAGAAATTGGTAACTCGTTTTTTGTCCAACCAACTACTGTCACACAATAAACTAAATACAAAAGGTACTTCATTGACACATGGATAGCTAACTATCACGTATTCAATTCGTTAACGATTTCTAACAATAGAGACTGTTTGTGAATTTTATCAAATCATGAATACGAAATTCTAACTTTGAAAAAGCCATAAAAACTAAATTCTAACTTTATTCAAATCATAGATATCAAATTTATAATTTAATTATAGATGCCACTTTCTAGTAAAACTTAGGATATATATTTTATTCCCATAGTGCATTTTCTCGCACGAATGTTTTTTTGGGGGAGGGGGTTGGGCGGGGTAGCTAAGAATGGTAGAGAATGTCTTTAGGATTTATTTAATGTAAATAATATTTCAATTTTTAACTTAATATTTAGAATAAAATTTTAAAAACATTTTCTAGACGCCCATTTTTCAAATGAACGGTTAAAGATATATTTTTTTTTAATATTTAAATTGAGGCATCGAAAGAAACAATTTTAACATTAATATTGATATCGAAAATTGAAATTAAAATGCTGACATTACAATGATTTTGGCAATAAAAAATCACATTGATTTTCGTAGATAGAATCTTACTTTGAAATTCATTCAGAATATTATCATAAATTTAGAGTCATTATTATTTCAACATAGTCTGGTAATGAAATATTTTGCTAGTGAACTTGAGGCGTCTTCCCCAACTTGGCTTACAATGATGCTATAATGAGATATTTTTATCAAAATATCTTCTTTCCAGTCAACCTTTGGTTACAAACTCAATATGTACAAAAATGAAGGTCCTTTTTGAAAATACTGTTGCAAAGGAGCTCTCGACTTTTTTAAACAGAATTTGTTTTTTTCTTTTTCCAAACAATTGAGAATAAATTTTTACCTCAGTAAAAAATTAATAAAATTTAATTAAGTATTAAATATGATATAATATATAAGTTAAACTACAAGTTTAGTCTCTAAATTTTTAAGTCTGTGTTTAACACGTTCTTAAACTTTAAAAAGTAAAAGTACTATTTATAAACTTAATTTTAAAAACTAAATTGTTATCAAACAGACCTAAATTTTTATAATCCTTTACGTTGCATAATTAAGGGTGGAACATTCGAATCTCTGACTTCTTAGTTGATAACACATGCTAATTACTGTTGAGCTATGCTCAATTTAGCTGTATAACACTCTTGTTGTGTGGATTCTTTTAGTCTTCTCTCAATAACTAAAAATGAGGGTTGAAAAGAAAAAACAATCACAAAAATCATTGAAAATTAATTTCAAGCAAGTGTCTATAAAGGAGTGGTAGAAAATATAAAAGTGAACACAATTCAACGATAAATTGCATATACTCCTTTTTTAAAAGTTGTAGGTTCAAATCTTCATATCCGAGGTATTAAAACAAATGCTAGAAAATGTCTTTCAAAAAAGCACCAAAATATCTCATTTTTTATGCTTGATAATGCTTCATTTGAAAATATCTCATTTTGTATGCTTGATAATGCTTCATTTTAAGTGAAATTTATAGATCCACGCCATAGCTTTGACCAGAGACTTGCAAGTGCTGTTGTCAACGAAATAAAGACCCCACTTTCTTAAACCCATTGTGCTGTCACAATTATCAAAATACACAACAAAAGAAATTATAAAACTTGAACTTTAATAAGTTTTGCAATATTTACTCTAAACTTAAATGTATTTACAATTTTCACCTCTAATTTTTTTTTTGTTAAAAATTAATCTATCATATGCGTCTAATAAATTATAAAACTTATACAGGTCATGAAATTAGTCTGACTTGAGAGAAAAGAAAATGCCATTAGAATGAATTTTTGGTGAAATCTCGGACACTAATAGAAGGATAATACTTTTCTCTTCATTAATTAGTAGGTATCTTCCACCGACCACCATTAAAGAAAAAAATTTGAGTACAGCCTGGATTGCACTCAAGTTGTGCTTATTTTAAAATAAATAAATAGTTTTTTTTAGTACAACAAATTTGAAAGAATAGATATTCGAACTTCAAGAAAAGTAGTATATGCTCATTATTATTGAATATAATTCTTAAATTTTTAATGGTATCTTTCTTCTAATTGGCATATAGGTAAATATTATTCTTAATCAAATCTAATTTTGTGCAAAACTCAATTTTTTTTGAAATTAATGAATTTCGAAAATTTTTATATATTTTTCTAATGAAATTAGTGGTGAATTTTGTGCAAACAAAACATCTTGTATGCCATACTTATTTGAATTTGGAGTTTAATTGGATGAAATTTAAAGTTTGAGTTGAAAATTTATGTTATGAATATGAAATTCCTCTCAAAAAAGAAAAAATCAATGTTCATCTTGAACTTGCTCTTGAACTTGCTCTGTACAGTTATACACACTAGCCGGACCAGATACGAGCGAAGAGATCAAAGTAACAGCCGCCATAACAAACTGGCTGCCGGAAGGTCTCCGGCGGGTCCTTCCGCCGCACGTGAACCCAAACCTAACCAAAATAGCCCTCGCCGGCCACAGCCGCGGTGGCAAAACCTCCTTCGCCTTAGCCCTAGCCCAACACAAATCAAACCCGAAATCCCCAAAATTCTCAGCCCTAATCGGCCTGGATCCCGTCGACGGAATGGGCTCCGGCAAGCAAACCCATCCCCCAGTCCTCAAATACATCCCCCAATCCTTCGATTTCAGGCTCCCCGTTCTGGTAATCGGGTCGGGTCTGGGGGAATTCAAAAGAAACCCGCTGTTTCCGCCTTGTGCGCCTAAGGGAATCAACCACGAGGACTTTTTCAAGGAGTGCCGGAATCCGGCGCACTATTTTGTGGTGAAGGATTACGGGCATTTGGATCTGTTGGATGATGAAACGGGAGGAATTAGAGGGAAGGCGAGTTACTGTGTGTGTAAAAATGGGGAGTCCAGAGAGCCGATGAGGAGGTTTATTGGCGGAGCTGTGGTGGCGTTTTTGAAGGCTTATTTGGATGGGGAAGATGGGGATTTGAGAGCCATTGAAGATGGGGATTTGAGCTTGCCTGTTGAGCTTCAGACTGTTAAATATCTGGTTTGAAAATGGGTTTGTGATTTCTTGTGAAAAGATGTGTGTATTTTTGGGATTGAAATGTAGGGGTTGGAATAAGAACAAACTGAAACGTTGTGTAGTTTTATTAGTTTTGTCTCTACTAAATAAATTTATACAATTGTGTAGTTCTATTAGTTTTGTTTCTACTAAATAACTTCATACAAGGGTTTGTTTAGTAATTATTTTAGATTTTTTTTTTTAGATTTCCTATTTGGTTTTGGCTTATTTTATTTTTTGTTCTCTATGAGGCCATTTGGAGCGTAGGTTTGAAAGCAAACTAGAATTCTGAAGTTCATGGAATAGATTGAATAGATTTTTGTAGTCTAATGTTTATGAAACATGTGTTTAGAGTGCAAGTTTGGAATGTTTGAGTTTTCGAAGCCTATGTTTGGAGTGTAGACTTCGATTTAGTCGAGTCTGATTTAGGTTGAAAGGAAGAAGAAAGTTTGATATTGTCCGAAAAAGAAAAGAAGAAGATGAAAGAGAAAGTATAATATTCAACATAATTCCAAGAGAAATTATGTCGTAGGTTGTTTCCAACTCTATATTTCACAAATATCCATTTTATCAATATTTTCAGCTTTAGATTTCTATGTTTAATTGTGATTTTTTTTCTTATCAAATTACCCTTTTTAATCTTCTCCCTCCATATTTATTATGTTAATTTGAATTTTTTAGTTTCCTAATATATATATTTTTTCCATTATTGCACAATTCAAATATTTGGTTTGTGTTTCTAATTGTCCCATATATATATATTTTTCATTTTTCATCTCCTTCTCCCTCCACTTCTTCTTCGTATGCATCCGATTCTACCTTTAGCTCTTCCTCTTATGTGTATCTTTATCTCTTTCTTCATATTCAACTTGTTTTGCAAGCATATTCTGCTCTCTTCTTTTTTGTATCATTATAAATGCATTACATGAGTACGTTTCTTTCTTTCCATTCTTTTGTTGTCATTTTTTCAACTTACCCTTTCAATTTTGTCTATTTTATTTTTCAGTTATTATTCGTTCGCATTATTTTTCATCACCATTTTTGTCTGTTTTTATCGTTCATATATATTTTTTTTGTGAGTTCAACAACAAGTGGAGGGTGAAGGGATTCAAACCTCTGATCTTTTGGTCAATGGAAAAATCATCAGCACAATAAATGTGGAGAGCGAATATTAATTGAAGGTTAATTTGATAAGAAAAATTTATAAACTTTTTTTGAAAGTCTAAATAAGAAAATATTCATAAATATGGACATTTATGAAATATGGGTCTATATAAGAAGACCCATTTGTATTGTTATCCCAAATTACATTGCTCTTATTGGGCCGGCACATATACCTCCAAAAGGGCCGAAATTTCATGTAAAAGCCCAATCGTCATCTTCCAAAGCCCAGGCAAACAATTTTGTGAAATTTGTAATTGGCGAATTTGGGATCGACGAAGGGTTTTTGTCGCCGTCGTCGAGGGGTTTCTGATTCCGGCCAAATCTTCAAACTTCTCTATGAAAATGTGAGTACTTAATCATCATTCTTTCTGTAATTATCGCAATCTTGTTCGAAGTACTTGATCCTGCGATTAAACTGAGATGTCAATTTACTGTCGCCAACAATTTAATCGAAATCATCGTTTGCAGATTAGAGGCCAACGCAGGACCTCTTACAAATTTCGAGGTGCTCGACTTTCTAAGATCAAAGGGAGCAGCTAAGGATCCCACTAGGGTTCTTGCGAAAGTGGCACCGTCCGAGTACAAGGTTATATATTTTCTTCCCCTTTTGTGCTGGCTTAGAGTTGGTATTGTAGGTTTTAATCGGATGCTCTTTGTTTGTGTTTTTAGGTTTATGATTATTTGAATCAAACTCCTGCTAGTAATCAAACCAGAGAAGCTATCGTTGAGTTTGTTGACAAGTCCAAAAAGTATGATCTCGCAAAAGCTGAAATTCTGAATATCATTAACTTGCGGCCGATTACCCCGGTTGAGATATTTCCGGTAATTTTCCCCTTTCTTTTCCCCTTTCATTACAGTAGTTCTTCACTTTAATTTCTTCGTTTAATTTTTATATGAATTTTATGCTATGTTTTTGTTTGTGATCTCTGATCTAAACTCATCTTCCATTGTCCCATATGTGAATGAGGCCATTTCTTTTCATTTGTGCCTGAATTTTTTTTTTGAAGAGTCTACATTTAGGAGGTCGAGGAACTGTGAATGCCTTAGAAATTTTGGTGGACAGATGAGATCCATAATATTTCAGCTATTTTAATATGAGGCCTTCTAAGTTCTAACTGCAATTTTAATGTGTATGAAGGGAATTACGTAGTCTTTGTAGCTTTCCCTTTTCTGTTGACATTACAAAAGCTTTAGATTCTCTAGCTATGGAGCACATTTGTCTTAGTATTGAGAACTTGGTGGAGTAGGTGTCAGAAATTGTAGTTAAAATTCAACTCTAGTCATCTTAATCAATTAGTCTGTAGTTCTGTAAAGACTTGGGGGGTGGTCGGAAGGATTCCTTACACAGCATTCTGCTTTTTGGACAAAAGTTCTACTCGTGGGTTAAGTTGCTTCACAAATAGTGTAGTGAAGTTGTTTTTCCTTCCAAAACGATGGACCCCTGTGTATATTACCTTCAAACTACAACGTAACCTAACCTTCGCAAGCTGCCCGAATATTATACTTCAAAGTAGTTTTGAAAATAAAAATGAAAAGATTTTCCCCCATACTGAGTACAGATGTCACACATCTTGTATTATACTTGTGGCCAATTCTACTAAATTTCCTAGAGGTTTTGCCCACCTCAAATCTTGATCCGATAGGCAAAAAGAGTGTTTTAGTTGTTAAGTTTTCTACTTGAGCCTTGAACTTAAGACTTTAAAAGATATGTTCAAACATTCCAAACTCTTGTCAACTACAACTGGGCCATTCTTGGGAGGTAAAGTTGTTTATCAAAATAGCTTCCAAACAAATTCTTGTCTTTTGGTGCTTTGCTTTTTACCATGGTCCTTTTTCTCTGTTGGGATGCTTTGTTTAGGAGTTCATGCAAGAATCTGATGGACGAAGTTAATTTGGATGAGTGGTTAGTTGAGACGTAGATTAATTGGGGTTTATTCCTTTTGTTTCTAGATTATAGAGGAAAGTGATGTTCGCATGGGAGATGATGGAATTCGAGAGCTTACGGAGATGGTGGAACAGGTGTTCCCTGCACCTGAAACTCAATCAACATCCGAAGTAGCTCACAAGGAAGGTAAAGAGACCGAAGCCATGGAGGAGAAGGAAGGAGTTGGGGATGCCGATGAAGAACCCATGGAAACAAGTTGAACCCAGTTCGAAAATTAGGTGAACCTCTGTAGATAAAAGACTAAATGAGCTGCCTGAATTCAAAAGAGCTTTCACAAGGTTGGCGTGTAAACGATAAATCCAAAAAGACATGGTTCTGTACTGCATGTTCAAGCCTTAACTCAACTATTCATAATGTGCAGACAAGGGTTTTAGGTGAAAGATGAAACTGAGAGGGACAGTTCCCAAAAATAGAATGGGAAACCAAAGTCAAAGAAAGCTTTTGAGTGCTAAACAATGAAAATAGCTGGGCTTCTTTTTATCACTATTCTTCTGTTTGTTAAATATACCCTAATATTTTAGACATGGAAGAAGAAGCCGAGATTTTCGTTTCCCTAGGTTACTCCCATCTCCTCACAAAGCAACAGCAGAAGCAGCACATGCTCTCGACACTGAATTACTGACAGCACATGCTCTCGACACTGAATTACTGACAGCAACATTACATGCTCTCATAATTTTAGCGTCATATCATACTAGATATAATCTTATGCATCAGGCTTTGCTTTATATTTTTTTTCTTTCCCTCTTCCCCAACAATGATATTAAAAAAATGATTAATATTACAATTCTAGGTTTCTTGCTTGAGCTACTTTTGAGAGTATAGTCCATGATTGACTTTTGTTTCATTTTAGTAGTAACAAAAATGAAAGCCAGCATATCATCTTACAGTAGTTGGCATGGTGTCACTTTTAAACTGTGTATAGATAAATTATAAGACATGAGGTTGAGGTTGTGTCAGATTGTTAACCTGATCATAGTTCAACTAGTTTAGACATATGTTCTCAACCTAGAGTTTGAGGTCATTGAAAGTAGTTTTAATTTTTGTAATTTGTCCATCCTCATTGGAAGTAGTTTTACTTTCAAAATTATGGACAAAAACATATAATCCAGACAAGTTATCTCATGTTTACTTTTGAAGTTGCATGAATTTTAAGTGATTTTTGGAGAATTTTCTTTCAGAAATCATAACACGTGTTGGGGGGGAAAAGAAAAAGGCCATGAAAGTGTCTGAAAATTGTCCTTAGGTACAGAAATGGTGGATAATTGTTGAGGGAGAGTAAAATGAATGGATGAAAATTCATAGACATGGGAATGGAGGGTCATGGTCTTTGGTCTTGACTGCAACATCAAAACTCTGCAACACCCACCCTCCTTCCAAACCTCTCCATCAAATCAACCATCACTTCACCAAAATAAACCTTTTTTTTTAATTTTCTCAGAAATTTTTCTTCTCTTTTTTTTTTCTATTTTTTTGACCCATCTGAAAACTAAAACCAAAGGGAGATGGTGAAAGGAATGGGGCAATGGCCCACCTTTCACATCTTTCTTGTCAACCTGTCTCTCCCCACCCACATAACACATTCACAATCTTTTCTTCAATATTTTTTGTATTCAAATTCAATTCACAGTCCAATTCCCCTTTTTTGTGCCCCCCCCCCCAAAAAAAAAAAGTGGGTCCTTTCTTTGAATGTCTTCTTCTTCATTTTCCCCCTTTTCCAATGCCTTGTTTAATTTAATCTCAAGTCTAAAGTTTAAACCAATCTAAATCTCTCCTTGTTTACTCTTATTAAACAAGCATTCCCCACTTTCCCTATCCTCAAGCCTTATATACTTCCTTTCCCTTTTTCACTAATCATCGCTACTTTATCATCATTACCCATGGTGGACCCATGACTAAAAAAATTGCGAGGTGGACCTAGAACTAGAACTAAACGAATGTAGAGGTCCAGTAATTTAATATTAAACAGTTGAATCTATAGTCTTGTGTGAAAATTATCATATTCTTAGCTAACATGAGCATAACTCATCAGTAATTGACATGTATTTATTCAGTTATTCTCTTCAAGTAGGAAGTTTAAATCTCTATACCCCACATTTATTGTACTAAAAAAAATATTTTTCTTGATTAAAAAAAAAAAGAATTATCGGTAATGGCTAAATTTTAGTTAACTAAAAAAAAGAGAGAGAGAGAAGAGATGCTCTAATAATTATATGAATAATTTTCATTTTCTTGTGAGTATTAATAAATTGTTATTGTAGACGTCAAATGAAGATATGAAGTTTTGTAATGGATTGTTATAATTAATTTAGTAACAATAATAAGAGTAGTATTAAAATTAAATTTTAAAAAATTGGAAGAAACTTTACACTAAAAAAAAATAAATTAGAATGAATGTATATATATATATAGGCATCATGGCCTTAGTTTACGTATAGATCTCCTTGATTGCCCACTTATCAAAACCCAAAAATTTGGGTTTGTGTGGTTCTAAATTAGAAAGTTAGGGATGTAGATCGTTTTTTTAATATATATAAATAAAGACAATATTCTCATTAAAATAAATTTTTTTAGATAGAATCTGAGATTCAAAGTAGACAATATCATAATATTTTAAAGATCTATCATAATATACATATAAACTCGAATTCAGTTTTAAATTAGATATATCTAATATATGAGTGAAGTCATTTCCAATTTTGGTTTTTTTCTCTCAATGAAATATAATTGATTAGGAGAGAATGGACCATTCAAAATTCTCCGGACCCTAAAATTTATATGATTATTTATTTTCAAAAAAATTGGTATGTAAAATACATGTATATAAAACAGGGTGACAGCAGTGAGAATGGCCCCACGTGGGTGCTGAGAAAATTTGGCCCAATACTGGCACTTGCACGAGGGGGAAATTTTGTGCCCTTAATTATAAAATAATTTTCAAAACGAAGTAATTTAAAATTTTCAACAAGGGCAATTTTGTAATAATCTCACAAAATAATGAAACACTTTTATTTACTTATGTACAGTCTCCACTTTTAGCATCTTACTATATGCTCACACGTTTTTCTTTCTTTGGTTAAATATGACTTCTCTTCCTTTGAACTAAGCCTCTCCTCGATGAAACCCTTCTCTTTTAGGAGAAATCTATTCTTTTTAACTCCAATTCAAAATCATAAAAAAGTTGGGTTCTTTTTAGAGGATACAATGACCTTTTTAATCTGCTCGACTTTGTAAACTTAAGTTGTTGTCTTAAAAAGTTGAAATTTTTTTAACTAAGTTGGTGTCGGTGTCAATATCAATGTCAATTTCTTTTCGTGGGTGTGGTTTTTCATTTGTTTACTTTAGTTTCCTCTTCTTTTTTTTTTAGGTTAGTTGTCTACATTTCGATAATCTTTTTCTTCTATTTGTTCACATCCCTCTGTTTCAAAACAAAAGTTGAGGTAGAAACATGTTTGAGTAAAGTATTCTAACAAACAACTTGCTTTATTTTAATAGTATATGAAGTTGTTCTTTCTTCTAGAATCCGAATTTGTAAATAGTGATTTCAATGTTCTATATTCCAGCACGATTTTTGAGGATTATAATAGGAATTGCCATAGAATCTCAAACAAAATCCTTCCATCTTTATCAGTCATTTTGGACTGAAATATTCTAACTTGGAAATACCCTTTTTGACACCTAAAGTCAGGGTAAGGATTTATGAACCCAAAGCCTAGAAGAAATTTTTTTTAAAGTGTATAGTAAAAGGCGGAGGAAAGGCCAAGTTTTCAATGGAGATAATAATAGAGGGTGTTGTGAACATGAGATTGAATTTTATTCACTTTTGAAGAAAAAAAAGTGGTGTGAATGTTACAACAATCACATTATTTACGTAGACAAACCATGAAACATATAAATCAAACTCACAAATTTTGCCAACCTAAACATAGTTCAATTGATCAAGACATATACCATCAACTAAAAAGTCAGAGATTTAAATTCTCTCACCCACCCCACATATTGAAATCTAAAAAAAATAAAAAATAAAAAAAACCTAAGTGTCCCATTTTCTCATCATCTACTTTTTTCCTTATATATATCACTCATTTATTACTTTAATTTGTTTTGCTTTCCTTCTTCCTCTCCTTTTGGCCACTTAACTCTTACTACCCTAATTATAGGAATCTGCTAACCTATTATTATTCCTCCCCTTCACATGCAATGCCCTTTCTCAATCTCTTTTTCAAAACATCCCTTTGTTACCATCTTTTTTATGTTAAGCAAAAAAACTTGCCTCCCCATTAATAACTAAGAAAAATATTCTACCTATTTATTAAATCTAATATAAATAGACCAATATGCACAAGCTACATAAGAAAATAAGAATGATCCCTTCTTCGTTGGTAAATGTTTGTAAAACCATTAAAAAAAATTGTTAGTGGTCGATGATAGAGACTTAATTGAAAATTTTTCCTTTCACTAAAGACGAAAATTGAAAAATAGCATATCATTATAAGAAAATATGGAGAAATATCTAACATATGAATGAAAATATGAGTTTATTGTAACGAAAATAAAATCAAAGGGAATTGTATTTGACAAGTCAAAATTGGTTTTTTACTCTAATTAATGTCAAAGGGCAAAATGAAACGATTGCCTAATGAAAACAAGAAAAAAAACTATTGTATTTCCAAAGTCCTTTAACTTTCTTTCCCAACGCAGCGAGACAAAAATCAATGGGGGATTTCGAGTTTCGATAATTCTGTACCATATAGACATTGAACCAAAAAAAAAAAGATAAAAGAAAAAAAACCTCCATTGAAGTGACTACGAGTGGCATAAAAATCAAGCGGATTATATTTGATAAAGAGGAAGAAGAAGAAGTACAGTGTTTGGTCACAGAGCTTCGCTAAAATTTCATGGCATATAAAGCGAGTTGCCGCATTTGCATCGCCAAGCTTCAGGGTAATATTCCAACGGCAAACTCAGTCCCGGCTGAATTGGCACGTGCACCGCCGTGCACGGCGAGCAACTGCCGCACTTCGATCTACAAGTCGGCGGCGACGACCCCGGCCCGCCGAGTCTCCGCCGTGTCACAACTCGCTCCTCTGCTTCGGCCGGCGACTCTGTTTCCTCTGTTTTTTCAAAAGAAACCCACAAACAAACCCCAAAAGATGGGTTAATTAGAGGAATTGAGAGATGGGGTTGAGAAGAAAGAATTGGAAATGAAACAATTTTGAAACTTACTGATGGGGGTGGGTCGGGCGGCAATGGCGGAGGCGAGGAGGAGAACGGCGATGAGGAGAAAAAGGGTGGGGCGACGGCGGCGGTAAGGGCAGCGACGGTGGTGATGGTGGAGGACTACGGCCATCGCCGGCCAGAAATGGGGGAGGAAGTGAAGTGGATTAAGGTCATAAAATCGAAACAGAAAACGAGAAAAAACAGAGAGCTGTCATATCTCAATCCATATATAAATTTATTTCGTTCTTTCTTTTTGTGGTTTTTGGGTCAAAGGGGGCTTAAAAAAATAAGCGTAGAAAGATTTTTAAAGAGTGGGGGTTTGTTTGGAATTTGAATTTGTTTTAATGTGAGGACAGGCCAATGGAGGGCCGTTTTCGATGGACAATATTTGCCTACACAACAAATCATGTATTTTCATTAGTCTATTTCTACTATATAGAACTTTTTGATGCACTAAAAAAACACTCGGTCAAAAAAGTTTTTAGGAATTTTTATTTATCAAAGTCAAGATATATATTTTCAATCAAAATGTAGAGGTTCGAATCTCTACTCCAACTCAAGAAAGAGAAAGAATTTGTATTTATCGGCATGTAAGCGAGTATTTTTCGATTTGGATGGAGGCAATAAAGTGGACCCTTCGATCCCAAGAAATGATTGTGAAGCAATTGGGGGTGAAAATGTAAATAAAGCAAATATGAGGGGTATGGTATGAAAAAGGGATTCAGAGAGGACTGTAACCTTAGGAGGAATAAGGGCAGTGGCAAAATGGTAATATTTGGAAAAGGAGAGGGCAGTTTGGGGATAAAGAGAGCGGATTTTGCAGAAGACTGTGGAGGAATAGGGGAGGAGAGAAGGGGCGAGACAAACATCTGAATCCAAATGACCCCACTCTCCCCATCCACCATTATTGAATGATTCATCGATTCTCTCTCGATAATTATTTGAAATGCTATATCAGTGTGATTGACGATTCTATATTACGAAACATACTGAAAGAGATAAATCAAAAACTTTTTTTTTCTTGAACTTACTATACAATATCAAATGGTTGATGAAAACATATAAAATTTGGACTCATCTTCTTCGATTGTTAGAGACAACTACATTGTGAGTGCGATACTTAAACAATTTAGTTGGAAGGAACTACGGTCCTATTCAAAATTTGGGTGGGACCCACATGCCACATGGGTTTGGGAAGCTTTTTGAAAATAATAATAATAAAATAAATAAAGATTTATTAGATTTTAACTATTTGAGAGTGAATTTGATTATATTTGAGAGATCTTTCTGTGAGTGCGGGCCTATAAGCCAACCAATAGGAATTCCCCTAATTTGCTAACTTCCAAAGTTTAGTTCAATGAGAGGTAAAGTTGTAGTATTTACTATTTGGGGGCTTTTGGGAGTATTCTTGATGTAATTTTTCTTTTTTCTTTTTCTTTCTTTTTTTAAGAGCAATATTTTAGTAATATTATATTGGAGTAAAGGTTTTAAATACCGATGTCGATGGTTATATCGAAGAAAATATCAACGTTGATGAATATTTCTTGAAAAATTATAAATATAAAAAATTCATTAAAAAATATTTAATGAATAAATAAGGATTTCTCTCTTTTTTTTTTTTTAAAAAAAAGTTAATTTTTTTTTAGGAAAACTTGCAAAAATAACCCTTGAACTATGGAGTTTGTTACAATCACACTCCTTAACATTTAATTTGATCAATCAACTCTTGTACTCTGTTAAGTGTTGCAATCACATCCTTGAACTTTTAATTTGATCAATCAACCTCTATACTTTGTTAAATGTTGCAAGCAACCCTTGTACTTCTTTTTTTTTTCTTTTTCTTTTTCCAAATCTGTCAGTAACAAGTTTGCTCTTCACTATTAACATGTGAGTCACACGCGTGAAGTCCAATTAAACGGTAATTTAACAACAACTAACAAAAGGGACTCATTGCAACACTTAACAAAGTACATTGGCTGATTGTAAAAGTTCAGAAGTGTGATTGCAACATTTAACAAAGTACAGGGGTTGATTGATTAAATTAAAAGTTCAAGGTGTGATTGTAACAAACTCGATAGTTTATGGGTGATTTGTGCAATTTTTTATTTTTTATTTTAATTAATATTAGGTCTATATTAGTGATATTTTGTTAATATTTTAGTTAAATTTCGTCATATAATGGAAATGTTGATTCACCCTTCATGTAAATTTAAAACTTTAGTTTGAGCAAAGGTGCGGAGTGAAGAAAGAAGAAAGGTGTCTCATATTCAAAATATATTATAAAAATTAAGATTTTAATATTTTTTTTAATTCAACAACATTTGGGTGGGGGGATTTGAAACATTTGGGGGTGGGGGATTTGAACCCTTGACCTCTTGGTCATAGACACATACTTCATGTCAATCGAGCTATGCTCTTGTTGGTAATTTTAATCATTTTCTTATCATTTTTCTTTAATAAATTTTCATAATTGAAAGATTATATATCTATATAAAGTGTGATGGTAAAATTTTGTCGCTTCCTGTAAGAAGTTATATGACTATGAAAATAAAAATTAAAAAATAGACATTTTATATTGCGATTTTGAGATCAAATTCATTTCGATTTAAATAATTTAGAATAGGATAATTTTTAAATTAGATTTCAAGGATCATCTAATGTTTAAAGTAAAATTACATCAAAACAAATCAATCACTGACCTAGTATTGTACCACTACAAAATAATTAATACGATTAATTATCAGTAGAATTTTTTGGCCAACCTAAGTACAAGCGAAGATGTGAAGTTAGAATCTTCAATCAATTATATTGAAAAATACTTAGACCCACCAATAAGAAACTTTTACAAAATTTCTTTAAACTAGTTGTTTTTATTAATTATTTTTATTGCGTTTAATAACTAGTTGGAGCTCATTTATATCTTTAAACTAATAAGTTTGACGCCTGAGTAAGAATTATTCTATACCAATTAAATCATGAATGCGTCTGAAATAACCATAATTCTCTGCCGTCCATTACTAACCATCCATTTGAGATGAAGAAAGTTGAAGAAACGATTATAAATTGTGTTTGAAATCCATTAAATTATTTTATTTTATTTAGAACATGAAGTACTTAAAATAAATTTGATTGTTTGGATGTTTGCTAAAAAGAAAAGTAAAGGAAAATAAAAGGTTTGCGACGTACATAGACTTTTATCATTGATTATTAATATAAGATGAAAATATGCTAAGGTTAAATAAGTAAACCAGCTAAAAGATCTATGAAAATTTGCCAAATTCCATCTTTTAATTCAATAGGTTTTTTAAGGTATAAACACGATTTGAAATCACTTAGGCCCTGTTTGATAACCATTTGATTTTTAAAATTTATGTTTATTTTCCTACCATTTCTTTATCATGGTTTCACTTTTCTTAAGTAACAATTGAATTCTTAGTAAAATTCAAAAAATAAATACACAAGTTTTTAAAAACTACTTTTTTTATTCTTCAAAACTTGGCTTGGGTTTTCAAAATATTGGTAGAAAGTAGATAGCAAAACAAAGAGACTCATATGTAGAAATAACGTTTATAAGCTTAATTTTCAAAAAACAAAAGTTAAAAATCAAATAGTTCTTAAACGAGACCTTAAAGATTTCAAATTATTCTATTTCATTTGAAATATGTCCTATTATAATTTGAAATCACTTAAAACATTGAGCAAATAAATAGATTATAAGTTTTTGACAAGTGGAAGAGAAAGACCGAGTAAAAAAGAAAAGAGATACTTTTTTTTCTTTTTTTTTTAAATTTTTTTAATAACGATACCTGTAAAAAACTTAGTAATGATAGATAGCAGAAAATTCTTACTACCTATTCAGCAAAGAATTATTATTGGTCGTGAAATACCAAAATTTGGAATATGTATGAACAAATAATTGGAGTTAGGCACCGAATTAAGCAAAGGAACCAAGGGAAGTACTTTTGGGCCTTGTAGGATTTGGCATTGGCTTGACCCTCTCTTTATTTATTTTAGAAATTTTATTATTTTTGTTTGTGTTTGTTTTTGTGAATTGGGATAGTGGTAGGGGTGGGGCACTATTTCTTGTATTGTGGGTTTTGAATAGAAAGCCTACAAAAACCCAAATTCACCATGCCACCAAGCAACCAAACAATCACTAATTGGTCCAAAATCATCTTCTCAACCCCACACAACCTTACATCTTCTTTGTTTCTTTCTTCCCCTTTAAAAAGAAAATTACCAAAACACCTACTATGTTAGTGACGTGCTATTCGAACCTAACGTTGCGAGTTGTGTATGTAAACATGATGCATCGATTTGATTTAATGATGCAATAATCTAGTGCATTGTATTGTTTGAGAAAAACGAAAACATGAACATAGTTCAACTAATCAAGACATTACTTGACTTTATAAATGTGAGAAGTTTAAATTTCTCACTTCTTCAACTAAACACACATAGAAAAATAACACTGTTTTGAGTCTGTTATTTTTTGAGATATAGGAAGAAAAAGGATAATGCTAATTCAAGTTTTGAGTATAACTAATAATAGCAGTAAAGTTGTCAAAGTTAGCTCAACAGTTAAATGTATTTACTCGACTTAGATAGTAGGCTCAAATTCTCTACTCCCACATGTGATGTAATATTCTAAAAAACAAAATAGTACTGGAGCTCACTAGCAAATACTTAGGTCCCATTTGATAATCATTTGATTTTTTAAAATTAAGCTTATAAACACATTTTCACCTATGAGTTTCTTTGTTTTGTTATCTACTTTTTAGATTCTATCAATATTTTCAAAATTCGAGCCAAGTTTGGAAAACTAATGAAAATAGTTTTTAAAAACTTGTTTTTGTTTTTAGAAGTTGGCTAGGAATTTAGATGTTTCCTTAACAAACATGAAAATCATCGTAAATAATTTGTGAGAAAAGAAGCATCATTTTCTAACAAAAAATCAAATAGTTATCAAATAGGTCTTTAACATATTGGTTAAATGAAACACTATGAACCAATAGAGATAAAAAGAAAAAGTTAAAAAGTTAAGGTATAAGAATTAAAATGTAATTTTTGGGAGAAACCTTATATATTTAATTGTAACTTTTTTGATAACCTAACTGTAACTCAGCTAATTGAAATGTTACATTATGAATTAAAAGAAAGTGCGAATTTTCATTACCAAGTATTGTTAAGCTAAAAAACAACTATTAACTTTTTTTTTTTTTTTTTGTAAAATAATTAATTGTAATTATCCAAACTGTGTCCTTTTTTTTTTTTTTTTTTTTTTCAATTTTCATTAACGCGGCCTCAGCTCAGGTGTCAGAAAAAGGTACACCCTCTGTCCATTTTAATGCCGTTCAAATAATTCTCACTTTTGTTTTTTTGCCTCTTTAATTTCAAATTATTAATTAAATATAACATGGAAATATCTTATTTCTATTCCTTTTTTTAAAGTTCAATAAATGTGGATCAGATAATTTTTCAAAAAAAAAAAAAAAAAGTGGGAGAAGAAAGTTGTCTTTTAACTCTTTTAAGTCTTTAACTCTTGATTTATTAAGTTATATTCAAGTTGATAAAATGCTATTATTAAAAAAATATTCAATTATAAATTTAGATCTGACCTTAATTTTTAAGATGTAATCTCATACAATATAGTTTAGATTAAATTAAAATTTTAGTATTTGAACATTTAAAATTGTATCCAATATCATATCTATATCTAAGATTTGTATTTTGAAAAATTTTCAATAGGTTTGATCTTATGTTTATTACATTATTTTTTGTTAGTTCGACAACATGTAGAGTGGAGATTTTAACATTTGACATTTTAGTCAATTATATAACGCTTTAACTAATAGAGCTATGTTAAAGTTGGTTTTATTACATCAATTTAATGATTAGACGGCACATTAACAATATTATTTAACACGACAAGTTAATTTTGAGCAAGTTCAAACCTTTAGAGGCATAAAAGTAAGCCAGCGAAGTTAACTATAAGACTTCTTAGGCACAAATTTTTTAAGAGTCTTAAATAATTTTTTTAAAATACAATAATAAATAGATGCAAACTTATAGGTTCATCAACTTATTATAGTTTTTTAAGTTATACAAATTAAATAATCACAGCCCAAAAATTTAGGTGACTAAACTTATTATTTAACATAAAATCAATTTAGATTAAATTGGACTCCACTTTAAGAAACAACTCTCTCTTTTTCTTCTTCTTCTTTTTTATTTTCTATGAGATGTGATTTTCTAAATACATCTAACATATTTTGATGTTTATATCAACCAAACAACTCGTTTAAAAATAGGTTACTAACCATCAAGTTTAGAAAACATATTTGAATCTACCATTCATAAAAAAACAATACCAACATCCAACCATGGAAATTATGATTGATTTTTTAGTATAATAAACAAAGAGCGAAGATTTAAACCTCTAACTTAAAGAAAATGACGATATGTTTTAACCACGAAATTATGCTCATATTGGTCACTCAAGCTACGGGTTTTTTTTTTTTTTTTTTTGGTTCTTTTTTAGTTTAACAAATATGTGAGAGTGAGAGATTTGAACATTTAATCTATTAATTAAGGGTATATATCTTAAACCAGCTGAGTCATGTTTAGATTACTCGAGCTATGATATACCCATCACAAATTCACATGGAAATGAGAACAAACGAAAGAAGTAGAAGTTTGCTTTGTTTTATGTGGAATTGTTTAAGAATATATATTAAATTTAGGACAATGGTAAGTTAGGAAACTCCATTAGTGAAATTAATAAGATTAGGGGTGTAATAATGACAATAACAATATATTAATTGAGGTCAATAATACACGGAACACACTTACGTGGCAGTCTAGGGAGAAGCGCAGTTACTTAAAATTAAAAAATAAAATTAAAGAAAAAGAAAAAAAAAGAAAAAAAAAACCATTTCCCCCTTCCATATTGGAGAGGCTCCCTTTAATCAAAGTTCACAACCACTCCCTTCTTCAATTCCCCTTCTCCGCCTCCAAAATCCGCCGGTCGCTTTCCGATGACCGTCCCCGTCCTGTATTCCATCTGTTTCCGGCCTTGATTGCAGGTTCTAGGGAGGAGCGCCGGCCGGTTCTTCCGTTTTTAGGGAATCTGCGGCAATGAGTGCCGGCGCGGCGACGTTCCGGTCTATACTCGATAAACCCCTCAACCAGTTGACGGAGGATGACATTTCGCAGCTCACTCGAGAGGATTGTCGCAAATACCTAAAAGAAAAAGGTTTTTTTCTCTCTTCTTCGTTTCTTCAATTTCCATTTTTGTCCCTTTCTTCCCTCCATTTTTTTCCGGCGCCCCCAAATCACGGAAGCTTCCATTCTCTTTCTTCTTCTTCTTCTTCTTCCTTTTTTTTTTTTTTGCTCTTTAGCGGGTTCGAAGGAATGATTACGATTTTATTTTTGTTTTATTTTTAATTTTTTTGTTTGTGTGATTACACGTGTCGGGTCAGGAATGCGGCGGCCCTCGTGGAACAAATCTCAGGCGATCCAGCAGGTTATTTCTCTCAAAGCATTGCTTGAACCTTGTGATGATTCCGGCGCCGGTGCTCTCAGGAAGGTCGTCGTTTCGCCTCGGGTGAGTTTTGGTTTTGTAATTTTGCTTATGGGACCTTTTTCACTCAACCCTCTGTTTGGTTGCTGAGAAAATAAAAACTCCCCACCCATAAGGATGCTTGAAAATGTCGACTGAAAATCCTGTTTCTTTTACTTACTAAATGGAGGGTTTTCTTTGATCAACTTTTTTCATTTCTGGGCATATTTGTGAATGTTTGTCAAAGTTATTAGTGATGTTATTTAATGATGTATGTGTAGGTGAATTCAAATCAAGGCGATTCACCCAAAGAACTGAGTGATGATGCTCAGGTTACGATGTCAGTTGATGAATCTGCGTATAGCAATGTGGAGACTACAAAATCTACTCCTGAGGATCCACCGGCTGAACCAGACAACAAGGTCACCAGTCCCAGGTCTATCCTTAATTCATCTTTGACTTTCTGCTACTTCTTCCCTGTGGTGTGGCTTTGTGGATCATATATGTCTAGCAATTTCTATGCCTGAAAGTGATGTATGTCAGGTTGCGTTTCATCTTCTACCTTGCAAGTTTGTGCAGCTTTGCTTTTTCTCTCTGCGGACCACGGATGATTTAAACTTTCAAATGGAAGATTTACTGAGAATGCTTGCTTTTAAATGTTATGAATGAACTACAGATCCTTGTTTTTGCATTTATCAGTGCACTACCCTAAACCCTAAACACTAGGCATGGCAGAGATTTTAGGGATTAAAATGTGTGCAGAATCAAAAGAAAATGAAGCAATGCAGAAGTAATCTGTTATCTTAATTCTATTATCTGCTGGTCAAATTTAGAGTCCAAAGGTTGCTGAAAAGAAGTAACTCGAACTGTCGTGTTTAAGTTTGTTATCTTGTGGACCTATTGGTTTGGTCAGATGTTTTAAATTGCAAACATGTGCATAAGTTTGTGGGCACATCTTGCATTCTTTATTAAGTCACAGTCCTACGCAGTTAACACCATTTGCATCACTTGATGTATTCATGTATTCTTTCATTTTTTCTCAATGAAAGTTCGGTTTTTCATTAAAAAAATAAATCACTTGATGTATTCATGCTATAGCACTTGAGCTGAAACTTGATGGCCTATTTGTTTATTCTTGCTACGTGACTTGGTCTGATGGAAAATGACAATAATTCCCCGGTATTTTTTTTTGTTTATATTTCAAAAACTGGCTCAAATCTCAATGACTCTGATTTTGACATCTATGAAAAATATTCTGGAATTCTGCTTTGTTATACAGGCATTTTTTAGAGGATTTCTAATTTTTATATGATTTCCTCTTTTTCTTTCTTCAATAAAATTTGTACCGACTGAAAAGAGATGGCGAATATTTTAATGGTTGGCAGAGATCAATGCGATACAAATGGAGTGGATGGCCAAATGACAATTTTCTATTGTGGCAAGGTGAATGTGTATGATGGAGTTCCACCAGATAAGGTTTAGATGTTATCTCTTTTTTCGATTCTTGGAGAATATTTGTCATGGACGTGATCTTTTTTCCCCTCCCTTTCAACATGTTGTAGTCATTTATGGAATTTTTGCAGGCATGGGCAATCATGCATCTCGCAGCTAGTCCAATTCATTTCCCTCAGAATCACCCCTTGGGTGGAACTGCTGCATGTCAGTCCCCACCATGTCTTTTGCAGAATGCCAATGAGAGAGATGACTTTTTTCCTCCTAGTGCTACTATCTATCGGAATGTGCATACAGGTGAATATGTGGGTTATAGTAATTTTGTTGCAAACGACTTTTCGTGCTTTGAAAACTTATCCATGGCCTCAATTCCACTTTGACTTGGTGCATTTTAATTGGGCCATACTTCTGGCGGGTAATTTAGCAACTACGGGTCTGACATCAACATTTTGTGGTTGATAGATGGGTCTTGATTGTGGCTGTTTTCACTTTCTCCATTAAGCTACACATTTTTTCTGCTGTAAACTGCATCTTAGAGTTGGAAGTCTTGATTTTGTATTCATATTTCCTAAAAAATAAAGTTTAGTAATGGTGGTAACTAGTTAAGTGACAGATTACGTTTTGACTTGACAGAGAAGATGGTTGAGTACCCTCAGCAGCAGCATGTAAAAGGAACCAGTACTCGAGATTCCGGTGAGCATTCTGTTTGCTTGCAATTTTGTTAATTGCATTGTGAAAATAAAGACTCTGCATTTCTCATGTTTGCTAGAAAAGTACATAACTCTGTTCTTTGTCCCAGTAATTTCGAATCTGCTTTTATGCCTTTGGACAAATTTTGTTGTGATAGTTTGTATAAATGTACAACTACAAGCTTTGTATTCCCAACCCAACTACCTTTGTTCCTTGATAAATGAATTTCAACCCTGATAGTCTTGTCTTGAGGGGTTCCATTATTATAATGTAATAACTTGAAAGTCACAGTCAATGGTAAGTTATATAGCTTATAACTCCATGCTGTAAAAGTTCCTGTTTTTGCTGCTACTGTGTACCATACTAAATTGTTATCTTCACCTCGTGAGTTCCCATTTAGTTTGACCAGTCTCCATGACGTTTCTTTTCCTCCCGTGTCCATGCAAATAACTCACAGCTTCCCATAGAAACAACTGATCTAATTAATAGTTTTTCATAAAATATTCTGGATTTTCATATTAGATGTTGAGGGTCAGGCGAGTCGGAAAGTTTCATTACAGAGATATCTTGAAAAGCGAAAAGACAGGTACCTTTGACTATAGTTTGTTTTTCAGTTATAAGCCCATAATGATGACATCTTGCATGGTAGATAAGCTTTGCGGTCTCCAATCTCATTTCGTTCATTTCCCTCCCATCTTTGTGGTTAAATTTCTGTAAGGGGAAGGTTAAAGAACAAGAAAAATACAGGATTGTCTTCTTCTAGCCTGGAGGGGTATATGAACCATCAAATGAGGACGCACGTATCCAATAAGAATTTAGGTCAGATTGTGACAAGCTCTTTATCCCCAACTGGAGTAGCAAAAGCCTTCGTTGGAACAGCTGACAATCAGCCAAAACATGCATGTTTTCCTGTCGACCTTAATGTCAAAGGTAGAGCTATAGAGCTTTTATATTAGCAGTTGACTTTTTACTAGCATTTATATGCATTTGCATTACTCATTAAAACTGGTAATAAATCGATTGGTTGCAAATAGTTCCATTAAATCACTTTCTCAACTAAGATGTCTATAAATTTACCAGCATTTTCTGTAGACTCAATTGAAATTTTTTTAATGAATTTACGCAAGTTTTCTTTGCCTTGGCCTCTTGCCACCGTTGACTATTGTTAATTTCTGAAGCAATACATTGATATGAGCAATATGATTCCCATGTTTAAGATTATACGTTTTTCTAATGAATTAAGACTGAAAGAATCCAACGGCGAAGTAAATGGCATGAGTTATTTTTTTCTTTTTGAGTCAACATGTGAGGGTAAGAGATTTGAACTTTTGATCTCTTGGTTGAAGATATATGCTTTAACTTGTTGAACTATGCTTAGGATAGCACTGAGTTATGAAAATTATGCTTTGGGTGTTGTTAGTTACTAGCTCCGAAAAGGTTTCCTTAATTTGACCGAGGAACTTGATATCAGTTTTAGGTGTCACTTAGCTGATGTATAACAGGATCTGGTTATAAATACCATAAGAAGAACATAAAGAAAATTAAAAGATTATCTTGTGGTTTAGTTGTTTGATGGTTCTTAGTCAAAATATATGGTATAAAGTTGTTTGATATCTCAGTTTGGGAGCTACTTTTTATGCAGATATCCAGGAGTGCTGAGTTCGACAACACGTTGATGGCATGCTACTTCAGAAATCATCCTTGTGATTGACAAGAACTTGAGAGAAAGAAGAGGAGCAAAGTCGAGAAATGGTTGTCTGTTGCATGATTTGGCTGCGTTAAGGAGCGTTATGTAGGCCTTCACTAACCAGTCATATTTTGGAGATCTTGCATGGGAGAGGTGTCTATATACGAACGATATGAGTATCTCACTCAGCTGATCAATTTTGTAACTCGGACACGGTGTCGCTACCGTTGCTAGGATGATTAGGGAATTTGTTCAAGTTTCTGCTGTCGAGGCTTATTGGGTTGAGATGATCATGCAATATTGGATACGTCCAGTTCTCATGCATTATGTATAAAAATGTATGCTATCTTTTCTGTGCCAAGACCCTCTCTTTCTGTGTATACCAGATTCAAATATGCAAGCGCTTGGCACCCAACCTCAAAAACCAATGCTTCTTTTCAATCATTCACAACCTTCTAACTCTCCCTTGTCGCGTTCGTTACCGTTCGGTCAAGCCTCACTTAACTAGAACTACATAATTTTGTATCTTACTTCGGTAGAATAGCGACTTAGAACTCGAGATTTAACAGTTTTAAGCCTTTTGCTCTCAGATGATAAAGACAATATTGATAGAAGTAGAGGGAACTCTTGAGATGGGATGAGATGAAAGAACTTAAATTGATATGTAATGGAAAGTAGAAATTTGCTAGAATGTTAGGATGAAAATTTGATGTGGCAAAATGTCCTTCTATCAAACTTAATCTAGTTAAGTGTCTTAGTCATTATGTTGTTTTGAGTCACTGCAATGTTGATATTTCGTCTAATATTCTAATGAATTTCTAGTTTTGAAACGATTATGAAAAGTTAAAGTAATGTTGTAACTTTTGAAAAAATAAGAGTATTTTTAAAACAAAGAACTTTTTTCATAAGTTAGCCTAATAACAAATCTTGTAACATATGGAACAAAGCATTATGCCAAGTTGATAATATAAAAATAAAAGAGTAACCAATTTAATTGATTTATTTTAACTTAATTGAAATTATATAATAAAATAGTTACATAATTAGTCACACAACCAATTATAAACCAAAATATTAAAGCCATGTTTGATAACTATTTAGTTTTTGAAAATTAAGTTTGTTTTCTCCCAATTTATATACAATGGTTTTCACATCTCCTAAGTAAATATTTGAATTATTAGCTAAATTCTAAAAATAAAAACAAGTTTTTGAAAATTATTATTTTTTAGTTTTCAAAACATAGCTTGGTTTTTAAAAACATATGTAAAAAGTAGGTAACAAAATAAAGAAATCTATAGGTAGAATTAGTATTTATAGTCTTCATTTTTAAAAACTAAAAAATAAAAAATTATATAGTTATCAAAATGGCCTAAATAATTATTAAACGAGGCTTAGATATTTTTCCCAACCTCTTTTTACTTTCATATTTAAAATTCATGAATGATGCCAAAATCGTTCCAAGAACTTAACATCAAAATTTACATTATTTATTAGGCGTAAAATCCAAATCCATGTCGCTATTTCATGGATTTTTTTCCTGGTCGTAAAAATTTTATAATCGACGTCATCTACACGCCACAAGATTGAAAAAAACTCCATCCGTACACGTGGCAGCCCCAGCGACATTAATTAAAGAAAAAAAAAAATCTTTGATTCGAATCTTCAAGTTCAGCCGAGAGTTTCTGTTCCTTACGCCGGCCATTGGCTTTAAATTTGGAGCTCGGCGGTTAATCGGAGCATATTCTCGACGATTCAACGCAGTGAACAAGTTCAGAGAGCTCGTTCAAGAATGGCGATTGAGGTGAGTCGACTGAACCGACTGCTCTTTATTGGATATCGACATTGACTCAAAAGATTGATGAAGGAAACTTGTCTTTGTGTAGGCTTGGTTTATGGACGACAGCAATGAAGACCAGAGGCTTCCTCATCACCGTAACCCTAAAGAGTTCGTCTCCATGGATCAATTAGCAGGTGCCCTCCCGTCCTCCTTACGAAAGCTTCTGTAGAAATTTTTGGCTATTTGATTGAATTGAATGGATTATCTGCAGAATTAGGAGTGTTGTACTGGAAATTGAACCCTAAGGAATATGAAAACGATGAGGAATTGAAGAAAATCCGAGAAGACAGGGGATACAACTACGTGGTCTGCGAATATTCACTAATCCGTCGGCGTTTTCCAATTCTATTTTATGGTCAAATTTTTGTTGATGAGTTTCGTTTGGCTTGAGATATGTAGGATTTACTTGATATATGCCCAGAAAAACTTTCCAATTACGAAGCGAAGTTGAAGGATTTCTACACGGAGCACATTCATGCCAATGAGGAAATTCGTTACTGTTTGGATGGAACTGGCTACTTTGATGTTAGGGACAAGAACGACCGTTGGATTCGCATCTGGATCAAGCCCGGCGATCTTATCATCTTGCCGGCCGGTATCTACCACCGTTTTACTCTGGATACCAATAACTATGCCAAGGTAGAATTAAATATCATAACTTTGAGGATTGTCATTTTATGGTATTATCAATACGTTACAATATTCACAGTATTATCAATATGATTGGATTATTTGCAGTTAATGAGGCTGTTCCAGGGAGAGCCAATTTGGACCCCGTTTAACCGACCACAAGAGCAGCATCCAGCAAGGAAAGAGTACCTCAAGACCTTCACTGAGAAAGCTGGAGTGGCACTCGAGGCTCATTAAAGACTTATGTATTCTTCTGTACTATGGCAATTAATACAAAGCTATGGGGTTTAGCTCAGGCTGTATATTGTTGGGTATGGCTTTGATTAAATACTGTATAAATTTGGTAACTGCTGTTGAAACATGGTTTAATAAATGTCTGAACTTCATATTTATAAATTGATCTTCTCAAAAAAATTGTAATTTGAACCATTTTGGAAAATGTTTGGCCCCATTCGATTTTATGTTTTAATGATAGAGATTTCTCTCTTGCAGAATTAGAAGATATGGAATCTCGAATATAAAATACTTATATACTAAAAGACAATCATTTTTTTTTTGTTATGCTTAAATCACATTTATTTTTATTGTTCTACAGGACCCTATATTTGTGTTCATTAATACTATAAGCGCATAGTACCTTACCACGAAAGCCTGTTCCATAATGCTTTACAAATTATTGAATTTATATGTCAGATGAACAGTGCAATAATTTCCATATGAATACTGTTCTTTTATTACATGTCAATTATATTCGTCCCTACAGTTTTGAGGGTTAGCTATGGTGTTTTTGCTTTAGAGATTATAAACTTTTTTAGTTCTCTTGCTGACAAGAAAGTTTCATGCCTCTTCGAGATCAGAGGCTTGTTTATCACTGGAAACCAAGGAAAATTTGTAGCCAGTAGCCACAAAGCAACTCTCTGGTAAGCATCTTCTAAATTTGCAACATTGATGTTAATTATATGCTCTTTCTATCCATTCTCGCCAGGCTTCTGATGAATGATCTAACATTTTCGATTAGTTGTCTTGTGCACTTGGATTGCCAAATATTGCAGCTATACTGATATCCGAATCCCACATGCCTACCTTACAAGCTTCATTTATATTGTCTAGTTAACACAAAGAGTGCTACTTCTTAAGTGTTACGAACTTTTTTAAAGCCGAGTTTGATTCCTTTGCAGGTAGAATTTTGTCAGTCAGCAGCCTTGTGCTGCTGCTGGAGTTAGATTCTATGACAGCGGGGACCTAGTTGCTTGCTTTGATCTAAAAGGCTGTGCTTACCAGTTGTTCTTCTCTGCTGCTCAACTGCTCCTAAAAAGTGTCTCAATTATTTCATATTCAGCAGAAGGTGAGTTAAAAAATGAACAGCATTTCAAAAAAAGATTTCAAAATGTTGTTGAGCGCGAATATATAGGGTTTTTTTTTTTTTTTTTTGTGTGTGGGGTGCGTGGAATAATAGTTTTTAATGTTGAGACAATGAATATGTGACCCATCTCTTGAATCCTACTAGGGTGTACCAAACACAATGGAAACGTTATGTGAACCATTGAAATGTGGGCACTGAATGAAGTTACAGAGTTATATGATTCGCAGTTTAGGTTCAGATAACCGAGTCGGTGCTAGTTTCCATTCCTACGGAGTTCATGGGAGCCCATTGAAATATTACGAATAAACCCATAAAGTTGTGGTTTCTAATATATTCAACATTCACAAGTCTTCCTTTGCATCATATGAAGAAGATTGTTCATTTCTCACGACTTATTTGGTTCAGGAAGAATGAATTACGAGATATTTTTAAAAAATAAAAGGCAAAATATCTGTTTGGTCCTTCAATTTTACATTTGGTTCCCTTTTGATCTATGAGTTTTTCAACTCAACAAATTTACCTCTGAAGTTTGCATTTGGTAGCACTCTTGGTCCCTTCGTTAGCTTTTCTGTTAATTTCTATCGGAAAGCTAATGTGACACCTATTTTTTATTAAAAAAATATTTTTTCTAATTGTTTTAATTATTAAAAAAATATTATTTTATAATTTTATTAATATTTTCTATTTTTAGTTTTAAAAACATTTATTATTATTTCATTTTTCCTCTCTTCATTCTCCCTCCTTTCTTCAATACAATCGCCGCCGCCCGCTACTTCCACCTCCCTCCTTCTTTTCTCTTCTCTCTTCTTCTTTTCTTCTTTTTTTTCTTCTCATCCTCTTCTTCTTCCTTTTCTTTCTCCCCTTTCCCCACTTTTTTCTTAAAAAAAAAAGGTTGGCCAAATCTGGGTGTTCGTTCCAAATCTGGGAACGAACACGTTCTAGATCTGGAACAAACGCTCAGATCTAAGCGTTCCAGATCTGGGTTTAATTTTTTTAAGGGTTTTAATCATCTTTTGCTTTGTTGGTAAGGTTTTATTTACTTTTCCCTGAAAATTGGAGATTCTTTCTGCTTTTCCTTTTGTTTTCTCTGTTCTTGATTATTGAATTTGCATATCATTTCCATTGATGAACTTTTTGGCAACTGAGCTACCACCAGTTTTTGAACAATTGGTTAGCTTTGTCTGGATGCTATGGTTTTGTAGAATTTTCCCTCAATCTTTATGTTTCTTTCGCTTCTTTTCATTTTCCTTTTTCTCTTTTCTATTTTTCGGGTCTTATAGTTTCCTTGAGACAAAAGTATTTTTTTTTGTAACATAAATAGTTTGTTTGGATGCTCTAGGTTAATTTTTTTTTTTAAGAGAATAGTGAGGAAGCAGAGAAAGAAGAGCAAGAAGAAGAGAGAGAAGAAAAAAAGTAGAAGAGAAGAAGGAGGAGAAGAAGAGAAAAGAAGGAGGGAGGTGGTGGTAGCGGGCGGTGATGGCAGTCGATGACGGTGGTGGGCGATGGTGGCGGCAGTCGGCGGTTGTGTTGAAGAAAGAAGAAGAAAGAAGAATGAGGGAGAATGAAGAGAGAGAAAAGAGAAATAATAATAATAATGGAAAAAATCATTTTTTACCCTAAACTTTGCATGTTGTATCAATTTTAACTCTGAACTTTCAATTTCATCAATTTAGACCTCAAACTTGGTAGATTGTACTAATTTTAATCCTGAACTTTCAATTTCATCAATTTAAACCTCAAACTTGAATAAGTGTATCAATTTACACATTCGATTAAATTTTCGTTTCAATCCCCATTAGAAATGTTTCTCACATATGCCCAAGGCCACTTATTGCTATATGATATGTACTTGTTTATTATTTTTTAAAAAAATTTACCAAAAAATAATTAAATCATTCCAAATCGAGTCGCCACCATCATGAAAACTACAAACTTGACTCTCGAAAGTAGGACCCATATGAAAATAAATGGACTCTTGTGTTTCCCCTCGTTTTTGGTGTCGATACCAACAACGACGAGTATAACAAAGATCCAAGCCATGGCGGTTTCGTCGACTTTGGTGGTGAGGAGTTTAAGCTCGACTAAAATGAGGGAGAGAACATGAAAGACAGTGATGGATAAAGTGGCGCCATGAACACAATGAACTGGTTATAGCCGAGTTTATCAACCTCATCGACAGTCTTACGTAGGATTAAAGTGACATCGACGCTAGAGAGGAAGGGGACAGATTCCGATGAGGCGCCAAATGGAGAACAAATCAAGCTCAAGACTGATGAGAAATTTAAAAAAAAAAAAACCAATATTGGAAACCGATTCAAGAATGAGAGTTACTCCATTGAGAAAAAATATGATACAAATAAGCTTTGTTTCTACTAAAAGTCGATGGATTGAGTAGAATCCTACCTTAAAATTGGAAAACTCTTGATTGATGAAATAAAAAAAAAAATCAGCAAAATTAGAGAAAAAAAAGAAGTGAAGAAAAAGTCATGTTCTAAAATTGAAAAACATTATAGCGAGTCTACTCCAATTTTCTTCAGCAATTTTTTTTTATAAAAAAAATAACAAATATGTATTTGTTATAGAGCAACACGTAGTTTTAGACATGTGTGAGAAACCTTTTTAATGAAGATTGAAATGAAAACTTAACAAATGGTGTAAATTGATACACTTTGTGAAGTTTGAGGTTTAAATTGATGAAATTGAAAGTTAATGGTTAAAATTGATACAATCTGCCAAGTTTGAGGTCTAAATTGATGAAATTGAAAGTTCAGGGTTAAAATTGATACAACATGTAAAGTTCAGGGTTAAAAATGATTTTTTCCCTAATAATAATAATCAATATTTTAAAAATAAAATATTAATAAAATTATAAAATAATATTTTTAATAATTAAAAAATAAAAAAAATATTTTTTTGAATAAAAAATAGGTGCCACGTCAGCTTTCCATTAGAAATTAACAGAAAAGCTGAGAGAGGGACTAAGAGTGCTACTAAATACAAATCTCGATAGTAAATTTGTTGAGTTTGAAGACTAAAGGACCAAAAAGGAACCAAACTCAAAATTGAGGCACCAAAAAGATATTTTGCCAAAAATAAATATGGTAGTTTTTGAATGAGATTTAGAAATAAGGTCATTTATTTGATTTTACGGTGGTTTAGAATGAAATAATCTTTTTTGAAAGATGATTGGACGAGAGAATTTCATTACATGTAGTGTTGTAGCCATGACAGAGCGGGGAACTGAACTGTTTTACTCATGTCTGCAGTGGTAACAAGTAACAAGTTTCAAATGACGAGAGGTCTAACGTAGCTTTCAGCCCCTTAATGAGGTATCTGCGAAGTTCCACATAAAATTGGAGAAAACTTCATATTCTCGCTCACCTCTAACTTCATCAATTGGCACAGCATCACTAATTTCTTTCAAATCCTCCTCTGTTAGCTGCACGCCCAATGATCCAATGTTGCTGTCAAGGTTCCCAACTTTGGTTGTCCCTATTGCGGAATGGAAAACGAAACAAAGAGTTGGAACTGTCTACAGAGCATTCAATCTTTTCTCAACATCCTATGTTATATTTATCTGACTTATGAGAGTCTCAATATATGGACTGTTAATATAACGTGGAGAGACAATGACATTGCAAAGATTTGATTCCAAGATCTTCTATTTTGATAGTCTATACCTACTAAACACCATTAGATTAACTTCAATCTTATTTTGTTTTGAAATGTTGTCATTCAAGATTTTATGATGAAAGTTTCTCTCTTTGCTATCTATTATTGGCATTCTTCAAGTAACATTCTTACAGCTCCATTTTGGACAGAAAGAGGAAGGTATTTAGCGTACCTGGGATGGGAACTATATCAATACCCTGATGGAGCAGCCACGCTAAAGCCAACTGAGCTGTCGTGCAGTGATGCTTGGCAGCCAGATCAACAAGCCGTTTGTAAATAGCTTCATTTTCTTCTAAACTCTCCTTGCAGAATCTTGGGTGTTTAACCTGTCAACACAACGTATCCACGAGTTATGATAAGCAGATTCCATGGCAGAACTTACTCTGAATTCTCCTTTTACAAACTTACCAGCAAGCTCTCACTGGGCAAGCTCTCTGCAACCGCCTTTCCGCCAAAGAAACCTCGACCCAGAGGACTGTAAGCCACCATCCCAATTCCAAGCTCTCTGCAAAACACCACCCCTTCATCCACCAGTCTGTCAAGATATAACTTTGTATTAGTTGCCTTTTCTCACCTGCAAAGTGGGATTATCTCATCTTCAGTGTCACGGCTCCACAGCGAATACTCCATCTGTAAAGCAGTGATTGGATGAACTGCATGGGCTCTCCGGATCGTGTCTGCACCAGCTTCAGACAGACCAATGTACTTTATCTTCCCCTCCTCCACCAGCTTCTTCAGCTCTCCCATCTTCACATCCATTCATCAAAGTTTCAAAAGGTGATTGTTATTTGAAACAGTGGAAGAAGAAAACTCAATATAGTCGTCAATGGAAGAAAGAGCTCACAGTTTCCTCAATTGGCACAGATGGGTCAACACGATGCTGATAATAGAGGTCAATGTGATCAACTTGAATTCTCTCGAGGCTCGCTTCACAGCACTTCCTTACGTATTCGGGTGTCCCATTTACTGCAAATTGGAAGTCCTCTAATCGCACATGCCAAATTTTGTAGCTAACTGAATCTTCTCTCGAGGAAGCTGTTTCAAGGCCTGGAATATGATCGTCTTCAGCTAATTGGTAAGTATTCAAACTCCATAACTTTTCAAAGTTTGTGTTATAGAAAATACACCTTTCCGACCATGATTTCATTGTCATGATCTGCTCCATAAAGATCGGAAGTATCAAAAAAGGTTATGCCTCTAGTGAAAACTTGTTTGATCATGCGACATCCATCTTCATGAGTGAGGGGAACATTGTAAAGTCCCGAGAGTCCTGCACATCCGAAACCCAACCTTGAAACCTGCAACCATTTCACAAAGAATAATTTTCATATCCCATCAAGATCGAACCTCTGCTTGGTAAAGTTCAACTTTTTCCCAATCAAACCAAAAATTTGGGATTCTCCAAAGTTTTATTGTTTGTTTTTTCAAGTTCCCATTTCTCAGGTGTAATCAATCTTACCTCCAATCCTTGGCTACCCAGCTTCACTCTGGGGATTTGGATCTGATTTTGAGGATTTTCCTCCATTTTGCTGTTATCAAAGAGCTTAGTTTGCAGATGTTGCAATTGCCTGTGAGAAAGTAAAGGGGAATTTCGAGGCTGTTGGGTTCTCTATTCTTAAAGTTTAAACTCAATGATGATACTTTTTCCTTTTCCCCATTGATTGGCCTTTGACAGACCTCCTTTCCAACAATTTCTTTGTTTATTCTCAGGGCTGAGTTTTATGGTTTACTTACAAGGAATCCTGCATTAAAGTATTTTGTGGTGGTGCGTGAATAGAAAATGCTAACAACCGATAAGACATACGACCTTATTTTTTAGATTTTTAAGTCTATTTCTCCTGCCTTTCTTTCATAATTTATGTTCGAATCCCAACCACTCCAATCCAACCTGCTAGGTTAATGTACGATGATTAACTCTTAAATATTTCTTTAGTTAATTTTTTATTTGATCAATAATTAAATTGATACGATGAGTTTGTTATTTGCTATGTATTCTTAATAATTTATTATAAGCTTTCGAAGTTTATTTTTTGAAATTGTATATAGTTAACATCTTCGGTCATATTTAGGACAAGGCAACTAATTTTTTTTTTCTTCAAATAAAGAATTATCAAACCCCTCTTTAAATAATCATTATTTGTAAAACATTGGTTGCACTCTTGGACAATTTCCTCTCTGGATAAAAGACTACTATGGAACTTTAGTTGCATTTTTCCCTTTGAATGAGGGACCACTGGGAAATTAGTAGTATATATTATTCCCAAATCACAATCTTTTCTTCAAGGACAAGGGACTATTAAGTCAAATCATTATTATATTGACATTTGACCAAGGCTTACCAACATAAATCTGGGTGAGCTTGATATAATTTTTGGAGTGGAGAGTTTTGAAAAGGCTTTTAGCTAATTAAAAGCTGATTTAGAGCCTGTTTGAAATGACTTTTTAAGTGCGTAAAAATATTTTTTTTGCACTTAAATTTTTTTAAAGCACTTAGAAGAAAGTCATTTCAAATTGGCCCTTAAAAATTTTCGTAGTGTTAAAGGTGTTCAAAAATTTTAAAACATTTTAAAGCACTTCTAGATAAAACAATTAATTAATGCTTCTTTTAAGAGTGATTTTAGAAGAAATGGCATGCTTAAGAACCATTTTTTTTTTTTTAATTTATAAAATGTCATCTCCAGCTTACTATAAACTTTTAGGATTTACTTCTCTCATTTGGCATATGGTAATTTTCATCGGATAAAGAAGATTGTTCATTTTGTATGATTTGTTTGGTTGAGGGAGAATGATTTACGTGATTCTTTTTTCATATATGAATATCATATTTTATGAATGAGATATAGAAATAAGGTCATTTATTAGATTTTATGGTAGTCTTGAATGAAATCATCTCTTTGGAAGGTGATTAGATTTGAAGAGACAATTTTCAGGAAATGTAGTGTGAGCCCATGACAGAGCTAGGAACTGAAGTATTTACTCATGTCTGCAATGATTACAAGTTTCAATTGATGACAGGTCTAAAGTTGCTTTCAGCTCCTTAATGGGGTGTTAGCAAATTCCCACATATATTTGGAGAAAGCATCATATTCTCTCTCACCTCTAACTTCATCAATTGGCACAGCGTGGCCAATTTCTTTCAAATCCTCCTCTGTTAGCTTCACACCTAATGGTCCAATGTTGCTGTCAAGGTTCCCAACTTTGGTTGTCCCTATTGCAGAATGGAAAACCAAACAAAAAGTTGGAATTGTCTAACATGAAATAGGAAGCGAGAAACATGAACGTTACTATTAAATATTTCAAATGTAATCAGTTACATTTATATAGATGGTTAGAGTTTGTTATAAACTGCAGTTGTATTTTGGGCTATATATATTCTTGAGGGATAAATCACCAATATAAGACAGAGAGTTAATTCAGTATTAATAAAACTCTTTTCCCTCATTACACGTGTTATGGTATCAGAGCATTTTCGTTTCTCTCTGTTCATTTCAGAGGAATTTTAGAATTTTTTTTACGAGGGATTTTCTCTTCTAGGTTCATTCTCTCTGTTACTAGGGATTTTCTGCCCTTCCTTCTTCATGGCTGAGAAAACTTCTGCGAGCAATTCAGCCTTGGGTTTAACTGATCTTGAAGTGCAATTGAATCCGTATCTCTTGCATCATTCAATCGCACCAACTACAACGCTGGTAACACAACCTCTTATTGGCGCCAGCAATTACATCTCATGGAGCAAAGCGATGTTACTCGCTCTATCTGGAAAGAACAAGATCGGATTCATAACTGGATCGATTAAGAAACCTGATGAAAATCAACCAAATCTGATGTCCGCTTGGCAGTGCAATAACGACATCATCACTTCTTGGATAATAAATTCGGTATCACCTGATGTTGCAGCAAGTCTCGTGTATGTCTCGTGTATACTGGTTGTGCAAAAGATATTTGGGACGAATTGAAGGAGCGCTATCGTCAAATCAATGGGCCTCACATTTATCAGTTGCGGAAAGATCTTGTTACCACTTCTCAAGGCCTATCTTCAGTCGAGACATATTATGTGAAACTTACCACTCTTTGGCAAGAATTAATTGAATACAGGCCTCTTGAAGATTGCACATGTGGAGGTTCGAAGGCCTTACTTGAATACATGAATTCTGAATTTGTAATGACGTTCTTGATGGGGCTCAATGATTCGTATGCTACACTTCGCGCTCAAATTCTGATGATCAATCCTTTACCTCCGATCAACAAAGTTTTTTCCCTCGTCATTCAAGAAGAACAACAACGTAATGTTGGTCGATCATCCCACTCCATTGAATCAGTTGCCTTATTGGCCACAACTAATGCTCTTAAGCGTGGAACTGCTGATCGATTCAAGAAAAAGGAAGGACAGAGACCAATTTGTTCACACTGTGGTATTAAAGGACATGTGGTTGACCGCTGTTACAAGCTACATGGCTATCCACCTGGGTACAAATTCGGGAACAACAACTCTTCTCAGAATCAGAGACTGGCTTATTCTTCTAACTCAGTTAGTGCAGATAAATCCTCCGATGGTGTCCAGAATAATCAATCTGCTTTTCTTGCCAGCTTAAGCACTGATCAATATACACAATTGATGAATATGTTGCAAAATCATTTGACAGTGACCAAATCTGATTTTGGATCCAAGTCTGAGTTCAATCACGTAGCAGGTACATGCCTCTCTGCTTCTCTCACTCCTCAAAATCCGCATCTTAAGACTTGGGTGATTGATTCGGGCGCCTCTGCTCCTATTTGTTCCAATCAATCTTTCTTTGTTAATATGAGGCCTGCTACTAATACATTTGTTATCCTACCAAATCAGACTCGTTTTTCTGTCAAATATGTTGGCGATATCAAACTCGGAGATGATATGGTTCTCCTTGATGTTCTGTATATCCCATGTTTCTCATATAATCTGTTGTCGGTCAGTGCATTGCTTAGAGATTCTCGATACACTATTAATTTCTGTGGTCAAACCTGTTTTATTCAGGACAAGTTACTATTGAAGACGATTGGCAAGGTTGAGTGTGTCGATGGCCTTTATCTGCTTGGTATGACTGTTGATTTACTTCCTAATAATGTCAATGCTGCAGCCCTGGTATGTACAGCATCTTCAGCTACCTGGCATCAACGACTTGGCCATCTTTCTACTGCAAAACTTCATATTTTGAAGAATAGTTTGCATTTCTTTGATTCTATTTCTCAGCATGATGTTTGCCACATTTGTCCGTTGGCCAAACAAAGGCGTCTCTCCTTCCCTGCTCATAATCATATGGCTGACAATGTATTTGATTTGATTCATTGTGACATATGGGGGCCATTTAGTACTCAAACTCATGCTGGTTTTTCCTATTTTTTGACTTTGGTAGATGATTGTTCAAGATATACCTGGGTATATTTGTTGAAAAATAAGAATGATGTTTTGCATGTTGTTCCCCGTTTCTTCAAGATGATTCAGACTCAATTTTCTAGAGTGATTAAAATCTTCCGGTTAGATAATGCTCCTGAATTATCTTTTACTGAATTTTTTGCTTCCACTGGAACATTGCATCAATATTCTTGTGTTGCTACCCCACAACAAAATTCAGTTGTTGAGCGTAAACATCAACACCTTCTAAATGTTGCTCGTGCACTAATGTTTCAGTCACAGGTTCCCCTCTCTTTTTGGGGTGAATGTGTCCTTACAGCTGCTTATTTGGTCAATAGGACACCTATGCCTTTATTATCTAACAAGGCTCCATATTCTTAGTTGTTCATGAAGGACTTTGATTACTCTTATTTGCGTGTATTTGGTTGTTTGGCTTATGCATCAACCTTATCTGTCCACCGCAAGAAATTCGATGCTCGTGCTCGTCCTTGTGTTTTTGTTGGTTATCCGGCTGGAATTAAGGGGTACAGGTTATATGATATTGTCAACCAACAGTTCTTCATTTCCAGAGATGTGCTTTTCTTTGAAGAATTATTTCCCTTTCATTCCATCCAAAAGGGATCTATACATTCAACTCCATCACTTTTAAATCAGTTCGTCCTACCTTGTTCAATCTCTGAAGATTTCATTCAGTCTTCCCCATCCATCTCTACTGAAACTCATAATCTTCCATCTGCTGTTGGAATTTCAAATGGTGGTATATCTACTGATTTACAGGAAGATTCTTTACTTGATGATTCCCATCATGATGCTTCTATTGCATCCTCCCATACTGCTGACTTACATTCTGATGCTGTCTTATCAGCCCCATCACCCATTGCTCCAAGACAGTCCACCAGACAACGATTCCCACCAACATATCTTAAGGACTTCCACTGCAATTTGTTGGCTCACAAACATAATCAGTCATCTGCTCCTTTCTTCCTTGGTAAATATCTCTCTTATGATGCTTATTCACCTGCTCACAAGAAATTTCTCTTGCATGTCGCCACAGAATATGAACCAACCTATTATCATCAGGCTGTAAAATTTCCACATTGGCAACAAGCAATGACTGATGAATTAAATGCTATGGAAAGGACCAATACTTGGTCTGTCATTTCTTTGCCAATTGGCCACCACACTATAGGTTGCAAGTGGGTCTATAGAGTCAAGTATAAAACAGATGGGACCGTTGATCGTTATAAAGCCAGACTTGTGGCTAAAGGATACAATCAACAAGAAGGGGTTGATTTCCTTGACACTTTCTCCCCAGTAGCCAAAATTGTGACTGTCAAAATATTTCTTACTTTGGCTACATCTTTCAATTGGCCTCTTGCCCAAATGGATATAAACAATGCTTTTTTGAATGGTGACCTATTTGAAGAAGTCTATATGGCCTTGCCTTTGGGATATATTGTTCCTCACGTATCTACTAAGGGGGAGAAGTTTGTTTGTCGATTGCACAAATCCATCTATGGCCTAAAACAAGCCTCACGCCAATGGTTCCCCAAAATGCTTCATTTACAGAACCAAACTACCAGAGGCAATTCAATCTTTTCTCTCTTTTTACCATCTATTATTGACATTCTTCGACAAATAACATTCTTATAACTCCATTTTGGACAGGAAGAGGCAGATCCATAACGTACCTGGGATGGGAACTATATCAGAACTCTGATGGAGCAGCCATGCTAATGCCAACTGAGCTACCGTACAGCAATGCTTTGCTGCCAGATGAACAAGCCGTTTGTAAATAGCTTCATTCTCTTCTAAACTCCTTGCTGAACCTTGGATGATTAGTCTGGCAACACAATATATCCATTAGTTATGATAAGCAGATTCCATGGCAGAACTTGCTCTGAGCTCTCCTTTTACAAACTTTACCAGCAGGCTCCCTCTGGGCAAGCTCTCTGCAACCGCCTTTCCGCCAAAGAAACCTCGATCCAGAGGACTGTAAGCCACAATTCTAATTCCAAGCTCTCTGCAAAACACCACGACTTCATCCACTGAGTCTATCAAGATATAACTTTGTATTATCCTATTGCCTTTTCTCACCTGCAAAGTGGGATTAACTCATCTTCAATGTCACGGCACCACAGCGAATACTCCATTTGTAAGGCAGTGATTGGATGAACTGCATGGGCTCTCCTGATCGTATCTGCACTTGCTTCAGACAAGCCTATGTACTTTATCTTCCCCTCCTCCACCAGTTTCTTCAGCTCTCTCATCTTCACAATTAGTCATTAAAGTTTCTAATAGTGATGTTCTTTTCTTCTTTTGAAACAGTGGGAAAAGAAATCTCAATACAGTGTCAAAGGAAGAAAGTACTCACAGTTTCCTCAATGGGCACAGATACGTCGTCACGATGCTGATAGTAGAGGTCAATGTGATCAACTTGAAGCCGCTTGAGACTTGCTTCACAGCACTTCCTTACATATTCTGGTCTCCCATTTACCGCAAATTGAAAACCTCCCAATGGCACAGTGCCAAATTTTGTAGCTACCTGGATCTTCTCTCGAGGGAGCTGGTTCAGGGCCTGGAATATGAACATCTTCAGTTAAATGGTAAGGTAACAAACTCCATAACTTTTCAAAGTTTGTGTTATAGAAAATACACCTTTCCGATCATGATTTCGTTGTCGTGATCGGCTCCATAAAGATCGGAAGTATCAAAAAATGTTATTCCTCTAGTGAAAACTTGTTTGATCATGCAACATCCTTCTTCATGAGTGAGGGGAGCGTTGTAATGTCCCGAGAGTCCTGCACATCCAAAACCCAACCTTGAAACCTGCAAAGATATAGTTTTTTCAGATTGAGAAAAAAAAAAAAGTTTAGGTTCTCCAAAGTCTTGTTCTTTGTTTTTCTCAAGTTCCCATCAACCTTACCTCAAATCCTTGGCTGCCCAGTTTCACTCTGTGGATTTGGATCAGGTTTTGGGGCTTTTCCTCCATTTTTGTGTAATCAGAGGGTTTAGTTTACAAAAATTAAAAAGGGAAATGGGAATTTTGAGGCCAAAGTTTAAACACAATGATGATCCTCTTTCTTTTTCCTCTGGAACTGGCCTTTAACGGGCCAGTTCTAACAATTTCTTTGCTCATTCTCCGGGCCGAGTTTTTTTTTGGTTTAATTCCAAGGAATCTTGCATGAGCATGAAAGTATTTTGTGGTTGTGGATGAATGCAAAATACCAATAGCGATAAGATGTAGGACCTTATTTTTAAGGTTTGTAAGTCAGTTCTGTAAGTTGTAACATTATTGTCATAATTTTTTTGTCCCAATTCCCAACTACCCCATTGTACGATGAGTTAGCTTTTAAATGTTTCTTATTAAAAAAAAAAAACCTTTTAAATGTTTTTTTTTTTAATTCAACAACATTCAGGATTGGAGAGTTTCGAACCTCTGATCTCGTACATGTGAATTACCGTTGAGTTATGCTCACTTTGGCATAAACGTTTGATTAGTTAATTTTTATATAATCAATAATTAAATTGATACATGTATTATAAGTACATTATTGTAAACCTGCCAAGTTTGTTTCTTGAAATTGTATGTTAATATAGTTAGCAGAGAACATCTTCGGCCATATTTAGGACAACAAGGCTAGTTTTTTGTTTCTACACCGTTATAATTTTTCTTTCACTTTCATAAACACATGATCTTTCTCCATTTCTAATCATAGTAGATTTTAGTCGCATGTTTAACTATCTTTTTCTTTAAATAAACAATCATCAAATCTCTCATTTTCCAATTGTCAATCATTCTTAAAACTCTGGTCCAACTCTTGATGATTTCTTCCACGTTTAAAAGACAACTCCTCTTCTTGAATATTCTGTTCATCTATAAGACTTTTGTCGCAATTTTAACGTGTTCCCTTTGATTTTTAAATGAGGGACATTAGTAGATCAGTATCATTTTTCACAATCATCTTTTCAATTAAAAATGGACCTTTAAATCTTCTCCGGTCATTCATGGATCGTATTGTTTGATAATCCATTCTTTGACGCTTTTATTTAACCTTTGAAGATTTCATCAAAATGACTAAGGGTGAGTCTAGGTGAATTTTGGAGTGGTAGAAAGTGTTTTTAGCCGATGAAACTTTTCATAATGTTAAGTTAGATAATAAAAAACAATTTTGGAAAGTTTAAAAACTCGTATTTTTAGAAAAAGCACTTAATTAACCTTCTTTTTTTCAGAAGTGCTGGTAGAAATGTTCAACTTCAAAAACATTTTTTTTGCCAAACATAATCCTAAACTCACAATAAGCTTTAAGACCTTCTAGTTGCCATTCTTTTGGACTTACTACTTTCATTTGGCATTTGGAGATTTTCATAGGAGGACCAAGTGATCTAAACATAACTGATAACTATGATAGCTTTATTTGATTGTTAAATTATATGGTTGGATTGAGTTCTTTATGGCCCAACTTGAGGAGAGAGTACAACATTTAAAGTGAGAAAATACAACGACAGTGGTGGCAGCAAACAGATCTTGCTAGAAGTTTGTGTGTGTGTGTGTGGTGCTTTTAATTGAAGTGTTTACTCATGTTTGCAGTGGTTTGCCAACCTGAGCATAATTTAACTAGTTAAGACATAATATTCTCGACTAAGAGGTCAGAGGTTTGAATCACTCCATTGCCATATGTTGTTGAACTGAAGAAAAAAAATATCTGCCATGGTTTGACTCCAAGAATGTCTAACAAAGCATGGCGAGCCCACAAAGAACTTGAACAAGTTCAAAATGGTGAGAGGTCTAACATTGGCTTTTCAACTCCTTAATGGGGTATCTGCAAACTTCCACATATATTTGGTGAGAGCATCAAAATCTCGCTGACCTCTAACTTCATCAACTGGCACAGCGTCACCAATTTCTTTGAAATCTACCTCTGTTAGCTTCACACGTAATGACTCAATGTTGCTCTCAAGGTTCCCAAGTTTGGTTGTCCCTGTTGCAGAGTAGAAAAATGAAATCAAAAAGTTGGAACACTTCATTTACAGAACCAAAATGTTAGAGGCCATTATAGGTTGTAGTAAATTCAAAATTCTCACTCATTTGGGGCATCGATGTATAGATTATTAATATGATATGGAGGAGAAATCACATTTCATCTGTTTGAATTTTGAGATTACTATTTTTAGTACTCTGTAACTGTTAGACCTTGAAAGCTCACTCAAATGGATTGTGTTAACTTTTGGCTCTCTGGTCTGATATATTACCATTCAAGATTTTCAGATAAAACTTTTTTTCTTTAAATGTATCACTTGATTCTCTGTCCCAAACCCAAAAAGTTGAGATTTATGTTGGTAGCTGATGCATCAAAGCAATAGATTTGTATTGGCCTTTTTCTATAGCTTCTATATATAGTATTTTGGCTGCCATCACAATCATTATACCAATTCTTCTTTATCAAAAGAAATTCTTCTTCTCACCTATAAGCTTTTTTCTTGCTTATCAAGGCAATAGATCTGTATTGTTGTTATTCTTCAGCAAATATCATAAAGACAACTTCATTGTGGACAGGATCAAGAGGAAGGACATAAAAGCACACCTGGGATGGGAACAATATCGATACCCTGATGGAGCAGCCAGGCTAAAGCCAACTGAACTGTGGTATAACCATGCCTCACAGCTAGATTAGCAAGCCTTTGGTAAAAAAATTCATTCTGTTCTAAACTCTCTTTGCTGAACCTTGGATGATAAGCCTGTCAAACACAACAGAAACATATCCATCAGTTTGTAATGTAATACAGTAGTAGATTCCATGGAAGAACCTTTTACAAACCTACCAACGAGCTCCCATTTGGCAAGCTCTCTGCAACTGCCTTTCCCCCAAAGAACCCTCGGCCCAGAGGACTGTAAGCCACTATCCCAATTCCCAGCTCCCTGCAAAACCATCCACCAAGTCTTTCAACATGTAACTTTGAGGTTGAATCGTTAGAAGTTTGGTTTTGAACTCTTTTAGGGACTGTTTGGGGTACTGAGTGGGTTATAATAGTCTATGGGTTATAATAAGCTGTGGAGTTATATAATATGTATTTATGATGTAGAGTTATTTAGTCTGGGTTATAATAGTCTGTGTTTGGAGTGCAGAGTATTCCATAAATTATTATAACCCACGCCCCAAACAACCCCTTAGAGTCTATTTAGTATAAAGTTCTTAATAAGTCTCTAAACTTTCGCGATTCATCCGTTTGGTCCATCTACTTCGAAATGAATTAATGCTAGGGACCTAGTAAACATGAAACTAAATGTTTATAGGCCGGGTAGAAACTTTTTACAAGTATGAGAACTAGATAGATATAACTTTGAAAGTTTAGGGACCAAGCTTATTCTTTCTCACCTACAAAGTGGGATTATGTCATCTTCAATGTCACGGCTCCATAGAGAATACTCCATCTGTATTACAGTGATTGGATGAACTGCGTGGGCTCTTCTTATTGTGTTTACACTTGCTTCAGACAACCCGATGTATTTTATCTTCCCCTCTTGCACCAGCTTCTTTAGCTCTCCCATCTTCACATCAACCCATCAAAGATTCAAAAAGTAAACTCGGTATAGTCATCAATGGAAAAGAAAGAATCATCAAGGGTGGTGGGAGTAGAAAGAAGAAGGAAAGAGGGGAGCAATTCCCTTTGTTCATTATAGAATTAAGAAAACAATAAAGAAGTAAAATTTTAAAGTTTTCTTTCGAGTCTGTCCCTACATCACAAAGTTGAAAAATTATACCCAAAGAGTTAGAATATGTTAAATTTTGACACTGAATTTTTTTTGACTCTGCTCCTAAAAGGTGACTTACAGTTTCCTCGATCGGCACAGATATGTCGACACGATGCTGATAGTAGAGGTCGATGTAATCAACTTGAAGGCGCTCAAGACTCGCTTCACAGCACTTCCTTACATATTCAGGTGTCCCATTTACTGCAAATTTGAATCCTCCTAATGGCACAATCCCAAACTTTGTAGCTAACTGAATCTTCTCTCTAGGGAGCTGTTTCAAGGCCTGCAAAATAAAACATCTTCAGCCAATTGGTAAGGTATCAAATCAAACTCCATAACTTCTCAAAGTTTATATTATTAAAAAATACACCACCTTTCCAATCATGATTTCATTGTCATGATCAGCTCCATAAAGATCAGAAGAATCAAAAAAAGTTATGCCTCTGATGAAAGCTTGTTTGATTATTTGACATCCGTCTTCATGAGAGAGGGGAGCACTGAGAGATCCTGAAAGTCCTGCACATCCAAAACCCAACCTTGAAACCTGCAAAGTTTAAGGTTTTTCACTGTCAAACCAAAAGTTTGGGACTCCACAAAGTCTTGTTTTGTGTTTTTTTTTTTCAAGTTCCCATTTCTTCAAAATGATCAATCTTTACCTCTAATCCTTGGCTGCCCAGTTTCACTCTGGGGATTTGGATCAGATTTTGGGGCTTTCGCTCCATTTTGAAGAAATCAGAGAGCTTATACTTTGCAGATATTGCAATTTCCTGTGGAAAATGGAAGGGGGAGTTTTGAAAGTTCCTTTTTTTTGTATTTCTCTAAACCCAACAGACTCAATAATGATCCTTTTTTTGTCCTCTCTATTGGACCTCTTTTGCAACCTTTGATTATTAATAACTAATGTTGAGTTTTCTTGTTTAATGACAAGGAATATGCCATGAAAGTAAATTGTGGGTGTGAATATAAAAAGCTAAAACTGATAAAGACATTAAACCTACCTTATCTTTAAGGGTGGTAAGGTCTATTCTTCCACCTTATGGTCATAATTTGTGACCAAAACCACTATAATCCAACCTGCTACATTAATGTGCCTAATGTCAATTGTTGGGGATGTCAATGTTACTTATAGTCAAATAAATAGTTTGAAATTGTAGTTAGCTCAGAACATCTTTGGCCTTACTTAGGAGAATGTGCCCAAGTGTTTTTTTTTTTTTTTTAAAGAATATTACATCACATGTGAGAGAGGGTAGAATTTGAATCCACGACTTTTTAAAAGTAAAAATATCTTAATCGATGAGATAAACTTCAATTGATTACATTTGAGTTGGATAATAATTTATAATTTTTGTAATGAATGACGTTAAACTTATTTCTAAGAACATGCGGTTTTCCTTAATTTCTAATCAATGTAATTTTTAGTTGCATCTTTAACTAATTTTTCCTTCAAATAAAAGATCAACACTTGCCTAGAATTTCATCACTATGGGATTTTAGTTTCTGTTTTAACAATATTTCCCCTGAATAAGGGCTCTAAAAAGTCATTTTATATCTAGAACTTTGTTAAATTTTTAACAATATTCTCAAACAAAAGACGATTGAATCTCTTCTAAAATGGTCATTCACCTATCATATACACATTGTGCAATAACACTACAAGATTTTGGGCCTTTTTCGAACCCAAAAAGCGTCAGAAGAAGCCAAAAATGCTTCAAGAGGTGCTTGGAAGAATCCCATTGGGGGAGGGTCTGCTCACGCTAAAAAAAATTGGTGTCGACAGAAGGTACTTTTGCCAATGCTAGATTATAGGCGTTGGCAGAAGCTATATATATCTTGCCAACGCAGTTGATGTGGCATCGATAGAGGTGGCTTCTGCTGACACTTATAGTCAGGAGTCGGCAGAAGCTCAGCAGGCCTAAGTTGCCGTGGTGTCGACAGAAATTGGAAGACACAAACTTTTTTTTAATTTTAAATCTCAATTTTTTTTCATTCAAATCTTGTTGTACCTAAAAAAAATGTGTACAAAATACAATATAATCTAAATTTCATTCAAAATATAATTTATATCAACTAAACAAAACCAAATATGTCCATTCAATTTTCGTAGATCATTCTAAATGTTTTTTCATTCAAAGTTGGAGATAAAAATAAAATTACATAAAGCACTTAGGAAAAAAAATATGCTCGTAGGTGCATCATAAATGTCGTTGGTGTAATCTTCTTAGTACATCAACCCTGAAGCACCTAAAAACAAATTTAATTATGTTCAATACTAAATAATTTAAAATTATCGAACAATTGAACTTATCCAAACTTAAATAACTCTATAAATATAAGAACTAAACCAAAGTAATCGAAACAAGAACAACATCCCTTAATAATCAAACTAACAAAAACTTAACTTATCTAGACTTATCAAACAATATCTCAAACTCCAATAAATAACTAAACTTAACATATTCAAACTAAACCAAACTTTTAGCCAAATTCATCTAAACTCAAAACATTCCCTTAGCACCCTAAGAACAAACATATCAAACAATGTCTCAAACTCCAACAAACAACTAAACTTAACATATATATTCAAACTTATAAACACAAGAACTAAAACAAACTTTTAGCAAAATTTATCTAAACTCAAAACGACCCTTTAGCACCCTAAGAACAAACATATCAAACAATGTCTCAAACTCCAACAAACACTAAACTTAACATATTTAAACTTATAAACACAAGAACTAAACTAAACTTTTAGCTAGATTCATCTAAACTCAAAACGATCCCTTAGCACTCTAAGAATAAACATATCAAACAATATCTCAAACTCCAACAAATAACAAACTTATAAACATAAGAACTAAACTAAGCTTTTAGCCAAATTCATCTAAACTCAAAACCGTCCCTTAGCATCCTAAGAACAAACATATCAAACAATCTCTCAACGGTGTCGGGAGAGGTTGGGATTTTTGAAGAAACGGCGTCAGGAGATACTCCCTCGCTCGATGCGGTAATATGTGGTGTTAGGAGGGGTTATTTTTTTCCTTTCTCCCAACGCCACCTCATACAACGTTAGGAGAGGCTCAACTCTACCGACAATAATCTTCGACTACGAAAAAGGAAGGTTCTGTTGGGAGAAAAATAATATAATAATAATACGCGAGCGGAAGCGATAAAACTAAAATATTAATTCTCCCCTTCACAGGTTAAGCCAAACAAATTAGAGTCACAATAAAATTATAAGGAGATAGGGAAAAAGAGAACGACACCAGAATCTATATTGGTTCGCCCCAAACTCGGGACTACGTCCAGTCTCTGCAATTGCAGATTCTACTATAATGGGAGATTACAAGAAGCCTCAAACTTGTGCTACAAACTAACCCTCAATAGCCCAACAATGGCTATTGACTTCCAAGTATCACAACCTGATAACTTTAGATCAACAACAAAAGAATAAACCCCTTAATTCAACAAGAGAACGAACACTATCTCTTCCAAAATAATTCACTGCCGCACACAAAAGCTCAAAAAATACTCACTGCCGTAAGGCTTTTTAATCAACAAGAACAGGTCACTTACTCGGTCAATTATTTTTTTAGCCACAAACATAATACAATATATATAAGTTGCTATATGACCTAAAATTACATTGGGCTTAAAGCCCAAAAATGGGCCTTCCTTCAACAAGCTTTGCGCACACATCTTCGACTTTTAGATGAGGGTATTCAACGCCATTAAGTTATTTTGGCTCCACTAAGAAACAAACCTAACAATCTCCCACTTGGAGACAAAATGACGATCTTGCCTTCCTCTGCAACAAAACTGATCACCTTGGCAAATTCCAAGGCACAATTCCTACTATAACTATTATCTCCGATCTTCTTGGCAACCTCCAAGGCTCAAAATACGTAATAAACAACAAAACTCACAGAAACATGCAACCATCAAAAAATAATTGTAGTGCATCTGTGCTTGCCCCGAGGTATGGGCTCACTACGTGGATCTGTCTTTCAGACGAAAAAGACACACACGTACTCCTACTTCAGCTAAGTGGTAACAACTAACATCTTTTTCAACCCTGAACATGTTCTTGAAAAAGATACATTCTGATAAGGGATTGAATCCTTTATCCAAACCCGCTGCCAAATTAGAGACTTTACCTTTGACATTAGCAACTGCTCTAGCCTTCCACTTTGATGCCTTCACTTGCCTAGACGACTTCTTCAATTCAATTGAGCGTCTAACAATTGGAGGTTCAAGATAGCCACAACTTTCTCTCCTGGATTTCTCAATTGTTTCTGAACTGAAGGATCCTGATTTGCTTATCAAACTTGGCTGTCACTGCTGATGGCTCAACCGTACCTTTACTATAACCATCTGCAGCTTTAACTGGCATCCACTGTCTCTTTAAACCTTTGGCAACATCCAACTGACATATGTACAGTGTAAATTTCCCATGGCCCAATTGCCACTACTTGGGATCCTAACCTGAGTTTACACTGGCGTCTGTGAAACTCACACATGTAGCCCTCATATGCTAACTTGCCAGTGGAGATGAGATTCATCTTAACAATGGGCACAAACCTGACATCTCGTAGTATCAATTTATTCCCACATTCTGTCTTTAGACTGACCTCTCCAATTCCACTAGTTTTAAAAATTCTATCATTCCCCATCCTCATTAGGCCATGGTAACCTTCTATGAAGGATGTGAACAAACTTTTATCTGAAGCTATGTGAACAGTAGCTGCACTATCTAAAATCTAATCAGATGAGTGATAGAACGTATAAAGTTTTATTTAATCACACTTAACTCTTGTTAGTTGGATATTTTTTATGTGTTTTCATGTTTATTTTGTGGGGATTCGAGCAAAATACGTATTTAGAGACTCTATGTCGAATAACGATTCAAACGAGCCAAACCGGAGGTCATTTGGACACCTGAGTGAAAAGTTAGAGCAAAATTACCAAATATGTTTAGGGAGCAGCGTCTCAACACCGCTCAACGCCAGCAGCATCTCAACGCCATGCTCGACGCTACTCAACGCTAAGCTACTGTCTTTGCTCAACACTGCAGTTTGGCTTGCTCAATGCTAGTACCGTCTCAACGCCGCTCAACGCAGCACAAAATAAGTGATTATTATTTTCTTAATCGTGAGGGTAGCGATTATTATTATTTATAACATTTTTTAACTTTAGGTCAAGGACTTTTGCCTCATTTACTTAGACTTTTAGATAGAGTTTTTTAGAGCTTTTCTCCTTCTACTTTTACACTTTTATTGTAGCAAATTGAACCATGTTTAAAGGGAGATATACTATCGTGATGCTTGGCTGAACCTTACGTTTCCAGTTTAGAGGTTGGTTGTAATCAATTGCAATATTTCGAGGCTTGGACCTTAACGTAGTTTTCTTTCAATTGCAAGTATTCTTTGATTCCTATGTTAATTTTATAAGCATGTATTTTTGATTGAATTGACGCCTCGATCACTTTATATGCTTGATTGCTAGTCATGATGCATGATCCGTAATTGTCGTGATGATTGAACCTTGTAGTGATAGGATTATTACATGTGTGTGTTTTATGGGTTTCCATAATTGCATAGCTTGCAGGAATTAAAGAAGCATTTTGATTAGATTAAAGTTATTTTTATCTAATTGATTATCTTAGTCCTTCCAAAATACTTAATGCATTTACCCAAATAATTTAGAACGGTTTCGTCATAATTGTTTAGGTAATTAGCGTTAACCTTGATGTTTGTTAGAGTTAATGACTTTAGGGAATTTGTTACTTTTTTGGAGTTTCCTAATAAATTGAGTAAGTGCTTGCATAATTAAGTTAAAATGTTTTGTGTGTCTATGAACGATTTTACAATTGAACAAAATCGTACATGTGAATTGGATTTTGGTAAGATTTGATCTATTTTTATTTTTATTTTTATTTTCTTATGTTTTATTTTATTTATAAAAACACAAAACCCTCATTTTTAATTATTTTCTCCTTTGCAAATTTAATTTAAGAAATTAATATTCGGTTCCCTGAGATCGACCCAGTCCACTCAATGCTACAAGTAGCTTAGAATTGGTTTATAAATTGTAATTTGACGAGCCCTCGACAAGCTCGCGTCAATGAGTTTCTACAACTCTCTGTGTCATTGCCAACACAAACTAGGCATCATGTATTGCATTTGCCTTATGTTTTTCTTTCTTTTCTAGATACTCTTTCAACTTTCTTCACTGACTTTTAACGTGAGTTTTTTTGTGACAGTAAAAACATTATACCTCTTTATTCCTATGACTCAACTTTTTCCTACTGCTACTCTATTTACTCTCATCATTAACCTTCTTTTTACCCTTAGTCATAATCGAAGATGATCCTACAATAGACTCTTTACTACTAATCTTTCTACAGATTTCCTCAATTAAGGCTAAATCACAAACCTCTGAAAAGTTTAGAGTATTGTTCCCTGTCGAATTAGACACTGTTGTCTTCATCGTTTTCCAACTATCAAGTAAAGATGTTAATAACAGAATAACATTAACCTCATAAGTAAATTCTATCTTAAGAGACTTCAATTGATTGATGAAAGTGGTAACCTCATTAATATAAGAATGGACTGAAACATCCTTGGCCATTTGCAAATTAAAAAATTTCCTAAGCTGGTAGATCTTATTATTAGTGTAGGATTTTTCATACCTGTTTGCAAGCGCTTCCATTAACTCAATTGCAGTCGTCACGCTAGCCACCTAACTAGCCACATCCATTGACAGACACATCCTAATTGCTACAACTGCTTCTTCATCTAAAGTCTCCCAATCTTCATCATTCATACTATCCGGTCTCTTTTTCAATGCCGTACTCGGTTTCTTGACAGTCAAATAATCTTTAACCATCATCTTCCAATACCGAAATTTTTTTCCATCAAACTTCATGACTCCATTGAAACTTGTTGGCTCCACGTATCCCATGACTCTTGAACCAAAGGCTGTGATGCCACTTGTTGGGAATAATATGCTAGCAGAAGCGATAAAACTAAAATATTAATTCTCCCCTTCACAGGTTAAGCCAAACAAATTAGAGTCACAATAAAATTATAAAGAGATAGGAAAAAAGAGAACGACACTGGAATGTATACTGGTTCGCTCCAAACTCGAAACTATGTCTAGTCTTTTACAACTGTAGATTCTACTATAATGAGAGATTACAAGAAGTCTCAAACTCGCACTACAAACTAACCCTCAATAGCCCAACAATGACTATTGATTTCCAAGTATCACAACCCGATAACTTGGGATCAACAACAAAAAGAACAAATCCTTAATTCAACAAGAGAACGAACACTTTCTCTTCCAAAATAATTCATTGCCGCACACAAAAGCTCAAACAATTACACTCATTATTGTAAGGCTTTTTAATCAACAAGAAAAGGCCACTTACTCATTCAATTATTTTTTTAGCCACAAACATAATACAATATATATAAGTTGCTATATGACCTAAAATTACACTGGGCTTAAAGCCCAGAAATGGGCCTTCCTTCAACAAGCTTTGCGCACACATCTTCGACTTTTAGATTAGGATATTCAACGCCATTGAATTATTTTGGCTCCACTAAGAAACAAACCTAATAGTTTGTAGTGTCAACATTTTGATGATTTCATTGACACCAAGTTCTTTGCACTTGCCACTTTCATTATTATTTCATCTGACTAAGTCTAAATATATTATTTATGACGTCACATCACTATCAACTTGAATTTTTTTTATATATGACCCAACTTGAGAAGAGTTGCAACATTTAACGCAAAAAAAAAAAAAAAAAGTTTGTAGTGTCAACAAATTAAAAGCAATCAGGACTCGAGGATTCTTAATTTCTAGATATAAAAAGGTTTCTATTATTATTATTATTATTTTAAAGAGGACATCCCTGTATCAAATTTTCTATCACAGTGAATTATTGTCCTGGGACTTAGTTTATTCCTCAAGAATTTTCTGGATGAAACCTATGCATTCTTGTATTTTACCTAAGTATTCTTGTGTATTTTATCTTCCTTCATTTTGTCATTTTATATGTCCCATCTCTTTCATGACAGAACATCCAGTTTTTCACATTTCCACATTTATTGTGATATACAATAATGAGAGATTACAAGAAGCCTCCTATAGATTGACAAGAATCTCACATCTCCACATTTTCACATCATATGATTTTACTCCTACAAACTTATAAAATTTTCATATATACTCTGAGATTAAAAAAATATCCGTTGATATGTCAATAAATCTATAAATAAGAGGATTCAACATCAAAATTAAAGATCAATTAATTAATATCTTCGTCATATAATAAATATCCCATGAAACATATTAGTCATTATTATGAATATAAATACTAATAATAAGATATAACTTATTTAAGAAGTGATAAACTTCATTACTAATTGAAATAGTTTTTATAAATTTTTTGATCTAACATAGACATCTATCAATATCAATATATTCATCGATATATCTGTAAAATTGAAATCTCGATATCGACATTGATATTTTAACCCTGGTACCCATCAAGTTACCCACTTGCAACTGTAAACTGATAATCGCAGCCTAATTAGCACAAAAACCTGTAAACTAGAGAGATCAAGAGATTAATTTGGGCCATGTGAAAAAGATCAGCATTGATATTATAGCAGTCTCCAATCAACTTCACCATTCCCATTTCACACTCTCTTAACTCAGTCAACAAATTTTCCACCACTCATTTTCCTTTCCCAAAAACTCAAACTTTCATTGCTAAATCACACTTCATAAAGTGATGTTTTCACAGTGAAAGAAAGAAAGAGAAAGAGAAGAATGTGAGAGTTAAAAAAAAAGTTACAGGCCAATGGAGCAAAAAATGAAGGACCACTCTAAACCCCACTTGGACTCCAACAGTTATTCTTGGTTCAAATGGACCCAAAAGTTTTTAATAGTAACAGAACCCTTTTAGGGTTCTTAGGGGAAAATTTTCAACTTAAATATGCTATCTCTCTCTCTCTCTCTCTCAACAGCCTACAAAAAGACTAGTTTTTTTTTTTTGCACACAGGTTGAAAGGGGTTTCCTTATTACAGTGTTGTTTGAGAGAGCATTAATGGCAGATACCCTTCAAAATATAATATTATGTATATAAGAGCATGCTTTAACATGGGGTAGATATAGGACCACCTGTGGAATTTTTGGTCCCAGAATTTAATTTTTTTTATTTTAGCTTTTTGTGGGAAAGATCCTTAATATAGTTTCCTTTTCTAAATTGGGCTCTTGGAAGCCCTACTGGAATCAGTATGTTTTGAAGCTGTGATTAACTATCAGCGTTTATGGGAGAGGGGGAAAAGGAAACCCCACAAATCAAATGGGAAATTTGGGGTCTTGAATAGTTTGGAGAGACAAGAAAATCTTTATGTGAATATGGGAGAATTATTGTAACGGATCACCTGAGCATAGTTGAACTGGTTAAGATGTTATAAATTTATTGTAAGTGTTAGAGGTTTGAATAAAGTTCCCATTGGATTCCTTGTTTTTGAACTAAAAAAAGAGGAATGTATATGAGGTTTGAGTTTTGAATATAATCCTCACCTCTGTATACTTATATACTTGTATCTTTGTATACTTGTATATTTGTTTGAGAATACTACATCACAAATAGGAGGTGAAGATTTGAACCTACAACTATTTAGCAAAGATAGAGATAAGCTACGTTTAGGTTGGCAAAATAAATGTCATCCATCTTTAAAAATTTATTGCCAATTGAATATAGTTTTGTGGTTAAGACATTACTACCTCTCCTAAAATGATAGGTTCCAATTAGAGATGTCCACGGGACGGGGCGGTCGTCCCCGTCCCCGCCCCCCATTTCATTCCCCGTCCCCGTGAAATTTCCCGTTTAATTTTGCGCGGATCGGGGCGGGGATTACCCACGGGGAATTCGCGGGGATCGGGTTTCCCGGGGGAATTTTTCCCCCTTTTTTTTTTTTTTTTATCTTTTTTTTTTAAATTTATTCTCAACCATAATAAAAATTATTTCTAAATGAATAATTTTCAATATAATTCTATTTAAAGTAAATGTTATAAAATTTCTTAATAAAAACAATAATATACCATAAGTAAAAATACTATAATGTCGAAACAACTTAATTTCTAAAAATTCAAATTTCAATATTACAACATAGACTTTAATTTTTTTTTTTTAATAACGAAATAGTCTTAAACTAATTCCTACTATAGTTTTTTTTTAAAAAAAAAATCTATTTATAGATAATATATATATATATATATATATATATATATATATAATTAATCGGGGAATCGGGGCAGGGCGTGGCGGGGAATATATTCCCCGTTCCCGTCCCCGTTTAGCCAACGGGAAAAAAAACTTCCCCGCTCCCTCCCCCATTCCCCGTGTAATCAGGGATTCCCCGCCTCGTTCGGGGCGGGTCCCCGCGAGTTAAATGGACATCCCTAGTTCCAATTCACACACTCATGCTGGTACTCAAAGAAAAAAAAAATCATACACTCACTCATATTTGTGAGGTAATATTCTTTAAAAAAGAATCTTTGGACATTTGTTATATGCCAGAGAGGCAACAAGAGCCAAGAATCATCTACCATTAACTAGAATATAAGATATCACCTATAGTTAAACCCACCCTAAAGAATCAAACCGTTCATTCTTTTGCCAACATGAGCGGTAGCTAAACAGTTAAGATATTAATATCGGTCGAAAGTTCAAATCACCACCCCACATTTCATTATAAAAATCTATTATTATTTAGAATTTCACTATATGATCACTTACTTTGTTTTTTTGTTTTCTTTTTAATAAGTAAGTACTAAATAGTAAGCTAACTTAAACAGAATTATTATCACCAACCAAAGCCTAAAAAAGATAAAATGCTAATCTAGGGTAGTAGCAAGATTCAATTAAATGATTACACCAACTACACACAATTTAAACTTTTATTATTTAACAACCCTAAGTCGTTTTCCCATTGTCTATATCAGAGTCCCCAATAAGTTGTGTTAATGCAGCTGGCACTAGTCAGAAGCCCCATGGCAAGTATGTGGCAAAATAGCAAAGCTGTAAAGAAAACCCCTTTTCCCTTCCTTAAATTAGAAAAGATGCTTAATTAATTATATTTTTTTAGCATTTCACTATCTCCACTCCAATGACCCAATCAGAAACATGGAGTATAATTATATATTAAAAAAAAATAAAAACACTCACTTTACTTAACCTAAAACTTTATACCTAGATTTCCCCTAAATTTTCTTGGGTTTACAAAAAGAAAACTTTTTTACTACTATACAACCTCTTTGTTAATCAACAACATGTGGAAAAGCGTGGAGATTCGAATTTTTAACCTCTTAATCAAAAGTATATATACCTTAACTAATTGAGCTATTCAATAATTGTAGGGGTGGAGGAATCGAACCACTTACCTTTGATATGGTAACTTGTGTTTTATCTACTAAACTATGTTCGGATTGACGTTTGTTTATTCAAAATTGTGAGCATATAAAAGAAAAGATAAACCCATGTTGTTAAAATGGGAGTGTGTTTAATTAATTATAATATTAAAATCAGTCCCCTATGGTTCCAAACCCCAAAAGTTAAGAATGGTTCTTAGTATAATGGAAGGGCTTTTCTTAACCTATCTGCAAACTGCATTAGGGGTTGTAGTCCTGGCGTGACAATATTCAATTTGCATTACCTTTTTTGGACCACTTAATATCACTCTCTTATTGTTTTGTTTTGTTTTGTTTTTTTTTTTTGCTTTTGTTTTTATTCATTTACATTATTTAAGTGTAAAATTTAATGAAAGGCCTAAAAAGAAAAAGGAAAAAAAAGGGAATTTTTAAAAAACAAAATTATCCAAGATTTTTTTTTTGGGTGTATATATATTCCCTCATCCCTTCATCTTCCTTCTATCCTTCTTCATCAACAAGCAAAAGCTGCAAACTTTGGCTCCCTCTCTTTTTGCCCTATTTTTTGTTTGGTTTATTATTGTCGTGCGCTTATATCAGTTCAAGCTGCCAGCATGATCTAACCTTAATCTCTCCGAATTTTTTTTTTGAGGTTCAAGATCAGATCATATGGCAGTTTCACCTGTTGTTGGCTGCACGAAGAATTTAGCCCTAAATTCCAAATTCCAAAACGAAACCCTAATTACCTTCTTCTTTTTCCTTTTATAATTTCTTGATTCTCAGACCATAATCAGCCGTTTTCTATGCACAATCCCTAAAAAAGGTACGAGATTTTTGTTCCTTTGCTTTATTCCTCATCTGGGTTTCTTAGATTTGCTTGTGGGTTTGTTTTATTCTTTCACTGTGATAAAAACCTTACAATTTTTTAGGGTTTGGATAAAGATGGGATTTTTATGTCTTGAAGCAATTTTTCTTTTTTTTTTTTTGATAATTTCTAGGACTCCCTACAGGTGCTTTCTTTGATGGGGTATTTTTTTTTTCAATTAAGAATTTATGTGCATGTCTTGGGGATTTTGAATCTTTGATGTTGTGATAAAAAGAAATGTTAGGGTAATCTCTAAAAAAACACTAGGTTTTATATGAAGCAGCCCTTTTAAAAAAAAAACAAATTACAGAAAGAAACAACAGATCTCTCATTTCTCTGGTGTTACAGTTTTTTGGGATTTTCGAGAGGGATTCAGAGTGATTATGGCATTGCATATTGGATGAGAGAGAGAAATTAATTATAAAGATGAATACAAAATTTGTAAACATGTGATTTCTCTTTCTTCGTACTTCCTTCACTGTTTGTTTTGTGTTCTTGGATTACCGGATTGTCTTGTCTAAGGGGAAATGATACAGAAGTGAATACGATAACGATATTTCAAAACTAAATTTTCGCCATTTCCAGACATTTTCTTTTGCTTGTCATTCAATGGTTAGTTTCTTCGTTTTTTTTGTTTCTTTTGCTTTAATGTTGCAGGCATTTTTTGGGTCGATTGCAAGGTAGATCTTTGGTATGTGTGTCGAGTGGCCAAGCAAAAAAAGTTAAGGATAAGGCAATTGTCTCTTGAGGCAATTGTCTCTTCTAACTCTTCGCTTGTATGTGTTCGGATTTTCGGATATTTTACGAAACCCCATTCATCCAAAGGATGTGTCTTGTTGTTTAGGCCAAAACATTATAATCTCAATTAAGAGGTTCAAATCTCTATCCCTTGTATTGTTGATCTTTGGTATGTGTCGGAGTGGTGGAACAAAAAAGTTAAGGATAAGTCAATTGTCTCTTTGGTTCGTCTTAGATATAAAAAGTTGAATATAAAATTTTGCTAAGACTTTTGACTCTACTCTTGATGTGTTCATATTTTTTGGATTTATGAAACCCCATTCATCCAAAGGATGAGTCTTGTCGTTTAAGGCCGAGACATTATAATCTCAAAATCTCTGCTTTTTATATTGTTAGAACACTTGAACTAATTAAAAAGAAAGAGAGAAAAATCTTGGTGTTTAATTAAGTAATCTAGTTGAAGATCAACAGCTTTTCTTCGTTGCTAATGAGTTCATTTCTTGTCAATTTTCGTTTTCCAATGAGAGACAAGCCAATTCCATCCAAGAATGCTAATGTCAGGTCTTTGTTAGAACCCCATACGATTTTTCTTTCAATATATGTCCAACATTAACTAGTAGAACTTTCTTACAAGTTAATGATTCATGTAAATTTGAAAAGGTAAATTAAATTTTACGTTTAGTCCAGATTCCAAAACTTCCATATTGTATACATTTAATCATTGTACTTTAAAAAGTTTCCAATAATTCATCTAACTATCAATTTTGTATCCAATAAATTTTTAATATTAAAAAGTTTAAATGTTAAATTAATAATAGAATCCTAGTATGCACGTACACCAACATGAGCATAGCTCAACGATAATTAGCATCTACTTCTTTCCTTGAGGTTGGTGGTTCAAATCAAAATTTAGCTTAAATTACAAGCTTAGTTCTTAAACTTTCATGTTTTTGTCTAATAGATCTTGAACTCTACGTTGTCTAATAGATTCTTAAACTTTCATGTTTTTGTCTAATAGATCTTGAACTCTATGTTGTCTAATAGATTCTTAAACTTTTAATTTTGTGTTTATATATTTGACAATTTTTAGATTACCAGATCTATTTATTGGGTAAAATACACCACTTTGATTAGTGAGATTTGAATTTAGTCCCTAAGATTTGAATTGGATTTCTAATTAGTAGTAGACCTGATCGATAGTTGACCTAACAAAATGATGATGTGGTAGTTAATATGTGTTGACTAGACTTTACTAATATGTATTTTTAAAATGAGTTTGATTTTTAGTTTTTTTTATGTCTAGGGACCAATTAGAAATTAAATTCAAATTTTAAGAACTAAGGCGTTAGTTTTAAAAGCTTAGGGATCAAATAGAAACTAAGTTTAAATTTGAGGGACTAAAAGTGTATTTTACTTAATTGAATTTTATAAAATTTTGAGTTTGTGTCTAATAAATTTGTGAATTTTTTAAAAAAGAAAAGTCAAAGACCCATTAGACACAAAATTGAAAATTATGAACTTATTAGACACATTTTTAAAGTATGGAGAAGCTAAGCAGAGATAACTTACAGCAAATTACTTGTAATTTAACATAGAATAATATACAAATCAAGCAACCATGAGGATAAGTTAATTTAAGAATCATCCCATTTAATTTGATATCCTTCTTCTAACTCTCCCTCCTAAGTTTTTACAGTACGTGTTGGTTGAAACATCAAAGGAGCTTATTCAGGTTCTTTAAACCCTTTCTTCGAAGCAAGAATTTGGTAACTTTTTTTTGGTTGTTTTTTTTACCTTATTAATTGGGTTGTAGTAACAAAGTTTCATGACAGACACAGACACAGAGTGAGTGAGACAAATGAGATATTATGAGAGTTATTAATAAAGGGGCAGCGAGATCTGATACTATCCCTTCCTTCAAGTTACCATCAAAGTTCTTGGAAAATGAACCATTCAGTCTCTTTCTCAACTCGCAGAAAACTCAGTTTTCTCTCTGTGCCCAAAGGCTGCCTGTCATTTTGGACGTTGGGGACCTTCAATCATCTCCATTTTTTAACATCTTCCATGGAGAAATTTCTGCTTTTTCTTGTTCATACCCAGATGATAAAAAGGGGGATTTTTTTTTTTTTTTTTTAAATTTTTTATGGTGAAGATGATATTCAAGTATTAAGGAATTGCTTTTTCACACACCCACTTTTGGGAAATTATGTTAATTATAGATTGCAAGTCTTAGTTTCACTTTCACTTGGGTTTGTGATGATGGATGCTTCTCTTTCATTAAAGCTTTTTTTTTTGGTCGGGGTGGTGTGAAAATTTAAACTTTGTGAGAAGAGTATAAGTTAAAAAATTCTGTATTTTAAATTTAAATAATACTAAATGTATTGGTTTTAAATATGTATATATAGTTCAACGACATGTAGGGGGTGGAGGGATTCAAACCTTTTTGACTTCTTGATCGAGGATATATATGTCTTAACCAGTTAAGTTATGCTTAGGTTGACATACTAAATATATCGTTGGGATCTTGTCTGGAATATTGCTTTTCAATTTTATTATGTGTTTTAAGATATCAAAACCTCCAATCAAATCCTTATTCAATAATGTTGTTAGAATTGAATAACAGAATGTTGGTTTAATATTAGCTCTTTTTTTTTTTCTGTAAAAAAAACTTCATTAAGCATATGTGAGAAAACATACAGAGGTAGAGAAAAAAAAAAGTACATGAAAGCTTTGCTGATTTAGAGCAAATACTGAAAGTATCATAATTAACGCAACAAAGAGCTTTGATTCTGTAGACCACACGCTTGTTTTATTTCTTTGTTGTTGAAAATTTGATTGTTAGTCTCTAACCAAATGTTGCATAGAGTCGCAACAAAGATGTTTAGGTAGAGAATATTCCTCTTTCCTTAGTTCTTATGAAAACCATGGAATTTTTTTTTGCTCGAGTTGCACAAAATGATTGTTAACATGAATTTGGGCTGTAATTTAGGATACCATTTTAAGACTTTCTTTTCTTATTTTCCCCTTTTGTGTATTTATTCTCTTGTATTATTCATTGTAAACATATACAACACTTCAATAAAAATATACCAACCAACATAGTATCAGAGCCTTATTTTTAGGGTTTTATACTACCTGCCGCCACCTACCATTTCTTGCCATCGCTGCCACCATTCATTGTTCATTCTCTCTGCCGATCAGATCTGTCCGCATCAGAACTCAGACCTCCACACTCGCCGCTTACCATCTGCTGTGGGAATGGTATTTGCACCGCCTAGTCCGTAGTTCGGATCGACTGATTGACGTGTTTTCAGAATAACATATTTTCACTGCCTAGTCCGTAGTTCGTGGGTAGATAGACTAATCAGCATTCGTGGGTAGTAGTGTCCCTCCACCGTCGTTCGTGACTAGATCGACTGTACACCGGAGGATCGTCGTTCACACTCCATCCAGCCTCTCTGATTGGGTCCTCAGATCACAGATTTACAGATCTGTTCCTTGTCGTTCCTCATATCGCCTCTTCGATTGGGTCCTCAGATCACAGATCTCCAAATTCGTTCCCCACCGTTCCTCAGATCCGTTCCACGCCGTTCTCTTGCAGCAAAGGAGATCTCCACGCTCTCAGATCCGTTCATACCATCCAATTCATGCAAAGAAGAAAATCACTTAGACCAGTTCGATTCAACTAAACCAAACCAGTTCAATTCAACTTAACCACGCCGGTTTGGTCCACTCAGACCGGTTTGGTCTATCTAGGTTAGTTCAATTCACTCTTTTGGTATGGTTCGATTCACTCTTTTGGTCTTGTTCCATTGTGGTTCTCAGTTTTGTTCGATTCAGTCTACCTAGTTCAATTCGATTCAGCTGATTTGGTCAACCATTTATTAGATTCAACTGTTCCTTAGTTGGTTCTAATGGCAGAAGTTTATGAGTCTCATGTCTGAACGAATTGTAACTACATGGTCATAACCTTGCTAATTGTCCTACAATTGAATGCAGGTATTGCCACAAACGGGTCACATTTTGAGAAATTGTCCTACTCGACCACCTCGCTCTCTAGGTAGATCCACCAAACCAAGGAACTTATCAAAGGCTGGTTCCTCCTCATCTATTGTTGCATCTGCCTCTTCCTCTGATGATCTTTCTCAACGTAGTTCCCAATAAGTGACCTTCATAATTTATTGAAATAGGTAATCTCATCCAATTCTTTTGCCCTTGCGGTCACATCAGGTAACTCTTGGCTTTTTGACTTCGCTTGTTGCAACCACATGACTCTGACATTTTTTGTTTTTGTCTTCTTCAACTCCTACTTCTTCTCTTCCCCCTATTCATGCTGCTGATGGAAATTGTATGTCTATTTCTCATATCGGTACTGTTGTAACATCCTCTTAACTCTTCTCAATATCTACCATGTTCCTAATCTAAATTTTAATCTTGCCACTGTTGGTCAACTATGTGACCTTGGCCTAATGGCTTGTTTTTCTCCTAATGGTTGTCAGGTTCAGGATCCACAAACAGGACATATAGTTGGTAAAGAACGCAAAGTGGGACGATTATTTGAGCTCACATCTCTTCAGCTCCTTATTTCTTCATCAATCTCTGCCTTTGTCACTTATTCTACCATGTATCAATGGCATCTTCGCCTCGGTCATGCCTCCTTTGACAAGCTTTGCAAGTTAGTTGGCAATTTAGATAAAGTCTCAAAATTTGCTCCTTTTGACTGTTTAAATTGTAAACTTACAAAACAACATGCTCTGTCTTTTCCTATTTCATCATCTTCATGTGATACTCCCTTTCGGTTGATTCACTCTGATATTTGGGGTCCTACCCCTACTCTTATTGTGAGTGGCTATCGTTACTTTGTTCTTTTTATTGATGATTATTCTCGCTTTACTTGGATATATTTTCTGAAAAATCATTCTGCCTTATCTCAAGTTTATATTGCTTTTGCCAATATGGTCCAAACACAATTTTCTCGAACCATTAAAATTCTTCGCACATATAATGCCATGGAGTATAAGGATTCGAGCCTTCTTTCCTTTCATACCCAACGGGGCACCCTTATTCAACGCTTATGCCTGCACACCTCCCAACAAAATGGACGAGTAGAACGCAAACATCGCCATATTTTGGATTCTATTCGTGCCTAACTTCTCTCTGCATCCTGCCTTGAGAAGTTTTGGGGGGAGGCTGCTCTCACCTCTGTCTATGTCATTGATAACTCTTAAAATAAGAGTTATAGACTATCATTTTTGGATTGAATTGTCATATTTTATCTCAATTTATCGTAATTAATGAGTTTTATGTGATTAATTTGGGTTTGATTTATGGAGGACTCTCGAAGTTAAGGGCAGTTATACATCGTTTTGCTGGAGCAAATGTGATAATTTAAGACAACACAAATTTCACACGTGAGAGATGCGGCTCATTAAATGAGCTGGAAGTTGTCAAATGACTCAACCCTGTTTTGGCCAATATCAACTTGCCACGTCATGGGACCTGTCTAATCAGCACTTATTTTCACAAATTGTGAGGAGAACTGTTTTGAAAAAGGGGGGGGGGGGTAGAAGAGAGAGGGAGGAACCCGAGAAAATAGAAAGAAAAGAAGAAGGGAGTTGTCTGATAAGGGAACTGCTGGAATATTTCCAAAAGAGGAAGGGTCTTCCATTGGAGCTGGTGCCAAATGTTGTTTCAACCTTTTTGGGGCAACATTTCGGCTACTTCTTCTTCTTCTTTCTAATTTCTTCGCACTGTTTTACATTATGACTGTATTTTGATTTATTTTCGATATTTCTTACACTATGAACTAATCACCTTTAAGGTGAGGCTTAGGGGCTGAATGTTTTGATTAATTTTATAGTTGAGTACATTTCATCTATCTCAATTTGGTTTTTAAGAGTTTTTTTTTTTTTTATCTCTTTAGCTCGATTCCGTTTGGCCAACCGTTTCGTAGCAGTGTTTTTTTGATTTCCGGAGGAATAGGAGGAACTGATAGCTTAAAAACCACATTAGCCCCTTGTAGGGTTAGTAACTTGCAAAGTGAGGAGGTTAAGGATGATCACTCACCTAATGCACACACATTACGGTGAGTTTAATTTCGTTGTAGTAATGGGAATGAACTAGCATATTTTAGGTGATTCGGGAGAATGCCGTGTAAACTGTAGTGGGTTGAGAGAAATGAATATGTACTCATGTTGTAGAATCGATTAAAATGGAAATTACCCCTAATCGAAGCCTTTTAATTAGCTCAAAGTACAAGTCTAGTCGTTCTCTGTTTATTTACCTTTCCCCTATTTCACTCTGTTTTAGCAAGTATTTTGTTCCAACATTGTTATTTTATTTTATTTCGTTTCCTTGATGATTTTGATTGGTTACAAATTGAGTTCTGTGAGAATTAATGTTTGGCAAAATAGAAGAGTACTAGTCTCTATGGATATTACTAGTCTCTATGGATATGATAATTTACTTAACACTTACAACAAATGTATGTGTACACTTGTGCATAGACACCATATTATTGTTGAAATATTCACATTACTCTAGCACATGTCAAGTTTTTAGCACCGTTGCTGGGGACTAGTACAATTTTCTTTTTACTTAAATTGATTCTTAGTGAACTGGTGCTTTAGTGAATCTGAATTAGATGTTTAGTTCATTTCAAGTGTGTAGTGGTGTATGAACGAGTTCTCTGACTTGAAATTTCGACTTGATCCTCAGATTGAGAGAACATTTCATTTAAGGAGAAGAGTTCAAAGAGTTGGTCAAAGAGCTAGGCGATATCTAATGGAAAGACAAGATCCACTTATACTGCCTGGACCACGAGTAGGGCCTATTGACAATGAAAATCAACCACAACTTGAAGTGAGAGGAAATTGACCAGTTAATCAGGGAAATATGGTTGAGAACCCTATTCTTCTAGCCAATGACAGGGAAAGAGCTATCAGGACTTATGCAGTATCCACATCTGATGAATTATATCTTGGAATTGCTGGACCAGAAAGTGAGGCAATAGATTTTGAGATGAAGCCAATTATGTTCCAAATGTTGCAAACGGTGGGACAATTCCATGGCCTACCTTCTGAAGATCCGCTTCTGCATCTTAAGTCTTGTCTAAGTGTGAGTGATTTATTTTAGAAGCAAGGTGTATCAAAGGACGCACTTAGGATGATATTATTTCCATATTCTCTCAGAGATGCAGCAAATGCGTGGTTGAACACTTTTCCACCAGGATTTGTCACTTCATGGAATGAATTGGTGGAGAAATTCTTAATAAAGTATTTTCCACCAACGAAGAATGCCAAGTATAGAGCTGAAATAGTAGCATTCAGGCAGTATGATGATGAGACATTTATTGAAGCATGATAATGGTTTAAAGAATTATTAAGGAAGTGTCCTCACCATGGTTTACCACATTGCATCCAAATGGAGACATTGTACAGCGGGTTGAATTTGGATACTCAGAATATGGTAAATGAAGCATATGAAATTCTGGAGAGAATTTCTACCAACAATTCTCAGTGGGCGGATGCTCGTAGCAACCCTGGGAAGAAAAAATAGGGAGTGTTGGAAGTTGATGCATTATCATCATTAAGTGCTCAGATTGCTTCCATGGAAACATCTTGAAGAATTTGTCAATAGGGAATACATACACAGAACGCTGCTTTAGTTAATCAAGTCACAGCAGAACCATGTGTCTACTGTGGGGAAGCACATACTTTCGAATTCTGTCCTGGAAATCCGACCTCAGTGAACTATGTTGGAAATCAAAACATGCAGAAAAACAATCCATATTCCAATACGTATAACCTAGGATGAAGAAACCATCCAAATTTTTCTTGGGGTGGTCAAGGAAGTAATGCTCCAGCAAATCAAAGTCATCAAAGAATACAGTACCCTCATGGATTTTCACAACAACAAAATCAACAATTTTCATGTCCAAAGCATGTTAATCAACCAATTCCTGAAACCTCTTTGGAGAGCCTCATGAAAGAGTATATGGCTAAGAATGATGCTGTAATTCAGAGCCAACAAGGTTTATTGAGGAATTTAGAAATTCAAGTTGGGCAATTAGTAAGTGAGTTGAAGGCTAGACCTCAAGGAAAATTTCATTTAGATATTAAGACTCCAAAAAGAGAAGGTAAAGAGAAAGTACAAGCGATTGAGTTGAGGAGTGGAAGACCTCTTTGCTGTGGCAGAAAATTCGAGCAAGCAAAAACATAAAAGTAGAGAATCAGTTGTACAGAGATAAGAAGTCACAGTTGAACCTGAGAGTGTGAATCTAAAAGAAATAAGTGAAGTAATGTCATCCAAAAAGACTTCTTTAATGAGCGCTGTCATGAGCAACTCGTACACAGGTTTTGTTACCCGTAGTTGCTCCAATGAACTGAGGCTGCAAGACGATAAAGCTTCTATTGCATGCGAAGTAATGACACTGCCAGAGACATCGACTAACAAGTTTTCTGTTAGGTGTAACCCCCTTATTCGATCTTGATTCTGACATAGTGTCCATCATGATGACTGAAACAAGCACTATAGAAGAAAGAATGACAAAGATGCAAGAGAAAATCAACACCTTGTTGAAGGCAATTTAAGAGAGAGATGCTTAAATTGCCTACTTAAAGAACAAAATTGAGAGTCAAGATGTTGTTGAATCAAGTCAAAGTCCTGTTGTCAAAAATCACAACAAAGAGAAGATCGTTGTGTAGAAAGATCAACTACAACACTTGACGTCGATCGGTTCACTGTCTATCCAACAACTTCAGAACATGATAACGAACTCCATTAGAGCTCAGTATGGTGGGGCTTCTCAAAGTTCTCTCTTGTACTCTAAACCATATACTAAGAGAATCGATAATTTGAGAATACCAATTGGATATCTACAATTTCTCTCTTTTAAACGATGTTAACTTAATAATTTAGATTTGATTCAAGTTTGTTATATTTTGTTAACTACAATTCCTCTCTTTCGCCCTTAGAATTCTGCTTTTTTTATATTTTGTTAACTACAATTCCTCTCTCCCTTAGAATCTTGCTTTATTAGCCATTTTTTCCAAATGCAAACAGTTTTAGTTATTTTTCAATTGGAGCTATCAATATTTAGTTATTCTTCTTGTTGTCCCTTAGATAAACATGGAGTTTCATCTCAAAATCAATTGGCAATGAGAGGAGTAACTCATGTATCTTATAAATTATTTTATTTACATATTTTTCCAAATGCAAACAATTTTAGTTATGTTTAGTAAGAGCTATCAATATTTAGTTATTCTTCTAGTTGCCCTTTAGATAAACATGGAATTTCATCTCAAATTCAATTGGCAATGAAAAGAGTAACTCATGTATCTTATAAATTGTGAGGTCTCTCTTCATCTTTCCGATGTGGGATCCTCAACAGTTTCCTTATCTAATAGTTGATAAACAAAACGTTTTTTTTTTCTTTCTTTCTTTCATTTTTATTTTTATTTTTTAATTTTACAACAAGTTCTTAATCATTATTGTTGATGAGGTTGGCGAGAGACTGTATAATGGTCGTCTTTTTCTTTCCTTGGTCGAAAATGATAGAGTGGTAATATTAAAATAAAATTAGGTTGAATTATGGAACTCATGTAATGTTGGATTGAATGGAGGAAGAAGAAGTATCACCATGTGAGGAAGAAAGAAAAATGGAACTGCGTTTGATAATGGGTGTTGTTGTTATTATAATAATTATTATTATTATTGAAAAAATAAATAGAGATGTATTTTGTTAACCATTTCTGGTTTTCTTGTTTTTTCAATTTTTGAATTATAAAAAATATATAAAAATTAATTTTTCTTAAATTAAATATTCAAAATTTTTATGTTTATATTTATTTTGAAATAATTATTATGCATTTTATGGGTTGAGAATGATAATATAATGTTTCTATTTATATTTTTGAAATATTGGAAATGGGAACATGAAACAATTTTAAAAATATTTTGTAAAAATGAGAAAAGAAAATAGGAACAGTTACTAAATGCTTATGTTTTTTGAAAACAAGAAATGAGGAACAATAATGTTACCAAACAACTCCTTGACTATCAAAATAGTAAATTTTGGATTTTGAATTTTAAAATGGGGTTTTAAAGAGGAATGTCTCTGTAATGCCCCGTGTTATAAAATTAGCCGATGTTAGAGTAGTTAGGCTCGGTGTTCGTTAGAATGCTAGTTGGAAAATTAGAATTTCAAGTTTAGCTCCTTAAGTTTGGTGAATTAAGTTTCTATAATTTTCAAGGTTTAAGAATTCAATTTTTAGAATTTATCGTCAAATTCGAAAAGGACCAAAATACCTTTTTGATTAGATTTTATCTCAATCTTTTAGATTCCCTATTTAGAGTTTTAGTTTTGGTAAAAAAGAAAAAATATTGGAATTTAGAGTTAGCCCCAAGGTCTTCTCCTTTTTCAAACATTGGGTTTTAGTGTTTTTGGGTAAAAAGAAAGTAATTAAAAACAAGAAAAGAATAAAAAGCCCTAAATCCTTTCCCTCTCTTCTCCTCACAGTCGTACGTAGCCCCTCTATCACCATCTTCTTCAACTTCTCTTTCTTCCTCTTCTTCGTGTAACAACCCATGAAAACTCTCAATTTTCTTCATCTCCAACAATCTCTCTCTCCCCTCTTTCTTTCCTAGCTCCGACGATGCGAGCCGTAGCGAAAGGCTCCCAGTGTGCAAAACCCCTTCATCGACAGCGACTCTTCACACGGCTGTAACTCCTTGCGGCAGGGTGTCTCCACTTGCTTGTTCGAGCGGACGACAAAAATTCTTCTCCTATCAGCGATTCTAGTTGTGCGCAACCCCAACCCACGCATTTTCGACGTGATTCGACAATAGCTCCTCATTTCCCACGAAGTTAGGTGTAAGATGGTGCGGTTCAGGCCGTTCTGGCACTGACCCACATGTTCTTCGACCTTAAATCAGAGAACCCACGACCCTACGACCTTTGTTCTGCAACTTTCGAATAACCTTCCAACAAGGAATCAAGTTCGCTTCGGTGAGTTTGGGTAAAAAGAGTTAGTTTAGACCTTTTTAGCAATCTTTTTAAATGCCTTAGCTTAGTCCCTAATATTTGAAAGTTCTTTGTTTTAGGATTTGAATTAGTTTCGGACTGATCGAACTAAGTTTAAAGTCGTTCTAAGAACCTTATCAACTTGCTTTAGGAGCTTTTCAGGAAGTTTAGTAAGTAGTTTCTATTGGTGGAGTCTGTTTGCTTGTGTGCTAGCATGCTATGTGCTTAATTTTGTTACATTATGCTATAAATGATTATTTCTCTTGGATCTCTATATATTTTGAGTTGCTCGTTGTGTTGAGTGGTTGCTTTAATTGTTTTGGGATGATAATCATGTTGCATTGTTTTCTTGTGATAAGCATGTCGCCTCGTTGAGATTGGTTTGATATTATGATGCTATGCTTAATGAGTGGGTGGCACCAATGGTAAAAGCATGTCATGGGTGTTTTATGTAACTTTTGGCATAAGCATGGTCTAGGAGCATGATATATAGGTTTTATGCATTCTAGTGAGATTAGAGAACCTTGGATGAGATAAAAGAAAGCTGGATGAAAATTAGTGTGCCTTGGGTAAAAATGGTCGGGGGGTAGTATGTCACCATCATATTACGAGGGGCATCAAGATCTTGGTAACTATGGACGGTGTAATGAATCTTGAGGCAAGTGTTGGGACCTTGGTAACTATGGACAAGGGACAATACGTTGCTAGGTTGTTGATGCATTGTGAGAGCTATATTATTGAACGTTGAGTGGTTCAGTGAAATCTAGTGAGTTCATGAAGCTTGAGTATAGTTCGAGTATGCATAACATGATGTTTTATTTCATGTGTAGTTCAGGTATGCATAGCATGATGTTTGATTCACGAGTTAAATGTTTAACTTGTTTCATGCTTAAGGAGTATGCTTATTGTTGTGAACAGCATGTTGTTTGCCTTGTATGTTGATTGATGGCTCATCAGGTGTGAGCCACTTACAGTACGTGTTATGTACTGACCCACCACCAGGTTTTGCAGTTGATGATGAGAACTACAACCTTGATGATGCTGAGTAGGAGGCATGAGAAGAGAAATACCATAGCTGGATAGTTGTTTACCTATTGATATTTTCGTTGAGTTTAGTGTTATTTAAATATCCTTGTAGTTAACTTTAGCTTGTGGTTTTGGTACTGACGTTCTTTACCCTTTTAGGTTAGACTTATAAATTGGTTGGTTAGTTTTGAATTAAAATTTGAAATCGGAATGTGAGTGTTTTACGTTTCAAAGGTTGACCTGTTTGAAGTTATATAAAAGTTTAGTTCGGTTTTGTTTTTCGTTTGTCGAGCGAATCTGAATCTTTAAAGGACTGGTGACTTGGAGTTTGGATTGGTTATCTGGTTGTTGGGTTTTAGAAGTGTGTTTTTGTTTAAACAGATACTTGTAAAATTTTGGTATTGTTGTATTTACGCTGTTATGCTGCCAAATTTTTGGGGCATATTGGTCGTGAGTGTAGTAATGTTCCCTACATTAGGATAAATTTTGGGGGCGTTACAGTCTCGATCCAAGTATAATTCAACTGATCAAAATATTGATAATCTTTCTTAAACATCAATGGTTTGAATTTTTATTCTTAGTTTGAATTGCAATAGTGTTAAAATAATGAGAAATATGATAATAATAAATTTTAATAAATTAAACGATGAAATTATTAAACTAAATAAATAAATGATGAAATTATTATTAGTAGTAGTATTTTAACAACATGTAGAGATAGAGATTTGAGCCTTTAGTATTTTAGTTGAAGATATATGCTTAACGAGTTTCTATACTTAGATTAAGATAAAGTTATTAAATTTGGGAATAGAGGGCAAAAGCATAAGAAATATATAGTTCTATTAAGGGTATCTACGTCAGTTTGCCAATAAATTTTCTATTGAAATTCTTCTGCATTGACTTCGTTTTTTTTTTTTTTAATTTGAGGAAACTGCATTGCCATTGACTTTGTTATTAAATGCTTGACCATGCCTATTATAAGCCCCCATCAAATGACCAATCTATTAGAGTCTGTTTAAGGCGTTGAATAAGTTATAATAGTATGAATTATAATAGTTTGTAAGTTATAATAGTCTGTGAAGTTATATAATATGTATTTATGATACAAAGTTGTTTAGTCTGGGTTATAATAGTATGTGTTTTGGGTGCAGAGTTATTTAATTCCACAGACTATTATAACCCACTCAGCTTCCCAAACAGACACTTAATGTCTAATCCTTTTAAAAAATGGTTAAAATACCAAACTGATCCCTATATTTTGGGTTTCATTTCATTTTAGTCTATGTACTTTCAAATGTCCAATTTTAGTCTTTGTACTTTCAATAAATCTTAAAATTAGTCATTCGAAGTTAATTTTGATCAAAATTGGTTAAATAATAATAATAATTTCTATGCAATAAAGAAAACTAATAGAGACTAAATATTTTTTTTTAAAAATTTAACGATATACTAACTATAAGGACTAATTTTAGGATTTGTTGAAAGTACAATGACTAAAATTGGACATTTAAAAGTATAGGAATTAAAGTATAATGAAACTCAAAATACTGAACCAAAATAGTATTTTTAACAAAAATAAAATCTTAGTGTTAATTGCGTTTTTTCGAAATAATAATAATACTAGCAACTTTGCACTAGTCAAATATGTTTTTTTCTTTAAGAAGTCAAATATGTTTCATTCAATTTTGATTGAAGTAAACTTTCTATTTTTAAAGCTCATGACAGTTGATGTTAGAATTTGGATTGCCGGATCAACGGTGAATTTGTATTCTTCGGAAAAAATCCAACGAATATCCTGTGGTAACAAAGTAAACAGCACCGGTGTGGTGCTAAGCCACTTGTACTTTGATGCTCAAGTCAGTATTGAACTTAAAAAAAGCTTAGAAAAAGTAATAGTGTGTGTATATCAGAAAGCATACCTCTGCAAATGGTAATTTTTTACTTATATAACAACTCCCTTTCATAACTGAAACTCATCTCATTATTATCACTTAATTACTAAATGATTACTCGATCAGTTACTATAAACCACCTAGCTTTTAAGGATTATCATCCAATCATGTTCTCAATGGGCTTCCTATAAAACCTACCATTGAGAACTTGAACAGCTCTTCCTTTAAGACTGGGATATGCTACCAACTCGTTCTTTGACATATAAAACAGGGAAAACTTGCACCAATTGAACCCTTAGTCAACCCATACGTGGGTGGCCATGGCTAACCCTTAGGTCGACCAACTAAGGCCTTGGCCATGGTCGGCCCACTTGGATCGACCTCTCTAGGCCTCGGCCACTCGCCCATGGGCCAGCCATCCACAACTCAAGGGTTGGTTATGGGCCAGCCGCGATGGCTTTCGACCTTTTCTTACCAATTATCTGGGCCTCCAAATCCTTGCAATTAATCGGACTTTTTGCCTAATTTAGCTAGATTCTCCCATAACAATGACTATTTTGTCATTGCCCTCAAAATATAAGATACATCCCAAGTGGCAAATGTGGCGGCACATCATAATTATATATTTAATTTGATTCTAATATATATATATATATATTAAATTACAATTCAAAATGAGTAGTGAGGATTCAAGCATATAGTCCTTACAGTAGAGATGTCCACGGGGTGGGGTGGGGCCAGGGAATGGATTCTCCATCCCTATCCCCGCCCCCCATTTCATTCTCCATCCTCGTGAAATTTCCCATTTAATTTTGCGGGGATCGGGTTCCCCACAGGGAATTTTTCCCCGTTCTTTTTTTTTTGTTTTTAAATTTATTCTCAACCATAATATAAATTATTTCTAAATGAATAATTTTCAATATAATTCTATTTAAAGAAGATGTTATAAAATTTCCTAATAAAAACAATAGTATACCATAAGTAAAAATACTATAATGTCAAAACAACTTAATTTCTAAAAATTCAAATTTCAATATTACAACATACTCTTTAATTTTTTTAATAACAAAATAGTCTTAAACTAATTCCTACTATAGTTTTTTTAAAAAAAGAATTTCTATTTATAGGCAATAATATATATATATATATATTACTAATTGGGGTGGGGCTGAGAATCGAGTCGGGGTCGGGGTCAGGGACGGAGAATATATTTCCCATCCCTGTCCCTGTTTAGCCAACGGATAGAAAAATCTTCCAGCTTCCTCCCCCATTCCCCGTGTAATCGGGGATTCCCAGCCCCATTCAGGGCGGGTTAAATGGACACCTCTACCTTACAGAGGTTTTGATATGAACGGTCAATGACTTTCAAAATTATGATTCACTTTTATTTAAGAATATTTAATTTTACTATTTTTCAATTTATCTTTTTTTGGAGCATATATATATATATATATATATTTGTCTTTCGGCTATGATGGATGATGTGACATTTAAATTTAGTTGAGAGGCTATTTAAAGTCTTGTCATTAGGTTGGTTTGGACAAGTTATAGATGATGAATTGATTTTAGGCAATGAACTTTTTCCTTTCAAGTTTAGTCAAAAAACTTCTTGAATCCCTTTACAATTCATGCTCTGAGTTATATGTCAAGAACATTTAAGTGGGATTGATCGTCCTATCTTATGGAGTGTTTTGACTCTTGAGTCAAAGAAATTATTCTTTGTCTTAAGAGCTTAGAACTTAAGGCAATCTATGAATTAAAGGTTATTTAGTGTTTGTGAATTAGAGGTTCACATACTAAAAAAAGTTCCTAATTCCAATTTTCTTGGATTTTTATATCAAGTTTCTATTGTCTTACTAGCTAGTTGAGCTATGCTAAATTTATCCAATAATTTTAGGGAGAGTTTGGCATGCCTACTAGTTTAAACACTTTTTTAAAAATTATTTTTTCTTAAAACTATTTTCATTAAAAACTTGAATGTTTAGTTACATATTCTTAAAAGTGATTTTAATCACAACTTTGTTTGGTTGCACAAAGTTATAATGTCAATGGCAAATTATCATACAGAGCAAAGGATAAGACCAAAAGCTTTAAATTTGAGGGCAATTTTGTAATTTCAATATTCTTTTAAGTTTTTTGTATGAATTTTGAAAATTTTTAATATGAAGAAATCACTTTAAAATCACTTATTTAATAATCACCTTTAAACAAGTTGTTGAGAAAATGATTATTAACCAATTTAATTATTTCAAAAGTAACTAGTTTTTTGTTACCAAACACTCTAGATTTTTTTAATTAAAAAAAAATATTTTTATCCTTCAAAATCACTTACAAAGTTAATAAATGCACTCTTAGTCCTAAATTCAATCTCATTGCAATGTCAAAACAAATTGTTTTGATAAAACTTAATACTTGAACTGATAATCACAAATTAATAGAGCCAACTTGATAGATACCATTAGCTTCTTACCCCCTCTCCTCTCTTTTTATTTTTGCTTTTTTAAAAATAAAACTAAAATTTTTTGAAAAAAAAAATACAATATAATGTATTGTAGATCGATGCTTGTAATCCATATTGTCTCTATCTAATCTAATGGCTTCAATAAATTAATATCTCGTTTAATAATTATTTGGTTTTTAGTTTTTGAAAATTATGCTTGTTTTCTCATCATTTATCTATAGTAGATTTCATTTTTCTTAAGAAAACATTTGAATTCTAAGCCAAATTCTAAAAACAAAAACAAGTTTTGAAAACTACATTTTTTTTTAGTTTTCAAAACATGGCATGGTTTATTGAAAAGATATGTATAGGAAATTCATAGGTGGAAGTAGTATTTATAGGTTTAATTTTTAAAAACAAAAAATCAAATGGTTATCAAACAGGGCCTAAAAATCTAAATAATGTATGTTTGGTAAATTTGATTGGTTTAATTCGTTCTTGAGTTCAATTGGTTCTAGTCGCTTGGTTGGTTTTAAAATGTTTCTATTTGATGCCATTTTTTTTCTTAATAGGTCATTTTAATGTTAATTTTGACCCAACAAAATTAACTGTCAATTTTGAGAAAAATTTCTAAATCAAGACAAATTAAAAGTTAAAATATCATCATGAATCAAATATTCTATTATTGAGTTTTATTATATCTAATAAAGCACGTTTTACCGTTCAAACTAAAATGACATTCTCAATTGAGTAAAAAAAAAATGATATTCTCAATCATCAAATGTATAAAATATAATGAAATAAATGGTAATCAGAGAGATAAAATACAGTTAAACCAAATCCAAGATTAGACATATGAAAATCGGCCCATAGAATCAAAAGGGTGATTAAACAAACAACTCCTCAAAAAAATAAAATAAAATAAATCTAATGAAATCATGTATGATGGCCACCCTAACAATAACAGTGCTAAATTGGCACGAAAAATGAAGTGCATTAGCTAGATATTTTCCCTTTAAAAAAATTAAAAAAATACAAAAGGTACTTTAGTCTTTAATCAAATCCCAAAAGATTATAGTGGTTATCCTCAATATTAATTTAGACTAAGCTTAAAATATAAAAGGCAACAACTTTTTGTAGTTTTAATACAGATATGTAGCTGTCGGCTTCAGTGATTATTGTTCTTTTTGTATTATTATTATTTTTAAAATTTTAATTGCTATATATTATATTAATAATTAATTTATATACACGCATGGCCCACCTCGCTAGCTAGTTTTTGCCTTTTGAAACAGTCTTTATTACTTTGCTATGAAGGTTACGTTGTTGGACAGAATTTTTGTTATCTTTAATGTAATTTCAAAAAATAATTCTAAAACTAATTTAATTTCTTTTAAAAGTAAATTGTTTATTCAATAGATGAATTATCTAAAGTTCTTCATTTTACTTTTTATAATTTAGAAAAATTTATATGCAGTCAATAGTTATTGCTATTGTATTGAAGCATAAAGTTGAAGAAAAGATTTTGCAATGACCTAATGGATTAAAGAATCAAATTCTTGAGTTTTCTATGGTTATGACTAGATGGCGATCCTAAATCTTTTCTTTTTCTTATTTAATTGTATAGATGGCCAAAATATCGTGATGACTTGTCAAGTAATGTCAAACAAAATGCTGGTGCTAATGTCGATGATTATTTCAACAAAAAATAGAAGTCTAAATCTATAGTTTTGGCTTTCGATAGTTTGACTTGAAAATGAACCAACATAAATGAATAGTCAAAATTGGAGTCTAAAATCTAAATGCAACATTAAAATAGTTAAATCTATCCAAAACAAATATCTCTTATGAAACTACAAAAACCAATACTTATAACCTTCGTTCAGTTCAGAATGCTCAAACCTAAGCACAAAATTTTTAAAGAAGAAAAAACTACCCAACTAAGAAAGTATTAATTTTTGAAATCTCAAACTTTTAGGTTTGCGTCTATTTGGTCTCTAAATTTTAATTAGAAGTGTCTAATAGATCTCTAAACTTACAATTTTATAGTGTTTGATAGGTACCTGAATTTAAAAAGTGTATAATAGAACCATAAACTTTCAAGTTTTTGTTGAATAGGCCCCTTAATTTTCAATTTTGTGTATAATAGATTATTGACCTATTCAACATCTTATAAAATTTACTAACCTACTAAACATGGAATTGAAAGTTTATGGTCCTATTAGACTTGAAATTCCATTTCATATTTAATAAATTAATTCATTTTTAAAATTTTTAAATATGTCATGAATCTATTAAGACACAAAATTTAAAGTTCAGGAACCTCTTAAATAGTTTTAAAGTTCAAAGATCTATTAGACACCAAATTAAAAGTTTGGATCTTATTAAATATTTTTTAAAGTTGACCTTTAAGACACAAACTTAAAAGGTTTTTTTCCCTTTAATACAAAGTTTAGGGACTAAATTTGAATTTAACAAATAATAATAATAATAAATCATAGTTGAGACTAAGAGTAGTCCAAATCTTATACATGTGTGTCATGTGTAATAAATTACTAATCATCAACATTTCTCTATTATTTATATATTTAAAAGAATTGTTGGTGGATGTATGCCACTATAAAATTACAAATTGATCTATGATAAGACATTACTTTTTAGCTCTTGATTCTTTAAAAATAAATAAATAAATAATAACAAGTTTCTTCGGTCCCCCTTATCCCTAGTTCCAATTCAAGTTCAACATGATCACTTTAGACATATTGGATTAAAATTCACTCTCGTACTTTATATTCATTATTATTATTTGATTACAGTAATATGGTAATCACATGTGGACTCTACTATGAAAAGACAATTCTTTGAAATTGAAATAAAACATACAATCCAATCCATCAACTTTAGTGGCATTTCATGTTTCCTTTTCATATTTAAATCTCATTTCCTTTAATTATATACTTTAAATTTGTTAATAAGTAAAAAAAATGTCCATATTTTATCATATTAGTGTTACCACTATACACAAAAGTTTAGAATTTTAAAACTCAATTATTCAATACAAATTATTTTTTTTTCTAATTAAAAAAGTGTAAAATAATATCAATAAATTTCTTTACATACAATCTATTTTTACAATCTATTTTTAAGACATTTTAAAATTTTTACAAATTTTTTTAAGAAGAAAAATATATGAAAATGTACCTAATTTAGCAGTTAAGACGTCTACTTCTTCCATAAAGTCTTGAAATCCTCACCCTACATTTGTTGTATTAGAAAAGATAACAAAATTTTAAAATTTCAATGAAATATTTTTCAAACTGGTTTAAGATTTTGAGAGTTTTTTTTTCTTTTATATATAAATAAAGGTAAAAAGTAAACGAGGAATAGTCTGTTAATGGACTTAATTTTTCAAACAAACAAGTAAAAGTAAAATATTGGGTTTGAAAACAACGGCAAACATTGACGAATCTGATAAAAGAAAAAATCAATATCAATAGATTCCTAAAAATTACAATAATGAATAAGAAATTCATAGAAACAAAAAGGGATTGGACATATAGAAAAATGGACCTAAATAATAGCAAATATAGAAAAACATTAAAACCATTTGCAAATATAGCATACCTAATTATCCAGCCCGTGTAATTAAATTACTAAAAAGCCCATAGCCCAACGTCTTCAACCTTCCTTTCAGCCGTGCAATTCTTCTTCAAGTCTTTTCATTTCTCCTTCTTCTTCAAGTCTCCAACAGTCCACACTCAGTATTTCTTCTGATTTCTTAAATTTTGTTTTCCTTTTCATTTCTCATCCTTCCATTCTGTTTTGTCTTCCATTCCTTTTCAGTCTCTTAATTTTAGTTTTCTCCTCCTTCGAGCTCGAGAGCGAGCGATTATTGTATCGGGTTACCTTCAGCTTCGATTTATGTTTCGCTTCGTTGATTTTGGCAGTAAGTTCTCTCTCTCACATTTGATGAATTTTGTTTGTATTTTTGTTGTTTGATATGATACATTAGGGTTTTGAAATATTTATCAATAGACTAACGAAGTTCCTTGGGAGCAATCAATAGATTGGCCTTCAATAAATGTAACAATGTTCTTCGGAGTTGATAATGCTAGAATTTATGCCCTAAAGCCTCATAATTAATGATTTATTTATTAATTAATAATATTTTTGATTATTTTATTTGCAATATAATATTATTCATTATATGAAAAATCCAAGGTTATTAGTATAATCTTGAACAGTATGTGATTGACATACATGAAGATCATGTTCAAGAAATAACCTAAAGGGTCATAGTTTATGGATAAGGTTGGGTGTCTTATCCTGGTAACACTATTGATATGGCCCACTTTATAATAGTTACAAATGACTTGATCCAAATCGTTCATGTGGAGACATGTGAGTGGGGGTATCTTATACAATGAGTTTGTATAAGACTGAACCACGAAATATTTAATCTCTCTTTATAAATCCGTTAATTGAGAAGATTAATATTTCATTAGGATGATTATATGCGACTCGATCTTAATCCTGAGTGAGTTATGAACGCCTGTCTTTGATGGCTTGTCCTTTGATTTGCATGGATGAGAGTGACTTTTGTAGTCGATTCAATAAGCCTACTATTTTGGGGACTTGACCAAATAGGGAATTGGGAACATAATCTTACAAAATGGAATTCACTCATTCTCATATGGGGTAAGTAGATGAGTAGCTCCCTTAAGTGTCGATTTAGGGACTTGAGCAATAAGGCCTCACCCTCTCACCAGCCCAAGAGGGACTTAGTTTATAGTTGGATCTGTTGGGATTTATGCCCTAAAGCCTCGTAATTAATAATTTATTTAATAATTAATAATAATTTTGATTATTTTATTTTCAATATAATATTATCCATTATATGAAAAATCCAAGGTTATTAGTATAATCTTGAACAGTATGTGGTTGACATACGAGAGGATCATGTTCAAGAAATAACCTAAAGGGTCATAGTATATGGATAAGGTTGGGTGCCTTATCCTGGTAACACTATTGATACGGCCCACTTTGTAATAGTTACAAATGATTTGATCCAAATCATTCATGTGGAGACATGTGAGTGGAGGTATCTTATACAATGAGTTTGTATAAGACTGGACCACGAAATATTTAATCTCTCTTTATAAATCCGTTAATTGAGAATATTAATATTTCATCAAGATGATCATATGCGACTCGATCTTAATCCTGAGTGAGTTATGGACTCCTGCCTGTGAGGGCTTGTCCTTTGATTTGCATGGGTGAGAGTGACTTTTGTAGCCGATTCAATATGCCTACCATTTTGGGGACTTGACCAAATAGGGAGCTAGGAACATAATCTCACGAGATGGAATTCACTCCTTCCCATATAGGGTAAGTAGATGAGTAGTTCCCTTAAATGCTGATTTCGGGACTTGAACAATGGGGCCCCACCCTCTCATTGGCCCCACCCTCTCATTGGCCCGAGAGAGACTTAGTTTATAATTAGATTATAAACATATTGTTCATTAGAGAATCAGTGGTACTTAAGGTGCAAGATGTAATTATAGGGGTAAAACGGACTTTTGACCCAGCTGTAATTACGAACAACTCGTGAAGGATCGACTTACATGTAATGATTATATCTATGGACACAACTTGTCCTACAGTGCATAAGAGTGCAACTCTAGATCTATAGTGGAGTGACCTATAGTTAATGAATGAAAATTAATTAATTAAAGAGTTTAATTAATTAATTTTGTATCATTGGAGCTTATAATCTGTAGGTCCATAAGGTCCCCTTGCTAGCTCATAGTAACACTAAAAGATCAATTTAGTTGAAAGAAAAATTTGAAATGTTCAAATTAATATTTAATTTGAAGTGTTCAAATTAATATTTAATATATTAGATATATTAAATATAAAAGAGGAAAATATATTTATTGTATTTGATACATTAAATATTAAAATTTGAAATGTTCAAATTTAATATTTAATTTGAAGTGTTCAAATTAATATTTAATATATTAGATATATTAAATATAAAAGAGGAAAATATATTTATTGTATTTGATACATTAAATATTAAAATAATTAATATATATTTGATATATTAAATAAAAGATGTTTATAGAATTTGAATAAGATTCAAATAAATAAATATCGTAGGAGATTTGAATGAGATTCAAATAAATAAAAGATATATTTTAATATATTAGATATTAAAATATAATATTTTAATAATGGCAAAGATCTTCCCTTGGTCTCTATAAATAGAACCCTTGGGTTGAAGCATTCTATATAACACACATCTCCTCAAAGAGAGAATTAGAGAATTCTCTCTAAACCTCTTCATCTTTAATCCCTGGAGGATTTTCTCTCAAGAGGCTCCCACAAGCCTTGGTCCTGTGTTCGAGTCATAGCTAGGAAGACTTTGTGGAAGAGATAAAGACCCGCCAGAAATATCTCCATGATAATCCTAAGGTATGTTTGCTTAACCTTGTAATTTAGTTTAATTCTAAATAAATCAAAGACGATTCCTATACTTCCGCTGTGAGTTTAATTCGATTATTCCCTTCAGGATCATAAATAAATTGTTGATTAGGGGATCAGTGGTACTTAAGGTACAAGATGTAATCACATAGGTTAAACGGATTTTTGACCCATATGTAATTACGAACAGCTTGTGAATGATCGACTTGCATGCAGTGATTATATCTATGGACACAACTTGTCACTCCACTATAGACCTGGAGTGACTCTAGAGTTAATGAATGAAAATTAATTAATTAAAGAGTTTAATTAATTAATTTTGTATCATTGGAGCTTATAATCTGTAGGTCCATAAGGCCCCATTGCTAGCTCATAGTAACACTAAAAGATCAATTTAGTTGAAAGAAAATTTTGAAATGTTCAATTTAATATTTCATTTGAATTGTTCAAATTAATATCTAATATATTATATATATTAAATATAAAAGAGGAAAATATATTTATTGTATTTGATACATTAAATATTAAAATAATTAATGTATATTAGATACATTAAAGAAAATATATTTATAAAATTTGAATAAGATTCAAATAAATAGCTATCGTAGGAGAATTTAAAAGATTTGAATAAGATTCAAATAGATTAAATTTATGTATTTTAATATATTAGATATTAAAATATATTGTTTAATTATGACAAAGATTTGCCTCAAGTCTCAATAAATAGGACATTTGGGTTGAACCATTATAACAGACATCTCTTCAGTAGAGAATTAGAGAATTCTCTCTAGACCTCTTCACCTCCAATCCCTTGTGGATTTTCTTTCAAGAGGCTCCTACAAGCCTTGGTCACGTGTTCGAGTCATAGCAAGTAGGTTTTATGGAATTGGAGTTTCAATCTCGTTGGAGTTGGAACAAGACGATTAAATACCCGCTAGAAATATCTCCATATTTCATTTAATGTATGTTTTGCTTAGCCTAAAATTATTTTTTGTTTAACTTTAAAATAAAATTAAAGTCGATGCCAATGCTTCCACTATGGGTTTAATTCGATTATTCATTTCAGATAAGCAAAAGACAACGATATACGTAAAGAATTTTGTGGTTAAGCTGGACGCTTTATTGTGTAATGGACTAGGCGTAAAGCAGCTTGAGTTAGGCGTGCAAAGTTTTGTAACTTTTGATTTGATAAAAAACATATTTGTCTTAAGTTAGAAATGGGTGTTTACTGCATTTTGGTGGAATTTAGTTGATATTTTGTTAAGCTTTTCACGACATTATTGTAGTTCACGACTTGTGATTGAAGTCTATCAGTGATAAACTTCTATCAGCTACTATCAGTTATAGTCTATCAATGATAGACTTCATGGGTTCTTCTATCAGTGATAAAATTCTACATCTATCATTGATAGACTTCAATCATCATTCTCTAGTGCTGATGGAACTTCATATGCTTGTCCTTTTCATTCAGATAGGCTTTCTTTCTTTTTATTTTCTTATCTATCTTTAAAATAATTTGAAAAAGGGTGGGAAATTTGGTATGTACTACTATTTAAATGGGGGAGGGTGGAGGGTGAGTGTACTAATGGCAGCCATGTGATGTCTCTTAAATGCTGCATATATACCTTTAATTACCTATCTTTTTACTCTCTTCTTTTTGTAAAATTCAAAAAAAAAAAATTCTAATTATGATATGAATGAGATAGCCAATGTTTTGTTGCCAGGGAACGGCATTTCTAATAAAATTTATTTTAGACACAAATTGTGAGCAGATTGCAATTAAATTGCAATTGCATTGCAGTTGCAATTCTTCTATTGCAGGAAGCCCAATTCTTGTTCACGTTATTTTGCAGGTTGAGGGAGAGCAATTAGGATTGAATTGCTTAAGATAATTAACAAGATGGAAGACATCATTGCAACATTGAGCGCACAAGCTTCATCATTGAGCTACATGATGGAAACTTTGATGATGAGAAATTCCATAGCTTACTAATCTTATCCCTTCTATTTCTTGTATTTATTGTAAAGGAAGTCATTCATTTGATAATTGTCCTTATAATCCTGATTCTTTGTGTTATGGATTTCTACCCAGCTTTGCAAATCAACATCAGTACCAGTGCTTCCAGCAAGGGAAGATGATTCCAAAAGAGCCAAGCATAAAAGAACTCGCGAAGGAATATAAAGCAAAGAACGATGTTGTAATGCAAAGTCAAGCCACATCTCTACGGAGTTTGGAAATCCAAGTGGAACAAATTGCAGATGAATTGCAGAACAAATCCCAAGGAATTTTTCTCGAGAACAGAGAGACTTCAAAACAAGAACAAGAAGAAAAAGAATGTGAGGTGGTGTCACTTAGAACGGAATTGGAACATGAAGACCGTGAACTCCCAGTAGAAGAAAAAAGCGCTCCAACACTTGACGGCATTAAGGAGCCAAAAGGGAGAGAAGATATCAAAGAAGAACCACCTCAAGAAGAGAAGGAACAACAAAAGAAAGTTGTAGTGAGCCATATAGTTGCAATGTCATCGCAATTGACATCCAAAGTGTTTCGGATACTAGAATGCCTTGTTTTCACCTATTGCAGTTTGCAGGCAATGGTAAATCAAGAAGAATGCAGAAATGAGAGCATGAAGGATGACAATATGCAATATGTGACACAAATTGCAACTGCAATATCTTCTTTCAAAAACATATGTAAATCTCTTGAGCATGCGAGACCTGTTGTGATCAAAGCACCTCAACTACGACTGAAATCTCATCCAACCTCGAGACCTAGGTGCAAAATGAAGGAACACGGTTGTTGGTTGCCTACTGGAATAGGATAAGTTTATCTTTTCGTTCATTTTCTTTTTAATATTAAAAAAAAAACTTATTTCTATGAATTCTGAAATGACTAAGCAATTTCTGTCTAAGGCATAATCCTGTCTAGGCTGAGGTATTTAAGTTGACCGTTTAGGGAACACCTCTACCTGGGGATTTACCTGGGAAATTGTTGAAGGAATTCAAAAATTCAAAAATAAATAAGAAAATAAAAAAAAATAAATATTTTAAGGCATGAACTCTTTTTCGAGCCTGTGTGAACTTTTTGACAATTTTCTTTGGAGTTCAGATAAAAAGGGAGAGGGGAAAATCAAACGCCAATCCAAAGGAATTGCAATTGCATTCACGAAAAATGAGGCAAGCCGAGGGACAAGAATGCAAATGGAATGCAATTGCAAAACCAAGCAAAACATCCAACATGCCAAGAAGATGATGAGTCAGCCTCAAATGATTGGGGAGTTATTCTTTACACCTTAAATTTTACTCATCAAGTTTGTAATAGTTAGGTTGTGATGTTATTGTCTTAATTTTTGTGCTTGTCTTTGTTCATCGAATTTTGGCATGTTGTTTTGATTGACTTCCAAGTTGTTTGAATTTCAGTGTCAGTTAAGTTTGATCTCTTGTTTTTGTATGTCTCCCAAATATGTCTCAAAGTTTAAAAATCCTTGATGATGATATTTTACTTCTTAGTTATCCACCCAACTTTATAACTTCTTTATTTTCCTTAGCACCGCACCACCCATTCACCCTAGCTTGTGTTTCTATAATTCTAGGGTTATTAAGCTTGTTAATATATATGGCCATTTCAACCACCCAAAAGCGAACTAGTCAATGAGGACATTGCCGCATCTTAAGTTTGGGGGAGATAGACACCTTACATTACTTTTGTTGACCCCATATCGTTTTATATTCATTTTTTGCAATTCATGAAATGTAAACATGTTGTGAGTTGTTGTATGAAGGCTGCCAAATTGAAAAAAAAAAAAGAAAAAAGAAAAAAAGAAAAAAAAAAGGGCTACTCCTCTTTCCATGATTTAACCAAGTAACCAGGGAAAGTCATGACACCCATGATTGCCTCTGCGTGAAAGGTTGATTCAAGAAATGAGTAGGTTAAAAACGGTTTCAAATAGTGATGTGTGCTCGTAGTCAACTATCTTCACCACAAAGTGTCGGTAAGTTGGAACGAAGGTACAATTGACTAAGGAATCCCCTCCAAAAAAAAAAATTTGAATAGCTTGGCAGTAAAACGACATAAGTTTGGGGGAGTTTTTCTTTTGTTTAGTCAAGTTGTTTCTCAAAAGATGGCCTATGTAGGAAGCAAGCAAGATGAAACTAGAAGAATAGGGATACAATTCTAGAGAAGTATGGGTGAAAAGTGCTAAAGTCAAGACTAAGGTGAGATTAAAGTTGGTTGTGATAAACAAGTGTTATAAGCTTGAGATGTCTCCTGAGAGGATATTTGTTTTGTCAAGAATTTGGGTTAGTTGTTGAATTTCATACATGAATAACTGTGATTTTGATACTTGCTTGAGGACAAGCAATAACTCAAGTTTGGGGGTGTGATAATTCTCATTTATGAGGATTATTTAACCCTAAAACTAAGTTGTTCTTACCATTTTTGCATGCTTTATTGATTACCGAGCAAACTAAAGATAGTGTTTATAAGATGAATTCATGCAAGCTTGTTGGAATAGGGTAAAAGAAGAATTAAGTTGAAAAGATAGAAGAAAGTCGCTAAAATGGTGGTTTTTGTGCAGATTTGAAGAAATGAAGAAAATTGCAAATGAAATGCAATTGCATTTCTTTGGGAATGCAAGGTTGTGAACAAGAGGGAAATTGCAATTGAAATGCAATTGCATTTTCTAGAATTTTCAATTATGGCAAAAATCACGAGAAATCACCTCAATTAATGGAAATTACTTGATTTATGGGAGAATTTACAGCCAAATCTCGTGCTTAATCATTTACCGACGAATTAAGGAGCCCAAGATGGAAGAAGAAGCCTTGGAATCTATATAAAAGGGAGGAAGAACGAAGAAGAAAGAGATCGATTTCATACTATGTTTTCTGGTTTATTTTTCTGCTATTTTTCATTTTTGGACCGCAGTTTTGTTCTTCGTTTTCTGTCAATTTACAGCAGTTTTTCTCTTCATCTTCGCTCTGTAACTTCTGAGGTTGATCCCTCCTCAACAAAAGTTAGAGGAGGTGAAGATCCATTTGCCCTTGAATTGGTATTTGGATCGATCAAAGCAAGGAATTTCTATGAGTTTGTACTCTGTTTTGTTCATTTTCATTCTGTTTTAATCTTTCATTTTCTGCTTGAGTTTAGTCATAAGATCTTCTCTGTTTTATCCATTTTTCTTGTATGAACTATTACATCCTAGGTTTCAATTTTCTTCATCTCTAATAATAAGTTTGTTGATTTCTGAAATTTCCATTTCCATTTAAGTTTGGTTTTTCCGTAGCTTCAGCCTCAGCCTTCTGGGCGTACTTAAATATTACAAGTTAAACTGTAATTTATTAAATATACTTTCAAGTTAATTTCTATTCAGTTCTGGGCTTTTAATTTACAAGTATATTTTTGGAGTTTTTAATTAACGCTTTTTACAAGTTAATTTACAAGTTTTATAAAAAAACAAAATATTCTTGAATAATTTAGAGTTGTTGCCTTATAATTCTGTAATTTATTTTCCTTTATTCAATTTATTAAATATGAGTTTATTAGCACTTAAGCTGTGGGTTTTCAATTCTTCCATAATTAGCTAAATTATCTTTAGGGGTTCAAGTTGGTGAAAGCCCTAAGGAAAAATGTAAAAGCTCTAAAGCATAACCAATCTAGCTAGCATGTGAACTTAGTTTGCTTTTGTTGAGTTTAGATTTGGGTAAACCTAGTCGGCCAACTAGTGATTGCTTGTCAAGCTTGAACTTAATATCGAAAGAGTTAAGGGAAAGCCGATGTCACAAAAGAAATGGAGGAAAAGGCTTAGAAATAAGTTCTGAACATCGACCCTAGACATAGGGCGAGACTCCAAAACCACTAGAGTTGTGTGCGAAAGTATCTAAGTTAGATTAGTCATAGACATATAGGTTTAATCACTTAGTCTCCTAAAGATTTTGAATCAAAATTGAATAAGAGTTGAACTCGGTTTACTTAGGCCCCGTTTGATAACCATTTGATTTTTGGATTTTAGATTTTGAAAATTAAACCTATAAATACTATTTCTACCTATGGTTTTACTTGTTTTGTCATCTACTTTTTACCTATGTTTTCAAAAACGAAGCCATGTTTTGAAAACTAAAAAAAATAGTTTCCAAAAACTTGTTTTTGTTTTTAGAATTTGGCTAAAAATTCAAATGTTTCCTTAATGGAGATGAAAACCATTGTAGAGAAATTGAGAGAAAACAAGCTTAATTTTCAAAAACCAAAAACCAAAAACCAAATAGTTATCAAACGGGGCCTTAGTTTTCACATGTTAGCTATGATTGCAATTGCATTTGAATAGCATTTTTCCAAAGGTGCTTGAATCACTTGAATCTCTATTTTAACTGATTGATTTTTCACTTATTTTTCTTAACAACCCAAACTCTCAATCATTTTTTTTACACCATTGGTTACCCCAATTGCAATTTGCAAACAAATTTTGTGTCGTCTCAGTAGATTTTGTTAAAACCCGTTCCCTTGGGTACGATACTCTGGAATACTCCAGTTTTTATTACTTTGATCACGTGCACTTACGTGTTGTAGCGAAAAGCATAGCGATCAATCATCTTCCAAAAAGAATATGAGAAACGAAGAGGTACATACAAACTAACTTCTTTGATTTTATTTGATTTTATGGTAATTGACTTTTTCTTTATCATAATTATGTTATTATATTTGTTATAACAGGGAAAAGAAAACAAATTACTTGTTGAAAAATAAGATTAGATTATACATTCGAAAATAACTCATTACTTCAAAGCTTGAAATAATATATCATATTGTTAATAGCTTAGATGATAAATGTTTGAAAACATTTGGGGAAGGACCATTTGGACACCTTTTACATTTAAAAATGAAAAAGGTTCCCCTCCAACTCCTTTCTCACATAATTCTTAGACAATGTCATAACAAAAAATTCAATGTCCTAGCTTTTAATATAGAAGGACACATTATAGAATTTGGCCTTAAGGATTTCTGTTTGATTAGTGGATTAAATTGTGATGAGTATTCAGTAGAAGATATTTATGACGAGGAGGAAGAAAAAAAATGTGAGATTATAACTTTTTTCTTAAAAAATAAAGACAAAATAGATAGGAGAGACTTATCACCTGCTTTCAGTCTCATCTCTTCGTCTGATGTTTGCACAAGTGAGAGCATTAAGGTCAAGCATGAAAATTTATATTTATTTGAGTGTCTGTTAATTCCAAAATAATCACACAATTAATTAAATTGGAGGAGTACAAAAATGTTAAATGATGACCTGAAATCTATGGCCTATCCTTGGAGTAGACTATGTTATGACCTAACCATAGACTATGTTAGGAAGACTACTAGGAGTAAATCAGGGTCTATCTTCCTTCAAGGTTTCCCAATAGCTTTAGTGTATTGAACTTTTGAGGTAATACCCAAACTTTCTAACCCTACCATTGGATTTGCAAAAAGAATAGAAATTGATGAGCCAAGAATAGTTCGTTGGGAGTCTTAAAATCTAGAAGATTGGCAGAACCTAAATGAAAACATCTTCTTGGCAGATGATGTAAGGCACTTCTACCTTTCTACTTTTTACTGTTTTATTTTGTTTGATTTTCTTTATGAGCAAGTAAAAGTACTTCTATTAGTGATAGACTTCTATCAGTTATAGATTAAAGTAATTTTAGATAAGATAGATAGTTTATTTCATTAAATATTAATTTTTTTAATATATTTTTAGTTTTCTATCACTCCATTGGTTGCCTCTGAAGAAGAAATCCAATCAAAAAACTTCAACTACTTTGTTGAATTATCACTCAAAGATATGGAAAAAGAAAAATTGGAGAAAGAAAAGGAGGATGTTGAAAATGAGGCAGAGGAGATTAGAGAAGAGAATGTTGTGACGAAAGAAAATACTATTAGAGGCAAAATATCTTCTTTAGAAAAAGATATTGAAGAGCTAAAAAATGGATAGAAGGAGATTGTGAGCTTGTTGGTTTCTCTAATGGAAGTTGTGAATGAAAGACTTCCACCAAAATAAGAAACAGTAAAACAATCTCAGGAGTAAGAATCACTACAGAAGAACCAACCTCCATCTTATAGCCTCGAGTTGATAGACACTATGACAAATGTAGTTAAGATGGTTGATTATGCAACCACTTATGCTATAGATAAGAAGAAAGATGTAAAATTACCTTATGTTTCATTTACTATGGTGTACATTTATACTTCTATGTATACTTCTTTACATGTTAATAAAAGGCTAAAGCTGAAAAGGAAACTAAGGAAACTGAAGATGAAAATGAAAATGAAGAAGAAAAAGGAGATGAAAGACCATAGCTGAAGGAAGATGATAGAAGGCCATAGCAAGAGGTGGAGGAACATGAAAAGGAAGAAAATAAGATGAAAAAGAAGAAGAATATGAAGAACGTCGAACAAAAAAATCACATGATTGGAAGGAAGGGAAGGTAAGTACTTATTTACTTTCCGTATAAGTATTGAATTATTGGCTTCTATCAGTGACTGATAGTCTTCTATTATTGATAAAATTTATTGAAGTTTATGATATACTTCAATACAAAAAAGAAATCTATTAGTAATAGAAGTCTATCAGTGACTATCACTGATAGAATTTTATTTCTATTCTATTGATTGAGTATCTAATTGTCTAATCAGTTATTAATGTGTAATTAATGTTTCAAGTTGTTGGAAAAAAAAGCAACTAAAAATATAGACCTAAGGTCAACTTGGGAAAGGATCTTACTCCTCTTGAGAATGTTGTTGTGCCAATGAGGCCAAAAAGACAATCAAAGCCAATAAAAAAAAAGTCTTGGAGAATGCAAAAGATCAAAAGAAAGACAAAGAATCTCCAAACAAACAGAGACATTCTCCAAGATTCAAGTACGATGCTCCTTCTTTTGATTTGAAAATATCTCAAGAAGAATGAATGAATATTTTTTTGAACTTTTGTTTATTTGAATACAATTTTTTTGTAATATTTTTTGAATGTATATATCTTGAAGGTTACATTGTAATACTTTTTTTTGTATATACTTTAAGTCTATTAATGATATTGGTGCATTTTTTGGAATGGTTTCTTGATTATCAAGTGCTTAAGAGCTATTATTTTAGGTGCATTATCAAAAGTGCATCCACAAATTGTTGTTTTCAAACTGTAAGCACATGAGGGTGGCCTACATTTTCATCCATATTTGAAAAATTACTAAGGAGGATTCAACAACATCATGTCCAGGAACTTCATGATACACTAGAAATTAGAGATATCAATATGCAAGTTTATAACATATTGCAATAAAATTGAATAGTACAATTTATTTTCATAAGAAACTATGATTCATAAAGGAAAGTGATCAGTGCTACACGCAAGTGCACGTGATCAAAGTAATAAGCAACTGGAAGTACTCTAGAGTATCGTACCCAAGGGAACGAATTCTAACAAAACCTATAAAGATTACACAAATTTGTTTACAAAATGCAATTGTGGTAACCAATGGTGTAAAAATGATTGAGAGGTTGATTTTGCTAAAGGAATTAAACGAAAAGTCAATAATTAAGAAAAATGGGATACAAGTTGCTTATGCCCCTTTGGAAAGAATTGCCACTAAAATGCAATTGCAATCGTAGTCAACACAAGAGAACTAAGTAAACCGAATTTGACTCCTATTCAATTTTGCTTCAAAATCTTTAGGAGGCAAATGATTAAACCTATATTTTTATGCTAATCTAACTTAGATAATTTTGCACACAATTCTTGTGGTTTTGGAGTCTCGCATTATGTCTAGGGTCGATGTTTAGGACTTATTTCTAAGCCTTTTCCTCCATTGCTTTTGTGACATCTGCTTTCTCTTAACCCTTTCGGTATTAAGTTCAAGTTTGACAAGCAATCACTAGTTGGCCGGCTAGGTTTATCCACGTTATTTCAACAAAAACAAACAAAGTCTCGAGTGTTAACTAGGTTGAATATGCTTTTAAGCTTTACATCTTTCCTCTAGGGAATTCACTAACTTGAATCCCGAAAGAAAAATTAGCTCATCATGGAAGAATTGAAAAACAACATTTTAATTGCTATAAGGCTCAATATTCACACTGACTAAAAGAAAAAAGAAATTCAACAACTAAACAACCCAAACTGATTTTTATTAAGAAAATAATTGAGTAAGTTTAATCTAAAATTGTCAAGAACACTCACAGACATTTACAGTGCAAAAATACATTTAATAGAGATTCAGAATTTTGTAGCAAAATACTTCTTGAAGTAGACTTTGTCTTAGTGAAGAAGGGGGTGAAAATTCAAAGGATTAGTAGCCCATTAAAATTTAACAACTTAAAAACACTTACAAGAAAGAAAAAAAAAAAAACAGTGTTGAATATCAAGAATAAAATTTTCACTATTCTTAAAACCAGAATTTCAAATTAAAAGCTACTAGAAGTTCAAAACTTTGTGGAAGTACAATCCCAATTGATCAACTGAACTTTTATAACTAAGAATAACGAAAATCATAGGTCTCAATGGTAAGCAACAACTTGCAAAACTGAAATTAAAACAGAACCTAGCTATAGGAAAAAAAAAATGAACAAAAACATAGGAACAACGCTAAAGAAAGTTTCCTTGCTTTGATCGAACCACACACACCTTTAAAGGTAGTTGGATCTTCACCTCCTCGAACTTTCGTTGAAGAGGGATCAAACTCGAAAATTACAGGACAAAACGAAGATCAATCTGCTGGAAAAAAAAAACAGAAAAACGAGGATTAAACTGCTGCAGTCCAAAACAGAAAAACCAGATAAACCCACACACGTTTTGCTTCATTCTCCCCATTTTTATAGGCATTGAGGGATAGGATTTCCATCTTTGTGCTCCTTCAATTTTGGGTCAACTTTAAGGCATGACATCAGGCTGAAAAATCTCCTAAAAATCAAATAAACTCTATGAATTTTGGTGATTTCCCATGATTTCCGTAGTAATTAAAATTTTAGAAAATGCAATTGCATTTCACTTTTGAAATGCAATTTCATTTTTCCTTTTGATCACCATCTTGTTCTCCCACGAAAATGCAATTGTATTCCACTTTCAAAATGCAATTGCATTTTGAAAGTGGAATGCAATTGCATTTTCGTACATGCTCCAAATCTACACAAAAACAACCAATTAGCTTAAATTTCATTCTCTTTTCCATTTCTTTCTCATTTTCAATACTTCGACAAGCTTTAATGAATTTATCTCATAAACACTATTTTTAGCTTGCTCGTTATTTAACAAAACATATAAACATGACAAGAACGACGTAGTTTAAGGTTAAATAATCCTCATAAATGAGAATTATCATAAAGAAAAATGGTTTCTATCAAATATAGGAGAAAATGGAATGGTATAGACTTCAATCACAATGGCTTGTGTCTTGTGATTGAAGTCTATTAGTGATAGATTGATAAACTTCAATCACAAAGGGCAAAGTTCTATCACTGATAGACTTCTATCACTATCATTGGAACAAAAGTCTATAGTGATAGACCGCTAGTGTGATCGAAGTCTATCAGTGATAGACTTCTATCACTATCGTTGGGAGAGATTTATTTTTCACTAGCGATACATTTATTTTCACTAGGATATGACCATAAATAGTTTTACTTCAGCCTATTTATAAAACAACATATTAACCACCCTGATAGACTTCTAACTGTAAATCTATCAGGTTTCATTCAATCACAGCCTTGGACTCTTCATTAACCAACTCAACAAAGTAAAAGAATACATATTGCAAATGCTAGACACATAAATGATAGTATTGATAGTATCACAACAACAAATGTATATTGAGGTCTATCTCTAAAACACATATCCAATACCAAATTTATACCCATAGTAAAAAAAGTCAATTGCCAATATTACATCATTGTAAAATTGGTGGAAATTTGCATGTCCTACGATTGTGACCAACACGATGACAGCGACTACATTTCATGTGACTTTTCTCTTCACCTATTGATAGCATCCTTTGTTTTTTAGGCCTTCCTGCTTGACATTTAACAATTAGAGGTAATGCATTCATGTCAACATCTATAGAGCTCCATCCGGAATGAGTCCCAACTAGACGAACTGAACCTCCATAAGTTGATGACAACATTGTTTAAAAATAATACTTAGACACAAAAGAATATGAATTCAAATTATGCCCACGAAGAACAGCAAGTGCATGAGAACATGGAATTTCATCGAGATCCCAAACACAACAACTACATGACTTGGAATCCAACTTTACCGTTAATCGTATATCTCCATCAATTACTTTATGTTCAACATTGCTAATGGGATCAACTTGGGGAAAAAAACATAATCAACGAGATAGGAATAAAAAACTACTTCTATGATAGACTACCATTGTGACTTAAGTCTATTAGTTAGACTTCTGTGACAGACATCTAATAGACTTCTATCACTGATAGACTATCACAGTTAAAAGTCTATCACTGATAAAAATCTATATCTAATTGACTTAAGTAACAATTTACTATTATTAATAAATGGTGCACTAGAAAGGAAGCCATGAAAATTTTAAAAAAAAAATCCTTACTGTGAAACTTCTTGATTTATCATGTTCTTTTCGCAACTCCCCCTCAGCCCAAGTAGTCAAAATTGACTTCATACAAGATGATGCTTTACTTCACTTATCAAACCACTTTTTCAGTGTGTCTCTAATCAAATCAAGTAGTGTTGCAACAAGTAAATCTCTAGGCTCTTTTAAAAGTGAGTTTATGCTCTCTAAATTATTTGTAGTCATCATTTTATATCTTCTTCTTCTAGAAAAGGCGTGAGTCCACTTTTCAAAACCAACATTACTAAGATATCCTTGTATACAAGGATATATATGTTGGGATTTATGCCCTAAAGCCTCGTAATTAATAATTTATTTAATAATGAATAATAATTTTGATTATTTTATTTGCAATATAATATTATCCATTATATGAAAAATTCAAGGTTATTAGTGTAATCTTGAACAGTATGTGGTTGACATACGAGAGGATCATGTTCAAGAAATAACCTAAAAGGTCATAGTATATGGATAATGTTAGGTGTCTTATCCTGGTAACACTATTGATACGGCCCACTTTGTAATAGTTACAAATGATTTGATCCAAATCATTCATGTAACATTCTGTTTAAAAAAAATGATAATAATAATAATAATAATAATAATAGATTATTATTATTATTATTATTATTATATAATAAAAAAAAAAAATTCATCCTTATCCCCCTTTCTCAACCTCCCTCTCCCGAACTCCCTTTTTCCCTCCCTCTTCCCTCCCCTCTGTCTCTCTCAGTTTCCCTCTCCCTTCGGATCCCTTTCCCCCCCTTCCGTCTCCCTCTCTCTCACCCAATTCCCCCCCTTCCGTCTCCCTCCCTCTCACCCGATCCCCCCCCTTTCCGTCTCCCTCCCTCTCACCCGATCCCCCCCCTTTCCGTCTCCCTCCCTCTCAATCCCTCTCCTTTTTGGCCCCTCTTCCCGACTTCTCTCTCTCTCTCTCTCTCTTTCACCAATAATGGGTGATGAAAGCTTTTCTGGCAATTTTGTGCATGAACAGCGGTCTTGAAGTCATTTCTGGGCATTTTAGAATTTGTTCCGGTGCGATCTTGGCTCGTTGGGCAGTGGGTAAGCGATTTGAATATGAAATTTAGAAATTTAAGGAATTGTTTGCTTATTTAAGCACTATTTGAGTAGGTTGGATTGACTTTTGGTTATGGAACTTACTTTAGGATTTACCAATATGATTGGAGGCTAATTTATTCAATTTGGGTAGTACCGAGCACTGTTACAGCAACTTTTAGCTACGGAGATTGGTAAGTTTTTAAAGTTAGTAATTTTTATAAGAAGTCTTTCGGGCCAAATAAGTTTTAGGGAGTTGATTGTGAATTATTGAGTTACTATTGTGTAATTGGAACTTTTGTATATGTTAGAAGCCAACATTTGGAGGTTGTGGTACTTGGGCGTTTCCCTTTTTGCTTGGATTAAAAATTAGTGCCGTCATAGGAAGAGAAGTTTTCAACCTTGAGCCGAATGAGAGGTAAGTAGCCATTGGATTTATTTATAAAGCCCTTGATGTAATAAATGTATGTGACAAGCTTATTTTATCAATATGGAAAAATTATTGGATTATTGATGATTGAGTATTGCTTGATATTGAATGAGATGTTGGTTAAGTGAGAGTAACCTAAATCTAATTTGAGCCATAGTTGCTTAAGTGCATGGAGCTTGACTATGAGATGTTGGTTGTAATTGTTAACTCCAGATCAGGAGGAGGGCGTGGCCCTGAGAAGGGTATTTTATCTAGGGATTTTTGAAGCATTAAATCTGGTTAAAAGACATTGGATTAGCGTTATCAACCCTGTTTCTGTCGTTTCGTGCAAGTTTGTAAGCCTAGAACTTGTGAAATGTGGTGAGCATAAGGGATGCGTTCCTTATTGCCGATGTGCTAGCTTAGGGGAGATTTTCCTTTTATGATGAGCACAGGGGATGCGTTCCCTGTGCCTGTGTGCTAGCTTAGAGGTAATTCCCCATTATGTTGAGCGTAGGGAATGCGTTCCCTAGCGCCTGTGTGCTAGCTTAGGGGTGTTTTTCCCGTTATGTTGAGCGTAGGGGATGCGTTCCCTATCGCCTGTTTGCTAGCTCAGGGGTGATTTCTCTATTGTGATGAGTATGAGGGTTATATGCCTTCACAGGTTTGGGTTCTAGATTACAGAACTCGCGGGTATGACATGAAGTTAGGGTTTGAGAATGGCTTACGTCGTGGTAGGGAAAATGAGTTCATGGTCATTTGGTGTAAGTACTCGATATCGAGCACGAGTGTGAGTAAGGGCAATATCTTTCTTGGTATGTTTCCTTTAAGCTTTGGTTTACTAAGAGGGCTGCTTACTGAGTATAATTATACTCACCCATGCTACATTGTTTGTCCTTCTACAGGTAACGTACATTAACGAGGTGGATGATTAGTCGAAGACCTGACGGAGCTATGGAGATACTAGTAGACCTCATCTAGTTTTCCTTTGTTGTGTAATCTCTGTTAAACTACTTGTATATTGGGTTGTAGGATCAGTTGTAAATTGCACTTGTGTTATCTTGTAAATTCTGACTATAGGAGATCTTTCGTGTCTACATCTCTGATTGTGATTGATGCGAGCTTGTCGAGGGCTCGTCAAATTAAAATTTATAAACCGATCCTAAGCTACTTGTAGCATTGAGTGGACCGGGTCGATCTCAGGGAACCGAATATTAATTTCTTAAGTTAAATTTGCAAATGAGAAAGCAATTAAAAAGGGGAGGTTTTGGAAAATATTTTCAAACTAAATGGAAATAAAAATTGACAAAAATAAAACAATTGCTGAAAAGTATAAAAATCAACTCTTACCAAGTTCTAGTTCAGAGGTGCAGTTATATTCAATTGCAAACATTGATCATAGGCATTCAAAATATTTAATCTTAACCATGCAAGTACTCGGTCCACTTATTAGGAAACCCCAAAAAGTGCAAATTCCCTAAAATCATTAACTCTAACGAACGTCAAGTTAACGCTAATTACCTAAACAAATCTTTACGAAACCGCTTCAATTTATTTAGATAAAGGCATTACGAACTTTGGAACGACCAAGACAACCAATCAGGTAAAACAACTTTCACCTAATTAAGAAGCTTCTTTAATTCCTAGAATTAAACATGCAAGCCATGTAATATGGAAACCCACAAAACATACACATGTGATAATCCTAATGCTACCGGTTCATTCAACATGACAATTACGGATCATGATCGTGATTAGCAATAAAGCATGTAAAGGGATTAAGGCGTCAATTTAATCAAAATACATACTTATAAAATTAACACGGGAATTAAAGAACACTTGCAATTGAAAGAAAACTAAGTTAAGGTTCAAGCCTCACAATATTGCAATTGATTACAACCAACCTTTGAACTGGAAACGTAGAATCTAGCTGAGCATCTCCATAGAAAACATCGAGTTCAAACAAGCTCGATTCGACATCAAGGTTTGATGAAAAAAAAACTCCTAATCTATCCTAAACTACTGAAAAACAGAGAGGAGAAAGCCTAAATTGGTCTCATGACGGCTGAAAATTGGAGACAAATGACCTAGAGGATGAACAAGTCTATATATAGGAATCGACGGAGCGTCTAGACGCTCCCAGCGTCACAGGGGCTCTCCGCAGCGTCGATGGAGGCTTCAGGGAACTGCCGATAGCGTCTAGACGCTCTGGACAGCGTCTAGACGCTACCCAGCGCGCAGCACTGCTATTTTTGCTCTAACTTTTCGCTCAGGTGTCCGAATGACCTCCGGTTGGATGCGTTGGAATCGTGATTCAACGTAGAATCTCTCGGAACATGCCTTATGCTCAAATCCCTACAAAATGATCAATTAATTACATTAAAACCTCTAAACTAACATGATTTAAGTATGAAAATATATAACTATGTTAGTCCTATCAGTGATCTCAACCTCTTTTGTGTAGTGTTGATGGGTGCTGAGTCTTTGTTTGAAATCTTAGAAGTGTTTTTCCTTCTTATCAGGTGGTTGTAAATTTTGGTTTTCTCCTAGTTACGTCGTCATGCTGCCGAAATTTCGGGTATGAGCGAGGTAACCAGGTTGTGTTTCCGCATAGAGAGTCGTAGTAGGAATTCGGATCGTTACAATTCATGTGGAGACATGTGAGTGGGGGTATCTTATACAATGAGTTTGTATAAAACTGGACCACGAAATATTTAATCTCTCTTTATAAATCCGTTAATTGAGAAGATTAATATTTCATCAGGATTAAGATCGATCTTAATCCTGAGTGAGTTATGAACTCCTGCCTGTGAGGGCTTGTCCTTTGATTTGCATGGGTGAGAGTGGCTTTTGTAGCCGATTCAATATACCTACCATTTTGGGGACTTGACCAAATAGGGAGCTGGGAACATAATCTCACAAGATGGAATTCACTCCTTCCCATATAGGGTAAGTAGATGAGTAGTTCCCTTAAGTGCTGATTTCGGGACTTGAACAATGGGGCCCCACCCTCTCATTGGCCCGAGAGTGACTTAGTTTATAGTTAGATTATAAAATATTGTTCATTAGAGAATCAGTGATACTTAAGGTGCAAGATGTAATTATAGGGGTAAAACGGACTTTTAACCCAGCTGTAATTACTAACAACTCGTGAAGGATCGACTTGCATGTAATGATTATATCTATGGACACAATTTGTTCTACAGTGCATAAGAGTGCAACTCTAGGTCTATAGTGGAGTAACCTATAGTTAATGAATGAAAATTAATTAATTAAAGAGTTTAATTAATTAATGTTGTATCATTGGAGTTTATAATCTGTAGGTCCATAAGATCCCCTTGCTAGCTCATAGTAACACTAAAAGATCAATTTAGTTGAAAGAAAATTTTGAAATGTTCAAATTAATATTTAATTTGAAGTGTTCAAATTAATATTTAATATATTAGATATATTAAATATAAAAGAGGAAAATATATTTATTGTATTTGATACATTAAATATTAAAATAATTAATGTATATTAGATACATTAAATAAAAGATATTTATTAAATTTGAATTGGATTCAAATTAGGAAATAAATGTCGTAGGAGAATTTTAAATGGTTTGAATAAGATTCAAATTGGTTAGATAAATATATTTTAATATATTAGATATTAAAATATATTATTTAATTATTTTCCCTAGACCACTATAAATAGGACCCTAGGGGTGAGCCATTGTGCATTCTTAATAACACACATCTCCTCAATAGAGAGAATTGAGAATTCTCTCTACACCTCTTTCTCTTTAATCCCTTGTGGATTTTCTTTCAAGAGGCTCCCACAAGCCTTGGTCCTGTGTTCAAGTCATAGCCAGGAAGACTTTGTGGAAGAGATAAAGATCCGCCAGAATATTCTCAATATTTTCAATGTAAGTTTTTGCTTAACCTTATATATTTTGTATTTAATTCTAAATAAATCAAATACGATCCAATGCTTCCGCTGCGAGATGAAAAGTTCATTCCTTCAATATCGACTCCATCCATCTCATATTCAACTCAAATTCATCCACTGTATAAGCTCTTGCGCAATTTTTATAAATCTTATCTATCAAAGAATCTTTATATGACAACTTCAAATTTTTCAAAAAATGTTACATACAAATACAATACTCGATAGTTGGAAAAACGAACAAAACACTTTTTGGGATACTTAAATGTCTATTAGAGATAATAACTAAATCTTCTCGATCCTCAAAACTATTCTTTATGTTTTTAAAAACCTATTTCCACGATGCATCACTTTCTGAATCTACAATGGTGAAAGCAAGAGGAAAATTTTGATTATTACCATATTTAGTTAAGGCCGTCAATAGAGTTCCAATAAATTTACACTTCAAGAATGTGCCATCTATTGATATATTAGGCCTACAATGCTTCCAACCCTCAATAGATGAACCAATAGCCATAAAACAGTACTTGAAACGACCATCTACATCAGTTTCAAAGGCAGTGTATATACTTGCAAAATTTGATAGGAATCTACTAGAGTCTATCAAAGATATTAGTAATATGAGTCTATCAGAGATAGAAGTTTATCCGACTGTTAGTAATAGAAGTCTATCAATGATAGACTTATATCACTGTTAAACTCTAAACCTTGTTCAGAGAAGAAAACAAAACAAAAAAACTTTCACATGCTATCATTCATGCTAAAACAAAAAAGGTATATGAATGGTTAACAGAAGAAAACAAACCTGGATTCATTTCTTTCAACTTCATAAAAAAAATTGGAATCAAGCCATAGGATTTAGTTGCATCACCATTCAATGACTTTAAAATGTATTCTTTTGCCCTCCAAGCTTTGTAATAGCTAACATTAACGCCAAGTTTTGTACGCACTTTAAACATTATTTCTTTTGGAGTCGAAAGATCAAAAGAGCTTAATCTAAATTCATCTTTCAAATAATCACCAATTAAGGATGAAGAAGCTTGCCTATGAGAAGCCTGAATACTATTTATAGAACAATCAGACTAGAAACATACTTCCTAAGCATCCACAGTTCACTGTTCTTATAACAAGATGCCCCGGCATACCATTGACAACCCTTTGGGGCGAATTGAAACTTAAGCGATTTTGAATTTGTTCTTAAAGTCCTACATTCAAAACTCTTCTTCACAACTATAAAGGAAAAACACTTTGATAGAATTTCCTTACTTGCAAACACATCATTTTCCTCCAAAACATCATCCATGTGAATATCTATTATGGCTTGAAAATCACCATCAATTCCAGAAGAAGAAGAAGAAGCAATAGATAACAACTTGTCACTTCCATTAGTAATTGCACTAGAAGACCTTTCCAAACAGACATCATTAACACGAGCAAATAAATGATATTTTGTACTTTGATCTTTAACTAGAGTTAAAAACCAAGCAACATCCTTATCTTCATGAATTATAATCACATTCTGAATATCATTCATATTACAATCCAATAAGTTCGACAATTGTATAGAAGAAATACAACCATCCAATCGAACTTCACAAAATTCTTAAAATACATTATATTATCAATCAAAAACCAGTGGTCTTGTAATTCTCATAGTAGTTTTTTTAAAGGAATGAACGTTTCACACTACAGCGGAAGCATTGGATCGTCTTTGATTTTATTTAGAATTAAAGAATAAAAATTAAGGTTAAGAAAAACGTACCTTGAAAATAATATTATGGAGAATATTCTAGCGGATCTTTATCTCTTCCACAAAGTTTTCATTGCTATGACTCGAACACAAGATCAAGGCTTGTGGGAGCCTCTTGAAATAAAATCCACAAGGGATTGGAGAGGAAGAGGTCTAGAGAGAATTATCTACTTCTCTCTATTGAGGAGATGTGTGTTGTGTCTAATAGCTCAACCCAATGGTCCTATTTATAGAGACTAAGGGTAAATCTTTGTCAGAATTAAAATATTATATTTTAATATCTAATATATTAAAATATATCTTATACTTATTTGAATTTCATTCAAATCTCCTACGATATTTATTTATTTGAATCTTATTCAAATTTTATAAACATCTTTTATTTAATGTATCAAATATACATTAATTATTTTAATATTTAATGTATCAAATACAATAAATATAGTTTCCTCTTTTATATTTAATATATCTAATTTATTAAATATTAATTTGAACACTTCAAATTAAATATTAAATTTGAACATTTCAAATTTAATATTTAATGTATCAAATACAATAAATATATTTTTCTCTTTTATATTTAATATATCTAATTTATTAAATATTAATTTGAACGCTTCAAATTAAATATTAAATTTGAACATTTCAAATTTAATATTTAATGTATCAAATACAATAAATATATTTTTCTCTTTTATATTTAATATATCTAATATATTAAATATTAATTTGAACACTTCAAATTAATATTAATTTGAACATTTCAAAATTTTCTTTCAACTAAATTGATCTTTTAGTGTTACTATGAGCTAGCAATGGGACCTTATGGACCTACAGATTATAAGTTTCAATGATACCAAATTAATTAATTAAACTCTTTAATTAATTAATTTTCATTCATTAACTATAAGTCACTACACTATAAATCTAGATTTGCACTCTTATGCACTGTACGACAAGTTGTGTCCATAGATATAATCATTACATGCAAGTCGATCCTTCACAAGTTGTTCGTAATTACAGCTGGGTCAAAAGTTCGTTTTACCCCTATAATTACATCTTGCACCTTAAGTACCACTGATTCTCTAATGAACAATCTGTTTATAATCTAATTATAAACTAAGTCCCTCTCGGGCCAGTGAGAGGGTGGGGCCCCATTGTTCAAGTCCTGAAATCAGCACTTAAGGGAATTACTCATCTACTTACCCTTTATAGGAAGGAGTGAATTCCATCTTGTGAGATTATATTCCTAGCTCCCTATTGGGTCAAGTCTCCAAAATGGTAGGCATATTGAATCGGTTACAAAAGCCACTCTCACCCATGAAAATCAAAGGACAAGCCTTCAGAGGCAGGAGTTCATAACTCACTCATGATTAAGATCGAGTCGCATATGATCATCCTGATGAAATATTAATCTTCTCAATTAACGAATTTATAAAGAGAGATTAAATATTTCGTGGTCCAGTCTTATACAAACTCATTGTATAAGATACCCTCACTCACATGTCTCCACATGAATGATTTGGATCAAATCATTTGTAACTATTACGAAGTGGGCCGTATCAATAGTGTTATCAAGATAAGGCACCCAACCTTATCCATATACTATGACCATTTAGGTTATTTCTTGAACATGATCCTTTCGTATGTCAACCACATACTGTTCAAGATTACACTAATAACCTTGGATTTTTCATATAATGGATAATATTATATTGCAAATAAAATAATCAAAATTATTATTAATTATTAAATAAATCATTAATTACGAGGCTTTAGAGCATAAATCTTAACATTTTTCTCATTCCATCGTCCACTATGAAAAACAACTATTGGAAGCTTAGCCATAATTTCAAATTACTACAAAAAAATAATAATAAGAACATTAAGTAAGTTAATGATACTGGTATTAGTCTATTCGTCACATATTGAAGTCTACGACTAATAGAATGATATTATTATTGAATGCACCAGTGGTCTATCACTTCTATAAATTTGTCTCTCAATCCAAAAGGCCCCAAATAACCACGAGATAAACAATATTCCACAAGTAGTCTATCAATGATAAATTGAATGTGTGATTGATAATCCCATGAAATGGGATTAATTTAGCTTCTTCTCTTGCTTATTCTCAGTCAAAGTTGAGTAAAGTGCACATTTTAGTCTTATTTTTAGTAAGTTTCCTGTTAAGTTTAATTATGAGTCGGGTTTTTGTTTAGTTTTCCTTTTAGTCTTTTGTTGTAATTTGGTTAATTGTAGTTTTGTTTGTCCCTTGTTTTGAAGCCTAAGGATTGAAAAAAAAAACATGTTGAAGCATTAATGCTATAACATCGTGTAGCATAACAGCATCATGCAACATCACGCAGCATCATGCAACATTGGTTGTCTAGCATAAAACGGAAATGTGGGCCACTTTTGGTGACGTACCAGCAATTTTGGCCCTTAAACCCATATAGATGGGCCAAAAATAGAAAGAAAAGAAAGCCCAAGGCAATGGTTGGAGGAAAAAAAACCCTAATTTGGGGTGGGTGTCTCATGTGAGAAAAGAGGATGAGGAAAAAATTGCACAGTAGCAAAAAAGAATAGGAGAAGAAAAAGATAATAGCTGAAGGGGATTCTTGGGAGGCTTCTTCATCAACTTTCTTCAACTATCCATTCTACTTTTCTTCTTCTTACTCTCTGGTTTTATTCCTTAGATGTATCTTGCTTCTTATTTCTTGAAATTTTAGTTAGGTTAAGTTGTTTTTAAAAAGAGTAGTTTGTGAACTTCTATTTTAATCTGAGATGCTTATGAGTAGTGAATTTTTTCTCTTTATTTTCCTAGTAAAAGTCATGAACTAATTTCTGTAGGTTGGATTTTATGGAGCCATATCTCTATTTTTTGAACCCTTATGCTTTGAAAAATGTTATAAAAGTGTAGTTTGCTTATGGGTTTTTTATTTTTTATTATTCTTTTTAAGAGTGATAAACTTAGAAAAGGATACCAGTTGTTTTAATTTTGAAAAGGTTAGAATGAGTGGAGGTAGCATAAGCAATGCAAGTAGGTTTATGTCTTGAATTAGGGATGAATTCAAGGGTATAGACATGTACTTTTGGCCTGTAAACTTAGCGAGTTTGGGCTATTCATGTGTTTGAAAACTAGATTTTCATAGACATATTTTGAACTTTACTTTAAAACTAAAATTCGAGGATTAGAAGCAATTTTCAGAATTTATTCTCAGGTTTTCTTGTTACTACACAGTGCAATAATGCTACACAATGTTATAGCATCACACAACATCTGGGAGCTAAAATTATCAGTGAACTTCCATAAATTTCAGCGCCTTAATCAATTGATTCTTGCCTTGTTTGTTATAAATTTTAACTACTTATTTCCTTTAGATTGCTAGAATTTAATTTCCTTGTGTCGTACTTGTATTTTGTTAATTTTAGATTGTTTAATTGCATTAGAATTAGTTATTAGTGGTACTCAATTTCATAGAATTTGTATTATTTAGTCCTCGTGGGATCGACCTTATCTACCAATTACTACCTACGATTGTGTATGCTTGCGTAGTGAGTTTCCGCACAACAAGTTTTTATATCAAAGAGGAATCTCAGTCTATCAGTAATAGACTTCAATAAGTTATTGAATTCAATTGCTGATAGACTGAGATTCCTTAAGGAATCTATAACAGTAGAATAGAGTAAAAGATGAGGCATATCTATAACATTAGAACAACTTTATGAAGTAAAAGAGAAGACACATTTATCTTCCAAAATCCAATTACAAGGGACATACAAATAGAGATGTCCACAAGGCGGGGCGGGGCCGAGGAATGGATTCCCGTCCCCGTCCCCACGAAATTTCCCATTTAATTTTGCAGGGATTGGGGCAGAGATTCCCCGTCCGGAATTCGCAGGGATCGGGTTCCCCGCGGGGAATTTTTCCCCGTTCTTTTTTTTTTATCTTTTTTATTTTTTTTAAATTTATTCTCAACCATAATAAAAATTATTTCTAAATGAATAATTTTCAATATAATTCTATTTAAAGTAAATGTTATACAATTTCCTAATAAAAACAATAATATACCATAAGTAAAAATACTATAATGTCAAAACAACTTAATTTCTAAAAATTCAAATTTCAATATTACAACATAGTCTTTAATTTTTTTTATAACAAAATAGTCTTAAACTAATTCCTACTATAGTTTTTTTTTTTTTTAAAAAAATCTATTTATAGGTAATAATTCTATATATATATTATTAATCAGGGCGAGGCGGGGATTCGGGGCGGGGTCAGGGTCGTGGACGGGGACGGGGAATATATTCCCCGTCCCCATCCCCGTTTAGCCAACGGAAAAAAAAAACCTCCCCGCTTCCTCCCCCATTCCCCATGTAATCAGGGATTCCCCGCCTCGTTCGGGGCGGGTTCAATGGACATCTCTACATACAAATCAAAACAGCAATGAGTAACAAGCCTGGAAGCACGTACTCTTGACTGATTAGTTATAGTATCTTCTTGATTGTAAAACATCAATCTCTGAACACCAGCCAAAGGCAATACATCAACAACACTGAATGAGTTATGAGTCACCAACCAAGTGCACTTGTTGAAAGGCAAACCATTAATCTAAATTGTAAAGAAAGATAAAAATAGATCAAAACTCACTTCAAAATCACAGAAAATCGCAAAGAATCGTTCAAGTAATATTCCACTCTAATGAAGCTATCATCAAGATATCTGGCCTGTAATCCCCCAAATTTCTGTTACTCCTCTGCAAAAAATTGGATATCCTTCTGGCAATTTTATAAGTTTTTTATCCTTTCGTCGCTTGTATAAGAAATTTTCTTTTTTCTTTATATACAATTGTTGGAGAAGCAAAACAAAACGGTGATCAAAATCACAACAATCAGAGAATGAGAAGAAAATAGATGATACGAAATTCTTAGGAAATTAGATCTAACAACCTTGCTAAGAAACAACACCTTTAGATCCAAAACCCAAAAACCCCAAATCAAGATGATTTCATCCCAAGGAAGAAGATAGAAACAGATTTACCTCAATGATCAATATCAAGAGTATAGAAAACACGTTTTTAAACTCAAGATTCGAATCACTCCACAAGTAGTTTGATCAACACCACTTGAATGATCCTTACATGCAAATCTAAACACAAGATATGCAAAGAAAGTTGCTCATGGCCATTAGGCTCAAAAGAATCAATTTCATTGAAAACATCATCAAAAGTTGTTCTTTTTTCACTAGCAATACAAATGCCTTTTATAGGCAAGGAATTCTTGTACATTAACAACCCAACTACCTTATTAAATGGTCTTCCCAACTACCCTCATTAATTGAGCTTCCCAACCACCTAATTAATGAGCTTCCCAACGACCTCATTAAATTCCCCAACTAATTAGTGTCTAAACTTTGAAAACTAAAATTACAATTAAAACATCAAAATAAAAAGAATGTGCTATCTTGTAATTGGACTTTGAGGCATTGATAGATGACTTGGCCACATCATTCATGGTCAACTTCAATCTTGCACACATTGACCTCCAAAACTTCAAATGGTCCATCCTCATTTGAATTAGGTTGTAACACGTGAAATTGAGGTTGAACCGTGATCCATATCAATAGAGAATTCAGTCCCAAACCTCAAACAATTATTTGAGAAGCAAAACAAAAAATAATCAGAGAAGAAAATAGGGAATTCAGTCACAAACCTAAAACGAAAGATGAAGAAGAAAACCAGAGAAAAACTAGAGGAGACCCAATCAGAGATGTAGAAGGAAATGCAAAAATCAAAGGAAGAAGAAAACGTGCGAATCTTTCAAATAAGGCTAAATTGAGAATAAAGAAAATGATATTTAAAATTTTTCCATATTTGCAAATTTTTTTAAAAGTTGCTATATTCACAAATAGGAAGCCCTAATTTACTACCCATTACAATTTCTCTTAGAAACAATTGACTAAAGAATTAATTAGTTCTTAACCAATTAACTATGTAATAATTTATTATCAATATATTATTATTATTATTCGAATTATGTGGAGGAGAATTCAAATTCTCACTTTTTTGGTTGGTTATATAAATGCGAGTAATATTTTTTTTTTTTGTTACAATGAGTAATAATTTTTTGATAAAAATATCAGTAATAAATTTTTATTAATGATATTTATATACCATAGATGATATTATATGCTTAGCTAATATTTTATGATGTATTAAAAATATGATTAATCTTTTATCTTGATATTAAACCTTTTAATTAACAAAAAAAATATTGAAAAAAGTATCGGTAATCCAATTTTTGAATGACTTTGAGAAATTGACAGCCTTTTTCTTTTTCATTATTTCTTTCTTTTTTTATATAAGAAAAAGAAAGACATTTTAATTATTGGAACATTGGAATGTACTTTTCGTATAATTCATTGATTCTTTCTAGGATGGCCGAAGAAGGTTCCGTTCGTCAACGGGCTTCTTTATACGTGTCATTGCTTGCCACGTAGACTTCTTTTTCTTTTTCTCTCTTTTTCTTTTCTTTTGAAACTTTTTCTTTCTTTCTTCTCCTCACAAATTAATTAATATGTTTAATTACAAATTTAGTTCTTTTAAAAGTTACAATTTCGTTCTTATGATTGGTTAAAACCTCATGAATAGTTTCATTGTAGGGATTATTTATAATGATTTTATCAAACCATAGAAACGATTTCTAACATTTAAAATTATAAGGAATAAAGTCTAACATTCTCTAAACTATAAAGACCAAATTTATAATTTAATCTCATTAATAATTAAAACCTATTATCCCACAGAGGCCCCATCATCGCAGTTTTTTCATTTTCCCTATTATTTGTCTAAATATTTTTTGTAGTTCAAACTTTAACTAGGAAAAGGTTTTATAAAATGATTTCAGAAGAAACTTTTATAAACAACTTTGAAGAGTGAATTTAAGATGGCTTTGAAAATAATAGTATTTTTTTAATGTTTCCTAAATTCCTCTATTAGCTGTTTTGAATATTTCAAAGTTTCCAATGCAATTTTTTTATTGTCTTGTCAAATATCGTGATAAAAAAGAAGAATTATTAAATCTTACTATTTTAAAAGTTATGTCAAACAAACCTACCTAAAAATTGAGTTTGACGTAGTTTTTTTTTTCTTTTTTCTTTTTAATCATACTGTCTTTTCTTTTTTTTTCTTTTCTTTTTTAAATGAGTATTTTGGCAAAATTGAATTAAGCGTTTCATTCAAAAGTCAAAAAATATTTTAAATTATTTTTTAAGTGCTTTTAAATTTTCAAAACTTGTTTTAAGTACGTAACAAAACTTGGTTTTAAATGAAAATTTTTAATAATATTTTTAAATTTTAAATTGTATTTTGATACTTATGAGTTGTTTGGAGCTCTGAATGGATTATAATAATCCGTGGAGTTATATAATATGTATTTAAGATGTAGAATTGTTTAATCTAAATTATAATAGTCTATATTTTTTAACTCCACAATTATTATAATTCATTCAGTGCCTCAAACAGATCCTTAAAATTTTAGGTGATTCTATTTTAGTCATTCAACTTCTTTTTAAAAAATGTCCAATTTATTAACATTTTTTAAATTTCTCTATATAAATTTGTTGTAGGTCTTGTCTTTTATTTTTATAAAACAAAAAATATAAGCTTTTGAAATCTACTCTATCTTTCTTTTAATTTCTAAAACATGGCTAATCTTTTTAAAACATTTTAGTTTAAAAATAAAACAATAAAAAAATATTAAAGAAACTTTTTTCTGAAGAAAAATATTAAAGAAACTTAAAAATAAAAACAAAAATTATAGTCAATCAAGTTTGACATTGTTATCAAAAGAGATCAAGATTAGATAGATAAAAATTTTATCGTTATTTTATCTATAAAAGGAAATTATAATTTTAAAAAGTTAAGAGATAATGTCTTTTCAAACGGCAATAATGCAATTTAAAAAAAAAAACATTTGGACTGCCCAAAAGTTGAAACTAGCTTTAGTAGAAAGCTATATGAAAAATAGATTGTAACAAAGTCCACATCCATTAGCCTCCATCAAAACACCCTACTAACTATTCTTAAAATAAAAATTTTTAAAAACTCACTATACTTAATTAATTAAAAATCTCAACTTGAATTCCCCTATTGATTTTCCTTTTTGACAATATTCTTCCATACTTTGCGAAATCCAATTCAAATTTACAAAATTTTTAAAAGATAATAAAAATAAGTTACTTTTAGATTGAAGGATAGCCATGTTTACCAACTCAAATTAATAAATAAACATACATACATACATACATACATATATATATATATATATATATATATGCTTCTTTTTTTTAAAGATGTATATATATATATATATATATATATATATGCTTCTTTTTTTTAAAGATGTATATATATTTACTTTTGAAAATATTTTAATTTTTAAATATTGAAAACTATGTTGATAGTGGACATTATGTTATAGTATCTTTGGAGCATAGATCTTGCTTTTAATTGTACACAAAAAATTCATATGTTTTTATTAACAAATGAAATAAACTTCACATCATCACATGGGTTTGAAGAAATAAAAGATTCAACGGTGTAGAATATAAAGAAGTATTTTTATGTTACAATAGTATACATATGGGGAATTAATTACTTTTAAATGAAAAACTTAGTAAACATAATAGGTTTAAACTTGACCTACATGACTTTCAAACAAAAAACAAAAACATGACCTACATTTACTCATCAAAATACATAAACGAAAGACCTAGCTATGTCAAATTTTTGTTAAGTAGTTGAAAGATTAAAAAAAATAGTGTTTTTTAATATAGTTTATATACTTGAACAAAATAAAATAAAAGTTTAAATCTCAATTTGGTCGTGAAACTTTTAAGATTATTTTATATTAGTCTTTAAACATTTAAAATATCTATTGTAGTCCTTAAAATTTTAAATTTATTCTATTTTAATATCTAAATTGTTAAAATTTCTTGCTAGTCTCAAAATTTAAAAATAGTAAACACTTTAATTCTTAATGTTATCATTGTTATTATTATTTTGACAAATGAATGAGCGTTCAAGTATATGTACTAAATGTTAATGTAAGCTTGATTTTCCACCCCTACATATTGTTGATCTCACAAAAATAAAAAAGCTAATGTAAATATGTATTCAAGCTAACAAGTTGATTAAGAAGTATTTGGTGGTTGACATAACATTCAATGATAAAATACTAGTAAAGATAAAAATGATTGTTTTTTGAAACTATTAGAAATACTCAATTTGAGTACATAATTTGAAATTTTATAAACCAAATGATTACTTTTTAGTTAACATTACAAATTTAGTCTCTAGATTTTTAGAATTGTGTCTAACATAGTTTCTAAACTTTCATTTTTTTCTTAAACTTTAAAAATGTCAGATAAATTCTTAAACTTAAGTCAAGAGACCTACTAGACCCAACTACAAAAGTTCAAAGATTAAACTTATAATTTAATCTTATTTTTTTACCTTACTAGAAAATAAAATAAAAACTATTATATTGTCACAAACACTTCTTTTTCCTCTTTATTGGTTGACATCTTATCTAACATTTTGTCTCTTTCAAAAATTGAGAGCGAGGGAAAGCATTTAGTAAAAGAAAAATAAAGGTTAAATTACAAGTTTTCTTCATGAACTTTCAAGTTTGTGTCTATTTGGTTCATGAACTTTAAAAGTCTTAATAAGTTCCTGAACTTTCAAATTTGTACTTATTTAGTCCCTGAATTTTAAAAAGTGTCTAATAGGTCCCAAAATTTTTAATTTTATGTCTAATAGGTTATTAACCTATCTAATATTTTTTAAAATTCACAAACCTACCATATACAAAATTGAAAGTTCAGGGATTAGACATAAATTGCAATTTTATATCTAATAGTTCAGTTTTTTTTTAAAAAAAAAATAGAATATGCTAGAGACCTATTAGACACAAAATTGAAAGTTTGGAGACTTATTAGACATTTTAAAATTCAAGAACCTATTAGATACTTTTTAAATTTTAAGGACTAAAAGACTCAAACCTAAAAGTTTAGTCTTTAGAGACTAAACTTATAATTGAACTTATATGTTCAAATCTGTTTGCATAAGCAACAATACATATGAAACACATCATTTTCTGTCTATGAATTTAATGGAAAAAAAATCCTCTAAGGACTAAAATTAATGAAACTTTTTAAAGTTTGAGATATAATTGAAACCAACCTCATAATTCATAGGTATTTTTAATAATTTAACCAAATTTGCAAGTGCAACCACTATATTTCTAGGCCCTATTTGTTTCACTGGTTTTGGTATAAAAACTAATGTTTTTTTTATTGATCTTTACTTTTTAAAACTCAAATAATTATTATTCATGGATAAAAATAACCCATGAACTATAGGATTTTATTATCTATGTAGGAGATGAGTTTTTTTTACTTGAGACTTTTTTCTTTGAAAAATGGAGAAGAGAAAAGAAAAGTAATAATTAAACTCTTAAATATTAATTATCATCCATATCCAAACACATACATGAATTATCTTTATCTATGGGTAATAATTACTTGAGTTTTTAACTCTTACATTTTTAACTCCTAATATTTTATATTTGGAATCCATGGGTAATAAATATACAGCATTACATTACAACAACAACAAGAAGTGTTTTTCTTTTTTTTTTTAAATATTCTCAATATTTTCCTTATTTCTTATACGACTCAATTCCCATTTCATATTTTATAATAATTAATAAAAGTACCCTCTTGGTTTTCTGGCCTTTTATCCGTACAACTGATTATTAAAACCTCCCTCCGCCGAAGATCCAAACCAGAGGGCCAACATCCTTTGGTCTCCACCTCCAATGGCGTCCATGGCCGCCGCGGCCGCCTTCAACAAAACCCTAAATCCCTTCCCCCAATCTCCAATAACCTTCACCAAAGCCTTCTCATCGCCGATTAAACTCCCAATTTCTCTCAGATTAAGAAGAAACGCTCACCGTCGGATCCGGGTCTCGGGCGGGTTGATCGACCCGGACGGGGGCAAGCTCGTGGAGCTTCTCGTGGACGAATCCATGAGGGGTTCGAAGAATCGCGAGGCTCTGAACCTGCCCCGAATCAAACTTTCGCGAGTCGATCTGCAATGGGTGCACGTTCTGAGCGAGGGCTGGGCTAGCCCTATTTCTGGATTCATGAGAGAATCCGAGTTCCTCCAAACGCTTCATTTCAATTCGATTCGTCTTGAAGATGGATCGGTTGTTAACATGTCGGTGCCAATCGTTTTGGCCGTCGACGATGCTCTGAAGAGCCGAATCGGCGGGTCCTCGAAGGTTGCGCTGTTCGGCTCCGATGATCGGCCGGTTGCGATTCTGAAAGAGTAAGATGATGGATTTTTGTTGAATTGTTCTTTTTCTTCGGTTTTTTGTGTTGATTGTGTTGAAGAATACCGTGGGAGTGGGGCCCTTAATCATTATGGACCAAATGAATTTTCCAACTCTTTTCAGTTTTTACTCCATTATTATTGGGGTTTTTTTTGAGTAAATTATTATTGGGGTTTTTTGCTTTGGTCATTTTCCATTTGGGGATTTTTTTTTTTCTTACCATTAATTTGATATTTATTTTTAAAAAATGGTATCACCTTTTGGGTTCTTATGAACTTAAATTTGAATTTTAATCTTAAATATAAGGTTCAATTATACAAAATTCTCTAAATTTTAAAGTAAGTTTCAATTATATCCTTAAATTTTTAAAAGTTTCATTGTCCCTTAAACTTTGAAATTTGTTCTAAAAGATACTCTTTGAATTTTGAAATTAGTAAAAAAAAAATCTCTTTTTTGCTAAAATAAAGGATGGAAATTTTAATGTGTAAAAATTAGGAGTATGATATCATTTATAACTATATAGAAAATTAAGATCTTGTTACCATTTATTTCATTTTAAAAGAGATCATTAAAATCATTTACATAACCAATTTTTACGCATCAACTGTCACGTCAATTTACATGAATAATGTTGTAAATGATGTCACGTATCTCTTCTAATTTTTACCCATATTAGTCGTCACATCAATTTCCATTTTATTTTAACAAAAAAACTTTCTAAATGTATCTTTTGAAACAAATTTCAAAGTTCAATAGTAAAAATTGAAATTTTCAAAGTTTAGGAGTATAATTGAAACTTATTCCAACGTTTAAGAATATTTTGTATAATTTAACCTAAATACAATTTAACTGATTAAGACATTATGTTAAAGATTTCAAATTTACAAAACTTAGTTCTTGTTTGATAATTAATTTAGTTTTTGAAAATTGTACTTGTTTTCTCGTCAATTCTCTATAATGGTCAATGGGTTTCATCTTTCTTAACAAAACATTTGAATTCTTAGCCAAATTCTAAATATAAAAAATAAATTTTTGAAAACTTCTTTTTTTGAAATTTCAAAATTTGGGTTGGTTTTTGAAAACATAGGTAAATAGTAGATAACAAAATAAGGAAATCTATAGATAGAAGTAGTATTTATAGGCTTAATTTTTAAATCTCGAATGATTATCTTTAAATTTCTATATGATATTTTATATTATATTTAAACTTGATTTGATTTTGATTTTGATTTTATTTTATTTTTTTAACTTTTGCATATATATGTATATATTTATTTATTTATTTATTTATTGTCGAGAAGTTGTAAATTTCAAATGGTCTGATAATTTGCGCCATAGGATTTGAACTCCAGTTGACACGTGTATGGCTTGTTCATCGGTTAGGCTCATGGCAATATAATTTTTTTTTTTACTTTTCAAGACAGACTTTTAAGTAGTTCCATTTCATTTTTTCTAGCTAAGTTCGAATTTGAAATTTATGGGAATTTGTTTAAATATTTTTTTAGTACAATAAATATGGGGTATGAAGATTTGAACTTTTGATCTCAAGAAAAATAATAGATATCAATTATCGAGCTATGTTCATGTTGGCAAAAAAAAATTAATGATTGAATTTTGAATTTCATCTATTTAAATTCTATGGTAAAACGGGTGTAATTAATATCTTTAATTAATTATATTTTTTTTATTTTTTTTGGAGGTTTTTTTTTCCTTTTTTAAGATTTATGATTAACTATGAATGTTTTCTTAATTGAATGAGACTATTTTTATCGGTATTGGTTCTTCCAATATAATCTTTTAATTAGTTGGATTTCACACATTTTGATACTAAGTTTCGGTTTTTTTTTTTTTTTTTTTTTAATCTAGCTAGATTTGAGTGTTTTTATAGATAGGTTTGAGCATTTTGTGGGACTTGACTTTCGAATTTTTTTAATTGATTTTTTTACGATTTATTAATGAGTTTATAGGTAATTTTCAAATTTAAATTTTGAGAATGTATTAATTATCTAGAGTTTTTTTAATTGAATTTTGTACGATTTATTAATGAGTTTATAGTTAATTTTCAATTTTCAATTTTGAAAATGTATTAATTATCTATTGTATGGTATAAATTTGATAAAATTAAAAATTCTATAAATCCCATCTGTCATTGATTTTCAAGGAGTGACTATAATTTTTTTTTTTTTTTTTTTTTTGGGAAAAGAACTGTAAAATCTTTTTAACTCAACTGTTTGTGATGTTTGATAAAAGTAATTATATATTACTTTAGTTAAAATCACTTTTTTTTTTACAGTTATGTAAAATTCGGTCATTTGCAACTTTGGTGATTAAATTCCCTAAGAAGTTGGCACCTTTTGCTGACTTCTTTAAAAAATTACCATTTTTATCCATTCATGATTTCTATCCTTAATTTTATCATATTTTTTCTTTTCCCACCAATTTCAAAAATATACTTTTTAACTATGAATGGCAGTTGTCTTAAAGCAGCAAAACTTGTTCAATCCTTCTAGAACTTAAAATAATAAAATAAAAACAGCTGCATTAATTAATGTTAAGATTTTTTTTTTTTTTTTAAATTTATATTAATGTCTTTCAAACTAGTATTGTTAATTATTTTTTCTCCTAATCTTTTATTGAATATTGTAAAATAAAAAAAATATAATTTATAATTTAAATATATAAAAAATCTAAATAGTTGTCTTATAAAATAAAATTATGCATAATTGAAACTATATGTATATTATGGTCATTATAGTTAAATCATAGTCATTTAGTATTTTAGTATTGATTTATAAAACACTATAACTTGTTTTTCCATATTTAAAATTAAAATTTACTAAATGTAGTTTACTTCGTATTAGAGGTTCAGTTGATAGCAATTATTTACATTGCTACATAACACTCACTAATATTAAAAAAAGTATAATAATAAATAAATAACTCAGTTTCAGATGATTGTCTCATATGCCTATACCTCCACATCTATACTTATACCGTAGGGCCTATGTCAACTAACTGTCTGTTATTCTCTCTTCTTAGACTCCCTTTACAAAATATTTTTTCAAAAAGAAGGCTTAAAAAAGCAGAATGAAAGTTCTCTCAATTTTGAAACTTATTTTCAACACTGAAAACATGTGAATGTAAGTCTACTTGGGGTAAGAATTTGATTATTTATATACATGAAAAACATAATCTTATATGCAATTATTTTGTGGGCCGGTTTGGAATGTCTTTCCAAATGCTTAAAAAACTTTTTTTAAGGATTTGAAATGTCATTCCAAAGAGGTCCGACGTTAGATTCAAGTCATTTCATGTTTTACTACACATGTTCTAATAGAAATTCATAATGGAAGTGAGGTATTTTATCATGGTTTCTTGTGTAATATTTTGTTGGATTGAATCAGTATTGAGATCTACAAACACCCCAAGGAAGAAAGGATTGCAAGAACATGGGGAACAACAGCTTCAGGTCTGCCTTATGTTGATGAGGCTATTAAGAATGCTGGAAATTGGCTGATAGGAGGTGATCTAGAGGTCATTGAACCAATCAAGTACCACGATGGCCTCGATCGATTTCGATTATCACCTGCTCAACTTCGCAACGAGTTCACCAGCCGCAATGCCGATGCAGTCTTTGCTTTCCAACTTCGCAATCCCGTGCATAACGGTCACGCTCTGCTCATGACCGATACTCGTCGTCGCCTTCTTAACATGGGCTACAACAACCCCATCCTCTTGCTTAATCCATTGGGTGGCTACACCAAGGCTGATGATGTTCCTCTTCATTGGAGGATGAAACAACATCAAAAGGTATATATGTTTCATATCATAATTCTTCTCAATAAATAGTGTTGTTTACAATGAGAACTTGAATTGTCATTTGTCGTTTCACCGATCGCGGTTTCGTTGTAATGTCTATTTCGTATCCTTTTCATTAACATATGGTACTGATATGTTTCCCATGCCATCTGAAATTGACTTAGGTTCTTGAGGATGGTGTTCTTGATCCCGAGACAACCGTCGTCTCCATCTTCCCGTCGCCAATGCACTATGCTGGTCCAACTGAGGTGCAGTGGCACGCAAAGGCAAGGATCAATGCAGGGGCTAACTTTTACATCGTCGGTCGAGATCCTGCAGGTATGGGGCATCCAACTGAGAAAAGGGATCTATATGATGCTGACCATGGGAAGAAAGTATTGAGCATGGCACCTGGTTTAGAGCGCTTAAACATCCTTCCTTTCAAGGTACTTATAAACTTCAAACTTTTCTGCCTCTATCAACTCATATTACATTGATTCAATTCCAACTATAACACAGGTTGCTGCATATGACAAAACTCAAGGAAAAATGGCCTTTTTTGATCCCTCACGACATCAGGATTTCCTTTTCATATCAGGCACCAAGGTACTTTCTGATAACCAATATCGGCAATTCAAGAGAATCATTCGATGTCGTTTCATAACATTTCCAACAGGAAACAACTGTCATTGTTTCTAAAACTAAAAAACAAAAAAAAGGGCAATGAAGATCTTTGACTAGAAATCTAGGATCCTTCAAAGAAAAACTGAAACATTCTAAGATGTTTGATCTAAGCTCTTTTTGGTGTTCGTTAGATGCGAACTCTTGCAAGGAATAAGGAGAGCCCTCCGGATGGATTCATGTGTCCCGGTGGCTGGAGTGTATTGGTCGAATACTACGACAGCTTAGTTCCATCAAACAATGGGAGGATCCCCAAACCTGAAGCTGTAGCAGCTTAAATCTTATACATCATAGTACATCACATTGCTTTCAGCAAAACAATTATCTCTTGTTTGTAATATAAATTTGACATTCTGTTAGGTTCTTGAGCTGAATAAAGTCATTTGAGGTAGTGGTTTGGTTACAGAGAAACAAGCCAATGCCTAGCCCTGTTACATATGTTCATATGGGGCATGCTGTAACATTTAAGTGTGATGCTTTTCTTTGAAGTTAGTTAGTGGATTTTCATTTTAATGTGTTGTAATATAAGTGTGATTCTAGCTTTGTGATTGTAAGTTCTGTTTTAGTTAAGTGAATCATTAGCCAAAAAGCTGATATAAAAGTGAGTAGGACCAAAAAGCTCTTTCTGAACAGGATTGGCAGTATGATATATGCAAATGGATGTCTCTAATCTAAGTAGATGAGCTGATTAGAATGCTTTAATCCAGAGAATGGGACCAAAACTTTCTCTAATAGAACTCTGCAGCATTATAGGCTAACTTTTTGACTTTTTCGTCGAATCTTTGTCTTCAGATGCAGAAATTCATCTGTTTTCTCATTCATATTCTTTTGTCAACAGATGAGGAGTTTCATCTGCTGTAGTATCTGGTTGTGTGTCTATTATCCCATCTAACTCAGAAATGCATAAATCTTCAAGCTTTGATTTTCGTGTTCATATCGAATCAAGAACTGAGAATCACACCGAACTTTGACATTTGAACATGATGAAGATGCAGTAAAATCTAGTAGAAAGAAAAGTTAAATCTGAAAGAAAGCAACTTCATCTTTGAAAGAAACTTGTACTTTGTCTTTTCAAAGAAGACAGGTAACTACCAAGAAAATGAAATGAAGTTGACAGATTTGGTCAAGCTTTCTGGTTCGTTTTGGAAGAATGATTAGACACCGACCACACAGACTGCGGCTCTTTAGCTGTAAAAGTACACGTATTGACATTGGCATCGGCATCGGTATCGACATCAAAGAAATTTCTAAAAACACCTCAAAATTCTCATCGACCTTTTAAATTCAACCAAAAATGGCTCATTCTGCACATCATAATATAAGCTATTTTGTTTTCTTTAGCTTCCAAACCATATTGAAATAATATCAATACCATTTCTTTGTACTTAAACCATAATTTCTTATACACTTCCAACATGACAGAAGTCAAATACTGATCTTCCAATCATTTTCCAAAGGGATAGTTGAATTCTTCTTGAGCTTCCCTTTTACACTACAATAAAATAATGAACAAATGAACAAATCAAACAAGGGTTATCTAGTCTTGTCATGCACTCAACCTTTTTTTCTTTTTTTTTTTTGGTTTTTGTCATATCATTATTAAAAAAAATGGCTAAATTAGTAAAAGTACCCTCAACTTTATCCTTTGTTTCAAAAATATCCTTGTGGTTTTAAAATTTACAATACTATTCTTGAACTTTCATAAACGATTCAAAACTACCATTGAAGTAGAAAATCAGTTAGAATGTTGGATAAAAAGTCGACATGATAGAACATTGTTCTTCTAAACTTAATCCAAACAAGCGTCCTTACTACCATCACATCGTTCTAGGATACCACCATGTCAATTTTATGTCAACATTCTAATAGATTTATTGTCTATCAGATAGTTTTGAAACACTTACGAAAGATCAAAGGATAATATTACAATTTTTGAAGGAAGAGAGATCTTTTTGAAACGAAATAGGGAGTATTTTTAATAATTTAGCCTAAAAAAAAGCTTTTTTTTTGGTAGGATTTCTGAGACATCATCAGTTTTTGTCTAATGCTCAGTCATCATCTTGACGAACTCATTGTAATCAACATGCCCATCTCCATTCAAATCAGCCTCTTTAAACATCTGCAAAACTTCCTCATCTGTTAACTTCTCCCCCAGATCAAACGCCACAAGAACTTGGCTCAGCTGCAAAAAACAAGAAATTTTTTCGATGGGTTTTCTCAAGAACTGGGAAAGATTTTGACTTTGTTCATACAAGAAGCAGATCTTTGTATTTTTACCTCGCTTGGTGATATAAATCCATCTTGGTTTTCGTCAAACACTTTGAAGGCTTCTTTGAGCTTCTCCTCTGTTTCTTCCTAAAAAAACAGGACAGAAAACTGGCTTCATTTAGAAGAAGAAAAAACTCAAAATTTATGGGAATGAAATGACACAGACCTTCATGATTTTGGCCATCAAGTTGCGGAATTCCCAAAACTCAATGGTTCCATTCCCATCAGCATCAACTTCTTTGATCATGTCCTTGAGTTCTTCTTCTGTTGGATTTTGACCACATTTTCTGATCTCTGTTCTCAGTTCATCAAGGGTTATGCAACCTGCTTGTTTCAAATTCACAAAATGAAGACATAAATTGAGCTGTTTTCAAACAGAATTGAATCATGATGTTAGGGAAAAAGAAAGAAAGAAAGAAAGTGACCCACCATCTCTGTTCTTGTCAAAAATAAGAAAAGCTTCTTGAAGCTGATCCATTTGTTCTTTGGTCAGACCTTCCCCAAACTCCATGGAAACCTTAGAAAGGGAACTAAAACAAAAGCTTCAAAGCTAGAGAGAGAGTGTGAGAGAGAGAGAGAGAGAGAGGGAGAGGCCTTGTGTTATATAGGGCTAGGCCTCAACAACCACAAGCTATTAGTACAATTTTTTCTCAAGCCCAAATATTAAAATGATATTAAGTTCCAAGAGTCAAATAAATTTTTATGACCAAATGAGTGTCCTTTAATTTTTTTTTTTTTTTTTTTTTACTTGAGAGATTACTTAATATGGTTGACATTCTCCCTTATTATAAATATAGAAGAATACTTGGCTACACACCAGTAAATAAGAATTTTTATTTACTTTTTGATGCGACATATGTTTATTGGTCTATTTCTATTGCATTTAATAAATAAGTTGGTCTTCTGTCAGCGTAAGATATTATATCTTTAACTAAAAGGTTGAATTTTTAACCAACATGTTGTTGAACAAAAAAAAAAAAAATTCGTACTACGACTTTTTAACCAATGAAAAATATGTTACATAAGAAAGTCAGGATTTCTACTCATGGGTGTGTGGGCAAATATTGTTTTTAAATATATATAAGAGAAAAGTTTTTAAAAAAATATTATATTTACCATATATTCTATGAATATGAGACTCATAACCATGTTGTAGTGTATTATCTTGGCAATTTCTCTTTTGAAACAAATTTTATTTTTAATTTTTTTAGGAGAGTTAAGTTATCAAAATAATGTATTGTAATCACAATTCCATTTAATTTCACTTAGGTCAAAGCTTAAGCAATTTCAGAGAAGTTTAAGTTTAGAATAAAAGTAACATTCAGCCCCAAATTGCACGCATATGCTCTCATGATATGAACATATACATACAAAAGAAATCATTTTTAATTAGCTTGAATTTTTGTGGAGTTCATGAACAAACTTGATCATGAAGATTCAAATTATTTTATTTTTATAGATTTTTTTTTCCTTTGTTACTTGTCAGCATCTTGATTCATTGTTCTTTTTCAATCTTTTTCAAGAGAATTCGAAGAGAAGAGGGCAGAAGGGAAAAAAATGTAAATTCCGTATAGCATAAAAAACTTGACTTTTATTCTTTCAAATATTATGTTTTGATCTTGTAGTTGTACATAAAAAAAAATGTGTTTTTGAGTCCTTGTCCTTTTAAGTTTTGTAGTATATTTAATGGAACTTACATGGCATTATACCAAGACTTATATTTTAAATTTAAACCATACATATTGAGTCTAGTATAAAATTTAGAAATGGACTAAAATAAATTTTTGTGAAATGTAATACAAAAATCAAATTACTCGTGAATAGAATCTATTTTTGTAAAATAATAATAAATAAATAAATAAAGCTTATGCCCTAAGGAATTTTTTGAAAAAAGGGTTTCATAATCAAAACATGAAGAATGTAGGGGCCAACACTTTGAAAATGGTAAACAAGACAAAATGTACTTTAACTACTACACGGTTTCTTTCCACTTTCTCTATCGTACGTGCTTGCTTTCATAATCTTTGTCGATTGTTTTTTGGTTGTTCTTTTTATTTTTAATTAAAAAAAAAAACCTCAATTCATAAAAGTTTATTTAAATCTAAATTTAGAAAGCTATGTTGAATGGTCACAAATTAAATTAATGGAAAGAAAACAAAATTTTGGGAGGATGGTTGGTTAGTCTCTCAATCTTTTGCATTAAAATTTCAGTGTCTTTTATGTTGTGGTGGAGCAAAAGTTGAATAATACCAATTTTGAAGTTAGGGATGAGCATTCCTTCCATGAGTTCTACCATTGCAATAAAAAAAATATATAGGTATTGAGATTCCATGTGTCTGGAACATCGTGACGCGATGAATTTCGATAGAAGTTTGAGTTCAAATATTGCTAGAAAACATACATACTAGGCTTGAAAAATGATCAGAGATTTGGAATGTATAATCTTCTGGTTTACTTTGGGTGCAATCACTATTCAAAAATATATTCAAAAATATGGTTGGTAGGTGCTGCACAATGGATGTTTCCTTTTGGAAGGTTAAAAGTATCTAAAAATGTTAATATTTGACTTTAAATCCATCTCATTGTCCTTGCTAGGAATATTCCATTGGAATGAGGACCAAATCAATGAAAAAGGTTTTTTTTTTTTTTTAGTTAAATAATGTGTTAGAAGTGAAAATTCAAATTTTTGACCTTTTGATGAGTATATATATCTTAACCAATGGAACTACTATGTTCAGGTTGGTGAAAAAGGCATTTCTTATTTATAGGAAAAAAAAAAAAAAAGAGAGATGAAAAGTTAGATTAGAAAATCTAATAATTCCGAAGGGGTAAAAATGTAGTGTAGTTGACCTTTCACATTCTTAATGGCCCAAAATTAACTTTTCAAGATTTAATTTTACAAAATAACCGAAGAAAAAAAAGATGGCCAATTTAGACTTCTTTTTTTCTTTTTGTGCACTCTCATAAAACAACCACCTAACCCTACTATTTTTTGTTGTTAAAGTAACTCGTAGGATATTAAATCCTTGAACTCATTCCCTCTAAGCTCTTTATTATTTATATGACCATTTTTTTTACCACTAGATCAACCCATAATGGTTATATGGTCAATTTAGACCTAAAGTGGTAAACTAATCAGGTCTCAGAGTTTACTTTTCAAAAAAAAAAACAAAGGCTTTGCCGGGAAATTTGGGAAGAAAGTTTCAAGGTTGAACTTGGATGAGAGTTCTCATTTGAAAAACAAGTCGATACTCCGGCATAAGTAACCACAACCACAACCTGATCAATCTTAGTCATACAGGGCATCCAAAATAAACTTTGATTTTAATATAATAATAAAATTTTAGGTTCATGTTCTGGTTTTGAGAAGTAATTACATTTGTGATGACTTTCAAGGCATACAATTTCATGTGCAAATAGCATTGTCTCAAGCAATCTCAATGGTACGCCAAAATTGAACATAACTCTGTAGTAATTAGCACCTACTTTCCTTAAGATTAGAGGTTCAAATCTCCATATCCCCATATTTGTTGTACTTAAAAAAAAAAAAAAAAAAAAAGAGTAATGCTGGGCTTGAGATTCTTTTCAATATTTGCAGCTATCCAAAATCACCTCAGTAAAGAAAGTAAGCTAATTTATTAACTTAAGATTATCTAATATCACGGCAAAATAGGAATATGTTGTGCAGCATTCTTTATTACATGTACAATGCCAGGAAAACGATATCCATCCTAATAAAGCATTCAATTTTTTTCAAAATGAGATATACCATAAGCTTTGATATTCACTTGGCAGTAAGAAAAAAGACTTACGAAGACGTCTCAGATGGTTTCTGAACTTCCCGGAGCTGGACTGAATTGTTGAAGCAGTGATAAAAGCCAAAGTGTGGGAATCTCTCATACCAGGTTTCCTGCTGGGCATGTGTGTCCCAATGCTCCCCACTGCTGCTCTTTCCATACTTGTGAACCCAGCCTGAACCGTTGTGGCCCTCGCCCCATGTACGATTCCACCGTTCTCCGTGCTTACCTTCCCACCATGTTTCCCCCTGTTTGATGCCATGACCATTTGGATCAAAGTTTTCATCCCATTTGTCGCCCCACTTCGTCCAACCATCACCTTCACATCGTTCAGCCCATTTATCTGTGTACTTAATGCTGCCACCTTGTCCATCATACTTTTCACCCCATCTGCAAGAGGAAAGTTACAATAGACAATTTCTTAAGAAGTGAGTATGTCACGAAATTAAATGTACAAAATCTTGAAAAAGGAATCAGAGGATTGAGAATGCATCGTAAAAGGCCAGGTAAAGAGGACAGCAAGAATAATAGTTGATTAACATAACTAACGTTTGAAAAGAAAATGATACCTTTCGTGCCAGATATGAGCATGACCAGGATCGACATATGTGTTCGGGTCAATTCTACACCATTTATGAGCATTTTTTTCAGCTTGACCAGAGCCACCATAATATTCCCACCATTTCTCTTGCCACTCGGTGCCACTTCCATTTTTCCCCCACTTGTCTGCAGTTTTTTCTAGGTGCACCACGCCTTGCTCCTGAAAGAAAGTTAGTTCGGTTAAAAAAAAAAAAAAAAAAAATCAGTGCTTGCTGCAAAGATTGAAATTAGGAATCACACGTTAGCTACGAGGTGTTGAGGGAATGAATTGGAGGGTGAGATAAAGCAATTTGCAGGATCCACTATAGAGATGGATCTCCTGTCATTTCCAGACATCTAAACATCAGTGAATCCTTTTCAAATATCAAAGAGAAAGACACAAAAGAATCTGTTAGATATCAACTGACAGTCTCACACATTGTACATTACACACTCATAAAGACATTTCCATCTTCTCGCAATATCCAATAAGTGATATAACTTCATTTTCAAAGATATCAAACTAGCATATGGATGTGAACTGACCATTAAGCACTTTAAGTGAGTGCATAAAACAAATTATTTTAACAGGGTATTGCAATAAAAATCAACTTCTTTTGCAGATGGACGTAAACAGACTATTGAGACTTCAACTGCTTACATAAAACAAATATTTTACATGGAAAATGCAATAGAAGCAAGCAAATCAGTAACAATTCAAGCTGACCTGCCGCATAGATTCTCTCCAATATTCACGCCAAACATTTCCATAGGCATCGCGACCAGATTTCTCTGAACCAAGTTCCTTATAGCCAAACTCATCGGCAGCTTCCCAATACTTGTTCTGCCACTCAGTGACTAGGTCTGCGCTAACTCCCCTTGTTAGTGTCCACTTGCAAATCACTCCATCTGGTCTCTGCTCAACTCCCATCTCCTTCCACCATCGCAAACCATCTGAATATATTCCTTCAGTTGATTCCTTATCTGCACTACTAAGTGCCTGCGATGCTTCTGCTGCATGTACCGAAAACTCTATCCCAACATTTTCATCTTCCTCCAAGGAATGTGTCTCTGTACTGGATTCTGATGCTTCTAATTTTTCGACATCCACCGATGATTGAAAGGGTGGTAGAAGAGGTTTGAGTTTGCTTTCAGAGAGTTTGCTCTGAAATGGAATTGAGAGAAAGTCGACCGGTGGCTCTTTCTCCTCAACAAAATTGGATAGCATTGGATATGCCTGTGATTTTCCAACTGGTCGCAACTCACTGGAAGTATTACCATTCCTATCATTATCTGGCGGGGGCGTCCAAGACCAGAAATCTGGACCAGGCGTCCCAGTTTGTGAAGTTTCAGACTCAGGTAGCAGGGTGTTCTCACTTTGAAATTCAGATAGTGCTAAATGAATCAAAAACAATAAACAAATGGAAAAAAAGAAAGAATTAGTCTGATTACCTGAACAACCACATAGCCATTAAATTGTTTTTATTGGCAACCTGAACCACCATAATACTAGTTCTATATTGATTTCTAGTCACGCTGGTCAACACTGCCATTATTTTCTTCATTAGAATATTGATTACAGATCTACATTAATCAATGAATTTTCTGAACTTGAAACTCAGAGAAGATACACCTGGTCAAACATGAAAGTTTATTCATTCGGTAATAAGCCAAACGGAAATTTGTTAACTACTTGTAGTATTCAAAGTTCAACTTGAGAGAAAGTCAAATACGGTAGAGAAAACAGCCAAGAATTTATATAAATATGTACCTTGACCTCAACTCATATTATTAAAACTTTAGTGCTTTTGTAGTCAACAAAATAGATCAATTCTTCAAGATTCAATCATTCAACGCCTTCAATTAATCATACCTTCTTCACGATCTAGCAGCCCGCCGTTATTCCTACTATTCAAATTCACAGAAATATCTGAATCACGCGAACTCGACTCTGCGACTGTTGCCAATCCAGTCTCACCGACAAGTGCACGAGCAGCTGCAATGGCGGCAGCAGCTCGATGTATGACCTGCATCCGCTGAATCCGATCCCTTTCCTCCGTCGGGACCTGAAGAATCTTACTGAAATCGTCGCTCTTCTTCTCCAACTGATCAGTACTTGGATCACCGCCATCGCGATCGTCATTTCCCACAGTGTTCTCCACAACCTTCTGAAACTCCATAGCTTTCCTCTGGCGCTCCACCGCGTTCTTCCACATCCCGAGATACGATTCTCCTCCATCCGAAACCCTAATTCTCAGTCTCCTCGTGCCACTTGCGCGCCGAATCTCAACCTCCCGTTCCAGAGGGAGAACGAGAAAGCTCTTGTTGTTGAGTTGGGGAAAGTGAGAGGCGGCGGTGGCCCGTGGACAAGCTCCTAATCGAAACGCCATTAAGCCGGAACAGCAGTGATGAAATTGGAAATGGAATAAGCTCAATGCTTCAATTTCAGTTCACTTTCAGCCCGTGATTTGATCTGTAAACGCCATTTTTCTTCCTCACAGTACACTGCCGAGCGAGCCCTCGGGAAATGGAAGAGAGGAAATTTCTGGAAATGGAAGAAAGGCTGCGATGCCGTTACCCATCGGTCACCTTTCTTTCAAATAACTGTTTCTTTATTCGTCACATTTTGGGCGGTGACACGTTGCGTACTGTCATTCCTGAGGGTTCTTCTGTTTTAGCGTCTAGTTAGTAGTTAATGCTAATTGAGTTTTTTTTTTTTTTTTTTTTTAAGTTCAAACAACATCTAATTTTTTTTTAATGGAAGATATATACCTTAATTAATTGATATATGTTGAAATTGACATGAATGTATAACATTTTAAATTAGTATACTTATTTTGGTTTAATTTAGATATTTGGACAAGATTTTTTTTTAATTTAAATACTTGGTTTCTTTATAAATTATTGTAATAGTCTAGAATAATTGTAAATTTATTTTTTTAGTTCAACAATATTTGGAGATGAGGAGATTAGAACTTCTAACTTTTTAGTCGATGGTACATACTAATTACCGTTGAGCTATGTTCATTTTGGCAAATAATTGTAAATTTGTTACAACTTAAAAAATTAAGTTTTATATGCACTTTGTTATTAGGCTATATCTAACTTTTTTTTTTAGTTAAAAAAGTAGGGAGAAAATAAAATTTGAAGAATATCATAACTTAACTATGCTTTGTAAGGATTTGAAGTTTAGAAATGCATTTTGCATTTCAAGGATTTAGGTTTTAGAAGGATTTATAGTTTTAGATTTTAGATGATGTTGGAAATTTAGAAGCGTTTGGTTTTAAAAAGTTTGGGGTTTAGAGAAGGTTTCAAGTTTTAGATGGATTTGGAGGTTTTCACAAAGAGTTTAGGTCCCGCTTATTTACTATGAAGTGGAATAAAGAAATATTGATGATATTTATCAAAATGAAGGAATGAGAATAAAATATGGGACCCATTCCAACATTGAGAATCACGCTTCCAAAAAAATAAAAAGGCAAATTCTATTCTCATTCTTTATTTCGTGGGTCTCACACCATCTTTTTTTATTACTTTACACTATTTACCATTTATCTCTCCTTTTTTCCCTATTTTGAAAACCTACAATTCACACATACAAACAATTTTCCTTTCTTTTTCTAAAATCTCTCATGATACTGTTCATAAATAGAAATTTCTAATTTTTTTCCTTCCTTCTAAAACTCAAAATTTATAAATTTTCCTCTTTCTCTCCTTTAACCTCATGATTACCAATTTAATTCACATTTTAATTTTTAATTAAATTGTTCATTTTAAATTCATTATTAATAAATTACATAACAATAAAATTGAACAATGTTCTCTATTTATAATTGTTCTTCTAATAAACAAACCAAAGCATACAAATATTTTTTTTAATTGATGTAATTTCATTTTAATGAGTTTTTTTTTTTTTGAGGGAATTTTAATGAGTTACTATAAATTAATATCAAATAAAATGTAAATATAAATTTTATTATTATTAAATTAAAGAATAGAAAGTATAACTGAAACTTTTTATAGTAATTGTTTTTTTTTTTTTCAATTTAAAAAAGTCTTGTAGCATATTATTTAGTTAATTCATTTTAATGGATTAGAAATATAGAATGACATTATGGTAATCATATATATTTTATTTCAATTTCAAACAACTTCTAGTAGACAACATGAAAGGAATAGCATTTCCATTTTGATTTTTATTTCAATTCCAATCCATTATGATTCATGGAAAGTAAACAACTTTTAGGAGCCATTTGTCTTTAAGGAATCAAGATGTTTGACATCTTCAAATGTCCGAAATTTTAGATGTCTAGCATATTTAGATTAGCATGTGTTGTTTTGCAAGAAAATTTATAAGGATGTCTGAGAATATTTAGATAATCATGTTTGTTTTGGAGGATTTGTGTATGAAAATGTCTTAAGATTATGTGTTATACAAATAATGCCCTTGCTAATCTTTACATAATTTACTTATTAGTTGAATATAATTTAAATTTATATCACATGCAATTTGGTCTTTATTAATTTAATGTTATATTTGTATATCAATTTATTTTAAACTAATATTTATATGTTATTTTGTAGAATAAATTAATTTTTATTAGTTTGAGATTTTTATAAAATATTTAATTATTAAATATCAATTCAATTTTAACTCAACTTTATTTTATATCTAAATGTAAAATATAAATATAGTAACTACATATGATTGTTAGTGCATAAATACATAATTTATTTTTAAATAAAAAATAAAAATGTGAAATAAAGAAAATTGATAAGGGACAAAAATGTCATTAAAGGATGTCATCAACATAGGAATCTTAAAAACTCATACTTCAAAAGGGCATCTAAAATTGATTAGATGCCCCCGTATGGGCATCCTAAGATACCCAGACATGTTGAAATATCAAGACATCTTACATTCCTACAAAACAAACGAGGTAATCCAAATGCCCATTCTATGGAAATCTTGAATTACCACAAAATAAACGGTCCCTTAAAGTTTTAGAAGAGTAGGCATATTTTGAGGTGTTAGAAGGGGTTTGGAGTTTAAGATCCACAACTATATCCAACTATTATTTTCTTTTTTAAAAAAGTAAAAAAGGAGAAATTATTCTTTTTTTTTTTTAAAGAGACAAATTATTCTTTTAAAGATAAGAATGTGTGATAGAATGATTTATTTTTGATTAAATTATAAGTTTAGTTTATGAATTTTTATGTTTGTGTCTATTAGGTCTCTAAACTTTCAATTTTATGTCTAATAGTTTCCTGAACTTTAAAAATGTCAAATAGGTCTCCAAACTTTCAATCTGTGTTCAATAGGTCATTGACATATTCACATATTTTAAAATTAACGAATCTGTTAGACATAAAATTGAATTTTGTGTGTCTAACAGTACATTAAACTTTCAATTTTGTGTCCAACAGGTTCGTAAATTTAAAAAAAAAATTGAATAGGTTAAAGACTTATTAAACACAAAATTAAAAGTTCAAGGACTTAATAGATACGAAATTGAAAGTTTAGGAACTTATTAGTGTTGGGAAAAAACCTCTCACTTCTACCGCAGGAACAAGTAGAAAAATAACCAAGAAATTAAAAGAAAAAAACAAAATAAGAAACAAAAGAATTTACGTGGAAAACTTCAAAATTGGAGAAAAAACCACGAACATAAAGAAACTTTACTATATAAAAAAATTATTACAATCACACAGAATTTTCTCTCCGACCCCAATTACAAAGAAACACTCTTTCAGAGCTTTATATCACTCACACAACTAGAATTAGTATACCAAGCTTAACGTATGTTCGAATTGGGATGATTTTAAACCAAAACCCTAGACTCCTTTTATAATACTTACAACTCATCACTTCTATGCGGCTTTCCGATGTAGGAATGTTACTCTTATAATATTTTGTCAAAAATCCTACAATTAAATACTTTTTAAAGTTTATGGGCTTATTAGATACAAAATTGAAATTTTAAGCACCTATTATAAACTTTTTAAAGTTGAAAGGCCTGAGGAACTAAACTTGTAATTTAATATATTTTTTTATTTTTTATTTTTAAATTATAAATATTTTCTATAAGTTCTCACCCACAGCTCAAAAGCCCATTGCTTCCCAGCCCAATAGGCCATGAGCCGTAGCTCGGCCCAATGACAGAATTTGATGAATTATTTGGCCCAAATTCATTATTGGGACTATAGTGGTTGTCAAATCATGCAAATTCAATGTCTAGTTTTTATTCTTAAATTGTTATTCTTTTTCGTAATCTTGAAATTTGAAAATTATTTAACTTGAAAGGGAGGACAAAGATTTGTGTTTTAACCCATCCAGAGCCACTATAAAATAAATTAAAAACTAATGACGAAAGCAACAATAATTTATATATATATAAAAAAAAGACTTCAAACATTTATCAATCCATTAATAAATTCAATCCATGAACCAAAGTATATGACGTAAAATTACAAACTTAATAAATATTTGTGTCTGACTATTTCATTGTGTTGTTGAATTAGTTGGTTTGGTCATATTCAATTTCACATTATTCTCATGTTTTTTTTAATTATTAAATCTGTTTTATTAGAACAGAGAAAGCAACCATCATCAATTGCATGGTGTTGAAAAACATCTTGGTCCACAATGACAATTACCTACAATAAATCAACTTCATCACTAAATCACTTAAGACATAGGATATTTTCTTTTTTTTGTTACTAGGCTTATTAATAGAGTATCTATCGACGTAACTTAGTTCCTAGCAATAGACATTAAATAGAGAAAAATCTCGTGTTTGGACTTCTCCTCTCTATCAAAATTGATTTAGATCTCTTTGTAAATGCGATGGTCAAAACATATTAAATTGAACTCTTTTTATAACAAAAAAAAAAAAATCAAACTCTTTAATTTAGTTCAAATTAACTTTTAATTCATGAAAAGACTATCAACGCTAAGGCACTTGCTTCTCAAGTTTTTGGCGTTGCGCTAAGACTCTCCAATCGATCTTAGATGTTGACCATGAACTCTCGAGTCAAAGGCTCACAATCGCTTAATAAGATCTTCAATGGTTCATATCACTCACATAGATTTTGATTTTTCTTAAAAAATCTCTTAGGGGTCGTTTGTTTGGTGGTAATCCAAGATTCCCACCTTATGGCCATCTAGATTATCGTGTTTACATTGTGGTAATCCTAAAATAGCTAGGCATCCAAAGATACCGGGTATTTTAAAATCCTCCATTTGAAGCTATCTTGAATACCGTTGAAAAGATGGGTTTTTAAGATTCCCTTCTTTTATGCATCTATCAAATTACATTATTTACCCTTAACCCTAATTATTTGCCACTAATCGCTTTCTTTTTCTCCAAGTCGTCTCATTAGTCATCACTTTTCATTAGGATTTTTTTTTTCTTTTCAAAATCACTTTGCTTTGCTCTATTCCTCTTCCAGGTATTTTTCATGTTCATTTCTTACTTTCTTCTTCATTTTTTTTCCTTTCGCTACCTTTCACATTTTTTTTCATTAGGTTGTCTATTCAATTTTGATCACCTTTTTCTTTCATATGAGATGTATGTCAAGACATTGACCTTAAAATTGGAGGTCTCAATTAATGTCTCTTCATTTTACACATCATCTAATCATTGATTTTTTTTTTTCCATTTTTGTTTTCTACATTTTTTACATTTCAAAATTTATCCATTTTTACTTTCTTCAATTTCAATATCTTCTACATTTTCATTTTCTGCATATTCATTTTCTGCATTTTCTGCATATTCATTTTCTTCATTTTCTACTTTTTTACATTTTTTTTTATTTTCTGCAAATTAGTTTTATGTATTATAATTTTCTGTAAATGAGTTTTCTGTATTTTCTTCAAACTAAATTAGTTTTCTACATTTTCTGTTAATTAGATTTTTTGAATTCTCAACATTTTCATTTTCAACAAATTAAGTTCTGTTTTTTTTTTTTTAAAAAATATGAATTCTCAACATTTTCTGGAGTTCTATTTTCTGTATTTTTCTGAAAAATAAATTTTTGCATTTTGCATTTTTATTTTCTGCATTTTTAGCATTTTTATTTTCTGCTATTTTATATTCTCCATTTTGTCTATAAACTAATTTTATGCATTTTTTCTGCAAAATAATATTATGAAATATTCTAGATTTTTTTTTTTTTTTTTTTTTTTTTTTTTTTTTTTTTTTTGCATTTTCTGATCTTTCATTTTCTGCAAATTAATTTTCTATGTTCTCAATATTTTATGCAAATTAATTTTTTTGGGATTTTCTGCATTTTAATTTTTTTGTAAATAATTTTTCTGAATTTCTTTTCATTTTAATTTTCTAAAATTTAATTTAACAAATTTTATGTCTTTTTAATATTTTATTATTGAAAGTTTGCCAATAAGAAAGTTTTTTTAATTATTTGTTCTTATATAAATTCAGATTGTATTAAATTAATGTATAAATTACATGAATTGTCGTGAGGGCATTCTTGGAACATTATGTAAATTTAAAAGATTCTCAAGTACAAATCATGCAAAACAAACACAGTTATCCAAATATTCCCAGACATCCTTAAAAACCTCCCTACAAAACAAACATGACTATCTAAAGATGCCGGACATCTATCATTCCGGTTATCTATAATTACAGGCATCTGAAGATTCCGGTTATCTAGATTCCCAAAAATCAAACGGCCCCTTAAAGTTTTCAGTTTCCCTCTAGTGCTTCAATCTTACAAAATAGTCAATCTCGGTATAATGTTGCCATGGATAACACAAAAAAATAACAATATTCAAGCTATAATTCATATAAAAATAGCTCACAAAAGTGTGCTATCACCATCACATTCATGTCAAAATCTAGTCATCATTTTTTTTTTGAAATTTTTTACCTGAGATAGTTCTACTCTCAAATTCCGTTTAATTTAAGATAGTATTTTAGCACTAAAGTCATATGAAATCTTTTAATTTAAAAATGACTAATACCTATTATCATTGCAATGAAGACAAAGTCAATTCCTTTAGGCTAAAACCTTTGAAACTTTAGAGAAAAGTGACAATCCAATTAGTTTATTAAAAAAAACAAAAAAGAAAAATAGAGAGAGCAATAAACCAAAGGAATTACATGAACAAGGCAAAAGTTTCTCAATAATTCAAACAGTTTTAAAGATTTGATATCTCCCAAAATACATCCAAAACAAAACACCTGCAAAAACATGTTCAAAATCTTAGGAAAACCCTAATTTTAGCCTCAAATTTCAGTCATCACCGTCTCCATTCCTCTACTGTTCTCCGTACTTTCTCTGTATAATTAATAGACTGACCAAAAAAAAACCCACAAAGAGACAAAAAAAAAAAAAAAAAAAAAAACTACACAGAAAGTGAGAATTTTTTTTTCTTAGAGTATGACAGAAAAGAAAACCAGCTTTCATCCAAAAAAAAAAAAAAAAAAAAACCTTAATTTTTCTTCTCCACTCGCCTGAGAAGGGCCAAAACAACGCTTAATAAAACAGCCCACCAAAAGAAGTGACCCTTAGCGGCTGCTAAGTTCTCTCTCTGTCTAGATCCATCACTTACAGCAAAAGGGGTTCATGGAATCGCCATAATCGCTTGTGGGTCTTCTTTATATTCGCCTCTAATGGCGTCTCTTTGATCTTTATTGACTGAGTAGTAGATTACAGCTTTAGGGTTTGAATTTTTGGTTCTTGTAATTGAGGAGCGATCGGGTATGTCCGAATCGGCGAGCCCAATAACCCAACGGGTTCAGTCCTCTTCTTCTTCTTCTTCTTCAATTGATACCAGAGGAAAACATAGGATACAGGCTGAAGTGAAGCGGCTCGAGCAAGAAGCAAGGTTTCTGGAGGTTAGTCCCTTTTGTCTCTTTCGTTTGAGGTTTTCGATCGTGTGTGATTTTGAATGTTTTGTGCTGAATTATTACTTCCCAAATGTTTAGATGTCCATTTCTATTTGGATTGGAGCTTGAACTGTAATGTGAATTAGCTCTGTACTTCTTTTTCAAATGTATCTGGATGGGGAAAGTGTTTTGAAGTCTTGTTTTGAGCTAGTGTTCGGGTTGACTTTGATTCTGCTCTGATAGTTCTAAAGGGAAACTGTCAAAATTTGTGGGGTATACGAGTCCTTGTTTAGTGCCACTATTGTGGATGTTGATTTTCACTTCATAGTTGTAGATTGAATGAAAATTTGAAGTGATTTGTGCTTCCAAAACTTCTGAATATGATGCTCAGTGATAACATTTAGAGATAAGTAGATTACCTTTGTTCTTACGGCTGGAAAATTTTGGTGGTGAAATGAGAAAGGTTGGCTTGCTCAAGAGAAATCTTCTGTTTCAATCTTAAAGATTAAAAGAAATCTAAGAATGTTGTTCCTTGTTTTTTCTGTTCGTTCCCCTTATATTTTGACCAGCAGATTCCAATACGTACTTTTATTCCTCGTGTACAGGGCTCGAGAATCACCACTAAACTTAAAAGCTTATACTATTAGCATAAAGGAAATTTAATCTTTTTACTTCCTTTTACTTGTGGGCTTATGTATCAATGTGATCCACCAGGTTTATCTTCAATGACTACTAATATGCAGCGATAGAGTGAACAACGTTTGATAGATCTATACTTGAGAACTCCTATTAAATCAGCACTAGATTCAAAAGTTTAAATAATTAAGCTAGAGTAAACTTCATTAGGCTTCTTGATTGTGATTATTAGCATCAATTCATAAAGTGGTGTTGATTGGCAGCGAAAGTACATTCAAGATTCGCATCGGTTATAAGGGGGATTAATTTTGTGTACCATTGTGAATTCTATTTCTAATGCAGGAAGAACTGGAACAGCTAGATAAACTGGACAAGGCATCAACAAAATGCAAAGAGTAAGCATGATAAAATTTATTAGGGATCTGCTGAATTGAGTATCCATAAAAATACAAAAAAAAAAGTATGAAACTCTCCAATTCATTTGTGAAATTGCTGTTTTTGAACCTGTCAGAATGCTGACCAATGTGGAGACCAGACCAGACCCACTTCTTCCACAGTAGGATCTCTGTTCTCTCTATAAATTCACTGCCTTGATTGTCTTCAACAACAACAGATCTTAAAAGTTAAAAATCTTCTTGTCTGTCTCTGGTTTTGGTTGGTTGCAGAACCTATGGCCCTTTAAATCCGCTATGGGATCGATGGTTCGAAGGTCCTCAAGATTCGAAAGGTTGCAGATGCTGGATATTGTGATGGTGTTTGGATTTCTCTTTGAATTCATACAGATTGGGAGATTGTGATGTGATGATGATGGCTACTTTGAAGATTTGAACTCCCATTCCCATTTGTTGTTTGCAGAGGTTTCTTCAACTTAGGTACATTGTGAATAGTTTTTCTAGAGCAAAATGTTGTATTCATTTGAAAATACTTTCCATAAAGGTTTTCCATTTCACTTTGCACATTCTTTTTTGGAATATTATTGATATATAGAAAACATTTATGCAGTTTAAAGTTTTTTTTTTTAATAATTTTTTTAATATTTGTGAGTGTCAGAGCTAGCTTGCGATTTAAGTGAATTAAAGTAAAAAACTTGAAACCTGATTTGTTTTTTTTTAATGTTATAATACAAAGGGATTAAGAGTTTATAAATGTATTATATACAAAATAGGACTGTTTGTACATGAAAATAATAAATTATTATTATTTTTAGTTAATTTGGACATTTCCAAATGTGTTTTTGGTTTTGATGGTTTGTTTGTTGTTTGATTTTTTTTTTCTTGGTGCTTGATGGATACATTATTAAAAAATCATGGGTATGTTTAATATTTAATAGTTGTGTATCCCTATCTGGAAAAAATCAATAGTTTGTCAATTAATACAAAAATTATATGCTAGTAATGTAATATTGTGATAGTTATTAAGCCGTATTCCATTTTTTCTCTATATTTATAATAAGAAAATATCACCATATGCGCTAGAGATTAATATACTTTTTTTCTTAACATAGAGATTTAATATACTTATTATACCCGTTGAATTAATAGGTTGCTGATTTTTCTTTTCCTATATGTTACATTGTAACATAGGGAAAATGATCTTTTTACCCCTATCAGTTTAAGTCCTACACTTGAATAATTGGTGTAAATGATAGAAAATTCTATTAAGAAAAAGGTCAAAATCATGTTCGTGAAAATGTCCAAATTCAATCATGCAAAAATCATCCAAACTTAATAACAAAATATTCACCAATTTGAACCTAACTCAATTGTTTAAGATATTATGTCTCTCTTCACAGTAAGATGTTTGAATTTCTACCTCACAACGTAAAATTACAAATAATAATACTAATGATAATAATAACAAAACGTTCAAATTCAACTAATTAAAAGTATATAATAGAATTGGAAGAACTATTACTAGTATTAATTGTATTAAAATTGAAAGTTCAATATAATAGTCAATTCACTTTAGTACTTTTGAAAACTTTCTTCAATTTATTAAAAAAAAAGTGAAATTTTGAAGTTTTAAATTTTTTTAGTTTAACAATATGTGGGAGTGGAAATTTAAAGTTATATACTTAATTTAGCATTTTTTTTAGTTATTGAATCTAGCATTCAAACTTAATAACAACATAACATTCAAATCCAACAATATAATCATATAATAGAATTTAATGCAAGCATCAATTGCACACTTAATCAAGCCTAATCCATTCATTTTAGTAAAAATTGAAAAATTCCTTCAATTTATTTATAAAAAATGTGAAAAAAAATTGAAGTTTTGTTATGAAATAGAGAACTAATAAATTCTGTCTCGAGACGAGCCCTTCAAAAATTCCATAAAACTACTATTTATAGAATTTACAATAATGTAGAGTTACCAAATCTACATAATTCAAAATTTGTAAGTCATGAATATAATTGAAAGATGAATCAAAGAGATTAATGAAAATACGTAACATATGAAGATTATAAGCACTTAATTAGAATATCAAATGTCAATTCAAGCATAGTCAATGAAAGAAAATAAAATACAATTACCATCCAAAAGGTCGATACTTTAGTCTCCGCCCTCAACACTAAAATAAAAAATTAAAATATTCATGATAAGTTAGAAGTTCAAAGTTGCACGGTATTGTTTTCATGCATCAAAACTGCCAAATTACAGAAGCCAATCGTCAGCGTCCACGTCATTCTTTAAAACCCAATAAACCTCATCCGATCCTTTCATTCCCAAACCTTTTACCCGTTTTCTGCCCTTGATCTTCCGGCGGCAATTCCGAAGCTCTCAACGCCAAAATAATCTTCCTCTTCTTTGGCATCTCCGTCGTCTCTCTCTCTCTGCTTTAATCACCATCTCCATTTCTCAATTCCCATTCCCTTCTCCAAATCCCAATTTCCCCTTTTAACAATGACACAGTCTCTGCAACTTTTCACCTCCTCCACCACCCGCTCTCCGGCCATTTCTCTCCCCAAACATTCCCTCTCAAAACCCCCCTCCCCTTCCACCGCCTCCGTCCGCTTCCCCTTCTCCTGCCCCAAATCGTCAATTAGAGCCTCTTCCTCTCCGGATCTCAATCCCCTGTCCTCGGCTTCCGCTTCCCAAGTCCTGGTTTCTGAAAATGGCTTGAGTTCCGGAGGTGGGGTTGTGTCTACTTCTGCTACTACCAGGGAGTTTGTGCCTGTTGTGTCTGATGCCAGCTCGATTGAGGTCGATGCTGTCACGGAGGCTGAGTTGAAGGAGAATGGCTTCAGGAGTACGAGGAGGACGAAGCTTGTGTGTACTATTGGCCCTGCTACTTGCGGATTTGAGCAGCTTGAGGCGCTTGCTGTTGGCGGTATGAATGTTGCGAGGATCAATATGTGCCATGGAACTCGAGAGTGGCATCGGACGGTCATTGAACGCGTGCGGAGGCTTAATGAGGAGAAGGGCTATGCTGTGGCTATTATGATGGATACTGAAGGCAGTGAAATTCACATGGGTGATCTTGGTGGAGCTTCTTCTGCTAAAGCGGAAGTGAGTTCTGATCTTTATCAATTTTTCATCTTATTGTATGACAACCGGTCGAATTATTGCTTTATCTGTGTCCTAGATTTAAAAAGTTTACTGGGTTTTGTCTGGCTTACCAATAGGAGGGCATTGTTAAGCTGTTGATTTAGAAGCTGAAAAACATTTGGAATTCAACTTTCTTCTGCCTGAAACTCTACAATCTGCCTAATTTAATATTTTACCATGGCTATCTGGTTTTGAGAGATATATTACCCATTTTATGTCGTTTTAAAAATTAGATGGGTCCTTTCATCATTAAGCGAGTTGTGAACTTGTGTCAAGGCAAGTATATTCTTTATTTTATCATAAGCTACCTGTGACAGTATCTTTGGATTAATGAAAAGGAGTTTATCGTACAGCTACAAATCCTCTTGATTAGGATTAACGGTCCTGCATATCTGTTATCTTACTGATATCTGACTTCAGTTTAAATAGGCCGATGGAAAACGTTGGGTAGGACATGTATAATTGCTTGCTCTGCTCTATGTAGGATGGTGAAATCTGGACATTCAGTGTCAGAGCTTTTGATTCAGCACTCCCAGAACGCACTATTAATGTGAACTATGAAGGTTTTGCAGAAGGTTACTGGCTCTATCCTAAATCAAAATTTCGCTCTGGCATTTACTGAATTCATGCACAATCTAATATAGCCCTCGGAAATGGCGTCTGTGGATTGGATGTATTTGCGTTCATTGTTGTAGTAAATTCCATGATATTGTTATTAATCTTGAATTATAATTGATATTGTGTAGATGTGAGAGTGGGTGATGACCTCCTTGTTGATGGTGGAATGGTGAGGTTTGAGGTAATCGAAAAGATTGGTCCTGATGTTAAGTGTCTGTGTACTGACCCGGGATTGTTGTTGCCACGGGCTAATTTGACTTTTTGGAGGGATGGACATCTAGTACGAGAACGTAATGCCATGCTCCCTACAATTTCTTCTAAGGTAGGTGCATCCCTGTTCCTTAAACTGTCATTTCCTTAGGTAAACTGACATAATTTGTTATAGGGTCACTCTTAAAGTATCAATATAATATTAAATTTACGGTAACCTATCAGCATAAGTTTTTTAGTTTGGTGATGATTTAACATGGTATTAAAGCAGAAGGTTCTATGTTCAAAGCTCTATAATGTCATTTTCTCCCCAATTAATATTGATAACCACTTGTTGGGCTTTGTGCAAATTTGTAACCCCACGAGTGAGGAGTATTAAAATATTCATATAATATTAAATTTACCGTAATTTATCATCTTAAGATTTTAGTTTAAGGGGTGATTTAATTGTTACTACTAACTGCCATTGTGCATAACCAACAGTAGAAAGAGTTTCAGACTACGAAGAGAGTTTGATCGTCCAGTCTTGGCATATTTTCTTGAACCTGTGTAATGTGTATATCTAATTTTAGATCACATTGTTTTAGAAAATGCAAACTTTATATTATTTTAATTATGTTTCGATTCTTAGTGTCAGAAATTTTACGTAGAATTGGAAAGATCGTTACTGTCCAATCATAATCTAGTTCTATTGTTTCATTAGCTTAGATATTCAAACTTTTGATATCGGCATTACCACAAACTCAATTGTTTTCTATTTACACTTGGTAGAGTAACTAGATTTATGTTAAAAGATCAATAGATCATGTAGAGAGAATAATAATTTGCACCATAAATTTTAGGACATGTTTAATGGGGGCAGTAGTAGTATATCATACTGCAACCTCTTTATTCAACTTAATGATTGCATCTGTTTCTGGATCTTAGTCTCATATTGAGGTTAACCTTTCAAGCAACCTAATGACGCAATTTACCCCGATAACAGTGATTTATTTTCCAGTCTAATGTGCAAGTTTTATGAATCCAGGATTGGTTGGATATTGATTTTGGGATTGCTGAAGGTGTTGATTTTCTTGCCATATCATTTGTCAAGTCTGCTGAAGTGATTAAACATCTCAAAAGCTATATTGCTGCACGTTCTCGTGGCAGGTAAGCAGAATTGTGGTAGTGTGCTGATTTTTTCTTCTTTTATGCCATTTGGGTCTGAAGCTATGGATCTCTCATTATTGGTTCTCTCGGATTTAGAGAGATCAAATATATCTCAACTATGTGTTAGTATATTCTGATTCACAAGTTAGGTGCAGACAGAGTAGTTGACGACCACATTTTCACTCCAATTCTGTGAATTTCATCTCTAAAATGTTTATACGTGCGCCTTCTAAATATTTTTGTGTTTCTAAATTCGGTATGCAGTGACATTTCCATCATTGCGAAGATAGAGAGTCTGGACTCATTGAAGAACTTGGAAGAAATTATTGTAGCATCAGATGGAGCTATGGTGGCTAGAGGAGATTTAGGAGCTCAAATACCACTGGAACAGGTGCCATCGGTCCAGCAAAAGGTCGTCCAACTATGCAGGCAGTTAAATAAACCAGTTATTGTTGCTTCTCAGCTGCTTGAGTCGATGATCGAATACCCTACACCCACAAGAGCTGAAGTTGCTGATGTTTCCGAGGCCGTTAGGCAGCGAGCAGATGCTCTAATGCTCTCTGGTGAGTCTGCCATGGGCCAGTACCCCGAGAAGGCATTGACTGTTTTGAGAAGTGTCAGTCTAAGAATTGAGAAGTGGTGGAGGGATGAGAAACGCCATGAAGCTATGGAACTCCCAGAAGTTGGATCTTCATTCTCAGATAGTATCTTAGAAGAGATCTGCAATTCGGCTGCCAAAATGGGTAAGCTTTTTCATATTCTCCACCTATAGGTAATATACCTGTACTATAGTTTAGATCTATGCTTTAGTACTATGAAGAATACAAATACTATCTCATATCATTTCACAATAGTGATCATTACGCTGTGTAACAATGCCAACATTGAACTACTAAGGGTCATGTAAATAATAAAGGGCTTAAAAGGAACAGGTTTAAACGATGGTGGCTACCTACTTAGGATTTAATATCCTACAAGTTATCTTGGCAACTAAATATAGTAGGTTAGGCGGTTGTCTCGTGAGAATAGTCGAGGTGCGTGCACGCTGGCCCGAACACTCAGGGATATAAAATGCTAGAATTGAAGATGGTTCGTTGAGTTGGGCCTCTTCATATGTTACTGTCTTCTTTCCCTCACTTCTTTATAGTACTGTTCCTGTTGTTTATTCCAGTCTAACTGTGAGTTTTGTTTCTGTAGCCAATAATTTGGAGGTGGATGCAATTTTTGTCTACACAAAGACAGGCCACATGGCATCTCTCCTGTCCCGTTGCCGACCCGATTGCCCGATCTTTGCATTTACTTCCACGACATCTGTGAGGAGACGTCTTAACTTGCAATGGGGCTTGATACCCTTTCGCCTGAGCTTCTCCGACGACATGGAAAACAACCTCAACAAAACATTTTTGCTGCTTAAAGCCAGAAACTTGATCAAATCAGGTGACCTTGTAATTGCTGTCTCAGACATGTTGCAGTCTATCCAAGTAATGAATGTTCCATAAGAAGTGTGGCTTCTGTATGTTTCCTGCTGATGTTTCATTCCTTGAAATCATTTAACTTAAATCAAAAGCTTCTGGATCTGTTATTTAGCTGCTAGGAAAAGAGATCGAATCAAGCAAGCTTCAGGTTTTTCTCCTTGGACCCTATCTGAAACGTTTAGTTGAACTCTTGAGTTTTTTGCTTTGTTTCTTTTTATTCTCTGTAACATTTTAATGGCTATCAGATAAATGTTCTATGAACAAACATGGTCTACGAGCTATTCATGTAATTTTTGTGATAACAATATTCAATAAGTAATTATGTATTTTGGAATTGATTTGAAGCTTACTGTGTAGACTTGAGACTTGCTAAGGACTAATAAAATAAACATTTAACATTGCATATTATTGAGATTCAAAACATTATAATTTTTAATATTTTTATATCATTAATAAGCTTATGATGTTGGTGTTAGATAGGGTTTCTGGTGCAACGACCCTAATGATGACTACAGGTGATAGTTTGGATTTAGGAGACTTAGGATGTGTTTGGATTAAATTTGTAAGTGATTATGAAGACACAAAACGTCTTTTAAAACATCTAGAGTGTTTGGCAACAAAAAGAAAAAAAAAATCACTTTTCAAATTATTGGATTGGTTGAGGATCATTTTTCAATAATAAGTTAAAAGTGATTCTAAAGTGATTTCTGGGCAATCACTTTAGAATTACTTAAAAAAAACTCTTATATTCAAAAATTCAAATGAAAAAAATTCAAAGAATGTTAAAATTACAAAAGTGCCCTCAAATTTAATGTTTTTTCTATTCTCTATATGATAATTTGATATTTGTAGAATCACTTTGTGAAAGTCGTGATTAAAATCACTTTAATGAAAAGAATTTTATGGAAAAAAAATGTATTTTTAAAAAAAGTGTTTAAACTAGAAGGCATATTAAACCCACTCTTATTAAAAATGCTTTAATTAAAGAGAAAACACCAATCAAGAATTTTCTCTTAAAGCACTTTGGTAGAAAGGATTTAGGGGCTGTTTGGCGCGCTGGTTTGGAATCAGAAACCCTGGGGTTTATGATTCTTGTGTTTGGGGTGCAGGGTTGTGTTGGGCTGGTTTGCTGAAACCTGTGTTTGGGGTGCAGAGTTGGGTTGGGCTGGGTTTGTTTAGTTTGTTTGTTTTTTTTTTTTTTTATAATTTTTCAAACTGTTTATTATTTTAAAAAAAAATCTTACACTGTTTTTTTTTCCTACTCTATTTTTTTAACTTCATAATTTTTTTAGTGTGTTACATACCAACTATTTAACCAATTATGTAGAGCAATTGTTACAACTATAGTTCAATTTGAATTATACTATGTGTAGTTTGTATAACTATATGCTATCTCATTCACTCCACTCATGATGACATAAAATTGAAGATTATGCGTAGCAACAGATAATTAATAGGTGCAATGTAAGAATGGTGTTGCCAATGGTAAAGTAAAACCAGAAATTAGAACTAAGATCTAGTTCTAAAAATATCATAACACACATTCCAGATGAAATGACAAGAAAGTAGAAGTAGTTGTCCAAACACAAATGTAAGTCATAAGAGTGGTAGATGAAAGTGATGAAAAGAGAGTCAGGTTCTAGGTGCATTCCCCAAAATTTTCACGTAGTAATCATACTTCCAATCTGGGGTGAATGTAAAGCAGGAGTTCAACATCATACTATCCGAGAGAATAGTCTTTGCAACAGCCATTCAGTCTTGCCTTGTCATCCCTGGGATCGCCTTTAGTTTTGCATATAGCTCGTCCACGCTGGCCCTTTTAAAATATTGACTAGGTGGTTGGGTCGCTAGGGTGATTGTTGGAGTGGTCGATGGGGTGGTTGGATTGATGGGGTGTTTGGGTATGCCGAGGTGGTCGTCGGTGGTGATTGCACGATGGTCAGGTCGCCGGAATGGTCGTTGGGTGGTTTTCAGCAGTAGTTGTCGGGTCGCTGGAGTGGTCATCAGGGTGGTCATGTCACTGGAGTGGTCGCTGGGTGGTTGTGGCAGTGGTTGGGTTGTTGGAGTCGCCATGGTGGTCACCAGGTGGTCGTCAACAGTGGTTTTGGGTGGTTGGGTTACCAGGTCGTCGGGATAATCGCTGAAGTAGTCATCAGGGTGGTCAGGTCATCGGAGTGGTCACTAGGTGGTTGCTAGGTGGTCAGGTTTTAGAGGTGATCGTCAACTATGGTTGTCGGGTGATCGGGTCATGGAAGTGGTTGTTGTCGGTGGTTCGGGCAAGTCGGGTTGTTTGAGTGGTTGGGTTATCGGGGTGTCTAGTTGTTAGGGTGGTCGAGTCGCAGGGGTAATCGTCAGACTGGTCTCTCGAGTTCTCATCGCAGTGGTTGTCTGAGGTAATCGTCAGCGGTGGTCTGGTCACCGTTGTAGTCGTCAGAGTTGTTGTTATCGGTGGTTGTTGGGTGGTCGCCGAAGTTGTCATCAGAGTTGTTGTCGAAGTAGTCGCTAGAAATGGACAATGGTAAATGGAACTGGTCTCTAGAGTTCTCATCGCAGTGGTCGTCGGAGGTAATCGTTAGCTGTGGTCGGGTCGCCGATGTGGTCGCCGGAGTTGTCATCGGAGTGGTCGCCGGAGTTGTTGTCGGAGTGGTCGCCAGAGTTGTCATCGGAGTGGTTGCCTAAGTTGTTGTCGGAGTGGTCGCCGAAAATGGAAAACAGCAAATGGAAGAGGAAAACATGGCACAAACCCCATGGGTTACATTGTTGTAACCCATGGGGTTGTGTTTCAAAACCAAGAGTTTTGAAACACCTTGTGCCAAACATGGTTTTGGGTTTGGAACCCAAACCCATCCCAACCCAAACCCATGGGCCAAACGGCCCCTTAGAGATAGAAATGGGTAAATGTTTGTGATACCCATGTTTGGTACAAGACCTATGAGGTTAGCAGACAGGGCATACTATACCCTTACAAGAAAAGGAAAAAAAAATTATTTGCCTATCTCTTCTTGGGCTTTTTATTTTTATATGTAATTTTATTTTGAGTATTGTTAATTAATTAATTAATTAATTTACTAAAGTAATATTGAATTACTAAAATTAATATAATAAATTATTTAATTAGATTAAATAAATAATAATTTATTAAAATATATACTTAGTTCATTATTACAAATAAAAGTTTACTATATGGATGCAATTACGTATTTATTGAAATTATAGTTAATTAGTTAATAATATCTAAAATATATATAATTAGTGAATTATAATTATTTAAATTAACTTATTATAAAAATTTATTTTGAATAACGGTAATTAATTACTTAGGGGCTGTTTGGGGCGTGGATTATAATAACATGAGTTATAATAGTCTGTGAAGTACTCTACACCCCAAACACAGACTATTATAACCTAGATTACATAGCACTGCATTTTAAACAATATTATATAACTCCACAGACTATTATAACGCATGTTATTATAACCCATTTAGCACCCCAAACAACCCCTTATAGATTATAATCAATTAATTATTTCTTGGATTAATTTTGATTAGTTTATTTATGGGCAAAATATCTTTTTGGTCCATCAGTTTTGCATTTAGTTCCCTTTTGGTCCATGAGTTTTCAAATTGAACAAATTTACCCTTGAGTTTTGTATTTCGTATCAGTTTTAGTCCCTCCGTCAGATTTTCTGTTAATTTTTAACAGAAAGCTGACGTGACACTTAAATATTATTTAAAAATATTTTTTTTTTGAATTTTTTAATTATTAAACTTAATATATATATATATATATATTCTCTTCTTTCTCTCCTTTGCCACCGCCGTCTCCAGCCGTTGCTCTCCAGTTGCAGGCCGCCGCCTCCAGCTGTCGTGCTCCGACGGCCGGCTTTTTCTTTTTGTTTTCCTCCCATCTTTCTTGTTGTTCTCTTTCCCTTCTTTTCCTTTTTTTTTAAAAAACAAAATTCATTTGTTACATATGCCCATTTAAAAAGGTATTTTGCCAATTTTTTTTCTTTTATTTTTTCGTTTTCCTTCTTCTCTCTCCAATATTTCTTCTTGTCTTCTTTCCATTCCTCTTCTTTCTATTTTTTTAAACAAAATCCATTTAAAATGAAGGGGAAAGGATTTCGTTTCAACTAACTATTTCCTTTGTTTTTAAAAAAAAATATATTTAAACCAAAACTTATTAGTTTCAACTTATTATTTAAATCCCTCTGTTTCAAGTTAAATAATTTTTTTTAAAAGTTTGGTTTAAATAATAAATACAGAAAAAAACAAGGGGAAACCCCCTCTTCAATTCGTTTCAAGTCTAAAATGAAGGGGGAATGATTTCGTTTCAACTAATTATTTCATTTGTTTTAAATCTCTCCATTTCAAGTTAAACACTAAACATAAACATTGTTAAGACGAAAGGATTTAAAACGTAAACAAATATGCAATTGTTGAAACGAAAAGATTTAAAACAAAGGAAATAATTAGTTGAAATGGAATCATTTTCCCTTCATTTTAAATGGATTTTTCTTAAAAAAATAGAAAGGAGAGGAATGGAAAGAGGACAAGAATAAATATTGGAGAGAGAAGAAGGAAAACGAAAAAAAAAATGGCAAAATACCTTTTTAAATGGGCAAATGTAACAAATGAATTTTGTTTTTTTTTTTAAAAAAAAGAAAAGAAGGGAAAGAGAACAACAAGAAAGATGGGAGAAAAAAAATAGAAGGAAACGAAAGAAAAATATATATATATATATATATATATATATATATATATATATATATTGGCCGGTGGCTGGCGGTTGACGACCGGAGCACGACGGCCGGCGACTGGAGAGCAACGGGCGGCGGTGGCTGGCGGCGAAGGGAAGAAAGAAGAGAATATATATATATATATATATTAAGTTTAATAATTAAAAAATTCAAAAAAATATATTTTTTAATAATATTTAAGTGCCACATCAACTTTCTGTTAAAAATTAACAAAATATCTGACGGATGTAAAACTGATACGAAATACAAAACTCAGGAGTAAATTTGTTCAATTTGAAAAGTCAGGGACCAAAAGGGAACTAAATGCAAAACTGAGGAACCAAAAAGGTATTTTGCCCAAAATTATTAATATATCATAATTATAAAAAAAATTTGGGACATTCCTTATTAATCTTCATTATTAACATATCATCTTTTCTCTCTTTTTCTTACTTTTTTTTTATATATATTGCTTATAAAAATACATTTCTTTATATTATTTAATTAAAATTAATTGATTAAAATTAAATTGATAATTGATAATACTGAACTATAATGAATTAAATATTCCATTATATATAATAAATAAATAATAATATATTTATTTATTAAATTTATTTTTATGGATACAAATATATTAAATTAATGTAATTAAGGATATTTATTAAAAACATTAATTAAATAATTTTTATTAGTTAAATGAACTTAGTATAAGTACTTTTTTTCATACTTATAATTAATTATTTAATTGAAATTATTCTTTGATTATTAATTAATAGATTTTTATTAATATTTTGAATTAATTTTGATTGTTTTATTGGTTATTCTATCAAAATTACATAATGATGCCATGATTAATTTCATAAAATAAATACAAACATAATTGTTCCTATCAACTCGTAATAACATTCTCTTGCACAACCAAACACAATAATATTTGATTTATTCCCGAGCATCTACGAAACCTTAAACCAAACAATCCCTTACTTTGAAGTATTGTATGAGTTTTCAAAATTACTTTTGATTATCTAACTAATATTATGAAAAGTTTGAAGTTATTTTTCTTAGTTAAAAACACTTCTCATTATTTCGGAAGTATCCTAAACTCACTCTATACATTATTCCACGCAAGGTCTACAAACAAATCATATAGAACACGAGATTATAATACCTAATGCCTTATCAAAATAATTGGAAACATGAACATATTCGAGCCAAAATCATAGTCGTACTTACACTACACAAGCATGCGAAGAAGGGCTATGAATAGAACAATTCAATAATATATACATAGAAGAGTTGTATTCATTTTAATTTTTGGTTCTATTTTGATGTCGAACTTAGTTGTCGTGATAATGCTGTTAGCTAGGAAAAGAAAATTGAAAAGACAGGTATTGTAGAAGTGTGTGGACAAGACCAAATGGTTCATTTAATTTCTGAATAAACACATCATTAAAACTTGAAGTCAAATCATGTTTGAAAATCAGAAGAAACAGAAGAAGATGGCTGCAACCAAACCAAGAATCGGCGCTGCAGCAATCTTGTTTGCTCAACCATCAACCTTTATTTATGGTTAATTGACACTTTCATTTGTTTTTGTTCCCTAGAACTGGATTCACCTCTTTGGATCTCCTCTCTCAATTTTATTTAATTACGAAATATATATATATATATATATATATATATAAAACAATGTTGCAATTTTTTTTCCCGTAACGTTGGAATTAAAAAATGTCTAGATTTGTTTGATTTCCTTTGATGTTTTGGTTGATTTCGATCAATTTCATCGATTTTTAAGGATGTTTTTATTGTTCTTAAACTAACAAATTTATTTTGCATCAATTTCAATAGAAAATTTATTTGAATTTACTTACTTGTCACTTTATTCCATGTTGAGAATTATAGACTAGTATTAAAGATAGTTGTAATATACTTTGTATTAGTTACTTTTGTTTGTTATTTTCCAGTTAAGGCAGTTACTTAGTTACTTTGTTAGTAACTTGCCACTTGTATTACACTTAGCTATTTATGCAACTGGTCATGCAAGTTTTATTTACACTCAAATTATAATATGGTTTCACTTGATTTTTTTATTCATTTTTTCTAGTGTTATTTTCCAGGAGAATTGCTCAATTCTTGGATCATTTACCTAGCGTCGTAAATGAATGGATTCTCAATTCTCTTCTAAAGAGAGATTTTCGCTAGTGTTAATTTCTCTAATTCTGCATCCTCATATTTTTCAACTATGTCAAGAACTCTTGAATTGGGTTTAGGATCAGACCTCTATAACTACTTATTTTGCAAAGCTGAAAATTTTGTGGAATGAACTTGCATCTTATCGACCAACATATTCTTGTGGTCGTTGCTCTTGCGATGTTGTGAAGGATTTGATTAATTTCTTTCGGATTGAGTATGTCGTGACTTTTCTCATGTAGACTCAATTACTTATCATGGAGCTTGAGCCGACTATCCAGTGTGCTTTTTCTTTGGTTGCTCAAGAAGTTGAACAAAGAGCTTCTACTATTCTTCCTTCTCTCACTCTTGCCACTGCAATGTTGGTGAAGAATTCCACTACTTCTCGTACTCAAACTAATTCCACGAAGAAGAAGGAACGGCCTACCTGCACTCATTGTGGCATTTTAGGTCAGACTATTGACTGGTGTTACAAGTTACATGGCTACCCCTGGTCATCGTAATAAGAAGACCAATTCTGTCAAATTCGAGGCTTCATCGAATACTAATTCTTCTTCTTATTCTCTGGCGAGTTTGACGAATGAGCAATGCAAAGGATTGCTAACTATGCTTCAGTCACATCTCTCCAAGGTGAAGGTTATCTCTGAGAATACTCCAACAACCTCTCACGTTGCAGGTACTTGTTAGTCTCTTGCTCCCACTATTGGTTCATGGGTTCTTGACTCTAGAGCATCTACTCATATCTACTATATTCGAGATTTTTTTACAAATATAACTTCTACTGCTATCTATGTCACTTTGCAACCCGTATTGCTGTGGATTTATTCACGACATTTGGCTTAATTCACAAATTCATCTTCGGAATGTTATGTTCATTCCATCATTCAATTTTAATATGCTTTTTGTTAGTGTGTTAATTTCTGATAAGCCTATCATTGTTCAATTTGTTGGCAATTCATGTCTTATTCAGGACAAGTCCTCCTTGAAGACAATTGGGAATGCTGAATTTTGGCAAGAGTTGTATCTCTTGCAATATTCTCCACATCAGTTGTCCCTGATTGCACAAATAATGTTTCTGTTTTGCGTATTGTTTGTCATTATGTTTCTTTTAATGTTTGGTATGATAGACTTGGACATCCTTCCTCTAAGCATTTGTCTGCCTTGAAAGATATTTTGCATATTATCTCTCTAAAGTCTACTCATATTCCACCATGTTTGCAAAGCAACGGTGATTGCAATTTCATTCCAATAATCATTTGGTTGATCATATGTTTGATTTGTTGCATTGTGATATATGGGGACCATATCATGTTGGGTTTTGTGTCCTAAAACTCGTGGTTTTATAAACTCAATGTATATTCCATTTTGCAATAAAGATGTTATTGAGGTTTATTCAGTACAGGTGTTATTGGATAAAGTGAATTGCGTCCTTTTAACTCAAATCCAATGAACTAAGAACCCTTGACTATAAGATATAAACTTGAACTTTATGTATGACATAAAAGTGGATCAAGTTCGAGTAATAGTCAGAACGGTCTATAGTATAGGGATAGGGCTGGGTACCTTATCCTGGGGACACTATGGACGCGACCCACTTTGTATAGTACTAACGATGTGATCCTGAATCGTTCATGTGGAGACATGAAAGTGGGGGCGTCCTATGCAATGAGTTTGCATAAGACTGGACCGCGAAATAGTCACTTAGACTTTTTAACTCCGTTTACTGTTTTAACTGACTATTTTCATACGATGACCTAGGTAACTCGATCTTAATCCTGAGTGTGCTATGAACTTCTGTTTATTCGGGATTATCCTTAGATTTGCATGGGTGAGAGTGGCCCGAGATCGCCTACTCAATAAGCCTCCCATTTTGGGGATAAGACCGAGTAGATAGTTGGGAACATAGTCATGCGAGATGGAATTCACTCCTACCCGCTTTAGGGTTTAGTAGAGAGGTTGTTCCCTTAAGTGCTGACTCTGGGTCTTGAACAATGGGCCCACCCTCTCATTGGCCCGAGAGGGATTCGATTTGTTGGTTGGACCACAAACCAATTGTTCATTAGAGGATCAGTGGGACTTAAGGAACAAGAAGTAATTACAGGTGTAAAACGGTTTATTTGACCCAGCTGTAATTACGAACGACCTGTGAAGGATCGACTTACTAACCATGGTTATATCGAGTGGACATAAATATATCTACAGTGAGGAGAGTGCAGCCACTAGGCTTTAGTGGAGTGTCCCGGTGGTTAACGAATGTTGATTAGCTAGGCTAAAGAGTTTGGCTGGTTAATCTCGTATCGTTGGAGCTCATGATCTGTAGGTCCATTAGGTTCCCCTTACTAGCTCGGACTAAGCCTTGTAACAATTTGAGAGAAAAGAATTTGAATTGTTCAAATTCGGTTTTGGGAGAAAACGTTAATTATATTCGATATACTTAACGTTTCATAGCTTAATTATGAATTAAACTATGATAAAGAAGAGGGGGACATATTTAAATTTGATTTAAATATTGGTTCGGTTTAAAACATGAATAGGGATTCATGTTCGAACATTCGATTTGAGAAATCGGGATTGGTCCAATTATTTAATTTGATATTTGATATTAATTTAAATAATTATTTAAAATTAATTAAATTGTTTAATTAATTAAAAATTGATTTTAATTTAAAATTAATTTTATATTAATTTTGAATTAAAATTAAAAGAAAAATCAAATTCATTTAAGATTGATTTTTGGACCAAATTCATCAATTGATGAATAACCTACTAGCTTTTTTCAAATTCACCAAAATTCTCCACCTCCTTCTTGATTTATCCTTATCATTCATGTGTTGTCTTCTTCACAAAGCTTAATGAAGTTTTTGGTTTGCTTTAATTAGAGAAGAAACACAAGAATTTTGAGAATTTTGCAGAAAATTGGAGAATTTTCGGTTTTTAGACCTTTGCTCTCTCTCTCAAAAATTCTCTCAATTAAGGATCCCACAATCCGTTCCAAAGCCTGAGAATAGTAGGGAAGATCCTAAGGGAGGTCCACGAAGTGTTCGTGATCAGAAATTGGCCAAGGATTAGGAGAATTTTGAGCATCAAAGGTAGTGTTCTTATTCTCTGTTTTTCCGTTTTTGAGCATGCTATTTATTTGATCAAATTGATGTAATTAGAGTGCTTAAGATCCAAAATTTCTTCCGCTTTCTTAATATTAACTCTTTCAATTGGTATCAGAGCAATTTTGAGCACTCAATTTGATTCAATTTGAGCTTGGTGGGTATGATTTTGAAATCGTTTTTTCTGGGCGTCTAAAGTGGTACTTTCTGTTTTGGCATCAAAATTGAGCTTTAATTTGTTGAAGTTTTTGTAATTTCTCAAGAGTGTTTGAGCATTAATGTGTGAAGAAGAGTCTGTAAAAGTTTCGAGTCGATCGGAATCCGGGAAGGCCTTCAATTTGAAGAGAGAAGCACGAAAGGTCACTGAAACAAAAAACAGAGGATGAAGTCTGCTGTTTTTTCCTTCAAACTCCAGTCTGCATACAGGAATTTTGTTCTCAATGTCTCATCTGTGTATGAACCACATTAGTATCATTAGGGTGTCTCTTTTCATCATTAGCGAGTGGCTATGCAGGATGAATTACGAGCCATGGAGACCAATAATACATGGTCCATTGTTTCTTTCCACATGGACAACATTCCATTGGTTGTAAATGGATTTACTAGGTTAAGCATAAGTCTGATGGGCATGTTGAGCATTATAAGATGCACTTTGTTGCCAAAGGCTATACTCAACAAGAGGGCCTCAATTACATTAAGGTACTTCTCTCTGTCGCTGTCTCTTTACATTGGCCATTAATTCAACTTGATGTGAATAATGTGTTTCTTCATGTTGATCTAAATGGTTCAGTCTAAGGGGGAGTGTTTAGTGTGTAAACTTCATTAGTCCATCTATGGTGTTAAACAAGCATCTAGACAATGGTTTGATAAATTCTCTCATGCATTGTTATTGCTTGGATCTCATCAATCTAAGTTTGATTATTCGTTGTTTACTCATGGGTCTGGCTCCAATTTCATTGCATTGTTAGTGTATGTCGATGACATTATAATCACTGGGGCTTCTTCGAATGATATTGATGCTTTAAAGAATCATCCTAATGTTGTTTTTAAGCTCAAAGATTTGGGATCATTGAAATACTTTTTGGGTTTGGAGTTAGCAAGATCTACTAAAGGGATTTTGTTGTCTTGAAGGAATTATACAATCCAACTTCATGAGGATACTTGTTTCCTGTATTGTAAACCTTGTTGATCGACTGAAAATGTGTGGGTTTTAGAAGAAAACGCTCCCAATCTAGTGTAATTGCACACTGTCAAACAAGTAATATAATGGAAATATTTCAAAGTATTGATCCAACAGAGAACGAATACAACAAAATTCAAAAGAGTGGCAAAGATGTTCACACAAAGCAATCTCGATAAACAATAAAAATAAATTAGGAAGATTGTATGCGTACTAAAAATCAATAAGAAAAAGATGGGATTCAAACATGGTTTTACCCCTTGAAGGGAATTATGGTCTAATATGCAATTGCAATCTTTACTCAAACACCAAAGCAATGTAAACCAGGTTTAACTCCTATTTGACCTTAATGGAAAGATCTTTAAAAGCCTAAGCGATTAAACTGATATGTCTATGGCTAATACAAACTTAGTTAAATGAAAACACAACTCTTTAGTCTTAGAGGATTTGCCTTATGTCTAGGGTAAAAAATAAGTGCTTATTTTTAAACTCCTTTCCTCTATTGCTTTTATGAAAACCAAATTTCATCTAACCCTTTTAGTATTAAACTCAATTTTTGTATGTTCACCTAGGTGATGAAGCTAGACTCACAATAAGAAATTAAATCAATAAAAGCAAACAATGCTATGGAATTGAGCAAAGTTACTTTTACATATTAGACCTAGTTTCCTATATATCTTTAGGGCATCCACATATTCGAATCCCAAAGATGGAATTAGCTCATAATATAATGAAAGAAGAAAATAACAAAGCTTGGAATGACGAAAACTTCATAATAAACTTGTAGAAAAATCTAACTCAACAAAAGAAATAAAAACAAAATTTTAAGCAAGTAAAGAACTTTCTCAAAATCTTGTTGTAATGTAAGAATTGAATTATAAAGAACATAAGGAAAAAACATAAACTTAAAGAGCAACTCAAACTGAAACAAAGAATTGAAACTGAAGAACAATAAAACTAAAAACTAGAATCGAAAACAAGCTTGAAAACTGAGACTAGAAGAGACAACTTTGGACCAATCTCAATCTAACCCAACCCGTCCTTTGTCAAGGAGTGTTGGGTCTTAACAGTCCAAGACTTTTGACTGAACTGGATCGATTTAGGTGCAGTCGTTCTTCTCCTATTGAATTGATAAACAGAAACTGAAAAAGTTCAGAAAGTTGAATTGGGAACATGGATCTCCTTCCGTTGCTAGATTCTCCTCTATCTATAGCCTCCAAAGGCTAGAGTTTGCTTGAGATATGTCTAAGGAAAGAATTGTATCTTAAAGACCTAGAATTATGGAGAATATCTTCAAAATATCATCTGAAAATCGAGCTCCTAGATTTTTTGAAATTCTGTCTACTGGTGAAATTGCAATTGCAATTTGATTTTGCAATTTTGGAAATTTGACAGTTTCCTGCAGAAAAACACCAAAAATCAGTAAAATTCAAATCTCTTTCTCTCATTTCAGATTTCCCATCACAAAACAACACTTTTACTGATTTGGGTTAATCTCATATCAATTTGCTAACAATTATAGACTTAGAAGCATGAATACTTGCAAATAACTTAAGTTTAAAGGGCTAAAAATGTGTGAAATATGAGAATCATCACTTGTTCATTACCTTTGGATCCCAATCTTAAACTTTGTTCTGATCAAGGGGACTTGTTGGATGATCCCATAGTCTATCGACGACTCATATGACGTCTTTTGTATCTTACTATTTCTAGACCTAATATTACATATGCTATCCATAAATTGAGTCAATATGTTGCTCATCCATGACAACCTCATCTCTACGATACTTGAAACTTGAAAGCAACGCCTGGACAAGGCATTTTTCTTCTAGTCTCATCTTCATTTCAGTTACGAGCCTTTATAGATGCTGAGTGGGCGTCTTGTTTAGACTTTTAGAAGTATAACACTAATTTTTGCATTTTCGTAGGCGATTTCATTGTCTCATGGAAAGCTAAAAAGCATAGCACGATCTCATAACTATCCACTGAAGCTAAATATCATGCATTAGCTGCTACAACTAGTGAACTAGTTTGGTTGATTCAATTACCCAAGGATTTACAAGTTTCTTCTCCATCACCAGCATTAGTTTTTTGTGACAATCACTTTGCTATACATATTGCTTCCAACTCCATCTTTCATGAAAGAACGAAACATATAGAGCTCTATTGTCATTTTGTTTGGGACAAGGCCCTTAATGGAGATGTCAAGTTGTTGCCTATTCGAACAAACCTTCAGCCTGTTGATATTTTAACCAAAGCTCTGCCTTTATCTACGTTTTTTGCCTTGTTGTGCAAGATGGGTATTCTTAATATACTAAGCCCATCTTGAAGAAAAGTATTAAAGATAGTTGTAATATACTCTGTATTAGTTACTTTTATTATGCTATACTTGTATTACACTTTGACTATTTATACAGCTTTGCATTAATGAAAATATCATGCAAGTTTTATTTATCCTCGGATTGTAATAAGTAGTTTAAAAAATGATCTTATCAAAGCATGATTTTTTTTTTTTAAATAATGAAAATTCACTAAAAAGAATTTTATAAATAGTTGAATTAAAATTTGATGGATGGACTAACTTATGTTTTTTTTTTTTTTTTGGAAAAGACTGACTAGTGTACCAACTATAATCGATCTCCATAATGTAAAAACAAAAGGTCATATTATTAAAATCCAATAATAATAAAATAATAATTCACCATTACAATTATTTAGAATTTTGTCCATTTTTCACTTTTCTCAATTCAGGCCCAAATTTGAAAGAGAAAAAAAAAAGAAAAAGATGGAGAACAATTTAAAATAATAAATAATATGTGTGTGTTTCTTTTTTTTTTCAAAAAAAAATATATGGACACGTATACTTAATCAATGTTCATTAAATTAGAGATAGCCATCGAATTATTTTGATATTAAATATTAACTACAATTTGAATAACTTAGATAAATCTTTTTATATTGTTTTTTAACTATTTGCAAGAGAGAAGAGAGAGAAAATAAACTTGGAGGTAGCTTTGACAGCCACATGTCAACTGCTCTGCTACATGGCAATGATTTGGAGGTAATTTATATTAATATATTTAACATTTAAAATAAAAGAGGATGATTTTATTAATATTATAAAAAGATACTTACATTTATTAAAAATTTAAAACAATCTCTTGCTTCCTTCAGATGATTGATGTGATTTCTAGTGATATATTTGGCATCTTAATGGATCCCAATGGTAGATGGACCCTATGAATGGCCCACAATGACCTCTTCAAACTTATTTATAACTTTTTTTTTCAATGAAAAAAAAGTACTAATATTGCCATTATTTGACAATGAATATTTGAGGTAATAATTTAATAAATTTGTTTTTACATATTTTTTTAATAACGATAATTTTGCACGGTCTATTTAAATGAAAAATTATTGCTGCAAAGAAAGAAAAAAAAGAGCAAGAACAAGACAACTTTTTTTTAAAAAAATTCATTTATTAGTTAAATTTCTTAATTGGTATATACATTTTACGTGTATGATTATATTAAAATTTAACGTTCATATAATTATCTTTAGTGGTTGAAATTCATTTGATTTGCTATAATTAATGAATATTTTCATTGGAGTTTATATTGTAATCCCTAAATTGCTTGAGTATTAAAAGAAGCTATGAAAAAAAATTCATGATGCGTACATGAAAGAACTAACATGCACATCGAAAGAGCACTACTGTCTATATCAATGTCACGTATATTTTTTTTTTTAATTCAACAACATGTAGAATGAGAAGATTCAAACTTTTGACTTCTTGATCAAAGATATAAGTCTTAACCAATTGCGCTATGCTCCAAGATGACATGTTATATACCTTTTTTTTTTCCATTGGCATCCGTTAGAATGAATAACTTTGTGGTTAGTGAGGTGAGACCAAACTTGAACATATATAACTTAGCGGTATCATATGTTGGAGGAAGAAAACAAAATTAAACAAACCAAAACCACTATTTTCCTTTACTCTTAATTGTCTAAACTTACATGTAAAACAATGATTCAAATTTCAACACTATTATTTTCTCTCTTATTCTTAAGCCTTTATGTCTTGATCAATCACCATCTTTTATTTTTATTTGTAAATAATTCAAAGAAAATGTTACATAGTTGTCACACTTAATTTTTTCTTCTAAATAGACAAAAACTATCTTATCTTTCTTTACTATATTAACATCTATATTTATAAAAGAGTGCGGAGTACATCTATACTCGAATTATTTATGTACACTCGGTCCTAGCAATTTTTTTTGTTATTATAGTAATATCGTATGTCATTCATATATTTGGACACATCACTACTTAATTTATTATATTTTATTTCATAAAATATACATTTCTCGTATTATAAAATTTTCTGTAATAATGCTACATTAAAAAAATTCTCACAAAGATTTAAGTAAAGAATTGTTAGATAACGATTTCATTATTTATCATGTTCTGAAACTTTTTTGCTTAGTCTTTTTTCCCTTTTTGTATTTTCATTAATCTAAGTTTTATGGACTACAAATATTCAAGGTTGTAAAATTTTCATAATTAACATTAAACTTTGTTACTAACTAATCATGATGTTTGATAATATAATTAATAATAGTTGTTCCATACAGTTGACTATATTATATTATTGAGGAGAGATGATGATGTAACAATATATCTTGCTGTCAAAAAAATATGATAACAAGTAAGGGTATTGGCTAAATTTTAATAACTTATATAAGCTAATTGTATTAGAAATAAATTATAAACTCTTAAAAATTTGACGGTCCTTACAATATTTCAATGTCCCATCTTTAAAATCACAAATAATTTGGGGATGATATTTATTTATTAAAGTTGAAATTCAAAACCCTAATGATCTCATTGGTAAGACCATAGGAAAGAACCTTTATAAATAATTTGCAAGTACCTTTGAAATCATCAATAATCTCTTTCTCTATCTCTCAAATTATATATTAATATTTGATTAATCTTTTTAATTACCATGGATAATTAAGTAGGTTTCCCTAGGTAGGTCATCAAATTAAAATAGGCCTTTTGATGGGGATGACATCTTCAAAACCCTAAATCTTTTTCCTAGCCTTTATTTATTTATTTTAAAAAAATTTAGTGCATGTTTCATCAACTTCATTATTATGATATAGGTGGATTAGTTTGGAATCCCCATGAGTTTGGTTGGATTATTTAGGGTAAGTTTTCAGTCATTTTCTTGTCCTGTCTTTACTTGGACAATTTGAAACAAAAGAAATGCCAAAAACCAAATGCCAAAAGCCAAAAATTTACCAATCACTTCATATTCTCCCCTACTCTACTCTATAAACCATGTTTCATATGCAGTATTAAAATAACCTCTTTAGATATATAACCTCTTTCACATTATTAAGTTAAATTAGAAGCTTTTTAATCCTCAAATCTTTAATTTTCAAAATTATGACTAATAGATCTTTTAACTTTAAAAAAATATCTAATAGGTCTTTTTTTTTTAAGTTGATGTCTATTACGTCCTTAATCCATTAGATATTTCTTAAAATTCACGATGTATTAGTCATAAAATTGAAAAGTTAGAGGGTCCTCAAATTTGTGTCTAATGGACGAATGGGTTAAGGGCTTAATTAGACATAAAATTAAAAGTTCATAAACTCATTAGATACAGTCTTGAAAATTTAGATATTGAACCTATGATTTAATCTTATTTTAGTTGCTCTTAAACTTTTGAAATACTTTGTTACAGTTTTTAAATTTTGCATTAGGGTACATTAAAAAGTTAAAGGGACTAAAATAAAATATTTTGAAAATTTAGAAAGTAAAGCATAATAAATAAAATAGGGAATAGGAAATTTATAATATAATGGAATGACATTTTAGGATAAAGAGATGAAAAGGTACAGCCTACACCAACAAAATCAAACCACATTTATTAACCCATTAGATGAATATATATGTAGATATTTATTTAATTACTCTCATTACTATGAATGTGACTAAAGATAAGATTTGACCTCTCATCTACCCCATGAAAAATTGTGGATGAAGATTCATTTGATCAAACATTCACTCCCTCAAACAAACTTCAATTGTGATGGAAAATGACACTTTTTCTTTCTATTATATGTATTGTACAATTCATGAAATCCCATCTTTGGCCTATTTTACCCTCTCAATTTTTTTTTTCTTTTTTTGGCAAAAGTCCTGAATTTTGGCCAATCTAAGGCATAAACTACCACTAATGCTTGGCAGGGTGTATATACATATTTTTTTACTTCTTTTCCTCCAGGTTAAATCAGGTCATTTAAATTTAATGCTTAAAAAGTGATAACCATTTGATTTTTTATTTTAGTTTTTGAAATGTTTTCTCACAGTTTCTTTAGGATAGTTTTTGTTTTTTTTAAAGAAACATTTGAATCTTTGTCCAAATTCCAAAAACATAATCAAATTTTTAAAAACTATTTTTTTTGAAAGTTTTTAAAATTTGGCTTGAATTTTGAAAACATTTATAAAAAGTAGATAATAAAACAAAGAAATTATAGGTGAAAGTAGTGTGTTTATAGGCTTAATTTTCAAAAACAAAAAATTAAGGCCCCGTTTGATAACCATTTAGTTTTTTTTTATTAATATTGTATTTTTTTAAAGTTATTATAAAAATATTGTTGTTTTGAAATTATTTATAAAAATATTGTTGTTTTAATTAGGTGGACGATGGTCGTCTCTTGAAGAGACGACCATCTACACGCGGATTAGATGGTCGTCTCTTCAAGAGACGACCATCGTCCACCCTTCCGTTTTTAATAAAAACGCGTAGATGGTCGTCTCTTGAAGAGACGACCATCGTTAGATTTAAAAAAAAAAACACGCGTAGATGGTCGTCTTTTCAAGAGACGACCATCTGATGGATTAGACATGGTCGTCTCTTGAAGAGACGACCATCTCCGAAATAATTATGGTCGTCTCTTCAAGAGACGACCATAACAGAGAACATATACTTCGTTTCTTCTTCAAAATAAACATAACGCCCCCACACTCCATTTTCAAAGCAAAAAACCATCCCCACCGGTCTTACGCCCTATTTTCTCTCTCGTTTTCTACTTGTTCTCGGCCCCACTTGAAATTTTCTCTCAGTAAACAAAGTTGTTTTTTGTCGGCATTGGAGTAAAGAGGAGAATTTTTGGGTATTGAAAGGTCTAAACAGCAAAAAACGTCCACCATTTCGAAGGATTGCAAAATCCATCTGATTTGTGAGTTTTATTAAAAAAAATTCACTATTTTGTGATACTTTCATTTATTTTTATTGTAGATCCCTTGAATATGATCATTGTTGGTATATATATATATATATTTTATAAGATTTGTTAGATTTACATATTTTTTTAAGATATATTGGATTTAATTTGTTAAAAATGGTAGGATTGAGTTTTGTTTTAATAATTCATTGGATTTAATATTTTTCAAATATTTATGTTATTTTTAGGGTTAAGGGTTTAGAAATTAGAGATTGAATTTATTATAATTTTTTTTTAAACTGAAAATTAAATTAGAAACTTTTTTGTTTGATTATATAAGATGTCGTAGATTTAATAAATTTTAGAAATTGAATTTAATATAGGAAGAAATTTGTTTTCTTTTGGTTTCAAAATTAGAAATTGAGTTATATAATTTTTTGTAACTGATTATTATAAAATGTTCTTGACTTTAATTAGAAACTACTGAAGCATATATTAGTTAGATTAGTTCTAAATGATATATTGTTTACTTTCTTATAGAAGATGGAAGACAAATGTTTGAGATTTGTTTTGTATACAAATGGATCTATGATTGATGGGGTAGATGGAGTTGATTATGACCAACCGGCATGTGGAGGTTTTTCTATAAATGTGAATAGTGGGGTCATCTTTGAACAATTTGTTGAAATGGTAGGATTATCACTTGGTGTAAATGTGATGACAAATCAGTTAGAGATAGTATATAGACACCCTGAGTTAACACTATCTGGATCGGTAATATATACACCAATACCAATTCCAAACCAACAAGCAATGAATTTAATGTTTTCAATTGCGATGCCAATTCCAACTTTAGTGCATTTATACATCAGTGTGAGAAGGGTCGACATGGATGTACAAAACTTGGGAGAAACCTCTAGTCAATGTATTGACCCCGAGCCTGAATCAGTTGCCCCACCGTGTGATGGTGAAGATATGGTGGTGGACAATATGTATAAGGATTTCAGAACTGAAACTGATGATGAGTTTGAAGAACTAGACTTTCGTGGTAATGAGCACGTTATCCCTTCAAATACATTCACTGAGTTGGATAACAGTGTAATAAATAGCACTATGGAACATGATCTCATCCAAGAACCAGTGGTTGTTGAAGGGAACCAATTATATAAGGGGTTAATTTGTAACAACAAAGAGATTCTTTAACATTTGGTAAAATGCTTTGCTGTTAGGTGTCACGCACCATATGAGGTTGTGGAATCAACACCTTCGATATGGGCAGTACGGTGTCAAAAATGGGAAGATGGTTGTAGATGGCGGCTTCGTGCCATAAAAAAAAAATCACATGGCTTTTTCGAGATAACTCAGTATGGTGAGCAACATAACTGTTTTTATTCAGAGTTAAATAAGAGTCATGTGCAGTTGGATTCTACGATGATTGCCATTGAAGTATGTGAAACTGTAAAAAATAAGCCCTCTGTTAGTGTATCAAAATTACAAATTGACATAAAAGAAAAGTATGGGTACCACGTTCCCTATCAGAGGGTGTGGGAAGGGAAAAAGAAGGCTATGATGAGAGTGTTTGGTGATTGAGACGATTCATATAAGCTTTTGCCCAAGTGGATGTACATGGTGAAGCATACCAATCCCGGGACACGTGTCGAGTGGAAAGTAAAATATTTTGGTGAAAGTGTAGGTCATGCCATCCTTACTTCGGTGTTTTGGGCTTTTGGTCCTTGCATCGAGGCTTTCAAAAAATGTCGACCCATAATTCAAATTGATGGTACGCACTTGTACGAAAAATATAGAGGGAAGGTATTAATTGCAACAGCAGTTGACTCTAATGGAAAATTACTTCCACTTGCATTTGCCGTTGTGGACGAGGAATGTCGCGAAACTTGGGGCTGGTTTTTGAAACACCTCAGACAAATTGTCACGCAGAAGGATGTATGTTTGATTTCATACTGATAAGCCGTGAAATTAAGGCTTATTTAAATCCTAAATTGCTCGAAAGAACGCTTGTTTGTCCTAATATTAATGGAAAAATGGTGAAAAATTGTTGAAAGAAGGAAATAATGAAATATGGTAGCAATTGGAAAAGATTTCTAAAAATTGTGATTGTTTTGCAGGAATTGCCAAACTAATTGCCAATTCGCCGGTTTAGCAATCTGACTGGCAATCTGTTTTCTGGGCAGAAATGTTAATGGAATTGCCAAACCAATTGCCAATTCGCCGGTTTAGCAATTTGACTGGCAATCTGTTTTCTGGGCAGAAATGTTAAGCGCGAACGAAGCAAAGATTTTGCACGAATCCAGGGAATTGAAGCACGATTTTTGGGCAATCTTCAACCCTAATGAATGCCTACAAATAAGGAAGAAGAAGAGGAGCCATTAATTGGATTTTGAGGGCGATTTGAAGGACCAATTTTCGTGGGTTTTTGAGTTTTAAAAAAGGAAAGAATTTTGCATTAAACCCATTTTGAGATTCTTCAATTAAAGCCCGATTTGGAGGAAATTAAGCACGATTTTTGGGCACTCTTCAACCCTAATGAAGTCCTATAAATAGGGAAGAAGAGGAGGAGCAAGGAAAGTAAATTTGGGAGGCGTTTTTGGGAGTTTTGCTCGTGGGTTTTTGTCACAGTTTGGCCTCTGTTTTCTGCATTTTTTTGCTATTTTTTTTACCAAAATTCTGATGCAATGTAGCTCCAATTGTCCTTCAATCCTTCTAGTCCAATTCAAGTGAAAAAGAGTAAATTTGGAGGCGAATTGGAGGACGTTTTGGAGCCCATTTTCGTTCTGTTTTCTGCACTTTTATGCACTTTTTCGTTTATGTTTTTGTGTTGTTATTGCTGCAATGTAGTTGTGTTTTCCTTCAATTTATCCCATCCAATTCAAGTGAAGAAGTTAAAGTTTTAATTCAGTTTTTTTAGGCATTTTCTTGAATTAATTTCATGGTTTTTTTTTATATAGTTTCCTTCCTCTGTTTTTCTTTTTTCTGTTTTTTTTTTCTCTTCTTCATTTTTAGCTACTGTAAGCATGTTTTATTTTAAGTTGGTAGAAAGTCAAGGCAAAAAGGGAGAAGACAAAACAAAAATACTTAAATACCCTTGCCACTTTGATTTAATTTCAATTATGCACTTGTGTTTGAATTTCTAGGAAAATCCAAGTTACATTTCATAAGTTAGTATTTTATTCAATTTCATTATGAAATCTTTCTTTAAAATTAGTTTTATGTTTTTCATTAAAAATATGAGCTAAACCTTCTTAGGGGGTTCAATGATGTGAATTCCCTAAGAAGTAATTGTAGCCAAAATTTCAACAAAAACCAAGCCTACATCTCAATTGTTTGCTTGTGTTGATTTAATTTCCATTGAGATCCTAGATTGATCAACTAGGGTTTCAACTCTAGCTTAGATCTAATACCGACAGGGTTAGTGACAAGCGGATTTCACACAAGTAATGGAGTAAAAGAGCTTAGACATAAGCCATTCCTTACCCTAGACATAGGGATTAAGGACTCCAAGACCCATAAAATTGTGAGCCAAAATCATCTATGATGGAGGGACTATAGACATATAGAGCCCCCACTTAGCCTCCTAAAAAACCCAATTTTGAGGTAATAGGAGATGCAATTTTGGTTTACAATTGAGTGTGGAGTAGGTTGGAATTGCAATTTTGGTTTGCAATTACGACTTAGGGCAATGACATTCTTGAGCCCCATCTTTTATCATTTCATTCTTAAGTTTATTTAATTTGCCATTTCATATTGCCAATTTGGATTAGCAATTTAATTCTGCAATTTTAGTCTTTTCGCATATTGCCATTTTGGATTAGCAATTGGATTAGCAATTTCTGTTATTTCCAACATTGCCATTCTAGATTAGCAATTGAATTAGCAATTTCGATTTTCCACCAACAACTTGATTTTGGCATTTTTACTTTTCAAATTTGCAATTTTCCTTACACTTTTGCAAAACAAAATATTTGTTACTCCGTTCCCTGTGGGATTCGATACTTGGTACTCAGATACCATTTTATATTACTTCGATCGCGTGCGCTTGCGTGAACACCGATCACATACCGACATGGTGGTATAATTTCTGCTGTTAACACTCCACAAAATGGTTGGACAGATGGTAACTCTCATCATCGGTTTTGCTTACGACACATTGCTAGCAACTTCAATTCAAAATATAAGTGTCGAAAGTTGAGAAACTTGGTTTATCGTGCTGGTTGTCAACACCAAGTTCGTAAGTACAACAAAGTCGTTGAAGATATTAAATTAATGAACAGCTCTTGTATGAGCTTTTTCAACAACATTAGTATTGAGAAATGGACGCAATCCCACGATGGAGGGTTTAGATATGGGTGGATGACCACTAACTTGGCAGAGAGCGTAAATGGAGTTCTCAAAGGAGGTCGGATGCTGTCAATCACTGCACTTGCTCAACTTACATTCTATAAGTGCGTATCGTATTTTGAGAGTAGGAGAGCTGAAATAAGAAAAACTTCCGCTCAAGGAGAGAACTATACCAGGTAATTACACTACCCATTTTCATATTATTCAAATGATTTTATTTCAATATAATCATACTAAATGAAAAATATTTCAGGTATGCTCTTGATATGATTGTGAAGTGGGCATCACGATCCAGTAAACATGAAGTTGTATCTTATGATCGAGAAACTGGTGTATTCCACGTAAAAACTGGGCGCCATTACTTCAATGCTAAAGGAGGGAATATTCAATCTTTGAGGTTAGTTAGAGGAGAAAATGGTTCAATCCATTATTGTTCTTGCAATAAGTGGCAATCCTATGGCATCCCATGCTCACATTTCATGGCTCTTTGCTCGCACTTGAAGTTGAACTATGAAGATTTTATTGAGGACGCTTATAAGCTTTCAACTTACGCTGCATGTTATTCTCCACAATTTCAACCAATCCCTCATGAAGACTATTGGATCACACCTCCTAACATGCCTGTTCTATATGCTGACCCGAAGTTGTTGAGACAACCTGGTAGACCGAAGAGTTCTCGCTACCACAATGAAATGGATTGGAGAGATCCAAGTACTCAACATCGTTGTGGGTTGTGTAATCAGTTGGGTCACAATCGAAGGAATTGTCCTTCGAGACAAAGAGAAGCACCTTCGTAGTATATTTTATGTTTTTTTGTTGAATTTTGTTGTCTGTTTGGTTTAGGGTGACATTAGTTATATTTATTTGTTGACGTTTGTTGCCATTTGGTACTTAATGGCATCGTTTAGATATAATTTCTTGTTTTTATTTAGTTATTTTTATAGTGTTTTGTTTATTTAATTGCTAAGTAGTTATTAATTTTGAACAAAAACAATTTAATTGCTAAGTAGTGAAATAGTTGATAAAATAGTAATAAAATCAAATGTTCACTTCACATATAATAATAATAATAATAAATAACACATGGTGGATGTCGTCAACTAATCTGATTCTTCTTGTTATTGTTCTTTTTCTTGTGATCCTGATCCAGTATGGTACAAATATGTATCATGTTCTCCACGTCCACGTCCGCGTCCCCGATCATGTGCTGGTGTATAATACCGTGAACCTGGAGTCGGTATCATCATCATCGAAGTGGATGAACCAGCAACATCTTGCGTCTGAGTGATGGGAGGTATGTCGTCCACATCATGGTGAACCTCGTCCTGACGAACCTCCTCCACTGCAACATCTTGTTGCGGAGCATTGTTCAGCCGTCGACCACGCCTTCTTTGTCTAGGACCCGGTTGCGGAGCAATAGGGATGCTATACAAATAATGTAACTGCTCCATATTTAGGTCTCCACTGTCACACAAATTCATAATCTCCAAATTTTGTGAAAGGTCTCGAATTTTTCTGAAGCAGGCCCTCTACGAATGATAATAAAAAGTAGACAATATGGATAAATTATATCATAATTAAAGTAAATATAACTTTACATTTTAATTGAAACTTGTACCGCTCGACCATAGGACGCTCCCTCGCGAGTGATGTAGCGCCGAGTAATATTCATATACCAGTCACTGTAATCTGGAGTGTATGACCATATGCATCAACTGGAGGAGCATCAGCTACAAACTCTCGACGTCTATGCCATCTATCTACATATGGTGTCAGCGCAATTAACCAATCTTGTTGTCGAAGGTCTATGTCATGCAGCTTCGGCTACGTCTGAGACACTTCCGGGATAGCTTGTTTCATCCCAAATTGTCTCACCACTCTGTTCGGCAGATGCCACTCAATAATATGAAAACATATGAGTGGACTCATCGTACGCCAAATATCTTCACCATTTCTACATGTGTCAGGCAATGTGGCCATGACATTGGTGTACGGCTCCCAAATCATCTAAAATTCCAAAATATAGACGTTTATAGCGTGTAAAACAAATAAAAAACTATATAAGTTCTTTAAGTACGCACATACCAAGTCCGGTTTAAGGAGGTCAAACATATATCTGTACTGGACAAGTACATGAGTAGCTGACCCAGTGACACAAAATTGGTCTCTCCACCTACATTAATATTAAATTTTAAAATTCAACAAAAGTTATTCACAGAATAAGCATAAATTAAATTAAATTTAAAATTCCACAAACATATCGAGAACCAAGTGCACGACCAACTAAAACTGCATCGTTGATGTGGCGACGTTGTGGAGCCATCGTTGGGAATCCTTCCCAACTCCATAGTTGTAAGAGAATCATAGGGCCAACAATCTCGCGAGCATCTGATCGACTCGCCTTACACAGCTGCCTATATAACCAGGCTAGGCAAGCTCCACCCCAAGCATATCTTCCTGCAACCCCAAAGTCTGACAAAAGTGGCAGGAACATGAGGTGCACTTTGTCTCCAGATTTGTCGCAAAACAAGCTCCCACCAAATAACTGTAAAATGTATGCTCGGGCATACCTCGCTATGGTCACCTCATCTGAATCATCATTTAACCCTGGAAATTGAGATGCTAACCACGGAAAACTTAACCTGGAACCCCTGATATGGTTGGGACCTGGAGTCACCCCGAGCAATCGTTCACATGTCTGACTCCAATTGTAGGTCATCGTTCCAGTGACAGGCTCGCCATCCACTGGTAATCCAAGTAAAACTGCTACATCCTGTAGAGTAACAGTGCACTCCCCGCCAAGCACATGAAAAGTATGTGTTTCCGGCCTCCACCTCTCTACGAGTGCAGTGATAAAGTGCCAGTCTAACTGAATGAATCCTAATCTGGCCACCCCATCTAACCCTACTGCACGAAGATGAGGCAATATATGGGGGTGTAGTGGGATGTTGCGAGAGACAACTGCTTCTCGGCGTCTACAATGTAGCTCTTCTAAATTTCGATCTTGCCAAACAAGCTCTGATCTATGAGACTGTTGAGCATATAAAACTGATGGATCAATTGGCCCTGGGTTGATATCCATAACCTACAAAATCAAATCATTGGCCCTGGGTTTAATTTTTTTATATATTAAATAATTTCTTTTCATAATCAAATATTTATTAATTTGATTATTAAATATTTTCATAATCAAATAAAGATAAAATTTTACGACATTATATATTAACTATTTAATAATTTCTTTTCATACTCAAATGAAAATAAATATTTTTTTCTATATTAAATTCTAAGCCCTAAAACTAACACAAGTGCAATAAATATTTGCAAATAATTAAATCCAACAAATTATTAAAACAAAATTCAATCCTACCATTTTTTTAAAAATTAAATCTAATTTATTTTATAAAAGTATGTAAAATTGACAAATTATATATATCCAACCATGATCAACTTCTACCAATTTAACAAATTCATTCAATATCTCCTCAAAAAATAATTGAAACTATAACTAAATATTGCGAAAGAAATAATATTCAATAGATCTACTAAAAAATAAGTGAAACTATAACTAAATATTGCGAAAAAAATAATAAAACTCACGAATCAGGTAGATTTTGTATTCCTTTATAGTGGTCGGTGCACGTTTCTCCTGTTTAGATCTTTCTCCACCAAAATGCTCTTCTTTACTCTAATGCCGACAAAACTTTGAAGTGGGGTAGAGAGAATGAGTAGAAAAGGAGAGAAGAATGGTGGGTGGGGTTGAGAGAGAGGGTATAAAACGAGAGGGAGAAGAGTGAATGTTTAAACGAATGAAAGGTGGGGCTGGGTTTTTTAGGGCAAATGTCTCAGGTATGGTCTTCTCTTCAAGAGACGACCATGTCCCGAACTTGCGCAACGTGGAAGGCATGCGAGAGATGGTCGTCTCTTGAAGAGACGACCATCTACGTGTTTTCTTTTTTAATAAAAATCCAACGGTGGTCGTCTCTTCAAGAGACGACTGATAATTCTCATTTATGAGGATTATTTAACCCTAAAACTAAGTTGTTCTTGCCATTTTTGCATGCTTTATTGATTACCGAGCAAGCGAAAAATAACATTTTTAAATAAATTCATGCAAGCTTGTTGGAATATGATAAAAGAAGAAATTAAGTGAAAAGATGCAAGAAAGTTAGCTTAAGTTGAGTTTTTGTGCAGATTTGAAGAAGTGAAGACTTTGCAAAGGGAATGCAATTGCATTCCCATTTACAATGTAAGGTGAAGAACAAGGAAGAAGAATGCAATTTCAATACAAATTGCATTCTCTGGACTTACAAATCAAGTGCGAAAATGACGGAAATCACGCAAATGATGGATTTTCTGCACGATTTTGGAAGATTCTCATCCCGATTTGATTCCTAGAAGTTAGCCCATGGATTGAGGATGATTTATATGGAAACCCTAGCCTTCAATTCCTATAAAAATGGTGGAAAACGAAGCAAATGGTGGCTGGGTTTTGACTGCTCGCCCACGTTCCGAATTTTTTGTTTTTCTTCTTCTTTTTCTGTCAATTTACAGCAAGCTTTTCTTCATCTTAGTTCTGTAATTTCCGAGGTTGATCCCTCCTCAATGAGAGTTCGAGGAGGTAAAGATCCAACAACCCGTAAAGGTGTGTGGGGGTCGATCAACGCGAGGAACATACGTTAGTTACTGCTCTGTTTTTGTTCTATGCTTCTGTTTTTTTTATTTTTCAATTTCTGCTACAACTTTAGTTAAAGAGACAGTCCTTATTTACTTACACTTCTTGCATGTGTGGAGTTGATTAAAGTAAAGAAATCTGGATTTTAATTTCTTCCACCGTTTATACAATTTACTTTTCTATATACTTCAATTCCTTATTCATCCTTGGTTTTTCTTTTGGTAAGCAAAATATTAATTCCAGTAGTATATTCTAGGAAATTTGTTTTTCTTAATGGGCAATTGTACTTGGTGAATCAATTAGGTTTTCATTGAATTTAATTATCTCCTCTTTTGTAAAATATGAAATTTTCAACAAATAATTTTTGGATTTTCATTTTCTCTACAATGAGCTAAATTCTCTCTAGGGGTTCAAGTTGGTGAATGCCCTAAGGAAAAATGTAAAGCTCTAAAGCATAAACAATCTAGTTAGCATGTGAACTTTGTTTGCTTTTGTTGAATTTAGATTTGGGTAAACCTAGCCGGCCAACTAGTGATTGCTCATTAAGCTTGAACTTAATATCGAAAGAGTTAAGGGAAAGCCGATGTCACAAAAGCAATGGAGGAAAAGGCTTAGAAATAAGCCCTGAACATCGACCCTAGACATAGGGCGAGACTCCAAACCCACTAGAGTTGCGTGCGAAGTATCTAAGTTAGATTAGCCATAGACATATAGGTTTAATCACTTAGTCTCTTAAAGATTTTGAATCAAAATTGAATAGGAGTTGAACTCGGTTTACTTAGTTCTCACATGTTAACTAGGATTGCAATTGCAAATTGAATCGCATTCTTCCAAAGGTGCTTGAATCACTTGAATCCCTATTTTATTTTTACCTCATTGAATTTTCATTCACTCTTGTTAAACAAACCAAACCTCTTAAATTTTTACATCTTCGGTTACCCCTATTGCAATTTGCAAACATATTTTGTGTCATTCTAAATAATTTTGTTAAACTCCGTTCCCTTGGGTACGATACTCTGGAATACTTCCAGTTTCTTTATTACTTCGATCACGTGCACTTGCGTGTTGTAGCAAAGCATAGCGATCAACGACCATCCACGCGTTTTTTCAAAAAAAGCAAACGGCGGGAGATGGGTTTTTTTGAAAAATAAAACGATGGTCGTCTCTTAGAGACGACCATCCACGCATTTTTTTCGAAAAAACGCAAAAGGCGGGATTTTTTTTAAAAAAAAATCTAACGATGGTCGTCTCTTGAAGAGACGACCATCTGCCGCGTGTACATGGTCGTCTCTTGAAGAGACGACCATCTAATCCGCGTGTAGATGGTCGTCTCTTCAAGAGACGACCATTGTCCACCTAATTAAAATAACAATATTTTTATAAATAATTTCAAAACAACAATATTTTTATAATAACTTTAAAAAAATACAATATTAATAAAAAAAGGTCCATGCTTGGCAGGGTGTATATACCTATTTTTTTACTTCTTTTCCCCCAGGTTTAATCAGGTCATTTAAATTTAATGCTTAAAAAGTGATAACCATTTGATTTTTTATTTTAGTTTTTGAAATGTTTTCTCACAGTTTCTTTAGGATAGTTTTTGTTTTTTTTAAAGAAACATTTGAATCTTTGTCCAAATTCCAAAAACATAATCAAGTTTTTAAAAACTATTTTTTTTTTAAAGTTTTTAAAATTTGGCTTGAATTTTGAAAACATTTATAAAAAGTAGATAATAAAACAAAGAAATTATAGGTGAAAGTAGTGTGTTTATAGGCTTAATTTTCAAAAACAAAAAATTAAGGCCCCGTTTGATAACCATTTAGTTTTTGGTTTTTGGCTTTTGAAAATTAAGCCTATAAATACTACTCCCACCCTTGGATTTACTTATTTTGTTATCTACCTTTTACCTATGTTTTCAAAAACCAAGCCATGTTTTGAAAACTAAAAAAAGTAGTTTTCAAAAACTTGTTTTTGTTTTTAGAATTTAGCTAAGAATTCAAATGCTTCCTTAAGGAAGATGAAAACCATTGTAGAGAAATTGACAGAAAACAAAACAAGCTTAATTTTCAAAAACTAAAAACCAAAAATCAAATGGTTATCAAACGGGGCCTAATGTTTGGGATTTTTGGTGTTTTTGTTTGGTTAATTTTGAATGGTTTATTAGTTGATTTTGAAACCCATTTCTAACTTGGTTTTGATGAAGAATTAATTTTTTCATAAAATTAGAATTTCTTCCACCTCAATTCGACACCCCCCCCCCCCCCCCCAAAAAAAAAAAAGGTAAAAAAAATTAACCTAATGAGAAAACTTAAATCACTACTAATTTGATTCATGCTTTTAATCCCAATTAATTTTGTAGATTCTTTAACATTAAAAGCTTGGGAAATACACACATCAAAGTAGGCTTTGAAATTAGAGCTTTTGCCCATTGAGAAAAGAAAGTGGATGTCCTTTTGATACTTTCCCCATGTGTCAAAAAGAAAGGGAAAAGAAAGAAAGATTATTGGGAAGTCCACAAGATTGAAGGAGGGCCCAAAAATGCTTATTTACATCAAAGTTTAAAATTTATATACTAAGTGGTGAATTAATATTTAATCAATATCTAAATTAATAATCATGGTATAAATTGATAATTATTACATAAAATAATAATATATTAACAACTAATTTAAGTATAACTCAACTAGTTAAAATATGTACTCTCGATCAAGATGTTAGAAGTTTGAATCTCTCCTCTATATATATGTAAAACAACGATTACTAAATCAATCAACAATAAACAACCTTTTTTAAAAAATTATTATATTTTATAATTGTTCCATGAAAATACAAATTTACAAATGTTTTAGAAAATGAAGTTACACATCCAAATTTCTCTTAAGATAAAGCGTGCAACTTGTTCTAATCACTCGAAAAGTTAATATATTTGTAAATATAAAGGCATTTGAGTCTCAAAAAGCAAATAACAAGCCCATGTTCCAAAAAGCTTTTTAAAGTTTGGGAATCATGAGCTTAAGATAGGAAATTTAATCAATAAATTCAACTAAGTATCATTAAAAGGGCTCACTAATTGAGGTGGCATCGATAATCTTGCCTCTTTAAAGCTAAAACCATAAAAAAGGTGCAACAAACGTATTAGTGGGGAATTTCTTATTTTATCATCCATAATGATTTGGTTAATCACTTTTGCTTTTAATCATCAAAAGAATATATATAGAATAATTTGAAACAATACAATGGGCAGAACAAAAAAAATTCATAGTGGAAGGTAAAATGTTTACATTTTAACCTTATATATAATATTTTAACTTTGTAGGATGATAAACTAGTAAAAAAATGCGAAAATTTAAGACAAACTTTAATTATACCGAAATTTAGTTTGTCGGATCAACAGTGAATTTATAAGATCGAAAAACGAACGTGCCTGCAAAACAAGAGAAATTAAATAAGCTAAGGAGGAGGTGCTTCAGCCACCTCCACTCCAACACTCAAGTCAGTATCGGGTTTGAAAAAAGCTTAGAGAAAGTAGGCGAGTATTTTGGATGTACCTTTAGCAAATGACGCTTTCTCGCTTATATAATATCGCCCTTTCATAATCAAAACTCGGGTTCATCATTGCCCTTAAATTGTCAAATGATTACTCAATCAGTCATTGTAACTACGATCTTAAGCATTTAATTGACTTAGATCGCGTAACTGATTCTACCTCAGGTTTACTAAACGGGACAATGCATGCATACATCGCCACCAGGAGTTTCGAGCCAACCAACACATGGGTCAGTCAAATTAGACCTTGGCCTATCCACATGTGTGTCGGCCATACTACTACTACTACCACCACCACCGCCACTACCACCTTGACTAGTAGTGGTACTACTACTAGTAGTAGGTGGATCGGCCACCTTGGCTAATAGTGATACTACTAGTAGTAATGGTGCTATAGGTAGTAGTAGGTAGTAATAGTAGTAGGTAGTAGTAGTACCACCTTGGCCGACCCACCCACATGTGGGTCGACCACCTTGGCTAGTAGTAGTACTACTACTTGGTAGTAGTAGTAAGTAGTAGAGGTGCTACTACTACTACCACCACCTTGGCTTCGGGCCTATCGTGGGTCAGTCAATCAAGGCCTACAGGTTGGTTATGGGTCGGCTATAATTGTTGAGATTTATGTCCTAAAACCTCATAATTCATGATTTATTTAATAATTAAAATAATTTTGATTATTTTATTTGCAATATAATATTATCCATTATATGAAAAATCCAAAGTTATTAGTGTAATCTTGAACAGTATGTGGTTGATATACGAGAGGATCGTGTTCAAGAAATAACCTAAAGGGTCATAGTATATGGATAAGGTTGGATGCCTTATTCTGACAACACTATTGATACGACCCACTTTGTACTAGTTACAAATGATTTGATCCAAATCGTTCACGTGGAGACATGTAAGTGGGGGTATCTTATACAATGATTTTGTATAAGATTGGACCACGAAATATTTAATCTCTCTTTATAAATCCGTTAATTGAGAAGATTAATATTTCATCAGGATGATCATATGCGACTCGATCTTAATCCTGAGTGAGTTATGAACTCTTATTTATGAGGGCTTGTCCTTTTATTTGCATGGGTGAGAGTGGCTGTTGTAGCCAATTCAATATGCCTACAATTTTAGGGACTTGACCAAATAGGGAGCTGGGAACATAATCTCATAAGATAGACTTCACTTCCTCCCATATAGGGTAAGTAGATGAATAGTTCACTTAAGTGCTGATTTCGGGACTTGAACAATGGGGCCTTACTCTCTCACTGGCCCGAGAGAGACTTAGTTTATGGTTGGATCATAAACAAATCATTTATTAGAGGATCAGTGGTACTTAAGGTGCAAAATGTAATTACAGGGGTAAAACGGACTTTTGACCCAACTATAATTACGAATAACTCGTGAAAGATCGACTTGCATGTTGTGAGAACAAATTTCTGTAGGAAGAAGAAGAAACAATAAGAAGGAGAGAATGTCTTGTATATTCCTCCAAAACTTCTAGACGAAGCAAGAAAACAAGAATAAAAGAGTAGGGCATAAGAGAAAGCCCTACACGTGTCTTACATCAAATGGAACTAAGTAAATACGTATAATGCAGTAATAAAAAGAAGTAAACCAACCCAGATAAAAGTAAAAACAAAGATAAATAATACAAAATAAATATTAGTAAATAGATGATTTAACATCACCCTGCAAGTTGACTAGGTGATGAACAACAACTATTGTTTGCCATACTCTAGGTTTGAACACACCAAGTTTGGATCTTGTAACCATTGGATGAAAATTGGTAGAAGGAAAAAGGGGGTAGGAAGGTGAAGATGAATGAGCCGAAGAAACATATGTTGATGATGGAGAGAAGGCAAAAGATAAAGCTGGGTCAAGGAGGGAGTTTGGAGCATGATGGTTGGGCGTTTTGTTTGTGTGAGGTATTCTAGTGGGTATTTGACTGGAACATGACCCAGGACCGAATGTTGAGGATGGAGGTAAAGCCATTAGCAACCAAAAGCTCTGATACCATGTGAGAACAAATTTCTGTAGGAAGAAGAAGAAACAATAGGAAGGAGAGAATGTCTTGTATATTCCTCAAAAACTCCTGGACGACACAAGAAAACAAGAATAAAAGAGTGGGCACAAGAGAAAGCCCTACACGTGTCTTACATCCAATGGAACTAAGTAAATACGTATAATGCAGTAATAAAAACAGTAAACCAACCCAGATAAAAGTAAAAACAAAGATAAAGAATACAAAATAAACATTAATAAATAGATGGTTTAACACATGTAATGGTTATATCCATGGACACAACTTGTTCTACAGTGCATAAGAGTGCAACTCTAGGTCTATAGTGGAGTGACCTAAAGTTAATGAATGAAAATTGATTAATTAATTAATTATATATCATTGGAGCTTGTAATCTGTAGGTCCATAAGGTCTTCGTGCTAGTTCATAGTAACATTAAAAGATCAATTTAGTTGAAAGAAAAATTTAAAATGTTCAAATTAATATTTAATATATTATATATATTAAATATAAAAGAGGAAAATATATTTATTGTATTTGATACATTAAATATTAAAATTTGAAATGTTTAAATTAATATTTAATTTGAAGTGTTCAAATTAATATTTAATATATTAGATATATTAAATATAAAAGAGAAAAATATATTTATTATATTTGATATATTAAATATTAAAATAATTAATGTATATTATATACATTAAATAAAAGATATTTATAACATTTGCATAAGATTCAAATAAGTAGAAGATATATTTTAATATCTAATATATTAAAATATAATATTTTAATTATGATAAAGATTTACCCTTAGTCTCTATAAATAAGACCATTGGGTTGAGACATTAGATATAACACACATCTCCTCAATAGAGAATTAAAAAATTCTCTCTAGATCTCTTCCTCTTCAATCCTTTGTGGATTTTCTTTCAAGATACTCCCACAAGCCTTAGTCCTGTGTTCGAGTCATAGCCAGAAAGATTTTGTAGATGAAATAAAGACCCGCTAGAAATATTTCCATATTTACTCCAAGTAAGTTTACTTAATTTTATTTTTTTTAGTTTAATTTTAAATAAAATCAAAGACGATCCAACACTTTCGCTGCAGAGTGAAACGTTCATTCCTTCATCAACAGCCACCTTCAAGTCATAACAATCAACAGTTGAGTGTCCGTGATCATGATAGAAGAGACAGTACTTATCTTTGTTCCTTCAATTTAACCCAACTTTTAGCTTTGCTGGCCACTTCAATTTATTTTTATCTTTGATCTCCATCAAAATTTGTTCAACTGGGACCACGGTTGGGGTGTAGCGTTTGAATTTGCTCAGAGGAAGTCCTTGGCGCGTTGTCTGATTTGGTCCGTTATCTGACCTTTTCTTTTTAGCGTCATGTCGATCTTCTTCACTTCGACTTTTCATTTTATGGTGGTCTGGTTGATGGCCTTTGTCTTTATGCACATGTTTTGAGTGAACGAGCTCATCTGCACTCATGTATTTTTGGGCTCTAGAGAGGAGCTCTACATAAGTGGTAGGCGCTTTCTTCCCTAATGACCACAAGAAGCTTTCATCTTTGAGCCCTGTGATCGAATGAAAACGTGTGGGCTTTTAGAAGAAAACTTTTGAATAGAAAAAGTCTCCATTCTAGCACAAATGCACACTATCAAACAGTAGTAAAGGAAATATTCCAAAGTATCGATCCCATAGAGAACGGATACCACAAAATCCAAAATGAAGGCAAAGATGTTCGCACAAGGCAACCTCGTTAACCGATATTAAATAATTGGGAAGGTTGTGAGTGTACTAAAAATCAAATGATAAAAAGATGGAATCCAAATATGTTTTTGCCTCTTAGAAAAGAATTGTGACCTAAAATGAAATTGCAATCTTTACTCAAACAGCAAGCAATGTAAACCGAGTTCAACTTCTATTCGATTTTAATGGAAAAACCTTTAGAAGCCTATGTGATTAAACCATATGTCTATGGCTAATATGAACTTAGTTTAATGAGAACACAACCCTTGGATTTAGAGGTTTTGTCCTATATATAGGGTAAAAAACAAGTGTTTATGTCTAAGCCCCTTTCCTCTATTTCTTTGTATGAACATGTAATCTCGTCTAACCCTTTCAGTATTAAACTCGATCTCTGTATGTTCACCTAGGTGATCAATCTAGATTCACAATAAGAATGATAATCAATAAAAGTAAACAATGTTATAGAATCGAGCAAAATTACTTTTACATCTTATGCCAAACTTCGAATCCTTAGGGCATCCACATATCCGAATCCCAAGGATGGAATTAGCTCATGATGGAGAAAATAAATAAACAAACATTAAAAGGAAGAAAATACATAATGCTATGAAAAGAAGGGAAAACAAAAACTGAATAAATAGACAGTAAACTTAAAGATGAAGAATGTTGTGAATAAATAATGTTGAACTTTATTAAAATTGAACTTGTTGTAACATAAAGAACTACAAAAATTAAAGACAAAGGACTAGAAGTAAACTGAATTAAAAGTAGCAGAAGTTAAAGTGCTGGAAATTAAACTAAAGCAGAAAACTAAATCTTGCGATTATAAGGGTAAAGTCGAACTTCAAGGAGAAAACTATCACTTCTTCAATCAATCTAAACTCAACCTCTTTCAAGGAGAGTAAGATCTTCACAACCCTAGACTTTCGACATGGCTGGATTGAAGTTTGGGTGGCGTTTCTTCTCCTTTAAGTCGAGAAAATAGAAAACTAAAAGTGTAGAAAAATAATGGGTCTTCAATCGAGTATGGCCGATCGTGGACTACTCTTTTGTGGTTTGAATCTTCATATTCCTCCAAATGCTAAGGTTTTCTCCTTGGATGTTTAAAGAAATAATCGAATATTTATGAGCTTGATTCGTGGAGAATATCTTCAAATATCAGCATAAAATCGAGCTTCCAGATTTTTCCTTGATTTTCGAAATTCTATCTCCCAAGTGAAATTGCAATTGCAATTCTGGCAATTTTCACTTTTCTACATAAAAACATCAAAACTCATTAAAAATCAACTATTTTTCTCTTATTTCCTATTTCTTTGCTTAAAATCTCTTATTTCCTATTTCTTTGCTCAAAACAATGAATTAACTAATTTTTGTTATTTTCTCATTAATTTGCTATGCTTATTAGACATAAAAGCGTGCATTTGTGTGCAAATAGCTTAAGTAAAAAGGGCTAGAAATATGTAAAATATTAGCATTATCACCCTGCTACAATGACAATGAGTCCAGCTCCATCCATGTAGCTTTCAATTTGGAGTGCTTCACTATTGAATCAAGATACATACCCTTATAATGTTTCATTCTTTCCCTATTTAATAGTAAGCAGATGGGTATGAGGCTTTTTCTGATCTCGTCTTCCCAAAATTGAGTGATGAAGGCCTGAGCTAGTTCCCTAAAAGAAGATTTGGACTTTCTTTTTCGTTGTCGGAACCATTTTCACGCTGGCCTTGTAAGAATGAATGAAAAGGATCTACATTTAATCGCGTCTCAAACTCCATGGAGATCTATGAACGAAACATATCAAGGTGTTCAACGGGATCCTTCTATCCATCGTAGGCTTTCATCGTTGGTAGCTTAAATTTTGGGGGAACTTCCTTTTGCATCATCTCGTCGGTTAATGGAGGATCGACTTGTTTGAGAAGGTTCTCTATATTTAGCCTATCATTGTCTTGCGCCCTCATCATTTCACCTAGTTGGCTTTGGATCCTTTGCAACTCGTGTACCCATAGTTTGCTTTCCTCACCCCATCATTAAGCTCATTTCTTTTCTGGTTGATGAGGTCTCACAAGTCTAACCACAAGTCAGTTTCATCGGGTTTGCCAACCTTTCTGGTTGCGGAATAGGTGTGGCGGACGCGTTCACTTCGAGATACATTTTGACCTCGCTATAATGCATAGTCCTTGTGCTGGACCGACAACTGTTGGCATGGGATAGTTGTCTTCTAGGGTTGGGATGAGCTGGTCTCCTGTCGTTCCCTCCTAGGCGTAACTTCTTGACTGGAGGCGGACCTCTAACTTGCGATTCTCCCTCCCCTTCAACGGCGAGGCCCTTACCTTTAGTCGGGTCTCGAGTCACAGATTGTCGATTTGGTTCTAGTCTATCCTTTGGTCTATAGCCTTTCGGTCGGTCTTGAAGATCCTTGAACATTGCCTCGATAACTGGATTAGGTTGTTTTAGAAGTTCTAGGATTTGAGCTATACTTTGATCCATCACCTGGACCCTTCGTTTCTAATGCTGACATTTTGGTCTCTAATTGCTACTCGTCGAGGATGCTACTCACAATCAGAGCCTTTTTCGTCAACCACCCAATAACTTTCGTTTCTTTCTCTCTTCATGGTATCGAGATATGAAATCATCGATAAAGCACTAAATCGTCTCCACAAACGACGCCAACTATTCCTAGAAAAATTTGGTTTGTCGGATAAACAATGAATTTATATGATCGGAAAACAAACGTGCCTACAAAACAAGAGAAATTAGCTAAGGAGGAGATGCATAAGCCACCTCCACTCCAACACTCAAGTCAGTATCTGGTTGGAAAGAGGCTTAGAGAAAGTAAGCGAGTAATATTTTGGACATACCTCTGGCAAATGGTGCCTTCTTGCTTATATAATATCGCCCTTTCGTAATCGAAACTTGAGCTCATCATTGCCCTTAAATTGTCAAATAATTGAAGGAACGAACGTTTCACTCTGCAGTGGAAGCATTAGATCATCTCTAATTTTATTTAAAATTAAACTTAAAAAAATAAGATTAAGCAAATTTACTCGGAGTAAATATAGAGATATTTCTTGCGGGTCTTTATCTTATCCACAAAATCTTCTTAGCTATGACTCGAACACAAGACCAAGGCTTGTGAGAGCCTCTTGAAAGAAAATTCACAAGGGATTGGAGAGTAAGAGGTCTAGAAAAAATTCTCTAATTCTCTATTAAGGAGATGTCTTTTCCAATAACTCAACCCAAATATCCTATTTATAGACACCTAGGGCAAATCTTTGTCATAATTAAAATATTATATTTTAATATCTAATATATTAAACTATATATTATACCTATTTGAATCTCATTCAAATCTCCTACGATATTTATTTTACCTATTTGAATCTCATTTAAATTTTAAATATATATGTTTGTCTTTAATGTATCTAATATATATTAATCATTTTAATATTTAATGTATCGAATACAATAAATATATTTTCCTCTTTTATATTTAATATATTTAATATATTAAATATTAATTTGAACACTTCAAATTAAATATTAACTTGAACATTTCAAATTTTTCTTTCAACTAAATTGATCATTTAATGTTACTATGAGCTAGCAATGGGACTTTATAGGCCTATAGATTATATGCTCCAATGATATAAAATTAATTAATTAAACTCTTTAATAAATTAATGTTCATTCATTAACTCTATGCCATTCCACTTGGACCTAGAGTTGCATTCTAATGCACTGTATGACAAGTTGTGTCCATGGATATAACCATTACATGCAAGTTGATCATTCACAAGTTGTTCGTAATTACAGTTGGGTCATAAGTCCGTTTTACCCCTATAATTGCATCTTGCACTTTAAGTACCACTGATCTTTTAATGATCAATTTGTTTATGATCCAACCATAAACTAATTCTCTCTTGGGCTAGTGAGAGGATGAGGCCCCATTGTTCAAGTCTCAAAATCAGCATTTAAGGGAATTACTCATCTACTTTATTCTATATGGGAATGAGTGAATTTCATCTTATAAGATTATGTTCCCAGCTCCCTATTTGGTAAAGTCCCCAAAATGGTAAGCTTATTGAATCAACTACAAAAGTCACTCTCACCCATGCAAATCAAAGGACAAGTCCTCACATGTAGGAGTTCATAATTCACTCAAGATTAAGATCGAGTCGCATATGATCATCCTGATGAAATATTAATCTTCTCAATTAATGGATTTATAGAGAGAGATTAAATATTTCGTGGTCCAGTCTTATATAAACTCATTGTATAAGATACCCCCACTCACATGTCTCCACATGAACGATTTGGATTAAATCATTTGTAACTATTACAAAGTGGTACGTATCAATAGTGTTACCAGGATAAGACACCTAACATTATCCATATACTATGACCCTTTAGATTATTTCTTGAACATGATCCTCTCGTATGTCAACCACATACTAGTTTAAGATTACACTAATAACCTTTGATTTTTCATATAATGAATAATATTATATTGTAAATAAAATAATCAAAATTATTAAATAAATTATTAATTATGAGGCTTTAAGACATAAATCCCAATAATAATTACTCAATCAATTATTTTAACCACGATGTTAAGCCTTTAATTGACTTAGATTGTATAACCGATTCTACCTCAGGTATACTAAACGGAACAATGCACGCACACATTGCCATTGGGAGTTTCGAGATAACCAACACATGGGTCAGCCAAATTAGGCCTTGGCTGACCCACATGTGTGCCGCTCGTAGTAGTAGGTAGTACTACTACCACCACTACCACTACCACCACCACCTTAATTGGTAGTGGTACTACTAGTAGTAGTAGGTGGGTTAGCCACCTTGGCTAATAGTGGTACTACTAGTGGCAGTAGTAGTGGTGGTACTATTGGTGGTAGTAGGTAGTAATAGTAGTAGTACTACTACTACCACCTTGGCCGACCCACCCACATGTGGGTCAGCCACCTTGGCTTTGGGCCTATCGTAGGTCGGCCAATCAAGGCCTAAAGGTTGGTTATGAGCCGATTATGATAGACTTGGATTTCTTTTTACTCGTTTTTGGGCCGAAATCTTCATGATTCTCAAGTTCGGTCCAACTAGCTAAATTCATCCATAACAAACATCATCTACCAAATTAACATAAGCTTACTAATTTTTTCTTGACATCAGATTTTCCATTAAAATTAAATATCGGCACTAATAGCAAAAATTAACAATAAGATTTCACTTAAAAACTTGAGTAAAACTTTCAAGTGACAAACATAGAAACAATAAATATAGAATTTTAGCCCAATTTTTTAATATGTAAAAAAAAAGAGAAAGAAATAAATGTTGTTAATCCTAGGAAGCAAAACAATTAATTTTCTTGACCAAAAAGAAAAATTGAAAAGGACAAGTCAGTGGATCAGCTAAAGATATGTAATGAAAGGAAGAGGTAACAATAGCAATTAGCAAACCAATCCCTCATTGTACTAAAAAAAACCCATAAAGGCAACTTATTTACTCACCTATGGTCGTGCCAATTGAACTTTCTTTAATTATACTATCTTTTTTCTTAAATACAATGTCTTATAATTATACCTAAATGTCCTTCAAATTGTACTCTCCACAAACCTCAATTACGATGTTAGCACTACAATTCAAACAAAGACATAGGAGATTTGAACTTACAATTTATGTAAAAAGTTACTAATGTAATGACCAATTGAGTTATGCATAAGTTTGCATTATGTTCAATTACATTCAATTAGGTGTCAAATAACTTTATTTTATCTTTTTTTTTTTAATTATTATTTTAAAAAAATTAAAAGTTACATTTGTTTTTTGTTAGTTGAAATTAATTAACAACGCATATTAAAGTCCATGGACGGATGAAATCTTATGCTCAAACTTGAATGATGAATATATAATTTAACATAATCTCGTTCAATTAGTGGTGCAGTAAAGAAAAAAGGAGGGAAAGTTCATTCAAAGTGAGCACAGCTCAATGTCGTGGTAATTGACATATACTCTTTTCTTTGAAGTTAGATGTTCATTTTTTTATACTCATATTTGTTATACTAAAAAAAAATCCTCCTTATTGATTTGCCTCAGATTGAAAAAATTATATAAAAAAAATTAAGGTTTTATCTTTTATTTGGTTACCTCTCCCCTCCCCTCCTTTTTCTAACTTTTTTTTGGGTTAATAAATATCATTGTTTAATTTTTTTTTCATGGTTTTGACTTATTTTTCAACATTTTTTTAAATTTACATTACTTATTTAATTAATCTTGTTTTTAGGGGCAAAAAATCCCTCTATTTAATTGATAACCTTTTCATTTATTATTTAAAAGAATTGTTAGTTATTTCATTCCCATAACTTTATGCATTTCATAAATACTTTTCAAAAGAATTGTTAGTAAACAAATTTATATTTTTTTAAAAAAGAAAAACTAAGAATCATAATGATTATCTAACATTAACACATTTGTTAATTTCTTCACTAAAATCAACGAGGAATTGACAGATAATACCAATGAATATTTAACATCTTTTTTTTTAAAGGATATTTAACATCTTTATCTAAACAAAAAGAATAATTACATTAGGAAAAAGCAGAATTTTTGTCCCCTTTAATGGAAACCTCGTTGATTATGCCTCCATTTTATAGCATCTTAGTACTCTTTTTAATCATAAATTTGGAAGAAAAAAAAAAGAAAAAGAAGAAAAAGAAGAGAAACTCATAACTTTTTCTCTATGGTATAAATTTAACCATTTCTATTTTTAATATATTTTTTTTGTATGAATAAATTAAGATTTAAATATAGTTTTTTCTAAATTTTTAGATATTTTTCATTGCAGTTTTAACTTTTTACTCACATAGAGAGAGACCCTCACATATTTAATTTTAGACACAATACTCAGGACTGAATTTTTTTCTATTTCAAGAAACTTGTATACAATTTTTTAGGCTAAATGAAAACTAGGGATGTCCATTTAACCCGCGGGGACCCGCCCCGAACGGGGCGGGAAATCCCCGATTACATGGAGAATGGGGGAGGGAGCGGGGAAGTTTTTTTCCCCGTTGGCTAAACGGGGACGGGGACGGGGAATATATTCCCCGCCCCGCCCCGCCCCGATTCCCCGATTAATAATATATATATATATATATATATATATATATATATATATATATATATATATATATATATATATATATTATAACCTATAAATAGAATTTTTTTTTAAAAAAAAAACTATAGTAGGAATTAGTTTAAGACTATTTCGTTATTAAAAAATAAAAAATAAAGTCTATGTTGTAATATTGAAATTTGAATTTTTAGAAATTAAGTTGTTTCAACATTATAGTATTTTTACTTATGGTATATTATTGTTTTTATTAGGAAATTTTATAACATTTACTTTAAATAGAATTATATTGAAAATTATTCATTTAGAAATAATTTTTATTATGGTTGAGAATAAATTAAAAATAAAAAATAAAAAAAAAAGAACGGGGAAAATTTTTTCGAGGGGAACCCGATCCCCGCGAATTCCCCGCTGGGAATCCCCGCCCCGATCCCCGCGAAATAAAACGGGAAATTTCGCGGGGAACGGAGAATGAAATGGGGGGCCGGGACGGGGACAGGGAATCCATTCCTCGGCCCCGCCCCGCCCCGTAGACATCTTTAATGGAAACCTATCTGTTTCTTAAAAATAGAAAACTAATGAACATCAACACTAAGCTATTAAACGAACATTGCATCAATTAAATTGCCATTGGACCCACTTTAATTCATTTAAATTATTACATTAATCAACTATATTTTTCTGTAACTCAAAAAAAAAAAACACTATATTTTTCTCAATTTGATTAAATCATTTGATCTGGTAATATTCGGTCAAAAGGGATTGTAAAATTTTATCAACGAAAGGCTACAAAAACAGTTGATTTTTCGTTCCTTTTGAATTATTTGAAAGTTGTTGCTCCAGATTTTCAACATCTTTTTTTTTCTTCTTCTTTTTCAATTCAAAGCTTTGAAATTTTCTCTCTCATTCAGTTATAATATAAAGTAAAATAATATATATTTTTTAAAAGATTCATTTTGTTTTTATTATCTTCAAATAATATTTTAGTCTACAAACTTTCATTTTAAGGATTTGAACTTCTGACTTAAAAAAAAAATAGTATATGTCAATTACCGTTGAGCTATACTCACTTTGGCAGTCCACATATATATTTTTTTGAATATTTATTATTTTTCTTCAATATTTAGAATGTCTACAGTAATTTGCAAACTTTTTGAAAGTAACCAAATGACGTAATTATTTAATTTTTTTTTCTGCAGTTGGTAAAATTATATTTTAAAAAACAATATTCATTTTGTGGTTAATTTTTTAAAGATAGATAATACGAATATAACCAAAGTAAACATAGCTCAATGGTAACTGACATATACTCATTCCCTTAAAGTTAGAAATTTAAATCTTCATACTATACATTTGTGTACTAAAAAAAATAATACCAACATAGAATAATAGTAAAGATGGAAATTATCAATTTTTTTTAAAGTTTAATGACTAAAATAAAATAAACTTAAGAGTTTGAACTAAAATAAAATTTAAATATTTTTGGTTAAATTATAAACTTGGTCATATAGTTTGGATATAATTTCAATTTGATCTCTATGATTTTAAAATTTTCAATTTAGTTTTTATAGTTTTAAATTTTTTTAATTTAATCTTTATAATTTTTGTTAAATTGAGAAATTGTCTATAAATGGTCTTTTAACCACTCAAAAAGTTTACCTATTTCCTTTTATTTTTTAACTCGAACGTAAATTTTAATACAGAACATAGTTAATCAAGTACAAAATACCGACTCATTCCTAGTTAATCAAGTACAAAATATCAACTCATTTCTACATATAGAAAAAGGTTAATATAGTATAATGGAGATAATTTGTGAAGACTGCTTAAAGTATATAGACTAAATTAAAATTAAGTTTAAGGGCTAAATTAAAATTTTAAAAATAATAGAGACCATATTAAAATCTTGCTTAAACTATACAGACCAATTTTTTTTATTAATCAAAATTTTTATTAACAATATTCATGAATTGATAAAACTACACTATACATTTTTAAAGGTTAAATTATAAGTTTCGTCCTTAAACTTTTAAGTTCGTGTCAATTTGAACTCTAAACTTTAAAAGTTGTCTAATAAGTTTCTAACTTTTAATTTTATGTCCAATAAACTCTTGAATTTTAAAAAATGTTTAATAAGTCTTTAAACTTTTAATTTTATTTTCATAAAATCTGTGAATTTTTGAAAAAGAAAAAAAAATGGTCAAATGACTTATTAGACACAGAATTGAAATCAAGGGACCAATTGAACATAAAATTGAAAGTTTGGAATCCTATTAACCATAAAATTTAATTTTATATCTAATAAATCGGTTAATTTTTTAAATTTTCTAATATGTTAGAGAATTATTATATATAAAATTGAAAGTTCAAGAACCTATTAGATATAAATTAAAAGTTTAGAAATCTATTAAACATTTTTGAAAGTTCAAGAATCTTTTAGACATAAATATAAAAGTTTAGCAATTAAATTTGTAATTTAACAATTTTAAATTTTAGGTTAAATTACAAGCTTAGTCTCTGAACTTTGAGGTTTGGCTCTATTTGATTCCTGAACTTTTAAAAGTGCCTAATAGGTATCTACACTTTCAATTTTGTGTCTACAAATTCGAAAATTTTAAAAATTAATTGATTTATTAGATATATATTTGAACTTTATGTCTAATAAAACTTTAAATTTTAAAATTTGTGTCTAGTAGATTTACGAATTAAAAAAATTAAAAGACTAAATTTATAATTTTGAAAGTTCAAGAATCAAATAGACACAAATTACAAAGTTGATGGACTAAATTTATAAATCAATATAAAATTTACCGTGATTAAAAGTTAATAAACAAATAATCTTGTGGAATGGGTTTATCTTATCCAAATTTACAGTAATGTACTGACCAATAGGCGAAGTACATGTCTTACATCAAAGTACTGAACACCGTCCGAGCGACTGCACATTAATAATACGCATCCCCAAAACTTTGTTTGGACTTTTCGAGAGATTTACTATTTTGCCACGGGGGTCGATGATGGGTTTTCGAGATTCCCGGGATAGAGAAAGTCATCAAACAGTCCACACCAATGAAGGGCATTCACGTAAATTCACAATAATTGACTCACAATGAATAAAGAACCGCCACGTTGCCAGTCTCGGGATAATGTCTAGTATTATTATGACAAAATGAATTTTTTTTAATATTACTCTTATTTATTATTTGTTACATCAGTATTCTTTTTGAAAATTAAGTAGAATCAACTAAAAATTATGTAGGTAAACTAGTATTAAAATATAATGTGAACAAATAAAATATAGTACTCTACGGTGAGAAAAACTCTAGTACTTCCGTAGTATGAAAAATTTTTCATACTACTCTCATTTATTACTTGCATGTCAGCATCTTTTTGAAAATTATGTGGAGTCCACCCAAAATTATGTGGGTTCACTAGTATTAAAACATAATGTGAATAAAAGAAGTATGGTACTCTGTAGTACTAGAAATTTTTTTATATCTTCAATCTGCACGTCATCAACCCACATTATCAAAAATGAAAAATAACCCATGCCATGTAGTTAATGACGTGGCTAAATAGTCTTAGTCAGCAATGTGCAATTGTTATAAAGAAGTTCAGCCCCAATTTTGCCCATTCCACACTCCGCCCGTCGAGAACCACAAAATTCCTACAAAATTTCTCTAATCTTAATATCATCTTTACCAACGACGACTATACTACTCTCATTTATTGTTTGCCACATCAGCATTTTTTTGAAAATTATGTGGAGTTCACTAAAAATTATGTGGTTCTACTAATATCAAAACATAATGTGAATAGATGAAGTATAGTACTACACTGTACTAGAAAATTTTCCATATCTTGAACCTCCACGTCATCAACCCACATTATCAAAAATGAAAACTAACTCATGCCATGTAGTTAATGACGTGGCTAGACAGTCCTAGTCAGCAATGTGCAATTGCTATAAAGAAGTCCAGCCCCAATTTTGCCCACTCCACACTCTGCCTTTCGAGAACCACAAAATCCCTGCAAAATTTCTCTAATCTTAATCATCATCTTCACCGGCGACGACCATCGGGCCGATGAAATGAATATTCCGGCGACCGATTCTTCCAAATCCGCACGCACTCTTCGAATCTCCGATCATCGCCGTCATGTATTCCACGAAAAGCTCTGATCCGAAATCCAAATTTCTCGTTCGCTTAGTCACGAAGTTATCCGCGCCAGTTCCATGGAAATTCGGGGAAAGGTATCCATTTCTAGCATCTTCTCGGTGAAATTTTTGGTATCTTCTGACTTCTTAGGTTTTTTGTTTTTGTTTTTGTTTTTGATTTTTTGTTTTTTTGTTTTTTTTTGTGTCTGTAATTTTGAATATGAGAAGAGTGGTTGGTGGAGGGGAATGAATTTTGAAGAACTGCAGCATTGATTTCTTGGTTTTAATTTCTCTGATTGCCCATCAATTTTGTGTAATCTTTCCTTTTCCACCCCTTGATTTTTGAGTGGGGGCTGAATGTATAAAAGGAAAACTAGAAGCATCGAGTTTGGGTTCATCTTCTTCGATTTTATTCACTCGGAGCCTGTGAATTAATAATGAATCGGTGTTTATTTATTGGTTCTGATAATGGAGCAGAGATGACGAGGGTGGGTGATTACTGATTACTGCATCAAGAAGAGAGCCTGAGGGTTTTAGAGTTCAGATTAAGCTTAAAACCCTCATTTACTTTTTTGACTATTCATGTTCTAAAAATCTGTTCGAACCTTTTCTTCGTCGTCCTCATCTTTGATTGTTTCATCTTCAGATGAAGATTCAACCCATTGATATCGATTCTCCAACTGGAAGAGTTGCCATTCGTAATGATCCCGGCAAACAGGTGCTGAAATCGCGTTTGAGAAAGCTCTTTGATCGGCCGTTTCCGAATGTTCTAAAGAATTCTTCAGCGGAAAAGCCCATCGCGGCTGGGGAAGCCGCACAGTTCATCATCAATAAAGATGGAGTGGGTGAGTACGAGCCGAGCTCCATCTGTTTGGCTAAAATGGTGCAGAGTTTTATAGAGGAGAGTAACGAGAAGCAGTCGTCGGTGGCCACTGCTGTGAAAAATGGTCGCAACCGCTGCAATTGCTTCAACGGGAACAATAATGACAGTTCCGACGATGAGTCCGATGACTTTGGCGGCGAATCTGTAACAATCGGATCATCTGGTGCTGATGTTCCTGATTTACTCAAGGTAAATGCGGCTTCAATTCTTCTCTGAAAATTATTACTAAGGTTCTGAAACTAAAATTGCTCCAAATCCATTTTGGGTATCAGAGTCTGATTCTTTGCGCCAGTGTAACCGAGAGAAACCTCTTAGCCGACACCGCAAAGATCGTCGAGAAGAACAACAAAATTCACAAAAGGAAGGACGATCTGAGGAAAGTTGTCACGGATGGACTTTCATCTCTCGGTTACGATTCTTCAATCTGTAAATCAAAATGGGACAAATCTCCTTCATACCCTGCAGGTAATCCATTGCGCTGTTCTAAGAACAGAACAAAACAAAACAATCAAACAGACAAACAAACAAACACCTCCATTAGATTCGAATTAAACTAAAAATTCTGCGTGTAGGGGAATATGAATACATCGATGTGATGGTGGAGGGCGAGAGATTGCTGATAGACATAGATTTCAGATCGGAGTTTGAGATCGCTCGTTCGACCGGAATGTACAAAGCGATCCTCCAATTACTCCCGAATATCTTCGTCGGCAAAACAGATCGTCTAGGTCAAATCGTCTCGATCGTATCGGAGGCGGCGAGACAGAGCTTGAAGAAGAAGGGGATGCACTTTCCGCCATGGAGGAAAGCCGAATACATGAGAGCCAAATGGCTTTCCTCTCACATCAGATCCAAACCTCCAAATCCGTTGCAAAAGGAGATCGAAATCACGGACGAGACTCAAAACGATAACAACGAGCAGTCGCCGACAGAGACGGATTGCGGAGAATTTGAAATGATATTCGGCGACGAAACAACGACGACGATGTCACCTGAGAGTGATTCGATGGCTTCATCGCCTCCGCCGCAGAAAGGTTTCAGTGGCGGCGAGAAGGCGGCGGTGGCAGTGACGGCCTGGCAACCTCCGGCGATCAAACCGAAGAGTCTCGATAGAGGAGCTAAGATCGTTACGGGATTGGCATCAATCCTCAAAGAGAATCCGTAAAAATTTTGTTTTTTTTTTGTTTGGGTATTGAAAATCTCAAATATCATAAACAAAAGAAAAAAAGAAAAAAATAATAATAATTAAGTGGGTAAATAGTAAATATCAGTAAATGTATGTCCTTTTGTTTAATGGAGGAGAAAAAAAAAGGAAAGGAAAATCCTTCGGTTTTTTGGTTGCAAGGGTATTCTACTCTCTGTAATGGGCAGCCAATTTGGCTTACCCAATCGTCTTTGTAAAAAAAAAAAACAATATTATCGAATTTTGTAATAGATATTTATATTTTCTACAAAGTTTGAGTTAAATTTTATTTAAAAAAATAAATAATATAACTATTTCCATTTCTCTTTTTTTTTTTTTGAAAAATTACTTTTTACTTTTTGATTAATTCATATAATATTTAGAATCTTTTTATTTATTTATAAAGTTCTATGAATAAGAATTGAATTGAAGAGTGAGTGCTCCCTGAAAGGGAACAGCTGGACGACCTAAAAGCTTATTTTTGCAAAATATTTATACATAAAAATTAATAATTTCTCGTCTTTTGAGAACTTTTCTTTACCTTTTTAATTTCGAATTTTCATTTTATTTTTATTAATTATATCTTTTTGAGCGGGAACTCGTGGGATCTCGATCGCCGGAAGCCGGAGGAAGACAAAATCTGATTTATTTATTTATTTTAAAGAAAACAACTTTTAGTTTTACGCCAATTTTCTTTCGTTTCTTATTTAGGATAGACAATGTTACTGAAATTTCTGTATTAGTATTAATATATACTTTTGGAAAAATGTTTTCTTTACTACTCAGTAATTATATTGAGCAAAATAAGTAAATAATAATATTAAAACTTAATTTGGATTTAATTAAAATTTGTGGAAGAAAATCAATTGAATATTTACGTGACGATGGAAGTTAGATCTATATCTTTTATATTTTTATATAATTGTGACTCCTAAATTGTTTTGATTATATATAACAGTTTAATGAGCAATATGCGTACAATAAATTATTCTAAAAATTAACAAGTAACATATCGTTAATTTAATTTGGATGGTTTTCTAAGAAACCCATTCAACTTTTTGTTATAGAGAATATGGTTTTCGCTATTTTTAATTAAATATTGATGGGTTCATTTAATATTCTCATGATTCCCTCTTTATTTTCTTATTATATTTTGTTGGTTGTTACCCTTTGAAAATATAATAAATTACAATGTTATGCTCCAAGCCAAACAATCATTGACACAATCAAGATAATTAATTATTTAAAGCTTAGGTCATGAAAAGATGCTCGTTAAATATTTAAGTCATTGCTTATAAGTATATCAATTGATTTTCTAATGGATTTTATTAATATTTTACCCAATAATATATCCAATTTGGATATCATTTTCATAGGTGTTTTTTTTCTTCTTTTTGTTGGATTAAGGTCAAATAAATGGTAGAGCTGAATAGTTCTTCTCCTTGACTTTAGGTTCAAGTTGATTAAACTTGATTATAGAGTATCGTCAAGTCAATTTAAAAATCAATTTGTTGAATATGACTTTTTTTTGTACAAAATTGGATTAATTTTTTTTTATACTTTCAAATAATTGCGTATTGTGATTTCTTTTTTTTTACTAAGTGTATTGTGAATTTGTGAGCTTATTTATGGTCAACAATTTATTGGAAATTGTGACCAATAATCATTCATATAATAAGAGGCAAATTAATTTATAACGGTATTAAAATTATAATAATTCTCAAGGCTCCATCAAATAATTTGAGGTTAGAAAAGTGCTAGTTACCTTTTCTTTTTCTTTTTTTTTTTTTTGAGTTAGCCGATTTGTTTGCTATTTCTTTGAAAGATTTTCCTTTTTCATTGAAATGAAGAATATTAGTTTATATTTTTGAAAATTCTAAAGAGGTTTAATGCAATTTTTTTAAAGAATGGTTTGTGTGATTTTTTTAGACACTTAAAACAATGTTTCGGTTTTAATAAATTTGAATTTTTCTAGCACGAGTTTGGAAAGTTTGTTTTTATAGCCTATGTTTGGATTGTTATAAATGAATTAAAGAAAGCTAAGTTTATTATTTTGTTTGATTAATTTATGTAGCCTATAAAATTAATAAATATGTAACTTGAACTAAAAATATTATACATTTTCAACTTGCAAGCCAAACACTCATTTAAAATTTCGGACTCCACATTCTTGTGATCAATTTTCAAACTTTTTTCAATAAAGGAAGAAAGTTTGCTTGATCAAATGAAATTATAATATTGAAAGATTCAATAAGTTATAATAAAGTATCCTTTACATTATTGGAGAGTTTTTTTTTAAAAAAAAAAATAATGAATATGTCTTATTTTGGATATGACCTATTTATCATTACCATTAAATAAATTAATACATCATTTTCTAATAATTCAATTTATAGTAAATAAAAGTTAAATGATAATGAGTAATAGAGACCTATAGAATTATAATATTGCACATCACTCTCGTATTTTTTAGTCAACTATTAGAGCTATGAAACAAGACTATGTGAAAAATAGTCTATGCACCCACTATTTTGATATTCAAATAATGTTTAAGTAGTGATAATTTATAAATTGACGTAGAAATTTGATGAAATGATGATAGATTATTTTTTTCGAGTATTTAAGAGGTTAATTTACAAGTTAAGGATCAATGCTTTGTGCATGTATATGATTGTTGATGTAAGTAATATATATATATATATATAGTCAAATTAAAATTTAAGGTGGAGATTAATTAATATTTTAAAATCAATTATTGAAAAACAACTATAGCAATGAGACACTTGATTTTGAGATCCACCATTTATCAACTAAGCATTTGAAATAAAATAAAATAAAATAAGGGGTTGAGTTGGAATTAAGTTGTTAAACATAAAATTACAACTTTGATTGGGAAATTGATTTTTTTTTCTTTTAGTGCAAAGAATAGAAAAATGATAAATAATTTTTTTAATTGTATTTTTGTACATCGATGAGTATGTAGAAAGTACACAATATATCTAGTTATTATTTATTAATTAGGAAAATAAATTTTTAAAAAAATATATTTTCAAGCATTTCAAAAGCAAAATACCATTTGCCAATCCCACTCATCAAAGCCAGCTTTTGAACAATTGGAAAAGAAAAAATACACTCAACTAAGCTCATAATCTCCACTTTTGCAAGCTATTCTACTTTTTCATTCATGATTTAAGCTTTGAAAATCATTATTTAAAAAAAGAACGTCAATTATTTGTATCAAGACACATAATCCAAGTACATACATTATTCTGGAAGCTCTTCTATTATAAGTGTTTAACATTTTTAAATATGAAAGTAGAAAGAGTAGGGAAAAATATCTAAGGAGTAGGGGAAAAATATCTAAGGTCGGTTTGATAACCTTTTAGTTTTTGAAAGCTGTGTTTATTTTCTCACTATTTCTCTACAATTGTCTTCATTTTTCTTAAAAAAATATTTGAATTCTTAGCCAAACTCCAAAAACAAAAACAAATTTTTAAAAACTACGGTCTTGTTTGATAACTATTTGGTTTTTTGTTTTTTGTTTTTGGTTTTTGAAAATTAAACTTGTTTTCTCCAAATTTCTCTACAATGATTTTTATCTCTCTTAAAGAAACATTTGAATTCTTAGTCAAATTCCAAAAACAAAAACAAGTTTTTTAAAACTACTTTTTTTAGTTTTGCAAAACTTGGATTGGTTTTTGAAAACATATGTATAAAGTAGATAACAAAACAAGGTAAACTATAGGTGGAAGTAGTATTTATAGGCTTAATTTTTAAAAACTAAATGGTTATCAAATGCGGTTTACTTTTTTTAGTTTTCAAAACTTGGTTTGGTTTTTTAAAACATAAGTAAAAAGTAGATAACAAAACAAAAAAAAAAAAAAAAAATCATGAGTGAAAGTAGTGCAAAAATCAAAATAATTATCAATCGGGACTTTAACTTTCAATTTCATGAAAGATTTCAACTTAGGGTGTTGGTATTTGTTAAAGTCCAAATCATGGTGCAAAGATCCAATTGGAATAAGGTTTTATAATGTCTTGTCAAGCAAAGAAAGTGCAAAATGCAAATGTTAAAAGAGTTTTTAAAAAAATCTTACTTTCAAATATTGAGAAGAAGAAATTATTCAATGTAGCAGTGATTTTCAATCATTAGATGTATGATATTTGTTTTTTCAATTTCTCTTTTGAGTTTAAAATTGATAGTCATATTGTGATTTTCACGTTTATAATCGACAAATGTATAATAATAATAATAAATCTCTCTTATTTGTAAAAATGACAATCATATTGAATAATCGGTGGTGAGAAAAGATTTTTTTTTTAGTTCGAGGGAATGAGTTATTAAAATGGATAAACTAAATGAGAAGTGAGATTCAAATGGTTTCTCAAAATTTTCCTTCAAGTTCAAGTTCCAAAAAAGAAAAATCCTTCAATTTCAAATGCAGCTTCTAGAAAGTTGTCTATATCCCACCCAGAGTTTTTAAGGGTTTTTCTTTTTCTTTCCTTTCTTTTTTATTTATTTTTTAAAAAAAAAAGGTTGGATGACCTTTTTTTTTTTTTTTTTTTTTTTAAGGATGAAAGTGACTCAAAGATTCTTTTATTCAAATATTTTATTGTTTGAGCCATTGACAAAATTATCCAATTACCCTAATTTAATTTATTTCAAATATCTACTTAAATTATTACTAATCATAAAACAGCCACGTAACTTGCTCGCAGTTAAACCATTTCTATCTATTTTAAAGGGTCGTATATCCAACCTTTACTTTATATTTGTGATGTGATGTTTTCAAAAGAAAAAAAATAAAAAATAAAAAATCCTAGTATGAAATTAGTATTGTCAATGGAAAAAAAATAGATGGATTGATTTCAAAATAATTTTAAACACAAAATAATTCATTTCTAGATAAATAATTCTAGATAAATCACATCTTAATAGTTCCTATAGATATGACACATATACCTTTCGTTTGAGTCAAAGTACTTTATCTCTAGATATATATAATTTGGATGTTACATTATTTATAAAAAAAAAAAAATTTAAAAAAAAGGTACATTAAAAATAACAAAACTCTTATACAACTAGATCTTATAAAAAAAGAAAGAGATTTTACGACACATTTGAAGGATATTTGCATCTTTTTCTTTCACTAAGAAAAAGATGCAGACTTTTTTCCCTTTAGTATTTAACTAGATAACAAAATAATTATCTAAAGAAGTAACAATTCAGGAAAATCAAATCAATAAAGGTATAATTCATCTCATGCAAACGTTAAAAGATCACTCCAAAATCTAAGCATAACTTAACTGGTTAGATGCTAATAACCTTCTTAAAAGGTTTTTTTTTTTTTTTTAGTTCAACAATTGTAAGGTTAGAGATCGAACTATTGACCTTTGGGATGATAATTGGTGCTGTTGGAATAGAAATTTTGGTCAATCAGAAATTGTTATGTCATTAATTAAAACTTGGTGACAAAATTATTTATTTAATTAGGGATTATTTAAATTTGCAAGTATCCCTAAATTAAATTAAGGCAAACCCAAATATGCAATTGGGTTATATGAAATTTGGGTCAATTTTAAACAAAGCCCAAATGGGAGACCCTAATCCAGCAGAGTTTAAGCCCAAAGTCAACCAGACTCACTCCAAAGGCCAAGACCAAAGTCAACTATGCACAGTCTAAAAGACCTGACCCAAAGTCCACCAGACCCAGTCCAACAGTCAGGCCCAAGCCCAGGGGGCCTTGGGGAACTCTATAAATAGAGAGCTCCCTCCTCCATTTTGGAGGTTCAGAAATTGAAACTCTCTAGAGAACTTAGAGAGAATTCATAAACAAAGATCAGAAGACTCTCTAAACTCTTGAAGATCAAACACTCTCTGAACCAGAGCCTTGAAGACTAGAAGACTTGGAAGATCGAGAACAAGCTGCAAAGCCCTCGAGACAAATCTACATTCGAGAACAAGTTGTAAAGCCCTCGAAACAAATCCACATTCGAGAACAAGCTGCAAAAGCCCTCGAGACATAAATCTACATTCGAGAACAAACTCAAAAGCCCTCGAGATAGATTCACATTCGAGAATAAGCTGCAAAGCCCTCGAGACAAATCTACACTCGAGAACAAGCTGCGAAGCCCTCGAGACAAGTATATATTCGAGAACAAGCTATGAAGCCCTCGAGACAAATCTACATTCGAGAACAAGCTGTAAAGCCCTCGAAACAAATCCACGTACGAGAATAAGCTGCAAAAGCCCTCGAGACAGATGTACATTTGAGAGAAAGAATCAGAGGAACAAATTAGAGATTATACTCCACTACATTCAAATTAATACAAATTAAATTCATTTACACGTGTCTCATTTCTCCTTCTTTGTTGAAATCTCGTGTAAACAGGTGCCTTTATCTATTTAGCTATACTTTTATTAGCCAACTTTCTAAAAGGTTATAACTTCGAATCTGATAGTGCACGAAATTGTGCTATTACTTGGACTTAGATTAATGCTAATTTATGGTTTGAAAAATATGATATTGATGCTTTTTGTGTGTCTTTTGTTGATTTTAAGCTAACAAAGAAAAATCGAGCAAAAGGCAAGTATAAGGATGAAAAATGAAGTAATTTGACTTCAATTGGAGCTATCAAGTGAAGAGGAGAAGAGAATTGAAGCAGAGAACCCGAGGCCAGAGCGTCGAGACGCCATATGTGCAGCCTCACAAGTTAGACTTCCACACGCATAGCATCGAGATGCTACTTTATAGCGTTGAAACGTTGAAAACACGCGCACCAGACTCTTTCCATCCGTAGCGTTGAGATGCTGCGTGTAGCATCTCAACGCTACCCTGATTTTCTTCTTTACTGTGCGAATTAGGATACAGCGTCGAGACGTTGTCCCTAGCGTCTCGATGCTGTCTCGATTATTATAAAAAGACTTCTTTGGTTGCAGATTAAAGGAGGTGTTTTGGAGAAAATACACCCTAGTCTCGAATCACAACCAATTTTTGGGACCTAGAGAGTACTTTTGAGAGCAAGGAAGGGATTCTAAGCTCGAGATTGCAGGACATCACGATGGGAATGAGGATTGGCACACATCTAAGAGCTTCTCTCTCTTTCCATTCTACCTTGTTGTTTTACTTTTGGACTATTTTTAGAGTTTAGATTTTATTATAGTAGACTTTGAGTAGCTAGACTCTTGTAGCTTGTAGTTGTTGAGACTTGGACGAACTTTCGATTTATAGTATATCACAACATTATTCATGCATCTACATTTTTATGTCTGAGCTTGTGCCAAAGTTTAGTTATCTTCTCTAATTTTAGTTTTAGCTTGGGAAAGTAGAACTTGAATTTGAGTGTGGATGTGTGACTAATAGTTTGTTATTGCATGGAAATGAATAATTTATTGTTAGAGGTCATAAGAGATATATTCTATTAGCATGTTTAATCGAAGATTTAAACTGGAAGGTTAAGGATTCGTTTTGGCATGAACTTATTTGGGCTTGGAAGAGCCAAATAACTAATCTAGTAATTCTCTTGGCCAATAATTGTTGTGTATGTTATTTATCATAATCATACCAAGTTGGGCGTCATGGCTGAACATTGCTTGCATATTTTCTCTAAAATTGTCTCCAATTTTGTAAATAGTATTTTAGGTTTTAATTTGACTTTATCATAAATCTTGGTCATTAGTAATTGTAAAACTTAATTAAATTAAGAAAATCAGTCCCTGTGATCGATCATGGCCACTATTATTGCAAATTTTAGAGGTTTAGGTTTATAAATATATTTGATAGAGCCTTCAACAAGCTTACTTACCAGAATCTCCACCTATTTATTTGAATTAGTAATATTATGAAGAATCTTAAATATCACCCTGGCCATCAAAAAAGGGGGAAAAAAGGTAAATAAGGCTCGAGTAAAACAAAGCCAATGATATGGACTCCCTCATTTGTGCTCGAAATTAGGAAAACTTTGTTTGTAAATTAGGTATATTTATTGATGGTTTCTATTTTTTTTTTTTTAAAAAAATCAGTAAAATTATGTTCTCTAATATTATTAGCCACCCAATTATAAATCTTACTACTATTTTTCCTTTTTTTTTTTTCGTAGAATAAATCATCTCAAGTATTTTGTTTCTCTTAAAATCCTCATTATGACAATCTATTATAGGACATTTTGTTTTGTCCCACAGTTTTTCTCTCTTGAAAGCTTTACCAAAAAAAGAAAACAAAGAGTTTGGACCTACAACTCGACGAAAGACATTAACGTTGGACCACTTTATCAGTTTAGGTTATAATTTCGTTGCTTGATTTAAATAAAGTTCTTACGACCAAGAGTAATTCTTTTTTTTCTTTTTTCTTTTTTTGACATTATTTGTAGATGCAATATGATATTGCACAGTAAAAAGTAACTGTCAAAAGATTTCACCAATCCACATAAAATAGTCACAGGCCAAACAGAAATCATATCCAAACAAAACTCTCTTTGGATTGTTGTAAAAAAACTCATTACTTTTATTCATTGCAGATACTCATGAATTCATGACTAACCAATCCTTTTTCCTATTTCTTGTTCTTTATTTTTAATTTTTTAAAAAGGAATCCGTTGGGTAAAGTATTCTCTATTTTTTACATACGACCCAAAGTTGTTTATAAATTTTGGAAACTTGATTTCTTGTGGATTTGAAATTGTTATTTCTAATAAATGAATATCTAATCTTTGAGATACATTAATGAAGCTGCTATTTCTACTTTGGACTCATAAATTACATAAACGACATGAAAAATAAAGAATAAAAAGACAAAAAAAATATATAGTTATAATATATATTTTGGAAATTAATTTTCGAATGAAATTTTTGTTTTTATTTTTATTATTTTTTGTAAAAGAATAGAAAGTTGTTATGAAAAAACATTTTTAAAAGTAAGAGATAAAAATAAATAAAGAAGCAGACAAAAAAAAAAGAAAAAGAAAAATGAGCAAGAGCAACCCCCCCCCCCCGGAAGCCTTGAACTCAAACTGCCGACGAACTATATGTTGGGCTAAGGCCCAACAAAAAGTAACCCAAAGTTGAAAGAAAAGAACAGGCGTAGAAGGCCCACCAAAAAGACAAAATTGAATGTGCTCCATAGACATATCGACGAAAATTTAAATAATGGTAAAATTAACTTTCAAGGTAACGTCTCTAAACATTTTTTAAAAAATGTCTAACAAAACTTAATCTTTACATTTTTTCTAACCAGTCATGAACTTTCAATTTTGTGTTTAATAAATCCATAAAATTTAAAAAATGTTGAATATATCATACCTATTGGATGCAAAATCGAAAATTCAAAGATATTTAAACGCAAAGTTGAAAATTTAGTAGCTTATTAGACATTTTTTATAATCTAAATACCTATTAGACACAATTAAAAATTTAAGGACCTATTAAACATTTTTTAAATTTAGAGAGACCTAAACTGAAAATTTTAGAGACTTAAAAAATTCTTTTCACCAATTGAAAAGTACTTTTAGATGAACAAAAGTATTTTTGAGTAGAAAGAAATAAAAGCACATAAAAGTGCCTTTAGAGGGAGTATTTCACTATTTATCTGTCAGTAAGTATTTATATAATTTATATAAGTGTTTCAATGAAAAAGATTTTAATTTCTAAAGGGATGCCATACACACTAAAGCCACTAAGGTTAGGAATAACTTTTATCTTAGAAAGCTGTCTTCATCATTGGGTCTGCCATTGCTCTAATAAGAACTATTCTCAAGCAATAAGAACTTGAAATAAAGGCCATAATAACAAAATAACACAAACTAGGATGCTGAAAAATATCATGTTTCAATCACAGTCCAGATTTCCTATTCATGAAGAAAAACAGTATCACCGTAGATCAATGGCATCACAATAATCTAAACAGATATTTTTTCCCATTATTACACAGCCATATATCACCAGAGTTAGTGCAGTAGCTTTCATTGTTCAAAAGTTTTTTTTTACCTTAAAGCACAACCATATTAAGGTAGGCTGTTTTATCTTAGCAGGGTTGAGACTGACCTTTATTTTCTTTATCCCACCTGAACTTACCAAAGGCTGTTTCAACAGTTCTTGTTCCTTAATGTTCATAGCCATCAATTACTCCTCTATAGACGGATGAATACACACGATCCAATTAGCCGACAACTCCGAAAATACAACTTAGATGCTGCAGTATTCACAGACCTCATATCATCAACGAATGTTGTTCTTGCGAGCCAATTCACGTGCCATCTCTCTTACTTCTTCTGGGGACGGAGGCCTCGGTCCCTCAGGAGGATACACTATATAAGACTATCAGAAGAGAAAGTAACTAATTAGAATATAGATAGTTGAACATAATATCAACCATATTGCTTATGAAGATCAATAAGAACATTAATATCGTATCTAATGTTGTATACTTCTAATGAGGCTGAAAATGCTGATAAAGGAACCTCATAAATTCATCACTCCATTGAGGATACAAGTATAAAATAAATAAAATTAGAGCTAATTCTGGGCAGAAAATCAAAAAAATGGTCTTCATTTATCAACTTTCACTAGTCACTCCAACAGTTAAATCAAAACTTCCCACTCTCAGTATCAGCATCATTGAATACTGCCTCTCTCCATAAATTACTCTGTTATTTCTTATCCTTTCATTTACAAAAGATGGTTGATTAGCCATCAACTAATATCAATTCTAAAAGCGGAATTTCCCATATGCAAAGTCCTATAGCGACAGCAATTCTAAAAGGAAAAGGAATTGAACAACCCACAGATCATCAAAACAGTAATTCCAGGATACCTCAACCCCAGAAGAAGGGGGGGAATACTTGCTAATATAATCAGCCCATATGAAATTATGTGCAGACCCACAAACATAATTTAATGAAGGAAGAAAGGGAAATAAATATAGGGATAGAATTAGAGATAGAGAGTTACTTTGCCGATGAATCTTTGGAGATTTTTGCTATTGTTAGCGAAGGTGTACATTAAAAATATAGGTATAGTAACATAAAGCCCGAACTTGGCGATCTCCAGAATTCCCTTGGATGTTCCAACTGAAGACATTTTTGGTGAAGAAGTCTGCAGAAATCGTGAACCCTAGAAAATCCTGCAAACGGGTTAAAGAAGCCGAGAGAAAGAGAGATTCGTCCTAAATGGGTTTTCCCCCAAATCTCCAAAGGAGATCGAAATCAAGACGATAACAACGAGCAATCCGAAGCCGACGGAGATGGATTGCGGGGAATTCGATACGATATTGTTGGGCTGAGAGGATCCGAGAGAGAGTTGTGAAAGAAGGAGATGAAATAGTATTAGGGCAAAATTGTTGGGCTGAAGGGAGATGAGCGATGGGCTGGGCTAAACCCACTTGTTTTCTTCCTCAAAAGCCATGAAAATGAGTTTCCTTGAAGCTTACAGTTGGCCATTTAAGCGCCCGTTTACTTACATGCAATCGTAATCAAGGAATGGGAATGAAATGGTGGGATCCACTCCATTTTAGTGTTTACTAAACCCGAAATGAAAATAAAACGTGGATCACTCCAAAATCTACAATTTCATTCCCATTTTTCATTCCTCTTATCAATCTCATTCTCATTCCTTATTTCGTGAGAGCCACGTCATCTTTACTTTATACCATTTTTCCTTTCTCTCTCCTTTACACCATTTTGTTTTTCTAAAATTTCTCCTCAAGTATAAATCTCTCCTTCTTCATTCTCTTTTCTTCTCCCTTTCGCTTTATGTTTCCATCTTCTCTTCAAGTATGAATCTCTCATTCCTTCTTCTTTCTTCTCCCTCTCGCTTGTTTGGAATTTTCCCTCTTTATTGCTTTTATACGATTATTTTCTCATTTATTTTACTTTATAAACGATGCCCTAAATCGCATTTCTACGATCCTCCATAGTGCTTTTCTCCATCATTTGCCCTTATTCGTATCTAGGTTTTTTATTTATGGATTGAATTGTTATGTTCTAAGGCCAGTGGCTTTGTTGGGTTTTTGTTGTTGGGGAAGTTTTTTTGAAGGGAAAAAAGAGGAAGAGGTAGTTTTTTTTTTCCTAGGTTTCGAGTTTGGCTTTGATAGGCAATTTCAGAGCTAGAACCAGAGCGAGAGGAAGAATAGAAAGGCATGATTGCTTGAATTTTATCTTTTTTTTTTTTTCTAGATCTTGCTCTTATTTTAACTCTAGCTCTGGTTAGAGGACAATATTTAAAAATTGTCGAAAACACAGCAAATACGAGTGGGAAATAATGTAATCAAGAATAAGACAATGAATCGAGGGAAGGAAGTTTGTTTGTTTAATTTAGGGGCAATATTGTAATTGTACAGTATAATATAAACTAGGTAATGATTTTTTTTTAATTTTAAAAGGACATTCAACACCAATGAGTTTCTAATTCCGATTCCAGCCAAATCCTAGTAAACAACCATCAAAATGATACCATTTCTATTTCGATTCCAACTCATGTTAATACATCGCTGAGGCTATGGAGGCAAGCGTAAAGGCTGAATACAAATCTAAGTTCTGCCATTTTCCGTCACTGATGTTGAGTCTGAATATCGAAGAAGGCCACGTGATGAAAATGGAGAAGGAGTTAATGTCTTTTTTAATTAACGAGAAAGGGGAAGTTTAAAAAAGGTGTTATATATTATTTATAGAGTATACATATGACTTCTAAATTATATATCTAATTGAAATACTACTATTTACAGAGTATACAAATTGTTTATACACTTGAAACATTTGGTTCAAGGTTTCTTATATGCCTGAAAATAATTGATGCCTAGGAATAAGATGTCTAGGAATAAGATTATTGGGATTCATTAATTGTTGTATTTGGTTGTACGCTTGCGAATGCTAATTTTTATAATAATAAATGATATTTCTGCCTTTTCTGTGATTTTAATTTTATAAACTGTATATAATTATGATGCATTTATTAATGAACTCTTCAACAAATAGATGTAAATTAATTGATCATAATAGATGTATAATTTTAATTGAATAAATAATTATAGAAAGTTAATATTTTATAATAAATTATTTCAATTAATTAAATATATTAAAGAGATTATTAATTTATTAATAGTTTCAGCAAATACAAAATTACATTAATTTAGTTTATTTTTATAAAGAAAAATTTTAATTTTTAACCGTAAACATGTCACCGTGTATCAATTTTCACTGTAAACTTTTGATTTCATCAAATTAAATCCTAGACTTTGTTTAATGAATTTTCAAAAGAAAACTTATTGGGGGATAGAAATTGCAAAACTTTTTAAAGTCTAAGGTTAAGATTGCAATACTTATCAAAGTTTGGGGTACAATTTGATGAAATTAAAAGTTTATGGTAGAAATTGATACAACTTGACAAACTTAAGGGTAAAAATTTTATTTTTTTTGTTTTTATAAATGAGAATTCGTTGGGTATATTTTTAATCAATCAATTAGTTATGATTAATTTATTATAATTGAATAATTAATTAGGTTAATTCAATACATTATTATAAAATATTTTTATATAATCTGGTTGATTATAATAATTATTTTAATAGAATAAATAAATATATTTAAAAAAAAAAAAGATGGATGGATGTTAACAAAAATAAGAGGGAGAAAGAGAAAGGGCATAAAGAAAACTCATGTTTTTGCAAGGGTATCAAATACCCTTACTCATAGGTATACAAAACCCATGAGAATAACTCATTTTCATAGTTAATCCTCCAAACTTTATACCAAACAAAGCAAGTTCTTGCCCATTCCCATCTCTAAAACTTTTGTACCAAACGGTCTATAAGGGATTCGAGTTTGAGCTTTAAAAAAAATTAAGAAGGGAGTCTAAAAAATCAAGAGCATACAAAATAATAATAATAGTAGTAGAAATGTAAAGTAGCAAAGAGTATAAAAAAAAGGGTAAAAATTACCAGATTTAAAAGATATGAACATAAAACTAAAAATGGGGGAAAAAAGGATAAGCTCATCCATGATTTATGAAATTAAAAAAAAATTATACACTTAGAGGTGAAATCAAAGTGACAAATAAATGAATAAAAAAAAGGCTAAAGAACTCTTTTCGACAAAAATAAAAACCATACAGTAGAAGAATCAAATATTTAAAAAATATTTAAACATAGGTATATAATTGAAAATATTTTTCTTTTCCTAGTATATTTTTTACAATTACTTGATTAATGTAATAGATTTTTAATTGAAAATGAATGAAGATTACAGTTTTTATGTAAGGAAGAAGATTACGGTTTTTAAAATATATATATAGATATATAGATATTAGTTCATTTAAGAAAATAATATAAAGTAAATAGAATAATGCAAACCACAATCAAATTAAAATAAGGTTATATAAAAAAAAAAAGAATAAAATAAGATCTCAGTATATAGTAGAATAAATACATACGGTATATAATTGTAAATATTTTCCATTCCTAGTATATTTTTGACAATTTCCCATTTTTTAGTGCAAGAAAGATGAGAATTAGAAGTTCACGATTTAGGTTAAATTACAATTTTTTTTTTAATAAACGAGCAAACATGAACCATAAAATAAATTTCTAGAAAATGTCAAATTACAAGTTTAGTCTTGTATCCAGTTCTGTTTAACTACAAAAAAAAAAAAAAAACAAATTTAGTCTTATATGTTTGTTTTTTAGTATAACATATATAGGATAGAGATTTAAACCTTCAACTTCAAGAGACAAAGTAGATATCTTAAGTCCTATTTGATAACCATTTGGTTTTTAGTTTTTAGTTTTTGAAAATGGTATATATGTTATCATCATTTCTTTACAATATGTTTCATCTTTCTTAACAAAACATTAGAATTCTTAACCAAATTCCAAAAACAAAAACAAGTTTTTGGAAACTACTTTTTTTAGCTTTCAAAACTTGGTTTTTGAAAACAATATGTAAAAAGTAGATAAAAAAACATGAAAATTCATAGGTGAAAATAATATTTATCAAATAGAGCCTAAGCGTATTGTTTTGAACTTGTAAGAATATGCCTAATAAATGTCCGAACTTAAAAAGGTAAAAAGTGCAATGGATCTTCTAAAAAAAAAGTGCAATAGATTTTTGTACTTTCAATCTCATGTTTATTAATAAATCCACCTTCAGTTTTATGTTTAAAAAATCTACAATTTAATTGTGACTTTAAAAAAAATTCATAGACCTAATTTTGTGTGTGATAGAACTTTGGCCTTTTAAATTTGTGACTAATAGGTGGTGAATTTCAAAAAATTGGCAGGCAAATCTGTAAATATTAGACACAAAATTGAAAAATTCATAAATTTATTAAATACTTTTAGAGTTTATGAAATTATTAGACACTTTTTAAAATTCAGAAATATATCAGACACTTTTCACACAAGATTTCAACAAATAAATTTAATGTGTAATTGAACTTAAATTTGTATTAATTTGTGTGTTGAAATACAATCTCTAAGGTTTATCCTATGATTTTTTCTCTCAAATGTACAAATGTCTTGAGGGCTAGATAGCTTGTTCTCGAACATGCTTGTTGAACTTTTTTAATTGGTCTTCTGACTTATTGATCTGCTTGGATCTGCCACTGGCTTATTGTAACGACCGGCACTTTTAGGTATTACTTAAGGCTTTAATTGTGGAATTTAAAATTTATAGTAAGGTTAATTTCATGCTTAAGGTTGTATTGAATTTAATTTTGAGGTTTAGCAAAATTTAAATTGGAAAATTTGAGGGTAATTTGAGAAGAATCGAGGGAAAAATGGGATTTATTTAATTTGGGGGCATTCTTGTAAATCAAGGGACATTTAAGCCAAGCCCAAGCCCAAGGAGAAGTCAAGCCCAAATATCCCTCTCTATTATTTGTATACTAGCCCTAGGTCAAGCCAAGCCATCATCTTCTCCAACCTTCTCCTCTTCCTCCATGAAAAAATAGTCTCCACCATCAATCCCCCTCTCTCTCTTTCACCACCAAAAGACCCATCCATTCGAAAGTTTCTTCTCCTTCAACAAACATCCATCGCCGGATTTGTTCTTCACGTGAGGGTACTGTTCACGACCGCGATACTGTTCACGGCGATTACTGTTCACGGGGCGGTACTGTTCACGCGCGGTACTGTTCATACCGCGGTACTGTTCATATCGCAAGTACTGTTCATACCGCGGGTACTGTTCATACCGCGATACTGTTCATACCGCAGGTACTGTTCACGACGCCGATCTGCTGCAGTTTGATTTTTCTGGCGGGTTTTTGGTACTGCACAGCGCTGTTTCGACTCCTTTTGCACGTGGGTAAACTTATTTTCGCTATAATCTCACGGTTTTCAAATAATAGATGTAGTTTTGGGCATTGATATGGAAGTTTGGAGATTTACCCATTGATTTTTGGGCTCTATTTTGGAATACCCATTGTAGGTGGAGGTTGGTGTGACAAGATCGAATCAAACCACCATTTATTTAGTAAAGCTTGGGTCGGTTTGGAGAAAGAACGGAGGTAAATTTTCCATCCTAAAATCAAGCAAATCCTTGGAGTTTTGGATTTTTGGTAGATTAAATTTGAGAGTTCAATTAAATCAAGAACCTTGTGTTTTGAATTGAGTTTAACCACCAATTTGAGATTAAGTTAAATGTTAAGGAATTTATTCTAAATTTTGGAACTTTAGTTGGTGGAAGGAACTTTGGAATTTAATTATGGATTTTAGGAATTGTTTCTAACCTTAGGGATGGTTTGATTTAGGCTCCAAATTATTTGGTTGAGGTTCAAGGCGAAGGAATATTGGTGAGCAATTGGGTGATTGGATTCTTGAGCTTACCCAAGGTAAGGGACTTTACGCCTGTATGCTTAAATGCAAATCGGGAACTAAACTGAAAAGAAAATTTTACCTTCAAAATAAAAGTTTTATAAATGTGTTATTCATGATGTTGATGAATTGGTAAATGTCTTGTTTGTGTGAAAATGGGTTTTTTTCATGTATGATTTATGATGTATGATGATATGAGAACTGTGTTTTACGTTGCATCATGAAATTAAAAAGTTAAAATGCTTTGGGACCTCATGCATACATTATGTTTTCATGATAAAAGTTATTTCGAAGGCTGTGGCAATTACCCCCTAACACTATTGATGTACATCTATATGAAAAAGAACCTAAAAAGGTTATATGAAAAGGAGCCTTACGAGGCTATATGTAAAGGAATTTATGAGGCTATGTGAAAGGCAAGGTTAGGTTGGGTCTAATTGTCCACATTAAAAGCCGAAGGGAAATTTTTAAGAAAATGCTTACGCTATGAAAGGAAGTTAGGTCCCATTAAAGGAAAGAAAGAAAATGTTTTCGAAAACTCATTATGTGTGTGTATGCATATCCTGACCCGGTAGTGAGGTCACTTACTGAGTATTGTAAAATACTCACCCTTTTCAAAAATGTTTTTCTTTTTAGGCAAAGACAGACATATCTTAGGCGATTGACAAGGCAGTTTGCTGAAAGGGTCATGGGTGACTTCGAAGATCATGACTTCCGCATTTAGATAGTGTGTTAGTTAAAACATACTTCGTTTAGTAAACAATGTGTTATGAAACTATTTCAAATGATTGAACGTTTTAATTCATATTGTGTTTTAAAATGATTTTTAAAGGGATCCCGAACTAAAAGTTTTGATTGTTTAACAAAAAGTTTAATTCTTTTTGTCTGTTATTAAAGAATTTTAAATTTCTTCAGCATGCATGTAGTAACGTCCCTAGAAAGTCTAATAAGAAAAAGTTGGGTCGTTACACTTATTGATCTTGTTGGATTGATTTTTTGCATGTTATTCTTGTTGGATCAGCCCTTAGCTTGTTGGTTTCTTGGATGATCGGCCCTTGACTTGTTGATTGTGTTGTATCCGCCTTTGACTTGTTGATATTCTTGAAGAATCAATCGAAGTCTTGAAGTCTTGTGCACTTCAAAGTCTTCAATTTTTCAAAGAGCTTTCAATCTTTAAAGCATTTTTGGTCTTCAAAGCGTCTTCAATTTTCTTAAAATTTTCTTTGAATTCTCTGAGTTAGAAAATTTCTGATTGAATGTCCTTGGATTCTAAATTTTCTAAACCTTTATGTTGAATGTCTTTGATCTTCAAAGATTGTTTAGTGTTTAAGAGTTTCTTAGAATCTTCTGATTTTTTTTTACTTATGAATTTCTCTGTGAAGTCTCCTATACTGAGAATTCGATTTCTGAACCCCTCAAATAAAGGATAGTTCTTCTATTATAGAACTTTTCATAGGTATGTTGGTTTGAATTTTAAAGGCTTTTGGGCCCGACCTTTTAGATATGGGCTTTATTAGCTTTGGGGGCTTAACCATTTGAGCTTGGAGTTTGGACCAAATCGTTCATGGACTTATTTCATCTTGGGCTCAATTGCAATATGATCCAATTTGACTAGGCTAAGCTTATTTGATCAAATGACCATAATAAAGACATGTGGTATTATTTGAGATTTGCTATTTTTTTGTTTTCAAATTTAATTTGGAACATATGTCAATTTACAATTGGTCCCAAATTTAATCATTTGTAACTTTGTAATTAATTTAAAATAATGACATGACGATTTGTGATTTATCGAAATGTCTCATTCAACAAGCATGACCTTAAAGTTCAATGGCACATGTATTCTTTGTATCCAAAATACCTACCTCAATTAACTTATGTGGTTTTAATATTCACCTATACAAAAGGTTGATACACATATTTAAAGTATATGAAAATTGTTTTAATTTCAATTTTTTTTTTTAAAAAAATGCTAAGTATAAAATAACAATAAAGAATAAAATTTTACTTATTCAAATTTTAAGAACAAAAATTGACATTTAATAGTTATAAGACTAAAATTTGGAAAACAAAAATCTCAAGGTGAATATAGTTAACTAGTTAAAGCATTATAAGGTTAATCTATTTTTGCAACCTAGATATTCATATTCTTGAACTCAAGAAACAAAAATAAGAACTGTATTTGTGGGGAGACATGAGTCCGGAGGTACAATTAAGGGAATATTCTTAATTTCTCTCCTAGTCTTCCTAGCCGAACTCTTTTATTTATTTATTTATAAATGTTTTGCTGCAAAGGTACACCGAACCAAAAACTGCCAACAAATAATAGCATGCGTGGTCAACTTCTCACTCGGTTTGGTCTCAAATTCGGACCCCACATTACAGAATAGGTGATCTGTATCTCCACGTGGCATCTCCACCGCCGCCAAATTGCTTAAATCATGCGACTGCTTATGCCACGTCATCACTCCACTGACAGGCGACAGCAGCCATGTCAGCCACCAGCTCTTAAATTTTCCGACCGTTGATAGACCAATTGAATTCCAGATTACAATTCTGCCCCTTGGTAAAGTTTTTATTACTGCATATAATCACAGCGCTACTGCTCGTGAACTTTGACTTGGGAGACAATTGTCAAAAACACTTTTTTTAAAAGCTGTGACAGCTCGGAAATGACCAGGAACGGTGTGGTGTTATTATAAAACGGCGGCTGGCTTTTGACTTATCTTTCTTTTCTTTCTTTTCTTAATTAATACTTCTGGGTATCATTTTTCCACTTGCTTCAAGTTTTCAGATTATTATTTTTTTTTTTTTTCAGTTTCGTATATGAGTTGATTACTTTCCGTTGATTTGATTATCACGTGAAGAAAATATGAGTTTTATAAAGAGACAACATCGTTTTCACTAAGGTTTATGTAAATATATAGTATTGATTAAAATACCATTTGCAATTAAATTCTTAATTAATATGTATTTTGACATTCTCAATTCTATAGTCATTTTCTTTATGGGTATCGATAATAATAATAATTATTATTATAAGTAGAGACAGATTCAAAAAATATAGTCAAAGTAAACATAACTCAACAGTAATTGACATATATGTACTATCGATCGAGAGGTTATAGATTTGAATTCCTACCTCAAATGTTGTTGAACTAAAAAAAAAAAAAGATAATATAGTTTGGAGGATTTTTTTAATTAATACTGTAGATTTTCAAATTTATTATCAAAATATTGTATTTTTCAAACTATTTATATTAATATTGTTGTTTTTATGGCAATCCATGTGCGGGAGGGATGGTCGTCTCTTGGCATATTGGTAAGTTGATCACTTTAAAATGTAAGGATCCTAGGTTCGAGCATTGTGGAACACAGTTTTCAACTTTTTATTTCTTTTTTGCCTCCGCTTTCTCTCTTTCTTTTTTCCTTCTATTTTTTTTTCTTTCTCTCTTTTTTTTTTTCATTTATTTGTTTTATTTAAATCAAATAAGATATCTTCCGTTTTTTTTAATATTTAAGTAAATTGAATATTATATTGTAATTTATTCTTTTTTAAAAAAATTGAAATTTATTTAACTATTTAAATATTATATTGCAATTGATTTTGGGAGAAGAACAACTTCGTTTACGTCATTTTGAGTTGATTTTAAATAAAATGATCACGTTATTCAAAATTATCACGTAATTATTTCTAAATAAATAAAAAAAATACAGAAATACAAGAGAATGAAAAATCACTCATATTAGAAAAGAAAATATTTAAATAATTAATACTTAAATAAATTTCAATTTCTTAGAAAAAAGAATAAATTGCAATAGAATATTCAATTTACTTCAAATATTAAAAAAAAAAAGATATCTTATTTGATTTAAATAAAACAAATAAAAAAAAGAAAGAAAAAAAGAGAAAGAAAGAAAAAAATGGAAGGAAAAAAAAAGAAAGAGAGAAAGCGGAGGAAAGAAAAGAAATAAATAATTGAAAACTGCACTTACGTTTTAGAGTGATCAACTGACCAATATATCAACTGGTATAATTATTAAAAATTTTGTCATGGTCGTCTCTTGAAGAGACTACCATCCACCTATTTTTTTTTTAAAAAAAAACCCAGACAAATAGACGACCATCAAGTCGCTTATAGATGGTCGTCTCAAGAGATGACCATCCTCTTGCGCATGGATGGTCGTCTCTTCAAGAGATAACTATCTTCCACGCCATTAAAACAACAATATTAATATAAATAGTTTGGAAAATATAATATTTTTATAATAAATTTGAAAATCTACAATATTAATTAAAAAAAATCCTAGTTTGGAGGCTAAACTTAGATAATATTTTGAAAACCAATAAATTATGTAACAAAATTATTATTATATTCAATGAATATATAATTTAATTAGTAATTCTTATGATAAAATCGAAATTAATCATCCATATATATTGATTATTAGCTATTATATTGAATAAAATTATATCAATTACTATTATTTAAGTTAACCAATTATTTATAAACTTTTAAAAAATCTATAGTAGTAATTAAATTTTTTAAAATATATTTATAATAAGTATTAAGAAAATAACATATTTATCAAAAAATAAATAAAATTAAGGCCCCGTTTGATAACCATGTGATTTTTGGTTTTTAGTTTTTGAAAATTAAGTTTGTTTTCTCGCAATTTCTCTACATTGGTTTTCATCTCCCTTAAGGAAACATTTGAATTCTTAGCCAAATTCTAAAAACAAAAACAAGTTTTTGGAAACTACTTTTTTTAGTTTTCAAAACATGGCTTGGTTTTTGAAAACATAGGTAAAAATGAGATAACAAAATAAGTAAATCCATAGGTAGGAGTAGCATTTATAGGCTTAATTTTTAAAAACCAAAAACCAAAAACCAAATGGTTATCAAACGGGGCCTAAGTTTTCTATTTAAATTCTTAAAAAACCATAAACATATACATAGATAAATATGTGTACTTAAAAAAGGTAAATATGTTAAAACAAAACCTTCACTACTACAAATTATACATTTAATGACTGGCAGAAAAAAAACGCGCATGGATACAATCATACAATGACAGACGGAAAAAAAGTACAAAAATTAAAAAAAAAAAAAAGAATATTTTGAAAAAAATCGAATTATAGGGTATTTTTATTTTTATTTTTTAACAAAATCGAATTTTGATTTCACTTTACTCTTTCCCTTTATTGAGGATCCCACATCTGAAAGATGAAGAGTGACCTCACAATTTATAAGATATATGGGTCACTCCTCTCATTGCCAATTGGTTTTGAGATGGAACCCCATATAATCTTAAGTTGGTATCAGAGCCCATTAAAACCCAGAAGGGTTATTCGGTCCCAAAAATTAAAAAAAAATAATAATAATAATAAATAAAAAGAAATAAAAAGAAATAAATAATTAGGATCCGATTCAAGAATGGTGAACCCAAAGAGGCACATCTTAACCCAAACGAGGAAATAAAAAGAAATAAATAATTAGGATCCGATTCAAGAATGGTGAACCCAAAGAGGCACATCTTAACCCAAACGAGTATTCAGTCAAAAATAAATAAATAAATAAAATTGTGAGGATCCCACATCTGAAAGATGAAGAGTGACCTCACAATTTATAAGATATATGGGTCACTCCTCCCATTGCCAATTGGTTTTGAGATGGAACCCCATGTGATCGAAGATGTGTTGGACATGTTCACTTAGCTTTTTTATTTTTTAATTTCAACAACAATTGAAATTGGGAGATTCGATCTTCTAATCTCTTGGTCGAGGTTACATGTCAATATATATATAAATAAATTTTGGGAGGCCATGGCCACCTAGCCTCCTCTAAATCCTCCCCTAATTATAAGTAGATTTCTTAAAAAAATATGTTTTGTATGGGCATAGTTCGAAAGGTGAGTATGTCAAACATATATTTACTTATAATTAAGATATGATATGCATACATAGCAAGGTAGGTAAGAAAGTTCATTCCGGTATGGTGCAACCTACATGCTCAAATATAAAAGTTTAGTGAAATCTCTTCAAGGCACAATGACTTGATTACATGCTTTTAATTTAATCTTGAAGTTGAGTGACGATTCACTTTCAACACTAAATGTTAATAGACTAGGCATATAGCGACATAAAGTTGACAACCTAGGTTTTTAATGATTATAGAGCAAATTAAAAGTTAAAAACACTGTTAAGTTGAACAAAAATTCCAACATGCTTTGCTTTTGCTACACATAGCTCTCTCTTATCCAACTTAACAACAACAACAAAATATTTGGCTAGCCGTTATTCTTGGTAAGTACTTTTTTATATTATTCTCATTTTTCCTTACATATATTTTCGTTTATTCATAGAGGTGACTCGGAGTTAAGCCAATTTGAAAAAATTCTCACAAAAAAAAAATAAATAAATTATATTACAACATGATTGACTTAGTTGAAATTTAACAACATGATTGACTTAGTTCAAATTTAAAACGCTCCTAAATTAAGTACTATATCAATCTACCTCAACATAAAAAAAATATTTTAATTCAAATTATACGATAATTTTTTTAATAAATTAGATGTAGGAAAATATAAATCTTATGTAATTAACAATATCAAATCACCTAAACTTTACTCATTTAATAATTATGATGGAATATATTATAAATACAAAACTTGGTGGGTCAAAGTTGCTTCACAATGGTTCATTTAGCATCTTCGACCAAAATTAAAGCTATTTAGTGATTGCCAGTCAATCAATAAACTAGATGCCTTGAAAATACTTTAATATATATGTATCTAGAAATTAAATGGCATCAAATAGGTGATAGAAATAATGTAAAGTGAAAAGCTTATAAAGTTTGCCACTTTAATCAAAGTATTTTCTCATATTCTTTATCTTTGTTCACAAAGACATGAAATATTTTATGATATTTGAATTATATGTATGATTTCTTTATCGAGTTTCTGCATGCTCAATTATTAAAACTGGTTTGTAGTCAAATAAAAAATTAGACGATCATTTTTTTTTAATGATTTCGTGAATGGATAAATTATAATTAATCTTTTTTAATAGTAGAATTTGTCTCATCTTCTATATTGTACTTCGGTCATTATCCATTAATTAGTGAGGACATATTTATTTTTTCTTAAATCTCTTGCCTTATTCAAACAAAACGTTGTTATTGTAATCTTTCTTCTCATTATTTATTAATGGCTTGAGTTGATCTTGTTTTTTCAGAACATATCATCAATTCCAATTATATCTTTACGAAATTTTCAAAAAAAAAAAAAAAACTATATTTTTTCTCATTGCTTAAATTAAAATTAACGAATTTTTTGGTAATGGAACAAAATTGATACAAATAAATTTAACAGAGAACCAAAATAAGTTATCAATTTACTTAAAAGAAAATATAAATTTTTGCGGCAAGGCTCCAAGTTGCTCTTATACATAATAAAATTAATAAAGATTTTTAAATGAAATTCAAATATATATAATAAATTAAAAAAAAAAAAAAAAGACAAGATCAGTTTATTTATTTATTTATTTTTGACAAAAGACAAGATTAGTTTATAAACCTAACAAATATATATCATATCTAAAAAATTAAAATACCAAATATAAAATTTGATTTAAGTTTTTCTTACCTACAATATTATATTTTAAAGTTCAACAAGTAGGATTCAAACTTCTAATATTTTCAAAAAGAAAATATCAAATTAAACCAAAAAAAAAATCTTATTTTAAATTTCACCGATTAGCTCAAATAAACTTATCTACAACTCATACGCAGCCCAAGTTTGTATAATTAACATTCAAAATTAGATCAGCACAACTCAATTCAAAATTGCACAAATTGGTCTCATTAATCTAAATTTAAAAAATAAATGGTAATAATAAAGAAGAAAAAGAAATACAATTTAGTAATACTTTAATTTAGGGAAGAAAACGTGTCCCCACATTTTCTCCAAATTGACCCCGCAACGCGGATTAAAAAAATAGCAAAAAGGTCAATGATAGTAAAAAAAAGAAGGGCATTTTGGGCAATATAACAAAAAGTTCCTGAACCCTTGGAATTTCCATGGAAGAAGAACCTCACAACCAACTCGAAAATGGAGCCTATAAAAACCCTTTTCCCTAAATTGAAACAAAACCGCCGTCCTCTGTAATCTCCGGTTTCGATTACCGATCTTCCGCCATGGAGCCCGGTGGTCCGCCCACCCCTCCGCCGCTCCCACCGCCGCCCACCGGCGCCACACTCCTCGGCAAGTACCAGTTAGGCCGATTCCTCGGCCGTGGAAGCTTCGCCAAGGTGTACCAGGCCCGTTCTCTCGCCGATAACTCCGTTGTCGCCGTTAAAATCATCGACAAGAACAAAACCATCGACGCCGCCATGGAACCTTGCATTGTCCGTGAGATCGCCGTGATGCGCCGCCTTCAGCACCATCCGAACATCCTGGAAATCCACGAAGTCATGGCGACGAAAACGAAGATCTATCTCGTCGTCGATTACGCTTCCGGCGGCGAGCTCTTCGCGAAACTCCTCCGCCGTGGCCGGCTGACGGAATCCTCCGCCCGCCGCTACTTTCAACAACTCGTCTCTGCTCTCCACTTCTGTCACCAAAACGGCATCGCTCATCGCGACATCAAACCCCAAAATCTCCTTCTCGACGAAGACGGTAACCTAAAGGTCTCCGACTTCGGTCTCTCGGCGTTGCCAGAGCAGATCAAAGACGGAATGCTCCACACAGCGTGTGGAACTCCAGCCTACACCGCGCCGGAGGTAGTTTCCCGGCGAGGCTACGACGGCGCAAAAGCCGACGCATGGTCCTGCGGCGTCATACTCTTCGTCTTACTCTCCGGCCACCTCCCATTCAGCGACAACAATCTGGTCGCCATGTATAAGAAGGTTTATCGACGGGAGTATCAATTTCCCGATTCGATTTCGAAGCCGGCGAGGCATTTGATCTTCCAACTGCTCGATCCAAATCCGAACACGAGGATGAGCATCGAGGCATTGATGCAGCATTCGTGGTACAAGAAATCATTGCGATCGAAGCCACAAATGAGCAACAGGAGCTTGTTCGAATCGTTAGGTAATTACAAATCTGAATTGGGTGTTTCTGGATTGAATGCTTTTGATATAATTTCAATGTCTTCTGGTTTGGATCTGTCGGGGCTGTTTGAGACGACGGATTGTAAGAAGAAGAGGTTCACGACGGGGGTGAGTTTGGAGAAGGTGGAGGAGAGAGTAACAGAGATTGGTGGGGAATTGGGTTACAGAGTGGAGAAAGGGAAGAGTGGAGCAATTGGGTTGGGGAAAGGGAGGATAATTTTGGTGGTGGAGCTTTTGGAAATCACTTCTAATCTGTTAATGGTGGAAGTCAAGGTAGCTGAATCCAAAATGGAGTTTGAGAGGATGCATTGGGGGGATTTGAAAGCCAAGTTGCAGGACATTGTTGTTTCTTGGCACACCAATGAGGCAATGTGAATCAGCAGGAACTATGAGAATGGGGATTCTTTTGGAGTGTTCGGGAGGCAGGCAGGCGAGCCGGGGCGGGGCTCGGGCTCGCCCCGGGGGGGTGTTGTTTTTTAACATGTTTATATGCAATGGGATTAGAGCTTAATGAGGGAGAGGGAGGGATTCTTTTCTATGTACATGAGAAATTCAATTTGAAGATTGTACTTTTGTTTTTTTGCTTGTTTCTTTTCTGAACCACAAGAAATTGTTGTGGTCTTTTGTTAGAAATGGCATGGTTTAATCTTGGAAAAGTTCATTTCAGAAATGAAGTGAACTGAGAAAAGAAAAAGATTTCACCATGATTAAAGGAAAGTTTCAAGTTTCAACTTCAACTTAATCTCAATAAGAGATGCGTATTTTAATACAAGTTAGATTTTACAAACTTTCGCTTCTTAGATTGGCTATGGTTATCTTTAAGCAAAGGCCCTGCAGAAGAAAATCAATGCTAGCCTGCATTCAACTTTATCTTCTGTTGGGGTTGTATTGTATTAATATTAAGTAACTATTCTCCAGCTCTTAGATATTTTGCCCAAACTTTTCCCTGATGTTGCTATGTGTCGAGTTCAAGGTCGGATCTCCACAAGTTTTGAATTTCCCTTTGAGTTTAGGGGACTTTAAGGTAACATGTGGCAAAAACAACTCAGGTAGGTACAGTCCCATGGAGCTAACACTAGACGAAGATATATATATAATAGCTAACAGAAAATACTATAATAGACTTTTTGTAGCGTTATTGTAAAAGTTCTAACAACCCATGTTATTAAAAATCTAAAATTTTTGATAGTGTTTTTTTTTTGTTGCAATAATGAATGCTATAAAAAACTGTACATAAACAAACTTTTTTAAAATTCCTATGCCACATTTGATTCTATTATTGATATAAAAATTTCCCCCCAAAAAATGAAACTTGCACCATCATCCATCAATTATCAATATTTTATGAGATAATTTTTTTTTTTATATCCGTGAGTGTTTAAGCTAGCTTAGGTGCATCTCAACTATTCTCGTGATCCTAGCCTACTACATGATCCTTCTTGAAAAAAAAGTGTAGAAAGTTGAATTGACAACAAGAAGGTCACAAAGAACTAAAAAGGAAAAGAAATGTAGAACAATGCTCAAGAAAAATAAAAGTTGAATAGACCTTTCGTGTAGGAGGCAGTGGCAAGAGAGAGACAACGAGGGGGATGGAAGAGTTTGCTCAAACTAGGAAACTTTCTTCGAAAGCACATCCATAAATGAGTTGAAAGGTAATAAGAAAAAAAAAACACATGTCAACATTATCATACAAGACTACATGTTAGTAGGCAACTAGCTCAAGCATCAACATCATGTAACAAACTCTAGCATTGATAATCAATCGCAGTTTTTTGTAGTTTACAAATAATTCTTTAATTTCTCACTTTCAAATGTCTAAAGTTCAACTTCATTCCAAACAATTGTAGGCGTATTAGTTTTCTTAGTGTAGATTCTTCTAAGCATTTGGCAACATAGACTTCCTCACAAAAAGAATAAGAATTTGATTGAGTTCTTGGAAAAGGACAATGAAGAGATGGTGAAGGAGGATAGAGAGATTGAGGAGATTATTTTGTTTTTTTTTTTCTAATCTCTATGCACCTCCTCTGACTCCCAGAGTTTTTGTGGAAGGAGTAGATTGGTACCTTATTTTGGAGAGGGAGAGAGACGAGTTGGAAGCCCTTTTACTTTGGAGGAAATTCACAAGGTGGTCTTTGGCTTTGATAGGAACAAATCCTCTAGGCTGGATGGTTTCATTTATGGCTTTTTTTTCTTTCAAGATAATTGGAATTGTGTTATAATGGGAGCGTAAAATCAATAATTTTTTCTACTTATCCTGATGTATTTCCAAATCATTCAACCCATAAAGTTCTAGACAGTAGAGCAAACCTTGAAATGCAGCTAGTTAAAATGCAATCAACAAGTATATATAGCTAAGACACAGTTAAAAAAATCCACCTATTAGTCGAATGAGTATGTAGTCACAACTCACACAACAAAGGAACTAGCATTAAGATTTAAGCACTCTAACAAGAATAATGCAATTGTGATTATGCTTAAAGCCAAAAATATATAGCATCTCAAAAACTAATATGAAAAAAGAACATAGTCAGATACAAAAGTCACATAATGAACTTTGAGATATAAAAAATGCAAGACCAAAATATAAGAGCTTGGAGCACAATTGGTTGAGGGCCAGTTAATAATAAAGTTGCCAAATGAAGGAAACTTTTCTTTAGTTGATGACTTTAGGGGATTAGGTTAAGAAAACACATTTGAAAATAGAATCGAAAGATCTTTAGCACCTAAAGAAAAATGGTACATAGGTGCTCTAACCTGCAAAATCAAAATGAGAAATAAGATTTCAACGGAGAACATCTACTCAAAAGAAAGAAATTTCTTAAGATATCCTTCGAAAATATGTGAAATTAGCAGTATAGATAAATAGGACAACATTCAAGATATTGTTTTAAAAAGGAGCCATTAAAGAATAATATTGATGAAGGAGCCACTACATTGGAGGTTGAAGTCCTTCAGTGAAGAAGGCTTCTTCAATAAAGTTCTCAAAGCTTACATTTTTCCTTTTTCAATAACAAATAAACAAAATCTAGCCTTGTTAGGCCAAAACTATTTTAGTGTTACATAATGCCTGCTTGTACTTTGTCTTTCACCACATCTACTATTGTTCACAGTTGAGAGTGGGTAGAATAGTAGTTGGTGGTTATGAGTAGTCTTTTCAGTCATTTAGTTCATTGCTTATTCTTTGGTTATATATATCAAGTGTATGTTGTATTCTAAAAATCATGCAGTGAATGAACAAAGTAACACAACCCTTCATTGGTGTTGTCTCCCTCTCTCTATTCTTTTCTTGATTTGTTCCTTGTCCCTTTAAAACTTCAAGTTGGTATCAGAGCCAATCATGGCTAACACCGATCAATCGACTTCGTCTCCCAAATCCCTAAAAACCACTTGTTCACTCACTTATCCTCAAGACTCCTAGTCCTCTTCACGTTACCAAGCCACCTGGAACCACAGAAGTTTGTTACAAGGGAACATCTGTTGGAAGTTCAATGTTCATGAATCTTCTGAATCAAACAACCTCTATTAAGTTGGATTGCAATAATTTCTTGCTTTGACAACATATAACTTTGCCTCTCCTAAGGAGCTACAAGCTTGATGGACATCTCACGGGCAAAGAACCTCATCCTGACATGACCATAGTTGTTCCTCCCTATGAGGATGAACTTCAAGGTTTGTTAATTCCCAACCCTGAGTATGATATTTGGGAAACGACTGACTAGTTGCTGACAGGCTAGCTTTACAATTGATGACGCCAGAGGTAGCCTCTCAGGTTACGAACTGTGAAAACGATAGAGGAGCTGTGGGCTGCTCTTCAAGACTTCTATGGTATTCAAGCAACAAGCCAGAAGGATTACCTTAAACGAATGATGCAGCAAACCCGAAAATGGAGTATGAAAATGGCCGAGTATTTTAGTGTTATGAAAAGTTACTCAGACAATTTGTGTTTGGTAGGTTCACCTGTGGAGGAAAAGGATCTTATCTTCTATGTTACTATTGGTCTTGATGAGAAGTACACACCTATTGTAGTGGTGATTCAAAACAAAGAGATGATTTGGAATCAGGTTCAATCTCAACTTTTGAATTTTGAAATTTGTCAAGAGTGACTCTCTGCTCTAAAATGTGTTATTTCCATCAACCAGTCGTCGGCCAATGTAGCTAATACTCATTCTCAAACTAGTTAGCAAAAGGTTATGGTTATAACCATCAAAGGAAAAACTGTGGAAGAGGAAGAGGAAGATCTTTTGGAGGATCCAAACCAATATGTCAACTCTGTGGAAAAATTGGTCACAAAATAGCAGTATGTTATTTCTGTTATGAAAAGAGCTTCAATCCTTCAAACTCTCAAGCCAAACCATCATCTGGAAGTCTTTCAGCTTTAATAACTACCCCTGAACATGTTGGCGATAACACTTGATACCTAGATAGTGGGGCAAGTAATCACCTCAATTCAGACTTGGGCAATCTTTCTCTTAAGACTAATTACACAAGTACAAATCAAATTATGGTTGGAAATGGTAGCAAACTTCCTATGGAATCTGTTGGTAGTTCTTTTATTCAGTCTCAAGTAAGTAATCTTGCCTTAAAAGAAATGTTGTATGTGCCACAGATTAGTAAAAATTTGATTAGCATCTCTCCTCTAACCATGGATAACTCAATTGTAGTTGAATTTCATGATTCGTTTTGTGTTGTTAAGGACAAGATCACGGGGAAAGTTCTTTTGGAAGGCAGTCTTAAGGATGGACTTTATTAGATCGAGTCGTTAGGAGCCTCTTCTCATAGTCAGGATCAAGGAGATTCAAGCAAGAAGTCTGTTTTTGTTGCTTTTGTTTCTAAACTGACTATTAGGAACCAAGTTGATTCTATGTTATTAACATCACCTGGAGGTTAAGTAGCCTTATTTTGTACAAAGAGTGTTTGGCATAGTAGACTTGATCATCCCTTTTCTAGAATATTGAATCATGTGTTCGTTTCTTGTAACCTAAAAACCGATATGAATGAAAAAACAGTATTTTGTGAGGCTTGTCAGTATCAAAAAGCTCATCAGTTGCCATTCTCTCATTCTAAATCTCATGCTACACAACCATTACAGCTCATTCATACAGACTTATGGGGTTTTACCCTCGTTGAATCTCATGATGGATATCGATACTACATTAGTTTTTTTTTTTTATGATTTTTCTCGATTTACATGAATTTTTCCTTTGAAACTCAAAAGTGATGCTATTATAATATTTAAGCAGTTAAAAAATCAAGTTGAGAACCTATATGATCACAGAATTAAGACTGTTAGGTGTGATGAATGAGGGGAATTTTGACCGTTACTAACTTATGCTTCAGAGGAAGGTATTCATGTCCAGTTGGCTTGTCCTTTCACCTCAGTGCAAAATGGAAGAGTTGAATGCAAGCATAAGCATATCGTGGAAACATGGTTGTCTCTTCTTGCTCAAGCCAAAATGCCTTTAGCATATTGGTGGGATGCTTTTCACATGGCTGTGCACTTAATCAATCACATGCCTACACCCATGTTACAAGGAAAGGCCCATTTCACTGTGTTAAATGTCGAGCACCCTGATTATAAGAGCTTGAGAGTATTTGGTTCAGCTTGCTACCCGTGCCTCAGGTTCTATCAGCAACGCAAGTTTAACTTTCATATCGCCAGATAATAATCACAGAGGATTTTGGTGTCTTAGTTCCACATGAAGGGTCTATGTCTCTCGCCATGTATGCTTCAATGAAGACAATTTTCCTTTTACAGATGGTTTCTTGGATCAACGCCCTCCTGACCATCCCTCATTTCCTCACAACATTGTCTCGTGGCTTCCTATTACCTTACCTACTGACTCTCCTAATTCCCAATGGCCTCAGTCTTCTCCATCTTCAATTGTGTAGTCTTCCCCTGTTCTAGCTTCCCCATCCCTTTCCCATCCCCATCTGTCTACTCCCTCAAGCACTCGCTCAGACTCCTCAATTCATTGTCCACCTTCTTTTGCTATGTCTTCGCTCACTCCTTCTTCACTCTCTATCACCTCCACTTCATCCAATGCACAGTCACCTTCCTTCAGCACATCTCCTCCTAATCACACTTTTACTTCTTCAGCACATCCAATGATTACTCATGGTCGTGCTGGTATTACCAAACCTAAGAATTTTTTTGGTTGCTTTTCCCAAACCGCTCCTTCTATTGATTGGTCACTCATCGAACCTCTAAAATTCCAAGATGCCATCTCTGTCTCTTCATGGAAGCATGCCACAAATGAGGAATTTGCTGCTCTTGTGCGCAACCACAAGTGGGACATTGTTTCTCCTAATAAGTATCAGCATCTTGTGGGCAACAAATGGGTGTATAAACTAAAATGCACATCCACTGGTGCCATTCAACAGTGCAAAGCTCGCTTGGTTGCTCAAGGTTTTTCTCAAACACCAGGCATTGACTTTCATGAGACTTATAGCCCGGTTATTAAGCCTATTTTTGTTCTCTTGGTCCTCACTCTTGCAGCTACGTGGAATTAGTCTGTTTGGCAGCTTGATGTGAGCAATGCATTTCTCAATGGTGCACTCAATGAAATTGTCTTTATGCCTCAACCACTAGGCTATGTTGATCCTCACCGACCTCACTATGTTTGCCGTTTGAAAAAGGCTCTCTATGGCCTTCGTCAAGCTCCCCGTGCCTGGTATGAAAAGTTGCGTTCAATGCTCGTACACTGGAACTTTCACCAGTCTAAGTTTGATACTCCTCTATTTTATTGTTGCACAACTCATTGTCTCACCATCATGCTAGTTTATGTCGATGATATCCTCATTACAGGCTCAATGCAATGGTTGATCATTTTATTGCTCACTTGCATCACAGTTTTGTGCTTCAGGATCTTGGTCCCATTCATTATTTTTAAGGCATCCAAGTTGAGTGTACTTCTTTGGGTTTAATGCTCTCTCAGGCTACTTATGTTTGTGATCTCTTGACTCGTCTTAACATGGCTAATCTAAAGGTTGCCTCAACACCACTCTCTATGAGCTCCTTTGCTACTACTACGACTAGAGATTTGTTTTTTGATCCGTCTCTATTTCGAAGTACTCTTGGCTCTCTCCAAGATGTCCTTCTAATGTGGCCAGATATTGCATTTGCTATCAACAAGTTGAGTCAATATGCTTGGTCTCCCTTTGTTGCACATTGGCAGGCCTTAAAGAAGGTTTTTCGCTATCTTCACGGCACAATTCACCTTGGTCTTTCCATTTAATCGGCCTTGTCAATCACTCTTACTGGTTTTTCTGATGTCGATTTAGTTGCTTGTCCTTTTGATTGACAATCTGTGGGAGGCTACTGTGTTTTCCTTGGCTCCACTTTGATCTCATGGTCCACTAAGAAGCAATAGGTAGTTGCCTGCTCAAGTATAGAGTCCGAGTATCGTGTTTTGGCCCATGTTGCTTGTGAACTCAAGTGGATCACTTCCTTACTCTCAGAATTAGCTATCCCTCTCATTGCTCCTCCGATCACTTGGTGTGACAATGTGAATGCAGTTGCGCTTGTTCGAAATCCTGTGGTACATTCTCTGACTAAACACATTGAGATCGACATTCATTTTGTGTGCGATCAGGTTCTTCGCCGCCAACTTGACATTCGCTACGTGCCCTCACTTGATCAGATTGCTGACTATCTCACCAAACCTCTGCATCTCACTCGTTTTCAATATCTATGTGACAAACTTGGCCTCATTTCACTCCCGCCGCGTTTGAGAGGGGATGCTAAGACATAATGTGTAATAGCTCGAATTTTCCAATACGGCCATTCTAACAATAATGCGGAAACGTAACAATTAAAACTAAAATAAAGTAATCAAATTTAGCGGAAGTAATTTCTTACAAAGAATTTCAAAAAAAAAAAAAAAACTAACGAATCCTTAACAACAATTTTCAAAGTCTTGTGCCAGAACACTAAACTTCACTTCTTTCGAGTCTATCACTTGATCCTTCATCTGAAAACATTTTGGAAAAACAAAAATGAGTAAAAAAAATACTCAATAAGCAATTTCAACATCAAGTTCAGAAATTCATTTTCTTCAAAACAAAACATAGAAATTCAGTTTAACAAATCATTTCAATAGATGAATCAAAAGTCAAATATTCATTTGGTCATTTTATTTTAAAACAATCATAAACAAAATACTAATATCCTTGCAAAACCTTTAAAACAACTATTAAAAACTTTCAGTCAAAACTTTCAGAAAACAAAAATCTTTCAATCATAAAAACTTTCAAGACAAAACTTTTCAATTGAACAAAACTTTCATTTAACCAAAACTTTCAGATATCAAAACTTTCAATCAATAAATACTTTCAAATATCAAAGTGGGAATATGCATTATTTGGATAGCCTTCAGAACATATATGATGGTTACCCGTCGGTAACACCAATCAATCAATCAGAGTTGTCGATAAAAATCGACCAGAACATTCAATTCAATTACTTAAGTGTGAAGCCATGTGAGTGAAACACACACATGAATCTTCATTCCAAAGGAATGTCAAACCACAAACTGTGCCTTCTCACAAATAAGCTTCAATTAGTCGAGATGTCGATAAAATCGACCAGAACAATCAATATAATTACTTAAGTGTGAGGCCACGTGAGTGAATAACACACACATGAATCTTCATTCCAAAGGAATGCCAAACCACAAATGTGTCTTCCCACAAATGTGTCTTCTCACAAATAAGCCAGAACAATTCCATCAATTCCAATTTAGGCTACTACCACAAATAAGCAAAGTATTCCCAAAACATCAAAATTGGCATATCCAGATAGCCCTTATCAAATCGATCAAAAATTCTTTTGTAAACATTTGAAACAAAACATGTAGTTTCAAATAACAATTTCAATAAAGATTCATCAAATCAACCATTCAAATTCAAAACCAAAACAAACTTACTTTCAATTCAAAATCAATTAAAACACATTTATTTCAAATTATCCAAAACAACAAACATACTTTTAAATAGAAAAACACTTTAAAGCATACAAAACAATTTTGGTCAATTTCAAATCATACAAAACGTACTTTCAAACATTTGTTAAATAAACAATATTCAAAACATAATTGTACCAAAATTTCTATTTTGGAAAGAATGTGGAAACTACTTACCTCGATCGATAATCCAACAATTCTCAATCTCAATCTCAATTCCAAATCTTGTCCACTTTCTTGAACAATCCTCAACTTTTCCTAGAAGTCCAAACATATCCAATACTACATTGATCAAAAACCAACATTCTATCTTAAAGGTCCAAAAGCTTATCTAAAATATAGACAATCTTATCTACCCAATTTTTCTCATTCAAAACAAATTTCTGCATAAAAAGTTAGGGAAAGTAAGGTTCTTGGACTAAAAAAATAGCACTGAAAAACTGGGTTAAAAGCAATTTAAAACCCAATTAAAAACGTATTAAAATCGGTAAGATAAATTCTTTTCAATACGATATAAAATACCAAACAAATTTTCAATCCTACAACTTTTAAAAGCTTCAAAACTATCATAAATTATAGACAAATTACCCAGAAAATTTTATGTTTCATAAAACAAAATTCTTCAAGATTTTAACATTAAAAGAATCAAGATTTGCCACTTTTTAACACCAAAATCAGATCTGAAAATCTGGATAAAACTGCTGTAAAAACCTTTAAAACATACTCTTTTCATGTAGAAATTAAAACTATAAATCACACTTTAAAGAAACAATCATTTGGTAAACTTTCTTATACAAAAAGAACCCAAAAACACTAAAAACAGTCCCAAATTTAGAAGAAAATAAAATCTGAAAATTTCTGGAAAATTTTCCTTTATCAAACCTTAAGTTTAATCCAAAATCCATAAGATGAAAAACTTTGATAAAGAATTAAGCAAACCAAAAACCTAAAAACTTTTTAGGGCAAAAGATTTCAAGAATCTTTTCATTTTAAACAATCAAGAATTGAAAACAAAAACTCAAAATTTTTCAAGAAAGATTCAATCAATCAAGGAATAAAACAAACTTCAAAATAGAAGGGAAGAAAACTTACTTCTTTTTCTTTAGAGAGGAAACTACAAAACGTCTTCTTTTTTCTCTTTTTTTTTCCGTCAAAAGGTTTTGTCAAAAAGGTTAGGGCTTAAGAGACCATTTTTAAAAGAACTCTAATCAAAACCCTTAAAAGATTATCTTCTTTTTTTAAAAAAATAAATAAATAAATAAAGATTTATCTCTTAATTTAAAAAGAAGATAAAATCCTAATTAAAAAAGGTTTTAGAAAAACCAATAAAATCAATTCTTTTTTTTTTTTCTTCGGTTGTTACATAATGCCTTTTTGTACTTTGTCTTTCACCACATTTACTATTGTTCCATAGTTGAGAGTGGGTAGAAAAGTAGTTGGTGGCTATGAGTAGTCTTTTCAGTCATTTAGTTCATTCCTTATTCTTTGGTTATATATATATCAAGTGTATGTTGTATTCTACAAATCATCCAGTGAATGAACAAAGTAACACAACCCTTCATTGGCTGTCTTCATCTCTCTGTTCTCTTCTTGATTTGTTCCTTGTCCCTTTGAACCTTCAAGTTTTAGGAAATGGGATTTCATTTCATATAAAACCATCAATCAAACATGGGATTTCATTTCAGAATATGCGAATTAAAAAAGTGGTGTTAACTACTCAACCTGGCCAATCAAATGAGTTGTCAAAAAACCTCCATGAGAACCACCAAGAACTGCAACTTTAGATGGACTGGCAAGTCCCTTGTCGATAATGTGATCTAATGCGGTAAGTACATCATTGGCATCCTGAGGAAAAATACATAAAAGATGAATAAAATATTCTACCTAGTGGCATTTTTAGAAAAACGGTCATCATTATAGCAGTAAAATGGAAATTCTCGAAAAAGAAAAAACATAGACTGAAAACCTAAATTCATTAAAACTAGCTCGGTGTGCACGGTCATTGCCTCTCCATCTTATGGAAGCGTGTTAAAAAATAAATAGTTCAGCAGCAATCAGAATCAAGCATATTTCAACTCAATCTCAATAAGACGCGAAATGAACAGTATTTTATTACAAATCAAGCATATTTCACATGCAACTACAAGTTAGATTTTACAAACTTGTACAACTTTCCCTTCTTAGATTGGCTATATAAATATCTTTACATCAGTGCATCAATGGGAAAAAAGTTGCATTCGCACCTGAAGATCACCAAAGGCCCTGCATAAGAAAATCTAATGCTAGCCTGCATTCAACTTCATATCTACGGTCGTATTAACATTAACTACTCTCCAGATCTCAAATATTTTAGCCAAACTTCCCCCTCATGTTGCAATGTGATTGTGTTCAAGGTTGGATCTCCACAAGCTTGAATTTCCCTTCGAATTCGGGTACTTTAAGGTAACTTGTGGCAAAAGTAACTCAGGTTGGTCCAGTCTCATGAGGCTAAGTAGAATAACTTACAGATCATCCTTAACATTCATTCCAACAACAGAAGACAAAACCGAAATCCACGCCCGTAATCCGCTCCGAGCATCCTTTTTTGCTGTTACTTCTAGCTTGCTGACTGCTTGCTTTGAAACTCCACATTTTAACAGAACAGCCCCAAGCGATTTATAGGTGCAATCATCAGGTTGAATGGCAGCAGTCATCATCTCTTGGAATATACTAACCGCCTCCTTGAATCTTCCATCCATTGCATATAAACCGATCATGTTATTGAAGCTCAACAAATCTGTTACAAGTCCCTGTTCCTTCATCTGTCTTGCAATACAAATGGCTTCCTCAATTCTCCCAATTTTCTTGTACATGCACAACATCATAGCAAAAGTGAACTCATTTGCTTCTCCCTTTCTCTTCAAGCTCCCAAAAATCTCTTTGGCTTCTTTAACCATCGAACGCTCGCTATAAAGGTCAATCATACAATTCGAAGAATATATAGTTGGACCATCGTCTGTTTGTTGAAGCATTTTGTATGCTTCCTGTGCTTCTTTGAGGTAGCCAACTTTGGTATAGAGTTTTATCAAGGAGTTGTATATAACGGTATTTCCAGGCAAACCTGCCCGTTTCATTGCATCGACATAACTAATAGCTTCTCTAACACTTCCAGTATCAGCAAAAGCATTTATCAGCACCCCATAAACAATGATGTCCGGCTGCACACAATGTTTGATCATCTCTCTATACAGTTTGTCCGCCATTTCCAAATGACCCAATTTTGAAAAGCTTGATATAACCACTGAATATGGAATGCAATCACTTACCAATCCTGCTGACTGCATCTTCTTTAGATAAGAGAGTGCCATGGTCGGCATGTCAGCACCAACCAATATTTGTATCAGAGAACTATAGCTACATTTGTCAGGAGTGACACCATTACTCTGCATACTATCAAACAACTTTTGTGCTTTGGCATAGTCCTTTACCACACCATAGGCTTTAATCATCACATTAAACTCAAGGACAGTGAGCTTCTTCTCTTCTTGGCAACTAACGAAAACTCTGTCTGCTTCTAAAATGCACCCACGCTCTCCATATGCATCAATATTGGCAGAATAACACTCAGAGCTCATATGCCCTGTAAGATGAAATCTCCAGAACCATGACCATGACTTTTCGAGCATTCCTGCATCGATATACATGCGAGTCAAAGCAGATTGGGTGAATTCATCGATCTCAAGGCCCCTTTCATCCATCTCTTTTACAAGTTTTTCAGCCTCTGTAACCAGATGTCTTATAGAGTAAGCATACAAAAGAGTACGGTAACTCACTATATCGGGCTGAAGGCAAGCCTCCTTCATCTTTGCAAAATAGTTTGAAGCCAAGTCAATATTATCATGTTTAGCATGAAGAGAAATGAGAATGTTATATGTTCTTGTATCAGGTGGGCACTGAAGCTCCTCCATCTTCTGCATTAGAAAGTTCACTTCTTTCAACCGCCCATGGTTGCCACAAATGTGAATCATAGTATTGAAAGTCACAGTCGTTGGGGCAACTCCATCCTTAAGCATATTTTCAAAAGTTGTAGAAGCTTCTTGTAGCCGTCCAGCCTTCCCGTATGTGTCAATCAATGTATTATATGTATAGGTACTCAAGCTAACATGAGGAGGGTGCAGAGAACTTTCAACTTTAACAGAAGCTACTTTGTTCTTGTTGGTAATCTCACATTTCATTGAGTTACTTGATGACCACTTCGTGAAGAAACTTTCAGCCTTCTGAAACTCACCCGCCTTCTTATACAATTGAACAACAATTCCCATGGTAACCTCATCAGGTTCCATTCCCTGTTCATTCATCCTCTCAAGCCAAACCAACGCTTCTTCTTTAAACCCTCCTTTGCTGTAAACATCAATCAATGTTCCATAAGTCGAATTTATCGGTTTAATCCCCTTATCATTCATCTCCACCCACAAACTCTCAACTAGCCTCCATTTATGGGCCTTCCCAAGAATTCGAAGTACAATATTATAGTGTATGACATTCACTTCATAGCAACCTGTCATCTTAAACCACTCAAAAATCTCCAAAGCCCTCTCCCAACTGGTCTGTTCTTTCAAAATTATACTCCTTTCCTTGTTATTAAGCTTATCTTTCCAAGGCTTCAGTGCTTCGTCCAAGTCACTGACCTCATCCAAAGCTTGCAAAATCGCCGGTATGCATCCACCATACGACAGCCATTTCGTCGAACACTTGGGGTGCACTTTTTCCACCGACCCATTTCCATCTTCCCCCACATCCTTTTTCACCACAACCCTATTACCCAAATGGCGATTCCTTTTCTGGGCTTCTCGTTCCACAATTTTACTCACTTCTTTCAACCGAGTTCCCTGCCGGCGACCACCATTAGTACCATTATCATTAGTGTATTTTTGAACTCCACCCACTTTCTTCAACTCTCTGTTCGGACATTCAAGAATCCACCAGTCTTTGGGCTTCTTGGAAATGGGTACGAGATTATCTGGGGGAGAAATTGAGACTCCTACGGTGGGCGACCTAATGGTGGAACTCAGTCCATGGAAGCAGGGCGTATCCAAATACTGCAGCTTCACGAACATTTTTGGAGATGAGTAGAAGATTAAGTCAATCGAATAGAGCAGAAATGGTGAAATTCAGCCTCTTGGGTTGCTCGTGGAGTTGATAGAAGAATTGGTTCACGGAGACGGGAAGATGAATGTCAAAGCGCGACAATGGTGATAAAAAGCGAGGGAAACGATAACTGAGAAGTATAAACCTTTATTTTCCCTTTTAAATTATTATTTTTTCAGTTGAATAGGAATTTCACGCCTTAGTTGGTGGTACATCTCACTTACCTTGCCAAAAAAAGAATCAATTCATAATTTCATATTCATAAGTTTTGCCAGTTTAATCCATTAAAATTCTAAATTAATAATTGTTGTATCAATTAAAACTTTTAAATGGTGAATTAATTTAGATCCTTCGTTAGAATTTTATTTTAAAATCGTTAATCCATAATTCTCATGCATGTGTAAGATTTGTTTAAAGGTAGAGATTAACGCAATATTAGACAAAATTGTTGAAATCAAGTCAATAGTAGTGGTTTTAATTAATATGAGCGGTTTTTCATTTTTTTTTTCTATTATTCTCTAGTTTTTTTAAGAGTAATTACGTGATATTTTTTTTACTATGATAGGATTTTGAGAGAAGAATAGTGTTATTTAGGTAGTTTTTTTTGTTTATTTTAAATGAAATCAACTAAAAATAGTCATGAATCACTAACCAATGGTATAAATTGATTCACTTATGAATGTTTAGATTTTTTTTTTTAGTGCAACAAATGTGAGATGTGGAGATTTGAACCTCCAATCTCAAGGAAATGAGTTTACTATGCGATTTTTAGTCAATTACTATTAAGCCATGTTATTCTCACTTTGACTTTAGAGTTTTAATTGATACAATTATTCAATTGGGATCTTAATTGATACAACATACAATGTTTAAGGGTATAAATTGATCGGTTAAAAAGTTCAAAATATCATTTTGGTCTTATACTTTGGGACTCATTCTATTTTAGTTACTTTCAAATGTCCAAATTTAGTCTTTGTACTTTCAATAAATCTTAAAATCAATCATTATTGGTAGTTTGAAGTTAATTTTTATTGAATTTGGTAAAATAATAATAATAATTTATATTCAAGAAAAGGATACAATGTGAGTATCTTTCCAAAACGTTTAGAGGGAACACTGATAGAGACTAAATTTTTCATGGAAAAATTAACCCTAAACTAACAGTAGAAACTAATTTTAATATTTATTGAAAGCACGAGTACTAGAATTATCCATAAACTAATAGTAGGGACTGACTTAAGATTTATTGTAATTTTGAAGATAAAATCGGACATTTGAAAGTATAGAGACTAAAGTAGAATAAGTAACCAAATTGATTTTTCGCTTTTTTTAACAATATTTTTCTATGTTTGTGTCAATGTTATTTCAATATTCCAAAAATTATATTTCAACCTTACTCTTTCACAAATGTAGCGAAATATTGACATGATATAGACTAAAGTGATATTTATAGTTATATAAATTGACATAGTGCTTAATGCTTATGTAATAAATAATTTAAATAAACCCTTTAATGTCATAGTGCTTCTGTAATAAATAATTTTAATAAACCCTTTAATGTCATACACTATTTAAGATGTTGGGGGTGCTTTTAATAATAAAGAATTTTGATGTTTGGTTTCATACATATAAAAGTGAATGTATTTCGTAGTCAAACACTTCAACTATTATTGTTTCTATACAAAATTGATGTAAATTTTGTTTGCATTAGCTTCCCACATTCTTTTTCTTAATTCTACCTCCATTTTTAAAATTGATACAAATATGAGAGTGTATGCCAAAAAGTATGTTAACCTATTTTTATAAAAGTATATTTTGAATTCTAGTTTAGTAGTTGGATTTTGCCACTAATTTCATTTCAAAGCCTTTTTATTTTGATCTTTGAACTCTATAAAAATATATTCCGAGTGCTATCATTAAATCTTTGTATTACATTTAACAAAATAAGTGAGATTGCTCATTCAAGTGGGATGGGATGTCACCCGCATGCCCAAGTAGAGAGGCTGGTGAACCTCGTTGGAACTTTGACTCGATTAGGAGCTTATTTGGGCTCATCTTCTGCTAGTGTGGTATACTTGCCTCTAAATTAGACACCTTCAACCAATCAACAAATGACACATGTCCCTAAACACTAGGTCTTGTTCCTAGCAAGCTAGATATGGTAGCAATGGTGGAATAATCACTTCCTCTTCTACAAATAAGGAGTTTGAGAACATTATTGTCATAAGTTGTGTCTCCCCTATTCAATTCTTTCTCCGATTGGCTCTTGTTTAGACATCGAACAATAATTGATGCTCAATTCTTCTCTTGCAAGTATTATTTGGTATTTTATCATTTCTCCCTCAATATTTTCGTTTCCAAAAATCAAACAAGGTTGATGTGGAGTAAGTAAGCTCGAATAGGTTCCCAAAAAAAAAATCAACGAGATATCATGTACAACTTATAAAGCACATATTGAAGGTTGTGAATGATAAACATCATTTTATTGAGAATGAGCTGTTTATACCATGGACAAGAGAGTACAGAATCACTTGTACCAAGATTAAGATGACAACATAATTACAAAGCATATCATCTCATGACCTTCAAATGCTTTAGTATACACGACTAGACATGAGAGATCAATGATGCTAAAATGCTGAGAAAGGGAATGCCACTCACTTGCAGTACTTCTTGAACCACACACCAATGTTGAGGAAGCTTTCAAAATCAGATTGCGGCCTAGTACAGAAAGCACATGAATCAGCCTAAAATAGTTGGGATAATAGCATCATTTTGAGGTTGTTAAGGATAGTTTCCGAGTTTTTAGGCCCTTTTTGAAAACCATATAGTTTTTAGTTTTTGAAAATTAAACTTATAAACACTACTTCCACCTATAGGTTTCTTTGTTTTGTTATCTACCTTTTATAAATGTTTTCAAAATCCAAGCCAAGTAGTTTTTAAAAACTTGTTTCTGTTTTTTGAATTTGGCTAAGAATTCCAATTATTTTCTTAAGAAAGATGAATCCCATTGTAAAAAAATTGTGAGAAAACAAGCATAATTTTCAAAAACAAAAAACCAAGGCCCCGTTTGATAACCAATTGGTTTTTGATTTTTAGTTTTTGAAAATTAAGCTTGTTTTCTCCCAATTTCTCTACAATGGTTTTCATCTCTCTTAAGAAAACATTTGAATTCTTAGCCAAATTCCAAAAGCAAACACAAGTTTTTGAAAACTACGTTTTTTAGTTTCCAAAACATGGCTTGGTTTTTGAAAACATATGTAAGAAGTTGAAAACAAAATAAGAAAATCCATAAATGGAAATCGTATTTATAGGCATAATTTTCAAAAACCAAAAACTAAAAATCAAATGGTTATCAAACGGGACCCAAATGATTATTAAACAGGGCCTTAAGGTTGAAATTGAAATGACTTTTTCTTTAACAATCATAAACCTATCAAAGTGTTACGATAATCTTTACGTTTTACAAATGATTCTGAACAAATGTGTTCTCAAAATCCAAAACTATTCATAAAATGAGTCCAAATATGCGAGAATGTGAAAGCAGGCAAATGTGGGACCTGTCAATTGGATGAATATCATCTGGAAACATGATGACTTTTACCTCAACTCCTTTCTCCTTCAACGCTCGTGCAAACTGCATATTATATATAACCCATCATAAAGTTAAAGTATTTTGACTTAACTTATTGATATAATAAGAAATTCAAAGAGCCAGAGATTGGACGCAAATGTCTTGTCATTGTGCAATAATTCTTGGTTATAAACAAGAGCAACGCAGCAGCCATTTTATAGTCACAGAAATAGATCAGAAGGATGTAGAATTTAATAGAATGTGTTATATCTTACTTGCAACCCGTTTGAAAATGGAACACGAAGATCTTTAGCACCTAAAAGAAAAATGGTAGGTGCTTTAACCTGCAAAATCAAAATGAGAAACAAGATTTCAACGGAGAACATACACTCGGAAGAAAGAAATTTCTTAAGGCATCCTTGGAGAATGTGTGAAACTAGCAGTATAGATCAACAGGTCAACTTTCAAACTATTGTTTTAAAAAGAAAAAGAAATTCTAAAACAGAGTTGTTGGCAAAATAATTCTCCAAATAAAGATATTTTGACTAAATAACAATTATCTTCTAATTAGGATTTTTCTAAGTTTAGTTTATAACAAATCTCGCCACATTTTAAAAAAGAGAAAAAAAATATTGTCACTCACAAGACGAGGATCCTCCTCTCCTTAGAAGAGCCTTCATCGAAGAGTAATATTGATGAAGGAACCACTTCATTGAAGGGTGAAGTCCCAATGAAGGAGGCTTCTTCAATACAGTTCTCAGAGCTTACATTCTATTTTTAAAAATGAATAAACAAAATCTAGCCATATGTACAATTAGAACTGTTGGCCAAAACTTTGAGTTTTATTTTCTTCAACTTTAGCAAGAATTTTAAAATTTAGCCATATGTACTATTCAGTCATCTCTAGTTATCGTGTCTTCAGAACTGTTGACCAACGCTTTTATGAGTTCTAGTTTCTTCCAACTTCAGTGTGAATTTAAAAACATCAATGTGCCAATAAAGTAAAATAGATAGCTAGCTTTTGGCTACGTACTTTTGAGACATGTAGAATGGGAGATTTGTTGTACAAGTGGATTAGGTGCTCAGCAGATGGTGCTTCTGTGAAGCAATTCTTCCATTCCCTTCCATAAGATTCCACATAACACCAATCAGGAATATCTGATGTGCCAACCATTAAAGCAAGGTTACACACAGGATTTCTTGCAGCAGCTGCCACAAATCTATCTGGTGCCTGCAACATTTAGAAAACAGAAGGGGTTCAATTTATAAGGAAATTATTTCCTTTTCAAAATTTCATGTGCCTCCTTGGCAACCAAATGTAGTAGAATTAGGCAATTGTCCTGCAGACTAATCAAGCTGGCCATAATACTCATGGATATCAAAAGAGAGAGATAGATGAAGAAGAAGAACAAAAGAAACCAACCAACCTCCATATGCCATAAATCCCAGCATTAAGAGGAGTTCAGGATGATTTTTCATGAAGTGGTTTTAAGGGAAGTTTTTTTCTATAAACACCTTTAGAAGAAAGCACTAATTAAGTGTTCCATTACAAGAACACTAATTAAATACTTCTTTGAAAAGTATTTTAAAGTGTTTTTAAATTCTTTTAAGATTTTGAAAATCACTTTGGATTATCTGACCAAACTTTATGAAATTAGTTAGGGCCCTTGCAAATTTAACTAAAAACAAATGGAATATTGCAAATGTAGCTATATTTTTTCTCTTTTGCAAATATAGCTACGTTTGCAATATCTCATTTGTTTTTAGTTAAATCTGCAAGCGCCACTTTACAAATACTCTAATCTGTTTTGCTACCCATTACAATTCTCCAAATTAGTTTATAGGTATGGAAACAACTGGGTAGGGAGAAAATGCAAGTCAAAATATCACCAGATTAGTGGACTGATGCATGATGTGCACCATCATATTTTCAAGTGTAGCTTGGCGGGGTAAAATTAAGATTTAGAAAAAAATTTGTGGAAAATCCTTTACTAATCACGCAGAATCTAAATTCCATGTAAAACCATCAATCGGACATGGGATTTAATTTCAGAAAACGCGAACTCAAAAAGTTGTGTTAACCACTCAACCTGGCCAATCAAATGAGTTGTCAAAAAACCTCCATGAGAACCACCAAGAACTGCAACTTTAGATGGACTGGCAAGTCCCTTGTCGATAATATGATCTACTGCGGTAATTACATCATTGACATCCTGGGAAAAAATAGATAAAAAGATAAATAAAATATTCTATCCAGTGACATTATGAGAAAAATGGTCATCATGGTCGCAGTAAAATGGAAATTCTTAACAAAGAAAAATAATAGATTGAAAACCTATATTCATTAAAACTAGTACCTGGGACCCAATTTTTCCTGGAAGAGATTGCAACGCGTCCTCACCAAACCCCAATGAACCTCTGACATACCATATCAAAGCAACGAAAGAACACTCTTTATGTAGTAACACTATATCTAATATAAAAAACATAATTTTTCATTCGCCTCAATCTCACTTACAAGCAAATGACTTTTTCAAATATGGCTCTCAAATAAGTCTGTCAAACATTTGACGTGCAGTAATTAAACCTAACCAATCCTTTTTTTCCCAAAAGATGGGAGTAATCCTTATATGAGGTTTTCAATAATAAAGACTCAAGTAGTAGAAAAACTTGAGAGAAGGGCTCCAGTAGATATATAGGCTTATTATGTACATATCACCAACTGAAAGTTGATTAATTTGACCCACTTCTATTGCAAAAACTTCTAGGTATAATTCAACCCAAATTAAGATTGGAGGAAAAAAAAAATAAACCCACCTATAGTTCACAACCAAAAGATTGAATCCTAGTGAAGCGAGAAATGCCAAGGACTTTGAGAAGCTTGATATTGATGTAGAATGTGGACCGCCGTGAAGGTTAACAATAACTGGATTCAACTCATTACCTTTGACGGACTTTGAAGACACAAAGATAGCTTCAAAAGGTTCGCTAGCACCTGAAATGATTTAATTATTCAGTACTATAAGAAAAGAAAATTTCCTAAATGAACTGAACTATCAAACATGGCTTTCATCAGTTTTAAAGGGTAAAATTTTCATATAAGAAGAAACACAACTCACTTGTTTTCATTTGCATTTTATAAACTCAAAAATGCCCTATAAACCAACTTTACATCAGGGAAGGTCGCCAGATATAGGAACATACGCAGATCATCTATATTTTATCATTAATAGCATCAAGAAAGTTGACTGAAACATGTTATCTCACATCTAAATCTTCATGAAAATTGGATTAGCTAGCTCATTGCCCTTGTATGACAGCTTTTTATTCGTAAGTTAGACAGTAAAAGATTTTTTTTTCACTACAGTAAAAGATTATTATTTTTTGAATTTAAAAGAAAGAAAAAAGAAATTAATGAAGTTCAGTACAATTGCACAATTAGCACACAATTTTAATTAGGGGAATTGTAATGGGTGGCAAAAAATAGTAGGATATTTGTAAATCTAGTCATGGTTTTTGGAGATTTGGAAATATAGCAAAACTTTTTAAATCTAATTTTCATTTTTTTATTATTCCAATTTTACCCTCATTGATGTATCAACATGTATATCAGTAGTATATTTAATATACTTTATATTTGGTATATCAATAGTATATCAGTAGTATATCTAATATACTTTATATTTGATATATCAATCAACTGATATATACCTAACACGAAGTATATTAATAGTATATTACTGATATACTACTGATACACTTTTTTTTAGGTATATCAATTAAATGATATACTCTATATGAAGTATATCAGTAACATATTAAGGATATTTTACATATTTGATATATCACTAATATAGCTAACATTGAGTATATCAGTAGTATATCAGTGATATGCTTCATCAATTTAAGTGACGAATAACTATTGATAAAGTCAAAAACCAAAATAGAGTATATCAGTGGTATATCTAATATAATGAATCAGTACTGATATACAATAGAAATATTTCATATTAAGTATATCAGTGAAATAATATACCTAAAATGAAGTATATTAGTACTATACCATTCATCCACTACTAATATAGTACTAGTGCATCAACAAAAAAGTAGTGACCAAAATCCATTAATAAAATCAAGAACTAAAATCAAGCATATCAATAGTATATCACTGATATACTTCATATTATGTATATCTCATAGATGAATTACTGATATACACTTGATGTACTTCATATAGGTATATCTGATATACTGATTATGAATTATCGATATACTATTAATATATTTTATATTAGAAATGTCATTTCATTGATATACCTAAATAAAGTATATCAGTAGTATATCGTTGATATACTTCATATTAAGTATATCTGATATACTGAATAGAAATTACTGTTATATTCTTGATATACTTCATATTAGGTATTTTTGATAGACTATTGATATATTGAATATTAGAAATTTCATTTCATCGATATACCTAAATAAAGTATATCAGTAGTATATCACTGATATACTTCATATTAAGCATATCAACAGTACATCACTGATAGACTTTTGATATACTTCATATTGTAAAAACGTATACTTCATATTGTAAAAACGTGGGAAGTAGGATTAAATGAAGGACTATTTTGGACTTTTTGCAGATTCTGTTTGGGCTAGGCTGACTTTTTGCATTATTTGCAAAGGGGATAAAGAGGAGACACGCTTGCAATTGGACCAAACTTTTTTGTCATTATTGCAACTGCCCATTTTAATTATTAGAAATAATGAGGAAGGGACTATTTTGAGGTTACTTCCAGTAGAGAAGGAAGTTTCTTCCACAGTCCTCACAGCATAAATAATTGATTATCATAATAATTATAGGGTCAAGATGTTTTTTACTTCATGATACAAATCTTCTTATAACCAAAAGCACTGTAGTACTAAGAATTTCTCTCATTATGGTAGTCTAAGTATAGGCTTTAGGCATAGGTATTCTAAGGATGCATTCCTGCAACATTTGATCTAAATAATAAAAATGTAAATATATCATTTGGACGATACCTTTTGTCAGGCAGTTGGAAACATCCTTGACTGGAATCTTCATTATACTGAACTGGAGAGATGAGATAAGACTTTTAACCTGTATCATTAAGTGCGGTTTACTTAATCATGAAACTTTTGGGATAACCTTTAGGGTATCTACATTAAAAAAGAAAATAACAACCTTCTCAGAGCATTTAAAGACGGGGCTTGATACATCCAACCAACTCCATGCAGCATTCTTAGTTTCTTTCTCAATAAGACAACCATACTTGAGTTGAGGAATATCTACTGGGCTGCTAGAAACTGCAGATGGGAACTTACAAAAGAAAAAATTGTTAAAAATCGGTTCCAGGGAGCAAGCTTATCAGTAAAGATCTCATTTCCACATTACCAGCAACAACGTTGTCTCCATCTAGAGCAAGAACATTCCAGGAGAAGTTTGAGTTGGCTGGACTGATGCGTGATACTTCACCACTGTTAAACGTTCAATAAACAAAATGTCATCAGATAATATAATTTGGACCACAAAGTTTAGGCAGAATTCAAACATAATTTTTTTTAAAAAAAAATTAAATTGCCTTAAAGTATCTATGGAAAGTATTGCATCACTGCTACGCCATATAGACGATGTAATAACAGTGCATCCATCAGAAAGCCATGGATTAGCCAGGAAACTGTGTGAATAGAGGCCAGGAAAGAGGTTGTCCTCGGCCCAGTGCACCACAGGAACCTTCAAAAGTAATTTATACAAAAAAAAAATGTTATGAAAGGCATATTGAAATTTTAGGAAAAATAATTAGTAAATAAACAAGATAACTTCAAAGCACATCTTATTTAGTAATTAAAACATCATCTAATTGAACATCAATGCAATGTCTCTTCCTTAAGAAGCACAGACACAGTGATACGTTAATGTTTATACATTTTAATGATTCTCATGGTAAAAATTTGTTTTAGTTCATGATGCTTAAGCATTTAAGATACAATGTTTAATGTCAAAGTATTCTAGATAGTGCCAAACCAAAATGTCAATTTTCTAAATGATTTAACATCTTAACAAAAAATGGAAATTTAAAGACAATAAGTTATATATATTTCATTCTCAAAATGTGCGTGCGTGTACAACACATATTTGGCACATGCTCTAATATTTGAACACATACGTTGCACCATCACACAGATGAAACTAGTTCAAAAGAAATCAACCGGCCAACAAATTTTCACGTTAAACATTGTTTTTGTATTTAAAAAGGAAAAGGACATGCAAAACCTCACCACGTCAACAATATTGTCACTAAAACTAAGTTTTCCATCTGTAGGCCAGTTGATTCTGTGAAGAGAATTTGTTGCAGAATGGGCGCCCGTGTCAACTGAAGAATGTGCAGATAAAAATACAAGAACCTTCCCATCTGGGCTGGAAAATGTTATCATTCATAACAATCAGTGTCAATGCTGTTGCTCATCTTATGCATTATTGCATAGACATCCAATAGAATAGAGGTTGCATGTTAAATGATGACCAATAAGAATAATTTGCAAAAAGTGATCAAATGGGAAAAGTATATACACATCAAATAAAATGATCTAAATTGATGCTTTAAGCATGAAATACCTTCTAAAGCAACAATATAGATGTAATTATAAAGAGGAAAATGATTAAATGACATGCGAGGACCATAAAAAGGGTACTCCAACCTTACAAGGACCATAAAAGAGTTAACTTAAAAACCTTGATCAGTTATTTATCTGTTTAAACAGGCTTGTTTTTCCCTAATGTATCAAATACAATTTTTAAAATCACAAAACAAAAAAAGTTGTGTAATGCTTACAAGCGTTTATGTAAAGAGGTCTGGAACTAAAAACACATGCAAACAATTGAACAGAAATAGAGTAAGATTTTAGTCTCCCCTCATCATATGTATCAAAGTAGCCTGTAGCACTTATGTCTATCATCCAAATTGGATAAAGACTTTACAGAAGTTAAAGTTCCAAGCCTCCAAGGTACTGTATTGGATGTGGATGCTAGAAGAAAAAGGGAAAATAAAACTAAATTTAGGCAAACAAACACTGAAAGGTAATGAGATAAAAATGTACCTGAACCGAGGAAAGAAGGCACTACTTATGTTCTGAGTTAGCTTATAGAGGGGAAAATCCTCCTTTGATCCATCTCTGGACAACATTAAAAGAAATTTAGAATGTCCAGACTGAAATGATATTAGTAAAAATCCATCAAAGAGAAGAAAAAAGGTATAACACACTTGAGTTTACGTTCATTGACTTCTGATCCATAATCCGGAGACTTAATTGCAAATAATGCACAAGGCCGATTATAGCAGTACTTAATACCAAGTTTTCTAGGCTCTGATGACCACCCAACAAAAACTAAATATTGATGTTCGCCAATAGATGGAGCCCATACAACTTGACCCACACTCAAAGAATGCTCGATTATTTTCACATGCCTTACCTCTCCGCTGTTAAAGATAAACCAAAAAGGAATTCTCAACAAAGTTTTCAAAATCTAAAAATGTACCTTATTTTGTCAATATTAACACGGGTAACAATTGAAGCACACCTGTCAATGTTGATGACAAAGAGAGCAGGCTGCCTTTTACCTGCATAAGCTTCCCCCCATTCTTCCTCAAAATCCCCTTGACCTTTCCAGTTATTAGAATCATTATTTGTTGAGCAACCTTTTTGATATCCAGAATCAGTAAAAGTTGGTTTGGAGGGTGTAGGTTCCTCCGCAACATAAGCAATGTAAGTTTCATTTGAATTCCAAGAGATTCCCTCAAACCTATAATATAGAAAGAAAATAAAAATTTGAATCTTATGGTCGAAGACATAGAGTTATAAACTATTTACCAAACACAACCAACCATATACCATTATGACTCAGTTATTGCTACTTCTTTATTACAGATGCTATAAAGCCACTCACCAGAAAAATTAGTACACCTTGATGAATAACTTCTATCCAAAGAGGTACAAATAACGAATATCATTTATGTTTTTTAAGAATTTTAAGAGACGTGAATGCAAAATGATAATTACAAAATGAACATTGATTTAACATAAAATTCACAATTAAAAAATTAGTACAACTGATTCATTACCATCCATCAGTATATATTGAGCCATGAGTAGATTGGGGGATGTGAAACTCCTTTTCGATTTGACCTGCACTCCAAATTTCCAATTGAACTGGAGAATCATTTTCAGGATTACGAACTGCAAGAAATTTGGAGCCTGATGGCGATGGCACTATCGTAGAGACTCCAATCATTTCAACAGGAAATGGCGTCCATTTAAAGTTTGCTGAATTGTCGCCATTTCCCTTGGAAATGTGAGCTGACAGAGTATATTTTCTCCTCTTATTTGCTAGAAGTCTTGCTTGGCTAATTGAAAACGTTGCCACGGAGTCTCCTATGAAAAATAGGAATAGAATTAACATTGCCAGGCAGATAATCTTATAACAATAGGCACAGCCGCACAAGAGTGGTAAATGCACTAGCATAACCAACAGCAATCATACCACTTTCAGACTTAAACGTCCATGCTTTATCAATGCAAGGAATTTTTGTGAATTCTTGAAGTAATTTGGACTGTTCAGCATATTCTTCCTCCGCTGTTGGATCAATCCCAGATGGAAACTCCTCAATGACGGCACTAATCTTTGAACCATCCATGGCCAAGGCAGTTGACAGTTCTCTACTGCAACATTAATTGGGCAAAAAATGATGAAAATGTTAAAGGAAACAATAAAGAAGTTACATGAAGAAATCAAGATACCTACACACGAATCACGGGTTTACCAAAATTTCAGTTTCTATAAAATTGGCACACCCGATTTCTTTCTTTCTCTGTCCCTACATGTCCATCAAATAGTGGCCAATAATTATGTACTTGCATTATACATAACGTTTTACAAAAATTGATAGATTGAAGTAGAATTGCTCAGTAAATTTGTCAAAACTTGGCATGGTACCAAAGCTTTTACCTCCAAGCATAATCATTTAAACTCCCTCCTCACCAAAATAAAACTATGTGAACCTCCTCCTCATTGAATCTCAAAAGAACCACAACTCACAATCTTAACCATTCCGCCCATACTCTAACCAAACTGAAATAGATTATCATTTTACTTGTAATTTGTAAGAGGTAGTTACAATTATTCCGATTGCTACATTCAATCATCATCTCAACCTACATCAGAATTTGTTCAATAACCTCAAAAACAAGCTCGCAGTGCACAGTCATTGCCTCTCCAGCTTAAGGAAGTGAGTTAAACAATTATGTTTTTTAAACAAAAAGAAAAGGTTCTTCAGAAGCGATCAAAAAGAGATGCAAGCCTAAAATCATCAGTTTACCAGAATTTCAGATTCCATACAACAAGTGCATCCATTTCAATCATTAATTTGCCCATCGAAATATGATCAAAAACTGACATATAGTTACGTACTTGCATTACATTCTATTTACATTTGCCTTCAACAAAAACTGATCAATGGAAGTGGAATTGCTGAGAAAATTCATTAGTATCTTGGGTTGAGTTTCATTTTGTTACTGGCGTTTATGGTGTTTGGATTTTGGATTATTCTAACAGTGCCTTCTTGTTAGAAGTTTGTGGAGCCTTTGTTTGGAAAGGTCATGCATAAGAGAGTAGAAGATTAGTGGGAGATTTTATTGCGAAGTTAGTGACTTTGGTGTTGTTCCTTTTGATTATGAATTTTTTGAGGTAGTGTAGTGGTTTTTCCAGTTGACAGGAGATTTTCAGCTGTTCATCCTGTATTTTTGCTTTGGGCTTGATTAAGATCTTCCTTATGGATTTTGTCAGATTTTTAAAGTCCATCGAGTCTCCATTTTTTGTTGTCTCAGTCCTACTTTTGCATAGAATCTTATATTTGAAGAAGGTGAAGGCTAATGCACAGAATGCATAGTTTTGTGGTTGGTTCTTTGTTTCTAGCTCAACTCCTCTTGGTTTATTCAGTTAGATTCCGCAAGAATCAAGTCTCATCATGGTGTTCTCTCTGTAGGCCTTTGATATTTTTTCCTTCTTTGATTTATGTCTTATTTAGAATGCTTTCTTTTTATTATTTTCTGTATTCACTCCCTTGTGGAGTTTGTATCTTTTGAGCATTGTTCTCTTTTCATTTTATCAATGAAAAGTTTCGTTTCTTCTTCAAAAAAAACTGACAACTCAGCCATGGACCAAGGTATCAACGAAATTTGTTAAATCACCAATCAACCAAAAAGCTTAAGCTGATGGGTTATGATAAATTTAATTATATCAATACTCTAACACTCTCCCTCACTTGTGGGCTTAGAAATTTGTAAGAAGCCCAACAAGTGGAAATCAATATTAATTGGAGAGGAAATGACATTACAGGGTTCGAACTCAAGACCACCTGCTCTGATACACGTCAAATCACCAATCAACCCAAAAACTTAAGCTGATGGGTTATGATAAATTTAATTATATCAACACTCTAACAAAATTTATGTTAGTCACTTGTCGTGGATAGGTGTGGTTTAAATAAAAATGCTAGTAAAGATAATAAAAACATTACACAAGCGAATTAAAGAAGCTCTAAAGAGATTGAACAGAAAAAAATCAGCATAACGATAAGAATTGAACGAGAGAGAGAGAGAGAGAGCTTACGAGAAGAAGCAAGTGGCTCTGAGAAATGGAGAGCAGTGAGAAGGAGAAGCAGTAGCAGCAGTGGCGAGGAGTGGAAGACGAAGGAAGTTGACGCCACCAGTGAAATTGATGCCTGAAAAGGCCATTTAGATTCCACGGGAATAACGTGATTAAAAATTAATTAATTAATTATTTATTTATCCTTAAAAAGGAAAATAATAATAGCTCCGGCGGTCCACTTTCAATAAGCCCAATAGAACAGTGGGCTTGATCCGTACTTTAATGGCCCTTTTCACAAGTCCCCTTTCTTAATTTATAATTATCAAAAAATTTTAAGTTATAGAAAATACTCTATCTTGTAAGTTGTTTCAATAATATTCTTGAATTTTAAAAATTTTTATTAATATTTTTGACCTTTTAAAAAATTTTAAAATACCTTTATCGTTAAATTTTGGACGAAAAATATTAAAGTTTCATTAATATCCTTGACCTTTTAAAAAATTTCAAAAATATCCTTACTATAAAAGGTTTCTTCTTCTTCATCTTCATGCAAATTCTTCTTCCATGAAAACTAATGAGAAGCTTTAATTATTTGTCATATATTCATAGACCAAAAGTTTTTATTCTCCTTCATCACAACAATCCCAAGAGCTTGACAGCTTCAAGATGATTTTTGCTTCATTCTTGAATTTTTCATGTCATTGACTTAATTTTGTTGATAGTTTTTTCGTTGTTATTTCCTTACCAGTCACTACCCATCAGCTTTCCTTGAATTCATTTTAGGCTCAATAAATGAAAACATTGACATAAGTAGTTCTAACACTTCTTAAATAGTTTTAAAAAAAAACACATATCAAACTTTTGATTAATTAACCTTGTAAATTAGACCAAACCCGCCTTCTTCAAGTTTATTAGCATTTGGAAAGTTGAAAGCAATGTATATCTCCATCACTATCTTAATTTGTGGCATCTAAATGTTTTCTCCTCCAACGAAACTTGAATATAGAAAACACAACATTCAAAATGAATGGTAGAAAGATAATATGAAAACAATATAACTTATTTAGAAAATAAGACTAGGAAAGGAAAAGAAAAAAAGAATCAAGGTCGTCAAATACTATCAAATGGACCAAATAAGCTTCATAAACTCAAAATCCATAACCATAACCCTCTCTCGTAACTCTCCAAAGACAAAAAAAATCTTACTTATGTCTTCCTTTACTACTCATTCATTGTAATTGAAATTCTCCTTTGCTCTTCACTAACATACACAAATAGAGAGAGCAAAAAGAAGAAGAAAAAAGCTTTCATTTTTTTTCTCTCACTTATCTTCTTTATACTTTTAAAAAGAGAAAACTTGATTTCAAACTCAGTTTTCATTTTGGTGTTCTATTGCACATAACTTTTATAAGCAAGTCAATAAAGGTATTTTTGAATTTTTTTTTTTTTTTTTTAAAGTTAAGGGTATTAATGAAACTTTAAATGTTTTCCATCCAAAACTTAACAATAAGAGTATTTTTGAATTTTTTTTTAAAGGTCAGAGATATTAATAAAACCTTTTAAAGTTTAGAGGTATCATTGAAACAAGGCACAGAGTTAAATGGTATTTTCTATAATTTAATTGCCTTACCAATAATTATGTGGTTTAAATAATATATTGCATTGCCATAAATACCCTTCTAAATCTCAATAAATATTTTATATTTTCAAAATTCAAAATTTTGCAAGTATACAAAAAAAAAAATCAAAACTCTCCTCTTTGTGTGTGTGGGTGTGTATATATATATATATATATATATATATATATATATATATATATATATTATTTTGGTTAAATTATAAATTTAGTCCTTAAACTTTTTAAGTTTGTGTCTAGTAGGTCTTTAAACTTTTAAATTTGTGTCAAATAGATCCCTAAATTTTCAATTTTGTGTCTAATATGTCCTTAACCTATTCGAAATTTTTAAAAAATCAACTGATCTATCAAATATAAAAATGAATTTTATGAATAATAGTATATAGCATTGATATTTATGTCTTCTTCCCAATAGAATAACACTTATATTGATCCTCATTTAGCTAATGAGTTGAATATCGCCAATATTCATTTTTCTTACAAAACTTTACACATTTATCTATCAATTCTCTATCAATAGTGCCAATATTCATTTATCTATCAATTAATTACACATTATTTATTGTCAACATGAGCATAGCTCAACTAACATAAAAACACGTACTCTCGACTAAAAGGTCTGATCGATACTACACGCAAGTGCACGTGATCGAAGTAATAAGAAACTATAAGTATTCTAAAGCATCGTACCCAAGGGAACGAGTTTTAATAAAGTTTATTAAAATGACACAAAATTGTTGACAAATTGCAACTTAAAGTAACTGTGGGTATAAAAAGGTTTGTGAGGTGTTTTGGCTAAAAGAAAAATTGTTTGAAAAATCAATGGAAATGAATAAGGGATTCAAGATGCTAATGCCCATTTGGAAAGAAAATGCAACAAAAAGGCAATTGCAATCATAGCTAACTCAAGAACTAAGTAAACCGAATTCAACTCCTATTCAACCTTCTATGAAGTATCTTTAGGAGGCTAAGTGATTAAACCTATATTTCTATGACTAATCTAACTTAGATATATCTGTGCACAACTCTAGTGATTTTGGAGTCTCGCCCTATGTCTAGGGTCGATGTTTTAGGACTTATGTATAAGTCTTTTCCTCCATTGCTTTTGCGACATCCGCTTCCCTTAACCCTTTCGGTATTAAGTTATAGCTTGGCAAGCAACACTAGATGGCCAACTAGGGTTTACCCAACATTGAACTCACCAAAAGCAAACAATAGTTCAAGTGTTAGCTAAATTGTTTTTGCTATCGAGCCTTACATTTTTCCTCTAGGGTATTCACAACTTGAATCCCTAAGGAAACTTAGCTCATCATAATAAAACTAACAAAAAACAGCAAGCTTGAATTGATAAAATTCATTGATATAAAAGAGAATTGAAGATAACCCAAGAACACTTACAATCAAACTTGTATAACAACTTTACTTTGCCAAAGGATGCTATGGATTCAAAATTAGAAGATTCTTTAACTTTAATAAAATGCTAAGAAGAAAATACAAACCAGTAGCTAACTCTCAAATTAAATAACAGAAACAAAAATACAATGCTCGCAGAAATCGAATGGAAATTCAACTATACTAAAAACTCTTTCCTCTCGACTCAATCGAATAAGAAATATGTTCATAACCATCCCCAACTCTCGTTGAGATGGGATTGACAAAGAGGTTCGAGATTGGAATATAAAAGAAATTACAGCATCAATTAACTTGAAAATAAAATCCACAATTAGTGAAGAAAACCCAAAAACAAAAACGAAAATCTTCCTTCAAAATCGAGCTCTCTTCTCACGACCTTCTTTTCCAAAATATATAGGGACTTCATGCTAGGGTTCCCCTCCTGGTTGATGGACAATTACAACTCAGAATCTAGCTGAAATCGTGAGCAATTTTCTTCTCGAAATCCCTTAATTTACATTTTTTCCTTAGTTTCCAGATCTGTCAAAATTGCAATTGCTGCAATTGCAATGTTGTTGCATTCCGCAAAAAAATTGCACCAAAACATTAAGTAAGTGTGAGTTTCCTTCTTCTTTTGTTCTCTTTTCTCAACTCATTTAATTTAAGGGTCTTCCAACAATAATGTGATTAAATTCAACATTTTTTCTATTTTTCATCAAATAATATGAATAAAATTCACAAGTATAACTAAGTTTAAAGGCTAAATAATTCTCATGAATGAGAATTAACAAGGTCAAAGATTCGAATCTCCCACCCCGCCATATTGTTAAACTAAAAAAAAACATATCTTTCTTATTATATAATTCCAAATATGTCCCTTAATTGGAGATTTATTTTTGGACTATTATGTCCAAATGCTAATTTTATAATTCCAAATGTGTCCCTTAATTCATTCTTGGACTATTATTTATTGTCCTTATTTAATTCTTAATTTTACAAATTGTGTCATTAACAATTAACTCTAGAGAATAAATGAATTACTTAAATTTAATTATGTTTAAATAAAATTAAACAAACATTGTGGAACTTTTTTTAAAAAAAGTTATATTGTTTTTTAAGTCTTGAATATATTATATATAATCATTATACAAAAAATGAAATTAACACAAAGAAAATAAAAATGGAATTAATAGATTGGTAAAGGTTTTTTTTTTTCTTTTTCTTTTTTTAACTTTAATGTAATGTAGTTACGGTTTTTTTTCTTTTTAAATGGCAAGCCCACTCAAAAGGTTTCATCAAAACCACTTTGATTCATGTATTGCAGTTACTAATCAATATTGATTTTTTATTTTTTTTTTTAAATGGACCACTCCATCTCCACTAAGCCTTGCAATCTCTCCCTCTCTCTTCTATGTATAATTGTTTTTATGCATATTCAAATTTCTTTTGAGTGGTTTTCAAAATGGAAAAAAATATAGAGGGCTCCAACGGATACTTTTCGGAGAGTTCTCCAGAAGTCCCGCTGTGGGCGATTAGGGCAGCCTCGAGTCTGCGATTTTTGGAGCTTTCTTGAGCTCATTAGAAAGTGAGGCCGGAGCTTTCCTCCTTCGTCCGGCTTGATGGAAGAGGAACTATTTCACAAGCGCTTGGAAAAGCTAAAAATTAGAGATGACGAAAAAGAGGTTGTGGAAGTGCATGATGATGATCTGGACGAGACGGAGAAAATCCTGCAAAACACAACCATCTGCAAAGTTTTATCAAGTAAGGCGATTATAGCAGAGATTTTTAAAACGATCATGCCCAGAATATGGAATCTAGAGGACAAGGTTGAGATAGGCATTGTGGACAAAAATATATTCCTCTGCTCTTTCCGAAACACCACAGAAAAGCAGAGAATCATGGAGGGAGGTCCGTGGATCTTCGATAAAGCTTTAATAGTTTTTGATGAACCCAAGAGCAATAGAAGCATCACAGCGCTGGAATTCAAGTATACGAGTCTATGGGTTCAATTTCACGAGATACCGCTGGTCTGTTGTTCAAAGAAGCTGGCGATGGCTCTAGGAAATGCTGTTGGAAAGTTCGAAAGAGTAGACCTGGATGAAAGAGGTAGATGTTGGGGAAAAACTCTCAGGGTTAAAGTTAAATTGGATTTAACGAAACCTCTTCAACGGGCCACAAGGTTAAAGGTAGGATCCATGGCCGAAGAAAGGTGGGTTCAAATATTGTACGAAAAATTACCCGAATTTTGCTACCGATGTGGATTAATTGGACATCTCCTCAAGGACTGTGAGGCAATAGGGATCGAAGACAAAGAAGACGAATATCAATTTGGCCCATGGATGAGGGTTGGTTCCTCCATGAAAGGTTATCAGAGGCCGGCGATAGTGGATGAAAAGTGGGGAAGCTCTAGAGGAAGAGGCAGAGGGCGCAATCAGGGTTATAGAGACCAAGGAGAGGGAAGGTGGAATGAAGCTGAAGGAATTTCAGGTTTAAGGGAAGCAGAAAACAAGTGTTGTTCATCGGAGAACAACCCAACTCCAAGTCAACCTGATACTGATCAAGATAAAGGAGAGGGTGCAAAAGTTATAAAAAAAAAAAAAAGCCAAGCAAACAAGAAGACACCAATCAACAGACATCACCGGTTTATACGTTAAGCAAGAAGGAAGACAAGGAGACAAGATCAGATAAGGATCAAAGGTATTGCCAATCAGATCTCAAGGGCAAGGAGGTAAGGAAAATCAATGAAGAACAAGTGGAGAAAATGGAAACCTTGAATATTGGAAATGTCACTCATATTAGAGGAGAAGCCAGAGAACTTTGTGATAGTGACGATCGAGTGAGTAATCATCCAGAAACGGATCCAGGAAAGGAGAAGAATATGAAAAGTTGGAAAAGGAGAGTCAGAAAAGAGGAGACTCCAAGTATGGAATTATCAAACATTGAAGGGGGAGCAACTACAAGAAAGAAACATGGTATAGAGGAGAAAGAAAGAATTGGAGGAAATAAAAAGGTGTGTTTGTTAAGCTCTGAAGTTCTTGGAGGGATATCGGCGGAGGCTGGAGACCAGCCCCGCCGGACGTCATGAAAATCTTCTGCTGGAACGTTCGGGGTTTGGGGAATCCCCGAACGGTCCGTGCCCTTCGCCATAAGGTGAGAAGTTTAAAACCCCAGCTAGTGTTTTTGTCAGAAACTAAAAATGATGGCTCTGGAGGAGATAGATGTAAAAGAGACTTGAATTTTGACAACTGCTTTAGTGTTCCTAGCTTGGGAAGAGGGGGAGGACTAAGATTCCTCTGGAACAGGGATACTGATTTGCAGTTATCTTCTTTTTCAAAAGGGCATATTGATGTAGTGATTAAGGGTGAGAAGGGTTGGTGGAGATTTACGGGTTTCTACGGAAATCCAAAGCAAGACAAAAGATCGGAATCCTGGAAACTCCTAGAAAGACTCCATGATTTGTCAGACCTCCCTTGGATTATCGGAGGTGATTTCAACGAGATTATGTTTGATTCAGAAAAAGAAGGGGGAGCGAGGAAAAGTAGAGCTCAGATGGAAGTTTTTTGCGATTCCTTAGATCGGTGCAACTTGATCGATGCTGGATTCATAGGACCTCCCTTCACTTGGTATTGTGGTAAGTACATAAATAATGGCATTAGAGAGAGACTCGATATATACTTTTGGAACCCTCAGTTAAAGGCTATGGCCCAGAAGTTAGTTGTTGAGCATGAGAGGTTCCATAACTCTGATCACAGGCTGATAATAGCTTCATTGGAGTTTGAGAGGCAGAATATGTGGGAGGAGAAAAGGAGGAGACCCCTGCGTTTTGAGGAACATTGGGTGGGCTTCGAAGCTTGCACTTCAATCATGAATGAATGCTGGCAAAGCCAGAGATTCTCGAATTCAAACCAATTTGTGAAGAATATCAATGTTTGCCTTGGAAGGTTAAAGTGTTGGAATCGTATCAGACTGCAAGGGTCCTTGGGAGAGGCTATTAAAAGGAAAAAATTGAGAGATTCAACTTATGGAAAGCTCCCTTGATGTCTCTCCCATTCAGTTGGAGAGAGCCGAAAATGATTTAGAAAACCTTCTTGTTGAAGAGGAGATCTACTGGAAGACTAGGTCGAGGGAAGACTGGCTTAAGTGGGGAGACAGAAATACGAGTTGGTTCCACTACTGGGCGTCCCAAAGAAAGAAAAAGAACACTATAACTAGGATCTGGGACGTGTTGGGCAGGTGATAGATTCTCCTAAGGAAATAGGATTAGTGGCCACTCAGTACTACCAAAATTTGTTCACCTCTTCCAATCCGAATATAGAAGCTATGGAAAGATCGACCGAGAATTATAGCACGAGAGTTTCAGTTGAGCAAAATAGGACCTGGTCTCGTCCCTTCACCAAAGAAGAAATAGAGGTGGCTTTGAAAAGCATGAGTCCTAACAAGGCTCCTGGTCCTGATGGAACATAAGCTCTCTTTTACCAGAGGTTTTGGGAAATTATAGGAGATGAGACCTCCAGAATGTGTCTCCGTGTTCTGAATGGGGAGGATGATTTGAGACCGATAAATAAAACTTGGATTACCCTTATTCCAAAAAAGGCTGATTCTAAGCATATGGCTGAATTCAGGCCTATTAGCCTTTGTAACGTTGTGTATAAGATCATAGCTAAAGTGCTGGCTAATAGATTGAAAAGAGTGCTTGGAGACATTATTTCTCCAACTCAGGCAGCTTTCCTTCCAGGTCGTCTAATCTCTGATAATGTCCTGTTGGGGTTCGAGTGCATTCATGCCATTAACAGTAGAAGGAAAGGGAGAGAAGGTCTTGTTGCTATGAAACTCGATATGAGTAAAGCCTATGATCGCGTTGAGTGGCCTTTTATAAGGAAATCGATGGAAAAAATGGGATTTGAAGAGTTGTGGATAAACAGAATTATGAGTTGTGTGGAAACGGTTAGCTATTCTGTTCTCACCAATGGGATCCCCAATTCTGAGTTCCTTCCTTCCAGAGGTCTTAGACAGGGGGACCCCCTCTCCCCGTATCTTTTCATCATTTGTGCTGAAGCGCTCACAAATTTGTTGAACAGGGAAGTTTCTTCTGGCAATCTTAGTGGCTTTCGTATAAATCCTTACTGCCCTACTCTAACCCATCTTTTCTTTGCAGATGACAGTCTCATCCTGTTTAAGGCGAGGAAGAAGGAGTGCGAGATAATAACGGACGTGTTGAAGACTTACGAAAAAGCTTCAGGGCAGACGATTAACCTAGAGAAGTCCACGTTTATGGCTAGCAAAAATGTGGGTAACGCGGAGACAATTGAACTCAGTAGGATCCTGGGTATCAATCACTCAAGGGATTTGGGGAACTATCTCGGTATGCCTTCACAAGTGGGGAAAAGCAAGTGTAAGGTATTCGGAAGGGTGAAAGAGAGAGTTTGGAAAGTGCTCCAGAACTGGAAGAGCAATCTGTTTTCTCTTGGGGGGAAGGAAGTTTTAATCAAGTCTATAGCTCAAGCCATACCCAACTACACCATGAGTTGCTTTAGGCTCCCGAACAGGATTTGTGAAGATATCAATCGCCTTTGCACTGGTTTTTGGTGGGGTCATTCGAAAGGTAAGAAAAAGGCTCATTGGGTGAGCTGGAAAACTCTTTGTAGAAGTAAAGATAGAGGAGGGTTGGGCTTTAAGGAGTTCAAAGCGTTTAATCAAGCTCTTCTTGCCAAACAAAGTTGGAGGATCTGTAGAAATCTGGAAGGTTTATTAGCAAAGACTTTCAGAGGGAGATACTTTAGAAATGAGGATTTTCTTAGAGCCCCTCTGGGTAAAAACCCCTCTTTTGCTTGGAGAAGTCTTATATGAGGAAGAGATCTGTTTAAGAAAGGGTATCGTTGGAAAGTGGGGAATGGTAGGCACATTAGATTGGATGAGGACCCTTGGCTTAACAGATCAGGAAATCATGTCCCATTCCTCGTGAACCATGATTTGTCAGGGCGGTACGTTTGTTCTCTGCTGGATGATAGTGGCCGTTGGAGGGAGGAAATGGTAAACGAGGATTTCCACCCTCTGGATGCAGAAATTATTGTCAACCAACCAACGGGAGGTCCTAATACAAAGGACGAGATCATTTGGAGTTGCGATTGTAAGGGTAATTTTTCCGTCAAGAGCGCCTACCACTTGGCAATGCAATGGTACAATAATTGCGAAGCCTCTTCGTCTGATAACCAATCCGACAAGCAGAATTGGAAGGGTTTTTGGAAGATCCAAGCTATTCCTAAAATGAAGATCTGCGCTTGGAAGATTATAACGGATAGCATTCCGACCAAAGGGAACATTAGGAAAAGAGTTAATGTCTCTGATATCTTATGCGCTTTATGCAGGAAAAAGGAGGAGACCACAACACACCTGTTTTGGGACTGTAAGTAGGCTAAAAAGGTTTGGTTAAGTTACATTCCTAACTCATTTGCCGTTTACAATTTATGCAGGTTCAACTGGAAAGCTATCAATTATTGGGATTGGATGTTTGAAAATCTAACAGAAGATGAAATTAGAGCAGCTATTCCGATTCTATGGAGTATATGGTCCTATAGAAATTCCATCAATTCCGGGCCTTCGAGAGGAAGCTTAGTAAATCCTGTTGATCTTAGCAAATGGATTAGTAGATACCTGATTGAAAATCGTGCGGGGGATAAAAATCTCTGTCTGCCCAGATTGAAGGAAATGGTGAGTCTCGAATCGTGGAGGCCTCCGCCGAAATCTGCTTGGAAGTTGAATTCGGATGCTTCCTGGAACCAAGCTGAAGGGACCGAAGGTCTGGGCTGGATTGTTTCTGGTGTGAATGGCCAAGTGATCTGTGCCGGAAGCAAGCTTATCAGAAAGGGTCAGTCGATTAAATTCCTTGAAGCTCTGGCTATTTACGAAGGTCTCCTCTTTCTTCAACACAGTTATCTTAGGCCCTTACCTCGGATTGTTGTTGAAACTGACTCCTTAGAGGTAGCGAAGCTGTTAAATCGGGAAGTTGAAGACTTTACCGAGATCCAATTGGTTATTGATAAAATTTGGCTCTTATCCTTGCCAACCAGTGCTGTTTCCTTCACTCACTGCAGAAGGAATCAAAATGAGAAGGCTCATTGTCTAGCGCGTGTTGCTGGCCGAAGGACGGGTTTAGTCTCGCAGGAGGTTTTGGGTTTTTTGGAAAACCTTCTGGTTTTCGGTAGGGAAGAGGATTGCCTCGTTTGGGTGTGTAATTTTGGAATGCTTAGGGGTATCTGTGATTAGCGAGATCCCCTGTTTGTTTCTGTTGTGGTGTTTAATGAATTTCCTTTTTCCAAAAAAAAAAAGGAAAAAAATCTATTTAAAGTGGGGGTTTTTTTTTAAACTTTCTTTTGAGTAAATCCATAGAAGATGAAGTGTTTCCTTTGGGTGAATTGAAATATTTTTCTTGGAATGAAGAGTTTTTTACCCGTCAACATTAAAAGCATGGAAAATATTTCATTAAAATAAAATTGAAAATTTTTCAATAAATACTAATCTTTTCAAATTCCATAACACAAATTTAAATGTACCATTACAACAGACATCAAACATTCTCTTTAAATAGTATCATGCATTTGTAAAGAGACGAACATCAAACAAAGAATAGTTTGTTTTCTTTTTTTACCAAATTGATGGATGAAAGGTATCTCTCAATCTTATGTTTTTTTAAACATTTATTTTAGTTTAAATTTTAATTGTTCCATTGCATTACATTTGAAAATTCATATTAACATAATACATGCAATTACTTTTTTTTAATCTTTTTGTGTATCAGTTGATTCAAGATTTCTTAGAAGAAGAAAATTTTGAACAACAAAGATAAGAGCATCCAAATCAAAAGAAGAATTTTTTGAAGTTGGAAGAAAATAGCATTCAAGTTTGTAAGTATCTAACCTTTTATATAATTATTATAAGTATAAGCATTTTGTTTAATCACAAGAATAATTTTCCAATGCTGCCTTATGCTTATGACAACTATTTTAAATATATATAGATCTAGAAAGGTTGCAAATACAATAGAACAATTTTATACTTTTAAGATTTCATATCAAATTATCACAACTTGTAAGTATGCCATCATTTTCAAACATTTGTCTTACTACTTCAAGATATTGAAATAAATTTTTGAAATACTAAGACCATATTTGACAATGATTTTGTTTTTAGTTTTTTTATTTTAAAATTAGGTTTTCTTCCCTACAATTTGTTTGGTATGTTTTTCATTTTCTTAAAAACAACATATGATTTCTTACCCATATATAATAAAAAAAAATTAAAAAAAACCTTTTTTAAGTTTTAAAAATTTTGTTTAGATTTTGAAAATATTTTTAAAAGGTAAATAACAAAATAAAAAACACATGAACAGTAGTAGTATTTATAATGATAATCTTCAAAATGAAAAACTAAAAACTCGATGAAACAATGACTCAAAAAATTGAAATTCAAATCCTGAAAATTTACTCAATAAAGTGGAAAAAATGAAACAAAAACTAAATAAGAAATGATAAAAGAATTAAGGAAGAAAAATGAAACAAAGAAAATGATAAATACCCAAACAAAAAAAATGAAAAGATAAAAATTAATAAACCTATAACAACCATACTTATCAATTGTCATTAGAATAAAAAAAATAATACATCTTAATAGTAATCCATTATTTTGAAACATATTTTTTACTACTATAAAAATATTGATAATAAAATATCTATTCTATAGTAGAAACATGAAACCGTGTGAAAAATTAACAATACAAAACATGCAGTAAGTTAAAGGTATGAAAATCCATAACAAAAGGCATGAGAAGCGAGGGAGGAAATTCGGGTTCACTAAAGATTCAAATAAATGGTAATTTTATTAAAATGAACACTAACATTCAACAACTTATAATAAAGCTTCGCCAACTAACTCATTACAGCAAGGAAATTACAATGGAATGAACTAAACAGCAGCTTGAACTCTAATAATCTAAAACAAAATAAACTTTAACAATTAGAAAATAAATTCTAAAAACCGAAAGAACACAACCTCTTTTTCACTTCTTACTCAATCGACTCAACTCCACTTTTTTCAAAGGGAATTAAGCATTCACTTCCTTCAACTTTCGTTAAAGAATGATTGAGTTTCGAAGTTGAAAGGGGCTGGAAAACAGCAGCAAAACAAAAGAAAAAAATAGCAGCCTCGAAGGTCTTTTTGCCTGAGAAAACCCCATATATCATTGCCTCCGTTTCTTCCTTATTTTATAAGCTTTATGGGCTAAGGTTTCCATATTTGTTCATGTGCAACTTGGGTCAACTTACCTTACTGAATTCGTGGACAAGAATGGCGTAAAATCTCCAAAATTACGCTAATCCCGTATTTGGTGCGTTTTCCAGATTTTTGTAGAAATGCAATTGCAATGCAATTGTATTTCTGTTGCATTGTTTTCTAGATCTGCCAGAATTGCAATTGCATTTCTATTGCATTCTTCAAATTTCTGCACAAAAACATCAAGTGTGGTTTTCATTTTCTTTTACTTTCTTTTCTCCACTTACTTAATTTAAAAGGCTTTCAACAATAATTCAATTTAAACCAACTTTTTTGCTAGCCTTTTTATCTAATAACACATATAAAACAACAAGAATAACTACTTATAAATGCTAAATAATCCTCATAAATGAGAATTATCAGTCCACTTGATTATTCTTACCCCTATATTCCCTTCTTCTCTTTCTAAATGTTCTCTCAATTTCATGATCTAAATTAAATTCCAGTTAAGGGAACTCGTTCATACATAACTACTAGCACCTAAAGAACAACATAGCTAGTCCAGTACAGTTTTCAGCTCAAATTCACCAAAAATCATCTTAATCAAAGTCAAATTCAAACTAATCCCTGGCATCTGCGCCAAAAATTTGTTGCCTTGCAAAGTGTAGCTTAAACAATCAATAATTTCTACACAAGGGTTGTGCAAGTGTACATAGTGATAAGTATATTATCGTATTCCAATGAGATTATTGCACGAATTTCATTGGTCTGAGCTCAAATTTCAATGAATCCAAAGGGTAGCCAAGTAAATTGGGTGTTTAACTAATCTAAACATACCCTTAACAAAATTAATCAAAGTTAAAAAGTAAATAAGGTGCAGAAAAAACTCAACAAACCACTGAAAAGAGACTTGTAACAAGATGTAAAAGACAAGCTCATATTAGGGACTTTTTTTTGTATTTTTCTAAAGATGAAATGCTGAGGCAAATGCTTTGCTCCCTCAACCCACACAACAATTCGCAAAATCCTCCCAGATCTCCTAAATTAGTAACTTAATTTCCATTAAACTACACTCATTTTAAGTTGTTGTAAATGTGCATTAGATGAGTTATTATCTCTAACCTCCTCACTTAGCTAGCTACTAACTCAAACAAAGAGCTAAGATATATTTGAGCAATCGGTTTCCCTTCATTCTTCCCAACATAAAAGAATTAGTAGGCCAGACATAACCCAAGCAATAAAAACACCCTAAATCCAAATTAAGAAGAATGGGGGAGCTTCAGTTCTAAATTTAGATTAATACAAACATCCTCAATCCTCACCTACAAGTTATTAGTTCATGTTACAAGCTAAAATGTAAAGAAACTAAATTTTTTTTATTTAAAAAAAAAAAACATGAAAGTAAAGATGACTATTGATACGTGCTAATGTATAAGATTATTTTAGCAATAACTTTTGTGACAATATGTGCAAGTGTATACATAAACTATAGCAAGAAGTAAGTAAATTATCGTGTTCCACATGGATTAGAAACTTTTGGATTAAGCAAGCATTTATTCTCAGCAAACTCAATTGGTAATAGAAAATAGGTTCGAGAAATGCTATGGAAAAATAACATGCTTAAGTAATTAAATGCTAAAACAGAGACTAAAGCAGGTAAAACAGAGTAAACGAATAAAGCGTAATGGGCTTGTATTATAAACTAAGACAGTTTTGGATTAAGGTGAAATCACGTGTTAATCGAATTTTATAGTTGAAGGAGTCACTAAGCTCACTCGATTCACTACAATATTCATGACATTCTCTCGAATCACCTAAGATCAGTTGTTTAACTCCCATTAAACCCCCATATTAAGCTCATTGTTCTATTAGTGTGTTACGTGAGTTATAATCCTTAATACCCTCACTTAGACAGATTATAATTCATTCACGAGCTAACGTGGGTTTCAAGCTTTCGATTTTTTTCTATTTCTTTCGAAAATCAAAAAAACGCTGCCACAACTCAATTGATCAGACGTCATCGAGCTTAAACAAATAAAACTCTCGAAAACCAAATGAGGAAGCAAAGGAAACTTCAACTACAAAATTAATTAACAATAATTATCCCCTAATCCTCACCTTATGGTGATTAATTCATGATACAAGATGAAAGAGCAATAAAATAATAAAAAGCATACACTTTTGCTATCATGTAAAGAAAATAACAACTAAGACCAAAGAATAAGAAAAGAAACTTCGATTAGAGCCTCTCAATCTAACTTGATTCAATCTCTATCAAGAAGAATCAAGTTTTGTACAAACTTAACGCTCGAATTGGATGATGGAGAATAAGTTTGGGCACTCATCAGAGGAGTTTTCACTTTTGGCTGACTCTAAGGTTTCTTCCTTCTCTAGGAATCACAAACTAGCCTTCTCCCTCTTCTCCCCCTTATCCATTGATGGATTGTGTTCCTTAAATAGGTATGAAGTTGGTTGGTAGGTGCCAGAAATGGAGGGGGAAGCTTGACTAATCTGACTTTTAGTGAGACTAGGAGGTGGGTTGCACAAAATCAACTTTCTGTTTTGACCACAAAGAACTTGTTGATCTAGTCAATTGGAACTATGTGGTTGCATGGTGTCTTGCTATTTGGCCGCAATTGGGCAATTCCAAAGATTCTACACAAAAACATTAAAATTACTTAGATTCTACCAAAAAAAAAAAATCTTTTTACACCAAGATAAGTTCCTTTAGCACAACATGAATATTTATATCTGTTTTGCATAATCTCGCCTACTTTAGCTAATTTAGGCATGACAAACAGCAAAATGGTTTAAAAGTTTAAGGAATAAACTTGAATTTAGAGGTAAATAATCATTGTAAACAAGAGTTATCCATACTTAACCCTTCAACTAGTTTAAATTTTCAACCATAACTTTCCACTCCTTAAACTTCTCTAACACTTGGTCTTTAGACTTACGAACATACCTGATAAGCCTTAGAATTAAGGCTTATTTAACTCTTAATTACTTAAAATATTCTTGTTTTGTTTTAAGATCATTTGAAAATAGTTGAAAGTTGCTTGAAAATAAGAAATGAATAAGAATGAAGGCAATTAGATAAGATTCTAAAAAGTTAAGTTTGTTGCAGGGAATGTGGAAATTACAAAATCAAATTGCAAATTCGTGATTCTGCAATTGTTTATGAAGCAAGGAATGTAGAAATTGCAAAATCAAATTGCGAAATCAGATTCTGCAATTTGGACAACAGAAAAATTCAAGGAAGAACGAAAATTCATGCACAAAACCCATATATGGAAAGCTTAATTACCGCATGAATTAAGGAAATTTGAGCACGGAATTTGGGCATTCTTCAACCCTAATGAAGGCCTATAAAAGGGGAAGAAGAGGAGGAGCAACACATTCGGTTTTGGAGGCATTTTTGGAGCTTTACATCATGGGTTTTTGTCAAGTTTTCCTCCTACGTTTCTGCAAATTTTTTACTTTGTTTTTGTCAAAAATTGCAGTTTCTGTTTTTTATTTTCTGAATTTTCTTCTTGTATTATCAAGAGTTATTGGGAGTACACATTTGTTCTTCATTTAAATTCCGTTTCACATTAAGTTTTCGATTTAATTCCAGCCTCTGTTTGTGAATTTTTGTATGTCTTCTCCTTGATTCAATCTTTATATTTCTATTGCATGATTGTTCAATTTCTGTTTTTACTTCAATTTACCCAATCCGATTCAAGTGGAACTTGGATTGTCACAACTAATCATCTCCTAGAAATAGCAAGAGATTAAGTCGATTGGAATGGAGTTGAACAAATATTGAATGACTTATGTTCTTAGTTGATTCTGCCTTTTGCTTCATATAAGTTTCAATAACTGTTGGTATACTTCCAAATCTACTAGGTTCAAAGAGAGAAAGAAGAAAACTGAGATTCTTATAGATGCCTTGATTCTCTATTTTTAAATCATTTTGAAAGTATTTTAGGAATCCTTGAATTAATTGCCCAGATTTGCGTTCATGATTAATACCATAGTTGGTCTATCAAGCAGTACTAATTAGAATAGAATTTTGTGTTAATTGGCAATTTACTTAATTTCCTAATATGAACTTTTCCTCAAAAAAAAATTAGTTGTAGTATTTTTATTCTTAATATGAGCTAAAACTTCTTAGGGGGTTCAAGGATGTGAATTCCCTAAGAAGTAATTGTAGCCTAAATTTCAATAAAAACCAAGCCTACATCTCAATTGTTTGCTTGTGTTGAATAAATTTTCGTTGAGATCCTAGATTGATCAACTAGGGTAGCAACTCAAGCTTAGATCTAATACTGACAGGGTTAATGATAAGCGGATGTCACACAAGTGATGGAGAAAAAGAGCTTAGACATAAGTCATTCATTACCCTAGACATAGGGATTAAGAACTCCAAAACCCATAAAATTGTTGAACCGAATAATCTAAGATAGAGAGACTATAGACATATAAGTCACTCACTTAGCCTCCTAAAACCCTAAATTCAAGGTGAATAGGAGAAGAAATTTTGGTTTACAATTGAGTGTGGAGTAGGTTGGAATTGTGATTTTGGCTCGCCATTATAACTTAGGGCAATGACACTCTTGAGCCCCATTTTTATCCAAATTTCCTTCGCAATTTCATTTACTAAGCTTATCTAATTTTCTATCCAATATTGTCAATTCTAGATTCTGCAATTCAATTCTGCAATTTTTCTTTATTTCCATTATTGCCATTTCTCGATTCTACAATTTAATTCTGCAATTTTTCTTTATTCCAATATTGTCATTTCTTGATTTTGCAATTAGATTATACAATTTTTTTTAACACACCAACCCAACCTTATCCTTGCAATTTTAGTTTTCAAATTGCAATTTCCTTACACTTGTTTTACAATATTTTTGTTACACCGTTCCCTTGGGATTCGATACTTGGTACTCATATATCATTTTATATTACTTCGATCGCGTGCGCTTGTGTGTACACCGATCAATACCCATACCTTCCTTGAGAAGTCGTCTATCAAAGTCATATAGTATCTACTACCACTCAAAGAACTTGAATCAACTAGTCCCGATAAATATAAATGAATATAATCCAATTTTTCCATGTTTTATGTTGACTTTTGCCAAAGCTTACTCTCTTTGTGTTGCCAACCACCCACGTTCACAAAAGGTAATATCATTCCCTTCAACTCCTCGTAGAACACCCTACCTTTTGAACTCCTGTAGTCCCCTATGACATGTATGGCCTAGTCTTTTATGCCATAAATCAATATTATTTTTTTCAACATTGCCAACAACAACTACTTCACTCTGAGGAAAAGATTGAACAACTGTTTTACCTCTCAAGATATATATCTCATTCTCTCTATTTAATTGTACAAACTACCACTAACTTCACTAATTGTTTGCCAACTTAAGCATAACTCAACTGGTTAAGGCATATACCCTTAACCAAGAGGTTCAAGGTTCGAATTCTCCACCCCCACATGTTGAACTTTAAAAAAAAAAAAACTTTACTAACTATTCCCATCTATTTTATTAAAGAAAAAAAAAGACTGCTCCCACTAATTAAATATGCGGGGACATAACTAGGGATGTTCTTTTTTCTTACCAGGAATGGGGGAGTGAGCGGGGAAAAAAAAAATTCATTAGTTAAATGGGTTTAACCTCATCTCTGTCCTGTTTCCCATCCCTTCAATCTCCCAAAATGAGAGAGAGTGGGTGATTGAAGGAAGGGAATGACAAGGGAGGGAGAAAAGAGAGAGAGTGGAATGAAGAGAGAGAGAAAGAAGAACTTTGAGAGAGAATTTGAGTAGAATGGATCCAATTTTTAGGGTTCAATTTTTAGACTTAAAAGTTTAGAAGTCCAATTTTTATAGTTTTGAAAGTTTAAGGGTCTAATTTTTACACTTGAAAGTTTAGGAATGCAATTGTTACAACCACCATACTTCAAGGGTGGTTTTTGCAATTTTCCCTAAAGAAAAATACTCAATGAAAAATTGATGGTGGTTAAATCTCAAATTTGGTCCCTATGGTTTGGAGAAACTAAAGTTTAGTCCTATGATTTTAAATGTTATGAGAGTTTTATCAAACCATAGGGACTATTTATTTTTTTGGATGAGACCATAGAGACTATTTATGAGGTTTTATCAAACTATAAGGACGGAATTCTAACGTTTAAAATCATAAGGACTAAATTCTATAACTTATTCCAAACTATAATGACCAAATTTGTAATTTAACTATTGATGGCAGAAGCATAATAAATGTGTAGGCATTATTGGAACCCACTTATAAAATGGTCCAATTTTAGTTTGAGGCCCAAAATAGCCAGTCCAATAATTAGACTCTATTTCTTTTTTGGGCTACCAACAAGAATAGTAAAATTAAAATAGGCCTTTTGAAAAAAAAGCCAGACATATTTTTTATTATAAAAATGGCCAAATGCTAAAATTAGAATATTCTTGCAGTTAAAAAATGCCCAAAATACTCTTGATTTCAAAGCTGAAAAACCGCCCCTAAAATCAAGAAAAAAAAAAGTTTAGTTCAGTCAATCAAAATTTTAGAAGATATTATACTATCTAATCAAATCTAGATGCATAAAATCACTAACTTAAAACTAAAATATAGTATTGTAAATTCTGAAAATCTAAAAAACGTGATTTGAGATTAACTATAGAAATTAAAATTAACATTAATCATGGTTTAGCATAAGAAATCCTAGAATCAATGTGCAAAAAGAAACATATCCTCACAAATGAAAACAAAATAATGAATTCAGCAACAAATACTGTGTATCTTCAAAATCTATATCTATATTGGAATTCCCAAAACATAACCATGAAACCACACTCCCCCGTCTGCAAATATCAAATTGTATTAATGAAGAAAGCCTCGAAAATCATGAAACACAACCCACCCACCATGCATTTTTTATGAACGTCCCTTCGTTTCATTCGCACAAACTTCCTCATCTTCCTCCTCCATAGTCCGACGATCCAAGTTCTTCCCTTGCTCTCCCTTCCTCTTTCTGCTCTCACTTCCTCTTCTCCGTCACCTATTGTTATACCCGTGCTCCATACACCCATTTCCTTCGTCTTTCGTGATATTTACTTCAAGATTCATCGCCATAAAAGGTATGCATGCTCCTTCTTGTTGTCAATTTACAGAGGTAAAACCTTTCCTGACCATTAGGAAGAAGATGAAAAGTGATGAGAGGGCTTTTAGATAGAAATTTTGTAAGGGGATATGTTAGATAAGGATTCTGTCTATATACTGGGGTCCTCGTGTGAACCTAGGCCAACAAAAAATCTTAATTACCTAATAAACAGTTTAAAAACATGAGAAATAATATATATATATATATATATTTAATATCTGTTTAAAATTGTGAAAGATAAAATCTAAAAAATTAAAGAAATTGGATCTACAAACAGGAAATTAAATAAAATGAAAAATCAACATTTAAAATTTAAAATGGCACATAAGATAATAACTTCTAGATCATAGATTTAAATTTGAACTAGAAAGAGATTTGAAATAAGATTTGGGTGTTTAGATACACCATATCTGTAGCCAATAGTATACCGCCGCACAAACCATAGACGCAAGGGCAAAATGGAAAAAATAGAAAAAGCATGTGCATGCTTCAGCCACGTGTGGACATTCTTAAGGTATTCTTTTTTTTGTTTTGTTTTTCAAAACTAGCCCCGTTTTTTGGTCATTCGGTCTAATTCTCCTTTTTTTCTTTTTATATATATGTTTCAATTTTTTTTTTTATTTTATAAACTTAAAATCTAGGGGTGTTCAAAAGACTCGATGACCCGATCAACCCAACCCAACCTATATAGTTTGGGTTGGATTATCTACTTATTTTGGTTGAGTTGAGTTCAAATAAATGAAAATTTTATGAGTTGTGTAGGTTCATGGGTTCACTTAAAATTAGTTTGGGTTGACCTGAACCAACTCAATTTTATTATTAATTTTAAAATTTATTTTTTTACCTACTATACAATTATATATACATGTATTTCGTTTATTTTTATTTAATTCAATACTTATTTTAAAAGTATTTATTCTTCAATAACTCTTAAAAATACATTTTTAAGTCTTTAGAGTGTAATTTTTCATAATATAAGTTGAAATCAAATTACTCGAACAATCTAAATCTAACCCAACCCAAATGTTTCATGATTTGGTTGGATTGGGTTCATTATTTAATATAGTTGTTTAAGTGGAAGAAACTTACAACTGAAGGAAATAATCGAATTAAACTCACAGCGGAAGCATTGGATCGCATTGAATTTATTTAGAATTATATTAAAATACAATTTTAGGCTAAGCAAATCATATCTTGGAGTAAAATATAAAGAATATTCTGGCAAGTCTTTTTCTCATTGTGCTCCAACTCCAACGAGATTGAACTCCAAGACTTCCACAAAGTCTTCCTTGCTATGACTCGAACAAGGATCAAAGAGATTCTTGAAAATAGAGAGAGGAATGAGAGGAGAATTTCAAGAGTTATTTTCTCTTATGAAGAATGCACACAATGACTCACCCCTAGGATCTTATTTATAGTGACCTAAGGAAAATGATTAAATAATATATTAAAATATATTTATCTAACATGTTTGAATCTTATTCAAACCTTTCCAAATTCTCTTACGACATTTATTTCCTTATTTGAATCTAATTCAAATTTAATAAATATCTTTTCTTTAATGTATCTTAATACATTAATAATTTCTTTGATATTTAATGTATCATATACAATGAATATGTTTTTCCTCATTTAATATATCAAATATATTAAATTTTAATTTGAACATTTCAAAATTTTCTCTCAATGAAATTGATCTCTATTTGTTCATATGAGCTAGCAAAGGGACCTTATGGACCTACAGATTATAAACTCTAATGATACAAAATTAATTAATTACACTCTTTAATCAATTAATTTTCATTCATTAACTCTATGTCACTCTACTATAGACCTAGAGTTACACTCTTATGCACTGTATGACAAGTTATGTCCATAGATATAACCACTACATGCAAGTCGATCATTCATGAATTGTTTGTAATTACAGTTGGATCAAAAGTCCATTTTACCCCTGTAATTATATCTTGCACCTTAAGTACCATTTATCCTCTATTGAACAATTTCTTTATGATCCAACTATAAACTAAGTCTCTCTCGGGCTAGTGAGAGAGTGGAGCCCCATTGTTCAAGTCCCGAAATCAGCACATAAGGGCACTACCCATCTATTTACTCTATATGGGAATGAGTGAATTCCATCTTGTGAGATTATGTTTCCAACTCCCTATTTGGTCAAGTCGCCAAAATGGTAGGCTTATTGAACTGGCTACAAAATCCACTCTCACCCATGCAAATTAAAGGATAAGCCCTCACAAGCAAGAGTCTATAACTTACTCAAAATTAAGATCGAGTCGCATATAATATCCATCTTGATGAAATATTAATCTTCTCAATTAACGGATTTATAAAAAGAGATTAAATATTTCGTGGTTCAGTCTTATACAAACTCACTGTATAAGATACTCTTACTCACATGCCTCCACATAAACGATTTGGATCCAATCATTTGTAACTATTACAAAGTGGGTCGTATTAACAGTGTTAACAAGATAAGACAGTCAACCTTATCCATATACTATGACCATTTAGGTTATTTCTTGAACATGATCCTCTTGTATGTCAACCACATACTGTTCAAGATTACACTAATAATCTTGAATTTTTCATATAATGGATAATATTATATTGCAAATAAAATAATCAAAATTATTATTCATTATTAATTACAAGGTTTTATGGCATAAATCTCAACAACAACCTGAACAATTGAGTTAGATCCAAAAAGTGTCTCAACCCAACCCAACCCAACCCATGAACACCTGTAACATCCGGTTTAAATTTTGGTATTTTGAATTATTGCATATTTGGATAAATATATATATATATATATATATATATATATATATATATTATTGTTGTAGTTATCCTTATTCTTATTCTTATTCTTATTATTCTTATTATTATTATTATATGTTTTAAATAATAAAAAAAAAATTATTCAACCTTATCCCTCCCCTCTGTCTTTCGTCTCCCTCCCTCACCGCCTCCCCCCTTCCTTCGTTTCCCCCTCACCGCCCCTCCCTCTCGCCTCTTCCCCTCTGTTCGCCCCTCCCTATGTCCGTCCCTCCCTCTCGCCCCTCCCTTTCTGTCCGCTCCCTCCCTCTCGTCCCTCCCTCACTCTCCCTCCCTCTCCCCCCTCCCTCTCTGTCCGCCTCTCCCTCTCTGTTTTCTCTCCCTCTTTGTTTATCTCTTCATTTATGCACCTTTCATTCTTAAATACTAGCTAATCGAAGTAATTTTCGACGAGTCAATGGGTGGACAGCAGTTTCCTTGAAGTTATTTGGGCATTTTAGAGCTTGTTTCGGTATGGTTTGGAACCGTTAAGCAGTGGGTAAGTATTTTGGTTTGAGAATGAGAAGTTTGGTGCTTTTAATTGCTCAATTTTGCATATTTTCAATAGTTGGATGGATTTTTGGTCTATGGATCTCACTTTAAGATAAACCATTTATGGTTAAAGTTAAATTTTATCCAAGTCGGGGCGTACAAAGAGTTTTCCAGCAGCTTTTGGTTGTGGTAGTTTGTAAGCTTTGGAATTTGAGGTAATTGAAATTGGTCCCTTAAGGCAAAGTAAGATTTAGAAACTTGATTTTGGTTTATTTAAGTTGTTATTAAGTAATTGGATATTTTTCTATGCATACTAGAAGTCAAATTTGGAAGTTGTAGATATCCGTACTTTTCTCTCATTGTGGCTCAAAGTAACTTAGCATCGTTTGGCGAAAAGACGTTAATTCAACTTTGATTTATTTTGTAAGGTAAGTAGCCTTTGGAATTACGTGCTATGTCTCGTTGTTATAGTGAACGTTTGAGATATGTTTAATTCACCAAGAAGGCAAAGTTACTAATTCGTTGATAGTTAAACATTGATTGCATTCGAATGAGGCATGAGCCTAACTACTTAAATGTGTTGAAAGTAGACTTTGTGATGATGGTTGAGATTATGAACCCCGAATCAGGTAGTGACAGTGGCATGATAGCAATACCATATTTAGGGGTTTTCGAAAAGAAAAGTAAAGTTGATCACAAGTCAGTGATCTAGTGTTATTTATCCTATCTCAGTTGTATTAAGTGAGCGTGTAGACCTAGAATATATAAGATGTGTTGAGCATAGGGAATGCGTTTTCCTATTGCCTGTGAGCTAGCTTAGGGGTGATTCCACACTGTGTTGAGCATAGGGAATGCGTTTCCCTATTGCCTGTTTGCTAGTTTCGAGGTAATTCTCCTTTGAGATGAGTGTGAGGATTGCTATCTTCACGAGATTAGATTCTAGGTTATAGGACTCACTGGTATAACACGAAGTTAGGGTCTGATAAAGGCAGAAGTTGAGGTAAAGTATTGAATATTTAGTTAATTGGTGTGCTTACTCATTTCTGTTCACGAGAGTAAGTAAGGACACATCTTTCCTTCTTTGCATGCTTTCGCTATACCTTGTTTTAATAAGTGAGCTACTTATTGAGTATTATTATACTCACCTATGTTATTTTTCTTCCCTATTTTCAGGTAATGTTCACCGACGTGGTGGCTGACGAGACGACAACCCGACAAGGCTATGGGGATACTTGTAGTTCTCTTCTAGGCTCTTTTTGTTGTACTTTTACTTGGTTACACTGTTCTCCGTTAGTTTGTAAATAGAGTTTTGTATCCTTGTAAATTTCATCATGAATTAGGATGTGTTTCTGTTTTCCTTAATTCTGGTTGTGAACTCAGCACTTTTGTGTAGTTGGTGGTTGCTGAGGTTCTGATTGAAATCCTAGAAGTGTGTTATATCTTCTTTATCAAGTTCATAAAATTTGGTTTTCTTGTAGTTACGTCGCCATGCTGCCGAAATTTCAGGCTTAGGCGGGCTAACTCAGTCTTACTTCCACTCTTAGCATGCTCTAGAGTATAGGGGTGTTACAACACCCGTGTTAAAATCTCTACTAACTTTCTTGCATGGGTAGAGTTTTTTTTTTTTGTTTTTTCCTTTTCTTTTTTTAAGATAATTGCAAGGGTAAAACTAAGAAGGAAGGAACTGGGTTATTGCTTTCACCTTTGATTGAAAAAATGTATAAAAGAAGTTAAAAGGTTTTTAAATTTTACCTCTAATTTGCCTACCTAAAATTTCTAATTTGAAACATTATACCTAGGAAATGTTAAAATGTAAAACTTTCCTTTCTCTATAAATTTTTTTTGCTCCACCCCTATTCTCATGGAAAATGTCATGTAGGTTTCTTACTTTATTTTATTGAATTAGTAATGTCAAATGTGGTTTTAGGAGGGACTTTTTGAAGGACACAAATAGAACATTACTTCTAGACCTCGTTTGTTTGATTCAAATAGAAATGAAAAGTAATTTAAATCAAAACCAAATGGAAGGAATACCGCCAAGGTGCCGCTACCCCCTTAGCTTTTTTGCGAGAATGATCACTTAGGTATGATCCTCTCAAGTTTTGAATTTTCTTTGCATTTTGAAACTCTTTGGTTATATGTATTTTTGTCCAAAATGAATGAATTTCTTGATATATCCCTTGAAGTTCTTTATTTTCTTTAAATTGCTTGATTCCTACAACATGAATAAATAAGTACATGAAAAAAAAAATTAAAAATCGCAAAACTAACAATAATTAAGCTATAAAATATATCATAAAGTGTGCTATCAAAGGAAACTATAGAATCGGACCAAAATTTTAATTTTAAATTTACTAAAATTATTGTATAGACGAAATTAGAAAAAAAAAATCATATTACAATTAATTACGCTTGCTAACGTTCAAACTTGGAATCATGTGAGAGTGAAATCCATAGCAAAAATAAAAAGGTAAAAGGATAATATTGATAAAATAAAATTTGTGGGGCTCATGAATGTGTGAATCGTTACCAATTTTATTACTTTGCCAATTTTCATGAGAAAATGTCATGTAGTTCTTTTTCCTGATTTTATTGAATCGATAAAGTGGTTTAAGGAGGAGACTTACGAGAGAAGCAAAATGGTATTAACCTTTGTTTATAAAGTAAATGTGAATGAAATATAATTGAAATAAAAATCGTTATAAATGAGAAATTATAGAGTTAGATAAAATGTAACTTCTAAAATTAAATGTAAAAGCTGTGGGATCTACAAATTAAAGAATCTGTTTTAATACTTTTTTTTTTTTTTTTGTGAATGAGAAAATAGATTACTAAATTGAATTTGCTAAGTCAATGTACAAAACATTGAGCGAATTTGAAATTACAGAAATTTAAGAATCCAAAGGTTTTGGCCCCAAAAAGCAGCAACAGGAGGAGACAAGAAGAAAAGTTCAATCAATTTTATTCAAAAGCAAGCAAGTCGGTCACTCCAATCAATCAAATATCGGTTCCCAATATTGACTCTCGTGATAAAGAATCATTTTCTCGACACATTACCTTTTTATTTATTTATTTATTATTATTATTTTTTTTTATATATATTTCTTTCTTTTTTAGGTGTGAACTCCACTTAATTTCAAGTATTGTAAATATGATAAGTAAATACTCATTCCACATGCCCATTTATATCCATGCCAAGTGGCTTTTTCTCCATAGCCAAAGTGTCCTCCATATGTCCAACAAAGGCCATAGATTGGTGTCCAAATGGACCACATCATGCTCTCCAAATTGCCTATAAATAGTGGTTCATTTTGGATAAATGAGATATGCATTTTTGGTAAAAAAACTCTCCAATCCTCTCTTTTCTCTTCCACTTTCTCTAATTTATTTGTTTATTTAATTTGCCATAAATCTCCATTTTCTTTTATTTATATTATCTATATATAATCCATTTATATTTTAACACTTGTATTATTATTATTATTATTATTATTATTATTATATATTTTGGTAAAGTTTTGGTGCCCGGTTTCGCCTCTCATTTTACAACACGTTATCAGCACGAGACTCTATCATTTTTCCCGCTAAAGGTAAGTCTTATGGGTAAGTTTTTTTTTACACATTTGGTTTATGTTAAATTTCTAATATAAATATATATTATTATTTTGATAGTGTTATTATGGCAAACCTTACAAAGCTAGAATTTGCGGCCCTGGATATTAATGGAAATAACTACTTGTCATGGGTCCTTGACGCTGAGATCCATTTAGATTCTATGAATCTTGGAGAAACAATTAAAGAAGGAAATGATGCATCAAATCAAGAAAAAGCAAAAGCCCTGATCTTCCTTCGCCATCATCTTCACGAGGGATTGAAAATGGAATATCTTACAATAAAAAATCCCTACGTTCTATGGCAAGGTTTGAAAGAAAGGTACGATCATCAAAAAACAGTTATTCTTCCAAAAGCTCGTTATGATTGGATGCACCTGAGGTTGCAAGACTTTAAATCAGTAAGTGAGTATAATTCCGCACTCTTCAGAATTAGTTCAAAATTAAAATTATGCGGAGAAAAGATTACTGATGTTGATATGCTAGAGAAGACATTTTCCACTTTTCATGTCTCGAATATGCTCCTGCAGCAGCAATATCAAGAGAAGGGTTTTGCAAAATATTCTGAACTTATCTCATGTCTTCTCGTTGCTGAACAAAATAACGAATTATTGATGAAAAATCACGAATCCCGACCAACTGGAGCAACACCATTCCCTGAAGTGAATGCTGTGAATTTTAATAACCGTGGTCGAGGTCGTGGTCATGGTCGAGGTCGGGACCGCGGTAGAGGAAGAAATACCTATTTTCGTGGTGGACATTATAATTTTAAGAAACCCACACGAAGTGATGATCATAAAGGAAAGGCTCCACAAGATAGAAGTTCGAAAGGTGATGAACATAAATGTTTCCTGTGCGGAATGACTGGGCACTGGTCACGTACCTGTCGTACGTCAAAACACCTTGTTGATCTCTATCAAGCTTCCCTGAAGGAAAAAGGAAAAGGAAAGAATGTGGAGGTAAATCTTGCCATTCAAGAAGATGATGTGTTTGACCCCTCCAATATGATGCATCTTGATGTAGCTGATTACTTTGAATCTCCTGGAGAGAGAATTGATGCAATCAAACAAGTAGAGGATGATTTGTATGAAAATATATAATTAAGTACTGTTTAGTATGTTTTTGTTGTTGTTTTGTTTGTATATATATTTAAGACTCTTTGTAATCGTTTTTCTTTTCTTTTCAATGAAAAAATATGAACAATTTCAATATGTTGAGTAACTCGAAAATGAGCACTGAGGATTTATGTCTGGCAGACTGCGCAACTACGCACACGATACTCATAAATAGAAAATATTTTACTAGATTGACAATGCTGGAAGCAAAAGTCAATACTATATCAGGTTCTGCAAATCTGATTGAAGGCTTTGGAAAAGCAAACTTTATTTTGCCTAGAGGAACAAGATTTACAATTAATAATGCTCTGTTCTCTAGCAAATCGAAAAGAAACTTATTAAGTTTTAAAGATATACGTGAAAATAATTATCATGTTGAAACTGATTGTAAAAATAATATAGAGTGTCTCTATATAACATCTATTGTTTCACATGAAAAACGTATATTAGAAACACTGCCTGCTTTTTCTTCTGGATTATACTATACTCATATACGAGTAATCGAAAGTTATGCAATAATGAACCCGAAGTTCATGAATCCAGAAATATTCAGTGTTTGGCATGATCGATTGGGTCATCCAGGGTCAATAATGATGAGAAAAATTATTGAGAATTCACATGGACATCCTTTAAAGAGCCAGAAGATTCTTCAATCCAATGAGTTGTCATGTGATGCTTGTTCTCAAGGGAAATTAATTATTAGACCATCACCAACTAAAGTGGGGATTGAATCACCTGCATTTTTAGAGCGAATTCAAGGTGATATTTATGGACCTATTAACCCACCAAGTGGTCCATTTAGATATTTTATGGTATTAATTGACGCATTCAGCAGATGGTCACATGTATGCTTATTATCAAGTCGAAATCTTGCATTTGCAAGATTACTTGCTCAAATAATTAAGTTAAAAGCACAATTTCCTGATAATACAATTAAGACCATTCGACTTGATAATGCTGGTGAATTTACATCCCAAACTTTTAATAATTATTGTATGTCAATTGGGATAAGTGTTGAACATCCTGTAGCTCACGTTCATACACAAAATGGTCTAGCAGAATCATTTATAAAACGTCTGCAACTAATTGCAAGACCATTGCTTATGAGAGCTAAACTTCCTACATCGGTATGGGGTCATGCTATTTTGCATGCTACATCACTGGCACGTATTAGGCCAGTAGCTTATAATAAATACTCCCCAATGCAATTAGCTTATGGCCAGCAGCCAAATATTTCCCATCTAAGAATTTTTGGATGTGCAGTATATGTACCGATTGCTCCACCACAACGTACTAAGATGGGTCCTCAAAGGAGGTTAGGAATATATGTTGGTTTTGATTCCCCATCAATTATTAAATATCTTGAACCCCTGACGGGTGATGTATTTACTGCACGATTTGCTGATTGTCATTTTAATGAGACAAAATTTTCAACATTAGGGGGAGGAATTAAGAAGTTGGAAAAAGAAATTACATGGAATGCATCGTTATTATCTCATTTAGATTCTCGTAGAAATCAATGTGAACTTGAAGTTCAAAAGATAATTCATTTGCAAAATATAGCAAATCAACTACCAGATGCATTCACAGATACTAAAAGTGTGACTAAATCATATATACCAGCTGCAAATGCTCCATCAAAAGTTGATATCCCAAAGGAACAAGTTGTCAATAATGAGTCTGGAGCACGCCAGAAGCGTGGTAGACCAATAGGTTCTAAAGATAAAAATCCTCGAAAAAGAAAAGTAGTTGAGAATCAAAATGATTCGATAAAAGGTATGGATGTTCCAGAAGAAATCCAGAATACAACTACTCAAAAGAGTATTGGTGAAAATCAAACGCTTGAGGATAATAATGAAATTTCTATAAACTATGTTACAACAGGAAAGAGATGGAACCGAAATGATATCATTATTGACAACATTTTTTCTTATAATGTTGTTCACGATATTATTCATGAAAGTGATGATTTTGACCCAAAATCTATCAAAGAATGTCAACGTAGAAAGGATTGGCCGAAATGGAAAGAAGCAATCCAAGCAGAGTTGAACTCACTTTCAAAACGTGAGGTTTTTGGACCAGTAGTCCCAACACCGGAAAACGTCAAACCTGTGGGATATAAATGGGTATTTGTAAGGAAAAGAAATGAAAAGAATGAAGTCACAAGATATAAAGCGAGACTTGTTGCACAAGGATTCTCGCAAAGGCCTGGTATTGATTATGAGGAGACATATTCTCCTGTGGTGGATGCAATAACGCTAAGATATTTGATTGGTCTGACTGTATATGAAAAGCTTGATATGCATCTAATGGATGTAGTCACGGCGTATTTATATGGATCTCTGGATAATGACATTTATATGAAAATCCCGGAAGGATTTAAAATACCAGAAACATATGAATCAAGTTCTCGGGAATTGTATTCAATAAAGTTACAGAGATCATTATATGGATTAAAACAATCAGGACGAATGTGGTATAATCGCCTGAGTGAATATCTGTTGAAAGAAGGATACCAAAATAATCCAATATGTCCGTGCGTTTTTATAAAGAAATCTCAGTCAGGATTTGCTATTATAACTGTATATGTTGATGACTTAAATATAATCGGAACTCCTGAAGAGTTATCCAAGGCAATAGAATATCTTAAGAAAGAATTCGAGATGAAAGATCTTGGAAAAACAAAATTTTGCCTTGGTTTGCAAATTGAACATTTAGCAGATGAGATATTTGTTCATCAATCAACTTATACAGAGAAAATCTTAAAAAAATTCTATATGGATAAAGCACATCCATTGAACATTCCAATGGAAGTTCGTTCACTGGATGTAAAGAAAGATATATTTCGACCTCGAGATGACAGTGAAGAACTACTTGGTCCTGAAGTACCATATCTTAGTGCAATTGGTGCACTTATGTATTTGGCTAATAACACAAGACCAGATATTGCTTTTTCAGTAAATTTATTAGCTAGATATAGTTCATATCCTACAAAAAGACATTGGAACGGAGTTAAGCATGTACTCCGATATCTTCTAGGGACAATTGATATGGGTTTATTTTATTCTAACAAATCAAAATATGATCTAGTTGGTTATGCAGATTCTGGTTATCTATCTGATCCACACAAAGCTAGATCTCAGACAAGTTATCTATTCACATGTGGAGGAACTGCTATATCGTGGCGATCAGTGAAACAGACTATAACGGCCACTTCTTCAAATCATGCTGAAATCCTCGCTATTCATGAAGCAAGTCGAGAATGTGTATGGCTAAGATCGATGACACAACACATTCATGAGACATGTGGCTTATCTTCAAGTAAACCTCTTCCAACGATGTTATACGAAGATAACACAGCATGTATAGCTCAAATCAAGGGAGGATATATCAAAGGAGATAGAACAAAGCATATCTCACCAAAACTCTTCTATACTCATGATCTTGAAGAAAATGGCGATATCACTGTACAACAAATTTGTTCGAAAGATAACTTGGCTGACTTATTTACGAAGGCATTACCAACTGCAACCTTCGATAAATTAGTATATAGCATTGGAATGCGGCGATTCAAAAACTTTAAGTGATGTCTCCATGAGGGGGAGTGAATGTATTATAGTAAACTATATAAAATATGTACTCTTTTTCCTTCACTAGGGTTTTTCTTCCCATTGGGTTTTTCCTTAGTAAGGTTTTAACGAGGCATATTTTATATAAATGGGCATTTAAGGGGGAGTATTGTAAATATGACAAGTAAATGCCCATTCCACATGCCCATTTATATCCATGCCAAGTGGCTTTTTCTCCATAGCCAAAGTGTCCTCCATGTGTCCAACAAAGGCCATAGATTGGTGTCCAAATGGACCACATCATGCTCTCCAAATTGCCTATAAATAGTGATTCATTTTGGATAAATGAGGTATGCATTTTTGGTAAAAAAACTCTCCAATCCTCTCTTTTCTCTTCCACTTTCTCTAATTTATTTGTTTATTTAATTTGCCATAAATCTCCATTTTCTTTTATTTATATTATCTATATATAATCCATTTATATTTTAACACTTGTATTATTATTATTATTATTATTATATATTTTGGTAAAGTTTTGGTGCCCGGTTTCGCCTCTCATTTTACAACAAAGTACATTTTATTAACATATATATCAAATAAATTTTATATATTTTTTCTTAACCAAAAAAAAAAAAAAAAACCAACACTATGTTTAACTTCTTAGTTAAGCTTATCTACACAAAACTTTATAATTTCGGTTAAATTACAAATTTAATTTTTGAACTTTCAAGTTTGTGTTTAATTAGTCCCTGAACTATTAAAAATGTTTAACAAGTTCTTAAACTTTCAATTTTGTGTCCAACATGTCCTTGAACTTTAATAAGTGTTTAATAGGTCTTTAAACTTTCAATTTTGTGTCAAATATATTTATGAATTTTCAATTATGTGTCAACATTTTTTAAAATTCACGAATTTACTAGACACAAAAGTGAAAATTTAGCTTCATTAGACATAAAATTTAACTTTATACCTAATAGATCAATTGATTTTTAAAAAAAAATCAAATATATTAGGGATCTATTAGATACAAAATTGAAATTTCTCAAGGCCAATTATATATTTTTAAAATTCAGGTACCAAATAGACACAAACCTGAAAGTTCAAACTTATAATTTAACTTATAATTTATATTATATTGTATATTAAGTTTTTTCAAATGAAAGAGCTACATACCAAATACAAAATTTACATAAGTTGTAGTTTTTATAACAATTGTACAAAACAAGCATGTAATTACTAAAATTGTGACCCTAACATCTATAAAATATTAGTTAATGTCTATTATGATTCTATAAGTAAAGGTTTTTTTTCCAACAAAAAATGTGAGAGACTTACGAGATAAATACCTAACATGCTCAACTCACATAACGTAAATGTATAAGAAATAAAATAAAATATTTTTCAATACTCCATTGTTTGTTATGCAAGGTTTCTCAATCTTTCTTTTTCCTCATATATTTATATTCAAAGTATTTATCTAGATTAACTATTGTTAAAAGAAGTCAACCCAAATTCCAAGCATAGCTCAATTGAAGATATCTATTACTATTCTAAAAGTCGATAGTTCGATCTCTCACTCCTATAATAAGAGATCTAACAAAAACAATTCTTAAACAAGAGAGAAAAAGAAAAAAAAAAAAAGAATTGAAGTCTTTTGAAAAAATTGAAGTTTTTTTAATACTCAATTACATATCATCAAATATTCATTATCAATAGAACTTGATCTTCTTATTACTATTGTTACTATTTCAAGGTTCGATCTTTTATCTTCACAAATTTTAAACTAAAAAAAACGATTTATATAAGATAGCCTGTCAAAATGAATTTAAACACATCCTTTATAAAAGAATCATAATTCTTGCATTAGACCATGGGTTATTTTTATGGTTTTGATGGATATGTTAACTGATGTCAGTATATGTTTATCTCTATCCCTCTTTTTTTTTCTAGAATATTAACGAAGTTACAGAAAAACATAATAATAAAAATAACATTAAGATAGAAATCAAAAGAAACATATTCGAACAAAGCCTAAAACACAAGAATATAATATTTAAACCAACACCGTAATGTTCAAGCAAACATTACTTATTCAAAAACGAACAATCTTCAAATTCAATAAAAGTATACATTAATTACATTTTCATTTCATCAGCAAATTTATTCTACAAAAATTTCAACAAGATTCCATCGAACCGAAAAAAGAGAGAAAAGTCATCTTAATATATCATCCACAAAGCCCCTAATTTTGTTACACAAATCCAAAACTTCAACAAAATGAGAAATGATGAAAGTTTCATCACATCTCTGTGTCAGTTACCAAAAAAAGTATTTACTACGGCGAGAGTTCTTTCTGTCCGCTCCCAAAATTTCCGTTACCGAAAATTTTTCCCGACGGATCAGATTTTCTTTTCCGAGAAACCAAACAGAAAAGTTCATTCCTTGTGTTTTTATTTTTTCCTCGGAAAATTCGAAGTTTTCTTAGCTTTGTTGTGATTCATTTCTTATACGGCGCAACCGAGTCCCCCAACTTCTGATCCTTTCATGATTCTCATCCTCTTACAAGATGAAATGAACATTCTGCATTTAATTAAACACCACATAAAATAAGCTAATGAATATTCCCAAATTTACATACAAATTCGAAATATAGTTTTTAAATTTTAAAGAATTATTAGAACTTACTGCCATGGAACATCTCCAACAAGCATCCAATCCCCATCTTTATCTTCATAAGTTGGGGCAAATTCAGATCCCTTATACCCTTCCCTCTCAGAATATTGACCTGCAAAAAAAGAAAATATCAATTAAACACAGCCCAAAAAAAAAAAAAAAACCCTTCAATATTTAAATATTTTTCTTTTCTTTTCTTTTTTTTTTTTTCTTACCGATTGTGAACTTGAACATGTCCTCTAAAGCCTTAAGAAGTTCAGGGTAGCCCTTGTAGAGACCCAAATCAATCTTCCTCAAATAAGGAGCTCCATCCATACTGACTTTCACATAAATCCCTCCGCCGTCCGCCTCCGCCGCTGCCGTCACCGCCGTCGTTGCCGCCTCCGTCTTCTTGGGCTGGAGAGTATTTTTTCTAAAAGATCGAATCGGCGGCCACCCAACAACCTGAGCCCTACAAAACCCACATCACAAAACACAAATTGAGAATAAAAACTCAAACAAACAGACACAAACCAAACAACAACAGAAGATTTTCACGAATGAAATCAGCACATACTTGGCCGGAGGAGTAGAGTCATTGTGGAAATTCCTCTTATTGGTAGTTCGAACCCCAGAAGCAGAAGAGTTGTCTGCAGAATCGTTTCTTCCAGCGGCGATTCCGGGAAGGCCAAGGCGGAGCTCGGTGGCTTCGAGATTGAGATCGTTCTGAAACGAAACCTTGGAATCCATTGGTGGGTTGTTTTTCTTGTTTGGATTGGAAGAGGAGAAAAGGGAGTTATTGGAGAAGGGTTGGAAATGGAAGGGTAGTTTTATAGATAAGATTAAGAAGGAGATGAGGAAAGGAGAGAAAAATGAGGGATTGGGAATTGTCGGTAGAAATGGGAGCAGAGAGAGGCAAAGGGAAAGGGAAGAAGGTTAGAGGGGACAGAGGAGGGACAAGAAGAGCCGCCCAAATGGAAGAGAAATTGAATGGTCAAGATGCGTTTTAGTGGTTGAATCGGGAGCGTAGATATTAAGGGACAAGCATTGCCATGTGAAGTGGGGGCCATTGCCATTCGAGTTGGGTGTTAGGTTTTACAAAATTTATTCCACCACTATTGACGTGGCTACTTCCTGATTACCGTATGTAAATTTTAAGACCTACATACTTTTTAATAATCAATAGTACAAATTCAAAAAAAATTATAATTTTTTTGCCATATATCAATTATGTAAATAACTACATTGTGACAGCCTCCTCGAAAGTCACATTAATGTAGTAGCTTTCTTGATTTTGAATTGTTGTTAAAAGTTTTGAATATGTGTGTTGTGGTTGTAGGGTATGTGGACCATGCGTTAGCTAATTACACACAAATTGTATTATTATTAGAAATTTTCTTTTGGTGTGTTGTATTTTTTGAGAATATTATCTTGTGTTGGGTTAAGCTAAATGTATGTTTTAGTTTTAATGTTTGGGTTTTTTTTTTTTTCAAATTAGTCCTTTAAATATTAATTTTTTTTTAATTTGATGAATTTGTGAAAATTTAGAGGCTGGAAAACTACCAAAGAGAGAAGTTTGTAATTTTTCCTCCAAATTTTTAAGAAATTAGTAGAAGTTTTGAGTTTTCTTCTATTATAATGCTTTTTTTTCCTTATAATTTTTAGTCAATTTATTGAGTATTATGTTTCATAAGTTTATAGTCAACTAGTTTTGACATTCACCAACAGTGAGGGATGTTAATGCATAAGGGACTAAATTGAAACTTTTTAAATAATAGGGACTAAATTCAAAAAATACCTAAACATTAATGGCTAAAACATATATTTAGTTGTTGGATTTTATTATTATGTTTATATCAATCATATGTAGTTTTGAGGGTAACTATAAAACATGTTTGATGATATATATATATATAAAATGTTTTGTATTGGTAAAGAATATTCATGAGATTGAAAGGGGGTATATATAGGAAGAAACTTGTGAGAAAATGTTGGGATAGTGAACATAAGTCTTACATTACCTGAAACTATAAAAGAAAAGTTGGGCTGATTTTGCTCAAATTAGATAATTTCACATTATACATTGTGAAAATATGGAGAAGTTTAGTGAGAGGTTTAACCTAATATATAATAGGGAAATTTCTGATAAAATATATGTACCATACGTAGAGAGATTAGTGAAAATAAGTGAACGAATAAGAGATAATGCATCACTTATGCATTCGTGAAATAAGTGAAATAAGAGAGGTTAAGAAATGATAATAAATTAATTGAGAGAAGTTTGTTAGAAAAAAAGTGTATATAAAGATGAAAGAAAATATATGGTGAACCAAGTAGAGAGGAGAGATTAATTATAAAGTATTTAATGAAAAACAAAATAAAACAAACGTAATTCATCTTTTAATGACAATGCTACCATACCAAATAAAATATGTAAATCACCATAACTTGTGCTTAATTTAGCCCAACAAACACAGAGAATAATAATTATTCTCAATTAAGTTATGATCGTTCTAGAAGAAGTTAATTTGTCATTAAATTAACAATAAAAAAGAAATATCGAGGCAACTACGTCAACGTAGTCTCGAGTTGACCAACTGGGGCTCGCTTGAAAAATGGGAAAGGTATTAAAATGAAAAAAATAAATTGGGGTTTGAGAGGAAGAGAAATTGGAAAAAGTTAAAAAAACACTTTTTGTCCATATATTTTCATTGAAGTAACCATTTACCCTCTTAACTTTATTAGGTAATGATTGTTGGGAGAAAAATAATAATAGAATAATAATAGAACTAAAAATATTATTTCTCTCCTTCCACAAGACAAACCACATAAATTAGAATCACAAATAATAATATAAAAGATAGAGAAAAAGAAAAAATATTGAAAGTTATACTGGTTCGCCCTAAACTCGAGATTACGTTCAATCTTCTGAAACTTCAAGTTCTACTATAATGGAAGATTACAATAAGCCCTCAATACTGTGCCACGATAGCTTGAGATCAACAACAAAGGAAAACTTTCAAACCCATAAGAGAAAACTCACTTTTTTTCTCTCTCAAAATGTATGATCACGCACACTGTTCACGAAATACACTCACCATATATATTCACTGAAAAACAAAAAAAGGTCTCTTAGTTTTTTCTCTCTATTCCAACCGCAACATAATACATATATGTATGTATGTAAACAAGCTGCAGTTTAACCTAAGCCATAAATGGGCCTCAGCCATGTGGCTTGCTTTTCCTTTTTCGTGTGCCCGTCAATCTGAAGGCATTTCCATCAAATAACGTAGCGTCTTCAGCTTATGCGCGTCTCGACGTTGTGCTCTTGGATCTTCTTCCTTCTGCAGCCAATTTTGGCTCCACAATCCTAACAATGATTTAGCCTTTGAATTTTAATATGTAACAATTTAGGGTCTGTTTGATAACGTTTCCATTTCTTGTTTCTTATTTCTTGTTTCCTCTTTTTTAAATTTAAAAAAAAAAAAAAAAAAAAAACAGAACTACGTTTGATAATTGTTTCTTATTTCTTATTGTTTTTTAATTGGAAAAAAAAAACATAAACATGTTAGATAATCATTTTTTGTTTCTTGTTTCAAAAATTTCATATGAAAATTAGTTTTGAAAATTAAATATCCAATTGAATAAGTAAATAAAAAAAAATTAATGCATTTTAGAAATATAAAATGACATTCAAGTAATCATCCAAATTTCATTCCAAATGCAAATGGAAGAAACACCACCAATAAGTTTCTGATTACGATTTCAATCCGTTTCAATTATAGGTAAGTAAACAACATTAAAAGAGTATCATTATTATTCCAATTTATTTCGATTGATTTTTATTACGATTCTAACTAATTTCTGTTACGGATGAGTAAACGGAGCCTAAATGATTGTTTTAGGAAAAATATAGTAATGAAAAAAGTAACATTTGATGGATTAGATATTGGAAAGTGGGGGAATATTGTGGTCGTGGGCGTGGGCGTGGGCGTGGGCGTGGGCGTGGGCGTGGGCATGGGGTGGGTGAGTCCCACGGTGTCCATTGGTTGGTTCGTAAATCAAAATCTGTGGAAGGATGAGATTACCCAATACGATGCATCAAAACCCACGAACCCACCGGGCCCATCGTCCCCCACCCCCGTGCGCTTCTCCCATCTCAATTTTCCTTACTTTCTTTTCAACGTTCCTTTCTTTCCCTTTAATGTCCCTCTCCTTTACCATTTCAAATCTCCACCGACTTTTTTTATTATTATTTTCTTTGAATCATTTTTATATGATAAAGATAACGGACTTCCACATATCTCCACAATGGTATGATATTGTCTACTTTGGGCATAAGCTCTCATGGTTTTGCTTTTGGTTTCCCCAAAAAGCTTCATACCAATGGAGATAATTGTCCTCACATATATACCCATGATCACTTCCTTTCCTAGCCAATGTGGGACATTTGTTTGCACCCTAACATCATAATAGCATGATATTGTCTATTTCGAATCTATACATTATTTTGTTTCTTGTTTTAGGTTTGTATTAATAGAGATACTGTTATTACTTATATATTATGTATTAATGATCAACTTGAGTATAGTTCAACTTATTAAAACATTATATATATATACTTTATTGTTAAATGTTCCAGTTTGTATATCTACGTTATTGAACTAAAAAAAAACAAGAAAAAGACAAGGATAAAGAGAAGAAGAAAGGAGGGGGTAATTGCCCAAGTTTGTTTGTCTCAAATTTTTTACATTATATCTAATTTTTAAAATTTTGAAGTTTCTCCTCTAATTTGTCTCTTTTAAATTTTTTGGGATCGAAATATTTTATAATAGAAAGTTTAGAATGTAAAATTTTGTCATTTTCTATGAAAATTTTTAGTTTTGTTCCTTAGAATCTCACATTCTAGTTGATGCAGGTTTCTTTAATAAAACCATTTTCATATTTTTAAAATTATACAAATATACTTTGAGAGACAACAAGAAAGAAAGAGATATCACGGTTTCAAAAATAGGAAGAAAGAAAGAGAGAGATCAAAAACCAAACATTTCACAAGGAGTAGTTTTTATGATAGTTTCTTAGGCATAATTAAAATTTGAAAGAAGACACAACTTTTTGACTAAACACCTAATTATTTCTCCTAATTTCAACTTTTAAAATCAACTGAATGGGAAAAAGAAAAAAAAAAAACTCACACACTAATTATGCATCTTTTTATCAGTCTATTTTCTACATGCGAAATTCAACAAAAACTACAGTATTTTACGGAATAATCTTCAAATCGCCAATACACTAACTTTTTCCCCTCCAAACAAAATAAAAAAGTTGATAATCTCACGCAATAAACTTAAAAAAAAAAAAAAAAAAAAAAAAAAAGGCAAGACTTTAGCTTTTTTACATTATTTGCAATATTCACACTTTCCAAAAAATATGAACAACTTTATTTTTCATCCGTGTTTCACAACCTTCAAAATCATCATGGAAAATTACATTATTTGCCTCGAAAGAAACAAAACAAACCAATTTTTTCCCAGTACCATCCGAATCTGTTTTATTATTACCATTAGCCATTACATTACCCCCGTGGTATATTTTTGTCATTATAGCAACCCTCCAAAAAAAAACCCAAAAATTCGTAAAGTTTAATAATATCATGTTTGTGTTTCAAATAATAATAATATCATGTGTGAAAAGAACATGACAGAGAATAAAAAAAAACAGTCTTTGTGTTTTTTTTTAACTTTGGTCCATTTTGATCTTGTGTTTGTGCTAGCAAATTTTAAAACGTCTATTTTGATGCTAACAAATATTGTTGACAGAGAAATTTTGGCCAATTCCCAATTAGTATGTCGTTATTCCAAATTAATAACGAAACTACAGATAATTAAATTTGGGACCAATTATAAGTTGACATGTGTCTCAAATTTAATTTGAAGACAAAAATTGACAAATTCTAAAATTAAAATGCCTCATTTCGTCATTTTAACCAAATAATTAAATTAATTTAGTCAAGTTGGGTCATATGAAATTTGGGTCAAAGTTAAATAAAACCTAAATCCAAATGGTTGGGCCCAAAGTCAACAATAACCCAAATCCATAGTTGGACCCAAAGGCCATTAAAGCCTAAGCCCATATGCCCATAGAAAGCTCTATAAATAGAAGAGCCCGTTTCATTTGAAGGGTTCAGAAATTTTATTCTCTAGAGAACTCTGAGAGAATTGAGAGCAAAGAAGGCCAAAGTCCTTAGGTGCTGAATGTTCTATGAAGTCCTTAGGTACTGAACGCTTCAAGATAAGTCCTTAGGTGCTGAACTCTTTTTGAAGACCAAAGACTCTTCAAGATCAATCCTTAGGTGTTAAACTTCCTTGAAGTGCTTAACACTTTTGGAAGGTCGAAGACCCTCCAAGACAAGTCCCTAGATGCTGAACACTCTTGGAAGACCAAAGATCCTCCAAGACAAGTCCTTAAGTGCTAAACATTCCTTGAAGACTGAAGATTCTTCCCAAACCAAAGACGCTTTGAAGACCAGAAGACTTGAAAACTTTAAAGACCAAAATATCTTTGAAAACAAGTCGAAGGCATTTGAAGCATACAAGACTCCAAGGCCTTGATCGTATCTTCAAGAGGATCAACAAGCCAAGGGCCAATCCAACGATCAACAAGCCAAAGGCCGATCCAACGATCAACATTCCAAGGGCCTATCCAAAGATCAACAAGCCAAAGGTCGATCCAAAGATCAACAAGCCAAAAGTCGATCCAACAAGGTCAACAAGCCAAAGACCGATTAGAAAAGACCAATAAGTGTGCTCAAGTCTCGAGAACAAGCTTTCAGCCTTCAAGACATTTGTATATGAGAAATAAAGAATCAGATGAACAAATTAGAGATTGTACTTCACTAAACTCAAATTAATACAAATTCAAGTTCATTACATGTGTCTCATTTCTATCTCTTAGTTGAAATCACGTGTAAAAACATATCATGTGTGAAAAGAACATGACAGAGAATAAAAAAACAGTCTTTGTATTTTTTAAGTTTGGTCTATTTTGATCTTTTTATTTGTGCTAGCAAATTTTACAACGTCTATTTTGATTATCAAACTTTCAACTTTTGTCTATTTTAATCTTTATATCCCTTTAAAAGTCATTGTTTAATTTTGGTCCATGCTTTTATTTTTTCATCTCATTTGTTTTCTATCGCATAATATATTCTAATAATTTTTTTTGAAATATTATTATAGCTAGCTTTGTATTGAAGGAATCTCATTGTGTATAGAAATTGTGTTAGAAATTAGAATTTAACAAATAAGGACTAAATCTATCACTTTTTTAAATTACAAAGAATACAATGAACATGTCCAAAATACAAGAACCAAAATAAATAAAATGCTACATTATGAGTTTAGTCCCTATACTTTTACGGTTGTCTTTTAATAGGTCCCTAAGCTTTTAAAAGCGACCAATATATCTGCAAATTCTAAAAAAATATCTTTATTATATACAAAATTGAAAGTTTAGAGATTTATTAGACATTGTTGACCTTTGGAGACTTATTAGACACAAAATTAAAAATGAAAAAAGAACTGTCATTGACACATGAGACATATCTTCTTTTGAACTGTCATTCTGAAAAAATGAAAAAAGAAAAAAAAAACTTAATTAGTAAGTATTGGGTAGGTAGAAAAGATATAAACCTAATATAAAAATTATACCTATGAGTCTATTGTAACAACTTCCATTTATTTTTTATAAATATTTTTTCTGGTCATCCCCAATACTTGATTAGTATTCAACATTGCTTATGCAATTCAACACATACTCCGCTTAAATGATATTGTAACATATAATCTATATAATCAGAGACAATATAGTATTTCTATGTGATTGATTATTAAATAAACCCTATATATGTTTGAAATTCGAAATATAAGCCCCATTTATAACAACGTGTTAAGCTAGGAATAATTATAGCTATATTTGGTGTACCTATAGAAAATAAAACTTTGAGACACACACCATATACAATTTATTCTTGTTCTTGGATTATTCAAAATAAACCCTATATATGTTTGAAATTCGAAATTTGTACTCCATTTATAAACTTCGAAATATAAACTCCATATATATATATATATACAAACCTTATGCTCGTTGTTTGAAAATCTAGAAACTTGAAGGAAACCGACAAATCAAACCCACCAACGAAGAAGCTGGCGAAGCAAACCCACCAAAGCAAACCCACTACCCAATGTGAGTCGTAGAAGAAAAATCACCACCATAAAAAATCGAAAGCCACACCGCTTATTGCTGCTGTTAAAGGAAACCTTCGATTTTAATAGTTGAATGAAGGTGAGGTTGTCAATCGAATGGTTTGGCCCTAAATCCTCTATTTTGATGGAGAAAAACGTGAAAGAGATTTGGAGAGAGGTTATAGAAGACATGAGCTATTTGAGGATTTTTCCAAATCTATTATGCAAACAGTTGTGGAAAATAATCTAATTAATTCTTTCCATTTTTTCCTCATGAATTTACATCAATTACAACCTATAATGGACATATATGTAAATTCAATCATCTATTGAAATTCAAATGACTTGGCTTATGACAAAGTTGAAATTTATTTCAAATTTTGACATTTGTGTAATTTGATACTTCAAATGGGCTATTTATGTAGTTAACTCATATTTTAACTCCTACTGTAGGCCTCACAAACTTATTAACTCTTTCTCCAATTCCTTACAAACTTATTAACTCTTTCTCCAATTCCCCACAACTTTCCTATCTCCTTTTTTTCTTCACCTCATCATACTCCTGCATCTCTCTCTTCTCTCTTCTCTTGTCTCTCTCTATTTTTTTTAGATAATTTTTTTAATTTCTTAATTTAAAAAATGTTCTTTATTTTTTATAAAAAATTTCTCATCAATATTACTAATTAATAATTAAATATAAATAATTGTTAAAAAAAATATTTGTATTTTTATCCTATAATTTTAATAATTTTTTAACAAAAATATTTTTCTTTTTATTCTATAATTTTATTTTTTTAAATATAAATTATATAAAAATGTTTTAGATATGATACTATTATTTAAATTAAAATTATTAATGTAAATTAGAGTACTAAATAAAAAAAATTAATTGATAAAAAGCTCCATATTTCACTTCCTCCACATATCACCTACAATTTTTCTTTTTAAGTTTAAACAAAAATTACTTATAACAAATAGCAATCTTATCTATTTTAGCTTTTTTTTTTTTAATTAATAGCTAAAAATATATATATAATTTTATGATTTGAAGATAAAAAAAATATATTTTAAATTAACCCGTATTACAATTTAACAAATTAGTATTTAAAAAGGTTAATGTATTAAAAAAATTTGATCTTCAAATTAATCATATTCAAAGTCAAAAGATAAATGATTTCTCATTCCAAACTTAATAAAATAAAATTATTACAATAAATAATATAAATATATAGTAATATGAACAAAAGTATATATGATAATCATTTTGAATGGTGTTAAAAAATATATATTCATTTTGAACTTAATTATTTTAAAATAGCATAAATATTTGATATTTTATTTTTAACTTAGTTATTTTAACACTTCAAAGAATATATTATTTTTAAATTAATCAAATTTTAGATAATCCATTACATTGATTAGTTAGAAAAATAAAATCTTAAATTATACCAAAAAAATATATTTTATTAAGCTTGAAAAACAAATCTTAAATTAAAAATTTAAAATTGACGAAAACAAGTCTTTAACAAAATTGTAAAATATTCATAAAATAATATAATTTAAAATCTCAATTTTAGGATTGATATAAATAAATCTATATTATTTCTAGAATTGAGAGAATAAAAACATAAAAAATTTGAAGTTTATTTAAATCCCTTTAAATTAATTGATTTAAATCTTTTTGAATCACATGTAATATTTAAAAAAGTATTGTAAGACTTTCTTTTATTTGAAACCTATCCAAGGCAAATGAATAATTAATGTGAGAGATATTGAAAAAAGAATGTTGGGTATTTTGTTCAAAATTCTTTTTTTCTTTAAAGAAATTTGTAAAATATACATAAATTAATAAAAACAAAAAAATCTCAATCTTAGAATTCATGGAACAAATTCTTAATAATAAAATTTTGAGAAATTGTAGGAAAAAGCTATACAAAAAAAAAAAAAAAGAAGCTAAAATTAACTTCAACTTTTTGTCCCAAATACAAACTTCCTAACTCCAGACTAAACTCTACACTCAAAACACAGATTTCCTAACTCACTAAACCTACTAACTCCTACTATATGCAATTTTTTACCCTAAACAACCCCTTAGACACAACTCTAAAAGATCATAGACTAAACTTATTATTTAACATAAACAAAATGAGAAAGTACAATGACAAAGAAAAATCGATGAATCTTATCCAACACGAGGCATAGAAACACACTTGTGGTGGAAAAGGCAGAGGCTTGGCAATCTATGAATGGAAGAAGGAGAGGAAAGAAAAATAATAAGATGTGAAGATTTAGAATAGAGAAAGATAGCGATGCACAACCAATGAAATCAGATTTTGGTCAATTTTTGCAGCTACATGTCGTTCAGCTCCTTCCCCACCTCGCTGGAATTTCCAGCTTGGATCCGATATGACAACTCTTCAATTCAATGTCCCCTTTGAAATTTTAATCATAATAATAATAATAATAATACTCTACTGTTTGGTGTCCGATAAAATGTGGGACTTATTGTAAATATAAATGCCCATTTTCCACATGCCCATCTTATTTCCTTACCAAGTGGCATTGTATCCATAGCCATAGTGTCTTCCATGTGTCCAACAAAGACCATTGATTGGTGTCCATTTGGTCCACTTCATGCTCTCCCATATGCCTATAAATAGATACATTTTTGGTAAAGAAATAACAACAATTTTCTCTCCAATTTTCTCTATTTTCTTTTGGTTTTATTTTGTCATAATTCCATATTTTTCCACTTTCTTTGTTTATATTATATATATATATATATACTCTCTTTTATATTACAAATCCTTTTAAATTCCAACATATTTATTATTATTATTATTATTATTATTATTATTATTATATATTATTATATGATTTGGTAAAGTTTTGGTGCCCGGTTTCGCCTCTCAATTTTACAACACGTTATCAGCACGAATCTCTGTCATTTTTCCCGCTAAAGGTAAGTCTTATAGGTAAGCCATTTTTACGCATTTGGTTTATGTTAAATTTCTAATATAAATATATATTATTATTTTGATAGTGTTATTATGGCAAACCTTACAAAGCTAGAATTTGCGGCCCTGGATATTAATGGAAACAACTACTTGTCATGGATCCTTGACGCTGAGGTCCATTTAGATTCTATGAATCTTGGAGAAACAATTAAAGAAGGAAATGATGCATCAAATCAAGAAAAAGCAAAAGCCCTGATCTTCCTTCGCCATCATCTTCACGAGGGATTGAAAATGGAGTATCTTACAATAAAAAATCCCTACGTTCTATGGCAAGGTTTGAAAGAAAGGTACGATCATCAAAAAACAGTTATTCTTCCAAAAGCTCGTTATGATTGGATGCACCTAAGGTTACAGGACTTTAAATCAGTAAGTGAGTATAATTCCGCACTCTTCAGAATTAGTTCAAAATTAAAATTATGCGGAGAAAAGATTACTGATGTTGATATGTTAGAGAAGACATTTTCCACTTTTCATGTCTCGAATATGCTCCTGCAGCAGCAATATCGAGAGAAGGGTTTTGCAAAATATTCTGAACTTATCTCATGTCTTCTCGTTGCTGAACAAAATAACGAGTTATTGATGAAAAATCACGAATCCCGACCAACTGGAGCAACACCATTCCCTGAAGTGAATGCTATGAATTTTAATAATCGTGGTCGTGGTCGAGGTCGTGGTCGTGGTCGAGGTCGGGACCGCGGTAGAGGAAGAAATACCTATTTTCGTGGTGGGCATTATAATTTTAAGAAACCCACACGAAGTGATGATCATAAAGGAAAGGCTCCACAAGATAGAAGTTCGAAAGGTGATGAACATAAATGTTTCCGGTGCGGAATGACTGGGCACTGGTCACGTACCTGTCGTACGTCAAAACACCTTGTTGATCTCTATCAAGCTTCTCTGAAAGAAAAAGGAAAAGGAAAGAATGTGGAGGTAAATCTTGCCATTCAAGAAGATGATGTGTTTGACCCATCCAACATGATGCATCTTGATGTAGCTGATTATTTTGAATCTCCTGGAGAGAGAATTGATGCAATCAAACAAGTAGAGGATGATTTGTATGACAATATATAATTAAATACTGTTTAGTATGTTTTTGTTGTTGTTTTGTTTGTATATATATTTAAGACTCTTTGTAATCGTTTTTCTTTTCTTTTCAATGAAGAAATATGAACAATTTCAATATGTTGAGTAACTCGAAAATGAGCAATGAGGATTTATGTCTGGCAGATTGCGCAACTACGCACACGATACTCATAAATAGAAAATATTTTACTAGATTGACAATGCTGGAAGCAAAAGTCAATACTATATCAGGTTCTGCAAATCTGATTGAAGGTTTTGGAAAAGCAAACTTTATTTTGCCTAGAGGAACTAGATTTACAATTAATAATGCTCTGTTCTCCAGCAAATCGAAAAGAAACTTATTAAGTTTTAAAGATATACGTGAAAATAATTATCATGTTGAAACTGATTGTAAAAATAATATAGAGTGTCTCTATATAACATCTATTGTTTCACATGAAAAACGTATATTAGAAACACTGCCTGCTTTTTCTTCTGGATTATACTATACTCATATACGAGTAATCGAAAGTTATGCAATAATGAACCCGAAGTTCATGAATCCAGAAATATTCAGTGTTTGGCATGATCGATTGGGTCATCCAGGGTCGATAATGATGAGGAAAATTATTGAAAATTCACATGGACATCCTTTAAAGAGCCAGAAGATTCTTCAATCCAATGAGTTGTCATGTGATGCTTGTTCTCAAGGAAAATTAATTATTAGACCATCACCAGCTAAAGTGGGGAGTGAATCACCTACATTTTTAGAGCGAATTCAAGGTGATATTTGTGGACCTATTAACCCACCAAGTGGTCCATTTAGATATTTTATGGTATTAATTGACGCATCCAGCAGATGGTCACATGTATGCTTATTATCAAGTCGAAATCTTGCATTTGCAAGATTACTTGCTCAAATAATTAAGTTAAAAGCACAATTTCCTGATAATACAATTAAGACCATTCGACTTGATAATGCTGGTGAATTTACATCCCAAACTTTTAATAATTATTGTATGTCAATTGGGATAAGTGTTGAACATCCTGTAGCTCACGTTCATACACAAAATGGTCTAGCAGAATCATTTATAAAACGTCTGCAACTAATTGCAAGACCATTGCTTATGAGAGCTAAACTTCCTACATCAGTATGGGGTCATGCTATTTTGCATGCTGCATCACTGGCACGTATTAGGCCAGTAGCTTATAATAAATACTCCCCAATGCAATTAGCTTATGGCCAGCAGCCAAATATTTCCCATCTAAGAATTTTTGGATGTGCAGTATATGTACCAATTGCTCCACCACAACGTACTAAGATGGGTCCTCAAAGGAGGTTAGGAATATATGTTGGTTTTGATTCTCCATCAATTATTAAATATCTTGAACCCCTGACGGGTGATGTATTTACTGCACGATTTGCTGATTGTCATTTTAATGAGACAAATTTTCCAACATTAGGGGGAGGAATTAAGAAGTTGGAAAAAGAAATTACATGGAATGCATCGTTATTATCTCATTTAGATTCTCGTAGAGATCAATGTGAACTTGAAGTTCAAAAGATAATTCATTTGCAAAATATAGCAAATCAACTACCAGATGCATTCACAGATACTAAAAGTGTGACTAAATCATATATACCAGCTGCAAATGCTCCATCAAAAATTGATATCCCAAAGGAACAAGTTGTCAATAATGAGTCTGGAGCACGCCAGAAGCGTGGTAGACCAATAGGTTCTAAAGATAAAAATCCTCGGAAAAGAAAAGTAGTTGAGAATCAAAATGATTCAATAAAAGGTATGGATGTTCCAGAAGAAATCCAGAATACAACTACTCAAAAGAGTATTGGTGAAAATCAAACGCTTGAGGATAATAATGAAATTTCTATAAACTATGTTACAACAGGAAAGAGATGGAACCGAAATGATATCATTATTGACAACATTTTTTCTTATAATGTTGCTCACGATATTATTCATGAAAGTGATGATTTTGACCCAAAATCTATCAAAGAATGTCAACGTAGAAAGGATTGGCTGAAATGGAAAGAAGCAATCCAAGCAGAGTTAAACTCACTTTCAAAACGTGAGGTTTTTGGACCAGTAGTCCCAACACCGGAAAACGTCAAACCTGTGGGATATAAATGGGTATTTATAAGGAAAAGAAATGAAAAGAATGAAGTCACAAGATATAAAGCGAGACTTGTTGCACAAGGATTCTCGCAAAGGCCTGGTATTGATTATGATGAGACATATTCTCCTGTGGTGGATGCAATAACGCTAAGATATTTGATTGGTCTGACTGTATATGAAAAGCTTGATATGCATCTAATGGATGTAGTCACGGCGTATTTATATGGATCTCTGGATAATGACATTTATATGAAAATCCCGGAAGGATTTAAAATACCAGAAACATATGAATCAAGTTCTCGGGAATTGTATTCAATAAAGTTACAGAGATCATTATATGGATTAAAACAATCAGGACGAATGTGGTATAATCGCCTGAGTGAATATCTGTTGAAAGAAGGATACCAAAATAATCCAATATGTCCGTGCGTTTTTATAAAGAAATCTCAGTCAGGATTTGCTATTATAACTGTATATGTTGATGACTTAAATATAATCGGAACTCCTGAAGAGTTATCCAAGGCAATAGAATATCTTAAGAAAGAATTCGAGATGAAAGATCTTGGAAAAACAAAATTTTGCCTTGGTTTGCAAATTGAACATTTAGCAGATGGGATATTTGTTCATCAATCAACTTATACAGAGAAAATCTTAAAAAGATTCTATATGGATAAAGCACATCCATTGAACATTCCAATGGAAGTTCGTTCACTGGATGTAAAGAAAGATATATTTCGACCTCGAGATGATAGTGAAGAACTACTTGGTCCTGAAGTACCATATCTTAGTGCAATTGGTGCACTTATGTATTTGGCTAATAACACAAGACCAGATATTGCATTTTCAGTAAATTTATTAGCTAGATATAGTTCATATCCTACAAAAAGACATTGGAACGGAGTTAAGCATGTACTCCGATATCTTCGAGGGACAATTGATATGGGTTTATTTTATTCTAACAAATCAAAATATGATCTAGTTGGTTATGCAGATTCTGGTTATCTATCTGATCCACACAAAGCTAGATCTCAGACAGGTTATCTATTCACATGTGGAGGAACTGCTATATCGTGGCGATCAGTGAAACAGACTATAACGGCCACTTCTTCAAATCATGCTGAAATCCTCGCTATTCATGAAGCAAGTCGAGAATGTGTATGGCTAAGATCGATGACACAACACATTCATGAGACATGTGGCTTATCTTCAAGTAAACCTCTTCCAACGATGTTATACGAAGATAACACAGCATGTATAGCTCAAATCAAGGGAGGATATATCAAAGGAGATAGAACAAAGCATATCTCACCAAAACTCTTCTATACTCATGATCTTGAAGAAAATGGCGATATCACTGTACAACAAATTTGTTCGAAAGATAACTTGGCTGACTTATTTACGAAGGCATTACCAACTGCAACCTTCGATAAATTAGTATATAGCATTGGAATGCGGCGATTCAAAGACTTTAAGTGATGTCTCCATGAGGGGGAGTGAATGTATTATAGTAAACTATATAAAATATGTACTCTTTTTCCTTCACTAGGGTTTTTCTTCCCATTGGGTTTTTCCCTAGTAAGGTTTTAACGAGGCATATTTTATATAAATGGGCATTTAAGGGGGAGTATTGTAAATATAAATGCCCATTTTCCACATGCCCATCTTATTTCCTTACCAAGTGGCATTGTATCCATAGCCATAGTGTCTTCCATGTGTCCAACAAAGACCATTGATTGGTGTCCATTTGGTCCACTTCATGCTCTCCCATATGCCTATAAATAGATACATTTTTGGTAAAGAAATAACAACAATTTTCTCTCCAATTTTCTCTATTTTCTTTTGGTTTTATTTTGTCATAATTCCATATTTTTCCACTTTCTTTGTTTATATTATATATATATATATACTCTCTTTTATATTACAAATCCTTTTAAATTCCAACATATTTATTATTATTATTATTATTATTATTATTATTATATATTATTATATGATTTGGTAAAGTTTTGGTGCCCGGTTTCGCCTCTCAATTTTACAACAGGATTCTTTTTTCTTTTTCATTTTCTTTCTGGGATTCCTTTGAATTTCAACATCTTTTTTTTTTTTTCATTTCTTTTTGGTGTTGGCTTTTGTAGAAGCATCATGGCCTCTGGCCACTTGGGTTTTCTTGATTTTGGGTCTTTTTGTGGATTTACTTGCTGCCGTAACCAACGCCATTTCTGATGTGTTTGATCAAGTGTCGTTTTTCTTAGGGTTGGTTGGTTCAAAGTTTGTTTAAAAAAGTTTAAATGGTTGAATATAGGGAATGATGTTTTAGTTTTATTTGTATAAGGATGTTATGACATAAACTATGAACACACTATAATTCTTGTGGCAAAGATTATGAAATTGTTTGCAAGATATGGTTTAGAATATAGTAAAAAGGATTTCAATCTATATACTCTAGACCTATTTGTGATTGATGGAGTGTTCTAAATTTTAGAAGTTTAAAATTCATCATATTATTGTTTTCTTCTTTTTAATTGATATTAATTTTTTCATCTATTGAGAACTTTTCTATCAATTTAAGTTTTTGGGTAATATGAGGTAATTTAACAAATATCTTTACATGTCAACAAAATACAAAAAACATGTCTTTATGCCTTAAAAAAAAAAGTGTTACCCACAAAACTAACCTTTATCACAGTTGTGTTAGGTATTAATGCATTAATAATAGTATTATGTATCTACTTAAAATGTTAGTGAGTTTCAAATGACTTTTGAATTTAAAAAAAATATTTTTTAAGTGAAAAACTTCTCATAAATGTACTTACACACTGATAAAGGTAGAATAATGACATATGAAGTAGCTATTATTGTTCAACTCTTTAATTGTCTGATGTTGAATTTAGTGTAGTGAGTACATAGGGGGGTGCCTAACTCTTTTGTCTCTACAAAGCTAGCGACTCATAAGCTTGGATTTGAAGACCTCTACTTCTAGAAGGCACACTAGTCCAAATGCTATATTGTTATACTACATGGTTATGTGAGACTAAGGGTCGGTCAAAATTCTAGAGGTGGCGGCAGTGATACAATGATTGAACGATCAAACATTCTATAATCAAGAGATTACAAGGCACCCCTTTAGTTATGTTATGGGTTAAATTAGACCTAATTAACCAGATATCCCAAGACTAAAGAAAAGTAAGAGTGGAAGAAGCCCGAAGTGGAGACGAACCTAGGCCGAAAGGGAGCCAAGGCTGACCAGGCTTCATGCCCAATTGACCACACCCTAGGGCCTAAATGGGTTGTGGGGAAACGACACATCGAGCCAAAAGCTCAAGAGACCAGGTCAGCTCGTGGCCGACTTGACTCGTTATCAAATTCTTGGACTAAAAGGCTTGTCGACCCGACCCCTTCACATCCCCTAACTCGAAAAAGATCCCCACGGGTACAGTTCAACTCCTTTTAGTCTAATCCAAAGGAGAAAGCCAAAGTGAGCTTAGCTCAGCGATAATTGACATGTATTCTCGATCAAGAGTTTAGAAGTTCGAATTCTCCCACCTCCAATTGTTGTTGATCTAAAAAAACAAACTCATATAAATATATGATTATGACTTTAATGAAGGTAAATCCAAACTGAGTCCTCTTACTCTAAGTTTGCCACACTTTTTCTCTATCTCTGACTTAAGTATCGGAGTGTGTGTGGCAAACACCATATTGGTGTGCAGTTTTCGCTGTTTTGCAAGTCACCTCTTTCCGCAAATCAATAAATTTACCGTCAAAACAAAGACAAATCACTCCTTAACCAGATTTGCACGTCAACAGGTGCTAATTTTCAAAATCACTTTTTAATCATTCCAAAAATCATATCAACCTTATCCCGACTCCATATATATGCAATTTATTTCCAAATAATTCAATTCATGCAACCTCATTATTCAACGAGAGAGCCACTTTCTTACACTCAATCAATGCAAAAACATTGGCTAGATGCACATATGACGGACATTAAACCCATCAAAATTAATAACAACAACAAAAAAAACACATCTGCAAAGTAAAAAAGGCAGAGATCAGAAGGAAGAAAGTGGGCTTGTAAATGAGATTAGGAAGTGAAAATAACATAACATAGAGACAAAAATTAGAAACGTGAAAAAAGAAAAAAATAATAATAATAATAATAAGGAATGGTTTGGTTGGGTTGCATTAAAATCCGTGGGTATTCCCTCATTAAACTGTAGTGGTGTGTTATAACTTTACAACTTAAAACAAACAGAGCTCTATCAAATATCTTTCGATTATAGTTCTGAGGATTGCGTCCACATGATTCAATCTCTAATTTTGGACCATATCCTTATGTTCCATTATCACGTGTACATTGAACTATATGAACAAATTCATTTTCACATTTTCCCATCTCTCTCTTTCTTTTCTTTTTTTTTTTTAACTTTTCCTTTTCTCTTTTATTTCTATCTCACCCAAACATGACGTCTTCTACAAATAATGTACTCTCTCAAACCCTAATGTTTCTCCTACCATATTAATTGTTGTCTTTCTTGTGGTGGTAATTCAAAAAAAAAAAAAAATCTCGTCTCTCAAGCTTGGTTTGATAACGATTTCGTTTTTTGTATTTTGTTTTCTAAAGTTGTGCTTTTTTTTTCTCACGATTTATTTGATATGCTTTTCACATTTCTCAATAATGAATTTGAATTCTCTTAGCCTTTTTTTTTAAAAATAAAATGTTAAAGACTATTTAGGTTAAATTACGGGTTTAGATCTTGAACTTCCATGTTTGTGTCTAATAGATCCATGAACTTTCAACTTTATGTCTAATAGAATTTTGAACTTTCAATTTTGTGTCTAATTGACCCCTGTCACATTCAACACTTTTTAAAGTTAATAAATCTATTAGACATAAAGTTGAATTTGGGTTTAATGGGACATTAAAGTACTTTTAATTTTGGGTCTAATAGGAAAGTTAATAAATCTATTAGACATAAAATTGAATTTGGGTCTAATAGGACATTAAAGTACTTTCAATTTTGGGTCTAATAGGTTCGTGAATTTTAAAAAATGTTGAATAAATAAAGGATCTATTAGACACAAAATTGAAAGTTGAGAGACTTATTAGACACAAAATTGAAAATTTAGGGACTATTAGACACTTCAAAAATTTAGAGACTTATTAGTCACTTTTTAAAGTTCAAGGACCTAGCTATCTGACACAAACTTGAAAGTTCATGAACTAAACTTGTAATTTAACCAACTATTTATTTTAATTTTTAAAAAGTAGATAGCAAACAAGAAATGTTGAATGGAAGTAGTGTTTATAATCTTACTTTTGAAAACAAAAACAAAACGATTATCAATTGGGACCTAAATTGTATTAAGCTTATAAAAACAAAAATAAAACAATCATCAATCGGGGCCTAAATTGTATTAGTTAGTTTAGAATTGGATTTTAAGTTTGTTTGGTTTGAATTTAAGTTCAAATAAATCAAGAATTAGATTATAACTTAGGTTTAAATCTCATTCAAAACTTTTAAGTTTATTTCATTTTGATTCATAAACTTTCAAAATGTTTATTGTAATCCTAAAATTGTAAAAACACAACTATTTTTGGACACTTTGGTCATTCTCTTAATTTTGTCATCTAAGACTCACCTCAAAACCTGTGTCTCTAATACAAACTCACACCACAACACATTCATAAATATATGCAAAGTCAAGTTATAAATTATTTTGTATAACAAGTAATGAAAAATATTAACAAGAACCAAAATTACTTTAAAGTTTGAAAATTTTGAAAGTTTAGGAAAAAAAAAAAAGAATAGTTCTTAAAGTGTGTGGATTAAAATGAGATTTAAATCTATAGCTTTGAGTTTGTACCTTTTATTTTTTAAATAGAAAACCTTTTTTTTTTATATGAAGAACTTATTTAGGATTAAAATTTTAAAATCTATGAACCAAATTATAAAAAAAAAACTTTATATATATATTATGAAAGATTAAAATATAGAAATAAATGCTAATAAGAGGTGACAGACACAATTGTAGGTACAACTTTTGTAGGTTGGTTGAAACATCAACTTTGGATTTTAAAAGACATTAATTCATTTTCAATTGAAGCTTAGAAACTGCTGTACCTTACATTACATTGAACTCAGCCTCAGACATTCCCAACTGGTACCAGTTTTCCAATTAGCTTCCACTATTCCATTTCTATTTATACCTACTCAAATATTAAACTAATAAATATATATATATATACACCAAACAGCCTATATTTTTTAAGATAATTCTCAATTTAGTTTTTTATTTTTGAAGTTGTCAAATTTACCCTTAATCTCAATAATGCCATTCTGTTAATTTTTTTTTTTAAAAGATGATATTCATTAAATTATTGTTTGGTTAACCTATTTGAGCCACATGTACATTGCACTCAACTCAACAAAATTCTAAAATTCATTTCTTCTCAGTGACATATTTAAGTGGCAAGCTTATGTGCCAAAAAAATATGAATAAAAAACACTAATTTAATAATACTTAAACTATATGTTAACAAATTTTAACATTTTCTTGGAAAAATTATAATAAATTAGTAAAACTGATGGCCATATTTGTAAATTTTTTATCAACAAAAACAAAAAAAAAAAAGAACAATTTACAAACCTGATGGCTTTTCCCTACACATTCACTGATATACCATATTTATATCATTTATAATATATATATATCATTGATACTTTTAATATATAGTATATCAATGATATTACTAGTGTGGCCAAAGTGAGCATAGTTCAACGATAATTGACATGTATCTCTTACCAAGAAGTCAAAGATTTGAATCTCCCTACTTTAAATGTTGTTGAACTAAAAAAAAAATATATATTACTAGTGTGAAGTATATCTACTTATATATATATATATCATATTTGTATATCATTAATGTAGTGGCTCTTATATAAGTGTTATTTTTTAAAATGTTTTATGATGCGAGAAATTTGGTACATATATTAATTTACTATGAAGAGTAAAAAACAAAGAGTAAATTGAGAAATAGGGGTGAAATATAGAGGTGGGAGAGAGAAAGATATGGGGCCGGGGAGAAAACTGGAACCAGATTGGAAAAGCGTGTGGGGGCGGTGATTGAGAACGGCGGGAACACGCACGGTGGGTTGGACCATCGTCCACGTGTGGTGCTGCTGACAGGGAAATGTGGGGCCCAGTCCAGAGGATGGAAAGTAAGGGACTGTTTGACACACCCAATTATTTCCTCACCTGCCAAACACGCCACTTGTTGCCTTAATCCCCCTTCCACGTTCGTACATCCATTACCATTCGTATATTTTTGCATGTGGGATCCACTTCCTTTTTTTTTCTTTTCTCTTTTTTTTTTATTTAACTTTTTTTACTAGGTGGATGTCGTTTTGCTCTGTTTCGTATCATGATATTAAATTTTCGTTGACATGTCGACATTTCTACATATTCGTAGATTCGATATCGACATATTTTCATTATACTGTACAAAGTCGATGAAATATTAAAAAATTAACAACAAATATAATTTAGGGTGAATATAATATTATACCAAGTATTTTTATTCATTTAAAAAGCGTAGAATAATAATTTATTAATATAAATATATTTTTAAAATTTTTTTATTTTGGAATTTTTTTTTAGAAATATCCATCGATGATATTTTTATCGATATATTTTTTTAAAATTGAAACCTCGATATTTCTTTCGACATCCACTTTCTAAATTTTGTACGTGTCCAATTTGGCTTTGTTTTTTTATCTTGGCCGTGGGAACTGGGACATGTATATCAATTATCAGATATTTCATTTTGGTCCCCATGCAAAAGAACTATATATATATTATTATTAACGACCCTTTTGGCACTCGTAAATTTTCAACCATGTGATGTGACTCCCCTTTTATTTTCTTTTTAATCCTTAATTTAATCTTGTTAATAATGTGCAAGTATTTTATGATATTTTAATGTAGTGTGAGACTAGGCAGTTTTTATATTTGAATTCTTTATGCTGTTGTTTTTCTTCCCAACTACTACTAAAATTTCCATCTATGGCAACCATTTTTTTTCAATGCGATTTGTTGTTGTCAAAATCTGGCCAGATGAAATTTCTTCTGACCCTCACGTGACAACGACTGTAAATTTGTAATTTTAGAGGAAAGAGGTGACCTGCAAAAGAGAAAAAGCTAGACACTGATGTAACATTTGTCACACCAACTCCAATACTTAAGTAAGAGAGGAAGAAAAGTGTAGCAAGCTAGAATTTAGAGAATGGGGTCAAGTTGAACTATCTTTCTTTGAGTCATAAAGACGTATTTATTCCTTTTTAGATATTCCTTTTTATCTTTCCATATTTCTTTTTAGATAAGGATATAAAATGTTTCCCCTTCTATTTAGGAATTGAATTTGAAAAAGTTAATCTTATCTTGCAAGATTCTCTTGTAATTCGAATTTACCTCTTTAGTCCAATTTCACTCATAACATTAGCCCCCACTCCCTAGTTAGGATTCGAGATTAGGAGCGTGTGGAGTAATTGTATGGAGCTTGACTTGGGAGTAGTCTATTAAGTTTTGGAGTCATTGTTGACGTTTCGAGGTCTGCCTTAAATTCTCTCTAGTTATTGTTGTCCATCCTTGTAGGGATATTCAGCCTCCTAGAGTGTCGATTTCTCCATTTTTCAGTAGGAATTTTAGTGTTCCATAACGCTTATCTTGCCTCTCAAATCATCCCCAGGGTTGTTGTCTAACCTCGTAGGTCGGTCTCTTCCTGGTGGGTAAGATTCTCCTCTGGATGTGTGTTCGTCCACATTTTGGAGAATTTAGGGCTCTAAGGTTCTCCTTAGATCTCCCCAAGATTGTCGTCCAACCCCGTAGGGAACATTTCAATCTTTCTTGGGGGCTAAGACTCTCTTCTGGATTCGCGATATGTGCCGTTTTCCTGGAGATAATATGTAAATTCGAGAACGTCCTCAAATTTAAGTGAGATTGCCATCAACCCCGTAAGGGCCCCATAGGGACTATTATGGTCTTCCTGACCTCCCGTAGGAAAATTTTTTGGCCATCTAGTAGCCTTTGTAGCTTCTTGTTTGTATAAGTGTATTTTGAATAGGTGGAATCTGGAATATTCCATCAATTATTCTGCATTCAAAATGTAATTTTCATGAATATGATATTTTCTTATATCATATGAAATCACTCTCTAGTTTGAGAGTTAGGCAATTCAATGTAGATGAAATAATGATTTAGCTGAATGAAATATATTCATTCACTTGTTTAAGGAAAATATGGAATTTTATGAAGTGGTCTGTTATTTGAATAACTTGTTATATTATACAAGCAATTTCAAGACCTCTATAATTCCATGTAATAAATTTCTCTATTGATACTTCATGACATTTTTAATAACTCATGATGTTCAATTCTTCATTAGATCAGCACACAAACTGTCATTTTGATGTTATCATGCTAATGATATTTAAATAATTAAAAATTGTAGAGAGCATGTGTAGAGTGCATGAAGATGTTATAACATAGACAAAAGATCATAACAAAATAATTATGACATGCATAATTTGGTTATTGAATTTAAATATTGCATTATAAAGTGTTAAGTTTGAAGTAAACTTATCTGTAATTTTGCAACTTTGCAGAAACATTTAAAGTTGATGATTCTAAGGTTGCTTCGTAGTCTTGTTTTCCAGATTTAATCGTTTAAACCTTCAATTTCCATATTTTTAAATCTTGAGGAGTTTTTGCTTTACAATTCCCTTGTTGATCAATCTTCTTCCGTATTGAGTTTCAAAAGTTAGCCTTCTAGATTGAATTAAGGGGTGTGGATATATCATCTTAGCCTTGCCCAATCTTGCTCAAATCATCTTCTTGGTTCAACTAGGGGTTGTTGATAGTTTTGGCTTGATCTTGGCCTTGTTGCTTTGGTGAGCCCCCAGTTTCTTTTATTTCTTCATTTTGTCTTTTGCTTTTTGTTTAAGAATTGGTCTATGATATCCAACATGCCAACGACCAACTTTTCCATCATGAATCCTTGCAACTTTTACATCTTCAACCAAATTTAAAATCAGCTTTGTGGCTCTTGTAGGCAATAGACTAAGGAAATTCCACAATAGTGCAAGCAATGCATTTGATTTTGTGATTCACTTCTCTTTCTTATTCCATCGTTGATGATCTTCTCTTCTAACAAACTTCTAGCCTTTTCTTTCTTATTTCGTGCTCGCCGGAGACGAGGGATTGGCTGGAGCTATAAAAGAAAGGGGGGAGGCGGCTGCTTGTGTGGTTAGTCCATCACGCGAGAGAAAGAAAGAGAATCCTCTTTAGGGTTTCTCTTTTTTGTCTTTCTCTACTTCGTCTCTTTTTTTTTTAATATATTTTTTCCTTTTCATTGGTGGATTGTCAGAAGATTTTTCATCTATTCTAAGTGAAGCCTCCATGTGTTCATAGCTTTTGATTTTCTCAATTTAAATATGCAAGGTAGTGCACTCTCGTCCCCACAGACAGTGCCAACTGTTGTTGCCAAAATCTTGCCAGAAGAAATCTCCCCTAACCTTCACGTGAAAACAATTGTGAATTTGTAATTTTGGGGGAAAGAGGTGACCTACAAAAGAGAAAAAGCTAGGCATTGATGTGACATTTGCCACACCGGCTCCGATGCTTAAGTCAGAGAGGAAGAAAAGTGTAGTAAGCTAGAATTTAGAGAATGAGGGTCAAGTTGAACTCATTTTCTTTGAGTCATAATGACGTATTTATAGGACATTTGTTTTCCATATTCCTTTTTAGATAAGGATATAAAAGGTTTCCCCTTCTATTTAGGAATTAGATTTGAAAAAGTTAATATCTTATCTTGCAAGATTATTCCCTTGTAATTTGAGTTTACCTCTTTAGTCCAATTTCACCCACAACACTATCAAAGATTCAAAGTCTTCGGCATATCATACTTATATCAACAAAACTGGCTTCTGTTGAGAGTTATGCTAATAGATAGAGAGATGTTCATGGAGTGTTGTCCTCATCCTTGCCACTAATTAAATTCATGTCCCCGTGAAATTTACTGTTTAATTTTGAAGAATTATTCCCTACTTTTTTTTTTTTTTTTGTCTTTTTTGTTTTTACATTTGTTCTCAACCACGTGGCAAATCTTTCAAAAAATTTATGTTTAAATGGATAATTTCCAATACAATTTCTATTTAAAGAAAAAATTATAAAATATTCTAATAAAAACAATAATTATTCAATGTGCAAAAATATAATTAAAATATTCGACTACCATAATTTCTAAATGTTTAAATTTCAATATTACAACAATATAGTCTTCAACTTAAATATTACAACCAATCTCAAAAGTAAAAAGTATTCAATTTAAACATTACAACAACAACACAATCATTATAATTTTCTTATATATATATATATATATATATATATATATATATATTTGTTGTAAGAACATCTTTATTTTTAATATAAATATTAAATTTTATGCATAGAAGGGTAGTTGTGTACATATGTGTTAAAACAAAAGTAGATGACAAACAAGAAACACAAAAAGAATAAAGCGACACACAAAAAGAGAATAAAGCGACACACAGATTTATGTGGTTCACTAACGGTGTGTTAGCTACGTCTACGGACAGAGGGAGAGAGTATTTTATTATCTTGAAGATAAACTGAGTACATAATATATAGAGATCTCAAATAAGAGTTTAGAGAGTTTATATATGACACTCATCTAACCCTAATACAGAATAGGCCCAAAAAGCCCAAAATTACGAAAAATAGACTAATCTCCATATCCCTTTGTATTTGATCATTCGAAGCACCAGATAACAGATTAAGGCATTTCTACAATATGTCAACACTTTGTTTACCGTTGGCAGAAGTTAGCTTTGCTAACACTATCGGGGTAGATTATTTCATTGGTAGGTTTTTCTCGTGACGGTGCTACGCCAATGCTTTTCTAGACGATTTTTTTTTTCTTTTGGTGGGAAAAAGGTCTTCCTAACATTTTATTGTATAATGTCGATGCATTTTGGTGTCAGAAAAGACTAAAAATGTTGTAGTGAAATGATGTTACTAGTAGAGATGTTCTTTTTCTCCACGACAAATTTTCATTTTAGTGGAGATCTGGAGAGGGAGTGGAGAAAAATTAGGTTTCGTGTCATCGTCTCCACTCCCGTTTCTTTATTTTTTTTAATACATATATTTATATGTATAATAAACTTTAAATTTAAACTTTTATGAAATATCATTTTTTTTCCTAAGGAAAATTTAAAAAACAATCTTTAAACAGAAATTTCCCATTAGCAAATTAAATAGAATTTTTTTATTAATTTTTTTTATTTAAACAAAATTAAAAATAAAATAAAAATCATATATGGGGAATACTTCCTCAAGGGAATCCGATCCACGCGAATTCTTCGCAGGAAATTACTCCCCCAATCTCCACAAAATTAAATGAGGAATTTCGTAGAGATGGAGAATTAAATGGGAGGCGAGGACGGGAATGGAGAAGTCATTCCCTACTCCGCCCCGCCCTGTGAGCATCCTAGATACTATTTTACTGTTAGTTTGATTTTATTTAAACTTTTAGATTTAGTAGTGTTTTAATCATTTGAATCTCACATTTTGATCTCTAAACTTTCAGATTATACAATTTGGTCATTGAATTTTAGATTTATTTCAATTTTTTTAACAAATGGATAATATAGTTTTGGAGTATGTGTATTAACATTGGCGTGGACATATACTAGAATCTCATATATGGGTTTAAACGAGTATATAGTGACCGGTAGATATTAGGTGACAAAATAATATAACTGAACAAAATTATTAGGTTTTTTTTAAAGTTTAAATATTAAAATGAACCATTTGAAAGAAAATAATTAGTTTTTAAAAGTTCAAGATTAAAATGAAAAAAAAATTGAAAAGTTCAAATGACTAGATTTGGACTAAAATGAAATTTAATACATATCTCTCACTAAATAATATATATAGTTGAAAATCAATGATAAGAATGGAAATAACATGTAGGTAAGATTAAAAAAATAAAGTTGAAATTGTAAAGACTTTTCTTTTTTTGAACGTAGAAATTGTAAGACGTAAAAGGTGAGATTGGAATAAAATAAAGGAAGAAAATCTGCAATAAAATCAGGGATTATATGTGTGGATTAGGTATTTTGGATTAATGTGAGAATGCATATAAAAACAAAGATTCCATGCTCCCAAAAGCTTAGACTAAAGCAATCTTCATTGAAAAAGATCCATCAAATTACTTCCGAATATTCTATATATATGACCCAAAACTAACCATATGTATTGAATTTGGACTAAACTTCCACTAACATGCATTATTGACATTAATTTTTTTTAATCTTTGAAGATTTTATTAATTATTGACCATTTTAAGTATGAAAAAACGATTATTTATTTTAATCTTAATTGGCCCATTTTGCAAGTCCCAGCTGGACTCCACTTCATTTTCTATCTTCTAAAACACTTCAATATTTTCTATCTTTATTTTATTTTATTTATTATTATTATTTTTTAGTTCATTTTCTATCTTTAATTTGGTTTAGTAATCTTTAAAAATGTTTGTGGTTTTAATTTTGTCACGTAACCTCTTTTATTTTGTAAATATTTAATTTGTGTATGATTAGAGAAGATACCATATACTTACACAATAGAAAGAGACACTATGACCCCATTTGATAACATTCTTGTTTTTCGTTTTTTGTTTCTTGTTTCTGTTTCTCGTTTCTCGTTTATGTTTCTTAAAAACTAAAAACAGAAACATGTTTGATAACTATTTCTGTTTCTTGTTTCTTGTTTTTTGGTAAAAATAAAATTTAGTACATATATACTATAATAAAACATATAACATGCATTAAAATAAATATAAAATAATTATAAAGAGGTTATAGTATTTTATTAAGGCCCAACACCTAATTAATAATAATAATAATAATAAATTTTATCCATCAAATGTTATTCAAATTTGATTTGCTATGTTATTTCTCACTTCAATCAATTCACCTTGAATGATTTTGACTTAAAAGAGTTAGTTTAATTAGAAGAATTTGTAAATTGTCTAACGTCAGACAATCGAACATACCCACATTTCTTTAATTCAATAATAAACTTTATTTTATTTTTCTTTAAAAATGCATTAGCCAATAATACATGCAAGTAAAATTAGAAAAAGAGAGAGAATGTATATATATATTTTTTATATTTAATGGTAAACATGAAATACATTATTAGTTTATTTATTTAATAAAAAAATAAAATCATACCAAAAGGAAAAATAATAGAGAATTAAATAGAAAATAATAACTATAAGCTCGTTAATGTAAAGTAAAAGAAAATAAGAGAGAAGAGAAAAACATAAACGAAAAGAGAAAAGTAAAAAAGAAAAAAAAATAATGAACTATTAAAAGAAAAAAGATTATGATAAAAGAGAGAGAACAAATAGAAAGAAATAAATCAAAAAATAAAAATAAAAAAGAAGAAAAAAACAAAAAGATTAAAATGTATTAAAAGAAAAAAAATAGAATGGAAGAGAGAAAGAAGAGAGAGAAGAGAGATGGGCAAAAACAGAGATAGGAATGCATGCATGAAACTTGAAAAAAAAAATAGAAACAGAATTTGAGAAACTACTTTTTGAAGTTTTTCCAAATCTGCCATTTTTTTAGAAACGTTTCTAAAAAATTTAAAAACAAGAAACAAGATAGTTTATCAAACATGTATGTTTCTTGAAAAATGAGAAATAGGAAACAGAAACGTTATCAAACGAGCCTTATATTTCTATATACAAAAATTATATGCAAATATAATTCTTAACATAACAAAACAAGAACCAAAGTCTACTGTTTTTTTAAATATATATATATATATTTGAAAAAGGTGTCTTCTAGCTTTTGCTTCTTCTCTAACTATTGACTTTTAGATGGTCATAGGTGTATTGTCTACTAAACAATGTTTGAATTGACCAATTATTTTACTAATAATTCTTGATGTAGACATATATTGGAGTTAGATAAGTTGATTAACGTAACCTTTAGATGAAAAAATATCACGTGGCAAAATAATAGAAAAACAAAATTGAATATTTAAGTTCATAGAGTAAAATAGACATTTTGAAAGTTTATAGTCGACCATACCCTAAAATAAACTTGAAAGTTTAGCCCATGTTTGATAACGATTTCATTTTTAGTTTTCTATTTTTGAAAATTGTGTCGTTTCCTCATAATTTATTTACTATAGTTTTCAATTTTCCTAAAGAAACTTTTACAGTTTGTTTGGTATGCAATCTGAATTCTATTTTATGTTTTCAGATTCACTGATGAAAATTCTAAAAATAAAATTTTTATATTTTCAATGTATATCAAATTTTGAATTTGAAATTTTAAAATGCAGAATTACATTTAAAAAAAAATAAAAACTTTGATAAATATAGTATTTCATGTTATACAATTATTTCATTTTTGTTAAATTAAAATATGCATAAAATAGATTTAAATTGTATGATATTGTAAAATAATAATTATACAAAATTTATAACATAAAATATCATTAAAATAATTTTGCATTTTCTCGACGCCAAAAAAAAAACATCGGAAGAAGCCAAAAAAGCCAAAATTTTTGTTGGTCATTTTTTTAATTTCATTATTTAGTTGGTAACTAACTATTTTTATGGTTTATAAATGTATTATCAAGCACATTTTGAACCATTGTTAAATTGAGATTCAATTTCTAAATTTTCTATCAAACACATATTCGAAAACATTAAAAACATGAAATACAATTCTGATTTTCATCAAATTCCTTATTTTCAAATCACCAATCAAACGCATCCTTAGATTCTTAGCAAATTCCAAAAACAAAAACTTATATTTAAAAACTATTATATTTATTTTTCAGCATTTGATTTGAATTTTGAAAACACTTATATGATATAGATAACAAAATAAAGAACTCATAAGTTTTCTAAACTTAATTTTTAAAAACTAAAAATTAAAAAAATAAATAGTTACCAAACGGAGTCACTTGAGAATAAAAATAGAATATAAACTTATATTAAAATGACAGTGAAATATCTTTTGAAGAGAATAGAAAATAATTTTAAGGATAAGCAGTCTAAATAAACAAATAAATAGACATTTTTATTATGAAAGGATTGGGATTCTTTTGTCACCCACTAACTGATACCATATCGTTTTAGGTTTGAGTTAAACAGATTTGACTTATTGTTTGTTTGATTTTGAGTTGTGAATTGTGATCACTCCCACTAGGATATATCTCCATCACCAATGACATCAAACTACCAAAAAAACTCACACACTTTTACATGTTTTTTTATGATTTCTTTTTTGTTTTTTGAAAAAAAAAAATTTATTATACTATCCTTTTTTTTTTTTCCTTTTTAAATAATGATACGAGCACATGATCAATACCGACCTAGATCGTAAAGGTTGAGGTATAATTTTATTTTATACAAACAACCTAAATCACACTCAAACAACTTTTTTTTTTTTTTGAGTTTGTTGTTTATGAATTTTTATATAGTTGTTCTATTTTCATCCATAAATTTTCTGTCATTTTATTTTAGTCCTTTTAGTTATATTTTTAAAAAATAAATTATTTGATAGAAATTTAACATAATCATATTGTACACTTTGGACGTAAGCCCTCATAGTTTTATTTTTTGTTTCACCCAAAACACCTCATACCAATGGAGATGCTGTCTCTTACTTATATATCCATGATCTTCCCCTTATCTAACTAATGTGAAATTTTGTTTCATTTTCAACATCACCTGATTTTGTTTTAGAAAAATAAAACAACGTGTTTATGCTGAGGTTTAAAATGTCGATGTTGACGAAAATATCGATGTCTCAATTTTATGGAAATGTTGATGGAAATATCGATAAAATTTGATGTCAATGGATATTTCTAGAAAATATTTAAAACAAGAAAATTTAAAAATATATTTAAATTAATAAATAAATATTTTACACTTTTTAAACACGTTAAAATGCTTCTTATTAATATTATATTCACATTAGTTACATTTTGTTTCTCTTTTATTTATATTTTTATCAAATTTTTATGGTATAATGGAAATGTTGATTCACGCCTCATGTCGGTATCGAACCTATGGACATATTGGTGAAAATGTCGATGAAAGTGTCGACGGAAATTTAATATATTAGTTTATGCTAGGTTAGGTTTTAAGCTTAAAATAAAATATTTAAAAGTTGAGAGAATAAAACCTAATATTTAAAAGTTTAGAGATCAAATAGAATGAACATAAATGTTCAAAATAAAAATAAAGTTTCAATTTACCTCTTACAAATGCATTAATTTTTTTTTTAGTTCAACAATTGCAGAATAAGAAATAAAACTCATCAACTTTTGAAATGGTAATAGATATCTTATTCACTAAGTTATACTCATAATAATACATTGACTTGATATCTTAACATTTCAAATAATAATTTATAGAAAGTTAAATGTGACACCATGTTAGCTTCCACATAAATATACTACATCTTAATTTTTTAACATTACAATATAATATGAACTTTTTGGGTTCTCTCTTAATTTTCATCCACCATATGGACTGACATTCTTTATACACATTCATTAATATTCTTTGACAACAACTCACATACTAATAAATACATGAACTTTGTATGTATCTTAATTATTTCCACTGAAGATATATAATTGAGAAGCAAAATTTTTTTGTCTCTTTTTACAAACTTTCATAAATGCCAAATGAATGGGGATGAAGTAAAACTTAGGTAATAATAATTATTATAATCTGAGAACACAATAATAACAAAAGGGCAATTGTATAGTGTGGGATGATGAAATATTGGTCAGCATGAGGGAAGCCTATCCTATAGCTAGGTTTTATTTTATTTTTTATTTTTTATTATTTTTATTTTTTTAGACATTCCAAGGAAAAAAAGGGCAGCCCCCACCATGTCCTAAATTTAAGGAACATTTGGAATATTATGGAGATTATAATCAGCTGTTGAACACCTACCCTTTAATTAAAATATGGTCCTATTGGTACCCAATTTTAACTTTTAAAAACTATATTATAAAATAAATTGCTTTGAATTAAATAATAAACACATGCCCCTTTGCCCTTTTGAAAAGTATCAAAACTGGGGATCGTCAAGATCATAGAGAGATTTGATTTGTTGGTGTTTGTTGTTGATTATAAAGGTTTATTATCGAGCAAAGAGCTAATTTAAGCCAAAAAGCTAGGCTATACTATGGTTAACGTGTACAATTTGTGTGTTTATGAGAACTAAGGACATGTTTGAGAGTGATTATGAAATTGTTAAAATCACTTTTTTCATATTTAAAATCGTTCCGAAACATGATCTTAATTATTCAAAATCAATTTTTATGGTATGAAAATCATGTTTAAAAGTGTAAAATAAAACTTTAAATTGATTTTGAATGATTAAAAGCATGTTTCTAAATAATTGTGAACATGAAAAAAATGATTTTCATTAGATGAACATGAGTTTCCATCCCAAAATCAATTGACAATGATAGGAGTAACTCATGTATCTTACATATATAAAGATTGCGAGACATCTTCATTTTTTTTATATGAGATCCTCAGCATACTCCCTCAAGATGGTGTCTTTTTGAGTTCATCATTCTTGGGTAAGATTCCAATTTTTAGATCGAATACTCGTTTGGATTTTATGGGCTCTAATATCATATTAGAGAAATATGGGATTTTATCTAAAAACTAATTGGTAATGAGAGGAGTAACCCATGACCCCCTCAAGATAGTGCCTCTTTGGATTCACTATTGTTGGATCGGATCTCAATTTTTGGACCAAAAACTCATTTGAGTTTCATGGACTCTGATACCATAATAGAGAAAGGGTTCCATCTCATAAACATGTCCTAATTTATTTATATATCATTGACAAAATGGCTTGTGTTGATTATTATTTCTAATGGGATTGGGGAATAGTTTGGTAATATTTTTTGTTGAGCTAACATTGTAATGATTCTATCTGAGATGGTGTGGTTAAAGTTGTGATTAATTAAAGTCTTGTACTCATCAATAGGGGTGTACACGAGTTGGGTTGGGTTGAGTCGAGGGAATTTTTTCGACCAACCCAAAAATTCGGGTTGGTTGAGTTGGCTACCTGAAAGAACCGAATATAGGTGGCAACCCAACTCAACCTAAGCCTTCTATTTTCGAGTTGGGTTGGGTTACTAGGTTATCCAATTTTCTTTAAAAACTTTTTTAATTATTTAAAACTAAATTCAAATCACAATTCACCCTTTCAAATTTCCTATAAACACAAAATACAATGTTTCCCATCTAAACCCTCACACAAAATGTTGAGAACTAACATAACTCTAACACAAAATACAACTTTTTCTATCTAATCCTAGCAAAAAATGCAATCAAATCAACCCAGAGATCAGTGAGTAAATCAACCAAGAGATTGGAGAAACCATCAATCAATGAGTTCTATTCAAAACATAAAGTTTTATTTAAAAAAAAATTAAAACAACTACCATATCAAAGTATAGACAACAACAATAAAATACAAAATCAGAGCTTTATTCCAAATAAAAAAAATAAAAAATCAAAACAGTTCAATATGCATACCTCATCCGAGATCTGAATTTGGGTGTGCATTTGGGATCTACAACATGCAAACAACCTTCAATGTTTGCCGGCGACGAGAGAGTGACAATCCTAGGCTGAGCGACCGGGGAGGGCGAGCTTAGAACTCCAAATAGCAACTGCAGAGTGCGAACGACAACTGCATTTTTTGTTTGTCGGTGACAAGACTCTCGGGGACGAGAAGTGATAGTCTTTGGCTGACGACTAAACAATGATGAAGGCTAAAACTCAAGATGAGAGGGAGAGAGTGAAAGTCGAGAGGGAGGAAGCGCAGCGTAAGGGATTGTGATAAGTTCATTTTACATATATATATTCTATCTTGTTTAGATTATTTTTAGTTAGTTTTCATATAGTTTTTGAATTTTAATTCTTCATTTTATTTTATTTTTATAGGTGATCAAAGATTTCATTTTGAAAGTTGAAGTTAGAAGGCTTTTAGGTTGAAGCCTAAAATAAATAAATAAAAATTCTCGGTGCCTAGGCGCCCAAACCCGAGCAGGAACACAGAGAGCCAGCGCCTAGGTGCTGTTTTGAGTGCCTAGGCGCTTTGGAAATGAATCAATGCTTTTCTTTATAGCGTCTAGGCGCTGTCCATGGCGCCTAGGCGGTACATCGCAGACCTAATTTAAATTTGGTGTCTTATATCATTTGAAGGGGTCGAAAATTAGATTTTGGGAGGCGAAAAATAGAGAACAGAAGGGAGAGAACGAAAGGAAGATGACTATACAGTATTTTGGAGGATTCGAGCAACCGAACAAAGCGAGAGCGACGATTGGAAACTCGTGGAATCACCCGGATTTGTTTCTTTTCCCTTTTTCCTTCTCTTTTTCTTCCTTTCATGACTCCATTGATACTTTTAGCTAGTTTTGTTAATTTTTACATTATGAACTAAGTTTTTTTCTTTCTAGAGCTTTGATGTAATCACTATTCGAATCCTATTCTTCCTAGTTAATAGTTGATATTTCAATTTCGTATTTGGTTGTGAAAACTTTTCTGAGCTTAATGCATGTTTAGATTTGGCCACTCTTTGCATCGATTTCATGTCATAATTCGAGGTTGAGAGACAAGAATTGTTGATAGATCTAAATAGTTTTCCCTAATTTACACTTGAGATAGAGATATCCTTGTGGGTTTTGTGGCAATTTAGGTTCTACGTTCGTCATAATTGAATTGTTGGAATTGTCAAAGAGATATAGGCAATTTACTTTTCAATGAATATCGTTATTGCTTGAGAGAGAATATCGAGTCTATAGGGTAGAACTTGCCAACAATCTAGAAATAGAATTTCCTTCAACTTTTAATGAATGAAGAATATGAGGAGATAATGGTGAAGTCATAGCTCTAGAACCTATTGCAATTAAATTTAATCATCTGTTTTACGTTGTTAATTTTAAAGTCGTATTTCATTCTTTTGCTGTTAATTTTAATTTCACCTATCATCAATTATTTGGTCCTCAGATAAAATTGAAGCTTACGAATTTGGTAATTGGTAGCATGCATTCCTTGTGGAGAACTATACTAGTACTCACACTACTATATTACTTGTAACGATTCGTACACTAGCGAAATCTATCAACAGATTGAAAAAATGCAAAGTTAGGGTTTTTGTTTTATATAAATCATGGGTTCGGTTCGGGCTGAACTGAACAAAAAAAAACTCAATACACGAACTGAACCGAATTTTCTGTTCTATAAAAACTAACCCAACCCAAATCGAAAATTTTCATAACCCAACCCAACCCTTACGGTTTGGGTTGGGTAGTCCTAGTTGTTCGAGTTATCAGGTTATTTGTACACTCCTACTCATCAGAAGGGAGAATGTGAACAGGTCTATAGGTAAGAACAACATTAAATAAAAAAAATCTCAAACATCTAAACCAGTTTGAAGAATTCAAAGTGTACGAATATAATTTCATCCAGCTCCAAAAGAATGCCTAATATACTAGCCACAATTTTTTTTTACAGAAAATAGAAACCTAATTAATGGAGTATAATAATTTAACCACGTATTGAAGATTAAGGTTTAATACGATGAAATTAGAACTAAAAAAAAAAAGAAGATGAAATTAAAACTTTGAAGTAAAATTTAACGCAACAAACTAACTATAGTGGTAAAAATGAATATTTTTAAACAATTGGTTAATTAGCATAATTATATTGTATGAAATCGACCACTTTGTGCATCAGTCCTCATGACTTTGCTTTTGGTTTCATCCAAAAAGCCCGACACCAAGGAAGATGTTGTCTTTCACATATATACATACGATATTCCTCTTATTTAGCCAATGGAAGATTTTAATCGTATTTCCAACCAAATTTACACTTATTTAACTAAGAAAACTTCTTGAATTTTTTAATATGAAAATTTCCAAGCTCATAACATATGTCCTAAAATAATGATTAGTTGAACCAATCAATTTGATTCACAAAACAATGACTATATATATATATATATATATATCGCACCAAAACTTTTGGTTATACATTATTAATGGCCACACCACACCAAAATGTGAAAGTGAACTCACATTGCTTATCCTATCTTCATTTTACTCTCTATACACATATTGAAATTTCAACACACAACAAAGGTAGGGGGGGCAATAAATTAGGGGAAAAAAGACCAAATTTGGAAAATAAATAAATAAATAAATAAATGTATGGATTAGAGAAGCAAGTGGGTTGTGTCACTTTCAAGAGGAGATAAGGGAGTTGTTTGGGAATTGAAAGCAAAAAATTGATTTCTTGTAAGCTTATATGATTTTGACTCAAATTGAAAAGTAGGGTTTTTTTTTTTTTTGGAGTAATGAAGAAGAAATAAGAATATGTATGTGGTTATTAAGATTTAAGAAGGGGATTTGAATGAGAGAGAGAGTTAGGGGTTTGGAAAGAAACAAGGCAAAGAGAAATGGGGTTTGGGAGGATTGTGACAGAGCAAGGGCACAGCTAGGGTTAGAAATGTCTCCCTCTCCTTGAGATGTGACTTGTCTGTCAGTCACCACCATGTCATCTTATTTTTCCTTTTAGAATGAATGATGCTGATAGCATTTGCTGCTGTTGCTTGATGTTCATGTGTCTTGCAGGGATCTCTTCAAACATATCCCCTTTTTCATTTTGATGTGTTTCGCATCTTTACATAATTTATTTTCCCTTTTTCTTATTTACATTTTCAAAAATCTTAATGTTATCTCCATTCATATTATTATAGATATTTTATGCTTTTTTTTAAAAAAAAAATTATCAACTCTCAAAAGGGTAGTTTCTAAAAGATGTTTCTTAAAAGCAACAATTTTTAAAAAAAAAAATTATTTATGATAATCTACATAGGTATTATCATAAGAAAAAAAAGAAAGATGAACTTCCAATATTAGACACTTGAGTTTGTGAGGATGAAAGAGGAAACATCTTACTATTACAACTTTTTAAGAATTAATAAATGTAAAATTTTCAAATTACTTTTCAGATTAGGAGGCATATTTCCATAAAGTAAATAAACCCCTTTTATTTTCATATTTATTTATGGTTAAAATATCATTTTCATCCATGTACTTTGTGTTTTGTTTCATTTTGGTCTCTGTACTTTCAAATGTCTAATTTTAGTTCATATACTTTCAAGAAAGCTTAAAATTGGTCTCTACTCTTAGTATCTTGTAAATTTTTCTTTAAAAAAAATTAGTCTCTACTAGCTTTCCCTTTATAAATTTTAGAAATAGGTTCACATCGTGTCTTTTCTTGTGTTAAAATTATTATTATTTAACCAATTTCGATAAATTAACTTCAAACTTATCATAGAGACTAATTTTAAGCTTTATTGAAAGTACATGGACTAAAATTGGACATTTGAAAGTACAAAGACTAAAATGGAACACAACCTAAACTACAGGGACCAAAATTGTATTTTAACCTTTATTTATTTATTTGAATTTGGAAAAATATTCTTTTTTTTTTTTTGGTTTAATTTCTAAGGTGAATAGGGCATTGCTTGAATATGAGGGTGGGCCTATTAAGGATTTCTTATGATCTTATCCTCATTCGTTGGACGCCTACTCGATCATAGGCTTAAATAGCTAGAGTAGGTATTAAAGAGTAGGCACTTGAGTTACGGTCCCAAGTAATGTATAGTAATGGATTGACTTGTTGGTCTATCATGCATTAGTTGATATCAAAGTTGAAGACGTTCTCTCGTTATAGAATTTTTTTTGTGGTTCTACCTTCGAGTGGGACATTTTCAAAGATAGGAAAAATAATGGAAGCTATTGCTTGAACATGGATGTGTGCCTAACGAGAGGAAGTCTTTCCCTCCTAATTTGTTGAATGCAATTAGTCAGATTCATGAGGAATAATGCCTCAAACAAAAATGGGTCCTAAGGAAGCAAACTTGGAAAGTATAGTTTCGAGCTTGATCTTCTTCTATCACCCGTCACTTTTAAGGGACTTGGTTCATCTATCCTTCTTTAATATATATATGGTAATGAATTTAATTTTTTTTTTTAAAAAAAGCAATATAATTTTCATGTTCATATATGCTCGTAAGGAAGGTTCATAGAAGATCTCTTTTTTTTTTCTTTTTTTTTTAAATTAAAAGAAAATAATTATAATAATAATATTTTCATCGATCCAAGAGCGAATGCCAAATGGCTCAATCGTCCTTTAATTAGTAACATGGCTTATTTTAAAATAAATATTCTCTATTTTTTACAAAATTAAAATTAATATTCATAAAAATTATATTTTATAATTTGAAGGGAAGGCAGAATGCAACATGGTTTGGCAAGAAAATCCGCTTGTTTGTTTCCTAATTTTGTGACAGCATACGACATTTTTACTGCAAAGCAAAATGGGCGAAATTTAAAATAGTTACAAAAATAGAAACTATTTTAGTTTATTATAAAAAAAATAAAATATTTTATAGTTATCCAATTAAGTTTAATAAATTGTTGAATCATTAAATAAATAAAATACGTGATTAAGTACTTTGTTACATATAAATGACATTTTTTAGATTGAATAACATCCATATGGATTTGAATATGTGAGTAATTTAATACATTAATTATTTAACATGTATTATTACCATTATATTAAAATAAATTATTGAATTTTATTCTATATAATTATTGAAACATGTTATGGGACGATAGAATTCAATAATTATTCAAAATTATTATTATTATTATAATATATTTCTATTGTTTTAGAAATAAAAAAAATACTTTTTTAGTAAAAATCTAAAAAATAAAATAGTTAGTATACCTTACAAGCGCAAAATAAATTTTGTTATTTTTTAAAATGGTAAGAATGGATCCAATAATATACCTATATAAATTAGACTAATACATATGATCGGTATGTACAATAAACCTTCAACATTTATTTTCATTCAATATTTAAAACATTAATGTCAATTTGAATTTAGCTCTGTAATTAAGACATCTCTAATTTTCTTTAAAAAGTCTCGTAGCTTTGAATTTTTAGCTTTCATATCTGTAATGATAATAGATCGATGTTATATTAAAGTTATTTAAAATGTATTAATATTTAGAAAATTTTAATCCGATCGGGATTAACAACTTTGAAATATTTAATTATAAAAATGTTAATATTCTTCTTACACAGCATGAAATTTAATGGTAGCTGTTGGAAATTAATTAAGTGTATTATTATATAACAAAGGTTGATTAGTGTGTTGCATGTGATGGTTGACTCTAACTGTTAGGCACTCTCTTCAAATTCCAATTTTCACATTGGCAATATGAAAAGTATTTGTCTACTAATCCCTCACATGCCAAACTTAAATTAATTACAATTTCTCTTCCATGTGACGTGTCTCATTTTTATTCGTTGAAAATATTATAAATTAACTATCCATAATATTGCATTTAAAATCAAATATTTCTTAGTCATCTTTACTGATATTAAAAATTACTAAAAAAACTTATTTTAATCTTATATGAAAAAAAAAATAGAGAGAGAGTCATATAGATGAAAAAATTATGTTGTTTGCAACGTAGAGACGGAGCAAAGAATGCCAAAATGAGCATAGTTCAGTAGTAATTGGCATATACGCTCGACCAAGAGGTCAAAAGTTCAAATCTCCTAACTCCAAATGTTTGTTGAAGTAAAAAAAAAAAAAAATAGATTGAGCAAAGAACAAATAAGAGGTTAGTTTCATAGTTTGTATGAATTAGAAAAATATAAATTAGAAATTTAAGATTTATCTCTGTCTAATTTACTTGGAATCATTTAATAGGACTCGAATAATATGATCGGTGGTTTATATTATTCGATGTATGGGAGAAAATTAAAAATTATATTCTAAATATGCATGTTATATTTCAGGTGCAACCACATTTTAATAATTTTTTTAAAAATATATATATATATACATATACCAAAATTTCTCTCTTCTTATACAAATTTATAGGCTTGGACCCTATGCTTAAAAAATAGAAACTATTTTTTTCTTTCGATTGTATTTTTCTAAAAGAAAATTAAGATTATTACTCTTTCTCTCCCTCTTACTATAACCACACTCTTTACCAGTTATTTAAAAAAACAACATTTGAAAATAAGTTTTAAAAATAAAAACAAGGAATTATTAAAAAAAGAAAAAGAAAAAAACCTTCTAGACATGACCCTAATAATTATTTACCTAATATTAGCATATCAAAATCAATGAACAACCCAAAAAAAAAAAAATGTTATCAACTTTAGACAAATAGAAGACAATTTAAAAAAAGGAATTGTAAAAAGGTAAAAAAAGAAAAACGAATAAACTGTTTAAATCAATTGACATGTCATATACTTTATTGCATTAAATATATAATAAATAAATCAAAACTTTATAGTAGGGACCAATTATTAATGATTTGATATAAAAATACACAAACATATATAAAATTATATGGGATGGGGTTAAAATGGATTTTACTCCCCTATCCAATAAAAGATAGTGAATTTTCGTTGCTTATATTATTGGGTTGCAGTCTCTATTAAACCCAAAGCTAAAGCCATATTCATTCCATCATAATAATACACAACAAGAAGGCGACACCACGAGAAGAAAAAGAAAGAAGAAATCCCGAAACGACGACATTTTAGAAGCTTTTTTTTTCATTCTATATGGAAGCAGTCGGCCGGAAAATGCCCAACGAGTTTGTTAGCTTGAAGGAGACTGAGCTCTGCCTCGGCTTGCCCGGCGGCGGAGATCAGCCCGCGGAGATCACCCTTAGAGCTTCCGGCAAGAGGGGCTTCTCTGAAACTGTTGATTTGAAGCTTAACATTCAGAGCAAGGATGGCAGCGGTGGCGGCGGTGTCGGGGTTGATCTCAACGAGAATATTAAGAACATTCCGACGAACGTCGAAGGCCAAAAGAGCCTCTGCTCCAAGGATCCGGCAAAGCCACCTGCCAAGTAAATTTCTTCTTCCAAAAACACAACTTAGGGTTTGTCAAGTCTAGAATAGCGTAGGTGATGGTTTTATAACGTTAGATGTAGTACAGAAAATTTAAAATAACTTGCCAGTATAGATCAACTCGTCAGGGTATCAGTAACTTCAGTTAGAGATTTGAATTCTTCCCCTATCCCACTCACTCCAGTCTTGATTGAACCAAAAAAAAAAAATCTAAGTTGAAGCATTTATCATCCAATAGTTAGGAAGAACAGTCACGTTGAATAATTTTTCTTCTAATTTTTTTCTAATAATATTTGTTGGGTTTTTAGGGCTCAGGTTGTGGGTTGGCCACCAGTGCGATCGTACAGGAAGAACGTTATGGCACAGAAGAACACGAGCGGTGAAGGAACGGAGAAAGCGAGTGGTGGCGCTGCTGCATTTGTGAAGGTTTGCATGGATGGAGCTCCATATCTCCGCAAAGTCGACCTGAAAATGTACCAGAGCTACCAAGAACTTTCTGATGCCTTGGCCAAGATGTTCAGCTCCTTCACTATGGGTAAAAAAAAACTCTCAAAACCACAACCAAAATAAAAACTTTTTTTTTTTCTAACATATGGATTCTCTTTCACATGTGATAATGAAGCAAAGAAAAACTTAATTTTTTTTTTCTCTCTTTAAAGGTGAATATGGTACACAAGGAATGATAGACTTCATGAATGAAAGGAAGTTGATGGATCTTCTCAACAGCTCTGAGTTTGTTCCAACTTATGAAGATAAAGATGGCGATTGGATGCTCGTCGGTGATGTTCCATGGGAGTAAGTTTCATTTTCCTCTCCTTTCGTCGTTTTGTTTATTTCTTTTCTTTTCCTTTCTTTCTAACCAAACAACATTTTTTTACAGGATGTTTGTAGATTCATGCAAGCGTTTGAGAATCATGAAAGGATCAGAAGCCATCGGCCTTGGTAATTAATCAAGAACCTAATTCAATTAAATTTAGTTTTCTTCACACCCATTAAAATTGATTTTGACGTTATTATTATTATTAATTTAAAAAATTTCAGCCCCAAGAGCCATGGAGAAATGCAAAAGCAGAAGCTAGAAGAGATGGATATTGAGAAGTGTTTGTGAAGAGCAACAAGAAAGAAGAATAGTTCCAGCTTGGAAACATGCATGTTGTTTTCTGTGTATTTTTAAAATTTTAATGTTGGTTTTTTGTTTAAATTATTAGTATATAAAGAAAAATATCAAATGATCTGTTGTTGGGGACAATATTTGTAATAGAAGAGACATGAAAAGCTGTAAACTTTCACCTACTGTCTGTCTGGTTGGTTTGTTTGTTATGTTTAATTATTATTACCACTAATTAATTTTCCAAAAAAAAGAATGGGGCTTTTTTTGCTTAATAATCACACCCATTTCTTTGTTTGGTTGTCAAATGGTTTGTTTATTCTATGAAATTGTATTTCATTGTATTATGTGGGGAAAAAGAAGATTCTTTTTTGGTTTTATTTTTTTCTTTGCATTATTTTATACCTTAATTTATGGTATTATTTATGTAATCATTTTTGTGGGTAAGGAGAAAAAAGATAAATATTTAGGGACCCCAGCAAGAGGGAACAAGGGCATGTGCCACCATGTTGATGGGGCACTGAGTAATGGAAATTTAATTAGAGAAGTTTTATTTTATAATATAGTCTCTATGGTGGAAATAATCATAATCAAATAATATGAATATTATAAATGTATGTCTGGAATACTATGCCATGGCTGGTGGTTAGAAGCACAATTATACTTAATTTGTGGGTCAATGTATTATATTAATATTGTCATTTTGATTTGTTAATTACATCTCTCTTTCTCTCTCTAAATATTATATATATAAAAGGATATTATATGTATTAGGGTTTTTCTTGGATCTGGCATTAGCATATTAAAGCTGTCTGTGGTCTGATCTATCTCCATTTTATTTATAACTAGTGGCTTTTTGACTGATGTATGTGGGAATTAATTAAAGTTAGAATAAATTTTTATTCATTCTAATTGAAATAATTTTGTGGATTTTCTTTGGTCGATACGACCTTAGTTCAACTGATCAATGTGTTACTTACCACTCTAAAGGCAGAAAGTTTGATTTCTTCCCCTTTTGTTGAACTAAAAAATGAATTAATTTTTTTTTTGAAACACTATTGTTGACAGACAAGTTTCGGTCAATTCTCAATTGTCACGTCATTATGCTAAATTAATGACAAAATTATATAAATAAATTTGGGACAAATTATAAATTGGCATGTATCTCAAATTTAATTTGAAGATAAAAATTGGCAAGTTTTAAAATTAAAAGGCCACATGTCTTCATTTGACCAAATAATTAAATTTAATTCGGTCAAAATCGAATCATATAGAATTTGGGTCAAAGTTAAACAAAATCCAAATCCAAATGGTTAGGTTCAAAGCCAACAAAGCCCAAGTCCAATGCTTGGCCCCAAAAGCTATTATGGCCTAAGTCCACATGCCCATGGAAAACTCTATAAATAGAGAAGCTCTCCTTCATTTGAAGGGTTCAGAAATTTGATTCTCTAGAGAACTCAGAGAGAAATTGAGAGCAAAGAAGGCCAAAATCCTTAGTGAAAAGAAGGTTTCAAGAGAAATTGAATTACAGAAGGAAACACAAATAAAATGGTGATCAAATGCACTGAATTTCAGAATTCTCAATACTTTTCATAGTGAAACCTTACTGTCTTATACAAACTAAAGTTTGACTTGAGAGGAAAATCAAATTAAAGAAGGTGAAGAAAATGCGGATAATTTTCATAAGTGGGAGATTGAAAATAGCATTGAGTGCTAATAGCCAACGGTAATAATTGATAATGTTTCCAAATTTGCTCTGCCAAAACTGGGGGCTGATTGAAAAGATTTCAATCAAATAATGAGGCTGATTTTTTACTAATTTGTTAATCTTCAGCTGTATCTTGCAGTTAATTTCGAGCAAATATTTCCTTATTTAAATTCAATTAGATGCACTGTGATTTGTGATTAGCTGGAGTGTTCATTCAACTAGGTTGTACTGCTGCAATATTGTAGTTGTGATGATTTCTTTGTTGTTGTGTTGTGTTGTTGTTGAGCTGGTTTGTTTGACTGTTATCTCATCTCTTTCACTTAGGTGCTGAATATAATGCTCCCTGAAGTCCTTAGGTACTGAATGCTTCAAGACAAGTCCTTAGATGCTGAACCCTCTTTGAAGACTAAAGACTCTTCAAGACCAGTCCTTAGGTGCTGAACACTTCTTGAAGTGATAAACACTCTTGGAAGACCAAAGACCCTCTAAGACAAGACCCTCTTCAAGACCAGTCCTTAGGTGCCGAACACTCTTGGAAGACGAAAGACCCTCCAAGACAAGTTCTTAGGTGCAAAATGCTCCTTGAAGATTGAAGACTCTTCGAAGACCAAAGACGCTTTGAAGACCAAAAGACTTTAAAGACCAAAATATCTTTGAAGACAAGTCGAAGACATTTGAAGCATACAAGACTCCGAGACTTCAATCGTATCTTCAAGAGGATCAAACAAGCCAAGAGCCGATCCAACGATCAACAAACTAATGGTCGATCCAACTATCAATAAGCCAAGGGTCGATCTAAAGATCAACAAGCCAAAGACCGATCAAAAAAGACCAACAAGCGTGCTCGAGAACAAGCTTTTAGCCCTCGAAACATTTGTATATGAGAGAGAAAGAATCAAAGGAACAAATTAGAGATTGTACCACACCCACAAGATTAATACAAATATAAATTTATTTACACGTGTCTCATCTCTTTGTTGAAATTACATATGAACAACTATGTTTTCAATAGTGACGTGATTTTGTCTTTTAAAAATAATTGTTCTTATTTAATATCAATTTTTTGTTTTGCAATTTACTTTTAGAAATGTTATTATAACCTTGAGTAGATTTCAAAATTGAAGCTTGGGAAAGGTGTTCGAAAAAGAAAATTAAAAAAAATGAAAAATATATTATTAGAAATATAATCTAGTTTTAACTTTTAACTATTTTATTAAAGATATTTCTTAATTGCGTTTACATCGTTCTCAGCAGCAGCAGATCCAGCCCTCCTCAAATTATTATTCTAATATATATTAATACACTTAACATACTAATTTTACTACAAAAAGGGCTATGTTATGGTCAAGGGAGGCATGCTAGTAATCTATTCTCTTGGGATGCCTGTGTTTGAACTATGATAAGCTATTTATACTAGATTCTTAGGCCCCGTTTGATAACCATTTGGTTTTTAAAAATTAAGCCTATAAATACTATTCCCACCTATGGTTTTACTTGTTTTGTCATATACTTTTTACCTATATTTTTAAAAATTAAGCCATGTTTTGAAAACTAAAAAAAGTAGTTTTCAAAATCTTGTTTTTGTTTTTAGAATTTGGCTAAGAATTCAAATACTTTCTTAAGGGAGATGAAAACCATTGTAGAGAAATTAGGAGAAAACAAGCTTAATTTTCAAAAATCAAAAACCAAAAACTAAAAACCAAATGGTTATCAAACAGGGCCTAAGATTTTCCATTTTTAATTTTGCAATACATGACAATAAAAAATGCTTGGAGCTGTTTATATTTAGTTCTTAATTTTGTATGTATATACACACAAATATTTTTATTTTTCATCTAACAAAATACAAATCTTTTTTAATTGTTAGTAAATTATTTTTAAAAAATTAATTGGATTTTAAAACAATTCTATTTAAAGAAATATTTGGTAAATATTTAAAGTTTTCATTCTTTTGTTTATATATTCATGTAGATAATTATGTAATGGTTTATTATAATTTTGTAATTAATCATATTTAATCTCCATGTTATATATCAATCTATATAAAATTATATTTATACGAAGTTTAAATTAAAATTTATCTCAACTTTGTGTTAATTAATAGATTTCTGAACTTTAAAAAGTGTCTAATATGTCTTAACTTTCAATTTGTGTCTAATAATTTTTTTAATTGTCAAAATGTATAATAAGTCTCAACTTTATTTCAATTGTGTATCCATTAGATCTCGACATATTTGAAATTTTAAAACCTTACTTGTTCTATTAGACATAAATTTTAATTTCTTGTCTAATTGAACCCTAAACTTTGAAAATTTTAGACACAAAAAAAGTGAAAATTGAAGGACCTATTAGACTTTTTTCTTAATGTTTAAGAACCTATTAGACACAAAATTCAAAGTTTTGGGATTTATCAGACATTTTTTAAATTTCATAGACCATATAAACAACCTGAAAATTTAGGGACTAAACTTACAATTTAACCTTACATGTAGTTGTGCCCCCTAAAATTTTTTTATGAATTTCAAAGATTTTCAAACAAGTGAAAATTAAATATGTTGATGCACAAATTCGGGCAAAAGAAACGCACCTGATTTGCACATGAATTCAACAGTGAATTTGTATTTTGGGGGAGCGAGGTGGCTTGCAAAATAAAGAAAACACTGTACACCAGTGTGTGGTACTTGCCACAACTACTCCGATGTTTAAGTCAGGGAGGAAATAAGTGTAGCAAGCTAGTAGAGAGTGAAGACTGAGAATGAGTTATCTCCAATGGAGTTATAATCTCTTATTTATATGAGGGTTGGCCTAGGGTCTCTTTCCTTTTCTGAATAGGATTAGGTCAGAGATAGAAAGTGGATCCCCATAGATGACTCAAACTGCGGACAAAGAGGGCGCATGTCACACACACATGGATCGGGTCGGGTTGGCTTAGCTTGGCCCGATCTAGGTCAGCTTGGCCTGATTGGGCCTTTTTCCCTTTTTCTTCATTTTCCTTACCCCAATATCGCCTTGGGCCTCGAGTTTGACCCAATTTGGCCTGTTTTGTCTTCTATTATCTTAAGTTTGATCTGGTTGTTCAAATTTACTCATAACAAAATATAATTTTTAAACTAAAGATAAAATTATTATCAAATATGATATGACATATTTATTTTAGGAATCGTGTAAAAAGATTGTTCTCTAGTTTTGGAAAAGAAAAAAAAAATCAAATAATATGTGTTACCTTTACTTAAAAATAACTTCCAAGAAAAGCATTCTCTGGGGACGTGAGCTCTTTGAAAGGGGGTACAGGTGGAGAGTGGGAAATGGGAGACATATCATTTTAGATGAGGACCCGTGGGTTCCAAACAATGGAAGCTTAAAGCCGATCTTGACTCCTGAGTCCATCCAGTATAGAAGAGTGGCGGAGCTCATCAGTGAGAATGGAGTATGGGATGAGGGTATCATTAGAAGCACATTTTTTCCCCAAGACGCTGCGGATATTCTGAATATTCCCCTGGGAAGTAAAAGAGTTAAAGACGAGATCATTTGGAATCCTGATTCCAAAGGAAGTTTCTCTGTCAAAAGCGCCTATCTTCTCGGCTCTTCCACAGCTCATCCCCTCCATGTGTCCTCTTCTGATAGGAGCGACCTGCACGATCTTTGGAAGGCTCTATGGATGATTGATGTGATGCCGAGGATCAAGATAGGAGTCTGGAGGATCCTTAGTGACATTATCCCGACGGCGGCAAATCTGTCTAAAAAAGGAGTTGAATCTAATTTGGGCTGTCCTTTTTGCAGGGTTTTTGAAGAAACGACTAGCCATTTGCTGTGGGAATGCAGGTATGTTAAACGCTTATGGCGCTTTTTTTTCCCTTCTAATGCTAGTTTATTTTCTTTGGGCAGGGGTAGTTGGTCCCCTCTGGACTACTAGGACTGTATCAGACGAAATTCAAAGATCGAGGACTTGAGAGGTCCTGTGATTTTGATGTGGAACGTCTGGCAAAGGAGGAATCAAATCCGTCTTGGCAAGAAGATCGCTGATGTTGAGGCGTTGGTTCACTCTACAGAAAGACTCTTGGAGTTGCACTTGAAGGACAAGAAATCGATTCCGGGTGGTCAGGCTAAGGATAGCAAACAACGACCTGGTTGTTGGAAGGCTCCTCAGGAGGGTTTCTGGAAGTTGAATACGGATGCCGCCTGGTCGGATAGCATCAACAAAGGTGGCACGGGGTGGGTGGTGCGAGACTGGAATGGGACTCCCGTTCTCGGCGGGATGACTTTTGTGGATCGTAAATGGTCGGTGAAGGTGCTCGAAGCAAAAGCGGTTGTGGACGGTCTTGAGCAGATTGCTTCTCTCTGGAAGGGATGCAACCCTCCCCTTCTAGTGGAATCAGACTCTCTCGAAGTCACTAATCTTCTGAATCGGTCTAGTTCGGATCTCTCGGAGGTTAGTCTGTTCATTGACGAAGCTTTTAGTCTTTCCCACATTGTGAACATTTGCTCTTTTTGTAAAATTCCAAGAGAAGAGAACAAAGCCGCCCATAACCTAGCGGCTTTGGCCTCTTCTTCGGGCAATTCTTTGGTCTGGAAAGACTGTTTTCTGGAGGATGTGTTACCCCTCATTTTTGAGGGGGGTTGTGTAATTGGGTGTTGGTTTCTTTTAATGAAATTGCTGTTTCAAAAAAAAAAAAATAAATAAAAATAACTTCCAAGTGCATTTAATTACAAAGCGGGGGGGGGGGGGGGGGGGGGGAGAGAGAGAGGTAAAAGTAAAACTATGAACCGTAGTAACCCACACATTGAACAAATATCAAAATCACTTTTTATATATCTATATAACCATTCTAGAAAAAGGTGGTGTTATGCATAAAACACACTCGAACAATACTTAAAATTCCGTTAGTTACTTTTGTTAAATTCATATATAAAAAATTTAAAATCTATGTGAATTTTATTCATACATCTCTTTTAGTATTGGTTGAGAATGAATGTCTTAGAATCAGATAATTATCTAAAAGTACTCCAATATGTTGCAGATCTTTCAACTATGAGATTAGAGTGTGAGTAGGTCTATAAACTTCATGGAAAATGGTATAAAAATAAGAAAGATAGATGTAAGAGAAGGGTCAACTTTAACATAGCTCAACGTTAAACTAAAAAAACAATGTAAGAGAGAGAAAAAGACGAGACTCAAAATCACATTGACTTGAACTTCTTCAATCTATTCTTGAACTTCTTCAATCTATTCTTGAACTTTCCTTTTGATTTCAAATTTGTTAATTATATCTTTATATTTATATATTTCTCCCTTTATTATTTTTTTTAAATGTATAGATGTAATACCTAATGATAGAAAGTATATTAAAAGGTTAGATTTAAATATATATATATATATATATATATATATATATATATATTGAAAGGTAAGTTGTAGTAGGAAGGGAACAATTGGAATATATGACTCAAGATTCAATCTCATAAATAATCTTTGACCAAAAAAGTCAAACTTTCAATTGATATTTTTTCATCCTAACTATTATAAAGAGTTTGTTTTTCAAAACAACTCCCAAATGATTCTTCATTTTTTTTTTTTGCCAAAGTGAATATAGTTCAGCGGTAATTGATATGTACCATCAACCAAGATGTCAGAAGTTTGAATCCCTCCACCTCTAAATGTTGTTGAACTCAAAAAAAAAAATCCAAAAATATGCTCGTATGTGCCAATATAGTATATACTCCATGCATATTAGAGATATTTATTTTCTTTATTCTATTAAAAGAAATACTTAAATTTTTGTTAGTAGACATATATTTCTACCAATTCAAGTATAACTTAATGGATAAGAGTATATCAAATAATATTTAATATGCTAGATAAGACATCTATTACCTTCCTTAAGTTTGAACGTTCAAATTTCTAGTCCTAATCTATATATATTTTAAATCTTCTTTTAATTTGATTAAAGGACTTAACACTCTATTTTAGGCCCAATCTAACAGAGTATTGGGCCAGAAAATTTTGAAGCCTTTGTTGTATGGGCTGACATTTTGTCAATTTGAAACAATTTGGCTAATAGTTTTACACCACTAGATTTTTATAAGAGAAAAGTTATAAAAATGTATTTTAAATTGTATCAATCAAATGGTTATTAGAGACATATAAATTTTTAACTTGCACCCAATGATATTATTAGTGGACAGCTACATTGTGACAGTTACACTCAATAATTTTTATTTTAAAATTTTTTCTAGGTTTACTTGAGTTCAATAATTTTTCAACATTTCAATTGAAGAGGTGGTTTAGGATGTAAGAATAACAATAAAATGTCAATTATCACCTTTGTCCACTATAAATTATGTCATTTGAAGTTTGAGATTAATTTGTACTTGAGAAAAACACAAAAATTTGAGATTGGCTATTCAACAGTCTCAATATTACCTTTGTTTTAAGAAATACTCCAAAATATTGTAGATGTTTATATTAGGTAATATGTTTGTTCTACATTAGTTAGTATGCAAACCTAATACTTACTAATACATAAATGGTGGTTTTATGCACTCAAATAATTTTGCAGTAGAAATAAAAAAGATCGAGCTTTTATCAATAGTAATTTTTTATGTGAAAATTTAAATCTATGACATAAAATAGTTTATTATGATTAGTTGAACTATATTTAAGTCGATAAAAATAGATCAATGTTAATTATTATGCGTATTTTAATTATTTTTTTAAATAAAAACAAAAAATTAGAAGCCCAAATTCCGAGTCAACTTTGGTACACAGAGAAAAGGCTAGCCAATAATGCAAAAGTAGAGGTTCAAACATCTTATTTGTCTCTAGTAATATCTTAGGAGGTATGAATATTGGCTAATGAATTAAAAGTTCTACTAATGTGGCGAGTATCTAAAAACGAAAAACAAAACACATTGTGTAATTTAAAATGAAAGTTAAAACTAAAAAAACATAATCTATTTGAAACTTTTAGATTAAATTATAAGTTTGGTTAACTTAAATGTTGTGTTCAATAAGTTTTTAAATGTAGAAAATGTTTGACATATCTCTAAACTTTCAATATTGTATATAATAAATATCCTTAAACTTTAAAAAGTGTTTGATAAATATTTAAATAGTATGTTTGATACGCAATCTGAAAACAGAATTTTGAAAACAAAGAATTCAATGAAAACAGAGTTGTATTTCATATTTTCATATATGTGTTTGGTAGCAGATTTAGAAATTGGATTTCAATTTAAACAATTATTCAAAATATATTCTATATTATATATATAGACCATAAAACCAGTTGTAGTTGCAAAACTAAATATTATGTTGAATATAAATCATTATTAATAAATTTATAACCATGTTTTTTTGTTATAAATTTTGTATAATTATTATTTTATAATATATTATATTATACATATTTTAATTTAACAAAAATAAATTTAGTTTATAACATGAAATACTATATTTATTAAAGTTTTTTTAAATCTTTTTTAATATAATTTTACATTTTAAAATTTCAAATTCAAAATCTAGATACAATGAAAACATAAAAAAATTGTTTTTTCAGAATTTTCACTATTTGGATCACAGAATCCGAAAACAGTTTTCGAAAACACATATGCCAAATGCATATTCATTGAACTCAGTAAATACGAAAACATAAAACAGAATCCAGATTGTCTACCAAACATGCCATAAACTTTCAATTTTGTATCTAAGAGGCTCTTCAACTTCCAATATTATGTCTTCTAAAAAAAATCAATACTATGTCTCGATAGTTCCCTAATTTTTTAGGTAGTTTCGAAGTTTAAGAACTTATTGAACTCAAAAGTGAAAGTTCAAGATTCAATAGACAAAAATTCCTGCGTCGGGGTGGGGAATCCTTGATTTGACCGGGTATGGGGGTCAAATTGGGGAACATTTTCGGGTCCCCGATCGGGAACAGGGACAGTATCCCCGCCCCATCCCAGTCCCCGAACCCACCCCAAATAATTTATTTTATTAATTTTTAAAAAAGTATATGATATATATTATAATTATTTGTAATAATAACATATATATATATATATATATATATATATATATATATATATATTAAAATTCTTAAACAATATAGTGTATACTGTTTTTAATCTCATAATGTAATAAATTTTTGTATTAAATATATTTTCAAAAATTAATGATTTAAATAAATAAAACAATAATACTATTTAACTTTTATATGATTTCAATATAATTATTAATTTATTTTTAATTTAAAAAAAACGAAAAATTTTCACTGTAGGGACTCGATCCTCGATTGGAAATTCTTGACCCGACTCCGATTTCCCACAACGGAAAATGGAGAGGGGATGGAGATTAAAAATTCTCACGGAGACGAAGATGAGGAATGCATCTCCGGTCCCGCTTCGATGCCACCCCTATTAGTTATTAGACTCCACTCAAAGAATTTAGGGAAGAAACTGTTAAATTAACCTTTATTTTTAGTTTTAAACTTTTAATTACAGGTCGAATGTCTTTCACAAGAAAAAAAAAAGTTTTCATTTTCAATGGCATTTCAAGTATTTTTCTTTAAAATATTGTAAAGACAAAGTATTTTACTTAAAAAAACACAAATTTAAAGACATAATAACGTGGCAGTATCCTATTGGACGATGTCGATCACCATTCTTAATTCGTGTTCCTTCCCGCACCAAATCAAACCACAAACAATGGGAAAGAACTAGAAGATGAACTCGAATTAGCAAATCAATCCATCTGCAACAAAATTGAAGTGTTCCTCAGCAAAATCAAAATTTCCGATCAAAACTTCGTTTCACTTTCCCGGCGATCCCAATCCCAAACCGTAACTAGGGTTTTCCATCACTGTCATCATTTTCTTTTCACTTTCTCGAGAACCAAACAGCCTTTCCCACAACCTCTTCAACCCCTTTCTCTTTTACTTTTGTGTTTTTTTCCAGCGCAAAAGTGATTGGTTTTCATCATTGGTCAGAATTCCGCCATTAATTTAACAGCATGTGCTTCCCCCAGCAGTTTCTGATGCGAAATTAGGGTTTCTTTCATTTTGGGAGCTTTTCCATGTAATCGACGGGAAGGGCTCGCCTGAGACGTCGATTTTTCGATGGATTTCGTCGAACTGGAGGCGATCGAAGGCCTCCGATGGTCATGGAACTCGTGGCCGGTTTCCAAAGCTGAATCGTTGGCTCTGGTTATCCCTCTCAGCGTTATGTGCACGCCATTGATGCAATCCGTCGAGCTTCCTACACTTCCATATGAGCCTCTCTTGTGTCTTAAATGCGGTGCCGTTTTGAATCCCTATGCTCGTGTCGATTACGCGTCTCGCATTTGGTTCTGCTCGTTTTGCTATCAGAAGAATTCTTTCCCTCGTTCTTATGCTGATATTGGTGAGACTAATCTTCCGGCAGAGCTTTTTCCGACTTACAGCACGGTCGAGTATGCTCCTGGTCGGAAGATCGAGAGCCCTGTTGCGAATTCTGGTTCCAATTTGAATATGAGCCGTAATTGGGCGAGAAATCATTCGTCTTCTTCTCTTTCAGTATCATCTTCTTCGTCGCTGCCGGCTGGAGATTCCCGTGGACATGGGCCGGCCTTCGTGTTCGTTGTTGATAATTGTTCGGTAGAAAAGGAGCTTCAAGCACTTAAAAATGAGTTATTACTTGTTGTTGAACATTTGCCGGAGAATTCTTTGGTGGGGTTGATTGCTTTTGATTCAATGGTTCATGTTTATGACCTTAAATTTTCTGAGTGCTCAAGGGTCGTCCTCTTTCCTGGGGAACGCGAGCTTTCGTCACATCAGGTATTTTTTTAGTCTCTGCCTTTATCTTCTGCTTCTAAACTTGAATTTGTCGTTGAGAACATCCTTACTAATTGTTCTGATACTATCTACTGCACAATGTAGACGGCATTTTTTAATGTAGTCTTTAAATGCATTGGTTTCTGGATTAAGAGTATCTTAGTTACCATGTTTAGTTAGTGGGGTTTAAGAGATGTTCAATTGTTTTTGGAGTTTGAGGGACATTGTTGATACCTTGCTTTGCTTTTGAACCCCTCAGACCCAACAGTTATTGGGGATTCATGGGATGAAGCAGTTGCAGCTGGGGAAGACACCAGTTGTTCCCACACAGGGGTATTTGCTACCAATATCTGAGTGTGAGTTCAACATCACCACTGCAATTGAAGAGATGAAGACTTCCCTTGCCGTACCTGGCCATCGACCTCAGAGGGCTACCGGTGCTGCAATATCAGCTGCGGTTGCACTTCTGGAAGGATGCCGAGTGAATTCTGGTTCTCGTGTCATGGTTTTCACCTCTGGCCCTGCAACTGTAGGTCCGGGGATTGTTGTTGATTCAGATCTTGCTTACTCCATTAGAACTCACCGAGACATTGTTAATGGTCAGGCGCCTTATTTTAGAAAATCTTGTAGCTTCTATAAGGGATTGTCACAGAGGTTGTGCGATGGATCTATTGTTCTTGATTTTTTTGCTTGCTCTCTCGATCAAGTTGGAGCAGAAGAGCTAAAAGTCCCTGTTGAAAACTCTGGTGGGTTCATGATGTTGGGGGAGTCATTTGAGTTGAATCAATTCAAGAAGTGCTTGCGACATATTTTTAGTCGGGACGAAGATGGTCATCTGAACATGTATTTTGATGCAACTATTGAGTTAGTGACTACAAAAGATGTAAAAATTTGTGGAGCCCTTGGACCTTGTGTATCTCTGCGTAGAACTAAGAGTTCGGTGAGCGACAATGAAATTGGCAAAGGTGGTACTTACATTTGGAAGCTGAATACACTGTCCAGTAAAACCTGCATTTCCTTTTTCTTCCAAGTGAGTGAGGAGCAAAAAGTTCAACCTGGATCTGCGTTCTTCATTCAGTTTATAACACGATACAGAAAAGGAAACTTGGGGGTTCGAAAAAGAGTGACCACTGCCGCTAGGAGATGGATTGCAAACCCCTCATCAGAAATCAAGGCTGGGTTTGATCAAGAAGCAGCAGCTTCGGTGATGGCTAGGCTTGCTATTCATCGAGCAGAGACGTGTTATGCTCGGGATGTTATCAGATGGCTTGATGACACATTGATCTGTTTTGCCTCAAAGTTCGGTGAATATATACAGGAGGACCCTTCGACTTTCCGTTTGTCATCCAACTTCTCCTTGTACCCCCAATTCATGTACTACCTTAGAAGGTCCCAGTTTCTTGATGTCTTCAACAGTTGTCCTGATGAAACTGCTTTCTACCGAATAATGCTAAACCGAGAGGGAGTGGTCGGTTCTCTTATCATGATACAACCTACTCTTTTCCTCTACTCATTTGATGGACCTCCTGTTCCTGTACTCCTAGATATTCGATCAATATCTCCAGATGTGATTTTGTTATTTGATTCCTACTTCTATGTTGTTATTCATTATGGATCCAAGATTGCTCAATGGAGGAAGCTTGGTTACGATAAGGATCCGAACCACGAAAACTTGAGAAAGCTACTAGAGGCCCCAGAGCTCGACGCAGAACAACTGATTGCTGAACGCATTCCACTCCCAAAGCATATAAAGTGTGACCAACATAGTAGTCAAGCTCGGTTTCTTCTTGCTAAGTTAAACCCATCGGTTACGCAGAACTCAACGTACAAGGAGGGATCAGATATAATCTTTACAGATGATTTAAGCTTGGAGGTTTTTATAGATCACCTGCAAACTCTTGCAGTGCAGGGCTGAAGAAGAACTTGTTTCTTTATACATACTGTTGAGAAAAAGTAAAAAGGAAAGATGCTTTTGGGTTGCTTGAGAGTTGTATTTCACCCATTTTCTTCATAGTTGATGAAATGTAAATAACTGGTTTCTGATCCTACTCAATGCCGGATGAGTTCCAGGCATTGTTCAAATGAAGAGCCCGGTGAGATTTTTTTTTCAATGGAGTTGGAATGGTATAATTTACCTACAATTTCTGTCTTCTTGTTGATTAGTGAGTAAAAACTTCAGAAATCTGTGTAGAAAACCCCAATTCTTTTAAGAACTTCCTTATGTTACATTAAATTAGTGGTAATTGAAGTTAAAAGGTACAAAATGTTTTTGGAGATGTGTTCAAATTTCACTATTTTCACTCGATTCCATTTAAAATCAAATCAAAATTACTTATAATTTTTTACCAAAGTAGCAAAAATTGTCAAGTAATTATGCAAAAATTGTCAAGTAATTCTCTCTAAATATGAAGAGAAAAATAGAAGTTGAAAAATTGCTCATATTAATGAAAGTCACCACTACGCACTTGATTCCAAAAAATTTCTCTAATATTTTGTTAATTCTTACTTTTAAAAAAGTCTTATACATGTGTGAGAATTATGAATTAACTATTTTAAAATGAAATCCTAAGAGGCTATATGAGGCATGGGTTATAATAGTATGAGTTATAATAGTCTGTGGAATACTTTGCACCTCAAACACAGACTATTATAACTTAGATGAAATAACTCTACATCATAAACACATATTATATAACTCCACATATTATTATTCACTCAACGCCCCAAACAGTTTCTAAATTTAATTGATTCAACTGACAATTGAATTTTTTCCTCTAAAAACTAAATAGAGTTTTGTTTAGATACTTTTCACGGTCAGTAATATATTAATAGGATATTGCAAATATAGCAACCACTTTTATCTTTTGCAAATATAGCAAAAAAATCGTGGTCCAACTCAAACCAATTTTGCAAAAAGTCCACAATACCCTAAAATGTGTGGACATGGGTTTTGAAATGTGTATTTCAGGTATATCAGTAGTATATTAGTGAATTAAGTATATCATTGATGTATCAACATTCATTTAATGTGTATTTTAGTAGTAAATTAGGTATATCGTTTGTATATCAACATGCATTTCAGGTATAGCATTAGTGTATCATTATTTTAATAGTAAATTATATAGATCATTGGTGGATTAACACTCATTTTACCTACATTTAAGGTATAGCACTAATTTATGGCCGTTGAAGCGCCATATTAGATACCCCACCATCCCACCCACCACATGTCATTCTCTAGTTCATCCATTCATCCACGTCATTGCCATATAGGATTTTTATTTCCAATCTTCTTTTGCACATAGCTTCTTCATTTGATGTTTGATTTGAACGATTCAAACTGCATTGGAATCGTCTTTTTGAGCCCTACAACGGTGGACACTTTAAAAAAAAAGACTAAAATTATTAGTAAATTAAAGGTTTGTGATCATCAAAACATATGGTATGATTGAAAGCTCATAAAGCTAACAACATTGTGTATCGACATTCATTTGCACATGCATTTTAGTAGTAGATCAAGTATAACATTGGTGTATTAGCATTCATTTAACATGCATTTTTATACAATTTGTGTATCACATTCATTTAACATGTATTTTAGTAGTAAATTAGGTATATCATTCGTAGATCTAAAAATAAGGAAGGAAAAACTATAATAATAATTAAAAATACATATATTTTTTTTAATGTTAAAAAACAGAAATCTAATTTCAAATATTTTGCTATATTTTCAAAACTCAAAAACTCTTGCTGGATCGCAAATATACTAAATATTTTTTTTTCTATCCATTACAAACTTTCAAATAAATAGAAATTCGGTGAATTTAAAATATTTTGACTATGTTAAATAATAAATATGAAATAAATGCAGTTAGCGGTGTAAACGTGAAAAGGACATTGAATCTTATTCTTCGAATGCTCGTATTGCGTTTCTAACTGTCACCGTCACGCTCAAAAGCCTTGGCTTATTCCCCCCAAAAAAAAGGCTCAAAAGCCTAGGCAATCAAACTCCCTTACGTGGAGACCATTCATTTTGCAACTTTTAGGTTATGCTTTTTGTATGATCTCCTTCTAGTTAGAGTGCCCAAGAATAGAAAATGTTAGATGTCACTGAAATAATTTTTTACAAATGAAGTTTGGTACGGTAACCGTTTGATTTTTAGTTTTTGATTTTTAAAAATTAAGTTTATAAATATTATTTTCACTTATGAGTTTTTTTGAATTCACAACTTATAATTAGGTGGATAACCATGTAATTTGTAGCAACGATCAATCACATGTCATTTAATTCTATAGTGAAAATAGATAGGACGTTGATTCTCCTTTTTGCGAGTACGATTGTAAGAAGCATATATTTTCTTCTAAGCATCAGTAGCAAGCAACATAATTGGCTCAACAGGAGGTGTAGGATTACCAGCCAAATGTTGTCGTTCATCTTGAATTAGAAGAGAAAATACTGTGGTGATAAGTGGAATTAGATTCATGAGTAGCCAGATTAACAACATATGTCTCATTCAATCCCATCATAAAGATCATAACATACTTTGAATGTAAATGATCTAGGAAAGTCTTTAAACCTCCACAGGAACATTCTTGAGTTGGCTGAAAATGATTCAAGTCTTGCGAAATAGTCTTGAGTTTAGTATATATAATATGCTTCGATATATAAAGTACCTTGAGTTGTGATTGAAAGGAATAATTGAATTAAACTCATAACAGAAGCATTGGAATCGACTTTGATTTTATTTTTCAATTAAAATATAAACTTAAGGTTAAACATAAACCATAACTTAAAAATAATATGGAGAATATTCTGATTGGTCTTTTTCTCCTTGTACTCCAACTCCAATGAGGTTGAACTCCAAGATTTCCACAAAGTCTTCCTTGCTATGACTCGAACAAATGATATCAAAGAGGTTTGTGGAAATCTTCTTGAAAATAGAGAGGCAGAATGAGAGGAGAATTTCAAGAGTTCTTTTCTCTTATGAAGAATGCACACAATGACTCACCCTTAGGGTTCTATTTATAGTGGTTTAGGGAAAATAATTAAATAATATATTTTAATATTAAAATATATTTATCTAACCAGTTTGAATCTTATTCAAACATTTCCAAATTCTCCTACGACATCTATTTCCTTATTTGAATCTAATTCAAATTTAATAAATATATTTTCTTTAATGTATCTTAATACATTAATAATTTCTTTAATATTTAATGTATCATATACAATAAATATGTTTTCCCTCATTTAATATATCAAATTATATTAAATTTTAATTTGAACATTTCAAAATTTTCTCTCAACGAAATTGATCCTTATTTATTCATATGAGCTAACAAAGGGACCTTATGAACCTACAATTATAAGCTCCAATGATACAAAAGTAATTAATTAAACTCTTTAATCAATTAATTTTAATTCATTAACTCTATGTCACTCCACTATAGACCTAGAGTTGCAATCTTATGCACTATATGACAAGTTATGTCCATGGATATATAACCACTACATGCAAGTCAATCTTTTACGAGTTGTTCGTAATTACAGCTAGGTCAAAAGTCCGTTTTACTCCTGTAATTACATTATACACCTTAAGTACCACTGATCCTCTAATGAACAATTTATTTATGATCCAATCATAAACTAAGTTCCTCTCAGGTCAGTGAGGGGGGGATGGGCTCCATTGTTCAAGTTCAAGAATCAGCACTTAAGGGAGCTATTCATCTACTTACCCTATAAGGGAATGAGTGAATTTCATATTCTGAGATTATGTTCCTAGCTTCCTATTTGGCTAAGTCCCCAAAATGGTAAGCATATTGAATCGGCTACAAAAACTACTATTACCCATGCAAATTGAAGGACAAACCCTCACAGGCAGGAGTTCATAACTCACTCAGGATTAAGATCGAGTCGCATATGATCATCATGAGGAAATATTACTCTTCTCAATTAACGTATTTATAAAGAGAGATTAAATATTTCGTGGTCCAGTCTTATACAAACTCATTGTATAAGATACTCCCACTCATATGTCTCTACATGAACGATTTGGATCAACTCATTTATAACTATTACAAAATGGGTCGTATCAATAGTGTTATCAGAATAAGACACCCAATCTTATCCATATAATATGACCCTTTAGGTTATTTCTTAAATATGATCTTCTTGTATGTTAACCACATACTATTCAAGATTACACTAATAACTTTAGATTTTTCATATAATAAATAATATTATATTAAAAATAAAACAATCAAAATTATTATTAATTATTAAATAAATAATTAATTACGAGACTTTATGACATAAATTCCAACAGTGATAACTAATTCCTTGTGTAATTGATAAATTCTAGGTTCATTACTTTGCTTGAAAAGATCGTGAAGTTCATCCCATACCTCGATCCAATGTAAACGATGCTAGCCTCAATTTCCTTTGAAGCCAAGTTTAAAATCCATGAAGCAATAATATCATTATTGCATTCCCAAGTTGATAACAAGTTACCTTCTGTTTTAGGTTTTTTGACAGTTCCTTTGATAGAACCAGCTTTGTTCTTCCCCGAGAGTGCCATCATCATAGCACAACTTCAAGATCTATAGTTGCTTGCACCGTAACCAAAACGGTTGTAGGCGCAAACGAATGATGAAGAAGGAAATGATTCGATTGTGCATCAATCGAACCAAGCATCAGTCGTTGTAGACGAAGAGAAATTACTTGAATTGCTTGTTTCTTTGTCCACCATGGGAGAATGAAAAGAAGGAAGCAATACAGAGTGCAACGAGGACGGAAAGGAAAATGCAGGGAGAGAAAATAAGATCCATGATCTGACACCATTCTACATTTAGAGAGGAAAGAGTGATTATCTTTTATTAATTTAGAAGACTATACCATGGTATCATATAAATAAAAAATAGTCCGACTAATCAAACTAATATAACAGCTGTAACTTATTACAAATAACAGCTGTAACACAAGTGAGTAACTAATACAAAAGTTACTAACTATATACAAGAATACCAAAGATATAACTAATATAATCCAATATCTACCTTTTGCAAATATTTTCAAAACTCAAGGAAAAGTGCATGTGTTGAAAACTTAAAAAAGTATGTATGATCCGATAACTATTTGGTTTTTGGTTTTTTTTTTTTTAAATTGTACTTGTGTGTTTTTTTTTTCACAATTTCTTACAATGGTTTTCAACTTTCTTAATAAAATATTTGAATTCTTTGCCAAATTCTAACCAAAATAAAATTTTAAAAACTATTTTTTTTTTAGTTTTTAAATTTTAATTTGGATTTTGAAAACATTTTTTTTAAGTAGATAACAAAATAAAGAAACTCGTAAGTGAAAATAGTGTTTATAAACTTAATTTTTAAAAATAAAAAGCAAAAAGTCAAATGATTATCAAATGGGACTATAGTTTTTAAAAACATGTTTTTGTTTTTGGAATTTGATTAAGAAATCAAGTGTTCCCATAAAAAGATGAAAATCACTATAAACAAATCATAAAAACAAAACAAGCATAATTTTCAAAAATAAAAAATAAAATCTCAAATAGTTACCAAACAGAGCCTAAAATATCTATTACCTTATCTTGAATTAAAGGTTCAATCCTCTCTTCTATGATTGTTTGAACTAAAAAATTGTGGAGTATAACTCATGAGTTTAATTTGCATCAAAATTTAAACCTTTGATATATGATCACTAGAAATGAGATATCTAAATTAGTTTGGAGTGCATAATGATCAGACTGTGAAAATCAAATATTCCTAGAGAATTTTGATGGTCGTGATATGTTTATTTTGTTAGAATTAGATTACCTCATACATCTCATTTACAATCGCAAAAGAAACATACAGGCGACACTTTTCTTTCTTGATATTTTTTGCTGCTAACTTTTCTTTTACACATTTTTTTTTCTCACTATGCACACATACATTCTTTTACTAATCTTTGTCGATAAAATTTTTATCTTAGTTAAATTACAAATCTAATCTATAAATTTTTAAGTGATTGGATCCTGAACTTTAAAAAGTGTTTAATGGATCTCTAAACTTTTAATCTTGTATCTAATAGATTTATGATATATTCAAAAATTTAAAAATTAACTGATGTATTAGATATAGAATTAAAATTTATGTCTTATGGCACCCTAAACTTACAATTTTATGTCTTATAGATCCGTGAATTTAAAGCACGAATGTTGAATAGGTCTGTTGGAATAGAAATTTTGGTCAATCAAAAATTTTCATGTCATTATTTAAAGTTAATGACAAAATTATTTATTTAATTAGGGATCAATTGCAAATTTACAAGAATCTCTAAATTAAATTGTGGCAAATCCAAATATGTGTAATTTGGGTCAAAGTTTAGACATAACCCAAATGAGAGGCATAGTCCAACAAAATCCAAGCCCAAAGGGCTAGTCTTAAGTTTATGAGCCCAAGTTCAATGATTGGGCCTAACAGCCAAAGAGGTCAAAGCCCACATGTCCATGGGAGCTCTATAAATAGAAGATTTCTCTTTCATTTGAGGGGTTTAGAAATCTTATTCTCCAGATAACTCAAAGAGAATTGAGAGCAAAGCAGGTCAAAGTCTTTAGGTGCTGAATGCTCTCTGAAGTCCTTAGGTATTGAATGGTGCTAAGCACTTTTGGAAGATCAAAGACCCTCAAAGACAAGTTCCTAGGTGCTGAACACTCTTGGAAGATCAAAGACCATCCAAGACAAGTTCTTAGATGCTAAACGTTTCTTGAAGACTGAAGACTCTTCGAAGACCAAAGACGCTTTGAAGACCAGAAGACTTGAAGATTTTAAAGACCAAATACCTTTGAAGACAAGTCGGAGGCATTTGAAACATACAAGAACTTTGATCATATCTTCAAGAGGATCAACAAGCCAATGGCTGATCCAACGATCAACAAGTTAAAGGCCGATCCAACGATCAACAAGCCAAAAGTCGATCCAAAGATCAACAAGCCAAAAACCGATCAAACAAGGTCAACAAGCCAAAGGCCCATCAGAAAAGACTAACAAGCGCGCTCGAGAACAAGCTTTCGGCCCTTGAGATATTTGTATATGAGAAAGAGAGAATCAAAGAAACAAATTAGATATTATACCACAAAATTAATACAAATTCAAGTTCATTACGCGTGTCATCATTTCTCTCTATTTTTTAAATCACATGTAAACAAGGTCAAAGATCTATTAGACACAAAATGTAAAATTCAAGAATCTTTGGACACAAAATTGAAAGTATAAAAATTTATTAGACATTTTTTTAAAGTTCAGGGACCTTTTAGACACAAAATTGAAAAATTAAAGACATTAGACACTTTTTAAAGTTTAGGAACTAAATAGACACAAACCTAAAAGTTGAGGGACTAAACGTGTCATTTGCATTTTATCTTTCACTAATTTCTTTTTTTTTATATATTGTTAATCTTTAACTTCTCTAGAACTAATTAGTACTCTTAGTACATGTATGCATGTACTTTTTTTTCACTAGTTTTTGTTTATATATATATGATCAATTAACAATATACGTGTGAAATAAATGTAAAGTAAAGCCCATAAAACAAGAATCAGATGCCATTGCAGATTGAATAGCAAGAACTTAAAGTCAACTTTAAATATGAAACATTTGAATGAAAAGGGAAAACCAATGGCTGCTGATTTAAAACCAGTCAACACCATACCTCTTATTAAAGTCTCTTCCTTTTCCGTCCATACTCTCTCAATTTCAATTCTCATTAAAACATTATTCTTTGTCTCTTGCTTGTCATTATGAATCTATTTTTGTTCTTAAATTTTTAGTTCAAATTCAACTTTTTTTTTTTTGTTCAATTACAAGTTTAGTCCTTCAACTTTGAGGTTTGAGTCTATTTGATTCCTAAACTTTCAAAAGTTTCTAATAGGTCCCTATACTTTTAATTTTGTGTCTAATAGGTCTCTGAACTTTCAATTTTATGTCTAATAGGTCCCCGTCAAATTCTAAATTTTTAAAAATTAATTGATCTAATATATATAAATTTGAATTTTATGTATAATGGAACTCTAAAATTTCAATTTTGTGTCTATTAGACTTGTGAATTTTAAAAAATTCAAAAGTCCAAGGACTAAATTTGTAATTTTGAAAGTTCAGAGACTAAATAGATACAAACCTCAAAGTTCAGGGACTAAATAGATACAAACCTCAAAGTTCAGGGACTAAATGTGTAATTTAACCTTTTTTTTATGCATGAGATGTGGAAATTTTGAACCTCCAACTTGAAGAGGAGTAGATGCTAATTACTGTTGAGTTATGCTCATGTTGGCAGTTAAAATTCAACTTTAATTTTCGAATTCCAACGGTTAAGGTCCCGTTTTGATAACCATTTGATTTTTGATTTTTGAAAATTATGCTTATTAAGTTTTTCATCATTTTTTTACAACGAATTTCATATTTCTTAAGAAAATATTTGAATTATTAGCCAAATTCAAAAAATAAAAACAAGTTTTGAAAACTATTTTTTTTTTAATTTTCAAAACTTGGCTTGATTTTTTAAAACATATGTAAAAAGTAGATAACAAAACAATGAAACTCATAGGTAGAACTAGTATTTATAAGTTTAATTTCTAAAAACTAAATGGTTATCAAACAGAGCCTAATATATCATCTTTTTGACTTTATATTGTGGTTCATAAATATCAAAATTTTTAATAAACATTATAAATATTAACATTGATGTGGTCATCCTAGTTTTATTTGTTAATTGCACATAATAAAGTTCTTAAGCCTCTGGGCTAATACATATCAAGTTCATATGATTACGAAGATTTTTTTTTGTTAAATACAATACGAAAATAAGCAAAATAACATTGATTGAAAGAAAAAGAAATCAATAGTCCTATCTAGAACCTAGAGAATAAAAATGACGACACCAAAATCAACTCTTTGAAAAATGATCCAAATGCCTATAGCCAAAACCACTGAAATAGAATGGAATCTTATTGTTCAAATCAATCAAAATTATTCAATTTGATTAATTTTCTTTTCCATAATGAATCTTTAAGAACTAAAACACATTTAACTCTATCTCAATTGTCAAATTTGTCTTCTTATGACTCATGAGGAAGAAAAAAATGGGAAAAAAATAAAGAAAATTCTAGTCCTTATGGTATTCTTGTATTATAGCGTTTTAAAAAAAAAATACATACCTGTTGTTGCCAAATTTTGGACAGAAGAAATCTCACCTGATCTCCATATGACAACGACAGTGAATTTGTATTCTTGAGGGAAGAACGCGGCCTGCAAGACAAGAAAAACCTGGACATTGGTGTGGTGTAGGCCACACAGGCTCCAATGCTTAAGTCAGAGAGGGTTTTGAGGGAATTTAGGAGTTTTAGGAGAGTGTTGTAAGCTGGAATGAACTTACATTGCTCTCCCTGCAAGGGAGAGTTTAAATAGCTTCCTTCTTAGGGTTTTTCGTGGGTTTTCGTCTTCAAATAGGGAAAGGAAAGATCGAATTGGGCTGGACCGAGGGCACACAAGCCATGAGGGACTGAGGCAAGACCCAGAATTGGGCCTTGCCATGTCGTCGGCCTCGGCCTCGGCCGACCACGGGCTTAGGCTTCGGCCCAAGCCCGTTTCTTTGTCCCTTCTGGTTCTGGGTCGGTCTCCTGTCAGTTTCGGTCCATTTTGACTTCGTATTAGGCTTCTTTCCTTATTTGGCCATTTATTGCAGCCTTTTAGCCAGCACATTCTTCTTGGTCCAATTTCACCCATAACAATACCCATCAGTAAAACAACAAATCATAAAATATTATTTTTCAAAATTTTAATATTGGTTTACAGAAAATTTAAGAATAAAAAAGCAATTTGACTTGCTTGGACGGTGGAAGTTACGTTCACTAATAAAGATAAATTAGATAATTTTTTCAAAAAATTAATTTTGTTTAGAATAGTACAAAAATCATTTTTGTTATTGTAAGGGCTTATGAGTTTTAAAAAATAAAAGCATCTTAGGCATGGGTCATGGAGGCCCCATGGCCATAAATAATTCTCTACCCTTTACATTATTTAATGCAAACTTTATTATATAATACTTAATCATGGTTATAGGCATGGGTCATGGAGGCCCCATGGCCATAAATAATTCTCTACCCTTTATATTATTTAATGCAAACTTTATTATATAATACTTAATCATGGTTATAACTTATAAAATATCATACAATTGTCGCATTGACCAGCATAGTTAAATAAACAAATTGATTATTATAAAATTATAAAATGGGTCCATCCATTAACAACTCCACTAGTACTCAAAAAAAATAAAAAATAAACCACTAACCAGCAACAAATGACTTTGATTTTTAGTTCATGGTAGATGTGGAGCATGCAAACTAACTTTTTTCTAATTTTTTTTTCAGATTAATTTTATTTAATTACTATTGGATTTTTATGTATAATAACTATATAAAAAATGGAAATATTAATTTTAACCCTGTAGGTGGGGAGGTGTAACAATTTTTACCATAAACTTTCAATTTAATCACCTTAAACTTTGATAAATGTTGCAATTTTAACCTTAAACTTGAATAAGTGTTCCAACTTTATCGTTAAACTTGAATAAGTGTTGCAACTTTTCTCTTCTAATAGACTTTCATTTGAAAATTAGTCAATCAAAATATTCTCATGTGTAATTAATGAATATAAAACATGTGTCTAATGTGGAATTAATGAAACTAAAAAAAAACTTAAGCGCGAGCTAAATTTTTATTGAAATTTATGAATTTTGAAAAAAAAAATTATTCTCAAATTTGTGCATTAATCCAGCTTTATTAAGCTTGATTTTTTTTTGTTGTTGAAATTAATGAGTTTTGTGAGATTTTTTACTTAATTAAAATTTATGTTGAATTTAGTGAAAATTTGACATGAGGTATATTCTCATGTGTAATTAATGAATATAAAACATGTGTCTAATGTGGAATTAATGAAACTAAAAAAAAACTTAAGCGCGAGCTAAATTTTTATTGAAATTTATGAATTTTGAAAAAAAAAATTATCCTCAAATTTGTGCATTAATCCAGCTTTATTAAGCTTGATTTTTTTTGTTGTTGAAATTAATGAGTTTTGTGAGATTTTTTACTTAATTAAAATTTATGTTGAATTTAGTGAAAATTTGACATGAGGTAAAAATTGTAATACATATTTAAGTTTAGAGTTCATTTTGATCAAATTAGAAGTTTATGGTGAAATTTGATACAACTTGACAAGTTCAAAGGTAAAAATTAATTTTTTTTTTTAAAATACTAAGGTCTGATAATAAATTTGTTTTTAAATATATAAATATATAAATATATAAATATATAATATAGTGTTGTATTGTCCCAATGTCCCTTATACAAAACAAAACAAACAAGTACAAAAATTACAAATTCTTTGTGAAATTTTCTAGGATTTTTAAGAGAAAATTGAGTACACTCATGTCATGTCTATATCTGGGTTGAATTTTGAACGACTTTTTGAGACAAAATTGAAATGGTCTTTACACAATCCATTTTATTCAACCAAACTCCCAATAAAAGAAATAATCTTGAAATAGTTCAAGGAGAAATCAAACTTGTCTTTCAAATTTAACCTTTTATAGGAAAGTTTGGAAAGTTGGGGACAAGTGTAAAATTTTCAAATTTGTAAGCTTTATAAGTTGTTGCAATCTTACTAAATAAATACAAAATTTGATCTGTTTTTTAGCTTTTAAGATATTAAGTTCCAAATCAGCTTCCTAGCTCATTTTTCTCTCACCATATTGCATAAATTATTCATTAAAAGAACCTCGAGATCTTTCTCTTGCAATTGTCACACCTCTTGCATTTCGCCCTTTGTCGTTAGTATCGAATCAACTTTAATTAGTGTAATAGAACTTTTTTAAAGTAATAATTGAACCACATTTGTTAAAGTGAGCATAATTAAGTGGTAATTGACATGTACTCTCGACCAAGAGGTCATAAATTCAAATCCACTAGACTCTCAAATGTTGGAAAACTAAAAAAAAACAAAGAACCTTATTTGAAATACAAAACCCATCTTAGTTGACATATATGGCTTAACACATCTCACGTCAATACATTAATACATATATTCTGACAAAATAGTAAAGACATGACAAAAGTGATTTTGACTATTCTAAAATTACTCTCAAACTCAAACACGTTTTAAGAATGATCAAAATAGTATTTATATAAACGTTTATGTTGGGAGTATGAACAATGTCATGCATTGGTGAAGATCTATGGTATATATACTATATAAGAACAATTATCTTCATTAGTTTAGGTCCAAGGTGGATAATATCATACAATTGTAAAACTGTGGAGAGATCAGTTGTCTAATTAAAATAAAATTACATCAATTAAAAAAGATTAAAATAATATAAGATAATTTTATTTGTATATGTTATCCAATAAAAATATTTTATTTTAACAAAATAACTGATAATTAAATATTTAGCAAATTAGATAGAAAATTTTAATTTTATAAAAAGATTAGACCTAATAAAAGAAAAGAATAGATAAAGAATATTTTTTTAATTAGAAAAAGTTAGTAGTGTAAAAAGAGATAAAAAAATGTTATATATATATATATTTAAATTCATCAACATTTGAGGGATAGATTCGAATATTTGGGCCTGTTTGGTATGTAATCTGAAAACAGAATTTTGAAAATAAGGGATTCAATGAAAACAGAGTTGTATTTCATGTTTTCAGATATGTGTTTGGTAGCAGATTTAGAAATTGGATTCTAATTTAAACAATTGTTGAAAATGTGTTCTATAATATATTTATAGACCATTAACTAGTTGTAGTTGCAAAACTAAATATTAGATTGAATATAATCCATTATTAATTAATTTATGAACATGATTTTTATTATAAAATTTGTACAATTATTATTTTACAATATCATATAATTTATAATATATTAAATTATACATATTTTAATTTAACAAAAATAAATTGAGTTTATAACATCAAAAACTATATTTATTAAAGTTTTGGTATTTTCTAATGTAATTTTGCATTTTAAATTTTCAAATTCAAAATCTGGATACAATGAAAACATAAAAAAGTTGTTTTCAGAATTTTCACTATTTGGATCACAGAATCTGGAAACAGTTTTCGAAAACAAGTCTGCCAAACGCATATTCACTGAACTCAGTGAATCTGAAAACATAAAACAGAATCTGGATTGCATACCAAACAGGCCCTTAACTTCTTAGTCAATTATCCATTAATGAAAAACCTACAAAATAAAGAATGAGAATGACATTGATGAAGATTTAGGGAATAAATGAGATTAGTTTTTCATGAGATAAAAATTAGCAAATTGATAGTTGGTCCCACCATTCATTTTATGCTTGACCTAGACCTAATTTCTAATTAATGTGAAGAATAAAAGGGTAAAATTACCGCGTAGATCTGCAGAACGAAATTTTGTTCTATCGTTCATGTTCGGCTTGAGGCTGGCCCAACTGCCCCAGCTTCTTTCCGTATGTGAAACTGATATGCCCTCTCGAGAATCGAAACTCGTCCTTCTCCTATTCGGTTTCTTCTCTCTGCAACTGAGTGGAGAAGAAACACTCAAAACCTTCGTATTTATTGAAACTTCCCCACTGAAATCTTTCACCCATTAACTCTCAACCCGACTTCGTCTCTCATTCTCAATTTTCATTCGGTTCTCGATCACCCCACGTCGTAATTCCTCCGCCATTGCACAATCCGATCCTCCTTTTTTAAGTTTCATTTATGGTGAAGGGATTTTCTGAACAAGACTTGAAGAGGGCTGTTTAGAGTTTTTTTTTTTTTTTTCTCGTACCTTTTTGGGGATGTGATTGATTTGTGGGATGATTAGTAATGGCTCGGGACGGGCATGTAGTGCCGGTGGATCCACAGACGGCGTTGACCGTGAAGAAGAAGAAACAGTCTTCTCGGAATTGGATTCTACTGGATTGTACGGGCCAAGGGACCGTCCTCGATGTCGACAAGTATGCAATTATGCATCGAGTTCAAATTCATGCTCGAGACCTTCGGATTCTTGACCCTTTGCTTTCTTATCCCTCCACGATTTTGGGCCGTGAGAGGGCCATTGTTCTTAATCTCGAGGTCAATTAATTTGGAGTTTTGTTCAGTCCTTTTCAGTTCTTTCTGACGAATTGCTCTTAATCTGCCTTTTTAATTCTTGTTTGCATGTGGGAACTGCAGCATATAAAGGCGATCATTACTGCTGAAGAGGTCAGCTTATTCTTTTGTTCTTCTTTTATTATTGCTCTCTCAAGTTGGTCTTGTTTTAATGCTTGAATGGGATATTTTCATGTGTATGCATAGAGTAGAAAACAGGGGACAAATTACAGGAAAAACTTTCATTTAAGATAAACTAAGGGAGCACTTTCTTCCTTCTTCACCCCTTCACTGCCGTTTATTAATATTAGTCAAACTGAAACGTTTACTCTGGAGATTGATTGATCATTAATTCATTCTTGCGGCCAGTTTTCATTATTAATCGAGGGTGTAACAGTAATATGTCTGTTTAAGTTGACTTACCTGTTGATGCCCTGCTAATTTGTGTCCGAGAACAGAATCCAACGGGTGCTTCATTAAGTTGACTTGCAGCAATTGCATGATCAATTAGTATTGAATTAGCCCTAGATCAATTATGTAAGTTGATAGATTAGGTAAGCATTTGTTGACTTGAATATTAGCGTGAGATAAATGGTATGCAATGAAGACTAGATATTGTTGGAGTATGAACTTGAGACTAATTGCTCTAATACTATGTTAAAATTAAACTGGAATGGATAGGCTATGGTAATTTTTATTTTTTTCTCAGCCCTCCAAAGTAAATTAGTTTAGTTCCCTTTTCAGAGGGATTTTGTTTATGTTTATTTATTTATTTTTTTTCAAAAATAAGCTTAGGAAAACTATTTCTTTGTATATTTTCTTTGTTTACCTTTCACTTAGAACACAAAAACAAAAAAAATTGTTTCTAAAACTATGTTTTTTTAGTTTTCAAAATTTGAGTAGGATTTTGAAAACGTAAATTAAAGATAAATTACAAAATAAAGTACTATGTTAGTAAATTTGTGTGGTTGTTTTTTTTTTTTTTTTTTTAATTTTTTTTTTTATATGAAACCATGAGAAATATATTCATAAGCAAAAGGAAGACAACTTAAGGGCAAGGGGTAGAGAAATCCTTCCCCAAACAAAGAAGCTAACACAAAAGCAGTTTCAAAAAAGTCCTCCAATTTCTAATAATCAAAGCAAGGCTGTAAAAACACCAAAAATCTTTGTGTCCTGAACTCCACCAAGAAACCAAAAATCTTTCTATCTTCAAAAAATCTAAACTTTGTGTGATTGTTGGAAAATCAAAACAAAATTATTATCAAACGACTCACTTTAGGTTTTGTAACAATTCAAAAAATGACATTGTTAATTCGTGTCATGGATAGGTTTTGCTTAGAGATCCAACAGATGAGCTTGTCATCCCTGTGGTTGAGGAGCTTCAGAGGCGACTGCCTCCTAATGTCTTCCAGCTTCAAATTCAAGGAGATGGGAAAGAGTATCAGGGTGGGCTACATGATGGTGAAGCTGAAGAAGATGGTAAGCGTTTTTCCTCAGCCACTTCCTAGTGGTCTTAACTTATAACATATTCAAAGGCGATGCAAATTATATTTTACATATTCCAATGTGTTTCCTCTTTCCTTTTTTGAATATGGCACACTAAAATTTATTTTCTAATCTAATCTCCTTTTTCTACATTTGAATATAGTCTTTTTGCATATAAGTAACAAGAGCAATCAAATTTATCCTTGTGATTTGTTTTTACTTCATTAATATATGAATAATCTTAAGAGTGTGCATTCCAGAATCCCCATTTGAATTCCGTGCCCTCGAGGTAGCTTTGGAAGCTATATGTAGTTTTCTTGCTGCACGGACAACTGAACTGGAGACTGCAGCTTATCCAGCCTTGGATGAGCTTACTGCCAAGGTAAGTAATTATTTTCTCACCTCATTTTGGTATTGCTATCAGCTTCTGTTTTTTGGTTTTCCTCCCCCTATGGCATATGAAATGCATTAAGTTATGGTTTTCCTCCCAACTATTCCAGGAGGTAATTTTGTTAAGTTATGGACTCCATCTTGTGGTGTCTATATCATCTGATATTTACATATTTTTCTAAGATTTGTGGATACCTATGTAATTACATTTCACTTTGAGTTACCATCCCCCTGTATGTTCCTTGCTTTCTATGCTAGACACTATAAATCCTTTATGATTGATGCTTTACTATTGAACACTAATAAACAGGAAGAGGACTTTTTTAGCTAGGAGGAATAAGTATGACAGGAACCTGAAAATGATATTGAAAATTAAGAAATTAGGGACTGAAATGTAATACTAATCTCAAATTATGCCTGCCCTGAGAACTTGTAACCCTCCCTATTTGTAAGCCTCCACTGATACTAACAAACTTACCTCACATTCCTACAATTTCCCTAGCTATTGACTAGTATGCCCCCAGAAACCTTCCTAGTTTCTACCATAATCCTTTCACTAAAAAACTATGTAACTATATGTTCTCTTGGCTGTATGACCTCATGCCTTATTCGTCCTTTTGCTTTGTTTTACCTTGGAGTTTGCAGATTAGTAGCCGCAATTTGGACAGAGTTCGTAAATTGAAGAGTGCAATGACCAGGTTGACTGCAAGGGTTCAAAAGGTACGTGCAACTTTTCACATATCACCCAATGTAGAAACTTTTGATTGGAGCCTCTTTCTCTAATGGAGTTTCATTTTGTGGGCTTGGTTTTTTGTATGTTCGTGCATTCTTTCATTTTTTCCTCAATGAAAGTTCAATTCTTTATAAAAAAAAAAATCTGTATGCTGAAATATGTTCTATTTGGAGAAAGCAGATTGCTGCATTAGAAAGTGCGGCAGAAAATAAGGTTTCTAGTAGAAAAAAGTTCTGCAATGTAGAAGATCATATACGTCTCATTTCCTAGGATTTTATCATGAACTTGAATAAAATTGAATTGGTAAGAGAAGATCATATAATGCCCTTCTGTAATCTTTTCCCTTCAGTATTCAAATTTTCCACTCTGTTGGAGTTCTTCGTCTATTCATTTTTGTAATCACTCTCATCTCTTTGTATGTTCCAAAATTCTGTTACACGGTTCTGAATTGATAATAATGCATAACCATATGAATTTCCTACTAAAAGATTAGCAGTTGTTATCTGCATAACTATAATTTTTTGACTAGTGGCTCCGAGCTTTCCTTTCAATGCAGGTGAGAGATGAGCTTGAACAATTACTGGATGATGATGATGATATGGCAGACCTTTACTTGTCAAGAAAGATGAGTTCATCTTCTCCTGTAAGTGGTTCTGGCCCTGCCAATTGGTTTCCTGCCTCTCCTACCATTGGTTCAAAGATCTCAAGAGCAAGCAGAGCGAGTATTGCAACTGTACGTGGGGATGAGAATGACATCGAGGAGCTTGAAATGTTACTGGAGGTAATAATACATATAGTTTCTGGTTAGTCTATTTTCATGAAGGTCTCTAATTGAGGTTGCCTGTTGCAGGCTTACTTTATGCAGATTGATGGTACATTGAACAAATTAACTACAGTAAGTTCACCTGTTTCCCTGCTTATCTAATTAATGTTTAGGCTGAGATTGCTTCCTACTAAGCATAACCCAAAGAACCGTTCTATCCATAACCCACTTGAACAAAAATATGAGGAGTTCAATATTACTTTGCGATATTAATGTTTGTGTGACAGGAAAGAGATTTCTTAATAACTTAGATTAATTGTATGCTAAAACTAAAATTTCGATATCGTTGAGAATGGTTCTAGAATATTGTGTACCAGTGGATATAAAAAGGTGAGGGATAATAGATTTTAAGGAAATGGAAAATATACCATCTGATCTTTGTGATCTTATGTTTGTCTTGATGTCCTTAGCATAATGTTTAACAACAAGACAGAACCATAAAAAATCTAGGCCACAAAGAAGAAACATAGAATAAGTAAAAGGAGTTAAAATACGTGTAGAAGTAGAATAAGCAGGGAAATATTAGGGATCTTTGGGAAATTTTATGAAGAAATAGTTCTATGTTGTTGCATGAAAAAGAAAAGAAAAGAAAAGAAAGATATGTAGTTTGTTTTCAGAAATGAAAAACACTTCGTGATCCAGAAATTTGCTTTTGGATTTTTGATAAAAGTTCCCGAAAATGAGAACTGCACATAAAGCGATTTTGTGACCTTGTTCAGTTCAAGGCATCTTGTTGGAGTGGGCACAGAAGAATTTTTTTTTGTAACCCTGTTAGGTTGATTAATGATTACCCTTGATTGGAGGCCCTTCTTGTAATAGGTTCCTTTGACCGGTGTTTCCTCTGTCCCTAGCCTCTAGATTTACAAGTAGACATTCAAGACATTGAAATGTGAGCGTTCTCACCTTCTGCCACTAAATGCTCCTCCCATAAAAAGACTTCCTGTTCCTCTCAAGCTAAATTTCACCGAAATAGATAAGTTGGCTTGCCAAATAAATTCTAACTAGTGATATACATAAATTAAGAAGTATATGTTAAAGAGAAACAGTACATTCTAGGTTAGTATTTGTATGTTTAATGCGTATAAGAAGTGTTGGAACTACATGGTTTAATTGCTTAGTGAGTATTTAGTTTGCCAGGGTTAGAATGAGATTCAGATGCAAAGTTTTTTTTCGTAGAATCAGACTGAAACACACCCTTAACTTCTGCTTACCATTTTACTATTCACTCATGATCATCTTACTCTACCTTTATATTTGGGTTTTTATCCAAAAAAATATACCAAACAATATCTTACTGGCTTAATTGTCCAGTGACATATTACTATATTTGGACTAAACCTTACAAGGACGATTTCCCTTAATCTAAATGATTTGTTTATGTTTTGTCTTAATTTATGATTTTGGTTGTTTTAAATGATTTGCAGCTGCGAGAATATATTGATGACACAGAAGATTATATCAATATCCAGGTAACAAGAAGTTAAAGATTCCGATCTACTGTTGCGTGATAGATGATCTCTTTTTCTTTTTCTTTCTTTTCTGACTTGAAGTTTCATCGGTTTTGCAGCTTGACAATCATCGAAATCAACTCATTCAGGTTTTATCTCCTTCCATATATCAATGAGATTTCTTTGCTTCCCATATTCTTATTAAAATTTCTTCAATTTTGCTCGGTCTCTTGATCTGCAGTTGGAGCTCTTTTTAAGTTCTGGAACAGTTTGTATGTCTATCTATTCTTTGGTGAGTGCAATATTTGGCATGAATATTCCATACACTTGGAATGACGATCACGGATACATGTTTAAATGGGTATGCAGAAGAACTCGACCTTGATTTCTGACTTGAAATGCTGGAACTTGACTCCGAACAAGAACTTATAACCATCATCTGGTCTTCATTATGTGCAGGTTGTCATTGTTTCTGGAGTAGCTTGCGCTGTGCTGTTCGTCACAATTGTTTACTATGCTCGCCTGAAAGGTTTGGTGGGGTCTTGATCTTCTTGCATTGAACAACCAACCCTTTACAAATGGTAGTCGTAAGTCGAACTGTGGCAATACGGGAAAAAAAGAAAAGAAAAGAGAAAAACAAAGGTCCATTGGAAATGAGTTGAGAGTGAAATACATACCTGACTATACTTACAGTTTCTGTGGGATTATAGGATTTGGAAAAAGAGAAGGAAAAAAGAAAAGAAAAGAAAATATATATGGAAGAAACAGATAAATTGACGACTTGTTGTTTGATTTTATGGCAGATAATTAGCTACCATATGAAATCAAAGATTAGCAGGTGGTTCAAAGCTTATTTATTTGATTAACTGGCTTCAGGCTCTATGGATAATTGTATAAACATCATATAGAATAAAAATTTCTTATTTTAAATGGAAGTAACGTTATCTTATTTGAACCAATTTATTGGAACCAGAATCCTTAGGGACAGGTTTTGTTATGATTTTGGAGACTTTACTGCAGTTGTTATTATGTCATTTTAGTTTTCAGCTTTTTATTTTTAGTTTTGATGAAAACCAAAGGATGAATATAGTTTGTTAGCTGCCTTCATTTTTGGTTTCAAAGTAAATTGGAAAGTTCTAAAAACAGAGTTTATGTGGTTAATCTCTGATCAGTCTCGGGTTTATATATATATATATATATATATATATATATATATATATTAAATATAACAAATGTAGGGGTTTGGGGATTTGAACTTTCCACTTCAAGAAAAAGAATAAATGTCATTTAATGTTAAGCTATGTCCATATTGGCTCAACTTCGTTAGTGTTATTTCTTGTTCAGCTATGCTCATATTGGCTCAACTTTGTTAGTGTTGAATTCGTGAGTCAGTGCAATCACATTTTTTAAGCTTTTAGGGGCTGTTTGGGGCACTGAGTGGGTTATAATAACATGGGTTATTATAGTCTGTGGGTTATAATAGTCTATGAAATAATATAATATTGTTTAAAATGTAGAGTTGTTTAGTCTGAAGTTATAATAGTCTGTGTTTGGGGTGCAGAGTATTCCACGGGTTATTATAACACAGGTTATTATAACCCTTGCCCCAAACAGCCCCTTAGGAACTATTTGTAAAATTCTTTTGAAAATAGACTTTTTTCTGTTTTTGTTTTTAAAATAAAAATTGTGATGGAATGATTTGTGAAATTTGATGTTATTCAGCCGTGAAATCACTATTCACCTATTCATTATTGCTATCAAAAGTGGAAGGTTACAGAATCATTTTGGACAAATTTATCCCTACTCTTTTAATTAATAATCAGAATAATGTCATCAATGTAATTTTTTAAAATTTTATTAAACATATATTTATGTTTCCAAATTTTAAAGTTGATATATATATATACACACATTACGTATACATCACGTGTTTTTCTAATTACCTTTAAAAGGTATAATGCATTAACTTCTCAAAAAAGTAGGTCATTTTTTACCTTTCAAAAGTAACAATAACAAGTTATTGAAATTTTAAAAAATATCTAATAAATCTTTGAACTTTAAATTTTATGTCCAATAAGTCATTGAACTTTAAAAATATTCAATAGGTCTCTAAACTTTCAATTTTATGTCTAATAGGTTTTTGAGATATTTAAAATTTTTATAAATTAGAACATCTTTTAAATATAGAATTAGATCTTATGTCTACTAGGATTCTAAAATTTCAATTTTGTGTCTAATAAGTCTGTGAATTTCAAGAATAAGTCAATAACCTATTAGACACAACATTGACATTTTAGAAATATATTGGATACAATATCAAAGTGCTATTATTATTATACACCTTCATGGACCAAATAGGCACCTAAAAATTTGGAGACTAAACTTGTAAAATTTAACCTAATTATGATTAAAACACTTGAAATATTTATGAGTCTAACTCTTAGTCCATAAACTTTTATATTTATTTTATTTTGATCCTTAATATTTTGTTTTTCATTAAATATTATGCTTTTTTTTTCCTGAGATATTCAAGTAAATAGAAGATTCAAGATGTCCCTATGCGAGCCTAAAATGTAGTCATCTGTTTTGTTTATGTAGGTGATGAGTAAATAAAATAGGTATTTGAAGCCGGATGTAATTGATCAGATTCAATGTAACTTTTTCGAAATGCATACAATTTATGTTAAACAATAAAAGAAAATGATCAATAAAGACTGATTTTGTTTTAAATAAAAAAATTAATGATCAATAAAGATTGATTTTGTTTTAAATAGAAAAATTAAGAATTAAAATAAAATATTTAAAACTTTAAAAACTAAAGCTGAGTTTGAAATTACTTTTGAAAAGATAAAAATACTTTTAACCAATTGACATAGTTATATAGCAAAAATCATCATGAAAGTTCCAAAAATCACTTAAAAAGAACTTGAAACACAGAGAAACTTTTTCCAAATCTGTTTATAGAAGAAATGCTTCAACATTTTCTATTTAAAAATCATCCTAAACTCATAACAAAACCAATAAGGTTGAAAGTTGATGAATCTAAATCAGATTAAAAAAAAGCTATTAGAAAAAGAAAATTTTTAATAGGTGACAATTCACATTCTCAAATTTGTTAATATATAGCAACATGATTATGATTTTGCAAATACAACAAATTTTTTACATTTTTGCATGCCTATTTATACATTTTTATAGGATTTATTTATCATTCCCGTATATCACCGATATACCATTTTTATTATATCACTGATAGACATCTATCAATGATAACATCGATAAACCTCTATAATTGAGGGGCTGTTTATTTTTTGAGAATCTACATAACCAGAATCTTCAGATGTATGGAATTCTAGATTTTCAAAAATATAAATGCCTGATATTTTAGATAACCATATTTGTTTTGATTCTTTGAAGAAATAATTTATAAGAATATATGACAACATTCAAATAACTATGTTTGTTTTGTAGGATTAGTGTATGACAATGTCTTAAGATTATGTGTTATACTAATAATGCCCTTACTAATCTTTAGGTAATTTCTACATTAGTTTAATATAACCTAAATTTATATAACATTTGGTGTTTCTTAATTTAATGTTTTATTTTTATATCAATTTAGTTTATACTATTAATAATTTTATTTGTTATTTTGTAGAACAAATTAATTTATATTTGTTTGAAAATTTTATAAAATATTTAATATATAGTTAAAATATGATTGTTTATTAGTGCAAAAATACATTAATTTATTTTTAAATATAAAATAAAAGTGTGAAATTGTAACACTAGGCTTATTCAGGAGCGTTAATTTCAAAATTTTAGAATTTAATTTGAATAATTCTCACATAAATATTTTGATTTGGAATAATTGAAAAGTTGACGGTTAAAAAGGGGAAAAATTAGAATGAAAAATTAGTTGGAAGGCATTATTATTAGACTTTGCTAGAAAAAAAAAATCATTTTTCTCTCCCTCTCTCCCTCTCCACTTGACACCCCCTCTCCCCCTCCACCTGACACCCCATCTTCCTTTTCTTCTTCTTCGTCTTCTTCTTCTTCTCCTCCATCCCACCATCAGACCCACGCTGCCACCTCCTCTCTTCTTTCCCCATCGCTGAACGCCACAGCATCGCGCCCCTGTTGCAGATCTTCGCACCAAGCGCTGTTAGTCGGCCGTCGATCCGCACACCAACCCGATCCATTTGCCTTCCCGTCATGCAGCCCACGTCGATCAACCGCTCCGCTGCACGCCAGCACCCACGCCTTCAGCCCTCTATCGCAACCCCATCGTAGATCAGCCACTCGCCGCGACCCTTGTTTTGTTGCTTCAAATCCGCTGCCCCAGAACCCCTTTTCTGACCCCCTCGCAACATACAGTAGCATGGGTGGTGTTGAGATTATTTTCTGGTAGGCCTAATATTTGTATAGCCGCTTTTGGTCTCAATTGGGGGTGGGTAAGTCTTCCAACATTAATACAAGGTGGATTTTGGTTGTTAAAGTTGGTCTAGTTATTTGGTTGTTAAAGTTGGTCTAGTTACTACTTTGGTGATTAAAGTTGAGCCATTGATTGTAGGGTTCAATTTCAGGACACCCATTGTATTTAAAGGTCGTTTTGGCCGAGATCGAATCGATTCGAGCTGTTGTCCAGTATTTTCCAGCATTGTTTTGGGGACTTTGTTTGGTGATTCATGATCAGGCATTTGAGTTCGGGTTGCCTTGAATCTTGGAGTTATTTGTGTAAGTAGCCAATTGGACTAAACCCCTTTAAAATCTTGAATAAGAGTGTTGTATATATTTTTCCTTTGGAGCTTTGTGAATGAGTAAGCATACTTAAATTGGTGTATGTGGAATACATGAACTATTCTGAGTTTTTCTTGAGCTTAAGTTGCCTAAGCATGTATTATAATGGTATTAGGGGTTTAATTTTTGGAGCGCTTAGGACTATCGATTGCTAGTATGGGATTCAAGGGGTTTGGGCCGTGTGTTATTTTTTCTGTATGCAACTTGTTAGAGCTTGGTTATAGAGGTGAGCCTTGGAATGCACGAATGATTTTGATTGTAGGTTCTCTATAAGCGTGAATGTATGGATAGTTGTTTTAAATTGAACGAACATATGTGTTTGGGTTGTCTGAGATGTTTGGTTACCTCCAGAATGCAGGTTTAAATGAGCTATTGGACTGAATGGTTAAGTAGGGTCTACTTGAGATGTTGAGGTGTTTAACTGAGTACAGAATGTTTGAAACACTTGAATGGTTGGCTGATGTTTAGTTTTCTTGGGATGTGGATGAGTTGACTGTGTGCATGGCGCTGGAGTTGTTGGATTGGGCTAGTTGCTGATTTAGAACACCTTAAAGGTATGTAGTGCTCAAGGTCATTATCCATGTTTTGTGTATTCAAAATGGTACGGATGACTGGGCATGTTTAACATGTTTTTGTTGGGTTCGAACTTAGATGAGAGAATAAGGACCGTTATGATTTCTAGCGTGTTTAGGGAATTAGCACTGGAAGAAACTGCTTAGGGCTATAAGCTGCTAGCAACTTCCTAGAAAATGGAGAAGTTGTGGCCTTCGTGCTGGCCTAAGAGGTAAGTAGCCAATTGGAATGGCTTGTTAAGAACTGGTGTAACGACCCGAATTTCTACTACGACTCTCTATGCGGAAAAACAACCTAGTTACCTTGCTCATGCCGAAATTCCGGCAGCATGACGACGTAACTAGGAGAAACCAAAATTTACAACCACCTGATAAGAAGGAAAACACTTCTAAGATTTCAAACAAAGACTCAGCGCCCATCAACACTACACAAAAAGGGCTGAGATCACAATCAGAGATAACAACACGAAAGATCTCCTATAGTCAGAATTTACAAGATAACACAGGTGCAATTTACAACTGATCCTACAACCCAATATACAAGTAGTTTAACAGAGAATACACAACAAAGGAAAACTAGATGAGGTCTACTAGTATCTCCATAGCTCCGTCAGGTCTACAACTCGTCATCCACCTCGTTGATGTACGTTACCTGTAGAAAGACAAACAAAGTAGCATGGGTGAGTATAATTATACTCAGTAAGTAGCCCTCTTAGTAAACCAAAGCTTAAAGGAATCATACCAAGAAAGATATTTCCCTTACTCACACTCGTGCTCAATATCGAGTACTTACACCAAATGACCATGAACTCATTTTCCCTACCACGACTTAAGCCATTCTCAGACCCTACTTCATGTCATACCCGCGAGTTCTGTAATCTAGAACCCAAACCTGTGAAGGCATATAACCCTCACACTCATCATACTAGAGAAATCACCCCTGAGCTAGCACACAGGCGATAGGGAACGCATCCCCTACGCTCAACATAATGGGAAAAACTCCCCTAAGCTAGCACACAGGCGCTAGGGAACGCATTCCCTACGCTCAACATAATGGGGAATTACCTCTAAGCTAGCACACAGGCAACATGGAACGCATCCCCTGTGCTCATCATAATAGGAAAATCTCCCTTAAGCTAGCACCTCGGCAATAAGGGACGCATCCCTTATGCTCACTACATCACACACGTTCTAGGCTTACAAACTCGCACGACACGACAGAAACAGGGTTGATAATGCTTCGAAGATCCCTAGATAAAACACCTTTCTCAGGACCACGCCCTCCTCTTGATCCGGAGTTAACAATTACAACCAACATCTCATAGTCAAGCTCCATGCACTTAAGCAACTATGGCTCAAATTTGATTTGGTTTACTCTTACTTAACCGACATCTCATTCAATATCAAACAATACTCAATCATCAATAATCCAATAATTTTGCCATATTGATAAAATAAGCTTGTCACATACATTTATTACATCAAGGGCTTTATAAATAAATCCAATGGCTACTTACCTCTCAATTGACCAAAGATTGAAACGCTTCTCTTCTTAGGACGATGTTAGCTTAAATCTTATCAACTTAAAGAGCGCCCAACTTGTTACAACCTCCAAAAATCGATTCCTAGCAAGCACAAGAGTTCCAATTTCTCAATAATAACTCAAACAATTTAAAAATCAACTACCCAAAACTTACTTAACCTTAAAAGCCCAATTCTAAATGCCTTGAACCACACAGCTTACCTATTTTCGTATCTAAAAGTTGCTGGATTTAAACTCGATACAATCTCGAATTGGATAATTTAGTCTCCATCATAATTGGTTTATCCTAAAGTGAATTCCATAAGCTAAAGTCAGTCCAACCATTCAAAAAGTGCTTAAATAGGCAAACAATTCCTTAAATTCCTAAATTTCATAGTCGAAACACGTACCCACTGCCCAACGAGCCAAGATCTCACTGGAACGAGTTCTAGAACGCCCAAAATCGACTTCAAGGCCACTGTTATTGCATGAAATTGCCGAAAAGGCTTTCATCACTCATTGTTGGTGAAAAGAAAAGAGAGAGAAAGATAGAGAGAGAGAGAGAAATCGAGAAAAGGGAGGGATTGAGAGGGAGGAAAACGGAAAGGGGGATAGGGTGAGAGGGAGGGAGGCGGAAAGGGGGTTTGTGGGAGAGGGAAACCGAGAGAGAGGGGGGGGTTGCGGGGGAAAGGGAAATCGAGAGAGAGGGGGGGGGCTGCGGGGAAAGGGTAACAGAGAGAGAGGGGGGGGCTGTGGGGGAAAGGAAAACAGAGAGAGAGAGAGGGGGCTGGGGGAAAAGGAAATCAAGAAGGGGGGGGCTGTGGGGGAGGGAACCGAGGGAGAGGGATAAGGATAAAAGATTTTTTTTTTTTTTTTTTTTTTTTTTTTAACAGAACGTTACAACTGGTATGCAAAGAATGTGGGTGTGAGACATGCTGAGCTAGTTTATATGAGAGGCAAGCTTGCTAGAATGTCGGTGATTTGTGTTTTGCCTGAATAGGTATGAGGCTTGAGTGATGTGGGATTTGTTTGAACTTATACTTAAGCCAAGTCTACCTAAACTTGTTTGACTTTGAATTCGTATCTCTAGCTATGTTTGTGAACCTCGGGCTAGGTTGTGGATGTGGATTTGACATGATCGATGAATTTGGTATTATGGATTATACTGGAGGTTCCAAAAACGTTGTGAATGTACAAAAGCCAGTTAGGCTAGTTCCACTTGCCCTTGTGTCTCCCCTAGACCAGTCTGCAACTTTAGGTTGACTTTATGTGAGTGAGCATGAGAGTTGCTTTCCCTTTTTGCTTGTATTAGTTTAGGGGGTGATTCCCCCACTACGTCCAAATTGAAGGTTGCTTTCCTTCTTCGGTGTACCAGCTTAGGAGGCGATTCTCCCATCGTGTGTAGGTTGAGGGTTACTTTTCTTTATCCAGTGTGCTAGCTTAGGGGCGATTCCCCACCATTCGAGCATGAGAGTTGCTTTCCTTCATTGCTCTGTGCTAGCTAGAGAGGGCGATTCTCCCACTGTGTGTGTAGGTTGAGGGTTCTTTCCTTCATTGCTCTGTGCTAGTTAGAGGGGGCAATTTCCCCAAGAGTGTAGGAGAGTCATTTTCTTTCACTGCCTTAGTCAACCTAAGTTACATGACTCGCAGGTAGTGCTCGAGTCAATACCATACAAGGGGGACTTGGGGTAGGGTGCCCGAGCTTGAGCTAGCTGGACAGTAAGTTAAGGTTAAGTAGGAGCCGTGCGTGCCAGGGTAACTTTTGTGATGTGATTATGAGTTTTAGACCCTTAAGTGGGCTGGTTATTGAGTATGTTTCTATTCACCCTTGCTACTTTGTTTGTCTTTGCAGATGGTGCATGACCACGAGGTAGGTGACAGAGGCAATAGCTTGACGAGGCTATGGAGACACTACCGAAGTTTTGTTCTGTGTCTAGTGTCTAGTTTTGGTACTTTGTTCTTTATCATGTTGTTGGTCTGTAAATCCTAACTTTTCTTTTGTTCTTGCTTGAATAGGGTTTCTTAGTTCTTGTGTCTGTTGGTTGCACTCAGCATAATTTATCGTAGTCAGGTGGATGTTGAGTATTTTCTCTGAAATATAGAAGTGTCGTTCGGTCTCTTTCCAGGTTTTTGAAATTTTGGTTTTTTCATAGTGACATCGCATGCTGTCGAAATTTCAGGCATGAACAGCGTAACTCAGTCATGCTTTTGCATTAGTTTCGTCGCGTTTTTAGGGTTGTTATAGAAATAAAGAAAATTGATGAAAGAAAAATATATAAAAAATGAAGGACAAAAACGTCATTAGAGGATGACCTTTATATGGGAATCTTAAAAATCCATGAGTTAAAAGTGCATCTAAAAATAAGTTAGATGCCTCTCATATGGGCATCTTGAAATACGTACGTATCTTATATTATATTCCTATAAAACAAACAGAGTAATACAAAGCCCATCTCATGGAAATAATTTTGGATTCCCACCAAACAAATGGTCCCTAATAGATCATTTTTAACATTTTGTCATTGAGGTTTGAAGTTGATGTCTGTTTGGTCGAAGTTGTGAAAGACACACTTTAGTCATTCAAGTTTACAAAATGAATCTAAATGGTCTCTAACCTTAACTTTAATCTAACGGAATAGTGATTGGATTGTTATCTGCTGACATGGATTGGATGACATGTCAATTTTTTTTTATTACTTAGCAAATAAACTGAAAATTTAAATGGATTAAAATATTTAAAATCTCTCCTCCTCTCCATTGGCACCTACCTAGACGTCAATACTTCGATGTTGCTGAGTTTTTGCAGATGATTCATCATAGAGGTTTGTCTTCTGGTGCATATACAATACTGCTTTGGCTGGAGAGATAATGCAAGTAGTAATTTGGAAATTACTTCTGAGTTATTGCATAATATTGTGTGGCCGTGGGGCTGTGATGGCCGGCGAGGCTGCGGGGCAAAATAATTGACAGCTAGGGTAGGGCACATTGTTGAGGAGGAAAGATTTTAAATATTTTAATCTATTTTAATTTTTATTTAAAAGAGTTCAATTTCTCAATTAATTTTTGAGTTTATTTTTCAAATAATCAAACAAAATTGACATGTTAACCAATCTACATCTAATCATCCTTTCGTTAGGTTAAAATTAAACCAGGGAGACTGTTTAGAATCATTTTACAAACTTGACCATTAAAGTGTCTCTTTTGAAACTTTAAGGACCAAATATATATCAATTTCAAACCTCAGGGACCAAAAGTGTATTTTGCCTTTTTTTATTTTATTGATATAGCATATCAATGATAGACCTCTAAGCTTAAATAATTTTGAATTGTGTCTAGTAGATCTCTAAACTTTAAAAGAAATGTGCATAAAAGAAATGTGCATAGCAATATATGTATAGGTGTCTCTAGTTTGTATACAATAACATTACTTTATCACCAACCTAAGTATAACTCAACTAGTTAAGACATTATATTTTTGATCAAATGGTCGGAGGTTTGATTTCCCACTCCTAAAAAAAACTACTTTATCCTATAAACTCTAAAAAAAGTTTTGACTAATTACAAATGTGGAAAAATTCAGACAAAATATTAAGAAAATAGCAACTAAAAATAATTATAAATATAATAAAATTATAATATGTAAATCAATCATTATTGTTAATCACAATAACTATTATTATTGTTGATCACGTCAATCAATAACTATATCATAAAATTATATTGGTTGTCATTGTTTAAGTTAATCCAGTGCTTCTAAAGTAAAAAAAAAAAAAAAAAAAAAAATGCTATGTTGATCTTAATTTTTTTTTTAAAAATATATTATATTTGTAATTACTTCGAAAAAGACCCACATATTTACTAATATGTCAAAGGTTAAATTACAAGTTTAATCCTTAAACTAGGATTGTCTCACAGGTTCTTAAACTTTCAAGAGTCTAATAAATTTTTAAACTTTCAATTTTGTGTCTAATATGTCCTTAACATAATTAGACTTACTTATTTATTTCTTTAAAAAAATTATTAGACACAAAATGAGAAGGCCAATGCCTTATTACTATAAAGTGCATTTTTAAAAACGTTGAATAAGTCAAGAATCTCTTGGACACAAAATTTGAAAATTTAAGGACATTTTAGGCAATTTTAAAGTTTAGAGATCTACTAGACACAATTCAAAATTTAGAGAGCTATTACACATAACTCTAAGTTTAAGAACTAAACTTGTAATTTAACCTCTATTAAAAATGAAGTTAACCTATTTAAAATTTTAAAAGAAGTTCTTAAAAAAAAGGATATATTTATATATTAAATTTAAATTTTAAAGTTCTTAAAAAAAGGATATATTTATATATTTTAAAAACCCATCGACCTTTTCTTAGAACAAAATTTACTAATATTATTCCTAACTTACCATTTTACAAATATAAAAGGTTAAAAGAAGGGGTAGACCATTACTTACATACGTATACGTAAGCACACACATACATATTGATGCACAAATCCGAGCAAAAGGTATTGATCATTTGAGAATTATTTAGCTCACAAATAAAGGTTATTCTTGTAACTTTATCCGTTGTGAACCCCAAAAATCTCTTGAATTTGAGAAAAGTATTAAAAAATCCTTGAGCATGATGAGAATCCTTAAGGTTAGGAGAAATAGATAAAAATATTGAAAATTGGATGATTTAGTTGGTTATTGTGCAGATTAGAAAAAAGGAGACGATTGTAGTACAATTGCAATTGCAATGTAGTTGTAATTACACCCTGAAAGTAGAAAAATGAGATTTATGGGATTGGCCAAATTTAGAAGATTTTAGCATTTATTTCTCCTTAAATCAACAACGATTTCATACATCAAGCCGTATATGGAGTGTGAAGAAACCCTAGATGCTTGAAGGCTATAAAATGAAGGAAAAAGAAGGGAAAAAATGGAATTCCACCTTAGAAGAAAACCCATTTTCTGCATTTTTTCTTCTTTTCATCTTGCTGTCCATTTTGTTTCTTCCTCTTTTTTTTCTCCATACTCGGTCTAATCTAGGTGAAAACCTAAGATTTTTAAGACCCAATTCATCTTGAACAAGATTGAATTGAGTTCGATTGAAGAAAAAGGAAAGAAAGACTGTCGAATTCTGTTTTCTCTTGAATTATCGATTATGTCCAGCCTTTCAATTACATTTAGATGTTGTTTTAGATGCTTTTTTTTTAAAGTTCCTTTTCATCTTTTGCTTAATGTCGTATTGCATCTCCTTTCGTCTTTAGTTGTTCAAGTCAGTTTGTACTTCATTCTTAGAACAAATCAAGATCGCAAGGTCCTTTGATATCATTGAATTTAATTTCCAGCAGTATGTTCTATTTTGAACAATTTTTTGTATTGAGGTTTATGAAATAAAAATTCAAGTAGCATTTTCCGTTTGATTTATTTCTTTTTCATTATTGCAAGTTGAAATTTTGTGTATTAAGCTATTTTTATTTCTCTATTTTGAATTCCTTTATGGATGTTGCAAGTTTTCATTTTATTAATTTTATGTTTTTCTTTATTTTCTCCATGAGCTAAATCTCTCTTAGGGATTCAAGTGTATGAATGCCCTAGAGGTGAGAATGTGAAGCTTATATGTAATAACAATCCAAATTAACACAAAAATTGTTTGCTTTTGTTGATTTATTTGTTTTTAGTAAATTTCGATTGATCAACTAGGGTTGCTTGCTAGCCTAAATCTAATACTGAAAAGGTTAGATGAGGGTGGATCTCGCAAAAACAATGGGATAAAAAGCTTAGACATAAGCAAAGCTTGATTATAAACATAAGATGAGCCCCCAAAACCATTAGAATGCGATCTAAAATTATCTAAGTATGATTGGCCATATAGATATATAAGTCCAATCATTTAGCCTCCTAAAGATTTTGAATCAAAATTGAATAGGAGTCGATTAGGTTTACAATTATTTTGTGTTAAGGAGCAATTGCGATTGCAATTGATGAAAATTCTCACCAAAGGGCATGATTGTACTTGAATCTCACTTTTCATTATCTTGATTTCTTTAAATTTTACTTTCTAGCAACACAACCCTCTCAACTTTTAAAAATTGATTACCAAGTTGCAATTTGAATACCATCTTGCTATTCTTAATTTTTGTTAAAATCTGTTCTCTGTGGGATCAATATTTTGGAATACTTCCAATTTTATATTATTTGTATCGACTGTGTGCACTTGTAGTGGGCTGAATTCTTTATTTTGTTTTTAAACCACAAGTTTCACCTAATCAGGTATGCACTTGACTTGCATGTGCTTTAATAGTGAATTTGTTTAGTACGGAAAAAATGTGGCTTGCAAAAGAAAGAACTATACTGATAGGACATATAAAGTTTTATTTAATCACACTTAACTCTTGTTAGTTGGATAGTTTTTATGTGTTTTCATGTTTATTTTGTAGGGATTCGAGCATAAGACGTATTTAGAGACTCTATGTCGAATAACGATTCAAACGAGCCAAATCGGAGGTCATTCGAACACCTGAGCAAAAAGTTAGAGCAAAATTTGCAAATATGTCTAGGGAGCAGCGTCTCAATGCCGCTCAACACTATGCTCAACGCCAGCAACGTCTCAATGCCAGACTTGACGCTGCTTAACGCTAAGCTATTATTTTTTCTCATAGCTGCTCGATGCTGCGGTTTGGCTTGCTAACCTCTAGTAGCGTCTCGACGTCATGCTCGACGCCGCTCAACGCCACACAAAATAAGTGATTATTCTTTCCTTAATTGCAAGGGCAGCGTCTCAACACCACCCTTGGCGTCTCAACGCTGTCCAAGTCCTATTCATAACACGTTTTCACTTTAGGTCAGGGGACTTTTGCCTCATTTGCTTAGACTTTTAGATAGAGCTTTTGAGAACTTTTCTCCTTCTACTTTTACACTTTTATTGTAGCAAATTGAACCATGTTTAACGGGAGATATACTATCACGATGCTTGGCTAAACTCCATGTTTTCAGTTTAGAGGTCGGTTGTAATCAATTGCAATGTTGTGAGACTTGGACCTGAATGTAGTTTTCTTTCAATTGCAAGTATTCTTTGATTCCTATGTTAATTTTTAAGCATGTATTTTTGATTGAATCGACACCTCAATCGCTTTAAATGTTTGATTGCTAATCATGATGCATGATCCGTAATTGTCATGTTGATTGAACCGGTAGCGTTAGGATTATTACATGTGTATGTTTTGTGGGTTGCCATATTACATGTCTTGCATGTTTAATTCTAGGAATTAAATGAGCATCTTAATTAGATTAAAGTTATTTCACTCAATTGGTTGTCTTGGTCCTTCATGTTGGGATTTATGCCTTAAAGCCTCGTAATTAATAATTTATTTAATAATTAATAATAATTTTGATTATTTTATTTGCAATATAATATTATCCATTATATGAAAAATCCAAGGTTATTAGTGTAATCTTGAACAGTATGTGGTTGACATACGAGAGGATCATGTTCAAGAAATAACCTAAAGGATCATAGTATATGGATAAGGTTGGGTGCCTTATCCTGGTAACACTATTGATACGACCCACTTTGTAATAGTTACAAATGATTTGATCCAAATCATTCATGTGGAGACATGTGAGTGGGGGTATCTTATACAATGAGTTTGTATAAGACTGGACCACGAAATATTTAATCTCTCTTTATAAATCCGTTAATTGAGAAGATTAATATTTCATCAGGATGATCATATGCGACTCGATCTTAATCCTGAGTGAGTTATGAACTTCTGCCTGTGAGGGCCTATCTTTTGATTTGCATGGGTGAGAGTGGCTTTTGTAGCCAATTCAATATGCCTACCATTTTGGGGACTTGACCAAATAGGGAGATGGGAACATAATCTCACAAGATGGAATTCACTCCTTCCCATATAGGGTAAGTAGATGAGTAGTTCCCTTAAGTGCTGATTTCGGGACTTGAACAATGGGCCCCACCCTCTCATTGGCCCGAGAGGGACTTAGTTTATAATTAGATTATAAACATATTGTTTATTAGAGAATCAGTGGTACTTAAGGTGCAAGATGTATTATAGGGGTAAAACGGACTTTTGACCCAACTGTAATTATGAACAACTCGTGAAGGATCGACTTGCATGTAATGATTATATCTATGGACACAACTTGTCCTACAGTGCATAAGAGTGCAACTCTAGGTCTATAGTGGAGTGACCTCAGTTAATGAATGAAAATGAATTAATTAAAGAGTTTAATTAATTAATTTTGTATCATTGGAGCTTATAATCTGTAGGTCCATAAGGTCCATTTGCTAGCTCATAGTAACACTAAAAGATCAATTTAGTTGAAAGAAAAATTTGAAATGTTCAAATTAATATTTAATATATTAGATATATTAAATATAAAAGAGAAAAATATATTTATTGTATTTGATACATTAAATATTAAAATTTGAAATGTTCAAATTTAATATTTAATTTGAAGTGTTCAAATTAATATTTAATATATTAGAAATATTAAATATAAAAGAGGAAAATATATTTATTGTATTTGATACATTAAATATTAAAATAATTAAAATATATTTGATATATTAAATAAAAAATATTTATAGAATTTGAATAAGATTCAAATAAATAAATATCGTAGGAGATTTGAATGAGATTCAAATAAATATAAGATATATTTTAATATATTAGATATTAAAATATAATATTTTAATTATGGCAAAGATTTTCCCTTGGTCTCTATAAATAGGACCATTGGGTTGAGCCATTCAAAACAATACACATCTCCTCAAATAGAGAGAATTAGAGAATTCTCTCTAGACCTCTTCCTCTCCAATCCCTTGTGGATTTTCTTTCAAGAGGCTCCCACAAGCCTTGATCCTGTGTTTGAGTCATAGCTAGGAAGACTTTGTGGAAGAGATAGAGATCCGCCAGAAATATCTCCATATTTAATCCAAGTAAGTTTATTTAAGTTTATTTTTTAGTTTAATTTTAAATAAAATCAAAGACGATCCAATGCTTCCGCTGCGGGATGAAGAGTTCATTCCTATCACTTCCAAAGAACTTAATGCCTTTATCTAAATAATTTGGAGCGGTTTCATCAAAATTGTTTAGGTAATTAGCATTAACTTGACGTTTGTTAGAGTTAATGATCTTAGGGAATTTGCTACTTTTTGAGGTTTCCTAATAGGTCGACCAAGTGCTTGCATTGTTAAGTTTAAATATTTTAGTGCCTATGATCAATTTTTGCAATTGAGTAGAACCACACATTTGGATTGGAATTTGGTAAGATTTTATTTATCTTTATTTTATTTGCTTATGTGTTATTTTATTAATAAATATACAACCCCCCCCCCCCCCCCCCCCCCCTCTTTTTCTCCTTTGCGAATTTAACTTGAGAAATTAATATTTGGTTCTCTGAGATCGATCCAGTCCACTCAATGCTACAAGTAGCTTATGATCGGTTTATAAATTGTAATTTGACGAGCTCTCAATAAGCTCGAGTCAAATTTGGCGCCGTTGCCGGGGAACCATTATTAGTTTCTCTGTGTTAAATTTTCTTTAAATAAAAAAAAAAAATTTCCTGTTTGAGTTTTCTGGTTTTTCACCTGTTCTTTAAATGGCAAAAGAATCTTATCAGTATTGGTTTAGTGGAGCTGCCCCATGCGTTGATGAGGTTAGTAAAATTAAATCTCAAATTTCTAATTTAACCTCCTTAGTTCTTCAAGTGGCTGTAGGAAAACTACAAGCAGTGGAGACATGTAGAATTTGTTCGTTTCAAGGACACCCCACTGAAGCATGTCCTCAGTTGCAGCGGGGTTTCATGCATAACGCCTACACTATGAGAGGATTTTCTGGTCATCAAATGAACTATGAGCCTTACAATCCTTATCTTGAATGGGATCAATCTAGCTTTGCCTATGGATACCAGGAGGAGCAGTTGAGCCAGTACTTTCAAACTTCAGACTCAGGTACATCTTAGAGGCTATAGTTTACAAAATTGCTAATAATACTCTTCAGTTTTAGCAGGAAAATCTCAAATTTCAAAAGGAAAATCTCCAATTTCAAGAGGAGACTCGCGCTGGAATGCAAAGTTTGGGTGACCAAATTACCCTATTGGTTGATTCAGTGAGGAGACTAGAGAGTCTACGAGAGCAACACTCTTTTGACATCATTGAGGAAAGATTTTTTGAGGAAAACGACACCGACAATGACGAGGAAGTTTTGAATTTCGTGCCATGCCTAGAACAGGTAATTTGTGAGGTTAAGGAGGAGTCCGAGCTTACACCTGAAGAGGAGATTCAGGTGATAGAGTTGGAGGCTGAAAAGCTTTCGCCTGTTATATTCCCTAGCTCTCCTTTTAATTTTGAATTGCCTTTTCTTTATTCTCATGAGTCCTTAAAATATTTTGTTTCTTTTGAGTCAGTTAAGTTAGTTGAGTCTTACTTTTTGCCTTTCATTCCTTATATAAAAAATAACAAAAATAATGATCTATCTGGTACCTTAGAGAAACAAGAAAGCCTTCTAAACTTGGAATGTTACATTGATTCAAGCAAGAAGGGACCGAAGAAAGTAAAAGAATTTTACGTGCCATGGCACTCACGAACCCTGTCGAGCATAACGATGTTAAAAATTTTCACTTCTTGGGAGGCAACCCAAGTGCTTTAATTGTTTTGTTTGTTTTCCTTTCATTTATTTATTTTCTTTTCTTCGTTTGTTTTGTTTTTTTTTTCTTTTGTAGGTGTTGCACTTGGGAGGAGAAATTGAAGATAAAGATGCACCACCACCTACAAGCCATCCAAAAACTAGTGTGGTGCTTGCCACACACACTTTGATGCTTAAGTCAGAGAAGAAGAAAAGTGTAGCAAGCTTGAGTTTAGAGAATGAGAATCAAGTTACCTTTCATGGAATTATAATAAAAGTATTTATAGGATAATTATGTTGGGATTTATGCCCTAAAGCCTCGTAATTAATAATTTATTTAATAATTAATAATATTTTTGATTATTTTATTTGCAATATAATATTATCCATTATAAGAAAATCCAAGGTTATTAGTGTAATCTTGAACAATATGTGGTTGACATACGAGAGGGTCATGTTCAAGAAATAACCTAAAGGGTTATAGTATATGGATAAAGTTGGGTGTCTTATCTTGGTAACACTATTGATACGACCCACTTTGTAATAGTTACAAACAATTTGATTAATCATTCATGTGGAGACATGTGAGTGGGGGTATCTTATACAATGATTTTGTATAAGAATGGACCACAAAATATTTAATCTCTCTTTATAAATTCGTTAATTGAGAAGATTAATATTTCATCAGGATGATCATATGCAACTCGATTTTAATCTTGAGTGAGTTATGAACTCCTGCTTCTAAGGGTTTGTCCTTTGATTTGCATGGGTGAGAGTGACTTTTGTAGTCAATTCAATATGCCTACCATTTTGGGGACCTAACCAAATAGGGAGCTGGGAACGTAATCTCACAAGATGGAATTCACTCTTTCCTATATAGGGTAAGTAGATGAGTAGTTCCCTTAAATGCTGATTTTGAGACTTGAATAATGGGGCCCCACCCTCTCACTGTCTCGAGAGGGACTTAGTTTATGGTTGGATCATAAAAAACTTGTTCATTAGAGGATCAGTGATACTTAAGGTACAATATGCAATTACAGGGGTAAAACGAACTTTTGACCCAGCTGTAATTACGAACAACTCGTGAATGATTGACTTGCATGTAATGATTATATCCATAGACACAACTTGTCCTACAGTGCATAAAAGTGCAACTCTAGGTCTATAGTGGAGTGACCTATACTTAATGAATGAGAATTAATTAATTAAAGAGTTTAATTAATTGATTTTGTATCATTGGAGCTTATAATATGTAGGTCCATAAGATCCCCTTGTTAGCTCATATAAACAAATAGGGATCAATTTTGTTGAGAGAAATTTTGAAATGTTCGTATTAAAATTTAATATATTTGATATATTAAATGAGGAAAAACATATTTATTGTATATGATGCATTAAATATTAAAAAAAAAATATTAATGTATTAAGATACATTAAAGAAAAGATATTTATTAAATTTGAATTAGATTCAAATAAAGAAATAGATGTTGTAGGAGAACTTGAAAAGATTTGAATATGATTCAAATTGGTTAGATAAATATATTTTAATATATTAGATAGTAAAATATATTATTTAATTATTTTCCTTAGGCTACTATAAATAGGGCCATAGGGATGAGCCATTGGTGTGCATTCCAAATAAGAGAAAGAAACTCTAGAGAATTCTCCTCATTCTCTCATTCTATTTTCTAGATGGTTTTCACAAACCTCTTTGGTCCTTTATTCGAGTCATAGCAAGTAAGACTTTGTGGAAGTCTTGGAATTCAACCTCATTGGAGTTGGAGCACAAGGAGAAAAAGACACTCCAGAATATTCTCAATAATATACAAAGGTATTTATTGCTTAACCCATGTATTTTAGTTTAATTCTAAATAAATCAAAGACGATTCCAACGCTTCTGTTGTGGATTTAATTTGATTATTCCCTTCAAATTAACCTAGGGTTTCTTGTATTCCTTTAGGAATTGGGCCTCCAGGGACTTTCCTGGACTGGGGCTTACCTTGGCACTCTCATAACAATGACTTAGCTCACCTCAGCCTAGGCCTGAGCCAAGGTGAGGTGTTGGGCATGTGGCCCAAAATCTCTTTTACCTAGGGTCTAAATGGACCCTGAACGCAGTCTAGACTCGACCTTTGGTCTAATTGGACTTGGGTTTGTTTTGGTCTAGACTTGTTTCTACTTCGATTTTTCGTACTCGAGTCCCTCTTTCTGTCTCAAGATAGCTAGTTGATCCAAATTCACCCACAAGCAAATGACCTAATAGCAAATGACCACACAAACAATTATGGATAGAAAATAAAGTTAACTATCATGTATGTACCTTTTTTTTATTATATTGATCAATGATAGACTTAATAACAAATGAGTATCCAAACAATCATGAATTGAGCGAAGTTGGACGACTTTGCTTTGCAATATATGCGAGTGCCCTTTATAAAAAAATGGATTATAAAAATGGTGATTAAACAAATTTCTATTATATTCTCATGGCTAAGTATATTTTTTAGTGTCTAACTCTTAGATGTTTTTCATGTTTTTTCAATTTAGTCCACATTGTTTAAAAATTTTCAATTTAACTTCACTTTTTAACTTTTTTGAATTATATATTTCTTGTTGGTGAATGTTAAAATTGACTAATGATAAAGTTACATCATATGAAACTTAATAATTTGCTAGAAATTTAGAGGAACAATTAGGTCATGAAAAAATTCAAAATTTGTGCCAACTTCGTTCTTAGAAATTTGGAGAAGGAAATAGATTTTTTTCGCCTCTTAGGTGGCCTAACTTCTCTTCTAAATTTCTGCCAACCCCAGAACTCAATAAGTGACACACTTAGAAAAGTATAATTGTACAATGTTAAAATATAAAAGATCAAATTGAAAATTTTAAAACAATAAATACTTAATTAAAAAAACAATCGAACATTAGAGACTAAAACATATATTTAGCCACTACTGCTATGCTCATTAAATAACTTTAAAAACAGTGTTTAATCAAGTTCTGATTATATCATTTGCCATGGGGTTTGGTAGAAAGCTAAGAAACAACTTGTCACCCTCTTTAGCAAACATGGATGACATGAGCACATAAATAATTAATTATGTTTCCTTTGGCCTTTTTTTCCTCTTTTGCTTTTACTTTTTCTTTTTCTTTTCAATTTAGTTAATCAAGATAGATTCTGCAACCAATTACGAAAAAAGAAAAGAAAAAAAAATAAATCAAATCTTGCCCCTCTTGGCAACATCACACATTCGAAAATATCTCTCTTCTGTTTTCTTTCGCTTTTATACCTTTTGCTTTTTCTTTTCAACTTGTTCAATCAAAGGAGGATTCTGCAAATAGCCCTACACACGTGATTTATGAGTCACTGTTACGAAAAAAAATATCCCATCCTTTTTACTCTAACCATTTTGACAGTTTAAAAAAAAAAAAATAATAAATAAATATATGTTAATGAATTTATGAACGCAATAATTAAGTTAATGGATGAACACTAAAGATGTGGCATTTTATTTTAATAATATGAAGTACGATAATTTGTGTTTTGTTGAGAAACATGAATTTGAGTTGAGTTTTAAAACACTATTTCAATTGGTTAAAGCAAACTTAAGATTAGGATTAATTTCTATTTTTTAGGACTAATTTATAATGCGTATTAAATGGACTCTCAAAGTGAGCTTAGCTCAGCGGTAATTGACATGTACTTTCGACCAAAAAGTCAGAGGTTTGAATCCTCCATACTAAATGTTGTACTACAAAAAAAAGATGAATATCACTATGACTTTTTAAAAGTGTAATCGGAATTAATTACAAATAACTTACCATGCTAAATTTATGTTACTCATAAGTGATAAAAGATATATATGGTCAGTTTTAAACAAATGTTAGGAAGATGATAGTGATACTTTAACAGCACAGGGATTAAACTAAACTAATTAAGGTTAAATCATAGTAAAAGTATAATTAACCAAGATTTTTATTGTGCAAAAGCATTGCAGATGGAGCTGCTAGGTTTGGTAAGTTAACACACGAGTAGAGTTAGGTCTAAATCTTGTAGTTGCAGCAAGGGTTTCTATTATTTACTGAGTTTTTGTTAAATGTTGTTTTACTATCCTTTGGAATGTTTTTTAGTTGATAAACTTTTTCGTCAATTTGAGTATAACTCTGTAGATAAGATACTTATTAATATTACCATTTAAAAAGTATATTCGATCCCACACTGTATAATTATTGAACTTTGAAGGTAAAAAAAAAAGAAAAAGAAAAAAGAAGACACGTGTTATCCACTAGATTAATATTGTCGGACCTCGTAACACATCAATGGTTGGAAAATGACTATGTTTACCCGTGGTCATCCTCGGACATGGAACAAATATCTATGTTTGCTTTCTCAAATAAAGCATTTGGTGTTACACATATATTTTGAGAATACAATTGAGGTTGTTGATTTTTTGGGTTAGAGTTCCAAATATTGTGTCTTTTACTTGGCGGTGGGGTGGTCTCTCTTCCAAACTTTTGTAAATCTTTTATTTTAGATGAAATTTATAGCAAACCTTGTTTTAGTTTCTTTTGATTATATAGTTTTACCCCTTCAATATATTTTTATAATGTCTTTTTAATAGCCTAGTGCATTTATTAATTCTTGTAAACTAATAATTCTTAGAAAAAGAATTCTGCAAAAAATCATGCACATATATGTACATATATCAACCAATCAACAACTTTTTCTTGAGAAGATAATCAACAATTAAAGGCCTGTAAAATATTTGACAATATTGACTTAATTCTTTTTATTATCAAACATGGTGTGCTATCATATATATATATATAATGACTAAATTGATGACCGACAAATTGTGGTTGTCACTTGCATCCTATTGAATATATAGTTATTATTAGATTACATGGGGTTCCATCTACAAAATCAATTGGCCATGAGAGGAGTAGCCCATGTATCTTTGGGTTCACCATTCTTGGATCGGATCCCAATTTTAATTTTTGGACCGAATACCCGTTTGGGTTTAATGGGCTTTGATACCATATTAGATTACATGAGGTTCCATCTCAAAACCAATTGGCCATGAGAGGAGTAGCCCATGTATCTTATAAATTGTGAGGTCTCTCTACATTTTTCCAATGTGGGATCCTCAACAGTTATACTATAACAAAATGTGACTATTGCACAACATAAAATTTGCAGCGTTTGCACAACTGTTGTAAGGATTTATACAATTCTAACAATTTTATAAAAATATTTTTATAAACCTCTGCAATTATGTATATTGCAACAGTTAATTTGTAATACTTTGATTAACTGCTGCAAGAGTGTATATTGCAATAGTTAATGTACAACAATTCTAAAAGTTGTTGCAGTAGATGGATACAATTACAATAGTTAGATGTCAGGAAGTATATAGTAGCAATTATACTAGTAATAGGGTCTAAAAGTGTTACAATAGGTTAATGCAATTAGAGCAAATATATTGCAACAATTTTATTAATTGTTGTAGGAGAGTCTATTGCAATAGTAAACTTGCAATAGTTGTACAACCGTCACAAGAGATTAATGCAATTGCAGTTGTTACATTGTAACATTCTTATTAACTGTTGTAGGGGTGTATATTTGCAACCGTTAATTTGTAATGCTTATGAAATCATTGCAAGTTTTTATACAATTGCAGCACTTATTTAGCAACATTTTTGAAAAATATTGAAAATTCAAAATAATTGCAACATTTTGTGATCAACGTAAGTGTATTTAAGGTATTGTATACATATAAATTGCTAATTTATAAAAAAAGAATATGTTTTTTTAATTAAAAAAAGTTTATTAACTATATTAATTACCATATGTAGAATTTTAGTTATAATTAATTTTATTTTAAAAATAAATATGAATATATAATGTTGGTAATATAACATTAAAAATATTTTTTTATCACTTTTAAGAGAATTATGCAAAAAGTACAAAATAATGAAAATTAAATTTATCTTTATTTATATAATATATATGTAATGACTATTAAACATAATTTATTTAATCAAATAAATATGACTCAATGAAAGTGATATGTTGGCTTATTAATAAGTGTAAAATTAAAATTTTTGTCTCTATGGCAAGGTAGTTCGATTTTGACCTAAAATTTTTAATTTTATCAAATCGAATCATAGACTTAGATATGTTAGATGTGCAAAAAGTGTCCCACATTGGCAAGGTAAGGGAGAAATACATAGAATATATATAAGTGAGCACAATCATCTCTATTGGTATGTAGCATTTTGGGTGAAACCAAAAGCAAAGTCATAAGGGCTTATGTCCAAAGTAAATAAATGAGGAGATTAAAGTCCAATTAATAGTTGGCGACACCAAGTTGCTTCCGTGGATAAAAGAGGAGAAGATTAAGGATTAATAGGTGCAATTAATAGTAGGCAATGTTAGATTCCTTGGTCGCTTCTGTAAACAGAAAGGGATTAAGGATTAAAGGTGCAATCAATAAAACTACTGCTATAGATCTTGTTAACTGGTTAAAACATTATACTCTTGACCAAAAAGTTAGAAGTTCGAATTCCCACCTCATATGTTGTTGAGCTCAAAAAAGAAAAATATAGTCAAAATGTAAAATTTCAATTTCTTTTTACTAAGAATTAATGACAACATGACTTCTCAAAAAATTGGCAAGCTTTCATGTAATTCTCTTCACTTGTTTCCGGTGTGTTTTTCACATATGCGTAATAAAGACCTCATTATCTTTTTTCCAAAAAAAATAATAATAAATAAGAGACAGCTGTGCTGTATCGGTTAGGTCACATTCAATAATTTTTCGAACCACCTTCGATAATAAATTCTGCTAGAGATGAAAGGCTAAAATTGAGGCATATATTCTTTACCTTGTGGCTACGACTTGTTTATTGTATGGGTTTTAAAAATCTATCCTCTAAGATTTTGCTGCTTCTTCTTTACATAAAGCAGTATTCAAATTGGTGCTGTGACTCTGAAGACTAATCTCTCATTCTCTTGTCACTTTCTCCAAAAGAAACTAGGGCATTTTGAATGGCTCTTAATCATTTTTGTAAGCTGCCAACTTTATACTATCAAAGTTTTATACCTTTCCATTTTCTATTTTGTTTTCTTAGTTTACTCAATACTTAGTTTTTGATCATGGGAATAATGAATAACATAAATACTTGACTTTGATTAAGATTATTATTCACATTTTTTTTTTGAAACAGAATTCACATTAAAATTACCTTTCATAAATATGTTTTAGAAAAAAGGAAAGAAATAAAGAAAACAACTTCATTTGTTTTAAGAAATAGGAGTTTAATCAAGATTCAATACAATTATTAGTCTACACAAATATGATAATTATGCATTAACGATTTTCAAATGAAAGACTAACGAAGGATCTTGATTGATTCATTTATGAAACTTTAGAGTTTTAATCGATTCAACCTACCAAAAGTTTGAGGTATCAATTGATTTTTTTCCAACAAAGAAAGTTTCTCGAACATTGTCTACATTAAATTTTTGTCATGAAAAAAATTGTGCAATAGGTTCTATACAATCCCAAATAAATTTTTTTGGAGATATTTGTTAGGAGTGCTAACAAAGTCCCATATTGGCTAGGGAAGGAAGAGATCCATGGTATATAAGTGAAGACAATTATCTCTCTATTGGTATGAGGCCTTTTGGGGGAACCAAAAGTAAAGCCATGAGTGCTTATACCCAAAGTGTGGACAATATCATACAATTGTGGAGATATGTCGAGGGTCGTTGTCATTATTAATATTAAGAAAAACCGTTTATCTATACCCCATTAGTTTCCTTTTCTATTTCCTCTCTCCTGATTTGCTTCAATCTATGGTCTAACACTTCTCTATATTTTCTCTTTTTCTTTCCTTTCTTTTTCAATACCCACTTACTCTCTTCTTCCATTTTTTAGATATGTTGAGAATTTGGGTCATAATTTTGAGGATATCTAGTGGGAGAGAAAAGAAAGAAAATGTATGCATTACCAAATTTGTAGCGGATAAAAAATGAGAGTATCTATATGAAAAAAAAATAAGAGTATCTATATGAGTTGTTTTCAAATTGGTTCTTTTCCAACTCAAGATAACTTCAAAGACATTGACTATTTGAGTGTTGAAATTTCTTATATTTATGTTTGGGCATGCTTAGAAATGAGAGAGCTCCTCCTGTTTATTTAAAGTTTTAATATTTAAGAAGATAGGAGAAATGAAGGAGATTGAAAAATAGAATAAGAGAGTAAGAGGGTATTGAAAAAAAAAGAAAAAAAAAAGAAGAAAAATAGAGAAGTGCTAGGCCATAGATTGAAGCAAATCAGGAGAGAGAAGAAATATAAGAGGGGGGTAATGGAGTGTAGATAAACGGTTTTCGTCCATATACTAATGGCATTTTTCAACTTTTTTTTTAAAGATTAAGGGTATTAATGCAAATTTTGAAAGTTCAAAGGTATTTTTAAAACGAGGTACTAACGATTTCTGTCTATTTATTAAGGGTAAGGGTATTTTTGAACTTTTTTTTGAAAGTTTAAGGATATTAATGAAACTTTTTGAAAGTTTAGGGGCATTTTTGAAACAAAGTATTAATGGTTTCCATTCAAAATTGATGGTAAGGGTATTTTTGAACTTTTTTTTTGAAAGTTTAAGGGTATTAATGAAACTTTTGAAAGTTCAGGAGTATTTTTGAAATAAAGTACAAAGTTCAAGAGTATTTTTTATAATTTAGCCTAAATTTTATAGTAAAAATATTAGAAAATAATGAGTCTATACATGTACGCGTACAATTACAAGGAGACCACATATCAATTATGTTAACGAGATTGTAGATTAAGATTTTTATAGCCTCAAACTATCGAATATAGTTCAGTAGATAAGACATCTATTATCATTTCAAAAGTCAATGGTTCAATCTTCATTTCTACAATTGTTGAACTAAAAAAATTATAGCTTCAACACGTAGTATCTCAAACATGCAAACAATTATGGACTTATTATTGATTATAACTCTGTTTTTCTTTTTCTTTTTTTTTTTTAAATAAACTTTCTCTTGTCAGCATGTGTTAACAACTATTTATCTTGTACTGTATTTTTTAAAAACGTTTTGGAAATCATAGCTACATTTAAACCATTATGTGAAGTATTTTAAACATGTAATAAAAATAAAATCCAAAAACAAAAGGGTAAAGAAAACAAAGAAGTGAGATATGGACCTACTCAAATCATGAGTTTCACTAAAGCTCAAATCCAGCATGCATCACAAAAATTCTTTTCTTCTGACAAGAAGAACATTGGTTTCCTTCAGACTCTTTCCTTTTCTCTCTCTTCTAGAAGATTTCTAAGTGTATAAATATAGCCTAACAATTCCAATTAACAACACAAGCAAACTATTCAACCTTCTTTCTTCCTTCTATTTTCGCTTCTCTCTACACCTAAACCATGGCCGCCGCTCCACTCAGGGCCACCACTGCCCCTGCATTGCTTCATTCTAAGCAGTCATCCGCCCCCAAGGAGGAGTCGAGCATGAGGCATTACTCCGACGACCTCGTCACCGGCCTCATTTACGCCAAACATCGTGACGACGACACAACCAAAATTGACCTCCCAAATTACATCTCGGTTATTGAAAGCATTATCACCACTGCTGATCGAATTACCGATACCGTTCATCGCGTAAAAAACTCTACTATATTCACATGGTTTTATTTTATTTAGAGTTTGACACTTTCTTTAATGAATAATTATATCCGTGCAGGGAAGTGAAGGGCGTTTGGTGTACTCAAATGACTCATTGGCATCTGGTGTCGTGATTGAGCCTCCACTCTGTACTCTTCATCGTATCTCTAGCGAGGTCAAAATTAAAAAAAATTAATTATTATGACTTATATTATTAGCCTTATTCACTGTCTACTTTGATGTTTAGTTTTTCACCTTTTAATAACCCTTTTGAAATCTCTACGCAAATTTTAAAAAACATAAAAAAGGAACTGCTTTTTAACTTTTGTAATTGTAACATTCTCAGCTATCATGCAAGCCTCCGGGGATAGAAAAAGCACACGAAACCACAATAGAAATCTTCGAAATATTGACAAATTATCCATGGGAAGCCAAGGCAGCTCTCACTTTGTTAGCCTTTGCAACAGATTACGGAGATTTGTGGCATCTCTACCATTACTCTCAATCAGATCCATTGGCTAAATCATTGGCAATTATCAAGCGAGTAGCTACATTGAAGAAGCACTTAGACTCGCTTCGATATCAACAAGTGCTTCTGAACCCCAAGAGTCTCATTCAAAGCTGCTTGCTAGCAATCAAATACATGAATGAGATTAGAGAATTCTCCAAATATGATGTCAAGGAACTTCCTGAGTTACCTTCAGCTCTTCGTCAAATCCCATTAATTACTTATTGGGTTATCCACACTATAGTTGCTTCTAGAATTGAGCTCTCCAGCTATCTCAGTGAAACTGAGTAAGTATTTTCCATACCCTTCTAAATAATCTTTTCCTTTTGTTGTATGGATATAACAATGTTGTTATGAAAATAAAAAATCAAATAGCATTCATTTTTTACTTTGTTTAATACAATATGAATGATGATTTTTTTTTCTCAGGAATCAGCCACAGAAATATTTGAGTGAATTGTCAGAAAAAATTGCCATTGTACTCGCTGTACTTGAAAAGCATCTAGAAGCCATCCGAGAACAACATGGTGAAATACTTCTAATTGATATTATTGATTGTTAATTGTATTGGTGTGATTGACCTGAAAAATAACGTTATATTTTGTTGTGTTTGATGCAGAGGAGGTCGATCTCTACCGGTGGCTGGTTGATCACATTGAGCATTATCATACTGACGTTACATTAGTTGTTCCCAAGCTCCTTAGCGGCAAAACTGAAACCAAGCCACTTATTGATGGCTCTACTCTAAGAGAGGTCTCTTTTATATCATAACGTATTGCTTTTTTCCAGTCGTAAAATAGATTAAATTATAAAAAATATTTTTGAACTTTGCCGCTTGTTTAAAAAATATCTCTATCCTATCAAAAGTTGAAATATTACATTGACCTTTTATAAACATTTCAAAACTATCTTTGGAGTAGAAAAACGGGTAGAATATTGAACGAAAAACTACCGTATTTCAAGTCACCGTCGTTTCAGATCACCGCCACGTTGATTTTCCATCCAACATTCTAATTGATTTCTACTTGAAGGGTAGTTTCGAAACGTTTATGAAATGTCAAAGATAATATTGCAACTTTTGAAAGAATAAGGTATTTTTGAAGCAAAGGACAAAGTTCAGGCACATTTTTTATAATTTAGCCTCGTAAAATACTATTATAATTACATATATTCTTTTTCAAATATGGAATATATTTTATTAGGAGGGTATGTAACAAGGTGTGCAAATGTGTGTCCACAGGTTAGTGTTCATGAAAGTTTGTCAGGAAAGAACGTGATATTGGTAATTTCTGGGCTGGATATCTCCAATCATGATATCGAGGCTCTTCATCATATTTACGAAGAATTGAAAGTTAAACACAAGAATTATGAAATTGTTTGGATTCCAATTATCCCAGAGCCTTATCAGGAAGAAGATCGCAAGAGATATGACCATTTGCGTTCTATGATGAAGTGGTATTCAATACAATTTACTACAAAAATATCTGGCATGAGATATATTGAAGAGAAGTGGCAACTTAGAGAGGATCCATTAGTTGTTGTACTCAACTCACAATCTGAAGTAGAATACACAAATGCAATTCATCTAATTCGAGTTTGGGAGATTAAAGCAATCCCTTTCACATTTGCCCATACAGAAGTTTTACTAAGAACTAATTGGCCTGAGTCGACTCTCGTCAAATTTGCTCACCAACCAAAACTGCAAAGTTGGGTATGTATAACATATGATCCCATTTAATACCATGAATTTGTATCTTATTTTATTTTCCTTCTGATATATACTCTTTCTCCAAACAGTTCGCCAGACAGAGAAGCATCCTATTCTATGGAGGAACAAACCCATCGTGGATCCAACAATTTGAAGAGAGAGTAGAAATTTTGAGAAGTGATCCTTTGGTAATCGACGCGGGTTCATTTGAGACTGTACCCATAGGAAAGAGTGAAAAAGGAGAGGATGATCCTGCACTTATGGCTCGTTTTTGGAACACACAATGGGGTTATTTTGTAGTCAAGAGTCAGATAAAAGGTTCAAGTGCGAGTGAGACAACGGAAGACATTTTAAGATTGATTTCTTACCAAAATGAAGATGGTTGGGTTGTTCTTACTGTAGGCTCAGCGCCTGTGCTAGTTGGTCGTGGCATTTTGATTTTGAGATTGCTCGAGGAGTTCCCAAAATGGAAGCAAACTTTGCGCTTGAAAGGCTTCCCCGATGCTTTTAGAGAACACTTCAATGAGTTGGCTGCCAAGACCCACCAATGCGATCGAGTTATTCTTCCAGGATTCAGTGGATGGATTCCTATGATTGTCAATTGTCCTGAATGTCCTCGTTTCATGGAGACTGGTATTAGCTTCAAGTGCTGCCATGGAGGTGCTTATATGTGATGATCATGATTAGTTCATCAACCAATCTAAGAGATCAAAAGTGGGTACTATCTTTTTTATTATGCTGTATTACTACTACTACAATAAATGATGCCCATTTGGTGGCATTAAGTTTCTATGTTTTTCTGTTTAAATTCGAGACCTATGATCTCGTACTTATCATCGATTGAATTTGTATGATTTATGTTATATCTTTTTCTTTACTTCATATAATTATGTACTTTATCTTATTGCTTCTCATTTTCGTTCAATCTCTCATAAAGTATGAACTACATTATCTTACTGCCTTCTCTCTCTCATTATATGAAAAATATAACAAAAGCAAAGAATCGAAAATCGATAAAGAAGAGGTATAAAATCATCCAAGTTTCCAAACTTCCATTCGAATAAAGTGTTAATATCCATCCAAATTTGGCTTTTTAACATACAGCTTTTTTTTTTTTTTTTTTCCCCATGTGATGAGCATACACATTTTTTGACCTAATGACTTAGCTCCCATTTGCGAAGTACAGAGACGAAAGAACTAAAGAAGACATAAAGTTGAGAAAAGGAAAATATCTAGCTAAAGTAACACATGTTACAGAATTATTTATATCAAATTTTACTTCTTACCCTCTAGTTGGATTATGAGATTTTAGGACGAGTTTGGAATGACTTTTCAAGTGCAAGGTTTTTAAAAAGCATGTTTGAAAGTGATTTTAGAATGACCAAAAATACTTTTGTCATGTTCTTTTTAGTGATTTTAGGTCTGATAAAAGTGATTTTTGTCATTTTAAAATCACTCCTAAACATGTCTTCATTATTAAAAAAATGTTTTTAAGTATTGAAAGTCATTCCAAACAGTCCCTATATATTTAGTAATTAGATGAATTATTCTCTCTTTTTTTTATAACTTCGAAACTTAGAAAAATTATTGGAGGAGGCCGCCAAATTGTGGCTCTCTCGCAATAATGTGACACATGGTTAATTATTCAATTAACTACCATAATTAATATTAGTCTTATTTTTATTTTTATTTTTAAATTTGCCCACTTTCTTTCCTCTTCTCTTCTCTTCTCTTCTCTTCTTTTTTTTTTTCTTCTTTCTATTTTAGATTTTTACAATATTGAATTCCTTAATATTTTTTCAATTCTTGTGGAGAAGATTTACCATTTCTCTCTTCTTTCAACAAAAATGTGGAGATCTAGTTTTCAAATCCAAATCATGGCTAATTAAAGTTAATCAAACTCAATCAAATTGCTATTAAATGTTAATCAAACTTCTCTCATACCTTTTTAAATACCACGATCAAATCAAGAACATTAGCTAATAGAAATTTTCTAGCAGTCACTTATTTATTTATTTATTCTTTTTTCTTTTGTGATTAATGTTTGATATAATAGATCACCCTTTCAATTTTTTTTTATTTTTATAAATTTGTTGATCAAGTCAAAATTTGACAAATCAAATGCTATGTCTACCAAAAAAATATTTAGTAAAATATTTAGTTGATATATTTAACAAAAATCAAGCATTACAATTAGCTAGTTAGAATGATATTAAGATTATAGTTAGAGTAAGAACATTATCTACAACAATAACTTACCATTGTAATAATTCATACTCATCAAAAATAATTTTGATGGAAGTATTTCAAGAGCAAACTATGCAAATGTAAAGTTGTCTCATGTAAATCATGTATGCAAAAATATTTTATTTGATAACTAATATATTATAGCCTTAAATATTTTTTTAAAAAAATTTCAACTATTTTTTTTCATTATGTAGGAACTAAATTAAATTCGTTCTTTCAGCAGCTGCTTAGTCTTCTAAGTCTTCGCCCTTAGCGAATTACTCTGTTTCGAGTATTGCCCTTAATTGGCATGCCTTTGTGTAACTCTTTTGCATGTTTCTCCCCGTTTATGTAATCTTGAAAATGATGATGATCATTGACATTTTTGCTATTCATATAGAATATTTACATTTTTTTTACCCTAAATATCTTTCTTTAAAAATAAATAAATAAATTCTACCTGTTTATGTAATCTTGAAAATGATGATGATCATTGACATTTTTGCTATTCATATAGAATATTTACATTTTTTTACCCTAAATATTGTTATGATTAATTTAATTAACTTTGAATTTAATACATTATTACTTTTTTTAATTTACTCTAATGTTGGTTAATTTTCAAAAGACTATTTTTTTCTTTTTTAAATTGAAACTTGCTAACATCTATTCTCATTTTTATTCCCTATATTTTCACCACGTTTGGATCATAATAAACCTTTTTTTGGTTGTTGTAGGCTTTTATGAACGCCATTACAATAGCAAATTATTGTTGCAAGTAGTGTTCTTTCTCTTAACTATAATTTTAAATGTCATTCTATTTAATTTTAATGCTTGATTTTTGTTAAATATATCCACTAAATATTTTATTAAATAGTTTTTGGTAGACATATTATTTTATTGGTTAAATTTTGATTTGATCAACAAATTTATAAAAAGAAAAAAAAAAAAAAAGAAAGGGTGGTCTATTTTAACATACACCAGTCACAAAAGAAAGGGTGGTCTATATATATATATAGACACAACTTTTGCAGTTTAGATACCAAAATGTATAATTTAAATTTAAAATTGATATATTTAAATATAATTTTTTGAAAATAAAATCTCATAACTAATTTTTGACTTTTTTCTTTTGTAAAGTAATTTTAATTTGAAAAGATTTTTTTAAAAAAATTCACACATTTAAGTTTCATTAATACACAAATTAATACCATTGAATAACTTTGCCAATACTCACAAATTTTAACAAAAAGTTTAGCTTTAATATCATTTTTCTTTGAAATCTTATCAATCTTGTACCATACATATATTTTATAATTCATTGAAAGCATATGAGAATGTTTTATTTTAACAAATTTTCAAACGAAAACTTATCAAAGGATAAAAATTGCAACACGTTTAAGGTCAAGATTGCAACAGTACTTATCTAAGTTTTTGGTGCAATTTGATGAAATTGAAAGTTTAGGGTAAAAACTAGTACAACTTGACAAGTTTAGGAGTAAAAATTAAAATTTTCCCCCTTGCTTATTTGTTACATTTATGTTTGGCCCTTCCAACTCTTCAATGCTAGGTCCACCCCCACTAGTGATGCTCTATTTGGTTAGTTGGCAGTTGACCCAATCTGCGTAGAGGTATGTTTATAAAATGTGATACCATAATCCATGGTTCCTTGAACATAGTGATGAGGACAACGACCCTCGATATATCTCCACAATGGTATGATATTGTCTACTTTGGGCATAAGCCCTCATAACTTTGCTTTTGGTTCCCCTAAAAAAACCTCATACCAATGGAGATAATTGTCCTCACTTATATACTATGGATATCTTCCTTCCCTAGCCAATGTGTGACTTTGTTAGCACTCCTAACAATCATCCCCTCGAACAACTCCCCTCGAACAAAGTACCACACTTGAGCCTCCCTTGTCGACCCGATCTGTCTTGATAAGTTTTAATTAATCGCATTTATCGTGTCTAATTTCCTTCTATTTTGATTGAATATTGTGCCTAATTGTGGAAATTGTATTTAATTTTATTTAGGGGTGAATTACTAAAGATTTGGTGAAATTCAAGCAAAAAGTACATTTTAGCTTATTTTCAAAAATTGAAAAAAAAAAAAAACAAAGTTAAAACTGAAAGCATTAGAAAAACTTAATTCAAGAAAAAAAACATATATATATATATATATAAACCATGTTAATGGGCTGGTCAGCCCATTACCTCAAAAGTTTGACAGGACTCATTTTCTTAAATTTCATGTGGTAGTCTTCTTCGTGGACGATTTCTTTAGTGGCAAAAAAAAAAAAATTCACAATTTTGGTGGCACAATATTCTTCTTCTTCACGGCAAATCAATGGTCTTCCTCTTCTTGGGCAAAAATTAAAGGGGAAATATTATTCTTCCTTAGTCTCCATAGCATATTTTTAGAAGGAGAAACTATTTTTAGTGGGAGTTTCTACCTATAAAAAGAGGGTAATGCACTGAAGGGAGACAATGAAGAGTTTTAGCTTTCTTTGTGAAAAAAGCTTAGAGAGTGGAGTTTTTTTCTTTATGTTTTCTCTCCTTTATAGTTATTATTACTTTTCCACCATGTATGGCTAAGTCTTAATTTTTGATTCAAGGGTGATTTACTTTTCAATTATCATTTTGTGAGGTTTTGGGCCAAATTGAAAATTTGTCTTTAATTCAAGAATTCTTTGTTTCTTGTTATTCTCATGATTTTGATTGTTATTAAATTAAATTGACGTCTTAATTTAGTTTCAATTGATTTATTGCTATTTATGATTTTGTGATCCGTAATTGTTACAATTGGTTAAAGTACGTAGCAAGGAGTTGGTTTATGTGTGTGTAATTATGGCTTTTCTGTAAAGACCCGAACCTACTACGACACGCTAAAGCGGAAGCACGACCTAGTTACCTCGCTCATGCCCGAAATTTCGGCAGCATGACGGTGTAACTAGGAGAAACCAAAATTTTACAACAACCTGATAAGAATGAAAAACACTTCTATAACTCAGATAAAACGCTCAGCATCCAACAAACTACAACAAGTATGCTGAGCTTCAACATCAAACACAGGGTTCAAAGAAACTCTAGACAAGTACACGATAACTAAAGAATATTTAGATTTTACAACCAGCACACTACAATTCAAGGAACAAACTACAAAACTAAGAATAAACAATTAAAGAAAGGAAACTAGGGAAAAGACATTTGGTGGAGTCTCCATAGTCTCGTTAAGTCGTCGCCTGCGTCATCCACCCCGAGAATGTGCACAATCTGCAAAACAAACAAAGTAGCAAAACATGAGTATAAACATACTCAGTAAGTAGCCCACTTAAGGGTCCAATGTTTAAAGAAACCATACCAAGCTCTTACTCACTCTCGTGTTTAGATTTCAAATACTTCCTTCAATTACTTTAAGAGTCCATTTAACCTTCCACAACATTCACTACTATTTGACCCTACTTCGAGTCATACCTGCGAGTCCTGTAACTTAGAACCCAAACATGTGAAGGTCCATAACCCTCACACTTATCTCAACAGATAAATCACCCTTAGGCTAGCACACAGGCGCTAGGGAACGCATTCCCTACGCTCAACACAGTGGGGAATCACCCCTAAGCTAGCTCATAGGCGCTAGGGAACACATTCCCTACGCTCAACTTAAATCTCTGGGGTCCTCGCCCCTATGCTAGCACCCACGGCAATAAGGATCGCAACCCTTATGCTCGTCACAAATCTCTGGGGATAACGCCCCTATGCTAGCCTCATCAATACAAAAGTTGTCCTGACACGTACATCTGCTTCTTAATCTCCACTCATCAACCATCCAACTATCGCTCGCACACTCTACCTGAGTCCATCCCGGTATGGCATTGTCTCGAGCACTACCAACGAGCCATGTAACTTAGGTTGACTAAGGCCGTGAAAGCAAATAACTCTCACGCCTACATACAATAGAACATCACCCCTCTATGCTAGCATACAGGCAATAAGGGACGCATCCCTTATGCTTAACATAATTAGGGAATCACCCCTAAGCTAGCACCACAGGCCATAAGGATCGCAATCCTTACGCTCAACACAGTGGGGAATCACACATAAGCTAGCACACAGACCATAAGGATCACAATCCTTACGCTCAACATAATGAGGAATCACCCCTAAGCTAGCACCACAGTGAAGGAACACAATCCCTCACTCTCATCACATCTAGTCAACCTAGAGTTACAGACTCGCCCAGGAGAGACATAAAATCAGGTGGCTCTTATTTTATCAAGCTCCTTGCATTTTCGCACTACTTTTGGAATCTCGAGGGTAAACTACCATACCAAAATCATTTGTTATATCCGGACCACATTCGCAACCTGGCCCGTAATTCACAAGCACATACCTGTGCTAGCGGCACATAGCCCTCCATCCCTTTTAATCCAGAATTCAGTTCCATAACCACTCTAGAAATCAGGACGACCAGTAACTCTCTACTCACATTCGGACCCATCCAAAACTCATTATATCAGCCCAAACATAAGACCATTCTGAACACATAAAATACGGTCCTCGACCCTGAGTATTGCATAACTTTAGGGTGTTCTACTTGAGCCTCTAACCCAACCTGAACCCAAAAGCATTGAACCCAATCAACCAATCAATCTAAAATTCAAGTTTTCTGCACTCCACAGCTAACCAAACATCTCAGAAGTCCAAACGATTACAACTGTTTAGTTTAACACAACTATCCACACATTTATACGTACAAGGGTAAGCTATAATCAAATTCATTTATAACTCCCGGCACATTTTCATCCATTCACTTGTAACTTTGAATCCCTTAACTAGAGTAGCAACAAGTTTCAGGCAATCTTAAGCCCAGCACGATAATTCTTATATTGATTTAGCCAACTACGACATCGCGCACATACTCATAATTTAGGCAAGAATGACTATTCACAAATCACCACATTCATGTCCAGACTTGTCCAATTACAACCTCGAACAAATTCTTAAAAATGTTCATTTGCTAACATACTAAACTTGAAACTTTAAGCCACTAATTCCTTTATGACCACAACTTAGGCCGTTTTAACTCAAGATTTACTTCTAAACATAACCACTAACCTTTGCATATCTCATAACCACCGCTTTCAAGCATGCTTTCAAAATTAACAAACTATCAAACATACATTTCAATCAAAAAGGAACTTAAATGGCTTAAATCCAAATGACTACTTACCTCGAATAGAATAATTAATATTATTCTAGCAGTGAGAATATCTTCCAAACTCTGGTCTTCCTGCTTAACCTTCAATAATCCAACAAAAATAAGGATTATAAAACTTGGTCCAAGATTCTTGAAATTTCATAATTGAGCTCCATTTAGTCCTTTTTATTTCCTTAGACCGATTTTAATTTAGCACAATATCTCACCCAAATAAAAGTGACTGTGCCGAACCTTTAACCTTGCTGGAAATTTATCAAGTTGTCTTCAATTCGATAGTTTGATCCTCCAATCGATATCCTGAAATTAAGTCCATTGGTTAACGATCGATCCAATTAAAGTCCTTAATTAAATTCAATTGAGTAACGAAATTACCCAAATCGGAACACGATCGTAACCGGGACTGTTCAGGCTCAAAAATTGGAATCAGAGACGGCGGCGCGTGCGGCGGCGGACGGCGGCGCGTGGGACTTCCGATCGGCGCGTGAGAGCGCGTGAGGGCCGGATTTCATGCGAGGCTCGCGGATCTGGGTTTTTCGGCGACTGTGTCTTGCTCAGTTGGAGATCGGGCTACGCGGCGGTGAGCTAGGAAGAAGGAGAAGACAGATGCATGGGGGGGTTCGACTGTGGCTGTCGGCAGAGGAAGAAAACGAAGAAGATACCGGTGATGAACGGCTGAAGCTCATGCGAAAACCGGCGGCCGGCGAGTCTTCAACTCCAGCGTGCGGTTGCTTCTTGAGAGGAAGAAGGCGAAGAAGAAGATGAGCAGACGGCGTGGCTGCAAACCGACGAGGAAGAAGAAGAAGGAGGCCGGCGATGGATGGGTGTTCGGCGGGGAAGGAGAAGAAAAAGAAGAAGACCGGTGAAGGATGGGTATTCGGTCAGAGGGAGGGAGAGAGGGAGAGAGAGAGAGAGAGAGAAGATGGAGATGGAGGGATAAGGATGGTACTTTCTTTTCTTAAAAAAAAAAATTCCAATAGTGCCCCTTGACCAAACATTGAATTCCAAAATTGCCCTTTTTAAACCATTATCTTTCAAATTAAACCCAAAACTCAAAATCCCATCTTAAGAATTATTCCAACTTAGTTCCAAATTTTCAAAATTAAAACTCCTAAATAAGTCGGGCGTTACATTTTCCATCTTACATAGCTTATATAATAGACTCTAGGGACACAAAGAAACAAAATTAATTAATTTGTAGCTATCTTGATTAGTTAGTTTTGGTTTAGTCATTCTCATTGTTTTTAATGCTATTATTTAATCGATATGGAACGCTATTGTGCCCAATTGATTAAATGGTAAGTTTTGATTTTGATGCTTTGTCAGAGTTAGTTAAAATAGGAGAATTTACACTTGTTATGGTTTTTTCAAATAAGTAGACTAAGTTCTTGAATTTGAGAAATTGAAATTGATTTTTTTTAAAGCCTATGATCAAGATTACAATTGGATGAAATTTATACCCTTGAATTAGAAGTTTCATAAAATTGATTTTTTTATTCATTATTTAATTAATTACAATTTTTGTTCAACAATTCAAACCCTCCCTTTTATTTTTTTATTATCATTATTTTTTAACTTTGAGAAATTAATTCGATTAGTTCCCTTAGGATTCAACTTGGTCTACTATTTCTACAAGTTAGATCTAGAGAATCAGTAAATATTTTGGAGGATTTCGACAACCCGACCACGTCTACTATCCCTCAACTGATCACATTGTGGGATATTCTTTGATGGCAGTGATCACCTATCGCACCATCCACCTCTTCCTCCCCTCGAACAAAGATCTACCCCTTTATCCGGGAGTCATTGATAGAGTTATACTGGCTTGATGCCTCAAGCACTTTTTGTCATATATGGGGCTTCATCCACAATGTTGTATGACTATAAGGCCCACTAACTCTCTTTGGTCGAACCTGAGGATTTCTCTGATACAGTTAGGTTTAGACCATGCTCTGATACCAATTGATAAGGACAATGACCCTCCACATATCTCCACAATGGTATGATATTGTCCACTTTGGTCATAAGTCATCATGGCTTTGCTTTTGGTTCCCTAAAAAGCCTTATACCAATAGAGATAATTGTCCTCACTTATATACTATGGATCTCTTCCTTCCCTAGCCAATGTGAGACTTTGTTAGCACTCCTAACACATAGCTTAGGATCCTCCTCACAGCCTTTGACGTACTTGGGTAATAGGTTGCTAGAGATGTTGACACACTCGGTTTGCTGTTTGAACTATGTTAAGGCGAGTTAAGGTGATATTTTACAAGACACCTACAATGTTTCTACAATATTTTGGCGTTAGTAGGCTGCATATATGTTGGGGGGTTTTGTGTTGAGGTGGAACTAGGTGTGCTTATGGTAGATGCTCGACATTTCAGTTTTGGCAAGCAAGTCTCGAGCATATTTCTCTTATGAGAACATGATGCCCTTGTTGTTATTTTTTACCTCGATTTCTATGAAGTAGTGTAGAGGACCTGATGAACTCTAAACCAAGTTCATGTATGAGTTGTTGGATGTGGATGAGACTATTTTTAGTATCGATTTTTCTTTGTGAACAGTAGAGATGATGTTAGATATTGTAGTAGTGAGGGGTTAGATTGACAACAAACAATGCCTATTTGGAGAAGAAAGTTAGCTGATCTATCAAACTAAGTTCTAGGAGCCTATTTTAGTTCATATATAGATTTTTGGAGTTTGGAGGAGAGTTGCAGGATCAAGAATTTTGAGGATGGACAAAATCTAGTGGTTGCTCCATTGTATGTAGATTCTTTTAGGAAACCATGAATGTTAGTTAAGTCAAATTGCAAGTGGAGCCTAGCCAAAAATAGTAAATGAGATTCTTGTGCCTAAAGAATAGGTAGGTGAGTTAGACTTTACTAAAAATAGCTTGTGTAGGCCTAAAGCCTTTCAACCTCCCAAGAGTGAATGAGTGTTGAGCAAGCAACGTTGTACTATAAATGGGAAAGCCTCTCGCTTGTGAAATATATTCCATTCACTCACACATATTCTCTTTGTAGTAGACTTTTCCAATTCTCCTCCCTCCCTCTCTCTCTAGCAATAATGAAGGAAACATTTTTTACATCCCAATGACGAAAAAGGCCAATTTTCGCTAGTAGCTAGGGATATAATTAACTGTCGATTGTCGTTGATTTGATTATAGGACTGTAGGTTTCTTCGTAGTCTAAGTCTTCTACTTAGGTGTATAGCCTTATGCCACCCAACTGTGGTTATCCACAATGCCATCTTCTTTGTACTTGGTTTGGAACATCCATTTAGACCCTCACAATATTGGTGTTTGGTGGTCTATGTACAAGCATTTTGGTGTTTGGTTCTGTCGTTGATTTACAACAATATCGACATGATAGTTGTGTTCTTCCTCAGCGCTTGGATTTGTTGAGTACGTGTAGGATCAAGTGATGACTTATTGTCCAACTTACTTCTCTAGTGACCATCTGATGAGATGAAGGCTAAAGTATAGTTTGCTCACTACTGTTCTTTTATTGTGTGTTCACAACAATAGGACCATTGTGTTGTTAGTTGTTTAGGTAGAAAATATATTCAATTCAATGTAAAGACCACCATTGATATCAGTTATAAAAACATAAATATTAGGATTTGAAGGGTTAGAGTTGTTGGCAATAGCCAAAGGGAGCGTTAAAGTTGAATAGGTTTACTTTTTCAAGTTAAATTATCTATTCTTAAGGGGTTGTTTCTTATTCTTATAAGTGTATCATAGTCTTATGGAAAGTGCTAAAATATGGAATTCAACAACATTTTTCATTCATCACTTTCTTCCTCCCTTACATGTGCTCTCTATGTTTGGAGTAACAAGTGGTATCAAAGCCATGCCTTTGACTTAGTCGTGTCGGTAGAATTCTCGGGTGCAGAATAAAGAAGTTGTGAGGCTCAAAGAGACATGGTCATGGTGGAGATCCATGGTTGAGCTCTATCGACTGGTGGTATGGTGTACTCTAGAGCAAATGAGTTGGCCTGGATAAGAGCAAAAACTCTCGGTGATATCAGAGAGTTGGAAGGATAGAATGACTATTTGAGGGGAGGCTCGGTGGTACTTTGTTCGAAGGGAAGATTGTTGGGATTGCGACCAAAGTTCCACATGGGCTAGATAAGAGAAAAATCATGGGTATATAAGTGGGGAACAATATCTCAATTGAGATAAGGCCTTTTGGGTGGAACCAAAAGCAAAGCCATAAGGGCTTATGCCTAAAGTGGACAATATCATACCTGTGTAGAGATATATGTGGAGGGTCGTTGTCCCTAACAGGGAAAAAAATCATATGATATAAATGCTGTTAGATTTTTGAATGTTGTTAATTTTTTGTGTGGTCACGACAATAGAGCTATTAAAGCTGTTGGTACCATTAATATCAAGTAGAAAGGCATAATAGTGGTAGTAAAAGGTGATAGCATGCATAAGTTTGCTATTTCTAGGCTTAGTTTTATGCTAGTTTTTCTATGATTGTGTGTACTTTCATGTACTTTTATGTGTATTTTACAGAAACCAAGCAATTGAAGCAAAACTGGAGTTTTGAAAAGTATTTGGATGAATATGGAGCAAATTGGAGCTATAATTGAAGATCCAAGTGTTGAAGAGAAGGAAATAAGCTTGTGAACCTGAGAGTATAGCGTTGCAATGCCATCTGTAGCGATGCAACGCCACTTCAGCAGCCTTTCAGCCTTGGAGACCAGCGGACATAGCGTTGCAATGCCAACCAAATTTATTTTTTCCTTTTTTTATAAAATTCGAGGGACAGCGTTGCAATGCTGCCCCTAGCGTTGTAACGCTGTCTCGATGTCTATAAAGGAAAAAATTTTCATTCGAGCAAAGTAAGCCGTTTTGAGAGCCTAGAACTCTAATTTTGATAAGGAGCACTGTTTTGGGACCTAGAGAGCATCTTGTAGAGCAAAGGAGGAGACTCAAGGCTCGAGATCACGGGACATCACGTCGGGAACGAGTGTTGGCACGCGTCATCCAGTTTTTCTCTTTTCCCTTTCCTATGTTTCCTTCAATTTTAGGATTCTTTGAGTTGTATTAATTTGAATATTTTTAGACTCTTGGATGGTTATGATTGTAGTACTTATTTTGGATTTTGAGTTGTTATATATCGTAGCGTTATTTATGCATCCTTGTGTTTATGCTTGTAACTTTTGGCCAAAGTTAATTATTAGAATTTGGGTTTAGCTTGAAAGAGTAAAACTTAAATTGAGATGTGGTTGCATAACTAATAACGAAGTATTGTATGACAGTGAATATTTTGTTATTAGATGTTGTTATAGAATTATGTTAATGCCATGCATAAGTAGTAAAAATAGACCGAAAGGGTGATTTATTACTTATGGATGAGTTCAGTTGAGCTTGAAAAAGTCAATTAGATAAATTAGAAATTCTTGGCTTGTAGTGTTGCATGGTATAACTGTGCTTAGTCAAATTAAGTTTGTGCTTTTTCAATCTCCAATGTCTCTCTAAATGGATTCCAACCTTGTAAATATTTAGATTAGTTTTATATTCTTGTTTCAATCTAAGTTTAGGTTCTCTAAATAAAATTAGGCGTGAGTAACTATGGTACATAATTAAATCCAAGAACTCCAATTCCTGTGGATGACACTGGCCATTATTATTGCAAAATATTTAGAGGTTTGGTTTATAAATTTATCTGATAGGAGCATTCGACAAGCTTTTTTCCTTTATCAGAAGGAAGCATAAATCTATTAATGTAAGCTTGTTGTCGTAAGTGTGAGCATTGATCCCAATTGAGGTGTGTCCATAAGTTGTAGTGTGTTCTTCCAAAGCTTGCAGTTGGGAATGATTTGTGCCAGTTTTCGTCTCATTAGAGCATGGGTATCTATTCTTTGAATTTGGTACATTTTTTGATAACAGAAACTTTATTAAGCATGTATGTAAGAGATGAACATACTGTTGGGATTTATGCCCTAAAGCCTCGTAATTAATGATTTATTTAATAATTAATAATTATTTTGATTATTTTATTTACAGTATAATATTATCCATTATATGAAAAATCTAAGGTTATTACTGTAATCTTGAACAGTATGTGGTTGACATACAAGAGGATCATGTTCAAGAAATAACTTAAAGGGTCATAGTATATGGATAAGGTTGGGTGCCTTATCTTGGTAATACTATTGATACGTCCCACTTTGTAATATTTACAAATGATTTAATCCAAATTATTCATGTGGAGACATGTGAGTGGGGGTATCTTATACAATGAGTTTGTATAAGACTGGACTACGAAATATTTAATCTATCTTTATAAATCCGTTAATTGAGAAGATTAATATTTCATCATGATGACCATATGCGACTCGATCTTAATCCTAAGTGAGTTATGAACTCCTGCCTGTGAGGGTTTGTCCTTTGATTTGCATGGGTGAGGTGGCTTTTATAGCCGATTCAATATGCCTACTATTTTGGGGACTTGACCAAATAGGGAGCTGGGAACAAAATCTTACAAGATGGAATTCACTTATTCCCATATAGGGTAAGTAGATGAGTAGTTCCCTTAAATGCTGATTTCAGGACTTGAACAATGGGGCCCCACCCTCTCATTGGCCTGAGGGACTTAGTTTATAATTAGATTATAAACAGATTGTTCATTAGAGGATCATGGTACTTAAGGTGCAAGATGTAATTATAGGGGTAAAACAGACTTTTGACCCAACTGTAATTACGAATAACTCGTGAATGATCGACTTGCATGTAGTGATTATATCCATGGACACAACTTATCCTACAGTGCATAAGAGTGCAACTCTAGGTCTATAGTGGAGTGACTTATAGTTAATGAATGTAAATTAATTAATTAATTAATTTTGTATCATTAGAGCTTATAATCTATAGGTCCATTAGGTCCCCTTGCTAGCTTATAGTAACACTAAAAGATCAATTTAGTTGAAAGAAAAATTTGAAATGTTCAAATTAATATTTAATATATTAGATATAAAATAGAAAAATATATTTATTGTATTTGATACATTAAATATTAAAATAATTAATGTATATTAGATACATTAAATAAAAGATATTTATAGAATTTGAATAAGATTTAAATAAATAAATATCGTAGGAGATTTGAATGAGATTCAAATAAATATAAGATATATTTTAATATATTAAATATTAAAATATAATATTTTAATTATAGCAAAGATTTTCCCTTGGTTTCTATAAATAGGACCCTTGTGTTGAGCCATTAGACACAACACATATCTCCTTAATAGAGACTTAGAGAATTCTCTCTAGACCTCTTCCGCTCCAATCTCTTGTGGATTTTCTTTCAAAAGGCTCTCACAAGCTTTGGTCCTGTGTTCGAGTCATAGACAGGAAGATATTATGGAGGAGATAAAGATCCGCCAAAAATATCTCCATATTTACTCTAAATAAGTTTGCTTAACCTTAATTTTTAGTTTAATTTTAAATAAAATCAAAGACGATCAAATGCTTCCACTGCAGAGTGAAACGCTCATTTCTTTCACATACACCAAAGTTACAGAAAGTTTTTTCAATTCAAGGCTATTACAAAAGCTGAATAATTAAAATAAAAAAAAAAAAGAGCAAGGTTGACCAAGAAGTTGCTGACAAGATTATGTTTTCCTTCAAAGAAAAAGCACTACTACAATCATCCGTGAAAGCTTCCTGTTTCTCTCCAGCCATATGTGCCAAAGGCCAACCCCAAAGATGTTAAACCCAAAAATGCTGCTTTGGGAGGCCTTAGAGGGGGCAAGGAGGATGAATCGAGACAAACTTTTGTCCACTCTTTGCTGAAAAGGTCTTTGTATTGCCCGAGGAGCCAATAAAAGATTCCAAATGGATTCATAATTTTTCCCACATAGAACATAGCAATTGGGACTCAAAGCCATTGAAGGGAACTTCTTTTGCAATTTGTCAGCCATGTTAATGTTGGGCCTTAATAAAGTCAAAATAAAGAACTTGCATTTTCTAGGGAGGAAAGGGCTCCAAAGAGCTGAGAAAACTCTATATTCTTCTACATTAGAAGACCAATTATCAAGATCTTTTTCTATTGCTAGTTTTGTGGTAGAGACAGAGAAAATCCCTTGCTTATTAGGAATCTAAAGTAAACAATCAATACCTTTTGATGGGGAAGGGATATCAAAAGAAGCAGCAATTGATTGCCATGCCGAACATTCTCTCTCTAAGAGCTACCTTCTTTGTATAAAGTTCTAGTTACTAGAGGAAGCTGACCACGCCTCTTTAACAGAAAGATCTTTACAAGAGTTGAGAGTGTGATATTTAAGGAAATCTATCCTTAGAGGGTAGTTTCCCTGCCATAGGTCGTTTTAGAAAAGACTGTTTGTTGTTGCCAATGAGCCATCTTGTATTAGAGTTGAACGAAGGCCACATGTTTGAGATGGCCGACCAAGGGCCTTTTGAAATATTTGATCTGAGAGGAACAAGGATCCGATTAGAGAGAGAGGGAAAGGCCGAATATTTTGCTTTAATGATCCACCTTCAAATTGCATTGAGTTTAGGTAAATAATGCCACAACAATTTACACAGCAAAGCACATTTGAAATGACTAGTCTTCCATATTCCAAGGCCACCAAAATTAAGAGGTTTTGTCACTTGATCCCAATTGACTAGGTGAGTACCATTGTTCCTGTTACAACCCTCCCAAATGAAATCTCTGATAGATTTGTCTATTTGCTTATGGATGCCTCTTGGTGCCTTGAACACATATAAAAAGTAAATGGGGAGGTTACTTAGAATGGCTTTAGCTAGAGTGATTCGGCCTCCTTTGGAGATGTAACTATGGTTCTAGTTAGTCTGCTTTGCTTGAATCCTCTCGGTGATTGGAGACCAAAAGGAAGGGGAGGTTGGATTTCCTCCTAACAACATACCCAAGTAGGAGATTGGCAAAGGAGAGTGATTGCAACCCCATAAATTAACCAAATAGCCAAATGGCCCTCATGGATGTTGATCCTTGAGAGCGTGGATTTCTGCAGATTGATCTTGAGCACCAAAGAAAATTCAAAAGATTTTATGAGGCAATAAAGGTTATTTAAATGGTAGAACTCCTCTGAAGAGAAGAGCAAGATGTCATCTCTGAATAGTAAGTGGGAAACGTTAAAGGAGTGTTGAGAATACGAGAAGCCTTTTATAAGGCCTTGTTTCGTTGCCTTGTTGAGGATGCGATTCAAGTAATCCATGGCAAGAATAAAAAAAAACGGTAATGATGGGTCACCTTGACAAATACCCCGTTTTCTTGAATTTTACCACGAGGCCTTCCATTAATCAGGACTAAGAAATTGGCCGTAGAAATGCAAGCTTTGATCCAATATCTCCATTTACTATTGAAACCTTTGAAAGCAAGAACTGTATCTATGAAATCCCATTCAATCTTATCGAAAACTTTTCAATGTCAAGCTTAATCACAACTCCCTTAATGTGAGATGTCTCCAAAAATCCACAATTTTATTTGTCTAGAGGATGGCGTCTGTTATTTGTCTGTCCTTTATGAAGGTTGATTGGTTCTTTGCGATGGTGGAGGGTAGAACGAGCTTCAATTGTTTTGCCAAAACCTTTGCAATCAACTTATATAAATTGATAGTGAGGCTGATTGACCTAAATTCAGAGATTTTGAGTGGCTTTAATTTCTTCGGAATGAGCACAATGTATGTTTCATTTACGGCCCTATTAATAATTTCGTTCCTAAAAACATCTTGGAACACGTTCATGATGTCACTATTGAGAGTGTTCCAAAACTTTTTAAAGAACTCTATCGAAAAACCATCAGAGCCAGGGGCCTTGTTAGTGTCCAACGCATTAAGGTTGTGCAAAACTTCAACTTCAGTGAAGGAAGAGACAAGGGAGTCTGCTTGATGATTTGAGATTGAGGCCCAATTAATATTATAAATGATCCAACCCCCTGTTTGTGAGTACTCACAAATATGCTTGAAGTGGTTTAAAGCTTCATTCTTTATGAGAGATTACTGGGTTAGAGCGGTACCATGAACATCTAACAATTCAATTATGGTGTTTTGGCATTTCCATGCTAAGCATGCATTATGGAAAAAAGCTATATTTTCACCACCTTCGAGCAGCCATGACCTTTTACATCCCTGGCTTAGCCTTTGAGCCTCTTTTAGAGCAAGAATGTGCAAGTCTGCTTTGATCGCATTTCTTTTTTGAATTTCAGCATCGGAAAGGGCACCGAAGGCTTCCAAAGCATCAATGACTTTTAGCTCTTTGATTATATTTGTCCTTTAAACTTTGGTGTATGCAAGGGACTGGGTGCACCATTCCATTACCTTGGAAGCAATTTGTCTTAGACGCCAGATGAAAGAGAACCCCAGGAAGCTTGTATAGGAAGAGAGATTCCACCACTGGGGAAATGACAAAACGAAATCCTTACTGGAGAGAAAATGTTGTCAAAACGGAAGGGACTGGGACCCCATGAAGGCTCGTCAGCAATCAAGAAGATAGGGAACTGATAGAACGTGACTCTAATAAGAGTTCTAGAAGTATTACTGACTGGGAACTGCTAACGCAAAAGAGCGCAAGTGCATGCTGTAACAACACAAGTAATATATATAGTATTCCAAGTATCGAACCCAGTTAACTACATAATTGCTCACAAGTTGCAACCGAAGGTAACCATGAAAATAAAGTTGATTTTTGGGGTTTTGTGCATGAAAAAGTAAAGATAACTGAAAAGGTATGGGAAAAACAAAGATGAGAAGCAGAGGATTCAATTATGATTCAACCCTAGGAAATGCGCCCACCATGCACTCGCAAATTGCCCAACTAAGTACGGCTATTTAAGAGATCTTGCTTATTGTGCCCGCATACTGACTCTGTTGAGTTTTGAAATAAATAAATTTGAATACACTTTGAAGAATGAATCCAAGAAAGAACAAAAGAACTTAAAAGTTGAATTAAGAGAAAAACAGAAATTTACAAAGTTGGAAAATAAAATAAAACAATATACAACTCCTAAAAACTTATAGAACTGAATGAAAAAATCTAAGAACAAAAAGAACCCTAAGATGTTCTTCCTTTCTAACTTGTTCTACCTTTTTCAAGGAGAATCAAGTACTTACTCTTCCTTCTTTCGAAGTTGGAGTCCGAATGGAATATGAACAGAGCTTAGGGGAGACTCGGAGTGGCGACTAAAACTAAAGAGAAAACGATAGAAATTTTGAATGAAGAGAATTTTCAACTCCGAGCTCTCTTTCAAATGAAGGATTGAGTCGCTTTTTATAGACCTCAAGGCCTAGGGTTTGCTGTCGAGATTAGTGTGGAGAAGCTTGGTCGATCATATCCCTTGATTTTCGGAGATTTGATTGAGAATATTTGATATGATCTGCAAATCTCGTGAATCTTGGAGAATATGTCGAAAAGGTCCATATGCAGCCACATTTGTGTGCACAATTGTGTGGTTGTCGAAATGGCCTAAATGCAGCAGCATATCTGGGCATATTTTGGGTCTTTCCTGCAACAGTTGAACTTTGGCTTCTACTCTCAAATGCTGGCGCATATTGGTCATATATCCCTAGGGTCATCTTTTAATTGCTTTAGTTGCTGCCATAATGTGGGCGCATTTGGGTCCCTTTTCAGCCTCTACACAAAATCAACAAAAATTAACAATTTCTTAACAAAAATGACCATAAATACAGTTTAAAACTTATTTTTACAAAATCAAGACTTCAAACACATGCAAAACTTGTTTTTACTTAAATTTGCACTAAATGACATGAAATATAACTTTAAACACTCGCTTTCTAAAAAAATAGCTTAGTTTTTTGTAAAGACCCGAACCTACTATGACTCCCTAATGAGGAAGCACGACCTAGTTACCTCGCTCATGCCTGAAATTTCGGCAGTATTACAGCATAACTAGGAGAAAGCCAAAATTTTCAAAGACCTGGAAAGAGACATAAACACTTCTATGTTTCAGAGAACAGACTAAACATCCACCAAACTAAGATAAATGATGCTGAGCTCAATCAACAGACAAAAGAACCTAAGAACTTCTAACTAAATACACGAAAGCGAAAGAAATTTAAACTTTACAGACCAACAAACAATAGGGAACAAAGAAACAAAACTTAAAACTAAACAGGGAAAAGAAATTTGGTGGAGTCTCCATAGTCTCGTCAAGTCGTCGTCTGCGTCATCCGCCCCAAGAATGTTCACAATTTGCAAAACAAACAAATTAGCAAGGATGAGTATAAACATACTTAGTAAGTAGCCCACTTAAGGGTCTAACATTTAAAGAAATCAAACCAAGAAGGAAACTGCCCTTACTCACACTCGTGCTTAGATTTCAAATACTTACTCCCGTTATTCTACAAGTCCATTTAACCTTTCTCAACATTCACCACTCCTTGACTCTAACTTCGTGTCATACCTGCGAGTCTTGTAACCTAGAACCCAAACCTGTGAAGGTCTATAACCCTCACACTCATCACAATAGAGAAATCACCCCCTAGGCTAGCACACAGGGGATAGGGAACGCATTCCCTATGCTCAACATAATGGGAAAAACATCCCTAAGCTAGCACACAGGCGCTAGGGAACGCATTCCCTACGCTCAACATAATGTGGAATCACCTCTAAGCTAGCACACAGGTAATAGGGAACGCATCCCCTATGCTCAACATAATAGGGAAATTACCCCTATTCCCTTATGCTCACCACATCACATGCGTTCTAGGCTTACAAACTCATACAAAACGATAGAGACAGGGTGGATAACGCTAATCCAATGTCTTTTTTACCAAATTTAGTACTTTGAAAATCTCCGAGTAAAGTATCTTTCTCAGGGCCACGCCCTCCTCCTGATCCGGAGTTAACAATCACAACCATCATCTCATAGTCAAGCCCCACGCACTTAAGTAACTATGATTCAAGTTTAGATTTAGTTTAATCTTACTTAGCCAACGTCTCATTCAATAACAACCAATACTCAATCATCAATGATCCATTAATTCCGCCCTATCGATAAAATAAGGTTGTCACATACATTCATTAAAATAAGGGCTTTATAAATAAACCCAATGGCTACTTACTTTCTAGGCCAGCACTAAAACAACACACTCCTCATTCTTTTAAGAAGTTATTCGTAGCATATGACCCAGGCCCACTTTCCATAAACAACCACAAATGCATCTTTGTGACCTTGCACCATAGATTACAAACTTGAATCTCAAGTATGGGCTTTCGCCCCAATACCACATTCCTAAATCAGCACTTTTCATAACTATATCCTATACATGTGCCAGCGACATATTAGCCTCTAATTATTTAATCCAGAATCCGGTCCCCTAAACACACTAGAATTTAGGACAACCACTGGTCATTGTATACCCTTAAGGTATTCTAATTCAACAACTAATTCAACCCAACAACTCCGACGCCCTGCACACGATCAACTCATCCATATCTGGAGAAAACTAAACTTTAACCAACCGCTTAAGTGTTTCAAACATTCTAAACTCTGTCAAATATTTCAACATCATATGTAGATTCTTGCTTAACCACTTATGATCATTCAGATATTCCAAGGCTCACTTATAACCAAACTCTAACGAGTTGTGCATAGTAAACATAACACACATCCCAGACCTTTTGGATATCATACTAGAGTCGATAGTCTTGAGCATTCCAAAGTAAATTAAGCCACTATTACCATTTTGACACGTGCTTAAGCAACTTAAGCTCAAGAACAACTAAGGATAGTTCAACCAATCACACCATGATCCACGTATTCACATTTGACACGCACGTTTATTCTCAAATCACCACAAACATGAACCAAACTCATTCTATTCCAACCTTGGCAAACTCTTAAGGCTCTACACATGCTAACTACAATATCTCGATACTTTAATCCCCTATTTCCAACTATAACCACATAATTAGGCTATTTACAGTTCACACAACATTCACATCGACCCACAAATCATTATATGCTTCACAACAAGATTTTCAAGCATGCGCTTAAAATGTACAAGTTCTTAAACATACAACATACTCAAATTGAAACTTAAAGGGGCTTAAAATCAAATTGCTACTTACCTTAAGCCGAATAAATAATTTACGAGCTTGATCCTTGCCCAAAATTTTACTCCAGAGCTTGCTGAAATTTTTATCAACTTAATCAAAATTCAACAATTAATTCTCCAATCACAACGAACTTCCTAAAATTACATCCAACAAATCCGATTTACCCAAAGGCTAGAACAATACCAAAACATACTTATAATCCAAAATAACACCTTGAATCAACACCGAAACACTTACCCACGATAAAACGAACTGAAAGCTCGCTGGTTTGACTCCGAATTAGCTCGATTTTGCAAATCCAAGACCCAAATACTATGGGTAATCTAAAATTAAATCCGAATCTTTATGGGTTAGCTTCAAAATTACTAGAACTATCAAAACATCTTTACCAATCCAAAAATCGCTTTGAATCAATATTCATATACGTACCCACTTTGAATCGGAACCAAACGAAGCTATACAACCATCGAGCTTGTCGAAAATTTTGGCCCCGAACCATCACCCTCCTTGCTGTCTGCACAAAACCGAGAGGGAGAAAGAAACGGGGGGGCCAGCGGCGGATTGGGCTGTCGACGGGAGGGGAAGATCGGAAACTGAGAGAGAGAAAAGGAGATGATCGGCGAGTGGGTATCGGCTTCACGGAGAAATGGCTGCGGCGAGGGGAGCTCGGCGTGCGGAAGAAAGGAGCTGCAACAAATCGGCCGGCGGAGTTGGTCGCTGAACGACGGGGAGGGAGGAAGAGAGAAACCGAACGGAGAGAGAGAGAGCACGACAGAGAGAGAGGGAGAAAATCGGGAGTGAGGGACTTTCAGGAGGAGAGGGAAGGAAAAATTGAAGGAGAAGATGAAGATGAAGATAAGGATGAGAGGAAGATTAATTTTTTTTACGAAAATTTACAAAAATGCCCTTTTTCTCATTCCATATTTGCCCTTTCTTAAAAATCAATTTCAAATTAACTCCAAAATCCAAAATACTTGTTATTATTTTAAAAAAAAAATTATTCCAACTCAGTTCCAGAATTTCGAAATTAATGCTCCTAAATAATCCAGGCATTACATTTTTACTTTAGGTTTTGTTCCATTTTGGTCCTTGTACTTTTAAATGTTCAATTTTAGTGTCTGTACTTTTAATAAAGCTTAAAATCGATCCCTATGATAAGTTTGAAGTTAATTTTTATCGAAATTGGTTAAATAATAATAATAATTTTAACACAAGAAAAGACACTTTAAAAAAAAAAAACACAAGAAAAGACACAATGTGAATCTATTTTCAAAATTTATAGAGGGAAAGCTAATAGAGACTATTTTTTTTTAAAGAAAAATTCACAATAAACTAAGAGTAGGGACCAATTTTAAGTTTTATTGAGAGTAAAGGGACTAAAATTGGACATTTGAAAGTATAGGGACAAAAATGGAACAAAATCCAAAAGTACAGGGACTAAAATAGTATTTTAACCTAAATATTAATAGATATGTTTTTTTTTTAAATATAATAATAATAGAGATTGCTAAAATGATCATTTTTCTTTATCATTATAGACTTTTACGAAATTCCATATGCTCATTTTTCCAATCGAGGTCTACTTATTATTTTCAACAACATGAAGATTAGTAAAATAATTAAGGATTGTTCTCAAATGCACCTTGAGAAATATGTGTACTTTATCCAATTAATTCTTGGAACCACCATCTTTTCAAGGTTACCATTAGAGTTATCCAATTAATTCTTGGAACCACCATCTTTTCAAGGTTACCATTAGAGTTATCAACTTAACACTTATCGACACTTCATCTTCTTTTGGGAACTACCATCTTTTCAGAGTTATCACCGTCACTTATTATAGAATTATCATCTTGACACTTGTTACTAACATTGCCACCTTTCAGCACCATCATAACCAATTTTTTCATCCATATTGTTATGGGTGAAATTGGACCAACAAGAACGGGCTGAGTGAAAGGCTACTATAAAGGGCCAAACGAGGAAAAGAAGCCCAATATGAAGTCAAAGCAGACCACAACAGAGAGGAAACCGGCCCAGGACAGGAAAGGACAAAGAAACAGGCTTGGGTCAGTTGGCCTTGACCTGGCCAAGGCCGACCACATGGCAAGGCCCCTCATTTGGCCTTGTCTTGGTTTGCCATGGCTCGAATAGTCTCGATCTAGCTCCATTCGGTCATTTCGTTCCCAATTGAAGACGGAAACCCACCTAAACTCTCCCAGAACTCTACACCGATGTCCAGGTTTTTCTTGTTTTGCAAGCCACGTTCTTTCCCCAAGAATACAAATTCATCGTCGTTGTCATGTGGAGGTCAGATGAGATTTCTCCTGTCTAAAATTTAGCAACAATAGTTGGAGCTGAAAGAATGAACGTTTCACTCCGCAACGGAAGCATTGGATCGTCTTTGATTTTATTTAAAATTAAACTAAAACAAATAAGATTAAGCAAATTTACTTGGAGTAAATATGGAGATATTTATGGCGGGTTTTTATCTCCTCCACAAAGTCTTCATGGCTATGACTCGAACACATGACCAAGGCTTGTGGGAGCCTCTTGAAAGAAAATCCACAAGAAATTGGAGAGGAAGAGGTCTAGAGAGAATTCCCTTTGGGCTTGGATTTTGTTGGACTAGGACCTCTCATTTGGGTTATGTCTAAAATTTGGCCCAAATTATACATATTTGGATTTGCCACAATTTAATTTAGGGATTCTTATAAATTTGCAATTGATCCCTAATTAAATAAATAATTTTTTCATTAACTTTAAATAATGACATGACAATTTATGATTGGTCAAAATTTCTATTCCAACAATGAATATCATAGATATACATTCAAATGTTGGAAGATTGATAAATAAAATATAATTTATGGATAGATATACGATTATTGGTGTTTTTTGGAAAAAAGTTCAATTTATACCCCTGAACTTTGGGGGTTGTATCAATGAAAACCCTAAACTAATATATGTATCAATTTAAACCATAAACTAATATTTATATCAATTAAAAGTCTGAACTTTCGTAAGTATATCAATTTACACCATTTATTACCTTTTGTTAAAAAATCGTTAACTTCACACGGGGGAGACTTATAATTGTATCAATTTACATTCCTAAACTTCTATGAGTGAATCAATTTAGACCATCCATTTGAAAATTGTTCATGCATCATTTTTTTTGTTGCTTTAGTAAGATTTTTGGAGGAAAACAATGTTATTTAGGTAAATATGAGTTGATTTTATATTGAATCAAGTGAAAATAGTTCTGCATTTGATTTGTTCCATGAAAATGATAAAATGTTTGTGCAATTTGAATCACATCAACTAATACGAGCCTAAAAATTTTATGGCTGTATTTTTGTAATTTATTGTTACATTATGTTTTAATTATTCTATAATTTGGGTACTTTTTACATTATATGCTCACTTTTGTTAAATCTTTATAATTTAGAAAGGTAATAAAATATGCAACTATTTTTGTTGGTTTGTTTGTAAGTGAAACTAAATTAAATGAATGATAATGTTGTGAAAGACTAATTATCTCGAGGTTTTGTTTCGCACGTACAAATTAATTGAATTTTCTGCATTTATTAAAGTGATCACTCAATTTATTTTTCTCTATTTAGCATGTTTTTCAACATTCCATTGCTAAAACATGTGATTGAAAAATGTGTAAAAAAAATGAAGTACAAGTATTGAAAAATGTGTAAAAAATGAAGTATAACACAACAAGTTTAAGTACCTCACATAATGCAAAAAAAAAAAAGAAAAAAAAACTGTAGCATATAATGTAACACAATACCCAAATTATAGAATAATTAAAAAATAATGTAACAGTAAATTATAAAAATACAACCATAAGATTTTCAAACTCGAATTAGTTGACGATGTCATCCAAGTTGCACAAACATTTTATCATTTTCATGGAAACAAATGTCTCGATAACTATTTTCACTTGATTCAATTTAAAATCAACTCAAAATTACTTAAATAACATTACTTTTTGCCAAAAATCTTACCAAGGTAGTAAAAAAATTATGCACAAACAATTTTCAAATGGAGGGTCTAAATTAATTCAGTTATAAAAGTTTAGGGGTGTAAATTGATACAATTATAAGTCTCCCACGTGTGAACTAACTATTTTTTAATTGAAGGTAACAAAGGGTGTAAATTGAATACACATACGAAAGTTCAGGATTTTAATTAATACAAATATTAGTTTAGGATTTTAATTGATGAAACCTTCAAAGTTCAGGGGTATTAATTGATTTTTACTTTTTTTTTTAAAGATAATTAGCAAATGAATGTATAATTAATAAGGAAATTGTAATGGGTAGCAAAAAATATTAGTATATTTGCAAATCTAGCCATGGTTTTTGAGATTTGCAAATATAGTAAAAAAATTTAAATCTAACTTTATTTTTTTTATCATTCCAATTTTACATTCATTAGTGTATCAGCATGTATATCAGTAGTATATTACCGATATACTATTGATATACTTCTTTTTAGGTATATCAGTCAAATAATATACTCTCTATGAAGTATATCAAATGAAGTATATTAATAGAATATCAGAGATATTTTGCATATCACTGACATAATTCTTAAGACATATTTTAGAGTAATTTTAAACATGATAAAAGTGATTTTGAAAACGCTACCATTCAATGCTTTGGAGCTCCAACAACTAACATTGTCTTTTTTTCTGCTGACACAGTTTTGTCTATCCCCTCATTTACGACGGATGATGAAGACGACACCACTCTTGATGTTAGGCAAGAAAGGGATTGGAGAGTGGAATCGTTAAAACCAAGTTTGGAGACTGTTGAAATGACAGGTCTTCATTCGTGTGGTCTTTCTTGCGAAAGCAGATTGTTTTAAATAATTCGAATGCTTTTCATCTTTTTCAATTTGAATGCCCTTCATCACTTTGGACAATCCCACATGTTAGATTGGGTTTTATGGCACAGACCAATCATTTTCGTAGACAATTCTATTCAAAAGCTTAAGTGGATGGATTATAGTAAATTTACTTATATCAACATTCTAACACTCTTCGTCACTTGTGGACTTGAAAATTTGTAAGAGGTCAAACCAGTGGAAATCAATATTAATTAAAGAGGAAATGACATTAACAAGGGTTTGAACTTAGAACTTGTTACTCTGATACCATGTTAAAACGCCAATCAACCTACAAGCTTTAAGCTGATGAGTTATGATAAATTTAATTATAAACACTCTAACATAACCCCACTAAAAAATTTCAAGTAGAAAATATTTGTATATTTATCAAACTCATATTTGATTTAGAGTCTTGTTTTTCCTCATCCAAATTGAAATTGGTGTTTCATGAATAAGCCAAATTCAGCCATTTCTTTTACTTGCATTACTTATTGATTTCATCGGAAGTTCCTTTGAATGGATTGAACTCTTCAATCACTTGTGAGGTTGGTGAATTAAAGACAAACTTTAAAATGAAGCATGTAGATGTAGGTCCGATGGAGAGAGAGAAGGAAGAGACTAAATTTCAACTTTCATAATTAATGTACAACTTGTTAAATCACCAATCAATTCAATAGCTTAAATTGATAGTTATGATAAATTTGATCTTATATCAATACTTTAACACAACTAGTTATCTTCTTCAAGAACTCATCCGAACCACTCTATTTCCTCTAAGGATAAAATTGACACAATTTAAAATGAGAGTGGAAAATTAACACATAAAATTTCTCCTCATTGTACTTTTTATAGATACTATAAATTAGAGATTATATACACACATAGGATATAGGATACATTTGTTTAAGATCAAATGAAGTTGTCTAACTTTTGGGAATATTTTTCCAAATGTGATGGATTTAACTATGTGCTTATTTTTTATCGTATAAAAATAACTCGAATTTCTTAATTGGGTAATTTACTTTCTAAGAATGTTCTAAAAATCTAAGAATAGCACTAAAAGTCTTATTTAAGAGAACTCTGTTTCAGTTTCTGAAATTGGTTAAGAAATCAAAATAATATTATTAAAGGGTTAAAAGCAAAATCTGCTAAAAAAAAAGGTTAAAAACAAAATAAACAAATTGTGAATAAACAAATCTAACTTTTATTTTTTCAAAAAAAAAAACATAAAAACATTATGGTGCCTAAAAGAATTAGTTTTATTTTAATATTTTGACCAATAATTATTGAACAATACTTGGCTGCATTGGACAGGAATCTCCCTGCCCCACCATTCAATCCTTGACAATAAGGAGAGAGGAAACACTGCTAGGAGAGAGAAAGATAAAAAATATTTTCTCTCTTTTTGTTGTCAATGATTTAATGGTGGGGGCAAGGAGATTCCTGTCCACTAGAGTGCAGCCAAGTATTTTTCATAATTATTAAATAGTATTTTTTCAAAAGATCAAAAATCAAACAAAAAACTGAGGAAGAAAACTAACCTTTTGTAAACAAAGAACTAAAAGTAAAGTAGAACCAAACTTTTCTTCCTTTTTCTTTTTTAACAAAATGGAACCTAACTAATTAACAAAGAAATATTCCATAAAGATCGAGTTAATATACTTGATTCAGTGCTTGATCGGGTTAACATTCCATAAAGTTCGAGTTAATCTAGAAGCAATAATAATGTATATAACTGAACTCATGTATATAACTCATTAAAGGGATTTTTATGATTGAGAGATAAGGCTCAACTACCTAAGTTCAAATTCTCAATCTCATTTTTCAAACATAATTTAACGGTAATTAGTATGTGCTCCTTTCCTTGAAATTGGAGGTTCAATTCTTCATGCTCCACATTTTGTTTTTTTTTTTTTTTTAAAAAAAAAAAACTCAATCTCCATTCATATATTAGTTTATATGTTTTATTAATATTTAGATTTAGGGGCAAGATTAACATAGAAGGGTAAAATTTAACCTTGATACTTTTTTTAAGCACAACAAATGTGGGATATGTAGATTTGAACCTCTGACATCAAAGGAAGGGGTACATGTCAATTTACCACTTAGCTATGTTCACTTTGACAAATGAAATTGAGAATTTGAACTTACACGGTTGAGCCTTCTGTCAATCATAAAAATCCCTTTAAAGATTAACCTTGATGTTATATATGATCTCACCATTTTAAAGATTTAAGGAGTAAATTAGAAGAAAAAGCTCTAAAAATTTAATTTTTAATATAATTTTTTTTAGTGAAGAAACTAGGTTAAGTTACAAGCTTAGTCCATGGAGTACTTTCATGTAGTGTATAGTAAGTTTCTGAACTTTAGAAAGAATCTAATATGTCCCTAAACCTTCAATTTTGTGTCTAATAGTTCTCTAAATTTTAAAAATGTGTCAAATATGTCATTGAACTTTCAATTTTGTGTCTAATAAGTCTCAGACATATTCAACAATTTTCAAAATTAATGAATCTATTATACATATAAAATTAAATTTTGTATCTAATAGAACATCAAACTTTGAATTTTGTGTCCAATAAATTTGTGAATTTTAAAAAATATCGAATAGGTTAAAATTGAAAACCCAGGGAGTTGTTAGACACAAAAATTGAATGTTAATAGATTTATTAGACATTTTTTAAAGTTCAAAGACCTATTATACTAAAGTTAAAATTAAAGTTCAAAAACTTATTTGATACAAACTTAAAAGTTGAAGGACAAAATTTGTAATTTAACTAAGAAACCATGAAGCGACTATTTTCGCTCCATTTGCATGCCATGTCAATTCATTAATAGTGCATGCTATTCTCTATTGCGAAATAGCAGCATATATTCTTTTCCTTGTGGCGACGGTTGGGTTATTATTAATGTAATACTTTAATCAATTATCCCCAAGATTTTGTTGGCTTCTTCTTTATAGAAAGTATTCAAATTCTTCGGCGTTGTAATTTTGAAGATTCACTTTCTCCCGCAAGGAACAATTAGCAGTTTGAAATGATTCTTCATTCTCTTCTCACTTGTCAGCTTTTGTACAGACAAAACTTTCTAACTTATCCATTTCCTAGTTTATCATCATTTTTTTTTCTCGATAGTTATTTTTTTTTTAGTTTTGCAGATACTGAAAAATAAAAGGGTTATTCAAAATTATTTTTAAGAACTAGGGCACAATCAACCATACAAGTTAAGATTATTATCATATTGAAATAACTATATATTGATAAATCTATGATTTTAAAAATAAGTGATTCTGTATGTTAAAAAAAATGTCATATATAAGAATATAGTAAAGAAAAACAATTTTTTTACAAAAAAAAAAAAAAAAAGGAAAAAAAATCAATTTATACCAATTGAAGTTGTATCAATTAAAACTCTAAATTTACATATTTAAATCAATTTAGATCCTCCATTAGGATTCTGTTTTAAAACCATTAATACATAGTTTTGTATAAGACTTCTTTAAATACAAGGATTAACGAAATATTATAGAAAAATGTAGTATCGACTTTCATTAATATGAGTAATTTTTCATCTTTTATTTTTCTCTATTTTTCTCTACTTATTTAAGAAAAAATACGTGATAATTTTTCTTGCTACTTGGATAAGATTTTGGGAGAAGAATAATTTTATTTAGGTGATTTTGAGTTGATTTTAAATGGAATCAATTGAAAATAGTTATAAATTATTAAATAGGAGTCTAAATTGATTCTCATATGAAAGTTTAGAGTTTAAATTGATGCAATTATTAGTTTGGAGTTTTAGATGACACAATCCTCAACACTTAGGGTATAAATTGATTTTTTTCCCAAAAATAAAACAATTATTCGCAAACATGTCCTGATCATCTTTGTTATGAGAATTATTTGAAAATAGTTTTAAAAAGCCCTAATTCTTTTCTACTTAACCTATGAAATTTTTTAATCTTCTATTACATGTAATTTAAATTAAATCATTATTAGAAAGTAAATGAGTTTCATATATATATATATATATTTATTTATTTATTTATGAGTTCAAAGTTATAATACCTTAATTAGTTGAATTATACTCATGTTGGGAAATGATTTTATAGCTTCGTTCAATCGGCATGTACATAAACCCCATATAAAACATAAGAGCAAATAATTAAGAGCCCATTTGATAATAATTTAGCTTTTAAAAATTTTATTAACTATTTGTTTGTCTTATGTAACAAGAATTTTTTTAACCATTTTTTATATAAACTCTGTAATCTATTTTTGAAAACATTATATATATATATATATTTAAGAAAAATAAATTGAGACTCATAAATTAGAAGTATTTGTTATAAATTATATTTAAAGTTTAAATATTGTTTGGCTATATTTAAACTTTAAAAATAATTTATAACAAATACTTCTAATTTTTTTAATTTTTAAAAAAAAAAATTATTTTAAAAAGTAAAAAACTAAGACCTCATTTGATAACTGATTTTTTGTTTTGAAAATTAAGCTTATAAACATTACTTCGTCCTATGAGTTTCTTTTTTTTATTATTTATTTTTTATTACCGTTTTCAAAAATCAAGCCAAGTTTTGAAAACTAAAAAAAAATAGTTTTTAAAAAACTTGTTTTGTTTTTTAAATATGGCTAAAAATTCAAATGTTTTCTTAAGAGAGATGAAAACTATTGTAAAGAAAATATGAAAAAACAATTAAGCACAATTTTCAAAAATCAAAAACCAAACCGTTATTAAAGGAGGCCTAAATAGATGTTAGCAAGAAACTTTAATTTTAAATCACAAAAGGAATATTTATCAAATTGAGTTCTAAAACTAAAAAAAAAAAAGACCCCTATAGTTTATATGTGACATTACTGTGAGTTACATTAGAAAAGCATTTTATGGGAGTTGAAAATCAAACAAAAAGATTTTCAACGCAAGTATCATAGCTGAAAGTATTTCAATCATTTTTGCTAGCTGGATGGGTTAAAACCTTTCTAATTCTTCGAAATTTTCCACCTCAGTGTTGGTGAAGTTAACATTTAAAAAATTATTTAATAAAATAAATAGAAAAACTAAAGGAACATACTGTAAAGAAGTATGATCCACTTGCTAAATAGGGGCCTCCACTAAAAAAAGCTCAGATCCAGCAGCACAAATTCTTTTCTTCAGACAAGAAGAACACTGGTAATTTCCTTCAAACTCCTTTGCCTTTTTTTCTCTTCTTGAACATCTCAATGTGCATAAATAGAGGTTAACAAATCCAATCAACAACACAACCAAGCTTTGCACCTTTTCTTTATTATTACTTTTTTTGTTTTCTCTTCTCTCTACACCCAAACCATGGCTACTGCACTCAAGCTACCCACTGTTGCACCTGCATTGGTTCATTCTAAGCATTCATCCACCCTCAAGGAGGAGTTGACCGTGAAATATTACTCCGACGACCTCGTCACCGGATACATTTATGCCAAACATCGCGACGACGACACGACCAAAATCGATCTCCCCCATTACATCTCAGTTATTGAGAGCATTATCACCTCTGCTGATCGAATTGCCGACGCTGTTCATCGGGTACTACATTAAGATTATAAACAAACATTTTATTGGTTTTATTCTATTTGATGTTATTTCCATTTTGCAATGAATAATTATTATCATATCTATGTAGGGTACTGATGGGCAACTAGCATATTCTGATGAAGCTATGGCATTCAATGTTGCGATGGAACCTCCACTTTGTACTCTTCACAATATCTCTAGCGAGGTTATAGTTCATAAAATTTACATATGGTTTGATAACTATTTGATTTTTTAGTTCTGATTTTTAAAAATTGTACTTATTTTCTCACAATTTCTTTATCATGGTTTTCATTTTTTTTATGAAAACATTTCAAGATATTTTTAAATACTATATATATTTTTTTAGTTTTCAAAACTTAAAAATAGTATTTATAAGCTTAATTTTCAAAAATAAAAAACTAAATAGTTATCACACAAGTCTTATTTATTGTTTATTGTGATCCCGTTTAATAATAGAATATATATAATGTCTTCAGCTGTCATGCAAGGATCCGGGGATAGAAAAAACACACGAGACCACACTACAAATCTTCGAAACATTGACAAATTATCCATGGGAAGCCAAGGCAGCTCTCACTTTGTTAGCCTTTGCAACAGATTATGGAGACTTATGGCATCTCTACCATTATTCCCAAACAGATCCATTGGCTAAGTCTTTGGCAATTCTCAAGCGAGTAGTTTTGTTGAAGAAGCACTTAGACTCGGTTCGATACCGACAAGTGCTTCTCAGCCCCAAAAGTTTGATCCAAAGCTGCTTGCTAGCAATTAAATACATGAATCAAATTAGAGAATTCTCCAAATATGATGTTAAGGAACTTCCTGAGTTACCTTCAGCTCTTCGTCAAATCCCATTAATTACTTATTGGGTTATTCACACTATTGTTGCTTCTAGAATTGAGCTCTCCAGCTATGTTAGTGAAACTGAGTAAGTATTTCTTTTTATCTACTTTTCTAATTAAATATGTTATTTACTTTGTTAATTCAATATGAATTTTGTTTTTTCAGGAATCAACCACAAAAGTATTTGAATGAACTGTCTGAAAAGATCGCGATCGTAATCGCAGTACTCGAAAAGCATTTAGACGCCATCCGAGAACAATATGGTTAGAATAATTTACGATCTTCATTGATATTATTGGTTGTCAATTTTATTTTGGTATGACCTGAAAAATAAACATTATATTTTGTTGTGTTTGATGCAGAGGAGGTTGATCTCTACCGGTGGCTGGTTGACCACATTGAGCATTATCACACTGACATTGCAATTGTTATTCCTAAGCTGCTTAGCGGCAAAACTGAAACCAGGCCACTTCTTGACGGCTCTACCCTAAGAGAGGTCTCTTCTATATCATAACATCTTTATTATTATAGTGCACAAAAGAAACTACTATTGCTCTAAGAGGTATTCTCATGCTGGAGGATGAAAATATCAACATCAATATCACGATTTCAATTTTATGGATATATCGTTGTCGATGGTATCTTTTATATTTTATGGGTATTTATAAAAATAGTGAAAATATAGATTAATTCTCAATGTTGATGTTGAACCCTTCGATTTACGACATATTGATGGATATTTTCATCCTTACAGGTTAGCATTCAAGAAGGTTTATCGGGAAAGAATGTCATATTGGTAATTTCTGAATTGAATATCTTAGATGATGATATCAGAGCTCTTCATCAAGTTCACAATGAATTGAAACGAGACGATAAGTACGAGATTGTTTGGATTCCGATTATCCCAGAGTCGTACCATGAAGAAGATAGAAGAAAATATGACTATTTGCGATCTACGATGAAATGGTATTCAATACATTTTACTACAAAAATTGCTGGCATGAGATATATTGAAGAGAAGTGGCAATTTAGGGAGGATCCACTAGTTGTCGTACTCAACCCACAGTCTAAAGTGGAATTCACAAATGCAATTCATTTAATCCGAGTTTGGGGAACGGAAGCAATCCCTTTTACTCATAATAGAACTGACTTTCTTTTGAGAAAACATTGGCCTGAATCAACCCTAGCCAAGTTCACTTATCAACCAAGATTACAGAGTTGGGTATGTATATTTTGATCATTAAACTCCCCTTTCACAACCATTTGATTTTTGTCTTTTGGTTTTCTCACATTTTCTTTACGATGTTTTTCATCTAGATTCTTAGCTAGATTTCAAAAACAAAAACAAGTTTTAAAAAACTACGGCTCCATTTGATAACTATTTAGTTTTCGAAAATTGTGATTGTTTTCTCATCATTTCTCTATAATAGATTTCATATCTCTTAAAAAAAGATTTGAATTCTTAGCCAAATTTCAAAAATAAAAATAAAATTTTGAAAACTACTTTTTTAGTCTTCAAAACTTGACTTGATTTTTGAAAACATAGGTAAACATAGGTAAAAAAATAGATAATAAAACAAGGAAACCATAAGTGGGAGTAATATTTATAAGCTTAATTTTCAAAAACCAAAACAAAAAAACCAAATAATTATCAAACGATGCCTATTTTTTTTTAGTTTTCAAAACTTTGGCTTGGTTTTTGAAAACGTTAATAAAAAGTAGATAAGAAAACAAAGAAACTCATAGATGGAAGTTGTGTTTATAAGCTTACTTTTGAAAAACCAAAAACAAAAAACCAAATGGTTATCAAACCAGGTTTAAATACTGTTAAATATTGTGTGCATTTTGTTTCTCCGCTCATTCTTTTATTTGTTTCAATTATTATCTTTTGTCTTAATATTTACTCTTTCAATCAGTTCAACCAAGAGAGAAGCATCATATTCTACGGAGGAAAAGAACCCAAGTGGATCCAACGATTCGAGGAGAGGGCAGAAATTTTGAAAAATGATCCTTTAGTAATCGAAGGACGTTCATTTGAGATCGTACGCATTGGAAAGGACATAAGAGGAGCGGATGATCCTGCACTCATGGCTCGTTTTTGGACCACGCAATGGGGTTATTTTATAATCAAGAGTCAAATAAAAGGTTCAAGTGCAAGCGAGACAACAGAAGATATCTTAAGATTGATTTCTTACGATAATGAAGATGGTTGGGCAGTTCTTACTGTAGGCCCAGCGCCTGTGCTAGTTGGTCGTGGCAATTTAATCTTGAGATTGCTAGAGGATTTCCCAAAATGGAAGCAAACTTTGCGGCTCAAAGGCTTCCCCGATGCTTTTAGAACATACTTCAATGAGTTGGCTGCCAAGACCCACCAATGCGATCGAGTTATTCTTCCAGGATTCAGCGGATGGATTCCTATGATTGTCAATTGTCCTGAATGTCCTCGCTTCATGGAGACTGGTATTAGCTTCAAGTGTTGTCACGGCGGTCCTCACATTTGATGATGATTTCCATTCATCAATCTAAGTTGTTACGTTACTACTATTATTACTACTACTATATTATTAAAATAATGAGCGATATTATGCCATTTATATATTATTGCATCTTATTTCATGTTTCCTCATTAAAATCGAGTCCAGTTGGTCTAGGCTTCTAGCTACTGGGTAAGCTAATGTATGCTTTGTATTACTTAAATCATTGATAATCAAATGTTTCTGAACTACATCCAATAAAGGGCGTTGGCTAGTTGCTTTTCGTTTTCATTATCTATATTATTGTAGTGTTTACTAAGATCTCGCACCAATTTCTTGCTTTCTAAATGAACTTTTAGCTTTACTCTTTATGCACATCTTTTTTGGGGGGAGAATTTTCTTCACTTTCTTATTAATATTCCTGATCTTTAGATATATTTCTTCTCTCTATTAACTGATCTGTTAATACGTACAAATCTTGATTACACAGTTTATCTCTTCAACTGTTCTCATTTTATCTATCTACCTATGTATGTATAATTGTTTTTAGCAATGATATGAAAGAAGTGATTGTTTAAATTCTATTTTTTAATATATATATTCTTTTGATTAAAATAGATAATTTATCATGCTAAAGTGGCAATAAAAAGATTAAATTTACCGTGGTAATCATTTAATAAGGTACCAGAGTAAAAAGTCTTAAACGATTTGCATAAAATTTCAATTCAACTGAAGATAATTCTAATTTCCTTGAATTTCACAAACTGATTATACGCGAATATATATAATAAAAGAAAGATGTTCAGCAAGCTATTAAAATAGGAAAGTTTTGACATCAGAAATGCAATCTACTATGGTAAAAAAGGGAATAATCTTCTTTTCTATGTAATGATGCAATGGTTGAGGGAAGACAATTGGTGTGATTGTCTTTGAATTAAACACTGATTTGGAGGGATTATTTGTAACGCCCTGGCTTTTTCAAGAATGTTAATTTTGAAATTTTAGAATTTAATTTGAAATAATTCTCAATTTGCAATTTTGTTGGGCTAATTTGAAATTTCATGGTTTGAAAGGGGCATTTTTGGAAATTGGAAAGTTGTTTAAAAATAAATAAATAAATAAAAGAAAAAGAAAAAAAAAGCCCATCCTTATCCACTATATATATATTTATTATTATTATTATTATTATTATTATTATTATCTTTATTATTCTTTTTATTATTCTTTTTTTTTCTTTTTTTTTCTCTTCTCCTTCCTCCCGATGCTCCTCTCACCGAACCCTCTCTCTCTCTCTCTCTCTCTTTCTTTCTCTTCCTCTCACTCTCTCTCTCTCTCGGCCGAACCCATCCATCTGCTTGCTTCTTCTTCGTCTTCTTTCTGCCGGCAGCCACCGCAAGCATCTCCGACCAAGTGCTCGCCGGAGTTCAATCGCCGGCCTTCTCCTTCTTCTTCTTCCATCAGCCGCTAGTAGCTCGCCGGAGCTCGATCCTCGCCGCCGGCTGCTTCTTCTTCTTTGTTGGCTGCAACCCACGAAGAACACCCATCCTCCTCCGGTTTTCGCATGAGCTTCAGCCGTTCATCACCGGTATCTTCTTCGTTTTCTTCCTCTGCCGACAGCCACAGCCGAACCCATCCATCTGTCTTCTCCTTCTTCCTCGCTCACCGCCGCGTAGCCCGATCTCCAACTGAACAAGACACAGTCGCCGGAAAACCCAGATCCGCGAGCCTCGCACGAAATCAGGCCCTCATGCTCTCTCACGTGCCGATCGGAAGTCCCACGCGCCGCCGTCCGCCGCCGTCTCTGATTCCAATTTTCGAGCCTGAACAGTCCCGGTTACGATCGTGTTCCGATATGGGATATTGATTTGAGAATCAAACTATGGAATTGGAGACAAATATATAAATTTCCAGCAAGGTTAAAGGTTCGGCACGGTCACTTTTATTTGGGTTAAGCAGGAAGACCAGAGTTTGAAAGATATTCTCACTGTTAGAATAATATTAATTATTCTATTCGATGTAAGTAGTCATTTGGATTTAAGCCATTTAAATTCCTTTTGATTGAAATGTATGTTTGATAGTTTGTTAAATTTCGAAAGCGTGCTTGAAAGCGGTGGTTATGAGATATGAAAAGGTTAGTGGTTATGTTTAGAAGTAATCTTGAGCTAAAACGGCCTAAGTTGTGGTCATAAAGGAATTAGTGGCTTAAAGTTTCAAGTTTAATATGTTAGCATATGAACCTCTTTAAGAATTTGTTCGAGGTTGTAATTGGACAAGCTTGGACATGAATGTGGTGATTTGTGAATAGTCATTCTTGCCTAAATTATGAGTATGTGCACGATGTCGTAGTTGGTTAAATCAATATAAGAATTATTGTGTTGGGCTTAAGATTGCCTGAAACTTGTTGCTACTTTAGTTAAGGGATTCAAAGTTACAAGTGAATGGATGAAAATGTGCCGAGGGTTATAAATGAATTTGATTATAGCTTACCCTTGTAAGTATAAATGTGTGGATAGATGTGTCAAACTAAACAGTTGTAATCGTTTGGACTTTTGAGATGTTTGGTTAGCTGTGGAGTGCAGAAAAGTTGAATTTTAGATTGATTGGTTGATTGGGTTCAATGCTTTTGGGTTCAGTTTGAGTTAGGGGCTGAAGTAGAGCACCCTAAAGTTATGCCATACTCAGGGTTGGGGACCGTATTTTATGTGTTCAGAATGGCCTTATGTTTGGGCTGATTTAACGAGTTTTGGATGGGTCCGAATGTGAGTAGAGAGGTACTGGTCGTCCTGATTTCTAGAGTGGTTATGGAACTAAATTCTGGATTAAAAGGGATGGAGGGCTATGTGCCACTAGCACAGGTATGTGCTTGTGAACTATGGGCCAGGTTGTGAACGTGGTCCGGATATAACAAATGATTTTGGTATGGTAGATTACCCTCGAGATTCCAAAAGTAGTGCAAAAATGCAAGGAGCTTGATAAAATAAGAGCCACCTGATCTTATGTCTCTCCTGGGCGAGTCTGTAACTCTAGGTTGACTAGATGTGATGAGAGTGAGGGATTGTGTTCCTTCACTGTGGTGCTAGCTTAGGGGTGATTCCCCAATTATGTTGAGCGTAAGGATTGTGATCCTTAACGCCTGTGTGCTAGCTTATGTGTGATTTCCCACTGTGTTGAGCGTAAGGATTGCGATCCTTATGGCCTGTGGTGCTAGCTTAGGGGTGATTCCCCAATTATGTTGAGCATAAGGGATGCGTCCCTTATTGCCTGTATGCTAGCATAGAGGGGTGATGTTCTATTGTATGTAGGCGTGAGAGTTATTTGCTTTCACGGCCTTAGTCAACCTAAGTTACATGGCTCGTTGGTAGTGCTCGAGACAATGCCTTACCGGGATGGACTCAGGTAGAGTGTGCGATCGATAGTTGGATGGTTGATGAGTTGAGATTAAGAAGCAGATGTACGTGTCAGGACAACTTTTGTGTTGATGATGCTAGCATAGGGGCGTTATCCCCAGAGTAATGAGTTAGGGGGCGATTCCCCTAGAGTGTTGATGAGGCTAGCATAGGGGCGTTATCCCCAGAGATTTGTGACGAGCAAAAGGGTTGCGATCCTTATTGCCGTGGGTGCTAGCATCGGGGCGAGGACCCCAGAGATTTATGTTGAGCGTAGGGAATGCGTTCCCTAGCGCCTGTGAGCTAGCTTAGGGGTGATTCCCCACTGTGTTGAGCATAGGGATGCGTTTCCTATTGCCGTGTGCTAGCTGAGAGATGATTCCCCAGTATGTTGAGCGTAGGGATGCGTTCCTTAGCGCCTGTGTGCTAGCCTAGGGGTGATTTATCTGTTGAAATGAGTGTGAGGGTTATAGACCTTCACAGGGTTGGGTTCTATGTTACAGGACTCATAGGTATGACACGAAGTTAGGTTTGGCTAGTAGTGAATGTTGTGGAAGGTTAAATGGTTTCTTTAAACATTGGACCCCTAAGTGGGCTACTTACTGAGTATATTTATACTCATCCTTGCTACTTTGTTTGTTTTGCAGATTGTGCACATGTTCGGGGTGGATGACGCAGGCGACGACTTGACGAGACTATGGAGACTCCCCTAGTGTTCCTTTCCTTGAACGTTTACTCTTAGTTTTGTAGTTTGTTCTTTGTTGTATTGTTGATCTGTAAATTCTAAATATTCTTAGTTTTCGTGTATTTGATTAGAGTTCTTAGAATTCTTGTGTTTGATGTTGAAGCTCAGCATATTTGATGTAGTTTGTTGGATGCTGAGTGTTTTATCTGAGTTATAGAAATGTTCTTCATTCTTATCAGGTTGTTGTAGAATTTTGGTTTCTCCTAGTTACGCCGTCATGCTGTCGAAATTTCGGGCATGAACGAGGTAACTAGGTCGTGCTTCCGCTTTAGAGTGTCGTAGTAGGTTCGGGTTTTACATTATCCCTGAAATATAACTATTAAGAATGGAATGGGAAAGAAAATGATAGCGTATTTTATTAATCATTCCCATAGAGATATTTATACACGTTATGAGGGTGATTGAATTGAATTGGTGATGATTTTCATTGACTTTGAGTATGAGCTTTGATTGAGCTAGATTGAGCTGGTTGAGTTTGGTATTCATCTTGTGGGATTCTCTCGTCATCTCTTCGGTCATTTATTTCTTATCAACACGATACTCTAGAATACTTTCAGTTTTGTACTTGCATCGACAATGTACACTTGCACTGGATTGGAGCATTGTTTTAAAATTAAAATCTTTACTTTAAGCTTGCACATTTCAGTTTGATCAAGTTTTTGGTGTCGTTGCCTAAGAACGACATTTTTTTAATTAAAATTTACTTTAGACGCATAAATTGTGAGAAAATTACAATTGGATTACAATTGCAATCCTTCTATTGCAGGAAGTATGAACTTAATTTGCAGGTAGTTGCAGATTAGGTTTGGTATATGAAAAAAAAGCCTTTCCTCTTAGAGCTAGACCCTTTAATAGAAAGAACTTTCCACCGGCACCAAAGACAGCAAATGAGGAAGAATAAGGAACGACAAAAGTCGATCGCACAGGAAATTAATGAGAAAGCTGTTCCATAGGAAGTACAAATGGATCCACCACAGCTGATCCTCAATTCAATCCAGCAAATGGAGGAAAACAACAGAATAAAACAACGGGCAACCACAACAGGAAATCCCTCCAGAAAATCTCATCTTCATTGCAGAAAGAAAGAGACAGAGCAATCAGAGACTATGCAGCTGCTACTTTTCAGAATCTGAATACAGGAATTGCATAACCAAATATCGAGGCAAATCATTTTGAATTGAAGTTAGTAATATTCCAGATGCTACAAACCATGGGCCAATTTGTAGGACTGCCCAATGAAGATCCCCACAAGCATACAAGTGTTCCTCAGAATTTGCAGTTCATTTAAAATGAATGGAATCTCAAATGAGATGCTATGCCTAAAATTGTTTCCCTTCTTTCTACAGTGAAATGCAAAAGCTTGGTTAGATTCATTTCTCCCAGATTCTATAAGAACTTGGGATCAGCTAGCTGAGATGAAGAAAGACCTCATATGGGACCTTCCCATTTCAAAAAATGGTGAAACCAAAGAGGCACTATCTTGAGGGGGCATGTTGAGGATTCCACATCGAAAAGATGAAGAGAGACTTTACAAGTTATAAGATACATGAACTACTCCTCTCATAGCCAATTAGATTTGAGATGGAACCCCATGTTATCTAATATGGTATTAGAGCCCATGAAGTCAAAACGGGTATTCGGTCTAAAAAGAATTGAAATTCAACTTAAGAATGGTGAACCTAAAGAAGCACTATCTTGAGGGGGCATATTAAGGATCTCACATTAGAAAGATGAAGAGAGACCTCACAATTTATAAGATACATTGACTACTTCTCTCATTATTAATTGATTTTGAGATGGAACCCCATGTTATCTAATAGAAACTACTTTTGAGATAAAATTTTTAATTCTCAAACTCTTACTGTAAAATCATGCTCTTTCTCTAAAACAACATCTCATAAATTTGAGAGATTTCTCAAATAACATTAAAAAATTAAAAATCCTCAAATGATCATTAAATATCTCTAAAACGATAATTTCAGCTAAAATCATAAAAGCCCTAGAAATTTTTAACAGCTTCTAAAAAAATCTCTTAGCAATGGCTCTAAAAATATACATAATCACAAATTCAATTTAGCATACATAAATCATTCTCTTCGCAATTCAAAATTGTATTGGTTTCAAAAGATAAACATTTTACGAAATAAACCTCAATTCCTCGAAGCCGTCATAGTTCTCAATAATTAAACCACTGGCATTACATAAATTGCATTTGATTTTAAATCTCCAAAAATTCATTCATTGCTAAAAAAATAAGAATATTCTATAAAATAACCACTCACAGTTATCAATGTGAATTTCATGTTGTATTTAGCCATTCCAATCTCGGCTCGTCCTGGAATTAATTTGAACATAATATGAGCATAGTTCCTTAATTACCAATTAAAATACAATGCTCATTGTTTCTAAGGTTCCAAGCTATTATCCACCATACAATCAAATTCATTAACTCCCCAATTCACCATTCACCTTCTTCTTCATTTTTCTATATATCAAAAAAATGTTGTTATTTTCCCTTTTTTTCTATTTCCTTCTTCCACTCCAACAACTTAATTCTTTATAATTATTTTCACATTAACTTCAAGAAAGAACATAGTAAAAATAAATAATTGTTGAAATTTATGCCCTAAAGCCTCGTAATTAATGATTTATTTAATAATTAATAATAATTTTGATTATTTAGGTCTGTCGTTAATAACTATTTCAATAGAATAAAAAAAGGTATATAAGTAATATTTCATTTAGTTTTCTACCAATAATTGTTTGCATGCTTATTTGTGGTTAGGTCTATTATTGATAGGTGTGATAATTCTCATTTATGAGGATTATTTGGCCATGATATTTAGTTATTCTTGTTATTTATGTGTGTTATTAGATATAAATACTGACAAAAAGTTGATTTAAATTGAATTATTGTTGGAAGCCTTTTAAATAAAGTAAGTGGAGAAAATAAAGCAAAAGAAAATAAAAACTACACTTACTTGATGTTTTTGTGTGGGAATTTGAAGAATGCAACAGAAATATAATTGCATTGTAATTTCAATTATGGTAGGATCTGGAAAACAATGCAACAGAAATGCAATTGTATTGCAATTTCATTTTTGCAAAAATTTGAAAAACGCACTAAACACGAGATTAGTGTAATTTTGAGAATTTTATGCCATTCTTCTCCACGAATCGGAAAGTCAAGTTGACCCAAGTTGCACATGAACAAATATGGAAACCCTAGCCTATAAAGCATATAAAAGAAGGAAGAAACGGAGGTAATGGTGTGCGGGTTTTTCTCACGCAAAAAGACTTTCGTGCTACTATTTTTCTTCTATTTTCCAGCACCTTTCAACTTTGAAACTCAATCATTCCTCAATGAGAGTTGAAGGAAGTGAAGGCTCAATTCCCTTTGAAAAAAGTGTTGTTGAGTCGATTGAGTAAGAAGTGAAAAAATAGTTGTGTTCTTCCATTTTTTAGAATTTATTTTCTACTTTATTTAAGTCATTTGCTTTTGTTTTAGGAATTTAGTTGTTGTTGTATTATCATTCATTCAGTTGTATTTCAAGATTCAAGTTAGTTGGTTTAGTTTCATTGTATTTTCGGCATTGAGCTCTTAGTTCTTAATAGAATTTCTAGCAGCTTGTTCAAATTAATTTTCTTCTTACTAAAGTTTTATTATAGTTTATGTTCTTTAAGTTTTAGTTAAGTTATTTTTATTTCTACATTCTGAAATTTTATCTATTCTTTCCCTCATTCTCAGTTATGTATTTTTATTACTTTAAAACTTTGTTTTTTTACTTTTGCAATGATGAGCTAATTTTCCTTTAGGAGTTCAAGTTCATGAATGCCCTAGAGGAAAAATGTAAAGCTTAAAAGCACAAACAATCTAGTTAATACTTGAAACTTTGTTTGTTTTTGTTGAATTAACGTTGGGTAAACCTAGCTGGCCAACTAGTGTTGCTTGTCAAGCTTGAACTTAATACCGAAAGGGTTAAGGGAAGGTGGATGTCACAAAAGCAATGGAGGAAAAGACTTAGAAATAAGTCATGAATATCAACCCTAGACATCAAAACCACTAGAATTTTACACAAAATTATCTAAGTTAGATTAGCCATAGAAATATAGGTTTAATCACTTAGTCTCCTAAATATTTTGAAGCAAAATTGAATAGGAGTCGAATTCGGTTTACTTAGTTTTCTTGTGTTAACTACTATTGCAATTGCATTTTAGTTGCATTTCTTTCTAAAGGGGCATGAGCAACTTGAATTCCTTTTATCATTCTTATTGATTTTTCAATTATTTTGATCAGCAAAAACACCTCTCCACATTTTTATAACCATGGTTACTGAAATTGCAATTTGAGAACAATTTTTGCTATCTTTTGACTTTTATTGTATCTATTCCTTGTGGGATCGATACTTTGGAGTACTTTCAATTTTATATTACTTGCATCGGCAGTGTGCACTTGCACTGGACTAGAGCTTCATTTTTAGACTAAAAATCTTTTCTTAAAGCCCCCACGTTTTAGTTCGATCAACCTTTATCAATAGAAAAAATGGTATATCAGTGACAATTAACTGTCATTTTCAATATGTGATAGTTGTTGGGATTTATGCCCTAAAGCCTCGTAATTAATGATTTATTTAATAATTAATAATAATTTTGATTATTTTATTTGCAATATAATATTATCCATTATATGAAAAATCTAAGGTTATTAATGCAATTTTGAACACTATGTGGTTGACATATGGGAGAATCATGTTCAAGAAATAACCTAAAATTTCATAGTATATGGATAAGGTTGGGTGTCTTATCCTGGTAACACTGTTGATACGGCCTACTGTGTAATAGTTACAAATGATTTGATCCAAATCGTTCATGTGGAGACATGTGAGTGCGAATATTTTATACAATGAATTTGTATAGGACTGGACCATAAAACATTTAATCTCTCTTTATAAATCCATTAATTGAGAAGATTAATATTTCATCAGAATGATCCTATGTGACTCAATCTTAATCCTGAGTGAGTTATGAACTCCTGCCTATGAGGGCTTGTCGTTTAATTTGCATGAGAGTGGCTTTTGTAGCCGATTTAATAAGCATACCATTTTGAGACTTGACCAAATAGGGAGCTGAGAGCATAATCTCACAAGATGGAATTCACTCATTCCCATATAGGATAAGTAAATGAGTAGTTCCCTTAAGTGCTGATTTTGGAACTTGAACAATGGGGCCTCACCCTCTCATTGGCCCGAGAGGGACTTAGTTTATGGTTGGATCATAAACAAATTGTTCATTAGAGGATCAGTGGTACTTAAGGTACAAGATGTAATTACAGGGTTAAAGCAAACTTTTGACCTAGCTGTAATTACGAACAACTCGTGAAGGATCGACTTGCATGTAATTGTTATATCCATGGACATAACTTGTCCTACAGTGAATAAGAGTGCAACTCTATGTCTATAGTGGAGTAACCTAAAGTTAATAAATGAAAATTGATTAATTAAAGAGTTTAATTAATTATTTTTGTATCATTGGAGCTTATAATCTGTAGGTTCATAAGGTCCCTTACTAGCTCATAGTAACACTATAAGATTAATTTAGTTGAAAGAAAATTCTGAAATGTTCAAATTAATATTTAATTTGAAGTATTCAAATTAATATTTAATATATTATATATATTAAATATAAAAGAGGAAAATATATTTATTCTATTTGATATAATAAATATTAAAATAATTAATGTATATTAAATAAATTAAAGAAAAGATATTTATAAAATTTGAATAAGATTCAAATAAAGAGATAAATATCGTAGGAGAATTTAAAAGATTTGAATAAGATTCAAATAGATTAAATATATGTATTTAACATATTAGATATTAAAATAAATATTATTTAATTATGAAAACTATTTGCCCTAGGTCTCTGTAAATAGTACATTTGGGTTGAGTCATTATAGCACACATCTTCTCCATAGAAAATTAGATAATTCTCTCTGACCTGATCTTCTTATCCCATCTCTTGTGGATTTTATTTCAAGAGGCTCCCACAAGCCTTGGTTCCTGTGTTAGAGTCATAGCAAGTAGACTTTATGAAATTGTAGTTTCAGCCTTATTGGAGTTGGAGCAAGAAGATTAAAGACCTGCCAGAAATATCTTCATAATATATAAAGTTATTGCTTAACCTTAAATTTTGTTTAATTCTAAGTAAAATCAAAGACGGTCCAATGCTTCTGCTGCAGGATGAAGTGTTCATTCCTATAAATAGTTAATATGTTTATTTGTTATATATTAGTTCTATCATTGATTAGGGGTGTGCAAAAATCGAGCCAAACCTAACCGAATTGATTGGTTCGATTCAGTTTTTATAAAATTTTCGTTTCTATCAGTTTAGTCCTTTAAAAAATTGAGTTCTTTGGTTCGGTCCACGGTTTGGTACTTTAAAAAATCGAAAAATCCTAACCGAACCAAAACTATTAAATAACTTTAAAAAAAAAATTTATCAATCTCCTTATATGGCCCATTTCATTACTTAAGCCCATAACTCAAAAGCCCAAAGCTTCCTAACCCTAGTTCTCTTTTCTCTTTCTCTTTTTGTTTTTTCTACCGACAAACATTCCTCTCCCTCCATCCCTCTCTCTCTCTCTTTCCCCCTCCTCCCTATCTCTCTCCTTTCTTCCTCGAAGTTCTCCTCCACCACCCATCACTCTCTCACGGCCAGCTACCAACGCCTCCGCTTGTTTCTTCATTTGCTAGAATATGTGGATGATGCCTCCACCCTTCCCCATCGTCCCTCACCTCATCTTTCTACCCTTCTTTTCTTTCTCTTTTATTGTTTTGCTCTCTTAGTTTCTCACAACATCCAAGTTCACGGCCACCTCGCTCACTCTTGTTCTTCACGCTGTCGTGGTGCTACTGCAAAAGGAAAGTAAGATTGATTAAAAACTGAACTAATCCGATTAGAACTGAAACCGATTGGTTCGATTTTTAAACGAAAATCTAAGAATATTCAATTTCTTCGATTCAGAACCCTTGAGAACATAGGTGGTCGGTTCGGTCATTGGTTTCGACCGAAATCGGATCGAACCCAACCGTGCGCACCCTTATCATTGATATGACATATCAATATGATAAAAAAAAGGGTATATTGATCAATGATATTTGACTCTCTTTTTTTCATTCTTTTAGTGATTGTTTGCATGCTCATTTGGTCTATCATTGATATACCATATCAATAGATTAAAAATAGTAAGTTGGTGATAACTAAATATTAATAACAAAAAAATTGATAACAAATGATAGAAAATTACTATTAGTCATGTATCACTAATACCTTTTTTTTAGTGTCTATTGGGCAATAGATATATATGTGTGATAGATGTGTACAATTGATAGCATCTATCATTGATAGACGTATAAATTGTCTACCAATAATAAACATGGAAAATATTCAATCAGTGATAGACATAAAAAATAGTCTATTAGACACGTATAAATGATCGCTAATAGATATGATAGACGTAGAAATGGTCTACCAATAATAAACATGGAAAATGTTCTATCAGTGATAGACATACAAAATAGTCTATTAGACACATATAAATGATCGCTAATACATATAAAAATAGTCTATTAGTAATAAAAATATATCACTGATAGACATATTAATGGTTTTTTAGTGATAGACATAGAAATGATCTATATGTGATAGACATAAATTTTTTTTATCAGTGATAGAGGTTTAGCACTGATAGACTATAAAAGTGGTCTATTAGTGACACTCTATCAAGTGATATAATCTATCGGTGATAGATGTGTATAGTGATAGACATCTATTATTGATAACATAGAATGGTCTATCAATGATAAATATATAAATGTTCTATGATTGATAGACATAAAAATATAGTCTATCGGACACGTAAAAGTGGTCGCTAATAGACATATTAATGGTCTATTAGCAATAGACATAAAAATGGTCTATTAGTGATAAAAATCTATTAATGATAGACTATAAAAATGGTCTATTAGTAATAGGTTGTGTATCTTGATAGACATCTATCATTGATAACATAGAATGAGTTTATCAATGATAAACATAAAAATGTTCTATTAGTGACAGGCATAAAAATAGTCTATCAAACACGTAAAAATAGTCGCTAATAGACATTAAAAAAAGTCTATAGGTGATAGTAAAAGAAATATATCATTGATAGACATATTAATGGTACGGTCTATCAGCAATAGACATAAAATTTGTTTATCAACAACAAACATAAAAATAGTTTGTTAGTAAAAATGATATTTTAACCTATTAAATTTTATGCCAAAGTGAGCATATATAACTCAATAGTAATTGACATATACTACCTCCCTTGAAGTCAGAGGTTCGAATCTCCATTCTTCCAAATTTGTTGTTACTCAATATATATATACACGTAATCATTATTTTTAACAAATCTATTAAATTATATAATCAATAAATATATTATTTTATTATGTGAGATCCATACTATTTCTTTTATCTAATTGAAGGGAGTTCATACTTTCCATTTAGAAATGGAGAAGGTTTTTTAAAAAAAAAAAAAAAAATTAATGCCTTTAATCTACTCTTCAAGATTTTGTTTGCTTCTTTACAGAAAGTATTCGAATTCTTCGGTGTAATTTTGAAGATTCGCTTTCTCCGCAATGAGCTAAAGTTTGAAATGATGCTTCATTCTCTTTGCTAGCTGTAAGTTTTATGCGAACAGAATTCTCTAATTTTCCATATTATGATTCTACTTTTCTCGATAGTTGAACAATAAGACTGTCTCCAGAAGTATTCTTAAAACGTGATAAGATGAGTGTAATGTTAATTTTATGATGGTTAAATTATAAGTTTAATCCCTTAAATTTTAAGTTTTTATCTATTTGGTGTCTGAATTTTAAAAAGTTTAATAGGTTTCTATATTTTAATTTTGTGTCCAATAGGTCCATGAACTTTAAAAAATATCTAATAAGTTCTTAACCTTTCAATTTTGTGTACAATAGGTCTATGAATTTTAATTTGGTGACTAATAAGTCATTGTCCTATTTAACATTTTCTTAAATTTACAGATGTATCAGACACAAAATTAAAAATTTAAGGCTCCATTAAACATAAAAAACGATTTTATACCGAATTGATTTGTTAATTTTTAAAATTTTTGAATATGTTAGAGATTTATTAGACACAAAATTGAAAGTTTAGAGATGTATTATACATTTTGAAAGTTCAAGAACCTATAAGACACAAAATTGAACGTTTAGGAACTTATTAAACACTTTTTAAAGTTCAAAGACCAAATAGACACAAACTTAAAAGTTCAGAAACTAAACTTGTAAATTTAAGGCCCCATTTGATAACTATTTGATTTTTGAAAATTGTTCTTATTTTCATATCATTTTTCTACAATGAATTTTATTTTTCTTAAGAAAACATTTGAATTCTTAGCCAAATTCTAAAAACAAAAACTAAGTTTTTGAAAATTACTTTTTTTTAGTTTTTAAAACTTGATTTTTGAAAACATAGGTAAAAAGTAGATAGCAAAACATGAAAATCCATGGGTGAAAATAGTATTTATAACCTTAATTTTTAAAAACTAAATGGTTATTAAATGGACCCTAACTTATTATGATTCACATAATTTAAAAAGTGCAATTTCATTTGTTCTACAAGGTTTCGTACATGAAAAAGATGAAGAAAAACAAATCGTAATTCTTATGTAATTAACCCAAGATTTCCTTATTTTTCTTATTTTCGCCTCATATTATTAGTTTAGGTTAAATTATAAGTTTAGCCTCTGAATTTTCAAGTTTATATCTATTTGATTTTTGAATATTAAAAAGTATCTAATAAGTCATTGAACTTTCAATTTTGTGTTTAATAAGTCCTTAAACTTTTAAAATATTTAATAAGTCCCTAATTTTTAATTTTGTGTTTAATAGGTTTTTGGCATATTCGAATTTAATAAAACTAGAAAGTAATCATCACTCCTAATTCCTATATCTACAATTGGATTTCAAGATGTAGGTAAATAACCAACCTAAATATAGTTCCAACTAGTTAAGACAGTATAACCTCAATCAAAGGGTTAGAAGTTTGAATCTTCAATCCTACATATTTTTGAACTAAAAAAAAGAAAAAAAAAGATGTATGTAAATGCCATCTCAAATATATAAAGCAAACGACCTAATGAGAACTCAATGATTGAGGCTTTTAGTAAATCTTCTAAGGTCAAAAGTTCAAATTATCTACCACAATTATAATGTTATACTTAAAAAAAAGAAAAAAAAAAAAATCTTTGGCAGATACCGTTTTTTTAAAATAAGGTTTTCTTATTAACAATTTATTTTTCCTCTAGTGTAATTTCTAAAATCGTGTTTTGAAAATAATAGATAAATTTAAAAATTAAGGGTCAATTTAGTAATTTTAATCATGTTTGTTTATTAAGCTATTTCTTTTGTAATATACTTTTGAAACATTAATTTATTATTAATATACTTTTGAAACATTAATTTATTATTATTATTTTTGAGTTCAACCAGAGATGGGATCAAGATTTGAATCTCTAATTTCTCAAAAGGTTGCTTATGCTTAATCAATTAAACTGATGAGTTGAAATTGGCAAAATTTTATTTTTTAAAATTCTAGGAAAAATATTCAAACTTTATAAATAGTTTTATTTTCTGTTAAAAAAATTTAGACTTGAAAAAAAAAATCAAAAGTAATTTTATGAAGTGAAAAACTAATTTTAAATATTAAAAAAAAAAACTAATTTTAACAACTATTTATAAATACGCTTAATTTTTAATAACAAAAATATTGTTATGAAACCTAGACCTAAAAGAGCCAAAATTAGCATACTTAAGTGTCCGTTAAAACACTCATACTCCTAAAAAATCATAGGTTCAAATTTTCTCTTATACTTTTGTGATAGTAACGTTATATATATATATAAACCCATAAAACTTTGGCTTTTGAGTTTTAATTATTAGGAAGTATTTGGCTCATTTCATAAACAAACAAAAAATGGAAAAAGTGGTAAAGACAATGAGACAACAAAGTAAGATGGACCTACTTAAACCATGTGTTTAAGTAAAGCTTAAATCTAGCAGTTACACATTCTTTTCTTTAGACAAGAAGAACATTAGTTTCCTTAAGACTCTTTGCTTTTCTCTCTCTTATTGAAGATTTCTATGTGTATAAATATAGACTAACAATTCAAATTTACAACACAAGCAAATTATTCAACCTTCTTTCCTTCTTCTATTTTCTCTTCTCTCTACACCCAAACCCATGGCCACTACTGCACTCAAGGCACCCACCGCTGCACCTGCAATGCTGCATTCTAAGCAGTCATCCAATCCCAAGGAGGAGGCAAGCATGAAGCATTACTCCGACGACCTCGTCACCGGACACATTTATGCCAAACATCGTGATGACGACACAACCAAAATTGATCTCCACAATTACATATCAGTTATTGAGAATATTATCACCACGGCTGATCGAATTACTGATACTGTCCATCGGGTAAAGATATAACATTTATACAAAAATAAATACTTTTTTGGGTGCTTTTATTCAACTTGAAGTAATTTTCTTTTTGTAACAAATAACTATTATTGTATTCATGTAGGGAACTGAAGGGCGTCTGGTATACTCAGACGAAATCTTAGCATCTAATGTTGTGATTGAGCCTCCGCTTTGTACTCTCCATCGTATCTCTAGCGAGGTCATAGTTCATAAACTTTAACTACTAGGACCCTTTTGATAATAATCTAGTTTTTTTTTCCCCCTTTACAATTAAGTTTGCTCATTACCTAATTCTTTGTTTTATTACTCCATTTTTTAACAACATATTTGTTGTAAGGAAAAATTTTAAAACAAAAAATAGGGCTACTTTTTAAGAGTTCTTATATTTTATATTAGGATTTTGAAAGTAGGTTACATTAGCAAAGATAGTTGTCCATTAACAAACATGATTTTCAAAAACAAAAAATTGGAAACAAAAATGGTATAAAAAGCAATAAATTTTATTTTGATCCATTTTAACATGCAATTGAAAGTTGGAATGTTATGTCCTCAGTTGTCATGCAAGGCTCCGGGGATAGAAAAAGCACACGAGACCACACTAGAAATCTTTGAAATATTGACAAATTATCCATGGGAAGCCAAGGCAGCTCTCACTTTGATAGCCTTTGCAACAGATTATGGAGATTTGTGGCATCTCTACCATTACTCCCAATCAGATCCATTGGCTAAATCATTGGCAATTATCAAGCGAGTAGCTACATTGAAGAAACACTTAGACTCACTTCGATACCGACAAGTGCTTCTCAACCCCAGTAGTCTGATCCGTAGTTGCTTGCAAGCAATCAAATACATGAATGAGATTAGAGAATTCTCCAAATATGATGTCAAGGAACTTCCTGAGTTACCTTCAGCTCTTCGTCAAATCCCATTAATTACTTACTGGGTTATACACACTATTGTTGCTTCTAGAATTGAGCTCTCCAGCTACCTCAGTGAAACTGAGTAAGTATTTTATCCATACCCTTCTAAATCTCTATTAGATAGCAATAAACTATTCAATGAGACTATCACAACATGGCTGCCTCTTAATATAATTGTCAGATATAGATCCGAAAATATGACTGTCTCTAATAACTATTGGATACAAATTTTTGTAATTTCTCTTTCCCACATTCAACGGTGCAAAACTAATAGTTGTGATCCACCATCTTTTACAACAAAGAAACATTGTCACAACCGCCATTTAGAAGTTGTTATTTGCTTTGTTAATTCATTAAAGAAATTTTTCTTTCAGGAATCAGCCGCAAAGATATTTGGATGAATTGTCCGATAAGATTGCCATCGTACTCGCTGTACTTGAAAAGCATCTCGACGCCATTCGAGAACAACATGGTTGAATACTTTACTTTGATATTATTGATTGTTAATTGTATTGGTGTGGTTGACCTGAAAAATAACATTATATTTTGTTGTGTTTGATGCAGAGGAGGTCGATCTCTTCCGGTGGCTGGTTGATCACATTGAGCATTATCATACTGACGTTACATTAGTTGTTCCCAAGCTCCTTAGCGGCAAAACTGAAACCAAGCCACTTATTGATGGCTCTACTCTAAGAGAGGTCTTTTCTATATCATAACTTATTGCTTGTTCAAAAGTATCCTCTTTCTAAAAAGAAAAAGAAAAAAACTTATTGCTTGTTCTAGGCACTGTCGTAAAATACTATTATAATTAGGTTAAATTGCAAATTTAATTTTTGAATTTTGAAGTTTGTGTTTTTTTGTCTTTGAATTTTTAAAATTACAAATTTAATCTTAGAACTTTTGATTTCTTTTTTTTTTCCTAAATTCATAGATTTACTAAGCACAAAATTGAAATTTTAGAATTCCATTAGACATAAAATTCAAATTTATATTTGATAGATTAATTAATTTTTTAAAATTTCAAATTTGTTAGGCACCTATTAAACACAAAATTGAAAATTTAGAGACTTATTAGACATATAGGAACCTATTAGGCACTTTTGAATTTTCAGGAACCAATTAGACACAAATTTAGACTAAACTTGTAATTTAACCTTATAATTACATATATTCCTTTTCAAATATGGAATATATTTTATTAGGTGGGCATGTAACAGGGTGCAAATGTGTGTTCACAGGTTAGCGTTCAAGAAAGTTTGTCAGGAAAGAACGTGATATTGGTAATTTCTGGGTTGGATATCTCCAATCATGATATCGAGGCTCTTCATAATGTTTACGAAAGATTGAAAATGGACCACAAGACATATGAGATTGTTTGGATTCCAATTATTCCAGAGCCTTATCAAGAAGAAGATCGCAAGAGATATGACTATTTGCGTTCTATAATGAAGTGGCATTCAATACAATTTACTACAAAAATTTCTGGCATGAGATATATTGAGGAGAGGTGGCAACTTAGGGAGGATCCATTAGTTGTCGTACTCAACTCACAATCTAAAGTAGTATTCACAAATGCAATTCATTTGATTCGAGTTTGGGGAAGTGAAGCAATCGATTTTACACATGAGAGATCCAAGAATTTGCTAAGAAGAAATTGGCCCGATTCAACCCTCCTCAAATTCACTCACCAACCAAGACTACAAAATTGGGTATGTATAACATGTGATCTCATTTAATGCATGCATTTGTATTTCTTTCTACCTTAAATTGCAAATTTAGCAAATTTAGTTCCTATGATTTTAAAAATTAGAATTCCGTCCTCATGGTTTGATAAACCTCGTAAATAGTCCTTATTATTTGATAAAATTCTCATAAATAGTCTCTATAGTAAGAGAAAATTATTCGGTAAGGCCACCACATTGTGGCATACCAGTTTTCATCGTTAGATGTAGAGAGAAAAGTACCTCAAATTTATAACTAGTGATTATTAGGGGTATTGAATCTACATTCAAGAGTTAATGTGAGGTAACCACATTGTGACGACCTCATTGAATAATTTGTCATACATGAGGGATTATTTTTTAGAGTTTTATCAAATCATATGTACTAATTGCAACATTTAAAATCATAGGGACTAAATTGCTCTTAACTGGCAAATTACGATGCCTCTACTATTACTCTTAAACGGCAATCTTTTCTGATGTAATCTTCTTCTTGTACGTTTCTCACATACCATCAATAAAGTATATCTTTCTAAAAAATCATAGGGAATAAATTCTAACTTTCTCAAAACTATAGGGACCAAATTTGTAATTTAACCTTCTTTCTATCTTTTGTGTTGATATAAACTCTTTCAAACAGATCAAGCAAGAGAGAAGCATCCTATTCTATGGAGGAACAAACCCAACATGGATCCAACAATTTGAAGAGAGAGTAGAAATTTTGAGAAATGATCCTTTGATAATCGATGGGGGTTCATTTGAGATTGTACGCATAGGAAAGGATGCAAAAGGAGAGGATGATCCTGCACTTATGGCTCGTTTTTGGAACACACAATGGGGTTATTTTGTAGTCAAGAGTCAAATAATAGGTTCAAGTGCGAGTGAGACAACCGAAGACATTTTAAGATTGATTTCTTACCAAAATGAAGATGGTTGGGTTGTTCTTACTGTAGGCTCAGCGCCTGTGCTAGTTGGTCGTGGCATTTTGATTTTGAGATTGCTCGAGGAGTTCCCAAAATGGAAGCAAACTTTGCGCTTGAAAGGCTTCCCCGATGCTTTTAGAACATACTTCAATGACTTGGCTGCCAAGACCCACCAATGCGATCGAGTTATTCTTCCAGGATTCAGTGGATGGATTCCTATGATTGTCAATTGTCCTGAATGTCCTCGTTTCATGGAGACTGGTATTAGCTTCAAGTGCTGCCATGGAGGTGCTCAAATGTGATAACCGTTGCATCCATCGTGGAAAGTCATACCCATATTTTTATTATGTTACACTACTACTACTACTACTAAAATGAATGATGTCATTTGGTTCATATGGTTCTATGCAATTTTATATTAAAATCGAGTCCATTAGGTCTCGTTGCTATATCATTGAACAACTTCTGTATGGTTTATATTATTTAAGATAAATGATCATCAGATCTTATTTTATTTGTTTGTCATTTACATTCTTAAAAACAAAATCAAGATTATAGTTATGTTATCGAACTTTATTTTTTCCTGTTTGGTATCTAACATTTTAAAGAATTAATAACAAATAAAAAAACCAAATCTCTCTCTCTTTAAAGGATAAAAATATAAGAAAATCATAGACACTACAACACTAAAGAAGAGGCATGAAATATAAAGTTCAACGAATATAATGTAGGGGTGTAAATTCATTTTAATTAAGACTAGAAATATCTTTTGTTTCCTGATGCATAGGATCAATAGTTAAATCATCAATCTATCCAAAAGCTTAAGTTAATAAGTTATGGTACATTTAATTATATTAACACTTTAACACTCCCTTATTTGTGGGTTTGTAAATTTATAAAAAATCCAACAAGTAAAAATCAATATTAAAGAAGGGAGGAAATGACATTAAGGGTTCAAACATAGGACCTCTACTTTAATATCATGTTAAATGGGGTTGAGTGGTAATTTAACATGGTATCGAAGTAGGAGGTTCTATGTTTGAACATGTAATGTCATTTCCTCTCTTATTTAATATTGATTTCCACTTATTGAACCTTTACAAATTTCTAAGCAAGAAGTCTTAAAGTATTGATATAATTAAATTTATCGTACTCATAAGCTTAAGCTATTGGGTTGAGTCGTGATTTAATTTACATATTAACATATATTCTAACAAAACGTTTGCTTGCTTCTTTTTTTTCCTTTTTTTTTAGCCATTTCATTGGTATTATCTCAATTATGATTTCCAATTGATGAATAGAAGAATTTTAAGTTTCATCGGTGCCCCTCCCCATATTCGGAGACGTAACGTTGAACAAAATAAATATTCAATAGAAAAAAGAGAGCTAGTAGCGTAAAGGAATGCTGTGGTGTGAATAAGGGAGTCTTTTGTCAGTATTGAATCAAAAGGGCACGAAGAATCAAGATTGATAACAGTAAAACGAGAAAAATCAGCCGTGAGATGAGGAATTTGACAGCATATCGAGGCGGCCGGACTTGCTATCAAAAAGCAGAATAATACAATTTACGATTTCATTTTAACTTTAATGCTTTGTTTGGCATTTGGATTTTGTAAGAAATGATTTCAAATTAAGATTTAAAAAGTTGGAAATGATTTCAAATTCTTATTTGCGTTTGAAACTAAATTGATTTGAAATCACTGAAATTAAAATTTCTTGTTTGAATGTTCACGAGAAATGAAAAGAAAGTATAACATTTTACTATTACGCCCTTATGAATTTTGTAGGAGATTATTTTACTTAATAACAAAATATTTTAATATCAAATAACATTATCAAATACATCATCATGAAAACAGACCAATAATCAAAATAAATCAACTTATGAAATTAAAATTTATAAATGTTATCATTATTGTTAAAAATGAAAATAAAAAAATTACAAATGTCTTAATTTAAATGAAAAAAAAAAGAGATTGAACTCAACTGAATCTAAACAAAATCCATAAAATAAAAAAAAATGATTTGTTTTGTCCAGCTATGGAGAAAAAAAAATCAAAAGAATTTTTTTTTTTTTTTTGTTGATTTCTTCTTCAACCCAATGTATGAAAACATAAAGCTAAAAAAATATATAGGAAAAAAATTGATTGAATCAATATATATAAAAAGAAAAAAAAAACATATTCTTGTCAAATAAATAAATAAATGTTTAAGAATATGAACAAAGAAAAAAAATAAAAAAAAAATAAAAAAAAAATAAAAAAAATTTACTTCTAGTTGCTTGTCTATAAAAAAAAACTTGTTGAAAATGTAAAAAGTTGCATTGAAAATATTGTAATCAATTTTTTAAAAATAGCAAAATATAATGGAGAAACCAAATAGAATCCTAACCTTGAGTTTGCTTTAATGGCGTTGAATCTGAATATAGAAAAAATATCAATAGTATGAAGTTGAATAGAGAAAAACTATCGTGAAGTAATTATCGTATGGGTTGGGGGGAAACATATTTTTTGAAACTTGAAATCCTACCAAATCCGACCTATTTGAAATGGAAATTTTTTCAAAAAAACAAGATTTGAAATCATAAACGATTTCGAATCCCTCACTTTTTTTAACATCCAAACATGTGAAATAATTTGAAATCATCTGAAATCCAGAGGTTCCAAACATGGGGTAAGGCTCATAATAATATGATGAACATTTTGTTCCAAGTGATGAAAGAAAACAACGATTTTAGTGTTGCCAATCTGGACATGATTCAACTAGTTAAGATATTAAATATTTATTTTAAAGTTCAAATAATTGAATCTCTACCCCACCTTTTTGAATTAGAAAAAAAAAATGTCTGGTGTAATTGAAGGAAGTGGTAGTTTTAAGATCTAGAAGAAGAAGAGAGAGAATAGTAAACTTTTTTTTTTAGTCCAACAACCACCCTCCAAAACAACATGTGGAAGTGGAGAGGAGGTTTGAATCTTTGACTTTTTAGTCAAAAAGTTATATGCTTTAAATAGTTACTATGTTCAAGTTAGCTATTATATTGCATATGTTATTTGATAAATAATATGTAATCCAATCTTTATTTTTGTATGATATAAAACATTTTTAGATTGAATGACATTTTGTTCTTTCATCATTCTATGTTAGTTATATCATATGATTATGACAATTAATGAATAAATACTGTTAAAATAATAGTAATAACACCATAATAATAGTTAAATAAATTTAGTTTTCTTCTTTTTTTAGTTCAACAACTTTTGGGGTGAGAATTCGAAACCTCTGACCTTTTGGTTAAAGATATATATCTTAATCAGTTGATTAAATAAATTAAATTGAAACTTGAGAGAGAGAGTTCAAAAGTATTAACACGTATAATAAATTAAATTGAAACTTGAGAGAGAGAGTTCAAAAGTATTAACACGTATAGAAGATTTGTAGGATGATGGTGTTAACCATGTATTCCCATTAATTCATATCATTCAAATATGTAACATATGTAGAAGATTTTGAAAATGGTGTGTAAACCATTATGCCCTAATGGGCAGACATAAGATGCAACAAAAGGGGCCAAACGGTGACATTTATTTAGTAGAATATGCTAGTAGTAATAATAGTAGTATAGAAAATTTCAAGATTGATGAGGCAATTAACCATGTGCCCTAATGGGCATACATGAAATGCAACAAAGAGGACAACATTATTATTTAGTAGAATATGCCATCAAACTTTTGCAGCCTCTCAGTTTCTCATTTTTTAGGACCGCGACCGTGGCAGCAGTTGAAGTTAATACCAGTCTCCATGAAGCGAGGACACTCAGGGCAATTAACAATCATAGGAACCCATCCACTGAAACCTGGAAGAGTTACTCTTTCACACTGATGAGTCCGAAGAGCCAACTCATTGAAATGATCTTTGAAAGAATTGGGGAAACCCTTGATATTCAAATTCTTTTTCCATAGGTTAAAATCTTGAAATACTGCCAAAATCAAGTTTCCACGACCCACAAGTAGAGCTGCTGAACCCACAGCTAGAATAGCCCAACCATTTTCATTTTCGTAAGAAATCAAACGTAAGATGTCTTCTGTTGTTTCACTCGCACTCGAACCTGTTAGTTGACTTTTGATTACAAAAAAGCCCCATTGTATGATCCAAAAACGAGACATGTCTTCTACTTTCATATTGTTTCCTATACGTACAATCTCGAAATTAATTCCATTGTCTCTCATCGATCTATCATTTTTTATGTCCACCACTTTCTCTTCGAACCGCTGGATCCAATCAAGATCTTTTCCTCCGTAGAATATAATACTCCTCTCTTGATCAATCTGATAAAAAAGAAGTATTGATTTAATTATGCATCTTATAATATAAGACCAAAAACAGGAATTAAAACTGCATATTAATTAATTACGTACCCAGCTTTGTAATCTTGGTTGGTCGCTGAATTTCACAATGGTTGATTCTGGCCAATTCTTTCTCAATAAAGCATTTGCCCTCTCAAGGGAAAAAGGGATTGCACTGGTTCCCCAAACACGAAGCAAGTGAATGGCATTTGAAAATATCACTTTTGATTTTGAGTTGAGGACAACCATTAAAGGATCATCTCTAAGTTGCCATATCTCTTCTAAATATCTTAATCCAGCAATTTTTGTAGTATATTGCACTGCATACCATTTCATTCTTGATATCACAAACTCATATTTTTTACGACTTTCTTCTCCATGAAGTTCCAAATTAATCATAGGAATCCATACAATCTTATAATTATCCTCTCTTTTCAATTCATCGTACACTAAATTGAGAGCTCCGATATCATCATTAGAAATGTCCAATCCAGAAATTAGTAATATCACATTCTTGCCTTTCAATGCATCTTCAATTTTTTCCTAGAAAAATATAACACGCATACGCAATTAATCATTAAATATATTTAAAAAAAATCAAAATTGACAATTATAAAATTATCCTCGAACTTTGCCCTTTCATTTATCTAAAAAATACCTTTGTTCTTTCAAAAGTTGTAATATTACCCTTAACCTTACATAAACATTTCAAAACTACCTTTGAGGTTGAAATCTGTTAGAATATTGTAGAAAAAGTCGACGTAGTGGAACATTCGTTCTTTCAGATTTAATCCAAACAAGTGTCCCAATTATTGTCACGTTGTTTCAAGTCGCTGTCGTGTTGAGTTTCCTTCGAAAACATTGAAGGAGATTTCTACTCTAAGAATAGTTTTGAAACGTTTATGAAATGTGTAATATTACAACTTTTGAAAGAATAGAGATATTTTTTAAACAAATGACAAAGTTCAGGGGTATTTTTTATAATTTAGCCTAAAGTACATCGAACTCATGAATTGATATTCAATACTTTAAAAGTTGTATACGTTTAGATTAAAAAATGTGAATGACTGACCTTCTTCAGAGTTGAACAATTTATTAAAGGCTTAGCATCAGCCTTGCCTTCAAGCAGCTTAGACACGACTAATGTTATTTCAGTAGGAAACTGGTCAATATGATCAATAAGCCACCTATATAGATTAATTTCCTCTGCATCACAGAAAAAAAGCATTTTCAAGAAATATGAACAGATTCATGGCTAATTAAAAAATATAAAGCTTAAGGAAATTGACATTTAATCGACCTTGTTGTTCTCCAAAAATATTCAGATGATCTTCAAGTATGTTGAGGATGGCATTGAGTCTCTCACTCAATTCATTCAAGTATATTTGTGATTGACTCCTGATAGATTGTACAATGAATCGCTGTTAGCCAAACCATTTGACGCCACAAAACCCAATATATATTCAAAATCAAGCATTAACTTGTTATACCATGTCAAGTTAGGTTATTAAGGCTTCTTTGGTAGTATTTCCGTTTCTTGTTTCTTATCTCTTATTTCTTGTTTCCTTTTTATTCAATAATAATTAAAAAAAAGAATGAAACTGTATTTGGTAATTGCTTCTTGTTTCTTGTTTTTTCTTTTTTATTAAATAAAATATAAACTTGTTTGGTAATCATTTTTGGTTTATTGTTCTTTAAAATTTTAAATTAAAAATGTAATTATATTTTATACAAAAATTTGTTTTGAAAATTTAATATCCAAAATTCGTATGTTATATTTATTTTTAGATATTTATTATACATTTTATAAGTCAAAAATGATAAAATAATATTTTTATTTATGTTTTAAAAAAAATGGAAACAAAAAAAAAAACCATGATACTTGATTTTTGTTGTTTCCAAAATTACTACAAAATGTTTCTAAAAAATGAGAAACAAGAAACAAGAACAGTTGTCAAACGCTTCTATTTCTCCTATTTTTCAAAAACGAGAAACAAGAAATAGAAAACCAAAATAGCAACGTTACGTACGTACCTATAATAAGATCGTTTGAATATGGTTCATTTTACGAAGCCCAAATAAAGAAAAACTAAACATTAAGGCCCCGTTTGATAATCATTTGGTTTTTGATTTTTGGTTTTTGAAAGTTAAGCTTGTTTTCCTCCAATTTCTCTACAATGGTTTTCATCTCCCTTAAGGAAGTATTTGAATTCTTAGCCAAATTCTAAAAACAAAAACAAGTTTTTGAAAACTATTTTTTTTAGTTTTCAAAATATGGCTTGGTTTTTGAAAACATAGGCAAAAAGTATATGACAAAACAAGTAAAATCATAGGTGAGAGTAGTATTTATAGGCTTAATTTTTAAAAACCAAAAACCAAAAACCAAATGATTATCAAACGGGGCCTAAATAAATATAATTTGAACTTACTCGGTATTAGCCAGATAGCTGGAGATTTCAGTTCTAGAAGCAACAATAGTGTGTATAACCCAATAAGTAAACAGTGGGATCTGACGAAGGGCAGAAGACAACTCAGGAATTTCCTTGGAATCATATTTGGAGAAAAGTCTTACTTGATTCATGAGTTTAATCACTTGCAAGCACAAGTAAATTAGACTCCTTGAGCTGAAAACTACTTGTCGATATTTGAAAGAGTCCAAGTGCTTTTTCAAAGAAGCACTTTGGTGGATGTTTGCCAAGGATTTGGCAAGTGGGTCAAAATGAGAGTAATTGTTAAGGTGCCATATAACTCCATAATCAGTAGCAAATGCTGCAAGAGTCAGAATTGCCTTAGCTTCCCAAGGATAGCTAATCAGAATGTCAAGGATGTCGAGAGTGGTTTGGTGAGCTTTCTCTATCCCAGGAGTCTTGAAAGCCAACTGATAAGATGACACACATATTATTAATTTTAATTAACCACGAACAAATACGTACGTACCAGCTAGTCTTTCGAGCTTTTACAAACTTTTTGATGTAGTGTATTTTTATTATTCTATTCTTGTTGTATTTAATAGATAAGTAGATCTTATTATATATTTTAGCAACTAAAAATACACCACATTAAAAAGTTCATACAATTGGTGTATGGGCAGCTATTTTTCGTTAACTATGGGTTAAAAAGTTGATAACAATGACTCATGATCAAGTAGTAGCTCTTTATTTAATAATAAAAAAAAAAGCAGTTCATGTAATCATTTTTTGTTGTTTGTTTTGTAACTTTTGCTAGGAAAAAGAAAAAATTTGGTGCTTGCTTTGTTCTTTTTTCTTTTTCTGTTCTAAAAATTATCATGTAAAACAGCGAAAGTTTCACTTCATAAGTAGTTTTTTGAAATGAAATATTCGGAATAGTTATGTTGTTTCAACTTTGTTGACATTTGATGTTCAATTCCTGATTTTAGAAAAAGTTTTAAAAAAAACCACAGTTTAATCAATATTTTGAAAAATAAAAATTAGGAACTAAAAACCAAGAAATTGAGGCCTCTTTGATAACAATCTAAGCCTCGTTTAATAACTATTTGGTTTTTTAAAATTGTGTTTGTTTTCTCATCATTTCTCTACAATGAATTTCGTCTTTCCTAACAAATTTTTGACAACTACTTTTTTTAGTTTTAAAAACTTAGCTTGGTTTTGAAAACATGTGTAAAATGTAGATAACAAAACAAGAAAACTTGTAGATGAAAGTAGTATTTATAGGCCTAATTTTCAAAAATCAAATGGTTATCAATCAAGCCTTGGTTTTTGGTTTTTAGTTTTTAGTTTTTGAAATTATGTTTTTTTCCTCACCATTTCTTTACCATGGTTTTCATCTTTTTTAAGAAAACATTGGAATTTTTAGTCAAATTTCAAAAACAAAAACAAATTTCCAAAAACTACTTTTTTTAGTTTTCAAATTTTGGCTTGGATTTTGAAAATGTTTGTATAAAAGTAGATAACAAGCAAGGGATATTGGAGGAAGTAGTATTTAATTAAACTAAAACTCCATTTAATAACCATTTGATTTTTTATTTTTGATCTTTGAAAATTAAGCTTATAAACACTACTACCACTTATGAATTTCTTTGTTTTGTTATCTACTTTTTACTAGTGTTTTGAAAAAACATACTAAGTTTTGAAAACTAAAAAAAATACGTAGTTTTTGAATACTTGTTTTTATTTTTGAAATTCAACTAAGAATTAAAATATTTCCTTAAGAAATATGAAAACCATTCTAAAGAATATGTGTAAAAACAAGTCAATTTTTAAAAACCAAAAACTAAAAACTAAATGGTTATCAAATAAGGGCTAAATGCTTATCAAATGGAGTCTTAGTTTTTAGTTTTCTATTTTTGAAAATTGTGCTTGTTTTATCACAATTTATTTACTATGGTTTTCATATTTCTTAAAATTTTGAATTGTTAGCCAAATTTTATAAACAAAAACAAGTTTTTGAAAACCACTTTTTTTAGTGTACAAAATTTGGCTTGAATTTTGATTTTTTTTTTAAAATTAGATAACAAAAGAAAAAGATTCATAAGTGAAAGTAGTGTTTATAAGCATAATTTTAAAAAATCAAAGACTAAAATCAAATGGTTATCAAACCAAGCCTAAATTTTTTTTTCTCAAAAATTTGTGCACAGTTTTGGAAACTACTTCTCTAATAACACAACATGAAAAATAAAAGATGTTGTCAAATGTACTTTATATATTTATAGAAATTTAGTAAGCAAGTAATAGAGAGCTTGAAAGGAGCCTATTTGGGCGTATTTTTAAAAAATTGTTTTTGAAAGCATTTTCTACATTAAAATTTTAAAATAGTACAGTGTCATATCATTTTGAATTTAAAAAAATTGTTGAGAAAATTTTCCTTTTTTCTTGTATTTTATTTATTATTTTATCTCCATATTTATATAGATAACACATGCAAATTGTTACACTTTCTAAAAAAATTAATTATTACATTCGAATTGTAAATTTAATAAACCATGACTGAAAACAGATGAAAATAATGAAGGATTGTTTTTGTTTTCAACTTTTTTTGTTTTTTAATAAAACCATTTCTTAAAAAATTATCCAGGCATATTATATATTGATATAGTTGATAAATCAAAAATGTAAAAATTCTAATAATTGCCCAAACCATTTAGTGACATTGTCTTTTGTAAGAAAAAAAATTTTAAAAACTATTTAGTTACATAACCTAAAGTATTCTATCAATCATATAAGTTTAGGATAATTTCTAATATAAATAACACCTTGATAGAAACTCTCTCAAGAATATTAAGTGGTGGATCAACGGTCACATTAGCTTGAAAGGAATCTTCTGAATACATCACACGTCCTTCATGACCCTGCAATAAACAACAAAAAAAAGTATATATAAATCCGTAATTCGAATAATTTTAAACACAAAACTGGGAACTGAACGAGAGAATATATATATATATACAAATTTTGTATTACTTGAGAAGCAGCTTCATTGATTTTATCAACATTCACAAATAGACTTTCAAGAAATGAAATGTAGTTATCCGCATCAAATTTGACCCTATCATCGTCACGATGTTTAGAATATATATGACCAGCAACAACATCGTCCGATAAGTTTTTCAAACTCAAGTCTTCCTTGTGAGTTTGCAGCCTGGGATTGACCATGGGGGTGGAGGGAATTTTTGGAGCTAGGACAGACATGGTTGTATAAGCCTAAAAGATTGGAGATCTTGTCTAAGGAGGCAAAGGGGAATAATGTGTTTGTGTGTTTTGTTGCCCTAACATTCGTAGCTTATTTATAATCATCTAATTAAAAAGGAAATAACATAAAGGTAAAGACAACAGGAAAACTACTGTTTTTGGTCCAAGGAATAATATAAATGAAGATTGAGCTTTAATAAATTACCTTAGTGGGGCCATCTTGCCTTCCATCGCACGAATACCTATGAATTATGGAAAGAAATTTTTCAAAGTCAAATGTTATACTCTATTTTTCATAATTCACTTAATATTAAAATTATAGAGTTACGAAAAGTTGATACCCACCATTAGTTACCTCTGTCTTTTTTATTTGAAAAATTTTAATTTTTTTTTAGAGAGATACATATCTTAACTAGTTGAACTATACTCAGGTTAACCTTTAACAAAACGACTTTAATTGTCCAGTAAAGAGACTAGAGGCAAGTGCGAGGGAATGAGGAGAATTTTATAGTTGTTGTGTCCCATTGAGGGTGTAATTTTATTGAATTGAATTGTCTATATTACAAAAGAATACACCTTGTACTTATACATAATACAAACATAACATAAAAGGAAAGTATGTAATATTGCCCTTAATTTGTGCCTAAATTACAGCATATATAAGTTAACACCCTCCCTCAAACTCAAGGTGGTAAAGTAGCAACCAACTTGAGTTTGTGAAGTAACTGAGTGAAACGACTAGGTGGCAATGCTTTGGTGAATATGTCAGCTGGTTGATCTGCAGTGGAGATGGATTGTAAAAGAACAGTGTTGCTCTGGAGATGATGACGAACAAAGTGACAGTCATTCTCAATGTGTTTGGTGCGTTCATGGAATACATCATTGTGAGCAATCTGGATGGCACTGCAATTGTCACAATGAAGTAGCGTAGCAGACGGTTGAGGAATGCCCATATCAGCAAGAAGCCAGCGAAGCCATAGTAACTCAGAAGTAGCATCAGCAAGGGCACGATATTCAGATTCTGTACTAGAACGTGAGACAACAGATTGTTTCATGCTTCTCCAAGAAATAAGAGAGTCACCGAGATAGAAGCAGTAACCTGTGGTGGAACGTCGATCAGTGGGATCACCAGCCCAATCAGCATCAGAATAACCAGATAACACTAAGGATGACTGAGAAGAAAATTGAAGTCCATGACCAAGAGTGCCTTTGACATATCGTAGAATGCGGAGTACAGCAGTGAAATGTATGGTCCGGGGAGCAGCCATAAACTGACTAACAATGTGTACAGCATATGCAATATCTGGGCGGGTCACAGTCAGATAAATAAGACTGCCAACAAGTTGTCGATACAAAGTAACATCTTCAAGAGGAACACCATCGAAAGGAGTTAGGCGAACATTCAAATCTAGTGGTGTTGATGACGTAATAGAGTCAGTAATACCCGATCGAGCTAGAAGATCTGAAGCATATTTTGCTTGAGATAGACAATACCCATCGGAGTGAGATGACACCTCAAGACCAAGGAAGTAGCTGAGCGATCCTAAGTCTTTCATCTCAAAGTGTTTTCCAAGGTAGCATTTCAAATCGGAGATAGCCTGAGGATCATCACCTGTAATAATCATGTCATCTACATAAAGAAGAAGGAGAACCATACCCTGAGGAGTCTGACGTGTAAACAGTGCTGTATCGTGGGGACTAGAAGTAAACCCAAGTTGAGTTATGGTAGAACTGAATGTGGCAAACCAAGCTCGTGGAGCTTGCTTCATACCATACAAAGCTCGGTGAAGAAGACAAACTTTCTGAGGTGGAGGAGAAGTACCAGGTGGGGGTTTCATATACACCTCCTCAGAGAGAGTACCATTGAGGAACGCATTTTTAACATCCATTTGAAGAATGGGCCACTGTTTGGCAGCTGCAACAGCTAACAAGCTACGAACAGATGACATTCGAGCAACTGGGGCAAATGTTTCTTCATAGTCAATACCGTACTCCTGAGAATAACCTTTTGCAACCAGACGAGCTTTATACCGTTCAATAGAACCATCAGAGTGGGTTTTGATTTTGTAAATCCACTTACAACCAATAGGTCGTTTGCCAGGGGGTAGATCCACGTAATCCCAAGTATGAGTCTTTTCTAAAGCCTGCAATTCCTCATTCATTGCTTGTTGCCAAAGAGAGTTAGTACTGGCCTCATGATAAGATGAAGGTTCAACTAGAGACATGATAGTAGAAAAACAATGATAATCCTGGAGGTGATGAGGAGTTTCTCTTACCCGAGTGGAGCGACGAACAGAGGTGACAGGTGCAGATTCAGGTTCCGCTAAGACGACAGATGTTTGATTTGGGACAGCAGAGACAGGAGCAGATTGATCAAGCTCGGGGGTATGAGAAGGGTCAAGATTTATACCTAGATCATTTGACGTCAATATTGGATTCAAATGAGCAGAGTCAGAGGCTAGGTGATTAAAGTGTGAGTCACATGAAGAATCTGACGGGAGAAAAAGGTCACTGGAGATATTAGTAAAAAATGGTTGGGGACTAGAGAGAGAAGCATGGAAGGAGGAGAGACTAGAGAACATACTATTTCCCAAAAAGTTACATGTCGAGAGATGCGTAACCTTTCGGAAATGGGATCCCAACAACAAAAACCCTTGTGTTCCGTGCCATAACCAAGAAAGCAGCATAGGCGAGCACGTGGTTCAAGTTTGGTGTGTTCATGAGGTTGAAGGAGGACAAAGCATGCACAACCAAAAACTTTAAGATGATCGTAAGTAGGAGGAGTACCATATAGACGTTCAAAAGGAGAGATATTCTGAAGAACAGAAGATGGAAGTCGATTGATGACATAGACAGAAGTGAGAGCAGCCTCTCCCCAAAATTTTTCAGGACAAGATGCAGAGAGAAGTTGGGCACGAACAGAATCCAATATATGGCGATGTTTGCGTTCTGCTCGTCCATTTTGTTGGGATGTGTGCGGGCATGAGCGTTGAATCAGTGTGCCCTGTTGGGTAAGAAAAGAGAGAAGGCTCGAATCCTTATACTCCATGGCATTATCTGTGCGAAGAATTTTAATGGTTCGAGAAAATTGTGCTTGAACCATATTGGCAAAAGCAATATAAATTTGAGATAAAGCAGAGCGGTTTTTCAGAAAATATATCCAAGTAAAACGAGAATAGTCATCAATAAATAGAACAAAGTAACGATAGCCACTGACAGTAGGAGTAGGAGCAGGACCCCAAATATCAGAGTGAACCAACCCAAAGGGGGTATCACATGAAGAAGATGAAATAGGAAAGGACAGAGCAGGTTGTTTCGCAAGCTTACAATTTAAACAGTCAAAGGGAGTAAATTTTGAACCATTATTTAAATTACTAACTAACTTGCGAAGTTTGTCAGGGGAGGCATGACCAAGACGAAGATGCCATTGATACATGGTAGAATCAGTGACAGATGCAGAGACCAATGGAGAAACAGGGAGCTGAAGAGATGTAAGCTCAAACAACCTTCCTACTTTGCGTCCTGTACCAACTATCTGTCCTGTTTGTGGATCCTGAACCTGACAACCATGAGAAGAGAAACAAACAGTGAGACCAAGATCACAGAGTTGGCCGATAGAGACAAGATTAAAGGTCAAATTAGGGACATGATAGGTATGAGGAAGTGTTAAAGTAGGAGTGGTAACAGTACCAACATGTGTAATAGACATACTATTTCCATTAGCAGCATGGATGGGAGGCAGAAATGGAGCAGGAGTTGAGGAAGACAAAAATGATCTATTAGAGGTCATATGATTGCAACAAGCAGAATCAAGAAGCCAAGAGTTACCTGGGACTGCAAGGGCAGAAGAATTGGAAAAGAGTACCTGTTTCAGTAACTCTTGTAGATCACTGATTGGAAACTTAAGAGGAGGGGTATCTGAAGAGGAGGCAGAAGCAGCAATAGATGAGAAATCAGTTTTAGACAAATTCTTTGGTTTGATGGATCTACCTGAAGGGCGAGGTGGTCGAGTAGGACAATTGTCCAAAATGTGACCATGTTTATGACAATACCTGCACTCAATTGTAGGACAATCAGAAAATTTATGACCATATAATTTACAGTTTGTGCAGAAGAGAGAGCCATAAACTTTCGCCATGAAGAAAATCACTTATTTGAATTGAACCGGTTTGGTCTACTTGAACCGGTCTGGTTTTAGTGAACCAGTTTGGTCTTCTTGAACCGATCTGGTTTTAGTGAACCGGTTAGATATGATTTTTTTTTTCACGAACTGAACCCGTTAGATAAACGGCGGTGGAACTGAGGCAGATCTGGGTGTTCACGAACTGGCAAGGATCCGTATGGATCGGAGGTGAGACTGGATCTGCAGCGGATCTGGGCTGGGCGTTTGCGAATCTGCGGTGGCGGCGGATCTGGATTTGCAGCGGATCTGCGGCGGCGGGAGATGCGTGGTCTGGTGCGCTGTGCGGCGAGGCGGATCTGAGCACGGAGGAGAGGCACACGGATCTGGGCACGGAAGCGAGGCGGATCTGCGGCGGCCGGAGATGCGTGGTGAGACGGGGCACGGAGGCAAGGCACACAGATCAAGAGGCAAATCGGAGATGAGGATCGCGGATCTGGGCTGGAGTGGGTTGCGCAGATCTAGACCGGAGTGGGTTTCACCGGAGTTTGCTAGGAAGGTCTCGCCGCCGGTGGGCCTCGCCGGAGAAGAAGAAGACAGAGGGCTCTGATACCATGTAATTTTATTGAATTGAATTGTCTATATTACAAAAGAATACACTTTGTACTTATACATAATACAAACATAACATAAAAGGAAAGTATGTAAAATTGCCCTTAATTTGAGCCAAAATTACAGCATATATAAGTTAAATTATAGAGTTTATTTATTATTAACATATTTCTTTCGAAGGTAGTTTTTGACCTTTTTTATTCAGTCAGTTTGTATATAAATACTTTATATCTTCTTGTTTAATTAAGGTTTTATACATTTTGCTCTTGTTTTATTAGATATCATCCTAAATCATGCATACGTGACAGGTGTTGCAGAATAACAATAAGAGAAATTATTTGAGGAGGTCGCGAAAATGTGGCTAATAGTTTTGTAACGTTGGATATATAAGAGAGATCAGAAACTACAAAACTGCTTCAAATTTGTATTTGGTATCTATTAGAAGACATGCAAACTTTGAAATCCACATCTAACAGTTATTAAGAGACAATTACATTGTGACGGCCTCATTGAATAATTTTTCGTTGGAAAAGTGTGCTATCATGTACTAGGTCAAAGGAAGATAAAGAAATAATAAACAAATACATTGATTTTGTAAAAGCATAAATACAATATAAAAAGAAATAACAATCAAATAAATCTGAATTAATTAAGTATAATGTGGTGAGGAATTTTTTTTTAGTTCAACAATTGCTGGAGTGGAAAATTGAATCAGTGACTCTTGACAGATCTCCACATTGGTATGATATTATCCACTTTGGACATAAGCCCTCATGGTGTTTTTTGTTTTACCCAAAAGGCCTCATGCTAATTAGGAGATAGTGTCCCTCACTTATAAACTCATGATCTTCCCCTTATCTAGCCAATGTGGGACTTTGGTTGCACTCCTAACAATCCCAACAGTTCAGTATCACATACTTTTTTTTTTTTTTGTAATACGTTTATATCTTTATTTATTTTTGCTATGTTTATAGAAGTTTGTTCTTAAGATAACATAGATTGATGACTCTACGAATAAGTCAAATATTTTCTTTTAAGTACAAAATTAGTCAAATACTTATGATGGCATAGACTGATGTGTCTAAGAATACACTAACGCTTTTAAGAATACACTAGTGTTTTCTCTAGTTTTATCAAATTTTCAATTGCATGTAAGACATTTCTAAAAAAAGAAAAAGGAAAAAAGAAAAAAAAAAACTGCAAATTAAATAAGTTCCAAATATATGATTTAAAAGTTCTCTTGATCGATTTGTGTTGTCAACATTTCAATTTTAGAGTTCATATTTATTATTAAAGTATGAAAAAGGAAATCTTAAGTTTAGGAGAGATTTTTGCTAGGCAGACCATCTGCTTTTTAAAGGGCATAAGGGACACAAATGTACTTTTATTTTCCACTTATGGGAGCATATATACTAAGAAAAAAGTTAAAGTGGCGAGTAAGTTTGGGATTTTGTTCTAAAAGAAAAGATTCTATATTAAAATTGAAGACTCGGGCAGAAGAAAAAACTGTACCACTACTATTTTTCTTCTTCTTCTTAAAAGAAAAGTACCACTTCAATAGAAAGAACGATATTTGGCTATACACCACCATTAAAATGTTGACAGTGAGGAAAGAAAAACGTATGTAGGAAGGTACCTACAAACCGATGTGTGACCAAGTTAATGTTCGTGTAGAAAATGACTTATGTCTTATATTAGTGCTTTTTCAAAACTATTTTTAAATTAGATGGGTCAGTAACAAGATTTTAAATGTTGATGTCGATGAAAATATCGAATTCTCAATTTTATGAAAATGTCAATAGAAATATCTATAATTATTGATGTCAATGGAAATTTTTAAAAAAATTATAAAAATGAAAAATTCATAAAAAAAATTAAATCAACAAAAAAAGCATTTCACTTTTTTTATAAATAAGTTAAATTTTCTTATTATTAATATTAGGTTTACATTAGGGATATTTTGGTATATTTTGGTGATATTTCTGCTATATCTCATCAATTTTTCAATGGGGACAATTGCAAATGTACTTCAATTTTTCGATGGAAATTTAATACCCTAGTCAATAGTAAATGTTCATGTTATTTTGTATTTAACAATGATTTAAATATTCATCAACATATTGACATTTTTGTTCAATATTCTTATGTTTGCATGGAGAATGAGTTAATTGATATCTCTATTATACTCTACAATATTGACAAAATATATGTATAAAAAATTGTTAGATGTGAACACAAGTAGTAAAGAAATTTTGAATTATTTAAAAGTATGAAATGTTTATTTGTTGATTTAAATACTTTAATTTTTATGACTTTTCAAAAAAAAAATTTATCAACATTGATATTTTATCGATATTTCACATTTTTATAAAATTGAGATATAAACATTTTTGTCAACATCCATAGGATTTAAAGTTATTATTTATAAGAGTAAGATTTATGTAGAAGTGGTTTTAAAAAATAAGACACCCGAAAAAACACAAAATAAAAAGAACAATATTTTTTAATGGCTCAATATATCCTTAACATCACTAAATATTTAAAGAATGATGATATATGAACTTTAAAATAGTAATTTTTAGGTTACTAATCATTGGGTTTACCAACATTTTTTTATGAGTTAATCTAGCAATTTCGAATCAAGAAAGTTTCTTGATTCGAATATCTAACATTTTACTCGATGATATAATATCTTAATTAGTTATGTGTAACGACCCGAATTCCTACGACTCTCTAAAGCGGAAGCACGACCTAGTTACCTCGCTCGTACCCGAAATTTCGGCAGCATGACGACGTAACTAGAAGAAAACCAAATTTTTCAAAGACCTGGAAAAGACATGAACACTTCTATAATTCAGAATATAGACTCAGCACCCACCAAACTACGATATATAGTGCTGAGCTCAATCATCAGACAACCAAACCTAAGGACTTCTAACCAAGCACACGAAACTAAAGAATATTTAGGTTTTACAAACCAAACACCCATCAAGGAACAAGGTATAAAATTAAAAAAAACTAAAATAGGGAAAAGACATTTGGTGGAGTCTCCATAGTCTCGTCAAGTCGTCTCCTCCATCACCCGCCTCCTCAATATACATCAACTGCAAAACAAACAAAGTAGCAAGGATGAGTATAAACATACTCAGTAAGTAGCCCACTTAAGGGTCCAATGTTTAAAGAAACCATACCAAACTCTTACTCACACGCGTGCTTAGATTTCAAATACTTTCTTCAGTCATTTTAAAAGTCCATTTAACCTTCCACAACATTCACTACTACCTGACCCTAACTTTGTGACATACCTGGGAGTCCTGTAACTTAGAACCCAAACCTGTGAAGGTCTATAACCCTCACACTCATCTCAATAGATAAATCACCCCTAGGCTAGCACACAGGCGCTAGGGAACGCATTCCCTACGCTCAACATAATGGGGAATCACCCCTAAGCTAGCACACAGGCGCTAGGGAACGCATTCCCTACGCTCAACATACTGGGGAATCATCTCTCAGCTAGCACACGGCAATAGGAAACGCATCCCTATGCTCAACACAGTGGGGAATCACCCCTAAGCTAGCTCACAGGCGCTAGGGAACGCATTCCCTAAGCTCAACATAAATCTCTGGGGTCCTCGCCCCTAGGCTAGCACACACGGCAATAAGGATCGCAACCCTTATGCTCGTCAAAAATCTCTGGGGTCCTCGCCCCTATGCTAGCACACACGGCAATAAGGAACGCATCCCTTATGCTCATCACATAAAGTTCTAGGCTTACAAGCTCGCACGAAATGACAGAAATAGGGTAGGTAGCACAAATCTAATGGCCCTTTGCACTTTCCCAACGCTTTCAAGACCTCTCGGGTCATCCACCATACCAAAATCATTCATCATTTCCAAACCATATTCACAACCTGAACCGAAGTTCTGAAACGCATACAAAGGGAATCATCCCCTAACCCGCATAAGCAAAGAGGGAAAGACGACCCTCTAGCCCTTCTATACAATTTTAACATCTTACGCCTCATATTTATAAGTATATAACTCAGGCCCACATCTCAACAAACGACAACAATCATCTCCTCGTGACCTCTCACCATAGATCACAAGCACGCGTCTCAAGTATGAACTTTACTCTAGTTCGAAAGTAGTCCTAAACAAGAACTTTACATAGCCATAGACCATACATGTCCTAGCGGCATATAGCCCTCCAATCACTAATCTAGAAGTTCAGTTCCCTAAGCACGCTACAAATCAGGAAAACCAAAACCTTCCACACACATTCGGACATATCTGAAACATCTTAAGTCTGTTCAGTCTTCTGCTCATTCTAAACACATGAAGCACTAACCATGACCCTGCCCACTGAAAACCCTTAAAGTGTTTTAAATCAGTCTCCAGTCCAAATCAACCACTCCAACACCCTGCGCTCAGTCAGCTCAACCATAACTCGAGAAAAACTAAACTTCAGCCAACCACTTAAGTGTTTCAAACCTCTATATTAAGTTAAACACCTCAACATCGCTTAAAGATCTTCCGCAACCATTTATGATCATTCGGTTTAATCCATTCTCCACTACTTCCACTCTTTTAGTTAAAACACTAACTTAGGCATTCAAGTATTCCAAGGCCTATATCCAAATTTAGGTAAATCACATATATAAATCATAAGGCACGGCCCGGACCCCTTGTAAATCATACTAGCATTCATTAGTTCTAAGCATTTCAAGATAAGTTAAGCCCCTGATATCCTTTCATACGTACTTAAGCAAATTTAAATTCAAGGACAACTCAAGATAGTTCAACCATTCACACCATGACCCACGTATTCACATTTGGCGTGCACGTTTTTTCTCATCTCACCACAAACATGAGCCAAACTCATTCCATTCCAACCTTGGCAAACTCTTAAGGCTCTACACGTACTAACTACAATATCTCGATACTTTGAACCCCTATTTTCAACTATAACCACATAATTCGGTTGTTTACAATTCAAACAATATCCACGTTGACCAACAAATCATTATATGCTTTATAACAAGATTTCAAGCATGCTCTTATAATGTACAAGTTCTCAAACATACAACATGCTCAAATAGAAACTTAAAGGGGCTTAAATCCAAATTGCTACTTACAAATTTAAGTAATAATAATATGCACTTCTAAAGCATTCCAAATCACCAAATGAAGTCCCGAACAACTCCTTTGCTTGCTGAAATGATGTCGAACTGATTTGAACTCGACAACCCGGCCTCCTAACATAATTGGTAACCTTGAGTAAGGTCTCACGCGTTATGGGTAAATTATAAAACACTAAAACAGTCCCAAACTTCCACAAAAAGCCCTTAAAATTCAGTTTAACACCCTTAAATCAATTCGAATCATTGTTGGAACACTTACCCATGAACCAAAAGCTTGTTGATTTACTTCCAAAGGGTCTAAATTCATATATTTAAAATCCAAAGGCTATGGGTAATCTAAAATAAATTCCAAACTTTATGGATAACTCAAATTCACAAGCATAACCAACCAATAGATTAAATTCAAACTCGGAATACTTACCCATTCCAATTCGAACCAATACACGGCTTGATCGAACACTAAGCTCGCTGGAAAATGACCCCGAAACAGCTTTTTCCTTGCTGTCTGTGCAGAAAACCGAGAGAGAGAGAGAGATTTCGCAGTTGGACTAGGAAACAGCAGCTTGCTACTCTGTTCGGCCAGGCTAGGCGTGCAGGTCGGCGTGTAGACAGCAGCAACGGCGATCGAGCACGGCAGATCCGGCGGCGACGTGCAGTAGCAGCTTCGTCCGACGAGGGCGTGCGACGGCGGTTCGGATTGCACAGTCTCTATGCTTGCAATAGCTCGATGGAAGAGAGAGAGAAAGAGATACCGACGGGAAGGAGAGAGACCAACGAGAGAGAGTGTTTGTTGAGGATGGTGAGATAAAGAGAAGAAGAAGGAAGATAAGGAGGAGGAAGAAGATAAGAACAAGAAGATATATTTTTTTTTTAAACTTTTAATTTCTTTTCCAAAAATGCCCTTAACCAAACTTTTCATTTCCAAATATGCCCCTTTTCTCATTCCAACTTCCAAATAATTCAAAATTCAAATTATCTAATAGAAATTATTCCAACTTAATTTCCAAAATTCAAAATTAACTCCTGTAAATAAGACGAGTGTTACATTATGCGCCAACATGAGTATAGTTCAACTGGCATAAAGCTTGTATCCTCGACCAAAAGGCCAGAGGTTCGAATCTGCCACCTCACATATTGTAAAAAAAAATAGTTGAATTATGCTCAGTTTCATCAAATACATTTAACCTAATTAATAAAGCGTATTTTGTCATTACATTAGCATTTTGTTAATTAATTTTAACTTTTTATGACAATAAAAATGTAAATAAAAAAATGGATACATTTAAAGATACGAAATTGAAACTCTTAAAATATAAGATACCAAATTATTAAAAAAAAAAAAAAAAAAAAAGAAGGGTTGACTACATGAATAGCATATTTGGAATCAAATTTTATGTAAATGGCACATTTTGTTATTAGTATTGTCTTTGTCACTTTTCAAGCCAAATAGAAGCCAAATCTAAAAGATCATTACTCATTTATCCCTCTATTTATTGCTAAATATAAAAATATATATATGTAGAAGAAATAAAATATATGGATACGTACCATAACCGTGGAAACCTATATCCTTCTCTCCAAACATCATTTATTTTGTATAAGAAATAAAATAGAGGTAAGATTTTCACGATTTTCCTCTTAAATTAACTGGACAACCCTTTCCATTATCAACGGTTCCATTCTTCATACGTATGAGTATATATAATATATATCTGAGAATATAATATGGGTATATATAATATATATCTGAGAATATAATAGGATTATCATGTCATTCCAAACATATAGAATGATTACATACTTATGTATATATTTGATAGCACACAATATGTGCTATCTTTAGGCCTTATTTTATTCTAGGTTTGAGGCTTAAATATATGCTTTCACGTTCATAATTGTTTGTTTTGTAGAAATTGAGCATTTAGAGCAAAATGAAGATTTTAGAAGAAATATGATGACAAATGAGCTAATTGGGCAAGAAATTAATTAACCAATTTTGGGGACAATTTTTGGAGAAGAAAAATATTCATAATTTAATTAGGTTATGGATTCCTAATTTGATTAGATTATGGATTCCCAATTTGATTAGATTTTTTATTCCTAATTTAATTAAATAATGAATTCAAAATTAGATTAGGATATAGATTAACCCATTATAAATACCCGCATTCTCTTCTCTTCAATGCATTCAACTTTGGAGAGTGTTTCCTAGAAGACTGTATGCAAATTCAGAATGAAAACACTCCTAAATGTGCAAGTATACACAGTCTAATACAGCAAGTGATAAGTATTTTTATATCGTCTCCTCAGGGATTAGTTATGTGGATTTTTGCAATGTCTAAGTTGATTTTAGTTAGGTAACAAGAAATAAACATCAAGTTGTGCAATGAAATTAAAAGAATTAAGGAACAAGAGTGAAAAGGTACTAAAATGCTGTAACAACAGGAAAAACAGTAAGTAAAATGAGACTAAACAGAATCTGTAAAAAGGGATCAGGATTAGGGGTAAAATCTTGCTTCATCAAACTAAATGCTACAGCATATATCATGCTTCAACACTCAATGCACCTTAATTCGCGGTTTCTTTCCAGAATTCCTGAGAATCATTGATTAACACCCATTAACCTCTGAAATTAAGCCCATAACTGCAAACATTAGGTGGGTTACTATCCCTAGTGTCCCCAATTACCTTAGAGCATGCTCCTAATCAGAACTAATGCTATGCCATGCAATCAGTTCATCTCTCCCTTTCCCAAGTTTAAGAAAAACGCAGCTTAGATAAGTTGGCCAGACAATTCCAAGCTAAAAATGAAGCACACAAGGCATATGAGTGAAGATTATGCAAGTATACTATCTCTTTCAGCAAGAATCAACAATAAATCCCCTAATCCCTCACCCAAGGGGTGATTAGTTCATAATTACAAGAAATGACAGTAATAAAACAGTAAGAAAAGTCTGAAATAACATTCTAAATCATGTCTTTAATATCAAAATGCTGAAAAATAAAGAAGTACTGTAGAAACTAGGAGAAAATGGACAAGAAATGGTGTTGGGCAGCTCCTTTATGGCAGGATTCCCTCCTTTCCAGCAGTGGATCACCTCCCAAGAAGGATTCTTCTCTTCTATCGATTTTAGCCCCTCCAAATGTCTAATCTCCCAAGCTCTCCCCCAAAAATGGCAAGTTAGGGCTTTATACCTCTCCTATTTCATGAAATCAGGGCTGAGTGGGCACTTTTTGACTAATGGCAGCACCTCATTCGTTTAAATCAGTACAGGTGTTATAAATTGTCCACGTCAATTAATGAAATAATTCCCACGTGCGTTTTCTGTAACTGATCTCAGGTAAGTGCTCCAGCTTTAATAATGCTTTATCAAACACAACAATTGCTCCAGCAATCTTGACTTTCCATCAACAGCAAAGCTCTAGCATTACAGGTTGAATTTTCCAGACTTAGCTATCTTTACCTTCAACAATTGGCCTGCATAAGTCACAAATAGCACATTTAAGTAATATTATGCCTTAAAAACCTCAAAAGTGCTTTTCACATGAGAATGGACTCTTTTACTACTAAGTCATCAATTTAAAGAGGCTTCTAAGTACAAAAGTACCTAAAATAGTGCTTTTAAGTCACAAAATCTTCACTAAAACCCCCTAAATAGCTCTCATTCTAAGAGCTATCAGAGAGCACAACTCTAAAATTCTACATACAAGAGTGAGAATAGACTTGAGAGAAATATTCAATGCCAAGTTCGTGGAGATCATACGGAGACAGAAGATCGACACACCAACATAGTTTTTCTTTTTTTCTTTTTTATTTAGTATTTAGATGTTGTTTAAGAGTTTAGATTTTGTGATAGTGAACATGAGTGGCTAAACTCTTTTTATTCTAGGGATTGATATAGCCATTAGACCTTATGTTTTAATTATTCGAATTCCATGATTGATTGTCTTTTATTTCATTCATGCTTTTATATTCTTAATGCTTTTAATCTTTTGAACACAGATTAAATGTTATGTTTGTCTAAATTCACACTTGAGAAATATAATTTAGATTAGATCCTAATTGCATGACTAAAGGTAGTTCTAACTTGATAATGATTAGAGCTCATTTGAAAGTTGTTAATGAAGGAATTTAATGTTATGCATAACGTAACATTAAAAATCATCAGAGATATAGGTTTTGCCTTATTGCATAAGAATTGTTTGTCCTCGAGAGAGTCATTCATGATAAAAGACTTCTAGACTTATGAAATATTTGTTTGATAAATCTTGGATGTTTAAGTAATTTAATTATTTTAGTCTAATAAGTGAAATCAACTCCCTAGAACATTCTCTCCTCTGATTGTTTCAATTTTTATTAGAATTGTTTTATTTAAATCTTGCAACCATCATTCAATTATTTTCTCTAAATAAAATTGGGTGATAATATTCATGGAACTTAGGTGAATTAGAAAACCAATCCTGATGACGATATTCGAACACTCTTTTACTATATTAAAACTTGACTTGTACACTTGCGGTATTGCACAAAAATTACACAACAGTATTCTATACCTCAACATATATATTTATGGGTACAATATACAACACAATATATATTTAGAAACTCATATTAAACATTATATATTACATACAATAAGTATAAAATGGATAGGTTGTAACGACCCGAATTCCTACGACTAAATAACTGTAACGACCCGAATTCCTACGACTCTCTAAAGCGGAAGCACGACCTAGTTACCTCGCTCATGGCCGAAATTTCGGCAGCATGACGACGTAACTAGAAGGAAACCAAATTTTTAAAGACCTGAAAAAGACATGAACACTTCTATAATTTAGAATATAGACTCAGCACCCACCAAACTACGATATATAGTGCTGAGCTCAATCATCAGACAACCAAACCTAAGAACTTCTAACTAAATACATGAAAGAAAAAGAATATTTAGGATTTTACAGACCAACAAACAAGAAGGAACAAAGAAACAAAACTAAAAGTTTAAACAGGGAAAAGAAATTTTGGTGGAGTCTCCATATTCTCGTCAAGTCATCGCCTGCGTCATCCACCCCGAGAATGTGCACAATCTGCAAAACAAACAAAGTAGCAAGCATGAGTATAAACATACTCAGTAAGTAGCCCACTTAAGGGTCCAATGTTTAAAGAAACTATACCAAGCTCTTACTCACACTCGTGCTTAGATTCCGAATACTTCCTTCAATTATTTTAAGAGTCCATTTAACCTTTCACGACATTCACTACTACTTGACCCTAACTTCTTGCCATACCTGCGAGTCATGTAACCTAGAACCCAAACCTGTGAAGGTCTATAACCCTCACACTCATCTCAATAGATAAATCACCCCTAGGCTAGCACACAGGCGCTAGGGAACGCATTCCCTACGCTCAACATAATGGGGAATCACCCCTAAGCTAGCACACAGGCGCTAGGGAACGCATTCCCTACGCTCAACATAATGGGGAATCATCTCTCAGCTAGCACACGGCAATAGGAAACACATTCCTATGCTCAACACAGTGGGGAATCACCCCTAAGCTAGCTCATCGGCAATAAGGAACGCATTCCTTATGCTCATCACATCATGATAGCCACACAGGCAATTAGGGAACACATCCCCTCAGCTAGCATACAGGCAATAGGGAAACGCATTCCCTATGCTCAACACAGTGGAGAATCACCCCTAAGCTAGCTCACAGGCACTAGGGAAACGCATCCCCTATGTTCATCACATCACATACGTTCTAGGCTTACAAACTCGCACGAAACGACAGAGATTGGGTGGGTAGCACCAATCTAACGGGCCTTGTACTTTCACAACAATTTTGGAACCTTTCGGGTCATCTATCATACCAAATTTCTTCCATCAAGACTGATTCACAATCACAAACCGACCCGAAATTCACAAGCACACATAATGGGAAAAACGTTCCCTAACTCACACAAGCAAAGAGGGAAAGTCACCCTCAAGCCTTTCCAATATTTACAACGTCTTACGCCTCATATATATATATATATATCTAGGCAAATACAAATCCTAACGGATAAATCCGAAAGGCTACTTACTTTCTAGGCCAAACCCACTTCTCTTTTTTTTAAGAAGTCATTCGTAGCATATGACCCAAGCCCACCTTTTATAAACAACCACAATCTCATCATAGTGACTTTTCGCCATATATCACAAGCACGAATCTCGAGTAAGAACCTACCCTAGTTCAATGGTACTTCTAAACAAGAAATACAAGTAGCCATAGCCCATACATATGCCATTGACATTAAGTCCTTCGTTCATTTAGTCCAGAATTAGATCCCCTAACCATGCTAGAACTCAAAATAACCAATATTCTTCCATTCACATTCGAACACATCAGATTAAGGTGCTCTACTTCAGCCCTTAACCAAGCCCAAACCCGAAAGCATTAAACTTGGTCAACCATTCAATCTAAAGTTTAAATATTGTACATTCCAGAACTAACCAACATCTCAAAAAGCCCAAATGCTTGCAAATATTTAGTTTAACACAACTGCCCATACAAATGCTTATAAGGAAATACTATACTCAAATTCATTCATAACCTTAGGCACATTTTCATCCATTTATTTGTAACTTTGAATCCCTTAACGAGAATCGCCACAAATTCAAGCAACCTTAAGTCCAACAAGATAATTCTCGTATTAATTTAACCAATCACGACATCTTCTACATACTTATATTTAGGCAAGCATGATTGTTCACAATTTTCCACAAGCATGCTCAAACTCATCCAAATTTAACTTTGGGAAAATTCTTAAAGTATTGCATAAGCTAACATAATAAAGTTGTAACTTTAAGCCCCAATTATCATTATAACCACAACTTATGCCATTTTAACTCAAAACTACCTTCGAACGTTTCCATTAACCATTACATGCTTCCTAACACGGTTTCCAATCATATTTTCACAATTTACAAATTATCAAACATGAATCCAAAACATTTAGGAATTTAAAGGGGCTTAAAATCCAAATAACTACTTACCTCGAATAGAATAATTAATATTATTCTAGCAGTGAGAATCTCCTCCGAACTCTGGTCTCCTGCTTAACCTTCAATAATCCAATAAAAATAAGGATTATAAAACTTGGTCCAAGATTCTTGAAATTTCATAATTGAGCTCCATTTAGTCCAATTTTGGTTAATCTTAACTGAACCAGTCCTTTAATTTAATTTCAGCGAGTCTTAGTTCTATAGTCTTGTTCAATGGTCCAGTAGTCTCAAAAAGTCCAATAATTAAATCCAAATGCAAAGGTTGTCCAATAATTCAGTCAAAGGGTCCAAGAGTAATTTTAATTGCAATTTAGTCCTTTTTATTTTCTTAGACCGATTTTAATTTAGCACAATATCTCACCCAAATAAAATTGATCGTGTCGAACCTTCAACCTTGCTGGAAATTTATCAATTTGTCTTCAATTCGATAGTTTGATTCTCAAATTGATATCCTGAAATTAAGTCCAATACTTAACGATTAATCCAGTTTCAAAATCTTTAAACCAATTTAAATCAGTGTCGAAAATACTCAATACAAAACACGATTCGACACGTTGTTCGGGGCTCGAAACACTGACCGGAACAGGGCGGAGCGTGACCGGAGCACGGCGGCTAGTGCGGCGGCTGGCGGCGGAGCGTGAGAACTTCCGGTGGCGCGTGAACCGCGCGTGAAGGCACGTGAGTGACCGTGGACGGCGGATCTGAGCTTCCGACGAGGCTGAGTGAAACGGAACGGCACCGGCGAGGCTTTGAGTTGGACTCCAGTCCATGCCCGAGGGAGCTCCAGATCTGGCCGATCAATTCCGGCGGCGTCTTGCAGCGGCATAGGCGATCGGCGTGCGGCGGCGTGCTGCAGTAGGGCTTCACCGGCGATCGAAAACAGAGGTGCGGCGGGCTGGCTGGGCGAGCGACGGTGAAACGGAAACGCGAGAGAGAGAGAGAGAGAGAAGCTGCCGACGGGAGGGAGAGAGATGTGTGAGAGGGGTGGGTTTTCGGTGAGAGAGGAAAGGAGAAGGAAAAAATGAAGAAGATGAAGGAGATAAGGATGAAGAATGGATGGAGAGATATGATAAGTTTAAAAAAAAAAAAATCCAAATATGCCCCTTGACCAAAATTCATTCCCAATTTTTCCCTTTTTAAACTTTCTATCTCCAAATCAACCCAAATAAATTCAAGATACATATTTAAGAAAATTAATCCAACTTGATTTCCAAAAAAAACAAAAAATTCAAAATTAATGGTTCCAAATAAACCGGTCGTTACATAGGTCATGTTATGACATATCTCAAAATTAATAGGATTATACCAATACAAAATATATGACGATTATTTACCTATGTTTGTATAATATATGTTTGTAAATATAACTATACTTATTGCCTATATAAAATATAATAAAATTATATACATATGTATATATAATATACTTCTATGTATATTTGTTTTTTTACAATATACTTAATATTATATATTTGACGTCAAGTATTTTCAAGAATGTTCCATATCACTAATGATGTTTATAACACATATACCATGTACAATTTCATTATTTTATTTTATATATAATATCTAACTATAAAAATTTATATATAATTTCGAGGAAAAAATAATGAACATAATATATATGAGCAAAATGATATATACGGTGGAGTTTATGACAAACAATACATAATAAAACATGTGTTCTAAGTAAATTGACAATAAAAAAAAAAGTGATTCATGGAGAAACATTATTCATATTCCAAGTGGTTGAAGTTAAAGTTGCTGCTAGAATGAAAATTGTAACAAGGATAATTTGTTGTCGGAATGAAAAAGAAATTTGGCAAAATAACTTTTTTCTAATAGTGGACAACGAATGAGTAATGTTCAAAATTTGACGTTATATGAAAATTGAGCTTTTTGGCAAAACAACTCATTTTTAGAGTATACGACAAACACAATTAGAGTATAAATATAAAAAATAAAATAAATATTCAAAATTATAAAAAATAATATATATGTAATTAATGGTATAATTATTTGCCTAAACTGAATGATTTCATTATGGAAACATTAAATCACATTAATATCATTAATATAAATCACAGTAATATAATTAATATTTATTCAAAGGTATAAATAGAATAAAATATTTTTATAAAGATGAGTCATGCTAAAGTTGATATATTTTTTTTTAAATGGGTCATTTGTGAAATATATAGTTGAAAATGTGCTCTTTGATATAATTTCCCAAAAAAAAAAACTACTAAACATTATGAATAAAAAAAAAGTGCTAGTTGCAAGGATGACAAAAATAAATGGCCCAATTGAAAACATGTCACTAATTTTTCCAAATTTGTAAATATGGAAAAAAAATCAACTTAGCCCAAATGAAACCTGCAAAAAGTAGGCGTATTATGAAGTATATCAACAATATATCATTGATATACTACTGTTATACTACTGATATACTTTATTTAGGTATATTAATGAAATGACATTCGTAATATGAAGTATACCAACAATATATCAGAAATACCTAATATGAAATATATCAATCGTATATTAGTACTTCATATTCAGTATATTAGATATATCTAAAATGAAGTATATCAGCAATGATATACTACTTGTTAGGATTTAAGCCCTAAAGCCTCGTAATTAATGATTTATTTAATAATTAATAATAATTTTGATTATTTTATTTGCAATATAATATTATTCATTATATGAAAAATTCAAGGTTATTAGTGTAACTTGAACAATATGTGCTTGACATACGGGGAGGATCGTGTTCAAGAAATAACCTAAAGGGTCATAGTATATAGATAAGGTTGGGTGTTTTATCCTGCTAACATTATTGATACAACCCACTTTGTAATAGTTACAAATGATTTGATCCAAATCGTTCATGCGGAGACATGTGAGTGGGAGTATCTTATACAATGAGTTTGTATAAGACTGGGCCACAAAATATTTAATCTCTTTTTATACATTCGTTAATCGAGAAGATTAATATTTCATCAAGATGATCATATGCGACTCGACCTTAATCTTGAGTGAGGTATGAACTCCTGTTTGCAAGGGTTCTATTAATAGTGACCAAGGGAAAATCTTTGCCATAATTAAAATATTATATTTTAATATCTAATATATTAAAATATATCTTGTATTTATTTGAATCTCATTCAAATCTCCTACGATATTTATTTATTTGAATCTTATTCAAATTCTATAAATATCTTTTATTTAATATATCAAATATACATTAATTATTTTAATATTTAATGTATCAAATACAATAAATATATTTTCCTCTTTTATATTTAATATATCTAATATATTAAATATTAATTTGAACATTTCAAAATTTTCTTTCAACTAAATTGATCTTTTAGTGTTACTATGAGCTAGCAAGGGAACCTTATGGACCTACAGATTATAAGCTCCAATGATACAAAATTAATTAATTAAACTCTTTAATTAATTAATTAATTTTCATTCATTAATTATAGGTCACTTGTAACGACCCGGATTCCTATTTCGACTCTCTAAATGCGGAAGCCTGATCTAGTTACCTTGCTCATACCCGAAATTTCGGCAGCATGATTGCGTAACTAGGAGAAAACCAAAATTTACAAGTACCTGGAAGGAGATACGAACACTTCTATGATTCAAGGAATAGACTCAGCACCCACCAAATTACGATATATAGCGCTGAGCTCAACCAACAGACAATCAAACCTAAGAGCTTCTAACCAAACTCACGAAACTAATGAATATTTAGGATTTACAGACCACATATACATCAAGGAACAAGGAAACAAAACTAAGAATGAAAAACAAGGAAAGGGAATTGGATGGAGTCTCCATAGCCTCGTCAAGTCATCACCTATGTCACCCGCCTCAAGAATGTGATCAAATCTGCAAAACAAACAAAGTAGCAAGAGTGAGTATAAACATACTCAGTAAGTAGCCCACTTAAGGGTCCAAAACTTAAAGAAAACCTACCACGAAGGCAAACTTTCTTTACTTACACTCATGCTCATACTTCAAATATTTACTCCAACCTTACAGCGGTCCCTCAGACGCAGGATTTACGCCAGGCCCTCTCGACACTAGACAACCTCTCGGGACGTGTCGGGGTAAGAGCAGTTGCTTCGGCTGTGCACTCGCTTCCCAATTGTCACAACAGGAGAACCCCCAATCATGCGGCGACCCCCGTAGGGCCCCAACCTGCTCTGATACCAACTTCGACTTTTACCACCTCCTGACTCTAATTCCGTGTCACGTCTGCGAGTCCTGTTACCTAGAACCCAAACCTATGAAGGTATATAACCCTCACACACATCTCAATAGCCACACAGGCAACCAGGGAACTCATTCCCTCAGCTAGCGCACAGACAATAGGGAAACGCATCCCCTATGCTCAACACATCTCAATAGCCACACAGGCAACCAGGGAACTCATTCCCTCAGCTAGCGCACAGGCAATAGGGAAACGCATCCCCTATGCTCAACACAGTGGGGAATCACCCCTAAGCTAGCTCACAGGCAATAGGGAAACGCATCCCTTATGCTCAACACATCTCAATAGCCACACAGGCAACCAGGGAACTCATTCCCTCAGCTAGCGCACAGGCAATAGGGAAACGCATCCCCTATGCTCAACACATCTCAAGTTAACATTCTAGGCCTACTAACTCGCACGACACGACAGAAACAGGGTAGGTACCACAAATCTAACAGGCCTTTTTTTTACTTTCACAACACTTTTGAAACCCTCCGAGTCATCCATCATACCAAATTCATCCATCAAGTCCGTATCCCAATCACATACTTGCCCGAAATTCGAAAGTACATACAATGGGGAAAACATCCCCTACTTTACATAAGCAAAGAGGGAAAGTAACCCTCGTGCCCATCCTATCTCACCACACCTATTCCTCATATGGGAAAAGAATTCGTGAAGCGAGCAACTATTTCTCCCTTATTCACAATACGATTGGAACGCCAAGGGCGCCAAGCCATTCAACAAGTCACCAACCTTTCCCACAAATCCAATCCCATAACTCTCAAGTATAACCGAACCATGGACACAACAATAAACACACGAAGGTAGACATGGTTCAGGCACAAACTAGAAACGACCAATCACCGACTATACCTCTTGCTTATTCAAGCAAACAAATTTTTAAGGCATTCGAGTAATCATGCCCCAATCACACTTGAACCAAGTCCTTATAGTTAGGATCATCTACCAACAAAGAATTCTCGATTGCCCTTCAACTAGCAACCGAAATCACTAATCCTGACTTTTCACTAACCAACATTCGTGAATCTCGAACAAGGATTCGTGTATAAACTTATCAACCATCTTAAACAAGTTCTCCACCTATCCATAGCTTCAACGCACGCTAGTGACATATTTTCCTAAGCCGTTTCTTTCAAATCTAACCAAACAACTCAATAGTTTAAACATCCCATGCGCAGTTATCTCACCCAACATCTCAAGAATCTAAACCTCAGCCAACCATTCAATCTAAAAGCTCAAGTATTTTGCGTTCAGTAGCTAACCAACCCCCTTAGACATTTCCGACACGCACGATCATTCAATTTCAAATAAGCATCCATACCTTTATGCTTACAAAGAAAACTACAATCAAATTTATTCATTTGCTTATATCCTTGAGAACTTAAACGAGAATAGAAACAATTCTAGGCAATCACAAGCCCATCGCGATAATCCTCATATTTCTTTAGCTAACCATGCCATTCTTTCCATAACCATGTTTAGGCAAGTTTGAATTTCCACAATTTACCACAAGCACGCTAAAACTCATAAAGGTTCTACACTTGCTAACTACAATATTTCGATACTTTGAGCCCCTATCTTCAACTATAACCACAACTTATGCCATTTTAGCTCAAAAATACCTTCGAACGTATCCTTTAACCATTACATGCTTCCTAAACACGGTTCCAAGCATAATTTCACAATTCACAATTTATCAAACATAAATCCAAAACATTTACGAACTTAAAGGGACTTAAAATTCCAATAACTACTTACCTAAATAACCTCAAGGTTCAAGGTAGCCCAAACTCGAATGCTTAATCTTGAATAGCCAACAAAGTCCCCGAATTCAAGACCAAAGCTCACTGGACAGCAGCTTGAATCAACTTAATTTCGCCTAAACGACCTTTAAACGTGATGGGTAATCCAAACTTAGAACAACAAATTCATGGGTAAACTTCAAATCACATTCATAACCCACTAAAAGATTAAATTCAAAACTCAAAACACTTACCCACTACGAATCGAGGTCGTAAACGGTTCTACGAATATCTAGCTTGCAGGAAATTGCTCCAAAAACACTACCCTTGTTGCTGTCTGTACAAACCGAGAGGGAGAGAGAGAGGAAACCGGCGGCGATCGTGAGTCGGATACGAACTGCACCGGTGCTCAGGCGTGCGGCGGTTGGAGCTCTCGATTTGAGGGAAGAAAAACGAAGAAGATTATGCGGTGGCTACGAGCGGCGTTCGCGAGCTGCAGGCCGGGCTCTGGCGTCTTCCGGCGAGGGTGAGTTCGAGTATGAGAGAGCGTGAGCTCCGGCGAAGGGTCCTGTTCGGCGTGCGACAGAGCTTACCGGCGGTTCGGGCTGCTCAACAGAGGGCTGTAAACGAAGCTAATCGGCGATTCCGTTCGGCATGCGGCGGACGAGCTGAAGCGAGAGGCGAAGGGCTGGGCGGACGGCGGCGGTTCAGCCTCTGCGCGGCCGACGTTCACGCGAGAGAGAGAGAGAGAGAGAAAGAGAGAGAGAGAATTCGGTGAGGGAGAGAGGCTATCGGGAGGAAGAAGAAGAAAAAAAAGTGTATAAAGATGATGAATTTTATTATTATTATTTTTTTTAAATTACTAAAATGCCCTTTGACCAACTCTTTCTTTCCATTTTTGCCCTTCTAACCATCCAAAATTTCAAATTAACTCAAAAATCAAAATACTTATTTGTGAATTAATCCAACTTGATTTCCAAGATTTCAAAATTAATGCTTCTAAATATATTGGTCGTTACATCACTCCACTATAGACCTAGAGTTGCACTCTCATGCACTGTAGGACAAGTTGTGTCCATAGATATAATCATTACATGCAAGTCGATCCTTCACGAGTTGTTCGTAATTACAGCTAGGTCAAAAGTCCGTTATACCCCTATAATTACATCTTGCACCTTAAGTACCACTGATCCTCTAATGAACAATATGTTTATAATCTAATTATAAACTAAGTCCCTCTCGGGCCAATGAGAGGGTGGGGCCCCATTGTTCAAGTCCCGAAATCAGCACTTAAGGGAACTACTCATCTACTTACCCTATATGGGAATGAGTGAATTCCATCTTGTGAGATTATGTTCCCAGCTCTCTATTTGGTCAAGTCCCTAAAATAGTAGGCATATTGAATCGGCTACAAAAGCCACTCTCACCCATGCAAATCAAAGGACAAGCCCTCACAGGTAGGAGTTCATAACTCACTCAGGATTAAGATCGAGTCACATATGATCATCCTGATGAAATATTAATCTTCTCAATTAACGGATTTATAAAGAGAGATTAAATATTTCGTGGTCCAGTCTTATACAAACTCATTGTATAAGATACACCCACTCACATGTCTCCACATGAATGATTTGGATCAAATCATTTGTAACTATTACAAAGTGGGCCGTATCAATAGCGTTACCAGGATAAGACACCCAACCTTATCCATATACTATGACCCTTTAGGTTATTTCTTGAACATGATCCTCTCGTATGTCAACCACATACTGTTCAAGATTACACTAATAACCTTGGATTTTTCATATAATGGATAATATTATATTGCAAATAAAATAATCAAAATTATTATTCATTATTAAATAAATTATTAATTATGAGACTTTAGAGCATAAATCCCAAAAATTGGAACATGTCAACCCAAAATCATGAGGGAAAATCTCCCTTTGAAGTTCAGGTGCCGACCATAAAGCCCTATGACGAAGAGAAATACCCTGTTGAACATTCGAACATGTACAGATCGTGGATAAAGCTTCATGGAGTCCAATATGCGATAAAATATCGAGCATTCTCATTCACTTTAGCATGCTCAACTTAGGAGTGGTTTCACCAATTGAAGCTGAAGTCAATTAGGTCGTTCAAGGAATTGGCTCCCGTCTTAGTGACAGTACAGTTCCTTATAAGAGGAAGAGATTAGCGTAAACCGCAAACTCATTTGCTCACCATCGAGCAAGGAGCCAAGATGAGTTTATGAGATTATGTTTCATGATTCAATAATGAGGTTGTACAAGTTGAAAGTTATATAGTGAAGGAATGAGCGTTTCACTCTGCAACAGAAGCACTGGATCGCCTTTGATTTTATTTAAAATTAAAATAAAAAATTAGATTAAGCTAACTTATTTAGAGTAAATATGGAGATATTTCTAGCAGATCTTATCTCATCCACAAAGTCTTCCTGGCTATGACTCGAACACAAGACCAAGGCTTGTGGGAGCCTATTGAAAGAAAAATGGATTGGAGAGGAATGAGTCTAGAGAGAATTCTCTAATTCTTTATTGAGGAGATGTATGTTATGTCTAATGGCTCAACCCAAGGGTCCTATCTATAGAGACCAAGGGCAAATCTTTGCCATAATTAAAATATTATATTTTAATATCTAATATATTAAAATATATTTTATACTTATTTGAATATCATTCAAATCTCCTATGATATTTATTTATTTGAATCTTATTCAAATTTTATCTTTTATTTAATGTATCTAATATACATTAATTATTTTAATATTTAATGTATCAAATACAATAAATATATTTTCCTCTTTTATATATCTAATATATTAAATATTAATTTGAACAAACATTTCAAAATTTTCTTTCAACTAAATTGATATTTTAGTTTTACTATAAGCTTGCAAGGGGACTTTATGGACCTATAGATTATAAGCTCAAATGATATAAAATTAATTAATTAAACTCTTTAATTAATCCATTTTCATTCATTAACTTTAGGGTCACTCTACTATAGACCTAGAGTTGCACTCTTATTCACTGTAGGATAATTTAAGTCTATGGATATAACCATTACATACAAGTCTATCTTTCACGAGTTGTTCGTAATTACAGCTGGGTCAAAAGTTCATTTTACCTCTGTAATTACATCTTGCACCTTAAGTACCACTGATCCTCTAATGAACAATTTGTTTATGATCCAGCTATAAACTAAGTCATTCTCGGGCCAACAAGAGGGTGGGGCCCCATTGTTCAAGCTCGAAATTAGCACTTAAGGGAACTACTCATCTACTTACCCTATATGGGAAGGAGTGAATCCCATCTTGTGAGATTATGTTTCCTACTCCCTATTTGGTCAAGTCCCCGAAATGGTAGGCATATTGAATCGACTACAAAAGTCACTCTCACCCATGCAAATCAAAGGACAAACCCTCACAAGCAGGAGTTCATAACTCACTCAAGATTAAGATCGAGTCGCATATGATCACCCTGATGAAATATTAATCTTCTCAATTAACGGATTTATAAAGAGAGATTAAATATTTCGTGGTTCAGTCTTATACAAGCTCATTGTATAAGATACCCTCACTCTCATGAACGATTTGGATCAAATCATTTGTAACTATTACAAAGTGGACCGTATCAATAGTGTTGCTAGGATAAGACACCCAATTTTATCCATATACTATGACCCTTTAGGTTATTTCTTAAACATGATCCTCTTGTATGTCAATCACATACTGTTCAAGATTACACTAATAACCTTAAATTTTTCATATAATCGATAATATTATATTGCAAATAAATTAATCAAACTTATTATTAATTATTAAATAAATTATTAATTGCGAGGCTTTAAGGCATAAATCCCAACAATCTCCCACTTGCACTAAAGTCGGTGAGACATGTATCATAGGGTACTCTATATCCAACATATAGATGGAGCAATCCTAACTGCCATAGTAGTTGGCCTTAGTGACAAAAAGTTTCTATGGTCCTTTGGGTAAGAAGGGGTCGACCACATATGTAAAGCTAATTACCAGGGCACAGAAGTACATGAGTGTAGAAGAACAGCTTCAATCCATGGGAGCAGTGGATGAATTTAGTCGATGTCATCCAAATTAAACAAACATTTTATCATTTTCATGTAACAAATGTCTCTAGACCTATTTTCACATGATTCAATTTAAAATCAACTTAAATTTAATAAAATAATATTGCTTTTCTCCAAAAATATTATCAAAATAGCAAAAAAAGTAATGTTTTCTAAATTGGTAGAGAAAAATAGAAGAATAAGAGAAGACTAAAAAAAATGCTCATTTAGGTAATTCGACATTTTGAAGAAGTCAATACACGTGTGAGAATTGATGCATGAACAATTTTCAAATGCAAGGTCTAAATTGATTCACTTATGAAAGTTTAGAGGTCATTTAATAATTGATACAATTACAAGTTTCCACATATATGAACTAAAGGGTTGTTTATTTCATGGTTTTGGTTTAGAATAGGTTAGGCATCCTAAACCCTACCCATGTTTGGGGCAAGGGAGGCGTGTTTACTATTCCAACCCACGATTTTTTTTTCTTAAATTATAATAATAATTGTTTTATTTTTTAATTACTCTTTTTCTCTCTTTCCTTTTCTTCCCTTGGGAGTTTTTAATAATAATAGTTAATACTTTATATTTTTAAATACTTTTTTCTTTTTTCCTTTTTTTCTTCTTCCTCATTCATTTGTCTCTTATCGTTCTTTTCATTTTCGCCTATACCAACGCCTCCTTCAATGACTTTAAATCAGTTGTCTGTAACATTCTAATTTTTTTCGTTAGTCAATTTAGTTAACATAAAACTTTAAGGATTCAAAGTGTAATTTGACAAAAAAAATATATAATTTCTAATATTTGTGTTTAAGATTAAAACATTAGTTTATTTTGAACTTACTAATATTAACATAAAAAAAATAGTATTTAATTTTAAATTAACACATGAAAGTAAAAGAAAAATTATTTTTTAATTAGTTAAACTAACAAAAACATATGATATTTTATTATTATTATTTTTTAGTTCAATAACATTTAGGGGAATTTGACCCTTTGACCTCTTGGTCGAGAGTACATGTCAATTAATGCTCACTTTGGCATATGATATTTTATTTCGAAACTTAGTAAAATAAATAATTTATAATTGATAACGATTATATTAAAAAAAATTATTATTTTCTTCTTTTTCTACTTGATGCAAATCTATAATATATTAAAAAGCAAGAGTTTCTGAAAAACATTTTTAGACTAAAATACCCTTTAAATTTTAGTTAATTACATTAATCAAATCATCCTAATCCGATTTGATAATTTGAATCAAAATGAATATTTGATTTAATTTCAAATTGATGAATTTGAATCAATAGTTTTAATTTGATAAGCAATTTGATTCAAAATCAAATCAATTTTGCTTTTATAAATTGTATCCAATTATCATACACAATTCTTATACCCAATTCTTCAGCTACGTTTTTTTTTTTTTCATTTAGTTCTTATAGTTTTTTTTTTATTTTTTAAAACTGGAGTTCTTTCTCAGATACGTTTTCTTTCATTTAGTTCTTATAGTTCTTTTTTTTTTTTTTGAAACTGAAGTTCTTATGTTTTTTTTTTTTGAAAGTGGACTTCTTTTTTAAGTACGTTTTTTTTCATTTAGTTCTTATATATATATTTTTATTTTTTGAAATTGAAGTTCTTATATTTATTCTTTCTTTTTTGAAATTGGAGTTCTTATAGTTCTTATTTAGTTCTTATAGTTCTTTTTTAAAAAAAAAAAACTAAAGTTGTTATATTTCTTTTTTTTTTTTCTTTCTAAAACTAGAGTTCTTATAGTTCTTATTTAGTTCTTATAGTTCTTTTTTTTTTTGAAATATATATATATATATTTGAAACTGCAGTTATTATTTATTAGTTCTTATACACGCACAATTATAATTCTTATGCTATTGAGTTGCAATAGCCCAAAAATTTGAACTAGCTGGCATAATGCTAATTTTGTTTACTTTTATTTTTTTGTTACAATTACGTATTTTTATATATATACACAATTTTTCATGCATTCAAATGATTCTAACTCCTTTTGCATCCAATTATCTTCTTCTTTTTTTTTTTTTATATATATGAGGTTTTAGTTTTTAGTAATAACTATTTTTTTCAGGTCTAAAAGTAGTCATCTCCAATTTTTCATCAAGGTCATCTCTAATTTTTCTTCAGATCACGTATCTTTTCCTTTTTTTTTTATTCTAAATTTTTTTTCCAAAACTCTGTCCTTTTTTAAATTAAGTTTTTGGTATGACCTTTGGCCATCATATTGCTATATTTTTTCTCTTTATTTTTTTGAATCTTTTTTTTTTTTTTTACAGAATTCTATCTCTTTTTCAAATTAAGTTTTTGGCTTAAAAAAAAATACAGGTAACTCCAATTAATTACATCTTTGTGTATCCAAATATTTTAGTTTAAAAAATTAAAAAAATATATATATCTATAATATAATAATAATATTATTAGTACTATCTATCATCTATCATCTATAATCTATAATTCTATAATATATTAAAAAGCGAGGGTTTCTAAGAAACATGTTTATATCACAATACACTTTTAAATTTTAGTTAGTTATATTAATCAAATTATCCAAATCCGATTTGATAATTTGACTAAAAATGAATATCTTATTTAATTTCAAATCGAATTACTTTAATCAAATCATCTTAATCCGATTTGATAATTTTATTCAAAATGAATATTTGATTTAATTTCAAATTGATTAATTATTGATTAATTTGAATAAATATCTATAATGTATATCTATAATCTATAATCTATAATATATTGAAAAGCAATAGTTTCGGAAAAATATTTTTAGACCAAAATATATCTATAATGCTAATTTTGTTTACTTTTATTTTTTTGTTACAATTACGTCTTTTTATATATATACACAATTTTTCATGCATTCAAATGATTCTAACTTCTTTTGCATCCAATTATCTTCTTCTTTTTTTTTTTAATATAAGGTTTTAGTTTTTAGTAATAACTATTTTTTTCAGGTCTAAAAGTAGTCATTTCCAATTTTTCATCAAGGTCATCTCCAATTTTTCTTCAGATCACGTATCTTTTCCATTTTTTTTATTCTACTTTTTTTTCCAAAACTCTGTCCTTTTTTAAATTAAGTTTTTGGTATGACCTTTGGCCATCATATTGCTATATTTTTTTCTTTATTTTTTTGAATCTTTTTCGATTTTTTTTTACAGAATTCTATCTCTTTTTCAAATTAAGTTTTTGGCTTAAAAAAAACACAGGTACCTCCAATTAATTACATCTTTGTGTATCCAAATATTTTAGTTTAAAAAATTAAAAATATATATATCTATAATATAATAATAATATTATTAGTAATATCTATCATCTATCCTGTAACGCCCGACTTTTACAGAGGGATTAATTTTGAAAATTTTGGAAATTAAGTTGGAATAAGTCTCAATTAAGCATTTCTTACTTTTGGGGCTAATTTGAAGTTTTGGATGGTTAGAAGGACAAAAATGAAAAGAAAGAATTGGTCAAAGGGCATTTTAGTAATTTAAAAATAATAATAATAGTTCATCCTTAGCCTCTTCTTTTCTCTTTCTTCTTCCTCCTCTCTTCTCCTTCTCTCCCTTAATCGAAAACCAGACATTTTTTTTTCTTCTTCTTCTTCTCTCTCTCTCTCAACGAAGCCCCCACGTCGATCAGCTGCTCGTCGCAGCCCTTCTGCGCCAGTCACAAACCGTCGCTCGCGCATCTAGCAGCTCCTCCACACGCCCAGTCGCCGAACGAAGCTCCAGCCCGTACGCCATCGGCCTTCTTCGTCTGCAGCAGTATGTTGCCGTCCGCGAGCCCCTGCAGTAGACACGGCTGCCGTTTCACTCTCCCTCTCTCAGTTTTCTGCACAGACAACAAGGAAGAAGCTGTTTCGGGGTCATTTTCCAACGAGCTTAATGTTCGATCAAGTCGTGTATAGGTTCGAATTGGAATGGGTAAGTGTTTCATCAATGATTCAAAGTGATTTATGAGTTTTAGGATTGAATTGAAGGGTTGATTTAGTAAATTGAAACTAACCCATAATGTTTTGGATTTACTTTTAGATTATCCATAACATTTGGGTCTTAGATTTGCAAAATCGAGCTAACTCGGAGTCAAACCAGCAAGCTTTCGGTTTGTTTTATCGTGGGGAAGTGTTTCGGTGTGGACTTAAGGCGTTATTTTGGATTACAACAAGCTTTGGAGTCTAAATTTGGGCAAGGATCAAACTCGTAAATTATTAATTCGGCTTTGTAAGTAGCAAGTTGGATTTAAGTCCCTTTAAGATTCTATTTGTGTATGTTGTATGTTTGAGAACTTGTAAAATTATCAAAGCATGCTTGAAAATCTTGTTATGAAGCATTTAATGAGTTGTGGGTCGATGGGGATGTTGTTTGAACTGTAATTAGCTTAATTATGTGGCTATAGTTGGAAATAGGGACTTAAAGTATTGGGATATTGTAATTAGCACGTGTAAAGCCTTAAGAATTTTCCAAGGGTTGGATTTGAATGAGTTTGGGTCATGTTGGGGTGTATCTCATATGAATATGTGGGTCATGGTGTGAATGGCTGAATTATTCTGAATTGCCCTTAAGCTTAAGTTGTTTAAGTACGTATTAAAATGGTATAAGGGGCTTAAATTATTTTAGAACGCTTATGACTATCGATTGCTAGTACAATGTCCAAGGGTCCAAGTCGTGTGCTATGTGTTCTGTATGCAACTTGTTAGAGTTTGATTATAGAAGTGAGCATTGAAATATCCGAATGGCTATGGTTGTAATTTAACTCAAAGTATGGAAGTACTAGATATTTGATTATTTTGAATGATCATAAGCGATTGAGAAAGATCTCCAGGCAATGTTGAGATGTTTAACGGAGTGTAGGATGTTTGAAACACTTGAATGGTTGGCGAAAGTTTAGTTTTTCACAGATTTGTGAATGAGTTAATGGTGTGCAAGGCGATGGGGTGGTTAGTTTGGGCTAGAGACTGATTTAATTTACCTTAAGGGTATGCAGTGCTTTAGACTGTGGACCATGTTTCGTGTGTTTAGAATGAGCAGATGGTTGGATATGTTTGTTAAGTTTCAGACAGGTGTAAATGAGAATGGAAAGGTATTGGTTGTTTTGAGGTTTAGCATGTTTGGAGGATTGAATTCAGGATTAAATGATAAAAGGGCTTTATGTCACTGGCATATGTATGGGCTATGGCTACGTATAGTTCTTACTTGAGATCTGTGTTTGTGGTCTATAGCGAAAGATCACAATGATACGATTGTGGTTGTTTAATGAGAGGTGGACCTGGATCATAGGTCACGAATAACTTCTTTAAAAGAAAGAGAAGTGGGTTGTTTTAGTGTTGACCTAAGAAGTAAGTAGCCTTTCGGATTGGTCCGTTAGAATTTGTGTCTCGCCTATATATATATATGAGGCGTAAGACGTTGTAAATGTTGGAAAGGCTTAAAGGTTGGTTCCTCTATTTGTTTATGTGAATTAGGGGGTGATTCCCCATTGTATGTGTTTGCAAACTTCGGGCCAGTTTGTGTTTGTGATTCGGGCATGATGGGTGAATGTGGTAAGGTGGAATGACCCTAGAGGTTCCAAAATTGTTGTGAAAGTTCAAAGGCCTGTTAGATTGGTGCTACCTACCCTAATTATGTCGTTTCGTGCGAGTTTGTAAGCCTAGAACTTATGTGATGTGATGAGCATAGGGGATGCGTTTCCCTAGTGCCTGTGAGCTAGCTTAGGGGTGATTCTCCACTGTGTTGAGCATAGGGGATGCGTTTCCCTATTGCCTGTATGCTAGCTGAGGGAATGTGTTCCCTGGTTGCCTGTGTGGCTATCATGATGTGATGAGCATAAGGAATGCATTCCTTATTGCCGATGAGCTAGCTTAAGGGTGATTCCCCATTATGTTGAGCGTAGGGAATGCGTTCCCTAGCGCCTATGTGCTAGCCTAGGGGTGATCTATCCATTGAGATGAGTGTGAGGGTTATAGACCTTCACAAGTTTGGGTTCTAGGTTACAGGACTCGCAGGTATGACACGAAGTTAGGTTCGGGTAGTAGTGAATGTTGTGGGAGGTTAAATGGACTTTTAGAATAACAGAAGGAAGTATTTGAAATCTAAGCACGAGTGTGAGTAAGGGCAGTTTTCTTCTTGGTATGATTTCTTTAAACATTGGACCCTTAAGTGGGCTACTTACTGAGTATGTTTATACTCATCCTTGCTACTTTGTTTGTTTTGCAGATTGTGCACATTCTCGGGGCGGATGACGTAGGTGACGACTTGACGAGACTATGAAGACTCCACCAAATTCTTTTCCCAGTTTAGCTTTTAGTTTTGTTTCTTTGTTCCTTGTTGTTTGTTGGTTTGTAAGTTTAAATTTCTTCGCTTCCGTGTATTTAGTTAGAAGTTCTTAGGTTCTTTTGTCTGTTGCTTGAGCTCAGCATCATTTAACGTAGCTTGGTGGATGCTGAGTCTGTTATCTGAAACATAGAAGTGTTTATATCTCTTTCCAGGTCTTCGTAAAATTTTGGTTTCTTGTAGTTACGCCGTCATGCTGCTGAAATTTCGGGCATGAACGAGGTAACTAGGTCGTGCTTCCGCATTCAGAGAGCCGTAGGAATTCGGGTTGTTACATATCCAAGGTTCGAAATGTCGATGTCGATGGAAATGTCGAGGTCCAAAATTTATGGAAATGTCGAGGTCCAAAATTTATGGAATGTCGATGAAAATTTCGGTGGAAATTTACAGAAATCGTGGAAATTGATGGAAATTGTTTGAATTAGCCAATGAAACTTAGATTTTGACTTAATTAAACTATAATGGACTATTTTTAAGCATCACATCTAAAAATTAAGATAATATTTAGATATAAATGTCAATTGAAAATTTGAAATGTCGATGCGAGTAGGAATTTGAAAAAAAAATATGAAAATTGATTTAAATTATTAAAATTATTTCATGAAACCTTAATTGTGAGAGTCGTGACTCAATTATAGTACAATTGATTACTCTTAAGTCTTAACATCATATATCTAAATATATATAATATTTATATTCAATTAGACAACTATGAAGGAAATTTGAGAGAATTGAAATGAATTTAAGAGAATTAGAGGGAAATTGAGAGAATTGGAGGGAAATTAAGATAATTGGAATTGGAGTGTATAAATGCTTTGAACCTATTATCTAGCGCTTCGAATGACTAAGTGATATGTAAATCAATTTATTTATACACCATTTAAACTCTTATCTAATTGCTCTATGTATTTGTACTCAATTTCTCCTCAATATAATAAAATTCTCTCTCCCTCTACCTGTGGACGTAGGCTATTACTTATTATTTATTAACAAAGAAAAGATTAAATTCGAAAAAATATATATATTATAATAATAATAATAATATAAAAACCTTGCTCTCATGTTTGTATAAAAAATAAAAAAATAAAAAAACTCGAAATATGGACGACATGTCGTCGAAATGGGGGGGGGGGGGGGGGGGAAACGACATTCCCCCCCCCCCCCCCCCGGACGACATGTCGACCAAAATTTTCCACCATGCATCTATCATCTATAATCTATAATTCTATAATATATTAAAAAGCGAGGGTTTCTAAAAAACATGTTTATATCACAATACACTTTTAAATTTTAGTTAATTAGTTAATTATATTAATCAAATTATCCAAATCCGATTTGATAATTTGACTAAAAATGAATATCTTATTTAATTTCAAATCGAATTACTTTAATCAAATCATCTTAATCCAATTTGATAATTTGATTCAAAATGAATATTTGATTTAATTTCAAATTGATTAATTATTGATTAATTTGAATAAATATCTATAATTTATATCTATAATCTATAATCTATAATATATTGAAAAGCAATAGTTTTTGAAAAACATTTTTAGACCAAAATATTTCTATAATGCTAATTTTGTTTACTTTTATTTTTTTGTTACAATTACGTCTTTTTATATATATACACAAATTTTCATGCATTCAAATGATTCTAACTTCTTTTGCATCCAATTATCTTCTTTTTTCGTTTTTTTTATATGAGGTTTTAGTTTTTAGTAATAACTATTTTTTTCAGGTCTAAAAGTAGTCATCTCCAATTTTTCATCAAGGTCATCTCCAATTTTTCTTCAGATCACATATCTTTTCCTTTTTTTTTTTTTTAATTTTTTTTCCAAAACTCTGTCCTTTTTTAAATTAAGTTTTTGGTATGACCTTTGACCATCATATTGCTATATTTTTTTTCTTTATTTTTTTGAATCTTTTTTGATTTTTTTTTACAGAATTCTATCTCTTTTTCAAATTAAGTTTTTGGCTTAAAAAAAAACACAGGTACCTCCAATTAATTACATCTTTGTGTATCCAAATATTTTAGTTTAAAAAATTAAAAAATATATATATCTATAATATAATAATAATATTATTAGTAATATCTATCATCTATCAACTATAATCTATAATTCTATAATATATTAAAAAGCGAGGGTTTCTGAAAAACATGTTTATATCACAATACACTTTTAAATTTTAGTTAATTAGTTAATTATATTAATCAAATTATCCAAATCCGATTTGATAATTTGACTAAAAATGAATATCTTATTTAATTTCAAATCGAATTACTTTATTCAAATCATCTTAATCCGATTTGATAATTTTATTCAAAATGAATATTTGATTTAATTTCAAATTGATTAATTATTGATTAATTTGAATAAATATCTATAATGTATATCTATAATCTATAATCTATAATATATTGAAAAGCAATAATTTTTTAAAAACATTTTTAGACCAAAATATTTCTATAAATTTTATTTAATTACATCGATCAAATCATCATAATCCGATTTAATTTCAAATTTGATTAAAATAGAACTTGAATTAATTTTTTTTCTTTCATGCTTTTTTATTCAAAATTCAAAAATAATTTTAATTAATTGTTATCTTAATTTGATATTTGATAGCATATTTAATTGGATTGAATTAGTTATTTTTTCTTTCACGATTTTTTATTCAATAATAATTTAAATCAATTCTTACTCATTTAATAAGATATCTAATTTGAATTTGAATTAATTTTTTCTTACATGTTTTTTATTCAAAATTCAAAAATAATTTTAATTAATTGTTATCTTAATTTGATATTTGATAGCATATTTAATTGGATTGAATTAGTTATTTTTTCTTTCACGATTTTTTATTCAATAATAATTTAAATCAATTCTTACTCATTTAATCAGATATCTAATTTGAATTTGAATTAATTTTTTCTTACATGTTTTTTATTCAAAATTCAAAAATATTTTGAATTAATTATTTTTCTTAATTTGATATTTGATAGCATATCTAATTGGATTGAAATAGTTATTTTCTCTTTCATGTTTTTTTTTATTAAAAAATAATTTGAATCAATTCCTACTCATTAGATAGGATATCTAATTTGATTGAATTATTTATTTTTCTTTCACATCTTTGTATTAAAAAACAATTTGAATCAATTCCTATCTTGACTCTTTTAATGAGATATCTAATTTAATTGAATTAACTCTTTTTTCTTTCACGTTTTTTTATTCAAAATTTGAAAAGAATTTGAATTAATTTTTATTCTTATTTTGATAAGATATCTAATTTGAATCAAAATTAAATCAAATTTGAATTTGAATCTAAATTTCTTCTATAAATTTCACATGTTCTCCAATTTTTTTTGTCCAGATCTAAAATAGCCATCTCCTCCCATTTTTCATCATGTTACGTTGTTGATGTTCTTTTTTCCATATCTAAAACATCAATCTCCTCTAATTTTTTATCATGTTTCTCACTCTCTCGTTAGGTATCTTTTTTTTTTTTTTTTATATATATATACATTTAAATTAGCCCACGTTTTAGTTTTCTTTCATTTTTTTAACACAAAATAATGTTAGTTGATACCATTCTTTTTTTTTTTTTTTTGATGTTGTGTTTTTTTTCTTTCAGATCTAAAATATCCATCTCTCCTCTAAACTTTAATAAGGTATCTCTTTCTTTTTCTTTTTCTTTTTTTAATTTACATTTCATTAGCCCACGTTTTTTCTCTTATATATTCTTTTACTTATCATTTTAATTTATTTATAAATATATTATTATTTTGAGTTTTGATTTAGGGTTTAGTTTATTTTTGTGTTTGATTTTTAAAATATTACTTTTGATTTTAAAATTTTAGCAATAATGTAAACACTTTAATTTTAGAAGATACTCTTTTAATTTACAAATGATGTTTATTAATTTTAAAAAGTTTCTTGCTTTCTTAAAAAAAATTCAAAAAGAAAAGGAAAAAACCACAACTATATTGAATGACATTTTAGAAGATACTCTTTTAATTTTAAGAGGATGTTTATTAATTTTAAAAAGTTTCTTGCTTTCTTAAAAAAATATTTCAAAAAGAAAAGAAAAAAACCACAACTATATTGAAGACATTTTTTAAATTTACATAGATCATTGGTCCTCACTTGATATCGTGCAAATTAATATATTATTTTTTTTCTTTTTCTTTTACATTTTTTATATCAAATTATGTTAATTGACAGTGGTAGATCCAAAACTTTATGCTGGGGGGCACAAGTTCATATTAAATTTAGTCGTTAATTTTTAGATTTTTGTCTATATGGTCTTTGAACTTTTAAAAGTGTTAAAAAGGTACTTGAATTTCAATTTTGTATCTAATAGGTCTCTAACATATTAAAAAAAATTAAATTAAATGTTTTATTAGACATAAATTTTAATTGTGTCTAATAAGTCTTCAATCTATTCGACATTTTTTTAACTGTATATATTAGTTACAATCTGAAAGTTTAAGGTTCAACTAGATACAAAATTAAATTTTATGTTTAATATACCAATTAATTATATTTTTTTTGAATATATCTAAGATCTATTACATAAAAAATTGAAAGTTTGTGGATCTATTAGACATTTTAAAGTTCAACAAATTATTAGACACAAAATTAAAACTTTAAGACCTATTAGACACAAATTTTAAAATTAAGAGACTAAATATGTAATGTAACCTTCATATAAATATAATTTTAAGTGTATTGATATATAATATTTAGAATAAATAATATTAATTACAAAATTATAATAAACCATTTAAAAATTATTCACCAAAATATATAAGCAAAAAGTAGTACTTGAAATATATAAGATATAAGATTTTTTAAAAATAGAATTAAGTTTTTTTTTGCAATTTTTTTTCTAGAATATTTGTTAAGATTATTTTGTTTTGTATGTATTTTTGTAGAATTAAAAAAATTAACTACATTCTAACTACATCCAACTTACTAACAATTGAAATATTATATAAACATATATATTGCAAAATTTAAATAATATAATATATATATATATATATATATATATATATATATATATATATATATATATATACAAAATAATTAAAAAAAAAAAACAAACAAAGTTAAACTGCAGCATTTGTACATACAAAAGCAAAAAAATGGAGATCAAATTAAAAAATGCATGCTTATTGGGATTCTAACTCAAGTCATACACAAGAGCTAAGATCATGGTGCCCCCTCTAAACCAACAAATCAATGGAGTAATTTGTCATTTTGTATGAAAAATCCTTTAAATATATATTAAATGCATAATGTCAGAGCGGCACATGCCCCCTGGCCCCAACGTGCATCCACCTCTGTTAGTTAATACTACTCATGTTGTGTTGTTGATGATCTTTTTTCTAGATCTAAAATATATCAATCTCTTCCAATTTTTGATGAGGTATCTCTCATACTCTCATCAGATATCTTTCTTTCTTTCTTTTTTATAAATTTAAAGTAGCCAATGTTTTTTTTTCCGTTTTCTTTCATGTGTTTTTTAACACAAAATTATGTTAGTTGATACCACTCATGTTGTGCTGTTGATGCTTCTAAATTTTTGCAATAATGTAAACTCTTTAATTTTAGAAGATACTCTTTGAATTTTAAGAGGATGTTTATTAATTTTAAAAAGTTTCTTGCTTTCTTAAAAAAATATTTCAAAAAGAAAAAAAAAACTACAACTATATTAAATGACTTTTTTTTTTTTTTTTTAAATTTACATAGCTCATTGGTCCTCACTTGATGTAGTGCAAAATGACAATTTGACCAAAAACATTGTCTATAAAGAAGTTTTGACTTTGTAAACCAATTTGTATAAAATGTATTTTTGTATTATTTGGCATAATTATTGTTAATTTGTTACTACATTTGCTATGATATGTCACATATATATGTGTGTTTATTTTTTAATTAATTCTTTGTCAATAATTGTATGACAAATTTGGATAAAAAATAATCGTTATAAAATTGCATTAACAAGTGTTGCATAAATTAAACAAAATATATTATTACAAAAATTATATATTATCTTATAAATAATAATAGAAATAAAAATTAAAAAAACATAATAAAAAAATTATATTATATTAAAATTATGTTATATTATATGAAAAATTATATTATAATAGAAATAATATAATATAATAGAAATATTATATTATATTCAAATTAGTCACATTAAAAATTATAAAATCATAATAGAAATAAAAAAAAAAACAAAACTAATATAAGAATGCATAAAAAAAAATTTAATTAGTTAAATTCATTGTAAATTCAATTTAATTCATACTATTTTGATTACACGTGCAATGCACGTGGTAAAAAACTATTAATAATAAAATTAGTCCTTTTTTTTTTCATTTGTTGAGTTGAATAATAAAAACCGAATTCATTTACATTAGAACAGTACGTCTAAATGAATGTTTTTATATTTAACTTAGTTGTCTAAAAACAAAATGAATAACAAATTAGATAGTTCATTTGCATATTAAGTTAGTAAAATTAAAAATCTCAAGTTATGCCAAAAAATCTAATTTTAGTCAAATCTCAATTTCAAAATTGATGGAAACAAATATTGGTTTAAAACTTTTTTGAAAAGTAATTTGAATTGAGTTGAATAGTAAAATAAATAACATTTAATTTTAAATTAGCCATATTAAAAAAATTATTTAATTTACAAATTAGTCATATTCAAGGTAAAAAAAATGTATGATATTCAATTTCAACCTTGTCATATAAAAATAAAATATATTTTTTTATTTTTGACGTGGTCAATTTAAAACAAAAAAAAAAAAAACCCTTATTCAATATATTTTATTTTTAATTTAGTCATTTTTTATATAATTAAATAATTCAATTTAAAATAAAATATATATAAGAAACAATTTTAATTTTGAATTTAATTATATTTGAACAATAAGAAAATTAATTTATTTTTAACTTAACTATATTAAAATAAATAATTAATTAATTAAAATAAAAATTTTAAAAAAATCTAAAATATAACCATTGATTAAATACAATTAAAAATTTCACAAATCTAATATTTATAAATCTGCATTACAAACCCATGTTTCTTAAATCTGCACTCTAAATACAGATTTCTTTATCAATCCAAGCTTACTAAACCTGCACCCCAAACACAATTTTCTTAAATCCAAGCATCCTAAACCTCTAGCTTAACCCTCAGGTTTAACATTCCCAAGTTTAAGATTTTAAACCTACGCGCCAAATGCTCCCTAACCGTTTTCAAACGAAATGTAACGAACAGTGTAAATTTATATACTTATTAAAGTTCAGGTATTTAATTGACACAAATATTAGTTTAGAGTTTTAATTGATACAACAACCTCGATAACTGTATATGGCCTAATATTCTAGATTGCTGAAAAATTAGGAAATACAACGGGATAATATACGTTAAAGTACATTTTTTTCTTTTAGTATAGATGCAATTGCAACTGTTATTTTGAGATTCTTATACTAATTTTTGATGTAGCAGATTTTTTCTTCTTGATCCTGATCTTTTACTTTTCATTATTTGAAATTTATATCTTGCCTTTCTTATGACATATAATATGAATAAAAATTCTTAAGTCGACCATGGCTAGTTAATGATGGCAAAAAAGACATTTTATTTAAATAAACTTATAGAACATGCACGCTAAACACCAATATCTGATAACTGCATGTCCTAATACACTAATTTTTGAAACAGAAATACAATGAGATGATACCCAAATGGAGTATCATAAAAAAAGTATGGTAGTTTTTAGTAATATTTAGAATAAATAATATTAATTACAAAATTATAATAAACCATTTAAAAATTATTCACCAAAATATATAAGGAAAGAGTAGAACTTGAAATATATAAGATATAAGATTTTTTTAAAATAGAATTAAGTTTTTTTTTATGCAATTTTTTTTCTAGAATATTTATTAAGATTATTTTGTTTTGTATGTATTTGTGTAGAATTAAAAAAATTAACTACATTCTAACTACATCCAACTTACTAAAAATTGAAATAATATATAAACATATATATTGCAAAATTTAAATAAATAAATAAATAAATAAATATATATATATATATATATATATATATATATATATATATATATATATATATATATATATATATATATATATATGAATTTAACTGTAGCATTTGTAACTACAAAAGCAAAAAATGAAGATTAACTCAAAATGCACACTTTTTTGGTAATATATATATATATATATATATATATATATATATATATATATATATATATATATATATATATATATATATATATATATATATATATATATATATATATATGTATATATATATATATATAATAATTAAAAAAAAAAGTTAAGATATAAGATTTTTTAAAAATAGAATTAAGTTTTTTTATGCAATTTTTTTTCTAGAATATTTATTAAGATTATTTTGTTTTGTATGTATTTTTGTAGAATTAAAAAAATTAACTACATTCTAACTACATCCAACTTACAAAAAATTGAAATATTATATAAACATATATATTGCAAAATTTAAATTTTATATATATATATATATATATATATATATATATATATATATATAAATGAATTTAATTGTAGCATTTATAACTACAAAAGCAAAAAATGAAGATTAACTCAAAATGCACACTTTTTTGGTAATATATATATATGTATATACAAAATAATTAAAAAACAAAAAAAGTTAAACTGCAGCGTTTGTACATACAAAAGCAAAAAAATGGAGATAAAAGAAAAAAATGCATGCTTATTGGGATTCTAACTCAAGTCATACACAAGAGCTAAAATCATGGTGCACCCTCTAAACCAACAAATCAATGGAGTAATTTGTCATTTTGTATGAAAAATCCTTTAAATATATATTAAATGCATAATTTCAGAGCGACACATGCCCCCTGGCCCCAACGTGCATCTGTCTCTGTTAGTTGATATTACTCATGTTGTGTTGTTGATGTTCTTTTTTCTAGATCTAAAATATATCAATCTCTTCCAATTTTTGATGAGGTATCTCTCATACTCTCATTAGGTATCTTTCTTTTTTTATTTTATTTTATTATTATAAATTTAAAGTAGCCCACGTTTTTTTTTTCGTTTTCTTTCATGCTTTTTTTAACACAAATTTATGTTAGTCTCGATACCACTCATGTTGTGCTGTTGATGCTTCTAAATTTTTGCAATAATGTAAACACTTTAATTTTAGAAGATACTCTTTTAATTTTAAGAGGATGTTTATTAATTTTAAAAAGTTTCTTGCTTTCTTAAAAAAATATTTCAAAAAGAAAAAAAAAACTACAACTATATTTAATGACATTTTAAAAAAAAAAATTACATATCTCATTGGTCCTCACTTGATGTAGTGCAAAATGACAATTTGACCAAAAACATTGTCTATAAAGAAGTTTTGACTTTGTAAACCAATTTGTGTAAAATGTATTTTTGTATTATTTGGCATAATTATTGTTAATTTGTTACTACATTTGCTATGATATGTCACATATATATATGTGTTTATTTTTTAATTAATTCTTTGTCAATAATTGTATGCCAAATTTAGATAAAAAATAATCATTATAAAATTGCATTAACAAGTATTGCATAAATTAAACAAAATATATTATTACAAAAATTATATATTATCTTATAAATAATAATAATAATAATAATAGAAATAAAAATTAAAAAAACATAATAAAAAAATTATATTATATTAAAATTATGTTATATTATACGAAAATTTATATTATAATAGAAATAATATAATATAATATAATATAAATATTATATTATATTCAAATTAGTCACATTAAAAATTATAAAATCATAATAGAAATAAAAAAAAAACAAAACTAATATAAGAATGCATAAAAAAAAATTTAATTAGTTAAATTTATTGTAAATTCAATTTAATTCCTACTATTTTGATTACACGTGCAATGCACGTGGTAAAAAACTAGTAATAATAAAATTAGTCCCTTTTTTTTCATTTGTTGAGTTGAATAATAAAAACCGAATTCATTTACATTAGAACAGTACGTCTAAATGAATGTTTTTATATTTAACTTAGTTGTCTAAAAACAAAATGAATAACAAATTAGATAGTTCATTTGCATGTTAAGTTAGTAAAATTAAAATCTCAAGTTATGCCAAAAAATCTAATTTTAGTCAAATCTCAATTTCAAAATTGATGGAAACAAATATTGGTTTAAAACTTCTTTGAAAAGTAATTTGAATTGAGTTGAATAGTAAAATAAATAACATTTAATTTTAAATTAGCCGTATTGAAAAAAGTATTTAATTTACAAATTAGTCATATTCAAGGTAAAAAAATGTATGATATTCAATTTCAACCTAGTCATATAAGAATAAAATATATTTTTTATTTTTGACGTGGTCAATTTAAAACAAAAACAAAACCCTTATTCAATATATTTTGTTTTTAATTTAGTCATTTTTTATATAATTAAATAATTCAATTTAAAATAAAAAAATATATAAGAAACAATTTTAATTTTGAATTTAATTATATTTGAACAATAAGAAAATTAATTTATTTTTAACTTAACTATATTAAAATAAATAAATAATTAATTAAAATGAAAATTTTAAAATAATCTAAAATATAACCATTGATTAAATACAATTAAAAATTTCACAAATCTAATATTTATAAATCTGCATTACAAACCCATGTTTCTTAAACCTGCACTCTAAATACAGATTTCTTTATTAATCCAAGCTTACTAAACCTGCACCCCAAACACAATTTTCTTAAACCCAAGCATCCTAAACCTCTAGCTTAACCCTCAAGTTTAACATTCCCAAGTTTAAGATTTTAAACCTACGCGCCAAATGCTCCCTAACCGTTTTCAAACGAAATGTAACGAACAGTGTAAATTTATATACTTATTAAAGTTCAGGTATTTAATTGACACAAGTATTAGTTTAGAGTTTTAATTGATACAACAACCTCGATATAACTGTATATGGCCTAATATTCTAGATTGCTGAAAATTAGGAAACACAAAAGGATAATATACGTTAAAGTACATTTTTTTCTTTTAGTATAGATGCAATTGCAACTGTTATTTTGAGATTCTTATACTAATTTTTGATGTAGCAGATTTTTTCTTCTTGATCTTGATCTTTTACTTTTCATTATTTGGAATTTATATCTTGCCTTTCTTATGACATATAATATGAATAAAAATTCTTAAGTCGACCATGGCTAGTTAATGATGGCAAAAAAGACATTTTATTTAAATAAACTTATAGAACATGCATGCTAAACACCAATATCTGATAACTGCATGGCCTAATACACTAATTTTTGAAACAGAAATACAATGAGATGATACCCAAATGGAGTATCATAAAAAAAGTATGGTAGTAAATGTTATATAATTAAGGTAGCATAAGACTTCCCCCATCATTACATTTGAGTTCGACCATGGCAACATTTGAAGTTGATACCAGTTTCCATGAAACGAGGACATTCAGGACAATTGACTACCATTGGAATCCATCCACTGAATCCTGGAAGAACCACTCTATCGCATTGATGAGTCTTTAGAGCAAGTTCATTAAAATAATCTCTGAAAGAATCAGGAAAACTTTTTATGTTTAGTATTTGTTTCCATTTATTGAAGTCTTCCAAGACTGCCAAAATCAAATTCCCACGACCAACAAGAACAGGTGCAGAACCCACAGCTAAGACGCCCCAACCATTTTCATTTTCATAAGATATCAACCGCAAAATATCTTCAGTTGTTTCACTTGCACTTGAACCTTTTATTTGACTCTTGACAATGAAGAAGCCCCATTGCGTAATCCAAAAACGAGACATAAGTATAGGATCATCCTCTCCCATAGTGTTCTTCCCTATGCGCACAATCTCGAATGTAATCCCTTTTGCTCTTATCAATGGATCATTTTTAATGTCTATCACTTTATCTTCAAATTGTTGGATCCATTTTGGGTCTTTTCCTCCATAAAATATGATACACTTTTCTTGGTTGATCTAATTGAAAAAAAAAAAAGAACTTTATCATAGTGTACACATGCACACATATATATGCATATATGGGTAAAATAGAACTTAGTTTCTATTTGGTCTACAAGTTTTTAAAACTAACACTTTTAGTTTTTGAGATTTAAATTTCGTTTCTATTTGGTTCTTTGAGGTTTCAAAGGTGACATATATTAGATTACATGAACTTCAATCTCAAAACCAATTGACTATGAGAAAAGTAGCCCATGTATCTTATAAATTGTGAAGTATCTCTTCATTTTTTCGATGTGGGATCTTCAACATGCCCCCTCAAGAGGTGCCTCTTTGGGTTCACCATTCTTGTTTTGGATCCTAATTTTTGGATTAAATATACTCGTTTGGGTTTTATGGGCTTTGATGCCATATTAGATAAGCATGAGTTCCATCTCAAAACCAATTAGCAAGAAACATGGTGAACCATGTAATCTAATATGATATCATAGCCCATGAAGCCCAAATGGGTATTCGGTCCAAAAAAATTGGGATCCGACCCAAGAATAGTGAACCTAAAGAGACACCATCTTGATGGGGCATGTTGAGGATCTCACATTTGATAGATGGAAAGAGACCTCACAACTTATAAGATACATGGTCTACTTCTCTCATAGCCAATTGGTTTTGAGATGGAACCCCATGTAATCTAATAACATATTGGGTCCCCAAAGTTTAAATTTGATTTCTAATTAGTTCTTGAAGGTTGAAATTAGTTTCTAATGGTCCCTAGTAAAATTGACGTTGATTGACCTAATGAAATGATGACGTAGTTTTTAAAACTAACACTTTTGATCCTTGACATTTAGATTTTGTTTATATTTGGTTCTTGAGGTTTGAAAAGTGATATGTTGGGTCCCCAAATTTTGAATTTGATTTCTAATTAGTTCCTGAAGGTTGAAATTGGTTTATGGTCCTTAATAAAGTTGACGTTAATTAACTTAATGGAATGATGACGTAATAGTTAACACATACTAACCAAAATTTGATGGTATGTATTTTTTACATAAGTTGAAAATTATATATATATATATATATATATATATATATATATATATATATATATATATATATATTTTATACTCAAAGACCAATTAGAAATCTAATTCAAACTCTTGAGACCAATTAGAAATCAGTTTCAAACTTTACGGACCAATTAAAAATCGAATTCAAATATTGAGGATCAAACGTGTCACTTTTGAAATCTCAAGTACGTCAAATGGAAACTAAATGCAAATCTCAAAGACTAAAAGTGTTAGTTTTAAAAATTTATAAACCAAATAGAAACTAAGTTCAAATTCTTGAGACCAAAAGTGTACTTTACCCCTATATATTTAGGAAATAACTATGAAAATGGAAAGGAAATTACTTACCCAATGCTGTAATCTTGAGTGGTCAGTAAATTTGACGATAGTAGACTCTGGCCAATCCTTTTCCAATAAAATGTCTATTTTTCTACGAGTGAAGGAAATAGCCTCGGATCCCCAAACTCGAATTAAATGGATTGCATTGGTGAATTCCACTTTCGATGTTGAGTCAAGAACAACTACTAATGGATCATCTCTGAGTTGCCAATTTTCTTCTAAGAATCTCCATCCTGCAATTTTTGTAGTATATTGCACTATATACCATGGCATCTTGGATATTACATAGTCGTACCTTGTTCGATTTTCTTCGGCTGGATCGTTTGGATTGATAACTGGGATCCAAACAATCTTATATTTATCTTCTCTACTCAATTCGTCATAAACTGTATGAAGAGCTTTGATGTCTTCCTCTGAAATATTTAATCCAGATATTACCAATACCACCTTCTTCCTCCTCAAACTATTTTCAATGCTAACCTGTATGATATACATATTCGTTATGAAATGTATAAATCAAATATAAAACTTACATCATGTTTGATAACCATTCGATTTTTTGATTTTTAAAAATTGTGTTTGTTTTCTCACAATTTCTTTACAATGATTTTCATCTTTCTTAAAGAAACATTTGAATTCTTAGTCAAATTACAAAAACAAAAACAAGTTTTTGAAAATAATTTTTTAAGTTTTCAAAACTTGACTTGATTTTTGAAAACACGGGTAAAAAGTACATAATACAAAACAAGGAAACTTATAAGTGAAAGTATTATTTATAAACTTAACTTTTAAAAATTAAATGTTTATCAAATAGCCTTTAATTTTGAGTTTCAATTACCAAGTACTTGTTTGATAAAAATCTTATACTTACCTTTTTTTTTTTTATTAAACAAAATCATGCTTGCTCGCTGACATTTTCGTTTAATAATTCACCTCTAAAAACATTTTTTAAACTTCTAACCAAATAAGTACTTTAAAAAAATATTTTTGAAATTTGACTAGATTTTTTAAGGGTTTTTTTTAATAATAAAAAAAAAGCTAAATAAAGAAATGATTGGTAAACTAATTCAATTTTTTTAAATAAAAAATTGAAAAATAAAATAGTTGTTAAATGAAACCTAAATGACTATTAAAGAAGTTGACCTTTCTTTTAGTAGAGCCATCTATGAAAGGCCTAGCCTCATTCTTTCCCTCAATCAACTTTGACACAACAACAGCTAATTCAGTAGGGAAGTTATCGATATGATCCACCAACCATTTATATAGGTTAATCTCTTCTGCATTACCCAAAAAAAAAAAAAAAAGATGTTAGGTTAACATGCAAATAATATATTCATGAATGATATATCTAGCCAAGGTCCGACTTGATAAAATTTTTGCTTTTAGTTCCTTTTCTTTATAAAAATGAAAACTGTTAATTTACAATTTTTTGCTTTATTATTCATTTTTTAAGCAACATTTTTCAATTTTTAGCTAAATTATCGAGAACAAAAATAATAATAATAATAACAAAACTATTCTTTTTTAATTTTAAAAATTGAAAAACATTTTAACAATGATTTTGAAAAGAAAATAAGCTATAGAATAAAAAAGATTGAGAGCAAATAAGCATATTTTATAAAATAATAATAATAATAAACCAAATTGATGTCAAAGGGGTCTAAATAAAGTACTTTTAGAACTTATCACGTATAAAAGTAAAAATTAACCTTGTTGTTCTCGTATAATATTCAGATGGTTTTCAAGTATGAAGAGTATGGTATTGATCTTCTCCGCCAATTCATTCAAAAATTTCCGTGATTGACCCCTGAGATTATTGCAACCTTAATTAGTTATTTGATATTGAAACAACTCTGTTAATAAAATTATCAAGTTTACTAGGTATGAGTATCAAAGGGACAAATATACATTGAAGTAATAATTAAAAGGGATTTTCTTAAACATACTATAGCATTAACTCTAATATATTTTTGGTTCACTAGTGATGTGGGTGAAATTGGACTAAAGAAGGTAAACCCGAATTACAAGGGAATCTTGCTAGATAAGATTAACCTTTTTAAATTTCATTCCTAAATAGAGAAAAATCTATTTAAATCCTTATCTTAAAAGGAATATGGAAAATTTAGGTCAAATACCCTATAAATATGTCATTATGACTCAAAGAAAGAGAGTTCAATTTAATTCTCATTCTCTAAACTCTAGTTTGTTACACCCAAATTTTCCTTGCTAACTTAAGCAGAGATGTGGCATTAGTTTTTTTCTCTTTTGCAGGTCACCTCTATTAAAAAAACATGGAGTTCCATCTCAAAACCAATTGGTAATGAGAGGAGTAGCCCATGTATCTATTAGATTATATGGGGTTCCATCTCAAAACCAATTGGCAATGAGAAGAGTAACTCATGTATTTTATTAAAAATGTGAAGTCTCCCAATCTTTCCAATGTGAGATCTTCAATATGCCCCCTCAAGATGGTGTCTCTTTGGGTTCACCATTATTGGATCTGATCCCAATTTTAATTTTTTTGGACCGAATACCTGTTTGGACTTTATGGGCTCTGATACCATATTAGATATACATGGGGTTCCATCTGAAAATCAATTGGCTATGAGAAGAGTAACCCATGTATCTTATGTATCTTATAAATTGTGAGGTTTTAGGTTCATTGAATCTTTTTTTTTCTTTTTTGGACCGAATACCCATTTTGGGCTTTATGGTCTCTGATACCATATTAGATTATCCGATTCAAGAATGGTGAACCCAAAGAGGCATTATCTTGAGGGGGCATGTTGAGGGTCCCACATCTGAAAGATGAAGAGAGACCTCACAAGTTATAAGATACATGAGCTACTCCTCCCATTGCCAATTGGTTTTGAGATGGAACCCCATGTATATCTAATATGGTATCAGAGCCTATAAAGCCCAAATGGGTATTCGGTCCAAAAAAATTAAAATTGGGATCCGATCCAAGAATGGTGAACCCAAAGAGGCACCATCTTGAGGGGGCATATTATCTATATGGTATCAGAGCCTATAAAACCCAAATGGGCATATTATCTATATGGTATCAGAGCCTATAAAACCCAAATGGGCATATTATCTATATGGTATCAGAGCCTATAAAACCTAAATGGGTATTCGGTCCAAAAAAATTAAAATTGGGATCCGATCCAAGAATGGTGAACCCAAAGAAGCACCATCTTAAGGAGGCATATTGAAGATCCCACATTGAAAAGATTGGGTTTTAAGATAGAATCCCATGTAATCTAATATGGTATCAGAGCCTATTAGGCCAAAATGGGTATTCGGTCCAAAAATTAAAATTGGGATCCGATCCAAGAATGATGAACCCAAAGAGACACCATCTTGAATGAGCATATTGAGGATCCCACATTGGAAAGATGGAGAGACCTCACATTCTTAATAAGATTCATGGGTTACTCCTCTCATTCCCAATTGGTTTTGAGATGGTATCATGCCCCCTCAAGATGGTGCCTCTTTGGATTCACCATTCTTGGGTTGGATCCCAATTTTTTTTGGACTGAATACCCATTTGAATTTTATGGGCTCTAATACCATATTAAAGAAACATGAGGTTCTACCTCAAAACCAATTGGTAATGAGAGGAATAGCCAATGTATCTTATAAATTGCGAGGTCTCTCTTCATCTTTCCGATGTGGGATCCTCAATAACCTCTTGTTGTCACTTGGAGGTCAGGTGAGATTCTCATGTCCAAAATTTGGCAACAACAGTTACCGTCGTCTGTGGGGAACGAGAGTGCTCTACCTTGCATATCTAAATTGAGAAAATCAAAGCTATGAAATACATGGAAGCTAGCTTAATGAGAAGGCTTTTTCATCATATTTACCAACCGAAGGAATTCACCAGAAGATCTAATGAAATTTTCTTTCAATCGAATGTTCACAATAAATGTGCTCCAAATGAAGCTACTCACTAGGAAAGACCGAAATGTTCCTTATGAGGTTGGACGACAATCTTGAGAATGATCTGAGGTACGCCTTGGAATAGAGATGTCCATTTCCATGTGGGGATGGTGCCCTGCCTTAACAGGGTGGAGAATCCTTGTTTAGGTAGGGAATGGGGGAGGGAGTGGGGAAAAAAATTCTCCGCGAGCAAACGTTCCCTATTTCGCCCCATTTAATTTTTTTCTATTTTTATTTAATTTTTTAAATTATATATATGTGTATATGTGTATATACATATCATTTAAAGTTTTATTATTAATGATTTAGATAATTGGATATGTTTTAATTATATAGTCAAGTATTTGAATTATATGTATGGATTAATTAGATAATTTCATATGAAATATTGTTTTGTTTCTATTACGAGGTTTAAGAATTTTATCTTTAAATAGAGATTTTTTTTTATAGAAAATTAACTACTTCAATGAAGATTTTTCGTGAATAATTAACAATCTAATTGAAAATTAATAGATATTTCCTATGGAAGGTTAACTATTTGAAAATTTATCAAAAAAATAATTTGATTCAATTGATATTGAAAAAAAGAAAAAAAAATTAAACGGAGAATAATTCTCCGGGAGAACCTGATCCCCGCAAAATTTAACAGAGAATTTCGTGGGGATGAGGATTAAAATGGGGGGTGGGGACTGGGACGGGGAAGCTATCCCAGTCCCAGCGCCCGCCTCGTGGACATCTCTACCTTGGAACCCTCAAATTCCTACGAAAAAATGGAGAACCTGACACTGTAGGAAGATTGGAATAATCCCCATGGGGTTAGACAACAATCCTAGAGAGAATTCGAGACATACCTTGAAATGTCACAATGACTCTAAAACTTAAAATAGCTACTCCCAAGTCAGGCTCTATGCAAGTTAAGCTCATAAATTCACACTACAAATCCTAACTAGGAAGTGGAGGCTAATGTTATGGGTGCAATTGGACTAAAGGAGGTAAACTCGAATTACAAGATAATCTTGCAAGATAAGATTAACCTTTTTAAATCTAATTCCTAAATAGAAGGCAAAATCTATTTAAATCCTTCTCTTAAAAGGAATATGAAAAATCTAGATCAAAGACCCTATAAATATGTCATTATGACTCAAAGAAAGAGATTTCAACTTATTCCTCATTCTCTAAACTCTAGTTTGTTACACCCAAATTCTCCTTGCTAACTTAAGCATCGGAGCTGGTGTAGCAAATGTCACATCCTAGCTTTTTCTCTTTTGTCAATCACCTTTTTCTCCTAAATTATAAATTCACCGTAGTTGTCACATGGAAGAGATTTTCCTGTCCAAAATTTGGCAACAACAACTAGTAAATAAAACCAATTATTTCTATAATTATTTCTTCACATGAATAAATATTCCAACCAAGCCTAGGTGAAAAGTAATATTACTTTATTTAAAAGTTGAAATACAAAAAAAAAAAAAAAAAAAAAATCTTTAAAATATAGAAAATAACTCTATTTTATATTCTCCATTCTTACATTTTGTTTGTATTCGAATAAAATCTAACTTTTTATATCAGCTAAAACATAAAATACAGCCTATAGAACAACATATATTTTTAAAACATATTTCTATTTTTGACATCTGTTCAAGAAATCAAAGGTTTTCAAAGACAAAAACCAAAGTTAAAAGAAAAGTTGAGTAAATAGAACTAGTTTCAAAAATAAAAATAATAAAAAATGAGATTAGTTTCAAACAAGCCAAAAAAAAGCCAGTTCTTTAAAATTTAGTTAATAATTTAAAAATACTTTTTAAAAGGTCAGAAACAAAACAAAACAAAGAAACACAAGTAAATAATGAATAAAATAACACTAAAAAAATTGTTAACTTAGAGTACTTACTCGGTGGCAGTCAAATAAGCAGAAATTTCTGTTCTAGAAGCAACAATAATGTGTATAACCCAATAAGTAATCAAAGGAATTTGGCGAATGGCGGAAGACAACTCTGTAATCTCCTTCATATCATACTTGGAGAAATTCTTAATCTCTCTCATATATTTGATGGCTTGCATACAACCATATATTAAGCACTTTGGGCTAAGAAACACTTGTCGATATTTGGGTGTGTCCAAGTGCTTTTTCAACTCAGGCACTTGCTTGATAGTGGCCAATGTTTTAGCAAGTGGGTCTGTTTTGAAGTAATGGTTGAGATGCCATAAGTCTCCATAATCCATGGCAAATGCTGCTAGGGTAAGAATTGCTTTTGCCTCCCATGGATAGCTAATTAGTATGTTGAGAATCTCCATGGTTGTCTCATGTGCTTTTTCAATCCCTGGTGCTTTGCATGCCAACTGCTCAGTATTGCATCCAATTATATTGTTAGGAATTGTGTTGTAGAGGGCGCAGAGCTAGGAATTTTCATAAAGACGAACATCGTTTTATATCTAATGTTTTTGGTATATAATTTTTTTATTTTGAAAATTTTTGGGACATGTTAAAAAGAAAACTTCGAAATCTTAACCTTTCTATGTATAATTTTTTGATCTAAGACGAACTAAGGGATAGTTTTTGACACATTTAGACCATTTTAGCTATGTATTAAATATTTGATTTGTAAAATATTATGGGATTAAAAATACTCTAATTTAATAACTAATTGTCATGTTTGGTAATTATTTTATTTTTTGTTTTCTGGTTTTTAAAATTATGTTTGTTTCCTCACACACATTGAAGCAAAATTTAAAAAACAAAATCAAAATTTTAAAATTTATTTTTCTTTAGAAAAGATAAATGGTTATCAAACAACCCTTAATAATTAAGGGTTTTGGGTTTAAATGGTGATTTTAATAGAATAAATATCTGGAGTTCAAGAGCTGGTTTGAAAATATTTTTGTAATCCTAACTACATTTTAATTAAGAACCTAAAAAGGTACTTAAAAAGTATGTTATATAAATATAAACATATATATATATATATATATATATATATATATATATATATATATATATATTATTTGATGAAGATTTCATACATTCTTTTCTTTAAAAAAGTGAAAAACAGAATAATGAGGAGGAAGCTAAAACTAAAATAATTATCCAATAAAGGGATAAATTTGGTCACCATTATTGATTTTCCAAGAAAGAATTAAAGAAAAGAAAAGAAAAATCTAATGTTTAGATGAAGTGGAACTTATAGATGAATATGAAATTAGGCACGTGAGATGCCATACTCATTTAATTGATAATCTCTACATGTTAGAGTTAATACGAAATGAGGTTTCATAATCAAATCTCAATAAATTAATTAAAAAATCAATTTAAAATATACACATCTATAAAGCCTTAATGAATAACCTCACTAGAGATACGATGTAGAGTACAGAGAGGTAGATTGAGTGAAGCAGCATAAGAATCAATTCCAAATGCTATACGCCCTTCAATAACCTGCATTCGAAACAAATTATATAATAACAATAAAATCAATTCTTATCCAAAAAAAAAAAAAATGATGATGAAACTTTTTAGTGAAGGACTTAAAATATAACAAACTAAAGTATGTTGAAAGAGTTGTTTGTTTGTACTCGAGAAACACTATCGGTGATTCGATCTGCAGTGATAATGATGCTTTCGACCAATAAGATATAACTATCGATATCAATTTTGATTTTATCATCTTCACGATGTTTAGTGTAAATATGATTTGTAATGACATCGTCTGAGAAGTGTTCGAGGCTCAATCCCTCCTTGAGATTTTGCAATTTGGGGTGAACAAGTGAGGTGGTGGGATTCCTGAGCAGTGGTAAAGACATGGATGCAAAGGGTTGAAAAGGAGATTAAACAAAAAAAAGAAAAAAAAACTATGACAGAGAAATAGAGAAGAAATTAAGAAGAGTTTTGGTTGTTGTTTATTTGATTTGGATTTGCTACTTATAGGTCTTAGAAGAATGTGAATGAAGAGACAATAGTAAAGAGAACCCCGGAAATCCACTGCTTCGGTCCAAAGAATAGAATATGTTATAACTAGATTGAAAATTGGTTAAAGTATAAAATGGATCATATCAAATCTTCCCTTGTACTGATGTTATATTATATAACTTTTCTGATTCACTTTAAATGGTTTGAATGGCAAAATGTACCTAATTTAGTCATCTCTTCAAATTTAGTTTCATTTCGTAGTTCTTCTTTTAGAAAAGTAGATTTATTAAAAGCGTATGTGAGAAACAAGAGAGCTCTCCAATTGAAAAATGGTACAAGCTGAGCATCATAGTTAGCAAAATGATTTGACTTTATAGACCACGGAGTAGTTAAAGCAAGAGTGGCATCCCAAATTTGCCTCTGATTGTGGGTCTTACCCTCCAATTTACTTTCATTTTTGTAGTTCATGATGGTTAAGAAATTACATGCGGCTATCAGACACCAACAAAAATGTTGAGGACTCAATTTTGTAGAAATTTTAATTAGAAATATTGGTCAATTAAATATTGATGTTGAAAAAAATTTCTTTAAAAAGTTATGAAAAGAAGTAAATTTACAAATTTTATTTGAATTAATAAATAAACGTTTTAGACCTCTTAAATGACTTGTAAGTCTTTATTATAATAGTGCTTAGCTTCTCGTCGGTAAATTTTAATATAAATCTTAACATTTTTAGATTATACTTATGTTGGGTATGGAAATCGGAAAAAGAATGGATATTTTACATTTGCAGTAGTTTCCATAAAATTGTCCATAATAAACAACTAATTAAAAATATTTTGGTTTTGGTTCTATGTAGAACATTTTCAACTGACAATAAACTGACAAAAAATTGAATTAGCTATATCTTGAATTCAAACTTTTCCCACTACCATTTTTCTTTGTTGGTAGGAAACAAAAAGTTGCATTTGAAATTATATTTGGAAATACATGTCAGTTGTCACACTAACTTTTGTGATTCAAATTTCCAATCAACCGATATTTAAAATATTTGAGGAGATAAGGATTTAAACCTTCTAAAAAAAAAATGTACTTTGAAATAACATACGCTTTCTTTCTCCAAAAAAAAAAAAAAAAAAAAATCAAAGAAAAATGTGCAAAAGTAAATTTTCCTTCCACTAAGTTATGCTTAGTTTTGCTAATTCAACTAATTTTAGCTGTTTGGAATGAATTTTCAAGTGTTTAAAAAAGAGTTTTTAAGTATTAAAAAAATATTTTTAAGTACTTGAAAAATCATTTTAAACAAGCTCTTAATTACTTCACCTTTTTTTTTTTTTTATAATTTCGAGAACAACATGCTCTATATATCCTTTGCCATAGAGAATGTAATTTTTAGGTTATTGAATTCAAGTTGAAGATGGAGAGATAGACGATAGAGAAATGTTTGGATACCGAAGAACATAAATAACATCAATATGAAACATTTTGAATAAAGTTCAAGAGGTAAATTTTATACCTTGAGATGATAATGGATGTCTTATGATAGCTTAACTAATACGAATGAAAAAAATTGGCAAAAGAGTTTAACTTTTATACAAGATTTTTCTTTTTCTTAATTTTAGGAAAGTTATAAACTCGTTTCTTGAAGAAAAGAATGTATGATTTGAATATTACTTTTTTCTATTGAAGAACAATGGAGCACAGGCAAATTAAAAGAGTACAAATTTTATAATTGGATATATCTTTTGAAAAGTTTTAGACTCAAGTCTCTTGAAAAAGATAAGAGTGTATAATGTAACTATTATATTTTGGAGAAGTTTATTATCTTTTACATTTGTATTTAATTTAATGAAATTTAATCCTAAAATGTTTATTTCACCTAATTGGATTATGAACGGTAGTAATTGGTCAGATTAAATTCTTTATTACTTGGATTCTTTTATTATTATTTTTTTAACATTTATAGCTACCTATTGACAGATTATTAAATAAGGCCGCCACAATATGACTGTCTCTTAATAACAGTCGGATATAGATTTAAAAATTATGTCTACCTTCTAATAATCATTGGATACAAAAACAAAATACTTTTAAAATTTCTCTCTCACACATTTAACGGTGAAAAACTGCCAACCACATTGTGACAGCCTCATCAAATAATTTCTCTTAGCTGTAGGCATTTGTTGTGGGGTTGGAGGCTATTTTTGTAGGTATCGATTCTGTCAGTTATATCAATCGGAGCGAGCTCGATGGATAAGACATCAATTATCATCTCAAAAGTCGATGTTTTAATTTCCCATTTCTCATTTATGCAATTAATGAACTCAAAAAGAAAAAAAATTGTAGGTATATTCAATTTTTTTTTTCGATTTGGTCATTAATGTAGTATTGCGTCTGAAGACTTCTTTTACGTGCATTCGTGGCTAGTAGGTGAAGGTATCTCGTGATTGAGTTTGAACACCTTTTTTTTACTTGATTTCAAGTGTTTATTAGTTGAAGTTTGTATGATTTATTAGTAAGTTTATGGATAATTATCTATTAATTGATTATTAAGGTATTAATTTCACCACTTACTTAAATGTATGATTGAATTACTCAAATCAACTCACTAAAGATAATGGTAAAACTATAGAACACATAGCGCTATGATAACCATTTAGTTTTTAGTTTTTGGTGTTTGAAAATTAAGCTTATAAATACTATTTTCACCTACGAATTTTCTTGTTTTGTTATCTACTTTTTACATATGTTTTTAAAAACCAAGCTAAATTTTAAAAACTAAAAAAAAAATAGTTTTCAAAAACTTGTTTCTATTTTTGGAAATTAGCTAAGAATTCAAATGTTTTCTGAAGAAAGATGAAATTCATTGTAGATAAATGATGAGAAAATAAGAGCAATTTTATAAAAAAACCAAATGATTATCAAACAGAGCCTTAGAAATTAAAATTGAAAAAAAAATAAAAATTTAGGACTAAATTAAAATAGATAATTTTAAAAGTTTAAAGCCCAAAATAAAATAAAATCCCAAAACTATAGGGTTTAAAATTAAATATAAATATAAATAAGTTTATTTAACTACCACATCATACTTCCCAATAAAACAATAAAACCCAATCAAAATTTCATATGGGTTTTATTTTAAGTTAGAGAGAGAAGTCTTTATTAGAGAAACATGGGGTTCCTTCTCAAAACCAATTGACAATGAGAAGTGCAACTCATGTATCTTATATAGATTGTTAAGTCTAATGTATGATTACATCTAAAAATTAATTGACAATAAGAGAAGTAACTCGTTCATCTTCTAAAGATTGTGAGTTCTCTTCATCGTTTCGATATGGGACCCTCAACAATCCTAATATGTATGAGGAGAGAAACCCTAGGACAAATTAAAGATCCACTGTAAGTTTCAAACTTCCCTTGTTTTTGCCTTTAAGAATGTCCATGCATGTCTGAATTAAGGTAGCTGCTTGGAATCTATTCTTGCCTTGAACAGACAGCCGATGTTTCCTTGTGCTTTTTAGAAAGGGACAAAGATCTGATTTCGTATGGATTAAAACAGTTGATAATTAACTTCCCTTTTTTCACCCCTTCAGAAGTAGAAAGTGCTTCTTGCTGTCAAAATGATTCTCATTTCCTTAGCTGTCTGGAGTAAAGACCAGGATGTTCTTCCAAAGCAAACCAACCAATTGACAATAGTGTTAATTTATCCCTCATGAAAATAATATTATAATCTGATTCTTGCCTTTTGGTCGTAGCATTTTGTCGAGGTTAAAGGGGTGTAAGACCTTGAAAATTACTGTTATTAAGAATTTATTCAATAGGTCAAATATATCATAGCGTGTGTGTTGACTAAGAAATTTGGGTCAATATCCAATCGCTACGTCATTATTCTAAATTAATGACGAAACTACAAGTAATTAAATTTGGGATCAATTATAAATTGATATGTATTCCAAATTTAATTTGAAGACAAAAGTTAACAAATTCTAAACTTAAAAGCAACATGTCTTCATTATAACCATTTGACTAATAATTAAACTTTAATTTGGTTAAATTGGGTTATATGGAATTTGGATCAAAGTTAAACAAAATTCAAGTCGAAATGGTTAGGCCCTATGTAACAACTTGCAAAAACAAAATATTCGTATATATATTTTTTTTCAAAAACCTTTTTGAAGTAGGATTTTATCTTCTTTTTAAATTAGGAGGTAAATCATTATTATTATTATTATTATTATTAAAAAAGACAATCTTTTAGGGGTTGTTTGGGGCATGGGCTATAATAGTATGGATCATAATAGTTTGTGAAATACTTTGCACCTCAAACACAGACTATAATAACTCAGACTAAATAATTTTGCATCCTAAACACATATTATATAACTCTACATATTATTATAACCCACAACTATTATAACCCATATTATTATAACCCACTTAGCGCCCCAAACAGCCCCTAACACTGAGTGGGTTATAATAGTATGTGAAGTTAAATAACTCTGTATCCCAAACATAGACTATTATAACTCAAACTAAACAACTCTGTATCATAAACATGTATTATATAACTCTATAGACTATTATAACCCACAAACTATTATAACCCAGACTATCATAACTCACTCAACACCCCCAATAGCCCCTTAGGGGCTGTTTGGCGCACTGATTTGGAATCAAGAACCCTGGGAATCAGGAACCCTTGGAATCCTTGGCTGGAATCAGAAACCCTGGGGTTCCTGATTACTGTGTTTGGGGTGCAGGGTTGGGTTTGGATGGTTTGCTGAAACCTGTGTTTAGGGTGCAGGGTTGGGTTGGGCTGGGCTGGATTTGTTTAGGCTGTTTTTTAAACAATTTTTTTAGGTTTTTTTTTTTTCAGATCCATTTTTTTACTTGATAATTGTTTACTGAATTGCATATCAATATTTTAACCAATTATGTGGATCAATTGTTTCAAGCATATTTAATTATGAATGTGTAGTTTGTACATGTATCTCATTCACTCCATTCATGATGATGTAAAATTAAATAACATTAGTAAGGACATATATTTTAAATAATTAATACGTGGGAAAGAAGAATGATGTTGCTGGAGTAAAGGAAATCCATAATGCAAATGAAGGTCCGAAGTTCATAATATCATAATACATAAGCTGAAAGGAATGAAGAAAAGAAATAGCAATAGTTGTCCAAAACACAAACTGAATTAAAACTAAGTAGTAGCTAAAGGTGATGAAGGCATTGAGTTGTCGTCCATGGGGGTTGGAAGTCTATTTAAAAAATTAGGGAATTTAAAACTCTATTTCATAAAGTATTCAGAAAAATATTTTAGGAACTCTATTTTAGAAATTAAAAAATTAGAAGTTTATTTAATAAATTAAGGAATCTAAAACTCTATTTCACAAAGTATTCCTAAACCTATTTTTGGAACTTTATTTTAGAAATTAAAAAATTGGAAGTCTATCTAAGAAATTAGGGAATTTAAAACTCTATTTACAAAGTATTCATAAACATATTTTTGGAACTCTATTTAAAAAAAATATATTGGAGGTCTATTTAAGAAATTTAAGAAATTAGTTTTATTTTAACCTTTTAAAAAATTGACTACGTGGTCGAGTCGCTGGAATGATCGTTGGAGTGGTTGTTGGGGTGATTAGGTTGATGGGGTAGTTGGGTTGCCGAGGTGGTCGCCGGTGGTGGTTGCACGATGGTCAGGTCTCCGGAGTGGTCGTTGGGTGTTTGTTGACAGTAGTTGTTGGGTGCTCGGGTCGCTGGAGTGGTCATATGATTGGTTAGGTCGTTCGAGTGGTCGCTGGGTGGTTGTCTAGTTGTCGAGTCATTGGAGTCGTTTTCGGAGTGGTCATTAGGGTGGTCGGGTCGCCAGGGTGGTCACTATAGTGGTCACCAAGTGGTCGTCAATGGTGGTTTTGGGTGGTTAAGTTTGTCAGGTTGTCGGGGTAATCGCCAAAGTAGTCATCGGGGTGGTTGGGTTGCTGGGGTGGTCGGGTCATGGAGTGGTCACTAGGTTGTTGTTGACGGCGGTTGCTAGGTGGTCGGATTGTCGGAGTGGTTGTCAGATGGTCATTGGCTGTGGTTCGGGCAAGTCTGGTTGTTAGGGTGATCAAGTTGTTGGCGTTGGAGTGGTTGTTGGGGTGATCAGGTTGATGGGGTGGTTGGGTTGCCGAGGTGGTCGTCGGTGGTGGTTGCACGGTGGTCAGGTCGCCGGAGTGGTCGTTGGGTGGTTGTCGATAGTAGTTGTTGGGAGGTCGGGTCGCTGGAGTGGTCATATGATTGGTTAGGTCATCCGAGTGGTCGTTGGGTGGTTGTCTGATGGTCGAGTCATTGGAGTCGTTGTCAGAGTGGTCATTAGGGTGGTCGGGTTGCTAGGGTGGTCACTAGAGTGGTCACCAGGTGGTCGTCAACGGTGGTTTTGGGTGGTTGAGTTTGTTAGGTTGTCGGAGTAATCGCTGAAGTAGTCGTCAGGGTGGTCAGGTTGCTAGGGTGGTCGGGTCATCGGAGTGGTCACTAGGTGGTTGTCTGCAGCGATTGCTAAGTGGTCGGGTTGTCGGAGTGGTTGTCAGATGGTCATTGGCGGTGGTTCAGGCAAGTCGAGTTGTCAGGGTGGTTGGGTCATTGAGGTGTCAAGTTGTTGGGGGTGGTTAGGTCGTAGGGGTGGTCGTCAGATTGATCTCTAGAGTTCTCATCGCAGTGGTCGCCGGAGGTAGTTGCCAACGGTGGTCGGGTCGCCGGTGCGGTCGTCGGAGTTGTCGTTGTCGATGGTCGTCGGAGTTTTCACCGGAGTTGTTGTCAAAGTGGTTGTCGGAAATGGAAAACGACAAGTGGAAGAGGAAAACATGGCACAAACCCATGGGGTTGCACTATTGTAACCCTTGGGGTTGTGTTTCAAAACCAAGGGTTTTGAACACCTTGTGCCAAACATGGTTTTGGGTTTGGAACCCAAACCCATTCCAACCCAAACCCATGGGCAAACGCCCCCTTAAGGGTTTAATTAGAGTTCTTTAAAAAAGAATTTTTAAGCCCTAACTTTTTAACTAAACGTTTTGACAACAAAAAGAAGAAAAGAAGAAGACATTATGCAGTTTCCTCTCCGAAGGAAAAGTAGTAAGTTTTCTTCCCTTTTATTCTTGAGTTTTGTTTTCTTTCTTTCTTGATTATTGAACTTTTCTTGACAAAGTTTTAGGTTGACTTTTTTTTTTTTTTTTGTCATCTTCTTGATTGATTAGGATGAATTTATTTTGGAATCTATTGCCCTAAAATATTTTTAGGTTTTTGGTTTGCTGAATTTTCATCAAGGTTTTTTCCTCTTATGGCTTTTAGATTTAATTGAAGGTTTTAATAATGGAATTTTTTTCAGAATTTTTCAGCTTTAAATTTCTTCAATTTTAGAATTGTTTTTAGTGGTTTTGGACTCTTATTGCACAAAAGGTTTGCCAAATGATTGCTTCTTTGTAGTGTGATTTATAGTTTTGATTTCTACATGAAAAAGGTACATTGTTACTATTTTTATAGTAGTTTTATGGCCTCTTTCAGATCTGATTTTTGGTGTTAAAAAGTGGTAAATCTTGATTCTTTTAATGTTAAAATGTTGAAGAGTTTTGTTTTATGAAACAGAAAATTTTTGGGTTATTTGTCTATAATTTATGATAGTTTTAAAGGTTTTAAAAGTTGTAGAATTGAAAAACTGTTTGATATTTTATTACATGTCGAAAAGCATTGATTTTACCGATTTTAATATGTTTTTAATTGAATTTTAAAGTATTTTTAACTCAGTTTTTGTGCTATTTTTTTTTAGTTCAAGAACCCTATTTTTCTTAACTTTTTATGCAGAAAATTGTTTTGAATGGGAAAAATTGGGTAGATAAAATTGTCTATGTTTTAGATAAGCTTTTGGCCTATAAGATAGAATTTTGGTTTATGATAAGTAAAGTATTGGATATGTTTGGGCTTCTAAGAATGATGATTGTTCAAGAAAGTGGAATTATATTTGAAATTGAGATTGAGATTGAGAATTGTAGGATTATCGATCAAGGTAAGTAGTTTTCTACACCCCTTCCCTTCCAAAATAAAAATTTTGGTATAGTTATGTTATGAATATTGTTATTTGATAAAATATTTGAAAGCATGTTTTTTTGTGATATGAAATTGATTGAAATTGTTTTATATGTTTCCAATTGTTTTGCCAAATGAAAGTACGTTTTCTGTTTTGAATGTTTTGAAAAGTATTTGATTGATTCGATAGGGCTATCCGGAATAGCCTAAATTGGAATTGATGAAATTGTTATGGCTTATTTGTGAGAAGACACATTTGTGGTTTGACATTTCTTTTTGGAATGAAGATTCATGTGTGTGTTATTCACTCACGCCGCCTTACACTTAAGTAATTATATTGATTGTTCTGGTTGATTTTATCGACATCTCTGATTGAAAGCTCTGATTGATTGAAGCTTATTTGTGGGAAGGCACAGTTTATGGTTCGGCATTCCTTTGGAATGAAGATTTGTGTGTGTTTCACTCACATGGCCTCACACTTAAGTAATTGTATTTAATGTTCTGGTCGATTTTTATCGACAACTATGATTAAATGTTCTGATTGATTGATTAGTGTTACCGACGGGTAGCCATCATATATGTTATGAAAGCTACCCAAATAATGCATCTTCCCACTATGACATTTGAAAGTATTGATTGATTGAAAGTACTGTTTGAATTGAAACTTTTAGTTTGAAAGTTTTGGTTAAATGAAAATTTTGTTCAATCAAAATATTTGGTTTTGAAAGCTTGTTTGATTGAGAGATTTATGTTTTTTTTTAAAGCATCGATTATCTAAAAGTTTTGATAGTTGTATTAAAAGTTTTAAAAGGATATTTGTATTTTTGTTTTCGACTGTTTTGAATGATCGAATAAATATTTGACTTTTGATTAGATTTGTTAAATTAAATTTCTATGTTTTGCTTTGAAGAAAATGAATTTCTAAACTTGATGTGGAAGTTGCTTATTGAGTATTTATGTACTCATTTTTGTTTTTCCAAAATGTTTTCAAACGAAGGATCAAGTGATAGTCTCGAAAGAATGAAGTATAGCGCTTTGGCACAAGACCTAGAAAGTTGTTGTCAAGGATTTGATAGTCTATCTTAGAAATTTTTTTGTAAGAAATTGTTTCTGCTGAATTGTTTAAGTTTCTAATTATTATGATTCTGCGTTATTGTTAGAATGACCATATTGGAAAATACGGGTTGTTACACCCAAAGCCAATAAAGTTCAAGTCCAACGGTTAGGCCCAAAGACTATTAAAGCCCAAACCCACATGGCCATGGAAAGCCGCTCTATAAATAGAGCTCTCCTTCATTTGAAGGGTTTAGAAATTAAACTCTCTAGAGAACTCAAAGAGAATCCTTGAGGTCCTTAGGTGCTGAAAACTCCCTAAAGTTCTTAGGTGCCAAACACTCCCTGAAGTTTTTAGGTGCTAAACTCCTTGAAGACCAAAGACTCTTCAAGTCTTGAAGACTTCAAAATCCTAAAGATTGATTGAAGGTTCAACCTCGAGAACAAGTTGGAAAGCCTTTGAGACAAACCCACATTCGAGAATAAGCTTTAAAACCCTCGAGATAAATCCACATTCGAGAACAAGCTGCGAAGCCCTCGAATCAAGTTTACGTTTGGAACAAGCTGCAAAGCCCTCTAAACATGTGTACATGAGAGAGAAAGAATTAGAGGAACAAATTAGAGATTGTACTCCACTACATTAAAATTAATACAAATTCAAGTTCATTCCATGTGTCTTATTTCTTTTGAAATCTCTTGTGAACTGTGTGATTAGCTTAAACTTTTGAGTTTAATAATACTTTAACATGATAAGAATGAATATCTTTCTTTTTGAGTTAAACAAAATGTCAGGTGGGAGATTTGAACCTTTGACCTTTTCGTCGATGGTACATACTTTAGAATAAGGAATTTTATGTTAGTGAGGTTTTATACTACATACTAAAGATTAAATATGTTAAAAATAACCCCAACGGCTACCCCACATATTGTTCAACTAAAAAAAGAAAAAAAGTTTAAAATAACAATTTAAAATTAAAATTATGGACTACAGTGAGCACAACAAGAAACTGTGTACATGATATATATGAGGTATATATGGAGTTATATAGGAATGTCAAAATGAAAGTAAATATATTAAAATTAATTAAAATACTTTGCGATAAAATATTAAAGTCTTGTGAAAAAAAAAACTTAATTAAAATAATGATATGTAATTAATACAAAAATCACATTTACAATTGTTCACACGTAATTTCAAAAGAGAAATGAGACACGTTGAATGAACTTGTATTTGTATTGATTTGAGTATAGTAGAGTACAATCTCTAATATTTATCCTTTGATTCTTTCCCTCTCTCATGTACAAATGTCTTGAGGGTTGGATAGCTTGTTCTCAAGCACGTTGGTCTTTTCTGAACAGCCTTCTAGCTTATTAATCTTATTGAATTGACTGTTTACTTGTTGATCGTTGGGTCGGCCCTTGGCTTGTTGATCGACTCGAAGGATCAACCTTTGGCTTGTTGATCCACGAAGAATTTTTCGAGTCTTGAAGTTTTCTAATCTTCAAAGAGTGTTCAGGACCCAAGGACTTCAGGGAGTCTTCTCTTGAAGAGTCTTTGGTCTTCAAGGAGTGTTCAGCACTCTAGGACTTCAGGAAGGGTTCAATCTTCAGGAGCTTATGGAGTGTTCTGAGCTTTATTTTTGAATTCTCTTTGAACTCTTCTTCTGAGGTCTTCCACTTCTGACCCCTTCAAATGGAGAAGAAAGTTCTCTATTTATAGAGTTCCTCGGAGCCCCTAGTTGGCCTTGGGCCTAAACCCTTTTGGACTGGACTTGGTTGACTTTGAGCCTAGCCTTTTGGGTTGGGACTTTGCTAGATTAGGACTTCCCATTTGGGCTTTGTCTAAAATTGACCCAAATTTCATATAACCCAATTGCATACGTCAATTTGCCATAATTTAATTTAGGGATACTTGAAAATCTAATTAATCCCTAATTTTTTCACCAACATTAAATAATTATATGTCAATTTATTATTGGCCAAAATTTCTATTCCAACAACTATAAATGAAGAATTTCTGATATGGGAAAAATAAAATATAATAGCATATAATCATAGAAAGATAAAATTCAATCAAGAGTTAAATTGTAAGAAAAATGATATAGAAAATCTAGCAAGCTAAAGCTAAAAATTTTCATAAAAATTGACATTTGTGAAATATATTTTGGGAAATAACCTATTTTGCGTAATTTATGTTAAATTTATTGTAATTCATCAGCTTAAGCTTTTAGGTTAAGTTGGTAATTTAATAATTTAGTTCTTGAACTTTCAAGTTTATGTCTAGTGATCTATCATATGTAAAATTAAAATTTATGTCTAAATGGGACCCTAAACTTTCAATTTTGTGTTTAATAGATTTTTAAATTTTTAAAAAATGTAGAATAGGTTGAGGACCTTGATTGAACTGAAATGTGGGGGCTTAAAGAAAAGATTTTTGGTTTTAAACGAAGCTCTAGTCTAATGCAAGTGCACATTGTTGATTGCAAGTAATAAAACTAGAAGTATTCTAGAGTATCGTGTTCTAAGTGAATAGATACAACAAAATTCAAAAAATAGCAAATATTGTTCTCAAATTGCAATTTTGATAACTAAGGTTATAAAAATGTGGAGAGGTGTTTTTAATGATGAAAAATTGAAAAATCAATAAAAATGATAAAAGGATTCAAGTTGATCATGCCCCTATGATAAAAAATGCGACTAAAATGCAATTGCAATCGTAGCTTAACACAAGAAAACATTGTAAACCGAATTCAACTCCTATTCAATCTTGATTCAAAATCTTTATGAGACTAAGTTATTAAACCTATATTTCTATGGCTAATTTAACTTAGATAGTTTAACACGTAATTCTAGTGGTTTTAGAGTCTCACCCTTTGTCTAAGGTTGATGTTCAAGGACTTATTTCTAAGCGTTTTTCTCCATTGCTTTTATGACATATGCTTTTCTTTAACCTTTATGGTATTAAGTTTAAGCTCGACGAGCAACACTAGGTGCCTAACTAGGTTTACCCAACACTAAACTCAACAAAAACAAACAAAGTCAAGTGTTAAGGTAGATTACATTTGCTATTAAGCTTACATCTTTCCTCTAGGACATTCACAAACTTGAATCGATATCCCTAAGGAAAACTTAGCTCATCATTCCACAAATTCTTTATGACAAAGAAGTGTAGAAAGAGGTAATCCAGGGACTCAAAGTGAGAATCCATTTCTTTGAGAACTTTATGATAGTTAGGCCTTCATCTCCCTATCCAACAAAAAGTGGATTAGTTCTGCAAAGAATTCATTCTTTCCCTTAGGAGCTCTCTAAGAGAAATTCTTAGCTTCAATATTTTCTTAACAATTCTATGGCCCTCGTGGTTAGAAAGGAACGACTGACTATTCAACAACAATCATAAAGATCAGAGATGTCTGTGGGAGGATATTATAATCATTTTGCGTCAGCTTGGACTTCTAAATCCATTCTCTTTGATATCTATTCCTCTTCTTGCATCTTGCTAAATTGACAGGCTTTCTTGTAACTTTCTTTGTTGTATGTGTAATAAAGTCATATCGTCTTATCTCTTTCCAAAAAAATAAAAAATAAAATTTAGTACCTATTAGAACGCTTTTTAAACTTTAGGGACCTATTAGACACATTTTAAAGTCTAGAAACTAAATAGACAAATTAAAAAGCTCAGAGACTACACTTGTAATTTTTTTTTTTTTGGAAAGATGATACTTTATTAAAGGTATGTAAGAAACATACAAGCAATGTACTACATGAGAAACGAGCTCCAATTAAGAGCTATAGAGGAGACACTGTAGTTAGTAAAAAGTTTCGATCTAGAAGACCACAAAGCAATGAAGATGCAAATGTCTTCATTTAACTTGGTGATGTCTCTAGCACAATTCTTGAAAATTCTATTGTTTCTATATTTCCAAGTGATCTAAAAGATATCCAAGGCCATATTCTGCCAAAGAAGGTCTGCCTACTTTCGAGGGAACTTATCGAGCAACTCTTCACAAAGGATGTTGACAGAAGGGGGAAAGGCATAGCTGCGATCAAGAGCCCAAAAAATCCAATTCCACAACAAAGAGACAACTTGGAAATGAGTGAATAGATGATCTAGAGTTTTGGAGCTGGAATGACATAGAACACACCAGTTTGACGATAACGTGAAGTTTTTAAAACAGTGTTGGACTCTGTTAGCTGTATTGATGTCTCTATGTAGGATTGACAACACAAAAATCTTGCACTTTTTTGGGATATAAGATTTCCATAACACCTTGCAAATGTTCTCAGGAATGGTATTAGGGAACAGAATGAGCTTTATGTCCAGAGCCAGGCAGGCAGAGTAGGTACTAAAGGAGCCGCTAGTGGAGGCCTTCTAGATAGGGGTGTCGTCTTGGCTACTCGCAATAGAGATAGGGAGACGAGATGAAAAATTGTTCTAGAAGAGAGATGTCCTATCCATGAGGGGGCCTCTTGGGAAGAAATTCCAAGTGCCGTTCAAAGGGGTCCCAAGATTCAGTCACCAAAATGTCGGGTCTGGAGGATAGGGCAAAGAGGCACTGCAAATGAGACCTTAAAGGCCTTTCTTCAGCCCATCCATGGAACCAAAAAGAAGTGTCCTTTCCATTGCAAAGTTGCCATCAAATATTGTTGAAATAAAAGGATTCGAGCTTGCAAATGGTATGCCATGGGCTGCGAGAGCTGTGATTTTTACAGATGATGAGGAGCAAATCGATTCTAGGGCTTTTGTATTTGCTAAGAATCAGAACTCTCCAGACGACATTTTTTTCTATATGAAATCTCCACAGCCATTTACAAAGAAGAGCCAAATTGTTAATTTTAACTTTAAAGACACCCAATCCACCCCTGTGCTTGTGGGAGGATACAATATTCCAACGCATTAAGTGGCTGCCACCTTCTTATTCAGTACCTTCCCAAAGAAAGATTCTCGTGGTTTTTTTCGATTTGCTTGCAGACCGACAAAGAAGCTTTGGAAGTAGATAGAAGATATGTGGGAAGGTTACTGAGAACGACTAGGATGAGAGTAAGGCGTTTGCCTTTGGATATGTATGAATATTTCCACCGTTCCAAGTTGCGCTGTATTTTGTTGATCACTGGCTCCCAAAATGATGAGTTTGTTGATTTACCACCAAAAGGAGCACCTAGATAATGGGTAGGCAGATGTCGTTATAACTAACATTTCCACATTGTTGCAATTTTCACCAGTCTCTGACTAAACTTGTAATTTAATCTTAAACTAAATATCAATTCACTTACTTGAGAAGTAAACTACTTTGCATGAGGTACTACTGATGTAATGTCCCAAGCCCATGACATAGGCTAGGATTCGACACTGACGACCCCAACATTCCTCTACATCCCTTGTGACCTAACCATGTCACCTTACTTGTCTCGAGCAGCTTGCGAGAGGGAACACTATTCCATAGATGAACATAGGTTTTTTCAGCATGCATTATCCTTACTCACATATTTCCTAAGAAAATTTTCTAAGAGGTCACCCATACATAGAATTGCTCCAAGCCAAGTATGCATCACTTTGGAGTACGTTCCTATGATTGACTCACCAAAAAGAAATGTGTACTTTGTTGGTATAGGTAGTAACTATGAATTCTTTTATGCCTTTCTTAACCATGTGTGGCATAACCTCAGGATTCCTCTCATCACTACAACAAATTTGAGATACAATTGCTTTTAACAATAGCATTTATACAAAATGCTATTCAAAATTGATTAGGCACGCTTAAAATTTTAGATTTCGTCAATCCCGCCTCGTCAGTTCGCTTATTTCATCGTTCCCACTCCTACGTTGTCTTCCAAAATAAAATTCCTCCCATTTTTGTATTCTCTCTTCTCAAATGCCAACTTTTTGATTCTCACTCACGTCTCCTCCCCATCTTTGACGTCTTCAGCTTTACCCCAACCCTGACCTCGCTCTACTAAAAATGCCACACTTTGCTCAAACATTCTCACAGATGATAAATTTTATTTTGGGTTTTTTTGGATTTCTAAAGAGGCTTTTACATTTCAAGTTAAAGGTACGTATGCAAAAAAAGTTATGCTCTCATTCATCTATCTGATGGGTATTTGAGGTTAATCAAAGACTAATGAAGTTGCTCAATACCCATTCTTCAACGACGTCTAGTACGACCAGTACGTTATCACTCAGTACACTATCTTTCAGGTTCTAATTCGGTCCGATTGAATGATTTTTTGGTGTTTTTGACCCTTAGTCGTTGTTGGAAACTCTAATTTCAGCTACTATGTTAGGTTCAATATAAAGTCATTGTTCTTGACGCACTTATGATTTTCCATGATCTTTTTGAGAGGAATTTTAATTCGCAAGGGGGATTGAGATTGGATTTGGTGATGAGTTTAGACAATACCGTATTTCTGTTTCTTTTGGTTTGTTTAATATATGGCTCTTCCTCTTGCTGGTTGGGTTTTGATCACTAAATAGCCCATTTGTTGTTGATGATGCTGATAGGTAAGATGTGTGAATTCTTGAGAAATTTTTCTGAGTTATTTGAAAAAAAAAAGTTATTCATGTTGATTGTCTTTTTTATTTGATGTTCTTGAGCTTATTTCTGATTTATTCCCTAATCTCTCTGTATCTTGGGTGGTTCCTTATTTTGACTTGCTTGATGAAAATTACTTTTCCTCATTTGTGTCACTTCTAATAAACTACAAAATTTCTCATAACTATTTTAAAATAATTGTTAAAACGTTGGAGGCTAGCTCATGTGGAGGCAACTCGTTTGTTTTATCTGATTCAATTTGGAAGAGTAAAACTCCTAAGAAAATTTTTAAAAAAAAATTCTCACGGTCTCCTTACCCATGGTAAGCTGAAACAGAATTTAGCAAAAATTTCACATGATATCTTTGTTCCCAACTCCCTAATGGTGTAATCTGTGTCATAAAGATGCTGAAATCCATGATTTGTATATATTCTTCACTTGTGAGTTTGTCTCCAAAGTCCAACTGCCTATTCTCAGACAATTTAACTTTAGGTTGTGCAACCCTTTTAATGCCTGAACACCTTATCCTAACTTTTTTTTAAACACCATTATGTTGTTTTGAAGATAGAATCCTATAGAGTAATGCAGTTTAGGATTAAGGCTATATGTTAAGAATTATGACTAGAAAGGGATTGAAAATTTTTGTTCACATTTCAAAAGAACCTCAAAGGAAATTGGACAAATTTTCTGCTTAACCTTTAGATGGAAGAGTTCTTTAATTAGTCACTTCTTCTCTTTTATTAATGTCAACTTGGGCGTTCCTTTTCTAATCTACTTAACATTTTCCAATGGAGATTCTTTATCATCTCCTTAGATTATCTTTCTATTTATGCCTTCCCAAAATGTTTCTCATTTGTAAGATAGGGAGAGACTGTGTTTAACTAATGTGCAGCTGACTGTGGACTGTCAAGCATTGTCACCATGTGCTTGCAACGCGGAGCGGCCAACATCCTAAAAAAAAGAGGTTTTAAAAAGGAGTCGTCACCAATCTTTTTTATGGTGTGATTGGGCACCAAAATAAAATAAAACAACTTTTTTTAAAAAAAAAAAGAGAAAAAAAAATGATATGCGGAAATCAGATTTGGGCTTGGACGTTACCTCGTCTGTGGGGAGGTGTTAGCACCCCACAACATCGGTTTAAAACAGTAGCCAAATTTTAATCTTGAATTGCAAAAGATTTTAGAAGAAAAGCCTATTTAGGGAAAAAGATATTTTTTAAAAACAACGTCTTATTTTACCCCTTATTCCTCCAATATTTGAAGTCATGATACCATAAAATAAGTGGATAAATATCTATCAATTTGACTATATTAGAAATATTCCCAAAAATCTTAGGAAAAATCCTCCACCTCAAGAATATGAGAAATTTTACAATTTCTCAACTCCGTCATAGAATAGCCTTTTATAAAAGAAAGTTTTTTTTAAAAAAATTTGTTTTAATTAAATTCATTTTTTTCTTGGGACCAAAATCCTGGACTCCCAAAGATAATGATCCCTCATCTCAAGAATTCTAGAAAATCGGACTCTAAAATATTTCTAGATTCCATCGTAGAAATTTTGAGGAAAAATGGCCTAAAAAACACTTTTTTAAAAAAGATCACAAAATTTGGAAATAATGTTTTTAATTATAAAACTTTCATAAACACGAAAGAATGCAATTTTGAAGACTTGAAAATAAGTTTGCAATAAAAAACGCTTAAAAAGGATTTGAAACCATGGATGGTAATCAAGATAAATCAAATTCAAAGAAAAATCAAATTCGAATCATAATATGCAAAATGTAATTTAAAGATAGATCACGCTCGCATAATAAATTGATCATAGCAAACAAGCAAACAAGCATGTATAAACATGTTAACAAATTTTTTTAAAGAAAAAACATATTGAAATCAATATTGGATTTCCAAAGAATCTATTTCTCACTTCAAGAGAACTAGAAAATCGAACTTTCAAATATTTCTAGATTCCGTTGTAGGACAGTCTTTTTTTTTTTTTTTTTTATAAACAGTATGGATTAAAAGATTAAAATCATATACTAATTAGCATGCAAATATCAATTTCACAACAATAATAAATAAGAAACATATTCACATTTAAACTACACAAAAATAACACACACAAAAATGTGTTAATAAAAAAAAAACACAACATTTAAAATAAAGTAGATACATCATTTCAAATAATAATAATAATAAAAATAATAAATACATATAGAGATAATTAAAAAAAGAAAATAATAAAATAGAATAACATAAATTAAAAAAGAAAAAAAAGAAACTTGTGTTAGTGGCACACTACCACAGACAAGAGAACCAACAAAATAGAAAATAAAAAAAAGGAATTCAAACACATGGGCAGCAAAACGGCCACCCACGAAAAAGAAATATAATAATAATAATAATAATTGTAAAGACCCAAACCTACTACGGCTCTCTAATGCGGAAGCACGACCTAGTTACCTCGCTCATGCCCAAAATTTCGGCAGCATGACAGCGTAACTAGGAGAAAACCGAAATTTTCAAAGATCTAGAAAGAGACATAAACACTTATATGTTTCAAAGAACAGACTCAACATCCACCAAACTACGATAAATGATGCTGAGCTCAATCAACAGACAAAAGAACCTAAGAACTTCTAACTAAATACACGAAAGCAAAAGAAATTTAAACTTTACAAACCAACAAACAACAGGAAACAAAGAAAGAAAACTAGAAACTAAACAGGGAAAAGAAATTTGGTGGAGTCTCCATAGCCTCGTCAAGTCGTCGCCTGCGTCATCCGCCTCCTCAATATGCATCAACTGCAAAACAAACAAAGTAGCAAGAATGAGTATAAACATACTCAGTAAGTAGCCCACTTAAAGGGTCCAATGTTTAAAGAAACCATACCACTTAAAGGGCCCTTACTCACACTCGTATTTAGATTTCAAATACTTACTTCAGTTATTCTAAAAGTCCATTTAACCTTCCACAACATTCACCACTCCCTGACCCTAACTTCGTGTCATACCTGCGAGTCCTGTAACTTAGAACCCAAACCTGTGAAGGTCTATAACCCTCACACTCATCTCAATAGAGAAATCACCCCTAGGCTCTAGCACACAGGCGATAGGGAACGCATTCCCTACACTCAACATAATGGGAAAAACACCCCTAAGCTAGCACACAGGCTCTAGGGAACGCATTCCCTACGCTCAACATAATGGGGAATCACCTCTAAGCTAGCACACAGGCAATAGGAAACGCATCCCCTATGCTCATCATAATAGGGAAATCACCCCTAAGCTAGCACATCGGCAATAAGGGAACACATCCCTTATGCTCACCACATCACATACGTTCTAGGCTTACAAACTCGCACGAATGACAGAGACAGGGTAGGTAGCACCAATCTAACGGGCCTTTGTACTTTCACAATGATTTTGGAACCTTTTAGGTCATCTATTATACCAAATTCATCCATTAAGTCTGAATCACAATCACAAACTGACTCGAAATTTACAAGCACATACAATGGGGAAATTCGTTCCCTGATTCACATAAGCTAAGAGGGAACACAACCCTCCAACCTATCCAACATTTACTACGTCTTACGTCTCATATATATATATATAGGCAGGACACAAATCCTAACGGACCAATCCGAAAGGCTACCTACTTCCTAGGCCAGCACTAAAACGACCCACTTCTCATTCTTTTAAGAAGTTATTTGTAGCATATGACCCAGGCCCACCTTCCATAAACAACCACAAATGCATCTTTGTGACCTTGCACCATAGAACATAAACACGAATCTCAAGTATGGACTTTCGCCCCGATACCACATTCCTAAATCAACACTTTGCATAACTATAGCCCATACATGTGCCAGCATCGGCATATTACCATCCAATTATTTACCAGTCCCCTAAACACACTAGAATTTAGGACAACCACTGGTCACTGTATACCCTTAAGGTATTATAATTCAACCACTAATTCAACCCAACAACTCCGGTGCCCTGCACCCGATCAACTCATCCATATCTCGAGAAAACTAAACTTTAGCCAACCGCTTAAGTGTTTCAAACATTCTAAACTCTGTCAAATATTTCAACATCATATGTAGATTCTTGCTTAACCACTTATGATCATTCAAATATTCCAAGGCTCACTTATAACCAAACTCTAACGAGTTGCGCACAGTAAACATAACACACATCCCAGACCTTTTGGATATCATACTAGAATTGATAGTCTGAGCATTCCAAAGTAAATTAAGCCCCTATTACCATTTTGACATGTGCTTAAGCACAACTCAAGATAGTTCAACCAATCACACCATGATCCACGTATTCACATTTGACACGCACGTGTATTCTCAAATCACCACAAACATGAACCAAACTCATTCAATTCCAACCTTGGCAAACTCTTAAGGCTCTACACATGCTAACTACAATATCTCGATACTTGAAGCCCCTATTTCCAACTATAACCATATAATTAGGCTATTTACAGTTCACACAACATTCACATCGACCCACAAATCATTATATGCTTCACAACAAGATTTTCAAGCATGCTCTTAAAATGTACAAGTTCTTAAACATACAACATACTCAAATTGAAACTTAAAGGGGCTTAAATCCAAATTGCTACTTACTTTTACTCCGAGGTTCAAGAGGCCTCGAACTCAAATACTCGATCTTAAATCACCAAATAAAGGCCTACACGTTAGGGGTAAATTGTTAAAACACAAAAATAGTCCCTAAAACACAACCAAACTCCTAAAACATGTGTCATTTATCTCTTATCTCACACATAGCTTCAAATAAGGTGATAACCATAACACCCAAAAAGAACTTACCCCCAAAACCGAGATCGGTTTTGGCTGGACATCAGCTAAAACACTTACCCAATTCGAATTGAATACAAACGAACCTATACAACATCGGGCTTGCAGGAAATTTCCCCCAAAACCGGTCCCCCTGTTGTCTGTGCAAACTGAGAGGGAGAGAGGGAGAGAGGGAGAGGAAACTGGCGACGGAGCTGGGCGTCGGCGTGCGGCGGAGCTGTGCACTCCGACGAATAGACGGCGTTCGCAAAATCGAACTGGCCGACGACAAAGCTCGTAAGGAAGAGAATCGAGTTGCAGCCGGCGATCGTGGAACTCAAGCGTTGGCTGGTGGCTGGCTGACTACTGCAACAACGCGGATCGGGCAAACAATGTGCAGAGTTGCGCGCGTGGTTCACGGAGATGGGTGTTCGCGAGAGGAGCTGGGCGACGTGCTGCATGGGACTGCTGGCGGCAAGAGAGTCGGAGAACAAGGGAAATCGATGGAGAGGAAATAGAGAGATTGTGTGTGAGAGAGTTGGTTTTCGGTGAGAAAGAAATCGGGAGAGAGAGAGAGAGGATAAGAGAAGAGGAAGGAGAAAGAGATAAGGAAGGACAAGAAGTTTATCTCATTTTATTTATTTATTTTTTTTTAACTTTTAATTTCTTTTCCAAAAATGCCCTTAACCAAACTCTTCATTTCCAAATATGCCCCTTTTCTTATTCCAACTTCCAAATTAACCTCAATATTCAAATTACCTAATGAAAATTATTCCAACTTAATTTTCAAAAATTCAAAATTAACGCCCGTAAATAAGCCGGGCGTTACAATAATAATAATAATAATAATAATAATAATAATAATAAATTTTTTTTTTAAAAAAAACTTCTGTCCTAAGACATCTATACTATATAAATGGCAATTGAGGAGAGAAACTTTTGATTTTCTTTTTTGCCCCTTCTTAATTTGAATACTTCCCAATATGACCTTAATTGAAAATTTTTCTCTTATATACTCAATTTGAATAAACGTTCTAAAATCTTTACGCATATAATCTTTAATTTGAATAAAGATTGTAAAATCTCTACGATCTCCTATTTTCCAACTAACTAATATTTAATTTTTTTTAATGATAATTTAAAAATTAATAACAATATTTTTGAACCTACGTATTTTTGAGAATATATAAAATTATTATGATAGATTTTTCTTAAAATAAACTAATATTTAAAGATTTTTAATGCATATTTTAAAATTTCTATGATCTCCTTTCTTCCAACTGTTGGGTTTTATGTCCTAAAACTCGTGGTTTTGTAAACTGAATGTCTATTCTATTTCGCAATAAAGATGTTATTGAGGTTTATTCAGTAAAGGTGTTATTGGATAAAGTGAATTGCGTCCTTTTAACCCAAATCCAATGAACTAAGAACCCTTGACTATAAGATGTAAACTTGAACTTTATGTATGACATAAAAGTGGATCAAGTTCGAGTAATAGTCAGAACGGTCTATAGTATAGGGATAAGGCTGGGTACCTTATCCTGGGGATACTATGGACGCGGCCCACTTTGTATAGTACTAACGATGTGATCCTGAATTGTTCATGTGGAGACATGAAAGTGGGAGCGTCCTATGCAATGAGTTTGCATAAGACTGGACCGTGAAATAGTCACTTAGACTTTTTAACTCCGTTTATTGTTTTAACTGACTATTTTCATACGATGACCTAGGTAACTCGATCTTAATCATGAGTGTGCTATGAACTCCTGTTTATTCGGGATTATCCTTAGATTTGCATGGGTGAGAGTGGCCCGAGATTGTCGACTCAATAAGCCTCCCATTTTGGGGATAAGACCGAGTAGATAGTTGGGAACATAGTCATGCGAGATGGAATTTACTCCTACCCGCTCTAGGGTTTAGTAGAGAGGTTGTTCCCTTAAGTGCTGACTCCGGGTCTGGAACAATGGGCCCACCCTCTCATTGGCCAGAGAGGGATTCGATTTGTTGGTCGGACTGCAAACCAATTGTTCATTAGAGGATCAGTGGGACTTAAGGAACAAGAAGTACTTACAGGGGTAAAACGGTTTATTTGACCCAGCTGTAATTACGAATGACCTGTGAAGGATCGACTTATTAATCATGGTTATATCGAGTGGACAGAATTATATCTACAGTGAGGAGAGTGCAGCCACTGGACTTTATTGGAGTGTCCCGGTGGTTAACGAATGTTGATTAGCTAGGCTAAAGAGTTTAGCCGGTTAATCTCGTATAGTTGGAGCTCATGATCTGTAGGTTCATCAGGTTCCCCTTACTAGCTCGGACTAAGCCTTGTAACAATTTGAGAGAAAAGAATTTGAATTATTCAAATTCGATTTTGGGAGAAAACGTTAATTATATGCGATATACTTAATGTTTCATAGCTTAATTATGAATTAAACTATGATAAAGAAGAGGTGGATATATTTAAATTTGATTTAAATATTGGTTCGGTTTAAAACATGAATAGGGATTCATGTTCAAACGTTCGATTTGAGAAATCGGGATTGGTCCAATTATTTAATTTGATATTTGATATTAAATTAAATAATTATTTAAAATTAATTAAATTGTTTAATTAATTAAAAAATTGATTTTAATTTAAAATTAATTTTATATTAATTTTTGAATTAAAATTAAAAAGAAATTCAAATTCATTTTGGAATGGGTTTTGGACCAAATTCATTTTTTCATGAATAAGCTCCTTGCTTTTTCAAATTCACCAAAATTGCCCACCTCCTTCTTAATTTATCCTCATCACTCATGTGTTGGCATCTTCACAAAGCTTAAGGACGCTTATGATTTGTTTTAAATAAGAAGAAACACCATGGGTGAGGAGAATTTTGCAGAAAACTGGAGTGATTCTCGGTTTTAGACCTTTGCTCTCTCTCTAAAAAATTCTCTCAATTTAGGATCCTACAATCCGTTCCAAGGCCTGAGGATAGTAGAGAAGATCCTAAGGGTGATCCACGAAGTGTTCGTGATCAGAAATTGGCCAAGGATTAGGAGAATTTTGAGCATCAAAGGTAGTGTTCTTATTCTCTGTTTTTCCAGTTTTGAGCATGTTTTTTGTATGATAAAATTGATCAAATTAGAGTGCTTAAGATCCAAAATTGCTTCCGCTTTCTTAATATTAACTCTTTCACCAACTAACTAATATTTAATTTTTTTTAATGATAATTTAAAAAATTAATAACAAAAACTAAAACAATATTTTTAAACCTATGTATTTTCTAGAATATATAAAATTATTATGAAAGATTTTTCTTAAAATAAACTAATATTTAAAGATTTTTAATGCATATTTAAAATTCATTTTCAAGAATATATGAAATTATTATGAAATATATATATATATATTTTTTAAATACATTAATATTTAAAGATTTTTTTAATGCATATTTAAAAATAAAGATTCTTTTGATGAATATTTTAAAGATCATGAATTTTTTTAAATAGATTTTTAATGCATATTTAAAAATTTAACAAAAACTTAAAAAAAAAAAAAACAAATTGAACAATTCATTTTCGAGAATATATGAAATTATTATGAAATATATATATATTTTTAAATACATTAATATTTTTGAGCCTATGTATTTTCGAGAATATGAAATTATTATGAAAGGAAGTTAAGAACAAAAACTTTAAAAAAAAATAATATTTTTTCGAGAATATGAAATTAAAATAATACTTAAATACTCTTTAAAAAAATGAAGATAAGAATTTTTTTTTGAATAAGTATATATTAAAAAAATATTAGATTCTAATCTATTGTGATTAATATACATAAATTAAATGTCATACATCGTCAGTCTATATATAGTGCATCTCACAACTGAATTCTTCCATGTCTTCCAAACTGATTCCAAAAATTATAGGGGAAAATTTTTTATTTCCTTTTTTTTATTTGATGGCCATGGCTATATAAGCCCAATCTTTCTTTTTAATAAACAAGATCATTCGTATTCAATTTTTCAATTCTCAAGGTTCAACCAATTTGTTATTGAAGAGACTTCGTTATCGTATTCAATTGTTTTTGCAAATGGCAGATAAAGAGAGAGAGTGATTTAATGTAATTTACAGCTTTTTATGTGTTTTGTAGTTTTTTTTTGTTGTTGTTGCAAATGGTAGAGAAAGATGGTGATTTAATGTAATTTACGACATACATAGTTTTTTTTCCTTTTTTTGCAAATGGCAAGGAGAGTGATTTAATGTAATTTATTGCTTTTGTAGTTTTCTTTTTTTCTTTTTAAATTTGTAAAGACACACCAATTCATTTACTGATCTTTGGCATATAGAAGAGGGTAGAAAAGAAAATGATTGCAACCCCTTGTTCCTTAAGGTAGAAGGAGAAGTAGAAAACGACAGACAATGTGATGTAATTGTATTATTTTCTTCTTTATTTTTATTTATTTTTGTTTCCTTTTCCTTTTTTTATTTTGGATAAATTGGAGTTTAATATGCTAGAATTTAATTAGGAAGGTTTGATAACAGTTTTACATTTTTTTCCTATTTATATTATTTATTATATTTAAATATAATTATCAATGTTATTAAAAATATAATATCATTGCAATTTCCAATATTATGGTAACAATTAATATTCAAATTCTAAAAGTTATTTTATATGATAGAAGATTGAGTTCTTTATCTGGCATAAAAAATAATATTTTTGATTAAATTAATTTATTAATAGATATTCTCAATTCATTGAACTTTTGTAAACAAAAATAAATTGACCAATAGATCTCCTAAAACTTCTTTCTTAGATTTGAAGAGTTCTAACATTGAGAACCACGTATCTAATTAATGATTTCTTTAAATTTGGAAAGATTTTTTCAATTACTAGATAATCAGTACGAATTAAAAAAAAAAGAAAAAAAATATTTTGATTTAAATTAAAGTTTGGAATTAAGTGGGTAATCAAATGATGCAAATCAAAATAAAAAATAATATTTTTGTTTAAATTAAAGTTTGAAATTAAACTTTTGTAAACAAAAATAAATTTATTAATAGATCTTCATGATTTAGTGAACTTTTGTAAACAAAATAAATTAACCAATAGATCTCTTTGAAACTTCTTTCATAGATTCAAAGAGTTCTAAAATTGATAACCACTATCCAATTAATGATTCCCTTGAATTCAAAATGTTCATTGCAATTTTTTTTTTCAATTACTAGATAATATGAAATTTAAAAAAAATAGAAAAAAATATTTTGGTTTAAATTAAAGTTTGAAATTAAGTGGGTAATCAAATGATGCAAATCAAAATAAAAAATAATATTAAAGTGTAATTCTTCATTTTTCATATGTATAAGACCCTACATTCAACTTTTATATGTACATTGCATTTTTAAAACACGTGCAATGCACGTAGTATCCAACTAGTACATATAAATGTAAAATAATAATAATAATAATAAAATAATATAATATAATAATAATAATAATAATAAAACTAACATTTTTTTCCTTTTCTTTTTAAACCAACCTATTTCTTTTTGGCTCCACCTTTCCCTTCACCCACTTCATCTTCTTCTCCCTTTGTTTTCAAACTTCTTTTTTTTTTCTCTTTTTCTTTACAACCTCAACATCTCTTACCATTGCTATATTAGAAGCAAGAGTCTCTCACTCAAGGTATGTAGACAACTCTTTATTTTAATTTTACAACGTTACTTCTTTTTTTTTTTTTTGTTCTTTTCGTTTTCTTTTTTTAGTACCCATAACTTAAAAGCCAAGAAGGAGAAGACATGAAAAAAAAATGGTAGATAGGTAAGGAAGATGAACCATAAAAATAAAGAAAAATCAGTGGCATCAAACAAAAGATCTAAGGCATAATGCAAAACAAAGATAGGTAAAGATTCACATTGTAATAAAATTAAGAAGAAATGTAATAAACAATAAGAATGAAAGAAAACTCATAACACCCTTACTCAACTACTGTATTTTAGGGGCATTTCGAGATAGAGATTGAGATCTTGAAGTTGAGATCAAGAATAACCAACTAGCTCGTTGTTTGAGGGTGGATCCTTGGGGCAAGCCCTACCAAATGCAACCTCCAACTAAGCTGTGTTATGGATTTTTGTTGGCTTTGAATAAAGCTCACTGTTTTTTTCTCTCTACCTCTCAATGCATGTGTGGTTGTGATATGTGTTTGGATGTGTATATGGATATGGGGCCTGTAGGTTTTTTTTTTTTTTTTTTTTTTTGGTGAGAAGATGGATGTAGTGGTGTGTTGTGTGTGAGTGTAGATGGAAGTAGTGTTTCTTGTGAGTGTAGATCTCCCCTTTGAAGAAGGGAAAGAGAGGTATAAAAAGCCCAAAATAACTTCCTTTTGTGTGTATTAATCCAATGAACATTTTTTTTGCAATTTGGAAACATGCCAAAAGGAGCTTAGCACCAAAATGGACCAACAACTTTTGGTCAAGCAAAATAAAATACAAAACTTACTCACTTAACCAAAAATTTATTTTTTATAAAAAAAAACTAACTGTGGTTTCTCCAACTTAAAAAAAGGGTAAAATTAGAAAATAACAAACAAATATCAAAGTTGAGACATTCCAATAATGAGCAAAAATAACAAACATTAAAAAAAATGCATGAACAAAAAAAAAATTAAACTAGCAATCAATTTTATAAAAAGAAACCGAACAAAAATAGGTGGCTACAAGCATCACATTCAGGCTATTCTTGAAGCCTGTTTTTTACATGTCCTGATCTGACTTCTTAAAAAATATCTCGAATAGCAATGTGTGAGATGTACTTTTAACTATATTATATTTATGGTTATTAATCATAGGTTGAATGGTGAGCTCGTGATGGAAAATTTCCTTGTAGATGTTTGGGATAGAAGATAAATAGTTGAGAACTTTGAACCTTCTTTTTTTATTGCATAGAGTATTATCTCCCAAGTCTATAACTTTTCTACCTTCATATCACTCTCCTAAATCTACATACCCTATGATATGTAGTTAGCATTTTATTGTATTACTCTTATCTGCTGCCTACCCACACCACCACCACACAAAGGAAATTAGAATATGGTAAAGTTAGATTTCCTTCTTACTTAAAGCAAAGTTGCATTCTATTGTTTTTCTATGCAATTTGTAGTTGTACTGGGAGTTAATGTAATCAACTTCCAAAAATGAATTTAAGTTTTATTTTTTTTGGAGTGATCTGAATCTAAGACTTTGTTTGCTTGGATTTGAATAGCCATTTTGTAGTTTACCTAACGCGCACACACTGGTCATTTTTGCTCTAACTCTTTACTTGGGTGTCCGAATGACCTCCAGCTTGATGTGTTGAAATCGTGATTCGACATAGAATCTTATGGAACATGCCTTATGCTAAAATCCCTACAAAATGATCAATTAATTATATTAAAACCTCTAAACTAACATGATTTAGGCATAAAAATATAGGACTATGTTAGTCCTATCATAGTACTTTTTGGTAAGCGTGGAAGTGCCTACATGTGGGCTTGGGTTTAAACTTCAAAAGGAAGTTCTTTAGTAGTTATTCCTTATCTTGTAGGTATAGATGAACCTGCATGTGAGCCCCACCAAAATTGAAAGGCCTCTGATAATTCTTTTTGAAATTCCAACTCTGTGTGCTTGTGCTGAAAAGGTTACAGTAGTACTTTTAGTACATTTTAGGGTGAATTCCAAATGGAGATTCATAATCTTTGGCTACACAAAATTGGCTTTCTAATACTTGTCATTACATAAATATGCCTATTAAGAGGAAAGAAAATCCAATCCTATGAAATTAGGACATTGCTAGAATATGTTGTGAGTCTATAATATAAGCCTTGACTTGGAAATTGTGGAAGAAAAATATGGGTGAGTTTGGCATACCTACTAGTTTAAACATTTCTTTAAAAAATAATTTATCATCCTATCAAGCACTTGGTTGAACCAGTGCTCTACAGTTATGATGTTGTTCTCTTATGAGCATCAACTATTTTTTGACAAGCAAGGTACTGTAGGATTTTATTTTATGCTATTCGTGTAGCCCATGTAACTTTCGTTTAGCATGGTTAAAAGTTTTCATTTAGGGGCTGTTTGGAGCCCCAATAATGAGTTGGGTAGCCCACTCCTCGTTTGGCCCATCCATTATTATAATCAGCAGTTTGAATAAGCATAATCCCTGTTTTGGAACAGTGCGCACTGTTTTACTCCGCACGGTTTCCTATTCCACTCCACGCATTTGATCACTTCTCTCCAAGCGTCACCATGCGAGGTTTGTACTCTTTCCCATTTTCCTTCGTTTTCCTTTCCTCTCTTCTCTTTCACCTTCTTCACCGATAAGGTTTTGGTGATTCCATTCTCTTTTGTTATTTGTTTCATCTACTTCGTTCTTCAGTTTGGTCTGTTTCCATCACCATCTTCCATCTTTTGGTGGTCTGAGATTTGTTTTCAATTTCTTTATCTCGTTTTTAGATCTAATTGTTGAGACCCTAACCCTAACCAGATCCTCAACATTTGCTCTTTTTTTCTCCACTGATGAAACCAATATTTCATCATTTCCCCTTTTTTAATCCACGGCTGAGACCCTAACCCTAACCAACCTCATATTTATTTTTTTTCCAGATCTGAAATCGTAAGACCATATTCAAACACCATTTCATCTTTCACCTATGCGATTTTCGAGATCCACAAACGATGTTTCACCCTTGTGTGTTTTTTCTTCAAATTAGTGATCTTGAGCACTCACTCTCCTCGCCGGTTCGAGTCCCTTGCCACTTCGTTTCCATTTTCTCATCCACTGTATCTTCATCTCCGTTAATTTGTTTTGGTATGTGAAACTGCATAATCCATTTGATGGAATCGGGCATGGAATTTCCAAGTAGGGGACCTTCGAAAGCTTGGTGGGGGGAACCAATCGCCAAAGGTTTTTTCTCTTTCCTTTTGCACCGGTCGATGATGAGTTCTCATTGCATTTATTTGCTAAGATTTGCACTTTCGTTTTGTGCTTCTTTTACAACACACTACAATATATTTTCTTTGCTACCCACTGTAATATTCGTTATATGCTGATTTTGTTATTTTTTTTATGAGTTCCCATCAACATTATTTGTTGAGATTGACATGGATTTTATGAAATTCTTCATTATGATTAGTTTTTAATACCCACTGCAATGTTTGTGGCCATTTTTTTTTTCTGATTTAACTTTTGTTCCCTTTTTTTGGTATAATCCATTTCTTGGTTGGCCTATATCTCTTGCTGATTTAAATTTTGTTATGTTTTTCTAATTTAACTAACTACTATTGATTTTGATCTCATGGCTTATGTAAACTTTTAGTGAGCTTCTTCTCTAATATTCAATGTCAATCCTCTGTTTTTTTTATCACTTTGCTGTATTTGATCAGTTTTGTATTTGGTCTTTGTTTGTTTTTTTTTTTGTCACTTTGTTGTATTTGATGTTCGATCATTGTTTGTGGGATAAATATGTTCTCTTAAATTCCATTTCCATGAATGAATTTCATGCAACATCTCTGCGGTCGGTTTGATTTAATTGAATTTGTCATTACTTCTCTTATTTATGGTTGTGTGTCTTTAATGCGGTGGATGTATTCATTCCTTACTAAACCACCGTACCACTACTTAAATAAGGTTATTTTTATTTCCAATTGTCTTTTTTTTTTAATGGATGGTTGAAGTGGTGTTAATGTTGTTGTCTTGTCTCACTGGTGCTCTTAAAATTGTTAGGTGCACTAATAAGTGCACTTCCTTTGATAACAACTCCTTTTCCATCATTTCTTATTTATATACAGCCTCACACTTATCTTATAATATGAGGAGAACTCCACACTCACCTTCCATGCTCTAATTGGTGAGTTTCTTTTTACCTCTTCGCTATCCACTTCTTTCTATATGTATGTATGTATGTATGTATGTTGCGCGTGCGCTTAACTATTTCATATTTGTGAGTGTCTTATAACGATATCTTATCCCACATGTGTAGGGGTCTACTTATTGAAAATCTAGCCACATTTGTTGGCATTCTGTACGTTCTCGTCATTGTTGATCGACCATTACCCTTTCCAAGGTGATGTGTCTTCTTCTTGTACAATGTTGATTATAGTAAAATTAAGTACTGATTTCCCTTTTTTGTTTCTTTACAGGTTCAAACTTAGAACATTGATTGACCTGAGTTTGAGGTTTGTTTATTATAAAGCACGAAAATTTTGTCTTGTATATTTTATTTTGTTTACGAGACTAAGAACATTTGTGCATGTACTTATTTGTATGTGAACGTTTGGTTTATTGTGTATTCGTTGGACTTTTTTGTTATACTTTGTGGACGAATGTTTTTTTTCTTTTGTAAAAAAACTTGTTGAGGTATTCATTGGACAGGTTAATTTTTTTTGTTTTAAGTTGACTATAATTTAATTCTATTCATTTAGTTTTTTTAATTAGAATGAATCAAAAAACTTTCTTGAAACATAGTTTTAGGTTAACCAAGTATATATTGTTTGAATAAATCGTTTTTATAACATTTACCATGATTAGTTAATCACTCTTCTTCACATAATTTTTTAAGCAAATAACTTTTTGAATGAGAAATATAATGCTTTCTTTCAATTAAGTATAGAATTTGGATACAAAATATGATGGTTTTTTAATGAGAACAAATAAAAATTGAATATGTTTTAACATATGATGATTTTTATGCTTTTTGGATTTTAAATAAATGAAGTTTCATTGAGAAATATTATGATTTAACATAATTTGTTAATCACTCCAACAAGATAAATTGAACATCAAATGAAAAGGAAACAAACGTAATTTTTTTGAACACAAACAATATATATATTTTTTAAAGTAATGTCTTGGAGGACAAAAAAAATCTGGTTCATTTGTGCAATCCATTTTTTATAAACAAAGCAACAATAAGAAAAAAAATATGGTTTACTAGTGCAATCAATTTTTCCTAAACCCAGTAGCAATAGGCAAAAAAATATGGTTCAACTATGTCCTCAACTTGCTTTTTTTAATATGATATATTTGTTTATTATGTTTTTCCAAATATCAAAATCATTTTCAAGTGTGGAGTTGCTTATATTTTTAGAAAACAAGAGGGATTTTTTTTTTCAAGTCTATGGATGGTTTGAAGTATGTTTTTTCAAGTACAAATCCTAGTAAGCTCTATTTCAATCACTTTTTGAATAATAATAGCATATTCTCCAATTATTTTAAACCCAACCCACAAACCCCTAAACCAACCTACAAACCCACAATGTATAGTATATTCTCCAATAATACTAGTATATTCTCCTAGTAAGCTCTATGTCGTATACCACACTCGAGTACGGGTCAGGAACCAATATCACATAGTAAAATGTCACTACTAGTAGGGTTCATGACTGGAATAGTCCTAATGTATAGTTTATGAACTATGTTCAATAGTAAGTGATTTTCATGTGACCTATAATTTTCGAGGGTACTAAATAATATATTAGTTATTTGTCTTTCATAAGCGAAGTTAAATCCTTTCTTATATTATGGACCCATGGAACTAGTTGCCATATTGGCAGCCTTCACCTCAACACAACATCAATTACTCCTATTATTAGACATGTATATGAACAACCATAGGAGAATAGAACACCAATCGCCCTTACTTAGACATCACATTAGGCAACTAACATTCTTCCAACTCATCCACGAGTCTGACTTATATTGTCGTGAGAGTACAAGGATGGACAAGAGATGTTTCGCCACACTCTGTACCTTACTCAAGATTACATATGGTTTAGTCAGTATAGAAATCGTCGATGTAGGAAATGGTGGCCATGTTCTTGCACATCTTAGCCCACGACGTTAAGAATCCTGTAGTTCATAGGCAATTTGCAAGGTCTGGTGAGATCGTTTCTATGTCCTAATCACTAACACATATACAAATGAGAAATGGAAATAGTTTAAGGTACATATCACTTTTTCATCCAACGATTGTAATCATGATGTGGAGTCCCTAGAGTTCTCCACATAGGTGAATATTCCATTTCTTGTGTGACCACATAATTGTCTGGGTGCGTTAGACAGTATGTACATCAAGGTCAATGTTAGTGCCACTGATCGACCAAGGTATAGGACGAGGAAGGGTGACATTGCAACCAATGTGCTTGCTATTTACGATACGACTAGAGAATTTTTATTCGTCTTACTAGGGTGGGAAGGGCCCGTAACTGATTATCGAGTGCTTAGGGATGTAATAGCACGACCGAAAAGTCTGAAAGTTTCGAAGGGTAAATGAGAACTTTCTTAGTTAACCTTCATAATACTAGGGTAATGGATTAAACAGTTACACGTTGTACAAGATATTATTATCTATTCGATGCTGGGTACCCTAATGCAAAGAAATTTTTGGCACCGTATAGAGGTGAAAGCTACCACCTGTTTGATGTTGGGATTTATGCCCTAAAGCGTCGTAATTAATAATAATTTTGATTATTTTATTTGCAATATAAAATTATCCATTATATGAAAAATCCAAGGTTATTATTGTAATTTTGAACAGTATGTGGTTGACATACAAGAGGATCATGTTCAAAAAAATAACCTAAAGAGTCATAGTATATGGATAAGGTTGGGTGCCTTATCCTGGTAACACTATTGATACGGCCCACTTTATAATAGTTACAAATGATTTGATCCAAATCATTCATGTGGAGACATGTGAGTGGGGGTATCTTATACAATGAGTTTGTATAAGACTGGACCACGAAATATTTAATCTCTCCTTATAAATCCGTTAATTGAGAAGATTAATATTTCATCAGGATGATCATATGCGACTCGATCTTAATCCTTAGTGAGTTATGAACTCATGCCTGTAAGGCTTGTCCTTTGATTTTCATGGGAGAGAGTGGCTTTTATAGCCAATTCAATATGCCTACCATTTTGGGAACTTGACCAAATAGGGAGCTGAGAACATAATCTCACAAGATGGAATTCACTCCTTCCCATATAGGGTAAGTAGATGAATAGTTCCCTTACGTGCTGATTTTGGGACTTGAACAATGGGGCCCCACCCTCGCATTGGCCCGAGAGGGACTTAGTTTATAATTAGATTATAAACAGATTGTTCATTAGAGAATCAGTGATACTTAAGGTGCAAGATGTAATTATAGGGGTAAAATGGACTTTTGACCCAGCTGTAATTACGAACAACTCGTGAAAGATCGACTTGCATGTAATGATTATATCAATGGACACAACTTGTCCTACAGTGCATAAGAGTGCAACTCTAGGTCTATAGTGGAGTGACCTATAGTTAATGAATGAAAATTAATTAATTAAAGAGTTTAATTAATTAATTTTGTATCATTGGAGCTTATAATCTGTAGGTCCATAAGGTTCTCTTGTTAGCTCATAGTAACACCAAAAGATCAATTTAGTTGAAAGAAAAATTTGAAATGTTCAAATTAATATTTAATTCGAAGTGTTCAAATTAATATTTAATATATTAAATATGTTAAATATAAAAGAGGAAAATATATTTATTGTATTTGATACATTAAATATTAAAATTTGAAATGTTCAAATTAATATTTAATTTGAAGTGTTCAAATTAATATTTAATATATTAGATATATTAAATAAAAGAGGAAAATATATTTATTGTATTTGATACATTAAATATTAAAATAATTAATGTATATTAGATACATTAAATAAAATATATTTATTAAATTTGAATTGGATTCAAATTAGGAAATAAATGTCGTAGGAGAATTTAAACGGTTTGAATAAGATTCAAATTGGTTAGATAAATATATTTTAATATATTAGATATTAAAATATATTATTTAATTATTTTCCCTAGACCACTATAAATAAGACCCTAGGGGTGAGCCATTGTGCATTCTTCACAACACACATCTCCTCAATAGAGAGAATTAGAGAATTCTCTCTAGACCTCTTCCTTTCCAATCTCTTGTGGATTTTCTTTCAAGAGGCTCCCACAAGCCTTGGTGCCGTGTTCGAGTCATAGCTAGGAAGACTTTGTGGAAGAGATAAAGATCCACCAGAAGAATCTTCATAATATTATTTTCAAGGTATTTATTGCTTAACCCTTGTATTTTAGTTTAATTATAAATAAATCAAAGAAGATTCCTATGCTTCCACTGTGGGTTTAATTCGATTATTCCCTTCATCCGAATGGCGTGAAAGAGGAAATGCACTGACTACTATAAGAGAACTTTTTAACATGAAACATTCTTCTGCAAGGAATGTGATTGAGAGGGCATTCGGACTGCTAAAGGGTAGATGGGTCGTTCTTCGAGGAAAATCATATTATCTAGTACAAATCTAATGTCGAACTATCACGGCGTGTTGCATCATTCACAACCTTATTAACCATGAGATGGGAGAAAGTGAGATGAACGATGGCTTAGATGAGGTTGACTTAGATTTAGCTACGATTGGGGGATACCACATCAATTTTATTGAGACCTCTAATGAATGGAGCCAGTGGAAAGATGATTTGGACCAATTTTTTTTTTTTGAATAGGAGTTACGTAATAATTGATGTGTTATTGATTGTTTTGTTGTATTAGGACTTTTTCTTTTATGTTGTTTGATGTAATTGAATTTAATTGTTGCTTTAGAATCATAATGTTGGACTATAATTAAGTATGTTATGTATTTTATTTCAACAAGCAAACAAACCATTGTCTTACATTCTAACTAAACCATATAACGATAAACGTATGCATTTAGCATAATGTCAGGTGCATCGAAAGCCCCTAAGCACTCATGGACGAACCACGAGGACGCGAAGTTGGTGAAGTGCCTTCTGTCCTTGGTCTAGTATGGCGGGTGGAGATCAGACAATGGGACATTCCGACCTGGGTACTTGATGCAACTGCAACGTATGATGAGGGAGAGGATACAAGGCACTAAAATTTAATCAACCACCATTGATTGTGGGATTCGAACCCTAAAAAAATAATATCATGCGATTGCAGAGATGTTAGGGGCAGGTTGTAGTGGATTTGGTTGAAATGATGAATTTAAGTGCGTCGAGGTGGAGAATGAGACTTTCGATGGATGGGTAAAGTTAAGATTGGACAGTCCCCTTATATATCACTGTTACGTGACATTATATAACAGATACTTTGATCTTCATGTAGGGTCATCCGGTTGCAAAGGGGTTGGTGCAATAAGATGTTCCCCCACTTTGATGATTTAGTCCTTGTCTTTGGCAAAGATTAGGCTACAGGAGCAACTGCAGAGACCCCTACGGACATGGCATCGAATGTAGAAGAGCATATAGACGAAGATATTCACTTGGACGGCTCCCAGGAATACTATGTCCAAATATCGTCAGTTTCAACTCAAAGAATGGACATGTCTCAAGATGAGATGCATGGAACACTCACCAGTCAGAACAACGCAGTAGGTGCTTTAGCATCCAGAAGTAGCAAGAGGAAACGATCTCTTTATCACTCTGAGATGGTTAATGTGGCACAAGATGCTATGGATGTGAATTCATCCCACCTAAAGATGATTACAGAGTAGCCCAAAGAGAATCGTGCAGTGGAGGTCGAAGTACGCTAAAAAATTGTGGCCCACCTATACAATATCCCAAAGTTGGATAACCAAGCCAAAGCACAACTAATGAATATCCTTTTCCATGATGTCCAAGCGTCAGAGAGCTTCTTGTCTATTCCTCTAGAGTTGTAACTAGAATACTGCCAGATCCTCATTGAGAAAAACGTCTTATCAACCCTTCTTCAAAAAAATTATCTTATTTTTGTTTGAAGTATGTATGTAGTATCCTATTCTTTTGTGCCATCCTGGTGATGACTCATGATTGACAATTCTCACTTATAGAAAAACTTTTGTTTTTTTTGTGTACCTAGGGAGTTAGATATAATGATGTAGTTGTACAACTCCAAACATGGAGATTATATAAGGAATGATAGTCATTCTTTTGTGCATTTCAAACTCCAAAATGGTCAAAAGTATGGAACAATTTTTTTTTATTTAAAATTTGGAAAATTGAAATTTTAATATAAAAATACTTGTGAAATCCAGAAAATGTTTAAAAAAATACTGTCAGCTTAAACACAGCATTCAGAACTCCATGTTATAATAATCTGTACCCCAAATACAGACTATTATAACTCAGATTAAAATAATATGCACCCCAAACACAGACTATAATAACCCACAAACTATTATAACCAACTCTACGCCCAAAATAGCCATTTAGTTCATTCGTAGAATAAGTATCGAACTCGATCATTTTTAGAAACTTCCTCACTAGATACCACACCAGTAACTTTTTTTAGGTACCCTCTTGATTACTTTCTTTTTCACAATTGTTTTTACAATAGTATCTTGACCCAATTGTTGCGTTGAGATCATATGAATTATCCTTAGACTTATCCTTAGCGCAATCCATTTAATTTTAACCACTTTTGCCCACCCGTATATCAACCTTTTTCCTTGCAAATGTCTACACACCAGGAGACTCATTTGAAGGTTGATATAAAGGAATGTTAGAGTTCTTTGCATCAACTTTTTCATCTAGTTTGCCATTTAGCTTGCTGACAACATCACAGACTATGCTTTGGCCTTTTGTTTGACAATCTTCTTGGCTATCTTTTTTTTTACAGATTTTAGTGTCACTTTTCTGTTACCACTAGGTTTCATAAATTTGACAGTACCACTAAAATTTTAAAGCTTGCATAATTTATTTCAGTCAATATTCATCTTCCATTGTTGAAAGTGAGATATCTAATTTCTTTGTAGTTTCCATTTTTTTATGAATGGAATAGGCATTGAATTGGAGTGCTCTGTTTAGATGTCTAATTTATTCGTTAGTAGGTGGGTAGAATTCTCTCTTTTTAATATAGTTGCTAGTCTTTGAAATCAATTGTTTAGTTCAAATCTAGATAGGAATTGCTTGATGTACTAATTCTTGTTATTCTCTTTTTCTTTTATTTTCTTCCAATGCAGATTGTGTTCAAAGAGGAATTGGGCTTGAAGGTCATGAAAAATATTTTGATAGGTATAGGTATATTCTTTGATTTGCAATTATGGTAGATTTGGTTTTTAGTTGGTCGAGTAACAACTTTTAGTAGGTGCCCATCATTTCATCAATCAAATTAGTCTTAAAATTTATTTGAAAGTAATGTTCAATTTATTTATTATTCTAGTTTGTTTACTCGTGGTTTCACATGACATGAGCTCTCTACAACCACATGAGATTTTAAGGAAGTAAATTTGTTTGGGGGATGGTGCATTTGGATGCATCTACAACAAACATCTAGAAACATGCCATGCATTTTGTTAACTAGCCAGCCATGTCATATTGCTAGAAAAATATTGTGCATTTTTTTTTTTTACAATTTTATGTGGGGTGTTATGCAACAAAAAATAACACGATGTATGTCTGATCTCATGCATCTTAGTTATAATTATCTATTTATTAGGAAAGGGTTCTCAATATGGATGCGGATCTTGGGAAACTTTATAGTTGATTCTTTATATATAAAGAGTTGTTTCATTTTTATTAGGACGAAAGTGACTTTAATTCATTTGTCTCTTGGGGTCCTAATTTTCATATTCTTTGTAAATTCTCTTTCATTTGTTTCGAGTTTAAACAACTAATTGATGTTGAATGACATAATCCATTTAGAATGTCATTTTAAATTTTGTACCTTTAATCCTTACTTTCATTTTATAGATGTTTATTATTGAGTTGTCATTCTTTTAATTGGAATTGTATTGAGAAGGTTGTTTTGAATTTCGTAGGTAATAATTTGAGAAATTTGAAGAGTTCCAAGCCAAGTGAGTCAAACTCATGGAGGGAGATGTTATCTTTTAGAGAGTGTTGAATGATAGATCGATAAAGTTTACGTTTTGTGTCATCTCCAAGTTAATATTCATTACTGTATCTATTTTTGTGTAGTTATGCGAATCTCGAACGAATGATTATTTAGATAAAGACACATTTTGATTCTTTCTATTTTTATGGTTCATATGTTTATTATTTAACTTTTATTGTCTAACACAGATTGAAACATGGACAATAGCATTATAAACTTATTAGAAAAGTTGTATAAAAGATGCCATAACAATATGCATCAAATGCTATAAAAAGTTTATAAATGCTATAAATAAAAAAAATTTCCCATTCAAATGCTTATTATAGCTTTCATTTAAAGGTCTAAATAAATATTTACAGCTGTAAATAAATGCTATCATTGACAAACAATAGCCTTTTATTTTTGCTACAAAAAGCTTTTTATAGCTTTTATAAAATGCTATCATAGATTTTGCAAAGAGGAAATTATACTATTGAAAGACTTTTATTGTAACGGTTTTTATAACCTTTATAAAACGCTATAAAAAGTCCCTTTTTATAGCATGGGCTGTCACGACTTTGTGAAAACGTTATAACATGCCTATCATTTTTTTTTTTCGAAACTATCGTAGATCTTTTTTCCTATAGTGTATTCTAATGTAGTGTTAGCTCATTCACGTACCCTCCAAACTCGGGTGTGTCACAACTGAAATGATTCTCGTTCCCTTAGCTCTCAGCTTTAATGGGATATATATTTTTCTTCAGATCAATTAGGGTTGAATGTCAGCTCACAACTTTGGAAATTTTAGTGACAACCATATCGAGGTTAGAGAATATATAATTGTCGGTTTATATATCAAGTCAAAGTTTTAATAATTAACAGAAGAAATTTTAATATTCGTTACCGAAAGCACTCAATCAAGAATGACATAATATTCCATTCCTTCAGAAAAAAAGAAAAAAGAAAAAAGAAAAAAAACTGTATGTAAATCTCCTACTATCTTTCTTTCTCTCATTTATTTATTTCATTGACATAAATAGGAGGAGGCAAATTAAAAAAAAAAAAAAAAAAGTCTTCCTTCTTTAACTTGTCCAAATTATATATCATTGCAGTTGCTGACTGAATTTCTTATACTACTTCTTGAGTATATTTGCTAATAATAGACTATTTTCTACCCTTCTTTCTATATGGGAGTTATTTGAATTAATACTATATATGCAATAATTATTTATTTTTCTTTTTTTTACAAAATAATTATTTCTATTTTGTAGGATATTGAAGGGCATGTGATATTTTGAGATGCTTCACTCAAATTTAATCCATCTATCAATCGACCGATGCGTACTCTCAATCTTCACCAAATATCCAGTGATGTTATTAATGACAATTATTTATGAATACATATAAATTTCCCTATTGTAACGCCCGACTTATTTAGGAGTATTAATTTCGAAATTCTGGAATTAAGTTGGATTTTTTTTTAAATAAGTATTTTGGATTTTTGGAGTTAATTTGAAATTGAAAATTTAAGAAAGGGCAAATATGGAGTGGGAAGGATGGTTGAGGGCATTTTTGAGAAATAACAATAAAAAAAATAAATTTTGAAATATGAGATAAGTATCTCATATCTCTCTGTCCCATATCTTCTCTTCTCCTTCCTATTCTTTTTCTTCTTCCTATCTCCAAACTCTCTTCCCTCTCACGATGGTTCTCTCCCTCCCGAAAGCTCTCTCTCTCTCTCTCTCATTCTCTTTCTTCCCCCGAACACCCATCCACTGTCCACTTCTTCCTCTTCGTCTTCTTCCTCCAAGTGATCATCGTCGGACACACACGCCACTGTAGACCCGAGCCTTCAGATTTACCGGTCTCCCACGCCAGAAGTGGATTCCTTCAGAGCAACAGCAACCGTCGGATCAGATTCAGCTCATCGGAAACCCAGATCTGCCATTGCTATAGCCAATGCGCCGTTGCACGCGTCGCCGCACGTGTCGTTCCCTTCTAACCAGCGTTTGGCTTTCAAACAACATGCTCCGGTTGTGTTCTGACTTGGGTATTTTAGTCATTGATCTGATTTTGGATTAAGAAGTTTTGATTTCAATCTATTGATTTGTATGGTTGTAAATTTGAGATACCCATAAAGTTTTGTGCTAATTTTAGATTACCCATAGCAATTGGGTTTTGGTTCGTGAAATTAAACTATTTGGAGTCAATTTCAGCGGTGATTCAAGTTCGAAATCTAAGGCGAGATCATGAGTAAGTGTTCCAACAACGATTCGAAGTGATTTATGAGTGTTAAGCTGAGTTTTAAACTGAGTTTTAAGGGCTGACTTGTTTAGTAAATGGTCATTTAAAATGACCCATTGATTATAGGATTCAATTATCGGACACCCATCGCGCTTAAAGGTAATTTTGGGCGAGATTGAGTTGATTCGAGCTGTTGTCCAGCAATTGTCCAGCACTGTTTTGATGTAAGTTTTTCGTAGGTATCGAATTTTCCAACACATTTAAGGCTAAGCATGAGTTGGTATTTAGATAGCCATAATTTAGGACTTTTTTGAGGAGTTTAGGGGCTATTTGGGTGTTTTAAATGTTACCCATAACGTGTAGGACTTTATTTGGCGTTTCAGGATCACATATTCAATTTATGGGCTACCTTGAACCTTGGAGTAAATGGTAAGTAGTCATTTGGATTTAAGCCCCTTTAAATTTCTATTTGATTTGGATGTATGTTTGATAATTTCTGAATTGTGAAAGTATGCTTAGAAATAGTATTTAGGAAGCATGTAACGGTTAATGGATATGTTTAGATATAGTTTTGAACTAAAATGGCCTAAGTTTGTGGCTTTAATGGAAATAGGGGCTTAAAACTTTGAGTTGATTGTAGTTAGCATGTGTAGAATCCTTGAATGAGTTTTGCTCAAGATTTGTGTTTTGGGTACCTTTGATTAAGCTTCTTTCTAATATGTGCTAGAGCATGGTGGATGTTGGATGATATGGTTAGAAAAAGGGCTTAAGTAGGGGGCTCACTTTATTATGTTTTGACATGGTATTTCAAGGAATTAAACTTGTTAGAGCATGATTATTGAGATGAGCCTCGAAATGCATGTACCACCTTAATGGTAGTTTCTCTATAAGAGTGAATGAATGGATGGTTGCGTACCAAGAGGACTTAGATGTTTGGGATGTTTGGTGAGCCGATTTTGTGTAGGATGTCAGAGTTGTTGTTTTAGGTTAGTGGTTGGATTAGAACACCTGAAGGGTATTTAGTGATTAGTGGTTGTCGTCCGTGTTTCGTGTTTTAGAATGGGCAAGTAACTAGGCATGTTTAGCGAGTTTCAGACGGGTCCGAATGTGAGTGGATGGTTATTGGACGGCCTGATTTCTAGTATGGTTAGGGGACTGACTTCTGGATTAAAGGGATGGAGGGTATATGCCGTTAGCACATGTATGTGCTTGTGAACTTCAGTTCAGGTTGTGAATGTAGTTCGGGAATGATGAAAGATTTTGGTATGGTGGATTACCCTAGAGGTTCCAAAAGCATTTTGAAATTACAAGAGTTTGATATATTAGTGCCACCTAACCTTGTGTCTCTCCTGGGCGAGTCTATAACTCTAGGTTGACTTGATGTGAGTAGGGTGAGGGTTGCTTTCCTTCATCAAGCTGTGTGATACCTTAGGAGTGATTCCTCATTGTGTCGAGCGTAAGGATTTCGATCCTTATTGCCAGTGTGATAGCTTAGGTGTGATTCCCAATTGTGTTGAGCATAGGGGATGCATTCCCTTATTGCCTGTGTGCTAGCTTAGGGGTGATTCCTCATTGTGTTGAGCATAGGGGATGCATTCCCTTACTGCCCGTGTGCTAGCATAGGGGGTGATTCCCCATTGTATGTAGGCGTGAGAGTTGCTTTCTTTCACGGCCTTAGTCAACCTAAGTTGTATGGCTCGTTGGTAGTGCTCGAGACAATGTCATACCGAGGTGGACTCAGGGAGGGTGTGCGAGAGGTAGTTGGCTGGACGATGAGTTAAGGTTAAGAAGGAGATGTGTGTGCCTTGACAATGATTGTGTTGATGATGCTAGCATAGGGGCGATGTCCCAGAGTACTGAGTTAGGGGGCTATTCCCCAAAGGGATGATGATGCTAGCATAGGGGCAATGTCCCTAGAATGATGAGCGTGAGAGTTGTCATTTTTCTTTGTATTAGATCCATCTAAAATGCATGACTCGTAGGTATAACTAGTGGTAATATCGGAGGGGAGTGAGCCTGAGTTAAGGCGAGTAGGTGCATAGCTGATTAAAGTGAATGTTTGAGATTGAGCTGGGTTATGTGAGTTAGGGCGATGCCTTCATTTGTATGGATTCGAACTTTGGACCCTTAAGTGAGCTACTTACTGAGTATGTTTATACTCATCCTTGCTACTTTGTTTGTTTGACAGATTGTGAACATCCTCGAGGCGGGAGATGAGGGCGATGACTTGACGAGGCTATGGAGACTCCTTTCCTTGTAATAGCTATTAGTTTTGTAATTTCGTTCTTTGTTGTAGTGTCGGTCTGTAAAGCTTAAATATCCTTCGTTTCCGTGTTTTGGTTGATAGTTCTTTGATTCTTGTGTTTGCTGGATGAGCTCAACATGTTGTATCGTAGTTTGGAGGATGCTGAGCAGTCTTTCTGAGTATTAGAAGTGTGTTTATGTCTCTTTCCAGGTCTTTGAAATTTTTGGTTTTCTTCAAGTTACGTTGTCATGTTGCCGAAATTTTAGGCATGAGCGAGGTAAATCAGTTTTGCTTCCGCATTTAGAGAGTCATATGGGTTAGGGTCGTTTCACCTATATTCTATATATATAAATGAATCTATTAAGTTATTTTAAATTGTATGAATTTTCATCGTTTATATAATCAATTAGCTAGCTAGTGATGGTTACTTCAAGAATTGTGTTACCAAAATTATACATACCCAAATTAAGATTTACTTGATTATTGATATTATTTTCTCAATGAATGATTGTTTGGCCACCTAAAAGATCTTTATATTAAATTTTTAGGGTTTGTTTTATTAGGATTTTGGTAGTGTTATGTTTGTTTATATTGTTGTTGTCAAAATTCGGACAGGGAAATGCACATGGCCTTCACATGACAATAACTTTAAAATTTGTTTGAAGAGGGAAGAACGTGACTTGCAAAAGAAGAAGAAACTGCACATCGGTGTTGTGTTTGCTACACCAGCTTCAATGCTTAATTAAGTAGCGAGAATTTAGATATAGCAAGAGTTTAGAGAATGAAGAAGAGCTTACCTTCTTTAGGTTGAAGATAGATATTTATATGATCCCTTTAGGGTTTTTCTCCTTCTCTTTGCAAATTAGGTTAAAGATGGACCAGACCAGTTTGAACAAAGATGACACGAGCCAAGGGCACACATGACACGTGCTCCCTCAAGAGGCTAACCATAGGGTTGGTGAGATTGATTTTGGACTTCCACCCAAAATCTTTTCTTCTTTGCTTTATGGCCTGATCCTTCTGGGTTGGTCTGACTTTGTCCTGCATTGGGCTTTTTCTCGTTAGTTTGGTCTCTGATTTACCTTATAATTTGAGTTTGTCCTTTTGGTCCAATTTTACTCCTAACATATATAACAATATTACTTGTTTAAATTTCAAATATTAAGCACATTTTGAAGACTAAAAATAAAGGTTTTCAACCATCATGGCCAAAATTTTAAAGGGTCTTTTAAAAATTGAAGGCTAAGCAAAAAAATTATTCATAAAACCATTTTTCTTTGTTTTCTACGCATACATAAATGAATCATGTTTGAATCGAAACCAATTGTACTATTTCCTATTACTGTAGACATTTGGCTGATTTTATATTTGATTGGAAAGACCAATGGAGCTAATTGAGATTGTCAATGACAAAAGTAGATTCTCTAATTACAACTTTATCAAATTCAATGCATAAACCTTTCATACTCATTAATAGATCCACTTTGATATCCATTTCAATTTTCAATTTTTTACTTTTTTATGTCTGGCTTGAGATTTTTTATTTTTAAAAATTAAGTTTATAAACACTACTTTCACATATAAATTTCTTTTTTTTTCCTATTTACTTTCTACCAATGTTTTCAAAAACCAAGTCAGGTTTTGAAAATTAAAAAAAAAAAAAAAAAAAGTTCTTAAAAATTTATTTTTGTTTTTGGAATTTGACTAAGACTTCAAGTCTCTTTAAGAAGTGTGAAAACCATAATAAAGAAATTTTGAGGAAACAAACATAAATTTCAAAAATAGAAAACTAAAAAATGAAATTGTTATCAAACGGGATTTTAGTTTTCACTTTTTTTTTAAAACAAAAATCATACATGTAACTTCATTTTGTTTTTATGTTTTTAAAAAACAAAAACCAAACTTGTTCAATAACTATTTTTGTTTTAGTTTTTAAAAAATTAGAGAGATAAAAGGGATTTATTAGAGAGAGCAAAATATGGGGGTAATTTTTAGGATAATGGTGTTTAAATAAATAATGACACAAGTAGGGTAGTTTTGAAACTAATAATTTTGAAAATGTATAAAAAAAAAATAAAATTACAAAAAGTAGGGTAGAAAAGAAAAGAAATGTTTAAATTAGGGTACCTAAATTGTGTACCATGTACACGATTTACACGAGTTAGGTGAATTAATTATTTATTTTCGGGCCATAATCGATGAATTGCGAGTTTCTTTTCACAAACTTCAACTCATAGAAGGTGAAAAGAGAGATGGATTTGAGGAAAATCGCGGTGATTGTTGAGGACGTTGAAGTAGCAAGAACGACATTGAAATGGGTAAAAAAAACATCTTATTATTATTATTATTTATTTCTTACAGCAAAACACATGGGCACATGTATTTTCAATTTTTTTTTTTGTAATATAAATAATCTCAATTTTATTTTGAATTGATTAAAAATTTTCAATTAAGTCTTTCCATAAAGAGTTTGAAAATTTTCAAATTTAGCCCATATTATTAGTTTGAAAGTTTATTTTATCTAAATTGGTGAAATTTGTTAATTTTTATTAACAATTTTTTTTTTCAGAACGATATAATTGAGAGTTTTTAAGATATTAAAAATGAATAGAAAAATTTCTAAAAGATCAAGAAAAATTAAAATTAAAATGTCCCTAAAATATTGAAATTAAATTGCACAAATGTCTAATTATATTAGAGTTTTAGGTTCAACACATACGAATTGTAAAATATTGCTGAAAAAACTCATGTACCACACGGTGGCCTTCTTCTCTAACGGGCACCACGACGAGGTCGAGGAACATCAAAGTGTGGTTGCTGGTGAATTATATCATCAATATATTGTTGCACAATAGGTGGTAATGGATCTTGTGCATGACCAGAACTTGAAGCAGTGTCGGTATGAACATCTGGTGAGGGCATATGAAAAGATGGAAGTTGATCATCAACTACAGGAGGCTCTTGGTCCACGTGTGCCTCTGGAATGTCTTCTGGAATGTTTTTAGCTTGTTGTCGTTGGCGCCTACGACGAGCACGTGTCATATCGGTGTCAGCAACAGTTAGTCTTCTTGTTTGTTGAACTATATCAGTTACCGTTGTGGCATATTGCTCACACATAGAACCTAAAGCAGGTAAACTTTGTTCTATTGAATATTGTTGTACATTCCAAACAAAGTTATTCTGCACAAAAAAAATATAATTTAATATATTGTACATAAAATTGAATTTAATAATAGAAATTTAGTAGATAGTTATTTTACCGTGCATGCATAATAAGCGCCATCGCGTGTGATATACCTCATCGTGATACAGTCATACCATGTTATGTAATCATCAGATACAATCGGCTGTTCTACTATATCACCTACTGCACAATGATGTCAACGTGCACACCACAGTGATATAAATGCTGCATGACGTCGTCGCCAATCGTGGTCATGCTTACCTCGTAAGTCTAATTGATGCAATTGTGTGCTTGTGTCACAATATGGTCGCACTGTCTGCCGCATTCCAAACTGTCTCAACACCCGATTAGGTTGATGCCACTCTACAATATGAAAGCAGATGAGAGGGCTTATAGTCAACCAAATATCTTGTCCATTATGGCAACATTCAGGTAATAATGCCATAATTTTAGGTGTGTATGGCGTCCAGATGATCTGAAATTTATAAATAATAATTAGAATCATTAAAATCGATATTAAAATGTATGTCAATTAAAATAAACTAGATATTTACCTGATTGGGCAAAAGACGATCAAATGCAATGCAGTATTGTATCAACATGTTGGAAGTTTGTTCAGAGGTAGCTAAAATACCTCTCCAACTACACACATATAATAAGTTAAAACATTGTATTATGTATAATTATAATAAAAAAATGTAAATGAACATACCGAGCACTAAGTGGTCGACCAACATACTGATCAGGGGTTTGTAGCTGGCGTTGTGGTGCAATTGTATAAAATCGATCAAATGCCCATACTTGTAACAATATTAGTGGACCTGCAATTTCTAAGGCATTAGCACTGCTAGCTCGACATAGATCCCGATACAACCATGCGAGGCAAGCCCCACCCCATGAATATTGTCATGCTATCTCGAAATCTCCCAAAAAAGGAAGAAACATGAGATGGACAAGTGTATTTGACTTGTCCGCGAATAGAAACCCTCCAATAAGCTGCATTATGTAGGCTCTTGCATATCTCTGTATCATGATATCACCGACATCTGGAGATAACTCTACAAATTGCGCTGCCAACCACGGGATACTTAACCTAGACCCATTCAGTTCAGGAGGTCGAACTCCTAAGAAGTCTTCACATACCTGTTCCCAATTATATTGTAATGAACCAGTTACAGGCTCTCCATCGACAGGTAGTCCAAACTGGACAGCAACATCTTGGAGTGTAATAGTACACTCTCTACTGGGCATGTGAAATGTATGAGTTTCAGGTCTCCATCGCTCCACCAATGCCGTTATGAGATGCCAATCTAGTTGGATAAATCCAACTTGTGTAACCCCCAAAAAACCAGCCTGTTGTAAATAAGGAATAATATGCGGATCTAACTCAATGTTACGATGGACTACTGCCTCCCTTCTTCGACATTGTAGGACAGTAGTAGATTGTGTATCCCATATTGATTGGGAACGATGTGTACGCTGTAAGTATAACTGAGTTGGATTGGATGGTCCAGGATCCATATGTAATACTGAAATATTGAAAACATAAATAAGATAATTCCATTACACAAAAGTCTATTACATATAAGTTAATAAGATAATAAAGTCCATTACACAAAAGTCTATTCCAAAAAAGGAAAAACAACCAAAGATAATGAAGTAAATTACAAAGAAGTCTATTACAAGGAAGTTTGTTACAATAAAAGAAAAACAAGACGAATAAAGATAATAAAGTCAATTACAAATTAAAATGTCCATAACTCATTAGCTTCATCCCTGTACATTGAAAAATAACAAAATCAAATTCAATATCAATTAAATACTGATAAGTAAAACAAAAATAAAAAAACCAAATCAATTAGACCTTGTTCACCCATGACTTGAAGATGCGCCTAAGTTACGAGAGGGACAAGTACATTTGTTATGACCTTCTCTCTTACAAACTCCACAACGCACTTTTGTACTAGCTTCTCGCCAATCCATCTCATTATGAATACGATAACTTTTTGGCCTCCCATGTTCTCTCAGCAAATTTTTGTTTGGATGAAGTATATCAAATGTCACCTCTGGCCAATAATCTCTATGTTGAATTGGATGAAATTGAAGTTCGAAGCATCGCTGATATTGTGAGATCTTGTAAGCATCATCAACAAAAGGCAAATGTGCCAAATGAATGTGACGACATGCTGCAATTACATGAGAACATGGGATCTTAAAAGATTGCCATTTGTTGCAAGTACATGTTTTTTCTATCAAGCACACAACTTGTGTTTGTTGACCTTTGTATGGAGAGATCATGCTAATTCCAGTTTCAATCTCAAAACTACGTGTTTCTCTATCAACAGATTTCACAGTATGTGAAGAAGCCCTTCTCTTCCACCTTCTTAGCTTTGTTAAAGCAAGTTCGGTATATACATCACCACGATTTAGTGCCTCACTAACCATTTCTCGGCGCTTTTCAAAATACATAATTGTTTGATACCAAGTTAACTTAACCAATGATGTAATGGGTAACATCCTAGCTCCTTTAAAAACTCCATTAATGGATTTAGCTAGATTTGTAGTCATCCATCCATAGCAATGTCCATTGTCATGTGATTGTGTCCATTGTTCTAACTTCATACGAGAGAAAAATTCAAGACAATCAGGGTTTAAGCGCTTTAATTCTTTCATACATCGCTCAAACTTGCGCCTTTGGTGCTGACGTCCTGCTTTAGACACTAAAATTTTCAATTGCTTCGATTTGTACTTGTTATTAAAGTTACTAGCAACATGACGAAGACAATATTGATGATATGTTCTTGGTTCACTCCACCCATTTTCTTCATTTTTCACAGCAGTTATGATTCCTCCATGTCTGTCAGAAATTAAACATATACCCTCTCGTTGAGTAACTAATGATCGCAAGGCACGTAAAAACCATGACTAGCTAGAAGTATTTTCCTCTTCAACTATAGAAAAAGCAAGAGGAAATATCTGACCATTTGTGTCTATGGATGTGGCTATCAATAATTTTCCTTTATACTTGCCATACAGATGTGTACCATTTATTTGAATCATCAGTATACAGTATTTAAAGCCTTCTATTACAGGAGCAAATGACCAAAAAACTCGACCCAAAATATGATTACCTGGTACGTCAGTTGGAAGCAAATCCCATTGAGTTTGGGTTCCCACATTGTAGTGTACAAGAGCATTCAACCAATATGGAAGTTCTTCGTATGATTTCTCCCAATCCCCAAAAACTTTAATTATAGCTTTTTGCTTAGCTTGCCATACACGTCTGTAGTTCACACAATACCCAAAGTCCTTTTTTATAGTTTCTTGCAGTACGGATATTTTCACACCATGATCACATCGAACAAGATTCTGAATTTCATTACACATTAAATCTGAGTCAAGTTGTGAATGATCCTGTGTGAGTTCTGGGTACAAACATGAATGTTCCCCTTCAAGTTTCGTAATTTCGAACATTCCATGGATTTTGCGCCGACATGCACGAAGCCTCCACCTACAACCCTCATTCCATTGTTTGCATTTCACATACCATATATCTCTATTTGATTCCATCACAGCAATCTGATAGTGTTGATTAACACTGTAACGACTCGAATTCCTACGACTCTCTAAATGCAGAAGCGCGACCTAGTTACATCACTCATGCCCGAAATTTCGGCAGCATGACGACGTAACTACAAGAAACCAAAATTTTGAAAGACCTGGAAAGAGATATAAACACTTCTATGTTTTAGAGAACAGACTCAGCATCCACCAAACTACGTTAAATGATGCTGAGCTCAAACAACAGACAAAGGAACCTAAGAACTTCTAACCAAATGCACGGAAGTGAAAGAATTTTAAACTTTACAGACCCACAAACAACAGGGAACAAGGAATAAAACTAAACGCTAAAACAGGGACAAGAAATTTGGTGGAGTCTCCATAGTCTCGTCAAGTTGCCGTTTGCGTCATCCACCCCGAGAATGTGCACAATCTGCAAAACAATAAAGTAGCAAGGATGAGTATAAACATACTCAGTAAGTAGCCCACTTAAGGGTCCAATGTTTAAAGAAACCATACCAAGAAGAAAACTACTCTTACTCACACTCGTGCTTAGATTTCAAATACTTTCTTCTGTTATTCTAAAAGTTTATTTAACCTTCCACAACATTCACTACTACCCGAACCTAACTTCGTGTCATACCTGCGAGTCCTGTAACCTAGAACCCAATCCTGTGAAGGTCTATAACCCTCACACTCATCTCAATAGAGAAATCACCCCTAGGCTAGCATACAGGCGCTAGGGAACGCATTCCCTGCGCTCAACATAATAGGGAATCATCTCTAAGCTAGCACACGGCAATAGGGAACGCATCCCCTATGCTCATCATAATAGGGAAATCACCCCTAAGCTAGCTCATCGGCAATAAGGAACGCATTCCTTATGCTCATCACATCACAAATGCCACACAGGCAGCCAGGGAACGCATCCCCTGTGCTCATCACATCACAAATGCCACACAGGCAGCCAGGGAACGCATCCCCTGTGCTCATCACATCACAAATGCCACACAGGCAGCCAAGGAATGCATCCCCTGTGCTCATCACATCACAAATGCCACACAGGCAGCCATGGAACGCATCCCCTGTGCTCATCACATCACATGTGTTCTAGGCTTACGAACTCGCACGAAACGACAGAATTAGGGTAGGTAGCACTAATCTAACAGGCCTTTGAACTTTCACAACAATTTTGGAACCTCTCGGGTCATTCACCATACCAAAATTCATTCATCATTCCCAAACCTCATTCACAACTTGACCCAAAGTTCACAAGCACAATCACTGGGAAAATTGCCCCCTAATTCGCCCAAGCAAAGAGGGAAAGCAATCCTCAACTCTTTCCGTACATTTATAACACCTTGCGCCTCATATATATATATATATAGGCAAACACAAATCCTAGCAGACCAATCCGAAAGGCTACTTACTTTTTAGGCCAGTATCAAGACAACCCAATTCTCATTCCTTTAAGAAGTTATTCGTAGCATATGACACAGGCCCACCTTCCATAAACAATCACTATCTCATCATAGTGACTTTTCGTCATAGATCACAAGCACGAATCTCGAGTAAGAACTTATGTCCTAGTTCAATGGCACTTCTAAACAAAACTTTACTTAATCAAAACCCATATGTGTGCTAGTAGCATAAAGCCATCAACCATTTAACTCAAAAATCGGCCCCTAGCCCGTCTCAAACAAGTTAAACACAACTCGTCATTCCAAATACTCCAAACACAAGGATTACTAGACCATTTAGTCCTATAGCTCAACGTTCGAGGTTTTATAGTCACTTTGAATTCCATCTCAAGCCACAGATCACAACAATCCAAATATGCGTGCTTATACAATCTAAACTAACTTCCCATACGTCCTTACTTCATAAGGAACGACGATCACAGTCAACCATGCATTCCAGGGCGTTAATATATAACCAAACCACTTACTAGTTCACAAGGCCAAGTTCTGGTGAACCACACTAAGAATCATGACCTATGCAAAGCCGCTCAACTAAGTCGACAACTTCCTTTGGATTCCCGGGTGTAGGTACAATAAGGCAAAGTCTCATTTTCGAAATATTTACTAAGCGAAACATCCACGACCAACATGGTCATACCTATACTTCATACTTGAAAGTATTACACCCACGACCACTTAACATACACCAATTCAAACAATCACTCTCTTAAAGTGCTACTCATGCTAAATCATAAGTCATTCGACACGTTAAGCCCCTAATTTCCATTATAACCATATAAAAGACCATTTACAGCTCAAGCAACACCCATCTCAATCCATAACTCATTACATATTTCATAAACCTGATTTTAAACACACTTTCACAATTTCCAAATTATCAAACATACTCCAAATTTAAATGGAAACATAAAGGGCTTAAATCCAAATGACTACTTACCAATTTAAGTAATAATAATATGCACTTCTAGAGCATTCTAAATCACCAAATGAAGTCCCGAACAACTCCTTTGCTTGCTAAAATGATGTCGAATTGATTCGAACTCGACAACCCGGCCTCCTAACATATTTGGTAACCTTGAATAAGGTCTCACGCGTTATGGGTAAATTATAAAACACTAAAACAGTCCCAAACTTCGACAAAAAAGCCCTTAAAACTCAATTTAACACCCTTAAATCAATTCGAATCATTGTTGGAACAGTTACCCATGAACCAAAAGCTTGTTAGTTTGATTCCAAAGGTCTAAATTTACATATTTAATATCCAAAGGCTATGGGTAATCTAAAATTAATTCCAAACTTTATGGATAACTCAAATTCACAAACATAACCAACCAATGGATTAAATTCAAAACTCGGAATGCTTACCCACTACGAATCGAGGTCGTAAGCGACTGTACAAACACCGAACTCATCAGAATTTAACCCCGAACATCAAACCTCTTGTTGTCTGTACAAAACCGAGAGAGGGAGAGTGAAATGGCAGCCGTGTCTACTGCAGGGGATCGAGGATGGCAACGTACTGCTGCAGACGAAGCAGACCGACGGCGTGGATCGCGTTCACGGATAGCTGGGCGGCGTGAGGGCTGGAGCTTCGTTCGGCGACTGGCTGATCGGTGAGAAAGAAAAAGAGAGACGACGGCGGTGTGGCTGTCGATCAGAGGGAGAGAGATCGAGAACAGAGAGAGCAGACGGAACGAGGTAGAGACAAAGGAGAAGATGTTGTCGTGGACAGAGATCGGACGGGGAGAGAGATCGGTGAGGGAGAGGGAGTTTTCGGGTGAGAGGGGAAGAGACCCACGAGAGAGAGAGTGAGAGAAAGAAAGAAAGAAAGAAAAAAAATAATAAAAGAGAGAAGGAAGGAGAAGAAGATAATGATGAAGGAGAAAAGAGATGCTTATCTCATTTTTTTTATAAAATTACAAAAATGCCCATTTGACCCACTTTCTTTCCAAATTTGCCCCTTTTAACTATTGAGTTTTAAAATAACCTCAAAATCAATATACTTATATAAGAAATTAACCCAACTTGATTTCCAAAATTTCAAAATTAATGCTTCTAAATAAATCGGTTGTTACAAACACAATATTTTTTTATGGCAAGTTGTAGATCTTCTTTACTTTCAAATAACAATCCTTTACTTATTATACGTGAGTCCATTTCTACATATCTTACCTCTTCTTCTAAAGTAGACCCTTCTTCGCATATTGAATTAGTAATCTCCCAATTTATATCTATAAAAAAATCTGAAGGTTCCTCTTCATTTTGACTTGGGGAAGAAATATTCAACTCATCTCCATATAGTTCATCAAGTTCTTCCTCTATATCACTATCTCCACCATTTCCAGGCTCAAGTATCACTAATTGCTCACAATGGAAGGACATATTTTACCAACTTGTTTATAACTGTACAAAATTAATAAAATATATGTTAACTACATATTGATTATTTTATATCAAAAACTTAATTAGTTTATAATATAAATAACCCTTACTTTATAATATATATCACAAAGACTTAATGAGTTTATAATATAAAATTTAATATTTCATAATTAGTTTACAACAAATAGACTTGATTAGTATATAAAATTTATTACTTTATAACGAAGACTTAATTTATTGCAAACTCAAAAAAACCATACTTTGTTTATAATATAAAAATTATTGCTTTATAATTACTTTATAATTTAGACTTAATTAGTTTATAATATAAAATTAATTATTCTCAATTTTAATTTACAAAAATAAATTTATTCCATAAATTAAATATTGACCATCAAAATCAGTCCAACAACTTCAAAAGTGGTATTGATCCAAATCAGCCCACTACAAATCAGCCCAAAACTATAGCTACAATTATAGATCAGATAAAAAACATGTAAATCAATCCCGAATCAGTCCAAAATACACCCAAATCAGTCTAAAATGCACCCAAATCATTCCAAAATTTATAGATCGATCCAAAATCAGTCCAAAATACACCCAAATCAGTCCAAAATGCACCCAAATCAGTCCAAAATTTATAGATCCGTACAAAACACTCCAAAGTTAACCCAAAACTACACTTAATAATTCAAAAAATATGTAGATCAATCCTAAAATTACTCAAAAAATACGTAGATCTGTTCAAAATAAATCTAAAATGTAGATCTGCAAAAAATACAACATAAACATGCAAAAAAGAAAAAAAAAGACCTGAAACGCGTCGACTGCACCGTGGACGGCGACTGGCGGAGGGGAGCTGGGGGACGGCGGCGACTGCACTGTCGACAGCGGCTGCACTAGTCAGAATACAGAGAAGAGAGAGCTGGAGGAAGAAGAAGTGGGGCGCGGGTAGAGGGAGGAAAATGGTGGGGTTTTTAGGGACCACAAAATCGTGTACCATGTACGCGATTTTCATATTGAAATCGCGTACACGGTACGCAATTTCCACATCGAAAACTTTGCCTCCACCTGGCCGCCACGACATCGAATGGCGCCACGCGGGCACGAAAATCGTGTACGGGGTACGCGAGTTTGCTCTTACATAAATCGTGACCCATGTACACGATTTATCTACCCTACATTTGACATTATTTTAAAACAAATTGAAAATAAAAAGGTAGAGACATAGAGATACTTTTTTTAGAGAGAAAAGTTAAATATAATAGAATAAATTTAAAGAGATAAAAAAAAATTGAGAGAGAGAATATTAGTTAAGAGTTCTTAAAAAAATAGGTTAGAGAAAAAGAAGAAAAGTTAGAGGGAAAGATATCAACTTTAGAGAGAGAAAAGTTAAAGAAAATAGAGAAAATTGAGAGAGAGAGTATATTTTCTAGTAAAAGATATGTTTGAGAAATAAACATAAACAAAAACATAAAGAAAAGTCGTGGTGATAGAAAATTAGAAAGATATTTTTATATATAAAGAAAAGTTAGAGATATATTTATTAAAGAGACAGAAAAATTAGAACAAAATTTTAGAAATAGTTAAATTAAAGAGAGAAAAAAATTGGGGAAAATATTAAATTTTTAGAGAGAGAAAATGAAAGTTATATAGAGATGAAAATTTTAGATAGAGAAAAATTTAAAAACAAAATTTTGTTGGAGATAGATATGTCAAACAAGAAAAAAAATGAACATTAAAAGAAAATTGAGTTTTTAAAGAAGAATCTGTTTTTAAAAACTACGTTATTTGGCCTTCAAAATTTAGTTGAAATTTAAAAAATGTTAAAAAAAAATGAAAAATGAAAACTGAATTAGTTATCAAACAATCGTATTTTTTAAAAATTAAAAATTAAAAAACAAACAACGAAATGGTTATCAAACAATCCGTAAATTAATCAATTAAAAAATTCGCATGAAAATGTCATATATTTAAAAGTCATATATATCTTTCCCCGACAATATTTATACTATATTAAAATTTCTAATTAGTTGTTGCGATCCTTTTCAATAATTTAAAATGGAACGTTTATCTCAATTAAACCATGAAATCGTTAATATGACCTCAATAGCATATTCTTGAATAGATGGTGCTTTTTTTTTTTTGGTAACCTATGAAATGAAAAATTCGAACATCTGGTCTCTTGGTTGATAGTATATATTTTATGTCATTTGAGTTATGCTCATGTTGGTGATGGTGCTTTTATTTGTGAATATAGACTTGTTTGGAATGATTTTTTAAGTGTTTTAAAATACCATTTTTACAGTTAAAAACTTTTTTTTTAAATACTCGAAAAATCTTTCCAAACAAACTCTTAAATAACGACTTTAAAGTATGAAACAATTGAAAAGTCTTTTAAATGGACGAAAGAAGAAGAGAACTACTAGTGGCATTGCCTACATATAGACTTGCCAAAAAAAAAGGGGAAAAAGAGAAAAGAAACAAAAGCATATGGAACTGATAACATAACATTCTTATGTCTAAAGATTAGAATATTCCTACGCAATTAATAAGCTTTAGTTTGCAAATATAGTAGCGGGTCCATTTTTTTTATCTACTTTATTTAAAGGAAAAATAAATTACATAAAAGAAGTACAAATAATATCTTCATTCTTTAGGACGCTGTAAATATTACTTTCCATTTTTTATATTATAAATCTTTCACTTTAAATTAGTGAAAACTTTTTTTCACTTTAGAATCATTTTTTTATTAATATTAAAAACAAAGTTGACATGGTAGAAACAATATTTGTACATAACTAAAAATGTAAGAGTATTATTTACCATTATCATAATTATATTAACATATATGGTAATGTTTATGTAAGTATTGATATTAGATTAAATTTTGTAAGTATTGACCTAACACTATGTATAGTGTCAAGCAAAGGCAGAAAAGTGTCTAAAACAAGAACCAATCAAAAATCTCCTTACGGAAAAGAGGTCTATGAGGAAACAAATTTTTCCAATGACCAGTTGGAGGATTCCAAGCTTCCTTAATCGTAGAAAAACAGGATATTATAATTTTCAAAGTACTTTGATTTGTCTATAACTTGAATACAAAAAGATTAATATATGACATAAGTTATTTGTAGATATAAGAGTTTCATAATAGACTTTTTATTTTTAACTAGTGTGAATTACAACTCTACATATCATTAAAACAAAATGTTACATTATATATATATATATATATATATATATATAATTCATCTATTAAATCCACAAATACTATACCACACCTTGCATTTTATTTGCCCTCGCTAACAAAAAGTAATTTTGAATTTAAAGATAAGAATGATAACTTTTATTTATTTTAAACTTGATACATAAAGATTTTCTCTCCTTTTTTTTTATAAATATAAACATATATACGTGAAAATGTAAATAAGATCGATCAAGTATAGAAATTGGTCTACTATGAAGTTTTTACAAAAACAAAAAGTGGAATAATGGACCCACTTTTACCACTTGCTAGGCAAAGCTAACTCAGTCAGCTACTACACAATATTCTTTTATTTTGTGAGTGTGACAAAAGTGACTAAGGGTTTTCATGCATGCAGATATCATCACTTTGTTCTTTTTCTTTTTGTCTCTTTTTTCTTTCCCTTGTCTAGAGCTATACATAGGCAGTGGAAACCAGAGCAAAACAGCACAACAATCTCCTCTTTCCCTCTGTTTTTTTTTTTTTTTTCCTGAAATAATGTCTCTAGCATTTTCTACCAACCCAACCTCGGATCGAAGCCTAAAACACTTCTCCGATGAGGCAATCACCAGTTACATATATACTAAACACCGTGACGACGATAAAATCAAGATCGATGTCGACAATTATATTGCACTTGTTGATAGTATCATCACAACTGCAGATCGAATCAGCGTAACTGTTTCTCAGGTAGGCATTTTTATATAGTATCTACTTTCCTGTAATTTCTATTTTATCATTTTTTCTCCTAATTTATATATTTGTGGTATTTATAACCAATTGTAGGGTAACAAAGGACCTTTGATATTCCCAGATGATTTCTTGAACGTCAATTTTGTTGATCCACCGGTTTGTACCCTTCATCAGATATCAAGCGAGGTAAATAAAAAGAAAAGGCTAACTTCTTGATCTTAATCTTAAATAAAATATTTTGAACCATTTTTTTGCGTGATATACATTTAATTTTTTATGCAATAACATTTCTGGTACGTTTGGATTAACTTTGTAAGTGATTATGAAGGACCAAAAAAACATTTTTTAAAAATTCTAGAGTGTTTGACAACAAAAATAAATCACTTTTTGAAATAATTAAATTTAGTTAGGCCTCGTTTGATAATTATTTAGTTTTTTGTTGTTTTTTATTCTTGAAAATTAACCTTATGAACACTACTTTCACCAATAAATTTCTTTGTTTTTTTTATCTACCTTTTACTAATATTTTCAAAAATCAAGCCAAGTTTTGAAAACTAGAAAAATTAGTCCCTATTTGATAATCATTTGGTTTTTGAAAATTAACCCTATAAATACTACTTTTATCTATATATTTTCTTGTTTTGTTATCTAGTTTTTACCTATGTTTTCAAAAATCAAGCCAAGTTTTGAAAACTAAAAAAAGTAATTTTCAAAAAAAAAAAATTGTCTTTGAAGTTTTGGCTAAGAATTCAAATATTTTGTTAAAAAAAAAATGAATCCCATTGTAGAGAATTGATGAGAAAATTAAACAAGTACAATTTCCAAAATACAAAAACCAAAACCAAATGGTTATCAAATGGGCCTTAATTTCTAAAAACTTGTTTTGTTTTTGAAATTTGGCTAAGTATTCAAATCTTTCCTTAAGAAAGATGAAAACTATTGTTAAGAAAATGGGAGAAAACAAGCACAATTTTCAAAAACCAAAAACAAAAATACAAATGGTTAGAGGGCCTTAATAATCATTTTTTCAATAATCAATTTAAAGGTAATTATAAAAAAAAAAATAGTGATTCTAAGGGAATTCCTAATCAATTAAAATCACTTTTAAAAGGATGTATCCAAACACATAAGTATTTAAATTAAAATCACTTAATGAAGAGTTTTAAGAAAAAATATTTAAAAAAAAAAAAAAAACAAAGTGTTTAAACTTGTAGGTATGTTAAAATAAGAGCCTACTTGGAATACTTAAAAAAAGGTTTTTAAGTGTTGAAAAAATATTTTTAGACACTTGAAAAGCCATTCCAAAACAGACTTAACACATATTTGTATTTGAAATAACTTCTAAAATATGTATATTATTGTTAAATGGTGGGATTTGATCTCTCGCAGTTGGCATCCAAAGCTCCAGGTATAGAAAAAGCACACCAAACAACACTAGACATTCTTGATATTCTTGTCAACTATCCATGGGAGGCCAAAGCAGTGCTAACATTTACTGCTTTTGCTACTGAATATGGAGACATATGGCATCTCAACCATTATTCATTGTTGGATCCGCAAGCAAAATCATTGGCCATGATCAAGGGAGTCCCGTTCTTGAAGAGGCAATTAAACTCCATCAAATATCGACAAGTGCTTCTTAGCCCCGACAGTTTAATCTACAGTTGCTTACGGGCGATCAAATATATGAATCAACTCAAGAAATTCTCCAAATATGATGTAAAGGAAATTTCAGAATTATCTTCGGTCCTCCTTCGACAAATTCCATTGGTTTCTTATTGGGTAATACACATTATTGTTGCTGCTCGAATTGAGATTTCAAGTTATGTGAATGAGACCGAGTAAGTATTATAATTATCCTTGTCGATTCTAATAATCTTGATGGCAATTTCTTTTTATATTTAAAGTTGTCTAATTTATTTGAATTTTTTGGCTGTTTGGTTGGTACGACAATTAGAAAGCTTGGTAGTAATTAATCTACACTAAAAATCGACTTTGATAACCATTTGGTTTTTTGTTTTTGAAAATAAAGCTTATAAACACTACTTTCACCCATGAGTTTTTTTGTTTTTTAAAACTAAAAAAAGTTGTTCTTAAAAAGTTATTTTTGTTTTTAGAATTTGGATAAGAATTCAAATGTTTCCTTTGGAAATATGAGAAATGTCGTAAAAAAATTGTAAGAAAAGAAAGCACAATTTTCAAAAATAAAAAATCTCAAATGGAGACCTTAGCTAACATAATCTTAAGAAAAGTGTTGTTTTATTGTCATGCATCCTTTAAAAAGAATTTTGTATGTTGTTAAAAAAAAGAATATTTTATGTTAATTATAAAATGACGAAACATTTTTGGAATAATTCTCCCACTAATTAATTATAACAACTACTGAGTCACTCATTTGTTGATTGTTTTTATTAAAAAAAAATAAGGGAAGAAAAAAAGAAAAAAAGAAAAGTTCTTTTTTTTTTTTTTGTATTACTATTACTTTTTTCATTGGATTGAGAGAGAGAGAGAGAGAGAGAGAGAGAGAGAGTAAATAAGCTTATTTAAAGAAGATTGTAAATAAAATGATTATATAGTAGACCCTATAAAGCTCTCAGCTTACATAATTTATAAAATTTATATATTTTTGTACAAATGTTTGGACGATGATACTTATTTTATTTTGCATGAAAAATTACTCATTGAATTGATTTTGTTATTTAATTATAAATTTGAGAATTTTAACACTGATTTTTTTTTTTTATTGCCTTGAGTAGAATAAATATATTAGAAGTGTTCAAAAAACTGATTGAATTTTGTGGCTTTATTTTCAGGGGTCAACCACAAAAGTATTTGAATGAATTATCTGAAAAGGTCGATTCTATACTCAATACGCTTGAAAGTCATCTCAACATCATTCGAGAGCAACAAGGTCAATTTTCAGACATGTTTATAAGATAGAGATGGAGCCAAATACACCCAGGAGGGAAATTACTCCACCTTCTAAGTTTTTGTTTTTAAAAAGTCTCTCAATGTCCGTGTAAATTAAGACACCCAACTTGTAGTTGTCTTCAGAAACGGAGAAGAGAAATGAAAAAGAAAAGATTGAAGATGCCTCCTCCTCCTTCTCCTCCTCCTCCTCCTCCTCGTTAATCCCAAATTACTTGGATTTAGTTGTTAAACACTGTTTTTATATACTTGATTGTTGAAAACTTCGAATTAATTTCTTAAGTAATAGATGTTTATTGTCTTTAGGGCTTTGAATCATTTATGCATTTGTTGTTTAATGCCTTTAATCATTGTTTCTCTAATTAATTGAGATATTTTTAAGTTGAGCTCGAAAGAGGATACTTAGTTTAGGTTAATGTGCAATTAATTAACTACTCAAGTGACAACGAGATTAATAGTTAATTAATTGTAGTTGGTGATGAAGGTTAATTAGTTGGGTATTGGTTAATTGATTAGTTTTCTAAGTGGAAACTCGACAGAGAGAAGCTTAGACAATAACCCAATTGCATAACTAGTGTTTATTTACTTGAGTGACAGCCGGGGTTAAGAAATAGACACTAGAAGTTCGTAATGAAGAGTCTTAACACCTTGTATGAGTTAGCTTGTGCTAGAGAGACCTAGGTTAGTTAATTAATACTTGAGATTAGAAGAGACCGAGCGGATATTCCATGTCTTTAGAGATTCTAGACTTATGAGTTCACTGTCCATTGCGTTATAATTGTCTGTTAGCATAGTAATTCATCAATTCTCAAGTTATCCCTCGTGTTTGTGTCTCCCAATTATTTTCCTATTTTTATTTTCTTGTCGTTAGTTTAACTTATTTTCATTTAGTAGTTTTCTCTAAATAAAGTTAAGTGATAGTATTTGTAGTAATTAATTGAATTAAAATCAATCTTTGTGGATTCGATACTCGGTCCGTTTTATATTACTTGACCCCATGGGCTTGCGGAAACATAAAAGTACGTGCATCAATTATTAAATGCTTTTGTTTCTCAAAATATGAAAACGAAAAACAAAAAATTGGAAACATGAATGTTACCAAATGACTCATAAAAAGGGACAGATCCACGTTGAGGCCAGAAGAGGCAAGTGCCCCCGACATTATGAGACTTATATATATTTAATGCTTGTTTCACCCTAAAACTAAAAATATTTCTTGGTCTACTGGCTGAAAGGGGGCACAACGAACTTCTGCGTATTCAAGATTCTAGGGTCAAGTCCTTTGAAGCGTGTCTTTTTTAATTTTTGACCATTTTTTGATTATTTTAAAAATGCCGTATTTAACTTCATTTTTTTCTATTACTCTTTTAGTTTAATTTCATTTTTTTAATTGTATATTTAATTTGCAATATATATATATATATAATTTTAGTAAGTTGGTTACCGTTAGAGTTTAATTGTTTTTTTTTAAATTTTACTCATATATATACAAAAAGAAATAACTATTTGGTAAATATTTTAGAAAAATTAAATGCATAGAAAAACTTAATTCTATTTTGAAAAATCTTAAATATTTCAAGTTTCGTTTTTTGCTTTATATATTTAGGTGGATAATTCTATAATAGTATATTACATTTTTGTAATTAATATTATTTAATCTAAATATTATATATCAATACATTTAAAATTATATTTATATAAAGGTTAAATTACATGTTTAGTCCCTGAATTTTAAAATTTGTGTTTGATAGGTCTTAAACTTTTTAATTTTGTGTCTAATAAGTTATTAATTTTAAAAAATGTCTAATAGATTAACAAACTTTCAATTTTGTATCTAATAGATCTTAGATTTCAAAAATGTTTATAATTAATTGTTCTAGTAGACATAAAATGTAACAACCCTAACTCTCTTACGACTCTCTAATGTGGAAGCACGACTTAGTTACCCCGCTCATGCTCGAAATTTCGGCAGCATGACGGCGTAACTATAAGAAACCCAAAAATTTACAACAACCTGATAAGAATGAAAACACTTCTATAACTCAGATAAAACGCTCAGCATCCAACAAATTACGACAAATATGCTGAGCTTCAACATCAAACACAAGATTCTGAGAAACTCTAGCCAAATACACGATGACAAAAGAATATTTAAATTTTACAAACCAACACACTACATCAAAGAACAAGCTACAAAACTAAGAGTAAACAAGGAAAGGAAACTAGGTGGAATCTCCATAGTCTCGACAAGTCATCGCCCTCATCTCCCGCCTCGTGGATATGCACCATCTGCAAAACGAACAAAGTAGCAAGGATGAGTATAAACATACTCAGTAAGTAGCCCACTTAAGGGTCCAACATTTAAAGAAACCATACCAAGAAGGACTGCCCTTACTCACACTCATGCTTAGATTTCAAATACTTACTTAAGTTATTCTAAAAGTCCATTTAACCTTCCTCAACATTCACCACTCCTTGACGCTAACTTCGTGTCATACCTGCGAGTCCTGTAACGTAGAACCCAAACATGTGAAGGCATATAACCCTCACACTCATCACAATAGAGAAATCACCCTTAGGCTAGCACACATGCGATAGGGAACGTATTCCCTACGCTCAACATAATGGGAAAAACACCCCTAAGCTAGCACACAGGTGCTAGGGAACGCATCCCTTATGCTTATCATAATAGGGAAATCACCCCTAAGCTAGCACATCGGCAATAAAGGAACACAACCCTTATGCTCACCACATCACATACGTTCTAGGCTTACAAACTCGCACACAATGACAGAGACAGGGTGGATAGTACCAATCTAACAAGCCTTTGTACTTTCACAACACTTTTGGGACCTTCCGGGGTCAATCCACCTTACCACATTCATCCATCATGCCCGAATCACAAACACAAGCTGGCCCGAAGGTTGCAAACACTTTCAATGGGGAATCACCTCCTAATTCACATAAACAAAGAGAGAAAGCAACCCTTAAGCCTTTCCAACATTTATAACGTCTTACGCCTCATATATATAGATACATATATATATGTATCTATCTATATATATATAGATATATATAGATATATATAGATATATATATATAGATATATATAGATATATATCTATATCTATATATCTATATATATCTATATATATATATCTATATATATCTATATATATATAGATAGATACATATATATATGTATCTATATATATATATATATATATATATGTATATATATATAGGCGAGACACAAATCCTAACGGACCAATCTGAAAGGCTATCTACTTCCTTGGCCAGCACTAAAACGACCCATTTCTCATGCTTTTAAGAAGTTATTCGTAGCATATGACCCAGGCCCACCTTCCATAAACAACCACAAATGCATCTTTGTGACCTTGCACCATAGATCACAAACACGAATCTCAAGTATGGACTTTCGCCCCGATACCACATTCCTAAATCAGCACTTTGCATAACTATAGCCATACATGTGCCAGTGGCATATTACTCTCCAATTATTTAATCCAGAATCAAGTCCTCTAATCACACTAGAATTTAAGACAACCACTGGTCATTGTATACCCTTAAGGTATTCTAATTCAACCACTAATTCAAACCAATAACTCCGGCGCCCTGCAATATGAGTCGATAGTCTTGAGCATTCTAAAGTAAATTAAACCCCTATTACGATTTTGACACGTACTTAAGCAACTTAAGCTCAAGAACAACTCAGGATAGTTCAACCAATCACACCATGATCCACGTATTCACATTTGACACGCATGTTTATTCTCAAATCACCACAAACATGAACCAAACTCATTCAATTCTAACCTTGGCAAACTTTTAAGGCTCTACACGTGCTAACTACAATATCTCGATACTTTAAGCCCCTATTTCCAACTATAACCACATAATTAGGCTGTTTACAGTTCACATAACATCCACATCGACCCACAAATCATTATATGCTTCATAACAAGATTTCAAGCATGCTCTCAAAATGTACAAGTTCTCAAACATACAACATACTCAAATAGAAACTTAAAGGGCTTAAATCCAAATTGCTACTTACATAAATAACTTCAAGATTCAAGGTAGCCTAAACTCGAATGGTCAATATTGAATCGCCAACAAAGTCCTACACATTATTGTTAAATTTTAAAATACCACAACAGCCCCTAAACTCCAAGAAAAAGGTCTTAAAATTTGGCCAACTAAAACTCAACTCACGCTTAGCCTTAATGGAGATGAAAAATTCGATACCCATGAAAAACTTACATCAAAACAGTGCTGAAAATTACTGGACAGCAACTCGAATCAACCCAATCTCGGCCAAAACGGCCTTTAAACGCGATGGATGTCCGGTAATTGAATCTTATAATCAATGGGTCATTTTAATTGACCATTTACTAAATAAGTCAGCCCTTTAAAATTTAGTTTAACACCCTTAAACTACTTCGAGTCATTGTCAGAAAGCTTGTAAATTTGACTCCAAAGATCTGAATTTACATATTTAACATCCAAAAGCTATGGGTAATAAAAAATTAGCACAACAACTGTAAAGACCCGAACCTACTACGACACGCTAGAGCGGAAGCACGACCTAGTTACCTCGCTCATACCCGAAATTTCGGCAGCATGACGGTATAACTAGGAGAAACCAAAATTTTACAACAACCTGATAAGAATGAAAGACACTTCTATACCTCAGATAAAATGCTCAGCATCCAACAAACTACATCAAATATGCCGAGCTTCAACATCAAACACAAGAATTCTAAGAACTCTAATCAAATACACGAAAACTAAAGAATATTTAGAATTTACAGATCAACACTACAACAAAGAACAAACTACAAAACTAAGAGTAAACAATCAAGGAAAGGAAAACTAGGGGAGTCTCCATAGTCTCGTCAAGTCGTCGCCTGCGTCATCCACCCCGAACATGTGCACAATCTGCAAAACAAACAAAGTAGCAAGGATGAGTATAAATATACTCAGTAAGTACACTTAAGGGTCCAATGTTTAAAGAAACCATACCAAGCTCTCACTCATGCTCGTGTTTAGATTCCAAATACTTCCTTCAATTATTTTAAGAGTCCATTTAACCTTCCACAACATTCACTACTATTGACTCTACTTCGAGTCATACCTGCGAGTCCTGTAGCCTAGAACATAAACATGTGAAGGTCCATAATCCCTCACACTTATCTCAACAGATAAATCACCCCTAGGCTAGCCCACAGGCGCTAGGTAACGCATCCCTACGCTCAACATACTGGCGAATCATCTCTCAGCTAGCACACGGCAATAGGAAACGCATCCCTATGCTAAACACAGTGGGGAATTACCCCTAAGCTAGCTCACAGGCGCTAGGGAACGCATTCCCTACGCTCAACATACTGGGGAATCATCTCTCAGCTAGCACACGGAAATAGGAAACGCATCCCTATGCTCAACACAGTGGGGAATCACCCCTAAGCTAGCTCACAGGCGCTAGGGAACGCATTCCCTACGCTCAACATAAATCTCTGGGGTCCTCGCCCCTATGCTAGCACCCACGGCAATAAGGATCGCAACCCTTATGCTCGTCACAAATCTCTGGGGACAACACCCCTATGCTAGCCTCATCAACACTCTAGGGGAATCGCCCCCTAACTCATTACTCTGGGAATAACGCCCCTTTACTAGCATCATCAACACAAAAGTTGTCCTGGCACGTACATCTGCTTCTTAATCTCAACTCATCAACCATCCAACTATCGCTCGCACACTCTACCTGAGTCCATCCCGGTATGGCATTGTCTCGAGCACTACCAACGAGCCATGTAACTTAGGTTGACTAAGGCCGTGAAAGCAAATAACTCTCACGCCTACATACAATAGAACATCACCCCTCTATGCTAGCATACAGGCAATAAGGGACACATCCCTTATGCTCAACATAATTGGGGAATCACCCCTAAGCTAGCACCACAGGCCATAAGGATCGCAATCCTTACGCTCAACACAGTGGGGAATCACACATAAGCTAGCACATAGGCCATAAGGATCACAATCTTTACGCTCAACATAATTGGGGAATCACCCCTAAGCTAGCACCACAGTGAAGGAACACAATCCCTCACTCTCATCACATCTAGTCAACCTAGAGTTACAGACTCGCCCAGGAGTGACATAAGATCAGGTGGCTCTTATTTTATCAAGCTCCTTGCATTTTCGCACCACTTTTGGAATCTCGAGGGTAATCTACCATACCAAAATCATTTGTTATATCCGGACCACATTCACAACCTGGCCCATAGTTCACAAGCACATACCTGTGCTAGCGGCACATAGCCCTCCATCCCTTTTAATTCAGAATTCAATTCCATAACCATTCTAGAAATCAGGAAGACCAGTAACCCTCTACTCACATTCGGACCCATCCAAAACTTGTTAAATCAGCCCAAACATAAGGCCATTCTGAACACATAAAATACGGTCCACGACCCTGAGTATGGCATAACTTTAGGGTGCTCTACTACAGCCCCTAACTCAACCTGAACCCAAAAGCATTGATCCCAATCAACCAATCAATCTAAAATTCAAGTTTTCTGCACTCCACAGCTAACCAAACATCTCAGAAGTCCAAACGATTATAATTGTTTAGTTTAACACAACTATCCACACATTTATACTTACAAGGGTAAGCTATAATCAAATTCATTTATAACCCCCGGCACATTTTCATTCATTCACTTGTAACTTTGAATCCCTTAACTAGAGTAGCAACAAGTTTCAGACAATCTTAAGCCCCGCACGATAATCCTTATATTGATTTAACTAACTACGACATCACGCACATACTCATAATTTAGGCAAGAATGACTATTCACAAATCACCACTTTCATGTCCAAACTTGTCCAATTACAACCTCGAACAATTTCTTAAAGAGGTTCATATGCTAACATACTAAACTTGAAACTTTAAGCCACTAATTCCTTTATGACCACAACTTAGGCCGTTTTAGCTCAAGATTACTTCTAAACATAACCACTAACCTTTTCATATCTCATAACCACCGCTTTCAAGCATGCTTTCAAAATTAACAAACTATCAAACATACATTTCAATCAAAAAGGAATTTAAATGGCTTAAATCCAAATGACTACTTACCTCGAATAGAATAATTAATAATAATCTGGCAACAAAACCTCTTCCAAGCTATGGTCTCCTCCAATTCGATAGTTTGATCCTCCAATCGATATCCCAAATCGGAACACGATCGTAACTGAGACTGTTCAAGCTCGAAAATTGGAATCGGAGACGGTGGCGCGTGCGGCGGCTGACAGCGGCGCGTGAGAGAGCGTGAGGGCAGGATTTCGTGCGAGGCTCGCAGATTTGGGTTTTCCGACAGCTGGGGTTGGTTCAGGAGCTGCAGAACCGTTGAGGAGGAGCTCGTTCGGCGGCGCGTGCTGCGGGGGTTGCGAATTGAAGCTTCCGGCGAGCTGATCGGTGGTTAGATATACAGATCAGGCGACTGCAACCATAATCCGACCGACGAGCTGTTGTAGGAGCTTCGACTGAGTTGGGATCGAGGGACTGGCCGGCGGTTTCCGAAGGACTTGTGTCACTCGTGAGGTTCAGCAGCCGGCGAGGAAGAAGAAGAAGAAGACCGGCGGCTGCAGTCCGACGAAGTGGAGAACGAAGGATGGGTTTTCGGTTGGAGTTCCGGCGAAAGGAGAAGAATAAAATAAAAAAAAAGAAGCCGATGATCGTGGGTTGTTTGGTTTGAAGAAGAAAGTAAGCAGATGGATGGCGTTCGGCTGAGAGAGAGAGAGAGTGTGTGTGTGTGTGTGTGAGGGATGGGGGTTTCGGGTAGCACCAAAAAAAAAAAGGGAGAAAGAGAAGATGGAGATGGAGGGATAAGGATGGTACTTTCTTTATTTTAAAAAAAAAAATTCCAATATTGCCCTTTTTCTCATTCCAAATCTCAATTTAACCTTCAAATTTAAATTACCCAATGCAAATCATTCCAACTTAATTTCCATGATTTGAAATTAATGCCTGTAATTAAGCCGGGCGTTACAACAACTTTATGGGTATCTCAAATTTGCAACCATACCAATCAATAAATTGAAATCAAAACTCGGGAAGCTTACCCACTACAAATCAAGGTCGTATATGAATGTACGAGCACCGAACTTGTCGAAATTTGACCTCGAACCAACACCCTCCTTGCTGTTTGTACCAAAATCGAAAGTGTGAGAGAGACAACAGTCCACAAGCTGGCGTACAGAGCTGCAGTTGCGTGCAGGCTGAAGCAGACAGAGGCAGCGACCCGTGGACTAGTTGGCGTTCAGAGCTACAGCAACCCGCGGCTAATCGGTGTCTGGGTGGCGTTCGGTGTGAGACACAGATGGGGGCAGCCTGGTGCAGCTCTGCACTGTGGCTGGTCGAAAACGGTAGGGAGGGAAGAAAAGACTAGACGGAGAGAGAGAGAGAGAGATCGGTGAGGGAGAGGGAGTTCAGTGAGGCCATTTTCAAAAGAGAGAGAGAGTATGGAGAAAAGGAAGGAGAAAGAGATAAGGAAGGAGACGAAATTTATCTCATATTTATTTATTTATTATTATGTTTTTAACTTTTAATTTCTTTTCCAAAAATGCCCTTCACCAAACTCTTCATTTCCAAATATGCCCCTTTTCTTATTCCAAATTCCAAATTAACCTCAAAATTCAAATTACCTAATAAAAATTATTCCAACTTAATCTCCAAAATTTGAAATTAACGCTCGTAAATAATTTCACTGATTCCACTATGTCATCAACACCACTTGATTCGAATGTTCATTTTACTCCTTTCAATGGTATTCCTCTTAAGGATCCCACTATGTATCAACAACTTGTTGGCAGTCTTATTTATTTGACTATGACCCACCCAGATATTGTCTACACAGTGCATATTGTCAGCCAATTCATGGCTGCTCCTCAAACTATACATTTTACTGTAGTACTTCATATTCTACACTATGTCAAGGGCACTCTCGCTAATGGACTTCAATTTTCTTCACAGTCATCTATGATATTATCTGGTTACTTTGATGCTGATTGGGCTGGTGATCCCACTGATCGACTATCCACTACAGGTTATTGCTTCAACCTAGGCGATTCCCTCATTTCTTAGCGTAGAAAGAAACAAACTGTTGTCATACGTTCTAGCACGAAATCCGAATATTGTGCACTTGCTGATGCTGCTTTTGAGTTACTATTGCTTCATTGGTTACTTGCAGATATGAGGGTTCCTTAACACTCTACTACTATCCTTCATTGTGACAACTATATTGCTATTCAGATTGCTCATAATATGTATTCTATGAACGGACCAAGCACATTAAAAATGACTATCACTTTGCTTGTAATCATTTCCAAAGCAACACTCTCCTTTTACGATCCATCTCTACCACAAAACAGCCAACAGATATCTTCATTAAAGTACTGTTTCTTATTCGCTTTACTCAGTTACTTAGGGCTTGTTTGGTAAGCAATATGGATTCTGTTTTATGTTTCCGAATTCACTAAGTTTAGTGAATATGTGTTTGGCATATGTGTTTTTGAAATTTTTTTTTTTAGATTTTGTGATCCAAATAGTGGGAATTCTGAAAACAACATTTTTATGTTTTCATTGCATCCAGATTTTGAATTTGAAATATTAAAATGCAAATTTTTATAAAAAAGATAAAAAAAACTTTAATAATATAATATCTCATCTTATAAACTTAATTTATTTTTAATAAATTAAAATATGTATGATATAATATATTGCAAATTATATGATATTGTAAAATAATAATTATACAAAAATTATAAAAAAAAACATGTTCTTAAATTAATTAATAATGGTTCATATTCAACATAATATTTAGTTTTGCAACTACAACTAGTTTCATGGTATATAAATATATTATAGATCACATTTTGAACTATTGTTTAAATTGGAATCCAATTTCTAAATCTGCTACCAAATGCATTTTTGAAAACATGAAATACAACTCTGTTTTCATTGAATCCTTGTTTTCAAATTTTTGTTTTCAAATTACTTACCAAACAAGCCCTTAACAAACTCAATTTCGTTTATGCTCTACCACCTTGAGGGTGTTACAGTAAATTATGCCCATAAGCCGTAAATTAGTCAATTAGGATATAAATTAGGCTAAACTTTCCTTTGTATTCTAAGCTTTTGTGTATAAACCGTATTGTAAATTTAACGAACCGAATTCCTACGACACTCTAGATGCGGAAGCACGACCTAGTTACCTCGCTCATGCCCAAAATTTCGGCAGCATGACGACGTAACTAGAAGAAACCAAAATTTTACAACAACCTGATAAGAATGAAAAACACTTCTATAACTCAGATAAAGCGCTCAGCATCCAACAAACTACAACAAATATGCTGAGCTTCAACATCAAACACAGGATTCTAAGAAACTCTAGCCAAGTACACGATAACTAAAGAATATTTAGATTTTACAACCAACACACTACATCAAAGAACAAACTACAAAACTAAGAGTAAACAATCAAGGAAAGGAAACTAGGTGGAGTCTCCATAGTCTCGTCAAGTTGTCGCCTGCATCATCCGCCCCGATAATGTGCACAATCTGCAAAACAAACAAAGTAGCAGGGATGAGTATAAACATACTCAGTAAGTAGCCCACTTAAGGGTCCAATGTTTAAAGAAACCATACCAAGAAGAAAACTGCTCTTACTCACACTCGCGCTTAGATTTCAAGTACTTCCTTCAGTTATTCTAAAAGTCCATTTAACCTTCCGCAACATTCACTACTACCCGAACCTAACTTTGTGTCATACCTGCGAGTTCTGTAGCCTAGAACCCCAACCTGTGAAGGTCTATAACCCTCACACTCATCTCAATATAGAAATCACCCCTATGCTAGCATACAGACGCTAGGAACGCATTCCCTACGCTCAACATAATGGGGAATCACCCCTAAGCTAGCACACAGGCGCTAGGGAACGCATTCCCTACGCTCAACATACTGGGGAATCATCTCGGAGCTAGCACACGGCAATAGGAAACGCATCCCTATGCTCAACACAGTGGGGAATCACCCCTAAGCTAGCTCATCGGCAATAAGGAACGCATTCCTTATGCTCATCACACTGGAGAATCATCTCTCAGCTAGCACACGACAATAGGAAACGCATCCCTATGCTCAACACAGTGGGGAATCACCCCTAAGCTAGCTCATCAGCAATAAGGAACACATTCCTTATGCTCATCACACTGAAGAATCATCTCTCAGCTAGCACACGGCAATAGGAAACGCATCCCTATGCTCAACACAGTGGGGAATCACCCCTAAGCTAGCTCATCGGCAATAAGGAACGCATTCCTTATGCTCATCACATCACATACGTTCTAGACTTACAAACTCGCACGAAAGGATAGAATTAGGGTAGGTAGCACCAATCTAATGACTTTTGTACTTTCACAACACTTTTGGAACCTTTTGGGTCAATCCACCTTACCACATTCATCCATCATGCCCAAATCACAAACACAAGCTGGCCCGAAGGTTTCAAACACTTTTAATGGGGAACCACCCCCTAATTCACATAAACAAAGAGGAAAAGCAACCCTCAAGCCTTTCCAACTTCTATAACGTCTTACGCCTCATACATATTTATAGGAGAGACAAAAATCCTAACGGACCAATCCGGAAGGCTACCTTCTTCTTAGGCCAGCACTAAAATGACCCACTTCTCATTCTTTTAAGAAGTTATTCGTAGCATATGACCCAGGCCCACCCTCCATAAACAACCACTATCTCATCATAGTGACTTTTCACCATAGATCACAAGCACGAATCTCGAGTAAGAACTTATGTCCTAATTCAATGGCACTTCTAAACAAAACTTTACTTAATCAAAACCCATATGTGTGCTAGTAGCATAAAGCCATCAACCATTTAACTCAGAAATCGGCCCCTAGCCCGTCTCAACCAAGTTAAACACAGCTCGTCATTCCAAATACTCCACACACAAGGATTACTAGACCATTTAGACCTTTGGCTCAACGTTCGAGGTTTTATAGCCACTCTGAATTCCATCTCAAGCCACAGATCACAACAATCCAGATATGCGTGCTTATACAATCTAAAATAACTTCCCATACGTCCTTACTTTATAAGGAACCACGATCATAGTCAACTATGCTTTCCAGAGGGTTAATCTATAACCAAACCCCTTACTAATTCACAAGGCCAAGTCCTTAGGTGCACCCCACTAGGAATCATGACTTATACCGAGCCACTCAACTAAATTGACAATTTTCTTTAAATTCTTAGGTTTAGGTACAATAAGGCGAAACTCTTTTTGAAATATTTACTAGGCGAAACATCCACGACCAACCTAGTTACACCTATACTTCATACTTGAAAGAATTGCACTCACGGCCACTTAACATACACCAATTCAAACCACGACTCTCTTAACGTGCTACTCATGCTAAATCATAAGCCATTCGAAAACGTTAAGCCCCTAATTTCCATTATAACCATATAAAAGACCATTTACAGCTCAAGTAACACCTACACCAATCCACAAATCACTACATACTTCATAAATATGGTTTCAAGCATGCTTTCACAATTTCCAAATTATCAAACATATATCAATTTAAATGGAAACTTAAAAGGGGCTAATATCCAAATAACTACTTACATGAATAACTTCAAGATTCAAGGTAGCCTAAACTCGAATGCTCAATCTTGAATCGCCAACAAAGTCCTACACATTATGGTTAAAGTTTAAAATATCGCAACAGCCCCTAAATTCCAAGAAAAAGATCCTAAATCATAACTATCTAAAACCCAACTCATGCTTAGTCTCAATTATGTTGGAAAATTCGATACCCATGAAAAACTTACGTCAAATTAGTGTTGGAAATTAATGGACTGCAGCTAGAATCAATTCAATCTCTCCCAAAACAGCCTTTAAACGCGATGGGTGTTCCGAACTAAATCCAAAGATCCATAGTTTACTCAAATTACTAAAAAGAAAACAACCAATTTCATCTAGTATTGAAGTTAGAAAGCTTACTCATTCCGAATCGGGGTCACAAATGACTGTACGAACACTGAACTTGTTGGAATTTGACCCCGAACCAACACCCACCTCGCTGTCTGTACTAAAATCGAGAGGGAGAGACGACAATTGGAGCTGGGCAGCGCTGACGAGCAGAAGAAGAAATCCGGCGAGGGTATGAAAGTATTTCTCCGGCGAGATGTGCAGGTCGAGCGGCGTTGATGTTTCGTGAGCTAGTTGGCGAAGAAGAAGATGAAAGAAGTTGCAGGCGGTGGACGGAAGAAGAAGAAGAAACAAGGTGGATGGGTGTTCACTGCGGGAGAGGAAGAAGAAAAAAATCAGAATGGATGGGTGGGTATTCTGGTGGAGAGAGAGAGAGAGAGAGAGAGAGAGCTTTCGAGAGAGAGGGAGAGGGCCATCGGGAGAGGGAGGGAGAAGAAGGAGAAGGTGGAGAAGAAGAAGAGAAGAAATAAGATAAGGTTAAAGAGATTTTTTTTTAAAGCAAATTACTAAAATACCCTTAACCAAACTTTTCATTTCCAAATATGCCCCTTTTCTCATTTCTCCAAATCTCTAATTGACTCTAAATTATAAAAAAAAAAAAAACTTAATTGAGAATTAATCCAACTTAGTTCCAAAATTTCGAAATTAACGCCCCTAAATAAGTCGGGCGTCACAGTAAATCTCTTTGGAAATATACAAGAATTATTCACAAATCAATAATTAATATGCATGCTGACCGAACAATAATAAACCTTCTCATTTTAATATATTTCTAAACTACGATTATAAAATTTTGTGTCTCAATTAGTCATATTATGCTCGAATATTTCATTCAAATATATTTCTTCAAGATTCTAAAATAATTTAATTCTTAATTTCTATATGATTAAAAAATTATTTAGACTTCACTTCCAAGAGAGGAAGAATTGAAAACTCTTTTGAGTGGAAGAAGAAAAGAAGAGATTTCTTGTGCCATTGCCTACATGTAACTATTAAAATGTTAGAAAAAAAAGAAAAGAACAAAAAGAAAACAAAAGCAAGAAGACAAATACCGTACAATTTTATGCCTAAAGGTTAGAATATTAGAAGCAAATTAACCTTTACATTCTTTTATAACAAATATTGCACTTTTTTTTGCAAGAAAATCTTGCACAATTATTGCAAACTTGACTTTGAAGTCGATTTCTGTAATAATACAATTAATGTTAAATTATACAAAATATCCCTAATCTTTAGGGTATGTTTCAATTATGCCATTAAACTTTTTAAATTTTCATTTCAACCCTTAAACTTTGCAAAAAAGTAACCTTGAAGTACCTTTTTCGTTAAAATAAAGGACGTAAATTGATGCAGCAACTAATAGTAAAAATTGAAAATCGTACATAACATCATTTATCACTCAATTCCAATTGTATAGAAGATCAAGATCATTATTACTATTCATTTCAACTCAAAAGATATCACTGACATCATGTACAACTTCATTCACAAAATCAATATTTTACGCATCAGCTATCACGTTAATTTGTATGAATAGTATCCTATATGATGCCATGTATTTCCAAATGAATTTTTTGAAAAAAATTCAACGTTCAAGGGTTCAAATGAAACTTTTTAAAGTCTAGGGGCATAATTGAAACATATCCCACAGTTTAGTTATATTTTGTAAAATTTAATCTAAAATTAAAGTTAATGTGAGAAGACTAATATTATAAATCTTGTACTGAATTTATTCTTTTATTCTTTTATTTTTAATTTTTTTGAGTTCGTCCAAGAGGTTTAGGGATAACAAAATCTTGCACAATTTTTTCTTTTTACAAGAAAATCTTGCACAACTATTGCACACTTTACTTTGAGGTAATTTTTTGTAATATTAAAAATAAAGTTAATTTGATCGAACTAATATTATAAATTTTGTACTAGGTTTTCTTTTCTTTGTTTTTTAGTTTAAAACAAGAAATTTAGGAAGATTAATTGATGCTTTAACCGGTTGAACTTTTTATTTTGGAACAAGAAAATACCATTGCATTACTTAAAACCATCACAAGTACATTTTTGGATCTCCCAACCTGGAATTCCAATAAGAGTAACCAACTAGAAAAATGATTTATCCATAAACTTGACTAACCGAAACATTGAACACACGAAAAATATATAGTATATACCGAGAAATTGATCGTACTTCATTATTATGTCACATGTGACTCTTTCATTAATTAGTATTATTAATGAGAAAGTCCAGATAAGTGTGCAATTATTTAAATTACTAGAATCAATAATTTGTTGAGTTACATTACCGTTTCTATTCTAATTCCCGTGCCTTTTAGCCTGAGTTTCATTTGGTCTTTCATTTGGTCTTTCATTTGGTCTTATATATATATATATATTATATGAGAAATTGAACTTTCATCAGAAGAAATGAAAGATAAAAGAATTATATTATCATTCTTATTATTTCTTTAGAGCTTATTACCATTTGGATTATTTGTGAGAAATACTAATAGAAATCTAATATGGTAAGTTATTTGTGAATATAACATATGATTTTCATGTTGTGGTATTTTTTTTTTCTTCTAACAACACGAGAGCCTACTAGAGAAATCAAGTTAGGTTAATTGAAAAGCATGAGAAATTTAGGTCGGAACTTACGACCATTACTAGTTAAAAAGCAGAAAACGGAAAAGATGTTATTTGTTGTACTATAGAATTGTTGATGTTTGTATTGTATTTTCTTGAATGTACATTTGACATACACAGGGGAGATAAATACACTGAAAATAATACAAGAAAGGAAAGTTTCTAATTTCCTAAAATACTGTATAATATATTTTCCTAAAATACTGTATGATATATTTTCACACCCTCCCTCAAACTCAAGGTGGTAAAGTTGCAACCAACTTGAGTTTGTGCTGTAATTGAGTGAACCGATTTGGAGGCAAGGCTTTTGTGAAGATATCAGCTGGTTGCTCGGTAGTGGAGATGGATTGTAAGAGGAGAGTGTTGCTCAAGAGATGATGGCGAACAAAGTGGCAATCATTTTCAATGTGCTTGGTACGTTTATGGAATACATCATTGTGAGCAATTTGGACTGCACTACGATTGTCACAGTGAAGTATAGTAGCAGATGATTGACGAGCACCCATGTCAGCAAGAAGCCATCGAAGCCAGAGTAATTCAAAAGTGGCATCAGCAAGTGCACGATATTCAGATTCAGTGCTGGATCTGGAGACAACAGTTTGTTTCTTACTGCGCCAAGAGATGAGGGAATCCCCTAAGTAAAAACAATAACTTGTGGTAGAACGACGATCGGTGGGATCACCAGCCCAATCAGCATCAGAATAGCCAGATAGTACTAATGATGACTTGGAAGAAAACTGAAGTCCATGACCAAGTGTGCCCTTAATATAGCGAAGAATACGAAGCACAACAGTAAAGTGTATTGTCCGAGGAGAAGCCATGAATTGGCTAACAATGTGAACAGCATAGGCAATATCTGGGCGAGTCACAGTCAGATAAATAAGACTGCCAACGAGTTGTCGATACAAGGTGGCATCTTCAAGTTGAACACCATCAAAAGGGGTTAGGCGAACATTTGGATCAAGAGGTGTTGGTGTTGTGACCGAATCAGAAATACCAGATCGAGTGAGAAGATCAGAGGCATATTTTGCTTGAGATAAATAGTACCCATCAGTGTGATAGGAGACCTCAAGACCAAGGAAATAACTGAGTGATCTCAAATCTTTCATTTCAAAATGTTTCCCAAGGTAACATTGTAGGTCAGATATAGCCTGAGGGTCATCACCTGTAATAATCATGTCATCAACATATAAGAGGAGAAGAACAATACCATGAGGAGTTTGTCGCGTAAATAATGTTGTATCATGGGGACTGGAAGTGAACCCAAGTTGGGTTATGGTGGAACTGAATGTCGCAAACCAGGCTCGTGGAGCTTGTTTCAGACCATATAACGCACGACGAAGGAGACATACTTTCTGAGGTGGAGAAGAAGCACCAGGTGGAGGTGTCATGTAAACTTCCTCAGATAAAGTGCCATTTAAGAAAGCATTCTTGACATCCATCTGAAGAAGTGGCCACTGTTTGGCAGCTGCAACAGCTAAGAGACAGCGAACTGAGGTCATTCGAGCAACAGGAGCAAAAGTCTCCTCATAACAATGCCATATTCCTGGGAATAGCCCTTTGCAACAAGACGTGCTTTATAGCGTTCGATAGATCCATCGGAGTTTGTTTTAATTTTATAGATCCACTTACAGCCAATAGGTCTCTTACCAGGAGGTAAATCAACATAGTCCCATGTTTGCGTCTTTTCTAAAGCTTGGAGTTCCTCATTCATTGCTTGCTGCCAGAGAGGGTTAGTGCTGGCCTCTTTATAAGAGGTAGGTTCAACTAAAGAAACAATAGTGGAAAAACAATGATAATCTTGGAGATGGTGAGGAGTTTCTCTTACCCGCGTGGATCGACGAACAGAAGGGACTAGATCAGGTTCAGGTTCAGCAATTGTGACAGACGGTAGATCCGAGGTTGCAGAAACTGGTGTAGATTGATCAAGCTCAAGTTCAGGAGGAGACTCAGAGGATGGGAAAAGATCATTAGAGAGATCAGTAAAAAATGATTGATGACTCGAGAAAGAGGTGTGAAATGACGAAAGACTAGAGAACATGGTATGTTCCCAGAAAGTAACATGTCGAGATATGCGTAGCCGGTTAGAAATGGGATCCCAGCAACGAAAACCTTTATGTTCAGTTCCGTAACCAAGAAAACAACAAAGGCGTGCACGAGGTTCAAGTTTAGTATGTTCATGAGGATGAAGAAGGACAAAACATGCACATCCAAAGACTTTAAGATGAGAATAAGAAGGAGGAGTACCATATAATCGTTCAAACGGAGAGATATTCTGAAGAACTGAAGAAGGAAGCCGATTAATGGTATAGACAGAGGTAAGAGCAGCCTCACCCCAGAACTTCTCAGGACAGGAGGCAGAGAGAAGTTGAGCACGGACAGAATCTAGAATGTGATGATGTTTACGTTCCGCTCGCCCATTTTGTTGGGAGGTATGGGGACATGATCGTTGAATAAGAGTACCTTGTTGGGTGAGAAATGACAGAATACTAGAATCTTTATACTCCATTGCATTATCTGTGCGAAGAATTTTAATGGTTCGAGAAAATTGAGTTTGAACCATATTAGCAAAGGCAATGTAAATCTGGGATAAGGCAGATCGATTTTTAAGAAAATATATCCATGTAAAACGGGAGTAGTCATCAACAAATAAAACAAAATAGCGATAGCCATTGACAGTACTAATAGGGGCAGGACCCCAAATATCTGAGTGAATTAAGCCAAATAGAGTATCACATATAGAGGATGATGTAGAGAAAGATAACGCAGGTTGTTTTGCAAGTTTGCAATTCAAACAATCAAAAGGAATAAATTTGGAAACATTATTTAAATTGCTAACAGAAATTAAATGACGAAGTTTGTCAGGGGAAGCATGACCAAGACGAAGGTGCCACTGATATATTGCAGAGTCAGTGACAGGAGCAGAAATAGATGAATAATTTGGGAGTTGGAGTGATGTGAGCTCAAATAATCTTCCCACTTTGCGACCCGTACCAATCGTCTGTCTCGTTTGCGGATCCTGAACCTGACAACCAGTAGAAGAGAAACAAACGATTAGGCCAAGATCACATAATTGACCCACAGAAACAAGATTAAAAGTAAGATTTGGAACGTAATAGGTATTGGGAAGACTTAAAGTAGGTGTGTCTACTGATAATCCTCATTCATGAGAATTATGTGGCCTTTAAACTTAGTTATATCCGTGATTTTATTCATATTAATTGATGAAAATAAAAATATTTGATTGAATTTAATCACTTGATTGATGGAGAACCTCTAATTTAAGTAAGTTGAGAAAAGAAAACAAAAGAAGGCAAAATCTCACTTATTTAATGTCTTTATGCAGATTTTTGATGAAATGCAACAACAATGCAATTGCAAGGCAATTGCATTTTCGGCAGACTTGGAAGCAAAGGAAAGAACGAGATTCTCGGGAAATTTCAAGCAAATTAACCATGATTTCAGGGATTGATATGTTGTGATTGATCATTGATTACGAAGATGAAGCCCTAAAACTCCTATAAAAGACTAAGGAAAAGCCGAAGACAGGGTGGGGAGTTTTGGAGAAAAGTTGTTCGTTTTGGGTTTATTTTCCACCGACAGCAGCAGTTTCATCTTAGGGTTTTATTTCTTTGTTGTTCTTCTCTGAAATTCCCAGAATCCCTTCTCTCAATCCCACAACAACGAAAGTTGGTAGTGGTTAAGGGCGAATTTGTTCGATTGAGCCGAAGAAGGATGGGTTTTTACGATGGAGTCTAAATTTCTGCACTTGGATTTTCTGTATTTTGGGTTAGAATAGCCACTGTTGTATCTTTTAATTTCAGCATCTTTACCTTCTGTTATGAAATCTCAATTTCAGTTTCTCAATTAAGTATTTGGGAATCTTACTTTCGGATATTGGAATTTTTGGAAGTCTACTGGAATATGAAATTTTTTCCTACGAATTTCTTAGTTCTAAGCTACTGTGGTTTTCAATTTTAGCATTTAGCTTTTGCCTTTGGTATTTCAAAGATCGATTTCATTACTCAGTGAAGTTAATACCATTTTTCTGTGGGTTAATCGGCATTTTGAATCCTTGGGTTGTTTCTTTAAAATACTTACTTGCATTGCATTTGCAATTTAATTGCATTATTTCCTTTGAGTTTCTTTTAATGATCTCCTACAATTCTAATTTACCATTTTCAAATTATTCCATCATGAAGAGCTAAATTTCCTTTGGGATTCAAGTTTGTGAATGCCCTAGAGGAAAGATGTAAAGCTCGAGAGTAAAAACAATCTAGCTAATTCTTGAACTCAAGTTTGCTTTTGATGAGTAAATTATTGGGTAAAACTAGCTGGCCATCTAGTGTTGCTTGCCAAGCTAAAACTTAATACCGAAAGGATTAAGGGAAGCGGATGTCGCAAAAGCAATGGAGGAAAGGGCTTAGACATACGTCTGAAACATCGACCCTAGACATAGGGTGAGACTCCAAAACACTAGAATTGTGCGCAAAACTATCAAAGTTAGATTAGCCATAGACATATAGGTTTAATCACTTAGTCTCCTAAAGATACTTCAAAGAAGGTCGAATGGGAGTTGAATTCGATTTACTTAGTTCTTGAGTTAGCTACGATTGCAATTGCTTTCTTGTTGCATTTTCTTTCCAAAGGGGCAGCAGCATTCTTGAATCCCTTCTTATTTCCATTGAATTTTCAAACACATTTTTAGTTAAAACACCTCTCAATTTATTTTCATCCTTGGTTACTTTAAATTGCAAATTGCCAACAATTTTGTGCCAACTGAAATTCATTTTATTAACCCCGTTCCTTTGGGTACGATACTCTGGAATACTCCAGTTTTATTACTTTGATCACGTGCACTTGCGTGTAGCAAAAAGCACCGATCATCTACTTTGCCAATATGAGAAATAGTCATACAATTACCATCGGCAGCATGGATGGGAGGAAGAGATTTTGCAGTGGTGGATGAAGACATAAGAGAAAAGTTAGAGGTCATATGATTACAACAGGCTGAGTCAAGAAGCCATGAATTACCTGATGAGACAGCAAGGGCAGTTGAATTGGAGGAAATCACATGTTTTAATAAGTCCTGAAGATCACTAATCTGAAAACTGGGAGGAGTGAAATCATCAGATGGGGTGGCAGCAGCAACAGATGAAGAACTAGCTTTAGAAAAGTTTCTGGATTTTGTAGAGTGACCCGGAGGGCGAGGTGGTCGAGTGGGACAGTTGTCTAGGATATGACCACGTTTGTGACAGTACCTGCACTCAATTTTGGGACAATCAGCAAACTTGTGACCATGAGATTTACAATTCTTGCAAAAGAGGGACCCAGATGAATTGTGTGGATGAGTGGTTGCGAGCACAACTTCAGCTTGTGGAGATGAGACTATGCCAAGTCGTTTTTCTTCAAACAGAATTTCTCGAATCGCTGCATCTAATGTAGGTAAGGGATTTCGATGTAGCAAGGCAGCACGAACAGACTCATATTCCGGGCGAAGTCCCATAAGAACTTTAATGAGACGAAGATGATCTTGGCTAATTTTAGCTTGATCGAGCTGAGTCCAAATAGGTTAAAGTGCAGCAAGGTATTCATTGACAGATTGACCAATGTCCTGATTTAGACTAACAAGACTGCTATGCAGTTGATAATAATGAGCCAGTCCGATAGATTGAAACCGAGTAGATAAAAAATCCCAAAGTTCTTTAGCATTATCAAAAGCATCAAATTGAACATGAATGGCAGGAATAGAAGTGTTACCAATCCAAGTCATTATTTGATGATTTTTGCTGTCCCAGTCCTCTAATCGTTCAAGAAATTTGGCATCTTCTTCAGTTGTATCCTTGCTTTTCACAGGTTTGGAAATATCACCAGTGACAATTCGCCATAACTTTCGACTTATCAAAAAACTTTTCATTTGGTGTGCCCAAGTGATATAGTTCGTACCATTAAGAATTGTACTAATGGGACGAAAAATATCACTTTTCTCCATTATAACAGAAAAAAATATTAAAGCTGTTTTTTTTTTTTTTTTTTTTTTTTAGCAGTGGGGCTGAACGGGACCAGACCGGACCGAGCTGGTTTGGCTGAACTGAACCGGGTGGGTGAACTGAGCGGGTGCTGGGTGGGCCGGACCGGTTGAGCACACAAGCGGATCTGGTCAGAGACGGAGCACGGATTTGGGCAGCGTGGTTGCAACAGATCTGGGTGCTCGCGGCAAGGGGATAAATACAGTGATCTGGGTGGCGTTGCAGCGGATTCGGCGGCAAGGGGAAACGGCTCCGGCGAGGCGTTGCAGCGGATCTGGGTGCTCGCGGATCTGATATGGGCGTAGCCGTGGGCTTTCGTGGAGGAGCAACGGCGCGGAGACAGTGAATCACACCGGCGAGGGAGGCGGCAGACGATGGCGGCGGCGGCTGCTGCTAAAAGGAGGAAGAGTTGAAGAGGAGAGGGAGGGCTGTCGGTGAGGGGAGACAGGGCTCTGATACCATGTTGATGTTTGTATTGTATTTTCTTGAATGTACATTTGACATACACAGGGGAGATAAATACACTGAAAATAATACAAGAAAGGAAAGTTTCTAATTTCCTAAAATACTATATAATATATTTTCCTAAAATACTGTATGATATATTTCCACAAGAATAATTAATATATCTTAAACTTCAATTCAAATTCGCGTTTTCCAACCAATATATCTTGTCAAACCTTCAAATCTTCAAACAAAATTTTATATTATAAAGTTTATCTATAGCATCTATATAAATAACTTGATACATTACAGTAATGTTATCCTCGATTAACAATAGAGACATCTACTAATTATACTTGCATAAAAGCAAAAGCAATGAAAAAGAAACTTATCAAACTATAAAAATTAATTTGATGTAATTGAAAACTAAAATATGAAAATCACAAATATGATGCAATCATTTACATTTATTCCAAACGTAATGCATGAAGATTTTGGTTCCTCCTTTTTTGGCATATAAAAGAAATAAAAGCTACAAAATTTAAGATCAATCCATAAGATATGGACCCAGTTTTACGGCTTGTTAGCTAAAGCTCTCGCTCAGCCAGCTAGCTAGTAGACAATAATATTCTTTTATTGAGACAGAAAAAAGACTGGGTTTTCCTGTAGTTATCCCTTGGCCTTCAGCTTTGTCTCCTCGTTCTTCACTTCTCAAGAGCTATATATTACAGAGGAAATCAGAGCAAATGGCACAACAATTTCTTCCTTCCCTCTTTGTGTTTACATTTAATTTGCTCTTAGCTTTCCAATTCCTTGGTTTGTGAAACCATGTCTCTACCAGTTCCCATTGCTCCATTGGTGCATCCAAAACTTTCAACGACCACAAAGGACGACCAAAGCGTAAGACACTTATCCGATGAGACAGTGACCAGCCACATTTATACTAAACATCGTGAGGACGACAGAGTCAAGATCGATGTCGACAATTACATTGCACTTGTCGAAAGTATCATCACAACTGCTGACCGAATCACCGAAACTGTTACCCAAGTACCCATTTCTACATATCATCATCATCTTTTTACTTGTAATTAATTTCTATCTTTCTAGTTTAATTTGTATATGTGTTTGATATATCCATAACAAAAATTGCAGGGCACCGAAGGGCGTTTGATATTCTCAGATGATTTCTTGAAGGTCAATGCTGTTGATTCACCACTTTGTACTCTTCACCAAGTCTCAAGCCAGGTCATTCTAAGGAAATAACTTTTAAACACTTTAGACCATGTTTGTGAGTGTTTTGGTGCTTTTAGATGAAGTGATTTAAATATAATTACTGCCAACCTAAACATGACTCAACTGGTTAAGATAATGTCCTTGACCAAGAGGTTAGAGGTTTGAATTCCTCCACTCCATTTATTGTTGAGTTAAGAAAAATATTTAATTACAATTATTATTGTAAAATGTGTTTAATAATAAATTATTTTAATCTTTTGTTCTATGATTTTCAAATTGACTTTTGTATGATTAAAAGTGTTTTTGAATGATTAATGTTTGTTTATTAAACTGATTTTAGAATCATTTAAGAGGAAAGAAATTAAAGAGTGAGACAAATTATCAGTAGAGAGAGAAAAAAAATTAGCGAGGGAATGATAATAATTTAAGGGGGAGAGAAAAAAAATTAGAGATGAGGAGGGATAAATATTTTATAGAGAGAAAAAAACGATAGAGACAGAGAGTGTGAATAATTTAGAGAGAGAGAGACACAAAATGAGATAGAGACAAAAGATTTAGAAAGAAACAAATGGATGGGATGGAGAGCTAAAAAGTTGGAAGAGAGGGACAAAAACTTTGTAGAGAAAAAAAAAAGCTAAAAAGAGGAGTTTAAAAATTTTAGAGAGAGAAAACACGTTAGAGGGATAAATTAAAAAAAAAAAAATCAAAGTTTAGCAACAGCCATTTTAAAAACTAATTTTCTTTAATATTTGTCTAAAATCACCTCGTTAAATTTTTTTAAAATCACTTGTGAATCATTCCCAAACATCCCTATTTTAAAATGAAAGTGTTTTCAACCATACCAAAATCACTGACAAATTTGCCCTACATCCATTTAATAATTTAGCCAATGACATTCACATATGTATTAATTGGTGAAATGAATTGTCTCAGCTGTCTTGCAAAGCTCCAGGCATAGAACAAGCACACAAAACAACACTAGACATTCTTGATATATTGGTAAGTTACCCATGGGAGGCGAAAGCAGTGCTAACATTGACTGCTTTTGCCACTGAATATGGAGACATATGGCATCTCAACCATTATTCATTGTTGGATCCACTTGCAAAATCACTGTCAATGATCAAGCGAGTCCCACTGTTGAAGAAACAATTGGACTCTATCAAATACCGCCAAGTGCTTCTTAGCCCCAACAGTTTGATCTACAGTTGCTTGCGAGCTATGAAATACATTAGCCAACTCAAGAATTTCTCTAAATATGATATTAAAGAGCTGTCTCAGTTATCTTCTGTCCTTCGCCAAATTCCATTGGTTTCTTATTGGATTATTCACATTATTGTTGCTTCCAGAATTGAGATTTCAAGTTACTTGAATGAGACTGAGTAAGTATTCTAATGCTTAATTCTCTCGTTAATTTCGATCACTTTTTCATATTTATTGAATGATATTGGTAGCTAATTCTTTACTGAATGATCATCTTGTTTTTTTTAAAGAAAATATTGTACTTTTTCAAGCTCATTAGAGTTGTTTCCACACTTATTTGATTTTTATGGTGAGGACGATTTTTTTTTCTTCTTCTTGTTCTTTATGTCAATCTATTGGGCAATGCTGAAACAACTTAATTGTTGTGGATTATATTTTAAGCCTATTCAATTAACTCACTGATTTTGTGGCAATATTTTCAGGGGTCAATCACAAAAGTATCTGAGCGAGTTGGCCGAAAAGATCAGCTCTATACTCAATACACTTGAAAATCATCTCAACATCATTCAAGCACAACAAGGTAAATTTCAGACATGTTTGTAGAATAGCGATAATAAAATATCTTTCCACGAGCAATGTCGCTAGATCGTTACTAACGTGAAAATCATATTGTTTTTTTTTTTATATATAATGGTTGCAGAGGAGATTGATCTTTATAGATGGCTTGTGGATCACATTGATAATTTTCCCACTGAGATAACATTAGTTGTGCCTAAGCTTATTGAAGGCAAGGTTGAGGCAAAGCCTTTCATAGATGGCTCTACTCGATCGCAGGTCCTTGCCATACAAATTAATTAATTATAGTAGAAACAAACATTTTCTTTTAGATCTATTTAATACATACATTTGAGATATATATTATGCCTATACAGGTTAGAGTTGAAGATGCTTTGAGAGACAAGAATGTGATCTTGTTAATTTCTGGGTTAGATATATCTGATGAGGATATTAGAGCTCTTCATTTAGTTTACAATGAAGTGACAAAGGAGGATAAATATAAGATTGTTTGGATCCCAGTTATTCCTGAAGATTCTCTAGGAGATCAAGAAGAAGCTCGAAAGAGATACGACTACGTAAGCTCTTTGATGAAGTGGTACATTGTGCCATACACTACCAAAATTGCAGGTTGGAGATATCTCGAGGAGAATTGGCAACTTAGACAAGACCCATTAGTTGTTGTTATGAACTCCAAATCGAGGGTTGAATTTTCAAATGCAATCCATTTAATCCGAGTTTGGGGAACTGATGCTATTCCATTCACAAGTGGAAGAGCTAATGCTTTATTGGGAAAGAATTGGCCTGAGTCCACCCTCTTAAAATTTATTGACCAACCAAGATTGCAAAGTTGGGTACGTAATATAATTATCTTTTTTCATTCATCGCCACATATTTATGTGTTTTTGCAATGTTGTTTTAAATTGGTGTACTTTATGTCTTGACATATCAAATATTTCATATATTTGTTAGGTCAATCAAGAGAGGAGCATCATATTTTATGGAGGAAAAGATCCTAATTGGATCCAACAATTTGAAGAGAAAGTAGTAGAAATTAAGAACGACCCATACATAAAAGAAAAAGGAAATACATTCGAAATTGTACGTGTGGGACGGAACGTCAAAGGAGAGAATGATTTTACACTTACACCTCGTTTTTGGATCACACAATGGGGTTACTTCGTAATCAAGAGTCAATTAAAAGGTTCAAGTGCGGCTGAAACAACAGAAGATATTTTACGACTGATATCTTACGAAAATGAAAATGGTTGGGCAGTTTTAGCAGTTGGCTCAGCTCCATTGCTGGTAGGTCGCGGCAATTTGATTTTGGGAGTGCTCCAGGATTTTAACAAATGGAAAAGAAATATGAACATAAAAGCCTTCCCTGATGCATTTAGAGATTACTTCACCGACTTAAATCTCAAATTTCATACTTGTGAAAGAATGACTCTTCCTGGATTTAGTGGGTGGATTCCGATGATAGTAAATTGTCCTGAATGTCCTCGCTTCATGGAGACTGGTATAAGCTTCAAGTGTAGCCATGGCCGTCCTGAGCTGTGAGCTGTGAGCTGTGATGATATATCGAACACATATGTTGGGCATATTATGTGCTTTATAATACTAAATGTACTACTAAATAATACGAAGCGATTTGATTGCATCTTATTGTATTACTTTTATTAATTCGTGCCGGTTAGGCCGGAAAGCTATATTGGTATTTTTTCTTCTTCTTCTTGTTTCTTTTTTTCACTACGGTTACAAGAATTAAATATTTAAACTCACTAATGACTTGAATGAAAAATAACTTATGACATGAAATAGTGCCATTTGTCGGCTAAAAATAGAGCACAAACAAAGGACTGATTCTAGTAAACTTCTGGCTAAAGTGATATATAAATAAATCGACTCCACATTTAAAGGTGTGAGGAAGTTTTAAATTGTAAATGTATAGGATTATATCTATGAAAAAAAAAATGTATAGGATTATACAATTAAAGAAATTTAGAAGAATTTTATTATAAAAAAAACAAATTTAAAAGAATCGATAAATATACCTAACTTACACCAATGAGCTAGATACATTTTAGGGCTAAATACACTTTTGGTACCTGAAGTTTGAGGCTAGTATTTATTTGGTCCTTGAAGTTTCGAAAGAGACACTTTTTGTCCCCGAAGTTTGAGAATTTGTTCTAAATAGTCCTTGAGAACTTCTTTGACCGTTAATTAACTAATTGTAATATGATGTGGTAGTTAGATTTTCTTACCATACATCATTGATTTGAAAAAATGTATTAATTTAATATTATTTTTTGAATGAGGTGACATTTCTCTCTCTTTCTCCCTTCTCCAATGAATCTCGCTGCTGTCGTCGATGCTGCCTTCCACCACTCCAAATGCCATCGCCGTTGCCTTCCTCCAACAGCAATTGTCAGGGGCACAGATCTAAAAACGAAAGCTTTATTTGGAATGACTTTATTCTACTTCTATCTGGAACAAAAGAGTTATTTCTCCTTCATTCCATATATGCTTGGAACAACGAAGAAGGTTTCTTCGTCGTTGGTTGACTAAACAACATAGTTGCAAGGAAAATGGTGGGTACTAGTAGCGACTTTCAACGGCGATGCGAGGGCACTCTGATAAGAGTGGCTAATGAAAAGGGAGGCAGTAGGTGGCTATGAAATTCTTCGGAGAGGGGAAGAAAAAGAGAGGAAGGAGAAGATGAAAAGAGAGAGAAAGTCAAGTTTTAAAAAATAATATTAAAATAATATAGTTTGCCAAATCAGCAATGCACAATAATCTAACCACCACATCATCTTATTGTTGATAACTAACGGTCAAAGAAGTTCAAGAACTATTTATAACCATTTTTCAAATCTTGGGGATTAAAAATGTCCATTTTAAAACTTCAAGGACTAAATAGACACTAACTCCAAGCCTTAGGAACTAAAAGTGTATTTTGCCCAAGAATTTGCTATGTAATTTTTTTTAGATGAAGAATACTTTATAAAATATATAAATTTTAGTTGTTCACATGAAATTTTGAAGAAAATTTGTGTAAAATGAACTTGATTTTATTTATATTTGAGTATAGTTACAATCTCTAAAATGTTCCTCTGATTCTTTCTCTCTCAAATGTAAAATTGTCTTGAGGGCTTCACAACTTGTTCTTGAGCACACTTGTTGATATTCTTGGATCAACTATTGACATGTTGATCTGCTTGGATCGGCCTCTGGCTTGATGATTTTTTTAGATAAGCTTTGGCATATTGATCTTCTTGAAGAATTAATCGAAGTCTGAAATCTCATGCACTTCAAATGTCTTCAACTTTGTCCTCAAAGTCTTCAGGTCTTCAAAGATATTTCATTCTTTATGGTTTTCAAGTCTTCAGGGAGCCTTCAGTCTTTAGAGCATCTTTGGTCTTTAGAGAGAGTCTTTAGTCTTCTGGAAGTTTTTGCTGAATTCTCTAAATTCTGAATTCTTTGACCATTTTCCTGAAAGAGGGGATGACCTTCTCTATTTATAGAAGGTTAGATGGGATTGGAGCCTATTTGATTGTAAGCTCACTGCCATGTGACACAATCTAAATGGATCAATTTATGTACACCATCACATACAAATGGGGCAGTTTGAGTAGATTAAATATTCAATTGGCCATAAGATAGATGATAGGAATGAACACTTCCCCCCCGCAGTGGAAGACATGATTTTTAATGTAACGCCCGGCTTATTTAGGAGCATTAATTTTGAAATTTTGGAACTAAGTTGGAATTTTTTTTTTTAAAATAAGTATTTTGGATTTTTGGAGTTAATTTGAAATTGGAAGTTTAATAAAGGGCATTTTTGTAATTTTCTTAAAAATTTTCCCTCATCCTTATCTTCTTCTCATCTCCTTCTTCTTCCTATCTTTCCTCTCCTTCTCTCCCGAAAGCCTCTCTCTCTCACCGAAATCTCTCTCTCTCTCTCTCTCTCTCTCTCTCTCTCTCTCTCTCTCTCTTTCTCGTTGGTCTCTCTCCCTCCCGTTAGTCTCTCTCTCTCTCCAACGACAGCAAGCTTCGCATTCTTCTTCCTTGTGGTAGCTACGTCGCCAGTCAGATCTCCTCACCGGAGTGCCTGCTGCCATTCACCAGACCCGTATGCGCCCAGCCCCGCCGCTCACCAGCCTCTCCGTTCGCCGTTGTTCGCTCAGCTGGTCAGATTGTCGAGCTCCCAGATTCGCTGAACAGAGCAACAAGCCGCTGTTTCCTAAGTCCAACCATGATATCTCTCTCCCTCTAGTTTTAAGCATAGACAGCAAGTGGGTGTGCTTCGAGTTTGTGTTCCAGCAAAAAATTTGATTCGTTTTGAGGTAAAGTTTGTTTTGGTTAGATGAATTTTTGGACTATTTATGTGATTTAGAGATTAATCCATAAAGTTGGATTCAATTATAGGTTACCCATAACATTAGGGCCTTGGTTTTGTGAAATCAAACCAATTGGAATTATTTTCAGCAGTGATTCGAGTTCAAAATCTAAAGCGAGTTCATGGGTAAGTGTTCCAATAACGACTCGAATTGATTTATGGGTGTTAAACTGAGTTTTAGGGGCCTTTTTGTGGAATTTAGGGACTGTTTTAGTGTTTTATAATTTACCCATAATGCGTGAGATCTTATTCAAGGTTACCCATTATGTTAGGAGGCCGGATTGTCGAGTTCGGACCACTTTGACATCGATTTCAGCAAGTAAGGGTGTTATTGGATAAGTTTGTATTGGGTAACTTTGTTTCAACTTAATTGAGTTCATGGTTGGAGTTTAAAATGACTTGTTAATTATTTTTCAAGACTTTGTTTGGCGTTTCAGGCTCACGTACTCAATTTATGGGCAACCTTGAACCTTGGAGTTATTTGAGTAAGTAGTTATTTGGATATTAAGCCCCTTTAAGTTCTTAAATGATTTAGATTTATGTTTGATAAATTGCGAATTGTGACAGTATGCTTGAAAGTGATGTTCGTGAGGTATGTAATGGATGGTAGTTATATTTGGAAGTTGCTTGAGCTAGAAATGGCCTAAGTTGTGGCTATAAAGGAAATAAGGGTTTAAAGTTACAAGTTCATTCTAGTTAGCATGTGAATTATTTTAAGAGTTTTCCCAAGGTTGTGATTGGATGAGTTTGGGCGTATTTATGATGTTTTGTGAATAATCAATGTTTGCCTAAATATGGGTATGTGGAAGATGGTGTGATTGGTTGAACTATCCTGAGTTGTTCTTGAGCTTAAGTTACTTAAGTACGTGACAAAATTGTAATAGGGGCCTAATTTACTTTAGAATGCTCAAGACTATTGACTCTATTATGATATCCAAAAGGTCTAGGTTGTGTGTTATGTTTATTGTGCGCAACTCGTTAGAGTTTGGTTATAAAAGGGAGCCTTGGAATACCTGAATGATCATAAGTGGTTAAGCAAGAGTCTACATGTGATGCTGAGATATTTGACAGAGTTTAGAATGTTTGAAACACTTAAGTGGTTGGCTAAAGTTTAGTTTTCTCGAGATATGGATGAATTGATCTTGTGTAGAGCACCGGAGTTATTGGGTTGAATTAGTGGTTGAATTAGAATACCTTAAGGGTATACAGTGACCAGTGGATTGTCCTAAATTCTAGTGTGTTTAGGGGACTGGATTCTGAATAAAATAACTGGAGGGTAATAGGTCGCTGGAACATGTATGGGCTATAGTTATGCAAAGTGCTGATTTAGGAATGTGGTATCGGGGCGAAAGTCCATACTTGAAATTCGTGTTTGCGATCTATGGTGCAAGGTCACAAAGATGCATTTGTGGTTGTTTATGGAAGGTGAGCCTGGGTCATATGCTACAAATAACTTTTAGAAGAATGAGAAGTGGGTTGTTTTAGTGCTGGCCTAGGAAGTAGGTAGCCTTTCGAATTGGTCCGTTAGGATTGGTGTTCGCCCATATATATATATGAGGCGTAAGACGTTGTAAATGTTGGAAAGGCGTGAGGGTTGCTTCCTCTCTTTGTTTATGTGAATTAGGGGGTGATTCCCCATTATATGTGTTTGCTAACTTCGAGCCAGTTTGTGCTTGTGATTCAGGCATGATGGATGAATGTGGTAAGGTGGATTGACCCTAGAGGTCCCAAAAGCGTTGTGAAAGTACAAAGGCCTGTTAGATTGGTGCTACCTACCCTATCTCTGTCGTTTTGTGCGAGTTCGTAAGTCTAGAATGCATGTGATGTGGTGAGCATAAGAGATGCATTCCCTTATTGCCGATGTGCTAGCTTAGGGGTAATTTCCCTATTATGTTGAGCATAGGGGATGCGTTCCATATTGCCTGTGTGCTAGCTTAGAGGTGATTCTCCATTATGTTGAGCGTTGTTTGCTAGCTTAGGGATGTTTTTCCCACTATGTTAAGCGTAGGGAATGCGTTCCCTATTGCCTGTGTGCTAGCCTAGGGGTGATTTCTCTATTGTGATGAGTGTGAGGGTTATAGGCCTTCACAGGTTTGGGTTCTAGATTACAAGACTCGCAGATATGATATGAAGTTAGGGTTAGGGAGTGGTGATTGTTGAGGAAGGTTAAATGGACTTTTAGAATAACTGGAGTAAGTATTTGAAATCTAAGCACGAGTGTGAATAAGGGCAGTTTTCTTCTTGATATGGTTTCTTTAAATGTTGGACCCTTAAGTGGGCTACTTACTGAGTATGTTTATACTCATCCTTGCTACTTTGTTTGTTTTGCAGATGGTGCATATCCACGAGGTGGGAGATGAGGGCGATGACTTGCCAAGACTATCGAGATTCCACCTAGTTTCCTTTTCTTGTTGTTACTCTTAGTTTTTAGCTTGTTCTTTGATGTAGTGTGTTGGTTTGTAAAATTTAAATATTCTTTAGTTTCGTGTGTTTGGTTAGAAACTCTTAGGTTTGATTGTCTGTTGGTTGAGCTCAGCACTATGTATCGTAGTTTGGTGGGTGTTGAGTCTATTTCCTGAATTATAGAAGTGCTCATGTCTTTTCCAAGTCTTTGAAAATTTTGGTTTTCTTATAGTTACGTCGCCATGCTGCCGAAAGTTCGGGCATGAGCAGGGTAACTAAGGCGTGCTTCTGCATTAAAGAGTCGTAGTAGGTTCGGGGCTTTACATTTAAACAATCTAGAAATCAACTTTAATTTTATTTAGAAGTAAACTAAAATAATAAGGTTATGCAAACTTATATTGGTGAAACATGGAGAATAATTCTTCTGAGTCTGTACTTCTTGTATTCCAGTGAATCTCCATGTGTTCTATCGAATCTAAAATCTCCACATGATCTTTCTTGCTATGACTTGAACACAGGACCAAGGTTGTGGGAACCACTTGATAGAAAATCCATACTAGAAAAATTCCTAGATAATTATGTGTATAGGAGAACTCTCTCTTTGGCTCAACTCAAGGGTCCTATTTATAAGGACTTATGTTGAGGATCCCATATTGGAAAGATGAAGAGAGAACTCACAATTTATAAGATACATGAGCTACTCCCTCATACCCAATTGGTTTTGAGATGGAACCTCATATTTATCTAATATGATATCAGAGCCTATGCCTATGAAGCCCAAATAGGTATTCAGTCTAAAAAAAATTGTGATTCGACTCAAGAATGATGAACCCAAAGAGGTACCATCTTGAAGGGATATGTTGAGGATCCCACATCGAAAAGATAAAGAGAGACCTCACAATTTATAAGATATATGGGCCACTCCTTTTATTGCCAATTGGTTTTGAGATGGAACCTCATGTTTATCTAATAATTAAGTTAGGGTATAATTTTTGCCATAAAATCAAATAATATATTTTAATATTATTATATTAAAAAAATATTTTTAACATATTTGAATCTCATTCAAATCTCCTATAATATATATTTACCTATTTAAATCACATTCAAATTTCATATATATTGTTTCCTTTAATGTATCTAATACATTAATACATTAATATATTATTCTCTTTAATCTTTATTGTATCAAATACAATAAATATAATTTTCCTTATTTAATATATCCAATATATATTAAACTTTAATTTGAACATTTTAAAATTTTCTTTCCAACTAGTTTGATCATTTAAGTGTTACCTATGAGCTAGCAAGAGAACTTTATGGACCTACAAATTATAAGCTCCAATAATACAAAATTTGTAACGACCCGGATTCCTACGACTTTCTAAACGCGGAAGCACGACCTAGTTACCTCGCTCATGCCCAAAATTTCGGCAGCATGACGACGTAACTAGAGGAAAACCAAATTTTTCAAAGACCTGGAAAAGACATGAACACTTCTATAATTTAGAATATAGACTCAGCACCCACCAAACTACGATATATAGTGCTGAGCCCAACCAACAGACAGTCAAACCTAAGAACTTCTAACTAAATACACGGAAGCAAAGAATATTTAGGATTTACAACCAAAAGCATATCAAAGAACAAAGAAACAAAACTAAAAGCTAAATAGGGAAAAGAATTGTGGTGGAGTCTCCATAATCTCGTCAAGTTGTCGCCTGCGTCATCCACCCCGTGAATGTGCACAATCTGCAAAACAAACAAAATAGCAAGGATGAGTATAAACATACTCAGTAAGTAGCCCACTTAAGGGTCCAATGTTTAAAGAAACCATTTAACCTTCCACAACATTCACTACTAACCAAACCTAACTTCGTGTCATACCTGCGAGTCCTGTAACCTAGAACCCAACCCTGTGAAGGTCTATAACCCTCACACTCATCTCAATGGATAAATCACCCCTAGGCTAGCACACAGGCGCTAGGGAACGCATTCCCTACGCTCAACATAGTGGGGAATCACCCCTAAGCTAGCTCACAGGCGCTAGGGAACGCATTCCCCACGCTCAACATAAATCTCTGAGGTCCTCACCCCTATGCTAGCACCAACGGCAATAAGGATCGCAACCCTTATGCTCGTCACAAATCTCTGGGGATAACGCCCCTATGCTAGCCTCATCAACACAAAAGTTGTCCTGGCACGTACATCTGCTTCTTAATCTCAACTCATCAACCATCCAACTACCACTCGCACACCCTACCTGAGTCCATCCCGGTATGGCATTGTCTCGAGCACTACCAACGAGCCATGTAACTTAGGTTGACTAAGGCCGTGAAAGAAAGTAACTCTCACGCCTTGATAGGACGTATAAAGCTTTATTTAATCACACTTAACTCTTCTTAGTTTGATAGTTTTTATGTGTTTTCATGTTTATTTTGTAGGGATTCGAGCAAAAGACATATTTGGAGACTCTATGTCGAATAACAATTCAAACGAGCCAAACCGGAGGTCAATCGGACACCTGAGCAAAAAGTTAGAGCAAAATTACCAAATCTGTCCAGGGAGCAGCGTCTCGACGCCGCTCAACGCCATGCTCGACGCTGCGGCTTGGCATGCTCGACGCTACTCAACGCTAAGATTCTGTCTTTGCTCAACGCCGCTCGACGCTGCGGTTTGGCTTGCTCAACGCCAGTAGTGTCTCAACGCCATGCTCAACGTCGCTCAACGCCATGCTCAACGTCGCTCAACGCCACACGAACAAGCGATTTTTCTTTCCTTATTTGCTAGAGCAGCGTCTCAACGCCACTCTTGGCGTCTCGACGCTGCCCCAACCTTATTTATAGCACTTTTTCACTCTAGGGTTAGGACTTTTGCCTCCTTTTCTTAGACTTTTAGAGAGAGCTTTTGATAGCTTTTCTCCTTCTATTTTTACACTTTTATTGGGGCAAATCGAACCATGTTTAACGGGAGATATACTATCACGATGCTTGGCTAAATTCCACGTTTTCCAGTTCAGAGGTCGGCTGCAACCAATTGCAATGTTGTGAGGCTTGAACCTTAACTTAGTTTTCTTTCAATTGCAAGTATTCTTTAATTCCCGTGTTAATTTTATAAGTATGTATTTTGATTAAATTGACGCCTTAATCACTCTACATATTTTATTGCTAATCATGATCATGATCCGTAATTGTCATGTTGAATGAACCGGTAGCATTAGGATTATCACATGTGTATGTTTGTGGGTTTCCATGATACATGGCTTGCATGTTTAATTCTAGGAATTAAAGAAGCTTCTTAATTAGGTGAAAGTTGTTTTACCTGATTAGTTGTTTTGGTCGTTCCAAGGTTCGTAATGCCTTTATCTAAATAATTTGGAGCAGTTTCGTCAAAATTGTTTAGGTAATTAGCGTTAACTTGACATTCGTTAGAGTTAATGAATTTAGGGAATTTGTTACTTTTGGGGTTTCCTGATAAGTTGACTAAGTGCTTGTATGATTAAGTTAAACTTTTTGTGTGCCTATGATCAATTTTGCAATTGGATAAAACCGTGCCTTTGAATTGGAACTTGGTAAGATTTGACCTATCTTTATTTTTATCTTATGTTTTATTTTATTTAGAAAAACACAAAATCCCCCATTTTATTTGTTTTCTCCTTTGCAAATTTAATTTGAGAAATTGATATTTGGTTCCCTGAGATCGACCCGGTCCACTTAATGCTACAAGTAGCTTAGGATCGGTTTATAAATTGTAATTTGACGAGCCATCGACAAGCTCGATTCACGTCTACATACAATAGAACATCACCCCTCTATGCTAGCATACAGACAATAAGGGACGCATCCTTTATGCTCAACATAATGGGGAATCACCCCTAAGCTAGCACCACAGGCCATAAGGATCGCAATCCTTACGCTCAACATAATGGGGAATCACACATAAGCTAGCACACAGGCCATAAGGATCGCAATCCTTACGCTCAACATAATGAGGAATCACCCCTAAGCTAGCACCACAGTGAAGGAACACAATCCCTCACTCTCATCATATCTAGTCAACCTAGAGTTTCAGACTCGCCCAGGAGAGACATAAGGTCAGGTGGCTCTAATTTATCACGCTCCTTGAAATTTTCGCACTACTTTTGGAGTCCTTAGGGTAATCTACCATACCAAATTCATTTGTTAATTCCGGACCACATTCACCACCTGGCCTGTAGTTCACAAACACATACCTGTGCTAACGACTTATAGTCCTCCATCCCTTAAATCCAGAATTCAATCTTCGAACCACCCTAGAAATCAAGTCGACCAACAATCCTCCACTCATATTCGAACCCATCTGAAACATCTTAAACCCTTAAGATGTTCTAGATCAGTCTTTAGCCCAAACCAACCACTACAACGCCTTGCTCTCAGTCAGTTCATTACCACCCGTAGAAACTATACCTCAACCAATCATTCAAGAGTTTCAAGCATTCTGAGTAAATCAATAATCTATGCGCAAAACCTTTAGAGAACTACGATAAGCTTATAAACATTGCAATCAAACACAATCACCATTCCTAAACCTCGAGCACAAACTAATTCAAGATTTAACTCCATTACCAAGCTCGACAAGTTCTTCCGAATTGATTACTTGCAACCACAAATACCTAATTGCAACCCTTCTAAATATCACAACAATGTTCAGGAATGTTACAAACCCAATCACTATCATAGGCATACTTGTAAAGTACTACTCTTGCTATTTATAATGAGCTTGGGTCTTTAAGCCCCTATTACCATTTTAATATGTGCTTAAGCAACTTAAACTCAAGGACAATTCAGGATGATTCAACCATTCACACCATGACCCACATAATCATAAAAGACGTGTATATTTCATCACAAGCACCACAAACATGAGCCAAATTCATTCAACCACAACTTTAGGTAAACTATTAAGGTCCTACTCGTGCTAACTTCAATAACTTGATTCTTTAAGCCCTTAATCTCCTTATAGCCATAGACTTAGGCCATTGAGCTCAAAACTACCCCCAAACGGATCCATTAACCATTACATGCTTCCTAGAAACGATTTCAAACATACAATTCACCAATTATAAATATCAAGCACACATACAATTCATTTAAGAACTTAAAAGGCTTAAATCCAAATAACTACTTACACAATAACTCCAAAGTTCAAGTCGTCCCGAACTCGAATACTTGATCTTGAATCTCCAAATAAGTTTCCAAACTTCACAAAAAGTTCCTAGCATAAAGCTAATTAAATCCCCAATTCACATTTAGCCTTAAATGTGTTAAAGCACACCATAACCACATGAAACTTACCCCAAACAGTGACCCAAAAAGTGCTGGACAGCAGCTTAAACGATCCAAATTCGCCTAATTCGACCTTCAATCACATTGGGTATTCTAGATTAAAATCCAAAACATTATGGGTTAGTTTCAATTTACTAAATCAACCCTTCAATTCAATCCTAAAACCCATAAATCACTTTGAATCATTGATGTAACACTTACCCACTCCAACCGAACTTATGCACAGCTTGATCGAACACCGAGCTTACTGGAATCTGACCCGAAACACTTCTCTTCCTTGCTGTATATACTGAATCGAGAGGAAAAGAAAAAGAAATGGTGGCCGGCGACAACTGCACGGGAAGGGAGTTCTGGCTGCGAGCTGCTCAATTCGGCGAAGCTGGGCGCGACCTGACCGGCAGAGCAAGACGCGGCGAACGGAGCTGGATGCCGGAAGCTTCTGCAAGGGTTGGCCGGCGGCGTCTCCCGTGAAGCTGCTGTGGTGAGGAGCTGATCGGCGGTGGAGCTGCTAGACTGTCGGCGGGGAAGAGAGAGAGAGAGAGAGATCGAGGGAGGGAGAGAGCTGCCGGTGAGGGAGAGACCTTCGGGAGAGAAGGAGAAAAAAATAGGAGAAAATGGAGAAGAAGATGAGGATGAAGGAAAAAAAATATTTGTTTATTTTATTATTATTATTATTTTCCAAAAATACCCCCAAATACTTATAAATTTCCAAATATGCCCCTTTTCTCATTCCAAATTTCAAATTAACCTCAAAATTTAAATTACCTAATGACAATCATTCCAACTTAATTTCCAAAATTTGAAATTAATGCCCGTAAAAAAGCCAGGCTTTACAAAATTAATTAATTAAACTCTTTGATAAATTAATTTTCATTCATTAACTCAAAGTCACTCCACTATAGACCTAGAGTTGCACTCTTATGCACTATAGGACAAGTTGTGCCTATGGATATAACCATTACATACAAGTCGATCATTCACAAGTTGTTCGTAATTACGGCTGGGTCAAAAGTTCGTTTTATCCCTGTAGTTACATCATATACCTTAAATACCATTGGATCCTCTAATGAACAATTTGTTTATGATCCAATCATAAACAAATTCTCTCTCAAGCCAATGGGAGGGTGAGGCTCCATTCATCTATTTTCTTTTATATGGAAATGAATGAACTCCATCTTGTGAAACTTATGCTCCCAACTCCCTAATCGATCAAGTCTCCAAAATAGTAGACTTATTGAATCTGCTACAAAATCCACTCTCACCCATGCGAATCAAAGGACAAGCCCTCACAGGCAGGAGTTCATAACTCACTCACGATTAAAATCAAGTTGCATATGATCATCCTGTTGAATATTAATCCTTTTCAATTTAAATATTTCATAGGCCAATCTTATACAAACTCATTGTATATGATACCCCTACTATCACATGTCTCCACGTGAATGATTTAGATAAAATTATTTTTGTAACTATTACAAAGTGGATCGTATCAATAGTGTTACCAGGATAAGGTACCCAACCTTATCCATATACTATAGCTCTTTATGTTATTTATTGAACATGATCATCTCGTATGTTAACTACTTACTGTTCAAGATTACACTAATAACCTTGGATTTTTATGTAATGGATAATATAAATTACAAATAAAAACAATAAAATAATTATCAAATAATTATTAAATATTAAATCAATAATTACGAGGCTTTTGGGCATAATCCTAACAATAAACATGTGACATTATTTAATTTTCTCATTTAATATCATTTAATTTAATTTTGAGACATGTTAATTTTTCATTGGTCCCAAATTAAATAAATAATTTTTTCATTAATTTAAAATAATAATGATGTGGCGATTTGTGACTGGCCAAAATTTCTCATTCAACAATAGTTTTTTCCCTAATTCATTTTCTATTTTTTCTCAATGTTTCCATGATATAAAAAAGGGAAAAAAAGTTCTCTCTCTACCTACAAATTCATAAATAATCGAAAAAATTGCTTAAAGTAACCTAAAGAAAAAAACTTCTACATATATGGCCAGACTTTTGAAAAAAGATTTTTTTTTTTACTTTTTTAAGGAGTGAAATTTCCTTTGTACCTCTGAGTTAAAAGAAACATCAAATGACCAAAATTTCCATCTCATCTTTCATCTCTATCTTCTTCTTCTCTCTCCTCTGTGTTTTTTTTTCTTTTCCTTCTCCTCTTTCATTCCAACATGGCTTGAGCACCAATGACTCATCTTCAATGCCCTCGTTGTCATTCATCTATAATCAGTTACAATCATTTTTAGGTGGAAGAATCAAACGAGCTACCCTTCCATCATGTAGATCTCAAAAAGTTATACGAAATTAAAAAAAAAAAAACTTCATCCAACTTGGTCAATTGAGCTCAAAGTTATGGCATCTCAAAGTTTAAACTTAGATTCTTTCGGTCTTCAAGGGCATTAAAAGTCAAGGTTGTTTATAAGCATAATTATAAAGAACATGAAAAAACATATAAAAATGAGTGGTCTTTAGCTATCAAATGAAATTATTTCAAAGGAGATATGATCAAAATACGATCCCACACTACATATATCATGAGTATATAAGTGAGGAATGATATCATGGGTATATAAGTGAGGAAAATTATTTCCATTTGTATGAGGCCCTTTGAGTGGAACCAAAAGCAAAGTCATGAGGGATGGGCTTATGTCCAAAGTGGATAATATCATATAATTGTGGAGATAGGTGAAGGTTATGTTGTCCTTAACAACTGTGACTAAAAGTCAAGATCCTTTAAAGTTTTACTATGATCGTAGTGCGAATAATTACTCTCTATTCTTGTTTGTTTGTTTTTAGCTCAACAAATTGCGAGGATCAAATAATTGATATTTGGAATGGTAATTTGTCACACCCCCTCCAGGCTCACTTGCCTAACCTAGGAAGGAATGTGAAGACAGAGAATACTAGCCCTCTTACTAGCACTCCCAGCCGAACTTAACATCCACCTGGAACTGTACACAACGCAATATGTATGAACAAGTAAAATTGAGCACACAATTGCACACATGAGCAAGATACATTCAGTCCCTCATACGAAGTATGCATACTAAGTCATAACATACTTAAGTCTATTACAACCCAGCTAGAATGCTTTTATTTCAAAACTATATGCATGTAGAAGATATATACAAGGAGCTAAAGAGGCGTGGTGGCAAATAGGTCTTGATGAGGCTAAGCACCGGGAACTCGTTTGCTACCTGGGAAGAGAAAACATGTTGAAAACGTGAGCTGGGAAGCCCAGTGAGTGACTACTTTATTAGAATATGCATTCAAAGATAAAGTATCAAAAGTACTTCAACAAGAATGCCAATTTACAAGATTTAAGCACCATGAAAAATAATGCATAAGAACTCATAATAAAGAAAATTTGTAGCATGGTGCCCTTCCAAACCCTAGCTGTGGCAGAGTTCTCTCTAAACCAACAGCTCCAATATCTCTCTCACGTGCACGTGGAATGTCATTTAAGCTCATTGGTCTCCCCTAATACCTTCTCCATGTCCTTCAGTATTGGGGCCAGACCAACTACCACTCGAATACCTCCTCACTGTCCTTCAGTATCTCTCCCCTAGGTACCTTCTCTGTGTCCTTCAGTACCGGGGGTTAATAAAATGCTAGGCATGCTTAAAATATTTAGATACATAGTTTGGAATCTCATTCAGAAAGTTCTCAACATAAACACAAACTTTCATTTTAAACAAGCTTCCAAATGTTGACTGTCATGCTTGAACTCGGAGTAACAACTAGTTACAATTATGCTTAACTTTCATTTATGAATAGGAGTTCAATGAAACATGAATATAAATTAGATTAATCATGCTTCAATATCCATAACTAGTAAGCTTTTGAATAAAGATCAAAGCATAGGTTTTCAAACAAAGTCACTCACAATCACCGGAAATCTCCCAAGGCTTATAAGCTTCGCCTATCTTCGTTTGCCCTGAAAATGAATTCCATAACATTAATCCCTTTTCTACTTCGCCCAAAATTAGATCTAATTCAGTCACATAACTCATAGCATAGCAATTTAACACACTTGGGCTGTAAGGTATAACAAATTGGAAGCACATCTTCCTTACTCTTTCTCTAGCCCTTTCTCTTTTGAACCAAAAATTACAGATTCAACTTCCAGCATGGGTTTCTCAATATTTAGAAAAACAACCACCAAAATTTATTTGATAACCCTCAAATACAATGTCTAAACTTACTTACCTCAAAATTTGAGCTTCTAATTCGTCCTCATGAGCTCTAAATCTTCAGATTTCCTCACCCTGTTCTGCTGGCCGAGAAACTGGAACACCTCTCGGTTTTCTTACTTTTTCACGACCTTACTCTTCGTATTTTCTCACAAAACTTTCCAGATAAATTCTTCATTCAATTTATGAGATTTTGGCTCAAGAATCATCGAATTTTCTTAAGTAGATTGAGAGATATGACCATTTGAAGTTGACCCCTTCCAGCTGCCTATTGAATTCACAAGGAATGGACAGCTCCTACTTCAACAATCCGTGAATCATGCACATTGGACAGCTCCTACTTGATCAATCCATGAGTCATACTCATTGGCCAGCTCCTACTTCCTCTTTTAGACCTTAAGTCCTATTAAATCTTCCTAATCCATAAACAAACTTTAGCTAATTTAATTAGAAATTAAAGCTTTTGCATTCAACACATAATACACCCAATGTATACTCAACTTGCTCATTACCTTAACTTACTTCAACTCAACTCTTAATATGATTATCTCAATGCCTAACTTGTCTCCTTATGAAGCTTTGTGCACGTTATAATCCACAACTTAGGAAATTTCCAAATTCAACCACTGCATTCCTTCAGTGCAACCTATACCAATTTACGTGTATCAAACTTCATGTATAAATGCAATAAGATTAAAAGAGAGTTTAGGGCTTACAATTTATTACCCCCTTAAAGAGAATTTCGTCCTCGAAATTCAGCAACGTCATTAGCTCGCAAATAGTTGTGGGTACTTTTCCTTCATCTGATCTTCACTCTCCCATGTGGTTTCCTCAACGCCGTGGTTCCTCCACAATACCTTCACCAATGATATCGTCTTATTCCTGAGTACTTGCTCCTTCCTATCAAGTATTTGTGTAGGTTCCTCTTCATAAGTTAAATTCTCTTTGATAGCGGAGTATGTCTCTAAATGTTTCATTCCTGGCCACCAATAATGACTCTTCAAGGTCTGGTACATCTTTGTACTTCCCGGATGCATAGCATAAGCTGAACTATGCGCTTCCTACAATATTGCATTTCTCAAAACTGTATCTTTAGGTACACATAATCTTCCACACTTCATTAACGCTCCATCAACTCTCACCTCATAATCCGCTCTCTGCTGCAACTTCACTTCTTCCACTAGTTTCTTGAGAACGGGGTCCATAGCTTGACCTGAGATAACGTCATTAATTAGGGTAGGCTTTACCTGAAAATGAGCTAACAAATTTCCTTTTTCAGTAACCGACACTACTGCGTTAAAACTCTTAAATTCTTCTAACAGGGTTACTTTGACAGTATTAATTAAACCCTTAGGTTGCTTCAACTTCCTGCTCAATGCATCAGCTACAACATTAGCCTTCCCTGAGTGGTATTCAACAGTACAGTCATAGTCTTTTATCAACTCGAGCCACCTCCGCTGCCTTAAGTTCAACTCCTTCTGCTCAAAGATATATTTCAAACTCTTATGATCCGTGTAAATATGACACTTCTCACCGAATAAATAATGCCTCCATATTTTTAGAGCTAACACCACCGCTGCGAGCTCTAAATCATGGGTGGGATAATTACATTCATGCTTCTTTAGCTGCCTTGACGCATACGCGATCACTTTCCCTTCCTGCATAAGTACACATCCAAGGCCCTGATGTGATGCATCACAGTAGACCTCAAACTCTTTTCCCGAGGTAGGAAGAGTTAGTACCGGTGCTGTCACAAGCCTGTTCTTCAATTCCTGGAAACTTTTCTCACATTCATCATTCCACTGGAACTTCGTGTTCTTTTTTGTCAACCCGGTCAAGGGAAGGGCTATCTTTGAAAACCCCTCGACAAACCGTCGATAATATCCAGCAAGTCCCAGAAAACTACGGACTTCAAAAACTGAAGTGGGTCGTTCCCACTTGACTATAGCTTCTGTCTTTTGGGAATCTACTTGAACTCCGGATGCTGACACAACGTGTCCCAAGAACACAATCTGATCCAACCAAAACTCACACTTACTAAATTTAGCATACAGCTTTCGATCTCGTAACGTCTGTAGCACTATTCTGAGATGTTTTGCATGAGCCTCTTCATTCTCCGAATACACCAAGATGTCATCAATAAATACTATCACGAACTGATCAAGGTAGGGATGGAATACCCGATTCATAAGATCCATGAATGCTGCTGGGGCATTCGTTAAACCGAATGGCATTACCAAGAACTCGTAATGCCCATATCTTGTCCTGAAAGCTGTCTTTGGGTCATCAGTCTCCTTAATCTTCAACTGATGGTACCCTTATCGCAAATCAATTTTGGAAAACACCGAAGCACCCTTTAGTTGGTCGAACAAGTCATCTATGCGGGGCAAGGGATACTTGTTACGTATTGTTACCTTATTTAGCTGCCGGTAATCAATACACAATCCTAACGTTCCATCCTTCTTTTTCACAAACAACACAGGTGCTCCCCACGGAGATACACTCGGTCGGATATAACCCTTATCCACCAATTCCTGCAATTGGGTTTTCAACTCCTTCAATTCCTTCGGTGCCATTCTGTACGGAGCTTGAGATGTAGGTGTCGTTCCCGGAATCAAGTCTATGGTAAACTCCACCTCTCTATCAGGTGGCAACCCTGATAGCTCCTCTGGAAAGACATCTAAATACTCACGTACCACCGGAATAATCTCAGGTTTCAATTTATCTGCCGGTATTGCAACTACATGCGCGAGATATGCTGTACAACCTTTACTTAGCAATTTTCTAGCTTTTATAAATGGTATCGCACAAGTAGGCAATATCTTCCTATATCCCTTAAACACCACTTCAGTCTCGCCTGGCTTCCTCAACACGACTTCCTTCCTATGACAGTCCATAGAGGCATAATACTTAGACAAGAAATCCATTCCCAAGATAATGTCGAACTCTTGAAGTTCTAAGGGAATCAGTTCAGTGGTCATAGTTATACCATCCACTTCCACTGTACAATCCCTATAGACGCTACAGATTATCAACATAGCACCAACAGGAGTATAAATACACAATTCTTCAGATAAAGGCTCTAATTTCCCATCAATACTAGTAGCAAATATACTAGAGATAAAAGAATGCGTAGCTCCTGAATCTAACAATACATGCGCAGGTTTACCACAAATAGAAAGTGTACCCGTAATAACTTCTGGTGCATCCTCCGCCTCTTGTTGCGTCATGGCGTAGATCTTCCCTTGTTGTCGGGGTCGACCTATGGGTCCCTTTAGCTTAGAACCACTAGTTCCTTCTCCTCCAACTATCCCAGTCTTTTGCTGCTGGGTCACGGTCTTCGATATGGTTCTCTGTCCTACCTTGTCTTCCTGCATTAGCTGGGGGCATTCCCTCTTGAAGTGACCTTCTTGTCCACAATTAAAACATACATTGTCCCCACTCATACATCGACCCCAATGGTACCTTCCACAAGTGTTGCACAAAGGTTTCCTGACTGAACTAACTATCGACTCGTCGGGTTGTCCTGTACGAGAATCCCTTGCTGACCCTGTTGAGAAACTTGATACCTGCTGTCGTCTCTCCCTACTTCCATTTGTACCAGTCCTAAAGGTAGACTGCCCACCACGACGGGGTTTGAAGCTCCCTTTTTCAGAAACTCCTGGAGTGAATCTCCTAGTATCTCCTCGTTGGAACCGGTCTCGTGATGAACCAACAAAGTAAGTGGTACGTCCATCACCCATAGCTCCCTTTCCCTTTCTTTCCTCTACTGGGCTTCGCTCCACTCTTAACGCTGTCTCCACAAGCTTGGAGAACTCAGCCCACTCTGAACTTGCTGTCACAGGAGTCCGGATCTCTGTCCGTAAACCTTCCTCGAACCTTTTGCAACGATCTATTTCAATTGCAACTATGGTGGTAGTGTACTTAGATAATTCTGTGAACTTCTTCTCATACTCTACTACCGTCATCGCTCTCTGAACGAGTCTCAAGAACTCGTTCCTTTTCGCATCACGATACGAACTCGGATAGTACTTATCTTCAAACGCCTTTCGAAACTCTTCCCAACTCCAAGCTTCTCCTTTCCTGCTAACTGTTATCTTCCACCAATCATCCGCCCCTTTCTGAAGCAAGAATGTTGCTAAATCAACCTTCCTGTCTTCAGGGCATCGCATGACTCTGAAACACTTCTCAATTAGATTTAACCAAACCTCAGCATCAGCGGGGTCTGTGGTGCCCTCAAATGTCGTTGCACCCAAGGCCTTTAGCCTTTCAATGCCATACTTCTTTTCTGAGTCTATATGTGCCGACCTAACACTTTCGGCTAACCTTTGAGTAATCCTTGCAAAAATTTGTTCCTCCATATTCACCTCTGGCTGAGGATGACTAGACTTGCCCTCAGACGCCTCTCTTCCTCTACTGCCGGTAGCTTCTCGAGTTTCGGCTTCCGCTTGCCTGCCTCGTCTGCCACCTCGAGCCATGGTCCTATATTATCATCTTGTTAATGTAAATTAAAGAATGATATGCTCCTACTTAAATGCATGAACCTAGTTCCTTTCCCAAAATCTTGCTCTGATACCAAATTTGTCACACCCCCTCCAGGCTCACTTGCCTAACCTAGGAAGGAATGTGAAGACAGAGAATACTAGCCCTCTTACTAGCACTCCCAGCCCAACCTAACATCCACCTGGAACTGTACACAACGCAATATGTATGAACAAGTAAAATTGAGCACACAATTGCACACATGAGCAAGATACATTCAGTCCCTCATACGAAGTATGCATACTAAGTCATAACATACTTAAGTCTATTACAACCCAGCTAGAATGCTTTTATTTCAAAACTATATACATGTAGAAGATATATACAAGGAGCTAAAGAGGTGTGGTGGCAAACAGGTCTTGATGAGGCTAAGCACCGGGAACTCGTTTGCTACCTGGGAAGAGAAAACATGTTGAAAACGTGAGCTGGGAAGCCCAGTGAGTGACTACTTTATTAGAATATGCATTCAAAGATAAAGTATCAAAAGTACTTCAACAAGAATGCCAATTTACAAGATTTAAGCACCATGAAAAATAATGCATAAGAACTCATAATAAAGAAAATTTGTAGCATGGTGCCCTTCCAAACCCTAGCTGTGGCAGAGTTCTCTCTAAACCAACAGCTCCAATATCTCTCTCACGTGCACGTGGAATGTCATTTAAGCTCATTGGTCTCCCCTAATACCTTCTCCATGTCATTAAGTATTGTGGCCAGACCAACTACCACCCGAATACCTCCTCACTGTCCTTCAGTATCGGGGGTCAGGTTTTCTCTCTCTCCCCTAGGTACCTTCTTTGTGTCCTTCAGTACCGGGGGTTAATAATATGCTAGGCATGCTTAAAATATTTAGATACATAGTTTGGAATCCCATTCAGAAAGTTCTCAACATAAACACAAACTTTCATTTTAAACAAGCTTCCAAATGTTGACTGTCATGCTTGAACTCGGAGTAACAACTAGTTACAATTATGCTTAACTTTCATTTATGAATAGGAGTTCAATGAAACATGAATATAAATTAGATTAATCATGCTTCAATATCCATAACTAGTAAGCTTTTGAATAAAGATCAAAGCATAGGTTTTCAAACAAAGTCACTCACAATCACCGGAAATCTCCCAAGGCTTATAAGCTTCGCCTATCTTCGTTTGCCCTGAAAATGAATTCCATAACATTAATCCCTTTTCTACTTCGCCCAAAATTAGATCTAATTCAGTCACATAACTCATAGCATAGCAATTTAACACACTTGGGCTGTAAGGTATAACAAATTGGAAGCACATCTTCCTTACTCTTTCTCTAGCCCTTTCTCTTTTGAACCAAAAATTACAGATTCAACTTCCAGCATGGGTTTCTCAATATTTAGCAAACCAACCACCAAAATTTATTTGATAACCCTCAAATACAATGTCTAAACTTACTTACCTCAAAATTTGAGCTTCTAATTCGTCCTCATGAGCTCTAAATCTTCAGATTTCCTCACCCTGTTCTGCTGGCCGAGACACTGGAACACCTCTCGGTTTTCTTACTTTTTCACGACCTTACTCTTCATATTTTCTCACAAAAATTTCCAGATAAATTCTTCATTCAATTTATGAGATTTTGGCTCAAGAATCATCGAATTGTCTTAAGTAGATTGAGAGATATGACTATTTGAAGCTGACCCCTTCCAGCTGCCTATTGAATTCACAAGGAATGGACAGCTCCTACTTCAACAATCCGTGAATCATGCACATTGGACAGCTCCTACTTGATCAATCCATGAGTCATACTCATTGGCCAGCTCCTACTTCCTCTTTTAGACCTTAAGTCCTATTAAATCTTCCTAATCCATAAACAAACTTTAGCTAATTTAATTAGAAATTAAAGCTTTTGCATTCAACACATAATACACCCAATGTATACTCAACTTGCTCATTACCTTAACTTACTTCAACTCAACTCTTAATATGATTATCTCAATGCCTAACTTGTCTCCTTATGAAGCTTTGTGCACGTTATAATCCACAACTTAGGAAATTTCCAAATTCAACCACTGCATTCCTTCAGTGCAACCTATACCAATTTACGTGTATCAAACTTCATGTATAAATGCAATAAGATTAAAAGAGAGTTTAGGGCTTACATAATTGATGCTTTATCCATCTAACTATGCTTAAATTGACTACTTTCTATTGCAGTTGAACATAGGTGTAACAACTTTTTATTTTATGTTTTATTTATTTATTTTTTAAGAACACAAGCGTCACAACTTAAAATAACTATTCGTTTTTTTTTTCCAAGTTTATTTCATTTTAGTGAGCTTAAACATTTTAACGGCAAAGGATATTTAAATGCCTACACCTTAGGATTAGTTGATAACGGTTGGATCAGGTCGACAGAGGAGGCTCAAGTGACACTTTGTTCGAGGGGAAGATTATTAGGAGTGCAAACAAAGTCTTACATTGGCTAGGAAGGAGAGTGATCATGGATATACGAGTGAAGATAATTATCTTCATTGGTATGAGACTCTTTGGTGGACTGATAATCCCATGAAATGGAATTAGTTTAGCATCCTCTCTTGCTTATTCTTGGTCAAAATTGAGTGGAAAGCACACTTTTATCTTGTTTTTAGTAACTTTCTTGTTAATTTTAATTAAGAGTCGGGTTTTGTTTAGTTTTTCTTTTTCTTCTTTGTTTAGTTGGCTTAGTGTGCTTTGTTTTCCTTTTGTTTTGCAATTTAAGAAGTGAAAAAATGCTCGTTGAGGTGCTGATGCTGCAACATTGTGCAGCATTGCTCAGCATCTTACAACATTAACAGTCTGGCAGAAAACGAAAATGTGGGCCCATTTTTTATGACATAATAGTAGCTTTTGGTCTTTAAACCCATTCGGATGGGCTGAAAAGTGAAAGAAAAAAGCTCAAAGCAATTATTGGAAGAATGAAAATCCTAATTTAGGGTGTATGGAAAAACGTGAGAGAAAGGGGAGAGAGATCGATCGCAAAAAAACCAGAGGAGGAGAAGAAGAAGGAAAAAAAACGCAGCAGCAGGAAGGAGGAAGAAGCTTCTTCGAAATTACATTCTTCAGCTACCCATTCTATTTCTCTTCTTCTTCTTAAGTTTATGTATCTTGCTCTTAGTTTTCTTGAAACTTTAGTAGACTAAGTTGTTCCTAGTGTTGCTATTTTGTGAATCTTCACTTGAACCTAATATGTTTATGAATTGTACCTCGTTTCTGGTTATGTTCTGTGTAAAAGCCATGGGCTAATTTTCTTTGGGCTGGAATTTATGGAGTCATAGCTCTATTTTTGGAGCCCTTTTGCTATGGAATGCTATAGAAGTGTAGTTTGCTTATGGGTCTTTTATTTCTTATTGTTCTTCTTGAGAATGATCAACTTGAGAAAGAATAAAAGTTTGTTTTAATTCTGAAAAGGTTAAAATAAATGGAAATAGCATAGGCAATGCAAGTAGGTTCATGTCTTGAATGAGGGATGAATTCAAGGGTATAGACATATACTTTTGGCTTGTAAACTTAGGGAAGTTGGTCTATCCATGTGTTTGAAAGATGGGTTTTCATAGACATATGTTAAACTTTGCTTAAGAACTGCAATTCGAGGATTAGAATTAATTTTCAGAATTAATTTTTAGATTTCTCGTTACTACACAGTGCAGTAATGCTGCATAGTGCTATAGCATCACACAGCATTAGGGAGCGAAAATTAGCAGTGATTTCATAAATTCCAGCGCCTTACTCATTTGATTCTTGAATTGTTTGTTATCAATTTTAGTTGCTTATTTCCTTTAAATTGCTAGAGTTTAATTTTCTTGTGTCGTGCTTGCTTTTTGTTAATTTTATGTCTCTTAAGTTCTTTAGAATTAGCATTAGTGATATTCAAGTTTACAAACTTTGCTTACTTTAGTCCTCGTGGGATCGACCTTGTCCACCAATTACTACCTACGATTGCGTATGCTTGCGTAGTGAGTTTTTGCACAACAAGTTTTTGGTGCCGTTGTCGGAGACTAATTGTTTTGTGAATTTTGTAAAATTGAGTGCTTTTATTTACTGTTTTTAGTTTATAGATAACAAACATAAAAATTTGATTGGTTACTTGTGTATCGTGCTAGGTGCTAATTTTCTTATACAAACGATGAGCACGATCCTGAATTGTTACCTCTTGATCCCGAGATTGAACACACATTTCTGCAAAGAAGAAGGGAACAAAAAGGGTTAGCAGTGGTTGAAAAGATGGTTGATCCACCATTGAGAATTAATAATAATGGAAGAGCCGAAGTAGTGGAAGATGAAAGAGACCGAGTTATTCAGGAATATGTTGTGCCAGTGTTAATTCCAGGAATTATGCCACCAGAGATAGAGGCACAACAGTTTGAACCAAAACCGGTCATGTTTCAGATGCTTCAGCACACAGGAAAATTTGGTGGTACGCTAATGGAGGATCCTCACTTGCATCTTCAGTTATTTATGGGCGTTTGCAAATAGTTCATAATCCACGGAGTTAGTGAGGAGTCTCTCAGATTGACACTATTTCCTTATTCACTGAGAGGAAAGGCGTTGGAATGGTTAAATGCTATACCATCAGGAACTATCACGAGGTGGAATGAGTTCGTGGAGCAGTTTCTTACAAAATATTTTCCACCCACTAAGATGGCCAAGCTTAGGAGTGAAATCACGTCATTTCAACAGCAGAAGGAGGGATCTTTATATGAAACCTGGGAGAGATTTAAAGAGTTATTACGAAAGTGCCCAAACCATGGTATTCCCTATGGTATTCAAATGCAAACTTTTTACAATGGGTTGAATACACACACAAGAATGGTAGTGGATGCTTCAGCTGGGGGAGCACTTATGTCAAAGACATACAATGATGCCTACGAGATTTTGGAGAAGATTGCGAAGAATAACTATCAGTGGCCGACCTCACGCCTTAACCCGACTCGACAAGTAGCAGGAGTGCAAGATGCTAGTGCAGCGAACCTCGCGGCACATATTGCCACTCTCACTAGTACATTGGAATCATTAAATATGGGTTCAGGAAGTCCATTTGCACCACCAGTAGCAGTGTTGTGTGTTTATTGTGGTGAGGGGCACACTTTTGAGATATGTCCATCAAATCCAGCCTCTGTGAACTATATTGGATTTAACAAGGACTTCAACCCTTATGCTAGCACATATAACCCGAGTTGGAGGCAACACCCAAGCTTTTCATGGAACAATCAAGGAGTTGGACCTTCTAATTAGCAAATAGACCTCCTATACCTCCAAGATTTCAGCAACAAGGGTATCCTCAGCAAAATTTTCAGCAACCTAAGGTACAAGCTCAAGATTCTACATCTTCCATTGAAAGTTTATTAAAAGAGCACATGGCCAAGACCGATGCCATAGTTCAAAGCCAAGCTGCTGCACTTAGAAACTTGGAAACACAAGTGGGTCAACTAGCTTCAGCCTTAAATAATTGTAACGACCCCAAAACTTAAACTAAGATAGGGGACATTACTAAACTTATAACCATTAAGCTGCAGGAATTTTGGCAGCATAACAGCGTAACTATGATTTACCCAAAAATTTCCTAGTACCTGTTAGACAATAATTCGTACTTCCATAACCAGATAACCAGATAGTCATCCCAAACTCCAATCAGATAACTACTAAAAGTTTAGGATCCCTCGAGAACTCGAATCGAAATCAACAAAACTTCCTAAGTCTTTTCCAATACAACGCAAAAAGGTTTAATCAAGAAGAAAACAAGGAAACCTAGCAGACTTATTACAAGTTCCGTCGCAAAAGTTAATTACCAAAAAAAACAACTCAACTCTACTGAGAGAAATGTAACCCACCAATAACTCTCCAATCTCATAAAGTAAGCCTCACAACCTATTTTTCAAACTATCTAAAAGTTTAATAGTTCATTCCAAAGAGGAAAAGAACAACAATACTGAATCCATAATCTCAAGACAATTCTAACTATACTTCAATTGCACTAAATGCAACAAGACGACTACTTTAAGGATAAATATTCAACTATGATATTTCTCCTCTCATGCCTCATCTTCAGCATCACCAGGGTCGTAGCATACGTCATCACCTGCAAAACCTGGTAGTGAGTCAGTACATAACACGTACTGGTAAGTAGCTCACACCTGAAGGGCCACCAATCAACATACAAAGCAAAACAACGTGCTTACAAATATGATGCTTTCCTTCACAAGCTAGACATACAACTCACACAAACATTACATGCAACATGCTTAAATCACTGGGTTATACTCACAAATGTACCTTGTTTATCTCATGCATATGGAATAACTACCCAAGCTCGTCATACTCACTCAAACGTCACCGAGTCACTTAAACCACTCATGTTTATCCCTCACAAGCTACCTGAGACTAATCCTTTCGAGACCCACCAACCCCTGACCATTTTTACCCAGGGCCTCAACGACTCTCTACAGTGCTCAGCGTTCGACCCTTGACCATTTTTACCCAGGCCTCGAACTGTGCATCACCCCTTGACCATTTTTACTCAAGGCGCAACAATGACTTAACCACATCAACCCTTGGCCATTTTTACCCAAGGCCTCGATGTTTTCTCTAGATTTAACGGTGACATACTACCCCTCGACCATTTTTACCCGAGGCACGCTAGTACTCACTTCACTTTCTTTTATCCCATACAAGGTTCACTAACCCACTCATTCATACTAGAATCCATAAATCCTACGCATCATGCTTCTAGCTCATGACTACACAAAAGTTACACAAACATCCATAACATGCTTTTGCAACCAATGGCAATAACTCGTGATGCATCGCTAAGTTAAATGGAACTCAACAAGGTAAGATGTTTATCACAAGGGGAACATCGTGACATGAGGTTACCAATTCATCGTAGTATACTAAACACATTCAAAGTCACAGAACAATTCAATGCAATAAAGTCTTCATAAGTAAACAATTAGAACACACAACATGCTAACAAACAACAATCAAACCCCACCGGTAGAATTCTACTTACAATGTTCCTAGGATATTCCAAGGTATTCCTAAAGAAAACTTTGAGCCTTACTCGAATACTCCAAATTAAGCCCAATCTACGAATGCAAGTTTACAAGAATTAGAAATTAATCTAACGCATCTTATTTTAGTTCGAAGGATTTAAAGACTTGCTGAAACTTATTGGAACGTATTGAACTACTCCAAACGAGCTCGAACTACTGTTGGTTGGTGTTCGAGAGTGTTCGAATCAACCTAAAACTGCAATGCAAGGTTCCTACATGTTAGGAACTAAGCCATAACACTTAAAGTGATTTGCGAAAAGTCCAAACCATGATAAAACTTACCCAACAGTGCCAAACTGACTGAAACTCTGCTGTAAATCCCATTTTTTGACAGTAAATGGCTTCGAATGTGGACCATTTTGAGTCCAAACAAGTTAAAATCGCAAATAAGAGATGCTTAAGGCATGGGTAATCCAAAACTAAAGTCGATTAAGCATGGGTGAGAGACAAACCTCGTCAAACAAGAAGGAATTCGAGTGAGTCTGCTGTAAATCCCGTTTTTGACAGTAAACTACTTCAAAGGTGGGTTGTTTTGAGTCCAAACAAGATAAAATTACAAATCAAAGGTACTTAGGGTATGGGTAATCCAAAAATAACGTCGATTGGGCATGGATATGCAACATACCTCGTCGAAACAAAGGAGAACGCGTGGGTTTTGCGTTGCCGGTGTCTAGAGGCTGGCCTTTCACACTGCCATCGTCCGGGGTACTGGGCTGTTGTGCTTTATTGTTGGAAGGGTTGCCGGAGAAGGGATTTCACGAGGGAGGGGCGGCTGGTTGAGGTTTCACAAAAAAGGAGATGGGGGAGAGGTTGTTGGCGTGAAGGAGGAGGAAGAAGAAGAAAAATTGGGGATTAGGGCAATTTTCATTTCTTTTTTTTTTCTTGCTCAAAAATAAAAGTAAAAGAAAGAAAAAATCCTTCTTTCATACTTAACAAAAAGGCCCATTATCTAAAACAAATAAAATAAAAGATTTAGGATCAAATCTTTGGGTAAAAGCGAGTTTCCAAAGAATAAAAGATTTGGTAAATTCAAAATTCTTTATCTAAAGTTATAAAAACTTAATTACTTAAATCTACCCACTAAATTCTGATACTCTTCGAGTATACTTTAAACAAAAAATTTAAACGTTCACCACAAATACAAACATAAGATGGAAATTAATTGTACATGAAGTTGCAGGGCGTCACAATAATAGAGCTCAAGGCACCTTGCCAAGTGATACCGAAAATCCAAGGAATAAAGGAAAAGAAACTTGCAAGGCAATCCAACTTAGAAGTGGGAAGGAGTTAGAAAAACCTAAAACCAAAGCCTTTAAGGAAAAAGAGCCCACTTCAATCCAAGAGAAGGTTAAGGACTGTGAAAGTCAAGCAGAGTGGGTTTGACCAGAACGATGTTGTAGCATCACCACAACATCAGGAGAATGATCAGAGTAATGTTGTAGCAGTACCACAACACCAGAAGGAAGAACAGAAAAATGTTACAGCATTGCCACCGCAACAGCCAGCTGATCAGGTGAATACAAGACCACCGCCTCCTTTTCCTCAACGGTTTCAAAAGAAGGATCAAGACAAGCAATTTGATAAATTTTTGGACATTTTGAAGGGTTTGCACATCAATATTCCACTTGTTGAAGCCTTGAAGCAAATGCCAACTACGCCAAGTTCATGAAAGATATTTTGACCAAAAAGTGAAGACTTGGGGAATTTGAAGTAGTAGCTCTTACAAAAGATTGCAGTTCAATCCTTCAGAGCAAGCTTCCTCCTAAATTAAAGGATCCTGGTACTTTCACTATCCCTTTTTCTATTGGTAAAACCTATAATGGAAGGGCTTTGTGTGATTTGGGAGCAAGCATCAACTTGATGCCTATGTCCGTGTTTAAAGAGCTTGGAATAGGAGAAGCAAGGCCCACTACAGTCACTCTTCAATTAGCGGATCGTTCTTATACTCATCCTGAAGGAAAAATTGAAGATGTTCTTGTTCAAGTGGATAAATTCATCTTTCCTGCATATTTCATTATATTGGACTATGAAGCTGATGCAGAGGTTCCTATAATCTTGGGTAGGCCATTTCTAGCTACTGGTAGAACGTTGATCAATGTAGAAAAGGGAGAGCTTACCATGAGAATGAATGATCAACAGGTAACCTTTAATGTGTTCAATACTATGCAATCCGTTGATGGTGTAGAAGAATGTTCTGCTATTGGTGTTCTAAATTCAAATAAAAATGAAGAAATGAATAAAAGTTGCAATGAGAGCTTAGAGAATGAAATCTCTTTTGAACATGTTGTGGAAGAGAGTGAAGTTGAGAATGGACACATCTCATGGTTGGAGAATAAACAATCATTCATAGAAGGGAAGTAGTTTGAAATACTCAAGTCATCAAAAGAGATGTCCTACCTAAATGAGAAAGAGAAGAATCAGTGGGTATGGTACTTTGAATCAAGTAATTTCAAGAAAATGCAAAATCAAAGAACAAATGCTCAAAAAAAGAAAAGGAAGAGAAAGAGGAAAAAGGAAAGGAAAAAGGAATGGAAGGCAACTTCAAGTCCTTTCAAAGTCTCATGAATGATGTTGTTGACTTGGGTTGTGAACTTGAATTAAAACGCGCAATGAGGCAACCCAATCAAGCTAAGTATTTTCATTCTTTTTATTGTTATTTGTCCTTCCTTTTCTTTCATTTTGCACTTATGTTTTTGTGGTAGTTTGTTGTGTTTGAAAAGTTGTTGCTTTAGGGCCTGTTGAGTATTTTAGGTGAAGAGAGAGGAAGTGCATGAAAGAAATGAGTAATTAATACTCAATGGCTGAAAATTCTCATTTTCTATGTGCAAATCTGCTCCAATTAAGGCAACATTGCTGTAGCATTGTAGCAGTAACAGTCGAGGAGTTTTCTTACTTAGATTTTTTTCTTGTTTTCCTTTCTTTTCATGCTTGTTGAACCCTTAGTCATAATTTTGGTTGGTTGAATGTTGAAGTACCATTAAAGTGTTGGATCATTGGTTAATGTTGTTTGGGCTATGTTCATTCCATTCTTTTTTTGTTGTGCGACACAACATGTCTTCAAGTTTGGGGGTGGGTGTTTGTGTTTTTGTTGCTTTGTTGTTGTTGTTGTTTTTGTTGAAGCATGCGTTGGTTTTGTTTTGTGGGGGAAGCCTTGTTGAGTTAGTTATGTCTTTTTGTCGAGTTATTATTGGGAGCTTTCAGTTGTTTATTTTATTGCTAATGATGATAATCTCTACTCTTTCCTTTTGATTTACATATAACACATGAGAAATGACAAATGAGCAAGTGAGTTAAAGTAACCCTTCACACTTTAGTCTTAGCTACCAAGCTTGTGGATTCTAAGAAGCTTTATGGTCTTGAAGAGATCTTAGGGGCTAGAGTCGGTTAGTTTGGTGTCTTGAAGTAAGCTTAGAGGTAGTAAGAATAGATTATGAGCAAAACTCTTGTTGTAAGTTTAAAGTTTGGGGGAGGTCATTGGCCAAAAAAAAGACAAAAAGACAAAAAAAAGACAAAAAAAAAAAAAAGAAAAAGAAAAAAGACAAAAAAAAAAGAAAAAGAAAAAAGAAAAAAAGGGATACTCCTCTATCTCTCGTGGCTTAGTAAACTAGGGCTAGACATGACACCCATGTTTATCCTTGAGTCGAACAGTGACAGTAGATATGAGTATGCAAAAGCGATCCATTTTAGTGATAGTGCCCGTAGTTAGGCGTCTTCATCACCAATGTTGGCGTTTAAATCAAAGGTGCAAATGACTAGAAAGGCTCCCTTGAAAAAAAAAAAGAAAAAAAAATAGACCGCCCCTGTTCTCCTTGTTAGCATTTTTGGAATAGGTAAAAAAAATTAAGTGAAAGAATTGTATTCTTGAAGAAAAAAGAGAGAGAGTTTCGGTTGAGTTTTATATTATGAGCTTATTTGTAAACTTTAATCTTATGGAAAGGCACCGTATTGAGTCACTTGATGTCCATTATGCTAAGTTCTAGGATTTAAGCTCTAGAGCAACTTAGGTGATGCAAGTTGAAATATTTAAGACTTTGCACATACACACTTAGGGGGTCACTTTGGCTTGCAAACGACTTTGTCATATCTTGTTTGTGTTTGTGTTAAATGAAAGTGAGAGTCTACCTGAAGACCAAATAATCTAAACTTCTCTTGCGCCCTGCTATGAACTCATGTTTGTTGTTTGTTGCCTTTTATTTTCGGTGCATCACTCAAGGACGAGTAATGAGCTAAGTTTGGGGGTGTGATAATCCCATGAAATGGGATTAGTTTAGCATCCTCTCTTGCTTATTCTTGGTCAAAATTGAGTGAAAAGCACACTTTTATCTTGTTTTTAGTAACTTTCTTGTTAATTTTAATTAAGAGTCGGGTTTTTGTTTAGTTTTTCTTTTTCTTATTTGTTTAGTTGGCTTAGTGTGCTTTGTTTTCCTTTTGTTTTGCAGTTTAAGAAGTGAAAAAATGCTCGTTGAGGTGCTGATGCTGCAGCATTGTGCAGCATTGCTTAGCATCCTACAACATTGGCAGTCTAGCAGAAAACGAAAATGTGGGCCCATTTTTTATGACATAATAGTAGCTTTTGGTCTTTAAACCCATTCTGATGGGCTGAAAAGGGAAAGAAAAAAAAAACCAAAGCAATTATTAGAAGAATGAAAACCCTAATTTAGGGTGTATGGAAAAAACGTGAGAGAAAGGGGAGAGAGATCGATCGCAAAAAAAACAGAGGAGAAGAAGAAGAAGGAAAAAAAACGCAGTAGCAGAAAGGAGGAAGAAGTTTCTTCGAAATTTCATTCTTCAGCTACCCATTCTATTTCTCTTATTCTTCTTAAGTTTATGTATCTTGCTCTTAGTTTTCTTGAAACTTTAGTAGACTAAGTTGTTCCTAGTGTTGCTATTTTGTGAATCTTCACTTGAACCTAATATGTTTATGAATTGTACCTCATTTCTGGTTATGTTCTGTGTAAAAGCCATGGGCTAATTTTCTTTGGGTTGGAATTTATGGAGTCATAGCTCTATTTTTGGAGCCCTTTTGCTATGGAATGCTATAGAAGTGTAGTTTACTTATGGGTCTTTTATTTCTTATTGTTCTTCTTGAGAATGATCAACTTGAGAAAGAATAAAAGTTTGTTTTAATTCTGAAAAGGTTAAAATAAATGGAAATAGCATAGGCAATGCAAGTAGGTTCATGTCTTGAATTAGGGATGAATTCAAGGGTATAGACATATACTTTTGGCTTGTAAACTCAGGGAAGTTGGTCTATCCATGTGTTTGAAAGATGGGTTTTCATAGACATATGTTAAACTTTTCTTAAGAACTGCAATTCGAGGATTAGAATTAATTTTAGAAATTAATTCTCAGATTTCCTGTTACTACACAGTTCAGTAATGCTGCACAGTGCTATAGCATCACACAACATTAGGGAGAGAAAATTAGCAGTGATTTCATAAATTCCAGCGCCTTACTCATTTGATTCTTGAATTGTTTGTTATCAATTTTAGTTGCTTATTTCCTTTAAATTGCTAGAGTTTAATTTTCTTATGTCGTGCTTGTTTTTTGTTAATTTTATGTCTCTTAAGTGCTTTAGAATTAGCATTAGTGATATTCAAGTTTACAAACTTTGCTTACTTTAGTCCTCGTGGGATCGACCTTGTCCACCAATTACTACCTACGATTGCGTATGCCTGCGTAGTGAGTTTTTGCACAACAAGTTTTTGTCCAAAAGCAAAGTAGTGAGGGCTTATGCCCAAAGTAGATAATATCATACCATTGTGGAGATTGTTGAAAGTTAAACATGTTTTTAAAATTACGTTATGCAAAATTCATGAGTTAGTAGTTAATTAATTAAGGCCCTGTTTGATAACCATTTGGTTTTTTGTTTTTGGTTTTTGAAAATAAAGCCTATAAATACTACTCTCACTTATGTATATACTTATTTTGTTATCTACTTTTTACCTATGTTTTCAAAAACCAAGCCATGTTTTGAAAACTAAAAAAGATAGTTTTCAAAAACTTGTTTTTGTTTTTAGAATTTAGCTAAGAATTCAAATGTTTCCTTACGGGAGATGAAAATCATTGTAGAGAAATTGGGAGAAAACAAGCTTAATTTTCAAAAACCAAATGGTTATCAAACGGGGCCTAAGTTTTTCATTTTTAATTTGTTGTTTAAGATGAGAGTTATGTACCACATTTATGTTTGAGAGTTTTGTATGTTCATAGATTTAGATGGAGTTAATATGGATCTAGATATGTGAGTTATAGATCTAGACTTGTCCATAAGTCCTATAAATAGGATTTCTTTGGTATGTGTTAAAGCATCGAGTGAAGAAGAAGGAAAAACAAAGTGAATTTGAGAGAAAAGTGTGAACCAAGTGTGTAGCTTCTTAAAGAGTTTTTTTTTTTTTTTTTCTAATACAAGAGAATTGTTTATTCTCAATTATTCATTGTTTGATTCTAAATTTGTGAGTGTCCATCACACGCTTCCAACAGAGATAAGCCTGTGGAAATTTGTCGTTATTGATAGTAGTAATGAATGTTTTCTTTCCAAACGAAAAAACCTCTTTTAAAAGTAATTAGTCTAATAAGTAACCAGAAGAGAAAGAAAAACCAACATATGCTTTCATCAATATGAAATAATCACGTGTAAGTGTAACCATATAGGCTCAATCTTGATATAAATAATACAATAAGATGCAGTACTCGGATCACCTCATATTATTTAGTAGTAGTAGTACATGTAGTATTATAAAAAGCACATAATATGCCCAACATTTGTGTTCGATATATCATCACAGCTCACAGCTCAGAACGGCCATGGTTACACTTGAAGCTTATGCCAGTCTCCATGAAGCGAGGACATTCAGGACAATTTACTATCATCGGAATCCACCCACTAAATCCAGGAAGAGTCATTCTTTCACAAGTATGAAATTTGAGATTTAAGTCGGTGAAGTAATCTCTAAATGCATCAGGGAAGGCTTTTATGTTCATATTTCTTTTCCATTTGTTAAAATCCTGGAGCACTCCCAAAATCAAATTGCCGCGACCTACCAGCAATGGAGCTGAGCCAACTGCTAAAACTGCCCAACCATTTTCATTTTCGTAAGATATCAGTCGTAAAATATCTTCTGTTGTTTCAGCCGCACTTGAACCTTTTAATTGACTCTTGATTACGAAGTAACCCCATTGTGTGATCCAAAAACGAGGTGTAAGTGTAAAATCATTCTCTCCTTTGACGTTCCGTCCCACACGTACAATTTCGAATGTATTTCCTTTTTCTTTTATGTATGGGTCGTTCTTAATTTCTACTACTTTCTCTTCAAATTGTTGGATCCAATTAGGATCTTTTCCTCCATAAAATATGATGCTCCTCTCTTGATTGACCTAACAAATATATGAAATATTTGATATGTCAAGACATAAAGTACACCAATTTAAAACAACATTGCAAAAACACATAAATATGTGGCGATGAATGAAAAAAGATAATTATATTACGTACCCAACTTTGCAATCTTGGTTGGTCAATAAATTTTAAGAGGGTGGACTCAGGCCAATTCTTTCCCAATAAAGCATTAGCTCTTCCACTTGTGAATGGAATAGCATCAGTTCCCCAAACTCGGATTAAATGGATTGCATTTGAAAATTCAACCCTCGATTTGGAGTTCATAACAACAACTAATGGGTCTTGTCTAAGTTGCCAATTCTCCTCGAGATATCTCCAACCTGCAATTTTGGTAGTGTATGGCACAATGTACCACTTCATCAAAGAGCTTACGTAGTCGTATCTCTTTCGAGCTTCTTCTTGATCTCCTAGAGAATCTTCAGGAATAACTGGGATCCAAACAATCTTATATTTATCCTCCTTTGTCACTTCATTGTAAACTAAATGAAGAGCTCTAATATCCTCATCAGATATATCTAACCCAGAAATTAACAAGATCACATTCTTGTCTCTCAAAGCATCTTCAACTCTAACCTGTATAGGCATAATATATATCTCAAATGTATGTATTAAATAGATCTAAAAGAAAATGTTTGTTTCTACTATAATTAATTAATTTGTATGGCAAGGACCTGCGATCGAGTAGAGCCATCTATGAAAGGCTTTGCCTCAACCTTGCCTTCAATAAGCTTAGGCACAACTAATGTTATCTCAGTGGGAAAATTATCAATGTGATCCACAAGCCATCTATAAAGATCAATCTCCTCTGCAACCATTATATATAAAAAAAAAAACCATATGATTTTCACGTTAGTAACGATCTAGCGACATTGCTCGTGGAAAGATATTTTATTATCGCTATTCTACAAACATGTCTGAAATTTACCTTGTTGTGCTTGAATGATGTTGAGATGATTTTCAAGTGTATTGAGTATAGAGCTGATCTTTTCGGCCAACTCGCTCAGATACTTTTGTGATTGACCCCTGAAAATATTGCCACAAAATCAGTGAGTTAATTGAATAGGCTTAAAATATAATCCACAACAATTAAGTTGTTTCAGCATTGCCCAATAGATTGACATAAAGAACAAGAAGAAGAAAAAAAAATCGTCCTCACCATAAAAATCAAATAAGTGTGGAAACAACTCTAATGAGCTTGAAAAAGTACAATATTTTCTTTAAAAAAAACAAGATGATCATTCAGTAAAGAATTAGCTACCAATATCATTCAATAAATATGAAAAAGTGATCGAAATTAACGAGAGAATTAAGCATTAGAATACTTACTCAGTCTCATTCAAGTAACTTGAAATCTCAATTCTGGAAGCAACAATAATGTGAATAATCCAATAAGAAACCAATGGAATTTGGCGAAGGACAGAAGATAACTGAGACAGCTCTTTAATATCATATTTAGAGAAATTCTTGAGTTGGCTAATGTATTTCATAGCTCGCAAGCAACTGTAGATCAAACTGTTGGGGCTAAGAAGCACTTGGCGGTATTTGATAGAGTCCAATTGTTTCTTCAACAGTGGGACTCGCTTGATCATTGACAGTGATTTTGCAAGTGGATCCAACAATGAATAATGGTTGAGATGCCATATGTCTCCATATTCAGTGGCAAAAGCAGTCAATGTTAGCACTGCTTTCGCCTCCCATGGGTAACTTACCAATATATCAAGAATGTCTAGTGTTGTTTTGTGTGCTTGTTCTATGCCTGGAGCTTTGCAAGACAGCTGAGACAATTCATTTCACCAATTAATACATATGTGAATGTCATTGGCTAAATTATTAAATGGATGTAGGGCAAATTTGTCAGTGATTTTGGTATGGTTGAAAACACTTTCATTTTAAAATAGGGATGTTTGGGAATGATTCACAAGTGATTTTAAAAAAATTTAACGAGGTGATTTTAGGCAAATATTAATAGAAAATTAGTTTTTAAAATGGCTGTTGCTAAACTTTGATTTTTTTTTTTTTAATTTATCCCTCTAACGTGTTTTCTCTCTCTAAAATTTTTATACTCCTCTTTTTAGCTTTTTTTTTTCTCTACAAAGTTTTTGTCCCTCTCTTCCAACTTTTTAGCTGTCCATCCCATCCATTTGTTTCTTTCTAAATCTTTTGTCTCTATCTCATTTTGTCTCTCTCTCTCTCTAAATTATTCACACTCTCTGTCTCTATCTTTTTTTTCTCTCTATAAAATATTTATCCCTCCTCATCTCTAATTTTTTTTTCTCTCCCCCTTAAATTATTATCATTCCCTCGCTAATTTTTTTTCTCTCTCTACTGATAATTTGTCTCACTCTTTAATTTCTTTCCTCTTAAATGATTCTAAAATCAGTTTAATAAACAAACATTAATCATTCAAAAACACTTTTAATCATACAAAAGTCAATTTGAAAATCATAGAACAAAAGATTAAAATAATTTATTATTAAACACATTTTACAATAATAATTGTAATTAAATATTTTTCTTAACTCAACAATAAATGGAGTGGAGGAATTCAAACCTCTAACCTCTTGGTCAAGGACATTATCTTAACCAGTTGAGTCATGTTTAGGTTGGCAGTAATTATATTTAAATCACTTCATCTAAAAGCACCAAAACACTCACAAACATGGTCTAAAGTGTTTAAAAGTTATTTCCTTAGAATGACCTGGCTTGAGACTTGGTGAAGAGTACAAAGTGGTGAATCAACAGCATTGACCTTCAAGAAATCATCTGAGAATATCAAACGCCCTTCGGTGCCCTGCAATTTTTGTTATGGATATATCAAACACATATACAAATTAAACTAGAAAGATAGAAATTAATTACAAGTAAAAAGATGATGATGATATGTAGAAATGGGTACTTGGGTAACAGTTTCGGTGATTCGGTCAGCAGTTGTGATGATACTTTCGACAAGTGCAATGTAATTGTCGACATCGATCTTGACTCTGTCGTCCTCACGATGTTTAGTATAAATGTGGCTGGTCACTGTCTCATCGGATAAGTGTCTTACGCTTTGGTCGTCCTTTGTGGTCGTTGAAAGTTTTGGATGCACCAATGGAGCAATGGGAACTGGTAGAGACATGGTTTCACAAACCAAGGAATTGGAAAGCTAAGAGCAAATTAAATGTAAACACAAAGAGGGAAGGAAGAAATTGTTGTGCCATTTGCTCTGATTTCCTCTGTAATATATAGCTCTTGAGAAGTGAAGAACGAGGAGACAAAGCTGAAGGCCAAGGGATAACTACAGGAAAACCCAGTCTTTTTTCTGTCTCAATAAAAGAATATTATTGTCTACTAGCTAGCTGGCTGAGCGAGAGCTTTAGCTAACAAGCCGTAAAACTGGGTCCATATCTTATGGATTGATCTTAAATTTTGTAGCTTTTATTTCTTTTATATGCCAAAAAAGGAGGAACCAAAATCTTCATGCATTACGTTTGGAATAAATGTAAATGATTGCATCATATTTGTGATTTTCATATTTTAGTTTTCAATTACATCAAATTAATTTTTATAGTTTGATAAGTTTCTTTTTCATTGCTTTTGCTTTTATGCAAGTATAATTAGTAGATGTCTCTATTGTTAATCGAGGATAACATTACTGTAATGTATCAAGTTATTTATATAGATGCTATAGATAAACTTTATAATATAACATTTTGTTTGAAGATTTGAAGGTTTGACAAGATATATTGGTTGGAAAACGCGAATTTGAATTGAAGCTTAAGATATATTAATTATTCTATAGTACAACAAATAACATCTTTTCCGTTTTCTGCTTTTTAACTAATAATGGTCGTAAATTCCGACCTAAATTTCTCATGCTTTTCAATTAACCTAACTTGATTTCTCTAGTAGGCTCTCGTGTTGTTAGAAGAAAAAAAAAATACCACAACATGAAAATCATATGTTATATTCACAAATAACTTACCATATTAGATTTCTATTAGTATTTCTCACAAATAATCCAAATGGTAATAAGCTCTAAAGAAATAATAAGAATGATAATATAACTATTTTATCTTTCATTTCTTCTGATGAAAGTTCAATTTCTCATATAATATATATATATAAAAGACCAAATGAAAGACCAAATGAAACTCAGGCTAAAAGGCACGGGAATTAGAATAGAAAGGGTAATGTAACTCAACAAATTATGGATTCTAGTAATTTAAATAATTGCACACTTATCTGGACTTTCTCATTAATAATACTAATTAATGAAAGAGTCACATGTCACGACCCGAATTCCTACGACTTCTAAACGCGGAAGCATGACCTAGTTACCTCATTCATGTCCGAAATTCGGCAGCATGACGGCGCAACTACAAGAAACCAAAATTTTACAAAGACCTGGAAATAGATATAAACACTTCTATGTTTCAGATCACAGACTCAGCATCCACCAGACTACGATAAATGATGCTGAGCTCAATTAACAGACAACCAAATCTAAAAGCTTCTAACTAGACACACGAAGCTAAAGAATATTTAAACTTTACAGACCGACAAACAACAGGGAACAAAGAAACAAAACTAAAAGCTAAACATAGAAAAGATATTTGGTGGAGCCTCCATAGTCTCGTCAAGTCGTCGCCTGCGTCATCCACCCCGAGAATGTGCACAATCTGCAAAACAAACAAAGTAGCAAGGATGAGTATAAACATACTCAGTAAGTAGCCCACTTAAGGGTCCAATGTTTAAAGAAAGCATACCAAGCTCTTACTCACACTCGTGCTTAGATTCCAAATACTTCCTTCAATTATTTTAAGAGTCCATTTAACCTTCCACAACATTCACTACTACCTAACCCTAATTTCGTGTCATACCTGCGAGTCCTGTAACCTAGAACCCAAACCTGTGAAGGTCTATAACCCTCACACTCATCTCAATAGATAAATCACCCCTAGGCTAGCACACAGGCGCTAGGGAACGCATTCCCTACGCTCAACATAATGGGGAATCACCCCTAGGCTAGCACACAGGCGCTAAGGAACGCATTCCCTACGCTCAACATACTGGGGAATCATCTCTCAGCTAGCACACGGCAATAGGAAACGCATCCCTATGCTCAACATAGTGGGGAATCACCCCTAAGCTAGCTCATCGGCAATAAGGAACGCATTCCTTATGCTCATCACATCATGATAGCCACACAGGCAACCAGGGAACACATCCCCTCAACTAGCAAACAGGCAATAGGGAAACGCATCTCCTATGCTCAACACAGTGGGGAATCACCCCTAAGCTAGCTCACAGGCACTAGGGAAACGCATCCCCTATGCTCATCACATCACATACGTTCTAGGCTTACAAACTCGTACGAAAGAACAGAGTTAGGGTAGGTAGCACCAAACTAACGGGCCTTTGCACTTACCCAACGCATTCAAGACCTCTTGGGTCATCCACCATACCAAAATCATTCATCATTTCCAAACCATATTCACAAACTGAACCGAAGTTCACAAGCACATTCAATGGGAAAATCGCTCCCTAATTCGCCCAAGCAAAGAGGGGAAGCAATCCCTCAAATCTTTCCATACATTTATAACGCCTGGCGCCTCATATATATATATATATATATATATATATATATATATAGGCGAACACAAATCCTAACGGACCAATCCGAAAGGCTACTTACTTTCCAGGCCAGTATCAAGACAACCTACTTCTCTTTTCTTTTAAGAAATTATTAGTAATGTATGACCCAGGCTCACCCTCAACAACAGCCTCAATCCCATCATAATGACTTTTCGCCATAGATCACAAGCACGAGTCTCAAGTAAGATCATATATCCTAGTTCAACGACACTTCTAAATAAACCTTACTTAATTCGAAACCCATATGTGTGCTAGGGGCATAAAGCCCTCAACCATTTAACTCAGAAATCGGCCCCTAACCCGTCTCAACCAAGTTAAACACAGCTCGTCATTTCTAATACTCCAAACACAAGGATTACTAGACCATTTAGTCCTTTAGCTCAATGTTTGAGGTTTTATAGCCACTCTGAATTCCATCTCAAGCCACATATCATAACCATCCCGATATGCGTGTTTATACAATCTAAACTAACTTCCCGTACGTCCTTACTTTATAAGGAACCACGATCATAGCCAACTATGCATTCCAGAGGGTTAATCTACAATCAAATCCCTTACTAATTCACAAGGCCAGGTCCTTAGGAGCACCCCCCTAGGAATCTTGACTTATACCAAGCCACTCAACTAAATTGACCATTTTCTCTTATTTTTTCTTAGGTTTAAGTACAATAAGGCAAAACCTCATTTTCAAACTATTTATCAAGCAGCACCTCCACGACCAACATGGTCATACCTATACTTCATACTTGAAGGAATTACACCCCCGGCCACTTATCATACACCAATTCGAACAACCACTCCCTTAAAGTGCTACTCATGCTAAATCATAAGCCATTTGAAAAAACGTTAAGCCCCTAATTTCCATTATAACCATATAAAAGACCATTTACGGCTCAAGTAACACCCATCTCAATCCATAAGTCATTACATATTTCATAAACATGATTTTTATACATACCTTCACAATTTCCGAATTATCAAACATAAATCCAAAGCATTTAGGAACTTAAAGGGGCTTAAAATCCAAATAACTACTTACATGAATAACTTCAAGATTCAAGGTAGCCTAAACTTGAATGCTCAATCTTGAATTGCCAACAAAGTCCTACACAGTATGGTTAAAGTTTAAAATATCGCAACAGCCCCTACATTCCAAGAAAAGGTCCTAAATCATAACTATCTAAAACCCAACTCATGCTTAGTCTCAATTATGCTGGAAAATTCGATGCCCACATAAAAATTACCTCCAACCAATGCTGGACAGCAGTCTAAAGGTTTCAATTTCGTCCAAATCATCCTTCAATCGGAATGGGTAATCTATATTAAATCCAAAATACTGTGGGTTAGTTCCAAAATCACTAAATCAATCATTCAATTCAATCCTAAAACCCATAAATCATTTCGAATCATCATTAAAACGCTTACCTAATTCGAATCGAATCCAAACGAGCCCATACAACACCGAGCTTGCACGAAATTTGACCCAAAATCGGCACCCCCTGCTATCTGTGCAAACTGAGAGGAAGAGAGAGAAAAATCGGCGGCGGACGTGAGTCGGATACGAGCTGCACCGGTGCTCAGGCGTGCGTGGCGGCGACGGCCTGACGCGACTCCACCGGCGATCGTAACAGATGTGCAGTGGCTGGGCGGGGAGGGACCACGTGAGCTGCAGTTCGGCGGCGTGGGGCTGTCGACAAGAGGGAGAGATCGAAAATAGGGAGAGAGCACGGCGGAGAGAGAGAGAAGAAGACCGACGAGAGGGAGAGAGACGAGGTGGCCGGTGGCGGGAGTAGACGACGAGGAGCCGGGCGTTCTAGGCGGCGGAGCTGGGCGGTGTTCTACACGGCTGCCGGCGGCACGAGGAAGACGAAGAAGAAAAAAACTACTGCGGTGGAGAGAGAGAGAGATCGGATGGAAAGGGAGAGAGAGAGAGAGAGAGAGAGTTCAGTGAGGGAGAGAGCATCGGGAGGAAGAAGAAAAGAATGAAGAAGAAGAGAAAAAGAAAAAATTAAAATATTAAAAAATATTAAAAAAAATAAAATATTAAAAATTAAAAATTAAAAAAAAAATATAGTGGATAAGGATGGGCTTTTTATTTATTATTTTCTCTTTTATTTATTTTATTAATTTTTTTAAACAACTTTCCAATTTCCAAAAATGCCCCTTGACCAATCATTGCTTTCCAAATTTGCCCTTTTTAAACCATGAAATTTCAAATTAACCCCAAAATCAATATACTTATTTAAGAAATTAATTCAACTTGATTTCCAAAATTTCAAAATTAATACTTCTAAATAAACCGGTCGTTACATCACATGTGACATAATAATGAAGTACGATAAATTTCTCGGTATATACTATATATTTTTCGTGTGTTCAATGTTTCGGTTAGTCAAGTTTATGGATAAATCATTTTTCTAGTTGGTTACTCTTATTGGAATCTCAGGTTGGGAGATCCAAAAATGTACTTGTGATGGTTTTAAGTAATGCAATGGTATTTTCTTGTTCCAAAATAAAAAGTTCAACCGGTTAAAGCATCAATTAATCTTCCTAAATTTCTTGTTTTAAACTAAAAAACAAAGAAAAGAAAACCTAGTACAAAATTTATAATATTAGTTCGATCAAATTAACTTTATTTTTAATATAACAAAAAATGACCTCAAAGTAAAGTGTGCAATAGTTGTGCAAGATTTTCTTGTAAAAAGAAAAAATTGTGCAAGATTTTGTTATCCCTAAACCTCTTGGACGAACTCAAAAAAATTAAAAATAAAAGAATAAAAGAATAAATTCAGTACAAGATTTATAATATTAGTCTTCTCACATTAACTTTAATTTTAGATTAAATTTTACAAAAAAATCCTTAGGAAATACATGGCATCATATAGGATATTATTCATACAAATTATGTGATAGCTGATGTGTAAAATATTGATTTTGTGAATGAAGTTGTATATGATATCAGTGATATTTTTTGAGTTGAAATGAATAGTAACAATGATCTTGATCTTCTATACAATTGAAATTGAGTTATAAATGATGTTATGTACGATTTTTAATTTTTACAATTAGTTGCTGCATCAATTTACGTCCTTTATTTTAACGAAAAAGGTACTTCAAGGTTACTTTTTTGCAAAGTTTAAGGGTTGAAATGAAAATTTAAAAAGTTTAATGGCATAATTGAAACATACCCTAAAGATTAGGGATATTTTGCATAATTTAACATTAATTGTATTATTACAGAAATCGACTTCAAAGTCAAGTTTGCAATAATTGTGCAAGATTTTCTTGCAAAAAAAAGTGCAATATTTGTTATAAAAGAATTTAAAGGTTAATTTGCTTCTAATATTCTAACCTTTAGGCATAAAATTGTACGGTATTTGTCTTCTTGCTTTTGTTTTCTTTTTGTTCTTTTCTTTTTTTTCTAACATTTTAATAGTTACATGTAGGCAATGGCACAAGAAATCTCTTCTTTTCTTCTTCCACTCAAAAGAGTTTTCAATTCTTCCTCTCTTGGAAGTGAAGTCTAAATAATTTTTTAATCATATAGAAATTAAGAATTAAATTATTTTAGAATCTTGAAGAAATATATTTGAATGAAATATTCGAGCATGATATGACTAATTGAGACACAAAATTTTATAATCGTAGTTTAGAAATATATTAAAATGAGAAGGTTTATTATTGTTCGGTCAGCATGCATATTAATTATTGATTTGTGAATAATTCTTGTATATTTCCAAAGAGATTTACAATACGGTTTATACACAAAAGCTTAGAATACAAAGGAAAGTTTAGCCTAATTTATATCCTAATTGACTAATTTACGGCTTATGGGCATAATTTACTGTAACACCCTCAAGGTGGTAGAGCATAAACGAAATTGAGTTTGTTAAGGGCTTGTTTGGTAAGCAATTTGAAATAAAATTTTGAAAACAAGGGATTCAACGAAAACAGAGTTGTATTTCATGTTTTCAGAAATGCATTTGGTAGCAGATTTAGAAATTGGATTCCAATTTAAACAATGGTTCAGAATGTGTTCTATAATATATTTATATACCATGAAACTAGTTGTAGTAGCAAAACTAAATATTAGGTTGAATATGAACCATTATTAATTAATTTAAGAACATGTTTTTTTTTTTATAATTTTTTTATAATTATTATTTTACAATATCATATATTTTGTAATATATTATATCATAAATATTTTAATTTATTAAAAATAAATTAAGTTTATAACATGAGATATTATATTATTAAAAAAAAATTTATCTTTTTTATATAATTTTTCATTTTAATATTTCAAATTCAAAATCTGGATGCAATGAAAACATAAAAATGTTGTTTTCAGAATTTCCACTACTTGGATCACAGAATTCAAAAACAATTTTTAAAAACACATCTGCCAAACACATATTCACTAAACTTAGTGAATTCGGAAACATAAAACATAATCCATATTGCTTACCAAACAAGCCCTAAGTAACTGAGTAAAGCGAATAGGAAACAGTACTTTAATGAAGATATTTGTTGGCTGTTTTGTGGTAGAGATGGATCGTAAAAGGAGAGTGTTGCTTTGGAAATGATTACAAGCAAAGTGATAGTCATTTTTAATGTGCTTGGTGCGTTCATAGAATACATATTATGAGCAATCTGAATAGCACTATGGTTGTCACAATGAAGGATAGTAGTAGAGTGTTAAGGAATCCTCATATCTGCAAGTAACCATTTAAGCCATAGTAACTCAAAAGCAGCATCAGCAAGCGCACGATATTTGAATTTCGTGCTAGAACGTGAGACAACAGTTTGTTTCTTTCTACGGTAAGAAATGAGGGAATCACCTAAGTTGAAGCAATAACCTATAGTGGATCGTCGATCAGTGGGATCACCAGCCCAATCAGCATCAAAGTAACCAGATAATACCGTAGATGACTGTGAAGAAAATTGAAGTCCATGAGCGAGAGTGCCCTTTACATAGTGTAGAATATGAAGTACTACAGTAAAATGTATAGTCTGAGGAGCAGCCATGAATTGACTGACAATATGCACTGCGTTGGCAATATCTGGGTGGGTCATAGTCAAATAAATAAGACTGCCAACAAGTTGTTGATACATAGTGGGATCCTTAAGAGGAATACCCATTGAAAGGAGTAAAACGAACATTCGAATTAAGTGGTGCTGATGACATAGTGGAATCAGTAATATCAGATCGAGCCAGTAGATTTGAAGCATATTTTGCTTGAGATAAGTAATAGCCACCAAAGCGAGATGAGACCTCAAGACCAAGGAGGTAGTTGAGTGGATCCAAATCCTTCATCTCAAAGTATTTTCCAAGGTAACATTGCAAATCAAATATGGCCTGAGGATCGTCACCTGTAATAATCATGTCATCAACATAAATAAGAAGAAGAATAATACCATGAGGAGTTTGGCATGTAAACAGTGTTGTATTGTGGGAACTGGAGGTAAAGCCAAGTTGGGCTATGGTGGAACTGAATGTGGCAAACAAGGCTCGTGGAGCTTGTTTCAGACCATATAAGACACGACAGAGAATACATACTTTCTAAGGTGGAGGAGAAGTACTAGGTGGTGGTTTCATATACACCTCCTTAGATAGAGTGCCATTGAGAAAAATATTTTTTATTGGAATTTATTCCCTAAAGCCTCGTAATTAATGATTTATTTAATAATTAATATTTATTTTATTTTCAATATAATATTATCCATTATATGAAAAATTCAAGGTTATTAGTGTAATCTTGAACAGTATATGGTTGACATACAAGAGGATCATGTTCAAAAAATAACCTAAAGGGTCATAGTATATGGATAAGGTTGGGTGCCTTACTTAGTAACACTATTGATACAACTCATTTTGTAATAGTTATAAATTATTTGATCCAAATCGTTCATGTTGAGACATGTGAGTGAGAGTATCTTATACAATAAGTTTGTATAAAACTGGACCACGAAATATTTAATCTCTATTTACAAATCCGTTAATTGAGAAGATTAATATTTCATCAAAATGATCATATGTGACTCAATCTTAATCCTGAGTGAGTTATGAAATCATGCCTGTGAGGGCTTGTCTTTTGATTTGCATGGGTAAGAGTGACTTTTGTAACTGATTCAATATGTCTACCATTTTGGGGACTTAACCAAATAGGGAGCTGAGAACATAATCTCACAAGATGAAATTCACTCATTCCCATATAGGGTAAGTAGATGAGTAGTTCTCTTAAGTGCTGATTTCGGGACTTGAACAATAGGCTCCATGATAAAGAGCTTGTCGAAGGCTCCATCAAATACATTTATAATACTGATCTAAAATTAACTACTTGTAGTAATTTATAGTAGATCGAGTCGAACCACAGAGAACCGAACTAAAATTAATTTCTATTAATTAGTTTTTCTATTGACATGGACAATGGGAGATTTAAATATGAAAGAGACAGAAAACTAAACGAAAAGCAAATTAATAAAGATAGGATCTCACCTAGGTACCGATTCGTAAGGGGTTACGTCGGGGTTCAATGTAAGAATGTCAATCATAGGTTATCTTAAGATAAATTTGTAACGCCCCAGGCCCAAGATTTGAACCAGGATTTGGAATCCAGATTCGACACCTAACGGCCCCGGCATTCCCCTGCATCCCCCGCGGCCTGACCACGCTACCTACTTATCTTTAGCTGCTTGTGAGAGTGAAGACTATCCCCACAAACCAGTGGCATAGAATTGCTTCAAGCCAAGCATGCTTAACTTTGGAGTTCCTATGATTGAGCCATCGAAAAGGAAGGTGCACCTTGTTGGTATAGGTAGTAGTTATCAATTCTTTTAAGCCTTTCTTAACCATGTCTTACATAGCCTCAGGATCCCTTTCATTCAGATGTGGTATCGGTTCATTCATGTACCCCTCCTGACTTTGGGCGTTACATGCCCACCAGCTTTCGCCTTGGTTCGTCCCCGAACCACATCGTACTGGGAGAGGTTCCTCTCTGATACCATTTGTAACGCCCTAGGCCCAGGATTTGGACCAGGATTTGAAATCCGGATTCTGCACCTAACTGCCCCGACATTCCCCTGCATCCCCCACGGCCTGACCACTCTACCTACTTATCTTCAGCTGCTTGTGAGAGTGAAGACTGTCCCCACAAATCAACACGGGTCCTTTCAGCATGCTTTGTCCTCACTCACATGCTTCCTAGGAAAATTCCTAGGAGGTCACCCAACATAGAATTTCTTCAAGCCAAGCATGCTTAACTTTGGAGTTCCTATGATTGAGCCATCAAAAAAGAAGGTACACCTTGTTGGTATAGGTAGTAGCTATCAATTCTTTTAAGCCTTTCTTAACCATGTCTTGCATAGCCTCAGGATTCCTCTCATTCGGATGTGGTATCGGTTCATTCATGTACCCCTCCTAACTTCGGGCTTTACAAAATTTCTTGCTTTGAATGCACCCACAAGCCCAATGGAACGCCCTAGTGAGCTTCAACAATTCCTAGTGCAGTTTAATTAATCAAGAAGCCAATTAAACCCAAAATTAATCCTAAACAGAGAACAATACTAACCCGAGCCACAGGTTGCAGTGTGCCATGTTAAAAAATAATCATTTAAACTCTAGGAATTACTAGATTTAGTGGGATGCTCGAACTATTCTAAGTGGCGAATTTAAACTAACCCTTACACTTTTTTTACTTCTTTAGAACTAGATTCCTTAAGTCGTTCATGACCGCACTAAGCTCACAAACTCACCGAACCTAAGTCCTATTGCTACTCAAATTAAGCGCTCTCTCAATATGTTCAAACGAACTCAAGATTACACATAGCTAGGCTAAGCATGCTCGACGCATATAGGGGTGTCAGGCCTACCTATGAATATGCTTACGAATGAAAACAAAGAGGCAAAAGATATTCATTACAAGAAATTTAATGCATTAAGTACAAAACCTCATGGCGTTACATTGAAAATCCTGACGATCTCCTCCGAAATGGCGTTTTTGCTCAGCCTGAGACCAAAATCTAGACAAACGAACCCATGGATCGATCAAAAACTCCTAAACTAGCCTAAAACTAAGAAAAACAGTAAAGAATGGGGGCAGAGATTCCCATGGCGGTTGTACAAAATGAGGCTTAATGACTTAGAAGGAGAAAATTTCCTTTTATAAAAATCATTGTAGCGTCGAGATGCTACAAGCAGCATCTCGACGCTGCCCTTAATTATACCAGCATCTTTGGGGCTCACTGCAGCGTCGACCTGTGCTCACTATTCAAGCGTCGAGACGCTACCCTGCATCCACGCGCTCTAGACTTGTGACAAGCGTCTCAACGCTATTGGGCAATGTCTAGATGCTGTCTTGCATCCGAGGTTGCTGCCTTGTAGTGATGGAGTGACCTATAGTTAATGAATGAAATTTAATTAATGAAAGAGTTTAATTAAATAATTTTGAATCATTGAAGCTTATAATCTGTAGGTCCATAAGGTTCCCTTGCTAGCTCATAGTAACACTAAAATATCAATTTAGTTGAAAGAAAATTTTGAAATGTTCAAATTTATATTTAATATATTAGATATATTAATATATAAGAGGAAAATATATTTATTGTATTTGATACATTAAATATTCAAATTTCAAATATTCAAATTAATATTTAATTTGAATTGTTCAAATTAATATTTAATTTGAATTGTTCAAATTAATATTTAATTTGAAGTGTTCAAATTAATATTTAATATATTAAATATATTAAATATAAAAGAAGAAAATATATTTATTGTATTTGATACATTTAATATTAAAATAATTAATTATATTAGATAAATTAAATAAAAGATATTTATAAAATTTGAATAATATTCAAATAAATAAATATCCTAGGAGATTTGAATGAGATTCAAATAAGTATAAGTTATATTTTATTATATTAGTTGTTAAAATTTAATATTTTAATTATGGTAAAGATTTATCATTTGCCATTAGTCTCTATAAATAGGACCCATGGGTTGGCCATTAGAAATAACACGCATCTCTTCAATAGAGAATTAGAGAATTCTCTCTAGACCTCTTCCTCTCTAATCCCTTGTGGATTTTCTTTCAAGAGGCTCTGATGCCTTAGTCCTGTGTAAAAGTCATAGCCAAGAAGACTTTGTGGAGGAGATAAAGACCCGCCAGAAATATCTCCATATTTACTCCAAGTAAATTTGCTTAATCTTATTTTTTTAGTTTAATTTTAAATAAAATCAAAGATGATCGAATGTTTCTGTTGCGGAGTGAAACGTTCATTCCTTTACCAAAATGGTATGCTTATTGAATCGACTACAAAAGCCACTCTCACCCATGCAAATCAAAGAACAAGCTCTCATAGGCAGGAGTTCATAACTCATTTAGGATGAAAATCGAGTCACATATGATCACCCTTATGAAATATTATGAAATATTAATCTTCTCAATTAACGGATTTATAAAGAGAGATTAAATATTTCGTGGTCTAGTCTTACACAAACTCATTATATAAGATACTCTCACTCACATGTCTCCACATGAACGATTTGTATCAAATCATTTGTAACTATTACAAAGTGGACCATATCAATAGTGTTACCAAGATAAAGCACCCAACCTTATCCATATACTATGACCCTTTATGTTATTTCTTGAACATGATCCTCTCATATGTCAACCACATATTGTTCAATATTACATTAATAACCTTAGATTTTTCATATAATGGATAATATTATATTACAAATAAATTAATCAAAATTATTATTAATTATTACATAAACCATTAATTACGAGGCTTTAGGGCATAAATCCCAACAATCTCCCACTTGCACTAAAGTCGGTGAGATATGTATCATAGGGCATACTCTATACCTAACATGTTATCCCACTTGCCCTATCAAAGATGAGACATTCTAAGTAACCTTCAAACACTTTAGTCTAAAGAGTCTTTTTATATAGATCCAAACAATTGTCATTAAAAGCTATCTTGGTCACTACCATGATGCTTTCTCTCTCGATATGATTCCCTATACATTGATATTTTCTAATTTCATTAATATTAGTCTTTGCATCACTATTATCTTAATAAAGATGATATACTATATCATATCTGAAACACCTTTCAGATCTTCAAAAAACTATTTGAGTCATACAAGTCCTTTTGTTGCTTCACAAGAAAAACAATTGAACTTTGTATATCAAACTCCACCACCTAGGCTAAAATTCATCTTAACATAGATTTCCTAAATCTTTGTAAGAACTAGTGTATCTTGTAAAGATCAAATCTTTTACTCCATACACAAAAATTTCTCATTATCCATAGATAATTTGATAAAGTTTTTAATTTTCTACTCAATGTTCATATCATTTAATTAACTGATATATGCTAACCAACTGTATATTAATTGTTAAGCCTCATTTATGCATTAATTGTCTCTTACTTGGTAGATAATTAATCATATGCTCTCAACATTTTAGGTTGTCTTAGGATACTCTTCCTTAGACAAACATATCAAATATTTGATAACAATTTTGTCAATATAAGATGTTTGAGACAAAGTTAACATTTTGTCCTTAAAATCTTCATTTTGGACATAAAATATATCGAGTCATTCCAAATCACTCATTTGAAATTGGTTACTTAGTCAAATTTTCATGTTAGATAGAAATCTTACATAATTCATAACGAGTAAAATATCATTAACATAAAATATGAGAAAAAATCTACTAAGCAATTAATAATTTTCTTGTCTATACAAGTTTTATTAATATTTATTCGAAGTCATAGGTGTTGCTACTTTTATCAAACATTATATTCAAAGATCTAATTGTAAAATTCATTTCATAAATGAACATTTACTATTCCGCAAACCTTTTGCTTTTCATCTTTGAAAATAAACATCTCTGATTGATTTGTATGGATGCATTATCTAAGATTTCTTTTCATAAAAAAAATTCTGAACATTCATTTTTCATATCTCATATGCAATAATGAATTAAATAATGCTTATAGACTTTAGTATGGCAACAAGTGAGAAATTTTACTCACAGTCTACTTTCTCCTATTAGGTTTAACCCTTTGCCATTAATCTCACTTTGAGGGCAATAAACCTTCAACTTTGTCATATAGTATGACAATTTGGGCTTCAATTAAGTCTTTGTAAAGGTTGAGTCATCTAATAACTCTCCTACTACAATGAGGCTTATCCAATTCATGACTAGGATCCATTTGACTTTCAAATGTAATTAAATTGTTAACTGTTTAGCGGCTTTATTTGGAACCAATTTATTAACAATATCTCATCTTATTAAAGGTTTGTAGTCTTTTATTTGACATTCCTTATAAAAATGATATTTCTCATACAAATACCATAATCGTTTTAGGGCTAGATAAAAGACCATTTTGTACTCCTTAAGAGTGGTCTACACTTAGGCATATCTTTGAACATATACAAGCTTTCTAGGCTTGTTTCAGCATGTGAGTTTAACATTATCAAATGGTGAAATGTTGTAAACCAGCTTTACTACTCTTCCATAATCTTAAAATTATCTCGTAGACACTTTTGGAGGGAATCATGTTTACCATGCAATCTCTATTGCATTTCCTAATTGGAGTTTGGTAATGGTGTGTACATTTAGGCATATCTTTGAACATATACAAGCTTTTTAGGCTTGTTTCAATATGTGAGCTTAATCTTCTCAAATGGTGAAATGTTGTAAACCTGTTTTACTACTCTAATTAATTTGTTTCAGCAATTTAGACTTATGTTGTATTAGGTAAAAATACTTGTACCTTAAATGATCATCAATTATAGTGATGAAATATTCATGACTTTATTTGGTTTTTACATTCACCAGACCACCTGGATCAGAATGTATGAAATATTCATGACTTTATTTGGTCTTTACATTCACCAGACCACCTGGATCAGAATGTGTAAGCCCAAAGTGTTCTTTGGCCTTGTAGCCTTATCTAATAAATGCCCAATAATTATCTTACATGAAAGGCAAGATCTACAGACAAGTTATCAACTAACTTTTTAGAGAATTACCTCTTACTAGTATTTTCATTCTATTCAAGTTGATGTTAATCAACCTTAACTGCCAAAGTCAAGTATCATCTTTTAGGAGAAAATAATGTCTTTCTATTATAGATTATATAATCTTGAATATCTCAGTATTTTATAGTATAGTATATGTCAACATTTTAACACATACAAATTGTTCTTATTTTCAGCTGAATGTATTTTCAAACAAATTTGAAAATATAAACTTTCATACTTCAAAGTAATCCATACTATATGAACATTTTTAGTAAAAAGGTCGAGAAATTGATTCTCTTATGGTTACTAAAAATACCATATTCAGCATTAAGTAACAATTTTTACTTAATGACATTTTAATGTCTCCCACTACACTAACTGAGATGGGCTTACTGGTACCAACATGTAGAAACTATTCTACATGTTAAGTATTTTTCAAGAATTACATATTAAATGTAATAAAAATAAATAAATTTTGATAGTGGATCTTGTATCAACTATCCATATGGCGTTATTTATATTCCACCAAAAATCTAGTAGACCAAATTTACTTTCATTTATATTTTTCTTCCTAGAGAGGTATTTCAAAATTTCCTCCCATTATGACTGTCCTAGCTAATTTAGGAATTATTTTCTTTTATATAACTTCATTCATTTAGTTTCTTTTCTTGAATTTTTGTAATACTTAAATTCGAGATCATTTAGACAATTATCTAAATTTAACTTTTTTGACTTTAACATCTCATATGTTGTTGTCAATTTTTTTTATTAAGCTTGACATCTAACATATCAACTAAGAGATACGTACAAGCTACCTTGTTTACTTTTGATTCATTAATCATGTGCTTCACTAACAATTCGAATATCATAAGCAACAGGTTTTGAGAACATTTCTCAATAAAAATAAATTAAAAATTTTACACTGCCATTATAGTGTTATCGTTACTTTTTTAAGTAATAAAATTTTTTCAATTTTGACTTATCAGTAATAAAATTATAATAAAAATAAATAAATTTTGATAGTGGATCTTGTATCAACTATCCATGTGGCGTTATTTATATTCCACCAAAAATCTAGTAAACCAAATTTACTTTCATTTATATTTTTCTTCCTAGAGAGGTATTTCAAAATTTCCTCTCATTATGACTGTCCTAGCTAATTTAGGAATTATTTTCTTTTATATAACTTCATTCATTTAGTTTCTTTTCTTGAATTTTTGTAATATTTAAATTCGAGATCATTTAGACAATTATCTAAATTTAACTTTTATTGACTTTAACATCTCATATGTTGTTGTCAATTTTTTTTATTAAGCTTGACATCTAACATGTCAACTAAGAGATACGTACAAGCTACCTTGTTTACTTTTGATTCATTAATCATGTGCTTCACTAACAATTCGAATATCATAAGCAACAGGTTTTGAGAACATTTCTCAATAAAAATAAATTAAAAATTTTACACTGCCATTATAGTGTTATCGTTACTTTTTTAAGTAATAAAATTTTTTCAATTTTGACTTATCAGTAATAAAATTATAATTGAGAGAAGTAGTCATAATATGGAAATATATAAAATAGGTTATGTAACATCATGCAATCAATTATCCATTCAATTTTAGCATAGAAATCAAACAATTTGAAAAATGAATCCTATAAATCATTTCTAATGTTATGGTGCTTTAGTGAGTTAGAACAAGTGCCGTCGTAGGGTAGGTCAAGTGTTCTTTCACTAAACAGAGACAATCTCAACCAAGTATTATACCAGAATAACTCTTATTCCTATAATATTTAGTTATTATTAGTTTGGTCAAGGACATCATTAACAACCTTAATGAGCCATTTGTAAGTGTGATCCATCATTTTAGATCTCGTAGTTTTGTCCCAACAAGTGCCGACGTAGGTTAGGTCAATTATTGGAAACAAAACTACAATCCTATCCTTTTCAAAAGTTCACCCTGATATTGATCCATGCAAATACCTTCTGTAGGGTTGACCCATGAAAACATTTTATGTAGGGAGGACGGTCCAAAAGCCAGCATGAGGCCCCACGTGAATCTCCCGATGTGAATCAATAATAGAGACCGTAGGAGATATCTTGACAAATGTCCTTCTCCTACTAAGTATTTCGACATAGGGTTTTCTATTACTTAGACAAATTAGGCTAATCTCATTTATCTAAGTTCCTCAATCTACCTTTCATAACCCTTATGTTGGTTAGATTTATTTTAATGTGAATTACCAAGTTTTTAAACTATTTCAAAACAAATTGATCACATTATGAGCATGCTTAGTGAAATAAAATAAATTTTGACTAATTCAACTCCCAGGTCAATTCCCAATTAAAAGTGTTCCCTTTCGATCAGCTTAAATACCCCAATCTAAATAGAACATTCCATAGACAGAGTTTCCTTATAGTCAATTTTTATTTCAAATTTATTAATCCTTAATTAACTATTAATGGTTATATTAATGAACCCAAGTGAATTATTAAGCCTTGTTTTTAGTCCTATTAAAAAACTAATTCACTTATTGGATAATCTTAAAATTCTATCATTTTAAACCCTTTAAAACAAATTAAAAGATCATCCTAGATATTTTATTCTAATCTTATTAGAAAAAATAAAAGATAAATTAAATTCAAAACTTAAACTATTTTATATATGAATTAAATTATATTTATTTATGGAAGACCCAATCTTATTAAGAAATTAAAAGGTCTGATCTTATTTTGAAATTAAAAGATCTAATCTTATTTCGTAAGAATCTAATCTTATTAAGAAACAAATAAACATAAATTAAATTCAAATTTTAAACTATTTAAAGCATGAATCAAAATATCTTTATTTTAAGGTAACCCTAATCTCATTAGGAAATATTCTAATCCTATTAGGAAAACATGGATTTCATTTATGAAAGGAAATATCCTAATTTAATTTTCCAAATATAACAATTATATTCAAAAGTAATTAAGATGTATGATTGTAACATCCGGTTTAAATTTTGGTATTTTGAATTATTGAATATTTGGATATATATATATATATATATATATATATATATATATATATATATATATATTATTGTTGTAGTTATCCTTATTATTATTATTATTATTATTATTATATGTTTTAAATAAAAAAGAAAAAAAATAAAAAATATATATATATATATCATTCAACCTTATCCCTCCCCCTCTGTCTTCGTCTCCCCCTCACCGCCCACTCCCTCTTCCTTCGTCTCCCTCCCTTACCGTCCCTTCCCCTCTTTCCTTCGTCTCCCCCTCACCGCCCCTCCCTCTGCTTTGTCTCCCTCCCTCACCGTCCCTTCCCCTCTGTTCGTCTCCCCCTCTGCCGTCTCCCTCTCCGTCCAGCTCCCTCCCTCTCGCCCCTCCCTCTGTCCGTCCCTCCCTCTCGCCCCTTCCCCTCTGTTCGTCTCTCCCTCTGTCCGTCCCTCCCTCTCGCCTCTCCCTCTCTGTTTTCCCTCCCTCACTGTTATCTCTTTGTTTCTGCACCTCTCGTTCTTAAATATTAGCTAATCGAAGTAATTTTTGGCGAATCATTGGGTGGACAGCAGTTTCCTTGAAGTTATTTGGGCATTTTAGAGCTTGTTTCGGTGTGGTTTGGAACCGTTAAGCAGTGGGTAAGTATTTTGGTTTGAGAATGAGAAGTTTGGTGCTTTTAATTGCTCAATTTTGCATATTTTCAATAGTTGGATGGATTTTTGGTCTATGGATCTCACTTTAAGATAAACCATTTATGGTTGAAGGTAAATTTTATCCAAGTCGGGGCGTACAAAGAGTTTTCCAGCAGCTTTTGGTTGTGGTAGTTTGTAAGCTTTGGAATTTGAGGTATTTGAAATTGGTCCCTTAAGGCAAAGTAAGATTTAGAAACTTGATTTTGGTTTATTTAAGTTGTTATTGAGTAATTGGATATTTTTTTTTCTATGCATACTAGAAGTCAAATTTGGAAGTTGTAGATATCCGGACTTTTCTCTCATTGTGGCTCAAAGTAACTTAGCATCGTTTGGCGAAGAGACGTTAATTCAACTTTGATTTATTTTGTAAAGTAAGTAGCCTTTGGAATTACGTGCTATGTCTCGTTGTTATAGTGAACGTTTGAGATATGTTTAATTCACCAAGAAGGCAAAATTACTATTTCGTTGATAGTTAAACATTGATTGCATTCGAATGAGGCATGAGCCTATCTACTTAAATGTGTTGAAAGTAGACTTTGTGATGATGGTTGAGATTATGAACCCCGAATCAGGTAGTGGCAGTGGCATGATAGCAATACTGTATTTAGGGGTTTTCGAAAAGAAAAGTAAAGTTGATCACAAGCCAGTGATCTAGAATTATTTATCCTATCTCGGTTGTATTGAGTGAGCGTGTAGACCTAGAATATATATGATGTGTTGAGCATAGGGAATGCGTTTTCCTATTGCCTGTGAGCTAGCTTAGGGGTGATTCCCCACTGTGTTGAGCATAGGGACTGCGTTTTCCTATTGCCTGTGTGCTAGCTTAGGATGATTACCTATTGTGTTGAGCATAGGGGAGGCATTTCCCTATTGCCTGTGAGCTAGCTTAGGGGTGATTCCCCACTGTGTTGAGCATAGGGAATGCGTTTTCCTATTGTCTGTATGCTAGTTTCGAGGTAATTCTCCTTTGAGATGAGTGTGAGGATTGCTATCTTCACGAGATTGGATTCTAGGTTACAGGACTCACTGGTATAACACAAAGTTAGGGTCTGATAAAGGCAGAAGTTGAGGTAAAGTATTGAATATTTAGTTAATTGGTGTGCTTACTCATTTCTGTTCACGAGAGTAAGTAAGGACATATCTTTCCTTCTTGGCATGCTTTCGCTAAACCTTGTTTTAATAAGTGAGCTGCTTATTGAGTATTATTATACTCACCTATGTTATTTTTCTTCCCTATTTTCAGGTAATGTTCACCGACGTGGTGGCTGACGAGACGACAACCCGGCAAGGCTATGGGGATACTTGTAGTTCAATTCTAGCTCCTTTTGTTGTACTTTTACTTGGTCAAACTGTTCTCTGTTAGTTTGTAAATTGAGTTTTGTAGTCTTGTAAATTTCATCATGAATTATGATGTGTCTCTGTTTTCCTTAAATCTGGTTGTGAACTCAGCACTTTTGTGTAGCTGGTGGTTGCTAAGGGTCTGATTGAAATCCTAGAAGTGTGTTATATCTTCTTTCTTAGGTTCTTAAAATTTGGTTTTCTTGTAGCTACGCCGCCATGCTGCCGAAATTTCAGGCATAGGCGGCTAACTCAGTCTTACTTCCACTCTTAGCATGCTCTAGAGTATAGGGGTGTTACAATGATCATGCTTAACCTACGGTGGGATTTTAATCTAAATGGCATACTTTATATGCAACAATCAATTAATTTAAAACATACATCACATGCATAATTAAATTAAACTTAGCAAATTGACCGGCATATTTGGCATATCCTAAGAAATTGAAAGCAAATTAAATTACAATAATTTAAATCCAAGACATATCTTGATCTTTAATATCTTTTTTCATTTTTGAAATACCAAAAATTAGGGTTTAGTAGCTCTAAAGCTATTTTTAGGATTCGAGCCGTTGCAATCATCCACGAGAGCTTTTTCATGAAGTTGTCGTCGTTAGTTCACGCAAGCTGCTGGTGTGGCAAGAACATCTCATGTTTGACACGCAAGTTCAAGATTATAAGGGTTGATGAATGCGACTGAAGAAATCACTCATTTGCCGCAAGTTGCTTGAGTAATTCGTATATGAATACTGCTGGAAATTTTCATGTTTGACATACCACGGATTCATCATCCTCCAAATTCAATTCATAATTATGAATTGACACTCACCTTCTAAAGCAACTCAATTTATATTGAGTTATTGGAATAAACTCAATTTGAAATTCAGCTTTGTACAAAATTTTCACAATCACAAGTATTTAAAAAAAAAAGTTACAAAGAGTCTTATACCACATGGGTTTTACATTTGATTTAATAAAACCATTAAATCTAATGCCACAAATATGCCTAAAAATCTAACTTGCAAACCACATATATCACATATATAAAATTAAAAATACCGACCATCACAAAATTTTAATTCTAAATAAAAATTAAAGAGGCATTGATACCAATTGAAGGAAATAATCGAATTAAACTCACAGCAGAAGCGTTGGAATCGACTTTGATTTTATTTTAGAAGTAAATTAAAAATAATTTAGGCTAAGCAAAACATACATTTGAGATAATATGGAGAATATTATGGCGAGTCTTTTTCTCCTTATGTTCCAACTCCAACAAGCTCCAAGACTTCCACAAAGTCTTCCTTACTATGACTCGAACAAATGACCAAATAGGTTTGTGGGAATCTTCTTGAAAATAGAGATAGGAAATGAGATGAGAATTTTAAGAGTTCTTTTCTCTTATTTAGAATGCACACAATGGCTCACCCCTAGAGCCCTATTTATAGTGGCCTAGGAAAAATAATTAAATAATATATTTTAATATCTAATATATTAAAATATATTTATCTAACCAATTTGAATCTTATTCAAACCTTTCCAAATTCTACTATGACATCTATTTCCTTATTTGAATCTAATTCAAATTAAATAAATATATTTTCTTTAATGTATCTTAACACCTTAATAATTTTTTTAATATTTAATGCATCATATACAATAAATATGTTTTTCCTCATTTAATATATCAAATATGTTAAATTTTAATTCGAACAATTTCAAATTTTTCTCTCAACGAAATTGACCTCTATTTGTTCATATGAGTTAGCAAGGAGACTTTATGGACCTACAAATTATAAGCTCCAATGATACAAATCAATTAATTAAACTTTTTAATTAATTAATTTTCATTCATTAATTATAGGTCACTCCACTATAGACCTAGAGTTGCACTCTTATGCACTATAAGACAAGTTGTGTCCATGGATATAATCACTACATGAAAGTCGATCATTCACGGGTTGTTAGTGATTATAGTTGGGTCAAAAGTCCGTTTTGCCCTTGTAATTACATCTTGCACCTTAAGAACCACTGATACTCTAATGAATAATTTGTTTATGATCTAACCATAAACTAAGTCCCTCTCGGGCCAGTAAGAGGGTAGGACTCCAATATTCAAGTTCCAAAATCAACACTTAAGAAATCTACTCATCTACTTACCCTATATGGGAATGAGTGAATTCCAACTTTGTGAGATTATGTTCCCAACTCTCTATTTGGTCAAGTCCCCAAAATGGTAGGCTTATATAAAGGCTACAAAAGTCATTCTCACCCATGCAAATAAAAGGACAAGCCCTCATAGGCAAGAGTTCATATAATTCACTCAAGATTAAAATCGAGTCGCATATGATCATTCTGATAAAATATTAATCTTCTCAATTAACGGATTTATAAAGAGAGATTAAATATTTCGAGGACCTTTACACAAACTCATTATAGAAGATACCCTCACTCACATGTCTCCACATGAACGATTTGGATCAAATCATTTATAACTATTACAAAGTGGGTCGGATCAATAGTGTTACCAGGATAAGGCACCCAACCTTATCCATATACTATGACCCTTTAGGTTATTTCTTGAACATGAATACACTAATAATCTTAGATTTTTCATATAATGGATAATATTATACTGCAAATAAAATAATCAAAATTATTATTAATTATTAAATAAATTATTAATTACGAAGCTTTAGAGCATAAATCTCAACATCCTATGTACTGTAGGACAAGTTGTGTCCATGATATAACCACTACATGCAAGTCGATCCTTCACAAGTTGCTCGTAATTACAGTTGGGTCAAAAGTCCATTTTATCCTTGGAATCTTGCACCTTAAGTACTTATGATCCAATCGAAAACAAAATCCCTCTTAGGCCAGTGAGAGGGTAGGGCCTTGTTCAAGTTTCAAAATCAGCACTTAAGGAAACTATTCATCTACTTACCCTATATGGGAAATAGCAAATTTCATCTTGTGAGATTATGTTCCCAACTCCCTATTTGGTAAAATCCCCAAAATGGTAGGCTTATTGAATTAGCTACAAAAGTCACTCTCACCCATGTAAATCAAAGGACAAACCCTCACAGGAAGGAGTTCATAACTCACTCAGGATTAAGATCGAGTCGCATATGATCATCTTCATGAAATATTAATCTTCTCAATTAACAGATTGATAAAGAGAGATTAAATATTTTGTGGTCCGGTCTTATACAAACTCATTGTATAAAATACCCCAACTCACATGTCTCCACATGAACGAATTGGATCAAATCATTTGTAACTATTACAAAGTGGATCGTATTAATAGTGTTACCAGGATAAGGTACCCAACCTTATCCATATACTATGACCCTTTAGGTTATTTCTTGAACATGATCCTCACGTATGTCAACCATATACTGTTCAAGATTACACTAATAACCTTGGATTTTTCATATAATGGATAATATTATATTGCAAATAAAATAATCAAAATTATCATTAATTATTAAATAAATTATTAATTATGAGGCTTTAGGTCGTAAATCCCAACAATCTCAAGTGTAAATGAGGGAAAACCATTCAAGTTCATCAATAATTCTTATCTCTCAACCTCAAATTACAACATAAAATCAATGTAAAGATTGGCCAAATCTAAACATGCATTAAGCTTAGAAGAGTTTTCACAATCACAATGAAATAAAATAATCAACTATTAACTAAGAAAGAGTAGAATTCAAAAACAATTACATCAAAGCTCTAGAAAGAATAATTTAGTTCATAACGAAAAATTCAACAAAACTATCTAAAATCAAAATCAGAGTCATTACAAGTAGTAAAAGATAAAGAAAAAAGGAAAAGAAACAAATCCCGACGATTTCACGAGTTTCCAATCATCGCTCTCGCTCCGTTCGGTTGTTCAAATCCTTCAAAATAATGTCTAGCCATCTTCACCTCGTTCTCCCTCTCGAATTCCCCTCAATTTTGATAAAGATATATATTTATAGGCCAAAAATCCCTAGGCGCACATCCCAAATTCATGCTTTAAAGTTCATAGCGCCTAAGCGCTAGCATTCTGACCTCCCGCAATATCTATGGCGCCTAGGCATTGTTTTTTTTGTTTTTTGTTTTTTTAGTCTTCTACTTGAAAACCTTCAAACATTGGCCTTCAAAATGAAATCTTTTATCACCTATAAAAATAAAAAGAAATTCAAGAATTAAAATCCAAAAACTATAGGAAAACTAACAAAAAACAACCTAAACAAGATATAATAAATAAATATAAAATGAACTTATCAAATACCCCCAACTTAGTCTTTTGCTCACCCTCAAGCAAAGAATCAATTAGCAAGAAAACGAAACTCAATAGCCCAAATGTCATGCAAATTGGATAGTCTCAATCTTAAAATAAAGTTCATCAACATTCAAAATAAAAGAACATTAAGATGCAAACAATGTCAATCATTTCTAACCAATGAGTTATGTTGACTTCATTTTAAGCCCTAGACATGTGTGTGTGAACAATTCTTAGTATTTTACCACTCTTCAACTCAAAAGAACTTTTTAAATGTAACAAAACTTGCCTAAATTCCAGTGGACTCTAAAATCTCACCTTTTAGCCAACCTTCACTCAAGCAACACCATATCAATTAGGATCATTAGGAGTTTTTAATAAAATAAAAGACCAACAAGATAAAGACATTTTATTTTTCTTGAGACAATAGCTTTCACACACCCACTGCAGGGACCCTTATCCAAAGCACTCACTCAATGGAGGTAGCTCTTTCTGCCCCTTTTTCTTTTCTTTTCTTTTTTCACAACTTTTTCTTTCTTTCTTTCTTTCTTTCGTTTTTTTCTTTTGTTTTCTTTTTTTTTTTTTCAACAAGAACCACAAATAGGCAAGCAACCTAAATCTTCTCCCATAAAACATTGCACTCTCATTGTTTCAGAAGGCTAGAGCAAGTTCTAAAGAAAAAAAAATCTTCTAAGCAATCAAAGCAACAAAACACTTAGACTTGAGTGCTCAAAAAAGTATCAAAAGGCTAAAAATAAACTCAAATACTTCTCAGTCAAACCACAATCAATCTACTTGCACTTATTTGCCTTCTATTTCAAAAGATCATAACAAACTTTATTAATCAACAAAAACACCCTACCCCCAACTTAAAAACATGCATTGTTCTCAATGTATGAAAGGAACAAAAAGGACAACAAGACTTCCTTGAATGTGTTGACTGTCAAGAATCTAAAGCTCCAATGATCTCATATTCACTTGTTGGGAGTTCTCTTTTTTTTTTAAAAAATGAAGTAATAGAAAAATAAAGTTCAAAATAAACTAAAAGTTGCAAAAGAAACCTTTAGGTTGCCTCCCAACAGCGCTTGATTTATAGTCCTCAGCCTGACTTTTCTTCTCCTCTTCAAGGTGGTTTAAAATAGTAGTATGATGAATGTGACTCCGAAGAAGGTTGGGACGATGGTGATTCACTCCTAAAGATGCCTGAAAAGTTCGTATGATATGAAGAACTGGGATCTTTGAAGACTTTAAATACGACTAACTCACCCTGAACTCGTAGCTTCAGCTCTGTCAATTCTACATCAATCTTTACTCTTCTCGTGGGCAAGAATGGTCTTCCCAAAATCATAGGCATGTTCTCATCTTCCTCCATATCTAGCACTAAGAAATCTACAAGAAATATAAACTTCCCTATTTTGACCAGAACATCCTCAATGATTCCCCATGGATGCCTAATTGATCTGTTAGCCAGTTGCAAAAATACAGTTGTTAGTCTCACATCTCTTATTTAATTGATCTGTTAGCCAGTTGCAAAAACACAGTTGTTAGTCTCACCTCTCTTATTCCTAATTTCTTAAAAATAGACAAAGGCATTGATTTAATATTGGCTCCTAAGTCACATAATGCATTAGCAAAGATAACATCACCAATTGAACAAGGAATAGAAAAACTCTTGGATCTTTCAAAGGTGGTAATTTTCTCTACAATATAGCATTGCACTTCTCTATGAGTGGGATCATTTCATAATCCTCCCATTTCCTTTTTCTTCTTCAAGATCTCTTCATGAATTTGATATAATTAGTAAAGACTCCCGTGCAATGCACATGCTTTTTAAAGTTAAAAAAATAATAATGATCTTGAAATTTCGCTAATAATTAAATTATCAAATAAATATGTTATTGTTTTGGTACTGTAATTTAGACATGCAACAATTTTTAGTTTAGTATTTTCATATTATTGTCTTCTAGAGGTATAAATAATCATAATTTTGAGATTGTCGAATATAAATTTTGTTAAGGGGTACTTATGTCATTTACAAAGTGTATTTAAATATTTGAAAAAAATCGTTTGGCCCTTTTTTTTTATGAAAAAAACCTTATGGATTTTTTTCAAAACGTGTATTTATATAGGCCATTCCTTGTCGGAGCTCCTTAAATCAGCTCGTTTTTTTCTTTTTCTTTCTTTTTTGTTTTTAAAAGTCCAACCCACTTGTTTCTTAAAAAAAAACAAAAAACAAAAGTGAGCCCATTTGTAAAATCTCTTGTTAAGCATTACTTATATAGCAATAAACTTCCAATTTTAATGATACAATGGTTCATCCTTCACATTTTGCAATGCACGTGAAATATTACAGTTCTATTTTAAAATATTAAAAAACCGTTAGAACTTAAAAACACAAATTAATTTTAGACCATAAAATATTGAGTTCACCATCTTATTATTCATTTATGTGATTTTTTTAGAAATTAATTTATTATATATTATGGCTCACGATATTCTATTTTATTCCAAATTCTTTGAGACTTCATTTTTATTTTAACTATATAATTTAAGATGAAATGATAATAATTTTTTTATACAAATGTTATTTTATTTTAGTCAATATTATTAATGATTAATATTTATGAAAAATTACATTATTATGGTTTAAATTAAAGTTTTCAATTTTAAAAATAAAATTAGAATATTAAAGAAAAGAAAAACAAAACAATAAAATGAGTTTTTTAAAAAGTCACAAATATATTACAAAATTTAGAAATTGAATGTCATGTAAATAACTAATATCATTAACAAAAAAAATTAATAAAGACAAATTTCATTTCAATAATTTAATAGTAGAAATTTAGTCTTTGAACAAATAAATTAGATTTAAACACTCTATTTAAAATGAAAAAATAATAAATAATTAAAATTAATTAAGTTAGGAGAAAATTTTAAAAAGAAGAAATAATAAATAAATAACAAAACTAATTACAGAAAGTCTAAAAAAAATAGATTAAAGGAAATAAAGGAAAGGTAAAATAGATTGTGTTGTCTAAAAAAATAAAATAAATTATATTATATTGAGCCATACTAAGTGAAGGCTATTATCGAGCCCATATAAGGGCAAACTATAAATCTGTAATAATAATTAAAAAAAACCCTAAATTTGAAAGTTGTCCTCATCTTTTCCCTTTTTATTTTCTTCTTTGCAAACCTCCTTAGCCCCTTAGTCGTCGCCCATCCATGAACGCCTATTTGGCAAAAAAAAAAAAAAAAGGAATCAATATTTCTTCCTCATCTCTCTTCTTTATTGTTTTCTCCATAAATCATGGCCTTTGATGCTGCCACTCACAACAATCTCGACCAAAAAGGAGATTCCCTCTCTGTTCTTCTTCTTCTTGTGAGGATAACAATATAATACTTTAAACACTGAAATACAAGCAAATTGTAAATTCAAACAAAGGGATTCCGAAAGTGGATATTCCCAACACTCCAAACACCCAAACTCCATGACTCTATGAGCGAGCTTGGGAGCAACAACGTTGTTTTCTCTTCGTGTCTAAGAAAACCAACCATATTGAACTTTGTAGAAAGGGCTATGACTTCATCAATGAACCATTCGACCTCAGTTTGGTGAAAAGCTTCCTTCTTCTGTAAGTTTGTAACCTCCAGGGAGTCTGTCTCAACTTCAATCGGGCATCGATTAGGGCTTTTGATTCTCCCTTCTTCCTTGAGTGCTCCATCTGCATCTTGTGTTTACCTCTTCGATTTATAAATAAAATTTATTTTATAGTAGTATATATATATTCCATGAGGAAGATAAAAAGCTTTCTTGAAATGTGAATGAAGTAATTGCACATTTAAAATGGTAGATAGATGAACAGATGTTATTCTTTTTTTTCAACAAAGATGAACGTATGTTATTCAAGCATTTAATATGGAAGAATTGAACTTATGATAGAGTAAGATGAAAGATCAAGGGAAAAATTGGCATACTCTATAAAAGTGAAGGGATACGATTGGCACAAAAAGTTTCTCCTCATCCAAGGACAAAATGGTCATATAACACTTTTAAGGGCAAATGTGGAACATGAAAATTCTCCTCATAGCAGCTTTTATATATATATTATAGATGTGTTATTTGTGCAAGGGCATCTGCAAAAGGAATGTTAATATGCAGTTTCTTAAAAATATCAATAAACATATTGTACTGCTTATCCTTTTTGTTCTTCTGGAGGCATTGAGGGAATGGAATGGCTGATGAAGTAGCCAACTATGATTTATTCTCAACTTTCTTAGTGGATGATTCTGCTATAACCTGTTTTTCTTGACTTTCTTCTATGGACTTCTTATTATGCATTGGCTCCACCAACTCCTTACCACTCCTCAACGATATTAACTTGTAATGCTCCACTGGATTCTTTTCCATCATGCTCGGTAAACTACCAGGGAGCCTATCCACCATCATGTTGGCTAGCTATCCAACTTGCACCTCTAAATTTTGAATGGATGCTGCTGGATTCTGAAAGTTTGTCTTTGTTTCAATCATGAATTGATTCGTAGTGTTTGCCAACTGAATCATTGCCTCTTCAAGGCTTCTTTTATTTTTAGGCTGTTGAAATCCTGGTGGTAATAGATTTTGAGTCTGATTCAACTTCTACAAGAAGTTATGATGATTATGCTAGAGCCAGGATTATACGTATTAGAGTAGAGATTCCCAACAAATTGAGTGTAACGACCCTAAATTTTCAACGACTCTTTAAACGCGGAAGCACGACTTAGTTACCTCGTTCATGCCCGAAATTTCGGCAGCATGACGGCGTAACTACAAGAAACCAAAATTTTACAACGACCTGGAAAGAGACAAAAACACTTCTAAGGTTCAGATTACAGACTCAGCATCCACCAAACTACGATAAATGATGCTGAGCTCAAACAACAGACAACCAAAACTAAAAGCTTCTAACCAACACACGAAGCTAAAGAATATTTAAGGTTTACAAATCAACTGACAACAGGGACAAAGGGATGGGTTGGAGTCTCCATAGCCTCGTCAAGTCATCACCTGCGTCGTCCACCCCAAGAATGCTCACAAATCTGCAAAATAAACAAGTAGCAAGAATAAGTATAAACATACTTAGTAAGTAGCACATTTAAGGGTCCAAGCTTAACGAATAACTACCACGAAGGCAAACTTGCTTAAGTTTAAATATTTTGAGTGTCTATGATCAATTTTTGCAATTGAGTAGAACCGCACCTTTGGATTGGAATTTGGTAAGATTTGATTTATCTTTCTTTTATTGGCATATGTTTTATTTTATTAATAAAAAAAAACACAAAACCCCCATTTTTATTTGTTTTCTCCTTGGCAAATTTAATTTGAGAAATTAATATTCGGTTCCCTAAGATCGACCCGGTCCACTCAATACTACAAGTAGCTTAGGATCAGTTTATAAATTGTAATTTGACGAGCCCTCGACAAGCTCGCATCAATACCCTTCCTTAGACATAAATATCAAATATTTGACAATAATTTTGTCAATATAAGATGTTTGAGACAAAATTAACATTTTGTCCTTAAAATCTTCATTTTGGACATATAAAATATACTGAGTCATTCCAAATCACTTATTTGAAATTGGTTAATCAACTTTTTATGTTAGACATCTTATATCATTCATAATGGGTAAAAATATCATCAACATAAAACATGAAAAAAAATCCACTAAGCAATTAATGATTTTTTTTTTGTCTATACAAGTGTCATTAATATTTATCCAAAGTCATAAATTTTGGTACTTTTATCAAACCTTATATTCAAATATCTAATGGTAAAATTCATTTCATAAATGAACCTTTATTATTTTGTAAACCTTTATTCTTTTGATCTTTGAAAATAAATCTCTCTGATTGATTTCTGTAGATACATTATCTAAGATTTCTTTTCATAAAATAATTCTAAACATTCATTTTCATATCCAATATGCAACAATTTATTAAATAATTCTTACAGACTTCAGTATGGAAACAAGTGATAAAGTTTACTCGCAATCTACTTTCTCTTATTAAGTTTAACCCTTTGTCATTAGTCTCACTTTGAGGGCAATAAGCCTTCAACTTTGTCATCTAACATGACAATTTGGGCTTCAATTAAGTCCTTGTAAAGGTTGAGTCATCTCATAACTCTCCCACTACGATGAGGTTTATCCAATTCATGACTAGGATTCATTTGACTTTCAAATGTAATTAAATAGTTAACAAAAGTTGTTAACAATTTAGTGGCTTCACTTGGAACCAATTTATTAACATTATCTCACCTTATTAAAGGTTTGTAGTGAAGGGAATAATCGAATTAAAACCACAGTGGAAGCATAGGAATCGTGTTTGATTTATTTATAATTAAACTAAAATACAAGGGTTAAGCAATAAATACCTTCCAAATATGGAGATTCTTCTGGCGGATCTTTATCTCTTCCACAAAGTCTTCCTGGCTATGACTCGAACACAAGACCAAGGCTTGTGGGAGCCTCTTGAAAGAAAATCCACAAGGGATTAAAGAGGAAAAGGTTTAGAGAGAATTCTCTAATTCTCTCTATTGAGGAGATGTGTGTTGTTAAGAATGCACAATGGCTCACCCCTAGGGTTCTATTTATAGTAGTCTAGGAAAGATAATTAAATAATATATTTTAATATCTAATATATTAAAATATATTTATCTAACTAATTTGAATCTTATTCAAACCGTTTAAAATTCTACTACGACATTTATTTTCTAATTTGAATCCAATTCAAATTTAATAAATATCTTTTATTTAATGTATCTAATATACATTAATTATTTTAATATTTAATGTATCAAATACAATAAATATATTTTTCTCTTTTATATTTAATATATCTAATATATTACATATTAATTTGAACACTTCAAATTAAATATTAATTTGAACATTTCAAATTTTAATATTTAATGTATCAAATACAATAAATATATTTTCCTCTTTTATATTTAATATATCTAATATATTAAATATTAATTTGAACATTTCAAATTTTTCTTTCAACTAAATTGATCTTTTAGTGTTACTATGAGCTAGCAAGTTGGACCTTATGGACTTACAGATTATAAGCTCCAATTATACAAAATTAATTAATTAATTAAACTCTTTAATTAATCAATTTTCATTCATTAACTCTAGGGTCACTCCACTATAGATTTATAGTTGCACTCTTATGCACTGTAGGACAAGTTGTGTCCATAGATATAATCATTACATGCAAGTCGATCCTTCACGAGTTGTTCGTAATTATAGCTAGGTCAAAAGTCCGTTTTACCCCTATAATTACATCTTGCACCTTAAGTACCACTGATTCTCTAATGAACAATCTGTTTATAATCTAATTATAAACTAAGTCCCTCTCGGGCTAGTGAGAGGGTGGGGCCCCATTGTTCAAGTCCCGAAATCAGCACTTAAGGAATTACTCATCTACTTACCCTATATAGGAAGGAGTGAATTCCATCTTGTGAGATTATGTTTCTAACTCCCTATTTGGTCAAGTCCCCAAAATGGTAGGCATATTGAATCGGCTACAAAAGTCACTCTCACCCATGCAAATCAAAGGACAAGCCCTCACAGGCAGGAGTTCATAACTCACTCAAGATTAAGATCGAGTCACATATGATCATCCCAATGAAATATTAATCTTCTCAATTAACGGATATATAAAGAGAGGTTAAAAATTTCGCGGTCCAGTCTTATACAAACTCATTGTATAAGATACCCCCACTCACATGTCTCCACATGAATGATTTGGATCGAATCATTTGTAACTATTATAAAGTGGGTCGTATCAATAGTGTTATCAAGATAAGGCACCCAACATTATCCATGTACTATGACTCTTTAGGTTATTTCTTGAACACGACCTACCCTTCATAACTCTTATGTTAGTTAGATTGATTTTAATTACCAAGTTTTTAAATTATTTAAAAAAAATTAATCACATTATTATGAGCATGCTTAGTGAAATTAAATAAATTTTGACTAATTCAACTCTCAGGTCGGTTCCCAGTTAGAGGTGTTTTCTTTCGGTCACGTTAAATACCTAGTCTAAACAGAACCTTCCATAGACAGAGTTCCCTTCTAGTCAATTTTTATTTCAAATTCATTAATTTTTAATTAACTATTAACTACTAGATTAATGAACCTAAGTGAATTTAAACAATGTTTTTAGCCCTATTAAAAAAATAATATACTTACTGGATAATCTTAAAATTCTATTATTTTAAACCCTTTAAAACAAATTAAAAGATCATCTTGGATATTTTATTCTAATTCTATTAGAAAAAATAAAATATAAATTAAATTCAAAATTTTTAATTATGGATAATCTTGAAATTCTACCATTTAAAACCCTTTAAAACTAAATTAAAAGATTATCCTAAATTGTAATCTTATTAGAAAAAAATAAAGATATATTAAATTCAATTTTAAACTATTTAAAGCATGAATTAGAAATATCTTTATGTTAAGGAAATCCTAATCTCATTAGGAAATATCCTAATCCTATTAGGAAAACATGGATTGCATTTATGAAAGAAAATATCCTAATTTAATTTTCTAAATATAACAATTATATTCAAAGATATGGAAAATATAAACTTATTAGGAAAATATCTCAATTCTATTAGGAAACATCCTAATAAAATTTTCCAATATAACAATTATATTAAAAAAGTAATCTTAATTCTATTAGAAAACAACCTAATCAAATTTTTAAATATAACAATTATATTCAAAATTAATTAAGATACATCATAATGCTTAACTTATGGTGGGATTTTAATCTAAATGACATACTTTATGCAATAATCAAATAATTTAAAACATACATCACATGCATAATAAAATTAAAACTAGCAAAATTGACCGGCATATTTGGCATATTCTAAGAAATTGAAAACAATTTAAATTACAATAATTTAAATCCAAGACATATGTTGGTCTTCAATAACTTTTCTTGTTTGAACCATTCTAAATTTAGGATTTAGAAATCCTAAATTTTCAATTGCAGCAGCTGGTTTCAACAAACACATTTGAATTGAAGGATCTTTTTAACAATTACAACAAATCCTAACCCTTTTAGGTTTTACAATTGATCTAATCAAAGCAATAAAGCTAATGCCAAATAGTCTAAACAATTAATTTGCAAATCACATATATGAAATTAAAATACCCATCATACAAAACCTTAATTCTAAATAAAATTCAAAGACCGCTTTGATACCAATTGAATGGAATAAATCAAATTAAACTCACAGCGGAAGCATTGGAATCGACTTTGATTTTATTTTAGAATTAAACAAAAAAAAAATAGGCTAAGCAAAACATACCTTTGAGATAAATATGGAGATATTTCTGGCGAATCTTTATCTCCTCCATAAAATCTTCCTGACTATAACTCGAACACATAACCAAAGCTTTTGGAAGTCTTTTGAAAAAAAATCCACAAGAGATTGGAGAGGAAGAGGTCTAGAGAGAATTCTCTAATTCTCTATTGAGGAGATATGTATTGTGTCTAATGACTCAACCCAAGGGTCCTATTTATAGAGACCAAGGGAAAATCTTTGCCATAATTAAAATATTACATTTTAATATCTAATATATTACAATATATCTTATATTTAGTTGAATCTCATTCAAATCTCCTACGATATTTATTTATTTTAATCTTATTCAAATTCTATAAATATCTTTTATTTAATGTATCGAATATACATTAATTATTTTAATATTTAATGTATCAAATACAATAAATATATTTTCCTCTTATATATTCAATATATCTAATATATTAAATATTAATTTGAACATTTCAAATTCTTATTTCAACTAAATTGATCTTTTAGTGTTACTATAAGCTAGCAAGGGGACCTTATGGACCTACAGATTATAAGCTCCAATGATACAAAATCAATTAATTAAACTCTTTAATTAATTAATTTTCATTCATTAACTATAGGTCACTCTACTATAGATCTAGAGTTGCACTCTTATGCACTGTAGGACAAGTTGTTTCCATGGATATAATCACTACATGCAAGTTGATCCGTCACGGGTTGTTCGTAATTATAACTGGGTCAAAAGTTCGTTTTATCCTTATAATTACATCTTGCACCTTAAGTACCAATGATCCTCTAATGAACAATTTGTTTATAATCTAACCATAAACTAAGTCCCTCTCAGGCCAGTAAGAGAGTGGGGCCCCAATGTTCAAGTTTCGAAATCAGCACTTAAGAGAACTACTCATCTACTTACCCTATATGGGAATGAGTGAATTCCAACTTTGTGAGATTATGTTCCCAGCTCCCTATTTGGTCAAGTCCCTAAAATGGTAGGCTTATTGAATCGGCTACAAAAGCCACTCTCACCCATGCAAATCAAATGACAAACCCTCACAGACAGGATGATAAGAATCATGGTGTTCCATAAGTTCCAACTAGACCTATTACAAGATCCAAGGCTAAGAAGCTTCAACAAGCATTCATTTTTCATCTACAAAATTGGATAGGCTTGGCTCAACCTCAATTTCATGTGTTACAAGCTGATTCAAGTGAGGATGCACCATTTGGAGCTTCGGAGGTCAACATTTGCAAGGTTGAAGTTCGGTATGAAGTTGCCATAAATTGCATTTGAGTTTGGCAATCATTTTGAAGACTTCATTTGTCATTTTAGTTTCATAAACTATCGATTCTAATTTTGAGCTTTTAAATTTCTGTTTCAAGTTTAGATAGTTAAGAAAGTGAGTTACCAAACAAGTTAATCATGGTCACTACTTTTGTAACTATTTTATGGGCATTTGAAGGGTTTTGGGTTACTTTCGTGAGGAGGCTATAGATACCTACGTGATTTGTCTAGTAGAGATGATGATGATTGAATGAGCTGAACTCTCAAACTTGAGACCCTTTTCTTGCAATTCTTGTGGTAGAATGCATGTGAGTCATTCAATCAAGCCTTGATCAAGTTTGATTGTGGAGTGACTGATGCATTTGCTAGAGCAATGTGAACAATTGTGCACTTTAGAGTGTCAATGTGCAAGTGTACACATCTTTTTTTTATAGCAAGTGGCAAGTAAAATTATCGTATCCTCAGAGACTATTGATCTTTCTACTGAACCTAAATTAATTCTCAGTAACTCGGTTGGTAACCATTCAAAATTATCGATAGAGATGCAATAAAAGAAATCATAAATGCTGGAACAAAAGTAATGCTAAAGCAATAAACAACAGAGTAGAGGTTCAGAAAACAGGTAACGCTTAACTTGTGCTTTAATTAAACGTAAGGCTCGGATTAGAGGTAAGTCATGGATTAGCTAAGTTATAAACTGAGTACACATTCATTCCAATCGATTCACTACAGACTACACGGTATTCTCCCGAATCACCGAATGTATGCTGTCGCAAATAAATTACTTCAGCACAATAAACCCTCTGTACTTTACGTGCGTTAGGCGAGTGGCTATCCCTAACCTACCCACTTAGTCAGCAACTAACCTTAACAAGAGGCTAACGTGGGTTTTAAGTTTTCAGCCCCTCCTATTCTTCCCAGAAATCAGAGGGACGGTGTTCGAAACGGCTGGCCAAGCGGAAACAAACTAAGAATAAACCCCTTAAAAACCAAACCGAAGGAGATGAAAGCTACTCAACTATAACATTAGCTAATAACAATCATCCTCTAATCCTCACCTTAGAGTGATTAGTTCATGCTACAGTGAAAACGGAAAAACAGTAGAAATGGAAACATAATGAAAATAAAACAGAAAACGACTAAAAGACAGTAGAAATTGTAGCAGGAGAAGTCGAAATGCTGCCCCAAGTTTCTTGCCACAGCAACGGCGTTGCTCCGACTGGAATCCTTCCGTTTTTGGCAAACTCCGGTGAAGGCTCCTGGTCGAAACTCTCCTCTGCTGCTCCTTCTCTGTTATTTCGGGATCAACACCTCTATTCTCCTCTCTCCCAATATGCCCAACAAAAAACGGCTGCTCCCATTATAATAGTCACTCTTTATGAAAACGAGGGCTGACTGGGCTTGACCTAGTGACGTGGTGGCCTCTGATTCGTTGAAAGCAGTTGACTGGACTGACAGATGCCAGCTCAATTAATGAATACAGCTCCCACGTGCGAATTTCGTAAAAGCCTGGAACGCGACATTTGCTCCAGCAATTAATTATAAAACTGCTGTTCTTGGCTTCTTAAGTCCTCCTTAATCCACCCTGATTTAATCACATAAAAGGCCTTAATTAGATAAATTTGCTCTAATAAAAATATTACTATATCAAAATTACTCCTAGAGCAAAATGACTCCAAGCTAGGGAGTTTCCAAGAATTATAGAGATAAAATATAGAAATTTAGCCCAAAAATATAAACATATAACTCTTAATTTAAGAGTTATCAAACCCCCAAACTTGAATCATTACTCGTCCTCGAGTGATGCTTCCTTCACCTATACATGTCAAAAGCTACTTCTACTTGGCCACTGAATTCTTATATGCATTCCTACCATTATAGTGATGCTCCAGCATCAAACTTGCTCCTTCAACTCAATACATACTGTCCTGCTTCAAGATTTCAAATTATTTTCTTTTGCACATGCCTAAGAATTAACTAGACATCTTTTAGCTCCAACGCTTTTATCACTTAGAAGTTCTAATCCTCAAGCTCATTATGCAATCCCAAACTAAACTTACACAAGAGTGCTTCCTCTCTAAGACTAATCTTTTAAGCTAGCACAAAACTTGCACTTTTCTTTTCTTTTCTTTTTTTTTCTTTTTTTTTTATTTTTTTATTTTTTTTTTATTTTTTTTCTACTCTCTTGGAGATCCTTGAAGTCATAGCCCTATTTCTTGGAATGACAACATTTTATGATGTCGTTCACCCTAGCTTTCAGACTTATCACCTCATAGGCATAACACTCATTCCACTTCTTTTCTAAGACTGGCCTTCAGGTCACTTCCCTCTTGCTTCTCAGAATGGCGACATTTTATGATGAAGCTCACCTAAGCTCTAGGAGAGTTGTGACTATTAGGCTAACACTCATCCCTTGCTTCCTTTTTCTTTTTTTTTTTCTTTTTTTTTTTTCAAAGCTTCTTAATGCAGCTTATACCTTCGTTCCAGAATGCTAACACTTTTTGGTGAAAACATCTAGCTACGAGCACAAGCTACACAGAGATTGCTTTAGCAAAACCCTTTTTCTGAGCTTTTTCTTCTTTTTTTTTTTTAACAACCTTACAGGCTGGGTTTGCTTGCAAGGGAGAGGAGTGCATCTTAGGAGTAGAAGAGGAGCGCTCCCTAAGAGTATATCCTAAAAAAAATAGGCAAAATCGTCAAAAATGCTCTAGCAAAAAATCGTCAAAAATGCTCTAGCAACTTCAACACGGCCCCCCCCAAACTTAAATCGCTCATTGTCCCCAATGAGAGAAAGTAAAGGGAAGACCCCCAAACTTATTTCAAGCTAGCTAAACAGACTAGAATTGGACAGGAAAGTAAACTTTGTATCATTTGGTTGGGAATGAGCATTCCTAGACTTCTAAGGTTTAAAAGGAATGGCTCTATAAGAATCTATGTAAAACTAGGACTTCTTGTGCAAAAGATTCAATAATCTCAAATGCTAAATCATCAGCAATCATCCAGCAGCTTTGAATACATGAACAAATTTGACTAAGCAGAAGAATTCAAGGTACAAGCAGAGCACAGCTTAATTAACTGCACTTTCTAATTATGCTCCAGCAATCTAATTGCTTCAACAACAAGCTTAGGCAAGAACAATTCATTCAACACTTAATTTAAGAGCAAGGAGGCTGGAACAATATATGCTTTCAATTACTATTAGCATAGGAGATCATGACTACAGAATTAACTAGGAGCAGCTTTTCTTCTTCTCAATCTAAGTCCTAACTTCTAAAAACGTAAACTTAAACAAAACAAAAACAACTACGAAAGCAGAAATAAACATAAGCAACAACTAAGTAAAGACAACAAAAGTAAACAGATAGCAAATGGTTAAAGGAAGACAGACTACATCCCTTCTCCTTCTTCTTCCTTTGATGTTGTAATTCATTATGCCCTAGCTTTTGCATTATCAGCCTTTGTCATTTCAACATAATAAGAACGCTTACAACAGAAAAACAGACTCAAAGCAAACATGCAGAAAATAAAAATAACTAGAATGAAAATAAACCAAAATGCAACAAACCACCCGCGGGAGCATTATTGATTTTCAATTAAAGTACCAATGCTCCCTTAAAATTCTTGTTTCAACCACCCTCAAATTGTTGGAAAGAGGCACAATTTCGTTTCAACTCCTCCTCCCAATAATATTTGATTCGCTGCCCATTCACCTTATACTCTTTTTTTTCCTTATCAGCACACTGCCAGGGCATTTCCTCATCCATAACTTGTGATATTTCTAGTAATTGCTCATCTGAAAATGCATCATGTATTTCAGATTGTTGGAGCATTTGTTCTTGCAACTTTAATTTGGAAAGGTGATCTTCAACTCTATTTTTAGACTCCTTGTTGTCTTGTATCTCCAAATTGAACTCTATAATTGATGGATGAATGGGTGGTGACGTTCTATCTATTAACTCCAAAGATTTGAAAGCTCTTTTATTGATAGAAATTTCATCGACGCTTTCTAATTCATGTACTACATTGCACAATTCCAAATCCTCCTTTATAACTTCTCCAAACTTTTGAGTATGTTGCTCTTGCATTTCCAGTTCAAAACTCTCTTCAATCAGCCCTTCCGAAACATTAATAACTGCACAATCTTCGATTTCTGAAGGGTATTTCACAGCATCAAACATATTAAACTTAACCTCTTGATCGCCCACATTCAATGTAATAATCCCTTTTCCAACATCCACCATTGTTCCTCCAGTAGCTAAGAAAGGTCTTCCTAGAATTATCGGGACATTTTTATCTGCCTCATAATCCAGTATAATGAAATTGGCTGGAAATATGAATTTGTCCACTTGCACCAATATATCTTCAATCTTCCCCTCAGGATATGTGATTGATCTATCCGCTAGCTGCAATGTCACAGTAGTTGGTCTTGCCTCTCCAATGCCTAATTTCTGAAAAATAGACAATGGCATAAGATTTATGCTGGCACCTAAATCACAGAGAGCTCTTCCTACTTCTTTTCCTCCAATTGACACTGGTATTGTAAATGATCCAGGATCTCGAAGCTTTGGAGGGATAGGATTTGCAACTATAGCACTACATTCTCCTGATAATGGTACAATTTCATACTCACTTGGCCTCTTCTTCTTGGTGAGCATATCCTTAAGGAACTTTGCATACTTCGGCATTTGCTCAAGAGCTTCTACCAAAGGAATGTTTATATGAAGCTGCTTAAAGATATCGAAGAATTTCTTGAACTGCTGATCCTGATTTTTCTTCTTTAATCGCTGAGGAAATGGTGGTGGTGGTGGCACAAATGCTGGACTCACAGTAGCTGGCTTTTGTGTTACTGCTGAACGTTTTGCTCCAGCACTGTCTTCTGCTTCAGCATTCCCAGTATCCTTTGTTTTCTCAACATCCTTTGTACTCTCAGCATTCTCTGTTTCTTCCATAATCACATTTTCAGGCTCAACTGTGTCTTCCTCTGTCTGCACTGCTGATTCTTTACTTTTCTGCTTTTGCTTGCTCATATTTTCTGTTACAGCAAGAGGTCTTCCACTCCTCAACTCAATTGCTTGTACTTGCTCTTTACCTTCTCTTTTTGGAGTCTCGGTATCTGAAGGAAGTTTTCCTTGAGGTCTGGCCTTCAACTCACTTGCTAATTGTCCCATTTGAATTTCTAAATTTCTCAAGGAGGCTTGTTGGCTTTGAATTACCGCATCATTCTTGGCCATATACTCCTTCATGAGGCTCTCCAAAGAGGTTCCAGGAATTGATTGATTAACAAGCTTTTGATGTGGAAACTGTTGATTTTGCTGCTGTGAAAATCCGGGAGGATACTGCATTCTTTGATGACTTTGATTTGCTGCAGCATTACTTCCTTGACCACTCCAAGAAAAATTTGGGTGATTCCTCCATCCTGGGTTATAGGTGTTGGAATACGGGTTGTTCTGCCTCATGTTTTGATTTCCAACATAATTTACCGAAGCTGGGTTTCCAGGACAGAATTCAAACGTATGCGCTTCCCCACAGTAAACACATGATTCTGCTGTGACTTGATTAACTGAGGCAGCATTCTGTGACACATTCCCCATTGACATGTTCTTCAAAATATTTGCCATGGAAGCAATTTGGGCACTTAATGATGATAATGCATCAACTTCCAACACTCCTTGCTTCTTCTTCCCAGGGGTGCTTCTTACATCTGCCCATTGAGAACTATTGGTAGAAATTCTCTCCAAAATCTCATAGGCTTCATTAAAAGTCTTTGAAAGCAGAGCTCCATTTGCTGAAGCATTTACCATGTTCTGAGTATCCAAATTCAACCCATTGTACAGTGTCTCCATTTGGATGCAATGTGGTAGACCATGGTGCGGGCACTTTCTTAGTAATTCTTTAAACCGTTCCCATGCTTCACTAAATGTCTCATCATCATACTGCCTGAATGCTACTATTTCAGCTCTATACTTGGCATTCTTCGTTGGTGGAAAATACTTAATCAAGAATTTCTCTGCCAAATCGTTCCACGAAGTGATAGATCCAGGTGGAAAAGTATTCAACCACGCCTTTGCTGCATCTCTAAGAGAATATGGAAATAATATCATCCTAAGTGCGTCTTTTGATACTCCTTGCTTCTTAAATGAATCACTCACACTTAGAAAAGACTTAAGATGCAAATGTGGATCTTCAGAAGGTAAACCATGGAATTGTCCCACCGTTTGCAACATTTGAAACATAACTGGCTTCATCTCAAAATTTGCTGCTTCAATTTCTGGTCCAGCAATTCCAGGATATAATTCATCAAATGTGGGTACTGCATAAGCCCTGATAGCTCTTTCCCTGTCATTGGCTAAAAGAACAGGGTTCTCAGCCATATTTCCCTGATTAACTGGTCGATTTCCTCTCAATTCAGGTTGTGGTTGATTCTCATCGATAGCAGGTCCTACTCGGGGTCCAGGCGGTATAAGTGGATCTTGTCTTTCCATTGGATACTGCCTGTCTCTTTGACCAGCTCTTTGAGCTCTTCTCCTCAAATGAAATGTTCTCTCAATTTCTGGATCAATTCGAAATTCCAAGTCAGAAGACTTGTTCATACACCACTAACACACCTGAAAGTAAAACCAAATAGCTAATTCAGATTCAATTAAGCACCAGTTCACTAAAAATCAATTTAAGTAAAAGAAAAATTGAATAGTCCCCGGCAACGGCGCCAAAAACTTGATGCGTTTGCTAGAGCAATGTGAACAATTGTGCACTTTAGAGTGTCAATGTGCAAGTGTACACATCTTTTTTTTATAGCAAGTGGCAAGTAAAATTATCGTATCCTCGGAGACTATTGATCTTTCTACTGAACCTAAATTAATTCTCAGTAACTCGGTTGGTAACCATTCAAAATTATCGATAGAGATGCAATAAAAGAAATCATAAATGCTGGAACAAAAGTAATGCTAAAGCAATAAACAACAGAGTAGAGGTTCAGAAAACAGGTAACGCTTAACTTGTGCTTTAATTAAACGAAAGGCTCGGATTAGAGGTAAGTCATGCATTAGCTAAGTTATAAACTGAGTACACATTCATTCCAATCGATTCACTACAGACTACACGGTATTCTCCCGAATCACCGAATGTATGCTGTCGCAAATAAATTACTTCAGCACAATAAACCCTCTGTACTTTACGTGCGTTAGGCGAGTGGCTATCCCTAACCTACCCACTTAGTCAGCAACTAACCTTAACAAGAGGCTAACATGGGTTTTAAGTTTTCAGCCCCTTCTATTCTTCCCAGAAATCAGAGGGACGGTGTTCGAAACGGCTGGCCAAGCGGAAACAAACTAAGAATAAACCCCTTAAAAACCAAACTGAAGGAGATGAAAGCTACTCAACTATAACATTAGCTAATAACAATCATCCTCTAATCCTCACCTTAGAGTGATTAGTTCATGCTACAGTGAAAACGGAAAAACAGTAGAAATGGAAACATAATGAAAATAAAACAGAAAACGACTAAAAGACAGTAGAAATTGTAGCAGGAGAAGTCGAAATGCTGCCCCAAGTTTCTTGCCACAGCAACGGCGTTGCTCCGACTGGAATCCTTCCGTTTTTGGCAAACTCCGGTGAAGGCTCCTGGTCGAAACTCTCCTCTGCTGCTCTTTCTCTGTTATTTCGGGATCAACACCTCTATTCTCCTCTCTCCCAATATGCCCAACAAAAAACGGCTGCTCCCATTATAATAGTCACCCTTTTATGAAAACGAGGGCTGACTGGGCTTGACCTAGTGACGTGGTGGCCTCTGATTCGTTGAAAGCAGTTGACTGGACTGACAGATGCCAGCTCAATTAATGAATACAGCTCCCACGTGCGAATTTCGTAAAAGCCTGGAACGCGACATTTGCTCCAGCAATTAATTATAAAACTGCTGTTCTTGGCTTCTTAAGTCCTCCTTAATCCACCCTGATTTAATCACATAAAAGGCTTTAATTAGATAAATTTGCTCTAATAAAAATATTACTATATCAAAATTACTCCTAGAGCAAAATGACTCCAAGCTAGGGAGTTTCCAAGAATTATAGAGATAAAATATAGAAATTTAGCCCAAAAATATAAACATATAACTCTTAATTTAAGAGTTATCAGTGACTCAATCTAGAACGAGATTTCCAAATCTTGCTTCTAGATCTTTGATCATAAGAGGTAATCTATTTCTAGCCTTATCTCTTGGTTGATCCTTGTATAAGGAGGTGTTAAATTCTTTGATTCAAAGGTTCTTGCTTCAAAACCTTGCATCTTTGGGCTCAAAATTAGGATTGTCTTATCACAGGAGTTCATAACTCACTCAAGATTAAAATCGAGTCGCATATGATCATCCTGGTGAAATATTAATCTTCTCAATCAACGGATTTATAAAGAGAGATTAAATATTTTGAGGACCAGTCTTTCACAAATTCATTGTAGAAGATACCCCCATTCACATTGAACGATTTGGATCAAATCATTTATAACTATTACAAAGTCGGTCGTATCAATAGTGTTACCAGGATAAGGCACCCAACTTTATCCATATACTATAACCCTTTAGGTAATTTCTTGAACATGATCATCTCATATATCAACCACCTACTGTTTAAGATTACACTAATAACCTTAGATTTTTCATATAATGGATAATATTATATTACAAATAAAATAATCAAAATTATTATTAATTATTAAATAAATCATTAATTACGAGGCTTTAGGGCATAAATCCCACCATAGCATCCATTTCATTCACTCTCATTGCTTTTTTCTGGACTAATCTCTCACTTGGCCATTCATAGTGTTTCATTGTCATTTCTTCCAGCAATTCAAAAGCTTCATTCTCTGTTTTACTCATGAATGCTCCTCTTGAAGTTGTATTAATAGTGGTCCTGGTATTGCCATTTAACCCATTATAAAAATTATGAACTTGCATCCATCGAGGTAATCCATGATGAGGAAACTTTCGTAAAAGCTCCTTGTACCCTTCCCACACTTCATATAAAGTCTCTCCCTCCTACTGAGAAAAGTTACTAATCTCACTTCGAATCTTGGCCATCTTTGCTGGTGGAAAGAACTTGGCTAAGAACTTCTAAGCTAAATCATTCCAAGTTTCAATAGAAGCTACTGGCAAAGAGTTCAACCACTGCTTAGCTCGAGCCTTAAGAGTGAAAGGAAGAAGTCTCAGTCTGATGGCATCTTCAGTCACTCCATTATATTTGAATATATCACATATCTCCAGGAAGTCAGAGATGTGAGAATTTAGGTCTTCACTCTGTAAACCACTAAAGCTCACTGAAGTTTGAATCATCTGAAGTGTAGTCGGCTTGATCTCAAAATTGTTAGCCTCAATTGCTGGCCTCTGAATAGCAAAATGGATCTTCGTTACGTTTGGCAACACATAATCCCTCAAGGTTTTGTTCTCATTCTGTCTTTCGTCGTCTGCCATCCTTTCTTGCTCTTTTGTAATGTGCTCTCTTTTTTCTTTTATGTTTCTTCTACAAGTACGTTCGATCTCAAAATTAAAGGGCAGTAGATTGCTACTTTCAAATTTTTGCATACACTTGCTTCAACTTCAGACAAAAACAAAGCAAAAAGCAAAAATTAAAACAAATAAAATAAAACTTAGATTAAGACTAAAGCTATTGATTTTGATATTGATAAAATAAACATTATTCACTCTTCGGCAATGTCGCCAAAAACTTGTTGGTCGATTTTGCAAGTATACGAATCGTTACAAGTAATATAGTAGTGTGAGTACTAGTATTGTTCTCCACAATGAATGAATGCTATCAATTACCAAATTCGTTAGTCTTAATTTTATTTGAGTACCGATTAATCAAAGATGGGTAAAACATCAAACTAATTACAAAGGAATGAAATAAATCTCTAAAATTAACAACGTGAAATAGATTATTAAATTTAATTGCAAAAGGTTCTAGAGCTATATGACTTCACCATTATCTTCTTCTACTCTTCATTCATTAATAGTTGAAGCATTTTCTATTTCTAGATTGTTGACAAGTTCTACCCTATAGATTCGATATTCTCTCTCAAGCAATAACGATATTCATTGAAAAGTAAATTGTCTATATCTCTATAACAATTCCAACAATTCAATTATGACGAATGTAGAACCTAATATGTCACAAAACCTACAAGGATATCTCTATCTTAAGTGTAAATTAGGGAAAACCATTCAAGTTCATCAATAGTTCTTGTCTCTCAACCTCAAATTACGCCACAAAATCAATGTAAAGATTGACCAAATCTAAACATGCATTAAGCTTGGAAGAGTTTTCACAATCACAATGAAATAGAATAATCGACTATGAACTAAGAAATAGTAGAATTCGAAAACGATTACACCAAAGCTCTAGAAAGAATAACTTAGTTCATAACGAAAAATTCAACAAAACTATCTAAAATCAAAATCATAGTCATTACTGTTGAGGATCTCACATTGGAAAAATGTAGAGATACCTCACAATTTATAAGATACATGGGCTACTCCTCTCATTGTCAATTAGTTTTGAGATGGAACCCCATATAATCTAATATGGTATCAGAGCCCATTAAACCCAAACGGGTATTCGGTCCAAAAATGAAAATTGGGATCCGATCCAAGAATGGTGAACCCAAAGTGGCACCATCTTGAGGGGGCATGTTGAGGATCCCACATTGGAAAAATGTAGAGATACCTCACAATTTATAAGATACATGGGCTACTCCTCTCATTGCCAATTGGTTTTGAGATGGAACCTCATATAATCTAATAATTACAAGTAGTAAAAGATAAGGAAAAAGGGAAAATAAATAAATCCCGGCGATTCCACGAGTTTTCAATCATCTCGAATCCTCCAAAATCGTGTCTAGCCGTCTTCACCTCATTCTCCCTATCCAATTACCCTCAAATTTGATAAAGAGATGTATTTATAGGCCAAAAAACCTAGGTACACGTCCTAAATTCACTCTTTAAAGTTCATAGCACCTAGGTGCTAGCATTCTATCCTTCAACACTATCTGTGGTGCCTAGGCGCTATATATATATATAGTCTTCAACTTGAAAATCTTCAAACTTTGGCCTTCAAAATGAAATCTTTGATCACCTATTGAAATAAAAGAAATGCATGAATTAAAATGCAAAAACTATAGGAAAACAAACCAAAAATAACCTAAACAATATATAATAGATAAATATAAAATGAACTTATCAAGGACAAGGTGTTTTATTTACACCAGTCAAATCTTTTCAGCTTCGAGCATTTGCTTACTCAAAATGGGCTTCATGTTTAGATACACGACATTCTACAACGACTCACTATTAGTCCTTTTATTTTCTTTAAGTTCTTGTTCTTTAACTCTTATTGCACTTAAAACAATTTTAGTAGATAGAGTATCCCTACCAAATTTCATAGCAGATTTCACATCATTATATGCATCATGTAAAGAATTAACCAACACAACAGCATGATTTTCATCAGAAAATGTTTCACCTATATTTTCCATTTCAGAGATAACCCTATGAAATTCATCTAAGTTATCTTTCATGCTTTTATATGGTTCCATTTTAAAGCTAAAGAATCTAGACTTTAAAAATATTTTACTAGAAATTGACGCAACTTGATAGGTAGACTCTAACTTACCCCAAAGTTCTACCGCGGTATCCTCACTTCTCATTTGTCGTAGAATGGTGTCGGACAAATGAAGAATGATAAGGCTATGTGCTACCTTATTCATCTCTTTGAGTTGATCATCCGTTAGGCTCTCCGGAATCTCCTTAGCCTCCATAAGAGCATAATCAACCTTTTGTTGACGGAGGATGGCCAACATTTTGATCTTCCATAGACCAAAATCTCCTTTTCCATCAAAACGCTCCACCTCGAACTTGGTACTCATTCTACAAGAATTAAAAAAAAAATTGGACAACAAGCTTTTCTTGAATAAAAAATTCCAGGAATAAAAGAACAGAAAAAAAATTTCAGATTCTTTATTTCAAGAAAGTGTGTTTTATAACCTATTTTATTCAAGAAAAAAATGCTCTAAAACATGGATTTAAGCTCTGATACCAATTGTTATTAATTAACCAAGATCACAACCCAAGTTTTAGTCATTTTTAATCAAATTAGAAGTGATTATGAGCAGGTTTTACTGGAATTAAGTGCTGGACAGTATATAAAACAGTGCAGAAAATGCAGTAAAACAGAGAAAACAGAGAGAAAAACCCAAGAATTTATAGTGGTTCGGTCAATAGACCTAATCCACTTTGCAAAGGGTCTTAGAGGCCTTTGCGAGTCAATATTATTAGAGATTCAAGCAAGATTTAACAGAACATTGAGCAAGAAAGTAGATCTAAGAGGAATTTTATCCAAGAAAGTAGTAAACTAGAGAGAAAAAAAAATTAAAGAGAAAAGAAGAGGAGAAATACAACCTTTGTAGTCTCAAGGCTTTGCTTTCAAGAAGAGGAAATTAATTTTTCCAAATCAATTTCAACCCCACTGTGCTCGGATCCTCTTCGCCGGCAGCAATGTCCAAATGGTGGTGCTGCACCTTGCGAATCTAAGTACTCGGATGGAGGCTTCGTGGACAGCAAAGAAACGGTAAGAAACTTTGCGTTCTCCCTCTCGAATTTTTGGTGTCGACGGCAGTTTCACGGAGAAGAAGAAGATGACCCAATCGAATTCTCTCTCTCTCTCTTTCTGTATTGGCCGAATGGCCTTTTAATTTTTCCTTTCTCTCTCTTTTGCTTTCTAAACCCTAAAACCCTCTTTTAATGAATGATGCTAACCCATACATGATGATTCCTTTTCATGCCCATACATCATATATATATAGGAAAAAAATGGGTTATACGAAAATGACTCTAGAAATGGTCTCACTATATCAAGAAGATGTTGAACTAAATTGGGCTCCTCCATTTTGGGCCCAACGAATTTTGAGTCCATTAGTTTTGGGAACAAGTTAATTGGTCCAATCTTTTATTTAATTTAGCTTTGTCATATTTACTTAAGCCCAATTTGAACTTAATTAAAGAAAAATTATACTAAATTAAATTCATGATAAATTAGAAACCAAATTTATAACAGATTTCATGGAAGTCTAAGAAACAGAGTACAATCTCGAAGTCTTCGACTGAGGCTGAATACAGAGCCTTTGGATTAGCCACATGTGAATTACTACGATTATCTTATCTACTTTCAGATTTAAAGATTACTAACCAGCCGCCTGCGTTTCTGTTTTGTGATAACCAAGCCGCAATACATATTACCTCGAATCCTATTTTCTATGAGCAAACTAAACACATCGAATTGGATTGCCATTTTATCCATGATAAAGTAACTACTGGATTTTTCAAGCTTATGCCAATACGAAGTCATCTGCAGCTAACTGATGTTTTTACTGAAGCACTCCCATCTACAAGTTTATATTTGTTAATTTCCAAGTTGGGAATATTTGATGTTTACAACCCAACTTGACGGGAGAATATTAGAATATTAGATGACTTTATTTTGTTATTTACAATATAGTTACTACAGTTGTATTTTATGAGAATTTGTTATTCTCTCTTTCTTACAGTTATATTGGTTAGTTGGCATTCATGTATATATATACCTTCGCGGAAGTGTAAATGAATGACAAGTATCATTTTCATTTCCCATTTTATGTTTAATAGTTCCAAATACATTTTTTAAATTTCTCTCATCTAAATCTAATGGTGTAAAATCACCAACTTCATTGCTCTAGCTATATGAAATAACCTCACCCCCTAATCCCTCTGATCTCCCCCTCTCTTTCTCTCTCCACTTTCTTTATAATTTTGTTGAAAAAAATTAAAAGCGTATTGGTGAAAAATAGATTATAAACCAGAAGGAGGTTAATAAACGAGTATATATAATTTCAAATAGAATGAGTATGACAGAAAACCTTAAAGTATATAAAAATGAGACTCTTATTGTCCTGAAGATTGTACCGATGTTCTTAGCTTCGTCACTCTTCTTTTATTTGTTCTCATGCAGTGCTAAAGCTCAGCATCTATCCTTAGCTTACTATAGTTAAAGCGAATACCTATGGTCCTATGTCTCTCTCCTATGCTTTTATGGTGTACCAATTTCTATTGAATTTATCAAAAAGCGTCAAAAGCTTCGTTTTGGAGTTTTAAAAACGAATCAATTCACTTACCACTTATTAAGTAAGTACTTGCCAAGCTGGCTGGAATTATTCTCATTGTTTGTCACCTATCGTCAATGAAATGATGAAGAAACCACATGTTTAGATGTAATAGTCTAATATATTAAAACCAGCCTCTTCTTTAGTTCAACCACATATAGGAGTGGGATTTGTATTATAGTGTTGATATAATTAAATTTACCATTACCCATCAGTTTAAGCTTTTAGGTTAATTGGTAATTTAATATGGTATAAGAGCAGGAGGTCCTAAGTTCGAACCCCTTGTAATGTCATTTTCTCCCCTATTAATATTGATTTCTACTTGTTGGGCCTCTTACAAATTTTCAAGCCCACAAGTGAGGGGGAGTGTTAGAGTGTTGATATAATTAAATTTACCATAATCCATTCGCTTAAGCTTTTGAGTTGATTGGTAATTTAACAATTTAAACTTTTAATTATCTTTTATGGTCGCCTAACTAGTTGAGATACGTTTCAGTTGACAAATTAAAACTTAATTTTAAGTTCTTCAGATTTTTGTAAATGTAACGAATTAGTCTTTTAAGTTAAAGTTTTTATTAATTTTTTTATCAAAGAGCATGATACGCATGAGATAGGGATATGCACATGAAGTAGACGGGTTACTTACAATGCAAAAAATTAGTAGAAAAAATCAATTTATATCCCTAAACTTTGGGGATTGCATTACTGAAAACCTCAATTTATACAACCTTAAACTTAAGTTAATCAATTTAGATCCTTCGTTATAGAATTTCATTTTAAAACCATTAATGTATAACTTTCACGTGTATAAGACTTCCTTAAATCGAATGATTAATGTAAATTAGAGAGAAATATTGGAATCAAATAGATAGTAGCGGTTTTTCATATTCTCATCTTCCTATATTTTTCTCTACTTATTTAGAAAGAAATACGTGTGATAATTTTTCTTACTACTTTAGTAGGACTTTGGGAAAAGAATAATTTTATTTAGGTAATTTTAAATGGAATCAAGTAAAAATAGTTATAAATCGCTAACGGATGGTCTAAATTGATTCACTTATGAAAGTTTAGGGTTTAAATTGATACAATTATTAGTTTGGGGCTTTAATTGATACAATCCCCAAAGTTTAGGGGTATAAATTGATTTTTTCCTAAAAAGTAATGGGTATTTCAATTATTGGACAAAAATCAAATTATACCTCTAAACTTTGGAGGCTGTAGATCAATTAAAACCCTAAACTAATAATTTTCTCAATTTAACCCCTAAACTTTCAGAAGTGTACTAATTTACACCCTCCTTTACATTTCGTTTGAAAACTGTTAGTTTACACATGTGGAGACTTGTAATTGTATCAGTTAAACTCCTAAACTTTTAGAAGTGAATCAATTTAGATCCTACATTTAAAAATTATCTATGCATCAATTCTCACACGTGTGTTTACTTCTTCAAATATCGGATTAACAAGATGAGCAATTTTTTATCTTCTCTTCTTCCTCTCTTTTTCTCTACCAATTTAAGAAAGAATTACATATAATTTTTTTTCTATTTTATTAAGATTTTTGGAGAAGAACAATGTCATTTAAGTAAATTTGAGTTGATTTTAAATTGAATCAAGTGAAAATAGTTCGAGAGACATTTATTCCATAAAAATGATAAAATATTTGTTCAATTTGGATGACATCGACTAATTCATCGATGAAATTACAAAAAAAAAAAAAAAAAAAAAAAGAAAACCATAAAATTTTAAGACTCCAATAATTAGTCAATTTAATCCAAACTGAGCACAAATATTTTATCATTTTTATTGAACAAATGTCTCTAGAACTATTTTTACTTGATTTCATTTGACAACTCAAATTTACTTAAATAACATCGTTGTTCTCTAAAAATCATATCGAAATAGCAAAAAAAAAACTATATAATATATTCTTTCTAAATTGGTAGAGAAAAATAGAGGAAACAGAGAACATGAAAAATTGCTCATTTTGTTAATCTAACATTTGATGAAGTCTACACATGTGTAAGAATTGATGCATGGACGATTTTCTAATGCAAGGCCTAAATTGATTGACTTATGAAAGTGTCGGGGTTTAATTGATACAATTACAAGTCTGTACATGTGTAAACTAACAGTCTTCTAATGGAATGTAACAAAAGGTATACATTGATACACTTATGGAAATTAAATTCAAGGTTTTAATTGTTATGATTATTAGTTTAGGGTTTAAATTGATACAACTCCTAAGTTTAGTCTTAATTTCGTAACATTCTATAATGTAACTCCATAAATTTTCATTAATATAACATAACTCCATAAATTTTCGTAATGTCAAACATTTAGGACTCGTTTGATAACGTTTTTGTTTCCTGTTTCTTGTTCTCGTTTCTCATTTTTAAAGAAACAAACATGTTTAATAAACCATCATGTTTCTTGTTTCTAAATTTTTTAGAAACGTTTCTAAAAAAATGGCAGATTTTGAGAAACTTCAAAAAATAGTTTCTCAAATTCTGTTTCTGTTTTTTTTTTCAGGTTTCATGCATGTATTTTTATTTCTCTTTTTACCCATCTCTTCTCTCTCTTCTTTCTCTCTCTTCCATTCTATTTTTTTTCTTTTAATACTTTTTAATCTTTTTTATTTTTATTTTTTGATTTATTTCTTTCTATTCGTTCTCTCTCTTTCATCATAATATTTTTTATTTTAATAGTTCATTATCTTTTTTTTTCTTTTTTCCTTTTTACTTTTCTCTTTTCGTTTATGTTTTTCTCTTCTATCTTATTTTCTTTTACTTTACATTAACGAGCTTATAGTTATTATTTTCTATTTGATTCTCTATTATTTTTCCTTTTGGTACGATTTTATTTTTTTATTAAATAAATAAGCTAATAATGTATTTCATGTTTACCATTAAATGTAAAAAGATATATACATTCTCTCTTTTTCTGATTTTACTTGCATGTATTATTGGCTAATGCATTTTTTTTTTAAAAATAAAAATAAAGTTTATTATTAAATTAAAGAAATGTGGGTATGTTCGATTGTCTGACCTTAGACAATTTACAAATTCGTCTAATTGACCTAACTTTTGTAAGTCAAAATCGTTCGAGGTGAATTGATTGAAGTGAGAAATAACATTGCAAATTAAATTTGAACAATATTTGAAGGATAAAATTTATTATTATTATTATTAATTAGGTGTTGGGCCTTAATAAAATACTATAACCTTTTTATAATTGTTTTATATTTATTTTAATGCATGTTATATGTTTTATTATAGTATATGTACTAATTTTATTTTTATCAAAAAATAAGAAACAAGAAATAGAAATAGTTATCAAACATATTTCTGTTTTTAGTTTTTAAGAAACAGAAACAAGAAACAAGAAACGAGAAACTAGAACGTTATCAAACGGGGCCTTAGATGTTCGTTTCGTAACATTTATGTTTCTTGTTTCTAGCTAAGTTTTTGAGAAACAGAAAAGTAATTTAGTAATTGTATTTGTTTCCCAATCATCAAATCCAAGCATAGTTTAGTAGATAAAGCATTAACTATCATTGCAAATGTTGATGGTTTGATCTTTTACCCCTGCAATTGTTGAACTCAAAAAAAAAAAGTATGTATTTCTGATTTCTCAATTTTTTTAAAAACATTTCAAAAATTGTGCAGAAATTTTGGAAACAAATAAAATAAAAGTTGCTTGTTCTTGTTTCTCTTTTTTTTTAGTTCAACAATATGTGGAGTGAGAAATTTAAACCTCTGAGTTCTTGTTTTATATTTCTATTTTTAGGTTTTTTATAAACATAAATAAAAGCATTATTATATCACTATTGGCTTATAAAATGCATAATTAATATTTAAAATAAGTATAATGTAAAAAGTTTGAACATTTTTTTTTCATTACACTTTTAATTTAAAATTTTAGATAACAAGAAATTAAAAGAAAAACTATTACCAAACACGTTTGTATTTTTTTTCAATAAATTAGAAATGAAAAACATATAAACAATTACTCATTCTATTTTTCTTTTTTGAAAAATAGAAAATAAGAAACTAGAAACTAGAAACTAGATATGGAAACATTATCTCACGATTGCTATTTTCAAAAAGTACAAGCATTTAATTGTGAAATATATATACACATAGCTCAAATGGTTAATGCATTATAATTTCGACCAAAAGATCAAAGGTTTAAATCTCCATTTTTGCATATTGTTGGTATATATATTAACCAAAATATAATAACAACTTCCGTTCTCATCAATGGATTCTGTTCAAATTTTATCAATATGCATGTTTTGTAGTTTCAATAAAGTTGGTTTTGGAATAAAAACTTTGGTCGTTCTTCGAATTATTTGCAGTCTTAATGCTTTATCACACTTTTTGAACAAATAAACAATAAAAACTTTTGTCCCCTAAAAAAATAACAATAATAAAAACACTTGATATGATTACCTCATTACTTATTTCATTCTATTTAACTTTCATATTGAAGTATGAAGAGATTTTTGGTACATCTATTCAACTAGTTAACACTCAATAAAAGCCTACATGCAGTTCACTTCCTACAAAAAAAAGGTATATATATATATAATATTCTTAACACTTTCAACCTGTAAATTTTAAGTTTCCAAATGGAACTTTTTTCTTTTTCTCCAAGTGAAAGAAAACTTATATACTTGTATGTAAAGATCTAGATTTGACTAATTCGGCTCATTTGTGTCTCTCCTAATCATTAATGAGATTTTATCTTTCAATATGCTTGTTAGGTTTGGTATATATGATTTTTTTTTTTTAAATATTACATCACATCACATGTGGAGTGAGGAATTGGATTCGAACCTACAAACTCTGTGAGGAAGACCAAATTTCGTGATATACATATATATATGATTGATAAGTATAAATTCCAAGGTAATATTTGCTATGTGACATTATTAATATTGGAGTTAGTTAATATTTGTATGTGTCACATAAGCAAATATTAACTAACCCAATGAACATATAGGAGGATCTAAGGGGGCCATGGCACCCAATTTTTTTTTAAAAGTTATATTTATGTGTGTCTATGATAGGCTTCTTAAATATTTTTGAAAATTTTATATATGGGTAGTTGTAAGGTAAGTGAACTTAATATCAAGGTTTGTTTTGATATAGGCTAATTGGTTGTTAGCGCATATAAACTGCATTTCTTTGAGAGGAACTTTTATAGAAAATTTTAATGGATACCTTCTTTTTTTTAAATTTTTTTTTTTTTAAATATGAATTTTTTAAGGGAATTACAAATATAACCTTTTTTAAAGTAATTACAAATATTTCATAAACTAATTACAAATATGGTATTTAACTTTTAAATCATAGATTAACTTAAATAACAATAACTAATATGTTCTTATTTCATTTGATTGTAATGATTAACTTTGTTTAAATTTTTTATTATATTACAACTTGTTGGCCCCGCAAAATATATTTTCTTGATCTGTCCGTATCCACAAATCAACACAAATTACATTAAACTTTAACTTCTTTAATCAATCATATTTTATTCAATTCATTCATAAGCTGTATAAATCTAGGCTTCTAAATTATTAAATCACCAATCAACCCAAAAGCTAAAGCTGATAAATTATGGTAAATTTAATTATATCAACATTCCAATATAAATTCTAAAAATATTCATAAACTCAAACTTATTAAAATTGTAAGTCATTCCTTGTTTAGCAACATTTTTACAAGATAGAAATTTCTTCTCTCTTCTTTGGTCAATATGTATTTTTATTTTGTCAATTATTATAATTTTCTAACTTATGGGTCTCACCTAGTCATTCAAATCTTGCCATTGAACTTTCTTTTTTATAACAAAGATAAATTAACAAATAAAAAATGTATGTATGGATCTACATGGAAATTTTAAACTAAATGAACCTTTCCTTTTGAGTGATGTTTACTTTGAGAATTTTGAGTTAACTTGTTACCCAATTAAATTTCCTGACTTAAAGTATCCCACTAGAGTCAAAAAAAACACTATATTTAGTCAATATAAGTTGCCCCCACTTGCATATTCTTTAACTCAATGAAGCTTTGTAGAAAAGCTTCACTAAAGCTCCATCTAGTATATCACCATTACATTCTTTCTTTCTTTCTTTCTTTGAACAAACAACTCCTGCAAATTCTTTGCTTTATCTGTCGTTTTTCATCCTTGTGAGAGCTATAAATAAGATGCAAATCAAAGCAAAAATGAAAATAAAATAAAACAGCATAAAAGCAAATCTCTCTATCTGTACTCCCAAGTCTTGCTTGGTAGAACTAACCAAAGCAAAAACATGTCTGCATCTTTAGCATCTCGCCACAAGATCTCAGCCACTCCCCTGGCGCTCCCTTTATCGCAGCAAACGGAGAAGGACGAGCAGAGTCTAAAGCACTTGTCCGACGATGTTATCATGAATTATATATTCACCAAGCACAGCGACGACGAGACAATGAAGATCGACCTTAATAACTACATTTCGTTCATCGAAAGCGTCATCAAATCCTCCGATCAGATTGCTGTAACTTCTCATTGGGTTAGATTTCACATGATTTAATTTCTCCCTTCTTATATATTCCTCTCCATTCAAGTTTCTTTTTTGGTTATTTTATGCAAATTTATATGATCATTTTAGGCACAAGGAAGCAAAGGGCATGTTGTACTTTCAGATGACTCCTTGAAATATCCCTCCTCAATTGATGCACCAGTTTGCACCCTTCATCAAATCTCAAAAGAGGTCTTTAATTAGCCAAAAATAATTTCAAACATCAAACAAACTTATCAAGGATCTGATTAGAATGATTTTCAAAGTGCTTAAAAATACTTTTTTTAAGCACTTAAAAAGTCATACCAAACAGACTCGAAATAACTTCAATATTGTTTTTCACTTTCCCAAGTATTGAAACTAATAGGGTTAGAATTAATGTAAAATTTCAGATGGTATGTAAGGCTCCAGGGATAGAAATAGCACACAAAACAACTCTTGATATTCTCAGCAAACTGACAAAATATCCTTGGGAGGCAAAGGCCGTGCTGATCTTTACGGCGTTCGCGATGAACTATGGAGTTATGTGGCACCTCGACAATTACTCGCACTCCGATCCGCTCGCTAAATCATTGGCAATGATCAAGCGAGTGGCTTTGCTGAGAAAGGAATTGGATTCTGTCAAATATGGGCAGGTGTTTTTTGACCCCAACAGTTTGATCTACAGTTGCTTGAAGGCCATTAAATACATAAATGAATTCAAGAACTTATCAAAATATGATACAAAAGAAGTGCCTGAGCTATCTGCAGCACTTCGCCAGATCCCCTTGGTTTCTTACTGGGTGATTCACTCTCTCGTGGCTTCGAGCATCGAACTTCATAGCTATCTTTCTGGCACCGAGTAAGTTTTTTTTGCTCTTTCATTTAGGGGCAGAGTTAGAAATTTTGGAGGGACAAAGTTTTCCCTTCTAACCTTTCTTATATGTAACCTTTAATTTTGAAATTTTAGAGAGAAAAGGCTCGTTTAAAAATGATCTCGGTTTTAGTTTTCTCCTTTTGAAATTTATGTTTGTTTCTTCACAATTTTTTACTTTCTTAAAGAAACATTGAATGCTTAGTGAAATTCAAAAACAAAAATAAGTTTTTAAAAATTAGGCTCGTTAGATAACTATATGGTTTTTAGTTTTTGAAAATTATGTGTGTGAATACTATTACCTATGAGTTTCCTTGTTTTGTTATCTACTTTTTACATATATTTTCAAAAACTAAGCTAAAATTTGAAAACTAAAAAAAGTAGTTTTTGTTTTGGAATTTTACTAAGAATTCAAATGTCCCCTTAAAAAAGATGAGGCCCATCGTAGAGAAATGATGACAACACAAGTACAATTTTTAAAAACTAAATGGTTATCAAACCGGACTTACTTTTTTTTAGTTTTCAAAACTTGGTTTAGTTTTTTATATTAATAATAGAAAGTAAATAACAAAACAAAGAAATTCATATAGGTGGAATTAATGTTTATAAGCTTAATTTTCAAAAACTAAAAATCAAAAACCATTATCAAACGGATATAAAGTTTTTAAAAAACTAAGATGAATTATACTCCTTTCTTTGCTTCTTGCTTATTACAATGAATGTTCTTTTTTCTTGTTTTTTTTTTTAATCTAACGGTTGTTGAGGCAATTTCAGAGGACAAACACAAAAATATTTGAATGAATTGACTGAAAAAAAAAGATCGATACTTTTCACACTTGAGAAGCATCTGCAGTTCATCCGGGAACAACAAGGTCAATTTCTTTTTCTTTCATGGAAGTTTTTTGTGGCCATTTACTTAATAAAGAAATTGAAGAGAAAAAAAACCAACAACAAACAAAAAATTGGTTTCTGTATTGCAGAAGAGGTAGAACTTTATAGGTGGCTGGTGGATCAAACTGATCATTTTCCTACTGATGTTACCTTGTTCCTTTCCAAGCTGATAGATGGCAAACACAAAGCCAAGCCTCTTATAAACTGTTCTACTCATTTGGAGGTCTTGAAATACATTTATTAATTTACATAAAAAAATATTTGGGTAAAATATACTTTTGGTCTTTGGGATTTGAACTTAGTTTCTATTTAGTCCCTAAGTTCTCAAAACTATCACTTTTCGTCCTTGAGATTTGAATTCAGTTTCCATTTGGTTCTTGACATTTCAACAGTGATATGTTTAGTTTTCAAGATTTGAATTTGATTTCTATTAATCTCTAAAGTTTGAAATTGATTTCCAATTGGTCTCTGAAGTTTAAAATTGGTTTCTAATCGATCCCTGAGTATAAAAAATATAATATATATAAAAAAATTTCAACTCATTTAAAAAATATATATTATCAAAGTTTAGTTAGTATATGTTAACTACCACGTCATCATTCCATTAGCTTAATTAACGTCAGCTTTACTAGGCACCATTTAGTAATCAATTTCAAACTTCAAAGACTAATTAGATATCAAATTCAAACATTGGAGACCCAACATGTCATTTTTGAAACCTCAAGGATGAAATAGAAACAAAATTTAAATCTCAATGACCAAAAAGTGTGTTGGTTTAAAAAACCCAAGTACCAAATAGAAACTAATTTTAAATCCCACCCAAAAATTTTTAACGTCTTTTGTGATTCTAAGACTTGTATTCAAATGCAGGAACACATTGAAGATTTTTTGAACGAAAAGAATTTGATATTAGTAGTTTCAAAGAGTTTGGATGTTGCAAAAGAAGATCTTGATATTCTTACTTTGATTTACAATGAATTGAAGAAGGAAAATAAGTTTGAAATTGTTTGGATTCCTGTCATATCAGACCCTCCTAATGAAGGTGATGAGGAAGCTTATGAAGGTTTGATATCTACAATGAAATGGTATGTAGTGCCATTTGATACAAAAATTGCAGGGGTGAGGTTTTTGGAGGAGAAATGGGAACTTAGAGAAGATTTATTGATGGTTGTTCTTAACACACAATCCAAGATTGAATTCACAAATGCTGTTCATTTGACAAGAGTTTGGGAAAGAGAGGCCATTCCTTTTACATATGAGAGAGCAAAAGCTTTGTTGAAAAGGAGTTGGATTGATTCAACTGTTGTCAAATTTACTGATCAACCAAGGTTGAACAGCTTGGTGATGGTACATTCCTCAACCTAAAAATCTACGTAAATGATCTTTTATTTTGTTTCGTAATGTTCTTGTTTCTTGTTTTACGGGTTTTTAGAAACATAGTTGTTTTCTTACCATTCGTGTTTTTTTGCTTTTCATTTTTAAGGAACATTCTCAAGATTGTACACAAATTTCAAAACATAATAAAATCTAGTTTCTATTGGAATTTTTCAGACACATAAATAAAATTATTAATTTATAATTTATTACTTATAAAATACGTAATAAACGTTAGAAAACCAATATAACATAAAACTTGTTATGTTTTATTTTAAAGAATTAATTTCCATGCAAAAAAATTATTTCTTAAATCTAATATTTGAGAGGGAAAACAGGCTAGCTACTAAATACATTCTTGTCATTTTTAAAATAATAAAAAAAATAAAAAAGGAAGAACAAGAAATAAGAAACGTAAGCCCCGTTGGTAACCATTTGGTTTTGGTTTTTGAAAATTAAGCTTATAAACACTACTTCTACCTATAACTATAAGTATATTGTTTTGTTATCTACTTCCTACTAATGTTTTCAAAAACCAAGCCTAGTTTCGAAAACTAAAAAAATTAGTTTTTAAAAATTGGTTTTTGTTTTTGGATTATGACTAAGAATTCAAATATTTACTTAAAAAAGATGTAAACCATAGTAGAAAAATCATGAAAAAACAAGCCTCATTTTCATAAACTAAAAATTAACTTGGTTAACGATTCGTTTTTTTTTTTTCTTGTTTTTGAAAATTACATTTGTTTCTTCACAATTTCTTTACCATGATTATCATTTTCTTTAAGAAATGTTCAAAGTCTTTGCCAAATTAATAAAAACAAAAACAAGTTTTTTAAAACTACTCTTTTTTTTTTAGTTTTCAAAACTTGGCTTCAATTTTAAAAACATTTTTAAGAAAAGCATGATAGAAAACACAAACTTATAGGTTGGAACCAGTATTTATAAGTTTAATTTTTAAAAACAAAAAAACCAAATGGTTATCAACAAACAGGACTTTATTTTTAAAAAATTCTTTCTTTACCTGGGAATCAACTTGGACTTGATCTGCTAATTGGAAATTCTATAACGCCATTCCTTTGTATCAGATTAACCAGGAAAGGAACATCATATTCTATGGAGGACACAATCAGAGATGGATTAAAAGATTTGAAGATGCAGCTGAAACAATTAAAAGAGATCCTGTAACAAGAGATGAAGGAATTACATTTGAATTAGTACCCGTCGGAAGGAACAACAAAGGAGAACACGATCCACTCGTCATGTTTCGTTTCTGGATGGCGCAACGGAGTTTCTTCATTCTCAAGCATCAACTACAAGGTTCGACTGCAGCCGAAGATATTTCACGATTGATATCTTACGAAAACGAAAACGGATGGGCAATTGTAGCCAAAGGCCCGACAGTCGTCTTCGTCGGTGGTGGCAATTTGATAGTAAAAGCAATGGAGGAGTTTCAAACATGGAAGAAAAATTTGCGTCGAGTAGGCTTCTCGGGTTCTTTCAAAGATTACTTCGACGAGCTCACTACTAGAAGTGTACACTGCACACATGTAAATATTATCGGATTTAGCGGGTGGATTCCGCTGACCATCACCTGCCCGGTGTGTCGTCGTTACATGGGAAGTGGTATCAGATTCACTTGCTGCCATGGCGGCCCTGATGTTCTTTAGATCACCTCTTATTGCTTATTCTATTTCTGCTATTGCTAAATAAAACCTTTTGGCTGTCTCTTCTATACATGCAGAGTCCCTAAAGCCATGCGGTTATATAATGGTTTTCTTTTATCATATTTTCATATTTATATTTGATTTTCGTTTGGTTTTGTTCCTCTCTTTATTCATCTTCTTCAATGAAAACTTCTGTATGATGAGCCTACGATCTGTTTGGATCATAGGTTTCCTTTCATGAGAATGGATATTAAATATATATGAGTTGAATGTTCGAAATTTAAATGTCTGTGTTTTCTTTTTTTCTGTTTTTGAAGAATTTAAAATTTAAATGTCTAAGATATTAAATATCAGTATTAACTAATTATTCTGTTTGTATTACAAAATTTGTTGATGAGAATTCTATTTAATTAATTAAGCAATTGAAAATAAGTTAATGTAATTATAAATTAAAATTAGTATTATTTAATATATTGTTATATTAATTTGCTAATCAATCAATTAAAAGGAAACTAGATAAATATACATCAATTAAAAGTACTACTAAAATTAAATAATATAAATTTAATTAATAAAAAAATAATTGAATAAGTATAAATTAATAAAATAGTATTGATAATATAAAATATTAATTATCAATGCATTAGTTAAAATTTATTAAGTGTGAATAATATATTGATATTAATAACTATTATAACTCACAGACTATTATAACTCATTTAACGCTCTCATTTAACGCTCCATACAGCTCCTTAGGTTTTAAAAAGTGAACAAACATAGATATTTAACTCAATGTCTATCTCAAAACTCATAGCAAAACCCATGAAACAAACAGCCTAAACGTTAAACAAAGTGGAAGATAATAACATGATAGCATAATTGCATCATTTCAGGCCTACCGGCCAAGAAATTTCCTACAAACATTTAGCTTCAATTAATAATGTCATCTATACATATTGTTCATCCCCTGAAGACAAAGTGATTTGGTTTTTCTAATATACCATAGAATGCATGCTAATGAAATCAGTATGATTGACACTTGAAACTCAAACATGATTCATAACTGTCCTTCCCATGAAATTTAACTTCCAACAGCTAACAAGGTTAAAATTACATCAAAAAGTCAGAATGTTATCAAGACATGTACTTAGATACAGAGTACAAACTTACCGGTGCCTGAAATTCATTAAGAAACAGGCCCTAGATAATGACCCTCCAAACTTACCAGTGCCTGAAATTCCCTTTCTGCCTCGAGCCACTTCGTTCCAATGACAATAAAACGAACTACTACATCCTTCTCAATTTTTGAGAGCTTGTCATTCAAGAAGACAGGATTTTCACCCGGCACGTAGCGGTAATCTGGCATTTTCAGATAAGAGAGATATATGTTCTCAACAGGTCCACATCTCAAGAAAACACCATGTTTGAGTACCTTGTGAACAACTCCCTCCAAGATCTCTCCCCTATAAAGCTTGAAGGTGATGCCACTAAAAGTAACAGGAAACAAGACATCGCCCGTCTGTCGAACTTTCCCTTCCCCTATACTTTCCAGTGTCGTAACTGCGAGAAAATAGCCAAGATCCTTGGTGGCCTTTTTTGTAGCAAATTCATCTAATAGATGAATTATAATAGACCTTTGGAGCATCAAGCCCTTTGCGTCCAAGTTTTCAGCAGGAATGATGACATTCCATGGCAACTGCACTTTGAGAAACATTTTTCCTACTTCTTCTTCAACCTATCAGAAATCTTGAAGAGTAAGGCTTACAATTAGCATTTTGATTCCAAATACACGAAACACAGTTTTGGGCATTCCTAGTTATCAGCATTTTATCCAAATACAAATGATGTGCCTGAACTTATCATATTTCCCAATATCCAGTTGTGGTAACAGAATTACAATGTTCTTTTTTCAACTTTGAATAAGAATAATAAAGAAAAACGAAAAGGCCTCCTACAATGGGGATGACCACCATTACCAGCTATAAACACCTAATTCTTCACAAACTAGATTTCTTTCTCATATTCTAGTGTAAAAATAAAGCAGAGAAACGGAAACTTCATCAGTTACTTCCAACAATGTCTTGAACAAATAGCACCAAAAGGCCAATCTGACTGAAATGACTGACACTCATCTCCCCAGACTCGACTTAAAAATAGCTAAACTAAACATTACTAACTTCCTTCCCTAAGAGATAAATTTCCATATGCTTCAGTCATGCTTCAAGATTAAACTATTTTGACAAGTAATATATCAGATTCACTCTTTCCGTCATCTTCAACATAATATATGGCCACTCTAGAACAGAAAACTCACATTATTTACTCTTAACTTTCACTATTCTTGTATTTTCCCCACCACCATATTTAAGAGGTTTGGTTCCAAGGTAAAAGCGGAATCAAGCAGGGGACTGCAGGAAAACCCCAACAGCACCTAACCCACATTAAAAGTGACAGCCAAAGAAAATAAAACACAACAAACCACAATAGATAGAATCCTTCAATTAAACTGAAAACCTCGATCTCCAATAAATTACTAACACCCAAAAAAAAAAAACCCCACAACAAACCAAGGGCTAAAAAAGTCCATCCCCGATAATAAACAATCAAGAACCTTTTGGACAATGCTCAAATAGCACTAATTTCCTTTCCTATTAAACCATTAGTGTGCACCCGATCAGCGATAACATTTTTCAGTAAATTCGAGCAACAAAATAATCGTATCAAGAAGTAATAATCGTATCAAGAAGTATCGCATTCAAATCATATAAAATCGGAGAATAATTAAGTAGAAGACCCCCTTCACATCAATCACAGACTAAGAAACAATCTTTCAAAGTTTAGACAATGGCGAAATGGCACTATTTTCCCACTGAAGTATTTGTGTTTTTGTGTGAGTGAGAGAGAGATAGAGAATAAGAAAGTGGCATTGTTTAATAAATTTGAGCATCCAAATAATCATATTGAAAACCATCGAACAACAATCATACACAAACAGAAAATGGTTAAAAAGCTAGGGTTTCAGAGCAGACCAGAAGAAGAAGAAATTTGCACTTCCCGGTCACCGAAATTCACGGCTTCCCGCTGTGTCGCAACTTTAACACCGTAATGGGCCTTCTCTCAACTGGGCTTTTGCTTATTTGTACGTTGACAAAGCCCATTGGGCCGATTTTGCTTTTGGGCTTGATTGGTGTTGAAATGGTGGGCCTTGATTATCGACCCGGATTGAATAATAAATATGGAAGTCAAATATGAGTTTTTTGCTCGTGTTGAAATTTCTTTAATGGGGTGGACCTCCGCGTGCGGATACAAAATTCGTGTGAACATTGATTTTTCTGAAACCATCAAATATATTTTTAATATACTTTTTTTTCAGCTGAATAAAGTCTACGTTATCGATAAATATAAAAAGTAAGAGAGAACTCTAGATCTAGAACATGGAGAATAATGGATACATTGTATTTACTAATTTGAGTAAAGGTCAAGAATAGAAAAACTCATATTTGTATTATATTCCAAAAATACTGGTTAACTTTATTTTTTATTTTCAAATTTTGATATTATAAGGGTTGAAATTTGGAAGATAAAAAGGTTGGATTTCAACCTTTTATTACAACTTAAAGAATAGGGTTTTTTTCTCTTTTTTTTTCTTCTAAAAACTTGAAGAATAGATTAAGAATATTAAAAATCGTTTAATTTCAATGCTACACCTAGGATTGCAGTGCGACCACCCTTGGAGTGTTCCGGAGCTAGACCTGAAGTGAAAGAAAGAATTTGAAAAGCCATAGGGCTTCATTGTAAAGTCATAACACTAGCACGCACAGTCATCATAAAAGCCCTATGATTTTCTTGTTTAAATATGATGTTTCTCCTTCATTTGTAACAACTTAGAGTGTGACAAATTAGAGAGTAAAAAGAGTGGCTAGGCTTTTTTTATAGTGCTGTAAGTACTTTTCAAATAGAGAAAAAGACACTCTAATTATTGTGAATCCCCATTTTAATCTTCATCATTTTTCAGTAGAACATGTTGGGAGAAAAATATAATAATAATATGCACAAAATCAATAAACTAAAATATTAATTCTCACTTCCATAGAATAAATCAAACAAGTTAGTGTCACACAAAAATTATAAAGAGATAGGAAAAAGAGAGACAACACTAGAAGCTATATTGGGTCGCCCTAAACTCATAACTACGTCCAGTCTTTTTCAACTGCAGGTTCTACTAAATTTGGAGATTACAAGGAGCCCTCAGAATTCACGCTACAAACTAACAACAGAAGCTATTGACTTCCAAGTACCACAGCCTAGTAGCTTAAGATAAACAACAAAAAACAAACCTTCAATCTCAAAAAAGAAACACTCTTTTCTCTCTCAAAAAATACATACTGCCACACACACAATACCACTAGTTTACACTCATTGTATAAGCAAAAAAACAAAATAGAAAAGCCACAGTCAGAATTTTCTTCCCATAGTCGCACAAAGAGAACATACATATATATTTGTATGAATGACTACTGCAAAAGACCTAAAGCCCACAATGTGCCTAATGGGCCAAAACTTCAATAAATCAAAAAATTTCTCGGGCACATCTAGTTTCCGGATTGAGGCAACAATGTTGTAGCTTATTTTGGCTCCAAAATTCTTAACAATCTCCCACTTGGAGACAAAACACAACTTTGCCTCCCACTTCAATAAAACTTTGATCACCTTGGCAAACTCCAAGGCACAACTCTCACTACAACTGTTATTTCTGATCTTCTTGACAAACTCCAAGGCTCAAAATACCTAAAAAATAACAAACTCACAAAAACAAGCAGCCATCAGAATATAACTGTAGCTCATCTGTGCTTGCTCCGAGGTATGGGCTAGCTACATGGACTTGTCTCCCAAATGAAAAACAAAGACACGTACTCCCACTTCAGCTAAGTGGTAACACCTGATATCTTCTTCAAACCTGAACGACTGTTCTTGAAGGAAATACACTCTTTGAATGACTTGAATCCTCTATTCAAACATGTTGCCAAGCTATAGATCTGACCTTTGACCTTAGCAACTGCTTTGGCCTTCCATTTCGATGTCTCCACTCGCCTAGGCAACTTCTTCAATTCAATTGAGTTTTTGACAATTAGGAGTTCACAATAGCCATCAATGTTCACGATAACCATCAACTTTCTCGCTTGGATTTTCCAACTATTTCTGAATTGACGAATCTTGATCTGACTAATCGAAATTGCCTATCATTATTGTTGGCTCAATTGTACCTCTACAACAACCATCTACAACTTTAACTGACATCCACTGTCTCTTTAATCTTTTGACAACATCCAACCAACATCTATACAGTGTAAATTTCCAATGGCCAATTGCCACTACCTGAATCTAAACTTAAGTTTACATTGGCTTCTCCCAAACTCACATTTGTAGCCCTTATCTGCCAACTTGCCAGTAGAGATGATATTCATCTTGATACTTGGCACAAACTTGACATTACGCCAATTTATCCTCACACTCTGTCTTCAGACTTGTTGGGATTTATGCTCCAAAGCCTCGTAATTAATAATTTATTTAATAATGAATAATAATTTTGATTATTTTATTTGCAATATAATATTATCCATTATATGAAAAATCCAAGGTTATTAGTGTAATCTTAAATAGTATGTGGTTGACATACGAGAGGATCATGTTCAAGAAATAACCTAAAGGGTCATAGTATATGGATAAGGTTGGGTGCCTTATCCTGGTAACACTATTGATACGGCCCACTTTGTAATAGTTACAAATGATTTGATCCAAATCATTCATGTGGAGACATGTGAGTGGAGGTATCTTATACAATGAGTTTGTATAAGACTGGACCACGAAATATTTAATCTCTCTTTATAAATCCGTTAATTGAGAAGATTAATATTTCATCAGGATGATCATATGCGACTCGATCTTAATCCTGAGTGACTTATGAACTCCTGCCTGTGAGGGTTTGTCCTTTGATTTGCATGGGTGAGAGTGGCTTTTGTAGCCGATTCAATATGCCTACCATTTTGGGGACTTGACCAAATAGGGAGCTGGAAACATAATCTCATAAGATGGAATTCACTCCTTCCCATATAGGGTAAGTAGATGAGTAGTTCCCTTAAGTGCTAATTTCGGGACTTGAACAATGGGGCCCCACCCTCTCATTGGCCCGAGAGGGACTTAGTTTATAATTAGATTATAAACATATTGTTCATTAGATGATCAGTGGTACTTAAGGTGCAAGATGTAATTATAGGGGTAAAACAGACTTTTGACCCAGCTGTAATTACGAACAACTCGTGAAGGATCGACTTGCATGTAATGATTATATCTATGAACACAACTTGTCCTACAGTGCATAAAAGTGCAACTCTAGGTCTATAGTGGAGTGACCTATAGTTAATGAATGAAAATTAATTAATTAAAGAGTTTAATAATTAATTTTGTATCATTGGAGCTTATAATCTGTAGGTCCATAAGGTCCCCTTGTTAGCTCATAGTAACACTAAAAGATCAATTTAGTTGAAAGAAAATTTTGAAATGTTCAAATTAATATTAATTTGAAGTGTTCAAATTAATATTTAATATAAAAGAGGAAAATATATTTATTGTATTTGATACATTATATATTAAAATAATTAATGTATATTTGATATATTAAATAAAAGATATTTATAGAATTTGAATAAGATTCAAATAAATAAATATCGTAGGAGATTTGAATGAGATTCAAATAAATACAATATATATTTTAATATATTAGATATTAAAATATAATATTTTAATTATGGCAAAGATTTTCCCTTGGTCACTATAAATAGGACCCTTGAGTTGAGTATTCTTCACAACACACATCTCCTCAATAGAGAGAATTAGATAATTCTCTCTAGACCTCTTCCTCTCCAATCCCTTGTGGATTTTCTTTCAAGAGGCTCCTACAAGCCTTGGTCATGTGTTCGAGTCATAGCTAGGAAGACTTTGTGGAAGAGATGAAGATCCGCTAGAAGAATCTCCATATTTGGAAGGTATTTACTGCTTAACCCTTGTATTTTAGTTTAATTCTAAATAAATCAAAGACGATTCCTATACTTCCGCTGTGGGTTTAATTCGATTATTCCCTTCAAGACTAACATCTCCAATCTCACTAGTCTTGGAGGTTCTATGATTCCCCATCCTCACTAGACCATGACGTCCTTTTGTGAAGGATGTGAACAAACTCCTATTTGAAGCTTGAAGGAATGAGCGTCTTAATCCACAACGGAAGCATTTGATCGTCTTTGATTTTATTTAAAATTAAACTAAAAAAAATAAGATTAAGTAAACTTACTTGGAGTAAACATGGAGATATTTCTGGCCGGTATTTATCTCCTCCACAAAGTCTTCCTAGGAATGACTCGAACACATGATCAAGGCTTGTGAGAGTCTAAAAAAATCCACAAGGGATTAGAGAGGAAGAAGTCTTGAGAGAATTCTCTAATTCTCTATTAATGAGATGTGTGTTTTGTCTAATGGCATAACCCAAGGGTCCTATTTATAGAGACCAATGACAAATCTTTGTCATAATTAAAATATTATATTTTAATATCTAATATATTAAAATATATCTTATACTAATTTGAATCTCATTCAAATCCCCTACAATATTTATTTATTTAAATCTTATTCAAATTTTATAAATATCTTTTCTTTAATGTATCTAATATACATTAATTATTTTAATATTTAATGCATCAAATATAATAAATATATTTTTCTCTTTTATATTTAATAGATCTAATATATTAAATATTAATTTGAACACTTCAAATTAAATATTAATTTGAACATTTCAAATTTTTCTTTCAACTAAATTGATCTTTTAGTGTTACTATGAGCTAACAATGGGACCTTATGGACCTACAGATTATAAGCTCCAATGATACAAAATTAATTAATTAAACTCTTTAATTAATTAATTTTCATTCATTAACTCTAGGGTCCCTCTACTATAGACCTAGAGTTGCACTCTTATGCACTATAGGACAAGTTGTGTCCATGGATATAATCACTATATGCAAGTCGATCATTCACGAGTTGTTTGTAATTATAGTTGGGTCAAAAGCCTGTTTTACCCCTGTAATTACATCTTGCACCTTAAGTACCACCATTGATCCTCTAATGAACAATTTATTTATGATCCAACCATAAACTAAGTCCCTCTCGGGCCAGTAGAGGGTGGGACCCCATTGTTCAATTCCTAAAATCAGCACTTAAGGGAACTGCTCATCTACTTACCCTATATGGGAATGAGTGAATTCTATCTTGTGAGATTATGTTCCCAGCTCCCTATTTGGTCAAGTCCTCAAAATTGTAGGCATATTGAATCGGCTACAAAAACTACTTTCACCCATGCATATCAAAGGACAAACTCTCACAAGCAGGAGTTCATAACTCGCTCAGGATTATGATCGAGTCGCATATAATCATCTTGATGAAATATTAATCTTCTCAATTAACGGATTTATAAAGAGAGATTAAATATTTCGTGGTCCAGTTTTATACAAACTCATTGTATAAGATATCCTCACTCACATGTCTTCACATAAACGATTTGGATCAAATCACTAGTAACTATTACAAAGTGGGTTGTATCAATAGTGTTGCCAGGATAGTACACCCAACTTTATCCATATACTGTGACCCTTTAGGTTATTTCTTGAACATGATCCTAACGTATGTCATCCACATATTGTTCAAGATTACACTAATAACCTTGGATTTTTCATATAATAGATAATATTATATTGCAAATAAAATAATAAAAAATATTATTAATTATTAAATAATTAATTAAGTACGAGGGTTTAAGGCATAAATCTCAACAATCTCCCACTTGCACTAAAGTCGGCGAGACATGTATCTTAGGGCATATTATCTATTACATGAAAAATTCAAGTTTATTAGTGTAATCTTGAACAATATGTGGTTGACATACGAGAGGATCATGTTCAAGAAATAACCTAAATGGTATATAGTATATGCATAAGGTTCGGTGCCTTATCCTGGTAAAACCATTGATGCGGCTCACTTTGTAATTGTTACAAATGATTTGATCCAAATTGTTCATGTGGAGACATGAGTGGAGACACCCTATTCAATGAGTTTGTATAAGACTAGACCACGAAATATTTAATTTATAAATTCATTAATTGCAAGATTAGTATTTCACAGGATGATCATATGCAACTCGATCTTAATCCTGAGTGAATTATGAACTCCTGCCTGTAATGACTTGTCCTTTGATTTGCATGGGTGAGAATGGTCATTGTAGTCGATTCAATAAGCCTACTATTTTGGAGACTTAACCAAATAAGGAGCTGGGAACATAATTTTCACGAGATAGAATTCACTTCTTCCTATATAGGGAAAGTAGATGAGTAGTTCCCTTACGTGCTGATTTAGGAACTTGAACAATGGGGCTCCACCCTCTTACTGGCCCGAGAGAGACTTAGTTTATAGTTGGATCATAAACAAATTGTTCATTAGAGGATCAGTGTTACTTAAGGTGCAAGATGTAAGTACAAAGTCAAAACATACTTTTGACCTAGCTGTAATTACGAACAATTCGTGAAGGATTGACTTGCATGTACTGATTAGATCCATGGACACAACTTGTCCTACAATGCATAAGAGTGCAACTTTAGGTCTATAGTGGAGTAACATATAGTTAATGAATATAAATTAATTAATTAAAGAGTTTGATTAATTAATTTTGTATCATTGGAGCTTATAACCTATAGATCCATAGGGTTCCCTTGCTAGTTCATACAAACAATTAGGGATCAACTTTGTTGAAAGAAAGTTTGAAATGTTCAAGTTAATATTTAATATATTTGATATATTAAATGAAAAAAAAAACATATTTATTGTATTTGATACATTAAATATAAAATAATATTATTAATATATTAAGATACATACATACATACATACATACTATATATATATAATTTGAATGAGATTCAAATAAGAAAATATATATTAGGAGAATTTGAAATATTTGAATGAGATTCAAATAGTTTAAATACATATTTTAATATTAGATATTAAAATATATATGATTTAATTATGGCAAAGTTTTGTCCTAGGTGGTCACTATAAATAAGACCTTTATGGGTTAAGCAAAACAGAGCGTGTGTCTCCTCCCTTGAGAGAAAAAAGTTTCCTTAATTCTCCCATTCATTCCCTCTCTCTTTCAAAGAGGCTCTCACAAAGTCTTAGCCTTGTTTTCGAGTCATAGCAAGTAGGCGTTGTGGAATTGGAGTTTCAACCTCGTTGAAGTTGGAGCAAGAAGATTAAGGACCCTCCAGACAATTCTCCATATTATCTCAAAGGTATGGTTGTTTAAACTTAGTTTTTTTTTATTTAATTTTAAGTAAAATCAAAGAATCAAATAATTTCGCTGCGGAGTGAAACGTTCATTCTTAACAAATAACATAATAGCATCAACCTCATTAGTAAATTCTAAGTTAAGAGACTTCAACTAATTGATCAAAGTGTAAAAAGTTTCCTAAGCATGTAGATCTTATTATTAGTGCAAGGTTATTAGTACAGGGTTTTTCATACATGTCTGTAAGCGCTTCCATCAACTTAATTACAATTGTCTTGTTGGCTACCTGACTAGCCAAGTCCATTGATTGACACTTCTTTATCACTGCAACTGTTTGCTCATCCAGGGCTTCCCAATCATCATTCGACATACCTTATAGTATCTTTTTCATTACCTTATGTACTTTCTTGACTGTTTAGATAATCTTTTTTACCATCATCTTCCAATACCCAAAATTTTTTCTATCGAACTTCATGACTCCCTCGAAACTTGTTGGCTCCACAAATCCCATGACTCCTGAACCAAATGCTCTGATACCGCTTGTTTGGAGAAAAATATAATATGCGGAAGCGATAAACTAAAATATTAATTTTCCCACTTCCACAGAATAAACCAAACAAGTTAGAGTCACACAAAAATTATAAAGAGATAGGGAAAAGAGAGACAACACCAAAAGCTATACTGGTTCGCCCCAATCGATACTACGTCCAGTCTACTACAACTGCAGGTTCTACTAAAATTGGAGATTACAAGAACCACTCAAAACTCACGCTACAAACTAACCTTCAATAGCCCAACAAAAGCTATTGACTTCTAAGTACCACAGCTCGGTAGGTTGGGATAAACAACATAGAACAAACCCTCAATCTCAAGAAAGAAACACTCTTTTCTCTCTCAAAAAATACATACTGCCACACACACAATGCCACTAGCTTACACTCACTATATAAGCAAAAAAACATAATAGAAAAGCCACTATCGAAACTTTCTTCACATAGCTGCACAAAGAGAACATACATATATATATTTATATGAATTATTGCTACAAAAGACCTAAAGCCCACAATGTGCCTAATGGACCAAAACTTCAATAAATCAGAAAATTCCTTGTGCGTGTCCAATATCCAGATTGAAGCATCAATGTTGTAGCTTATTTTGACTTCAAAATTCTTAATAGAACATGCAATTGCAAAAGACTAGATGTAAAATTCTAAGTTCGAGGTTAACTAATATAAACTCTATTGTGCTTTTATCTATCCTTATCTTGTCTCCTTTAATTTTTTATTTTATCTATGTACAACTATATTTATAAAAGGAAAATTTTAGGCTCAAATTAAAATTAAAAATAAAAAAAGGCCTAAAATTTCCAACAGGATGGGCATATAGATTACATTTTAGGGCACGTTTACTAAAGCGTAATGAATTTAGGCACAATCATAATGAGATTGTGGCGTAAAGGTAATTGGGATGAAGCAGGATGAAACACAATGGAGTTACAATTGATTGTGTTTACTTTGTGCACATCTATAATTGGAATGAAATAGATATGATTACCATAATGCCCTTTTATATTTATAATTAATTAAAATGAAGTAACTATGCTACCAGAATTAAGATGCCTTCTTCAATTTTATCTACTTATTCAAATTTTTATACTTGAAAAAAATTTAGTACCTAAATTTAAATTTTTTAAAAAAATGTAAGATTTTATAAAATAAAACAATAATTATCCTAAATTTCACTCATCTAATTCAAATTCAAATTTCAATATGAAAAAACACACAATCTTTGAAAAAAGTTGGTCCCACTATTAGTTTATGGTTAATTTTTCTTAAAAAAAGTTGGTCACTATTAGCTTTTCTACTATAAATTTTGGAAGTATGTTCACATGGTATCTTTTCTTGTATTAAAATTATTATTATTATTTAACCAATTTTGATTAAAAAAAATTAACTTCAAACTTGTCATAGGGACTAATTTTAAGTTTTATTGAAAGTACAAGGACTAAAATATAACAAAGTCCAAAGTACAGGGACCAAAATGGTATTTTAACCAAAAAATAAAGCAAATATACAGTTATTTTGATTTAATAAGATAATATTATTTAATTTATTCTAAAATGATTTTTTGTAACAGACCAAACAAAAAATGAGGTATAAAAAATGATCCAAAAATGACAACATATTCAAGTTCTCGTTTGCAAATTCTTGGGCCAAAACTCATGCATAAAAAAATATCGATCTCGATAATCTCATTTAAATATTGATCTCAAAACTATAGATAAAAAAATATGGATCTCGATGACACAAGTCTCGCAAATATGGTCTAGCCAAATGATCGGTGTACATGCAAGTGCATGCAATCGAAGTAATATAAAATGGTATGTGAGTATCAAGTATCGAATCTCACAGGGAACGGTGCAACAAAAATTATTGCTAAGCAAAATGTAAGAAGAATTGCAACTTGGAAACTAAAATGGCAAAAAAAAAAAAAATGTTGGGACGGTGTGTTGGTAAAACAAAATAATTGCATAATCTAATTGCAAGTTGAAGTGACAAAAATTGCAGAATCGCAAATTTGTAATATTGAAATGATAAAGATTGCAGAATTGAATTGCAGAATCGAGAAATTACAAAATTGAGTAGCAAACTAAATAGACTTGGTAAATGAAAATTGCAAAAGAAATTTTAGAGAAAGGAGGGACTCAAGAATGTTATTGCCATTAGTTGTAATTGCAAACCAAAATTACAATTCCAACCTATTCTACACTCAATTGTTAACCAAAATTGCTACTCCTATTCACCTTGAATTTAGGTTTCTAGGAGGCTAAGTAAGTGACATATATGTCTATAGTCCCTCTATCTTAGATAATTCGGCTCAACAATTTTATGGGCTTTGAAGTCCTTAATCCCTATGTCTAGGGTAAAGAATTGGCTTATGTCTAAGCTCTTTTTTCCATCACTTGTGCGAAATTCGCTTATCACTAACCCCGTCGGTATTAGATCTAAGCTTGAGTTGCTACCCTAGTTGACCATTCTAGGATCTCAACGGAAATTTGTTCAACATAAGCAAACAATTGTAATGTAGGCTTGGTTTTTAGTTGGAATTTTGGCAAAAATTACTTCTTAGAAAATTCACATCCTTGAACCTCCTAAGAAGTTTAGCTCATAATGAAAGTAAAAAGCTTACAACTAATTTTTGAAGAAAAATTCATATTAGAAAATTGAGTAAATTGCTAATGATGACCAAGGTTAAATGAATTAATACAAAATTCTATCCTAAAAAAAAGCATTGCATATTGGAACAATTAGAACAATAAGTTTTAATGCAATTCTTGGCAATTAACCAACAAAGCTTCCAAGCATTCTCAAATTGAAATAAAAACAGAGGGCACTAAGGAAAAATCAATCTTCCATCTGAACATAACTATATGAAGCGTTTCCAAGAGAGCATAATTAAATTGAATAGAAGTACTGTCAAATAAGCTTTTTCTAATAACAGAATCAATCCAATTGAGCTTTTCCAAAATAAAAAAATCAATTCTTGCAAGAAACGGAGTTAAGTAGAAGCAGAAATGATTTATGCTTCTTCGAATTCATTCTCCATTCCAATCAACTTCATCTTTTCACTATTTCTAGGAATTGATTAGTCTTAACAATCCAAGCTTCACTTGAATCGGACTGAATTTTTGAAGAAAAACGGACCCAAACAGTAGCAAACTTACTATAAAACAAAGAAAAAAATAGACGAAGAAAACTGCAGAAAAACATAGAGAAAACCCACGAAATTAACTCCAAAAACGCGTCTAAAATCCCTCCCTTCTTCAATCATCTTCTCTCATTTTATAGGACTTCATTAGGGTTGAATAATGCCCAAATTTCGTGCTCAAAATTTCCCAAATCGTGCTGTAATTGAAGATTTCCGTAAGCAGATTTCTTTCCTTTTTTGAATTTTTCTACTACTCCAGACAAAATTGCAGAATCACGAAATTGCAATTTTGATTTTGCAATTTCCACATTCCCTGCAAACAAGCTTAAATTTTTTAGAATCTTATCCCAATTTCCTTCATTCTTATTTCTTTCTTATTTTCAAGCAACTTTCAACTATTTCCAAATGATCTTAAGACAAAATAAGAATATTTTAAGTAGTTGGGAGTTAAATAAGCCTTAATTCTAAGGCTTATCACAAAATCTCACACATAAAAAAATATTTTATCAATCTAAAAAAATCTCATATCAATTCAAATATGGTAAAAAAATCACAGACAATAACTCTCGAGAACGAATCCATTCTTCTTTGGTGTGTTTCATCCAACTAAAGACGTGAGACCAGAAATTTATGATGCTACACGAAAACCTTTCATCATGGGCAAAACGATGGCCCAGAAAATGGATAATTTTTTTTCAATAAAACCATTCAAATAATTATGAGTTTTAATACTCTTTATATACCTAAAGAAATTCCAGAAAATGAAAGAAGAAGGAATAAGAAGGAAAAAGGAGGAAGGAGAAAGAAAAACTAATCATGGAAGTTTGAAGAGATAGAAAGGGTAAAGGGCGGGAAGTAAGCCAAAAATATGGGTGGGTCCCATGTAATATTTAATAGTAATCAGATAACATACCCTTCAGGATGTAATTAAATTGCAGGATAAAATTACGTGGGGCATACAATTGATTCCCATTGCAGAATACGGTAAAACACCATCAATTGTTGTAATCAGGTGGGATCCACGATTTCAAATTACGTTGGATTGATTACGATTACAGGTAAGTAAACGCACCCTTAAATTAATTTTTAATTGTGTATTTGCCCTTATATTATCTAACTCACTCGCTCTCTTGTCACTCATTGTTACATCAAGTCACATCAATATTTAAACCATAAAATTTATTGAAAAAAAAAACCCAAAGTTTAAAACGAAATTAAATTTTTGAAAAGGTTATAGAAACTAAATAGACACAACAATTTAAATTCATAATTTAACTTGAAAAGCTTCTCAAACCCACAAAAGTTGTAGACCAAAGAGAAATTCCAGCATCATATAATCAATAAATAAATTATTTTATTGTGCAAGATCTTTTCTTTTTGTAGTTCAACATATAATACATGAGAATAGAAATTCAAATTTCTAACATTTTGGTTGAAGCTATTGTTGGAAATAATAATTCGCTATGTATAAGAATTGAGTAACACTAGAAAATTTGATTACAACTTAACTAGTAACAAATAATTACAGTGTAAGCAATATTACAGACACTGTATGTAACAACAATTTCAAAACTCAAGAATAAAAAATAATAAGTAGTCGAGACACGCTTACAAAGCGCTGTCCTGAAGACAATTATTCGCTTTTCACGGGTTGCAAGTAGGCTACAGCGATTGTCTCAGCAGGATACAACGACTAACTTCAAAAGAACAGCAACCTTGAACTACTCAGATCTAGGAGAACTCTTAGATACTTGCTCTCAACTTGACTTCAGATTAAAGAGAAGAAAGAAAGGAAAGAAGAACTCTTCAATTGGAATGAGATACTCCAAAATGGAATGAAATGCTCCAAAAGGGAATGATATGTTTCAAATGAAGAAACAAGTTGCTATTTATAGGGTAGCAACTTAGTAACTCTCCAAAAATAAAATTAATATAAACAATATGAAACATACCTCAAAAGTAACTCAATTGTGTAGTTACTTGTAAAAATTCAAACATAACTCACAAATTTAACTTTTAAGTTAAATTTGTAAAAGAAACATCAACACATTTTGATGTTTCAAACCATTTTGAAGCCTTTAAATTTCAAGTCAAGTAACAACAACATAAATGAAATATCAATTCATTTTTTATGTTTCAAACCAACACTTTCTTTCACAAAAATTTACTATAAAATCCAGCAATCCCCCACCTGAAAGCAAGTTTGAAAATCAAAAAAAATCGTTGAGAGCAAACAAACAAGCTATGCATCATGATCGGTGTCTTCTGGACTTGAACCTTCCTTAGTGAATATCCATCGAACTTACCGAAGAAATAGTTAGACCAGCTCTGGAACTATCCTTCTCATTGGTAAATTGAGACAACAGACATCACACATAACTCATCTTGTATCTTTGAGTTCTATACATATGTGTCCATTTTGGTCATGGACAAAATCCCGAATTCATGAGAGCTTTAGAGAACATAAGGCATTTTAAAAGTCCTCATAGAAGCGACCCCACTTCTACTCTCATATAGGTGATATTGATTAAGAGTATTCTATCATTACTCATTTTGTAAACAAGATATCAACATGACTTTAGCATCAACAGATCACACACTCTACAACATCATAGAAATAGAAAGAAACTATAAGTTTCTTAGTGTGTCAACTATACATTATCTAACCAGTTTGCCTATTGAACCTAGATCTTGGGATCTCCAGTCAACTACGTTAGGTTACCATCAGATCATTTATTTCATAGGCTTTAGCCTCATTTCCCTCGATGTATATGTTATTTGCTCTCTTGACAATCCTTTCGTTAAAAGATCTGCAATATTCTCTTTTGATTTCACACAATCAATGAAAATAATTCCATTAGAGAGCAATTGCTTTATCGAATTATGTCTACGTCTTATATGTCGCGACTTTCATTGTAGACATTATTCTTGGCCCTCATAGAGGCAGCCAAACGTCACAATAAATACATATTGCGGTTACAGGCTTTGACCATAATGGAATATCTTCAAGAAAATTTCTAAGTCATTCAGCTTCTTCTCCAACTTTATCAAGAGCTATAAACTCTGATTCCATGGTAGAACGTGTTATGCACGTTTATTTTGAAGATTTCCATGATACATCTGCTCCACATAAGGTAAATATATACCCACTGGTTGACTTAGTCTCCATGCTATCAGAAATCCAATTAGCATCACTAAATCTTTCCAGTACATGTAGATCCCTCGTATAATGCAATCCATAGTCTAGAGTGTACTTCAAGTACCTTAGAACTCTGACTAAAACATTCTAATGATCATGCTCAGGATCGCTGGTGTATCTTGCTAACCTTCCTACTGAATAGGCAATGTCAGGTCTTGTACAATTCATTATGTACATTAAGCTACCAACAACTCTAGAGTATTCTAAAGAAGACACACCTTCATCATTGTTTACTTTAACTTACAATTTGAATCAAATGGAGTAACGGTTGGTTTACTCTCAAATTGATCAAATTTTCTCAACATTTTCTCTATATAGTGAGATTGAGAAAGTACGTATCCACTTGAATTTCTTGTTATACGGATTCCAAATATAACATCAGCAAGACCAAGGTCTTTCATATCAAAGTTGGATTTCAACATTTTTTAGTGGAATCAATGACACTTCTATTTGTGCCCATCATCCACATACAAGCAAATAATGACACAATGTTGATTTATGATTCTAACATAGACACATTTATCACACTCATTTATCTTGAATACATTTGATAACATAGTGTGATCAAACTTTTCATGTCATTGTTTGGGTGCTTGTTTCAACCCATAAAGAGACTTAACCAGTTTGCAAACTTTATCTTCAAGCCCCTTTACAACAAACCCTTCAGATTGTTCCATTTAAAAATGCAGTTTTTACCCACATTTGGTGTATTTCTAAATTTTGTAAAGTTGCTATTGCGATTAAAATCCTTATAGATGTAATCTTCGTTATTGGAGAATAGGTATCAAAGAAATCTAGCCCTTCTTTTTTACGAAAGCCTTTAACTACTAAACGGGCTTTGTATTTATCAATAGTGCCATCAGCCTTTAGCTTTCTTTTAAAAATCCATTTACTTCCAATTAGGTTACTTCTATGAGGTAAATCAACCAATACCCAAGTATTGTTATGCAAAATGGATTCTATTTCATTATTACTAGCTTCCTTCCAATAAGGTGCATCCAGAGATGACACAACTTCTTGAAAAGTTTGTGGCTCACCTTCAATCATATAAGTTATGAAATCAGGTCCGAATGATGTAGCTTTCTTAGCTCTTTTACTTCTTCTAGGTTCAGACTCAGTTTTCTGATCGTCTTGACCTTTCTTAGAGCTAGCCTCATAATTCCTTTTGACACCACTACTTATGTGTCTTTCCTCTTTCAAAGAAAATATATCCTCAAAGAATTCAGCTTCAATAGATTCCATAATAGTAATTGTTAATATCAAGTATTTCTGATTTAATTACCACGAATCTATAAGCAGCATTATGCATTGCATAGCCTATAAAAACACAATCAATTGTCTTAGGTCCCAGTTTGGTCCTTTTTAGTAAAGGAACTTGTACCTTTGCCAAACACCCCCACACTTTCAACATTTTATATGAAGGTAATTTTCTATTCCACACTTCATAAGGCAACTTATCAGTCTTCTTATGTGGAATTTTGTTTAGAATAAAATTTGTTGTAAGCAAAGCCTCCCCCCATAAATTATGGGGTAAACCTGAACTATTTAACATGCAATTAACCATGTCCTTTAAAGTTCGATTCTTTCTTTCAGCTACATCATTTTGTTGTGGTATATAAGGTGTTGTAGTTTGATGGATTATATCATTAACTTCACAGAATTCATAAAGTGATGAAGATTCATATTTACCACCTCTATATGATCTAAGCACCTTTACTTTCTTCTCAAGTTGATTTTCAACTTCTGGCTTATATGCTTTAAAAACATCCAAGGTTTCATCTTTACTATGTAATAAATATACATAACAATATTTACTACAATCATTAATTAATGTGACAAAATACTTCTTACCACCTCTTGTAGGGGTACTTTTCATGTCACATATATCACTGTGGATTAAATCAAGAACCTCATTACTTCTTTCCATATATGAAAATGACTTTCTAGCAAACTTTGATTCAACACAAACTTTGCATTTGTATCTATTATCAATGTTGAAATTAGGCAATAGTCCTAAATTTATCATTCTATATAAAGAATGATAATTGACATGCCCTAGCTTAGAATGTCATACATCACACAACTCAACAATATAAGCAAAAAAAGTATTATTATTATTCTTGGGCATTTGTGTCAATACATTCAGTTTGAACATGCCATCATTTAGATAGCCTTTTCCCACATACATACCTCCCTTTGTCAGAATAAATTTATCTGACTCAAATACAAGCTTGAACTCATTCTTATTAAGTAGAGTTTCTGAAACTAGATTCTTTCGAATCTCTGACACATGCCACACATCATTTAGGGTATCTTTCCAGAAGTCCATTTCAGCAGGATCTTCCCTTTGCCTTCCACAGAGGCAGTTGAAGCATTTCCCATGTATAGCTTATCACTACCATCTAGTTTCTCATATGAGGTAAACAACGACTTGTCCTTACAAATGTGCCTAGTAACACCAACATCAATCCACCAACCTTTGGTGTTAGTAGCCATATTTACCTCAGAAATGACAGCAACTAGATCTACATTTTCCATAATATTGGCATGATGGTTTGAGCTTTGTCCCTTTTTGTGTCGACAAGTTGCAGCCGTATGGCCACTCTTACCACAAACCCAACAGTTTCCACGAATGCGCTTGTTGATGTCATTCATTGGTCCAAGATTCACATTTTTCTTCTTGCATTGTTGCTTCTTGGGATTCCTTGAAGCTTCAGTAACATGAGTTTTGGCTTCAACTTCTAATGGAGCCTTGTCTCCTTTTCTATTATCCTCTTCTATGTAGAGTTTAACAGCAAGATTCTCCATGGACAATTCATTTTGCTTGTGTTTGAGATAGCATTTGAAGTCCTTCTAGATAGCATTTGAAGTCCTTCTAGGAATGAGGCAACTTCTCAATTACAGCAGCAACTTGGAATGGTTCACTGATGTTCAATCCTTCACTTTGCAAATCACTAATGATAATTTGCAATTCTTCCATCTGATTAACTACCAATTTGGCATCAATCATCTTATAATCTAAGAATTTTGCTACAAAGAATTTTTTAGTACCAGCATCTTCCAGCTTATACTTCTTGTCCAATGCCTCTCACAATTGCCCTGAAGTATTGTAGGCATTGCAATAGATATTATACAAGGTGTCTTCAAGACCACTAAGTATATAATTGTGGCATACGAAGTCTGAATGCATCCATGCTTGCTTGGCATCTTCAGTTTCAGGAGTGATAGCTTCTGGTGGGGTAATTGGGCATTCTTCCTTCAAGATGTGAGCAAGGTTCAGCGTAGTGAGATAAAAGACCATCTTCTGTTGCCATCTTTTGAAGTTTTCTCCCTTGAATTTCTCTGGTTTTTCTACATGAGTTTTGAGGATGGTCGATCCCATCATGGTAGAAACAGTACCATTAGTGGATGAGTTTGCAGCCATTAGTTCATATAATTGTCTTCAGATTGTTGAAAATAATAATTCGTTATGTATAAGAACTGAGTAACACTAACAAATTTGATTACAACTTAACTGGCAACAAATAATTACAGTGTAAACAATAGTACATACACTCTATGTAACAACAATTTCAAAACTCAAGAACAAAAGATAATAAGTAGTCGAGACACGCTTACAAAGCGTTGTCCTGAAGACAATTATTTGCTCTGCACATATTGCAAGCAGGCTACAACAATCGTCTCAGCAGGATACAACGACAAACTCCGATAGAACATCAACCTTGAATTACTCGAATCTGGCAGAACTCTTGGATACTTGCTCTCAACTTGACTCAAGATTAAAAAGAAGATAGAGAAGAGAGAAGAACTCTTCAATTGGAATGAGATACTCCAAAATAGAATGGGATGCTCCAAAATGGAATGAGATGCTTCAAATGAAGAAACAAGTTGTTATTTATAGGCTAGCAACTTAGTAACTCTCCAAAAATAAAATTAATATAAACAATATGAAATATACATCAAAATTAACTCAATTGTGTAGTTACTTGTAAAAATTCAAACATAACTCACAAATTTAACTTTTAAGTTAAATTTGTAAAAGAAAAATCAACACATTTTGATGTTTCAAACCATTATGAAACCTTTGAATTTCAAGTCAAGTAACAACAACATAAATGAAACATCAATTCATTTTTTATGTTTCAAACCAATACTTTCTTTCACAAAATTTTACTATAAAATACAACAGCTATAATGTCTTAACCAATTAAGTTAAGTTCATATTTTTCTACAAAAAATATATATTTTGAGTTTACAAATATGAGGTGAGATATCAAATCTTCAATAAATATGAGAGTGGGGAATCTAATCTTTAATTTCTAAATGGTCGTTTGTTTCGTGGTAATCTAAGATTCTCATGGAATAAACATCTGAATTACTCCACTTGTTTTGTAGGAATAGAGGATACCTTGGTATTTCAAGATGCCCGATTATCTTAGGATGCCCATATGGGAGGCATCTAACCAATTTTGGATGCCGTTTTAAAACATGGATTTTTAATATTCTCATGTTGAGGGCATTCTCTAATGACTTTTTTGCCCCCTTATCAATTTTAGGCTAAATTATAAAAAAAATACCCTTGAACTTTGTACTTTGTTTCAAAAATACCCCTGAACTTTCAAAAGTTTCAAAAATACCCTTGAACTTTCAAAAAAAGTTCAAAAATACCCTTACTGTTAGTTTTGGATGGAAACTGTTAGTACTTTGTTTCAAAAATACCCCTGAACTTTATATTTTGTTTCGAAAATACCCCTAAACTTTCAAAAGTTTCATTAATACCCTTAAACTTTTAAAAAAAGTTCAAAAATACCCTTACCGTTAATATATGGATAGAAATCGTAAGTACTTTATTTTAAAAATACCTTTGAACTTTCACATTAATACCCTTAACCTTAAAAAAAGTTTAAAAAATATTCTTACCATTAGTATATGAACGAAAACTATTTATCTACATCTAATTACCTCTCTCTTCTATTTCTTCTTTCTCCTTATTTGCTTTAATCTATGGCTTAATACTTATCTATTTTTCCTCATGTTTTTCCCTTTCTTTTTCAATACCCTCTTCTCTTTTCTTCCATTTTCCTCTAAAACTTCTCTCATTTGTCCTATATTCTTAAATATTAGAACTTTAAATTAACATGAAGAGCTATCTCTCATTTCTAAGCATGCTCAAATATAAAATATAAGAAATTTCAACACCCAAACAGTCAATGCCTTTGAAGTTATTGTAAGTTGGAAAGAACTAATTTGAAAACAACTCACGTAGATACCCTCATTTTTTTTCATATAAATACTCTCATTTTTTTCTCCATTTGTCTAATTCTCAATCATGAAGAACATTCTTAACTGACTACAACAAATAGACTAACACTACAAGATTTTTCACTTTTCCCGACGCAACAAAGCGTCGGGAAAAGTCAAAATTGCGTCTGGAAAAGTCTTGGTCGACGAAAAAATTTCGTCGGCGATTTCGTCGGCATAGAGCTGTCGGGAAAAGCTTTTCCCAACGAAAATGGTGTTGCGTCGGCAAAAGTTAACTTCTCCCGACGCAATGCATTGCGTTGGGAAAAAGTTTCTCCCAACGACTAGTGTATGCGTCGGGAGAAGTTTACTTTTGCCGACGCAATGTGCGTCGGCAAAACTCTAAATCCTATTTTTTTTTCTCTTATTTATTTGTTAACTACTTGATAGTTCATTTTAGTATCATGTTAAAACAAAAAATAATATTATAAAAAATAATAGTATTGATATGCAATAATGTGATTACAAAATATTCAATATCTACTTGTACTAGAGTTCGAAAGAAGAAAAAAATACAACATAAATAAAACAATTAATCTTGAAGGCTTCAATCTTCGTCTTCATCTTCGTCTTTATTGTTAGATAATAGGTCTTCAAAATTACACAACTACAAATCTGAAAAAAAAAATAATGTGAAAAATTTTTAATATAAAACATAAAAATAAAATAAGGTGCATATAGTGAAACTAAAACACAAAAGAGTCTAAGTATCATTTTGACTCTCAAAGAAATTTAGAAAGTGCTTAAAGTAAAACTTAAGCACACAACCAACCCCTCGATGCTACAAAAGTGTCTTAAAAGTGCTTAAGCATACTTTGAGGCAAAAAAAACTCAAAACGACCTAAAAGTATCTATTTCGCCCCTTAGAACCTATAAAGTGGTCAAAAAAGTGACTAAAAAGAGTTTAAGTGTCATTTTGATTCTTAAAGAAACTTAGAAAATGCTGTAACCACACAACTAACTCTCTGATGTTACAAAAGTGTCTTAAAGATGATTAAGCATACTTTGAGGCGAAAAGCTAACTCAAAACAACCTAAAAGTGTCTACTCCGCCCTTCGAAACCTACAAATTGGCCAAAAAGTGCTTAAAAATAGTATAAGTCTCATTTTAACTCTCAAAGAAACCTAAAAATTAAAGTGAACCTAAAGCACACAACCCACCCCAATATGCTACAAAATGTCTTAAAGGTACCTAAGCGTATTTCGAGGTAAAAAATAACTCAAAATGACCTAAAGAGTCTACTATGCTCCTTAAAACCTACAAAGTTATCAAAAAGTGTATGAAAAGAGTCTAAGTATCATTTTGACTCTTAAAGAAAGCTAGAAAAATGTCTAAAGTGAACTTAAAGCACACAACCCACCCTCCAATACTATAAAAGTGTCTTAAATGTGTCTAAGCATATTTTAAAAACCAACAAACATTCCTAACTCATTGAAGCTCTTACTTCAAATATCACAAACTCACTCAAACAACTTTCTTACACATCTCACTAACTCACCCAAACTAAACCTAAAAAAATGTATAACTTATCTATTCTTACTTAAAATCACTAAAAGGTGTCTAATGTACAAATTTTAGATGATTAACTCACTCCAAAATCTTCCAAAAGTGTCTAATGTACAAATTTCATTCTAACCATCCAAGAATATATTAAAGAAATGTGTCTTTGAGTATTGCATTTTGTGCACCAACCTAGTTCCAAGTACATACATATACAAGGCACTTAGGAATTTTAAGAGAATAAAATCACAATAAAATCTTCACTAAGCTCAAAATAAGCACTCTAACTCAATATATAACCTTAAAGTAAACTAAAAATTAACATTTACATTTTAATGTTCAATAGGCTCAATAGGATAAAAATCACAAAATAGCCTACAAATCAAATTATACAATAAGATTAGAATCAAACTTTAATCACACACAAGATGTTCAAAATCAAATAAACACACACTTGGACTCAATGTCACAATTTAATCACACAAATATAGGCTCAAAACCACATGTCTAATCCCACAATAAGCTTCAAATCAAACTTTAATCACATAAAGAGCCTATAAATCACAATTTAATCAAATAATTACGCTACAAATCACATTTCAAACACACAATAAATTCAAAATCACTATTTAATCATACTTTAATCCAACAATAAGCTCCAAACTAAACACCAATCACATAAATAGCCTCCAAACCACACAAGTATTCTCCAAACTACACTTTGATTACATAATACATTCAAAGTAAAATTTTTAACTTCAAAAGGCTTAATAACTAAGTTTAAATCTTAAATAAACTAAAAAAAAAACATAATGTAAAAATTCTATATACCTCCAAAGTAGCAAACTCCATAAATTTTCTCCCTCAAAATGCCCAAAATCGGACTTCCGCCTCATGCCGTCAAAACCTACAAGAAAAAACACCCAAAATAGAAGATAGAGGGCATGGGTGAAGGAAAATGGAAGATAATGGAGACGAACACTTTGATTACATAATACATTCAAAGTAAAATTTTTAACTTCAAAAGGCTTAATAACTAAGTTTAAATCTTAAATAAACTAAAAAAAACATAATGTAAAAATTCTATATACCTCCAAAGTAGCAAACTCCATAAATTTTCTCCCTCAAAATGCCCAAAATCGGACTTCCGCCTCATGCGGTCAAAACCTACAAGAAAAACACCGAAAATAGAAGATAGAGGGCATGGGTGAAGGAAAATGGAAGAAAATGGAGAAGAATAAGAAGAAATGAGGTGAGTGTATACGGAGTTTTAGATGTAGATGGCGGAGAGAAAAGGAAGAAGAAAAAGAGGGAAAAAGAAAAGAAAAAGAAGAGGAGAAGAAGAAGAAGAAAGGGCTAGGGTTTTATTTTTTCGCGGATTTTTCCCGACGCAAAAAAGAGTCGGCATAGGTCAAAAAAAGCGTCGGGAAAAGTGAAACGCGCGTTTCACTTAATTAACTTCTCCCGACGCTACAAAAGCGTCGGCATAGCCTTTTAATACGTCGGCTTATCTTTTCGGGCCATATGACGAGCTATGGCGCTCAAATAAATCTCCCGACGAAAATGGCAAGCGTCGGGAAAAGTGTGTAAATTTTCCGACGCTTGCCATTTTCGTCGGGAAAAGTATGTTTTTCCCGACGAAAAGTGTTGCGTCAGGAAAAAGTTCGTCGGCAAATCTAAAAATTCTTGTAGTGTAATTTCAATTGCAAAAAGAATTAATAAAATTTTCTTTCGCTACAAATTTAGTAATGCATATGTTTTATTTCTTTTCCATCCTCTTTTCCATCCCACTAGATGTCCTCAAAATTATGACCCAAATTGTCAACATGTTCCTCTCTTTGTGTATTAAACCCAAACATACTAACACAAATTATTAACATACAACTTTGTTAAAGCATTTTAGTCCTAAGCTTGCTTGGGTGGTTCCATTATTCTCCTTCTTCTTGCTATAGTCTATATATCTTGATTGAAAGGGTAGTTTTAAAGATCGAAAAATGGAAGAATAGAGTAAAAATGGTATTGAAAAAGAAAGGAAAAAACAAGAGGAAAAATAGAGAAGTGTTAAGTCATAGATTGAAGCAAATCAAGAGACAAAAGAAATTGAAGAGGGAGGGAATGGAGTGTAGATAAATATTTTTCGTCCATATACTAACAGTAAGGGTATTTTTTGACCTTTTTTTAAGGTTAAGGGTATTAATATAATTTTTGAAAATTCAGGAGTATTTTAAAATGAGGTACTAACAATTTTTGTTAATATACCGGGTATTTTTGACATTTTAAAAAAGTTTTTAATGGTATTTTTTAACTTTTTTTAAAAGTTTAAGGGTATTAATGAAACTTTTGAAAGTTTAGGGGCAAAGTACAAAGTTTAAGGGTATTTTTGAAACAAAGTACTAACAGTTTCCATCCAAAACTAACGGTAAGGGTATTTTTGAAATTTTTTTGAAAGTTCAAGGGTATTTTTGAAACTTTTGAAAGTTCAGGGGTATTTTTGAAACAAAGTACAAAGATCAGGGGTATTTTTTATAATTTAGCCTCAATTTTATTTACTTCTCATTTTTTTATTTGAAAATAAATTAATGTATTTATGCACTAATAAACAATCATATGCAATTAGTTATATTTATATTTTACATTTAGATATAAAATAAAGTTTAGTTATAATTGAATTAATATTTAATATTAAATATTTTATAAAAATCTCAAACTAATATAACTTTTTTTTTTTTTTACAAAATAACACATAAACATTAGTATAAATTAAATTAATATACAAATATAACATTAAATTAATAAAGAACAAAATGCATATGATATAAATTTAAATTATATTAAAGTAACACGCAAATCACCTACAGATTAACAAGGGCATCATTGGTATAACACATAATCTTAAGACATTTCCATACACCAATCCTGCAAAATAAACATAGTTATCTAAATACTCTCAGATATTTTTATAAATTATTCCTTCAAAACAAACACATTTATCTAAACTGTTGGGCATCTATATTTCCGAATATATATGATTTCAAGCATATGAAGATTCTAAATATCTAGATTCCCAAAAAATAAATAGCCCCTAAAAGTAATAAATATCTTCTCCGCTATATATATATTTAGTTCAAGAATTATAAGAACGAGGGATCAAACCATTAACCTAATTTGTGTCTTGTCTATTAAATTATGCTCAAAATACACTTGAATCAGCTGTTTTGTAATCTATGACGAACACGTGATAGAAATTATTTGGATTGGAACTGCAACGTCTGAAAATGTTGACTCTTTTGGAAGGAGTGGGATCGACAGTCAGAGGTTGAAGATTCTATTGGCTGGTCCCCTTCAATTCAAGTCTTCGAAAACGAACCACTCGGGAAATTGGACCAAACAAAAGCCCACCAATAATAGTCCAAAATCCAAATAACCCAGAATAATCTCATTGACCACGTGTGCTTAATTATAACCTCAATTATTATTATTATTATTTACTATCCCCTCATCCCCAAAACATATAAATACAGAAAGAAAAAACACAAATCCAAACCCACTCCCACAATTTCCCTTCTCTCTCTCCTCCTTTCCTTCCACTAGACCGTTGCCAGTCAACTGAATTTTGAAAAAACAAAAACAAACTTTACTCTCCCATGGACGATGGTTTTCCGGTGGAATTCTGGCATAGCGATCTCTTTTGGCTCGACGCTCCCATTTCCGTCCCCATCCCTGTCCCCGATCCGACGAGACAAAGAACTGCTTTCGTACCATATCTGCCCCGACCCGCTATCGGATCTGGGCAAGAAAACAATCCCGTCGTCACCACCGCTGCCACCGGGAACGTTCACAAGAGAGTGATTAAGTACTGGAGAAAGCACTGGCATGTAAAAAAGGAATTACCAGCTGACGCGGAAGATCTAGAGAGAGAAAAATGTCACAGGCACATGCTGAACGAGAGGATGAGGAGAGAGAAACAGAGACGGAGCTATTTTGCACTCCACTCCATTCTCCCAAGCAAAACTAAGGTCCGACGCGTTACTTTCATAGGGAGGGGCAAAACTTTACATTAATAGAAAAAAAAAAAATTAATTTTTTGAATTTGATATGAATTAGAGGGGAAATTATATCCTCTCTTCTTTTCCTTCTTCGCTCAGCCCTGATGATATTGTTTTTTTTTTTCGTAGAACGATAAGAATTCGATAGTTCAAATGGCGGCGAGGACGATACAGGAGCTGAAAGCCTTAGAGGAAATGTTAAAGAGGAGAAATTCAGAGCTGGAGATGGCAATAGCAGCAAAGGAGAGAGAAAAAGAAAAAGGAACAACACCAATAAGGGTAGCATTGGCCAACCCTTCGTCAGGGATAAACTCAATGTTGGCTGTTCTTAATGTTCTCAAAACTGTTGGAGTAAATGCCAAAGCCATTCATGCCACTTTCTTAGACGCTGAGTTTTCAGCCCAATTAGCCATTGATACCCACGTAAGAAAACCCTCTCTAGAATTTACGGTCGAATAGTTCTATACCATTTTATGTATTAGAGAAAATTATTAAATATTAACTTACAAGTTAAAATTATTAAATATTAAATTACAAGTTTTATTTTAAAACTTTCAAGTTTGTGTTAAGTTTTCTAAGGTGTGCACGTTTCCATAAGGATGGTGTTTTTCTAAAATCAAACTTTGTTGTTCAACATCTTGGACTAGCAATCCCTTAGAAGGGATTGTTAAAAGATCGTCAATTCCTAATGAAATGGAAAAGTGTCATAAAGATTTCTAAACTTTTAATCTTGTGTAGAATAAGTTCTGGAACTTTTAAAAAAATCTAAACTTTTGAGTGTCTAATAAGTTTTGGAGCTTTCAATTTTGTGTAATAGGTTCTTAACATCTTCGACATCTTTTAAAATTCATGAATCTATTTAACACAGAAGTAAAAGTTCAATACCTATTTAACATAGAAGTGAAAGTTCAATGTCATATTAGAGACACCCAAAATTCAATTTTTTTGTCTAATAGATTTTTCGATTTAAAAAAAATATTTTTTAAATATGTCAGAAATCTATTAGACACAAAATTAAAAATTTAGAGACTTATTAAATACTTTTTAAAATTCATAAATTTATTAGACACAAAAATAAAAATTTAGAGACTAAATTTATAATTTAATCAAAATTAAAAATTTATGATGGCCATGTGAGAAAACTATTGTGTATGAAAAAACTACTAAATAAGACTGTCATCACGTTAGTGTGTCTCCTTTTAACCGTTAGATGCAAATTCGAAAATTTGTTTGTTCAAATAACTATTGCATACGGATTTAAAATGCTTTTGTAGTTTCTCTATATATTGTGTCGACCTTCTCCAATAATTTCTCGACGTTTCAACCGTCACGTTGAATAATTGTTGTTTTGGAAGAAATTTTCATGTTTGGTTAGTTGATGTGCAGATGAGAGCTGCCGAAGTGGAAACAGCGTTGCAGCTGACGCTAAGCGAAGCAGAGAGGAAATTTCAAAGGCAATGCCAGGAAGGATCCAAAGACGTAAAAGAAAGTTCTAATTTTAATAATAATAATAATAAGGGGGGCCCACGAAATGGGTCCAGAATTTGAAATCCTTAATACACACGTTGGAATTTTTTTTTTTTAATATTGTTTTTGCGCGTCGTGTATATATATATATATATATATATTGCTATTATTGTGGTGTTGTTCGTTCTTTACTTTTGTGGTTGACTTGAACTTCTAATCATGTGATGTAATTAAGGACGATTTAATATGTGGTTTTAATTTGAATTGACTACATTTAACACGTTTTATGAGAGCTAATCAACTTTACTACTTTTAAAAACTTGTGGAAAAATGATTATCAATGACACACATGGTATAATTTAATATTTAAATATATAAAGAGTCATTTTAAGTGAAGAGTATAGAAATAACTCTTATAGTCTTATGGCACCGAATACTGCAAGAAAAATAAACTAAATTGTATAAAAGTTCTTTTTTTACCTTTAAACTTTAAATTTGTTTCGTTGAATTACAAATTTAGTCTCTATGATTTGAAAAGTTAAAATTTTGTCTCTATAGTATGATAAAACCTCATAAATAGTCTAACCATTAAAAATCATTAACGGATTGAATCTTTTGTAGCTGGTCTTTTGTATTTAGCTGATTGTGTGGATTAAGTCATTGATTGGATAAAAAATGGGTTGGAACATTGGCAATTTAATACAACTTCTTTGAAAATTAGCAACTCGATTTTTATCTAGTCAGCTATTTAACCTATACAATGAGATAAATACAAAAGATTACCTCCTTAACACATAAATAGTTAACTACCATGTACTCAATCTGTGAGTGACGTCTAACGATAGAGACTATTTATAAAATTTTATCAAATCATTGAGACGAAATTCTAATTTTTAAAATCATAGAGACAAAATTTTAACTTTCTTCAAACTATAGGGACCAAATTTGTAATTTAACTAATTTATTTCATAAAAAACCTTATTAGCAATATCTGTTCAAAGTTCTAGAGACAAAATTGAAATCAACTACATTCATTAGAAGTATTTTATATAATTTATTTGATTTTAATTTTGCTCCTATTTGAATTTTAATTTTTTAAAAAAAGAGATATATAAATTGGGATTTAATTTTTTCCTTAAACATTTTGATTTTAAAAGTTTCGATTGTAATGAAATTTGCTAAAGTATAGTCTTTTGTATCAAATTAAAAGATTCGAGATAAAATTAGGAACTTTTAAAAGATTAGGAACAAAATTAAAACCATTTTGTATAACTTAACCAATAAAATACAACATCAAAATGTGTACAAATTAGGAAATAAATAAATAAGGAAATATATTTAAGGAAATAAATAACATCACAATATATTTTTTACTATTATTGTTGTTCTTGTCTTTTTTGGTTTCGTACTTTTTTTTTTTTGAGCACATGTTGACTCGTACTTCTAATCATGTGGATTAAGGACAATATTTTTATAATATGTGGTTTTAATTTGAATTGACTACATTTAACACGTTTTTTGTAGTGCTAATCAAGTTTATTACTTTTAGAACTTACTACAATGATCATAAATTAGAACATATAGTATAATTTAATGTTGAATTACATAGTCATTTTCAAAAAAGAAAATATAAATATCACAACACTCAATAATTAATGAACTAAATTTGATAATCAACCATTGCAAATAAAATAGACTAAGGGCATGTTTGAGAATGATTTTAGAAATAGTGATTTTAGCACAATTGATTTGTTTATAATTGATTTATGAAAATTGATTTTCATATAATCATTTTAATGTTTGGTTCTACACTTTTAATAGTGAGTTTCATACAATTAAAAGTGACTTTCAATGATTAAAGACATTTTTTAGAGTGACTTTAAAATAAGTGTTTTATGATAAGTGATTTAATTATAATTCATTGTGTAAAAGTTTTAGTTATAAATCATTTTAATATTTGGTTCCACTCTTGTAAAAGTGTGTTTACACGTAATTTCAAAATAGAAAAAAATGAGGCATTTGTAAATAAATTTATATTTATATTAATTTGAATGTAGTGGAGTACAATCTCTAATTTGTTCCTCTGATTCTTCCTCTCAAATATACATTTGTCTAGAAAGCTTTGTAGCTTGTTCTCGAATGTGGATTTATTTCGAGGGCTTTGCAGCTTGTTCTCGATCTTCAAAGTCTTCTAGTCTTAAAGGCTCTGATTTATAGAGTATTTGACCTGATCTTTGTTTATGAATTTTCTTTAAGTTCTCTGGAGAGTTTCCACTTTTGAACCCCTGAAATGGAGGAGGAAACTCTCTATTTATAGAGTTCCTGAATGCCTCCAGGTGGGCTTGAGCATGTCAGTCAGACTGGGTCTGGTTGACTTTGGGCTTAACCTCTAAATTAGGCCTTACTGATTTTGGGTTTAACCTCTAGACTGGGCCTGGCTGACTCTCGGTCTAGCCTTTTGGACATTCATCTAAAATTAACCCAAATTTCACATAACCCAATTGTATATTGGGATTTGCCATAATTTAATTTAGGGACCCTTGCCAATTTAATTAATCTCTAATTAAATATAATTTCGTCATAAATATTTGGTAATGACGTGACAATTTCTGATTGGTCGAAATTTCTATTCCAACAAATGCTCATTTTCGAGATTTATGCCTAGTGTAAGTGAATCTCGAAAAAGATAATTTGAAATCAAAACTTAAGATGTTTGCTCCTAATTTGGATTTCATTTTATGTGTCAATCTAATAAAAATATGGAATTTAGTTCATAATTTTGATTTTTTTTTTACACTTTTTATGCCAATTTATCAAAATATGAATTTGGGTCAATATTTTGATTTTCTTATTTTACGTAAAATTTTGATTTGAACTTAGTAGAATTTATGTTCTACCTTAATTCAAATTATGAACTTGGGGAATGGTTAAAATTCTACCAATTTTTTTTACTTGAAATTGGAATAGGATTTAGAGTTCTGTCCAACTTTTTTTGTTTGAACTTGGAATAAAATTTGAAATTTACTTCAATTTTGATTTGGGATAAAATTTGAATTATGTCCAAATTTTGGCTTTGAATAGAATTCAAATTTTGTAAAATTTGAATTTGGATCTTAACCAAATCTTTGATTTGAGGAAATTTGGATTATACCCAAATTTTGATTTGAGAGATAAAATTGAAATTCTACCATGATTTTGACTTCAATAAAATTAATTTTATCTATTTTTTTTTATTTGGGACAAATTTTGGATTATGCCCAAATTTTACTTTTTTGAGATAAAATTGAAATTCTACCATGATTTTGACTTCAATAGAATTAATTTTATCTAATTTTGATTTGGGATAAAATTTGGATTATGCCCAAAATTTGCTTTGTGAGATAAAATTGAAACTCTACCATGATTTTGACTATGATAGAATTAACTTTGTGAGATAAAATTGAAACTCTACCATGATTTTGACTATGATAGAATTAATTTTATCTAATTTTGATTTGGGATAAAATTTGGATTATGCTCAATATTTTGCTTTGTGAGATAAAATTGAAACTCTACCATGATTTTGACCATGATAGAATTAATTTTATCTAATTTTGATTTGGGATAAAATTTGGATTATGCCCAAATTTTGCTTTGTGAGATAAAATTGAAACTCTACCATGATTTTGACTTTGATAGAATTAATTTTATATAATTTTGATTTGGGATAAAATTTGGATTATGCCTAAACTTTGCTTTTTAGATAAAATTCTACCAAATGTCAACTTTGGATTTGAAATATAATTTTAATTTGGCTTGCAATCAATTTTTAATTTGAGATAAGATATGCCAAAATTTAATTTGAGATGAAATCCTATCCAATTTTGGTTTGGATTTTAGAATAAAAATTGAATTTGAGTTTGTAGTCAACTCATCCCAAATTTCAAACTTTAATATCCCAAAATTTGAATCATGTATGATCTTTGGATTCAAATTGGTTTTGATTTGATCTTCTTGGCCTTATCTTTGAATTCAAATTAGATGTGATTTTATCTTTTCCTCTACTATAAATAGAGGAGATGAGTCTTCCATCAACTCACATCAACAAAAAGTCAACAATGAGTGAGTGGAGCTTCACACTGAGGAATGAGCAAGTCCCAAAATTTGATTTTTTTTTTAGTGTGTATGGTGTAGATATCATATTTGGTCCGGTAATTTTTATAATTTGATTTGATTTTAATTTTTGGTTTTTTTTTCTTTTTTTTAAAGCTTTTATTCAAAGCTTTTGTCTTTTATTTTATTTTATCATTTTAGATTAGATTAGATTGTATTTTGATTTGATTTTTTATTTATTTATTTATTCATTTTCGTTTTTTCGTTTTTATTTTATTATTATTATTATTTATTTATTTATTTATTATTTTTTTTTCAAGTTCTTTTTCTCAAAATATCTTATAACAACTTCTTCAACGATTTTGGTCTTCTTCCCCCATTTCTTTCTCCCTATTTTTCTCTCCCTCTCCCCACTCTCATGTATCTTTCTCCCTCATTATCTCTCTCCCTCATTGCACGTAGCTAGACTTTCCCTCTTCCTCTACTTAGTGTGTACTAATTTGAGAAGTGGTAGGAGCTTATAAAAGGGACCTTGATTGATTCATGGGGAGGAAAGTAAAAAAAAAAAAATAGAGGGGAAAGAATTAAGAGGAATTGAAGAAGGAATGAATTTTAGCAAAGGGAAGTGGAGAAATTTGGTCAAAACCCATTTTTAACTCTAAAACCCCCACTTTCTCTCTCCTCAACCTCACTTTCTCTCTCCAAACACATCAATTCAGGATGCTCTCTTCATCTTCTTCTTTCCTTTACTCAAATTCAAATTTCCACTTCTCTGGTGAGTCCTAATCCAACGGCAACCAGAGGCACAATACGCGCAAACGAACGACGGGTAATTTACCGGCGAGCTCCATATTCCTCTGGCTTTCACTTCTTTTTTTCTTCGTTTGTTTCTGCATAAGGTGAGAGATGGGAGAATTGCTTTTTTAACTTCCCTTTTTGGCCCCCATTTATTTGCCTATTTCTTAACTTGCCCTAACTTTTTATCTAAATTTCAATTAACCCTTGGGTTGTTGTTTGAATTTCAATTAATCTTAATTGATATTTAAATTTCAATTAATTTTTGAATGGAAATTTAAATTTCAATTAATTTTAATTGTTGTTTAAATTTCAATTAATCTTGAATGGTTGTTTAAATTACAATTGGATTGTTAATTGACCAATCAATTGAATGTTTAACTTTTCCATAACATGTTGGTTTAATGCCAAATAGCCCATGAATGATTGTCTAAATTCATTTTAGTCTTAATTGTTGTTTAAATGTCAATTAGCCTTAGTTGTAATTTAAATTTCAATTAATTTTTGAATGGTTTATTTTCGTCATTTGATTGTTTAATTTGCTATGCGATTTGAATAAGGGAATTGATTGTTTCATTTTGATTTGTATTAAATCGCAAATTGCTTAATTTGCAAATTGCTTGAATTTTTCTATTTGCTTGTTTTGATTTGAATTAAATTGCAAATTGTTTAATTCGTTAAATTGCTTAATTTGCAAATTGCTTAAATTTTGCTATTTGATGATTTCATCCAAATTTGATTTGATGTGGAATTTTCTAAACATAATTTCAGTTTAGTTTCAATTGATTTATTTCTAATTTGATTCCAACTAAAATAAAAGTTTTAATCTGGTTTAATTTAGATTTTCAAAATGAGCTCTCAAGTTGTAACTAATTAATGAGTTTGGAATAAAATTTAATTACGGGATTCAACGTTCTGTCTAGGCCGAGGTATTTAAGCTGACCAAAGGGAACATCTCTACCTGAGAACTGCCCAATTAGTCAAAGATTATTTAATCTCATTGAAACCATCTCAAAATTATATTTTGGCAACAAAAGTTTGAAATAAAACAAATTTAACCTTTTAAAATTGGATTTCTGAAATAAGAATCTTCCAATTTTTCAAAATTGCATTTTGGCAACAAAAGTTTGAAATAAAACAAATTTGCCCATTTTAAAATTGGATGTCTGAAATAAGAACCTTCCAATTTCTCAAAATTGCATTTTGGCAACAAAAGTTTGAAATAAAACAAGTTTGCCCATTTTAAAATTGGATTTCTGAAATAAGAACTCAAAATTGCATTTTGGCAACAAAAGTTTGAAATAAAACAAGTTTGTCCATTTTAAAATTGAATTTCTGAAATAAGAACCTTCCAATTTCTCAAAATTGTATTTTGGCAACAAAAGTTTGAAATAAAACAAGTTTGCCCCTTTTAAAATTGGATTTCTGATATAAGAACCTTCCAATTTCTCAAAATTGCATTTTGGCAATAAAAGTTTGAAATAAAACAAGTTTACCCCTTTTAAAATTGGATTTCTGAAATAAGAACCTTCCAATTTTTCAAAATTGCATTTTGGCAACAAAAGTTTGAAATAAAACAAATTGTCCCCTTTTAAAATTGGATTTCTAAAATAAGAACCTTCCATTTTTAAAAAAATTAAATTTTGGTAATGAGATTTGAAATAAAATAAATTGCATCCTTTTAAAAATGGATTTATGAAATAAGAACCCTCCGTTTTTAAAATTCTTTTCATAAATAATTTTTTTTTATAAAATAAGGAATTTGTTTTGAAATATCAAAATAAATTTCAAGTCTTTCTAATGGCCTTGAGCCACTCATAGTTATTAGTTCATATTTTATTTTTAAAATGTGAATTAATAAATTTTGGGACATTCAAAATAAAGCATAAAAATATTTTTCTTTGGACTATTAAAATTATAATATTATTAATTTTGAATTTTTTTTGTAGCTAATCAGAAGCTGACACGTGGCAGAAACGGCTAGTTTTGTGTTCTCTCTATTTAAGGCTCGAAAAAAATTGGAAAAAATGGAGAAAAAATTCTTAAAAATTCTACTTCTCTTGGAGAGCATTTCCACCATTTTTTAGCATTTTTTAAGCTTTTATTTTTATTCTCTTTAGCCATTTGAGGGCTTTAGTTTGTAAGAATTCTTTCTTACAAAAGATTGTGATCTAAATATTGTGTATGTGCTCTTTGAGAGAGAGTTTTTCCATCTAGTTCTTCACTTTCTAAACATTGTAAGGGTTTCTCTTGATCCCGAAAAAGAAAGGGTGTAACAGTTTGATCCTAAACCGTGGAAAGGATCGGGTTTGTTCTTGCGCCCAACAAAAGAACGTTGTAACAATTAGACTCTAAGTCGTGGAGAGAGTCATTGTTCTAGTGAAATACCCAAGAGGTGCTTGGGGAGTGGAGTAGGCCGGGTTGTGCCGAACCACTATAAATTTACGGTGTCAATTTTTCTATCCCTATCTTATTGCATTTTTGCAATTAATTTGTTGTTATATTATATTGCATAAAATTAAGTGTTCTTGTATGTCTATCTTGGTTGGTATAATTTTACTTTTACATATTCTTTACCAATCTTGTTTTTAGAATTAAATAGGGTGTTTGAAATTGTTACTGTTAAATTTATTGTTTAATTTGAGGTGAATTTATTTACATGATTTCTTGTTTAAATTAATTGTTGCAAAAAGTGTGTTAACTTGTTTAATTGGGTCCACATTAGTAAAAAAAATTATAAAATTTAAATAAACCCTATTCACCCCCCCTCTAGGGTTGCCATATCAATCCTACACAAACCCTAACTCTAGTGAAGTTTAGGGTGGTCCTGTTTTACCTTGGAAGTGATCAAATCCTAACTCATGCGGAGTTGAGGGCAGTCTTGTTTTGGCTTCACCCTTTTCTTTTTGCACATTTTTTTTTTGCATCTTTTTTTTGTTAACATTTTCCTTAATTTTCTTTTTCAGGAAATTTTATCTCACTATTTCTCCAAATAACTCTCATCCACCATCCAGGTAAATAAAGATTTAATCTCTTTTGTGAATTTCTTTCTTTCTTTTTGTTTATTGGGATTGCCTCGGTGAAGTTTGTAAAGCAGACATAAGGATGACCAACTTTCGACTTTTTTTTTACGATTCATCTTAGGAGTTTATCGTGACCGGGGATGATAATTTCTTCTTTGTAGTCTAAGATTAGTGTTGAATTATATGTCGAACAGATTGTTGTTGTGTCGTGAGTACCACTACCTTGAAAGCAATTTCGGCACGACCTCGGTGCTAAATCGTTTTATGTCGATTGCTCTCCAAGGTTAACACAACACCCTTCACGGACGTGCACTCGTTAATGAAGGATTGGAATCAAGACTGAACAATACTCGAAAATTAGAACCAGAAGAAGAAGATTGAAAAATCAAAAAACACACACTATTCATATCTATATTATTCAATGAGAAGAAAATGTTTTACAAAACGTTTATGTTTTCAGATCTACACTATTAAAGAAGAAAAACGTTTTGAACGGTAACAAATTAAAAGCGATCGGTTTTTAAACAAAAACATTTTGGTTTTTAAAAGGAAAAAGAAATAAAAATTACTTTCTTTTTTGTGCAAGTGCGTTTACCCGAACCTGCCCGTCCGACCGACCGAAAGAATGATGGTGGCATCGCTTGTGTGGGGAGGTATTTTAATACCACTATAATCACTTTTTACCAACTCACATATAGGCTATATTATATAAACTACTTCCACTTCCTTAAATTTTCCAATGTGGGACAAGGGCATTCCATTTCCTATGTGACTTTTTGGGCCCAAGGCCCAAGTCATTCCCAAAAATCCCCCACGAATGACTTGCGAAATAAAAGAAAATAAAAGAATAAAAGAATAGTTTCCTGAGCAAGAAAAAGAGAATAAACTTAAGCATTAATATCTTTCGATTTGAATTGATGCATAGTGAAGTAGGGCAACAACCTAATTAAATAAAGTGAGTTACATCTTGAACTTTCAATAATTATGGTTGAGACCCCCACAACACGTTTCAGTCCTTGTGTTTTATCTTGATTCCTCGATACAACAATATATCTTGTGCTTTTTCTGGCCATGCACATAAAATCTCGGGTCGCCGTGAAAGCTCTAGAAAAAGATCCTTATACTCTTTCATAGAAGGAAACCACACCTTCACAATCAAGTTAATTGCTTCATCATGTATATGTCAGAGACAAACCACTCAAAACTAATCTATGAAGACTTTCCAATTTTTCATCAAGTCCATATTTGGACCACCCAAACAAACTGGGTTATGGAATCATTTCAAGGATTTTGAACTCATACATGTTGAAGACTCTAGAATTACTCTCCTTATTAGGCCTTTGGTGAGAGGATCCGCTAGATTTCTCTAAGACTTCACATATTCCAAGAAGGTAACTCTACTCTTCAACATTTGTTTCACAACTCCATGTCTTAGGCGTATATGCCTTCTTTTGCCGTTATACACACTATTTTTGGCAATTCCTATGGCATCTTGTGAATCGCAATGTAAAGAGACAAGTACAGACGCCTTCCACAATGGTGCGTCTCTAAGTAGGCTTCTCAGCCATTCTGCCTCTTACCCTGCTAGCTCTAGAGCTATAAATTCTGATTCCATGGTGGATCGTGCTATGCACGTTTGCTTTGCTGATTTCCATGAAATAACTCCTCCACCTAAACAAAATACATAACCGCTAGTAGAGCTTACCTTATCGTTATCTGTTACCCAATTTGCATCACAATATCCTTCTAACACTGCAAGAAACTTGCTAAAATGCAAACAAAAATCCATTGTACATTTAAAATATCTTCATAAACGACGAAGAGCAGTCCAATGATCATTACCAGGATTATGTGTATATCTACTCAATCTACTAACAACATATGCAATATCAGGTCTAGTATAATTTATCAAAAACATAATGCTGCCTATAATTTTTGCATATTCAGATTGAGAGACACTATAACCCATATCTTTCTTAAGACTCATACTAGCATCATAAGGTGTTCTTATAGGAGCATCGTCAAAACAATCAAATCTCTTCAATAATTTTTCAATGTAGTATGATTGACATAAAGAGAATCCATTTTCGTTTTTTCTTATTTTAACACCAAGTATCACATCAGCCTCACCTAAATCTTTCATTTCAAAATGTGAAGATAAAAATAGCTTGGTATTATTAATCACATTTAAGTTTGTATCGAAAATGAACATATCATCGACATATAAACATATAATCACACAATCAGTACCAAACAATTTTGAGTAAACACACGTGTCAGAGGAATTTACTTTAAAGTCATCGTTTACTAAAGTACTATTAAATTTCTCATACCATTGTTTGGGAGCTTGTTTAAGACCATAAAGAGATTTTTGAAACCTGCATACCTTGTTTTCTTGACCAGCAATTGCAAAACCTTCAGGTTGTGTCATATATATTTCCTCCTCTAAATCACCATTAAGAAATGTCGTTGTTACATCCATCTAATGTATTAATAGGCCAAGAATAGCTGCAAAAGTGATTAAAGTTCTAATAGTAGCTATTTTAGTTACTGGAGAATAAGTATCAAAATAATTGATAGTGGGCCAAAGTGTGCTATTTATAGGCTTGATTTTACGCTAGTTTTGCTATGATCGTGTGTGCTTTCATGTGTTTTTATGTATATTTCTCAGAAATCGAGCATTTGGAGCAAAATCGGAGAATGGAGAAGTATTTGGATGAATATGGAGAAAATTGGAGCTATAATTGAAGATCCAAGTGTTGAAGAGAAGGAAACAAGCTTGTGAACCCGAGAGTATAGCGTTGCAATGCCATCTGTAGCGTTGCAATGCCACTTCAACAGCCTTTCAGCCTTGAAGACCAGCAGACATAGGGTTGCAATGCTATATATAGCGTTGCAATGCTACTCAGCATATTTTTTCCTTTTGTATAAAACTCGAAGAGACAACATTGCAACGCTGTCTCGACTCTGTAAAAAAAAAGTTTTGCTATTCGACAAAAGGAGCAGTTTTAGAGAGACCTAAACCCTAATTTTGATAGAAGCAATGTTTGAGAGGTTTAGAGAGCACATTGGAGAGCTAAGGAGGAGATTCAAGGCTCAGGATCGCGGGACATCACGTCGGGAACGAGTGTTGGCACACATCGTCCAGTTTTTCTCTTTTCCCGTTCTCTTGCTTTCTCAATTTTAGGATTTAGTGGACTGAATTTGCATGTAATTGAGTATTTTTAGACTTTTTAGTTAATTGTAAGATTGTATGAATTATGTTTGATTGTTGAATGTGATTGCAACGTTTTTTATGTGTCTTGCTTTAATATTCTTAGCTCTTGGCCATAGCTATGTATGTTGAGTTGAATTTAACTAAGAACTAGGATGCATAACTAGGTTCAATCTATTGCATGAGAATGAATAGGTTAAAACTAGAAGTTGATAAAAAAAAACTTCATAATGCCATGCTTATTTGTAAAAATAGACCGATAGGTTGATTTCCATCTTACATGAGTTCACTTGGGCTCAAGAGAGTCAATTGAATACTTTAGCAATTCTTGACTTAGAATGGTTGCATGATTCACAATTCAGTAGTCAAGTTCATAGTCGGGCTTCATGAATAGAAATTAACGAATGTCTCTCTAAAATTGGACTTCAACTTTGTACATAATAGGATAGATTTTATGCTTTCAACCCAATCTAAAGTTAATGTTCTCTAAATAAAATTAGGCATAAGTAACTATGGTATTTAATTAAATCTAATAACTCCAATCCTTGTGGATGACCCCAGCCACTATAATTTGCAAAATACTTAGAGGTCTGATTTTATAAATTTAATCTTGATATGACCTTCAACAAGTCGTCTGTCAAAATTTGGCGTCGTTGTCGAGGATTGGCATATTTTAGCTTAATTAATATCTTGGTGAAAGTGCTTGATCTTAATTTAGAGCGTAAATAGTGTATATTTTTAGTTCTTTCTTGTTGCTTTCATTTAGAGATTTATCATTGTTTTGTTTTTTTTACTTGCTTTTTTTTTCTTTTAAGTCCTGGTCCATTGTTTCTGGTTGTGTGATTAATTGTTGTTTTGTTTAATGGTTGCTAATAGATTTGAGTAGCCCTTTAGGAAATCTGAGCCCAAAGAACCAACACCACTTTCTAGTTCTTTTTCCATTAGTTATACCTCTTTTGACCATGAGCCCGTTAGTGAAGATTATGTGGTTCATGGTTATCAAATGCCAGTTACTATCATACTGAATCTATGAGTTATGGAAATTCCATGTATGGTAATGCTGAATGCATTTGAACCCATGAACCATATCTTAATTTCTTTCAAGAAGCCCAATTAGAGGAAGAAGAGAGAATGTTGAAACAATTTACAGAGGAGACTAGACTTAGGAGGTTACAATTTGATGAAAGATTTAAGAGTCTCCAGACCCCTAGGGAGGTTAGTGCAGTGCAAACCACTTCTGTAGGATATCCTATAAGTCACTTGATCATTGATTCACTGATAGCCTTTCAATAGCAGAATTCTTCAGAATCTACTGAGGTTGGGAAATCGATGGAGTGGATTATTGATATTGGAGAAGAGTATTTAGATGCACACCAGGATCAAGTAAATGAGGATGAGATAGAGGATTAGCCAATCTTGGTTCAGGAGGTTCAGGAGGTAAAGTTTGAGGCTATAAGACCTTTGCTTGTTTTATCTTCTGATTCATCTCTTAACTTTGAGTGTTCTTTTTATTCTCACAAGTCCGTGTCAGAGTCAATTTATTTTAATCTTTCTCTTTTTATGCTTTGCTTATTCAAAAATACCAAAAATATTTCTACTTTAGGATCTCACGAGAAGCTAGTGTTTCTACTAGCTTTGGTCTGTTTTGTAGATTCCAGGATGAGGGGCCCAAAGAAATGGAAGAATTTCAATGTACCTTTAGAGGCCACATGAGTCTAGTCTAGCTGAAGACGTTAAAGAAAGCGCTTCTTGGGAGGCAACCCAAGTTTTATTTCCTTTATTTACTTTTCTTGTTTATTTTTATTTCCTAGTTTAGGTGGTTTTGAAAAAAGAGTGCCAAGTAAATCTCGTTCCCATTTTGCAAGACCTCGACCTAGTGAGTAGCTTCCTAGCCAATTTAAGGAATTCTCAAGAAATAGTCTCTCATCTTATCAGGCCAGTATCATTCACTCACTCTATCTTTGTCCTTATTTACTTTATTGAGCATGTTACATTAAGGGCAATGTAAGTTTTAAGTTTAGGGGTGGGTAGTACTGTGCAATCTTGATAATTTTGAACAAATTCTGAACAAAATTTTTTCGATCTTAAGCATGTTTGAATGACTCGTAATGCATGATGATTGATTAGGATAGCCTAGGAAGTAATCTAAGTGTTTTTTTTTTTTTTTTTTTTTGCAATAGAATGACTTTTGAAGTATGTCCTGAATTGAGTATATCTGAATTTTATCTTTGATTTCCTTGCAACACATGAGCTCATAACTGACTTCCTATTATGTTCAAATGCTAGGGTGCTTTTGTTGAGTCTAGAGGTTGTTGTCACCCCAATAGGCTTAAAGACTGATTGATAGTTGTCTTGCATGAAAGTTAGCAATTGAAATCTGCTGAAATTAAAAAATATATATATCTTTATTGATTTTTTCGCATGTTTAAAGATAACTAAAGCATGTTCCATCAATATTGTGTGCTTAATGTGTGAGGATAAAAAGAGCTACCTCCATTGTGATCAGTTAGGCCATCCATCGAGCGAGTGCTCTGGATAAAGGTCCCTACAGTGGATGTGTGAAAGCTAGGATCTCTATGAGAAGGAAAAATATAAGTTTGGGGGTTAGTAACCCTTGTAAAATGAGACAGAAAATGAATGCTTAAGTAGATTGCTCTCTGTAGTGTTGGAAATGTTGAAATTGGAACTTAGGACCAGTGTAGGGGGAAAATGAAAGAAAGTCATGGTAAAAGTGTCTTAAGCTAGTAGAAAATGACAGAAAGAAAGTTAAACACACACACACGCAAGGAATGAGATAGATAGAATTTAAATTGCTTAGTGAAGAGAATGTTAAGACTTTATTCTGTTGTTTCATGTCAACTAGATCGCTGAGGCTTGAGTCATGAATCTTGTATTAGAAATCTTATGAAACTGTTATTTTGGTTTTGTTTTGCTCGAGGACTAGCAAAAATCTAAGTGTGGGGGTATTTGATAGTGGGCATAAGTGTGCTATTTATAGGCTTGATTTTACTCTAGTTTTGCTATGATCGTGTGTGCTTTCATGTGTTTTTATGTATATTTCTCAGAAATCGAGCATTTGGAGCAAAACCGAAGAATGGAGAAGTATTTGGATAAATATGAAGCAAATTGGAGCTATAATTGAAGATCCAAGTGTTGAAGAGAAGGTAACAAGCTTGTGAACCCGAAAGTATAGCATTGCAATGCCATCTGTAACGTTGCAACGCCACTTCAGCAGCCTCTCAACCTAGAAGACCAGCAGACATAGGGTTGCAACACTATATATAGCGTTGCAGCGCTACTCAGTAGATTTTTCCTTTTGTATAAAATTTGAAAGGATAGCGTTGACGTTGTCCCTAGCGTTGCAACGCTATCTTGACTCTATAAAAAGAAAGTTTTGCTATTCGACAAAGGGAGCCTTTTTGAGAGACAAAAAAATCCTAAAATCGATTCAAGCACTATCTAAGGACATAGAGGAGACCTTTGGAGAGCCAAGGAGGAGACTCAAAGCTCGAGATCGTGGACATCACGTCGGAGACGAGTGTTGGCACGCGACCTAAGTTTCTTCTCTATTTCTTTTACTTTTCTTTTAGATTTAGGAGTTTTTGTGGGCTGTACTTATGTTGTAACTATGTGTTTAGACCCTTGCTTGGTTGTAGTTGTTGAACATTTGGTTGATTTTTAGTTTAATTTATATATTGACATCTTTTATGCATCTCTTTTTATTGTCTTAACCTTTGGCTATGGTTTTGCATGTTTAATTAAATTTAGCTTGAGAGAGTAAGTTTAGTTGTAGAATACTAGATGCATGATTAGGTTTAATCTATTGCACGAGAGTGTGTAGATTAATTCTAGAAGCCTTAAGAGAATCGCCTAATGCCCTGTTTAGTACTATAAATAGATCGAGAGGTTGATTTATTGCTAGGCATGAGTTCAATTGAGCTCGAGAGTGGATATTGATAACTTAGTAATTCTTGGTTTAAGATTGTTAGTATAAAATCAAGTTATTAATCAATTCAAGTTGGGCTTAAGGTAATCAACCATGCATGTTTCTCAAAATTGGACTCCAAAGCATGTACATAGTAGTTTAGATTTTATTTGTCTTTTTTATCACTTTAAAGTTTTGTTTCTCTAAATAAAATTGGGCATAATTAACTATGGTACTTAATTAATCTAAGAACTCCAATCCCTGTGGATGACCCTAGCCACTATTATTGCAAAATACTTAGAGGTCCGATTTTTATAAATTTAATCTTGATAAAGCCTTCGACAAGCCTACTATCAATAATCAATACCTTGCTTTTGTATATATCCCACAACTACTAGTCTGGCTTGGAATTTGTCGATTAATCCATATGGTCTCATTTTCTTTTTGAAAATCCATTTACACCTAATAGGTTTATTACCTTTAGGAAGATTTACCAAGTCCCATGTTTGGTTCATTAGTAACGAATCTAGTTCACTCTTAATTGTTTCTTTCCAAAAACTAGAGTCTACAGAATTTAAAGCCTCTTGGTAGGTTTTAGAATCTTCATCTATTAAGTACATGCAAGCAAATTGATTGTCTATCTTATCCGAGTTTTCAACTAAAAAAAAAGTCAAAAAATCAGGCCTAAAACGTTTTTCAATCTTTCATCTCTTACTTCTTCTAGGTTCAAACTCATGTATACTATCAGTATTAAGAGAAGAAGATACAGATACCTGGTTACTGCATGATGTGCTTACTGACTCACTGACTGATTTAATCATAGGAAAAATGTGTTAAAAAAATTCAGCATTTCTATGCTCGCAAATTGAGTTATCATTTAAACACATAAATCTATAACCATAACTATTATGAGCATAACCAATAAATACACAATCAAAGATTTTATATCCAACCGTAGGCTTTTTAAATTTTGGATATGCTACTTTAGCTAAGGACCCCCACACCCTTAAGTAGCTTAGATTAGGTGAGTAACCTTTCCAAAGCTTGTATGGTGTCTTGACCAGCTTTTTGTGAGGAACCCTATTAAAAATGAAACAAGCAGAAAACACAGCTTCCCCCCACATGTTATTGGGTAATCCAGAATCAGCAACATAGCATTCATCATTTCTTTTAATGTTCTGTTTTTACGTTCAGTTATGCCATTTTGTTGAGGAGAATATGGTGCAGTAAATTCATGAATAATACCATTTAATTCACAAAATGCTTTGAGAGAGTTATCACTATATTCACCACCTCTATCAGATCTTAACTTTTTTATTTTTTTGTCCAATTTATTTTCTACTTCATCTTTGTCTTTCAAAAACATACTAATTGTTTCATCTTATGAATTTAAGAGATAAATTTTTGTATATCTAGAAAAATCATCAACAAATGAAATATAGTATTTTTTTACCTCCTCTGCTTGTGGTGTTTTTGAAATCATCCAAATCAAAATGGATTAATTCAAGTAATTATGTACATCTAGTTGTGACAGGTTTAAAAGGTTTTTTTTGGCAAATTTTACTTCTACACAAATAGAGCATTTACCATTTTCATGTGATTCAGATGCATTAATTAGATTTAAAGTTTTAAGCCTTTTAATCGATGCAATATTCACATGTCCTAGTCTATTATGCCATACATCAATAGACTCGACAATATAAGCAAAACGAGAATTATTTTCATTCATTGAAGTAGAAACAGACATAGTGTTAAGAATAAATAACCCATCAGCTAAGTACCCCTTACCAACAAAGTCACCATTTTTTGTGATGATAACCTTGTCAGCCTCAAAGAAAATCTTAAGCCCAGCCCTGTTTAAGAAAACCTTCCATTTTCCAAGTACTCCAGTAGTGGCAGAGTTGCCCATGAACACACATTCGCCATCAACAGAGTCCTGGTAGTCGTGGAAGAGCTCTCGGTTTGATCAAAAGTGTCTCGAAGCTCCAGTGTCGAGAATCCAGTCAAACTTGTTCTCCATTAAGTTAGCTTCTATAATCACAGTAGCAATGATGTCATCTTGCTCAACAAGGTTGACTTGTGGAACAAGTCTCTGATCTGGCTTTCCTTTCCTTTGGTTGCACTAATAGGATTTGTGTCTAGGTTTTCTGCAAACATAACAAATCAGCTTGGACTTCTCAATTTTTCCATTAGGAGCCTTAAACTGATGTCCCTTCTTTTGTCGTGTTCTATCTTTAGTAACCTGTTTTCCTTTGTTCTTGAACATGTCTTTTATTGCAACAGATGACTCGACAAGGTTAATATTAATAAAATTCAGTGATTGAGAGTTTAGTTTATCTTTCTGCATGTTGGCTTCTTCAGTGCACATATGACATATCAGTTCTTGCAAGGTTAGGTCCTTCTTTTTGTGTTTCAGGTGGTTGTGGTAGTCACTCAAAGAAGGAGAAAACTTCTCGAGCAGTACATTTGCTTGATGAATCTCACACATCTTCATGTCTTCGGTCAGTACATTAGCCACCAGATTTTCGTACTCATGAACCTGCTCCATGACTGGTTTATCATCCGTCATCTGGAATTGTAGCCATTTTTCGACATCGTATTTTCTTCTTACTGCATCATCTCTACCATATCTAGCCAAAATATCCCAAATTACCTTTGCAAACTTCTGAACGACAAAGAGATCGAACAGAGAGTCGGTCATGTGGTTGAGTAGATGGTCGTGGACTGTCTTGTTGTCTTTCTCGAACTTATCAGAGTCACCATCAGTGAGTTGTTTCGATTGGGAAGAATCGCCATTGGCAGGCACCAGATCAACATCGGTGGCAACAATGGACTTCTCTGGATCTGCAATGCCTGCAACATTAGTTCCTTTGGATTTTTCGGAGATGAGGACGTAATCGACCTCCAGTTGTTCAAAGAAGATCAAAAGCTTTTGTGACCAGCGACGATAGTTGGATCTGTCCAATGGTTCCAATTTTGACATATCTGGTAGTACCTTTTCGGATTTGATCATCGACATGGTAAATTGCTTTCAAATTGTTGAATTATATGTTGAACAGATTGTTGTTGTGTCATGAGTACCACTACCTCGAAAGCAATTTCGACACGACCTCGGTGCTAAATCGTTTTATGCCGATTGCTCCCCAAGGTTAACACAACAACCTTCACGGACGTGCACTCGTCAATGAAGGATTGGAATCAAGACTGAACAATACTCGAAAATTAGAACCAGAAGAAGAAGATTGAAAAATCAGAAATCATGCACTATTCTAGTCTCAAACGAACCCAATAAAATGAATACCAATTTTCATATCTATATTATTCAATGAGAAGAAAATGTTTTAGAAAACGTTTATGTTTTTAGATCTACACTATTAAATAAGAAAAATATTTTGAACGGTAACAAATTAAAAGCAATCGATTTTTTTTAAAAAAAACATTTTTGTTTTAAGATGAAAAAGAAATAAAAATTACTTTTTACCACTATAATCACTTTTTACGAACTCACATATAGGCTATATTATATAAACCATTTCCACTTCCTTAAATTTTCCAATGTGGGACAAGGGCATTTCATTTCCTATGTGACTTTTTGGTTCCAATGCCCAAGTCAGTCCCAACAATTAGAATTCATCCTTGCTTTTCGATGGAGAGGTACAAAGCATCTAATCTTGAAGATGAAAGGACGTCGAACGACGAACCCCTCTGAACGAACTTTGAACTTGATGAGCGGAGCGTGATCCTCAAATTGATAAGCAGAGCGCAAACCTTCGAACTTAAGCGAACGAAACGCGAACCCCTAACTTGCAGCGAGTAAAGATGCTTGAACCTTAACAAAGTGAGCAACGAACTAACTTGAAGATAAAAAAGCTCTATTGTATGCATCCAACTTGCATCATCTTGTTTCATGGGGTTGGAATTTTTTTTTTTTAGAAGACTGAACTTAAAGATTTTTTTTTTTCTTTAAGCTGCCTACGTACCCTTTAAGTGAAAGGGATAAAGTCATAACGTAGTTCAAATAATACATTTTTTTTATTGGGGCCGTTCACCTTTTAAGCTCATGCAGGCCAAAAGCATCATGCAGTTTAAACTCTTGCGACGAGGAGCTTTTATATTTTAAATGCCTCTATCGTCACCATGGTCTTGATCAGATCCTTCATTTGTAGAATTTGTTATAATGACGAGATTTTTCTTCACCTTCAAGGAACCCTCTGCATTTATGAGAACTAAGAACTTCCTTTTCATGCGTGAAGGGATGGTACTTTGAATTTTGTTGTGGTTCAATTCATCGAATAGTTCTTCCTTTAATGATTTCATCTTCCTTTCATGTTGACCACTCGTTACTTTGAGGCGATCAAAAACAAATGTTGAAGGTTGATTTTTCCTCGATGTGGAGACGTTTAGCCTTTGGATGACTGAAGTTCGAGTTGAGATAGAAGTTGGACATTGATTTTCTTCTTTTGTTGCGGCCATACTCATCCTTTGGAAAACTGAAGGTCGAGTAATTGAAGGCTTGACGTGATCGAAGATAGAAGTTCTTTGCTCAGCTTCTTTTGAATCAAAAACTTCTTTCACATTGGTGCAATATGAACTTGCCAAATCTTCTTCCCCTTTTTCCACTGGAAGGACAACTCTTTAGAAGAATTCCTTTAAGGTCACTTCATGTTGAAACCAAATAGATACAGGTTCCAAGGTTCCAAATTGGACTAGACACACTGCTTGATCATGAAGCAGACTATGGTGTATTTGACTGCATGTGTCTGTTGTTACTGCAACGTGATTTGATTGAGCTATTTCATTGAGGGCCAACTCAACTTTTCCCTATTTAGCTATCTTAGAATTAGCTCTTTTACGACGAAACATTTCTCCACTGGATGACTGATAACTCCATGATACTTGCAATACTTTAGATCATCGACTTTTTCCATCTCTTACGCCCGTTTACATTCTGGAAGTTTGATTAGTCGTGTTTCCAGTAGTTGTTCCAACATGTCAGGAATGTCAGAATCAGGAAAATGATAGACTTTTTTCTACCTTTCCTTCAAAGTTAGGGGACGCCTTTCATTTTATGGTCGCTTTTCAGTCCTTTTGTCTATCAAAGACAACTTGAGAGGAGTTGTTTTTACAATCATAGATTCTTCAGAAGTTGCTTCAATGTTCTCTCATTCTTTCTTCCTGTTAGAGAGTAGAAGGTCTTTGTCTCATGACTAGAAATACTTAGCTCCATGTCGTGGGCACGAGTTACTAGTTCTTCAAAGGTGCGAGTCTTTATACCCTGGAGGATGTACAGAAGTTGCCAATGCATGCCTTGAATGCACATTTCGACAGCAGACAGTTCAGTGAGACAATCTTTGCAATCGAAACTCATGGCTCTCCAACGATTTATGTAATCGACAATGGGTTCACCTTTTCGTTGTCTAGTGTTGGTGAGCTCGAACATGCTGACAATGCATCTTGTGCTGTAGAAGCGGTTGATGAATTCCTTTTCAAACTGCTCACAACTGTCTATCAACTCAGGCTCTAGATCAGTGTACCAGTCGAAAGAATTTCCTTTTAGTGTTCGAATAAACTACTTAACGAGTAAATCTCCTCATGTACCAGCATTTTCACATGTCTCAATGAAATGAGGAACGTGTTGCTTAGAGTTGCCTTTTCCATCAAATTGTTGGAACTTTGTTGGTTGAAATCCAGTTGGCATCCTTAAATTATAGATTCTCTTACTGTATGGTTTAGAATACAAGAGAGAACTTTGAGAAAATCCACCATATTGAGATTTAATGGAGTTCGCGATCATGTCCTGAAGTTGTTGGATAGATAGTGAAGCAATCGAAGTGGAGTGTTGTGGTTGATCTTCCAGCACAACGACCTTCCCTTTATTGCGATCTTTGACGGTAGGAATCAAACTTGATTCAGCGACATTTTGACTCACAATCTGGCTCTTTAAGTATGCAATTTGATAATCTCTTTCTTCAATCGCCTTCATCAAGGTATTGATCTTTTCCTGCATCTTTGTCATTCTTTCTTCCATAGTGTTTGTTTCAATCATCATGACAGACACTACGCCAGAATCGAAATCAAACAAAGGGTTACACTTGACCAGGAACTTGTTGTTAGTCGATGCCCTCGACGACATCATTACTTCGGTTGCAATAATTGAGGCTTCATCTTCTTGCAGCCTCTGTTCATTGGAGCAACTATAGGTAATATAACCCCTGTATAAGTTGCTCGTGACAGCAGTCATCGAAGAAGTCTTGAATGACATCACTTTACTTGTGCTTTGAGATGAGAGAAAGAGATGAGAGGTAGAGATGGTCCCACTGGGCGTGCCAATTTGTTTACATGTAATTTCAAAATAGAAAAAAATGAGACACGTGTAAATAAATTTATATTTGTATTAATTTGAATGTAGTAGACTACAATCTCTAATTTGTTCCTTTGACTCTTCCTTTCAAATATACATTTGTCTCGAGGGCTTTGCAGCTTGTTCACGAATGTGAATTTGTCTCGAAGGATTTTGCAGTTTGTTCTCGAATGTGGATTTATTTCGAAGGCTTTGCAGCTTGTTCTCGATCTTCAAAGTCTTCTAGTCTTCAAGGCTCTGATTCAGAGAGTGTTTGATCTTCAAGAGTTTAGGGAGTCTTCTGATCTTTGTTTCTGAATTTTCTCTAAGTTTTCTGGAGAGTTTCCACTTCTGAACTCCTGAAATAAAGGAGGACCTCTCTATTTATAGAGTTCCTGAATGCCTCCAGGTGGGCTTGGGCTTGTCAGTCGGACTGGGCCTGGTTGACTTTGAGCTTAACTTCTAAACTAGGTTTGGCTGATTTTAGGCTTAACCTCCAGACTGAGTCTAGCTGACTTTAGGCCTAGTCCTTTGGACATTCATCTAAAATTAGCCCAAATTTCACATAACCGAATTGTATATTGGAATTTTCCATAATTTAATATAGGGATCCTTACCAATTTAATTAATCCCCAATTAAATATAATTTCGTCATCAATATTGGGTAATGACGTCGCAATTTCTGATTGATCAAAATTTTTATACCAACAAAGTGATTTAAATTTAATTAAAAGTATTTTTTTAAACGATTAATGTCTATTTTCAAAGGTGATTTTAGAATCATCAAATTACTAAAAAGAGTATTACATTTGAGATTTAAAAAAAAAAATAGAAAGTGGTAAACAAAAGTTATACTGAGAGAACTAAAAAATTACGAGAGAAAAAAATAAAGCTAGAGAAAATTAAAGTTTCAAAGAGAAAAAAAAAATGTTAAAGACACGAAAGGAGAGAAATTTTAGAGAGATGGACAAAAAAATTAGAGAGAGAAAATTTTAATAGAGAGTGAAAAAATCGAAAGATAGAGAAATAAATTTAGAGAGATATACAAAAAAATTGAAGGGAATGATAAAAATTTTAGGGAGAAAAACTTTAATGAGAAAAAAAAGTTCAAAGCAGGGACAAAAAAATTCAAGAGCAAAAAGTTATAGCAAGAGGTAAAAGATTAGAGAGAAAAAAGTTAAAGAGATATAAAAATTATAGAGAGATGAACAAAAAATTTAGAGATAAGAAAAGTTAGAGAGTTAAAACCATCGGAGAGAAAAAAAATGAGAAATGAATAAAAATGTTAAAAAGAGAATAAAGTAAGAGATGGACATTATAAAAACTTTAGAGAGAGAAAACTTGGCATTTTTTAAATAATGATGGATGACCTCAATGGTGACGGTTTTGAGAATACATGTTTTTTTTATGGAAATTAATGAATTTTTATAAACGATGACGGTTTTTAATCGTCATAACAAGTAACATTTTTTTAAAATATAAAATAACAGTCATTTTAAAGACAAAATCACTTGGGAATCACCTCCCAAGTGATTGACCGGGAATCACTTAAAATGATTTTGGATGTTTCCAAAATCACTTAGCATTGCCAAACATCATAATTTTGAAAGAGAATTGATTTTGGGCATGTCAAAAGTGATTTTGGGCAGTCCAAAATCAATCCCAAACAGTGCTCCATATTTTATAAAATGTCACCGACCTCTATTGGATTCCGTTGCCCTTTATAAGTTAACAGTTTCGATTTTACCTTGCATCTTTGAATTTGTTTCCTAAAACACTTTATTAGCAATATCTATTAAAATGTTTAATGAAACATAAAAGATTGAAAGTAAAATATTAGAGACAAATTTGAAATCCTATTTCGTATAATTGAAACTATAATAAAATATAATATCACAATGTCTTGAAATTAGATTCAATTTTTCCTTTAAACGTTTTAAAATTTTCAATTATAATGAAAATTGGGAAAGTATAGTATTTTTTGTATCAAATTAAAAGAATTGAGGTAAAAATAGAACTTTTAAAAGATTAGGAACAAATTGATATAACTTAACTAATAAAAATACAACATCACAAATTAGGAATTAAATAAACATTTTTTCTTAAACTTCGATAAATCACATATAAAATTAGTATATCTTGTAGTTCCTCCATTTTAAAATATTAGAAATATTTTAATTCGTGAACATGAAAAAAGTTGTAAAAGTTAGTCCTCAAACAAGGTTATAAATATCGATGTTGATGAAAATATTGATATCTCAATTTTATAAAAATGTCATTGGGAATATCGAAAAAATGTCGATATTGATAGATGTTTAAGCTCAAATAAAAATCAAATCTAACCAACTTAATTAAGTTCAAATGAAGCTTATTCTCAAAGTCAACGGAATCAATTCAAATTCAGCTCAATTAGAGCTAAAAGAAGAATTGAGTATTTATTTCCAAGCTAAGGTGTTCACATTTGGTAAAGTGTTGCAAATACAAGAGCTACACAAGTTTTAATAACAAGAGCTAGAATTAAAAGTCTTCAAGAAGAAGTGAATGATTATTTTCCAAGCTAAAGTGTTCACACTTGGTAAAGAGTTGCATTCATTCAAACTTCATAAGACAGAGACACTCATTCATTTAAAAAGTTTATGAATTTAAAAATTCAAATTCATTTTGCATCTTTAATGAATTATTACATTTAAAGTTCATGTATTTTCATTTAAGAAGGTTCATGTATGGATTGGCATAATTTAAACTATTATAAACATGGATGTATTTTTTCTATTTGAAACAACAATTGATTATCTAAAAAAAAAAAAAAACTGATGAATAAAATTTCAAATTGAGTTTAGTCTCTCTCAAACTTCATTTGTTCCTTGCATCCTTATGATTAGAATGCATGACTAAGAATTTTTATTCTAATTTTGCTCAATTGGATTGTGGAGAGTTTGAGAGTTTGAAATCTTAATGGTAAGAAGAACAGTAGATTATTCTTATTATTGTTTTGCAACTTCATTTGGAATAAGAACATTCTAATGTATAATTGACATAGTTTTTTTTTTTTTTAAGTATACTCTTTTATCATTAAGATATATATATATATTAACAAATAAGCATCTTACCTTTTTTTTAAATATTCTTTTACATTTTTTTAATGAGTTAAAAAAAATCATTATTAAAATTATGTTCATATCAGTACATTCTTTTATATATTTCAATGATTATTTTATAATAGAATAAAAACATCGATTAACCTCAACCATCAAGTCATTCATAAACATACAAAAATGTTCATAGATTTGCCTACGTTCATATTCAGGGTTATAATTTTTTTTTGCCCACAGATTTAGAGTGACAAATTAAGGCCCATTTGATAACTATTTTATTTTTTGTTATTGAAAATTAAACCTATAAATATTACTTCTACAATTTTCTTTGTTTTGTTATCCATTTTTCACCTATATTTTCAAAAACCAACTCCAGTTTTGAAAACTTAAAAAAAGTAGTTTTCAAAAACTTATTTTTATTTTTGGAATTTAGCTAACAATTCAAATATTTTCTTAAAACAGATGAAAGTTCAGTGTGGAGAAATATTGAGAAAACAAATACAATTTTCAAAAACCAAAAAACTTATAAACGAAACCTAAAGTTTCACAATACTCTGATTTTTGTTTCATTTTTTTAGATACCTTATTACATGATTATTGTCCTTGTTAATAACCAAAATAACAAATATTATAAATATTGCAAGTGCATTTTGAAAACAAAAAAATTAAACCCCACTCAATAACCATTTGGTTTTTCATTTTAAGTTTTTTAAAATTGTACTTGTTTTCTCATCATTTGTCTACCATGGGCTTCACCTTTCTTAAGAAAAGATTTAAAATCTTAGCCAAATTCTAAAAATAAAAACAAGTTTCTAAAAAATTACTTCAGGAGTAAAAAGTAAATAACAAAACAAGGAAACCTATAGGGAAAGTAGTATTTATAGACTTAATTTTCAAAAACTAAAAATCATATAGACTTTAACTATTAATTTTTTAAAAATAAATAAAAGCATAATTATATTTTTTTTTTCAACAACATTATAAAATCATATCATAAAATTAATAAAATATTAAATATAATAAACATATTATATTATTTTCGTAAGTGTTAACTTATAAAATTCATAATAAATATTAAATATAATAAACATATAACATCATGGGAAGAAAAGTAAAACATGCTCAAAACAAAAAAAAAAGGTAAAAAAAGGGGGATAAAAAGAAAACAGTTATAAAACTAAAATATAAAAAGCCTATTACAGGAGTTCGCCTTAATTCTTATTACTCTTATCATTTATAAATAAATAAAAAATAATGTCCTTGCTGTTTTAATTATAAAAAAAAAGTTTGAAAACGAAAACTTTTATGATCATGAAATCTTATTTTTATGCTTTAAAATTTAAATAAAAAATAAAAGTTCTATAATATTGGAAATTTTGATATGCACTTCATGACTTCAAAATAATTATAAAAAATTGCAAATACACTAATATTTTGCAAAACTAAAAACAAAACTACGAAGCAACCAAGTTTACATTTAGTTGAATCATGTAGAATAAAATTTTAACAGTAAAACCAGCTTCCAAAAACTAAATTGCTCAAGCTTCCATCATACTAATCAGATATAAAGCATAGAAAAATGGGCAAAAACTAAGAACAAAATCTGATCAACATCCAGGTTTCTTGTAAAAATATAACAAAACTAGGCAAGCAAGAAATTGACTCTGATTTCACTTGAGAGGAATGAACCTTGAAGAGTGGGTGGCACCAATACCGGGTCTACCATGCTTGACAGGCTTGTATGAAATGGAGAACTCTGCTAGGTAATGACCGATCATCTCTGGCTTGATTTCAACCTGGTTGAAGGTTTTCCCGTTGTAAACACCAATAATGCTTCCAATCATCTCTGGCACAATGATCATATTCCGGAGGTGAGTTCGGACGGGCTCTGGCTTCTCACCGGGAGGTGCTTCCCTTTTCTATTCAAGTGAAAAAGAAAATGAGAGAAATGAGAGAAAAAATAGCAAAATCATTCTTCTGCTTATGGGTCAAAGGAGAGGGATCCAGAGGGGAAGACAAATTCACAAACACTTCAACGGTTTATGGAAACTTATTGAAAACAAGGTGATAAACGGAAAAGTTAAAATTAATACAAAAGTATAAAATGATGAATGATGAAGTTCAGAGCTTCAAGGACGATTTTAAGTTCCCATGTTAAGAGTATAATGATGAAGTTCAGAGCTTCAAGGAAAATTAACTTTCAAATCTAACCATTGGGGTATGATAATAAGTTCCCGACATGTTAGAAGTATAATGATGAATTTCAAAGATTCAAGGCACATTAACTTTCAAATCTACCAATGGGCCATGACCTTGAGTTCCCATGTTTGGATATGAGAAAGCCAATAGCAAGAACAAGGCAAAAACAAAAACTAACACAACTGTATACTGAGAGTTTCAGAGATTCATGATACATAAACTTTCAATTCTACCATTGGGTAAGTTTCCATGTTAGGATATGAGAAATCCAAGAGTAAAAACAAGGTTGAGGAATTGCAAGTAGTAACGGGAGTTAGTGAGAAATGTTAGCTTTAAAGACTACAAAAAATCAGGATGATGACAGCTGTTCTCAGAAATAAAAGAGGGAGTTCATTTATTCGTGTTGAAACTGATTCCAATTGCCTATCATATTAACCTTTATCCAATCTTATGACAGAATATTTTCTACAATAGCTCTGAAGGGTGTAACAAAGAAACATGACAGCACAATTCTCCAACAGAAGATTCAAGGCGAAGGCTTATGCTAAACGAAAATTTTCTTAGTTAATACCAGCCTAGAAAAGGATCCGCATTCTAAACTTGTTCTTGGAAATTTCATTTAATAGAACATATATTAAAGATATCACGCCCTAATTACATAAATTTACTTTGCACGTATCTGCTCATCAAGAAGAACACTAGAGAAAAACTGAGCGGCAAGATTAAGACACTTCCCAAAAACATTACTCTAATTACATCTCAGATTCACAACAATACAGCAACGAGTCCATCAACATTTATACCCACTTGCATAAAACCACTTAAAACTAATAGTGCATTCCAGAAAATAGCACCGAAGAATGTAAAATCACTCCTACATTGAATTGGCTTAGAGTAAAGAAAAGGATCTAAAAGATAGATACCGCTTTGCGTAGCTTCTTGATAAGGGCCATTGGCTTCCTTGTCAAACCCCTCCGAAACCTATCCCAAAACCATCAATAAAAACAGAGTAAGATTTAAAAAAATCGAATTAACTCAAAGTAAATTCAGCACACATTCAGTTGTAGCAACCTTCTGCGTGCACGGGCAGTGAAGAGCTTGACGAGCTCATCGGTGGACATGTCGAGCAAAGCATCCAAATCGACGCCGCGGAAGCTGAACTTCTTGAACGTCCTCTTCTTTGGCTGTCCCGCGACTGCAACATCGGCTTCCACATCCGCCTGAAGGAGACCGAGGCAACACCATTAAAGAAACTGGAAAAAGAGGAATGATAAATTGCAGAGAAGAAAGAGTTGAAAACTTACCATGGTTTAGGTTTTCGGATCTCCGGGATGAGAAAGTAGACCAAATCGGCGCGAGGATGCTTCAGAATCTGCAGGGGTTTGAGGCTTCGTTTTTCAGCGGTATATATATATTGGTTACAAACTGCAACTCTAATGGCTGAAACCCTAGGCCGAGTGGAACCAACTTAATTCGGGCTTCAGACCTGGGCCTACGTTGAAGCCCATTTAAGGCCCAATATTTCAAACCCTTATTTTTCATAATTTCAAACTTGTTCACAACCAGTGACTTTCGACGAACTACATGTATTGATGAAATCAGAAGAGTCTGCAATTGAAAAATAATCCAAACGATATAATCTTTCAATTCAACCCACGGCCATGCATGCATCTCCGACTACACAGTTTCGTCCTCCTTTTGTGCCTAATTCATCTTCCTTTCGTGGGAGAGGACGTGGTGGAAATTCTGGAAGAGGACGCTCAAATAATTATCCCACCAATTTTAATTCGAATCCAAATCATGGTCGATTTTCTGGAAATTCTTCCTCTCCTTCATCTGATAATCGAGTCAATTGTCAAATCTGCAATCGCCCTGGACCTATGGCTCTAGATTGTTATAACAGGATGAACTACCATTTCCAAGGTCGGGATCCTCCACCACAGTTGGCCACAATGGTTGCTACTCAAAACTCTCAGCATTTTAGTGCTCAGGGTCCTACCTATTCTCCTTGGCTAACCGATTCTGGATGCAATGCTCACATCACTATTGATCTAGTAAATTTATTTGTTTCCAGTGAGTACAATGGTGAGGAGAATATTTTAGTTGGCAGTGGTCATTCCCTTCCTATCTCTCATATAGGTTGTGGTACTTTTCCTTATAAACCTTCCTCTTCTTTCACATTATCGAATATTCTTTATGTTCCAAATATATCCACAAATCTTCTATCTGTCCATCAATTATGTGTTGACAATAACTGTGTCATTCTTTTTTATTCTAATAAGTTTACTATTCAGGACAAACCTATGGGCAAAGTTTTGTTCCAAGGACCTAGTGTCAATGGACTTTATCCAATTACACCTTGTCCCTTAAAGAATGATTCATCGTCGAATGCTTCCCTGCTGCTCATGTTGGAATCAAATCCTCTTCCTCTCTTTGGCACAACCGGTTAGGACACCTTAATTTACAAATTCTTAATATTGTTCTTACTTCCCTAAATCTACCCACTTGTAATCGTCCTCCTTGTCTCTGTGAATATTGTTTGTCTGGCAAAATGCATAGGCTGCCTTTTCCTTGTTCTCAAACATTTTTTGTGAATCCTTTATAGCTTGTTCATAGCGATGTATGGGGCCCTGCCCCTGAAATTTTAATAAATGGCTATAAATACTGTGTTTCTTTCATTGATGATCTATCCAAATATACTTGGTTTTTCCCTATTGCTCGAATATCTGATGTCTCTGCTATTTTTCAACGTTTTAAACCCCTGATTGAAAATCAATTATCTGCTCGTATACAAGTTCTCAAGACTGATGGGGGTGGCTGATCGATGTTACACGCAAGCGCACGCGATCGAAGTAATATAAAATGGTATATGAGTACCAAGTATCGAATCCCACAGGGAACGGAGTAACAAAAATGTTGTAAAGCAAAGTGTAAGAAAAATTGCAACTTTGAAAACTAAATTGCAAAAATAAAGTTGGGTTGGTGTGTTGGAAAAATTTTGCAGAATCTAATTGTTGAATCAAGAAATGGCAGTGTTGGAATAATAAAAATGGCAGAATTAAATTGCAGAATCGAGAAATGGCAATAATGGAAATAAAGAAAAATTGCATAATTGAATTGCAGAATCTAGAATTGGCAATATTGGATAAAAAATTAGATAAGTTTAGTAAATGAAATTGCAAAGGAAATTTTAGAATAAGATGGGGCTCAAGAATGTCATTGCCCTAAGTTGTAATTGCAAGCCAAAATTACAATTCTAACCTACTCCACACTCAATTGTAAACCAAAATTGCATCTCCTATTCACCTTGAGTTTAGGTTTTTAGGAGGCTAAGTGAGAGACCTATATGTCTATAGTCCCTTTATCTTAGATAATTCGGCTCACAATTTTATGGGTTTTGGAGTCCTTAATCCCTATGTCTAGGGTAAGGAATTGGCTTATGTCTAAGCTCTTTTCTCCATTACTTGTGCGAAATCTGCTCATCACTAACCCCATCGGTATTAGATCTAAGCTTGAGTTGCTACCATAGATAATCAATCTAGGATCTCAACAGAAATATATGCAACACAAGCAAACAATTGAGATGTAGGCTTGGTTTTTATTGAAATTTAGGCTACAATTACTTTTTAGGAAATTCACATTCTTGAACCCCCTAAGAAGTTTTAGCTCATAGTAAAGATGAAAATATTACAACTAATTTTTGAGGAAAAGTTCATATTAGAAGATGTGTAAATTGGACAATTAAAACAAAAACAATAGCTTGTAATATTATTCTCGGCAACTACTAGGAATTCCAAAAACAAAGGTTTTCAATGGGAATTAAAGCAAAGACTCAAAGGCAACTAATTGAATTTTTCTTCTACCAATTAAAATTGATGAAAGTAAGCATTCCCACATGAAACTGAATTTTGAATAATAAGAAAGATACTTCTGCAGATATGAAATTTGAATGAAAACAGATGATGGAATCAACTATTAACCGAAATTCAATTAACAATTGTTCAACACAACCTTTTCCATTCCAATCGACTCAACCTCCACCAATTTTACGAACGATTGGTCTTAACGAATCAAGAATCACTTGAATCAGATTGGACAAACTAAAAAGTGCAGAAAAATTTCAGATTATGGTAGAACAATAACAGCCCATTGAACAACATGAAAAACAAAATTTTGATTAACTAAAATGTAGCACAAATGAAGAAATCAAACTAACAATGAATTGGTATTTCTAACCCAGTTCGTATTATAAGAAAATTCGAAGAAATATGGAAAACAAAAGCTACAACTCCTCGGCTAACAACTTCCAGCAAAGTGAAAAAAAAATAGAGTGCAGAAAAAAAAACAATGAAACCCACCAACTAAGATTGAAAATTTCAAACTAAAGCTTAATTCAAAAATAAATCGAATGAAGAATAGAGATTGTTCAAACAATTCTCCATATTACAAATAAAAAATTGAAGACAAATCAACAAGGCTGTAATCCTTCGGCTAAAACAGAAACATAACAAAGAAATTCTGGAAAAACAGAGCTTCAAAAAGGTGAGGAACCCATGAAAATTGACGTCCGAAATCCTCCCCAAAATCCGATTTTTTTCTTCGATCTTCTTCCTCCCTCTTTTGTAGATCTTCGTAGGGTTGAAATTGGCCAAAAATCGCTCTCCAATCCCCCAATTTGTGCGGAAATTGATTCTTCCATATATGGGTTTCTTCGTTTGCGCGGCTTTTTAATTTCCATAACTTCTCTGCCCATAATTGCAAAATCAGATTTTGCAATTTCCATAATTTCTGCAAAAAGGATCAATTTACTTAGAATTCTATTCCAAATGCTATCACATTCATTACTTCATTAAATTCAAGCAATCTTCCACTATTTCAATTGGTCTTAGGACAAACAAGGATATTTTAAGCAATTGGGAGCTAAATAAGCCTTAATTCTAAGGCTTATCAGTGGCGAATTTGTTAATCATAATCTCTCTTCCTTCCTACAAAGTCATGGCATTTTTCATCAAAAATTCTGCGCCTATACTCCCGAACAACATGGTGTGGCCAAGCTTAAACATCGTCACATTGTAGAGGTTGTCTTATGTCTTATGACACGTGCCTCTATTCCTATTCGTTTTTGGTCTTAAGCCTTTGCTGCCGCAATCTTTTTTATTAATCGATTACCTTCCTCAACCCTTAAAAATAAATCGCCTTTTGAATGCTTGTTTCTTCGTCCTCTTGACTACAAACATTTTAAGGTATTCTGTTGTGCTTGTTATCCTTTACTTAAGCCTTACAATTCCAACAAACTTCAACCTAAAACCTCTCAATGTGTGTTTCTTGGTTATCCACTAAAGTACAAGAGGTATTTGTGTTACAATATGAGCACCGGTAAGCTTTTCATTTCTCGTCATGTTTTGTTTGATGACGAAAGTTTTTCTTTTTCATCTTCCTCTTTCCCTTCTCTTTCCCCATCTTTATCTTCTTCCTCTCCATATACCTTGCCCTTACCATTATTATTTCCTAATCCAGTATCACAACCTTATACTGAGCATTCGGTTGGAATGTCTTTTGTTGTTTCTGATTCTTCTAACTCTTCTTGTGTTGGTATAAGTGCTGAGAACACCCATGATACTGATTTGTCTGCTCCTTTGGGTGCATCAAATTCAATTGTTGCTTATGCCAATAATGATGTGACTACATCTATTGTTGCCCTAGTACCTCTTGTCAATAGTCATCCCATGCAAACAAGTGGCAAATTTGGAATTTCTAAGCGAAAAGTGTTTATTGCTACTACTGCCTTGCCTTCTGATGCTTCTGATCTTGAACCATCTTCCTTTACACAAGCCTCCAAGCACTCAATTTGGCAAAATGTGATGACAGAAGAGCATCATGCTCTTTTAAAGCATGGTACTTGGACTCTTACCACCTTACCTCCAGGTAAAAGTGCTATTGGGTGTAAATGGGTGTATAAGATTAAGCGCCATCCAAATGGAAGCATTGCACGTCATAAAGCTTGGTTGGTTGCAAAAGGTTATCATCAAGAAGAGGGAGTTGATTATGATGAAACCTTCAGTCCCGTGGTGAAAAGGCCAACCGTGCGTATCATCTTATCTCTTGTAGCTCAGTTTGGTTGGCAATTGAGATAACTTGACGTTAAAAATGCTTTCCTTCATGGGACTCTTCGTGAGGAAGTGTATATGCAACAACCCCAAGGTTTTATTCAAGGGAATTATCCTCATCTTGTTTATAAACTTCTCAAATCTCTTTATGGTTTGAAGCAAGCGCCTCGGGCATGGTTTGAATGTTTTACATCTCATCTCCTAACCTTGGGTTTTGTTGCTTCATGTGCTGATTCTTCTTTATTCATTCGCAAGTTTGGCTCATCTATTACCTATCTACTTTTGTACGTTGATGATATTATAGTCACTGGAAATGATGACTCCTATATTGTTGATTTGGTTACTCAATTGAAGTTAAATTTTGATATGACTGATTTGGGGGTACTGAAATACTTCTTGGGTCTTGAAATTGTCCATACTACTGCTGGAATTTCTGTCACTCAAACCAAATATATTAGGGATGTTTTGCATCGTTTTGGAATGACATGATGTAAACCGTGCAAAACTCCCATTGCTCTTTCATCCTTCAGTGATGTTGGTGATTCTTTATGTTCAATGGAGGATGGTAAATCTTATCGAGCCATGGTAGGAGCTCTTCAATACCTTACTTTTACTAGACCCGATATTGTTTTTGTGGTAAGCAAGCTATCTCAATTCATGCATTCGCCATCTTTATGTCATTTATTTGCTGCTAAGAGGGTGTTAAGATATCTTCATGGTTCTATTAATAAAGGGATTCGTTTTGTTCGATCTTCTTTGGGTCTTGATCTACATGCCTATTCGGACTCCAATTGGGATGGTAACACATTGGACAGACGATCTACGACTAATTTTGTGATTTTCTTAGGTGCTAACCCCATCTCATGGGCTACCAAGAAGCAATCTACGGTGTCTCGTAGCTCCACAGAAGCAAAGTATCACGCCTTAGCATCTACAGCTGTTGATCTGTTTTGGGTTCGTCAGCTTCTCAAAGACTTACATATCTTTGGCACTTCACCTCCACACATTTGGTGTGATAATAAATATGTCATTCAATTGGCTCACAATCCAGTTTTTCATGGGCGTATGAAGCATGTTGAAGTTGACTTCCATTTTATTCAAGAGCGGGTTGTTCGTAATGATGTTCTGCTGCAACATGTATCTACTCAATGTCAGCTTGTTGATGTTTTTACTAAATTGTTGACATGTGATCGTTTTTCTTTGCTATGTTCCAAACTTATACCTTGATTTTGGCATCAGTTTGCAGGATGATATCATCTGATATACTTAATCAGTTTGTTTAATCAATTTATATTAGTTTAGTTTGTTATTTTCTGTTATTCTCCATTTTCTCTAAATAGGTTATTATAAATACTCATTCTCTGTAAACATTATTTAATAGAAAACATAATGAAAATAACTCTTTCACATGACACACGTGAAAGATTTCAGTTATGGTTATTTTGCCACCTCTAAAGTTACAACTTCTTTGATGGGCTTCAATGACAACTACAAACAATATTGTATAACAATAGGCATTTAGCACAAGAGTAGACAATGACGATGATGATAAAAACAACGGTAGGAGTGATGTGAGCACTCCAAGATCAGTATTCATACAGAGTTTTAGGACATGTCAAACTTTCAAAAATGCTTTTTACTCGAAAAAATTAAACAACGTTTTAATTCGTCAAAAACACCTTTTAAGCTATCCATATATACTTTAAAAGACATGTCAAACACAAACTTAATCAACCTTTTTTTTCCTCTCAAAGTACTAAAGTACAACACTCTAATTAAAAGTTATCTCAACCAAATAGAAATGTTAACACATTTCATTGTTCTTCTTCCAAAAAAGAGTTGCTATTTTGATTCAATGCTTTGAATGGAAGCCTTCAACTCCATCTGAATAGTGGGCCTAGAAGATGACATAACAGTTTGTTTCCATAGAGAACCTGGCTCACTTAAAATGCTTGCATCTTGGTAAAGTTCATATACAGAAACTGCATTCTCCTTCAAGCTACTCATCACTGAAACACATTTGATTTCTTCTGGATCTACCAGTAATTTGTTGTCTCCATTTTTCCACCCAATCAACTGCAATTACAAGCCATTAAAATAAGCCTATGAGCCCATTTTAAATCCCAAACTCTTAAATGGGCATAATTATAGAACTTAAAATATCATAAATTTCAAAATTTTGAAAAATATTTTTTCTTTTATATATATAGTCAAGCATCATAAACAAAAAAAATTTAAGAATGTTTTTCTTCTTCTTTTTGCAAGAGGAGGAGATTTGTTTACCTTTGGTGGACTGCCCATGACATTAGTGGAATAGAGCCTGGCATTATCAACCAATTTGCAGTATTTGGAAAAGGCCCTTGCAAATCTTTTGTGGGAATTCAACTGTGACTGCACCCTCACAGCCCTTCCAACCATTACCGCTCTCCTATTTACTCATCCGAATACAATGTTCCGTCACTTTCATAACCAACAAATTCATATTTTGAAAAAATCATTTGAATGGTTGAGAAATTCTTTTTTTTTTTACCGAAAATATGATACTTGTTATGTTGTTCGTACCTTATGCCTCTAATAACAGCCAAATGGGCGTCAGAAACAACTCCAACTAATTCAATTCTATAAGGCTTTCGATCTTTTTGTACTATCCCATCGAAATTATATTGTTGTTCTTCATCTGGACTCACTTGTTCCCAGTAATTTTCAATGACAGTGCCATCTTCCGCAACCTTGTAGCCAACTCCCATACGATATTGATATTTGTGAACATTTCTCACCATATGAATCGTTTGTTCCACATATGGCTCCCATGAAAGAGTTCCATCCATTATCACATCTCTACCTTCATTTAGTGCCGTCACCAACAACGATGATGCAGCGTCCGTCGACGATTGGTGCACCTAATCAACAACAAAATTTTACATTTTACTTTTTATGCATAAGAGGTAAATTAAAAGGAAAATTATGAATTATAGGCCAGTGACTAGTGCCAATGTGAAGCCAAGAAAGAAGGGAGCAATTGTCCTTGTCATAACTCATTTTAAATTTAGAAACTTGTACCTAAAAGGCAAAACGTGAAGGATTTTAAAGTTCTCTCTAATTTGAGTTTTTTGTACAGATGACCTAAATTTTTCAGCCCAAATGAAATATGATCGACTTTCTCAAAACAACAATGGATAACATTTTGCTTACATCAGAGCCAGAGTAAGATAAAAAGAAAACCCAACGAGAGTGAGAGTCAAGAGGAACAACACCACCGAGATCCCGACTTCTTCACAGTTCGCACAGACCAACACCGAGAGACCCACAGAACGACATCGAAAATCACATCGAAAGGGGGGAGGAAGGTCGCCAGAATGCGGCGCTCACCATCTGCAGCCACTGCTCATGCCGATCGAAGAGGTTATAGTCGTCAAAAGCAACGCATGAGGGATGGAAGAACATCAGACACCTGATCTAGACATCTGAACTCAAGGGAAGTCGTCGACATTGTTGGTCAGCACCAGAAATGTGAGAGAGAGTGAGAGATTGGTCGGAAAACATGTGGGTTCTAGAGAAGGAGGAGGAGGAGAAGATTCGTCCCTCTCGCTCTTGTCAGATTTTCTTGTTCTCTCGCTTTAGTTATGATGTAAGCAAAAGGTTACATAGCCTTCTTTTAGAAACAAGGTTATATATCATTAAGGCCCAAAATTTTGGTTCATCCATGCCAATTTTTTCTCTAATTTGTCTTGCAAATTTTCAAAATCGAAAGATTACATGTATAAAAAGTTAGAAGGTAAAAATTTTTTCCTCCGAAAAGTTCCTAGTTCTGCCTTGAATGACCTCATTCCCTAAGGGCCCGTTTGATAACGTTCTTGTTTCCTGTTTCTTGTTCCCGTTTCTCATTTTTCAGAAACAGACATGTTTGATAAACGATCCTGTTTCTTGTTTCTTAGTTTTTTAGAAACGTTTCTAAAAAAATGGCAGATTTTGAGAAACTTCAAAAAGTAGTTTCTCAAATTCTGTTTCTGTTTTTTTTCCAGTTTTCATGCATGTATTCCTATTTCTATTTTTACTCATCTCTCCCCTCTCTCTTCTTTCTCTCTCTTCCATTCTATTTTTTTTTCTTTTAATACTTTTTAATCTTTTTTTTTCTTCATTTTTTTTTCTTCTTTGATTTATTTCTTTCTATTCGTTCTCTCTCTTTCATCATAATCTTTTTTTTTTTAATAGTTCATTATCTTTTTTTTTCTTTTTTTTTTTTTTACTTTGTTCTTTTCGTTTATGTTTTTCTCTTTTCTCTTATTTTCTTATTTTCTTTTACTTTACATTAACGAGCTTATAGTTATTATTTTCTATTTAATTCTCTATTATTTTTTCTTTTGGTACAATTTTATTTTTTTATTAAATAAATAAACTAATAATGTATTTCATGTTTACCATTAAATTTAAAAAATATATATACATTCTCTCTCTTTTTCTGATTTTACTTGTGTGTATTATTGGCTAATGCATTTTTAAAGAAAAATAAAAATAAAGTTTATTATTAAATTAAAGAAATGTGGGTATGTTCGATTTTCTGACCTTAGACAATTTACAAATTCGTCTAATTGAACTAACTCTTGTAAGTCAAAATCGTTCAAGGTGAATTGATTGAAATAAGAAATAAAATTGCAAATCAAATTTGAACAAAATTTGAAGGATAACTTTTTTTATTATTATTATTAATTAGGTGTTGGGCCTTAATAAAATATTATAACCTCTTTATAATTGTTTTATTTTTATTTTAATGCATGTTATATATTTTATTATAGTATATGTACTAAATTTTATTTTTACCAAAAAACAAGAAACAAGAAACAAGAAACAGAAATAGTTATCAAACATGTTTCTGTTTTTAGTTTATAAGAAACAGAAACGAGAAACGAGAAACAGAAACAGGAAACAAGAAACGAGAAACAAGAACGTTATCAAACGGGGCCTAATTTTCTCTTAAAATTGATAGAATAATGGTCTATTTTATATATTTGGGTCTTTATTCATTTAGCTCTCAGCCGCCATATGCTGAGCTTTACCATTATTGTTGTACTGTCTCTCAAATACCCTTACGTTAATTTAAAAATACTAGGAAAAAAAATCCTAAAAAGGGGAAATAGGTCAGGTACCAGCTCTGAGGTTTGAAGCATGTCGTCCGGGCAACCCATCGAGTTTATTGCTTTATAAACGACGTCGGTTTCTTTGAAAGCGTCAGCCTCAACCACGACGGCTTTTGCTTCGGCTTCTGACCAGAATGGCCTACAAAAGATTCAAATGGATATTATATATAGTCCAATTAAACTAACCCTCCCTCTTACCTCCAGAAAATTCAAAAAATAATTTTAAATTGAAATAAAATAAAATAAATGTAATTAAATTTCTTTTGTTGGGTGTTAGCTCGAGAAGGAAATTAAAATATGACAAAGTTAAATATGCAATTTACTTAATATCCTATGACATTTGCAAAATTGGAAATTTGTTTGTTAAAATGTCATTTTGGTTCATGTACTTTAAGACTTATTCCATTTTAGTCATTGTACTTTCAAATATCTAAATTTAGTCTCTCTACTTTCAATAAATCTTAAAATTAGTTCATTTGCAATTAGTCTATGATTAATTTTTCTAAAAAAAATTACAATATATTAATCCTTCTCTATAAATTTTGGAAATATATTACCGTTGTGTAATTTTCGGGATTAATTTTAAGACTGATTGAAGTTAAAGTACAAAGAACAAAATAGAAAAGTACTAAAATAGAGACCAACATGTTATTTTAACCAACAATTTTTTTTACTTAAAATCAAATAACATTTTAAATCACTCTCTTTTACGTGGATAATACTTAGCGCTAATTTCTCTGTCCCCACCATTCAATTGATGACAATAAGGAGAGATAAAATATTTTTTACCTTTATCTCTCCTAAATGTATTTTCTCTCTCCTTGTTGTCGACAATTGAATAGTGTGGGGCATAAAGATTCCTGCATACTAATATGCAGTCAAGTATTATCCCTTTTACGTGATAACAAAGTATCGAAATTAATTTGAAATCCATCAAAATCGAGAGCAACAAAACAAACCCTAAAAAAAAGCATGAAAAAACAAGGTTGTTTTGTACGTACTCTTTGAGAATATCCTTCAGGACAGTGCTTTTGCCGGCTCCCATTCCGCCACCCATGAGAAGGAGAACAGGACTCCTCTGGCTGAGGGCCACCGGTGCCATAACATCGGTGCATTTAGAATCAGCCTCCACTCCGCCGCCGTTTATTGCTTTTATTTCATCCACTAAAGTTGATATAACTCTCGTCACTTTCAACTCCTTCGCCACCTTATCGAACCTCTGCTTCCTACACATCATTACAATAATAATGGTAAATTAACTTAATCTATACGTTTGCTCCGGTTTGAGTTGGATTTAGTTTCCATTTCGTCTTTATATATTTCAGTTAATTCTTGTTGAGAATTTTTAAACTGTCTTGTATCCACCTAGCAATGTACTACTTTCTCCTAATCTTCTACTCGTAATATAGCTAGCTAACACTTAGCAAAATAAAAAAATAATAATTTATTGCCATGTAAATAGACACATGTCGTATATTTAATGTAGTAGCAAGAAAAATATGATTTGTGAGTTCTTTTTAATACAACAAATGTAGAGATTGGAGATTATATATGAACCTCCGACCTCAAAAGAATAAGTAGATGTCAATTACCGCTGAGCTAAAATCATGTTTTCAATTTGTGAAATTTGACTAAACTATAAAGATCAATTTAAAATATTTAATACTATAATGATCAAATTGAAGCTAAGGTCAAACTATAAAAATTAAAACTTTTAAAATAGGTAAAAATTAATGTTTACTCTAAACTTTGGGTAAGTTTCTTGAAATTAATTCTAAAAACGTGTATAAGTGTTGCAATTTTATCTTCCGTTCAATTTTCATTAATTGCCCAACTAATTTTGACATAAAATGGCGTAAAAATTTAAAAAACAAAAATCATTAATTTCAATACAAAACAAATCAAGTTTTGCATAACAATCTCCAAATAAAAAACCATTAATTTTGACATAAAACAACGTAACTAACAATCTCCAAAACAAATCATTAATTTCAATACAAATTAAATCAAGTTTTACATAACATCAAGCCTTGATGGTGCACAATTTCAACTATTAAAATAACTTTGTCAAAATTCATAATTTTTTATCTATAAAATTAAGTTCTAACATCGTTTCTCTCTAAAATTCTATCAATTTCATACGAGACATATATTTTATAATTCTTTGAACACACATAAAAATATTTTTTTAACGTTTCTTGAAATGAAAAACTATCATAAGACTTTTATTTAAGTATAAGATGAAGGTTGCATTAACAATTATCAAAGTTTAAAGTGAAAGTTGGTGATAAATTGAAAGATTATATATATAGTAAGAATTGAAATCAAATTAAAATTGAGCCCAAATCATAATAACCAAATCTATAACTTAACCAATAAGTATTTATAACTGAAATTTTTGTTAAATAACTCGAATAATTTTTGAGATTTTAATCTCTTAATCCGTTATCATTTAAACGTAATTAAGCAAACTTAAACATGTTAATTTATTAGCATTATTATTGATTTTAAATGAGAGAGAATAGAGAAAAGTAACCTTGTGGCGGCCATCACAAAGCCCTTGAACTTTGTTTTGTGCTCAGATTCATCAGTCAACGCCTGCAATTAACCCAAAAAAACCTAATTATCTAATTCATTCTATTGTGACAATTAATATTTTGCCTATGTATGCTTATTAAAATTTTCAATTGCCATTTGTCCAAAAAAAAAAATCAATTGTGAAATCATTAATAAATATTGTGTTATTATTGATGCCCAACACTTTTACATCAACGAAATTGTATGGAATTAAGTACTTTTTGTGGTTAATTTTTTAAATTAAAAACTTCATTAGATAACCTAAACATAACTTAACTGGTTAAAACATTATCCTCTTGACCCAAAAGATCAGAGGATCAAATCTCCACCCTACATGAAAGTTACATGAAAGTAAATGAATAAAAACTTAATTACTTTTAAGTCTATTTTGAAATTTGGAAACCACATATTAAAGAAGAAGAATTTTTCATGCCTACCAATGATCTTATGGTTTAAGTAGAGATTTTATTCAAGATGAGAAGCTGTATTCAACTTTGTCACAGTTTGGATATGAGGGGAAAAGATTGTACAAATAGAGTGGATGATATGAGCCAATTTGAGCATAATTAAGAAGAATAAGACACAAATTATCATTTCAAAAGTCTATAGCTCAATCTACACCTCATAATTATTGAACTAAAAACAAACTCAAAAGAAAAAATAAAAAATAAAATAGAGTGAATGGTATAATGTGATAGAGATTTACTAACTTTCAAGAAACGACAAAAAAAAAAAAAAAACAAATTGAAAAGTAATCCAATAGTTTATATAATAGTTCTCCCTTTCAAATCAATAAATATATGGAAATCTAACAAAATTCATAATTTTGATCAATTCACGTATGATCAAAATGAGCATAATTCAACTAGCATAAAATATGTATCCTCTCTCCTCAGTCAAAGGATTTGAAGTTGGAATCCACTATCCCATATATTGTTGAACTAAAAAAAAACCCCTTCACCTACTTTTCGAAACATTTATTAGATATTAAAAAATGGGACCATTTATTAGATATTCAGAAATGGGTCCCAAGGCCCTTAGAGCCAGAAATATTTAATATGTAAAATTTAAATTAGCATATATTGTTATGCATTCAAACTAACAAATATATATACTCTATTGTTTATAAAATAATATTAAATAATGAGAAAATAAACATATAGAATAAAGTTTTGCAATAAAATATTAAAAGAGATACAATAATATATCATTACATAATATAACAAGCGATATATTAATATTATTTCATATTGTTATATAAAAACCATATATTATTTCAAATTTGATGGATAAGGATAACGTGCAAAAATGTCACATGTTATTTAATATTAAGGTAAGACTGCCAGGTGCCAACCACTTCAATAAATTACATTTACATCTCACCGTCGATATTTAAAAGTAAGGAATCATGAACAAAAATTAAAATGCAAAGAACTGTTGGAGAGCTATTTTTTAAATTTTTTAATCTCAATTATATTTCATAACAATAATTAAATTGTTTTATAAGGATTTAACTATTTTTTTTTATAAATTATTTGTTATGGGCAAAAAGTTAGCTACTTAATTGGTCGAAGATTCCGAATAAAGAAACAGAGGCCGATATTGTCCGAAAGAAAAGGATCGATCTCATAAAGGGATCGACCTAGACTGGCCTTGGCCGACCAACTCCTCGAGGTCAACTAAGAGGTCTATTAGTTTTGGACTCCGAGGGGCCGTCCAGAGGGCCAAAAGACAAACCCGTCAAGAGGGTGGCTTGGTCCAACTTTGCCTTATCCCGAACAGACAAGCAAGAGGCTTTGAATGGGAAAACCTTTCGGGAATGCATTCAATGATTCATTAGATTTGAATTAAACGAGTTTCAGAAGTAACGGTCAAAGTAATAAAAATGATCCAACAATCGAGCTAAATTCCAAAGATCGCGATGATACAGGACTAATCTTTACAATTATATGAATATAAAATGCAAAGAACTATGACGTTGAAGGGTACACAATCATTACTTAGCTTTTACAGTCTAAATTTTCTAAGAAAAAATCCTGATTTCTAACTTGAACGTCGGAGTTTAAGTGGCTTAGCACCACACCGGTATTAATTCTCTATTTTGCAGGCATTTTTAGCTCCTAGTAATACAAATTTACCGTTGATCCAGCGATCCAAATTCCGGCATCAACAGTATTAATACTACCATTCGTACAACTATAATTTCTATAAAAAAAAAATTAATATGGGTCTCATTTGATGAAAAACAAAGAAATATATGCACATAAGTGAGATTAATATTTGTCAATTTCAGTATAGTTTAGTAGATAAAACATCAATTGTCATCTCAAGATTAATGGTTTAATATTTATAGGCTTGATTTTTGAAATTTTTTTTTATCAAATTGGCCATAATAATTTTCATTATTGAATACAAAAGTAAACTAAAACAAAATAAATAAATAAAAATTAAGAAATAACTACGTAAGAAAACATGATTTTTACTCTAACCTTTTTCCAAAACGATTCTAATATTAATTTTTTGTATTCTAAAAAAATAAATTTGTTCGTTAAAACTAGAAAGATGGTCCCAAAACTATTGATGTCGTGTTGATTCAATCCAAAAATTTGAAAAAAGTTGGTCTAAACTCAACTTGTTATCTAATAGATTTTTGTTGAATTTCTTTAGGTGTATTGATTATTGTGACGTGATATTATGGATAATACTTGGTTGAATATATATAGTGAGCTGCAGAAATTTCCTATTTACCACTCACATGGACTAATATTTTAGAGACATGTGTCTATTTTCTATTTATTTTTTTATTAATCTCAATAAAATCTCATTTAACACCCTTAAATTTTTGGTTAAAATACAATTTTGGTCCCTGTACTTTGGGTTGTGTTTCATTTTGGTCTCTGTACTTTCAAATGTCCAATTTTAGTCCCTGTACTTTCAATAAAGATCAAAATTGGTCCTTATCATCAGCTTATTGTTAATTTTTCTTTAAAAAAAAGTAGTCTCTATTATTACATTTCCCTCTATGAATTTTGAAAGTATGTTCACATTGTGTCTTTTCTTGTATTAAAATTATTATTATTATTTAACCAATTTTGATAAAAAATTAACTTCAAATTTATCATAGGGACCAATTTTAAGTTTTATTGAAAGTACAGGAACTAAAATTGGACATTTGAAAGTACATGGACCAAAATGGAACACAGCCCAAAGTACAGGGACTAAAATGGTATTTTAATCATCATTTTTTTAACATGCTCCATCTCTCCCTTCTATGGGAGAAATTATTGAGACCGCCACAATATAGTTGATAGTTTTGCACTATTGAATGTGGGAAAAAGAAATTATAAATGTACTTCACTTTTTGTATTTAACGGTTATTAAGGAGTGGACATATTTTTAGATCTACATCCGACGGTTATTAAGAGACATCCACATTGTGGCGGCCTCATTAAATAATTTGTCCTCCTACAGCTTCAAATTTCTACTTTTTCTCTCTTTTTTGTTCTTTTTAATTTATTATATCTTTTCAATACACACCTCGCCATCTTTTCTCACATCTTTTAATTCAACTTTTAGCTATTCGTACCTTTATATTGTAAAAAATATATTCCTTTTCTCACATTTCTTAATTTAACTTTTAGCTATTCGTACCTTTATATTGTAAAAAAAAATATTAAGTTTTGTTTACTGTGAGAAGGATGGTAGGAAAGAGAAAAGTCAGTAACAAATATGATATATATTTGTTTTGAAACATAAATATGAAGTATTGATTCTTAAAAAAAAAAGTGTAGTATTAAAAAGATACAATAAATTAAAAAGGAAAACAAAAAGACAGAAAATGAGAGAGATAGTGAGATGTGTATTGAAAAGATACAATAAATTAAAAATAACTCAACGTAGAAGGGAGAGAGAGCATGTTTTCAAAAAACAAGTCAGATAAAAGGAAAAGGGCAAGACTTGGGTGTTGTGCAGCCCACATCTAAGCCACACAATTTTCTAAAAGAAAATCAAAAAAAAAAAAAAAATTCAAATCCAATGGCTATGAAGTGGGCATTACCATACTTAGGTGCTGCCCAGACAGCACCCAAGTTTTTTCCATATTTTATGAGATTGTGGTATTCAATAAAAATAAATAAATAAAAAATAGACACACGTCTCTAAAATATTGGTCCATGTAAAATAATAAGTAAGAAATTTCTGGACACCCGGATGCAACCAAGTATAAGTTTGCAACTAATTTCGAACAAGTAAGCTAAAGGAGTGGTAAACTAATTTCGAAAAAGGAGACACCCCAGCCCAAACTAAAAGATAAGATGGAAATGGTTGTATTTGTATAGTCGTACCTGAGAAACCATTTGAGGAGCTTTATCCCAATGAAAAGCAAAGTAGCTCAGAATACAAGTCTCCAACTCCTCAATGAGCTTTGCATACAGTGAATCTGCATCTTTTTCATCAGCCAAATACTCGTAAATCGATTCCTCACACCCCTTTTTCTTCTTCAAATAATCCTTCATAAGCTTCCTCAGCTTTGGGCACTCCCCGGCATTTGTAAATCCTAATTGCCTCGCTGCGCTCTCACAAAACCCACTTTTTACTTTGAGATTTGAAGCCAGAAATTTTCACACAGACTATAATTTTGACAATATGTATATATAGTTTTCGATTCTACTCTAATCTTTTTTCTTTTTTTGTTTTTTAATTATATTTCTTTTTACTAGAGAATCTTAAAATGTAGACTGTGCTACGTTTATGCACTGTGATGCTTTGTAAACTAATAGAAACTTTGGTCAAGTAAATGATCTACCTAAGAAAATAAAAGTTAATATTTCTCTACCAGTTTCTTTAAAAAAACAAATTTAACAATTTTGTCTCGTAAGTGGCTTCTTATTCCTCTAAATTTCTTCCGATTAGCTAAAGTTACATGTAAGTTTACTGTCAGCCACGTTTAGTAATCACATTTAGTAATAGTAGAACATGAAACTTTTAAAATAATAGAGATGAAATTGAAAAAATATTTGGCTAAATTTTTTTTTTTTAGTTTAACAACATTTAGAAGTGAAATGATTCAAATCTATGAACTCTTGATCATAAGTTCATACTTTATGTTAATTGAACTATGCTCGTGAACTAAACTTTGTCATTCCTTAAAAAAAAAAATATTTTTTTCTTTCAAAAGTTGTAATACTACTTGAACTTTCAGAAACGTTTCAAATGCACCACCTTTAAAGTAGAAAATCTATTAAAATATTAGATAAAAAACGAAGTGGTGGAACACGATTCTTTCAAACTTAATCCAAATAAGCGTATCAATTACTGCTACGTTGTTTCACTACCATCTTCATTTTCTGTCCAATATTTTAAAAAATTTCTACTTCATATTTTTGAAATGTTTATGAAAGCTTAAATGTAATATTGTAATTTTTGAAAGGATAGAGATAATTTTGAAAAAATAAAAACAAATCTCTCTTTTTCTCTCACCCTTTCTGAATCCGTTGCTGCGACCGGTCAGACGGAGTTGCTTATTTTCCTTTAAAAAAAATAAATAAATGATAGGTAATGAATAATACTGAATAAGTCTTGGGTAAGTAGCTTCTTCTTTCCTCCCTTCGTTTCACCAAACTCACGAAACTAACCAGATGCAGAGATTTGGATGTTTCGAAACTTACCAACATAATCAGGGAACGCTTCAACGCTTCCGGCCCGACCGGATTCTGTCCGTCCGATCACCGGCACGATTTTCTGATCCTCGACGACGGCCGCTGACGACCTCGAATTCCGGCCCCAGTGATAACGCGTTCCGGCGGCGGCCACCACGCCGACCAACGACACGGCGATAATCCGAGCCTGGTTGACGATTCCTCCGCCATTTCCGGCGAGATCTGAACCACAAAACACCATAATCACAAACCCAGAAAAAAAAAAAAAAAAAAAAAGCGTTTCTCCTGACGCCGGAGAGAAAAAGAGAGAGTTACCGGAGAGCTTCATGTCGGAGAGAGATCTCCAGCGGCGACTGTGGAGTGGAAGATAAGTGAGGAAGAAGAGGGGTTGTGGAGAAGGGCGGGAGTGTTGTTCTCAGTAAAAGGGAAATTTTTGCTTTCAAAATATCCCAACGAATGGATGAAGCTGTCATTTTATATTGATTCTCGTTTTTATTAATTTTTTTTAATTTCAATAAAAAAAAACATTTTACATTTTTTAAAATAAATTTATATTATTTTTACATTAGTGACATTTGTTATTATTTTTCTAATATTTTATCAATTTTTTTTTATAATATAATAGAAATACCAATTCTTTTACGTTGATGTCAAATTTATAAACATTTGAAAATATTGATGAAAATATAGACATGTCATTGAAAATTTAATACTCTACTTATTGTTAGCATTATTCTATGTCATGTCAAATTTATGAACATATGAAATATGTGAAACCTAATACTATGCTTGTTGTCAGCCTCTTTTAATTTGGAGCGCCAAAAAAAAGCCTCTTTTAATTCTGGAACAGTGTAGGACATCAGTTTTTTTTTCCTTTTAGACTCAATTAATTTCTTGGTACTTTTTTTTTCTTGAACTTAACAAATAAAAAGACAGATTCCAAACAAGTATATACAAATTCTTGATGATTATTTGTACAAATGACCTTTTTTTTTTTGTGCAGCCAAAATGATGGATGACCCGCTCTTTTAAAATAATGATAGATAACATTATGCTGACGTCACACAGAGAATGAAAGTACAATAAAAGCCAAGGAGAGCAGGAGTCATCTCCAACATTCTTGATCGAGAACAAGAGTACGAGAAAAACTTAACGAGAGCAAGAAGTCATCTTCGACCCATCTTCAACCTTCTTCTTGCAGTATGAGAGTGACGAAAGCGTCAGGTGGTTTGAAATTTGATTCTAAATTTGATACCTAGATTTGAGGTGGGTAGCCGCCAGCGGCATGAAGGGAAAGAAGAAGGTTGAAAATGGCGTCTGCTGGTTTTTTCTTGTACTCTCGTTCTTGATTAAGAAGGCTCTCGTTGGGTTTTATTGTACTCTCACTTCAATGTGACATCAGCAGAATATTATCCATCGTTATTTTAAAGGGAAAATTCTAAGAATGGCTAAAAAGAGTGGGTTGTTTTGGTTAATGGCCATCCGATTTTTCTTTTTAATTATGGCCACACGTGAGGTGCACGTGTGGCGTTTCTTTTTTCAAATCCCCATTTTGTCCTCGTACATTAAATCTTCCTCTCTCTTATTTTATTTAAACTGTATCTAATCTGTATCTTGAAAGATTTACATTGCAGTTATTATCTTTATATTTATTTTTCCGATTCTCTCTCCCCAAGAAAATCTTCATCTCTCCAAAATTCTCTCCCCAAGACAATCCTTCTCTCTTCAAATCTAAATATCTTTCTCCTATTTTATTTAAACTATATCTAATTTGTATTTTGAAAGATTTACATTGCAGTTAGTATCTTTATACTTATTTTTCCGATTCTCTCTCCCTAAGACAATCCTCCCCTCTTCGAATCTTAAGCCATCGGTATTTTTTCGGTAACCATCGCTGCGCAGAAGTCAATTTCATGCGCTTAATTGTTCAGTTGCTTCCTTCTCCACTCTCCGAAATTCTCTCTCCCTAAGACAATCCTCATCTCTCCTCTCTCTAAATCTTAAGCCATCGGTATTTTTCCGATTTTCTCTCCCCAGACAATCCTCCTCTCTCCGAATCTCAAATCTCAAGCCATCGGCACCGTCACTACTGGACAAGCCAATTTCAGTAATTGTTCAGTCGCTTACTTCTCAACTTTCTGACAGTTCAAACAACGATTCAGAGCTTTTTGGAAGCTTAGAAAGTGATTCGTAGGAATCTTCGAGGCTTGGAGTTGAGTTGCTATGCGTGGTGAAGGCAGTGCTGAAGAAGATGGAGAGCAAAGTGTTAGTAGGGGACAAGGTGGTTGTTGGTTCCATTGATGGGGAAGGCATAGAGGGGTCGCGAACTTGCCTTGGATTCTATTCATGGTCGACCTGCAGCTTTCTATTCGCTTATTATTCATGTCTGTTCTGTTGCTCTTATTGATAAAAATCCAAGTTCGTGGTAGTGTTCGTACTTTTTATTATTTTTTATTTATAGTGTATTTCTCTGTAGCTATTTTGTTATGTTGATTTTTACTCTATATTTATTTCAAACACATACACAGCTCAAGAGGTAGATGAGTTCGTGGTAGTGTTCGAACTTTTTATTTTTTTTATGTACGGTGTATTTCTCTATAGGTATTTTGTTCCGTTGATTTTTATTCTATATTTATTTAAGACACACACATAGCTCAAGAGGTAGATGAGTTCATAGTAGTGTTCGAACTTTTTATTTTTTTTTATTTATAGTGTATTTATCTGTAGGTATTTTGTTATGTTGATTTTTACTCTATATTTATTTCAAACACATACACATCTCAAGAGGTAGATGAGTTCGTGGTAGTGTTCAAACTTTTTATTTTTTTTATGTACGGTGTATTTCTCTGTAGGTATTTTGTTCCGTTGATTTTTACTCTATATTTATTTAAAACACATACATAGCTCAAGAGGTAGATGAGTTCGTGGTAGTGTTAGAACTTTTTATTTTTTTTATGTACAGTGTATTTCTCTGTAGGTATTTTGTTCCGTTGATTTTTACTCTATATTTATTTCAGACACATACACAACTCAAGAGATAGATAACAATGGTAGGTTTAGGTATAACAAACTACCTAATTTAAACTCTAGAATAAAGAAACTGAATCTATTTATATTTTATTATATTTGTACCTTGTATCTTCTCAAAATATTGGATTATATTTAAAAAAAATGTGTAAATACGTTAATCTTTGTTATTTTTGGGTTACTTTTATTTTTTAGTTTAGTATTTCATATTGCATGTCATTTTATTGGTTTGTTAATCTATTGTTTTAACTAATTTTTTAATCTTTTTGTTATGAAATCAATTTTTAATTTCTATGTATTTTTGTTTGAATTGTAAATAATATGTTTAAATTAGGTATTTTGTTCAGTTGATTTTTACTCTATATTTTTTCAGGCACATACATAGCTCAAGAAATAGATGACAATGATAGATTTATGTATAACAAACTATCTAATTTAAACTCTAGAATAAAGAAATCGAATCTATTTATATTTTATTATATTTGTACCTTGTATCTTCTCAAAATATCGGATTATATTTTAAAAAATGTGTAAATACGTTAATCTTCGTTGTTTTTGGGTTACTTTTATTTTTTAGTTTAGTATTTCATATTGCATGTCATCTTATTGGTTTGTTAATCTATTATTTTAACTATTTTTTTAATCTTTTTGTTATGCAATCAATTTTTAATTGCTGTGTATTTTTGTTTGAATTGTAGATAATCTGTTTGAATCTTGAATTTTTGTTTGGTTTATGAATCCTAACAACTTTTGTTGTTTATATTACCGAATTTATCTATTCAAATTTAGATTTTAATTTTAAATTAAATTTAATTACCCGATAATTAGGGAATCTTAGTCATGGAAGTGGTTAGGGGTAGTCTGGTCATTTAATAATTACTAATTAAAATTATGAATAATGATTTGGCTAGTTTAAAGAAATTAAGATGGCTCGGCCATTTTTCAGAACATGAAATAAAAAATGGTCATTTGCGTAGTCATCCCTATTTTAAAAGACTAGGTACAAAAGCCCAATTCTTGAAAAGACTAGGTACAAAAGCCCAATTCTTGAACTATCCTCAAATTAGTGGTCACCTCTCTCTTTATGTTAGGTCCTTTTCATCTGTATTATTTTCAATCTTATCTTATATCTTATAAGAAAGAATTTTTTTTAATTAGTAGAGCAAATATGGAGTAAGGAGATTTGAACCTTCGACCTTAATGAAAAAAGTTACATGCTAATTACCGTTGAACTATGCTCACTTTTGGCTTATAAGAGATAATTGAAATGTATATAAAATGAAATTTAAAGTTTTGTGTCAATTTAAAGGTTGTATTTTAGTCTTTGTACTTTTAAAAGGTTCATTTTGGTCCTTGTATTTTTAGGTTTTGTTCATTTTAGTCCTTTTACTTTTAAATCATTCGAATTGTCCAATTACTTTTCAAAAGTGATTATTTTGGTCCTTGTTTGCAAAGTTATAACATAAATTTTTTATACAAATTATGTGGGTACGTTTCAATAAATTTATTGAGTGTAGAGTTGTTTGAAATTGTAATAAAAGAAAGAGATAAAAATGAAAACAAAGGAACTAAAACGATCACTTTTTTCTTTCAATTTAACAACATGTGGGGTGAGGGAGAGAAGAGAAGGGGTTTTGAACCTCTAACCTCATGGTCAAGAACATGTGTCTCAACTAGTTGAACTATATTCAAGTTGGCTAAAACGATTCCCTTTTAAAAGTATAGGGAACTAAAATAAACATTTTGAAGGTACAAGACTGAAATAAACACAAATTAAAAATATAGAGATCAAAATAGACGTTTTGAAATTACATAGACCAAAATGAATAAGAGTACATAGACTAAAATAGTACTTAAACCTAAATAATAAGACATTAAAATAATTTAAAATTGAAATCACAATAAAAAGATTGTTTTTTAAATGCAAGTAGAAAGAATAATAAAAGTATTCACGTTTCTCATAGATAAATTTAATAAAAAAAGGAAAATGGTTGGGCCAAATAAATTGAATAATACAGCTATTTTTACATAATGTCGAGTTAATCGTTTGTGTTTACTGTTTAGGAATTTCAGTACTAGAATATATATATATAAGACTTTCAGCACTACACGTTGATCATACCTTCACATTTATTACTTTTTTTTTTGTAAAGCTTACCACTTTTTTTTTTGTCTGAAAAGGGTAAAGCTTACGCACTGGGACCACGCTAATTATTAGTTTTTTTTTTGTTTGGTTTTCTTTTTTGTGCATTTTGCATTCTACAAATGTACTAAAAAAAAGACGTCACTAATTTTAAGGTAAAATATCATTTTGAATCCTTGTAGTTGGAGGTGAGTATCGGTCGATCGATTGGGTTGGTTTTCTACTCAAATCAACGTCGAACCAACTAGGTTGGTCTCCAAATACTGGAAACTGACTTTTTAAAAACTATGGATTAAACTGACTGATCGATCAATCAATTTTGGTGCCAAACCAACTTTAACGGATGAAAACGTCGGTTTGCTGAGGGATGCACAGATCATTGATGAACATGTTGATCGTTGAAGCATAGGGAAAATCGAAGATGGAAACAGCGAAGGAAGATGCGACAACATTTAGGTGATTCTTCTGCAATTCGAGAGGCGATAGTGAGAGACGGCGTCGTGGCGACAGAGGCTGACTGGCTAAGGATTGTGTCGATGATAAGGGATTGTGTCGATTGCCAACGACAAGACAAAGAGCAAGATAAAATGGGGAGGGCCAAGAGGCTGAGAGAATCGAAGATGGAGGTTGGTCGGATGGAAATTGTGTCAACGAGAGAGGTAGGGAGCAAGAGAGAATGGGAGAGAATTGAGAAGCAGGCGGCGCTAGGGGTGTGCATTGTTCGGTTCGGTCCGATTTTGACCAGAACCGATGGCCGAACTGAACACGTCGGTTCTGAGGTGTCATAAACTGAGGAAACCGATGTTTTCCTCGGTTTCGGTTAAAAACCAACCCAATCGGTTTTGGTTTCAACTGGTTCGGTTCAATTTTTAACTGACTTTTGCTTACACGTTTTACCAGCAGACATAGTGAGAAAGAGAAACGGCAAGGAGATGAGGGTAAGGGAAAGGGGCAGCAACGAGTTGAAAGATGTGGTTAATGGCGGAGAGAAACGAAGAAAGTAAGTAGCATAGCTGACGGTTGTAGTTGGTTGCGAGAGTGAGACATTGGCGGTAGTTGGTGATTGCGAGAGTGAGACATCGACAATGGTATGAGCAAAGATGGAGAGGAAAAGAAGAAGATGAGATTAAGTTAGAGAGAAAAAAATGAAAGAAAAAGAAGAAGATGAGATTAAGTTGGAGAGAAAAAATGAAAGGAAAAAAAGAAGAATAGATTAAGTTGTAAGAGACAAAAATGAGAGGAAAAGAAGAAGATGAGAAAGTGAGAAAGGAAGAGTTCGTAGAGCGAAAGATAAGAAGAGGGTGAAAGAAAAGAAGTGAGGGAGATTGATGGTTGATTGAAAGGAAGAGTGCAATCAATCTTTGAAAGTTACATCTTGGACTTTGGGCAATTTGGGTATTAACCATTGGATGGTAGGTTGGTCTAAAGGCTTTTTAAGTTAATTATAAAGTTTGGTTCGGTTCGATTTTCTAGTTTTTTAAAATGATGAATCGAAGGCCGAACAGAAAATTTAGATTTTTTAAAAGTTTAAACCAAGAAGATTAAAATTTTTATAAAAATCGAACCGAACTAGTCGGTTCAGATTGATTCGGCTCGGTTCGTCGGTTTGATTTTTGCACACCCCTAGGCAGCGTACACGTGAAATATAAAACTAGTTTTTTTTTTTTTTTTTGTTTTTTTTTTTTTTTGTTTTGTTTTGTTTATACCTTGAAATATATATATACATACATACATACATAAATACATACATACATGTTATTCAGTTGATCATTCGGGTTGATCATTTTTTGGCTCACCGACCAACATTGAAATATCGACCCCGACTGCTACTGCTTCTAAACCGCCCGACCCGATTTTGGTTCAATCAGTTTCGATTGGTCGACTTGATTTTTTATTTTGTTGCTCACCCCTACCACTTTGGGAGTTGTTCTATTTTGGTCCATATACTTTCAAATGTTTAAATTTAGTCTTTATACTTTCAATAAATCTTAAAATTAATTCTCATATTATTTGTCTGAAGTTAATTTTTATTGAATTTCGTAAGATAAAAATAATAATTTTCATTCAAGTAAAGACACAGTGTGAATATCTTTCTAAAATTTATAGAGGAGATGCTAATAGAGACTAATTTTTTATGTTTTGGAAAAGTAACTATAAACTTATTGTATAGACTAATTTTAAGATTTATTGAAAATGTAGGGACTAAATTTGAAAATTTGAAAGTACAAGAATTAAAATTGAACAAGTTTTAAAGTACTTAAACCAAATTGATATTTTAACTCATTTTTATATACTTTATTATTGTATCATTGACAACAGTACATATCTATTTGACAGTAAATACAGGCTTATTTCAGGTTCATATATGGATCAAGTACTGTCAAGATATTAATAAAACTTTGTTTCAAAGTTATATATATGTTTGAATTTCAAATCCTTATTTGAATTGTAATATGTTTTAAAGAAAAGTTAAATTATAAGTTTAGTTTTTAAACTTTTAGAATTGTATCTAAAAGTATCTGATATCATTTTTTAAACTTTATGGTGTGAATTTAAAAAAATTTCTAATAGGTTAGAGACCTATTAAATATAAAATTAAATGTTCAAAGATTTATTAGACATTTTTTAAAATTTAAGAATCTATAAAATTAAATTTAGTCCTTGAAAATAAATAACTTTTAGCCACTGAAAATAAATTATATAAAAAAAACTGAGTAGGAGCTCCTACTTGAAGTTTTAAATATCGATATCTACAAAAATGTTGATATCTCAATTTTATATCAATGTCGATGGAAATATTAATGCTGGATAGATATTCCTAGGAAAATTATGAAAATACAAAAATTATAAAAAAAATAAATAAGATTTCACCATTTTTAAATAAGTTAAAAACCCTATTATTACATTATTACCAAAACCCATTAGAATTCTTTACATGCATTTAAAAGGCAGGGAAAAAGAAGCTTATCATTTCATATCTGTGTTTAAGGGTGAGCAAACCAAACTGAAAAATCGAGCCGATCGATCGAAACCGACGGAACCGACGTCGGTCGTCGGTTTTATGACTTAGTCCATTGGTGGTAGGTTTTTCATATAAAAAACGACAAAAAAAATACCAATGAAATGTGTATTTTATATTAAGGAAAATAAAGGAGGGAGAGGAAAACAACATATGCTACAGCACATGGTTTTAAAAAACCATGTCTTCTCATAGTAGGTAATTATTACCTATGAAGTAGGTAATGATTACATATTTAAAAAATCACTTTTTATTTATTTTATTTTATTTTATATCTTTTTCTCTTTGGTTTGTTTCGTATCTACCCATCTCTCCTCCCTCCTCTCTTCCTCCTCTTCTTTGTGTTCACTTTCTTTCTCCTCTATGAATGATCTCTTCTCCCTTTCTCTCTTCACAGTTCTTTCATTGCTGCCCACCGGAGCCCATCCACCAACGGACCACTTGTTTTTCTTCTTCCACCTTCTACCTTCGCTGTTTTTCATATTTCTCCTTTTTATTTCTCTCTTCTCTATATTTATTTTTTTATTGAAGCTTTCTTCATCGCCTGCCCGAGCCCACTGTCGCCATGGACGACAACTTTTTTCTCAACAGCTCCAAATAAACCCAGAACTGAACGATTTTTGAGTGCGTTCAGTTGATCGGTTCCATAACCACTTTCGAAACCGACTATTATCGATCAATCAAAACCAACTTGTCGGTGATTGGCGTCAGTTTGAGCCCAAAACCGACGCCGCCCGACTGATGCTCACCCTTATCTGTGTTTGTAATTTGCTTAAATTATTTGATGTGATGACGTTTTTTAACCTTTGACCTTTCCCCCAGGTGAGATTGAATAAACAAATTTTGACTTTTTATTTGGAATGTTTCAAATACAGTTGGAGAATTTTACGGGTATGTTAAAAGAATTATTTATTTAGGCGCGTTTAATAACTATTTGAGTTTTGGTTTATATTTTTAAAAATTAAGCATATAAATATTATTTTGATATATGGATTTCCTTCTTTTGTTATTATTTTTTACATATGTTTTAAAAAATCAAGTCAAGTTTTTAAAATTAAACTTATTTTTGTTTTTAAAATTTGACTAAGAATTTGTTCACATGAGATTTCAAAATAGAAAGAAATTTAATTCGTGTAATTGAACTTAAATTGTATTGATTTTGTGTAGCGAAGTACAATCTCTAATATTTGATCATCTGATTCTTTCTCTCAAATGTATATTTTTCTTGAGGGTTATGCAGCTTGTTCTCGAATGTGAAGTTGTCTTGAGAGCTTTGTAGTTTGTTTTCGAATGTAGATTTGTCTCGTGGGTTTTGCAGTTTGTTATCGAATTAGATTTGTCTCGAGGACTTTGCGACTTGTTCTGGATGTTAAAGCCTTCAAAGTCTCTAGGCTGTGAAATCTTTTGGTTTTTGATTTGTTCGTGTTAAGAAAGTGTTTGATCTTCAAAAGTTTAGGAAGTTTTTTAATTTTTATTTTCTAAATTCTCTCTAAGTTTTCCTTTTGAGATTTTCAACTTCTGAACTCTTCAAATGAAGAGTGACTCTCCTATATAAAGCTCTCCATGGACACGTGAGCTTGGGCTTTAATGGCTTTTTAGACCCAATTACCGTTGGATTTTGGCTTTGTTGATTTTGGGTCTAATTAACCATTGGGTTTTGTTGGCTTTTGGCCTAATTTTACGAATTTGAGTTTTATTTAAGCTTGACTCAAATACTATATAACTTAATTTGACCAAACTAAATTTAATTATTTGATAAATTGATCATATTCAAGACATGTTGCACACATGTCAATTTAATAATTGGTCTCAAATTTAATAGTTTGTGATTTTGTCATTAATTTAAAAATAATGACATGATAATTTGTGGTTGACCAAAATTTCTCATTCGAAAGAATTTAAATGTTTTCTTACAAAACATAAAATCTATTATAGAGAAATGATGGAAAAATCAGTACAATTTTCAAAAATTAAAAATTAAAAATTAAAAAATAAATAGTTATGAAATGGGCTTTAATTAAACAAAAGTCAGTAGATTAAATTATTATTTTGATCTCAATACTTTATCATTCTACGACTTTGATCCCTTATTTTCATTTGGTTCATTTTTATTACTCTGTGTATATTGATTTAATAACTAGTGTTAATTTTAACTGTGAAAAAAAAAAAAAAAGTTAAAATGCTATTTTATTATCTGTATCTTGACTTTTTTCTATTTTAGTCCTATATTTTGGAAGTATCTAAATTTAGCATCCTACTTCTAATAAATCTTACATTATCACTCTCTTTGAGACACGAAAAGTCTCATCTTTCATCCAGGGAGGAGGGCTAGTTAATCAGGAAGAGGGAAGGAGACAAGGTTTTTTTTTTTTTTTTGGTCAAGTAAGCTAATTTAAACCTCAAACTAAAAGTGGGACTTTCTTTTATATTTATAGAGGGAAGGAGACAATGATTTTTTTTTTTTTTTTGGTCAAGTAAGCTAATTTAAACCTCAAACTAAAAGTGGGACTTTCTTTTATATTTATAGAGGGAAGGAGACTGCTTTTTTTTTTTTTTTTTGGTCAAGTAAGCTAATTTAAACCTCAAACTAAAAGTGGGACTTTCTTTTATATTTATAGAGAGGGAAGAGACTAACATTAAATACTTTCAAAATATAGAGATTAAAATAGGATAACTATATAGATGGGCTTCGAAAGGAGTCTATTTTCAATTTTGTCCAACTTTATTGTTATTTACAAATGTCTGACAGCTATTTTTTATAACATAAAAAGTCCCATCTCATTGAACTCAAAAAACAAAAAAAAAATCCGTCTCATTTATCGAACTCTCCCGTCTAATATGAATTCAAATAAAGAAGTATGTCTCACGTAAGGAAATCATGCGGTTCATTTTTTTTAAAGTTGAATTATAGATTCTTGCAATTGGAAGAACGACATTTCATCATGCAACATTATTTCTGATAGTTTGTAATCCACATAATTTTCTCTCTCTGATAGTTTGTAATCCACATAATTTTCTCTCTCGTTCAAGCATCTGTCATATATGTTATGGGTACAACAATACTACCTATATAGTGGAATATATATATATATACACACACACACACACACACACACGTTGTATATAAAATATATATATATTTATGGTTATCTTACCTAAATATACATGATATATATTTAGTGTACATTATGAATTGGAGAATGAATAAAATCGGTTTACAATATATATAACACATGGAATGACACAACAATATATATTAAATGTACTTATATGTTTAAATAGTATATATTTATGCTTATCTTACTTAAATATACATGTAGAAATGCCTTGAATATGTTATCTGGTGCTCCAAAAGACCAAGTACGGGAAGCACCTTGGTGGGGGTTCGGGGGCAACGCCCCCGAACCTAAGTGATATGGAGATTAGTTTATTTTTCGTGATTTTGGGCTTTTTGGCATATTCTGTATTAGGATTAGATGGGTATCATATATAAACCCTCTAAACTCTTATCTGAGACATATCTGTATTTTGTATTCAGTTTTTCTCCTCAAGATAATAAAACTTCTCTCTCCCTCTGCCTGTAGACGTAGCTAACACATCGTTAGTGAACCACGTAAATCTGTGTGTCATTTTTATTTGTTCTGTATTTCTTGTTTGTCGTCTGCTTCCGTTTTAACAAACTGGTATCAGAGTCAGGCCCCTGACTTAGCAATGTCGGTAGAATCCTCGGGTATCGAACAAAGAAGGTGAACTTTAAAGGCGTAGTCATAGTGAATCCATGGTTGAGCATTCGGATGCGGTGTACTCCAGTGAGGAGTTGATAGCGCGGTGTACTCTAATGAAAAGTTGACACCACAGTATACTCCAGTGAGGAGTTGTCAGTAATTTGCTAGAGTGTAATTCAGAGGGATGACTATTTGAGGGGAGGCTCAAGGTGGTACTTTGTTTGATGGGAGGATTGTTGGGATTGTTGGGAGTGCAACCAAAGTCCCACATTGGTTAGATAAGGGGAAGACCATGAGTTTATAAGTGAGAGACACTATTTCCATGGTATGAGACATTTTGGGTGAAACAAAAAACAAAGCCATGAGGACTTATGCCCAAAGTGGATAATATCATACCAATGTAGAGATCTGTCCATAAATACTTTAAAAAACATGTCAAACACAACTTAATCAACCTTTTTTTTCCTCTCAAAGCACTAAAGTACAACACTCTAATTAAAAGTCATCTCAACCAAATAGAAATGTTACAAAAACACATTTCATTGTTCTTCTTCCAAAAAAGAGTTGCTATTTTGATTCAATGCTTTGAATGGAAGCCTTCAACTCCATCTGAATAGTGGGCCTAGAAGATGACATAACAGTTTGTTTCCATAGAGAACCTGGCTCACTTAAAATGCTTGCATCTTGGTAAAGTTCATATACAGAAACTGCATTCTCCTTCAAGCTACTCATCACTGAAACACATTTGATTTCTTCTGGATCTACCAGTAATTTGTTATCTCCATTTTTCCACCCAATCAACTTCAATTACAAGCCATTAAAATAAGCCCATTAGCCCATTTCAAAGCCCAAACTCTTAAATGGGCCTAATTATAGAACTTATCATAATTTTCAAAATTTTGAAAAATATTTTTTCTTTTATATATATAGTCAAGCATCATAAACAAAAAAAATTTAAGAATGTTTTTCTTCTTCTTTTTGCAAGAGGAGGAGATTTGTTTACCTTTGGTGGGCTGCCCATGACATTGGTGGAATAGAGCCTGGCATTATCAACAAGTTTGCAGTATTTGGAAAAGGCTCTTGCAAATCTTTTGTGGGAATTCAACTGTGACTTCACCCTCACAGCCCTTCCAACCATTACCGCTCTCCTATTTACTCATCCGAATACAATTTAACTGTCACTTTCATAACCAACAAATTCATAATTTGAAAAAACATTTAAACGGTTGAGAAATTATATATATTTTTTTTACCAAAAATATGATACTTGTATGTTGTTCGTACCTTATGCCTCTAATAACAGCCAAATGGGCGTCGGAAACAACTCCAACCAATTCAATTCTATAAGGCTTTCGATCTTTTCGTACCATCCCATCGAAATCATACTGTTGTTCTTCATCTGGACTCATTTGTTCCCAATAATTTTCAGTGACAGTGCCATCTTCTGCAACCTTGTAGCCAACTCCCATACGATATCGATATTTGTGAACATTTCTCGCCATATGAATCGTTTGTTCCACATATGGCTCCCATGAAAGAGTTCCATCCATTATCACATCTCTACCTTCGTTTAGTGCCGTCACCAACAACGATGATGCAGCATCCGTCGACGATTGGTGCACCTAATCAACAACAAAATTTTACATTCTAACTTTATAAGTACATAATATTTTAGAGGCAAATTAGAAGAAAAATTGTGAATTAAGTCCCAATGACGCTACTTCTTAAGGTAAAGTGTGTTAGAGAGAGAGAAAGAGATACCAGTTCAGAGGTTTGAAGCATGTCGTCAGGGCAACCCATGGAGTTAATTGCTCTATATACGACATCAGTTTCTTTGAAAGCGTCAGCCTCAACCACTATGGCTTTTGCTTCAGCTTCTGACCAAAATGGCCTACAAAGTTAGATTCAAATGGATATCATTTTATGGCTCAATTATGTTAACCCTCCATTTCACATCAAGAAAGTTCAATAAATGATTTTAAATTCTTTATTGCATTTTGAAAAAGTGTAATTAACTTTCTTTGTTTAGATGTTCACCGGTAAGGAAGACAAAATAAAATGAAAAAATTAAATAAGTAATTTATCTCAAAATTCTATAAAATCCTATCGTTTTGATTATAACTTTCTTTTACTTAAAAACTATCTCAAATCATTCTGTTTTGTGTCATAATCCACATCAAAATTCATTTGAAATCCATCCATCTATATTTGAAATAACTCAAAATCGGAACAACCAGACAAACCATAACGTACGTACTCTTTGAGAATATCCTTGAGGACAGTGCTTTTGCCGGCTCCCATTCCGCCGCCCATGAGAAGGAGAACGGGACTCCTCTGGCTGAGGGCCACCGGTGCCATAACATCGGTGCATTTAGAATCGGCCTCCACTCCGCCTCCATTTATTGCTTTTATTTCGTCCACTAAAGTCGATATAACCCTCGTCACTTTCAGCTCCTTCGTCACCTTCTCAAACCTTTGCTTCCTACACTTTCATTACAATTATGGTTAATTAGCTTAATTAACCCTATACATTTGCTCCTTCTCGGGTTTCAATTTGATCTTCATATATTTTAATTTATTCTCATTCTAATTGTTTAATTGATTTTGAATCATAATATAGCTAGCTAACACATTTAGCAAAAGAGAAAAAATAAGTTCATTGTCACATAAATAAACAACAATATTGCACATTCATTGTAGTAGTAAAAATGACGATTTTTGAAATTTGACTAGAGTTCAAATATTTAAGGAAAATACTTGGGTGCAGCCCTACTGCACCCAAGTGTTGTGCATTCCACTTTACAATCACAAGTTTTTTTTTTCAATTTTTTTTTCTTGTGGTTGTAAAGTGGGTTGCACAACACTTGGGTGTAGTCCAGGCTGCACCCAAGTTGTGCTCAATATTTCATATATAATAGACCAAATTGAAGCTAAACTCTCAAAATTAGTTTGAAACTTTTGAAATAGGGAAAAAAATAGTTTTACTCTAAACTTGACCATGTGTATTCAATTTTCATCTCAATTTGTTAGTTGCATTACATTTGACCCTAAACGTACATAAGTGTTGCAATGGTATCTTTTTTTGTTCAATTTTCGCTAATTGACCCACTAATTTTGACAAAAAGTAATGTAAAAATCTCCCCCCAAAAAAAAAAAAAAAAACTCATTAATGTTAAGTTTGATGGTGCACAATTTTGACTTAAATAACTCTGCCAAAACTTTCACTATTTTTATCTGAAAAATTAAGCTCTCACGTCGTTTCTTTCTAAAATCCTATCAATTCCATATGAGACGTATATTTTATAATTCATTAAACACATGAAAATATACTTTTAACATTTCTTGAAATTAAAAATTATCATAATGTACAAATTGCAACACTTATTTAAGTTTAAGATAAATATTCTAACACTTAGCCAAATTTAAGGTACAATTTGATAATAAATTGAGAATTTATGGTACAAATTGAAACTAGATTAAAATTCAACCCAAATTATATTAACCAAACCTATATGCTCACTTCCACATGTTGTTGAACTCATGAAAAAAAAAAACAAAAAAGAAAAAAAGAACTTAACCAATAAATATTTGTAACTGTAATTTTTGTTAAAATTACTCGAATAATTTTCGACATTTAATCTATTAATCAGATATCATTTAAACCTAATTAAGTAAACCTAAACATGTTAATGTATTAGCTTATTTAAAAAAAAAAAAAAAAAGTGTTAATGTATTAGCTTTATAATTGATTTTGAATGGGAGAATAGAGATTTTAAAAGAAAAAGGGAGAATAGAGAAAAATAACCTTGTGGCGGCCATCACAAAGCCTTTCAATTTTGTCTTGTGCTCAGATTCATCGGTCAACGCCTGCAATTAACCCAACAAAATCTAATTATTTAGGCCCCATTTGATTTTTAATTTTTGATTTTTAAAAATTAAGCTTGTTTTCTCCCAATTTCTCTACAATGGTTTCCATCTTCATTAAAGAAACATTTAAATTCTTAGCCAAATTTTAAAAACAAAAACAAGTTTTTGGAAACTATTTTTTTTAGTTTTCAAAACATGGCTTGGTTTTTGAAAACATAGGTAAAAAGTAGATGACAAATAAGTAAAATCATAGGTGGAAGTAGTATTTATAGGCTTAATTTTCAAAAACCAAAAACCAAAAACCAAATTGTTATCAAACGGGGCCCTAATTAATTCTATTGTTAAAATTATTGCCTATGTCTAGGCTTGTCAAAATTTTCAATTGCCATTTCTTCAAAAAGAAAAAATCAATTGCGAAATCAATGATTATAGTGTTAGTATTGATACCCAAAACTTTTACATCAACGAAATTGTATGGAATTAAGTACTTTTAGTTGTTTTAAAAAAAATCGTAGTTAAGGCTCCATTTGATAATCAATTAGTTTTTAATTTTTAGTTTTTGAAAATTAATCATATAAATACTACTTTCATCTATAGGTTTCCTTATTTTATTATCTACTTTTTAGATATGTTTTTAAAAACTAAGTCAAGTTTTGGAAACTAAAAAAAATCGTTTTCAAAAACTTGTTTTTGTTTTTGGAATTTGACTAAGAATTCCAATATTTTTATAAGAAAGAGGAAATTCATTGTAGATAAATGATGAGAAAATAAACACAATTTTTAAAAACCAAATGGTTATCAAACGGGGTTTAAGTTTTTCTTAAATATATCATAGAACATTAAAATGTTTAATTAATTAAAAATTTTCATTAGTCAACTTAAGTATAGTTCAATTGGTTAAGGACCTTAAAGTATTATACCATTGACCAAAAAGTTAGAAGTTTAAATTTTCCTCACCACATGTGGTTGTACTCTAAAAAATAAAAATAAAACCTTCATTACTTTAATTCAATTTTGAAATTTTGGGAACCACATATTAAAAAGGAGGAAAATTTTCATGCCTATCATGTAGAGATTTTAGTCAAGATGAGAAGTTTTATTCAACTTTGTCACAATTTGGATTAGTACAAAGGATGATATAATGAGATAGAGATTTACTATCGCTCAAAAAACTACAAAATAAATAAATATCCATTTTGAAAAGTAATCCATTAGTTTATACACTAATTCTCTCTTTCAAATCAATCAATATATGAAAATCCGACCAAATAATTCACAATTTCAATTAATTCACCTACTTTTTCATTACATTTAATAAATATTTGGAAAGGTTAAATTATAAATTTGGTCCCTATAATTTTGAGAAAGTTAAAATTTAGTCTCTATGATTTTAAATGTTAGAATTAAGCTGTAGTGACTATTTATGAGAGTTTTATCAAAACATTGGAACTACTTATGAGGTTTTATCAAACCAATAAAGACGAAATTCTAACTTTTAAAATCATAGAGGCTAAATTCTAACTTTTTCTAAATTCTAGAGACCAAATTTATAATTTAACCTATTTAAAAATGGGCCGCAAGCTTCATAGAGCCAGAAATATCTTATACATAAAATTTAAATTAATGTATATTGTTATGCATTCAAATTTCAAAGTAACAAATATATACTCATTTATCAAATAATATTAAATAAATTGAAAAGTAAACGTATAGAATAAAGTTTTGCCATAAAATATTAAAGAAAATGCAATATCATTATATAATATAACACGGTTGGCAATATACTAATATTAATTATTTCAGATTTGATGGATAATGCGTGGAGATGTCATATGTTATTTTAATATTAATGAAGGTACATCTCAACCACTTCTATAAATTACATTTACATCTAACTATTGATATTGAAAAAGTCAAGGAGCCATTAAAAAATCAAAAGGGAAATGACTTTACGAAAGCACCTTTTAATGTTTTTTAATCTTTAATAATGTTAAAGACTACGACTCTCTACATATCTCTACAGTGATACGATATTGTCTACTTTTGACATAGCCTTCATATTTTTAATATGTGATTTTGATCACACCCCTAACAAATAATATTTCATAACAATAACTAAATTGTTTTATAAGGATTAATCCTACCTTCTTTTTATAAACTATTAATATCATCATTCATACAACTATAATTTCTAAAGAAATAATAAATATTGGTTTTGTTTGATAACAAACAAAAAAATAAATAAATTGAAGTAATATTTATATGCTTAATTTGTTTAAAAGAGATTATCAAACAAAACACAATAATTTACATTATTATTGAATGCCAAAAGAAAATAAATTAAAAAAATAGAAATAACTACTTAAAAAAACATAATTTTTAACCTTTGACTTTTTCCCAAAACAAATTCTATTCTTAATTTTTTGGATTTTAAAAAATTAATTTGTTCGTTAAAACTACAACTTGGCTCCAAAACTATTGATGTCGTGTTTATTTAATTTCAAAATTTTAAAAATGCTTGTGTCTAAACTCAACTTTGGAACTTATTGAATATCTTTAGGTAAATTGGATTATCTGACATGATATCAAATATAACAAAATAAGTTTGCAACTATTTTCGAGCAAGTAAAGCTAACAAAGTGGAGTTCGGCTAACGAGACGCCCTAACTCAATTAATGACATTGTTGGAATAAAAATTTTGGTCAATCAGAAATTGTCATGTCATTAATTAAAACTTGGTGACAAAATTATTTATTTAATTAGGGATTATTTAAATTTGCAAGTATCCCTAAATTAAATTAAGACAAACCCAAATATGCAATTGAGTTATATGAAATTTGGGCAATTTTAAACAAAGCCCAAATGGGAGGCCCTAATCTAGCAGAGTTTAAGCCCAAAGTCAACTAGGCTCACTCCAAAGGCCAAGACCAAAGTCAACTATGCACAATCTAAAGGACCTGACCCAAAGTCCACCAGGCCCAGTCCAACAGTCAGGCCCAAGCCCACTTGGGAGCCTTGGGGAACTCTATAAATAGAGAGCTCCCTCCTCCATTTTGGAGGTTCAGAAGTAGAAACTATCCAGAGAACTTAGAGAGAATTCAAAAACAAAGATCAAAATACTCTCTAGACTCTTGAAGATCAAACATTCTCTGAACCAGAGCCTTGAAGACTAGAAGACTTTGAAGATCGAGAACAAGCTGCGAAGCCCTCGAAATAAATATACATTCGAGAACAAGCTGCGAAAGCCCTCGAGACAGATTCACATTCGAGAACAAGCTACAAAGCCCTCGAAACAAATCCACATTCGAGAACAAGCTGCGAAGCCCTCGAGACAATCTACATTTGAGAACAAGCTGTAAAGCCCTCGAGACAAATCTACATTCGAGAACAAGCTGCAAAGCCCTCGAGACGGATGTACATTTGAGAGAAAGAATCAGAGGAACAAATTAGAGATTGTACTCCACTACATTCAAATTAATACAAATTAAATTCATGTACACGTGTCTCATTTCTCTTTCTTTGTTGAAATCACGTGCAAACAAATTGGCACGCCCAGTGGGACAATCTCTACCTCTCATCTCTTTCTCTCATCTCAAAGCACAATTGAAGTGATGTCATTCAAGACTTCTTCGATGATCTCTGTCATGAGCAATTTGTACATGGGTTCTACCACTCATAGTTGCTCTAATGAACTAAGGTTGGAAGAAGATGAAGTAGCGACGCTACCGGGGGCATCGACTAACAACAAGTTCCTGGTCAAGTGTAACCCTTTGTTCGATTTCGATTCTGACGTAGTGTCTGTCATGATGACTGAAACAAACACTATAGAAGAAAGAATGGAAAAGATGCAGGAGAAAATCAACAACTTGATGAAGGCGATTGAAGAAAAAGATTCTCAAATCGCATACTTAAATACCCAGATTGAGAACCAAAATGTCGCTGAGTCAAGTCAAACTCCCGTCGTCAAGGATCGCAATAAAGAAAGGGTAGTTGTGCAAGAAGATCAACCACAACAGTCCACTTCGATTGCTTCATTATCTGTCCAACAACTTCAGGACATGATAACAAACTCCATTAGAGCTCAATATGGTGGGGCTCCTCAAAGTTCTCTATTGTATTCTAAACCATATACTAAGAGAATCGATAATTTGAGAATGCCAACTGGATATCAACCACTAAAGTTCCAACAATTTGATGGAAAAGGCAACCCTAAGCAACACGTTGCTCATTTCATCGAGACATGCAAAAATGCTGGTACACGAGGAGATCTACTGGTTAAACAGTTCGTACGAACACTGAAAGGGAACGCATTCGACTGGTATACTGATCTAGAGCCTGAGTCGATAGACAGTTAGGAACAGTTCGAAAAGGAATTTCTCAACCGCTTCTACAGCATAAGACAAATTATCAGCATGTTCGAGCTCACCAACACTAGACAACGAAAAGGTGAACCCGTTGTCGACTACATAAATCGTTGGAGAGCCATGAGTCTCGATTGCAAAGATCGCCTCACTGAACTGTCAGCTGTGGAGATGTGCATTCAAGGCATGCACTGGGAACTTCTTTACATCCTTCAAGGTATAAAGCCTCTCACATTTGAAGAACTAGCAACTCGTGCCCACAACATGGAGCTAAGTATTGCTAGTCGATGAGACAAAGACCTTCTAGTCCTTAACATAAGGAAAGAGGAAAATAACATCTATGAGACTTTAGAAGAGTCTATGGTTGTAAATACAACCCCTCTCAAGTTGTCTTCGAAAGACAATAGGGTTGAAAAGCGACAAGGAAATGAAAGGCGTCACTTAACTTTGAAGGAAAAACAGAAAAAAGTTTATCCTTTTCTTGACTCTGACATTCCTGACATGTTAAAGCAACTACTGGACACACGAACGATCAAGCTTCCAGAATGTAAACGACCGGAAGAGATGGAAAAAGTCGATGATCCCAAGTATTGCAAGTATCATCGAGTTATCAGTCATCCAGTGGAGAGGTGCTTCATCCTAAAAGAGCTAATTCTAAGATTAGCTAAAGAAGGAAAAATTGAGCTAGATCTCGATGAATTAGCTCAAACAAATCATGCTGCAGTGACAACAGACACATGCAGTCAAATGCACTCTTGTCCGCTTTATGATTAAGGAGTGTGTCTAGTCCAATTTGGAACCTTGGAACCTGTATCTATTTGGTTTCAACATAAGGTACCAAAAAAATAAACTTCAAGACATGGTCAAACCTACCAAACTTCAAGATTTCCTTCCAGTGGAAAAAGGGGAAGAAGATTTGGCAAGTTCATACTGCACCAATGCAGAAGAAATTGATGATTCAAAAGAAGCCGAGCAAAGGACTTCTGTCTTCGAACGCATCAAGCTTTCAACTACTCGACCTTCAGTCTTCCAAGGGATGAGTATGGCCGCGACAAACAAAGAAAACCAATGTCTAACTTCTGTCTCAACTCGACCTTCAGTCTTCAAAAGGCTAAGTGTCTCCACATCGAAGAGAAATCAACCTTCAACATCTATCTTTGATCGTCTCAAAGTAACAAGCTATTAACATGAAAGGAATATGAAATCCTTAAAGGTGGAACTGTTCGATGAAGTGAACAATGACAAAAAGATTCACAGTCTTGTTCCTTCCCGTATGAAAAGGAAGTTTTCTGTTCTCACAAACACAGAAGGTTCCTTGAAGGTGAAGAAAAATGTCATAATCTTAACAAATCCTATAAATGAAGGATCTGATCAAGACCATGATGTAGACAAAATCATCTAAGATGTAAAGAAAGTTCCTCATCGCAAGAGCCTAAACTGCACGATGCTTCTGGCCCGCACGAGCTTAAAAGGTGAACGACTCAAAAAAAAATTTCATTGAACTACGTTATGACTTGATTCCTTTCCTTAAGGGTACGTAGGCAGCTTAAAGAACTTTTAAGTTCAGTCTAAAAAAATATATATATATATATATATATATATATATATATATATATATATATATATATATATATATATATATTTCATCCCAGGAATCAAGACATTGCAGGTTGAATGCATACGAGCGAGCTTCAACCCCTTCAAGTTTGGTTCGTCACTCACTCCAATAAAGTTTGAGCTTTAACCTCTTCAAGTTTGGTTCGTTGCTCACCCCTCTAAAGATCGAGCTTCGTTCCCTTCAAGTTTGGTTTGTGGCTCACTCGCTCTAAAGTTTAGGTTTCACTCTCCTCCAAGTCTGGGGTTCGCGATTCACCCTTTCAAGTGTTCAAGTTTGAGTTTTGCTAACTTTAAGCTTAAGTTCAAACATCACTTACTTAAAGTTCAAGTTTGCACTTCGCTCTCTTCAAGTTTAAGTTCGAACGTTGATCGCCCACAAGTTTGGTGATTCGCCTTCAAGTTCGGCGTTCCGCCTCAAAATACAGCACTACGCTTACTAGTACGGCGCTTCGCCTCTAAGTTCGGCATTCTGTTTCCAAGTCAGGAGGTTCCATTCGTCGATGTTTGCTCATCCGCCAAGACAAGAGGCTTTGTCCGTCGACATTTGCTCCTCCGCCAAGTCAGGAGGATTCGTTCATCGACGCTCACTCCTCCCCCAAATCAGGAGGTTTTGTCCATCGACATTGTCTCCTCCACCAAGTCATGAGGCTCCGTCCGTTGATGCTTGTTCTTCTGACAAGTAAGAAAGTTTTGTCCATCGACGCTTGCCCTCAACGCTTGCTCATCCGCAAAGTCAGAAGGGTTTGTCCGTCAATGCTCGCTCCTTCATCAAGTCAGGAGGCTTCGTCTATCGACGTTTTCTCCTCCACCAAGTTAGAAGGCTTCGTCCATCGACGTTTGCTCCTCCATCAAGTCAGAAGGAGTTGTCCATCGACGCTCGTTCCTTTCCTAAGTCAGGAGGCTCAGTCCGTCGATGCTCGTTCCTCCCACAAGTAAGAAGGTTTCGTCCATCGATGTTTGCTCCTCCGTCAAGTCAGGAAGCTTTGTTCATCGACACTCGTTCCTCCACCAAGTTAAGAGGTTCCGTCCGTCGACACTTAATCCATTTCCAGGTCTAAAGCTTTGTCATCGCTTCTTCTCCAAGTCTGAACGCTTCTTCGTCGCTTCTTCTCAAAGTTCAAATGCTTCGTCGTCGCTTCTTCTCCAAGTCCAAATGCTTCATATCCGCTTCTTCTTCAAGTTCGAAGGTTGCGCCGTCACTTCGTCTCCAAGTTCGAAGGTTGCGCCATCTCCCTGCAGTCTCCTAGTTCGAAGGTTGCGCTATCGCTTCTTATCTAGGTCCGAACGCTTCATCGTCACTTTTTCTCCAAGTTCGAGGGTTACGACGTCACTTCGTCGCCAAGTTCGAAGGATGCGCTGTCGCCTCGCCTTCAAGTTCAAAGGCTTCGTCGTCGTTTCTTTTCCAAGTTCGAAGGCTTCATCGTCGCTTCTTCTCTAAGTTTAAAGGCTTCATCATAATTTCTTCTCCAAGTTTGAAGATTGTGCCATCGCCCTGCCATCTCCAAGTTTGAAGGTTGCACCATAGCCTCGTCTTCAAGTTCAAAGGCTTCGCTGTCACTCCGCCATCTTCAAGTTCGAGGATTTTTGTCGATTCATCTTCAAGTTGATGAGGGTTATTTGGAGAAATAGTGAGATAAAGTTTCCTAAAAAAAATTGAGGAAAAAGTTAACAAAAAAAAATTGCAAAAAAAAAAAAGAAAAAAAAGGTGCAAAAAGAAAAGGGCGAAGCTAACAAAAGGAGGACCATCCTTAACTCCACCTAAGTTAGGAATTGAGTAAGGATTTGGTCACCTCCAAAGTTGGAACGAATCCAAGGGTGAAGCAGAACCACGATGAATCAAAGTGGAAGGCGGACCATCCTTAGCCTAAGCTAGGAGTTTGGTCACCTTCAAAGTTGAAGCAACGAGGACGTCGAAGCTGCCAAAGGTGCCATCCTTAATTCCGCCTGAATTAGGGGTTGGTCACCTTCAAAGTTGAAGAAGACGCCGAAGCTGTCGAAAGGTGCCATCCTAAATTTCGCCTGAATCAAGGGTTGGTCACCTTCGAAGTTGAAGAAGACGTCGAAGCTGTCGAAAGGTGTTATCCTAAATTTCGCCTGAATCAGGGGTTAGTCACCTTCGAAGTTGAAGAAGTCGTCGAAGCCGTTGAAAGGTGCTATCCTAAATTCTTCCTGAATCAAGGGTTGGTCACCTTCGAAGTTGAAAAATACATCTCAAAGTTGAAGAAGACATCTTAGCTGCAAGCAAGAATAAGAAAAACAAGGAGCATATATATTGTTTAAAAAAAAAATTACCTACCTGTTTACCTTATGATATTCTCTTCTATAGGAAAAATATTTGCAAGTCTTGCAAATGTAAAAAGAAAAAAAAATGTAAAAACAAAGTAAAAAAATCGAAAAAAAAAACGTAAAAAAAAAAAAGAAAAAGAAAGAAAAAAGAAAAAAAATCTTTAAAAAAAAAGAAAAAAAATGGGACTTGTCTATTCCTCATTCCTCAATTTGAAGCTACACTCACTCTTTGTTGATGTGAATTGATGGAAGACCCATCTCATCTATTTATAGTGGAGGAAAAGATAAAATCACATCTAATTTGAATTTAAAGATAATGCTAAGAAGATCAAATCAAAACCAATTTGAATCCAAAGATCATGTAGGATTCAAATTTTGGGATATTAAAGTTTGAATTTTGGGATGAGTTGACTACAAACTCAAATCCAAATTATATTCCAAAATTCAAATCGAAATCGTGCAGGATATCATCTCAAATTAAATTTTGGCATATCTTATCTCAAATTAAAAATTGACTGGAAGCCAAATTAAAATTCTATTCCAAATCTAAAGTTAAAATTTGGTAGAATTTTATCTCAAAAGGCAAAGTTTGGGCATAATCCAAATTTTATCTCAAATCAAAATTTGATTGAAATTCAAATTCAAGTTCTATTCCAATTCCAAAATATAATTGGATAGACTTTTATCTCAAAAAGTGAAATTTGGACACTCCAAATTCAAGCTTCAAATTCAAATTCATTGGTAGGTTCTAAACTATGCCCTAAATAAAAAAATGGGTATAATTTGAATACTACTTAAAATTCAAATTAGATAAAATTCAAATTTTGAAATAAGAAGAACATAAATTCTACTGAAATTCAAATCAAAATTCAATGCCAAGTAAGAAAATCAAAATTATGACCCAAATTCATATTTTGATGAATTGGCACATCAAATGGAGTCCAATTTAGGAGCAAATACCTTAAATTTTGATTCCAAATTATCTTTTTCGAGATTCACTCACACATACTAGTGCATAAATCTCGAAAAGGGGGCATTTGTTGGAACAGAAATTTTGGCCAATCAGAAATTGTCATGTCATTAATTAAAACTTGGTGACAAAATTATTTATTTAATTAGGGATTATTTAAATTTGCAAGTATCCCTAAATTAAATTTAGGCAAACCCAAATATGCAATTGGGTTATATGAAATTTGGGCCAATTTTAAACAAAGCCCAAATGGGAGGCCCTAATCCAGCAAAGTTTAAGCCCAAAGTCAACCAGGCTCACTCCAAAGGCCAAGACCAAAGTCAACTATGCACAGTCTAAAGGACCTGACCCAAAGTCCACCAGACCCAGTCCAACAGTCAGGGCCAAGCCCACTTGGGGGCCTTGGGGAACTCTATAAATAGAGAGTTCCCTCATGTATTTTGGAGGTTCAGAAGTAGAAACTCTCCAGAGAACTTAGAGAGAATTCAAAAATAAAGATCAAAATACTCTCTAGACTCTTGAAGATCAAACATTCTCTGTACCAGAACCTTGAAGACTAGAAGACTTTGAAGATCGAGAACAAGCTGCGAAGCCCTCGAAATAAATCTACATTCGAGAACAAGCTACAAAAACCCTCGAGACAGATTCACATTCGAGAACAAGCTACAAAGCCCTCGAAACAAATCCACATTCGAGAACAAGCTGCGAAACCCTCGAGACAAATCTACATTTGAGAACAAGCTGTAAAGCCCTCGAGACAAATCTACATTCGAGAACAAGCTGCAAAGCCCTCGAGACAGATGTATATTTGAGAGAAAGAATCAGAGGAACAAATTAGAGATTGTACTCCACTACATTCAAATTAATACAAATTAAATTCATGTACACGTGTCTCATTTCTCTTTCTTTGTTGAAATCACGTGTAAACAGACATGTTTAAGAGTGATTTTGAAATAAGTTTGACTACAAAAGTGATTTTAACTATTCAAAATCACTCCCAAAACATATTCAAAATCAATTTTTATGGAATAAAAATCGTGTTTAAAAGTGTAAAATCAAATACTAATTAAGTTGATTTTGAATGATTAAAGGTATATTTCAGAATAATTTTGAACACGATAAAAGTGACTTTTGACCATTTCAAAATCACTCCCAAATATGCTTTATAAGATAATACGGTAGTTGTTGTATTTGTAGTCGTACCTGAGAAACCATTTGAGGAGCTTTGTCCCAATGAAAAGCAAAGTAGCTCAAAATACAAGTCTCCAACTCTTCAATGAGCTTTGCATAGAGTGAATCTGCATCATTTTCATTAGCCAAATACTCATAGATTGATTCCTCACACCCTTTTTTCTTCTTCAAATAATCGTTCATCAGCTTCTTCAACCTTGGGCACTCCCCTGCGTCTGTAAATCCCAATTGCCTCGCTGCGAGCTCTCACAAAACCCAGTTTTGAGCTTGAGAATGAAGCTAGAAATTTTCATAGATTTTGACTTTGATATATATATGTATAATCTTTATCTTAAATGTAGACGATACTAAGTTTACGCAAGGTGATGCTTTGTAAACTGATTGAAACTTTGGTCAAGAAAATGATCCACTTAAGAGGAAGAAAAGTTTAAAAAAATTCTACTAATTGCTTAAAAATTTGAAGAATAAATTAAATTTTTTTGTCTCGCAAGTGACTTCTTCCTATGTGCTAAAATTACATGTAAGTTTACCATCAGCTACATTTGATAATTATAGAACTTGAAACTTTTTAATTAAATAATAGAGATTAAATTGAAAAAACACTAAAAGTCTAAAATATATACTTTACCCCATTTTTCAGTTAATATTTACTTATTCACACCAGTCAGTAGATATTTTTCTACTCATTAGTCACTGTCTAATGTCTATCGTTACAAATTTGATAACTATTTATTGTTTTAAAAAAAAAAAACAAAACAAAACTCTCTTTTTTCTTTCCCTTTATGCATTCATCTCTCGCAAGTATAAAAAAAAATGATCTAGATAATGAATAATAGTGAATAATTCGTACATGGTTGTTATTACTTATGTACAAATTACAACTCGGAGAGAGAATCGGAAAAAGTAAGAGAAAAAATAAATATTTTTTGCCTTTTTGAAAAAAGTAAATAGCCGTCAAATTTTAACTGTCGTTAAGTTGAAGAGTGAATAGATAAATATTAATACTTACCAACATAGTCGGGGAACGCTTCGACGCTTCCAGCCCGGCCGAATTCCGTCCGTCCGATCACCGGCACGATTTTCTGATCCTCGACGACGGCCGCCGATGACCTCCAATTCCGGCCCCAGCTATAACGCGTTCCTGCTGCGGCCACGACGCCGACCAACGACACGGCGATAATCCGAGCCTGGTTGACGATTCCTCCGCCATTTCCGCCGAGATCTGAACCACAAAACACCATATTTAATCACAAACCCAGAAAAAATTTAAAAAAAAAAAAAAGAAAGCGTTTCTCCTGACGCCGGAGAGAAAAAGAGAGAGTTACCTGTGAGCTTCATGTCGGTCGTCGGAGAGATATCTCCGGCGGCGAGTGTGCAGTGGAAGATAAGTGAGGAAGAAGAAGGGCTATGGAGAACACGGCGGCAGTGTGGTTCTCAGTAGACGACAAGTTTTGCTTGGAACAGCTCAACAAATTAAATGGACGAAACTGTCATTTTATATCGATTCTCGTTTTTATTTTTCAACTTTCAATTATTCTCTCCTGATAATTCTTAAATCTTGTTTTATTGTTATGCGAAGATATTAATGTAATTTTTTTAACTGCTACAAATTTTTTCAACTTTTATACTTTTTTTTTGTTTCACCCAAAAGCATCGTACCAATGGATGTAATCTTACCACACTTATATTATATTGATTTGATTGAGAAATTTCGGTCAATCTCCAATTGTCACGTTATTATTTCAAATTAATGACGAAACTATCAATAATTAAATTTGGGATTAATTATAAGTTGACATGTGTCCGAAATTTAATTTAAAGAAAAAAATTGGCAAATTCTAAAAATTAAAATGCCACATGTCTTCATTATGACAATTTGACCAAACAATTAAATTAAATTTACTCAAATTGAGTTATATGAAATTTAGGTCAAAATTAAATAAGACCCAAATCCAAATGATTAAGCCCAAGCCCACATATGCCATGATTGGGCCCAAAGGCCGCTAAAGCCCAAGCCCACATATGCCATGAAAACTCTATACATAGAGGAGCTCTCATTCATTTCAAGGTTCGGAAATTTCATTCTCCAGAGAACTAAGAGATAATTGAGAGCAAAGAAGACTAAAGTCCTTAGGTGTTAAATGTTCCCTAAAGTCCTTAGGTACTGAACGCTTCAAGACAAGTTCTTAGGTGTTGAACTCTCTTTGAAGACCAAAGACTCTTCAAGACCAGTCCTTAGATGCTGAACACTCCTTGAAGTGCTGAACACTCTTGAAAGACCAAGGACCCACCAAGACAAGTCCTTAGGTGCTAAATGTTTCTTGAAGACAGAAGACTCTTCGAAGACCAAAAATGCTTTGAAGACTAGTAGACTTGAAGACTTTAAAGACCAAAATATCTTTGAAGACAAGCCAAAGACATTTAAAGCGTACAAGACTCCATGACTTCGATCGTATCTTCAAAATGATCAACAAGCCAATGGCCAATCCAACGATCAACAAGCCAATGGCTTATTCAACGATCAACAAGCCAAAGGTCGATCCAAAGATCAACAAGCCAAAGGCTGATCCAATAAGGTCAACAAGCCAAAGGCCGATCAAAAAGACCAACAAGTGCACTTGAGAACAAGCTTTCAGCCCTCGAGACATTTGTATATGAGAGAGAAAGAATCAGTGGAACAAAATAGAGATTATACCACACCCACAAAATTAATACAAATTCAAATTCATTTACAAGTGTCTCATTTATTTTTCTTTGTTGAATACATGTGTGAACAAATTAGCATGTCCAGTGGGACCATTTCTACCTCTCATATCTTTCTCTCAACTTAAAGCACAAGTGAATTGATGATGTTCAAAAAGACTTATTCGATGACTGATGTTATGAGTAACTTGTACACGAGGTTCTGTTACCCAAAGTTTCTCTAATGAACTAAGGTTGCAAGACGATAAAGTTTCTATTACATACAAAGTAATGACACTACCAGGGGCATCGGCTAACAACAAGTTTTCTATTAAGTGTAACCCGTTGTTCGATCCTGATTCTGACATAGTGTCTATCATGACAACTGAAACAAGTACTATGGAAGAAAGGTTGGAAATGATGCAAGAAAAGATGAACACCTTGATGACAGCAATTGAAGAAAGAGATTATCAAATTGCATACCTAAAGAGCCAGATTGAGAACCAAAACGTTGCTGAATCAAGTCAAACTCCTTCCATCAAAGATCGCAACAAAGGGAAGGTCGTTGTGCAAGAAGATCAACCACAACCCTCCACTTCGATTGCTACATTAACTGTCCAACAACTTCAGGACATGATCATGAACTCCATTAGAGCTCAATATGGTGGGGTTGTTCAAAGTTCTCTCTTGTATTCTAAACCATATACTAAGAGAATTGATAGTTTGAGAATGTCAACTGGATACCAGGCACCGAAGTTCCAGCAATTCGATGGAAAAAGCAACCCTAAGCAACACGTTGCTCATTTCATCGATACATGTGAAAATGTTGGTACATGAGGAGATTGTTGGGATTTATGCTCTAAAGCCTCGTAATTAATAATTTATTTAATAATAAATAATAATTTTGATTATTTTATTTGCAATATAATATTATCCATTATATGAAAAATCCAAGGTTATTAGTGTAATCTTGAACAATATGTGGTTGACATACGAGATGATCACGTTCAAGAAATAACCTAAAGGGTCATAGTATATGGATAAGGTTGGGTGCCTTATCCTGGTAACACTATTGATACGGCCCACTTTGTAATAGTTACCAATGATTTGATCCAAATCATTCATGTGGAGACATGTGAGTGGGGGTATCTTATACAATGAGTTTGTATAAGACTAAATCCGTTAATTGAGAAGATTAATATTTCATCATGATGATCATATGCGACTCGATCTTAATTCTGAATGAGTTATGAACTCCTGCCTGTGAGGGCTTGTCCTTTGATTTGCATGGGTGAGAGTGGCTTTTGTAGTTGATTCAATATGCCTACCATTTTGGGGACTTGACCAAATAGGGAGCTGGGAACATAATCTCACAAGATGGAATTCACTTCTTCCCATATAGGGTAAGTAGATGAGTAGTTCCCTTAAGTGCTAATTTCGGGACTTGAACAATGGGGCCCCACCCTCTCATTGGCCTGAGAGAGACTTAGTTTATAATTAGATTATAAACATATTGTTCATTAGAGAATCAGTGGTACTTAATGTGCAAGATGTAATTATAGGGGTAAAACGGACTTTTGACCCAGTTGTAATTACGAACAACTTGTGAAGGATCGACTTGCATGTAATGATTATATCTATGGACACAACTTGTCCTACAGTGCATAAGAGTGCAACTCTAGGTCTATAGTGGAGTGACCTATAGTTAATGAATGAAAATTAATTAATTAAAGAGTTTAATTAATTAATTTTGTATCATTGGAGCTTATAATCTGTAAGTCCATAAGGTCCCCTTGCTAACTCATAGTAATACTAAAAGATCAATTTAGTTGAAAGAAAATTTTGAAATGTTCAAATTAATATTAATTTGAAGTGTTCAAATTAATATTTAATATAAAAGAGGAAAATATATTTATTGTATTTGATACATTAAATATTAAAATTTGAAATGTTCAAATTTAATATTTAATTTGAAGTGTTCAAATTAATACTTAATATATTAGATATATTAAATATAAAAGAGGAAAATATATTTATTGTATTTGATACATTAAATATATAAAATAATAAATGTATATTTGATATATTAAATAAAAGATATTTATAGAATTTGAATAAGATTCAAATAAATAAATATCGTAGGAGATTTGAATGAGATTCAAATAAATACAAGATATATTTTAATATATTAGATATTAAAATATAATATTTTAATTATGACAAAGATTTTCCTTTGGTCACTATAAATAGGACCCTTGGGTTGAGTCATTCTTCACAATACACATCTCCTCAATAGAGAGAATTAGATAATTCTCTCTAGACCTCTTCCTCTCCAATCCCTTGTGGATTTTCTTTCAAGAGGCTCCCACAAGCCTTTGTCCTGTGTTCGAGTCATAGCCAGAAAGACTTTGTGGAAGAGATAAAGATCCGCTAGAAGTGTCTCCATATTTGGAAGGTATTTATTGCTTAACCCTTGTATTTTAGTTTAATTCTAAATAAATCAAAGACGATTCCTATGCTTCCGCTGTGGGTTTAATTCGATTATTCCCTTCAGAGATTTATTAGTCAAACAGTTCGTCCGAACACTGAAAGAGAATGCTTTTGACTGGTACACTGACCTAGAACCTGAGTCAATAGACAGTTGGGAACAGTTTGAAAAAGAGTTTCTCAACTGCTTCTACAGCACAAGACGCATCGTCACCATGTTCGAGCTTACCAACACTAGACAACGAAAAGGTGAACCTGTTTTTTTTTACTACATAAATCGTTCGAGAGCCATGAGTCTAGATTGCAAAGATCATCTCACTGAACTGTTAGCTGTGGAAATGTGCATTCAAGGCATGCACTAGGGACTCCTTTATATTCTCCAAGATATAAAGCCTCGCACCTTTGAAGAACTAGCAACTCGTGCCCACGACATGGAGCTAAGTATTGTTAGTCGATGAGACAAAGACCTTTTACTCTCTAACATGAAGAAAGAAAGAGAGAACATTGAAGCGACTTCTGAAGAATCTATGGTTGTAAATACAACCCCTCACAAGTTGTCTTCGAAAGACAAGAGAGTTGAAAAACAATAAAGAAATGAAAGGCATCGCTTAACTTTGAAGGAAAGACAAAAAAAAAAATCTATCATTTTCCTGATTCTGACATTCCTGATATGTTAGAACAACTAATGGACACACGACTAATCTAACTTTTTGAATGTAAACGGCCGAAAAAGATGGAAAAAGTCGATGATCCCAAGTATTGCAAATATCATCGAGTTATCAGTCATCTAGTGGAAAAGTGTTTCGTTCTAAAGGAGCTAATTCTAAAATTAGCTAAAGAAGGAAAAATTGATCTAGACCTCGATAAATTAGCTCAAACAAATCATGCTGCAGTGACAACAAACACATGCAGTCAAATACACTCTAGTCTGCTTCACGATCAAGGAGTGTGTCTAGTCCAAATTGGAGCCTTGGAACCTCTATCTATTTGGTTTCAACATGAGGTACCAAAAAAACAAACTTCAAGATGTGATCAAACCTACTGATGACGAAGACAAAGGGTTCTTATGACTCGCCAGAAGGAACAAGAACAATATCTTATTCAGACGGAACATCGCCCTTTCAGAATAAAGGACAGATGTTAAAGGAAGAAGAATTCAAGGAAACCTAAGCCTGAGAGGAAAGGAAATAAAAAGTGTTCTCAACCTTGCCAATCGGTGACCTTAAAGGAATTCTTCTCGAGAGATTTCCTTCCAATGGAAAAAGGGGAAGAAAATTTGGCAAGTTCATATTGCACCAATGTGGAAGAAGTTGATGATTCAAAAGAAGCCGAGCAAAAGACTTTTGTCTTTGATTGCATCAAGTCTTCAACTAGTCGACCTTCAGTCTTTCAAAGGATGAGTATGGCCGCGATAAAAGAAGAAAACCAATGTCCAACTTCTGTCTCAACTCAAACTTTCGTCTTCTAAAGACTAAGCGTCTCCACATCGAGGAAAAATCAACCTTTAACATTTGTCTTTGATCGTCTCAAAGTAACAAGCGATCAACATAAAAGGAAGATGAAATCTTTGAAGGTGGAACTGTTCGATGAAGTGAACAATGACAAAAAGATTCATAGTCTTGTTCCTTCTCGTATGAAAAGGAAGTTCTTCGTTCTCACAAACATGGAGGGTTCCTTGAAGGTGAAGAAAAATGTCTTCATCTTAACAAATCCTATAAATGAAGGATCTGATCAAGACCATGATGAAGACAAGAGCATCTAAGATATAAACAAAGCTCCTTATCGCAATAGCCTAAACTGTATGATGCTCCTGGCTCGCACGAGCTTAAAAGGTGAATGGCCCCTAAAAAAGAATTTTGAACTACGTTATGACTTGATCCCTTCTACTCAAAGGGTACGTAAGCAACTTAAAGGAAAAGAAAACTTTAAGCTCAGTCTCCAAAAAAGTTTCCATCCCCATGAAAACAAGAGGTTACAAGTTGAATGCATACGAGAGAGCTTTGTCCATCTTAAGTATGGTTCCTTCCTCACTCGCTTTAAATGCAAGCTTCGTTCTCCTCAAGTTCGGTTCGTCGCTCACTCTTTTAAAGTTCGAGCTTCGTTCCCCTCAAATTCGGTCCGTTGCTCACTACTCTAAAGTTCGAGCTTCAACCCCCTCAAGTTCAGTTCGTTGCTCATCCTCCTAAAGTTCTAGCTTTGTTCCCCTCAAGTTCTGTCCGTCACTCACTCTTCTAAAGTTTGAGCTTTGTTCCCCTCAAGTTCAGTTCGTTACTCACTCATCCAAAGTTTGAGTTTCAACCCCTTCGAGTTCGGTTCGTTGCTCATCCTCCTAAAGTTCGAGCTTCGTTCCCCTCAAGTTTGGTTCGTCGCTCACTCCTCTAAAGTTCGAGCTTCAACCACCTTAAGTTCGGTTCGTTGCTCATCCTCTTAAAGTTTGAGCTTCGTTCCCCTCAAGTTCAGTCTGTCGCACACTCCTCTAAAGTTTGAGCTTTGTTCCTTTCAAGTTCGACTTGTCGCTCACTCGCTCTAAAGTTCGAGCTTCGTTCCCCTCAAGTTTAGCTCGTCACTCACTCTTTTAAAGTTTGAGCTTCATTCCCTTTAAGTTCGGTTCATCGCTCACTCCCCTAAAATTTGAGCTCTATTCCCCTCAAGTTTGGTTCGTCGCTCACTCCCCTAAAGTTCGAGCTTTGTTCCCTTCAAGTTTGGTTTGTCACTCACTCGCTCTAAAGTTTGGGTTTCACTCTCCTCCAAGTCTGGGGTTCATGCTTCACCCTTTCAAGTATTCGAGTTTGAGTTTTGCTAACTTCAAGCTTAAGTTCAAACATCGCTCGCTTGAAGTTCAAGTTTGCACTTCGCTCTCTTCAAGTTTAAGTTTGAGCATTGATCGCCTATAAGTTGGGTGATTCACCTCCAAGTTCAGCGTTATGCCTCAAAATACAGCACTACGCCTACTAGTACGGTATTTCGCCTCTAAGTTCGACGTTCTGTCTCCAAGTCAGGAGGTTCCGTCCGTCGACGTTTGCTCCTCCGCCATATCAGTAGGCTTCATTCGTCGACGCTCGCACCTCCCCCAAATCAAGAGGCTACGTCCTTCGACACTCACTCCTCGGCCAAGGCCGGAGGTTCCATCCATCAAGTCCATAGGCTCCATCCATCAACACGGGTTCCTTTGCAAGGTCAGAAGGCTCTGTCCGTCGATGCTCGCTCTTCTTTCAAGTCAGGAGGCTACGTCCATTGTTGTTCGCACCTCTGCCAAAACAAGAGGCTTGGCCCGTCGACATTGCTCCTCCGCCAAGTCAGGAGGATTCGTCCGTAAACGCTCGCTCCTCCGCCAAGTCAGAAGGCTCCGTCCATGTCTCCTCCACCAAGTTAGAAGGCTTCGTCCATCGACGTTCTCTCCTCTATCAAGTCAGAAGGATTTGTCCATCGACGCTTGCTCTTCTCCCAAGTCAGGAGGTTTTGTCCATCGACGTTTGCTCCTTCGCCAAGTCAGGGGCTCCGTCCATCGACACTTGCTCCTCCACCAAGTTAAGAGGTTCCGTCCGTCGATACTTACTTCTCTCCCAAGTCAAGAATCCTTCATTCGTCGTCGCTTGCTCCTTCGCCAAGTGAGCTTCAAGTCAATAGTGGTGTCTCTGAGAAAATACCGAAGAACCTTGTAGCAAAAACACAAAAAAAAAGCAAGAAAACAAAAACAAAAAAGACAAAAAAAAATAGATAAGTTAGAAGAGAGATATGACTTACCGTGAAAATTGTTCTTGAGCTAACATCAGAGAGCGACAAGGTTGCAGGAACACCATAGGCCTCGTTAGGGTTGAGTGTTCCTGAGCTAAAATCGAAGAGTGGCGGAACTGCAAGAACACCATAGGTCTTGTTAGGGTCAAGTGTTCTTGAGCTAACATCAAAGGGCGAAGGTAGATACAAGTACACCCAGAACCGCCAGGGTCCTATCCAAGTGTACCCGAGCTAAAGATGGTGAGTGTCGTAACTACAAGAGCTAATTAATCATGAATAGAGGTAGCTGCAAGTACACCTAGAACCGCCAGGGTCCCACACATGTGTACTCGTGCTAAAGATGATGAGTGTGGTAGCTACAAGAGCTAATTAACTGCAAACAGAGGTAGCTGAAAATACACCCAGAATCGTCAGGGTCCCACCCAAGTGTACTCGTGCTAAAGATGGTGGGTGTCGTAGCTACAAGAGCTAATTAACCACGAACAGAGGTAGCTGCAAGTAACCCAGAACCTCCAAGGTCCCACAAGTGTACTCGCGCTAAGGCTGGAGAGTGTCGTAGCTACAAGAGCTAATTAACTGCGAACAAGGGTAGCTACAAGTACACCAAGAGCCGCCAGGGTTCCACAAGTGTACCCGTGCTAAGATTGACATTGTAGCTACAAAAAAACAAAAAACAAAAAAGAGAGAGGAAAAAAATGCAAAAAAAAAAAAATGAATCATACTAGAAAACGAAGTTGTAGGAGTCGATGCCAGAGAGGGTAGCCTAAAAAAAGGTTAGCGAAAACAAAAAAATTGCAAGGAGAAAAGTTAGCACAGAAGAATGTAAAAAAAAAAAGTTTACAAAAAAAAAAAAAAGTTAGGCAAAAAAAAAAAAGAAGAAAAAAAAATCAAGAAGAGGGAGGAGAAAAGTAATGACATATAATAAAAAAACAAAAAAGAAGAAGAAGCTCACCTGTCGCAGACGTTGGGAAAAAAAGGCTGTTAAAAAAAAAGAAAAAAAGAATCCCTTGCTGTCGACAAGAAGAAGAAGAAGAATAGGAGAGTTGGGCTGTAAATATTAAAAAAACATTACTCACCAGTCCCTACTGTCGGCAAGAAGAGGAAGAAAAAAGAAAAAGAAGATAAAGATGAAGGGTTGTCGTTCGTTAAAAAAAACAGAAAAAAAATCATGTGCAGTCGCTGAGAAAGAAAGGGATAAAAAAAGGAAGAAGAATAAATGAAGTTTTGATGAAAAAAAAAAGAAAAGAAGAAAAAAATTGCCGCAGGAAAAGAAAAAAAGAAGAAGAAGACGAAAAGAAGTTGCAGCCGGCGCAAAAAAAAAAAAAGAAGATAAAGAAGTTAAAATGTACCTGATGTCGCCATTGTCGCAAAAAAGAAAAAAAAGGAAGGAAGAAAGCGTTGTCACAATTTAAAAAAAAAAAAAAAAAAAAAAAAAAAAAAAAACTACTGGCTGACGCAAGTTAAGGAGTGAAGGATTTGGTTAAAAAAAAAAACCTAATCTTTTACTTTGATTCAAATTTAATTCCTAATTGGAATGAGATTTTGGTTCAAATCCATTTGAAATTTTAAATCACATGTGAGTTAAATTATTTCAATAGATTTAATTCAAATTGATTTGGAAGGCAAATTCAAATTGGTTCAACTTTAAATCAAATTTAAGTTGGATCAATTTCAAATTTAATTCCATTTGAATTTGACATCAGAATTTGTTGTCAAAATTTAGGCAAAATCTAAATTTCATCATAAATTAAAATTTGGCTAATATTCAAATTCAAATCTCATTCCAAAATTTAACCAATTTCTAAAATTTGGTAGAATTTCTAAACCGAAATTTGATAAATTTAAGTAATTAAGTTTTTATAACTTTAGCGAAAGATTTTCGAATTAGATCAAATCTCTTAATTTTGGAAACTCGCTTTTACCCAAAGATTTGGTCCTAAATCTCATAGAAAATCTAGATTTCTGATTTGAAGATAGACGTTAAATAGCCCTAAATCTTTTATTTTATTTGTTTTAAATAGTGGGCTTTTTTTTTTTAGTATGAAAGAAGGAATTTTTTTTTTTTTTACTTTTATTTTGTTCAAAAAATAGCCCTAATCACCATTTTTTTTCTTTTTCCTTCTCCTTCACGCCAAAGACTCCTCCCTCCAACCCATCTCTTTCGATTTTTTTTCTTCCTTCTCCTTCACGCCGACAAGCCTCTCCCTCCCATCTCCTTCGACTTCTCCTCTTCTTCTCCTTTCACTGCCGACAGCCTTCCTCCAGCCATACGTGCTCCGGCGACGCGAAATCAGCAGGCTCCGACGAGGGCTGAACGGCGCAGAGACTCGAGAATCATCTTCTTCGGCGTCCTCAGGCAACAGCGACGGTGTGGGCAGGCGACTTCCGGTGAAGTCCAGCGTTTCTTGCGAACTTGAGACTGCCGGCGACCCAATTGGACGAGCAGCGACGTGGGTATTCTACCAACGGTGAGAGAAGGACAGTATATCGAGCAGTCCAACGTTTTTTTTTTCTTTTTAAGAAGGTTTGGCCATGACCCATGCTAATTCGACCTTGGTTTTGTGTTACCCACTTTCTAATAACTCCAAATCTTCATGTTTAGGCTTCTTTGCGCACTGTCCAGCACGTTATCAGACTCCATCGAACAGTTTTCAGCCGCATTCGGGTCTATTCGGTAAGATTCAGTGAGCTCCAACACGTTCTGCCTTTTCGCAAACCAATTTATGTAGCGTAGCTTAGTGTCTAACGCGTAGGAACTTTCTATTTGCAATTTCAGATTAATTTGAGCCTCTCGAACACCAACCAACAGTAATTCGAGCTCGTTGGAGTAGTTCAGTAAGTTCCAATAAGTTTCAGCAAGTCTTTAAATCCTGCGAACTAAAATAAGATGCGTTAGATTAATTGCTAATTTTTGTAACCTTGCGTTCATAGATTGGGCTTAATTTGGAGTGTTCGAGTAAGCTCAAAGTTTTATTTAGGTAAGAAAATCCTTCCAAACACTCCTTTAGTTTCAATCTAGGCCTTGGAGTTGTTTTCTAACTCCTAAACCTCTAACTTGTCGTTTAGGAATACCTTGAGCGATCTTAGGAACGTGGTAAGTAGAATTCTACCGGTTGGGTTTTGATTGTTGTTTGTTAGCATGTTGTGTGTTCTAATTGCTTACTTATGAATATCTTATTGCATTGAATTGTTTGGTGACTTTGAATATGTTTAGTATGCTACGATGAGTTGGTAACCTCATGTCGTGATGTTCCCCTTGTGATAAACATCTTACCTTGTTGAGTTCGATTTAACTTAGCAATGCATCACGAGTTATTGCCATTGGTTGCAAAAGCATGTTATGGATGTTTGTGTAACTTTGGTGTAATCATGAGCTAGAAGCATGATGCGTAGGATTTATGGATTCTAGTATGAATGAGTGGGTTAGTGAACCTTGTATGGGATAAAAGAAAGTGAAGTGAGTACTAGCGTGCCTCGGGTAAAAATGGTTGAGGGGTAGTATGTCACCGTTAAATCTAGAGAAAACATCGAGGCCTTGGGCAAAAATGGCCAAGGGTCGATGTGGTTAAGTCATCGTTGCGCCTTGAGTAAAAATGGTCAAGGGGCGATGCACAGTTCGAGGCCTTGGGTAAAAATGGTCAAGGGTCGAACGCTGAGCACCATAGAGAGTCGTTGAGGCCCTAGGTAAAAATGGTCAGGGGTCGGTGGATCTCGAAAGGATTAGTCTCAGGTAGCTTGTGAGGGCTAAACAGGAGTGGTTTTAGTGACTCGGTGACGTTTGGGATGGGTATGTTGAGCCTAGGTAGTGATTCCATATGCATGAGATAAACAAGGTACATTTGTGAGTATAACTCAGTGACTTAAGCATGATGCATGTGCTGTTGTGTGAGTTGTATGTCTAGCTTATTTTGGAAAGCATGATACTTGCAAGCATGTTGTCTTGTTTTGTATGTTCATTGTGGCCCTTCAAGTGTGAGCTACTTACCAGTACGTGTTGTGTACTGACTCACTACCTGGTTTTGCAGGTGATGACGTATGTTACGACCCTGACGATGCTGAAGAGGAGGCATGAGAGGAGAAAGACCATAGTTGGATATTTATCCTTAATGTAGTCGTCTCGTTGCGTTTAGTGCAATCGAATTATAGTTATAATTGTCTTGAAATTTAGGCTTCAGTATTGTTGTTCTTTTCCGCTTTAGAATGAACTATTAAACTTATTAGATAGTTTGATCTATAGGTTGTGAGGCTTACTTTATAATTTATTTTGCGTCGGGACTTGTAATAAGTTTGCTAGGTTGCCTTGTTTTCTTTTGATTAAACGTATTTGCTTTGTTTGAAAGAAGACTGAGGAAGTTTTGACGATTTTGATTCGAGTTGTCAAGGGACCCTGAACTTGTGGTAGTTATCTGATTGGAGTTTGGGGATGATTATCTGGTTATAGAAGTGTGTTTTGTTGACTTACAGGTACTAGGAAAATTTTGGTATTGTCATAGTTACGTCGTTATGCTGTCGAAATTTTTGGGCAAACCAGTTGTAAGTTAGGAACATTCCCTAGAATAGGCAAAATTTTGGGGTCGTCACAAGCATATTCCAAAATTTGTCCCAAATAAATTTTGAATTTAAGTAATTGATCTCAAATCAAGAAAGTTTGGGTACGATCATATGTCAGACCCATATCAAATTTGAGTGAACTTCAGAATAAAAAAAAGGGTTATGCTTCAATTCAAAATTGGATAGAGTTTGGACATTACTCAAAATTCAATTTGGAATTAAGTCCAATTGGAATTCAAATCAAAGTTGGTCGCCAAACAAGTAAAATCAAAATTTTGTCCAAAATTCAGATTTTGATTAATTGGCGTAAAAAAATTGAGTAAAAAAAATTAAAATTTTGAGCCAAAATTCATATTTTGATTAAATTGACATGGCAAAGTGAGTAGAACAAAAAAAAAAACTTACATTCTGACTCGAAACTATCTTTTTCAAGATTCACACACACATACTTGTGCATATATCTCGAAAAGGGGTATTTGTTGACTGAAAATTTTTGGCCAATCTCCAATTGCCACATCATTATTCCAAATTAATGAAGAAACTACAAATAATTAAATTTGGAACCAATTATAAGTTGACATGTGTCAGAAATTTAATTTTGAAGACAAAAATTTGCAAATTCTAAAAAATTAAAAGGCCACATGTCTTCATTATGACAATTTGACCAAACAATTAAATTTAATTTGGTCAAATTGGGTTATATGGAATTTGGGTCAAAGTTAAATAAGACCCAAATCCAAATGATTAGGCCCAAAGCCAACCAAAGTCCATGTCCATGATTGGGCCCAAGGCCGCTAAAGCCCAAGCCCACATGCCATGAAAAGCTCTATAAATAGAGGAGCTCTCATTCATTTCAAGATTCAGAAATTTCATTCTCCAGAGAACTCAGAGAGAATTGAGAGCAAAGAAGGCTAAAGTCCTTAGGTGGTAAATGCTCCCTGAAGTCCTTATGTACTGAACACTTCAAGACAAGTTCTGAGGTGCTGAACCCTATTTGAAGACCAAAGACTCTTCAAGACCAATCCTTGGGTGCTGAACACTCCTTGAAGTGCTGAACACTTTTGGAAGACCAAAGACCCTCTAAGACAAGTCCTTAGGTGCTAAATGTTTCTTAAAGACAGAAAACTCTTCGAAGACCAAAAATGCTTTGAAGACCAGAAGACTTGAAGACTTTAAAGACAAAAATATCTTTGAAGACGAGTCAAAGACATTTGAAGCGTACAAGACTTCAGGACTTCGATTGTACCTTCAAAAGGATCAACAAGCCAAGGGCGATCCAACGATCAACAAGCCAAGGGCTGATCTAACGATCAACAAGCCAAAAGTCGATCCAAAGATCAACAAACCAAAGGCCGATCGAAAAGACCAATAAGGGCGCTCCAGAACAAGCTTTCAGCCATCTAGACATTTGTATATGAGAGAGAAAAAATCAGAGGTACATTAGAGATTGTACCACACTCAAAAAATTAATACAAATTCAAATTCATATACATGTCTCATTTATTTCTCTTTGTTGAAATCACGTGTGAACGATCTGCTTTACATAGTCAGTATGAGACTTTGTTTGCACTTCTAAATTATTATTATTATTATTATTTTATAATATTGAGTCTATGGTTCAATTTGATCCAATTAAAAATTTTAATTTAACAATTGAACCATCTTACCATAGGAGTACCGTTTTTAATTTTACCACTTATTAATTAACCAACATATCACTATCATTGAATCGTATTTATTTGATGGAATAAATTATATTTAATAGTCATTACATATATATTATATAAATAAAGTTAAACATCTTTTCTACAGGAAATAAAGATAAACTTAATTTTCATTATTTGGTACTTTTGCATAATTATTTTAAGAGTAATAAAAATATTTTTATGTTATATTACCAATATTATATATTAATGTTTATTTTTTAAATAAAATTAACCATAAATAAAAAGCTAAAAATTATAATTAATATAGTTAATAAACTTTTTTCTATAAAAATATAAATTTTTATAAATTAGCAATTTATATATACAATACCTTAAATATATTTATGTTGATCATAAAATATTGCAATTATTTTGATTTTTAAGTGTTTAAAAAAATGTTGCTAAATAAGTGTTGCAATTGTATAAAATTAAAACTTGAATGTTACAATATAACTGTTGCAATTGCATCATTCTCTTACAACAGGTGTACAATTGTTGCAATAGATTCCCCTGCAACAATTAAGAAAACTGTTACAATATATATTTTATGCAATTTCACTAAACCTATTGTATGTTCTCAGTAACTGCCACTATATACTTTCTTACATTTAACTGCTACAATTGTATCTATCCATCTATTATTGTAACTGCTTTTAGAACCGTTGCAATATACACTCTTGCAGTGGTTAATTAAAATAGGAAAAAAAAAAACCTTTTTTGCCCCTCAATTTTCAGGAATAGTTACATTTGGTCGCTAAAATTTCAAAATGTACCATTTTAGTCATTAAGTTTTGAGAAATAAACTTAAAAGGTCCTTAAGTTCTTTTTTCAATTTTTTATTAATTTTTTCAATTTTTTATATAATATTAATATATATTTTTTAATTAATTTTTAATGTTGAATGATTTTTTAAATTAAAAAATAAAAAATATTTTCTCTCTCCCCTCTCTCACTACATTCTCTCTCCTTCCTCCTCCCTCCTCCCTCCACCTTCCTTCCCTCTTCTTCTTCATTTCCCCTTCCCCCTTCTCCGACAACACCTTGTTCTTCCTCTCCCTTCCTCCCTAAACTCCATTTCTAAATTATTTCTCTGCCAGCTCTCAATCACCCCCATCGCTCATAAATTCCCCACTCCCAAACACAATCCACAAATACTTCCAAATCATTTCCAATCCCCTGTTTCAATTTCCACCAAATGGGTGTCTCCAGATTCATTGGGGACTTTCTACAAACACTTTGTGAGTGATCTACTGACGGCGGCACTCCGAGGCCCCACAGAGTCGTCTAAGACGACGTGCTGCTAAGGGCGTTGATCACAGTGTTTGAGATGAGGGAAAACGGGAGAATTAAGAAGGAAAAAGCAAAAGGGGTGGTGGAGAAATTGGGGTTGATACAGAGTGAAGAAGAGAAAGAAAGGTTCGAGCTTTCGGCGGCGGCGAGGTGGCGGTGGAGGAGGTGATCAGAGAGATGGAGGAGGAAAGGAAAAGAAATGAGCAGGGGTTTCGACTCTGTTTTTCGCAGTGTCGATAAGGAAAATTTGGGCGAGTATGTTGACAGAGGATAAAGAGATTATAGGATTAACGATGGTGTTGCCTATAATTGGGTTGTACGAGCTCGGGAACCGCCTGTAGACGATGGGTTGCGGCGAATTGAGAGGGATGAGGGAAGAGGAAGAAGAAGGTGTTGTCGGAGAGGGGAGAAGGGGAAAAGAAGAAGAAGAGGGGGATTGAAACTGAGTTGGCTAGGACAGAGTGCACAGAGGAAGGAGAAGAGAGAAATATGTTTTTCTATATATTATTACAACAAACATGAGCTCTTCTATTTAAAGAGAGAGCTTGCTTCTTCGACTGAACAAGACCCACAGTTGGGTAAAGCTAAACACTAAGCTAAAGTAAGCTAAAGTACAATTAAGAAGAAAGAAAACTAAAACAGAGAACAAAGTACACAAGAACAGTAAACAAAGTATGGTATGACAGAGATAGACAACCAAACACATCTTAACATCCCCCCTCAAACGAAGGCGCAAGAGGTTGAAGCCCGAGTTTGTCCCGAAGTGTCAGAAATTGGTGAGGAGCTAACGGTTTCGTCAGAGTGTCGGCCAACTGATCCTGGGAACGCACATGTCGAAGCTCGAGCTAGTTGGAGAGCACCTGATCACAGATGAAATGGGCATCAAGTTCAATATGTTTGGTACGGGCATGAAACACTGGGTTACGAGCGAGGGCAGTGGCAGAGATGTTGTCACACCATGTAATAGAAGTGGTGTGAACCCGAACATGAAGGTCAGTGAGTAGCGATTTGAGCCACATGAGTTCGCACGCAACATGGGAAAGAGCCCTATATTCAGACTCTGTACTGGATCTAGCAACAACAGCTTGCTTCTTGGACGACCAAGAGATTAAGGAGGGACCAAAGAACACACAATAGCCGCTTACGTTCCGATCATCGGGGGAGGAGGCCCAGTCAGCGTCCGAAAACCCAGTGAGAGCAAATGAGGGAGCGGGTTGGAAAAGCAAACCAAGGTGAAGAGTACCCTGAAGGTACCGAAGGATGCGTTTGAGAGCACGCCAATGAGCGACACAAGGCGCCTGATTAAACTGACTAAGCTTGTTCACGGAGAAAGTGATATCAGGCCGAGTATGTTGAAGGTACTGAAGAGATCCCAAGGTACTGCGATAAAGTTGGGATCATTCATGAGATCGCCTTCATATTTAGATAACTGCTTTCCAGAGAGCATAGGAGTGGGCGCAGCTTTAAGGTGCTGAAGATTCAACCGTGCAAGGAGATCTTGAATGTACTTGGTTTGAGTAAGAAGAGCCCCAAAGGGAGTGAAATGTACCTGGATGCCAAGAAAGTGATGAAGAGAGCCAAGATCCTTAATAGCAAAAGCTGACTGAAGTTGCTGAGTTATTTGTTGAATAAGAGGCACATTGGAACTGGTAACTAGAAGATCATCAACATAAACGAGCAAGTAGACAATGTCGGTACCTTTGCACTAAACAAAGAGAGAGTGATCTGCCGTGGATTGGTGAAAGTGCCACGAGAGCAAAGACGAGCGCAATGCGTCATACCAGGCCCTCGGCGCTTGTTTAAGCCCATACAAGGCTTTATGAAGGAGACAGACATAAGTAGGAAGCTGAGGATCTTCATAGCCAAGAGGCTGTGTTGTGTAGACTTCTTCTTTTAGAGTGCATGAAGAAAGGCATTGGAAATATCAAGCTGACGAATCGGCCAATGGTGTGTAAGAGCAAGGGAAATAACCAGCCGAATGGAAGAAGGTTTAATAACAGGACTGAAAGTTTCGCCATAGTCCAAACCAGGTGTTTGAAGATAGCCTTTAGCCACCAACCAAGCTTTATATCGGTGTATGGTACCATCAGCAGCCCTTTTGATCTTGTACATCCATTTGGTGCCCACCAAGTTCTGAGAAGAGGATGGGGGGACAAAAGTCCAAGTACCGTTATGGTGTAAGGCGGCAATTTCAGCATCCATGGCATTCTTCCATTAAGGAACAAGATGTGCATCACGAAAGTGAGAAGGTTCCACCGAGGTCCAATCGACAGAGGTGGAGAGTTGAGTAACACCACCAAAGGGAGTCCTGGGTTTAAAAATGCCAGACTTGGCCCGAGTCGTCATAGGATGTTGGTTGGTTGAAGAAGAGAAAGAAGGTGCGGGGAGAGGAGTAGGGGATGGTGTTTCAGAAAGGAGAGGAGACAAGGGTGGCAATAACTGATGTGGGTGAGGGGGAGAGATTTCAGACAGAGGGGAACAAGGAGAGGGAGGGGAGGCCTCTGGTGGTGGAGTAACCGAGGGATGGTGAGGCTGAGGAGCATAGTGTACAAGGGGAAAAGTGAACCATGTGGGGCTGAGAGAGAAAGTGGAGATAGATTCTGTTGGGATGGGAGTGGGAGGAAAAAGATGGGGATAAGGGAATTCAGTTTCATTGAAGTAAACATGTCGGGAGATATACTCTTTGCCAGTGGGACTTAAGCATTTATACCCCTTGTACTGATCACAGTAGCCAAGGAAGAGACATTTTTCGGTGTGAAAGTTAAACTTTTGCCGATGGAAAGGCCGAGTATGAGGGTAGCAAGCAGTCCCAAACACCCGAAGAAGTTTGTAGTCTGGTTGTTGTTGCTTGAGAATGCTATAGAGGCTTTGGTTATTAATTACAGGTGAAGGCATGCGGTTTATTAAATAAGCAGCTGTGTGAAAAGCCTCCCACCAGTAATGAAGAGGCATCCGAGCTTGTGCTAAAAGAGCAAGTCCAGTTTCAGCCAAATGCTTATGCTTCCGTTCAATTCGTCCATTTTGTGCAGATGTGTGTGGACAAGACACTTGGACTTCAATACCATTCTCTTTAGCAAACTGGATGATAGGAGCAAATTCTCCTCCTCCATCACACCGTATCAATTTAATTTTAGTCCCTTGCTGATTTTCAATAAGAACCTTGAACTGTTTGAACATACTAGCAGCCTCACTCTTTAGTTTTAAGGGATATATCCAAGTGTAACGACTATGATCATCCAAGAAAGCAACATAGTACTGATAGCCTTGAAGAGCTTGAACTGGTGCTGGTCCCCATAAGTCCATATGAACAAGATCTAAGGGTTGTTTTGCACGAGAATCAGAGAGAGGAAAAGGGAGTTTATGGACTTTACCAAATTTGCAAGCCTCACAAAAAATATTCTTTTCATTCCTCTTAAGCGAAACATTACAATCAAGTAGGATTTGACTCAAAACTCTAGGAGAGGGATGGCCTAATCTTTGATGCCACACTTTCTTAGTACAAGATACAAAAGCATAGATATCTTTAATGGTCAAATCCTTAGCACTTATAGCTTCAGAGCTCCCCACATTGGCTGTTACCCTCATGAGAGCTCGATCTTTTGCTTCCTTATTGAATACAGCAACTTTAGATGAGGCTTTTCCATCGCATATCTCTAGCCGATACAGTCCATTATCAAGCTTCCTTATTAGCCAAGCTTCCTTGGACTTCTTTCCCTTGACAACACAGAACACATCATGGAATTCAACAATGATTTCATTATCCTTAGTCAACTGAGATATGCTAATAAGGTTCTTCTTCATGAGAGGAACATATAGGACATCATGTAATACTAGTTGTAGTGCTTTATTTTCAAAAAAATTGAACCAAGACCATTCACATGCAGTTTAGTTCCATCTCCCACCATGATAGATTTCATACCTGAGCACTCACCTTTGAGATTCAACTTGCTCAGTTCAAAAGTGACATGATGACTAGCTCCACTGTCAAGATACCAGGCTGAGTCTTGAAGCGTCTCCGGGTAAGCCATAAGGGCTGTTGATGAGCTAGTAGCTGGTGTGGGTGAGTTTACAAGATTCACAGCTGGCTGGGACTCAGATTTTTCATATCTTTGATAGCAAACAGCAGCTGTATGTCCTGTTTTACCACATATTTGACAGGTTGGTCTGTTGTTTGAAAAAGATGAATATCGATTTCTTCCTCTGAATTTTCCTCCACGGCCTGAGGTCTGGAAGATACCTTTGTTGCTTGAAGTGAAGTTATTGTTTTGAGTTAGAGGTCTAGTTCTTTCTACAAAGGCAAGGTTCACAGAGGCTTGATTGATGTATACATTTCCTTTGAGTGCTTGAAGTTTGTCCTGTCGTTGCTCATACGATAACAACTCACACTGAACACTTCCCCAGGGGAGATTAGCACTTCTTAACACACACACAACAGGGTTATAATCCTCATCTAATCCAGCAAAAACATTGGAAATAAGACTTCTTATATCCATAGGAAACCCAGCAAGTTGCAGATTGTCATAGTACCTTTTCATAAGAGTGAGATATTCCTCCATTTTCATATTGCCCTTTCGAGTTTGCTGAAGCATCTGCCTATTGAAATCCTCTTGAGAACGAGAGTAGACTCCATAGTGTTCAAGAATGGCTTCCCATAACGGTTGAGCTGTATCATGTCCCATTACCTGAGCTGCCATAGCAGGTGTCATCGAGTTGTAAAGCCACCCAACGATCAGCTGATCAGTTTGCTCCCATACGTCGTATTCTGGATTTGCCATGACTAACCCTTGTGGTTCATCTTCTGAAGGGGGAATAATGATTGAATGGTCTGGACAGGGTGTCTTGCCATTCAAATGCCCATCTAGCTTGTAGCTTTTGAGCAAGGGTAGTACTATACTTTGCCAAAGGAGAAAATTTGTTCTATCAAGCTTGATAGACGTGGTTTGGTTAATAAGGCTAGTAAAAGGAATGTTCCCAATTGAAATATCCTTGTACTGAAATTGGTACTTCTCCTTGTCACTTCCCAGATTAACCCTTGGGTGAACAATGGCCGGGACAAACGAGTCTTCCTTGGAGGTTTCTCCGGTGAGGACTTCCCTTTGTTTAGGATCTGATTTAAGTGGAGTAGTATCAGCCATAGCAAAGCTCTGAAACCAGGATTGAAACTGAGTTGACTAGGACAGAGTGCACAGAGGAAGGAGAAGAGAGAAATATGTTTTTCTATATATTATTACAACAAACATGAGCTCTTCTATTTAAAGAGAGAGCTTGCTTCTTCGACTGAACAAGACCCACAGTTGGGTAAAGCTAAACACTAAGCTAAAGTAAGCTAAAGTACAATTAAGAAGAAAGAAAACTAAAACAGAGAACAAAGTACACAAGAACAGTAAACAAAGTATGGTATGACAGAGATAGACAACCAAACACATCTTAACAGAGGGAAGGAAGGTGGAGGGAGGAGAGAGGAGAGAGAATGAGGTGAGAGAAGGGAGAGAGAATTTTTTTTTTAATTTAAAAGATCATTCAACATTAAAAATTAATAAAAAAAAAGTTATTAATTTTATATAAAAAATTGAAAAAAATAAAAAAAAAATTTGAAAAAATAACACGAGGGACCTTTTTAAACCTATTTCTCAAAATTAAGTGACTAAAAAAGTACATTTTGAATTTTTAGGACTAAATGTACCTAATATAACAAATTGAGGGATCAAAAATGTATTTTTTTTATTAAGATATTACAAATTAACCGCTATACATAATTGCAAAAGTTCATAAAAATGATTTTATATATCATTAGAATTGTATAAATACTTGCAACCATTGCAAAAATTTGCAGCGGTAGTTATATTTTCTTATAGTGATGTGAGACATAATAGAGAAGGCAAATCAAACAAAATAAATATATTCAATAATTTTTTTTTTTTTTGACAATGACTTGTGGTGTGGATGATTTGAACTTTTGACTACTTGGTCGAGAGTATATATTTTATGTCAGTTGAACTATGCTCATGTTAGCATGTCACTACAAGAAATAATGCGTTTAGAGACGAAATCACAGCGACGAAAGTCAATCGTCGCAACCTTAGCGACGAAAAATTAAGTTTCGTCACAACAACAAAGACGAAATAATTATTTCGCCGCACGTTTGCGACGACAAAGAGGTTACGTCGCAAGCCTTTGGAGTGAGAAAGCGCTAATGTGCGAGTTCCAAGGGTTAGCGATGAAACCGAGATTTCGTCGCAATTTCCTGCGATGTATGTTTGGTTTCGTCACAAGTAGTCGTGCGACAATAATCATATTTTCGTCGCAAGCCTTTGGAGTGAGAAAGCGCTAATGTGCGAGTTCCAAGGGTTAGCGACGAAACCGAGATTTCATCGCAATTTCCTGCGACGTATGTTTGGTTTCGTCGCAAGTAGCCGTGAAACGATAATCACGTTTCGTTGCAAACCTTTGAAACTTGTGATCTGTCAGATAGTTATAATTACGTTTGCGACGTTTTTGGGATTTCGTCGCAGCATATTGCGATGAAAATAGGATTTCGTCCAACCCCCCATTTATTTCCCCCTCCCCATTCCATTTTATAGAATTTTATCGAGGGAGAGACAGAGGAGAGGTTCGGGCAAGCGTCGTCTTCTTTCTGTCGAAAACTCGCCGGGAAGTGGCCAGAGAACGGAGTTTGTGGCCGGAAACTTGCTGGAAATATGTGAGTTTGATTTCTAGTGGTTTTTTTTAGTTAGTTTTTTTTTTTTTTTTTTTTTTTTTTTACATTTTCTATGCTTTTTGTTTCGATTTTTCATAACTTTGTGTGATAGCCTTGAAAATGTCATTTTTTGTGGCTGAAAACTCGTCAGAAATACACCGTTTGTGGCTAAAAAATGCCATTTTTTTCTATTTTCTTTGTGGGTTTCACTGGTAAAGGTATGCTTATATTTTTGTCTACTTGGTTTTGAGTTTTCTCTTGTTTGAATATTTTTTTTTTTGCTTGTTTTGACTAGAAATTTCGTTGATAGGTTGATTTTGTTCTTGGTAAAGTATTTAAAGGTATGTAAAATACTTGCATTGTGTTTTTTAAACTTATTTAAGATTTAAATGTTGTTATTGGACTTTTTGGAGTAATTTTGTGTGTATTATAAGTTTAAAATATAATATAGGTAATATTTTTCTCCGAACTTTCATTGGATAGCTTGGAGAACGCCGGATGACACCATTTCTTTTCGTTTTCTTCGTGGTTTCATTGCTAAAGGCATGTTTTATATTTTGTTCTAGTTAGTTTTTGGTTTGCTTTGTGTAGAAATTTCAATTATAGGTTGGTTTTGTTGTTGGTCAAACATTTAGAGGTATGTATTATGTGTTTAAGCATAATTTGTTGGTCAAGCAAGACATGTATTATGTGTTTGAGCATAGTTTGTTGCTATTGGTCAAGCATTTGGACTTTTTGGAGTGATTTTGTGTGTATTATTGTGTTTAAAATATATTATGGAGAATATGTGTGTTTGATTAAAGTGTGTTTGGAGACTATTGTTGGTTTAAATTTTGATTGGAAGTCTATTGTTTATTGAAAATGTGATTGGAAGTCTATTTATATGATTGTGTCTCTTGTGTGTGATTAAAGTTTGATTCTAAGCTTATCGTGTAATTTTATTTGAAGCCTATTTTGTGATTTAAATCAAATTGAGCCTAATATGAAAATGTGATTAAAATGCTACTTTTTAAATTTTGATATTGTTCTCTTAGTTGGAGTTTATGATTAAAAGGAGTCTATTATTGAGCCTATTGAACATTGTTATGCTGGTGCTTGGTTGAGTTTTATTTGTTGTTATGGTTGTGCTTTTTCTAGTGAATGTGGTTAAGGATTGGGAGGAGGGGGAGGATGAGGGGTGTTTATATTTGTTGTTGTGTGATAGTTTTGTAATTGTTAGGTATATTATGATTTCCATCAGTAAATGTGATTTCCTTTAGTTAGAGTTTATGATTTATCATATATTTATTGATTATCCTAATGATGTGGGAATGTTGAAAGTTCATCTTATAAATATTATACACTTATTTTTGTTTAAGTTAATAGTATTAATTAAGTTAATGATGAGTGGCCCTTTTATGTTTCCTAGATAAGATTTAGATAAAAGTTGGGTAAGACTTCGGAATAGATTGTGCAAAGAATATACTGATGGAATAAGATTATTTATTAATGTGGCAAAGAATGGGCTTGTAACTTATGTGTTTGAAAAGGGAGGTGGCTTTTTAGCTTCAAGTTGTGATAGTAGTTGTTTTGTGATTATTATGCATGCGCTTTTCTTAGTAAATGTTGTTGAGGTTTTAGAGGGGCATAGTGTTTATTCTTGTTGTTTGTGATTATTAGGCATATTCTATTTTCTTTATAAAATGTGGTTTGGGTGAGAGAATTGCAAGGATGTGATTGAGGATGATTTGGGGAGGGAGAGGTTAATATTTGTGATTGAGGATGGTTTGGTTGTTCATATTTAATTATGTATATTTGTTGTTTATGTGCAGGATTAAACTGATCTTTGTTGACGACATAGTAGATGAATGATCATCGTCTTTTGGCTCATTTTGGGATAGTATATTGGTAATGAATTGTAACAACTTAAAAACATCTCTATATTTTGTAAAAGTTTATATTTGTTGTTTGTGATAGTAATGAATGATTATAAATATTGTTCTTACTTATTTTGTAACTTTGCAACTTTATAACCAAGCACAAGCCTCGGTAAACATTGTTGTCATTTATTTTGATTAATATATTTGTTCTATCTTATTTTATTTGATTATTCGTATACAATGTTTATTAGAAATTGTCTTTAGTTTAGCTACAAAATATATACAGAAACGACGAGAAAAAAAAATAAATTGATAAATATTTGAATTTTTAGATTCGATTCAATTTTTAAAAATGTCTCTGTATTAAGAGAGATTTTTTTTTTACCAACTAAAAACATTTGTGACGAAAAGCGTATTTCGACGCAACGAAACATGCGACGAAATGTTTTTACGTTGCATATATTTGCGACGACACACGTTTTTTGTCGCACGCAGACTTGCGACGCAATATTGTTTATGTCGCATATATTTGCGACAACACACATTTTTCATCGCAAGTCTTGGTGCGACGATCTAGGCGTTTCGTCGCAAATAATTGCGACGAAAATTCTGATTCGTCGCAACTTGTGACGTTATTACATATTCGTCGCACGTTTGCGACGTTTAATTGGAAAACGTCGCTAAAGATTTTCTTCGACCATGTTTTAGCGACGTCTTTTATTTCGTCCCTGAAAAGTTTTTGCGTCGAATTTTAGGTTTTAGCGACGTTTTATTTTCGTCTCTAAAGGCTTTATTTCTTGTAGTGTGTATAACGGATGTTTACAACATACTTAGTGCATGCATTCAAACTATATATATACAAGGGATGTTTACAACATACTTAGTGCATGCATTCAATCTATATATATACAACGAGTGTTTACAACATAATGCATGCATTCAAACTATATATATACAACGAATGTTTATACATACTGAGTATCGTCAAACTTCAAAAATAGAATTTTTATTTTTAAGTACAGCGGAACTGGAAAAAATCAATTTCAAAGTTGATTCTAAACCAAATCGACCAAAAGGAAAATAAAAAATTTATCGGAGGAGAGAGGAGAACGCACTGCGACTTTTTGCAAAAGGAACGTTGGAAGGTGGAATCATAGCTAGAAATTTTTGTGAAGTTTAGGATATTAGAAGGATTCAAATAGTTTTGGAAAATTCCCAAATGCACCATTTCGAATTTCTTTCGGTCTATTTGATAACCATTTTGATTTTTAATTTTTTAGTTCTTGAAAATCAAGCTTACAAACAATACTTTTACTTATGAGTTTCTTTGTTTTTTTTAATTATTTTTTAAGCATATTTTCAAAACCCAAGCTAAAATTTGAAAATTAAAAAATAATTTTTACTTATTTTTATTTTTGAAATTTGGTTAAGAATTCTAATATTTCCATAAGAATGGTAAAAACCATAATAAATAAATAGTAAGAAAAAGAGTACAATTTTCAAAAACATAAAATTAAAAATGAAATTGTTATCTAGACCTTAGTTTTTGGTTTTTAAAAATTGTGCATGTTTTCTTACTATTTTCTATAATGGTTTTTTTGTTTTCTTAAAGAAACATTTGAATTTTTTACCAAATTCAAAAAACAAAAACAAGTTTTTAAAATTTTTTTTTTTTTTATTTTCAAAATTTAGTTTGGATTTTAAAAATATTAGTAAAAAATAGAAAACAAAACAAAGAAGCTCATAATTAAAAATAGTGTTTAGAAACTTAATTTTCAACCAACCTTTTATTTTCTGATATTTTTTTCCTTTCTTTTTATATATAATGTGTACTGCTTTCTGTCTCTTTTCTTTTCTGATTTTTTCTTTTCTTTTTTTAAATATAAAACGTGTACTTTTGGGCAGAATGGTAAATTTCTGGAGACATTGGACTTGCAGCAGGCTACATTCATTCATTCAAACAATTGTGTTATTTTTAGAAAGAAAATTTACGTCCATCTGAGCAGAAAGGTACTCGTGCAGAAAATAAAGTAAAGCCTAGATGTGTAGGCCACAATTATCATTACTATTTAATAATATTTATTCTACAATGAAACACCTCAGGCGGAGTAGATAAACACTTCTTTCAATTAAAAATAAATAATAAATAAATAAAAATCTAAGTTTAAACACTATTTTGATTTCCGTATTTTTAGTTTTGGTTTATTTTAGCCTATTGTACTTTCAAATTGTCCATTCTTTTGACTTTAGTTTATTTGGTTCCTATAATTTCAAAATGTTCATTCCGGTCTTTGTACTTTTAAAAAGTGACCAATTTGGTCATTATTTGCAAAATTAAGCATAAATTTTATACACAATGAAAATCTTTTAATACAAATTTATGACTATATTTCAAGAAACTTACTAAGTAAAGTATCATGCTAAAATTATGATTAAAAAATGAGAAAAAATGAAAATGGAAGGACTAAATTGGTCAATTTTTAAAGTATAGGGATCAAAATAAACATTTTAAAATTACATAGACTAAAATGAACTAAAGCAAAAAATACAAAGATTATTGGAAGTCCAGACACCAAAATAAACTAAAACCAAAAGTATAGGACCAAACGAGTATTTAAACCAATTTTCTATTCTACCCCTCTTATTGTCAGCCTTTTTAATTTCGAGTCTCTGACATCTAGGACACCCACATTGTTTTTTTGGACTCACCTCATTTGTTTTCGAGAAAAGCCGTAGCCCATTTGGGCACCACAATTTTTTTTTTTTTTTAAATAACTTTTTTTTTGTAGTGCTCAAGTAGGCTGCACCACAGCTACCTACTGCCCAGGTAAGCTTTTCTTTTTGTTTTTTTTTTACTTCTTTTCTAGAACTTTTAAATAAAATGAGTTTCATTATCCAAAAAAAAAAAACAATAAAAGGACAGATTGCAAAAAAGTATATAACAAATTTTTGAACTACCCTCAAATTAGCGGTCACCTCTCTTCATGTTAGGTCTTTTTCATTTGTTTCATTTACAGTCATATATCTTATAACATATAATTGTAATGGATATAAAATGAAATTTAAATTTGTGTGTTAATTGAAAGGTTCTAAATTCTAATCCTATTTTGGTCTATAATTTTTTTTTTTCAGTTCAACAACTTGTGGAGGTATTGATTTGAACTTCTGATCTTTTAGTCGAGGATATATACCTTAATCAGTTGATTTATGCTCAAGTTGGTCAAATTTAATTTATTTTGGTCTTTGTACTTTTTAAAATGTTGATCATAGTCCCTATAATTTTAGGTTTTGTTCATTTTATTAGTCTGTGTACTTTTAAAACATTTGATTTTGTTTGTGTACTTAAAAAAAGATCATTTTGGTTATTGTTTTCAAAATTTTAACATAAATTTTATATGCAACAAATTCCTTTGATATAAAAGTATGGCTACATCACAAGAAATTTATTGACTGTATTGAAATAATAATTGTTATTGCCAAATTTTGGACAGGAGAAATCTAACCTGACCTTCACGTGACAACAACGGTGAATTTGTAATTTGGGGGAAGGACGCGGCCTGCAAGACAAGAAAAACCTGGAAACCAGGGTGGTTTAAACCACACAGGCTCTGCTGCTTAATTCAGAGAGAGTTTAGAGAGAATTTAAGGAGTTCTAGGAGAGTTTAGGCGACTGAAATGAGATTTAAAATTCACTTACCCTACTCTCCCCTCAAGAGAGAGCTTAAATACTTCATTCTTAGGGTTTCGTGGGTTTCCGTCTTCGGTTGGGAATGAAAGGATCGAATGGGGATGAACCGGGGGTACATGGGCCATGAGGGACTAAGGCAAGGCCCAAATGAGGATTCGAGATTAGGAGCGTGTGAAATAATTGCATCCCCTTGAGGATATTTCAGTTTTGATCCGTTTTGACTTCGTATTAGGTCGATTTCCTCATTTGGCTCTTTATTGTAGCATTTCATTCAGCCCATTCTTGGTCCAATTTTACCCACAACATTAGCCCTCACTCCCTAGTTAGGATTCGAGATTAGGAGCGTGTGAAATAATTGCATGAAGTCTGACTTGAGAGTAACCTATTTTATTTTGAACTCATTTGTGACATTTCAAGGTCTGCCTCGAATTCTCTCTAGTTATTACTATCTATCCTTGTGAGGATATTTCAGCCTTCTAGAGTGTCGGTTTCTCCATTTTTTCGTAGGAATTTTAGGGTTTTGTGACGCTTATTTCGCGTCTCAGATCATTTCTAAGTTTTTTTTCTAATCCATAGAGAACATTTCGATTTTTCCTGTTGGGTAAGATTCTCCTATAAATAGTGTGTTCGTCCACATCCTGGAGAAAGTTTAAGGGCTCAAAGGTTCGCCTTAGATCTCCCCAAGATTGTCGTCAAACCCCGTAGGGAACATTTCGATCTTTCTTGGAGGCTAAGACTCTCCTATGGATTCGCGATTGGTGCCACTTTCTTGGAGAGAATATGTAAATTCGAGGGCATCCTCAAATTTAAGTGGGATTGCCATCAAACCTCATAAAGGCCCCATACGGACTATTTTGGACTTTTCGACCTCCTGTAGGAGGGAATTTTGGCCATCTAATTGTCGTGTAGTCGAACCTCATGCATGAGGGAAATCTTGGCTATTCAGTAGCCTCGTAGCTTCCCGTTTTTCGTAAATGTTTTCTAAATAAATGTAGCTTCATTTCAAGCTAATACCGTGAGAGAGGAGAAAATGAGCAGTGGGGTGAAAATATGGGGAGAGATAGGGATTCAGACACATTTTACACATATCTGATTCGGCCCTGCCAAATTGGTTCAATCGAACCGGCCTGGTCGGCCTCGACGAGGGCAACCTGACAGCCCTATCGTGCCCAGACTTCCTCAGCTTCGGCACCCAATCAATTTTTTTTTTAATTTTTTATTTTAATTCAAATTTTGAATTCCAAACCAAAATTTCCCTCCAATTTCTCCTCATCATTCTCCTATAAATAGGGAGTCATTTCTTCATCTCCTCACACCATCTTTTTCATCTTCTTTCTCATCTCTTAAATTAGCTTGTTGTTCTTCTATTCTTCTATTTTCGTTTCTTTTTTGCTTGTTGAGATGGCTAGTTCATGCTTTTCCACTTCTCCTAAGGTTGACGGATCTTCTTTTGATGATGAATCTCTTAGTACAAGTTATTATGAGGCTTATTCATCCTTTGATCATGTTTTCAGTGAATCTTCTATATATTCCGAGGCTATATCATCTTTGGTGACTAAGGCTCATCTTGAGCAATTGTGGTATAAGTATGATATTCCCTTCGATGTACAACTGAGGGTCCTGGGCCCGATAATCGTATTGATGATCCTCCTAAAGGAGAAGTTGCCTTTTATTATGCCATGTTTTGATTTGGAGTTCGTCTTCCCTTGCCTTTATTTTTGCAAAATTTCTTGATGTTGGTTTGGTTGGCTCCCACTCAACTTGTCCCGAATAGTTGGAGTTATCTCATATGCTGTTATGTATTATGGACAATATATGGCGACGAGAGTCCGCTCACACCACATGTTTTCATGTCTCTCTACATTTTAAGTCATAACCCCTCATTTGGTTGCTTCTTTTATTATTTGAGCTCCTCTTGTGGTAAACTGATTGATGGACCACGTTCGGTTCATGGATGGAAAAATAAATGGTTATTTGTGAGTGGGAATTGGTTAGCCCGTGGGCCCCAAAATTGTGTTTATGCAATTTCCATGAAGTTTGGAGATTATGGTGAGTTACTTTCCCTTTCTTTTTAAAAATTGCTTTCATGCACCTTTATCTAACAATACTATGTTTTTTCTTTTCAGTTCCCATCGAGTTCCATCGTTCTACTGCCGCCCGAGCATTTGTAAGAGTTGTGAGTGTTGGGATTTATGCTTTAAAGCCTCGTAATTAATGATTTATTTAATAATTAATAATAGTTTTGATTATTTTATTTGCAATATAATATTATCCATTATATGAAAAATTCAAGGTTATTAGTGTAATCTTGAACAGTATGTGGTTGACATACGAGATGATCATGTTCAAGAAATAACCTAAAGGGTCATAGTATATGGATAAGGTTGGGTGCCTTATCTTGGTAATACTATTGATACGACCCACTTTGTAATAGTTACAAATGATTTGATCTAAATCGTTCATGTGAAGACATGTGAGTGGGGATATCTTATACAATGAGTTTGTGTAAGACTGGACCACGCAATATTTAATCTCTCTTTATAAATTTGTTAATTGAGAAGATTAATATTTAATCAGGATGATCATATGCGACTCAATCTTAATCCTGAGTGAGTTATGAACTCCTGCCTATGAGGACTTGTCCTTTGATTTTCATGGGTGAGAGTAACTTTTGTAGCCGATTCAATATGCCTATCATTTTGGGGACTTGACCAAATAGGGAGCTAAGAACATAATCTCATAAGATGGAATTCACTACTTCCCATATAGGGTAAGTAGATAAGTAGTTCCCTTAAGTGCTAATTTTGGGACTTGAACAATGGGGCCCCACCCTATCACTGGCTCGAGAGAAACTTTGTTTATGGTTGGATCATAAACAAATTATTCATTAGAGGATCAGTGGTACTTAAGGTGCACGATGTAATTACACGAGTAAAACAGACTTTTGACCCAGCTATAATTACGAACAACTCGTGAATGATTAACTTGCTTGTAGTGATTATATCCATGGACACAACTTGTACTACAGTGCATAAGAGTGCAACTCTAGGTCTATAGTGGAGTGTCCCTAGAGTTAATGAATGAAAATTGATTAATTAAAGAGTTTAATTAATTAATTTTGTGTCATTGGAGCTTATAATTTGTAGGTTCATAAGGTCTCATTGCTAGCTCATAGTAACACTAAAAGATCAATCTAGTTGAAAGAAAATTTTGAAATATTCAAATTAATATTTAATTTGCAGTGTTCAAATTAATATTTAATATATTAGATATATTAAATATAAAGGAGGAAAATATATTTATTGTATTTGATGCATTAAATATTAAAATAATTAATGTATATTAGATACATTAAATAAAATATATTTATAAAATTTGAATAAGATTCAAATAAATAAATATTGTAGGAGATTTGAATGAGATTCAAATAAATATAAAATATATTTTAATATATTAGATATTAAATATTATGACAAAGATTTGCCCTAGGTCTCTATAAATAGAACCCTTGGGTTGAGCCATTAGATATAACACACATCTCTTCAATTGAGAATAGAGAATTCTCTCTAGACCTCTTCCTCTCAAATCCCTTGTGGTTTTTCTTTCAAGAGGCTCCCACAAGCCTTAGTCCTGTGTTCGAGTCATAGCCAGGAAGATTTTGTGGAGGAGATAAAGACATGCCAGAAATATCTCCATATTTACTTTAAGTAAGTTTGCTTAATCTTATTTCTTTTTTAGTTTAATTTTAAATAAAATCAAAGACGATTCAATGCTTTTGCTCCGGAGTAAAACGTTCATTCCTTCAGTGAGAAGTTTGGAAGCTCTAGCTCATCTTGCTCATTCCCTCGTTAATCAAGAGAATTTAATTAGAATTAGTTTTGTTTCACCCCTTCTTCCGGAAGGTTGGATTTAACTTCATATTATTTTCTGGTTTGAGTGCTAGAAAGAGCTCAGCCTCGGCCACGTTGGTTGGCCTTGGCCAAGGTGGTCAGCCTCGGCCACCCTGATCGGCCTCGGCCCCTCTATTTCAGCTTCTGTTTCGTGTGTTTTCTATAACTTACGGTTTACTTCCTTCAAAAGAGATTATATCTTCCCTGACTCAGATGACTCCAATGGAAGTGGTGGAGTGGACATGAATGAGGGTTAGTCTTTTTATGAAAAATTCTATCTTATATTCGCTTATCCTTTTTATCTTTAAACTTATTGTAAAACTTGCTTTTATTATGAATGTCAAATTTCTACTTATCTTCCTTGTCTCTCTTTAATGAATTTTACTTCAAAGAGATAAACTATGATGAGCAGAATGGTCTACGTTTTACTAAATAAGATAAAGTAAAAAAGGGGTCCCTCATTCATGAACTCGAACCAAGAATCCAAATAAATCACTTACTTGTAGGGTGCTCAGCCTCGGCCACTTCACGGTTTTTGGATTTTCTAAATCGTTATGTTATTCTTTTTTCTGTGTAGCTTCTGCTTTTTGTTTAATAGAGAGACATATCTCCTTAGTAGCTTTTTTTCCTTTTGTTTAATAAGGAGGTCATCGGGTTTACATGCAAGCGCACGTGTTCGAAGTAATAAAACGGTATTCCTACCAAGTATCGCATCCACAAAGATTGGTTTTCTAATTCGATTAAGTACCGTAAGTACTATCACTTAGCTTTATTTAGAGAACACAACCAAAGAGAAAGATAAACTAATCTACCGACAAGAAAATAAAAGTAGAAAGATAAATGGGAGACATAAACACGAGGGATAACTTGAGTATAGGATTAATTACACAATTAAACAGACAATCACAACTAATTTGACAATGAACTCATAAGTCTAGAAAGTCTAAGAACATGGACTCTCATGTCGGTCTCCTCCAATCTCAAGTATCAATTAACTAACTTAGGTGTCCCTCAACGCTAGCTAATTAATACAAGGCATTACGACCCTTCATTACATACCTCTAACAATTGCTCTTATCACTATCATGTCCAAGCAATCATCAATCATGCATTCAGTTCTAAACTAGCTTATCTCTATCGAGCCTACACTAGCAAACGAATCAATTAATAGCGCTCTATGAATTAATCTTCTCAACTACTGCCATTAATTAACCAGTAATTTCGCTATTACTCGGGTAATTAATTAATCGCCTATTTTAATCCTCCCTAAGTTTTCTCTTTTGAGCTTAACTTAGACTAATTCAATTAATCACAGAACAATAATTAAAGGCATTAAACTCTAAATGCATGAATGGATTCAAAAGCCAAAAAGCCATAAACATCCATTAAACAAGTAATTAAATCAATTCATTCAACATTTAAGCATAAGCCCAATATCCAACAAATAAATTCCAAGTAATTAGAGATAAAGATACTCGGAATAAGGCAATTAAACACCTAAATCCCTAAATTAACAACCAATACAGTAGCTAAAATTAAAGGAAAAGAGAAGAAAATGGCAAACGGAAGTTGATCCCGTGTTCCCATCGTGATCTCCTTGGTCCTCAAGCTCTGGGAGTCTTCAATTTCGTTCAAATCCGCTCACAATTGCTCCCCAAAGCTCTCTATATCAACTTGGACTCGAGATTAGTGTTGTATCTCACGATTTGGTCTCCCTTTGGATGAAGAGAAAAAGATGAATATATACTGTCCATCGTCGCAGCGTCAGCGTCTCAACGGTGCCAAAACAACAGCGTTTTTCCTTGCGCGCGCATAGGTAGCGTCGAGACGCTACAAATGGAAAACAACTTCTGCGTGTTTCTAGCGTTGAGCACGACGTTGCAACGTTACCTAATGGTGTTGAGATGCTATAAATAGTGTCTCAACGTTGTCCCCTCGAATTTGGCTTCTAATTTGAGCCTGCAGCATGGCGTTGAGACGCTCTGGATAACGTCGAGAAGCTCTCCCCTGTTCTCAACGCTTCATTCTTCATCTTTTCTCTTCTTGGCTCTTCGAATTGGCCTAATTAGCTCCAATTATCACGAAAATACTCCCGAACACTCGATTTTGCACCTCAAACTTGATTTCTACCAAATCAAGAGAAATACACATCAAAGTACACCAATCATAACAAAACTAGCTAAAATAATAGGAAATAAGATAGCATAATTGCATGTTATCATGAGACATATCCCCTTAGTAGCCCCTACTCAAGTGGGAGTTTGTTGTGTTGATTTCATGCTTCAGTATAGTTGTGCAATAAAACTAGTTTGACGTCTCTATATGCAGTTTTTCAGAAATAATGCTTTATTCCTTGAGCTCTTCTTGGTTTGGTTAAACCAAGCTCAATATGCAATTTTCTGACTTGGAGTCATGCTTGGGACACGCATAGGAATAGTTTAGTTGACCTCGGCCTTGGTCGAGGTGGTCACATGAACTCTTGGCCTGTGATGTGACTTGTCTAATGTAGAAGCAAGCTTGGAGAACATCTTGATAGCATTTGGTCACCTCGACCTCGGCCTCCTTGAGCACAGTTGAGGTGTCCACCTGAGCCTTTCTGCCTTTAATTTTATCCTTTGTTGTACCATTGCATGGAGATAATTGTTTTGGAATTATCTAGGAGGAGGTTGGTCTAGCCCCTAATTCTTATGCCAAAATCTGATTTTGAAGATTTCATGGAGCTTCCTTGATGTTGGTTTTCTCTTTGCAAGGCAACTTGATTCCTTTCAGTTAGGTTCCTTGAAAATGTCTTGAAAGATAAAAAAATAATATAAAAAAGAGAAACATAATTTATAATGAATTTATCTAATTAAAATTAGTTTTATACATTCATATATTAGTTTTACTTTTTCTATTTATATTATAATTTTATATTTGTAATCTGACTTATTTTAATATAATATAATATTTATATTATATTATATGTTTTGTATTATAATATAATTTTTCATATGATATAACATAAACATAATTGTAATATAATATAATTTTTAAAATTTTAATTATTATTATATACAATATAATATATAATTTTTGTAATAATAATTTTTGTTTAATTGATGCAATTTTATAATAACTACTTTTTATTTTATTGAAAAAAAAATCTATATATGTGACATATCATAACAAATGTAGTAATAATCATGCTACATAATACAAAAATACACGTTAAACAAAAAAATATTAAGAGATAACTTAAAAAAATATATTAAGAGATAAATTTTTATTTAAATTAAACATTAAATGACTTTTTTTTGTAAATTCCTGATGAAAAATTGAAGATGGCCCTGATGGAGATACTTTTAGAACTGAAAAAAAAAATTATTATTAAAAAGTAATATCTCATAGGAAAAAAATAATTGAATGCAATGACAATAGTTATTACTAAAAATTGAAAAACCCATATTAAAAAAAATAATTGATGCAATGGCAAGTGTGAATATGGAACAACAAATTTGAGTGAAAATCCATATGAACTACAAACAAAATCATTTGGTCGTATAGTTATTCTACATAAAATCGTGTAATTACTTTGTAGTTATTGTGTACTTATAAGTATAATGAAAAAGAATAAATATATATTAAGAGATAACTTTAAAAAAATATTAAGAGACAAATTTTTATATAAATTAAACATTGAAGGACTTATTTTTTGTTGTAAATTTTTCTATAAAACTAAAGATATAAGTTAGAAGTAAATTTTAAACAAAGTGAATTAAAAGCGTAATCATACATTTTTTTTTATAAGAATGGAATATCAGAGGTTTTCAACTGCGTTAAGAAATTGGAGAAAAAATGTATTATGAAGATGCAAACAAATTGTATTTAGAAGTATATTACAGAGATGCAAACAAATTAACGAAATCAAAATATCAAAAAAAAATTGAGATACCTTAAACATAAAATTTGAGAAGTGTATATGAGATGGAAACAAATTAGAATTAGAAAAGTATTTGGGAGATGCAAACAAATTAATGAAATCAAGATCAAAAATAAAAATAAAAAATAAAAAATAAAAAAAAACAAAAGAAAAAATAACATACCTAAAAGGAAAATTTGGAGAAACCGAAGGTTGGAGAAACTGAAAATTGCATAAACAGGAAATTGGAGAAATTGAAGAAATTGAAAATTGGAGAAATGAAAGATTGGAGAAACCGAAATTGGAGAAACGGAAAAGTTGGTTGAGGTGTGATATGCAAACCAATGGAAATTAGCCCTATATATAGAAAATTTAGATTCAAATCCTAGTTGGATTTGAGAATAATTGCATTTGATTAAATTATATCTTCAATTTGAAAAATGAAATATTTGAATATCAATTTGAAGAAAATTATATGTTTAAGTAGTTTTTTTGTTTTGAAATTAAAAAGATAATATCTGAAGATTGTGTATGAAAAATTTATTGTATGAAATTGGATGCAATTTATAGAACTAAATTGCTTATCAAATTAAGATTATTGATTCAAATTCATCAGATATTTATTTTGAGTCTAACGATCAAATTGTTGGAATTAATTAAAATTATTTCTTAATCAAATTATCTTTTTTATCGTTGTGGATTTGAAATTAAATCAAATTATGATTATTTAACTGATGTAATTAACTAAAATTTAAAGGAACATTCTAGTCTAAAAATATTTTTGACAAAGTCTGAACTTTTAATATATTATAGATATATATTCACGTTTCTTATGTATATACATAGAGAAATTTAATGAAGATTCCAAAAAAGAAGTTGGGCCGAATCATACAGCTGTGTCCCGACCAATTCTTAACGAGAGATAAGCACATAGAGACTTTTTTAACATAATGTCGAACCATATTCGTTTGTTTAATGTTTAAACTTTTCATTACTAACAAAAAAAAAAAAAAAACTTTCAATACTACACGTTGATCATACCTTCACATTTATCATTATTTTTCCCTGCTACATTATATACATATACTTACCAACCCCATCATTATTTTATTTATATAGTCTAATATTATATCATTGACAAAACATCTACGACTTTATTTCATTTTGATATATAGTTCAACTAGTTAAGTTAGTGATAAATTTGCCAAAGTGATACAGCTTAATGATAACTATCATATATTCATTCTCTTGAGATCGAATGTTCAAATCCTCATACTCCACATTTGTTGTTAAAAAAAAAGTGTTGACAAACTTTCTTTTATGGTTACACGTTTGAATATATTTCAACTCCTTATTTTAATTGTAATATGTTTTAAAGAAAGGTTCTAAGTTTAGTTTTTAAACTATTATAATTGTATCTAATATGTCCCTAAAGTCTAAAAGGTATTTGATAGATCTTTAAATTTTTAATTTTATGTCTAATAATAGATCTTTAAACTTTCAAATTTGTGTCTAATAAGTTCTTTGCTTAGAGATTAAATTTGTAATATAACCTTAAAAAATATGCATTTTTAAAATAAAATATTTGTATTGATTTAGTTGTGCTATATTTATTAATTAAATAAATCTTACTAATATCTTTTGGCCACTAAAAATAAATCATATAAAGAGAATAAAAGCTCCTTGAACACAAATAAATACATGTGTAGCATATTATGTTTTCAAAATTATAATAACATTCTGGATTTCTTAACTTTCATTTCGGATTTGTGAGTTAAATTAAAACAAATAAAGGTTAAATTACAAATTTAGCCTATTTAGTTTGGAGAAAGTTAGAATTTTGTCCCCTGTAGTTTAAAAGTTAGATTTTAATCTTATGGTTTGATAAAGCCTCATAAATAGTCTCTTTGGTTTGATAAAACTCTCATAAATAGTCCAACTCTCATAAATAGTCCCTACCATAGGGACTATTTATGAAGGTTTTATCAAATCATAGGGACTAATTCTAACATTTAAAACTATAAGAACTAAATTCTAACTTTCTCAAAATCATAGGGGCCATATTTGTAATTTAACCAAAAATAAAATATTAAAAAAGACGTAGCAAAAAGCCATACTACTTTTACCTTTTGTTGGATCAACGTCATACTTCCAGATTCATTATAGAGATGTCCACAGGATGGGGATGGGACAGAGATGGCATCCCCTGTCCCCATCCCCGCCCCTTATTTCATTCCCCATTTCTAAGAAATTTTTCATTTAATTTTGCAGAAATCAGGCTGGAAATTCCTCGCAAGGAATTGGCAGGGGTCAAGTTCCCCATTTAACTTTTTTTAGAAAAATTACTTAAATATTTTTTTAAGAAAAAATTCAATTAAGTAGTTAATTCTTCAATATGAATTTTCATTTAAATGGTTAATTCATCATGAAAAATTCTTAAATCTCCTAAATAAAACAAAATAATATTTCATATTAAGTTATTTAATTATTCATACATAAGAGTTTAAAATAGTTCAAATATATTAAATTATTCATATAATATCTCATACGTCATTAAACAATTAATAAAACCTTAAATTATTATTATTTTTTTTTAGTACAATAGGGGTTGGGGGGATTCGAACCACAGACCTCATGGTCGTTAACACATTCAATATGCCAGTTGAGCTATGCTCTCTTTGGCAATAAAACCTTAAATTTAAAGATTACAATTCACAATAAAAAATGATTCAAACATATACATATCTTTTTGTGTGTGTGTGTATGTATGTACGTATGTATGTATGTATGTATGTATGTATATGTCTGTATATGTATATAATTTTTTTAAATAATAATAAAAATAAATGGGGCAGGAAATGGAGAACAAGGACGAGTAATATAGCTCGCGTAGATTTTTTTTTCTCCACTCCCTCCTCCATTCCCCACCTAAACAGAGATTTCCTACATGAATTCCCACAGAGCTCGCTTTTACAGGAAACAATGGACATCTCTAATTTATTACTATTATTACATTCCCAAAACCATTAGAATTCTTTTTATGCATTAAAAAGAAAAAAGAAAAAAAAAAGTTTAACATTCTTTTACCAACTTGTTTGTTTTATGTTTGACTTTTCAGTACTCCACGTTGATCATACCTTCACATTTGATGGCGTTTTTTACCTTTGCCTCGAGTGAGATGTAAAAAATAAAACCTTTTCCTTTGACTTTTTCGAAAAAACAAAAAAATAAAAATCAATTTATATTCCTAAGCTCTGTGACTTTATCAATAAAAACCTTAAACCAATAATTCTGTCAATTTAAACTATAAGTGTATTAATTTACACCATTTGTTAGATTCAATTTGAAAAACGTTAGTTTATACGTGTACAAACTTATAGTTCAATCAATTAAATTTCTAAACTGTCAGAATCAATTCAGGCCCTCAATTTGAAAATTGTCCATGCATCAATTCAGCGGCAGATTTATGAAGGACCCAGGGGCCTTGGGCTCTCCTCCCCCCTCCCCTCAACTTATGAAACATTTAGGTCCTGTTTGATAACCATTTAGTTTTTGGTTTTTGAAAATTAAGCATGTTTTCTCTCATTTTCTCTCTAGTTTTCATCTCTCTTAATGAAACATTTGAATGCCTAGCCAAATTCCAAAAACTAAAACAAGTTTTTGAAAACTAAAAAAAATAGTCTTTAAAAACTTGTTTTTGTTTTTGGAATTTAGCTAAGAATTCAAATGTTTCTTTAGGAGAGATGAAAATTCTTATAGAGAAATTCGAAGAAAACAAGCTTGATTTTCAAAAATCAAATAGTTATCAAAAAGGGCTAAATTATTATACTAAAATGTTAGCTAGTTTTCATAAAACCCTACTTGGCCACTAGCAAGCCTCCTCTCTCTTTTCTTAAAGCCCTCATTTTGCCCAGGTTCGAATTACGATGCAGCCCTAAATTTCATAGCATATATGTATGTTTTTAATTATGTAGTTATCGACCAATAAAATTTTCTTAACATAAAAATCTTATAATTTCTTATTTCTTCACTTCTTGTAAAAAATTTAAACCTATTTATTATAAATATTAACAAATATGTAATAATAAAAATATTTAATACCATACTTTTTGTTTTAATCTATTCTTACATTTATATTTTTTTTTTCTTGGTACCAAATCTAAATCAAAATTAATACAAATATTTTTGAATTTTTTAAAAAAATTAATAAGATAAAAATAAATTACAATTCTACCAATTCTTATAAATGGGAAAAAAATTCTTACTTATTATTTCAAGTTTCTTTTTCTTGTATGTTTATGTAAAAAATTTAGTCATACTTTTAATATTGAAATATATAAACTTATATGTTAAAATATCATTTTGGCCCGTGTACTTTGGAACTTGTTATATTTTAGTCTCTATCTATAATCTATAATATATATAAATATGGCTATGGAGGAGAATCTTTACTTTCCTCTTTTGCCCTTACATTTTTGATAAATTCCTATTTTGCCCTTAGTTGATGGGACATGATTCTTTGAGTCTCTGTGTTCGTTGAAAAAAATTTGAATAGATGCAATTTATGCCCACGAGATGTGACTGTTTGGGTGGAGGTGGTTTACACATCGATTGGTGCATCCATTCTAGGTGTTCGTTGAGAAAAGTCAACTATGTACAATTTATGCTCACGAGACTCGACTGTTCAGGTAGAGGTGGTTACACACCGAATTGGTGTATCCATTCGCAGCAGGTGCAATCCATGTATAAAAAGAAAAAACATAATTCTTTTGTACCATTATGTGCCATAACAACATATATTTCAAGTTCAACATATATGTTTCTTTTGTAGCATTTATGTACCAATCGATACACTTTTCCCTCTTGTCATCACAACTTTGAGCAAAAATACAAGAATGGATATTGGTGAGGTTTGTTCTACACATGTGGGACAAATGTTGTTGAATGTCGTGATCAAACTCTTAAAATTGTTAGTATTATATAAGTTCTTCATGTGATTTTTTGATATCTTCCTATATTATTTAAATTCATTGATAGCAACTTTTTATCTCAATTTTTCTCTTTGATTTTGTGTTAAGTTAGACAAATGTATTGAGTCTTGACATTGAAGATAATGGACAATAAGAAGGGTGGGCAAAATGCAACGTATCCGAGAAGAAATATCACCACAAAATTCTAGATAATTCAGTGAGTATATACTACGACTTTATTTCTCTAAAATTGATACGACATCATCTCTCTTACTTGATTCTTGCAATGATGAAGCTTTCAATGGAGAGCTATAATTATTGCACTTTTGAAAGATGAACTAAGAATTATTTTAAATATTATACAAATTTAAACTTATTTCAAAATGAATGTAATTGATGAACTTATCCAAATTAATTATTGGTTTTGTTTGTGTGACATAGAGTCCATATTATTAAAGGATATAAACTTTTTGTGCCAATTTTGTCCTCTCATTTTTAATTGTATACCAATTTTACCACCCTAATCTTTTTATGTCCCTCTTTCACTCCACCATAATACAACTCTCACTCAATAGAGTCACTATGTCGTTTAAATTTTCATCTTCCTCCTTTGAAGTTCTAAAAAAAAATTTATCTTCCAGATGTTGAATATATATATATACATAACTAGGGGATGACTCAAAGAAGAGGGAGAATCTCTTTTTCATTATTGGAATATAGAATAGAAAAGGGCAAAACAATTGTGGTAAATTTGCAAATGGCGGTAATTTTCACCAACAACATAAATTTTGTGTTAGGTTGCCAAGGATTGAATCAAAGGAAGTTTCTCAAAATTACAAAACTTCAATGGAATAAATTTTTATTGGATTCACTCACCAATCTAGGTATTTTAATGTTCATTGAGTGTTATATGAGTCTGAGAATACCACTTTTAATTTATTTTACCTTTTTTTAGTTTATTTATTATATTTCCAACAGATTCACTCACCAATCCAAGTATTTGTTTGTTGCTTTTACCTTTGAAATTTTACTCATAATTTAATATTTTATTTTAATTTTAGCTATTTAGTATTTTATTTTAAGTGTTATGATTTAATTTATTCATTGTGGATAAAAGAATAAACATTAAATGTTTACTAATTAAATTATTGAAATGAAATGAAATGAGTTTTAATTATTTTTTTAAAATCATCATAGTTATTTACATAATGACATTCGTTTTTTACAATTTATAATATACTCGTGACCTTTTAAAATATTTATTATATATATGTGTGTAACTTTATTTTTTTAATTGAAAAATACAAGTCTAACAATAACAATATACTTTTTCATAAAAATATTAATTATTAGTAAAATTCAATTATGAAATATATTGCTATCATCAAGACTACTTTTTAAAAATCATACACATGAATGCTGATTAGAATATTAATATTAATTAAAATAAAATATGTTAAATTTAATTTCACAATTCTATAAAAAAAAAATTCACCATTTCATCATAAATTATTATTAAAATAAAAATTCAATTTCAAAGAAATTTAGGCGTGATATTTCTCAATTCACAATCTATTTGCAATAAATTAATATATGAAAAGTTTAACTATCGTATAATATATATCTACAATTAATTTCTAGAAGATTCACGCTAATGAATAACCAAAAAGTTATATTCTAATTTAGAGGTATTTTATTTTACTTTTTATGTCTTTATACTTTAAAATAAAACCAGAATATTTAACATATCACACATGGTTTCTTACTAAGATGAAACTTTGGCTTCCATTTTGGTCCTTTATTTTTATATTAACTTTTTTATATTATCTTTATCAAGCATTTTGTACATATTTTTTTAATTATTATATGTACTCCTTCAATTATATAAATATCAATATTTTATAAACAAAATATTTAAAATTATGTTATAGAGCATTGGTTTTATGTTCTCATTTAACTATTTTTAATGTTATTTCATTTATGTTCTCTATTTTTCTAAACTCAAAATATCATATCTTCTTAAGACTAAAATATAGTATTAAATATATGTAGGTATATATTTCAACCTTTTAGTTTTACTTTCTAACGAATTTATCTCCGAAATTGAATAAGTCTCTTTTAGTTTTTTTATTAATCGATTAATTCATCAATAATTTAGATGATGTAAATAAATTTTATTTTTTATTTTTTATTTTTTATTTGAAAGATTAGTGTATACACTTTTAAAAAAAAATTAAATTTTGTTTAGTTTTTAATCAATTCTTTTACTAATTTAATCATATAAATTGCACTAGATTTTCATAACATTTAATTTCAGGTGCATTAATTTTAATAGTGTCAAATTTCATTAATTTAATTTAATATTTAATTAAATTTCATTCATTTTAATTTTAATTAGATATTTTAATCATATCATTTAATTAAATTCATTAAACTTTTTTTTTCAATGTTGTAAAATAAAACTATAAATTTCATGTGCATCGCACGTGTTATGGACTAGTATATATAAATGGGGCCATAGAGGAGAATTTTTTATTTCCTCTTTTGCCCTTATATTTTTAGTAAATTTTATTTTGCCCTTTGTTGATGAGGCGCGATTTATCAATAGGTGTTTGTTGAGTTCAATAGGTACAATTGATGACAATGGGATGCGACTGTTCAAGTAGAGGTGCTTACACGTCGAATTAGTGCATCCATTCACGTATGGTTGCGATCCATGTATAAAAAGAAAAAAAATATTGCTTATACCTACGTTGTTTATTTTCAGTTATCAAAATGTCAAGTTATAGCAAAAATTCTTCTTTTATCAGAGAACTCAATGCTTTCCAAAAAAGAATGAAAATTAAAAGTTTTTGTTCTTCATCAGGGAAACATTTTGAACCGTGTCACAACGAATCGTTGAGAATTCATAATTATTTTGGTCAATGAAGAGGTACTATTATCTACCATTTTTTATTTTTCTTATGCCATCCAATTTTATTTACATTAATTTCTGGAAGTAAATATAATTTTTGTTAAATCATAACTTTTGTCAAGTTAAATATAACTTTTTAAAGGTTGCATTACATGTTTCAAATCTCAACATTTTAAATTTTGTGTCCAACGAAATTTAATTAGTTATATTTCCAACAAATTAGTTATTTTAAATTATAGTAAAAAGTTCGAATACATTGCAAGTCTTAAAGATTACTTTTGTTGGGTAATCTTGAATTTAGGATGGTTATAGCAGAAATGATTTTCTTACAGTTTTAAACATTGAGGTTTACGCTTTCTTGAGTGTTAGAGCATGGCTCTTTAGTTTATTTATGATCACATTATTATGTTTTGCTTATTGCATTGTAGTTTTAGTTTGTCACAAAAAAAACAAACAAACTTTTATTTTGCTAGCGACTATCAACCAAAAGAAGTGGTCCAAATATCCCTTCATAAACTATATATTTATTTAATTTTTTTAATAAAAAAACATGAGAACTAAAATAAAAATGTAAATTCTTTTTAGTAAGATAGAAAAATTTGGGAGAACATAAAATTTAGGACAAAAAAAGTTACAGATGGACAAAAAATTTAGAGGAAAATATTCTATAAAAAAGAGAGAAAATTTTTAGTGAGAGGAACAAAAGGTAGAGAAAGGAAAAGAAATTAAGAGAGAAAGAGTAAGTTAGAAAGGTACACAAATTTTAGAGAAAAATATTAAATGAGTGACAGACAACAATTTTGAAAAGAAAAAGGTAGAGAGGAACAACTTTTATAGAGAGAAAAGTTAGAGACAGGAGATATACAAAATTTTAGGATAAAAAAAAGTTAGAAATAGATAGAGTGACACATTTTAGATGGAGAAAAATTAGAGAATGAGAAACAAATATTTTGGAGACAAAAAGAGTTGTAAAGAGAAAAGAAAATGTCAAAAACTTTAGAGAGACAAAACTTTAAACGTAAAATAAATTTAGAAATAAAAAATTTTGGAGAAAAATTTATCGAGAAGAAACAAGTTTTCAAATTTCTTTGTAAAATTGTGAGTAAATTTAAAAAATAGAGTTTAGAATATGTTAACACAAAAAATTTAGAGAGGAAAAAGAGAGTGTGTTCACACGTAATTTCAACAAAGAAATGAGACACGTGTAAATGAATTTAATTTGTATTAATTTGAATATAGTGGGTGTAATGCAATCTCTAATATGTGGTCATCTAATTCTTTCTCGTATGTATACTTGACTCGAGGGTTGAAATGCTTGTTCTCGAGGTTGAATTGTTAACTTTGAACTTGTGAAAAGTCTTCAACTTTAAACTTGTTGAAGGTTTTTAGCTTGTAGCTTATTGAATGATCAGCCTCTGACATATTGATCTTCTTTGATGATCGGCATCTGACTTATTGATCTGCTTGGATGATCGACCTTTGGCTTGTTGATCGTTAGATAATCGGCCTCTAGCTTGTTGATCTACTTGATGATCAGTCTTTGGCTTGTTGATCTTCTTAGATCATTCTTGATCTTCGAGAAGCGTTTTACGTTCAGGCAGTATTTGATATTCAAGAACTTTTGGAGACTTCACAGCTTTGTTTCTGAATTCTCTCTGAGTTTTCTCTATGATATCTCAAATTTTTGAACCCCTGAAATGAAATAGAGTTCCTCTATGTATAGAGCTCCTATGGGCATGTGAGCTTGGGCTTCTTAGGCTTTTGAGCCCAACCATTTGACTTGAGCTCTACTAAACTTTGGGCCTAGCCCTTTGGGCTTAGATTTTGTTGGACTAGGGCCTCTCATTTGGGTTATGTCTAAAATTTGACCCAAATTACACATATTTGGATTTGCTATAATTTAATTTGAGGATTCTTGTAAATTTGCAGGTGATCCCTAATTAAATAAATAATTTTATCATTAACTTTAAATAATTACATTTCAATTTATGATTGGCCAAAACAGAGTGAAATAAAAATTTTAGAGAGAAAAAAGTAATCAAGAAAAAAATTAGATATATTGAGGGACAAAAGATTTAAAGATAAAATTTTAGAGAGACAAATAATGTTAGAAAAAGGGAGAAAAAATTTAAAGAGAAAAAAAATAGAAATAATGAAAGAAAAAGTTTTAGCCAGAAGAAGAAAAAAATAATAAAAGATAAAAGTAAGACAGACAACATTTTGGAGGGAAAAATGTCTACTCTTACAAGCCTGCATCTTTCTTAATTTTTAACACAACCTTAATAATAAATCATCTTTAGTTCTGATTTATGAATCAATATATATGTTTTTCACCGATTCTAATATTTATCACCACACATTGAAAAACCTTTCATCCTTTCTACGCTCATCCATTACTTTTCTACCTTCAAAGTATACAAAACTTATGTCTCACCACCTATAACTAAATTTATCTCAATTCCACATAATTTCGTTCTTCTAAGAAGGAAGGTAGGTTTCTTAAACATCTTAAGTCTACTTAATGACATAAGATATCCATTCAAGTTCAAAAGGAAACAAAAGGACAAACTGTTTCGAATGTTGGAATATATCTTCCTCTACATGTATTTTTACATTGACAATTCTATGTTGCATTATCAAGAGAAATTTCAATGTCAATAACAAAAATTCTTATCAGATCACTAGAGGAGTTTCAATGTCAATAACAAAAATTCTTATCAGATCACTAGAGGAGTTTCAATGTCAATAACAAAAATTCTTATCAGATCTCTAGATGATCCATATTTATTTTCCAGACGTACAAAAAATGTTATTTATAAAGAAATTCTCTTTTAATCAAGGTCCAGTTTATTAAATACTTATTTATTTATTTATTTTTCTAAATTTGAGGTATATAATTCTTATGAAATATATTTCTTTATTTCTTTCTTTTTCTTAAACTATCTTATTATGTCACTTCTTTATCAATTTTAGTTTACAACTTTTATTTCAATTATATCATATATGTATTTTTATTTATTTATCTATCTATTATTTTTTATTTTTATCTCTTTTGTTACTTTTAAATTTCATACAAAAAATTTACAATTTAAACTCAATAAAAAGTATATTCATTCAAATTTATATTTCATCATAAAAAAATATGTTCCAAAGACTTTTAACAACATCCAACGTATTTTATACTCATGGTAAATATATATAGTTTTAGTTACCGTTTCTTTCATTACTTTTTAATTCAATATTGTCAAATATTTACTATTTAAACTCATTGAAATAATATATATCATTCAAATTTTAAATTTCACCATAAAAATTTATGTTCTAAAAATTTTTAACCATGTGCATCGCACGTGTCTTTTAACTAGTATTTTCCAAATTCCAAACTTAGTCTCTATACTTTCAATATAAATCATAAAATTAGTTTACATTGTTAGTTTATTGTTAACTTTTCCAAAAAGAAAATTGTAATCTCTATTATTAGCCTCTTGTCTATAAATTTTGGAAACATATTCACATTGTATTTTTTTCTTAAATGAAATTATTATTATTATTTTACCATGTTCGATAAAAATTAACTCCAAAACTAATAATAATGACTAATTTTAAGATTTTTTTAGAGTACATATACTAAATTTGGACATTTGAAAATGTAGGGACTAAAATAGAATGAGACTCAAATGGACCAAATGATATTTTGATCAAACTAATATCAATGTGTTCAAAATAGTCGTTATATAAATTCAAGCCTCTCATGACATAAAGTTTTGGATCTGCCACTGCATCAATTTTCACACGTGTGTAGACTTCTTCACTCTAAATTTGAAAATCGTCAATTATTTGAAACAAATGGTCTAAATTGATTCACTCATGAAAGTTCAAAAATTCAATTGATATAATTATAAGTTTACATACGTGTAAACTAATGTTTTTCAAATAGAATCATACAGATGGTGTAAATTGATACACTTATAAAAGTTTAGGGTTTAAATTGATTAAATTATTAATTTAAAGTTTTTATTGATACAATTTCAAAGTCTAGGGACATAAATTGATTTTGGCCCTAAAATTTTTTTACAGCTATATTAAAAACATATTTATTTAATTAAACAAAAGTTAGTTGATTAAATAATTATTTAAATCTTAATACTTAATCATTCTACAAATTTGATCACTTAATAATTACTTAAATCTTATTACTGTGTATGATTTAATAACTAATGTTAATTTTAGCTGGAAAAAAAGGTTAAAATGTTATTTTATATTCTCTGTATTTTAGTTTTTGTTTTATTTTAGTAATTATATTTTGCTAGTATCCATATAATAGTCCATGTTGTTAGTTTGGGGTTAAAATCAATGAGTAGGTAAAAGAATTATTTTTTTCCCTGTTCTTCCCTATGTTTTGAAAGTATCCAAATTTAGGTCCAATTTGAGATGGTTAGAGAATTTTGGGTTAACTACATGAATGACATATTTGGAACCAAAATTTACACAAATGACACGTTTTGTTATTAATATTGGCTTTGTCACTTTTCAAGCCAAATAGAAGTCAAATCTAGAGGAACATTACTCATTTACCCCTTTATTTATTGCTCTCTCTCCCTCTCTCTCTCTATATATAAAAGAAATAAAATATATGGATACTTTCCATAAACGTTGAAACATATATCCTTTCCTCCAAACACCATTAATTTTGTATAAGAAATAAGATAGATGAAAGATTTTTACGATTTTCCTCCTAAAATCTAGAGATTTTAAAAACTAGACAACATTTTTCATTATCAACTGTTCCATTCTTCATATGTAGGGGGTATATATATTATATATCTAAGAATATAGTAGGGGTATATATAATATATATATGAGAATATAATAAGAGTATCATGTCATCCCAAACATATAAAATGATTACATGCTGATGTATATATCTTATACCTCAACATATATATTTATGGGTACAATATACAACACAGTATATATATAGGAATCCATTGAACATTATATATTACATACAGTAAATATAAAATGGATAGATCATGTTATGACATTATAACTATATAATGTTAGGTTATCTCAAAATTAATAAGATTATCACCAATACAAAACATATGACGATTATTTACCTATGTTCATATAATATATGTCTGTGAATATAACTATGCTTATTGCCTATATAAAATATAATATAATTATATACATATAATGTATATATAATATATTTCTATGTAAATTTTTTTTTTACAATATACTTAATATTATATATTTGACGTCAAGTATTTTAAAAATCAACCAAAGGAAATTTTCAAATAAAACAAAACATAAATAAAAAAAATGTAAATAAAAGTCAATAAACAATAAAGAAAATTTCCATACTGCTAAAGTTGGTATGTAATACAAAATTTAAATTAAAACCCAAAGGAAAAATAAACAAAAAAGAAGAAGGAAGAAGAACATTACTCATTTTGGAGAATAAAAGAGAGTTGACGTTAATTGAAAAGTCTACCGGACGGCCACAAAAAACAAACTAAAGAGAATAATTAAACATAATTTGTTAAACCTAAATGTTATTAATGGTAACAAAAAATTAACACCTAATTTGAATGGTATAATATTAGAGAATAAAATATTTTTCATTATAAAAAATAGTTTTACGTAATTAATAGTAAAGTTATTTACCTAAATTGAATAATTTCATTATGGAAACAATAAATGACAATAATAACATTATTATAAAGAAATGCAAAAATTGTAAGGATATAAATGGAATAATATAATTTCATAAACATGAGCCATGCTAGAGCTGATATTTTTTTAAAAATGAGTCATTTGTGAAATATATGGTTGAAAACGTGCTCTTTGACATAATTTCCCGAGAATTTTAACCATTTTTTGTGTTGGGTAAAATGAATTGTTTAGACCCTATTTGATAACCATTTGGTTTTTGAAAACTGTATTTGTAATTTTCTCATCATTTCTCTACAATAAATTTCATTTTTCTTAAGAAAACATTTGAATTCTTAGCCAACTTCCAAAAACAAAAACAAGTTTTTGAAAACTAATTTTTTTAGTTTTCAAAACTTGGCTTGATTATTGAAAACATGTGTAAAAAAAAATAACAAGACAAGGAAACTTGTAGGTGGAAGTAGTATTTTATAAGCTTAATTTTCAAAAACTAAAAACAAAAAATTATCAAACGAAACCTTAATAATTTAGATAAAGTCACTTTTTGAATCAATTGATTTGCAAAAGCGGTTTAGAATAATTTTAGATTTGATTTCTATAAAAATCTAGTGTAACTGACAATTTTTTTTTAATTCTTTCTTAATCCTTTTATATCTTATCTCATCATTTTTATTTTTAAATTTAATTTATTGCTTCTAATTTATTTTTCTTACTTTTTTGTATTTAAACTAAAATTAGATTTTGTTTGGAACAATTTTTGTAATAACAATTATTTTTCTTGATATTTTTATCAAATTATTTAAAGTAAACAAAATATAATTTGTAATTTAAATTATATAAACTTTACATAATTATCTTAAAAAAATTTTGAAGTTAAATATTAATTCAAGTCCATGCTTAATTGAAATATATATTTATTTTGGTCATTATCGCTATTTCACAACAATTTATTATTAATTTATCAAACATTATAACCTGATCTTCCATGTTTAAATCTAAAATTAACAATCTCAATAAAGCTGTTAGTTTGGGGTAGCAGCGGAGTTGGTAAATATATATATATATATATCCTTCTTTTCTTCGTCCTTCTCCTTGTCCATATTTTAAAAGTATCCAAATTTAGTGTACTACTATCAATAAATTTCAAAAACAGCCTCATTATCAGTGTGGGGGCTAAAATCAACTAAGTTGGTTTTCAGTCCTTTATCTCTCTGCCCCCTTTCTACCCACCCGTCCTTATCAGGCAGCCTCACATCACATGTTATGTTATGTGCCTAATCACGGCAATATATCGATCGGGATCGGGACCGGGACCCCATAACAGCACAAGTACATGACCTCAATAATCCCTTTCTACACTTTTCTTCCTTTAACCAAAAATTTAAGGTCTATAATAACACTCCCCATCCCCCAATAATGTCAACACATACAAAATTAGTTTTTTTTTTTTTTTTTTAATTCAATTCAAGCAAGAGGTAGGATGGAAGTGAAGTAGAGATTTAAAAACTCAAACTTTTAAAAGGATTACTAGCATGTAAATTCAAACTTTTGACTTTTAATGTTTGACCTTAAGATTTTTTCTTTCTTTTTGTTATTAATTAGTTCAATCTCCTCTTCATTTATAATTTAGTATAATTTTTAAAATACCGTGAGATGAGAACTCTCCCAATAAAGTTACGTAATCCAATTTTGCTTTCATTCCTCTCTGTTTTTTCCAATTTTTGTCCTATTTTGATGAATATCCTCCCTTCCTCTGTTATCTTATTTTTCAAATAATTGACATTCAAGCTAGAAAAAGGAGTCGGCAACTAATAAAAGTTGTTAGAAAGTGATCCCGACAACATTATTATCTCATTTATTTAATGAGTATAAAAATCAAAATTTTATTGTGAAATCAAGAAAAAGGAACGAGCATGTAGAGCCACCTCAAAATTAGAAATTATTCTTCCAAAATAAAGAAATTGTGTACACTCAAAAGCATATTAATCCAAAAATAAAGAATAGCGCCTGGCCTATGGCATTTCTCTAACCCCACGTTTCAGCTTCATCTTTTTCAAAACAGCCAAATTATTAAACAGTTACCAATGAAAGATCATTTGATAATGATCTTACTTTTAATTTTTTGTTTTCACAAGTTATGTTCATTGCCAATGAAAGATCTTTTCCTTTTCTAATCTTTTTTTTTTTAATTTAAAAAGTAAAAATTACACAAAAAATAGTAAACAAAATTATCAACGAAATAATGTACCTGATATAATCTCCAAAGACAAAGTATGACTTTGCCTTCTTCGGCTTACATCTTTCCAGTCCCAGTCTCGTACATAATCCACAAAAAAAAAAAAAAAAAAAAAAAAAAAAAAAAAAAAAAAACTTTAAAATGGAGAGAGATGTGTGAACTTACTTGTTGTAAACTAGGTATTTGGCATCCTGAGCCAATCGAACAGTTGGCGAGAATGAAGCCTGGTCCGAGATCAATCGGATAAAATATTTTTCTTTGAATTTATTCAAACGAACGCTCTCGAACCAGACTACATTCTCCTCAACAATTCTAGAGAGATAATGATGAGAGCATGCAATGGTTCTTCATAAGGGCTTATATCTATATATATGTATATTTATACATATAAATGCAAACTTACAGACTAGAAGGTCAGTTGTGCACTCCAAGGGATGCGCTTTTTCCACATCTACCAAATCAAGCTTTTCAACTTTAAACTAAAATGACGATCAAAACAGAAACAACAAAAATAGTAAGACTGTGTTTGTTGAAATTGTAAGGAAAAGATTGGGGTAGTTCAACAACAATCTAGCTAGGGTCGGCTAACTTGTAGATAGCTGTAATTATGCAAGCAGATTGTTCAATAATTAGACATATTAGTTATGAACCAAACACATAAATAAAAGCTAGATAAATGTAATGAAAGCAGCAAGATAGAGATGGTAAAAGAAGAAAGATTAACATAAAAACAAATGGATTTTACGTGAAAGAATACTCTTAGCGAGAAAAAGATTATTGCAAGCAAAGGAAAAAGAGACTTGTTTGACGATATTTAGTATAATTTGACATTTATGTACCATTTACTAAAAAGTATTTACAATATATATATATATATATATAAACGGTCAACATGAGCATAGTTCAGCTGGCATAAAGCATGTACTCTCGATCAAGAGATTCAAATTCCCCACCCCACATATTGTTGAACTCAAAATAAATAAATATATATATATATATATATATATATACATAAACTCAGGCTTGTTAGCTTGATCCCCCGCTGCTGCTAAAGGCGTTAGATTTTCTCATTTTGAACATCATATTGCGAGTTTCTCATGTCGGGGCATAAAGAACGAGTGAAGAATTGCCATTGTTAAAGAATTTGGTATGGCAAAGATTTCAATGGAAATTTAGCTGGATGGAATAAAGATAATACACACTTTTGGGAGGCTAAATACCCAAGAGCCAAGGAATAATATTTCTATATAGGAGAAAACGAGTAACAGATCAAATACAAACATATGAAAGAACAGGAAAGCATTGCCCAAAAGCCAAGGAAGAGAATATTCATATAGGAGTTAAGAAATTCAAGGGGAAGTTGTAGTTAATAAGTTTAGTTTTATGAAACCTATGGCTAGAAATTTGGGTTCGAATTATGCAAAGGAATGAGTTATTAAAAACCTAAATTTGTGTAACGTATGTTAAGTTTGTAGGTTAATGATTTGTAAAAGTATATAGTCTAGAACATTAGGACAGACCCAATGTCGCTTTGGAACCTTACAATTCTAAACGTCAGGTGGTAAGGAACTAAACCTGATGTTTTTAAATCGAACACATACGCAGCCTTAAATCCAAGTGGAAAGGTTACCTTGGAGTTGTAGCAATCTTTTTCTTTATGGAGCCCCTATTCTTTTGGCAACTATAGAAGCTTTAGCTGTGAGGAAAGACAGTGAGTTCGCCTTTCAGATTGGTGTGATCCTTCTAATAGTGAAAACGAACTCTATAGCAGTCTTCAACCTACTAATAGAAAAATTTGAGAGAGATTCCGAGATGGATGGTTATCCAAGATATTAAACATGTTATATGTTATAGAAGAAGCAAGGGTAAAAGGATTCTCTTTTACCTTAGAAAAGGGAACCAATCAACTTATGGACTGGCTGTGTCATAAGAGACGATTGGGAGTCAGATGATAAACTGAAGATTTCTCCTCTTGGCTTAAGAAGATGATCCGTGAGGACACTGGTTTCTCAACTTCTAATGTTGTGTTGGAGTGAGATTACTTCAAGTTTGTTTCATGTTTTGTATTTGTCTCTGTTCCCTGTCAAAAGTATTTAAAAAAAAAAACACAAAACGAAACAAGACAAAACAAGAGAGGTAAAACATGTTACGTACACTTTACATATCAATAATAAGTTCAACTTCTTAATCTCGAATAACTCAAGCTATACAAACCTAACTCAGGAGCAAAACTGCCTAGCCTTTTTCAAGTACATGGCATTTGAGGTTCCGACACCTAAATTTCTTACACGTTTGCTCCGGCCATTTAGTTCTTCTATCTTAATTTGCTCAACCAAAAGTATTTTCCAGACGGAATTGGGACCTTGTTTTGCCTCCTCAACCATGCATGTGAATAGATGAGCAAAAAACCTCTCTCGTATAATACAAAGCAAAATTAGATTCCTAAACAATGGAAATCATGTCATGTAAAAGCGATAAACCGACTGGAACAATATCCACTTTTATTTTCAAATCGAAATCTGTGAAACAAGAATGGTCAATGTATAATTTACGTACAAAAGGAAGTAACAAAGGAAACAATAGCTCGAACCACATCTTAGTAGATCTCTTTCTCTCTGTTTTCCTTTTTCTTTCAGGGGGAGGGCCCTTATAAGATAAATATTTTATCAGGAAGTAAAATGCTTCCGCATAAACAAACGATATAAATTACAGAAATTTACATTTCATAAATTACATAAACCACCGCAATGAACTCTTGAAAATGCTAGACGTAGTAAGCATGGTAGAAGAAACTTGGAAGTTGGTCACAAACTCAAGAGTGGACAGAAATATTCATATTCTTCGGACCATTTACATCAATAGGAATCACCTCACGAAAAGCTCCTCCTTGCTTCAGCTTGTTTTCTACAAAGCGAATGACATCACTCCGATTCTCAATGACATCCGCGATGATATCTCTATTGTAACTGTCTGTACGATGACCATTTCCCTTGCTACAACTGACTTTTATCTTGTCTCCATAGGATGAATGAACTGCATCATTGCAACTCTTCCGTCGGCCAAGTTTAGGTGACTTTGCACGAGTTGGTGGGAGCTGGCACTCAACCAGAGTATTATTAATGATAATTCAAGCAGAGAATAAATTCATATATTCCCAATAATATGCTCTCTGTTTGACAAGATAATGTAAGGGCCACAAAAATTTGTAACATGTACCTTTTTCAGCTCAACCTTGGGAGGAGGCCCATCATGGTAGAAGCTTGGCATTGGATTTGCTTTGAATAATAAACTCTTTCTTAGTTGTTTGATAGCGGCCTCAGTCTCTTCCTTCAAATTTTGGAAGATTGATGAAGATGTCAAGGAAAGAAAAGAGAGTAACTTTAGAATTATCTTCAGGAAGCAACTAAAAGGGAGGGATTTTCAGAAATTGACGAGGGAAACAATGAAAAAGAAAAAGAAAAAGAAAGGGAGGCAGCAACAAATATCCTCCTCCACCAGAGAGAGAACATATTTAACCTTGGACCTCGTCTCACACTCAGTCTTCTCAGCCACCAGAGCTTGGAGTTTTTCCTCCAATTTCGAATTAAACTACATATACAAGAAAAATGTAGTAAGATATAGATTATTATAGAAAAAATAGTCTCCAAAGAAACTGGATACGATAAGATGGACCATGGGTGGTAATACCTCCTTCCTTTTCTCTGCACGCTCTGTGCATCTAAATGTAGGAGCTGATGCAACAGTACTTCTAGTCTTAATAGCCTGAGATGATGCTGCACTGCTACCAGTCGATAGGCAAAAGCCAATTTTAGAGCAAATGGAGAAGGTTATATTATCCAGTAGCAAATAAAATGGTGCAAAGATAAGAAAGATACATGGAAACCACCGAGCAGGAATCTTCCTCATCAGCATGCTTCTTGTTATTAGGTTGCAGTGGCTTCCTCAGCACCCTAGGTGATGCAGGCTGCAGGAAGTAAAAGCAAATCCATTGAGCCATGTATAAGTACAACTAAAACCAGTTTTTCCCGAGCAACAAAGCCCTACGTGTTAATTTTTTATGAATCAAGAAAACCTTTTAGGACAATAATTAATAAACATAAACATCCCTTGAAGTGAAAACAATGGATTAAGCATGTAGGTCTTCAACCTGAAGGAATTGAATTATACACGTCCTGGGAACCATGTTGAATACTAGTAGAATTGAATATTCCGTTAGAATGTACCTGATTTGATTTGGTCTTTGCAGGCCGAACATTGTTTTTGGTAGATTTTTCAGTGGTGATAGCATTGGGAGGTCGAGTACCAGATGAAGCACGCTTTTCTGTTGCTAAGGCAAATGGCTGCGGAACAGTGTGTCTTGTACGAGCATTTCCAGCAGAAGGTTTCAATGAGTTCACAGTTAACAGAGATTTGTCATCATTTTTTCCTTCTTGTACCATCTTCTCCTCCAGTCTCTCTTTCTCATTATTCAAGCTGATCATATTTTGCGGCTGGTCAGGTTTCTCTGAAAGGTGCAGTTCAGGAATCTTGATCGATTTTTCATTTGTGCATTCCTTCACTTCATATTCCTTTGCTTCGCTTCCCTCTTCTGAATTGCTGATATCATGATCCCCATTTATTTCGCCAAATGACTCCATGACATCTTGATGATTGAGGCTATCTTCACAAGATGAATCATGGGAAACTCCTCCAGAGAAATACGTTATTACAAGATCTGGCTCTTTATCCATGCAAACATCTGTACCTTCGATCTCCATAATACTGCAACGTGAAAATCGTGACAATGGCGTCAATAGGGGTCACAATTGGTACACAAACCAACTCTGCAATAGAATCAAATACATCAATGCACATACCGCAACTGCATATATACAAAAAAAAAACCCAAGGTTGTTTTTATTGAAAACAATATTCTGAGAGAGAGAGAAAGAGAACCGGAAACAGTCGCCGGAGCCACACTGTGATTTGCCATTTGTATAAAAATGAAACTAAATGATCGCAAGTCACAACGAAAATTTTCTATAAGAACTACAATTATCCAAATCTCACCATGCCATAAATATACATATATACGCATATAGTGAGGTTCACAAAATGCTCATATAGGCGGTGGATATTACCTTAATTAAACTTTATCAAACCAACATCGTAACCGCATATATAACTTCCCAAATGAAAACACATTCCATGAATGAACTAAAAAAAAAGGAGATTATGATGATCGATTAACAAATTACCAACAGATTAAACGCTACAAAAACACCACAGTCCACAAGAACACAACCTCTCAATTATCAGGAAATCATACATGTATCCAGTATCAGCTAATCATTTTCAAAATTCAGCCAAAAGATTAAACAAAAGCAACAAAATGTAGCAACCAGAAATCAAGATGACATCCTCAAATTCTGGCACTAAAATCAGTGGATCGAGAGATAGCAGCCAGATCTAACAACTACATCAATTGCAAGAAACATTCTGCAAAATGTAGAAGAAGAAGAAGAAGAAGAAGAAGAATCGAAACGATACCTGCGGATTGCTTGGGATTGTATTAAGGCATCAGAGTGAAGTCGCGAGTCCGAGAACGGTGTCGGAGTGCGCCCTGTTTCTGTTCCTTGTTTATATAAACTTATGCCGCGTCGGTGCCGACTCTCGTTTTTTAACGGCGCCATTATTTTTTTTTCCTTTTTTTTCTTTATCGTATTTGAATTTATTTGTTTGACAGGGATGAAATTTAATAAATGAAGTGTACTTTTAAAAAAAAAAGTATGTAATATAGTATTTGCTTGTTTTTAAATGGACCCTGTAAATTTGAACCATCTGGGAATGCTAAAACTAAAAGTGAACCCTTTTTTTTTTTTTGACCCTTCTTTTTTAATCATTTTAAATTTAAATGTTCAAATTTGAAATTTAACATTTCAAAATATTTAAGCGCCTGAAAGAGGGGCTAGCAATACAAAATTTAAATTAACTTTGCAAAAAAAAAAAAAAAACCTGAGGCATATATATTTATTTTGTATAGTACAACAAATAAAATAGTACATGTCAATTAATACTATATTCATGTTGACACCGATGTGTTTATTCTTGTTCTAATCGAGTGAGTTAATTTGAATATTACTTCTTGGAATATTAATATTAATTTTTTTTTAGTACATCTTAAAATGTTAGTTTAATCCAATTCAATCTTTTTTTCTTAGAAAACCAAATTTAATCTTAGAATTGAAATGAATGGTAAAATTAATGATTTTCAAAAATAAAGTTGGAAATTTTGTCTAAATGTCCACCAATAAATATCTCAAAATTTGCCATAAAATTTCAAACACCGTCACAAAATAAATGTTGAAAGATATTAAAAATAGTCACTCAAGTTTAATTAAAAACAAAAAACAAAAAGGAAAAATGGCACATAGTCATAAAATACTACTTATTAAAGTAGTCTCATCCATCTATAAGGTCGTCATCCCATTAAAGAAGAGACTTAATTTCACTACCTAATCAAGTTAAGGTTGAATTGGGTAAAATTAAACTTTACGATTATTTTTTTAATTCAATTGGGTAAATTAAACTTTAAGTTTTTTTTTTCATTTTTTTGTTATTTTTACTGTCCAGTAAAATAAGGTATAAGTTTTTGCTCCTAGCAAAGAATCTCTTCCTAGCTCCTACAATGAGTATTAATTTTAAATGAGAAAATTGCAACCACCCCTAAATTATGGGATTTGTTACAATCACACCCTTAAATTTTGAATTTGATCAATCAACCCTCTGAACTTTGTTAAGTGTCGCAATCACACCCTTGAACTTTTAATTTGATCAATCAACTTCACGTACTTTGTTAAATGTTGCAATCAACCCCTTATACTTTTATTAAGTATTGTAATCAACCCCTATTACTTTGTTAAGTCTAGGGAGTTGATTGCAACATTTAACAAAGTTTAGGAGACTGATTATAGTCAAATTAAAAGTTTAAGGGTGTAATTGTAACACTTAACAAAGTTCGGAGAGCTGATTGATCAAATTCAAAGTTTAAAGGTGTAATTGTAACAAACTCTATAGTTTAGAGGTGGTTTGTGTAATTTTTTTATTTTAAATTAAAATATGAGAGGCCAGTAGGTAACATAAAATGTTTCCCGTAGTCTATTGACTCTATTCCTTGTCTTTAATTGTTGGGAAAATATGTACACTTGGTGATGTACACTATTTTTTGTTTCTCGTTTTTTAAAACTTTCCATAAATAATATACAAAACTTTTTTACATTTAACTTTCCATAAACTTTTTTACGAGTCTCCAAATTTTGTGTTTGTCTAATAGAACTTCGAACTTTAAAAAGTATTTAATAAATTTTTTAACTTTAACTTGGTATCTTATATGTCTTAAACTTTATAAATGTCAAATAGATCCATAAACTTTCAATTTTGTGTGTAACACAAGTCCCCTACAGATTCACCATTTTTTAAAATAATGAATCTATTAGACATGAAATTGAATTTTGTGTCTAATATGACATAAACTTTCTATTTTATGTTCAATATTAGGGTCATACATTTTTTTAAAATGTCAAATAGGTCTAAGTCAAGGACTTATTAAATACAAAATTGAAAACTATTAACTTATTAAACATAAAGTTGAAAGTTTAGAGATTTATTATAAACTCTTTAAAGTTTAGGGACTTATTAGATACAAAATTAAAAGTTTAAAGACTTATTTGACACAAATCGAGAAGTTTAAGGACCAAACTTGTATTTTAACCTTAACTTTTCTAGCGATAAATACGTTTTCATTTCTCTTTTTTCAATTAAAAAAAAAAAAGATGAAGAATAATGGTAAAAATAATAATAAATAATCACCAAAAACATTCATATGTTATTTATTTTTTCCTTAAGGGCATGAAACAATAAATAATGATCAGAAAATGAAAACACAATAAACAATAATCTTCTACTCTCAATACCAAATTTCATTAATTATACCATGACATTGGAGTCAATAATTATTGAATGCATTATTGACAATATATATAAACAACTAATATGTAAGATTACTAACAAATCACATCATTTTGATTATTTATATGTAATTCCAAACCTAAAAAAATATTCAATAACCTGGTTTGTACCCTCCAATGAAAGAAGATACTAGATACAATATTTTATTTGTTATGAACCAATTAAACATGTCATTAAATATGATTTAAAGGGTATCCAAACACAATTCAACTATTACACAAGAAAAAAACTAATCTACGCATAATATAACATAATTTGAGTAAAACTATTTCTTAGAGAAAACCGGTAGTGAATTATATAAAATCAAAATTAATTATGTATATGGATGTATAAAAATTAATTCAGGGATTAGTTGAATTATAGAGTCCTTAAACGGGGAAATAGAGGCGTTAAGTAGATAAGAAAAGGGTCATGTGTGTAAGAAGAGGTCCATGTCTTAACCAAAAAGTAAAGAAAGAGAAAGATGTTGCATCTAAATAATTGATTAGGTCCCATATTTGATTATTGCTCCTTAACCCTTTTGATAAGGCCTCATCAACCTCCAATTAATTAATTTCCCCACCCCCACTTCCCTACCTTATACAACATTTATAAGTATCTTATCTCATTAACAAAAAAAAAAAAAAAAAAAAAAACCCTATTAGAATTTCTAAAGATTATGTAACTAATAATATATATGAAATATATTGTGCTTTGTTGCTTTTTTTTTTTTTTTTTTTTGGTTATTTTGGATATAATTTTGATTATGATAAGAAAGTTTACCTCAATTGATAAGCTGATCAAGATAAGGATGGTTGGAAGATTGTCTTTAAAATCAAATTTTTATTATTAAAGTTACGTTTATGAACAAACTTTAGATGATTTTGTTTATCATGTCATTATTTAAAAAAGCATGACAACTTTAAATATGAAAATATATATATATATAAATCTAATGTTATCACTAAATTTTTATTTCTAAAAACACAGATATTTTGAAATGCTCATAAATATAACACGCCTACATAGAATATATACAAACATATGTGTACAAATTTACATACATTTAAAAGAACAAAAAGAACACTCAAAGTTTCTTTCAAAAAAAAGAAAAAGAACACTCGAAGTTAAACAAAAATAGCCCTATCAAAATAAAAAGACATCATTTTATTTGATCTGTTACTTAGAAAAAGAATTGCTATGTTCTCATATAATAATAACTAGAAGAAAATTGATGAGAGAAGTCATAAAGTTTGACATGATTAAACCTTATTGTATATATATATATAAATATAATGTTGGGTGACAACAAGAAAGGAAGCATTGACACATATGATGGAACCAACTCTCATGTCTTATCTTTAAATGAGGACATGTTTAGAATCCAATATTTTTAAACAGAAAATAATTTTTTTTAAAAAAAGACTAGGGTTTGTTGCAAAAGCGAATTGGGAGATTCGAAAAGCATATAAGATTAGGCGCGAAGGAGGGTGGATGGGGAACGGAGGGCGGCGGCGGCGGTCCCACCGGCGGGCGGTGGCTCAACAGCAAGCAGAAGGTCCAAAGGGAAGAGCCAACCACCGCACTGCAACGGAATAAAAAGAAGAAGAAGCTAGTGAATATATAAAATGATTGAAGGGAATAGTGAGTTGGCAATAATTGGGTAATAAGAAACTCTAAAAAAAGGGGTAACAAAAAGAAGCAGGATAATTATAATGTGAAAAGAAAGAAACAACACAAATAAGCATTGTATTGAGTGAAGTCTAGCAAAGCTCAACTGATTAAAACATATATGCTCGATCAAGAGGTCTAAGGTTCAAATCTTTACTCTCATGCGTTGTTGAACTCCTAAAAAAAGAGAAAAAACGAAGGCATTGTTTGAGAGAAGTTGAACTTCTAATCTCAAAGAAATAGTGAATGTCTTAATTACTAATTAAGTTATCTCAAAGAAAGTGTTGTTTTAGCCCCTTATTTTAGGAGTTATTCTACTTTAATATTTACTCTTTCAGATGTCCAAATTGAATTTATGTACTTTCAATAAATTTAGACTTTATAGGATTTCTTTTTAAGCTAAAGTGAACATAATTCAACAATAATTGACTTGTAACCTTTTTTTCTTAAACATTTGAAATATATATTTATATTTGGTATCTTTTCTAAGTTGAATTATGCTCTGACTATTTTTTAGACTACTTGAAATTTGAAAGTGTCAACTAGATTTGGTCTAAAATAAAATATGTCCTCACGCATAAGAACCAAAAGGCCAATGTGAGCTTAGCTCAGTAACGGACTCTTTTACTTGAAGTTGGAAGTTCAAATTCTCTATATTCTCATTTGTTGTATAAAAAAGGTTAAATTATCAAAAATACTTCTGAACTATGAGGTTGGTTTCAATTATACCCCTAAACTTTGAAAATTTTCATTTTAACCCTTGAACTTTGAAGTTTGTTTCAAAACAATCTTTGAAGGCTTTTTTTCGTTAAATTCATGGACGGAAAATTATGTTTTTGCATTTGTATTGTTGCTTATGTGAACATATTTGAACATATACATTGAAAAAAAAATCAAAACGTATGTAAATACGTCATTTTTCATCCATTAATATAACGAAAAAAACCTTCCATGGTTGTTTTGAAACAAACTCCAAAGTTCAAAAATTAAAATGGAACTTTTCAAAGTTCAAAAGTATAATTGAAACCAAATTCATAATTGAGGAATATTTTTGATAATTTAACCTATAAAAAATAGATGTTATTAAAATGAAGAAAAGAATTTTTTTAATGTTATTATTATGATTGGTTGAAGTAGGCAGTTGAATAGAGTGGCATTAAAGGCAATGTGGGGCTTATGGGCCCACTGTTTCCGTCTTGTCATGTTTTTCGTGGCCCACTCTAAAGCTTTGATGAGAAGAGACTCAACCAATAGGGTTGATGATTAATTTTCATCAACCCTTCTTTTTTTCCAAATCCCCACGGACGTTTCAGTCTCATGATTAAATGTCACTGATATCGCCTGTACCAGATTATTTGGACTGATTTAGCTGTAATAGCTGGTTCTTTTTTGATAATTTTTTAAGGGTTGTTTAAATTGCTTTGTTTTTTTAAAATGTGTTTTTAATTATTTTGTTTATCCCATTAGGCACACCAACTTTTTTTTTCCTACTTAATTTAGACATTAAGAACTTTGTTATAAGTTGAAAGATTGAATTGTCATTCGTAACTTTTGTGACTTTTAGTTTAAAAAAATGGTTCCTATTTTGATGGAGGGACTTTCTCTTTTTAAAGATTTAATTTTTTATTTCTTAAAAGATGTGATATGATGAATTGTTTGAAATTTGAAGTATCGTGAATATAAATTAAAATCGTTATTTTAGAATGGATAACAATTTTATTCCAAAAAAATGTCATTAGTGTTAAAATTTTCTTATAATAAAATAAAATTTTTATTTGAAAATAGTTCTCAAATAGGGCACAGATTTGCGAAGATCTTATCAGCTATTATGATTACTATATTTGTTAATAAATAAAAATGTGACATTCAAACTTTAAATACACAATTCTTACTATCCAAAATATTGGTGAAAAAAATAAAACAAAAGTGGCTAGGATGAGATGTTAGATTCATAAGTGTGAATGACTTTTTAGAAGATGGACAACATGTAAAATGTAAGGATTGTAACCAAAATCCATCATTATTATTTATTAGAAGTTGGTTATATATATTTAAGTAACAAATCCACGTTATCTTTGATATATATGACTTGTTAAATAGAATTCAAAAAACAAAACCACATTCCATGAGTGCTTATATGAGTGGTGTGAGCAATATCATACCACTGTAAATATGGAAGTAGATACGCTCCATCACCTTAACAAGTAGAATATGGCATTAGAATCATATCCTAAGTTTAATAGTGTGGAAGAAATCTTTAGATATTGAACAAAAAAAGTGGAGTCACTCATAGACATAGTATGTGGATGCAATTATAATAAGATATTAAAGAAAAGTGGTAAAATCCCAATTATCATAGTAATATTATCCATGATAAATATCTACCATACAAAGATAAAATGCAAAAAATTAATTCATACCCCTAAACTTTGGGGGTTGTATCAATAAAACTCCTAAACTAATAAATGTATCAATTTAAACCCTGAATTTTCATAAGTGTATTAATTTATACCCTCTGTTAGATTCCATTTAAACAAAGTTAGTTTACACATATGCAAACTTATAATTATATCAATTAAACTCGTGAACTTTTATAAGTGAATCAATTTAGACCCTCCATTTCAAATAATTGACAATTTTCAAATAAAGGGTCTAGATTTTTTAAGAAGTCTACACACACATGAGAATTGATGCATTGATGATTTTCAAATTGAGGGCTTAAATTGATTCACTTATGACAATTTTGGGGTTTAATTGATAAAATTATAAGAATTTGATGCACTTATGAATCACCTCTTGATCGATGATACATGTCAATTATTGCTATAAGTAAATGTATTATATAAATTAAAAATAGATCTCATATCATGCTAATAGGTACAAAGATAAAAATAGTTGGTCTAATTGTCATAACACATAAGAAGTTGGCATCTTTCAACTATCTATCTCATTCTAAAAATGAAATCAAATGAAAATTAAATTATGGACTCTGTCTCTTTATTGATCACTACATTTACTTTGTTTATGGTAAAAATATTCGTAAACTTCGTTAGTCTCTATTATTAATAGTGATTAATAGAATGGTCACATGACACGTTTTATTATAACAAAAAAATTGGAAGCATAACATATTATTTAGTTTGATAGACTATAAATTTTGATGTATGAACATGCACCTATAATTGCACTTTAGCTCTAATTCTAATCTACCCAATTTTATGCCCATCCCAAATCTAATTCAACACTAATTGTATTGGCCATTCATTAGTAATCCATATGACTTGATTACCAAATCACATCGTGTGCGGAGAAATTATTCGATGAGACCGCAACAATGTGGTTGGTAATTTGAATCGTTGGATGTGGGAGAGAGAAATTGTAAATGTACTTCATTTTTGTATCCAATGATTATTTGAAGGCAATCATATTTTTAGATCTATACCCAACGGTTATTAAGAGGTAACCACATGTGGCGGTCTCATTGAATAAATTGTCGTGCATGTATCACATGGTCTCATTATCAACATTTATTTAATAAAGAAAAAAAAATCAATTTTATACTCCTAAACTTTGGGAGTTGTATCAGTTTAAACTCTAAACTTTTGTAAATGAATTAATTTAGACCATTCGTTAGTGATTTATAACTATTTTTACTTCATTCCATTTAAAAAATCTTAAAATCACATAAATAAAATTATTCTTTTCTCAAAATCCTACCAAAGAAGCAAGAAAAATTATCACGTCATTTTTTCTAAATAAATAGAGAAAAAAAAAAGAAAAACGAGAAGATGAAAAACCACTCATATGAATGAAAATTTTCTACTATCTATTTGATTTCATAATTTTTCTCTAATTTATGTCAATCACTAAATTTAAAGAAGTCATACAAGTGTGAAAGTTGTACATTAATGGTTTTAAAATGAAATTCTAATAGAGGTTTAAATTGATTAAATTGATATAATTATTAGTTTGAGGTTTTAAGTGATACAACCCCAAAGTTTAGGGGTATAAAATTGAATTTTCCCTTTAATAAAGTGTCATGTAGATTAGCATATTCCACACATTAATATAAATGACAAACATTGAAATAAACATAACATCTAGATTAGCATATTCCACGCATTAATATAAATGACAAACATTGAAATAAACATAACATTGAAACTATAAACATAGTAGTTATAGGTTAACATAAGTATAACTCAACTAGTCATGTATATACTCTCGATCAAAAGGTCAAAAGTTTGAATTCCCACCTTTGCATCTGGTTTAAACTTAAAAAAATGTGCACACACACAATAATTATATACTTAGGGATGCCTCAAATGAGATTTGTAATTTGACCTAAACAAAGCATGCCTATTGGAATTAGTTGTTGGGAGAAAAATAATATAATAATAATATGCGAGTGGAATCGATAAAACTAAAATATTAATATCTCCCCTTGCATAGGATAAGCCAACCAGACAAGAGTCACAAATAATAATTTAAAGAGATAGATAAAAAGAGAACGACACCGGAATCTATATTGGTTCGCCCTAAACTCGGGACTACATCCAGTCTTCTACAACTGCAGATTCTACTAGAATGGGAGATTACAAGAAGCCTCAAACTCGTGCTACAAACGAACCCTCAATAGCTCAACAAAGACTATTGACTTCCAAGTATCACAATCCGATAGCTTGGGATAAACAACAAAAAAAACTCTAATCCCACAAAAGAGAATAACACTTAATTCACTCACAAATAGTCACTGCCACAACAACCACTCATACACACTGTAAAAGTTTTCGAAAAACAAAGGCCACACGTACTCAGTAAAAATCTACTGCCGCAAAACATAAAAAACATAAAATATAGGGGCAACTAGAAGAATGGCTAAAATCTAATAGTGCAAGTTGAAAAATAGCTACAACTCTTTTTTTTTTCTTTCAAAAATGTCCAAACTTAATTTTTAATTATTATTTTTATTTATTGATGGACGTAAATACCCTTACCTAAGGTTTCTCCTTTGTAACAACCCAATGAAATCCTAAAAAAATAGGCAAATCTACCTTCAATTGAACTAGAACACCTGAATACACTAGAAGACGATTAAAAATGAGTAAAACACACATATTAGAGATGACTAGAAATGAAAATGGTGACTTTAATTATGTAAGTAAATATATCTACCTTTTTTCCCTGTGTTGGATGATTATAAATGTATCTACCTTCATGTATCTACCCTATGTATCTACCTCCTACGGATTCCAAAAAATGTTTATATCTACTAGCCTCTCACTTTCGTCCCTCGTCACCAGTGAACGGCGAACGTAGCTCTACCATACATTAAGGTATATAGAGATGCTTGCTGGACCTGATTAAGCTCAATTAGGTATTTCTTCTTATTTACTGGTTCCTCTTGACGACCCACAATATACAAGGACCTCTCTTGATGATATTTCCTCGTGCTTACTGGTTCCTTTAGACTTACCTCGTTCCTGTGTATATTGGTATCTAAAACGCAATATCAACGACAAAGCAGCCATCTTTGTACATCCCATTCGATACCCTCGACAAGCATCTGGGCAAGGTCTCTATCCTTAGACTAGAAATATGTATAAGTATCTACTAAACATGGGTAAGAAAACAAGATTTAGAATCCCTAAATCATCATCACCTACCAAATGTTGATTAGGGGTAAGTAGGAATAATTATCCGACTGTCCCCCATTAAAGATGGATTTGAAAACCCCATCGTCTCCCCTAATGAACCCTGTTTTTGTTTATACATTCGAGTCTCCAAAAAATATCATGAATTTGAACCCTTATCCCTATACCTTTACGCTTGAGATCGAGGGTTCCTGATAACCTTGCTGAATGATTTTGGGGTTGATTCCTTAGTCCTCAGCTACCCCCAATTGACTTCTTCAAGTACTCATTTGCCTTCTCCGATTAGTCATTTTTTTTCTTGATTGCTCGCTTTTTTTTTTCTGCTCGTATGTCTCTTGCTTTTTTTTTTTGCTCGTATGTCTTCAACCCAAAAAAATATTCTACTAACTGATATATATATAGTTGAACAACGTGATTTTTTTCAAAATTGTGATTTTCTTTCAAAATTGTGATTTTCTTTCAAAATAGAATCTAAGAGTTAGTTAAAGACGGTAGATATGATGATGGCATGACTATATATACGAATGTCCACCAAGGGCATTTTGGAAAATCAACATGATATTAACCTCCTCCTAAAAATAGGGTAGCCATAAACACAATATTGGAACTATCTTAACCATATTTCATTAACCTCTTTTATTTGTAGACATTACTTACAATTTTCCTATATATATATATATATATATATATATATATATATATATGTTTACATCTGCAACCCAAAGCCCATAAATGGACCCATGACAATTGAACCTTAATTAATCAAAATATCAAGCAGCATTCTTCTTAAAAAATTGGACATCAATGTTGTGGTATTATTTTGGCTCCACACCTAACATCAGCCACAAGAGAGGTAAACATAAAACGAAACAAATTTGGAACAACATGTAAGGATTGTAAAATCAAAATCCATTATTGTTAGAAGTTGAAGAAATTGCAATGTATATTAGTAACAAATCGAAGTTGTCTTGGATATATGAATTGCTAAATAGAATTCAAAAACAAAACTACGTCCAATGAGTACTTATATGAGTGGTGAACAATATCACATCATTGAGAAGGTGAAAGAAGATATGTTCCATCACCTTAACTAGTAGAATATGGTATTAGAAATAGAATTATACTCCAAATTTAATTGTGTGGATGAAATCTTTAGATGTTGAATAAACCAGTGGAGACACTTATGGACATAATCACGTGGATGCAATTATAAGATATTGAAGAAAAGTGGTAAAATCTCAATTATCCTAGTAATATGCTAAAGTGAGCATATCTCAAAGGTAATTGATATATAACTTCGACCAAGAGATCAGAGGTTGAAATCTCCCCTACCTCCAAATGTTGGAGAATTAAAAAAAATTATCTCAGTAATATTATTCGTGATAAATATCTACCCTATAAAGATGACATGCTTTGATTAGAGAGAAAAGAGAGAGAGATTATAGATGAGAAGCTCTGTAGCTATTTTTTAAGAGAAAAATTAACATTGATTAGAGCAACGGTTCTTTAGTATATTGAGTGGACAAGTAAATAATTGTTTGAGAAAATATTTATTGATTATTTGATCCATTGTTTATAGGGAGTATTATTAGAAGTAATAAAAAAAAAGGATTATTATAATAACAAAAATTCTACTCACTATAAATAAAGAATATCATGGATGTATAAGTAAATGTATTTATATAAATTTAAAATACATCGTATCATGCTAATAAGTACAAAGATAAAAAAACTTAGATTGGGCTCTGGTTTCTCTCTGGGTTCCTATCCAGAAGGCCATGGGCATAAAGGCAACCTTTGGGTTAGCTTAAGGGATCGGTAGTGATCCTTTGTAAAGGGACTCTCGGTAGTCTTTCTGGATAACTGTGAGGAAATGGAAAGTTTTGCACAGCGCTTAGAAAAACTGAAGATTAGGGAGGACGAAACCAAAGTGGTGGAGGTTGATGACAACGATCTCGATGAGGAGGAGAAGAATTTACAAAATTCTCTCATATGCAAACTCTTAACCTCCAAACCAGTATACCCCGAGATCTTTAAAACAATGATTCCAAAAATCTGGAACCTTGAAGATAAAGTGGAAGTTGAAGTAGTGGGCAAAAATCTATTCCTCTGCTCTTTTAACATCAGTAAGGAGAAGAAAAGAATAATTGACAGCGGACCGTGGATCTACGACAAAACGCTGCTGGTTTTTGAAGAGGCATCCAATTCTAAGAACGTATCCTCCCTAGAGTTCAGGTATGCAAGCTTTTGGGTACATAACCATGAAATTCCGTTAACTTGCAGGACCAAAAAGCTAGCAGAGGCATTGGGAAACACTACAGGAATCTTCGAGAGTGTTGAGTTGAACGCAAAAGGGAAATGCTGGGGAGATACTATGAGAGTTAGAGTCAGGATTGATTTAAAACGCCCCCTGAAAAGGGCGATAAAGATAAAAGTGGGCTCTATGGCGGATGAACAGTGGGTGCAAATTACTTACGAAAAATTACCAGACTTCTGCTATTCATGCGGAAGAATAGGTCATTTTGTAAAAGATTGTGAAGATAAGCAGGGGGAAGGAGGAGAGGAACACCAGTTTGGTCCATGGATGAAAGCTCCCAAGATATACAGAAGTACCAAAGTTTTCAGAAATTCTGAAACCAGAGGAAATAACATGAGAGGAAGAGGACGTGGCAAAATAATATTGGAAAAAGGGAAGCATCCATGGCAGGAAGGGGAGTCAAGTGATGAAGACGTAGATGGCAACCCAATCAACCTCAACAAAAACGTTGGGCTGCAAAGCAAGGAGAAAGGCGAAAAAATGGACAAGGGTACTGTTCCGATGAACGTTCCGGTCGGGCTGAGGGCAAAGGAAAACGACAAAGTAAACTTCATCATGACAGAGGAACATAGGGAGAAGGAAAGGAGGGTCAGCTCAGACAAAGGGAAGGGTCTTGTCACAGGGGAAATAGCCGTTACAAAAGAGAACTCTAATTATCAAGTTGGTACAGGTGGGCCAAATATTGGGCCTTTGATTGCAGAAAAATCAGAATGGGAAAAGGGCCTGAACCAACAAAGTCAACCTATGGAAAAAGTGATATTCGGTGATAATAACCCAACCCACTCATCTGAATTAAGAGATCTTGATCTGATTGCTAGAGGATAGGAAATTCAAAAAAGTCAAAAGAGATGGAAGAGGCAAGCTAGACAGAGGTTTGGTAGTGACAGCACAGATTTGAAGGGCAGCGATCCTAAAGAAACTGAAGTAATGAAAGGAAAGAAACATAGGCTGGAGGAAGCAGATGTGGTTACGATGAAGAAAAAGGTATGCAACTTTGATACTTACTCTGACGTAAGAAGAGGGATATCGGCGGAGGCTGGAGAACAGCCCCGCCGAACGCCATGAAAATTTTATGTTGGAACGTTCGAGGTTTGGGGAATCCTCGGACTTTCCGGGCGCTACGTCATGAAGTGAGTAGCTTAAAACCCCAAATCGTGTTCTTATCAGAAACTAAAAGTGATGGGAGAGTGGTTGACAAGGTTAAAAGAGAGTTGAGATTAGACAATTGTCTGGTTGTCCCCTGTGTTGGGAAAGGAGGTGGTCTTCTCTTACTATGGGATGAAGGCATCCCCCTAAAAATTCAGTCTTTCTCAAAGGGTCACATCGATGCTATTTTCAAAACTAATTCGGGATGGTGGAGATTCACCGGATTCTATGGAAATCCTGAAACTGAAAAGAGGGTTGACTCTTGGAAACTGCTAGAGAGACTAAATGAGGGTAATGGATTCCCTTGGGTGATTGGTGGGGACTTTAATGAACTGTTATTTGACTCAGAAAAGATAGGAGGGACTAAAAGGGGTCAAAAACAGATGGATAACTTTAGGAAAGTAATCCAAGATTGCAACCTAATAGATGCTGGTTTTAATGGTAGAAAGTTTACTTGGTTCAGAGGCAGGGGCACTAAGGCAATTCGGGAACGGCTGGATCGCTTTTTAATTAACAGAGAGCTTCAGGAAAAGGTCAGCAAGTTTACAGTAGAGCATAGAAATTACCATAGTTCTGACCACAGACCGATTTTAGCCAATATTACAGAGGAGAATACAACCCGAACGCACTATAGACACCAGAAAAAATTCGAACATCATTGGACTAAGTTTGAAGAGTGTAAAGACATTGTCAAACGCGAGTGCGTGTTCCAAGAAGGTGCTACAACAAAAAATCTGATTACAAATCTTGAAAGCTGTTTGGAGTCGATAGTCAAGTGGAATAAGGTAAGGCTAAATGGTACCCTCAAGGAAGCTATAAAGAGAAAAGAAAGGGAGATTAGAGAGTTAGAGACATCGACAGGTGATATGGATAATCATGATCTCTTGAGAGCAGAACGTGATCTTGAGGAGTTACTAGAAGAGGAAGAACAATTTTGGAGGGCCAGGTCCCGAGAGGATTGGCTAGCGTGGGGAGACAGAAATACAAAGTGGTTCCACTTTAAGGCAAGTCAACGGAGGAAAAAGAAAAGAATCTCGGGAATTCTGAATAATAGAGGAATATGGGTGGATCAAGAGGAAGAAATTGGGAGAACAGCAACAAATTATTTCAAAGATCTTTTCACCACCATCCCGACCAAGGAAGAATCCCTAGCTAAGATTATGACCAGCATTGAGAAAAAAGTTTCCGATGAGCAGAACAGAAACCTCTCACGGCCTTTTTCTAAAGACGAATTCGATCGGGCCCTTAAAGAGATGAATCCCACCAAAGCGCCAGGGCCAGATGAATTACATGCACTTTTTTTCCAAAAATATTGGGAAGAGCTGGGTGAGGCAATCACAAAAATATGCATCAAAATTCTTAATGGTAATGATGAAATCAGACCCCTAAACAAGACTTGGCTCACCTTAATACCTAAAATTCCATAGCCAAAGTCCATGCATGATTTCAGACCCATCAGCTTATGCAATGTTCTATACAAACTGATGGCAAAGGTGCTTGCAAATAGGCTCAAAATGGTGCTGGATAGTGTAATATCTCACAACCAATCAGCCTTTGTTCCAGGTCGACTCATTACGGACAACGTGATTGTGGGATTTGAATGTATCCACACCCTTAACAACAGGAAAAAAGGTAAAAAAGGTAATATCATTTTAAAGCTTGACATGAGTAAAGCCTACGACAGAGTCGAATGGCATTTCCTTAGGATTGCTATGGAAAGGCTAGGATTCGAGGCTCCTTGGATCAATATGGTGATGGCGTGTGTGGAGTCGGTCAGCTACTCGGTGCTCATCAATGGTGTCCCCCAGGAAGATTTCATGCCGACTAGAGGACTTCGTCAGGGAGACCCCTTATCCCCTTATCTCTTTCTCATTTGTGCTGAAGGCCTAACTTCTTTATTAAATAGGGAAGAATCTTATGGTCACATAAGTGGTTTTCGTATTAATAATCATTGCCCTGTCATAACTCATCTCTTTTTTGCAGATGACAGTTTGATTCTCTTCAAAGCTGATAGAAAGGAATGCGAACATCTCAAAGCAGTACTTCAGGTGTACGAAGATGTATCAGGCCAAACTATCAATCTAGCCAAGTCAGCCTTCATGACAAGTAAGAACGTGGGGAAAAATTTGACAGAGGAATTAAGCAGCATTTTGGGAATAAAACAGACGAACTCTCTTGGGCAGTATCTAGGTATGCCTTCCCAAGTTGGAAGACATAAGTGCAGGGTTTTTAATAGACTTAGAGAACGTATCTGGAAGGTTCTCCAAGGATGGAAAAGCAAAATGATTTCTCAAGGAGGCAAGGAAATCTTGATAAAGGTTGTTGCTCAAGCTATTCCCACTTATACCATGAGTTGTTTTCGACTACCCAACACGATTTGCGAAGAAGTGAACAAAATTTGTGCTCAATTTTGGTGGGGATCGTCCAAAGAAAAAAGAAGAGCTCAATGGATTAATTGGCAGCATCTATGTAAAAGCAAAGACAGAGGGGGCCTAGGATTTAGAGAACTCAAATCTTTCAATCAAGCATTGCTCGCAAAACAAAGTTGGAGGATCTTGCACAATCAAAACAGTCTCCTCTACAGGGTTCTCAGGGGTAGATACTTCAGAGATGGTGACTTTCTTAAGGCTCCCCTAGGAAACAAGTCTTCCATGACCTGGAGAAGTATCCTTTGGGGTCGAGAGGTCTTTACAAAAGGATTTAGATGGGCAGTGGGAAATGGTAAATATATTAAAATTGATGAAGATCCCTGGTTAAGTAGAGAAGGAAATTACAAACCAAATTGGGTCCAAACTGAATGGAAAGGAAAATCGGTAAGTACTCTCATGGATGATAGAGGGCAGTGGAACCAGACGCTTGTTAGAAGCATTTTCCATGAGACAGATGCCAACCAAATTTTAAATCAACCTACTGGAGGCAGCCGTTTCAAAGATGAGATAATGTGGTCTTTGGATTCTAAAGGAATTTTCACTGTCAAAAGTGCATACCATCTTGCTCTCAAAACCACCTTAACAAATGACCCTTCCTCTTCCAATAGACAGGTTCCGGAAAAAAGGTGGAAGAGATTCTGGCAAATCCAAGGAATCCCAAAAAGGAAAATTTGTGTGTGGAGAATATTAAACAACGCCATTCCCAATAATTTCAACATCAATAGAAGAGGGATTGAGTCTAACATAATGTGTACTGTGTGCAGGAAATTTTTGGAGACCTCGAGACATCTATTTTGGGACTGTAAGATTGCAAAATTTATTTGGCTTTATTACATTCCAAAGTTAAATGGTCTCTTCTCTCTTTGCAGGGAAGGGTGGAGCGTGGCGGATCATTGGGACTGGATGGACGATCATTTATCACATGAAGAACTGGCCAACGCAATTGTTATTCTTTGGTTTATTTGGTTTCACAGGAACAAGATTTTGCACAAACAAGTTCAGCCAATGAAGCTTGACAAAGAAGGCATATGCAGAGAGCTAGATTTTTACCTGGAAGGAGCAAAGGCGAAGGACCACAATTTGGATTCGGGCAGACCAGAAATCCACCCGTGCATTGCAAATTGGGACCCCTCTCCACCAGGCTGTTGGAAACTCAACTCAGATGCCTCCTGGATCGAAGAGAAAAGCATGGCGGGCTTGGGGTGGATTCTGCGGGACTCTAATGGATCTCCCCTCTGTGTAGGAAGCAAAACTTTCAATCGAAAATGGCCTATTAAAAACCTTGAAGCCAAAGCTATTCTAGTAGGTCTCATGCAAGTATCTCACATGAAATCTAGATCTCCAGCCGCCATCATTGTTGAATCAGACTCCTCTGAGGTCGTGGATTTACTGTGTGGGAGAGGAGAAGATCTAACAGAGATAAAAGGATTGATTGCTGAAATTTTACTTTTGGCAGGAAAGATGGGCAACACCTCCTTCGTTTTCGGCACAAGATCAAAGAACACTGTGGCTCACTCTCTGGCGGTTTCAGCAGCTAGTTCGTCGACAATATCGCAGCTGAAGCAAGCCACAAAATCTATTATCGAAAAAGTCTCTGTAATTTCTTTGGTTTCCCCTTCTTTCTTAGCTGATGAAGATGAAGGGCAGATTCTGTGGGAAAGTCCCTCCCCTAGCAATGGGCCTCAAGCGTTAAATGAGGCCCGATGGTGTCTTTATTAACCGTTTCTGGTTTTATTGGCAGTTCAAAAAAAAAAAAAAAAGTACAAAGATAAAAATGGTTGGGCTAATTGTCATACCGCATAAGTTAGCATCTTTCAACCATCTATCTCATTCTAAAAATGAAATCAATTGAATATTAAATTATGGACTTCGTCTCTATAGTGATCACTACATCTACTTAATTTATGGTAAAAATATTCATAAATTTTGAATTATACTTATCTAGTCCCTATTATTAATCAATAGAATGTAAACTTTGAATTATACTTATCATTAGTCCCTATTATTAATAATGATTAATAAAATGTAAACTTTGAATTATACTTATTTTTAGTCCCTATTATTAATAATGATTAACAGAATGTTGGCGTAACACATTTTATTATAATTAAAAAAATTGAAAGGATGATGTATTATTTAGTTTGGTGAATTATAAATTTTGATGTCCGAACATGCACCTACAATTGCAATTTAGCTCTAATTCTAATCTACCCAATTTGATCACACATCCCAAATATAATTCACCACTAATTGTATTAGCCCATTAACTAGTAACCACATCATCTTGAACTAAAAAAAAAAAAAGAAATATATACACACACGTCTCATCATCAACATTTTATTTTATTTAATAAAATGTCATGTAGAATCTTAGATTCGCATATTCCACGTATTAAAGAACAGGAGATTACAACTCAAAACTAATTAGCAATGAGAGGAGTAGCCATATATCTTATAAATTATGAGGTTACTCTTCATATTTCCGATATGAAATCTTCAACACCATGCACTAATATGAATGATAAACACTGAAATAAACATAACTTAAGCTGGTAATTGAAACTATAAACATAATAACTCAATTGATTAAGTATATAATCTCGATTGAGAAGTTAGATGTTTGAATTTTTCAAACTTTCAACAAGGAAAAAAAAAACACTATGGGCCGTTTGTTTTTAGGGAATCATGATTTCCGGCATCTTCAGATGTACAGAATCTTAGATGTCAGGAATTTTAGATGTCCGGCATCTTTAGATTACCATGTTTGTTTTGCAGAAAAATTTATAAGGATGTCTGAGAATATTTAGATAGCCATGTTTGTTTTGCAGGATTTAAGTATGAGAATGTCTTAAGATTATGTGTTACACCAATAATGCCCTTGCTAACCTTTACATAATTTAATTATTAGTTTAATATAGTTAAATTGATATCACATGCATTTTGGTGTTGTTAATTTAATATTATATTTGTATATCAATATATTTTATACTAATATTTATGTGTTATTTTGTAGAACGAATTAATTTATATTAGTTTGATATTTTTATAAAATATTTAATATTAAATATTAATTCAATTTTAAATCAGTTTTATTTTATATCTAAATGTAAAATATAAATATAGCTAACTACATATAATCGTTTATTAGTGCATAAATTCATTAATTTATTTTTAAATAAAAATAAAAATGTAAAATTAATAAAATTGATAAGGGGCAAATATGTCATTAGCAGATGCCCTCAATGTGGGAATCTTAAAAACCCATGTTTCAAAAGAGCATCCAAATTTAACCAGATGCCCTCCGAATGGGCATCCTAGGATACCCGGGCATCTTGATATGCCAAGGTATCTTACATTTCTACAAAACGAACAAAGTAATCCAGGGCCTGTTTGATAACGTTCCTGTTTCCTGTTTCTTGTTCCCGTTTCTCATTTTTCAGAAACAGACATGTTTGATAAACGATCCTGTTTCTTGTTTCTTAGTTTTTTAGTAACGTTTCTAAAAAATGGCAGATTTTGAGAAACTTCAAAAAGTAGTTTCTCAAATTCTGTTTCTGTTTTTTTTTCCAGTTTTCATGCATGTATTCCTATTTCTATTTTTACTCATCTCTCCCCTCTCTCTTCTTTCTCTCTCTTCCATTCTATTTTTTTTTTCTTTTAATACTTTTTAATCTTTTTTTTTCTTCATTTTTTCTTCTTCTTTGATTTATTTCTTTCTATTCGTTCTCTCTCTTTCATCATAATCTTTTTTCTTTTAATAGTTCATTATCTTTTTTTTTCCTTTTTTTTTTTTTACTTTTTTCTTTTCGTTTATGTTTTTCTCTTCTCTCTTATTTTCTTATTTTCTTTTACTTTACATTAACGAGCTTATAGTTATTATTTTCTATTTAATTCTCTATTATTTTTTCTTTTGGTACAATTTTATTTTTTTATTAAATAAATAAACTAATAATGTATTTCATGTTTACCATTAAATTTAAAAAATATATATACATTCTCTCTCTTTTTCTGATTTTACTTGCGTGTATTATTGGCTAATGCATTTTTAAAGAAAAATAAAAATAAAGTTTATTATTAAATTAAAGAAATGTGGGTATGTTCGATTTTCTGACCTTAGACAATTTACAAATTTGTCTAATTGAACTAACTCTTGTAAGTCAAAATCGTTCAAGGTGAATTGATTGAAATAAGAAATAACATTGCAAATCAAATTTGAACAAAATTTGAAGGATAACTTTTTTTATTATTATTATTAATTAGGTGTTGGGCCTTAATAAAATATTATAACCTCTTTATAATTGTTTTATTTTTATTTTAATGCATGTTATATGTTTTATTATAGTATATGTACTAAATTTTATTTTTACCAAAAAACAAGAAACAAGAAACAAGAAACAGAAATAGTTATCAAACATGTTTCTGTTTTTAGTTTATAAGAAACAGAAACAAGAAACGAGAAACAGAAACAGGAAACAAGAAACGAGAAACAAGAACGTTATCAAACGGGGCCCCAGATGCCCATTTCATGAAAATCTTGGATTACCATGAAACAAACGACCCCTAAGTAACTTAGGGATGCCTCAAATTAGATTTGTAAATTTGACCTAAAATAAAATAAAATATAAATTCCATGCCTATTGAAATCAGCAATCTTATGAGAGAGGTAAATGTAAAACGAAACAAATTTGGAAAATCCAGTAGACGCGGTTCGCTCGGCACTTGTCTTGAGACTCCCAAGTTCCTCGGCACTGGAAAGGTGGAGAAGGAGAAGTTACATTTGCAGGAATTAACAGACAGGTACCTTCTGAATACGAGCTCGCCATTTTTTTAACCTTAACAAGATGCCTTATATTGCACTTTAGCTTTGTGTTCGTTACTGATTGTAGCAAAGCAACTAGGGGAGATAGGAAGAGTAGGAAACTTGTTTTGGTTAATCGAGAAAATGGATTTTCACGCTGTTTACCGGCGGGAATGCCTACCAACTAAACTTTCCCTCGCGCAGCCCTAAGATTTTTGCATTTGAAGAATTGTCGCCGAAAAAGCTCAGGCTACGCTCATAACTGTAATGTTTATGTCATCTTTTAATTGTCAGTGTTACTAAGTTGTTTTTATCGAATTTCCAAGCCCTGATTTCTGTTTCCCAGTCTTTGCAAGTGGATGATTGATTTTCAGTTTGCACAAATGATTTTTGAACGTGATGGTTGGGGAAATGGGAAGCTCAAGGCTTAGGCACGGTCTTTATTTGCAGTAGACTCTGAATTGTTTGTGGTAGAGAGAGTGAAAGAGTCTTTAGAAACATATTTGCGAGGTAACTGTGTTTCTAGTATTGTGTTTTGGTGAGGAGGTGAATCACTCTAGAAGTCGTTAAGCACGCTCCTATGATAAGGGGAATAATGCCTATCCGTTTCTTGAAATGTTTCACAAAATAAAAAACATCTAGGAAAACTGTTTATGTTTCTCTCAGGCGTGCATTATTTAATTCTTCATATGTCGTGATAGTTCTTTTTTTTTCATGCAGCGCTCTAACAGATAAAAGAAACATAGCCAAGATCTAGATAAAATTGCTTAGATACTTGGTATTGGGTGTGAATCGATTTTCCTAATTGGTTGTTTGTAAGCGTAACTAGAGATTTCTGTAATTATACCCTCTCCTTAGCTGCAGCCAACTGGAGAGTTCTTCTTTTGTAATCTCATTTGGCTATCCGGAGGATGAGGGTATTACATCCTCACCCCATTTTGATATATGTTATTTGTATCAATATGCTTTGTTTCTTATCCAAAAGAAAGAAAAGAAAATGTCGTGAAGGTAAGGGTTCAAACAATAGTGACCACCTATTTAAAATATTAACTAATCATTCAAACTTCATGGGAATCTTGTAGGGTTATGCAATTATCAGCCATAATATGTGTAAACAAATTCAAACACAGAAAAGATAGGTCAAGAGTTGCTTAATATTTGTAAGCTAGTGCAATTTTTGATATGTGGATTTTGAAAGCATGTTTATAGCTCGGTTGCTGGCTTTACATGGCCATGGCCCCCCTTCTCCCTTGGTATTATGAAGGCAAGTGATGAACTAGATGAAAGTTATGCTGCTAATTGTTGTATTTTTGGCTTGAATTATGTATCATCTAGTTTTTCAATTTGGAAATTCTTTCCAACAGGTGTATGCTATTTTGTGAAATGATATGGCAAGCAAGTTACCTTTTCAAATTGGGGAACTGGTAGAATCATGTTGCTTTCTCATTGGTTATCGTGGTGCTTGGTTCCGATGTAAGGTAGGAATCATATTCTTACATGTAAAGGCTAATTATTGAAGCGGTGTTTGTTGACAATCTAAGAGCATGCATCTGATTTACCCTTATGATCTCATTTCATCCATTTGTTCAAATATTTTTAACCTTTAAAATCTTAATTTAACAATCTAAGGCTAATTATTGAAGGAGGTCTGCTTTCATTTGGGAGTTTCAGTAGTATCAAAATTAATAGGAAGAATATGGTTTTAGTAAAAGATAAGATGGATGAAGAAGGATAATAGAAGATTCTTTGGTGGAATGTATAGTATGTATAGGAATTCATGTTCAGGATTACTGAGAAGTTCATGGATTTTAGCACTTTAGAGACCTTATGATGATTATTTTATGATCTTTTAACAGCTTTCCACAGTGTTGAATACTGTTCATCATTTTTTTTCTTTCCCTTTTTATTGTTTGTATGTTAGAGTAATATATCTACTTGTGTATTACTTTCTTGATTAAGAAAAAGATACTCAACTAGACTCAAGCCATAAAGGCTCTAATGGATTAATGCCTGCAACAAGAGTGAACGTACCTCTAACCTAAGTAAGATATTTCTGCTTTCAGTAGTTAATTGTTTTATAGGACTTACTTCATTATATGAGATAAATAGGTCAAAAAGCTGAAACCTACTTTGTAGTTCCGTCAACTCCAGGATTATTATTAATATTTTTTAAATAAACGAGTGAAAGTTTTGTGATTTATCATAACAAAATGAACAATGTTTCCCAGAGGCTTAGGCATTTTCATTGAAAATACTGATGGATTGAACCTCTAGGTCATAGGTTTAAGCCTCCTTGGATCACCTACTTGAGATACTTCAAGATTAATTATCCAAGTTTTCAATACTATAGCATCTTTTGTTTGGTCCCTTGTTTTGAATATCAAGCAAGCATAGAAAGGTTAGTAGAAGATTTCTGATAGACTCCAAAACAAGAAATAAGAAAAGAATACATATGCAGGCGGTGAAGTAAGTTCAGAAAAAGGGGATACAGGCCAGGAATTTTGAGGGCTTAGTCTCTTCCTAGGCATAAGCGCCATATATAAATTCACTTAAAAGTTACATCCTTCTTTCTTCCTCTTCCCCAAGTATTAATTCTCTATAAAGCAATAGCAAACTCTCCAGCAACCCTAATATTCTTGGCTAGCAACTGCAATACCCTCCTTAACCCATCTAAAATTTTCCCTCTTACAGAATGCATTACAACCTGTATAATGTAGTACTGTATAGATTTCAATCAATACCTGTTACTAAAGTTCCAGCTTGCCCACAAGATATAAATAGAAAACTAATTTTTTTCTTCGTGGATGGATAGAATAATCTCATTCGTAGACAATTTTTTGTTGCCTAAAGGTCCACACGACAAGCAGAATTGAGGTGTGACTCAAGGCACAAAGTATGTACCACTTGCATAATTGGTATAGCCCGAATAAAGAGCCCATATAGTACTTAGTCCACTTGCCTTTGATACAATAATAAAACAGAGACATAGTACATGATATATGCTATACACGCTTGTTCAAGTGTATCGTTCCATTTGGACTAAGAACCTCTAGGTGTCATGTCCTGCTCCTGCATTTGGATCCTTGCGACCTTTAGCATGAGTTCAAGAGTCATGGAATAGCCATATGTGGTGGGAACAACCGTGTGGGTACTCCCTCTAGAACAATGTGGTCACTGGTTACTAAGTTCAGAGGAAAGAGTATGGGCAAGGATTCTTCGGTATGAATTTTTCAACTAAGCAAAGGTAGGAAGTTGTACATAAAATGAGCTTGCTTTATTACTAAGTTCACGGTTCAACTTTGATCATTATGGATGGGTACCAAGATCTAGTCCTGGACAGGCAGATTTAAATTCAACAGCGGATACAGTGACAATGAAAATGACTCATTCTTTAGTAAAATTATATGAGTAAATGTCTGAACTCTGAAGTGCTTGTACTATATGACTTTCTTAACGATCCTGAAGTTCCAGAAAATTGCAATACAATGATCTCTAAATTGGTTAGATGTTGCAAATTGCGACTATCAAGAGGGAACAATTTCAATTGTCAGTTTGGGTTTTTTTTTTCATTGCAGTTAGTCTCCATCTCATACCAAACAGTATGCCTTGATCGTGTCCTTGTGTAATGAAGCAAATATAGGAATTGAATAGGTATAATGTATAGAATTAATATGTAAAAAATGAGACACAAGCCAGGAGCTTGATATCTCCTTCAGCATAAGAGCTCGACAATTTCATCTAAAAATATATCTTCCGCTCTCCTCCCCTCCCCCCCATTATTTATTTCTTACTCAAACCAACGTTAAACTCTAAAAATTCCCAATTATCTTGGCTAGCAACTAAAAAATTCCTTTGTTAACTAGCACATTCTTATTTTGCTTCCTCTCATATCACATTACAATGTATTTTAGTTCTAGAGTCCTATTTTCATGGTATCATGAGACATAAAAAACATGGAAATGAGTTGCAAGCGGTTTATCTTATGTGAATCTAGCAAAGCAAAGTGGTTTCTGGTCTAATCCAAGTAATTTACTTCTTTAGTGAACATTCTGCTATAAGTGAACTTCGTTTCTAGAAGTTCTTCTAGGGATAAGTCTTCTTGGAATAAAAAACATATCTTTTGGCTAGTTTCTGGTATCAGGCACTGAATGCAATATTTTTCTTAATTGTTTGTACACTTTCAACCAGATAAAGGACATTGGCTGGAGAATGGGGAGTCTATCTTATGAATTGGAATTTATTGACTTTCCTGATGAAGGTATGTACTTATCTTTATTATTGGTCCTAGGTAGTCTCTTTCTTACTCAAAGCCTTCAAGAATTTTCATGGAATATGACTATTATTATTCATTGATTTGACTACTTTGACATCAAATGAATGATATTGTGATGAAAAATCCCCTTACTTTGACTATGCTTGTCATAACAAAGGATACCTTAGTGATTGATTACAAATGTATAAATAATTTGGCCAAATCAACATGGAAAAAACTTTCATTTATAGTATAACTATCTTTTGATCTCCGAATGTTGAGATCACAAATAGCTGATGAGATTACTTAGTTTTAAAAATTGGAAGAGGAGACCACATTTATGGTGTATTGAGAACCGTAGTTTAAAGAGGAGACCACCCTTTCTTAGACTAACAATTTGAGTTAATTGGGAACTGCTTTGAGAATTCCATATGTATTTTAGTCGTATGGTTTTACAGTGGTGGGTTTCTGTTCAGTTTGGTAGTCAAAAACATGTGGAATATTTACCAGCAGTAGGTCAAAATTGATTTTGAACCCATTTTCTTTTGGTTGAGTCTGAAGGCTTTCGTTAATTGATGCTTGTAGCAGAAATTATTTTTACGATAAATATGTAGTCTGTAGTCATGAAACCTATTGGATTTCAGTTTCTAGGACAGTACTATATTCACGGTTAGAACTTCTCTGATTTCAGACGTAGTATGGACAAAGCCATTTCAAAAACCACCTGCAGGCTTTGGTATCTCATCAACTGGGCCAAAAGGGCAGTTGATGGTGCGTCCTCAGTTTCCACAAGTTTATCGTGAAAAACAATTATCTGATGATAGTACCAATTCTCAGCTAGAGGTGACTGTTGTTGTGAATGATGTCTGGAAGGTTGGGGATTTAGTTGATTGGTGGAAGGATAACTGTTATTGGTCTGGCAAAATAATTGCGATATTGGGGGATGAGGAGGTCAAGGTACTTTTATTTACGTACTCCCTTAGACTTTCATCTGTGTTCAATGCTAGCTTACTTCTTACTTATTTCTTATTAACTTAATCATGGTTGATACAGTGCAATTTCTAACCAAATGCTCAGCTTTTAGTTTGATACAGACTCAACGTCCAATAAAAAAATTAAAGGAAAGAAAAGAAAGAAATTGAAGGGATAATAGAAAGAAATTGCAAATTTAAAGGATAATAGACTCGTTTGAGGGAGCCTAAACCTCCAGATTTTCAAGGAATTCCAACCTCCCAATTAACTCACAATGTAAAAGTTCTATCCCCTTTCTCTCTGCTTTCCTAAATTTAAGTAAAACAACCAACTACCAAAAAACCCTAAACTAAGCCACTACTTTGAATTTCATATAGGAATCCACTAACCAGTTATTTAACTAACTAGATTACAAATAAAGGAAAATAACTAAAACAAATCTAAAAACTAAAAACTAATAAAAATAAATAAAATCGAATTGGTAGGATCGTAACAAGTTGTGACTAAAGATGCCTTTTTGTCCCAAAAAATATTTATTGCCCAGTTTTTGACAAGATATATCTTAGCTACCTCTATGTTTACTAGTTGGTAATGAATAATATTTACAGTTTGTTATTAGATGATCAGATATAACAAGTCAGACCGATCATCCTGTGTGACTTTATTCATTAGTTTTAACACAACATATGGTGCTTTTCAAGGGATGACTGATTATTTTTCTTTTGTTTTATCCTGTTCTATAGGTTGAACTGCTCCCCCCACCATTTGGTGAAGGATTGGCTTATCATGCCTCTTCCAAGGATTTGCGGCCATCCTTAGACTGGTCTCCGGAATCTGGTTGGACGGTCCCTAATATGAAGGTGCCATTCTTTCAGCCGTTTTATTCAATATTGGCCCTGTTAGTTAGTAACTTGGGGCTGTTGTGAGTGAGAATTGAGATTTGTTTTTTTTCTTATCTCAAGGGCTTGTTTTTGAAACTTTTTGAAAACTTATAAAAGAAAGCTCGGTTGGATGATTCAGATATGTTGGTCTTTTTTGTTGTCGTTCTCTCAGTACTAAGGTACTTCTAAATTCCTTTGTGGTTTTAGGTGAATGGAAGTAATCAATGTGCTCGGGTGCTTAACAATGGAAGTGTAGGTAAGAGCCGCATTAACAACACTATTTTAAGAATGTATGAATTATTATAATTTACAGTTAATGGCCACTTGTTTGTGTAGAAATTGCTTCTTACGAGAATAATAAGCTATTTTATTTTATTTATATATGTTTTGGATTGTATCAGTATGGTTTCTTGGGGGTGCTTTACTTACAGACTTGAGAACCCAGAAAGTGTGTCAAGGAAATGGCAGTGAAGCCGCAGCTGGAAAATCAAATGCATCATTAGCTTTACAGACTAGTTCAATTCAGCCTACTCCTGCGCCAGCAAGAAAGTTCAAGCGACTGCACAGCGACATGACATCGAAGGAGAAACACAAACACACACCAGAAACAAATTCCGATTCGAACCGTGTAAATAGTGTAGCCAAGAAAACAAGTACTTCGGACAATGACTCAAGTTCACCTGCTCGAGAGCGAGATGCATCAACAGAAAAGAAGATGGTACCCAATGTTAGTTTAAATTCCATGCAGCATGGTTCATTAGAAGATGCAATTTTGGACTTGGAAGAGCTGATAAACAGGATTAAATGGATCAAACAAATTTTGGAGGGTGGAATGGCTTTGCCAAATGCTTCAGGATCTTCATGGAAATTTCTGGAACACCGACCCTCATCTACACCAAAATGAAGGTATCATAAGGAAAGGTACTTTTATGTAATAGTCTATGACTTGAACTCTGTTGATTGAATGGTTTAGAGAAGTTAGGCTTACCTCGGGTAAACAACTATTTGGGATAGTTGCAAAATTATCTTTGTGATCTCACTAACATTTGATGCGTCTCTTAGTTACCTACCAAAGGGTATTCTCATATATATATATATATATATATAAGGTTAAATTACAAGTTTAGTCTTTAAACTTTTAAGCTGTGTTTATTTGACTCCTAAATTTTAAAAAGTGTCAAATAGATTCTTGAACTTTCAATTTTATGTCAAATAAGTTTCTGAACTTTAAAAAGTGTCTAGTAGATTCTTAAATTTTCAATTGTGTTCAATAGGTTTTTGAATTTTCAATTTTGTGTCTAATAAGTCATTGACTTAGTTGACATTGTTTAAAATTCACATACTTACTGAATACAAAATTAAAAGTTTAGGGTCTCATTTAGACATAAAATTCAATTTTATATCTTATAAATCAATTAATTTTTAAAAATTTTGAATATATTATGGACCTATTAGACACAAAATTAAAAGTATGGGGATATATTAGACATTTTTAAAGCTCAGAGACCTATTAGACACAAAATTAAAAGTTTAAGAGATGTATTATATTTTTTAAAGTTTAGAGACCAAATAGACACATACCTGAAAATTTAGGAACCATACTTGTAATTTAATCTTTATATTATGTTTAGGTTAAAATACCATTTTCGTCCTTGTATTTTGGAGTTTGTTCAATTTTAGTCTTTGTACTTTCAAATGTCCAATTTTAGTTAATGTACTTTCAATTAATCTAAAAAATAGTATCTACCCTAAGTTTAGGGTTAGCCTACCGTTAATATAGAAAAAAAATAATTTTTTTCTCTCTCCTCAACTCTCCTTCACCTTTCTCTCTGATTTCTTCCTTTCTCCCCCATCTCTTCTCTTTCCTCAAGCTCTCTCTCCCTCCAGCTTTCACTCTATCCCTCTTCTATGCATTTAAAAAGGAAAAAAAAGAGAAAAGAATGGTGGGTTTGAGAGATTTCGATGGCCAAATGAGCTTTCTTCCACATTTGATTCACACTTCTCTTCTCTGCGAATTGCAATTCATTTATACCAAATTCTGCTCTTCGAATTTTGATGTGAATGAGATGACCATAGATTGCAAAATTGGTGGGTTTTCCTTTAACTTGACACATAAAAGTTTGTATGTGTCTTTTAGATATGGATCGATTATTGGGCTTTTTTACCCATTTGGATTTTCAATTCTCAACTTACGAGAGATTCAAGCTTTTGTTTTTGGGGTTAGTTAAAAGATGAGCATTTGGGAGTATCAACAAAGATGTGCTTGCCTTTGAAATCATAGACTCATGACCAAAAGTGAATACTTCCTCCCTCTCGCCTGAAATCTCGTATGGCTGTCGGAATCTCCTAAACCCATCATTCTTTTCCTTTCTTTTTTTTTCTTTTTTAAATGCAGAGCAGAGGGATAGAGTGAAAGCTGAAGTGGAGGGAGAAAGCTTGAGGAGAGAGAATGGATGGGAAAAGGGAGAAAGGAGAGAGAATAGAGAGAGAGTTTGAGGAGAGAGAAAAAATTATTATTATTTTTTTCATTTTAACAGTTGGCTAACTACAAACAAACGGTGGGGACTGTTTTTTAGATAAATTGACAATATAGGGACTAAAATTGGACATTTAAAAGTACATGAATTGAAATTGAACAAACTTCAAAGTATAGGAACCAAAATGGTATTTTCACTCTCGCATTTTTTTTTTCTCCAGCAGGCGCCTTCTTTCCCTCTTGCTCTCGTTTTTTCCATTCTCTCTTCATCTTCTTAAGAGAGAACCCAAATCAAATTTTGTTTCAAATATGGATTAAAAATTGGAAGGAAAAAATGCAGACGGAAAGTGAAAAATGAAGAAAAAACGAAAGACATGGGAAAGGGGCGGCCGTCGCCGGAGGAAAAAGGTAACAGGAGGGAGAGGGGTGACCGTCACTGGGAGCTGCTAAACAAATGCGAGCTAGGGAGAGAGAGAAAGTAAAGAGAGTGAGAAGGAGGAGTGCATGAGAAAACGAGAGGGAGAGGGAGGAGGGGAGGAGAAAACGAGAGAGAGAAGGAATCGAGAGTTAGATATAAAAAAAAATTAATAATAAAGGTTAGATAACCTTATTTTAAAAAGTTAGGTTAAATTGCATTTGGGTCTAATTCTGTAAGTTAGTCCGTCAAAATCTCTTATAAAAAATTGAATGGCAAAAATGTCAAGAGAAAATATGTGAGAATCCATGGATTAAGAAAGATATCAAAGGCTGTTATACGCATTCTATATTCATGTAAAAGAAACGCAAGAATCCAAATGTCCTTCTAGTCTCCGGCGAGCAACGTTGGATGACAGTGAGATTGAGATCCACAACCTCTCACCTTCAGAAATGCCTTTCTTCCTCACCATTTTCACTGAAAACAATGGAAGAAGCACCATGGCCTTTCAAGGCCCAACCCACATTCTGAGCCAATGAAAGAGATGCAGGCAAGTTTAGTTTCTAGACATTTAAATTATGGTTAAATTACAAGTTTAATCCTTAAACTTGTCTATTTGATCCATGACTTATAAAAATTATCTAATAGATCTTTAAATTTTCAAAAATATTTAATAGGTTCCTAACATATTCAAATTTTTTAAAAAATTAATTGATATATAAATAGGATTCTAGACTTTCAATTTTGTGTTCAGTAAACTCATGAATTTAAAAAAATGTAGAGTAGGTCAGAGACCAAAATTGAAAATTTAGGAACTTATTAAATATAAAATTGAAAATTTAAGGATTTATTAGACATTTTTTAAAATTCAGAGATCAAACAGATACAAAATTGAAAGTTCAAAGATCTATTATATAATTTTTAATGTTCAGGGACCAAATAGATACAAACTTGAAAGTTCATGGAATAGACTTGTAATTTAACTTTAAATCCTTAAATGTGATTGTTTCATTATTTGATTTTGTTATCTCTTTTTTTTTTTTCAATAACAATTTTAGCCTAACGAAAAATATTTTAATTTACAAATAGCGAATAAAATTGTCGCTTCTTGAAAGTAGGAAGACCAAAATTCTATTTTTGAAAATCTAAGAATTAAAATTTACAAAATTGAAAATATAGGAACTTAAATAAAATTTAAACATTTTGTTTATGACCGTACCACTCCTTTATTTTTTTCCCTAAATTTATACAACTTAGACTCTAACCAACAAATAGCTACGGTTGAATGAGAAATTACGGCTAATTTCCAATTGTCGCGTTATTATGCCAAATTAATGATAAAATTACAAATAATTAAATTTGAGACCAATTATAAATTGACATGTGTCCCAAATTTAATTTGAAGACAAAAGTTGGCAAATTCTGAAATTAAAAAGCCATATTTGTCTTCATTATGACCATTTGACTAAATAATTAAACTTAATTTGGTCAAAATTGGATCATACGGAATTTGAGTCAAAGTTAAATAAAACCCAAATCCAAATGGTTAGGCCCAAAACCAACAAAGCCCAAGTACGATGGTTGGGTCCAAAGGTCATTAAATCCCAAGCCCACATGCCCATAGAAAGCTTCATAAATAGAGGAGTTCTCCTCCATTTGAAAGACTCAAGAACAAGCTACAAAACCCTCGAAACAAATCTACACTCGAGAACAAGATGCAAAGCTCTCGAGACAAATCTACATTCAAGAACAAGTTGCAAAGCCCTTGAGACATCTGTACATGAGAGAGAAAGAATCAGACGATAAATATTAGAGATTGTACTCTACTATATTTAATTCAATACAAATTAAATTCATTTACACGTTTATTATTTCTTTCTATTTTGAAATAACGTGCGAACAATTACAAATCTCATTTTTCAGCTTCTTAAAATTTTAAAAGTAAAGTGTATTTATATTTTAAATATAATATAAGTAAACCATAATAGGTGATTATATAAAGGAAAAAAATTTATTAGGTTAAAATACTGTTTTGGTCCCTATACTTTGAGCTTTGTTCCATTTTAGTCCATGTGCATTAATTGAGCTTTATTGAAAGTACTAATTGAGCTTTATTGAAAGTACCTATTAAAATACTATTTTGGTCCTTGTGCATTAATTGAGCTTAATTTTGTGCAAAGCTTGATTTTTGTTGAAATTAGTGATTTTTTTTAGTACAACAAATGTGGGATATGAGGATTTGAACCTCCAACCTCAAGGGAAGGAGTACATATCAATTACCAATGAGCTATGCTCATATTGGTGAAATTAATGAGTTTAAGATATTTTTACTTTATTATTATTTTTTTTGTTTTTTGTTTGTTAAAATTAGTGGTGAATTTAGTGAAAATTAAACATAAGGTAAAATTACAACACATATTTGAGTTCAAGGTTCAATTTGATGAAATTAAACGTTTAAGCCAAAAATTGGTTTAAGGTAATTATTTTTATTTTTTATTTAAAAAACATGTTTGTGTTCGATTTCTTATGAGATTATAGTTATATATATATATATATATATATATATATATTCTGAAATAAAGGACATTATTTAAATTATATAACACATGTTAATATTTATATAACTGAACCATTTTGGTCATATGAAATTCATTAGAAAAATTTAGGGGTCATTTGTTTGGTGGTAATCTAAGATTCTCATGAGATAAGCATCTGGATTACTCCCGTTTGTAATATAGTATAGGATGTCCAATCATCATGAGATTCTCAGACATCTTAGGATGTCTATATATACGAGAGGCATCTGAGAAGTTGTTGATACCCTCTTGATGAAGGGTTTCTAACATTCCCATGTTAAAGGAATCATGTCTTGACATTTTGTTCTTTGTTTTTTTTCATAAATTTTCTTTCATCTATTTTCTTTATTTTTAATTTGTTTTCAAATTTATAATTAAAATAAATTAGTGTATTCATTCACTAATAAACAACTATATAAAACTAACTATATTTATATGTTTTATTTACATATAAAATAAAACTCCATTTAATATAGCCCAATTTGTTTTGAATTGAAATCTAAAGTGAAAATTTCTATGTATTTACTTTTCCAACAATCATCCAATATTTAACCAATAATAATATAAAATTAATATAAACTAAATTAATAAAAATAAAAAAATTAAATTATTAAAGGCAACAAAGTTATATATATTAAAATTATATCTGAACATAGGTAAGGGTATTGTTGGAACAAATACAACATTTTAAAACATTCTCATACAGAAATATTGCAAAACAAACAGTCCTATCAATACACAGATTTAGGACAGACAAACAATCCTATTGTACATTATCATACATCATTTTAAACCATCGGCAGAAGTTCTTTTTTCCGACGACTTTAGAAGCTTCGAAAAAAAAAAAACGTCGGTAAAAACTGATTTTCTTGTAGTGAATGATCGAAAGAATAGTCCTATTGATATACATAGACTAAGGATTAAAATAAATTGAAACTTTTTAAACACTAAAGGCTAAATTGAAAAAATATCTAGATGGGTTAGGAATTAAGACATATATTAAGTGAATTATTTAATGTGAAAAATGCATATCTCAATTATTCAACTTATAATCCATGTGAAGAAACATAGTCAAATTGGTTCGGTGAAGAAACAAATCATTAAGAAAGACGCATTTGATACTCTTTCCTCTTTAATGGAGGCCAGCTGCTTCAGAACAAAAAGTTGTATTGTACTCGTTATATTTCGAGCCATAATCTCAAATTAAAAGGAATCAAAATGCATATCTATGGGTCAGTTTGTGTTAAAACCGAGGCATAAATACATTATTTTAATTTCCTAATTATTTGTATATTTGAAACCATATCAAAAAAGATAACTTACTTCTTAATTTTAGGGCAAACTACACGATTGCACGTGATTTGTAAAGTCTAATCAAACTATAGAGATAAAATTCAAACGTTTAAAATCATAAAACTCAAATAGAATTAAAAGTTAATTTAACGTAGGGACTAAATTGGAAATTTTAAAACTATAGACATCAAATTGAAATTATGCTTAAATCATAGAAACTAAATTTGTAATTTAATCTATTAATTTTTTTGAAAATAATTTAACCTATTAATTATCCACATAATGTTATTAATTATTTAGAATTTACAATATATTTGTAACCTTTTCCTCATTGTGATATTTTTTTTCAACAAACAATAACATATATATATATATATATATATATATATATATATATATATATATATATATATATATATATATATATATATATATATATTATTAGCATAATTTTGAACCGTGTTTATTTATATATATTTTTTTTATACTCAACGAATAATTTAAATTTTTTATCGATAAAAAAAATTAATATTTAAAAGAAGACATTCAAATCCAATATAACACTTATGGATACATAAGAAATGTATGAAATTAATTTTTTTTTAATGAATAGATCTCTTGATCGCAACTTCGAATATGAAGTTTAAAGGGATCAAATAGAAAATGATACTCCAAATCATAGAACTATAATATAATATACGATCAACCTAACACACACACACACACACACACATATTATTAGCATAATTTTGAACCGTGTTTATTTATATATATATTTTTATACTCAACGAATAATTTAAATTTTTTATCGATAAAAAAAATTAATATTTAAAAGAAGACATTCAAATCCAATTGTAACGACCCGACTTTTCCTGTTAGACTTTCTAGGGACGTTACTACATACATGCTAGTAGGATTTAGAAATCTTTGGTAAAAGACAAAAAGAATTAAACCTTTTTGCTAAACAATCAAAAACTTTTAGTTCGGGATCCCTTTAAAAACCATTGCAAAACATAATTTGAATTAAAACGTTAAATAGTTCACTTCAATTAAGTTTACTTAACAAAATATTTTTAAATAAAACATAAACTAGATGCGGAAGCTATACTCCTCATGACACCCATGACCCTTTCAGCAAACCACCTTGCCACTCGCCTAAAATATGTTCTTGCCTTTACCTGAAAAGAAAAACATTTTGAAAAAGGATGAGTATTTAAAATACTCAGTAAGTGACCTCACTACCGGGTCAGGATATGCATACACATACATAATAAGTTTTTGAAAACATTTTCTTTATTTCCTTTGGTGGGACCTAAATTCCTTTCATAGCAGAAACGTTCATCTTTCAACTTTTCTCTTCGGCTTAATGTGGACAATTAACCCAACCTAACATTTCCTTTTCATTTAACATTTTCAGGTTCCTTTTCATATAGTCTCGTAAGGCTCCTTTTCATATAGCCTCGTACGGCTCCTTTTCATATAGATGTACATCAATAAATTTAGGAGGGTAATTGCCACAGCCTTCGAAATCAATTTTATCATGAAAACATAATGTATGCATGAGGTCCCAAAACATTTTAAACTTTTCATTCCATGATGCAACACAAGCAACATTCTCACATCATAAATCAAAATCATAAATCATGCATAACATTCATGAGAAGATTTGGCAAAACAAGTGAAAACCCATAATAAAATATTTATAAAAACTTTTTATTTCAAATAAATTTTTTTTTTTCAATTCAATTCCTGACTTGCATTCAAGCATACCGGCATAAAGTCCCTTACCTTGGCCAATGTTCAGAAAAATCCTCCAACCCCTATTTCGAAATCCCTTAGCACCTATAAAATTTTTCAAAAGATCACGCTTGACATTCATAACTTTTAATTCTAATTCTAAAAATTACCCTAAGGTATTGGTTTAAGAATTCCATTATTCCCAAGAACTCATACTTCAAAGTCATCCTAAGATCCAAACCACTTCCCAAACTTCGTAAAAGAATTAGGAGATAATAATTTTTCCAACATCATCCAAATTCTAGAATTGAAGTCTAGCATAACCCAAGAATTTTGCTTGATTTTAGAATGGAAATTTTACCTTAATTCCGATCCCAAAATAGAACCGAGCTTTGCCGATTTAAATGATGGTTTGATTCTATTTGTCAAACCAAACTCCACCTACAATGGGTATTCCAATATGGAGCCCAAAACCAATGGGTCAACCTCCAAATCAACAAAATAATGCCTAAAACTAGATCTATCATTTGAAAATCATGAGAATACAGCGAGAATAAGCTTACCCACGTGAAAACGGAGCTGAAACGGGGCTGTATAATGTTGAAAAACACCAGAAAATTTGTCCAAAAACAGAGCAAACCCGCTACAGCAGTGGCGGCACTCGAGATCGAGTCGTGGCGGCGTTCGGCGGTCTGCGCTGTGGTTCGCGGCGAGGCTTCAGCGTTCGGTGTGCAGAGGCGGCAGATCTGGCGTTCGCGCGGTCTGCAGAAAATCGGCGGAGGCGGAGCAGTCTGAAGCGCGGCGGTTGAGGGGCGAACGGTGAGCTGTTCGGAGTGGTGGCTGTGCGACGGTGCTCGTGGGTGCAGGCGGCGGTGAGGAGTTGCTGAAAAAAATTTCCTTATGCTTCAATGGAGGTACTTGTCGAAAATTCCAAGGGGAAGAAGAAGAAGATGAAGGAGGAAATAGCTTGGCTTGGCTTAGTTTGGCTTTAAGACTCACCTAGGGCTGCGTGAAATATAAGATATTAGAGGAGGATATTAAGGCTTGGCTAAAACATGGGCTTGGACTTGGCTAAATGTCTCTTAATTTACAAGAATGCCCTAAACACCAATTAAATCCCATTTTTCCTTCTTTCTTCCCATTCTACCCTCTAATTCCCAAATTTCCAATATGCTAAATTCCAAAATTAAATTCTAACACAACATTAAGCATGAAATTAACCTTACAATAAATTTTAAATTTCAAAATTAAAGCCTTAATTAATACCTGAAAGTGTCGGTCGTTACACCAATATAACACTTATGGATACATAAGAAATGTATGAAATTAATTTTTTTTAATGAATAGATCTCTTGATCGCAACTTCGAATATGAAATTTAAAGGGATCAAATAGAAAATGATACTCCAAATCATAGAACTATAATATAATATACGATCAACCAACCTTTATCAAATTTTCAAATTTAAAAAAGGATCAAAAGAAATGGTTCGATCCTCTTATTTTGATTTCTCAAGTATATTCCCACAAGAACATTTCATTTCAGAGTAGCAGAGTCATTTTTATTTTTGAGTAGTGTTCAATAATTTGTAGGCTCAAAATATGGTTTAATTTAAGAAAAAGAAAACAACATGTGTGGATAAAAGATATATATATATATATATTTTTTGTTAAAATACCAGGTTTTCTTCTATTTTCATCTCTATACTTTCAAATATCCAATTTTAGTCATTCGAAGTTAATTTTTAACAAAATTTGTTAAATAATAATAATAATTTCCATGCAATAAAAGATACAAAATTTATAAGGAAAAACTAATAGAAACCAAATATTCTTCAAAAAATTTAACAATAATCTTACCGTATGCACTAATTTTAGGATTTATTGAAAATATATTGACTAAGACATTTGAAAATACATGAACCAAAATAGAATCAACCTCAAACTACTTGGGACTAAAATGGCACTTAATTTTTTTTTTTCACCAAAAATGATTATACAAGTTTCCCTCCTTTTAATCAGTTAAATTTGTTAACCAAGTTTGTGAAACCACTTAACTACCTAATAGGAAGAGTGGTTATGAAAAGAGTTAAAAAAAAATTGCGACAAAAATCATACGAGAATCCAATCCTGTAAAAAAAAACCATGTTTCAGTCAAAAAATCATAGTCAGGTTTTGTTATTTATTTCCGTAAATCATGTAAATCCTTGTTGATATTTTCCTTTATTTCTGCTCTGTCACAAACTGTAATTTTTACCCCCTCATCTATTATTTTTTCACAATGGAGCACCCTCAATTTCAAGATCAAGAAACCACCGCCGCAAGTGGAATCCGTTTCCAGTTTCCGACGGCCGCCGACGGCTACAAACTCCTCAGTCAAATCGGAGCCAGCGATCACAGCACCGTTTACATGGCGATCTGCAAGTCTGCAGACTCGACAATCGTCGCCGTAAAAGTTATCAATATCGACATCGACCCGATTTCAATCATGAACATAAGATCTCTATCACTCATCAATCACGCCAATATCCTCAGCCCTCATTGTTGTTTCACCGCCGACGACGGCCGCCTTTGGATCGTAATGCCGTTCATTCAATCCGGCCCTTTACAAGCCATAGTCTCCAACAGGTTTCCAAGTGGTTTGCCGGATCAATTCATGGCCATTCTTTTAAACCAACTCCTTCGCGGCTTGGTTTGTCTTCATGAAATGGGCTACGTTCATAAAGCCATTAAAGCAAGCAACATCTTTTTCGATTCTCAAGGCTCCGTTAAGCTCTCGGATTTGAGCATTGCAAATGGTACGGATGATGGCAATGATGATGATAAGTCATCCTCCGATTCGGTGCCGTATTGGGCACCGCCGGAGGAAGAGTATAGTTTCAAATCAGATGTGTGGTCTATAGGGATTTTAGCAATGGAAATTGCCTATGGGGGGCCTCCGATTTCGAACTCAAGAATTGTCAAGTCTCAAATGATGAACATCTCGAGACGGTTTCCATACGATTTGAATCTCGATAAGAAATCAGGGAAGAGTGTCATCGATAGAAAATTTGGAGATTTGTTCAAGGATTTTGTGAGTTCTTGCCTTGTTAAGGATCGTTTCTCAAGGCCTTCGGCTTCGAGTTTGTTGGCTCATCCATTCATCAAAAAAGGAGAAAGTTCGAATTTTTTGTTCAAGAGTATTGCAAAAGGAGTGGTTGGAATTGGAGATAGATTCGAACAAGATAAAGATAGAATCATGGGGTTGATGAAAAACGAAGTGAAAGTGGAAAACTATAGTCAAAGTGAGAAGATTTTAAAGATTAGTGGATGGGATTATAATAACTTTTTATTTGAACTCGAGCCGGATGAGGAATCATTAGGGAAAAGGGTTAGATTTTGTGGGGAAACAATAATTCCATTCAGAGAAGAAGACAGAAAATTTGATATGTCATCATTTCTTCAAAGAATGGATAGTTTGAGTGGTCGAACAATTGGGAGTCGAAGTGAGGAGAAGAAAAATAAGCTTCAAGTTATGGATAGTGAAAGTTTAGCCAAATTGTTGTCTTCATTGTTAGAAAATATTGATCATCAAAGGGATATGATTATGATGTTGATAACTCAATTTGGTTATTTGAGTGAAAAGGATATGGAAATGACAAAGGAAATAAGAAGTTTAAAGGCAGAATTGGCCTCTGAGAAAGAAAGAAGCTTTCAATTAGAGTTGGATTATGAAGTTTTAAAGCTTAAACTTCCTGATTCTGAGGAGGACGAAGATGATTCTGATAATTGAAATAGTAGTGACAATAGGTAAAATGACTTGTCTGTTAATCCATTTTTTGTTAGCAAAGTAAATGAATAAAATTATTCTTTGTCATATCTCTTTCTGTTTGGTGCATTTCTAATACATGGTAGCTAGTTTTGAGAGAGGTCATAATCTTTTTTATACATGAAATATATATATATATGTAAAAAACCCTAAATTTAAACTTTCATAAAATCATTGGATAAATTATAAAAAATACTCATGAACTTTGCTCCTTATTTTAAAAAATACTCCTATTATTTTAAAAGTTGTAATAATTATCTTCGACCTTTCATAAATGTTTCAAAATTATCTTTGGAGTAAGAAATTAACAGTTAGAATGTTGGATGAAAAATCGACGTGTCTGAATCGAACGACGTTGTCACATCGATTTTTCCTCCAACATTCTAATGGATTTCTTCTCCAAGAATAGTTTTGAAACCTCTATGAAAGCTCAAGGCCGGTAATATTGTAACCTTTGAAAGAATATAGATATTTTTGAAATAATGACAAAGTGTTCATGGGTATTTGTTATAATTTAGTCTAAAATAATTATAAGACTGAAAAATATTTGACATTCATTGTGGGACGTGAAAAAAATAATTTGAAGACGTTAGAACAATGTGACCGACAAGTCTATATCATGGAAATGAAAACTTCAGAACTGTTTTTTGAATCGGTATCTAAGATTTTGAACCTACATTTAACGGTTAGTACTGGAAGAGCTGTGTTTTTAGCGGTTTCATTGAATAATTTTTGGAATGTGAGAGGAGTAAAAGAGACGGCAGGGGTGTTGGCACTAAGGGTAAAGACTGCAATTTGGGCAACAAAACCTTAAAAAATGAGAGCCATATTTAGTATTGCATGGAGTCATCTAATTGGCCACCAGTCTTATTCTTGAAATCTCAGTTAATCTAGGTCATAATCTTTTGTGTGTTTTGCTTCTCTGCTGGTTTTTTTCCTTCTTTAGTACACATTTCCTCTTCTCACTCATGGCTATATATACACATATATAATATTCTCATAACAATTTCATAAATTTGTTTTTTCATTGTCATCTTCTGTTTTTTGTTTCTTGATATTAAACAAACTATATTTCATGCATATTCATTTTCTGTGTGATCCAATTTTCTTTTCCTCATTTGGGTTTTGTGAACTTCCATTTAGTTTTTTTCTTTCTTCTTTTGTGAGTCAACTCTTTTCACATATTAGCTCCATGTTAAACATGTTTGATATTGCCAACTTGACTAGTTCAACTAAATTAATTAAAATACTATATACCTGATCAACAATGTGCTGAGTGTGTGTTTGAAAATTTGCCCAACCTGAGCTAGTTAAATCAACGAGTTAAAGTATTTTAAACCACTCTTTAATCAACTGATATTGTCATCTAGATTTGAATATATACCACAATGATGTTCAGAAAGCTCATAGCTGCCTATGGGAGGATATTTTACTCTCTGCATCAATTTGGTCCTCTAAATCTCCTCTCTTTTTTACTACTCTGTATCCTGGATTGCTCTAAATTGGTAGGCTTTTCTGTAGCTTTCTCCTTTTCTCACATACATGCCTAATAAAATCATATCTTTAAAAACAAAAACCACAAACAACATTGTTTGAACCAAAAAGAAAGTGTTTGAAGTCAAGAAGTTTTAAGAGATTTAGTTGGGTAGATAAGAGATTTAGTTGGGTTGTTGAAAGAAACATTAGAGTTATTGGCAAAAAAACTAGAGTCCAAGTATACTAGTTAATACCTCCATTGAATTTATTCCATATTTGGACATAAAAGTGTAACCCTAGCTATCATATCTAGGTTTTATGAAGAATAATACCTAACACATACATACTTTCCACACCTTTTCTCTCTATATATATCCAAAGCCTAAACTCTATACACCATCTCCTCATTTTTGTGGTTAAGAACTCAATAATTTTTCCATCTCTCTCTCAAAAATGGAGAGCAATAGTTTGAAGATCAGCAGCCCACAAGAAGAGCTTAGAATTACAAACCAAGCCAATAACAACACCACCATGAAGCCACAACCTAAAGCTAAAGCCTCATGCAAACACAACAACACAAGAGGAGATCATCAAGAAGAAGAAGACAGTGTTGGATTTCCATGGCTTTCTTCAAGAGCTTATACATGTGGCTTTTGCAAAAGGCAATTTCGATCGGCGCAAGCTCTTGGTGGCCACATGAATGTTCATCGAAGAGACCGAGCCAAGCTCAGAAGATATCCTGCATTGGATTCAACTCATCATGATCATTTTCATGGATCTTCATCTCAACCCATTCAGTTTCTCAAACTGTATGATTTTTCAAGCTTTAATGGTGAAGAAGAATCAGAGGGTGAGTGTAAGATTTGGAAGAAGGTTAAGAAGTTTGTGAAGAAGGAGACTGATTTTGTTGGTAGTAATTCCAATGAGATAGATTTGGAACTTAGATTAGGCTTTTAGGTAACTTTTGGACTCTTATATATGGAGTTCATTACCCATAAATGAGTTTTGGTTTAATTTTGTTGTTATGTTATGGGTTTAATTTGTTTAAGTTTTTTTTTTATTTTTTTATATATATAAATGTTCTAATTATATTTTAGTGGGTGGTAATTATAGAATACACAATATGTTTAGTTAGGTGGCATGCGATTTTATATTTGGCTATATTATGGCTAACCAGGAATATTATGGTAGTAAGGTTGCATACATGTACACTAAATTGAAAAAAGTTAAAAAGAAAATTTCATTTATATTAATTAGTTCGGTAAATCAATTTTAACATCAAGTTTTAGGGTTTTTTTTGGTTAAATTACAAATTTAATCCTATGATTTGGAGAAGGTTAGAATTTAGTCATATTGTTTTAAAAGTTAGAATTTCGTTTTTCGAATTCTAACTTTTAAAACCTATAGGGACTAAATTCAAATTTTTTGAAAATTATAGGGACCAAATTTGGAATTTAACCATTTTTTTGGATGATGATTTCATAAGGTTAAAATTATAAACTTGAATAAGTGAGAAAATTAATACTTTTTTCAAGCTAATTATAAATGATCTATTGAATCAAGTGATAAATCATACAAAATTCGATCACTACAACAAATTTAACATATAATGACAGTCTAGAAAAAAACGCACGTTGAAACCATGACGGACATTAAAAAAACGCTCAAAAATTTAAAAAAAAAAATGAAAAATTGAGCTATAATATTGGTCAATGACCGACATGGAAACATTGTTTTTTCACATTTTTACTTTAACTTTTTGTTATCTTCCTTCTTCCAAACCCTTATTTCACGCTTTCACTCCCCTTCACTTCACGCTCCCTCTCAGCAACAGACTCATCGACGACATCCTCTCTCTCTCACCGACGAAGTCTCCTTCTCTTTCACCGTCTCGCATCGTTGCAGCTTCATGGGTTAATTGTCGTTCGTCGTGGTTGGTTCACTGTGAGTCATCGGTAGCATTATTAGTCGTGGGTTGCTCATGGGTTACATCGTTTGTCGTGGGTCAGTAGCTGTCGTTCGCCGTGATCCAGTAGCGTGTGCTCGTCGTCGGTTAGTCGCTGTCGATAGTAGATTTGAGGCCTTAGAGGTCGTGGTTAGTAGATCCGATGTCGTTGATAACAGATTTGAAGTCGTTGGTTGTAGCTTTAAGTAGGGTCCGTTGATAGCCACCGTGGTAGTTGTTCGTGGCCAGAGTTTTTTCACATTTGACTGGAGTTATACACCAAATCTTCTCAGATCCAAGCCAGCGGATCTACTTTTATTTTCAGATCTGAGTAGGCCGATGAAGGTGAGTTCTCAAATTGGAAACCACAAGGCATGTCTCGATGATTGTGGTAACCCTTTCAAAGAAGGAATTGAATAAATCCTCTGTAGGGTGAGTCCTTACTTGCTTTTAATGTCTTTCAAAGGTTTTTTTTTCATTGAAAATAAATTATGTTCAATGAAATGAATGACTGTTGAACTTGTATGAAGATCTTCTCATTTTATTATTATTTAATGGTCTCTAGCATTAAATATGAACAAACCTTAAGTTCATATCTATCTCAAATTCATTTGTGTGGGTACAAACCTTGACTTGAGAGTCTTTAGATTTGTTAGTCTTCTGCATCTCTGAATTGTCGAAATGCTCTTCAACAAATGAACAATTTTTTCACAAGTTACGGTTGCCTTAGGTACCAACCTTCACTTCCTATTGAGCGGGTGAAAACATTTGTAGAGTATGACTATGAGGGAGGTAATGACATGTCCTAACTACTGTATTTATTTATATATTTATTATTAAATTTTTGTATTGTAAAGTGGATAATCTATTGTTTTTTCATTTTGTAGAAGGCTTGCCTCGTGATCAGGGTCCAATACAAGATAGAGGACGAGGTTGTAATTAATGGTAGAAGAAGGTCCAAGGGTAGAGGTATGTAGAGTTGGATTTCATTTATCATTCTTAAGCCCTTTGTCATGTTATTGTGTGTGGAAGGTAATGGATTTTATGATTAGTGAGTACTAACACATGGAGCTGAAATCTGGTTGTTTTCATTCAATTTCTTGCATCAAGGCGAGGTGGTAATTTTTGTGGCCGTGGAAGAGGAGGATATAATGGACCTTGATTTACAGCAAGAAGATGGATACAACCAATACTTACCAGCTCAAGCCCTTGGTATTTTCTCATTTTCTTCTTCAGTATGGTTCATTTAAGATCTTTTATTAGGATATTTAGCAGGGATATGCTGATTTTAGTCAATGGCCTTTGGATGACAAAGCTTCTAAGAGACTAAAAACTTCCATTGTGATATTGTCTATTAATTCATTTTCAATCTTTGAACCTTTTTGTTGTTGGCAACATGACTACTAATACTCTTCTTAATTCTTCTTCTTCTTCTTCTCTTTTTGCCCCTTTATTTTGCCATTCATTTTGTTTCAAATCTCAACCTTATGAGACGCTTACAGAAGATGTTTTGGTAATTTAATGTTATGGGTTTTAGTTCATTGAGAATTTACCTTCGAATGTCACTTGAAAATTTTGTTTCTGTGGCAGGGAACTTCCAGCTTGGGCTTGAACTTGGTAGGATATGAAAGTAAGCTTCTTTCGTATTATAGTGCTAGGATTGTACTTCTCATTCTAATAGATCAAGTTCTTCAAAGGATTGACTTTATGTGAATCCTAAATTTGAATACCCATATTTCTTTATTTTATTATTATACCTATATGATATGTTTGTTAGATAGTGTTTCTTGTTTGAACTATTAAGCTCATTGTGTTTTTTGATATGTTGGACTATTAATCTCTTTGATTTGAAAAAAAAGATGTAGAGTTGGTTCCAATATCAAATATTGCTTTCCATTTTTCTCTCTGTGCTTCATGTAATATGTTTTCAAATCTCAATCGGGAATCCGTGGAATGAAGCCATTGCAGAACCCATAAAGAAAAGGAATTTCTACATTTGGGGCCCTTTTGGTAAGTAGGTCCTGTCTGTTCTAAGGAATGAAGTCTAAGGAATGGAGTGAAGTGACTGCTCCAAATGCTTCCTTTTTCCATTCCTCAGGTTTTATTTAAAGCTCATTTGGCGTGCCAATTTTCCCTCAACACTTCCTCATTTCATCTATTCCAGAAATCTATTTCATTTAGTTGGTCATTGTTGCTTTCTCTTCTATATTAAAAATGAGGTTCTTTTGAATTGTGTGATGAAGTTTTGATTCTTTTATTTGTTTTTCTTTTGTATTTAACTTTGATTGTTTGGTATATTTATGGTGTTTCTGAGTTTGATTTTTCTGGTAATCACCCTCTATTTCATATTCCTGGATGATCATTAGGGATACCTTAGAAATGGATTGCAGTTAGCTGTCAATTCAAAGGAAACGAGTTACTGAATCACTGATCCTTAATTTGTCATCATTTGGAGAATCTACAATGGGGTAATAATCTAGGAGAATCTACAAACCTTGATAGCATTAAAGAACTATTTGGATGCTCAATACTATGGAGAGATTGGCATTGACACTCCTCAAAAGTTCATTGTAACTTTTTATATTGGAAGCTCAAATTTGTGGGTGCCATCTTCAAAATGTGTTTTTTCAGTGAGGATTACTATTATTCTAATCGAAAAAGAAGAATAATGATAATTTGTTTACTATTATTCTAATCGAGAAAGAAGAATAATGATAATTTGTTTGTGACTTATATGTTTATTTTACCTTCATATGCAGGTTGCTTGCTACCTTGCTTTTTCCATGTTAGGTATCAATCAAGACAGTCAAGCACATACAGAAAAAATTGTCTGTTTTTCTTCTCTTTACTTACAATAGTTTTCAAAATGAAATCTTATTCATTGCATTATAGTGGTTTGATTTCATGTTATTTTATTTATCTGCGTATTGGATTGGTCAAGTATAGAAAGATAATGCTTGAGAATGAATGATTGGCTTTCCTAAAGTGAATTATTGTATGTTATTCATTCTTGTTCTTAAGGGCTAGTCGTTATTTGTTACTGTAGAATGAGGCTTTCAGCTTATTCTGGTAGAGATAAGAATTAGCCTTTCAACAAGATCAATCATTTGATAATCACATAATCCTTTGAAATAGCTTTCTAACTCACTTGTTTTATATCCATTGCCTTAAAGTTGTGTACTTACATCACACAGGAACATCTACTTTCTAACCTTTTTGGATGGAAAGTTTTCATTAACCAACTTTATGTGAACCTGACATTTATATTGATGTATTGTTCCGGGATTCATTCTTATTTCATTTTACATGCTCATTAGGTGATGAGAGCATGTCTTCAAAAAGTGCAATAAAGGCAGATCATCAAAATTCCAATTTGTTCTTGGACTCAACTATCACTTTAAGTAATTTCTCTTGGATTGCGTAGGTTATTGTTATCGTACGTGGTGACTAGTTCAATGGCTTAACATTAATAAATTTCTAGTCTTAATTTTTAATTCATTTAATTTTTCAATGTTCATCTTTAATGCATCTAAATTTGAATGTCTGAGGAGTGGAATGTTCGTTCTTGGTCATGGTAGCTGTCCGTCCACATGATCAAGCGAACCACTTTGATTCTGTCCAAGTACATCCTCTAACCTCCATTTTCTTTTCGATATGCTATTTCCTCAGTTTTCTTTTTGCTTGATGACCTCAAGATCGTATGGAAAGCCAATTTGATTCAAGTTTGGTGCTAATTTAATACCTATAATCTCAAGGGGTTTTCTTTTTAAAAAATATCATTCCTCTGCTTAGTTAGATTTTCCAAAATATTCTGTCTAAAGAACTAACTGAAGAGTCTTGTTTTCCACCGCTCTTGTTAGGTGTACATGTGGGTCTTGCTTTTGTTGATGTCGTTATTGCCGTTTTTGTATTTTATCAGGTTTGCTATGTTTTTATCAAGCATTTTGAAGCTTAGACTGTGATTTTACCGTGCTTTCGTGTTTGTTGTTCATATATTATTGAATCTAGATCTTACCATAATGCACTTAAACTGTGATTTTATATTGTTAACATGGTTTATAATTTAATGTCTTTTTTGTATACCTTTCATTGTTATTTGTATATTCTTGATAGTTATTTGTTTAAATGAGAAACAGTAAGCATGTTGTTTTGACTTATTTTTCGATTATATTTAAAAGGATAGAGTTGTTAAGAGTTACTTTTAGATAAGAAAAGTGTTGAGATATCATCGTGATTGAATTGAGTAAATGTGAGAGTTTGAAAAGTAATATGAGAGTGATTATCGTGTGTTTGTATGCATGAAAGAAAAGTAGGAACTTGCATGTTTAAAAGACGTTGTATTGAGATATCTTTGTGATTGAGTTGAGTACATATTTGGCCGTGTAAACATTTTATAATTGATCGACGTTTGTTACACGCAAGTGCACGTGATCGAAGTAATAAAGAAAACTGGAAGTACTCCAGAGTATTGTACCCAAGGGAACGGGATTTTAACAAAATCTACTAAGATGACACAAAATTTGTTCGCAAAATGCAATTGCGGTAACCAATGGTGTAAAAATACTTGAGTGGTTGTTTTTGCTAAAGAAATTAATGAAAAGTCAATAATTAAGAAAAATGGGATCCAAATTGCTTATGCTCTTTTGGAAAGAAATGTCACTGAAAATGCAATTGCAATCATAGTTAACACAAGAGAACTAAGTAAACCGAATTTGAATCCTATTTAATTTTGCTTCAAAATTGTTAGGAGACTAAGTGATTAAACCTATATTTCTATGACTAATCTAACTTAGATAATCTTGCACACAATTCTAGTGGTTTTGGAGTCTCACCCTATGTCTAAGGTCGATGTTCAGGACTTATGTCTAAGTCTTTTCCTCCATTGCTCTTGTGACATCCACTTTCTCTTAACCCTTTCGGTATTAAGTTCAAGTTTGACAAGCAATCACTAGTTGGCCAGCTAGGTTTACTGTTGCCTAGCAGAGTGTATGCAATTTTAGAATAGAAACACCCTAAATGTGCAAGTATACACAGTCTAATGTAGCAAGTGATAAGTATATGTATATCGTTCTTCTCAGGGATTAGACCATGAATTTACCAAGTTTGAGCTTACTTTTAGTGATAAAATGGTTAACCAAACAAAAACAACATTCAAGGGGGGTTTTTAAAGAAATCAAACAAACCTAACTTAACCAATAACAAGCTTAGAATAACAGGCAAAAGAAGTAAAATAAGTAACAGTAGGTGAAATTACTTAGAGTTAAAAGCAAGCTTGGATTAGGGGTTTCTTATACTTTTCAAGGATTCAATGCTATAGCAAAACTTATGCTAAATCACACCACACAGCATTCCAACACGGAATCTTCCCAGATTTCCTTAAATTGTAGCTAAATTCTCATTTAAACTACCCAAAATAAGCTCATTACTTGTGTGCACTAATTGGGTGATTATCCCTAACCTACCCATTTCACTGCAAGCTTAACTTGTAATCAGTCTTAGTGAGAAGTGAAGCAATCAGTTTTCTATTCTTGTTCCCAAAAGTCAAGAAAACAGTAGATAAAAAAGGTTGGCCAAACGTAATTCATCTTAAACATTAAAAGCACTTCAAATCAGTGTTCAACAGCATAAAACCACATAGCTTGAACCTCTCTACAATATAAGAGTTCCCTAATCCTTGCCTTTAACTAATTAGTTCATAATAACAGAAATAAAACTCCTAAAAGCTAATGGAAACTCCATTACAACAATCAAGAAGAATGGAAAAACAGTAAAAGGAAGAAAACAATAAAAAGAGAACAGAATTTCTCAGGTGAAAAGCTTCTAAAGGACTTCTCCTTCTTCCTCAGCTCTTTTCCCCAGGTAGACAGCTTCCTTTTTAGCCCTTCCTCTTCCCCTTTTCGTAAAAGCTTCCTTTTCCAGCCTCACTCTTTAATTCCCATCAGCCAAGCTTAAAATACCTCATCCTTTTCATCAAAATCAGGGCTGAATAGACAGGGAATAAAATATGGCAGCATTCTATTGGTCCACATTTTTCCAGCTTGGCTAAAATTGGACAGTTCAATTAATGAGAATCCTTACACGTGTGAGATTTGGAGTTGTACTGAGATAGATTGATGCAGCATTTCAGCTCAGAAAGCTTCACTGTACTCATTTCTTTATTCATTAATTCTGCTCTTACCTAAAACACAAATTGCAACAAATCAGCTCATAAGTTGCAAGAATCCAAACAATCAAGGTTTCCTCAATACTTAGCCAAATAAGCAATAAAGTACTAAATTAAGGACTTAAGTAACCAAAAAGCTACCAAAATACCTCAAACAAGCAAGGTTTAGCAAGAGAATTCAAGTAAAAATAACTCTTCTATAAAGAGTTATCATTTACCCACGTTATTTCAACAAAAACAAACAAGTCTCGAGTGTTAACTAGATTGAATATGATTTTAAGCTTTACATCTCTCATCTAGGGCATTCACTAACTTGAATCCCTAAGGAGGAATTAGCTCATTATGGAAGAAATGAAAACCCAAAATTTACTTGCTATAAAATTCAAAATTAATACAACGAAATAAGGGAAATAACCTTAAGGCAAACTGATTTGAATTTTATTAAGGAACCTTAATGTAAACTTAATCTAACAACTTAGAATTCCCACAAAGATGTTAATAATAGTGCTGAATTTTAATAACTTAAAATCAGGATTTCATATATAATGCTACTGGAAATTTCGACCCTTTGTGGAGATAAAAAAAAATCCAGAATTTCACAAGCTTTTATAAGAGATGGAAGAAATCGAAACACAGGCTTCAATGTCTCATTCAAATTCAACAACATACAAGAACATTGGACTAAACAAAGGCTAACTTTATAACTAAAATTTTGCAGAAAATAAAGGATTAAAACAGAATGAAATTGAACAAAACAGAGTAACAAAACTCATGGAAATTCCTTCCTTTGATCGAACCAAAGATCCTTAACGGGCAATTGGATCTTTACCTCCTCGAACCTTCGTTAAAGAGGGATCAAACTCAGAATTTAAAGAGCAAAAGTACAAGAAAAACTGCTATAAAAAAGACAGAAAACGAAGATCAAAGCTGATATCCGAAAATGAAAAATAGCAGAAAACCCATTCCCATTTTGCTTAGTCTTCTCCATTTTTATAGGCATTGAGGGCTAGGGTTTCCATCTTTGTGCTCCTTCAATCATGGGTCAAGGTTTGGGCATGAGTTCCGGCTTGAAATTCTCCCATAAATCGAGCAAAATGCTTGAATCTTGGTAAATTTTCGTAATTTCTGTAATGAATGATAGGTCCAGAAAATGCAATTGCATTGCAATTGCATTTTCCCTCTTGTTCACCACCTTGCCTTCTCAAAGAAATGCAATTGCATTTTCTTCATTGCTTCAAATCTGCACAAAAACAACAATTTAGCCAACTTTTCTTTATTTTTTTTCAACTGATTTCTTCTTTGTCCATACTCCGACAAGCTGGCATGAATTTATCTTATAAATGCTATTTTTAGCTTGCTCGTTATTCGATAAAATATGCAAAAATGGCAAGAACAACTTAGTTTTAGGGTTAAATAATTCTCATAACTGAGAATTATCAATAATCAACTCTAATGGTTATAGTTTTCTCTTGAGTCAGTGGTTATTGATATAGATCTTTGCCTATCCCATTGTTTTGATTCTTGAATGTCATGGTGTTGCACCATCTTTAACCCCGTGACGCAATCACCCGACTTTTGTTTCCTTAGCTGCATGGCTTTATAGTAGCTTTCTTTAGCAATGACAATTTTGAAAAATGGGTTGAGTTGTATTGTGGAATTAAACTTCCCCACGTTTTATTAGATTTTTATTTTAGGTTTGTAGCATCAACTGGTAAATCTAAAATCTCTCTGACACTAACTATAGATTTCAAAGAATTTGGCTTTAGGCAGCATAGGATTTTTCTCTTATGCTTGTAGGTTTAATTCATATTTTATTATGATATCAGTATAATCTTTTATTTTTTCCCCCAATGTAAATCTAAATATGGAAATTCAAAGAAGAGTTGTAAAATCTGTCATATTAAGATGAACAAGAGCTTGAAATGCATCACTTTCAATAGTTATATTGAACTACATGCTTGACCCATTCTTTTGAATTTTTTATCTTGAACTTTGAATTTAACTTTCTTACAGGGCTTTTAAAGTGTTTGGGCTTATGGTTTTTATCTTCATTTATTTTGATTTTCCGATCTTGAAGCTCTAAGTTAGCAACAAAGAAAGAAAATTTGTTTTCTGCATTTTAACCTGTTGAGGGGTCTTTTTTTGTCTCTTGGTGATTTTAAAGCAGTGATTTTTAGATTTTGTAGAGTGCATGTATTATGTACAAAAATATATACGAGAAGTGCATATATCTACAAGAAGAAATTGTTGAGATTCGAATAGAATGAACATTGTTGGAAGATATGTGTAGACTTATGAATTTGTTAATTTTGTATATTTGATGTAAGTACTTTTGTTTAAATTTTCCTTTGGTAGGATAGTTGATATTTTTAATTAATTGATACGTTCTTAGTTAAATATTTTGTTAATTTTGTTCTTGTATATTTTATTAATTAAAGTTGTTTATCGAGTTAATTGTTGTTTAAAATGATAATATTATTGATATTTTATTTTGTGCATTGGTTGAGAAAGATAACTATTGTTGGTTAGCTATGTGTGCAATCAATATTTTTTTATTAAATTATTGACCAAATGATGATGGGCATTGCCTGTCATTAAAACATTCAAAATAGACATTTAATGACGCACATTGACTTTTAACGTCATACATTGACCGACATTAAAAGTTGACTGTCATTGTAGCCTACGATGACACTCGAAAAGATGACGAACACATGTCCGTCATCATTTTCCTTTAATGACGGACAATGCCCGTCATTAAAACCCAAAATTGTACTAGTGGATGGAGAAACCTCTCAAAATCAAGCCATATACATGTTCAAACGCAAACACTAAGGTCTCATTTGATAACTATTTAGTTTTTGACATTGATGCTTATTTTCTTACCATTTTTTATTATGGTTTTCACTCTTCTTAAAACAATATTTGAATTATTAGTCAAATTCTAATAAATAAATAAATAAATTACTACTTTCCTATTTTTGCAAAACTTGATTTGGATTTTGAAATTTTTTTAAGAAAGTAAGTAATTTTTATAACTTTAATTTTCAAAAACCAAAAATCAAAAATCAAATGATTACCAAACGAGAGTTAAAATACTTGAACTTAGCTTCCAAACAAAATATCCAAACTCATCCAAAAAGCATGCTTCAACACGACTTAAAAGGAATATTTAACTTATAGAAGGTATTATTTTCCCTACTTACTCAATTAACCTCTTAACTCATTAACATGTGTTAGAGAAGAAAGAGAATAATTCTAGCTGACTGATTAATAGACAACTGTAAAGTGCATAACAGTTGTAACTAAAATAAGTACACAAATAACCAAAATAGAACTAATCTGTTATATCTTAATACCCCACCCCCCCCCCCCCCCCGGGGTCAAGATGGATCGTACATACTAAAAGCACCCATCTTGGACATAAAAAGCTGAAGAGTTGAAGAGGGCAAAACTTTAGTGAACATATCTACCAATTGAGAAGAAGTTCGAATGGGCAACAATTTAAGAAGTCCCTATAATATTAAATCTTTGACAAAATGACAGTCTATCTCAATGTGCTTTGTCCTTTCGGGAAAAGTGGGATTTAAGGCTATTGATATAGCTGCATTGTTATCTCAATGTGCTCTGATACCACTTGTTAGAGACAATCGACTTTCAACGGATCTCCACATTAGTATGATATTGTCCACTTTGGGCATAAGCCCTCATGACTTTGTTTTTTGTTTCACCCAAAATGCCTCATACCAATGGAGATAGTATCCCTCACTTATAAACCCATTATCTTCCCCTTATTTAGCCAATGTAGAACTTTGGTTGCACTCCTAACAATCCCAACAATCCTCCCTTCAAACAAAGTACCACCTTGAGCCTCCCCTCAAATAGTCATCCCTCTAAATTACACTTGAACAAATTACTGACAACTTCTCACTGGATTATACTGTGGTGTCAACTCATCACTGTAGTAAACCGCGCTATCAACTCCTCACTGTAGCACACTGCATCTGAATGCTCAACCACATATTCACTATGACTATGCCTTTGAGGCTCGCTTTCTTTGTTTGACATCCGAGAATTCTACCGACATCACTAAGTCAGGGACCTGGCCTGATACCATAACTCGTGTTAGAGAAGAAAGAGAATAATTCTCTCTTGAATATTATTAATGAATTTTTCTCATATATATACATCCTTAATGACTAGCTGTGTAAAGACCCGAACCTACTACGACTCTCTAAACGCGGAAGCACGACCTAGTTACCTCGCTCATGTCCGAAATTTCGGCAGCATGACGACGTAACTACAAGAAACCAAAATTTTACAAAGACCTGGAAAAAGATATAAACACTTCTATGTTTCAGATCACAGACTCAGCATCCATCAAACTACGATAAATGATGCTGAGCTCAATTAACAGACAACCAAATCTAAAAGCTTCTAACTAGACACACGAAGCTAAAAAATATTTAAACTTTACAAACCGACAAACAACAGGGAACAAAGAAACAAAACTAAAGGCTAAACATAGAAAAGAAATTTGGTGGAGCCTCCATAGTCTCGTCAAGTCTTCGCCTGCGTCATCCACCCCGAGAATGTGCACAATCTGCAAAACAAACAAAGTAGCAAGGATGAGTATAAACATACTCAGTAAGTAGCCCACTTAAGGGTCCAATGTTTAAAGAAACCGTACCAAGCTCTTACTCACTCGTGCTTAGATTCCAAATACTTCCTTCAATTATTTTAAGAGTCCATTTAACCTTTCACAACATTCACTACTACCTGACCCTAACTTCGTGTCATACCTGTGAATCCTGTAACCTAGAACCCAATCCTGTGAAGGTCTATAACCCTCACACTCATCTCAATAGAGAAATCACCCCTAGGCTAGCACACAGGCGCTAGGGAATGCATTCCCTACGCTCAACATAATGGGGAATCACCCCTAAGCTAGCACACAGGTGCTAGGGAACGCATTCCCTATGCTCAACATACTGGGGAATCATCTCTCAGCTAGCACACGACAATAAGAAACGCATCCCTATGCTCAACACAGTGAGGAATCACCCCTAAGCTAGCTCATCGGTAATAAGGAACACATTCCTTATGCTCATCACATAATGACAGCCACACAGGCAACCAGGGAACACATCCCCTCAGCTAGCATACAGGCAATAGGGAAACGCATCCCTATGCTCAGCACAGTGGGGAATCACCCCTAAGCTAGCTCACAGGCACTAAGGAAACGCATCCCCTAGGTTCATCACATCACATACGTTCTAGGCTTACAAACTCGCACGAAAGAACAGAGTTAGGGTAGGTGGCACAAATCTAACGGGCCTTTGCACTTTCCCAATGCTTTCAAGACCTCTCGGGTCATCCAACATACCAAAATCATTCATCATTTCCAAACCATATTCACAACCTGAACCGAAGTTCAAAAGCGCATACAAAGGGAATCATCCCCTAATCCGCATAAGCAAAGAGGGAAAGACGACCCTCTAGCCCTTCTATACAACTTTAACACCTTACACCTCATATTTATAAGTATATAACTCAGGCCCACATCTCAACAAACGACAACAATCATCTCCTCGTGACCTCTCACCGTAGATCACAAGCAAGCGTCTCAAGTATGAACTTTACTCTAGTTCGAAAGTAGTCCTAAACAAGAACTTTACATAGCCATAGCCCATACATGTCCTAGCGGCATATAGCCCTCCAATCACTAATCTAGAAGTTCAGTTCCCTAAGCACGCTACAAATCAGGACAACCAAAAACCTTCCACACACATTCGGACATATCTGAAACATCTTAAATCTGTTCAGTCATCTGCTCATTCTAAACACACGAAGCACTAACCATGACCCTGCCCACTGAAGACCCTTAAGGTGTTTCAAATCAGTCTCCAGTCCAAATCAACCACTCCAACACCCTGCGCTCAATCAGCTCAACCATAACTCGAGAAAAACTAAACTTCAGCCAACCACTTAAGTGTTTCAAACCTCTATATTAAGTTAAACACCTCAACATCGCTTATGATCATATCGTTTAACCAAATATCCTGTACTTCCATACTTTTAGTTAAATTACAACCATAGCCATTCAGGTATTCCAATGCTCACTTCTATAACCAAACTCTAACAAGTCGCATACAGAACACATAGAACACGACTTGGACCCATTGGATATCTTACTAGCAATCGATAGTCATTAACGTTCCAAAATAATTTAAGCCCCTAATACCATTTTAACACTTGCTTAAGCAACTTAAGCTCAAGAACAACTCAGGATAGTTCAGCCATTCACACCATGATCCACGTATTCACATTTGGCGTGCACATTTATTCTCATCTCACCACAAACATGAGCCAAACTCATTCAATTCCAACCTTGGCAAACTCTTAAGACTCTACACGTACTAACTACAATATCTCGATACATTGAACCCCTATTTTCGACTATAACCACATAATTAGGTTGTTTACAATTCAAACAATATCCACGTCGACCAACAAATCTTTATATGCTTTATAACAAGATTTCAAGCATGCTCTTATAATGTACAAGTTCTCAAACATACAACATGCTCAAATAGAAACTTAAAGGGGCTTAAATCCAAATTGCTACTTACTTGAATAACTCCAAGGTTTAAGACAGCCCGGACTCGAATACTTGATCTTGAATCGTCAAACAAAGTCATCAAAACAATGCTGAAAAATTACTGGACAGCAGCTTGAATCAACTTAATTTTGCCCAAAACGACCTTTAAACGCGATGGATGTCCGGTAATTGAATCCTATAATTAATGGGTCATTTTAAATGACCATTTACTAGATAAGTCAGCCCTTAACATTTAGTTTAACACCCTTACACTACTTCGAGTCATTGTCAGAACACTTACCCACGAACCAAAAGTTTGTTAACTTGACTCAAAAGGTCTAAATCTTCATATTTAATATCCAAAGGCTATGGGTAATCTGAAATTCACACATAAAAGTCCATGGTTTAGCTTCCAATCACTAAATCAGTACCTAAAGTAAGCTTTAAAATTCAAAAATCACTTGGATTGTTACTAAAAAAGCTTACCCACTTCGAATTGAGGTCGTATATGACTGCACATACATCTAACTCACCAGAAATTGGCCCGAACCAACACCCATCTGCTGTCTGAATAAAAACCCGAGAGAGAGGGAGCCAGCGGTGCGTGAGCTGAAGCAGGTGACGCGCGAACGAGCTGGACGTGAGAAGGCCAACTGCGTGGCTGCGGTGGAGCTGACGACGGCCAGCGCTCAATGGACAGCGACTGGGAGTGTGGGGAGCGGGTTTGGGCGCGGAAATGCTGGGCGGTGCGACGGGAAGAGCAGGCGGGGCTGGGGTGTGCTCGTGCGACTTCAGACTCCAGCGTTCGGCGTGTGGCGGCGGCGTGCCATCTGCGATGGAGACGTGAGCTGCGATGAAGTCGGCGACTCCGTCTGCTGCTTGCGGCGGGAGAGAGAGAGAGAGAGAGAGAGAGATTTTCGGTGTGAGAGAGAGAGATTTTCGGGAGAGGGAGGGAGAAGATAGGAAAAGAGGAAGGAGATGGAGAAGATAAGAATGAGGAAATTTTTTATTCTAAAAAAAAAATTTACAAAAATGCCCTTTGACCAACTTTCTTCTTCCAATTTTGCCCTTCTTCTCTTCTCTAAACCTCAATTTAATCCAAGATTAATTTAGATAGTCCAACAATAAGGATTAAAACCTCCCAAACATATCGGCCGTTACAAGCTGATTGATTAATAGACCATTGTAATTAAAGTGCATAACAATTGTAACTAAAGTAAATACACAAATAACCAAAATATAACAAATCTGTTATATCTAATACTCATTCAAGTAAGTTTGAAATTGGTCTAAAAAAAAGTTTGAAATTAAAATAAGACTGATAGTGTCTATATATATCAAAACAATTTTGGCCTCAACAAGTACATAGGGTTTCCATTTGACGACATAATTAATTCCCGTTTTTGTTAATTGTAATGCATATGAGTGACTGAGACAGGGTATTGGAGATTTGAATATGACAAGAGGACAATGTCTTTGGCTGTGTTTCCTTAACCAAAATTTGATGTTTTTGCATGTTCCCAACGATGTTGGGTCTCAATTAGACATGATTCCTTTCCATCTTTGGATTTATGGGTTCTCTTTTTTGCTCAAATTTAAAGCATCTCAATATGATACCATCTTTTTTTTTTCTCATAAACACTACACCTATTCAAGACTACCTTAAAAACCCTCTCCCTCTTCACATCCATATTCATTTCAAACCCTATATTTCCTCTCTCACTTTTGGCTTTTACATCATAAATTTAGCTACTTTTTTTTAATGGAATATTTGGCTCGTGTTTCAATCCAAGTTTTTAGAATGACCTAATATAGTTGGATTGTTTACATAGAAAAATAAGTTATAAAAACGCGTAAGAATTAGTGTGACTTGTGTTTGATTTGTGGGTATGAGGTGTAAAAGTCAATATTTACTATAATGTGTAGAGAGAAGAAATCACCGTTTAGAGAGTATTTGAGTTTTTAGATTTTAACTACTTTCATTCAATTTCACGAGACTTAATATGCATAGATTTTTTTAACTCACAAATTAACACATGGTATGACGTAGAGATTTGAACTTTCAATCTTTAGGGAGAGGTAAGTAATGTATTAATCAAATGAGCTACGATCAGTTCACCTGTAACGTACTATTAAATATGATATGGGAGACTAATAGAAAGTTTAGGGTATTTGAGCTTTAGAATATCATACATACCCAATCAAATGACCTACCGCTGGAGAAAAATTATATAGTTTCAGTTTGAGAAGTCCAGGATGTTCGTAATGAACAAATTTTTTTTTTGATATCAGTGAGTATCCGGGCCAGCTTATGTGCATCACGACTAAATCTCACGGGACAACCACTATTTGACCACTAGGACAACCCATGATGATTGTAAGGAACAAATTATTGATGAAAAGTACTATATTACCAAATTGTTTTTTTTTTTTTCTATTTTTTTTAATGTTGTCTCAGTTGTTGTAAAACCATTTACGTCTGTGATTCAATAAGCGTTTTTTTTTTTTTTTTTTTTTTTTTTTTTTGAGTTCCTGTGATTCAATAAGTTAGCAGGTAATTAATATAGCCTAAATTGCAATTTTTAATCTCATTATATCCTAAGTGTTGAAAAGCCACCTGTAAATGTATACAATCAGCAAAATGACAAAATCAAGAAAATTTATATTGCATTCAAGTTCAAGAGTTGTTTTTATTGCAGCTGTTGGCACCTAATTAAGTTTTCTGATCGTGAATTTGTTTTTTTACCATTTTTCGGATTCGAATCTATAAGAACCATTCGAAAATTTGTTATGAAACATTTTTTTTTCAAGCTTGGGGATTGAATGTGTTATATAAGACAAGTTACGGTCCCTAATTGAAACCATTATTCACACATTGATTTTAAGAGAATTAACTTCATTTTTACACACATTTTTACAAAATTGTTATTTTAGGCCCCGTTTGATAACCATTTGATTTTTGGTTTTTGGTTTTTGAAAATTAAGCTTGTTTTCTCTTAATTTCTCTACAATGGTTTTCATTTCCCTTAAATAAGTATTTGAATTCTTAACTAAATTTTAAAAACAAAAACAAGTTTTTGAAAACTACTTTTTTTAGTTTTGAAAACATAGCTTGGTTTTTGAAAACATAGGTAAAAGGTAGATAGCAAACCAAGTAAATCCATGGGTGAGAGTAATATTTATAGGCTTAATTTTCAAAAACCAAAAATCAAAAATCAAATAGTTATCAAATGGGGCCTTATAAAACAGTTTCTAAAACAACTCCCATGCGTCATTTGAGTACGCCACCCTTACAAACAAGGTAAAGGTAAAATATATTTTTGGTTCCTTGGATTTTAAAACTAGCACATTTGATTTTTGAGATTTGAATTTAAATTCTATTTGGTGTTTGAGATTTCAAAAGTTGACATGTTTGATGTCCAAGGTTTGATTTTGATTAATTGGTCCCTAAAGTTTAAAATTGATTTCCAATTAATTGGTCCCTAAAGTTTGAAAGTGATTTCTAATTGGTCCCTAAGTATAAAAAATAAAAATATATATGTAATTAGCTCATTTTAAAAATACATATATCATCAAAGTCTAATAAGCATATATTTAACTACCACGTTATTATTCCATTAGGTCAACTAACATCAACTCTACTAAGAACTATTTAGTAACCTTTCAAGCTTTAGGAACTAATTAAAAATCAAATTCAAACTTCAGAGACCCTACATGTCACTTTTCAAACCTAAAAAAATCAAATAGAAACTCAATTTAAATTTCAAGGACGAAAGGTGTTAGTTTTGAAAACAATGGCCCACAGACTAAATAGAAACTAAGTTAAAATCTCAAAGACCAAACGTGTATTCTATCCCAATAACAATATTGATAAAAGGAAAAACAAATAAATGAGATTGGTTCCATTTGCCACAAAAAAAAAAAAAAAAAAAAAAAAAAAAAAAAAAAAAAACAATTGAAGTGTCTCTTGTTGTTGGAGGTTTTTGCATGGACATGGAAGCTCCTTATTTTAGAAAAATAAAGACTTATGACTTTGTCAATTACACTATTAATTGATTAAGATATAAACCCTAAACAACTACTACACAATATAGTAACGCAATTTAAAAAATTGCAGCTGTTATACTCAACTCTAAAAAAACAAGAACAAAAAGGTATATATAGTTAACTACTACACATTGACATTAATATTTGAAAATTATTATAAAAAAGAAACATAGAGATATAAATTAGGCTAAATATATGTTTTAGCTCCGAATGTATGAGCGTTTTCAATTTAATTTTTACTTTTTAAAAAATTTCCATTTAGTCCCCTTATGTATCATTTTTCAATTATATAATTTTGATTGGTGAATGTTAAAATTAGTTGATGATAAACCTATATGGAATGATATATACTCAGCAAATTGCTATAAATTTAGAAGGCAAACTAAGCTACTTGAAAGAAGAAAATTTATAATTTCTTTTCCAATTTTTAAACAATTTAATGGAAATTTCAATTCTTTTCTTTTAAGTATCCTAATTTCTTCTCAAAATTTTTGCCACTAAATATCATCATCAATCAAATTTAATATTCACTAAAAAAATGTTTAAATAAAAGGAACTTAATTGAAAAGTTTCAAATAATAAAAACTAAATTGAAAAAATATCAAAACATTAAGGACTAAAATGAATATTTATGCTAAAAAAAATTAACACAAATATAAAAAATAGAAAGTACAAAAGATATAATAATATTAAACCTAAGATATGATTAAATATATAATCAACGTGTGGGATGATTTCACACTTATTAATATACTAATACATGATATCAATAATAATAATAATAATGATAAATAATATACAAATACATGAGAAGAAAAAAAAAACCCTTTTTTCATATGGTGGATTAGAATGATCAATTAGTATTTGTATTAGACAGGGAAGATTCTTGAGCAGGTGAATTCACACCACAACACACGTGTCATTTAGAGAGAGATCAAAGAAAGCCGGCAATTAGAAAACTTCAAAGAGCAAAGAGCCAAAATAGTCTTCTCTATTTCATGATTTTTTCCATTTGTCCCATTAAACTAGAAACCAAAACCCTATTCTTACCTCACACTCACGAACCGAGCACGAAAATTAGCACAAGATCCAACAAGTAATTATCAAAGAAATGATAGAGAATTGAAAACAAAACCTCTTATTGCATACCGTGTTCAATTATTACTGATCAATCTAAAAATCTAAATCCATATAGATCATGATATATTTAATTATTTATTCATCTTCCCAACCGTGTTTATATAATATCTCTTTGAAACTTTCTTCCCCCTCCCTATTCTGCATGAAACCCTAGTCTCCTTCCATTTTCATCTCTCTCCAATCATATTTCAATTAGACTCTCTTCTTGTTAGAATCCTCAACAATCCCATATCCAATATTATTATAGCTCCACAAAACAAAAATCTCATCTATTCTCCATGGATTCAGAAAAACTAGGAAACAACTCAGATAGTTCAAGCGAAGAACAATCTGATCGATCATCTGACCTAGTAAAGGAAGACGATTCAGATTATTTCGCCAATAAACGTTCTTATGGGTGCATATTTTGCAAGCGTGGATTCACCAACGCTCAGGCCCTTGGAGGCCACATGAATATCCACAGAAAAGATCGAGCCAATAAAGTTAAACAAATCACCGCTTTTTCTTCTTCTTCTTCTTCTATTCCAAGCAAGCAAATTGACCAATCCACTTTCACAAACACCCCCTATTTCGAGCCACTTTTGGTTAGGTCTCAGGTGAGTTATGAAGCATCGGCTTCGAACCCACATGGTTACTTCCAAGAACTTGGCGATTTGAATATGAACCCTTGGGGTTCAGATTTGAGCCTAAAAATTGGACCAAGCAAGGGGAGGAGAGGAATTTGGAATGGAGATGGAGTGGATTTGGAGCTTCGACTTGGCCATGATCCGTAAACTTTTATTTTGTTTATGGCCTTTTTTTTTGGTACATTTTGATGGGTTATATATATATATCCACCATGCATTGAATTTCACTATTTTGAGTGCCCTAAATATATATGATCTTAGGGCATTAATTTTCTTTAATCTTTATGAATACAAAGCTGACTTTTATGTTTTTTCTTCTTCTTGAGGAATTAGGGTATTGGAGCTAATCATGTTTTAGTTGAGTAAAAGGTTATGATATAGATTATTTTTCATTGCTTTAGGTGTTCTTTGTATTTTGTAGTTTGTTTTGGGAATAGCCTAACTAATAAAGGATATTTTTTAGATGTTCTTTGTATTGCATAATTTGGTTAGTTGTTGTAACGAATCCATAAATTAAAGTAATTCTCTTTTCTTGCATTGCCTTTTAAAAAGATCTATAATTTATTCATAAAGAAAAATTGTGATAGTTAGAAAAAAAAGGATTTTCATTTGCTATAGATGCTTGATTCTTTGAGAGATGTTTAGCTCGCAGTTCAATAAAGGACATGTATTTCTATATAGCATAGAGTTTGGTAATTTGTATTTTGATTATGTTGGAAAATTTGTTGATGAAATTGAATATGTATATGTATAGTTTATGTTTAGTTCGTGAGTTTATGACTAGTAAAAGTACATGGTGCATGGGGCTTGTGGTGTGTGGAACTGATTAATATTGTATTGTGTGTTTGTAACTTGAGCGATTAATAAAACCGGTAGATTCAATTTAAGGCACTCAAATATTAAACATTATATACATTTTCTTCCTCACAATTTCAAGCTATACGAAATCAACCTGTGAACTAAAATGCTTCCTAAATGATTTTGTGAATCTTCCAACATTATCAAGAAAATAGTGATTGTATGATTTGGTCACTTTTTCATCAATGACGACTCTCATATTGTAATTCTCTTATTTCCCACCAATATTTTGTTTATTTGTTCTACAATTTATTCAATTATTGTCATGCATAGCATAAAAATTAAATCAAAACTTAGACTCGTCCTTTATATTAGGCACCTCACTTTCGTCTAGGAGTTTTTTTTTTTTTTTTTTTTTTTGAGTATAACTTTCTTCTAGGAGTTAAATTGAAACTTTATATAACTGAATGACTTGTAAGAAGTTAATCCATAATTAACCAAATATGATAATTTCAAACTAAAACTTATAAAATGAAAGAAAGTTCAAATAGCGCTCTTCTTCAATATTGGATAGAACTTTCAAAACATTTATTATAAAAATTCTCTTCAATTTAAATATTAAAACGTATAACCCAGAGTTGAATTGTCGATGTCAACGACAGAAATATCAAGCTCTCAATTTGATAGAATTGTCGGTGAAAATATCGATAATATCGATAAAATGTCAATGTCGATGAATATTTCTAGAAAAATATTTAGACTAAAAAATTAAAAAAAAACATTTAAATTAATAAATAAATATTTTATATTTTTAAAATAAGTTAAAATACTTATTACAAATATTATATCTTTAAATTAGTTACATTTTGTTGTTATTTTGTATATATTTTTGAATTTTTTACGATATAATGAGATGTTGATTCACCCCTCATTGATGTCGAATCTATGTATATGTGAAAATATCGATGGAAATGTCGACATGTCAACGAAAATTTAATACACATTGTTGAAATAGAAATTTCGACCAATAATAAATTGTCACGTCATTATTTAAAATTAATGACAAAATTATTTGTTTAATTAGGGACCAATTACAAATTAACACGGATCCCCAAATTAAATTATGGCAAACCAAATATATCACGTGTCTTTCTTATGGTCATCCGATCATACCAATGGGCCTAATCTAATCCAACAATGGTCAAGCCCAAGATCAAATGATAATTTGGACAAAAGCTCAATTTAGTTTAAGTTTATCAAATTAAAGTGCTAACAGCAAGAACGACCAAATTTAAATAAGCGTTTTGAAAAAAGGCAATAAAATTTTTTTCTTTGGAAAATGGCCAAACGACAATTTTTTTTTCATTTTTAAATCGAATTATTAAATGCCAAAAATACCCTTTACGACAAATTTGAATCCAAGATACTAAAATTATCCTATAATTACTTAAAAATAGAATTCCACCTAAAAAAAATCTAAGTAATATCTCACAAACAATATCTCAAAAACAAAGCTACTTAAAAAACTACAAAATCTAAAAAACATAATTACACATTAATTGATGGAAACTAGAAAAGTCATCAATTTATGTGTTGATTTCCAACAAAATTAATATTAATCATAAAAAATATTTAATTATAATAACTCAAAATTTAGGCATTGGATAAACAAATGCATTGTATTCAAAATTACTATTAGATGAAGTCTCCCTAAGACTGAGCCCCACAAATACATTATACTCAAAAAAAGCTATAATCTTCGTAAGATTTTGCTATACATGTACTAAAAAAAACTTAAATTTTTGTTGGACTGAGCCTCGTCAAATTGAGTCTGCAAATACTATGTACTAGAAAATAAAATCTTGGTTGAGCAACACAAATACTTTGTACTAACAAATTAAATCTTTTGGTAGGAATAGGATATTCTAGGAACAACAACTTGGGCAAAAAATAACTTCTGGGGCACACTCTTCGAAATAATTTTTGGGAAATAAGATTATACGCAAATACCTTGTATTTGAAAATGTTTAATAGTGTTGTCAAACAATTGCCATTCCATCTTCAACAATATTCAACTCTAGGACAGTCATCATCATGCTAAGATAGTTGTCATGACACATACAGAACCAAATGAATGATTTCGGTTTGAAAAATTGGAACTAACGTCCATTATGGAACCAAATGATTATTCTACACTCTCTTCAAAATCGCCAACCCTTTATCTGAATTGAAACCCTTTTGACAGTCACAAAATATCTTGCTTCCTTGTCCTCTCTCGAAACTTGCTTTTAGTCAAAGTCAATCAAGCATATTATGTACAGAGTAGGATCATAAGGGATTGAACAAGAAATACACAAGCATAAAACCTACATGCCTATAATTCGAGATGATATGTGATCAAAGACTTTTAAACCTAAATAAGCAGAATGAAAATTATGATTGAATGACTCTAAACCAGCTTGATACCAAGTTGTGATCATTTGAAAAAAAAAAAAAAAAAAAAAAAAAAAAAAAAAAAAAAAAAAAAAAAAAAAAAAAAAAAAAAAAAAACTTCTAAGATATCATATCAATTGTATAAAAATGTGAAAATAAAAAAAAATATATAAATATCTAGTTTTAAACTTTGAAAGATAATTCAAATACAAAAAAATAAGTTAAGATCCATAAGTATCAAAAGATTCAAAATTTAAATCTACACAAGATAACAACCTCAAATTTGAATCAACAAGAGTTTTGATATACAGTTTTTTAAATAAAGTATAAATCAGATCACATTGTAGGAGCATATATCATATCAATCTAATAAAAACGTAAAATAAAAAAATATATAAAGATGATAAATATCTAGTAAGATAATTCAAATACAAAAAAATAAGTTAAGGTCCATAAATATCAAAAGATTCAAATTTTAAATTTACACAAGATAACAACCTCAAATTTGAATTAGCAAGAGATTTGATATGCAGTTTTTAAATACAGTATAAATCAGATCACACTGTAAGGGCAGATTGGAAAATTCTAAAAATTAATTAGCACGAGTTTTTCATGTGTGGCCATAAATCATGCATTTTTTTTGTTTTTGGACATTTTTTAGAACACCACCTTTTATTTGGCCATATAGTCCAATTCTCCCAAATTAAATTGGGTTAGACTCAAATAATTCAAACCCATTAAGTTAATTGGGCCCAAAGCCTAGATTTTGTCCAAACAAACCCAGGTCCAAAGAATGGGCCCAAAAGCGTTCAAGCCCAAGCTCACATAGAGCCTTCAAAAAACTCTATAAATAGAGGGTTTCTCCTTCATATGGGGAGGTCAAAAGCTTGAAGACTAAAATTAAATCTTCCTAGGACTGAACTTAAATCTTCCTAAGGATTGAAAACCTAAAGACTAAAGACCTGAAGACACTTAAATTTTCCTAAACATTGAAGACTTGAAGACTGAAATTAATTCTTCCTAAAGACTGAACTTAAATCTTCCTAAAGACTGAAATTAAATCTTTCTGAAGACTGAAGATTGAAATTAACTCTTCATGAAGATTGAAGAACTGAAAACCGAAGACCTAAAGATTGAAATTAACTCTTCCTGAAAACTAAACTTAAATCTTCCTAAAGATTGAAGACTTGAAGATTGAAGTCAACTTAAATCCTCCTAAATGGCTTAATCCTTCTTAAGAGTAAAAGACCTTGAAGCCTTCAAAGATTAAAAGCTTCCTGAAGATTTCAAAGATTAAAACTTCCTTAAATTCGTGAGGGAAAAAATCAAAGAACTATACGATAGAGATTGTACTCCACTACACATATACAAATTAATACAAGATCAAAGTTTTATTCCACGAATTAAATTTTTTCTAAAATCTTGTGCGAACACATATATAATATGTTGTATATAATTTTTCATCTCAACACAATTCAATTAATGGACTAATCTTAATGAGCCAACATAATCATAGTTTAACTAGCGTAAAGCATGTATTCTCGACCAAGAAGTTCAAAGTTCGAATTCTTCCATCCCATATATTTTATTTAAAAATAAAAAAGGACTAATCTTAATGATCTAGCACTCCAATTTTATACTTGGGTTGGCCTCACATTTAAAGATTAAGAAAAGGGAATAGGCCAAATTTAAAAAGAAGCCCCACTTCTTATTCAATTCAATAAGTCATTTATTTAAAAAATATGCTTCTCATTATTCTAACTAAAATGAAATTATTAAGGGTGGATTTGACCTACGATTTAAATGCCTTTTTTTTTTTTTTAAAAAAAATGTTTTTTCAGACCAATTTTTAAAAAGGATGGCTTGAATTAAAATTCTAGTGTGTTTGATTAACTTTCTTTAAAAGTGATTTAATCACTATGCTTTTCCTAAGAAAAAATAATCATAAGTTTGCTTGATTATTGCACAATATCTAAAAAGGATTTTACCAACAAGAACATAGCTCAACTAGCATAAAGTATGTGCTAATGATTAGGAGGTCATAGGTTAAAATCTCACACCCTTATTGTTGAACTAAAAAAAAAAAAAAAAAAATCTAAAAATGAGTTTTAACCAATCTAATCTTTTCAAAAGTGATTTTTTTAACCAAACACTCTACATTTTCACGCACACATCCAAAAACATATCAAAATTGCTCCAAATCTCTGGTTTCAGTACCCATGCCAAATATATTGATATGTTATTAAAAGAAGAATAGCTTGATGTGCGATAATAATATTTTTTTCAACTTTCAATTTGATTAATTCTTCCCTTGTACTTATCAAATTTTACCACCAAACCCTCGAATTATAGAATTGTTACAATTTAACCAAAATATTTTTTAAATCTATAAAATTTGAAAACACTATAATATTAACCATTAACAAAAAAAAAAAGAAAAAAGATCAATGTTGAGTTGCAATCTCGATTTAAGAAAATAAAAAGTTGATATAAATAACTTAGGTTTGATTGTAAGAATCTCATAATTCAAAGGTTTGATTAGAACAACACTTAAAAGTTTAATTGCACCATTCTGGTTTTTGCAATTTTTCTTAATATTTATCCTTGAGGTAGGGAACAATATAATATAAATACTTTATTATTAGGTTAAAATACAATTTTAGTCATTGTACTTTAGATTTTGTTCATTTTAGTCCTTGTACTTTTAATAAAGCTTAAAATTGGTCCATATAATAAGTTTGAAGTTAATTTTTATCAAAATTGGTTAAATAATTATTATTATTATTATAATACAAGAAAAGACACAATGTAAACATATTTTCAATATAGGTAGAAAGTTAATAGAAACTAATTTTTTTTAGAAAAGTTAACAATAAACTAAGAGTTACAACCAAAGAGAGTATAGCTCAATTGACATATCAAATGTGTTAATGACCACGAGGTCTATGGTTTGAATCCTCCCAACCGCTGTTGTACTAAAAAAAAAAAACTAAGAGTGGGGACCAATTTTAAGCTTTATTGAAAGTGCAATGACTAAAATTGGACATTTGAAAGTACTAAAATAGTATTTTAATTTTATTATTACTCTTTTAACTTGGTTCCATTCCATAATTTTATTTTCCCTCGAAGTTGAGCTGAAAAAGAAGAAAATAATATGTAAAATGGTTATAAGTTTATGTTTCTCCAAATTTCAACAAGCACCAGTGGTCTAGTGGTAGAATAGTACCCTGCCACGGTACAGACCCGGGTTCGATTCCCGGCTGGTGCAATTAATTTTAATCAATATTATTTATCTTTTTATTTCCGCTCCGGTTACCGGTGGGCCAAATTTAGAGGAAAATAACAAAATAGGGCGTGTTTGAGGGAGAAGTTAAAAGACCGACAAAGTAGTAGCGAAACCATTTCCAAGACACGTGTCGGTTGTAACGTCGACATCTGAAGTTCGATTTGATTTTTCCACGTCCGATGTGGATCCAACAATCCCACCATTGCTGGGTCTTCTTTGTCTCTTCTGTAAGCGGCGGCAACTTTTTAACAATTTAATTAAATTTTACACCAACCATTCATTTCTCTAATACTATGCTTCTACCCAGGCTATTAAATTTTCATCGACATGTCGACATTTTCTTCGAAATTTTTATATGTCCATAGGTTCGACATCGACATAAGGGAGAAATCGACATTTCCACTATACCGTACAAAATTGACGAAATATTAAAAAAAATAGCAAGAAAATGTAACTTAATGCAAATATAATAATGTAACAAGTATTTTAACTCATTTAAAAAGTGTAAAATGTTCATTTATTAATTTAAATATTTTTTTTGAATTTTTTGTTTTTAAAATTTTTTCAGAAATATCCATCGACATCAACATTTTATCGATATTTCCATCGACATTTCCATAAAATTGAGACTTCGACATTTCCGTCGACATCGACATTTTAAACCTTGCTTCTACCCTTTTTTTTCTTTTTTAATTTCTAGAGGCTCAAATATGGAGTGAAAATTTGAACATCTAATCAAAAAAGAAGTTTATATTTCTTAACTATTACGTCATGTTCATTTTTTTTAGTTCAACAATCGTAGGATGAAGGATTGAACAAATGACCTTCAAAATGGTAGTTGGTGTCTTATCCACTAAGTTATGTTCGAATTGGTGTTCATATTGACTACTATAGTTGTATCTACTCCTATTCAAAGTTTATTTTATCATTATGTAATATAATATTTTATTTCATGGACTCCACAATCTACATAAATGTTGTTGTTATGATAAACAATAGATGGAGGAAGTATAGAAAAAGTTTCATATTACTGCCTAGTATTAGAAAAATTTTCAATTATAAGTAATAAATTATATGCTTCATCCTTGAATTTTTAGGATTGTGTCAAACAAGTCTTTGTACTTTTAAAAAGTTTTTAATAGGAGTTGTGTCTATTTGATCTATATGCTTTAAAAGATTATTTTTAGTAGATTCTTTAACTTTTAATTTTATGTCTAATAGATTCTTTAGTTTTTTGTTCTATTCTTTAGCTAACTTCATCACTATAATTCTCACATGCTATGTTGACTATATATTATTAAAGATTGTGTGGCCAAGTTTATTTTTGGGAGGGTTTAGGTATTTGGTGGCCGGCGTAAGCATTAAACTAATCAATATAATGATGCTAATGACAAGGAATTATTATACATAAAATTCAAAAATCAAAAACTTATTATGAACTTTCTAATACAACAAGCCTAGATAGAACCTTAAGTTCAAGAATCATTTATAAATGTTTTGAAGTATAAGGACTTATTAGACACAACACAACACTAAAAGTTTAAAACCTTATATAATTTTACTAAAATTTTGTATATATAATCCCTCAATTGTATGACATTTCTAAAAAGTTTCAATTATAATTTTTAAAAATAACTAAATTTAACCTCATCTATCCTAATACTTCTACATATATATATCCCATCAATCTAACCAACGTCAAATATAAATGCATAGTCTCACATCAATTGAAAAATAGAAAATATCTTTAATTTATAACAAACAACAACTCGAGTTACAAAAGTATTAAAAGGTACTCGATGGCCCCAACAATTTATTGAATTATCGATTACGATATCTTTTTGACAATGGTCTGGGGTTACAATTAAAGAGAAAATTTGATTACATTGAACTTAGGGACACGAAGTCACATTCTAGGGTTTACTTTTAATTTGGGTTTGAATTAACCCATGTTAGATTTTTCCTTTATCTTGTTCATCAAGTTGGTTTTTTACTTGAAGGAAAAGGTTTGGTTAAGATGGTGTCCCATCAATGACCAAAAGGCCTTTCTTTTTCCCACTTGAATGAATGAATTAATTAAAAGAGGTAAATTGTGAGTGGTGCTTTCAATAATAAAAATGCGCATGGGGGTTGGGTTTGGTGGATTCTCTTTTCCAACTTGATCAATCATTCAAAAGGAAAATTAATGGCTTTCTCATATACCAAACAGAAACCAAAAAAAAAAAAAAAAAAAAAAAGGAAGAATCCAAATCCCAATTCAACTGTGGATTTTCTAGAGTGATTAAACATCGATGAAGTTCATTTAATTATTATACCCACAACGAATAATTCATAATGGCTTCTCCATCAATCTTATTATTTTATGTTAATTATATATATGTTTGGCATGTGAAAGGCCCTCTTTCCCTTTATGCCTTCAACCAAAAATAATAGTGAAAGTTAGAATTTTACTTATAATGTTGAATAGATGCCATGTATATCATCTTTATTCTCCTTATTCTCCATCAAACACAACCCTCTATTATGTGACCTTTTAACGGTTAAGTTTTTAAACTTTTGTGTTTGTGTTTAATAAGTTTCTGAACTTTAAAAAATGTCTAATAAGTCTATAAACTTTTAATTTTGTGTTAGAATAAATTCCTAAACTTTAAAAATATATAATAGATCTCTAAACTTTTGATTTTGTGTCCAATAGATCTATGATATATATTTGAAATTTTAAAAATTAACTTATCTGTTAGACATAAAATTGAATTTTTTTTAATCTAATAGAACCCTAAACTTCAGTTTTGTATCTAATAAATCTATGGATTTAAAAAAAAAAATCAAATAGTTTGATGACCTATTAGACACAAAATTGAACATTTAAAGACTTATAATTAGACACAAAATTGAAAGTTTAAGAATTTATTAGATACTTTTTAAAGTTCAAATACCTATTAGACATAGAATTGAAAGTTTAAAGACATCATTTTAGACACTTTTTAAAGTTCAAGGACTAAATAAACACAAACTTAAAAGTTCATAGACTAAACTTGTAATTTAATCTTTTTTAACATATATACGTTTTATCTTCACTAACATGCTTCTTCAAAAAAAGAAAAGAAAAAAAAGAAAGAAAACTTTTCGAGAGGCTATACAACTAAGTTTTTTAAGGTAAACACGTTTTATATGATACTTTTTTTTTCTTTGAGTTCAACATGTAGGGGTGAAAAATCAAATCTCTAACTTTCTGATTAAATGGTATATGTCTAAATCAGTTGAACTATGCTTAAATTGACTACAGTAGTGATTTTAACAAATGTGTTAAGTGGTAGCTATATATTATTTGAACCTTTGAACTTTCCTTAATTTTACCATCAATGCTTGCACAGTTTTAGAAACCTCAATTATTTTATACGAAGATGTAGTCATCAATCTATTTTCCTAAAAGTATATTTGACTTTTTTTTTTCTTTTGCTTGTGTTTTTTCCTCTTTGTATCGGTAATTGAAAGTCTTTGTCCATTTCGTTGTCACAAGACACCTCAAATATGGGTCCAATCTACAACATAAATTTCAAATTGGGGGTCCTATCTGTCCAATTTTGATGATGGAGGACAACAAACCCAACTTTTTTTTTTGTTTCTTTTTTGAGTAAGACAAATGCCCAACTTGTCTTTGAAATTTGAGAGCATTTTATTAATCAACCTAATGAAATGCACTGCCATAACATATACTTTTTTCCAACCCAATTAAATTTTTATTAGTACGGAGTTAAAAAGAATGTTGATTTGACATTGTTCAACTAGTAAATTTTAGTTGGTTACGTATAATTCAAAGATTAAAAAGTCTCTATTCTTACATCATTTATAGCTTTGCGCAAGAAATGATCACCTAAAAAATGCATGTGATATTAGAAGTGGTTACAAATATAGTCAATCACAATAATGCATTTTTTGTCCACTTTCACAAGTTAATAGTTTATTTCAATTATTAGTGTTATTCTTTTGTAGTTTAGTTTGAAGGCACTTTCAAGCAACTTGAAGAAAAAATATGTCAAAAATTTCAAAAGTAATTAATAATGGAGGGTTGCAACTAGAGAAGAAGAGACATCCCTTCCTCCTTTTATTAATGTCATTTATATGTATATGTTGATTTCACGGATTTTTTATTATTTGTGAAGCTGAAATAATTAATTGATGCATTTTTGTAAAATATATATGTATTTTCAAATATAGTCGATAGTTTGAAATTTAGTATAATCCAAATCAAAACTTAAATCTAAATGCAATATTAAATATAGGTTAAATTATATTAAAAAAAAAAATACCTCTTAACTTTACCCTTTGTTTAAAAAAAACTCATGTTCTTTTAAAAGTTACAATATTACTCTTAACATTTCATAACTATTTCAAAATTATCTTTGGAGTAGAAAACTGTTAAAATGTTGGATGAAAAATAGACGTGGTGGTGACCTAAAACGATGTGGCAGTGACTAGGATGCTTGTTTAGATTATGTTTGAAAGAACGACATTCAAACACGTCGACTTTTCATTTAATATTCTAACAATTTTCTACTACAAATGGTAGTTTTGAAACCTTTGTGAGAGGTTAAGGGTAATATTATAAATTTTGAAAGAATATGGGTATTTTTGAAACAATGAACACAATTTAGGAGTGCTTTTTTTTTTTTTTTAATAACTTAGCCTTAAATATTATACAAAAAATCACACTTAGTAATATTTAAAAAAAATGAAAAGACAATTAAATATATGTCTATAATATATTTGCAGACAAGGATAAAGAAATGTTCAGACAGCCAAAAAGGTAAAATAAGTGGATGGGGATAAAGCAATTTTCAGTTTTGCTTCTCTCTATCCACTCCTAATTAAAATCCTTTCTGAAGAAGAAGTAAGGGTGCATTCCTTTGATCCGAAAATAAAATTTTCATATCAGGAGATTCAATTAAGTTGTATTTCATATTTTTAGTATTTTTAATGTTTTTATAGAGAATTTAAAAAGTTATTTAAAATATAATTAATAATATATTTATAAATAATAAAAATAATTATAATTAACCAACTAAATATTTGATTAAATCTCAACTATTATTAATTAATTCATGAACATGTTATACATTATGAATTTTGTATCATTATTATTTTAACGAAATTGAAATGAGTTTATAATATGAAATAGTATATTTATATACGTTGAAAACACAAAAATATTGTTTTCAAAATTTTTACTATTTAGATCACACTATCTAACAATAATTTTTAAAAATAAATCAACCAAATGAATATTTACTGAATCTATTTTATTAAGTAAATTTGAAAACAAAAAACAGAATTCAAATTTCATGACAAACATTATACTTCTATTGTTTTCTTAAAAGCTAAGTTTATTCAGGGCAAATGAACTTCAAAATCAATTGATTTTCTTAGGAAGGATTAGAATGAGCATGAATTTACTCATAATTCTAACCTTTACATCAAATTTTCATATATATATATATATTGTAACATATGTGTGATTGTACTCCCTTGCACTACAAGATTTTTTACTTTTCTGGACGTAGATAAATGTTGGGAAAAGTCCAAATTGCGTCAGCAATATAATACCTCTGTCGACACTGAAATCGGCATTGGCAGACGCGTCGAGGGAACCTAGGCGGCAAAGGTTTTGCCGACGCCAAACAAACTACGTCGTCAGAAGTCGGGATCTGTCGACTCTGAAAATGTGGCATCGGCAGATCCAGTTTGCCAAATCTCTGCCAACACAAGAGAATTGTTCATCGGCAGAAGCTTGATATGCCGACGCCATGTTTTCATACGTCGGTAGAGACTTAGCACAATTGATCTGCCAACGCCGTGTAATGGTGTCGGCAGATTCTGTTTTTGTCGACATGGCATCTGGTGTCATAATTTTTTTTTGCCATTTAATTTTTTTTTTCAATTCAAATCCTACTATAATTTATACATGTATAAAATATAAAATATAATCTAAATTGCTTCAAAATATAATTTAATTAAATTGCATTCAAAACAAACCCAAATATGTTCTTACAAATGTCTTAAATCATACTAAACATTTTTTAATTGAAAGTTAGAAATACAAAGAAAATTACATAAAACATCGAAGGAAAAAAGTTGTCATAGATGATCTATCTTGAAATTCCACCCCCATAACCTTGCTCGACCCCGAAGTACCTAAAAAAAATTAAACTTATTAAAACTCACATACTCTAACTTAGCCAAACATATATTAAACAATCTTAAACTTCAAAATCAACATCCAGAACTAAACTCAACATATTTAAACTTATAGACAAAAACTAAACCAAAATTTTACCCCAAAAGCATGTAAATTCAAATTGGTCTTTGAACCACAAACTCCCACCAAACATGTAAATATTGCAAACAAAGCACACGAACTCCAACATTTCAAACACACCACAACCTATGCTTAACATGTATATCTCAAGCTCCAACACACAAGAACTAAATCAAAATTTTTGCCAAAAGCATGGAAATCCAACATGGTCCCTAAACCACAAATTCCCACCAAACATGTAAACAACTCAAAAAAATACACAAACTCCAACAATTCAAACACACCACAACCTACGCTTAACATGTATATCTCAAGCTCCAACACACAAGAACTAAATCAAAATTTTCGCCAAAAGCATGTAAATCCAACATGTTCCCTACACCACAAATTCCCACCAAACATGTAAACAACTCAAAAAAATACACAAACTCCAACAATTCAAACACACCACAACTTATGCTTAACATGTATATCTCAAGCTATAACATACAAGAACTAAACCAAAATTTTAGCCAAAAGCATGTAAATCCAAAATGGTCTCTAAACCACAAACTCCCACTAAACAAGTAAACATATCAAAAAAGAAAGCAAACTCCAACAATTCAAACAAACCACAAGTACTTATGCTTAATTTGTATATCTCAAGCTTCAACACACAAGAACTAAACCAAGCAATGAACTCTACCAACAACTAAAGACCACAACGTATGCTTAAACATGTACAAGCATTTTTCTACCATTACCGTAGGTTATAGAAAATGAGGCACACAAAATTCACCAAGAAATAAACACTAGTACGTTGTTACCATCACTGCATGATAGCAACTAATGGAGGATAGCAACCAAGACACACAAAATCTACCAACAACTAAACACCACTACGTTGCTACCATCACTGCAAAATAGCAACCCTCATAATTAAACTTATTACAAGAGAAGAGAATTCATACCTATTTTGATGGTTTGCCTTGTGATTCCATGAACTTTTTCAACATTTCCTGCATTTTTGCTCAAGTTTGTTCCATTTGAGCACTACTCTATCATTTCTTCAACACTTGCCAACTTGTTTGAATTATACTAATTATCATAAAACCACATACATTTATATTTATACTTATCTAAAAGAAGAAAAATTATAACTAAACGCCCACTTGACAATTTTTTTTTGTGGGATACCTAGCTTTCTCAACTAATATCCTCAAAATGTACTTCCCAACTTGATCTAACTAAATTCAAAGTGAAGTATTTGTTGTGATGCCCAAATATCCCCATATTCAACAATATGTCTAGTCCAAAGTGAGATATATTGGAAAAAAAACATCATTCATTAAAAAGTAAAGTAATAACATTTTAACATTTTGCACCTAATGCATTTAAGATATTTTTTAGGACCACATATGACATTACAATTGTTGGTTATAACAACAATTTACATTTTACAACGATAGAAAAAATCTCAACCAATCACAAAACCTCCAAATGGACTTTAAGAGTTTTAAGGGGTCGTTTGGTTTGCAAGTTTGGGTGGTTTGTTAAGCCTGAGTTTATTAAGTCTGGGATTATTAAGTCTTGGTTTGTTAAGTCTGGGTTTGTTAAGTCTGTGTTTGGATGGTACAAAAAATAGATTTGTTAAGTCTGAGTTTGTTAAACTAATGTTTGGATGGTATCAAGTATGAGTTTGTTAAGTCTGTGTTTGAATTCTAATTTTTTAAACCTGAGTTTATTAAAAGTGTCTTTGGTTGGTAAATTTAAAATTTGTAATAAATAATAGAAACTATCTAATTAAAGTAATAAAAACTATATATTAAATATAACTTTTAATATGAAATTAGAGAGGATTATTTTAATAATAAATTAAAAAAAAACTAATACATTTGTGCACTCAATTTCCAATAATTATTTTATAGAATGAATATTTAATTGTTCATGAAAATATTTTCAAACTATTTACCAAAGTGTGAATAAATATAAACAAATTTTTTTATGTAAATATATCTAACATAAAATTAACCATAAAGAAAATGTTATCAATTGTTTATTTAATGATTTATAACTTGTTGTGCTAACAAAAGTTATTTACTACTTATTATCAAAATTACTATTGAACTTAACTTTCTATATTTAACTAATACATAAGGTTAACTTCAAGATACACTAACCAAAATAGTTTAATTAATTAATTTTACAAATATTATGTCTTTAATTGACTATGATAACATGATTTTTACATTTTCACAAGAAAAGGAGTTTAGAAAAGTTGTGGATTTAGAGAAATGGACTTTTTTTTATCAAATGGAAATTGATGTATTATATATAGGTTTATATAAGGTGTGTGGTTTGGAATTTATAATAAAATAATTTTTATTATAATTTATATGTTAATAAAAATTTTAAAGTATAATAATAAGTTTCTTTTGAATTAAGAACTATTACTTGTAAATGAATAATCTATTTTTTAATATTATTGTTAATCTAAACACTTTTTGAATAATTATTTTGTAAAAGAAATATTTAGTTAGTTTTGTAATTATTTTTTTCTAATATTTGTCAATGTAGGAACAAAATACAAAGAAATTCCTTCTTATAAATTTATCATTATAATTGCTCTAAAACATGAAGTAAAACAAAGATGACATATTGGTTTATGAATTAATTATTACTATTTAAAATTTAAACTAAAATTATTTACTTATTTATTATAAAGTTATCATTAATTAACTATTTTTATTTAACTAATATATTTTTATTAAAAATTTAATGCATTTTAAAAGCATGATTAAAGACAAAATATGTATTGTAGCAAACTGAGAGAGTATGAATAAAGTACTATAGCAAACTTGGTGAGTAAGGTAAAGCACTGTAGCATACCTGAGAGATAGAATAGTATGTACTATAGCAAACTTGGGTTAACAAAACTGTCAACCAAACATGGATTTGTTTAAATAAACTCATACTCCCCACTTCCAAAACAGGGAACCAAACACTTCCTAAGAGTTTCTAATAGGCCTCCCTTAAACCATAAGAAATTTGTACATCTCATACATCAAAACCCTCAAATTACAACATTCATAACTCGAAATTAAAACACAAAACTCACTGGCGGCAACAGCTACGGCTGGAGACAGTGGCGATGAGGACTGGACAACGAGGTGGTGGCGACAACACTTGAAGAGAGGCACGACGGACGATTGGAACACGAGTCACAGAGGGGAGCTTCTAAGTGACAATGGAACCGGCGACAAACCCATGGCAGCGGCAACCCATGACGGACGGTGAACCCACGACGATGATGAGTTTCCAAACAACAACGATCGGTGAGGGAGACTAAAGTACAAGGAGGGAGTGGCGCGCGAGAGGGAAAGAAATGGGGGAGGTTTTTTTTCGTGAAATGGGGAGAAGGACTATTTTGAACGGACATTTCCTGACGTTGTAACAGGTGCATCGGGAAAGGTCACCTTTGTCGACGCTTGGCGAAACTGCATCGGCAAATACCTATATCTCCCGACGCGAACTAAGGTGCGTTGGGAGAGCCTTTAAATTTCAAAAACTCTCCCGACGCATAGAATTACGCATCGAGAAAGGCTGTCTCTACCGACGCGGTGTTCAATCACGCGTCGGCAGTGATTAAGTTGACGGCACTCCCGACAAGATTGTGCGTGTGTTAGGTGCCACTTTTTTCGATGCATCTCATTGTGTCGACAACTTTGCACGTCGAAAAAGACTCCTTTTCTTGTAGTGTAATTAGGGCTAGCTGCTCCTCAATTTGAAATTAATGAATTTGATACAAAATGGGACCAGCCTAATTTTTGTTTTTTGTATCTAGCTATAGTCCAATATTTCATCTTTTAAATCAATCCATTCTAATCGAGATAATTTTCACGATTTAGATGATTGTGTTTTATGTTGGTTTAATTTTTTGTTTTACTTTGCTTTCTTTAGAATAAGTGAAGTAGAAGATATTTTTGCACAATTTAAAATTTTGTGTAATCTGTCATTCATTTCCAATTTGTTTATTACGGTTTTAAGACAAATCATAGTTTTTTATGTTTTTTTTCTTTAAGTATGTTCTCAATATATTTTTTTTCTGTTAAAATACACTTTATTGTCCATCAAATTTGAACTTAGTTTTTATTTAGTTCTTAAATTTTTAAAATAATACTTTTGGTCCTTGAGTTTTAAATTTTATTTCTATTTGGTCCTTGAAGTTCCAAAAGTGCCAGAAGAATAAGGAATATCAATAATTACAACACGTTTCCTACTGGTGGTGTTGGTTAAAATAATATTAATCATTACTAATTATGTATGTTCATGTGCTTAATTATATGGTATTTTATTCTTTTCAAAAAAAATTATATGATATTTTATTATTACTTTGATCTAATTCAGACGCATTCGTACTAAAATAAAATACAGTCAATCAACTTGAATATAATTTAAGGTGAGTTTGACCTACTTTTTTATTTAAATACTTTTAAAAATTATTTTTCACTTAAAACACTTTTTATGAAAATGGTTTTAATTAAAATTCTTGTGGATTTCTAATCACAAGTTTATTTAGTTGTATATTACCATTGTGGGTGAAATTAACCCCAAAACAAGTCGAGGCCACGAACATCCAAAGGCAAACCTAGCAAAGGACCAACACTGTTATTGGGTCGAGGCCAACCAGACCCATTATTGTGTCCGAGTGCCCAATCTAGAGCTAATGAGATCGCTCTAGTTGGCATGAGTCGAACAGACCAGACAGGCCACAACCCAATGCAATACTCACACACCTCTTGGCCGAAAACCCTAATTCGATCCTTATGCACCTCCCAAAAACCCTAATCTATTCCTATAAATATGAGTGGGAGGTGCGTCTCCAGGGTATGCTCACAAAAATCTAGTTGTTTCTGCACTTCTCCCAAAACCCTAGCTGACTTAGGCATTAGAGTGTGTATGGCAAGGCACCGCACCAGTCCTCTTCTCTCTGTTTTTGCAAGTAGCCTCATCCCTTTCTTAGTTGAGATTAGTCAGGCTGGATTCGTGCATCAACAACTACATTTAAAAATGACTTTTTTTTTTTTGTTTTTAATACCATTTAAAAGTGATTCTATAAATATCAAATTACCAAAAAATCACTTTTTGGAGAATTGACTTAAAGTGATTAATCAAAAAGTGAGGTTAAATTAATTTGATTATTTTAAAAGTGATTTTTATATGTTACCAAACAGTTTAGATTTAAAAAAAAATAAATAAACTTTTGGCTCTCCGAAAGCATATAAAAAGTTAATCCAAACATATACTTAGTGGGATCATGAGATTTGATACAACAATTTGTCATAATAGAGTAAGGAAAGCACATGAAGGGAATGCATTTTAAACTGAACATTTTAATTCTAAACGAGAACAAGCCCCTCTTCCCATATTTTCACTTTAGACTTTAAACACTCGTGATTTTGTTTTTAGTTTCATCTAAAAAGGCATTATTAGTGAAGATTGTGATTCTTGTTTATTATTATTATTTTTTTTAGTTTAACAACACATGGAGGTAGAGAGATTGGAACCTCTAATCTTTTGTATGTCTTTCATAATCACCTCTAGTTAGTCCAATCAATCTTCATAACAAAATAAGAAATATAGGTTACCAAAATAGAAAGTAGGGATGTAATTTAAAATTTTCAAACTTCAAAAATCAAATATAAACACACCCATCAAAATTCATTGGTGAAATTTCAAAACATAGTCCTAATCAATTTAAACAAGATGGTCTCCCATGAGACCAAGCATACCCATCAATTCCCATGTGTCCCCCAATCCCATGATGATTATTTGGTATCATCGTCTCATAAATTGAAGCTGTCGTCGGAGGAAGCGGCGGCGGCGCCTCCACTTCTCCGCTGCCTGTAGCGGCGGGAGAAACCTCTCTTTCTTGAAAATTATGGTCATCTTCTAAAGGCAGTCTCTCATATGTTGCATTAGCAAAAGTAGCCGCTATCAACACTACAGGCCCAGCCGCCAACAGTGGGCCCACCACCGTCCCTCCTACCACCTGCCCCTGCCCGCCGGCAAGGTACACGGTCAGCCCGGTAGAACCGGGAGGGGCTCGACCGGGAAGAAAAGAACCGGTCAGAGACAGAATCTCGAACCGGCCGAGTAGTGGAATCACGGCTGCGGAAGCGGCGGATTGCCGGAGAGTGACGTCGGCCACCGTGCCGCTGCCACTGAGAACGCAAAGCCCACGCTGCCGGCGGCGAGAGAATTGGTTTATGCTGTCGGCGACGTCGGCTCCTCCGGCGATCTCGATCACGTGCGTGCGAAGCGCGTGAGGGCTATCGCGTGTGACGATGATTGGGGGTTTTGGTTTGTTTTTGGATCCCGGTGGCCGCCCTCTCGATCGGCGGTTTCCGACCACCACGCCGCCTTCCTTCTGCTCGTCTTCGTCGTCGTCATGATCTCTTCCGCCGCCGTTGACGGCTGTGTCTGTCGGGTCGGTGGACGGGAAACCCACCCGACTGGCCCACCACGGATTAGCCAGAGTAGCGGAAAATGAAGGTGAATTTGAAATGGGTTCAATTTTGAAAGATTGAATGATGATTATACATATATGGGCTACTTATTTTTTCATATCATAGTGAACATAGAATGAAAAAAAACCATTGAAACATTGAGAAAAGCTACAAACCATTTAGAAAATGGAGAGAGAGAGAGAGAGAGAGAGAGAATTAAAAATGCATTTTAACTTTGGAAAGGGATTATGACGTTATTATATACACAAAAATTTGTACGGAAACGGCAAGTTTATTTCAAGGGTGACTCATTTCAAAGTTGGCAATCAAAACTCTTCTCGTCATTATTATACCCTCGATTAAATTTAAATGATCAGAAACTTTGATCCTACATATTGTTGAATTAAAAAAAGACATATTTTAAAATTTAAATATATTTTGTCTAACTAAGAACATAATTCATCTAAATTTTAATTTTGATCAAAAGATTAAATGTTCAAATTGATTCAAATTCTCACCTTTATGTATGGTTGAATAAGAATATATATATATATATATATATATATATATATATATATATATATATATATATATATATATTCTCAAATTATTGTTCAATAAATATAAGTTCAAGTTGATTAAAAAAAATTATTTTAACAGCTATTTGTTAGTCTAACGGTAATGGAGTTCGAGGAAGAGCTTCGAGACTTGCTTAAAATGAGATTCTAACGTTTCTTGACAACCTATAGTATAGGATTCATCCATTTCATTTATTTGACATAATCTTATGCATAAGTTGTCTATTTGAGCTTAATCCCTTGAGGAAAAAAATGTTACAAATAAAAGTTTAATGACTAACACATTATCAAAGAGTCAAGTTAGACGTATTAAAAACATGTTCTAACTTACAATTTTAAAAAATATTATATATGAGGAAAAAGAATTAAATTCGAGTCCCCACCCCCTACTCTTTTTTAAGTCAAAAATAAATAAATAACATGTAATATTTATTTTTAACACACATTGTATCATTTAGGTCATTCAGACAACTTTTAGTGTAGAAAAGCATTAATCATTTATATATTTTATGAGCAAAACAAGATACTTGATATTATATTTTATTTGCTTTGTCTTAAATATCTATATATTTTATATTTTGTTATCTCAATATTTTATTCAATTGAATTTAAAACTAGATTTCTATACTCACAGTCTCACATTTGACATTAGTCGATATATATATATTATAATTTTTTTATATATTTTATGGATAGTTGATATTATATTTTATTTGTTTTATCTCAAAATATCTATATATTTTATATTTTGTTATCTCAATATTTTATTCAATTGAATTTAAAACTAGATCTCTATACTCACAGCCTCACATGAGTTAATATATATATATATAGATTATAATTTTGTTTTAATTTATAAACTTGTTACTATAAACAAACACATGTACACACATATATATAAACACTTTGCATTATAACTAAACACAAGAAAAACCCCATTAGTTTGTCTTAGTAATGTTTTCTTTCTTTCTTCTTTTTACTTCTTACTCATGTTTTCGCTGATTTATTAACACAAGTTAATTAAAGTAGTTAATTTATTTATATAAATGTTATACAATTTCTTTTCAAAAAGAAAGTGTTATACAATTTGAATCATAAAATTTTCTAAGCTAACTAAAGATATCAAAATCTTAACAAAGTACACTTTTCTAGTACATAAAAAAAATGAAGATAATTGGTGAAGTTGAACTGAAATATATAGCATCTAAAACTTTTAAAATTATAGGGATCAGATTAAAATACAAAATTTGTAATTTAGACTTAGTTTGGGATTGTTGTAGAATGTGCTTTTAAAAATATTAGTTGTATATGAAGTAAATAAATGTTTGGTAATTTCAAACTTAAACATGAAAAAGTAGATAAAATAGGGATAAAATAAAAACTTTTAAGAGTTGATTAGAAGAGGTATCAAATTTTTTGGAAAGTCAATCTCAAAAGTTATGATTAACTAGATAATATACTACCACGATTAAAAAAGTGATGTTCTTCAAATTAATTTATAATAAGTTTTACCAAACATTAAAAACAGTAAAAATTTCATCAAGACCAACAAAATCAATCCCAAATAGAGCCTTAATCGATGATTTGATTTGATGGAAAGCATATGAGATTGTGGTGAAGGTGGAAATTAGGGTTTTGGTGGGGTGGGCGTGGAAAGGTGGGATACATGTCCTTTACTAAGGGCCCCACGCAACTCAACATGTAGGCACCAAGTTGATGCAAGAGACTTCTAATACTTCACGAAAGCTTATGAAAATTACTCCAATGAATCTTTAACTTTCTAATCTTGTCTCTCATATACTTCCAAAAAAAGAAACCTCCCAATGTAATGGTTTAAACGCATTATAAGCATTGTCCAAAAAAGAAAAAAAAAAAACGCATTATATGTATGATGTATCATTAAAAATATATACAATATTAAATAGCTTGCCTAATTATTAAAGACTAGTTTATATTTTTTTTTTTTTTTTTTTAAAAAGGTCAAAATTTTTTGAATTCTTTTAACATTAATTGCATTATAAAAAGAACTCAAAATAACTATGACTTAATGATTGCCAAATGAGCATAGCTAAATTGGCATAAAACTTGTACAATTGACCTCGAGGTTAGAGATTCGATTCCTCTATTCGGCATATTGTCCAAAAAAAAAAAGAATTGACCTAGAAATCTTTCTCAAGAATTAACCGAGTAATCACTAAAGCACTTTGAGAAAAAGTTTTTTTTTAGTGCAACAAATGGGGTAGAAGAGATTTAAACCCCTAATTTTAAGTAAATGAGTATATATCAATTATCACTAAACTAAACTCACTTTTGACTTTTTGACTTTTATAGTTGTATTTGAATGTAAACATACAAGTAGATATTGATATTTTTATAGTTAGATTTTAGATCATTCATGGGCAAAATCTTTCAGTTATTTATGGTTTCATTTTCTTAAAAACTACCATATTTTCGTACTTCGTTTAAATTAATTTTGAAAATGATTATATATATAAAAATAATTTTTAAGGAAAAAAAAACACTTTATTCAAAATTACCCGTCGAACCTAATTCGTTTTGTAGATTTTAGATGGATTTTCTACACCCATAGATCCATGTATTTGCATTCCAAGTGTTAAATTACATAATCAGAAAAATCCAACAGCACTTCCCATGATTTCAAAATTAAGTTTAATCTTTATTAACGACGGATCTGATCAATAAACCTAATCCACCTTCAAACCACTCCAAACTATGATTATAGTAGAAGAAAATTATGTCAAAAAAAAAAGAGTAGAAAATGAAAGTACCCCAATAAAATAGAAGTGTCTTACACTAGCCTGAAAATAAAAGCTTCTTTCATTTAAAAGCATGAGTAAATTGTACTCTTTTTTCATGTAGCTATTACTCGTTGAATGCAAGATAAGGGCTTTTAGCCCGTCAAAAAAGTAATAATAATAACAACTAAAAAAATGGCCATTTATTGACCTGTTCCAGTCTTTCATTGAAAACGATGTATTTTGGCAAATCTTGTATTGCAGGAAAGTGTGGTCTGTGTTTCAATGTTCTTGCAAAGACAAGGGCTTTGCAAGGTCGGAACAATCATACGATGTATCTAATACGACACTTCGTATTTGACTCGAACGTAGAAATCCTACTTTAACTTTGCATGAAGAATCTGAGGAACCTGCAAATGGGATGTCAATGAAACCAAAAATGAAATACAAAAATGGGGAAATGAAATCTAAAACCCAAAATTGTAATGCAAGAAAGAGAAGGATATCAGAATTGCATTCACTTCTATATAAAAGAAAAACTGAACATTCAAACAACAGATAACGTGGATACTTTCTGACCAAGCTAAATGTTGGAAAAAGTAGAGGAACAAAGTGATATACTGAACTGAATCCTTACCTGATGAGATAGAAAAGAAGTAAGAAGGACAATACAAAATACACTGCAAGTCTACAAGTTCTCCACTTTGATTTTTGCTCAAAAACCTGCAGAACAAGAACATTGACAAATTTGAAAAATTAGGACTGTGTCGAAATAGATCGTTTACAAGATGAAAGAATGTCTACCATATTTTTAGGACTTGATTTTCCATTTCTTTTTATTTTTTGGAACAAATATGGTTGTTTGCCTTTGTTAAGTAAGAAGAAAAATTTTGAGAGCAAAAGAGATTTAGCAAGTTCAGTCCTACAATGTCAGTGCTGAACTTGCAAAAGCTCTCCCTATCTCTTTCTCTTCATTTTCTTCCTTCCTATAAAAAGTATGTAAATAACCATAATTTGCCCTAAATACATGATGAGCTGAAAAAGGCTTAGATCAAGTACCATCTTGAATCGATCCATGGTTCTTGACATTATACCCCTTGAAGCGTCCATGCCATTTCCCTGATTAGAATAAAATCCATATAAAGAAAGATGCTCCTATCATTTTCCACTGACAAGACACAAATAAATAACCTTGAAGAAACAACATACCATTCGGTCAAGTAAATTATTATGACTCCCCACTTCTTCGTGAATGTCACCTGTCAACTATTTCAAATAATACGTATATCAAGAGCCGCTACAGATCAAGAAGACAAAAGGAGGGGAGGAATTTGTATGGAAGTACTAAAAAAACCCCTAATTCTTGTTATGTATATCAAGTGATGATGGAGTTATCTAGTGATTGTTTAAGCAGTATCCACATGAAGTGAAGTGTTACTTTTGAGTACTGTCTGATGAAATCCTACATGATAAGGTTTTTTCCACACTGGAAAATCAGAATCTCATACTGCAGCAATCCTCAAAAGTACTTTTCTATTCCTAGAAATTCACCATTGTAAGCAGTGAGAAACTGAGAATTACTATATCATTAGTCATGACAAGGAAATTTGGACCCATAATCTAAGAGTTCGCTTACCGTTAGTAATTAAATCCAAGAGTTCTGCCACTATGCCCAACCTCATCAACATAAACTAACTAAACCCACTCAAAAGTCAATATTAACTTGTTTGCTTATATCAGAGCTCTTTTATCACAACAGTATTTTGCATCAAAGGTATGGCACTTTCAGGCAATACACAGAATCATACTTGAAAAAGAGCTCATTATCGTACTAAAACAGGTGCTAAGATGCACAAATATAGTTGAAGAAATTCTCAAAGAATACACTTCATATCCTTTTTCCTAATCATTTTCTTCTATGATTAAAGAATCTGAGACAAGAGGATGAATCAATGGATTGCAAAATGGTCTGAAACAATAAATTAAGATGCGCATGCAGCAAAGAGGCAAAAGCTACTGGATCCCAATGCCAAAATAATTGTTTTAAAATTAAAAAAGTAATAATAATAATAATAATTTATAATTTAAAAAAAAAAAAGAAAAAAAAAAAAACAACAACAACAACAGTTTTCTAAGTAACATGGCTAAGAGATTATAGCATAGAAAGATTCACTTCAACTTATAACATTTAACCTATCATCATTGCTTCAAAAAGATATAACATGTCCAATCAGAACAATCTTTTATATAAAGGGAGATCAGACATAGATAACTTGAAGAGAATTTCCCAGCTTAAAACTAACCCTCTTCAGAATAGAAACTCTATCTTCCAAAGTGTGGAGGGCTCTGTCATTGTCATGCTCTTTAATTTCAACGGCAGAAGAGCTAGTCCTGAGACCACCCTCCTCAAGGTCATCAAAGAGAGCAGATCTAGAAGAACGGTGCTCCCTATGAACAAAAACAATACCGGTTATTGCAAATGAAATAATATATGTTGTACAAAAAACGAGATACAGATATTCAAGAATAGTAGTGTATGTGAGTAACAAAATTTAATCAATAAAACCAAAAATGGCTATGATTTAACTCCATGCTACCAAGGAGAAAGAAGTAAAGGGCTTACAAGACCCTAACATCCAGAATTACAGAATTTCGGAGATGTTTGACCTCATTATGCTTTCATTCAAATTTCTTTTCAAAATATGCACGAAAACTTAGAACCACAGCAGAAAATCTAATCATCAGTTGCAGCTTCTAAGTCATCATAGGATTCACATTTCTGTCTCGTGGTTATGCAACAAGATCGAAAACCATAACTTTACAAAATTGATGCAACGACCTGCTCTTTAGTTTACACGCTGTTTTGTCCCAAATTGCTTCATTAATAGCTCAAATATACGTCATACTCGAAATATAACACAAGATCAGAACCAAAATCATACCAAAGCTACCGAGTATGAGATCACGGCAACTCCACGCGAGCTAATTAATGAAATTGACAAGAAAATAAGGTAGTAATCAGAATTTCAGACACTAATGGAAGCTTATTCAGTTTAACCAAAAAGAGGTCCTCAGATCCAAATCATATAGTTCGCATTGCAGCGGAACAATCTGGTGGAGTAATAAAATCACTTTAAGTGAATTTTGAGCGTGAAATCGAGAAAAGAACTGTGAATCGACTAAAATTTCGGAGACGAACCTTCTGTAACTCATCACGGGCTCAATTGTGCGAAATGCGTTCCTCTTCCGCCACAATTAGTTTGAAATTGTAAAGCAATATTCGATTTGATCGATAGCCGAATCCAATAGTTGTTGAAAAATCTATTTCGTCGTTTACTGGGAAAATGAGGACAAGAGAAAGAAATCTGTACCGGCTTCGAAGAAAATTGAATTCCCTGGTTCTTCCGTTCCCTTCCGGTGACCGCTAAATCGAGCTGCTTCTCTTGTATTTAAGACGAAGTTAGCCCGAGATCTGGGCCCAAGATAGTTGACGAAGTTAGCCATGATATTTGGGCCCAACTGAGTTTAGCCCAATATATGAATGGCCCAACATGCACTTATTTAAGTCTTTTAAGGTAAAATCCGAAAGGTTAAAATATCATTTTGGTGTTAAACTCAAAAAACTAACAATAATAAAATATTGTTTTAGTTTCATACTTTGAATTTCATTTCATTTTAGTCCATGTACTTTCAAAGACCTAAATTTAGTCTTTGTACTTTCAATAAATCTTAAAATTAGTCATTATTATTGTTAGTTTGAAGTTAATTTTTATCGAAATTGATTAAATAATAATAATAATTTTCATGCAAGAAAAAACACAATGTGAATATGTTTCTAAAATTTATAGAGGAAAGACAGAGATTTTTTTTTTTTAAAAAAATGAACAATAAACTAACGGTATGGACTACTTTTAAGATTTATTGAAAGTGTAAGGACTAAATTTGGAACTTTGAAAGGATAGGGACTAAAATGAAACAAATACCAAAGTACAATGACCAAAATGATATTTTAACCGACCTAAAATAACTACAATAGCCACCATGAACAAACCTATGATATGTCAAAAAAAGAGAAACTATCGTTTTCACCAAAAAAAAAAAAAAAAAAAAAAAACCTATCACATTATCAATTAGTTTAAAAAAATAATGATCTTTAATGCATTTAATGGTTATACAAATGTTGGTCATATTGTGTTAGTCATGTTAAATAATTGGAAAAATTGCAAAAGTCACTCATGAAATATGAGTGTTTTTACAATTGCACCAACAAATCTTCTATGTGACCCCTAAATTTATAAAATTGTTGCAATTAAACACATAAAAATTACAAAATGCACAAACCACCTTTGAATTTAAGTTTAAGTGCGTAATTGACCAAATTGAAGGGATTAATTGTAAAATTTCATAAATTTAATAGAGTAATTGATCAAATTGAAAGTTTGAGAGTGTGATCGCAACAACTCCTATAATTCAAGGGCAGGTTTTGTAATTTTGCCTAAATAATTTCAATAGATAATTAACAAACTTTGAAGGTTCATTTGTTTCATTCATTTGTTCATATTCTATACCTTCATTGATTTTCAATCCTCGTGTAAATTTGACCTCAAGAATTCTATCGTTATATTTCTAAAACTATAGAGATTAAATCAATACAAATAAAAACACAAAAACTTTTTGACCAAAAATAAGTTTTTTTTTTGTGAGTTCAACAACATGTTGGGTAGGGAGATTCGAATGTCTGACTTTTTTGATCGATAGCATATGCCTTAACCAATAGACCTATATACAATTAAACCAAAAACAAGAGAGATCTCCTCTTTATTAGATGAAACTATTCCAATAGTTTCTTTTTCCTTGTATTGAAGACAAATTTATATTGTGAAACAGATTTGTTGAATTAAATGATGCACATGGCAGCACATTATGAACACCCAACTACATGAGCAAATAACCCTTTAAGGCCACAATGAATGCAACTCCAATCCATCCATCCATCCCATTATGGCTGCACAGAGCTGTGAAGTTACCACATTCATTACTTCAACTTTAAGGAAACTTTGGACCATTTTTCCACACTCTTCATTCAAAAAACATCCTTCATTCTGCTAAAAAAAATCAAAGTTGGTTGAATAAATAAAACATTTTGCTCTTGTCAACATTTTGCTCTTAATGTTCACTGCTTCAGATTACTGCCAGTTAGTTAGGTGAAAATTAACTACATTGCAGAAGAAATAGATTTATTACTTTAACATATTTTCAAGAAGATTAAATTATAAATTTAGTTCATGAACTTTCTGTGTCTAAAAAGTCTCTTAACTTACAATTATGTATCTAATAGGTTCCTGAACTTTAACATATCTAATAAGCCTCTAAACTTTCAACTTTATGTCCAATAGATTCTTGAGATATTCAAAAAATTTAAAATTAAACGAACTATTAGATATAAAATTGAATTTTATGTCTAATATGACCCTAAACTTCAATTTTGTATCTAATACGTCTATGAATTTTAAAAAATGTCGAATAGGTCAATGGCCTAATAGACACAATTGAAAACTTAAGGATCTATTGAACACAAAATTGGAAATCTAAAGACCCTATAAAATACTTTTTAAAGTTCATGGACTTACCAGACACAAAATCTAAAGTTTAGGAACCTATTAGACATTTTTTAAAGTTCAGAGACTTTTTAGACACAAACTTGAAAGTTTATGGACTAAACTTGTAATTTAACCTTTCAATAACCAACAAGATATTTCAGTAGCCAAATAGTGGAATTTGCAACAAAAAAATAATGACAGAAATACAATGGAAGTGGTGTGTGTAGCAGAAATGTCCTGTAAGAAATATATTTCATCCATTGATTTGGCATGATATAGATATGGTTGTGATTTAAATACATCAAGCTACAGTTTTATATTTAAATTACAACCACCAAAAATAAAAAACGAATCGTCGGGTGGGGCAGGGCGGAAATGGGGAGAGAAAACTAACTGTAGATATGAACATAAATGCTCAAGTTGGAGATCAGGAGATTTGAGCACCAAATTTCCTTTTTCCATCTTCAATTGAAAAATTCAGCCTGATTGCTTAATGCAGAAATACAGAAATTTTCCACCTGAAAAGCAAAATTTCCTGCTGGTGTTTAATAGATGCTAAAATTTTCTGTAAGTTGAAGACCAAACAAAAAGTAGTCCACAAGAACAGCAAACAAAGTAACAGACTTAGAAATGCAACATTTAGACAGTTTATCAACATGATCTTAGTCTGATGTTTTTACTACATTGCTTATGACTATGAAATGCAATGCAAAAGACCCGTGTTCGAATTTGGAAGTGATCAAAAAGATATCAAACCTATCAATGACTGGCCATAAGTAGGTAATATATAGAGAAATTATTCAAGGAGGCTGGTACAATGTAGCTAACAGTTTTATACCGGTAGATGCAAGATAAAGAAACAAAAAATCATGGTTTTATCATGCATCCAGTGGTTTAGTGGGGGCAGCCACAATGTGGCGGCCACGTTAAATAAAGATGAAAAATGGCAATGTTTTGAAACTATGTGTATTCAATCCAACAAAGTATAAAGTTATAAACAGATTCCAGGGGGAGGACCATGTTTCATTTCATTAAGCATGCAAATGAGTAATTGGGATTGAACTTTCATACCTCTCAACACCAAATAGTGACGAATTGAATTCCCCATCAATCATTTCTTTCAGTGTGCTAAGCTGCTCAGTATTCACAATTCTATTGAACTATATCATTGCTCTAGATGCATTGTGTAATAAGGAAAAAAAATGATCTACGCCTGTACGTCGTCTTCAAGTAAGATACGAAGCTTTACATTGCAACTGCCACTCCATACAATCTTCAAAGTCGAAACTACTAGCGCAATCCAGCAATGCATTTTGCTGATGCTCGTAGCGGCAAATGTAATTCAATCCAACAAGAAGCTCACATATGGCTTCCTCAGCCTTCTTGCGATCAGCAAAGTATATAGTTTGGATCAGCAAAACGTTTGTCCGAGTCACAATCTGATGTTGTTCGAAATTGCGCTCGCTTTGCCATCGAATCATGTTGTGTGCCAATGGAGCAAGCCAGCTCAAGATCCCATCGAGAGTCTCCTTCCAATCATGGGCAAGAGGAGCATCATATATGGCCAGGTTCTTAACATAAGACTTCAAATGTGTTTTCAGGGATGATCTTAAACTTGTTGGTAGCATCTGATACAAATCGTCCCGAGCTTCATCGCCAACTAAATGAGGATAACGAAGCAACTTTTCTATGACAATGATGATATTTGCATAATGCAAAGCAAGAGCAGAGCCTCCGACGGTTGAAACCGGTGCATAGACAGATAACCTACTCTTGAAGCCGAAATTTCCTCCACTGTTAGACATCACACTTTTGGCTTGTCTTTGATCCACCCCAAATGGAACAGAGAACTGCACCTGACTGAAAGAACTGAAATAGCTGGAGCCACTGTTCCTAATGCTACGACCGGAGATTTGGCAGCTCCGATCGTCACGGTCAACATAACTGTCCTCATCATCATCATCATCCAACTTGGAAACTGAACTACTTAAGCTAAGACAATCCATCAAAAGCCTCCCGGGATTGGTTCCACAAGGGAAATTGAAGTCATCAGGTGTAAACAATGGAACCTCACCTCTTCTTGAGCTAATTTGAGACTTGAAACTCAACCCCCGTCTTGGTCCAGGGCCTCTCTCGACGGACACACGTTTCGATTCCAATGACTCTGCACCAATCTGAACATGATGATGATTCACATCATGACATGAGCCATTCTCATTCACATCCTTCTTCAGAAAAGAGTCCCCAAATACTAAATGAATCCTCGCATAAACAGTACAAACAGTTCTCGCCATCAATTCAACAACCTTATCATACGTTTGGTTCCAAAGAGAAATCTCTTTGAGATGCCCCACGTCTTGTTTCTGCCATATAAGTTTCTGTTCAAACGCCTTTCTACTCTCTTCATGCTGATTGTTCTGAAACTTCTTTGCAGCTTGTTCCAATTCATTCAAAACCTCCATTTCAGTGTACAAATTCGCCGTAGCATTCACATACCTCTCCATTTTCCTCATCATCCCCTCCATATCCTTCACCAAAAACCCCAATTCCTTCACATTTATAACTCCATTAATGATATCCAGATACACATGTTGAAACCCCTGTAGCGCAGGTTGAGAACACTTCTTCCCAAGCCTAGAAACCACATGAGCCACTCGGTTTAAATCCTCGAGCTTCTCAGCAACCGCAAGCTCGAGAAGATGAACCTCATCAGCGGAGACGAGGTTTCTAACTCCATCGGAGCTCAAAATCTCGTTCTTGAGCTTCGAAATGGCCGAATGAGACAGGGATTTATGAAGGTAAATCGTTTTGGACATTACATTAGCAACTTCAAAAGAGAGAATACCGATTGCTTGCTTAGTATTGCCATTGTTGTCTGATTTTTTAGAGTTCTTGTTCTTTGAAGGTTCGAGAAGGGCGTGTTTGAGATTAGCGCTAACCTGGTTCCCCATTTTCACAATCCAAGGCTCTGCAACCATTGCTCCTCTTCAATTCGAACAGAAACAGATCTGGGAATCAATGAAAAACCCAGAAGAAATTGACCCTCTGAGAGTAATCTTCGAAAGCTCAACGAAATTAGACTCAACCCAAGTGACCTGCAGATCTGAAGAAGAATAAATTAGAGCAATTAGAGCAACCCCATTACATTTGTTGAAGATTGGGAATAATCGAACAGTTGGGAAAGTGGAAAATAATTCATGGGGTCGCATTAAAGAAGAGTAAAGGATGATTACTGAGAGAGAATTCTGAGGTCGAAGGGCAGCGCCGAGCAGCTCATTGAGAAACAAAACCCAGAAGAGAGGGAGAGCGATTGGAGGGAAAAAAAGACGCTCTCTGTGACTATTTTTAAAGGTCAATAATGGTGGAACTACCGATTCGGTACGTACTTTTGACTTCTTTTTGTTGGAAAAATTGGAAAAACAAACTGATTTTTAGAGCATTTGAATTTCAATTTGATGAAATTAGTTAGCAATAACATTATCTTATTCTTATTTCGTCCATTTCTGAAAATTTACTGAAAATTGTTCAATTTGATGTCGGTTTGATGAGAAGGGGTCAACCTAAAAAATCAAACAATAATAATTTGGATGTTTGTTTGTGTAAAGATGATTACTTTTTCTTTTTTGTACAGTGAGATCTTTATGAGTGATAATCCCAAATCTTTAGATTAATGAGCAATTAACAATTGGAAAGTTAATGATCTGGTTCAACTATTCCAAAGATTTCCAGCCTTTATACTCTGCTTAATAGGAAATTCTTCCAGCTTTCTTTTTTAAAGTTTAAATAAATTCATAGTTAAATTATAAATTTGGTCCTTATAGTTTGAAAAAAGTTAGAATTTAGTCTTTATGGTTTGATGAAATAATAAAGAGTCTCTGTCGTTAGAAAGAACAAACGAATTGCATACCTTGTCATTAAGTATCCTTGTGTCGATGAGGTGGCTAGCTGACTGTATGGGTTAATAAAAGATGGATTGGATATGGAGGGATTCGGGTTAGATGGTAATGGAGATTAGGGTTTGAAGAACCTTCTCCAACATTTTCTCCTCTCCCACGGTTTTCTCGTTTCTCTTTCATCTAAGACGAACCAACTCCAGTACAAAAGTTTCTCCTCTCCCATGATTTTCTCTTGTTTATTTCTCACTCTCCCTCTATCATTTCAAACATATTGTCCCACAATTTTATTCTCAACTTCATGAATTTCTAGCCAATCTTTTAGATAAGCAGGTATGTGTAAATCAAGGAGAAATCAAAACCAAACATAAAAATAATCAAAAATAATCAAGGCAATCTCTCAAAATTCTTACAAGACAAGAAACAATTTGAAAATGTATAAAAACTCTAAAGAAACTTTTGAATTCTTACACGACAAGAAACAATTTGAAAATGTATAAAAACTCTGAAGAAACTTTTGAAAGCTATAAGTCTTGATTTTATTATATCATCAGCTAATAAATTCATACAGGCAACAAAATGGAGGTAAAAATAAATTGTAGAGGTAGAGACGTTTACATTCTCAGGAGGGAAAATTTCAACACAAAAAAAAAAAAAAAAGAAGAAGCAAAAACAAAAAAAAAATTGAAAAGAAAGAGATATATTGTTTTGCAAGAGAAAATTCAAGAAGGAGAATCAAACCTTCCAAAAAAAAAAAAAGAGAATTCTAGTGTAGAAGTTTTGCCATAAATTTTAACCTCGTCAACAAAAAAATCAAATAAGAGAATAATCGAGCAATCTAGAGGAAGACAACATGGTGTAAAAATCCCAATTTACTCAAATCGCGTTCTCATTCCATATAAAGAAGAAATAAACAAAGGATAAATTATTGTGCAAATATGAGAGGAGGAAAAAAGAAAACCAAAGCTGCATTTCAGGTATTAACCCTCATTTCACAAGATGCCATGGATGCTTAGTAGTCATGTATGCAATTCGATTGTCTCTTCTAACGGCAGGGACTCTTTATTAGGTTTCATTAAACCATAGGAACTAAACTCTATCTTTTCAAACCATAAAAACTAAATTCTAAGTTTCCCCAAACTATAGGGGACCAAGTTTATAATTATTTAACCTAAATTCTCCAACCCACCTTGTTTTTTTTTTTTTTTTTTTTTTTTTAAGATTAGAGGATAAGTTTAGTAATTTGAATTTTCTCGTTTGTGTCTAACAAATCTTTGAACTTAAAAAAGTAACTAATAAATTCTAGAATTTTCATTTTTTTTGTCTAATAAATTCCTGAACTTTTAATTTCGAGTTTAATGAGTTCCTGAAAAATTCAACATTATTTTTTAAAATTAATTAATCTATTAGACTTAAAATTGAATTTTGTGCTAGTAGGACATTAAACTTTCAATTTTGTGTCCAACAGGTTCATGAATTTAAAAAAATGTAGAATTTGCCAATGACCTATTAGACACAACATTGTAAGCTCGTGGATCGAAAGTTTAAAATTTTATTAGACACTTTTTAAATTTCAAAGACTTATTTGACACAAACCTAAAAATTCATATCTAAACCTTTTTTTTTTATTAAATTGGAAACATTTTAAGGTATAAATATATTTGGAGAAAGAGAAGAGTTTGGTACAGTTGGTGAGACTTGAATTCTATAATGGTGAGCAACAAATTTACATAAATACATATTTACTTATTCATATTCATTACAAAGCCAATCTTTTCACTGGTTTTCCTGACATAGTGTTATGTAGATTTCGACTAATCTTACTAGACAATTGCTTCATATGGCATTTTATTATGGAGAAGTAATTGTCAGAGAGTTTGAACTTATTCTACCAAAATGTCTTCACTTTTTCACTAATCAAATAACTGTTAGGTCAATCCTATAGTTAAATATTTATTTTAGAATAAATATTACTTTTTTTTTCTTTTTTCCCATTTAAATAGGGATTTCAATGAACATCAATTTTTATGACTGATTCAGACATAATTTTGTTATTAAAAAAAACATAAAATTCTTTAATGAGGGCCTAAGAAATTTTAGAGTGCATTTGGTAAGTGATTTGAAAATAATATATTCAATAAAAAAACATAGTTGTATTTCATGTTTTCGGTGTTTTTCAAATATATATTTGGTAGCATATTAGAAATTAGATATCAATTTAAAAAATTATTCAAAATGTTTTTAGTAATATGGTTACAAATAATAAAAATAGTTGTAGTTACCCACTAAATACATGGTTGAATCTCAACTATTATTATTTAATTTATGAATATGTTTTATGCTATAAATTTTATATAATTGTTGTTTTACAAAATTATATAATTTATAATATATTATCGTGTACCTATTTTTATTTTAACATAAATATATAACATGAAAGGGTATATTTGTCAAAGGTTTTATCTTTTTTAGTAAATTTTGCATTTTAAAATTTAAATTTAAAATGTAGATATACCGAAAACATGAAAGGTTGTTTTCAAAATTTACACTATTTGAATCTCAGAATTCAAAAACAAATTTGTCGAACAGATATTTACATAATCTATTTAATTAGTGAATACAAAAAATAGATTTCAAATTACATACCCAACAAATAGTAAACTTTGTTTTAGGGTTTGGGAAGGTGTGAATGATTTTGTTCCAAAACTTTTGTACCACAAAATTAAAAAAAATAAATAAATAAAAAGTGATATGATTTAAGTACACCTGCTCCTCCCCTTTCATTATAATGTCACTGTGCCTCCAAAAGCATGCCAAGCCAATGCATGTGTTGGAACTTTCTCTCTTTTCCTTTTCCTTCTTTTTTTTTTTTTATAATTTTTTTGCCTTTTGTTTATCCTGCCATTGGCACAGCTAAAAAAGAAGAAGGGACAAAGCCCTGAAAAAATCATTGATCAATTAATGTTGATTAAAAAGGGAAAAGATTATAAAATTGGTTAAATCTAATATGTCTTTTCCAATCCTCTTCTCTATCTTACAAACCCCATGAGAGTGGTTTGATTGGGATTTTAATTAACTATTAAAATATCATTTTGATCTTTTATTTTAGTTCATATACTTTTATAGCTTCAAATTTAGTCATCGTACTTTCAATAAATCTTAAAATTAGTCTCTACTATTTTTATGATTAACTTTTCTAAAAAAAAAATTAGTATATATTAGTCTTCCTTCTATAAATTTTGAAAACATATTCACATTGTGTCGTTTCTTAAATGGAAATTACTATTATTATTTAACTAAGCTCAATAAAAACTAACTTCAAACTACTAATAAGGACTAGTTTTAAGATTTATTGAAAGTACATGGACTAAATCTATATATTCAAAAGTATAGTAACTAAAATGATATTTTAACCGAAATTAACAATATCCAATCATCCAAATACATATACATTGACCAAAAAAACAAAAAATAAAAGGAAAAAAGGAAGAGAAATTTGGTCAAAAGTAGAGAAGTTATAGTGGGATTAGGTATGTTGTTTTATTGAAGGAAAAAAAAAAAAAAAACTTAGCCATGGGGCTACACCAAATCCACATGGCCATTCATTTTTCCAAGCAAAATAGCAACCAAGTACTGACAAAAAGAAAGTGGGTCAAGCCCTTTGTTTTGTGATCATGATCAATCAATATTGCTACTGCACTAGCATAAATCATGGGGTTTTGTTTTTGGCTTTCTTTTTTTTAACATCAACTTTATAATAATATATGAAAATAATATTCATGGTTATCCTAATTTAAAGAATGTAGAATGTTTATCTATATTCTATAACATGAAGTTTAGAAGTTTATCATATCTAATGAAATGGGAAAATATTTAAAACATCCTTAAGATTTTTCATAATTGAATTCTTTTTCTTTTCTTTTCTTTTCTTTTTTTTTTTTTTTTTTGAGTGTGTATTTGCAATTTTTGATACAATCCCTCAAAAAATCAATGAAATTGACTTGTCTTCTAATTTCATTAGCATGTTTTCTTTTTCTTTTTCCATTTTTTTTCTTTTTTGAAAAATAATACCATTAACATCTTATTCAATCATATCCTAGGAATTTAATTTAAAGTTCATGATTTGTTTATTATTTCTTTATAATTAATAGTAAATTGCACAAATAATTCAAATGAACTAACTCATATAACTATTTCTATCCTGTCTTACATTAAAAATGAAACCAATTATTATCCTATACAACAAAAACTAAATTAGTATTCAAAATAGTCTTTTGTCTTCTATCCAATCTTTTTTTTTTTTTTTTGTTAATCATCCATTTTAACAATGTAGTACAAAACTAAATAGAAGTCTGAAGGATTCTATAATTTAATTAAAGAGAGAGCAAAAAAAAAAAAAAGATGTACTAACTTATACGTATAAATTGCATAGATGGTCGATCAAGAAATATGACTTCAAATAAGAAAATATAAATTTGACGAACTCTAAGCACTTATCACTCATGAGACAATCTAATTGAAAAAGAGACCAAATAATTTCTTATGGAAGAAAGTTTGGTGTACCAAAAATTAGAGTATTCATTGGTTTGATTTAATTTTTTTACTAAATTGACATCTTTGGTTTTTCTTTTTTTTTTTAATATATATTTTGTAAATTGCAATGGATATATATTTCTCCCTTTAATTAAATTAATCTTAAACCCTTATTTTGAATGGGAGTTAGTGTGTATGCAAGCATGCAATTCAATGCAAAGAGTTTTAAGCAAAAGCATCATTATTGAAATGGGTGTCCCCTTTAGAGAAAGAGGAAAGGTACCAAACCAACTTATTTTTTAAGGGAATAAAACCACACTTTTCCCTTCTTGAGCCTTTCAATTTTTGTGTCCCTCCTTTTCTTTTTCCACTATGATTGATTGTTAAGGATGACATTATTAGGTCAAAATGGAAATTGGAATAAATTCTTCTTCATCATATCTCTACTACAAAGTTGTATTTGAAAGGTTTTGAAGGTTGAATATATATTAAAATTGAGTGAGGTTCTGTTTTCATGATAAAAAAAATTATTATTATTATGATTAAATTAAAAGTTTAGTGCCTTGAACTTAAGTTTACGTCGATCTGGTTCATGAACTTTCAATTTTGTATTCAATAGGTCCATGAACTTTAAAAAATGTCTAATAAGCCCTTAAACTTTCAATTTTGTGTCCAATAGGTGTTTGAATTTTCAATTGTGTCTAATAGGACCTTTACCTATTCGACATTTTTTAAAATTCACAGACCTACTAGACACAAAATTGAAAGTTTAAGGTCTTATTAGACATAAATTTTAATTTTATATCTAATAGATCAATTAATTTTTAAAAACTTTGAATATGTCAAGGACCTAAAAGAGTCAAAATTAAAAGTTTAGGGGCTTATTAGATATATTTTAAATTCAATGACCTATTAGATACAAAATTAAAAGTTTAGAGACTTATTAGAAATTTTTTTAAGGAACTTTTAGACACCAACCTGAAAGAAAGTCCAGGAACTAAATTTATAATTTAACTTATAATTATTCTAATCTTTTTTTAAAAAAATTATAAGTGTAACTCTTTGAATCAATTTCAACAGACTATTGTTTTGTGTAAAATAAAATATGACAATAAATATCTCATTCTACTAAACAAAGTACACAATTAATTAATTAAACAAATATTTTTTAATCATATAAAGTAACTAGGATTGATGCGGTAGTATTAATTTGACATGCTAATCATTTGATATTCTAGCGATAATGTAATATTCAAATAGTCATTGAATAGAAATGAGAAATATCAAGTAGAATTGAGTGAATTATTAAAAATTATTAAGTGATTTTTGTCCTTATATATATTTAAAGCTTCTTATAAAACTTGCCATTTTCTTTTAAATTTTGGCCCTTACACATTTTAGTCCAATTGTTATCCATTTGTTGCTATATTATCATCAAAGATTGATTTTCAATGTAAATGATTAAATGAATATGTTATCCTCATTCTTACACGTGTAAGCTTGTGATTTGTCTTTAGGGGGAAAATCAATTGGATTTTGCTTCTCATAATTGATATTTCAAACCCAAAAACATAAACAAGTTCAACTTTAACACAAGGAATCAAAAATTTCAATTGCTTGAAGCTGATGGATTCGTCTATGTTTGTTCAACTGCAAAACCCAATTCATGTCCTAATCATAGATTTATAGACATTTTTGTCCCCAAATTAAATTACTTTATATGAATTTATAATCTATTTTAGTTCATTGACTTTTAAAGTCTATTTTAGTTTTCTATATATTTTTTTAAAAATTAAATTAAATTACAAGTTTTGTCCTTGAACATTTTGAGTTGTATATAATATACGTCATAAACTTTAAAAAAATATATAATAGGTCTTTAAACTTTCAATTTGTGTTTAATAAATCCATAAAATTTTAAAATATATAATAGGTCTCCAAACTTTCAATTTTACTATGTCAAATAGGTCTTTGACTTTTCAATTTTGTGCCTAAAAGGTCTGTGATTGTTTTTTTAAATGTCTAATAGGTAAAAATAATCTATTAGACACAAAATTGAAAGTTTAGAAATTTATTAGACACTTTTAAATTTTAGAAACTTTTCAGACACTTTATTAAAATTAAGGACTTATTAGACTTATTGGATTTTTAAAAATTAAGCTTATAAACATTGCTTCCATCTATGAGTTTCTTTGTTTTGTTATCCACTTTCTAAAATTGTTTTAAAAAACCAAGCTAAGTTTTCAAAAACTAAAAAAAAAAAAGTAGTTTTTAAACACTTATTTTTGTTTTTGGAAATTTGACTAAGTTTAATAAAAGAAATAATCATTTTGATCCTTATATTTACTTTTTCATCAACTGTTTAAATAGATAAATATTGTAGTTTTAAATATATGTATTAACATATATTAAAGCCTATATATATATAAAAGCCATATGGGTTGGTTGAACAAGAAACTACATGGATAGATGTTAGGTGGCTAAATAATAACAATGTATTTTCAAAAAGTTCAAGGGCTAAAAATAAACATCTTTGAAAGTTTATGGATCCAAATGGCTATATTCTTAAAATTCGAGCATTAAAACAGACTTTATGAAAGTTTAGAGACTAAAATAAAATTTAAATAAAATAATTCTTTAAAAACTAATTCTTAAAATGATGTGAGGAGAACATCAAATGAACTCAAAATGATCAATATTGGATTGAGTTAAACTAATCCATAAACATTTTAGGTGCAACTACTAATATGAAAAAAAATTATATTTATATCAATCTTTTATCATGATTTTTACACAAATAGTCAAATTAATAATAGATAAAATTACTAATGCATCACATCAATATATTACGTGAGTTTGTGAAACTTTATAAAGTAGTAGTTTATTTTTGTATATGCCATCGAAAAAGTAAAATGTTATTTAATTTCATATTTGATATGGTACAATTTACTATATAAGATTCAATACACAGTGTTATATTATAATATAGTTACATCATTAAATTATGTAAAGTTTTAATTATTATTTAACTTGAAAGAGATGGAAAAATGAAAAAGGGGAAAAAATCAAAATGGGAATGAGTTGATGCTTTTTACATTTTGAGAAGCAAGGTTGTGTTTGGAGTGAGCATATGTTTGGAGAATATCTACAAGAATTTGCCCCCCCCACTACTAGTTACCTGTTTGGGGGAATATATATTTACAAACTTACAAGTGGTGGTATTGGTGATGAGTGACTTGTGATTTTGTGTTTGTATCTTTCTTCTTGGTATCAACCACTTTTTCTTTTTCTCTTTCCTTTTTTTTTTTTTTAATTTTCAAATCCAAAGAAGGCCTTCTTTATGAAAATAATATCCCCCTCCCTACAAACATAAAAATTGCAAAAAGTTATTGAGAAAAATTTGCATTAACCTGCTAGACTCGACCCAAACTTTATTGTCCATCTTAAATCTAGTTTGATTTCGGTTGTGTCTGTCTATTCATTCTTACATCATCAAGTACCTAGTAGATCATGTCACTTTATTCAAATTTTATCTAATGGAGTGTCATGTCAACATTTCATCAACACATTAATTTTAAAGACTAAAAATAAGTACAATTCAAAGTTTAAAAGTAAATAATTAAAATTTTTAAAGGTGAGTAACTAATTAGGTATAATATTGAAAGTGTATGATGAATTTTATTTTAAAAATAATAATAATCATTATTATAAGAGGAGATGGATGGAAGGAGAGGTTTCAAAGTGGAAATTATATATGGGCCAAGCAAGACCTTGTTGAAATTGGGCCTTCTTAAGGGGGTGATTTGGTAAAAATTGAAGCATATTCGTGCATTATGCTGAATATATATATATATATATATATATATATATATATATATATATTTATGTGTTGTGTGATTTAAATTAATCAATCCGTCTTTGAGGGATTCAGAGAATAATTTTTTTTTTAAGAAAATTCAAAGAATAATTATTGTTTATTAATTTACGGTTTGAACGCTTTTATATTATTCTTGTATTGTAACCCACTCCCTTTGTCTTCTTTTTTTTCCTTCTGTATTTTGAATATTGACCATTCAAACCATATCAAGATCTCATATGAAAATACAAACATATCTTACTAATACGGGGACAGAATTATATTTTTCTTTTCCAATTCTATACAATTAAAATCAGTAAGAAAAGAAACAAATATTCCGTACACTTAGTGAGAATTGTCAAAAAAAAAAAGGAAGAGAGAGAGAAGAAGAAGAATAAAAGGATTTCATTATTATTTCCAAACTTAATGGTAGCATATTCCTAAAGGGATTGGTCTGACTTTTATTAATAACATCATCTTTAACAATCCCCTAATATCATTTCCCTTGTTGTGAGTGTGGGAAAATTCCATCCACGTGGCATGTGCTAATCTCAAGTGCGAAGCATCAATCGATGTGTAGCTGACCTGATCCTGTCTAGTCAAGAATATATCTCTATGTATAGCTGTCCGACAAGATAGTCTTTATAAAATCTAGCACGGACAGATTCGAGGGTAGGGTAGTTTGTTCCTATGTTCCCTATAAATAGTGAAACTTTCTCCTATACGCCAAGTATGCAATATTATCCTTGTTTTGCTCGATACAACCTCCGATTAAATAGTAACTAAAACATCAAAGTGTATTGAGCATAACATAACTAAGATGTTAGACTTTTTGCAAGGATCCGGCTTTCTCACCTAGAACACGTGCGTTTGATTGCACTAGCCAAAATTTTGCATCAACATCTCCAAATTTCTATAATTTTGTTTCTTCTTTTCTAAAACTACTAAATATTTTGTGAAATATTTTAACTAAACACTAGAATAATCTTGGTCCTTTTTTATTCAAGTCACCGACATTATCTCAATAAAATCTATTTTAATTTATTATTTGCTATGTCGAAATGGTGTGGAATTTAACCACATTTAAAAATTATTTACGAAGAATTAATAATCTAGACAAAGGGAGTAAGTGGCATTACTATAGGGTCCATTTTTAGAACCGACATCATCAATCATTCTCCATGTACAATGAGAGGTAAGAAAGTAAACTTAAATTCCCCTTGGCATTAACAAAAAGATAAGATCCATTTTGTGTGTGGTGGTCAAAATTCCTCTCTTTTATTTCAATTAAAAACAATAATAAATAAAATAAAATAAAATAACACAAATAAAAACTCTAGCCTCCCCATTAAATTTAGGTTTAAATGGCATTTGAGTAGATTTTAAATTCATTCTATTATAATTTTTTTTAGCGTGAGGTGGTCTTAAGCTATACTTGAGTCGGCTATTCTATTATAATTTTGAACTCTCAAAATGTATGTTTTAATTCTTTAATTTTTAAAAAATAACTATTTTAATCTTCTTCATAATTCTATAGTTCTACTTCTACCATGGTCTCTTTTAAAAATATAATAATCATTTATCCTTTTCATTATTCTAATTTCTACTATTAAGTTGTAGAAACATAGATATTAAAAATAAAAAATTTCTAATACTATGGTAGTGGGAAAAAATTTTCATATTATTTTCATTTATTATTTTCCATAAAGAAAACATTTAAGAATGATGTGGAGCCCATAAAATAAAATAATATATCATCAAGTGATGTGTCAAGTGCTGAATGGAAGGAAAAAATTATCCGGTTAAATCAAGTATTAAGTAGAACATGTTTGAAAAAAAAAGTAGGACAAGTATTGGGTTACAATCAAAAATACCACTAGTTTAATTGAAAATAATTAAAAAAAATCAATGGAAAGTATTACGATGGTTTTTTTAGGTTAAAATATCATTTTGGTCTATGTATTTTGAGTTTTGTTCCATTTTAGTCTTTGTATTTTTAATAAAGCTTAAAATTGATCCCTACCATATGTTTGAAATTCATTTTTTATTGAAATTGGTTTAATAATAATAATAATTTTAATACAAAAAAAGACACAATGTGAACATATTTCCCAAATTTAGAAAAAGAAAGCTAATAGAGACTAATTTTTTTTAAAGAAAAGTTAACAATAAATTAACTTTAGGAATCAATTTTAAACTTTCTTGAAAGTATATAGACTAAAATTAAACATTTAAAAGCACATTGATCAAAATAGAACAAACTCTAAAGTATTGGGATCAAAAGGACATTCTGTCCCTCATTTGCGAGGGAGGTCGGGTGGTGTGGCTTGTCTCTTGGTTTTTTCTTATGACAGTTTCAAAAAAAAAAAAAAAAAAAAACTCTAAAGTATTGAGATCAAAATGGTATTTTAACTTTTTTTAAAAATTATTTTTTTCATTAAATAACCAAATTAGACGAAAATCGAAATGCCATATTACTAGTACTCCACATTGGAGCTTAAATTATTGCTTAATGTACTATTTGACTTAGTAAATGTCACTTCAATTTATTTTTTTTTTTAAATGTCACTTCAATTTATTTTTTTTTTAAATGTCACTTCAATCTAAACGTTAGCTGTATGATAAGTGAATGGCAGGAGGAAATTAAAAAAAAAACCAACCCAATGATGTGTACAAATAATCAAGTGTGGTTAAGCATAAGATTCAATCGATAAGCTCGTCAAAAACAGACCGTTAGATCTACAGACTACAAATTCTTCTGATTACAGATCCATCCAAGTCGAGTTTATTAAAAAAAGAAGAAAAAAAAAAAAGAAATCTAAACGGGTACGAATCTGGGAGCCCTAGGACCCGAATCGTAATGAAAAGGCGCCGCGGGATGCTGCCATTTCTTAAAAACCGGCGGCTTCTCCGGCTCCGATTCTTTATGTTGATGATGATGCTGAGATTGAGAAGAAGAACTGGATCCTGAATCGGCCGTCAAATTTTGGATCTCTGTCGGTGACGATGGAGAGACGAGTGGGGATAAGAGAGGGATGGCGACCTTCCAATCGGAGCGGTTGATTTGCAGGGACGCCGGAGCCCGCCGCTGGAGACGGCTAGGCTGCTGCTGTTGCCGGCGTGAAGAGGCGGCGGTGCCGGAGGTTCGTCTCTGTGAGTCGGCCATGAATTGAGAGAGAGAATTGGGAATTAATGGAGAAGATAAGAAGGAAGAGGAAGAGGAGAAGGGGGTAATTATAGGAGACAAGGAGGCATGTGGGAAGCACGATCTGAGTGATCCAGTTGGAGCGTGGAATAACTGGCGCATAGTTGTCACACGCGCAACAAGGAAGAACGCAAAAAGAAACGGTAAGGCAAAACTCCCATCTCTTACTGAAGATTTATGTGTTTTAAATCAGTTGAATTATGCTTAATATTAAAGAAAGTTGAAGCTTGGAAGGGTAAAAGAAGAAAACATGTTTTGTGTGTTTTAAAGTTGTTTAAATTGTTAATTCTAGAAGCTTTTTAATTACGTGTGTGATGTAATGTAAGATTCTTTTTTCACTATGTTTCCTCTCATTGAGAAATTTGTACGGATGACTTCTTTTCGTGCACTTCAATGATATTTTATCCGATTTTTAAAGTTAATGACATATGACATTTTTCGTATTCTGCAACTCGTCCAAATTACTGCGAGGACAACGTACTTTGCTCTCGCTCTCTTTGACTTAATTTTATCTTATTTCTTTCTTTTCAATCATTTCTTCTTCAATCTCACTCTCGAACCTCGTGACTATGAGCGAGAGTGAGAGTGACAAGCGAGAGCATGAGCGAGCGAGACCACCTCATATTGCCCTCTTGGGTAATTTTACATGCATTGCCACGTCAGAATGAGTTATATATCATTAATCTCAAGAAGCAAGTCAGATGACATCAAAACGCGTGAAAATAGGTCATATGTACAAAAACTCCATCAATGTTGGCAAGAATGAGACATGTTGATCAGTGCATATTTTTGGAAAAATAATAAATATAAAATAAATATTTAAATTAGCAAATAAACATTTCACTCTTGATGGTATTTTGTTGATATTTTTGTTATATTTCGTCGTTTTTTCTATGATATAATGGAAATGTCGATACATGCCTCGTGTCAATGTTGAACCGAAAAATATATGAAAATGTTGATGGAAATGTCAATATGTTGATAGAAATTTAAAACCTTTGGTATGATTATTAATGTGTTTTTTTTTTATTAGGAAGTATATATGTAGTGTGTGTTGAAGACTAATATCAAGTGGGCAGGTTAATAGGATTGGATATAAACAAAAGTCTATTAGCTAGTTTGCTCAAAATTAGTCCACTTAACATGCTTCATTTGTCGTATCGGCATTGCACAATCTCTAAATAAATTGATGTAGTTAATAGTAGAGATTCATTAGATACAAAATTAAAAGCTCAATGGAATATAATCTTTTAAAGTTTAGGGACGAAATAAATAACTCTAAAGGTTCAAGCTTTGTGTATGATAACCTTTTTGTGTTTTTATTTCTTGTTTCTTAAAATTAAGCATATAAACATTACTTCCACTGGTGTGTTCTACATCTTCAAAATTTGAACTAACATTTAAAAAAAAAAAAAACAAAAACGTATTTTTTAAAAATTCATTTTTACTTTTGAAATTTAACTAGAATCCAAATGTGTGAAAATTGAAAAACATACCAACAAAAATTGTAAAGAAACCAACATAATTTTTATATTAGAAAATCAAAAGTAAAGCGGTTATGGGTCTTGGAGATCAAATTTTTAATTTGACCTTTAAAATTTGACATATAATTTAAAAGCTTTTTTTTTTTCAAAATAAAGATATAAATACACAACTTAGGTCATGTTTGATAACTATTTAGTTTTTATTTTTAATTTTTAAAAATTAAGCCTTTAAATACTATTTCTACTTGAGTTCTCTTGTTTTGTTGTCTACTTTTTAGATATGTTTTAAAAAACCAAACCAAAATTTGAAGACTAAAAAAATAAGTTTTTAAAAAACTTGTTTTTGTTTTTGGAATTTGGGTAAGAACTCAAATATTTCTTTTAAGGAATATCAAAATCATTATAGAGAGGATGAAAATCATTATAGAGAAATTGTGAGAAAACAAGCACCATATTTAAAAATCAAAAACTAAAAACTAAATAGTTATCAAATGGAGCTTTTAACTAGTTCAATTTAAAAACAGAAAATAAATAACAAAATCTTCAAGAAACATAATAGAAATTTTAATAAAATCCCATGTGTTATGATGAGAGTGGAAAAATCTAGAAAGAAGGAGATATTCTTAACTTTTTTTTTTTGGAAATATAGATATTCTTAACTTGTTGTTTGATTTAAAAGGAATAAAATGTGGTGCATAAAATACAAGGGATTGGAACCTTTGCTTTTGACCAACTTATTTTATGGTTGAAAAAGTTTCTGAAAATTCCAAACCCTCCATATTAATATTCAAACTTCCTCCTGTTTTGAAAATCTTTTAACAAATTATTCAAACAAAAAATTTACTCAATATTCTCGTGTTCCCTTTTTAAATAAATATTTAATAGAATTCCAGAATTAGAGTTGATCCAGCTCCACTAATTTTTCCTCTTATATTTTGATGAGTAATAATTAAATAATAATTGCCATGAGATTTGATGCCTTTGGAGACAGATTTAACACGTGGCAGACAAGGATGACGTAGAGCATGGCGGTGACAGGTAGGAATCCGACGTGGCATCAAATTGACTGGTCTCTAACGACGTTGCGGCGGAATTAGGAATAACGACGTCAGATTTTAAGGTACGTGGTCAAACGTGAACATTTGAAAAAGTAGAGATAAGAGGACACGTGGATGGCGGATATTTGTTTGATCGGAACGCCACTGGCCAGGAATAAATTTGAAAAAAAAAGTTAAATATATTAGATGGTCCTTCAGTTGTAAGTGATTTTCAAACTGGCCCTTAGTCTTTTTAAATTTTCATTTTATCCAAATGTATTAAAAATTTCGATTTGGTGTTTATAAAATAACTATTAAAATTTGTTAACAAAAACTTAATATGTATAAAATTATTATTTTCTTCATATATATTTGGACACACGACCATGCAACTTGAAATAAATGAAGTTTATTAATGTGATTACCATAGGTTTTAAAATTATTGATGACAACTGTACTTATAAAAAAAGTATTATAATATAAAATAAATTAGTATTTAGTAAATTTCAGTTTTAAATCTAAATAAGTTATAGTGCTTGGTAAATGAATACTAAATTATTGTAATTTAACTATAATAACTAAAATAGACACGCTACCAAAGTTTGCATTTTTTTATTATTTATATATATTTTTAAAATAAATTTTTATATGATTTTCAATTTTTTAAATAAATATGCCTTCAATTTAACTTCATTTTTTTTTTTGCTTTAGATTATTTATTAAATATGAAGAGAAATATATAGTTGTAATTAAAAAAATGGTATTATTTAAATTTAAAAAATGGGTTACATTCCATTGATCAATTTGAAAAGTTAGGAAATAGATTTTGATTGTGTGATAGAAATACTATATATAAAATTATTCTTAATTTCTTGAAGGAAAAAATTGAAAATTAAAAATCTATTATAAAGTAACATTTGATTCTACGAGAATCTACTTTTAAAAGCTAGTGGGAACAGATTTAAAAAAGTGTGAATGAACGTGTGTTTTAAAAGGTGATTTTAACAAATTCATTTACAATTTGTTTTACCAAACACAAAAGACAACCAATATTACTTTTTAATCACTTTTAAGGCTCTTAGAATCAATCTTAAATGCAATCTGAATTTAGTTGATGAGTAGATTGAATTTTATTTGTTAAATAACATATGGCTACAAGTTTGAATATGTTAATAAACTAATATTTTAATAACGTATCAACTCTATGTTAACAAATTTTAACAAAGTTTTTATGAAAGGATTTAAATATGTTAAAAGTAAAATTGAAAATTTTAAAATATTAATCATCAGTTTTTTTTTTTTTTAGTTTAACAATATTTGAGATAGGGAGATTTAAATCTTTAATTTTTTAGTTGAAGATGTCAATTACCAATGAGTTAAACTCACTTTAAGCCTTAGTCATTAAATTGAAAATGATCTAACATATTAGATGATTTTGTATATTTAATTGGAAGAAGAATACTATAGAAGAGGTAAGTAAAATTACCGATTTTATTCCTTATCCGATTTGGCCATGGTCTTTGAAGTTTGAACCATCTTTTAAGCTGATTTCGTCATAATTGATATTAAAAGCAACCACGTGATAGGACACAATTATTGGGCGTCGTATTAAATTATAAAGTGGACTACATTTAGGACTAAATTTGACCCATATTTAAAAGGTTAAATTATCAAAAATATCCTTACATTATATAGGTAGTTTCAATTATATCCCGAACTTTGAAAAGTTTCATTTTAACTCTTGAACTTTGAAGTTTGTTTCAAAATAACTCTTGAAAGCTTTTTCTATTAAATTTATGGACGAAAAATGACGTATTTACATATATTTTGATTTTTTTTTCAATGTATATGTTCAAATATGTTCATATAAGCAACCATACAAATGTAAACACATCATTTTTCGTCTATGAATTTAATGAGAAAAATCCTTCAAGAGTTGTTTTGAAACACACTTCAAAGTTCAAAGATTAAGATGAAACTTTTCAAAGTTTGGAGCATAATTGAAATCAATTTTATAGTTTATGAGTATTTTTGATAATTTAACCTATTTAAAATTGGATAATTTTGAGACGTCTGAAAAGTTGTTGAATTGGTGTACGAATCATAACATTTTAATTACAGTGGTGGGTAAAATCTCTGCACTGCTAAGTTAACTAGTGATGACTAACCTAAGAAATCTTCGATAAATGAATAAATATTAAATTACATAACCGGTCCCTATAAATTTACATAATTTTAGTTTAGTCCATGCTTTTTAAAGTTTCAAATCGATCACTCTAATTTAGTTTCAATTTGAATTCTAAAGATACATCTTTGGATGTTTTTTAAAATTTTGTATTTATTGTTTAAAAGCTTTCAATAGGTCAATCAATTTTCAATTTAGTCTTTCAATTGATTGATACCAAACTTACATAGTATAATATTTAGTGAATTGGAAGAAATTTAGAGAAAAAATGTCATTTAAGAGAGAAGTTTATAATTCTCCCTCCAAATTTCTAAGAAATTGTAATAAGATTTAAAACTTTTATTTTAGATGACTTTTTTCCTCTAAATTTCTGCTAATTTTCACTTAGTAACATAACATGTAAGTCTATTATCAACTAATTCTAACACTCATAAACAATGAAAAATTAAAGCTCAATTTGATAACTATTTTGTTTTTTGAAAATTATTCAATAATTGTTCCTCAAAAACTAAACACATTTGAATTCTAAACTAAATTTAAAAAATAAAACCAAGTTTTTAAATAGTGTTGGGAGTGGGACCAAAGTTCCACATTGGCTAGATAAGAGGAATATCATGAGTATATAAGTAAGGGACAATATCTCTATTGGTTTGAGGCCTTTTGAGTGAAACCAAAAGTAATGACACGAAGGTTTATGCCCAAAGTGGACAATATCATACCTATGTGGAGGATCATTGTCCTTAAGAAAAACTACTTTTTTTAGTTTTCAAATTTTGGTTTGATTTTTTTTATAAAAAAAAAAACGTTTTGGAGAGAGATAATTTGTGGTTGAAACAAATGATAAATTTTATAAGAGTAAGAAATCCTTTCTAACAAGAGAAATGGAAAGTTTATATGATGTTGCCGAGTGGTATAATCATCTATAGATATGTTTAGTAATTTTGGTTTTTATAATAAAAATTTCTTCACAAAAATTTGATGAGAGATTGGCCACTTTGTAGATAGAAGTGAGATTTTGGGCTTCGAAGAAAAAGAGAAATTGTAACATTCAATTTATTGTATTGACAAGAAACATGTTTTTCGAAGAGTGTCCCTTATTTTTCATAAATTTTTTAAGAAAATTATAATTGGTAGCAAAAAATATTAGGATATTTGTAAATCTAGTCATGATTTTTGAGATTTGTAAATACAACAAATTTTTTTAAAATCTGATTTTCATTTTTTTATTATTCCAATTTTTTCCTCATTGGTGTATCAGCAATGTATATCAGTAGTATATATGATATACTTTATATTTGGTATATCAGTAGTATATCTGATATATTTTATATTTGTATATTAGTCAACTGATATATACCTAAAACGAAGTATATTATTAATATATTACTGATACACTTCTTCTTAGGTATATCAGTTAAATGATATACTCTCTATATATTCGTAGCATATTAGGGATGTTTTGCATATTTAGTTTATCACTAATATACTTCATTTTAGATATGTTCATATCACTTATATACTTAACATTGAGTATATCAGTAGTATATTAATGATATACACTATGTTAGGTATATTGTTGGTCTATCAGTAGTATATCACTGATATACTACTGACAAACTTCATATTGAACAACGCCTGTAGGAAATAAAGATCAGTAGTACACTAGTGATATACTCTATATTATATATATATCATATGCGAGTTATTAATATACTTAGGATCAACTTCATATAATTATATCAGTAGTATATCAATGATTTACTATTTGTTAGGTATATCGTTAGTCTATTAGCAGTATATCATTGATAGACTACTAATATACTTCATATTGAAAAACGCGTGCGAAAAATACAGGAGTATTTTTCTCATGATCAACTTCATATAAGTATATTAGTAGTATATTAATGATTTACTCTTTGTTAGGTATCGTTAGTCTATCAGCAATATATCATTGATAGACTACTGATATACTTTATATTGAAAAACGCACGCGAAAAATATAGGAGTATTTTTTACTTTTCGCTCCGTCCGTATGGATTGGGCCTTTTTTTTTTTGCTATTTTTGCAAATTGAATAAACGGGTAACACAACTGCAATTTAGGTTTTTTTTTTTTTTTTTTTTGCTATTCATGCAAGTGGCCCAATTTTTTAAAATAAAATTTAAAAACAAAAAAATAACCATTTGTTATTTTTGAAAATAGGCTATTTTAGATGGTTTTTAAAATCATTTTTTAAAATAAGTAGGAAAATTTTCATCTCTACCCCATTAGTATTCCACGATAATCAATATTACCCCAACCTTTGTTTCTTTCAAAAATACCCTCGGACTCAAATATAAATTATTAAAATAATAAAACATAGTATTTTACCAATTTAACCTTGAGATTTCACAACCACGATTTGAAAGCTGAAATTCCTAAAAATAAAGCACAATACATTTTCAAATTAAAATTATTTCTTCCAAAAAATAAGGGACATCTGCATTTTTATTTCAAACTTGATTTTCAAATTGAAACTCACCATTGAAATTCCTCAAATCATGCACTTCAATATTCACAAGACTTCTGTCTTCAAAAAAAAACTTTTCTACTGCATTCTTTGTAATCTCTACAATTGGTAGAACATTGATAATATCTATAATTGATAGAACAATATCGATAATCTGTATAACTAATAGAACAACATATCTAATATTACATATATTTTTTAGATAAATTAATATAATTATATTTTATTTATGAATGTTCTACCATTTGAATCTATATCAATTGATATTCATATTCATGCAAATATAAACAAACTAAAAAAAATTACCCCATGCATTCTCAAACCAACGGATATAACCATTTGATATACAAATAACCATGAAAATGGTTCAAATCCCAACTAGCATGAAGAAGAAAAGAAAAAAAGATAGAAGAAGAATAAAATATAATTTATCTCATATTCTAGTAAGAACAAGTTGAAATAAAAGTAGACCAAGTAGGGCAACATGAAGTCAAAGGTTAAACTTCCTATACGAATAAAAAAAAGACTTATATACACAAATAAAATATAATAAGAAGAAAAACAAAAACAAAATTTGGGCGGAGAAAGCTGGAGGGTCGGCCTCCTATAAAAGTTTCGACAAATTATGTCGGCCCATGTAATTACTGGTTTCGACAAGCTGGAGGAATTTGAAGCAGCAAGACTGGCATTATTCTGAGAAGCAACCACAGCTGCCAATTGAATAGGTGGATGGCGATCTTGATAGCTATAATTCATACGATTATAGCAATCCAAGGCATTATGCCCTGGTTTTTGAAAGATTTGACACAAAACACCTCGTAGAGATGAAGTATCTTGGGATGATTTTTCAGAAGAAGCAACAAGTGGCAACGGATTTACAGAAAAACCACGACCGCGACCACTATTTACTGGTTTTCCACGAATTGGAGTTTTGATTTTTCCAGAGAAACCTCGACCCCGACCAAAATTTGGATTAACATTCTAATTTCGAGATGTCTGTGCAGCAAGAAGAGCATTTGGAGTAGAAAATACCTCATCCCGTTTGAGTTTCTTCTCAATGGCCGTAGCTTCGGAATTAAGGAGAACATGAAGTTCGATCGGCAAAGGTGATTGGAGATGCGCGTGTACGAATGGACATACGAAGAGTATTGAACTCAGTCGAGAGGCCATTGAGCGCGTATATAACGAGATCTTCATCTTCAATGACAACATAGACATGCGCCAATTTATCCGTCAATTCTTTAATGCACCGAATATACTTGATCAATTGTTTCTGAAGCAACTTTGGAAATAGACTGAAGATTAGTTTTGAGATTCAGAATATGAGTTCTTGAAACAGATGAGTAATGTTTAACAAGTGTATCCCACATTTCCTTTGCAGTTGAACAACCAAAACCATAAGCAAGTGCTGTCGATGAAAGAGTCGCGTTGAGTAGTGTCATTAGGGCATGATCTTTGGCGATCCAATCTTCATATACCAAGGAAGAAGAATTGGTAGGTTTAGCAACAAATCTGTCAATAAAGCCGAACAACTTGTGAGCAACCAGAATCTTGTGCAATTGAAAACGCCATAGCACGAAATTGGTGGAATCGAGTTGGATCGATACCAGGTTACAGATGTTTGAGAGGAGAAAGATCGGTGAACCTAGATATCTTTGGAGGAGGAATCGGCCATTGAAGGATCGAGAATCGAGAATCAAAGAGAAGGTATCATGAAAGACAAACATGTGCAAGAATGGAGACGCGTGGAAAGGATCGATGACGTTAGTCAACCAAAAACTGATACCATGTAGTAGTCTCTCATTCAAAGGAGAGAGAGAGTGATTCTCATTTCACATTCAAGGAGTCAGTACATGAGCATATTTATAAGGCTGTTTACAAAGTACCAGAAGGTAAGTATTTCAACTAAATAACAACAGAATAATAACAGACTTATCAGGCCATATGTCTAGATTGCCATACAGCAGTAGCCAATCAAGAGCGAGAGTGGCATATTTAGCCAACCGCGACCCTTTTAAGTTTGTAACGTTGCTCCTCCTTCTGCCTTTCAAGTACTGCCCAAAAAGCCTTCTCTCTTTTTTTTTTGAGAAATGGAACCTTCATTAACACTAGAAAAGGTTAGGTACAATCAACCACCTCATTTAATACAGAAGCAGAGAATCCCAACAGATCACCGATGCTTCTTCCAAAATGGTAGAACAATCAGTGAGTTCATTTTGAGAATTACGACACTGAGCCCATCGAACTCGCCAAAACTTCAATCTCATCAGATAAGTTTCTGATTTCAGAAGTCTTTGTTTAAAATGGAGATTGATTACTTCTTCTTCTGCATCAGATTCCACGATGATCCGAGAAAGAGGACCAACAATCGCGCTTTAATACTTCACTCTCTTCTTATTTATCTTTATTTTTCAAATCCCTCTATGTTTTACAAGTTTTTAATTGAATTTGAAGTTAAATAACATTATGGAAATTGCATATTAGAATATTAAAGAACATTTGAAGAAGCTTGTGAATGAAATATCAAGTGTTATCAGTTATGTGATGATAATTAAGCTGGATTTTATGATATTTTTATAACCCATCGTTTTAAGTTGTAAAACCCAACTCAAACTAATCCGTAAATTTTGGGGTGTTTGGTTTTACTGGATATTTCGATCAAAACTTACACCTCATGCTTGTTATGTTAACTTGAGTTGTTTAGCTCTCTACTATGTCTTCAAATTGACGACCTGAAATTTTCGAACTACTAACTCAACTCATACAATTTGAGTTTTGATTTATAATTAATTTAGGTTTAGAAATATGAATGAGCTTAAAGTGAGAGTGAATCTTAGGTCCCGTTTGTTTCACTAGTTTTGAGATGAGTTGTGGCAATGATATAAAAAATCAATGTTTGTTCAATTGATTTTTACTTTTTAAAACCGAAGTAATTATTACCATGGATAAAAATAATCCATGAACCATGGAATTTTATTATCCACGTAGGAGATGGATTTTTTTTACTTAGGACTTTTTTTCTTGGAAAATGGAGAAGAGAGGAGAGAGAATAGAGAGAAAAGTAATAATAAACTCCAAAATATTAATTATCATCCATATCCAAACACATGCATGAATTATTTTTATCAATGGGTAATAATCACTTGGGTTTTTAACTCCTAGATTTTTAACTTCCAGATATTTTATATTTAAAAAATATTTACGATCCAAACGGACCTAAAGATTAATAAAAAAGAAGTTATGATTGTATATTATCCTGAGTTGAGGTTAATTTAATCTAACAAAAAATCGAAGTAGTTCAATCGAGTTTAGAAAAAAATGAATCTAATATAAGAAATTAGTATAATATTCAAACTTTTTTTTATTTTAGATGACTTATTTTCCTTTCTAATTCACTCAGGATTATATCACATACGTTTATCAACTATTTTAAACATTCATAAATCATGAGAAACTAAATTTAAAAAATTAATATGTCAAAACTTTTTAAGAGTAAAAAATAAGAGAAAAATGAGTGTGAATTATTCGAGGAGTGAAAAATAATTTAGTCAAAATATCTAAAAGACCAAACATTACAATTATAATTTAGGTTTAAATACTATTTTGATTTTGTAGTTTATGCTTTAATTCATTTTGGTCTTTGTACTTTTAACTATTGTTAATTTTAGTCTTGTTAATCTACTGTTAGTAAATTAACAATAAATTAATAGATTGATGATGTGACATTTTTTTACTGAGATAGTAACCCTTACGGGGTGTTTGGCCCATGGGTTTGGGTTGGAATGGTTTTGGGTTCCAAACCCAAAACCATGTTCGGCACAAAGTGTTCAAAACTCTTGGTTTTGAAACACAACCCCATGGGTTACAACAGTGCAACTCCATGGGTTTTTGTCATGTTTTCCTCTTCCACTTGTTGTTTTCCATTTCTGAAAACCACTTCGACAACAACTTCGGTGACAACTCCGACAACCACCGACAAAGACAACTTCGACGACCGCACCGGCGACCTGACCACCGCTGACAACTACCTTCGGCGACCACTGCGATGAGAACTCTAGAGACGAATCTGACGACCACCCCTGCGACCTAACCATCCCAACAACTTGACGCCTTGATGACCTAACTACCTTAACAACTCGACTTGCTCGAACCACTGCCAATGACAATCTGACAACCACTCCGATAACCCCAACCATCTAGCAACCTCCCCGACAACCACTTAGTGACCACTCCGATGACCCGACCACCCTAGCAACCCGACCACCCCAATGACTACTTCGGTAATTACTCCGACAACCTGACAAACTCAATCACCCAAAACCACCGTTGACGACCACTCTAGTGACCACCCTGGTGACCCAACCACCTAGCAACCCGACCACCCTAATGACCACTCCGACAACGACTCCAATGACTCGACCACCAGACAACCACCCAGCAATCACTCGGATGACCTAACCAATCATATGACCACTCCAGCGACCCGACCACCCAACAATTACTGTCGACAACCACCCAACGACCACTCCGGCGACCTGACCACCGTGCAACCACCACTGGCGACCACCTCGGCAACCCAACTACCTCATCAACCTGATCACCCCAACGATCATCCCAACGACTCGACCACGTAGTCAATTTTTTAAAATGTTAAAATAAAACTAAAAATGGCTACTAAACAAATTGTTAACCCAATATATTTGAAATAGGTTTCAAAATACTGTGCAAAATAAAGTTTCTAATATTTTAATTTCTAAAATAGAATTCAAATTTTATAACTCATTTATCCTTAAAATAGATTTCAAAATACAGTGCGAAATTTTGTTTAAATTCCATAATTTCTTAAATAGACCTCTAATGTTTTATTTTTTTAAAATAGAGTTCCAAAAATATGTTTATGAATACTTTGTAAATAGAGTTTTAAATTCCCTAATTTCTTAGATAGACTTCCAATTTTTTAATTTCTAAACTAGAGTTCCAAAAATAGGTTTCTGAATACTTTGTGAAATAGAGTTTTAGATTCCTTAATTTATTAAATAAACTTCTAATTTTTTAATTTCTAAAATAGAGTTCCTAAAATAATTTTCTGAATACTTTGTAAAATGGAGTTTTAAATTCCCTAAATTTTTAAATAAACTTCCAATTTTTTAAATTTCTAAAATAAAGTTTTTGAAGAGTTATTCATGTTTAAAAATCTCTTATTAAACCTGCTTGTTTGAGTGCTTTTGGTGATTTTTTGTTGTTAAAGTCCCAAGTTTTGTATGTGTTTGATGTTAAGAGTGAATTTCTTTTAAGATGTGAAAATGGTCTACTTTTGGCTAAGACATGAGTTTAATTTATTGAATTTTGCTTCAGGTGAAGAGCTTTGAAAACAATGTTGAGAGAGATGAATTTGGAGAGATAAGTAAAAATCCTTGTTGAAGCATCTCTTTATTAAAAGAACCACCTGATTCACATGTGCAAGAAAATTCATTAATTGAGTTGTTCACCTATGTATTAGAATTGTCCAACCAACCCTGAATTCAAGGCTTCGAATGAGGTATTTAGATGAGACACTTTGGACGGAGAAACGAAGGAAGCTACGAAAAGGGAGAAAGAAAAGCTGAGCAAGACTATCTACATTGGGAAATGGAACATATCATGCTTTCTTATTTGTTCTAGGATTCGTACCCATCCGTTCTTTGCATTCTCCCTAGATTGGAAGTATGATTACTGTGTGGAAGTGTAAGGGAGAACACCTGGAACCCGATCCCCCATGGACGAAAACTCGATGCCTTCATCACCTTTAGCTACTACTTAGTTTTAATTCAGTTTGTGTTTTGGACAACTATTGCTATTTTTTTTCTTCATTCTTTTCAGCTTATGTATTATGATATTATGAACATCGGACCTTCATTTGCATTATGGATTTCCTTTACTCCAGCAACATCATTCTTCTTTCCTACGTATTAATTATTTAAAATATATGTCCTTACTAATGTTATTTAATTTTACATCATCATGAATAGAGTGAATGAGATACTTGTACAAACTATACATTTATAATTAACTATGCTTGAAACAATTGATCCACATAATTGGTTAAAATATTGATATGCAATTCAGTAAACAATTATCAAGTAAAAAAATGGATCTGGAAAAAAAAACCTAAAAAAATTGTTTAAAAAAACAGCCTAAACAAACCTAGCCCAGCCCAACCCAACCCTGCACCCCAAACACAGGTTTCAGCAAACCAACCAAACCCAACCCTGCACCCCAAACACAATAATCAGGAACCCCAGGGTTTCTGATTCCATCCAAGGATTCCCAGGGTTCTTGATTCCAAACCAGCACGCCAAACATCCCCTACGTGGTTGCCAAATAAGTGGGGTCGGGTCGAATTAAATCTCTATATTATCACGATTTCTTTGAGGTGTTTGCCAAATATGTGGGGTTGGGTCAGATTAAATCCCTATATTTCATGATTTCTTTGAGGGGTTTATTCTTTGTGTCTTCTTCGTGGTTTTCCATGGCATCCAACAAATGCAAACCGCGGTGGTGGAGATTTTTTATACAGATGAAGAAGAGGTTGGATTTGAAATAGGGAGCAGTATAGGGGCGGATCTAGGATTTTAAGTCAGACACAAATATATATAAATGCAATTTTAAATGCATTGATATATTGTTGGGAATGACTACAATGGGCCTTTGGTCCATTACAAGTTTTTACAAGAAAGTGTGAGTGTTGTCCCACATGGAAAGATTTTGAGTTGGGAAGTGGGTTTATATACTAGAGCATCTTGGAAGGCTTGCAAAATGTGGATAGAGTGGTAGTAAAATCTCTCTTCACACGCGTGAGCCGTCGTCCGTCCGATCGGACGGGCAGGTTTGGGATATCGCGCTTGCACATAAAAGGAACTAATATTTTATTACCTTTCTATCCAATTTTTGGCATTTAATTTTGTTACCGTTTTACATTAATGTTTGCTAAATTTTTGGATCTGAAAACATTTCCTTCTTCCAATAAAATACAAATCCAGATCCAGTGAGAAAAACGATCTTCTAGACCATCTTCTTCTTTCTTTTCTTTCTCAATTTCCTTCTGGTTCATTTGTATTCTGAGCACGTTATTTTGATTCCAATCCTCCTCTAACGAGTGCACGTTCGAGGGGGGTGTTGCGTTAACCTTGGGGAGCAACCGGCAAAACACGATTCGCACTGAGGTTATGCCGAATTTTCTTTCAAGGCCTGTATCCCACGGAACAACGATTACATTCTGGTTTTCTTCGACATCAATTTGAAAGCAAATTTTTTTTTCTCAATGTCGATCAAATCTGGAAAGGTCCTTCCAGATCTGTCAAAATTGGAGCCTCTAGACGGAGCTAATTACCACCGCCGGTCCCAGAAGTTACTGATCTTCTTTGAGCAATTGGAGGTTGCTTCCAGTGATCTAGAAACATCCAAGGATGCTGATCAATCCAAACGAGCCTTTGACGTTGATCCTGATAAATTCGAGAAGGACAATAAGATTGTCCGAGGCCATCTGCTTAACCATATGACAGATTCACTATTCGATCTGTTCGTCATCCAGAAATTTGCAAAGATAATCTGGAGCACAATTGAATCCAGATATGGTGGAGATGATGCGGGCAGGAAAAAATATGTTGTTGGTAAGTGGCTCCAGTTCTAGATGATAGACGAAAAACCAATAATGGAACAAGTCCATGAGTATGAGAACATGGTGGCCAACGTACCGTCCAAGGGCATGAAAATGTGTGAAATTCTTCAAGCAAACGTGCTACTTGAAAAAAATTTCACCTTCCTAGAGTGACTACTGTAATCATTTGAAACACAAGAAGAAAGATTTGACTCTGCAACAACTGATCAGCCATATGCGCACTGAAGAAGCCAACAGACAGAAAGATAAGCTGAATTCTGAATTTTTGAATTCTCTTAATGCTAACTTCATTGAATCTTTTGTTGCTTCAAAAGACAGGTTCAAAAATAAAGGAAAACAGATTGTGAGAGAAAAACCATCGTAGAAGAAGGGACATCAATTCAAAGCTGTCGGTGGACGAATTGAGAAGTCCAAACTGATATGTTATGTTTGTGGCAAACTGGGACATAAATCCTATCAGTGTAACCAGAGGAAAGGAAGGCCGAATCAAAATCCTAGAGCTGCCAGACCTGCTCCACAAGCCAACATTGTGAAAGATAACATCATTGCTGCTGTGGTTGTGGAGGCAAATCTGGTAGTAAAATCTCTCCTCACATGCGCGTGCCGCCGCCACCGTTGGTCCGATTGGACGGGCGGGTTCGAGTTCGAAAAATTGCGCTCGCGCATAAAAGGAACTAATTTTTTATTACCTTTCTATCCAATTTTTGGCATTTAGTTTTGTTATCGTTTTACATTAATGTCTGCTAAATTTTTGGATATGAAAATGTTTCTTCTTCCAAAATGTTTTTCTTCATTTCCATTAAAATATTGATTCAGATCCAATGAGAAAAACGATCTTCTAGACCATTCTGGTTTTCTTCGACATCATATATTATAACATTCAAATTAAATAATATTAAAGTTAAATAACAAAGTTTAGTTCATGAACTTTCAAGTTTGTGTCGATTTAGCCCCTAAACTTTTAAAAAATGTTTAATAAGTTCTTGAACTTTCAATTTTATGTCCAATAGGTCCCTGAATTTTGAAAAATGTCAAATATATTAATTAAAACTTTCAATTTTGTGTCTAGTAGGATTCAACATTTTTTTAAAATTCTTATATCTAATTAGACACAAAATTGGATGTTTAAGTCCCATTAGACATAAAATTCATTTTTATATCTGATAGCTCAATTAATTTTTTAAAATTTTGAATATGTCAGAGACCTATTAGACATAAAATTGAAAGTTTAGGGACTTGGTAGACATTTTTAAATTTCAGACCCTATTAGACTAAAAATTGAAAATAACCTATTAAATACTTTTGAATTCAAGGGACCAAATAGACACAAACTTAAAAGTTCATGGACTAAACTTGTAATTTAACCTAAGATTGATTACACAACTATAAGAAACGGCCATTATACAATTATCTATAAAAATATATAAGCAACTAAAAGAAACTCGAAATATTTATCTAAAGGTTTTTTTAAAAAAGAAATTAAGGGCTCGTTTGGTTTGTGATCCAATTTCATTTTTATGTGTTCAAAAATAAAAAAATAAAATAAAAAAAACAAGAAAATGTTGAGAATACATTTGGTACACTTATTTTCAAAAATAGTTTTAAAAAACAACTTTGAAGTAGCCCATTTTCGATCTATGTTTTTAAAAATTATGAAAACAAAAGATACACTCTTTAGAAAACACGTCGTCAACACAACAAATTGAATCTTACGATTTTCTTTTTTCCTTCAGAACTCATAAGCCCACTTCTATCCACAAAGTAGATATTTTCATCAAAATTTTAAATTATAGGCCCCGTTTGCCACTTCTATCTACAAAGTAGATCTCTCACCAAATTTTTATTATAAAAAAGATCAACAAACCAAAGTTATTAAACATTGTATAAACATAAATTCTAAAAAATTTTCATATCTTCCTTTTCAATAAATGATTTCTTTTCCTTTCTCTTGTAGGAAAAATTTTATTTTCTTTTCTCTTGTTGGAAAAGATTTCTTCCTCTTATAAATTTCACTGCTTTTATTTCAAGAAACCAAAAACCTGTTCTTTGCAATCCCTTCCTTCACTATCTCTCCTATCTCTACTATCTTCCTTTCTTTTTCCGACCAATAATTTTAAATTTGTTATAATAAGAAATAATTATATTAATTAATTTTTTTTCTTAAAGAATTAATTCTATGAAACACATATTAATCTTTTCCTACATTTTCAAATTTCAACCAAACATAGTTTTTAAATTTTGAATTCAAATTTAAAATTTTTAAATTAGAATCAAACTTGTTTTCAGATATAGTGAAAATAAAGATTTTGTTTTTGTTTTCTACTGACTCTCTATTTTTTAAAAGAAATTTTTGGATCACATACCATATAGGGTCTAAGTTTTTTATGTAATTAATTTTGCTAAAGTAATTTACTAAGAATTTGAAAAATATATACGTTTTTTGGTGAATATATTTGTATATGTCTTTGTGATATATATATCATCTACTAAGTCTAATACAAATATAAATACTAATAACAACATTATAACTTAGTTTGAAAGTTTAAAAAATATATATATAGTTTGAAAGTGAAATAACTTAGACCCCATTTGATAACTATTTTATTTTTAATTTTTAGTTTTAAAAAAATAAGTTTATAAATACTTTCTACCTCCAAGTATCTTTGTTTTGTTATCTACTTTTCTTGATTTAAAAAACTAAGTCAAGTTTTTTTTTTTTTTTTTAAAGTAGTTTTTAAAAATTTATTTTTGAAATGTGACTAAAATTTCAAATGTTTACTTAAAAAATAAATATTTTCCACGTTTCTGATTTATGTATCTCAGAGTGCAACCAAGTATTATTCTTTTCAAAAAACAAAAACAAAATAGTTATGAAATGGATCTTAATTGATTTAAATAATTTGTATAAATTATTTTATTTACAGACCGTCCTCAAAATATGTAAATTGAAACTCCAATATCGTCGATATTTTAATCCTTTATTGAAGCTAAATGAGAGATATAAAAACCATGAAAACACGAAAAAGAAACCTGAAGAAACGTGAAATTTGGGGATTTAATCCTATCCTATTTATTAAAAGCAGATCAACAGCAACGAGAGGACCAACCAAAATGAACAGATATCGAAGTAGTATAAAAATAACTACTTTTTTTTTATGCAGAGAACCAGTTGAAACAGAAGAAGAAAATACTCCAAAAAAATAAAAAGAAAAACAAATTCTTGGGATAAGAGAGAGTTGGAGGGTCGGCCAATTGGGCCAACCCTATGAAGTTTCCACAAATTATGTCGGCCATATGTCTAGATTGCCATACAGCACTCGCCAATCAAGAGCGAGAGTGGCATATTTAGCCAACCGACCCTTTTAACTTTCAATCGTCGTATCAGCCCATATTTATACTAGCCCGCTCCCTCCTCCTCCTTCTGCCTTTCCGATGTGGGTCTAACTTCTCACCATCCCAACAACTTCCTTTGTCTCTCTATTTTACAAGCTTCTAACTCTATTTAAATACATACCGTATTGAATGATTTCTTTAATAAATGACATCTAAAGTGTCTTTTCATAATACTCATGGGTGTTTATGAGTTGGGTTTTATGATATTTTTATAACAATCTTTCTTCGATTATAAACTCAACTCAAACCAACCACTCAATTTTGGGGTTTTGGTTTTGTTGGATTTTGATCAAAACTTACACCTTATACTTGTTCTATTAAGTTGAGTTGTGTTGCTCTCAACTATGTCTTTAACTTTTACCACCCCTAAACTTGTTAAGTTGTATCAATTTTCACCTTAAACTTTCAATTTCATCAAATTAACCCTAAACTTAGACAAGTGTTGTAATTTTTACTCTCTATTCAATTTCCGCTAATTCACCTACTAATTTTAATAAAAAACAATGTGAAAATCTCCACAAACTCCCTAATTTCAATAGAATCAAAGTTTGCATAAAATTAAGTGTATATCTCAAGAATTTAATGACATATTTGCCCCATTAATTTTTTCACTTCAATAATTCAAACATAAAGATTGCATTGCATGCTCATGGGTACCAAGAAACTGAACCAGTGGTTGGATTCGATTTTGTGTATTAGATTCGATATCTTGATTTACCTTTTGAGAAAATCATCCATTTTCAGTTCAATTCAGTTTTAAAATTGAGAAAACCAGTCAAAATCAAGTCGAACTGATGATATATATATATGCTTTTAAAAATGATTTACTTGGCGGCAACACATCAACGATTTGGCCAACACGTCATTTGCCACATTGGCCTTGTTTGGGCCCAATTTTTTTTATTATTCTTTTTTGATAATCGGGAGTCGGAGCTTTGCTCCCCTATACCCACCGAGACACCCGCACCAGCCCCAATAACAATGGGCTACAAAAAAAATATAAAGTTGAGCCCAAAACCAAAAAACTAAACTGATTAATAGCCGAACTGAGTAGAATCGAATCGAACGGTTCTACAGCTTATTGGACATTGGTTTGTTTCTAGATTTGCAAAAACCAGTAACTTTGGTTCAGTTCGGTTCTTGATTAGGCCCAAAATTGAAGAAACTGAACCAACTATCATCTCTATTCATCAATAGGAGACACTTCAAGTTGCCAAGATATCAACATCCAAAAAGGATGCCTATAAACATATAATTCTACAAATAAGGTGGTCAATTGAATTAAAGATTCTAATCCTCTGCAAACAGTTTGAATGGAGAAAAACATGTGCCTAAATCCCTTCATATTTGGTCTGTAATCACTAATTCCCAATTCCAACTCCAACAACATTTGACAGACAAAAGAGTACTACAATTCCTAAATGAGTAAATCTATTATTACAAAAAGGAATTATTAAATAAGAAACTTTTTGAAAACCCACATCAATATCCAGCAATTCAATCCCACCTTTCCACCCAAGACCTGACCCGAGTGAAGGGAATGGAAAGGAACGATTTCAAGTTGAAGTAGTAGCTTCTCTTACATGTCTAGTTCGTTTTGGCTTTGTGTGCCCTCTTCTTCTGTTGCCTCCTCGAAATGGAGTTCTTCGTTCCGATGAAGAAGAGCAATGCACCAGCAAGTGCCACGTGCTGCAAAGCGAAAAAGAAAAACAAATCATAACCCAGAAAAATGAAGTTTTGCAGGGGACATGTATGAATTGGCTTAGTGTGAAAGCAAATCAATTCGATCAACTGACCAATAAGAAATCATTCAATAGTATGCTGAATTGGGACTTCTCACGACCATAGTTGAAGAAATCATATAGAATTGGGCTGCTAATTGCCAAGTAGAGAAGCTGCATAAAGAAACAAACTTTGCTGATAAGGGGAAAAAGCAAAAACTCCAAAGAAACTACTACATAATAAAGGCATATGCAAAAAGAGGCAAAGCAAATTCTACCAGAAGATAAGCTCCGAACGGACTCCCAAATACAAAGAGAAGGCCACCGATGCCTTTAAGAGACAGAAATCCAGCAACTAAATGGGAAACCTGTAAAACGAACTCGCAATCTGAATACGACGGGAAAAAGTATGAAGATTCAGCAGTCCAATTTGCAGAAGAACCAAAGCTTACATCGATAACAGGTAGGTCGAATCCAAATCTAGCGGAGATGTTTCTCCTAAAAGTGTTCAACTTCGGTAGCAATTCCTTTGCAGCAGGTCCACCATCAGTGCCAAATTCATTGAACCTATAAATAGACACCTTATCAAAATCGACATAAACGCAGAAATTTGGAAGTTCGATCTTTATTCATCACATATTTCACTTGACATGAAGCATGAGAACATAGATCTAAGCCAATAGTTTTTGAAGTTATAGAAAACAATAATTAAAGGCACATTAGGTTTTAACAAGAAGCAAGAAGACAACATAGAAATACTTTATTTCACTGTTTGTTAGACAACATAGAAAGCTCAGTTTCTTATCAAAAAAGGAGAAAAGACACATTACATTTCCTTTACATATTATTTTTTTTGTGGTCACCTGAATAATGTTTGACAAGAAACCCGCGGAAAAACGGAGAAATGAGAAGCCTCTAAGATCAGCGTGTGGTAGAATAATTATTACCATTGAGGAGACAAGAATAGCATCATAGACTTCAAATAACATGTTCTAAAAATATAGCTAAAAGAAGAATTACAGACTCAATTATCCTTTTTATGGTGAAGAGGACGGCCAGATCTATTTTTCAAGGTACGGCATTATTGAAAAGTTTCCAATCTAAATTTGAAGTTAAAATTTATTCCTTAGCAAACAGAAGATCGTAGAAACGAGCAGAACATAAATATATCTAACAAAACTTAAGCAACACTACACTTGTATTGCATGAAAGGTGAAATTTGAAAACCTTTGCAATTGTTTCTTAATTAAGATCGATTCCTAGAAAAGGATTTAGAAAGCTCCATCTGGTTGAAAACACAATAAATGAAATCAAGAACCTAAAACAATCTGGTAATTTCGTCCTTTCAAACTACTGAGCTGGAAAACAAATTATCACATGACGCATAATTCAAATGAATCAAATATCAATAATGACGCAAAAGTGAAGTGGGTCCTCAGGAATCTACTAAAACTGCAGCTTCTTAAGAATTCATCAAAATGCCCAATATTCCAAATCGAATCTCAAGAAGCGATGGCTCAAAATCCAACTTGTCAACAAACCCAGCAAAGAAAAAATCAGTAAAAACTTTCCAGTCCACACAAATGCAACAAATTGACTTAGCTTATCCCTTAAACCCCTCCATTTCTGAAAACAAAGAAAGCGGACTTACACTCCCGATTTCAAAAAGCACATTCAAATCGCCCAAAATGGCAAAAAAAGCGAGATCAACAAACAGAACATAAACCCCAAAAAGAAGAACAATAATCTTTACAATTCAAAAACTAAAACAACCCACAACGAAAAATATCAGTTAAAACACAGAGCCAGTCACCCAATACAAACCCCTGAAATCGATCATAATCATAAACAAATAAACAGAGAAATAGAATCAAAAGAAGCAGATCTAAAGTAAAAAACAACAGAAGAATCGGAGAGAGATGATTTAGTCCGATCTGAAAAAGTAAAGAGAGAGAGAGGGATTACATTTGCCAAGCGGAGAGGATGAAGAGGGAGGCAAAGAGGACCCGACCAAGGAAAGAGAAGAACCCCATTTGTAGAGAGAGAGAAGGGTTAATCTGAAACTTGGAGATTGTGGAATCGGAATCGTAGAACTCCGGCAGAGTCCAACGGGCGAAATTATAGAACGAGAGCCTAAAATGGTAAAATTAAACCCCCACCAGATCGCTCGCCCAAACAGTACACAAACGAAATATGAGATTTTGGTTTTCAAAAAAACAAAAGAAAAAAAGATGAGGTTTTTCTATTCACACACCTTCGTCTCGATACACCCACGTTATCGACTAAAACCGTGTTGCCAAAACTTAAAACGAGCCATTCTTTTTTTTTTTTTTGGGTTAAATTATTAAAAATACTCTTAAACTATGTAGTTGGTTTTAATTATATTCACAAACTTTAAAACTTTTTATTTTAACCTTTAAAGTTTGAAGTTTATTTCAAAATGACTATTGAAAGTTTTTTTCATTAAATTCATGAATAAAAAATGACATGTTTGCATGCGTCTTTTTTTTTTTTTTCACATTTATGTTTAAATCTGTTCACATAAGCAATAATACAGATGTAAATACATTATTTTTTGTCCATGAATTTAACGAAAAAAAGTCTTCAATTTTCGTTTTGAAACAAACTTTAAACTTCTAGAGTTAAAATGAAACTTTTTAAAGTTTTGGTTATGATTGAAAGTGAAACCAAACCTTACTTTAAGGGTATTTTTAATAATTTAACTCTTTTTTTTAGTTCAAGAACATTTGAAATGGGAGGATTCGAATCTCTAATCACTTCATTGATGGTACATGCCAATTACCATTGAACTATGTTCACTTTCACAAAACGAGCCATATTGTAGATCATCAGTTTGAAATAGTAAAAAAAAAGAGTTAAATTATAAGCTTATTTTTTAAACTTTTAATCTTATGTTTAATAGAGCAATCTCTTAAACATAGAATTAAATTTTGTGTTTAATAGAATCTTAAGTTTTCAATTTATGTCTAATAAGTCCAAAAATTTTAAAAATGTCATATCCGTCAAGGACTAATTAGATATAAAATTGAATGTTCAAAGATCTCTTAGACAAAAAATCAAATATTTAGAGACCTATTATATATTTTTTAAACTTCAAAACCCTAGTAAACATAAACATAAAATTGAAAGTTCATGACCTATGATCCTATCCAATGCTTTTTTAAACTTGCCTAAATCTAAAAGATAAGGGCTTAAATTTGTAATTTAACTTAATTACAAAAAATTATAAAGTAATAATAACAAATATTGTGTATTAAAAATTAATAAATCTTTTTGTACTAAAAAATAACAAATATTTATTTTTCAAACAAAATATATGATGGACTTCACTGTCTTTTTTTTTTTTTTTTTTTTTTTTTTTTTTTGCAAAAAGAAGATATTTACTAGTTTTCATAATTTTTTCACATAATTTTTATTATTTGCAAAAAAAAAAAGACGTCATTTTTATTCACAGTAATACTAGAAATGCTAATTATGTATATTTTAGGTGGGTTGATCCATCTTGATTCTGTGGAAGATTTGTAATAAGAATACCAAATATATCATATTTTATTAGTGGATTTCAATTTCAATTTGATTTCTTTCCATATATATTTTTTCAAAAAAGGATCTCCTTCCATACTTTACTTTTATTAATCGATTTTTTTTTTTTTTTTGAGTTCAACATTTTTATTTTTTTTCAACATAAGAAAGGACGATAAAACAAAGCTAAAAGCAATATTTAAAAAAAAAAATGCTAAAAATAGTTTATTCTATGACATAAGATATACTTTTAAGTTTTAAGGGCAAAATCAATTTATACCCCTTAACTTTGAGGGTTTTGTCAATAAAAATCCTCATACAATATTTGTATCAATTTATACACTTCATTAGATTTTGTTTGAAAAACGTTAGTTTACACATATGCGAACATAAAATTATATCAATTAAACTCTTGAACTTTCATAAGTGAATCAATTTAAGCATTCGATTTGAAAATCGTCCATGCATCAATTTTCACACGATATATAGTTTTCTTAAAAAATCTAAACTCTCCATTTGAAAATCGTCAATTATTTGAAACGGATGATTTAAATTGATTCACTTATGAAAGTTAAGGAGTTTAATTGATATAATTCCACGTTTACAAATGTGTAAACTAACGTTTTCAAATGAAATCTAACAGAGAGTGTCAATTGATATATTTATAAAAGTTTAGGATTTAAATTGATACAATTATTAGTTTTAGAGTTTTTATTGATATAACTCCCAAAGTTTAAGGATATAAATTGATTTTTGCCCCACTTTTAAATATTTAGACATGAATATCAGTAGACTTTCTCAAATAAACTAAGAAAAAATTTATCGTCTAAACATATTCAATTTTGCTGGTGGAAAATATATTAATCACGATATAGTTTTATCCTTAATAGAGTAATATTGATAATGAAGTCAAAATATACAATTTTAAATGGGTAAACTACAAGCACTACGAAACAGGTAAATTACAAATAAATTTTTCATGATTAAATATTTACACATTTTGTTGTAAATACACTCTTTTTCTAAATTACTAAAATTCGACCATAAGGACAAATTTGAATTATAAAAAGAGTGAAAAGGTAAGTATGCAAAGAAGAGCTCAACACGGGGACGAGACGGGTCAAAACATACGGGGCCTCCAAGAAAATTAGAAGGAGGGAACTTGGGCCCAATTCCTCTGTGATCCCTGATCTTTTTTCAGCCTACTCCAACCTTTTTCCTCTTCCTAATTCCCCACTAATTCATCATTGTGTCCTAGAAAGGTCCTATCACAAAAATTAAGAGATAAGACAGGGCCAAAAAGCCCAATACAGATCACAACGGGCTGAAACCAAGCCGAAACTGAGTCAACGCAAGAAAGGAACGAGGAGCTGACTTGGGCTGGAGCCTAAGTACTTGATTGGCCTCGGCCTACTCATTACAAGGCCCTATTTTAGGTCTTGTTTCTTCTCTTCTTGGCTCGAGCCACCTTTGTCCAATCCAATTCAGTCCTTTTCCGTCTTATTCCTACGAGGAATCCTCCAAAAAACCTATAAGAGAAGTATTTAAGCTATCTTCTCAGAGGGAGAGAGATAAATTCATCCTCATTCTCTAAACCCTAACTTGTCACACACATTCACTCTCTGAGTTAAGCATCGAAGCCCGTGTGGCAAGCACCACACCGGTGTTCAGATCTTTCTTGTCTTGCAAGCCACGTTCTTCCCCCCAAACAAATCCAGCATTGTTGCCACGTGAAGGTCATGTGCGTTCTCCTGTCCAAAATTAGGCAGCAACAACATTTATATTTTAACTCAAAAAAAAATTACCTTTATATTTCAGTCCGATAATTTTAAATACCATTCTAATTCCACGTCATTATTTTTTAATATAACCTTTTATAGTGATGACCTCAAAAAAAAATTATAGTGATGAAAAGAAAAATTCCAAAAGCTAGATTTTCTTTTATTAAAGTATAATATTACTCTTTGAAAAAGCAAAAAAAAAATTACTATTTTAAAATCATAAATATAGGCATGTAATGGGGAGCCATGGCCCCATGCCTATTGTATATAATGTTGCAGACCAGATAAGGATTAATTATAACTATTTGGAAGAATTATTACTGTCACTTAATTTATTTACTTACAAAACAATATTAATAATCATATAAAGGGTCTTTGAGTAATTAATGTTGGATTAATCAGAGCCTAAATTAACTAGACTCTTATTAAGGTATATTATTGTAAAGTCTTTATTATAACCTTTGACTCTGTATTAAATTATGATGCACGATATTATTAAGAGTAAAAATTGAACCTAAAAGAACCAACTAAATCATTCTAACTGATGTTGATCACTGATTGATGTAGTTGGAAAAGGCATACTTAGATCAACAGACTGGACCAATTAACTTACTAAGAAAAAAAAACCTTCAACTCCTCACAATACGATGTTTTTGTCGATCTACCTCTAATAGTCATTTTTTTTCTTTCTTTCTTTTTAATATTACAAATCTTCTTCTCATTCCTGTCATACCCCTACTCGTTACTCTCTGTGTCATTCAAAACTCAACTCTCACAACCGCACACCTCCCTTTTTAAGTCTCAACTCTCACATGTGCAACAATTTTCACACCCATGTCAAGTCAAATTCAATTCTTCATGGATAGGTTTCTCTACCTCTCGATTCAACTCAAATTTGATTGACAAAACAAGCAATCTGTCCTTCAAAATTAGATGTTATAATTGGTCAATTGTTGGTGTCAGTTTGTGCCTAAAGCATACACCGATCAATTGATGTGTACATGTCCTCTCTCTCTATATATATAAGATTTAATGAATTTTTCAATTGTGTATCTAACGACTCTGTACATTACAATTATTTCAAAACAATCTAACCCAACGCTCAATCAATAACATAAATGAATTTAATCACATCGCATGTTGAGATTCGTTCTTAAGATTTTTCCACCCTTTATTAAAGGGCATTAAATAGATCACAAAAAGAGTTGGAAACTATCAATACAAATAAAATGTAAAAAGACATTATTACATGTAGCATTCAAAGAAGACCAAACAACTAATTATACTAGAATTCAATGTGAGCTATTTAACAATCCAACTCCAATGCACAACTTGGCCTCACCTACCTATGAGTCATTATCATTTTTTCTAAGGTGGAGTGGGATACAATTTATAATTAATTTATTGGTTTTTCGATTCAATAAAAGTTATTTTCTCATAGATTAAAGAGAATGGACTATCATTTTCTTCATTATTTTTTCTTTTTTTATTTTGAAAACATGAACTTGTCATAATACCTAACTATATCGACAAGGTTGCAATAGAGATTGAAGCTAAATAAATAAAATTTCATATTGAAAAAAGATTACGTTTATCGTACATAATACATGTAATTATTTATTTTATTTACGTGCATAAATTATGTGTTACAATTTTTTTTTATTTTGTGAAATTATTTGTATATCTACACATAAAATGTAGTTATATATAAATTCTATTTCATAGTGAGATACTCATTTCATAATAATGGTGTTTTGATTCCTTTTTCCTTTCCAAAAAACGACACATTTAAGAAAATAAAAGAGTAAGCTAACAATTTAAACAAACAAACAAATTTGTTATTAATTTAAAAAATATTAATTTATCCTATGGTGGTGGGACTGCCTACCTAGAATGAAAATTAGTGTAATGTAAATTTTAAGATCCTGTTAGCTTTTTCATTAGAATATTAGTGCGCAAAAGCTGATTTGAATACTCACCATACATATAAAAAAATACTCATAAATCATAACAACTAAAAAGAAGTTAATGATATTTAACGATTAAGTCATACTCAAGTTGCAAATTTTATTAGAGTGTGGGAAGGAAACAAATAAAATAGGTTAAATTTTAAGTGTAATCCTTCTGATAGATCTTTAAACTTTCAATTTTGAATCTCATAAGTCATTGCAGTTTTAGAATGTTTAATAAATCTTTTAATTTTCAATATTGTGTTACATGGACTCCTATTACATTGAACATTTTTGTAAAAATTCACATACTTACTAAACATAAAATTGAAAGGAAATATTCCTTCAATTTGTATTTAATAGATTCATAAATGTTTAAAAATATCAACATGACAAATGACCTATTAAAAACAATCTTAAAAATTCATAGATTAAATGTGTAATTTTACCAATAAAATAATATTACAGCATCCAATGAGAGAAAATAAAGCTCGACTAGATCAGCTTAGCTCAAGTTTTTAAGTTATTATATATCTATCTTAAAGTTCATACATCAGATTTCATATCTATCCTCAAGTTTTTAATCCTAAAACGCAAAGTTTCGGTCGGCTACTCACTTCACGTGCATCACGTGCTTTGCTTCCTAGCTTTCCTATTTCTTTATTTTTATATTCTTTATTTATTTTTTTTAGTACCTTTATTTTTATATTTACAACGTTATTTAACTTATTTTGTTGTATTGTATTTGTAGACATCATTTTTTTATGCCCACGTTTTTGTTTTCCATTATTTTTATTGTTTTGTTTTTTTTTTTCTGAGTTATTTGTAAGGTAACTCGGTTCTATTTTCAATACCATAAATGGTTATAGTTGAATCTATTTTTTTTTTCAGAATAAATAAAATTAATACATCTTCTACAAACATATATATTTTTCAATGATGTGTTAGAATAATGATTATTACATATCTCTACCATCAAATTATATTGGTTTATTTTAGTTATAAGCTTAATTTATCTACTTTAGGTATAAAAAGCCTGAAATATTGTTTTTACTCGAAGAAATCAAATATCAATAAAGTTGTTTTTACTTCTATATCAAATTTAAGTTGTTTTTACTTCTATGTCAAAAATTTTCTCCACTTATAACCAATGTAGACTATGTTCATGACAATTTGTTATGGCTGATGAGGGTGTTTGACTCTATCTAGGGGTTTAAAGTAAAGTTGAGAATTAGAAAAACTATGAAGGGGATAGATTCCTACTTTGTCACAGCTCATACGGTCTATTTTGGACCTTGATCTTGATCACAATAGTACAAAACTTCTTTCTTTCACAACGTAGATTGTGCTCACTTCTATAACATAATGTTTTAAAGTTATTTAATTATAATTCTAAGAAATAATTGTGGAAAAAGAACTGTTTTGAATTAAATCTTCAATAAAAATGAAGTATTATTTCTAGCTCATAGATTGTAGGAAGAAAAAACCAAGCATTGTTACAAGGAAGAAAAAACCAAGCATTGTTACAATGTATATGATCAAATGTATTAAAAAAAAACTAATTTGAGTCTGGTTTAGTGAATAAAGGCACTAATTATCATTTTAAAGGTCGATGGTTCGATCCTCATCTTACAATTGTTGAAAAAAATGGATTAAAAAAAACATGGGTTTCATATGTAATTAAAACAAGAAATGAAAAACCAAGAAAATAAGAAGAAATATTTAATGTATTATTCTTAAAAACGCTATAGAACTCCTTCAAATCAAAACAATCTCCATTAAATTATGGTTAAATTATCAAAAATACCTCTAAACTATGGGATTGGTTTCAATTGTACTCCTGAATTTTGAAAAGTTTCATTTTAACCCTTGAACTTCGAAATTTGTTTCAAAATAATGCTTGAAGATTTTTTCCATTAAATTTATGGATGAAAAATGACGTATTTGCATATGTTTTGATTTTTTTTCCAACGTATATGTTTAAATAAGTTCATATAAGCAACAATACAAATGCAAAGACATTATTTTCCATCCATAAATTTAACGAAAAAAAGCTTTCAAGAGTTATTTTGAAACAAATTTCAAAGTTCAAGGGTTAAGATGAACTTTTCAAAGTTCAAAGGTATAATTGAAATCAACCCAATAATTTAGGGGCATTTTTGATAATTTAACCTTAAATTATTATTTTTCAAAGTGAACGACTACTCGAGCATGAAGAAAATAAAATATAATATAAGTGACAAATGAAGCCGATTTAAAATTTAGTAAAAGAATATTAATGTGTAGAAGTTCGAAGCCACGATCTAAATATATTATATATATATCCCCACTACTTAGAAATAAATAATAAATAATAATTAAAAATGGACAAGTCTTTAGGTGCATGCAAATTGTAGTGGAAGAAAATAATGGGCATTAATGTAAAGAAAATTAGATCTAGAAATATGAAAAAAAAAAAAAAAAAGGAAGATGAAAGGAAACAGGCCTTTGAATCCATCCATAAATCGCACCAATAATTCTTATTTTTTTTCCTACTATCTTTTTCTTCATTTTGTCCCCTTATACTTGTGAGAATCTGATTTTTCCAACACCAATCTTACTTTTCTTCCAAAATTAAAAAAAAAAAAAAAGTCATTGCCATGTTGTTCCCACTAATAATCTTCAAGCATACAAAATTTTAACATTCCATTATTTTTAAGATCATTAAATGGAAAAGCTACTATAAATTTAATTATGGGTTAAATTATCAATTTAAGTTTCATGTTTGGACTTAATTTTAATCTTTACCATCCAAAAAACAGACTCAAATTTTCATAATTTGTTACTTAGTTTGAAAGTCTAGCATAATAAGCTTATATAGCCAACTAAATAGAAAACATAAGCTCTTTTTTAAAAACCAAACTACCACATATTCGACAAGGTAACCACTTGTAATAGCAAACACAATTTGTAATGTCAATTCGAGCATAACCAATGGATAAAGATTAATACATTTTTATAATGTTAAAAGTTTGATCCTTTTTATCTCTACCTTAGTTAAACTAAAAAAATACTTAATAAGATTATAAAAATCAAGATGAAACTTTAAAAAATGGGCAATACTTAGGTGCTGGCTGGGCTGCACCCATCTCTTGTGCAGCCCAGCTTACAGCCACAAGTTTTTTTTTTTTTGGGTTTTTGTTTTTTTTTAAAAAAAAAAAAAAAAACTTGTGGCTGTAAGCTGGGCTGCACAAGAGATGGGTGCAGCCCAGCCAGCACCTAAGTATTTTCCTTAAAAAATATAGTACCAAATTGAAATTAAGCCAAAATTATAAACAATGCAATTCAAAATTTAACATTGAATATATTTTCAATCAAGTTTTTTTTTTTTTTTTTTTTGTGATTTTTCTAGTTTGAAGAGTGGAGATTTGAAGCTTTGACTTTTTTTTAAAAACTAAATTATATACATTTATTTAAAAAATAGGGAGGTGTGAAATTAAAAAAAAAAAAAAAGGAAAGGTAACTAATTAAGCGGACTAGTAAATATTGGACACCAGTCAATAATTACATGGAAACAGTTGTGAAATTACAGAGGGGCAGTATTGTAAAATACAGTATAAAAGACGGCCATTTAAATAAAAGGACAAAGTTCCGTAAAAGCCACGTAAGCACTCTCTCACGTAGAAAAACAACGAACTCGCTCGATCTCACTGCCACGTGGCAGGCTTTTTGCCATTTGAACGAATATGATTGGCTGGAGTACGTGGAGGCAAGGGGTGGTCAACAAAGTCAACTGCAAAAGCGAGTACAGATAAATTGTACAGTCGCGCGAGTAAAACTTGTAAGATAAATTCCACAGTCGCGCCGAGTTATATTTAATAGAGGAGCGTGAGAGAGAGAAATAGAGGAAGCGAAAGGAGAAGTTTTCAGACAAAGAGAGAAGAAAAGTAAAAAAAGTCTTTTGAGATTTTTTTTCTTTTCCCTTTCTTTTCTGTTGAAGTTTCTGTTCTTGTTCTCCTCTTGTTGCGGTTTCAATATCTCGGTCGGAATCGGAATCGGAGTTGTTTTTTTCTTACAGAAATGGCTTTCGTTTCGTTCGTCGGAAGAGTTCTCTTCGTCTCGGTCTTCGTTCTCTCTGCTTGGCAAGAGTAAGCAACTCAGATCTACTTTAATTTGTTGCCCTTTTGACTAGTCTGAGGTTTCTTCACTGGAAATTTGAATTTTCAGATGTAGGGTCACTTTCTGAATGTGTGTCGAGAAAACCCTCATTTGGGGTTTTAGTTGATGAACTTTTTAAGTTTCGAAATCATGGTTGCTACTGTTGTTTTGATGTCTCTTTTTGATTCATTAGCCATGTTTCTTCGTGTTATGAGTCCAGATCTGTGAGTTGAAATGATAGGGGGACTTTCTGTATTGCTTACTAGTGAACAGTGTGTTTAGTTCTTTGTTAATTTTTGGATTTTTACTGATAAGGGTTTGCATCGAAATGGAAAATTTGGCCCCCTTAGATAATCTTTTGAGGGATCTTTAAAATGTCTTGGGTTTATGTTTTTTCCCCAAATCCCTTTTGGATCTTGATTTCATTTTTGTTCTTTAGGTTCAATGATTTTGGTACTGATGGAGGACCGGCAGCCAAGTATTTGAAACCAAAATTCAACGTTTTCTCTCGCAACTTTGAATCTCATACTGGGTTGAATTTCCCAAAAGTTGAGGTGAGAAAATGTTCATCAGTTTCTCATTATTTCTCATGGCTGTTTTTCTTTAAATTTTCATCCATTTTAAGTGGCATTCTGAGAGTTGTTTATGGGTACAGATCTTACATCTTCTGGCTGGTGCCATTGCGCTGAAGGGCCTTGGAAGTCTGCTCTTCATCTTCAACAGCTCCATTGGAGCCTTTCTACTGGTATGATATGATATCAGAATTTTGAAACCAACGTTCATTTATCTACCAAAAACAACTGGATTGAATTCTTGAATGTTGGTTTTCTTGCTGGGCAGATCTTGCATCAGGCTATTACTACACCCATCTTGTACGATTTCTACAACTACGATGTCGAGAAGAAGGAATTCAACCAACTTTTTGTGAAGTTCACTCAGGTAATTGAACTTGCTAACCATGAATGTTGAATCTCGTTGTTTCCCTCTCATTTTGAGCTTGAAGTAATCTGAGAATTAAAATGCATTTGGTTAGTGATCCAAAAACAGAAATTGTACAACTCCGGCCCTGTCTCATAACCATTTTGTTTATGAAAATTATGCTTGTTTCCTCTTTTTTTGGGGGGGGGGGGGTCAAAATTTCACCTTCCTTAACAACACATTTGAATTCTTTTCAAAAATAAAACCAAGTTTTTAAAAAATACTATTTTTAGTGTTTAGTTTTCAAAAGTTGGTTTGGTTTTTGAAAACGTTTTAAAAAATAGGTAATAAAGCAAGAAAACTAGGTGAAAGTAGTGTTTATAGGCTTAATTTACAAAAATAAAAAATAAAAAACAAAATGGTTATTAAATGGAGCTTTCATGTTTTCATAATTTCGAGTCTAGAATTCAAATACAATCCAAATACTATTTCTAGAAACAAACCCACTAAACAGAAAGCAGAAACTCGCTGCAGTCATGTGAAATTGAATCTGAATAAGATACGAAACGAACTCTAAACTTTTGTGGGGATATGATGCAGAATCTGGCATTGTTGGGAGCATTGCTGTTCTTCATCGGCATGAAGAACTCGATTCCGAGGAGACAAGTAGCGAAGAAGAATCCCAAGTCAAAAACATCATAGATTATGAAGGGGAGGAATTAAAGAATCAGCTGAGGGAGAGGGGCGTATGTTTTTTTCTTTTCTGTACGACTCTTTTTGGAACTGAACACTCATATGATCATCATCTCTTTTAATCTTTTTTGAATCAGTAGGGAAGTAAAATGGGGGGCCGTACGTGTTGTTGTTTTGTTTTTTTTTTTGAGGTTGTGATATGTTTTTGTTTACTCTTCTGTGGGACTTGAGGATATTTTTGTATTTTCAAGTTGGAGATTATGTGATTGTAATGAAAGTTCTTTCACATAATTTTGAAGTGTTTTTTTCCCCTAATGGATGGAAAAGAGAAGACATTTCTTTAAAGCGAAGGGGAGATGATGGGAAATCATATGGTAAGCAGAAGTTGGTGGATGGGAAAAGGAGACGTTAAAAGTCAAGTTATACGTATACTTTGTCAAAGATAATGTCCTCCTTTCCTTTTTACTTTTTTAATGAAGTTTTAATTTGTTTATAGGTTTTTAAAAATAAAAATCAACATTCAAAAGAGATAAAATTTTGTTTAATAAATTAAATCATATAGTTAAAAAAAGGGGAAAAAATTATTTTTAACTCTGAACTTTGTAGATTGTATCAATTTTAACCCTGAACTTTCGATTTCATCAATTTAAACCTCAAATTTAGTAGGTTGTATCAATTTTAACTCCAAAATTGCAATTTCATCAATTTAAACTTCAAACTTCACTAATTGTATCAATTTACACCCTCAGTTAAGTTTTCATTTCAATCTTTGTTAAAAAGGTTTCTCACACATGTCCAAAACCACGTGTTGCTCTATAATCAATATGTATGTCATTTCTTTTAAAAAAAAAATTGTTGAAGAAAATTGGAATAGATTCGTCATAATGTTTTTCAATTTCAGAGCATGACTTTTTCTTCACTTCTTATTTTCTCTAATTTTGTTGCTTTTTTCATTTCATTAATCGAGAGTTTTTCAATTTTAAGACAGGATTCTACTCAATCCATTGACTTTTAATAGAAACAAAGTTTATTTGCACCATATTTTTCTTCAATGGAGTATTCCCATTCTTGAATCGATCGTCAATATTGGTTTTTTTTTTTTTTTTTAAATTTCTCATCGGTCTCGAGTTTGATTTGAACTCCATCTGACGCAAGACTTTCGGAATCGCCCTCGTCGAAATCTTTGTCCTCTTCCTCTCCAGCATTGATGCCACTTTAATCCTACGTAAGACTGTCGACGAGGCTGACATACTCGGCTATGACCAGTTCATTGTGTTCATGGCGCAACTTTGTCCATCACTGCCTTTCTTGTTCTCTCCCACACTTTAGTCGAGCTTAAACTCCTCACCATCGAAGTCAACAAAATCGCCATAGTCGTCGCCGCCTTCAATAACATCACTGCCTGGATCTTCTTCACACTCGTCGTTGTTGGTATCGACACCAAAGGCGAGGGAGAACACAAGAGTCCATTTGTTTTCATATGGGTCCTACTTTCGAGAGTTGAGTTTGTAGTTTTCATGATGGTGGCGACCCGATTTGAAATGATTTAATTATTTTTTTGGTAATTTTTTTTTAAAAATAACAAACAAGTACATACCATAGAGCAACAAGTAGCTTTGGGCACGTAAGAAACCTTTTTAATGGTGATTGAAACGAAAATGTAATTGATGATGTAAATTGATACACTTATTCAAGTTTGAGGTTTAAATTGATGAAATTGAAAGTTTATGGTTAAAATTGATACAATCTACCAAGTTTGAGGTCTAAATTAATCAAATTGAAAGTTCATGGTTAAAATTGATACAACCTACTAAGTTTAGGGTCAAAATTGATTTTTTCCATAAAAAAAACTTTTTTTTTTTGGTTAAATGGTACATAATACCCCTGGAACCTTCATGTAGGTTTTAATTATGCCTTCTGAGTTTGAAAATTTGTTCTAAAAAATTCTCTTAGAGACTTCTTCGTTATCATAAGATAGAAATTGATGCAACAACTCAAATATAAAAATTAAAAGACATGTGATATCATTTATAACATTATTAATGTAAATTGATGCGATAGTTGAAGTGTAAAAATTGATTAATGATTTTAACAATGTCTTTTTAGATGAAATAAATGGTAACATTGATCTTAATCTTCTATATAGTTGCAATTTTGTAAATCAAATCACATGCGCGGTCTAATTTTTATATATTAGTTGTCACATATTATTTGTTTTATTGAAAAGATATTTTTTTGGATCAATTTTAAAGTTCAAGGGTATTTTTTGGAACAAATTCAAAGTTCAAGGATAAAAACGAAACTTTTCAAAGACTATGGGTATAATAGAAATCTATAGGGATATTTTGTATAATTTAACTTTTTTTTTAATTCGCTATTAGTAATATCGATTAATAAACTTAAGAGGAAATGCATTTAAGTCATGGTGATTACCTACTTATGATTTAATATTATTCAAGCTATCTTGGCAACTAAATGTAGTAGGATTAGGTAATTGTTCTATGAGAATCGTCGAGGTGCGCACAAGTTAGCTCGAATATTCACGGATATTAAAAAAACGTATTAGAACTTATTATTTGTTGGTTAATTGTAATACTTGACCTTTTATTATGTATTTCTTTTTTTTTTTTGTATATATATAAATATTTAAATCTAGATTATATTAGATAGATGAATGGTCGGATAGAAATATTTAAGAAAGATAGAATAGGGAGGAGATTTTGAAACAAATATGTTAAAAAAGGGATAAAATGTAGAGTGGAAAAGGAAAGATATGGAGAGTGATGTGATATTTTAGATGCTTGAGAAAGAGAAAAGTTTGAAAGAGACAATGGGAAAATGATTCAACTATTACATCTCAAAGTCTTTAATTTACATCAAAAGAGTATGAGACTGTCTCTCAAAAAATGATCCCTTAAAAGAAACTGTGGGGCTGTGAGACTCTAGAGCATTTAACAAAACTTGTTAATTGATCATGCATTAATTATCTCTTCCAAATATTAAAAGCCTCAATTTTCAACAAAAATGTCGGAATTTTGAATTTTCACTCATACATGTTGTTAAACTTTAAGAGAGAAAAAATCTCAGTCCATCCCTTGAACTAAAAAAATCAAAATTTTAATTTAGGCCATAACTCATAAGTTTGATTTGTATTTTTTTTAGTATCATTTTTGAAGTATGAGAATTTGAACTTCCAACCTCAAAGAAATTACAACTGAGCTATGCTCACTTTGCCAATTCGATTTATATCTATGAAGTATATGACTTTAAATTTTATATTTAACACATCTATGACTTATTAAATTTTAGAAACTTAGGCCCCGTTTGGTTTGTGATTCGTTTTCGTTTTTATGTTTTCAAAAATAAACAATACAATAAAAATGATGATAATATGTTTGGTACACTTATTTTCAAAAATGGTTTTAAAAAACAACTCTTAAAATAGCCTGTTTTCGAGAACGACAAATTGTTGTTTTCTTTGTTTTAAAAAATTATGAAAACAAGGGATACACTTTTCAGAAAACACATTTTCGTCAAATAACAAATTCAATGTTATGATTTTCCTTTTTTCTTCAAAATTCAAAAGCCTACCTCTATCTACAAAGTGGATCTCAAATTAATTTATCAATAATAACTTTTCAATTTACTAACGTGCAAAAGCTAATAAATACCAGCTTTTAAATTCAACTTTCCTAAAATCTGCCACATTCTCTAATTGTTTACAAATCTCAGTTTTATCTTTTTTATATATATATTCACATCTATTCTCTCTTATATTAACAAAAATTTGATTGATTCAATTTTTTTATAACAATTAATTTTCTTAAAGTTTTATCAAATAATTTAGATTAAACAAAATTACAAGCAATTTAAATCATATAAATTTTAAAATAATTATCTTATAATAAATCATAAATTAAATATCAATATAAAAATAATTGAAATAATGTGACTACTTTGGTCATTATAACTAAATCACAACAATTTAGAATTAATTTACCTAACTAATTTTTTTTCTAATTTAAAATTAAAATTTCCTAAACACTATTTTACTTAATTTTACAATCATTTTACAACTGATTTTTCTAAAAGTATACGCAATTCCAAACTGATTAAGCCACGTTGAATCCCTCACTGCCACGTTGAGCTCAAAAAAGAAAAAAAAAAAAACTACATTTTCGAGATATGATGAATCATGAATGGTATAATTCACATAAACTAAATACTCATACTATTCCTTATCCATAAAAAGAATCTTACAAAATAAATACTCATCCTTTCATCAAGGACGATCAACAGATTCAACACAGCCACTGATCACTGCAAAAAGCTCCCTCAAGAAACAACAATGGCGACGGCGGCGGAAGATCGGAGTCCGGCGGACAAGCTTTTCATCAACAACTCTTACGACCGGCAAAGAGAATTGAAAGCTTTAGACGAATCGAAATTGGGCGTAAAAGGACTGGTAGACTCAGGGTTAACGAAGGTCCCAAAAATCTTCCTCCACCAAAACCAGAAACCCTCCTCCATGGCCGCTCCACCTTCCGACGACTCCAATTTCACCATCCCCATCATCGATCTTCAATCAATGGCCGAAAACTCCCAATCGCGATCCATCATAATCGACCAAATCCGAGCCGCCTGCGAAAATTGGGGGTTCTTCCAAATCCTCAACCACGGCATCCCCTCAAACCTCACGGCGGAGATGCTTGCAGGAATCCGCCGATTCCACGAGCAAAACGACGATCTCAAGAAGCAATTCTACTCACGCGACTACACCAAAAAGGTACTCTACAACACCAATTTCGATCTGTACCAAGCCCCTGTTACAAACTGGAGAGACACAATAACCTGCGTAATCGCCCCACGAGGGGCCGAATCCAAAGACATACCCTCAATCTGTAGGGACATAACCCTTAATTACACCAAAAGGGTACTCGAATTAGGGCAGATCCTATTCGAATTGATGTCCGAAGCTTTAGGACTCGGCCCCAATCGGTTGAACGAAATGGGCTGCGGCGAAGGGCTCGTCCTGTTCGGCCATTACTACCCAGCCTGCCCTGAACCAGAGCTCGCACTGGGAACCAGCGACCATTCCGACAGCAGTTTCTTAACAGTGCTTTTACAGGACCAAATCGGCGGCCTCCAAGTCCGCCATGGCGATCGATGGGTCGATGTAAGTCCGATCGACGGCGCTCTTGTGATAAACATCGGCGATATGTTACAGGTAATTAAGTTGAAAAGATTAATGGGTTTATGATTGATTGATGGAGTTTCTTTGGGTTTATTGGATTTGTTTGTTTTGTTGTTGAAGCTTGTTTCGAATGGGAGGTTGAAGAGTGTGAATCACAGGGTGATGGCGAAAAGTGAAGGGCCGAGGATTTCGGTGGCGTGTTTTTTCAGGTACCATCTTCCGCCGGAGAGTGAGAGGAAGGTTTATGGGCCGATTAAGGAGCTGATATCGGAGGAGACGCCGGCGGTTTATAGAGAAACGACGATCAAGAACTTTGTGGCGCATTATTATACGAAAGGGCTTAATGGGGTCTCTGCACTTGAACAGTTCAAGCTTTGATTGGAATTTGAATCTCTGTGAAATCAGAGTGATTATGTAACGCAACGGTTGGTTTTGGTTAATTTTCTTGTTCTGCATTTTTTTTCGAGGGTAAAAAATACATATTGTTATTATTAGGCTAAATTATAAAAAACACTGCAAAGTGATCAAGGAGGTGAGTTTAGAGCTTTCTCCAACTACCTTAAAAATCATGGCATAGATTTTAGGCATTCTTGCCCCCATACTAGTGAACAAAATGGAATTGTTGAGAGAAAACATAGACATATAGTTGAGATGGGTCTTACCTTACTTGCTCAAGCTTCTATGCCACTTAGATTTTGGTGGGATGCCTTTACATTAACAGTTTTCTTGATAAATCGTCTACCTACACATGTTCTAAATAACCTATCACCTTGGGAGAAAATTTATAAAAAAAAACCCGACTACTCATTTCTTAAAGTATATTGTTGTGCTTGTTTTCCTTGTCTTCGACCTTACCAAACACACAAGTTTCAATTTCACAGCACAAAGTGTGTGTTTGTTGGGTATAGTGAGTCTCACAAAGGTTACAAATGCCTAAGTTCAAGTGGAAGATTATATATCTCTAGACATGTTGTGTTCAATGAGAAGGAATTTTCGTTCAAGTCAAATTTTCTTACCACATCTGTGTCAAAACAACAGTCTTCTGATACCATGGTGTCCATGTTTACTTTTCCTCAAAATCAGCCTAATACCACCTTCCAAAATAACCACCCAAGTGTGAGTCAACTAACTACAGTCTACACCACCAATTATTACTGAGATGTCAAACCAAAGTCCTTCCATTAGACCTATTGCAGCATATTCTTCTTGATTCAAGCACTTGGTTCAAATAACAGAGTAAGTGATATTTCACCTCATGTTAGTGAAGACCTACAATAGGTTGTTGAACAAGCACCTGTGATTGAAGTCAGTAACGTCCTATCTGGTTATGGCCATCCAATGCAGACAAGGTCTAAAAGTGGTATTTGTAAACCCAACCAACTTGATTTTTATTCTTACCAAGCTACTAATGATGAACATAATCAAATTTGTGAACCGCGTACAGTACTTGAAGCACTTGGTTTAGTGAAATGGAAAGAAGCAATGGAAATTGAGATGCATGCCTTGAAAAGAAACAAGACATGGACTTTGATACCTCATTCTTCAAAATACAATTTGGTAGGTTGTAAGTGGGTGTTTAAAATAAAAAAGAATCCTGATGGGAGTGTAGAGAAATATAAAGCTAGACTTGTTGCTAAGGGGTTTCACCAAAATCCAGGAGTTGATTACACAGAGACTTTTAGTCCCGTAGTTAAGTCTTCCACTGTTCGAATTATTCTCACTCTTGCTATGGCTGAGACTGGAAAGTTCGACAACTTGATGTGAATAATGCTTTTTTGAATGGCAATCTGGAAGAAGCAGTGTACATGGTGCAACCTGAAGGTTTCGTAGATAAAGACAAATCGAGACACGTCTGTAAGTTGAACAAAGCCTTATATGGTTTAAAGCAGGCTCCAAGGGCGTGGTATGAGTAATTAAAACGTGTACTATTAGGCTGGAGTTTCAAGAATTCAAGGGCAGATAACTCATTGTTTTTCCTCACCACAGACAAGGTAACCATCTACATCCTTGTTTATGTAGATGATATTTTAATCGCAGGGAATAATATTGATGCAATAGACAAACTTGTGGTGATGCTTAACAAAACCTTCTCTCTTAAAGACTTAGGGGAATTATCCTATTTTCTTGGAATAGAAGTAGCTAGAGATAAGAACTCCATGTACCTAAGTCAGACCAAGTATGTTGCTGATCTACTTGATAGGCTGAAACTCACACACATCAGGCCATGCAAGACACCTACTGTGACTGGGAAGAAATTTTCTCTTCATGGAGGAGAGGTAATGGATGATCCAAGATTGTATCGTAGTGCTATAGGTGGACTCCAATACCTTACTCAAACCAGACCAGATATCTCATATATTGTAAACAAACTCAGTCAGTATTTGCAAAGTCCTACAACTCTCCATTGGCAAGGTGTCAAGCGTGTTCTGAGGTATATAAAAGGTACTTCCACATATGGTTTGTGTATCCCTAAATCGAGTGATATGTCTATAGTAGCTTACTCAGATGCTGATTGGGCTTGTAATGTGGATGATAGACGATCAATTGCAGCTCATTGTGTATTTTTGGGTGATTCGTTGGTGTCTTGGTCATCCAAGAAGCAACATGTTGTTGCTCGTTCATCCACAGAATCAGAATATAGATCACTTGCTCATGCGACAGCATAAATCAGTTGGATACAAGCCTTGCTATCAGAAATTGGCGTGCCAAACTCCAGGGTGCCTATTGTATGGTGTGATAATATTAGTGCAATTTCCTTGGCGTCTAATCCTATTTTTCATTCACGTAGTAAACATGTGGAGCTTGATGTTCATTTTATCAGGGACAAGGTGCTCAACAAACTTATCGATGTTCTTTACATTCCTTCTTCAGATCAGCTAGCAGATTGATTAACCAAGCCGTTGACTGAGAGCAAGTTTTCTGATATGTGCAGCAAACTCAACGTGTTACAGTGCCCTTCCCAGTTTCGTTTGAGGGGGGCAGTTGAGATTTTGTCTTAAGCAGTGTCATCTTTCACTATTTTAAATTCTGTCCATCAAGTTAGTTTTTTTTTTTATTTTGTGGTGTTTCTGTTACTATTTTTAGAATCCCACTTCTCTCACTTGAGATCATGGTAGGTGGGTTGTAGAAAATCGTGGGATCTCATTTCTTGTATTATTTAAACTCTCATTTGTTGTGAATAAGTGAAATGTGTATTCTGACTCAATTCTCCAGAAAATAAACCTAAAGTTTAAGTCCCTTAAACTCTGATTTTTTTTTCTCCAAAAAAATACTCATATCATTTCAAAAGTTGCAATATTACCCTTAAACTTTTATAAATGTTTCAAAACTACTCTTGGAGTAGAAAACCGTTAGACTGTGTTGGTGTGTTTGAATGTCGTTCTTTCATATTTAATTCAGAAAAACATCTTAGTTACCATCACATCATTTCAGATCATCCTAACATTGATTTTTAGTCCAACATTCTAATGAATTTCTACTCTAAGAGTAGTTTTGAAACGTTTATGAAAGGTTAAGATAATATTACGACTTTTAAAAGAATAAGGATATTTTTTTAAACAAAGAACAGAGTGGTTTTTTTTTTAATTTTTTTAATTTAGCCTTATTATTATTTAATTCAACATAAGCACTTTTAATAACCTATTGATTGAAGGTACATCAGCTTTGCGACTAACTATCATTTTATTTTTTTTATGCATGCCGGTATAACATGTCACAAAAAAATTCTAGAAAATCACTAATCACAAAATACAGCAAATACAAATGGATCAGTACAATTGAGTAAATCATAAATCATAGATTAAATTGACTAAATTTCTCACGATTATATGTTTTGATAAAAGGATTGATTGTCAATACAAATGATTTAATTTAGGGCAAAATATCTTTTTGGTCCCCCAATTTTGCATTTGGTTTTTTTTGTCCCTTCGTCAACTTTTCTATTAATTTATAATAGAAAGTTGATGTGGCATTTATTTTTTATTAAAATATTATTTTTTTTCAAATTTTTAATTATTAAACAAAAAAAAAACATTTTTCTTTTTCTTTTTTAATTTTATTTTTTCTCTCTAAACCTAAGCCTCCACCTTCCTCTTTTCCTTCTCACGCACGTCGGGGCTAACTCCTCACCATCGACATCTTCTTCTTCTTTGTTCCGGTAGCAAGCTTCACGCTGGTTAGTGCCTTTTTTGATCTGCAGTAGGGTTAGTTCGGCGATGACAAACTCTCCTCCTTCCTATCGCGCATGAGTTTCTACGAAGGACCACCATTTTCTCTCTCTCCTTCTCCCAGTCACAGTTTGGGCGATAACTGCCTCTTCACTTCCTCAGATTGAAATGACGAGCGTCAGATCTGGAACGTCCAGATCTGGATGTTAATTCCAAATCTGAGGCACATTCATTACTAGATCTGGAACGAATGCCCAAATCTTAATTTTCGGCAGGGAGAGTGAAGAACGATGGCGGGTGGAGGGGTAGAGGCGGCGGTGGTGGCAGCCATGAGAGGGAGAAGATTTGAAGGAGGGAGGGAGAAAGAAGAGGGAGAAAGAAGAAGAAGAAGAAGAAGAAGAAGGCGAGCGACGACGACAACAACATCTAGAGATGTCCACGGGGCCGGGGATGGCTTCTCCATCCCTATCCCCACCCCCCATTTCATTCCCCGTCCCCGCAATATTCCCCATTTAATTTCACGCGGATCAGGGCGGGGATTCCCCATGGGGAATTCGTGGGGATCGGGTTTCCCGCAAGGAATTATTCCCCGTTTGTATTTTTTATTTATTTTTTAAATTTTGATTAAATAAAATATTTTTTTAGAAAGTTTGTATTTAAATTATTAATTCCTAAAGGTAAATTTCTATTTAAAGATAATTTTTTAAAATTTTCTTTAGAAAAATAAAATAATACATCATAAAATATTAATTTTAGTATTTATTATATATATAAATATACATATTAAAAAAAATAAAGTAATCGGGCGCGGGGGAGGGGACGGGGTCAGGGAATCCTCGTCCCCGTCCCCGTTTAGCTAACGGGAAAAAAAATTCCCCCCACTCCCTCCCCCATTCCCCGTCTAAAAGGGGATTCCCCGCCCCATTAGGGGAAGATCCTCATGGGGCCCCGTCCCCGCAGGAAAAATGAACATCTCTAACAATAGCGGGTGAGCAATGGCAGTGATGACCGGTGGTAGCAGTGGGTTGAAGAAGAAGAAAGGGGAGGAGGAAGGAAGAAGAGTTGAGAAAAGAAAAAAAGAAAATTTTAATTAAAAATTGGAAATAATAAAATAATATTTTTTAACAAAAAATAGGTGTCACGTCACCTTTCTATTTGGGACTAACGAAAAATTGGATGGAAGGATCGACAGTGTAACTAAATTTAATACTTAAGGGTAAATTTGTTGAGTTTGAAAACTCAAAGACCAAAAGGGAACCAAACGCAAAATTGATGGACCAAAAAGGTATTTTGTCCTTTAATTTAATCATAATTAAGTATTCATAAATCAATTAGACAAGGTGTTGGTGTTGGTGTCTAAATCTGGTCGAGTAGGTTGAAGTCAGATTGAAGATGCAAACTCCTTTGAGTGGTTGAGGTCCTGCAAGGTAAGATCTCACACCAGTGTGGTATGTGCCCAACACACTTCAATGCTTAGTCAATATTTAGTTAGGAGTGGTGTCGAGAAGAACTGGGTTGGTCTTCCGTACCTTTTATGCGAAGTAGTTCCTATATTTATAGATATTCACCTTGACATTAGTGTTAACATGGTATTAAATTTCCGTTGACATGTCGACATTTCTATCGATATTTTCACATGTCCATGGGTTCGACATCGACATAAGGTGGAAATTAACATTTCTACTATACCGTACAAAATTGATGAAATATTAAAAAATATAGCAAGAAAATGTAACTTAATGTAAATATAATATTGTAATAGGTATTTTAACTTATTTAAAAAGCGTAAAATGTTCATTTATTAATTTAAATATTTTTTTTGAATCTTTTGTTTTTAAAATTTTTTCATAAATATCCATCGACATCGACATTTTATCGATATTTCCATCAAAATTTTCATAGAATTGAGACTTCGATATTTTCGTCGACATAGTGTTAAAATATTTAACTAGCCGTAGTCTCAAAGGAAAGGTTCTATGCATCGACTCGACCATAGTCGGCTCGATAGGCAGTCTACCAAAGGTAGCTAGCTGACTTCTTGGGATCTACCCTTGGGTCGCTAGGACGTTTTTATCTGTTTAGGGCTCATGGGCCTTGGTGGTTTTTTTCCCATAAAATAAGGATTAGTTATTATTATTATTTAAATTTAAATTACAACACAGATGAAAACCTGAAAATTTAAATCTTTAATCCCAAATGGAAAGGCACATATGTTTTTCCATTGAGTTTAATTTAAGTAAGCTGGAAAAATATATATATATATATATATATAACTTCAACAATATGTGAGGTTGAAAATTTAAACATCTAACCTCTTGGACAAGGATATAATACTTAAATCAACTATGCTCAAGTTGACAACTATGATAATTTAGTTAAATCAAGAGTGAGGATATGAAAAATTAAACAAATTAAAGTCGATAATCTTGCCAATAAAGTAATGTATATTTATAGTTACTATATTTACAGTTACTACTTTAATGTATATTTTTAAAATGACATAAAAATCACTGAAATGGTCGGTTTGTTTTCAAGAAATCTAGATGTTTGACATCTTTAGAAGCCAAATTTTAGATGCCAACCTTTAAATGTTTGGAAATATAGACGTTCGACATATTTATATAACTTTGTTTATTTTGTAGGAAAAATTATAAGATTGTTTGGGACTATTGGAATGAAATTTTTATAACGTATCTAGTATTACACTATTTTTTAGTTCAACAATGTTTGGGGTAGGGGATTTCAAACATCTGACATCTTGATCGAAGATATATGCCTTGACCAAATGAGCTACGCCCCTATTGGCATCTAGTAGTGTGCATTAATTTCAAGTTAAACTTCAAACTTGTTTTCGAAAGAAAACTATATAGTTGTTTAGAATATATTAAAATTATTTTTAAATAAAAAAATGAGAAATAAAGGAAAGTGATTAAAAAATATATATACAATAGAAATGTATGACACAAAATTGCCATGAAAAGATACTCTAATAAGACATATGTGCATTGCCAACATGAGCATAACTTAAGTTCCGTTTGATAACCATTTGTTTTTTGAAAATTGTGTTTGTTTTCTTACAATTTCTCTATAATGATTTTCATCTTTCTTAAAAAAACATTTGAATTTTTAGCCAAATTCCAGAAATAAAAACAAGTTTTTTGAAAACCACATTTTTTAATTTTCAAAATTTTGATTTTTGAAAATATTGGTAAAAAGTAGATAAAAAAAACATGAAAATAGTATTTATAGACCTAATTTTCAAAAATTAAAAACTAAAAACTAAATAGTTATCAAATGAAACGAAGCTTTAATTCTCATAAACAAAATTCGAGTCAAAAAACGTGCATAAAAGATAAAACACATAATTAAAGACAAATTATCTGATTTATTTAACCTCGTAATTTCATTCTTATCTAAGCGTGAATACAGCCCAACAAAACCAGACAAAAATAAAAACCAAACCAGCGCCCAGTCACACACCGATTCCGAGTTGACCCAATCCGATCACAGCCCTTCACGGCGGCGATTCAGAACCCGACGAACAACACGTGGCGATTCATACCGGAAATTTTCGCAGGAAATGGACCAGTGCCGCTTCTTTCAGGCGGTCAATTACACGATTCCGGTACAAATTTCAAACGCCGAGTCGAATGCACAAACAGATTAATATAAAAAAATTATCAGAAGTTCCACGATGTTCAATTATTATATTATCAATAATTGAACACCAACATAAAAATAAATAAACCTCGACATTACATTACACAATTCACACAAGCCACAGAGAAAAACAAACTTCCCATATTCCTAAACAAAACAGAGAAAATGATGAACAAACCTTACGATCGACAAACAGAGCTCAAAGCTTTCGACGAATCAAAATTGGGAGTAAAGGGTCTCATCGATTCCGGGCTGACGGAAATCCCAAGAATCTTCATCCACGACAATCAATCATCCGTCACCACCTCGCCGGCAGCAGCGGCGGCGGAGAAACTATCCGGCGAGACCACCAATTTCACAATCCCGATCATAGATCTTCAAGAAACCAACAAAAGCCCCGAATTGCTAGCGAAAATAGTCACTGAAATCCGAGACGCAAGCGAAAATTGGGGGTTCTTCCAAATCCTGAACCATGGAATTCCATTAGAAGTCATGGGAGAGATGATAAACGGAATCCGGCGGTTTCACGAGGAGCAGGACGGCGGCGAAACGAAGAAGAATCTGTACTCGCGAGATTTCGCGACGAGAAAAGTGCTTTTCAACACGAATTTCGATCTGTACAAAGGGGTTTCGACGAACTGGAGGGACACGTTGACGTGCGTGGTGGCGCCGCGTGGGGCAGAGGCGGAGGACATACCCTTAATTTGTAGGGATGCGGTGGTGGAATATTCGAGAAGGGTGATGGAATTGGGAGGGATTTTGATGGACTTGATGTCGGAGGGATTAGGGGTGGGGCCGAATCGGCTGAAGGAGATGGGCTGTGGAGAGGGAATGGTGATGTTTTGCCATTACTTTCCTCCGTGTCCGCAGCCGGAGCTGACGTGGGGAACCACCGATCATTCCGACAGCAGTTTCGTGACGGTGCTATTGCAAGATCACATCGGCGGTCTCCAAGTCCGCCGTGGGGATCGGTGGGTCGATGTTAATCCGGTTGATGGTGCTCTTGTTGTTAACATTGGCGATTTCTTGCAGGTAGTTTTAAAGCTCTTTCTTTATTGCGGTTTCATTTTTGAACGTCATTTTCCGGACTTTTTGCAGGTGTGTTTTCAAAACTTATTACAAAAAAAGGAGTTAAAAATAAAATTATTTAAAAAAAACATGCATTTTTTTTGTCCTTTCAAATAAATATTTAATAAATTATCAAATTTACCAATAAATATTTAACTATCCATCAAATCTACTAACAATTTATTTAATTTTTTAAAAATAAATATTTAATAAATCATTTATCGCTACCCAATCATTCACCAATTATTTATTATTATTATTTTTCTAAACACATTCACCAATCATTTTCTTAAGTATTCTAAAAAAATGATTTTTTAAATACATTTGCCAATCATTTTCTTAATTATGATCTAAAAAAAATTATTATTTTTTAAATACATTTACCAATCATTTTTTATTATGTTTTTTTAAAAATATTTCTATCTCCTTTTATTTTTTATTTTTAAATTTTAGTTATTATTTTTTTTCAAATACATTAACCAAACATTTTATTTTGATAGGCTTCTTCTTTTTCTGTTTCTTTGATTATTTTTAAAATTTTTATTTTAAAAAATATTTTTAAACAGTTCACTTTTATAGGGTATAAATTAGATATGCTTACAGAAATGAATCTTTTTTTGTTCTTTAAATCTTTAATTGAGATGAATAAATCTCAGTTTTTTGTTTTTAATATTTAAACCAATTGATCTTTTATACTATCTAATAAATCATAACCATATTGGTAAAATCATCTCATATTTTTTTCTTGTTTCAATAGTAAAATCATCTTTATTGCCTTTTCCAAAAAAGAAAAAACACCATCTTCACTGCATTTGTATATATGACAAAAGAAAATGAAAAAAAATCGAATATATGACTTAAATCAATTTTTTTCCTATCAACATTTTTAAATAGAAAATTATATTACATGTAATGATTATTTATGTATATTTTTTTTTTGTCAATTTCATTTTTAGTTTATTTTTTATATTCAAAACTTAAGAAATAAACAAAATTAAACCAAAATTATGAGAAGGTTTATTTTTTTGGAAAAATTATATGGGTTTCTTAATTTTTATATTCAAAACTTAAGAAACCCATATAATATAATTTTCTATTTAAAAATTTTAGTTTTATAAAAGTATTCTTCTTAGTTATATTTTTTATAAATTAAATTGAACTAAAAGTAAAAATAATAAAAAATAAAAAATAAAAAATAATATGACATTTCTTGTACTTTATGCTTATTTTATTTTAGGCTAACTCTTATTCTTTTTATTATATCTAATTATAGATATTAATTTTGATAGGAAAAAAATTGATTTAAGTCGAATATCCAATTTTTTTTTCATTTTCTTTTGTCATATATACAAATGTAGTGAGGATGTTGTTTTTTCTTTTTGGGAAAAAGTAATGAAGATGATTTTACTATTGAAACAAGAAAAAAAATATGAGATGATTTTACCAATATGGTTATGATTTATTAGATAGTAGAAGAGATCAATTGGTTTAAATATTAAAAAAAATGAGATTTATTCATCTCGATTAAAGATTTAAAGAACAAAAAAGATTAACTTCTGTAAGAATATCTAATTTATGCCCTATAAAAGTGAAGTGTTTAAAAATATTTTTTAAAACAAAAATTTTAAAAATAATCAAAGCAACCGAAAAAGAAGAAACCTATCAAAATGAAATGTTTGGTTAATGTATTTGAAAAAAATAATAACTAAAATTAAAAAAAAATAGGAGATAGAAATATTTAAAAAAAAACATAATAAAAAAATGATTGGTAAATGTATTATTTTTTTTGAGATCATAATTAAGAAAATGATTGGCGAATGTATTTAAAAAAATATTTTTTTAGAATAATTAAGAAAATGATTGGTGAATGTGTTTATAAAAATAATAATAAAAAAAATGATTGGTGTCGATTGGGTGGTGATGAATGATTTATTAAACATTTATTTTAAAGAAAAAAAAATTAAATAAATGATTAGTAGATTTGATGGTTTATTAAATATTTATTTTAAAGGAAAAAAATGTTTAAAAAAAAAAGAAAGCAGTCTGTTTGGTCAACATGAAATGCGTTTGTTTCAGAGGGTTTCAAAGAATGCGTCTGTTCAACAGACGCATTCAACATGGAATGCCTCTCTTCAAGAGACGCATTCTAATAAGGACAAAAAAAGTGCATGTTTTTTATAAATAGTTTGGTTTTTAACTCATTTTTTGTAATAAGTTTTGAAAACACCCATATTTCTTTAAAAAAATCTCATTTTTCTACACTTTTCTTTTTAAAAAGTGATATATATATATATATATATATATATATATATATATATATATATATATAAGGGATTTTCCCGCTAAATTTGGTTATGTTTCATGAAAGTCCTGAGTGTTGTGATTTTTACCTTAAGATTGAAAAGTGTTGCAATCTTTTCTTTAACTTGATGGCTCTTGGTCTTGCCATGATTTTTTAAAAAAACTTTGTGAGTTTTTGGTTGAGTTATTCAATGGTTAATGTTGTATCTAATAAGACTTAATTTTGTGTAAATTTTAATTTTTTTTAATCAAAATTAGCAAATTTTTAAAATTTTATTTATTTTCTTTTTATTGAGTTTTGTTAAGATTAGTGCGTGAGTTGGGGAAATTGAATTGGAGGTAAAGATTGCAATACTTTTGGTCCACTGTGATGCAATTGGAAATTTAAAGTTTATGGGCAAATTTGCCCATTTTTCGTTCTTTTTTAGGTTAAATTACAAATTTGATCATTATAGTTTTGAAAAAGTTAGAATTTAGTCTCTATAGTTTTAAATGTTACAATTAGTTCCTAAGGTTTGATAAAATCTTCATAAATAGTACTTATGTATAGACTATTTATGAGGATTTTATTAAATAGAGACTATTTATGAGATTTTTATCAAACTATATGGACGAAATTCTAACTTTTAAAACCATAAGGACTAAATTCTAATTTTTTTTTTAACCATAGGAGCAAATTTATAATTTAACCTTTTTTTTTTTTTTAATGTTAAGCACTTAGAACCAAAAGGGATTTTTCATGAAAGATTTGCTTTTTATTTTTTTTTTTCCAAGTACTTTATATTACTTTCAAAGATAAAACTTTTGAGGAATTAGTGTTTTTTTTTTTTTTTTTTAAATTTGGGCTAAATATATAATTTAGAATCAAAATTTTGAGTTTCTTTTTTTTTTTGTTTTCAATTTGATAGGGGTACCTAATGTTTAAATTTTTTTAATATAATATTTTATGTATTAACTTTATTTTTGTAAAAATAAAGTAATTACAATCACTAAATATGAAAATATATTACTTTAAAGATGTTCTAATTTTCATGAACTTGTCAATTATTAATTAGTATACCAATATCGTAATGAGTTGATTATCTATAATAACAAACAATAATTTAAAGCAAGTAATTACTGCATGCTAAGTCATAGAAAATGCGTGTACGTCTTTTTTTTTTGGAGTTCAAAAAATATAAAGGTGGAAATCTTAACCTTCGACTTGAAAAGATATATGTATCTTTAATCATTGAGTTTTGCTCTATTAAAAAGTCTTGAATTCAATTCAATCACTTAAGTTTATTTCATCAAATTAATTACGAACTTGATTGAAATTTTTTTTTTTTTTAAAAACAAAGTGGAAATATTAAGAACTAAATTATATTGTTTGTAGACAAAAGTTGATTTTGCTTATTGAATTGTTACTACTTTGCAGCTGATTTCCAATGATAGGTTCAAAAGTGTGAATCACAGGGTGATGGCAAATAAGATAGGACCAAGAATTTCAGTGGCAAGTTTTTTTAGATGCAATCTTCCACCAGAAAATGAAAGAGTTTATGGACCAATTAAGGAGTTAATTTCAGAGGAAAATCCACCAATTTATAGAGAAACTTCCATCAAAGACTATGTGGCTCACTACTATGAAAAAGGGCTTAATGGCATCTCTGGTCTTGAACACTTCAAACTTTGAAGAATATGGAAAACATTAAGCTTTTAATGCATGTCAAATCCAATATTACTTTTTAATAATGTATTTGAGAACCATGGTATTGCTCACTTTTACTTTTAATCCTTTCTCTTTTCATATACTTTCCTAAATAGTTGCTTGGGATGATGCTAGATTAATGCTATTTGTGTTGGAAATAGATAGATTCTGTCTGGAAATTAAAAAAGAAGTGCATGGAAATTATGAGAAAACAAATTAGGTTAAATTTATACAAGTTTAGTTTCGAAACTTTTATGTTTGTGTCTAAAAAGTCCCTAACTAATTTAAAAAGTATATGAACTTTATAAAAGTGTGTACTCAGTACTTAAACTTTTAATTTTGTGTACTCTAATAGGTCTTTGACCTATTTGACATTTTTAAAATTTACGAACTTACTAAACACAAAATTGAAGGTTTAATGTTCTACTCGACACATAATTCAATTTTATGCCAAATAGATTTGTTAATTTAAAACAATGTTGAACATGTCAAAGATCTATTAGATACTAAAGTAAAGATTTAGAGATTTGACATTTATAAACTTTAAAGACTAATTAGACAAAAAATTGAAAGTTCATGGACGATCTATTAGATTTTTTTTTTTTAAGAAATATTTAGAGACCTATTTGACACAAACATAAAAATGGGGCTAACTCTTAATTTAACCAACAAATTACTATTTAGTAGATTTCTTGGCTTAGAAGATTTTTTTTTTTTTTTATACAATCATATATTAAGAATAAAGGTGATGTTCAAGTGGTTACCACATTATATAATCAAAATTTAAAATTACAAGTATATATCAACATTTTGTTTCCGATTATAACAAGGATACGTGGATTGAAAAAACACAAAGATATGAAAATTTATTTATTTATTTGTTTATGGGTTCAACAGTGTGGGAAAAGATTTAAACTACATATCACATTTTACGATAGATATATAATGTCTTTTAACAAGTTGAGTAATGCTTTTGGTTAACATAAAATTTAAGGTATTGTTTGATAACCATTTGATTTTTGGATTTTTAACTTTTGAAAATTAAGCTTGTTTCTTCAAGACTTTATTCAAAATTTTCTCACTATGGTTTTTATCTTTCTTAAGGAAAGATTTGAATTCTTAGTAAAATCCAAAAACCAAAACAATTTTTTCTAAAAACTACTATTTTTAGTTTTCAAAACTTAGCTTGAATTTTGAAAACATCTGTAAAAAGTAAATAACAAAATAAAAAAAATTATATGTAAAAATAGTGTTTCAAAAATAAAAAATCAAGAACCAAATAGTTTATCCAATAGGACCCTAACCTTTTTAAAGTATTTCATCTGGCATCCCAACAAGATAACTAGACTAAGAGAAAAGGAAAGACACAAGTTCACAAACTATGATGATTGAAGTCGATTGATTGCTATGAGATTGTAGAGTTTTTGTTTTTCTTAAATAAAGTAGTTTTTGTTGTATTAGCGCTATTTGGTGAGATTTCTCATAATGAATGTGTGGAGTCACTACAAGAATTTTAACTATTGGCCACCAATTTTTTCTCGACAAAAGTAAAATCATCGTATCGATGACCACTGTCGACGAACTACCAAGAGAGAATTTTTCAATAATTAGGATTGTTTAGTTATCTATCAAATCATGTCAATTTTGTTAAAATTTATCTAGTAAATAGAGAAGTTCCTTATAATACATGTGCTATTATGGTAGCACATGGGGTGCTACTCATATCCATTATCAAATTTAAGTACATATGGGTCCAATGGTATTAAAAATTAAAGAATTATTTATGAAAGAATTTATAGTGCAAATGAAAATACCACTTAGGTATATATTAGAAAATTCTCTAATAAACATATCACATCAATGTTATTCATTAATGGTTAAAGTAACAATAGAATATATAATTTACATTTATAATTTTATTCTTTTTCTTAAAAGTGGATGCAACCCAACAAAATGGGACAAAACATAAGAGTACGTTTAAATTTCATTTTGGTATTTGAACTTTTAAGTTTATTTTATTTTACTAATTAGATAAGGTCACGAGTAAGTTTAGTAATGTAGATTGAACTAAAAGGAAGTTGAGATAAGTGTCGAATAGAAGACAAAGAAAGAGATGGGCTGAGATTTACTCTCATAGAACCAAGAATAGAAGATTTTGATCCATATACCAAAGTAAACATAAACAGAAGATGTAGATGGAAAAAGTGTAGACTTTTTGACTCTCAAAATGTTTGTTTAAGTCTCTAAATTTTAAGGGGGTGTTTGGATTGAGGAGTTGGGGGGAGTAAAGTTGGGAGAAGTTAATAACTCCTCCCAACTCCTTGTTTGGCCCAAGGATAATTTTACTCCTATTGTGGACCCCACAGATTTATTAACTCCTTCTCCAACTCCCTATTGTGGGTCCCACAAACTTATTAACTCCTTCCCCAACTCCTCATTGTGGGTCCCACAACTTTCCTATCTCATTTTTTCTTCACCTCACCTCACTCATACCTCTCTCTTTTCTCCCCTCTCTTTTCTCTCTCTATTTTTTTACATTATTTTTTTTTAATTTCTTAATTTGAAAAATTTTCTTTATTTTTTATATAAATTTTCTCATCATTGTTACTAATTACTAATTAAATATAAATAATTATTTTTTTATTCTATAATTTTAATCAATTTTTTAACAAAAATATTTTTCTTTTTATTCTATAATTTTATTTTTTAAATATAAATTATATAAGAATGTTTTAGACATGATACTATTATTTAAATTGAAATTTTAATATAAATTAGAGTACTACATAACAATTTTTTTAATTGATAAAAATCTTCCTATTTCACTTCCTCCATTTGTCATCTACAATTTTTTTTTAAGTTTCAACTAAAATTACTTATAACCAATAACAATCTCATCTTTTTTAAGCTTTTTTTTTTATTAATAGCTCAAAAATATATATAATTTTATGATTTGAAGATAAGAAAAACATATTTTAAACTAACCCGTATTACATTTTAAAAAATTAGTATTAAAAAAGATTAACGTATTAAAAAATTTTGATTTTCAAACTAATCATATTCAAAGTAAAAAGATAAACAATTTCTCATTCCAAACTTAATAAAATAAAATTATTACAATAAATAACATAAATATATAGTATTTTGAACAAAAGTATGTATGATATTCATTTTGAATGATATTAAAAAATATATATATTCATTTTGAACTTAATTATTTTAAAATAGCATAAATATTTGATATTTTATTTTTAACTTAGTTATTTTAAAACTTCAAAGAATATATTATTTTCAAATTAATCAAACTTTAGATAATTCATTACATTGATTAGTTAGAAAAATAAAATCTTAAATTATGTAAAAAAATTATTTTATTAAGCTTGAAAAACAAATCTTAAATTAAAAATTTAAAATTGACGAAAACAAGTCTCTAATAAAATTGTAAAATATTCATAAAATAATATAATTTAAAATCTCAATTTTAGGATTGACGGAAACAAATCTATATTATTTCTAGAATTGAAAGAATAAAAACGTAAAAATCTTGAAGTTTATTTGAATCCCTTTAAATTAATGGATTGAAATATTTCCAAATCACATGTAATATTTTAAAAAGTATTGTAAGACTCCTTTATTTGAAAACTATCCAAGATAAATGAATAATTAATGTGAGATATATTGAAAAAAAAGAATGTGGGGTATTTTGTTCAAAATTATTTTTTTTACTTTAAAGAAATTTGTAAAATATACATAAATTAATAAAAACAAAAAATCTCAATCTTAGAATTAATGGGAACAAATTCTTAATAATGAAATTTTGAGAAATTGTAGAAAAAAAACTATATAAAATCAACTTAGACTTCAGAACTCCAGGTTTAACAAATCTGCACCCCAAACACAGATTTTAGAACTCCTACTCTCTGCAACTCCTTGCCCCAAACACAGACTTCCTAACTCCAGACTAAATAACTCTGCACCCCAAACATATACTTCCTAACTCCCTAGACTTCCTAACTCCCCAGACTTCCTAACTCCCCAGACATATTAACTCCTACTCCCTGCAACTCCTTGCCCCAAACAGCCCCTAAGAGTAACTATTTTAGTTTTGAATTTTTAAAAGTAATTGTTTTAAATTTTAGCTATGAACTTATAACAAATGATTAATTTAGGTCCCCACTATATTATTTTGTCACTTAATTTAACATAGCTCAAGCATATTTTCTTGACCAAGAGGTTAAAGATTTGAATTTGTACTCCTTATGTTGTTGAGCTCAAAAAAAAAGAAAATTGTCACCAAATTTTTGTGGCAGCAATACATGAACAAATTATTTAATGAAGCTACCACAATGTGGTTACGTTGCTTCTTAATAACTGTCAGTTATAGATCAAAGAACATGTCTTTCTTCTAATAATACCTTTAGATGCAAAAGGAAAGTACTTTTATAATTTCTCTCTAACTCATCTAACGATGCAAAACAAATTGACAACCACATTGTGACAGCTTCCTCAAATAATTTCTCCTATACATGTCATTAATAGATCATAATCACACTCAAAGTCACATTATTCATGCGTTTTAAGGCATAATAATAATAGTAATAATACTAATAAATAAATTAATAAGACAAAATAATCATGTTAACAAATCATAATCCAAAAGTAATACAAGATTTAAACATTAGAATAATAAACATGTATCCACGAGTTGATTGGCACATGGTTAACAACCGACAAGAGATTTTTTCTTTTCATTTTTATTGGCTACACATTTCAACTCAATCCTAATTCGCAAAGATCGAGTTTCTCTGTATTATCAATACACTGCAAAATTAAACAAAAACCATTTTCCTTCCTTAGATTTCAACTCAGTTCCGATCACAATTATGGCGGCCATTGAACCGAGTCACTCAACTCGAGAAGATCCGAGTTGGAATCGTTCGAGAACTCAAAATCCGGCGTGAAGGGGCTGTTGGACGCCGGAATAACCAAAATCCCTCCTATGTTTCACTGCCACGTCAAACAAGACACCGACGCCGCCGCAGCCGCCGAGTCGGAGTTGAGTATTCCCATCATCGACCTCCACGGCGGCTGCGGAGCGGTGGTGGATGAGATCGGAAATGCTTGCCAGAAATGGGGTTTTTTCCAGGTGGTGAATCATGGTATCCCGGTGGAAATTCTGGACCAAATAATCTATGGAGTTCGTGCGTTTCATGAACAAGATTCGGAGTTGAAGAAAGAATTTTACAACCGCGATGGTAGTAAGAAAGTGAGCTATTATTCGAATTTCGATCTGTTCCAATCGAAAGCGGCTAATTGGAGAGACACTCTTTCTTTTTCTATGTCTCCAATCCATCCCCATCCCCACGAGATACCTGAAATTTGCAGGTAAAAGTTACGAGCTTATAATGTTTGGTCATCAACTTTCATAATTAGTTGTATTATCGTATATTATCTCTGTCTCATTAATCTGTGACCTTAATAATTTCGGCCCCGCTATCCTTTGAATTTTTAAAACTTTTCTTTTTTTTTGGGAGTTCATCAAGGGGTGAGAAATGAGAATATTGAGGAAGGTAAGCAAGGATCATTTAATTTCATTAGTTTAATGCTTATCAAAGATTTAGGTTAATTTTTTTTTGGTTAAATTATCAAAAATACACCTGAACTATGAAGTTGGTTTTAATTATACTCATGAACTTTGAAATGTTTCATTTTAACCTTCAACTTTGAAGTTTGTTTCAAAACAACCTTTGAAGTCTTTTTTTTCCATTAAATTCATAGTCGGAAAATAATGTTTTTGCATTTATATTGTTGCTTATGTGAACATATTTGAACACATATACATTGAAAAAAAAATCAAAACATATTTAAATACGTCATTTTTCGTCCATAAATTTAATAGAAAAAACCTTCCAGGGTTCTTTTGAAACAAATTTCAAAGTTCAAGGGTTAAAATGAAACTTTTCAAAGTTCAGGAGTATAATTGAAACTAACTCCATAGTTCAAGAGTATTTTTGATAATTTAACCTTTTTTTTTAGTATAGCAAATGTGGAGGTGGAAGAATAGATGCCTTAATTTAACCACTAAGCTACGCTCAAGCTGGCGCCTTAAATTCTCTCTCAACTACATAGAGTTAATCACCACAATTTGTATGAAAATTCAATAACCAACCTTGAAATTTATTAATTTAACCACAAAGTATGGATTTTTTCCCATAATCAAAATCTGTCACATGGGTCTTCTTTTTATAACAAAACCCACTCAGAAAATCATGATTTGAAATTCATTTTTGGCAGAGAAATAGTGATAGAATACACAAAGCAAGTGAAGGAATTGGGATTAACTCTGTATGAGCTGATATCAAAGGCTCTTGGGCTTGAACCTAGCCATTTGAAGGACATGGGTTGCGCCGATGTAACGACCCTACTTTTCCTATTAGACTTTATAGGGACGTTACTACATGCATGCCGAAGAAATTTTAAAATCTTTGGTAAAAGACAGAAAGAATGAAACTTTTTGCTAAACAACCAAAAATCCTTATGCTCGGGATCCCTTTAAAAATCATTTCAAAACATAATATGAATTATAATGTTCAATCAGTTGAAATAGTTTCACAACACATTGTTTACTAAACAAAATATGTTTTAACTAACACACTATCTAAATGCGGAAGTCATGACCTTCAAAGTCACCCATGACCCTCTCAGCAAACTGCCTTGTCAATCGCCTATGATATGTCTTTGTATTTGCCTGAAAAGAAAAACATTTTTGAAAAGGGTGAGTATTTTACAATACTCAGTAAGTGACCTCACTACCGGGTCAGGATATGCATACACACACATAATGAGTTTTCGAAAACATTTTCTTTCTTTCCTTTGGTGGGACCTAAATTCCTTTCATAGCAGAAACGTTTCTCTTTCAACTTTTCTCTTCGGCTTAATGTGGACAATTAACCCAACCTCACCTTTCCTTTTCATTTAACCTTTTCAGGTTCCTTTTCATTTTAACCTTTTCAGGTTCCTTTTCATATAGCCTCGTAAGGCTCCTTTTCATATAGATGTACATCAATAATGTTAGGGGGTAATTGCCACAGCCTTCGAAATCATTTTTATCATGAAAACATAATGTATGCATGAGGTCCCAAAGCATTTTCAATTTTTCATTTCATGATGCAACATAAAACAAAGTTCTCATGTCATTCATCATATCATAAATCATATAACATGCATCACACTCATAAGAACATACATGTGAGAATTATTTTTCATACATAGCATTTCAAAATTCATCAACAATCATAACTAAAACATTTATGAAAATCCTTTTATTTCAAAAGTAAATTCTTTTTTTTTTCAATTCAGTTCCCGACTTGCATTTAAGCATACCGGCATAAAGTCCCTTACCTTGGCTAAGCTCAAGAATCCAATCACCCAATTGCTCACCAATATTCCTTCGCCTTGAACCTCAACCAAATAATTTGGAGCCTAAATCAAACCATCCCTAAGGTTAGAAACAATTCCTAAAATCCATAATTAAATTCCAAAGTTCATTCCACCAACTAAAGTTCCAAAATTTAGAATAAATTCCTTAACATTTAACTTAATCTCAAATTGGTGGTTAAACTCAATTCAAAACACAAGGTTCTTGATTTAATTGAACTCTCAAATTTAATCTACCAAAAATCCAAAACTCCAAGGATTTGCTTGATTTTAGGATGGAAAATTTACCTCCGTTCTTTCTCCAAACCGACCCAAGCTTTACTAAATAAATGGTGGTTTGATTCGATCTTGTCACACCAACCTCCACCTACAATGGGTATTCCAAAATAGAGCCCAAAAATCAATGGGTAAATCTCCAAACTTCCATATCAATGCCCAAAACTACATCTATTATTTGAAAACCGTAAGATTATAGCGAAAATAAGTTTACCCACGTGCAAAAGGAGTCGAAACAGCGCTGTGCAGTACCAAAATCCCGCCAGAAAAATCAAACTGCAGCAGATCGGCGTCGTGAACAGTACCTGCGGTATGAACAGTACTCGCGTATGAACAGTATCGCGGTATGAACAGTATTCGCGGTATGAACAGTACTCGCGGTATGAATAGTACCGCGCGTGAACAGTACCCAATGAACAGTACCGCCCCCCGTGAACAGTATCGCCGTGAACAGTACCCTCACGTGAAGAACAAATCCGGCGATGGATGTTTGTTGAAGGAGAAGAAACTTTCGAATGGATGGGTCTTTTGGTGGTGAAAGAGAGAGAGAGGGATTGATGGTGGAGACTGTTTTTTCATGGAGGAAGAGGAGAAGGTTGGAGAAGATGATGGCTTGGCTTGACCTAGGGCTAGTATACAAATAATAGAGAGGGATATTTGGGCTTGACTTCTCCTTGGGCTTGGGCTTGGCTTAAATGTCCCTTGATTTACAAGAATGCTCCCAAATTAAATAAATCCCATTTTTCTCTCGATTCTTCTCAAATTACCCTCAAATTTTCCAATTTAAATTTTGCTAAACCTCAAAATTAAATTCAATACAACCTTAAGCATGAAATTAACCTTACTATAAATTTTAAATTCCACAATTAAAGCCTTAAGTAATACCTAAAAGTGCCGGTCGTTACAGCCGATGGGCTCATAATGTTAAGCCATTACTACCCAGCCTGCCCCGAGCCAGACCTCACCATTGGCTCCACCAACCACACCGATGTGGCCTTCATCACCATACTTTTACAGGATCAAATCGGTGGCCTTCAAGTCTTGCATGACAATCAATGGTTCAATGTTCCTCCATTGCATGGAGCTCTTGTAATCAACGTTGGAGATTTTCTTCAGGCAAGTGCTTTTAACTTTTCAAATACGACCCAGATTTAATCAAGGTTTTTTAAAATTTAGGGATTCATTAGACACAAAATTGAATTTTATGTCTAATACATCTATTAAATCTTAAAAATGTCAAATATATTTGAGACCGGCCTATTAGATATAAGATTGAATGTTTAAGAATTTATTAGACAGAAACATTAAAAGTTTAGAGACTTATTAAACAGTTTTTAAAGATTAAAGATCTATTAAAAGCAAATTTGAAATTTCAAAGACTAAATTTATAATCTAACTTAAAAAGTTTCTGTTTATCAACTTTTTATATTGTTTATTTAGTCTTTATACCTTTTTAAGATTTTAATAGAACTTTTGAGCTTTGTGTCTAATGGTTCCTTCGGATAACTAGGTCAAATTTAACACTAATACCACCCTATGATTGAATCGGCCTAAAATAAACTTTTGTAATTCTTAAACAATACCATTAGTGTTCAACAAAGATGGTTAATAACATGATATTCCTAGTAGCTAGATACAAATTGAAAAATTAAGGATTTATTAGAAAACTTTTTTTAGTATATAAACTAAATAGATACAACACTGAAAGTTTAGGGGTAAATCTTGTAATTTAACCCTATTTAATTAATTGATGCGGGATTATGTTGACATATCTTACACCGTTCTAATAGGTCGTATCGAACGATAAAATGGTGAGTGTGAGTCACAGGGTGGTGGCGAAGAAGATAGGGCCAAGAATTTCAGTAGCAAGCCAGTTTCGGCCATACATAGGGGATGATGTTGGTAACTCGAAAGTGTATGAACCAATTAAAGAGCTCATATCTGAAGACAACCCTCCAATATACAAACAAGTCGATCCCAAAGAATTTATAAAGCTGCACGTTTCAAAAGGGCTTGATGAGTCTTCTAAATTAGACTTGTTTAAGCTGTAAAACATATTATATATTCTTACTACTCTCTGCAAATGGTAATCTTATTATCATTGTGTTTGGATTATCTATAGGCTAAATAAATGGTTGGAGAAATAATTGTGGACAAGTATCTTTGAGATTTAAAGACAAAATGTAAGTTAAGCCCATTTGTGGACAATAACACTGTACAACTGGATTGACATAGTTCTCAGAGAATGGGCTCTGCTACAGTTTGTTTTTTTTTGGTTGTTTTGTTTTGTTTTTTTTGAGTATTCTCTGAAGAAGGTTGGAACTCTGACCTAGTTCATGGGAAGATTTATGAGATCTACTGTGGAAATCTTACTTTTGAATAGGGGCATTAACACAACAGATAAAGTTCAGAAGCGTTTCCCCTCCATTGCCCGCAGTCCAAAGTTGGTGCTTGCTCTGTCAACAGGACGAGGAATCCTTGGATCGTATTTTATTTCATTGTCATTTTGCAAGGAATACATGGAACTCCTTCCTCCCAAAGACAAGAGTCTTCTCCTCCTTCCACCAAAACGTTGACACTTTCTACAGACTACACTGAATTTCTTCTTATCCCTCGAGTTCTCAATGGCAGATCATCAGTGCGAATTAGGGGTGCAATATAAACTGAAAAACTAGAAAAAAACTGTTTAAACCGACTGAAACCATCATTGGTTCGGGTTCAAACCAGTTCAGTTTGGCGATTTCAGTTTGCATATCAATAAAACAGAATATATTCGGTCAGTTCTAGTTTTGGCAAAAGCTAAACCGAATATACCGAGCCGACTGATAAAATATATATTAAACAATCAAAGTAATAATCAATTAGCGGCATGTAACGACCCGATTTTTCATATTAGACTTTTTAGGGATGTCACTACTTGCGTGCTAAAACATTTGGAACAACTTTAATAAAAGACACACATAACAACACTTTTTGCTAAAGCATATGAAATTATTTTGATCAAGATCCCTTTAAAAATCTTTACAAAACATAAAATAAATAAAACGTTGAATTAGTAGTAATAGTTTCATAACATATTCTCTACTAACAAAATATTTTAGACAAAAACAACAAAAATGCGGAAATCTCATCTAAATAACCCTGGCCCATTTCAACAAATTATCCTATCAATCGCCTAGGAAGTCATTGCCTTTACTTGAAAAAAAAAACATTTTTGAAAAAGATGAGTATTTAAAATACCCAATAAGTGACCCCATAACCGGGGTTGGGATATGCAAACACATGCAAAATGGTTTTCAAAACTTTTCTTCTAGTGGGACCTAAAACCTTTTCGTAATGGAAATGTTTCCCTTTAACTTTTCTCTTCGGCTTAATGTGAACAACTAACCCAACCTAACATTACCTTGGTAATTGCCACAACTTTTGAAAGCATTTTGTCATGAAAACACACATATATGCATGAGGTCCCAAAGCATTTTCAATTTTCATTAAGTGATGCAACATAAAGTAACGTTATCACATAATTCATCAAAAATCATATATTATGCATCACAATCACAAATGAAACATTCATGAAAACTTTTCATTTCAAATGTAGCTTTTCAATTCAGTTCCCAACTTGCATTTAAGCACACTGGCATAAAGTCCCTTACCTTGGCTTAAACTAAAAACAGTTTACTTCATCCTTTTATGGTGATCTTTCGCCTCAACCTATAATGATTTCAAAAGAACTTATTACTTGGCATTCACAACCTTTAAACTTCGACCTTAGAATTCACTTGGAAATTTAATTTAAATGGCTTACCTTTACCTCACAATGCTACTAGGAGAAATATCTTAGTAGTCCCTAACTCAAGTCGCCTCCGAAGATCCATCGATCCCTCCCACTACAATTAAGAGCGAGTCCAAGATTAGGCCCTCCAAAAACTTCCAATTGAGTTTGGAAGGTTAAAATTATCGTTAGTCAACCAAAATCCTACCCAAGACACCTGAAAACTTGTTGGAATTAATTTGACAAGGTTTAATTTTTGCAAATCCAACCTTACAGCCTATGGGTATTCTAAAACGGAGTCGAATAGCTCATGGGTCAAAGGAAAAGATACTCGAAATACCACGAATCTTTAATTAAGGTTTGAGAATAAGAAGAAACAGAGATGCAGAGAGAATTTCTTTCTGAGACGATATACTTTAGTGCATTCAATGATGTACCTTGAGAGACTTACTTACAAGGCCCTTATAGAGAAAAAGTAAGGGAAGAGAAAAATCCAAGAATGAAAAGACAGAGTAGAGAAAATAAAATCAGAAAAGACTAAACAAGAGAGTAGATCAACAACTCTTTTACCAAACCTCAACTGTAGCAGAAAAGACTATTCAGTAACTCATGTCTTGACATCCCCCCTCAAGCGCAGCGGTAGAGAAGCGAGGCCAAGTTTGTCATGAAGATAATGAAACCAAGTAATAGGAAGAGGTTTGGTAAGGCAATCGACAATCTGGTCAACCAAAGGAACATAACAAATATCTAGCTGTCGACGAAGAACTTGATCACGAACAAAGTGAATGTCAATTTCAATGTGTTTGGTGCAAGCGTGAACAACAGGGTTGTGAGCAAGGGCAGCAACACTAACATTATCGCACTAGGTGATGGGAGAAGCTTCAAGAGGAATACACAATCCTGACAGTAAGGAGGTAACCACTGAAGTTCACAAGCAACATGAGCCAAGGCACGGTACTCGGATTCGATGCTAGATTGAGCAACAACCTGTTGCTTCTTAGAAGACCAAGAGATAAGCATGGAGCCAAAGAAGACACAGTATCTACTCACGGATTTGCAATCAATAGAGCATGCAGCCCAGTCGGCATCAAAGAAACCAGTAAGACTTAAAGATGAGGTTGGTTGAATGGCAAGGCCAAGGTGTAGGGAACCTTTGAGGTAGCGCATAATGCTCTCGAGGGCTTGCCAATGAGCGAGCGTGGGAGCGTGGGAGTGCTGGCTGAGTTTGATAAAGACAAAGGCAATGTCCGAATGCGTGAGGAGAGCATAGTGAAGAGAACCAAGGGTGTTGCGATAGACCAAAGGATCAGAGAAAAGCTCTGGAGCAGAGGACGACGAGGAAGAGCTGACGGTAAGTGGAGTGGGAGCAGCTTTAAGATCCTACATATTGAGCCGTTTTAACATATCACAGAGATAAGCTTCCTGAGAGAGAAAAAAACCTGATGGTGACCGAGTAATTTGGACACCTAAGAAGTAATGGAGAGGGCCAATATCACGAAGGACAAAAACCTTGTGGAGATGGGGAATAAAATCTTCAATCATTGGAGAATGAGAGCCTGTAATGAGTAAGTCATCAACATAAACAAGAATAATAATCAAACGGGTAGCTTGACGACAATAGAACAATGAGGAATCAGCCTTAGACTGAATGAAGTGCCATTGGAGAATTGTCTTGGACAATTGATCATACCAAGCCCGTGGAGCTTGTTTTAAGCCATAAAGGGCCTTGTTGAGCTAACACACATTGAAGCGAGCTTGTCGAAGGCTCAATCAAATACAATTTATATACCGATCTAAAATTAACTACTTGTAGTAATTAATAGTGGATCGGATCGAACTACAGGGAACCAAATAAATTGATTTTTCTTAATGACACGGATTAACATGGAGTGGGAGGAAGTTAATCATAAAACATAAGATAGACATAAGGACTAAAAAGCAGTAAAGATAGAGATCTCACCTCGCGCACCGAATCGGGGGTAAACAAGTAATTATGCAATTCATTTATCATTGAAACTAACCTAACATGCAATTTTCTAGTGTTTTAAGACCAACTGAACTCCTTGGGACATCGTAGGAGCTTCCCCTAATTAAACCAATTTAGAAACGCATAATTGGTTCTAATTTAATTAATTAATTTGGCTCGACCAATACCAAAAGAATTAATTAAACGCATTAGACCCAAGGGATAAGCCGAAATGAATTAATTAATTAAGACTAGTCAATCTAAATTAACTAAGCCCGAGCTAACAATTCTAAGGCCTACCATGTACTCGTAATTAATCAATTCTACTTAATTTAACCAACGTGGAAACCGACCTATTTACTACTCAAATTAAGCTAGAGATCGAGGACACCTACAGGTATATCTAGCATAGCTAAGCAACACTCTAAATTAATACAAGTTGTCAATTCCATTAAAGAAGAGAAAGCTAGGATTAATCACATGAATTGCAAGCCATAAAACATGCTGGAAAATAAAATTAATAACAAAATCTCACAACAAAATGCATAATTACCAAGTTTACATCTCGAACCGGTGTCAAAAGCCTAGCAATCCATCAAACATATGTTTTCCGACACCGATATTTGATCTAAACTATCTAATCTATCCTAAACTACTGAAAAATATAGAGAAAAAAACTTAAAAAAGGTCTCACGACGGCTGCAAATTGGAGACAAATGACCTAGAGGACGAAAGAATCTATTTATAGGAATTGACGAAGCGTAGGCACTCCCAGCATTATAGGGGCTTACCGCAATGTAGAGGGAGGCTTTAGGGGATTGCCGATAGCGTCTGGACGCTACCTAGCGTGCAGCACTGGTCATTTTTGCTCTAACTCTTTACTCGGGTGTCCGAATGACCTCTGGTGTGATGCGTTGAAACCATGATTTGATGTAGAATCTCCCGGAACATGCCTTATGATCAAATCCCTACAAAATGATCAATGAATTGTATTAAAACCTCTAAACTAACATGATTTAGGCATAAAAATATAAGACTATTTTGGTCCTATCAAATAACCCCCAACCTAAATCTTGCTAGTCCTCGAGCAAGACCTAAAGAAATAATAAAGATATGAATCAATAATTGCATGCACGTGACTCTAATTTCAATACTTAGGAATATTGCAATAACCATAAAAGAGAAGCAGACACATACTATCCATGTTTTGAGACACTTTTAAAAAGTCTTTCGATTCTTTTCCACGGTGTGTGTGGCCTTGTAAAGTGGTCTCTACAAGCCCGGAAAAGGTCTATAAGGCTCTCAATCCATCTTCCCCCTACACTGGCACTAGGACTAGCTACGAAGCTTCCAAACCATCAAACAAGTAATAGGTTACTAGGTGCCTGAACTCAAACCCGCGGGATAAACTTGTATCACTTTAAAAACCAAAGGGCACTAGCTTTCATGCACTTGTTGCAGGGACCCGTATCTAGAGCACTCGCTCAATCGATGGCCTAACTGATCACCACAAATGTAGCTCTTTTTACCCATTGATTCATTAAACCCATTACAAGCGTATTTTATTTTCTTCTTTTTCTTTCTTTATTTTTTTCAAGAATGATCTTCTTTTCAAGCACACTTTCTTTCCTTTTTTTTTTCTTGTAGGCAAATCACATTTTTACTTCTCCTAAGCAACGCATTACAAGCTATCAATCTTTCCACTCAACAACTAGCCCTACACTTATCGGGGTGACAACAGACATACAAGCTCCATAATCCCACCCTAAGCCTTAAGGACTACTAAAGGAAAGGCTAACGTGCTCAGATCGTGCAAGAAAGACCAATTTTATTTTGAAAGTTAGGCATAAAAAGACTCAAAGCAGGATAACATTCATATACTTCAGCTAATGCAATTAAAGCAACATACCATGCATGTCATCAATTGTCTTCATCAAGCAACAAGCAAACACATCATTAAGCATTCAAGTTCATAATTCACACAAAATTTTTGAAACAAAAAATTCACACAAGAAACCTCCAAGAATGATAATTCTTTTGCTCAAAGGTCAATTTGTTACCTACAAAACAAAGCAAAACAAACTAAGCTAGGAAAAATAAAAATAGAAAGCAATGAAGGAAAGCAACTAAATTTTCAAGCCTGACTGCCTCTAGAAAGCGAAAATTTATATAGTCGATTGCTCGACTTTTTGTGTAGCACACGTCAGGGCACATAAAAGTTCTCCCATTTATTTGGCCCTTTCTTCTTCAAATCTACAAAGCCCACTGCACTAAGCAAGCTCTTTAATATTTGATGGGCTCCAGAAATGCAGGTCTTTTTGAGATTTTCGACTCTGAAAAAGAAAAACAAGAAAAATCAAAAGAAACTGACTCTGACTCGTGAGAACTAGAGGAACACACACAAAAGAAGAGGGAATCAAGGTATAGACAGATGCAGGCCTTTTGGCCTCCAACTCTATCACTTAGACTTCCTCGCATTGAAGCACGATCTCCTCGGCCTCACAAACCTGTTCTTCATATGGCAAACAAACTTGATCATTGAGCTCTAAGCCAACCAAATCAGATTCTTATACCTCAGGGATGTCGATAAGTGGTTGCTCTTGAATACTCTCCATTGAATGAACTAGCTGAATGACAGAGTCACCCAGTATCCTAGTCATGTCCTCTTGATATTGGAGATTGCTTTGATGAATTCGAAGATTGTTATAGCAATTTGATTAATTAAATCCTATAAAGACATACCTGAAACTAAAGATTTGGGGCTCGGGTTCTACTGCTCCTCTTGGCATCCATATGATCGATCCCACTCAGGGCCGTGAAGATCGTGGCTTGTGTCATGTTGCCAAGGATTTTCTTCAAGACTGGAGGCAAGTCACATTTGCTCTTGCTTTTCAAGCAATAGAGAAACTATAAAGGCTAATTTAGAAAATTTAAAATTTAAATCACTAACCTCTTCATCGTGCGGGGAAACTCCACTGAAATTCCATAAATTATTAGCCATAAAAAGAAACAAGGTATAAACTTTTTTTTTTTTGAAATAAGAAAACCAAAATAAAAAATCAATTTAATTGGCAGTTCCTCAGCAATGGCACCAATTTGAAGCAAGTTTGTTGAAGGCTCAATCAAAGACAATTTATAATACCGATATAAAATTAACTACTTGTAGTAATTAATGTGGATCAGTTCGAACCACAGGGAACCGAATAAATTGATTTCAATAATTGATTTTTCTTAATGACACGGACTGGGGGAAGTTAATCATAAAACATAAGATAGACAGAATGACTAAAAAGCAATAAAGATAGAGATCTCACCTCGCGGATCGGATCGAGGATAAACAAGTAATTATGCAATTCATTTATCATTGAAACTAACCTAACATGCAATTTTCCAGTGTTTTAAGACCAACTGAACTCCTCGGGACACTGTAGGAGCCTCCCCTAATTAAACAAATTTAGAAACGCCTAATTGGTTCTAATTTAATTAATTAAATTGGCACGACCAATACCAAAAGAATTAATTAAACGCATTACACCCAAGGGATAAGCCAAAACAAATTAATTAATTAAGACTGGTCAATCTAAATTAACTAAGCCTGCGCTAATAATTCTAAGGCCTACCATGTATTCGTAATTAAGCAATTCTACTTAATTTAGCCGACGTGATAACCGATCTATTTACTACTCAAATTAAGCTAGAGACCGAGGACACCTACGGATATATCTGGCATAGCTAAGCAACACTCTAAATTAATACGAGTTGTCAATTCCATTAAAGAAGAGCAAGCTAGAATTAATCACAAGAATTGCAAGCCATAAAACATGCTGGAAAATAAAATTAATAACAAAATCTCACAACGAAATGCATAATTACCAAGTTTACATCCCGAACTGGCGTCGAAAGCCTAGCAATCCATCAAACTGATGTTGTCCGACACCAAGATTTGATCTAAACTATCTAATCTATCCTCAACTTAATGTGAACCAAGGAACATCTATTGTCATGCCTGAAGGTCCAATTACAAGGTCAAGAGCCAAAAAGCTACAACAAGTTTTAATCACTTATATTCAAGCTATGGTGAGCTCAACAAAGGAGGTTCTAGATGATGTTGGAGTCTTTCCCTACATGTTGTGCAAAGTTGAGCTTGAGACACATTAAATGCATTCTAACTTGCATTTAAAGAACTCATAGTTGAATTCATGGAACTTAAGTTCAAGTCCAAACATGTAATTTTAGTTGTTTTTTTGGTTTATCATTTAACCCTTGTATTAATAAGGTGGTTGAGAAGTTCATTAATGAGGTAGTTGGGATGTTTATTTAATGAGGTAGTTAGGAAACTCATTAAATGAGGTAGTTGGGAAAGTGTTAATGTACATTCCTTGCCTATAAAAAGGGATTTGTATTGCTTGTAAAAACACAACTTGGATAATAGAATTGAGGTTTCTTTTAGCTTTGTTGAGAGCTAAGTTTTTCATATTGCAATTTCTTGTGTTTAGAACTTGCATGCTAGAGTCATTCAAGTGGTATTTGTAACGCCCGGCTTTTACAGGGGCGTTAATTTCGAAATTTTGGAATTTAGTTGGAGTACTTCTCATTAAGTATGTTGATTTTTGGAGTTTGAAAGTGGAAAAAAAAATGGCAAATTGAGATTTAGAAAGCTTGGAAGGGCATTTTTGAAATTTTGGTTTAAAAAAAAATATATAATATCTTCTCATCCTTATCTTCATCATCTTCTTCTTCTTTCTCTCATTTTTCTTCCTCTTTCTCGATGGCCCCTCACTCACTCTCGAAATCTCTCTTCCTCGATGGTCTCTCTCCCTCTCGTTGGTCTCTCTCTCTCTTTGGTCTCTTCTTCCTGTCGAGCCCAGCCACGCCCACAGCCGTGCAGCCCGTCGCCGTTCGATTCACCCCCAGAACTGCCGTCTGCCGCACCTCTAGCTGCTGTCCGCTCGCCGCCACACGCTAGTAGCCGTCGATCGCCGTTCGTCTCCCTCTCTTCCTCGGTTCTGTATAGACAGCAAAGAGGAGGATGCTTTGGAGCTAATTTCTGGCGAACTTGGTGTCTTATAGCGTCGTTGGGTTTTGATTCGAAGTGGGTAAGTATACGAATATGGATTCAAAGCGATTTTTTTTGGATTGGTAAAGGTGTTTTGATAGTTCTAGTAATTTTGAAGCTAACCCATAAATATTTGGATTTAATTTTAGATTACCCATAGCATTTGGGTCTTGGATTTGAAAAATCGAGTTAATTCGGAGTCAAAACAGCAAGCTTTCGGTTCATTTTATCGTGGGTAAGTGTTTCGGTGTTGATTCAAGGTGTTATTTTGGATTATAAGTATGTTTTGGTATTATTCTAGCCTTTGGGATTAAATCGGATTTGTTGAATGTAATTTTAGGAAGTCTGATGTGATTGGAGAATTAATTGTTGAATCTTGATTAATTTGATAAAAATTTCAGCAAGCTCTGGAGTAAAATTTTGGGCAAGGACCAAGCTCGTAAATTGTTTATTCGGCTTAAGGTAAGTAGTTATTTGGATATTAGTCCCTTTAAGTTTCCATTTAAATTGATATATGTTTGATAATTTGGAAATTGTGAAAGCATGCTTGAAAACCATATTTATGAAGTATGTAGTGATTTGTGGGTTGGTGTAGGTGTTGCTTGAGTTGTAAATGGTCTTTTGTATGGTTATAATGGAAATTAGGGGCTTAACGTTTTCGAATGGCTTATGATTTAGCATGAGTAGCACTTTAAGAGAGTAGTTGTTGGAATTGGTGTATGTTAAGTGGCCGTGGGTGTAATTCTTTCAAGTATGAAGTATAGGTGTGACCATGTTGGTCGTGGATGTGTCGCTTGGTAAATAGTTTGGAAATGAGATTTTGCCTTATTGTACCTAAACCCGGGAATCCAAAGGAAGTTGTCGACTTAGTTGAGCGGCTTTGCATAGGTCATCATTGTTAGTGGGGTGTTCACCAGAACTTGGCCTTGTGAACTAGTAAGGGGTTTGGTTATATATTAACGCTCTGGAATGCATGGTTGACTGTGATCGTGGTTTCTTATGAAGTAAGGACGTATGGGAAGTTAGTTTAGATTCTATAAGCACGCATATCTAGATTGTTGTGATATGTGGCTTGAGATGGAATTCAGAGTGGCTATAAAACCTCGAACGTTGAGCCAAAGGACTAAATGGTCTAGTAATCCTTGTGTTTGGAGTATTTGAAATGACGAGCTGTGTTTAACTTGGTTGAGACGGGCTAGGGGCCGATTTCTGAGTTAAATGGTTGATGGCTTTATGCTACTAGCACACATATGGGTTTTGATTAAGTAAAGTTTTGTTTAGAAGTGCCATTGAATTAGGACATAAGTTTTTACTCGAGATTCGTGCTTGTGATCTATGGTGAGAAGTCACTATGATGAGATAGTGGTTGTTTATGGAGGGTGGGCCTGGGTCATATGCTACGAATAACTTCTTAAAAGAATGAGAAGTGGGTCATTTTAGCGCTGACCTAAGAAGAAGGTAGCCTTTCGGATTGGTCCATTAGGATTTTTGTCTCGCCTATAAATATGTATGAGGCGTAAGACGTTATAGAAGTTGGAAAGGCTTGAGGGTTGCTTTTCCTCTTTGTTTATGTGAATTAGGGGGTGGTTCCCCATTAACAGTGTTTGAAACCTTCGGGCCAGCTTGTGTTTATGATTTGGGCATGATGGATGAATGCGGTAAGGTGGATTGACCCAAAAGGTTCCAAAAGTGTTGTGAAAGTACAAAAGCCCGTTAGATTGGTGCTACCTACCCTAATTCTGTTGTTTCGTGCGAGTTCGTAAGCCTAGAACACATGTGATGTGATGAGCACAGGGGATGCGTTCCCTGGATGCCTGTGTGGCATTTGTGACGTGATGAGCACAGGGGATGCGTTCCCTGGCTGCCTGTGTGGCATTTGTGATGTGATGAGCATAAGGAATGCGTTCCTTATTGTCGATGGGCTAGCTTAGGGGTGATTTACCTATTATGATGAGCATAGGGGATGCGTTCCCTATTGTCGTGTGCTAGCTTAGAGATGATTCCCCATTATGTTGAGCGTAGGGAATTGATAGCATGTATTTGTGCTATCTTATTTCCTATTATTTATGCTAGTTTTGTGATTATTTTGTGAGCTTTTATGCCTATTTCTCTTAATTTTGTAGAAACCGAGCTTGAGGAGCAAAACCAAGTATTTGAGAATATTTTGGTGGATATTGGAGCCTTTTGAAGCTTAATTGAAAATTCAAGAAGATTAAAGATTTTATTTGAGCATAAGGCAGGTTCTGGGAGATTCTACATCGAATCACGATTCCAACGCATCGAACCGGAGGTCATTCGAACACCTGAGCGAAGAGATATAGCAAAAATAGTCAGTGCTGTCTGCAGGGTAGCGTCGAGACACTGTCTATAGCGTCGCGACGCTACGAAAATAAAAAAAACGCTGTTTTTCGCTAAAACACGCTCGAAAAATAAGTTTATTGCAGCTTTGAGACGCTGTAAGCAGCGTCTCGACGCTGCCTCGAAATTTTCTATAAAAACCTCATTTTTTGCGCCGTTTTGGGAGGCCAATTCGAGAGTGGGAGCCCTACTCTCAATTCCAAGCTAAAATTGAAGGTTTAGGGAGTAATTGGGAGCATTTGTGGAGCATTTTTGAAGATCCAAAGCTCGAGGGACATGGAGATCACGACGGGAACGTGGGATCGACCATTGTTTGCTAATTTCTTCCTTTTTCTTTAGTTTTAGTTTATGTTTTGTGTCTGTAAATTAGGAACTTAGAGATTTAATTGTATGAATATTATTAGTATCTTTGCTCCTAATACTTGGGATTTTGATGTACCCATTAGACTTGGGATTTTAATTGATTAAGTACCTTGATTGAATGCTTTTGTTTCATTCATGCTTTTATGTATTTAATGCTTATAATTTCCTGATCAAAGATTATTTGTTTTATTGGTCTGAATTTGTGCTTGAAAAAGTATGGTTTAGGCTAGAACTTAATTGCATGACTATTTGTAAATTCTTGCATGAAAGTGAAGAATTCTCTTAGAAGCCCTTAAAAGAAGTTGCTTAAAGCCTTGCATGTTATTAAAATCTAGATAGAGATATTAGGTTTATAACATTGCATGAGAGTTAATTGTGCTTGAAAGAGTCAGTTAACACCCTCACTTCTTGGCTTAAGGAATATTTGCATGACAAATCTTGGTAGTTTTCGCTGTAAGTCTAATTGGTGAAATTAATTCCCTAGGATATCTCTCCTATTGTGTCTTCATTTATCTTTTGCTTTCTAGGTTAGCTCTTTAGTTTAGCTTGTTTGCATTTGATTTCTTTCTCTAAATAAAATTAAGTGGGAGTAATTACGGTACTTAAATGAACTAAGAAATCCAATCCCTGTGATCGACCCTGGCCACTATTATTGAAAATTTTAGAGGTTTAGGTTTATAAATATATTTGATAGAGCCTTCGACAAGCTCTTTATCAGGAATGCGTTCCCTAGCGTCTGTGTGCTAGCTTAGGGGTGTTTTCCCCATTATGTTGAGCGTAGGGAATGCGTTCCCTAGCACCTGTATGCTAGCCTAGGGGTGATTTCTCTATTGAGATGAGTGTGAGGGTTATAGACCTTCACAGGATTGGTTCTAGGTTACAGGACTCGTAGGTATGACACAAAGTTAGGTTCGGGTAGTAGTGAATGTTGTGGAAGGTTAAATGGACTTTTAGAATAACAGAAGGAAGAATTTGAAATATAAGCACGAGTGTGAGTAAGGGCAGTTTTCTTCTTGGTATGGTTTCTTTAAAAGTTGGACCCTTAAGTGGGCTACTTACTGAGTATGTTTATACTCATGCTTGCTACTTTGTTTGTTTTGCAGATTGTGCACATTCTCGGGGTGGATGACGCAGGCGACGGCTTGACGAGGCTATGGAGACTCCACCAAATTCCTTGTCCCTGTTTTAGCTTTTAATTTTATTCCTTGTTCCCTGTTGTTTGTGGGTCCGTAAAGTTTAAAATTCTTTCACTTCCGTGCATTTGGTTAGAAGTTCTTAGGTTTTTTGTCTGTTGCTTGAGCTCAGCATCATTTAACGTAGCTTGGTGGATGCTGAGTCTGTTCTCTGAAACATAGAAGTGTTTATATCTCTTTCCAGGTCTTTGTAAAAATTTTGGTCTCTCCTAGTTACGCCGTCATGCTGCCGAAATTTCTGGCATGAGCGATGTAACTAGGTCGCGCTTCCGCATTTAGAGAGTCGTAGGAATTCGGGTCGTTACAGTATTGATCATACCTCTTGTGGAGTGATTCGAATCACGGTTTAGAAACGAGTTTTCTTTACTCTTGATCTTGATCATCAAGGTAATCCGTTCATAAAATTTCCATTGGGTTGATTCCATATCGTTTTGGGGTTTTTGCTTTTTAGATCTAAAGGTCTTGTTCCTCAACAAAGGTTGTTATATCTAAATCTTGGGAATTACTTAACATTTGATGTAAACTATCTAATCTGTCCTAAACTACTAAAAAATAGAGAGGAAAAAACTTAAAAAAGGTCTCACGACGGTTGCAAATTGAAGACAAATGACTTAGAGGACGAAAAAAATCTATTTATAGGAATCGACCTAGGGGCTCACCGCAGTGTCGAGGGAGGCTTCAGTGGACTGCCGATAGCGTCTAGATGCTACCTAACTCGCAGCACTAGTCATTTTTGCTCTAACTCTTTACTCGGGTGTCTAAATGACCTCTGGTTTGATGCGTTGAAACCGTGATTCAACATAAAATCTTTCGGAACATGCCTTATGATCAAATTCCTACAAAATGATTGAAACCTCTAAACTAACATGATTTAGGCATAAAAATATAGGACTATGTTGGTCCTATCATACATGGTGAGGACGAGAAGGATCAATGTACCTCGAAGGCTGATGCATAAAAACAGTTTCTCTAAGGGAGCCATTGAGGAAAGCATTACTGACATCTAACTAACGAACCAACCAATTCCAAGTAGCTGCAAGAGTTAACACTAGTCGAATGGAGGTAGGATTAATGACTGGACTGTAGGTTTCATGAAAATCGATGCCCGGAGTTTGAGAGAAGCCCTTGGCAACCAACCGTGCTTTGTACCGTGTAATTGCACCATCAGCATTGCGTTTGAGCTTATAAACCCATTTGTTACCAACTAAAGGTTGATTAGGGGCAGAAGAGACAAGATCCCAAGTGTGATTACGAAGCAAGGAAGCAAACTCATCGTCCATGGCTCTTTTCCATGAGGGAATAGCAATAACATCAGCAAAACGAAGAGGTTTAGTCAAGGACCAATCGACAGGTGAAGAGACATGAGAGAGACAACCAAAAAAGTGTTTAGGCTTGGTTATACCAGCCTTGGCGTGAGTAACCATGGGATGATGTCCATCTTGGGATACAGAACAGGGTGAGGAAGAAGGAGGCTGGGGAGAGGAGCTGGTAGTAGGATTGAAGGGTGAAGACAAGACTGGTCGGTATAGAAAAGACTCAGATGAGGGGCTAGAAGCAAGGGAGATGAGAGGGGATTAGCTGGAAACTGGTTGTGGGGGCATGGTAGACGAGACATGTGAGGATGGAATAGCAGTAGTGTGGTTGGTATGAGGTACAGGAATAGGAAGCCAAGTTAGGATATTGATGGAAGAATCCGAATGGTGTGAGGACTGAGCTATGAAATTGTCAGCAAAAGGGAAATAGTCCTCATTAAAACAAACACGTCTCGAGACATATACCCTGCCCGATGAGTTGAGGCATCGATACCCATGGTGATTGTTGCTATATCCAATAAAGACACACCTAGCTGTATGGTAATCGAACTTGTGCTGCTGATATGGTCTAAGGCAGGAATAACATGCTGATCCAAATACCCTTCAAATGTTGTAGTCAAGTGGCTCTTTGTGTAAAACCGTATATGGCAGTTTTGAAGGGAATAATCTAATTAAACCGTATATAAGCAGTTTCGAACACATGGACATGTGGAAATGTCAATGGAAATGTTAACATATCGACGAAAATTTTATACTATGATTTTTTCTAGATTTATCTTAAATATTGTAAATAAATATCTTAGCATTTCATTGGACTTCAAGGTATTTTAGAGAATTCCTTTTGATAAGGATATACCTCCAAAGAAGTATCTAGCTTATTTTCTATTCACGAACAATTTAGAAAAATCTCTTTATGTTGCCCTAATAGTCTCTTGCCTATAAATAGGAACTAGGAAGTGTCCCCACATATTTTGAAAATTAGAAAAAGTGAGTAAAAATGAAGATTAGAGAGCGTGTGGAATAATTATTCAAGTAGAGTTAAAATGATGTATTTATATGTGAATTGACCTAAGATTTTAGGTTTCCTTTACGGATTGAGATTGAAAGAGAGATTTTTCTTTCTCCTTTGGAATTGGGTTGAAAGAGATTGAATTGGGCCTGAAAGATCTCCTTGGGTTTGTTTCCACTTGAGCTCTTTTCTTTCATACTTTCTCTTGGTCTTGAGATATTTGGGTAGTCTTTGAGCCTTTAAGTTTATTTTATTTTGGTTCCTAATTAAATTAAACTTTCAAAATGTTTGTTTAAGTCTCTAAACTTTTAAAAGTAACTATTTTGTTTTTTAATTTTTGAAATATTTGTTTTAGTTATGAACTTATAACAAATGACTATTTAGTCCTTACTATTATTTTGCCACTTAATTTTCGTCATCAAATTCTCATATCATCGATAACCTAAACATAGCTAAACTTCGTAAGACATGTATCATCAACCAAAAGGTTAGTGATTTGAATCCTCACTCTCTATGTTGTTGAAATTTAAAAAAAAAAAAAAATCATATCATCAAACTTTTGTGTCTACAATACATGTCCACATTAATCATATCCAAAGTCACATTATCCATGCATTTAAAGCAAAATAATAATAATAAATAAATAAAGACAAAATAATCATGTTAACAATTCATAATCCAAAATTAATACGAGATTTAAATATTAAAAGGTTAAATTTTACAAAATATCCACGAATTTTTGGGGTTAGTTTCAATTAAACTCCTTTGAAAAGTTTTATTTTTAATCTTGGACTTTGAAGTTTGTCCCAAAAAAATACCCTCCAATTTTGAAATTGTTCCAAAAAATATATTTTTTCATTAAAACAAAGAATGTAAACTCTTCAAGAGATTTTTTCTTTTCATTTTTTGACTTTTTTTTTTTTCATTTTTATTGGCCACACATTTCAACTCAATCCTAAATTCCCGAAGATCGAGTTTCTCTCTATTACCAATACACTGCAAAATTAAACAAAACCCATTTTCCTTCCTTAGATTTCAACTTAGTTCCGATCACAGTTATGGCGGCCATTGAAACCGAGTCACTCAACTCGAGAAGATCCGAGTTGGAATCGTTCGACAACTCAAAATCCGGCGTGAAGGGTCTGTTGGACGCCGGAATAACAAAAATCCCTCCAATATTTCACTGCCACGTCAAACAAGATACCACCGCCGCCGCCGTAGCCGCCGAGTCGGAGTTGAGTGTTCCCATCATCGACCTCCAGGGCGGCGGCGAAGAGGTGGTGGATGAGATCGGAAATGCTTGCCGGAAATGGGGTTTTTTCCAGGTGGTGAATCATGGGATTCCGGTGGAAGTTTTGGAGCAAATAATCGATGGAGTTCGTGGGTTTCATGAACAAGATTCGGAGTTGAAGAAAGAATTTTACAGCCGTGATCGTAGTAAGAAAGTGAGCTATTTTTCAAATTTCGATTTGTTCCAATCGAAAGCGGCTAATTGGAGAGACACTCTTTCTTTTTCTATGTCTCCAATCCATCCCCATCCCCACGAGATACCTGAAATTTGCAGGTAAAAGGTACATGCTCATAAATTTGGTCATCAACTTTCATAGTTGTATTTGTGACCTAATAATTTCATTATTATTATTATTATTTTGGTTTAAATACTCTTTTGGAATGCATTTTTGGCAGAGAAATAGTGATAGAATACACAAAGCAAGTGAAGAAATTGGGGTTAACTCTGTATGAGCTGATATCAAAGGCTCTTGGGCTTGAACCTAGCCATTTGAAGGACATGGGTTGCGCCGATGGGCTCCTAATGTTAAGCCATTACTACCCAGCCTGCCCCGAGCCAGACCTGACCCTTGGCTCCACCAACCACACCGATGTGGCCTTCATCACCATACTTTTACAGGACCAAATTGGTGGCCTCCAAGTCTTGCATCAGAATCAATGGTTCAATGTCCCTCCATTGCATGGAGCTCTTGTAATCAACGTTGGAGATTTCCTTCAGGCAAGTACTCGCCAATCTTTGTTTAATTATAACTATGCATGCTTTTAACTTTTCAGATCATGTCTATGAAAAATTATTTGGTCAAGCCACCATAATAATATGACTGATAGTTTTTCATTATTAAATGTAGAGAGAAGTATTTCGAATTTATATCTAATGATTATCAGAAAACATTAAAATTATTGAATTTACATCTAATGGCCTCACTAAATAATTTGTCCATGTCTTTGGTTCTTGTATATCTATAAAGGTGATAAAGTTATAAGTTTAGTCCATAAATTTTTAGTTTTGTATTTAATATGTCTATGAACCTTAAAAAATATTTAATAGCTCTTGATAGAATGCTATTATTCCTTAAGCATATTTGGCATTGTTGTTACTCTGTTGCCATTGTTGTGCCTTAATGTGTCTTTCCCTTTGGCTTTATGTTTAGAGCCCTTTTATCTTTGTCTGTATTGAAGAACATTCTAGCTCTTGAGTCAAACGATTACATTATTTTCTAATTTATCAACTTTTAGGTCTCCGAACTTCCAATTTTGTACTTAATATGTTTTTTAATTTTAAAAATTGTTTAATAGGTTTCTAAACTTTCACATTTTGTATCTAATAGACTCTTGAATTTTTAATTTTGTATCTAATGTCCTTAACTTAAATCAACAATTTAAAAAATTTACGAACTTATTAGACACAAAATTATAAATATAGAATTCTATTAGACACAATTTAATTTTATATCTAACAAATCCATTAGTTTTAAAAAATGTCGAATATATCAAGAACCTATTAGATATAAAATTAAAAGTTGAGGGTCCTATTACACTTTTTAAAATTTAGGAAACTATTACACTTTTTAAAATTCACGAACTTAGTCATAATTTAACACAAAAGTTTATGTTTATCAACTTTCATATTGTCATTTAATCTTTATATCTTAAAAAAGTTCCATCAAGTCTTCATTCTCATTCTCACATGTTGTTGTGAACTAAAAAAAGGGTTCGCTATTAGCCATATAAATCAATTTAACGCTTATACTCCAAAATGATTGAATTCGCCTAAAATCAGCATGTTGTGTAATTCATAAACAATACCATCAATGCATAACATACACAAAGTTAATAACAAGATATACTTAATAGACACAAAATTTAAAAATTAAGAATTTATTAGAAAACTTTTTTTTTTATTATACGAACTTAATTATTAAATAGATATGAATCTTGTAATTGAACCTTATTTTAATTAATTATTGCGGGATTATATTGACATATCTTTCATTGTTCTAGCAGATCGTATCAAACGATGAAATGATGAGTGTGAGCCATAGGGTGGTAGCGAAGAAGATAGGGCCAAGAATTTCAGTAGCGAGCCAGTTTCGACCCTACATAGGGAAGGATGTGGGCAATTCAAAAATGTATGAACCGATTAAAGAGCTATTATCTAAAGACAACCCTCCTATATACAAACCAGTTGATCCCAAAGAATTGATCAAACTCCATGTTTCAAAAGGGCTTGATGATTGTTCTAAATTAAACTTGTTTAAGTTGTAAAACATAATATTCGTACTACTCTGTCTGTAAATGGTAATCTTGTTAGCCTAAATAAATGGTGGGAGAAATAATTGTGGACATGTTTCTTTCAGATTTAAAGAGGAAATGTAAGTTAAGCAGTTATTTTTTAAGATAACTTTGACCAAAGGGTCTTGAATGATGGTTAAAGCGATGTTCAATTCTTTACCACATTATGTAACTCAAAATTTAGAAAATGATCTTGATACACAGTTAAAGAAAAATAGATCACTAACTATTTTGAATATCTACATAAATATTTTAAATGTTTATATTAGTCTTCTCTAGATTTATCTTAAATATTATTGTAAATAAATATCTTAGCATTTCATCGAATTCCAAAGTATTTTAGAGAATTTCTTTCAATAAGGATATGTCTCCAAAGAAGTGTCTAGCTTATTTTCTATTCACCGACTGTTTAAAAAAATTCTCTGTGTGTTGCCCTGATAGTCTCTTGCCTATAAATAGGAACTAGAAAGTCTCCCCACATATTATGCAAATTAGAAAAAGTAAGGAAAAGTGACGATTAGAGAGCATGCGAAAAAATTATTCAATAAGATTGCCACAATGTGATTGTTGTTGAATGTAAATTTCAAAATTTATATGTCTTTCTTAATAGTCACAATATACAAATTTAAAGATATTTTTGCAATGTCTCTTTCATACATCCAATGTATAAAATTGTCAGTCACATTATGACAGCTTTCTTGAATAATTTATATATTTTTTTAAATGTGTCTTTATACTTGGAACTTTTTTCTTCCGCCTCTTTTCTTTTGTGCCAATTTCTTCTCCAAGCGGATGTAATTTGACTAATGTGGAACATGTAATCTAATTAGCTCATAATTTTCTTCATGTGATCATTGTGATGCATTGCAGCCCAACAAAATTGGACAAGATAAAAAGTAAAAAGAAACATGTTCATTGATCGCGAGTTGAGTGGTATGGCCAACAGCGGACAAAACAGATTTAATTGGCTTCAAATTTCAACTCGTTCCTAATTTCTCAAAGACTTTCTTAGATTGATCGATAAATTCCAATGGCAGCTTCCAAAATAAAAACCCATTTGCTCAATTACAGTACAGAGTTGAAATCATAATGGCGGCCATTGGAAGCGAGTCACTCAACTCGAGAAGAGCCGAGTTGGAATCGTTCGACAACTCGAAATCCGGGGTGAAGGGGCTGTTGGACGCCGGAATAACCAAAATCCCTTCGATATTTCACTGTGACAAACAGGATATCTACCCCGCCGCCGGGTCGGAGTTGAGTATTCCGATCATCGATCTCCACGGTGGCGGCGGCGAAGAGGTGGTGGATGAGATTGGAAGAGCTTGCCGGAAATGGGGATTTTTTCAGGTGGTGAATCATGGGATTCCGGTGGAAGTTTTGGACAAAATGATCGATGGGATTCGTGGGTTTCATGAACAAGATTCGGAGTTGAAGAAACAATTTTACAGCCGTGATCGGAGTAAGAAAGTGATTCATTTTTCAAATTTTGATCTGTTCCAATCGAAAGCGGCTAATTGGAGGGACAGTTTGTCTCTGTCTTTGGCTCCCTACCATCCCCATCCCGAAGAGATACCTCAAATTTGCAGGTAAAATATTAGTTTAATTACCACTTTTACTTCTACCAAATAAGTTTATAAGTTTATGTGTTAAATTTGATTCTTATAATTTTGAAAAAGTTAGAATTTAGTTTCTATGATTTTAAATGTCTGAATTAGTCCAATGATTTGATAAAACTTTCAAAAATAGTCGCTACATTCTTTAAATCATAAGGACCAAATTTGTAATTTAACCAAGTTTCTAAAATTTCAATTTAGTGACATTTTAAAATTAAAATTTTAGATATGTATTAAACACAAAATTAGAAGTTTAGTTTAAAGACTAACCGATAATTTAACCTATATAGATGTGTTGAATTAAAGTTCATGTCCTAAATTTTTAGATATCTTTCTATTTGATCTCAATATTTTGAATTTTTTTAAAACATAGGTTCTTGAACAATTTTGTGTGTAATAAATAACCATTGTTTTTTTTAGTCAAATAAATAACCATTGTTAATTCCATTAGTTCAAACATTTACATGCTATAAGAACTATATTATTTAAAAATTATATGATGGGTTGATTTTTTACACGTTTAGATGATTGGTGGCATAAATATGGACATATAGAGATAGCAACCACAATTGATTTTTATTTTTCCCAAACATTCAATAATATTATTGAAAGTTATGAATATTTTCGAAAATTTCATATCATTATTTGGATTTCATTTCTCAGGGATATAGTGATAGAATACACAAAGCAAGTGAAGAAACTGGGATTGACTCTGTTTGAGCTGATATCGAAGGCTCTTGGGGTCGAACCTAGCCATTTGAAAGACATGGGTTTGCGGTGATGGGCTCATAATGTTCGGCCATTACTATCCAGCCTGCCCCGAGCCAGAGCTGACCCTCGGCACCGGCAACCACACCGACGTCGGCTTCATAACCATACTCTTACAGGACCAAATCGGCGGCCTGCAAGTCTTGCATCAGAATCGTTGGTTCGATGTTCCTCCATTGCATGGAGCTCTTGTAATCAACCTTGGGGACTTCCTTCAGGCAACTGCTCTAACTAATCTTCTTTATTTTTGGGGTTAAATCATAGCTTAAGTTTGGTAACTTGGTAATATCTTCCTTCCATTTAAAAATCTTATTTTGGTTCTTAATCTTTTAAAATTCTCGATTAAATCATTCCGTAGAAAAATATATTGAAATTTGAATGAAATGTCGTTAAATTTTTTCTGTGTTGATATATTTTGATATACATGAGCATGCCATTGAACTATGTTGTTTGATTTTTTTTTTTCATGAGTAGGTCAGATTTTGTTGATGGATGAGTTGAGAATTTTAAAAGATTAAGAACCAAATTAATAATTATCTAACAAAATTTGGATCACTTGATATATTTGGCCTTAAATATTTGTTATAAGTTCTTGAATTTAGGGTTTGTGTTTAATTATTTAGTCTCTATACTCTATAAAGTTATAATAAACTCTTGAACTTTTAACAATACCATCAACGTGCCAAATACATAAACTTTTTATTATAGACAAAATTGAACGTTCATAGATTTATTAGAAACTTTTAAAAATACAAGAATCAAATAGACACCGCTTGAAAAGTCTAGGTTATAAAAAAAATTAAGTGTATAAACTAAATAGTCACCTTCTTGAAAACTTATGAATCAAACTTGTAATTTAGCGTGAGAATATACACATTGACATATTTTTCTCCTTGTCTTAGTAGCTCATATCAAACGATAAAATGGTGAGCGTGAGCCACAGGGTGGTAGCAAAGAAGGTAGGGCCAAGAATTTCAATAGCAAGCCTATTTTGACCATATGTAGGGGTCGATATAGGCAACTCGAGAGTGTATGAACCGATTAAAGAGCTTTTATCTCAAGACAATCCTCCCATTTACAAACAAGTTGATCCCAAAGCGTATCTCAAGGTCCACTATTCAAAAGGGCTTGATGGGAGTTCTAAATTAGACTTGTTTAAGCTGTAAAAACAATGTTTTTGCACCTATTGCAAATGGTTTTGTTATTGTGTGTTTGAATTATCCATAGGCATTATGTGGATGCTAAATGAATGGTGGGATGAAATAATTGTGCACAAGTTGCCTTGAAATATAAAGAGAAATGCAACTTTAGTACATTTGTTAGATGTGTAGCAATCCAATAAGACAATAAGGGGTCGTTTGGTTCGCAGGTTTGGGTGGTTTGTTAAGTTTTGGTTTATTAAGCCTGAGTTTGTTAAGTCTGTGTTTGGATGACATAGAAAATAGGTTTGTTAAGTCTGAGTTTGTTAAACCAGTGTTTGGATGGTGCAAGTTTGGGTTTGTTAAGTCTGTGTTTGAATTCTAATTTGTTAAACCTGAGTTTATTAAAAGTGTATTTGGTTGGTACATTTAAAATTTGTATAAATAATAGAAACTATTTAATTAAAGTAATAAAAACTATATATTAAATTATATATAAAATGTAACTTTTATGATGAAATTAGAGAGTATTATTTTAATAATAAATAAAATATTTTTAATACATTTGTCCACTCAATTTTTTTCCAATAATTATTTTATAGAATAAATATTTAATTGTTCATGAAAATATTTCAGACTATTTACCAAAGTGTGAACAAATATAAACAAATTTTTTTATGCAAATATATCCAACATAAAATTAACCATAAGAAAATGTTATCAATTTTTTATTTAATGATTTATAACTTGTTGTGCTAAGAAAAATTATTTACTACTTATCATCAAAATTACTATTGAACTTAACTTTCTATATTAACTAATACATAAGGTTATAAAGTTAAAGTATTTTAAATAATATTATTTTAAAAAGCTATTAACTTCAAGATACACTAACCAAAATAGTTTAATTAATTAATTTTACAAATATTATGTCTTTAATTGACTATGATAACATGATTTTTACATTTTCACAAGAAAATGAGTTTAGGAAAGTTGTGGATTTAGAGAAATGGACTTTTTTTTAATCAAATGGAAATTGACGTATTAAATTTAGGTTTATATAACGTATCTGGTTTGGAATTTATAATAATTTTTTTTATTATAATATATATGTTAATAAAAATTTTAAAATATAACAATAAGTTTCTTATAAATTATGAACACTTTTTAATTTATTTCTTAGTATTATTGCTAATCTGAACACTTTTTGCATAATTATTTTGTAAAACAAATATTTAGTTAGTTTTGTAATTATTTTTTTTCTATCAATGTAGGAACAAAATACAAAGAAATTCCTTCTTATAAATTTATCATTATAATTGCTCTAAAACATGAAGTATAACAAAGCCGACATATCGGTTTATGAATTATCTATTACTATTTGAAATTTGAATTATATTTATTTATTTATTATAAAGTTATCATTAATTAATTATTTTTATTTAACTAATATATTTTTATTAAAAATCTAATGCATTTTAAAAGCATAATTAAAGACAAAATATGTATTGTAGCAAACTTGGGAAGTATGAATAAAGTACTATAGCAAACCTGGTGAGTATGGTAAAGTACTGTAGCAAACTTGGGGGTAGAATAGTATGTATTGTAGCAAACATTGGTTAACAAAACTGTCAACCAAACATGGATTTGTTTAAACAAACTCATACCCCCACTTCCAAAACAGGGAACCAAACACCCCCTAATTTTCCATTTTGCAATTAAACAAATGAGAAATAACACATAATAGGACAAAAACTAAACCTTTTTCTATACTCTAAAGGGACATGTGACTATGACTACAAGACAGGACGAAGCAAGGTTTAAAATGTCGATGTCGACGAAAATGTCGAAATCTAAATTTTATGGAAATGTCGATGGAAATATCGATAAAATGTCGATGTCGATGGATATTTCTGGAAAAATTTTAAAAATTAAAAATTAAAAAAAGATATTTAAATTAATAAATAAACATTTTACACTTTTTAAATGAGTTAAAATTCTTGTTACAATATTATATTCACATTAAGTTACATTTTTTGCTCTTTTTTTTTAATATTTCATCAATTTTATACGGTATAGTGGAAATGTCGATTTCCCCCTTATGTCGATGTCGAACTCATGGACATGTGGAAATGTCGATGGAAATATCGACATGTCGACGGAAATTTAATACCATGAGGACGACAACCAGAAAACATTTTTTTTTCTTTTTCCTATATTCAAATTGTAATTATGGTTTATAGATTGAATTTAACTAGATGTTTGTTTAGATTTTAAGATGTAGAATTTATGTCGATGATTTTTGTTATTTCAAGGTTCGATGATATATAAAGCTAGTTAGAGAGAATGATAAATTTTAGAAGAAGAAAAAAAGTGGTAAATTACTCGTTGTCTAGATTGGTGTTCTAATTAATTAATTGTTGACATATAATTTTTCTTTTCATCTCTCCTTTGCCTTGGAAGAAAAAAATTCTGCCAATTTGATATCCGTTTAGTTTTTAGTTTTTGGTTTTAAAAAATTAAGCCTATAAATACTACTTTTACCTATGGATTTCATTGTTTTGTTATTTACTTTTTACATATGTTTTCAAAAATCAAGTCAAGTTTTGAAAAAAAAAAATAGTTTTCAAAAACTTGTTTTTGTTTTTGGAATTTAGCTAAGAATTCAAATATTTTCTTAAGAAATATGGAACACATTGTAGAGAAATAATGAGAAAACAAGTATAATTTTCAAAAATTAAAAATTAAAAATCAAATTATTATCAAACGGGACCTCTGCTTTTTCCATATTTTGACTAAGAATATTTATTAAGAGAGGAAAGAGAGAGGAGGAAGAGATGAATGTTAATGAAATGTAGAGAAAAATAAACTTGTGCAACTAACATAAGAAATCGAAAAGGGAGGAATGGCAAAAAGTAAAAACAAACAATTTCATCAGACACATGTAGCAAATAGCTAGAGAAATATAAATTAGAGAGAGAAAAGTAAGTTGGGACGGTATGTTGAAAAAGAGAGATAACTAAGGTCGCGTTTGATAACTATTTGATTTTTAAAAATTGTGTTTGTTTTCTTATCATTTATCTACAACGAGTTTCATTTTTCTTAAGAAAAAAATTGAATTCTTAGTCAAATTCCAAAAATAAAAACAAGTTTTTGAAAATTATTATTTTTTTAATTTTCAAAACTTGCCTTAGTTTTTAAAAACATGTGTAAAAAATAGATAACAAAATAAGAAAATCCATAGGTAGAAATAGTATTTATAAGCTTAATTTTCAAAAACCAAAAGGTTATCAAACGGGACTTAAGAGAGGTAAAAGTAACAAAGTAAGTTAGAGAGAGATAGAGTGTTAGAGAGAGTGATTGTGACCCAACCCAATTGTTTGGGTTGCAAATTTCCTCAACCCAAATAACCCTTATTAAATAATGAACCCAACCCAACCCAACCCAACCCAACCATGAAACATTTGGGTTGGATTGGTTCACATTAGTCGGGTTATATACTCAAAGTTTTATTTTAAGAAAAAATTAAGTATTGATATGTAAAATATATATTTATTTATTTTTAAATATTGAACTAAGATTAGCACCTCAATTTCAATTTATATTATGAATTTTTACCTTCTAAAGACTTAAAAACTTATTTTAAAAAGTTGTTGAAGAATAAATATATACATATAGTTGTAATATAAGTAAAAAAAAAAATTAAATTAATAAGAAGTTCGGGTTGTGATAGGACCTATAAAGTCCTATTTAATCACACTTATTTCTTGTTAGTTAGAAGGATTTTATGTTTTTTATTATTATTTTTTAGGGATTCGAGAAATTTGCATGTTTTGGAGAGTTTGAAACATTTCAGAGTTAATTCGGACTAAATCGGAGATGATTCGAGCAACAGAATTTCTATACCAACTTTAACCAATCATATCGTGATATTTAGAGATGAAAATATATTCCAATTTGATATCAAATCGAAGCTTATTGAATTATCTTTCCAACTGTATAAGACTCATTGCATTACAAAAAGTATTATGAAAGTTATGACATTTTGAGTGATTACTGCTCCTGCTAGAAAACTGCTGTACCCGAGAATACTTTGTGCCAACTTTCGTTCCCATTATATTGCTGCTCAAGTTTGGGAATATAGCTAAATTAGATATCATTTTAAAGCTCTCCGAATTATCTTTTCAAAAATATAAAGATCACGTTGATTCAAGGTTTGAAGAAGAATTTATTGGTAAAATGATGAAGACTGCGCAATCCAGAAACTTTCCTTATTTGCAACATTCTATGTTTGTTTTGAGAATTTAGGAAAGGATTTTCGAGTTTTAGATGTATTTTCCAGCATTTTACAAGAGAGAACATTATTTACTTTATTTTATTTTATTTTAAATATCATTTCCTAATTGTTTTGGAAAAATATCTTTCTAGAATTTAGGGTTTCTTACTTTTGCAAGTTGTCTACTACAAGGCTATTTAAGCCTTCTTTTGGACAGCGGCAAGGGGTTCTCCAAATATAATATTTCTAGACAATAGTTTTTAGAGTTTTTCTCCCTTTTCCTTTACTTTTCTTTTGCACTATATCGAACTAATGACGAACCTTGACTACATCATCACGATTAGCGGCTAAGGTAAGTGTTCCAATTCATAGGTCGGTTGCAACCAATTGCAATATTGTGAGGCTTGAGCCTTAACTAGTTCTCTTTCAATTGCAAGTATTCTTTGATTCTTGTGTTACTTTTATAAGCATGTATTTTGATTGAATTGACGCCTTGATCGCTTTACATGTTTGATTGCTAATCTTGATGCTTGATCCGTAATTGTCATGTTGATTGAACAGGTAGCATTAGGATTATTACATGTGTATGTTTTGTGGGTTTCCATATTACATGGCTTGCATGTTTAATTCTAGGAATTAAATGAGCATCTTAATTAGATTAAAGTTATTTCATCTAATTAGTTGTCTTGGTCCTTCCAAAGCACTTAATGCCTTTATCTAAATAATTTGGAGCAGTTTCGTCAAAATTATTTAGGTAATTAGCGTTAACTTGACGTTTGTTAGAGTTAACGACCTTAGAGATTTTGCTACCTTTTGAGGTTTCCTAATAAGTTGACCAAGTTCTTGCATTGTTAAATTTAAATATTTTGAATGCCTGTGATCAATTTTTGCAATTGAGTAGAACCGCACCTTTGAATTGAAACTTGGTAAGATTTGATTTATCTTTATTTTTATTTGCTTATGTTTTATTTTATTTATAAAAACAAAAAATCCTCCTTTTTAATTGTTTTCTCCTTTGCAAATTTAATTTGAGAAATTAATATTCGGTTCCTTGAGATCGACCTGGTCCACTCAATGCTACAAGTAGCTTAGGATCGGTTTATAAATTGTAATTTGACGAGCCCTAGACAATCTCACATCAGGTTGGTTTGGTTCAACCCAAACTATTTTTTTGTGAACCCACAAACCAACGTCCCAACTTATTAAGTTTCTATTTGTTTGAACCCAACTCAATCCAAATAAGTTGATAACCAAACTCAAACCGTAGAGTTGGGTTGGGTTGATTGGGTTTTTCGAGTCATCGAATTTTTTGAACACCCCTAAATGATTGATCATGCTAGATAGAGAAACCATTTATTAAATCATCAAAATAATGATCTATCAACCTGTTAATTTTTTTTTTTATGAAATACAAACGAGAAAATTTATCCTAAAAGTGAAAGAACTACTAAAGCTGTACAAAACCAATATATATATATATATATAGTGTAAAAAAGAAAAGGTTAAATTATCAAAAATACCCCTGAACTATGGGGTTGGTTTCAATTATACCCCTGAACTTTAAAAAGTTTCATTTTAACCCTTGAACTTTGAAGTTTGTTTCAAAACAACCTTTGAAAGTTTTTTTCGTTAAATTTATGGACGAAAAATGATGTATTTGCATATGTTTTGATTTTTTTTCAACGTACATGTTCAAATATGTTCATATAAGCAACAATACAAATGCAAAAACATCATTTTCCGTCCATGAATTTAACGAAAAAAAGCCTTCAAGGGTTGTTTTGAAACAAACTTCAAAGTTCAAGGGTTAAAATGAAACTTTTCAAAGTTCAGAGGTATAATTGAAACAAACTTCATAGTTCACGGGTATTTTTGATAATTTAACCAAAAGAAAATGTAAGATTTTGAAAAAGTGAAAAAAATAAGTTTTTTTTTTTAATGAGTAATCAAACAACCATGTTTTATATAGTAAGATTCCATATACAAATAACTAATAGCAAAATAAGACATGAATTCAATTCTTCAAAACATAGCAAATGAATTAGAAGTCATGAACAAGATCAACATCATAACAAAAATAGTAAAAAGATCAATAAAAAGTAAAGTTAAAGTAACAAAAAAACTCTTCAGTGCTTCATCCACAAGTTTCACAAGCACCAAAGTTGTCTTCTTTTAACAATTATTCTAAAAAAATTCGTTCAATTAGTTCTTCCACTGCCGAACTGACCGCACCCCACCAAAAAAAATCCAAGGGATACGGTGGGCCAATCAACGCGTGCCGACGAAGAAGCCCCTCTAGGGATTCTCATTTGTCATTTTTCACCTTCTTTCTTCATTTCTTTCTCCCCATTTCGACTCTTCAAAGGTCAATCAATGGCTTCCTCGTTTGGTAATCGCTTCAAAACCCACTTACCAGAACCTTCCAACATCCACATTGCTCTGTTTTCTTCGTGTTGATGCAAGATTTGTCGTCTGTCTTTCTTGTGATCCGTTTCGATTTTGCTCATTGGGTTTTAATGGGCTTGTAAAAATGGTGGGGATTTGAGGGTTTTCTGTGGATTGTGGATGGAGAATTGGAGGAGAAGGAAACGGGGGGTTTTGTTGCATTTGGGATCTGTGATTGAATGTGTTTTGATTTGGAGCAGAGGGGAAACATGTTGGATTTTCCTGGGACTCCAGGGACTTTGACTGGGTTTGTGTTGAGGATTTTGCAATGTGTTTTTGCTGCTGGCTCTGTTGCTTCCATGGCTACTGCTGTTGGCTTCTATAACTTCACAGCTTTTTGGTATTTATTGATTCTCACCCTTCTCTTTTTTTGGCTTGTTAGTCTTGAATGTGATTGAAATCGAATATTCTTCAAGGGTTTTTGTTCTACTTTTCAATGGAGAATAAGGATTTTATGACTGGAGAATCTTTGATGGAATTAGAAATTTTTAGGAATGCTCAATGCTGCTGCTCAAACTTATCCTATGTGTGATGTGATCCTTGCCTTTTAGTAGTGGTTTGGCTGCTTTTGGTTATGGCTTTTCATTGCTGCTATTAAGATTACATGGGGTTCCATCTCAAAACCAATTGGCAATGAGAGGAGTAGCCCATGTATCTTATAAATTGTGAGGTCTCTTTACATTTTTCCAATGTGGGATCCTCAACATGCTCCCCCAAGATGGTGCCTCTTTGGGTTCACCATTCTTGGATCGGATCCCAATTTTAATTTTTGGACCGAATACCCGTTTGGGTTTAATTGGCTCTGATACCATATTAAGATTACATGGGGTTCCATCTCAAAACCAATTGGCAATGAGAGAAGTAGCCCATGTATCTTATAAATTGTGAGGTCTCTCTACATTTTTCCAATGTGGGATCCTCAACAGCTGCCTTGTTAGTTTGAAAATAGCTATAATTTGAATAGGGTATTCCATTTGAGCTTTGATTTCATAAAAACTTTGAATAATTGAACAGGGAATTTGGGGTTTTGGGGTGGGGTTATTGGTTTTTTTTTTTTTTTTTTTTATAAATCTAGTGTAGCTCTTTCCAAGGCTCTCAAACAGCCTCTTGCATTCCTGAGCTTAGCATTTACTGTATCTATTCTTCTTCATTATCATTCCTTTGATTTGGGAAGATTTTGTTACAAGTTCAATTTATTTTCTTTCTAAATAACCCCTTTCATGTTTTATATTACTTATAAACATTCCTAGAGAAAACAATGAGGCTAATTACAGAAGAAACTGACTGTGTCTTATCTTCCTTGACTATCATACCTTGGTTATCATTAGATACCTTCCGATACCATACGACCGTCCTTGTTTAGCATGTTCAAGATCAATAGTACCTTCGCCCATCATATAACTTTGTGCCTTTGCTGTATTTTTCTCTCAAGTATTACTACTCTTGCTTGCTTGAGGGGATTTTGTGATCACTCATTGTGTATAATAAAATTTGTTTATGCAGTAATGTTGTCAAATTTGACATGATATAAGACACAAATTTAAGTGCATTGATGCCTATTTCTTTTGTTGTATCTTCATCTCCCCAAAATGGACTCCTTGTTTGTGATTCACTTATGATTTGCAGCTATGTGATCGCATCGATGGGTCTGCAAGTGACATGGAGTTTTATGTTGGCATTCTTAGATGCAAATGCATTGGTAAGAAAGAAGATGCTTCACAATCCCATTCTGGTCAGCCTCTTTGTAGTTGGGGATTGGGTGAGAACTAAGCACCTACAAACTTCTGAGTTGCTTAAGATTTTGTCTTGTGATTTACTAGTAGGAGTTCAACCATTGATTGGTTTGCAGGTGACAGCAACCTTGTCTCTCGCTGCAGCTTCTGCCTCCGGTGGGGTAGTGGTATTGTTCTTCAGCGACTTGGGACACTGCAGTTTCGGGGACAAATGTTGGAAGTTCCAAATCTCTGTTGTTTTTGCCTTCCTAAGCTGGATAACCATAGCCATTTCAGCTCTGATTATGCTCTGGATATTGGCTGCAGGTTGAAGACGTACTCATACCGCAAAATTACGTACATTTCACATAGTTTTCGTACATCTGTTTGTTCTTTCTTCATTTTTTTCTACAAAGAAAGGGAATCGAGATATAAGATAGAATGATGCCGATGAGCAGTTTGTTAAAAAAAGAATCGTTTTTTCCCCTTCAATCGACACGATTGATGAGACTTCAAAGAAATACGAGTAAAACTGTACGGTTTTGGCATTGTGCAGATTCTTGATAGAATCTCCACTCCATTTGGGCTGTTTTGGTTGGCCGTTTGATTGAATATTTCAGCAACGTGATCTGTCCGAATCGCCAAGTGGCTGCGCATTCTTTCTACTTTATGAATCAGAAGTCTATTCTCTTCATTCAGCTGGTGTTCTAACTTTTAACCACCCAATCACTGCTGCATACTAAACTACGGATCAAGTGAAAATGCTGCACCTCAATGAAGCTTTCTATAAAAGAATATGCTTTAAACACATGTATCTCTTTGTTCTTTAGTGATTCTTTTTTTATGGTAAAAGTTGAGAGATTTGAACCTAAGAATTTAGCGTTAAATCGATCTTTTATGCTTCTTTTCTTATGGTGGATTAAGAGTAGGTCTGGAATAACTTTTAAGGTTGATGTTTTAAAGTGAAATGTACCTTTTTTTTTTTTAAACAAACAGATAGGAATAGCTTATTGTAAAATGTTTTTCATTACTTAAAAACACTTTTTCTAGGTTAAAAAGTTTTACTAGACCCACTATGTATATATAAATAATGTATTTATGAGCTTAGTTTGAACAAAATAGTGATAGATTTATGAGCTTATCTTGAATCGTTTATTATAAGTTTATTTTTAAAGTTAGAATTGACTTATTAGGTATGACGTTAAAAAAAAGAAAGAGAAATGCTTTGCTGCTTGGGCAGCAAGTAGTAATAGTACAGTTCATTTGGGCAACACAAGATTTAAAAAAATTGTTTTATTATTTTTGTTAAAAAAAAATCAATGGTACCAAGTGGGCTGCACCATAGCTACATGTTGCCCAGGTAGCATGTATACTTTTCTAAAAAAAAAAAAAGTTTTCATTTTCTCATTGGGGAATATAGTTGCTGGCGCATTGAACAGAATCATTCTTTATTTTTTGCTTGAGAGAATCATATCAAAATATTCTCAAGAATTGGATTCATTCTCAAATGTGATGAATTCTTCTAATGCAACAATTTTGTCTTCCATCATTGTCTTGTAATTACATAAGGAACAACCATATCTGTCCATAGCTATTTTAATATAGAAACCAATCTTATTTTCAATCTTCCCCACACTCACATCTCACCTCAATTTTGCTTAGAATTTCCCTTTCCTTTGCATAATCAAATTGTCAAAATTTAATCAAATCTATATCTTGGTTAGTCTCTTTGAACTCAACCATAATTTAACAAGATATCCTACTAAATGTTAACTTAATATTTTCATATATTCTTAACTCTAAAAGTAAACTTAAATCTTTTCATATATTCTAATGAGCAAAAATAGTTTGATGAGTAATAAAAGGAACCTACTTTTTAAAAATAAGTTTTTATAATTTTGTTGATATCATCAAGCAATGTCAAATTGACCAAAATACCCCTATTATAAAGTAAAGGGTTAGGGTTAAAAAAAAAATTTTCAAACCTTTTACCCTTTTCTCTTCCTCATTTTTACCATTGAGCTCCCCTCTTTATTTCAAATGATTTTGGGAAGTTGAGGTTGATTTGAGTCATTTTTCAAACATTATTGTTGATGCGCAGATTCGAGCAAAGGGAACGTACTTGATCTGCACATGAATCCAACAGTGAATTTGAATTTTGTGAGGGAAAGAGGTGGCCTGCAAAACAAAGAAAATTTGCACATCGAAGTGGCGCTTGCCACACACACTCTGATGCTTATATTAGAGAGAAAAGAAAGTGTAGCAAGCTAATAGTTTGAGGCTCGTGTAGAAGTTTTTTCTCCAATGGAGTTATGATGATGTATATATATATCCTGTTGACCTAGGGTTGTTCCTTCTCCCTAATAGAATTAGGTTAAGGATGAAAGGTGGGGCCCTCGGGGTTTGTTGGGCTATAGGTGTGCATGGGGCATGTCCACACATGCCCGAACCGAGTCGTCGATTCGATTCAGATTGGCTGGGGCCAAGCCGAGCTTCCAAGCTTTCAAGCTTTTTTGGCCCTTTCGCTCCTTCTTCTAAGCCCAATTTCACACTAGACCTTTGATTAAACCCTATTCAGCTTAATTGTCTTCTATCCTCTTGTGTTTGATCCAATTGTCCAAATTTACCCATAACAGTTTTACTAAGTGGATATTGTCTGAATAGGGCGTCAACATGTTTTGTGTAAACGTTAAGGCAAAATTTTGAGTTTCAAATGGGAGAAAATGGTACTTTTTGTTATGGGTGCCCAACCCATTTGTTAGACAAAGAAAGTTTTTCTTATGTTTGTGGGCCTAAAATGTTAAGTTATATGTTTATCGCACTTGGGGTTAAACATGTGAGCTTACCTAGAAAGCCTAATTTTTTTAGGGGATAATGACCTAAAAAAAGGAAAAAGAAAACAAAAAGAAAAATACAGAAAAATGAAGAGGGAGGAGTACAGTTCGGTTTTTCAGAGATAGCTTCCACAAAGTTATCGATTGTCGGAGTTTCAGCCGTTGGATCTTACTGAAATTTGGTCAGCCTGTTGATGACACATAGGGTCATGTTTTGAACGGTTGGATCATCGTTTTGAGCTTTGGTTTGTTGGTAATCGCTGATAGACAGAACCAAAAAAAACTAGGTGATATTTTTATCTTTCATCTCTCAATTGTTATTATCTTATGTATGGAACTGTTGGTGGGTTGTGAACTTTTGTATGACTGATTTGGGTTCTTTGTTCCTCAATTTTATCATAATAAGAGAAAGTGACAAGGGTGGACTCCTCACAAGTCCCGTGGTTTTTGCTCTTCACATCGAAGAGGTTTTTCACATATAATTTGTGGTTTATTGTTGTCCATTGTTGGTTGATCGCTTGAAAATTATTTAGTGAATAATTTGTGGTGTATTGGAGTATCATTTTTGGTTGATTGTCTTGGAGGAGATCTTGATGAGTTGTTGTTATACTATTTAGGCCCTATCACTTTTTGGAGGGGTCGTCTTTTTCTGTCAACTTCCCAGCTAAAGCATAAGACTAGAAAATCTTGGCCAACATCCCAAGATCATGACGAAAAATCTTGGCCAAAGAACATATATGAATCCCATGGCCCGGATTTCTCGATTGAAGTATGAATCCCCGACCGAGATTCATAGATGTTCTTGGCCAAAGATTTTCCGATTTAGATATTTATGAATCTCGATTGAGATTCAACATCCCATGTCTATGATTATACCTCATGACACCCATTTCCACCAAATGTCAAAGAAAAAAAAAACTTGTTTCTATGTCCCAACAACTTGTTTTTGTTTCTAAAGTGCGTAATAACAAGATCAAAATGTGGAATAGATCAATATATTACATACCATCTTGCTTGTTCAAAACGTTCAAAATATAAACTTCTAAGTGGGTGGGATACGTACGAACTGTGCATATCTCAAATAGAAAACGTGAGATTTGACTTGTGATAATTCTTATTTATAAAGATTATTTAGCCTTAGGTTGTTCTTGTCATTTTTGTGTGTTTTGTGGTATGCGAGCAAGCTAAAAATGGTATTTATGAGATTAATTCATAAAAGCTCGTTGGAGTAATAAAAAAAAGGAAAGGAGTTGAAAAAAGAATGGAATTTAAACTAATTTGTGTTTTTGTGTAGATTTGGAGCAAAAAGGAAAAATTCAATTGCATTCTGAATAGCATTCCTTCGCAAGAGCATGATAGTGAGCAGGCCTAGAAATGTTGATGAAAATGCAATTGCATTTTTTGGAAAATCTGGAAGTTGCGAAAATCATGGAAATCACGAGATTGAAGGAGATTTTTCAGCCCGAACTCATACCCACACCTTGACCCATGATTGAGGGAGCACAGAGATGGAAACCCTAGCCCTCAATGCTTATAAAAACGAGGAGATCGAAGCAAAAAAGGAATGGGTTTTTCATTTTCGGACAGCAGCAGTTTTTATCTTTGTTTTTCTATCTTCTTTACAGCAATTGTTGTCTTTGTGCACTGTAATTCCTCAGCTTGATCCCTCCTCAACGAAAGTTCGAGGAGGTGAAGATCCACTGCCTTTGAAGGTATGTGTGATTCGATCAACGCAAGGAACTTCCTTTAGCATTATTACTCTGTTTTTATTAGTTTTATTATGTTTTAATCCCTTTGTTTTTCTACTTGATTTTATTCATATAGTTGGTCTTTGTTTTGATCAAATTTTTGTAAGTTGTAGAAGTTGAATTAATCAATGAATCTTGGGTTTTGTTCTCCTTTGTCTCTCTATAATAAAACTGTTGATTTGAGGAAATTGTAGCTCCATAAAATTATGCAATTTGCATTAAGTACTTACTGCCTTTGAAGATTTGATAAAAAAAATTAGTTAATGGATAATGAATGTGCTTTCTTGAATTCCAGTATTGAATTTTAAACTGCATTTGTGAGTATTTTGGGTTATTGAATTAGATTCACAAATTCTTATTAAATTTCAATTTGATTTGCTCCATTATTACAAAAGTTAATTTCTGAATTTTTGGTTATTAAATATGAGATTTATAGCAATTAAATTGTGGGTTTTCATTTCTTCCATAATGAGCTAATTCCTCCTTAGGGATTCAAGTTAGTGAATGCCCTAGATGAGGGATGTAAAACTCAAAAGCATATTTAATCTAGTTAACACTCGAGACTTTGTTTGTTTTTGTTGAAATAACGTGAGTAAACCTAGCCGGCCAACTAGTGATTTCTTGTTAAGCTTGAACTTAATACCAAAAGGGTTAAGGAAAAGCGGATGTCACAAAAGCAATGGAGGAAAAGACTTAGACATAAGTTCTGAAACATCGACCCTAGACATAGGGCGAGACTCCAAAACCACTAGAATTGTGAGCGAAATTATCTAAGTTAGATTAGTTATAGAAATATAGGTTTAATCACTTAGCCTCCTAAAGATTTTGAAGTAAAATTGAATAGGAGTCGAATTCGGTTTACTTAGTTCTCTTGTGTTGACTACGATTGCAATTGCATTTCTAGTGACATTTCTTTCCAAATGAGCATAAGCAACTTGGATGGGAAATTTGTACAGAAGACTCATTTTCACGCGCATCGATGCTATTTGACCCGTGTTTTGAAATTAATGACATATAACCCTTTCCGTACTCTGCATCCTGTCCCAATTACCGTGAGGGCATCGTACTCTCATTCTTGTTCTAACTCTAGTTCTCTAGTTCTCGCTCTCGCTCTAGCTCATTTCTCGTTTTCTCTCTTGCTCTAGCTCGTTCTCGCTCTCGCTCTAGCTCTGCTGCTCTAGCTCTTCTCTGACGTAATTTTTTCTTGTCTTTTTTTTTTCTCCAGATTTTCAACCATTCATTTGAGCGAGAGCGAGAGAACTAGAGCGATAGCGTTTCTGCCTACGAGAGCGTGAACAAGCAAGACCGTCTCATACTACCCTCATGTGTAATTTTGCGCGCTGTGCCACGTCAGAATGGGTCATATTGCATTATTTTCAGAACGCATGTCATCAGTCATTAAAGCGCTGAAAAACGGGTCATCCGTACAAAAATCCCAACTTGGATCCCATTTTTTTTAATTATTGACTTTTCACTTATTTCCTTTAGCAAAACAATCTCTCAACATTTTTTACACTCTCAGTTACTACAATTGCATTTTGTAAACAAATTTGTGTCATCTTAATAGATTTTGTTCAAATTCGTTCCCTTGGGTACGATACTCTGGAGTACTTCTAGTTTTCTTTATTACTTCGATCACGTGCACTTGCGTGTAGCACTTGATCAACTTCTGAAGTTAGTAAACACGGGTAGCTATTAACTGAAGTTGAAATTTAAGTTAGTTAAAAAATTTGGATGAAATTGATTTCATACCATTAATGAATGAGGACAAAAAGGACATTTTACCCTATGGGGCCATAATAGTAATAATAAAAAAAAGGTTATAAAAACTTATCAGGTTATTTTTGTATAACCAAAAAAAATTTAGAGGAAGAGTAGTAATTTTCGGTTCTAATGAGCAAAAATGGTTTGATGTGTAAAGTAAAAGGAAGATATTCGACCTCTCTCTGAATTTGGAATAAGTGAAGCAACAGAAGAAATTGGATTGAGACAACTTAATTGATATGTACTAATAACAACTACTGAGAGAATCAATGCTCAGCAGAATAACCTTTCTTTATCAACTTAGATACTTGCAATGAATTTTTCTATATGTACACTCTCAAACTCAGCTCAATTAACTCGTAAACCGAGGAGGAGCAGTAGCAGACGATATCGGCCTTCGCCATGGCGATGAACGTCTGGTTGGGTATGTTTTTCAATAGGTTTAAGCCACACATCCTCATAGTTTTGACTCAGTTGGGCTACACATTTTTGTATTTCCTGACGGATGCTTCCTTCAAGCATGGCATGAATCCTCACGTCCACATCACTTATCGACAAATCGTCGCTAGCATTGCCATGTTTCCCATAGCTTATTTCCTCGAAAGGTACCATCGTCGTTATCTTCTCAAAAGTTTCAAGCTCTTGTGTCTCTTGTCTTTTTTATTTCGATTAACTAAAGATAGAGCGAAAAAGGAAGGAAGGAGACAATTGTCCCCTTATTTTGCGTTTTAATTTTTTTTTAAAGTTGAATTTTAAACCATTTTCTATAATTTCTTTGATGCATATGTTGGTTTATGTAGAAAAACAAGACCGAGGATGACATTGGCACTATTCTTGGAGATTTTTGTTCTTTCACTTTTGGGGTAAGTTTTGATTAATATCACACATTTAATCCATTTCGATACAAAAAATTTAGAGATCAAAATGGTAATAAAATGCAGGGTGAGTTTGAGTCTCAACATGTACTTCGCAAGCTTGACATGCACGTCTCCCACCTTCCTTACATCAGTCGTCAACACCATAGCATGCTTGACGTTTATAATTGCGGTTGTGCTTAGGTTCGGTTTTCAGTTTTACAAACTTAAAAGCTTGTTCATCAACAAGAAATGGAAACGTTATCAAATGAGATCTGACGTTATTTTATATGGGCAGAATGGAGGTTGTTGACCTTCAAAATCCAAGAGGGATGGCAAAAGTTTTGGGGACATTGGTTTCATTGGGTGGTGTGATGATAATGACTTTCTTTAAAGGACCCATCATCAGAAATCTATGGCATCCTTTCATCCATATTGAACACAGAGCTACTAATCTCCATGAGGACTGGCTTAAGGGTTCAATTCTTACTGTTTCAAGCTGCATTTCTTGGGCCCTTTCCTACATCATGCAGGTCCCTGTTTCTCCTCAAGTTATTTGATATCTCGAAAAAAGACAAAATTTTGAGATGAACGTAGAATCACTACTAAATTTAAAAACTTAAATTTATAAGCTAACATGTATTTTCAATCTTTTCACTATATTCTAAATACTTTCCTTTGTTTATTGGCTCAAATACTCACACGAGGCTCAACATGTGACTATGTTAAATTCTTACTAGTCGTCACACTAACTAGTTTAATCAGATATGTTAGGATTAAGTTTAATCTTTTCAATATATTCTTAACGATTGATATATATCCATTTTGGGGTGGAAAATGCAGGCATTTACGTTACGACGATACCCGGCACAGCTATCGCTAACGACGTGGATGAACTTCATCGGAGCAGCACAAGCGGGTGTGTTTGCAGTGGTGACACAACACAAGCCAGGGGTTTGGACTGTTGGAGTCAACATTGATCTCTGGTGCATTATCTATGCTGTAAGAAACCGACCAAAAGCAACTTTTCTTTTTTTTTTTTCTTTTTTTTGACAATATGAGTGGGCGGGAATTCGAACCTCTAACTTCTTGATCAATGGTACAAACTTTGTGCCAATTAAGCAATGTTCAAGTTGGAAAACCAAAAGCAACCTTCATTAGCTTTGATGGTTATTAAAAAATTAAAATCCCTTTAAATTTTGATGAGTTGTACTTATACCAAAGTTGAATTCTTGCAGGGAATAGTGTGCTCGGCTTTGATAATATACCTACAACTTTGGTGCACAGAAGAAAAAGGGCCAGTTTTTGTGACCATGTTCAATCCACTTTGTTCCATTTTAGTTGCAGCTTTAGCTTACTTTGTTTTTGGACAAAAGCTTTACCTGGGCAGGTAAAAAACACTTAAAACTAGAACAAGAAACAAGAAAATGATATGACAGGATAAAAAATCGTTAAATTATAAGTCTAGTTCATAAATTTTAAGAGTTGTTTCTAATATATACCTTTGTATTTTAGGTCTCATATAATAACCATTTGGCTTTTAGGCCCCCGTTCGATGACCATTTAATTTTTAATTTTGGTTTTTTAAAATTAAGCCTATAAATATTACTTCCACCAATGAGTTTTTTTTTTTTTTAATCTACTTTTTACGTATGTTTTAAAAAATGAAGATAAGTTTTGAAAACTAAAAAAAAATAGTTTTCATAAACTTGTTTTTGAAATTTGGATAAGAATTCAAATGTTTTCTTAATAAAAATGAAACATATTGTAGAGAAATGATGAGAAAAGAATCACAATTTACAAAAATCAAATAGTTATCAAACATGACCTTAATAAGTGTCTAATAGACTTAAATTTTAAACAATATCTAATAAGTCTATAAATTTTCTGCTTTGTATCTAATAATCTTAGATTTATTAGACACCTTTTAAAGTTAAAGGATTTATCAGACATAATACAGAAAGTTTAGGATAGTCCTTAGATACCTTTTAAAGTTCAATAAAATTATTAGATCGAATTCCCTCAAAGTTTGAAGTCTAAGGACCAAATTTATAATTTCGATGAGAAGAAATGGTATATTGATGTAGCGTTATATTTTCTGAAACATTTTTTTTTTGTAATGTTCCATTTCTGTAGCATTGTTGGAGGAGGTATCGTGATTATGGGGCTGTATTTGCTGTTATGGGGCAAAGAATATGACCAGATCAAGCTTCAAAATAAGTCACAATTGGAATCTGATTCGGTGCATGAAACTTTCAAGCAACCTGATAATTTGCATATTGGTGCCTCAGCAGCCAATAATAACCACGTTTTACAAGATCAACCTTAGTGCTTATATCAATATTATTATATATACTCTAAAAAAAAAAAATTCAAAATTAGTGGATATGTTGCAATATGGCTATACTCTAATGTATATTATTTATCTGTTTTTTAGTACAACAAATGGAGTATAGTGATTTGAACGTCTGATCTTAAAGAAAGTAGTACGTGTTAATTATTATTGAGCTAAACTCACTTTTACTAGTATGTTTGGAATAACTTTTGAGGGAAAAAAATGCTTTTTAAACAAAACCAGTTTTTCTAGAAGTGCCTTTGGAAAAAATAATAATTTAAAGTTTGTTTAGTATAGCATCTTAAATGATGTTAGATGATCAAAAGTGTTTTTTTTTTTTAAATTAAAAACTTAGATTAATTTAAAAGTTGTTTTTGAAGAAACTCTTGGGAGATATATTATTATCCAAAAATGACTTTTAAGTGCTTAACAAAAAATTTTAAAATATGTAGTAAGAAAAAAAAATATTTGTAATTAATATAATCACTTTTAAATATAATGCAACAAAAAAAAAATTGTTATTTAAAGCATTTTTAAATAAAAATGTAAGATATAAAACCATTTTTATTAGAAATAATTTATAAAAATATGCATAAACTAAAAGATATTAGAATTAGATGCATAATCGAAACACTTTCCTTTATTATCTCTCAACAACAACAATAGATCTAATCGTCATGAAAATGATAGTTGCTTTGTGAAAATCACATAGTGTAATTTCTCCTCTGACCATAGGGAAGGAAATCTTATTTTTGTCCTTGAGCTTTTAAAAAATAATCATTTTTGTTCCTAAACTTTTAAAAAAGATAATCATTTTGGTCATTTCTATTGTTCACCAAATACTCATTTCAACTAACCTTTATAGCTCCAATATATATCCACGTCAGCACATTAATACACATACTTGAAGTCATATTATATTTCATTTGTTAAAAGTAAAATAGTTGGAAGGACCAAAATACATATTTATTTAAAGTTGAGGAGCTAAATAAATATTTGGAAAGTTCAATGATCTAAATAGAATAAATATATAAACTCAATGACTAATATAGATATTTTGAAAGTCTAGATACGAAAATGAAAAAAAAAATTGAAATTTCCAAGGATAAAATAATATTTAAACTTTTTTTCCTATTACTACACTAGACAAGTATGATTATTTAATAAAAGTAGATTCTAATTGAATAAGAAGTTTGAGATAGGCAATAAGAAATTAAAAGTAGGTAAATCACATTTAAATGTTGAATTATTTTTACCTTTGAAAATCAATGATCATGTCCATTGTTGAACAACAGTGAATGCTTTTGGTTAAAATTTAAAAAGAAGAAACAAAGGAATTAGTCTTTTGAGAAAAAGATGTCACTCATGAAATCCAAGTTAGGAATTTGAAAATAAAAATTAAAGTAAAAGAGAAAAAAGAAGACAAAAATGGAAGCCAAACCAAATCTTAGGCATAATTGAGGCCAAGTTGATAAGAGATATGATTATTCCAATCAGTGGAGAGACCAAAAACAGTTGCCTATTGTTGATTCTTCTTTTTGCCTCATTTTTATCCCAACTATGCATTTTTGGACCAAAAATAAGGCACAACACATAAATTTTGGATTTTTATTTTAAAAAATAAAAGGTATTTTGTTCTTCTTTTCTGCAAATCAAATAGAACATTTGAATTTATTCTATTTTCTTCTTCAATACTTCATATATTATATGTAGGATAGAAGAATTCGAACCTTTGACCTCTTAGTTAGAGGTATATGTTTTAACTAGTTGAGTTAGGTTAGCTTCATTTATTATGTGTTGGTACTCAAAATTTGCACTATTTTATACCGTGTCCTTAATTTTTTCTTTTGCTAAATATATCAAATAATCTCTAATGTTTTTGGTTAATTCTCAACTTGACCTCTAACCCTTTTAAAATCTCAACTTCACAATATAATCTTCCTATAAAAAAAATGTTAAAATTTGTAGTTGATATGTTATTAAATTGTTGTTTCTTCAACATATTTAGACAAACTAGCATACCATTTGGACCTACCATTTAAAAAGAAATGAATTATATCGATAGATGGGTTGAATTTTATCAATGGGCCGATAAGTTTTTATTCGTTTGCATACCCAACAAAATAGCAATTATTCGACGGCCTTGCTGGCAGTTTTACATTATTAGATGTGTGAGAGAGAAATTGTAAAAAGTACTTTATTTTTGTATCCAATGATTATTAGGAGACAAATATATCTTTAGATTACATCCGAGAGTTATTAAGAAAGCAGTCATTTCTGCGATCTCATCAAATAAGTATTCCAACAAAACAGCAAAAGGAAAATTTTTACACTCAAAACCTCAAGAAATCAAAATGAAAAGGTAAAATTTTCCTCCAAAATCAAACAAATATCAACAATATGCTATAACCTACATTACTTCACCATATTACAAATTACAATGATGAAAAATTAACCAAAAAAAAAAAAAAAAAAGAGAGCATTTTAAGGTTGAAACTGAATGGGCAAAACTGCATTTCTAGATCCTCTGCCACTCCCAAAAGAAAAGAAAGATCTTCGTACTCTGTTACTGCAACCCTCAACCTCATTCTCACCGCCGATGTTCTGCCGCACCGCCGCCTGCACCGCCAAATACATCTGTCGGTCGCCGGAAGAATCCATCGAAAACGACCTTCTAATGGGCTGCACTAAAAACTCCTCATCCTTCTCCCTCATGTCAATACACTCGTCCCCCATACTCGTAACCTTCTTAATCTTCCTTCCAGACTCCAGTACCTCGCCGGAGCCCAGCGGTGGAGGACGGCGGCTGTTGGGATTCCGACCCAGTTCAATCACAACAAAATCCTCATCGGCGGCGGCGATGGGACTGCAGGAATTAAGGGCCAAATCTGAAGAGGAAGGGATTTGATCGGCCGGAATGAGCCAATTTTGGGCGGAGATTGTGGTTCTGCAAAGTGGGCAATTGGAATTATTCTGAAGCCAAATGTCGATGCAATCAACATGAAAGAGATGGCTACAAATCGGAATTTTTCTCAATTGCTCCTCAGCCTGAAATTCCGTCAGGCAAACAGCGCATTCGCTGCCGGTGGTTGTTTCTTCGGTGGGTTTTTTGTAATGAATCAGTGGGATTGATCGGATCGTCGATGGGTCTAACCCACGTGGCTCCGCCTGCTGCAGGACGATTAAGGTCTCTTCACCGCGGCGGGAGAGTGAAAACCGGCGGAGGATTTCGATTCGTTGCCAGTTGAGACAGCCTTTGATGACGAAGATGTAATAGCCGACGAGTAAAAAAGCGGTGGCGCAGATTCCGATGGCGGCGACGGCGATGATCGGAAAACTGGAAACAGAGTTGGAAGAATGAAGCGGACCGGTCGACGGAGAGATGAGAGTGTCGGCCATTAATGGGAAAGAAAATTTTGAGGTGAAGATTTGGAGGTGCAGAGTGGAAGAGACTCGATTTGAAAAAGAAGAGGAAACTTGGGGAAGACGAAGACTGAAATTTGGAGGACTTTGATTTCTTTTTTTATTTTTTTATTTTTTTTGGGAGCTTAGAAAAATTTGTCTGTCTTGAAAGTTGTGTACTTTTGATTACGTAATGGGAACTTAAATTAATATGTGGGTAGCACGATGAACATTAATTTAGAGGGTTTTTTTTTTTTTTTTTGTTATGATTTATCGAAATGTGATTAGGCTATGTTTTTGGTTTCCTAACTAAAATGTGATTACTTTTTTTTTAATCGAGATATGATATCCTGCAATGATGAGACATTAATGTCAAATAATATTGCAGATTCTATTACTAGAAAAAATATATATAAATGGCTGTTTGGGGCAAGAGTTATAATAACATGTGTTATAATAACCTGTGGAGTACTATGCACCCCAAACACAGACTATTATAATCCCAGACTAAACAACTCTGCATTTTAAATAATATTATATTATTTCACAGACTATTATAACTCACAGACTATTATAACTCATGTTATTATAACACACTCAGTGCCCCAAACAGTCACTAAAAGTTTCTCATTTATTTTTTATTTTTTTTTGAAATCGAAAGTTTCTCATTCATGTGATTAAAGTTTGCTTCATTTTGATTATTCAACTTTCGAAATATCTATCTTAGTGTTTGAATTTTTAAATTTGTTTTGTTTTAATTTTTGAACTTTCAAAATGTCTACTTTAATCTTTAAATTTGAAAAAAAAAATTGCCCTTGTTTTTATTTTTCTTTTAAAAAATTGATGATGGGGCTTTAAATATGTACATTCATGGATACACATATTTAGACCACATGTGTTGAAGGCAAGTATTAGTCAAATGAATATCAGGTGGCAAAATAATATACAAAGAACCAAAACAAGTATTTTTTGAATGCTCAATGACTAAAATAGATATCTTAAAAGTTTTATGGACCAAAATGATTTTTTATTTTATTTTATTTTTTTAAGTTTAAGAACTAAAATGAACGTCTTGAAAGTTTAAGGACTAAAATGAAACAAGTCTCAAAGTTTAGGGACCAAAATGATATTTAAACCAAAAATTAGATCATAATTTTATTATTATAATAATTATTATTAGGGAAAATTACCTTTTTGGTCCATGAGTTTTTAAGATTAGGTGCGTTTGGTCCCTGAGTTTTCAAAATATACCCTTTTAGTCCCCAAGTTTTGAGAAATAGATTTAAAAGGTCCCTATGGTTATTTTTTCGTTTTCTATAGTAATAGAACAATTTTTTTTATTAGTTTTAATAAAATAAAATAATAATTATAATAAAAATAAATTCAAATAATATTAAAACAAAAAACCACTCTTTCTCTCTCCTATTTCTCTCCTTTCTCTCTCCTCTCCCTCACCCCCATGCCCCCACCTCCACTCCCTCTCTGTCGAAGCTCTTTGCCGGCACCGGCATCTCCTCTCCTCTCCGCCATCGTCGGCACGTAGATTTGAATCTTATCCTCCTCCTTCTCCTTCTAACTTCTCTAAGTTATTTCTTCTTCTCAAAGCCTCTCTTTTTTCCTCCATCTCTCTCTTTTCCCATTTTCTCAAGTGGGGAACATTTTCTCTCTCTAGGCACCGACGATGGCGGAGAAGAGAAGAGAGGAGATGACGATGGAGGGAGGAGACGCCGGCGAGGAGCTTCGGCAGAGAGAGTGGAGGTGGGGGCGTGGTGGTGAGGGAGAGGAGAGAGAAAGGAGATAAAGAGGAGAGAGAGTGGTTTTTTGTTTTAATATTATTTGAATTTATTTTTTATTTACAATTATTATTTTATTTTATTAAAATTAATAAAAAAATTATTTCGTTACTGTAGCAAACCGAAAAATAACCATAAGGACCTTTTAAACCTATTTCTCAAAACTTGTGGACTAAAAGGGTACATTTTGAAAACTCAAGGACCAAACACAACTAATCTTAAAAACTCAAAGACCAAAAAGGTAATTTTCCCTTATTATTATTATTATTAGTAGTATATTTGTGAATCTTCAAACTAGCTTACTTGCACACTTCAACTTATGTCACAAGACAACCATTGCCCTATAATATGTGGTTGTTAGAAAATTCATAGGATTTTAGTGCATGTTTAAGAGTAATTTTAAAATGACCAAAATCACTTTTGTCATTCTCTTTTTAGTTGATTTTGGACATGAAAAAAGTAATTTTGATCATTCCAAAATCACTTTCAAACATGTTTGAGGAGTGATTTTGAAATAGTTAAAATCATTTTTGTCGTATTCAAAATCACTCTGAAATATGCTTTTAATTATTCAAAATCAATTTTTACGATGTGAAAACCACGTTAAAAAGTGTAAAATCAAACATTAATTAAGTTGATTTTGAATGATTAAATGCATGTTTCGGTGTAATTTTGAATATGACAACATTTCAAAATAACTCTCAAACCTGCCCTAATAATTTTGATAGAGGATGACTATGGAGTTGGACCTTTAAACTTATTCCCTGAAGTCTCATTTAGTTTTTTCTTACATATATCAAATGTCATAGGCAACTGGTGGCCATTCAAATTATAATGATTACAAATTTACAATTATAGAATTTATTTTTAGTGATTCTTGCAAGTTAGCCAAAAGGTATACTTTAATGTAATATAATTGTTTCACCTTTTTAAATTATCATATTCATTGGTTTTGACATTTACTTTATATTTTTCTAAGATTTTGACCATTCCAAAATATATATTTTAATATATATTTTTTACAATATTATATTAAAAACAAAAGAGGAAAGAATTCGAAAATATAATTCATAAAAAATACAATAACTATTTGAAACTATGTTCGAGTCAATATATATATCTTTTAAATTTTATAGATATAATAAAATTGAAAAAATGTCAAAGTGAGCATAACTTACGGTAATTAAATTATACTCATTTTTTTTAGATTGGAAGTTCAAATCTCATACTCTACATTTGTTGTACTAAAAACGAAATTGAAGAAGTAATTTTTATTTGTAGTAAAAATTACAAAGAAGATACATTTATTTTTAAATATGAAGTAGTTTTCATTTCTTAAAAATCTAAAACACAAGAATCAAAAATGGCGGAAAGTAGTTAAAAATGAAGGCAAAGAATCAAACATAATCATTTTTATTTTTAGGTATCAACCAACCATTGTATAGAAAATAAAAAGTGAGACAAATACACTGTTTGCCCGTTTTGCAAGTATATTCTTTCTTTGTTAACAATGCATCAAATAATTTAAATATATTTTTTTTGTTTTTCCTAACTTTCTTGTACATATATCAATGCGAGCATAATTTATTGGATAAGACAATAATTATCATTCGAAATATTGATAGTTCGATTCTCACTCCCACAATTGTTGAACTTGAATAAGAAAATCCTCTAGTCTATAAAAAAATTTGAGCAAAATCTTTTTTTTGGATGAGACTATCCTTCCCGGTATTGATTTTTTTTAGTGTTAGGGAAATGTTTTTTAATTGAATTTTGACATTTTTTTTGTCAAGTTTGCGTGTTATTTTCACTAGGATTGTAAATTCAAATCTATGACTTTTTGGTCTAGCTAGGTTATAATACTTTTAATTAGTCAAGTTATGTTCAAGTTGGCTCAGTGACATAAGTTTGCAGCTAGATTCAAATAATTTCATGATTGAGTTCAAACATTTATATAGCTTGATTATAAATATTTTGTTAGTTGAATTTTGGTTGATTTATTGATTAATTTGTGGGTTTAATTTAGTTTTAAAAAATGTTATCCCCATTCAAATTTAAGATTCAAAATGACCCATTGAGTTAAGTCATGAGGAGGAAAAAATGAAAAAGACAAAACAATAGCGGGGCTCCAAAAAGTTCAATCCCCTTTCTCCAATTTCAAATAAAAAAAGAAAAAAAAAACCAAAGATTACCCACTGATTAAAAAGGGAAAGCTATCCCAAAGTTTCAAAAAGATGTAGAAAAAAACAACACAAATCCAAAATTAGAGTCATATTTGGGGGAGAAAATGGAGAAGTGGGTCGAAATTCAAATCCAAATCACTAATCAAAGTCATATCAAATCATATCATATGATTTGAAAAGAGAGTGATGTTTGGTTTTACTTTGCAATAAAACACATAAATGGGAAAGTTGAGAAACAAAGGCAAATTCAAAAGGGAAATTATGCCAAAGAGCACGTTTTTAACACCATATCTCACAAATGTCAACTTTTATAAAAATTTTCAGCTTTAGCTTGGCTTGAGTTTTTGCTCTTTTTTCCTTACAATTTTACCCTCATTTAATATCATCTCTCTATATTTAATTCTCAATTTTGAATTTATACTTTCCTAATATACATATTTTCATTTAAGGCAATCACTTCATATATTTATGATAAATCTGATTTTCGAAAATATATATTTCAATTATTACACATAATATTTTATAATTACTACACAATTATGATTGTCATCAACATTAAGAAAATTTCACCTGCAAAATTCATCCACATTTTAATTTAACGCAACCACTCCAAACATTTATTACATGTCTAATTCTTTTTTTAAAAAATAGTTTTTGTTTTAATATATTTACTTCATTTTGACATTTGTATATAACTCTATATATACTTCATATATAACATGTATGTAAGGTTCTTTCCGTTTTACTTATTGCACAAATATTGAGTTTTTTTTTGTATAATATTAAATTAATATAATTCAACATATATAATACATTTATATACATTTACTCCATCTTTATTGAAATATTTATTCCTCTTATTACGGATTTCATCACACTTAGTATATTTAGTTATTTGCGAATATATACTCGGTATCTTTGTTTGTCATCACCATCATGTCATTTGCAAATATATACTCGGTATATATATATTTTCTAAAGAAAATTGTATATAAAATATATAGCTCATATTATTAAATATATACTCATACATTTAAGAAATATATACATGGTATGAAACAACTATACAACCATGAAGGACCCTACTGATGTTGCCACTAACATACTATTTTCAAAAAACTACTGATGACGCTGGAGTTGCTCGCGAGTGACTAGACGCCTTCAAATGTCTCTTCTTTTGAAGGTCGACACAACCTGATGTTGTTCGCCAGAAATAAAAACAAAAAATCGACATCATTTGAAGCTCTATCTTTTTAGAGGTCGACGTCATGCAGGAGTCTATCATTTTTTCTTGGCATCCCGAACAATCTTTGACGTCAGATTTGTAATATCTTTTACTTTCTCCATTGCCTAGTATAATAACTATATACACAAAAATTTGATTTAGTACACAATGTGGAGGAAAGATTAAATTAAATTTTTGTCAGGCATCAATCATATATACCCAGTCCATACTTATATAATCTATACACAGAAACACATTAAGTTCATATCAAATATACACAACCTAATAATAACTTTTGTTATAAGATTATATTATATAAACCCAAATTATACCAATTCAAAGAATGTATTTGTTTTTCAAACATATTTAATACATGATAACCCGTAATCTTAAATTATACCCAATCAAGACTTATATAACATATACGCGAAATTCGTTTTAATCTCACCATTGTCTAGTAGGATAACTATATACAAATACAAATTCGTTTTAGTGCAGAATGTAGATGATATAAACGTGAATAATATAATATATTCCAATGTATGACCAAATATATTAAAAATAATAAATTATATACTCAGTCAGAAACATCCATATAACCAGTCAGATCTCATGTATACCCAATCAGAATTAGAGGATATTTTAATCTTAAAGGAAATATTAAATTTAATTTCTGACAGGCAACAATCATATATACCCTTTTCATACTTATATAATCCATACACATAAACAAATTAGGTTCATATCATATATACCTAGCCTATTTATAACTTTTGTTATAAGATTATATTATATAAATCCAAATATACCAATGAAAGGTTATATTATATCATATAACTTTTGTTCAAAGATTATATTATATATTCCCAGCCTATTCAATCTATACACCTCTGTGTTTTATGTATTATATAATATACACCATAAACCTACCACATTTAGAACATATCTGTGTTTAATGTATTATAACATATACACCCAAAACATACTATGATAATATGTTAAACCAAAATCTATAATGTGGATAACCCTACCGTCAAAACGCCGTCGATAACCCCACCATCAAAAATCCATGTCGCCGTCGACTTCAGTTCCAAAAGATAGAATAGAAACCTCGGCCGTCAAAACGCCTTGCTGTCGCCGTCGACTACAAAATAGAACCTCCTCTTGCAGTTGACTACAAAATCTCCACGGTGCACGGCGTTGGGCTAAATAAAACCTCCTCTCGCCGCCATCACACTCGCCGTCGATAACAAAGACAGACCTCTGTCGCCATCGGTTGAAATTTCTCACAGATTTTGGGTGTTTTCAAATAATGAAACCGTGAAGAGAAAGGAAACCGTGAAGAGAAAGGGTTTAGTTTTCATAATCCCTAGATTTTAGGATGAAATCGTGGGTATTATTGCTTGGAGAGAGGAATGCCAACAATTATGGTAAGAATCTAAATTTTTTTATTTATTATAATTAGAAATAAATAGCAGGGGTAAATGAGTAATGAACCCTATATTTGGTTTTTATTTGGCTTAAAAAGTGACAAAGCTGATATTAATAAGAAATTGTGCTATTTATGTAAAATGGTGTTCCAAATAAGCTATCTATGTAGTTAATCCAATTCAAAATGGGTCTAATTTCACTCTTTGTTTTCGGTCCCCACTTCCAAAAGCACAATTAAGTGCTTCCCATTTTGTGGAAAAGTTGAGGGTAGAAAATGGAAGTAATAGTGAGTTTAAGTCGGTTTGATAATTATTTTATTTTTAGTTTTTGATTTTTTTTAAAATTAAGCGTATAAATATTATTTCTATTTATGAGTTTCTTTATTTTATTATCTACTTTTTACATATGTTTTCAAAAATCAATCCAAAATTTAAAAACTAAAAATGTAGGCCCCGTTTGATAACCATTTGAATTTTGGTTTTTGATTTTTGAAAATTAAGCCTATAAATACTAGTTTCATCCATGGGTTTCCTAGCTTTGTTATCTACTTTTTAACTAAGTTTTCAAAAACCAAGCCAAGTTTTGAAAACTAAAAAAAATAGTTTTTGAAAACTTGTTTTTGTTTTTGGAATTTGGCTAAGAGTTCAAACGTTTCCTTTAGAAAGATGAAACCTATGGTAGAGAAATTGGGATAAAACAAGATTTATTTTTAAAAACTAAAAACAAAAAATCAAATGATTATCAAATAGGGCCGTAGTTTTTAAAAATTGGTTTGTTTTTGGGATTTGGCTAAAAACTCAAATGTTTCTTTAAGAAATATGAAAACCATTGTAGAAAAATTGGGAGAAAACAAACATAATTTTCAAAAATTAAGGCTCCGTTTGATAACCATTTAGATTTTTTGTTTTTTGAAAATTAAGGCTATAAATACTACTTCCACCTATGTTTTTTTTTTGTTTTGTGATTTACTTTATACCTATATTTTCAAAAATCAAGCCAAGTTTTGAAAATTAAAAAAAAGTAGTTTTCAAATTTTTGTTTCTATTTTTGGAATTTGGCTAAAAATTCAAAGGTTTTGTTAAGAAATATGAAACTCATAGTAAAGAATTGATTAGAAAAAAAATATATTTTTTTAAAACAAAAAATGATTATCAAACGGAGTCTAAATAATTATCAAATAGGCCTTAAATTCGAGTCCTCAATTTTTGCCTTGCAAAATATGTTGTGTTTGGAATTATGAGTCAAAAAGTCTATCCCTTTTGTGCCCATAAACAAAATTTTCTTCCATTCCTTTTCTTTCACTTCAAAAACTTTTTTTTTCCCTTTTCTTTTCTTTCTTTCACTTTAATTCTTTATCTTCACAAACATCGCCATCGCTCACCAAACCTTTTAGAATTTCCCACACGAAAAAATTTGCAATTTACTATTAATAAAATCCATAGTATATCTTTTTCGAGTCTCTCAACTCTTGCTTTTCAACTTTGTTTATAATTATTTGTGTAGTCTTCTAAGAATTATTATGTTTATCTTTAGTTTCTTTAATTGATACTAGTTTGAGGGGAGATTTAAGTGGCATTTGATTAGATGAAATTTAGATAAGATAGTGAGATTTAATAATAGTCATATTTCCCTAACTTTAACTTATGATCACATTAATTTGACCGTAATTGTTTCAAACCAGTCATTTAAAACCTATCCAAACTAGGTGCCAAATTATTGTCACCTCATCTAAATTTTAGATTAAATTATAAGTTTAATTTATTAACTTTCAAAGTTGTATCTAATAGGTCAATAGTATCAATAGGTATTTAAACTTTTAATTTTATGTATAATAAGTTATCGACTTCAAATATGTCTAATAACTCCAAAACTTTCAATTTTATGCCAAATAGGTCCCAAATCTATTTGACAATTTTTAAAAATCGAATTTTGTGTTTAATAAAATCTTAACTTTTCAATTTTAAGGATCGTGAATTTTTTAAAAAATGTCTAATAGATCACGAACTTTTAAATTTTAGGGGTCTATTAGATTTAAAATTAAAAATTTACTGACTTACTATACATTTTTTAAAGTTTAGGAACTTATTTGACACAATTTTAAAAATCTATGGACTAACGTAGTAATTTAACCATTTTTTGTGATTCCAACGAACATTTTGGTATTGTAGACCATTAAAATTTTTTAAATTTAGAAATTAAGTTAAGAATATTGAAAGTATAAAAATCAAAATTGTAATATAAGACCTTTTTATGCAATCAACACATTCTCATGTTAGCAACATAAATTACATGAAAGAAATTGTCAAACATGATTGTGGGAATAAATGTTCATTCTTAACCATCCTACCTAAATGCACTTTTTAACTAATTTACTAAAAAGACTTCCAAATAATAGAAATATACTTTTAAAAATATTTTCCAAATATTAACCAAAATTTCAAAAGAATTTTAAAAAAAAAAAAAAAAAAAAATCTTAAGTAGGGTATGTTATTCTATTCTATATAATTGGTTGAGACCAAAATTTTAGGTGAGTGTTGCAAAGTTAGGGGCAATATTCTGTAGTTGGAACTACTACAACATCCACTCCAATTAAGCTAGCTGGTCTTATAATTGAAGTACAAGATTCTTCTTGCTGTCTCTTATGTCTCTCTCTTTTTTTTTTTTTCTTTTTTTTTTTTAATGCTTTTATAGTATCCTATCTTGTCTGCCTTAAGAAACATTTCAATTCTCAAAAATTTTCAACCTTCTTAATTCTATCCATGACCATTATTTGGACAAAATTAAATTCATGCGGTAGCAACCCTTTTTTTAATGTGCAAGTTTCTTGAAAAAAAGAAGAATTAGGGTTTTATCATTAAGCTTTCATTTTCATTATCGTATTGATCAATGTTACAATTTTTACCTTAAGGTCAATTTTCACTATATTATGGACTTATTTTAACAATAAGTAATGCAAATATCTCCCAAAACTTGCTAATTTCAACCAGAATCAGGCCTTAAGAAATTAATGTACAACATCTAAGGCTCTTAATTAAATTTGGAAGAAAAAAAAAGTCAACCTTTAACATTGTCTTTCAAGTGCCCATCAATTTGGCAACGCAGGTGAGAATATTTTATTTTAAGGGTTTTTCAAATAAAAATCTAATAGAAAGTAAAAATTGCAACTAAGGTAAGAACGACCAAGCTCACCAAAGTCCAACATCCAAGTTGATAAATTTGGAAATTTAGAGTAGAAATGGAAACATCTTTCTAATTTTAAAGATAAATGTCAATGGTTAAAAATTACTTTTAGTTCCTGAACTTCTGTGAAAATAACAATTTAGTTCATGAACTTTATTTTGTAACAATTTAGTCTTTGTACTTTAAAATTTGTAACAATTTAATCTCTATCGTGAAAAAATATTGTTGAAATTTTAATGAGAGACCAAATTATGTGCTTATAAACTACAAAAACTAAGGCTCCGTTTGATAACCATTTGGTTTTTGAAAATTAAGTCTATAAATACTACTCCCACCCTTGGATTTACTTATTTTGTTATCTACCTTTTACCTATGTTTTCAAAAATCAAGCCATGTTTTGAAAACTAAAAAAAGTAGTTTTCAAATTTTGTTTTTGTTTTTAGAATTTAGCTAAGAATTCAAATGCTTCCTTAAGGGAGATGAAAATCATTGTAGAGAAATTGAGAGAAAACAAGTTTAATTCAAAAACCAAAAACTAAAAACCAAATGGTTATCAAACAGGGCCTAAATTGTTACATAATAAAAATTGATACTTGATTTTGATGGAACTTTTCAGAGTAGGAATTAACTTGTTACATATTATAAAGTATACAAGGACTATAAATTGTTACAAATTTTAAAGCATGGGAGCTAAATTGTTACATACCTAATGTTCAAAGACTAAATTGTTACAAATTTGAAAGTATAGGAACTAAATTATTACAAATTAAACTTAAAAAAACTAAGGCCGTTTGATAACTATTTTGGTTTTTGGTTTTTGAAAATTAAGTCTATAAATACTACTACTTTCACTTATGGTTTTCTTTATTATGTTATGTACTTTTTACATATATTTTCAAAAATCAAGTCAAGTTTTGAAAATTAAAAAGGGTAGTTTTCAAAAAACTTGTTTTTGATTTTAGAATTTGTCTAAGAATTCTAAAAACTTGTTTTTAGTTTTGAAATTTGGCTAAGAATTCAAATATTTTATTAAGAAAAATAAAATAAAAATAATAAAAAAATAAGTATAATTTTTAAAAACTAAAATAAAATAATTATCGAACGGGGTTAAATGGTTACATTCCTAAAAGAAAAATTGACTGATGAAAATGTTTTTTTTAAACCCATTTTAATTGTATAATTAATAGTTGACTTAAGTTGTTGTATGTAATTAGAAAAAAGAAAATGTATTTTTTAAAATTGAAAAATGTGAAACAAAGCACATGGGGAGATGGCAGTAGCTATTGAAGGGCAGTTTACTTAGGAAATGAGTCTGTCAGAAGAAGATGGGAAAATCCTTAAAAATTATTTCTGTCAAACTTTTACATCTCTGACATTTGACTCTAACTATATATATATATTTTTAATTTCTTTTTCCTTTTTCACCTCACTTAGATTTGGACCTTTACTACATGGTACTACATGCCAGAGATTAATCTTAAAAATTATTCCTTTTTTTTAATATATACTTTAGAAATCAATTATATAGCTATTTATTCATAATTATTATATTATCTGGAAATCTTCTAGTTCTTCTTTGTAGACTAGACTCGTAATAATAATAATGCCAGCTGAACAAATGTAAAGTCCCAATATTTTGTTGGGTGTGCTTTTATTTATTTATATTTATTCTATTTCGAATTTTCAAAACTTTTTCAAAAAACAACTATTTTAGACTTTAAATTTTAAAAATATTTATTTTAGTTTTTTTTTTACTATCAAAACCAAAACTATTTTTGTATTTGATGTTATTTTATCGCTAAATATTTACCAACTCAATATTTGCTTCAATGTGGTTCAATGTGGCTCAAGTACATTTTCATATCAACACGTTATGACACATATTTGAAGTGTTGTTATCTACCTATTAAAAACTAATGAAAAAATAATAGTATTGATCAGTAATTTTTTTAAGGTTTGTTGACTAAATAAACATTTTGAAGTTTAATAACAAAAATGAGAGATTTAAATTTAATTCATTTTAAGAGAGCACTTATATTACCCAACCAGTTCATGTCATTATTATAATAATTATTATTATTAGTTCAACAACATATGGGGTGTGGAGATTCAAATATCTAACATGTTAGTCAAAGATATATATCTTAACTAGTTGAATTATGTTCAAGCTGACCAACCAAATCATGTTATTAACTACAATATGTTTTTTTTTATAAGTTTAGCAATAAGTGTGAAAGTGAAGATTTAAACCTCTGATATTTTGGTTGAAAAAATATGCATTAACCAATTGCACTATACTCATATTGGTAATATGTTGGCTTAATGGTCATTTAGACAAATGTAAAAAGTATCAAAATAGTAGGAAAAATCATTCAAATTTCATAGTAGCCACCTATCTTAGAATGTTATAATCTTACAAATCTAACCAATTCGAGTATAGCCTATTTCTTTCCTTAAAGTTGAAATTTTGACCTCCCAACCTCACATTTAGAGAACTTAAAACAAACAAATCATACTAATTTACTTGCAATTTTTTTTGTCAGGTCCAATATAATTCTATCAAACTTGTTAGTTATTTTCCCTCTTTTTTCTTTCTTTTTTTTTTTTTGAACTATTTTCCCCCTCTTTTCTACGTACGTATGAAAGTTGAAAATAATCAACACTGCATTGTGAGGTGTGACACAATATTCAATGGGCTGACTAAGTCTAGTTTGAACGGCTAAAACCTTTTTTTTTTTTTTTTTCACTTCTGCCACAGCAGCACGTGCGCCTGTGCTCTCGTCACGTGCTACCACGAGAACTTCAGTTAGAATCACTAATCAAAGTCATCCCATTCCCATTTGACTCACCCCATCGCCCATTGCAAGTTGCAACGACAAAAATTCAAACATTTCTATTTATTTATTAAAAAAATAACGTAACCGACACGGTCAGAATGGGCTGGGCTTGGTCAACACAATTCCAAGCCCATTTCATTCTTCCAATTTGTAGATGAGAAATTAGAAGAAATAGCCACAAATACGCTGTAATTTTAAAAAATGTCCAAAAAAAAAAATTACAAAATATGGCCAAATGGAAATTTTAAGAAAAGGTGCTTTTTACCCCTTCCGTTTAAACCAACTCAAAAAATTACACTCATATTAGTAGTCCGATTTGACCTTAGACTATAAATAAACAAATATATATATAGAATATTATATATGTGGAAGTTGAAATTTGAACATTTTACCTTTTAATAAAGTTATCAATGCTTTAACCCTTGAACTATGTGTTGTTGCCAAATTTTGGACAAAAGAAATCTCACATGACCTCCACATGACCACAACGGAGAATTTGTATTCTTGGGAAAAAAATGCCGCCTACAAGACAAGAAAAACCTAGACACCAGTGTAGTGTAGGCCACACAAGCTCTTATGCTTAAGTCAGAGAGGGTTCTTTAGAGAGAGTTATGGAGTTCTAGGAGAATTTAGGTGGCTGGAATGAACTTACTTTGCCCTCCCCTTAAAATATAGCTTAAATACCTTCATTCCTAGGGTTTTCATGAGTTTCCATCTTTGATTGTGAACGAAATGACCAAACTAGGCTAGATCGGGGTACACAAGCCATGAGGGACTGAGGCAAGGCCCAAAAGTATGCCTTGCCATGTGGTCGCCCTTGACTGGGCTGACCCTGGGGTTGGGCTTCTGCCTAAGCCCGTTTCTCCTCCCTCTCGCTTTGTGGGGCTGTCTCGTGTTGGTTTTTGTACGTTTTGATTTCGAATTGGGCTTCTTTCCTCGTTTGATATTTTATTGTAGCCTTTTAACCAATCAATTCTTGTTTGTCCAATTTCACCCTTAAGAATATGTTTAAGTTTACCTCATTAATAAAAAAAATATTTTATAGATTTATAATAATATAGGACGGTTGTACACATTATATATAAGGCTGGAGAAATTGGAAAATATATTTTAAAAATGCAAAGAACAATTACAAGGATAGTGATCCATATAATAATTTTTCTTATGAAAATATTCTTTTTTCCGCCGAAAAAGTGTTTGTTTTTATGATTAAAAACATTTTCTTTTCTTGGCTACAAATTAGAAATATATATTTAAAAAAAATAAAAAAAGTATTTGTAGCTTTAATTCTTTATTGTTAATTTTTTATAATATACTTTTTCATCAATCAATCCGTACACATAGCTTATCACTTTGTTTGTCACAAAAACACGTTTTTTAACACACTTTTCTTATGACTAACTCTGTACAAAAGTTTGAAAACTTCTTATATGTCATGACATTAGCAATGATTACATTAATGGAATAGACATTATGATTTTTTTTTTGCCACAAAATAAACATTCTGATTATGATATTTGATAAGGCAGCATTTTTTTCCTTCATAAATTAACATTAAAAACACGTTAGTTAAATTAAAAATAACAGTATAATATAACATTTAGTTTAAATAATAGCTTATTGTAAAAAAAAAAAAAAAGGTTTAAATAATAGCTTAATAACTAATTTAATATTGTTTAGATTTGGTAGATAACGATTTCCTTTTAAATTTTAAATTCTCAAAAATTAAGCATACACACATATTTTTTTTTCATTGAGAAGTCACACAAAATTTCAAACTTATGTGATGTTTTAAATATTAAAAAAACAATTTGTTGAATATCCAAAGGTATATATATTGAGTAGAATTCATTTAAATGTAATCAAATTATAAAATGACTATTACTCATTTGACTCAATTAGATTCCATTCACTTGGTCCAAAAAAAAAAAAAAAAAAAGCTGAGGTGAGCCTAATGGACCATTTGGGTCATAGAAACCCACTCACACAAGTTTCTCATTTGTGGTAAATTGATATAGTCACAATGATCCTTCTCATTGCCAATTCGAGCATATAGTTTATTGGATATGATACTAATTATTTAACCAATTATTATTTTAAAGAGGATGGTTGGATCCTCTACCCCTATAATTGTTGAACTAAAAAAAAGAATGATCACCCTAACTATAATATTCTCAATAACCCTTTCAATCATAAGAACATTTCTCTTTCTTTTTTAGACTACAACATAATCAATGGGATACTAGTAATATACTAAAATAGTATATCAGTGATATAGAAGGGTAAAAAGGGCGCTACGTAAAAACATCTAAAGAGGCATACAATTTTTTTTTTTAGAAATTATCATCTTTGCAAAATCATAATTTTATATTTGCAAATATGAGCATGTGAGTTCTCACCCATTAAAACTTTCCTAACTTTTTATTAACAAATTCAAATAAAATTTTTAGTGGAAGGACTTAAATGGTAACACAGAGAATTTTGAAAGATTAAGAACCAAACTAAAGAATAGGAATTATGTGATATATTTATCTTTTTCTTTTAGAAGTTTCTGACCATGAACTAAGTTTTTAGTGCAAATGTTCAAATAATCCTAGTTAAATTATAAATTTAGTTCCTAAACTTTGATGTTTGTGTCTATTTGATCTCTGAACTTTTAAAACTATAAATTTAGTCTATGATTTTTTGAATCGAGTCACAGGTATCTAACATATTCTTACCTAACGATTTTCCACAAAGTGGTGACGAAAGGTATAACTTGTACAAATCTTTCCATTTTCCAATTCGATCCGATTCATTCGTTCGTCGAGCTATTTACTCGATCGCAGACATTTCTGGAACACCTCTAACAGAGGGACAAATAGTCAATTTTTTTAAAAAATTCACGAATCTATCAAGCACAAAATTAAAATTTTAGGATTTCATTAAACATAAAATTCAAATTTATATCTAATAGATCAATTAATTTTTAAAATTTTTGAATTTTTCATGCATCGATTAGACACCTAATTAAAAGTCAGGGCTCTATTAGACACAAAATTAAAAGTTTAAGGATCTATTAGACACTTTTATAAATTCATGGACCAAATAAACAAACTTCAAAGTTTAGGGACTTAACTTGTAATCTAACCAATAACCCTCGTTAGTGTTTGTTTTTTTGATTGGTGATGCTATTTTTTTTAGTACAAAAATTTGGAGGAATGAAGATTCAAACCTCCGACCTCAAGGGAGGTAGTACATGCCAATTATCATTGTGCTATGCTCACTTTAGTTGATCGGTGATGTTATATTGAGCCTATAACGCAACTTTTTAATATGTAATTAATATAATAAAATATTATATTGACATTATAAGAATATCAACTTTTTAATAATCTCTGTACCAACAAGAAAATATGTTAGTTTTGATAATATGTATATTTTAGCCATTATAGCAAAATTATCACAACAATTTATATTCATTTACCAAATACTGTAACCAACTCTTTTAGGGTGAAAGTTGAAATCTATCAAATACTAATTTACTTCATATTATAGTTGATTTTTCTAAAAGCACAGTTACTAGCAATTATTTTAAAAGCTATAGTAATTCCAAATTAAGTCCAATTAATTAAAAAAGAAGGTTAAATTATCAATTTGGTGCGTATTGCTTGAACTTATTTTCATTTTGGTCCTAGTTTTTTTAAAAGTTTTAATTTGATATCTATGATTCGGATGTAGTTTTAAATTAGTTTTTTTTATAATTTTAAAAGTTTTAATTTTATCCTTATGGTTTGATTAAATTTCATAAATCATCTCTAAACCTTTTTCTTTTTTCTTACTTTGAGAACCTAACTTTTTTTCTCCTATTTTTATTCCCCCTAAACCCTAACACACAGTTAACAAACCAATTCATTTCCATGTTAATAAAAATGTTAAATTACAAGTTTAGTCTCTGAACTTTCAAATTTGTGTCTATTAGGTCTCTGAACTTTAAAAAGTGTATAATAAATCATTCAACTTTGAAATTTGTGTCTATTTAATCCCTGAACTTTAAAAGTATCTAATAAATCCTTAAACTTTCAATTTTTTGTCCAATAGGTCCATGAATTTTCAATTTTGTGTCTAATAGTTCCTTGACCTATTTGACATTTTTTAAAATTCACGAATTTACTGGACACAAATTGAAAGTTTAAGGTTCTATTAAACACAAAATTTAATTTTATACCTAATAGATCAATTAATTTTTAAAAATTTTGAATATGTTAGGGACCTATAGACACAACATTAAAAGTCCAGGGACCTATTAGACACAAATGCAAAAATTCAGAGACATATTAAACACTTTTTAAAGTTCAAAGACCAAATAAACACAAACTCGAAAGTTTAAAACTTGTGATTTAATCTAATAAAAAAACATGTGACATATTCAATATGGCAACAATTTATAACGATAGAAATGATTTGCGAGATTTGGCCAAACAAAACTCATTAGAACTATAGATACTAGATGAAAACTTTTTAAATGATATACTAAATCGAAACCAAGTCCAAACCGTAACGACTAAATTCATTGTTTAACTCAAAAAAAAAAAAAAAAGAAAAAAGGAAAACAGGAAAAAAAAAAAGAGTGGCTTAGAACAGAGCATTGAAACCAAGAAGACCAAGAGCAAGTTGCATTTGGATGTTAGAAAGTTAATACTAAAAGCGCAGCCGAAACTTCCTTTCACTTTTGCATTAGAAAATGGAATCAAAAGACTTTCAAAATGCAGAGCCTTCTAGAAATTCCACTTGAAGAATAATAGCTTTGTTTTATTGGTTGAATTTCTTTTTATTTTCTTTGTGTTTCATTGGTTAATTAATGTTGTGTTTGTTAAAGCTACAACCAAGTTTCCCTACTCCCCATTTATTAACAACAGTTTTTCATTTCTTTTTTTTTTTTTTTATATGGTTACATTGAATTGTGAAAAATATAAGAGGTTGTGTTGGGGTGTAGTTTTATAAATATTGTTTCCCAAAATTATTTTCAAGATTAATTTTTTAAAAATTGATAAAAATGATATCTTTTTATTCTTCAGATTAATTTTAAAATATCACACATTTAAATTTAATTATACGTTGGAAGAAAAAAAAAACAATTGTATGAGTAGTTAACCACAAACCATCCCACTAAAATATATAGTTTTATGTATTTTGATCGAGATTTCTTTAGAAAAACATTATTTGTATCAAAAACTACTTTTTATATTTTCAAAAGTAAAAAAAAAAAAAAAAGTTTCTTAAACTTGGCTTCCAAACAAATTCTAAACATTTTTGGACTTATTAGGTGGTGTAATAATTTTCCATTAGAAAAAGTTAAATAGATCAAAAAATGTCTTCCATCAAAGGTAAGGCATTACGTAAACACTTTTCAAAAAGGGAAAAATAAAAAAAGACACAAATATAATGAGTTAACTTTGGTAAAACAATGTAAAAAAACTTCTCTTTACTAAATATGTTACAAACGATGTCTTATTAAACATGTATATGAAGTTAGAATATAAAATTTTGAGTCAATCTAAGTATAGTTCAACTGGTTAAGACTTTATAATCTCAAAAAAAAAAAAAAAAGTGAGTGGTTCAAATCTCCAAGATCCACATATTATCGAACTAAAAAATATATATATATAAAATTTTGCCTTTCTTCATGAAATTTTTAGCTCCAATTCTATAGTGTGCGCCACGTAAAACATATGTAACACACATGAAGTCCAAATATTTTTTTTTTTGTCAACATTTAAAAGATGTTTTTAGAAATATCTATAATATTTTTTTCTAATAAATTTCAAATATTGCAACTCAACCTAGAATTTTAGCCCAGGTTTTCATTTTGTTTTTCTTCAAAGGTAAATGAAGGGGCCCTGAAACAAAGAAACTTAGAGAACAATAATGAACAAAAGGACAGACAAAAATACGCCAAACATAATGATTTGGACTTTGTTCAAACGTTTGAATTTTCTCACAAACCCTAAACCTATTTTTCCCCCATAGTCAAATGTTTCATGTCTCATACCTTCAAAAAAAATAAAAAAGTTTCATGTCTCATCAGTTTTCTTATTTAAATGGGTTTTTTTTTGTTCTTTTAACTTCACCCCCAAAAATGACCTTTTATAAATAATAATCTATATTCTTAAATTGAATAACAAACAAACAAACAAAATCGAATCTCATGCACTCCTAATTAAAAAATAAGAAAACCAAACAAAACCCCTTCAATTAACCGAATTAAGATGCCAAGTTTCTGGTCCCCTAGCTCTATAATTTATAAAAAGAATCTTAAACTTCCATTGAAAAGGAATGAACACAGAATCTAAGTGAAAAAGAAAGAGAGAAGAAGCAGAAAATCGTTTGGCTTTCAATGCATTACCAAATTAAAAAATTCCAAAATAACCCAACTGAAATTAAAGCTGAAAAAGATTTTTTTTTCCAGCTTCTTTCCTCTCAAAGCCATCATCTTGACCAATCCAGATACATTGGAGGCAGACCATGATCTTTAATTTTTTTTTCTTGCAGAAGCTTCTAAGTGTAAAAAAAAAAAAGGAAAAGCTCACGTGTTAACATCAAATTTTTTTTGTGTTTTTTAAACCGTACGTAGGATTTCGTTTTGGCTGCTTTTAGTTTTAAGGACTTGTATATAAAAAGGGGATGATTTTGGTTTCCCTACATGCCAATTGGACCATGCAAAATGGACGAGGAAGGGAGGTCCGGCAATGATCAGGGCGGCGAGGTTCGATACCGCGGCGTGCGGCGGCGCCCGTGGGGGAAATTTGCAGCAGAGATTCGCGACTCATCGAGGCACGGGGCTCGGGTTTGGCTGGGAACTTTCAACACGGCGGAGGAGGCGGCTCGGGCCTATGACCGAGCTGCCTATGCCATGCGTGGTCATTTGGCTGTCCTGAATTTTCCTAATGAATATCCTTCTCTTGGTGGCAGCTCTTCTTCTTCTTCTTCTGTTCCAGCGCCTTCTTCTTCTTCTTCTGGTCCAGCGCCTAGGCGCCAAGGCCAGGATGAAAGCCAAGTGATTGAATTTGAATGTGTTGATGATAAGGTGCTGGAGGAGCTTCTTGAGTATGAGGAGAAAAAGAAGAAGAAGTGAAATTCAAAAGCATATGAAAAAAGTGCTTTTCAGTGTGGAACGCAAAAAAATATGGTAACCTAGCTACTTGGGGATTTGTCTATCAATAATTTTGTGTTGTAATTTCCCCAATTGTGTTGGTCTATATAATATGGAGGTTTTAACCTTAATTAACTAATTTTGTTGTGTTTTTTTTGCCCCTTCTTTTGGCATTTTTTTTTATAATAAAACTAATCTCATTTTCCATTTGAGAATTTTTTGGTTGGGTTGATTTTTGAAGTTTGAAATATTGTTATGTTGCCATTAGTATTTTCCAAGTTGGGTGTTGCTAAATGTTCTCTGTGTTGTTGAAGGTGAATTGAGATACGATAAAATAGTGTGATAGAATGTATTATTCGTTGGTATGTTTTATCATGAAATTTTTAATTTTAATTCATGATCTCTTAAAAGAAATAAAGATTTGCTGACTAAATTATGTTTAAGTTAGCTATTATTCATAGGTTGTTTTGTTTTGTTTTTATTATTTTTTAATTAGTTCAACATCATTTATAGGTAGTTGATCTTATGAATGGTTATAAATATTCTAGGTAACAATCATACAAATTTAAGTTTAGTGGGAAATTTTAACTCTCCAATGACTGGAATAATTTCACTTAATTATGTAACTATATTCTTTTCCAAAAATAATCTAATTTTCTATTTAAAAATTATATCAAAATAGATGTAAAGATTAAAATTACGCTCACATGGCCAAATTATAATTGAGATTCAATAATTATTTCTAATTTTGCAATTTACAAATTAGTGGTAATTTGTTTTCAACTCTAGCATAATTTAAATAAGCTATTGCAAATATAGTAAAATTAATCCACGTATATCAATGATTGATGTCAATCCATAGTTAATCAAATATATAATTATGCAATCAATGATATACTAATATTGTTGTTAATCAATATCATATATGTGATGATATATGTTGTGTTACAATTAATCAATATCTAAGTCAATCATTGGTTATAATTATTTAAGTTTTTTTCCCTTCTTCTTTTGACTTCAACAACATGTATGAGTGGGAATTCAAAACTCTAACATTTTAGTTGATGTTATAGTATCTTAACTAGTTGAGCTATGAATTTATCAAATTAAAAAAAATCCTTATATTTAAAATTAATTTTTAAAAAGGGATTATTTATGAAGTAGTTTTAGAAAAGCACATATTTACAAATATTTTTGTAAAAAAAGTATTACCATTTTGTTTGTGCGTAATAGCATATCAACGCGAAGTTTGAGGAGGGATTTGCTAAACAAATTTCACTATGGTTAGGGTGTTTTTGTCCTGTAATTAGATAAGCTCATTGATTAAATAGTCACATCGGAATTTTTATTAGTAATTATTTTAAAAAAAACAAAAAAAAAACAGAAAACAATCTTTTCATCTTTGAAAATGAAACGCATTTTTATTTTTAAGCATGAAATTTCAACATTACTCTAAGAAGTGAAAATTAGTTGTAACTATATGGAAGATAAACATTGAATAATAATATATTATATTTGATTATGGACACATCTTTTCTTTTTTAAAAACTAGTTAAAAATCTTCAATTTTATCTTCAAAGTTTACATATTAAAAAAAAAAAAAATCAATGAAGCTTAATTTATTAAAGTTGAGAGACATGATATTTCAAAAAAAACTTATCATATATAAGTGGTGAAGAATTTGTTTCGGTTTAATTGAGATATGAAATGCTATCGTGATAATATGTACCTCATGAAGTGAACTTTTTATTCTTGTACTTTAAGTTAATTTTTTTAGAGAAAAATTGAAATTGAAAAATAATATATATTTTAGAAATCAAATGGTATATTTAAAAAAGAAAAACAAATCAGGAGTAACGTGGATTGACTGAAGCCAGAATTATTAGAGCCTTGTGTTTGACGAATTGTATAAAGCAAAAAAAGTTGAATTTAAAAAATCTTTCGTTTTCTATGCACATCAGTCCAAAGACGGCTCAAATTTCACCTTTTCACTTACTCCTCGAGATTCTTTTTTTTTTTTTTTCTTTTTTTCTTTTTTTTTTTCTTTCTAAATAATGGATTCGATTTAGAAAATAAAAAAAAAATAAAAATAATGGATTCGATTTTCGGTCAATATGATTAAATTGTACTACTTGTTCTCAAATTTTGTTTCTTTTTGAATTGTGTTTTAGATTTGTTTTTTTTCCCGTATATTGCTTTACAGTTTAAACAGATTTGTTATCTTTATTTATTTTTATTTTATTTATGATTTGGAGGCCTAAATGTCTATACATTAATATACATAAAAGATGACAAATAGAATTAAAAGAAATCTATCTTTCTTCTATAAATTTGTGATGGTATCATAGCTCATAAAATCCAAACGAATATTTGGTCCAACAATTGAGATCCGACTATGAACCCAAATAGGCACTATCCTAAGGGACATGTTGAGAATCTCGCATTGGAAAGATGAAAAGATACTTCATAATTTATAAGAGACATGAGCTACTCATCTAATTGCTAATTCATTTTGAGATGGAACCCCATGTGTTATCTAATAAAGTCTCCATGCCCTTGGAATTTTGAGATGAAGCCTTTTCAACTGTTGTATATCTAATTAGTCTTGTGCTTAAAATGTATGCTTTTATGCCTATTTCTGCTTGTTTTGTAGAAACCGAATTTGAGGAGCAAAACCAAGTTTTCGAAAGCATTTTTATGACTTTGGAGCTAATTTGGGCCATTTTGGAGAGCCAAGAAAAGAAGAGATGAAGAATGAAGTGTTGAGAACAGGGGAGAGTGTTAAGTTGTTGTCTAGAGCGTCTCAACATCGTGTTGTTGCTTAAATTGGAAGCTAAAACCGACGTTGCAACGCCGTGCTCAACGATAGAAACGCGCGGAGGTTGATTTTCGTCCATAGCATCGAGACATTACGTAAAACGTCGAGATGCTACCTTTGCGTGCGCAAGCAAAACGACTACATTTGGTGCAACGTCGAGACGCTGCCTATAGCATCTGAACACTGTGACGATGAGTAGTATATACTCCTCGCATTCTCTTTGTCTAAGGGGAGGCTAAATCGATAAGTTTTACCTTAATCTCGATTCCAGAGTGTCTTGGATAGATTTTGAGAGGATTTTGGAGTTGTGTTGAAGATCTTTGAGCTCGAGTTCATAGTAGATCACCCGAGAACGCAAAATCGACATCGACCTAAGCATTTCTTCTCTTTTCCTCTATTTTCAGTATTTAGATTATGTTGTAATTAGGGAATTTTGATTGTAATTGTTGAATATGAGTAGTTAATTCCCTAATTCCTATGGAATATTGTAATTCTTGGACCATTGCACTTAATTCGCTTAATTAGATCGTGATTGTGGCTTAATTAGTGTTTATATTCATTTATGCATTTTAGACTTAATGCTTTTAGATTGTGTTTGTTAATTAATTAACGTATGTCTAAGTCGAGCTCGACAGAAGAAACCCGAGTAACAGTGAGAGTATTGGTTAATTAGTTGTAGTTGGTGATGAAGATTAATTAATTGAGTACCGTTTAATTGATTTATTTCTAAGTGGAAACTCGACGGAGAGAAACTTAGGCTAGAACCAAATGCATGACTATTGGTTAATTACTTGAGTGAACACAGAGCTAATAATTAATCAATAGAGGTCCATAATGAAGAGTCTTAATGCCTTGTGTTAATTAGTTAGCAATAGGGACACCTAGGTTAATTAATTGATACTTGAGAATTGGAGGAAACCGATAGGAGATTCCATGTCCATAGGCTTATAGACTTATGAATCAAACACTTGAATTTGCCTAATTGCCAACTTAATTAAGTAAATTAAGGTCCAAGAATGAAATCAACATTCATAGAATCAACTCTTGATTTGTGTCTCCCATTTATCTTGCTTTCTAGATTTATTTGTTTAGCTTATCTTCTACTTTGATTTTTGTCTCTAAACAAAGTTAAGTGAGAGTAATTACGATGCTTAATTGAATTAAAACCAATCTCTGTGGATTCGATACTCGGTAGGAATATCGTTTTATATTACTTGATCCATGCGCTTGCAGTTATACATAAAAGTACGTGCATCAAGTTTTTGCTAAACTGTGCATCAAGTTTATATGTAAAAGTACATGCATCAATCAACGTTGTCCTCTCAGTTTTAGCTTCTAATTTGAGCAGCATCACGACGTTGAGACGCTCTGGATAGTGTTTCAACGCTCTCCCGTGTTCTCAACACTTCATTCTTCATCTCTTCTCTTATTGGATCTCTAAAATTGCCCAAATTAGCTTAAAAGTCATCAAAATGCTCTCAAACACTTGGTTTTTCTCCTCAAGCTCGGTTTCTAAGTCATTGGTTGCCTTTGTTACCCTAGTTGAAGACCTTACAACACTCACAAATTAGAATTTCGATCCACTCCTTGTTTTTTTCTTGGTTACCACAACCTACACAAGGGTTACAAATGTCTTTCACCACATTGACAACTTTTTATATTTAGGAATGTGGGATTTGATGAACGAACCTTTCCATTTTCTAAGCTTTTTGGTAAGCCTACACAAATGTCTGACTTGTCTCTTCCTTCCATTATTCTTCCTTCACATATACCTTCACCTCATGCTATTGCACATGCTCCACAGTCTTCTAATATGTCACCATCTGATCCAGAGTTTGTTTATGATATTGATGCACCTATTGTGCAATCTACCAACACGTCCACAACATTCATTACCTCACATGGACTTGACAGTGATGCTACTGCTTCATCTGCTAGTACACAGACTCCAGCTACTGTTGAATTGTCTCATCCACAACAGTTAGACATGTCACTATCCATTAGGAATTGTGTCTCTCATCTTGATTCTTCCCAATTTCATGAGGAACCAGTAAGCAATGCAACTTCTTCTTTACCCAATACACATCCCATGACCACACGAGCCAAAGTTGAGGTCTTTAAACTCAAAATTTTTCTCCTTGACTCTAAGGATGTTGAACCTCCAAATGCTAAAGAAGCTCTAAACACCGCCATTGGCGCAAAGTAATGCAAACTGAGTATGATGTTTTTATCAATAATGAAACATGGGAATTGGTATCTCCTCTTCTAGATAAGAAGGTTGTGGATTGCAAATGGGTGTTCAAAATAAAACGTAACTCAAATGGATCCATTTCGAGATATAAAGCCAGACTTGTTGCAAAAGGCATTTAAAAATCAGCATATATTGACTATAATGAGACTTTTAGCCCTATTGTTAAACCCACTACAATTCGTGTTCTCTTCACTCTTGCCATTGCTAAGGGTTAGCTCTTACGACAAGTGGATATTAATAATGCTTTCTTGCACGAGCATTTATTTGAGACTATTTTAATGGAACAATCAGCTGATTTTGTTTCTAACTCTAGTCTGGTATGCAAACTTAAGAAAGCTCTTTACGGTCTTAAGTAGGCGCCCAAGGCTTTGTTTGAACGCATTAGTACTTTTCTATCCTATTTTGGTTTTTGTTGTTCTAAGGTTGATCCATCTTTGCTTTATATTTTTGCTAATAACCAATGTTGCTTCATATTAATATATGTTGATGATATAGTGATTACTGGAAATTCTTCTTATTCTTGTAGTGCTGAAAGATTTGGGTAAACTAAACTAGTTTTTGGGTATTGAGGTTTCCTATCCTCCCAGTGGTGGCATGTTTCTTTCCCAATCCAAGTACATTAATGATTTGCTATATCATGCAAAAATGTTTGAGGCTAATCCTATCTCTACCCCTATGGTAAATAGGCGCCTTGTTTCTACAACTCATAGAGAGAAGTTTGCTGATATTTTTCTTTATAGAAGTATTGTTGGTACACTTCAATATGTAACAATAAAGCTTGTCAGTTGATGCATTCTTCAACTATTGCTCATTCGTAATTAGTTAAAAACATTCTACGATATCTAAAAGGTACATTTGATCATGTACTTTTATTAGCCAAGTCATCTACTCTTGTTGTCTTTGGATTTTGTTTATTCTTTGAGGGTAATCCAGTTACATGGGGGTCATAGAAGTAGTCTATTATTTCGCATTCTAGTACTGAAGCTTCATATCGAGCACTATCTTTGATTTCTTCATAATTAGTTTAGTTACACTTTCTCTTTGATGAATTACGGATTCCACTTATACAACCACTGATTCTCTAGTGTGACAATCTCAATACAGTGCATCTTAGTGCCAATCTGATACTGCACTCTTGAACCAAACACGTGGAGCTTGATATTTACTTTGTTCGTGACCTTGTATTGTCAAAGAAGATTGATGTTCGTCATCTACCTGCTACTGCTTAGATTGCTGACATCCTTACCAAGCCTCTATCAGCTATGCTTTTGGCAAACTAAAGTTCAAGCTTAATGTTTGTTCTGCTACTTCCATTGGCTTGCGGGGGGATGTTACGATTGCCCACTAAATCACCGACCTTCTCTCAAAATTTGTTTCTTTTGAATTCTATTTTTAGATTTTTTTTCGTATATTGCTTTACGGTTTAAACAAATTTGTAATCTTTATTTATTTTTATTTTATTTATGCTATGAAGGCCTAAATGCCTATAAATCAATGTACAGAAACGATAAAAAAAAAAAAGAATGAAAAAAATCTATCTTTCTCCTTTAAATTTGTGACTACTGTCCCTCAAATCTGCAAACTTGTTTTTTCCTCAAAAGAAAAAGAGATTCAAACTTCTAACACAAATTATCATATACTTGTTTGTTGAGGATTCCACATCGAAAGGATGAAAATATGAAGAGACCTCATGATGAGTCTCATATTTTATGTATTTTTGGTCCTTTAAACTTAGGTTATTCACAAGAATTCATGCTTATATGTCCATAATTGTTAGCAAATTGATATGAGAATAACCCAAATCAGTAAAAGTGTTGTTTTGTGATGAGAAATCTGAAGTGAGAGGAAAATAGTTGAATTTTATTGATTTTTGATGTTTTTTATAAAGAAAGGTGAAAACTGCCAGAATTGTGACTCCAATTACAACTACAATTTCGCATGGAGACAAAATTCTAAAAATTAAGGGGAAATTCTGGAAATTCAATTTTGTGCTGATATTTGAAGATATTTTCCACGAATCAAGCTCATAAAGATCCGATTCTTGCCTTAAACATACATGGAGAAAACCCTAGCATTTGGAGGCTATAAATATGAAGATTCAAGCTACGGAAAAGTCGTCCAAGATCGTTTTCACGACTTGAAGACCACTTTACTTTCTACACTTTTTATTTTCTGTTTTCTCAAATTAAATGAGGAAGAACGCTACCCAAACTTCAATCCACCCCTGTCAAAAGTCTAGGGTTGTGAAGATCTTACTCTCCTTGACAAAGGTTGAGTTTAGATTGATTGGAGAGGTGGAAGTTATCTCTTTGAGTTCGATTTTCCTTTGTATTCGCAAGTTTAATTTTTTGTTTTAGTTCTTTAAATTCCAGCACTTTAACTTTTGTTATTTCACATTCAGTTTTCTTCTAATCATTGTGTTTAATTTATAGCAAGTTTGGTTTTAGTAAAGTTCATTATTATTCCTTTAAGTTATTCTTTACCTTTAGTTCAACACTTTATTTTCCAGTTTCTGTTTTTCTTTCTTTTAAAGTCAGTATGTGTTTTCTTTCTTTTACTATTTTCTTATAAATTTTTTCATCATGAGCTAATTCCGTCATTGGGATTCGGATATGTGGATGCCCTAAGGATTGGAAGCTTAGCCTAAGATGTAAAAGTAACTTTGCTCGATTCCATAATATTGTTTGTTTTTATTGATTATCATTCTTATTGTGAATCTAGCTTGATCACCTAGGTGAACATACATAGATTGAGTATAATACTGAAAGGGTTAAACGAGATTACGTGTGCATACAAAGCAACATAGGAAATAGGCTTAGACATAAGCACTTATTTTTTACCCTAGACATAGGGTGAAACCTCTAAGACCAAGGGTTGTGTTATCATTAAACTAAGTTCGTATTAGGCATAGACATATGATTTAATCACTTAGGCTTCTAAAGGTTTTTCCATTAAAATTGAATAGAATTTGAACCCGGTTTATTGTAACGACCCGACTTTTCCTATTAGATTTTCTAGGGACGTTACTACATGCATGCTAATGGAATTTAGAAATATTTAGTAATAGACAAAAGAATCAAACCTTTTTCAGAAACAATTTAAAATCTTTATGCTCGGGATCCCTTTAAAAATATTTCAGAAGATACCATGAATTAAAAACGTTCGATTGGCTGAAAATGTTCACAACATATTATTTTTTTAACAAAACATTTTGGAAAAAAACAAAAAAAATCTAAATGCGGAAGTCATGCTTTTCAAGACACCCATGACCTTTCAGCAAACTACCTTTGCACTCGCCTAAGTTATGTTCTTGCCTTTACCTGAAAAGAAAAAAAACATTTTAAAAAAGGGTGAGTATTTAAAATACTCAGTAAGTGACCTCACTACCTGGTCAAGATATGCATACACATACGTAATGAGTTTTCAAAAATATTTTTTTTCTTTCATTTAGTGGGACCTAAAACCTTTCCATAGCAGAAACGTTTCCTTAAAATTTTCCTTCGGCTTTTAATGTGGACAATTTAACCCATCCTGACTATGCTTTCATTCATATAGCCTCGTAAGGCTCCTTTTCATATAGATGTACATCAATAATTTTAAGAGAGTAATTGCCACAGCCTTCGAAATCATTTCATCATGAAAATACACATGTATGCATGAGGTCCCAAAGCATTCTTCCATTTTCATACAGTGATGCATCATATATCAACATTCTCACATTAATCATCATAAATCATAAATCATGCATCACATTTGTAAAAGTATCTAATAAACATACATGTGAGAATTTCTTTTCATACATAACATTTCAAAATTTATCAACAATCACAAATAAAAATATTTATAAAAAAAATTCATTTCATTTCAAATGTAATTTTTTTTTCAATTCAGTTCCCAACTTGCATTTAAGCATACGGGCATAAAGTCTGCTCAATTAGCTCGCTTTCTCCTTTTATGAAGTTCTTTCACCTCAGCCTATAATGATTTAAAAAAACTTATTACTTGACCTACTCAACTTATGAACCTTAGGCAAACTACTCAAATTACTGTATATGCACATGAACCCACCATGAATTTGACTACATTAAATTCTTCAACAAGAATATTCACCCACCTAAGTAGCTAAATTTACCCCCAACTAGTTACCAAGATAACATAATTTCATTCCTCTATTATTTCAAGTAAGTCCTTTTGATAATACACATGATCCTCCAAATCTTTAAGCCTTCTATTCCAACATAGCCATAAACTTAGTCAAAATTTAATTCTAATTTACCCATAGTAAGATTTCTCTAAATATGGCATGCTTCCTAATTATGAATTTCATGCTTTCCTTCTAAAATCCATAATAATAACCAAGTCACAAGTAACTTAAAGGGCTTAATCCAAAATTGAATCGGAGTCGAAATTTACCCAAATCATAATGCAATCGAGAGACGGCGGCGCGTGAACAGTACCCGCAAGTGAATAGTACAGGGTGTGAACAGTGTTGCAGCGTGAACAGTACCGCGCGTGAACAGTGTCACGCCATAAACAGTACCGCGCGTGAATAGTGTTGCGGCGTGAAGGACAAATCCGGTGATGGGTGTTTGTTAAAGAAGAAGAAGCTTTCGGATGGATGGGTCTCTTGGTAGTGAAAAGGAGAGAGAGAGAGAGAGATTGATGGTGGAGGCTGTTTTTCGTGGAGGAAGAGGAGAAGGTTGGAGAAGAAACAGCCTAGGGACGCGTGCACACAAAAGAAAATTTAGGGTTTCTAAATTAATTCCCTTTTTTTTTCTTTTCCTTAATAACCAACAGTCAAAACCATCCCTTCTCAATTTCACCCCTCTCCTATTCCTTCATTCTCCTCTTTTCCAAATTCTAACCTCTTAACTAGACTCTATATTGTCTTGGAAAACTTAAATTAATTCACTTAAGCTCAATTCCTTAAAACTTAAACCTCAAACAACAATTCTATCAAGCCCAACAAAAACAACTTAACCTTAAAATCAATTAGATGATAAATTAAACCAAAGGTCATAAGAGGAATTAAATTATGAATTTGGCACTTAATTAATAAAATCCTTCTCCACAATGTCAAAATTTTAGTTATTCTGATTTATCTCACTGAGGCCTAATGTTCTCAAAGAGGATTCCAAACAACACTTCCAATTAACTCAATCAAATTCAAATCAATCTTCAAAAGAATAAAAGTACCCTTGTTTGAAATCGTGGGCGTTACATTTACATTGCTTGGTGTTTGAGTAAAGATTACAATTGCATTTTAGGTCACAATTTTTTTCTAAGGGGCAAAAGCATGTTCGGATTCCATCTTTTTATCATTTGATTTTTAGTACACTCACAACCTTCCCGATTTATTAATATTGGTTACCGAGGTTGTTCTGTGTGAACATATTTGCCTTAATTTTTGATTTTGTGGTATCCGTTCTTTGTGGGATCGATACTCTAGAATACTTCCAATTACTACATGTTTGACAGTGTGTACTTGCACTAGATTGGAGACTTTTTCTATTCAAAAGTTTTCTTCTAAAAGCCCACACATTTTCAGTTGACCAAGTTTTCGGCGCTGTTGTGGGGGAACGACATTACTAACAAAATTCAATTTTGTAGCACAAATTGTGAACAGATTGCAACCGCAATTATCCTCTTCCCACGAGAAAGTACGATTCTTGTTTACATTATTTTGCAGGTTGAGGGAGAGTGAACGCGAGAGAAGAAAAACACAACATAAGATTTGATTGCTTGAGATAATCCATAGGATGGAAGTAGACGTCATTGCAGCATCGAGCACACAAGCTTCATCATTAAGCTACATGTCAGAAACATCAATGATGAGAAATCCATAACTCTTATTATTCTTATCTCTTATATTTCTTGTGTTTATTGTAAACGAAGTCATTTATTTAAGAATTGTCCTTATAACCCTGATTATTTATGGTATGGGTTTCTATCCAGTTTTGCAAACCAACATCAATACCAGTGTGCCCAGCAAGGGAAGACGATTCCAAAAGAGCCTATCATCGAAGCACTCATGAGAGAATATATGAAAAAGAACGATGTTATGATGCAGAGTAATGATGTTGTGATGCAGAGCCAAGCCATGTCTCTACGAAATTTAGAAATCCAGGTGGAACAAATTGCAAATGAATTGAAGAATAAGTCCCAAGGAATCTTGCTTGAGAACGTATAGACTTCAAAACAAGAAGAAAAAGAACAATGCGAGGTGGTGGCACGTAGAACTGAATTGAAACATGTAGACCTTGAACTCCTAGTAGAAGCAATAAGCACTCCAGCACTTGAAAATACTAAGGAGCCAGAATGGAGATAAGAGATTAAAGAAACACCACCTCATGAAGAGAATGAAGAGAATGAACCACCAAAGGAAATTACAGTGAGCTATGCAATTGCAACTTTAGAGAAAATGACTTCCAATGTGTCCCTTGTACTGAAAGACCCTACTATTGGTCCAATAGATACTTTTACTTTTTGCAACTTGCAAGAAACACTAAAAGAAGAAGGATTCAAAGAGGAACACGTGAAGGTGAATTCCCAGGTAGAGGTGTTCCCTTAACGGTCAACTTAAATACCTTAGCCTTGACAAGATTCTCCTTAGACAAAGATTCTCTAAATCAATCTTCTTCATTCTGATTGGAATTCCATAAGTTGAAAATCTTTCTTTTTTCTTTTTTGTTTATATTTTTGTTTTAAAAAGAAAATGAACGAAAAGATAAACTTATCCTATTCCAGTAGAGAGAACGCAACCGTGTTCCTTTATTTTGCACCTAGGTCTTGATGATGGACGAGATTTCAGTCTTAGTTGAGGTGCTTTAATCACAGCGGTCCTTGCCTACTCAAGAGATCTACATGTGCCTTTGAAAGTAGAAATTGTGGTTGCAACTTATGTCACATATTGCAAATTGTCATCCTTCATGCTCTCCTTTTTGCATTCTTCTTCATTTAGCGTTTTCTACAAGCTGCAATAAGTGAAAGCGGGGCATTCTAGTAACGGGAGTACTTTGGATTTCATTTTCTGTGAAATTGCAACTGCATAGCTCACTGCAACTTCCTTTGGTGGTTCATTCTCTTCTTGAGATAGTTCTTCTTTAATCTATTCTCTCCTTTCTAGCTCCTTAGTGTTTTCAAGTGCTGGAACACTTTTTATTTCTCTTGGGAGTTTGAGATCTTCATATTCTATTTCACTTTGTGTCACCGCCTCGCATTCTTCTTTTTCTTATTGTTTTGAAGTCTCTATGTTGTCGAGCAAGATTCTTTGAGACCTGTTCTGCAATTCATTTTCAATTTGTTCCACTTGGATCTCCAAATTTCGTAGAGATGCAGCTTGGCTTTGTATCACAACATCATTCGTTGTCTTGTATTTCCTCACGAGTTCTTCAATGCTAGACTCTTTTGAAATCATTTTCTGTTGTTGGAAACATTGGTGTTGATGTTGATTTGCAAAACTGAGTAGAAATCCATAACATAAAGAATCAGGATTATAAATCATCAAAGTTTTCATCATGTAGTTTAATGATGAAACTTGTGCGCTCAATGCTGCAATGATGTCTACTTCCATCCTATGGATTATCTCAAGCAATCAAACCCTATGTTGTGTCTTTCTCCTCTTACAATTACTTTCCATTAACCTATAAAACAAGGTAAACAAGAATTAGGCTTTCTCTTGGAAGTAGGATAATTGCAATTGAATTTTGTTAGGAAAGTTGTTCTCTGGCATCGGCACCAAAAACTTGATTGAACTGAAACGTGGGGCTTTAAGAAAAGATTTTTAGTTTAAAAACAAAGCTCCAGTCCAATGCAAGTACACATTATCGATGCAAGTAATATAAAATTGGAAGTACTCCAAAGTATCAATCCCACAGGGAACGATTATGATAAAATTCAAAAGATAGTAAAAATTGTTCTCAAATTGCAATGTCGGTAACCAAAGTTATAAAAATTTGGAGAGGTGTTTTTGTTGATGAAAATAATTGAAAAATCAATAAGAAAGATAAAGGGAATTCAAGTTGGTCATACCCCTTTGGAAAGAAATGCAACTAAAATGCAATTGCAATCGTAGCTAACATAAGAAAACTAAGTAAACCGAATTTGACTCCTATTTAATTTTGCTTTAAAATATTTAGAAGGCTGAGTGATTAAACTTATATTTCTATGATTAATCTAACTTTGATAATTCCGTACACAATTCTAGTGGTTTTGGAGTCTCACCCTATATGTCTAGGGTCGATGTTTAGGACTTATTTCTAAGCTTTTTTCTCCATTGCTTTTGTGATATCCGCTGTCCCTTAACCCCTTCGGTATTAAGTTCAAGCTTGACGAGCAACACTAGTTGGCCGACTAGGTTTACCTAACGTTAATTCAACAAAAATAAACAAAGTTTCAAGTGTTAACTAAATTGCTTTTACTTTTAAGCTTTACATCTTTCCTCTATGGCATTCACAAACTTGAACCCCTATAGGAAAATTTTCTCATCATTGAAAAAGTGAAAAACAAAGCTTTAAAGTAATAAAAATGCATAACTGAGAATGAGAGAAAGAATAGAGAAAATTCCAGAATGTAGAAATGAAAATAATTTAACCAAAATTTAAAGAACATAAACTAGAATAAAACTTTAGTAAGAAGAAAATTAATTCGAACATGCTGGAAATTCTATTAAGAACTAAGAATTCAATGCTGAAAAAACAATGAAACTTAAACAACTAACTTGAATCTTGAAATACGACTGAATGAATGAAAATACAACAGCAACTAAGTTCCTAAAACATAAGCAAATAACTTAATTAAAGCAGAAAATTAATTCTAAAAAATGGAAGAACACAACTTCTTTTTCACTTCTTACTCAATCGACTCAACTCCACTTTTTTCAAGGGGAATTGAACCTTCACTTCCTTCAAATTTCGTTGAGGAATGATTGAGTTTCGAAGTTCAAAGGGGCTGGAAAACAAAAGAAAAACAACAGTAAACAGATATAAAAGCAGCAGCACGAAGGTCTCTTTCTTGCGTGAAAAACTCATACATCATTGCCTCTATTTCTTCCTTCTTTTATAAGCTTTATGTGCTAGGGTTTCCATATTTTTTCATGTGTAACTTGGGTCAACTTGCCTTGCTAAATTCGTGGAGAAGAATGACATAAAATCTCCAAAATTACGATAATCCCATATTTGGTGCGTTTTCAAGATTTTTGCAGAAATGCAATTGTTGCAATTACATTTCTGTTGCATTGTTTTCCAAATCTGCTAGAATTTCAGTTGCAATGCAATTACATTTATGTTGCATTCTTCAAATTATTGCACAAAAATATCAAGTGTAGTTTTCATTTTCTTTTGCTTTCTTTTTTCCACTTACTTAATTTAAAAGGCCTCCAACAATAATTCAATTTACACCAACTTTTTGCTGGCCTTTTTATCTAATAACACACATAAAATAACAAGAATAACTAAGTATAAAGACCAAATAATCCTCATAAATAAGAATTATCACTTTTATAGGGGAATGATTGTCAAGAGTCGCCCTTCCACCTTTGACGGTCCGTACCTAATGGATAACAGATTATGTGTTTTGTGGTCCCTACGTTCAATCGAGCTTGTCCTTGGTCGACTGTAGCCTCAGCATTGCACAGACTTTCACCTCAACATATCCAAGCTAGGGCCTAAACACATTTTCTTCGACGATTGGGCCACATGAAAAGCCTTGATTTATCCCATAACAATAGTAATACAGACAAGTTCTTAGCAAACCACTAAAAAAATCCACCATCTCCTACAAGCGTGAGGGTACAGATTGAATCTTCAATTTTAAGGAATATGTCTTTATCTTCTAAGCTATGCTTTGATTGGAAAAAAAAAAAAAAAAAACCCACTTATTCTCTTGTCAATTTCAATTGTTAGTAACTCGCATGTCAAAAGTTTAATTATTTTCTTCTTTTTTTTAATGCTAAATAAACTTGATTAAATATTAATAAAGTGAAGAATAATTAGAATATGTTTTATACTTGTGAAAGTTTTATATTAAAATTGTAGTCAATTTCTTTGTTACAATTATTTATCTTTAATCAAATTAATGATTATCAATACCATGAGTATATAAATTTATAGATTATTTTTTGACAAAATAAATTTATAGATTGAGACTTCATAAATAGTTCATTTTTGTTCATAATTTTAAACCCTAAATTTTATTTTTGAGGTTTTCGAAATGTGACAAAATAGTTAATGTTGTTAGTTTTTTATTAGCAATAGTAACTATTATGGGTAAATTTGGACCTAATAAAATAAGGCCAAAGCAAGATAAAAGTCAAGATGATAAGAGCCCAAAAGAGAAATAGGCCCAAAGAAATACTGTAGACCCATAGATTTACCTTTTCCTAGATAGAAGAGGAAACTACTTTTATTCCTTATCTAAAAAGGAAAATAGAAAACCTAGGTCAATAATCCTATAAATGTCATTATGGCTCAAAAAAAGGAAGTTCAACTTAACCCTCATTTTCTAAACTCTAGCTTCCTACACTTTTCTTCCTCTCTAACTTAACCATCGGAGTTGGTGTGGTGCAACTTTTTCTCTTTTGTAGGTAACCTATTTCTCCCAAATTACAAATTCATCGTCCTTGTCACGTGAAAGTCATGTGAGATTCTCCTATCCAAAATTTTGGCAACAACAGTTGGCTCCATCTATGGAAAACAAGAGTGCTCTACCTTGCATACCTGAATTGAGAAAATCAAAAGCTATGAAGACATGGGAGCTTTTGAATGAACAAAAGAAAACATTAAAAAAAAAAAAGAAAAGAAAAAAGGAAAAAAGAAAGCCCTAGGCTCTCCATCTTTTTCCTCTTCTCCTTGTTGTAGTCATTGCCCATGTGGTGGGATCCTTCTCCGATGACCTGTTCCTCCAGCAGCAACAACATCTCTCAAACGATCCTAAAATTGTTTTAATTCATGACTCACGCTCCGTTCGGCCTCAGACCTGATGGCTTTAGATCTACAAGATTCAGACTCCTTTGAACGAACCAGTAAGGTTTCAAGCCTAATTGGGATGAGATAAAATGTGGAGATCCATGCATCAATTGGAGCAAGTTTCGAAGCCTAAACTTCGAAGATCTCTACGAAATTGTAAAATTACAGATAAGTTTATTTCAAACTCTAAACTTTATGGTACTACATTAAAAGTTAAAAAGCTAGATGACATAATGATCATGAAATAGCTATTTATCTTTTGTCTTCTTTAAAATGGCATATCCTTTAGTTTGTGTTTTAGAATTCACTAACTCTAATTAGCATGTCATGCTCTGGATTTTTTTAAATAAAGTTTTGTATGCTTAGTGATATAATGAATATCAATTGAACACCATCAATACATTAGGAATGCCATGAAGAATATAAAGAAAAATTTGTGGAATTCTAGAGGTTATGCAGTTACTTATATAATAAGTTATTTGAATCCATATCTATTCTATGAAATTCCTGACATGCAATAATTCCTCATATGTGAAATCATGAATATATTAAATCAATATAGCATCTACATCAAATCATTCAAAAGTACTTTCATTAAACATTTGATTTCGTATAAGAAATATCATGTTTATGAAAAATTATACTTTAACTGCAAAAATTGTTGCTAAAGTTAGTTTTTTACCATAATAAACTACAAATTTCACTGGTCACAAATGAAAAACAATGGCTTGGAAGCTAATTAGAGCTCAATGAGTCTAAATAATTATTCCAAATAAAAGCCCAAAATTTGGGATCACTTAATCAAATAGGTCAACCTAAATACCAAAATCTAGAATTAATTCTAGAGATGGCAACATTTGAGTTAGAAATCTAAGAGTCGACTCCTAGATATAGCTAATATTGCTGCATCATTGAAATGCGAAACACGCAAAACTCTTGAGCAACTACAGTTGTAGAGGAAGCATCCCTGACCTTTGATTAGTTCCCAAAAGGGTTTGGTTAATTGATCAAAAACCCAAAAATCTAGGGTATGCCTCACGATGAGTCCCTGAAAAGGGCATGACCATGCTAGCTTAATAAAGTATTGCACATGATAGGCAGAACTCTACTTAATTGCAGAGAAAAGCCAAAACTTGGAGGTGGTTAATTGGGCCCTCAAAAGGGAGTTTGGTTAATTGGTCCAAGCATAGCCTTAAAATCCGAGATAAATCGCACGATGAGTAATAATTAAATATGGGGTCAACCTTAGAGCTTCCTATCTTATAAATATTGGAAAGTCAGAAAATCAACTGAATGGATTTGATATGTCATTCCAAAATTAAATTTGGGACTCACCCCAAAGTTTTTATCTTATAAATATTGGAAAGCCAGAAATCAGCCCAATGGGTTTGATAGGTCATTCCAAAATCAAATTTAGGGTCAACCCCAAAGTTTTTATGTCATAAATCTTAGACAACTAGAAAATCAGCCTAAAGGGCTTGATAGATCATTCCAAAGTCAAAACTCAAGAAAATACAAGAGACACCTTGTCCATGGGTTAGACAGTATTCCTCAATGATAAATTTACAAATCAATACTCTCAAATTGAGCTTTGATTGTCCAACCCAAAAAAGAGTTGAACCACAAATTCCAATATGGGAGTGGAGGCTTAATGTTATGGGTAAATTTGGACCTAATGAAATAAGGCCAAGACAAGATAAAAGTCAAGATGATAAGAGCCCAAAAGAGAATAGGCCCAAGAGAATCCTGTATTCCCACATATTAACCTTATCCTAGATAGGATAGAAGAGGAAACCCCTTCTATTCCTTATCTAAAAAGAAATGTGAAAAACCTAGGTCAATGATCTTATAAATATGTCATTATGATTCAAAGAAAGGGAGTTCAACTTAACCCCCATGCTCTAAACTCTAGCTTGCTACACTTCTCTTTCTCTCTGACTTAAACATCGGAGCTAGTGTGGCAAGCGCCACACTAGTGCTCAACTTTTTCTTTTTTGCAGGTCACCCCTTTCTTCAAAATTACAAATTCACCGTCATTGTTACGTGGAAATCAAGTGAGATTCTCCAATCCAAAATTTTGGCAATAACAATAACAAAAATATAATAAAATATTTTTTAAAAATATTAGAAACTTTTTTAAAAAAAATTTAAAAACTAATAGCTCAATAATTAAGAGAGAAAAATCATATAAACTACATGCAATATTTTCTCCTCGTTGGCTATGTTCATAATCCATCGAAGGAATTAGATATCCACAAGGAAGATGAAGAGGCTTTCGAAACGTCAACTAGCTTATTAGCAAAAAACATATTAGAATCTCTAACCAAATGAAGGAAAGAAATCGAGTAAAAGTTGCCCTCAATCTAAGTACTAACCTCACTGAATATCTTGACATCATTTATCATTTGAATCGCTTGGAAGGGAAGTCCGACCAAACAATGGATTGCAAAAATCCATCCTCTTTACCAAATAGAGGCTTTGAATAAATTGTTAAGAGTTTCAACCATAAAGAGTTGTACTAATCAGACTCATTAATTAATAGTGGTTTAAATTAATAAAATAAAATAAAAAGGAAAGAGAGAAAATAAAAAAATAAAAAAACACAAAAAGATTTTTTTTTTTTTTTTAATGGAAAAACTTTTGGGGCTGGGGCCACAACCCACATGGGTACCTGATTTTTAGTCTATATGATGTCTGCCTGTGCTTTTTACGTGTTTCAAAAAGAAAAAGAAAAAAAGAAACTTTTTCAAGTTAATTGTAAAGTATACTTGGGAACATGGTTTTTGAATATAATCTAACACTGTTATTATGATTTAATAAATAATTTTTCATGTTGAATCATTGACTAAAAGTATAATTTGGCTTGCATACTTTATACTTTACATTAAAATTGTTATGGGAAAAATTCGACCAACAAAAATGGGATGACTACAGGGTTGCAACGAAGAGCCACATGAGGAAAGAAGCTCAATACGAAGTCAAAAAAGACCAAAACCAACAGATGGCCAACCCAAAATGAGAGGGAGGAGATCCCATGGTCGGCCTGGGCGAGGCCAACCACATGGCAAGGCCTACTTTTGGACCTTGCCTCAATCCCTCATGGCCCGTGTATCTTCAGTCCAGCCCAGTTCAATCATTTCATTCCCCATTCGAAGGCGGAAACCCACGAAAACCCTAAGAAGGAAGGTATTTGAACTCTCACTTGAGGGGAGAGCAATGTAAGTTCATTCCAACCTTCAAAACTCTCCTAAGTTCTTTCTCATTCTCTAAACCCTAACTGGTCACTCTCATTCACTCTCTAACTTAAGCATCGGAGTCTGTGTGGCAAGCACCATACCGGTGTTCAGATCTTTCTTGTTTTGCAGGCCACGTTCTTCCCCCTCAAATAAATTCATCGTTGCTATCACGTGGAGGTCAGGTGTGTTCTCCTGTCAAAAATTAAGCAACAACTAACAAATATAAATAAAGAGCAAATAAGTATCCCCTAAACAATTTCTCAAATCAAGAAATAATAATAACAAAAAAGTTTTACAAAATTAGTCTAATCAATATTCTTTGTAAAGCTTTTCTAGAAACTAGACCATCATGGACAATCCAACAAGACTTTTAAAATAGAGGGAAGTTTTTTTTTATATAAAATAAATTTCATTAATAAATTAGGAGATCCTCAACTTAGTGAGACAAACAAAATACTCTATTTTAATCGATGTTATATTATTGTGTAAGCATGAATACTGTGTATACTTGCAAGTTACAAATATAATTTTATTAATTTCGAGTTCAATTCTATAATCGAAATACTCTTACAATGCAAAACCTACCTAACTTTATAAATTTCGACTTTTTAGAATTCAATTGGATTTTAATAGAGTTTGTTTTAGTTTATACAACTCAACATTTTACTCATTTAACTCAACCTTTATCCGTCAATTCAAGCATAGTTAGTTTAAAATAAAAAAATAAAAAAATTTAAACATAGCTCAATAGATAAGACATCAATTATTATCTTAAAAATTGATAGTATAATCTTTCACCGTTTAACTATTAAACTAAAAAAATAAAAACTCAGCCCTTACATAAATCTTCTACTCATATTAATCAGGTTTTTTTTCTAGGAAAAAATAAAATTATATGCAGCTAAACATTGAAATGATTTTTTTTCAGACCCATTTCTGGGTCATTGTGAAAAGTCCGCTTGGCTCATTATTATTGAAGTAATTAACTTTGTTGTTTTCTTGATGCCACGACGTGGCAATTATTTGTCAAAATCAACGTCAACAAAACAAAAAGATCATTTAAAAAAGTAAGTACTTTAATCAATTGAATTATATTCGAATTCATCTAAAGATAGTTTAACTAATTAAGATATTATATTCTCAACAAGTTCAAATGTCTACACCCACTTATTATTGAAAGCAAGAGACAAAAAAAAGTGTTATGTTCAAGTTGACAATTATACAGTAAACTTATTGATTTAGATAAATAATATAAAATATTTGTTAGTGTGTATTGATATTTTTATATGTTAAAAGGTTTGATATTAACACAAAAGTAATTGAAATTTCCATATATTAAAAGATTTGACATCAGTATCGTGGTTTGGCATCAACACAAGGAGATGGTCATCTTAAGAATATCAAAAAAATTATAGAAAAAATATCACCAACGTGAACCTAAATATTAATAACAATAATTTTTTTACCTACTTATAAAATGTGAAATGCTTATTTATTGATTTAACTCATTTTTATTAATTTCTTAATTTCCATAAATTTTTTAGAAATATCCCTTGACTTCAACATTTTATTGATATCTTCATAAAATTGAGACTTCTACATTTTTATTGAAATTAATAATTTTAAGTCTTGAATTTAAATGATAAATTATAATAAATTTTGTCAACCTGAATATAGTTAGTTAAGACATTATAACTTTGACCACAAAATCAGTGGTCAGAAATTTAAAATCGAAACCTCTGACCTTTTGATCGAGAGCATATACTTTAACCAATTGAGTTATGATCAGATTGACATACTATATTAGTGTTTGATGAACTTGATTATTAATTAATCTAAAGAAAATCACTTTTTAAATTATGTTGGTTGTTAAAATCTAGTTAATCATAGCTTTTGAAATTGACTTCCCAAAAAATCTTATGACTCTTTTCACTAATTTTTTAAAATTTCCATTTTATCCAATTTTATTCTACTTTTTCACGTTTAAGTTAGAAGTTTATCAAACACCTATTTACTTCATATTACAGTATTTTTTTAAAAATCACATTTGACAGCAATTATTTTAAAAGCTATACTAATCTCAAATTAAGCCTAAATCTAGTTGGGTAATTGAATGAAAAATTTAGCTAAAAACAAAAAATATTCATCGAACTAAATATAAAAATTATAATAAAGTTAAAAAAAATGAGAAACTAAAATATAGTTACAGCAGCGTTTGAAAAGAAAAATAATTATAATCGAAGTCCACAGTGTAAATTAATTGAACCCGAAAATCATAATATACATATCATGGAAAAGGGAATAAATTAATTATTTTAATTTTGGTCGCATTATGTGGTGCACTTGACCCACTTGTCCCTTCTCGGAAGCCTACACCCTAATCAATATGCTACATTCCTAAAATAGTATTCATCACATTTTCTTTATTATTATTATTATTTTCCTTTTTTCTACACTCCATTAATTGAACACGTGGAATTAATAGTCCAATCATTTTATTATGAAAAACAACTTAAATTTAAATTACATTTTTGTCCCCCACTTTAACTTTAGTTTTAATTCCATCATTATAATTTAAATGATTTCCCCCTATTTTAACTTTAGTTGTAATAACAGAAATGGAATGATCAACATGAACCTAGCTTAACAATTAATTGACACGTCACGTATTCCTTTTTTTTTTTGAAGTTGGAGGTTTAAATTCTAGTATCCCTACATTTGTTGTACTAAAAATAATAATAACATAAATGGAATGTGACAAATTATTTTTTTTATACCTAAAATGAGCTTTATGATATAACATTTCTTTATAATAACTAGAAAGTGTGGCAAGTTACAAAAACAGTCAATCCAGATCAACATAATTCTACTTGTTAAGATATTATAATATCAATCAAAAAATCAAAGATTTAAATCCTTAAACTCACGTATAACTAAGACGTTAGTTTATGTGAAAAGCGGGAAAAAAAAAGATTAAGTGATGGTTGTTTTAAGGTGCAACACACATAATGACGATTAAATTTCGGTGATGACTTATGTTATTAGTACAACCTCTAAATAATTAACTTGGTAGGTTGAATTTTTGTTATTCCCTCAATTTAGCCCTATTAAATTAAATTATTATTATTTAAAAAAAAAACCTTTATTTTGCCCTTTGGCCAATGAATAAATTATACCTTCTTCAAAAAGTTGAATCATAGATTAATCTATACATTGAGCCTGACCACCTACCCAAAACCCTAATTCCCATTTCACACGTTCAAATAAAACGCATCGTATCATTCTTATATTCCCACCTTAATTAATTGAACCCCTACTTCCACTCCCTTTAATCCAAGAGCATATTCAAAAATTCAAAATCAAAAGGGTCCCAATTTGAATTCTTTGGCTAAAAAGACAAGAGTTTATACCATGATTACAAAAATGGAATTTTTTTTATTATTATTATTTTGACAACAAATCTCTGACTTTTTGATCGAAGGTACAACGTTTATACCAGTTGAGTTATGTTAACGTTGACAATTTTTTTTATAGTTATAATGCATCTAGAAATTGAAAAATACCCCTCCCCTAGTCAATAAATATTTTTATTTATTTTACATTGGTTTAATTAACTTAATTCGGCAAAGTTCAATATCCAGATTCATGTACCTGATTATTACAAGATTAACAAAAAAAAAATCCAGCTAGGGATATTGAGGAGTCATATCATAGTATATATTCCACATCACTTTCTTTTTACCAATAATTTATTTTAAGGTTAATAAGTAAGATTAATTATTATGGTTCATTTAACTAGTTAATTAGTGTAACTGGGGCTAAGGAAATGGCAGCTAGAATCTTTGGACTTTTGGGTTTATTTTAAGGTTTTGGAAGTATTTATATTTTTTTTAATAACTATTTATATTTGTTTTTAATGAATATAAATCAAAATCAATGATTTCAATTAACTAGAATTAGACGTAACCCAATCGTATTTTCTTTCAAAAGAAATTAAATTATATTATCCTTTTGGGTGGCCATCCTTATATCAAATCTTGGGTCAAGCTCATTTTGAAAGGGAAAGTCTTTTTTCAAGCCTGCCATATCCTTTTTTTTTTTTTTCTTTTTTTTTTTCTTTTTCTTTCTAGTCTTCGTTTAACCCTTAGTCTCAATCTAGGCCTGTGTGGAATTCCAAGTAGTATTAGAACAAAAACATATGTATGATTTGAGAACGAACTAAAGTGAAAAGTTGGTATAGACTAACATCACATTAGAACGAGAATTGACTATAAAATTATTAAAAGTATGAAAAAATCATCTTTCTTTCTATTTGTCAATTCACTAGGAACTCCATAGTAGAGCGTACTTAACAATCCGTGTTGGCTTTTTAGGGAGGATATTCAACCTCAAAAGCTATTTAAAACATTAAGGGTTATGTTTAGATCGTAGGAAGATATCAACGTTCTTTGATGCTGATTCTAGATTGTGAACCTGGATTCAATCTCGAAAGACATTCAAAAGAGTGTGAAGCTTGAAAAAACTAGAAGAAAGTTGTTTGACAATTTTACTAATCAACAAGAAGAATTTGGACAGTATGCAAAGTGTTTAGGTTGAGTTCGGGTTGGAATGATAAGAATGAGGAAAGATGTGGGAAAAAGCAAGAGAAAGGTGGCATGAAAGCATAGTGCAAATAAATTGAATCTGCCCATTTACTTTGTATCAATATACATCATCACTTGCCTAACAATAAAAAGTCAGACAAAAAAAAACCCAATAATTTTTTTCCTTAATTTGCCCAATATGATCAACTTCCTTTCGTCCCTACACTTCTTATTTCAAACAAAATTTGCTCCTCAACCTCAATCAACCTACTTTTTTGTCTCGTAAGACCAAAAAAATGTTTAAATATATAATTTTGATCTAGGAGTAAAATTTAAATTTCAAAAGTTTAAAAGAAAAAAAAAATTAAAACTTGAAAACTTATGAAAATCAAAGTGACCAAACAGTAAAAGAAAAAAAAAACACAATAAATTCAAAAGTTAATAACCAAAAGCTGACAATGAAGAGTGAGAATTTTATTTCATATATCTATTTGGTGGTTGTATTTATGTATCTGAAAGAGAATATTTGAATGGCCATAAAAACACAATTATTAAATGCAATCCTCTTATATTCAAATCATAAAAATATTATTAGATCACGTGTGATTCAAGAAATTTGCTGTGATTTTCATAATATATATTTTTGTCTTTTTCTTTTTCTTTTTTGGCTTCTCCACCCACCACAAACTACACCATATTTGATTATTCAAATGCAGAAGTTGTCCCACAACTTCATTTTTGCTCTGATTAATTAATAGTAGAGTAAAAGCAAAGTTGAATTGTACTCAACTTATTTAATTCTATATTATCCTTTAAAAAAAGAGAAAAAAAATCAATTTTGACCTTAAACAGGTTGTATCAATTTTAATCCAAAACTTTTAATTTCATTAATGTAAACTTCAAACTTGGTAGATTGTATCAATTTTAACTCTAAACTTTCAATTTCATGAATTTAAACCTCAACTTGAATAAATGTATCAATGTACACCCTCAGTTAAGTTTTCGTTTCAATTACCGTTAGAAAGGTTTTTCACACATGCTCAAAACCACGTATTGTTCTATAATATATACTTGCTTGTTATTGTGTTCTCCCTCGCCTTTGGTGTCGATGCCAACGACGACAAATGTGAAGAAGATCCAGACAGTGACGTTATTGAAGGCGACGACGACCATGGCAGTTTTGTCGACTTTGGTGGTGAGGAGTTTGAGCTCGAATAAAATGCAAGAGAGAACAGGGAAGGTGGTGGTGGACAGAGTGACGCCCATGAACACAATAAACTAGTCGTAGTCAACATTGTCGGCTCCGTCGGTAGTCTTATGGAGGATTAAAGTGACATCGATATTGGAGAGAAAAAGGACAATGATTCCGACAAGGGCGATTTCGAAAGCCCTGCGTCCGTTGCGGCGAATGGAGGACAAATTGAGCTTGAGGCCGATGAGAAATTAAAAAAAAAAAACAATATTGATGACCGATTAAAAAATGGGAGTGCTCGAATAAGGAAAAATATGGTGCAAATAAGTTTTATTTCTACTAAAAGCCAATGGATCGAGTAGAATTCTGCCTTAAAATTGAAAAAAAAATTAATGAAATGAAAAAAAAAAAAGCAGAATTAGAAAATATAAGAAGTGAAAAAAAAGCCATACTTTGAAATTGAAAAATATTATGGCAAGTCTATTCCAATTTTCTTCATCAATTTTATTTTTAAAAAAAAATAACCAAGTACGTATCTGTTATAGAGTAACATTTGGCTTTGGACATGTGTGAAAAACCTTTTTAACGGGAATTGAAACAAAAACTTAATCGATTGTGTAAATTGATATACTTATTCAAGTTTGAGATTTAAATTGATGAAACTGAAAGTTCAAGGTTAAAATTGATACAACTTGCTAAGTTTGAGGTTTAAATGGATGAAATTGCAAGTTCATGGTTAAAATTGATACAACTTGTCATGTTTAAGGTTAAAAATATTTTTTTCCCAAAGAAAAAACTTCTTATATTAATTATAGATTTGGGTTTTTTTTACTTCTCTTTTTATGTATTATATTGTTGTGGAGTTGCACCAGATAAGGGGTCCCTTTTGTTTTTGTTTTTATTTCATTTCTTAGTGTGATTATATAATATAAACTCTTTTAGAATGTTTTTTCTTTGACGATGGTGTTTAAAGTGAAGTTATTCTATGTGATTATTAGATGCATAATTAAAAAAATATATTTGATGTTTAAATTATATTTTCTTTTAAGTTCAACCATATGTGGGAGTGAAAATTCAAATCACAAACACTTTTTGATCATGATAGTCTTAACAAATTAAACGATGCTCAGGTTGACAATTCTATTTTAATACTTGATTTTTCAAGTTTTTCTTTTTCATTTTAGTCCTAGAACTTTTTAAAATATCTAATCTAGTATTTGAACTTTTCAATACCACATTATATATCTATTTAAATAATTAACAACATTATAACAACATGAACCTAAATGATTTTATATATATATATAGACTATAAAAGATATTTAAAATGTCAATTTAATAAAATAGAACAAATTTACAAGTTTAGGATTAAAATAAACCTTTATAAAAAAAAAGACTAAAATAAACAATTTAATATTTCAAACCAAAATATAGTAATCTTCCATGGATTCAAGGATCAAAATGAGATATAAACTTTTAAGTACCAAACTTAATTATGGTTGTCATTTTCTCACACAAAGGGATGATGTGGCACCAAAGAGGAGAGAGAAACACCTAGTTTTGTGATTTTGTCTCCTCCCAAGGGAAAAAGAAGCAAGGAATGCTGACATGTTAAAAAAGTTCCCCCAAAACAAATCCCAATCCCATTTTCAGAATGGAATGAAGAATTGAAAATTAATCTAAAAAAATTCCCTTTATTTCAATTCATATAGCCATGTTGGATATCCAGACTCCAGAGTTTTTTTTTTAAATAAATTTAAACATATACATAAATATATAGAGCGACCCAAAAGGTTAAACCCATGGATTTAAGAATAGACTGATCTCTAACAATTTTGGATGGGTAGTGGGTATTATAAAGTTTTTAATTAGATTTCACTTTCAAATCTCCTATCACGATATAAATTAATTATCATCTTAAAACGTTTAGCCTAAATATTGATTAGATGGCTTTGAATTTTATCAATTATTGATAATACTAAAGTACCATTTGGTATATATTTTATTTTAATTTTTTGTTTTCAATTTTAAGTCAATAAACGTTTGGTATAATATAATAAACACATATAATTGATTAAAAAAAATGTAAAAATAGTAACCTATTGATCTTATAGAAGCTTATATTATATATTTTTAAAACCGTTAAATGTAACTATCGTTTACTTTCATTAGTCGAATATATTTTTGTAACAAATAGCGAGAAAAATAGCCTGAAAAATGATATAATTAATCAAATAAATTAAAAAAAAAAAAGAATTAGTGATAAAAGTGGAGAAAATACTAAAACACTCTCTTGTGGGTGAAATTTCATTATCTAAGATATGAAATGATTTGTGAAAGAGACATAGAAAGATAAATCTTCCTATTAATTGTGGGGCTTTTCTAAGAAGTTTCATATTGAGGAAAAAAAAAACAATTTGAAAGATGCCCTCCACTGTTTTATAGATTTGAATGGTCATTTTCTCTACCTCTCCCTTTCTTTTTGGAGGACTTTGCAAAAAAATTAAAAAGATAAATATTTCACTTTTGGAGCTTTTGAAATGGAAGAGAGAGAGAGGGGGGACTTCTTCAAGGGGGCCTGTATTTGGATCATTAACTCACCATCAAAATTTACACATTTGAAGATTTTTCAAATGTTTTTTAAAAGGGTAATGATTTATTTTGATAAAAAACCAAAAAAAAAAAAAAAGAGTTCTAGTCTTCTAGAAGAGGGTTTTTTTTTTTTTTTGGGATAAATAATTTGAAGGGTTTCAATAATATCAATTAGGTTTGTAGGTAGTAATAATGAATATATGGGCAGCAAATTTGGATTATTTATGGACTCATTTCACATGAAACTAGATGTTACACTTTGCACATTTTTGCCCCAAAAAAAAAAAAAGTAGGATAAGAGACGTGAGGAATATGCATTTGGTTAATCATCTCTCTCTAGATTTTTTTTTTCTTCAAATTTTCATTTTTGACAATGAAAGCAAAAAGTAGTTACAATACATTAAAGCATGCTATGCTTTATTTGTTAGTTTTCATAATGGTATAATATATATATATATATATATATATATATATATATATATATATATATATATATATATATATTAGTGTCTAAACGTATATGATTTTATTTTTTGGTTTCACCCAAACTTTTAGGTTTGAAACAGTAGGTTCCTTAGCTTTTAACTTTGTGGCTAATAGATTCCTGAACTTTAAAAATGTCAAATAAATTCATAAACTTTCAACTATGTGTCAATAGGTCTTTGGACTTTTAAAATGTCAAATAAGTCCCTAGACTTTCAATTATATGTCTAATAGATCTAGAGATGTCCATTTTTCCTGCAGGGACCCTTTTTAACGGGGCAGGAAATTCCCGTTTAGGCGGGGAATGGGGGAGGGAGTGGGGGAAATTTTTTTTTCCAATAGCTAAATGAGGACAGGGACGGAAAATGTATTTCTCGTTCCCCACCTTGTTTAATTTTTTTTATATTTTATATTTTTTTAATATGTATATGTATATATGTGTATAAGTATATATATCATTTAAAAATTTATTGTTAATGATTTAGATAATTGGATATGTTTGAATTATATGTATGGATTAATTAGATAAATTGATATGAAATGTTGTTTTATTTTTATTAGAAGGTTTAAGAATTTTATTTTTAAATAGAATTTTTTTAATAGAAAATTAACTATTTAAATGAAGATTTTTTTGTGAATAATTAATAATGTAATTGAAAATTAATGAATATTTTTTATGAAAGTTAACTATTTGAAAATTTATCAAAAGAATTATTTGATTCTTAAAAAAAGAATAAAAAAATAAATGGGAATAATTCCCTGCGAGGAACTCAATCTCCGAGGGGAATCCCTGCCCCGATCATCGCAAAATTTAACGAGAAATTTCGTGGGGATGGGGATTCAAATGGGGGGCGAGGACAGGGAGGCCATCCCCGTCCCCGCCTCGTCCCATGGACATCTCTAAATAGATCTCTGACATATTCAACAATTTTTAAAATTAATATAAACCTATTAGACACAAGATTCATTAAACTTTCAATTTTATGTCCAATAGGTTCAACAACTTATTAAACATAAAATCAAAAGTTTAAGGCTCGTTTGATAATCATTTGGTTTTTGAAAATTAAACTTACAAATACTACCACCACCTATGAGTTTCTTTATTTTATGATCTACTTTGAAAACATGTTTTAAAAAACTAAGGTAAGGTTTGAAAACTACAAAAAGTAGTTTTTGAAAACTTATTTTGTTTTTTAAATTTAGCTAAGAATCCAAATGTTTCCTTAAAAAAAGATAAAACAGTTGTAAAGAAAATATGAGAAAAGAAGCACAATTTTCAAAAACCAAAAACCAAAAAACTATTAGACACTTTTTAAAGTTTAGAGACCTATCGAATGAGGCCTTAGGAACTTATTACACACTTTTTAAAGTTTATGGACTTATTAGATAGAAAATTGAGAGTTCAAAGACCTATTAGACATTTTTTAAAGTTTAGATACCTATTTGACACAAACTTGAAAGTTCATGGACTAAACCTATAATTTAACTAAAAATTTAATACTAATGAAAATAATGTCTTTAATTAGTATACCATAAGTTTCCTTTTCTCCAATAAATAAATAAATTATATATATATACACCATAAGTTTTCCCAAAATTATAGTCTAAAAAAAATCTCAAAATTAAAGTAGATGTACTATATTTGCATCCTCAACGCTCTTTTATACCTATTTCATTTTGAGCAAAATTTACCTGCTGCCTGGGTAACAGGTAAGTGGTGTGCATCCCAATTGGTAACTACAAGAAAAAAAATTGATTGATTGATTTTTTTAATTTTTAAATTTGTGGTGTCCAAGTGAGCTGCACATCACTTACTTGCTGCCTAGGTAGCAAGTAAGTTTTTTCTTTCATTTTTTGTCCATCTCCGTAAATTAAATGTTTTTCCTTTTTTATGCTAATGAAAGTCTCTCAATTTTCAAATTTTCTATTTTAGTCTATAACTACACCTACAATCCTATTTTAGCTTTTATCATTAATTTTACATCAACTAAAATGAACAATTTAACCAAAAAAAAAAAAACTAAAACTCATTTGAAAATTCAACTCCAAATGCAATACATGTGATTCCCAATTCATATCCACATTTGGTTGGAGGTTTTGTTGGGTGAAAATGAACATAGGCAAGCTAAACTCATGTTTGTTACACGATTTTTTTCTTTACCCTTATAAAAGTGTGGATTTTTTTTCCCTTCTCTCTTTGATTTTCATTTTATATATAATTTTATTTTAAATATAATTAATTAATTAACTAACTGATATTGATTTATCAAAACTAATATATTTAATTATTTAATTTAATAAATCAATAATAATTTATTAAAATATTTACTAATTCATTTTTACGTAAATTAATGGAATTACTTATTTACTTAAATTATTAATTAATTAGCTAACAATATCTTAAATATATTTAATTAGTTAATTAAGATTCATTAAATTAAGTTAGTACAAAAATTCATTTTTCAATAATTATAACTCATTACTTATTGATTATTTATAATAAATTAATTATTCTTGGATTAATTTTGATTAGTTTATTTATTATTAACATATCATAATTTTAAACATTTATTTTTTTAAATATTTTTTATTAACATTCATTATTAACTTCTTACCTTTTTTTTATATTGTTTATTAAAATATATTTTTATATTATTTAATTAAAATTAATTGATTCAAATTAAATTTATAATTAAGAATACAGAATTATAATTAATTAAATATTTTATTGTAATAAATAAATAATTATATATTTATTTAATTTATTTTTATTGATAAAAATATATTAAATTAATGTAATTAAATATATTATTTAATTAATTTTAGTATTAGTTAAATTAACTTAGTATAAGTATTCATTTTCTAATACTACTTATAATGAACTATCCAATTAAAATTATTATTTTATTATTAGCTAATTAAGTTTTTTTTTTAAATATTTTGAATTAATTTTGATTGTTTTATTAATTAATCTATTAAAATTATATAAGATTTCTATGATTAATTTCATAAAATAAATACAAACACAATTTGTTCCTATAAAATTTTGATAACATTCTCACACACAATCAAATACAGTTGTTGTTGTCAAATTTTGGATAGGAGAATGTATCTGACCTCCACGTGACAACAACAATTGATTTGTTTGAGGGAGGAAGAACGTGGCCTGCAAAACAAGAAAAACTTGCACGCCGGTGTGGTGCTTGCCAAACATACTCCAATGCTTAAGTCAGAGAGTAAATGAGTTTCACAAGTTAGAGTTTAGAGAATGAGGAAGAACTCCCATTCTTCAAAAGAAAAGTATTTATATCATCACCTTTTAGGTTTTCTCTGCGGATTAACTTAAAAAAGGACCGGATCAGGCCAAACCAGGATCTTATAAGTCAAAGGCATGCATGGTACGTGCTCCCTCAATGGGTCGAGGTCGATCACCTCCTCAACCTTAGCATCATGTCGAGGCTGAGGAGTTAGATTGGGCTTCGACCCAATTCCCTCTTGTTCTCCTTCACTCCGTGGCCCGTTCCTTTGTGTGCTTCGAGTTGGGCCTCTTTCTCTTAGCTTAGTTTTTTGATTTTCTCCTTGTAATTTGGGTTTATCATTACGGTTCAATTTCACCCATAATAATAGTAATATTTTATTTTCAGTCATCTTATTTCCATGCATCCTTTATTTCGAAGCATGTATTTTCCTTAAACCAAACGGCTCTATAGAAATCGAGTGATACTTTTTTTTTTAATTATTAAAAAAATTCACAATAAATATGAAAATTGAAATGGGAGAATAGGACATAATCCTAAAAAAAAAGAAAATTAATAATAATGTGATAGTTTCTAGAAAATTTGGAATGTGTGTTTCAGTTGAGGATCACATGTTCCCTCGCAACTGTCACTCAAAAAACTTCCCCCATCCTTTCAATTTGTCTACATGAACTGAACACTAAATGCCACGTCATCCCCCAACCTTTACACGTGAGCAAGCATCTAAGAGAAAAAAAAGGAGTCATCGGCTGACGTCATCATGCTCCTTTCTTCCACTTTGACTTGGCCACCAATTCTTAATTTCTTTTCAAAACTCCCAATTGACCCACGTTTTCCAATGAAACCTTCTAGGCTTTTTTTGCCTTGGTGTATCTCTCAAGGAATCCCATTTTCTCATTAAATTATTATTATGTGCTCTTTTAACTCACAAACCTTGTTTATTATATTAAATGAAAAAAAAAGGTTTAGATGGATCCCGATATTAATTTTATTTTAGGCTCTAACTTTGAAATATTTATTTTAGTCTTTTTCGAAATTGAAGTATCTTATTAATCTCAACCTTGACAAGTTCATTTGATTCTAATCTCTAAACTTTAAAAATATTTCTTTAATTGTTGCTATCTAGTCATTAGTTTTTGTCCCACTCAATACTCAATTGAATTAGGACTTAATTTAGGTAGTTTCAATCTACATTAGCCAGTTAATACATATTTAAAACCATGTTATTCGTCCGGCAAATAATTGACATAAAATAATGTCAAGGACAAAAACTTTAAGGACTAAAATATATATTTTGAAAGTTTAGGAAATAAAATTTAAACCAAAAACATTATTAAGCATTTCCAAGGAAAAAAGTTTGTTTTGAATTATATTGTGTAATTCACATATTTTAATCTTCATTCTAGTTTGGATTTTAAAAGAATGTTCTCAATTTTCTAATATAATTCTAAAATATGTTATATGATTTTCCTTGAACTTTATCATACTAATAGCATTAAATCTTATCATTTATAACCAATATTAAAAAGAAAATCCAATTGATTTCTTAAGTCAAACAAATTGAAGAAGAGAAAACAAGGAAAAAAGAAAAATCAATGACAACTATCACAATACTTAATCCAAGGATTTAGATTATTAAAAGTCTTAGATAAAAAAGCTCTAATTTTCTCCAAATTTAAATCCTCTTCAAACTATTCATCAACTAAAAGAAAAGCTTTTTTCTTTCTTTTTGTTTCCAATTACTTTGCCCTTTTGGTATTTATTTAAAGCCAATGGAGCCATCTCCCTGTCCAAGAAAACAGAGACTACTAAAAGAGAAACAGAGTAGTGCCCTCCTCCTCTCATGAACCACAAAACTTCGATTTCTCCTTCATCAATTCTTCTGAAATTTCAATGAATTCTTCATTCTTTCACTCCCAAAACTCCGATTTCTCGCCGGAATCTTCCTTCAGCTCCTTCGAATCTCTCCGATGGGAAGGTTTTCAAATCAACGACAACTCTCTGCCCTTCAACGAGAATGATTCCGGCGAAATGCTCCTCCACAGCTTGATCTCGGAGGCCGCCGTGTACCCGCCGGAGAATTCTCTCCGGCAGGCTCCGATCAAGGACGAGGAGGTCGATTCGCTGGGAGAGGAAGAACCCCACAAGCGAAAATCCTACAGAGGAGTCCGCCGGCGGCCATGGGGGAAATTCGCGGCGGAGATACGGGACTCGACCCGGCACGGGGTTCGGGTTTGGCTCGGGACATTCGACAGCGCCGAGGCAGCCGCTTTGGCCTACGATCAAGCCGCTTTCTCGATGCGGGGCGCCGCGGCTGTTCTCAATTTTCCGGTGGAAAGAGTTCAGGAATCGCTCAAGGAGATGGAGATGATCAACTCCGCCGCATACGGCGGCGAAGGCGACGGCGATGGCGGATCTCCGGTGGTGGCTTTGAAGAGAAAACATTCTATGAGGAAGAAATTCACGAGGAGAAAGAGCAAAGAGAGAGATGAAATTGGGAAAATGGAGAGTAATGTGGTTGTTTTGGAAGATCTTGGCCCTGATTATTTGGAAGAACTTTTGAAGTCGTCGGAGAATCTCCGGCCATGGTGAATTACCTTTGGGCATCTCGAAATTCCGACATTTTTCATGTTCAGGACGAGAAATTATTTGAAGAGCTAGAACATCGTGACAAATTTTAATCGCGGATGGTTAAAAAGAAATAGCTACATTGTGATGGTCACCAAACAATGATTTTTCTTGGTTTTGTTTATAATTTTGGCCCTTAGATCTTCATGTGATATAACATAGATTATTGCCATTAGTTAATATGGTTTTCAAGATTTTGTATAATTTTTTCCTTGCCTTTTTTAAGCAAGAGAAAAATAACAAAATCTGGTTTTTTTTTTCTTTCTTTTTTGGTTTTATTATCGTGTGAATGTATAAATTATATCAAACTATTTGCTTCATTTATCTAATATCTTTGTCCTTTTGATTGAAATAGTTTTTTATTTTATTTTATATGATTCATGAACAAAATTATAATTAATATTCATGTTTAAAAAATCTAAGAACATGGTGTAATAGAAATAAATAGATTATTGTTCTCATTGATTTTAAAATTATTATCACAGAAGTGAGAAGTTGTTGGGTTTTATTCTTTAATGTGAACACTTGGTTATTCTATCCTTTAATTTAAACATAAAGTATGTGTTATAATCTTTTTATTGTTCCATTAGTTGAAAGAATATATTTTAAATATAATGATAGTTATAAATTATTATTTTAGGTTAATATATTTATGAAAAATAGCTATTTTAAAACAGGATATGAACTACTCAAAAAAAAAAAAAGATAAAGGATATGAACAATTTTAAAATAGCACAACAACTATAATGAAATATATATACACATAAAAACCACTCTGGAAATATCTATAGTAATTGTTAAAATTAAACAATTTGATCTTGTTATTCTAGCAAGTGCATATATAAATTTGTGGAATTTTTGTAATTAAACTCCAACAACTTAGAACTTGTTTAGAATGATTTTCTAAGTGCTTAAAAAAGAATTTTGAAGTAATAAAAAAAATGTTTTTAAGCACTTTAAAATGTCATTCCAAATAAGCCTTTAATTCCAATGATTTTGTGAGTTTGGAGAAAGAATTGCTATAATAAAAAATTGATTAAATTACAAGTTTAATTCTTAAATTGTGAAAAGTGTTTATTTTATCTTTATACATTTTAAAAAGTTTTTAATAAATTCCTAAACTTTAAGATATTTTCTATTTAGACACTATACTTTAGAAAGCTTTTTTTTTTTTTAAAGTTTATGAACTGTTTTTTGTCTAATAGGTCATCATTATAAACTTTGTCAATTTAATTCTTACTCCACCAAAAGTCTAAATTAGGTTGAAACCTCCCTCTACACAGTCCTTAAATAATATAGTTAATATGTCACCTAAGGGTTATACACAAGGTCGGACCTAGGAACTATGTTTTGGGAGGGGGACCTACACATTTATAATAGAAATATAGTTATAAAAATTAATAGATAAATTATTGAAAACATGAATTTGGTGCAATTGTATATCTCAACTAAGCATAATCTTAGCATGCTTATCATCTAGCTCATCTCATAGAGAAAAAAACACAATAGGTAAGTAAAGTAACATTAACTTAAAATGTCAATTACAAATAAAAATAAATCATAATACCAACTAAAGTTATGCTCGACGTTCTTTCATAGAGTAAAAATCATGTATAATTGAATATGAACTAAAAGTCTCAAAAATTTCTCTTTCAATGTAGACACTCAGGTAATCTACAAGAAACTCATCTTCCATCTTACTTTGAAGCCTTGTTTCAAAATTCTCATTGCAAAAAATGCTCGTTCTGTTGTTACTATTGATACATGTAGAGTCAAGATCAGGCGAATTAGTCAATCTATCAAATAATAAACTTTTGACTTTTCTGTTTCAACTAATTAAGCAACGACATAGCTTTGCAATTGTGGACATGTTTTTTAAATCTGGATGGTGAGGCACATCTAACTCATAATGTTGTAACTGAAACCGCAAAAGAATTAATTCTTATTTAGTAAATTCTTGAGCATAAAACTTCTCTGCAAGCTTACAAATAGAATTAATATTGAATGCTTTATAATTTTCTTCTGGGTCCAATCACGAGCTCAGTATGAGAAGTTCTATTGTCTTCTCATTGAATCTATTGTTCAATTCGTACAATTGTGAACCAATTGTTGCTGTAAATATGTCAACTCGATAATGATGTTCAATAGTAATATGATCATGTTACTGACGAATTCTACCTCGACCTTTAATATATCGGACATCTATATCAGACACTTCAATTTCATATTTATCACAAAATAATTTCACACTTTCAAATAGTACATCATAAGCTTCTAATTCTCTCAATTTTTTAATAAGATCTTTTGTAGTTGAAACTAACTGCATAACATTCAAGATATCTTGAGATTTTTTCTGAAGAGCTTGACAAAGATCATATGTAATCCCCATAATGTGTTTCATTAAATATAAAATGAATACAAATTTATAAGATGTGATATCTTTATAATCAGCATCTACATCTTTACGTTGATAATAAGTGGATCCTTCATCAATTACATTTTGTAATACTGAATACATGTTGCACCAAACATTTTTATTAAACTACAAATAGAGCGAAAATAAGAGCCCCAACGACTATCTCCAGGTATTTGTAAGGTACTAACTTGGTTTGCTCTTCTACCACTTTCAAGTTCATCCATATCCACTAGTTGTGCAATTTCAACAACTTGAGCGAGTTGCAATTCAATATTTCGTTAGCAAGAAGCTATGATGATATTGGTGACAAATATGAGTTTTGAAAAAATTTGATGGACATGAATAATATCTCTTAATGCAACTACTATTGCTAGTTGCAATCAATGGGCAAAACAATGTATATAATATACACTTGAGCACTCACGAAGAAATAATGCTTGCATACTATTCCATTCACCTCTCATATTACTTGCACCATCATATCATTGGCCTCGAATGTCATTGATACTAAGATTGTAATGAGCAAGAACACATGATAATTCTTTTTTCAAAGTCATTGTTGCAGTATCATTAACACAAAAGAGACTAAAAAAATCGTTCTCTTATACGACCATCACTATCAACGAAGCTTAAAACAAGAGCAGTGTCACAACCCAACCCAGATTAACTCTACTAAACCTAGAATGAGTTGTGACGGCAGTAGACCCCAAATGTGCAATGGAATCTATTGCAAGTCTTTATCTCTTCTCTCATTATCTAACTTTATCTATAGATATCTCATAAAGAACACAGTCAAAATATCCCTCTTTACTTACACTAGATGATATGCAATGACTTGACAAAACTGGTGGCAGATTCTGATTAGCTAACTCTAGTTGAAACTCAAGAGCAACCTGATGGAAAAATTAAAAACAAAAGAATGAGCTAAAGAGCCCAGTGAGTGGTGATTCCATAAGAAAATAAATGTTCAAGAAAAATTATTCTCTTACTTAACAGAAGTTCATAACTCTATGGAATAATGTAAATCATGAACATTTTAGAAACCTTCGAGATCATTTTAAGACATTAAAATCTGTAAATAAAACAACTCTTGATAACATGAATAACACAACAAAGATTACAGCTCTTGGAACAACAACTCATAAGCAACTACTCTTGAAGCATAAGCACGAGTTCGTAACATAGATAGGAAAATCTGCAATTATAGCTCTGAAAAACATAAGCATAAGCTAGCAAAATTCATCACCAAATATGTACCCAAATCTCTGTCATACTATGTATCGAGTAATCTTCAAATACATAGCAGAGCATATCTCTGTCATACTATGCACCGAGTAATCTCAAGGTACATAGCAAAGCCAATCTCTGTCATACGTGCACGCAGAGTAAACTCTATCATCTATAATGCTTCAGGACCAGGATTTGGACCAGGATTCGGAATTCGGATTTGGCACCTAATGGCCCTGGCATTCCCATGCATCCCTTGCGACCTGAGCACGCAAGCATACTATGGAAACACATTCTCATAGCATATCGGGTAATCACCATGGGTACAAAGATCTAGTGGTTGGAAAACCACTTCCAGTTTAAACCTCTTAAATCACTTTAAATCATAAAAACTCTTAACTTCTCAACCTTTTTTTGAAAATTACATTCTTTCTCTAAAAAAAAAAAGTCTTTCATAAACTTGAGAGATTTCTGAAATTACATTAAACATTTCTAATTTCTCAAATAATCATCAAATCTCTCAAATAATATAAAACATTTCCAAAGTCATATTTTCTCTAAAATCACATGTCATAAATCTCATACATTTCTCACTAAGTATTAAAACTCTTCAAACATCTCAATAATCATCAAAATTCTCGAATATCTTTTAAAATAATAATTCAAGCTAAACTCACAAGATTATTGAAAATTTAAAACAATTTCTCTCAAACATCTCTAAAACTATAACTTTAGTAAGAATCATAAAATATTGAAAATTTCCGACAATTCTCTATAAATCTCATAACAATTTCTATAGAATCATACATAATTAAAGAAATTTTGAAAACTCCATAATAAAAATTAAATGATGTAAACTTTTCATAAATAAACCACTCACAAAACCATTATCGTTGACACTTCGAATCAAAAGTTATTCCAGCTTCTGTTCAACCTGTAATTTCAATAACCATACTCCAAATTACAAATATTACCAATAAGAAAATGTCATAAATTTCACCTTAATCAAACTAAGCTAATTCTTCAATTCATTTTTCTCAATCCAAATTTCGAATACAACTTTTTCTCCCATTCCATTTATTAACCAAGTACATTTTGTCTTTTTCTCTAATTAAACCATCTCTTTCTCCTCTTTCACATCTCCTTCACATCACAAATTTGCATAATTAAATAATATACTTCCTTCTCCAATTTACCATTTCCTCACGTAAACTAGCTTCCAAATAACACTTCCACTCCTCTTTGATGTGACCTTATTTGAATTAATTTTTTTTTTTAAAAAGAAACTCTCTCTCTCTCCCAACTCAAACTCCACGAAAACCACCATTTTTTTTTCCCTTTCTCCATCTTTTTCTTCTTCCATCTGTGTTTTTTTTTTTTTAAACTCTCTGCTTTTCTATTTTTTCTTCATTCAAGGTCTCAATTGAAAGAGGCCCAAGGTATGGTAAATCATTTCTCTTAAGTTTCTCTTTGATTATTTCAATCATGACCACACCTTAAACCTCCATCAAAGCCTAAAACCCATATATTTCCAACGTTTAAACTTCACTTCCTTCATTATGATCTTCTAATTCCTCAAGAAATTCAACTTTTTGAACTTCTATTTACTTCTAATTGGCTCTCAATCCCTTCAAATACTTGGAGATTTAGAAGAAAATCCCCCTAACAATATTCTATTAAGGTTTCAATAACCCAAAATTTCTCCCAAAAAGAATAACTTACATATTGAGACAAGAACTTCACCAAACATCTGAATGAGGCTTCTGACCACAATCTCAAACTCTCAATCTTTCCTCGTTTTAATCTCAAAATTTTCATTTTTTTTTAAAGAAAAACCAGCTCACACGTGTAAGTTTGCCATCAAAACACCAAACACCACCATTTTCCCCCACGTGGCTCAAACTAATGAGACCAAAGAATATTAATTCTTATTTTTATTATTATTATTTTTACCAAAAATGAAAAGGAAAAATGGTCATTATGATCGGTTGTATCACGCAAGCGCACGCGATCGAAGTAATATATATTGGTATGTGAGTACCAAGTATCGAATCCCAAGAGAACGGAGTACAAAAATATTGTAAAGCAAAGTGTAAGGGAAATTGCAACTTTGAAAACTAAATTGCAAAAATAATGTTGGGTTGGTGTATTGGAAAAAAGAAAAATTGCAGAATCTAATTGTAGAATCTAGAAATGACAATAATCGAAATAAGAAAAATTGCAGAATTGAATTGCAGAATCTAGAAATGACAATATGGAATAACAAAGATTGCAGAATCTAGAATTGGCAAACTAAATAGACTTAGTAATTGAAATTTCAAAAGAATTTTTGATAAAAATAGGGCTCAAGAATGTCATTGCCCTAAGTTGTAATTGCAAGCCAAAATTGCAATTCCAACCTACTCCACACTCAATTGTAAACCAAAATTGCATCTCCTATTCACCATGAATTTAGGATTTTAGGAGGCTAAGTGAGTGACTTATATGTCTATAGTCCATCTATCTTAGATTATTTGGTTCAATAATTTTATGGGTTTTGGAGTCCTTAATCCCTATGTCTAGGGTAAGGAATGACTTATGTCTAAGCTTTTTTTCTCCATCACTTGTGTGAAATCCGCTTATCACTAACCCTGTCGGTATTAGATCTAAGCTTGAGTTGCTACCCTAGTTGATCAATCTAGGATCTCAACGAAAATTTATTCAACACAAGCAAACAATTGAGATGTAGGCTTGGTTTTTATTGAAATTTAAGCTACAATTACTTCTTAGGAAATTCACATTCTTGAATCCCCTAAGAAGTTTTAGCTCATATTGAAGATAACAGTGTTACAACTAAATTTTGAAGAAGAGTTCATTTTGGGAATTTGCGTAAATTGCCAAATTAACACAAAATTTATTCTAATTAGTATTGTTTAATTGAACAACTTATGGTTATAAAAACTAACACAATTCTGGGTAATTTAAAGAAAGTACTAAAAGGGAATTAAGGATATTGGTGAGTCCCACTTCCTCCTCACTTCAATTTCAATAAAGTCTGCAAATAAATTATGAACCTTTCTAAGGCAGAATACAAACTTCACTAAAAATAGGGGCAAAAATGATACTTGATCTATGAATCCTCCCTTATTCCAATCGATTCAATCCTCACCAATTTCAGGAGAAGATTAATCTTAACAATCCAAGTATTACTTGAATCAGATTGGAACTCAGAATTAAACAACATGCTATAGAGGTAATAAAATTGAATGAGGAGGAAACTCGTTGAAATTCATCAAAACAAATTGAATCAATCCGGAACTAAACATAAAAGAAGAAATATTTGAAAGAAAGTCTTAAGATGTACTCAGCCACTGTTTTTAATACAATAAGGAATTGAAAAGAATTAATATCATAAATTGAATCCCTCGGCAAACAACACTTCCATAAATTTTCAGAAAAAAAAAACATAGTGCAAACTGAATTGGAAACACCAGTCGATTTCTCTCTAAATTCTGATCTTAAATTAAACTAAAATGTAACACAAACGAAGAAATCAAAATAACAACAACTGGGTACTGCTAATACTGTTGAAACTACAAGAGAAATTTGAAAAGAAGGGAAAACAGGAGCTGCACATTCTTGGCAACCCAGAATTTTCAGCAAATCCGAAAAACAGAGCATAAAACGAAAACTGAATCACCAATCAATTTCTCTCCAAAAATTCCGACTCCCTTTGCCCTTCTTTTCTCCCTCTTTTGTAGATCTATTTAAGGTTGAAATCAGCCAAAAATTGCGCTCTAATTTCCCCAATTCGTGCGGTAATTTAGCTTCCCATAAATGGGTTTCTTTTCTTGCACCAAGTTTATCGATAGCTCTTGCCCCTTCCATGCTATCACAGATTGCAGAATCTGATTTTGCATTTTCCATATTCCCTACAACCAAGACCAATTTATTTAGACTTTATTCCAAATGCCATCATATTTATTTCTCTCTTAAATTGAACAATCTTTAAACTAATTTCAATTGGTCTTAAGACAAAACAAGAATATTTTAAGCAATTGGGAGTTAAATAAGCTTTAATTCTAAGGCTTATCACCTTACAAGCAGCTTGCTCTCTTCTTGACTCATCTCGAGCTTCATCCACAATAACACAAAATTTTGCATCCCCTACATCTTTACGAATCTTATCTTTCACTTTATCAGAGAGAATGTGTAAAACTTCATTATGAATTTTTGGTGCAATATATTTTGCATTTGCTAGGGCATTCTCTAAAACAACTTTAGCAACTTCCTCATTATATGTTGCTAATAACTTTATTATCTCAATGAAATTTCCTTGATTTCTAGAACTTGAACTTTCATCATGACCTTTATAATCACAACCTTGTAAGGTTAACCACCTAATTGAATCAATTGAGGTCTTAAGTTTTAGCCTATTTTTAGAAATTTGCTCAGATGTTTGGGCATTCATCACTTTATCAATATGTCTTGTTTGATTCATATGATCATCACATGACTGTACTGCAACGTTGTGAAGTGAACAAGGATCATCACCATTATGACTAAGAAAAGCATATCTCTTACCATCATTAACTTTCTTCCTATTTTGAAATCCTTCAATAGTAAATGCACTTGATCCAAGACATCCTGATGGTTTTTTAGAAAACAAAATGCAGCATCTTTTGTTAGTGAATACTCTAACCAAGAAAATAATTTGAACTAAGTACATTGAAATCTTCAAAGATGTTTTTTTGATCCAGAACGTGGATAATCAGAAAGAATAAATTGATAAGGTCCTTTCTTAATATAAGCTCGTCGAATTTGATTTTGTAAATTTATAGGATATTCCCATATTTGACGTCGTAAACTTGGATCACGTTCTAATTATAAAGGCTGGTCAAATTCCTGATATTCTTCACATTCTATTCTAGGAATTTTAAAAGGTTGTTGCTCTTCCTCAATTGTATTGCTAGGAATTTTAAAATGGGTAGATGTATCTAACCTATCAACATCTTTTGTCTTGAAAAAAGAATCAATAGTGTTTTGTGGTTTGCCCATTGTTCAAATATTCAAATTAAATGAGAATCTGAAGAGTAATTTGGCTAAAATATAATGATTTAACATAATTTGTAGATAACAAAATATGAAAAGTAGAACTAAAATAAAGAATAGTATACTTAACGGTTGTAGTTGCAAATTGTTGATTGTTGAATGCCAATTGTCAATTGTCAATTACAATGCTTTGTCGATTATTGTTGTCGCTAATTTAAATTAGAGATAAATTTATGTCATTAATATGAATTTATACAAAAAAAGAATGACTTCAAACAACATCAATATGATATTAGAAAAAACTTACATGTGATATAGATAAGTGACAAATCGATTCCAATTTGTAGGTTGTAAGTTGAATTCAAGCAATGGGATTAGAAAATTGTTTTAGAACAATGTGTCGCTTCATTTCGCCGACAAATGATATATGAATTTTAGTTAAAAAAAACCCTAAACGTAAAAGTTATATAAAAGAAAAAAAAAAAACCTAAAAGCCCGAAACTCCTAACTTTTTAGCTTTGTTTCATTAGGAATAAAAAAAAAAAAAAAAAATGCCTTCAATGATTTTTTTTTCAAACTTTCCTTTATTTCCAGTATACTTTCTAATTTTTTAAGGTTTCCTTTATTACAAACCAATCCTTGTTTCATTAGGAATAAAAAAAATAAAAAATAATGCCTTCAATGATTTTTTTTTTCAAACTTTCCTTTATTTCCAGTATACTTTCTAATTTTTAAAGGTTTCCTTTATTACAAACCAATCGCTTGAAATATATATAGTAAAAGATTTTAAAATTTTTGGGGGGCCCTTGTCCTCATGTAAGTCTGCCTCTGGCTAATACAATGACTTAACAACAATAACTTACTAAATATAAAATTAAAAATTTAACCTCCATTTAATAACCATTTGATTCTTAGTTTTATATTTTTTAAAATTAAGCTTGTTTTCTCATAATTTCTTTACAATAGTTTTAATCATTTTTAAGGACATATTTGATTTCTTAGTTAAATTCCAAAAACAAAAACAAAATTTTAAAAACTGCTTTTTATAGTTTTCAAAACTTAGTTTGAATTTTAAAAATATTTGTAAAAAGTAGATAATAAATATATCAAAGAAACAAATGAATGAAAGTAGTATTTTTATGTTTAATTTTCAAAAATCAAATAGTTATCAAACGAAACTTTAAAAGATACCTATAAAAACATAACTTTGAAAGTTTAGGTACTTAAGAAAATTTTTCAAAGTATGAAAACTTAAATCAAAATGGTTTCGAGAGTTGAAGGGTGAAACTTGTAATTGAGTTTAAAAGATTTTAAATTTAATTAAGGTTTTTACATTTTTTGTTTTCCTTGAAAATATTAAAATGCCATGTACTATCACTTGGTCACGTGAAACTTGAACGTGGGGTGTGAAAGTTGAGTTGGGTCAAATAGTCAAAGTCAAAGAAATGGTCAAATTCCAACCAGCTCATCATTAAACACATTTACAAGTCAACAAGCCAAAATTAGGTTTATCCTGTTTGGCACATGAATATGTCATCCCTTTATGAAGCTTCGTTCTCACTAATTTATTTCAATTGGTAGTAGGTTATAAAATCCTAGGTTTCATTGCTAGTGGGTGGGTGGATAAAATTAAATAGTTAGTTGGCTATTATAGTATTTGATAATTTAGCAATACTAGTTATTTTAATTTGTTTTATTTTTTAAAAAATGTCAAAAAATTAATTATACTATTAGATAGCATATATATTTTTGTTAAAATGCGTATAATTCTTAAAATATAAAATTAAAGGTAGATTACTATTAATAAAAAATGCTAAAAGAATACATTTACAATATCTCGCAAATTAGCTTTAATTTATTATATATAATTTTTTTTACCATGACCATTATGATCAATGGTGGATCTAGAATTTTTATTTAGGGGGACTTGACTTAAAATTCAGTAAAAATAATTTACATGTAAGTAGTTCAAAAAATTCATAAATTAACTAAATTTCATCAACGGACAAATATGATTTCAAGGTGAACTACAAAAAATATATGATTTCAAGGTTAGGAAGGTCGTTTCTGTAAATATATTTTGCAAACTTGGTCTTGAATAATACAGAAGAATTTTAGTTCTCAGATCGCGATTTGTTTGTTAAATATTTATCAGAACTATTATAACTTTTCTTCAATTGAGACAATGACCTCATCGATTTTCTTTTATAGTATCTCTCTGTTTAGATTTCAAATTAAATCTACAATACATTAATAAAAATATATAAAATAAAGAAACGTAAACATAAAATAAAGAATGATAGAAACTAAATGTGTACAAAAGTAATTGAAACATGAAAGCTAAATATACCTTAGAAAATTAATCTCCAAATTCTCAACTTCTTGAAATTGTCGGCAACAATCAAACTTGAGATATGATATGTGAATAAATTGAAAGGAATTTCTTTTAGGTTTAAAACGTTATAGTGGTGGTCACACCATTTTAAAGTGGTGAAAAACAATGTTATTTTTAGAAAAGTATGGTTTGAATATCCACCAATAAATTTTCTTCTCTTTTTTTTTTAGATTTTTTAAAGTTGACAAATTTATATAAATCAATTTTATAAAAATAAAGTGAGATAATTCCAACCTAAAAGAAAAAAAAAATTTGAACATATTACAAGAGAGAGATAATTCTAACCTATAAGGAGAAAGAAAATTTGAAAATATTATATATTAAAGAGATTTAGAAAATTTAGAATAAAGATGGACATTAATTTACACTAAAAAAAGGAAATTAAGGAGCAGCTGACTTTTTATTTTTATTTTTTATCGAAATTGAGGTGCACTATAAAAAAATAATAAAAAATGGATGCAAAGTCACCTGGTAGAACTTGAACTTGGGTGTCGCAGGGGCTGGAGGTAGAGATGTCCATTTACCCGCGGGGTCGGGACCCCGCGGGGACCAGCCCCGAACGGGGCGAGGAATCCCCGATTACACGGGGAATGGGGGAGGGAGCGGGGAGATATTTATCCCCGTTGGCTAAACGGGGACCGGGACGGAGAATATTCCCATCCCCGTCCCCGATTCCCTGCCCCGCCCCGCCCCGATTAATTATATATATATATATATATATATATATATTATTACCTATAAATAGATTTTTTTTAAAAAAAAAAACTATAGTAGGAATTAGTTTAAGACTATTTCGTTATAAAAAAAAAATTAAAGACTATGTTGTAATATTGAAATTTGAATTTTTAGAAATTAAGTTGTTTCAAATTTATAGTATTTTTTACTTATGGTATATTTTTGTTTTTATTAGGAAATTTTAAAACATTTACTTTAAATAGAATTATATTGAAAATTATTCATTTAGAAATAATTTTTATTATGGTTGAGAATAAATTAAAAAAAAAAAGATTAAAAAAACAAAAAAAAAAGGGAAAAATTCCCCGCGGGGAACCCGATCCCCGCAAAATTAAATGGGGAATTTCACAAGGACAGGGAATGAAATGGGGGGCGGGGACGGGGACGGGGAATCCATTCTCCGACCCCGCTCCATGGACATCTCTAGCTGAAGGTGTCTAAAACCACTAAGACAACACATAATTTTGTTTAGTTTACAGTTCCGCTCCTGATTACAGCAATGATTAATTTTAGGATATAAATTATTATTTTAAATAGTAAGCCTTATGATTTTTTTTTAACATAAATTTAGATATTTTATAATTTGTATATTGTATTGAATAAAAAAAAATACATGTTATAAAACTTCACAATATACTAATAATATCATATACTTAAAAAATACACTTTATCCTAGTAAACTAAAAAAAGCAACTTACTTAAATAATATTTTAATAGTTCAAACTTAAAATTTTAAAATTTTAAAATTTGACATGAAATTTTATTAATTTTAGATAACATATTTCTAAAGAGATTGGAGATTTTTTTTTAGTTTATTTTTTTTTATTTAAAACTTATATGAAAAAATATGCTAATTAAAATTCTAAAAAGAATGAAGAAATAATAAAAAAAAAAGAGTAAAAAGTAATAGTACTACTTCTTATGATTGAAAAAAAAAAGTGAAAATCAACTAATAATCCTATTACATTGATAAGATAAAAAAAAAAGATCAAACGGTTATATTAAAAAAAAATAACTATGCATAAAGTTTTAAAATACAACTGTAACGACCCTACTTATCAATTTAGACTTCCTAGGGACGCTACTACATACATTCTACTATAATTTCAGACTTCTTTAATAAAGACACAAATCGATTCAATCATTTATTAATCAATCAAAAACTTTAGCTCGGGATCCCTTTATTTCAAAACATAAGAATAAATCAAAACATTTAAAATCCAAAAAATAATTTGCAGAACTCGACGGTTAAAAAGTCATGAAAAATAAATAAATAAATGCTAGCCTATAAGAGTTTGCGGAAATAAAACTTTTTCTATGTCACCCATGGCCTCTGTAGCAACTACCAAGTCAATCGCCCATGATGCCCTTGCCTTTACCTGAAAAGAAAAATATTTTTGAAAAGGGTGAGTATTTTACAATACTCAGTAAGTGACCTCACTACCGGGTCAGGATATGCATACACACACATAATGAGTTTTCGAAAACATTTTATTCTTTCCTTTGGTGGGACCTAAATTCCTTTCATGGCGAAAACGTTCATCATTCAACTTTTCTCTTCGACTTAATGTGGACAATTAACCCAACCTAACATTTCCTTTTCATTTAACCTTTCCTTTTCATTTAACCTTTTCAGGTTCCTTTTCATATAGCCTCGTAAGGCTCCTTTTCATATAGACGTACATCAATAAATTTAGGAGGGTAATTGCCACAGCCTTCGAAATCAATTTTGTCATGAAAACATAATGTATGCATGAGGTCCCAAAACATTTTAAACTTTTCATTCCATGATGCAACACAAGCAACATTCTCACATAATTTATCATAAATCAAACCATAAACCATGCATAACATTCATGAGAAAATTGGGAAACAAACAAGTTAAAATCCATTTATATATATAACAAGCATTTTAAAAATTTATCAAAATCCATAATAAAATATTTATAAAAGCTTTTTGTTTCAAATTAATTTTTTTTTTTTTTTAAAAAAAATTTTCAATTCAGTTCATGACTTGCATTTAAGCATACCGGCATAAAGTCTCTTACCTTGGCCAATGTTCAGAAAAATCCTCCAACCCCTATTTCAAAATCCCTTGGCACCTATAAAATTTTTCAAAAGATCACGCTTGACATTCATAACTTTTAACTCTAATTCTAAAAATCACCCTAAGATATGGGTTTAAGAACTCCATTATCCCCAAGAACTCATACTTCAAAGTCATCCTAAGATCCAAACCACTTCCCAAACTTCGTAAAAGAATTGGGAGATAATAATTTTTTTTTCAACACCATCCAAATTCTAGAATTGAAGTCTAGCATAAACTCAAGAATTTTGCTCGATTTTAGAATGGAAATTTTACCTTAATTCCGATCCCAAAATAGAACCGAGCTTTGCCGATTTAAATGATGGTTTGATTCTATTTGTCAAACCAAACTCCACCCACGTGAAAACTGAGGCAAAACGGGGCTGTACAGTACCAAAACTCGTTGGAAAATAGCCCAAAACGGAGCAAACCCGTCGGGTATACGGATCTGCTGCACGGCGGTGCTCGTCGACGGCAGAGGCAGCGGTTTACGCGTGAACGGCGGAGGAATGGTTCGCGGTCTGCAGCGTTTAGGCGTGCGGCTGTCGATTCGGGCGGTGGTTTCGAGTGGATCTGAGCGACGGTTCCGTCGTAGCGGCGGTCTGATGCTCGCGGTTCGAGAGGTGCTTGACAGCGGTTCGGTCTGACGTCACGGCGGTGGCCGGATCTGCAGCGGCGACTTGGTGTGGGCGGCGATCGGCGGTCCAAGGTAGTGGTGAGAGCTGCTGGAAAATTTTTCTGCTTGCTTCAAAAGGGTGCTTGTCGAAAATCAAGGGGAAGAGGAAGAAGATGAAGATGATGGCTGGCTTTGGGAGTGGCTTCAAGAGCTTGGCTTGACCTAGGGTTGCGTGCCTATTAAAATAATAGAGAGAGGAATTAGTGGGCTTGGCTTCTTTTGGGCTTGGCTTGGCTAAAAGTCATTTAAATAACAAAAATACCCCCAAATCAATTAATTCCTTTATTTTCCCTCTTTCTTCCCAATTTACCCTCAAATTACCTCAATCTTAAACATACAATCTCTAAAATTAATTTCCAACACAACTTTAAGCATGAAATCGACCTTGCTATAATTTTAAATTTCAAAAGTAAAGCCTTAAGTACTACCTGAAAGTGCCGATTGTTACAACAACAAATAACACTATTCCTTTAAAACAATTCTCAAACATCTATAGAAAGGACCAATACATGTATTTACAATTTCTCTTAAAATTATGTTCGCCTTTTATTGGTGTTTAAAAAGTCAAAATACTTTTGTAAGATTCAATGACATCCAATTACATACAATACAATTTTATAACTTCTATATGATCAGATACTTATGCTAGACCATTGTGTCATGTCAATGTGACACTAATCTATAACTATAAGAAGAAGAAACTTGGAGATGAAGAAAAACAAATTGAAAAGAGAAAGGAAAGTTGTTGCACGAAAAATAGTAGAAAAGAGCTGCTTATATATGTGTGGAAAACTGATAACTCGTAAAAACTTTTGAGATTCCATAACCTTTGGATTCTCATTATTTATTATAATTAAATGTGAAATAATAAATTTTTAAAATTGATTTCTATAAATAAGTAGGCAAAACTTTTCATATTCTTAGATTTTCACATTCTTATTTATTAAAGTTTTTAAAAATTGAAAATGATGTGCTTGATAAATGTAAAAGTAGATTAAAGAACATGATGGTCCGAAAAATATATTTTTTCAATATTGTAGCTTTTTAATATGAGAAAATTAATGAACAATCCTATTACATCAATAAGACTAAAACTTTTCTAAAAGTTGAATTAAAAGAATTGTAACATGCATAAGTGTTTAGAATAAAAAAAATATATTAATTATAAAATAAGTTGAAAACATCTATAGGAAAAATCGATACCTATGTTTGAAAGCATTTTGTTGAAGCATATTTGTCTCTCATTGGTGCTTAACACTACTTTGCGTTCATACAAACATAGAAAATTTGAGAGAATGGATTGAGAGAGGAAGAGAAACAAACTAAGAAGAAGAGAATACGTTTTTGTAAAAAAAAGGGTAGGGTACTCTTTATATAATTGTAGTTAGGAGTTGTTGAAGGTTGCAAAACTCTTGAAATTCTATTATTAAATATAATTAAATGTAATAAGCCATTAATTTTAGAATTAATTTACATTGAATTAAATCAACAAGACTCTCTATATTCTAACCTTTCATATTCTAAACTTTTCTATATTCTTATACTTTCATTTTAAAAATTATTTTCTTAATTTAAGTTTTTTTCAAAAAAAAAATCTTAATTAAGTGTTAATTATGCATCAAAATATTATATTTATTTAAAAAATTGATTATTATTGTAAATATGGCACATGTAAATGCCCATTCCACATGCCCACTTAATATCCATGCCAAGTGGCATTTTCTCCATAGCCAAAGTGTCTTCTATGTATCCAACAAAGGCCATAGATTGGTGTCCATATGTACCACATCATGCTCTCCAAATTGCCTATAAATAGTGGTTTTTGGTGGATAAATAAAGATATAGATATTTGAAAAAAAACAAATAACCTCTCTAATTTCATTTGCTTTTAATTTGCCATAAATCCCTACTTTTGTTTATATTATATATATATACTCCACTTGTATTATTTGTTTATATTATATATATACTCCACTTGTATTATTATTATTATTATTATTATTATTATTATTATATGTTTTGGTAAAGTTTTGGTGCCCGGTTTCGCCTCTCAATTTTACAACACGTTATCAGCACGAGACTCTGTCATTTTTCCCGCTAAAGGTAAGTCTTATAGGTAAGCCATTTTTACGCATTTGGTTTATGTTAAATTTCTAATATGAATATATTATTATTTTTGATAGTGTTATTATGACAAACCTTACAAAGCTAGAATTTGCGGCCCTGGATATTAATGGAAATAACTACTTGTCATGGGTCCTTGACGCTGAGATCCATTTAGATTCTATGAATCTTGGAGAAACAATTAAAGAAGGAAATGATGCATCAAATCAAGAAAAAGCAAAAGCCCTGATCTTCCTTCGCCATCATCTTCACGAGGGATTGAAAATGGAGTATCTTACAATAAAAAATCCCTACGTTCTATGGCAAGGTTTGAAAGAAAGGTACGATCATCAAAAAACAGTTATTCTTCCAAAAGCTCGTTATGATTGGATGCACCTGAGGTTGCAGGACTTTAAATCAGTAAGTGAGTATAATTCCGCACTCTTCAGAATTAGTTCAAAATTAAAATTATGCGGAGAAAAGATTACTGATGTTGATATGTTAGAGAAGACATTTTCCACTTTTCATGTCTCGAATATGCTCCTGCAGCAGCAATATCGAGAGAAGGGTTTTGCAAAATATTCTGAACTTATCTCATGTCTTCTCGTTGCTGAACAAAATAACGAGTTATTGATGAAAAATCACGAATCCCGACCAACTGGAGCAACACCATTCCCTGAAGTGAATGCTGTGAATTTTAATAACCGTGGTCAAGGTCGTGGTCGTGGTCGAGGTCGGGACCGCGGTAGAGGAAGAAATACCTATTTTCATGGTGGGCATTATAATTTTAAGAAACACACACGAAGTGATGATCATAAAGGAAAGGCTCCACAAGATAGAAGTTCGAAAGGTGATGAACATAAATGTTTCCGGTGCGGAATGACTGGGCACTGGTCACGTACCTGTCGTACGTCAAAACACCTTGTTGATCTCTATCAAGCTTCCCTGAAGGAAAAAGGAAAAGGAAAGAATGTGGAGGTAAATCTTGCCATTCAAGAAGATGATGTGTTTGACCCCTCCAATATGATGCATCTTGATGTAGCTGATTATTTTGAATCTCCTGGAGAGAGAATTGATGCAATCAAACAAGTAGATGATGATTTGTATGAAAATATATAATTAAATACTGTTTAGTATATTTTTGTTGTTGTTTTGTTTGTATATATATTTAAGACTCTTTGTAATCGTTTTTCTTTTCTTTTCAATGAAGAAATATGAACAATTTCAATATGTTGAGTAATTCGAAAATGAGCAATGAGGATTTATGTCTGGCAGACTGCGCAACTACGCACACGATACTCATAAATAGAAAATATTTTACTAGATTGACAATGCTGGAAGCAAAAGTCAATACTATATCAGGTTCTGCAAATCTGATTGAAGGTTTTGGAAATGCAAACTTTATTTTGCCTAGAGGAACAAGATTTACAATTAATAATGCTCTGTTCTCTAGCAAATCAAAAAGAAACTTATTAAGTTTTAAAGATATACGTGAAAATGATTATCATGTTGAAACTGATTGTAAAAATAATATAGAGTGTCTCTATATAACATCTATTGTTTCACATGAAAAACGTATATTAGAAACACTGCCTGCTTTTTCTTCTGGATTATACTATACTCATATACGAGTAATCGAAAGTTATGCAATAATGAACCCGAAGTTCATGAATCCAGAAATATTCAGTGTTTGGCATGATCGATTGGGTCATCCAGGGTCAATAATGATGAGAAAAATTATTGAGAATTCACATGGACATCCTTTAAAAAGCCAGAAGATTCTTCAATCCAATGAGTTGTCATGTGATGCTTGTTCTCAAGGGAAATTAATTATTAGACCATCACCAGCTAAAGTGGGGTTTGAATCACCTGCATTTTTAGAGCGAATTCAAGGTGATATTTGTGGACCTATTAACCCACCAAATGGTCCATTTAGATATTTTATGGTATTAATTGACGCATCCAGCAGATGGTCACATGTATGCTTATTATCAAGTCGAAATCTTGCATTTGCAAGATTACTTGCTCAAATAATTAAGTTAAAAGCACAATTTCCTGATAATACAATTAAAACCATTCGACTTGATAATGCTGGTGAATTTACATCCCAAACTTTTAATAATTATTGTATGTCAATTGGGATAAGTGTTGAACATCCTGTAGCTCACGTTCATACACAAAATGGTCTAGCAGAATCATTTATAAAACGTCTGCAACTAATTGCAAGACCATTGCTTATGAGAGCTAAACTTCCTACATCGGTATGGGGTCATGCTATTTTGCATGCTGCATCACTGGCACGTATTAGGCCAGTAGCTTATAATAAATACTCCCCAATGCAATTAGCTTATGGCCAGTAGCCAAATATTTCCCATCTAAGAATTTTTGGATGTGCAGTATATGTACCGATTGCTCCACCACAACGTACTAAGATGGGTCCTCAAAGGAGGTTAGGAATATATGTTGGTTTTGATTCCCCATCAATTATTAAATATCTTGAACCCCTGACGGGTGATGTATTTACTGCACGATTTGCTGATTGTCATTTTAATGAGACAAATTTTCCAACATTAGGGGGAGGAATTAAGAAGTTGGAAAAAGAAATTACATGGAATGCATCGTTATTATCTCATTTAGATTCTCGTAGAAATCAATGTGAACTTAAAGTTCAAAAGATAATTCATTTGCAAAATATAGCAAATCAACTACCAGATGCATTCACAGATACTAAAAGTGTGACTAAATCATATATACCAGCTGCAAATGCTCCATCAAAAGTTGATATCCCAAAGGAACAAGTTGTCAATAATGAGTCTGGAGCACGCCAGAAGCGTGGTAGACCAATAGGTTCTAAAGATAAAAATCCTCGAAAAAGAAAAGTAGTTGAGAATCAAAATGATTCAATAAAAGATATGGATGTTCCAGAAGAAATCCAGAATACAACTATTCAAAAGAGTATTGGTGAAAATCAAACGCTTGAGGATAATAATGAAATTTCTATAAACTATGTTACAACATGAAAGAGATGGAACCGAAATGATATCATTATTGACAACATTTTTTCTTATAATGTTGCTCACGATATTATTTATGAAAGTGACGATTTTGACCCAAAATCTATCAAAGAATTGTTGGGAATGACTACAATGGGCTTTGGGCCTTTGGTCCATTATAAGTCTTTGCAAGAGATAGAATGGTGTTGTCCCACATTGAAAGATTTTAAGTTGGGAAGTGGGTTTATATACTAGAGCATCTTTGGGGGCTTGTAAAATGTGAATAGAGTGGTAGTAAAATCTCTCCACACACGCGCGCCGCCGCCGCCGTCCGGTCGGACGGGCGGGTTCGGGTTTGGGAATCGCGCTTGCGCGTAAAAAAGAACTAATTTTTTACCTTTCTATTCAATTTATGTTACCGTTTTAGAATAACTCACTCTTTAATGTCTCCTTAATGTTTGGATCTAAAACCGTTTTTCCTTAAAAACGTTTTATTTTATTCTTTTCAAATACAGATCCAGATCTAGAAAACAGAGAAATTCTTCTACATTCTTCTTCCTTGGTTTATCGATTTTGGTATTCTGAGCAAATTAATTTTGATTCCAATCCTCCTCTAACGAGTGCACGTTCGAGGTGGGTGTTGTGTTAACCTTGGGGAGCAACCGGACAGAACACGATTAGCACCGAGGTCGTGCCGAATTTGCTTTCAAGGCAGTGGTATCCCACGGCACAACAATTACATTCTGGTTTTCTTCGGCAATAATTTGAAAGCAACTTTTTCCTTTTTTTTTTTAATGTCGATCAAATCCGGAAAGGTCCTTCCAGATCTGTCAAAATTGGAGCCACTCGACGGAGCTAATTACCGTCGTTGGTCTCAGAAATTACTGATCTTCTTCGAACAATTGGAGGTCGACTATGTCCTTACCACAGATTGTCCTGATAGATCCAAGACGGTTGCTGCCAGTGATCCTGAAACGTCCAAGGATGCTGATCAATCCAAACGAGCCTTTGACGTTGATCCTGATAAATTTGAGAAGGACAATAAGACTGTCCGCGGCCATCTGCTCAACCATATGACAGATGCATTATTCGATCTGTTCGTCATCCAGAAATCTGCAAAGGTAATATGGAGCACACTTGAATCCAGATATGGTGGAGATGATGCGGGCAGAAAAAAATATGTTGTTGGTAAGTGGCTCCAGTTCCAGATGATGGACGACAAACCAGTAATGGAACAAGTCCATGAGTACGAGAACTTGGTGGCCAACGTACTGTCCGAGGGCATGAAAATGTGTGAAATTCTTCAGGCAAACGTGCTGCTTGAAAAATTTCCACCTTCCTGGAGTGACTACCGTAATCATTTGAAACACAAGAAGAAAGATTTGACTCTGCAAGAACTGATCAGTCATATGCGCACTGAAGAAGCCAACAGACAGAAAGATAAGCTGAATTCTGATTTTTTGAATTCTGTTAATGCTAATCTCGTTGAATCTTCTGTTGCTTCAAAAGACAGGTTCAAAAATAAAGGAAAACAAATTGCGAGAGAAAAACCATCGCAGAAGAAGGGTCATCAATTTAAAGCTACCGGTGGACGAATTGAGAAGTCCAAATTGATATGTTATGTCTGTGGCAAACCGGGACATAAATCCTATCAGTGTAACCAGAGGAAAGGAAGGCCAGATCAAAATCCAGGAGCTGCCAGACCTGCTCCACAAGTCAACATTGTGGAAGATGACATCATTGCTGCTGTGGTTGTGGAGGCAAATCTGGTGGAGAACAAGTCTGACTGGATTCTTGACACTGGAGCTTCGAGACATTTCTGCTCAAATCGAGATCTATTCCATGACTTCCAGGATACTGCTGATGGTGAATGTGTATTCATGGGCAACTCAGCCACTGCTGGAGTTCTTGGAAAAGGGAAGATTCTATTAAAACTTACCTCTGGAAAAACTTTATCTCTCAGTGATGTATTGTATGTTCCCTCATTGCGTAGGAATTTGGTGTCTGGGAGTTTATTGAACAAAGCTGGACTTAGGATTGTGTTTGAGGCTGACAAGGTTATCATCACAAAAAATGGTGATTTTGTTGGTAAGGGGTATCTAGCTGATGGTCTGTTTGTTTTAAATACTGTTTACGTTCCTGCTATAATGAATGAAAGTACCTCTCGTTTTGCTTATATAGTTGAATCTATTGATGTGTGGCATGGTAGATTAGGACATGTAAATGTTGCATCGATTAAAAGGCTTAAGAACTTGCATCTTATTAATGTATCAGAATCACATGGAAATAATAGATGTTCAGTTTGTGTAGAAGCAAAATTTGCTAAAAAACCTTTTAAATCAATCACAACAAGAAGTACGGAATTACTTGAATTAATTCATTCAGACTTAGCTGATTTTAGAAACACCACAAGTAGAGGTGGTAAAAAGTATTATATATCTTTTGTTGATGATTACTCAAGATATACAAAAATTTACCTTCTAAAATCAAAGGATGAAGCGTGTAGTATGTTTGTAAAATTCAAGGCTGAAGTAGAAAACCAACTGGATAAAAAGATAAAAAGGTTAAGATCTGATAGAGGTGGTGAATATAGTGATAACTTTCTTAGAGAATTTTGCGAATTAAACGGCATTATTCATGAAAAAACTGCTCCATATTCTCCTCAACAAAATGGCATAGCTGAACGTAAGAATAGAACACTAAAGGAAATGATGAATGCCATGTTATTAAGTTCTGGACTATCTGATAACATGTGGGGGGAAGCTGTGCTTTCTGCTTGTTTTATTCTTAACAGAGTTCCCCACAAAAAGCTGGATAAGACTCCATATGAGTTGTGGAAAGGTTACTCACCTAACCTAAGCTATTTGAAAGTGTGGGGGTGCTTAGCCAAAGTGGCATATCCAGAATTCAAGAAACCTACGGTTGGATCTAAAACCTTTGACTGTGTCTTTATTGGTTATGCTCATAATAGTGCTGCATATAGGTTTATGTGTTTGAGTGATAATTCAATTTGTGAATATAGAGATGCTGTATTTTTTGAAAACATATTTCCCATGGTTAAAACTATTAGTAATCCAGCTAGTACTTCACATAGTGATCAGTTAATTGTTGGTACTTCACGTAGTGACGAGGTATCTGCATCTTTTCCATCTACTTCTAACAACATGCATGAGCCTGAACTTAGAAGAAGTAAGAGACAAAAGATTAATAAGAACTTTGGACCTGATTTTCTGACTGTTTTTCTAGTTGAAAATTCGGATAAAATAGACAATCAGTTTGCTTGCATGTACTTGATAGACGAAGATCCTAAAACTTACCAAGAGGCTTTAAGTTCTGTAGACTCTAGTTTCTGGAAAGAAGCAATTAAGAGTGAGCTAGATTCTTTGATTATGAATCAAACATGGGACTTAGTAGATCTTCCTAAAGGAAATAAACCCATTAGGTGCAAATGGATCTTTAAAAAGAAAATTAGACCAGATGGTTCAATTGAAAAATTTAAAGCTAGATTAGTGGTTGTGGGGTATACACAAAAACAAGGCATTGACTATTTTGACACATACTCTCCTGTGACTAAAATAGCCACTATTAGAGCCTTGATCGCTTTTGCAGCAATTCATGGTCTTTTGATACATCAAATGGATGTAAAGACGGCATTCCTCAATGGTGATTTAGAGGAAGAAATATACATGATACAACCTGAAGGCTTTATTGTTACTGGTCAAGAAAACAAAGTATGTAAGCTTCAAAAATCTCTTTACGGTCTTAAACAAGCTCCTAAACAATGGTACGAGAAATTTAATAGTACTTTGGTAAACAACGGTTTTAAAGTAAATTGTTCTGATACATGTGTTTACTCAAAGTTGTTTGGAGCTGATTGTGTAATTATTTGTTTGTATGTTGATGACATGCTTATTTTTGGTACAAACATAGATGTGATTAATGATACTAAGTCATTTCTATCCTCACAATTTGAAATGAAAGATTTAGGTGAGGCTGATGTGATACTTGGTGTTAAGATAAGAAAAACCGAAAATGGATTTTCATTATGTCAATCACACTACATTGAAAAGTTGTTAAAGAGATTTGATTGCTTTGATGATACTCCTATAAGAACACCGTATGATGCTAGTATGAGTCTTAAGAAGAATAAGGGAGACAGTGTTTCTCAATCTGAATATGCAAAAATTATAGGTAGTGTCATGTTTTTGATGAACTATACTAGACCTGATATTGCATATGCTGTGAGTAGATTGAGTAGATATACACATAATCCTGATAAAGATCATTGGACTGCTATTCGTCGATTGTTAAGGTACCTTAAAGGTACAATGGATTTTTGTTTGCATTTTAACAAGTTTCCTGCAGTATTAGAAGGATATTGTGATGCAAATTGGGTAACAGATAACGACGAGGTAAGCTCCACTAGCGGATATGTATTCATACTAGGTGGAGGAGCTATTTCATGGAAATCAGCAAAGCAGACGTGCATAGCACGATCCACCATGGAGTCTGAGTTTATAGCTCTCGAGTTAGCAGGGCAAGAGGCAGAATGGCTAAGAAGCCTGTTGGGAGACGTACCATTGTGGGGGGCGTCAGTACCAGTCTCTTTGCATTGTGATTCACAAGCTGCCATAGGTATTGCGAAAAATAGTGTGTATAACGGCAAAAGGAGGCATATACGCCTTAGACATGGAGCTGTGAAACAATTGTTGAAAAGTGGGATTATCTCCTTGGAGTATGTGAGGTCTGAGAGGAATTTGGCGGATCCTCTCACGAAAGGCCTAACAAGGAGAGTAATTCTAGAGTCTTCAACAAGTATGGGACTCAAACCCTTATAGTGGATCCATAGCCCTTAATTTGGGTGGTCTAAATATAGACTTGATGGACAACTTTAAAGTCTTCATAGCTCAGTTTTGAGTGGTTTGTCCTTGACAGACTTGATGAAGCAAGTAACGTGAGTGTGAAGGTGTGGCCGCCTTCTATGAAAGAGTTTAAAGGATCTCTTTCTAGAGCTCTCATGATGACCCAAGGTTTTATGTGCATGGCCATTAATAGCACTTGGATTACATTCGTATCGCGGAATCAAATTAAACACAAGGACTGAAACGTGTTGTGGGGGTCTCAATCATAACTGATGAAAGTTCAAGAGGTAACTCACTTTCTTTAATTAGGTTATTGCCCTACTTCACTATGCATCAATTCAAATCGTAAGATATTGATGTTTAAGTTTATTCTCCTTTCTTTGCTCAGAATATACTTTTATTTATTATTATTTTTTTCCTTCTTCTTTATCTTGTTAGTCATTCGTGGGGGACTGTTGGGAATGACTACAATGGGCTTTGGGCCTTTGGTCCATTATAAGTCTTTGCAAGAGATAGAATGGTGTTGTCCCACATTGAAAGATTTTAAGTTGGGAAGTGGGTTTATATACTAGAGCATCTTTGGGGGCTTGTAAAATGTGAATAGAGTGGTAGTAAAATCTCTCCACACACGCGCGCCGCCGCCGCCGTCCGTCCGGTCGGACGGGCGGGTTCGGGTTTGGGAATCGCGCTTGCGCGTAAAAAAGAACTAATTTTTTACCTTTCTATTCAATTTATGTTACCGTTTTAGAATAACTCACTCTTTAATGTCTCCTTAATGTTTGGATCTAAAACCGTTTTTCCTTAAAAACGTTTTATTTTATTCTTTTCAAATCCAGATCCAGATCTAGAAAACAGAGATATTCTTCTACATTCTTCTTCCTTGGTTTTATCGATTTTGGTATTCTGAGCAAATTAATTTTGATTCCAATCCTCCTCTAACGAGTGCACGTTCGAGGTGGGTGTTGTGTTAACCTTGGGGAGCAACCGGACAGAACACGATTAGCACCGAGGTCGTGCCGAATTTGCTTTCAAGGCAGTGGTATCCCACGGCACAACAATTACATTCTGGTTTTCTTCGGCAATAAGAATGTCAACGTAGAAAGGATTGGCCGAAGTGGAAAGAAGCAATCCAAGCAGAGTTGAACTCACTTTCAAAACGTGAGGTTTTTGGACCAGTAGTCCCAACACCGGAAAACGTCAAACCTGTGGGATATAAATGGGTATTTGTAAGGAAAAGAAATGAAAAGAATGAAGTCACAAGATATAAAGCGAGACTTGTTGCACAAGGATTCTCGCAAAGGCCTGGTATTGATTATGAGGAGACATATTCTCCTGTGGTTGATGCAATAACGCTAAGATATTTGATTGGACTGACTGTATATGAAAAGCTTGATATGCATCTAATGGATGTAGTCATGGCGTATTTATATGGATCTCTGGATAATGACATTTATATGAAAATCCCGGAAGGATTTAAAATACCAGAAACATATGAATCAAGTTCTCGGGAATTGTATTCAATAAAGTTACAGAGATCATTATATGGATTAAAACAATCAGGACGAATGTGGTATAATCGCCTGAGTGAATATCTGTTGAAAGAAGGATACCAAAATAATCCAATATGTCCGTGCGTTTTTATAAAGAAATCTCAGTCAAGATTTGCTATTATAACTGTATATGTTGATGACTTAAATATAATTGGAACTCCTGAAGAGTTATCCAAGGCAATAGAATATCTTAAAAAAGAATTCGAGATGAAAGATCTTGGAAAAACAAAATTTTGCCTTGGTTTGCAAATTGAACATTTAGCAGATGGGATATTTGTTCATCAATCAACTTATACAGAGAAAATCTTAAAAAGATTCTATATGGATAAAGCACATCCATTGAACATTCCAATGGAAGTTCGTTCACTGGATATAAAGAAAGATATATTTCGACCTCGAGATGACAATGAAGAACTACTTGGTCCTGAAGTACCATATCTTAGTGCAATTGGTGCACTTATGTATTTGGCTAATAACACAAGACCAGATATTGCATTTTCAGTAAATTTATTAGCTAGATATAGTTCATGTCCTACAAAAAGACATTGGAACGGAGTTAAGCATGTACTCCGATATCTTCGAGGGACAATTGATATGGGTTTATTTTATTCTAACAAATCAAAGTATGATCTAGTTGGTTATGCAGATTCTGGTTATCTATCTGATCCACACAAAGCTAGATCTCAGACAGGTTATCTATTCACATGTGGAGGAACTGCTATATCGTGGCGATCAGTGAAACAGACTATAACGGCCACTTCTTCAAATCATGCTGAAATCCTCGCTATTCATGAAGCAAGTCGAGAATGTGTATGGCTAAGATCGATGACACAACACATTCATGAGACATGTGGCTTGTCTTCAAGTAAACCTCTTCCAACGATGTTATACGAAGACAACACAGCATGTATAGCTCAAATCAAGGGAGGATATATCAAAGGAGATAGAACAAAGCATATCTCACCAAAGCTCTTCTATACTCATGATCTTGAAGAAAATGGCGATATCACTGTACAACAAATTTGTTCAAAAGATAACCTGGTTGACTTATTTACAAAGGCATTACCAACTGCAACATTCGATAAATTAGTATATAGCATTGGAATGCGACGACTCAAAGACTTTAAGTGATGTCTCCATGAGGGGAAGTGAATATATTATAGTAAACTATATAAAATATGTACTTTTTTTCCTTCACTAGGGTTTTTTTCTCCCATTGGGTTTTTCCCTAGTAAGGTTTTAACGAGACATATTTTATAAATGGGCATTTAAGGGGGAGTATTGTAAATATGGCACATGTAAATGCCCATTCCACATGCCCACTTAATATCCATGCCAAGTGGCATTTTCTCCATAGCCAAAGTGTCTTCTATGTGTCCAACAAAGGCCATAGATTGGTGTCCATATGTACCACATCATGCTCTCCAAATTGCCTATAAATAGTGGTTTTTTGTGGATAAATAAAGATATAGATATTTGAAAAAAAACAAATAACCTCTCTAATTTCATTTGCTTTTAATTTGCCATAAATCCCTATTTTTGTTTATATTATATATTTATACTCCACTTGTATTATTTGTTTATATTATATATATATACTCCACTTGTATTATTATTATTATTATTATTATTATTATATGTTTTGGTGCCCGGTTTCGCCTCTCAATTTTACAACAATTATATATAATTTAATTTTTTTAAAATTTATATTATTTGTTTTAAAATATCACATTTATATAAAATTTTATTAAATAATGAATAATAAATCATTATATGCCGTTTTACAATTTTTCAAACTGCATAGCATTTTTTTTTTATAAAACTCCACAACATTGAAGACAGTGTTCGAAATGTCGATGTAGATAGAAATGTCGAGGTCTAGATTTTACAGAAATGTCGATGGAAATTTCGAAATTTTTTTATGGAAATCGTAGAAATTGATGGAAATTGTTTGAATTAGTCAATGAAACTTTAATTGTGGCTCAATTAGACTATAATTGACAATTTTTAATCACCATATCTAAAAATTAAGACAATATGTAGATGTAAATGTCGATAAAAATGCTGATGCGCACAGGAATTTGGGAAAAAAATATGAAAATTGATTAAAATTGTTTGAATTATTTCATGATGTTAGCTTTACAAGCTTCAATCATACGACTATATATTTTGATGATAACAAACCTATGAATTACTAATGATTTTAGTGTTTTAAAGTGTCCACAGTGTAGAGCTCGAAAAGACGATTCCAACGCATTTTGAATAGCTCAAATTGGATTTCAAACGAGAAAGTTATGACCAAAAGAAGATTGAGAAAAACTGCTATTTAGCAATGAAGTGGACGAATAATATTGCGATACGTGGCATTTTTAAATAGTCGTTAGAGGCATTTTAAAATTATTTTTTAATCATTCTTTTGTCATTTTCCTCCCAAATTTCCTCCACCCTTGATCCATCTTAACCTAGATCTAATGGATCAAACTTATTCCTTACAACTCCATTTAAACATCATTTTCTTTCTCATTTTATAACAATCATTCTAAAAAATTGCTGAAATTTTCTCTCAAACATTCTCCATTGTTGATCATTCTTCAAAGCTTCATCATTTCTATTTTTCTTGTGAGAGAATTTTATATGAGAGATTAGATTGTTCCTTTTGAGCTAAAACTTGTAAACCTACTCTTTGTGAGAGTTTCTTTGTGGGTCTTTAAATTATTTTACTATTTCAATTGGGTTTTGTATTAAGGTGTGGGTACACCTTGGGATTTTGAGTGAGCGGTTTAATCCTGAACCTGAAAAAGGATTTGTAGTGGTTTGATCTTGCACCCGATAAAAGGATCATAGTGGTTTGATCTTGAACCCTTTAAAAGGATTGATATAGGTTGGATCCTGAACCTGCAAAAGGTTCAGTTGGGGGTTGACTCTTGAACCCTTAAAAAGAGTGTCAATCGGTTTGGTTCTCACCTGTAAGAGGACCATCGCAATAAAATACCCAAGAAGGAGTCTTGGGCAGTGGAGTAGGGATTTTCGAACCACTATAAAAATTTTCGGTGTTATCTCATCCTCTCTATTCTTTTAAATTTTCGTTGCTTAATATTTTTGTGAGTAGATTGCATGCTTAGGAAAATTGTTCTATATTTCTAGAATTTTTTAGGGTGTTTATTTTGATTAGTTTGGATTACATTATTTTATAAGTTTAATTCTTTAAAAAAAAATTTAATTTTTTTAAGCAACCCTATTCACCCTCCTCTAGTATTGCCATACGATCCTACACATGAAACTTTAATTGTGATTTAATTATACTATAATTAAGGTTCAAAATGTTGATGTCGACAGAAATTTCGAGAAGAATTATAGAAATCATGGAAATTGATGGAAATTATTTGAACTAGTAAATGAAATTTTAACTATGGAATTAGGCTATAATTGACCTTTATGATCATCATATATCTAAAAATATAAAAAAAAATATTTATATGAGGAATGCCGATGTTGGTAAAAATTTTGAAAAAAAATCATTAGAAACGTGAAAATTGATGAGACTTATTTTAGTTAATTAATGAGACTTTAATTATAACTTAATGATGATATAATTCGTAATTTTTATTAATCATAATTATAAAACTACAAATTTAGTATTTATATATATGCTGACATTTTCGTAAAATCAGTATCTATACATTTCCGTCGACATCAACATTTTGAACTTGAACCTTGATTAAGAGAGATATCAAATGTTGATAAATGACAAATGATGGTAAAAAATATAATAAATTCATAAATATTAAATTTATTCACAAAGATAGATATAAAAATCTTAATACAACACTTTGTAGATGCATGCACAATTTTCACGATACTGTATTAAACTTTTAAAAAATAACTATATAATTATAAAAGTATATTTTGAGAGGTTCGAAGGGACAAAAAAAGAATAATGGAAAGAGAAAGAGATGGGAGACCAAGAGATAGAGATAGAGAGAAATTATAAGAATTACCAAGATTTCCCAAGACTTCCTCGACATTTTCTCGATATTTCTCGACATTTCCTCGACATTTTGGGAAAACGATATTTTACCCCTCATCGAGATGTCGTTCGACATTTTAAACTATGATTGAAGGTATTAAATGTTTAGAAAAATATTTAAATTTTTATAGAAATTTTACTAGTTAAAATTTATTTATTATTAATAATTAAGGTTAATGCCATGTTTGTAAAGTTAGAAATTAGAGTAGGGGTATAATAGTCTAAAAATGTTTTTCAAACATTCTCCCTTTTTAATAAATTATAGATTATTGTTGAACTCAACGGTTAAGATATTTCTTTATATGGTTGTATGTTTGAATTCTTTCTCGCTATTTATAATGTAATATTCTAAAAATATTTTAGTAATAATATAAGGCAATAATTGAGAATAAATTTGTAAAGCCGATTTCGTTGAACCTAATAATAAAAAAGTCTGTCTGAGCTCAAGAAAATGTCAAGTATTGAAGTCTAGCAAGCCTCATTGAAAATTAAAATAAGGAAGACATGATATAATTTTTTTTATTTGAGAATATATATCATATCACAAATTCAAGCACAACAAATAATTTGTTGAAATAATCATTACTTCACCTCATGATTTCAAACTACTATTCCAACCCTTGCATCAACATTAATTTTATATTAATTATGATTTCAAGCACCAACATCACGATAGCTAAACTAGTATAAAATATATACTATCAACCAAGAGGTCGAAACCCCACCTCACATATATTAATTATTTTTTTATTCTTTATTGTGCTTCTATTTAGGTTGGATTTTGATTATGCTATTTTTAAAATATTAAAATTTGCTATATTCCAAAATACATATTTATATTATGTTTTATGTATGCCAATATATATATATATATTCTTTAATATAGTCTTGGTCCCAAAAGAAGTTTGTATTAAAAATTTATAACCTTTGCAATTAAAATGGAAAAAAAGATAGTCATCATTTTATCTCCATGTCCACTCAAAAGTTAGGTTAAAATACTATTTTTGGTTCATGTATTTTGAGTTTTGTTCTATTTTAGTCCATGTACTTTTAAATGTCCAAATTTAGTTTATGTACTTTCAATAAAGCTTAAAATCGGTCCCCATTGTTAGTTTATTGTTAACTTTTTTTAAAAAAAAAAAAAAAAACTAGTCTCTATTAGCCTTTATTTTATAAATTTTAGAAATAGGCTCACATTGTCTTTTCTTACATGAAAATTATTATTATTATTATTTAATCAATTTCGATAAAAATTAACTTTAAACTAACAGTAGAGACTAATTTTAAGATTTATTAGAAGTACAATGACTAAATTTGGACATTTAAAAGTATATGGACTAAAATGAAACAAAATTCAAAGTATAGAGAACAAAATGATATTTTAATCTAAAAGTTAAAATCGATGCTTTTCTATCCTAAAAAAAAACCCATATGAGAAAAATAGACAACTTTCATTTTCATTTGAGTAAATTACTTGTTTCTTAAGTAATTGTACAATTCAATCCTTAAAAAAAATCCATATGAGAAAAATAGACAACTTTCATTTTCATTTGAGTAAATTACTTGTTTCTTAAGTAATTGTACAATTCAATCCTTAAAAAAAATCCATATGAGAAAAATAGACAACTTTCATTTTCATTGAGTAAATTACTTGTTACTATTCAATTCGTAGTTTTTTTTTTCACACACGTGTGAGATAAATCTAGAAAAGTTTATTCAATGGCTCTTGATTTTTTAAATAATTTTTTTTCTCTAAAAAAATTAATAGGCAAGTAGTTAACTCAATGGTCAAAGTGTGCAGAACTTAGTAGTAATTGACATGCACTTTAGACCAAGAGTTCGGAGGTTCGAATCTCACCTATTCCAAATGTTGTTGAACTAATATATATATATATATAACTCAATAGCTGAGGAGACTAAATAATGATGATTTTTCATACTCAGTTTTTCTTTCCATCCATCAAAGCAACTTTATCATATGATGAATAAGAAGAATAATTATAAATTTCCAAGTGGTCAAAGTCAAGCAAAAATAGCAGTGAGAAATAAGATTTATTCAATAACATGAAAATTCCAATCTGTGAGCCTTTCCTAAAGCTAAAGTTATTTTTTAATTCAAAACTCTTTATCTGAATTTGAATAGAAAAATAAAGGATGCATTGCAAATACCACCCCTAAACTTTTGAGTTTGTTACAATCACACCCTTAAACTTTTAATTTGATCAATTAGTCCATGAATTTTGTTAAGTGTTGTAATCATACAATCAACCTCCTCTATTTTGTTAAGTGTTGTAATTAGCCCTCTGCATACAATCAACCTCCTCTATTTTGTTAAGTGTTGTAATTAGCCCTCTGTACTTTGTAATTATACGATAATTTAACAATAAATAATAGAAGAGACTAATTGCAACACTTAACAAAGTACTGTACTTTGTTAAGTGTTGCAATTAGTCTCTTCTATTAGTTGTTGTTAAATTATCGTTTAGGGTCCGTTTGGATTGCAAATATAAAATATATTGGATTAAAAATCTAAGAGTTAAAAACCCAAGTAATTATTACCTATGGATAAAAATAACCCATGTATGTGTTTGGATATGAACGATAATTAATATTTGGGAGTTTAATTATTACTTTTCTCTCTCTTCTCTCTTCTCTCTTCTCCATTTTTCAAGGAAAAAAGTCCGAAGGAAAAAACCTCATCTCCTACATAGATAATAAAATTCCACAGTTCATGGGTTATTTTTATTCATGGGTAATAATTACTCGGGTTTAAAAAGTAAAGATCAATGAAATAAACATTGGTTTTTTATACCATTGCCAAAATTCATCTCAAAATCAGTGAAACAAACAAGGCCTTAATTACAAAGCACAGAGGGCTGATTACAACACTCAACAAAATAGAGAGAGCTGATTGATCAAATTAAAAGTTCAAGAGTGTGATTGCAATGCTTAACAAAGTTCAGGGGCTAATTGATCAAATTAAAAATTCAAAGATGTGATTGTAACAAATTCCACAGTTCAAGTTTGTGCAATTTTCGCAAAAATGAATTAAATATTTATAGATTTTTCTTTTTATAATTTGAGCATTTGCGTCGGTGAATATGACAATTCTACCCTCCCCATAGGCAAGGGCAGCAGCGCGAGCTCAAGCTTTAAATTGGGCTCAAAAAGTACCAACCCCATTTTATGTATCGGTCCATCAGTCCAACTTTCTCTATTCATTCCCAAAGTACCAAGCCCATTTTGTCAAGTTTGCAGACTTGACAAAACACACAATTCTTTATCAACATTAGATCTATTGGATAGGGCTATATATGTAACAAAGCCATGTGAAGATCACAGTAACTTCAGTCTCATACTTCCAGGCATTCTCTCTTAACTTGCTACTATTATCGTTATCTTTTTGTGAAAAATTCGAAGAGTTGTACTGTTTGTTTATGAGAGAGCTGAATTACATGAAGTGGGTTAATTACTCAAGCAAGAGGACACCTCTGACCTCTCTACTGCACTGATCTTCATTTGGAAATTTTTAATCATTTTAGTTAACCATAACTTCATTTTTCAGAAGAAGATGAAAAGAGCAGATAACTTTCCTTGGCTTTAAAGTAGCTAAGCTTTATAAAAAATACAAACATGAAAAATAGCCAAGAAGAAAGGGTAAGTAGATATAATTTTGCAAATACCATCGCCAAATGGCTCCACATTCCTGCTTTACATAAAAGAAAGATCAACACTAGAAGACTGCTAGAGCTTTTAGTAAAACCATAATCTCACCCCAAAAAGCATAGAACATTGAGTTGCCAAAAGCTCTTATTTATGGTAATTAACTTAATTAGATATCTGCAGTTCAACACACAACTCAGTTGGATGTTGGTGGCTTGTACTTGTAGGGAGGCTTGTATGGATATGGTGGCGGGTTGTAAATTGGAGCCACCGGAGGTTTTGGTGGTTTGTAAATGGGAGCCACAGGAGGCTTTGGTGGTTTGTAAATGGGAGCCACCGGAGGCTTTGGTGGTTTGTAAATGGGAACCACCGGAGGTTTTGGCGGTTTGTAAATGGGAGCCACCGGAGGCTTTGGTGGTTTGTAAATTGGAACCACCGGAGGTTTTGGTGGTTTGTAAATGGGAGCCACCGGAGGTTTTGGTGGTTTGTGAATTTGATCTAGCGGAGGTTTTGGTGGTTTGTGAATTGGATCTACTGGAGGTTTTGGTGGTTTGTGAATTGGATCTACCGGAGGCTTGGGTGGTTTGTATATGGGAGCTACCGGAGGCTTGGGTGGTTTGTAAATTGGAATAGATGGTGGAGGTTTAGGCTTGCCGTCGTAATCTCCGACGGCCGGTTTGGTGAGAACCACCGTGAGTAGCATAAAAACCAAAGGTAACAGGTACGAGGAAGAAGACATCTTTGTGGTTTTGTGATGAAGGGCTTGAAGAGAATGGCGCCTATTTATAGAGACAAATATGAGGTAAATTATTCAAATTATTATTTTTTATTAATTTTTTTTAAGGCTACCAAACACATTTTCTTTTAAGTTTGTGTGTGTGTGTCAACGTTCAATAATTGTTTTTGCTATACTTCAAATTACATTTTCATCTTTAAAAGGGATTTTGTCTTTAATTATTATAATAGTTGTTTTTTATTTGCCAAAGAGAGAATAGCTCAACTGACATATTGAATGTGTTAACGACCACGAGGTCTGTGGTTCGAATCTCCCAATCTTTATTGTACTCAAAAAAAAAAAAAAAAAGGTTGAATTATAAATTTAAAATTATAGGGACTAAATTCTAACCTTCAAACTTGCATGAGTGTAAATATTTGGTTCTCTGCTCGCTCCTTTTTTTTTAAAAAATTCATCCAATAAAAGAGAAAGGAAAGAAAAAGGCCATTTTCACTTTCCACGCACTCTTCTCTGTAAAATAAATAATAAAAAATGTAAATTTATAATTGAGTTAAAACGCTTTTTAGAAAACAAAAAGATATGTATATTTTTCTTCGCGGAGGGAAGAGTTTGGTAGAAAACCCAATCTTATTAATCTATAATTGTAATTTTTATAAACAAATATTTATTACGTAATTGAAATGCAAATTTAGAAGTTTCAAGTTTGTGTATAATAGATCTCTAAATTGTAAAAATTGTCTAATTAATTTCTAAATTTTCAATTTTGTGTCTAATAAGATATTGACATATTTAACATTTTTTAACATATTTGACATTTTCTAAAATTAATGAATTTATTAGACATAAAATTGAATTTAGTGTCTAATAGGACCCTAAACTCTCAAATTTTGTGTTTCATAAGTCTGTGATTTTTTTAAAAAAAATGTCAAATAGGTCAAAGGCTTACTATATACAAAATTAAAAGTTTATAGACTTAAGACGTTTTTTAAAGTTTAAGGACTTAATGGACACAAATTGAAAGTTCAAAGAGCTATTAACACTTTTTAAAGTTCAATAAGACACAAATTTAAAGGTTCATAGTCTAAACTTATAATTTAATCTAAATAATAATATAAAATGAAATGAAAAAAAAAGTAGGAAATATAAATAGTAATTAAATAAAGTAAAGGTTTGTCGGCAGTGAAGTATGAAACAAAGATTGGTATTGAAAGTATTAAAAGTAGCGAGGACAAAGAAAAGTGGAAAACCTAACCTGCTACTAACTCATATAATTGAGCCTTGTAACGTTGAATGTAGGTTGTCAATTGGACCCCAGTTCAATAGATAAGACACAAATTACTATCTTAAAGATCGAATGTTTGATCCCCACCTGAACTAAAAAAAAGTGGGTTGTTGAGAGGCATTTGGTGATATTCTGTTTATTATCTCTTATTTTCTTTTCTTAGGTAAGGAAAATAAGATTGTGTTTAGCATAACTCAGTAATTAAGGTCCGATTTGATAACCATTTGGTTTTTTATTTTTTGTTTTTAAAAATTGTGCTTGTTTTCTCACAATTTCTCTACAATGGTTTTCATTTTCTCTACAACCGTTTCCATCTTCTTAAGAAAACATTTGAGTTTCTAGCCAAATTCCGAAAACAAAAACAAGCTTTTGAAAACTATTTTTTTTAGTTTTCAAAACTTGGTTTGGTTTTTGAAAACATAAGTAAAAAGTAGATAAGAAAACATGGAAACCCATAGGTAGAAGTAGAATTTATAGTCTTAATTTTCACAAAATCAAAAACGAAAAACTAAGGGGGCGTTTGGCGCGCAGAGTTGAGTTGAGTTGGGCAGAGTTGAGTTGAGTTGGGCAGAGTTAATTTGTCAGTGAGTTCAGAAGTCTGTGTTTGGGGTGCAGAGTTGAGTTGAGTTGAGTTAGAAAGTCTGTGTTTGGGGTGCAGAGTTGAGTTGAGTTGAGTTGTCAGGGGTATCTGGTACAGTTTTTTGTAACCTGAAGTAGACTGATTTTTAGCTGGCTATTTTTGTTTTCTTTATTTTTATTTGTTCAAATCATTCATCTAGAAACATATTTTCCCAACTTTCCAACACATGTCCATCTAAATATATATATATCAACATTGATTTGTTTTTTAAAATCACTATTTATCTTTTTTTTAGAAATTGACTTCTTCCAAACTATAGGCAATGTAGCATTGTTTTATCTTTCTGCTACGCATTGAACTTCTTTCAATTTATAGAAATCAAATATTTGCATTACACATTGAATTTCTTTCAATTTATAGAAATCAAATGTTGTATTCTTTTTAACAACAAATAACAATTGATGAATGAAAAAAAGGCAATGTACCTGTTTTTTTTTCTTTAAACACAAATTGAACTCCTATCAAAATATAGAAATCTAAGGTTTCATTTTCTAAATACACATTGAACTTCTTTGAAATTTACAAATGAGGACCTTATTAGGATTTTTTTTCAATTACTAAGAGGGTCTTCATTATGAGGGAGTTTTTTTAATATATATATATATATATATATATATATATATATATATATATTGACCATTACATATTGTTTTGTTTTTTTTGTTTTTTTGTTTTTGTTTTTGTTTTGTTTTGTTTTGTTTTTTTTTTTTTTTTTTGCAAAGGAACATTGTTTGTTTTACATTTGTTTACAGTTGTCGCATATGGCCGTCGATCGTCAAAGAAGGTGGTCGGCAGTGATCGTTAATTGTCGGAGGTGGTTGCCGGTCGCTGGAGAAGTCGATGACGATCACCGGAGGTGGTCGTTAGTCGCCGAAAAAGGTCGTCGGTTGCTGGAGAAGGTCGCCGGAGAAGTCGCCGGAGTGGTCGTCGGTCGCCGGAGAAGGTGGTCGGAGGTGGTCGTCGGTTGCCGGAGAAGGTCGCCGGAGGTGGCCGCCGGTCGCCGGAGGTGGCCACCGATCGTTGAAGAAGCGATAATAAAATATGTTAATAGGATATTGGGGGGAGTTAGGGTGAGTTTACAACTCAACTTGGTTGAGTTGATTTAATAAGTGGGGAGTTGGGATGTTGGTGGGCCAAACACCGAGTTGGGTTTTTAACCCAACTCAACCCAACCCAACTCACCCATCCAAACACCCCCTAAATGGTTATCAAACGGAACTTAAGATATTTACTTTTTCTTTTAAAGATAGAAATTTGTGGACTAAAAAACAGAGATTGCTTTTGGTTGTAGTTTCTTATTCTTTATTTTTGTTAAAAAGAGAAACATAAACGTGTTTGATTTAAAAGAAATAAAAATTTCACATGAAAAATTCATTTTTTAAATATATTAGTTTTTTTTAATGTTATATTAGGTTTTTTTTTTTTATAAATATATTTATTACGCCTTTTATAAATAAAATAAAAAAGGTAAAATAATGTTTTAAAAAACGGAAAATGAGAACAAGAAGCTTGATTTTGTTGTTTCTAAATTTATATGTACTTTTGGGAATGTTTCTTAAAAACGAAAACCGAAAAGAAGAATAGTTATAATGCTTATGTTTCTAAACAATTATATACAAGAAAAAGAAACGTTATCAAATGATGCTTGAATATTTGATTCCTTACTTACACATTTATTGTTATATGTATTTTTTTTAGTTCAACATATAGGGGTAGAGATTTAAACTTTTAATCTCTTGGTTAGAAGTATATGTCTTAGCTAGTTGAGCTATGTTTAAGTTAGGTATTTTTTAAGAAAATATATGTTTGTAACTTTAATTTTTTATGGTTTATTCAAGTACATTTAATTAAAACATGTGTATGACCTTAATGTATGTATTAATTCTTCAATTCCGTTATTAATATTCTGAGATTTAATTATGCATTGAATTTCTTTTTTCAATCAGCATCCATAGGAAGATCATGTAAGATTTAAGGAATATGATATACAAATTATATAACAGGTATATTTTTTATGAGTTTGACAATTACCATTTACCAATATAGTAACATTCTATAAAACATTTGCCAATATGAGTATAATTCAATTGACATAAAGCTCATTCTCTCGACCAAAAGGTTAGAGATTCGAATTTTCCACCTCACGACACATATTGTTAAAAAAAATCTATAAAACATTTTTTAAATAAATTTTGTCAACAAAAACGTAATGAGAACTTTTTATTTTTACATATATGTTATATTAGTTTCCTTTAATTAATTAAGTTTGAGTCTTTCTTCTTCTTTTTAAGGTTTAAGTCTTACCTTTTTAAGAAGTTTTGGCTCGGAACTCTACCATGTATTTGTGATGTAATATTTTGAAAAGAAAGTCATAATGCCATCTAAAAAATATATTTGTGAATTAATTTTTGAATAAATTTTTAAAATTCTTTGTTTTTTTTGTCTTTTTCTTTTCCCCCATTGCAAAATGTTTTCTATATGCTTTTCCTGCGCTCTGCCTTTTAATTCTCTCTTTGGATTTGAATTAATTTTTGAGCAACTACTACTATATGCCCTTCTTCTTGAATCCTTATGATACTTCTCTAGCTTTGTTTTGCAGCCTGAATATTATGATCTTTTTATTTAAACTCGTTTATTACCATGTGCAATGCACGTGTGTGCATATATATAGGTTAAATTACAAATTTAGTCCCTATGGTTGTGAAAAAGATAAAATCTAAAAAAATAATCCCTATCGTAGGGATTATTTATGAGAATTTTATCAAACCATAGGGACTCTTTATAAGGTTTTATCAAATCATAAGGATGTAACTCTAACTTTTAAAACCATAGGGACTAAATTCTAACTTTCTCCAAATCATAAGGATCAAATTTGTAATTTAACCAAAATATATATTTAATTTTTAAAGATTAAAATAATTTGAGTTCAACATTATGGAATACAATTATTATTTATATTTGTATTATGATTCTTTTATAATTAATTAGCTTCAATAACTTTTTTCCTATTCATATTATGATTTAGTATCTTTAATCTCATTAATTTTAATATAATAAAATCGTTTTCTATTATAATATAAGTTTTTTTTAATATAATATAACATAATTTAAATATAATATAATTTTCTGTTTTTCTTTTGAAGTTTTTAAAATTTTATTTGTATTTCTATTATTATTGTATATATAATATATATTTTATGACACATAATTTTTTATTTTTTAAAAAAATTGTCTAAGTCCATTTTAGATTAAAAAAAATAGGTGGAAGTAGAAGTTTTCACATGTTTCTTTTATATAGAAGAACATTGGAATTATAATTTTATCTAATAATTTGAATGAAAATTTTTGGTATTTCAAATAACGAATCTGAGAAATATTACTCTCGATTATGAGATATTATGATTTGATTAAAGTGAAAAGAGGAATATAATTTATCGAAAAACAACTTATCAGATTCAATTTTATTGGGGTTAATTTGATCAATTCCCCTTTGTGGAAATGATTCTCTTCTTTTGAATTTGTTTTGAATTAATTTTTAGTTTGATTGATACAAATTCTATTGAAATTAATTTTAATGATTAAGAGATAATTAAAGATTGGTTATGATTTTGACGACATTTTTTATTTTTAAAAATCGGATTGACATTTTAAAGTATTATAAAATAATGATTGATGAATTAATTCATAAATCAATTTAATTTTGAAATAGCTAAACATTCAAATGAATTTATTTAAGAAATCTTTTTCTCATAAGTTTTTTTTTAAGTGATTTTGAAAATTTTGAAATTATTCAGTTCTATTAACTTTGTAACATAACTTTTAGAAACTATCAAATTTGAAAATTACTCTAAATGAGTTAGTTATAAATCTCAATCATATATTATAAGATTATGTTAAAAGATTAGATGAAGAAGTGGTTGTTTAAAGAGAGTAATTTGATTTCTAGATTGAAAAAAAAAAAAAAAAAGAGAAGGGGATGTAAGTTATAAAAAAAATCCATACACACACATATATATATCAATATTAAAAAATATATATATTTGAAATAAATGGAAAATCAGAGTCCAGAGATGTCTATTACAAAAAAAATTGGGAGTGTAATTTAATTGGAGAATTTAGATTCAAATCCTAATTTTATTTGATTTTGAATCAAATCATATCTTCAATTGAAAAAAAATATATTTGAATTCAATTTTGAATTCAAAATTAATCGGATTGTGATTAAGTATATGAGTTTTGATTGATGTAATTAACTGAAATAAGGGGTATTTTAGTCTAAAAATATTTTCTACAACAAGCTTACGTGTTTCACCTCCCTCACGAGAAAAAGGAACTTAGCTCAACCTCTCTAATAGTCTAAGTAACAAAAAATTATTTATTATTTATTTTGTTTATGGTATAAAAGGCAGTAAAAAAAATGAAAAAAACATGGAGTTAGCGAAATTTAATGGAAAAAACAAAGATACATAGATGAAAAATTGGAAGAGATACCTATTTTTGCAGCTGATGGAACAATGTCCAATTTATAGACGAAATTTAGATTCAAATCCATTTGATTTTGAATCAAATCAAATATTCAATTGAATGGTTATTTAGGAATTTTGAATCAAATTCATTTGAAAAAAAATTATCTAAATTTCATTGTGAATTAAATTATCTCATTATTGTTGTTTGAATTCAAAATTAAATCAGATTATGATCAAGTATGAGATTTTATTGATGTAATTAATTGGAATAAGGGATATTTTGGTCTAAAAATATTTTATATAGTATAGATGAAAGTAGATATCATAATAATCTTTGTAAAGGATAATTAATTAATTGGAATAAGGGATATTTTGGTCTAAAAATATTTTATATAGTATAGATGAAAGTAGATATCATAATAATATTTGTAAAGGATAATTAAAAAAAATTATTTACACCATAAGAATTATTGATTTTTTATTGTATGATTAAAATATTTATCCCATTATAGAGATGAAGCCACATTAGAAACTTAAAAAAAAAAGATTAAATATATATATCATATAAATATTTTCAATTGACATTTATTTAATGGAAGAAAAAAACTAAATCTAATAATTTGTAAATTTCGAATCGGCCACCCATAGGTTTTCATCAAAAAGAAAAAAAATATTAATAATCATTTGTAAATTTCTAGTCATGATTATAATTTACCATAATTAAAAGAATTCTAAAAGTGATAATATGTAAATTTATTGCTCATTTACAATAAGTTTACGTGCTTCACCTCCCTTGACCCACTAAGATTAAAGAATGTTGTTCATTTTGCCATAAAATTAATTCAGTACAAAAAATAGAGAAAACTGGAAGTTAGCTCAACCTCACTAATGGTTTAAGTGTAACGCCCGAGGTTAGGAGGGGTACATGAATGAACCGAGACCACATCTGAATGAGAGGGATCCTGAGGCTATGCAAGGCATGATTAAGAAAGGCTTAAAAGAATTGATAGCTACTACCTATACCAACAATGTGCATCTTCCTTTTCAGTGGCCCAATCGTAGGAACTCCAAAGTTAAGCGTGCTTGGCTTGTAGCAATCATATGTTGGGTGACCTCTTGGAAATTTTCCTAGGAAGCATGTGAGTGAGGACAAAACATGCTGAAATGACCTGTGTTGGTTTGTGGGGACAATCTTCACTCTTAGAAGCAGTTCAAGACAAGTACGATGATGTGGCCAGGTCGCAGGGGGTGCAGGGGAATGCTGGGGCCGTTAGGTGCCGAATCCGAATTCCAAATCCTGGTCCGAATCCTGGGCTTGGGTCGTTACATTAAGTAACAAAAAATTAGTTATTATTTATCATTGTCTTTGGTATAAAAGGTAGTAACAAAGAATAAAAAACATGAGACTAACAAAATTAAAAGAAAAAAAAAAAGAGATATTGAAACAAATGAAAAATTGGAGGAGATGCCAAGCTATTTTTTGCAGCTGCAATGGAGAATTGCCCAATTTATAGACAGACTTTCAATTCAAATCGAGTGAAATTTAAAAAGTTATTTTGGTTTAGAAATGTTTTAAAGAAATATGTGGTTTTTAATATAGTATAGAATAAAAAAAGTTTTTAAATTCTATATAAAATTTTAAAATCAAAAGTAATATTTTAAAAATCAAACACAAAACTTGATTAAGTAATTAAATTAATTTCTCCCAAAAACCAAATAGAACAATTTCATAAAATATAAACCATATTAAGTAGTCAATAAATACCATGTGAAAATAATTAATACATAATTTTGTTGAGTTTATAAATAAATAAATAGAATCATTGAGTAATTGAATAAGTAATTAAATATTAATTAATTTTAAGTTATAAATTTTTTTAACATTACAAATGCTGAATTGCTGGTGAAACATTATCAAATGTACATATGGATTAAAATTAGTTAGTAAATAAAAACTCAAAATAAAAATTTAAAATGATGAGAAAAAGAGTATGTGAAATAATAACATTCAACCAACTAAACCCTAAATTTCCTAAAAAAAAAAGTAAACCCTAAATAAAAAAACATATGAATATATAAATTTGTGACTTTAATTATGTTTACAACAATTATACTTAATTTGCTAAAAAAATTATACTTAATTTAACCTAAAAAACGATTATACTTAATTATATTATATTCTATCAAAACCTTTTAAGAATTAGGTCATTAAATATAAATTGTGTTCGTTTCAGATTAACAAAAGAAAAATAGTCGAAGCACCACTAACAACAACACAACATTATGGAATATTAAAATATAATTTTGTAATTAATCAAAATTTAAATTATTGGATTATAATTCTACTTCCTCCCATCCATGGATTGTATATGTCCATCAGATTTTCATATCAGAATTTCAAAGCTATGCATTACATAAAAGAACTACCATTGTTATTATTATTTTGTTCCTTCGACTTTTAGTTTTTTTTTCCACTTTAAAAGATAACCAGAACCATATATTTTATTTTTTTTCTTAATTTTGCCTTAAATATTAAAGAAATAAATGAGATGATTTTAGATTCAAATTATAATTTGGTATGATTTTGAATCAAATTATCTCGTTATATTATAGTTGTTTAAAGTATAGCATTCAACCAACTAAACCGTAGATTCCTAAAAAAAAAAAAAAAAACTAAATCCTTATATAAAAAATGTGGGCTAACAAAATTTCTAAAAAAAAAGAGATACATGAGGAAAAGTTTCTAAAAAAAAAAAAAAGAGATACCTGAGGAGATGGCTATTTTAGAATGAAAAAAAAAAAAGCACCAGCAACAACACAACATTGTGAAATTAATTATTGAAATTAAGTGGTATCAACTAACATGCTTAGGTGTAAAAATAATAATAAAAAAATTGAAAGAAAAAGAAACAATTTTCAAAAAACAAAAAAAGAGATACCTAAGGAGATGACTATTTTAGTTTTGGAAAAAAAAAAGAAGCAAGAGAGATACTTAAGGGGATGACTATTTTAGATGTGGAAAAAATAAAAGCACCATCAACAACACAATATTGGGTATTTTATATCTAAAAAAAAAAAAAGAAGCACCAACAACAACAATATTGTGGAATTAATTATTGAAATTGAGTGTAAAAAAAAAATGAAAGAAAAAGAAAAAATGTGGGCTGAAAAAAAGTAAAGAGAAAAAAAATAGCAATATGATATGTAAAAATCAAGCCAAAAACTTAATTTAAAAAGAGGGAGTATCGACAAAGAAAACTGCAACCAAAAAAAGGAAAGGGTTGGAAACAAAATTTAAAAAAAATGATAAAAAATTGGGGATGACCCTGATGAAAAATTGGAGATACCTATTTTAAGACTTGAAAAAAAAAATAGTAATTACTAAAAATTGAGAACCCATATAAAAATAAAATAATTGGATGCAATGGCAAAAACTAAATAAAAAAAATACCTGAAGAATTAGAATTGTGTGTATAAGAACTAAATGAAAAAAGGTACCTGGAGAATTGGGAATAAGAATGACGTATATATAAGAACTAAATGTATGATAATGATGCAATTTATAGAAGCAATTTGATTCAAATTAATTTGATTTTATTTTGAATCAAATTGCTTATCAAATTAAGATTATTGATTCAAATTCATCAATTTGAAATTAAATCAGATATTCATTTTGAGTAAAATTATTAAATTAGATTAGAATGATTTGATTAATGTAATTAACTAAAATTTAAAAGGGTATTTTAGTCTAAAAATATTTTTCAGAAACTCTTGCTTTTTAATATATTATAGATATAGATATATAATTTAGTCGAATAAATATGTTTTCAAATGAGTCCTTGTTACTTTAAAAGATAAAGGACCAAATTAAAAAAAAAAATCAACACATTAGATAGTAAAATACATTCAAGATTTTAAATGTTGATGTCAATAGATATTTATGAAAAAACTATTAAAATAAAAGAGAAATTAATAAAATATTGAAATTAACAAATAAACATTATTTCACCTATTTTAAATTAGTTAAAAAAAATCTTATTAATAATATATATATATATATATATATATATATATATATATATATATATATATATATATATATATTGTCTATTTTCTATGGTATAATGGAGATGTTAAGTCACCTCAAATATCGTTGTCGAACTCATAGACATATAAAAAAGTTAATGGAAATATCTGACACAATGAATGAAAATTTAATAGGGATAACGACATGAACGGCCAAATTTAAATGCACATATTGAAATATGGCACAAACTTTTTTATTGAATAAATGACCAAGTGATTTTTTCGAATGTTTAAATAGAATTTATCAAATGACAAAAATGGCTCTAACAAAATATCTAACGAAAATAATGAAATTATAGAGTAAGCATATAAATCTAAAATTCAAATCAAAACAAACAAATTTCCCACTAATCTCTTAAATCAACGAATTGTTGCCAACAAAAAATTAAAATTACATAATAATTAAAAATCTATCTAATTGATTAATCAAAATGATTACAACGATGATTTGTAATGCATAAACATAAACACCTGATATTCACGAATGGAAAACCGCTAAGTTGATAAAATCACATAAATACCTTTAATTTTTAAAAAAAATAATGTCAAATTCCAACCTGTGACAATCAAAGCAAAATTAAAAACTCTACATCTTCATGCAACATGAAAAGAGATAAAATAAAATACAAAGTATTTGATTGGAAGTAAGACAAAAATAAAAGAATTTTTTTTAATTAATAAATGACTTTTTAAGTAAACAAAACATTAGAAATTAAGAAACATTACCTCAAATCTTCCATTTTGGCCAAACCACCGCAAAAACAATCACCATCCAAAAAAACTAAAAGAAATGAACTTAATTTTAGTGAGTTTGGGACATTTAGTGAGTTATAATAGTCTTTAAATTATAATAGTTTGTAGAGTTATATAATATATGTTTAGGATACAAAATTGTTTAATTTAAATTATAATAATCTGTGTTTGGAGTACAAAGTTATTTAACTTTACAAATTATTATAATTCAGACTATTATAATCCACTCAGCGTCTCAAACATGATCTTAGAAATAAACTTCATAAATTAAAGAAACCTTCGAATCTAATAGCTTGAACTAAATCCGACGAAATGGGGTTCATCAAAATCCCTTAGTAATAGTCAGCGTCGAAGGCAGAGGTGAGTGAAGACTGATTAGCGATGAACGAAGGCAATGTACGTGAATTGTAGGCGGGTTAAAATTAAAAATAAAATAAAATAAAATAAAATTTGGGCTACACGTGGAATGCACATGTTGCCATATTTCTTTATTATTATTATTTTTTTGTAGATATTTACCTACCCCAATTTCCCAATTAAATAACCTGAGTACATATTTATTTCACCCATATTTTTCTTCTTCAATTGTTGTTCCAAATTTCTGTGGCTCTTGATCAACCAGCAACCTCGTCTTCTCCTTCTCCACCTACTAATTTCAAGAGCTTTGATTTGTGAGAGAAGGCCAATTTAATTATTGTTACGACTCTTGCCCAGTCCTAGTAGGCCCAAAGCTCAACTTGTAGCTTGTGGGCACAAGAGTGAGAAGTTACCCCTTATAATCAATGGTATAAATGTTTAACCAATTGAGTTACGATAGTGGAATAAAATTCACTTTTTAAAGTCGGTGGCTTTTAAATCCGCTCTAGTGACATGACAAAGGGTTATACTCGGTAAAGAGTAGATTTTTTTTCTTTTTTAAAATATTATATTGTAAATGAAGGGTGTGATTTGACATGATGAAGAGGAACAAATGTTGAATTTTTTTGAGTTAAACTTAAGTTAACAAGCTAGTAACAAAGTGAATATGATAGATTTTGATTATTATTTTAAAATTTATCTCCTTTTATTTTCGTTAAATTACAAGCATAATCTTTGAACTTTCAAGATAATTATGCCTAATAAGTCTTTAAATTTTTAAAAATGTCTAACAAATTTCTTAAACATTTACTTTACCCTTCTAAAGTTATAAAATCATTGTAATTCAATCTTAGTTTATTAAGTGTGGTTTAAGGTTTAGAATTTGAAGTTTAATAGTGGCGATAAAATCATTTTAATACACTGATGATTTCCTCATCTTTTAAGTTGCAACTATGAGAGTAATAAAGATGAAGTTTAATAACAATGGTTTCATAATTTTGAAGAGATAATTGCTCAAATAGAAAGCACAAAGTGTAGTTTTGCAATAACTTCTGTGATAATTTAAGAATGATTTTAATTTGCATGTTGTTGAATCCAAATAAAAAAAAAAAAAATAGTGATTTTTGCATTTTCTTTTGAAAATTCAAAAAATTAAGTCTCCACCCATAAAAACTTTTTACTTTTCATACAATGAAGACTTATATCATATTGTCTGTTTTGAAGCTAATAATAACACACATAATCTTCTTTCACATTTTTCATCTTTAAAATGCTCTCCTACTCTAAACTTTTTTTAAGCATATTTTTTTTAAAGTTCAACGACATATATTTTTTTAAAGTTCAACGACATATAGAGTGAGATTTAAACCTCTAACTTTTTGACCATAAGCTATTATATCTTGTATCAGTTACTTAATTTGTTGCTTCTTGTTAATAGTTAGATATTTGCCACTGGTATTCTAAATGGCTATTTATGTCATCTTGCTTCATGCTATTTTTATTTACTCTCAAGTCTATACAGTATCAAATGAGTTTTTTCTCTAAATTTTGCTTAGAAGAGTTTTCTTGTTGCATCTTCCATCATAGTCCTGGCTAATCTAACAACGACAACGGTTACTCCTGATCTTTCGACCTCTTCTTCAGTCATTCAACTTATCAATAGTAAATGCTTTAACCAGCTGAAATATAATCAAGCTAGTAAAATAGATATTATTAATAGCTTATAAATTTATAATATTTCTCTAGTTCTGACCAATTTGGAGACATTTATTGCATTTTCAAACTTGTCCAAAAAGTAGTAGGTTAGGTTGAAGTGACAGAAGAAAAGAACTTCCGTATGAAACTAAAATTTGAATATTAAAATATATATCACTCAATATGTCAATTTCTTGGTTGAATTGAGACCTCTTTTGTCTATTGTTAGTTTTAATGGCATGGAATCATTAACCAAAAAGTGTCGATTTTTTGCTCTGCCGACAAAGGGAAGGTTCGTAGGTCACCCAAAAAGCTCACTCGATACAGTTTTGATTTTCTAGTACTTCACATAATTTTATTAATTCCAATATGTTTTCCAAGAAAAATGAAATGTTGGCCTTTTCTTTTATCTGATCTTTCCGTGTTCTAAACAATATTTTGGATGCGGTGTCCACCAATAGTTGAGCTCTCCAATAATTCTCAATTATTATATATCTAAGGAAACACAAAAATCAAGTATTGATGTAAGAAATTTTATTTTAGACTTCGTTTTTCTTTTTGGGTATTTATTATTTTTTTCACTAAACTCTCGTGCAACAGGAAAACAAAAAATTTGTTAAATTACAAGTTCGTCATTGAACTTTTAGAGTTATGTTTAATATGTCCTAGCATTTTAAACAGAGTTGAATGGTTTAGATATCTATTAAACACAAAATTGAATGTTCATGAATCTATTAGAATCAAAATGAAAATTCTCAATTAATTAAACGCAAGCATGTATGAAGTTATAATAGTATGATACAATTACAATAATCTTGTAACTTTCAAAAGAATAATTGATCGATGGAAAGTTCACAATTAAACCCAAACCACTAACAAAGTTATAACACCAGGGTTTTATTGCAACAATCTTATAATTTTAAGGAAACAATGGTAAGTTTGAATTTATGATTATAGTATCTCAGTAATTTTGGTAATGGCTTTTGCAGTTTTTTTTCCTTCTAATTTTTAAAGATAAATGGAAAATAATAAGTGATGGAGCAATTTATGAGAGCATGTGCAAGTTTGCTTAGAGTAACGTCACGCATGACTGAAGTGGTGAATAATTAAGTCAAAATATAATATAAATTTGAAAATATAATTAAGTCCATTTTGGAATGCCAAAGATAGATATCTGATGTGATGGGATGGGATCAATGAAATTTTGAAAAATCTCATCTTCATCAATTCCTAGCGTCCATGCAACATTCCAGATTATTTCTTTTTCAATTTCATATTTTTGGAGAATGTTGAAGAGTTTCTAAGGTTGCGTTTCGTGGGTGATCTGAAAACAGAAATTTAGGCCATGTTTGATAACTATTTGATTTTTAGTTTTTTATTTTTGAAAATTGTATTTATTTTCTCATCATTTCTTTACAATGAATTTCATCTTTCTTAAGAAAATATTTAAATTTTTAGCCAAATTTTAAAAACAAAAACTACTTTTTGAAAACTACTTTTTTTTTTTAGTTTTTAAAATGTGACTTGATTTTTAAAAACATATGTAAAAAATAGGATAACAAAACAAGGAAACCCATAATGGAAATAGTATTTATAAGCCTAACTTTTAAAAACTAAAAACAAAAAATCAAATGGTTATCAAACGAAGCCTTAAAAACAAGGAATTTAATGAAAATCAGAAAGTCAAAGTTGTATTTCATGTTTTCAATATTTTTTATTTGTGTTTGACATCAAATTTAGAAATTGGATCCCAATTCAACAATGGTTCAAAATGTGTTTGATAATATATTTATAAACCATAAAATAGTTCTAGTTACCAATTAAATATTAGTTTGAGTCTCAATTATTATTAATTAATTTATGAACATGTTTTATGTTATAAATTTTATATAATTATTATTATACAATATCATATAATTTATAATATATTATATTATACATATTTTAATTTAGTAAAAATGAAATGATTATATAACATTAAATACTATATTTATTAAAGTTTTTATATTTTTAAATGTAATTTTGCATTTTAAAATTTCAAATTCAAAATATGGATATATTTAAAACATAAAAATATTGTTTTCAAAATTTTCACTACTTTGGATCATAGAATCCAAAAATAGTTTTTAGAAACAAAACTGGCAAACACATATTCGCGGATTCAGTGATCTGAAAACATAAAAAATAAAAATAAAAATAAATCTAAATTACATACCAAACAAGTCCTAATTTAACGATTTTATTTTGTTGAAAAGTTTTTGTTATAGTATTGATCGGAACATAATTCAATTAGTCAAGACTAACAAGCTTTCTTTAAAAATTTGAAGTGTGATACTATAAAAAATTATATATTTTGTAATCTGTATAAAATTCGATTTTAATCTTAGGTTGTGAAATTTCTATGGTACAACATTATACTAGGCGCACAAATATTTTTCTTTTACTTTATTGATATGTATTTTCAACTAAATGTATATCGAATCTAGTATTAAACTTAAAATTAGGTGATTTAAAGAATTTTTGCATACCCTATCAAGTATTTAAGCGCTGTTTGATAAACATTTTATCTTTGGTTTTCTTTTTTTTTTTTTTTAAATTATATTATACCTTTTTCTTTATAATTTTTTGGTAAGCTTTTCACATTCCTTAAAAACACATTTGAATTCTAAATTAAATTTTAAAAACAAAATCAAAATTTAAAAACTAGTTTTTTTAGTTTTCAAAATTTACCTTAATTTTTGAAAACGTTTTAAAAGTAAGTACTAAAGCAAGAATACCATGAATAGAAATAGTGCTTATAAGCTTAATTTTCAAAAATAGAAAAATAAAAGATTATCCAACGGAGCATTAGAAATTTAATTTTAAACTAGTTTGTTTGAGCTCTTTACATTGTAATAATTATTTCCAAAGAACAATCATTAAACGTCTTACTCTAAAATATTTGATATCATATTAAATTACTATTTAAGATACAGTAAATAATTTGAAGAATTACTTATCTATTGTGATAGTAAGTTGTATAAAATTATATTTAGGAGAAGCTTCAATTATTCTTAAGAACAAATGAAGAAAAAAAAAACAAAAAGGAATATTCTCTCTCCATGGTTTGTACCCTTTTTTTTTTTTAATATTAAAATGAGTAAAGATAAGTACACAAATACACAGTAACACTATAATTGGTGAAAAAAATTTATGAACCCTTTTTTTTTCAGTTGAGAACCACATTTGGTTCTTGTCTAGAGGTAGATTTTGTCCCTTAGCTTTCCCATATAATAATTTAGTATGTGTGTTTAAAATTTACAACCATCCTATCTGTAAATTTTAATATATAACAATTTAATTCTTCTTGTTTAAAATTTTAAATTATTCTAAAAAATAATTTTGGAGAGGTTTCTATTAAAATGATGGATGAAAATTGATGTAGTAGCTAATGTATAAAAATTGAAAGGCATATACATAATATCATTTACAATATCAATCATATAAATTGATGTGTGGCAGCTGATGTGTAAAATTGATTATGTGAATAAGGCTCTAAATGGAATGACAACGATATCTTTTGAGTTGACATGTAAAGTAATATTGATCTTAAATTTTAGTTGAAATTGAGTTGTGAATGATGTTACATACACTTTCCAACTTTTACAATCAGTTGCCAAGTCAATTTTCGCCATTCATTTTAAATATGGAAAAACTCTCCAAGAGTATTTATTTTATCCATAATAATTTCAAAGTTTTAATTACGATAAAACTTTTCAAAATATATATAGGGACTAGATTGAAACATAAACTATCTCAAAGTTTGTGAGTATTTTGTATAATTTAATATAATTATACAAAAATATCATTATAACTTTATTTTCTCTAGTTTCTAGATTAATAATTCACATAAGTTCAAAGAACTTGTCAAATTGAACATAGCTCAACTATTAAGACATATATCTCAGTCTAAAAAGTCAAAAAATTGAATTCCCACCCCACAAAAAAAAAAAAAAAGACTCAAAAGATTTGAAATAAAGGACAAAATATTATAACCATTCAAACTTCAAATTACACGATAAGTGGAGGGTAATGCAAAGATAATACACCCATATGGCACATACCAAGTTTAGATTAACATATTTCAGAAATGAAAAGCCAACTTCATGAACGTCTTAATATTACCCTAGACTTGGGCACCGCAAGTTATAGCAGCGCTTATTTATCTAAAAAACATGTCACATTGATTGTCGCAAATTTTAGGGTGGCTTTCAGTTGGAGGATGGAGGGTACTTCTTGTATGGGGGACGTTTCTTGTAGGGTGGGTACTTTCTGTATCGTGGTCTCCTCTTGTAGTACTTGGATTCCTCATCCTCCGAAGCAGGCTCGGTGTCGGTGGCCATGGTGGTCGGAAGCTTTTGGCCGCCGGTGACCGGAATCACTTCCTGGTTGGAGTCCGACGGATTTTTCAGAGCTTGAGTAGTGGTAAGAAGTACCACTGCGAGAAGAAGCACAAGAAAGTATTTAAGAGACATTGTGTGGCTTTTTGGATTTGAGTTGCCTGTTGGGAAGCTCAAACTTGGTGGCCTTTTATAGCAAAACTTGGGGTTATTTTTGTAATTTACTAATTATAAGGTTATGTGTAGGAAAAAAAAGTTTGGTTCTCAAATTAAAATATTGTTAATGTCTCTTTTTTTTGTTTTGTTTAATTCAACAAATGTGGAATAGAGATGGAACTAAAACCTTAGGATAGGTAAGTAATAGTGTCATATTTTACTAATCTATGTTTAGATTTGTAGTTTGTATTTTTAGTTGACATATGTTTATAATGAAAAATAATTAATGTCATTAAATTCAATTCTTAAATAAGCGATAGAATCAATCCTCTTCATTAGTTGTGTTTTCATTTTTCTAAAAAAGATTATTTATGACTGAGTTCATAGTTGCAATTTGCAAGTATTCTTGTGGTTAGATGATATCATTTTTGTAGGCACAAAATACTTTTGCCTTTGATGCTTTTTACCAAGGTTCGAATGTGTTGGTATTGATGACGCTTTTTTTAGCCCCTTTTGGTAATCATTTGATTTTTAAAATTTATACTTGTTTTCCTACAATTTCTTTATCATGGTTTTCATCTTTCTTAAAGAAATATTTGAATTCTTAGTCAAATTCCAAAAACAAAAATAAGTTTTTAAAAACTATTTTTTTTTAGTTTTCAAAAACTTGGCTTGGTTTTTTGAAAACATGAGTAGAAAGTAGATAACAAAACAAAGAAACTCATGGATAAAAGTAGAGTTTATAAGCTTACTTTTCAAAAATAAAAAACCAAATGGTTATCAAATAGGCTTTAACTACTCAAATTTTGTGCCTAGAATATTCTTGTGGTTGGATTTGAAAGTATCTAAAAGATTTTGAGTGTTTGGTTAGTTGGACATTTTCAATTTGGTTAAGGTTTGGTTAATGAACACTTTTCAATTTGGATTTTGAAAGTATATTAATTTCATAATTTATTCAAGTTTAGGCATCAATCAATTAAATGAATTAAAAGTTTTTTAGATAAAAATTGGTTCAATGTAAAGAAGATATATTCTTTTTTTCAACCGTTGGTTCTACATTTTTTCCATTCAAATTAAACAAGATTAGTATGATTAAATATATTTTTATTAAATTTAGTTGAATTTGAGAGACCATAAATTTAAAGTCTCACCTCATATTTGTTGATATATTAAAACATAAAAAACGATTGTATTTAAAAAAAAAAAGAGAAATAATAAGGATAAGGTATAAATTTGATTAATATCCAATTGGTTCACATTGGCACACCACAAAGTAGGACAACTATCCACCACAACCACAGTTTCCTATTCAGAAGGTACAGCCGCCATAAAAGACCACTCTTTTAATTGTACAAAAAAACTTATATATACTAGAAATCAGAAAACTTAAAACTCGTTTGATAACGTTCCTGTTTCCTATTTCCTGTTTCCTGCTTATCATTTTTTAAGAAACAGACATGTTTGATAAATCATCTTGTTTCATGTTTCTAAAATTTTTAGAAACGTTTCTAAAAAAAATGCAAATTTTGAGAAACTTCAAAAAGTAGTTTCTCAAATTCTGTTTCTGTTTTTTTTTTTCCAGATTTCATGCATGTATTCTTATTTCATTTTTTACTCATCTCTCATCTCTCTCTTCTTTCTCTCTTCCATTCTATTTTTTTTCTTTTAATACTTTTTAATCTTTTTGTTTTTTTTTCTTCTTTTTTATTTTTATTTTTTGATTTATTTCTTTCTATTCGTTCTCTCTCTTTCATCATAATCTTATTTCTTTTAATAGTTCATTATTTTTTTTCTTTTTTTCTTTTTGCTTTTCTCTTTTCGTTTATGTTTTTATTTTCTCTTATTTTCTTATTATTTTCTTTTACTTTACATTAACGAGCTTATAGTTATTATTTTCTATTTAATTATCTATTATTTTTTCTTTTGGTACGATTTTATTTTTTTTATTAAATAAATAAACTAATAATGAATTTCATGTTTACCATTAAATGTAAAAAAATATATATACATTCTCTCTCTTTTTCTGATTTTACTTGCATGTATTATTGGCTAATGCATTTTTAAAGAAAAATAAAAATAAAGTTTATTATTAAATTAAAGAAATGTGGGTATGTTTGATTGTCTGACCTTAGATAATTTACAAATTCATCTAATTTAACTAACTCTTGTAAGTCAAAATCGTTCAAGGTGAATTGATTGAAGTAAGAAATAACATTTCAAATCAAATTTGAACAACATTTGAAGGGATAAAATTTATTATTATTATTATTACTAATTAGGTGTTAGGCCTTAATAAAATACTATAACATCTTTATAATTGTTTTATATTTATTTTAATGCATGTTATATGTTTTATTATAGTATATGTACAAAATTTTATTTTTACCAAAAAACAAGAAACAAGAAACAGAAATAGTTATCAAACATGTTTCTGTTTTTAGTTTTTAAGAAACAGAAACAAGAAACGATAAACAGAAACAGGAAACAAGAAACGAGAAACGAAAACGTTATCAAACAGGGCCTGAAATATATTATTTTGAATGTAATTTGATTAATTTGTATTTGATATTGTAAATATTATTTTAAGTTTAATAAAAATAATAAATAAATCAATTATATCATTATTAGGTGAAAGTTTAAAGTTTAAATTATATATAAAGAAAAAAAAATGTCTAAAAATAATTCTCAACCATCTCACTTTTTAGTAAAGATAAAGATAAATTAATCAATTTTTTTAAAAAAATTACCTCAATATTATTAATTAATTATAGAAGTGATAACAATATTATAATAATTTTTATGTTATACAAACAATAATGTTACCCAAAAGTTGTTTTTATGATATAAAAATATTAAGTTGTTTTTATGATATAAAAATATTTCTAATTTTTTTTAAAATATAATATTTTCTTAAAACTTTTTTCAAATAGATTACTTAAAATGATTTTTAAATGCAAAAAGCTAATTTATAAAATAAGTAAATCATAAAGGAAAGAATTAAGAACTAGCATTATTCCAAAAGTATATGGATTAGACTACTAATCTTTATTGTTGTTTTTTTTTGCTAAGTTTTATGTTTATATTAAATATATAAACTAAAATCAGTAAGTTTTTAATATTAAATATTAATTTTAATCGGTTTGCTTAAAACATTAATTTTAAAGATATGTTAATACTAGTGTTAATTAATATGTTAAATATATTTATTTAAATAAATAATTCTTACACTATGAAAAATAAAGAAAAAGAAAATAAAAAAATAGTAGGATTACCTCTTCATGAGTTTCAATACTTCTAAAAGTTTTCCTTTCTCAAGTTTGAGATACTTATCAATAAAACTTTTATAGATAGCACTTGATTTGAAACTCAAATTATTTTATCTCAACAAAAAAAATCAAATTATTTTGGACATGTTCAAGATCTCGTATTAATATATAGTACTCCACGTATAATTTTACAATGAAAGAATACAATTATGAAATATAATTTATTTGAAAAACATGTTTCTTTTTTACATTTACAATATGTGAGTCTGATTTTGATTGAAAATTTAAAATAAAATTTAAATAAACGATTACAATTCTAAAATATAGTCTAAAATGAAAAAAAAAAAATCTTTTGAATCAATTTTGGTATAAAAGAAAGACAATCATTGTATGCTTATCATGAGTTTTTTTACAAATAAAAACAATTTGACACAAAAACAAAAGGTCATAAGCTCGAGAGACTTCCAATCTATTTAACCAAAAAAAAAAGCCCACACTAACACAATCACATCTTGTTAACACAACTTAGCAAAGAATGCAATACAACGCAACAATTATTAGAAATTAAAAATAAAATAAATGTGAAGAAAACATATGATTGAGATATATACCTTGAATCGATCCGATTTGGCACAATAAAAAAATAGTTATTCTTTGTTTCGCAATGACTCTAAACACAAATGCGTGGAACTATATATAGGGAATGCATAATGTCTATTATAAAGGATCATTCAATTTTTTTGTTATGGAATTTGAAAGGATTGATATTTATTGCTTTGTTCAGATTTCCTCTTAATAATACATTAATTCTTTTTCATAAATTAACCATGAATGGACATAAAACATTTCAGCTTCTAAAAACATAGATCGAGGACATAAAGATATCTTATCTCACCAAACAAAACAATTTATCTTTCATGCATTTACTTTAATTAATGGTTGGCCAAAAAGAAGTCTTTAATTATTAATTATTAATTATAATTTAGGAGTTTGAAACCAAAACTGAAAAGAAAAAAACTGTCAAATGGCCAAATAGTGTAATAATTAATAAATGGCCCCGTTTAATTTAAAAAAAAAAAGAAAAAAGAAAAACAATTTTTCATGATAAAATTGAAAAAAAAATTAATTAAATACAAATGAGTAAATAAATTAAAAGAAAATTTTTCATATTCTAGCTTTTTCTAACCCTCTCAATATCTTTGTTATTTAAAAATAATTATAATTATAATTAGTAATTGTATAAATAAAAAAGAAAACTTTTCATGTTCTAACTTTTTAAATGATATTTTATGAGTTAAGTTAAATTAACTATATAAATTTTATAATTATTAGTGGCATTTGTAAATTTAAGATTTAGCCAATAGGTAAAATAATCTAAAAATGATTAAATAATTAAATACTTTTCATATTCTAGCTTTTCATGATAAAATTGAGAAAAAATAATTAAATATAGATAAGTAAATAGATTAAAAGAAAACTTTTCATATTCTAGCTTTTCTAACGTCACTCTTAATATCTTTATTATTTAAAATAATTTTAATTAAAATTAGTAATTATATAAATAAAAAAAACGTTTCATATTCTAACTTTTTAAATGATATTTTATGAGTTAAATTAAATTAAATATATAAATTTTATAATTATTAGTGGCATGATTTGTAAATTTAAGATTTGACCAAGGGCTAAAATAGTCTAAGAATGATTCTCCCTCTAAATCACTTTTGAAGATAGTAAGATAAGATAAGATAAGATAAGATACATTTAAAGTTTTAGAATTTAGAAATATACTTCTATTTTTAAATTCTCAAATTTGATTGGATAATAATTTTAGTTTGTGTTTAAATGTGAATTATTTAAAATCTTAGTCAATCTGTAAAATAAACCCATCGGTTTTCTTTTAAGATTAATATATATTTTTATTTTAAAATTTTGATTAAGATTTAAAAAACAATTTTAATTTAATGTAATTTATTTTAATAATAATAATGGAAGTAATCAAGTATAAACTATTATTATCATGCGTAGGTTTGAGATCTTAAATTATATAAAAGATAAATGAGGCTAAAAATAATTCTCAATTATCCTATCTTTTAATATTATAAAGATAAAAATAAAGATAAGTTATTTAATTGATTGATTAAAATTTAAAATAATACATTAATGCTATTATTGAAATTTATAATGTGGGGCTTTTCGATAATAACATATTTTGTTTAAATAATAGTAGATTTCTCACATGATAAAAATATTTTGTAAAAATGTCACAAATTTTGTATATCAGTGATGTTCTTTATGTTAGGTAATCAACGATATATTGTATTGATGATACAAAAATATGGTATATTAGTGATATACGAGGGAAAAATAATCATATTTGTACATTATTTTTCTATGTAACTAAATTTAAAAACACGACAATAAATTTTGTCACTCATTATAATTTCCCTTAAGATATTGTATAAAGGTTTGTTTTTTTAGTTCAATAATGGGGGTGAGGGGGTTTTAGAACTTCGACCTTTAAGATGATAAGTAATGCCTAGACCAATTGAATTATCTTCATATTAACTTAATTAATTGCCAACTTGAACATAGATTAATTGGTCAAAGCATATGTTCTCGATCAAGAAGTTTGAATTCTCCACCCTACTATTGAACTAATATATATATATATACATGAACAAAACACACGCATATATGATTAGAATGAGAGAAAGCATATAACTTTAGCTTCTCTATCATCCCAAGGAAAAGTAAGTTCAATACCTCTCTCTTCAAATTTTTTATCCATCCACCAATTCTCGTATGCTTTGTATTCAATATTAACTAAAACATCTATGTAGTTCATCTTATTCATCGTGTTCTTTGAGGGAGGGTTCCATTTTAGATAACCATTTAACTCACTAATTGATTTGTTCTTTGTTTTTCTAACATTGTCCCTTATAACTATTTAACTCTCCTCCCCCCACTCCCCCCATTATCACTTTCTCTCGTCTCCCTCTTCACTGTTGCGAGGTTTGTTTCATTATCCTCTCTCTATTTTTGGTTTCCTTCACCCACTCAAAATGCTCTCCAGTGTGGTCTGTTTGCTTCATCTCTCTCATTTTTTGGCTTGGTCTGTTTTCCTTCATCATCTCTAAATGTTTTGTGGTGGTTCGTTTTCCTTCACCCTCTCTGAATGTTTTGTGATCTGAGGTTTGTTTGCAAACTCTATCTCTTTTTCTCAGTTGTTTTCGCTTCCCTTCACCTTCGCTGATTCCCCCATGGCTCAAACCCTAACCATCTACTTCATCTATCTCCACCGCGCAGTTTATTTTTTTCCACAGTTTAGACCCTAACTCACTACAACAAAAACTGTATTCTTGACGCTTATGAAATGTTAAATTTTGATACCCTAAACGTCAAGGAAGCCACCATCAAGAATAAGGTTGCTAAATGTGACAAAAGAGAAGCATCAAGATATATTTTCCTTGATGTTTGACAAATGTCAAGAATATTAAACTCATTGTCATGTATAAAGCATCATGTGTATAAATTCTTGACACTTATTATCTATCATTTATGTTAAACCTTGACAATTTTAATGAGTCAAATGTATTTTTATCTTGACTTTCCAAGAATATCAATTTAATTAGTTCTTGACGCATTTGACATGTCATGTTGGTTTGTGTTTTTTTCCAATCTATTAAATATTCTCTATTATCTTGAATCTCATGCATTGTGTTCCAACAATTTGATATATTGAAGAAGGCATAATTTCATCAACTAATTAATAAACATAATACACATTCAAGATCTATCAACCAAATTTCCACCAATAACTTTAACAAAAGTTAATATCTTCAATATTACCAAAGTATCAATCTCACGAACAATTACAAGAATCATCAACCCCAAATGAACAAATTCAAAAATTCTACCTATGAACCCCATTTGGACAATCCCAAAGTGACAAACTTTATACCAACTTCCACCATATATTCAAAATGACAAAGTATCTATCTCCACCATATTTTGTCAATCTACCAATCCCTATTTTGAACAATATTTACACACAAAAAAAAGTATATGGCACCTTCCATGTAGCCACCCAAAAAATTCACATGAACAATTCCAAACGAGTCATCATCATATGTAGCGATCCAAAAATCCAGCCTACTTTACTCGCACTTCAACCAACTCAAATTGCGAGTATGAGTTTCTTGTATCAATGTATAAACATTAAGGAGATGTTTGGAGCACCGTGTTGGGTTTGGATGGTTTTGGAATCCAACCCCAAAACGTTGTTTGGGCCACTATGTTCAAAACCCAATGGGTTTTAAATACAACCCCATGGTTTTGAACAGTGCACTCCAAATACTGTTTTCTGATTTTCAGGCTTCAGAACACTGCACCCCAAACATTGTTTTCTGATTTTCAGGGTAAACCCCCTAGAACAAACCTCCCAGGTTTCTGATTCCAAGGGTTTTGATTTCGAAACAGTGCTCCAAACGCCCCATAAGAGTCAAATATTATTTTTATGATAAATAATGCTTTGTCATTACACTATTTGAACTATTACAATGCAAATAGTTTAATAACAAACCGAATCTGTGATTAAGATGATTCATTTTGTCATACGTAATATCCACATTCAACACTTCAAACTTGTAAAGGGCACTGCAATACCAAAATTTATAATTTATGATACCACTACAAGAATTTTGCCATTTTCCGACATTATTTATCCCGATGCTTTAAAAATGGTCGGGAGAAAAAGGAAATGCCGTCGGTTTAGTAAATGGTCAGCCAAAGTGAGGTGAAATGCCGACTGTTTAGTATAAACAGTCGGCAAAAGTGAGGATAAATGCCCATGGTTTAGTAAATGGTTGGCAAAAGTGAGGAGAAATGCCGATGATTTAGTAAACGGTCGGAAAAAATGAGGAGAAATGTCGACGGTTTAGTAAATGGAGGCAAAAGTGAGGAGAAATGTCGACGGTCGGCAAAAGCGAAAAGGAGATAGTAAGTTTGTTTTTTTTTTTCTATTTCTTTTTTTTTTCAACTCTTAATGACGTCATAAAATAGGCTTTCCTCCTCAAATTCTCTTATTTCTCCACTTTTAAAACATCCTTTAAACTCTAATTAATCATGACTTGTGTAGTAACTTCAGGGGTCATGGAATTGTGTAGTAACTTCAAGGGTCATGTAATAGGCTCTCCTCCTCAAAGTCTTTTGCATCCTCATAGCCCATGACTTGTGTAGTAACTTCAGGGGTCATGGAATTGTAAAGCCACCCAAGGAGAAGCTGGTCAACAACTATCCATGTCTCAAATTGTGGATTGATGACTTGCTGCAGTGTGGATGTTGACAACTCTGAAAGAGTAAAATTGGAACTTGAGGCTCCCTGGTGCTGCTACGATTGGCATGACTAAAGCAGAGGTTTGCAGCAATAGGAACATGAGTGGACAAAGTGTTTCTCCATAGAGGTGACCTCAAGGCGATAACTGCGTAAGATTGGTAGGGCTAGTTTAATAGTGGTGATTTGATTGAAAAGTTGGTTAAGAGGTGGGTTAGTGAAGGTAGGATTTGTAGAGGAAGACATAGTGTTGACAGAAGAGAAAGAAGCATTGGCCATTCTTCCACTCTAATACCAAATTGGTGAAATGAAAAATCTAGTTCAAGAAAGTTGGATGAAAATTTCACTAATTTTTCTATATTTTAGCAATTCAAAGATTTGATCTCTTTATAAAGAATGTGTACTCTCAATTAATGTTTAAAGAATAAAAGCAATTGAAAAGAATACTACACATGGCAAACTTCTATAGGCATAAGTAAAACAGAATGAGAAAAGAAATAAAAACTATTATGTTGAACTTCGAGAAGGTAGCTAAGGTGTCTCGTAAGTGAGCAATACTGTGCGTTTTGGTTTCTTCCTTTATAACAAATGCCCTTTTAGTTCCAAAAATTTGGAGAAAAGTTCCATTTGATTCTAAGATTTTAAAATCTTACCATTTCATTATTTTTTTGAGTTCAAACCATAAGAGTGGGGGACTCAAACCTCTTACCTTTTGGTTTGTATGGTTAGTATTTGACCTTTAAAGTTAACAGTGTTTAATTTTGGTTTGTTGGGTTAGTTTTCAGTTGGCCACTTTAATACAAGGATGATGCATACATTTTTTTTTAGTTTGATTCAAAGAATAATGTGAAAAAAAACCATTATTTTCACAATATTATTATGAGTGATGAGACACCTTTTCTTAAAAAAAAAAAGGGGGGGGGGGGGGGGGGAAATCATTCTGTCTCTCTCCCTTTCTCTTGGCTCAACTAGATCTATCTTTCCTTTTGATTTTTTTCAAGAAACTTGAAAAACAATTTAACTATTGAAAAGAAACTTTTGGCTGTTCGTAAGATTATCTATGTGTAAAAATTAGGAGTCCACTTAATCAAATGATAAAATATATAAAATATGAATATAGCTCATTATATATCATAGAGAGCTTTTCAAAATTAAAATTAATCGACATAGACCTTACCAACCACATATTCTCCATGTATCTCGACATAGACTTTGATGTCTATGATAAGGTCATATGGCATTATCCAATGACAATAGGGTTATTGCAATTCAAGTGGGAATTGAAATTTCAAACTTTGGTCTTTTATATATATATATATATATATATATATATATATATATATATATATATATATATATTATGTCATTTCAAATTAACTTATTTCTTAGATAAGTACTGACAATATATTATTGGTGGGGATTGATTTTCTGAATAATTTTCAAAAGAAAATGCAAAAATCACTCTTAAATAATAGAAGTCCGTGTACAACTATACTCCGTGCTTTCAATTTGGGCAATTATGATATTCTCAAACTTAAGAAATGGTTGTGATTAACTTAGAAGGTCCAATGGGAGGAGTGGTCATTCCGATTAAATACGAAAAGTTACCGGAGTTCTGTTCTCATTGTGGAATTATTGGACATTTTTTCAAAGATTGTGGAAACTTCTACAAAAATGCAAAATCTGGGAGCAGTTTCCATCAATATGGTCAAAATCTCCGATTCAATGGCAGACTTCCTTCCATTGCTCGATCACCATTTGCAAGACCGAAAGAAAAAAGACAATCGATGAACAGGTGGAACAAGGATAAGCAGAATTCGAAGGAATCGACGCCGGAAGAGAAGGTTTCAAATTTGTCAAAAGTGGAGAAGATGGAGATTTCAGGGAAGAGTATTGACTCACCTTCGCCGTTAAGTGTGGACGGAATACTTCATTCGCCGACGGAAGGTTCCGACTGCGCATTGATGGAGCAATCTCCTGCATTAAATGGGGGCGTAATCTCAGGAGGTATTGATTTCCCTAAACCGCGTTGTGCGAAGAAGCTGGATTTGGATATTTCTACGGTTACGGTAAAGGAAGGGATCTCGACATTTATGGGTTTAGAGAAGGAAGAGAAGACGGGAACGAAAGACATCGCATTGAATTTGGGGGAGTTAGAGAAACCTCTAGAGATCCATGCGGCTGAAGATAAGGGGTCAGATATGAGGGTTTTTCGGCCTTCGCTCATAATAAATGGGCCTATGGAAAACCAATTCACTAATCTTCAAGGTTCCCTAAATAATGGGTCAACTAATGTTTTGGGCCAGGCCAGTCTGAAAACAGGCCAGTGGAAACGGAAGGATAGATCTGACTCACGGGATTTGGTTTGTCCTAACTTGCTATTGATTAAGAAGCGAAAATTTGAGTAGGATGGTAATTCTGATGGCACTGGGATCAAGATTAGGAAATTAGATGCAGTGTCAAGTATGGATTCTTCTGATAATATATCGGTGGAGACTGCTAAGCAGTCCCGCCGAATATAATGAAAACACAATGTTGGAATGTTCGTGGATTGGGGAGTCCAGGAGCATTCCGGAAAATTAGCGACAAATTATCTCGCATTAATCCTCCTTTATGTTTTTTGATGGAGACAAAATGTACTTCTGAGACTTTGAATAAATTGAAAAACCGTTTGAATTACTCTGGTTGTTTCATTGTAGATAGAATTGGTTTGAGTGGTGGTCTTTGCCTTCTGTGGAATTCTGAGTTAGATGTCTCAATAAGATCTTTTTCTAAACATCATATAGATGCTCAAATTAAATGGAAGGACCATTGTTGGAGATTCTCTGGACTTTATGGACAACCAGTCCATAGTCTACGTTTTCAAACATTGGAACTCTTACGGCGGCTGAACAATAATGATGACTCTCCATGGGTAGTTGGTGGCGATCTCAACGAGATTCTCTGGGACTCCGAAAAGATAGGAGGGGATTTGCGAGAGAGATATTTAATCAATAACTTTAGAATGGCTATGGATAACTGTCATTTAAGGGATTTGGGCTTTATAGGAGGCAAATTCACATGGTGCGACAGACGAGATCAAAGCATTCAGGTTAGTCTGAGATTAGATCGATTCCTTGCTAATCAAAAGTTTTGTGATCTTTTCAGAAATTGCCAGGTTAGACATTTGGACTGGGCCAAATCAGATCATAGACCAATTGAATTGAATCTCTCATGTGATAAAAAGAAAATATGGAGAAGGAAACGGTGTTCCACTTTTAGATTCGAAGAGTTTTGGCTGTCAAATTCAGAATGCAAGGAGATTGTCAGTTCTGACGAACAATGGAAAATCCTTGATGATGCTGGAAAGCCCTTGCACCGTCAGTTGGAGTCTTGTGCTTTAAAACTAAGGAAGCGGGGAGGATCTCTGAGTTCCAAAATGAAGAATGAGATCCGAAGATTACGAGATGTGCTAAAGGAGGCGTATAACAAGCCTCATCCTATTGATTTTTCCCACATAAATTCCATTGAAAAGGAACTAGATAAAGTCTTACAGGATGAGGAAATATATTGGAAGCAACGATCGAGAGAAAATTGGCTTCGTTGGGGTGACAGAAACACAAAATGGTTCCATCATGCAACATCGACAAGAAAAAAGAGGAATGAAATAAAGGGAATTTTAGATGAAAATGGTCAATGGCAGTCTGAGGCAGATAAGGTAAAATACATTTTTATTGGGTATTTTTAAGAAATTTTCTCATCCTCCAATCCATCGAATGTTGATATTGATATAATTACAAAAGTCATTCCACGGAAAGTCACAGATGAGATGAATGAAAACTTGATGAAAAAATATACCAAGGAAGAGATAGAGACGGTGATCAAAGGTTTCCAGCCCACAAAAGCCCCAGGACTGGACGATTTTCCTGCGATCTTCTACCAAAAATTTTGGGATATTGTTGGACCAAAAACAGTTCAAAGTTGCTTAAACATATTGAATAGGCAAGCTTCAATAAAGGACTGGAATGAGACTAACATTGTTTTAATCCCCAAAGTACAAGAGCCAAAATGTGTGACCAATTTTAGACCCATAAGCTTATGTAACGTATCCTATAAGATTGTTACGAAAGCTATAACGAATAGGCTAAAGATGATTTTGGGAGAGATTATTTCAGAGAACCAATCGGCGTTTATTCCAGGAAGGGCAATAACGGATAATTTGATTGTAGGTCATGAATGTCTGCACTTCTTGAGGAAAAACAAATCACGAAAGGATGAGTGGGCAGCCTTAAAGCTCGATATGAGTAAAGCTTATGATAGGGTTGAATGGATTTTCTTAAACCAAATCATGACACAGCTTGGTTTTCATCCGGATTGGATTTCGTTGATTTTGGACTGCATCTCCTCGGTCTCTTTCTCTGTACTTATAAATGGACAGGCAACAACTTCATTCTCACCATCTCGTGGACTGCGCCAAGGTGATCCTTTATCCCCTTATCTTTTTCTGTTTTGTATTGAAGGTCTATCAGCGCTATTACATGATGAAGCAAAAAGAGGACATGTATCTAGATTGGCTATAGCCATGACGAGTCCTAAGGTGACACATCTTTTCTTTGCGGATGATAGTTTAATTTTTCTAAAAGCCAATGCGGTGGAATTTGGTTTCATAAAATTCATTCTACAATATTATGAAAGAGCTTCTGGTCAATGTGTTAACCTGGATAAGTCAGCTATGTGTTTCGAATCGAAAGTCCAGGGGGAGTGTAGAGGGTTTTTACAATAGATTCTACCGATGAAGATCGTTGAAAATCTAGGTCCATATTTGGGACTCCCTTCTTCTTTTACGAGGAGGAAGGGTTCTGATTTTATTTTCTTAAAAGATAGAATATGAAGGAAGCTCCAGGGTTGGAAACGTAAACTTTTTTCGGGGGGAGCAAAGGAGGTCCTAATAAAGAGTGTAGTTCAGGCTATTCCTACGTATGCCATGAGTTGTTTCAGGCTACCCAAGAATTTCTGTTCTCAAATCACAAGACTGATGGCTAATTTTTGGTGGGGATCCACAGACGAGAATAAGAAAATCCACTGGATGAGTTGGGATAAGCTATGCAAACCTAAGGAGTTGGGAGGTATGAATTTCAGAGATATCCGAGGTTTTAATCAAGCACTACTTGCAAAGCAAGCATGGAGGATCTTTAATAATCCTGAATTAGTGGTCTCAAAAGTGTTGAAGGGTAAGTATTTTCTAGGCAGGGAGGTTTTAGACATTACACATATTCCTTCCTCTTCATCTTATTTCTGGAACAGCTTTATGTGGGGAATGGAACTTTTAAAAAAAGGGTTGCGTCTACAAGTAGGAAATGGAAATTCAATTCGAATTTTCAAAGACCCTTGGATTCCTAGACCATGGTCTTTCAAGGCATTAACTAAGGTACCCGGGTTGAAAGAGTTGTTGGTTTCTGATTTCATAACGCCTGCTAAACAATGGGATGTTCCCAAACTTGAGAAATTTTTTTGCCCAGCGGATGTTCAAGCCATTCGTAATCAAACCCTATCATTTATGGGGTTACCAGACAAATGGATTTGACATTTTGACAAACAAGGTTGTTATCAGGTTAAAAGTGGATACAAATCCTTTATGTTATTAAATGAATTGTAGGTCTCATCGAGCACTAATGGATACAAAGAATGGTGGAAAGCGTTATGGAAAGCAAACATCCCTTCTAAAATAAAGATTTTTGTGTGGAGATCTTTTTATAATTGCATTCCAACTAGAGTTAACTTGTGCTATAGGGGTCTGAATTTGTCTGCACGGTGCCCCATGGTAATGAGGAGCCAGAGACTACTGACCATGATTTATTCACATGTCTCAGGGCAAAAGAAATATGGGACATATTATTACCAGGTAAACAGGTAGGTCTGAAGGGACATGAAAACGCCAAGGATCGATGGATGCATTATTTCATTACCCTGAGCTCTAACCAATTTGAAACTTTATGTGTGGGCGCATGGGTTATTTGGAATGAACGAAATAGCATGGTTTTCAACAAGCTAGTACAACCTTATTTGAGCATATGTGAATGGATTTTAAACTATATGCAGGATTTTTATAAATCTAACTGTGCCATTCGTACGGATCTTTCACCTCAATACAATCACTCTTCTCAACAAGGGGATGATGATTGGGTTAATGTGTTTGTTGATGCAGCTTGTAATGAACAGGACTGTGTCACTGGTTTGGGTGTTGCAATAGGATACTCAGACGGTCGCCTGGTGGCAGCAATGGAAAATTGCAGCAACATGTATGTATCCCCCATTTGTTCTGAGGCATGTGCTGTGCTAGATGGTTTACGCCTTTCACAAAGGTTAGGATTCTCACGCGTTAAAGTCCACTCAGATTCTTTAGCTGTTATCTCAATGCTTAATGGATGGTGGAATACGACTATTGAGGTTCGGAATGTTATCCACGATATTAAGATGATTCAAAGAGATTTTCTTCAGATCAAGTTTCTGCATGTTCGCCGAGAGACCAACTGCTTGGCTGATGGTTTAGCTCGTTCAGGGTTAAATGGATGTTCCATGTTGTGGACAAACGATTTTCCGGATTGGATAATGAATTTATTTTCTCCTGTTATTTCTCCCGTTGTAACCCTTAACAATCTTTGTGCTTAATAATATTTCGACCTATTCTCAAAAAAAAAAAAAAAAAAAAAAAATTCTATCATTATAACTATGGCAGTTGTAAATTTAAGGATGCAAAAATTACCTATGTATTAGAATAATTTGTTATATACATTCCAAATACTGAACCTTAAACCACCCCTAAATTATAAAGGATAGTTGCACGTATCCTTTCAAATTTACGAAGTTGTTGCAATTGCACACTCAACTACAAAGGAGTTATATAACACTATGTGTTGAATTGCAATGATTTCATAAAAGTTTGGTTAAATTATAAGTTTAGTCCCTGAATTTTCAAGTTTGTGTCTATTTAGTTTCTGAACTATAAAAAGTATTTAATAGATCTTTAAACTTTCAATTTTATGTCTAATAAGTCTCTGCACTTTAAAATATCTAATAGGTCTTTGAACTTTCAATTTTGTGTCTAATAGGTCTCTGACATATTCAAAAAAATTTAAAATTAACTAATCTATTAGATATAAAATTAAATTTTATGTCTAATGGGACTCTAAAATTTAAATTTTTTGTCTAGTAGGTTTGCGAATCTTAAAAAATGTTGAATAGGTCAAGGATTTTACTGGCACAAAATTGAAAATTCAATGACCTATTGGACATAAAATTGAAAATTTAAGAACCTATTAGACATTTTCTAAAATTTAGGGATTTATTGGATACAAAATTGAAAATTTAAGTGTTAAATCACCAATCAACCCAAAAGCTTAAGCTGATGAGTTATGGTAAATTTAATTATATATCAACACTTTAATACTCCCCCTCACTTGTGAAATGCCCAACAAGTGAAAATCAATATTAATTGGGGAGGAAATGACATTACAGGAGTTTGAACTCAGGACCTTCTGTTTTGATACCATGTTAAATCACCAATCAACCTAAAAGCTTAAGCTAATGGGTTATAGTAAATTTAATTATATATCAACACTTTAACATCAATGACCTATTGAACACAAAATTGAAAGTTTAAGGGTTTAGACACTTTCTAAAGTTTATGAATCTATTGGACATAAAATTAAAAATTCAAAAACTTATTTATACTTTGTAAAGTTTATGGATTAAATAGACATAAATTTTAAAATTTGGAGACTAAACTTGTAATTTAACATAAAAGTTTGAAGGCACGATTGTAGTAGGCGAATAATTTGGTGATGGCTTTTGCAAAATTTTCCAATTTTCAGAGATAAGTGGAAAACAATGGAGAGAGTTATGAGAGCATGTGATTTTGCTTTTAGTTACGTCAGGCATGACAAAATTGGAATTGGACTGTGATGGAGGATAGTGAAGTGATGAATATTAGGGCAAAATATAATAATAATGTCCCTTGTGAACTGCCAGATCCTTAGATATCTGTGATGTGAAAATTATTTTTACAAAAATCATATCTTAATCAATTCTCAGTTCATGCAAAATTCCAAATCATTTTTTTTAAAAATCATATTTTTGAGAGTAAAAAAGTTCCGCTAATTTTAATAGGTTTGTTAGGGTTTTTACCCTAACACCATTCAATTAGATAAGATACTAGTAATAATCTTTTTTTAAGAATTATAGGTTTGAGCCAACATGAACATAACTCAACTGGTATAAAATATGTACCTTTGACTAATATGTATAAAATTCTATTTTAATCTTTAGATATTTTGGTGAAATTTCTATGGCATAACATTAGTTTCATTGTTTCAAAAAGAAAAAAAATATATTCAATATGTATCTAGCTTTTAGTTTTTAGGTATGCATTTTTCACTCAGGGCGCATTTACATACACATAATCATTTTACCAACAAACGTAATGGGATTCAAGCGCAAATGTAATCGGACTGTGGCACAAACGTATTACCTCGTAATGAAGGAGAATTACGTTTGTGGTTGATTACCACGTGCAATCAATAATGGCAATCGATAATTGTACCCAAATATACTATTACCATAATGCCCCCGAAATTTAAAAAAAAAAAACTAGTACTGTGCAGTTCTCCTTCGATATTCGTTAGCGCTTCCAAACTTGTGCATTCTGAAACCTTTAATCGTTGGCATTCATCTTCCTCTTCATTTTTTTTTTGTTTTATGAGCACCCTCAATTATAAAAAAAAAATGAAAATCCAAGTTTTTTCCACATCGTGCATGGTTTCTTAGTGAAATAACAAATGGAAAAATCGAGGAAAAATAATTAATGGAAAAATGAAATAAATAAAAATAGGGAGACGAGTTCTAGGGAACGGTAAAACGATATACCGAGAAACCGGCATTCGCGATACCGTTGTTGAGACCGTTATAGTTACTGGCAAAGTTGTCTATACCATTATCGACGATAGCATATCAATTTACATATCAATGCGATTACGACGGTAATAGAGTTAATTATAGGTAATATTATAGCCGTCGGTATGCATGAAAATAACCACAGACGAGGGAGTAAGGGAAAATACTGAAATCTTTCTTAAAAAGGATTGTGGGTCCCACATAATACACATTTGTAATGAAATTGAGTACCCTTTTGGGTGTAATACGATTATGGAGATGATTTACGGTGTCAGAGGTGGGTCCCACAAGTCATTACGTTTACGGGACCTGGTAAACACATTCAATGGTAATAAAGCGGGACCAACATTTTTGGATTGCATTTGATCAATTACTGTTGCTCGATTTTTTGCAATTGTACTAATTGTTACAAGTAATATAGTAGTGTGAGTTATTCTCCACATGGAATGAATACTATCAATTACAAATTCTTAAGTCTCAATTTTATTTGAGGACTGATTGATCAAGGATGGGTGAAATTGAAACTAGCTACAAAGGAATGAAATAAAACTCTAAAATAATTAACTACGTAAAACAAATGATTAAATTTAATTGCAAAAGGTTCTAGAGCTATGACTTCATCGTTATCTTTTCCTACTCTTCATTCATTAATAGTTGATTGACAAGTTCTACCCTATAAACTCGATATTCTCTCTCAAGCAATAACGATATTCGTTGAAAAGTAAATTGCCTATATCTCTATGACAATTCCAACAATTCAATTATGATGAACATAGAACCTAAATTGCCACAAAACCCACAAGGATATCTCTATCTCAAGTATAAATTAGGGAAAACCATTCAAGTTCATCAATAATTCTTGTCTCTCAACCTCAAATTATTGACACAAAATCAATGTCAAGATTGGCCAATTCTAAACATGCATTAAGCTTAGAAGAGTTTTCACAATCACAATAAAATAGAATCATCAACTTATTAACTACGAACGAGTAGGATTCGAAGACAATTACATCAAGCTCTAGAAAGAGTAAATTGGTTCATACTAAAAATCTCAATAAAAGTCTTAACTAAAACTATTGAAGTCATTACAACCAATAAAAGAAAAGGGAAAGGGAAAAGAAACAAATCTCGACAATTCCATGAGTTTCCAATTGTCATTCTCGCTCCGTTCAGTTGCTCGAATCCTCCAAAATAGTGTTCAGCCGTCTTCCACTCGTTCTCCCTCTCCAATCTTCTTCAAATCTCAGAAAAAGATGTATTTATAAGCCAAAAAAATCCTGGACGCGTGTCTCGGATTTATGCTTCAAAGTTTGCAGCACCTAGGTGCCGAAAACAGTGCCTAGGCACTAGCATTCTGTCCTCCCATACTATATGTGGAGCCTAGGCATTGTATTTTCTTTTTAGCTTTCAACTTAAAAATCTTTGAACTTTGGCATTCAAAATGAAATCTTTGATCACCAACAAAAATAAAAGAAGTCATGAATTAGAATCTAAAAACTATTGGAAAACTAACCAAAAACAACCTAAACAAGAAATAATAAATAAATATAAAATGAACTTATCAATTACGTTTGAGGGTATGTAAACACGCCCTAAATGTAAACCCAGTCGTATATATCAAACTTAAAACTAGGTGATTTAAGAGTTATGCCTATTTTATCAAGTATTTATAAAAGATTTAATTTTAAACTAGCCATTTTGAATTCTTTATATTGTAATAATTATTTCCAAAGAAAAAATTAATAAATGTCTTGCACTAAAAAGTTTCATATCCTATCACATTTTTTTTTAGTTCAACAACATTTAGGGAGAGATTTGAACCTCTAATCTATTGGTCGAGAGTACATACCAATTACTATTAAGCTAAGCTCACTTTGACTCATATCATATTACATTACTATTTAAGATTACAATAAATAATTTGGAGAATTACTTATCTATTAATTTGGAGAATTACGTATCTACTAATTTACCGTTAAAAAAACAGTAAACCTTTTTAACCTAACTTATGCTAAATTTGCCTAACTTTTTTAAGGCTCGTATAATAAAATGTTATTATTAGACCCTAAACCTACCTAATATATATAGTTTTTTTTAGTTTTTAGTTCCCTAATACATATAGTTATAACTTATAACAATTTGATTTTATATATATATATATATATATATATAGTCATGTAAATTTATTTGGAATGTTTTTGTACTAATTTTATTATATTTTTATAATATAACTTGTCAGCCCCAAAACATATTCTTTAGATCCACTCCTTTTAGATTCACTCCCAGTAGTCCTATTACACTTTAACAAGATTTTTCGTGATAAAGTCTAAATCATTACAACTTTTAAAGTATAAAAACTAAATCAATATTGAAGTTTAGTTCAAAAACTAAATTGTTTCAAAATTTTAAACTATGAAAGTTCAATTATTATCTATAAAATTTCGTGAACTAAATTGTTATTTTTATGAGACTACATGGACCAATTATATTTTTAACCTATTATTAATCTCACACACCTCCTGAAAATGATGTTAACAATATATTTTGAGTTAAAATATAAAGTATTAACTATCAATCTTTAATTGAAATGGAGTTGTAAAGGATGACACACATACTTTTCAATTTTTATAATCAATTGTGAAACCAATTTCTATCATTCATTTTAATGGAAAAATTCTTGAAGGGTTTTTTTTATGGTACAATTTCAAAGTTCAAGAGTTAAAATGAAACTTTTCAATGTATTAGGAATAATTGAAATCTACCCCCAAGTTCATGAGTATTTTCTACAATTTAGTCTAATTATTACTCCTTTCTAATTCAGAAATCAAAACATCTCACCCATTTAATATATAGCATTTAGTTATAAGTTTATCTTCCTAGTTTGTAGATGAATGTTAAAAATGACAAGCTATCTTAAGTTTTTCTTAGAATAAGGGCATATAGGTAATTTTCTTAGCATTTTTGTAAATTTCATCATCTCTTTTCATTTAGGGCTGTTTTTCGTAAAACACAGAACAGTGAGAGAGGGAAAAATACACAGCAGGCGCATAGTATCACGGTCACAGCTCTTCGACCGTGCGGCACCTGCTCTAACCCGGCGAGCAAGTCAGCCTTTCGAAAAACGGAAGTCGCGGAATACTTCCGTATAGGGTCTAGCCTCCCCTCGAGTCCCGGGAGAAAATGTTTTAGAAAACCGGGAGAGAGAAAGTGTTTTGAAAGCTTTTGAGAAAACGTTTGTTCATATAAATGTTATAGGCAATAAGCGAGAGAAGGGTCAACAACAGCTTAGATTGCATATAACTCCGGGTAGGAAGGATGGACAACTAGTCATACCCCCCTATAGTACATTCTAGGATTTATGCCTATGACAGGCTTGCACATGAAAATGGCGAGGAGTCATACGGCCACAAAATTACAAGTAAAGCTAACTAGAAAGCAATAAGACATACATATAATGAAAGCATGATAAAAAGGGGTTGAGATGGGCATGCGGCCACGGGCAACACGCCCTGGACAAGCATGATCGTGACACATAGCACAGAAAATTTATTCTATGTTTTACGAAAAATAGCCCTAAATGAAAAGAGATGATGTGTATTTTTCTGTGCTATGCGGCTGCTGTGTATTTTTAAAATATTAAAATTTATTCCAACATATTTATATTATGTTTTATATATGCCAATATATATCTCTATATATTTTTGTTCCTTTAATATAGTCTTGGTCCCAAAAGAAGTTTGTATTAAAAAATTATAACCTTTGCAATTAAAATGGAAAAAAAGATAGTCATCATTTTATCTCCATGTCCACTTAAAAGTTAGGTTAAAATAATATTTTGGTCATGTATTTTGAGTTTTGTTTCATTTTAGTCAATGTACTTTCAAATATCTAAATTTAGTCCATGTACTTTCAATAAAGCTTAAAATCAGTCTCCATTGTTAGTTTATTGTTAACTTTTCTAAAAAAAATAGTCTTGATTAGCTTTCATTTTATAAATTTTAGAAATAGACTCACATTGTGTCGACTTTTCTTGCATGAAAATTATTATTATTATTATTTAACCAATTTCGATAAAAATTAACTTCAAACTAATGGCAGGGACTAATTTTAAGATTTATTAAAAGTACAAGTACTAAAATTGGACATTTGAAAGTATATGGAATAAAATGAAACAAAACTCAAAGTATAGGGACCAAAATGATATTTTAACTTAAAAGTTAAAATCGATGTTTTTCTATACTAAAAAAATCCATATGAGAAAAATAGAGATGACTTTCATTTTCATTGAGTAAATTACTTGATTCTTAAGTAATTGTACAATTCAATTCTAGTTTTTTTTTTCACACGTGTGAGATAAATCTAGAAAAGTTTAGTCAATGGCTCTCGATTTTTCAAATAATGTTTTTTTTCTCTCTAAAAAAATTAAAATCAATAGGCAAGTAGTTAACTCAATAACCAAAGTGAGTATAGCTCAGCAGTAATTTCATGCACTTTCGACCAAGAGGTTGGACGTTTGAATCTCCCACTTCCAAATGTTGTTGAACTAAAAAAAGAAAAATAGTTAACTCAATAGCCGAGGAGACTAAATTATGATGATTTTTCATACTCAGTTTTTATTTTCAATCTATCAAAACAACTTTATCATTGATCAACTTTATTCAATAACATGAAAATTCCAATCTGTTAGCCTTTCCTAAAGTTAAAGTTATGTTTTAATTCAAAACTCTTTATCTGAATTTGAATAGAAAAATTAAGGAAAAATTGCAAAAACCACCCCTAAACTTTAGAGTTTGTTACAATCACACTCTTAAACTTTTAATTTGATCAATCAGCCACCTCTATTTTGTTAAGTGTTGTAATTAGCCATCTATACTTTGTTAAGTGTTGCAATTAACCCTTGTACTTCTTTTTATTTTCCAAATCTGTCAATAATAAGTTTGCTCTTCCCTACTAACTTGTGAGTCACACATGTGAAACCCAATTAAACAGTAATTTAATAACAACTAATAGAAGAGACTAATTGCAACACTTAAACAAAGTATAGAAGGTTGATTGCAACACTTAACAAAGTACAGGGACCTGATTGATCAAATTAAAAGTTCAAGGGTGTGATTGCAACGCTTAACAAGGTTTAGGGGCTGATTCATCAAATTAAAAGTTCAAAATTATGATTGTAACAAATCCAACCGTTCAAGTTTGTGCAATTTTTTCAAAAATAAATTAAATATTTATATATTTTTCTTTTTATAATTTGAGCATTTGGGCTCAAAAAGTACCTAGCCCATTTTATGTATCGGTCCATCAGCCCAACTTTCTCTATTGATTCCCAAACTGAGCCTATTGATTTCGTTTAGTTTTAGAGACAAAATTCAATTTTTAGGATTAATCCAATTTTTAAATTTTAATCTCATCAAATTAAACCTTAAACTTAAATAAATTTTTTAATTTTTACCTTTGTCATGATTCATTTCATTCACTTACCAATTTCAACTAAAAAAAGAAAAAAGTCAAAATCTCTCAAAATTTGTTAATTTCAATAAAAATTGAGTTGTGACGAATTGAAACACAAAATTAACCCTTCACAAATCAATATACCTAACTAATTTCAACGGTTAGGTCAGCTGTGAAAAATTCCTAAAACTAACTAATTTCAATAAAAAAAAATAAACCAAATGTTCTCTTCATTTGAAATATCATCAAAAAATTCCCAAAACTAACTAATTTCTATAAAAAAAAATTAACCAAATGTTCTCTTCATTTGAAATATCATCAATTTAATATTAAGCCTTTAGGCTGCGTTTGACATTAATTTTAAAGACTATAAAAGTAATTATAAAAGAATTTTAACGTTTTTAGTGTTTGGTAAAATTGGTTATAAACTAATCTATATAAAAGTACATTTTCAATTACTTTAATTTGCAAAAGTCATTAATAGTAGTTTTTCAATCTAGCTTTCTAAAAAATATGGTGGAGTTTCTAACTAACTATTTATCGTTCCATACCTCCATGTTGTTGAGACATGATTCACTATCAATCCTCATTTTTTTTTAATTTTAAATTTAATTTGTTTCTTAAGCCGTAATAATTTAATATTAACTTGCCAAACACTTTAAACTATTTTTCATCTTTAAAGATGAAACTTACCGAACACTAATTTACTTCGTATTACAGTTGATTTGCTTTATGCTAGTTGAGCTATGCTCATGTTGGCAACAAATAATTAATAGAAGGTAAATTTTGTAACAATTATGAAAATCAGTCCAATTTGATGAAATTGAATAGTTTATGTAAAAAAAATGATTTACCTTATAGATATGGGTGAAATTTTAATTTTATCTTTTTAACTAAATAAAAAAACCTTAATTTGATTCTTATTATATTTTTAAAATATAATTGGACGGGTATGTATAAATATATATTATACAACCAAAAAAAAAAAAAAACACTAAAAAGAAAAGCTAAAAAAAGATTCTTTTAAACTTTTATTTAACATATTCTTTTTGAAAATTCGATTTTTTGGTTGAACTTGATTGAAGGCAAAAGAGATGGTGGCTTTCTACTTGGTTGAGCATTTCCAATCGATTCTCGTTCGAAAATGGACTCTATCACAAACCTCCCCGGTTCGCAATCGCCGATCAACTTCTGGGTCAACCTGATTCCGATTTTCCGACAAGCCAGATTTCAATGGAAGACGCTTCCATGGATTCAATTGTTCACCAAACCGGCAACCTTAAACTTACAGGAGAACAACAAGGTACCTCGCCGATGACCTCAACGGAAAATTTCTCTCCGACATTTGTATCGGCCGGAAACCCCTGTTTGGACTTCTTCTTCCATGTAGTTCCACGTACACCGGCGAACAGTCTCATCTCGCGGCTGGAATTGGCTTGGATTCATGATCCATTGACGACTCTAAAAACTCATGTAATTTAAGAGGTGTGAGAGGGACGGGGAAGTCTGATAAAGAGGGGTTTTATACCTCTGCTCTTTGGCTAAACAAAAATCACCACAAAACCCTAGCTCTCAATCTTAGGGTTTTTGCTGATTTCAGCTACCTCAAAGACTTGTCTGAAATTCTCTATCGATTACTTGAAGGGCCGAAAATCCGAATCATTGCGAAGAAGGAGCGGAAGCATGGGAAGTGGCATAACAAATAGTCGTTGGAGAAAAATTTTGTGATGTTCAAGTGGGGGGTTTTGAGTAAACCAGAGATATCGGAGAAAGAGAAAGAGGGGTTGTTGGAGAATTTGGAGGAATTGGGGGACAAAGAGAAGGCCAGAGCAATGAGGAAGGCGAAGGAGATTGCGCAGAAAAGAAAAGCTCTAGATAGGTACCAAAATGATTTAGATTATCGTTTCTTGTATGATAGTGTATCTGATGTTTTTGCTAAGCTTTTGAAGTTAGATATTGGGTTTTTGAATTCTAGGGATAGTTTTAAGATTAGTTTAGCATCCAAATGGTGCCCATCAATTGATTCGTCTTATGATAAAGCAACTTTGATATGTAAGGGGATTGCGAGGTGAATTTTTCCGCGTGATTGCGATAAGGAATATGAAGGAATTGAGGAAGCTCATTTGTTTACAGGATATTAGATGGGTTGAAGAAGCAGGTTCTTGTTCCTTTACACAAGGCACTGGACATGCCAGAGGTTTATATGAGTTCCAATCAATGGGACTCCCTGCCTTATGGCAGAGTGTCGTCTGTGGCAATGAAAAATTACATAAAGTTGTTTTTGAAGAATGATGATGAGAGGTTTGACGATTACCTTGAACAAGTTCAGAGTGGGAAGGCAAAGATTGCTGCAGGAGCATTGCTTCCTCATGAACTTGTCAAGTCGTTACACGAGGAAGGCGATAACAAAGTCACAGAACTTCAGTGGGCAAGAATGGTGGAGGACCTTGCCAAGAAAGGGAAGCTCAGGAATTGTATTGCGATTTGTGACGTGTCAGGTAGTATGGATGGTATTCCAATGGAAGTGTCTGTGTCATTGGGGCTGTTAGTTTCTGAACTTAGTGATGATCCATGGAAGGGCAAGGTGATTACGTTTAGTGCAGATCCACAGCTACACTTGATTGAAGGAGATTCTTTAAAATCAAAGACAGAATTTATAAGGTGAATGGATTGGCATAAGAACACTGACTTCCAAAATGTTTTTGACCGGATTTTACAAGTGGCTGTAGAGGGAAACCTGAGCGAAGATCAAATGATCAAGAGGGTGTTTGTTTTCAGTGACATGGAATTTGATGATGCATCTGCGAACTCTGGTTCCAATTCTGATGTAGAGGGACAGGAAGTTAAGAGGAGCTGGGAAACAGATTATGAAGCAATAGTGAGGAAGTATAAAGCTAAAGGTTACAATAAAGTTCCGGAGATTCTGTTTTGGAATCTGAGGCATTTGTTGTCAACTCCGGTAATTGCTAAGCAGAGTGGAGTTGCACTTGTTAGTGGGTTTTCAAAGAATCTCCTGACCTTGTTCTTGGAGGAAGGAGGGGTTGTGAATCCTGAAGATGTGACATTAGCCATCTCTGGTAATGAATATAAGAAACTTGTTATTTATGATTAATAGGATAGAAACACAGATGAGTTTACTAGTATGTCTTTGAACAACCATGTTTCTAATAAAAGTCTTACTATAATGTCTACGGGAGCTATTACACAATCTCAATTTGGTTTTATCTATGGTTTGCTTGTCCATTTTCCCCGCCCCTAGAATTTGCTATTCTCTTTGGCGATCAAGTTTGCAGACTTGACAAAACACATTATTCTTTATCAACATTAGATCTATTGGATAGGGCTATATGTAACAAAGCCATGTGAAGATCACAATAACTTCAGTCTCATACTTCCAGGTATTCTCTCTTAACTTTTTACTATTATCGTTGTCTTTTTGTGAAAAATTCGAAGAGTTGGACTTTTTGTTTATGAGAGAGCTGAATTACATGAAGTGGGTTAATTACTCAAGCAAGAGGAGACCTATGAGTCTCTGACCTCTCTACTACACTAATCTTCATTTATTTTTCAGAAGAAGATGAAAAGAGCAGATAACTTTCCTTGGGCTTTAAAGTAGGTAAGCATTATAAGAAGTACAAACATGAAAAATAGCCAAGAAGAAAGGTTAAGTAGATATAATTTGCAAACACCATCGCCAAATGGCTCCACATTCCTGCTTTACATAAAAGAAAGATCAACACTAGAAGACTGCTAGAGCTTTTAGTAAAACCATAATCTCTCCCCAAAAAGCATAGAACATTGAGTTGCCAAAAGCTCTTATTTATGGTAATTAACGTAATTAGATTGCTTCACTTCAACACACAACTCAGTTGGATGTTGGTGGCTTGTAGGGAGGCTTGTATGGATATGGTGGCGGGTTGTATACGGGTGGTGGTCTCACTACTCTCGGCGGAAGAGATGGTCTGTCAATTGGCACTGGTGGCTTATGAACTTGAACCGGTGGTTTATATATTGGAGCCACCGGAGGTTTTGGTGGTTTGTAAATTGGAGCCACCGGAGGCTTAGGTGGTTTGTAAATGGGAGCCACCGGAGGCTTGGGTGGTTTGTAAATTGGAGCCACCGGAGGTTTTGGTGGTTTGTGAATGGGAGCCACCGGGGACTTAGGTGGTTTGTATATGGGAGCTACTGGAGGCTTGGGTGGTTTGTAAATTGGTGCCACCGGAGGTTTGGGTGGTTTGTAAATTGGAATAGATGGTGGGTGTGGAGGTTTAGGCTTCTCGACATAATCTCCGACGACCGGTTTGGTGAGAACCACCGTGAGCAGCACAAGAACTAGAGCTAACAGGTACGATGAAGAAGACATCTTTGTGGTTTTGTGATGAAGAGCTTGAAGAGAATGGCAGCTATTTATAGAACAAATATGAGGTAAATTATTCAAACTATTATTTTTTTTTTATTTAAAAAAAGTTAAAATACCAATTTGATCTATTTTGTTCCATTTTGATTATGTACTTTCAAATGTCTAATTTCAGCCCCTATATTTTCATTAAAGTTTAAAATTGGTCGCTACTATTAGTTTATCATTAATTTTTCTTAAGAAAATTTAGTCTCTATTAGCTTTTTTTCTATAAATTTTGAAAATATATTCACATTGTGTATTTTCTTGTATTGAAATTATTATTATTATTTAAACAATTTTGATAAAAAAAAAAAAAAAAAACTTCAAATTTATCATAAGGGCCAATTTTAAGTTTTATTGAATGTACATGACTAAAATTAGACATTTGAAAGTACAAAGATCAAATGGAACAAAACTCAAAGTGCTACCAAAATTGTATTTTAAAGGAAAAAAAAAAAAACCTTTTTAAGGCTACCAAACACATTTTCTTTTAAGTATGTGCGTGTGTCAACCGTCAATATTTGTTTTTGCAATACTTCAAATTACATTTTCATCTTTAAATGAGATTGTCTTTAATTATTGTAATAGTTGCTTTTTTATTTGCTATAGATGAAATGATTATTATTAAATTTAAATTACGAATTTGGTCCTTATGGTTTGGACAAAGTTAGAATTTAGTCTCAGTGGTTTTAAAAGTTAGAATTTCATATTTGTGATTCGATAAAATCTCATAAATAGTCCCTATAGTTTGATCAAATCTATGGAGACTAATTCTAACATTTAAAATTATAGAAACTAAATTCTAAATTTTCCAAAATTATAGGGACTAAATTTATAATTTAACCTATTATTAAAAACTAAGTTCTCAGTTATGTTTGGAGGGATTCTAAGAGTAATAATTTTTTCTTTTGAGTTCTAAGAGTAGTTATCTTAATGAATATATGTGAATGTATTCTATTATTATAATTTTTAAATTAATAATAGTTTTGGGATTTTTTAAATTCAAGATTACAGTTTGATTCTATATCTAAAATTTGAAATTTTGATATGAATTACCTAAAAGCTTGTTATAAAAAATTACTCATAAGAAATCTCAATTGTAATGGTCATTTTTCAGGAAAGGCCCAACTTTTAATTACTAAACCTTCAAACTTGCGTGAGTGTAAATATTTGGTTCTTTCGTCGCTCCTTTTAAAAAAAAAAAAAAACTCATCCAATAAAAGAGAAAAGAAAGAAAAAGTATCTTTTTCTTTATAAAAGAAAAAAGGCCATTTTCACTTTCCACGCACTCTTCTCAGTAAAATAAATTTTAAAAAAATGTTAATTTATAATTGAGTTAAAACACTTTTTAGAAAACAAAAAGATATGTATATTTTTCTTCGCGGAGGGAAGAGTTTTGTAGAAAACCTAATCTTATTACTTTATAATTGTAATTTTTATAAACAAATATTTATTACGTAATTAAAATTCAAATATAGAAGTTTCAAGTTTGTATAATAGATATCTAAATTGTAAGAATTATCTAATAAATTTATAAATTTTTAATTTTGTGTCTAATAGGATATGTACATATTTAACATTTTTTAATATATTTGACATTTTCTAAAATTAATGGATTTATTAGACATAAAATTGAATTTAGTATCTAATAGGACCCTAAACTCTCAAATTTTGTGTCTGATAAGTCTGTGAATTTTTTTTAAAAAAAATGTCAAATAGGCCAAAGACTTATTAGATATAAAATTGAAAGTTTAGAAACTTATTAGACATCTTTTAAAGTTTAAGGGCTTAATAGACACAAAATTGAAAGTTTAAAGAACTATTAGACACTTTTTAAAGTTCAATAAGATATAGATTTAAAGTTTCATAGACTAAAATTGTAACTTAAGCTAAATAATAATATAAAATGAAATGAAAAAAAGAGTAGGAAATATAAAAGCAATTAAATAAAGTAAGGGTTTGTCGGCAGTGAAGTATGAAACTAGATAGGTATAAGAGCATAAAAAGTAGGAACTTTTTTTTATTAATATTGTAGATTTTCAAACTTATTATAAAAATATTGTATTTTCTAAACTATTTATATTAATATTGTTGTTTTAATGGTGTGGAGGATGGCCGTCTCTTTAAGAGACGACCATCCTCCCGCGTGTGGATGGTACGACCAAGTCTGGATTTTTTTTTTTATAAAAAATAGACAGGTAGATGATCGTCTCTTGAAGAGACGACCATCACATAATATTTACCATTTATTACAGTTGGCATATTGGTCAGTTGTCCACTCTAAAATGTAAGAGGCCCATGTTCGAGCATTGTGTTATGCAGTTTTCAAGCTTTTATTTCTTGTTTCCTCCAATTGCTCTCTTTCTTTTTTTCCTTTCATTTTTCATTTCTTCTTTTTCCTTTATTTATGCTCGAACCTGGGCCCCTTACGTTTTAGAGTGGACAACTGACCAATATGCCAGCTGTCATAATTGGTAAACATTATTTGATGGTTGTCTCTTCAAGAGACAACCATCCACCTGTCTTTTATTTTTTCTAAAAATCCAGACATGGTCGTTTCTTTAAGAGACGACCATCCTCTACGCCATTAAAATAACAATATTAATATAAATAGTTTGAAAAATACAATAATTTTATAATAAGTTTGAAAATCTATAATATTAATAAAAAAAAAGTCCTAAAAAGCAGTGAGAACAAAGAAAAGTGGAAAATGTTGACAATTGAGCCAATGGATTCAAATTTCAAACTTTGGTTTATTTTTTTCTCTGCTCATGTTTCAATCAGTGAAACCTAACGTGCTACTAACACAAATAAAGATCTTTGGGCCAAATTGAGCCTAGTAACCTTGAATATGGGTTGAATGAATAAGGCACCAATTACTATTCTAAAAGTCGAAGGTGTGATTCCCACATGAACTAAAAAAAAAAGTAGGTTATCGAGAGGCATTTGGTGATCTTTTGTTTATTATTTCTTATTTTCTTTTCTTAGGTAAGGAAAATAAGATTGCATATAACATAGTTACATAACTCAGCGATTAAGATATTTACTTATTCTCTTATTCTCTTGAGGTCAGAAATTCAAATCCTCACTCCAAATTATGTTTCTTATTTGTTGAAAAGAGAAACATTAATGTGTTTGATTTAAAAGAAATAAAAATTTCAAATAAATTTTTTTAAAAATCGTTTTTTAATGTTATATTAGGTTTTTTTTTTAATATTCATTTTGCCTTTTATAAGTACAAAAAAAATGGTAAAATAATATTTTTATTTATGTTTTTGAAAAATTGAAAATGAGAACAAGAAACTTGATTTTGTTGTTTCTAAATTTATTTGCAGTTTTGGGAATGCTTCTTAAAAACGAAAACTGAAAAAAAAGAACAGTTATACTAAATGCTTATGTTTCTAAACAATTGTAAACAAGAAACAAAAACGTTACCAAATGACACTTGAATATTTGAATCCTTACTTACACATTTAATGTTAAATGTATTTGTTCACACGTGATTTCAAGAAAGAAAGAGAAATGAGACACGTGTAATTAAATTTAATTTTTGTATTAATCTTGTGGGTGTGGTACAATCTCTAATTTGTTTATCTGATTCTTTTTCTCTCATGTGCAAATGTCTCGAGGGCTTTGTAGCTTGTTCTTGAACGTTGACTTGTCTCGATGGCTTCACAGCTTGTTCTCAAATGTAGACTTGTCTCAAGGGCTTCACAGCTTGTTCTCGAACGTAAACCTGTCTTGAGGGCTTCGCAGCTTGTTCTCGAACGTAGATCTGTCTCGAGGGCTTCGCAGCTTGTTCTCGAATGTAGATTTATCTTGAGAACTATGCAGCTTGTTCTTGAGATTGAAGCTTCAATCAATATTTAGGGTCTTCAAGTCTTGAAGAGTCTTTGGTAGACTCTTCAAGACTTGAAGAGTCTTTGGTCTTCAAGGAGTGTTCAACACCTAAGAACTTCAAGGAGTGTTTGACACTTAAGGACTTTATGGAGTGTTTAGCACCTAATGACCTCAAGGATTCTTTTTGAATTCTCTGGAGAATAAAATTTCTGAACCTCACAAATGAGGGAGAACTCTTCTATTTATAGAGCTTTCCATGACATGTGGGCTTGGGCTTTAATGACCTTTGGGCCTAACCATGAACTTGAGCTTTGGTTGTCTTTGGGCTTAACCATTTGGATTTGGGTTTTATTTAACTTTGACCCAAATTCCATATAATCTAATTTGACCAAAATAAATTTAATTGTTTAGTTAAATTGTCATAATGAAGACATGTGACCTTTTAATTTTAGAATTCGCTAAATTTTGTCTTCAAATTAAATTTGGGACACATGTCAATTTATAATTGGTCTCAAATTTAATTATTTGTAGTTTTGCCATTAATTTAGAATAGTGACGTGGCAATTGGGGATTGGCCGAAATTTCTCTATCAACAGTATTTTTTTAGTTCAACATGTAGGAGTAGAGATTCAAATTTAAGACCTCTTAGTTGAGGATATATGTCTTAATTAGTTGAGTTATGTTCAGTTACGTATTTTTTAAGAAAATGCATGTTTGGAACTTTAATTTTTTATGCTTTATTCAAGTACATCATTAAAACATGTGTATGACCTTAATGTATGTGTTAATTTTTCAATTCCTTTATTAATATTCTAAGATTTAATTATGCTCTTAATCTCTTTTTTCCATCAGCATCGATACGAAGATCATGTAAGATTTAAGGAATATGATATACAAATATATAACATGTATATTTTTTATGAGTTTGACCATTACCGTTTATCAATATAGTAACATTCTATAAAATATTTGCTAACATGATTATAATTCAACTGACATAAAACTTGTATCTTTGATCAAAAGGTTAGAGGTTCAAATATTCCACCTCACATATGGTAAAAAAAAACTATAAAACATTTATTTCATAAATTTTGTAAACAAAAATGTAATGAGAACTTTTTATTTTTACATATATGTTATATTACGTTCTTTTAATTAATTAGGTTTGAGTTTTTTTTTTTTTTTCCTCTGACCTTTTTACGAAGTTTAAACTTGGAATTCCACCGTGTATTTGTGATGTAATGTTCTAAAAAGAAAGTTATAATGGCATTTAAAAAAAAAATATTTGTGAATTAATTTTTGAATCTTTTTAAAATTTTCTTTTATTTTTTTCTTGTCTCCCATTGCAAAATGTTTTCTATATGCTTTTCCTTCGCTCTCCCTTTTAATTCTCTCTTTGGATTTGGAGGGGGAGTAGCAACTACTACTATACGCCCTTCTCGAATCCTTATGATATTTTTCTTTTATAGACTCATACTGTAATTAATTTCTTCTCTAGCTTTGTTTTGGAGCCTGATATAATCTTTTTTATTTAAATATATAATTTAGTCGAAGGAATATTTTTTCAAATGAGTCCTTGTTACTTTAAAAGACTAAGGAGGAAATTAAAAAAAAAAAAAATCAAAACATTAGAAAGTAAAGTACATACAAGGTTATACAAGGTTTTAAATGTTAATGTCGATACATATTTATGGAAAAAACCATTAAAATAAAAGGAAAATTAATAAAATATTGAAATTAACAAATAAACCTAATTTCATCTATATATATATATATTGTATGGTATAATGGAGATGTTAAGTCACCTCATATGTCTTTGTCGAACATATAGATATATAGAAAAGTTAATGAAAATATTTGACACAATGAATGAAAATTTAATAGGGATAATGGCATGAATGACCAAATTTAAATGCTCATTTTGAAATATGGCACGAGACTTTTTATTGAATAAATGGCCAGATGATTTTTTTGAATTTTTAAATAGAATTTATCAAATGAAGAAAATGTCCCTAACAAAATATCTAACCAAAATAATGAAATTATGGAGTAATCATATCAAATCTACAATTCAAATCAAAACAAAACCAATTCCCTACAAATCCTTAAATCAACGAATCATTGGCCATAAAAAAAATCAAAATTACATAATAATTAAAAATCTATCTAATTGATTAATCAAAATGATTATAATGATAATTTGATAAATATTCTTAAATTTGAAAATACCAAATTATTAAAAAAAAAGGCTTTCACCTAACAGTTCTAAATGAATTTATAAAAACTTGTAATGCATAAACACAAATACCTGATATTCACAAGTGGAAAACCGTTAGGTTGATAAAATCACATAACATTTACCTTAAAAGCTTAAAAAAAATAATGTCAAATCCTAACCTGCAACAATCAAATCAAAATTAAAAACTCTACCTCTTCATTCAACATGAAAAGAGATAAAATAAAATACTAGGTATTTTGTTGGAAGTAAGACGAAAAAAAAAAAAAAAGAAGAAAGCATAAATCGAAGAAAATAAAATACCCTCTATACGAAAAGAGATACAAAGACGACTTGCTAATTAACATAAAATTAATTAATGAGTAATGTTGTTGCCAAAACTGGCTAGGAAAAAAATCTCACCTAACCTTCATGTGCCTCAATGGAAAATTTGTAATTCGGGAGAAAAATGTGACCTGCAAAAGAGAAAAAAGTTGGGCACCAGTGTGGCCGTTGCCACACTAGCTCCGATGCTTAAGTCAGAAAAGATGAAAAGTATAACAAAACTAGATTTAGAGACTGAACGTTAAGTTGAACTCCCTTTCTTTGAGTCATAATGACATGTTTATAAGATCCTCTTTACCTAGGTTTTCTATATTCCTTTTTACTTTATCTTGTTTCAAAGTATTTGATTAAGTCCAAATTTTACCCAAGGCATTATCCCCCACTCCCTAATTGGGATTCATAGTTTGACTTTTGATTGGTTATAGGTCGGACATATGGAGCCCAACTTGGGAGTAGAACCTTTTAATCAAATTTATCTTTTTTGAGACATTCTCCATCAGGCCCTGTTGGACTGCTTTCATTTAGGTTTAGGTGCTTTTGAAGCTTTGTCTTCAGTTACCTCTGTGATCTAATTTAAAGTCTTGTGATTTCTTTTGTTAGGATTTATGCCTTAAAGCCTCGCAATTAATGATAATTAAGAATAATTATGATTATTTTATTTGCAATATAATATTATCCATTATATGAAAAATTCAAGGTTATTAGTGTAATTTTGAACAGTATATGGTTGACATACGAGATGATTATGTTCAAGAAATAACCTAAAGGGTCATAGTATATGAATAAGGTTGGGTGCCTTATCCTGGTAACACTATTGGTTGCCCACTTTGTAATAGTTACAAATGATTTGATCCAAATTGTTTATGTGAAGACATGTGAATGGGAGTATCTTATATAATGAGTTTACCTAGGTTTTCTATATTCCTTTTTACTTTATCTTGTTTCAAAGTATTTGATTAAGTCCAAATTTTACCCAAGGCATTATCCCCCACTCCCTAATTGGGATTCATAGTTTGACTTTTGATTGGTTATAGGTCGGACATATGGAGCCCAACTTGGGAGTAGAACCTTTTAATCAAATTTATCTTTTTTGAGACATTCTCCATCAGGCCCTGTTGGACTGCTTTCATTTAGGTTTAGGTGCTTTTGAAGCTTTGTCTTCAGTTACCTCTGTGATCTAATTTAAAGTCTTGTGATTTCTTTTGTTAGGATTTATGCCTTAAAGCCTCGCAATTAATGATAATTAAGAATAATTATGATTATTTTATTTGCAATATAATATTATCCATTATATGAAAAATTCAAGGTTATTAGTGTAATTTTGAACAGTATATGGTTGACATACGAGATGATTATGTTCAAGAAATAACCTAAAGGGTCATAGTATATGAATAAGGTTGGGTGCCTTATCCTGGTAACACTATTGGTTGCCCACTTTGTAATAGTTACAAATGATTTGATCCAAATTGTTTATGTGAAGACATGTGAATGGGAGTATCTTATATAATGAGTTTACCTAGGTTTTCTATATTCCTTTTTACTTTATCTTGTTTCAAAGTATTTGATTAAGTCCAAATTTTACCCAAGGCATTATCCCCCACTCCCTAATTGGGATTCATAGTTTGACTTTTGATTGGTTATAGGTCGGACATATGGAGCCCAACTTGGGAGTAGAACCTTTTAATCAAATTTATCTTTTTTGAGACATTCTCCATCAGGCCCTGTTGGACTGCTTTCATTTAGGTTTAGGTGCTTTTGAAGCTTTGTCTTCAGTTACCTCTGTGATCTAATTTAAAGTCTTGTGATTTCTTTTGTTAGGATTTATGCCTTAAAGCCTCGCAATTAATGATAATTAAGAATAATTATGATTATTTTATTTGCAATATAATATTATCCATTATATGAAAAATTCAAGGTTATTAGTGTAATTTTGAACAGTATATGGTTGACATACGAGATGATTATGTTCAAGAAATAACCTAAAGGGTCATAGTATATGAATAAGGTTGGGTGCCTTATCCTGGTAACACTATTGGTTGCCCACTTTGTAATAGTTACAAATGATTTGATCCAAATTGTTTATGTGAAGACATGTGAATGGGAGTATCTTATATAATGAGTTTATGTAAGACTAGACCACGAAATATTTAATCTCTTTTTATAAATCCGTTAATTAAGAATATTAATATTTCATCAGGATGATCATATGCAACTCGATCTTAATCCTGAGTGAGTTATGAACTCTTACCTGTGAGGGCTTGTCCTTTAATTTGCATGGGTGAGAGTGGCTTTTGTAGCCGATTCAATATGTCTACCATTTTAGGAACTTGACCAAATAGGGAGCTGAGAACATAATCTCACAAGATGGAATTCACTCTTTCCCATATAGGATAAGTAGATGAGTAGTTCCCTTAAGTGCTGATTTTGGGACTTGAACAATGGGGCCCCACCCTCTCACTTGCCCGAAAGGGACTTAGTTTATAATTAGATTATAAACAGATTGTTCATTAGAGGATCAGTGGTACTTAAGGTGCAAGATGTAATTATAGGGGTAAAACGGACTTTTGACCCAACTATAATTACGACAACTCGTGAATGATCGACTTACATGTAATTATTATATTTATGGACACAACTTGTCTTACAGTGTATAAGAGTGCAACTCTAGGTCTATAGTGGAGTGACCTAAAGTTAATGAATGAAAATTAATTAATTAAAGAATTTAATTAATTGATTTTGTATCATTGGAGCTTATAATCTGTAGGTTCATAAGGTCTCATTGCTAGCTCATAGTAACACTAAAAGATCAATTTAGTTGAAAGAAAAATTTGAAATATTCAAATTAATATTTAATATATTAGATATATTAAATATATAAGAGGAAAATATTTTTATTGTATTTGATACATTAAATATTAAAATAATTAATGTATATTAGATACATTAAATAACAAATATTTATTTATATTTATAAAATTGAATAAGATTCAAATAAATAAATATCATAGGAGATTTGAATGAGATTGAAATAAATATAGGATATATTTTAATATATTAGATATTAAAATATAATATTTTAATTATGACAAATATTTTCCCTTGGTCTCTATAAATAGGATCATTGGGTTGAGTAATTAGACACAACACATATCTCATCAATAGATAATTAGAGAATTCTCTCAACCTCTTATTCTTCAATTCCTTGTGGATTTTCTTTCAAGAGGCTCTCATAAGCCTTGGTCCTGTGTTCGAGTCATAACCAGGAAAATTTTATGGAGGAGATAAAAATATGCCAGAAATATCTCCATATTTACTCCAAGTAAGTTTGCTTAACCTTAAGTTTTAGTTTAATTTTAAATAAAATCAAAGACGATTCAATGCTTCCGTTGCGGAGTGAAACATTCATTCCTTCAACTTTTTGTTTGATAGGGAGGCATATCCCCTTTTCTTACTTTTTGTTTGATAGGGAGACATATCCCCTGTCTTGCCTTTTGTTTGATAGGGAGACATATCCCCTATCTTGCCTTTTGTTTGATAGGGAGACATTAAGGGTGTGCATGGTTTGATTTGGTCCAATTTTAGGCAAAATTGGTGACTGAACCAAATACCTCAATTATGAAGAGTCTTAAACCAAGAAAAACTTAAACTTCCTCTGTTTGGTTAAAAACCAAACCAATCGGTTTCGGTTCCAACTAGTTCGATTTAGTTTTTAATCGATTTTTTCCCTCACATTGCAAAAAGATAAATGAAAGATAGAAATGATACAGAGTGAGAGAGATGAGGCACGAGTGTAGATTTCAGTTAGAAATTGAGAAAGGAAGAGACAAAGTAAAAGATAAGAGTTTGAACTGGCAATTTCGAATGGGCATTTATCAGCGTCGTCTGCATGTTCCAATAGATGAAGAGGCTAGAAACGACGAGGAATAGATGGCCGTGAGAGAGTAACGGGCGGCGGCAGAGAGAGGGTCGAAAATGATAAATGGAGAAGAACCCCAACCATAGAAAATGGAAAGTTTTAGGACCACAAATAGAATGATTTTGAAGAAAGAAAAGAACCCAATACCTCATATGGCCATGATCATCATCATTGATTCTAGTGAGGGGCGGCAATGAAGAGAAGGTCAAAAGTGGGTGAGAGAACATCAATATAGAGAGAGTCGAAATCAGAACGTGGGTGAGGGAGGGAAAGGGGGAGAGGGAGAGGGTGAGGAAGAGAGAGAGAGGAAGGAGAAGGGGTTGCTGTAGAAGAAATGAAAATTAGGTTACAAAATTATTAGAATCTAAGGGTTATGAAAATGAAATGGGCTTTGGGCTTTAGGCTTTGGACTTTTCTAGGTTGTGGGCCTTTAAGTAAACTATTGGGTTAGTTGGGGTTTTTTTTAAGTTATTTATAAAGTTTCGATTGTGTTCAGTTCAGTTATTTTGGTTTTTTAAAAAGTTAAACCATAAACCGAACCGAAAATCGTTATTTTTAAAGGGATAAATCGAGAAAATTAATTTATTTATAAAAAAAACGAACTGAACTAGTTGGTTCGACTCGATTTTTGCACACCCCTAGGAGGCATATCCCCTTTTTTGATCTAATGAAAGCCCCATATTTTCATTCTTTGTTGTTCTTGTTCGTTTTGGCATGAGGTTTTCCTTATGTTTTGTTTTTAACTAGGTGTGAAATTTAATGTCTTTTACCAAAAACTTTTTCCTTTGGCTAGATTGTGATCCGTTCAACATATCCTTGATTTTCTCAATTCAAGTGTGCAAGGTACAACACTCTCGTTCCCCACAGATGACGCTAACTGTTGTTGCCAAAATCTTGTCAGGAAAAAAATCTCATCTGACCTTCATGTGCCTCAACGGTAAATTTGTAATTTAGGAGAAAGAGGTGACCTGCAAAAGAGAAAAAATTTAGGCACTGGTGTGACGCTTTCCACACCAACTTTGATGCTTAAATCAGAGAGAAAGAAAAGTATGACAAACTAGAGTTTAGAGATTGAGGGTTAAGTTGAACTCTTTTTCTTTGAGTCATAATGACGTATTTATAGGATCATTTTACCTAAGTTTTCTATATATATTCCTTTTTCGATTAGGATAGAAGAGGTTTCCCCTTCTATCTTGCTCTTATCCTTTTTACTTTTATCTTGTTTTGAAGTACTTGATTAAGTTCATATTTCACCCATAATAAGTAATATTGAAAATCTAATTTTATTGTAATCTTTTTATTAATAAATGACTATTTAAGTAAAAAAAAAAACATTAGAAATTAAGAAACATGATCTCAAATCTCCCATCTTGGGCAAACTACCACAAAAACAACCACCATCCAAATAACTGCAAGAAATGAACTTAACGCACATTCACCAAGGTTTTGGTTGAAATATTTATAGATAAACTCCATAAATTAAAGAAACCTTCAGATCTCATAGCTTAAACTAAATCCAACAAAAAATCCCTACAGTCAGCGTGGAAGGCTGATTAGCGATGAACCAAGGGGATGTGCGTGCATTATAGGCGGGGCAAAATCATTTGGGCCACGTGGAATGCACGTGTTGCCATATTTCTTTTTTATTTATTTTTTTTTTGTGTGTGTGAATATTTTATAAACTGGACATTTTGTCCCAATTAAATAACCCGAGTACATATTAATTTCAATAGCTTTGATTTGCGAGAGAAGTAAATCTAATTATTGGGTCGGACTCTTGCCCAAGCCCAAGCCCAAGCCCAAGCCCAAGCCCAAGCCTAGTAGGCCCAATTTACCATTTGGGTTTAGGTGGGGTCGGACAAACTTTAATAACCAAGTTCAACATGTAGCTTGTAAGCACAAGAGTGAGGAGTTACCACTTATAATCAACTGTTTATATGCTTAACCACCTTAGTTATGATAGTCAAATAGAATTCACTTTTTAAAGTTTTTGGCTATTCAATCCATTCTAGTGACATGACAAAGGGCTATACTCAGTAAAGAGTTGATTCTTTCTTTTAAAAAAATTATACTGTAAATGAAGTATGTGGTTCGACCGGACCCCATGACTCGTGATGAAGAAGAACAAATACTGAATTCCTTGAATTATACTTAAGTTAACAAGCTAGTTATAGAGTGGATACGATAGATTTTGATTATTATTTTAAAACTTATCTCCTTTTATTTTAGTTAAATCACAAGCTTAATCTTTAAACTTTCAGGTTGTGTTTAATAGGTCCTTAAATTTTAAAAAATGTCCAATAAATTTCTTAAACTTTTAATTTTGTATCTAATAGATTCATGAACATTCAATTTTGTATTTAATAGACGTCTAAGCCATTCAACTCTATTTAAAATGCTCGGACATATTAAACATAACTCTAAAAGTTCAAGTACGAACTTGTAATTTAACATATTTTTTGTTTTCCTGTTGTACAAGAGTTTAGTTAATAATAATAATAAATACCCAAAAAGACAAACGAAGTCTAAAATAAAATTTCTTACATCAATACTTGATTTTTGTGTTTCCTTAGATATATAATAATTGAGAATTCTTGGAGAGCTGAACTATTGGTGGACGCATCCAAAATATTGTTTAGAGCACGGAAAGATCAGATAAAAGAAAAGGCCAACATTTCATTTTTCTTGGAAAACATATTGGAATTAATAAAATTATATGAAGTAGTAGAAAATCAAAACTGTATCGAGTCAGGTTTTTGGGTGACCTACGAACCTCACCTTTGTCGGCAGAGCAAAAAATCGACACTCTTTGAATAATGAGTCTATGCCATTAAGACTAACAATGGACAAAAGAGGTCTCAATTCAACCAAGAACTTGACATATTGATGTATGATATATATTTGAAATTTCAAATTTTGGTCTCATATGGATGCTCTTTTCTTCTGTCACTTCAACCTAACCTACTATTTCTTGGACAAGTTTGAAAATGCAATAAATGTCTCCAAATCGGTTAGAACTAGGAAAAAGATTACGAATTTATAAGATACTAATAATATCTGTTTTGTCAACCTGATTATATTTCAATTGGTTAATGTATTTATTATTGGTAAGTTGAATGACTGAAGAAGAGGTCGAAAGGTCAGGAGTAACCGTTGTCGTTGTCAGATTAGCTAGGACTACGATGGAAGATGCAAGAAAACCCTCTAAGGAAATTTAGAGAAAAACTCATTAGATACCATATAGACTTGAGAGTAAATAAAACTTGCATGACTCTATTGTCGTTAAACGTAAAGAATATATCTCTGATCAAGAAGTCAGAGGTTTAAATCTCACTCCATATGTCGTTAAACTTAAAGAAATATATGCTTAAAAAAAAGCTTAGAGTAGGAGAGCGTCTTAAAGAATGAAAAATGTGAAAGAACTTTTACGGACAATATGATATCAATATTAAGTCTTCATTGTATGCAAAGTAAAAAACTTTTACGGGTGGAGACTTAATTTTTTAAATTTTCAAAAGAAAATGCAAAAATAACTATTTATTTTTATTATTTTTTATTTGAGTTCAACGACATGCAAATTCAAATCACTCTTAAATTATCATAGAAGTTATTGCAAAACTACACTTTGTGCTTTCTATTTGAGCAATTATCTCTTCAAATTTATGAAACCATTGTGATTAAACTTCATCTTTATCACTCTTATAGTTGCAACTTAAAAGATGAGAAAATCATTTATGTATTAAAATGATTTTATTGCTACAATTACACTCCAAATTCTAAACCTTAAACCACACTTAATAAACTAAGATTGAATTACAATGATTTTATAACTTTCAAAAGGGTAATTGATCAAAATAAAAATTCTCAATTAATTAAACTCAAGCATGTACGAAGTTATAATAGTATGATATAATTACAACAATCTTATAACTTTCAAAAGAATAATTGATCGATGGAAAGTTCACAATTAAACCCAAACCACTAACAAAGTTATAACACCAGGGTTTTATTGCAACAATCTTATAATTTTAAGGAAACAATGGTAAGCTTGAATGTATGATTTTAGTATCCCAATAATTTTTGGTGATGGCTTTTGCAGTAATGATGAATAATTAAGTCAAACTATAATAAAAGAGGTCCATTTTGGACTGTTAGACAGATATATCAGATGTAGTGTGATGGGATCAGTGACTCGAATATATTGAAAAATCATATCTTCATCAATTCTTAGCGTCCATGCAATATTCCATATTATTTCTTTTTTAATCATATTTTTGGTGAGTGTTGAAGAGTTTTTAAGTTTGCATTTGGTGGGTGATATGAAAAAAAGAAATTTAGGCCACGTTTGATAATCATTTGGTTTTTTGTTTTTATTTTTGAAAATTGTGTTTATTTTCTCATTATTTCTTTACAATGAGTTTCATTTTTCTTAATAAAACATTTGAATTTTTAGCCAAATTCCAAAAATAAAAACAAGTTTTTGAAAACTACTTTTTTAGTTTTCAAAATGTGGCTTGGTTTTAGAAAACATATGTAAAAAAGTAGGATAATAAATCAGGGAAACCCATAATGGAAGTAGTATTCATTAGGCTTAATTTTTAAAAACTAAAAATAAAAAATCAAATGGTTATCAAACAGGGTCTTAAAACAAGGAATTTAATGAAAATCAGAAAGTCAAAGATGTATTTCATGTTTTCAATATTTTAATTTATTTGCGTTTGATAGCAAATTTAGAAACTGGATCCAAATTTAACAATGGTTCAAAATGTGTTTGATAATATATTTATAGACCATAAAAACAGTTCTAATTACCAACTAAATATTAGGTTGAATCTCAATTATCATTAATTAATTTATGAACATGTTTTATGTTATAAATTTTATATAATTATTATTATACAATATCATATAATTTAAATGAAATGATTTTATAACATTAAATACTATATTTATTAAAGTTTTTATATTTTAAAATGTAATTTTTATTAAGATTACATGGGGTTCCAACAATTTTGCATTTTAAAATTTCAAATTCAAAATATAGATATACTGAAAACATAAAAATATTATTTTCAAAATTTTCACTACTTTGAGTCATAGAATCCAAAAACAATTTTTATAAACAAATTTGGCGAACGCATAATCGTGAATTTAGTGAATCTGAAAACATTAAAAAAAAAATCTAAATTGCATACCAAACAAGCCCTAAATTAACGGTTTTACTTTATTGAAGAAATTTGTTATAGTATTGATTGAAACATAATTCAATTAGTCAAGACATTAGTACAAGCTTTTTTAAAAAATTTGAAGTGTGATACTATAAAAAATTATATATTTTGTAATCGTCATTCTACTAATATGTATAAAATTCTATTTTAATCCTTAGGTTATGAAATTTCTATGGTACAACATTATATTAGGCGCAAATATATTTTTCTTTTACTTTATATATATGTATTTTCAACTAAATGTATATCAAGTTTAGTATCAAACTTAAAATTAGGTGATTTAAGAATTTGGCATACCCTATCAAGTATTAAGGCACTGTTTAATAAGCATTTTGTCTTTGATTTTCTGTTTTTTAAAATTATATTATACCTTTTTCGTCACAATTTTTTGGTAAGATTTTCACCTTCCTTAAAAACACATTTGAATTCTAAGTCAAATTTCAAAAACAAAATTAAAATTTAAAAACTATTTTTTTTTAGTTTTCAAAATTTAACTTGGTTTTTGAAAACATTTTTAAAGTAAGTACTAAAGCAAGAATACCATGAGTAGAAGTAGTGTTTATAAGCTTAATTTTTTAAAATAGAAAACACAAAAATTAAATGGTTATCAAACGAGCCTTAAAGATTTAATTTTAAACTAGTCTCTTTGAGTTCTTTATATTGTAATAATTATTTCCAAAGAACAATCATTACATGTCTTACACTAAAATATTTCACATCATATCATATTGTAAAATATATTTCATATCATATCAAATTACTAAATACAGTAAATAATTTGAAGAATTACTTATCTATTGTGATAGTAAGTTTCATAAAATTATACTTAGAAGAAGCTTCAACTATTATGAAGAACGCCAAAGTTAGCATAACTCAACTGGTATATCGAATGTGTTAACGATTAAGAGGTCTGTGGTTCGAATTTCTCCAACTCCCTATTGTACTAAAAAAAAAACTATTCTTAAGAACAAATGAAGAAAATAATAAAAAGGAATATCTCTCTCCATGATTTGTACATTTTTTTTAATATTAAAATGAGCAAAAATAAGTACACAAATACACAGTAACCTATAATTGGTGAAATTCAATTTATGAACTTTTTTTTTTTTTTTTTTTTTTTTAAGTTGAGAACGACATTTGGTTATTGTCTAGAGGTAGTGATTTTGTCCCTTAGCTTTATCACATATAATAATTTAGTACGTGGTTTAAAATTTATAACGATCCAATCTCTAAATTGTAGTATATAACGATTTAGTTCTTTTAGTTTGAACTTTTAAATTGTTCTAAAAAAATACCCTTGAAAAGGTTTCTGTGAAATTTATATGAACAAAAATTGACGCTATAACTAATATACACAAATTGAAAGGTGTATACATGATATCATTTACAACATTAATCACATAAATTGATGTGTGACGGTTGATATGTAAAATTTGATTATGTGAATAATGTTCCAAATGAAATGACAACGATATATTTTGAGTTGAACATAACATTGATCTTAGTCTTTAGCTGAAATTGAGTTGTAAATGATGTTACGTTCACTTTTTAACTTTTAGAATCAGATGCCAAGCCAATTTTCGACATACATTTTAATGGAAAAACTCTCCAAGAGTATTTATTTTTCATAATAATTTCAAAGTTTTAGGATTACAATGAAACTTTTCAAAATATATATAGGGGCTAGATTTGTAACGACTCGAATTCCTACGACTTTCTAAACGCAGAAGCACGACCTAGTTACCTCGTTCATGCCCGAAATTTCGGCAGCATGACGGCGTAACTACAAGAAACCAAAATTTTACAAAGACCTGGAAAGAGATATAAACACTTCTATGTTTCAGATCACAGACTCAGCATCCACCAAACTACGATAAATGATGCTAGCTCAATTAACAGACAACCAAATCTAAAAGCTTCTAACTAGACACACGAAGCTAAAGAATATTTAAACTTTACAGACCGACAACCAACAGGGAACAAAGAAACAAAACTAAAGGCTAAACATAGAAAAGAAATTTGGTGGAGCCTCCATAGTCTCGTCAAGTCGTCGCCTGTGTCATCCACCCCGAGAATGTGCACAATCTGCAAAACAAACAAAATAGCAAGGATGAGTATAAACATACTCAGTAAGTAGCCCACTTAAGGGTCCAAAGTTTAAAGGAACCATACCAAGCTCTTACTCACACTCGTGCTTAGATTCCAAATACTTCCTTCAATTATTTTAAGAGTCCATTTAACCTTTCACAACATTCACTACTACCTGATCCTAATTTCGTGTCATACCTGCGAGTCATGTAACCTAGAACCCAAACCTTTGAAGGTCTATAACCCTCACACTCATCTCAATAGAGAAATCACCCATAGGCTAGCATACAGGCGCTAGGGAACGCATTCCCTACGCTCAACATACTGGGGAATCATCTCTCAGCTAGCACACGGCAATAGGAAACGCATCCCTATGCTCAACACAGTGGGGAATCACCCCTAAGCTAGCTCATCGGCAATAAGGAACGCATTCCTTATGCTCATCACATCATGATAGCCACACAGGCAACCAGGGAACACATCCCCTCAGCTAGCATACAGGCAATAGGAAACGCATCCCTATGCTCAACACAGTGGGGAATCACCCCTAAGCTGGCTCACAGGCACTAGGGAAACGCATCCCCTATGCTCATCACATCACATACGTTCTAGGCTTACAAACTCGCACGAAAGGACAGAGTTAGGGTAGGTAGCACCAAACTAACGGGCCTTTGCACTTTCCCAATGCATTCAAGACCTCTCGGGTCATCCACCATACCAAAATCATTCATCATTTCCAAACCATATTCACAACCTGAACCGAAGTTCAAAAACACATACAAAGGGAATCATCCCCTAATTCACATAAACAAAGAGAGGAAGCAACCTTCAAGCCTTTCCAACATTTACAACGTCTTACGCCTCATATATATATATAGGCGAGACACAAATTCTAACGGACCAATCCGAAAGGCTACTTACTTCTTAGGTCAACACTAAAACAACCCATTTCTCTTTCTTTTAAAGAAGTTATTCGTGACCTATGATCCAGGTCCACCTCTCATTAAACAACCACAATCGTATCATGGTGATCTTTTGCTATAGACCACAAACACAGATCTCAAGTAAGAACTACCCTAGTTCAATGGTACTTCTAAACAAGAACTACACGTAGCCATAACCCATACCTATGTCATTGACATAAAGTCCTTCAATCCATTAGTCCAGAATTTAAATCCTCTAACCATGCTAGGACTCAAAACAACCAACGCCCTTCCATTCACATTCAAACACATCAGATTAATGTGTTCTACCTCAGCCCTTAACCAAGCCCAAACACTTACAACATTTAATTTAGTACCACTATCTATACTTTTATGCTTACGGGGGAAAACATAATCAACTTTATTCATAACCTCAGACACATTTTCATCCTTTGTTTGTAACTTTGAATCCCTTAACGAAATTAGCAACAAGTTCAGGCAATCTTAAGCCCAACACGATAATTCTCCTATTAATTTAACCAACCTCGACATCTTTCACATGTTCATATTTAGGTAAACACGATTGTTCACAATTCACCACAAACGTGTTTGAACTCATCCAAACATAACCTTGGGCAATTTCTTAGGTATTTCATACTTTAACATGATAAAATCGCAACTTTAAGCCCCAATTTCCATTATAACCTCAACTTAAGCCGCTTTAGCTCAAGACTACTTCTAAACATATCTACTAATCATTTCATATCTCATAACACCGCTTTCAAGCATGGTTTCACAATTCGCAATTTATCAAACATAAATCTAAATCATTTAAAAATTTAAAGGGGCTTAAAATCCAAATAACTACTTACAATTTTACTCCAAGGTTCGAAGTGGCCCATAATTGATTACGTGATCCTAACAACACTTTTACTTGCTGAATTTTGAAGTCAAATTGGTCCAAACTCAACAACCCGGCCTCCAAACATAATGGGTAACCTCAAAACAGTGACCAAAAGGTGCTGGACAGCAGCTTAAACGATCCAAATTCGCCTAATTCGACCTTCAATCACATTGGGTATTCTAGATTAAAATCCACGATAAAACGATACCAACCCAAGTTGTACAACGCCAAGCTCGCCGGAGAATTAGCTTCGAAATTGACTTATCCTTGCTGTCTGTACGGATCCGAGAGAGAGAGAGGGCGAAACGGCAGTCGTGCCTACTGCAAGGGCTCGCGGACGACAACCATGCTGCTGCAAATGAAGTAGACCGACGACGTGGTTCGAGTTCACAGCCAACTGGGCGGCGCGCGGGCTGGAGCTTCGTTCGGCGACTAGCTGTTCGACAAGGAAGAGAAATCGAAAAATAGAGAGAGCAGGTGGAAAGAGGAAAAGACGATGGAGATGATGCTTCGGTAGAGAGAGAGAGATCGGATGGTGAGAGAGGGAGAGATCTTCGTGAGAGAGAGATTGAGTGCGAGGGAGAGAGTATCGGGAGGAAGAAGAAGAAAATGAAGAAGAAGAAAAAGAAAAGAAAAAAAAATTAATGGATAAGGATGGGCTTTCTTCTCTTTTATTTATTTTATTTTAGTTTATTTTTTTTAAACAACTTTCCAATTCCCAAAAATGCCCCTTGACCAATCATTGCTTTCCAAATTTGCCCTTTTTAAACCATTAAATTTCAAATTAACCCCAAAATCAATATATTTATTTAAGAAATTAATCCAACTTGATTTCCAAAATTTCAAAATTAATGCTTCTAAATAAACCGGTCGTTACAAGATTGAAAGCTATCCCAAAGTTCATGAATATTTTGTATAATTTAACATAATTATTATTTCTTCATAACTTAGAAAGGAAAACATCTCACCCGACACCCATTTAATATGTGGTATATAGTCATAACTTTATCTTCTCTAGTTTCTAGATTAGTAATTCACAGAAACTCAAAGAACTTGTCAAATGGAACATAGTTCAACTATTAAGACATTTATCTCAGATCAAAATGTCATAAATTTGAAATCCCCACACGTTGAACTTAAAAAAGAAGAAGAAAAAAGAAAAAAAAGACTCCAAGATTTGAAATAAAGGACAAAATATTATATCGATTCAAACTTAGATTACACGATAAGTGGAGGGTAATGCAAAGATAGTACACCCATATGGCACATACCAAGTTTAGATTAACATATTACAGAAATGAAAAGCCAACTTCATCAACGTCTTAATATTACCCTAGAACGTGGGCACCACAAGTTGTAGTAGTGCTTATTTATCTAATAAACATGTCACGTTCATAGTTGCAAATTTTAGGGTGGCTTTCAGTTGGAGGATGGAGGGTACTTCTTGTATGGGGGACGTTTCTTGTATGGTGGGTGTTTCCTGTAGCGTGGTTTCTTCTTGTAGTACTGGGATTCCTCACCCTCCGACGCAGGCTCGGTGTCAGTGGTGGTGGTAGTCGGAAGCTTTTGGCCGTCGGTGACCGGAATCACTTCCTGGTTGGAGTCCGACGGATTTTTCAGAGCTTGAGTAGTGGTAAGAAGTACCACTGCGAGAAGAAGCACAAGAAAGTATTTAAGAGACATTGTGTGGCTTTTTGGATTTGAGTTGCCTGTTGGGAAGCTCAAACTTGGTGGCCTTTTATAGCAAAACTTGGGGTTATTTTTGTAATTTACTAATGATAAGGTTATGTGTAGGAGAAAAAGTTTGGTTCTCAAATAAAAATATTGTTGATGTCTCTTTTTCTTGTTTAGTTCAACAAATGTGGAATAGAGATGGAACTAAAACCTTAGGATAGGTAACTAATAGTGTCTTACTTTACGAATCTATGTTCAGATTTGTAGTTTGTATTTTTAGTTGATATATATTTATATTGAAAAATAATTAATGTCATTAAATTCAATTCTTAAATAAGCGATAGAATCAATACCCTTCATTAGTTGAGTTTTCATTTTTCTAAAAAAGATTATTCATGACCGAGTTCATAGTTGCTACTTGCAAGTATTCTTGTGGTTAGATGATATCATTTTTGTAGGCACAAAATACTTCTGTCTTTGATGCTTTTTACCTAGGTTCGAATGTATTGGTATTGATGAAGCTTTACCTAGGTTCGAATGTGTTGATATTGATGAAGCTTTTTTTAGCTCTATTTGATAATAATTTGATTTTTGAAATTTATGTTTGTTTTCTTACACTTTCTTTATTATAGTTTTACATTTCTTAAAGAAATATTTGAATTCTTAGTCAAATTCCAAAAACAAAAATATGTTTTCAAAAACTATTTTTCTTAGTTTTCAAATTTTGGCTTGGTTTTTTGAAAACATGAGTAGAAAGTAGAGTTTATAAGCTTTTCTAAAAATAAAAAACTAAATAGTTATCAAATGGGCATTAGCTACTCAGATTTTGTGCCAAGGATATTCTTGTGGTGGGATTTGAATATATCTACAAGATTTTGAGTGTTTGGTTAGTTGGACATTTAAGGTTTGGTTAATGAACACTTTTCAATTTGGATTTTGAAAGTATATTTATTTCATAATTTATTCAAGTTTAGGCATCAATTAAATGAATTAAAAGTTTTTTAGATAAAAATTGGTTCAATGTAAAGAAGATATATTCTTTTTTTCATCCGTTGGTTCTACCTTTTTTCCATTCAAATTAAACAAGATTAGTATGATTAAATATATTTTTATTAAATTTAGTTGAATTTGAGAGACCATAAATTTAAAGTCTCACCTCATATTTGTGATGTGATATATTAAAACAAAAAACGATTGTATTTAAAAAAAAAAAGAGAAATAATAAGGATAAGGTATAAATTTGATTAATATTCAATTGGTTCACGTTGGCACACCACAGAGTAGGACAACTATCCACCACAACCACAGTTTCCTATTCAGATGGTAGAACCGCCATAAAAGACCACTCTTTTAGTTGTACAAGAAAACTTATAAATATATATATTTAAAGTTTTAGAATTTAGAAATATACTTCTATTTTTAAATTCTCAAATTTGATTGGATAATAATTTTATGCTTTTGTTTAAATGTGAATTTTAAAATCTTAGTCAATCTGTAAAATAAACCCATAGGATTTCTTTTAAGACTAATATATATTTATATTTTAAAATTTTGATTAAGATTTAAAAAACAATTTTAATTTAATGTAATTTATTTTAATAAAAATAATAAAAGTAATCAAGTATAAACTATTATTATTAGGGGTAGGTTTGAGATCTTAACTTATATAAAAGATAAATGAGGCTGAAAAATAATTATCAATTATCCTATCTTTTAATATTATAAAGATAAAAATAAAGATAAAAATAAAGATAAGAATTGATTGATTAGAATTTAAAATAGTACATTAATGCTATTATTGAAATTTACAATGTGGGGCTTTTCAACAATATCATATTTAGCTTAAATAATAGTAGATTTCTCACATGATAAAAATATTTTGTAAAAATGACACAAACCTTGTATATCAGTGATGTACTTTATGTTAGGGGTGCAACCAAAAACTAAAAAATGGACAAACCGAATCGATCCGGATTTGGTTCGGTTATTCGTATTAAAATGAACATCTTAGTTTTAATGTTTACAAAATCGAAAATATTTGGCTCGATTCGGTTTTTAATTAAAAAACCAAAGAAAAATTGAATCGAACCGATATATATATATATAACCTAACAAAACCCTAACACTTCTATTCCTTTCTTTCTTTCATTCTCAGCCCCCAAAGTCTCTCTCTCACTCAAGCTTTTCTCCTACCCCCAAACATCACCCTCTCTACTGTCCATTCACATTTAAACCTCTCTCTCGCTGCAAATCTCCCATTTGCCGCCATCACTTTTAGATTTCGTCTCTTTTATGTTATGTAGTTCGCTGCCGTGGTGTGCAAATCTAGCCTTCTTGCTTGTAGATATCTGTTCTGTTTAGATCTGACCTTGTCACGTTTAGATCTGGCCTTGACATCTATAGATCCGGCCCTCATGCTTGCAAATTTGACCTCCTTGCATCTGATCTGGCCTTAACGCTCGTAGATTCAACCTCGTCACGTCAGATTTGGCCTCAAAGCTTGCAGATCCAACCTCCTCACATCAAATCTGGCCACAATGACCGCGATTCGGCCTTTTTGCATGTAGATCTGGCCTCCTCGTGTGTAGATCTGACCTCTTTTGTGCAGTTATGGCCTTCTCTTGTCGTTCGACGATATGGTCAATCGACTTGCCAACTAACTCTGTTACTCTACACTATTTTCACTTTATTGCCTTAATAAGCCCAAACCGAAAGAAATGAACCGAAGAAAATCGATCTAATTAACAACCAAGCCGATTGGTTTTCACACAATTAGACATTGGTTCGATTTTGTATTTAAGAAAACCAAAGATGTCGGTTCGGTTCCTAGTTTAAGTCAAAATCGAGAGAATCGAACCGACTAGCACCCCTACTTTATGTTAGGTAATCAACGATATACTTTATTGATGATATAAAAATATGGTATATTAGTGATATACGAGGGAAACATAATAATATTTGCACATTATTTTTCTATATAACTAAATTTAAAAATACGACAATAAATTATGTCACTCATTATAATTTCCTTTAAGATATTGTATAAAGGTTTTTTTTTTTTTTAGTTCAATAGGGGGTGGGGGGTTTTAGACCTTCAACCACTAAGGTGATAAGTAATGCCTAGACCAATTGAATTATCTTCATATCAACTTAATTAATTGCCAATCTGAACATAGCTTAATTGGTCAAGGCATATGTTATCGACAGAGAAGTTTGAATTCTCCACCCTACTATTGAACTAATATATAAATATAAATAAATAAATAAATAAATAAATAAATAAATAAATAAATAAATAAATAAATAAATAAATATATATATATATATATATATATATATATATATATATATATATATATATATATATATATATAAACGTACTATAAACGTACGATGAAAACACACACATATATGATTTGAATGAGAGAAAGCATATATTTTTCTCATCATCCCAAGGAAAAGTAAGCAATATATCTCTCTTTAAATTTTTTATCCATCCACCAATTCTCATATGCTTTGTATTCAATATTAACTAAAACATCTATGTAGTTCATCTTATTCATCGTGTTCTTTGAGGAAGGGTTTCATTTTAGATAACCATTTAACTCACTAATTGATTTGTTCTTTATTTTTCTAACATTGTCCATTATGACTATTTAACTCACCTCTCCTCACTTTCACGTTCTTTCGTCTCTAATATGCTCCAAAGAAGACACATCATGCCACATGGGTCAAGCAAAGAAGAAAGAGATCTTCACTTCAACCTTTCAAGTATTGAGCTTCATAAGGAATGATAACAAGTGGAGAAAGAAGCTTCAAGGCAACATGAAGACATCAAATCTTAAAAGCTTCAATTGAGGGGTTATTTAAGGTTTAGGGGTTATTTGGTTGTCCCTCTTGTAAAATATCCCTTCAACGTTACTTGTACCTTATTGTCAATATGTTGTTAAGCTCTTAGGCCAAAAGTGGAGCTAAATGTGTTTAATTGACCCATTTTGGAAACTCTCATTCAACTTGTAATTAAACACTATTCATGTTAGATTAGTTTTAGGGTTTAGTTTATTTGCTTTTAGTTTTTTTAGTTTGCCAACCACATGAGGCTATTTAAAGCCTTTATTTGTAAATGTGAAAGGTTAGACATTTTGGTGAATGAAAATGGTGAGAGTTCCTCTCTTTGTTCCAAACCAAGAGCATGTTTCATCCTAGCTTAGGTTTGCATGTTCTTAGAAACATTCAAGTTTGATTAGTCATCAAACTTGTGGAGTGTTTCGACTTTGGATTGAGAACGAGTTTTCCTTTCCAAAGGCTTGACTATCAAGGTTATTCCTTTCTTCTTTCCCTTGAGTGATTCTTTGTGTGTGTACTAAGTATTATCGTGTGTATTTAGGAGGTGCTTGTCATACAAGGGTTGCCTATGCCACTTGTGGTAGGGTTGAGTATATCAGTCTCCCTCTTCACTATTGCGAGGTTTGTTTCGTTCTTCTCTCTCATTTTCTTCTCGTTTTGTTTTCCTTCACCTTCTCCGAATGCTCTCTAGTGTGGTCCGTTTGCTTCATCTCTCTCGTTTTTGGCTTGGTTTGTTTTCCTTCACCATCTTCGAATGTTTTGTCGCGGTCCATCGTTTTCCTTCACCCTCTCTGAATGTTCTGTGATATGAGGTTTGCTTGCAAAGTCTATCTCCTTTTTTCATTTGTTTCCTTTCCCTTCACCCTCATTGATTCTCCCATGGCTCAAACCCTAACCATCTACTTCATCTATCTCCATCGCATCGTTTAATTTTTTTCCACGGTTGAGACCCTAACTCTAACCATCTCCAGATTTGTAAGCAATTGATAGTAATCAAAATTAGTGCGAGCTAGAGAAATCAAATAAATGAAATCCCCGATGATCCGCTAACACGCAAGTGCACGTGATCGAAGTAATAAAGAAACTGGAAGTATTCCAGAGTATCGTACCCAAGGGAACGGAGTTAATAAAATAAATTTCAGTTGGCACCAAATTGTTGGCAATTTGCAATTCAAAGTAACCAAGGATGAAAATAAATTGAGAGGTGTTTTAACTAAAAATGTGTTTGAAAATTCAATGGAAATAAAGAGGGATTCAAGTATGCTAATGCCCCTTTGGAAAGAAAATGCAACAAGAAAGCAATTGCAATCGTAGCTAACTCAGGAACTAAGTAAACCGAATTCAACTCCCATTCGACCTTCTTTGAAGTATCTTTAGGAGACTAAGTGATTAAACCTATATGTCTATGGCTAATCTAACTTAGATAGTTTTGCGCACAATTCTAGTGGTTTTGGAGTCTCGCCCTATGTCTAGGGTCGATGTTTCAGACTTATGTCTAAGCCCTTTCCTCCATTGCTTTTGCGACATCCGCTTCCCTTAACCCTTTCGGTATTAAGTTTTAGCTTGACAAGCAACACTAGATGGCCAACTAGTTTTACCCAACAATTTACTCATCAAAAGCAAACTTGATTCCAAGAGTTAGCTAGATTGTTTTTACTCTCGAGCTTTACATCTTTCCTCTAGGGCATTCACACACTTGAATCCCTAGAGGAAATTTAGCTCATAATAGAAAAAGTGAAAATCCCTAAATGATTTGTTGAAAATTTCATAGTTTCTAAAAGGGGAGAAAATTAACTTCAATGAAAACCTAAATAATTTTTCAAGTATAATAGCCCAATAAGGAAAACACCATTCCTAAAACATGCTACTGGACCTCAATTTGTGTTTACCAAGAGAAGAACCTACGGGTAATTAAACTTATAAAGGAAAGTTGACTTTTATAAAGGGATCTAATTCTGAATTTTAGGATCAAATCGAATTGTAGCTAAAAAAAAGGAAGAAAACAATTGCTGTAATTTTACTTACTGGTGTGTTGAAGAAAAGAAACAGTAAACAGAAAAATCCAGACGAAACCAATTGCAGAAATTCGAACTCTTCATTGAAGATGGTGTAAATTCTGAATCACTTGAGTGAAAACTACAAGAATGAAGTGATAGACCAACCAAAGGTCGAACGAAACATAAAAATAAACTTCAATGTTGCTGCCGGAAAGAAGAAAAACAGAAAGAAGAAGAACCCATAAAAAAGAATGTAAAAACTAGAAAAACAGAGTACAAAAGCTAATGGAAATTCCTTGTTTGATCGATCCAAATACCCATTCAAAGGCACTTGGATCTTCACCTCCTCTAACTTTCGTTGAGGAGGGATCAACCTCGGAAATTACATAATAAAAATGAAGAGTAAACTGCTGTAAAATGACAGAAAAAACGTGAAGATAATTGTGGGCGAGCAGCAAAAAAAAACCAGCCACGTTTTACCTTGTTTTCTCCATTTTTATAGGCATTCTGAGGCTTGTGTTTCCATCTTAGGGCTCCTTAAATCATGGGTAATTGATTGAGCACGAGATTGGGCCGAAAATTCTCCAAAAATCGAGCAAATCCCATAGATTTTGGTCTTTTCCCGAAAATTCTGCACTTTCCAAAAATTCTGCATTTCTTGTTAAGTCTAGAGAATGCAATTGCATTGCATTTGCATTCTTCTTCTTTTTTCTCCACCTTGCCTTCCAAATGGATCCTTAATTATTGGGTAAAATATGGACAATATAATCTTGCTAGAATTTCTCCATAATTGGTGTAAATCGCGTGAATCATGGTGATTTCCGTAAATTTCGAGCTTGCCTTGTTGTGTCTTAGAATGCAATTAGAATGCAGTCGCATTCTCCCTTCCTCTGTTCTTCACGTTACATTGCAAAAGGAATGCAATTGCATTCCTTTTGCAAAGTCTTCAATTCTGCACAAAAGACAACAACTTAAGCTACTTTCTTCATCTTTTCTCAAAATTCTTTTATTCATCAAGTTTCAACAAGCTTGCATGAATTTATACAAAATGTTACTTTTATCTTGCTTGTTGGTCAACAAAATCCTCAAATTTAGCAAGAACAACTTGGTTTTAGAGTTGAATAATTCTCATAACTGAGAATTATCACCCGACAACGACGCCAATTTGATAAAATAGCTTGTCGAAGGCTCTATAAAATACAATTTATAATACCGATCTAAAATTAACTACTTGTAGTAATTAATAGTGGACCGGGTCGAACCACATGGAACTTGAATAATTAAATTTCTATTATTTGGATTTCTAATTTACATTGACTGACACGAACTGGGGGGGAATTAAACATAAAATAGACAGAAGGACTGAAAGCAGTAAGATAAACGCTAATGGTTTACCTCGAGCACCATTTCGGGATAAAATTCGGTACAATGCTATTTTTGATCACAGAACGCCTAAATGCAAGCTATTTCCTAGCTCTCTATTACCTAATCGACTCACCAGTAAAGCCGGCTAAGTTCCTAAGCAAACTTAGGCCCCCTAAATCCCAATTAACCCAACCTAGCATCAAGTTAATTAGCCCCAATTAGCTGGGCACGATAGCGTTCCATATTAACGTAACTAATCGTCTTAAGTTCTAGGAATTGATTAAGACCAATTAATTAAACTAAGCATGCATTCCCAAATTAATTAATTAGCTCTCTTGATTCTTAGATCCTATCATGCAATCTACATGAGAGACTAGCCTGTACGATGCAAGCATGAGCCGGTCCTAATGTTAGCTAAACTAACGATCACGTATTCAATTGATGCGAATAGGTTGTCAATCTATCTATGAAAGAATACATGCTATGGGCATTCAAGCAAGAATCAAGAAACAATAGAACATGCTAGAAAATAACCAAAAATTTGAAACGGCGTTGATAGTCTAGCCGAACATCGTTACAATGTTGCCCGACACCAAAGATTAACCAAAAACTCCTAAACCATCATAATCTAATGAAAAACATAGAGAAATGGCCTTAACATAGTCTCTTGGCGGCCAAAAATGGAGACAAAATGACCTAGAGGGAGAAGAAATGCTTTTATAGAAATTGCGGCAACGTCAAGATGCTAAATTGGACTAGAGTCGAGGGGCTTCACCATAGCGTTGACCTGTGCTCACTGTTGCAGCGTTGAGAAGATGTGGATATCATCTCAACGCTGTCCTGCATTCGTGTGTTCTGAACTGGCAACAACGTCTTGAAGTTGCTGGGCAGCATCTAGACACTGTTATGCATTTGAGGCTGTTGCCTTGTAGCCTCAGTGAGGCCTTCGTCTGGCATCTTGACTCTCCTCAAGGGCAAAATGGTCATTTTGCTTATATTCTTCACTTGGTTGCTCAAATGACCTTCGATTTAGCTCGTTTTAACCCCGATTGGGTGCAATAACTCCAAATTACACTTCTTGCTCAAATACTGGTAGGACTAAAATAGTCCTAAATTTCTATGCCTAAATCTTGTGGTATTAACTGATTTAACGTGCTTAATTCCCTATTTTGTAGATAAATTAGTTCGAGGAGATATACAGAGTTTATTAGACGTTTTTGGAGTGTTTAGGATTGATTTAAGCTTACCCAGAGGTCATGAGAAACCTAATTGAAGATTTGGAGAAGAAATGACCAAAATGCCCTAGGGATAAGCGTCATTAGAGCCCCTGCTCGACGCTGAAAGATTGAATGTCAAGGTGCAGGGTAGCATCGAGATGCTATCCTAAGCGTCTCGACACTGTCGCAAGTCTAGTGTGCGCGGATGCAGGGTACCGTCGAGACGTTATCCCTAGCATCTCGACGCTTGAACAGTAAGCGCAGGTTGAAGCGGCGACGAGCTCCAAAGACGTTGATCTAATTAAGGACAGCGTTGAGACGCTGCCTGTAGCGTCTCGACGCTACGTGAAGGAGCTTGTTGAAGGCTCGATCAAATACAATTTATAATACCGATCTAAAATTAACTACTTGTAATAATTAATAGTGGACTGAGTCGAACTACAAGGAACCGAATAAATTGATTTCAATTAATTGATTTTCTTAATGACACGGACTGGGGGGGAAGTTAATCATAAAACATACGATAGACAGAATGACTAAAAAATAGTAAAGATAGAGATCTCACCTCGTACATCGAATCGGGGGTAAACATGTAATTATGCAATTCATTTATCATTGAAACTAACCTAATAGGCAATATTCCAGTGTTTTAAGACCATCCGAACTCCTCAGGACACCGTAGATGCCTCCCCTAATTAAACCAATTTACAAACACTTAATTGGTTCTAATTTAATTAATTAATTTGGCACGACCAATACCAAAAGAATTAATTAAACGCATTACACTCAAGGGATAAACCGTAACGAGTTAATTAATTAAGACTGGTCAATCTAAATTAACTAAACCCGCGCTAACAATTTTAAGACCTACCATGTACTCATAATTAAGCAATTCTACTTAATTTAACCGACGTGGCTACCAATCTATTTACTACTCAAATTAAGTTAGAGACCGAGGACACCTACGAATACATCTAGCATAGCTAAGAAATCTCTAAATTAATTGATTTGTCAGTTCAATCAAAGTAGAAATAACTAAGAATAAGCACAAGAATTTGCAAGCCATAAAACAATGCTGAAAAATTAAATTAACAACCAAATCTCACAATAAAATGCATAATACCGTATTTACAACCCCGAAACGGCATCAAAAACCTAGCCGAACATTGAAACAATGTAGCTCGACACTAAGGTTTGATGAAAAACTCCTAATCTATCATAAAATACTGAAAAATGGAGAGGAGAAAGCTTAAAATGGTCTCATGACGACTAAAAATCGGAGACAAATGACCTAGAGGACAAAAAAATCTATTTATAGGAATTGATGGAGTGTCTAGACGCTCCCAGCATCACAGGGGCGCCGCAGCGTCGAGGGAAACTTCAGGAAACTGCCGATAGCGTCTAGATGTTACCCAACATATAGCACTGGTTATATTTTGTAACACCCGAGACTCTTTGGTAAAGTTTTATTATGAATTTAATTATTTTAAGGGTATTTTGGTGATTTTTGTAAAAGGAAAGGGCATTTTGGTCTTTTAAGAGAAGATATTTTGATTATTATTATTATTATTATTATTAAAAAAAAAAAAAAAAAAAAAAAAAAAAGAGAAAATTCTTTCTCTTTCGCGCAGCCCCCTCCCTTCCCGATTCTCTCTCTCTCTCTCTCTCTCTCTCTCTCTCTCTCCGATCGAACACCCGGCCGCCGCACGAACCGCCGCCGCACGCCGCACGAATCGCCGCCGCACGCTGCACGCCGCCAGCTTCTTTTCCATCGCAGCGCCGCTCGCCGTCGTTCCACCGGCGCATCTCGCCGGTACCGTCCAGCCGTCGAAACACCTCTGCCAGTCCTCCAACCGCCGAACGAAGCTCCAACCCGTCGACCTGCACGCTCAACCCCGTCCCACGTCAGTTGCAGAACAAAGCCGCCGTAGAACATCGCCGGAAAACACCATTTCCGCCGCGATTTCAAGGTGGGTTTTTGTTCCGTGAGGAGTTTGGCATTTTGAGCTTGAATTTGATCGATTTTCAGCAAAATAACCTCGGATTATTGTAGATCGGGCTGCAACACACCAGAAACGAACCTTCACGCGCCGATTGGAAGCCCCACGCGCCGCCCACGCGCCGCCGCCGTGAAGTCCACGCGCCGCCGTGCTCCGGTCACGCGCCGCCGCTCGCCGGAGTTGGGTAAAATTTGCCATTAGGTCCGTTTCGTCGAGTTATTAATGATAGTATGTGTTTTAGCGTAATTCGGATGGTTTAAGACACGTTTAGAACACTTTTTAGGTGAATTGTCGAGGACCTAAGATCGTACTTGGAGTGGGAACTCGAGAAGCTCATTACAAGTGAAGAAAGGGTATTGTAGTAAGTAAAGACTTAAGGTAAGGGATCTCACATATTAAAGAAGTTTTCGAAACCTATAACGAGCTCTATGTTTACTTTGAAAGTATATGTTTTTCATGTTAAGTATTTAAGAAAGAAAGTGTATTATATGTATGTCTTTGAAACGCGATTGCTATGACTGATGCATTCATAACTATGTTCTAAAACGAATGGGACCTCATGCATGTGTTGTGTTCATGAAAAGATTTATATAGGCTGTGACGATAATTCTCCCAAAAGTTTTATGTGGGTTTTGAGGGAACCCGAGTCTTCGGACTCTATATGCTCCCGGGGTTCGAGAGTGCCCCCACGACTGTAGCCGACGGGCTTGAGTCTTCGGACTCCACGATGGTAGCCTTCGGGCTGAGTCTTCGGACTCCATGATATATGTTAGCTTTCGAGCTTAACTCTCAGAGGTAGGGAGGACTCTATTAGACAGAAAACCTATGTCTTCGGACTATTCAGAGGCCCTCGGGAGAATTTAATCGTTCACAAGAGCTGCGAGGAAAAGTACATGGTTTATGAAAGGAATTTTAGGTCCCCTACTACAGCGATGGTTTTATGATTTAAAATGACATGTTGCATGTGATTGAAACTTTTATTTTAAAACTATGATGGACTTACTGAGTATTATTCGTTAATACTCACCCTTTTCCTTTTTAAAATGTTTTCAGGTAAGGCTAAGATCGGCCCTAGCGCGTGACAGGAGATCATCTACTCGAGTCATGGGGAGCCGACTGATCGCTATTCCGCTTCCTTAATGTTTCTAGATGTATATAGAACTCATGTTAAGTTTTTAAATGTTAGGAGAATGTTTTAAAATCTTTTAACCTTTATTTGTAAATCGTGCACGTATATTTGGTTTCTTCTGTTTGGACCCTAGCATCATATTGAGAAGTTTGTTGGATGCTAGGAGGTTGTTTGAAATCTTAGAAGTGTGTTTTTCTATGTCTTATCAGGGTCAAAATTTTGGTTTTCGTGTAGTTACGCCGTTATGTTGCCGAAATTTTTGGTAATATAGCGACGTGACTTAGTAATGACTCTTAGGTAGCGTGTTGAGCCTATAGGGTCGTTACATATTTGCTCTAACTTTTCGCTCAGGTATCCGAATGACCTCCGATTTGATGCGTTGGAATCGTGATTCAACGTAGAATCTCCTGGAATGTGCCTTATACTAAAATGCATACAAAATGATCAATGAATTATATTAAAACCTCTAAACTAACATGATTTAGGCATAAAAATATAGGACTATGTTGATCTTATCAAATAACCCCCAACCTAAATCTTGCTAGTCCTCAAGCAAGATCTAAACAAAATAATAAAGATATGAATCAATAATTTCATGCACGAGACTCTAATTTCAATACTTAGCAATATTGCAATAACCACAAAAGAGAAGCAGGCATACACTGTCCATGTTTTGTGACACTTTTAAAAACTCTTCCTATTCTTTCCCACGTGTGTGTGTGGCCTCGTAAAGTAGTCTTTACAAGCTCGGATAAGGTCTATAAGGCTCTCAATCCATCTTCTCCTACACTGGCACTAGGACTAGCTACCAAGCTTCTAAACCATCAAACAAGTAATAGGTTACTAATTTCCTAAACTCAAACCTGTGGGATAAACTTGTATCACTTTAAAAACCAAAGAGTACTAGCTTTCACGCACCTGTTGCAGGGACCCGTATCCACAGCACTCACTCAATGGATGACCTAATTGATCACGACAAAGGTAGCTCTTTTTATCCCTTGATTCACTAAATCCATTACAAGCTTATTTTATTTTCCTATTTTTATTTCTTTTTTTTTTTTCAAGGATGATCTTCTTTTCAACCACATTTTCTTTCTTTCTTTCTTTCTTTCTTTCTTTCTTTTTCTAGGTAAATCACATTTTTACTTCTCCTAAGTAACACATTACAAGCTATCAATCTTTCCACTTAACAACTAGCCCTACACCTGTCGAGGAAATAACAGACATACAAGCTCCATATTCCCACACTAAGCCTTAAAGACTACTAAAAAGGAAAGGCTAACGTGCTCAGATCGTGCAGGAAAGACTAGAAAATTTTGAAAGTTAGGCACAAAAAGACTCAAAGCAGGATAACATTCATATACTTCAGCTAATGCAATTAAAGCATCATACCATGCATTTCATTAATTGTCCTCATCAAGCAACAAACAAACACATCATCAAGCATTCAAGTTCATAATTGATCAACAGTCCGAGCTTAAGTGCTCAAGGACAACATATAAGTGCAACTATCAAACCTAAAAATAGGCCTGAGCTCAGATGCTCAAGTACTCAACCAATCATGCTAAACACATCATCAACGCACAAGAATAACCTCCAAAGCATCTTTTCCATTTAGGGCAAAAGAGGCAATTGATGAACAACCCCCATTTTCCCTCTTCTCACCTCTTTTCCTATGTATTTTCATTCTTAATCCTTAGTTTTAGTTTAGTTTAGTTTAGAGAATGCAAGTTATGGATGTTTGTATCAAGGCAACCGGCTCTGGCTAAGCGGGAATGCCTATTCGGAGGTGAGGGTCAGGATTTACTTGTAACGCCATGAGGTTTTATTATTAATGTAATTGCATTTCAGCTTGTTTATCTTTTATCTCTTTGATTTCATTCCTAAGCGTATTCGTAGTTGGGATTGACAACTCTTAATGCATCAAATTAGCTTAGCTTTGCTATGCATGATTTGCCTTTATCTTAGCATGTGTTTAAGTAGCATTAGGCATTAGAATTGGTGAGTTTGTGAGCTGTGAGTGGTCATGAACAACTAAAAGATTCTATAGCCTAAAGAGGTAGTAAGTGTAAGAGATAATCTAAACTTGCCACTTGGGTTAGTACGAGCAATTCACTGTTTCTAATTAACTCTAGAGCTTAAACAATTGGCCTAAAGTATGGCACGTGACAATCTCAGGCTAGGATTAGTACCGTCACCAGCTCTAGATTGATTTTGGGTTTGATTAGCTCTTGATTAATTAAACTGCGCTAGAATTAATTAGAAGTTCGTGTGTGCTTAATTCAGACGTGTGAGTATAATCAAGCATGAAATTACCTTATCTTTTGTTACTCATGATTGGTGTTACTAAATCCCATCCCAACGTGATCCTACGAATCGGTATTCGGTTAGTCTGTTAATTTTCACTGCTTTTATTCTCATTATCTTTCATGCATTTTATTTTCCCTCGCATTAATTATTTAATGAAGCACCAACCCCCCTTTTTGGTTACTCTAAATCCAAATTGAGCAAGCTAGCTACTAAAATTATGCTCACGCCTCCCTATGGATCGACTTGGCCACTATATTGTAAAATATTAGTTGGTTCAGTTTATAAATTTTATTTGACGAGTCTGACAATCTCTGTGTCAAATACCTACAAAATAAACAAATTAACACATAAATTCTGACAAACTAACATGATTTAGGCATAATAAATTAGGACTACTTTGGTCCTATCAGCGACTATAGGACCAAAATAGAGGTGAAGGAGCTACAAATCTAAAAAAACTAACATGATTTAGGCATAAAAAAACACAAAGCTACAAAAATAATCCTATTAGGGTTTCAGATCTAGTATTCTCAAACTTAAGAAATGGTTGTGATTAAACTCTATTATAACTATGGCAGTTGTAAATTTAAGGAAGCAAAAATTACCTATGTATTAGAATAATTTGTTATATACATTCCAAATACTAAACCTTAAACCACCCCTAAATTATAACGGATTGTTGCAATTATACTTTCAAATTTACGAAGTTGTTGCAATTACACACTCAACTACAAAGGAGTTATATAATAATATGTGTTGAATTGCAATAATTTCATAAAAGTTTGGTTAAATTATAAGTTTAGTCTATGAATTTTTAAGTTTGTGTCTATTTAGTTCCTGAACTATAAAAAATATTTAATAGGTCTCTAAACTTTCAATTGTATGTCTAATAAGTCTTTGCACTTTAAAAATATCTAATAGGTCTTTGAACTTTCAATTTTGTGTCTAATAGGTCTCTGACATATTCGAAATTTTTTAAAATTAACGAATCTATTAGATATAAAATTAAAATTTATGTTTAGTGGGACTGTAAACTTTAAATTTTTTGTCTAGTAGGTTTGCGAATTTTAAAAATTGTTGAATAGGTCAAGGACTTTACTGGCACAAAATTAAAAATATTCAATGACTTATTGGACATAAAATTGAAAGTTTAAGAACATGTTAAACATTTTCTAACGTTTAAGGATCGATTGGATACAAAATTAAAAATTCAAGGACCTATTAGACACAAAATAGAAAGTTTAAGAACCTATTAAACACGTTCTAAAGTCTAAGAATCTATTGGACACGAAATTGTAGTAGGCGAATAATTTGGCGATGGCTTTTGCAATTGTTTACAATTTTAAGAGATAAGTGGAAAACGATGGAGAGAGTCATGAGAGCATGCGATTTTGCTTTTAGTTACGTCAGGCATGACAAAATTGGACTGTGATGGAGGATAGTGAAGTGATGAATATTAGGGGCAAAATATAATAATGAGGTCCATTGTGAATTTAATTATATATCAACACTTTAACATCAATGACCTATTGGACACAAAATTGACAAAATTGAAAGTTTAAGGATTTATTAGACACTTTCTAAAGTTTATGAATCTATTGGACATAAAATTGAAAATTCAAAAATTTATTAATACTTTGTAAAGTTTATGGATTAAATAGACACAAAATTTAAAATTTAGAGACTAAACTTGTAATTTAACATAAAAGTTTGAAGGCACGATTGTAGTAGGCGAATAATTTGGTGATGGCTTTTGCAAATTTTTCCAATTTTCAGAGATAAGTGGAAAACAATGGAGAGAGTTATGAGAGCATGTGATTTTGCTTTTAGTTACGTCAGGCATGACAAAATTGGAATTGGACTGTGATGGAGGATAGTGAAGTGATGAATATTAGGGCAAAATATAATAATAATGTCCATTGTGAACTGCCAGATCCTTAGATATCTGTGATGTGATGGGATTAGTGAGTGAAAATTATTTTTACAAAAATCATATCTTAATCAATTCTCAGTTCATGCAAAATTCCAAATCATTTCTTTTTAAATCATATTTTTGAGAGTAAAAGAGTTCCGCTAATTTTAATAGGTTTGTTAGGCTTTTTACCCTAACACCATTCAATTAGATAAGATACTAGTAATAATCTTTTTTTAAGAATTATAGGTTTGAGCCAACATGAACATAACTCAACTGGTATAAAATATGTACCTTTGACTAATATGTATAAAATTCTATTTTAAACTTTAGATATTTTGGTGAAATTTCTATGGCATAACATTAGGTACATTGTTTCAAAAAGAAAAAAAAAAAATTCAATATGTATCTAGCTTTTAGTTTTTAGGTATGCATTTTTCACTAAGGGCGCATTTACATACCCATAATCATTTTACCCACAAACGTAATGGGATTCAGGCGCAAATGTAATCAAACTATGGCGCAAACGTATTACCTCGTAATGAAGAAGAATTATTTTTGTGGCCGTTTACCGCGTGCAGTCAGTAATGGCAATCGATAGTTGTACCCATATGTACTATTACCATAATGCCCCCTAAAATTTAAAAAAAAAAAACCTAGCTAGTATTGTGCAACCCTCCTTTGATAATCGTTCACGCTTCCAAACTTGTGCATTCTGAAACCTTCCACCGTTGGCATTCATCTTCCTCTTCATTTTCATTTTTTTTTTGTTGTAGGACCACCTCAATCATTAAAAAATGGAAATACAAGTTCTTTCCACATCGTGCATGGTTTCATAGTGAAATAATAAATTGCAAAACCGGGGGGAAATAATTAATGAAAAAATGAAATAAATAAAAACAAGGAGATGAGTTCCAAGGAACGGTAAAACGATATATCGATAAAGTAGCATTCGCGATATCGCTGTTGATAGGGGTGTTCATCGGCCGGTCGGCGTCGTTTTTGGACTAAAATCGACGCTGACCACGGACATGTTAGTTTTTATCAATAGGTTTTCGACAGTTTTGGAGTGGTTGGAGACTTCGACCGACCAACCACACGGTCAGTCGGTTGGTTTTCATCAGTTTTTGAGAAAGGGATAAGAAAAGAGAACAAAAAAATGGAGAAGAGAGAAGAAATAGAGAAGAAAATAACAAGAAATGAAGAAAAGATGGAGAAGAAGAAGAAGAAAGAAGAAATATTGAAAAAAAAAAAGAAAAGAAGAAAGAAGAAGGAAGAAGAATCAACTCTTTTTGTAGATCATTGGCTTCATGGATGTGCACAAATCTGGAGATCACAAGTTTGAAGAGTTGTTGGTGAGAGAGAATAAGAAAGAAGAAGAAGAAGAAGAAATGAAGAAAAGGTTGAAAAGAAAAGTGAAAAGAAAGGAGTATGGAAAATAAGAGAAATCGAGAAAGAGGAAAAAAAATAGAATATATAATAATAATAATAATAATAATTACCTCCCTCGGGAAGAGGAAGACAATTGGTCTTCCTTTTCCCAAGAGAGGAAAGCTGCAGAATTAATGCTGCAGTAGTATGACATATAATTTTTTTTTAAAACTGTAAAAATCGGTCGGTTGGTTGGTTTGGGCTCTTATTGAGCTCTCTGACCTATTGGCGGTCGGTTTTGTCAATGGAAAAAATCGATTCTGACCCAAGGTGCTTGAAAATCGACGGACCGCCACGTCGATTTTCGGTCTAACTTTGTTCACCCTTATCTGTTGAGACCGTTACCATTACTGGCAAACTTGTCCATATCGTTACCAACGATAACATATCAATTTCGATATCGATGCAGTTACGACAATAATAGAGTTAAAATTATAGGTAACTATTATAGCCATCGGTATGCGTGAAAATAACCACGTGAACGAGGGAGCAAGGGCAAATACTGGAATCTTTATAAAAAAGGGTTGTGGATTTGACGAAATATGCATCCGTAATTGAATTGAGTACTCTCTTGGGTGTAATACGATTATGGTGATGATTTACGGTGTTAGAGCTGGGTCCCATAGGTCATTACATTTACAAGACGCGGTTAAATGCATTCAATGGTAATAAAGCGGGACCCACATTTTCAAATTGTGTTTGATTAATTACGTTTGAGGGTATGTAAACACGCCCTAAATGTAAATCAAGTCATACCAAACTTAAAACTAAGTGATTTAGGAATTATGCCTATTTTATCAAGTATTTATAAGAGATTTAATTTTAAACTAGAAATTCTTTATATTGTAATAATTATTTGCCAAGAAAAAAATAATAAATGTCTTGCACTAAAAAATCTCATATCTTATCACATTTTTTTTAGTTCAACAATATTTAGGATTGAGGGATTCGAACCTTTAACTTCTTGGTCAAAAGTACATGTCAATTACTACTAAGCTCACTTTGGCTCATATCATATTATATTACTATTTAAGATTACAATAAATAATTTGGAGAATTACTTATATATTAATTTGGAGAATTACGTATCTACTAATTTACCATTAAAAAAACAGTAAAGCTTTTTAACCTAACTTATGCTAAATTTTCCACTGCCCTAACTTTTTTAAGGCTCATATAATAAAATGTTATTATTAGAACCTAAACCTACCTAATATATATAGTTTTTTTTAGTTCCCTAATACATATAGTTATAACTTATAACAATTTGATTATATATATAAATAGTCATGTAAATTTATTTGGAATGTTTTTGTACACCTATTGATTGTTTTTACTAATTTTATTATATTTTTATAATATAACTTGTTGGCCCCAAAACATATTCTTTAGACCCACTCTTGCTGGTCCCATTACACTTTAACAAGATTTTTCACAATAAAGTTTAAATCATTACAACTTTTAAAGTATAAAAACTAAATCAATATTGAAGTTCAGTCCAAAAACTAAATTGTTATAAAATTTTAAATTATGAAAGTTCAATTATTATATATAAAATTTCATGAACTAAATTGTTATTTTTATGAGAGTACATGGACCAATTATATTTTTAACCTATTATTAATCTCTCACACATATCTACTGGAAATGATGTTAACAATATATTTTGAGTTAAAATGTAAAGTAATAACTATCTTAATCTTTAATTGAAATGGAATTGTAAATGATGACACACATGCTTTTCAATTTTTATAATCAATTGTGATGCCAATTTCTATCCTGCATTTTAATGGAAAAACTCTTCAAGGGTTCTTTTATGGTACAATTCCAAAGTTCAAGAGTTAAAATGAAACTTTTCAATGTATTAGGGAATAATGGAAATCTACCCCAAAGTTCATGGGTATTTTGTACAATTTAGTCTAATTACTACTCCTTTCTAATTTATAAATGAAAACATCTCACCCATTAATATGTTGCATTTAGTTATAAGTTTATCTTCCTAGTTTGTAGATGAATAATTCACATAAAATCAATAAACTCAAATAATTGAAACAAAAGCCAAAATATTATATCCATTCAAACTTAGATTACGCGACAGTGAACATAATGCAAAGATAATACACCCATATGCACATGCCAAGTTTAGAGGACATTATTGGATGAGATCGCAACAATGAGGCTGATAGTTTTGTACCGTTAGATGTAAGAGAGAAATTTTAAAAGTACCTCAACTTTGTATCAAACGGTTATTAGGGAGTAGACAAATTTTAAAATCTACATTCGATGGTTTTAAAGATGCAGCTACATTGTGGCGGCCTCATTAAATAATTTGTCAAAGTTTAGATTAACATATTACAGAAATCAAAAGCGGACTTCATGGACGTCTTAACATTACCCTAAACTTGGACACCACAGGTTGTAGCAACACTTATTTATCTAACAAGCATTTCACGTTCATGGCCCCAAAATTTAGGGTGGCATTCAATTGGAGGACGGTGGATACTTCTTGTATGGGGGACGTTTCTTGTATGGTGGGTACTTCCTGTAGCATGGTCTCCTCTTGTAGAACTTGGATTCCTCATCCTCTGACGCAGGCTCGGTACCGGTGGCAGTGGTGGTCGGAAGCTTTTGGTCGATGACCGGAATCACTTCCTGGTTGGAGTCTGACAGATGTTTCAGAGTTTAAGTAGTGGTAAGAAGTACTATTGCCAGAAGAAGCACAAGAAAATATTTCAGAGACATTGTGCCTTTTTGGGTTTGAGTTGCTGGTTGGGAAGCTCAAACTTGGTGGCCTTCTATAGCAAAACTTGGGGTTATTTTTGTAATTTACTAATTATAATGTTATGTGTAGGAGAAAAAAAATATTGTTAATGTCTCTTTTTCTTCTTTAGTTCAACAAATGTGGGATAGAGATGGAACTAAAATCTTAGGATAGGTAATTTATATTTAGATTTGTAGTTTGAATTTTTAGTTGACATATATTTATAATGAAAAATAATTAATTTCATTAAATTGAACTCTTAAATAAACGGTGGAATCAATATATTTTATTAGTTGAGTTTTCATTTTTCTAAAAAAGATTATTTATGACTGAGTTCATAGTTGCAAAGTATTCTTGTGGTTCGTACGTTTTTGTAGGAACAAAATACTTCTAACTGTTTTTGATGATTTTTATCAAGGTTTGAATGTGTTGGTATTGATGACACTTTCTCTATTTGATAACCATTTGATTTTTTGTTTTTGGTTTTTAAAAATTAAGCCTATAATTACTACTTCTACCAATGAGTTTCCTTGTTTTGTTATCCACTTTTTACCTAGGTTTTCAAAAACCAACTCAAGTTTTGAAAACTAAAAAAAGTAGTTTGCGAAAACTTGTTTTTGTTTATATTTTCTTGTACCGACCCTACTTTTCCTATTAGACTTTCTAGGGGCATTACTAAATGCATGCTAATGAAATAAAAATCAAACTTAAATAATCTATCAAAAAGAATAAACCTTTATAAAAACAATCCAAAAACCTTTACCTCGGGATCCCTTTATTATTTTAAAGCATAAAAATAAACTAAAAACATTTAACAATTGAGTTAATTTTCATAACACGTCTACTAAAAAGATATTCTAAAGATGCTAAAAATGAAGAAATTGCGGAAGGAAAACTTCTATAGGTCACCTATGGCCTCTTGCAGCAACTATCTTGTCATTCGCCTAGGATGCCATTGCCTTTACCTAAAAAGAAAAACATTTTGAAAAAGGGTGAGTATTTAAAATACTCAGTAAGTGACCTCACTACCAGGGTCAGGATATGCAAACACATACAAAGTGATTTTTAAAATTTTTTCCTATTAGTGGGACCTAAAACATTTTTCATAGTGGAAACGTTTCTCTTTTAATTTTTCTCTTCGGCTTAATGTGGACAATTAACCTAACCTAACATTTCCTTTCCATTTAACCTTTTCAGGTTCCTTTTCATTTTACCCTTTTCAGGTTCCTTTCCATTTAACATTTTTAATTTCCTTTTCATTTAGATGTACATCTTTAAATTTATGGGGTAATTGTCACAGCCTTCAAAATCATTCTATCATGAAAATTCACATGTATGCATGAGGTCCCAAAACATTTTAAACTTTTCATTCAATGATGCAACACAAGCAACATTCTCATATCATTTATCATAAATCATAAATAAAACATTTATAAAACTTTTCATTTTGAGCGTAAATTTTTATTTCAATTCAATTCCCAACTTGCATTTAAGCATACCGGCATAAAGTCCCTTACCTTGGCTCAAATAGCTCGCTTTCTCCTTTTATGGAGATCTTTCACCTCAGTCTATAATGATTTCAAAAGAACTTATTACTTGACCAACTCAACTTATGAACCTTAGGCAAGCTTACTCAAGTTACTGTATATTCACATGAACCCACCATAGGTTTACTACAATAAATTCTTCAACATGAATATTCATCTGCTTGGGTAGCTAAGTTTTACCCACAAATAGTTACTAGGATAACATAATTTCATCCCTTTATTATTGTAAGTAAGTTCTTTTAATAATACACATGTTCTTCGTAATAAATCCAATCCTTAAGCCCTCTATTCCAACATAGCCATAAACTTAGTGCAAATTTAATCCCAAATTGCCCATGGTAAGATTTATCTAAACATAGCATGCTTCTAATTATGAATTGCATGCTTACCTTCTAAAATTCATAATAATAACCAAGTCACAAGTAACTTAAAGAACTTAATCCAAATAATTACTTACTTCAACAGAATAATTATTCTTATTATGGGCAGCAGAGTCTTCTCCAACTATGGCTTCCTACTTATCCTAATTTAATTAATCTCGAGAGGTGGCTGTGTAGTAATGAGTCCTTGTTGGAATTTTATCGAATTAACTTTAATTCGATTATGGGTATCCTGAAATAAATTGTCAACCAAATCTTAGCTCGTTATTAAAATAATTCTTAAAATTTCTTAATCCAAAACTCATATCTTGACCAAGATTACCCAAATCAGGATACAATCAAAGCCGTTGGGATTTCGAAACACAGATCAAGAGGCGGCGGCACGGCGGCGCGTGGAGCTTCCAGTGGAGTTGGTTTGAGCTACCGGTGAGGTCTGATCGGGTTCGAGAGTGCTTGTTGACACCGGATCTGGAGACTTCGCGGTGCGTGTGCGGGAGGGTGAGAGGGTGATGGCGGCGGAGTTTGAGCAGACCCGGCGGATCGGGTGCTCGGTGAACGAATCCGAAGCTCGGCCGGCGGCGTCATTCCGGCGTGTGGTCAAGACTGCGGCGCGATGATGTTCGTGGGTGTAGGCTGTGGTACACGGCGGACGAAGCTGCTGGGACGACAGAAAAAAAATTTCCTCTTGCTTAAATGTGGCTGTTGAAAAAACAAGGGGAAGAATAAGAAGTTGGGAGAAGATGATGGCTTGAAGGCTTGGCTTAACCTAGGGCTACGTACAATATAAAATAATAGAGAGGGATAATTGGGCTTGGCTTCTCCTTGGGCTTGGACTTGGCTCAAAGTCACCTAATTAACAAAAATGCCCCCAAAACAATTAAATCCCTTTTTCCCTTCTTTTTTCCTAATTTACCCTCCAATTCTCCAATTCTAATTATGTAAATCCCAAAAATAAATCTCAATGCACAACTTTAAACATGAAATTGGCCTTACAATTAATTTAAATTTCAAAATTAAATTTAATTAATACATGAAAGTGTCGGTCGTTACATTTCTTAAGAAAGATAAAGTCATTGTAGAGAATTGTTGAGAAATGATGAGAAAACAAGTACAATTTTCAAAAACCAAAAACTAGGCCCCGTCTACTACAAAATTGGGAATAGACTACACGTGATTATAAACATTAGACCAATATGGTAGAAATTGGTCTAACCGTGGTCTAAAATTATTGGGTTTTATGTCCTAAAATCGTGGTTTTGTAAACTGAATGTATATTCTATTTTGCAATAAAGTTGTTATTGAGGTTTATATAGTAAAATTGTTATTGAATAAAGTGAATTGTGTATTCCATAACCCAAATCCAATGAACTAAGAACCCTTGACTATAAGATGTATATTTGAACTTTATGTATGACATCAAAGTGGATCAAGTTCAAGTAATAGCCAGAACGGTTTATAGTATAGAGATAGGGCTGGGTACCTTATCCTGGGGACACTATGGACGCGGCCCACTTTGTATAGTACTAACGATGTGATCTTGAATCGTTCATGTGGAGACATGAAAGTGGGGGCGTCTTATGCAATGAGTTTGCATAAGACTGGACCGCAAAAATAGTCACTTGGACTTTTTTAACTCCGTTTATTGTTTTAACTGACTATTTTCATACGATGACCTAGGTAACTCGATCTTAATCCTGAGTGTGCTATGAACTCCTGTTTATTCGGGATTATCCTTAGATTTGCATGGGTGAGAGTGGCCCAAGATTGCCGACTCAATAAGCCTCCCATTTTGGGGATAAGACCGGGTAGATAGTTGGGAACATAGTCATGCGAGATGAAATTCACTCCTACCCACTTTAGGGTTTAGTAGAGAGGTTGTTCCCTTAAGTGCTGACTTCGGGTCTTGAACAATGGGCCCACCCTCTCATTGGCCCGAAAGGGATTCAGTTTGTTGGTTGGACCACAAACCAATTGTTCATTAGAGGATCAGTGGGACTTAAGGAACAAGAAGTAATTACAGGGGTAAAACGGTTTATTTGACCCAGCGGTAATTACGAACGACCTGTGAAGGATTGACTTACTAATCATGGTTATATCGAGTGGACAGAAATATATCTACAGTGAGGAGAGTGCAGCCACTATGCTTTAGTGGAGTGTCCCGGTAGTTAACGAATGTTGATTAACTAGGCTAAAGAGTTTGGCTAGTTAATCTCGTATCGTTGGAGCTCATGATCTGTAGGTTCATTAGGTTCCCCTTACTAGCTCAGACTAAGGCTTGTAACAATTTGAGAGAAAAGAATTTGAATTGTTCAAATTCGGTTTTGGGAGAAAACGTTAATTATATGCGATATACTTAACGTTTCATAGCTTAATTATGAATTAAACTATGATAAAGAAGATGTGGACATATTTAAATTTGATTTAAATATTGGTTCGGTTTAAAACATGAATAGGGATTTATGTTCGAACGTTCGATTTGAGAAATCGGGATTGGTCTAATTATTTAATTTGATATTTGATATTAAATTAATTAATTATTGAAAATTAATTAAAATTTTTAATTAATTAAAAATTTATTTTAATTTAAAATTAATTTTATATTAATTTTGAATTAAAATTAAAAGAGAATTCAAATTCATTTAGGAATGAATTTTGGACCAAATTCATTCATTGATGAACAAGCTCCTTGCTTTATCAAAATTCATCAACATTGGCCACCTCCTTCTTGAATTATCCTCATCACTTATGTGTTGTCAAGTTTAGCAAGCTTGATGAAGCTTGTGGTTTGTTTTAATTAAAAAGAAACACTATAAGTAAGGTGAATTTTGCAGAAAATTATGAAATTTTTTCGTTTTTTAGACCTTTGCTCTCTCTCTCAAAAATTCTCTCAATTAAGGATTCCACAATCCGTTCCAAGGCCTGAGGATAGTAGGTAAGACTCTAGAGGAGGTGCACAACTGGTTTGTGTTCAAATAAAGCCCACGGATTGCTTCAATTTTGAACTTCAAAGGTAGTGTTCTTCATTCTCTGTTTTTTCCAGTTTTGAGCATGTTTTTGTATAATAAAATTGGTCAAATTAGAGTGCTTAAGATCCAAAATTGCTTCCACTTTCTTAATATTAACTCTTTCAAAAATAAACACACATGTTTATAGACCACCATTTTTATTAACTGGAGTTTGAAAGTCGATTATAGACTATGGTTTTGAAAAGACCATAGTCTAAAATCTAACTTTGCACCACTGTTTAAAAACTTGCAGTCTAACATTTGAATATAGATCACGATTAAAAAAAACTATGGTCCAAAAGTCTTCTTTAGACCACAGTTTTTATTAACCATGGTCTAAAATGCCGACTATAGGACTATGATTTAAAAAACTGTAGTCTACAATCTAACTTTACACCACAGTTTAAGAACCCGTAGTCAAATATTTGAATATAGACCATCCTTAGGAAAAACTATGGTCTAAAAGTCCCCTTTAGACTATGGTTTTAAAAAACTGTAGTCAAGAACTGGTAGTCTAATATTTGAATATAGACCATAGTTAGAAAAACTATGATCTAAAAGGAAACTATAGACTATAGTTTAAAAAAATCGTAGTCTACAATCTAACTTTTCACCATGATTTAAAAATTTGTAGTCTAATATTTGAATATAGACCACAGTTAGAAAAAATTATGGTCTAAAAGGTCCCCTTTAGATTACAGTTTTTATTAACTATGGTCTAAAAGCTGACTATAGACTGGTTTAAAAAAACCGTACCTACAAATCAACTTTGCACCACAGTCTAAGAACTTGTAGTCTAATATTCAAATATAGTTCACCGTTAGAAAATATATATATATCTATATATATATATATAGACTGGTTTAAAAAAGCAGTACCTACAATCTAACTTTGCACCACAGTCTAAGAACTTGTAGTCTAATATTTGAATATAGTTCACCGTTAGAAAAAAAAAATAAAAAAAAAATAAAAAAAAATAAAATTATATATATATATATATATATATATATATATATATATATATATATATATATATATATATATAGCTAAAAGTCCCCTTTAGACTATCATTAGTTTAAAAAAATTGTAGTCTAAAATCTAATTTTTACGCCACGGTTAGAAAAAATTATGGTCCAAAAGTCCTTTTAAGACCAAGACTCAAGACAATTTGTGGTTTAGAAAAATTTGTGGTCTAAAGTCAGATCTCGGGTTTTTACTTTAGACCATAGTTAAAAAAATCATGGTCTAGTATTTAGATATAGACAATACTAAAAAAAATTGTAGTCTAAAGTTCCACTTTAGTAGAGAAAAATCATCTTCTAAATTTCAATTTTGAGTTCACTTTAAATCATAAATAAGAAATTTATGGTCAATCCACCCATCGATGTTCAGTCTCCTACTTTGCAGTGTTGAACTAAAAAGAAAATGAAACCTGTATGGTTTAACTTTACACCCTGGTAAACAAAAAAAAAATTGTAGTCTCAGATACCAAGTTTTTTAATTGCTATTTAGAAGTTAACTTTACATCACTTATTAAAAAAATGTAGCCTAAAATTATACTACGATTTTACTAAAAGATATAAGAAAAAATAAATACAGGGTAAAAAGTAACTCAATTGAACATTCTAATTTAAATCCCAAATCTATATATTTTTTAAAGAAACATTCTTATCTAGTTTTTATCACGATTAAAATTTTTAATCTTAACTTTATCTTTAATTTTTTGAATTCAAAATTTTTATTTTTACGATACAAAATTTTTCTCCAAATCTATATCATTTTCTGAAAGCAAAATTAATTTTAAATTTTAAATTATTAAACAAATTTTAGATTTGGTATCTTAAATTTATTTTCAGAAAAGTTAAATCTTAAAGTTTATAAATTTTATTTTAAATTAAAATCTCAAATTTATTGAATCATGTCGCTTATAACCGCATCCTCTTCTTCGCTTTTAAATCAATCGCCGCTCGACCACGTCGTCTGTGGCAATATTTTCTCTATTGCAGTGGCGTTTGTGGTTGCTCCCGTTCTCACTCCCACTGCAGGTTAGTATTCTAAACCATGTATTTGAAATTTGATTTATTTTGTTTCTTTTTCCTTTTTTTTTTAATTTTCCTTTATATCTATTATCATTGTGGAGTCTTTTTTGATCTAGATAATAATATACTTTAATTTTGAATCTATTAATTCACTGTATTTTTTTATTGACTCCCTCATTCCTCTTTCTTTTTCCTTTATGTTTTGCGTTTATTGCACTTAGCTTTTGGTGAAACAAAGATCAGCAATAATGTCTTCATGCAGAGTTCCAACATACAATGTTACAAATATAATTGTAGGGTTTGTTGGATTGGAAAAGACATGTCCTGTTTGTGAAAGAGTAATTAAATGTTTAAAATAACTCTTTTAAAAAAAAAAATGTACTCCCAAAGTCTCTTTTCGCCAATGCACAAATCAAGTTTGGTCTTATGGTGAAAATGATATATATATATATATATATATATATTAAAATGTATGGAATTGATTTGAATAACACATATGGTTCAATTGGTTAATATTAATGTCTCTAAGTCTTAAATTTGGAATTAAACTTTAACATCTTGTAAGGGAGGGTATTTTGGAGTAGACGCATTGGTTGTTTTAGAAAAATGAAATGAAAAGGATAGATATTCTCAAAAAGTTTTGAGTAAAGATGGGAGCAGGATTCTACACCTACCGATTGGTTTGAAAGTATGTAAACCATTTCCATTTGTCTCATTAATCAGTCTTACATTCTTTTTGCAGTTATATATTACAGGAAAAAACCCTCCATATAATAGTCATTTTGTTGTTAAGATGTCCCTTAAACTTAAGGCATAGGGTACTTTTTTTTTCATAGATAAAGGTTTTTTAAAGTTCAATTAAGAGAATGAGTTCTCCAATATTGTGCTACGTACTATTCTTAAGTTGAATTTGACTAGCATGAATTTTATTGTTGGATCAACAACTTGACCCAGTATTTAACATTATTTAGCTTTTAATTTAGAGTTTAAGTTATTAATATCATTGTTAAAAAAATTAAAGTGTGGTTATGATCATTTGTTGGTGGTCAATTTACAAACAAAGTTAAAAGGAAGGAAGGAGACAACATACAAGGTGATGAGATAGAAAGGTCACCATATGTTATTTATGACTAATTCCTTGAGGTGGGTCAAGCATCCTCTTTAGTCTTTTTGTTTAAACAAGCACAACTCTAAGCTAGCATAAGGTTTCAAGGAAACCAACTCTCTCAATACTACATGTCTTATTAAAACAAAACCAAGAGATTTTAGACCACATGTTACTTTGTAGCTTCCAAACTTAAATACCTAACTATTCATTACATCATATTAAAACAAAATCAATGGTATTTTCTTAGAAGAAATTTCAATGTTCAAGGATAAAAATTAAAATTTTCCAAATTCAGGGGCATAATTGAAACCTATCCAAAAGCTCAAGAGTATTTTGTATAATCTAATCTTAAAATATTAATTATTATTATTTAACCCTAAATATTAGTATCACCATGTTGTCTTGCCTAGCAGTTGCAAAGTGCAATCACTTGCAAACTTCCCAGAAGAATAACCTCTTAATTGCTCCCCTCTTCAGTCATCAATCGTCAAACCATCTATGTGCAAATGTTAGTTGCTCTCTCCAATCGCATCTTGTTGGATATTACTAAATAACATCATTTGTTTCTTATTTATCATTATTTGTTCAATCTACAGTTCGTTGGATCATCTCTAAATTGGAAATAGGATTCTCTCTTCATCCCCAACCACTTCAACTCACTCATTATTCTACTCTTATAGTACAATGATTATGCAAATGTCTAGCGGCTTGATTTGCATGCCTTATGAGAGTTTCTTCATTTAGGTTGTGCTCTCTCTCATAATCGTTCAAATTAAGTTGTACTTTTTTCTTGATCTCTAGCTTCTTAGTGTTATTAGCTAGGTTTTGGTGCTTGTTGGAATATGTTGTAATTCTGCTTACCCTTAATTAATTTTTTTCTTAAAAAAAATTCTTTCAAGCAAGCACAAATAGAAAGTAATCTAGTGTAATATGTTCTCAAAACTTTGTTGTTTCTTTGTTTTTCCATCATAGGAGGATCTCTCTCTTTTTGTGTTCCTAGGACTATAAATATCTCATACAAACTGTACTATCATTTTCTAGTTAAATTAGAACATAGGTTTTATTTGTTTCCTAGTTTGAAGTAAAATGTTATTCATGCTAAAAAGGTTTTGACATATTTATATAGTTTTTCTTATTTCAAAGACTACAAGAGTCCAATTGACATATATAGTTATGAATACAGTATTTTGAGGTCAATTGTTTATTATGACACTACGAAAGTAGAAATAAAAGTTAAATATACTTAATTTATATCTATTTGTCTTCATAAATGAATAATTATTTTGTTGTAAATTGATCTTTTGGTTCTTTATATTTAAGAATTTAGTAATTTACTTACTGTTCTGTTTGGCTACTAATGCAATTGTAGCCATATTTGGAGTTCAACATTGTTTGTCGTCCACTCATCTCAGTATGTCATCTGTCTTATGAAATATTTTAGTAATTAATTTTTATAATACTGTTAGGTAAGTTCTACTTGTTCTTAATGATATCCATGCCACTTTGGATTCTCATCATTTTCCTAATATTTCTCCATAATCATAAAATCATAGATACTTTCACGACTTTAATAACATTACTCTTTGAATCATATTTTTCAAAGGCAAAGCACCTTTTACATTCATCACACATCAATTGTTTTAAGGTTTATATTTTCAATTTTGAAGACCTAGTGGCATGTTATGATGACAATTCATACAAGTGTTTACTAATTAGGTTTTGTTCTTTGACATTTGAACAACTTATTTTATTTTGTTAGATGGGTGTTCACCAAGGTTCTTTTAACACCAAACTTTGATCCAGTCTAAAAATAGATACAGAGGTTTAGGATCACATCTCTAAGATATTGGATGAAATTGTAATCGCAAAAATACATTTTATTGGTACTGATAACATGTTTTTGTTTGAGATTCAAATATAATCTTATTTCATTGGTTGTAAAAGATGGGTATTTTTTTTTATATAATTGTTGTTTAAATTGATAAATGTAGTAAAATATATGATTGTTCTAAGTTTGAAAATAATATTTTTATGTCTAAGTCTTAAAGAGTTAGGATTGTTATGAACAATTGACAAATAATGTATGAATTTTTTCATGCAGTTTAATTAACTTTATAATGAAAATTTTATATTTGTTATTTGTCTTTCTTGCAGTTCAATGATAAAGGATACATAGTCAAGTTGATGTAGATGAACTTTGCATTGAAGGGTGAAATTTTGTTGGTGTCACCTTCTTGTACAATATAATGTATAATAGTTTTAATTAGTTCATTATTTTAATAATGGTTTGTTTTTATTTTTGTAAATTTAAACTCCTTTCATTTAATACAGAAGTTTTATTGAGTTCATTTAATTGAAGCTTGGATTGTTTTGAGGTCAATTTAAAGATTTTTTTAGAATAATATTCATATTTGTACTGAATTCTTTAATTTGATTTCTATTAAATAAAATATGGAATAAATAATTCATAGAAATAAATTGGGATAATAAAAATTATTTTTTAAAAAATAAAAATTGAAATGTTGTCCTTGAAATAGACCACGACCAACGTTAACTATGATCTATTGGTATAAACCAAGTCAGTCGTAGTCTGTAGCAATAGACTACGACTAATGTTTCCCATGGTCTATTGATATAGACTACGACTAACGTTAGTCATGATCTATCAACAAAGACTATGACTAACGTCAGCCGTAGTCTAGTCATAGACCACGATTGTCATTAGCCACGGTCTATCAACAAAGACCATAGCTAACATCAGCCATAGTCTATACAATCATAGACCACGGTTGCCGTTAGCTATGGTCTATAATATAGACGATGGCTGACATTAGCCATAGTCTACATAATAGACTATACTGGAGTATACCACGGTCGAAAAATCGAATAATAACCAAATTGGTTTTTGGTTTTCGGTTTTTGAAAATTAAGCCTATAAATACTACTTCTACTTATAGTTTTCTTTGTTTTGTTATCCACTTTTTACCTTTGTTTTTAAACACCAAACCAAGTTTTGAAAATCAAAAAAAGTAGGCCCCGTTTGATAACCATTTGATTTTTTGTTTTTAAAAATTAAGCCTATAAATACTTGTTCCACCTATAGTTTTCCTAGTTTTGTTATCTACTTTTTACATATGTTTTCAAAAACCAGGCCAAATTTTGAAAACTAAAAAAAAAAAATTTCAAAAGCATGTTTTTGTTTTTGGAATTTAACTAAGAATTCAAATCTTTCCTTAAGAGAGATGAAAACCATTATAAAAAAATTGAGGAAAAAACAAATTTAATTTTCAAAAAATAAAAATAAAAAACTAAATAGTTATCAAGATTCTGAACTTAAAGAAATTTTTTTAAAGTACGAAAACTTAAATCGAAATGGTCTCGAGAGTTGGAGGGGTGCAACTTGTAATTGAGCTTAAAATTTTTTTAATTTAATTAAGGTTTTTACATTTTTTGTTTTCCTTGAAAATATTAAAATGCCATGCATTATCACTTGGTCATGTGAAACTTGAACGTGGGGTGTGAAACTTGAAAGTTGAGTTGGGTCAAATAGTCAAAGTCAAAGAAATGGTTAAATTCCAACCAGCTCATCATTAAACACACATTTACAATTCAACATGCCAAAATTAGGTTTATCCTGTTTGCACACGAATATGTCATCTCTTTATGAAGACTTTTGTTCTCATTGATTTATTTCAATTGGAAGTAGATTATAAAAGCTAGGTTTTTTTTTTGGAAAAAAATAAAAGCTAGGTTTTATTGTCAGTGGGTGGGTGGATAAAATTAAATAGTTATTTGGCTATTATAGTATTTGGTAATTTAACAATATTAATGTTGAACTCAACAGTTAAGACATATCTTTACGTAGTTGTAGGTTTGAATTCTTCCTCGCTATTTATGATGTAATATTCTAAAAAGATTTTAGTAATAATATAAGGCAATAGTTGAGAATAAATTTGTAAAGATGACTGTTGAACCTAATTATAAAATAGTTTGTCTGAGATCAAGAAAATGTCAAGTATTGAAGTCTAGCTCAAGCCTGATTGAAAATTAAAATAAGGAAGACATGATATAAATTTTTTTGTTTGAGAATATATATCATATCACAAATTCAAGCACTACAACTAATTTATTGAAATAAGCATTACTTGACCTCTATGATCTCAAATTAATATTCCAATCCTTGCATCAACATTAACTTTATATTAATTATGATTTCAAGAGCCAACATTAGTATAGCTCAACTAGCACAAAGTATATACCTTTGACCAAGAGGTTGAATTTCTCACCCCACATATATTAATTAATTATTATTTTTTATTGTGCTTCTATTTGAGTTGGATTCTGATTATGCTAATTTTAAAATATTAAAATTTATTCCAAAATACATATTTATATTATGTTTTATGTATGCCAATATATATCTCTATATATTTTTGTTCCTTTAATATAGTCTTGGTCCCAAAAGAAGTTTGTATTAAAAATTCATAACCTTTGCAATTAAAATGGAAAAAAAGATAGTCATCATTTTTATCTCCATGTCCACTTAAAAGTTAAGTTAAAATACTATTTTGGTCTCTGTATTTTGAGTTTTGTTCATTTTAGTCCATGCACTTTCAAATGTCTAAATTTAGTCCATGTACTTTCAATCAAGCTTAAAATCGGTCTTCATTGTTAGTTTATTGTTAACTTTTCTTAAAAAAAAACTAGTATCGATTAGCTTTCATTTTAGAAATTTTAGAAATAGGCTCACATTGTGTCTTTTCTTGCATGAAAATTATTAATATTATTATTTAACCAATTTCGATAAAAATTAACTTCAAACTAACGGTAGGGCTAATTTTAAAATTTATTAAAAGTACAAGGACTAACATTGAACATTTGAAAGTATATGGAATAAAATGGAACAAAACTCAAAGTACATGGACCAAAATGGTATTTTAACCTAAAAGTTAAAATCGATGCTTTTTCTATCCTAAAAAAAATCCATATGAGAAAAATAGAGGACTTTCATTTTCATTGAGTAAATTACTTGTTTCTTAAGTAATTGTACAATTCAATTCTAGTTTTTTTTTCACACATGTGAGATATATCTAGAAAAGTTTAGTCAATGGCTCTTGATTTTTCAAATAATGTTTTTTTTCCTCTAAAAAAAATTAAAATCAATAGGCAAGTAGTTAACTCAATAGCCAAAGTGAGTATAGCTCAGCTGAAAGTGTTCAAAGCTACAAATAAAGGGAATCTCAACGTTAGAAACTGATTTACAACAATTTAAAAGAGTTCGAAAGGGTGACAAACATGTTGAAACGTACCAAAAGCGCGAATCGGACCCTCACGACCTATTGGTAATCCAAACCGAGGTGGATTGAGTGGACCACAAACTGAAGCAATTAGAAACAAGGAAAAATGTGAAACTTCGTGTGGATCTTTGCTGGAGATTGAATCACGCCATGGGTTCGAGTCTAAAAGCCAAAGAGCAAGATCGAAGAAACCCCCGATGTTACAGATCCGAGCTTGTCCGAGTCTCACTAATAGCCATCGAAGGCGTGGGCACCGCTGTTGGGTTGAAGATGCTCATTCGTTGGAGGGAGCTGCTGCTCGCGTGGCTGTGCTCGCAGGAGGAGGAGGTAGCCGGAGAAAAGAAGAAGAAAACGAGAGGGAGGGGAAAAAGGTTGTTGTCTTGCGAGAGGGAGAGAGAGATGGGAGAGAAGAAGAAGAGAATTGAGGCTAGAATTTTTTTTTGTCTCTCACTTTTGGTTTCCTTCTTAGAACTTTTTTCTTTTAATTAAACCAATCAAACCCAAATAAATAAAAGAAAGGAAAAAAATCCTAAGATCTCAATAAAGCATCCAAAATATTTGGTGTAAAATCTAATCAAAAGGGATTTTGAGTTCCTTGTTGAACTTGGGTATAAAAATCTAAAAGTAAATTCCCAAATCATGGAATTAAAGATTTAAGAAAATCTCTTCTCCAACATTCTAGAAATTTAATTAACCAAACTTAATGGGCTAAACTTGAAACTTATTTATTTTTAAATTAGAACTCTAATGGATAGGTCTAATTACTCTAAAATACCCTAATTTATAACATGGGGCTAACATGAATAGTATTTAGTTACAAGTTGTATGGGAGTTTCTAAAATGGGCCAATTAAACACATTTAGCTCCACTTTTGGCCTAAGAGCTTAACAACATATTGAAAATAAGGTACAAGTAAGGTTGGAGAGGTATTTTACAACATGAGCAACCAAATTACCCCTAAATTGAAGCTTCTAAGATTTGGTGTCTTCATGTTGCCTTGAGGCTTCTTTCTCCACTTGTTCTCCCTCTTCATGAATCTTTATACTTCAAACGTTGAAGTGGAGATGTCCTTTTGGTTGAATCATGTGGCATGATGTGCCTTCTTTGAAACATATCAATTTGTCTTATGCGTTAACTAAATCAAACAGTTTCCCTGTAACCAACTATTATTTTCTCTCCATCATTTGATCTCAAACAAACAAATTAGACTGAAAAAAAGAAAATTGAAAGCCCAATTGGGCCAAAAGATTCGTTGTAATTCATAAGAAGTTGAAAAGTGGGCCCAAAAAATTAAATAAAAGCCAAGTTGGGCCAAAAATTAAATAAAGGTCAAATTGGGCTCAAAATCGAAAACCAAACAAAAAAAGAATCAAACTGATCAAAACCGAACCAATCGATTTTTTCTTTATTGGAAATTTCTTCGGTTCCTATTTTTACAAAACCAATTGGTTCGGTTCAGTTCTCAGTTGAGCCCAAAACCGAAGGAACCGAATCGACTATCACCCCTAAAATATAGGGTTACAGAAATGAAATAGGCTTTGAGCTTTGAACTTTTCTAGGTTGTGGGCCTTTAAGTGAACTAAACTATTGGGTTAGTTAGAGTTTTTTAAAAGTTATTTATAAAGTTTTGATTCTATTTGGTTAAGTTATTTTTCTTTTTTAAAAAGTTAAAACATAAACCAAATTGAAAATCTCGATTTCTTAAAGCGATAAACCGAAAAAATCAAAATTTTTTAAAAAATAGAACCAAACCAGTTGGTTCGACTCGATTTTTGCACACCTCTAGGAGGCATATTCCTTTTTTGCCTTTTGTTTGGTAGGAAGACATATCCTCTTTCTTTACCTTTTATTTGATAGGGAAACATATCCCCTTTTTTGATCTAATGAAAGCCCCATGTTTTCATTCTTTGTTGTTCTTGTTCGTTCCGGCCTAGGCTTCATCTTTTGTTTGGTTTTTAACTAGGTGTAAAATTTAATGTCTTTTACCAAAAACTTTTTCCTTTGGCTAGATTGTGAACCGTTCAACATATCCTTGATTTTCTCAATTCAAGTGTTTAAGGTAGAGCACTCTCGTTTCCCACAAATGGATCTAACTGTTGCCAAAATCTTGTTAGGAAAAAATCTCACTTAACCTTTATGTGCCTCAACGGTAAATTTGTAATTTGGGGGAAAAATGTGATCTGCAGAAAAAAGTTAGGCACTGGTGTGGCACCTTCCACACCAACTCTGATGCTTAAGTCAGAGAGAAAGAAAAGTATAATAAACTAGAGTTTAGAGATTGAGGGTTAAGTTGAACTCTTTTTCTTTGAGTCATAATGAAGTATTTATAGGATCCTTTTACCAAGGTTTTCTATATTCCTTTTTCGATTAGGATAGAAGAGGTTTTCCTTTCTATCTAGGAATTGGATTTGAAAAAGTTAATTTAGGCCTGTAAGGTTCAATTGGGCCTGTTTCCCCTTTGGACTCTTATCCATTTTACTTTTATCTTGTTTCGAAGTATTTGATTAATGTAAAAGGAGAACAACACACCAACACACATCATCCATCAAGCAGCAGTCCACTAGTGACCAATCAGTTCAGCCAACGGATACTTTCTTAATTGGCATAATTACTTTATTCTCAGATTGCACCAAATCAGTTGCTAATATTAGTCAAAATTGATTTATTGCTTATGCAGCTCTCCTCCTCTTAAATATTTATTTCCATTTGTATCTGTAATTATCTAATTCCTTCTTTATTTAATTCTCTCCCTCTCAAGTCAATCACATGGGTATATATGCCAAAGAATTGTAACCTTCAGTAATTAAGAAAAATGCAATACAAAAGCAAAATTCTTTTCTTCTTCTCTTCCAACTTCATCTTTTTTTTTTATTGCCTCTTTGTTATTACAAGTCTATCCTCGTGAAACTGTTATATGGTATCAGAGCAAGACTTGAGAAAGGGAAAAACCACATTCCAATTTCCAATCCTTCCATCAATGCTCTAGTCTTATTTCAATCAAACTCACTTCCTCCAACTATCTACTTTGGAAATCACAAATCCTACCCTTAGTTAGAAGTTTGGGAATTGAGGACCACTTGAAATCAGAAAATACTCATGAAGAACGCATCAATGACAAGGATGAAAAAGAGATTGTCAACCCACAATTCATTCAATGGATCAACAATGATGGATTGTTGACGTCATGATTGCTTGGGACAATTTCAGAAGATATTCTTGCTATGGTTGAAAGCACTGATACAGCTAGAGAAATTTGGACATCATTGGAGGAGCAACTACTTATTATGTGAAAGAGTTAATATTAAGAATGCGGAGGCAATTTTGGATCTTAAGCACTCTAATTTGATCAATTTTATCATACAAAAACATGCTCCAAATTGGAAAAACAGAGAATAAGAACACAAACCTTTGTAGCTCAAAATTCTCTTAATCTGTGGGCTTTCTTTGAACACAAACCAGTTGTAGACCTCCTCTAGAGTATTCCCTACTATCCTCAGGCATTGGAACAAATTGTGGGATCTTTGATTAAGAGAATTTGGGAGAAGAATGAGTAAAGGTTTAAAACCAAGAGCTAGAGAATTTTCTTCAAAAAACATTCATCTTACCCATTGTGTTACTTCTCTATATATAGAAAACCACAAGCTTCTATTTTTACTTAGTGAAGAAGCCAACACATAGAAGATAAGCTTAAACAAGAAGCTTGTTCATTAAGTAATGAATTTGGTCCATATTTCATTTCCAAATGAATTTGAATTCTCTTTTAATTTTAATTCAAAATTAATATAAAATTAATTTTAAATTAAAATTAATTTATAATTAATTAAACAATTTAATTAATTTTAAATAAATATTTAATTTAATATCAAATATCAAATTAAATAATTGGACCAATCCCAATTTCTCAAAACGAACGTTCGAACATGAATCCCTATTCATGTTTTAAACCGAACCAATATTTAAATCATATTTAAATATTTCCAACTCTTCTTTATCATAGTTTAATTCATAATTAAGCTATGAAACGTTAAGTATATCGCATATAATTAACTTTTTCTCCCAAATTCGAATTTGAACAATTCAAATTTTTTTCTCTCAAATTGTTACAACGCTTAGTCCGAGCTAGTAAGGAGAACCTAATGGACCTACAAATCATGAGCTCCAATGATACGAGATTAACCGGCCAAACTCTTTAGCCTAGCTAATCAACATTCGTTAACCACCGGGACACTCCACTAAAGCCCAGTGGCTGCACTTAGGGATGGAAAAAATACCCGCGGGGTCGGGTCCCCGCCCCGAACGGGGCGGGGAATCCCCGGTTTGACCGGATATGGGGGTCAAACCGGGGATTATTTTCGGGTCCCCGATCGGGGACGGGGCGGGGACGGGGACGGTATCCCCGCCCCGTCCCCGTCCCCGAACCCGCCCCGAATAATTATTTTACTAATTTTTTTAAAAAATATATGATATATATTATAATTATTTGTAAAAACCTTATTATTAATATATAATATTATATTATTAATAACTATATATATATATATATTAAAATTGTATACTATATATACTGTTACTGTTTTTGTTTTTTTTTTAAAAATAAGTATACTATTTTTAATTTCATATTGTAATAAATTTTTATATTAAATATTTTGTTTTAAAATTTAATGATTTAAATAAATAAAATAATAATAATTCATTTTAATATATATTTTTTAATTAATTTTTAATAAAAAGAATAATTAAAAAAAAAAAAAGAAAAACGGGGATTTTTCCCCGCGGGGACCCGATCCCCGATCGGGGATTCCCCGACCCCGACCCCGATTCTCCAAATCGGGGAATGGGGCGGGGATGGGGATGAAAAATCCCCACGGGGACGGGGATGGGGAATGCATCCCCGGCCCCGCCCCGCCCCGTTGCCATCCCTAGCTGCACTCTCCTCACAATAGATATATTTCTGTCCACTCGATATAACCATGATTAGTAAGTCGATCCTTCACAGGTCGTTCGTAATTACAGCTGGGTCAAATAAACCGTTTTACCCCTGTAATTACTTCTTGTTCCTTAAGTCCCACTGATCCTCTAATGAACAATTGGTATGTGGATCAACCAACAAACCGAATCCCTCTCGGGCCAATGAGAGGGTGGGCCCATTGTTCAAGACCCAGAGTCAGCACTTAAGGGAACAACCTCTCTACTAATCCTTAAAGCAGGTATGAGTGAATTCCATCTCGCATGACTATGTTCCCAACTATCTATCCGGTCTTATCCCCAAAATGGGAGGCTTATTGAGTCGGCGATCTCGGGCCACTCTCACCCATGCAAATTTAAGAATAATCCCGAATAAACAGGAGTTCATAGCACGCTCAGGATTAAGATCGAGTTACCTAGGTCATCGTATGAATATAGTCAGTTAAGACAGTAAACGGAGTTATAAAGTCTAAGTGACTATTCGCGGTTCAGTCTTATGCAAACTCATTGCATAGGACGCCCCCACTTTTATGTCTCCACATGAACGATTCAGGATCACATCGTTAGTACTATACAAAGTGGGCCACGTCCATAGTGTCTCCAGGATAAGGTACCCAGCCCTATCCTTATACTATAGACCGTTCTGGCTATAACTCGAACTTGATCCACTTTGATGTCATACATAAAGTTCAAGTATACATACTATAGCCAAGGGTTCTTAGTTCATTGGATTTGGGTTATAGAATACACAATTCACTTTATTCAATAACACATTTACTGCATAAACCTCAATAACATATTTATAGTAAAATAGAATATACATTCAATTTACAAAACCACGAGTTTTAGGACATAAACCCAACAAACTTCCACTTGGACTAAAATGTCAGTGGAGTCAAAACATGTTGAGGTAAAAAACTTGCCCTAATTTACAACCCGTAGTCCTAGACTCTCTAGGTGTCCCTCAAACACTTTAGCCATGAGGGGCTTTGTAAACGGATCAGCAATGTTGTGCTCCGAAGGGATCTGTGTGACGATCACGTCTCCTCGTTGCACAATCTCCCTGATGAGATGATATTTGCGCTTTATATGCTTTCCGCGCTTATGGCTTCTAGGTTCTTTAGAATTTGCCACTGAACCACTATTATCACAATAAAGGGTGATAGACAAATTCATATTTGGAACAACTTCCAAATCAGTAAAGAATTTCCTAAGCCATACAGCCTCCTTCGCTGCTTCGCAAGCTGCGACATACTCAATCTTCATGGTGGAGTTAGCAATACAACTTTGCTTTATACTCCTCCAAACTATTGCTCCTCCATTAAGAGTGAACACTGATCCCGATGTGGATTTCCTCGAATCTACATCGGTCTGAAAATCAGAGTCAGTGTATCCTACAAGGATCAGATCCTTCGCGCCATACACAAGCATATAGTCTCTCGTTCTCCTAAGATACTTGAGGATGTTTTTAACGGCAGTCCAATGATCATATCCTGGATTGGACTGATACCTGCTGACAATTCCCACTGTATAGCATATGTCGGGTCGAGTACACAGCATGGCATACATCAGACTACCGACAGCTGATGCATAGGGAATGCGTCTCATATCCTCAACTTCTTGAGGTGTCTTAGGACACTGTTCCTTCAACAAATGTATTCCATGTCTGAAAGGTAATGAACCCTTCTTGGAATTCTGCATCTTATATCTTATCAACATCTTGTCAATATAAGATGCCTGAGACAACGCTAGCATTTTGTTCTTGCGATTCCGAACAATTTGGATTCCAAGGACAAACTGAGCCTCTCCCAAATCTTTCATTTGGAATTGGGTCGCTAGCCATTGCTTTACGTCAATCAGGAATCCTACATCATTTCCAATGAGTAGGATATCATCTACGTATAAGACTAAGAAAGCTACAGTAGTATTGACTATTTTCTTGTAAACACAAGGTTCGTCAATATTCTGTTCAAAGCCATAAGATTTAATCGCAGTATTAAATCTTATATTCCAGGATCTAGATGCTTGCTTCAATCCATAGATGGATCGTTTAAGCTTGCAAACTTTTTGCTCTTGACCCTGAATTATGAACCCCTCTGGTTGAACCATATAGATACTCTCTTCAAGATTACCATTCAGAAAGGCTGTCTTGACATCCATTTGCCAAATTTCATAATCATAAAACGTGGCAATGGATAAGAGTATTCTAATCGACTTAAGCATGGCAACAGGGGAAAAAGTTTCTTCATAGTCCACCCCTTCCCGCTGGGTATAACCCTTTGCCACAAGTCGAGCCTTAAAGGTTTGCACCTTACCAGCTTGGTCTTGTTTCCTCTTGTAGATCCACTTGCAACCAATAGGTCTTTCACCATCTGGTTGGTCTACAAGTTCCCAAACTGAATTGAAGTACATTGACTCCATTTCGAGGTCCATGGCTTTAATCCACTGGTCCTTATCTATGTCATTCATTGTCTGTTTATAGGTCCATGGATCCTCAATGCCATCATCAGGTATGACGACCTGGGTTTCAGCCAAACCCATGTAACGGTCGGGTTGTCTAACATCCCTCCCACTACGTCGAGGCATCCTCAATTCTTGAGATGGACCAGCTTGATCAACAACTTTTGTTGATTTATCTGTAGCTTCCCCAGAAAATTCGCTCAATACAATTCTACTTCGAGGTCGATGATCTCTTATGTGGTATTCCTTTAAGAACGTGGCGTTTGTCGACACAAGCACCTTGTCCTCTTGAGGATCGTAAAATAGACCACTTTTCGTTTCCTTGGGGTATCCTATGAATAGGCATAATTTTGAACGTCGTTCTAATTTCTTTGGATTGAGCACTAGCACATGTGTCGAGCACCCCCAAATCCTGAAGTGATGTAAACTTCCTTTGCCCTCTCCATAACTCATAAGGTGTTTCTGAAACACTCTTAGAGGGAACCATGTTCAAAATATATGCAGCAGCCTCTACTGCATATCCCCAAAACGAACTAGGCAGTTGACCATAGCTCATCATAGACCGAACCATGTCTAACAGGGTTCTGTTTCTCCTCTCGGATACACCATTCTGCTGAGGTGTACCTGGCACTGAGAGTTGGGATACGATTCCATGTTCTATCATATAGTCCTGGAATCTCAAATCCATATACTCTCCACCTCGATCTGATCGAAGTGTTTTAATCGTCTTACCTAATATGTTCTCAACCTCTGTCTTATACTCCTTGAACTTTTCAAGGGCTTCGGACTTATGATATATTAGGTAAAGATAGCCGTACCTTGAGTAATCATCGATGAAACCGATGAAGTATTCATACCCTCCTTGAGCTTTGACATTCATTGGACCACAGAGATCCGAATGTACAAGTTCTAAGGGTTCTTGGCCCTATAACCTTTTTCAGAAAAAAGTCGTTTGGTCATTTTTCCCTCAAGACACGACTCACACGGTGGTAAGGAGTTGTCTTCTAACTGACTTAGGAGACCACTCTTAACCAATCTCCCAATCCTATTGAGATTAATGTGGCCTAGTCTCAAGTGCCAAAGATAGGTACTTGGAGAATGTTTCTGCCTCTTATTTTGAGTATCAGCTGTTTTAAACATCTCAGTGTTCAAAATAGCTTTTACCTCTGTTGGTCTTAACACATATAAGTTGTTTTCAAGTTTAGCAGAACATATTTGTACACATCTTTTGCAAATGAACACTTCATTATAATCAAAAGATACTTTATACATATGTTCAATCAACAAGAGATAGATACAAGATTTCTTTTGATTCCAGGAACCAAAAGTACATTTTCTAGTAAAATGAGTATATCTCTAAACAACAACTTCACCGCTCCCTCTGCTCTAGCTGAGACAACCTCTCCTGTTCCAACCCTGAGAGTTATCTCACCATCTTCAAGCTGCCTCCAGGAACTAGTTTTCTGAAAAGAAGAACACACATGATTAGTGGCTCCTGAATCTAGTATCCAGGCAGAATCATCATGTTCCACTAAACATGTTTCAACAACAAGTAAATCATATTCACCTTGTCATGCCTTCTCAGCTTTCTTTTCTGCAAGGTACTTTGGGCAATTCCTTTTCCAGTGCCCATCTTCACCACAGTGGAAACATTTTCCTTTATCTGTGGCTTTAGCCTTGCGTTTACTCATGACGGGAGCTTTTTCCTTCCATTTATCCTTCTTCTTCTTTTGAATACCCTTATTCATAGAAAAAGAAGAACCAGACTTAGTCCCAGAGGACGATCCTCTTGGGAATTTCTTCGAAGTGACAACATTTGCCTCCTTCTCTTTTCCCTTTGTTTTCATCAGGGAATCGAAAGTCTGTAGCTCGTTGAGGAGAGTAGTCAGATTATACTCTATCTTGTTCATCACCGCATTGGTGCAAAACTGTAGGAAGCTCTTCGGAAGAGATTCCATTATAAAGCTAACCTGACTATTCTCAACAATGACAGCTCCGTTTACTTCTTCCACGTTGAAGTGGACCATCATGTTAAGGACATGCTCCCTAACAGAAGTTCCCTCCTTCATACGGGAGTTGTAAACGTTCTTGAGAGCATCATGACGAATCAATGAGGACGGTTGTCCAAACATCGCCTGTAATGATCCCATGATCTCCTTAGCAGTAATCATGCTCTCATGTTTCTTAGATAGCACATCAAATATGCTGGCTAAGATATAGACTCGGGCTTTATCATTAGCCCTAGTCCACCTGTCAAATGCATCCCGAACAATTCGGTTTGCAGATAAGCAGGGAGGGAGAGGACATTCCTCTGTTAAGACAAACCTTAGATCATCGATAACTAGAATCGTATTCAAGTTCGATTTCCAGGTTGCGTAGTTATCGCCGTTTAATTTATCGGAGGCTAGTAACTGAATTAAAGAGCTCGACATGCTGAAAAATAGAACATATTCTATTAGTGAATTGCTTCTAACCCATTACATGCATCCAATTAAAAAATTAGCAAAAGTAATAATGTACCCATAAACTCATTATTGTTTTTGCAACGATACTTCAGTGAGTCAGAGCAACTGCTACCGAGGGGCAGTCAATCACTCCTTCACTGAACCAAGACATTCTTTACTAAATGCTAATACCGGAATAACTCTTATTCCTATAGCATTCTAGTTATCGCTACTTTGGTCAAGAATTCACTAACACTTAGTAATTCTTGTAAGTGTGACCCGCCATTTTCAGACCTCAGAGGTCAGCCCCAACAATGCTACCGAATTGGAAAGTCAAAGCTGGGAATGGACCTAGGAGACCCTATCCATTTCTGGAGTTTGAGTTGTTCCGACTCCCATGTTACATCCCTCCGAATGGATGGTGCTACTACGGGCAACCTGCAGGCGGAACATGGGAATCTCACGGTCCAACCTAATGGAGGAGACTGTAGGATGTGTTGAGACACTTCCTTCTCCCACTTACTATAAATACTTTCTCCATTCACCTTGCTCTTGATTTATGCAAACACCATTCGAATGGGGATGCCCTATTGACATCACGAGGCCGAGCATAAATCTCACGGTGTGAACTTCGTAGAAAGCATAAGAGGAAATTGATATATCATATATACTTTTTCACTCCCACTAAGTATTTTAGACGGTTTGGGTATAATTTTACTTAGGCATATTCCGGCTATTAATTTACCTAAGTCTATTAATATAACAATTATATTGATATTACCTAAGTCTATTAACCCTTTAAAAAACTTAGGTCTACGAGTTTAATTAAACTTTTTAATTAACGTCGCTCACGAGGAATAATTTATAAACCTCTGGATTAAATTCACTCCCAGGTCGGTTCCCAGGTAGGGGTGTTCCGTTTCCGTCATCGTAAATACCCCAGCCTAGCCAGAACCTTCCTTAGACAGAGTCCCTCTTTAATCATAGTTTATAAATTATTGGTTGCCTAATTCTAATCTTATTAGAACTAGATAACCTATGGTCTAATTATTTTAATTCTAAAACCATTTTAAAACTAAATAATTAAACCCTAGGTTTGTATGCATTTCTATGTTTGAGTGCTTGATCATTCATCACATGAACAATTAAATAAACATAGAGTAAAAATTCATCACATGAATTATGCATGGAAATGCTTTGATGCATTTAATATAACAATTATATTATACTAAGGCAACTATATGTTGTATGCTTTATTTTTAATTAATATAACATTTATATTAATTATACTTAAAACATACAACATCTATTTCATAAAATTAATACAACTCTTATATTAATACTTATGAAATGCTAAACATGCATACTATACATTATAACACTTATAACATACTTTCAATGCATGGAGCATGCTTCCTATGGTGGGATTTAAAATCTATATGGCATACTTTATGCACATACAAACATGGATTTAATTAAAACATACATTCATAATGCATAAATAATTAAACACACTAAAGTGGACCGGTTTTGACATCTTAAACAAGCATACAACTAAATTATTACAATAATAATCTAGAAATTAGTCTGAGCCGCTTCCGAACCCTTCGAACCGCCCCGAACCAGCTTGAAAAACCTTGAACCGAGCTTCAATACAGCAGAACCGGATTGAACCCCCTTGAACCGGACCAGACAGCTTCAAACGGGCAAAACCGGGGCCAAACTTACCTGAACCGGACCGAACCAAGGCTGAACCGAACCCCAAGAGGCTGGAGCGTGAGGAACCGGTCTGAACCAAGCCCGAACCGGACCGAAAGCGACCGAACCAGACCTCTTTTTCAACCTCTGCGTGAACCGATTTTTGCTAAAAAAAAAACAACAGCTTCTGCTCTGTTTTCCAGCTTGACCTTTCGAGCTTCTTTCTTCAAATTGAAGGCCTTCCCGGACTCCGATCAACTTGAAAATTTTACAGACTCTTCTTAACAAATTAATGCTAAAAAATGCTTGAGCAATTACAAAACGGACTACAAAATAAAGCTCAAAAAAATGCCAAAACCGAAAGTACCACTTTAGACGCCCAGAAAATTCGATTTCAAAAACATACCCACCAAGCTCAAATTGAATCAAATTGAGTGCTCAAAATTGCTCTGATACCAATTAAAAGAGTTAATATTAAGAATGCCGAAGCAATTTTGGATCTTAAGCACTCTAATTTGATCAATTTTATCATACAAAAACATGTTCAAAACTGAAAAAACAGAGAATAAGAACACAAACCTTTGTAGCTCAAAATTCTCTTAATCTGTGGGCTTTCTTTGAACACAAACCAGTTGTGGACCTCCTCTAGAGTATTCCCTACTATCCTCAGGCCTTGGAACAGATTGTGGGATCTTTGATTGAGAGAATTTGGGAGAATAATGAGTAAAGGTTTAAAACCAAGAGCTAGAGAATTTTCTTCAAAAAACATTCATCTTACCCATTGTGTTACTTCTCTATATATAGAAAACCACAAGCTTCTATTTTTACTTAGTGAAGAAGCCAACACATAGAAGATAAGCTTAAACAAGAAGCTTGTTCATTAAGTAATGAATTTGGTCCATATTTCATTTCCAAATGAATTTGAATTCTCTTTTAATTTTAATTCAAAATTAATATAAATTAATTTTAAATTAAAATCAATTTATAATTAATTAAACAATTTAATTAATTTTAAATAAATATTTAATTTAATATCAAATATCAAATTAAATAATTGAACCAATCCCAATTTCTCAAAACGAACGTTCGAACATGAATCCCTATTCATGTTTTAAACCGAACCAATATTTAAATCATATTTAAATATTTCCAACTCTTCTTTATCATAGTTTAATTCATAATTAAGCTATGAAACGTTAAGTATATCGCATATAATTAACTTTTTCACCCAAATTCGAATTTGAAAAATTCAAATTCTTTTATCTCAAATTGTTACAAGGCTTAGTCCGAGCTAGTAAGAAGAACCAAATGGACCTACAGATCATGAGCTCCACGATACGAGATTAGCCGGCCAAACTCTTTAGCCTAGCTAATCAACATTCGTTAACCACCGGGACACTCCACTAAAGCCCAGTGGCTGCACTCTCCTCACAATAGATATATTTCTGTCCACTCGATATAACCATGATTAGTAAGTCGATCCTTCACAGGTCGTTCGTAATTACAGCTGGGTCAAATAAACCATTTTACCCCTGTAATTACTTCTTGTTCCTTAAGTCCCACTGATCCTCTAATGAACAATTTGGTTTGTGGTCCAACCAACAAACCGTATCCCTCTTGGGCCAACGAGAGGGTGGGCCCATTGTTCAAGACCCGGAGTCAGTACTTAAGGGAACAATCTCTCTACTAAACCCTAAAGCGGGTAGGAGTGAATTCCATCTCGCATGACTATGTTCCCAACTATCTACCTGGTCTTATCCCCAAAATGGGAGGCTTATTGAGTCGGCGATCTCGGGCCACTCTCACCCATGCAAATTTAAGGATAATCCCGAATAAACATGAGTTCATAGCACGCTTAGGATTAAGATCGAGTTACCTAGGTCATCGTATGAATATAGTCAGTTAAGACAGTAAACGGAGTTATAAAGTTTAAGTGACTATTTCGCGGTCCAGTCTTATGCAAACTCATTGCAAAGAACGCCCCCACTTTCATGTCTCCACATGAACGATTCAGGATCACATCGTTAGTACTATACAAAGTGGGCCACGTCCATAGTGTCTCCAGGATAAGGTACCCAGCCCTATCCCTATACTATAGACCGTTCTGGCTATAACTCGAACTTAATCCACTTTGATGTCATACATAAAGTTCAAGTATACATACTATAGCCAAGGGTTCTTAGTTCATTGGATTTGGATTATAGAATACACAGTTCACTTTATTCAATAACACATTTACTGAATAAACCTCAATAACATCTTTATAGTAAAATAGAATATACATTCAGTTTACAAAACAACGAGTTTTAGGACATAAAACCCAACATTATGAGCAAGGAGAATGAGATTCACTTGACTGAAATCATCCTCACTCTAAAGAAAGGTAAACTATCCGTTGATGAGTATCTTAAGAAATTTAAAGGAATTTGTGATCAACTTGCAGCAATGAAGAAGCCAGTGGACGATTTGACAAAGGTATTCCATGTTGTTCGAGGCCTTGGAACAAAAAAAGAATTTACTCTCCGTAAGCAAACTTACAAAGGATAATGATTGCTCGATAACCTTTTATGCTAATAATTTCCTTGTAAAGAATCAACTGGGACATATACTTGCTAAGGGGACTCGAACAACAGGGTTGTACGCTTTGGAAGATCAAAAATCTAAACAAAATGAAGCCTATATTGCTGCCATTACTAACCAAACAGCACCATACTCTATCTGGCAAAAGAGGATGGGACATTTAAATGAGAAATCTTTCAAATCTTTGTATGCACAACAACTTATTGAAGTTTCTAGTTGGCATAAAGTAGAGAATATTTGTGCTTCTTGTCAATTAAGTAAAAGTTGCACGTTGAGTTTTCAATCTAGTTTGAACTTATTCAAGGCTCCATTAGAAAAAGTACATTGTGATCTATAGGGTCCAGCTCCTATAACTTCTTTTCAAGGCTACAAATATATTGCTAGTGTAGTTGATGACTTCTCTAGATACACATGGATATATCCCATGAAAAGAAAATCTGAATTTATTTCATGTTTCAAAAAGTTCAAACTAATGATTGAAAACCAAGTGGATAGGAAAACAAAAGTCCTTCAAAGTGATGGTGGTGGAGAGTTTACTTCACTTGAACTTAAAGAACTACTAGAACAAAGTGGAATTGTGCATCAACGCTCGTGTCCACACACCCCCCAACAAAATGGAGTGGTGGAAAGAAAGCATCGCCAACTCATTGAAATAGGTTTGGCTCTTCTATTTCAATCAAATGTTCCTTTAAAATATCGGGTAGATAGCTTTCTTAGCACTACTTTCCTTATAAATCGAATGCCTAGTAAAATTCTTAATAATGAGACTTCCTATCAAAGATTATTTCAAAAAATACCTAAATATGATGGTATAAGAATATTTGGATGTAGGTGCTTTCCATATCTAAGAAATTATGCTAAAAACAAATTTTCAAAACGACATATCCATGTGTATTTATAGGGTTTAGCGTAATGCACAAGAGATATAGATGTCTAGATAATAGCAATAATAGAGTTTATATTTTGAGGCATGTCATTTTTTATGAATCTTGCTTCCCTTTTATACACAACTCCCCACACACTACCACAAAATCTCCTTGGAAGTTACTAACTTTGCAAGTCTAGAAGAATGGACAAATCCCACAAAAGTAGAAAACTCCACTTGTTCAGCAGTTGAAGATAAAAACGTCCTTAATGCAAATACAATGAACTTTGGGCAATGGACATATGACTTGGAGACACCCCACCAACTAGGAATAAAAGCCCATGCAAACACCAGCCATGAATCCTTACAAATACAAAGTAGTAAGGATAAGTCCAGTTGCCCAATTTCATATTTGCATGAGGAACAAAATCACCACCAAAATGAAAATCAAAGCAACCAAACTGAAGAAAATGCCAAAACCATTGGAGAATATCACATTAAGGAAAGAAATATTGAGTTGTAACCATATATTGAAGAAAGGCAAGGAGACAATACAACACCAATCTCCAAAGACAAGCATCCAATTGATAAACAAAATGAGATAGTACAACTGGACAGAACTGTTGGGTTTTGTGTCCTAAAACTCGTGGTTTTGTAAACTGAATGTATATTCTATTTTGCAATAAAGATGTTATTGAGGTTTATTCAGTAAATGTGTTATTGAATAAAGTGAATTGTGTATTCTATAACCCAAATCCAATGAACTAAGAACCCTTGGCTATAGTATGTATACTTGAACTTTATGTATGACATAAAAGTGGATCAAGTTCGAGTAATAGCCAAAATGGTCTATAGTATAAGGATAAGGCTGGGTACCTTATTCTGGGGACACTATGGACGCGGCCCACTTTGTATAGTACTAACGATGTGATTCTGAATCGTTCATGTGGAGACATGCGAGTGGGGGCGTCCTATGCAATGAGTTTGCATAAGACCGGACTGCGAAATAGTCACTTAGACTTTATAACTTCGTTTACTGTTTTAACTCACTATATTCATACGATGACCTAGGTAACTTGATCTTAATCCTGAGCGTGCTATGAACTCCTGTTTATTCGAGATTATCCTTAGATTTGCATGGGTGAGAGTGGCCCGAGATCGCCGACTCAATAAGCCTCCCATTTTGGGGATAAGACCGGATAGATAGTTGGGAACATAGTCATGCGAGATGGAATTCACTCATACCTGCTTTAAGGATTAGTAGAGAGGTTGTTCCCTTAAGTGCTGACTCTGGGTCTTGAACAATGGGCCCACCCTCTCATTGGCCCGAGAGGGATTCGGTTTGTTGGTTGATCCACATACCAATTGTTCATTAGAGGATCAGTGGGACTTAAGGAACAAGAAGTAATTACAGGGGTAAAACGGTTTATTTGACCCAGCTGTAATTACGAACGACCTGTGAATGATCGACTTACTAATCATGGTTATATCAAGTGGACAGAAATATATCTACAGTGAGGAGAGTGCAGCCACTGGGCTTTAGTGGAGTGTCCCGGTGGTTAACGAATGTTGATTAGCTAGGCTAAAGAGTTTGGCCGGTTAAATCTCGTATCGTTGGAGCTCATGATCTGTAGGTCCATTAGGTCCCCTTACTAGCTCAGACTAAGCCTTGGAATAATTTGAGAGAAAAGAATTTGAATTATTCAAATTCGGTTTTGGGAGTAAACGTTAATTATATGCGATATACTTAACGTACTATAATTTAATTATGAATTAAAACCACAAGGAAGAGAGAGGAACATATTTAAATGTGATTTAAATATTTGTTCGGTTTAATACGTGAATAGGGATTCATGTACAAACGATTGGTCATAAAAGAGAGGGATTGGTCTAATTATTTAATTAATATTTTATATTAAATTAAATAATTAAATTAATTAAATGGTTTAATTAATTAATCAAGTTTTTAAATTAATTTTGATTTAATTGAAACTTGACTAATCCTATCCAACCTAGTGTTGTCTTCCATAGGAAGCCAAATGTTGTCTTCCATAGGAAGACAAATGTTGTGTTCCATAGGAAGCCTAATGAAGTTTCATTAGTGCCTATAAATAGGATGAAACACAAAAGGATTGAGTGAATTTCTTTGATAGTTTTTTTTTAAAAACTGTCTTGAGCTCTCTTCCTTCTCTCTAAAAATTCTCTTAACAAAGGATCCCACAATCCATTCCAAGGGCTTAGAATAGTAGGGAAGACTCTAGTGGTGGTCCAAGTAGTGTTGGTGATCCAAGATTTGCAAAGAATTTGGAGAATTTGAGCTACAAAGGTATGTGTTCATACTTTCTGGTTTTTTCCAGTTTTGAGCATGTTTTTGTTTGGTTAAATTGATGTACTTTGAGTGCTCGAGATCCGAAATTGCTTCCTCTTTCTTAATATTAACTCCATCAAGAACAAGCACGCAACAATTAGAATCACATCAAGAGAATTCTCAACCTCATAATATTTCTCCCTTTACTAACTTACCTGATATTAGTTCTAACTTGTACATTGAATTGCCTTTGTCTATTACAGGGAATCACAATGATGTACAACACAACAACATGCAAAAATCCAGTAACAATCCATCTGAACAAATTCAATCCACCCACTCAATGGTTACAAGGCAAAAACTCAGTAAAGACCCTTCCATCAATCCCAACCTACATCAGGAAATTCAAAAGATGAAGGGATCACACTAAGATTCAGCCTATTTAGTTAATGGGTCAACAATGGAGCCAAAGGGATACAAAAGAGCATTACAAGTTCCTCACTGGAAAGCCGCCATGGAAGAAAAAATGACTGCCCTCCAACAAAACAACACATGGTCCCTCGTGCCAAGACCAGAAAACGTAAATGTGGTATGATCAAAATCGATCTTTAAGACAAAATTAAAAGAGGACGACACTCTTAGTGGCTCAAGGCTTCACACAAGTTGAAGGGTTGGACTATGCAGAAACATTTAGCCCGGTGGTCAAACCCACCGCCATTCGTTTAATAATTGCTATAGCAATACACTTTAACTGGACTTTAAAACAATTGGACGTCAAGAATGCCTTCCTCCATGGAATCCTAAAAGAAACCATCTATATGGCGCAACCACATGGTTTCCAGCATCCTCAACTACCTAATCATGTGAGCAAACTTCAAAAATCACTATATGGTTTAAAACAAGCCCCAAGAGCATGGTTCGAGAGACTGTCTCAATATCTTCTACACATTGGTTTCACATGCTCTCGCTCTGACCCCTCTCTCTTTACTTACAAAAGTCAATTCATTATTCTCATTATGCTTATCTATGTGGATGATATAATACTCATTGGTAATGACACTAACTCTATAAATGATCTCACTTTCAGTTAGGTACAAAATTTGCTCTCAAGGATCTTGGATTTCTACATTACTTCTTAGGCTTGGAAGTTCACCACACATCCACCGGACTCCACCTATGTCAAAGTAAATACGCCAAAGATCTTCTAGAAAGAAACAACATGCTAGATGCTTCCCACTTTAACACTCATATGGCTGTCACCTCCTCCCAATTTTCGAATGATCAAGAATTAGTTTATGCTTCCACCTATAGGCAAATTGTAGGTTCCCTACAGTATTTCACCCTGACTAGACCAGATATAACTCAAGTTTTCAACAAAGTGTGCCAACATCTCCAAAATCCAAGAATGCAACACATGAGAACAGTGAAACGCATTTTGAGATACATCAAGGGAACAACAGATTACGGTATGAATTTTTATAAAAATAGTTCTTTGAATCTCTATGGTTTTTGTGATGCATATTAGGGTGGTTGTCCATACACTAGGCGAAGCACCACTAGATTCTATATCTTCCTTGGATCAAATTGCATTTCATGGACCTCCAAAAAGCAACCAACCGTTGCAAGATCAAGCTTCGAGGCCGAGTACAGGGCAATGGTAGTGCAACAGCAGAAATAACATGGATATCATTCATTCTAAGAGATCTTGGCATCCCACTACTGCAACCTCCTCAACTCTTTTGTGACAACCTTAGTGCTCTTTACATGTCAGTCAATCCAGTCTTTCATGCACGAACAAAATATATTGAGATGGATTATCATTTTGTTCGCGAAAAAGTGACTATCGGATCACTCATTACACGATATATCCCTTCAACTATCCAGGTTGCTGATATCCTTACAAAACCCTTAGCAAAGACACCATATAAAGCACTCATAAGCAAACTTGGAGTTCATGCTACTGCCCACTCCAGTTTGTGGAAAGATGTAAAAGGAGAACAATACACCAACACACATCATCCATCAAGCAGCAGTCCACTAGTGACCAATCAGTCCAGCCAACAGATACTTCCTTAATTGACATAATTACTTTATTCTCGGATTGCACCAAATCAGTTGCTAATATTAGTCAAAATTGATTTATTGCTTATACAACTCTCCTCCTCTTAAATATTTATTTCCATTTTATCTGTAATTATCTAATTCCTTTTTTATTTAATTCTCTCCCTCTCAAGTCAATCACATGGGTATATATGCCAAAGAATTGTAACCTTCAATAATTAAGAAAAAGGCAATACAAAAGCAAAATTCCTTTCTTCTTCTCTTCTAGCTTCATCTTTTTTTTTTTTATTGCTTCTTTTCTATTACAAGTCTATCCTCGTGAAACTGTTATAATTAAGTCCAAATTTCACCCATAATAAGTAATATTGAAAATCTCATGTTATTGTATTTTTTATTAATAAATGACTATTTAAGTAAAAAAAACATTAAAAATTAAGAAACATTATCTCAAATCTCCCATTTTGGGCAAACTACCACAAAAACAACCACCATCCAAATAATTAAAAGAAATGAATTTAGCGCACATTCACCAAGGTTTTGGTTGAAATATTTGGGGATAAACTCCATAAATTAAAGAAACCTTCAGATCTAATAGCTTGAACTAAATCCGACAAAATGAGGATCATCGATCAAAATCCCTTACTAACAGTTAGTGTCGAAGGTAGTGAAGGTGAGTAAAGGTTGATTAGTGATGAAGTTAGAAAATTTTGGGCGAGGTTTCTTTTCATTTTTTTGATGTGGGATCCTCAACATGCTCTCTCAAGATGGTGTTTCTTTGGGTTCACCATTTTTGGGTCAGATCCCAATTCTTGGATCAAATACCCGTTTGGGTTTCATGAGTTTTGATACCATATTAGATATATTTCATCTTAAAATCAATTGGCAATAAGAGGAGTAGTTCATATATCTTATAAATTGTGAGGTCTTTCTTCATCTTTTCGATATGGGATCCTCAACAGGGTTAGACTCTTGCCCAAGCCTGGTAGGCCCAATTTACTATTTGGGTTTAGTTGAGGTCGGATAAACTTTAATAACCAAATTCAACATGTAGCTTGTAGGCACAAGAGTGAGAAATTACCACTTATAATCAAGTGTTTATATGCTTAACCAATTGGGTTATGATAGCCAAATAGAATTCACTTTTTAAAGTCTTTGACTATTCAATCTACTCTAGTGAGATGACAAAGGATTACACTCGGTAAAGAGTAGCTTTTTTAAAAAAAAATTAAACTGTAAATGAAGGGTGTGTGATTTGACCCCTGACTCATGATGAAGAAGAACAAATACCGAATTCCTTAAATTACACTTAAATTAACAAGCTAGTTACGGAGTGGATACGAGAGATTTTGATTATTATTTTAAAACTAATCTCATTTTATTTTGGTTAAATTACAAGCATAATCTTTTAACTTTCAGATAATTGTGTCTAATAGGTCCTTAAATCTTAAAAAATGTCTAATAAATTTCTTAAACTTTTAATTTTGTATCTAATAAATTCATGAACGTTCAATTTTGTGTTTAATAGATCTCTAAACCATTCAACTCTGTTTAAAATTCTCTGATGTATTAAACATAACCTTAAAAGTTTAAGGACGAACTTGTAATTTAACTTTTTTTTTTATTTCTTGTTGCACAAGACTTTAATTTAAAAAAAAAAAACTAAATACCCAAAAATAAAAACGATGTCTTATAAAATTTCTTACATCAATACTTGGTTTTTGTCTTTCCTTAGATATATAATAATTGAGAATTATTAGAGAGCTCAATTATTGGTGGACACCGCATCCAAAATATTGTGAGTATGGAAGGACCAGATTAAAGAAAAAAGCCAACATTTCCTTTTTCTTGCAAAACATATTGGAATTAATGAAATTATAATATGTAGTAGAAAATCCAAACTGTATCGAGTCAGCTTTTTGGATGCCCTACGAACCTTCCCTTCGTCGGCAGAACAAAAAATCGACACGGGGATAGTGAAATTAAGATTCGAAATTTAATTCGTAATGGGTCTATGCCATTAAGACTAACAAGTAGACAAAAGAGGTCTCAATTCAACCAAGAAATTTGACATATTGATTTATGATATACATTTGAATTTTTAAATTTGGGTCTCATATGTATGTTCTTTTCTTCTGTGACTTTGTTGAGGATCCCACATTGGAAAAATGTAGAGAGACCTCACAATTTATAAGATACATGGGCTACTCCTCTCATTGCCAATTGGTTTTGAGATGGAACCCCATGTAATCTAATAGACTTCAACCTAACCTACTACTTCTTGGATAAGTTTGCAAATGCAATGAGTGTCTCCAACTCGGTCGTTAGAACTAGAGAAAAGATTATAAATTTATAAGATGTTAACTTGATCATATTTCAACTAATTAAGGCATGCACTATTGGTAGGTTGAATGACCGAAGAAGAGGTCGAAAGATCAAGAGTAACCGTCGTCGGATTAGCCATGACTATGATGGATGAGGCAAGAAATTTATAGAAAAAACTCATTTGATACCATATTAGACTTGAGAGTAAATAAAACTTGCATGACTCTATTGAATGAAGCAAGACGGTATAAATAGCCATTTAGAATACAAGTGGCAAATAACTAACTATTAATAGAAAGCAACAAACTAAGTAACTGATACGAATTGTAATAGCTACTATATCTAATATATATCGAGGTTCAAATCTCACTCCATATGTCGTTAAACTTACAAACATATATGCTTAAAAAAAAGCTTAAAGTAGGAGAGCGTTTAAAGAACGAAAAATGTGAAAAAAGATTATGTGTGTTATTAGCTTCAAAACAAACAATGTGTGTTATAGCACTAGAGTTTTATTGTAACAACCTTATAATTTTAAGGAAACAATGGTAAGTTTGAATGTATGATTATAGTATCTCAATAATTTTTGGTGATGGCTTTTGCAGTTATTTTTCCTTCCAATTTTCGAAGATAAGTGGAAATTAATAAGTGATGGAGCGATTTATGAGAGCATGTAAGAGTTTTCTTATAGTAACGTCATGCATGACTGAAATGATGAATAATTAAGTCAAAATATAATAAAAGATGTCCATTTTGGACTGCCAGATAGATATACATGATGTGATGGGATCAGTGACTTAAAATTATTGAAAAATCATATCTTCATCAATTCTTAGCATCCCATACAAGATTCCAGATTATTTCTTCTTCAATCATATTTTTGGAGTGTTCAAGAGTTGTTAAAGTTGCGTTTGGTGTTGATCTAAAAATAAAAATTTAGATCATGTTTGATAACTATTTGGTTTTTAGTTTTTAAAAATTGTGTTTGTTGTCTCATCATTTTTCTATGATGAGTTTTATTTTTCTTTAAAATATATTTGAATTTTTAGTCAAATTCCAAATTCCAAAAACAAGTTTTTGAAAACTATTTTTTTTAGTTTTCAAAATGTGGCTTGGATTTTTAAAATATATGTAAAAAGTAGGATAACAAAACAAGGAAGCCTATAATGAAAGTAGAATTTATAGGCTTAATTTTAAAAAACTAAAAATAAAAAATCAAATGGTTATCAAATGGGGTCTTAAAAACAAGAAATTTAATGAAAATCAGAAAGTCGGAGTTATATTTCATGTTTTCAGTATTTTTATTTGTGTTTGACAACAAATTTAGTAATTGGATCCCAATTTAACAATGGTTCAAAATGTGTTTGATAATATATTTATAAACCATAAAAATAGTTTTAATTACCAACTAAATATTAGGTTGAATCTCAATTATTATTAATTAATTTATGAACATGTTTTATGTTATAAATTTTATATAATTATTATTATACAATATCATATAATTTATAATATATTATATTATACAAAAATGAAATGATTATATAACATTAAATACTATATTTTTTAAAGTTTTTATATTTTTAAATGTAATTTTTCATTTTAAAATTTCAAATTCAAAATATGGATATACTGAAAACATAAAAATATTGTTTTCAAAATTTTCACTACTTTGGATCATAGAATCCAAAAAACAGTTTTTAGAAACAAATTTGGCAAACGCATAATTGCGGATTCAGTGAATCTAAAAATATTTTTAAAAAAATCTAAATTGCGTATCAAACAAGCTCTAATTTAACGGTTTTATTTTGTTGTAAATTTTTGTTATAGTATTGATCGGAACATAATTCAATTAGTCAAGACATTAGTAGAAACTTTCTTTAAAAATTTGAAGTGTGATACTATAAAAAAAAATTATATATTTAATTTTGTAATCGTCATTCTACTAATATGTATAAAATTCTATTTTAATCCTTAGGTACAACATTATATTAGGCGCAAATATATTTTTCTTTTACTTTATAGATATGTATTTTCAACTAAATGTATCAAACTTATAATTTAGTGATTTAAGAATTTTGCATACCCTATCAAGTATTTAGGCATTGTTTGCTAAGCACTTTGTCAAAATTTAAAAACTATTTTTTTTAAGGCCCCGTTTGATAACCATTTAGTTTTTTATTTTTGGTTTTTGAAAATTAAGCTTGATTTTTGAAAACGGTTTAAAAGTAAGCACTAAAGTAAGAATACCATGAGTAGAAGTATTGTTTATAAGCTTAATGTTCAAAAATAGAAAATACAAAAATTAAATAGTTATCAAACAGAGCCTTAAAGATTTAATTTTAAACTAGTCTCTTTGAGTTCTTTATAATGTAATAATTAGGTAAAAATACACATTTAGTCCCTGAACTTTGAGATTTGTATCTATTTAGTCCCTGAACTTTCAAAATTACAAATTTAGTCTTTGAAATTTCAAATTTTATAAAATTTACGGGTCTAATAGACACAAAATTGAAACTTTAGGGTTCCATTAAACATAAAATTCAAATTTATATCTAATAGATCAATTAATTTTTTAAAATTTTGAATTTGACAAGGACTTATTAGATACGAAATTAAAATTAGACACAAAATTAAAAGTTCAGGGACTTATTAGACACAAAATTAAAAGTTTAGGGACCTATTAGACACTTTTTAAAATTTATGGATCAAATAGACACAAACCTCAAAGTTTAGGAACTAAACTTGTAATTCAACCTAATAATTATTTCCAATGAACAATCATTAAATGTCTTACACTAAAATATTTCACATCATATCATCGTAAAATATATATATATTTCGTATCATATCAAATTACTACTTAAGATACAGTAAATAATTTGAAGAATTACTTATCTACTGTGATAGTAAGTTTCATAAAATTATACTTAGAAGAAGCTTCAACTATTCTTAAGAGCAAATGAAAAAAAAAAAACCAAAAAGGAATATCTCTCTCCATGATTGGTACCTTTTTTTTCTTTAATATTAAAATTATTGTAAATATGACACATGTAAATGCCCATGCCACATGCCCATTTGATATCCATACCAAGTGGCATTTTATCCATAGCCAAAGTGTCTTCCATGTGTTCAACAAAGACCATAGATTGGTGTCCAAATGGACCACATCATGCTCTCCTAATTGCCTATAAATAGTGGTTCTTGATGGATAAATAGAGATATACATTTTGGAAAAGAAACCTCTCCAATCTTCATTTTTCTCTCCCACTTTCTCTAATTTCATTTGTTTTTAATTTGTTTATATTATATATATATACTCCCTTTATATTCCAACACTTGTATTATTATTATTATTATTATTATATATTTTGGTAAAGTTTTGGTCACTTGTATTATTATTATTATTATTATATGTTTTGGTAAAGTTTTGGTACCCGGTTTCGCCTCTCAATTTTACAACACGTTATCAGCACGAGACTCTGTCATTTTTCCCGCTAAAGGTAAGTCTTATAGGTAAGCCATTTTTACGCATTTGGTTTATGTTAAATTTCTAATATGAATATATATTATTATTTTTTATAGTGTTATTATGGCAAACCTTACAAAGCTAGAATTTGCGGCCCTGGATATTAATGGAAATAACTACTTATCATGGTCCTTGACGCTGAGATCCATTTAGATTCTATGAATCTTGGATAAACAATTAAAGAAGGAAATGATGCATCAAATCAAGAAAAAGCAAAAGCCCTGATCTTCCTTCGCCATCATCTTCACGAGGGATTGAAAATTGAGTATCTTACAATAAAAAATCCCTACTTTCTATGGCAAGGTTTGAAAGAAATGTATGATCATCAAAAAACAGTTATTCTTCCAAAAGCTCGTTATGATTGGATGCACCTGAGGTTGCAGGACTTTAAATCAGTAAGTGAGTATAATTCCGCACTCTTCAGAATTAGTTCAAAATTAAAATTATGCGGAGAAAAGATTACTGATGTTGATATGTTAGAGAAGACATTTTCCACTTTTCATGTCTCGAATATGCTCCTGCAGCAACAATATCGAGAGAAGGGTTTTGCAAAATATTCTGAACTTATCTCATGTCTTCTTGTTGCTGAACAAAATAACGAGTTATTGATGAAAAATCACGAATCCCGACCAACTGGAGCAACACCATTCCCTGAAGTGAATGCTGTAAATTTTAATAACCGTGGTCGAGGTCGTGGTCGTGGTCGAGGTCGGGACCGCGGTAGAGGAAGAAATACCTATTTTCGTGGTGGGCATTATAATTTTAAGAAACCCACACGAAGTGATGATCATAAAGGAAAGACTCCACAAGATAGAAGTTCGAAAGGTGATGAACATAAATGTTTCCGGTGCGGAATGACTGAGCACTGGTCACGTACCTGTCATACGTCAAAACACCTTGTTGATCTCTATCAAGCTTCCTTGAAGGAAAAAGGAAAATGAAAGAATGTGGAGGTAAATCTTGCCATTCAAGGAGATGATGTGTTTGACCCCTCCAATATGATGCATCTTGATGTAGCTGATTATTTTGAATCTCCTGGAGAGAGAATTGATGCAATCAAACAAGTAGATGATGATTTGTATGAAAATATATAATTAAGTACTGTTTAGTATGTTTTTGTTGTTGTTTTGTTTGTATATATATTTAAGACTCTTTGTAATCGTTTTTCATTTCTTTTCAATGAAGAAATATGAACAATTTCAATAGGTTGAGTAACTCGAAAATGAGCAATGAGGATTTATGTCTGGCAGACTGCGCAACTACGCACACGATACTCATAAATAGAAAATATTTTACTAGATTGACAATGCTGGAAGCAAATGTCAATACTATATCAGGTTCTGCAAATCTGATTGAAGGTTTTGGAAGAGCAAGCTTTATTTTGCCTAGAGGAACAAGATTTACAATTAATAATGCTCTGTTCTCTAGCAAATCGAAAAGAAACTTATTAAGTTTTAAAGATATACGTGAAAATAATTATCATGTTGAAACTTATTATAAAAATAATATAAAGTGTCTCTATATAACATCTATTGTTTCACATGAAAAACGTATATTAGAAACACTGCCTGCCTTTTCTTCTGGATTATACTATACTCATATACGAGTAATCGAAAGTTATGCAATAATGAACCCGAAGTTCATGAATCCAGAAATATTCAGTGTTTGGCATGATCGATTAGGTCATCCAGGGTCAATAATGATGAGGAAAATTATTGAGAATTCACATGGACATCCTTTAAAGAGTCAGAAGATTCTTCAATCCAATGAGTTGTCATGTGATGCTTGTTCTCAAGGGAAATTAATTATTAGACCATCACCAGCTAAAGTGGGGATTGAATCACCTGCATTTTTAGAGCGAATTCAAGGTGATATTTGTGGATCTATTAACCCACCAAGTGGTCCATTTAGATATTTTATGGTATTAATTGACGCATCCAGCAGATGGTCACATGTATGCTTATTATCAAGTCGAAATCTTGCATTTGCAAGATTACTTGCTCAAATAATTAAGTTAAAAGCACAATTTCTTGATAATACAATTAAGACCATTCGACTTGATAATGCTGGTGAATTTACATCCCAAACTTTTAATAATTATTGTATGTCAATTGGGATAAGTGTTGAACATCCTGTAGCTCACGTTCATACACAAAATGGTCTAGCATAATCATTTATAAAACGTTTGCAACTAATTGCAAGACCATTGCTTATGAGAGCTAAACTTCCTACATCGGTATGGGGTCATGCTATTTTTCATGCTGCATCACTGGCACGTATTAGGCCAGTAGCTTATAATAAATACTCCCCAATGCAATTAGCTTATGGCCAGCAGCCAAATATTTCCCATCTAAGAATTTTTGGATGTGCAGTATATGTACCGATTGCTCCACCACAACGTACTAAGATGGGTCCTCAAAGGAGGTTAGGAATATATGTTGGTTTTGATTCCCCATCAATTATTAAATATCTTGAACCCTTGACGGGTGATGTATTTACTGCACGATTTGCTGATTGTCATTTTAATGAGACAAATTTTCCAACATTAGGGGGAGGAATTAAGAAGTTGGAAAAAGAAATTACATGGAATGCATCGTTATTATCTCATTTAGATTCTCGTAGAGATCAATGTGAACTTGAAGTTCAAAAGATAATTCATTTGCAAAATATAGCAAATCAACTACCAGATGCATTCACAGATACTAAAAGAGTGACTAAATCATATATACCCGCTGCAAATGCTCCATCAAAAGTTGATATCCCAAAGGAACAAGTTGTCAATAATGAGTCTGGAGCACGCCAGAAGCGTGGTAGACCAATAGGTTCTAAAGATAAAAATCCTCAAAAAAGAAAAGTAGTTGAGAATCAAAATGATTCAATAAAAGGTATGGATGTTCCAGAAGAGATCCAGAATACAATTACTCAAAAGAGTATTGGTGAAAATCAAACGCTTGAGGATAATAATGAAATTTCTATAAACTATGTTACAACAGGAAAGAGATGGAACCGAAATGATATCATTATTGACAACATTTTTTCTTATAATGTTGCTCACGATATTATTCATGAAAGTGACGATTTTGACCCAAAATCTATCGAAGAATGTCAAAGTAGAAAGGATTGGCCGAAGTGGAAAGAAGCAATCCAAGCAGAGTTGAACTCACTTTCAAAACGTGAGGTTTTTGGACCAGTAGTCCCAACACCGGAAAACGTCAAACCTGTAGGATATAAATGGGTATTTGTAAGGAAAAGAAATGAAAAGAATGAAGTCACAAGATATAAAGCGAGACTTGTTGCACAAGGATTCTCGCAAAGCCTTGTATTGATTATGATGAGACATATTCTCCTGTGGTGGATGCAATAACGCTAAGATATTTGATTGGTCTGACTGTATATGAAAAGCTTGATATGCATCTAATGGATGTAGTCACGGCGTATTTATATGGATCTCTGGATAATGACATTTATATGAAAATCCCGGAAGGATTTAAAATACCAGAAACATATGAATCAAGTTCTCGAGAATTGTATTCAATAAAGTTACAGAGATTATTATATGGATTAAAACAATCAGGATGAATGTGGTATAATCGCGTGAGTGAATATCTGTTGAAAGAAGGATACCAAAATAATCCAATATGTCCGTGCGTTTTTATAAAGAAATCTCAGTCAAGATTTGCTATTATAACTGTATATGTTGATGACTTAAATATAATTTGAACTCCTGAAGAGTTATCCAAGGCAATAAAATATCTTAAAAAAGAATTCGAGATGAAAGATCTTGGAAAAACAAAATTTTGCCTTGGTTTGCAAATTGAACATTTAGCAAATGGGATATTTGTTCATCAATCAACTTATACAGAGAAAATCTTAAAAAGATTTTATATGGATAAAGCACATCCATTGAACATTCCAATGGAAGTTCGTTCACTGGATGTAAAGAAAGATATATTTCGACCTCGAGATGACAGTGAAGAACTACTTGGTCCTGAAGTACCATATCTTAGTGCAATTGGTGCACTTATGTATTTGGCTAATAACACAAGACCAGATATTGCATTTTCAGTAAATTTATTAGCTAGATATAGTTCATGTCCTACAAAAAGACATTGGAACGGAGTTAAGCATGTACTCCGATATCTTCGAGGGACAATTGATATGAGTTTATTTTATTCTAACAAATCAAAGTATGATCTAGTTGGTTATGCAGATTCTGGTTATCTATCTGATCCACACAAAGCTAGATCTCAGACAGGTTATCTATTCACATGTGGAGGAACTGCTATATCGTGGCGATCAGTGAAACAGACTATAACGGCCACTTCTTCAAATCATGCTGAAATCCTCGCTATTCATGAAGCAAGTCGAGAATGTGTATGGCTAAGATCGAAGACACAACACATTCATCAGACATGTGGCTTGTCTTCAAGTAAACCTCTTCCAACGATGTTATACGAAGACAACACAGCATGTATAGCTCAAATCAAGGGAGGATATATCAAAGGAGATAGAACAAAGCATATCTCACCAAAGCTCTTCTATACTCATGATCTTGAAGAAAATGGCGATATCACTGTACAACAAATTTGTTCGAAAGATAACCTGGCTGACTTATTTACGAAGGCATTACCAACTGCAACCTTCGATAAATTAGTATATAGCATTGGAATGCGGCGACTCAAAGACTTTAAGTGATGTCTCCATGAGGGGGAGTGAATGTATTATAGTAAACTATATAAAATATGTACTCTTTTTCCTTCACTAGGGTTTTTTTTCTTCCCATTGGGTTTTTCCCTAGTAAGGTTTTTAACGAGGCATATTTTATATAAATGGGCATTTAAGGGGGAGTATTGTAAATATGACACATGTAAATGCCCATGCCACATGCCCATTTGATATCCATACCAAGTGGCATTTTATCCATAGCCAAAGTGTCTTCCATGTGTCCAACAAAGACCATAGATTGGTGTCCAAATGGACCACATCATGCTCTCCTAATTGCCTATAAATAGTGGTTCTTGATGGATAAATAGAGATATACATTTTGGAAAAGAAACCTCTCCAATCTTCATTTTTCTCTCCCACTTTCTCTAATTTCATTTGTTTTTAATTTGTTTATATTATATATATATACTCCCTTTATATTCCAACACTTGTATTATTATTATTATTATTATTATATGTTTTGGTAAAGTTTTGGTCACTTGTATTATTATTATTATTATTATTATATGTTTTGGTAAAGTTTTGGTACCCGGTTTCGCCTCTCAATTTTACAACAAAAATGAGTAAAAATAAGTACACAAATACACAGTAACACTATAATTGTTATGAACCTTTTTTTAAAAGTTGACAACCACTTTTGGTTCTTGTATAGAGATAATGATTTTGCCCCTTAGCTTTATCACATATAATAATTTAGTATGTGGTTTAAAATTGTAAAGATCCAATCTCTAAATTGTAGTATATAACGATTTAGTTCTTGTAGTTTGAACTTTTAAAAAGTTCTTAAAAAATACCTTTGAAAAGGTTTCTGTTAAATTGATATGGATAAAACTTGACGCGATAACAAATGTACACAAATTGAAATGCGTATACATGATATCATTTACAACATTAATCACATAAATTGATGTGTGACAGTTTTGATGTGTAAAATTTTATTATGTGAATAATGTTCTAAATGAAATGACAACGATATATTTTGAGTTGAAAGTAACATTGATCTTAGTCTTTAATTGAAATTTAGTTGTAAATGATGTTACGTATGCTTTTCAACTTTTATAATCAGTTGCCAAGGCAATTTTCAACATAAATTTTAATGGAAAAAACTTTCCAAGAGTATTTATTTTTCAGAATAATTTCAAAGTTTTAGGATTACGATAAAACTTTTCAAAGTATATATAGGGGCTAGATTGAAATCTATCCCAAAGTTCATGTGTATTTTGTATAATTTAACATAATTATTACTTCTTCCTAACTTAGAAAGGAAAATATCTCACCCGACACCCACTTAATATGTTGTATATAGTTATAATTTTATCTTCTCTAGTTTCTAGATTAGTAATTCACACAAACTCAAAGAACTTGTCAAACGAAACATAGTTCAACTATTAAGACAACATATATCTCATATAAAAAAGTCATAAATTTGAATTCCCCACACGTTAAACTTAAAAAAGGAAAAAAAGAAAAAGAAAAAAAGACTCAAGGATTTGAAATAAAGGACAAAACATTATATCCATTCAAACTTAGATTACACGATAAGTGGAGGGTAATGCAAAAATAATACACTCATATGGCACATATCAAATTTAGATTAACATATTTCAGAAATGAAAAGCCAACTTCATGAACGTCTTAATATTACCCTAGACTTGGGCACCGCAAGTTATAGCAGCGCTTATTTATCTAACAAACATGTCACATTGATGGTCTCAAATTTTAAGGTGGCTTTCAGTTGGAGGATGGAGGGTACTTCTTGTATGGGGGACGTTTCTTGTTGATAGGAATGAACTATTCATTCCGCAACGGAAGCATTGGATTGTCTTTGATTTTATTTAAAATTAAACAATAAAAGTTAAGGTTAAGCATAACATACCTTGAAAATATGGAGATTCTTCTGGCGGATCTTTATCTCTTCCACAAAGTCTTTTTAGCTATAACTCGAACACAGGACCAAGGCTTGTGGGAGCCTCTTGAAAGAAAATTCACAAGGGATTGGAGAGGAAGAGATCTATCTATTGAGGAGATGTGTGTTGTTAAGAATGCACAATGGCTCACCTCTAGGGTTCTATTTATAGTGGTCTAGGGAAAATAATTAAATAATATATTTTAATATCTAATATATTAAATTACATTTATCTAATCAATTTGAATCTTATTCAAACCGTTTAAAATTATCCTACAACATTTATTTCCTAATTTGAATCCAATTCAAATTTAATAAATATCTTTTATTTAATGTATCTAATATACATTAATTATTTTAATATTTAATGTATCAAATACAATAAATATATTTTTCTCTTTTATATTTAATATATCTGATATATTAAATATTAATTTGAACACTTCAAATTAAATATTAATTTGAACATTTCAATTTTTAATATTTAATGTATCAAATAAATTAAATATATTTTCCTCTTTTATATTTAATATATCTAATATATTAAATATTAATTTGAACACTTCCAACTTTTCTTTCAACTAAATTGATCTTTTTAGTGTTACTATGAGCTAGCAAGGGGACCTTATGGACCTACAGATTATAAGCTCCAATGATACAAAATTAATTAATTAAACTCTTTAATTAATTAATTTTCATTCATTAACTCTAAGTCACTCCACTATAGACCTAGAGTTGCACTCTTATGCACTGTAGGACAAGTTGTGTCCATAGATATAATCATTACATGCAAGTCGATCTTTCACGAGTTGTTCGTAATTACAGTTGGGTCAAAAGTCCGTTTTACCCCTATAATTACATCTTGCACCTTATGTACCACTGATCCTATAATGAATAATTTGTTTATAATCTAATTATAAACTAAGTCCCTCTCGGGCCAGTGAGATGGTGGGGCCCCATTGTTCAAGTCCTGAAATCAGCACTTAAGGGAACTACTCATCTACTTACCCTATATGGGAAGGAGTGAATTCCATTTTGTGAGATTATGCTCCCAGCTCCCTATTTGGTCAAGTCCCCAAAATGATAGGCATATTGAATCGGCTATAAAAGCCACTCTCACCCATGCAAATCAAAGGACAAGCTCTCACAGGCAGGAGTTCATAACTCACTCAGGATTAAGATTGAGTTGCATATGATCATCCTGATGAAATATTAATCTTCTAAATTAACAGATTTATAAAGAGAGATTAAATATTTCGTGGTCCAGTCTTATACAAACTCATTGTATAAGATACCCCCACTCACATGTCTCCACATGAATGATTTGGATCAAATCATTTGTAACTATTACAAAGTGGGTCGTATCAATAGTGTTACCAGGATAAGGCACCCAACCTTATCCATATACTATGACTCTTTAGATTATTTCTTGAACACGATCCTCTTGTATGTCAACCACATACTGTTCAAGATTACACTAATAACCTTGAATTTTTCATATAATGGATAATATTATATTGCATATAAAATAATCAAAATTATTATTAATTATTAAATAAATAATTAATTACGTTTATAGGGTAAGTAGATGAGTAGTTCCCTTAAGTGCAGATTTTGAGACTTGAACAATGGGGCCCCACCCTCTCATTGGCCCGAGAGGGACTTAGTTTATGGTTGGATCATAAACAAATTGTTCATTAGAGGATCAATGGTACTTAAGGTGCAAGATGTAATTACAGGAGTAAAAGGGACTTTTGACCCAGCTGTGCTTACGAACAACTCATGAAGGATCGACTTGCATGTAGTGATTATATCAATGGACACAAGTTGTCCTACAGTGCATAAGAGTGCAACTTTAAATCTATAGTGGAGTGACCTTAGAGTTAATGAATGAAAATTGATTAATTAAAGAGTTTAATTAATTAATTTTGTATCATTGGAGCTTATAATCTATAGGTTCATAAGGTCCCATTGCTAGCTCATAGTAACACTAAAAGATCAATTTAGTTGAAAGAAAAATTTGAAATGTTCAAATTAATATTTAATTTGAATTGTTCAAATTAATATTTAATATATTAGATATATTAAATATAAAAGAGGAAAATATATTTATTGTATTTGATACATTAAATATTAAAATAATTAATGTATATTAGATACATTAAAAAAAAGATATTTATTAAATTTGAATTGGATTCAAATTAGGAAATAGATGTCGTAGTAGAATTTTAAAATGTTTGAATAAGATTCAAATTGGTTAGATAAATATATTTTAATATATTAGATATTAAAATATACTATTTAATTATCTTCCATAGACCACAATAAATAGGACCCTAGGGTGAGCCATTGGGCATTTTTCATAGAACACATATCTCCTCAATAGAGAATTAGAGAATTCTCTCTAGACCTCTTCCTCTCAAATCCCTTGTGGATTTTCTTTCAAAAGGCTCCCACAAGCCTTGGTCTTGTGTTCGAGTCATAGCTAGGAAGACTTTGTGGAGGAGATAAAGACATACCAGAATATTCTCCATATTTATCTCAAAAGTAAGTTTTCTTAATTAATATTATTTTTAGTTTAATTTTAAATAAAATCAAAGACGATCCAATGCTTCCGCTGCGAGATGAAGAGTTCATTCCTTTCACTCTCCACCTCCATTGTCCTCTTCCCAATCTGTAACCCTAAAACCTCCTCCTTCACCTCTGTGTTTTTTTTTTTGGATATCCATAAACGATACTTCACCTGTGTGTGTGTGTGTGTTTTTTTTTTTTTTTCCAGATTTGTAACAACGCTTTACCACCTCACTCCCTTGGCTGCTTCAAGAACAACCCCCTCAGTCCCTTGCTGTTTTTTTTGCTATTCCCTCTGATAGGACGTATAAAGCTTTATTTAATTACACTTAACTCTTGTTAGTTTGATAGTTTTTATGTGTTTTCATGTTTATTTTTTAGGGATTCGAGCAAAAGACGTATTTGGAGACTCTATGTCGAATAACAATTCAAACGAGCCAAACTGGAGGTCATTCGGACACCTGAGCAAAAAGTTAGAGCAAAATTACCAAATCTGTCTAGGGAGCAGCATTTCGACGCTGCTCGACGCCGCTCGACGCCATGCTCGACTCTACGGTTTGGCATGCTCGACGCTACTCAACGCTAAGCTTCTGTCTTTGCTTGACGCCACTCGACGCTGCGGTTTGGCTTGCTCGACGCCAGCAGCGTCTTGACGCCGTTCGACGCTTCGGTTTGGCTTGCTCGACGCCACACGTACTAGCAGTTTTTCTTTCCTTATTTGAGAGGGCAGCGTCTCGACGCCACCCCCAGCATCTCGACGCTGCCTAAGCCCTATTTATAGCACCTTTTCACTTTAGGTTAGGGATCTTTTTTTGGCCTCTTGGCCTAGACGTTTTTAGAGAGTTTTTAGACTCCTTTTCTCTTTTCTCCTTACACAATAATGGTATCAAATTTTATCAAGATGCTCGGCTAAACTTCTGCAATTCCAGTTCAGAGGTCGGTTGTAATCAGTTGCAACATTGTGAGGCTTGAACCTTAACTTAGTTTTCTTTCGATTGCAAGTATTCTTTAATTCCCGTGTTAATTTTATAAGTATGTATTTTGATTAAATTGACGCCTTAATCACTCTACATGTTTTATTGCTAATCATGATCATGATCCGTAATTGTCATGTTGAATGAACCGGTAGCATTAGGATTATCACATGTGTATGTTTTGTGGGTTTCCATATTACATGGCTTGCATGTTTAATTCTAGGAATTAAAGGAGCATCTTAATTATATTAAAGTTATTTCATCTAATTAGTTGTCTTGGTCATTCCAAAGCACGTAATTCCTTTATCTAAATAATTTGGAGCGGTTTCGTAAAAAATTGTTTAGGTAATTAGCGTTAACTTGACGTTTGTTAGAGTTAATGACCTTAGGGAAGTTGCTACTTTTTGGGGTTTCCTAATAAGTTGACCAAGTGCTTGCATTATTAAGTTTAAATATTTTGAGTGTCTATGATCAATTTTTGCAATTGAGTAGAACCGCACCTTTGGATTGGAATTTAGTAAGATTTGATTTATCTTTCTTTTATTTGCTTATGTTTTATTTTATTAATAAAAAAAACACAAAACCCCCCTTTTTATTTATTTTCTCCTTGGCAAATTTAATTTGAGAAATTAATATTTGGTTCCCTGAGATCGACCCGGTCCACTCAATGCTACAAGTAGCTTAGGATCGGTTTATAAATTGTAATTTGACGAGCCCTCGACAAGCTCGCTTCAAATTTGGCACCGTTGCCGGGGAGCCACTATTAGTTTCTCTTTGTTAAATTTGCTCTAAAAAAACGAAAAAAAAAATCTATTGTATTTTTATTTTTTTTATCTGTTCTTTAAATGGCAGATTATTCTCAGCACTACTGGACAAATGGTGGAGCTGCCCCATATGTTGATGAGGTTAGTGAGCTCAAAACTCAAATTTCTGAATTAACCTCAGTTGTTCTTCAAGTGGCTGTAGGGAGGCTTCAAGCAGTGGAGACATGTAGATTATGCTCGTTGCAAGGACACCCCAACGAAGCAGTGGGGGGGCTGTGGCACTAGGTCACGAAGAGATAGAGAGGAATAGAGTAGGTTTTTTTTCTATTTCTTTTCTTTTTTTTTTTTAACTCTTAATGACCTCACCATGACCTCATAAATAGGCTATCGTCAAATTCTCTAATCAACCCCAAAGTAATTGGGTCAACCACTCAAACTATCCCACTTAAATCAAATTCTCAAATTAAGTCCCAACCAATAAATCCAGTGGACTTAATCAAAATTAAATAAACCCTAGAATCAATTAAATTAAAAAATTAAAGCCAAACTATACTTCAAATTGAACTAATTAATCTTACCTGAAGATGTGGGGCATCACAAACCACTAGGAAAAGTGTATTGATTGCACTATTTTGAGAATGAGCTCCATAACTAATCCTTCGATTTGCATTCTGATTTGGGTTGATAAATTGCTTATCACAACAATGATAGCAAATTAATGCGGTATGTCCTTGTTTTCCACATACCTAACAAGTAGACCAGTTGTTTCCATTTCCATTCCATCTCCCCCTACCTCAACCCCAGCCAGTTCCATGTTGACCACTATTGTGTTGTTGAGAAAATCGATTATTATTTTGGACTTGGATTTGCTAATTTTTTCGTTGCCCACCAGAGTGAGAACCTTTGTTGGTTGCTATGTTCACAGAGGCTGATTGGCTAAATGGGACAGAAGATTTTTTAGGATTATGATGTTCCAGGTGTTTTTCAAACCCCCAATAGTGCCCCTGCATCTCAGACCGAGTAATTCTTATTTTACCTTGAATCATGGCAACAACTGGATTATACTCTTCATCTAATCCCAAAAGAATAAGAAAGATTAACGAGCGTGCTGGAATTGGATTGTCGACTTGCCCTAAATTGTTGCATGAGACTTCTTAATATGCAAATAATCAACCATTTTAAGAGAATTTTTACGGGTCTGCTAGAATACCTGACGAAGGTAATTTTCTTCAGCCTAAGATTGAACTCCAAAGAGTTCTTGAATGGAAGTTCATAACTCTTCCAATAATAGTTACGAGGTAGAATTCTAGGCTTAATTTGGTGGTTTTAGGATTGATTAATTCATATTTTCTTATAAGAAATCTCCTGTTTATACTTATTATTGCTTGGTTGATTTAGGTACTTCTTGAAGATGATGAAATGGATGAAGCCAAATAATGAAGCTTGTGTTAAGATGAAGGAGGATGCTGAAGCACATATATCTATTAGAGGAAATTCTAAATCTAGAGTTCACACGAATTCACACGTGAGAGAGCTATAAAGTGTGCTGCAACCATTTTTGAAGGAAAAGTTGATAGAGAGGAGATCGAGAAAGAGGAGGCAACAAAATTCAAGGGAGCAGTCGTGACATGAATCTTCTCAAGAAGGAAATGGTGCCATTGGCATGGAATTGTGGAAACGTTTACCTCGTGGAGTCATTTTCCCATTTTCTTCTTCTTCCTCAGTCTTTTAGTTGTTATTTTTACATTACAAACCCTTATGGATGCTTTATTTAGTTTTATTGTTCTTTTTACTTGTATCATGAACTAATCATCATAAAGGGAGGGTCCTTGATGCTACTGCAACTTAAATAGAGCATTGCGGCTATAGGAACATGGGTGGACAAAGTGTTTCTCTAGAGAGGTGACCTTAAAGCGATAGTTGTGTAAGGAAAATTTCTTCTATCTGGTTTAATGGTGGTGATTTGATTCAAAAGCTGGTTAAGAGGTGGGTTAGTGAAGGTAGGATTTTGTAGAGGAAGACGTACTGATGACAGAAGAGAAAGAAGCGTTGGCCATTCTTTTGCTCTGATACCAAATCAGTGAAATAAAAAAATATGGTTTAAGAAAGTTGGATGAAAATTTTTCTTATTTTTCTGTATTTGAGCAATTAAGAGGTTTTTCTCTCTTTATACACAATGTTTACTCTCAATTAGGGCTTAAAGAATAAAAGCAATTGAATAGAATACTACACATGGCAACCTTCTATGTTTTAGCGATTGAGAAGTTTTCTATTCTTTTTTTTCTTCTTCTTCTCACATTGACAGCAGTGACCCATCCACCACTCGTTGATTGCCACACCTGAATGTTGCCACCATTCGTTCTCTCACCAGAGCCGTTGGGCCCAAATCCCACCCCGCCGCAGCTCAATCCACATGCCCCTGTAGCATCCGTCGCACCCTCCACATAGCCACTCGAAATCCGTGTCGCAACTCTCCCCCTCTCTCTTGGATTAAACGATCAGCAGTAGGGGAGTGTCTTCAGACACATTTTTTCGACGAGTCGGTGTTGTACTACCATGTGTGGCCCCGATTTTGATTGGATAAGTATTTTCGGTGTTGATTCAAGGCATTCTTTTCATTTAAAATTTTAATTTATGGTTTTTTTTTTTGTTTCGAGAGGTTAACCCATAAATTTTTTGACTTAATTTTAGAACCCATTGCTCGTGGAGGCCGACTCATCGATTTTGAATCAAACCAACACCGAACCAGCAAGGTCTCGATACTATACAACTGCTTCTCGACTTTGTTTCGGTTTGAGTAAGGTTTCCGACACTAATTCAAGGCTGATTTATGGATTTGTATAGGCTGATTTAATTATTATTAAATGGCCATTTAAATGACCCTTGATCGTCAGATTAATTTTATAGGACACCCACTGCTATTGGAGACCGTTTTGGTTGATTTTGGAACAATTTGAGCTGCTGTCCCGCCCCTATTGGACACTGTTTGGGTATGATTTAGTTGGATTTTGATAAGTTATGAATACGGTAAAGGCTAGGTCTAAGTCAGGATTAATTGGTTGTATGTTTAGGCCTTTTTGTGAAATTTTAGGGGCTGTTTTGGAGTATTTAATATGACTCTTTAATTTTGGGATTTAATTGAAGGATAACCTTTTAGGGTGGATGATGGACTGTGAAATTTGAGTGGTTTGGCTCAAAATTCCAGTAATTAATTTTTTTGATCAATGAATTGGAAAGGTGAGATTTCATCACCTTTTAAGTCAAACCCCAAATTTAATTATTGGAATTTATTTGGATAATTTTAGCTCCATGCAAGGGATTAATTTTTGTGTTGCTTTAATGTTGCTAGGTGGTGCTATGTATTGTTTCAAAAAGGGATTTTCGGGTTTGCCTTAAAATAATTATTTTTTTTGCTTCAAGGTATGTAGTCATTTGGACTAAGCCCCTTTAAGATATTATTTAAATTTGGTATATGTTGAAGAATTATGATTTGTGGAAGCATGTCTGAGTTGTGTATAGAACATGTAATGGTTGGTGGATTTCTAATTCTGAAATTTTATCTTGAGTATAAAATTGCCTACGTATGTGGCTATATTGGTTAAGGGGCTTAAAGTTGCAAGTTAAATGTTGTTAGCATGTGAAGTTCCTTGGTTGATTTTGTGCTTGAAATTCATGAATTGTGCTTATGACTGGTAGTTCTAATCTTTGAGGTTGTTGAATGTAATTATAAGACTTGATTATCTGGATCTTGTGTGTTGTTGATAGATATGATCATATGGTCTTGAGAACCCTGTTAGAGTTAGGGAATGACTTAGGACTATTAGGCTAGTGATACCCACTATCCCACCCGAAGCATGCTTGCCTAAGATGTTAATGAATTGTAGTAGCTAGAGGGTTTGTGTATCCTATGATGTGATGGCATGGAGGGTGTGTCCTTCATTGTAGGTGCTAGCTAGAGGGCTTGTGTGCCTTGAGGTGTGGGCTTGAGGATTGTATTCCTACTTGTCGTATGCTAGCTGGAGGGGTGAATCCCTGTGGATAGGAAGCATGGCTTAGGGGTATGGTAGTGAGGCTATACTGTAGGTGGGGGGTGGGTTAGGTGGTCACTTAGCCAAGAGAGTGTAGAACTTAAGTAAGATCAGGAGCCTGAGTGATTTATGGTTTGTTGGCTAGTAATGGCGGCGGTGTTGTGAACCTTTGGACCTTAAGTGGGCTATATACTGAGTGTTTTTATACTCACTCTATGTGATAGTGTTTTTCCCTTTTCAGGTGGTCAATAGGCTCATGAGGGGCGTGGCGAAGGCATTAGCTTGTCGAGGCTATGGAGATATTATTGTCCCCTATTTCCTAGGCTATAAGGGTTGCCCAATTTTCTGTTGTTTCCTTTCCTTCATGTTTTAATTTATGTTTTTGCTTTACTTTTATTTGTGGCAACGTATCTTTAAAGTAAAATGTTTTGCAAGTATTATTTTGTTTTGAATCAGGATACCGAAATAAAGTGAATTTGTGAAATGTTTCTCCGAACTAGTTTGAATGGTTATTTTGAGTTCCTTTTATTGGTTAAAGTCGTGGTTGAGTAAGTGTTAGGTAGCGGTCCAAGTTGGGTCGTTACACTATTTTTACAATATTTTTCTTATATACAATAATTATAAAATTATATTTTTAATTTTAATTTGTTTAAAAATTGCATGTTGATAAAAAAAATACAAATAAATATGTCTAAAACTTACAAAGTAACAAACATCATGTTAACATTTATATAAAATAGTATAATTTTTTTAAACAATAGTTTTTGAATAAGAAATTTTGGTCAATCACAAATCTCCACATCATTGTTTTAAATTAATGACAAAATTATTTATTTAATTTGAGATCAATTATAAATTAACATGTCACCAAATTAAATTAAATGACATTAAAAAACAAATTGTTCATTTTACATGAATGAAATTTCTTTTTGAAATCTAGAGTGTGTATTTAGATTTAAACATAATTTAAATACTACTCTTGATTTTGAATGAAAAATATTTTTCATTCCAATCATTCACTCATATAATATAATAATTAGTTAAGAAAATTACCTTAAGTTTGAACAGAGTCTTGTAGTTAACAAATTACCCCATAAAAAATAGTTAGATTAGATATTGAAAATTTTCAACTACTTTCCATATATATAGATATTAATATGCTTGAATAAAAATTTAATATAATTAAAACACTATTTAAAAGTTCAATTAAGACTAAAAAAAAAATTGTGTCAGATGGAATTGGTGAGTGTGAGTGCGTCAACAGAAAAAACGGGAACTGGATTTTGAAAACTAATTTTTTTCATTTTTAAAATTCCTCATGATTTTAAAAACGTTTTTAGAATTTCAAAAACAAAAAATGTTTTTTAAAAATAAGAAACAGAAAACTGTTATTGGTTATCAAACAGCCCCTTAGTTATTCAGATTTGGAGTGTTTTGTTAGTTGGACATTTTTGAGGTTTGGTTAATGAACACTTTTCATCTTTTTTTTTTTCCTTTTTTTTCTTTTTTTTTTTTTTTTAATTTTTCATCTTGTATTTTGAAAGTATATTAATTTCATAAGTTCTTCCGGTTTAGGTATCAATGTAATGAAATGAAAAGTTTTTTAGATAAAGATACGTGATACAATTAATTAATTAAAAATTTTAAAATACTACATTAATGTTATTATTGAAATTATCAGTGCAGGACTTTTCCAATAATAACATATTTAGCCTAAATAAAAATAGATTTGTCATCTGATAAAAATATTTTGCAAAAGTGACAAATTTAAGAACAACGAGGATGGAATAGTTGTTGGGTGGTTAGGACACCCTGTTTTAGAGATAAAGGAGGGCTCGAACTTTTTGTATGCCGTATACTGACCTTTTTTGAAACATTTTCGGTTGTTTTAGTAGACGGAGACGGAATTGTTAGAGCCGACATTCCTTTTCACAGAGCAGAATTAAAGTATAGTGTTGAACAGATCAGTGTAATTGTTGAGTTCTATGGCGGTGAACTCAATGGAGTCAGTTATAAGGATCCTACTACTGTGAAAAAAATATGCTAGACGTGCTCAATTGGGTGAAAATTTTGAATTAGATTGTGCTAATTTGAAATCCATCGGGTTTTTCGTAGCAGTCCAAGGGGTTGGTTTACTTTTGGGCATGCTTTGTTTGTTTTGCTCTTCTTCAGACACATTTGGCATGGTGCTAGAACCTTGTTCAAAGACGTCTGTAATAGGATTGACCCAGATTTGGACGCTCAAGTAGAATTTGGGGCATTCCAAAAACTTGGAGATCCAACGACAAAAAAGAATATAGTCTGATACAAGATTGCTCTGTTCCTTTTTTCCTTTATTTTTTGATTTGACATAGATAGGGTAAATAGTCCTAAGAAGACATGATCCAAGCGGATACTTGACATGTACCCCTTCTTCTCGATCCATCACAAGGGAAACGAAAACCAAGATTTACTTTCAGGAGTATCAATATCATGACATGAATCGTAAATGCATGAATATGATGTACCAAAAAAAACTGCGGTTCCTAACGGAAAAGGTAACAAAGCAACTTTGCTACCCACTGCCACTAAATCACTACCCCCAAGTCAAACTATAATCAACAATATACTTTACATCGATGATACAAAAATATGGTATATTAGTGATATACGAAGAAAATATTGTTATATTTGCAATTTTTGTGTGGAACTAAAGTTACAAATACAACAATAAATTTTGTCACTCATTATAATTTCCCTTTAACATATTATATAAAGTTTTTTTTTTAGTTGAATACTGGGGATGAGGGATTTTAAATGAGGCCACTACAATATAGCTACCCCTAATAACTGTTTGATACATATTTGAAAATCTACATGCCTCTAATAACCATTCAATACATATTTAAAATACTTTTGCAATTTCTCTCTCATACATTCAATGGTGTAAAATTGTTAACATATATTGGAGTAGCCTCCTCCCATAATTCCTTCTCTTTCTAAATTTTTTCGTTTGTGTGATTTATCTTTTTTTCTAAACTTTTTCTCTATCTAAAATTTTATCAATAATCCTCTCTTCAATTTTTTCTCCGTCAAATTTTTTTTTCTCTTTTTCTCTCTAAAATATATTTACTTCTATCTCTCACTTGTTTTTGCTCTCTAAAATTGTACCTTGTGGGCACATATTTTGTTCAGCCCTTTTTTTAATGATACAATTGATTGCTAATTTATCAATGTTTAGACATAGTTATTGTGCATATCAATGTTAAGTAAATTGAATTTTTTTATTTGAATAATTCCATTATTGTTCAGTTGTGCTTATATTCATCACTGTAGGGAATCAGGTTCAAGCTTTCCCTAGCCCAACTCTTTTTATAAAAAGCAGTAAAAGTGAGTTATATCTGGCATGAATTTAAATTGAAAAAGCAGTAAAAGTCATTGACAATATAGAATGAAATGGGGTTATAATAACCCCCACTTGTCAAACTTGGATCTACAAGAAGATATATAGTGAAAAATAAAGAACCAATAAAACCTAGGAGTATACCGGAGTTAGATTGGTTCCTATTAGGGATATTTTTTCAACTAACCCATATTTAGTTCTCTAACCTGCCCAACCCAGATAGAGAGGGCAACCCAACCCAACACAAATGGTCGAGTCGGGTTGGGTTTGTCAGGTTGACAACTAATTGAGGTGGTTGTGTTGCCGTGACAACGAACAATGGGATTTCTGTGTTGATGTGGCGAGTGGTGATGGAGACGAACAACAAACAATGAGCGGCAAATGGCGAACGATGGGCAGCAAGCGATGAGTGTTGTAACATTTTAATATTTAATAGTTTTGTAAATATAAGCTTCTTTTAAGTTATTATTTATTAGGATTTTTTATTCTTTTAAAGTGAAAAACGTATTTGTGAGAGATGTTAAAATTTTAATAAATTAATTATGTATTAAGTTTCTAGATCTAAGAAATCCTATAAATACCTCTCTCACAAACACTTTCAATACAACAATTTCCAATCTTTATCTTCTTTCTACTTTCTCATATTTATCTTCTTTGCTCTTTTAAGAGCAATTGGCAAAAAGAAGGGTGTTCTTTGTTGCGGAGTTTTGAGCTCAACCTCATAGTGCAGAGTGGTTTGAGCTACACAACGTTTTAGTTGGGTTGTTGTATATATCTTAGAGTGGACAGGTCATAGAAGAATAACTGTTGCAGCTGTGGTTGATAAATAAATATACATTGCAGAGGGCTTGAATCTCTTAAAAAAGAGCAAGATACCCGTGCCTCAACCTGATTGTTTATGTGTTTGTTTCTCAATATTTACTTCATTTTCCTCTGTTGTTTGTAATTTCCCCAACAATGAGCAAAGACGAAGACGATTGGAGCAGTGACGAAGACGAAAGGTGAGTGGCAAACGACACGAAGGACGAGCGACCACTAAAGATGAAGGACAAACAGTGAGCAACGACTAGCGAAAAACAGTGAGCAATGACTAATAGAGGTTTGAGTTTGGAGAGAATGAATGAGAGAGAGGAAAGGAGAGCTTAGCGGAGTGTTGTGCATGTTGAGAAATTGTTGGCTAAAAAAGTAAATCTAAAAATCCTAGAAACAAATATATATATAGAGAGAGAGAGTTTGTTCAGTTCGAGTTGACCCAAATTTTTTTTCTTAAACTCGCAAACCAAACTGAATCTAACCCGTCGGTTCTTTAAAATTTCAATCCAACTCAAACTGAAAATTTGCCTAACCCAACTCAATCCTTATGATTTGGTTCAGGTTGGTAAGATTTTTCGAGTTGTGGAATTTTTTTAGTATCCCTAATAAAATCCTATACAAAATAATTTTTTTAAAAAAATCTAGAAACACAATCAACAATCATAACTTTGTTGAAGCTTGCATTTGGTAAGACCTTTATACCGAGGATCTAAATCTCAAACAACAAGGTACTAGTTTAAATTTAGTATCATTGATCTCGATCATTACTTATTATTAAAAGTACATTAAACAACCTTCAGTTTGAGAAAAAGGTTAATAGCGCTCAAACTTCATTAACTTTCGTCCCATATCTTTTCCAAACACCGGTAAAAAAAAACTATAGAGCAAAGGTACATTCTTTCTTTCTTTACTCTATTGAATTTATTTTCTTTCATATTACAATGTAAGTTCCTACCTATTTTTGCATGCATGTTCATATATATGCTTTAGATTTCTTTTTCCATTTTTATTGTTGGGGATGTGTTTCTCCCATTTTGTTACTTGTTTATTTCTCCTCTGTTTCCTTGCTTCTTTATCTTGCTTATCCCTCTATGATTTTCCACTCGTCGTCTTCCTTTTTCTTTTCTTACCTGTTGCGAGCTTTATTTACAGAAAAAAAAATGAGAAAAAAGAAGAAAAAAAATGAAGAAAATGAAATATACACAATCTTGTTGCCAAAATCTGGCCAGTAGAAATCTTACATAACATTCACATGACAGCAACTATAAATTTGTAATTTGGGGGAAAGATGTGACTTGCAACACCAGTTTCGATGCAGAGGAGGAAGAAAAGTGTACCAAACTAGAATTTAGAGAATGAATGTTAAGTTGAACTCCCTTTCTTTGAGTCAAAATGGTGTATTTATAGGATTTTTGACTTTCATATATTTTTTTTTTCAGATAAGGATATAAATGGTTTCCCCTTCTATTTAAGAATCGAATTTAAAAAAGTTAATCTTATATTACAAGATTCCCTTATAATTCGAGTTTACCTCTTTAGTCCATTTTTACCCAGTAAAAGAAATGAAGTGTAGAATTCAAAGAAGAGATATTGTAGCATATTTTAGAGAGTGAGGAAGAGATCTTGTTTCCACATTAAAAAAATAAAAATAAATAAATAGAGCGAGGAAGAGAGAGCCTGAAAGAAGAAGAGAGAGAACAAGAATATGAGTATCTGTTCATTTTGATGTCTTTCCCTCTTTTTCACGTCTTTTTAAAAAAGAAAGGAAATTATGCCCATTTGCCTGTTTTTCCGTTTTTTTTTTTCATTCTTATTTTGTTAAATTTTTTCTTGTTCTTTACGATATTTCTTTTTTTGCTATTTTCATTTTGTTATATCGTTTTTCTAATGATATTTCACCCTCTTTAGGTGGTAACCCAAAATTTGTTTACGATATTTTTTCAAGAATAATTGTTTGAACTAGAAGTTTTTTTTTTTTGAGTTATTTGAACTAGAAGTTCGAAAGTATAATTAGTGTAGTATTCCAATAATTTTCAGCCAACCCAAACATAGTTTTAATTTGTCAAATAATAATTTATTACTTTTACAATTCTTTTCATAAGTGGAAAATAATAAGTCATGGAGCGAGTTATGAGAGCATGTGAGGTTGCTTATATGCATGACTTAAGTAATGAATAAGTCAAAATATAATAAAAGGGGTCCATTTTGGACTCCAATATCTTAAATATGTGATGTGGAGTGATGAGATCCGTGACTGAAAATTTATTGAAAAGATATATTTGGATCGATTCTCACGGTTCATAGCATAATTCAAGATGTTGGAGAGATTTGAATCTCTCCACCTCCACGTATTGTTGAACTCAAAATAAAAAAAAAATCTCAAAATTCATAATGCAATATTCCAAATCATTTCCTTTTTAACGTCACAAATCATATTTTTGGGAGTAGAAACTTTTTTTTTTTAACTCTAAAAGTTTTGTTTTTTTGTCGTTGTGTTGATTTGAACAAAATTCAATTATCTGAGTAATAATCTTCTTTAAATGTCGTAGATTTGAATATTCACCACTTTATTTGAAGTGTGATATTCTAGAAAAAAAATATTTTGTTATTTTCATTCTCCTAAGATTTATAAAACTCTATTTTAATCTTTGGTTATGAAATTTCCATGATACAACATTATACAAATAACTTGCTTTGCCTGTACTTTTTAAAGTCTAGTACCCAATTTAAAATTAGGAGATTTTGCATATCATAGTAAGTATTTGTGAGAGATTATTTAATTTTAAAGTAGTCTATTTGAGTTCTTTATGTTGTAGTAATTATTTCCAAAGAACAATTTGTGGTGACAGAACCCCCTTAAGCGTCTTAATTTAATAAATGTCTTGCACTAATGTATTTCATATCATATCAAATTACTATTTAAGCTAGTAAATAATTTGAAGAATTACTAATCTATTAATTTACAAACTTTTGGTTGTTTAAATCAGAAACCCTATTATGAAAGTAAATTTCATAAAATTATTTTTAGAAGAAACTTCGATTAATCGTAAGAACAATTAAAAAAAAAAAAAAAAAAGGAATATGAACAGTAAAAATAAGTACAATAGAACAATAAAATAAGGAAAAATGATTACACAAATACTCAGTAACAGGGGAACTGAAAACAATGTAATTTTTTTATAAGTTCAAAATCACATTAGGTTCTTATCATTCATAGTTAGGCTAAATTATAAAAAATACTCATGAACTTTGTACTTTGTTTAAAAAATACCCTTGAACTTTCAAAAGTTTCATTAATACCTTTAAACTTTAAAAAAAAGTTCAAAAATACCCTTACTGTTACTTTTGAATGGAAACCGTTAGTATTTTGTTTCAAAAATACCCATAAATTTTCAAAAATTTTCATTAATACCCTTAAACTTTGAAAAAAAGTTCAAAAATACATTTACCGCTAATAAATGGACAGAAATCGTTAGTACCTCGTTTTAAAAATACTCCTTTAAACTTTCAAAAGTTGCATTAATACCCTTAACCTTAAAAAAAAAAAGTTAAAAAATGTCCTTACCATTAGTATATGGATTAAAACCGTTTATCTACATCCCATTAGCTCCCTCTTCTATTTCCTCTCTCTCCTGATTTACTTCAATCTGTGGTCTAACACTTCTATTTTTTTTTTTCCTTTCTTTTTCAATACCCTCTTACTCTCTTCTTCCATTTTTTAATCTCTAAAACTACCCCCTTCAATCAAGGTATATAGACTATAGCAAGAAGAAAGAAGAATATTGGAACCACCAAGAGATCGTAGGACTTAAATGCTTTAACAAAGTTGTACATTAGTAATTTGAGTTAGTACGTAATACACAAAAAAGAGAGACATGTTGCGAATTTGGGTCATAATTTTGAGGACATCTAGTGGGAGGGAAAAGAAAGAAATTATATGCATTTACCAAATTTGTAGCAAATGAATATTTTATTAATCATTTTTGCAGTTCACATTAGTCTATTTGTTGTGGTAAGTTAAAAAGGTCCTCATGATTGAAAATTGGACAAATTGAGGAAAAATGAGAGTATCTATATGAGTTGTTTTCAAATTGGTTCTTTTCCAAGTCAAGATAACTTCAAAGACATTGACTATTTGGGTATTAAAATTTCTTATATTTATGTTTAGGCATGCTTAGAAATGAGATGGTTCCTCCCAAGTTCTAATATTTAAGAAGATTAGAGATTGAAAATGGAAGAAAAGAGTAAGAGGGTATTGAAAAAAAAAAAATAGAGAAGTATTAAGCCATATATTGAAGCAAATCAGAAGAGAGAAGAAATATAAGGGGGAGGTAATAGAGTGTAGATACAAGGTTTTCATCCATATACTAATGGTAAGAGCATTTTTTAACTTTTTTTTTTAAGGTTAAGGATATTAATGCAACTTTTGAAAGTGCAGAGGTATTTTTAAAATGATGTGCTAACAATTTCTGTCCATTTATTAACAATAAGGGTATTTTTGAACTTTTTTTTTTAAAGTTTAAGGGTATTAATAAAACTTTTTGAAAGTTTAGGAATATTTTTGAAACAAAGTATTAACAGTTTCCATCCAAAACTAACAGTAAAAGTATTTTTGAACTTTGTTTGAAAGTTTAAAGATATTAATGAAACTTTTAAAAGTTCAGGAGTATTTTTGAAACAAAGTACAAAGTTCAGGGGTATTTTTTATAATTTAGCCTTATAGTTAAAAACCACATTTGGTTCCGTACATTCATAGAGTTAATAATTTTTTTGCCTTTGCTTTCATAACTATGGATTTAGTCTTGTAGTTTAAAATTGCTTTAAGATATAACAATTTAGTTCATATAATTTAAATTTTATAATGATTCAACTTTTTACCCTAAAAAATTTCATTAATGTGAAGTATCCATTTTTACTACATGATGGTTTAGTATATGTAGTTTAAAATTGTTTTTGGTCTCCAAGAGATTTATCTATCCATACACATATATAAGAATTCCCATTACAACTTAACATGATTTTTCATAGTAAGAAGACTAAATCCTTATAAATTTTAAACTATAAATATTGGATCATAACATACTAAAATTCAAAAACTAAGGCCTCATTTGATAACCATTTTATTTTTTATTTTTGAAAATGTGCTTGTTTTCTCACAATTTTTCTACAATAGTTTTCATCTTCTTTACAATGGTTTCCATGTTTCTTAAGGAAACGTTGGAGTTTCTAGCCAAATTACAAAAAATAAAAATAAGTTTTTGAAAATTACTTTTTTTAGTTTTCAAAACTTGGTTTTGCTTTTGAAAACATACGTAAAAAGTAAATAAAAAAACATGAAAACTCATAAGTGAAAGTAATATTTGTAGGCTTAATTTTCAAAAACCAAATAGTAATTAAACGGTGTGTAAATTAATAATTTATAATTCACATGCACTCAAAAAAACCTAAGCAAGAGAGACAAAATATAATTTTTCATTCAAACTTAGATTAGACAATAAGTGAAGGATAATGCAGAAATAACTCAGCCAAATGGCACATGCCAAGTTTAGATTAACATATTACAGAAATTAAAAACCAGCTTCATTAACATCATAATATTACCCTGAACTTGGGCACTATCGATTGCGGTAACGCTTATTTATCTAATAAACATGTCACGTTCATAATCAGAATTTTTCTTTGGGTGGCATTCAGTTGGACGATGGTGGATACTTCTTGTATGGGGGGTGTTTCTTGTAGGGTGGGTACTTCTTGTAGGGTGGGTACCTCTTGTAGCGTGGCTTCTTGAAGAACTTGGATTCCTCATCCTCCGACGCAGGCTCAGTGTCGATGGCGGTGGTTGGAAGCTTTTGTTTGGTGATCGGAATCACTTCTTGGTTGGAGTCCAACGGATTTTTCAGAGCTTGAGTAGCGGTAAGAAGCAGCACTGTGAGAAGAAGCAGAAGAAAGTACTTGAGAACCATTGTGGCTTTTGGGGTTTGAGTTGCCTGTTGGGAAGCTCAAACTTGGTGGCCTTTTATAGCAAACACATGGGGTTAATTAATTATAAGGTAGGTTTGAGAAAGAGTTTGGTCTTCAAATAAAAATATTGCTAATGTGTTTCTTTTCCTTCCTGTTCAGTTTTAACAAATATGGAGTATTGAAGATTAAATTTTCTACTATAGAAAATATAACAATGTCATATCTACTAAGTTATTTTCAAATTTATAATTTGTATTTTTTGGTTTTTTTTAATTCAACAATATGTGGGAGTGAGAATTAGAACTTTTAATCTTTTGATATAAGTTATAATATTTTAACCAATTGAGTTATATTTAGGTTTACAGTTTATATCCCTTTAGGTTCCATAATTCATCATGAAAAATAATTTCATTTAAGTTCAACTTTTAAGCAAGCGATGAAATTGGTACATTTCATTAGTTGAGTTTTCACTTTTTTTTTTTAAAATTAAAAAAGGATTATTTATGACTAGTTCATAGTTGCAAGAATTTTTTGTGGCTAGACAATACTATGTTTGTAGGTACTAGTATTTCTAGCCATCTTGTATAAGATTTGAATATTTTGATATTGAATCAGATTTTTTGCCTACTAGATTTTGTGGCTAGCCATTGTGGTGGTTGGATTTGAGAATTTCTACAACTATATTTATGTTTCTAGTTTATGAATAATTTTTTAATTTAGCATTTTTTAAAAATATTTTTTAATTCAGCATTGGAAAGTACATCAATTTCATAATTTATTCTAGTTGATCTATAATACCATGAAATTGAAAGTTTTTAGATTAAATTGGTTCATTATAAAGAAGAATTTTTTTTCGATAATTATTCTTATATTTTTTTTGTCTAAATTAAATAACATCAATATGAGTAAATATATATTTTTTATTATATTTCGTTCATCTCTAAGAAGTCATAGTCTCACTCTACATTATTTTTGTAATGTGATATATTAAAAACATGATTGTATTTTCAAATGAAAGCAAAATAGTGAGGATAAAGTATAAATTTGTTTGCGAACCTAAATATAATTCTACTAATTAAGACATTATATCTTCAACCAAAATGTTAGAGGATCGAATTTTTACTCTCATATATTGTTGAACTATATATATATAAATTTGAATAATACCCAAGTGGCTCACATTCGCACACCACTAGTGGGACTGCAACCACATCTTAGATTCCTTATCAAATGCTACAGCTGTCATGAAAGGACCACTCTTTTACAAAGACGAATGCCAGAAGATCTGAAAAGACAGTTCAGATCTAAGATTTCAAACAATCGAAGTTACACGAAAATGTTCATGTCTCATTTTTATTAAAATATCGACAAAGTATTCGTGTGAATGAATGTTTGTGAAAATTTTTATAAATTAACAAATAAGTGTTTTACTTTTTTTTTAGTAAATTAAAATTTTTTATTATTAATATTTATGTTCATATTAGTGATGTTCGGTTCATATTCTGTTTTTATATTTCTTCAATTTTTATGATATAGTGGAGATGTTGAGTTCGAGCTTACAGACATACAAAAATGTCAATAAAAAAATCTACTTGTTGACATAAATTTAGTACCTAAGTTCAAATATCTATATTCTTCTTATTATTTGTAAAGTTAATTTTTGTAATTATCAAATCTTTAGAAATATATTTCAACTATCTTATCAATTAGTAATTGAAAGGGTCTAATTATATGCTAAAATATTAAACTATGTTTGATAAATTTAATTAATGAATATTTAAATTATTTATTGATAATTCTCAGTTATGAGAATTATTTAACTCTAAAACTAAGTTGTTCTTGCGAGTTTTGCGGATTTTGTTGAATAACAAGCAAGCTAAAAGTAACATTTTTAAATAAAATCATTCAAGCTTGTTGGAATATGATAAAAGAAGGAATCTAGTGAAAAGATGCAAGAAAGTTGGCTTAGGTTGAGTTTTTGTGCAGATTTGAAGAAGTGAAGAAAATGCAAATGAAATGCAATTGCATTTCCTTGGGAAGACAAGATGATGAACAAAGAGGAAAAATGCAATTGCAATGCAATTGCATTTTCTAGACTTACAAATCAATTATGGAATTCCCGGAGATGCACCAAAATTCACGTGATTCGCTCGATTTATGGAGAAATTCCAGCCTGAATCTCACGCCCAAAGTCTACCCAAGAATTAAGGAGCCCAAGATGGAAAGAATAGGCCTCAGAATATCTTTAAAAGGAGAAGAAGGTTGAAGAAGAACAACGGTGTTGTTTTTGGGAAGAACTCTGTTTTTCTGGTTTTAATTTTCTGTTTTATTCGAACAGTACCTAGCAAGTTGACTATTTTCTATTGTTTTCAGTATTTCATTCTTGTAGTTTCGCTCAATTAAGTTCTGAGTTTGATTCATCCTTAGCCAGGAATTCGATTTTTGCACTTTAATTTCGATGGGTTTCTCTGTTTTCTTAGTCTCAAACAACTGCTGTTTAAATTTTCATTCTCTGTTTTTCTGTCATTAGTTTATGTTTCGACTTGCTCCTAAGTCCTGAATTGGATCTCTCCTCAACGCGGGTTTGAAGAGGTTAAGATTCTAGAATTTGAAAAAGAAATTTGAATCGATCACAGTAAAGGGGTTTCGGTAGCTTTGTTCCGTTTTGGGTTTAATCCCTTCTGTTTAATGCTTCAAGTTTTGCTAAACTTTTAGTTATTGAATTAGTTTGGCTGAATTTCATTTTCTTGTATGTGGAATAGTTGAATTTTAGATTTCAAATTCATCTCTCCCGAATAAAAGCTTATTCATTCCTAGGTTCTTATTTATTTACAAGGGTTGAATTTTTCAGTATCTTGATTTATTCAATTTTAATTTAACAAAATCCAGCATTATTACTTCTTTAAGGACAATTTTCTTTAACCATTTAAATCGGTTGCCGTAAGTTTAATTCCCTTATTTAGTTTTATTAATTATGAATCTTATGGCAAGTAAATTTTGGTTTTTCATTTCTTCCATAATGGGCTAAATTTTCTCTAGGAGTTCAAGTTGGTGAAGGCCCTAAGGAAAAATGTAAAAGCTCTAAAGCATAACCAATCTAGCTAGCATGTGAACTTAGTTTGCTTTTGTTGAGTTTAGATTTGGGTAAACCTAGTTGGCCAACTAGTGATTGCTTGTCAAGCTTGAACTTAATATCGAAAGAGTTAAGGGAAAGTCGATGTCACAAAAGCAATGGAGAAAAAGGCTTAGAAATAAGTTCTGAACATCGACTCTAGACATAGGGCGAGACTCCAAAACCACTAGAGTTGTGTACGAAAGTATCTAAGTTAGATTAGCCATAGACATATAGGTTTAATCACTTAGTCTCCTAAAGATTTTGAATCAAAATTGAATAGGAGTTGAACTCGGTTTACTTAGTCTTCACATGTTTAGTCAAGATTGCAATTGCATTTGAATAGCATTTTTCCAAAGGTGCTTGAATCACTTGAATCCCTATTTTAACTCACTAATTTTTCACTCACTCCTGTTAACAAACTAATTCCTTATATTTTTACATCTTCGGTTACCAGAATTGCATTTTGTGAACAATTTTGTGCCATCTTGGTAAGATTTGTTAAAATCCGTTCCCTTGGGTACGATACTCTGGAATACTCCAGTTTTTATTACTTCGATCACGTGCACTTGCGTGTTGTAGCGAAAAGTATAGCGATCATTTATCGACTATAACAACGAGTTTAAAATATAAATTGAATAAAGCACATGCAATATTTAAGAATTCAAATGTTTAATTAAGAGAGATGAAAACCATTGTAATGCAATATTTAAGAATTCAAATGTTTAATTAAGAGAGATGAAAACCATTGTAGAGAAATTGAGAAAAAATAAGCTTAATTTTCAAGAATAAAAAATCAAAAATCAAATGGGTGATTGGACATATAGAAAAATGGGCCTAAATAATAGCAAATATAGCAAAACGTTAAAACAATTTGCAAATATAGCAAACCTAATTATCCAGCATGTATAAATTACTAAAAAGCCCATAGCTCAACGTCTTCAACCTTCCTTTCAGTTGTGCGATTCTTCTTCAAGTCTTTTGCTTTTGATTTCTCCTTCTTCTTCAAGTCTCCAACAATCCAAACTCAGTGATTTCTTCTAATTTCTTCAATTCTGTTTTCCTTTTCATTTCTCCCCCTTCCATTCTGTTTCGTCTTCCATTCCTTTTCAGTCTCCTAATTTTAGCTTTCTCCTGCTTCGAGCTCGAGAGCGAGCGATTGTTGTAATCGGTTACCTTCAGCTTAGATTTACGTTTTGCTTCGCTGATTTTTGGCGGTAAGTTCTCTCACATTTGATGAATTTTGTTTGTATTTTTGTTGTCTGAGAGGATACATTAGGGTTTTGAAATATTTATCAATAGATTAACGAAGTTCCTTGGGGGCAATCAATAGACTGGCCTTCAATAAATGTAATAATGTTCTTCGGAGTTGATAAGCAAAAGACAACGATATATATGTAAAAAAATTTATGGTTATGTTAGATGATCGGCTGTTACACGCAAGCGCACGCGATCGAAGTAATATAAAATGGTCTCTGAGTACCAAGTATCGAATCCCACAGAGAACGGAGTAACAAAAATATTGTAAAGCAAAAGTGTAAGGAAAATTACAAATGGAAAACCAAATTGCAAAAATAATGTTGGGATGGTGTGTTGATAAAAAGAAAAATTGCAGAATCTAATTGCAGAATCTAAAATGGCAATCAGCGAATTAACTAAAAATTGCAGAATTAAATTACAGAATCTAAAATGGCAATTAGCGAAATAACTGAAAATTGCAGAATTAAATTGCAGAATCTAAAATTGGCAATATTGGAATAACAACTAAAAAAACTTAGAAAATGAAATTGCAAAGGGAATTCTAGATGAAGATGGGGCTCAAGAATGTCATTGCCCTAAGTCGTAATTGCAAGCCAAAATTGCAATTCCAACCTACTCCACACTCAATTGTAAACCAAAATTGCATCTCCTATTTACCTTGAATTTAGGTTTTTAGGAGGCTAAGTAAGAGACCTATATGTCTATAGTCCCTCTATCTTAGATAATTTGGCTCACAATTTTATGGGTTTTGGAGTCCTTAATCCCTATGTCTAGGGTAAGGAATTGGCTTATGTCTAAGCTCTTTTTCTCCATCACTTGTGTGAAATCCGCTTATCACTAACCCCGTCGGTATTAGATCTAAGCTTGAGTTGACACCCTAGTTGATCAATCTAGGATCTCAACGGAATTTTAATCAACACAAGCAAACAATTGAAATGTAGGCTTGGTTTTCATTGAAATTTTGGCTACAATTACTTTTTAGGAAATTCACATTTTTGAACCCCCTAAGAAGTTTTAGCTCATATTAAAAATAAAAATCCTAAACTATTTTTTGAGAAAAAGTTCATATTAAAAATTGTGTAAATTGAATAATTAAAACAATAATTTGTAATATTATTTTTAGCAACTACTAGAAATTCAAGAAAAGGATGCTTAATGGGAATTAAAGAGAACTTCAAGGGCAATTAAGTAAAATGATGGTCTTCTTCCTCATACCCCTTAGAAGCTTTAACATTCAAACTTAGAATTTCCTTGAAGAAAAACAGGGGGTTTACAAAAATTCATTTCAAAACTTAATCCATCCAATTTGCTCCACTAAAATTGTAGAATAAGTGAAGAAATCAAGCTAACAATGAATGGGTAATGCTATCCCAAATGGTATTATAAGAAATTTCAAAGAAATATGGAAAACAAAAACTACACTCAAAACCCACCAACTTCCAGTAAGTAAAAAAAAAAAACAGAGAACAATTTTGAAATAAACCCACCAACTTAACTTGAAATTAACTTAAGCTTAATTCAAAAATACATCAAAATGAGAATATAAATAGTTCAAGCAACACTTCTGTAATACAAAATGAAGAAAAACCGAGATGGAACTTGAATGTTTTGGCCAAAAACAGCAGAAAATCGAAAAACAGAGGTTCGTAAAAAAAAAAACGTAAAAACCCACGAAATTCACTTCTCAACTCCGCCTCCCAATCCGAATTGATTCTTCTTGCTTCTTCCCTCCTCTTTTATAGATCTTTCTAGGGTTGAAATTTGCCAAAAATCGCGCTTCAATCCCTCAATTCGTGCGGAAATGGATTTTCCCATATATGGGTTTCTTCGTCCACGCGAATATGAAGTTTCCATAAATTCTCTGCCCAGGATTGCAAAATCAGATTTTGCAATCTGATTTAGCAATTTTCACATTCCCTGCTCCAGAAACAATTGCAAAATCAGATTTTGCAATCAGATTTAGCAATTTCCATAATTTCTGCAAAAAGAATCAATTATTTAGAATTCTATTCCAAATGCTATCACATTCAATTCTTCCTTAAATTCAAGCAATCTTCCACTATTTTCAAATGATCTTAAGTCAAAATAAGAATATTTTAAGCAATTGGGAGTTAATTAAGCCTTAATCCTAAGGCTTATCATTAGACGCTATATTGTGTAATTGACAAGTTTCTTGACGTTAGGCGTGCAAAGTTTTGTAACTTTTGATTTGACAAAAGGCATATTTGTCTTAAGTTAGAAATGGGTGTTTACTGCATTTTGGTGGAATTTAGTTGATATTTGTTAATGAATGCCTCATTGTTCATGGCATTATTGTAGTTCACAACTTGTGATTGAAGTCTATCAGTGATAGACTTCTATCAGCTACTATAAGTTATAGTAATTTGTTCTTTTTTCTTTGTACTCGTTGTGTTCAATCTTGTTTCTAAAGTTGAAATGTTGAATTATGTGCTACTTGTTAATTAATTCAAGGATGTTTGTTTTTGTTTCGCCAGTTTTTTATTTTTATTTTTATTTTTATTTTTTTTGCAAATTTGAACTTCGAAAACTAGTTTGTACTTGTTTCTCTCTGTTGTGGACATGCTGATTTTCTGCTCATATACTCTTCATATTTGTTGTCTTATATTAATATGATAAATATGTTGAAGTAAAGTGCAAAGGACATGTATTATTGTGATTGAAGTCTCTACAATGATTGGAGTCTATTCACTAATAGACTTCAATCACTGTCTTGTGATAGAAGTCTATCAGTGATAGATGTCTATCACTATCACTCATAAACTTCTATATGTGTTGTTTGTCTCTTTTGATTGAAGTTTATCACTGATAGATTTTCATCGCTATCATTGGGAGTGTGTGATTGAAGTCTATCAGTGATAGACTTCTATCATTAAGATGTTTATTTCATATATCATTGCTAATTATGGTTTTATGGTTTTAACATATGGACATGAACACGAGTAAAGAAGAAGTTGTACAGAAAGGAACAAAAAGATGTTTTAAAGAAGGATTATCTTCCAAAAAGAAGATGAGAAACAAAGAGGTACATACAAACTAACTTCTAACTTCTCTGAATTTATCTGATTTCTAGTAACTAACTTTTTCTTTATCTTATGTTATTATATTTGTTGTAACAAGAAAATGAAATCAATGAAAACAAATTACTTGTTGAAAAACAAGATTGAGTTGTACATTCCAAAATAACTCATTACTTCAAGCTTGAAATAATATCTCATATTCTCAATGGCTTAGATGAGAACTCTTTGAAGACATTTAGGGAGGGACCATTTGGACACCTTTTAGATTTAAAAATGAAAAAGGTTCCCCTCCAACTTCTTTCTCACCTAATTCTTAGACAGAGCCATACAAAAAAAAAATGTCCTAGCTTTCAATATAGAAGGACATATTATAGAATTCGGGATTAAATATTTTTTTTTGATTACTGGATTAAATTGTGATGAGTATCCAATAGAAGATATCTATGATGAGGAGGAAGAAAAAAAAAGTGATATTAGAAATTTTTTCTTAAAAATAAAGACAAAATAGATAGGAGAGATTTATTGCATGCTTTTAGTCTCCTTTCTTCTTTTGATGCTTGCACAAGTGAGAGCATTAAGGTCAAGTTTGCCAATTTATATTTATTTGAGTGTTTGTTGATTCCAAAACAATCACACAATAAACTAAATTGGAGGCGTGCAAAATTATTAGATGATGATCTGAAATTTAAGGTCTATTCTTGGGGTAGACTATGTTACGACCTAACCATAGATTATGTTAGGAAGGCCACTAGAAGTAGAAAATCAGGGTCTATCTTCCTTCAAGGTTTCCCTATAGCTTTAGTATATTGAGCTTTTGAGGTAATGCCCAAACTTTCTGATCCCACCCTTGGATTTGCAAAAAAAAATAGATATTCAAGGGCCAAGAATAATTCATTGGAAATCTCAAAATCCAGATGATTGGCAGAACATGAATGACAACATCTTCATGGCAAATGATGTAAGACACCTCTACCTTTCTACCTTTTACTGTTTTATTTTGTTTGATTTTATCTGTGAGCATGTAAAAGTTATTATATCAGTGATAGACTTCTATTTCTACAGTGATAGACTTCTATCACTCTATCAGTGATAGACAACTCAAGTAGGTTTAGATAAGATAGATAGTTGTTTCAATAAAAATTAATTTTTTTTTTATATATTTTTAGTTTTCTATCACTCCATTTGTTGCATTTGAGGAAGAAATCCAATCAAAACACTTCAACTACTTTGTTGAATTATCACTGAGAGAGATGGAGAAAGAAAATGAGGAGGTTGAACATAAAGGAGAGGAGATGAGAGAAGAGAATGTTGAGAAGACAAAAAATACAATTAAAAGACAAAATATCTTCTTTAGAAAATGATATTAAAGAGCTCAAAAATGGACAGAAGGAGATCATGAGTTTGCTAGTTTCTCTATTGGAAGTTGCGAATGAGAGACTTCCACCAAAAGAAGAAATAGTAAAACCATCTCAAGAGCAAGAATCTCTCCAGAAGAACCAACCTCCATCTTAGAGTCTCGAGTTGATAGAAACTATGACCAATGTAGATAAGATGGTTGATTATGCAACCACTTATGCTATAGAAAAAGTGAAAGAGGTAAAATTACTTATGTTTCATTTACTATGTTATACATTTATACATCTATTTATACTACTTGTTTCCATTTTAATGAAAGGTTGAAGCTAAAAACGCAACCAAGGAAATAGAAGTTGAAAATAAAGAAGAAAAGGAAGATGGAAATCCAGGGTTGAAGGAAGATGATAGAAATCCAGAGGAAGATGAAAAAGAAGAAGAAATAGAGATGAAAAAGAAGAAGAAAATAAAAAACATCGAAGAAAAAAAGCACATGACCAAAAGAAAGGGAAGGTAAGTACTATTAAAATTCATCACTTCAATACAAATTTTTTTATTAATAATTACGTATATTAGTTTGATTTTATTTGTGAGCATGTAAAAGTAATTATATCAGTGATAGACTTCTATAACTTTATAAGTGAGAGACTTCTATAACTTTATAAGTGTTAGACTTCTGATGATAGACTTATGTCACTATCACTCTATCAGTGATAAACTTCTATTAGTATTCACTGATAGAATTCTAGTATCTAATTGTCTAATTAATTAGTGCAATTGACGTTCAAGTTGTTGGAGAAAAAACAACTAAAAAATATAAACCTAAGGTCGACTTTGAAAAATATCCTACTCCTTCTGAGAATGTTGCTGGGAGGCCAAAAAGATAGACAAGACCAACAAAAAAATTTTTGGATAATGCAAAAGATCAAAAGAAAGAATCTCCAAACAAACGACATTCTCCAAGATTCAAGCTCGATGCTCCTTCTTTCGATCTGAAATATCTCAAGACAAGAATGAATGATATTTTGAACTTTTTTTTGTGAATACAGTCATACAACTTAGAATGTATGGTTACATTGTAATACAACTTTTTTGTATATACTTCAAGTCTACCAATATGATTGTTGAGATGGTTTCTTGATTATGCTTAATTGTCTATGCACTAGAGAATAAAATGGATTGTGTGATAGGTTCGATCTTGTGATTATTAGTTGCTTAATTTCAGGTGTCTTGTGACTTAGACTTCAATCACAATTATTGTGATAGAAGTCTATCACTATCATTGGGAGAGATGGACAAGGGTAAAGAAGTTATTATGATGGATGTATAACTAGTTTGATTTGAGAATATATTTTTGATGTGGTGGATCTAAATTCTAATATATCATGTGCTTATTTCAAGTATTTATCTTGTGATAGAAGTCTATCACTATCATTAAGAGATGTATAAAACAACATATTAACCACACTATTTCGATCACAACTTTAGACTCTTAATTAACCAAATCAACAAAGTAAAAAAAATGTATATTGCAAATTCTAGACACAAATGACAGTATTGATTGTATCATAGGAATAAATGTATATTGCGGTCTATCTCGAAAACACATATCCAAAACCAATTGTATATCCATAGTAAAAAAAGTTAATTGCCAATATTACATCATCGTAAAATTGGTGGAAATTTACATGTCCTACGATTGTGACCAACACGACAACAACGACTACATTTTGTGTGACTTCTCGTTTCACCAATTGATAGCAACCTTTGTTTTTTAGGCCTTCCTGCTTGACGTTTAACAATTGGAGGCAATGCATTGATCATGCCAACATCTATAGAACTCCATTCGGAATGATTCCAAACTAGATGAACTAAACCTCCATAAGTTGATGACAACATTGCTAAAAAATAATACTTAGACATAAAAGAATAAGCATTCAAATTAAACACGTGAATAATAGCAAGTGCATGAGAACATGGAATTTCATCGTGATCCCAAACACGACAACTACACGACTTGGAATCCAATTTACCATGAACTGATTATCTTTATCAATTACTTTATAGTCAAAATTGCTACTGGGATCAACCTGAAAAAAAAACATAATCAACAAGATATGAATATAAAACCACTTTTATGTAGTTTAAATCACTTATGCACTAGACTATCAATGATATAAATCTATATCTAATTGACTTAAGTAACAATTTTTCTATTTATTAATAAGTGGTGTACTAGAAAGGAAGCCATGAAAATAATAAAAAATTCTTATCTTGAAACTTCTTAATTTATCATGTTCTTTTCGTAACTTTATCTCAACCCAAGTAGTCAAAATTGACTTCATCTTTGATGCTACTTTACTTCGTTGATAAAAATTTTGCAATGTGTCTCTAATCGAATTAAGTAGTGTTGCAACAGGTAAATCTCTCAACTTTTTGCAACGTGAATTTATGCTCTCTGAATTATTTGTAGTCATCATTCTATATCTTCTTCTTCGAGAATATGCACGAGCCCACTTTTCAAAACCAACATTACTAAGATATCCTCGTATAGTAGGATGTATCGACTCCATCAATCTCATATAAAATTCAACATAGCTTTTGGGATACTTAGATGTCTATTAGAGACAATAACCAAAATTTCTCGATCCGCAAAACTATTCTTTATGTTTTCAAAAAAACCATTTCCATGATACATAATTTTTTGAATCTACAATGTTGAAACTAAGAGGAAATTTTTGATTATTACCATTAGTAGTTGAGGCCGTCAATAGAGTTCCAACAAATTTACACTTCAAGAACGTGCCATCCACATATATATATTAGGCCTACATTGCTTCCAACCATCAATAAATGAACCTATTACCATAAAACATTACTTAAAATGACCCTCTGCATCAATTTCAAAGGCAGTGTATGCACCTGGAAAAATTGATAGGAATCTATCAGTGTTTATCAGAGATATAAGTCTATCAGGTTGTTATTGATATGAGTCTATTAGAGATAGAAGTCTATCATACTATTAGTGATTGAAGTCTATCATTGATAGACTTATATCACTATTAAATACTAAACTTTATTAAAAAAGAAAAGAAAACAAAACTACTTTCACATGCTTCATTCATGCTAAAATAAATAGGGTATATGACTCATTAAAAGAAGAAAACAAACATGGATTCATTTCTTTTAACTTCATGAAAAACTTTGGAATCAAGCCATAGGATTCAGTTGCATCACCATTTGGTGACTTTAAAATGTATTCTTTTGCTCTCCAAGCTTTGTAATACCTAACATTTTAATACCAAATTTTGTGCGCACTTCAAACATAATTTCTTTTGGAGTAGAAAGATCAGAAGAGCTAAATCTAAATTCATCTTTCAAATAATCGCCAATTAAAGATGAAGAAACTTGTCTATGAGAAGCCTGAATACTATTTATAGAACAATCATGACTAGAAACATACTTCCTAAGCATCCATAATTCACTGTTCTTATAATGAGATGCCTTGACATACCATTGACAACCCCCTTGCGCGCATTGAAACTCAAGTGATTTTGAATTTTTTCTTAAAGTCCTAAATTCAAAATTCTTCTTCACATCTATAAAGGAAAAACACTTTGATGGAATTTCCTTACTTGCAAACACATCATTTTCCTCCAAATCACCATCCATGTGAATATTTGTTATGACTCGAAAATCACCATCAATTCTAGAAGAAGAAGAAGAAGAAATAGATAACAACTTATCACTTCCATTAGTAATTGTACTAGAAGACCCTTCCAAACAAAAATAATTAACATGAGCAACTAAAGGATGTCTTGTATTTTGATCTCTCACTAGAGTTAAAAACCAAGCAACATCCTTATCGTCATGAATTTTAATCACATTCTAAATATCATTCATACCATAACCCAAATAAGATAAAAAAATTTATAGAAGAAATACAAGCATCCAATCGAACTTCTTTCACAATTAAACTGACAAAATCCTCAAAACACATTATATCATCAAACCAAAACTCCAGTAGTCTTGTAATTTTCATATCAATTTTTCTCATTCCATTGTCCACTATGAAAAATGGCTATTGGAAGCTTAACCATGATTTCAAATTACTGCAAAAATAATAATAATAAGAAGAAGAACATTCAGTAAGTCAATGTCATAACAGTACATTATTGTGATTAAAGTCTATCATTGATAGACTTCAATCACAAGACACAAGCTACATTGTGTCATGATTGAAGTCTATCTGTGATAGACTTTTATAGACTTTTATCACAAATACTTCAATCACAAGTGAATTCGTATTCAAGCTAATTTCATAATAACTCATGAGGAAAAAATACCACGATCTATGCTTTAACCTCCCAGCCTTCATGAAGAAATACAGTAAAATTATTTTAGAAATAATTCTCCATAATCTCAACATAAAACTACATGTATAAATAGAGCAAAAAAAATTTCAACTCTTTTCTCTTTTTCAAGCCATCTCACTAAGGCAAACTAAACCTTGAATGAAGCAAAAATTAATTTCCATTGAAGATCGAAAGAAGAACGATTTGATTTGAAAACGTATACATCTAAATACATAATCTAAATAAAAGCATTCCAAATTTAATCTAAAAGTAATCGTATACATCTCAAAATTAAAGATCCATCAAAAATTGATTTCCATTGTTCAAGTATACGTCTGAAATAACTGAAAGGGATTGATACCGGTTGAATCCACAATTTTCAATGAGCGCAAATTTCTACTCTTAAACTCCAAGGCTTGCAACAATTTCTGGAATTGTTGGAAGATTTTTGCTATTCTTATGCAAAAAAATTGAAGAATCTTCTGAAAACCTAAACAAAAACCTCAAATTACGGCAATTTAATCACAAATAGGAGAAGAAGAAAACCTGAGCGAATGAGGAAAAAGAAAACCAGAGGAAACCAAATAGGAGAATAAGGAAACTACGGGAAGAAAGAGGAAAAAAAAATAGCGCATTTTCAAGGGTAAAATGGGAATTAAAAAAAGTTATTTAAAATATTTGCCATATTTGCAAATCTGTTTAAAACTTGCTATATTTGCAAATACGAAACCGTATTTTGCTACCCATTACAATTTTTCCAATTAAATATTGTTAATAAATAACTCTTAAAAGGTGATTTTTTCGACAAGATATATATGTTAACAACATTTTTTTAAATGTCATAGAAATTCTATTGATGGCAGTATTTTAGTGTCAAACAAATGCTTTCTTTGATAGTTTTTCGCTGTCAACAAAAAACATATCGTGACAGTTTTGAACGTCACAAAAACACTTATAATGACAATGAATAGTTGTCACTTAATAATTTCTATGACATTGATGTACCATTAGTGTAAAATCATTGACAATGAATAGTTAATTAAATTTGGATCTCAAAGTTTTCAGGGTATACTTTCTATAACTAAAACTTCTAAAACGGTGTAAATTTTGATTCTTAAGTTTTATAAAATTTAACATTAGTGTAAAATCAACAAATTAAAGAATTCCAACCTCAAGAAGCAAACCATTTAATTTAAGAAGAAAAGTCTGACTACCACAAAACAACTAAAAGAATCAACATCACAAAACAACTAAAATATTACTAGACAAGAAGTAAAAGTTAATCTAAATCATTCTTTTCAACAAGATTAACTAAATCATTCTTTAAATTTAATTCATGAATTTCTTATTGTTGGGATTTATACCCTAAAGCCTCGTAATTAATAATTTATTTAATAATGAATAATAATTTTGATTATTTTATTTGCAATATAATATTATCCATTATATGAAAAATCCAAAGTTATTAGTGTAATCTTGAACAGTATGTGGTTGACATACAAGAGAATCATGTTCAAGAAATAATCTAAAGGGTCATAGTATATGGATAAAGTTGGGTGTTTTATCCTGGTAACACTATTGATACAGCCCACTTTGTAATAGTTACAAATGATTTGATCCAAATCATTCATGTGGAGACATGTGAGTGGGGGTATCTTATACAATGAGTTTGTATAAGACTGGACCACGAAATATTTAATCTCTCTTTATAAATCCGTTAGTTGAGAAGATTAATATTTCATAAGGATGATCATATGCGACTCGATCTTAATCTTGAGTGAGTTATGAACTCTTGCCTGTAAGGGCTTGTCCTTTGATTTGCATGGGTGAGAGTGGCTTTTGTAGCCGATTCAATATGCCTACTATTTTGGAGACTTGACCAAATAGGGAGCTGGGAACATAATCTCATAAGATGAAATTCACTCATTCCCATATAGGGTAAGTAGATGAGTAGTTCCCTTAAGTGCTGATTTCGGGACTTGAACAATGGGGCCCCACCCTCTCACTGACCCGAGAGGGACTTAGTTTATAATTAGATTATAAACAGATTGTTCATTAGAGAATCAATGGTACTTAAGGTGCAAGATGTAATTATAGGGGTAAAACGGACTTTTGACCCAACTGTAATTACGAAAAACTCATGAAGGATCGACTTGCATGTAATGATTATATCTATGGACACAACTTGTCCTACAGTGCATAAGAGTGCAACTCTAGGTCTATAGTGGAGTGACCTATAGTTAATGAATGAAAATTAATTAATTAAAGAGTTTAATTAATTAATTTTGTATCATTGGAGCTTATGATATATCTAATTCTGTAGGTCCATAAGGTTCCCTTGCTAGCTCATAGTAACACTAAAAGATCAATTTAGTTGAAAGAAAAATTTGAAATGTTCAAATTAATATTTAATTTGAAGTGTTCAAATTAATATTTAATATATTAGATATATTAAATATAAAAGAGGAAAATATATTTATTGTATTTGATACATTAAATATTAAAATAATTAATGTATATTAGATACATTAAATAAAAAATATTTATTAAATTTGAATTGGATTCAAATTAGGAAATAAATGTCGTAGGAGAATTTTAAACGGTTTGAATAAGATTCAAATTGGTTAGATAAATATATTTTAATACATTAGATATTAAAATATATTATTTAATTATTTTCCCTAAACCACTATAAATAGGACCCTAGGGGTGAGCCATTGTGTATTCTACACAATACACATCTCCTCAATAAAAAGAATTAGAGAATTCTCTCTAGACCTCTTCCTCTCTAATCCCTTGGAGATTTTCTTTCAAGAGGCTCCCACAAGCCTTGGTCTTGTATTCGAGTCATAACCATGAAGACTTTGTGGAAGAGATAAAGATCCACTAGAAGATTCTCCATATTTTGAAGGTATTTATTGCTTAACCCTTGTATTTTAGTTTAATTTTAAATAAATCAAAGACGATTCTTATACCTCCGCTGTGGGTTTAATTCGATTATTCCCTTCACTTATCCCATCTTCTCATGCCCAAAACGGACAATGTTTGAGCAAAAAGGGTGAAGGGTAGAGTAGAAAAATTAGAGCAAAGAAGCGGAATATTCATAATTTTTTAGGGAAGAAACTAAGAATGAAGCATGTGAATCAATTAGAAACTCACACCCATCCTTTTTCCCTTACCTTCAGCCAACAGAACGACAGAAACACTTTTCTCTTTCACAAACTTAGAACCCTGAAAATTGTTAAAAAAGAAAATGTAAGAATATAGAACGAACAAGAACACAAAATAGTACATTATTTTAGCAACAGGAAATCTGTCTAACTTACATCTCCACCTTCAACGCTGCATTTGATCACCGACAAGAAATTTCTCATTCGCCAAAAATTATACTGAACCCCTTAAAAAAGCCAAAAAATATATACATATCCATAACATCAAAACTATCTGTCGTAACAATAAATATTACTAAATCGCTTCATAACAGAGAAAATGCTCATTGGATAGGCAAGAAACCAAAAGCAATTTCCACTTCATTCAAAGTGTTAATTTTTTTTTTGGATAAATCAAAGTGTTAGTTCATTTCCAATACGAGTAACAACAAATTGTTGAAATATAAACTTGATTTTAAGTAATTAGTATTTGTGCCTAGTCTAAACAAGCATTTTAAGTGTTAGAATATTCTAGAAAAATCTATTTTTTAAGATGTTTTAGAGTATAATGTAGAATTTTTTAGAATGCCAAAGGAAAATTGTATTTGTAAAAAAACATTCTAGAAAGTCATTTGTAACCACTAGATTATATATGTGTTGACAAAACTATAGCCATAAATTTAGGAGATGCAACTAATATAAATAGAGGTGATATCTTAGAGTTTGTATTAAGTCAAAAAGCTAGAAGTTACCAATACAAGTAGTCTCTTTCTCAAAAATCTATCTTTCAAGTTTAACCTCAAATCTCCTAAAATTTCTCTCCAACACAAATTCCTCTGAACTTACTCCCACTTAAAAATTCAAACACAAACAGCTTCTTAGGAACCATACACAATGTAACAAACGAAGACTAGCTTGGACTGACCTACAAACTGGAATCTGAAATGACGAAGGAGGCAGAGGCGCTGTGGTCGGCGCCGGACGAAGGAGCTGGAGGAGGAAGAAAAAAATAATTAAAATCCCAAATATATCTCGACGGTTCATTGAATAGATCGTGGGTACAACAATTTGAAGCTAATTGGAGCATGGGTCAAGAAATCAGAGCGGTTTGAGGTCCAATTTCGAATGGGTCTAGCAAGAAAATCGTGCATTTGTGTGGGTGTCGAAGCTACAGGTTTATTAGTGAGTCAAAACGCACAAGTTCGCGGGAATCGCGTGGGTGAGGTGCTGCAAACACCGTCAGCTTGCTGCTGCACTAGGCATCTCACCGGAGAAGGAAAGGCACGAGGTCGTACTAGTGTTCCTGGGTCGAAATCGCCAAAGACAAAAGGGGAAACGTGCACCTGCAGATCTGGGCTTTCGTGGGTCACCACACGTCGGCACTAGTGTCGTTCGCCGGGGGGGTGTTGGAGTTAACATCGCAGTAGTGTTAGTAAGGGGGTCGACGACCGGAGGTTTCAAGAGAGAGAGGGAAGAACATAAAAAATTAACCTTTGTGTTGATGTACATTTAGGCCCCGTTTCTTGTTTTTTGTTTTTGTTTCTCGTTTCTCGTTTCTGTTTTTTAAAAATTAAAAATAGAAACATTTTTTATAACTATTTCTGTTTCTTGTTTATTGTTTTTTGATAAAAATAAAATTTAGTATATATACTATAATAAAACATATAACATGCATTAAAATAAATATAAAACAATTATAAAGAGGTTATAGTTTTTTATTAAGATCCAACTCCTAATTAATAATAATAATAATAATAAATTTTATCCTTCAAATGTTGTTCAAATTTGATTTGTAATGTTATTTCTCACTTCAATCAATTCACCTTAAACGATTTTGACTTACAAGAGTTAGTTCAATTAGACGAATTTGTAAATTGTCTTAGGTTAGACAATCGAACATACCCACATTTCTTTAATTTAATAATAAACTTTATTTTTATTTTTTCTTTAAAAATGCATTAGCCAATAATACACGCAAGTAAAATCAGAAAAAGAGAGAGAATGTATATATTTTTTTACATTTAATGGTAAACATGAAATACATTATTATTTTATTTATTTAATAAAAAAATAAAATTGTACCAAAAGGAAAATAATAGAGAATTAAATAGAAAATAATAACTATAAGCTCGTTAATGTAAAGTAAAAGAAAATAAGAAAATAAGAGAGAAGAGAAAAACATAAACGAAAAGAGAAAAGTAAAAAGAAAAAAAGAAAAAAAAAAGATAATGAACTATTACAAGAAAAAAGATTATGATGAAAAAGAGAGAACGAATAGAAATAAATAAATCAAAAAATAAAAATAAAAAAGAAGGAAAAAACAAAAAGATTAAAAAGTATTAAAAGAAAAAAATAGAATGGAAGAGAGAGGAGAGATGAGTAAAAGAAAAATAGGAATACATGTATGAAACCTGAAAAAACAAACAGAAACAGAATTTGAGAAACTACTTTTTGAAGTTTCTCAAAATCTGCCATTTTTTTAGAAACGTTTCTAAAAAATTTAGAAACAAGAAACATGATGGTTTATCAAACATGTTTGTTTCTTGAAAAATGAAAAACAGGAACAAGAAACAGGAAACAAGAACGTTATCAAACGAGCCCTTAGTTTTTGGTTTTTAAATTTTGAAAATTAAGTCTATAAATAATGCTTCTACCTATAAATTTTCATATTTTCTTATCTACTTTTTACATATGTTTTAAAAAATCAAGCCAAGTTTTGAAAACTAGAAAAATTAGTTTTAAAAAATATTCTGTTTTTAGAAATTTGTTAGAAATCAAATGTTTTCTTAAAAAAGATCAAAACCATTATAGAGAATATAAAAACCATTATAAAGAAATTGTGAGAAAACAAGCACAATTTTCAAAAATAAAAAATCAAATTGTTATCAAATGGGCTCTAAGCTTTTTGTTTGTTTGGCTTTATTTTTTTCTTTATTTTAAAATAAAAAATACTTATAAATAAAAATAAATTATTTTTAATTAATGACAGTTAATCAAAATCATCAATTTATGCGTTGAAAAGAATGTCATAAATTTTCGAAAATACAAAAATCTCCATTTTTTCTACCAAAAACGTGCCTCCGGCCATTTATGACATTTTTTTTTCTCTCTTCCCTTTATTTAGTTTGGCTATAGTGTCATAAAATGTTAAAATTGTAGTAATTTTTTTGAGACTCACATAATTCAAAAAATATTGTTTTAAGGAAAAAAAAAACCACTAATTTACTAAACTTATATACTCACTCACTAGTACAATTTCGGAATTTCATGACATTAAAAAATTGTCATAAGCACATTTCATGACTTTTTTTTTTCAGTTCTAGAAGCCCCCATCAAAGAAATTCTATACATGACGCATCAAAAAACTTGTCATAATTAACTGTTCTATGACACTTAATGGTAGTAAAAAAAAATAACTCCTAAAACCCACGTTTCTGTCAAGATATACATTAACAACAATTTTTAAACGTCATAGAAGTTCTGTTGATGACAGGATTTCAGTGTCAAGCATGTTGTTTCTATGACAACAAATTAACTATGATCAAATTTGTTCATCAAAACAATTTTTACACTAGGCTTCAACTAACATGGGGGAGTGTACTATATTCTTTTGCCACTAACCCAACAAAAAAACTCATCCATCAACTAATTGCAATGACTTCTTCATTTCATTGAGTTCCTGCAAGACGTAATCAATAAAACAATATTCATTTTAGGAACATAACATTTAATGATACTCAAATGATAGAATATAACACATTATCTTGCTTTATGACAAAAGGAGAGAATATAACCGCGAGGGGGGGGGGGGGGGGGGAGTTTATCTAAATAATATATTACATCTATTTCATGAACCCAACAACTAAACACATACAAAAAATGAACACAAACACTTACTAATATTACCAATACTTAGGAACAACATTAAAAAAAATATCATGAACCCAACAACTAAACTTATCAAAAATGAAAATAGACCAATAAACTTACTAAGACATGGGAACATAACAACACTTACTAAACTTATCAAGACTAAGTATCATAGCAACAAAACTCATCATCCCAAAACTTAGGAACGTAACAACATTTAAACTTACCATAAAAAAATGAACACAAAAACTACAACAACTACACTCATAAAAAATGAACACAAACCAATGAATTTTGGTATTTGGTTTTAGAGAATCAAACGTAGGATAACATTGTTCTTGACAACCTTTAAAACTTATGAACATAACAACAAAACTTTAAAGCCTTTTTTCATCAAAGGTAAATTAAATAAAGAGAGGGGAGGAAAAAAAAACTTTAACTCGCATAGTTCTTTGAAGTTTAATAAAACATAGTACAATTTGTACTTAAAGTCGCTGATGCACAGGATTTGATCTAACAAATAAAAAGAAATGAAAATAATGTAAGGAAGAGAATTAAGATTTGAAGTATGGATAACATAAACAACTAAACTCATCAAATTAACACAAACAACTAAATTTATCAAACTTTATTGAACATAAATACAAAACTTAACGAACTTATCGAAATTCATGAACATAACTAAACTAAACTAAACTTAGCAAAACTTAAGAACATAACAACTAAACTTATCATGAACATGAATACTAAACTTGTAACGACCCGAATTCCTACGACTCTCTAAATGCGGAAGCATGACCTAGTTACCTCGCTCATGCCCGAAATTTCGGCAGCATGACGGCGTAACTAGGAGAAAACCAAAATTTCCAAAGACCTGGAAAGAGATATAAACACTTCTATGTTTCAGATCACATACTCAGCATCCACCAAACTACGATAAATGATGTTGACCTCAATTAACAGACAACCAAACCTAAAAGCTTCTAACCAGACACACGAAGCTAAAGAATATTTAAACTTTACAGACCAACAAACAACAGGGAACAAAGAAGCAAAACTAAAGGCTAAACATGGAAAAGAAATTTGGTGGAGCCTCCATAGTCTCGTCAAGTCGTCGCCTGCTTCATCCACCCCGAGAATGTGCACAATCTACAAAACAAACAAAGTAGCAAGGATGAGTATAAACATACTCAGTAAGTAGCCCACTTAAGGGTCCAATGTTTAAAGAAACCATACCAAGCTCTTACTCACACTCGTGCTTAGATTCCAAATACTTCCTTCAATTATTTTAAGAGTCCATTTAACCTTCCACAACATTCACTACTACCTGACCCTACTTTCGTGTCATACCTACGAGTCCTGTAACCTAGAACCCAAACCTGTGAAGGTCTATAACCCTCACACTCATCTCAATAGATAAATCACCCCGAGGCTAGCACACAGGCGCTAGGGAACGCATTCCCTACACTCAACATAATGGGGAATCACCCCTAGGCTAGCACACAGGCGCTAGGGAACGCATTCTCTACGCTCAACATACTGGGGAATCATCTCTCAGCTAGCACACGGCAATAGGAACGCATCCCTATGCTCAACACAGTGGGGAATCACCCCTAAGCTAGCTCATCGGCAATAAGGAACACATTCCTTATGCTCATCACATCATGATAGCCACACAGGCAACCAGGGAACACATTCCCTCAGCTAGCATACAGGCAATAGGGAAACGCATCCCCTATGCTCAACACAGTGGGGAATCACCCCTAAGCTAGCTCACAGGCACTAGGGAAACACATCCCCTATGCTCATCACATCACATACGTTCTAGGCTTACAACTCGCACGAAAAAAACAGAGTTAGGGTAGGTAGCACCAAACTAACGGGCCTTTGCACTTTCCCAACGCATTCAAGACCTCTCGGGTCATCCACCATACCAAAACATTCATCATTTCCAAACCATATTCACAACCTGAACCGAAGTTCAAAAGCGCATACAAAGGGAATCATCCCCTAATCCGCATAAGCAAAGAAGGAAAGACGACCCTCTAGCCCTTTTATACAATTTTAATACCTTACGCCTCATATTTATAAGTATATAACTCAGGCCCACACCGCAACAAACGACAACAATCATCTCCTCGTGACCTCTCACCGTAGATCACAAGCACGCGTCTCAAGTATGAACTTTACTCTAGTTCGAAAGTAGTCCTAAACAAGAACTTTACATAGCCATAGCCCATACATGTCCTAGCGGCATATAGCCCTCCAATCACTAATCTAGAAGTTCATTTCCCTAAGCACGCTACAAATCAGGACAACCGAAAACCTTCCACACACATTCGGACATATCTGAAACATCTTAAATCTGTTCAGTCATCTGCTCATTATAAACACACGAAGCACTAATCATGACCCTGCCCACTGAAAACCCTTAAGGTGTTTCAAATCAGTCTCCAGTTCAAATCAACCACTCCAACACCCTGCGCTCAGTCAGCTCAACCATAACTCGAGAAAAACTAAACTTCAGCCAACCACTTAAGTGTTTCAAACCTCTATATTAAGTTAAACACCTCAACATCGCTTATGATCATATCGTTTAACCAAATATCCTGTACTTCCATACTTTTAGTTAAATTACAACCATAGCCATTCGGGTATTCCAATGCTCACTTCTATAACCAAACTCTAACAAGTCGCATATAGAACACACAGAACACAACTCGGACCCCTTGGATATCTTACTAGCAATCGATAGTCATAAACGTTCCAAAATAATTTAAGCCCCTAATACCATTTTAACACTTGCTTAAGCAACTTAAGCTCAAGAACAACTCAGGATAGTTCAGCTAATCGTACCATGCCCCACATCCATGTTAAACATGTATGTTAATCACAAATCACCACAAACGTGAACCAATGTTAATCACAAATCACCACAAACGTGAACCAAACTCATTCAATCGCAACTTTGGCAAACTCTTGAGGCTCTACACGTGCTAACTACAACAACTTGATATTTTAAACCTTTATTTCCATTATAACCACATACTTAGGCCATTTTAGCTCTAACAACATCCACACCAAACCACAAATCATTATATGCTTCATTAACATAAATTTTCAAGCTTGTTCTTACCAATTACAAGATCTCAAACATACATGAAATGAAAATTAAAGAATTTAAAGGGCTTAAATCCAAATGACTACTTACAATTTACTCCAAGATTCAAGACGACTCGAACTCGAATACTTGATCTCGAATCGCCAAATAAGTCCCCAAACTTCATAAAAAGGTCCTAACATATAGCTAATTAAATCCCAATTCACATTTAGCCTTAATTGTGTTGAAGCACACCATAACCACATGAAACTTACCCCAAACAGTGACCAAAAAGGTGCTGGACAGCAGCTCAAATGCTCCAAATTCTCCTAAATCGGCTTTCAATCGCAATGGACATTCTAAAATAAAATCCAAAATATTGTGGGTAAGTTTCAAATCACTAAATTAGCCCTTCAATTCTATCTTACAACCCAAAAATTACTTCGAATCGTCATTAAAACACTTACCCACTCCAACCGAACCTATACACGGCTTGATCGAACACCAAGCTTGCTGGAAAAAAACCCCAAAACACCACCCCTGCTGTTGTCTGTACAGAAAACCGAGAGAGAGAGAGAGAAGGAACAATCAACCCAAGACGAGCTGGCGTGCGGCGGCGTACAGACGAGCGGCGGCAACGACTTGCAGCGTGGCTTCACCGGCAGTCGAGAATAGGCGTGCGACGAGCGTCTGGCGTGCGGTGGATCTGGTGACGGCGAAAGGCCAGTTGGCGGAAAGGTCTGCTCGTGCAGCATACGACGGGAGAGAGAGAGAGAAAAAAAAATCGGGGAGGGAGAGAGCTTATCGGGAGAGGGAGGGAGAAGAAGGAGAAGATGGAGAAGAAGAAGAGAAGAAAGAAGAAGAGGATAAGGATGAGAGGGAAGAGTTTATTTTTATTATATATATATATATTTTTAATTCTTTTCCAAAAATGCCCTTAACCAAACAACTCTTTCCCAAAATTGCCCTTTTTAAACTCTCTATCTTCAAATTAACCCAAACAACATTCTTATTTGAGAAATTTTCAAATTAAATTCCAAATTTCGAAAAATAACGCCCCTGAACTAATCGGGCGTTACAAAACTCATCAAACTAACATGAACTAATTAAAGTTATCAAAACTTAACCTTATGAACATAACACCAAAATTTAACTAGCTTATCAAAATTTATGAACATAACAACTAAATTAAACTAAGCTTATCAAAACTTAGAAACATACCAACTACACTTATCACGAACATAAATACTAAACACATCAAATTGACACAAACAAATAAAATTATCAAAACTTATGAACATAATAACTAAACTAATTATCATGAACATAAATACTAAACTCATCAAATTAACACAAACAACTAAACTTATTAAACTTATTAATCTAACAACTAAACTCATCAAATGAACATAAACTAATAACAACATATATCCACTTACACTAGTAGTTAAAACTATGACTACCATAACTATAGAATAGTCATAGCACTTCAAGTATACCAAATCAACAATATAAACAAACTTTAACCAAATCTAAAATTTCAGCCTATAGATTTCAAACAACTTTGGGCCCAAACATAATTCAAATGAAAAAAAAGTTAAACAATAAGGTCCTACTTTCTCTTCATATACATAAGTATCATTCTCACTCACATAACACATAAATCACAATGGGCACAAATAGGATATAAATTCTACTTGTCATTAAGTGAATAAGATGAATTGGTGCATACCTTAGTCCAAGTGATGTAAATAGATGATGTTAAGAATGACAAGAATGAATATTAACAGAAGAAAATCAAATACTTAAACCAAATGGGAGAAAAAAGATTTCAAACAATGTTATCATTTAAAGTGGAGCAGATATTTTGAGTTGAATTTAATAGATTATTGAATGATGATAAAATTGCCATAAAATATTTAAAAATAAGATTATCAACAAAGATGCAAAAGGTTGAGATGTTTTTCTTCATAAATAGAATAACAAGAAGATTGGGAAAGATACGTCAGACTGAATCCACAATTACCTCTTGTCCATTCCATATGCAGGTAACAACATGAGTTGGAGGTCCATCATGCCTTCCATTTTCCACTATTGTGCTATGAGATTCCAGGTAGCCCAAGCGATTGCAAGCCTGAAAAAATATTTTAAGAATGTATTTTAAAGCTTATAATTAAGAAAAGAAATATAATAATGAAGGATATACATCATGTATGTTTCAATTTGCTTCAAATCAACACAAACATTGAAAAGAATGGAGAAGGTAAACTTTATAAATAAAGGAACATCTTGTTAAAGGAAAAGAAAAGTTACTTAATAAAAGCTAATAAGTGAGACAAACCCACGAGTTAGCCAATCAATTATCCCATCCATGTAAACATTACTAAATTTCAATATTACAAATAGAAATGAAACAAACCACGATCGTCCCCAGAAAAGTATACTATAAACAAAATATCAACCAACGCAAAGGAACACAACAATAAGGAATTAAGCAAAGTAAAAATATAATAAAAATAAAAATAATATGAAATAAAAAATAACTAAGGAAAAGAAAACTCAAACCACTTGGATGTCCATCTTTGACCCGCTACACACAAACACATTTTCCTACTCTAACATTCTTGTCAAACAAAAGCAAAAGAATAGATTAACTAGTCTCAATCATAGATGTGCAAACAAAAGAAGAAACACAAACATATTTTCCTACTCTAACATTCTCCGTCTCTCAAATTTTTATCATTACTGATATTTCAAGTTTGAAAAGTTATAGATTAAGGATCAAAATCAATTTCCTATCCTATTAGACAAAATTTGTAAGTCGAGAAACATGCTCTTTTTCATATGCATGGGATAATGAAAATTGCTTTCTTACATGCCCTTTGAAGACTTGACATGTTTAGTATAGATCTATTTTAAGATTAGAGTAATAACACAAACATACTAAAATATCAATTTATTGCAGAAACTATTTTCATTGGAAATTTTGTGTTTCCATTGGTCTTGAGGGGGAAATTTTAAGTTGGGAGAGGAGGGCATTAGGAGAATGATGTCTTCAGGGGTAAACTTGGTGATGACCTTATAAAAAAGAAAGGAATACAATTTTGAGATTAAAGAGTATCTTCTTTGATTGTTCTCTCAGAACATACAACACCCAATATTTTCTTTTCATGGATGGAAGTAAAATCAAGGGAAGTGAGAAGTGTATGATACTTTGTCCCTCAACTTCTCTTCTTTTCAGTTTTCTTTCCAATTCTTGTAGATTAAATTGAAGAGCTTTCCCATTTTTCCATTGGGTTCACTGTGAGAACTTTGTTTAATAAAACATGGTGCAATATGTACTTGAAGTTATTAATACACAGGATTTGATCTGACACATTAAAAAAATGAAAATAATGTAAGCAAGAGAATTAAGATTTGAAGTATGGATAACATATACTCAAAAGAACATAAACAACTAAACTCATCAAATTAATACAAACAACTAAATTTATCAAACTTTATTGAATATAAATACAAAACTTAACAAACCATTTATGACGGTTTTTTTTGTCCCTTCCATTTATTTGCTTTGCCCTTGGTGTCATAGAATATCAAAATTGTAGTAGTGACTAAATCCATTTAAAACACACACAAGATGTGAACTGCTTAACAAATCGGCTCTAAAATTTTAAAACAAGATTAAAATAAAATGAGTTTGGTTACCAAGGGAGGGGAGGATTTTAAAGCCATTTAAAAGGACACTTAAATCAAAGGAATTGCTAACTTATTATTCTAATATTCTCAAAGTATCTATTCTACGTGTTCGAAAGTGTTAATGATCATGAGGTCTGGGGTTCAAATCCCCCAACCCCTATTATACTCAAAAAAAAAATATTAATTTTTTTCATAAATAGTTATTTAATGTTAGTGGGCTCCACATCATTCTCATGTTGACTTGGCAATCAATTGATAAAAGTAGTACTCATACCACCTAGTATAAGAAATTTTCTCTTTATGGAAGGAAGTCCTACCTCAAACATGAAATTGCGAGATTATTTTCTTCTTGTAAATAATGTACCAACACCCTAAAAACTATTAAATGGTCAATTTAGCTCAGTTGTAATTGACACGTATTTCTTCTTTTGAGGTTGAAGATTCAAATTCCATACCTCATTTGTGTTGTACTAAAAAGAAAATAAATAACACCCTAGCAACTAAAAAGACAGCAAATGAAAAAAAAATTATTATATCCATTATTCAAATAAGTGATATGACAGAATAATGTATCGATAAACTTATATTATTTGAAATCCGTTCATAATGAGTTGTTTTTATTAAATTGAATCTTTCAAATTAAATAGGTGGAGAGATTAATTCATCCTCACTTATTGAGTTTTTTTTTAGTTGAATTTTTGTATGGAGATTAATTTTTAGTTAAATTACAAGGGTAGTTTTTTAACTTTTAGGTATGAACCTATTTGATCCCTAAACTTTAAAAAGTGTCTAATAGATCTTTAAACTTTTAATTTTGTGCCTAATAAGTTTCTAAATTTTAAAAATGTCTAAATAGATCTCTAAACTTCAATTTTGTGTCCAATAGATCTCTAACATATTAAGAAATTTAAAAACTATTCAATTTAGTTAGATATAAAATTCAATTTTATATTTAATAAGATTCTAAATTTTCAATTTTGTGTCTAGTAAATCTGTGAATTTTAAAAAAAATCAAATAGGTCAAGGCTTATTAGACACAAAATTGAAAGTTTAGGGACCTATTGGACATAAAATTGAAAGTTTAATGACTTATTAGACACTTTTTAAAGTTTAGGAACTTATTTGACATAAATTTGAAAGTCTAAATCCTATTAGACAATTTTTAAAGTTTAGAAGTCAATAGACACAACCCCTAGAAGTTAAGTGACTAAATTACTTGTAATATAACCTTAATTTTTTTAAATGATTAGTTTTATTTTCTAATTTATACTTAAATATTGAAGTGACATGTCCTATTAGACAAACGAGTGATGATTTAATACAAAATGGCATAAGGAAAGAGTAGACCTACCAGCTTTGACAACGTAAAGGTCAAGGGTTGGCTAGCAAAATAATACATTTTAAATCTTTTTTTTAATCCATCCACTTCAATTTTATTTGGTTGGCTTGCTTTCTTATGCTACATGTGATCACATTGTATGATGAAATCTTCATTTATTATTATTGTCTAAAAAAAATTCATCATTTATTATTAGTATAGAAAATCATAATTTCTATGGTAATAATAGAAATATTATGAATCCATCTCCAAAGGTAATTACACAATGAAATGTCAATTTGGTAAGTTGGACTAAAATTACACCCTTTTTGTAGGCTAAATTTTTGAGTCAAGTTGGGTTGAAAGTTCTAAGGGTGATTCAAAATAAGATTGAAAATCAACCCGATCGAACCAACGTCGGTCAGTCGATCCAGCAAAATCAAGGAAAACCAACCCATCGACCGACTTTAATGTATAGAAAAAAAAAAAACAAAAAAAAAAAAAAACTCTGACGCCTTTATTGCACTCGCTGCAGCACCTACACTTTGGGAATATGAGCACCCATGCTCTTCCCAAGGATTTATATTATTAAAAAATAATAATAATAATTTTTTTGATTAAATTATAAATTTAGTCACGAACTTTAGGATTTGTGTCTATTTAGATTTGTGTCTATTTGGTCTCTTAACTTTAAAATTATAAATTTAATTCCTAGACGTTCGATTTTTTTTTCTTTCTAATTCATAGGTCTACTAAACACAAAATTAAAATTTTAGAATTCCATTAGTCATCAAATTTAAATTTATATCTAATAGATTAATTAATTTTAAAAAATTTTGAATTTGTCAGAGACTTATTAGACACAAAATTGAAAGTTTGGAGATCTATTAGACACAAAATTGAAAGTTTAGGGATCTATTAAACACTTTTGAAAGTTCAGGGGCCAAATAGACACAAACCTCAAAGTTCATAGACTAAACTTGTAATTGAATCTAATTTTTTTCTCCTCCCTTTGTCTACTTTTTTTTCTTCCTTTCTCTTTGGGTTTTTTGTACGTAAGACCTTTTTTTTATAGCCAAAACGAAATATAACTGAGTATTTTAGAATAACGATCAATAACTTTTTGCTTACGTCACATCGAGAGCGAGAGTATGAAAAAATCCAACGGGAGCGAGAGAACGAAAAAATGGGGACCAAGAGCGACACTCCTTTTTTCAATTTCTTTTTCAAATCTCTCAATTGCCTTCTCTTCCTCTTCAAACCCATAACACCATTTTCGTATTTTCGTATTCCATGACTTTTTCCACTTTTTCGCTCTAATTCCTCCTCCATCTTCCATGTTTGCGTCTAGGTTTCTTCTCCAGCTTTCATTTATGGTCCTATTCATGGATTTTGTTGACGATTTGTCTAGTTATTGGTTTTTTGAGATAGGGTTTTGGCAAAGAAGAGGTGGAGGAAGCCATGAGCTTGCTCGCACTCTTGCGCTTGTCGAGTTTTCGCGTCACTCTCGCTCTCGTTGTGATGTAAGCACAAGGTGATCCATCGTTATTTTAAAAAAGCAGATCATATATCGTTTGGGCTAAAAAATTTGAGTCATTTGTACAAAAAATTCTTCTTCTTTCTTCTCTTCTCCCTTTCTTTTTGTTCTTCTCCCTTTCTAACATTTTTTTCGTCCAGTATGTCAAAGTCACAAAACTATCCAAAATCGATGAAAATCGACATATCAAATTGAGTCCAAAATTAACGCCAACCGACCGACACTCATTCCTAGAAAGTTCCCTTCATTTCCTTTGATTTTTCATTGCTAATTAAATAAGTGGAATGATAGTGGGTGTCACGGGGTATCGAAACTGTAACAGTGGGCCACTTGGAGTGGGAACTTGATAGAAAAGTGACGAAAATTGGAAGAAAATTTTTTGTCACTAGGAAGATGACATTATCTTCAAGGACAAACCGTGTTGTCAGTAGTCAAACTGTGTTGTCAATTTGATTATTTCTATTGATTTTTTTAGAGTATAACATGCCAGTTTTAATTTGTTGTTCAACATGTACCGAAAACCAATAATTTCTTTAGGATGCCAATTTAATTATCTACTCCAATTCAATTTTATTCTCTCTCTGTGTTTTTTTTTTAAGTTAAACAACATTTGAAGGTAAGAGATTCGAACTTCTAATCTCTTGGTTAATGGTACATATCAATTATCGTTAAACTATGTTCATTTTAATCTCTCTCTATGTTCATATTCATATATCGTAATATTATTGCGTTGATATCCATTATTTAGAATGAAAACTGTAGAAAGTTATTTAGTAGAAATCTTGTGCATATAGAAAGTTTGATTGTCATTATTTTCTTTTTTCCTAAAACTTTTTGAGAGTAGTAGAATTTTTTTTCTTTTTCTCAATAAAAAACTAACAAAAATTATTTGGGTGGGTGTAGAGGTCAATATAAATATTATATTATTTACTATCAACACACAAAAAGGGCTATAGAATATATTTGGTGCCGAAGTTGACCAACACTTGTCTTGGTAAATAATTCACGATCACCTTAAAACCTAAAAAGATAGCAAATGATGAAAAAAAATAATCATATTCAATCAAACTTTATCCAAATAAGTGATACATTTAACAACTTTTCTTTGAGGTTAGAGATTCAAATCTCTACCTCACATTTATTTTATTCAGAAGAAAAAAAAAAATACATAACGCACCACCACAGACGACATGTTGAACTTTAGATTGCAACAATAATAACATATCACATAAAAGTAAACTTTGATTAATCATCCATCTTAAATTTGAAAATACTAGAGTGGTCATCTATACTTAGGATTTAACATCCTACAAGTTTCTTTGACAACTAAATATAGTAGGATCAGACAATTATTTCGTGTGATCAGTTGAGGTGTTTGCAAAGGGATCCGAACACTCACAAATATCAAAAAACAAAAAATAAAAACTTGGGAACACAACGCACATATGGCAATGCATATTTATTCAACACCTATAAATCACTGCAACTTAGGTCTATTGGCATTCAGTTGGAGGTGGGTGGTTTCGGTCTGTGGTGCCGCCTTGGCGGTGGCGGCGGCACGGGAATTGGTGGGAGATCTTTGGGAAATTTCTTGAACTTTGGTTTTTTGATCCACGGGACTTTGATCCTCAAAGTCTCACCGACCGCCGATGAGTCGGTGGCGGAGGGAGTCACTTTCAGGTGGATCTCCGGAGGGTAATAAGATCGAGCAAGTGCATGAGAGGTAAGAAGAATCACTCCAAGAAGAAGAATAAGCAAATATTTTGGAGATATTTTTGTGGCTGTTTTCTTTGGGTTTCAAACTTTCACTTGCTTGTTGACAATCTCAAACATTTGGTGCTCTTTTATACCAAAACTTAGCGTTACTTTTGCAATTGACTAATTATGAAGGTTATGTTTGCGAAGAAGTCTTTTGGTCCTCAAAATCAAACTATAGTCAATGAGTTTGTTTCTTTATTTGGCATCCATTCATAATGAACTGTAATTTTATTAAATTGAATATTCAATTTAAATTGGTGGAGAAATTAATTCATCTTCAATCATTTGTTGAGTATCTTTTTCTTTTTTAAAATTTCGGTATACATATTGACTTTTTTAAATAATGTTTTATTCTCTTTTATACTTAATTAGATGTTAGGTGACATGTTTTTATTAGTACAATAAATGTGGGGTTGGAGATTTGAACATCTGACGTCAAGAGAAGTAAGACATGCCAATTACTTTGGCAGGTGACATGCTTATTAAACTATACTAGGCGATGATTTTGTGACAATGATATTAATGGTAAATATTTATTAAAATCAAAATTGAAAACTCAGGAATATAATTGAAAATGTTTAGATACTCAATGGACTAGTCAAAATTGGGAGGCAAATTTATAAGCTAACCATTTGATTAATGCACAAGTGGCTAGCTACTTGCTAGCATTTCCGCACATGGTTTTGTTTCCTTACCAAATCAGGTTTCAGCCGCCATAACTCTTTTTTGCAAAGGTACAGCTGCCATAATTGACCACTCCTTTACAAAGTAATTGATTTACTCATTTTTTTAATGGTAAAATTTATTTTTGGTTTCTTAAGTTTGAAATTGATGTCTATTTAGTTTTCGAAGTTTTAAAAGAGACACTTTAGTTCTTGAAGTTGATGTCTATTTAGTCTTCGAAGTTTCAAATGGTCCCTAACTTATCTTTAACCTAACGGAATAGAGAGTGAACCGTTACATTTGCTAACGTAGATTGGGTTACATGTTCATTTTAATTATTAAATGAGCTTATGTGGCTTTTTTTTTTAATCTTCCCCTACCCTTCTCTCTCTTCCCTTCTTTCTTTCTTCTTTTGTTCTCATTTTCCTCTCGCAAGTGCCCATCGCTAACCTCCCAATATGACCATCAGATTGTTTACCCTTCTCTCTCTTCCCTTCTTTGGTTTAGCCTTTGTTTTTTTATGAAGATGTGTGAAGAAACAAAACCATCAGATTCCATATACAGGTTCAGGAGATGCCTTGTCTGAGGGGAATACAAATGATACTCCTTTCATTTTTAGTAAATGAATGGTGACTCGAATTTAAGCTTTATCTATTATTTTCAGTGCCATTATAATCAATTTGTCTGCATTTTTTTTAATAGAGTATTTCCAATCAACACAAAAATCAAGTTCTAAAAAAGAATCCTCAATTTACATAGTGCCAACATCCCAAAATTGAAGCTGGAGGTTCTAACCTGGACCTAAAATTTTTTCCTTATTCAACTATGGCAATTTTTTTGAGTAATCTCCAAATTTCCTCATACAAATCGCTGCAGATCTTCGAATGATCTGAATCTGCAATCTCAACGATGACGGCGGAGAGATTTTGAGGAACAAAAGGTGTTCGATTGTGCGATTGATAGGACTAGAAAGATCTACGTTGGTAGAAGGCATTCCGACGGCAATGAAGAAGTAGAGGCAGGTTATATAAGCTTTGGAGAAATGGGAACAGAGACCAAAAGTGTATTTTACATTTTTTGTAATTATCAAAGTTTATTAATAATTATAGATTGTCAACATGATTATTAGCTCGGTAATAATTGACATTTAGTTCTTTCCTTGAGATTCGAGATTCAAATCTTCATATCTCACATTTGTTGTACTAACAAAAAAAAAATAGTTATAGAATATCTCTTACTTATATTTCAACTATTTTAATTCCATGACTCATTTTATAAAGAGTAATTATGACATGTCCTTGTTCATTTCAAATGACATTCAAATAATAAAAATAACAACTTTACCTTATGAAATTTTAAAAACATGTTATTTATTTATTTGCAAAAGTTAAAAATTTAAATATAGCAAAAGATGACCACCCATTACAAATAATTTTAGATTTTAAGATGACTAATTACCTACTTATAACTTATTACTATCCAAAGTATATAAAATCATAATTTCTATAGTTATAATAGAACTATTATGAATCCATCAAAAAGTAATCAATGAGGAAATGTGAATTTGAAAAATTGAACCAAAACGACGTCATTTTTAGTAGGCTGATTTTCATTTTCATTTTCATTTTTTATTTTTTTTGCCGAAGTTGCGTTGAATGTTCTCCATCCAGCTTAATGAGAAAAAGTTTCCTCTGATTTTTCGTTGTTAATTAAATAAATATTGTTACGATAATGGACCACTTGGAGTTCGAACTTGATAGGAAATTGATGAAAGTTGGAGGAAAACTTTGTCACTTTTGAAAAGTACTTTTGTCTTCAATGACAAACAATTTAGATGATGTTTAGATTGAGGAGTTAGGCTAGGAAAAAGAGTTGGGAAAGTTTGTTTGGCCCAAGAATATTTTAACTCTAATTATGAGTCCCACAAATTTATGAACTTATCTTCCAACTTCCTATCATCGGCCCACAAACTTATTAACTCATGTTCCAACTTTTCATTGTTAGCCCCACAATTTTTTTATCTCTTCTTTTCTTCATCTTACCACTCATGCCTCTCTCTCTCTTCTCTCTTCTATCTCTTCATTTTTTTACATTTTTTTTAATTTCATAATTGTAGCCACGTATTTTGTCCGGCTCACTTGTGTTAATTATCAATTAATTAGTATGTATTGGCTTTGGTCAAATTTAGGTTTAATTCAAATTCTTGTCTTTTTAGTATAAGGGCTCATTTTGAACAAATTGTAGCCAGTTTTTCTTGCTCAAAAGAAGAAGTGTTTGGGGTTTTATAAACCCTTGCTTCTAAACCCTAGGGGACATTCTCAAGCAACAAAAAAAAAAAAAAAAACAAGCATAACACATACAAGCACCCAATTCGTTCTCAACCACAGCCACATCACAGAGAAGAATAGAGTTCCAGAGTAAGTCCTTAGAAGCTAGCAAAAATCTTTTAGAAAAGAATCGAAATTCTAGAACACAATAAAATAACCCGAGCTTAGTTGGGGGGTTGCACTGGTAGGGCTCTGACCCAAGGATTCACACCTCAAACAACGAGCTGGTTGTGTGTTCTTGACTACCTTCCGTAGGGAAGACGGTCCAAAAGCCGCCACGAGGCCCCACATGAATCTCACGTTGTGAATCAATAATAGAGACCGTTGGATTTTTGACATGTGTCGTTCTCCCACTAAGTATTTTGAAATAGGGTTTTCTATTACTTAAACAAATTAGACTAATCTCATTTATCTAAGTTCCTCAATCTACCATTCACAACTTTTATGTTGGTTAGATTGATTTTAATGTGAATTACCAAGTTTTTAAACTATTTTAAAAAAATTAATCACATTATGAGCATGCTTAGTGAAATTAAATAAAATTTGACTAATTCAACTCCCAGGTCGGTTCCCAGTTAGAGGTGTTCCCTTTCAGTCAGCTTAAGTACCCTAGTCTAGACAGAACCTTCCATAGACAGAGTTCCTTTATAGTCAATTTTTATTTCAAATTCATTAATATTTAATTAACTATTAATTATTAGATTAATGAACCTAAGTGAATTTAAGCAATGTTTTTAATCTCATTAAAATCTAATTCACTTGGATAATCTTAATATTTTACCATTTTAAACCCTTTTAAAACATTAATTAAAAGATTATCTTAAATTCTAATCCAATTAGAAACAAAAGAAGATAAACTAAATTTAATCTATTTTAAACAATAATCAAGAATATCTTCAATAAAAGGTAAAACCCTAATCTCATTAGGAAAAACATGCATCCTAATTAAGAAAGCAAATATCCTAATTTAATTTTCCAAATATAACAATTATATTCAAAATTAATTAAGATGCATGATAATGCTTAACTTATGGTGGGATTTTAAATTTAAAATGACATACTTTTTGCAACAATCAAACAATTTAAAACATACATCTCATGCATAATTAAATTAAAAATAGCAAAATTGACCGACATATTTGACATATCTTAAAAATTTGAAAACAATTTAAATCCAAGATATATCTTGGTCTTTAATATCTTTTCCTCTTTGGACCATCCAAAATTGGGTTAAATCTTGGGGTTTTTGTACGGATGACCCGTTTTCCAATGCTTTAATGACTGATGACCTGCATTATGAAAATAATGAAATATGACCCATTCTGACATGACATAGTGCGCAAAATTACACATGAGGGTAGTATGAGGTGGTCTTGCTTGTTCACGCTCTTGTAGGCGGAAACGCTCTCGCTCTAGCTCTCTCGCTCTCGCTCTCGCTCAAATGAGTGGTTGAAAATCTGGAGAAAAAAAAAAGACAAGAAAAAATTACGTCATAGAAGAGCTAGAGCAGCAGAGCTAGAGCGAGAGCGAGAACGAGCGAGAGCGAGAACGAGCTAGAGCGAGAACGAGCTAGAGCGAGAGCGAGAACAAGCTAGAGCAAGAGAGAAAATGAGCTAGAGCGAGAGCGAGAACGAGCGAGAGCGAGAACGAGCTAGAGCGAGAACGAGATAGAGCGAGAGCGAGAGCGAGAACAAGCTAGAGTAAGAGGGAAAACGAGCTAGAGCGAGAGCGAGAACGAGCTAGAGCAAGAGATAAAACGAGCTAGAGCGAGAGCGATAACGAGCGAGAGCGAGAACGAGCGAGAGCGAGAACGAGAACAATCTAGAGCAAGAGAGAAAACGAGCTAGAGCGAGAGCGAGAACGAGCTAGAGCGAGAGCGAGAATGAGCTAGAGCGAGAGCGAGAACGAGCTAGAGCGAGAACAATCTAGAACAAGAGAGAAAACAAGCTAGAGCGAGAGCGAGAATGAACTAGAGCGAGAGCGAGAACGAGCTAGAGCGAGAACAATCTAGAGCAAGAGAGAAAACAAGCTAGAGCGAGAGCGAGAACGATCTAGAGCGAGAGCGAGAAAAGCTAGAGCAACGATGCCCTCACAGTAATTTGGACGGGATGCAAAGTACGGAAAGGGTCATATGTCATTAATTTCAAAACACATGTCAAATGGCATCGATACGCGTGAAAGTGAGTCATTTGTGCAAATTTCCCTTAAATCTTCTCAATATTGAAGCAGCCGTCGAGTACGGAAAGGGTCATATATCATTAATTTCAAAACACATGTCAAATGGCATCGATACGCGTGAAAGTGAGTCATTTATGCAAATTTCCCTTAAATCTTCTCAATATTGAAGCAGCCGTCGAATTGATAAAAAAATGGTTTAAATTATATATACCTTCGAAGTCTCTGCCACTTTATTCCCAATTGAATTTAATTGCAAGTGGCAAGCTATATATATATTTGATTATCAACCTTCATGCCCCAGATTCACATATATCTTTAATTAATATATATATATATATATATATTTAATTAACATGAATTCATCAACACTTGATGCCCAGATCTCTTGGCCGCCGAGTACCCTTCACGTTGAATTATGCTTGGACCCACGTGCCGCCGTCAATTGTACATATAATCGGTTAGTTTTAAACCAAAAATTCTTATGAGATTTAAGTTGCTCAGTTTTTTCATATTTTGCACACTTGAATTACTCGGTTCAATTTATCGAAGTTGCCGGCGAGATTACAAGTGAAGCATTATGTAAAAAAAATTAAACAGCAGACATTCTTGATAAGTTTACACAATAACAATATACAAAAAACTAAAACCACGAGGATTTTGATCTAATCAAAACAATAAATCTAATTTCAAATCGCCTAAACAATCAATTTACAAATCATCACATGTCACATATATGAAAAAAAAATTAAAATACCCACCGTGCAAAACTTTAATTCTAAATAAAAACTCAAAGACCGCTCTGATACCAATTGATAGGAATGAACTCTTCATCCCGCAGCTGAAGCATTGGATCGTCTTTGATTTATTTAGAATTAAACACAAAATTAAGATTAAGCAAACATACCTTAGGATTATTATGGAGAATATTCTGGCGGATCTTTATCTTTTCCACAAAGTCTTCCTGGCTATGACTCGAACACAAGACCAAGGCTTGTGGGAGCCTCTTGAAAGAAAATCCCCAAGGCATTGGAGAGGAAGAGGTCTAGAGAGAATTCTCTAATTCTCTCAATTGAGGAGATGTTTGTTTTGAAGAATGCACAATAATTATTAATTACGAGGCTTTAGGGCATAAATTCCAACAGTACATCAAAACAATTTTTACACTAGGTTTCAACTAACATGGGGGAGTGTACTATATTCTTTTGCCACTAACCCAACAAAAAAACTCATCCATCAACTAATTGCAATGACTTCTTCATTTCATTGAGTTCCTGCAAGACGTAATCAACAAAACAATATTCATTTTAGGAACATAACATTTAATGATACTCAAATGATAGAATATAACATATTATCTTGCTTTATGACAAAAGGAGAGAATATAACCGCGAGGGGGGGGGAGTTTATCTCAATAATATATTACATCTATTTCATGAACAACTAAACACATACAAAAAATGAACACAAACACTTACTAATATTACCAAAACTTAGGAACAACATTAAAAAAAATATCATGAACCAAACAACTAAACTTATCAAAAATGAAAATAGACCAATAAACTTACTAAGACATGGGAACATAACAACACTTACTAAACTTATCAAGACTAAGTATCATAACAACAAAACTCATCTTCCCAAAACTTAGGAACGTAACAACATCTAAACTTACCATAAAAAAATGAACACAAAAACTACAACAACTACACTCATAAAAAATGAACACAAACCAATGAATTTTGGTATTTGGTTTTAGAGAATCAAACCTAGGAAAACACTGTTCCTGACAACCTTTAAAACTTATGAACATAACAACAAAACTTTAAAGCGTTTTTTCCTCAGAGGTAAAGTAAATAAAGAGAGGGGAGGAAAAAAAAAAACTTTAACTCACATAATTCTTTGAAGTTTAATAAAACATAGTACAATTTGTACTTAAAGTCGCTGATGCACAGGATTTGATCTAACACATAAAAAGAAATGAAAATAATGTAAGGAAGAGAATTAAGATTTGAAGTATGGATAACATAAACAACTAAACTCATCAAATTAACACAACTAAATTTATCAAACTTTATTGAACATAAATACAAAACTTAATGAACTTATCGAAATTCATGAACATAACTAAACTAAACTAAACTTAGCAAAACTTAAGAACATAACAACTAAACTTATCATGAACATGAATACTAAACTCATCAAACTAACATGAACCAATTAAAGTTATCAAAACTTAACCTTATGAACATAACAACAAAATTTAACTAGTTTATCAAAATTTATGAACATAACAACTAAATTAAACTAAGCTTATCAAAACTTAGAAACATACCAACTACACTTATCACGAACATAAATACTAAACACATCAAATTGACACAAACAAATAAAATTATCAAAACTTATGAACATAATAACTAAACTAATTATCATGAACATAAATACTAAACTTATCAAATTAACACAAACAACTAAACTTATTAAACTTATTAATATAACAACTAAACTCATCAAATGAACATAAACTAATAACAACATATATCCACTTACACTAGTAGTTAAAGCTATGACTACCATAACTATAGAATAGTCATAGCACTTCAAGTATACCAAATCAACAATATATACAAACTTTAACCAAATCTAAAATTTCACACTATAGATTTCAAACAACTTTTGGCCCAAACATAATTCAAATGAAAAAAAAGTTAAACAATAGGGTCCTACTTTCTCTTCATATACATAAGTATCATTCTCACTCACATAACACATAAATCACAATGGGCACAAATAGGATATAAATTCTACTTGTCATTAAGTGAATAAGATGAATTGGTGCATACCTTAGTCCACGTGATGTAAATAGATGATGTTAAGAATGACAAGAATGAATATTAACAGAAGAAAATCAAATACTTAAACCAAATGGAAGAAAAAAGATTTCAAACAATGTTATCATTTAAAGTGGAGCAGATATTTTGAGTTGAATTTAATAGATTATTGAATGATGATAAAATTGCCATAAAATATTTAAAAATAAGATTATCAACAAAGATGAAAAAGGTTGAGATGTTTTTCTTCATAAATAGAATAACAAAAAGATTGGGAAAGATACGTCAGACTGAATCCACAATTACCTCTTGTCCATTCCATATGAAGGTAACAACATGAGTTGGAGGTCCATCATGCCTTCCATTTTCCACTATTGTGCTATGAGATCCCAGGTAGCCCAAGCGATTGCAAGCCTGAGAAAAAAAATTTTAAGAATGTATTTTAAAGCTTATAAGAAAAGAAATATAATAATGAAGGATATACATCATGTATTGTTTCAATTTGCTTCAAATCAACACAAACATTGAAAAGAATGGAGAAGGTAAACTTTATAAATAAAGGAACATCTTGTTAAAGGAAAAGAAAAGTTACTTAATAAAAGCTAATAAGTGAGACAAACCAACGAGTTAGCCAATCAATTATCCCATCCATGTAAACATTAATAAATTTCAATATTAAAAATAGAAATGAAACAAACCACGATCGTCCCCAGAAAAGTATACTATAAACAAAATATCAACAAACGCAAAGGAACACAACAATAAGGAATTAAGCAAAGTAAAAATATAATAAAAATAAAAATAATATGAAATAAAAAATAACTAAGGAAAAGAAAACTCAAACCACTTGGAAGTCCATCTTTGACCCGCTACACTCAAACACATTTTCCTACTCTAACATTCTTGTCAAACAATAGCAAGAGAATAGATTAACTAGTCTCAATCATAGATTTGCAAACAAAAGAAGAAACACAAACATATTTTCCTACTCTAACATCCTCTGTCTCTCAAATTTTTATCATTACTGATATTTCAAGTTTGAAAAGTTATAGATTAAGGATCAAAATCAATTTCCTATCATGTTAGACAAAATTTGTAAGTCGAGAAACATGCTCTTTTTCATATGCATGGGATAATGAAAATTTCTTTCTTACATGCCCTTTGAAGACTTGACATGTTTAGTATAGATCTATTTTAAGATTAGAGTAATAACACAAACATACTAAAATATCAATTTATTGCAGAAACTATTTTCATTGGAAATTTTGTGTTTCCATTGGTCTTGAGGGGAAAATTTTAAGTTGGGAGAGGAGGGCATTAAAAGAATGATGTCTTCAGGGGTAAACTTGGTGATGACCTTATAAAAGAGAAAGGAATACAATTTTGAGATTAAAGAGTATCTTCTTTGATTGTTCTCTAAGAAAATGCAACACCCAGTATTTTCCTTTCATGGATGGAAGTAAAATCAAGGGAAGTGAGAAGTGTATGATACTTTGTCCCTCAACTTCTCTTCTTTTTAGTTTTCTTTCCAATTCTTGTAGATTAAATTGAAGAGCTTTCCCATTTTTCCATTGGGTTCACTGTGAGAACTTTGTTTAATAAAACATGGTGCAATTTGTACTTGAAGTCATTAATACACAGGATTTGATCTGACACAATAAAAAAATGAAAATAATGTAAGCAAGAGAATTAAGATTTGAAGTATGGATAACATATACTCAAAAGAACATAAACAACTAAACTCATCAAATTAATACAAACAACTAAATTTATCAAACTTTATTGAATATAAATACAAAACTTAACAAACCATTTATGACCTTTTTTTTTGTCCCTTCCCTTTATTTGCTTTGCCCTTGGTGTCATAGAATATCAAAATTGTAGTAGTGACTAAATCCATTTAAAACACACACAAGATGTGAATTGCTTAACAAATCGGCTCTAAAATTTTAAAACAAGTTTAAAATAAAATGAGTGTGGTTACCAAGGGAGGGGAGGATTTTAAAGCCATTTAAAAGGACACTTAAATCAAAGGAATTGCTAACTTATTATTCTAATATTCTCACAGTATCTATTCTACGTGTTCGAAAGTGTTAATGACCATGAGGTCTGTGGTTCAAATCCCCCCAACTCCCATTGTACTCCAAAAAAAAAAAAAAAAAACTAGTAATTTTTTTTCATAAATAGTTATTTAATGTTGGTGGGCTCCACATCATTCTCATGTTCTTGGCAATCAATTGATAAAAGTAGTACTCATACTACCTAGTATAGGAAATTTTCTCCTTATGGAAGGAAGTCCTACCTCAAACATGAAATTGCGAGATTATTTTCTTCTTGTAAATAATGTACCAACACCCTAAAAACTGTTAAATGATCAACTTAGCTCAGTTGTAATTGACACGTATTTCTTCTTTTGAGGTTGAAGATTCAAATTCCGTACCCCATTTGTGTTGTACTAAAAAGAAAATAAATAACACCCTAGCAACTAAAAAGACAGCAAATGAAAAAAAAATTTATTATATCCATTATTCAAATAAGTGATATGACAGAATAATGCATCGATAAACTTATATTATTTGGCATCCGTTCATAATGAGTTGTTTTTATTAAATTGAATCTTTCAAATTAAATAGGTGGAGAGATTAATTCTAAACGATTTAGCTTAGGAACAGAAACACAGAGGAATGATAAAATTTCAAAGAACTTGTTACTGATTTATTCATCTTTACAAGCTAAATCAATTGTTACATAAATAGGCACGAAGACTATTATGGAAATCAATGTCAACAGAAAATGACACTGAAGTCTACAAAAAAGAATAGGGAACAACGGTAATTTAGAGAGGTATAAAAGGAAACAAATATAAATGATTCACTACCAATTATATTGATTTGATATTGCACCGCCAATTTGCTGATCTGGTATTGAATCAATTGTAGCTAACTTAATGCCAATGATTGAGGCTACTGTAGAGGAGATTAATTTGAGTTTGAGTTGTCAATCTGAGAGAGTAAATGTTGCTGAGTTGCATCTTGATTTGGAGAATTTCATTGAGTTGGATGGTGAGACATAATCTGCTACTTCTGAGTGCAGTGGGTGGTGACTGCAGCTAGTGTTCTTACATCGTTACTCAAACTGAAGGTAGCGGTTGAGCGAACTCCAAGTTTGCCTCTTAATTCTCTGAACACGGCCTTGGTGAGTGGTTTGGTAAGAATGTCTGCGACTTGTTGAGTGGAAGGTACATATTTGGTGATGAGAGATCCAAGAGCCACTTTTTCACGAACGAAGTGGTAGTCCATTTCAATGTGCTTGGTTCGAGCATGAAAAACAGGGTTGATGGACATATGAAGTGCACTCATATTATCACAGTATAATTGTGGAGTGTGGATTAGCGGAATGCCAATGTCACGAAGTAGAAAGCTTATCCAAGTCAATTCAGCTGTTGCACTTGCCATGGCGCGATATTCAGCCTCCGAGCTTGAACGAGCGACAGTGGGTTGCTTTTTGGACGACCAAGATATTAAGTTTGTGACAAGAAAGATACAAAATCCAGTAGTGCTGCGCCGAGTTAGTTGACATCCTCCCCAATCTGCATCACAAAAACCATATAGGTTTAGATTACTATGTTTGTATAGGGATATACCATAGTCCATGGTGCCATGAATATAGCGAAGTATCCGTTTGACAGCCTTGAAGTCCTTAGTGACCGGTTGTTGAAGATGTTGGCATACTCGATTTACTGCTTGCACTATATCAGGTCGAGTGAGAGTAAGATACTGTAGGGCCCCCACAATACTTCGGTATTGTTTAACATCAGTGGGCTGCATATCAGTTGGTAGTTCTTGAGGAGATATGGCCATAGGTGTGTTGATAATGGAGGCTCCATCCATTTGGGTTTTGGAAAGAAGGTCACGTGCGTATTTTTCTTGAGAGAGCATGATGCCTTTGGGTGTGTATTTGACTTCAATACCAAGGAAGTAGTGCAAAGGGCCTAGATCCTTCAAGGAGAATTATGTGCCGAGCGTTTGTATAAGCTTCTGAATGTGAGAGGTATCATTTCCTGTAAGAATTATGTCATCCACATATATCAACATAAGGGTTAGTATAGAATTATCTTTAAAAATAAACAGAGAGGGATCTGATCGACAACAATGAAAGCCAATATGAAGCAGGAATGTCGCTAGGCGATCGAACCAGGCCCTAGGTGCCTGTTTGAGACCATAGATGGATTTCTGGAGTTTGCAGACAAAGGTGGACTGACGTGATGAGGTGGTTGAAGGGTGAACAAAGCCGGGTGGTTGTTCCATGTATACGTCTTCCTTTAAGAGGCCATGAAGAAATGCATTTTTCACATCCAATTGTCGTAGTGACCAACCTGCACTAGTGGCTAAAGAAAGGATTAACCTGATAGTTGTTGGTTTCACCACTGGGCTATACGTTTCTTCGTAGTCCAAGCCTTCTACCTGTGTGTATCCTTGAGCCACGAGTCGTGCCTTGTACCGATCGATAGTCCCATCTTCCTTGTATTTGATTTTGAAGATCCACTTGGAGCCTACAACATTGATGTGTGGGGGTCTAGGAACAAGCTTCCAAGTATTATTTTGTACTAAAGCTTGCATTTCATCTTCCATTGCTATTTTCCAATGAGGGATTGTCAAAGCCGTCTTGTAAGTCTTTGGTTCTGTCTCATGATGCATTGCAACATTGGCACGTTGCTTGTGTTGTCTCATGGATTGGACCTGTTGTGCAAGTGTTGGATCAAGTGAAGAATCCTTGTTCAACTTTGCTCTTGTGATCATCGAATGCAATGATGATTGTGATACGTTGGAGGTGTTGTTTTCAGTTTGTGCAGTGGCCCGCTCATCGCAACTTTTGGCTATGGGAATGGTTCCTACAGAGACAATTGGAGAAACTGGTAAATCAACATAAAGTTGGTTACTTATATCAGGAAGAGAAGTAGAAGTTCTATGAGTGGGAGAGTTAGAAATATCAATAGAAGGGAAAGAAGGAGAATAGTGCAAATCTCTCGGTTGTGGGGTGGATTCTAGTGATGGAAATGCATCTACGGTGATGTCATGTGTGATTGGTGCTTCCAAATCACAAGTTGTTGGTGGTGGTGTTGCTTCCGGCAATTGTAACTCATTCTCGGTGAAGTCATGTATGGCTTGGGCTTCCAAAGTACAACTTGTTGCTCTGGTATGCTTGTGTAGTTCTGGTGTGGGAGATGCATTGAGGTGCTGAGGATGAGCTTGCTCATCCTCGTTGAAACAGATGCACTTTGTTTTTAGCATGGTGGCTTGGCCTTGTGAAGGAGGCATTTCCTACTGATCAGGTGTTGTATTGCAAAATTCACTTTCTACATAGTCTTCAATGAGTGTCTTGCTAGGTTCTATATTATCCCCGCCCATAGTGCCTGCAAAATCAGTTAAAAACAGTGGAGACTTGCTCTCAAAAGAGTAATTAGCAGGTTGTTTGTTAAAAGGAAACACTCCTTCATCAAAGACTACATGTCTTGATATATAAACACGATTGTTTGATGGGTCAAGGCACCTATATCCTTTATGAGCTGGACTATAACCGATAAAAATGCAAGGATAGGTACGCTTAGTGAATTTCGTGTTATGACTGGGAGTGTTTCTTAAGTAAGGAAAACAACGACATCCAAACACTCTCAAGTTATTATAACTTGGTTCGTTTTCAAAGAGTTTGTGAAATGGGGAATACATACTCAATGCTTTAGATGGCATTCGATTAATGAGATAAACAGCAGTTAGAAATGCATCTACCCAATACATTAAGGGCATGTGAGATTCAAATAAAAGTGAAAGGCCAGTCTCGACTATATGCCGATGTTTCCTTTCTACCACCCCATTTTGTTGGGGGGTGTAGGGGCAAGAAAATTGGTGATGAACTCCATTTTGTTCCAAAATTTTTTTGAAAGCAAGAGATTGAAATTCACCACCACCATCACTTTGAAAAATCTTTATTTTTCTTTCAAATTGATTTTCCACAAGACGTTGAAACTTGACAAAACAAGATAAAAAATCAGATTTCTTTTTCAAAGGATAAATCCACACATATCTAGAGTAATCATCAATTAGACTAACATAATATTTAAAGCCTTGGCAAGAAGAGATAGGAGCAGGACCCCATAGATCACAATGAATTTTGTCTAAAGGTTTCAAAGCATGATTCTTATTGGAAGTAAAAGGAAGTTTACAGCTTTTTCCTAATTGACAACTAATGCAAATAGATGGTTCCTTTTTCCAGCAACTAACATTAATCAATTGTTTATTTGTAAGAACTTTTAAAAAATGATCATTCAAGTGGCCTAATCTCTTGTGCCAAAGTGTGCAAGAAGCTTTATTCATAACAGTAGTGTTTGTAACAAGAGCAGAATCATAATCATTAGTAAAAGAAGAATTTAAAAAATTTGCAGTAGCAGTGAAGGCTACAGTAGGTTGTTTGGTGCTCGGCTGCCCTTCCTCCAGCTTGTAGAGTCCTTTTGTTTCATGACCTTCAGCTAGAATTAACCCCTGTGCATTCTTAATAATAAATTTGTTAGCATAAAAAGTAATTGAGCAATTGTTATCCTTAGTTAATTTACTAATAGACAGCAAATTCTTTTTCATATTGGGGACAATAAGAACATTATTTAGAGCAAGTTTTCCTTTAGGAGATTTATAAGTAGACTGCCCTATGTGTGTAATGTGCAAGCCTTTTCCATTCCCTACATAGATTTTATCATAACCATTATAAGAATGCAAGAGTTGGACCTTACTCGGATCATTTACCACATGAGAGGTTGCTCCAGAATCAGCATATATGTTACCATCTGCAATTTCATTGAGAGTTAAAGCAGCAAGTGCTTCAGGTACATTCTCAGGTTGGTAAGCATGGTCAAAGCGATTCCAACATTCTAGTGCGGTGTGGTTATTTTTCCCACAGATTTGACATATTACCCTTTTCGTTTGATTGATAACAGACCCTCCAAGTTGGTTTGACGAAGTTATGTTTGGTTTCTGTGGAGTAATATTACCTTGATGGTGATTTGGATCCTTAGGTTGTTTCATATGATAGAAGCCTCTGCCCCTGGATGTAAATTGGCGTCCTCTTCCTCTGTTTCTCCCTCGATGTGAATAGAACGCCTGATTCAAATGTAGTGGACTAGACTTTTCCTCTTCTTCTTCAACCATAAGCAATTGATCATGAGTTTTTAAAGCAAGAACAAATTGATTATACGAAGGATAAGGTGCCTTAGACAACATAGCTGTTCTAAAGTCCTTGTATTTGCTTCCTAATCCTCTTGCCAAATGAAAGACTTTAGTTACATCATCCAGAGGTCGTTTCATGGCAGCTAATCTATCACACAAGCTCTTGAATTTTCTAATATATTCTTCCATAGAAAAAGATCCCTTTTTCAAAGTGAGTAGTGTTTCATTCAAGTGTATCTCATTTTCTTTTGTCATGGTGAGTAACAGCTCTTCAAGGGAGTTCCATACCTCTTTTGCAGTGTCAGTCCCTTCAAGTAGTGTCAACACGTCCTCAGCAATGATTCCTAGCAGCCATGATGTCAAGAGGCCATCATTGTTGATCCATGTGGTTACTTGAGTGCTGTCTCCTGCTTCTCCCTCTTTATCTTTTGATTTTCCAATTGTTGGAGCATCGTCGGTGAGATGGTGAGCCAGCCCAAGTGTCCTTATTAGAGGTAGCACTTGAGATTTCCACAACAAATAGTTGGAGGAGTTTAATTTGAGGGAGATAAGGCTAGCACATTGGTGAAAAGATTGTATACTTAGAGAAGTTTCTGATTTTTCCATGACAGTGAAGAATTAGGATTAGATCAACTGAGGGGAATTTGTGAGGGAAAAAAAAATAGATAGAAGATGAAGTAATGTGCTACAACTGGATCGAGTCTGTCGTGTCGTGCTCTGATACCATAAACGATTTAGCTTAGGAACAGAAACACAGAGGAATGATAAAATTTCAAAGAACTTGTTACTGATTTATTCATCTTTACAAGCTAAATCAATTGTTACATAAATAGGCACGAAGACTATAATGGAAATCAATGTCAAAAGGAAATGACACTGAAGTCTACAAAAAAGAATAGGGAACAACGGTAATTTAGAGAGGTATAAAAGGAAACAAATATAAATGATTCACTACCAATTATATTGATTTGATATTGCACCGCCAATTTGCTGATCTGGTATTGAATCAATTGTAGCTAACTTAATGCCAATGATTGAGGCTACTGTAGAGGAGATTAATTTGAGTTTGAGTTGTCAATCTGAGAGAGTAAATGTTGCTGAGTTGCATCTTGATTTGGAGAATTTCATTGAGTTGGATGGTGAGACATAATCTGCTACTTCTGAGTGCAGTGGGTGGTGACTGCAGCTAGTGTTCTTACAAATTCATCCTCACTTATTGAGTTTTTTTTTAGTTGAATTTTTGTATGGAGATTAATTTTTAGTTAAATTACAAGGGTAGTTTTTTAACTTTTAGGTATGAATCTATTTGATCCCTAAACTTTAAAAAGTGTCTAATAGATCTTTAAACTTTTAATTTTGTGTCCAATAAGTTTCTAAACTTTAAAAATGTCCAAATAGATCTCTAAACTTCAACTTTGTGTCCAATAGATCTCTAACATATTAAGAAATTTAAAAACTATTCAATTTAGTTAGATATAAAATTCAATTTTATATTTAATAAGATTCTAAATTTTCAATTTTGTATCTAGTAAATCTATAAATTTTAAAAAAAGTCAAATAGGTCAAGGCTTATTAGACACAAAATTGAAAGTTTAGAGACCTATTGGACATAAAATTGAAAGTTTAAGGATTTATTAGACACTTTTTAAAGTTTAGGAACTTATTTGACATAAATTTGAAAGTTTAAATCGTATTAGACAATTTTTAAAGTTTAGAAGTCAAATAGACACAACCCCTAGAAGTTAAGTGACTAAATTACTTGTAATATACCCTTATTTTTTTTTTAAATGATTAGTTTTATTTTCTAATTTATACTTAAATATTGACGTGACATGCCCCATTAAACAAACGAGTGACGATTTAATACAAAATGGCAAAAGGAAAGAGTAGACCTACCAACTTTGACAACGTAAAGGTCAAGGGTTGGCTAGCAAAATAATACATTCTAAATCTTTTTTTTTTAATCCATCCACTTCAATTTTATTTGGTTGGCTTGCTTTCTTATGCTACATGTGATCACATTGTATGACGAAATCTTCATTTATTATTATTGTCTAAAAAAATTCATCATTTATTATTAATACATCATGTCGCCATTTTAGTAATATATTAATATTACAGATTTATTAAGATTCAAATTGAAAATTCAGAGCGAAAGTGAACGTAGCTTAGCGATAGTTGGCATGCACCATCTAAAAATAGGTTAGAGGTTCGAATCTCTACTCTAAATATTGCTGAACTAAAAAAAAAAGAATTAAAAATTAAAAAATATATATATATAATTGAATCATTGAAGATTGGACTAAAATGCAAACGTTTGATTAATACGTAAGTGGGCTGACAATGCCACACATGATTTAGTTTCCTTTACCACATAAGGTTACACTACAACTCCCATAACTTTTTCTCGCAAAGGTCTGCTGCCCTAAATGGCCACTCTTTCACAAAGACAAATACTAATTCTTTTATCAATTACGAAGTAATTGATTACTATTTTGTAATAATCAAAGTTTATTAGTAGTTGTGGAATGTCTCTTAATTCTATTTTAACTATTTTAAATCACTAGATAATTTTATATGGATGTCTTTATGCTAAGAATTTTAGATTTTACTATCCGAAGTATAGAAAATCATAATTTCTATGGTAATAATAGAAATATTATGAATCCATCTCCAAAGGTTAATTAAACAATGAAATGTCAATTTGGTAAGTTGGACTAAAATTACACCATTTAAGTAGGCTAAATTTTTTAGTCAAGTTGTGTTGAAAGTTCTAAGGGTGATCAAAATGAGATTGAAAATCAACCCGATCGAACCAACGTCGGTCAGTTGATCCAGCAAAATCAAGGAAAACCAACCCATCAACCGACTTTAATGTATAGAAGAAAAAAAAAAAAAAAAAAAAAAGTCTGACGCCTATATTGCACTTGCTGCAGCACCTACAGTTTGGGAATATGAGCACCCATGCTCTTCCCAAGGATTTATATTATTAAAAAATAATAATAATCATTTCTTTTGGTTAAATTATAAATTTAGTCACGAAATTTTAAGATTTGTGTCTATTCGATCTCTTAACTTTAAAATTATAAATTTAATCCCTAGACGTTCGATTTTCTTTTTTTAATTCATAGGTCTACTAAACACAAAATTGAAATTTTAGAATTTCATTAGTCATAAAATTTAAATTTATATCTAATAGATTAATTAATTTTAAAAAATTTTGAATTTGTGAGGGACTTATTAGACACAGAATTGAAAGTTTGGAGATATATTAGACACAAAATTGAAAGTTTAGGGACTTATTAAACACTTTTGAAAGTTCAAGGACTAAATACACACAGACCTCAAAGTTCATAGACTAAACTTGTAATTGAATCTAATTTTTTTCTCTTCTTCCTTTGTCTACTTTTTTTTCTTCCTTTCTCTTTGAATTTTTTGTACGTAAGACCTTTTTTTATAGCCAAAACGAAATATAACTGAGTATTTTAGAATAACGATCAATAACGTTTTGCTTACGTCACATCGAGAGCGAGAGTATGAAAAAATCCAACGGAGCGAGAGAACGAAAAATGGGGACCAACAGCGACACTCCTTTTTTCAATTTCTTTTTCAAATCTCTCAATTACCTTCTCTTCCTCTTCAAACCCATAACACCCTGTTCGTATTTTCGTATTTCCATGACTTTTTTCCACTTTTTCGCTCTAATTCCTCCTCCATCTTCCATGTTTGCGTCTGGGTTTCTTCTCCAGCTTTTGTTTCTGGTCCTATTCATGGATTTTGTTGACGATTTGTCTAGTTATTGGTTTTTTGAGATAGGGTTTTGGCGAAGAAGAGGTGGAGGAAGCCATGAGCTTGCTCGCACTCTTGCGCTTGTCGAGTTTTCGCGTCACTCTCGCTCTCGTTGTGATGTAAGCACAAGGTGATCCATCGTTATTTTAAAAAACCAGATCATATATCGTTTGGGCTAAAAAATTTGGGCCATTTGTACAAAAAACTCTTCTTCTTTCTTCTCTTCTCCCTTTCTTTTTTTTCTTCTCCCTTTCTAACATTTTTTTTGTCCAGTATGTCAAAGTCACAAAACTATTCAAAACCGACGAAAATCGACATATCAAATTGAATCCAAAACTAACGCCAACCGACCGACACTCACTCCTAGAAAGTTCCCTTCATTTCCTTTGATTTTTCATTGCTAATTAAATAAGTGGTATGATAATGGGTGTCACGGGGTATCGAAACTGTAACAGTGGGCCACTTGGAGTGGGAACTTGATAGAAAAGTGACGAAAATTGGAAGAAAATTTTTTGTCACTAGGAAGATGACATTATCTTCAAGGTCAAACTGTGTTGTCAGTAGTCAAACTGTGTTGTCAATTTGATTCTTTCTTTAATATATTATATTGATTTTTTTAGAGTATAACATGCCAGTTTTAATTTGTTGTTCAACATTGTACCGAAAACCAATAATTTCTTTAGGATGCCAATTTAATTATCTACTCCAATTCAATTTTATTCTCTCTCTATGTTTTTTTTTTTTAAGTTAAACAACATTTGAAGGTAAGAGATTCGAACTTCTAATCTCTTGGTTAATGATACATACCAATTATCGTTAAACTATGTTCATTTTAATCTCTCTCTATGTTCATATTCATATATAGTAATATTATTGCGATGATCCATTATTTAGAATGAAAACTGTAGAAAGTTATTTAGTAGAAATCTTGTGTATATAGAAAGTTTGATTGTCATTATTTTCTTTTTTCCTCAAACTTTTTGAGAGTAGTAGAATTATTTTCTTTTTCTCAATAAAAAACTAACAAAAATTATTTGGGTGGGTGTAGAGGTCAATATAAATATTCTATTATTTACTATCAACACACAAAAAGGGTTATAGAATATATTTGGTGCCGAAGTTGACCAACACTTGTATTGGTAAATAATTCACGATCACCTTAAAACCTATAAAGATAGCAAATGATGAAAAAAATAATCATATTCCATGAAACTTTATCCAAATAAGTGATACATTTAACAACTTTTCTTTGAGGTTAGAGATTCAAATCTCTACCTAACATTTATTTTATTCAAAAGGAAAAAAAACACATAACCCACCACCACAAACGACATGTTGAACTTTAGATTGCAACAATAATAGCATATTACATAAAAGTAAACTTTGATTAATCATCCATCTTAAATTTGAAAATACTAGAGTGGCCACCTATACTTAGGATTTAACATCCTACAAGTTTCTTTGATAACTAAATATAGTAGGATCAGACAATTATTTCGTGTGATCAATTGAGGTGTTTGCAAACAGATTCGAACACTCACAAATATCAAAAAACAAAAAATAAAAATTTGGGAACACACCGCACATATGGCGATGCATATTTATTCAACACCTATAAATCACTGCAACTTGGGTCTATTGGCATTCAGTTGGAGGTGGGTGGTTTCGGTCTGTGGTGCCGCCGTGGAGGTGGCGGCGGCACATGAATTTTGGGTAATTTGAACTTTGGTTTCTTGATCCATGGGATTTTGATCCTCAAAGTCTCACCGACCGCCGATGAGTCGGTGGCGGAGGGAGTCACTTTCAGGTGGGTTTCCGGCGGGTAATAAGATCGAGCAAGAGCTTGAGAGGTAAGAAGAATCATTCCAAGAAGAAGAATAAGCATATATTTTGGAGACATTTTTGTGGCTCTTTTCTTTGGGTTTCACTTGCTTGTTGACAATCTCAAACCTTTGGTGCCCTTTTATACCAAAACTTAGCGTTACTTTTGCAATTGACTAATTATGAAGGTTATGTTTGTGAAGAAGTCTTTTGGTCCTCAAAATCAAACTATAGTCAATGAGTTTGTTTCTTTATTTGGCATCCATTCATAATGAACTGTAATTTTATTAAATTGAATATTCAATTTAAATTGGTGGAGAAATTAATTCATCTTCAATCATTTGTTGAGTGTCTTTTTCTTTTTTACCTTTCTTTGAATTTTGGTATACATATTAATTTTTTAAAATAATGTTTTATTTTCTTTTATACTTAATTAAATATTAGGTGATATTTTTTTTTAGTACAACAAATGTGGGGTTGGGGGTTCGAACCTTTGACCTCAAGAGAGGTAGTATATACCAATTACTGTTGAACTATGCTTACTTTACCAGGTGACATGCTTCTTAAACTATATTAAGTGATGATTTTGTGACAATGATATTAATGATAAATATTTATTAAAATCAAAATTGAAAACTCAGGAATATAATTGAAAATGTTTAGATACTCAATGGACTAGTCAAAATTGGGAAGCAAATTTATAAGCTAACCATTTGATTAATACACAAGTGGCTAGCTACTTGCTAGCATTTCCACACATGGTTTTGTTTCCTTACCAAATCTGGTTTCAGCCGCCATAACTCTTTTTTGCAATGGTACAGCTGCCATAATTGACCACTCCTTTACAAGTAATTGATTTACTCATTTTTGTAATGAAAAAAATGCACTTTTAGTCCCTAAAGTTTGAAGTTGATGTCTATTTAGTCTTCGAAGTTTTAAAAAAGACACTTTAGTTCTTGAAATTAATGTCTATTTAGTCTTCGACGTTTCAAATGGTCCTTAACTTAACTTTAACCTAACGGAATGAAGAATGAACCATTACATTTGCTAACGTAGATTGGGTTACATGTCCATTTTAATTATTAATTAGCTTATGTGGGTTTTTTTTTAATCTTCCCCTACCCTTCTCTCTCTTCCCTTCTTTCTTTCTTCTTTTGTTCTCATTTTCCTTTGGCAAGTGCCCATCGCTAACCTCCCAATATGACCGACCGAGAGCAAGGGGTTTAGCCCCTTTTTTTTTTTTTTTTTTTTACGAAGATGTGTGAACAAACAAAACCATCAGATTCCATATAGAGGTTCAGGAGATGCCATGTCTGAGGGGAATAGAAATGATACTCCATTCATTTTTAGTAAATGAATAGTGACTCGAATTTAAGCTTTATCTATTATTTTCAGTGCCATTATAATCAATTTGTCTGCATTTTTTTTAATAGAGTATTTCCAATCAACACAAAAATCCAGTTCTAAAAAAGAATCCTCAATTTACACAGTGCCAACATCCCAAAATTGAAGCTAGAGGTTCTAACCTAGACCTAAAATCTTCTCCTTATTTAACTATGGCAAATTTTTTAGTAATCTCCAAATTTCCTCATACAAATCACTGCAGATCTTCGAACGATCCGAATCTGCAATCTCGACGATGACGGCGGAGAGATTTCGAGGAGCAAAAGGTGTTTGATTGTGCGATTGATGGGACTAGAAAGATCTACGTTGAAAGAAGGCATTCTGGCGGCAATGAAGAAGTAGAGGCAGGTTATATAAGCTTTGGAGAAATGGGAAGAGACCAAAAGTGTATTTTACATTTTTTGTAACTATCAAAGTTTATTAATAATTATAGATTGTCAACATGATCATTAGCCCAGTAATAATTGATATTTAGTTCTTTCCTTGAGATTCGAGATTCAAATCTTTATATCTCACATTTGTTGTACTAACAAAAAAAAAAAAGTTATAGAATATCTCTTACTTATATTTCAACTATTTTAATTCCATGACTCATCTTATAAATAGTAATTATGACATGTCCTTGTTCATTTCAAATGACATTCAAATAATAAAAATAACAACTTTACCTTATGAAATTTTAAAAACATGTTATTTATTTATTTGCAAAAGTTAAAAATTTAAATATAGCAAAAGATGACCACCCATTACAAATAATTTTAGATTTTAAGATGACTAATTACCTACTTATAACTTATTACTATCCAAAGTATATAAAATCATAATTCCTATAGTTATAATAGAACTATTATGAATCTATCAAAAAGTAATCAATGAGGAAATGTGAATTTGAAAAGTTGAACCAAAACGACGTCATTTTTAGTAGGCTGATTTTCATTTTCATTTTCATTTATTATTTTTTTTGCCGAAGTTGCGTTGAAAGTTCTCCATCCAGCTTAATGAGAAAAAGTTTCTTCTGATTTTTCGTTGTTAGTTAAATAAATATTGTTACGATAATGGACCACTTGGAGTTCGAACTTGATAGGAAATTGACGAAAGTTGGAGGAAAATTTTGTCACTTTTGTAAAGGACTTTTGTCTTCAATGACAAACAATTTAGGTGATGTTTAGATTGAGGAGTTGGCTGGGAAAAGGAGTTGGGAAAGTTTGTTTGGCCCAAGAATATTTTAACTCTAATTATGAGTCCCACAAATTTATGAACTTATCTTCCAACTTCCTATCATCGCCGACAAACTTATTAACTCATGCTTCAACTTTTCATCGTTGGCCCCACAATTTTTTTATCTCTTCTTTTCTTCATCTTACCACTTATGCCTCTCTCTCTCTCTTCTCTCTTCTATCTCTTCATTTTTTTACATTTTTTTTATTTCATAATTGTAGCCACATATTTTATCCGGCTCACTTGTGTTAATTATCAATTAATTAGTATGTATTGGCTTTAATTATGTAGATTATGTTTATTTGGTCAAATTTAGGTTTAATTCAAATTCTTGCCTTTTTGGTATAAGGGCTCATTTTGAACAAATTGTAGCCAATTTTTCTTGCTCAAAAGAAGAAGTGTTTGGGGTTTTATAAACCCTTGCTTCTAAAACCTATGGGACATTCTGAAGCAACAAAAAAAAAATAAGCATAACACATACAAGCAACCAATCCTTTCTCAACCACAACCACATCACATAGAAGAATAGAGTTCCAGAGTAAGTCCTTAGAAGCTAGCAAAAATCTTTTAGAAAAGAATCGAAATTCTAGAACATAATAAAATAACCCGAGCTTAGTTGGGGGGTTGCATTGGTAGGGCTCCGACCCGAGGATTCGCACCTCAAACAACGAGCTGGTTGTGTGTTCTTGACTCTCACCTCTAGATCTTCATCTAGAAATGTCCCCCTCCCCCCGAAAAACAGTAGTTGAGTAAGGGTGTTTTGGAGTTCTAGATCTTCCTCTTTATCTTAAAACGTCCCCTGAAAAACAATAGTTGAGTAAAGGGTTATGTGTTTGCTTGCATTTTTTTGTTGTTGATTACATTTCTCCTTATTTCTATTACAGATACTTGCCTATCTTTGTTTGTATCAAGCCTTAGATTATTTGTTATGATACCACCTTTTTTTTTTTTTTGTTTATCCCCCCCTATTTTTTTTTCTCTCTTGTCTTTTTCTCTTTCTTTTTTCTTGGCTCTTGAATTCTTTGTGCTAAAACTAAAAAAAAAGAAGGAACTTGGAGCAAAATAATATTGACATGTGTTGAGAGGTTGAGCCTTTGCTTCTTTTATAAAAAAAAAAAGAACAGAAAGAACAATTTGCTTGGTAAAGGGCTAAAGGAGAAGAAAGAAAAAAAATGAAGTCTACAAACAAGAGAAGAAGAAAAAATGGAGCCTGAAAGCAGAGAGGGGAAGAAGATGAAGTGGGTGAGGGGAGTAAAAAAAAATAGCTAAAAGGAGAGAGGGAATGTTAGTTTTATCTTTTTATTATTATTATTATTATTATTATTATATATGTTTGCGTATCAAAGTGAATCTTCTGAATTTTTTTAAATAGTCGCGTCAGTGCAATGTACAGCACTGATGCACACTTTTTTAAAAAAATATTATAATAATAATATTATTATTATTACTATTATTATTATTATTATATTATATTATATATATATATACACTAATACTTGATATGACTACACTACTACTACTATTATTATTATTATTATTATTATTATTATTATTATTATTATTATATATTTATATATATGTGTGCCTGCGTGGGAATTTAAAATCGTAAACTTTTTTTTTTCCTTCCTGTGCATTCCTTTTATTATTATTATTATTATTATTATTAGTATTAGTATTAGTATTAGTATTAGCCTTATTATTTGTTGTCATTATTAGTATTATCATCATTATTATATATGTGTTGGTGTAATAACATTTATACCTTTTTCTTTAATGTAAATTATTATCATTATTATTAATGTTATTATTACTATTATTATGTATATGTATATTTTTTTTTCTTCCATAATTGTTAATTTGATGTATATACTTGTTTTGTTATAAAGAATTGTGGTAATCTTTTAAATTCATACTTTAAAAAAAAAAAAAACCATCCGACGACGGAATCTAGAAATATTTGGAAGTTCGATTTTTCTAATTTTTCTCGAGGTGAGAAATCGATTCTTTGGAAGTCCAAGATCGATTTCAATATATTTTTTTCCTCTTAAATTTGTTAATATGCTTGTATATAGCGCTTGTTTGATTATTTGCTAACGAATAGATTATTATGATAGCTTAATTCATCTTTAAAATGTATTTATTTATTATGCTTAAAATTTTAATTTTCTTGTTTTTTTTAACATTTTTTAATCTGTTTTTATAAAATTATTTCCAAATCTTTATTATTTTTTTCTTTTTTGAGTTTATGAATGTTTTATAACAAAATGGGTCATTTCTAAAACCTTTTGTAATCTCTTTTTTAAAAAAGTGGTTTTCAAGGTCCTTTTTTTTAAAACTCCGACGACGGAATCTAGAAATATTTGGGAGTCCAATTTTCTAGAATTCTTGAGTGAGGGATCATTATCTTTGGGGGTCCGAGATTTTGGTCCCAAAAAAAGAAAAAAATGATTTTAATTAAAACAAAATTTTGTTTTTTTGTTTTTTAAAAAAACTTTCTTTTATAAAAGGCTATTATATGACGGAATTGAGAAAATTGTAGATTTTCTCATATTCTTGAGGTGGAGATTTTTTCTAAGTTTTTAGGAATATCTCTAATATAGTCAAATTGATGGATATTTATCCACTTATTTTATGGGATCATGACTTCCAATATTTGAGGAATGAGAGGTAAAATAAGACATTGTTTTAAAAAAAAAATTCCTAATTAAGCTTTTCTTCTAAATTCTTTGACAATTCAAGATTAAATTTTGCCACCATTTTTAAACGGGTGTTGTGGGGTGCTAACACCTTCCCCATACACAAACAACCCCCGAGCCCAAATATGGTTTTTACATACCTGTTTTTTTTTTTTTTTTTTTTTTTTTTGTTTTTAAGTTGTTTTACTCTATTTTGATGTCCAATCACACCATGAAAAAGATTGGTGGTGACTCCTTTTAAAATTCTTCTTTTTTGAGGACGTCGGTCGCTCTGCTTCACAGGCACGTGGTGACAATAATTTACAAAATTTTCTTTTTTTTTTTCTATAAATTTTCTCATAATTATTACTAATTACTAATTAAATATAAATAATTATTAAAAAATATTTTTATTTTTATCCTATAATTTTAATAAATTTTTTAACAAAAAATATTTTTCTTTTTAAATATAAATTATATAAAAATATTTTAGATATGATACTATTATTTAAATTGAAATTCTTAATGTAAATTAGAGTACTACATAAAAAAAAATTTAATTGATAAAAATCTTTCTATCTCACTTCCTCCACATGTCATCTACAATTTTTTTTTTAAATTTTAAACTAAAATTACTTATAAATAACAATCCTATCTTTTTTTAGCTTATTTTTTTTTATTAATAGCTCAAATATATATATAATTTTATGATTTGAAGATAAGAAAAAAATATTTTAAACTAACTCGTATTACAATTTAAGCAATTAGTATTTAAAAAAGTTAACGTATTAAAAAAATTGATTTTCAAATTAATCATATTCAAAGTAAAAAGATAAATGATTTCTCCTTCTAAACTTAATATAATAAAATTATTACAATAAATAACATAAATATATAGTATTTTGAACAAAAGTATGTATGATATTCTCATTTTGAATATTGTTAAAAAATATATATTCATTTTGAACTTACTATTTGATATTTTATTTTTAACTTAGTTATTTTAAAACTTCAAAGAATATATTATTTTCAAATTAATCAAACATTAGATAATTCATTACATTGATTAGTTAGAAAAATAAAATCTTAAATTATGCAAAAAAAAAATTAATATAACTTTTATTAAGCTTGGAAAACAAATCTTAAATTAAAATTTTAAAATTGACGAAAACAAGTCTTTAACAAAAATTCTATATTCATAAAATAATATAATTTAAAATTTCAATTGAAGGATTGACGGAAGAAAATCTATATTATTTCTAGAATTGAGAGAATAAAAACATAATAAATTTGAAGTTTATTTGAATCCCTTCAAATTAATGGATTGAAATCTTTCCAAATCACATGTAGTATTTAAAAAATTATTGTAAGACTTTCTTTTATTTGAAAACTATCCAAGGAACGTAAATGAATAATTAATGTGAGAGATATTGAAAAAAGAATATGTGGTATTTTGTTTAATTTTTTTTCTTAATTTATAAAATATACATAAATTAATAAAAACAAAAAATCTCAATCTTAGAATTCGTGGGAACAAATCCTTAATAATGAAAATTTGAAAAATTGTAGAAAAAAACTATACAAAAAAAAAAAAACTAAAATCAACTCAGACTTCAGAACTTCAAGTTTAACAAATCTGTACCTCAAACACAGACTTCAGAACTCCAGACTAAACAATTCTTTGCCCTAAATGTAGACTTCTTAAATCCAGACTAAACAACTTTACACCCCAAACACAGATTTCCTAATTCTCTATACCTACTAACTTCTACTCTCTGCAACTCCTTGCCCCAAACAGTCCCTTAATAGTCAAGCTGGGATGTCAATTTGATTTTTCCTTTATTATATTATATTGTTTGGCTTAGAGCAACTGTGTTGGTCTGTTGGGACAGTCTTGGCTCTCTCCAGCAGCTCAAGTCAAGCAATTGACACGATTAGATCGTAGAAGAATGATGGGGCCTTTAGGTGTCGAATTTGGATTATTCCAAATCTTAGTTTGAATCTTGGGTCTGAGACATGAAATAATAATATCATTTGAGGCGGAACGAAGAAATGGGAGACAATAGTTTAATTTATTTTTTAAAAAAATTCTTTAATTTACCCTCTTTTTAGAATTGTAAGATCATATGGGTTCACTGTTTTTTTGTTTTTTTTTTTTGTTTTTTGTTTTGTTTTTTTGTTTTAATTTTCATCCCATTATTGTTGTGGCTCCATTTTAGCCGTGGAAAGCTATCAAGGTAGATGATTGTGCAGGTAAGAAAGTGTCAGAATGTCACCAATTTATTTTCCCTTTAAATATTTGAGAGTTGTGGGGGTATCTTTTTTCCTATTTTATATATTCTCACAAATATAACGATATTAGAGCAAATGAAATTGTTTTTATTGGCAACATTGATAAAAGAAAAAAAAAACAAAATGTGATTCAAGTGCACATATTAACATCATGTTTTGGAAGGAGTTTTATTAATTTAAGTTTATACCATAGGTTCTTGAAAACTATTTTGAAAAATTACGTACACAAATATTCATCTTACGTACTTTCTATAAGAAAATCTATTTCCCCAATTTACTATTATTGTGTGTTGTCCATATTAAATTTAAAAATTTTAAATAAAATTACGTAGGTCTTTTAAAATAGAAATGATTAATTTAGAACTTAAATTCAAAATTAATTTTAAAAGTTGAGCCAATCTATGGTACATGTGTGTTGTTTATCTCAAATTATAGTTGTGCTAATTTTCCCTCTCAAAACAATGTCATCTAGTGAGAAAATAGTAGTTTCTTCACAATTCAATATGAAATTAAAACAACGTTGTTACAATCCTTTAATTATAATGTCAATTTAATCATCTCTTCTAAATTATTTTATTATTCATGCTCACATATAGTAGTATATTATTGCATTGGTCCATTATTTAGAATGAAAACCAAAAAATAAAAAAAAAATCTAAGTTCAACATCATATAGGGTGGTAGATTTGAACTTTTGACCTCTTAGTCGATGATTTATGTCTTAACCAGTTGAACTACACTTAAGTAAGCATAAAAGTAATTAAGTTAATAGACATAGTGTGTGCACATAAGAACGTTAGATATATTGTCATTAACCTTTTCCCTTTAAACCATGCGACAATTTTGAAATTAATTTTTTAATACAAAAATTTTACTAATTACTTGTTTAAAAAAAAGTAAAAAGAAATACATTTTTAGTTCCTAAATTTTGGAGAAGAGTTCCCTTTAATCCTTATGTTTCAAAATCATATATAAATTAACTTGAGTGGCTATGAAAATGCTTAATTTGTCCCTATTGTTATGATTTTGTAACTCTTTAACAGGGTAGTTGATCAAGATGAAAATTCCCAATTCAACTATAAATTTTAATTATATGATTTAATTACAGTAACCTTATAACTTGTTTTTTTTAGTTCAGCAACTTGTGGACAATGACAGATCTAAAACTTTATGTCAGAGGGGGCACAAGTTCATATCGGTTAAATAAGTTTAGTCCATGAACTTGTAGATTCGTGTTTATATGGCCCTTAAACATTAAAAAGTGACTAATAGATTCCTAAATTTTCGATTTTTGTGTTCGAAACTTCAATTTTGTATTCAATAGGTCCCATACATATTCGAAAAATTTAAAAATTGGATGTTTTATTTGACATAAAATTTAATTTTGTGTCTAATAGGTCCGATTGGACATTTTTTTAACATTAATGTATTTAATTACAAAATTAAAAGTTTAAGGTTCAATTAGAAACACAATTTAATTTTATGTCTAATAAAGCAGTTCATTTTTAACAATTTGAATATGTCTAAGACCTATTAGATTCAAGATTGAAAGTCCATAGATTTATTGGACATTTTTAAAGGACTTATTAGACATAAAATTGAAAAATTAGAGACTAAACTTATAATTTAACCCTCATATAATAGTAAATGCATTGATATATAATATTTAGGTTAAGTAATATAAATTAATTAAAATCTAGTGGACTGAAAATTAAAAAATATATAAACAAAATTAAAAAATAAAATTGAAAGAGCAATCGTAATATATAACAAAAAAATAAAGAAAGTGTAATCAACCAAATTTTTAAAAATAAAATTGCATAGTCTAAGTTTCGAACCCAGATGAGCAAGCCACAGGCGTGAATCTGTATCCGTCCCTCTTGCTAACAAAGCAATTAGAAATTATAGGAATTAGACTGAAAACACATATACATATATAAAAAAGAAAAAATCTGAAGGGGCACACGTGGCCCCAACATGGATTCGCCCCTGCCTGTAGGGTGAGCAGATTCAAACCTTTGTCATTTTGATCAATGATATATGTTTAAACCAGTTGAGCTACGTTTAGATTGACAACCTTATAACTTTAAAAGGGTATTTAATCATCAATTTGAACATAACTTAATGGATAAGACACCTATTACTATTTAAAAAATAATAATAATTTGATCCCCACTCCACAGTTGTTAAACTAATCCATTGAAAATTCACAATTAAACTCAAACCACCATCAAAGTTATAACAATAGGGTTTAATAACAATGATTCTATAACTTTGAGGAAGTAATTGTTCAAACTAAAAATTCCAACATTCTAGTGACCCAATAATTTTGTGATGGCTTTTGAGTTTTTTCCAATTTTGAAAGACAAGTGGACTACTATGATGGAGGATAGTGAAATGAATGATGAATAAGTGACAAATATAATATAATATAATATAATATAATAAAAGAGGTCCATTTTGGACTGCCATACACTTGGTCCTTATATTTGATGTGATTGATGCAACCCGTGAGTGAAAATTATTGAAAATCATATCTTCATCAATTCTCAGCGTCCATGCACTATTCCAAATTATTTCCTTTCAACCTCACAAATCACATTTTTAAAACATAATTTTAAGGGTTTTTATTTCCGTTTAGTTATTATTATTATTATTTTAATATTTTTTGAAATTTTATGATTGTGTTGATCTAAACATAACTAAATTAATCAAGACATAAGTTATTATTTAATTAATCAAGATATTACTAATATTATTTTTTAAAGGTATTCACTTCTTTATTTGTAGTGTTTAAAATTCCACTTACTCTTATAATTAGTTGTGAAATTTTCATGAGAGGTTACATTGTGCTTTTAATTGCATTTTAAATAGGAATATATTTTCAGCTACAATGTATATCATAGTCTAAGTATCAAACTTTAAATTAATGATTTAAGACTTTTGCATTTCCTAGCAAGTATTTGTAAGAGATTTAGGCTTCGTTTGGGATTGTTGTAGCTTTTAAAATAATTGCTGGCAACTGTGTTTTTAGAAAAATCAGATGCATATGAAGTAGATTATTGTTTAGTAAATTTCAATTTTAAACATAAAAAAGCGAGTCAAAATATTAAATTCAAACTAAATTGTTGTGGTTTAGCTATAATTACCAAAGTAGACATATTATTTTACTTTTTGTGTTGAGATAAATTATTTTACTTATTTATATGTTGATATTCAATATATGAATTGTTATAAGTTAATTATTTATATTTTTTTATAACTTTAATTAAAAATTATATTTTTTATTACTTTAAATTATATGATAAAAGGCTAAAGAAAAAAATTAAAAATGTTTAAACCATATTTCTCTTTCTAAAATATTTTCTAAAAAAGATTGGGTTTTTGATTCATAAAGTACATTGTATATACCAATTCAAAGAGATACACCTAAATCAAATTGTGATAGTAGAAAGCAAGCAATCCATAAATTAGATTCAACAAGATTGTGATCCCAAATGCAATAATAAATACCACACAAATTCACTACAAAATGGAAACCCCTAGAAAAAGATATTGATGGAGAATTAGCCGGCAAAATTAGGAGAATGAAAAGTGATGATTGGAGATTTGAGTTGTGAGAGTGAGAGAAGAGATAAACTGCGAAGTGAAATAAAAAACGAATTTTGATTTTGGTTTTCTAAGGTGAATTCACCAACCAAAATGAAGGAAAGAGATAAAAAAAAATTATTGATTGCAACTCTAGATTTATATAAATTTGTTTTTCTCTTTTTCTTTTTTCTAATTTTTCATCCAAATGTATGGGTCCACTAGAACTAGAGCAAGAAAGACAGGGAAAAAAAAAGTCTAAATAACACAAAATATCTAAAGAAGAAAATTAGAAGAAGAAGAATTTTCACTTGAATTTGCTTCAAGTTTAGTAATGTTGGAGTTGCACAGAGGAATTAATTGCGTAAAAAGAAATAATATACAGAATGATATTAGTGACTAGAGAAATTGTTAAAAAAAAAAAAAGGCTTCTGACGAAAAATTAAAATCAGAAGCTACAATTGAAGAGATTTTGAAAATCAAAAGAGCTGAAAAGTGATTTTCTATAAATTTCAAAAAAATCAATTTTACCAAACACCGTAAATGATTAAGATTTTTTCTGAATTATTTTTACGTGTTCTCACTACAATCCCAAACACACCCTTAATTTTAAACTATTCTCTTTGAGCTCTTTATATTATATTGTAATAATTATTTCCAATGAACAATTTGTGGGAACATTAATCCTTAAAGCTCCTTAATTAATCAATGCCTTACTCTAACATATTTCATATCATATCAAATTACTATTTAAGATAGTAAATAAATAAAAGAATTACTTCTTTATTAATTTACAAACTTTTGTTTAATTTTCAAATCAGAAACAAACCCTATTGTGAGAGTAAATTTCATAAAATTATTTTAGAAGAAACGTCAATCATTCTTAAGAACAAATGAAAACAGAAAAGGGGAATATGAATAGTAAAATAATTAACAATGACCCAAAATCATTTTCCTCTCTGAGACAAAAGTCCAGTAAATTTATTGGTGATTTAACATGATATCAAAGTAGGAGTCGAATCCCTGTAATATCATTTCCTCCTCAATTAATATTGATTTTCACTTGTTAGGCATCTTATAAATTTTCAAGCCCACAAGTGAGAGAGAGTGTGTTAGAGTGTTGATATAATTAAATTTACCATAACCCATCACACCTGGACACTTCATTATTAAAAATGGTTACTTCAACATGCTATCCTTTCTCTAATTTTTATTTTTTATTTATATATATATATATAAAAGTTTTCTAGCTTCACCCATCCTTGTTGTGGGTCCATTGTTGAAAAGAAAACCGTTGAATCTTATTAAGGTAGATGATTGTGTAGGTAACAAAGATTGTCACCAAAAAGCATTAGTGATAGAGTTGCCCTTAAGGCTGGCCATGATCGAGTCTAAATCATAGTGTCACATGGTTGGCAGAGTATGGCCGTAATAATTGGTATCAGAGCCATGTCCCAAATTTAGCCATGTCTGTGTGCAATCCCGAGTGGCTAACAAAGATGGTAAACCCCAGTGACATAGTCCAAGTAATCTGTTGTTAAGCTCTATTAGATAGGCGGTGTGCCTCAAAGAAGAATAGCTAGCCTGGATAAGAGCAAACACTCGTTGAAGCTAGAAAGATGCATGGATAAATGACTATTTAAGGAGAGACTCGAATGGTATGTGACTAAAGTTTCACATTAGCTAGATAAGGTAAAGATCATGGAAATGGTACAGTCACCAACTTTTTCCCTTTTAAATATTTGAGAGTTTTAATTTTCTTTTTTTCTTTGTTTTGGTCAATAAAATATGATAAAAAGCTTGTTGAAGGCTCAATCAAATATAATTATTAACTAGACCTCTACATTTTATAATAGTAGTGGCCAGAGTCGATCTCAGGGATTAGATTTCTTAGCTTAATTAAGTATCATAGTTACTAGTGCTCAATTTTATCTAGATAACCAACAATAGATGAAAATCAAATTAAAACCTAAAATAACTATTTACAAGGTTGGAGACACTTTTAGAGGGAACCTTCTTGAAACAATGATTTAATTCCGTAAAACCAATTTGGTTATATAAAAGAGATAATTTACATAAATAACAATTATAAGCCAAGAAATTACCCAAATTATTAGTTGACTTTTCCAAGCCCAACTAAACCTCATGCTTAGTGATAAATCAACATTCCAGTCTATTTTTATAACTAAACATGACATTAAATAAAGTTCTTTTGTTGGCTTCTATAAGCAAAAACTCCTTTCCCATGCAAGAATTCACTAACAGTTATACATTCAAATATAAATTCGAGTCCTTCTTTTTCAAGCTAAAACCCAAATTTATCAAAACTAAACTTTGGCCAAACGATTAAACAATACTCTCCAAAATGCATAAATAAATTGCTATAATATAAATATCTCTAAAAATAAACCAAACGAATGAAAACAAACCAAGTTCAAGACAAGAGTCAGTCTCTCAAAATTCACCAATTACAGGTTAAAACTCAAGTAAACATCTAAAAACAAAACCTACAAAATAAATAAGGAAGAAGGAAAAAACTCTCTGACGCGTGCCACACTCGTTCTTGTCTTGAAATGTCGTGATCTCGAGCCTTGAATGTCTTCCTTAGCTCTCAAGAGTGATCCCTTAACCCCAACTATGAGGTAAAAATCGAATTCACATCGGTTCCTCTCCAAATGGTCTCCCCGAATCCGTAGCCAAAATGTTATATTTATAATCATCGGGATAGCGTTGAGACGATAGGGACAGCGTCTCGACGCTGTAACTTAATTCGCACAATGAAGAAGGAAAATTGGGGTAGCGTTGAGACGTTATACGCAGCGTGGAGACGCTAAGGATGGAAATTAGCCAGGCGAGTGCTTTGGGCGTTGAAACGCCCAAAAGTAGTGTTTCAACGCCTCTCCTTCGAGAATGTGAGCTTTGCTTGACTGCGTTGACAGCATTGAGATGCTATGAGACGCTATGGACAACGTCTCAACGCTGTCCTCTCGGGTTCCATTACTACAACTTAAAGTCTTCTTCTCCATTGCTCCGAAACATGCATTTGCGCTGCAAATACTCAATTATCTTTCCCAATTGCTCAATTTGATCGAATCCTACAAATTGAATATATTACGTAGATGAAAGTACACTTTAACACCTCAAACTAGCAAGAATATAAGCCTAAAAATAGCACACTTTTGTGTGCTATTAAAAAGACTAAAAGAAAATTATTTCTGAAACCATTTTTTGAAACTTTATTATTATTTTTTTTTTAGTTTATTCTCACAAATATATCGTACTAGAACAATTGAAAATTCTTTTGGCAACATTGAAAAAATGTGATTCAAGCGCACATTAACATCATGTTATAGAAGGAATTTTATTTATTTAACTTAGGTTCTTAGAAACTATTTTGAAAAATATTTTCCCAAATATTCAGCTTCTTCCTTTCTATAAGAGGATCTATTTCCAATTTTCTATTATTGTTGTCCATGTTCTGTTTAAACTTTTTTAAAGAAACGTAGATCTTTTTAATAGAAATGATTAAATTTATAACTTAAATTTAAAATTTAAGAGTTCAGACTATAATGTGAGATAACCAAAACACATTAGCTATGGATAGTCTCAATTTTATTTATTTATTTTTTAAAGTTGAGACTATCTATAGCTAATGTGTTTTGCTTATCTCAAATTATAGTGTTACTGTCAAAGTGAGCTTAGTTCAACTGTAATTGGCATGTACCTTCGATCAAGAGGTCTAAGGGTTGAATCTCTCATCTCTAAATGTTGTTGAACTAAAAAAAAAATTATAGTGGTGCTAATTTTCTCTCTCAAAACAACGTCATCTTTAGTGAGAAAATAGTAGTTTTACAGATCAATATGAAATGAAAATAAACAACATCGTTTTAATTCTTGAACTATGATGTCAATTTAATTATCTCTTCCAATTTTCTTTTTATTATTTCATGTTCCCATATAGTTGTATTATTGTATTCATCTAAAGTTATTAAAATTCTTTTTTAGTACAAAAGAAAAGTTATTTAGTAGACACGTAGTGAACATAATAAAGTTAGATATATTGTCATTACTATTTTTTTCCCTTTAAACTATTTGAGAATAATTTTTTAATTAATTGTATTTTTTTTTAAAAATAAACAAATACATTCTTGGGCAGAACTTGAAGAAAAGTTCCCAATTAAATCCCGAGGTTATAAAATACTTAATAATGTTGGTCCCTATTAGCTCTATTTTACAAAAAGAAGACATGTAAATTTTTACTTCATTCAAATATTGATATGAAAAAAAAAGTTATTTTTATAATATTATTTTAAGTAATGTGGCAAAAAATTGTAAAAAAAAATATCGACTTAAGCATAACTCAACTGATTAAGGCATATACCATTGACTAAAAGATCAGAGTTTCGAATTCTCCACCTTCACATGTTGTTGAACTCAAAAAAATAATTCTCCCCTCTCTAGGGAGGAGAGATAAAAGTTCTAATTTAAAGAAAAAAAATCCAAATTTAAAACTCAATAAATTATTGAAGAAGGTTGCCACAATATAGATGACAGTTCTTTACTATTTAATGTATGAAAGAGGAACTAAGAAAAAATACTTCAAATATGTATCTAATAGTTATTAGGGACATGTAGTGGTGGATACAAGATTTTATGTCAGGGGGCACAAGTTCATATAAATGTAATTTTAGATGCGTTGATATAATATTCAAGTCATGTAATATTGATTACTGAACTATAAAAAACAATTGCATATGATATCGATTTGTTTAATATAGAAACTAAAAATATGACTTTATATATACATAAATTTAAATTAAAAAGAAAATCTAATTGAATTATCAAAATAAATATACTAGAAAAAAAAAATGAAACTGAAATAGGCCATTTTCTAAAATTGAGTTAAATTTCTTTATATGAAATTAGTTTTCTAAAAACAATTTATCAAAAATTTAAAATTATTTTTAACTAATTCTATCCTATTGATATATATATCAAAAACTCAATTCATATTCTTTTTAGGATAAAATATGATTTTGGTCCTTATACTTTGGGACTTATTCTATTTTCGTTCATATATATTCAAATGTTCAAATATAATTGTTGTACTTTTAATAATTTTAAAAATAGTCTCTATACGTCTATAGTTAACTTTCATAAAATAAATTTAACCTTTATTAGCCTTCGCTTGATAAATTTTGAAAACATACTAACATGGTGTCTTTTCTTGATGAAAATGATTATTATTGTTTTACCAAATGATTATTATGATTATAAAAAGTATCTTCAAATTAATAATAAGAACTAATTTGAAGATTTATTGAAAATACAAAGACTAAATTTGAATATTTGAAAGTATATATGAACTAAAATAGAATGAGTCCCAAAGTACAATTATCAAAATAGTATTTTAACCTTATTTTTATCTCATAGATGAATTTAAATTTATTAAAGGAATGAATCTTGTTTATTATATTTATTTTGAGAATTGAAAATCATGTTTATTAGATAGGTTCGGTGATAAAAAGTTTAAATAGAAAGATAACAATCTTATTTTTATTAATTAAACATGGGATAAGCTTTTGGGTTGATTGGTAATTTAACATGGTATCAGAGCAGGATGTCCTGTGTTCAAACCCCTGCAAAGTTGTTTCCTCCCCAATTAATATTGATTTCCACTTGTTGGGCCTTTCACAAATTTCCAAGCCCACAAATGAGGGGGGTGTTAAAGTGTTGATATATAATTAAATTTACCATAACCAATCAGCTTAAGCTTTTGGGGTGTGTTCGACTAGAAATTTGGTCAATCAGAAATTGTCATGTCATTACTTAAAATTAGCGACAAAATTATTTATTTAATTAGAGAGTATTTAAATTTGCAAGTATCCCTAAATTAAATTAAGGCAAATCCAAATATGTAATTGGGTTATATGAAATTTGGGCAAGTTTTAGACAAAGCCCAAATGGGAGGCCCTAATCCAGCAAAGTCTAGGCCCAAGGTCAATAAAGGTCAGACCAGAGAGTCTAAGCCCAAAGTCAACCATGCACAATCTAAGAGACCTAACCCAAAGTCTACCAAGCCCAGTCCAACGGTCAGGCCCAAGCCCACTTGGGGGCCTTAGAGAAATCTATAAGTAGAGAGCTCCCTCATCCATTTTGGGAGTTTAGAAACTTTACTCTCCAGAGAACTTAGAGAGAATTGTGAGTAAAGAAGGCCAAAATCCTTGAGCGTTGAATCTCCCCAAAGTCCTTAGGTGCTGAACGCTCCAAAACAAGTTCTTAGGTGCTGAATCTTCTTTGAAGACCAAAGACTCTTCAAGCCCAACCCTTTGGTGTCGAACACTCTGTGAAGACTAAAAACTCTTCCAAACCTCCAATCTCGAGAACAAGTGCTCTAGCCCAGTGTTACACATACAAGAGAGAGAATCAGAGGATTATACTTAGAGATTGTACACCCCACAATATTAATACAATATAAATTTTATTTACACGTGTCTTATTTCTTTGTTGAAATTACGTATGAATAGAGTGATTGGTGATTTAACAATTTTTACTATAAAGAGTCTAAATTATTTAGTTTGAAAAATATATATTTTTTATTTCTTTAGTTTTAACATGAAAAATGTATTTTTATTCATCAAAATCAATTTTGCACATCATGGAGTTCAAGTTACTACCTACCAAAATAAAATATGCAAATCGTCAGACTCGAAAAAAGGAATAGGCAGGGGTATTCAATAATTTTTCCAGAAACTCTCTCGGATCCCTCCCTCGCTGCCAATTTTTTAAGAAAAATTGAACATTCTTCACTTATGCCCAAAAAAATAGAACAAAAGAACAAAAGTATTCTCTTAATAATCATTAAAATCAAAGTCTCTTATTATACTCAACTTTGGATAATCCAACTAAAAAAACTTATGAAACATAATTATATAAAATGTTTGAACTTTTTTAGGCAAAAGACTAGGTAAATAATGTACTATTTAAAGTTTAATCTTGATATAGTTGACCGACTTGAGTGTAGCTTAACTAATTAAAGTATTATATATTTGTTCTCTCAAGGATAGGTGTTTGAATCTCTACTCCACATTATTGAACTTAGAGGAAAAGGAAAAGAAAAAACTCATGTACATCGTGAAATTATTAAATTTATATTATACGATGTGAGAGATTTTTCCAAAGTAAAAAAAAAAAAAATAATGATTTCCGTGCGTACTTTAATCACAGTAACTTTCCAAATATCTCAACATAGACTTTGAAATCTATAATGGGTACTATGGCATTCAAAGAAACTATGACCAAGGGGTCCAATTCATATTGAACCAAGATACTGAAGATTAAATTGGCTAATGACACAATTGAAATTTCAAACTTGGATCTGGTATTTTTTCTGTTACTTCAAACTAACCTAGCTAGCTACTTCCCAGGAAACTACTGATATAATCAACTACCTAGATCTCTCTTTTTTATACTGCATTCTTTTCATCAAAAACACTTATCACTAAAACTTGTCAACTATTTATTTTTTTGAAAACAAATTCTCTTCTCTCTCTTTTTGCATTCCTCTCTCTTACTTGTCAAAACCATAATAACGGTGGGTAGAAGATCTCTACTGCCCCGTGTTAAAAAAATTAACTTATTTTGGAGTTGGTTGTTGTCTTAAATCTCTCATGGTCCATTAATTATGGATTATTTGGACTTAGCTATTCATTGAAGTTCTATAATTTTAGGAAAAGAGAATTTTAATTAAATGTTCAATTCAAAGGTTTAGGGATTGAATTTTTTGATAAGATTCTTTTCCAAGTTCAAAAAGGAACTCAAAATTCCCTTTTAATTAGATGTTCTCCAAATCTTTTAGGATCCTTATTTGGAGGTTTTGGGGAGTTTAAATTTGGATTTTTGTTTAGCTAAAAGAAACGGCTTAAGGAACTTAGTAAAAAACAAAACAAACCCTAGCCATATATTTCCCTCTTCATCTTCTTCCCTTTCTCACACACAACCAACCGCCCCTCTCTCTCTCTTTCGTTTTCTTCACGTTCTTTCTTCACCATGCAACCCATAAGCAGGCCGTCGACAGTCAGTCTACAAAGACCCACGCGACAGCAGCACCTTCCGGCAAAGTGACCCACGCGTTCTCCTTCATTTCCACAAGGTATGTTGCATACCCATGCCCAATCGACCTTAGTTTTGGATTACCCATGCCTTAAACATCTTTGTTTTACGATTTTAGGCTTCTTTGGACATCGACCAATTGCATTCGAAGAAGTTTTGTGTTGAAGTCGCGTTTTCTAGCAAGCCTTCGATCTGTTTGGCGCTGTTTGGTAAGTTTTGACATGTTTTAAACCCTTTTGAACTCCTTTCAAGTGTTGTAATTTAGGTTCTAACTCATAGAGACCTTCAATTTGCAGTTGAAAATCGATTCGAACATCTTCGAATAGCAAACATCAAGTGTACGGACTCTTTCAGTACTTTTAATGACGGACTTTTAATGACAGACGAACGTTTAATGACAAACAAACTTTTAACGACAGTGTCTGTCATTAAAAGTTGTCCGTCATTGTAGGCTACGATGACATATTACTTTTAATGACGGGCAATGTCCATCATTAAAAGTCTCTCGTCATCGTAGCCTACAATGATACACGAAAAGATGTCAGGCACCTGTTCGACATCATTTCCCTACAATGACGAGCAATGCACGTCATTAAACCTCAAATTTGTACTAGTGTTGGGGTTTATTCGAACATGATTCAGCAAGGCGTTAGGCCTGTTTGTGCAAGGTTAGCACCCCTTAAACTCATTCAGACTAAATTAGAGTATCTTAGATTAGTTTCTAATGCTCGGATACTTTTTAATTGTAGTTTTGAATACTTTCGACCATGAACCATAGCATGAATAGCCTTGTTTTGGTTTACTCATAAACCATCAAAGTCAGTTTAGCAAAAAGTAGTTGATTCGAATATCGACCAATGAGGTTTCGAGCTATTTTGGTAAGTTTTAGCACATTTCATTCCCTTTTGAATCTTGTTTAAGGTGTTGTAAATTTGTTCTAACACTTGGATAACTTTGGCTGTAGTTTAGATTGGTTCTAAAGAATTCACTTTAGTGTTTTAAGGTCGTATCTACGTAAGTATACCCCTCGTTGAACTTGTGGTAGTTGTTTAAAGGACTTTCGAACTAAGTATGGTCTCTGAAACTTATTCCCTTGGTTTAGGAACCCTTGGAATATTTTTAGGAGCACTTTAGGTAACTAGTTTCTACTTGGTGGATCTGTTTGATTGTGTGCAGCATGATATATGTTTTCTTGCTTGATTTGTACGCATTATATCCATCCTATGTTTTTGAGCTTTTGACGAGCATGCTTGAATGACTTGTGAAGTTTATGTGAGCTTGAAAAATAAGTATGAGCATTTTTGTTTGGCATGAGACATGGTTTAGTAGCATGCTTAGGTAACATGCATGTGGTGAGGTTGTGAGAAGGTCATCGGACCTTATCAGCTTACTATGGAATATAGGATGAGTACCAGTGCACCTTAGGTACAAATGGTCGAGGGGTGTGTGGTATTGTCACCATTGGAATAAGAGGAGCCATAGGAACAAATGGTCAATGGTCGATGTGATGAGTCTATAAAGCATGTGTTGGGCGCCTGGAAAAGGGCCAATGCATTGCTAAGTCATCGATGCACCTTGGATACAAATGGTCAAGGGGTGATGCACAGTTCGAGGCCTTGGTAACATTGGTCAAGGGTTGAATACCGAGCTCCGTAGAGAAGTATTGAGGCTATGGTAATAGTTCGATGCTTCCCGAGGGATTAGTCTTGGAGAGCCTTGGTGAGGGCTAAACATTAGTGTTGAGTAAAAACTGAGTGAGCATGACATGATGCGAGAATTCATGTGTTAGGTGCATGGCGTGATGCAAGAATTCATGTGTTAGTCGAGTCTTATGCGTATTTTACTTGCTTATGTATATTGAGTTTGTTGTTTATGTTATTAATGTTGATAAGCATGTTTGAATGCATGTGAATAGCATGTTGATTGCATTGATTGATGCTTGGTGGCTCACTAGGTGTGAGCTACTTACTAAGTACTTTTATATTGACTCCCCCCCAACCAACCAGTTTTGTAGGTTTAAGTCTCCATGACCTTGGTGATGCAGAGGAGACATTGGAGGAAGACCATTGCTTAGCTAGTTCTATTACTTTTTAGCTAGTCTTTATTCTTTTAGCTAGCCACATTATATCTTCCTGATAGTTTGTTTTAGTTTGGAAACTACGATGTAAGAATGACTATTTCCTTTAGTAATTGTTCTATTTATCAAAAGTTGAGCTTAAGTGAAAATCAAGATGTTGTAGTTTCATTATTTAAGTCGGTTGTTTATGACCAAGAAGTTTAATAAAGTTTCGTTTTGTTTTGAAGTTTGAGCTAGTCCCATGCATACTTGTAGTTTGGGGGACGTTGTGTTGTATATGGATATGGAAGTGTGTTTTCTTGTCTAATAAGTGACAGCAAAAAATTTTGGGTAACTCTTAGTTATGCTGTTATGCTGCTGAAATTTTTGAGGCATACCGGTTGTAAGTTCAATAGCGTTTCCTAAGTCAGGTTAAAACTTGGAGGCATTACATCTACTAACTAAAGATAGAAGGTAAGTTTTGTCTGACAATTAAATAGATGCAATCACTTGAGCATAGTTTGAAAGAGGCTCATCAAACGCCCTATCTCACAACCATTATTTGCTCCTAGTTGGAAATAATTCTTTTTTTTTAGTTCAACAAAATGTAGAGTAGGGGATTTGAACCTAGCTCTAACGGCCACTTGGTCGGAAGCATGTGTCTTATATACCAGGTTGGTTCTTATTGAAAATAATTCACATACACTAAGAAAAACAAAATTAGGCATAAATGACATAATTATATCCTTTCAAACTTATGTTATACACCAAGTGATGCACAAGGGATGTGTGATATTTAAAATATTACACAAAAGTAAACTTCCAATATTAATATATCGTCCATACAAATATTATCTTAAACATGGGCACCACAATCACGACAACACTTATTTAATTGATACCTACTTCTCGTCCATCACTTTGGAACTTGAACTTGGGTGGCATAAATTCAGTTGTTGGTAGCCGGTGGCTTGTTGTGGTGAAGTGCTTTTTTGTATGGTGGTTTATTGGAGAACTTGAATTTCTTATCTCCTGCCGATGAGTCGGTGGCCGGAGTCACTTTCTGGTGGGTCTCCGGCGGATACCCTCTATCTGGTGGAGGGCATTCTCCGTAACCGCAGGTAGGATTTCGATAAAACGGCGGCCGATAATCATAATAGGGCGGCTGGTAATAATATTGAGCAAGGGCTTGAGTGGTAAGAAGCACCACTCCAAGAAGAAGCACACCCAAATATTTCACATACATCTTCTTTTCTAGCTCTCTTTGGGTTTGATTTCAAAGCAAACTTGTTGCAAAAACATAAAAACTTTGTTGCCCTTTTATACCAAACCTTTGTGTCATTTTTGCAATTCATTTATTATATGGTTTAACTTTGCAATGAATTTCTCGTCCTCAAATCCAATTTCTTGTTAGAGTACAATTTGATTGGACCAACTTTTGTCATTAGATGGTCATAGCGTAATTTGATTGGACCAATTCATGTCATCGGTTAAGTTGAAAAGAAAAATTATGTCATGTAGGTTTATCATCAGTTTCTACTGATTCACTAATATTATGCCATGTTTATCAACCATCAATTTTAACATTCAACAACAATGAGTGTCTAAATTGAAAATTGTTAATGCATAAAAAATTCAATTGAAGCCTTTTAAATAATATGATTAAATTTAAAAAAGAAATATTGAGACATTAAAGACTAAAACATATATTTAACTCAAGTGGTTGATATCACCGTCAACTTGAACACATCAACTGGTTAAAATATTGTATCATCAACCAAAAGACAATGAGAAGTTCGAATTTTTAACATCCATATAGTTGAACTAAAAATTGAAAAAAAAAAAAAAAAAAAAAGCGGCCAACGACCACACTTTTTTTTTCCCTTTTTTTTGAATAAAAAGAAAAAGACCACACTCTTTTACAAAGAGAAGTGCGAACTAGGAGTTATAAAAGTATCTTTAATTCTATTTCAACTATTTAAAATCGTACGTACGTAAAGTTTTTTTTAATGAATAATACTAATACATCACGTTAACAAATACCCAATTATCACCGTCGAAAGTATAGAAATCATAATTTTTTTTTTTGAGTGACAAATATGTCATTTTAGTGGGCCAAAATTTTATAGAAAATTCTCCCTCCAACTCAATACTAAAGATTTTTCCTCTGATAATATTGCTAACAAAAATATGACGTTGACTCAGTGGGCCACATAGGTGGACTTGAAAGGAAAGTGACGAAAATTTGAGGAAAAAAAATCTATCACGAAGAACATAATGTCGTCTTCCATTAGAAACAACATTGGTCTTTGAATTTTGTTGTATAGTATTACCACAAGAGAGATTCCAACTTTTGATTTATAAATAATGTTAATAGTGCTTTAATTAGTTCTTTTTTTTTTAGTTCAACAATAAGTGGGGTGGGGTGCTTGGAACCTCTGACTTTCTTAGTCGAAGATACACGTCTTATGCTAGCTGAGCTATGCTCAATTTGGCAATAATGCTTTAATTAGTTAAATTATGCTTAGATTAACTAATTTATTTTATTCTCTACTTGCAAATTTTTTTTTTATTCTTTATATATGTTTGTGTTTATATGCTCTATATAGAGTAGCATGAAGGCAGAGTGAAGAAGACGTAATAGGAGTAATTTGATATCTTAGCTTGTCTTAAATTTGAAAATTTATATAAAGAAATGAAGATTAATATTTTAGAGCTTTTCCTCACTTGCACAGTCTAAACTTTTCAAATGGTATATATAAATAGGTTAGACGATGAATTTTTCCATCCACTGAAAAAAATATCTAGCGTTGCCTTAAGTAGCATCATTGTTGTGGCTCATAATTATTTGAAGATTATTTGGAAAGAAAGGCAATCAACGATAATGCTTAAGTTCAGATCTATGCCTTAACCAATTGAGATTTGTTTAAATTGACAATTCTCTAATCTCTTGTAACTATGGAAATAACGAATGATAATGCATGGTTGCACTCCCTGTAATGAGTCTATCTTCATTACCACACTTTTGAATATATACCACACTTGATTTTAGAAATTAGGTAAAGAAAAAGTATGGTCTAAAGGCTAGATTTACACCACAATTTAAAAAACCATGGTCTAAAAGTTAAACTTTACATCACCAATATGAGCATAGTTCAACTAGCATAAAGTATGTATCATCGGCCAATAGGTTAGAGGTTCGAATCCCCACCCCACATATTGTTGAACTAAAAAAAAAAGTTCAACTTTACACCACTTTTTAAAAAAAATTTGTGGTTATTGTCCAATTGTAGGTCTACTTTATTCCAGGGTTAAAAAAACTGTTGTCTAAAATGTAATAATAAACCATGGTTAAAAAAACTATGTTCTTGCCCAAGTATAGGATTACTTTTAAACCACAGTTTTAAAAATTGATCTGTAAAATTCAAATATATACCACCGTTAGAAAAAATTGTGGTGTATAATTTAATTATGGGGTTACTATATAGAGTTTACAAAATTGTAGTCTATAGACTACAATTAAGAAAAGTTGTGGTCTATAGTCCAATTATAGAATTATTTTGGACCACAGTTTAAAACACCATGATCTAAAATACATTTGTAGACCACAACTAAGATAAATCGTGATCTATAATTCACAGTTTACTTTAAATGTATATAAAAGTGTTGTATTATATATACATTCAAAGTACTTAACATTCTAGACAATATGATACATACTCTTCACTTGTACTTTACATTTATATGTAACAATCTAGGCAATATAAGATATATACATAGTAACTTATACTTAATATCATATGCAATATAATATATACCCTTCAATTGTTTATTCGTCATCTATACTTGCAATGATTGGGCAATATATTACCTAAATAATACACACCATCAGAAACTCCAAATATTATATGATGAACTAGAAATCTATATTCTATGATTATTTTATATACACTCCAAATCAACTAGAAATATACCTCTGTTGATTTTATCGAATCTTCTCTGTTCCAAAATTGCAGGAAACAATCCTTCACCGTCGGAAGAAACTGCCAAAGTTCAAGTCGCCAGAAAACTAAATGCTACCAAATGCTTGCCCTTGCTGTCCAAAAATTGCCGGAAAAGAAATCACCAATGGTTAAAACGCTCGCCCTTGTTCAAACACCAATCGTCAGTAAATTGTTCAGGAAAATCATTCAGGGAAAGAAAACACCAATCACAGGAATGCTTGCCGGTACAAAACACCAATGGCTGGAACGCTCGCCCTTGCTGTTCAGAACATAGTAGCCGGAGACTAAAAGTCAGTCGTCGTCGTAACCGCTCTCCGTCTATGATAGAAGTCGTCGACGTCGATGTAAGAAGCCGCTCGTCGTTGAAGAATCCAACCATCGGAGGTTCTACAGAATATCAAAGGAAGAAGACGTTCACGCTACCCTAGATGGTCTGAATTGATTAGAAGGTGAAAAGTGTCTGAGGGAATATAGAATCTCAATAGTTATGGTAAATATCTCCCTATAGTTTCTCTTTTCTAATTTTCAATTTTACAGTAATTACAAATAAACAAAAGGGGTAAATACGTACTGTCAAAGATAGTTTTGGCTTCTATTGGCTTGGGCAATGACAAAGCTGAAAATATTGTCAAATTGAGTCATTTGTGTAAAATTGGGTTCCAAATGTGCTCTATTCATGTAGTGAACCCAAAAAAAAATTGGACAAATAATTTAGCCCATTGATAACTATTTGGGTCCCGTTTAAAAACAAAGCCAAGTTTTGAAACTAAAAAAAAAAAAGTAGTTTTTGAAGACTTATTTTTGTTTTCTAAATTTGGTTAATTAAGAATTCAAGTGTTTCCTTAAGAAAGATGAAAATAATTATAAAGAAAAAAAAACCAGAAACCAAATGGTTAAGCTCCGTTGATAACTATTTGGTTTTTTTTTATTTTTCGTTTTTGAAAATTGTGCTTATTTTCTTAACATTTCTATCCAATGGGCTTCATCTTTCTTAAGAAAACATTAGAATTCTTAGCCAAATTTCATAAACAAAAACAAATTTTTGAAAACTACTTTTGAATTTTCAAAACTTGCCTTAATTTTTGAAAACATAGATAAAAAGTAGATAACAACATAGAGAAATTCATAATTAGAAGTAATATTTATAAGCTTAATTTTATAAGCTAAATAAATGATAAAATCATTTGAGCATAGTTGGTAAGAGGACCCTACTAAAAGGAACATATGTAAGAGTCGAACGCTCACTCTTAGCAGCATTATTTTCTCTAGTTTGCATAGTTCACAAACACTAAAAAAAAAAAAGATATATATAAATGACAAAATCATATTCATTCAAACTTAGATTATACAAGAAGCGACACATAATGCATTGATATTGCACCCAGAAGGGATGTGTCATATTTAAAATATTACACAAAAGTAAACTTCCATTCCAATCGTCCATCCAAATATCATCTTAACCATGGACACTTATTTATTGGATACTTATGGTGTCTCGTCCATCACTCCAAACTTAGGTGTGGGTGACATTCAGTTGGAGGTGGGTGGATCTTTCTTGTACGGTGGTTTGTAGGACTTGTATTTCTCACCCTCCGTCGGTGAGTCGGTGCCGGAGGGAGTCACTTTCTGGTGGGTCTCCGGAGGCGGTGGGAAGTAGTAATATGGCGTGTAGGAGTAGTAACCGGAAGGTGGCGGAGGAGACCTGGTTGGGTAATAATATGGCGGGTAGTAATTATATTGAGCAAAAGCTTTACTGGTTAGAAGAACCACTCCAAGAAGAAGAATGAGCACATATTTCAGAGACATTTTTGTGGATTCCTTCTTTTTTTTTTTTTTTTCTTTGGGTTTCACTTCTTGTTCTTGCTTGTGACAAGCTCAAACCTTTTGGTGCCCTTTTATAGCAAAACTTGCAGTTATTTATGCAATTGATTAATTATTAAGGGTATGTTTGCGAATAAGAGTTTTTTTGGACCACAGATCAAATTATAGTTGATGATTATGAATCTTGAACTTAAATAGGTGGAAAATTAATTTGTTTGATTTTTTTTTTCAAAAAAATCAATGAGTTGTGGAGAGCAAGATTTTAAATGGGATTTCCATGTGTTCATGTGCTTGACATCGCAAGAATGAAATACTTATTTGTTAATTTAAATATTTTTTTTAACAAATTTTCTATATTTATAATTTTTTCAGAAATATCTATCGACATCAACATTTTATTGATATTTTCGTTGATATTTTTGTAAAATTGAGACCTCAGCATTTTTGTCGACATCTATATTTAAAATTTTAATGGTTAGTAGTAGTATGTAATTTTGTAGTTAAATGATGCTATTTTGGGGGTGCACTCTCGTACTTCTAGTTATGTTAGATAAGCAAGAGTGTTTTGGTATTAAACTTAGACACTTATTTAGTTCTCTTGATGTCTTGATTAGGTTCCTGTTATTGTCATGGTTGGATTTGATTATTTTTGTAAGTACCTTGAGTGACTGAGGTACTTACAGATGTTTTGTTAGTTGGAAGTCTTTTTATTGATGTATTTGTTGTATTTTACTATTTATTTAAGTTTTAAGCTCATTTAGTTGGAATTAGAAATATAAGATTATAATTGACTCATTGAATTTAGTATATATATATATATATATATATATATATATATATAAACTTTTTCAATAATTAATGCTATGTTTTTCTTTTTAAATAATTAATAAGTTTAGTATGCCTGAATATATTTTTCTTCAAGTTATTAAAAAAAGATAACAATAAATTCAGATAATTATTCTATATCTCCTTATTTTTAAAGAATAGATTATATATCTAGAGAAACAAAGGATAAAATATATTGATTACGTTAAATTACAAATTTAGTCTCTATATTTAGATGAGTTGTATCTAAACTTTTAATTTTAGTAAGTCTATATCAATAACACACTATATAAATATCAACTTAATATGCTTATTATAATAGATTACATGGGGTTCCATCTCAAAACCAATTGGCAATGAGAGGAGTAGCCCATGTATCTTATAAATCGTGAGGTCTCTCTTCATTTTTCCAATGTGGAATCCTCAACATGCCCCCTCAAGATCGTGCCTCTTTAGGTTCATCATTCTTGAATCGGATCCCAATTTTTGGACCGAATACCCGTTTGGGTTTAATGGGCTCTGATACCATAATAGATTACATGGGGTTCCATCTCAAAACCAATTGGCAATAAGAGTAGTAGCTCATGTATCTTATAAATTGTGAGGTCCCTCTTTATTTTTTCAATGTGGGATCCTCAACATGCCCCCTTAAGATGGTGCCACTTTGGGTTCGCCATTCTTGAATCGGATCCCAATTTTAATTTTTAGACCGAATACCCGTTTGGGTTTAATGGGCTCTGATACCATATCAAGATTACATGGGGTACTCCTCTTATTGCCAATTGGTTTTGAGATGGAACCCCATGTAATCTAATATGGTATCAGAGCCCATTAAACCCAAACGGGTATTCGGTCCAAAAAATTAAAATTGGGATCCGATCCAAGAATGGTGAACCCAAAGTGGCACCATCTTGAGGGGACATGTTGAGGATCCCACATTGGAAAAATGTAGAGGGACCTCACAATTTATAAGATACATGGGCTACTTCTCTCATTGCCAATTGGTTTTGAGATGGAACCCCATGTAATCTAATATATTAGACTAACGAAGAAGGATCTAGTACGAAGTGGCACAAGAATAAGCCAACCAGCTTATAAGAGTAGACAAACAAAATATAATTTGAATCAAGTTTTTTTTTTTTATCCACTCACTCAAATTTTATATTCAATTGGTCTACTTTCATATGCTAGTTGTAATCATCAAATGTGGGATTAAACTAGTCTTTATTATTCCAATCAATTCATGACGTCAATATTTAAATAATGATTTAATGTTAGAAATTTATTCAAATTAAAATTGAAAATTCAGGAAAAAACTTTTTAAGTTTAGATAGTTTAGTGAGACCAAAAATTGTGAAAGCAAATTTATAAAAAAAAAACCATGTTATTAATACCCAAGTGCTATTCCACATCTCAATTCCCCAATCAAATCAAACTACAGTCGCCATAAAGGACCACTCTTTTTACAAAGACGAAGACCTAAGAAAATCAATTATAAAGTTATTGATAAAACTAATTTTGTTATTATCAAAGTTTATTAGTAATCACAAAATATCAGCTCTAATTCTATTTCAACTATTTTAAATCACTGAGTAATGGTTGAAAATAGCTCAAAAATGACTTACTTTAAAAAAAATAGTTTCCATACCACTTTTGACTTATTTTATTTTATATTTAAATGTAGTTTTACCTTTTTGCCCTTATTCATTAATTGTAGCAAATACTACCAAATTGTCTATGAATGTTTTACCAACGATTTAACTACCAAAATATTTCATTAACACGATTTTAACCATAAAGAGATAACTAAAATTGAGAATATGAACCCAAAAATTAAAAACTCAAAAAGATTAGAGATCGAGTGTGGAAGGCTCTCCAAAGTTGGAAAGAGAAGATCTTCTCTCAGGGAGGAAAAGAAATTCTGATCAAGACCATAGTCCAGGTCATCCCTACGTATACGATGAGCTACTTCAAGCTCACTCGAAACAATTGTAATGAAATTAACCGCTCTTGTGCAAACTTCTGGTGTGGTTCCTCGGGTGACAGGAAAAAGGCTCACTGGCTGAGTTGGAAATCCTCCAGCATGAGCAAAGATAGCGGAGGGCTTGGCTTTAGAGATATTAATTTGTTCAATAAGGTCATCCTCGCAAAGCACAGTTGGAGAATCATTCGGCACCCAAACAGTCTCCTAGGTAGGACTCTTAGAGGAAAATATTTAAAAAATGGGGACTTTTTCCACACCCCTCTAGGTAATAACCCCTCCCAAACTTGGAGAAGCATTGTGTGGGGCAGAGAGTTGTTCCTGAAGGGCTATAGGTCGAAAGTGGGAAATGGTAAATGTATTACAATTGATAAAGACCCTTGGATCGCAAGAGAAGGAAGTCATCTCCCTCTCTACACAACAGAGGAATGGCGAACAAGAGGGTGGCGAGTCTGATCGGGGTTGATAGAGATTGGAATGAATATGTCCTTCAAGCTCATTTTAGTCCCTTCGATGTTGAGGATATTCTCAACATTCCTTTGTGGAATGCACATGTAACGACCGACACTTTCAGGTATTAGTTAAGACTTTAATTTTGAAATTTAAAATTTATTGTAAGGTCAATTTCATGCTTAAAGTTGTGTTGGAATTTAATTTTAGAATTAGCATATTTGAAATTAGAAAAATTGGAGGGTAGAATGAGAAGAAAGAAGGAAAAATGGGATTTAATTGATGTTTGGGGCATTCTTGTAAATTAAGAGTCACTAAGCCAAGCCCAAGCCCATGTTTTAGCCAAGCCTTAATATCCATCTCTACTATTTTTATACTACACGCAGCCCTAGGTCAAGCCAAGCCATCATCTTCTCCAACCTTCTCCTCTTCCTCCATGAAAAACAACCTCCACCATCAATCTCTCTCTCTTTCACCACCAAAAAAAAAAAAAAAAAACCCATCCATTCGAAAGCTTCTTCTTCTTCAACAAACATCCATCGCCGGATTTGTCCCTCACGTGTGATTACTGTTCACGGGGCGCGGTACTGTTCATCGCGACTGTTCAGGGGGCGCGGTACTGTTCATCGCGTACTGTTCATACCGCGAGTACTGTTCATACCGCGAATACTGTTCATACCGCAAGTACTGTTCATACCGCGGGGGTACTGTTCATACCGCGAGTACTGTTCATGACGCCATCACTGTTCACGCCGCCGCCGTTCCGATCAGCCTCTTCCAGTCTGGCGAGCCTTCAATTGTGGGTAAGCAATTAGTTTCTACATAGTTCTTTGATGATCTTGGTTGGGTAAGATTTAATTCATGAATCTTGACTTTGTTTCAAGGATACCCATTTCGTTTCGACATCAAAATCACGAGCGTGTCGCGGTCCAGTAGGATTTGGACTGTTGGAGCGAAATTTTTCGGTAAGTCACAAAGGTTCTTAAGGTTGAGGTTGTATGGTAGATTAAAATTGAAATAAGATTAACCCATGGATCTTGTGACTTAAATTCAATTTTACCCATCAATTTGAGATTAAGTTAAATGCTAAGGAATTATTTCTAATTTTGGAATTTAGTTGGTGGAAGGAACCTTGGATTTAATTATGAATTTTAGGAATTGTTTCTAACCTTAGGAATGGTTTGAATTAGGCTCCAAATTGTTTGATTGAGGTTCAAGGCAAAGGAATTTTGGTGAGCAATTGGGTGATTTGGATTCTTGAGCTTAGTCAAGGTAAGGGACTTTATGCCGGTATGCTTGAATGCAAGTCAGGAACTGAATTGAAAAAAATATATATATATTTGAAATAAAAAGTTTTTATAAATATTTTACTATGGATTTTCACTTGTTTTGCCAAATCTTCTCATGAATGTTATGCATGATTTATGATTTTGATTTATGATAAATGATGTGAGAATGTTGCTTGTGTTGCATCATGGAATGAAAAGTTTAAAATGTTTTGGGACCTCATGCATACATTATGTTTTCATGATAAAATTGATTTCGAAGGCTGTGGCAATTACCCTCCTAAATTTATTGATGTACATCTATATGAAAAGGAGCCTTACAAGGCTATATGAAAAGGAACCTGAAAATGTTAAATGAAAAGGAAAGGTTAGGTTGAGTTAATTGTCCACATTAAGTCGAAGAGAAAAAGTTGAAAGAGAAACGTTTCCACTATGAAAGGAATTTAGGTCCCACCAAAGGAAAGAAAGAAAATGTTTTCGAAAACTCATTATGTATGTGTATGCATATCCTGACCCGGTAGTGAGGTCACTTACTGAGTATTTTAAATACTCATCCTTTTTCAAAATGTTTTTCTTTTCAAGTAAAGGCAAGAACATATTTTAGGCGAGTGGCAAGGTGGTTTGCTGAAAGGGTCATGGGTGTCATGAGGAGTATAGCTTCCGCATCTAGTTTATGTTTTAACTCAAATTATTTTGTTAAGTAAACTTAATTGAAGTGAACTATTTCATTTGATTTAACGTTTTGATTCACATTATGTTTTGCAATGGTTTTTAAAGGGATCCCGAACTAAAAGTTTTTGATTGTTTAGCAAAAAAAGTTTATTTCTTTTTGTCTTTTACCAAAGATTTCTAAATTCTACTAGCATGTATGTAGTAACGTCCCTAGAAAGTCTAACAGGAAAAGTCGGGTCGTTACAGCGCAAGCCCGAGACGAGATAATCTGGAGCCCAGACAAGAAAGGCATCTTCTCGGTAAAGAGCGCTTATCACCTTGCGGTGAGCCTAGCTCCTTATGAAGAGTCCTCTTCTTCTAAAGGGGCTTCAGGTAAGTCTCTATGGAGGAGTATATGGGACAGCAAGGCTTTACCAAGAGCCAAGATATGTTCGTGGAAATTTTTAAGGAATGTTATCCCCACCAAAAAAAATATTTATTCCAAAGGGATTGACACTAACTCTTTATGTCTTTCTTGTAGGAGAAAGGAAGAATATGCACACCACGTCATATGGTCTTGTAAGTATTATTTCTCAATTTGGCTCCACTACCTTCCAAACTTATTCAGGGTTTTGCCTTCACTCAGATTCCATTGGAAGGATGAGAACTATTGGTAGTGGCTGATTGATAGGATGGACCAGAGGGAGAGGGACATAACGATTACTGTTATGTGGAGCATTTGGAATTATCGAAACACTATAAATCATAGTAAAGCTGCAGCAAATTCTCAGTATTTAAAGCATAAAATTGACATCGCCATTGCAGAAAATGCTGGGAGTGTGATCACAAACCTGGATGCTAGCAGATCAGAGACCTGCGTGAGTCGAGGTCTTTGGACTCCACCGCCGGAAGACACTTGGAAGCTAAATACTGATGCTTCTTGAAATGAATCAATGAAGAAGGGGGGGCTTGGCTGGATCATCCGCGACTCACGGGGGTCTCCGATCTGTGCGGGTCACCGCGCCTTTCATAGGAGGTGGTCAATTAAAGCTCTTGAAGGCTTTGCGATCATCGAAGGACTGAAAAACATCCTCAAGCGGTTCCAGGCTCCTATCCCCCCCCCCCCCCCCCCATTGTGGTCGAATCAAATTGCTTGGAGATTATTAATTGCATAAACAGATACAGTGAAGACCTCACAGAATCCGGTGTTGTGGTTGCCGAAATCCGTAAGCTAGCTCAAGATGTCGGTGTTAAGGAGTTTCTCTTCTGCTCAAGGAACTGCAACAAGGTTGCTCATACCCTCGCGTCGATGGAGGAGTGTTTGCCACTGTCTTTTTGTGACCATCCAAATTCCTTTATGGAAAATGACGGGTCTGTCTGGTTTTCTGGTTTCCCAGATCGGGTTTATTCTGGTGTAATAGAAGACTTGATGGCTTTGTAGTGTGTTGGTTGTGCTATAATTGTTCTTTAAAAAAAAAAAAAAGAGGAATAAGGATAAAAAGGTAAAACAGTATCTAAAATATAAAATAAAATAAGTTAAATGTACTATAGAAACTAGTTTTTTTTAGGAAGGGGTCATTTATGTAAGACCTATAAGATTTTGGGCTATTTCCAACAATTACTCTAAATCACTAGGTCATTTTACAAAGCCACTAAAGCAAAAAGATCATGGTCCCTTACAAAATTTGACGCTTAGAATTTTAGATTTCTAGATAACTAATCACCTACTTATAAATTATTACCATCTAAAGTATAGAAAATCATAATTCATATGGAAATAGTATAAACATTATGTAAAGTGGGCATAATTTAGCGATAATTTGCATGTACTTCTTTCTTTGATGTCGGAGGTTCAAATCTTCATACTTCATACTTCACATTTGTTGTAGTAAAAAAGAAAGTAGAAACATTATAAATTTATCAACACATAATTATAATTAAGTAATGAAATGTCAATTTGGTAAGTTATATTAAAAAAACATGGAGTTCCATCTCAAAACCAATTGACAATGAGAGGAGTAACCTATGTATCTTATAAAGATTGTGAGGTCTCCTCATTTTCCAATGTGGAATCCTCCACATGCCATGCTCCCTCAAGATGGTGCTCAAATATAACTATATTTACCATAACCCATCAGCTTAAGCTTTTGGGTTGATTGGTGATTTAATATGGTATTAGAGCGAAAGGTCCTGAGTTCGAAATTCTGTAATGTCATTTCCTCCAATTAATATTAATTTTCACTTGTTAGGTCTCTTACAAATTTTCAAACCTACAAGTAAGGAAGAGTGTTTGAGTGTTGATATAATTAAATATACCATAATTCATCAACTTAAGCTTTTGAGTTGATTGGTGGTTTAACAAATTAGACCAAACTAACGTCATTTTAGTAGGCCAATTTTTTCCCTATTTGTGTGGAAAATTCTCCCTCCAACTTGGTGACAAATTTCCTTTGATTTTTCGTTGCTAGCTAATTAGAAAACATCGGTAAGCCGGTCACTTGGAGGTGGAAATTGATAGAAAAGTGACAAAAATGGAAGGAAACAATCTTGTCACTGAGAAAATGATGTTTTCAATGACAAATGACATTTTAGTAGCCAAATTGTGTTGTCAATCTGATTATGTCCTTCCATATATTATATTCATATAATTAATATAATATGTTAAAGAAAATAATTTAATATCTTGATGAATTGAGTTATATTTAGTCAATATATTATCTTCTTTACATGTCTCATTTATAATATATATCATTAGAGGTATAGAGATGTCCACGGGGATGGAGAATCCATTCCCCGGCCCCACCCCACCCCCCATTGCATTCTCCGTCCCCGCAAAATTTTCCGTTTAATTTCCCGGGGATCGAGTTCCCTGCGGGAAATTTTTCCCCGTTCTTTTTTTTTTTGTTTTTTTTAATCTTTTTTATTTTTTTTAAATTTATTCTCAACCATAATAAAAATTATTTCTAAATGAATAATTTTCAATATAATTCTATTTAAAGTAAATGTTATAAAATTTCTTAATAAAAATAATAATATACCATAAGTAAAAATACTATAATGTCGAAACAACTTAATTTCTAAAAATTCAAATTTCAATATTACAACATAGACTTTAATTTTTTTTTTCATAACGAAATAGTCTTAAACTAATTCCTACTATAGTTTTTTTTTTAAAAAAAATTCTATTTATAGGTAATAATATATATATATATATATATATATATATATATATATATAATCAATCGGGGCGGGGCGGGGAATATATTCCCCGTCCCCGTTTAGCCAACGAGGAAAAAAACCTCCCCGCTCCCTCCCCCATTTCCCGTGTAATCGGGGATTCCCCACCCCGTTCGGGACGGGTCCCCACGGGTTAAATGGACATCCCTAGAGGTAGAATATAGACAGAAAGAGGGACAATAGTTTAATTTTTCTTAAATTAAAATTTAATATTTTAGGCCCTGTTTGATAACCATTTGGTTTTTTGTTTTTGGTTTTTGAAAATTAAGCTTATTTTCTCCCAATTTCTTTTCAATGATTTTTATCTCCTTTAAGGAAGTATTTGAATTCTTAGCAAAATTCTAAAAACAAAAACAAGTTTTTGAAAACTACTTTTTTTAGTTTTCAAAACATGGCTTGGTTTTTGAAAACATAAGGCAAAAAGTAGATGACAAAACAAGTAAAACCATAAGTAGGAGTAGTATTTATAGGCTTAATTTTCAAAAACTAAAAACCAAAAACTAAATGATTATCAAACGAGACCTTAGTTGTTATCCATCTAATTTATCATTTTGTTAGAATGGTATAACACTATAAAATTTTGTTTTTCGTATAAAACTTTTCTAGTTTCACCCATCACTTTTGTGGGTCCATTATTTGAAAAGAAAATTGTGGAAAGTTATTAAGGTAGACAATTGTGCATGTTGTGGGTCCATTATTTGAAAAGAAAATTGTGGAAAGTTATTAAGGTAGACGATTGTGCATGCAGCCAAAGTAAGCATAATTAATTGACATATACTCATTTCTATGAGATCGGAATTCGAATTCCCATTTCTAACATTTGTTGTACTAAAAAAAAGAAGATGAATGTGCAGGTTGGGCACCAATTTAATTATTTTAATTCCCTTTAAATATTTGAGAGTGGTGATTTTTATTTTTGGTCAATATAAGACTAACAAAAAAATTTCTGAAACCAATTCTCACAAATAACCAATATAATTAGAGCAATTGATTTTTTGTTTTTTTTTTTTTGGCAAGATTGATAAAAATGTGATTCAAGTGCACATCAACATCGTGTTTTATAAAAGAATTTGATTAATTTAACTTTAAATAGTCAACAATAGAAATGTATTATAAAATTTTGGTAAAATATCCCAAGGGTCTCTAATCTTTTAAAGAATTCTGGACGCTGATCGTTAATCTTTCAAATGGTTCAATTTTAATCTTTTAAGAATGTATTAAAAATTCTCAATTAGATCATTGTAAAAAAATTGTTAATTATTAAAAAGTTAGTGGATATTGAGACTCCATTTGATAATCATTTTATTTTTAGTTTTATAATTTTAAAAATTAAGATTATAAACACTACTATTTCACTATATACTTCTTTGTTTTGTTGCATACATTTCAAAAATGTTTTCAATTTTAAGTCAAATTTTTAGAAACTAAATAATATAATTTTAAAAAACTTATTTTTTTTTTTTAAAATTTGGTTTAGAATTCAAATGTGTTGGTAAGAAATGTGAAAATATACTACAGAATTTGCGATGAAATAAGCATATTTTTTAGAAACAGAAAATAAAAAATTAGATTGTGTTATCAAGACCTAAATTACTATTTTATTGATATATTTTGATATGTGAACATGCTCTCCAGATGCTACTTAACACATAAAAATTCAACTTGTCCATAAACAAAATTCGGTCCAAATAAAATCCATTTCTTCCATTGGGTATGGACAACAAGCCCATCTAAATATGTTAATAAAACAATAATTTAATGATCGGTAGCTTTTTGTTAACAATTTTTTTTTTTGGAAGAACGTAATTGATCATAATTTTTCAATAATATTAAAAGTAAATTTGAGGCATAAAGAGATTAAGGACGAATTCAAAATTACCTGAAAGATTAGGAATTATTTGATAATTTAGCCTATAATTTATACGGTTTGATAAAATCTACTAAAAAGATATCACTTTAAGATAACACAAAATATTGCAATATACATTAGATATATTTTCAAATCACAGACTTTTTGGTCATTAACACATATTTTATGTCAATTGAGCTATGCCGCATATTGCAATATATTTATAATAAGAATGAACAAATTTAAATTTATAATATAATCTTGACAAGAATATCTTGAATGATAGAAAAATACCGGGCAGAGTTTTACTCTGCATTTAAGACAACAACTTGTTCCACAATTTTTTTTTTTTTTATTCTAGTAGTAACCCCAAACAACTATAACATCAAAACTATAATATACTTTGCAAATTTTCTTTCGATTTTTTATTGACTTCAATAATTGTGAGCATAACTCAGTGATAATTGACATGCATGCACCCTAGATTAAGAGGATAAAAGTTCGAATCCCCTACTCTAAAAATGTTGTTGAGCTACTATAGCAACACAACTAAAATATACTTGCAAATTTTTTTTTTATATTTTTTATTGATTTCAATAGTTGTTTAATAAGAGATCAAAAGCCATCGACCTCGTGAATAATAAAAATAACAACTTTACCTCATGAAATATTCTACAAAAAACACTTTACCTCGTTAAATTTTAAGAACATGGTAGTTTTTTTTTTTTTGTAAATATTAAAAAAATTAAAATATAGCAAAAAGATGATCGTCCATTACAAATTTTGATGCTAAAAATGTTAGATTTCAAGATAACAAATTACCTACGTATGATTTAATTATTTACCATCTAAAATATAGAAAATCATAATTCCTATAGTAATATTAGAAACATTATGAATCCATCAACATGTAATTAAGCAATGAAACGTCAATTTGATAAGTTGGACCAAAACCATTTAATTTTTGTAGGCCAAATCTTTTCCCTAGTCGTGTGGAAAACTCTTCCTCCAACTTAATGACAAATTTCCTTTGATTTTTCTTTTCGTATCAAAAAACTTAGTTTGTCATCAATGGTGTGTTTCTTGGAGGTGGAATTTGATAGAAAAGTAACAAAAACTTGAGGAATTTTTTTGTCCCTAAGAAAATGGCATTGTCTTTAATGACAAACTAAATTTTAATAGTCAATTTGTTTGTGCTTGATTATTTCCTTCAATATATTATATTCATATAATATATTAAAAAATAATATCATAATCAATAGAGTTAAACTAAAATTAATCAATACATTACCTTCTTTATTTGATATGTATACATCTCATTTATAATACATATAATTAGAGACATAACAGGGTAAGGAATGAGGGACAATAGTTTAATTTTTCTTAAATTAAAATGATTAATATTTTAGTTTTTTCCCCTCTAATTTATCCTTTTTTTCAATGGTAAGATTATATAATTAATTTTGTTTTTCGTATAAAAATTTTCTAGCTTCACCTATCATGTTGTTGGGTCCATTATTTGAAAAGAAAACTGTGGAAAGTTATTAAGTTGTGCTTGTGCAGGTAAGAAAGATGGTCACCAATTCTTTTTTTTTTTTTTCATTTAAATATTTAAAGTTAGATATATCGTGATTACTTTTTTTTTTATAATTTAAACTATTGGAGAATTTTGGAATTATTTTTTTAATAAAAATCAGTTACTATCATTTTTAAAAAAATAAAAAATATATATTTGGTCCAAAAATTCTCTTTTGATCCCTAGGTTTTAAAATCACATATTATTTAACTCTAGAAGTTATAAAATGCTTAATAATATAATATTGGTCTCTATGGTTAGTTTTCATGCTGTTAGCTTTTATTTTAAGAAAAAGATGTGCTTCATATATATATATATATTATTTTTGGTGATGCGAAAATTATTTGAGGAGTCCACCACATTGTGGCCGACAATTTTGCACCATTGGATGTAGGAGAGAGAAACTGTACAAAAGTATTTCGATTTTGTATCCTATGGTTATTAGGGAGCATGGAGATTTTCGAAGTCATATCCTATAGTTATTAAGAGGCAGTCACATTGCGGTGACCTCATTGAATAATTTTTTCCTCCCTCATTGTCATTTCCTTCTTTTAAGAAAACATTCATAACTTATGCTATGCCCAAAAATGGAACAAAAGAAAAAAAAAATTATTCTCTTGTTGAAATCAAAGTCTCTTATTATACTCTATAACCTTGGGATAATCCAACTAGTTAAAAAGAACTCATGAAACATAATTATATAAAATGTCTAACTTTTTAAGGAAAAAAAAAAAAGGCAAATGATTCAATTCTTTAAAGCTTAACTTTGGAATAATTGGCTAATATGAGTATAATTCAATTGATTAAAATATTATGCATTTGTGCTCAATGTTAGATACTTTAATCCTTACCTCACATGAATTCAGGGAAAAAAAAAGAAAAAAAAAACTTTGAGCTAATTTGTAAAATTATCAAATTTATGTTGTTCGTTGTGAGAGAGATTTTGCCAAAATATAAAATAATGTCGTAGCATACTTTAATCACAATAATGTCCAAATATCTCAACATAGACTTGTAAAACTATAAAGGATTCTATGGCATTCAAAGCAACTTAAGACAAAAGGGTCCAATTCATCCAAGATACTGAAGATTAAATTGGTTAACGACACAATTGAAATTTCAAACTTTCGGTCTTATATTTTTTTCTGTCACTTCAAACTAACCTACTTCCTAGACAAGTGCTGATAATAGAAATGAAAAGTCTCAAAAATAGTTGTCACCACATACCTACAACACAGAGTGGCCGACTGTAACGACCTAACTTTTCTTGTTAGACTTTCTAGGGACGTTACTATATGCATGCTAGTAGAATTTAGAAATCTTTGGTAAAAGACAAAAAGAATTAAACTTTTTTTGCTAAACAATCAAAATCTTTTAGTTCGGGATCCCTTTAAAAACCATTGCAAAACATAATGTGAATCAAAACGTTAAATCAAATGAAATAGCTCACTTCAATTAAGTTTACTTAACAAAATAATTTGAGTTAAAACATAAACTAGATGCGGAAGCTATACTTCTCATGACACCCATGACTCTTTCAGCAAACCACCTTGCCACTCGCCTAAAATATGTTCTTGCTTTTACCTGAAAAGAAAAAAAAACATTTCGAAAAAGGATGAGTATTTAAAATACTCAGTAAGTGACTCACTACCGGGTCAGGATATGCATACACATACATAATGAGTTTTCGAAAACATTTTCTTTCTTTCCTTTGGTGGGACCTAAATTCCTTTCATAGTGGTAACGTTTCTCTTTCAACTTTTTCTCTTCGGCTTAATGTGGTCAATTAACCCAACCTAACCTTTCCTTTTCATTTAACCTTTTCAGGTTTCTTTTCATTTAACCTTTTCAGGTTCCTTTTCATATAACCTTTTCAAGTTCCTTTTCATATAGCCTCGTAAGGCTCCTTTTCATATAGATGTACATCAATAAATTTAGGAGGGTAATTGCCACAGCCTTCGAAATCAATTTTATCATGAAAACATAATGTATGCATGAGGTCCCAAAGCATTTTAAACTTTTCATTCCATGATGCAACACAAGCAACATTCTCACATCATTTATCATAAATCAAAATCATAAATCATGCATAATATTCATGAGAAGATTTGGCAAAACAAGTGAAAATCCATAATAAAATATTTATAAAAACTTTTTATTTCAAATAATTTTTTTTTTTTAATTCAGTTCCTGACTTGCATTCAAGCATACCGGCATAAAGTCCCTTACCTTGGCTAAGCTCAAGAATCCAATCACCCAATTGCTCACCAAAATTCCTTCGCCTTGAACCTCAACCAAATAATTTGGAGCCTCCGTTCTTTCTCCAAACCGACCCAAGCTTTACTAAATAAATGGTGGTTTGATTCGATCTTGTCACACCAACCTCCACCTACAATGGGTATTCCAAAATAGAGCCCAAAAATTAATGGGTAAATCTCCAAACTTCCATATCAATGCCCAAAACTACATCTATTATTTGAAAACCGTAAGATTATAGCGAAAATAAGTTTACCCACGTGCAAAAGAAGCCGAAACAGGGCTGTGAAGTACCAAAAATCCGCCAGAAAAATCAAACTGCAGCAGATTGGCGGCGGTTCGTGGAGTTCGGCGTCGTGAACAGTACCCGCGGTATGAACAGTACTCTCGGTATGAACAGTACCGCGGTATGAACAGTACCGCGGTATGAACAATACGTGCTGTGAACAGTACCACGATGAACAGTACGTGCCGTGAACAGTCGCGATGAACAGTACCACTCGTGAACAGTACCGATGAACAGTATCCCCGTGAACAGTAATCGCATGTGAGGGACAAATCCGGCGATGTATGTTTGTTGAAGAAGAAGACGCTTTCGAATGGATGAGTCTTTTGGTGGTGAAAGATAGAGAGAGATTGATGGTGGAGATTGTTTTTCATGGAGGAAGAGGAGAAGGTTGAAGAAGATGACGGCTTCACTTGACCTAGGGCTGCGTGCTCTATAAAAATAATAGAGAGGGATATTTGGGCTTGACTTCTCCTTGGGCTTGGGCTTGGCTCAAAGTCACCTAATTGACAAAAGTTGCCCCCAAACCAATTAATTCCCATTTTCCCTTCTTTCTTCCCTATTCACCCTCCAATTTCTCAAATTTCAATTATGCAAATTTCTAAAATTAACTTTCAACACAACTTTAAACATGAAATTAGCCTTACAATTAATTCAAATCTCAAAATTAAAACTTTAATTAATACTTGAAAATGTCGGTCGTTACACCGACATCCTCAAAAAATGAAATTTTAAAGGGAGTCGCCACCAATCTTTTTATAGTGTGATTGGGCATCAAAATAGAATAAAACAACTTTTTTGAAAAAAAAAAAAAAGAATAAAAAAATGGTATGCGAAAACGAAATTTGGGCTTGGGAATTGTTTGTGTATGGGGGAGGTGTTAGCACCCCACAACACCTGTTTAAAACAGTGGCCAAATTTTATCTTGAATTGAAGGAAAATTTAGAAGAAAAAAAGCTTATTTAGAAAAAAAAATTAAAACAATGTCTTATTTTACCTTTCATTTCTCTAATATTTGAAGTCATGAATATCCCATAAAATAAGTGGATAAAGATCCATTAATTTGGCTATATTTAAATTATTTCTAAGACTTTATGAAATATTATCACCTCAAAAATATAAGAAAAATTTACAATTTCTCAACTCCATCGACGGATAGCCTTTCATGAAAGAAATTTTTTTTAAACAAAAAAAATAATTAAATTCATTTTGTTTTGGGATCAAATCTTGGACTTCCAAAGATTATGATCTCTCACCTCAAGAATTCTAGAAAATCAGACTCCCAAATATTTCTAGATTCTGTCATAGGATTTTTTTAAGAAAAAAATAGCCTAAAAAAACACTTTTTTTAAGAAAAAGATTTTAAAACTTTTGAAATAACACTTTGGTTATAAAAACCTTAATAAACACACAAAAGAGCAATTTCAAAGAATTTGAGAAATAATAAGCAAATATATAGACAAATATAGAGACAAATGCATATTAAGGATGAACCAAGATGGCATAATAAATTAATTCATAGAAAATAAGCAAACAAGCAAAATATAAGCATGTTAAAAGTGTAAGAAAAACATATTGGAATCGATCTTGGACTTCCAAAGAGATGACTCCTCACGTCAGAAAAACTAGAAAATTGGACTCCCAAATATTTCTAGATTTCGTTGTCGGATGTTTTTTTTTTATACGGGGTAAATAGGAAGTAAAAGACTAACACAACATAATTTAAAACATAATATGCACACATCAATTGGTCAATACATAGTGAACATACCAAAAAAAAAAAAGAAAAGAAAGGATTAGATACAAAACTTTGGAATAAGAAAATAAACAAAAGTTAAAAGTAAGCTTAAATAATTAAGTTAAAGGAAAAGGAACAAATAAGTCAGTAAAAAAAGTAATATATATATATATATATATATATATATATATATATATATATATATATATATATATATATATATATATATAAAAGTAACTTGCATCAATGGCACTGCCACTGACACGACAACAAAAAAAAAAATAGAGGAGTTGAACTTCTACTTCATGCAATCATATTCAGAAGGATGATACTTCAGCTTCAATTGGCAAAACCACTTCCATGCCATATATTAAGGAAAAGGGAACCAGTGTTTTGATTTATGCCCTAAAGTCTCGTAATTAATGATTTATTTAATAATTAATAATATTTTTGATTATTTTATTTGCAATATAATATTATCCATTATATGAAAAATCCAAGGTTATTAGTGTAATCTTGAATAGTATGTGGTTGACATACAAAAAGATCATGTTCAAGAAATAACCTAAAGGGTCATAGTACGTGGATAAGATTTGGTGCATTATCCTAGTAACATTATTGATATGGCTCACTTTGTAATAGTTACAAATGGTTTGATTCAAATCGTTCATGTGGAGACATGTAAGTGGGGGTATCTTATACAATGAGTTTGTATAAGACTGAACCACGAAATATTTAATCTCTTTTTATAAATCCGTTAATTGAGAAGATTAATATTTCATCAGGATGATCATATGCGACTCGATGTTAATCTTGAGTGAGTTATGAACTCCTGCCTATGAGGGCTTGTCCTTTGATTTGCATGGGTGAGAGTGACTTTTGTAGCCAATTCAATAAGTCTACCATTTTGGGAACTTGACCAAATAGGGAGTTGGGAACATAATCTCACAAGATGGAATTCACTCATTCTCATATAGGGTAAGTAGATGAGTAGTTCCCCTAAGCGCTGATTTCGGGACTTGAACAATGTGACCCCACCCTCTCACTGGCCCGAGAATGACTTAGTTTATGGTTGGATCATAAACAAATTGTTCATTAGAGGATCAGTGGTACTTAAGGTGCAAGATGTAATTACAGGGGTAAAACGGACTTTTGACCAAGTTGTAATTACGAACAACTCGTGAAGGATCGACTTGCATGTAGTGCTTATATCCATGAACATAACTTGTCCTACAGTGCATAAGAATGCAACTCTAGGTCTATAGTGGAGTAAGCCTAGAGTTAATTAATTAAAAAGTTTAATTGATTAATTTTGTATCATTGGAGCTTATAATCTGTAGGTACATAAGGTATCATTGCTAGCGCATAGTAACATTAAAAGATCAATTTAGTTGAAAGAAAATTTTGAAATGTTTAAATTAATATTTAATTTATAGTGTTCAAATTAATATTTAATATATTAGATATATTAAATATAAAAGATAAAATTATATTTATTGTATTTGATACATTAAATATTAAAATAATTAATGTATATTAGATAATTAAATAAAATATATTTATAAAATTTGAATAAGATTCAAATAAATAAATATCGTAGGAGATTTGAATGCAATTCAAATAAGTATAAAATATATTTTAATATATTAGAATTAAAATATAATATTTTAATTATGAAAAGATTTGTCCTTGGTCTCTATAAATATGACCCTTGGGTTGAGCCATTAGAGAACACACATCTGCTCAATAAAGAATTAGAGAATTCTCTCTAGACCTCTTCCTCTCCAATCCCTTGTGGATTTTCTTTCAAGAAGCTCCCACAAGCCTTGGTCCTGTGTTCGAGTCATAGCCAGAAAGACTTTGTGGAGGAGATAAAGACCCGCCAGAAATATCTCCATATTTACTCAAAGTAAATTTGCTTAATCTTATTTTTTTTAGTTTAATTTTAAATAAAATAAAAAACGATCTAATGCTTCCGCTGCGGAGTGAAATTTTCATTCCTTTAACTAGTTGATGTGTGAATTGACATACAATAGCCATATACCAGTTTTTCTACTCGACTGCCATTTTTCAACAAAAAATCTCTTGATACTTTGTTAGGTGCTTCTACTACAGCAACTCACTTTTAAGCACACAAGAAACGATGCTACATAATCATTGTATCCAAACTAGGTACACCTCAACACATCCTTGAACTCATGAAGTGGACCTATGAGGCTCAAATAAATACGTTTTGTGGACAAAATGTCAAGTCAAACTACTTCCAGAGGTTCCTGGCATGGCATGGTTGTCCTTTCCTCTTATTCTATTAATTTCAGTTACTTGAGCAACATATCATATGCTTCACTCAACATTAAAGATGGAACTTTGAAATTAATCCACAAATCAATGTCATTTCCAATCCTAATGTCCTTGTTATTTAATGTCTTTTAACAGATTCACTCTCTTGTTAGAAAATGCTGCCAAAGGGAATACACAACTATAATGTACTCTTTACGCTGTTAATATATTACTTTACCCACTCAATTTTTTGTTAGAGCTTAATCATTCCCTATTACGTATCTTCCCATTCTTTTGCACTTAAAACAAAAATGCATTGCTTGTACTCAAACCCCTAGCTTGCCTCACTACTGACTCAGTCATTGAGCTCACTGTGCAGCCCTTAAACTTCTTTATAAGAACTCTTAATCCCCCTACTCCTTAACTCTTTAAGTCAGAACTTCTTTTTTTTCTTTTTTTTATTTTTACGCACTCAAAGAATCCTTCAGGTCATAGCCCTTCATCTTGGATGACAACATTGGTGATGAAGTTCACCCTAGCTTCTAGGCTTATGACCTATTAGGCAAGACACTCATTCTCCTAACTTTCTTTCCTTTAGGCTCAACCTGCTTGTTGCATTCCCCTTAATTCTCCTAAAAAATGTCAACTATCACTTTTGTTGACGTTTAATGGCCGTCAATAATGCCGGTGTTAACAATTATAAAACGTCAACTGTTATGTCTTTGTTGATGTTTTTTGACCATCAACAATGATAATGTTGACATGTTTTAGCTGTCAACTATAATTGAAATTCGTCAACTTTAACATCTATATTGACGCTTTTTAGCCGTCAGCATAGGTTAAAGTTGACGTTTTTCCACCGTCAACTATCATACCAAAACGTCAACAATACTCATTTTATTGATACTTTTTGGCTGTCAATATAATCCTTGCTTGACATCTTATAGCCGTCATTTATAATTATAATTGACATTGTGTGCAGTCAACAATGACATATTTGTTGACTGACTTGACCCATCAATTATAATTGTTTTGTTGATGGATTTTACCCATCAACTATACATATATGAACAAAATAAAAAAAAGAATCCAGGTCTTTTTCACACCCTAGATAACTTACATTTACAAGTACAAAACGGACAAATTCACATTTTCACGACTAGCTAGCTAGCAATTACCAACATGCATTTTACATAACTAACGAGTAAACTTAAACTAACATTTACAAAACTAGCTAACAACATTAAACCATCACTTAAATACAAGTCTACGTGATTTTAACCACATTTTCATCTAGAAACTGATTTCAAAATAAAATATCTGTAAAAGACTACATTCAACCATCATGTCATCCAAAAACATAATCACAATGTATCATATCTAGCAAGTTGTTTAAAGAACAAAATGCATAAGATAATTAGTGTTAATAAACATTTATCACATGTATTGTGCTATAAAATCATCCAACTACGATTGGCTAAATTGAATTCATCTCATCATTTTGAGCCATTCTCTACAACCTGCATTTACACAACTACCGACATTTACTTTTACACAACTAGCTAGCAATTTCCAACCTTCATTTGAAATAAAATAAGCTAGAAAACTCAAACCGACATTTACAAAACTAGCTACAATTCTAAAAATAAACTTATACAAAATTAGCTAGCAATCTCAAATAATTATTATACAAAACTAATTATTATAAAAGAAAATAAAAAACACTCCAAGTTACTGAATCAACAACTATTATATGTAACATTGTACCACAAATATGTTGTCAAAACAAATTAAATTTTCCCCTTCAATGCACATTTCGTCTTTATATCTGCTTGAATGTACGTCTCTTTGTCAATAAAAACTGCAAAAAGAAAGTAAGTATATAAATCCTCTAGATCAACAACTACACATGTCAAGTTAATTGAAGACACAAATTGTTAATTCCAGCCACAAATTCGACTCACCATATTTCCATCAATGTCTAATCTTCCTTTTGCTAGAATGCAAGAAGAGCACCCACCGTCGGTTCAACAACCAAAGATAGTACCTACAGTAGCACTTCCAGATCAATAACCACTCAAGACACATCCTCAAGTTCAACAACTACACATGGTAAGTTAACTTTAGTCACAAATTCAAGCCAATTGAAGACACAAATGGTTAATTTTATCCACAAATTCAAGTTAATTGAAGAAAAAAAATTGTCCTAGCCAACACACAAGCAATAAAAATGGAAATGCATTAATTCGATATTTGGGAAATACGTTGATTTGTGTAGAATGTTACATATCAATTACTTATAGCAGACAATAAGAATTGGCTTGACTTACGCAAGGAGTGTTCCCTTTATGGATAAACTTGATTGACTTACCTTAGAGGAAATCAACACATTGAAGCGAGCTTGTCGAGGGCTCGTCAAATTAAAATTTATAAACCGATCCTAAGCTACTTGTAGCATTGAGTGGACCGGGTCGATCTCAGGGAACCGAATATTAATTTCTTAAGTTAAATTTGCAAATGAGAAAGCAATTAAAAAGGGGGGGTTTTGGAAAATATTTTCAAACTAAATGGAAATAAAAATTGACAAAAATAAAACAATTGCTGAAAAGGATAAACATCAACTTTTACCAAATTCCAGTTCAGAGGTGCAGTTATATTCAATTGCAAACATTGATCATAGGCATTCAAAATATTTAATCTTAACCATGCAAGTACTCGGTCAACTTATTAGGAAACCCCAAAAAGTGCAAATTCCCTAAAATCATTAACTCTAACGAACGTCAAGTTAACGCTAATTACCTAAACAAATCTTTACGAAACCGCTTCAATTTATTTAGATAAAGGCATTACGAACTTTGGAACGACCAAGACAACCAATCAGGTAAAACAACTTTCACCTAATTAAGAAGCTTCTTTAATTCCTAGAATTAAACATGCAAGCCATGTAATATGGAAACCCACAAAACATACACATGTGATAATCCTAATGCTACCGGTTCATTCAACATGACAATTACGGATCATGATCGTGATTAGCAATAAAGCATGTAAAGGGATTAAGGCGTCAATTTAATCAAAATACATACTTATAAAATTAACACGGGAATTAAAGAACACTTGCAATTGAAAGAAAACTAAGTTAAGGTTCAAGCCTCACAATATTGCAATTGATTACAACCAACCTTTGAACTGGAAACGTAGAATCTAGCTGAGCATCTCCATAGAAAACATCGAGTTCAAACAAGCTCGATTCGACATCAAGGTTTGATGAAAAAAAAACTCCTAATCTATCCTAAACTACTAAAAAACAGATAGGAGAAAGCCTAAATTGGTCTCATGACGGCTGAAAATTGGAGACAAATGACCTAGAGGATGAAAAAGTCTATATATAGGAATCGACGGAGCGTCTAGACGCTCTGGACAGCGTCTAGACGCTCCCAGCGTCACAGGGGCTCTCCGCAGCGTCGAGGGAGGCTTCAGGGAATTGCCGATAGCGTCTAGACGCTCTGGACAGCGTCTAGACGCTACCCAGCGCGCAGCACTGCTTATTTTTGCTCTAACTTTCTGCTCAGGTGTCCGAATGACCTCCAGTTTGATGCGTTGGAATCTTGATTCAACGTAGAATCTCTCGGAACATGCCTTATGCTCAAATCCCTACAAAATGATCAATTAATTATATTAAAACCTCCAAACTAACATGATTTAAGTATGAAAATATAGAACTATGTTAGTCCTATCACACATCAATTCAAAAATTCAAGTGTTGGAGATTATTCACCTTGTCGATTCCAACTTAGTTGCTTTTGCTCCTGTATTGTATAAAATACACAGAAACCAAATAAATCCAACTTCACACTTCATTAATTAGCAAGTAAATTATACATGTTATTATAAGGATGATAATACCTAACCCAAGAATTCTCAGTTATATATATTTTACCGATACGGATAGAGAGGGATTTCACCTGCATAACTCAATTAACTAATTACTTGCAGACGAAACATTAAGACTTGGTTTAATTCATCAGAGAGATTTCTTACCATTTTTTTGTTTTTGAAGTTTTAACAAAATTACCTGAGTAGAGATTCCTTTGCCATTGATATACTCAAATGAATTGCAACTTCATTATCAGCAAAACTGTCAAAAATATAAACAACAAGAAGTTCCGCTAGAACAATAACTAAATATATGATAATGTGCCCTTTGAAAATGTTGTATCATGGGCATTTGCCACCAACCTAAACAACATGCTAACCAAGATCTCATTAAATAGAGTAACGTAATAGTAAACCTCTTCTCTCCTTATTATTATCAATATTTATTGTAAATTTGATGAAATATTGCTTTCCACCATACCAAACACCAATAAAAACTATCAGAGAGAGGAACATACATTACTTTCTCTCGAAGTTCTTTGAGTGTCATATGGTTCACATTTGAATTATCACAGCCCCCTCCATACAATTATCAAACTATTATCATCTCTAAATCGACGACTTGAAGAAAGCAAACAACACTTAGCAATATTCATATTGAAGTCAAGACGAGCCATCTTCCATTTGACTTCTCAGTCGTACTAAAATACACCTCGATGCTTTTTGAAAAGTAACAGAAAGCTCCTCAAGAATAATGACCAATAAATCTATAACCATCAAAAGACAAGATAGCCATCACCAAAATGAATGCAATTTACCTATTAAACCCATATGGGTAAACTCCTGCATAGAATTGAACATAGCTCCGAAGATTTTGAGAGGAGAATTTCTGAAAGAGGTTGAAACTTGAGATAGGATCTTTGTATGAAGATCCCAACAAGCTTTGGACCATGTAACTCCATAATTTTTTTCCAAGTTTGTCAGTTTAGATTGATGCCTACATGTAGAAAACATTAAAAGCATTTAGAACACAAGGCAAAAACATCCCAGCAAAAGGTGCATTACAAAGACACAGAACTGTATAAAAATTGAGTGAATGAGAGACATTACAAGGAAGGAAATCAATAGGGAGGAGGTCCATTGGAAGAAAAAACCCAATTGGCATAGACAGATTAATAGAGAACAATACCCAATAAAAAATCAAACAATGAAAACAATCAATGCAAAAAAAATCCAATCTAGAATTCATAACAATACCAAATTGGAACTGAATTTGAACTTCTTCTCCTTGTCGATGTTCAAAATGGGGACAATAGGGGAGGATTAACAATGAAGGCTGGAGTTTTAATTTTATTACTAAAATATAATCAAGACTACGTGTAAAAATTAGGGAATAGACCTTGTGTCGTTGCTGGTTTGTGGGTGCAACTATCGTGAGTCACCGGGGAACACGCAGGTTATTGTGACAGTATCATGGTGAGTTCCACATTGTCGGGCAAGGATTACTGGCGTGGGTGTTCTCGCGCTCCGCCAATCGCTAGTTGGAGTTCGCTTGTTGCTATCGTCGGAGGAGGAAGAACACATCATCGGGCAGAGCTGTTGCAAGTTGCAGAAATTGCAAGGAGTTGGGGACTAATGAAGTACACGTTAGGGAGAGGGAGGGAGAAAAAGATGGAGGCTAGGGTTTTTTCCAATAAAAGAAAATTTTAAATTAAGGCATACGATTTATTATTCTTTTAATTTTTAATTCCTTTTTTTAAAGTTAAAATCTTGTAACCTTGTGGCAAATCTTTTAAATCTTTATTTCATGTTTAGTTAGACTGGTCCTTTTAAAAAAAAAAATTATTTTTATTAAAATTTGGATATCAATTTTCAAATTTTCATTCAAGATATAAGATTTTAAAATTAAATTCATTTTCAAAAATTAAATTTAAGAAATAAATTTTCAAAATCTAATTTAAAATATCATTTGAAGCAGGCGGCAAATGTCAAAATTTTCTGCCTTTTTATTTTTATTTTTTAAAAATAATATATGTTTTTGGGACTATTATTCCTCATCAACAATCTCCCTTTTTAAAATTTTTCCCGCCTTTACTTGATTTTAGTTTTTATTATTTATTTTAAAATAAGCACCCTTTTGTGATAGGTTATCTTGGCAGCGTTTATCCGACAATACAAGTTCTTTATGTTGATGATGAATCACCGTCAAGAATAACCTATTTAATGACAGTTAGAAGCCGTCAACAAAACACTGAATAGTTGACGGCTATTAACCGTCAATGAACACAAAAAGCGGAACTGGCACAATTTTGACGAAATTTTACGAAAATACCGTCAATATAGCTATTAAATAAAATACTGTCAATTAGCTATCAATATTGACAGTTTATTGCGTCAACTTAAATATAGAGCTTAGAGCTTTGTTGACGTTCAATAGCCGTCAAGATACTTATTTTTAATTAATAATTTATTTTAAAGTGAAAATTAACCTTTTATTGACGGTTTTTTTCCACAAAGCGTCAACTATATAAAAAAGCCACGTGTCAATAAAGCCCAAATTTGTAGTAGTGTTGTTTTGGTTTACTCATAAGCCATCAAAGTCAATTTAGCAAAAAGGAGTTGATTCGAATATCGACCAACGAGGTTTCGAGCTATTTTGGTAAGTTTTAGCACGTTTCATTCCCTTTTGAATCTTGTTTAAGGTGTTGTAAATTTGTTCTAACCCTTGGATAACTTTGGTTGTAGTTTGGATTGGTTCTAAAGAGTTCACTTTAGTGTTTTAAGGTCGTATCTAAGTAAGTATACCTCTCTTTGAACTTGTGGTAGTTGTTTAAAGGATTTTCGAACTAAGTATAAACTTTGAAACTTATTCTCTTGGTTTAGGAACCCTTGGAATATATTTAGGAGCACTTTAGGTAAGTAGTTTCTACTTGGTGGATATGTTTGATTGTGTGCATCATGATATATGTTTTCTTGCTTGATATTGTGCGCGTTATATCCATCCTATGTTTTTGAGCTTTTGACGAGCATGCTTGAATGACTTGTGAAGTTTATGTGAGCTTGAAAATATGTATGAGCATTTTTGTCTGGCATGAGACATGGTTTAGTAGCATACTTAGGTAATATGCATGTGGTGAGGTTGTGAAAAGGTCAGCGGACCTTGTCAGCTTACTAATTAAGGAATATAGGATGAGTACCAGTGCACCTCGGATACAAATGGTCGAGGGGTGTGTGGTATTGTCACCAATGGAATAAGAGGAGCCATAGGAATAAATGGTCAAGGGTCGATGTGATGAGTCTATAAAACATGCGTTAGGCGCCTAGGAAAGGGCCAATGCATTGCTAAGTCATCGATGCACCTTGGATACAAATGGTCAAGGGGTGATGCGCAGTTCGAGGCCTTGGTAACATTGGTCAAGGGTTGAATATCGAGCTCCATAGAGAAGTATTGAGGCTCTGGCAATAGTTCGATGCTTCCCGAAGGGTTAGTCTTGAAGAGCTTGGTAAGGGCTAAACATTAGTGTTGAGTAAAAACTGAGTGAGCATGACATGATGTGAGAATTCATGTGTTAGGTGCATGACGTGATGCGAGAATTCATGTGTTAGTCGAGTCTTATACATATTTTACTTGCTTATGTATATTGAGTCTGTTGTTTATGTTATTAATGTTGATAAACATGTTTGAATGCGTGTGAATAGCATGTTGATTGCATTAATTGATGCTTGGTGGCTCACCAGGTGTGAACTACTTATTGAGTACTTTTGTACTAACTCCCCCCCCCCCCCCCCCCCAACCAACCAGTTTGTAGGTTTAAGTCTCCATGACCTTGGTGATGCGGAGAAGACATTGGAGGAAGACCATTGCTTAGCTAGTTCTATTACTTTTTAGCTAGTCTTTATTCTTTTAGCAAGTCACGTTATATCTTCCTGATAGTTTGTTTTAGTTTGGAAACTACGATGTAAGAATGACTATTTCCTTTAGTAATTGTTCTGTTTATCAAAAGTTGAGCTTAAGTTAAAATCAAGATGTTGTAGTTTCATTATTTAAGTCGGTTGTTTCTGACCAGGAAGTTTAATAAAGTTTCGTTTGTTTTGAAGTTTGAGCTAGTCCCATGTATACTTGTAGTTTAGGGGACGTTGTGTTGTATATGGATATGGAAGTGTGTTTTCTTGTCTAACAGGTGATAGGAGAAAATTTTGAGTAACTCGTAGTTATGTCGTTATGCTGTTGAAATTTTTGGGGCATACCGGTTGTAAGTTCAGTAGCGTTTCCTAAGTCAGGTTAAAATTTGGAGGCATTACATCTACTAACTAAAGTTAGAAGGTAAGTTTTGTCTGACAATTAAATAGATGCAATCACTTGAGCATAGTTCAAACGCCCTATCTCACAACCATTATTTGCTCCTAGTTGGAAATAATTGTTTTTTTTTTTTTTAGTTCAACAAAATGTAGAGTAGGGGATTTGAACCTAGCTCTAACGGCCACTTGGTCGGAAGCATGTGTCTTATATACCAGGTTGGCCCTTATTGAAAATAATTCACATACACTAAGAAAAACAAAATTAGGCATAAATGACATAATTAACTTATGTTATACACCAAGTGATGCACAAGGGATGTGTGATATTTAAAATATTACACAAAAGTAAACTTCCAATATTAATATATCGTCCATACAAATATTATCTTAAACATGGGCACCACAATCACGACAACACTTATTTAATTGATACCTACTTCTCGTCCATCACTTTGGAACTTGAACTTGGGTGGCATAAATTCAGTCGTTGGTAGCCGGTGGCTTGTTGTGGTGAAGTGCTTTTTTGTATGGTGGTTTATTGGAGAACTTGAATTTCTTATCTCCTGCCGATGAGTCGGTGGCTGGAGTCACTTTCTGGTGGGTCTCCGGTGGATACCTTCTATATGGTGGCGGACCATATGTTGGCGGCTTAGGAGGATAATAATCATAGGGCGTATTAGGAGGATAAATCGGCGGCCGATAGTATATTGGCGGATTAGGAGGATAATAGGGCCTATTAGGAGGATAAGAATAATAGGGCGGCTGGTAATAATATTGAGCAAGGGCTTGAGTGGTAAGAAGCACCACTCCAAGAAGAAGCACACCAAATATTTCACATTCATCTTCTTTTCTAGCTCTCTTTGGGTTTGATTTCAAAGCAAACTCGTTGCAAAAACATAAAAACTTTGTTGCCCTTTTATACCAAACCTTTGTGTCATTTTTGCAATTCATTCATTATATGGTTTAACTTTGCAAAGAATTTCTCGTCCTCAAATCCAATTTCTTGTTAGAGTACAATTTGATTGGACCAACTTTTGTCATTAGATGGTCATAGCGTAATTTGATTGGACCAATTTATGTCATCGGTTAAGTTGAAAAAAAAAATTATGTCATATAGGTTTATCATCAGTTTCTACTGATTCACTAATATTATGCCATGTTTATCAACCATCAATTTGAAACATTCAACAACAATGAGTGTCTAAATTGAAAATTGTTAATGCATAAAAAATTCAATTGAAGCTTTTTAAATAATATGATTAAATTTAAAAAAGAAATATTGAGACATTAAAGACTAAAACATATATTTAAATCAAGTGGTTGATATCGCCATCAACTTGAACACAACTCAAGTGGTTGATATATTGTATCATCAACCAAAAGACAATGAGAAGTTCGAATTTTTAACATCCATATGGTTGAACTAAAAAAAGAAAAAAAGAAAAAAAAAAAAAAGCAGACAACGAACACACTTTTTTTTTCCTTTTTTTTTGAATAAAAAGAAAAAGACCACACTCTTTTACAAAGAGAAGTGCGAACTAGGAGTTATAAAAGTATCTTTAATTCTATTTCAACTATTTAAAATCGTACGTACGTAAAGTTTTTTTTAATGAATAATACTAATACATAACGTTATTAATTTGTGTAATTATCAAATTTTATTAATGAATAATACTAATACATAACGTTATTAATTTTTGTAATTATCAAATGTTTATTGGTAGTTATAAAAGTATCCTTAATTATATTTCAACTATTTAAAATCGCTAGCTCATTTTATCCTTGTTGACCTTCAAATAATAATAATAACTAAATTACCTTAGGAAATTTTAAAAATGTTATTATTATTATTGCAAATACTAAAAAAATTAAAACAATAAAGTTTGAAAATGGTAACAAATACCCAATTATCACCGTCGAAAGTATAGAAATCATAATTTTTTTTGAGTGACAAAATGTCATTTTAGTGGGCCAAAATTTTATAGAAAATTCTCCCTCCAACTCAATACTAAAGATTTTTCCTCTGATAATATTGCTAACAAAAATATGACGTTGACTCAGTGGGCCACATAGGTGGACTTGAAAGGAAAGTGACGAAAATTTGAGGAAAAAATTTCTATCACGAAGAACATAATGTCGTCTTCCATTAGAAACAACATTGGTCTTTGAATTTTGTTGTATAGTATTACCACAAGAGAGATTCCAACTTTTGACTTATAAATAATGTTAATAGTGCTTCAATTAGTTCTTTTTTTTTAGTTCAACAATAAGTGGGGTGGGGTGCTTGGAACCTCTGACTTTCTTAGTCGAAGATACACGTCTTATGCTAGCTGAGCTATGTTCAATTTGACAATAATGCTTTAATTAGTTAAATTATGCTTAGATTAACCAATTTATTTTATTCTCTACTTGCAATTTTTTTTTTATTCTTTATATATGTTTGTGTTTATATGCTCTATATAGAGTAGCATGAAGGCAGAGTGAAGAAGACGTAATAGGAGTAATTTGATATCTTAGCTTGTCTTAAATTTGAAAATTTATATAAAGAAATGAAGATTAATATTTTAGAGCTTTTCCTCACTTGCTCAGTCTAAACTTTTCAAATGGTATATATAAATAGGTTAGACGATGAATTTTTCCATCCACTGAAAAAAATATCTAGCGCTCCCTTAAGTAGCATCATTGTTGTGGCTCATAATTATTTGAAGATTATTTGGAAAGAAAGGCAATCAACGATAATGCTTAAGTTCATATCTATGCCTTAACCAATTGAGATTTGTTTAAATTGGCAATTCTCTAATCTCTTGTAACTATGGAAATAACGAATGATAATGCATGGTTGCATTCCCTGTAATGAGTCTATCTTCATTACCACACTTTTGAATATATACCACACTTGATTTTAGAAATTAGGTAAAGAAAAAGTATGGTCTAAAGGCTAGATTTACACCACAATTTAAAAAATCATGGTCTAAAAGTTAAACTTTACATCACCAATATGAGCATAGTACAACTAGCATAAAGTATGTATCATCGACCGATAGGTTAGAGGTTCGAATCCCCACTCCACATATTGTTGAACTAAAAAAAAAGGTTCAACTTTACACCACTTTTTTTTAAAAATTTGTGGTTATTGTCCAATTGTAGGTCTACTTTAGACCAGGGTTAAAAAAACTGTTGTCTAAAATGTAATAATAAACCATGGTTAAAAAAACTATGTTCTTGCCCAAGTATAGGATTACTTTTAAACCACAGTTTTAAAAATTGATCTGTATAATTCAAATATATACCACCGTTAGAAAAAATTGTGGTGTATAATTTAATTATGGGATTACTATATAGAGTTTACAAAATTGTAGTCTATAGACTACAATTAAGAAAAGTTGTGGTCTATAGTCCAATTATAGAATTATTTTGGACCACAGTTTAAACACCATGATCTAAAATACATTTGTAGACCACAACTAAGATAAATCGTGATCTATAATTCACAGTTTACTTTAAATGCATATAAAAGTGTTGTATTATATATACATTCAAAGTACTTAACATATTAGACAATATGATACATACTCTTCACTTGTACTTTACATTTATATGTAACAATCTAGGCAATATAAGATATATACATAGTAACTTATACTTAATATCATATGCAATATAATATATACCCTTCAATTGTTTATTCGTCATCTATACTTGCAATGATTGGGCAATATATTACCCAAATAATACACACCATCAGAAACTCCAAATATTATATGATGAACTAGAAATCTATATTCTATGATTATTTTATATACACTCCAAATCAACTAGAAATATACCTATGTTGATTTTATCGAATCTTCTCTGTTCCAAAATCGCAGGAAACAATCCTTCACCGTCGGAAGAAACCACCAAAGTTCAAGTCGCCAGAAAACTAAACGCTACCAAATGCTTGCCCTTGCTGTCCAAAAATTGCCGGAAAAGAAATCACCAATGGTTAAAACGCTTGCCCTTTTTCAAACACCAATCGTCAGTAAATTGTTCAAGAAAATCATTCAGGGAAAGAAAACACCAATCACAGGAATGCTTGCCGGTACAAAACACCAATGGCTGGAACGCTCGCCCTTGCTGTTCAGAACATAGTAGCCGGAGACTAAAAGTCAGTCGTCGTCGTAACCGCTCGCCGTCTATGATAGAAGTCGTCGACATCGATGTAAGAAGCCGCTCGTCGTTGAAGAATCCAACCATCGGAGGTTCTACAGAATATCAAAGGAAGAAGACGTTCACGCTACCCTAGATGGTCTTAATTGATTAGAAGGTGAAAAGTGTTTGAGGGAATATAGAATCTCAATAGTTATGGTAAATATCTCCCTATAGTTTCTCTTTTCTAATTTTCAATTTTACAGTAATTACAAATAAACAAAAGGGGTAAATACATACTGTCAAGGATAGTTTTGGCTTCTATTGGCTTGGGCAATGACAAAGCTGAAAATATTGTCAAATTGAGTCATTTGTGTAAAATTGGGTTCCAAATGTGCTCTATTCATGTAGTGAACCCAAAAAAAAAATTGGACAAATAATTTAGCCCATTGATAACTATTTGGGTCCCGTTTAAAAACAAAGTCAAGTTTTGAAACTATAAAAAAAAAGTAGTTTTTGAAGACTTATTTTTGTTTTCTAAATTTGGTTAATTAAGAATTCAAGTGTTTCCTTAAGAAATATGAAAATAATTATAAAGAAAAAAAAAACCAAAAACCAAATGGTTAAGCTCCGTTGATAACTATTTGGTTTTTTTTTGTTTTTCGTTTTTGAAAATGGTGCTTATTTTCTTAACATTTCTCTCCAATGGACTTCATCTTTCTTAAGAAAACATTAGAATTCTTAGCCAAATTTCATAAACAAAAACAAAATTTTGAAAACTACTTTTTTAATTTTCAAAACTTGCCTTAATTTTTGAAAACATAGATAAAAAATAGATAACAAAATAGGAAAATTCATAATTATAAGTAATATTTATAAGCTTAATTTTCAAAAACCAAAAACCTAATAGACGGGGCCTAAATAGATGATAAAATCATTTGAGCATAGTTGGTAAGAGGACCCTACTAAAAGGAACATATGTAAGAGTCGAACGCTCACTCTTAGCAACATTATTTTCTCTAGTTTGCATGCAGGGGTGGATCCACGTTGGGGCCAGGAGGGGCACGGGCCCCCCCTAACATTATTGTTATTATATTTATCTAAAATTTGCTTCATTGAAAATAACAAAGTAATGTTTTGGTCTGTTGGCTTGAGAGGGGCAGAAGTCAAATTTTAGTCTGTGGGGTGTTGCGATCGAAACCTGTGAAGCGCAATCTTTGGGCTTTTTTTTTTTACTTCATTTTTTGATAGGTATAAAAAACGCTGTGAGTTTAACATCATTTTTTGATTTTGTATATATTATTTAAGTATATTATTTTACTTTTTAGTTAGTTGGATATGGAAGAATTTAGTTTTTTAAGAAAAAAATTACACAAATATATATAAATATAAATAATCTTTAGTAAATATTTTAGAAAAATTAAATGCATAAAAAAACTTAATTCTATTTTTAGAAAAAACTTAAATATTTCAAGTTTCATTTTTTTTCTTATATACTTAGGTGGATAATTCTACTATGGTTTGTTATATTTTTTCAATTAATATTACTTAATTTAAATATTATATATCAATACATTTCAAATTATATTTATATGAAGGTTAAATTATATGTTTAGTCCCTAAATTTTAAAATTTGTGTATGATAGATCTTAAACTTTTAATTTTGTGTCTAATACGTCATTAAACTTTAAAAATGTCTAATAATCCACGGACTTTCAATTTTGTATCTAATAGGTTTTAGACATATTCAAAAAAATTTATAATTAATTGTTTTATTATACATAAAATTTAATTTAGTATTTAATTGAACCTTAGACTTTCAATTTTGTAACTAACAAATACATTAAAAAATGTGCAATAGGTTGATGACTTATTAAACATAAAATTAAATTTTATATCTAATAGAATGTTTACTTTTTTAAAATTTTGAATATGTCAGAGACCTATTAATACAAAATTGAAACTTTAGAGATTTATTAGACACAAAATTAAAAATTCAAAGACCTATTGATAATTTTTAAAGTTCATGGATCATATAAACACAAATCTAAAAGTTCGACGACTAAATTTGTAATTTAACCTAATATGAACTTGTGCCCCCTCTAATATAAAATTCTGGATCCGCCACTGTTTGCATGGTTCACAAACACTAAAAAATAAAAAGATATATATAAATGACAAAATCATATTCATTCAAACTTAGATTATACAAGAAGCGATACATAATGCATTGATATTGCACCCAGAAGGGATGTGTCATATTTAAAATATTACACAAAAGTAAACTTCCATTCCAATCGTCCATCCAAATATCATCTTAACCATGGACACTTATTTATTGGATACTTATGGTGTCTCGTCCATCACTCCAAACTTAGGTGTGGGTGACATTCAGTTGGAGGTGGGTGGATCTTTCTTGTACGGTGGTTTGTAGGACTTGTATTTCTCACCCTCCGTCGGTGAGTCGGTGCCGGAGGGAGTCACTTTCTGGTGGGTCTCCGGAGGCGGTGGGAAGTAGTAATATGGCGTGTAGGAGTAGTAACCGGAAGGTGGCGGAGGAGACCTGGTTGGGTAATAATATGGCGGGTAGTAATTATATTGAGCAAAAGCTTTACTGGTTAGAAGAACCACTCCAAGAAGAAGAATGAGCACATATTTCATAGACATTTTTGTGGATTCTTTTTTTTTTTTTTTCTTTGGGTTTCACTTCTTGTTCTTGCTTGTGACAAGCTCAAACCTTTTGGTGCCCTTTTAGGGGCCGTTTGGCCCATGGGTTTGGGTTGGGATGGGTTTGGGTTCTAAACCCAAAACCATGTTTGGCACAAGGTGCTTGGTTTTGAAACACAACCCCATGGGTTACAACAATGCAACCCCATGGGGTTTGTGCCCTGTTTTCCTCTTCCATTTGCCGTTTTCCATTCCCGGCGACCACTCCGACAACAACTTCGGCGACCACTCCTATGACAACTCTGGCGACTACATCGGCGACCCGACCACCGCTAACGATTACCTCCGACGACCACTGCGATGAGAACTCTAGAGACCAGTTCCATTTACCATTCTCCATTTCTAGCGACTACTTCGACAACAACTCTGATGACAACTCCGGCGACCACCCGACAACTACCAATAACGACAACTTCGACGACCACAACGGTGACCCGACCACCGCTGACGATTACCTCAGACAACCATTGCGATGAGAACTCGAGAGACCAGTCTGACGATTACCTCTGCGACTCGACCACCCCAACAACTAGACACCCCGACAACCCAACCACTCAAACAACCCGACTTGCTTGAACCACCGACAACAACCACTTGACAACCACTTCAATGACCCGATCACTCGACAACCATAGTTGACGATCACCTCAAAAACCTGACCATCTAGCGACCACCGTAGACAACCACCTAGTGACCACTCCGATGACCTGACCACCCTGATGACTACTTCGGTGATTACCCCGACGACCTGGTAACCCAACCACCCAAAACCACTGTTGACGACCACCTGGTGACCACCCTGGAGACTCCAACAACCCAACCACTGCCACAACCACCCAGCGACCACTCCGGCGACATGACCACCCTGATGACCACTCTAGTGACCAGACAACTACTGTTGAAAACCACCCAACGACCATTCCCGCGACCTGACCACCGTGCAATCACCACCGACGACCACCTCGGCATACCCAAACACCCCATCAACCACCCCAACAACCACTCCAACAATCACCCTAGCGACCCAACCACCTAGTCAATATTTTAAAAGGGCCAGCGTGGAAGAGCTATATGCAAAACTAAAGGCGATCCCAGGGATGACAAGGCAAGACTGAATGGCTGTTGCAAAAACTATTCTCTCGGATAGTATGATGTTGAACTTCTTCTTTACATTCACCGCAGATTAGAAGTATGATTACTACGTGAAAATTTTGGGGAAAGCACATAGAACCTGACTCTCTTTTCATCACTTTCATCTACCACTCTTATGACTTACATTTGTGTTTGGACAACTACTTCTACTTTCTTGTCATTTCATCTGGAATGTGTGTTATGATATTTTTAGAACTAGATCTTAGTTCTAACTTTTGGTTTTACTTTACCATTGGCAACATCATTCTTACATTGCACCTATTAATTATCTGTTGCTACGCATAATCTTCAATTTTATATCATCATGAGTGGAGTGAATGGGATAGCATATAGTTATACAAACTACACATAGTATAATTCAAATTGAACTATAGTTGTAACAATTGCTCTACATAATTGGTTAAATAGTTGGTATGTAATACACCAAAAAAATTATGAAGTTAAAAAAATGGAGTAGGAAATAAAAACAGTGTAAGATTTTTTTAAAAAAATAAACAGTTTGAAAAATTATATAAAAAAAAAAACAAACTAAACAAACCCAGCCCCAACCCAACCTTGCACACCAAACACAGGTTTCAGCAAACCAGCCCAACACAACCCTGCACCCCAAACACAGGAATCAGAAACCCCAGGGTTTCTGATTCCAAACCAGTGTGCCAAACAGCCTCTTATAGCAAAACTTGCAGTTATTTATGCAATTGATTAATTATTAAGGGTATGTTTGTGAATAAGAGTTTTTTTGGACCACAGATCAAATTATAGTTGATGATTATGAATCTTGAACTTAAATAGGTGGAAAATTAATTTGTTTGATTTTTTTTTCAAAAAAATCAATGAGTTGTGGAGAGCAAGATTTTAAATGGGATTTCCATGGTTCATGTGCTTGACATTGCAAGAATGAAATACTTATTTGTTAATTTAAATATTTTTTTTTACAAATTTTCTATATTTATAATTTTTTCAAAAATATCTATCGACATCAACATTTTATTGAAATTTTCATTGATATTTTTGTAAAATTGAGACCTCAGCATTTTTGTCGACATCTATATTTAAAATTTTAATGGTTAGTAGTAGTATGTAATTTTGTAGTTAAATGATGCTATTTTGGGGGTGCACTCTCGTACTTCTAGTTATGTTAGATAAGCATGAGTGTTTTGGTATTAAACTTAGACACTTTTTTAGTTCTCTTGATGTCTTGATTAGGTTCCTGTTATTGCCATGGTTGGATTTGATTATTTTTGTAAGTACCTTGAGTGACTGAGGTACTTACAGATGTTTTGTTAGTTGGAATTCTTTTTATTGATGTATTTGTTGTATTTTACTATTCATTTAAGTTTTAAGCTCATTTAGTTGGAATTAGAAATATAAGATTATAATTGACTCATTGAATTTAGTATATATATATATATATATATATATATATATATATACGCTTTTTCAATAATTAATGCTATGTTTTTCTTTTTAAATAATTAATAAGTTTAGTATGCCTGAATATATTTTTCTTCAAGTTATTAATTAAAGATAACAATAAATTGAGATAATTATTCTATATCTCCTTATTTTTAAAGAATAGATTATATATCTAGAGAAACAAAGGATAAAATATATTAATTACGTTAAATTACAAATTTAGTCTCTATATTTAGATGAGTTGTATCTAAACTTTTAATTTTAGTAAGTCTATATCAATAACACACTATATAAATATCAACTTAATATGCTTATTAGACTAACGAAGAAGGATCTAGTACGAAGTGGCACAAGAATAAGCCAACTAGCTTATAAGAGTAGACAAACAAAATATAATTTGAATCAAGTTTTTTTTTTTTTATCCACTCACTCAAATTTTATATTCAATTGGTCTACTTTCATATGCTAGGTGTAATCAACAAATGTGGGATTAAACTAGTTTTTATTATTCCAATCAATTCATGACGTCAATATTTAAATAATGATTTAATGTTAGAAATTTATTCAAATTAAAATTGAAAATTCAGGAAAAAACTTTTTAAGTTTAGATAGTTTAGTGAGACCAAAAATTGTGAAAGCAAATTTATAAAAAAAACCATGTTATTAATACCCAAGTGCTATTCCACATCTCAATTCCCCAATCAAATCAAGCTACAGTCGCCATAAAGGACCACTCTTTTTACAAAGACGAAGACCTAAGAAAATCAATTATAAAGTTATTGATAAAACTGATTTTGTTATTATCAAAGTTTATTAGTAATCACAAAATATCAGCTCTAATTCTATTTCAACTATTTTAAATCACTGAGTAATGGTTGAAAATAGCTCAAAAATGACTTCCTTTAAAAAAAAAATAGTTTCTATACCACTTTTGACTTATTTTATTTTATATTTTAAATGTAGTTTTACCTTTTTGCCCTTATTCATTAATTGTAGCAAATACTACCAAATTGTCTATGAATGTTTTACCAACCATTTAACTACCAAAATGTTTCATTAACACGATTTTAACCATAAAGAGATAACTAAAATTGAGAATATGAACCCAAAAATTAAAAATTCTAAAACTCTAAAAGATTAGAGACCGAGTGTGGAAGGCTCTCTAAAGTTGGAAATAGGAGATCTTCTCTCAAGGAGGAAAAGAAATTCTGATCAAGACCATAGTCCAGGTCATCCCTACGTATACGATGAGCTACTTCAAGCTCACTCGAAACAATTGTAATGAAATTAACCGCTCTTGTGCAAACTTCTGGTGTGGTTCCTCGGGTGAAAGGAAAAAGGCTCACTGGCTGAGTTGGAAATCCTTCAGCATGAGCAAAGGCCGACTTTAGAGATATTAATTTGTTCAATAAGGTCATCCTCACAAAGCACAGTTGGAGAATCATTCGGCACCCAAACAGTCTCCTAGGTAGGACTCTTAGAGGAAAATATTTCAAAAATGGGGACTTTTTCCACACCCCTCTAGGTAATAACCCCTCCCAAACTTGGAGAAGCATTGTGTGGGGCAGAGAGTTGTTCCTGAAGGGCTATAGGTCGAAAGTGGGAAATGGTAAATGTAATACAATTGATAAAGACCCTTGGATCGCAAGAGAAGGAAGTCATCTCCCTCTCTACACGACAGAGGAGTGGCGAACAAGAGGTGGCGAGTCTGATCGGGGATCATGGAGATTGGAATGAGTATGTCCTTCAAGCTCATTTTAGTCCCTTCGATGTTGAGGATATTCTCAACACTCCTTTGTGGAATGCGCAAGCCCGGGACGAGATAATCTGGAGCCCAGACAAAAAAGGCATCTTCTCGGTAAAGAGCGCTTATCACCTTGCGGTGAGCCTAGCTCCTTATGAAGAGTCCTCTTCTTCTAACGGGGCTTCAGGTAAATCTCTATGGAGGAGTATATGGGACAACAAGGCTTTACCAAGAGCCAAGATATGTTCGTGGAAAATTTTAAGGAATGCTATCCCCAACAAAAAAAATATTTATTCCAAAGGGATTGACAGTAACTCTTTATGTCTTTCTTGTAGGAGAAAGGAAGAATATGCACACCACGTCATATGGTCTTGTAAGTATTATTTCTCAATTTGGCTCCACTACCTTCTAAACTTATTCAGAGTTTTGCCTTCACTCAGATTCCATTGGAAGGATGAGGACTATTGGTAGTGGCTGATTGATAGGATGGACCAGAGGGAGAGGGACATAACGATTACTGTTATGTGGAGCATTTGGAATTATCGAAACATTATAAATCATAGTAAAGCTGTAGCAAATTCTCAGTATTTAAAGCATAAAATTGACATCGCCATTGTAGAAAATGCTGGGAGTGTGATCACAAATCTGGATGCTAGCAGATCAGAGACCTGCGCGAGTCGAGGTCTTTGGACTCCACCGCCGGAAGACACTTGGAAGCTAAATACTGATGCTTCTTGGAATGAATCAATGAAGAAGGGGGGGCTTGGCTGGATCATCTGCGACTCACGGGGGTCTTCGATCTGTGCGGGTCACCGCGCCTTTCATAGGAGGTGGCCAATTAAAGCTCTTGAAGGCTTTGCGATCATCGAAGGACTGAAAAACATCCTCAAGCGGTTCCAGGCTCCTATCCCCCCATTGTGGTCGAATCAAATTGCTTGGAGATTATTAATTGCATAAACATATACAGTGAAGACCTCACGGAATCCGGTGCGGTGGTTGCCGAAATCCGTAAGCTAGCTCAAGATGTCGGTGTTAAGGAGTTTCTCTTCTGCTCAAGGAACTGCAACAAGGTTGCTCATACCCTCGCGTCGATGGAAGAGTGTTTGCCTCTGTCTTTTTGTGACCATCCAAATTCCTTTATGGAAAATGACGGGTCTGTCTGGTTTTCTGGTTTCCCGGATCGGGTTTATTCTGGTGTAATAGAAGACTTGATGGCTTTGTAGTGTGTTGGTTGTGCTATAATTGTTCTTTAAAAAAAAAAAAAAGGAGGAATAATGATAAAAAGGTAAAACAGTATCTAAAATATAAAATAAAATAAGTTAAATGTACTATAGAAACTAGTTTTTTTTAGGAAGGGGTCATTTATGTAAGACCTATAAGACTTTGGGCTATTTCCAACAATTACTCTAAATCACTAGGTCATTTTACAAAGCCACTCAAGCAAAAAGATCATGGTCCCTTACAAAATTTGACGCTTAGAATTTTAGATTTCTAGATAACTAATCACCTACTTATAAATTATTACCATCTAAAGTATAGAAAATCATAATTCATATGGAAATAGCAAAAACACTATGTAAAGTGAGCATAATTTAGCGATAATTTGCATGTACTTCTTTCTTTGATGTTGGAGGTTCAAATCTTCATACTTCAGACTTTACATTTGTTGTAGTAAAAAAGAAAGTAGAAACATTATAAATTTATCAACACATAATTATAATTAAGTAATGAAATGTCAATTTGGTAAGTTATATTAAAGAAACATGGAGTTTCATGTCAAAACCAATTGACAATGAGAGGAGTAACCTATGTATCTTATAAAGATTGTGAGGTCTCCTCATTTTTCCAATGTGGAATCCTCCACATGCCATGCTCCCTCAAGATGGTGCTCAAATATAACTATATTTACCATAACCCATCAGCTTAAGCTTTTGGATTGATTGGTGATTTAATATGGTATTAGAGCGAAAGGTCCTGAGTTCGAAATTCTGTAATGTCATTTCCTCCAATTAATATTAATTTTCACTTGTTAGGTCTCTTACAAATTTTCAAACCTACAAGTAAGGGAGAGTGTTTGAGTGTTGATATAATTAAATATACCATAATTCATCAACTTAAGGTTTTGAGTTGATTGGTGGTTTAACAAATTAGACCAAACTAACGTCATTTTAGTAGGCCAATTTTTTTCCCTATTTGTGTGGAAAATTCTCCCTCCAACTTGGTGACAAATTTCCTTTGATTTTTCGTTGCTAGCTAATTAGAAAACATCAGTAAGCCGGTCACTTGGAGGTGGAAATTGATAGAAAAGTGACAAAAATGGAAGGAAACAATCTTTTTTTTTTTTTTTTTGAAAGGAAACCAATTAATAGAATTAACGCGTGTCCACCAAAGTAGTTACAACAGTGTCCTCCATTATGGCTGTAGATAGCCAGATGGGGATCAAACTATCCCACCCAAAATCAAAACAGCCCTCTCCATCTAACGGAGGTAACTGATTATCGCAAAACGCCTGGGAGAGGAACCCTCTGGACGCCGAGGAGCTTAAGAACCGCCCCCGACTTGCTGGTTCCGCAGCCGCCTTACGAGCCAAGAGGTGAGCTACTCCGTTGCACCTGCGGGGACAATGGGAGAACGACAATTCAGTCCCTCGCCTCCCAACATCTTCAATCTCATCAGTGATGTTCCTCATCTCTGTCAGGTCTACCCCTTCCCCTTTAAGAATGCTTATGACATCCGCACAATCAGACTCAACCACTAATTCGTTAATCGGGAGACATGCAACCTTTAGATTCGAAATCCCTTCAAGGATCGCCATGGCTTCCATAGCTTTGATGGGCCAGTTCTTATCAAATCTTTTGAACCCAGCAAAGATGGGAGACCGATGGGAGTCACGAACAACCCATCCAAGCCCTCCACGATGGCTAGCTGAACACCACGAGGCATCGACGTTTAGCTTCCAGCAATTGTAGGGAGGAGGACTCCACCTTTCCTGGCTCCTACGACTCTCGTATCTCCTCTGCCCCAGGTATGCAGTCTCCATGTCCTTGCTCTCCGCAGCGTATTTCTCGATTTCCCCAATTACTTGTTTGATATCTGGTGTGCTTCCTGTACTGTTGGCTTGGTTTCTGTGATTCCACAAGTTCCATATAGTGACAATCGCCTTAGGAAGAGCCTGGTCTCCCAAGTTATCTTTAATCCAGTTCCAGTGATCCTCCGGACTCCAATTGCCCCTGCATAAAGAGTTCTTTTTTAGTGAGCTTGGAAATAATATGGACCAAACCTACTTAGAAAATTTGCATTCCCAGATCAGATGAGCTGTGGTCTCCACAAATTTACTGCACAAAACACAAAGAGGATTAGTCTCAATTCCTTTCTTAATAATGTTCGCGCGGCTTGGTATGATGTTCTTCAAAACTTTCCACACACAAATTTTCATCTTTGGAATTGCTGGTATATTCCAGAAGTGATTCCACTTCCTTTTCGAGAAGGAAGTATCCGACGGGGACGCCTATTCCTTATGCTCAAGGCTGATGGCTAAATGGTAAGCGCTCTTGACCGAGAATATTCCTTTTTTGTCACACCGCCAAATGACTTCATCTCTCGCCCTGAGCCTCCCCCTTGGCATTTTCAGTATGTCTTCGGCCTCAAAATGTGTGAACGTCTCCTTCACTAAAGCTTCGTTCCATCCTCCATTGTCTTCCAGCAATGTGCTTACATAATTCTCCTTCATTCTGGCATTCGTTAGGATAGGAATCCCGCTCCCTTCCCTATCAATCCAGGGATCCCTCCCTATTTGAATATGACGCCCGTTGCCCACTTTCCACCTATAACCTTTGCGGAACAGATCTCTCCCCCAAACTATACTTCTCCACGTCAGAGAGGGGTTCTGGCCTAGAGATGCATGAATAAAGTCTCCGTCCTTAAAGTATTTTCCTCTCAGAAGTCTGGCCAGGAGGCTGTCCGGGTTTCTGATAATCCTTCAGCTTTGCTTTGCGAGCATGGCCTGATTAAAAGCTTTTATCTCCCTGAAGCCTAACCCGCCCTCCTCTTTCCTGTCACACATTCTTTCCCATTTCAGCCAGTGAGCTTTCTTGCCTTCATCAGTCGAACCCCACCAAAAGCGAGCGCACAGGCGATTAATTTCATTACAGATAGAGACTGGCAGCCTGAAACAACTCATGGTATACGTAGGGATTGCCTGGGCTATAGCCTTAATCAACACTTCTTTTCCACCTGCCGAGAAGAATCTCCCCTTCCAGCTTTGGAGGACTTTCCACACTCTGTCTCTTATCCTACGAAAACTCTACTTTTATCTCTCCCTACTTGGGAGGGCATCCCCAAGTACTGCCCCAAATCCTTCGACTGCTCCACTTCAAGAATTCTACTCAGGATATTCACTTCATCCCTGCCCACGTTCCTGCTAACCATCAAAGAGGATTTATTGAAGTTGATAGTTTGCCCAGACGTTGACTCGTAGTCCAAGAGGATCCCTTTCACCACTTCGCAATTACTCCTGTTTGCTTTACAAAAAATAAGGCTATTTTCTGCAAAAAAAGATGTGTTATTGAAGGACAATGATAGTTTAGACGAAAGCCCACTAGATTACCAATATACTCCTCCCTTTGAAGCATGGCTGATAGCCCTTCTGCACAAATCAGGAATAGGTAAGGCGACAGCGGGTCGCCTTGCCTTAGGCCTCTGGAAGGAGAGAACTCGGAATGGGGAGAACCATTGATTAGGACTGATAGACTTGTCTTTTCCACACAGTTCATAATTTTTCCGATCCAGCTTCTTTCGAACCCCATTCTTTCCATTACATCCCTCAAGAATTGCCACTCCACCCTGTCGTAGGCCTTGCTCATGTCAAGCTTCATCGCTATGTGTCCTCCTTTACCTTTTCTCTTATTTTTTAGCGCATGGATACATTCGAACCCTATCAGGACGTTATCGGTGATCAGCCGCCCAGGGACAAAGGCAGCTTGTGAGTGAGAAATGATAGTTTTAAGGATCTCCTTCAATCTGTTGGCCATAGTCTTGGCTATGATTTTGTAAATAATGTTGCAAAGGCTGATTGGTCTAAATTCCGACATGTGCTTTGGGTCATCAGTTTTTGGGATGAGAACTATCCAAGTTTTATTCAGAGGTGAGATATCCTCACCCTCATTCAGAACTTTAAGACATATCGCAGTCGTCTCTTCTCCGACTATGTCCCAGTACTTTTGGAAGAAAAGCGCATGGACTCCGTCTGGTCCCGGGGCTTTGGTCGGGTGCATGCTCTTCAGGGCGGCTTCAATCTCTCTCTTTGTAAAAACTTTTGACAGCCTATTATTCTGTTGCGCGGACACTGAGGGCCTAATACAGTTCAGAACTGTAACGACTGGCACTTTCAGGTATTAATTAAGACTTTAATTTTGAATTTTAAATTTATAGTAAGGTTAATTTTATGCTTAAGGTTGTATTGAATTTAATTTTGAGGATTAGCAAAATTGAAATTGGAGAATTTGAGGGTAATTTGGGAAGATTTGAGGGAAAAATAGGATTTATTTAGTTTGGGGGCATTCTTGTAATTCAAGGGACTTTTAGCCAAGCCCAAGCCAAGAGAAGCCTAGCCCACAATTATCCCTCTCTATTACTTTATTATGCACGCAGCCCTAGGTCAGCCAAGCTCTTCAAGCAACTCCCAAGCCAGCCATCATCTTCATCTTCTTCCTTTTCCCTTTGTGTTTTTCGAAAACCACCATGGAAGCCTAAGGAGGTTTTTTTTTTTCAGCACCTCTCACCACCACCTCAGACCGCCAAGCACCGCCAGCCACGAGCAGACCGCCGCACGCCACGCAGCTCGACCCGCTGAACCGCCGCCCTCGACCCGAACCATTGCAGATCGACGAGCATCCACGAACCGCTGCTGCGACTTGCGCCGATCCGTCGTTCGCACAGCCACTGCAAGACCGCCGGACCGCCGCTGCAGATCGCCGACGCCGCGCCTCTGCAGATCGCGAACCGAACCGCCGGCCACTCGGATCCGTCCGCCGCTTGGGCCGTGAGCCGCTGCTGGCGCAGATCTGCAACCGAACCTCAGATCTGCGTCCTCGCCGCAGCACAGACCGCTCGCCGAGCCCCAGATCCGACGCCACGCGCCGCCGTCGTGCACCCACGCGCCGCCGCCGTGCATTCAGTTGTTCGAAGCCGAACAGTTTCGCTTCCGATCGTGTTCTGACTTGGGTAATTTTCGATACTGAGCCAAATTTAATTTAAGAACTGTAAAACTGGATTGATCGTTAAGGAATTAATTCCAATTTTGGAACTTTAGTTGGTGGGATGAACTTTGAGAGGAATTATAAATTTTAGGATTTGTTTCTAACCTTAGGGTGATTTGAATTAGGCTCAAAATTGTTTGGCTGAGGTTCAAGGCGAAGGAATGGTTTGGTGAACAGTTGGGTGATTGGATTCTTGAGCTTAGCCAAGGTAAGGGACTTTATGCCGGTATGCTTAAATGCAAGTCGGGAACTGAATTGGAAAAAAAAGAATTTACTTTTGAAATAAAAGGATTTTCATAAATGTTTTAGTTATGATTGTTGATTTTGAAATGCTATGTATGAAAAATAATTCTCACATGTATGTTCTTATGAGTGTGATGCATGTTATATGATTTATGATATGACGAATGACATGAGAACTTTGTTTTACGTTGCATCATGAAATTAAAAAGTTAAAATGCTTTGGGACCTCATGCATACATTATGTTTTCATGATAAAAGTTATTTCGAAGGCTGTGGCAGTTACCCCCTAACACTATTGATGTACATCTATATGAAAAGGAACCTAAAAAGGTTATATGAAAAGGAGCCTTACGAGGCTATATGTAAAGGAATTTATGAGGCTATGTGAAAGACAAGGTTAGGTTGGGTCTAATTGTCCACATTAAAAGCCGAAGGGAAATTTTTAAGAAAATGCTTATGCTATGAAAGGAAGTTAGGTCCCATTAAAGGAAAGAAAAAGGTTTTCGAAAACTCATTATGTGTGTATGCATATTCTGACCTGGTAGTGAGGTCACTTACTGAGTATTGTAAAATACTCACCCTTTTCAAAAATGTTTTTCTTTTCAGGCAAATACAAAGACATATCATAGGCGATTGACAAGGCAGTTTGCTGAGAGGGTCATGGGTGACTTTGAAGGTCATGACTTCCGCATTTAGATAGTGTGTTAGTTAAAACATATTTCGTTTAGTAAACAATGTGTTGTGAAACTATTTCAACTGATTGAACATTATAATTCATATTATGTTTTGAAATGATTTTTAAAGGGATCCCGAGCATAAAGATTTTTGATTGTTTAGCAAAAAGTTTCATTCTTTCTATCTTTTACCAAAGAATGTAAAATTTCTTCGGCATGCATGTAGTAACGTCCCTAGAAAGTCTAATAGGAAAAGTCGGGTCGTTACAAGAACTCTCTCTTTTGCCCGTTCGCTAGGCGAGGAGGATGTGAAGAGATCGACAAAGTAATTAGTCGTCGTTGTTCCAATTTCCTCCTCTAATTCCAACCAAATTCCATCCGAGCTGAAAATTCCATTAATTTTGTTTCTTTTCTTCCTCTGCGAGGCTTTAAAGTGGAACCACTTCGTGTTCTTATCCCCCCACTTCAACCAGTCCTCCCTTGACTGGATCTTCCAAAACAGCTCCTCTTCTTCAAGCAGACGCTCTAGCTCTTGCTCCGCCGTGGTCACTGAGGCAGAATTGGTGTTGATGCTAAGACTTTGATACATCTTTTTAATCTCCTCAGCTTTTCTTCCTATCGCAGCCTTGAGAGAACCTTTTAGCCTATCTTTATTCCAACCATCCAGCTTCTGTAAGCACCGGCCAACTTTCAACATGTACTCTGCAGGACCCGACAACCGGTTCTCTTGCCAACAGCCCTCTATAATGGTCTTACACTCTGCCAACTGAGCCCAAGACTCTTCGAATCTGATGGTTTTGTTCCTATGCTCCGGGCGTCTAGCCGTTTGCTTTATGGTTATATCAGCCACTATAACTCTATGATCGGAGCTATAATACAGACGGTGCTCCACCAGGATTCTTTGCACTTTATCTAAGAATTTGGAGTTCACCAGGAACCTGTCAAGCCTTTCACTGATTTGATTGTCTCTCCTTTTGCCGTGTTTCCAGGTGAAAGCGCCCCCTCTAAAGCCGGGGTCTAACAGCCTACATTCATTCATCATGTCACAAAAGTCCGTCATCTGCCTAACGCTTCTCCTCGAGCCTCCTGCCTTCTCCTCGTCTCTCAAGATCTCATTGAAGTCTCCTCCCACTATCCAGGGGAGATTGGCACTCGAACTCAATCTCCCAAGTAGCTTCCAAGAATCTGCTCTCTTGGACGGATCCGGATTGCCATAAAACCCAGTGAATCTCCACCACCCCCCCTCTCTCTCCTTGATTGTCGTGTCTATATGTCCTCTGGAGTAAGAGTTGACCTCCAGATTAGTCGCTTTATTCCACAGAAGCATTAACCCTCCATTTCTGCCTTCACTCGCCACACTAATACCACTGTCGAACCCCAACTCGAATTTCGCCTTTTCGAGCAAGGCCCCATTGTTCATTGTTTCAGCTAAGAACACCAACTGGGGTTTAACACTGCGAACTTCATGCCGCAGCGCTTGGAACGTCCGGGGGTTCCCCAGTCCTCGGGCGTTCCAACTCAGTATTTTCATGGCATCCGGCGGGGCTGATCTCCAGCCTCCGCCGATATCAACATTGGTTCCAAAGTCACTCGCTGTCTTTTTACTGGTTTTTCCCCTTTCTCGTTACTTATGGAATGCTTCCTTGTGACTATCGATTGGTCCATACATTCACTAACTGCACTAGGAGTATCACTTCTGGCTCTTCTTTTCCAAGATTTTAAATTTTTTCCTTTATTACCCTTACCTTCCATGATTTGTTCTTCTCTCACATCTCCCTCTTGCCTTCCGGGACTTGGATCTTCCTTCGACTCCTTGAGTTTCAAGCTGGGAGTTGCCCCTGACTCTGTGGGGTTACTTTTAGCTTCATACCTACTGAAGCAATCCTGATAAGCCGTACTATGTTTTCCCATGCCTTTCAGAGGTACGCAAGGGCTTTGGACTTGGCACTCCTTGTTCTGGGTTGTTTTCCTGGTATCCGAATGGGCTACAGGCCCACTAACTACAGGCTCCACCTCCCGCATTTTCATTTTAACCAGGCTGCTCTCCACTTGGTCCTCTGACCCACTATCTGACTTATCTGACACTTGCACTTACCCCTAACGGCTACTTCCTCAACTTGTTTTCCCACTTTGATTTGCTGTTTGTCCTTCTCTGTCACTTCTGCACCGCCGACCTTGCTTGTTGTCAAGGTCTTTTCTGATATCGACCAGTTTCCTGGACCCCTCGATCTCCGATGACCGTCGTCTTCCCCTTCTCCACACTGCCTTACTGCTTCCTCATCGGTTCCGGTCGTTCCTGTCATTTGGTTATTGGCCCCTTTTCTTTTTCCATCTTCTTTGCTTTGGTCGTATTGCTCCTTCCGATCACGTTGCATTTGAGATTTCCTTCGTCCCATGTCATACGAGGGTTTTGGTCTCCCTTTGGAAGGGCTCTTGTCGACCCCTCACCTAACCACCGGGCTGTGCTTTAGCCATATTCCAAACTTGAGATCTGTCTCTGGGATTTTCTCTTCGTCCTCACAGTGCTTTACTGTGTGACCTAATCTTCCGCATCCAAAACAAAAATCTGGTAATTTTTCATAGGAAACTGCTATCCACGTTTCTTCTGCCATCGACCCGACTCTAATTTTGATCCCCCTCTTCAGAGGTTTGTTTCTGTCCATTTTTACTCGGACCCTCAGCGTCTGGCTCAGACAGTGTCCGTTCTCGTGGAGCTCTACCTTATCAAAGCAGCCAACTATATTACCTAGTGAGGTCGCCCATTTTCTTGAAAAACATACCAGGGGGAGGTTGTGGAAATGAACCCAGAAATAAACGTCCCGGAATTCGAGTTTTGACAGATTCAAATTTCCTCTTGGTTCTTCAAACAACAGTAAGGCCTTATCGAATATCCAAGGACCCCCCCTCTACTATTCTCTTTTTATCTTTTGCATTCGTGAACCTACACAAATACAAGTTTTTCCCCACAGTTATTATTTCCACTTTCTCCTCTAAATTCCAGATCCTAGGTATCATTGCTTTGAATATTTCTGCGCCAATAGTTTTCCCAGTTAGAAGTCTACATGCAACTGAGTCTTTAAAATTTTCGCTCGATTCGTCTACTTCATCGTCAGCCACTTCTAGAACTGTTGTGCTTTCTTCATTGGTCAACTTGAGATTCTCCATTCGCCTGTAGAAGTTCTCCTCCTCCATCTGTGAGTGAGTGTCCCACACTGGGTGAAGTATCACCCGCCACGGTCACACAAAGGACCCCTTACGCAGACTTAAACGCTGCCCTGCTGCTCATGGAGAGAAGGGTACCAAGCACCCATCAAAACCAGAGCCCGTTAAATGCAATTTTTTTATAATAAAGTGATAGGTTGTGGAAGGAAACAATCTTGTCACTGAGAAAATGATGTTTTCAATGACAAATGACATTTTAGTAGCCAAATTGTGTTGTCAATCTGATTATGTCCTTCCATATATTATATTCATATAATTAATATAATATTGTAAAGAAAATAATTTAATATCTTGATGAATTGAGTTATATTTAGTCAATATATTATCTTCTTTACATGTCTCATTTATAATATATATCATTAGAGGTAGATAGAGATGTCCACGGGGACGGAGAATCCATTCCCCGGCCCCGCCCCACCCCCCATTGCATTCCCCATCCCCGCAAAATTTCCCGTTTAATTTCGCGGGGATCGGGTTCCCCGCGGGAAATTTTTTCCCGTTCTTTTTTTTGTTTTTTTTTTTATCTTTTTTATTTTTTTTAAATTTATTCTCAACCATAATAAAAAATATTTCTAAATGAATAATTTTCAATATAATTCTATTTAAAGTAAATGTTATAAAATTTCTTAATAAAAACAATAATATACCATAAGTAAAAATACTATAATGTCGAAACAACTTAATTTCTAAAAATTCAAATTTCAATATTATAACATAGACTTTAATTTTTTTTTTCATAAAGAAATAGTCTTAAACTAATTCCTACTATAGTTTTTTTTTTTTTAAAAAAAATTCTATTTATAGGTAATATATATATATATAATTAATTAATCGGGGCGCGGCGGGGTGGGGAATCGGGGCGGGGAATATATTCCCCGTCCCCGTCTCCGTTTAGCCAACGAGGAAAAAAACCTCCCCGCTCCCTCCCCCATTTCCAGTGTAATCGGGGATTCCCCGCCCCGCTCGGGGCGGGTCCCCGCGAGTTAAATGGACATCCCTAGAGGTAGAATATAGACAGAAAGAGGGACAATAGTTTAATTTTTCTTAAATTAAAAATTAATATTTTAGTTGTTGTCCATCTAATTTATCATTTTGTTAGAATGGTATAAGACTATAAAATTTTGTTTTTCGTATAAAACGTTTCTAGTTTCACCCATCACTTTTGTGGGTCCGTTATTTGAAAAGAAAATTGTGGAAAGTTATTAAGGTAGACAATTGTGCATGTTGTGGGTCCATTATTTGAAAAGAAAATTGTGGAAAGTTATTAAGGTAGACGATTGTGCATGCAGCCAAAGTAAGCATAATTAATTGACATATACTCATTTCTATGAGATCGGAATTCGAATTCCCATTTCTAACATTTGTTGTACTAAAAAAAAGAAGATGAATATGCAGGTAAAAAAGATGGGCACCAATTTAATTATTTTAATTCCCTTTAAATATTTGAGAGTGGTGATTTTTATTTTTGGTCAATATAAGACTAACAAAAAAATTTCTGAAACCAATTCTCACAAATAACCAATATAATTAGAGCAATTGATTTTTTGTTTTTTTTTTTTTGGCAAGATTGATAAAAATGTGATTCAAGTGCACACCAACATCGTGTTTTATAAAGAATTTGATTCAAGTGCACATCAACATCGTGTTTTATAAAGAATTTAATTTAATTTAACTTTCTTTAGACGTGATCATCAAGCAGATCCCTTCGGAGCACAACATTGCTGATCCGTTTACAAAGCCCCTCATGACTAAAGTGTTTGAGGGACACCTAGAGAGTCTAGGACTACGAGTTGTATAGTAGGGCAGTTTTTAACCTCAGCATGTTTGACTCCATTGACGTTTTAGTCCAAGTGGGAGTTTGTTGGGTTTTGTGTCCTAAAACTCCTGGTTTTGTAAACTGAATGTATATTCTATTTTACTATAAAGATGTTATTGAGGTTTATTCAGTAAATGTGTTATTGAATAAAGTGAATTGTGTATTCTATAACCCAAATCCAATGAACAAAGAACCTGTTGGGTTTTGTGTCCTAAAACTCGTGGTTTTGTAAATTGAATGTATATTCTATTTTACTATAAATATGTTATTGAGGTTTATTCAGTAAATGTATTATTGAATAAAGTGAATTGTGTATTCTATAACCCAAATCCAATGAACAAAGAACCCTTGGCTATAGTATGTATACTTGAACTTTATGTATGACATAAAAGTGGATCAAGTTCGAGTAATAGCCAAAATGGTCTATAGTATAAGAATAAGGTTGGGTACCTTATTCTGGGGACACTATGGACGTGGCCCACTTTGTATAGTACTAACGATGTGATCCTGAATCGTTCATGTGGAGACATGCGAGTGGGGGCATCCTATGCAATGAGTTTGCATAAGACCGGACCGCGAAATAGTTACTTAGACTTTATAACTCCGTTTACTGTTTTAACTGACTATATTCATACGATGACCTAGGTAACTCGATCTTAATCCTGAGCATGCTATGAACTCCTGTTTATTCGGGATTATCCTTAGATTTGCATGGGTGAGAGTGGCCCGAGATCGCCGACTCAATAAGCCTCCCATTTTGGGGATAAGACCGGATAGATAGTTGGGAACATAGTCATGCGAGATGGAATTCACTCCTACCTGCTTTAAGGATTAGTAGAGAGGTTGTTCCCTTAAGTGCTAACTCCGGGTCTTAAACAATGGGCCCACCCTCTCATTGGCCCGAGAGGGATTCGGTTTGTTGGTTGGACCACAAACCAATTGTTCATTAGAGGATCAGTGGGACTTAAGGAACAAGAAGTAATTACAGGGGTAAAACGATTTATTTGACCCAGCTGTAATTACGAACGACCTGTGAAGGATCGACTTACTAATCATGGTTATATCGAGTGGACAGAAATATATCTACAGTGAGGAGAGTGCAGCCACTGGACTTTAGTGGAGTGTCCCGGTGGTTAACGAATGTTGATTAGCTAGGCTAAAGAGTTTGGCCGGTTAAATCTCGTATCGTTGGAGCTCATGATCTGTAGGTCCATTAGGTCCCCTTACTAGCTCAGACTAAGCCTTGGAATAATTTGAGAGAAAAGAATTTGAATTGTTCAAATTCGGTTTTGGGAGTAAACGTTAATTATATGCGATATACTTAACGTACTATAATTTAATTATGAATTAAAACCACAAGAAAGAGAGAGGAACATATTTAAATGTGATTTAAATATTTGTTCGGTTTAATACGTGAATAGGGATTCATGTACAAACGATTGGTCATAAAAGAGAGGGATTGGTCTAATTATTTAATTAATATTTGATATTAAATTAAATAATTAAATTAATTAAATGGTTTAATTAATTAATCAAGTTTTTAAATTAATTTTGATTTAAATGAAACTTGACTAATCCTATATATCCAACCTAGTGTTGTCTTCCATGGGAAGACAAGTGTTGTCTTCCATGGGAAGACAAGTGTTGTCTTCCATGGGAAGACAAGTGTTATCTTCCATGGGAAGACAAATGTTGTCTTCCATAGAAAGCCTAATGAGGTTTCATTAGTGCCTATAAATGGGATGAAACACAAAAGGATTGAAAAAATTTTCTTTGATAGTTTTTTTTTTAAAACTATCTTGAGCTCTCTTCCTTTCTCTCTAAAAATTCTCTTAACAAAGGATCCCACAATCCATTCCAAGGGCTGAGAATAGTAGGGAAGACTCTAGTGGTGGTCCAAGTATTGTTGGTGATCCAAGATTTGCAAAGAATTTGGAGAATTTGAGCTACAAAGGTATGTGTTCATACTTTCTGGTTTTTTCCAGTTTAGAGCATGTTCTTGTTTGGTTAAATTGATGTACTTTGAGTGCTCGAGATCCGAAATTGCTTCCGCTTTCTTAATATTAACTCCATCAGAACCCTTGGCTATAGTATGTATACTTGAACTTTATGTATGACATAAAAGTGGATCAAGTTCGAGTAATAGCCAAAATGGTCTATAGAATAACGATAAGGCTGGGTACCTTATTCTGGGGACACTATGGACGCGGCCCACTTTGTATAGTACTAACGATGTGATCCTGAATCGTTCATGTGGAGACATGCGAGTGGGGGCGTCCTATGCAATGAGTTTGCATAAGACCGGACCGCGAAATAGTCACTTAGACTTTATAACTCCGTTTACTGTTTTAACTGACTATATTCATACGATGACCTAGGTAACTCGATCTTTATCCTGAGCGTGCTATGAACTCCTGTTTATTCGGGATTATCCTTAGATTTTCATGGGTGAGAGTGGCCCGAGATCGCCGACTCAATAAGCCTCCCATTTTGGGGATAAGACCGGATAGATAGTTGGGAACATAGTCATGCGAGATGGAATTCACTCCTACCTGCTTTAAGGATTTAGTAGAGAGGTTGTTCCCTTAAGTGCTGACTCCGGGTCTTGAATAATGGGCCCACCCTCTCATTGGCCCGAGAGGGATTCAGTTTGTTGGTTGGACCACAAACCAATTGTTCATTAGAGGATCAGTGGGACTTAAGGAACAAGAAGTAATTACAGGGGTAAAACGGTTTATTTGACCCAGCTGTAATTGCGAACGACCTGTGAAGGATCGACTTACTAATCATGGTTATATCGAGTGGACAGAAATATATTTACAGTGAGGAGAGTGCAGCCACTGGGCTTTAGTGGTGTGTCCCGGTGGTTAACGAATGTTGATTAGCTAGGCTAAAGAGTTTGGCCGGTTAAATCTCGTATCATTGGAGCTCATGATCTGTAGGTCCATTAGGTTCCCCTTACTAGCTCAGACTAAGCCTTGTAACAATTTGAGAGAAAAGAATTTGAATTGTTCAAATTCGAATTTTGGGAGAAAAAGTTAATTATATGCGATATACTTAACGTTTCATAGCTTAATTATGAATTAAACTATGATAAGGAAGAGGTGGAAATATTTAAATATGATTTAAATATTGGTTCGGTTTAAAACATGAATAGGGATTCATGTTCGAACGTTTGATTTAAGAAATCGTGATTGGTCCAATTATTTAATTTGATATTTGATATTAAATTAAATAATTTTAAAATTAATTAAATTGTTTAATTAATTAAAAATTGATTTTAATTTTAAATTGATTTTATATTAATTTTGAATTAAAAAGATATCAATCTCATTTGTTGGCTTCTTCTTGAATCTTAAAGAAGCTTGGAAATCACTCATGTGTTGGCTTCTTTTTTAAGCTTAAAGAAACTTGTGGCCAACTCCTCTTTCAATTACTCATGTGTTGGCTTCTTCAATAAGCTTAAAGAAGCTTGTGGTTTACTATGTATATAGAAGAAACACAATGGGTAAGTAGATTTTTGAAGAAAAATTCTCTACCCCTTGGTTTTAGACCTTTACTCATTTTTCTCCCAAATTCTCTCAATTAAAGATCCCACAATCTGTTCCAAGGCCTGAGGATAGTAGGGAAGACTCTAGAGGAGGTCCACAACCGGTTTGTGTTCAAAGAAAGCCCACGGATTAAGTGAATTTTGAGCTACAAAGGTATGTGTTCTTATTCTCTGTTTTTCCAGTTTTGAGCATGTTTTTGTATGATAAAATTGATCAAATTAGAGTGCTTAAGATCCAAAATTGCTTCCGCATTCTTAATATTAACTCCTTCAACTAGGTCATTTTACAAAGCCACCCAAGCAAAAAGATCATGGTCCCTTACAAAATTTGACGCTTAGAATTTTAGATTTCTGGATAACTAATCACCTACTTATAAATTATTACCATCTAAAGTATAGAAAATCATAATTCATAGGGAAATAGTATAAACATTATGTAAAGTGAGCATAATTTAGCGATAATTTGCATGTACTTCTTTCTTTGATGTCGGAGGTTGAAATCTTCATACTTCATACTTTACATTTGTTGTAGTAAAAAAGAAAGTAGAAACATTATAAATTTATCAACACATAAGTATAATTAAGTAATGAAATGTCAATTTGGTAAGTTATATTAAAGAAACATGGAGTTTCATCTCAAAACCAATTGACAATGAGAGGAGTAACCTATGTATCTTATAAAGATTGTGAGATCTTCTCATTTTTCCAATGTGGAATCCTCCACATGCCATGCTCCCTCAAGATGGTGCTCAAATATAACTATATTTACCATAACCCATCAACTTAAGCTTTTGGGTTGATTGGTGATTTAATATGGTATTAGAGCGAAAGGTCCTGAGTTCGAAATTATGTAATGTCATTTCCTCCAATTAATATTAATTTTCACTTGTTAGGTCTCTTACAAATTTTCAAACCTACAAGTAAGGGAGAGTGTTTGAGTGTTGATATAATTAAATATACCATAATTCATCAATTTAAGGTTTTGAGTTGATTGTGGTTTAACAAATTAGACCAAACTAACATCATTTTAGTAGGCCAATTTTTTTCCCTATTTGTGTGGAAAATTCTCCCTCCAACTTGGCGACAAATTTCCTTTGATTTTTCGTTGCTAGCTAATTAGAAAACATCAGTAAGCCGGTCACTTGGAGGTGGAAATTGATAGAAAAGTGACAAAAATGGAAGGAAACAATCTTGTCACTGAGAAAATGATGTTTTCAATGACAAATGACATTTTAGTAGCCAAATTGTGTTGTCAATCTGATTATGTCCTTCCATATATTATATTCATATAATTAATATAATATGTTAAAGAAAATAATTTAATATCTTGATGAATTGAGTTATATTTAGTCAATATATTATCTTCTTTACATGTCTCATTTATAATATATATCATTAGAGGTAGATAGAGATGTCCACAGGGACGGAGAATCCATTCTCCGGCCCCGCCCCACCCCCCATTGCATTTTCAGTCCCCGCAAAATTCTCCGTTTAGTTTCGCGGGGATCGGGTTCCCCGCGGAAAATTTTTTCCCGTTCTTTTTTTTTGTTTTTTTTATTTTTTTTAAATTTATTCTCAACCATAATAAAAATTATTTCTAAATGAATAATTTTCAATATAATTCTATTTAAAGTAAATGTTATAAAATTTCTTAATAAAAACAATAATATACCATAAGTAAAAATACTATAATGTCGAAACAACTTAATTTCTAAAAATTTAAATTTCAATATTACAACATAGACTTTAATTTTTTTTTCATAACGAAATAGTCTTAAACTAATTCCTACTATAGTTTTTTTTTTTTTTAAAAAAAAATTCTATTTATAGGTAAAATATATATATATATATATAATTAATCGGGGCGGGGCGGGGTGGGGAATCGGGGAGGGGAATATATTCCCCGTCCCCGTCCCCGTTTAGCCAACGAGGAAAAAAATCTCCCCGCTCCCTCCCCATTCCCCGTGTAATCAGGGATTCCCCACCCCGTTCTGGGCTGGTCCCCGCGGGTTAAATGGACATCCCTAGAGGTAGAATATAGACAGAAAGAGGGACAATAGTTTAATTTTTCTTAAATTAAAAATTAATATTTTAGTTGTTGTCCATCTAATTTATCATTTTGTTAGAATGGTATAAGACTATAAAATTTTGTTTTTAGTATAAAACTTTTCTAGTTTCACCCATCACTTTTGTGGGTCCATTATTTGAAAAGAAAATTGTGGAAAGTTATTAAGGTAGACAATTGTGCATGTTGTGGGTCCATTATTTGAAAAGAAAATTAAAAGAAAATTGTGGAAAGTTATTAAGGTAGACGATTGTGCATGTAGCCAAAGTAAGCATAATTAATTGACATATACTCATTTCTATGAGATCGGAATTCGAATTCCCATTTCTAACATTTGTTGTACTAAAAAAAAGAAGATGAATATGCAGGTAAAAAAGATGGGCACCAATTTAATTATTTTAATTCCCTTTAAATATTTGAGAGTGGTGATTTTTATTTTTGGTCAATATAAGACTAACAAAAAAATTTCTGAAACCAATTCTCACAAATAACCAATATAATTAGAGCAATTGATTTTTTGTTTTTTTTTTGGCAAGATTGATAAAAATGTGATTCAAGTGCACATCAACATCGTGTTTTATTTTGATTAATTTAACTTTAAATAGTCAACAATAGAAATGTATTATAAAATTTTGGTAAAATATCCCAGGGGTCTCTAATCTTTTAAAGAATTCTGGACTCTGATCTTTAATCTTTCAAATGGTTCAATTTTAATCTTTTAAGAATGTATTAAAAATTCTCAATTAGATCATTGTAAAAAAATTGTTAATTATTAAAAAGTTAGTGGATATTGAGACTCCATTTGATAATCATTTTATTTTTAGTTTTCTAATTTTAAAAATTAAGATTATAAACACTACTATTTCACTATATACTTCTTTGTTTTGTTGCATACATTTCAAAAATGTTTTCAATTTTAAGTCAAATTTTTAGAAACTAAATAATATAATTTTAAAAAACTTATTTTTTTTTTTTTTAAATTTGGTTTAGAATTCAAATGTGTTGGTAAGAAATGTGAAAATATACTATAGAATTTGCGATGAAATAAGCATATTTTTTAGAAACAGAAAATAAAAAATTAGATTGTGTTATCAAGACCTAAATTACTATTTTATTGATATATTTTGATATGTGAACATGCTCTCCAGATGCTACTTGACACATAAAAATTCAACTTGTCCATAAACAAAATTCGGTCCAAATAAAATCCATTTCTTCCATTGGGTATGGACAACAAGCCCATCTAAATATGTTAATAAAACAATAATTTAATGATCGGTAGCTTTTTGTTAACAACTTTTTTTTTGGAAGAACGTAATTGATCATAATTTTTCAATAATATTAAAAGTAAATTTGAGGCATAAAGAGATTAAGGACAACTTCAAAATTACCTGAAAGATTAGGAATTATTTGATAATTTAGCCTAAAATTTATACGGTTTGATAAAATCTACTAAAAAGATATCACTTTAAGATAACACAAAATATTGCAATATACATTAGATATATTTTTAAATCACAGACTTTTTGGTCATTAACACATATTTTATGTCAATTGAGCTATGCTCACTTTGCCGCATATTGCAATATATTTATAATAAGAATGAACAAATTTAAATTTATAATATAATCTTGATGAGAATATCTTGAATGATAGAAAAATACCGGGCAGAGTTTTACTCTACATTTAAGACAACAACTTGTTCCACAATTTTTTTTTATATTATTCTAGTAGTAACCCCAAACAACTATAACATCAAAACTAAAATATACTTTGCACAATTTCTTTCGATTTTTTATTGACTTCAATAATTGTGAGCCTAACTCAGTGATAATTAACATGCATGCACCCTAGATTAAGAGGATAAAAGTTCGAATCCCCTACTCTAAAATGTTGTTGAGCTACTATAACAACACAACTAAAATATACTTGCAAATTTTTTTTTTTTGATTTTTTTATTGATTTCAATAGTTGTTTAATAAGCGATCAAAAGCCATCGACCTCTTGAAATAATAAAAATAACAACTTTACCTCATGAAATATTCTACAAAAAACACTTTACCTCGTTAAATTTTAAGAACATGTTAGTTTTTTTTGTAAATATTAAAAAAATTAAAATATAGCAAAAAGATGATCGTCCATTACAAATTTTGATGCTAAAAATGTTAGATTTCAAGATAACAAATTACCTACGTATGACTTAATTATTTACCATCTAAAATATAGAAAATCATAATTCCTATAGTAATATTAGAAACATTATGAATCCATCAACATGTAATTAAGCAATGAAACGTCAATTTGATAAGTTGGACCAAAACCATTTAATTTTAGTAGGCCAAATCTTTTCCCTAGTCGTGTGGAAAACTCTTCCTCCAACTTAATGACAAATTTCCTTTGATTTTTCTTTTCGTATCAAAAAACTTGGTTTGTCATCAATGGTGTGTTTCTTGGAGGTGGAATTTGATAGAAAAGTAACAAAAACTTGAGGAATTTTTTTGTCCCTAAGAAAATGGCATTGTCTTTAATGACAAACTAAATTTTAATAGTCAATTTGTTAGTGCTTGATTATTTCCTTCAATATATTATATTCATATAATATATTAAAAAATAATATCATAATCAATAGAGTTATACTAAAATTAATCAATACATTACCTTCTTTATTTGATATGTATACATCTCATTTATAATAAATATAATTACAGACATAATAGGGTAAGGAATGAGGGACAATAGTTTAATTTGTCTTAAATTAAAATGATTAATATTTTAGTTTTTTCCCCTCTAATTTATCCTTTTTTTCAATGGTAAGATTATATAATTAATTTTGTTTTTCGTATAAAAATTTTCTAGCTTCACCTATCATGTTGTTGGGTCCATTATTTGAAAAGAAAACTGTGGAAAGTTATTAAGTTGTTCTTGTGCAGGTAAGAAAGATGGTGTAACGACCCGAATTCCTACGACACTCTAGATGCGGAAGCACGACCTAGTTACCTCGCTCATGCCCGAAAATTCGGCAACATGACGGCGTAACTAGAAGAAACCAAAATTTTACAACAACCTGATAAGAATGAAAGACACTTCTATATCTCAGATAAAACGCTCAGCATCCAACAAACTACATCAAATATGCTGAGCTTCAACATCAAACACAAGAATTCTAAGAACTCTAATCAAATACACGAAAACTAAAGAATATTTAGAAGTTGCAGATCAACACTACAACAAAGAACTAACTACAAAACTAAGAGTAACAATCAAGGAAAGGAAAACTAGGGGAGTCTCCATAGTCTCGTCAAGTCGTCGCCTGCGTCATCCTCCCCGAACATGTTCACAATCTGCAAAACAAACAAAGTAGCAAGGATGAGTATAAATATACTCAGTAAGTAGCCCACTTAAGGGTCCAAAACTTAAAGACAACCTACCACGAAGGCAAACTTTCTTCACTTATTCTCGTGCTCATACTTCAAATATTTACATCAAATATTTACTTCAGTTATTTAAATGCTCATTCAACCACCTTCTACTTTTACCACCTCCTGACTCTAATTTCGTGTCACGTCTGCGAGTCCTGTTATCTAGAACCCAAACTTGTGAAGGTATATAACCCTCACACTTATCTCAATAGATAAATCATCCTTAGGCTAGCACACAGCAATAGGAAACACATCCCTATGCTCAACACAGTGGGGAATTACCCCTAAGCTAGCTCACAGGCGCTAGGGAACGCATTCCCTACGCTCAACACAAATCTCTGGGGTCCTCGCCCCTATGCTAGCACCCACGGCAATAAGGATCGTAACCCTTATGCTTGTCACAAATCTCTGGGGATAACGCCCCTATGCTAGCCATTCCTTACGCTCAACATAAATCTCTAGGGTCCTCGCCCCTATGCTAGCACTCACGGCAATAAGGATCATAACCCTTATGCTCGTCACAACTCTCTGGGGATAACGCCCCTATGCTAGCCTCATCAACACAATTCATGTCCTAGCACGTATATCTGCCTCTTAATCTCAACTCATCAACCATCCAACTACCACTCGCACACCCTACCTGAGTCCATCCCGGTATGGCATTATCTCGAGCACTACCAACGAGCCATGTAACTTAGGTTGACTAAGGCCGTGAAAGAAAATAACTCTCACGCCTCCATACAATAGAACATCACCCCTCTATGCTAGCATACAGGCAATAAGGGACGCATCCCTTATGCTCAACACAATGGGGAATTACCCCTAAGCTAGCACCACAGGCCATAAGGATCGCAATCCTTACGCTCAACATAATGGGGAATCATCTCTCAGCTAGCTCACAGGCGCTAGGGAATACATTCCCTACGCTCAACATAAATCTATGGGGTCCTCGCCCCTATGCTAGCTCACAGGCGCTAGGGAACACATTCCCTACGCTCAACACATCTAGTCAACCTAGAGTTACAGACTCGCCCTAAGAGAGACATAAGATCAGGTGGCTCTTGTTTTATCAAGCTTTTTGCATTTTCGCACTACTTTTGGAACCTCTAGGGTAGTCTATCACATCAACATCATTTGTTATTTCCGGATCATATTCACCATCTGGCCAGAAGTTCACAAGCACATACCTGTGCTACCGGCACATAGCCCTCTATCCCTTTATTCCAAAATTCAGTCCCATAACCACCCTAGGATTTAAGACGACCAGTAACCCTCTACTCACATTCGGGACCAACTGAAATACGTTAAACATGCCCAAACATAAGACCATTCTGAACACATAAGATACGGTCCTCGACCCTGAGTATTGCATAACTTTAGGGTACTCTACTTCAGCCTCTAACCCAAAAGCATTGAACCCAATCAATCTAAAATTCAAGTTTTCTGCACTCCACAGTTAAACCAAACATCTCAGAAGTCCAAACGATTACATCTATTTAGTTTAGCACAACTATCCACACATTTATACCTACTAGGGTAAGCTATAATCAAATTCATTTATAACCCCAGGCACATTTTCATCCATTCGCTTGTAACATTGAATCCCTTAACTACATTAGCAACAAGTTTCAGGCAATCTTAAGCCCAACATGATAATTCTTATATTGATTTAACCAACTACGACATCGCGCACATACTCATAATTTAGGCAAGAATGACTATTCACAAATCACCACTTTCATGTCCAAACTTGTCCAATTACAACCTCGAACAAATTCTTAAGAGGTTCAAATGCTAACATACTAAACTTGAAACTTTAAGCCACTAATTCCTTTATGCCCACAACTTAGGCCGTTTTAGCTCATAGTTACTTCTAAACATAACCACTAACCTTTTCATATCTCATAATCACCGCTTTCAAGCATGCTTTCTAAATCAACAAACTATCCAACATACATTTCAATCAAAAAAAAATTTAAATGGCTTTAATCCAAATGACTACTTACCTAAGTCGGACAAATAATTTACGAGCTTGATTCTTGCCCAAACTTAGACTCCAAAGCTTGCTGGCAATTTAAATATTCGTCTCCAATTCCGTAGTTTGATTCTCAAATCAATATCCTGTAAATTTAGTCCACTGGTTAACGATCGACCCAATTAAAGTTCTTAATTAAATTCAATTGAGTAACGAAATTACCCAAATCGAAACACGATCGTAACGGGGACTGTTCGGGCTCAAAAATTGGAATCTGAGCACGGCGGCTCGTGGCCGGAGCACGGCGGCGCGTGAGGACTCCGATCAGCGCGTGGCTCACGGATCTGGACAGATTCAGCCCTTTCCGGTCGGATCTACTCGTGAACCGTCGATTTCCTGAAATAAATGAGCTCCGGCGAGGCAGAAACTGCAACACCGGCGATTTTGGGGCTTCAGCGAAACTGCGGCGAGACGGCACCGGCGAGGCTTGAGTTGAGCTCCACTCCGTGCCCGAGGGAGCTTCAGATCCGGCCGGTCATCGTGGGTTGCAGCAAAACGAAGGGAAGAAGCCGGCGGTGAAGGACGAGCTCCGGCGAGCTGCTGTCGTTCGACGAAGGAGCTCACGGCGAAGCTGCTGTCGTTCGGCGAAGACGAGGAAGAAAGAGGAGAAGGGCCAACGGCGAGGATCGACTCCGGCGAACTGCTCTCGACTGACGGAAGAAGAAGAAGGAGGAGGAGTCCGGCGATGAATGGGTTAACGGCGGTGGGCTGGTCGGAAAAGAAGAAGAAGGCTACGGATGGGTGTTCGGCCAGAGGGAGAAAGAGAGAAAGAGAGAGAGTGAGAGAGAGAGCTGCCGGCGAGAGGTCTGCGGGAGAGAGGAAGAAAAATTGAGGAAGAAGAAGAAGAGAAGATGATAAGGATGGTGAAAATTTTATTATTATTATTATTATTATTATTATTAAATTACTAATATGCCCTTTTGACCATTATTTCTTTCCATTTTTGCCCTCCTAACCTTCCAAAATTTCAAATTCACTCTAAAATCAATATACTTAAGAAATTTTATCCAACTTGATTTCCATAATTCAAAATTAATGTTTCTAAATAAACCGGTCGTTACAGATGGTCACCAATTCTTTTTTTTTTTTTTTCCATTTAAATATTTAAAGTTAGATATATCGTGATTACTTTTTTTTTTAATTTAAACTATTGGAGAATTTTGGAATTATTTTTTTAATAAAAATAAGTTACTATCATTTTTTAAAAAATAAAAAAATATATATTTTTGGTCCAAAAATTCTCTTTTGATCCCTAGGTTTTAAAATCACATATTATTTAACTCTAGAAGTTATAAAATGCTTAATAATATAATATTGGTCTCTATGGTTAGTTTTCATGCTGTTAGCTTTTATTTTAATAAAAAGATGTGCTTCATATATATATATATATATATATATATATATATATATATATATATTATTTTAGGTGATGTGAAAATTATTTGAGGAGTCCACCACATTGTGGCCGACAGTTTTGCACCATTGGATGTAGGAGAGAGAAACTGTACAAAAGTATTTCGATTTTGTATCCTATGGTTATTAGAGAGCATGGAGATTTTTGAAGTCATATCCTATAGTTATTAAGAGGCAGTCACATTGCGGTGATCTCATTGAATAATTTTTCCCTCCCTCGTTGTCATTTCCTTCTTTTACGAAAACATTCATAACTTATGCTATGCCCAAAAATAAAACAAAAGAAAAAAAAAATTATTCTCTTGTTGAAATCAAAGTCTCTTATTATACTCTATAACCTTGGGATAATCCAACTAGTTAAAAAGAACTCATGAAACATAATTATATAAAATGTCTAACTTTTTAAGGAAAAAAAAATTGGCAAATGATTCAATTCTTTAAAGTTTAACTCTGGAATAGTTGGCTAATCTGAGTATAATTCAATTGATTAAAATATTATGCATTTGTGCTCAATGTTAGATACTTTAATCCTTACCTCACATGAATTCGGGGAAAAAAAAAAGAAAAAAAAAACTTTGAGCTAATTTGTAAAATTATCAAATTTATGTTGTTCGTTGTGAGAGAGATTTTGCCAAAATATAAAATAATGTCGTAGCATACTTTAATCACCTTAATGTCCAAAAATCTCAACATAGACTTGTAAAAATATAAAGGATTCTATGGCATTCAAAGCAACTTAAGACAAAAGGGTCCAATTCATCCAAGATACTGAAGATTAAATTGGTTAACGACACAATTGAAATTTCAAACTTCGGTCTTATATTTTTTTCTGTCACTTCAAACTAACCTACTTCCTAGACAAGTGCTGATAATAGAAATGAAAAGTCTCAAAAATAGTTGTCACCACATACCTACGACGTAGAGTGGCCGACATCCTCAAAAAATGAGATTTTAAAGGGAGTCGCCACCAATCTTTTTATAGTGTGATTGGGCATCAAAATAGAATAAAAACAACTTTTATGAAAAAAAAAAGAATAAAAAAATGGTATGCGAAAACCAAATTTGGGCTCGGGAGTTGTTTGTGTATGGGGAAGGTGTTAGCACCCCACAACACCTGTTTAAAACGGTGGTCAAATTATATCTTGAATTGAAGGAAAATTTAGAAGAAATATTTAGAAAAAAAAAACTAAAACAATGTCTTATTTTACCTTTCATTTCTCTAATATTTGAAGTCATGAATATCCCATAAAATAAGTGGATAAAGATCCATTAATTTGGCTATATTTAAATTATTTCTAAGACTTTATGAAATATTATCACCTCAAAAATATAAGAAAAATTTACAATTTCTCAACTCCATCGTCGGATAGCCTTTCATGAAAGAAAGTTTTTTAAAAAAAAAAATAATTAAATTCATTTTGTTTTGGGATCAAAATCTTGGACTTCCAAAGATTATGATCTCTCACCTCAATAATTCTAGAAAATCGGACTCCCAAATATTTCTAGATTTTGTCATAGGATTTTTTTAAAGAAAAAAATAGCCTAAAAAAACACTTTTTTTAAGAAAAAGATTTAAAAACTTTTGAAATAACACTTTGGTTATAAAAACCTTAATAAACACACAAAAGAGCAATTTCAAAGAATTTGAGAAATAATAAGCAAATATATAGACAAATATACAGACAAATGCATATTAAGGATGAACCAAGATGGCATAATAAATTAATTCATAGCAAATAAGCAAACAAGCAAAATATAAGCATGTTAAAAATGTAAGAAAAACATATTGGAATCGATCTTGGACTTCCAAAGAGATGACTCCTCATCTCAGAAAAACTAGAAAATTGGACTCCCAAATATTTCTAGATTTCGTTGTCGGATGTTTTTTTTTATACGGGGTAAATAGGAAGTAAAAGACTAACACAACATAATTTAAAACATAATATGCACACATCAATTGGTCAATACATAGTGAACATACCAAAAAAAAAGAAAAGAAAGGATTAGATACAAAACTTTGGAATAAGAAAATAAACAAAAGTTAAAAGTGAGCTTAAATAATTAAGTTCAAGGAAAAGGGATAAATAAGTCAGTAAAAAAAGTAATATATATATATATATATATAAGTAACTTGCATCAATGGCACTGCCACTGACACGACAACACACAAAAAAATAGAGGAGTTGAACTTCTACTTCATGCAATCATATTCAGAAGGATGATTCATATTCAGAAGGATGGTACTTCAGCTTCAATTGGCAAAACCACTTCCATGCCATATATTAAGGAAAAGGGAACCAGTGTTGGGATTTATGCCCTAAAGCCTCGTAATTAATGATTTATTTAATAATTAATAATTAATAATATTTTTTATTATTTTATTTGCAATATAATATTATCCATTATATGAAAAATCCAAGGTTATTAGTGTAATTATGTGGTTGACATACAAGAGGATCATGTTCAAGAAATAACCTAAAGGGTCATAGTACGTGGATAAAGTTTGGTGCATTATCCTGGTAACATTATTGATATGGCTCACTTTGTAATAGTTACAAATGATTTGATTCAAATCGTTCATGTGGAGACATGTAAGTGGGGGTATCTTATACAATGAGTTTGTATAAGACTGAACCACGAAATATTTAATCTCTTTTTATAAATCCGTTAATTGAGAAGATTAATATTTCATCATGATGATCATATGCGACTCGATGCTAATCTTGAGTGAGTTATGAACTCCTGCCTATGAGGGCTTGTTCTTTGATTTGCATGGGTGAGAGTGACTTTTGTAGCCGATTCAATAAGTCTACCATTTTGGGGACTTGACCAAATAGGGAGTTGGGAACATAATCTCACAAGATGGAATTCACTCATTCTCATATAGGGTAAGTAGATGAGTAGTTCCTCTAAGCGCTGATTTTGGGACTTGAACAATGGGGCCCTACCCTCTCACTGGCCAGGGACTTAGTTTATGGTTGGATCATAAACAAATTGTTCATTAGAGGATCATTGGTACTTAAGGTGCAAGATGTAATTACAGGGGTAAAACGGACTTTTGACTAAGTTGTAATTACGAACAACTCGTGAAGGATCGACTTGCATGTAGTGATTATATCCATGGACATAACTTGTCCTACAGTGCATAAGAGTGCAACTCTAGGTCTATAGTGGAGTAACCCTAGAGTTAATTAATGAAAATTAATTAATTAAAAAGTTTAATTGATTAATTTTGTATCATTGGAGCTTATAATCTGTAGGTTCATAAGATACCATTGCTAGCGCATAGTAACATTAAAAGATCAATTTAGTTGAAAGAAAAAATTGAAATGTTTAAATTAATATTTAATTTATAGTGTTCAAATTAATATTTAATATATTAGATATATTAAATATAAAAGATAAAAATATATTTATTGTATTTGATACATTAAATATTAAAATAATTAATGTAAATTAGATAATTAAATAAAATATATTTATAAAATTTGAATAAGATTCAAATAAATAAATATCGTAGGAGATTTGAATGCAATTCAAATAAGTATAAAATATATTTTAATATATTAGAATTAAAATATAATATTTTAATTATGACAAAGATTTGCCCTTGATCTCTATAAATAGGACCCTTGGGTTGAGCCATTAGAGATAACACACATCTGCTCAATAGAGAATTAGAGAATTCTCTCTAGACCTCTTCCTCTCCAATCCCTTATGGATTTTCTTTCAAGAGGCTCCCATAAGCCTTGGTCCTGTGTTCGAGTCATAGCCAGGAAGACTTTGTGGAGGAGATAAAGACCTGCCAGAAATATCTCCATATTTACTCCATGTAAATTTGCTTAATCTTATTTTTTTTAGTTTAATTTTAAATAAAATCAAAGACGATTTAATGCTTCCGCTGCGGAGTGAAATGTTCATTCCTTCAACTAGTTGATGTGTGAATTGACATACAATAGCCATATACCAGTTTTTCTACTCGACTACCATTTTTCAACAAAAAATCTCTTGATACTTTGTTAGGTGCTTCCACTACACCAACTCACTTTTAAGCACACAAAAAACGATGCTACATAATCATTGTATCCAAACTAGGTACGCCTCAACACATCATTGAACTCATGAAGTGGACCTATGAGGCTCAAATAAACACGTTTTGTGGACAAAATGTCAAGTCAAACTACTTCCAGAGGTTCCTGGTATGGCATGGTTGTCATTTCCTCTTATTCTATTAATTTCAGTTACTCGAGCAACATATCATATGCTTCACTCAAGATTAAAGATGGAACTTTGAAATTAATCCACAAATCAATGTCATTTCCAATTCTAATGTCCTTGTTATTTAATGTCTTTTAACAGATTCACTCTCTTGTTAGAAAATGCTGCCAAAGGGAATACACAACTATAATGTACTCTTTATAGAATAATGGCTGCTAATATATTAGTTTACCCACTCAATTTTTTGTTAGAGCTTAGTCATTCCCTATTACGTATCTTCCCATTCTTTTGCACTTAAAACAAAAATGCATGGCTTGTACTCAAACCCCAGCTTGCCTCACTACTGACTCAGTCATTGGCTCATTGTGCAGCCCTTAAACTTCTTTATAAGAACTCTTAATCCCCCTACTCCTTAACTCTTTAAGTCAGAACTTCTTTTTTTTCTTTTTTTTTTTACGCACTCAACGAATCCTTCAGGTCATAGCCCCTCATCTTGGATGACAACATTGGTGATGAAGTTCACCCTAGCTTCTACGCTTATGACCTATTAGGCAAGACACTCATTCTCCTAACTTTCTTTCCTTTAGGCTCAACCTGCTTGTTGCATTCCCCTTAATTCTCCTAAAAAATGTCAACTGTCACTTTTGTTGACGTTTAATGGCCGTCAATAATGCCGGTGTCAACAATTATAAAACGTCAACTATGCTCTTTTAGTTGACGGCCAATGAACGTCAACTGTTATGTCTTTGTTGATGTTTTTTGACCATCAACAATGATAATGTTGACATGTTTTAGCCGTCAACTATAACCGAAATCCGTCAACTTTAACATCTATATTGACGCTTTTTAGCCGTCAGCATAGGTTAAAGTTGACGTTTTTCTACCGTCAACTATCATACCGAAACGTCAACAATACTCATTTTATTGATACTTTTTGGCTGTCAATATAATCCTTGTTTGACGTCTTATAGCCGTCATTTATAATTATAGTTGACATTGTGTGCAGTCAACAATGACATATTTCTTGACTGACTTGAGCCATCAATTATAATTGTTTTGTTGATGGATTTTACCCGTCAACTATACATATATGAACAAAATAAAAAAAAGAATCCAGGTCTTTTTCACACCCTAGACAACTTACATTTACACGTACAAAACGGACAAATTCACATTTTCACGACTAGCTAGCTAGCAATTACCAACCTGCATTTTACACAACTAACGAGTAAACTTAGACTAACATTTACAAAACTAGCTAACAACATTAAACCATCACTTAAATACAAGTCTACGTGATTTTAACCACATTTTCATCTAGAAACTGATTTCAAAATAAAATATATGTAAAAGACTACATTCAACCATCATTTCATCCAAAAACATAATCACAATGTATCATATCTAGCAAGTTGTTTAAAGAACAAAATGCATAAGATAATTAGTGTTAATAAACATTTATCACATGTATTGTGCTATAAAATCATCCAACTACGATTGGCTAAATTGAATTCATCTCATCATTTTGACCATTCTCTACAACCTGCATTTACACAACCACCGACATTTACTTTTACACAACTATTATACAAAACTAATTATTATAAAAGAAAATGAAAAACACTCCAAGTTACTGAATCAACAACTATTATATGTAACATTGTACCACAAATATGTTGTCAAAACAAATTAAATTTTCCCCTTCAATGCACATTTCGTCTTTATATCTGCTTGAATGTACGTCTCTTTGTCAATAAAAACTGCAAAAAGAAAGTAAGTAAATAAATCCTCTAGATCAACAACTACACATGTCAAGTTAATTGAAGACACAAGTTGTTAATTCCAGCCACAAATTCGACTCACCATATTTCCATCAATGTCTAGTCTTCCTTTTGCTAGAATGCAAGAAGAGCACCCACCGTCGGTTCAACAACCAAAGATAGTACCTACGGTAGCACTTCCAGATCAATAACCACTCAAAACACATCCTCAAGTTCAACAACTACACATGGTAAGTTAACTTTAGTCACAAATTACACCTTGCACCTTAAGTACCACTGATTCTCTAATGAACAATATGTTTATAATCTAATTATAAACTAAGTCCCTCTCAGGCCAATGAGAGGGTGGGGCCCCATTTTTCAAGTCTCGAAATCAGCACTTAAGGGAACTACTCATCTACTTACCCTACGAGATTATGTTCTCAGCTCTCTATTTGGTCAAGTCCCTAAAATGGTAGGCATATTGAATCGGCTATAAAAGTCACTCTCACCCATGCAAATCAAATGACAAGCCCTTACAGGCAGAAGTTCATAACTCACTCAGGATTAAGATAGAGTCGCATATGATCATCCTGATGAAATATTAATATTCTCAATTAACGGATTTATAAAGAGAGATTAAATATTTCGTGGTCTAGTCTTATACAAACTCATTGTATAAGATACCCCCACTCACATGTCTCCACATGAATGATTTGGATCAAATCATTTGTAACTATTACAAAGTGGGTCGTATCAATAGTGTTACTAGGATAAGGCACCCAACTTTATCCATATACTATGACTCTTTAGGTTATTTCTTGAACACGATCCTCCTGTATGTCAACTGTTGGTTTTTTGGCCCTTAATCTCAAATTAATTAATTAATTAATTAATGTTTTGATGATAACAAACCTGCTATTAATTACTAACAATTTTAGTGTTTTGAAGTGTCCATGGTGTAGAGCTCGGAACAGCGATTCCAACGCCTCTTGAATCACTCAAATCGGAGTTAAAACGAAGAAGTTATGGGCAAAACAAATTTGAACGGAAAATTCCCGACGCGATGACGTGGCAGCCAAGTCAGCAATGTAGACCATTTAGAGAGTGACACGTGGAGCTATGGGGAAGTGACACTTGGTGGGATTTTTGTTTGTTTAAAAAGAAAAATGAAAATTTATATTATTATATATTATTGTTTATGTGTCTAACGGTTTTTAAAGTTAAAAAAAAAAACAAAAAAAATCAGAATGCATTAAATGCATCTGACCGTTGGGCTGTTTAAAAAAAAAATTATATATATATATATTATTTATATATTATTTATATATTATTTATATTATATTATATTATATATTTTATTTATTATTTACTTTTTACTTTTTATTTTCTTTTAATCTCCACCATTCATTTTACTTTTACTACAATCCAATGGCCCAAATTAAATTTTGATTTTTACCTCATTTCCCTCTCTATAAATACCATCTTCTTCTCCAAAATTCTACAACAAGTTTTACAACTTTCAATCCTCCAAAAATCTCAAAAAGCCCCCATTGTTGCTCTCTCTAAGCTCTAAATTTTTTCTTTTCATCTTATTCTTGAGAGAGAATTATTGTGTTGTGAGGATTGATTTGTGAGAGTTAAATTTGCAAATTTACTCTATTAAGAGAGTTCTTAAGTGTGTTCTTTATTTTCTTCAAACTTTGTAACGGTTTGATCCTAAGCCGTAGAAAGGATCGAGTTTGCTCTTGAACTCGTAAAAAGAGTGTTGTAGCGGTTGGGCTCTAATCCGTGGAAAGAGTCGATAAAGTTTTTATTCAAATTCCCAAGAGGCGCTTGGGGAGTGGAGTAGGTCGAGTTTGACCGAACCACTATAAAATTACGGTGTCATTCTCTCTAACTCTTTCTCATTTACTTTTGTAAATTAATTGTAGTAATTTATTGCATGCTTTAATTTGTTCTTAATTGTTTATTGTATTAGATTGAATTAATTTTTCATACTTTACACATTGTACTAATTATCCTTTTTATTTGTTTATAAAAAGTTTGATAATTAGATTATTTGTGCATACTTAGGAAAATTTTTATTAAACCCTATTCACCCCCCCCCCCTCTAGGGTTGTCATACCGATCCAACATCAACCACATACTGTTCAAGATTACACTAATAACTTTGGATTTTTCATATAATGGATAATATTATATTGCAAATAAAATAATCAAAATTATTATTAATTATTAAATAATTAATTAATTACAAGGTTTTAGGGCATAAATCCCAACAATATTAACCACACTATTTCAATCACAACTTTAGACTCTTAATTAACCAAATCAACAAAGTAAAAAAAATGTATATTGCAAATGCTAGACACAAATGACAATATTGATAGTATCATAGGAATAAATGTATATTGAGGTCTATCTTGAAAACACATATCCAAAACCAATTGTATATCCATAGTAAAAAAAGTTAATTGCCAATATTACATCATCGTAAAATTGGTGGAAATTTACATGTCCTACGATTGTGACCAACACGACGACAACGACTACATTTTGTGTGGCTTCTCACTTCACCAATTGATAGCAACCTTTGTTTTTTAGGCCTTCCTGCTTGACGTTTAACAATTGGAGGCAATGCATTCATGCCAACATCTATAGAACTCCATTCGGAATGATTCCCAACTAGACGAACTAAACCTCCATAAGTTGATGACAATGTTGCTGAAAAATAATACTTAGACATAAAAGAATAAGCATTCAAATTAAACTCATGAATAATAGCAAGTGCATGAGAACATGGAATTTCATCGTGATCCCAAACACGACAACTACACGACTTGGAATCCAACTTTACCATGAATTGATTATCTTTATCAATTACTTTATATTCAAAATTGCTAATGGGATCAACCTGAAAAGAAAAAAAAAACATAATCAACAAGATATGAATATCAAACCACTTTTATGTGATTTAAATCACTTCTGCACTAAACTATCAATGATAGAAATCTATATCTAATTGACTTAAGTAACGATTTGTCTATTTATTAATAAGTGGTATACTAGAAATGAAGCCATGAAAATAATAAAAAATTCTTATTGTGAAACTTCTTGATTTATCATGTTCTTTTCGTAACTCTATCTCAGCCCAAGTAGTCAAAATTGACTTCATCTTTGATGTTGCTTTACTTCGTTGATAAAACCACTTTTGCAGTGTCTCTAATCGAATTAAGTAGTGCTGCAACAGGTAAATCTCTCGACTCTTTGAAACGTGAATTTATGCTCTCTGAATTATTTGTAGTCATCATTCTATATCTTCTTCTTCGAGAATATGCTCGAGCCCACTTTTCAAAACCAACATTACTAAGATATCCTCGTATAGTAGGATGTATTAACTCCATCAATCTCATATTGAATTCAAATTCATCCACTGTATAAGCTCTTGCACATTTTTTTATAAATCTTATCTATCAAAGAATCTTTATATGACAGTTTCAAATTTCTCAAAAGATGTTGCATACAAATACAATACTCAACCTTTGGAAAAATAGACAACACAGCTTTTGGGATACTTAGATGTCTATTAGAGATAATAACCAAAATTCCTTGATCCCCAAAACTATTCTTTATGTTTTCAAAAAAACCATTTCCATGATACATCATTTTTTGAATCTACAATGTTGAAACTAAGAGGAAAATTTTGATTATTACCATTAATAGTTGAGGCCGTCAATAGAGTTCCAACAAATTTACACTTCAAGAACGTGCCATCCACAGATATATTAGGCCTACAATGCTTCCAACTCTCAATAGATGAACCAATAACCATAAAACAGTACTTAAAATGACCCTTTGCATCAATTTCAAAGGCAGTGTATGCATTTGCAAAAATTGATGGGAATCTATCAAAGTTTATCAGAGATATAAGTCTATCAGACTGTTAGTGATATGAGTCTATTAGAGATAGAAGTCTATCATACTATTAGTGATTGAAGTCTATCATTGTAACGCCCGGCTTATTTAGGAGTTTAAATTTTAATTTTTGGAATTAAGAGGAATGATTTTTTCATTGGATAAGTTAAATATGAAGGTTAAATTGAAATTTGGAATGAGAAAAAGGGTAAATTTGAATTTTAGAAAGAGAAAAAGGGCATTTTGGTCATTTATGGAGAAGATATTTTGATTTTATTATTATTATTATTATTATTATTTAAAAAAAAAAAAAAAAAAAAATATCTTCTTCTTCTTCCCGAGACCTCTCTCTCGCGCGCGCTCTCCCCTCCCTTCCGAACTCTCTCTCCGGAGCTCCTCACGTCGCCGGTCTCCTTCCCGATCGCTCTCTCTCCGATCTCTCTCTCTCACTCGATCGTCTCCCTCACGGCAAACGAGCAGCTCCCTCCGACTGAACAACCTCCACCGCCGGCTGCTTCTTCTTCTTCCTCGGATTCTCGCCGCCGCACGCCGGTCTTCCTCTTCTTCTTCCCCGCCGCTGCTCGCGAGTAGCTTCGCCGGAGCCTCTCTCCGACTGCCCAGATCCGCTCGCACGAAGACCCACGCACCTCCGTTGTCGATCGCCGGTGAAGCCTACTGCAGCTCGCTGCCGAACGCCGCCGAGCGAGCGCCCCCTCGACGGTTCTGCAGCTCGTGAACCTCACTCCAACCGCCGCAGCTTCGCCGGAAGTTTCAACTCACAACCCACGCCAGTGAACGCCATAAGCTCGCCGGAATTACAGCCTGAACGCCTCGAAACTTGCCGGAAAGTCCAGATCCGTGAGTTTCGCGCGAAAACGAGCCTCCACGCGCCCTCACTCGCCGATCGGAATCTCCACGCGTCGGCCACGCGCCGCCGTCCGCCGCCGCACGCGCCGCCGTGCTCCGGTCACGCGCCGCCGCTCGCCGGAGTTGGGTAAAATTTGCCATTAGGTCCGTTTCGTCGAGTTATAAATGATAGAATGTGTTTTAACGTAATTTGGATGGTTTAAGACACATTTAGAACACTTTTTAGGTGAATTGTCGAGGACCGAGGATCGTACTTGGAGTGGGAACTCAAGAAGCTTATTACTAAGTGAAGAAAGGGTATTGTAATAAGTAAAGACTTAAGGTAAGGGATCTCACAACGAAAGAAGTTTTCAAAACTTGAGCTAGCTCTATGTTTACTTTGAAAGTATATGTTTTTCATGTTAAGTATTTAAGAAAGAAAGTGTATTATATGTATGACTTTGAAATGCGATTGCTATGACTGATGCATTCATAACTATGTTCTAAAACGAATGGGACCTCATGCATGTGTTGTGTTCATGAAAAGATTTAAATAGGCTGTGACGATAATTCTCCCAAAAGTTTTATGTGGGTTTTGAGGGAACCCGAGTCTTCGGACTCTATATGCTCCCGGGGTTCGAGAGTGCCCCCACGACTGTAGCCGACGGGCTTGAGTCTTCGGACTCCACGATGGTAGCCTTCGGGCTGAGTCTTCGGACTCCATGATATATGTTAGCTTTCGAGCTTAACTCTCAGAGGTAGGGAGGACTCTATTAGACAGAAAAACTATGTCTTCGGACTATTCAGAGGCCCTCGGGAGAATTTAATCGTTCACAAGAGCTGCGAGGAAAAGTACATGGTTTATGAAAGGAATTTTAGGTCCCCCACTAAAGCGATGGTTTTATGATTTAAAATGACATGTTGCATGTGATTGAAACTCTTATTTTAAAACTATGATGGACTTACTGAGTATTATTCGTTAATACTCACCCTTTTCCTTTTTAAAATGTTTTCAGGTAAGGCTAAGATCGGCCCTAGCGCGTGACCGGAGATCAGCTACTTGAGTCATGGGAGTCGACCGATCGCTATTCCGCTTCCTTTATGTTTCTAGATGTATATAGAACTTATGTTAAGTTTTTTAATTGTTTAGGAGAATGTTTCAAAAGCTTTTAAACCTTTCTTTGTAAATCGTGCACGTGCATTTGATTTCTGCTGTTTGAACCCTAGCATCATATTGGGAAGTTTGTTGGATGCTAGGAGGTTGTTTGAAATCTTAGAAGTGTGTTTTTCTATGTCTTATCAGGGTCAAAATTATGGTTTTCGTGTAGTTACGCCGTTATGTTGCCGAAATTTTTGGTAATATAGCGACGTGACTTAGTAATGACTCTTAGGTAGCGTGTTGAGCCTATAGGGTCGTTACAGTTGGTATCAGAGCACTAGGTTATAGGTTCTGTAGACTAGCTTACTTCGTAAGCATCAGGTATCCCATGACTAAGTAGTGATTTCCAGTCATCGCGCAGGTACGCCTCTGAAGTAAACTTTTAAATTCGTTTGTTGAAAAGCATGTTATTTTTATGAAATGATTCATATGTGAAATGTATTTTAAGTTAAGGAAAGTTTAAGAAAAGTGAAAAGTGTGATCCCTTTTGATGTGGAGGTTAAACTTGATTGTGTTTGTTTGTTAAGTATGCCGCCTAGAAGGAGAGGTAGAGGACGGGGTAGAGGACGTGGTGCTGGTAGAACACATGACTTACCTCCTGAGATGCCAGTGGAACAGGAGGTGAATTCTGGGGCAAGTTCCCCTGTTGCTCAGGATCTACCTGATCCAGTTATGGAGACTGCAAATCCTACGGTTGCGTCGTTGATGTTAGAGGCGATGCAGAACTTAGTACAAGCGACCGTGACGACCCAGTTAGCACAGATGGGTCAAGTTTCTACGCCAGCTTCATTACAAGCCCGTCACTTGAAAGATTTTAGAAAGTATGATCCAAGGGCGTTTGACGGATCCTCTGGGGATCCTACAGTGGCGGAGTTATGGTTGTTCTCTATGGAGAACATTTTTCAGTTGATGAGTTGCCCGGATGAATATAAAGTTTCTTGCGCCACATTTATGCTGAGGGATGATGCTTACCTATGGTGGGAATCTGCTCAGAGGACCATAGGTACAGGAGGAGGAGTAGTGACATGGCCGATGTTTAGAGAGGCTTTCTGGAATAAATATTATCCTGCGACTGCACGATACAAGAAACAAGAAGAGTTTCTACAACTTAAACAGAATCGACGTCCAGTGGATGTCTATGAGAGGGAATTCACAAGGTTATCTCGTTTTGCTCCCGAGCTGGTAGATACTGAGGCCAAGAAAACGGAGCGTTTTGTAATGGGTTTGGATCCTCAGGTTAAAGGTGTGGTACAGGCTGTAGCACTTCACGACTATGCTGCTGCGGTAAGGACAGCAGAGTTTATTGTTGCAGGCCAACAGAGTGAGATTCCTATGGTCCAAAACCCGAGTCAGTCATCTTCGGATCACAAGAGGAGATGGAGTCAGGCGAACTCGAATCCCCAGCGTTCTCAACAGTCTTCACAGTCGTCTATGAGGTCACAGGCCGCTTTTAGCCAGAGGCAGCAAGTAAATAGGTCGGGACCTAACATTGGGGAGAAACCTCGTTGTAATGAATGTGGAAAGTTTCATTGGGGACAGTGCCTGATGCGGTCTGGGTTGTGCTTTCGATGTAAAAAGGAGGGACACAGAGCTGAAAATTGTCCTACCCTCCCAGATAGGAGAGGCCAGTCTTCAGGTTCAGGTGGAGTAGGACTTAATAGGCCCGCACCATAGCAAGGGAGAGTTATTGCTAGTACCAGCAGGGAGGCTGGTAACTCAGATGCTGTAGTTACAGGTACGTTTCCCGTTTTGGGATATCTTGCGTTTATGTTATTTGATTTCTACACATTCATTTATTTCTGCGTCTTTTGTGAGACAAGATGAGTTAGAACTTGAGCCATTACCCTCTGCTTTGTCTGTTGCTACCCCGATGGGGTTGAGTCTATTAGCTACTGAGGGGATTAAGAATAGTAAGATGATAGTTTCCGACCATGAGATGGATGTGAATTTGATAGTCCTAGAGATGGAAGGGTTCGATGTTATTCTAGGCATGGATTGGTTGGTTTTGAACCATGCTAATATTGATTGTTTTCGTAAAGAAGTGGTGTTTACGCCACCAAAACAGGCCAGTTATAAGTTTAAGGGGATTAGAACTGAATTAATCCGAGAGTGGATTAGTGATGAACGAGGAACCCCAAATGAGGGAGATATGAAGGAATGGAAAACAAGAATAAAAGAGAATATGATTGATGATTCATGGGGTCATTTGAGACTTTGGAAAGGATTAGCCCCGTACTCGTGGTTTAGCTTGTTCACCTTTCTCTCTATAGTCATGATGTGCTTTATGTTCCTCTCGTTGAGGAAAGGTGTTGCTCGGTGATGGAAAAGAGACTTAATGGATTTGGTAAAGGAAGGGAAATGTGATATAGAAAAGATATGTTTGTCTCAAGAAATAAAAAGGAAACGGTTATGTTGAGGTGACTAATACTCAAGTATGGTGTGCTTTGAGGATAGAAATCCTTAAATGTGGTGAAGGAAATTTGGTTAGAATTTGAAACTCAGAACTTCGTAAGCTTTGGCTGAAGGTAAGAACTTGAGACTTTGGTTATGGAGCCTAGCTTAACATGTGAGATCTTACTCCTAAGGTAAGAGTTTAAACTTGTGAAACTCAAGAATTGGAAGAGAATTTCGTTAAGATTTTGTTTTAGGCTTGCAAAGGAAATGAAGAGAGCAACTTTCTAGTTGAAAATGGTTATTGGCCTATGTTGCTAAATAGTTGGAAAGAGAAACAAAAGGAGTGGTTCGAATATATGTGACTCCAGTGGATGAAGTTGACAAGGCAATAGTGGAAGTCTGGATCAGATAGAATTGAATTTAGAGGTCGAGGCCGTGTGAGGTGAAACCCAGAAAGCGATTCAAATGATGGTGACAATGCGAATAGACTTGCAAGCTGGAGTTCGGGTTTGGATGAGAATAGAGTTTGGAGTAGTGGTGGTTGTGCAAGGTCCTAGAACCGAGGAAGTGAATGGAATAACCAACGACGGAGTTGGAAATCGAGCAATGATGATGGTGATAAGTTGAGTGTTCAGGAATTAGGTTGGAAGGTGACATCAAGAGAAATGAGCACAATAATTGGAAAGTATTAAGTCGTCCTTGAGGTTTGAATCGAACTATAGGTGGAATAGAGGAACTGAGAATCAAACAGCAAATAAGGATGAAAATGCAGGTGCTAGTAATGTTGCAAGTTGGAGTAAAAGTAGCCCTGCAAATAGAGAAAAGTTGTCATTTGATTTGGAGCAATGATTGATGGTAATGTCTCAGTTCGAATACGAGATCTAGTTTCAGAAGATGGTTTTCCTAAGACTCGTGGTATCAAGGGATCGGTTTCAGTGGTTCCAGCAAGGACAAAAATTAGCAACCAAATGACTTTGTGTAGTTGCAGTTAGAAAGGTGCATGGTTTGCTTGGGTTTATGGGTTGCTTTCTATGTTAGAACCTCTCCAGTATAGTAATGTCTCAAACTTAATTGACTCAATGATGCAGTTGTTCATATAGAGTGAGACTTATGAAGTGAGCTTTTAAGAGTTCAAGCAAGATGGACATTTAGTATTAGTGCTCGTTGTGGAGCTGGAAAGTGGTTATTCATGGTATTGTTCTCGAGAAAGGGTTGGTTGAGAGTCGATATAGCTGTGTAAGGTGATTGTTTTCTTCAGGATTGGATGAAAGGTTTACGAATGCAACTACTCGACCTATGGTTTGGTAGGGATAGATAAGGACTTTGCTTTGAAAGATTGCAAGGCACTATGGGTGTCAGAAGAAGGTTTGAAACCTTTCGTAGCCTTATGAGCCTAGAGTATTGTTCATCCAAGAGTTGAGCATGTGACAGCTTAGATCGTTTGAGTTATTAAGAGTTTATGATGACAAGTTATGTGCCACAAGATGGAAAAAGGGGAATGGAGTTCGAAGATGGTGGTTTAGTATCCTTAAGGGTAGCATGAGGAAAGAAGCTTTGAGGTTAGAACAAAAAGAAAGGTGACTGATGTTTGGTTGAGTCGTTTGAGAGGCGAACATGTATTCAAAGTTTTGTAAGACTAGCCACTTTCGAGGACGAAAGTTTTCTTAAGGGGGGAAGAATGTAACGCCCGGCTTATTTAGGAGTTTAAATTTTAATTTTTGGAATTAAGAGGAATGATTTTTTCATTGGATAAGTTAAATATGAAGGTTAAATTGAAATTTGGAATGAGAAAAAGGGTAAATTTGAATTTTAGAAAGAGAAAAAGGGCATTTTGGTCATTTATGGAGAAGATATTTTGATTTTATTATTATTATTATTATTATTATTATTATTATTTTAAAAAAAAAAAAAAAAAAAAAAAATATCTTCTTCTTCTTCCCGAGACCTCTCTCTCGCGCGCGCTCTCCCCTCCCTTCCGAACTCTCTCTCCGGAGCTCCTCACGTCGCCGGTCTCCTTCCCGATCGCTCTCTCTCCGATCTCTCTCTCTCACTCGATCGTCTCCCTCACGGCAAACGAGCAGCTCCCTCCGACTGAACAACCTCCACCGCCGGCTGCTTCTTCTTCTTCCTCGGATTCTCGCCGCCGCACGCCGGTCTTCCTCTTCTTCTTCCCCGCCGCTGCTCGCGAGTAGCTTCGCCGGAGCCTCTCTCCGACTGCCCAGATCCGCTCGCACGAAGACCCACGCACCTCCGTTGTCGATCGCCGGTGAAGCCTACTGCAGCTCGCTGCCGAACGCCGCCGAGCGAGCGCCCCCTCGACGGTTCTGCAGCTCGTGAACCTCACTCCAACCGCCGCAGCTTCGCCGGAAGTTTCAACTCACAACCCACGCCAGTGAACGCCATAAGCTCGCCGGAATTACAGCCTGAACGCCTCGAAACTTGCCGGAAAGTCCAGATCCGTGAGTTTCGCGCGAAAACGAGCCTCCACGCGCCCTCACTCGCCGATCGGAATCTCCACGCGTCGGCCACGCGCCGCCGTCCGCCGCCGCACGCGCCGCCGTGCTCCGGTCACGCGCCGCCGCTCGCCGGAGTTGGGTAAAATTTGCCATTAGGTCCGTTTCGTCGAGTTATAAATGATAGAATGTGTTTTAACGTAATTTGGATGGTTTAAGACACATTTAGAACACTTTTTAGGTGAATTGTCGAGGACCGAGGATCGTACTTGGAGTGGGAACTCAAGAAGCTTATTACTAAGTGAAGAAAGGGTATTGTAATAAGTAAAGACTTAAGGTAAGGGATCTCACAACGAAAGAAGTTTTCAAAACTTGAGCTAGCTCTATGTTTACTTTGAAAGTATATGTTTTTCATGTTAAGTATTTAAGAAAGAAAGTGTATTATATGTATGACTTTGAAATGCGATTGCTATGACTGATGCATTCATAACTATGTTCTAAAACGAATGGGACCTCATGCATGTGTTGTGTTCATGAAAAGATTTAAATAGGCTGTGACGATAATTCTCCCAAAAGTTTTATGTGGGTTTTGAGGGAACCCGAGTCTTCGGACTCTATATGCTCCCGGGGTTCGAGAGTGCCCCCACGACTGTAGCCGACGGGCTTGAGTCTTCGGACTCCACGATGGTAGCCTTCGGGCTGAGTCTTCGGACTCCATGATATATGTTAGCTTTCGAGCTTAACTCTCAGAGGTAGGGAGGACTCTATTAGACAGAAAAACTATGTCTTCGGACTATTCAGAGGCCCTCGGGAGAATTTAATCGTTCACAAGAGCTGCGAGGAAAAGTACATGGTTTATGAAAGGAATTTTAGGTCCCCCACTAAAGCGATGGTTTTATGATTTAAAATGACATGTTGCATGTGATTGAAACTCTTATTTTAAAACTATGATGGACTTACTGAGTATTATTCGTTAATACTCACCCTTTTCCTTTTTAAAATGTTTTCAGGTAAGGCTAAGATCGGCCCTAGCGCGTGACCGGAGATCAGCTACTTGAGTCATGGGAGTCGACCGATCGCTATTCCGCTTCCTTTATGTTTCTAGATGTATATAGAACTTATGTTAAGTTTTTTAATTGTTTAGGAGAATGTTTCAAAAGCTTTTAAACCTTTCTTTGTAAATCGTGCACGTGCATTTGATTTCTGCTGTTTGAACCCTAGCATCATATTGGGAAGTTTGTTGGATGCTAGGAGGTTGTTTGAAATCTTAGAAGTGTGTTTTTCTATGTCTTATCAGGGTCAAAATTATGGTTTTCGTGTAGTTACGCCGTTATGTTGCCGAAATTTTTGGTAATATAGCGACGTGACTTAGTAATGACTCTTAGGTAGCGTGTTGAGCCTATAGGGTCGTTACAATCATTGATAGACTTATATCACTATTAAATACTAAACTTTGTTAAAAAAGAAAACAAAACAAAACTACTTTCACATGCTTCATTCATGCTAAAATAAATAGGGTATATGACTCATTAAAAGAAGAAAACAAACATGGATTCATTTCTTTTAACTTCATGAAAAACTTTGGAATCAAGTCATAGGATTCAGTTGCATCACCATTTAGTGACTTTAAAATGTATTCTTTTGCTCTCCAAGCTTTGTAATACCTAACATTTTAACACCAAGTTTTGTGCGCACTTCAAACATAATTTCTTTTGGAGTCGGAAGATCAGAAGAGCTAAATCTAAATTCATCTTTCAAATAATCACCAATTAAAGATGAAGAAGCTTGTCTATGAGAAGCCTGAATACTATTTATAGAACAATCATGACTAGAAACATACTTCCTAAGCATCCACAATTCACTGTTCTTATAATGAGATGCCTTGACATACCATTGACAACCCCTTTGGACGCATTGAAACTCAAGTGATTTCGAATTTTTTCTTCAAGTCCTAAATTAAAAATTCTTCTTCACATCTATAAAGGAAAAACACTTTGATGGAATTTCCTTACTTGCAAACACATCATTTTCCTCCAAATCACCATCCATGTGAATATTTGTTATGACTCGAAAATCACAAGCAATTCTAAAAGAAGAAGAAGAAGAAATAGATAACAACTTGTCACTTCCATTAGTAATTGTACTAGAAGACCCTTTCAAACAAAAATAATTAACATGAGCAACTAAAGGATGTCTTGTATTTTGATGTCTCACTAGAGTTAAAAACCAAGCAACATCCTTATCTTCATGAATTTTAATCACATTCTGAATATCATTCATACCATAACCCAATAAGATCAAAAATTCTATAAAAGAAATACAAGCATCCAATCGAACTTCTTTCACAATTAAACTGACAAAATCCTCAAAACACATTATATCATCAAACCAAATCTGTAGTAGTCTTGTAATTCTCATAACATTTTTTCTCATTCCATTGTCCACTATGAAAAATGGCTATTGGAAGCTTAACCATAATTTCAAATTACTGCAAAAATAATAATAAGAAGAAGAAGAACATTAAGTAAGTCAATGTCATAACAATACATTATTGTGATTGAAGTCTATCACTGATAGACTTCAATCAAAAGACACAAGCTACATTATGTCATGATTAAAGTCTATCTGTGATAGACTTCTATCACAAATACTTCAATCACAAGTGAATTCGTATTCAAGCTAATTTCATAATAACTCACGAGGGAAAAATACCACGATCTATGCTTTAACCTCCCAGCCTTCATGAAGAAATACAGTAAAATTATTTTAGAAATAATTCTCCATAATCTCAACATAAAACTACATGTATAAACAGAGCAAAAAAAATTTCAACTTTTTTCTCTTTTTCAAGCCATCTCACTAAGGCAATACCTTGAATGAAGCAAAAATTAATTTCCATTGAAGATCGAAAGAAGAACGATTTGATTTGAAAACGTATACATCTAAATACATAATCTAAATAAAAGCATTCCAAATTTGTTCTAAAAGTAATCGTATACATCTCAAAATTGAAGATCACATCAAAAATTGATTTCCATTGTTCAAGTATACATTTGAAACAACCGAAAGGGATTGACATCGGTTGAATCCACAATTTTCAACGAGCGCAAATTTCTACTCTTAAACTCCAACGCTTGCAACAATTTTTAGAATTGTTGGAAGATTTTTGCTATTCGTATGCAAAAAAATTGAAGAATCTTCTGAAAACCTAAACAAAAACCTCAAATTACGGCAATTTAATCACAAATAGGAGAAGAAGAAAAAATAGGAGAAGAAGAGAACCTAAGCAAATGAGGAAAAAGAAAGAGGAAAAAGAAAACCGGAGGAAACCAAATAGGAGAAGAAGGAAACTACGGGAAGAAAGAGGAAAAAAAATCGCGCATTTTCAAGGGTAAAATGGGAATTAAAAAACGTTATTTAAAATATTTGCCATATTTGCAAATCTGTTTAAAACTTGCTATATTTGCAAATAAGAAACCGTATTTTGCTGCCCATTGCAATTTTTTCAATTAAATATTGTTAATAAATAACTCCTAAAAGGTGCTTTTTTCGACAAGATATATATGTTAACAACATTTTTTTAAATGTCATAGAAATTCTATTGATGACAGTATTTTAGTGTCAAACAAATGCTTTCTTTGATAGTTTTTTGTTGTCAACAAAAAAAACATATCGTGACATTCAAATAGTTTCGAACGTCACAAAAACACTAATAATGACAATGAATAGTTGTCACCTAATAATTTCTATGACATTGATGAACCATTAGTGTAAAATCATTGACAATGAATAGTTAATTAAATTTGAATTTCAAAGTTTTCATGGTATACTTTCTATAACTAAAACTTCTAAAACAGTGTAAATTTTGATTCTTAAGTGTTATAAAATTTAACATTAGTGTAAAATCAACAAATTAAAGAATTCCAACCTCAAGAAGCAAACCATTTAATCTAAGAAGAAAAGTCTGACTACCACAAAACAACTAAAAGAATCAACATCACAAAACAACTAAAATATTACAAGACAAGAAGTAAAAGTTAATCTAAATCATTCTTTTCAACAAGATAAACTAAATCATTCTTTAAATTGAATTCATGAATTTCTTATCCCATCCTCTCATGCCCAAAACGGACAATGTTTGAGCAAAAGGGTGAAGGGTAGAGTAGAAAAATTAGAGCAAAGAAGCGAAATATTCATAATTTTTTAGGGAAGAAACTAAGAATGAAGCATGTGAATCAATTAGAAACTCACACCCATCCTTTTGTAACTACTAGATTGTATATGTGTTGGTAAAACTATAGCCATAAATTTAGGAGATGCAACTAATATAAATAGAGGTGATATCTTAGAGTTTGTATTAAGTCAAAAAGCTAGAAGTTACCAATAACACAATCTCTTTCTCAAAAATCTATCTTTCAAGTTTAACCTCAAATCTCCTAAAATTTCTTTCCAACACAAATTCCACTGAACTTACACCCACTTAAAAATTCAAACACAAACAGCTTCTTAGGAACCATACACAATGTAACAAACGAAGACTAGCTTGGACTGACCTACAAACTAGAGTTTGAAATGACGAAGGAGGCAGAGGCGCTGTGGTCGGCGCCGGACGAACGAGCTGGAGGAGGAAGAAAAAAAGAATTAAAATCCCAAATATATCTCGACGGTTCATTGAATAGATCGTGGGTACAACAATTTGAAGCTAATTGGAGCATGGGTCAAGAAATCAGAGTGGTTTGAGGTCCAATTTCGAATGGGTCTAGCTGGAAAATCGTGCATTTGTGTGGGTGTCGAAGCTACAGGTTTGTTCGTGAGTCAAAATGCTCAAGTTCGCGGGAATCGCGTGGGTGAGGTGCTGCAAACACCGACAGCTTGCTGCTGCAGTAGGCATCTCGTCGGAGAAGGAAAGGCACGAGGTCGTAGTGCTCCTGGGTCAAAATCGCCAAAGACAAAAGGGGAAACGTGCACCTGCATATCTGGGCTTTCGTGGGTCACCACACGTCGGCACTAGTGTCGTTCGCCGGGGCGATGTTGGAGGTGACATCGCAGTAGTGTTAATAAAAGGGTTGACGGCCGGAGGTTTCGAGAGAGAGAGGGAAGAACATAAAAAATTAACCTTTGTGTTGATGTACATTTAGGCCCCGTTTCTTCTTGTTTCTTGTTTCTGTTTCTCGTTTCTTGTTTCTGTTTTTTAAAAGCTAAAAACATAAACATTTTTTATAACTATTTCTGTTTCTTGTTTCTTGTTTTTTGGTAAAAATAAAATTTAGTACATATACTATAATAAAACATAAAACATGCATTAAAATAAATATAAAACAATTATAAAGAGGTTATAGTATTATATTAAGACCCAACACCTAATTAATAATAATAATAACAATAAATTTTATCCTTCAAATGTTGTTCAAATTTGATTTGCAATGTTATTTCTCACTTCAATCAATTCACCTTGAACGATTTTGACTTACAAGAGTTAGTTCAATTAGACGGATTTGTAAATTGTCTAAGGTTAGAAAATCGAACATACCCACATTTTTTTAATTTAATAATAAACTTTATTTTTATTTTTTCTTTAAAAATGCATTAGCCAATAATACACGCAAGTAAAATCAGAAAAAGAGAGAGAATGTATATATTTTTTTACATTTAATGGTAAACATGAAATACATTATTAGTTTATTTATTGAATAAAAAAATAAAATCGTACCAAAAGGAAAAATAATAGAGAATTAAATAGAAAATAATAACTATAAGCTCGTTAATGTAAAGTAAAAGAAAATAAGAAAATGAGATAGAAGAGAAAAACAGAAACGAAAAGAGAAAAGTAAAAAGAAAAAAAGAAAAAAAAAGATAATGAACTATTAAAAGAAAAAAGATTATGATGAAAGAGAGAGAACAAACAGAAAGAAATAGATCAAAAAATAAAAATAAAAAAGAAGGAAAAAGTATAAAAAGTATTAAAAGAAAAAAATAGAATGGAAGAGAGAGAAAGAAGAGAGAGAGGAAAGATGAGTAAAAGAAAATAGGAATACATGTATGAAACCTGAAAAAAAAAACATAAACAGAATTTGAGAAACTACTTTTTGAAGTTTCTCAAAATCTGCCATTTTTTTAAAAACGTTTCTAAAAAAATTTAGAAACAAGAAACATGATGGTTTATCAAACATGTTTGTTTCTTGAAAAATGAAAAACATGAACAAGAAACAGAAAACAGGAACGTTATCAAACGAGCCCTTAGTTTTTGGTTTTTAAATTTTGAAAATTAAGTCTATAAATAATGCTTCTACCTATAAATTTTCATGTTTTTTTTTATCTACTTTTTACATATGTTTTAAAAAATCAAGCCAAGTTTTGAAAACTAGAAAAATTAGTTTTAAAAAATATGTTTTTAGAAATTTGTTAGAAATCAAATATTTTCTTAAGAAAGATCAAAACCATTGTAGAGAATATAAAAACCATTATAAAGAAATTGTGAGAAAACAAGCACAATTTTCAAAAATAAAAAATCAAATTGTTATCAAATGGGCTCTAAGCTTTTTGTTTGTTTGGCTTTATTTTTTTCTTTATTTTAAAATAGAAATACTTATAAATAAAAATAAATTATTTTTAATTAATGACCGTTAATCAAAATCATCAGTTTATGTGTTGAAAAGAATGTCATAAATTTTCGAAAATACAAAAATCTCCATTTTTTCTACCAAAAACGTGCCTCCAGCCATTTATGACATTTTGTTTTCTCTCTTCCCTTTATTCAGTTTGGCTATAGTGTCATAAAATGTTAAAATTGTAGTAAGTTTTTTGAGGATCACATAATTCAAAAAATATTGTTTTAAGGAAAAAAAAAAACCACTAATTTAATAAACTTATATACTCACTCACTAGTACAATTTCGGAATTTCATGACATTAAAAAATTGTCATAAGCACATTTCATGACTTTTTTTTTCCAGTTCTAGAAGCCCCCATAAAAGAAACTTTATACATGACGCATCAAAAAAATTGTCATAATTAACTGTTCTATGACACTTAATGGTAGTAAAAAACAATATTTTCAAGACATTTGTTAATTGTCATAGTAAACTTTTTATAACAATTAAACATTGTCAATAAATAACTCCTAAAACCCACGTTTCTGTCAAGATATATATTAACAACAATTTTTAAACGTCATAGAAATTTTGTTGATGACAGGATTTCAGTGTCAAGCATGTTGTTTCTATGACAACAAACTAACTATGATCAAATTTGTACATCAAAACAATTTTTACACTAGGTTTCAACTAACATGGGGGAGTGTACTATATTCTTTTGCCACTAACCCAACAAAAAAACTCATCTATCAACTAATTGCAATGACTTCTTCATTTCATTGAGTTCTTGTAAGACGTAATCAACAAAACAATATTCATTTTAGGAACATAACATTTAATGATACTCAAATGATAGAATATAACATATTATCTTGCTTTATGACAAAAGAAGAGAATATAACCGCGAGGGGGGGAGTTTATCTAAATAATATATTACCTCTATTTCATGAACAACTAAACACATACAAAAAATGAACACAAACACTTACTAATATTACCAAAACTTAGGAACAACATTAAAAAAAATATCATGAACCGAACAACTAAACTTATCAAAAATGAAAATAGACCAATAAACTTACTAAGACATGGGAACATAACAACACTTACTAAACTTATCAAGACTAAGTATCATAACAACAAAACTCATCATCCCAAAACTTAGGAACGTAACAACATCTAAACTTACCATAAAAAAATGAACACAAAAACTACAACAACTACACTCATAAAAAATGAACACAAACCAATGAATTTTGGTATTTGGTTTTAGAGAATTAAACCTAGGATAACACTGTTCCTGACAACCTTTAAAACTTATGAACATAACAACAAAACTTTAAAGCGTTTTTTCATATAGAGAGGGGAGGAAAAAAAACTTTAACTCACATAATTCTTTGAAGTTTAATAAAACATAGTACAATTTGTACTTAAAGTCGCTGATGCACAAGATTTGATCTAACACATAAAAAGAAATGAAAATAATGTAAGGAAGATAATTAAGATTTGAAGTATGGATAACATAAACAACTAAACTCATCAAATTAACACAAACAACTAAATTTATCAAACTTTATTGAACATAAATACAAAACTTAACGAACTTATCGAAATTCATGAACATAACTAAACTAAACTAAACTTAGCAAAACCTAAGAACATAACAACTAAACTTATCATGAACATGAATACTAAACTCATCAAACTAACATGAACCAATTAAAGTTATCAAAACTTAACCTTATGAACATAACAACAAAATTTAACTAGTTTATCAAAATTTATGAACATAACAACTAAATTAAACTAAGCTTATCAAAACTTAGAAACATACCAACTACACTTATCACGAACATAAATACTAAACACATCAAATTGACACAAACAAATAAAATTATCAAAACTTATGAACATAATAACTAAACTAATTATCATGAACATAAATACTAAACTCATCAAATTAACACAAACAACTAAACTCATTAAACTTATTAATATAACAACTAAACTCATCAAATGAACATAAACTAATAACAACATATATCCACTTACACTAGTAGTTAAAGCTATGACTACCATAACTATAGAATAGTCATAGCACTTCAAGTATACCAAATCAACAATATATACAAACTTTAACCAAATCTAAAATTTCAGCCTATAGATTTCAAACAACTTTTGGCCCAAACATAATTCAAATGAAAAAAAAAGTTAAAACAATAAGGTCCTACTTTCTCTTCATATACATAAGTATCATTCTCACTCACATAACACATAAATCACAATGGGCACAAATAGGATATAAATTCTACTTGTCATTAAGTGAATAAGATGAATTGGTGCATACCTTAGTCCACGTGATGTAAATAGATGATGTTAAGAATGACAAGAATGAATATTAACAGAAGAAAATCAAATACTTAAACCAAATGGGAGAAAAAAGATTTCAAACAATGTTATCATTTAAAGTGGAGCAGATATTTTGAGTTGAATTTAATAGATTATTGAATGATGATAAAATTTCCATAAAATATTTAAAAATAAGATTATCAACAAAGATGAAAAAGGTTGAGATGTTTTTCTTCATAAATAGAATAACAAGAAGATTAGGAAAGATACGTCAGACTGAATCCACAATTACTTCTTGTCCATTCCATATGAAGGTAACAACATGAGTTGGAGGTCCATCATGCCTTCCATTTTCCACTATTGTGCTATGAGATCCCAGGTAGCCCAAACGATTGCAAGCCTGAGAAAAAATATTTTAAGAATGTATTTTAAAGCTTATAAGAAAAGAAATATAATAATGAAGGATATACATCATGTATTGTTTCAATTTGCTTCAAATCAACACAAACATTGAAAAGAATGGAGAAGGTAAACTTTATAAATAAAGGAACATCTTGTTAAAGGAAAAGAAAAGTTACTTAATAAAAGCTAATAAGTGAGACAAACCAACGAGTTAGCCAATCAATTATCCCATCCATGTAAACATTACTAAATTTCAATATTACAAATAGAAATGAAACAAACCACGATCGTCCCCAGAAAAGTATACTATAAACAAAATATCAACCAACGCAAAGGAACACAACAATAAGGAATTAAGCAAAGTAAAAATATAATAAAAATAAAAATAATATGAAATAAAAAATAACTAAGGAAAAGAAAACTCAAACCACTTGGATGTCCATCTTTGACCCGCTACACTCAAACACATTTTCCTACTCTAACATTCTTGTCAAACAATAGCAAAAGAATAGATTAACTAGTCTCAATCATAGATTTGCAAACAAAAGAAGAAACACAAACATATTTTGTTTGCAGAAACACAAACATATTTTCCTACTCTAACATTTTCTGTCTCTCAAATTTTTATCATTACTGATATTTCAAGTTTGAAAAGTTATAGATTAAGGATCAAAATCAATTTTCTATCCTGTTAGACAAAATTTGTAAGTCGAGAAACATGCTCTTTTTCATATGCATGGGATAATGAAAATTTCTTTCTTGCATGCCCTTTGAAGACTTGACATGTTTAGTATAGATCTATTTTAAGATTAGAGTAATAACACAAACATACTAAAATATCAATTTATTGCAGAAACTATTTTCATTGGAAATTTTGTGTTTCCATTGGTCTTGAGGGGAAAATTTTAAGTTGGGAGAGGAGGGCATTAGAAGAATGATGTCTTCAGGGGTAAACTTGGTGATGGCCTTATAAAAGAGAAAGGAATACAATTTTGAGATTAAAGAGTATCTTCTTTGATTGTTCTCTCAGAAAATGCAACACCCAGTATTTTCCTTTCATGGATGGAAGTAAAATCAAGGGAAGTGAGAAGTGTATGATACTTTGTCCCTCAACTTCTCTTCTTTTCAGTTTTCTTTCCAATTCTTGTAGATTAAATTGAAGAGCTTTCCCATTTTTCCATTGGGTTCACTGTGAGAACTTTGTTTAATAAAACATGGTGCAATTTGTACTTGAAGTCATTAATACACAGGATTTGATCTGACACATTAAAAAAATGAAAATAATGTAAGCAAGAGAATTAAGATTTGAAGTATGGATAACATATACTCAAAAGAACATAAACAACTAAACTCATCAAATTAATACAAACAACTAAATTTATCAAACTTTATTGAATATAAATACAAAACTTAACAAACCATTTATGACCTTTTTTTCTGTCCCTTCCCTTTATTTGCTTTGCCCTTGGTGTCATAGAATATCAAAATTGTAGTAGTGACTAAATCCATTTAAAACACACACAAGATGTGAATTGCTTAACAAATTGGCTCTAAAATTTTAAAACAAGATTAAAATAAAATGAGTGTGGTTACCAATGGAGGGGAGGATTTTAAAGCCATTTAAAAGGACACTTAAATCAAAGGAATTGCTAACTTATTATTCTAATATTCTCACAGTATCTATTCTACGTGTTCGAAAGTGTTAATGACCATGAGGTCTGTGGTTCAAATCCCCACAACTCCTATTGTACTCCAAAAAAAAATAAAACTAGTAATTTTTTTTCATAAATAGTTATTTAATGTTGGTGGGCTCCACATCATTCTCATGTTCTTGGCAATCAATTGATAAAAGTAGTACTCTGTAACGACCGATTTATTTAGAAGCATTAATTTTGAAATTTTGGAAATCAAGTTGAATTAATTTCTTAAATAAGTATATTGATTTTGGGGTTAATTTGAAATTTCATGGTTTAAAAAGGGCAAATTTGGAAAGCAATGATTGGTCAAGGGGCATTTTTGGAAATTGGAAAGTTGTTTAAAAAAAATAAATAAATAAATAAAAGAGAAAAAAAATAAATAAATAAAAGAGAAAATAATAAATAAAAAACCCATCCTTATCCACTATATTTTTTTATTTTTCTTTTTTATTTTTCTTTTTTTTATTTTTCTTTTTCTCTTCTTCTTCATTCTTTTCTTCTTCCTCCCGATAATCTCTCCCTCACCGGCAGCTCTCTCCCTCCCGTCGGTATCTCTCTCTCTCTCTCTCTCTCTCTCTCTCTCTCTCTCTCTCTCTCTCTCTCTCTCTCTCTCTCTCTCCGTCGAACTGCAGTCAAACGAGAATCGTCGGGCTTTCCCTCAACGCTGCAACTTCTTCTTCTTCTTCGTCTTCCTCGTGCTATCGCCGCCTTACTCCGAAAGCCGCCCAATCGCCGTCGTTGGCTCAGCCGGTCAGATTGTGGAGCACCTAGCTTCGCTGAACAAAGCAGCAAGCCGTCGTTCCACCGCCGCAGATACACGTCGGCCAATTCGATTTCGCGAGCGTCGACTGCTCGCCGGAGTGCGCAGCTTCGCCGGTCTCTTTCGCGTCCAGCATGTTTGCGTGCATCACCTGCTGCAACTTGAGCCGCCAGCTCCTTCTCTTTCTCTCGGTTTATGTACAGACAGCAACATGGGTAGTGTTTTGGGGATGTTTCCAGCAAGTCTGATGTTCATACAAGTCGTGAACGGTTCCGATTCATAATGGGTAAGTGTTTTAACGACGATTCGAAATGATTTATGGGTTTTAGGATTGAATTGAATGATTGATTTAGTGATTTTGGAACTAACCCACAGTATTTTGGATTCAATATAGATTACCCATTCCGATTGAAGGACGATTTGGACGAAATTGAAACCTTTGGACTGTTGTCCAGCACTGGTTGGAGGTAATTTTTACGTGGGTATCCAATCTTTCAACTCAATTAAGGTTAAGCGTGAGTTGGCTTTTAGATAGTCATGATTTAGGACTTTTTCGAGGAGTTTTAAGAGCCTTTTTGTGGAAGTTTGGGACTGTTTTAGTGTTTAATAATTTACCCATAATGTGTGAGATCTTACTCAAGGTTACCCATTATGTTAGGAGGCCGGGTAGTCGAGTTCGAATCAATTCGGCATCATTTCAGCAAGCAAAGGAGTTGTTCGGGACTTCATTTGGTGATTTGGAAAGCTTTAGAAGTGCATATTATTATTACTTAAATTAGTAAGTAGTTATTTGGATATTAGCCCCTTTAAGTTCCATTTAAATTGATATATGTTTGATAATTTGGAAATTGTGAAAGCATGCTTGAAGATCATATTTATGAAGTATGTAGTGATTTGTGATTTGTGTAGGTGTTGCTTGAGTTGTAAATGGTCTTTTATATGGTTATAATGGAAATTAGGGGCTGGACGTCTTTCGAATGGCTTATGATTTAGCATGAGTAGCACTTTAAGAGAGTAGTTGTTTGAATTGATGTATGTTAAGTGGTCGTGGATGTAATTAATTCAAGTATGAAGTATAAGGGTGACCACGTTGGTCGAGGATGTTTCGCTTAGTAAATATTTCAAAAAGAGTTTTGCCTTATTGTACCTAAACCCAAGAATTTAAAGAAAGTTGTCAATTTAGTTGAGTGGCTTGGTATAAATCATGATTCCGAGCGGGGTGCTCCTAAGGACTTGGCCTTGTGAACTAGTAAGGAGTTTGGTTATATATTAACCCTTTGGAATGCATAGTTGACTATGATCGTGGTTCTTTATTAAGTAAGGACGTACGGGAAGTTAGTTTGGATTGTATAAGTACACATATTTGGATTGTTGTGATCTGTGGCTTGAGATGGAATTCAGAGTGGCTATAAAACCTCGAACGTTGAGCTAAAGGACTAAATGGTCTAGTAATCCTTGTGTTTGGAGTATTTGGAATGACGAGTTGTGCTTAACTTGTTTGAGACGGGCTAGGGGCCGATTTCTGAGTTAAATGGTGGATGACTTTATGCTACTAGCACGCATATGGGTTTTGATTAAGTAAAGTTTTGTTTAGAAGTGCCATTGAACTAGGACATAGGTTCTTACTCGAGATTCGTGCTTGGGATATATGGCGAAAAGTCACTATGATGAGATTGTGGTTGTTTATAAAAGGTGGGCTTGGGTCATATGCTACGAATGACTTCTTAAAAGGAAGAGAAGTGGGTTTGGCCTAGAAAGTAAGTAGCCTTTCGGATTTGTCCGTTAGGATTTGTATTCGCCTAGATATATATATATATATATGAGGCGTAAGACGTTGTAAATGTTGGGAAGACTTGAGGGTGGCTTTCCCTCTTTGCTTGTGTGAGTTAGGGAACGTTTTTCCCATTGTGTGTGCTTGTGAATTTCGGGTCGGTTTGTTATTGTGAATCAGTCTTGATGGAAGAGATTTGGTATGATAGATGACCCGAAAGGTTCCAATCGTTGTGAAAGTACAAGGCCCGTTGGATTGGTGCTACCCACCCGATCTCTGTCGTTTCGTGCGAGTTTGTAAGCCTAGAACGTATGTGATGTGATGAGCATAGGGGATGCGTTTCCCTAGTGCCTGTGAGCTAGCTTAGGGATGATTCCCTACTGTGTTGAGCATAGGGAATGCGTTTCCCTATTGCCTGTATGCTAGCTGAGGGGATGTGTTCCCTGGTTGCCTGTGTGGCTATCATGATGTGATGAGCATAAGGAATGCGTTCCTTATTGCCGATGAGCTAGCTTAGGGGTGATTCCCCACTGTGTTGAGCATAGGAATGCGTTTCCTATTGCCGTGTGCTAGCTGAGAGATGATTTCCCATTATGTTGAGCGTAGGGAATGCGTTCCCTAGCGCCTGTGTGCTAGCTTAGGGGTGATTCCCCATTATGTTGAGCGTAGGAAATGCGTTCCCTAGCGCCTGTGTGCTAGCCTAGGGGTGATTTATCTATTGAGATGAGTGTGAGGATTATAGACCTTCACAGGTTTGGGTTCTAGGTTACAGGACTCGCAGGTATGACACGAAGTTAGGGTCAAGTAGTAGTGAATGTTGCGGAAGGATAAATGGACTTTTAGAATAACAAAAGGAAGTACTTGAAATCTAAGCACGAGTGTGAGTAGAGCAGTTTTCTTCTTGGTATGGTTTCTTTAAACATTGGACCCTTAAGTGGGCTACTTACTGAGTATGTTTATACTCATCCTTGCTACTTTGTTTGTTTTGCAGATTGTGCACATTCTCGGGGTGGATGACGCAGGCGACAACTTGACGAGACTATGGAGGCTCCACCGAATTTCTTTTCTATGTTTAGCCTTTAGTTTTGTTTCTTTGTTCCCTGTTGTTTGTCGGTCTGTAAAGTTTAAATATTCTTTAGCTTCGTGTGTCTAGTTAGAAGCTTTTAGATTTGGTTGTCTGTTAATTGAGCTCAGCATCATTTATCGTAGTTTGGTGGATGCTGAGTCTGTGATCTGAAACATATAAGTGTTTATATCTCTTTCCAGGTCTTTGTAAAATTTTGGTTTCTTGTAGTTACGCCGTCATGCTGCCGAAATTTCGGACATGAACGAGGTAACTAGGTCATGCTTCCGCGTTTAGAAAGTCGTAGGAATTTGGGTCGTTACATACTCATACTACCTAGTATAGGAAATTTTCTCCTTATGGAAGGAAGTCCTACCCCAAACATGAAATTGCGAGATTATTTTCTTCTTGTAAATAATGTACCAACACCCTAAAAGCTGTTAAATGATCAACTTAGCTCAGTTGTAATTGACACGTATTTCTTCTTTTGAGGTTGAAGATTCAAATTCCATACCCCATTTGTATTGTACTAAAAAGAAAATAAATAACACCCTAGCAACTAAAAAGACAGCAAATGAAAAAAAATAATTATTATATCCATTATTCAAATAAGTGATATGACAGAATAATGCATCGATAAACTTATATTATTTGGCATCCGTTCATAATGAGCTGTCTTTATTAAATTGAATCTTTCAAATTAAATAGGTGGAGAGATTAATTCATCCTCACTTATTGAGTTTTTTTTTAGTTGAATTTTTGTATGGAGATTAATTTTTAGTTAAATTACAAGGGTAGTTTTTTAACTTTTAGGTATGAATCTATTTGATCCCTAAATTTTAAAAAGTGTCTAATAGATCTTTAAACTTTTAATTTTGTGTCTAATAAGTTTCTAAACTTTAAAAATGTCTAAATAGATCTCTAAACTTCAATTTTGTATCCAATAGATCTCTAACATATTACGAAATTTAAAAACTATTCAATTTAGTTAGATATAAAATTCAATTTTATATTTAATAAGATTCTAAATTTTCAATTTTGTATCTAGTAAATCTATGAATTAAAAAAAAAAGTCAAATAGGTCAAGGCTTATTAGACACAAAATTGAAAGTTTAGGGACCTATTGGACATAAAATTGAAAGTTTAAGGACTTATTAGACACTTTTTAAAGTTTAGGAACTTATTTGACATAAATTTGAAAGTTTAAATCGTATTAGACAATTTTTAAAGTTTAGAAGTCAAATAGACACAACCCCTAGAAGTTAAGTGACTAAATTACTTGTAATATACCCTTATTTTTTTTTAAAATGATTAGTTTTATTTTCTAATTTATACTTAAATATTGACGTGACATGCCCTATTAGACAAACGAGTGATGATTTAATACAAAATGGCATAAGGAAAGAGTAGACCTACCAACTTTGACAACGTAAAGGTCAAGGGTTGGCTAGCAAAATAATACATTTTAAATCTTTTTTTTTAATCCATCCACTTCAATTTTATTTGGTTGGCTTGCTTTCTTATGCTACATGTGATCACATTGTATGATGAAATCTTCATTTATTATTATTGTCTAAAAAAATTCATCATTTATTATTAATACATCATGTCGCCATTTTAGTAATATATTAATATTACAGATTTAGTAAGATTCAAATTGAAAATTCAGAGCGAAAGTGAACATAGCTTAGCGATAGTTGGCATGCACCATCTAAAAATAGGTTAGAGGTTCGAATCTCCACTCTAAATATTGCTGAACTAAAAAAAAGAATTAAAAATTAAAAAATATATATATAATTGAATCATTGAAGATTGGACTAAAATGAAAACGTTTGATTAATACTTAAGTGGGCTGACAATGCCACACATGATTTAGTTTCCTTTACCACATAAGGTTACACTACAACTCCCATAACTTTTTCTTGCAAAGGTCTGCCGCCCTAAATGACCACTCTTTCACAAAGACAAATACTAATTCTTTTATCAATTACGAAGTAATTGATTACTATTTTTTGTAATAATCAAAGTTTATTAGTAGTTGTGGAATGTCTCTTAATTCTATTTTAACTATTTTAAATCACTAGATAATTTTATATGGATGTCTTTATGCTAAGAATTTTAGATTTTACTATCCGAAGTATAGAAAATCATAATTTCTATGGTAATAATAGAAATATTATGAATCCATCTCCAAAGGTAATCAAACAATGAAATGTCAATTTGGTAAGTTGGACTAAAATTACACCATTTTAGTAGGCTAATTTTTTTAGTTGTGTTGAAAGTTCTAAGGGTGATCAAAATAAGATTGAAAACCGTTAGATGTGAATTCAAAAACTTCCATTGTGGCAGCCTCATAATAACCGTTAGATGTGAATTCAAAAACTTCCATACTTCCTAATAACCATCGGATATAAATTTGAGGTACTTATTTCTCTCAATCCAACGGTGAAAAACTGACAGCCACATTGTGGAGAAATTATTCAGTGAGGCTGCCACAATGTGGGTGTCAGTTTTTCACAGTTGAATTGAGGAGTTGGCTCGGAAAAAGAGTTTGAAAAGTTTGTTTGGCCCAATAATATTTTAACTCTAATTATGGGACTTACAAATTTATGAACTTATCTTCCAACTTTCTATTGTGGCCCACAATTTTTTTTAAATTTCTTCTTTTCTTCATCTTACCACTCCTGCCTCTCTCTCTCTCTCTCTTCTATCAACTATCTCTTCATTTTTTTACATAATTTTTTTTATTTCATAATTTACAAAATTTTCTTTATTTTTTTTATAAATTTTATCATCATTATTACTAATTACTAATTAAATATAAATAATTATTAAAAGAATATTTTTATTTTTATCCTATAATTTTAATAAATTTTTTAACAAAAATATTTGTCTTTTTTATATATAAATTATATAAGAATATTTTAGATATGATACTATTATTTAAATTGAAATTCTTAATGTAAATTAGAGTACTACATAACAATTTTTTTTAATTGATAAAAATCTCCCTATCTCACTTCCTCCACATGTCATGATCTACAATTTTTTTTTTTAAAACTTTAAACTAAAATTACTTATAAATAACAATCTTATATTTTTTTAGCTTATTTTTTTATTAATAGCTCAAAAATATATATAATTTTATGATTTGAAGATAAAAAATATATATATTTTTTAAACTAACCCGTATTACAATTTCAGAAATTAGTTTTTAAAAAAGTTAACGTATTAAAAAAATTGATTTTCAAATTAATCATATTCAAAGTAAAAAGATAAACGATTTCTCCTTCTAAACTTAATAAAATAAAATTATTACAATAAATAACATAAATATATAGTATTTTGAACAAAAATATGTATGATATTCTCATTTTGAATATTGTTAAAAAATATATATTCATTTTGAACTTACTATTTGATATTTTATTTTTAACTTAGTTATTTTAAAACTTCAAAGAATATATTATTTTCAAATTAATCAAACATTATATAATTCATTACATTGATTAGTTAGAAAAATAAAATCTTAAATTATGCAAAAAAATATATATATAATATAACTTTTATTAAGCTTGGAAAACAAATCTTAAATTAAAATTTTAAAATTGACGAAAACAAGTCTTTAACAAAAATTCTATATTCATAAAATAATATAATTTAAAATCTCAATTGAAGGATTGACGGAAGAAAATCTATATTATTTCTAGAATTGAGATAATAAAAACATAAAAAAAATTTGAAGTTTATTTGAATCCATTCAAATTAATGGATTGAAATCTTTCCAAATCACATGTAATATTTAAAAAATTATTGTAAGACTTTCTTTTATTTGAAAACTATCCAAGGTATGTAAATGAATAATTAATGTGAGAGATATTGAAAAAAGAATATGTGGTATTTTGTTCAATTTTTTTTTCTTTAAAGAAATTTATAAAATATACATAAATTAATAAAAATAAAAAATCTAAGTCTTAGAATTCATGGAAACAAATCCTTAATAATGAAAATTTGAAAAATTATAGAAAAAAACTATACAAAAAAAAAAGCTAAAATCAACTCAGACTTCAGAACTTCAAGTTTAACAAATTTATACCTCAAACACAGACTTCAGAACTCTAGACTAAACAACTCTTTGTCCCAAATGTAGACTTCTTAACTCCAGACTAAACAACTCTACACCCCAAACATAGATTTCCTAATTCTCTAGACCTACTAACTCCTACTCTCTGCAACTCCTTACCCCAAACAGTCTCTTAATAGTCAAACTGGGATGTCAATTTGATTTTTTTTCCTTTATTATATTATATTGTTTGGCTTAGAGCAACTGTGTTGGTCTGTTGGGATTGTCTTGGCTCTCTCCAGCAGCTCAAGTCAAGCAATTGACACAATTAGATCATAAAAGAAGGATGGGGCCTTTAGGTGTCGAATTTGGATTATTCCAAATCTTAGTTTGAATCTTGGGTTTGAGATGTTAAATAATAATATCATTTGAGGCATAACGAAGAAAGGAGGGACAATAGTTTAATTTATTTTAAAAAATTTTCTTTAATTTACCCTCTTTTTAGAATTGTAAGATCATATGGTTCTCTGTTTTTTTTTTTTTTTAATCTTCATCCCATTATTGTTGTGGCTCCATTTTAGCCGTGGAAAGCTATCAAGGTAGATGATTGTGCAGGTAAGAAAGCTTGTCACCAATTTATTTTCCCTTTAAATACTTGAGAGTTGTGGGTTTTTTTTTTGGCCGGGGGGGGGGGGGGGGGGGGGTCGGACAAAAAATTATATCTGAAACTATATTTTTTCCTATTTTATATATTCTCACAAATATAACGATATTAGAGCAAATGAAATTGTTTTTATTGGCAACATTGATAAACAAAAAAAATGTGATTCAAGTGCACATATTAACATCAATGTTTTGGAAGGAATTTGATTAATTTAAGTTTATACCATAGGTTCTTGAAAACTATTTTGAAAAATTACGTACACAAATATTCATCTTCGTACTTTCTATAAGAGAATCTATTTTCCCAATTTACTATTATTGTGCGTTGTCCATATTAAATTTAAAAATTTTAAATAAAATTACGTAGGTCTTTTAAAATAGAAATGATTAATTTAGAACTTAAATTCAAAATTAACTTAAAAGTTGAGCCAATCTATGGTACATGTGTGTTGTTTATCTCAAATTATAGTGTTGCTAATTTTCCCTCTCAAAACAATGTCATCTAGTGAGAAAATAGTAGTTTCTTCACAATTCAATATGAAATTAAAACAACATTGTTACAATCCTTTAATTATAATGTCAATCTAATCATCTCTTCTAAATTATTTTATTATTCATGTTCACATATAGTAGTATATTATTTCATTGGTCCATTATTTAGAATGAAAACCCAAAAAAATTTCTGAGTTCAACAACATATAGAGTGGAGATTTGAACTTTTGACCTCTTAGTCGATAATATATGCCTTAACCAGTTGAACTACACTTAAGTAGGTATAAAAGTAATTAAGTTAATAGACATAGTGTGTGCACATAAGAACGTTAGATATATTGTCATTAACCTTTTCCTTTTAAACCATGCAACAATTTTGAAATTATTTTTTTAATACAAAAATTTTACTAATTACTTGTTTAAAAAAAAGAAAAAAGAAATACATTTTAGTTCCTAAATTTTGGAGAAGAGTTCCCTTTAATCCCTATGTTTCAAAATCATATATAAATTAACTTGAGTGTAGAGATGTCCATTTAACTCGTGGGGCCGGGGCCCCGCGGGGACCCGCCCAGAACGGGGCGGGGAATGGGGGAGGGAGCGGGGAGATTTTTCTCCCCGTTGGCTAAATGGGGACGGGGACAGGGAATATATTTCCCGTCCCCGACCCCGCCCCGATTCCCCGTCCCGCCCCGATTAGTAATATATATATATTATTACCTATAAATAGATTTTTTTTTTCAAAAAGAAAACTATAGTAGGAATTAGTTTAAGACTATTTTGTTATAAAAAAAATTAAAGACTATGTTGTAATATTGAAATTTGAATTTTTAGAAATTAAGTTGTTTCGACATTATAGTATTTTTACTTATGGTATATTATTGTTTTTATTAGAAAATTTCATAACATTTTCTTTAAATAGAATTAAATTGAAAATTATTCATTTAGAAATAATTTTTATTATGGTTGAGGATAAATTTAAAAAAATTAAAAAGATTAAAAAAAAACAAAAAAAAAAAAAAGAACGGGGAAAAATTCCCCGCGGGGAATCCGATCCTTGCAAATCCCTGCGGGGAATCCCCGCCCCGATCCTCGCAAAATTAAATGGAGAATTTCGGGGGGACGGGGAATGAAATGGGGGGAGGGGACGGGGAATCCATTCCCCGGCGCTGCCCCGCCCCCTGGACATCTCTACTTGAGTGGCTATGAAAATGCTTAATTTGTCCCTATTGTTATGATTTTGTAACTCCTTAATGAAAATTCCTAATTAAACTATAAATTTTAATTATATGATTTAATTACAGTAACCTTATAACTTGTTTTTTTTAGCTCAACAACTTGTGGGCAATGGCAGATCCAAAACTTTATGTCAGAGGGGGCACAAGTTCAAATCGGTTAAGTAAGTTTAGTCCATGAACTTGTAGATTCGTGTTTATTTGGTCCTTAAACTTTAAAAAGTGACTAATAGATCCCTAAGGCCCCGTTTGATAACCATTTGGTTTTTGGTTTTTGGTTTTTGAAAATTAAGCTTGTTTTTCCCCAATTTCTCTACAATGGTTTTCATCTCCCTTAAAGAAGTATTTGAATTCTTAGCCAAATTCTAAAAACAAAAACAAGTTTTGGAAAACTACTTTTTTTAGTTTTCAAAACATGGCTTGGTTTTTGAAAACATAGGCAAAAAGTATATGACAAAACAAGTAAAACCATAGTTGGGAGTAGTATTTATAAGCTTAATTTTTAAAAACCAAAAACCAAAAACCAAATGGTTATCAAACGGGGCCTAAATTTTCGATTTTTGTGTTTGAAGCTTCAATTTTGTATTCAATAGGTCCCATACATATTCGAAAAATTTAAAAATTGAATGTTTTATTTGACATAAAATTTAATTTTGTGTCTAATAGGTCTGATTGGACATTTTTTTTAACATTAATGTATTTAATTACAAAATTAAAAGTTTAAGGTTCAATTAGAAACACAATTTAATTTTATGTCTAATAAAGCAGTTCATTTTTAAAAATTTGAATATGTCTAAGACCTATTAGATTCAAGATTGAAAGTCCATAGATTTATTGGACATTTTTAAAGAACTTATTAGACATAAAATTGAAAATTTAGAAACTAAACTTATAATTTAACCCTCATATAATAGTAAATGCATTCATATATAATATTTAGATTAAGTATTATAAATTAATTAAAATCTAGTGGACTGAAAACTAAAATAATATATAAACAAAATTAAAAAATAAAATTGAAAGAGCAATCGTAATATATAACAAAAAATAAAGAAAGAGTAATCAAACAAATTTAAAAACTAAAATTGCATAGTCTAAGTTTCGAAACCAGATGAGCAAGCCACAGTCGTGAATCTGTATCCGTCCCTCTTGCTAACAAAGCAATCAGAAATGATAGGAATTAGACTGAAAACACATATACATATATAAAAAAGCAAAAATCTGAAACGGGACACGTTGCCCCAATGTGGATCTGTCCCTGCCTGTGGGGTGAGCAATTTTGAATCTCTGTCCTTTTGATTAATGATATATGTCTAAATCAGTTGAACTACGTTTAGGTTGACAACAACCTTATAACTTTAAAAGGATATTTAATCATCAATTCGGACATAACTTAGTGGATAAAACACTTATTACTATTTTAAAAAAATTAATAATTTAATACCCACTCCATAGTTGTTAAACTAATCCATTGAAAATTCACAATTAAACTCAAACCACCATCAAAGTTATAACTAACAATGATTCTATAACTTTGAGGAAGTAATTGTTCAAACTAAAAATTCCAACATTCTAGTGACCCAATAATTTTGTGATGGCTTTTGAGTTTTTTTCCAATTTTCAAAGACAAGTGGACTACTATGATGGAGGATAGTGAAATGAATTATGAATAAGTGACAAATATAATATAATATAATATAATAAAAGAGGTCCAGTTGCCATACACTTGGTCCTTATATTTGATGTGATTGATGCAACCCGTGAGTGAAAATTATTGGAAAATCATATCTTCATCAATTCTCCAAATTATTTCCTTTGAACCTCACAAATCACATTTTTAAAACCTAATTTTAAGGGTTTTATTTCCGTTTAGTTATTATTATTCTTTTTAATATTTTTAAAGATTTTGTGATTATGTTGATCTAAACATAACCCAATTAATCAAGACATAAGTTATTAATTAATTAATCAAGATATTACTAATATTCTTTTTTAAAGGCATTCACTTCTTTATTTGTAGTGTTTAAAATTCCACTTTACTCTTATTATTAGTTGTGAAATTTTCATGGGAGGTAACATTATGCTTTTAATTGCATTTTAAATAGGAATATATTTTCAGCTACAATAATGTATATCAAAGTCTAAGTATCAAACTTAAAATTAATGATAAAAGATTTTTGCATTTCCTAGCAAGTATTTGTAAGAGATTTAGGCTTTGTTTGGGATTGTTGTAGCTTTTAAAATAATTGCTAGCAACTGTGCTTTTAGAAAAATCAGTTGCATATGAAGCAGATTAGTGTTTGGTAAATTTCAATTTTAAACATAAAAAAGCTGGTCAAAATATTAAATTCAAACCAAATTGTTGTAGTTTAGCTATAATGACCAAAGTAGACATATTATTTTACTTTTTGTGTTGAGATAAATTATTTTACTTATTTAGGGGGTGTTTGGGGCACAGAGTTGGTTATAATAATCTGTGGGTTATAATAGTCTGTGTTTGGGGTGCAGATTATTTTAGTCTGGGTTATAATAGTCTGTGTTTGGGGTGCATATTATTATAACATGGAGTTCTGAATGCTGGGTTTGGACTGACAGTTTTTTTTTTCAACATTTTTTTTGGATTGCCCAAGTAATGTTATATTAAAATTTCAGTTTTTCAAAATTTAAATACAAAATTTGTTCAATACTTTGACTAGTTTGGAGTTTGAGTTGCACAAAAGAATTGTTATCATTCCTTACATAATCTCCATGTTTGGAGTTGTACAAATGCAACATGATATCTATCTCCCCAGGTACACACAAAAAATATTTTTTCTACAAGTGAGAATTGTCAATCACGAGCCACCACTAGGATGGCACAAAAGAATAGGATACTACATACATACTTCAAACTAAAATAAGATAGTTTTTCTAAAGAAGGGTTGATCAGACGTTATTCTCAATGAGGATCAGGCAGTATTCCAGTTGCAACTCTGGAGGAACAGACAAGAAGCTCTTTGACGCTTGGACATCACGGAAGAGGATATTCATAACCTGCGCTTTGGCCCGATTATCCAACTCTGGGATATTGTACAGGTGGGCCACAATTTCTGTGCGTACTCCGACCTCCACTGCACGCTTCTCTTTGGGCCACTCTGCAATCATTTTTAAGTGGGACGAATTGACATCCATAGCATCTCGTACCACATCAACCATCTCAGAGTGATAATGAGATCGTTTCCTCTTGGTGCCCCTGGATGCTGAAGCACCTACTGTGTTATTCCGACTCGTGGGTGTTCCATGCATATCATCTTGAGACATGTCCATTCTTTGGGTTGAAACTGAGGGAATTGGGACATATTATTCCTGAGAGCCGTCCAAGTGAATATCTTCGTCCATATGCTCTCCTACATTCGATGTCATATCCGTAGGTATCTCTGCAGCTGCTCCTGTAGCCCGATCTTTGCCAAAGACAATGGCTAAATCATCAAAGTGGGGGAACGGCTTGTTGCGCAACCCCTTTGCAGCCGGATGACCCTGCATAAAAATAAATCGATATGTTATACAATGTCATGTAACAAGAATATATAAGGGGACTATGAAACCTTACCTTCACCCATCTGTCGAAAGTCTCTTTCTCCACCTCCACACATTTAAATTCGTCATTCCAACCAAATCCACTACAACCTGCCCCTAGCATCTCTGCAATCGCATGATATTGTTTTTTTAAGGTTCGAATCCTGCATTCGATGGTGGTTGATTGGATTTCAGTGCCTTGTATCCTCTCCCTCATCATACGTTGCAATTGCATCAAGTATCCAGGTCGGAATGTCCCATTGTCTGATCTCCATCCGCCAGATTGTACCAAGTATAGAAGGCACTCCACCAACTTCGCATCTTCATGCTTCGCCAATGAGTGCTTGGGGGCTCACGGTGCACCTGACATTCTGTTGAATGTATACGTTTATTATCATAGAATTTAGTTAAAACGTAAGACGATTGTTTGTTTGCTTGTTTAATTAAAAAACGTAACATACTTAATTATAGTCCAACATTGTGATTCCAAAGCAACGATTAGTTCAATTACGATCCAACAACATAAAAGAAAAAATCATAATACAACAAAACAAGAAGAAAAAAAACCATTAATTATTACGTAACTCCCATTCAGAAAACATTTGTTGGCCTAAATCATCTCTCCACTAGCTCCATTCATTAGATGTCTCGATGAAATTGATGTGGTCTTCTCCAATCGTAGCTGAATCCGAGTCAACCTCATCTAAGTCATCGTTCATCTCACTTTCTCTCATCTCTCGGTTAATAAGGTTGTGAAGGATGCAACACGCCGTGATAGTTCGACATTGGACTTGTACTGGATAGTATGATTTTCTTCGAAGAATTGCCCATCTGCCCTTTAGCAGTCCGAATGCCCGCCCAATCACATTCCTTGCAGAAGAATGTTTCATGTTAAAAAACTCTCTTGGAGTAGTCGGTGCATTCCCTCCTCCACGCCATTCAGACAGACGGTATCGTTCACCTCTATACGGTGCCAAAAAACCCTCTGCATTAGGGTACCCAGCATCGCATAGATAATAATATCCTGTACAATGTGCAACGTTTAATCAATTGTCTAGTATTATGAAGGTGAACTAAGAAAGTGCTCATTTACCCTTTGGAACTTTCAGTCCGTTCGTTCGTGATATTGCATCTCTAAGCACCCGAGAATCAGCTGCGGACCCTTCCCAACCAGGTAAGATGAAGACAAAGTCTCCAGTAGTATCGCACACAGCAAGCACATTGGTTGCAATGTCACCTTTCCTCGTCCTATACCTTGGTCGATCAGTGTCACTGACATTGACCTTAATGTACGTACCATCTAATGCACCCAAACAATTCTGCGGTCACATAAGGAATGGAATATTCATTTACGTGGAGAACTCCCCACATCATGATTACAATCGGTGAATGAAAAAGTGATATGTACCTCAAACCATTTCCATTTCTCGTCCGTACAGATGTTAGTGATTGGTTCCGGTTTCTTTAGCAGTACACCGTGTAGCCGCAACACTGCGTTAAGGACAGATTTGAAATGCCTAGAAACGGTTTCACCAGACCTTGCAAATTGCCTACGAACTACACGATTCTTAACGTCGTGAGCTAAGATGTGCAAGAACATGGCTACCATTTCCTCCACATCTATGATTTCTGTATCGAATAAACCGCCTTCAGTCTTGAGTAAGGTACATAGTATGGAGAAACATCTCATGTCCATCGTTGTACTCTCACGACAACATAAGTCAGACTCGTGGATGAGTCGGAAGAATGCTAGTTGCCTAATGTGATGCCTGAGTAAGGGTGCCTAGTATTCTATTCTCCTACGATCGTTCATGTACATGTCTAATATCAGAAGTAATTGATGTTGTGTTGAGGTGAAGGCTGACAATATGGCAACTAGTTCTTGTGGGTCCATAATATAAGAAAGTATTTAACTTCGCTCCTAAAAGACAAACGACTGATATATTATTTACCTCCATCGAAACGATCCACTAAATCAGTTCATATCTTGGTAGCATTCAACCCACGATGTGTAAATCCCTGGGTTACGTCCAATGAAGACGACATAGAACTTTGATTTCCAAACAACCCCTAAGATGGAAGTGTTGGGGTTGGTTTAGGAGTCTAAGGTTTGGTTTTGAAATTTAGGGGTTGGTTTATGAGTCTATGTTTTGGTTTATAAATTTTGGGTTTAGTGATTGCTTATGGGATTGAAGTGTTGGGGTTGGTTTAAGAGTCTAAGGTTTGGTTTTGAAATTTAGGGGTTGGTTTATGAGTATATGTTTTGGTTTATAAATTTTGGGTTTAGTGATTGCTTATGGGATTGAAGTGTTGGGGTTGGTTTAAGAGTCTAAGGTTTGGTTTTGAAATTTAGGGGTTGGTTTATGAGTATATGTTTTGGTTTATAAATTTTGGGTTTAGTGATTGCTTATGGGATTGAAGTGTTGGGGTTGGTTTAGGAGTCTAAGGTTTGGTTTTGAAATTTAGGGGTTGGTTTATGAGTCTATGTTTTGGTTTATAAATTTTGGGTTTAGTGATTGCTTATGGGATTGAAGTGTTGGGGTTGGTTTAAGAGTCTAAGGTTTGGTTTTGAAATTTAGGGGTTGGTTTATGAGTATATGTTTTGGTTTATAAATTTTGGGTTTAGTGATTGCTTATGGGATTGAAGTGTTGGGGTTGGTTTACGAGTGTAAGGTTTGCTTTTGCAATTGAAGGGTTGGTTTATGAGTCTATGTTTTGGTTTGTAAATTGTGGTTTATGAGTCTATGTTTTGGTTTTGAAATATGTTTGTCACAATTGAAATAAAGCATGTTTGATTACTACTTGAAAAAACATCTCTCTGATTTAAAAAGTATAGACATCCCTATACTTGAAAATGATATTTATCCTATAAACAACATTCTTGTTGGTCGAAATTCGCAAGCGCACGAATCGTTACAAGTAATACAGTGATTGAAATCAAAGTTCGTTCTCCACAGGGACTGAAAGCTACCAATTACCAAATTATCTAGCCTTAATTTTATCTAAGTACCAAATTGTCAAGGATGAATGGATAATTTAAACTTGCTTGATAAATAACTTTGATAAAACTCTATAAATGATAGTGCAAAAATAGAGGACTAAAAATTAATTTGTAAAAACTCTAGAGCAATGATTTCCCCAAATACTTCCACGATGTTCATTGAAGTGTAAATTGCTTATATCTCTATGACAATTCAAATAAATCAATTATTAACCCCGTAGAACCTAAAATTGCCACAAAACCCACAAGGATATCTCTATCTCAAGTGTAAATTAGGGAAAATGCTTTAGTTCATCAATGATTCTTGTTTCTCAACCTCAAATCATGACATGGGAATAATGTAAAGAGTGGCCAAATCTAAACATATATTAAGTGCAAAAGCATTCTCACAACCATGTATGAAATAGAGACATCAACTATTAACTAAGAAGAAGTAGGATTCAATATTCGATTACATCAAAGCCCTAGAAAGAAAAAACTTAGTTCATAATGTAAATCTTAACAAAAACAGCAAAAATCATCATTTGGGTCTCTACAAACAGCAAAAAGAAAAGAAGAAGAGAAATTGTAACGACCGGTTTATTTAGAAGCATTAATTTTGAAATTTTGGAAATCAAGTTGAATTAATTTCTTAAATAAGTATATTGATTTTGGGGTTAATGTGAAATTTCATGGTTTAAAAGGGCAAATTTGGAAAGCAATGATTGGTCAAGGGGCATTTTTGGAAATTGGAAAGTTGTTTTAAAAAAAAATAAAATAAATAAAAGAGAAAATAATAAATAAAAAGCCCATCCTTATCCACTATATATTTTTATTTATTATTATTTATTATTATTTATTTTTTTAAAACAACTTTACAGTTTCCAAAAATGCCCCTTGACCAATCATTGCTTTCCAAATTTGCCCTTTTAAACCATGAAATTTCAAATTAACCCCAAAATCAATATACTTATTAAGAAATTAATTCAACTTGATTTCCAAAATTTCAAAATTAATGCTTCTAAATAAACCGGTCGTTACACTATTATTCATGAGTTTAATTTGAATGCTTATTCTTTTATGTCTAAGTATTATTTTTTAGCAACATTGTCATCAACTTATGGAGGTTTAGTTCGTCTAGTTGGGAATCATTCCGAATGGAGTTCTATAGATGTTGGCATGAATGCATTGCCTCCAATTGTTAAACGTCAAGCAGAAAGACCTAAAAAACAAAGGTTGCTATCAATTGGTGAAGTGAGAAGTCACAGAAAATGTAGTTGTTGTCATCGTGTTGGTCACAATCGTAGGACATGTAAATTTCCACCAATTTTACGATGATGTAATATTGGCAATTAACTTTTTTTACTATGGATATACAATTGGTTTTGGATATGTGTTTTCAAGATAGACCTCAATATACATTTATTCCTATGATACTATCAATATTGTCATTTGTGTCTAGCATTTGCAATATACATTTTTTTTACTTTGTTGATTTGGTTAATTAAGAGTCTAAAGTTGTGATTGAAATAGTGTGGTTAATATTGTGGGATTTATGCCCTAAAACCTTGTAATTAATTAATTATTTAATAATTAATAATAATTTTGATTATTTTATTTGCAATATAATATTATTCATTATATGAAAAATCTAAAGTTATTAGTGTAATCTTGAACAGTATGTGGTTGACATATAGGAGGATCGTGTTCAAAAAATAACCTAAAGAGTCATAGTATATAGATAAAGTTGGGTGCCTTATCCTAGTAACACTATTGATACGACCCACTTTGTAATAGTTACAAATGATTTGATCCAAATCATTCATGTGGAGACATGTGAGTGGGGGTATCTTATACAATGAGTTTGTATAAAACTAGACCACGAAATATTTAATCTCTCTTTATAAATCGGTTAATTGAGAATATTAATATTTCATCAGGATGATCATATGCGACTCGATCTTAATCCTGAGTAAGTTATGAACTCCTGCCTGTAAGGGCTTGTCATTTGATTTGCATGGGTGAGAGTGGCTGTTATAGCCGATTCAATATGCCTACCATTTTAGGGACTTGACCAAATAGAGAGCTGAGAACATAATCTCATAGGGTAAGTAGATGAGTAGTTCCCTTAAGTGCTGATTTCGAGACTTGAACAACGGGGCCCCACCCTCTCATTGGCCCGAGAGGGACTTAGTTTATAATTAGATTATAAACATATTGTTCATTAGAGAATCAGTGGTACTTAAGGTGCAAGGTGTAATTATAGGGGTAAAACGAATTTTTTGACTCAACTGTAATTACGAACAACTCGTGAAGGATCGACTTGCATGTAATGATTATATCTATGGACACAACTTGCCCTACAGTGCATAAGAGTGTAACTCTAGGTCTATAGTGGAGTGATCTCACTACTACAAATTTGGGCTTTATTGACGCGTGGCTTTTTTATATAGTTGACGCTTGTGGAAAAAAATCGTCAATAAAAGGTTAATTTTCACTTTAAAATAAATTATTAATTAAAAAATAAGTATCTTGACGACTATTGAATGTCAACAAAGCTCTATATTTAAGTTGACGCAATAAATTGTCAATATTGATAGCTATATTGACGGTATTTTCGTAAAATTTTGTCAAAATTGGGCCAGTTCTGCTTTTTGTGTTCATTGACAGTTAATAGCCGTCAACTATTCAGTGTTTTGTTGATGGCTTCTAACTATCATTAAATAGGTTATTCTTGACGGTGATTCATCGTCAACATAAAGAACTTGTATTGACGGATAAACGCTGCCAAGATAACCTATCACAAAAGGGTGATTATTTTAAAATAAATAATAAAAACTAAAATCAAGTAAAGGCGGGAAAATTTTTAAAAAGGGAGATTGTTGATGAGGAATAGTAGTCCCCAAAACATATATTATTTTTAAAAAATAAAAATAAAAAGGTAGAAAATTTTGACATTTGCCGCCTGCTTCAAATGATATCTTAAATTAGATTTTGAAAATTTATTTCTTACATTTAATTTTTGAAAATGAATTTAATTTTAAAATCTTATATCTTGAATGAAAATTTGAAAATTGATATCCAAATTTTAATAAAAATAGTTTTTTTTTTTTAAAAGGACCAGTCTAACTAAACATGAAATAAAGATTTAAAAGATTTGCCACAAGGTTACAAGATTTTAACTTTAAAAAAAAGGAATTAAAAATTAAAAGAATAATAAATCGTATGCCTTAATTTAAAATTTTCTTTTATTGGATAAAACCCTAGCCTCCATCTTTTTCTCCCTCCCTCTCCCTAACGTGTACTTCATTAGTCCCCAACTCCTTGCAGTTTCTGCAACTTGCAACAGCTCTGCCCGATGATGTGTTTTTCCTCCTCCGACGATAGCAACAAGCGAACTCCAACTAGCGATTGGCGGAGCGCGAGAACACCCACGCCAGTAATTCTTGCCCGACAATGTGGAACTCACCATGATACTGTCACAATAACCTGCGTGTTCCCCGGTGACTCACGATAGTCGCACCCACAAACCAGCAACGACACAAGGTCTATTCCCTAATTTTTACACGTAGTCTTGATTATATTTTAGTAATAAAATTAAAACTCCAGCCTTCATTGTTAATCCTCCCCTATTGTCCCCATTTTGAACATCGACAAGGAGAAGAAGCTCAAATTCAGTTCCAATTTGGTATTGTTATGAATTCTAGATTGGATTTTTTTTGCATTGATTGTTTTCATTGTTTGATTTTTTATTGGGTATTGTTCTCTATTAATCTGTCTATGCCAATTGGGTTTTTCTTCCAATGGACCTCCTCCCTATTGATTTCCTTCCTTGTAATGTCTCTCATTCACTCAATTTTTATTCAGTTCTGTGTCTTTGTAATGCACCTTTTGCTGGGATGTTTTTGCCTTGTGTTCTAAATGCTTTTAATGTTTTCTACATGTAGGCATCAATCTAAACTGACAAACTTGGAAAAAAATTATGGAGTTACATGGTCCAAAGCTTGTTGGGATCTTCATACAAAGATCCTATCTCAAGTTTCAACCTCTTTCAGAAATTATCCTCTCAAAATCTTCGGAGCTATGTTCAATTCTATGCAGGAGTTTACCCATATGGGTTTAATAGGCAAATTGCATTCATTTTGGTGATGGCTATCTTGTCTTTTGATGGTTATAGATTTATTGGTCATTATTCCTGAAGAGCTTTCTGTTACTTTTCAAAAAGCATCGAGGTGTATTTTAGTATGACTGAGAAGTCAAATGGAAGATGGCTCGTTCTGACTTCAATATGAATATTGCTAAGTGTTGTTTGCTTTCTTCAAGTCGTCGATTTAGAGATGATAATAGTTTGGGAATTGTATGGAGGGGGTTGTGATAATTCAAATGTGAACCATATGACACTCAAAGAACTTCGAGAGAAAGTAATGTATGTTCCTCTCTCTGATAGTTTTTATTGGTGTTTGGTATGGTGGAAAGCAATATTACATCAAATTTACAATAAATATTGATAATAATAAGGAGAGAAGAGGTTTACTATTACGTTACTCTATTTAATGAGATCTTGGTTAGCATGTTGTTTAGGTTGGTGGCAAATGCCCATGATACAACATTTTCAAAGGGCACATTATCATATATTTAGTTATTGTTCTAGCGGAACTTCTTGTTGTTTCTATTTCTGACAGTTTTGCTGATAATGAAGTTGCAATTCATTTGAGTATATCAATGGCAAAGGAATCTCTACTCAGGTAATTTTGTTAAAACTTCAAAAACAAAAAAATGGTAAGAAATCTCTCTGATGAATTAAACCAAGTCTTAATGTTTCGTCTGCAAGTAATTACTTAATTGAGTTATGCAGGTGAAATCCCTCTCTATCGTATCGGTAAAATATATATAACTGAGAATTCTTGGGTTAGGTATTATCATCCTTATAATAACATGTATAATTTACTTGCTAATTAATGAAGTGTGAAGTTGGATTTATTTGGTTTCTGTGTATTTTTTACAATACAGGAGCAAAAGCAACTAAGTTGGAATCGACAAGGTGAAATAATCTCCAACACTTGAATTTCTGAATTGACGTGTTGATTTCCTCTAAGGTAAGTCAATCAAGTTTATCCATAAAGGGAACACTCCTTGCGTAAGTCAAGCCAATTCTTATTGTCTGCTATAAGTAATTGATATGTAACATTCTACACAAATCAACGTATTTCCCAAATATCAAATTAATGCATTTCCATTTTTATTGCTTGTGTGTTGGCTAGGACAATTTTTTTTCTTCAATTAACTTGAATTTGTGGCTGAAATTAACCATTTGTGTCCTCAATTGGCTTGAATTTGTGACTAAAGTTAACTTACCATGTGTAGTTGTTGAACTTGAGGATGTGTTTTGAGTGGTTATTGATCTGGAAGTGCTACTGTAGGTACTATCTTTGGTTGTTGAACCGACGGTGGGTGCTCTTCTTGCATTCTAGCAAAAGGAAGACTAGACATTGATGGAAATATGGTGAGTCGAATTTGTGGCTGGAATTAACAACTTGTGTCTTCAATTAACTTGACATGTGTAGTTGTTGATCTAGAGGATTTATTTACTTACTTTCTTTTTGCAGTTTTTATTGACAAAGAGACGTACATTCAAGCAGATATAAAGACGAAATGTGCATTGAAGGGGAAAATTTAATTTGTTTTGACAACATATTTGTGGTACAATGTTACATATAATAGTTGTTGATTCAGTAACTTGGAGTGTTTTTCATTTTCTTTTATAATAATTAGTTTTGTATAATAATGATTTGAGATTGCTAGCTAATTTTGTATAAGTTCATTTTTAGAATTGTAGCTAGTTTTGTAAATGTCGGTTTGAGTTTTCTAGCTTATTTTATTTAAAATGAAGGTTGGAAATTGCTAGCTAGTTGTGTAAAAGTAAATGTCAGTAGTTGTGTAAATGCAGGTTGTAGAGAATGGGTCAAAATGATGAGATGAATTCAATTTAGCCAATCGTAGTTGGATGATTTTATAGCACAATACACGTGATAAATGTTTATTAACACTAATTATCTTATGCATTTTGTTCTTTAAACAACTTGCTAGATATGATACATTGTGATTATGTTTTTGGATGAAATGATGGTTGAATGTAGTCTTTTACAGATATTTTATATTGAAATCAGTTTCTAGATGAAAATGTGGTTAAAATCACGTAGACTTGTATTTAAGTGATGGTTTAATGTTGTTAGCTAGTTTTGTAAATGTTAGTTTAAGTTTACTCATTAGTTGTGTAAAATGCAGGTTGGTAATTGCTAGCTAGCTATTCGTGAAAATGTGAAATTGTCCGTTTTGTACGTGTAAATGTAAGTTGTCTAGGGTGTGAAAAAGACCTGGATTCTTTTTTTTATTTTGTTCATATATGTGGTTGACGGGTAAAATCCATCAACAAAACAATTATAATTGATGGGTCAAGTCAGTCAACAAATATGTCATTGTTGACTGCACACAATGTCAACTATAATTATAAATGACGGCTATAAGACGTCAAGCAAGGATTATATTGACAGCCAAAAAGTATCAATAAAATGAGTATTGTTGACATTTTGGTATGATAGTTGACGGTGGAAAAACGTCAACTTTAACCTATGCTGACGGCTAAAAAGCGTCAATATAGATGTTAAAGTTGACGGATTTCGGTTATAGTTGACGGCTAAAACATGTCAACATTATCATTGTTGATGGTCAAAAAATATCAACAAAGACATAACAGTTGACGTTCATTGGCCGTCAACTAAAAGAGCATAGTTGACGTTTTATAATTGTTGACACCGGCATTATTGACGGCCATTATACGTCAACAAAAGTGATAGTTGACATTTTTTAGGAGAATTAAGGGGAATGCAACAAGCAGGTTGAGCCTAAAGGAAAGAAAGTTAGGAGAATGAGTGTCTTGCCTAATAGGTCATAAGCCTAGAAGCTAGGGTGAACTTCATCACCAATGTTGTCATCCAAGATGAGGGGCTATGACCTGAAGGATTCTTTGAGTGCGTAAAAAAAAAAAGAAAAAAAGAAGTTCTGACTTAAAGAGTTAAGGAGTAGGGGGATTAAGAGTTCTTATAAAGAAGTTTAAGGGCTGCACAGTGAGCTCAATGACTGAGTCAGTAGTGAGGCAAGCTGGGGGTTTTAGTACAAGCCATGCATTTTTGTTTTAAGTGCAAAAGAATGGGAAGATACGTAATAGGGAATGACTAAGCTCTAACAAAAAATTGAGTGGGTAAACTAATATATTAGCAGCCATTATTCTGTAAAGAGTACATTATAGTTGTGTATTCCCTTTGACAGTATTTTCTAACAAGAGAGTGAATCTGTTAAAAGACATTAAATAACAAGGACAATAGGATTGGAAATGACATTGATTTGTGGATTAATTTCAAAGTTCCATCTTTAATCTTGAGTGAAGCATATGATATGTTGCTCGAGTAACTGAAATTAATAGAATAAGAGGAAAGGACAACCATGCCATGCCAGGAACCTTTGGAAGTAGTTTGACTTTGACATTTTGTCCACAAAACGTGTTTATTTGAGCCTCATAGGTCCACTTCATGAGTTCAAGGATGTGTTGAGGTGTACCTAGTTTGGATACAATGATTATGTAGCATCGTTTCTTGTGTGCTTAAAAGTGAGTTGGTGTAGTGGAAGCACCTAACAAAGTATCAAGAGATTTTTTGTTGAAAAATGGCAGTCGAGTAGAAAAACTGGTATATGGCTATTGTATGTCAATTCACACATCAACTAGTTGAAGGAATAAACATTTCACTCCGCAGCGGAAGCATTAGATCGTCTTTGATTTTATTTAAAATTAAACTAAAAAAAATAAGATTAAGCAAATTTACTTGGAGTAAATATGGAGATATTTCTGGCGGGTCTTTATCTCTTCCACAAAGTCTTCCTGGCTATGACTCAAACACAGAACCAAGGCTTGTGGGAGCCTCTTGAAAGAAAATCCACAAGGGATTGGAGAGGAAGAGGTCTAGAGAGAATTTTCTAATTCTCTATTGAGCATAAGTGTGTTATCTCTAATGGCTCAACCCAAGGGTCCTATTTATAGAGACCAAGGGCAAATCTTTGTCATAATTAAAATATTATATTTTAATTCTAATGTATTAAAATATATTTTATACTTATTTGAATTGCATTCAAATCTCCTACGATATTTATTTATTTGAATCTTATTCAAATTTTATAAATATATTTTATTTAATTATCTAATATACATTAATTATTTTAATATTTAATGTATCAAATACAATAAATATATTTTTATCTTTTATATTTAATATATCTAATATATTAAATATTAATTTGAACACTATAAATTAAATATTAATTTAAACATTTCAAAGTTTTCTTTCAACTAAATTGATCTTTTAATGTTACTATGCGCTAGCAATGGTACCTATGGACCTACAGATTATAAGCTCCAATGATACAAAATTAATCAATTAAACTTTTTAATTAATTAATTTTCATTAATTAACTCTAGGGTTACTCTACTATAGACCTAGAGTTGCACTCTTATGCACTGTAGGACAAGTTATGTCCATGGATATAATCACTACATGCAAGTCGATCATTCACGAGTTGTTCGAAATTACCACTAGGTCAAAAGTCCGTTTTACCCATGTAATTACATCTTGCACCTTAAGTACCACTGATCCTCTAATGAACAATTTGTTTATGATCCAACCATAAACTAAGTCCCTCTCGGGCCAGTAAGAGGGTGGGGCCCCATTGTTCAAGTCCCGAAATCAGCGCTTAGGGGAACTACTCATCTACTTACTCTATATGAGAATGAGTGAATTCCATCTTGTGAGATTATGTTCTCAACTCCCTATTTGGTCAAGTCCTCAAAATGGTAGACTTATTGAATCGGCTACAAAAGTCACTCTCACCCATGCAAATCAAAGGACAAGCCCTCATAGGCAGGAGTTCATAACTCACTCAAGATTAACATCGAGTCGCATATGATCATCCTGATGAAATATTAATCTTCTCAATTAACGGATTTATAAAAAGAGATTAAATATTTCGTGGTTCAGTCTTATACAAACTCATTGTATAAGATACCCCCACTTACATGTCTCCACATGAACGATTTGAATCAAATCATTTGTAACTATTACAAAGTGAGCCATATCAATAATGTTACCAGGATAATGCACCAAACCTTATCCACGTACTATGACCCTTTAGGTTATTTCTTGAACATGATCCTCTTGTATGTTAACCACATACTATTCAAGATTACACTAATAACCTTGGATTTTTCATATAATGGATAATATTATATTGTAAATAAAATAATCAAAAATATTATTAATTATTAAATAAATCATTAATTACGAGGCTTTAAGGCATAAATCCTAACACTGGTTCCCTTTTCCTTAATATATGGCATGGAAGTGGTTTTGCCAATTGAAGCTGAAGTACCATCCTTCTGAATATGAATCATCCTTCTGAATATGATTGCATGAAGTAGAAGTTCAACTCCTCTATTTTTTTTTTTTTTTGTGTTGTCGTGTCAGTGGCAATGCCATTGATGCAAGTTACTTATATATATATATATATTACTTTTTTTACTGACTTATTTGTCCATTTTCCTTTAACCTAATTATTAAGTTACTTTTAACTTTTGTTTATTTTCTTATTCCAAAGTTTTGTATCTAATCCTTTCTTTTCTTTTTTTTTGGTATGTTCACTATGTATTGACCAATTGATGTGTGCATATTATGTTTTAAATTATGTTGTGTTAGTCTTTTACTTCCTATTTACCCCGTATAAAAAAAAACATCCGACAACGAAATCTAGAAATATTTGGGAGTCCAATTTTCTAGTTTTTCTGAGGTGAGGAGTCATCTCTTTGGAAGTCCAAGATCGATTCCAATATGTTTTTCTTACACTTTTAACATGCTTATATTTTGCTTGTTTGCTTATTTGCTATGAATTAATTTATTATGCCATCTTGGTTCATCCACTACTACAAATTATACATTTAATGACGGACAGGAAAAAAACGCGCGTGGATACAATGACGGACGAAAAAAAAAGTGCGAAAATTAAAAATAATAATAAAAGAGGCTACAATGTCGGGCATTGTCGGACATTGTATCTATCTTATAGTGTATTTTTATTTTTATTTTTTTTAAAACATCGAAGTTTGATTTCACTCTTCTCTTTCCCTTTCACGCGATAGCCCTAGCATCCACACATTCCTTCCTTACACAGTATCGACAGACGCAACCCCATTTTCTCCTTCATATCCATTTGTCGTCGCCACTTTGGGTTTCTTCTGTCGTGATTGTGAGTTTTCTCACCGTCGTGGGTTTCACACACTTTTTCTCATTTATTTTATTTTTCATAATTTTAATTGATTTTGTTTTTGTAACTTACCAATACTAGCAATATTGTTGAAGTAATTGATTATTCAAAAATGAATGAAAGCACTTATGAAGTATTGGAAATAAACAACAAAGGGATTTATTATTGAGTACTTTTTACTAATATTCTGTATAGTAGGAGTATTCTTCTTTCAAAACCGCTTCCAAGCACACCCTTACTAAAGCATCAGGTCAAGAAGTCAATTCTATTGGTGCTCCTCCCCAAAACAATTTTTGTAGCTGATCTTATATTCTGTCTTCCATGTGTTAGTTTTCTTATTAAGTATTCCTATGCATTTTACTCTCTCCAGTTATATTGGGTTGTTAAGAATTTTAATGACATTCATTCTGAGGTTTCTAAAATGAAAATTAGATCTGAATCAAAATTGAAATTGTTAATTTGTGATATGGGATCTATATGGGGTTGGAACTTTTATAATGATCATACTCTTAGACATGCATTCATTTTTCTCTTGTAATTTGATGATGAGGGTGTCATGGATGCTGCTTAATTTTTATGTTTAATGCCTTGGGGTTTTATGCTCTGTAGCCTGTTAAAAGTTCGGTATAACAATATGTGGTGATATTCATGGGCAATTTCATGATCTTGTAGAGCTCTTTCGCATTGGAGGGAAAGTATCTAATTTGACCATTGGCAAGAATTTCGTGATCATCTTTGCTGAATGAGTAGTTAATAAAGCATCAAAAGAGAAAATATACGCTCAAGTGTGAAAGAAAAGCTCTTGATATACTGATATTGTAGGCTCTAGTTAATGTTCAATCGTTGTGCTTCTCCAACTTCAAGCACATTACCAAGCAGATAATGAAGGGTATTATTAGGTGATGGATATAGATTGAAGCAAAAAAAAAAAAGGGTATTTGCACATATCAATAACTTATGATTTATTAATTCAATCACATGATCTAAAGAAACCGTTAAACTATAGTCAAATTTCTATGTTCTCTACACACTTCTATTGATATGTTATTTCAAGTTCCTTCCTGAAGTTCTAGACTATGGTCGCTATTGAATAGTTTAGAGCAGCCTCTTATTTCTTTTTTTACATTATATCAATATCGTACAGTTGTTTATTCATTTATCTCTTAGGGCAGTGTCCAGATACAAATTACTTGTTCATGGGAGATTATGTTGATCGTGGCTACTACTCAGTTGAAACTGTAACAGTAAGTATGTTTTGTTTATGTTGAGATGTACTACATGCTCGATACTTCATATGTAACATGGTAGAATTTGTTTAAGGTACATTTACAATTTAATTGTCACCTCTTGATTGGCATAGAAGTTGTGATTGTTTAGCATAAATTTTAACTTCAATAATTAAGTAGGGTCTTGGAATGTTTATAAACTAGGTGGGGTAATGAAAGCTTATTTTTCTATTAAAAAAGAGTAACTAATTAGTGTTCTAGCATTTAATTCAAATTGTTGCAACAACCATCTTTAGTTTTAATTTTCTATGGAGTTCTGTCCAACAAAGATTCAAGGAGTAAACGTTTGGTTTGGAATTCTAGAGACATTGCAAACTTTTAAATATTGTTTAGGCCATGAGAATTTGGTTTTACGTGCAGTAGTTATGCTTTAGAACTAAGAACAAGAGAGAAATGAATAATTACAACGTATCATAACATGCAAGATTCCAAAGGCAATTGAGTTGAATCATTAGGTATATGAACTACAATTTTGTATTGCGTTAGGAGCCTCTTTGTATAGCATTCTTACTTCTATCTCACTTCTAATGTTTGGAAGATTTTTACTGACCTGTTTGACTATTTTCTGCTAGCAGCCCTGGTAAGTATAATTTAAGCACCATTATGTATATGTACATTATTGTGGGGTTCTTTTATTCCTCCTTGCACCATTATAATTGTTGATTTATGTTTCTGAAGTTGATTTCTGATGCTTATTTGTGTGATCTTTATAGGTCGAATCGGAAATATTCTGTCTGCATGGTGATTTGTCTCCATCCATCCATCGAAACCCTTGACAATATATGGAATTTTGATCGTGTTCAAGAAGTTCCAAATGAAGGTCCCATGTGCGATCTCTTATGGTCCGACTCAGATGATCGATGTGGTTAGGGAATTTCTCCTAGACGTGCTGGATATACCTTTGGCCAAGTAATTTATGTAGTCGACCCCTCATTTTACGTCTAATATTCATGTTTCCACCATGGTCTTTTATGAGATTTTTTTAGGAAGTGCAAGTTCTTGAATCTAGGTGGAAGTGTGAAAGATCGAGTTGCACTTAAGATCATTTGAGAGGTAAGTTAAATTTTTCCTCATGTCGCTTCTGTGTTTGTGATGTATGAACTGGGATGTAGAATAATTATAAATGTTATTAGGTTAATTTGATTACAATGTTGGTTTCGTTGAATGAACCTTGTCATATCCAACCTAGAAATCTTCCATCAATTCATCAATCCCTCATTATTTCAATGGGTCTGTTCTTTGTTGAAGTTTTTTTTTTTCTTTTTCTTTTTTTGGTTGTGTTGTCTCCTTATTGTCATGGTCATGGTTTGATTCTAATTTTAATGACGTTTTCAATTTCAATTATTTAGGTACTTTGAAGGCCAAACAACCTTTGAGAATGCCAACCTTCCCTTGGATGCCATTTCCAACTCTGATTTATGTTCTATCCAAGTTTCTACTTGCCCCTCAAATTGCCATGATTACCAAGTATCAAAAAGACCACAGGGTATGTAAATTTTGATTTGATCCCTTATGTTTGTCTATGTAGGAAGTTCTTGTTTTTCATTTTGACAGTAACTTTTTATGGCTGAAGGGTTTTTTTTTTTTTTTTTTTAAGCTAAAGAGAAGGGAAAAGTTTTAGGTGCTAAGACATGGAGATTTTGGAGCCACTAGTCTTATCTTATCCCTCCATTTTCACACTCTACTTTTGTTTTGTTTGTTTCTAAATGACACTTTGTGATGGATCAACAATCCCTGTTCTTGACACTTCAATTGGAAAGATAGGTTAAGTACTACCATTTTGTTGGGAAAACAGAAGGTCATTCCTAAGAACAGTTATGTATGCCAAAGGTAGGTTATTCATTGCTAGTAATAATAAAATTAGCCTATGAGTGTCTTGCTACAATGTCCATTTCTGGATCAGTATAATAGGTTTGGAATGATTTATTTTCTGGGGTCCGTTTCAAACTATTTTACGGACAATGGTCTATTATATTATTTTTTAATTTCCGTTCTCATAATGGAGTAAATCTTGTTTGGTTAATGATTATATATACAACTCTTTTGTTTTATGGTTTTGTTTCAACTACATCAAGTTAAAAAGTAACTTTCACCTAAATCAGATGTAATTTTTTATATACTAGAAATTGACTTATATTTATGTTCATGTTTGTAGGAATTGAAATATATTGTGCACCTACTGCAGATTCTCGGGATACATGGCAAGCATCCCCCTTCCTTGGTGCTTTTTCGTTCTTTCAATTTTTTTGGTATCTCTCTATCTTCTAACGCACCTTTAATTTTTCTTGATAGGGTTGCTTTGCTAATTGAAAAAGGTTTAATTGTAAGTATCAAGTGTGTCAATGCCAACAAAAATATCATGTTTGGCCTTTGAGTTTATTTAATTAACGGATCTTACATGCTAATTTGTAATGTTTTATGAAGCACTGTAACTTCGTTGTCTTTTGTTCCTTCAATGTTCTTGAATTTTCGCTAGTTGATTATAGAATTTGCATTTCTTTTTGTGTTTTCTCTGTTTCACACTGGAAAGTTGTGTAAGTGAACTCTGCTGAAATATACATTTTATGCTAGACTTTTAGATGCCTTCTTAGTTTCTGTTTTTATTTTGGAAGTTCATTTCCAATATAGTTTGGGATATATGCACTATTTTGGAAGTTCATCTCCAATATAGATACCTCATTAGGATTGATAGATTACAAGAATATTTAGAGGAAGTGTGAATTCATTAAAACCTCTATTCTTTGAAATGACGTTTGTTGCAATTTGGAGCTTTAAAAAATGGTCAGAAAGCATATCCTTACGGGATTTGAATTAGCTATCAAGAGTTTTTTCACTTTTGTATTTTCAGTCTCTTTTTTTTTCTATCAGATTAAGAACAGTTGTTCGATTTTTATATTTGAATATTTGTTCTATGATTTTATTTGAAGGTACTGCTTCTACGTTGCTATATTGCTTGATTTTGTTTAAACCACAAGAGTGTGTTTAAACCACTCTTCATGCTATCTTAAGGTATATCTTCCAAACTAACCTCTTCATGAAACTTTTATATTATATTAGTCATTTGTTGTACATCAATATTTGCTTTACCTTTTTGAAGATCCTTACAATCATGTGATTGTAACTCATTATTTTTTTTTGTGTAGCTGAGTAACGAGCACCTCCCACCAGTTGTGTTGCCACGCCTTTTACCACTCTGCCACTTTAGTTCGTTGGTCTTAAGTTCAAGTTGAAAGGTTTTAGAGTATTTATTTATTTTGTTTAGCAATTTTGTTTACCTTTATAAGTTGGATGTAGTTTGTGGAGGACGAAGGATCATATTTGTATTATGTGTGTGTATGTATAGAGAGAAATTTTGCGTTTTTTTTTAAGTTCAATTATAGAAGTGTATTACGTACGTATTTTATATTTTATTAATTAAAGTTAAGTTTGTTAAGTTAATTGTTGTGTAGAAATATATCACTATTGAGATTTTATTTTGTGCATAGGTTGAGAAAGAGAAATATTGTTTGGTTAACCACGTGTGCAACCAATAATTTTTTAATTAAATTATTGACAAAATGATGACAGCCATTGTCTGTCATTGAAAATAAGTATTTTCAACTTTTAATGATGGACGAACTTTTAATGACGGATATTTAATGACGGACGAATTTTTAATGACAGACGTTTAATAACGAACATTTAATGACGAATGAACTTTTAATGACGGACATTTAATGACGGATGAACTTTTAATGACATACATTGACCGACATTAAAAGCTGTCTGTCATTGTAGGTTATGATGATATGCGACTTTTAATGACGGGCATTGGCCGTCATTAAAAGTTGCTTGTCATCGTAGCCTACAATGACACGCGAAAATGATGGACATTTAATGACGGACGGATTTTAATGACATACATTGACCGACATTAAAAGTTGTCTGTCATTGTAGGCTACGATGACAGACGACTTTTAATGACGGGCATTGGCCGTCATTAAAAGTTGCCCGTTATCGTAGCCTACAATGACACGTGAAAAGATGTCGGGCGCTTGTCCGACATCGTTTCCCTATAATGACGGGCAATGCCCGTCATTAAATCCCAAATTTGTACTAGTGATCCTTAATATGCATTTGTCTATATATTTGCTTATTATTTCTCAAATTCTTTGAAATTGCTCTTTTGTGTGTTTATTAAGGTTTTTATAACCAAAGTGTTATTTCAAAAGTTTTTAAATCTTTTTCTTAAAAAAAGTGTTTTTTTAGGCTATTTTTTTCTTAAAAAAATCCTATGACAGAATCTAGAAATATTTGGGAGTCCGATTTTCTAGAATTCTTGAGGTGAGAGATCATAATCTTTGGAAGTCCAAGATTTTGATTCCAAAACAAAATGAATTTAATTGTTTTTTTTTTTTAAAAAAAAACTTTCTTTCATGAAAGGCTATTCGACGATGGAGTTGAGAAATTGTAAATTTTTCTTATATTTTTGAGGTGATAATATTTCATAAAGTCTTAGAAATAATTTAAATATAGCCAAATTAATGGATCTTTATCCACTTATTTTATGGGATATTCATGACTTCAAATATTAGAGAAATGAAAGGTAAAATAAGACATTGTTTTAATTTTTTTTTTCTAAATAAGCTTTTTTTCTTCTAAATTTTCCTTCAATTCAAGATAAATTTTGGCCACCATTTTAAACAGGTGTTGTGGGGTGCTAACACCTTCCCCATACACAAACAACTCCCGAGCCCAAATTTGGTTTTCGCATACCATTTTTTTATTATTTTTTTTTTCAAAAAAGTTGTTTTATTTCTATTTTGATGCCCAATCACACTATAAAAAGATTGGTGGCGACTCCCTTTAAAATCTCATTTTTTGAGGATGTCGGCCACTCTGCGTCGTAGGTATGTGGTGACAACTATTTTTGAGACTTTTCATTTCTATTATCAGCACTTGTCTAGGAAGTAGGTTAGTTTGAAGTGACAGAAAAAAAATATAAGACCGAAGTTTGAAATTTCAATTGTGTCGTTAACCAATTTAATCTTCAGTATCTTGGATGAATTGGACCCTTTTGTCTTAAGTTGCTTTGAATGCCATAGAATCCATTATAGAGTTCCAAGTCTATGTGGAGATATTTGGACATTATTGTGATTAAAGTATGCTACGACATTATTTTATATTTTGGCAAAATCTCTCTCACAACGAACAACATAAATTTGATAATTTTACAAATTAGCTCAAAGTTTTTTTTTTCTTTTTTTTTTCCCCGAATTCATGTGAGGTAAGGATTAAAGTATCTAACATTGAGCACAAATGCATAATATTTTAATCAATTGAATTATACTCAGATTAGCCAACTATTCCAGAGTTAAACTTTAAAGAATTGAATCATTTGCCAATTTTTTTTTCCTTAAAAAGTTAGACATTTTATATAATTATGTTTCATGAGTTCTTTTTAACTAGTTGGATTATCCCAAGGTTATAGAGTATAATAAGAGACTTTGATTTCAACAAGAGAATAATTTTTTTTTTCTTTTGTTTTATTTTTGGGCATAGCATAAGTTATGAATGTTTTTGTAAAAGAAGGAAATGACAACGAGGGAGGGAAAAATTATTCAATGAGATCACCGCAATGTGACTGCCTCTTAATAACTATAGGATATGACTTCAAAAATCTCCATGCTCTCTAATAACCATAGGATACAAAATCGAAATACTTTTGTACAGTTTCTCTCTTCTACATCCAATGGTGCAAAACTGTCGGCCACAATGTGGTGGACTCCTCAAATAATTTTCGCATCACCTAAAATTATATATATATATATATATATATATATATATATATATATATATATATATATATATATATATGAAGCACATCTTTTTATTAAAATAAAAGCTAACAGCATGAAAACTAACCATAGAGACCAATATTATATTATTAAGCATTTTATAACTTCTAGAGTTAAATAATATGTGATTTTAAAACCTAGGGATCAAAAGAGAATTTTTGGACCAAATATATATATTTTTTATTTTTTAAAAAATGATAGTAACTGATTTTTATTAAAAAAAATAATTCCAAAATTCTCCAATAGTTTAAATTAAAAAAAAAAAGTCATCACGATATATCTAACTTTAAATATTTAAATGGAAAAAAAAAAAAAAGAATTGGTGACCATCTTTCTTACCTGCACAAGCACAACTTAATAACTTTCCACAGTTTTCTTTTCAAATAATGGACCCAACAACAATGATAGGTGAAGCTAGAAAATTTTTATACGAAAAACAAAATTAATTATATAATCTTACCATTGAAAAAAAGGATAAATTAGAGGGGAAAAAACTAAAATATTAATCATTTTAATTTAAGACAAATTAAACTATTGTCCCTCATTCCTTACCCTGTTATGTCTCTAATTATATTTATTATAAATGAGATGTATACATATCAAATAAAGAAGGTAATGTATTGATTAATTTTAGTATAACTCTATTGATTATGATATTATTTTTTAATATATTATATGAATATAATATATTGAAGGAAATAATCAAGCACAAACAAATTGACTATTAAAATTTAGTTTGTCATTAAAGACAATGCCATTTTCTTAGGGACAAAAAAATTCCTCAAGTTTGTGTTACTTTTCTATCAAATTCCACCTCCAAGTAACACACCATTGATGACAAACCATGTTTTTTGATACGCAAAGAAAAATCAAAGGAAATTTGTCATTAAGTTGGAGGAAGAGTTTTCCACACGACTAGGGAAAAGATTTGGCCTACTAAAATTAAATGGTTTTGGTCCAACTTATCAAATTGACGTTTCATTGCTTAATTACATGTTGATGGATTCATAATGTTTCTAATATTACTATAGGAATTATGATTTTCTATATTTTAGATGGTAAATAATTAAGTCATACGTAGGTAATTTGTTATCTTGAAATCTAACATTTTTAGCATCAAAATTTGTAATGGACGATCATCTTTTTGCTATATTTTAATTTTTTTTTAATATTTACAAAAAAAACTAACATGTTCTTAAAATTTAACGATATAAAGTGTTTTTTGTAGAATATTTCATGAGTGAAGTTGTTATTTTTATTATTTCACGAGGTCGATGGCTTTTGATCTCTTATTATACAATTAATGAAATCAATAAAAAATCAAAAGCAAAATTTGCAAGTATATTTTAGTTGTGTTGTTATAGTAGTTCAACAACATTCAAACATTTGCCCTCTTAATCTAGGGTGCATGCATGTCAATTATCACTGAGTTATGCTCACAATTATTGGAGCCAATAAAAAATCGAAAGAAAATTTGCAAAGTATATTTTAGTTTTGATGTTATAGTTGTTTGGGGGTTACTACTAGAATTAAAAAAAAAAAAATTTGTGGAACAAGTTGTCTTAAATGTAGAGTAAAACTCTGCCCTGTATTTTTCTATCATTCAAGATATTCTCATCAAGATTATATTATAAATTTAAATTCGTTCATTCTTATTATAAATATATTGCAATATGAGCTAAAGTGAGCATAGCTCAACTGACATAAAGTATGTGTAAATGACCAAAAAGTTTGTGGTTCGAAAATATAACTAAAGTATATTGCAATATTTTGTGTTGTCTTAAAGTGATATCTTTTTAGTAGATTTTATCAAACCTTATAAATTTTAGGCTAAATTATCAAATAATTCCTAATCTTTCGGGTTATTTTGAATTCGTCCTTAATCTCTTTATGCCTCAAATTTACTTTTAATATTATTGAAAAATTATGATCAATTAGGTTCTTCCAAAAAAATTTGTTAACAAAAAGCTACCGATCATTAAATTATTGTTTTATTAACATATTTAGATGGGCTTGTTGTCCATACCCAATGGAAGAAATGGATTTTATTTAGACCGAATTTTGTTTATGGACAAGTTAAATTTTTATGTGTCAAGTAAGCATCTGGAGAGCATGTTCACATATCAAAATATATCAATAAAATAGTAATTTAGGTCTTGATAACACGATCTAATTTTTTATTTTCTATTTCTAAGAAATATGCTTATTTCATCGCAAATTCTGTAGTATATTTTTCACATTTCTTACCAACACATTTGAATTCTAAACCAATTTTTTTTTTTAAAAAAAAAAACAAGTTTTTTAAATTATATTATTTAGTTTCTAAAAATTTGACTTAAAATTTGAAAACATTTTTGAAATGTATGCAACTAAACAAAGAAGCATATAGTGAAATAGTAGTGTTTATAATCTTAATTTTTAAAATTAGAAAACTAAAAATAAAATGATTATCAAATGGAGTCTCAATATCCACTAACTTTTAAATAACTAACAATTTTTTTACAACGATCTAATTGAGATTTTTTAATACATTCTTAAAAGATTAAAATTGAACCATTTCAAAGATTAAAGACCAGAGTCCAGAATTCTTTAAAAGATTAGAGACCCTTTGGATATTTTACCAAAATTTTATAATACATTTCTATTGTTGACTATTTAAAGTTAAATTAATCAAATTCTTTATAAAACATGATGTTGATGTGCATTTGAATTACATTTAATTTTTATCAATCTTGCCAAAACAAAAAACAAAATATCAATTGTTCTAATTATATTGGTTATTTGTGAGAATTGGTTTCAGAAATTTTTTTGTTAGTCTTATATTGACCAAAAATAAAAATCACCACTCTCAAATATTTAAAGGGAAAAATAATTAAATTGGTGCCCATCTTTTTTACCTGCACATTCATCTTCTTTTTTTAGTACAACAAATGTGAGAAATGGGAATTCGAATTCCGATCTCAATGAAATGAGTATTGTCAATTAATTATGCTTACTTTAACTACATGCACAATCGTCTACCTTAATAACTTTCCACAATTTTCTTTTCAAATAATGAACCCACAAAAGTGATGGGTGAAACTAGAAAAGTTTTATACGAAAAACAAAATTTTATAGTCATATACCATTCTAACGAAATGATAAAATAGATAGACAACAACTAAAATATTAATTTTTAATTTAAGAAAAATTAAACTATTGTCCCTCTTTCTGTCTATATTCTACGTCTAATGATATTTATTATAAATGAGACATGTAAAGAACATAATATATTGACTAAGTATAACTCAATTCATCGAGATATTAAATGATTTTCTTTAGCATATTATATTAATTATATGAATATAATATATGGAAGGACATAATCGGATTGACAACACAATTTGAATACTAAAATGTCATTTGACATTGAAAACATCATTTTCTCAGTGACAAGAAATGTTTCCTTCCATTTTTGTCACTTTTCTATCAAGTTCCACCTCCAAGTGACCCACCATCTTATGTTTTCTAATTAGCTAGCATCGAAAAATCAAAGGAAATTTGTCACTAAGTTGGAGAGAGAATTTTCCACACAAATAGGGGAAAAAATTGGCCTACTAAAATGATGTTGGTTTGGTTCAACTTATTAAATCACCAATCAACTTAAAAGCTGATAGATTATGGTAAATTTAATTATAGGAATTTTTACATAAACAATTAGTTTAAATATACGTATTTTCATAAATATACAAAGATTTGAAAATTTTCAAATCTAGATTTAATGTGCAATTTCGGCCCATTATGCCCTTATTTCTTGTTTCTCTTTCTTTAATTAATGCGTATATTAATAATAAAGATTATTATTTTTTATATAATATTTTCCATCAACTCCACGATTTTAGCAATTAATGACACAAAATTATTATTTATATAATATTTTTCATCAAATCCCATGATTTTAGCAATTAATGACACTAAATTTACCATGATTTTTGTGTTTTACTTTCTCATCTCTATCATCATCTTCACCCATTTTCCAGAAACCATTTTTCCCTTTTTCCTTTTGGTTCCATTGTTTCCAATGCTCATTGGATTTCAATCTTGCCGTCGGTCATCTTCTGTGAACGTCCAACCAATAAGTTTCCTGTTATTCAAATAATCCCTCGATCAGCCACAAAAAATCCAGTTTTTTTTTCCAACTGTCAATTATATCGAAAAATGGGTATGAATTTCATTGTCGTTGTTCGAATAATTTTGTATGTTTTATTCACTGTAGAAATCTATATTTGCACTTTCTCCTTTGTTACGAGAATATACAATGTATATTGGCATGTAAATATACCATGTAATTATCATATATATATATATATATATATATATATATATTGACCCATATATTCATATACCGTAATAAACTTCAAAGATTCTATACTATATTTTCAATATATTGTATATTTAATAATATAATATATACCATGCTATATATTATATCCATAATTATGGTACGTTGCATTGTATACTATTTTATATACCATGATTGCATATATTAACTCATTTATTACATATTATATACCTCAGAATCAATTGTGACAATGTCATTTTTGTTTCCTTTTTTTATGCTTTTCTACTAGAACTATCGAATATTCTTTGATTTCTCCATCTATGTTCACTGTTCCCAGTGAATTTTACTTTAGTCATTACCTAATATATATCATATATACATAAGGGCGAAAAGCATAAAAATATATATATACTTAGCATTGTAGGATAATGTTTATAAATGCCCATTATATTCAGATAAATGATTAAAATATAGTTCAACAACTAACGAACATGTAGCCCTGTAGGAGAATGTATATTTATACCCCCTATTCTATTTAACATACCAAGGGTCATCAGATAGTGTAGTTTTTTTTTATTAACTTTAGCCCAAAACCATCATATATCATATATACGTACTGATATACAAGTGTGACTATACAACATATTACATAGCATATTGTCAAACATACTTCAGTACATATCGAACATTCACAACTAAATTAGTGAAAACAAGCACTTTTTACTCTATTAAACATATATAGTATTCAATGTAATAGTGATATATATATGAAATATACATATAAATAAAATCTCTGAGAAAATAATAGAGTTCTTTAAGGTTGTATAGTTGTTACATACAATATATATATTTCCTAAATGTTTGAGTATATTTAATAATATGAGTTATATATTTTGTATACAATTTGGTTTTTCTTTTTTGAAAAAAATATGTATATATACCCAACATATGTCTACCAAATGTATATGACAAAATTCGTAATAGGTGGAATATATGATGGCAGTGATGAACAAATATACCGAATATATATTTGCAAATAACTAAATATACCGAGTGTATATGATGAAATTCGTTATAGGTGGGATACTTATCTCAATAAAGATGAAAGTATGGATATAAACATATTATATATGTTGGAATATATAAATATAATATTATCACTCTTATTGTTGTGTTTGCAACTGTGTATATAACAAGAAAAAACTAGTATATACAGTGAGCAAACCAAAAATCGGTGTACATGGTATATATGAGGTATGTATGGAGTTATATATGATTTTTAAAATGGAAGTAAATATATTAAAATAATTTACTTCAATAAACAAATTCGAAAAAAGAAAAATAAAACAAATAGATGGATGGCTGGAGGTTACATTCATGTGTGAGTCAAATGCTCAAATCATGGAACAAAATCGTGAGAATAGAAGAGATAAATGGAAAAAAAATAAACTTAAAATCGTGGGATATTCCATATCTGTATTTTCATTTTTTTTTCTTTTTTTAATAACTGACATATAAGGGAAGAGGGCTTAATAGTAATTGGATATTAACTTTTATGTAAAAAATTAAAGCCCGTTGGCTAAACTTGTAAAAAATAGTGAATTTAGATCAATTATGTAAAATGAGCCTATTTAGTAGGCTATTCATGTAGAAAGCCCTTAATTATATCAACACTCAAACACTCTCCTTCACTTGTGGGCTTGAAAATTTGTAAGAGACCCAACAAGTAAAAATCAATATTAATTTGGAGAAATGACATTACAGAGGTTCGAACTCAGGACCTTCTGCTCTAATACCATGTTAAATCACCAATCTACCCAAAAGCTTAAGTTGATGGGTTATGGTAAATTTAGTTATATTTGAGCACCATCTTGAGGGGGCATGACATGTTGAGGATCCCACATTGGAAAAATAAGGAGACCTCACAATCTTTATAAAATACATAGGTTACTTCTCTCATTGCCAATTGGTTTTGAGATGAAACTCCATGTTTCTCTAATACAACTTACCAAATTGACATTTCATTACTTAATTACGTGTTGATAAATTTATAATGTTTCTACTTTTTTTTTTTACTGCAACAAATATGAAGTATGGAGATTTGAACCTCCGACATCAAGAAAAAGAGTGCATGCAAATTATCGCTAAATTATGCTCACTTTACACAATGTTTATATTATTGCCATATGAATTATGATTTTCTATACTTTAGATGGTAATAATTTATAAGTAGGTGATTAGTTATCCAGAAATCTAAAATTCTAAGAGTCAAAATTTGTAAGGGACAATGATCTTTTTGCTTGAGTGGCTTTGTAAAATGACCTAGTGATTTAGAGTAATTGTTGGAAATAGCCCAAAATATTATGGGCCTTACGTAAACGACCCGTCCTTAAAAAACTAGTTTCTATAGTACATTTAACTTATTTTATTTTATATTTTAGACGTAGTTTTACCTTTTTGTCCTTATTCCTTAATTGTGGCATATACGACTAAATTAATGGTCTATAAATGTTTTACCAACCATTTAACTACCAAAACATTTCATTAACACAATTTTATCCATGACGAGATGAGAATATGAACCCAAAAAATAGAAATTCTAAAACCCAAAAATTTTCGGTTAAAACACAACAATTTTTCAAAAAAAAACTATCCATGTAACGTCCAGAATGTCTTGAATTTTAGTTAGAAACATCATTTTTCGATTGAAAAAGCTTGAATTCCGACTGGATATCGAGAAAACTTGAATTCTTATTGGAAAAACATAAATGCTGGTCGGATACATAAATTTGTGCCGGAAATTGATGTTCTCAGTCGGGAATTGATAAATTCCGACCGGAACTTGGTGTTCTTGGCTGAAAATGAAGAAGCTCCATCGGAAAATGATGAATCTCGGACGGGAAATTTGTGAATTCTGGTTGGAAATACTTTCCGGCAAAAAGTTAAGTTATTATTATTTTTTTAAAAAATTTCGGCAAAAAGTTTAGCAAGTTTTTTTTCTTTTTACAAATATTCAGGCATATGTTTATGTATTCTCTTCTAAAGTTTTTTTTCTTTGAAATTCAGTAGGAATGAATTTTTTCTCAATCTTTTTTTAAATTTTAGTTTTAAAGATGCATAAATATGAACAAATTTTTTACAATATTTTGTTTGTCTACTCTTATAAGCTGGTTGGCTTATGCTTATGCCACTTCGTACTAGATCCTTCTTCGTTAGTCTAATAATTAAGCATATTAAGATGATATTTAAGTAGTGTGCTATTGATATAGACTTATTAGAATTAAAATTAAAAGTTTAGATACAACTCATCTAAATATAGATACAACTCATACTACTACCCACTAAAATTTTAAATATAGATGTTGATGTCAATAGATATTTCTGAAAAAATTATAAATATAGAAAATTTATAAAAAAATATTTAAATTAACAAATAAGTATTTCACTCTTTTCGATGTCAAGCCCATGAACACATGGAAATGTCATTTAAAATGTTGGGAATGCGATCAAAGTCCCACATCGATTAGATAAGGGGAAGATCATGGGTTTATAAGTGAGGGACACTATCTCCATTGGTATGAGGCCTTTTGGGGAATCAAAAGCAAAGCCATGAGGGTTTATGCCCAAAGTGGACAATATCAAATTTTGACTCATGCAAATAAACCACATAATCATCAGAAATAGCAGATCTTTTTTGCCTTATAGATCTTCTTAATTCTGTTTCTATTGGTTTCTCTATTGTAGATTCATTAATTACAATATCATTATGTGGTGTTTGATAGCACACTTTTGTGAGCTATTTTTATAGTTTAACTATTGCTATTTTTGATGTTTTATTGGGTATTTTCACGTCGTATCTGTCTATTTTGTAGATATTAAGCATTTGGAAGAGAAATCAGAGATGAAGACAATCACAGGACAAAAATGAGGCAAAATTGGGCAAGAATTGGAAAACTAAGAGAAAGGAAGAAGAAAAGGCACCAGTGAGACCCCAGGGGACAGCGTTGAGACGCTGTCCAACAGCGTCTCAACGCTGCCATGATGTAGCCAGGCATGCTGTGAAGACAATGTTGAGACCCTGTCCACAGCGTCTCAACGCTGAAGGGGACCGCGCGCTTATTTTTCCGTCCGTAGCGTTGAGACGTTGTCCCGAGTTTATAAATTTGGGATTTTGATGCGATTTGCGAGGAGGCCAATTGGGGAGAAACTTAGCTACTTTCTAAAATTGAGTTTGAGGACGGTGAGAGGAGATTCTGTGGAGCACAAGTAAGAGTTTCAACGTTCGAGATCGTGATATTACAACGGGGACGAGGCTCACACGACGCATTAGTTCTATCTCAAACCCTTTACTTAATATTTTTGTGGGTTTTGTATGCAATTTTTGAAGTGTTATAGTGACCATGAGTAGCTAACTTTGTTTCCTTAGGGGTAGATGGAACCGTTGGATCGAACAATTTGTTGATGTGACTGATTTGACTATTGTATTTCTTCCTATTCATGCAATTGTTCTATTAATGCTTATGAACTCTTGATCAAAGTTCATTTGCCCTCATTAATATGAATTTATGCTTGAAAAAAATTAATTTAGATTTGACTTCGATTGCATGACTAGTAGTTATTGTAGCATGAAAGTGACTAGAGTTCTACTAGAAATCATTAAAGAATTTGTTCTTAATGTTGTGCACGCTTATTAAAGGCTAGATAGATATATTAGTCTTATAAATCGTGCATGACATTCAATTGTCTTGATAGGGCCAGTTGTTATTTGAACTTATTGATTTTTAGCATGGAAATACATTAGTTCATCTTTCATTCAATTAAATTGTTAGCTTGATAGGTGGAGTCTAGTCCCTAAGATTTTCTGTCTCCTGATTGTCTCAATTTTATCCTGTTTCACTTTCACATATTTTAACTCACCATTTGATTTTTATCTCTAAATAAAATTGGAGGGTTAAATTCATGGTAATCAATTGAATTAAATAACTCAATCCTGTGGACGACACTTGTACTCTATGTCACTATATTAAAACTTGACCCGTGCACTTGCGGTCTTGCAAATTTACTGCAACAGTGTTTGATCATTAATTTGTTGTTCCTGTGAATTATTAATAGAGTCAACAATTATAGGAACAACAACTTGAGAAGAAGTCATAGATGAAGAAATTTGTACCTCAGCTTCTTGAATTTCTACTTTACGTGGTTCCAAACTCCCACTAACTTCACCATTCTCAATGAACCTAGCATTTCCAGTTTCAACTATTCTCGTATTGTGGCTAGGACAATAAAATCTATACCCTTTAGATTTTTCTGGATAACCAATGAAGAAACCATTGGTTGTTCTTGAGTCCAGTTTCTTTTCGTGTGGATTATAAATTCTTACTTCTACTTGGCAACCCCAAACATGTAGGTGCCTTAAACTGGGTTTCCTTCCTGTCCACAGTTCAAAAGGTATTTTTGAAACTGACTTACTAGGAACCCTGTTTAACAAATATTGGGCAATTCTTAAAGCATACATCCACAACGATATTGGTAAAGATGAATTAATTAACATGCTCCTAACCATACTCATTAAAGTACGATTACGCCTTTCTGCAACACCATTTTGTTGCGGTGTTCCTGGCATTGTGTATTGAGCACATAGCCATGATTTTCTAGGAATTTAGCAAATGGACCAGGGCACTGTCCATTCTCATCATACTTTCCATAATATTCACCACCTCTATCAGACCTTACAATTTTCACTTTTCTATCTAATTGTCTTTCAACTTCATTGATAAATATCTTTAGAGCATCTATTGATTGAGATTTTTCATGCAACAAATAAATATATCCATAATGTGAAAAATCATCAATAAAGGTAATGAAATACTTTTCTCCAGCAAAAGATGGAACATCAAAAGGCCCACAGATATCAGTGTGTATAATTTCAAGGAGCTGTGAGCTTCTTGTGGCTGTTTTCTTGATTGTGTGTTTTGTCTGTTTTCCCTTAATACAATCCACACAAGTTCCAAGATCAGTAAAATCCAAGTTTGGAAGGATTTCATTCTTTACCAATCTTTCAATTCTTTTTTTGGATATGTGACCCAAATGTTTATGCCACAAGTAGACTGATGATTCATTAGATAAACCACATTTAGTACCAATATTATGATACAGGGTTAAAAGAGCTTCAGCAAAAAGATCATCAAGCTTTAATTTGTATAATCCATCACAAAGGGTACCAGAACCAATAATAATGTTATGTTTGAATAAACTGAAACACCCATTCCCAAATTTAAAATAATGACCAAAAGTATCAAGTTTAGATAAGGAAACCAAATTACGAGATACAGAAGGAACATAAAAGGTATTAAAAAGGTCTAAATGATGTCCAGTGTCTAAAACTAAACGATAAGTTCCTACAGCTTGAACTGGAACTTTGACTTGGTTTCCCATCAAGATGAATTTCTCATTTGGGCATGTGGTTCGGGTCGTAAGGAATCCCTGCATCGTATTTGAAACATGAATGGTACAACCAGAATCAATCCACCATGTATTATACGGAACTTCAGTTAAATTTGATTCGAAACATGCTAAGACATTATGCTTACCTTTACTTTTGAACCATGCCTTACGTTTCATGCAATCTTTCTGATAGTGTCTTGGCTTGTTACAGAAACGACATTTATCCTTAATTTGTTCCTTCTTGTGGATTTGGAAAGATGGCTGATTTATCTTTAGGTGTATGTTATAGCCCTTTCCATTCTTCTTTCCTAGTTTCTTTCCAGCTCCTTTATGACCCATGAGATTAGCAGAGTGAATTTTTGGTTTCTTAAGCCTTGCTTCCTTCTGAATGAGCATACTTTGCAATTCATGCACATTCCATTTATCTTTCAGAGTATTATAGTTCATATGGAATGGACCATACTCTGGAGGTAAGGAATTAAGGATGAATGTTACCAAAAAATTCTCATTAACTTCCATTCCCATGGTCTTTAACCTTGCTGCTAAGTTTGTCATTTCAATGATATGCTCATGTATAGTACGAGAACCATCAAACTTAATGTTGGTTAAGGTACTCATCAGTGTTCCAACAAGTGACTTATCAGCCGACTCAGACTGGGAACAAATTTCATAAATTCCTTAGCATTTTCAGTTTTCGCAATTGTGGACTTGATATTGCTTGCCAAAGTCATTCGCATAAACATTAAGCTCAATCTATTTGATCTTTCCCAAGCTTTATAGAAAGATCTTTCCTCAGCACTGCTAGCATTAGTAAGTGCTGCAGGTTTCTCATTTAAGAGTGCCAAATCAAGATCCAAAACACCAAGATGGAATCGGATTTTTTCGCACCAATCAGAGAAATTGAGTCCATTAAACTTAATAATAGATGTGGCTTGCAAATGGAGAGAAATTGGAGCAGTTACTGCAAATACAGAATATATGTTTACACATTATTTCTTTGATAAATAAACTTAAATATATATAATGCAGATTCATAAAACTTTAAATAAACATTATTCATACATTGAAGTTCTCCTTTGGGAGATGCACCAATATACGACATTCAAATATAATTGATGCTAGATTTAATTTCACATAATTGGTAATTAAAATACTCAAATTAGATATATTAGTTATCTTTGGATATACTTAACACACCTAACCAAGCACTTCAATTAACCACGATAAGGTTCAAAATTATAAAACTACTTATCAACATTTGGGCGATTCAAAATGTTTTATAATAATGCATATCAATATACTCATGATGAAATCATTAATATCATCTCATTCATTAGCATCACATAAACATGAGTATTTGAATTAACTTTAATTTGATATCTATAAAGCATGCTAATTCGGCCACTTTGGTGACTAACAAATTATTCATAATATAGATATCATAATAATGACAAGTAATTTTCATCACATAATTTGCAAAACATTAATATTGCAAATAATTTTATTAATAGAAAATTTAGGAAAACTTCACGCATTCTAAATCGTGTAATTGAAATAACTTTAATTTAATGTCTATAAAACTTACTAATTTGGCCACTTTGGTAGCAAACAAATTATTAGAAAATTCTTGTTGAGGTTTCCATACTTGAATACAAAACTCAATAATCAAGAATGTAAATTGATGAATAAAATTAAAGAACAAAATTACAAAAAACTTAATGATCAAGATCAGGAAAAAAAAAAGATTCTTTCTTAATCAAGAACTCATATGAAAATCACATGAAATCTTGAATACATCCAAAATTACAAGAACTTAATTACCAAGAACGCAAATCGATGCAACCTTGGAAAGATCGTGTGAACACTGAAGTTAATCATTTACGCACAAAATTGATGCACAAAAATTCTTTCTTAATCCATAATTCATACAAAATTCACATGAAAATTTGAAAACTGGAACTTAATTCGAAATTACATTCTTATTGGATTTAGATCACATGATACATTAAAACTTCTTTTTAACTCTCATTTACGGTTATTTCCAGGTAAGCTAAAGACGCAATGGTCCGGCCCATTCACTGTCAAAGAAGTATATCCGCACGGAGCCATAGAGCTGCAAGCTACTGATGGACAATCGTTCAAAGTAAATGGCCAACGGGTGAAACACTATTGTGGTGATGAGGAACGACGTTTGGAGAACATCTTCCTGAATGAGCCCAAATGATACGCACGCGTTGTCTAGCTAAAGACGTTAAACAAAGTGCTTATTGGGAGGCAACCCAATTTCTCATCCCCGTGTTTTTTTCATTTATTTATTTTATCATATGCTTTTTTTTTTAATTTTATTAATTTTTTCTTTACTATTTTTTGTGCTTTAGATGTATCAAAAAAAAAGAGAGAGAGAGTAGCGTTGAGACGCTACTATGTAGCGTCGAAACGCTACTTTGCGGCTTGATCATCCGCGAGGACAGCGTAGAGACGCTGTCATGAAAACTGGGATTTTAAATCCCAATTTTTCACGTGAGGGGGGGCTATTTTCGAACCCTAGCTTTCGCCCCCCTATTTCCTCTCCTCTCCCTCATCAATCTTCCAATTTCTTACCATTCTTTCCCCATTTTACACTTACCCACTCCTATATTCCCCTCTAATCTCCTTAATTTTTAGATTTTGCATCATTTGTAGGTGGATTTTTGCTCCAATCTGTGGGCTTTGTGACCCCATTCCGAGTCTCGACCCCACCATGTATTTTCGGTATTTTTCATCTCACTTATGTCTCTTTGAATGCCTTCATCAATTCGTTATGCACTCCATCTAGTTTAGACTCCATAGTTAGTTTTCCTTGCTTGAAGAGAGTATGGGTTTAGTTCTATTTTGAATTGCTTTTACTGTGGTTCTGTGGAGTACTGACATTGAGATTCATTATGTAATTCTTGACGTGTGGGAGTACTATTCATCTTAGTGTTGGGGTCGAAGAATTAGTGTGTTTTGATTTGGGGAGTGTTGAGCCTAAAATGCCTAGAAGCACACTAGTAGAATCAGTTATGCCTTTAATTCTGCTCTTCTGCACTCTGAATTTTTTAGTTGTTGGCTGCATTATTTTGAAATTTCCTTATGCAGTGGCACATCACGGTGGCAGGTGCAACCTTTCTATTTTTGGGTTTACTTTCCACTTTTATATGAATTCTACTGATTTTTGGGAGAGCCCGTGCTAACTTTGACATCATTGTAGTGTTCATCATGAGTTCAAAAAGGGCCCGAGCTTCATCTGCCTCCTCTTCGCGCCAAGACTTTGATGTTAATAAGTTCAGGGATCACGAAGCTGCCCAGCGCTATCACAGTTATGTGGTTTCTCGATCAGTAATTCCTGAACGGGGTATCGCTTCTGATGACTCCCATCATCGTCAGCTCCATTACGCAATCATTCAACGGGGCTGGGAGTTGCTGGTCCAGCAACCTGAACCTGGCGTCGTCGCAGTGGTCAAAGAATTCTATGCTAATATGCGCGTAGATGACTCCAAATCCTTTGTGAAAGGTCGCCAAATCCCGTTCGATGCTGCCACGATTAACAGGTATTATTAGTTACCTAATTTTGATAGGGACGAGTATAATGTTTATGCCAGCGAGCAAGTTGATCCAGCACAGATCCTTGCCGAACTAGGCAGACCTGGCGCTACATGGATGACTCATCGCGGTGAGGACATAAAATTTAAGACCTCAGACCTCACCGTGACCAACCGAGTTTGGCACAACTTTATTTGTGCTAAGTTACAGCTGGTTGCACATATGAGTGACGTTACAAAGGAAAGGGCCATCCTCCTATTTGCCATAGCCACAGGGACATCCATTGACATTGGTAAAGTCATTTTCCATTCGATACGCCATATCCGACGGGGCAGCACTACTGGTTGGCTTGGCCATGCTTCTCTGATCACTGCCCTGTGCCGCAATGCTGAAGTCACTTGAACCCCCGACGAAGAGTTGATTCATCCTAAAGCATGCATGGACAAGAATTTCATCATGGGGCTTCGAGGATGGGACGTTGGGTTTCCTGACGATGACCAACAACAGGAGGCAACCGGAGATCACCAGGCAGAGGTGCATGAGCATGACGGGGACGATCTGCCTGATCCCCACCACCCACCAGCCCAGCATGACTTGTCGAGCCTGTATACCACAATGTCTGCATTGGAGGAGCGACTTCGTCAACATGAGCTTCATGATCGCCAGCAAGAACATCGCGCTCTACGACATCAGCGACGCACCGAGGCATACCACCAACATCTTTACGAGTGCATGCGTCATTTGGCGGGTACCGATACCTCCTTTCCCCCACCCATGCCACCTTATGTCTCATCTGACGAGAACTGAGGCCATCATTTAGAGTTCAGGGCAGTCTCGGTTCATCCCTATCTTTTCTTTTATTCTCTTTATTGTACTTCTGTTGGTTCTGTTCTTTCCTATTTCCATTGAGGACAATGCGCACTTTAAAGTCTGGGGGTGTTTTTCATATTTGATTGGTGTGTTTCTTTCCCTAAATGATTTTCCTGAACAATTTACTGGCGATTGGTGTTTGAACAAGGGAAAGCGTTTTAGCGATTGGTGATTTCTTTTTCGGTAATTTTTGGATCGCAAGGGCAAGCATCTGGCAGCGTTCAGTTTTCTGGAGACTTGAACTCTGGCGATTTCTTCCTACAGTGAAGAATTGTTTCCTGCGATTTTGGAACAGAGAAGATTCAATAAAAGTAACAGAGGTATATTTCTAGTTGATTTGGGATGTATATAAAATAATCATAGAATATATGAGTAATACCACCATTTCTAGTTCATTTAGGTTTATATAAACTAATCATATAATATTTGGAGTTTATGATGGTGTGTATTATTTGGATAATATATTATATATAGATCAATTGTGCCCAATCATTGCAAGTATAGATGACGAATAAACAATTGAATGGTATATATTATATTGCATATGATATTAAGTATAAGTTACTATGTATATATCTTATATTGTCTAGATTGTTACATATATAATGTAAAGTACAAGTGAAGAGTATGTATCATATTGTTTAGAATGTATATATAATACAACACTTTTATATACATTTAAAGTAAACTGTGAATTATAGATCACGATTTATTTAGTTGTGGTCTATAGATGTATTTTAGATCATGGTGTTTTAAACTGTGGTCCAAAATAATTCCATAATTGGACTATAGACCACAACTTTTCTTAATTGTAGTCTATAGACTACAATTTTGTAATCTGTAGTCTACATAATAACCCCATAATTAAATTATACACCACAATTTTTTCTAATGGTAGTATATATTTGAATTTTACACATCAATTTTTAAAACTGGTTTAAAAGTAATCCTATACTTGGGCAAGAACATAGTTTTTTTTAACCATGGTTTATTATTACGTTTTAGACAACAGTTTTTTTAACCCTGGTCTAAAGTAGACGTACAATTGGACAATAACCACAATTTTAAAAAAAAAGTGGTGTAAAGTTAAACTTTTTTTTTTAGTTCAATATGTGGGGTGGGGATTCGAACCTCCAACCTATCGGTCAAAGATACATACTTTATTCCAGTTGAACGTTCATATTGGTGATGTAAAGTTTAACTTTTAGACCATGGTTTTTTAAATTGTGGTGTAAATCTAGCCTTTAGACCGTACTTTTTCTTTACCTAATTTCTAAAATCAAGTGTGGTATATACTCAAAAGTGTGGTAATGAAGATACTCATTACAGGGAATGCAACCATGCATTATCATTCGTTATTCCCATAGTTACAAGAGATTAGAGAATTGCCAATTTAAACAAATCTCAATTGGTCAAGACATAGATCTGAACTTAAGCATTATCGATCCTTGATTGCCTTTCTTTCCAAATAATCTTCAAATAATTATGAGCCACAACAATGATGCTACTTAAGACAGCGCTAGATATTTTTTTTAGTGGATGGAAAAATTCATCGTCTAACCTATTTATATATACCATTTGAAAAGTTTAGACTGAGCAAGTGAGGAAAAGCTCTAAAATATTAATCTTCATTTCTTTATATAAATTTTCAAATTTAAGACAAGCTAAGAGATCAAATTACTCCTATTAACGTCTTCTTCACTCTGCCTTCATACTACTCTATATAGAGCATATAAACACAAACGTATATAAAGAATAAAAAAAAAAATTGAAGTAGAGAATAAAATAAATTGATTAATCTAAGCATAATTTAACTAATTAAAGCATTATTGTCAAATTGAGCATAGCTCAACTGACATAAAACGTGTATCTTTGACTAAGAGGTCAGAGATTCAAGTACCCCACCCCACTTATTGTTGAACAAAAAAAAAGAACTAATTAAAGCACTATTAACATTATTTATAAGTCAAAAGTTGTAATCTCTCTTGTGGTAATACTATACAACAAAATTCAAAGACCAAAGACCAATATTGTTTCTAATGGAAGACGACATTATGTTCTTCGTGATAGATTTTTTTTCTTCAAATTTTCGTCACTTTCCTTTCAAGTCCACCTATGTGGCCCACTGAGTCAACGTCATATTTTTGTTAGCAATATTATCAGAGGAAAAATCTTTAGTATTGAGTTGGAGGGAGAATTTTCTATAAAATTTTGGCCCACTAAAATGACATTTTGTCACTCAAAAAAAATTATGATTTCTATACTTTCGACGGTGATAATTGGGTATTTGTTACCATTTTCAAACTTTATTGTTTTAATTTTTTTAGTATTTGCAATAATAATAATAACATTTTTAAAATTTCCTAAGGTAATTTAGTTATTATTATTATTTGAAGGTCAACAAGGATAAAATGAGCTAGCGATTTTAAATTAGTTGAAATATAGTCGAAAAAAATCGGTTCGGTTCGGTTCTGAACTAAAAAACCAAAGAAAAAACCGAACCGAACCAATATATATATATAACTTAAAAAACAAAACCCTAACCTTTCCACTCCTTTCTTCCTTCATTTTTTCAGCCCCAAATTAATTCTCTCTCACTTAAGCTTCTTTTCAACTCCCAAACATCACTCTCTCTTTCATTGCCTTCACATTCACATTCACATTCAAATCTCTCTCTCCCTGCAAATCTCTCCCTCGTCGGCGTCACTTTCAGATCTACTCTCTTTTGCCGTCACTTTCAGATCTCTTCTCTTTTATTTTATGCAGATCGTCGTCGTTGCATGCAAATCTAGCCTCCTTGCTTGTAGATCTCCATTGTTTCGTTTAGATCTGGACTTGACGCATGTAGACTCGACCTCAACACTTGCAAATCCGACCTCCTCACCTCAGATCTGGCCTCGACGCTTGTAAGTTGTAGATCCAGCCTCTTCACGTCAAATTTGGACTCCAAGTTGCAGATTCGACGTCTTCTCATTAGATTCGGCCTCAACAACCACAGATTCGGCCTCCTCGCCAACAGATGCGGCCTCCTCGCCTTCAGATGCGGCCTCCTCGTCTTCAGATCCGGCCTCCTCGCCAGCAGATCTGGCCTCCTCGCCAGCAGATCTGGCCTCCTCAGTGTAGATATGATCTCCTTGCCTGCAGATCTGGCCTCCTTCGTGTAGATTTGACCGCGCCTGCAAATCTGGCCTCCATATAGATCTCACCTCGTAGATTTGGCCTTCTCTTTCATCCAACGATACTGTTGATATTCACTTTTTGACCCAATATGACCAAACCGAAAGACCGAACCGAAGAAAACCGATCCACTTAACAACCGAACCGACTGGATTTCACATAACTGGACACTAGTTCGGTTTCATATGTAAGAAAACCAAGAATGTTGGTTCGGTTCTCGGTTGCAGTCAAAACCGAAAGAACCGAACCGACTAGCACCCCTACTCAATATTATTACCAGCCGCCCTATTATAATTATCCTCCTAATACGCCCTATGATTATTATCCTCCTAAGCCGGCAACATATGGTCCGCCACCATATAGAAGGTATCCACCGGAGACCCACCAGAAAGTGACTCCGGCCACCGACTCATCGGCAGGAGATAAGAAATTCAAGTTCTCCAATAAACCACCATACAAAAAAGCACTTCACCACAACAAGCCACCGGCTACCAACAACTGAATTTATGCCACCCAAGTTCAAGTTCCAAGTGATGGACGAGAAGTAGGTATCAATTAAATAAGTTTTGTCGTGATTGTGGTGCCCATGTTTCAGATAATATTTGTATGGACGATATATTAATATTGGAAGTTTACTTTTGTGTAATATTTTAAATATCACACATCCCTTGTGCATCACTTGGTGTATAACATAAGTTTGAAAGGATATAATTATGTCATTTATGCCTAATTTTGTTTTTCTTAGTGTATGTGAATTATTTTCAATAAGGGCCAACCTGGTATATAAGACACATGCTTCCGACCAAGTGGCCGTTAGAGCTAGGTTCAAATCCCCTACTCTACATTTTGTTGAACTAAAAAAAAAAAGAATTATTTCCAACTAGGAGCAAATAATGGTTGTGAGATAGGGCGTTTGATGAGCCTCTTTCAAACTATGCTCAAGTGATTGCATCTATTTTATTGTCAGACAAAACTTACCTTCTAACTTTAGTTAGTAGATGTCACTACAACAAATTATGCATTTAATGACGGGTGAGAAAAAAATGCGCGGGGAAACGATGACGGACGGCGAAAAAAATGTGCGGAACTTTTGTTTTTTTTAAAAAGGGTACAATGTCGGGCAATGCCCGACATTATAGGGTGTTTTTATTTTTACCTTTTTTTTAAAAACAAAGGCTTTACTTTTTATATTCCCCTAAATAGACAGCCCTAAAAGAAATGTGTCTTCCTCCCAAATCAACATCCCTAAAGCAATTGATACTTCCCCCAAATCGGCAGCCGTGCATTTTCTTCACCATCGTCCGTGAGCTTTCGTGGGTTTTCATTCATCACCGCCACCCAGTCCAGATTTTTCGCCGTTGTTAGCCTGGGTTTCAGTCACCGTGAGTTTTACATCGTGGGTCTAGATCTGTGCGCCTTGGGTTAAATAGTCATGGGTCGCGGTAGATCTATCTGTCGTGGATCGTGGTGGATCTGTATGCCGCGAGCTTGGGTTTTGGGAAGATGGTTGGATTTATCATTTCTAATGCTTACTTCTGATGACTTGATATTTTCAAAGATTTTTGAAAAAGGTAAATATAGTTTGAAATTGAAGAATAAGAATAACTCTCTGGATTTCCTCATTTCTTTGTTGCAGCTTCATATTTACAATGTAAATTTGTCTTTTTCAGTTCAATTTTGTATTTGGAGGGGAATTTGGAGACCAAAATTTTCACTGATCCAACAACTGGTCTTGTTTCGACGTATTAGAGAAATTGCCATTTGTTGCAATGGTACAACACTTACTATTTTTTACTCACCCTGCTTTTATGAATATATACTTCCTCATGTATTCTAGCTACTTAAACTACATACGATCAGTGTCGTCTTTAATAAAAATAATTTCGGTAAGTTTTGTTATGAACTGTGATGAAGGTACAGCCTCTTTACAATGCAAATGTCCTTTTTTTGGATGTGTTACATTTTTTTTAACTGAAAAAAGCAAATTTATTTTTCTTGTGTAGCTGACAAACCCATATTGGTAGTGACTGGTGTTTCATTTTTTTCATTTCCCGATCCTCTGTGAACCGAAGAGATTACTAAGAATTTGATAGCTTTTTTTTGCGACTTGCCATTCATGCATGTCGAAATTAATGGCCCTAGGAGGATTACATATGATCTCCGTTGATAAAGTTTGGTTGTCATGTAGGCTGCCTTGTATTTTTGGGCAAGGGAGAAGATGACGTTCAGCAGTCCACTCAATCAGAATTCAAAGGTGTTGGCTATTACTAAGAAATGTTGTTCGCAATTTTTTCATCTGAAGGTTTGAATGGCCCACTTTTCTCTGTAAATGTTGTGATTTCACTTCAAAATAGTTGCAACAAGGCATTTTGAAAAGGATCTACTACTTGGCCTTGTGATAATTCTCCCTCTTCCCACCCTTGGGGGATGTTTACCTTTTTTTTTTTTTTTTTTATATGTTCAAGAGTTGAAATTGTAACAGAATGAAGGTAGTTGAGGGTGTTCTTTTCTTTTGGAACAGATCTTGAGTGTGTTATTTTCTTTTGTGAAGGGAAAAACTGCTCAAGCATGTATCTGAAAAAAATTGACACGTGCTAAAGCATTTGAGTATTCTTTTATCACTGAGAATTAGTTTAATTAGTGAGTATGGGAAATTAATGTGACTAGAGGACGTTTTTTGGTGCTAAATTATAACCCTCTTGTTTGATTTTTAGTTTCCAATTGAAATGAAGTAGCGTTTGTTCAATGTATCCTTAATAGTGTTGGGTACTTGCTCTTTCTCTATCTCTACAGTTATACTCTTGGTGAGTTTTTTCTATCAAACTATGATGACAGTTTAGCAGGAATTTTTGATAAGGTGTGATTTTTATCTTCTTGTTCTTACTTTTTTTTAAACATATTAATTTGCATAATCGTGATGTTTTTATCCTTAGACCAGGAAGTTGGAGTATTCCTTATGTTTTTAATATTCATTTGATTTCTATGGAGCTATGGGTATGATGGGGTGAGTTGCATTCAGCTTATTGCACCCCTTATGGTGGTAGATAGGGTGAGTTGTATTCTGCTTAATTGGTCTTTTATTTCCTCCATTCTTGTTTAACCGATCACCAAATTTCCCAGTTCCCACTATGGCATTTGCATTTTGTCCTCCTCAGGGTATTTGATAAATTTTAATTTGGACTCTTTATGTACTGACTCCATTTTGTTCAGTCCAGAAGGTTACAATTACAAGCATTGTTTTCACTTGTATGTGTTATGTTTTAATTTGGACTCTTTAGTACTTGTATGTGTTATGTTTTTTTTACCTTTTGATGGATACTGGCATACTTATGTTGCAAAAATATATTGTTGTAGAAATCTGCTAGGCAACCTAATTTTCTCACATTTATGACTTTGTTAATTTCATTTCTTGGAAAGAGTACCAAATTGCTGTGTCTAATTCCATAACTTTATTCCTTGTAGAAATCTGAGCTGCATTATGTTTATTGTATGTTTTTTTTTGTTGTAATTCGTGTCTTTGTTTTTTTTTTTTTTGTTGTAATTGAAGTTGTAATCAAATGAGTGGAGAAATATCATATTGTGTGTTATTGTTTCCCTTTTTAATTCAAAAACATTGGAGTTTTAATTCTCTGGCCATCATTGTTCATTAGGATATGAGCTTGAAGTTGATGGGCTTGCTTTTTGAATTTTGGCAGGTATGCAAGTGGGTGATTGAATTGTAATTGATGGGTGATGGGCTTGCTTTTTGAATTTTGGCAGGTATGCAAGTGGGTGATTGAATTGTAATTGATGGGTGATGGGCTTACGTTTTGAATTTTGGCAGGTATGCAAGTGGGTGATTGAATTGTAATTGATAGGGGAATGGCAATGTTTGAAGTGATTGAAAAGCTTGAAGAGTGCTCAACACTACATTGAGGCAGCTATGGACAAGATTACAATCTTGAAACAAATTGCAGAGGGAGACCTTGACGATAAAAAAATGTGTGGTGAAGCTTTTGGATCATTTAATTGATATTTTGTTCGTCTTTGCGAATTCCATTTTGGGTTTTTTGAGCCAAGTATTGTTAGTCTTTGTGAATTCCAGGTAATTTGAGCCAAGTATGCTTAAACATGAACTAGGTAATTTTTTTTTTTGTTTGATGGCAGTGTTCTAGTTGATGCAGCTCCTGCAAATCTTCTTATACTTGCAAAGGTATGAATTTAGCTTGTAATTTAATGAGTTTTTCTTTAACATACTTGATTTGAAACTAGGAAAAAGAATGTGTACTTTTAGTGAAAAACATGGACTAATGTTGTATTTATACTTGATGTTATCAGGAGGATATGCAAAGGAGAGATATCGCTTCTATAGCTGCAGCTGAAGTGTTGGAAGAGGCAATTTCTCCTTAATCGATCATATATGGAGCAAAGGTATTTTTGTAATGGTTATGAATATTGGGCAATATTTTGTTTTAAACCTTACTTATTTGAAGTCTCGTAAAAGAAAGCCTTATTTGAAACTTTTGTTCTCATAATTGTATCTCTGCAAACTTTGAAATTTGAAGTGTTGGATCCAAATTGTATCTTTTCCTCTATACATAAGATTGCAAAATAGAGAAATTCAAAGATTAGATCATCCGATATCGATTCATGAGGTAAAGTTTTCCTCTATTCTGTTTCGTTTGGGTTTATGTTGTGCTTTTTTTTAGCAGTATACCATGAAATATCATTTGCAAAAAAGCCTCTACATGATATAGGGATGTCCAATCCATATTTCCTTGGTGTAATGGCCTTAGTCTGTATTGATCACTTTTTGCAACTAATGAGTGTTTTGTTTTTTCTTTATTTCTTCCTTTTTGTTAATTTATTGTTGGAATTTAATATTTACTTTTCTTATGTTTAGTACTGAGAGGGAAGCACACCGTGATGTCATTTTTTAGCATCATAAAGCTCCACTCAAGAAGCTCATGTATTACTCTCTTCCTCTCACCTGTCTTTTTGTGCTTTAACAAATTTAAAATCCTAACCAAAATTTGATAACAGGAAAAGACTTGAGGTTGTGATTTAAATAACTTACTTCAAATAGGTTTATTATATTTTTTTTGCGTGTAATTGCTTATTTCAAATAGGTTTGATATTCGACTGCTCTGATTTGGGTTTTGTTTTTGTTTTGTTTTGTTTAAATTTTGGTGTTTTGGGCTTATGGTTTGTGATTGGTCAACTTTTGCTTTTGGGTTTCAAGCGTGCACTGGGGCAAAAGTACTTGCATAATGTATATTTTCTAATTGTAGATTAATAGGAAGCGACTTTCACCATTAACCTATTGATTGCTTTTCTTTATGCTCACCAGCTCTAAAGCAATGATTTTTGAATTTTGTAGGGTGCAAGTACTATGTACAAAAATATATACGAGAAATGCATATATCAACAAGAAGAAATTGACGAGGTTCAAATAGAATGGGCAGAATTTGTTGGAAGATGTGTAGACTTATGAATTTGTTAATTTTGTATACATTATGCAAGTACTTTTGTTTAAATTTTCATTTAGTAGGATAGTTGATATTTTTAATTAATTGATATGTTATTAGTTAAACGATTTGTTAATTTCCTTATTGTATATTTTATTAATTAAGGTTTTTTATTGAGTTAATTATTTTGTAAAAATAATAATATTATTGATATTTTATTTTGTGCATAGGTTGAGAAAGATAAATATTTTGTGTGCAACCAATAATTTTTTTTTATTAAATTATTCACGAAAAGATGACGGGCATTGTCTGTCATTAAAACAGACATTTAATGACAGACATTGACTTTTAATGTCATACATTGACCGACATTAAAAGTTGACCGTCATTGTAAGCTACGATGACGGACACCTTTTAATGACGGGCATTGCCCGTCATTAAAAAGAGTCCGTCATTGTAGCCTACAATGACACTCGAAAAGATGACGGACACATGTCCGTCATCATTTCTCTTTAATGACGGGCAATGCCCGTCATTAAAAGCCAATTTTGTACTAGTGTGTAATGCCTCCAAGTTTTAACCTGACTTAGGAAACGCTATTGAACTTACAACCGATATGCCTCAAAAATTTCAGCAGCATAACAACATAACTAAGAGTTACCCAAAATTTTTTCCTGTCACCTGTTAGACAAGAAAACACAATTCCATATCCATATACAACACAACGTCCCCCAAACTACAAGTATACATGGGACTAGCTCAAACTTCAAAACAAAACAAAACTTTATTAAACTTCTTGGTCAGAAACAACCGACTTAAATAATGAAACTACAACATCTTGATTTTAACTTAAGCTCAACTTTTGATAAATAGAACAATTACTAAAGGAAATAGTCATTCTTACATCGTAGTTTCCAAACTAAAACAAACTATCAGAAAGATATAATGGGGGCGTTTGGAGCACCGTTTCGGAATCAGAACCCTTGGAATCGGAACCCTGGAGGGTTTGTTCTGGGGGGCTTGAAAGCCTGGGAATCAGAACACAGTGTTTGGGGTGCAGTGTTCTGAAGCCTGGGAATCTGAAAACAGTGTTTGGGGTGCAGTGTTCTGAACCCTGGGAATCAGGAAACAGTGTTTTGAGTGCAGTGTTCTGAACCCTGGGGTTGTGTAGTTTTTGTTTTTTGTTTTTTCCTTTGCTACTTTGGTCTTTTTTTTTTCCTTTCCTTATTTTCTAGTGGCAATCTTTGGTTAGTTGTAGAATCCTTTGTGTAAGTTGGGTAATTTGGTTAGGTTTATGGCATGTATAAAAAAACAGTTGTAATAATTTATTGTTTTTTATAAAAAAAAATGTGAGTTTCCAATGAAAAATAATTGCTTTGTCAAATATCAAATTTGGTTAGGTTTATGACAAGTATTAAAAAAAATATTTGTAATATTTTATTTTTTTTACCAAAAAAATGTGAGTTTCCAATGAAAAATCAACATACTTTGTCAAATATCAAATTTGGTTAGGTTTATAACAAGTATAAAAAAAAATATTTGTAATAATTTATTGTTTTTTACAAAAAAAAATGTGAGTTTCCAATGAAAAATCAACATAATTTGTCAAATATCAAATTTGGTTAGGTTTATGACAAGTATAAAAAAAAACATTTATAATAGTTTATTGTTTTTTACAAAAAAAAATGTGAGTTTCCAATGAAAAATAATTACTTTGTCAAATATCAAATTTGGTTAGGTTTATGACAAGTATAAAAAAAATATTTGTAATAATTTATTGTTTTTTACAAAAAAATGAGTTTCCAATGAAAAATCAACATACTTTGTCAAATATCAAATTTGGTTAGGTTTATGACAAGTATAAAAAAAAACATTTATAATAGTTTATTGTTTTTTACAAAAAAAAAAAGTGAGTTTCCAATGAAAAATAATTACTTTGTCAAATATCAAATTTGGTTAGGTTTATGACAAGTATAAAAAAAATATTTGTAATAATTTATTGTTTTTTACAAAAAGAAAATGTGAGTTTCCAATAAAAAATAATTACTTTGTCAAATATCAAATTTGGTTAGGTTTATGACAAGTATAAAAAAACAAAATATTTGTAATAATTTATTGTTTTTCAAAAAAAAAAATATGAGTTTCCAATGAAAAATAATTACTTTGTCAAATACGAAATTTCGTTAAGTTATGGCATGTATAAAACAAACATTTGTAATAATTTATTGTTTGTTACAAAAAAAAAAGTGAGATACCAATTAAAAAAACAATGGAAGAGACGGGAGAGAGATAAGAAAACGTGATAATTAAAATAGGTGCCAAATGAAGAGCAAACCGATGTGTTGGAAATCAAACCCTCCCATTTCACTATGCAAAACCATGGGGTTGTGTTTCAAAACCATTGGGTTTTGAACACAGTGGTCCAAACAAGGGTTTGGGTTTGGATTCCAAAACAACCCAACCCAACCCATTGCTCCAAACACCCCCAATGTGACTAGCTAAAAGAATAAAGACTAGCTAAAAAGTAATAGAACTAGCTAAGCAATGGTCTTCCTCCAATGTCTCCTCCGCATCACCAAGGTCATGGAGACTTAAACCTACAAAACTAGTTGATTGGGGGGGAGTCAATACAAAAGTACTCAGTAAGTAGCTCACACCTAGTGAGCCACCAAGCATCAATCAATGCAATCAACATGCTATTCACACGCATTCAAACATGCTTATCAACATTAATAACATAAACAACAGACTCAATATACATAAGCAAGTAAAATACGCATAAGACTCGACTAACACATGAATTCTCCCATGACGCCATGCACCTAACACATGAATTCTCGCATCATGTCTGCTCACTCAGTTTTTACTCAACACTAATGTTTAGCCTTCACCAAGGCTCTCCAAGACTAACCCTTCGGGAAGCATCGAACTATTACCATAGCCTCAATACTTCTCTACGGAGCTCGGTATTCAACCCTTGACCAATGTTACCAAGACCTCGAACTGTGCATCACCCCTTGACCATTTGTATCCAAGGTGCATCGATGACTTAGCAATGCATTGGCCCTTTCCCAAGCGCCCAACACATGCTTTATAGACTCATCACATCGACCCTTGACCATTTGTACCTATGGCTCCTCTTATTCCAATGGTGACAATACCACACACTCCTCGACCATTTGTACCTGAGGTGCACTGGTACTCATCCTATATTCCATAGTAAGCTGATAAGGTCCGATGACCTTCTCACAACCTCACCACATGCATGTTACCTAAGCATGCTACTAAACCATGTCTCATGCCAAACAAAAATGCTCATACTTATTTTTCAAGCTCACATAAACTTCACAAGTCATTCAAGCATGCTCGTCAAAAGCTCAAAAACATAGGATGGATATAACGCGTACAAATCAAGCAAGAAAACATATATCATGCTGCACACAATCAAACAGATCCACCAAGTAGAAACTACTTACCTAAAGTGCTCCTAAAAATATTCCAAGGGTTCCTAAACCAAGGGAATAAGTTTCAGAGGCCATACTTAGTTCGAAAGTCCTTTAAACAACTACCACAAGTTCAAAGAGGGGTATACTTACGTAGATACGACCTTAAAACACTAAAGTGAATTCTTTAGAACCAATCCAAACTACAACCAAAGTTATCCAAGTGTTAGAACAAATTTACAACACCTTAAACAAGATTCAAAAGGGAATGAAACGTGCTAAAACTTACCAAAATAGCTCGAAACCTCGTTGGTCAATATTCGAATCAACTACTTTTTGCTAAACTGACTTTGATGGTTTATGAGTAAACCAAAACAAGGCTATTTAGGCTATGGTTCATGGTCGAAAGTATTCAAAACTACAATTAAGAAGTATCCGAGCATTAGAAACTAATCTAAGATACTCTAATTTAGTCTGAATGAGTTTAAGGGGTGCTAACCTTGCACAAACAGGCCTAAAACCTTGCTGAATCATGTTCGAATCAACCCCAACACTAGTACAAATTTGAGGTTTAATGACGTGCATTGCCCGTCATTGTAGGGAAATGATGTCGAACAGGTGCCCAACATCTTTTCGCGTGTCATTGTAGGCTACGATGACGAGAGACTTTTAATGATGGACATTGCCTGTCATTAAAAGTCATATGTCATCGTAGCCTACAATGACGGACAACTTTTAATGACAGACACTGTCGTTAAAAGTTTGTTTGTCATTAAACGTTCGTCTGTCATTAAAAGCCCGTCATTAAAAGTATGCATGTCATTAAAAGTACTGAAAGAGTCCGTACACTTGATGTTTGCTATTCGAAGATGTTCGAATCGATTCTGAACTGCAAATTGAAGGTCTTTATGAGTTAGAACCTAAATTACAACACTTGAAAGGAGTTCAAAAGGGTCTAAAACATGTCAAAACTTACCAAACATCACCAAACAGATCGAAGCCTTGCTAGAAAACGCGACTTCAACACAAAACTTCTTCGAATGGAATTGGTCGATGTCCAAAGAAGCCTAAAATCGTAAAACAAAGATGTTTAAGGCATGGGTAATCCAAAATTAAGGTCGATTGGGCATGGGTATGCAACATACCTCGTGGAAACGAAGAAGCTCTGATACCAACTGATAGGGCCAAAAACAATATAACAACAACCCATCAAGATCTCCTCCAAGACAATCAACCAAAAAAGATATTCCAATGCACCACAAATTATTCACCAAATAATTCCCAAGCAATCAACCAGCAATGGACAGTAATAAACCATAAAAATTTCCTTTGCAGGACCCAAATCTTTCATGTCAAAAGACTTGGACAAGTCTTTCTTCAAACTTTGAATTATATATGCATCTTGTTCAACTATTAGCATATCATCTACATGAAGGGAATAATCGAATTAAATCCACAGCGGAAGCATAGGAATCGTCTTTGATTTATTTAGAATTAAACTAAAATACAAAGGTTAAGCAATAAATACCTTGAAAATAATATTATGGAGAATATTCTGGAGGATCTTTATCTTTTCCACAAAGTCTTCCTGGCTATGACTCGAATACAGGACCAAGGCTTGTGGGAGCCTCTTGAAAGAAAATCCCCAAGGGATTGGAGAGGAAGAGGTCTAAAGAGAATTCTCTAATTCTCTCTATTGAGGAGATGTGTGTTGCATAGAATGGCTCAACCCAAGGGTTCTATTTATAGTGACAAAGGGAAAATCTTTGCCATAATTAAAATATTATATTTTAATATCTAATATATTAAAATATATCTTGTATTTATTTGAATCTCATTCAAATCTCCTACGATATTTATTTATTTGAATCTTATTCAAATTCTATAAATATCTTTTATTTAATATATCAAATATACATTAATTATTTTAATATTTAATGTATCAAATACAATAAATATATTTTCCTCTTTTATATTTAATATATCTAATATATTAAATATTAATTTGAACACTTCAAATTAAATATTAAATTTGAACATTTCAACTTTTAATATTTAATGTATCAAATACAATAAATATATTTTCCTCTTTTATATTAAATATTAATTTGAACACTTCAAATTAATATTAATTTGAATATTTCAAAATTTTCTTTCAACTAAATTGATCTTTTAATGTTACTATGAGCTAGCAGGGGACCTTATGGACCTACAGATTATAAGCTCCAATGATACAAAACTAATTAATTAAACTCTTTAATTAATTAATTTTCATTCATTAACTATAGGTCACTCCACTATAGACGTAGAGTTGCACTCTTATGCACTGTAGGACAAGTTGTGTCCATTGATATAATCACTACATGCAAGTTGATCCTTCACGAGTTGTTCGTAATTACAGCTGGGTCAAAAGTCCGTTTTACCCCTATAATTACATCTTGAACCTTAAGTACCATTGATCCTCTAATGAACAAGTTGTTTATAATATAATTATAAACTAAGTCCCTCTCGGGCCAATGAGAGGGTGGGGCCCCATTGTTCAAGTCCCGAAATCAGCACTTAAGGGAACTACTCATCTATTTACCCTATATGGGAAGGAGTGATTTCCATCTTGTGAGATTATGTTTCCAGCTCCCTATTTGGTCAAGTCTCCAAAATGGTAGGCATATTGAATCGGCTACAAAAGCTACTCTCACTCATTCAAATCAAAGGATAAGCCCTCACAGGCAGGAGTTCATAACTCACTCAGGATTAAGATCGAGTCGCATATGATCATCCTGATGAAATATTAATCTTCTCAATTAACGAATTTATAAAGAGAGATTAAATATTTCGTGGTCCAGTCTTATACAAACTCATTGTATAAGATACCTCCACTCACATGTCTCCACATGAATGATTTGGATCAAATCATTTGTAACTATTACAAAGTGGGCCGTATCAATAGTGTTACAAGGATAAGGCACCCAAACTTATCCATATACTATGACCCTTTAGGTTATTTCTTGAACATGATCCTCTCGTATGTCAACTACATACTGTTCAAGATTACACTAATAACCTTGGATTTTTCATATAATGGATAATATTATATTGCAAATAAAATAATCAAAATTATTATTCATTATTAAATAAATTATTAATTACGAGGCTTTAGGGCATAAATCCCAACACTACATATAAAAGAAGGATGATGAAGTTACCTCCAGGAAACTTTGTAAAATACACACAGGAATCGGCTGTAGTTCGTTTATAATAATTGCTTGTCATAAACGAATCAAATTTCTTGTACCACTGCCTTGGCGCCTGTTTAAGCCCATAAAGACTCTTCTTCAACTTGCAAACAAGTTTATCTTTCCTTTTTTCTTCAAATCCTTCAGGTTGCTCCATGTAGATCTCTTCATGCAAATCACCATGTAAAAATGCAGTTTTTACATCAAGTTGCTCCAACTCAAGATCAAGACTTGCTACTAAACCCAACACTGTTCTGATAGATGTCATTTTGACCACCGGAGAGAATATCTCATCAAAGTCAATACCCTTTTTCTGGTTGCATCGCTTTACCACTAATCCGACTTTGCGCTTTATTATCTTCTCTTCATCCTTTTTGTACTTGAAAACCCATTTGTTTCTCAAGACTTTCTTGCCCTTTGGAGGTTGTACTAGCTCATAGGTTTAATTCTTTTTCAAGGAATTCATCTCCTCCTTCATTGCATCAAGCCATTGATCTTTTTCATCATGAGACAAGACCTCTTGATAATTCTCTGGCTCCCCACCTTCACTAACTAGAATGAACTTTGAGCTTGGATACCTTGTTGAAGGTTTACGCTCTCTTGTCGACCTTCGAACCTGTGTATCCTCCACTTGAGAGGCAGATTGCTCCCCCTGCTCATGAACTTCTTCATGAATCACTTCGTCATGCACATCTTCCCCATGGACTTCTTCATCAGATGAAGACTCATCAAGATCATCATCATCATCAATATGATCTGGTACATTACCTGTAACGCCCGGCTTAATTACAGGCATTAATTTTGAAATTTTGGAATGATTTTCATGGGATAATTCAAATTTTAAGGTTAATTTGCATTTTTGGATTTAAGAAAAATGGTATTTTTGGAGTTTAGTGTTTACAAAGGGGCAAAATTGGAAATTTATTTTTTTTATTTTTATTTTAATATTATTTATTATTTTAATATTATTTTTATTTTTTATTTCTTTTATTTTTATTTCTTCATCTTCATCCTCACGCAGCCTCTCCCTCCCGAAATCTCTCTCTCTCTCTCTCTCTCTCTCTCTCTCTCTCTCTCTCCCGCCGCAAGCAACAGACGGAGCCGCCGTCTCCGCCGCACGCCGCCGGCCAATCCTTCGCGCCCTCGCCGTCCGCCATCCGCCTGAACTGCCGGCTGCGCAGAGGCTGAACTGCCGTCGTCCGCTTCTTCCTCTTCATCTTCTTCTCCGACCAGTCGCCGGCTGCTTCTTATTCTTCCTCGGGTTGTCGCCGCTGCACGTCGTACCCGATTCCAGGCCGCCGGCCGCACGGAAGCTCGACGGAGAGCTACATCATGCGAGTCTCCAACGCCTCGCCGGAAACTCGCGAGCAACGACCGTCGGAGCTCAAAATCGAAGACCCACCGATTTCGATCGCCGATTTTGCTTCAGCACTGCCGCACGAGCCCCCAAGTCGTGTTCATCACGTCGCCGGACGCATCCTCGGCGGTTCTGCAACTCGTGAAACAACCCCAGCTTTCGAAAAACCCAGATCCGCGAGCTTCGCACGAAAACAAGCCCTCACGCGCCCTCACGCGCCGATCGGAAGCCCCACTCGCCGGCCACGCGCCGCCGTCCGTCGCTGCACGCGTCGCCGTGCTCCGGTCACGCGCCGCCGTTCGCCGGAGTTGGGTAAAATTTGCCATTTGGTCCGTTTCGTCGAGTTATTAATGTTAGAATGTGTTTTAGCGTAATTCGGATGGTTTAAGACACGTTTAGGACACTTTTTAGGTGATTTGTCGAGGACATTGGATTGTACTTGGAGTGGGAACTCAAGAAGCTCATTACTAGTGAAGAAAGGGTATTTTAGTAAGTAAAGACTTAAGGTAAGGGATCTCACAACGAAAGAAGTTTTCAAAACCTTGAGCTAGCTCTATGTTTACTTTGAAAGTTTAAGTTTTTCGTGTAAGTATTTAAGAAAGAAAGTGTTTTATATGTATATTCCTTTATACGCTATTTCCATGAGTTCTATTTGAGTTTTCATGTTAAAAAGAATGGAAATGATATGTATGTCTTTGAAATGCGATTGTCTTGATTTATGCATTCATAACTATGTTCTAAAACGAATGGGACCTCATGCATGTGTTGTGTGCTCATGAAAAGATTTATGTAGGCCGTGACGATAATTCTCCCAAAAGTTTTATGTGGGTTTTGAGGGAACCCGAGTCTTCGGACTCTATATGCTCCCGGGGTTCGAGAGTGCCCCCACGATGGTAGCCGACGGGCTTGAGTCTTCGGACTCCACGATGGTAGCCTTCGGGCTTGAGTCTTCGGACTCCACGATGGTAGCCTTCGGGCTGAGTCTTCGGACTCCACGATGTATGTTAGCTTTCGAGCTCAACTCTCAGAGTTAGGGAGGACTCTATTCGATGGAAAAAAACTGTCTTCGGACTGTTCACGAGGCCCTCGGAAGAATTTAATCGTTCACGAGAGCCGCGAGGAAAAGTACATGGTTTATAAAATGAATTTTAGGTCCCCTACTAAAGCGATGGTTTACGATGGTTTTATGATTTAAAATGACATGTTGCATGCGATTGAAACTCTTATTTTGAAACTATGATTGACTTACTGAGTATTATTCGTTAATACTCACCCTTTTCCTTTTTAAAAATGTTTTCAGGTAAGGCTAAGATCGGCTCTATTGCATGACCGGAGATCAGCTACTCGAGTCATGGGAGCCGACCGATCGCTATTCCGCTTCTTTTATGTTTCTGGATGTACATAGAACTCATGTCGAGTTTTTAAATGTTTAGGAGGATGTTTCAAAGTCTTTTAACCTTTCTTTGTAAATCGTGCACGTGTATTTGGTTTCTGCTGTTTGAACCCTAGCATCATATTGAGAAGTTTGTTGGATGCTAGGAGGTTGTTTGAAAATCTTAGAAGTGTGTTTTTCTATGTCTTATCAGGTAAGGGTCAAATTTTTGGTTTTCGCGTAGTTACGTCGTTATGCTGCCGAAATTATTGGTAATATAGCGACGTGACTTAGTAATGACTCTTAGGTAGCGTGTTGAGCCTATAGGGTCGTTACATTACCATCAGGTTCTACCTCATCAACATCATCATGTACATCATCATGTACATCCTCAACATTCTCATTTGACGGTTGAATAACAGAAGGAGTAGAAGTGGAACCATTAGTAGTATCAAAAGACAATTTCGAAATAGAAGTGTACCTTGTACTAAGAAGATCTGCACTCTTCTCGTGCTCAAAGAATACTACATCTCTGCTTCTCACTACCTTTTTCTTTTCTGGATCGTAGAGCCTGTAACCATACTCTTCATCCCCATATCCAACAAATACACATGGATTAGTCTTCGAATCAAGTTTTGACCTCTCTTCTTTAGGCACATGCATGTATGCCTTGCTGCCAAAGACTCTCAGATGCGAATAAGTGGGATCACGTCCCTTCCATGCTCTCTCTAGAATGTCATGACCAAGAGGAATCGATGGAGATCGATTAATCAAATACACGGCACAATTCACTGCTTCAGCCCAAAATGTCTTAGGAAGATCAGACATTCTAAGCATGCACCTCACATTCTCTACAATGGTTCTATTTATCCTTTCAGCAACTCCATTGTGTTGTGGTGTGTCGGGCTCTGTCTTTTCATGTCTAATGCCATGTTGTGAGCAATAGTACTTGAACTCATTCGAAGTATACTCACCACCATTGTCAGATCGAAGGCACTTTAACTTTCTTTCGGTCTCCCTTTCTATCATAGCATGAAACTTTCTGAAAATCTCAAACACTTGGCTTTTTGTCTTCAACATATACACCCAAGTTCTTCGAGTAGCATCATCTATGAAAGTGACAAAATATCTATTGCCACCAAGAGACTCTACCTCAATAGGACCACAAATATCGGAGTGAACTAACTGCAATTTTCCTTGTCTTCTAGTGGACTTTCTAGAAAAAGAAACTCTATGCTGCTTACCTGCCAAACAATGATCACAAGGGTCAAGAGAAACTGTTTTATCAACCAGAATAAGAGATTTACCTGCCAACAGTTTGATCCCCTTGTCACTCATAAGTCCTAGCCTTCGATGCCACAAATTAGGAGAATTGTTTTCTTCAACTACATTCAGCTCACTAGAACATACCCTCAAGTATGTTTTATACAAAGAGCAACACAACTCACCATGAGCAACTGTCATCGAACCTTTAGACAATTTACACTTACCGTCATCAAAGGTATGTTGGAACCCTTCTTGATCAAGGACATTTGCAGACAATAAGTTAAGTCGTAAATTAGGAATATGGCGCACATTCTTTAATGTAAGCATGCACCCAACACTTGTCTTCACACGAATATCACCTAACCCAACAATGCTAGCTGAGCTCTTGTTTTCCATCTTCACACTACCAAAATCACCAAATTGATAGTTCATGAAGTACTCCTTTTTGGGAACACAATGATATGAAGCACCTGAATCTACCAGCCACTCTATGTCTGAACTCTCTACATGATGACACTCATTAGTTGCACAAATCAAAGTGACATCACCATCACTCGTAGAAGTGATTGCTGCAGTATTTTTATCATCTTCTTCCTTTTGTGAGTCCTGTTTCTTACCTTGTTCTTTCTTCCAACGGTAACAAAACTTTTTGATATGGCCAGGCTTGTTGCAGTAATAACATGTCCTGGTCTCTTTGTCTCTAGACTTGGACCTCCCCTTTGAGTTACCACGGCCTTTGGGTCCTTTACTCTTGCTTCTTCTACGATTCTCAACAAGAAGAGCATTCGAATTATCAACTCCCATCTCCTTTCTTCTTATCTCTTCATTGAACATGTTTTCTTTTATCATATTCAAAGATAGAACACCTTGTGGAGCAGAGTTACTAATAGTCACAACCAAGGTTTCCCAACTGTCTGGCAAGGAACTCAACAAGAACAAAGCCTGCACTTCATCATCAAAAACAATCTTCATAGTAGTCAACTTGTTAATAATATCCTAGAAGTCACTCAAATGCTCAGAAACAGACTTCCCACCCTTCAATTTCACATTAACAAGTCTCTTCATTAATGAAGCTTTATTATGCACGGTCTTCCTTTCATAAAGACCTTCCAATTTCTTCCACAAATCATATGGGTCGGACTCTTTCGACACATGGTTGAAAATGCTAAGATCAACCCATTGCCTAATAGTCCCCAAGGTCTTCCTTTTTAACTTAGTCCAATCTTTCTCTTCCATTTTCTCTGGTTTTGAAGGTTTAGTAATGGTGCCATCAGCTTCTATGGTTGTTTCAATTGGATCATATAAATCTTTGCAAAACAACAGATCCTCCATCATCGGCCTCCAAATGGAATAATTGGTTGATGTCAGTCTAACCATTGAATTACCTCCACTACTGCTAGTAGACTCCATAACAATGATTAAATTAAACCTTGGCTCTGATACCACTTGTTAGGAACAACCGAACCTCGACAGATCTCCACATTGGTATGATATTGTCCACTTTGGGCATAAGCCCTCATGGATTTGTTTTTAGTTTCACCCAAAAGGCCACATACCAATGGAGATAGTGTCGCTCACTTATAAACCCATGATCTTCCCCTTATCTAGCCGATGCGGGACTTTGGTTGCACTCCCAACAAATGCGTGGTCACTTTGCCGAAAGGTGCTGCTGTCGCATGGGTCTTTGTAGACTGACTGTCAACGGCCTGCTTGTGGGTTGCATGGTGAAGAAAGAACGTGAAGAAAACGAAAGAGAGAGAGAGGGGCGGTTGGTTGTGTGTGAGAAAGGGAAGAAGATGAAGAAGAGGGAAATATATGGCTAGGGTTTGTTTTGTTTTTTACTAAGTTCCTTAAGCCTTTTCTTTTAGCTAAACAAAAATCCAAATTTAAACTCCCCAAAACCTCCAAATAAGGATCCTAAAAGATTTGGAGAACATCTAATTAAAAGGGAATTTTGATTTCCTTTTTGAACTTGGAAAATAATCTTATCAAAAAATTCAATCCCTAAACCTTTGAATTGAACATTTAATTGATTCTCTTTTCCTAAAATTATAGAACTTCAACGAATAGCAAGTCCAAATAATCCATAATTAATGGACCATGAGAGATTTAAGACAACAACCAACTCCAAAATAAGCTAATTTTTTTAACACGGGGCAGTAGAGATCTTCTACCCACCGTTATTATGGTTTTGACAAGTAAGAGAGATGAATGCAAAAAGAGAGAGAAGAGAATTTGTTTTCAAAAAAATAAATAGTTGACAAGTTTTAGTGATAAGTGTTTTTGCTAAAAAAATGCAGTATAAAAAAGAGAGATCTAGGTAGTTGATTATATCAGTAGTTTCCTAGGAAGTAGCTAGCTAGGTTAGTTTGAAGTAACAGAAAAAATACCAGATCAAAGTTTGAAATTTCAATTGTGACATTAGCCAATTTAATCTTCAGTATCTTGGTTCAATATGAATTGGACCCTTTGGTCATAGTTTCTTTGAATGCCATAGTACCCATTATAGATTTCAAAATCTATATTGAGATATTTGGAAAGTTACTGTGATTGAAGTACGCACGGAAATCATTAATTTTTTTTTTTTTTACTTTGGAAAAATCTCTCACATCATATAATATAAATTTAATAATTTTACGATGTACATGAGTTTTTTCTTTTCCTTTTCCTCTAAGTTCAATACTGAGGAGTAGAGATTCAAACACCTATCCTTGAGAGAACAAATATGTAATACTTTAATTAGTTAAGCTACACTCAAGTCGGCCACCTATATCAAGATTAAACTTTAAATAGTACATTATTTACCTGGTCTTTTGCCTAAAAAAGTTCAAACATTTTATATAATCATGTTTCATAAGTTTTTTTAGTTGGATTATCCAAACTTGAGTATAATAAGAGACTTTGATTTTAATGATTATTAAGAGAATAATTTTGTTCTTTTGTTCTATTTTTTTGGGCATAAGTGAAGAATGTTCAATTTTTCTTAAAAAAATGGCAGCGAGGGAGGGATCTGAGAGAGTTTCTGGAAAAATTATTGAATGCCCCTGCCTATTCCTTTTTTCGAGTCTGACGATTTGCATATTTTATTTTGGTAGGTAGTAACTTGAACTCCATGATGTGCAAATTTGATTTTGATGAATAAAAATACATTTTTCATTTTAAAACTAAAGAAATAAAAAAAATATATTTTTCAAACTAAATAATTTAGACTCTTTATAGTAAAAATTGTTAAATCATCAACCACTCTGTTCATACGTAATTTCAACAAAGAAATGAGACACGTGTAAATAAAATTTATATTGTATTAATATTGTGAGGTGTACAATCTCTAAGTATAATCCTCTTATTCTCTCTCTTGTATGTGTAACACTCGAGGGCTGGAGCGCTTGTTCTCAAGATTGGAGGTTTGGAAGAGTCTTTAGTCTTCACAGAGTGTTCGACACCTAAGGGTTGGCTTGAAGAGTCTTTGGTCTTCAAAGAAGATTCAGCACCTAAGAACTTGTTTTGGAGAGTTCAGCACCTAAGGACTTTGGGGAGATTCAACGCTTAAGGATTTTGGCCTTCTTTACTCACAATTTTCTCTAAGTTCTCTGGAGAGTAAAGTTTCTGAACTCCCAAAATGGATGATGGAGCTCTCTATTTATAGATTTCTCTAAGGTCCCCCAAGTGGGCTTGGGCCTGACCGTTGGACTAGGCCTGATAGACTTTGGGTTAGGTCTCTTAGATTGTGCATGATTGACTTTGGGCTTAAACTCTCTGGTCTGACCTTTATTGACCTTGGGCCTAGACTTTGCTGGATTAGGGCCTCCCATTTGGGCTTTATCTAAAATTGGCTCAAATTTCATATAACTCAATTACATATTTGGATTTGTCTTAATTTAATTTAGGGATACTTGCAAATTTAAATACTCTCTAATTAAATAAATAATTTTGTCGCTAATTTTAAGTAATGACATGACAATTTCTGATTGACCAAAATTTTTAGTCGAACACACCCCAAAAGCTTAAGTTGATAGGTTATGGTAAATTTAATTATATATCAACACTTTAACACCCCTCATTTGTGGGCTTGGAAATTTGTGAAAGGCCCAACAAGTGGAAATCAATATTAATTGAGGTGGAAACAACTTTGCATGGGTTTGAACACAGGGCATCCTGCTCTGATACCATGTTAAATCACCAATCAACCTAAAAGCTTATTCCATGTTTAACTAATAAAAATAAGATTGTTATCTTTCTATTTAAACTTTTTATCACCGAACCTATCTAATAAACACGATTTTCAATTCTCAAAATAAATATAATAAACAAGTTTCATTCCTTTAATAAATTTAAATTCATCTATGAGATAAAAATAAGGTTAAAATACTATTTTGATAATTGTACTTTGGGACTCATTCTATTTTAGTTCATATATACTTTCAAATATTCAAATTTAGTCCTTGTATTTTCAATAAATATTCAAATTAGTTCTTATTATTAATTTGAAGATACTTTTTATAATCATAATAATCATTTGGTAAAATAATAATAATCATTTTCATAAAGAAAAGACACCATGTTAGTATGTTTTCAAAATTTATAAAGCGAAGGCTAATAGAGACTAAATTTATTTTATGAAAGTTAACTATAGACTAACAATAGAGACTATTTTTAAAATTATTAAAAGTACAACAATTATATTTGAACATTTGAATATATATGAACGAAAATAGAATAAGTCCCAAAGTATAAGGACCAAAATCATATTTTAACCTAAAAAGAATATGAATTGAGTTTTTGATATATATATCAATAGGATAGAATTAGTTAAAGATATTTTTAAATTTTTGATAAATTGTTTTTAGAAAACTAATTTCATATAAAGAAATTTAACTCAATTTTAGAAAATGGCCTATTTCAGTTTCATGTTTTTTCTAGTATATTTATTTTGATAATTCAATTAGATTTTCTTTTTTAATTTAAATTTATGTATATATAAAGTCATATTTTTAGTTTCTATATTAAACAAATCGATATCATATCCAATGGCTTTTTCTAGTTCAGTAATCAATATTACATGACTTGAATATTGTATCAACGCATCTAAAATTACATTTATATGAACTTGTGCCCCCTGACATAAAATCTTGTATCCACCACTACATGTCCCTAATAACTATTAGATACGTATTTGAAGTATTTTTTCTTAGTTCCTCTTTCATACATTAAATAGTAAAGAACTGTCATCTATATTGTGGCAACCTTCTTCAATAATTTATTGAGTTTTAAATTTGGATTTTTTTTTCTTTAAATTAGAACTTTTATCTCTCTTCTCCCTGGAGAGGGGAGAATTATTTTTTTGAGTTCAACAACATGTGAAGGTGGAGAATTCGAAATTCTGATCTTTTAGTCAATGGTATATGCCTTAATCAGTTGAGTTATGCTTAAGTCGATATTTTTTTTACAATTTTTTGCCACATTACTTAAAATAATATTATAAAAATAACTTTTTTTTTTCATATCAATATTTGAATGAAGTAAAAATTTCCATGTCTTCTTTTTGGAAAATAGAGCTAATAGGTACCAACATTATTAAGTATTTTATAACCTCGGGATTTAATTGGGAACTTTTCTTCAAGTTCTGGCCAAGAATGTATTTGTTTATTTTTTTTAAAAAATACAATTAATTAAAAAATTATTCTCAAATAGTTTAAAGGGAAAAAAATAATAATGACAATATATCTAACTTTATTATGTGCACTACATGTCTACTAAATAACTTTTCTTTTGTACTAAAAAAGAATTTTAATAACTTTAGATGAATACAATAATACAACTATATGGGACATGAAATAATAAAAAGAAAATTGGAAGAGATAATTAAATTGACATCATAGTTCAAGAACTAAAACGATGTTGTTTATTTTCATTTCATATTGATTTGTAAAACTACTGTTTTTCTCACTAAAGATGACGTTGTTTTGAGAGAGAAAATTAGCAGCACTATAATTTTTCTTTTTAGTTGAACAACATTTAGAGATGAGAGATTCAAACCTTAGACCTCTTGATCGAAGGTACATGCCAATCACAGTTGAACTAAGCTCACTTTGGTAGCAACACTATAATTTGAGATAAGAAAAACACATTAGCTATAGATAGTCTCAACTTTAAAAAAAATAAAATAAAATTGAGACTATCCATAGCTAATGTGTTTTGGTTATCTCACATTATAGTCTCAACTCTTAAATTTTAAATTTAAGTTATAAATTTAATCATTTCTATTAAAAAGATCTACGTTTCTTTAAAAAAGTTTAAACATAACATGGACAACAATAATAGAAAATTGGAAATAGATCCTCTTATAGAAAGGAAGAAGCTGAATATTTGGAAAAATATTTTTCAAAATAGTTTCTAAGAACCTAAGTTAAATAAATAAAATTCCTTCTATAACATGATGTTAATGTGCACTTGAATCACATTTTTTCAATGTTGCCAAAAGAATTTTCAATTGTTCTAGTACGATATATTTGTGAGAATAAACTAAAAAATAAAATAAAATAAAGTTTCCAAAATGGTTTCAGAAATAATTTTCTTTTAGTCTTTTGATAGCACACAAAAGTGTGCTATTTTTAGGTTTATATTCTTGCTAGTTTGAGGTGTTAAAGTGTACTTTCATCTACGTAATATATTCAATTTGTAGGTTTCGATCAAATTGAGCAATTGGGAAAGATAATTGAGTATTTGCAGTGCAAATGCATGTTTCAGAGCAATGGAGATAAGAAGACTTTAAGTTGTAGTAATGGAACCCGAGAGGACAGCGTTGAGACTTTGTCCATAGCGTCTCAACGCTGTCAACGCAGTCAAGCAAAGCTCACATTCTTGAAGGAGAGGCGTTGAGACACTACTTTTGGGCGTTTCAACGTCCAAAACACGTGCCTGGGTAATTGCCATCCATAGCGTCTCAACGCTGCGTATAACGTCTCAACGCTACCCCAATTTTCCTTCTTCATTGTGCGAATTAGGTTACAGCGTCGAGACGCTGTCCCTATCGTCTCAACGCTATCCCGATGATTATAAATATAACGTTTTGGCTACGAATTCGGGGAGACCATTTGGAGAGGAACCAATGTGAATTCGATTTTTACCTCATAGTTGGGATTAAGGGATCACTCTTGAGAGCTAAGGAAGACATTCAAGGCTCGTGATCAGGACATTTCATGACAGGAACGAGTGTGGCACGCGTCAGAGAGTTTTTTCCTTCTTCCTTATTTATTTTGTTGTTTTTGTTTTTAGATGTTTACTTGAGTTTTAACCTGTAATTGGTGAATTTTGAGAGATTGACTCTTGTCTTGAACTTGGTTTGTTTTCTTTTGTTTGGTTTATTTTTAGAGATATTTATATTATAGCAATTTATTTATGCATTTTGGAGAGTTTTGTTTAATCGTTTGGCTAAAGTTTAGTTTTGATAAATTTGGGTTTTAGCTTGAAAAAGAAGGACTCGAATTTATATTTGAATGTATAACTGTTAGTGAATTCTTGCATGGGAATGGAGTTTTTGCTTATAGAAGCCAACAAAAGAACTTTATTTAATGTCATGTTTAGTTATAAAAATAGACTAGAATGTTGATTTATCACTAAGCATGAGGTTTAGTTGGGCTTGGAAAAGTCAACTAATAATTTGGGTAATTTCTTGGCTTATAATTGTTATTTATGTAAATTATCTCTTTTATATAACCAAATTGGTTTTACGGAATTAAATCATTGTTTCAAGAAGGTTCCCTCTAAAAGTGTCTCCAACCTTGTAAATAGTTATTTTAGGTTTTAATTTGATTTTCATCTATTGTTGGTTATCTAGATAAAATTGAGCACTAGTAACTATGGTACTTAATTAAGCTAAGAAATCCAATTCTTGAGATCGACTCTGGCCATTACTACTACAAAATTAGAGGTCTAGTTAATAATTATTTTTGATAGAGCCTTCGACAAGCTTTTTATCATCTTTTATTGACCAAAAGAAAGAAAAAAAGAAAATTAAAACTCTCAAATATTTAAAAGGGAAAAAGTTGGTGACTGTACCATCTCCATGATCTTTACCTTATCTAGCTAATGTGAAACTTTAGTCACATACCATTCGAGTCTCTCCTTAAATAGTCATCTATCCATGCATCTTTCTAGCTTCAACGAGTGTTTGCTCTTATCCAGGCTAGCTATTCTTCTTTGAGGCACACCGCCTATCTAATAGAGCTTAACAACAGATTATTTGGACTATGTCATTGGGGTTTACCATCTTTGTTAGCCACTCGGGATTGCACACAGACATGGCTAAATTTGGGACATGGCTCTGATACCAATTATTATGGCCATACTCTGCCAACCATGTGACACTATGATTTAGACTCGATCATGGCCAGCCTTAAGGGCAACTCTATCACTAATGCTTTTTAGTGACAATCTTTATTACCTGCACAATCATCAACCTTAATAAGATTCAACAGTTTTCTTTTCAACAATGGACCCATAACAAGGATGGGTGAAGCTAGAAAACTTTATATATATATATAAAGATAAATTAGAGAAAGGATAGCATGTTGAAGTAACCATTTTTAAATGAAGTGTCCAGGTGTGATGGGTTATGGTAAATTTAATTATATCAACACTCTAACACTCTCTCTCACTTGTGGGCTTGAAAATTTGTAAGAGTCCTAACAAGTGGAAATCAATATTAATTGAGGAGGAAATGACATTACAGGAATTCGACTCCTGCTTTGATACCATGTTAAATTACCAATAAATTTACTGGACTTTTGTCTCAGAGAGGAAAATGATTTTGGGTTGTTGTTAATTGTTTTACTATTCATATTCCCCTTTTCTGTTTTCATTTGTTCTTAAGAATGATTGACGTTTCTTCTAAAATAATTTTATGAAATTTACTCTCACAATAGGGTTTGTTTCTGATTTAAAAATTAAACAAAAGTTTGTAAATTAATAAATAAGTAATTCTTCTATTTATTTACTATCTTAAATAGTAATTTGATATGATATGAAATATGTTAGAGTAAGGCATTTATTAATTAAGGAGCTTTAAGGATTAATGTTCCCACAAATTGTTCATTGGAAATAATTATTACAATATAATATAAAGAGCTCAAAGATAATAGTTTAAAATTAAGGGTGTGTTTGGGATTGTAGTGAGAACACGTAAAAATAATTCAGAAAAAATCTTTACCATTTACGGTGTTTGGTAAAATTGATTTTTTTGATTTTCAGAAATAATTCAGCTCTTTTGATTTTCAGAAATAATTCAGAAATAATTCAGCTCTTTTGATTTTCAAAATCTCTTCAATTGTAGCTTTTGATTTTAATTTTTCGTCAAATGCCTTTTTTTTTTTTTTAAACAATTTCTCTAGTCACTAATATCATTCTGTATATTATTTGTTTTTACGCAATTAATTCCTCTGTGCAACTCCAACATTACTAAACTTGAAGCAAATTCAAGTGAAAATTCTTCTTCTTCTAATTTTCTTCTTTAGATATTTTGTGTTATTTAGACTTTTTTTTTCCTGTCTTTCTTGCTCTAGTTCTAGTGGACCCATACATTTGGATGAAAAATTAGAAAAAAGAAAAAGAGAAAAACAAATTTATATAAATCTAGAGTTGCAATCAATAATTTTTTTATCTCTTTCCTTCATTTTGGTTGTGAATTCACCTTAGAAAACCAAAATCAAAATTCGTTTTTTATTTCACTTCGCAGTTTATCTCTTCTCTCACTCTCACAACTCAAATCTCCAATCATCACTTTTCATTCTCCTAATTTTGCCTACTAATTCTCCATCAATATCTTTTTCTAGGGGTTTCCATTTTGTAGTGAATTTGTGTGGTATTTATTATTGCATTTGGGATCACAATCTTGTTGAATCTAATTTATGGATTGCTTGCTTTCTACTATCACGATTTGGTTTAGGTGTATCTCTTTGAATTGGTATATACAATGTAATTTATGAATAAAAAACTCAATCTTTTTTTAGAAAAGATTTTAGAAAGAGAAATATGGTTTAAACATTTTTAATTTTTTCTTTAGCCTTTTATCATATAATTTAAAGTAATGAAAAATATATAATTTTTAATTAAAATTATAAAAAAATCTAAATTATTAAATTATAACAATTCATATATTTAATATCAACATATAAGGGGGTGTTTGGGGCTCCAATTACCGTGGGTTTGAGTGGGTTATTATAGCCCACTCGGTGTTTGGGCCTCATGTTAAAATAACAGCCCCTTAGGTTATTGATAATCCTCGTTTGTCTACAGTACCCATTAATGGTTATTGATGATTATCCCCGTTTCCCGACTCTCTTTCCGCCTCTCTCCTTCTTGGTTTCCCAAAGTCTCCTTCTCCTTCATCCTTTCGTCTTTGCTTCGTCTACTGCCTCATCGCTTCGTCTTCGTCAAGGCTCTTCTGTTTGTCTTCTCCCTTATCGCTTCGTCTTCTCCCTCATATGTTCATGGTTTCATCTTCTTCATTCGCTCTCTCCCTCATCGATCGATTTCGTCTTCTCCCTTTTTCTATGTAGATCTACTGTTTTTTAGGTTTTCAGATCTGTATTTTTTTTTACCAGATCTGAAAACCTCTCCATTCCCTATTTCCTTCGAACGATTTGTAGATCCATGGTCTTTTTAGGTTTTCAGATCTGTGTTTTTTATCAGATTTGAAAGCTTTTCGACTATCTCTTTTCTCTTCGACATTCTCCATCATCGACCTCACTCCTCTTGCCGCTTCAAAAAAATCGATCCATCCCTTGCCGCTTCCTGTCGATCCTCTGTTTCGGTGAGGCTGCATGTTTTATTTGATGGTGGTTGTTGGGAGAACGCTAGGTAGGGGATGCATGGATCGATTTTTGGAGCTTGGTAGGGGGACCAACTTCGAAGGTATGTTTTCTTTTCCTTTTTAGGCCGGCCGATGATGAGTCCAACTTGTTGATTTTTTTTTTTTTTATCGTATTGCTTCTCTCTGATTTACCCTTGTTGCTAACTACTATTGGATCTTCATTTTTTCATCTGATCTTCATTGTTTCTCTCTGATTTACCTTTGTTGCTAACTATTATTGGACACTGTCATCACTGATTTTACTGCCTGTTTTTAGCAATTTGTTGTATACAACTTGCTGGAATATTATATACTTGCATTGATGCAGCCATCTGTTTCTCAATTTTTTTTATGTTACTTTCATTGAATGGTCTGTTTGCTCCTAATGAATGAATTTCATATATCTGATTTTTTTATGTTACTTTCATTGATGCAGCCTGTTTTTTTTATGTTACTTTCATTGAATTTTTTTTTTGTTGATTTTCTTGTTAATATGAGAAATTCAATTACTCCTCATGAATGAATTTCATATATCTGAGGCCGGTTTGTCTATGCTTTGTTTTTTTTTTCAATACTCATTCTGTTTGCTCCTAAATCTCACCATATGTTGTATGAGAATGTGAGTTTCTGTTCTGTTATAAAATTTTAGTTTAGTTTTGTATTTTGTTCATATTCATGCTACTATGAGAAATTGAAATACTCCTCATGAATGAATTTCATATTTCTGAGGTCGGTTTGTGTATGCTTTTGTTTTGGTCAATACTTGTTTTATTTGCTCTTAAATCTAACCATACCTTATTGTGTCATAATTGTTGTAGTTGGGTTGGAAGGTGGTTGGTTTGTATTAAATGAGTCATGTCAATGTCTTTTCCCACTTGTTTTTCATAATTACTTTGTATTGATAACTTTTGTACTTACAACGTTTTTTTTATTTTTTATTCTCTATTGTTATTTAATATTGTGGTTAGGTGCACTTATGATAATAAGTGCACCAATGTCTTTTTGTCAACCACCACCCCCCATCTCCTCTTTAAATATGTTCTCATTTTATTCAAAAGCTTGAGGACAACCATACTCTCCAAACTACTTCTCCCTAAGGCAATTTGTGAGTGTCATTCTCTTTTACTCATATATTTCCTTCAAATTTTCTTCTTAATCTTCATTCATATCTTTCCCTATTCCATTCTACTTTACTTTCTTACTAATGCATCATCTCTTTCAATTATAGGGTTGAAGTCCTTTCAAATCCAGCACGTTCTCCTCACTGTTGATCGCTCCTTACCTCTTCTAAGGTGACACGTCCTCTTCTTCTACAAGTTTTATTATAGTAAACTTAAGTACTAATTTTCTTTTGTATGTCTTAACAGGGTCAAAACTAGTACATTGGTCCACCTTAGTTCGAGGTTTGTTTATTTTAAAGCACGGACATTTGCTTATGTATATTCAGTTTGTTTATGAGAAAAATATCATTTGTGTATGTATATTATGTTTGTTTATAAGAAAAATACTATTTGTGTATGTATTTCTTTATATGGAATGTTTGCTTATTTGTATATTCACTTGATTGATTTCTTAGTATTAGTGTAACAATGTGTTTTTTTGGGGAAAAAAAACCTTGCTAATGTACTATTTGTATTAATTGGACAAAATTATTTATTTTAAAGGTGAATGTAATTTGATTATGTATGGGTTTTGTTGTTATAATCGACTTCATGTTATTTTAAAGGTGAATGTAATTTGATTATAATGTAATGGGATTAGAATGAAAAAAAAAAAAAAGCTTTCTTAAAATATTATTTTATATGTTCTTTGAATAAATGGTTTTTATAAAATTGACCATGATTTTTCACTCCAACAAGCTAAAATGAATGAGTAAAATGAATATATTAAACGGGAAACAAAGTTAATTTATTGAAACAAAAATATGGTTAATACTCCAATATTTGCTTATTTGCAAAGTCATGTCTTAGAGCAAAAAAAAAAAAAGGTTAATTGATGCAATTATTTTTTCTAAATTAAGTAACAATAAGAAAAAAAAAATGGTTAGATTTTTTCCAATATGTTTTTTGAATTCAATCAGCAAGCCCTAAAAATAAATCAATGGATGACAAAGTTGTTTTTAAGAAAATTACGTTTTGCAATATGATTTTTAACAAAATAATACGATATACTTTTTAAATAAGAGATTTTTCTAGTACAATTTATATCATAGGAGAGTGACCAATTTATATCTTATTTAGTTAGATAAGAGAATTGATAAGTTCATTTTATATATATTTATTATATCTTGTTTAAGTTGTTTTTAGTTAGTTTTCTTTTAGTTTTTGATTTCTAATTCTTGTATTTCTTTTATTTTTATAGGTGTTCAAAAGTTGTATTTTGAAGGTCATGTTTGAGGACTTTTTGGAGGACTTTCAGGTTGAAGTCTAAAAAAACAAAAATAAACAAAAATAAACAAAAAAAAAAAAAATTCTCGGGGGCCCAAACCGGCGCCTAGGCGCTGCAAACTGAAGCAGTTGGACAGAATGCCAGTGCCTAGGCGCTGTCCACGGTGCCTAGGCGCTACGTCGCGGCCTTAACTTTAAATTGGGTCGATTTTTATCATTTGGGTGTGGATTTTTAGGTTTTTTTAGGGCAGAAAGGGACGACAAACAGAGCAAAAGAGGGAGAACGACCAAGGAGAAGAAATTTGCACATCTTGGAGGTCTTTAACAACCAAAAAGGAGTGGAGCTAAGCTTAATTTGTTTCTATTTCTGTAACGACCGGTTTATTTAGAAGCATTAATTTTGAAATTTTGGAAATCAAGTTGAATTAATTTCTTAAATAAGTATATTGATTTTGGGGTTAATTTTAAATTTCATGGTTTAAAAGGGCAAATTTGGAAAGCAATGATTGGTCAAAGGGCATTTTTGGAAATTGGAAAGTTGTTTTTAAAAAAAATAAATAAAATAAAAGAGAAAATAATAAATAAAAAGCCCATCCTTATCCACTATATTTTTTTATTTTTTATTTTTTTTTATTTGTATTTTTTATTTGTATTTTTTTATTTTTTTTCTTTTTCTCTTCTTCTTCATTCTTTTCTTCTTCCTCCCGATACTCTCTCCCTCACCGAACTCTCTCTCTTTCTCTCTCTCTCTCTCTCTCTCTTGTCACCCGAACACCCACCCATCTATTCTGATTTTTCTTCTTCCTCTCCCACCTTGAATACCCATCCACCTTGTTTCTTCTTCTTCTTCTTCGTCTTCCTCGTGTTGTCGCTGCCACACGCCCAGTCGCCGCAGACTCTCTTTCAGTTCCTCGCCGATCAGCCAGTTGCGGAACGAAGCTTTAGCCGCACGTCGTCGTACTCACGCTTTCGTCCAGCTCGCGCCGCCGGCCACCTCCATCTCTCTCTCTCTCGATTTTCTGTACATACAGCAACAGGGGTGCCGGTTTTGGGCCAAATTTCCAGCAAGCTTGGTGTTCGATCAAGCCGTGTATAGGTTCGGTTGGAGTGGGTAAGTGTTTGAATGACGATTCGAAGTAATTTTTGGGTTGTAAGATAGAATTGAAGGGCTCATTTAGTAAATTGAAACTAACCCATAATGTTTTGGATTTTAATCTAGAATACCCAATGGGATTGAAGGTCGAATTAGGAGAATTTGGAGCATTTAAGCTGCTGTCCAGTGGGCTTTGGTCTCGATTTTGGGGTAAGTTCTCCTTGGATGTTATGGATGTTATGGTTATCATCTTAATTGAAGTTAGGAATGAGATTGGAGATAGTTGGCACATGTTTTAGGAGTTTTTGATGTGTTTTAAGGATTGTTTTAAGTGTTTTATATTTTACCCATAATGCGTAGGCCGTTGTTTGACGATTCTGGATCAAGTATGTGAGTTTGAGCCGTTTTGAACCTTGGAGTAAATGTAAGTAGTTATTTGGATTTTAAGCCCCTTTAAGTTCCTAAATGCTTTAGATTTATGTTTGATAAATTGCGAATTGTGAAAGCATGCTTGAACGTGATGTTCGTGAGGTATGTAATGGAGGGTGGTTATATTTGGAAGTTGCTTGAGCTAGAAATGGCCTAAGTTGTGGTTATAAAGGGAATGGGGGTTTAAAGTTACAAGTTCATTCTAGTTAATATGTGAATTAATTTAAGAATTTGCCTAAGGTTGTGATTGGTTGAGTTTGGGCGTATTTATGGTGTTTTACGAATAATCAATGGTTACCTAAATATGGATATGTGGAAGATGGTGTGATTGGTTGAACTATCCTAAGTTGTTCTTGAGCTTAAGTTACTTAAGTATGTGTCAAAATAGTAATAGGGGAATGATTTACTTTAGAATGCTCAAGACTATCGACTCTAGTATGATATCCAAAAAGGTCTAGGTTGTGTGTTATGTTTACTGTGCGCAACTCATTATAGTTTGGTTATAAAAGTGAGCCTTGGAATACCTGAATGATCATAAGTGGTTAAGCAAGAGTCTACATGTGATGTTGAGATATTTGACATAGTTTAGAATGTTTGAAACACTTAAGTGGTTGGCTAAAGTTTAGCCTTCTTGGGATATGGATGAGTTAATCGTGTGCAGGGCGCCGGAGTTGTTGGTTGAATTAGTGGTTGAAGTAGAATACCTTAAGGGCATACAGTGACCAATGGTTGTCTTAGATTCTAGTGTGTTTAGGGGAGTGGATTCTGGATTAAATAATTGGAGGGTAATATGCCACTGGCACAAGTATGGCTATAGTTATGCAAAGTGCTGATTTAGGAATGTGGTGTCAGGGCGAAAGTCCATACTTGAGATTCGGGTTTGTGATCTATGGCGAAAAGTCACTATGATGAGATTGTGATTGTTTATGAAAGGTGGGCCTGGGTCATATGCTACGAATGACTTCTTAAAAGAAAGAGAAGTGGATTTGGCCTAGAAAGTAAGTAGCCTTTCGGATTTGTCCGTTAGGATTTGTGTTCGCCTATATATATATATATGAGGCGTAAGACGTTGTAAATGTTGGACAGGCTTGAGGGTGGCTTTCCCTCTTTGCTTGTGTGAGTTAGGGAACATTTTTCCCATTGTGTGTGCTTGTGAATTTCGGGTCGGTTTGTGATTGTGAATCAGTCTTGATGGATGAATTTGGTATGATAGATGACTCGAAAGGTTCCAAAATCGTTGTGAAAGTACAAGGCCCGTTAGATTGGTGCTACCCACCCTATCTCTGTCGTTTCGTGCGAGTTTGTAAGCCTAGAACGTATGTGATGTGATGAGCATAGGGGATACGTTTCCCTAATGCCTGTGAGCTAGCTTAGGGGTGATTCCCCACTGTGTTTAGCATAGGGAATGCGTTTCCCTATTGCCTGTATGCTAGCTGAGGGGATGTGTTCCCTGGTTGCCTGTGTGGCTATCATGATGTGATGAGCATAAGGAATGCGTTCCTTATTGCCGATGAGCTAGCTTAGGGGTGATTCCCCATTATGTTGAGCGTAGGGAATGCGTTCCCTAGCGCCTGTGTGCTAGCCTAGGGGTGATTTATCTATTAAGATGAGTGTGAGGGTTATAGACCTTCACAGGTTTGGGTTCTAGGTTACAGGACTCGCAGGTATGACACGAAGTTAGGGTCAAGTAGTAGTGAATGTTGCGGAAGGATATGGACTTTTAGAATAACAAAAGGAAGTACTTGAAATCTAAGCACGAGTGTGAGAAAGAGCAGTTTTCTTCTTGGTATGGTTTCTTTAAACATTGGACCCTTAAGTGGGCTACTTACTGAGTATGTTTATACTCATCCTTGCTACTTTGTTTGTTTTGCAGATTGTGCACATTCTCGGGGTGGATGACGCAAGCGACGACTTGACTAGACTATGGAGGCTCCACCAAATTTCTTTCCTATGTTTAGCCTTTAGTTTTGTTTCTTTGTTCCCTGTTGTTTGTCGGTCTGTAAAGTTTAAATATTCTTTACCTTCGTGTGTCTAGTTAGAAGCTTTTAGATTTGGTTGTCTGTTAATTGAGCTCAGCATCATTTATCGTAGTTTGGTGGATGCTGAGTCTGTGATCTGAAACATAGAAGTGTTTATATCTCTTTCCAGGTCTTTGTAAAATTTTGGTTTCTTGTAGTTATGCCGTCATGCTGCCGAAATTTCGGACATGAACGAGGTAACTAGGTCGTGCTTTCGCGTTTAGAAAGTCGTAGGAATCCGGGTCGTTACAAATAGCAAGTGCATGAGAACATGGAATTTCATCGTGATCCCAAACACGACAACTACACGACTTGGAATCCAACTTTACCATGAATTGATTATCTTTATCAATTACTTTATATTCAAAATTGCTAATGGGATCAACCTGGAAAAAAAAAACATAATCAACAAGATATGAATATCAAACCACTTTTATGTGATTTAAATCACTTCTGCACTAAACTATCAATGATAGAAATCTATATCTAATTTACTTAAGTAACGATTTGTCTATTTATTAATAAGTGGTGTACTAAAAAGGAAGCCATGAAAATAATAAAAAATTCTTATTGTGAAACTTCTTCATTTATCACGTTCTTTTCGTAACTCTATCTCAGCCCAAGTAGTCAAAATTGACTTCAACTTTGATGTTGCTTTACTTCGTTGATAAAACCACTTTTGCAGTGTGTCTCTAATCAAATTAAGTAGTGCTGCAACAGGTAAATCTCTCGACTCTTTGAAACGTGAATTTATGCTCTCTGAATTATTTGTAGTCATCATTCTATATCTTCTTCTTCGAGAATATGCTCGAGCCCACTTTTCAAAACCAACATTACTAAGATATCCTCGTATAGTAGGATGTATTAATTCCATCAATCTCATATTGAATTCAAATTCATCCACTGTATAAGCTCTTGTGCAATTTTTATAAATCTTATCTATCAAAGAATCTTTATATGACAGTTTCAAATTTCTCAAAAGATGTTGCATACAAATACAATACTCAACCTTTGGAAAAATAGACAACACAGCTTTTGGGATACTTAGATGTCTATTAGAGACAATAACAAAAATTTCTTGATCCCCAGAACTATTCTTTATGTTTTCAAAAAAACCATTTCCATGATACATCATTTTTTGAATCTACAATGTTGAAACTAAGAGGAAAATTTTGATTATTACCATTAGTAGTTGAGGCCGTCAATAGAGTTCCAACAAATTTACACTTCAAGAACGTGCCATCCACAGATATATTAGGCCTACAATGCTTCCAACTCTCAATAGATGAACCAATAACCATAAAACAGTACTTAAAATGACCCTCTGCATCAATTTCAAAGGCAGTGTATGCATTTGCAAAAATTGATGGGAATCTATCAGAGTTTATCAGAGATATAAGTCTATCAGACTGTTAGTGATATGAGTCTATTAGAGATAGAAGTCTATCATACTATTAGTGATTGAAGTCTATCATTGATAGACTTATATCACTATTAAATACTAAACTTTGTTAAAAAAGAAAACAAAACAAAACTACTTTCACATGCTTCATTCATGCTAAAATAAATAGGGTATATGACTCATTAAAAGAATAAAACAAACATGGATTCATTTCTTTTAACTTCATGAAAAACTTTGGAATCAAGCCATAGGATTCAGTTGCATCACCATTTAGTGACTTTAAAATGTATTCTTTTGCTCTCCAAGCTTTGTAATACCTAACATTTTAACACCAAGTTTTGTGCGCACTTCAAACATAATTTCTTTCAGAGTCGAAAGATCAGAAGAGCTAAATCTAAATTCATCTTTCAAATAATCGCCAATTAAAAATGAAGAAGCTTGTCTATGAGAAGCCTGAATATTATTTATAGAACAATCATGACTAGAAACATACTTCCTAAGCATCCACAATTCACTGTTCTTATAATGAGATGCCTTGACATACCATTGACAACCCCCTTGGACGCATTGAAACTCAAGTGATTTTGAATTTTTTTCTTCAAGTCCTAAATTCAAAATTCTTCTTCACATCTATAAAGGAAAAACACTTTGATGGAATTTCCTTACTTGCAAACACATCCTTTCCCTCCAAATCACCATCCATGTGAATATTTGTTATGACTCAAAAATCACAAGCAATTCTAAAAGAAGAAGAAGAAGAAGAAGAAGAAGAAATAGATAACAACATGTCACTTCCATTAGTAATTGTACTAGAAGACCCTTTCAAACAAAAATAATTAACATGAGCAACTAAAGGATGTCTTGTATTTTGATGTCTCACTAGAGTTAAAAACCAAGCAACATCCTTATCTTCATGAATTTTAATCACATTCTGAATATCATTCATACCATAACCCAATAAGATCAAAAATTCTATAAAAGAAATACAAGCATCCAATCGAACTTCTTTCACAATTAAACTGACAAAATCCTCAAAACACATTATATCATCAAACCAAAACTGTAGTAGTCTTGTAACTCTCATAACAATTTTTCTCATTCCATTGTCCACTATGAAAAATGGCTATTGGAAGCTTAACCATAATTTCAAATTACTGCAAAAATAATAATAATAAGAAGAAGAACATTAAGTAAGTCAATGTCATAACAGTACATTATTGTGATTGAAGTCTATCACTGATAGACTTCAATCAAAAGACACAAGCTACATTGTGTCATGATTAAAGTCTATCTGTGATAGACTTCTATCACAAATACTTCAATCACAAGTGAATTCGTATTCAAGCTAATTTCATAATAACTCACGAGGGAAAAATACCACGATCTATGCTTTAACCTCCCAGCCTTCATGAAGAAATACAGTAAAATTATTTTAGAAATAATTCTCCATAATCTCAACATAAAACTACATGTATAAACAGAGAAAAAAAAAATTCAACTTTTTTCTCTTTTTCAAGCCATCTCACTAAGGCAATACCTTGAATGAAGCAAAAATTAATTTCCATTGAAGATCGAAAGAAGAACGATTTGATTTGAAAACGTATACATCTAAATACATAATCTAAATAAAAGCATTCCAAATTTGTTCTAAAAGTAATCGCATACATCTCAAAATTGAAGATCGCATCAAAAATTGATTTCCATTGTTCAAGTATACATCTGAAACAATCGAAAGGGATTGACATCGGTTGAATCCACAATTTTCAACGAGCGCAAATTTCTACTCTTAAACTCCAAGGCTTGCAACAATTTTTGGAATTGTTGGAAGATTTTTGCTATTCGTATGCAAAAAAAATGAAGAATCTTCTGAAAACCTAAACAAAAACCTCAAATTACGGCAATTTAATCACAAATAGGAGAAGAAGAAAAAATAGGAGAAGAAGAGAACCTAAGCGAATGAGGAAAAAGAAAGAGGAAAAAGAAAACCGGAGGAAACCAAATAGGAGAAGAAGGAAACTACGGGAAGAAAGAGGAAAAAAAATCGCGCATTTTCAAGGGTAAAATGGGAATTAAAAAATGTTATTTAAAATATTTGCCATATTTGCAAATCTGTTTAAAACTTGCTATATTTGCAAATAAGAAACCGTATTTTGGTACCCATTACAATTTTTTCAATTAAAATATTGTTAATAAATAACTCTTAAAAGGTAATTTTTTCGACAAGATATATATGTTAACAACATTTTTTAAATGTCATAGAAATTCTATTGATGACAGTATTTTAGTGTCAAACAAATGCTTTCTTTGATAGTTTTTTGTTGTCAACAAAAAAACATATCGTGACATTCAAATAGTTTCGAACGTCACAAAAACACTAATAATGACAATGAATAGTTGTCACCTAATAATTTCTATGACATTGATGAACCATTAGTGTAAAATCATTGACAATGAATAGTTAATTAAATTTGGATTTCAAAGTTTTCATGGTATACTTTCTATAACTAAAACTTCTAAAACAGTGTAAATTTTGATTCTTAAGTGTTCGTTATAAAATTTAACATTAGTGTAAAATCAACAAATTAAAGAATTCCAACCTCAAGAAGCAAACCATTTAATCTAAGAAGAAAAGTCTGACTACCACAAAACAACTAAAAGAATCAACATCACAAAACAACTAAAATATTACAAGACAAGAAGTAAAAGTTAATCTAAATCATTCTTTTCAACAAGATAAACTAAATCATTCTTTAAATTGAATTCATGAATTTCTTATCCCATCCTCTCATGCCCAAAACGGACAATGTTTGAGCAAAAGGGTGAAGGGTAGAGTAGAAAAATTAGAGCAAAGAAGCGAAATATTCATAATTTTTTAGGGAAGAAACTAAGAATGAAGCATGTGAATCAATTAGAAACTCACACCCATCCTTTTGTAACCACTAGATTGTATATGTGTTGGCAAAACTACAGCCATAAATTTAGGAGATGCAACTAATATAAATAGAGGTGATATCTTAGAGTTTGTATTAAGTCAAAAAGCTAGAAGTTACCAATAACACAATCTCTTTCTCAAAAATCTATCTTTCAAGTTTAACCTCAAATCTCCTAAAATTTCTTTCCAACACAAATTCCACTGAACTTACACCCACTTAAAAATCCAAACACAAACAGCTTCTTAGGAACCATACACAATGTAACAAACGAAGACTAGCTTGGACTGACCTACAACTGGAGTCTGAAATGACGAAGGAGGCGGAGGCACTGTGGTCGGCGCCGGACGAACGAGCTGGAGGAGGAAGAAAAAAAAGAATTAAAATCCCAAATATATCTCGACGGTTCATTGAATAGATCGTGGGTACAACAATTTGAAGCTAATTGGAGCATGGGTCAAGAAATCAGAGTGGTTTGAGGTCCAATTTCGAATGGGTCTAGCTGGAAAATCGTGCATTTGTGTGGGTGTCGAAGCTACAGGTTTGTTCGTGAGTCAAAATGCTCAAGTTCGCGGGAATCGCGTGGGTGAGGTGCTGCAAACACCGTCAGCTTGCTGCTACAGTAGGCATCTCGTCGGAGAAGGAAAGGCACGAGGTCGTAGTGCTCCTGGGTCGAAATCGCCAAAGACAAAAGGGGAAACGTGCACCTGCATATCTGGGCTTTCGTGGGTCACCACACGTCGGCACTAGTGTCGTTCGCTGGGGCGGTGTTGGAGGTGACATCGCAGTAGTGTTAGTAAGGGGGTCGACGACCGGAGGTTTCGAGAGAGATGGAAGAACATAAAAAATTAACCTTTGTGTTGATGTACATTTAGGCCCCGTTTCTTCTTGTTTCTTGTTTCTGTTTCTCGTTTCTTGTTTCTGTTTTTTAAAAACTAAAAACATAAACATTTTTTATAACTATTTATGTTTCTTGTTTCTTGTTTTTTGGTAAAAATAAAATTTAGTACATATACTATAATAAAACATATAACATGCATTAAAATAAATATAAAACAATTATAAAGAGGTTATAGTATTATATTAAGACCCAACACCTAATTAATAATAATAATAACAATAAATTTTATCCTTCAAATGTTGTTCAAATTTGATTTGCAATCTTATTTCTCACTTCAATCAATTCACCTTGAACGATTTTGACTTACAAGAGTTAGTTCAATTCGACAGATTTGTAAATTATCTAAGGTTAGACAATCGAACATACCCACATTTCTTTAATTTAATAATAAACTTTATTTTTATTTTTTCTTTAAAAATGCATTAGCCAATAATACACGCAAGTAAAATCAGAAAAAGAGAGAGAATGTATATATTTTTTTTACATTTAATGGTAAACATGAAATACATTATTAGTTTATTTATTTAATAAAAAAATAAAATCGTACCAAAAGGAAAAATAATAGAGAATTAAATAGAAAATAATAACTACAAGCTCGTTAATGTAAAGTAAAAGAAAATAAGAAAATAAGATAGAAGAGAAAAACATAAACGAAAAGAGAAAAGTAAAAAGAAAAAAAGAAAAAAAAAAGATAATGAACTATTAAAAGAAAAAAGATTATGATGAAAGAGAGAGAACGAATAGAAAGAAATAGATCAAAAAATAAAAATAAAAAAGAAGGAAAAAACAAAAAGATTAAAAAGTATTAAAAGAAAAAAATAGAATGGAAGAGAGAGAAAGAAGAGAGAGAGGAGAGATGAGTAAAAGAAAAATAGGAATACATGTATGAAACCTGAAAAAAAAACATAAACAGAATTTGAGAAACTACTTTTTGAAGTTTCTTAAAATCTGCCATTTTTTTAAAAACGTTTCTAAAAAAATTTAGAAACAAGAAACATGATGGTTTATCAAACATGTTTGTTTATTGAAAAATGAAAAACAGGAACAAGAAACAGAAAACAGGAACGTTATCAAACGAGCCCTTAGTTTTTGGTTTTTAAATTTTGAAAATTAAGTCTATAAATAATGCTTGTACCTATAAATTTTCATATTTTTTTTAATCTACTTTTTACATATGTTTTAAAAAATCAAGCCAAGTTTTGAAAACTAGAAAAATTAGTTTTAAAAAATATTCTGTTTTTAGAAATTTGTTAGAAATCAAATGTTTTCTTAAGAAAGATCAAAACCATTGTAGAGAATATAAAAACCATTATAAAGAAATTGTGAGAAAACAAGCACAATTTTCAAAAATAAAAAATCAAATTGTTATCAAATGGGCTCTAAGCTTTTTGTTTGTTTGGCTTTATTTTTTTCTTTATTTTAAAATAAAAATACTTATAAATAAAAATAAATTATTTTTAATTAATGACAGTTAATCAAAATCATCAATTTATGTGTTGAAAAGAATGTCATAAATTTTCGAAAATACAAAAATCTCCATTTTTTCTACCAAAAACGTGCCTCCAGCCATTTATGACATTTTTTTTTCTCTCTTCCCTTTATTTAGTTTGGCTATAGTGTCATAAAATGTTAAAATTGTAGTAAGTTTTTTGAGGATCACATAATTCAAAAAATATTGTTTTAAGGAAAAAAAAAAACCACTAATTTACTAAACTTATATAATCACTCACTAGTACAATTTCGGAATTTCATGACATTAAAAAATTGTCATAAGCACATTTCATGACTTTTTTTTTTTTCAGTTCTAGAAGCCCCCATAAAAGAAACTTTATACATGACGCATCAAAAAAATTGTCATAATTAACTGTTCTATGACACTTAATGGTAGTAAAAAAAAATATTTTCAAGACATTTGTTAATTGTCATAGTAAACTTTTTATAACAACTAAACATTGTCAATAAATAACTCCTAAAACCCACGTTTCTGTCAAGATATATATTAACAACAATTTTTAAACGTCATAGAAATTTTGTTAATGACAGGATTTCAGTGTCAAGCATGTTGTTTCTATGACAACAAACTAACTATGATCAAATTTGTACATCAAAACAATTTTTACACTAGGTTTCAACTAACATGGGGGAGTGTACTATATTCTTTTGCCACTAACCCAACAAAAAAACTCATCCATCAACTAATTGCAATGACTTCTTCATTTCATTGAGTTCCTGTAAGACGTAATCAACAAAACAATATTCATTTTAGGAACATAACATTTAATGATACTCAAATGATAGAATATAACATATTATCTTGCTTTATGACAAAAGAAGAGAATATAACCGCGAGGGGGGGAGTTTATCTAAATAATATATTACATCTATTTCATGAACAACTAAACACATACAAAAAATGAACACAAACACTTACTAATATTACCAAAACTTAGGAACAACATTAAAAAAAAAATCATGAACCGAACAACTAAACTTATCAAAAATGAAAATAGACAAATAAACTTACTAAGACATGGGAATATAACAACACTTACTAAACTTATCAAGACTAAGTATCATAACAACAAAACTCATCATCCCAAAACTTAGGAACGTAACAACATCTAAACTTACCATAAAAAAATGAACACAAAAACTACAACAACTACACTCATAAAAAATGAACACAAACCAATGAATTTTGGTATTTGGTTTTAGAGAATCAAACCTAGGATAACACTGTTCCTGACAACCTTTAAAACTTATGAACATAACAACAAAACTTTAAAGCGTTTTTTCCTCAAAGGTAAAGTAAATATGGAGAGGGGAGGAAAAAAAACTTTAACTCACATAATTCTTTGAAGTTGAATAAAACATAGTACAATTTGTACTTAAAGTCGCTGATGCACATGATTTGATCTAACACATAAAAAGAAATGAAAATAATGTAAGGAAGATAATTAAGATTTGAAGTATGGATAACATAAACAACTAAACTCATCAAATTAACACAAACAACTAAATTTATCAAACTTTATTGAACATAAATACAAAACTTAACGAACTTATCGAAATTCATGAACATAACTAAACTAAACTAAACTTAGCAAAACCTAAGAACATAACAACTAAACTTATCATGAACATGAATACTAAACTCATCAAACTAACATGAACCAATTAAAGTTATCAAAACTTAACCTTATGAACATAACAACAAAATTTAACTAGTTTATCAAAATTTATGAACATAACAACTAAATTAAACTAAGCTTATCAAAACTTAGAAGCATACCAACTACACTTATCACGAACATAAATACTAAATACATCAAGTTGACACAAACAAATAAAATTATCAAAACTTATGAACATAATAACTAAACTAATTATCATGAACATAAATACTAAACTCATCAAATTAACACAAACAACTAAACTTATTAAACTTATTAATATAACAACTAAACTCATCAAATGAACATAAACTAATAACAACATATATCCACTTACACTAGTAGTTAAAGCTATGACTACCATAACTATAGAATAGTCATAGCACTTCAAGTATACCAAATCAACAATATATACAAACTTTAACCAAATCTAAAATTTCAGCCTATAGATTTCAAACAACTTTTGGCCCAAACATAATTCAAATGAAAAAAAAAGTTAAAACAATAAGGTCCTACTTTCTCTTCATATACATAAGTATCATTCTCACTCACATAACACATAAATCACAATGGGCACAAATAGGATATAAATTCTACTTGTCATTAAGTGAATAAGATGAATTGGTGCATACCTTAGTCCACGTGATGTAAATAGATGATGTTAAGAATGACAAGAATGAATATTAACAGAAGAAAATCAAATACTTAAACCAAATGGGAGAAAAAAGATTTCAAACAATGTTATCATTTAAAGTGGAGCAGATATTTTGAGTTGAATTTAATAGATTATTGAATGATGATAAAATTGCCATAAAATATCTAAAAATAAGATTATCAACAAAGATGAAAAAGGTTGAGATGTTTTTCTTCATAAATAGAATAACAAGAAGATTGGGAAAGATATGTCAGACTGAATCCACAATTACTTCTTGTCCATTCCATATGAAGGTAACAACATGAGTTGGAGGTCCATCATGCCTTCGATTTTCCACTATTGTGCTATGAGATCCCAGGTAGCCCAAGCGATTGCAAGCCTGAGAAAAAATATTTTAAGAATGTATTTTAAAGCTTATAAGAAAAGAAATATAATAATGAAGGATATACATCATGTATTGTTTCAATTTGCTTCAAATCAACACAAACATTGAAAAGAATGGAGAAGGTAAACTTTATAAATAAAGGAACATCTTGTTAAAGGAAAAGAAAAGTTACTTAATAAAAGCTAATAAGTGAGACAAACCAACAAGTTAGCCAATCAATTATCCCATCCATGTAAACATTACTAAATTTCAATATTACAAATAGAAATGAAACAAACCACGATCGTCCCCAGAAAAGTATACTATAAACAAAATATCAACCAACGCAAAGGAACACAACAATAAGGAATTAAGCAAAGTAAAAATATAATAAAAATAAAAATAATATGAAATAAAAAATAACTAAGGAAAAGAAAACTCAAACCACTTGGATGTCCATCTTTGACCCGCTACACTCAAACACATTTTCCTACTCTGACATTCTCTGTCTCTCAAATTTTTATCATTACTGATATTTCAAGTTTGAAAACTTATAGATTAAGGATCAAAATCAATTTCCTATCCTGTTAGACAAAATTTGTAAGTCGAGAAACATGCTCTTTTTCATATGCATGGGATAATGAAAATTTCTTTCTTACATGCCCTTTGAAGACTTGACATGTTTAGTATAGATCTATTTTAAGATTAGAGTAATAACACAAACATACTAAAATATCAATTTATTGCAGAAACTATTTTCATTGGAAATTTTGTGTTTCCATTGGTCTTGAGGGGAAAATTTTAAGTTGGGAGAGGAGGGCATTAGAAGAATGATGTCTTCAGGGGTAAACTTGGTGATGACCTTATAAAAGAGAAAGGAATACAATTTTGAGATTAAAGAGTATCTTCTTTGATTGTTCTCTCAGAAAATGCAACACCCAGTATTTTCCTTTCATGGATGGAAGTAAAATCAAGAGAAGTGAGAAGTGTATGATACTTTGTCCCTCAACTTCTCTTCTTTTCAGTTTTCTTTCCAATTCTTGTAGATTAAATTGAAGAGCTTTCCCATTTTTCCATTGGGTTCACTGTGAGAACTTTGTTTAATAAAACATGGTGCAATTTGTACTTGAAGTCATTAATACACAGGATTTGATCTGACACATTAAAAAAATGAAAATAATGTAAGCAAGAGAATTAAGATTTGAAGTATGGATAACATATACTCAAAAGAACATAAACAACTAAACTCATCAAATTAATACAAACTGTAACGACTCGGATTCCTACGACTCTTTAAATGCGGAAGCACGACCTAGTTACCTTGCTCATGCCCGAAATTTCGGCAGCATGACGGCGTATCTAGGAGAAACCAAAATTTTACGACAACCTGATAAAATGAAAAACACTTCTATAACTCAGATAAAACGCTCAGCATCCAACAAACTACAACAAATATGCTGAGCTTCAACATCAAACACAGGATTCTAAGAAACTCTAGCCAAGTACACGATAACTAAAAAATATTTAGATTTTACAACCAACACACTACATCAAAGAACAAACTACAAAACTAAGAGTAAATAATCAAGGACAGGAAACTAGGTGGAGTCTCCATAGCCTCGTCAAGTCCTCGTCTGCATCATCCGCCCCGAGAATGTGCACAATCTGCAAAACAAACAAAATAGCAAGGATGAGTATAAACATACTCAGTAAGTAGCCCACTTAAGGGTCCAATGTTTAAAGAAACCATACCAAGCTCTTACTCACACTCGTGCTTAGATTTCAAATACTTTCTTCAGTCATTCTAAAAATCCATTTAACCTCCTACAATAATCACTACTACCCGAACCTAACTTCGTGTCATACTTGCGAGTCCTGTAACCTAGAACCCAAACCTGTGAAGGTCTATAACCCTCACACTCATCTCAATGGATAAATCACCCCTAGGCTAGCACACAGGCGCTAGGGAACGCATTCCCTACGCTCAACATAATGGGGAATCACCCCTAGGCTAGCACACAGGCGCTAGGGAACGCATTCCCTACGCTCAACATACTGGGGAATCATCTCTCAGCTAGCACACGACAATAGGAAACGCATCCCTATGCTCAACACAGTGGAGAATCACCCCTAAGCTAGCTCATCGGCAATAAGGAACGCATTCCTTATGCTCATCACATCATAATAGCCACACAGGCAACCAGGGAACACACCCCCTCAGCTAGCATACAGGCAATAGGGAAACGCATCCCCTATGCTCAACACAGTGGGGAATCACCCCTAAGCTAGCTCACAGGCACTAGGGAAACGCATCCCCTATGCTCATCACATCACATACGTTTTAGGCTTACAAACTCGCACGAAACGACAAAATTAGAGTAAGTAGCACCAATCTAACGGGCTTTTGAACTTTCACAACAATTTTGGAACCTCTCGGGTCATTTACCATACCAAAATTCATTCATCATCCCCAAACCAATTCACAACCTGGCTCGAAGTTCACAAGCACATTCAATGGGGAAAATCGCCCCCTAATTCGTCAAGGCAAAGAGGGGAAGCAATCCCTCAAACCTTTCCATACATTTATAACACATGGCGCCTTACTTTCCAGGCCAGTATCAAGACAACCCACTTACTTTTCTTTTAAGAAATTATTTGTGATGTGTGACCCAGGCCCACCCTCAACAAACAACCTCAATCTCATTATAATGACTTTTCGCCATAGATCACAAACACGAGTCTCAAGGAAGATCTTATATCCTAGTTCAACGGCACTTCTAAACAAACATTTACTTAATTCGAAACCCATATGTGTGCTAGTGGCATAAAGCCCTCAACCATTTAACTCAGAAATCGGCCCCTAACCAGTCTCAAACAAGTTAAACACAACTCATTATTCCAAAAACTCCAAACACAAGGATTACGAGAACATTTAGTCCTTTATCTCAGCGTTCGAGGTCTTATAGCCACTCTGAATTCCATCTCAAGCCACAGTTCACAACAATCCAAATATGCATGCTTATACAATCTAACTAACTTCCCATACGTCCTTACTTTATAAGGAACCACGATCGTAGTCAACTATGCATTCCAAAGGGTTAATATATAACCAAACTCCTTACTAGTTCACAAGGCCAAGTCCTTAGGAGCACCCCGCTCGGAATCATGATTTATACCAAGTCACTCAACTAAATTGACAACTTTCTTTAAATTCTTGGGTTTAGGTACAATAAGGCAAAACTCTTTTTTTTGAAATATTTACTAAGTGAAACATCCTCGACCAACATGTTCACCCTTATACTTCATACTTGAAATAATTACATCCACGACCCCTTAACATACATCAATTCAAACAACTACTCTCTTAAAGTGCTACTCATGCGAAATCATAAGCCATTCGAAAAACGTGAAGCCCCTAATTTCCATTATAACCATATAAAAGACCATTTACAACTCAAGCAACACCTACACCAATCCACAAATCACTACATACTTCATAAATATGATTTTCAAGCATGCTTTCACAATTTCCAAATTATCAAACATATATCAATTTAAATGGAACTTAAAGGGGCTAATATCCAAATAACTACTTACTTTTACTCCGAGGTTCAAGTTGTCCCGAACTCAAATACATGATCTTGAATCGCCCAATAAGTCCCCAAACTTCATAAAAGGTCCTAACATGTAGCTAATTAAATCCCGATTCACATTTAGCCTTAATTGTGTTGAAGCGTATTATATCCATATGAAACTTACGCCAAACAGTGACCAAAAGGTGTTGGACAACAGCTTAAACGATCCCAATTCGCCTAATTCGACCTTCAATCACATTGGGTATTCTAGATTAAAATCCAAAACATTATGGGTTAGTTTCAATTTACTAAATTAGCCCTTCAATTCTATCTTACAACCCAAAAATTACTTCGAATCGTCATTAAAACACTTACCCACTCCAACCGAACCTATACACGGCTTGATCGAACACCAAGCTTGCTGGAAAACGACCCCAAAACACCACCCCTGCTGCTGTATGTACAGAAAACCGAGAGAGAGAGAGAGATGGAGGTGGCCGGCGGCGCGAGCTGGACGAAAGCGTGAGTACGACGGCATGCGGCTAGAGCTTCGTTCGGCAACTGGCTGATCGGCGAGGAACTGAAAGAGAGTCTGCGGTGACTGGGCGTGTGGGCAACGACAACACGAGGAAGACGAAGAAGAAGAAAAAGAAACAAGGTGGATGGGTATTCACGGTGGGAGAGGAAGAAGAAAAATCATAATAGATGGGTGGGTGTTTGGGTGAAAAGAGAGAGAGAGAGAGAGAGAGAGAGAGAAATTGGGGAGGGAGAGAACTTATCGGGAAGAAGAAGAAAAGAATGAAGAAGAAGAAGAAATAGTGGATAAGGATAAATTTTTTTTAAATTACTAAAATGCCCTTTTGACCAATTTATCATTCCCAAATTGCCCTTCTAACCATCCAAAACTTCAAATTAGCCCAACAAAAATTGCAAATTGAGAATTATTTCAAATTAAATTCTAAAATTTCAAAATTAACACTCTTGAAAAAGTCGGGCGTTACACAAACAACTAAATTTATCAAACTTTATTGAATATAAATACAAAACTTAACAAACCATTTATGACCTTTTTTTTTGTCCCTTCCCTTTATTTGCTTTGCCCTTGGTGTCATAGAATATCAAAATTGTAGTAGTGACTAAATCCATTTAAAACACACACAAGATGTGAATTGCTTAACAAATCGACTCTAAAATTTTAAAACAAGATTAAAATAAAATGAGTGTGGTTACCAAGGGAGGGGAGGATTTTAAAGCCATTTAAAAGGACACTTAAATCAAAGGAATTGCTAACTTATTATTAGGGGTGTTCAAAAAACCCGACAACCCAAAAAATCGGACCAACCCAACCTGAATTATAAGGGTTGGGTTGGGTTAGACAAATTCTCAGTTTGGGTTAGGTTGACATTTTAAAAATATGCCGGTTCGGTTCGGTTTGTGGGTTTAAGAAAATCAATTTCGGGTCAACCCGAACCGACCCGATTATATATATATAGATATATGGTTTCTCTTTTAGGGTTTCTAGCCACTATTCTCTCTCTCCATCTTTCGTTCTCTTCAGATCTCATCTCCCTCTCATTCGCCGCAGTCCAGCCATTCCGCCGTTCGCTTGCCCTTCATCGATAATCTTTTTATTTCGCCATCAGCCATCTTCACTAACAAGCACGAGTCGAGTATTTTGCCCTTTGTTCGTCGACGCCAACAGACCTCGCTAATAGCCACGATTATTTCGCCCTTCGCCAACAGATCTCACCTAACCCAGCCTGTAATCAGCCGATCTGGTTTTATACGCCGTCGTTTGGTATTCCCACCCGGTGAAATCTGCCGTTGCTCATCACCTGCACCACTTCGCCGACATTGACGAAGAACGCCCCCACGTCCGGCAGCACTGAAACCCACGCACCGTCCCTGAGGCAGATTTGTAGGCCGATTGAGTTGTTCCCCGAATCCGATCATGTTTGGACGCCTAGCGCTTAGAGCTCTAGACATGGCAGGTAGTGGTTCACTCTGAAACAAGAAAATCGATTTCCTTGTCGTTTAGAAGCTTGCTTATTGCGTTTCTTGGCTCTATTTTTAATCCTTCTGCTATTAATTTCGCCACTTCACAGCTTCATTAAATGAGTGTGTTGGGTTGGTCCGTCACGGTGAAGAGATATGTGTTCTGTGTTCATCTTCATTTCGTGTGCCCTTTTAAATATATTTTATTTACTTGTGATTACTCTTAACAGGTTGAATCTTCCATTTTGTTTTGTTTGAGATATGTGTTCATAATTGTTGTTCATTAGTTTCTTTTTCTTGAGTTTTATCTTTTATGATATGATTGTTTGTTCACTGAAAACCAAAATTGAATGTGTTTTTCCAATGGGTATTTCTCATTTACCTGGACTATGCTTTTTCCTCTCTCTAAATTTAAAAATTCTCCATTTCGTATCCCGATGACCCAACCCGACCCAACCCGAAAATATATGGGTTGGGTTGCTCTCATGAATAGGGTTGATCGGGTTGGGAGATTGACCAACCCGAATTTTTGGGTTGGTCCAAAAAATCCCCCTAACCCGACCCAACCCGACCCATGTACACCCCTACTTATTATTCTAATATTCTCACAGTATCTATTCTACGTGTTCGAAAGTGTTAATGACCATGAAGTCTGTGGTTCAAATCCCCACAACTCCTATTGTACTCCAAAAAAAAATAAAACTAGTAAGTTTTTTTCATAAATAGTTATTTAATGTTGGTGGGCTCCACATCATTCTCATGTTCTTGGCAATCAATTGATAAAAGTAGTACTCATACTACCTAGTATAGGAAATTTTCTCCTTATGGAAGGAAGTCCTACCTCAAACATGAAATTGCGAGATTATTTTCTTCTTGTAAATAATGTACCAACACCCTAAAAACTGTTAAATGATCAACTTAGCTCAGTTGTAATTGACACGTATTTCTTCTTTTGAGGTTGAAGATTCAAATTCCATACCCCATTTGTGTTGTACTAAAAAGAAAATAAATAACACCCTAGCAACTAAAAAGACAGCAAATGAAAAAAAAATAATTATTATATCCATTATTCAAATAAGTGATATGACAGAATAATGCATCGATAAACTTATATTATTTGGCATCCGTTCATAATGAGTTGTTTTTATTAAATTGAATCTTTCAAATTAAATAGGTGGAGAGATTAATTCATCCTCACTTATTGAGTTTTTTTTTAGTTGAATTTTTGTATGGAGATTAATTTTTAGTTAAATTACAAGGGTAGTTTTTTAACTTTTAGGTATGAATCTATTTGATCTCTAAATTTTAAAAAGTGTCTAATAGATTTTTAAACTTTTAATTTTGTGTCTAATAAGTTTCTAAACTTTAAAAATGTCTAAATAGATCTCTAAACGTCAATTTTGTGTCCAATAGATCTCTAACATATTAAGCAATTTAAAAACTATTCAATTTAGTTAGATATAAAATTCAATTTTATATTTAATAAGATTCTAAATTTTCAATTTTGTATCTAGTAAATCTATGAATTTTAAAAAAAGTCAAATAGGTCAAGGCTTATTAGACACAAAATTGAAAGTTTAGAGACCTATTGGACATAAAATTGAAAGTTTAAGGACTTATTAGACACTTTTTAAAGTTTAGGAACTTATTTGACATAAATTTGAAAGTTTAAATCGTATTAGACAATTTTTAAAGTTTAGAAGTCAAATAGACACAACCCCTAGAAGTTAAGTGACTAAATTACTTGTAATATACCCTTATTTTTTTTTAAAATGATTAGTTTTATTTTCTAATTTATACTTAAATATTGACGTGACATGCCCTATTAGACAAACGAGTGATGATTTAATACAAAATGGCATAAGGAAAGAGTAGACCTACCAACTTTGACAACGTAAAGGTCAAGGGTTGGCTAGCAAAATAATACATTTTAAATCTTTTTTTTTTTAATCCATCCACTTCAATTTTATTTGGTTGGCTTGCTTTCTTATGCTACATGTGATCACATTGTATGATGAAATCTTCATTTATTATTATTATCTAAAAAAATTCATCATTTATTATTAATACATCATGTCGCCATTTTAGTAATATATTAATATTACAAATTTAGTAGATTCAAATTGAAAATTCGGAGCGAAAGTGAACATAGCTTAGCGATAGTTGGCATGCACCATCTAAAAATAGGTTAGAGGTTCGAATCTCCACTCTAAATATTGCTGAACTAAAAAAAAGAATTAAAAATTAAAAAATATATATATAATTGAATCATTGAAGATTGGACTAAAATGCAAACGTTTGATTAATACGTAAGTGGGCTGACAATGCCACACATGATTTAGTTTCCTTTACCACATAAGGTTACACTACAACTCCCATAACTTTTTCTTGCAAAGGTTTGCCGCCCTAAATGGCCACTCTTTCACAAAGACAAATACTAATTCTTTTATCAATTACGAAGTAATTGATTACTATTTTTTGTAATAATCAAAGTTTATTAGTAGTTGTGGAATGTCTCTTAATTCTATTTTAACTATTTTAAATCACTAGATAATTTTATATGGATGTCTTTATGCTAAGAATTTTAGATTTTACTATCCGAAGTATAGAAAATCATAATTTCTATGGTAATAATAGAAATATTATGAATCCATCTCCAAAGGTAATTAAACAATGAAATGTCAATTTGGTAAGTTGGACTAAAATTACACCATTTTAGTAGGCTAAATTTTTTAGTCAAGTTGTGTTGAAAGTTCTAAGGGTGATCAAAATAAGATTGAAAACCGTTAGATGTGAATTCAAAAACTTCCATTGTGGCAGCCTCACTGAATAATTTCTCACATAGAGAAATTATTTAATGAGGCCGCCACAATGTGGCTGCCTCATAATAACCGTTAGATGTGAATTCAAAAACTTCCATGCTTCCTAATAACCATCGGATATAAATTTTAGGTACTTATTTCTCTCAATCCAACGGTTAGATGTGAATTCAAAAACTTCCATGCTTCCTAATAACCATAAGATATAAATTTGAGGTACTTATTTCTCTCAATCCAACGGTGAAAAACTGATAGCCACATTGTGGAGAAATTATTCAGTGAGGCTGCCACAATGTGGCTGTCAGTTTTTCACCGTTGAATTGAGGAGTTGGCTCGGAAAAAGAGTTTGAAAAGTTTGTTTGGCCCAATAATATTTTAACTCTAATTATGGGCCTTACAAATTTATGAACTTATCTTCCAACTTTCTATTGTGGCCCACAATTTTTTTTTTATTTCTTCTTTTCTTCATCTTACCACTCCTGCCTCTCTCTCTCTCTTCTATCAACTATCTCTTCATTTTTTTACATAATTTTTTTTATTTCATAATTTACAAAATTTTCTTTATTTTTTTATAAATTTTATCATCATTATTACTAATTACTAATTAAATATAAATAATTATTAAAGGAATATTTTTATTTTTATCCTATAATTTTAATAAATTTTTTAACAAAAATATTTGTCATTTATATATATAAATTATATAAGAATATTTTAGATATGATACTATTATTTAAATTGAAATTCTTAATGTAAATTAGAGTACTACATAATAATTTTTTTAATTGATAAAAATCTCCCTATCTCACTTCCTCCACTTGTCATGATCTACAATTTTTTTTAAAAAACTTTAAACTAAAATTACTTATAAATAACAATCTTATCTTTTTTTAGCTTATTTTTTTATTAATAGCTCAAAAATATATATAATTTTATGATTTAAAGATAAAATATATATATATATTTTTTAAAATAACCTGTATTACAATTTCAGAAATTAGTATTTAAAAAAGTTAACGTATTAAAAAAATTGATTTTCAAATTAATCATATTCAAAGTAAAAAGATAAACGATTTCTCCTTCTAAACTTAATAAAATAAAATTATTACAATAAATAACATAAATATATAGTATTTTGAACAAAAGTATGTATGATATTCTCATTTTGAATATTGTTAAAAAATATATATTCATTTTGAACTTACTATTTGATATTTTATTTTTAACTTAGTTATTTTAAAACTTCAAAGAATATATTATTTTCAAATTAATCAAACATTATATAATTCATTACATTGATTAGTTAGAAAAATAAAATCTTAAATTATGCAAAAAAAATATATATATATAATATAACTTTTATTAAGCTTGGAAAACAAATCTTAAATTAAAATTTTAAAATTGACGAAAACAAGTCTTTAACAAAAATTCTATATTCATAAAATAATATAATTTAAAATCTCGACGGAAGAAAATCTATATTATTTCTAGAATTTAGATAATAAAAACATAAAAAAAAAAATTGAAGTTTATTTGAATCCCTTCAAATTAATGGATTGAAATCTTTCCAAATCACATGTAATATTTAAAAAATTATTGTAAGACTTTCTTTTATTTGAAAACTATCCAAGGTATGTAAATGAATAATTAATGTGAGAGATATTGAAAAAAGAATATGTGGTATTTTGTTCAATTTTTTTTCTTTAAAGAAATTTATAAAATATACATAAATTAATAAAAATAAAAAATCTAAGTCTTAGAATTCATGGAAACAAATCCTTAATAATGAAAATTTGAAAAATTATAGAAAAAAACTATACAAAAAAAAAGCTAAAATCAACTCAGACTTCAGAACTTCAAGTTTAACAAATTTATACCTCAAACACAGACTTCAGAACTCTAGACTAAACAACTCTTTGCCCCAAATGTAGACTTCTTAACTCCAGACTAAACAACTCTACACCCCAAACATAGATTTCCTAATTCTCTAGACCTACTACTCCTACTCTCTGCAACTCCTTACCCCAAACAGTCCCTTAATAGTCAAACTGGGATGTCAATTTGATTTTTTTCCTTTATTATATTATATTGTTTGGCTTAGAGCAACTGTGTTGGTCTGTTGGGATAGTCTTGGCTCTCTCCAGCAGCTCAAGTCAAGCAATTGACACAATTAGATCATAGAAGAAGGATGGGGCCTTTAGGTGTCGAATTTGGATTATTCCAAATCTTAGTTTGAATCTTGGGTCTGAGACGTTAAATAATAATATCATTTGAGGCATAACGAAGAAAGGAGGGACAATAGTTTAATTTATTTTAAAAAAATTTCTTTAATTTACCCTCTTTTTAGAATTGTAAGATCATATGGTTCTCTGTTTTTTTTTTTTTTTTATCTTCATCCCATTATTGTTGTGGCTCCATTTTCGCGGTGGAAAGCTATCAAGGTAGATGATTGTGCAGGTAAGAAAGCTTGTCACCAATTTATTTTCCCTTTAAATACTTGAGAGTTGTGGGTTTTTTTTTTTTGGCCCGGGGGGGGGGGGGGGGGGGGGGGGGGGGGGGGGGGGGGGGTCCGACAAAAAATTATATCTGAAACTATATTTTTTCCTATTTTATATATTCTCACAAATATAACGATATTAGAGCAAATGAAATTGTTTTTATTGGCAACATTGATAAACAAAAAAAATGTGATTCAAGTGCACATATTAACATCATGTTTTGGAAGGAATTTGATTAATTTAAGTTTATACCATAGGTTCTTGAAAACTATTTTGAAAAATTACGTACACAAATATTCATCTTCGTACTTTCTATAAGAGAATCTATTTTCCCAATTTACTATTATTGTGCGTTGTCCATATTAAATTTAAAAATTTTAAATAAAATTACGTAGGTCTTTTAAAATAGAAATGATTAATTTAGAACTTAAATTCAAAATTAACTTAAAAGTTGAGCCAATCTATGGTACATGTGTGTTGTTTATCTCAAATTATAGTGTTGCTAATTTTCCCTCTCAAAACAATGTCATCTAGTGAGAAAATAGTAGTTTCTTCACAATTCAATATGAAATTAAAACAACATTGTTACAATCCTTTAATTATAATGTCAATTTAATCATCTCTTCTAAATTATTTTATTATTCATGTTCACATATAGTAGTATATTATTTCATTGGTCCATTATTTAGAATGAAAACCAAAAAAAATTTCTGAGTTCAACAACATATAGAGTGGAGATTTGAACTTTTGACCTCTTAGTCGATAATATATGCCTTAACCAGTTGAACTACACTTAAGTAGGTATAAAAGTAATTAAGTTAATAGACATAGTGTGTGCACATAAGAACGTTAGATATATTGTCATTAACCTTTTCCTTTTAAACCATGCGACAATTTTGAAATTATTTTTTTAATACAAAAATTTTACTAATTACTTGTTTAAAAAAAAGAAAAAAGAAATACATTTTAGTTCCTAAATTTTGGAGAAGAGTTCCCTTTAATCCCTATGTTTCAAAATCATATATAAATTAACTTGAGTGTAGAGATGTCCATTTAACTCGTGGGGCCGGGGCCCCGCGGGGACCCACCCCGAACGGGGCGGGGAATGGGGGAGGGAGCGGGGAGATTTTTCTCCCCGTTGGCTAAATGGGGACGGGGACGGGGAATATATTTCCCGTCCCCGACCCCGCATCGATTCCCCGTCCCGCCCCGATTAGTAATATATATATATATATATATTATTACCTATAAATAGAATTTTTTTTTCAAAAAGAAAACTATAGTAGGAATTAGTTTAAGACTATTTTGTTATAAAAAAATTAAAGACTATGTTGTAATATTGAAATTTGAATTTTTACAAATTAAGTTTTTTCAACATTATAGTATTTTTACTTATGGTATATTATTGTTTTTATTAGAAAATTTCATAACATTTTCTTTAAATAGAATTAAATTGAAAATTATTCATTTAGAAATAATTTTTATTATGGTTGAGGATAAATTTAAAAAAATTAAAAAGATTAAAAAAAAACAAAAAAAAAAAAGAACGGGGAAAAATTCCCCGCGGGGAATCCGATCCTTGCAAATCCCTGCGGGGAATCCCCGCCCCGATCCTCGCAAAATTAAATGGAGAATTTCGGGGGGACGGGGAATGAAATGGGGAGAGGGGACGGGGAATGAAATGGGGGGAGGGGACGGGGAATCCATTCCCTGGCGCTGCCCCGCCCCCTGGACATCTCTACTTGAGTGGCTATGAAAATGCTTAATTTGTCCCTATTGTTATGATTTTGTAACTCCTTAATGAAAATTCCTAATTAAACTATAAATTTTAATTATATGATTTAATTACAGTAACCTTATAACTTGTTTTTTTTAGCTCAACAACTTGTGGGCAATGGCAGATCCAAAACTTTATGTCAGAGGGGGCACAAGTTCAAATCGGTTAAGTAAGTTTAGTCCATGAACTTGTAGATTCGTGTTTATTTGGTCCTTAAACTTTAAAAAGTGACTAATAGATCCCTAAGGCCCCGTTTGATAACCATTTGGTTTTTGGTTTTTGGTTTTTGAAAATTAAGCTTGTTTTCCCCCAATTTCTCTACAATGGTTTTCATCTCCCTTAAAGAAGTATTTGAATTCTTAGCCAAATTCTAAAAACAAAAACAAATTTTGGAAAACTACTTTTTTTAGTTTTCAAAACATGGCTTGGTTTTTGAAAACATAGGCAAAAAGTATATGACAAAGCAAGTAAAACCATAGGTGGGAGTAGTATTTATAGGCTTAATTTTTAAAAACCAAAAACCAAAAACCAAATGGTTATCAAACGGGGCCTAAATTTTTGATTTTTGTGTTTGAAGCTTCAATTTTGTATTCAATAGGTCCCATACATATTCGAAAAATTTAAAAATTGAATGTTTTATTTGACATAAAATTTAATTTTGTGTCTAATAGGTCTGATTGGACATTTTTTTTAACATTAATGTATTTAATTACAAAATTAAAAGTTTAAGGTTCAATTAGAAACACCATTTAATTTTATGTCTAATAAAGCAATTCATTTTTAAAAATTTGAATATGTCTAAGACCTATTAGATTCAAGATTGAAAGTCCATAGATTTATTGGACATTTTTAAAGAACTTATTAGACATAAAATTGAAAATTTAGAAACTAAACTTATAATTTAACCCTCATATAATAGTAAATGCATTCATATATAATATTTAGATTAAGTAGTATAAATTAATTAAAATCTAGTGGACTGAAAACTAAAATAATATATAAACAAAATTAAAAAATAAAATTGAAAGAGCAATCGTAATATATAACAGAAAATAAAGAAAGAGTAATCAAACAAATTTAAAAACTAAAATTGCATAGTCTAAGTTTCGAAACCAGATGAGCAAGCCACAGTCGTGAGTCGTGAATCTGTATCCGTCCCTCTTGCTAACAAAGCAATCAGAAATGATAGGAATTAGACTGAAAACACATATACATATATAAAAAAGCAAAAATCTGAAACGGGACACGTTGCCCCAATGTGGATCTGCCCCTGCATGTGGGGTGAGCAATTTCAAATCTCTGTCCTTTTGATTAATGATATATGTCTAAATCAGTTAAACTACGTTTAGGTTGACAACAACCTTATAGCTTTAAAAGGGTATTTAATCATCAATTCGGACATAACTTAGTGGATAAAACACTTATTACTATTTTAAAAAAATTAATAATTTAATACCCACTCCATAGTTGTTAAACTAATCCATTGAAAATTCACAATTAAACTCAAACCACCATCAAAGTTATAACTAACAATGATTCTATAACTTTGAGGAAGTAATTGTTCAAACTAAAAATTCCAACATTCTAGTGACCCAATAATTTTGTGATGGCTTTTGAGTTTTTTCCAATTTTCAAAGACAAGTGGACTACTATGATGGAGGATAGTGAAATGAATTATGAATAAGTGACAAATATAATATAATATAATATAATAAAAGAGGTCCAGTTTGGACTGCCATACACTTGGTCCTTATATTTGATGTGATTGATGCAACCCGTGAGTGAAAATTATTGAAAAATCATATCTTCATCAATTCTCCAAATTATTTCCTTTCAACCTCACAAATCACATTTTTAAAACCTAATTTTAAGGGTTTTATTTCCGGTTTAGTTATTATTATTCTTTTTAATATTTTTAAAGATTTTGTGATTATGTTGATCTAAACATAACCCAATTAATCAAGACATAAGTTATTAATTAATTAATCAAGATATTACTAATATTCTTTTTTAAAGGCATTCACTTCTTTATTTGTAGTGTTTAAAATTCCACTTTACTCTTATTATTAGTTGTGAAATTTTCATGGGAGGTAACATTATGCTTTTATTGCATTTTAAATAGGAATATATTTTCAGCTACAATAATGTATATCAAAGTCTAAGTATCAAACTTAAAATTAATGATAAAAGATTTTTGCATTTCCTAGCAAGTATTTGTAAGAGATTTAGGCTTTGTTTGGGATTGTTGTAGCTTTTAAAATAATTGCTAGCAACTGTGCTTTTAGAAAAATCAGTTGCATATGAAGCAGATTAGTGTTTGGTAAATTTTAATTTTAAACATAAAAAAGCTGGTCAAAATATTAAATTCAAACCACATTGTTGTAGTTTAGCTATAATGACCAAAGTAGACATATTATTTTACTTTTTGTGTTGAGATAAATTATTTTACTTATTTAGGGGGTGTTTGGGGCACAGAGTTGGTTATAATAGTCTGTGGGTTATTATAGTCTGTGGGTTATAATAGTCTGTGTTTGGGGTGCAGATTATTTTAGTCTGGGTTATAATAGTCTGTGTTTGGGGTGCAGATTATTATAACATGGAGTTCTGAATGCTGGGTTTGGACTGACAGTTTTTTTTTCAACATTTTTTTTGGATTGCCCAAGTAATGTTATATTAAAATTTCAGTTTTTCAAAATTTAAATACAAAATTTGTTCAATACTTTGACTAGTTTGGAGTTTGAGTTGCACAAAAGAATTGTTATCATTCCTTACATAATCTCCATGTTTGGAGTTGTACAAATGCAACATGATATCTATCTCCCCAGGTACACACAAAAAATGTTTTTTCTACAAGTGAGAATTGTCAATCACGAGCCACCACCAGGATGGCACAAAAGAATAGGATACTACATACATACTTCAAACTAAAATAAGATAGTTTTTCTGAAGAAGGGTTGATCAGACGTTATTCTCAATGAGGATCGGCAGTATTCCAGTTGCAACTCTGGAGGAACAGACAAGAAGCTCTCTGACGCTTGGACATCACGGAAGAGGATATTCATAAACTGCGCTTTGGCCCGATTATCCAACTCTGGGATATTGTACATGTGGGCCACAATTTCTGAGCGTACTCCGACCTCCACTGCACGCTTCTCTTTGGGCAACTCTGCAATCATTTTTAAGTGGGACGAATTGACATCCATAGCATCTCGTACCACATCAACCATCTCAGAGTGATAATGAGATCGCTTCCTCTTGGTGCCCCTGGATGCTGAAGCACCTACTGTGTTATTCCGACTCGTGGGTGTTCCATGCATATCATCTTGAGACATGTCCATTCTTTGGGTTGAAACTGAGGGAATTGGGACACAATATTCCTGAGAGCCGTCCAAGTGAATATCTTCGTCCATATGCTCTCCTACATTCGATGCCATATCCGTAGGTGTCTCTGCAGCTGCTCCTGTAGCCCGATCTTTGCCAAAGACAATGGCTAAATCATCAAAGTGGGGGAACGACTTGTTGCGCAACCCCTTTGCAGCCGGATGACCCTGCATAAAAATAAATCGATATGTTATACAATGTCATGTAACAAGAATATATAAGGGGACTATGAAACCTTACCTTCACCCATCTGTCGAAAGTCTCTTTCTCCACCTCCACACATTTAAATTCGTCATTCCAACCAAATCCACTACAACCTGCCCCTAGCATCTCTACAATCGCATGATATTATTTTTTTAAGGTTCGAATCCTGTATTCGATGGTGGTTGATTGGATTTCAGTGCCTTGTATCCTCTCCCTCATCATACGTTGCAATTGCATCAAGTACCCAAGTCGGAATGTCCCATTGTCTGATCTCCATCCGCCAGATTGTACCAAGTATAGAAGGCACTCCTCCAACTTCGCATCTTCATGCTTCGTCCATGAGTGCTTGGTGGCTCTCGGTGCACCTGACATTCTGCTGAATGTATACGTTTATTATCATAGAATTTAGTTAAAACGTAAGACGATTGTTTGTTTGCTTGTTTAATTAAAAAACGTAACATACTTAATTATAGTCCAACATTGTGATTCCAAAGCAACGATTAGTTCAATTACGATCCAACAACATAAAAGAAAAAGTCATAATACAACAAAACAAGAAGAAAAAAAACCATTAATTATTACGTAACTCCCATTCAGAAAACATTTGTTGGCCTAAATCATCTCTCCACTGGCTCCATTCATTAGATGTCTCGATGAAATTGATGTGGTCTTCTCCAATCGTAGCTGAATCCGAGTCAACCTCATCTAAGTCATCGTTCATCTCACTTTCTCTCATCTCTGGGTTAATAAGGTTGTGAAGGATGCAACACGCCGTGATGGTTCGGCATTAGTATGATTTTCCTCGAAGAATTGCCCATCTGCCCTTTAGCAGTCTGAATGCCCGCTCAATCACATTCCTTGCAGAAGAATGTTTCATGTTAAAAAACTCTCTTGGAGTAGTCTGTGCATTCCCTCCTCCACGCCATTCAGACAGATGGTATCGTTCACCTCTATACGGTGCCAAAAAACCCTCTGCATTAGGGTACTCAGCATCGCATAGATAATAATATCATGTACAATGTGCAACGTTTAATCAATTGTCTAGTATTATGAAGGTGAACTAAGAAAGTGCTCATTTACCCTTTGGAACTTTCAGTCCGTTCGTTCGTGATATTGCATCTCTAAGCACCCGAGAATCAGCTGCGGACCCTTCCCAACCAGGTAAGACGAAGACGAAGTCTCTAGTAGTATCGCACACAGCAAGCACACTGGTTGCAATGTCACATTTCCTCGTCTTATGCCTTGGTCGATCAGTGGCACTGACATTGACCTTAATGTACGTACCATCTAATGCACCCAGACAATTCTGCGGTCACATAAGGAATGGAATATTCATTTACGTGGAGAACTCCCCACATCATGATTATAATCGGTGAATGAAAAAGTGATATGTACCTCAAACCATTTCCATTTCTCGTCCGTACAGATGTTAGTGATTGGTTCTGGTTTCTTTAGCAGTACATCGTGTAGCCGCAACACTGCGTTAAGGACGGATTTGAAATGCCTAGAAACGGTTTCACCAGACCTTGCAAATTGCCTACGAACTACACGATTCTTAACGTCGTGAGCTAAGATGTGCAAGAACATGGCTACCATTTCCTCCACATCTATGATTTCTGTATCGAATAAACCGCCTTCAGTCTTGAGTAAGGTACATAGTATGGAGAAACATCTCTTATCCATCATTGTACACTCACGACAACATAAGTCAGACTCGTGGATGAGTCGGAAGAATGCTAGTTGCCTAATGTGATGCCTGAGTAAGGGTGCCTGGTATTCTATTCTCCTACGATCGTTCATGTACATGTCTAATATCAGAAGTAATTGATGTTGTGTTGAGGTGAAGGCTGACAACATGGCAACTAGTTCTTGTGGGTCCATAATATAAAAAAGTATTTAACTTCGCTCCTAAAAGACAAACGACTGATATATTATTTACCTCCATCGAAACGATCCACTAAATCAGTTCATATCTTGGTAGCATTCAACCCACGATGTGTAAATCCCTGGGTTACGTCCAATGAAGACGACATAGAACTTTGATTTCCAAACAACCCCTAAGATGGAAGTGTTGGGGTTGGTTTAGGAGTCTAAGGTTTGGTTTTGAAATTTAGGGGTTGGTTTATATGTTTTGGTTTATAAATTTTGGGTTTAGTGATTGCTTATGGGATTGAAGTGTTGGGGTTGGTTTAAGAGTCTAAGGTTTGGTTTTGAAATTTAGGGGTTGGTTTATGAGTATATGTTTTGGTTTATAAATTTTGGGTTTAGTGATTGCTTATGGGATTGAAGTGTTGGGGTTGGTTTAAGAGTCTAAGGTTTGGTTTTGAAATTTAGGGGTTGGTTTATGAGTATATGTTTTGGTTTATAAATTTTGGGTTTAGTGATTGCTTATGGGATTGAAGTGTTGGGGTTGGTTTAGGAGTCTAAGGTTTGGTTTTGAAATTTAGGGGTTGGTTTATGAGTTTGTGTTTTGGTTTATAAATTTTGGGTTTAGTGATTGCTTATGGGATTGAAGTGTTGGGGTTGGTTTAAGAGTCTAAGGTTTGGTTTTGAAATTTAGGGGTTAGTTTATGAGTATATGTTTTGGTTTATAAATTTTGGGTTTAGTGATTGCTTATGGGATTGAAGTGTTGGGGTTGGTTTACGAGTGTAAGGTTTGCTTTTGCAATTGAGGGGTTGGTTTATGAGTCTATGTTTTGGTTTGTAAATTGTGGTTTATGAGTCTATGTTTTGGTTTTGAAATATGTTTGTCACAATTGAAATAAAGCATGTTTGATTACTACTTGAAAAAACATCTCTCTTATTTAAAAAGTATAGACATCCCTATACTTGAAAATGATATTTATCCTATAAACAACATTCTCTTATCTAACTAAATAAGATATAAATTGGTCACTCTCCTATGATATAAATTGTACTAGAAAAATCTCTTATTTAAAAAGTATATCGTATTATTTTGTTAAAAATCATATTGCAAAACGTAATTTTCTTAAAAACAACTTTGTTGTAACGCCCGACTTATTTACAGGCATTAATTTCAAATTATGGAAATTAAGTTGGAATGATTGTCATTGGGTAATTTAAATTTTAAGGTTAAATTGAATTTTGGAATGAGAAAAAGGGCATATTTGGAAATGAATAAGTTAGTTGGGGGCATTTTTTTTTAGAAAAAAAAAATAATAATAAAAATAAAATAAATATATATATATATATATTTTAAAACTTATCTTCTTCTTCTCTCCTTCTTCCCCATCTTCTCCTCCTTTTCTCTCCCTCCCCGATACTCTCTCCCTCACTCTCAAAAATCCCTCTCTCGAAAGCTCTCTCTCTCTCTCTCTCTCTCTCTACCCGAATACCCACCCATCCATTCTGATTATTTTCTTCTTCCTCTCCCGCCGTGAACACCCATCCACCTTATTTCTTCTTCTTCTTTCCGCCTCCGACAGGTTCCCGTCGAGCAGCAGACCCACGCCAGCCGTATGAAGCTCGCCGGAAGCTTCGATCCGCTCACGACCAGCCACCCTCACCTCTCGCAGCAGGTAGCACCGCCACACGTCGACGCCTAGCTCCGCAGCCGGTTTGCTCTCTCTCCTCTCGATTTCTGCATAGACAGCAAGGAAGAGGAGCGTTTTGGAGTTATTTCCAGCAAGCTCGGTGTTCGTACTGCCGAATACGACCTCGATTTGGAGTGGGTAAGCATTTCGATGTTGATTTCAAGCTAATGGTTGGCTATGTATGTGATTTGAAGATTACCCATAAAGATTTGGTTTTAATTTTAGATTACCCATAGCATTTGGTCTTGGATTTGCAAAATCAAGTTAATTCGGAGTCATTTCAGCAAGCTTTCGGTTCGTTTTATCGTGGGTAAGTGTTTCGGTGTTGATTCAAGGCGTTATTTTGGATTATAAGTATGTTTTGGTACTGTTATAGCCTTTGCAATTAAATTGGATTTGTTGGATGTAATTTTAGAAAGCCCATTGTGATTGGAGAACTAATTGTTAAATTTTTGATTAACTTGCTATAATTTTCAGCAAGCTTTGGAGTCTAAATTTGGGCAGGAATCAAGCTCGTAAATTTCTTATTCGGCTTAAGTAAGTAGTTAATTGGATACTAGCCCCTTTTAAGTTTCCAGTTAAATTGATATATGTTCGATAATTTGGAAATTGTGAAAGCATGCTTGAAAACCATATTTATGAAGTATGTAGTGAATTGTGGTTTGGTGTGGATGTTGTTAGAGCTAGAATGGCCTAAGTATGTGGTTATAATGGAAATAAAGGTTTAAAATATCAAGTTGTTGTAGTTAGCACGTGTAGAGCCTCAAAAGTTTGCCAAGGTTGAGATTCAATGAGTTTGGTTCACGTTTGTGGTGATTTGTGATTAACATACATGTTTAACATGGATGTGGGGCATGGTACGATTGGCTGAACTATCCTGAGTTGTCCTTGAGCTTAAGTTGCTTAAGCAAGTGTTAAAATGGTATTAGGGGCTTAAATTATTTTGGAACGTTTATGGCTATCGATTGCTAATAAGACATCCAAGGGGTCCAAATCGTGTTCTATGTGTTCTGAATGCGACTTGTTAGAGTTTGGTTATAGAAGTGAGCATTGGAATACCCGAATGGCTATGGTTGTGAGTTAACTAAAAGTATAGAAGTACCGGATATTTGGTTAAACGATATGATCATAAGAGATGTTGAGGTGTTTAACCTAATATAGAGGTTTGAAACACTTAAGTGGTTGGCTGAAGTTTAGTTTTTCTCGAGTTATGGTTGAGCTGACTGAACGCAGGGTGTTGGAGTGGTCGATTTGGACTGGAGACTGATTTGAAACACCTTAAGGATTTTCAATGGGCAGGGTCATGGTTAGTGCTTCGTGTGTTTAGAATAAGCAGATGACTGAGCAGATTTAAGATGTTTTAGATATGTTCGAATGTGTGTGGAAGGTTTTGGTTGTCCTGATTTGTAGCGTGCTTAGGGAACTGAACTTCTAAGATTGGTGATTTTTTTTGGGGGGGGGGGGGGGGGGGGCTATATGCCGCTAGGACATGTATGGGCTATGGCTAAGTAAAGTTCTTGTTTATGACTACTTTCGAACTAGAGTAAAGTTCATACTTGAGACGCGTGCCCGTGATCTACGATGAGAGGTCACGAGGAGATGATTGTTGTCGTTTGTTGAGGTGTGGGCCTGAGTTATATACTTATAAATATGAGGCGTAAAGTATTAAAATTGTATAGAAGGCCTAGAGGGTCGTCTTTCCCTCTTTGCTTATGCGGATGATAATCCTCATTCATGAGGATTATTTGGCCTTTAAACTTAGTTATATCCATGATTTTACTCATATTAATTGATGAAAATAAAAATATTTGATTGAATTTAATCACTTGATTGATGGAGGTCCTCTAATTTAAGTGAGTTGAGAAAAGAAAACAAAAGAAGGCAAAATCTCACTTATTTAATGTCTTATTGCAGATTTTTGATGAAATGCAACAATGCAATTGCAAGGCAATTGCATTTTCGGCAGACTTGGAAGCAAAGGAAAGAACGAGATTCGCGGGAAAATTTTGAGCAAATTAACCATGATTTCAGGGATTGATATGCTGTGATTGATCATTGATTACAAAGATGAAACCCTAGCTCAAAAACGCATATAAAAGATTAAGGAAAAGCCGAAGAGGGAGTGGGGAGTTTTTGGAGAAAAATTGTTCGTTTTGGGTTTATTTTCCACTGACAGCAGCAGTTTCGTTTTATTTCTTTGTTGTTCTTCTCTGAAAATTCCCAGAATCCCTTCTCCCAATCCCACAACAACGAAAGTTGGTAGTGGTTAAGGGCGAATTTGTTCGATTGAGCCGAAGAAGGATGGGTTTTTACGATGGAGTCTAAATTTCTGCACTTGGAGTTTCTGTATTTTGGGCTAGAATAGCCACTGTTGTATCTTTTAATTTCAGCATCTTTACCTTCTGTTATGAAATCTCAATTTCAATTTCTCAATTAAGTATTTGGGAATCTTACTTTCTGATATTGGAATTTTTGGAAGTCTACTGGAATATGAAATTTTTTCCTACGAATTTCTTAGTTCTAAGCTACTGTGGTTTTCAATTTTAGCATTTAGCTTCTGCCTTTGGTATTTCAAAAGATCAATTTCCTTACTCAGTGAAGTTAATACCATTTTTCTGTAGGTTAATCGGCATTTTTGAATCCTTGGGTTGTTTCTTTAAAATACTTACTTGCATTGCATTTGCAATTTAATTGCATTATTTCCTTTGAGTTTCTTTTAATGATCTCCTACAATTCTAATTTACCATTTTCAAATTATTCCATCATGAAGAGCTAAATTTCCTTTGGGATTCAAGTTTGTGAATGCCCTAGAGGAAAGATGTAAAGCTCGAGAGTAAAAACAATCTAGCTAATTCTTGAACTCAAGTTTTCTTTTGATGAGTAAATTATTGGGTAAAAACTAGCTGGCCATCTAGTGTTGCTTGCCAAGCTAAAACTTAATACCGAAAGGGTTAAGGGAAGCGGATGTCGCAAAAGCAATGGAGGAAAGGGCTTAGACATAAGTCTGAAACATCGACCCTAGACATAGGGCGAGACTCCAAAACCACTAGAATTGTGCGCAAAACTATCTAAGTTAGATTAGCCATAGACATATAGGTTTAATCACTTAGTCTCCTAAAGATACTTCAAAGAAGGTCGAATGGGAGTTGAATTCGGTTTACTTAGTTCTTGAGTTAGCTACGATTGCAATTGCTTTCTTGTTGCATCTTCTTTCCAAAGGGGCAACAACATTCTTGAATCCCTTCTTATTTCCATTGAATTTTCAAACACATTTTTAGTTAAAACACCTCTCAATTTATTTTCATCCTTGGTTACTTTAAATTGCAAAATTGCCAACAATTTTGTGCCAACTGAAATTCATTTTATTAACCCCGTTCCCTTGGGTACGATACTCTGGAATACTCCAGTTTTATTACTTCGATCACGTGCACTTGCGTGTAGCGATAAGCAAGCGATCAAGTTTTTGGCGCCGTTGCTGGGGAACGGCATTTTCAATAAAATTTATTTTAAACACAAATTGTGAACAATTGCAATTCGGTTGCAATTGTATTGCAACTCACTTGCAATTGCATTGCAATTGCAATCCTTCTATTGCAGGAAGATCGAACTTGATTTGCAGGTACTTGCAGGTTGAGTTTAGTGCATGCAAAAAGAGCCTTGTCTCTTGGAGCTTGATCCTGGAATAGAGAGGACCTTCCACCAACGCCGTAGACAGCAGAGGAGGAAGAAAAAGGAATTGCAGGAGTTGATCGCACAGGAAGTCTGTAAGGAAAGAAATTTGCAGGAAGTACAAATGGACCCACTTGTAGCTGAACCTCAAGCAAATCCAGCAAATGGAGGAAATCCACAAAATGCAAATAATATGCAACAGCAAAGGGGAATCCCTCCAGCAAATCCCATCTTCATTGCAGAAGAGAGGGATAGAGCAATAAGAGACTATGCAGCTGCCACTTTTCAAAATTTAAATACAGGAATTGCAGAACCCAACATCCAGGCAAATCACTTTGAGCTTAAACCAGTGATGTTCCAGATGCTCAATGCAATGGGCCAATTTGCAGGACTACCCAATGAAGATCCCCACAAACATATCAAAACATTTCTTAGAATTTGTAATTCTTTTAAAATGAATGGGATCTCAAGTGAGACGTTGCGCCTGAAATTATTTCCTTTTTCTCTACAAGGAAATGCAGAAGCATGGTTAGACTCATTTCCTCCTGATTCCATAAGAACATGGGACGAGCTAGTTGAGAAGTTCCTTCTGAAATATTTTCCCCCCACAAAGAACGCGCAGATTAGAGGAGAAATAATCACATTCAAACAAGGAGTCAATGAAGGAGTAGACACCGCATGGGAACGTTTCAAAAAGTTGGTGAGGAGATGCCCACATCATGGCCTGCCAGCTTGCCTTCTTATAGAACATTTCTACAATGGACTAACACAGGCATCAAAGACTCTCGTAAACGCATCAGCCAATGGCTCATTGTTGACTAAGACAGTGAATGAAGCCAACGAGATTCTAGATGCTATGGTCTCAAACAACAGCCAATGGGGAGAGGATGAGTCTCACAACACCAAGAATGTCGCAGGAATGCATGAAGTAGACTCAATAGCAGGGTTAAGCGCACAAATCGCTGCCATGAATAACACATTGAAAAACCTTGCATTAGGAAATCAGGCTCCAATTGCAGCCATAAATCATATTCCTAACCCTACTTGTGTTTATTGTAATGACAATCACAATTTTGACAACTGCCCTTACAATCCCGCTTCTGTGTATTATGTAGGGCAAAACAGGTCGAACCCGTACTCAAAAACATACAATCCGGGATGGCGGCAACATCCTAACTTCTCTTGGAGTGGACAAAATGCAGGAAATTCAGGGCAGAATCAATATGTAAAACAGGGAATGCCACCAGGATTCAACAATCCGCCCCAACAGCAATATACACAGAAAAATGCAAATCCAGTGCAACAACAATCGACAGTTCAGGGTCCATCATTGGAGAATCTAATGAAGGGGTTCATGGCGAAAAATGACGCAATCATCCAAAGCCAAGCAGCGTCCTTACGCAATTTGGAAATACAGGTTGGGCAACTGGCAAATGAAATGAAAAATAGACCTCAAGGATCATTGCCAAGCACCACAGAGAATCCACAACGTGATGGCAAAGAACATTGCAAGGCGATAACTTTAAGGAGTGGATTAAACTACGAAGGCCCAGAAATGCCAACAGAACAAGAAGGATCCAAGAAGGCTAGCAGTTCTAAAGAAGAAAAGAAGGAATGCAAAGAAGATGAAATCCAGGAGCCAATTGAGGAAAAGTCAACTGAAGTGACAGAGGAAGTAATCACTAAACATCCGGAAGAGGAAAAGAAAAATGCAACAGCAAAGGAATCTACTTCTACCAACCAGGAATACAGACCACCACCACCCTTCCCCCAGAGATTCAAGAAAAAGAATCAGGATGCTCAATTTAACAAATTTTTAGACATCCTTAAGCAACTCCACATTAACATCCCGTTAGTGGAGGCACTTGAACAGATGCCTAATTATGTTAAATTCCTGAAAGATATCTTAACAAAGAAGCGCAAGTTGGGAGAATTTGAAACTGTGGCTCTTACAGAAAATTGCAGCGCTTTAATCACAAGTAAACTGCCACCAAAGCTACGAGATCCAGGGAGTTTCACAATCCCTTGCATGATTGGAAGCACAGATGTAGGAAGGGCGCTATGCGATCTAGGAGCAAGCATCAACCTAATGCCACTGTCAGTTTTCAGAAAACTAGGAATTGGCGAAGCCAGACCAACAACAGTAACATTGCAATTGGCAGACAAATCAATAGCTCGACCAACAGGGAAGATAGAGGACGTGTTGGTCAAAGTAGACAAATTCGTCTTCCCTGCCGATTTCATCATCCTTGATTGCGAAGCAGATAGAGAAGTCCCAATTATTCTGGGGAGGCCTTTCTTAACAACAGGAAGAACATTGATTAATGTGCAAAAAGGAGAACACACAATGAGAGTTAACGACCAACAAATCACCTTCAATGTTCTTAATGCATTGAGATATCCAGGAGATTTAGAAGAATGTTTAAGGATTGAGATTGTAGATTCTTTGCAATTGCATGAATTCAAGAACCAATCAGAAGAAAAAGAAAGCAATGATGAAGAGAGTGATGAAGAAGGAATAACAAGTCAAGATGAACAAGAGGACGTTGTTTATAGCAGCCCTTTGAGATCATCAGAAGAAAAGGCAGTTCAGATCAAGCCATACATAGTGGAACCACCCGCTCTCGAGCTTAAACCTTTGCCATCCTACCTAAAATACATCTTCCTTGGGAAGGATGAAACACTGCCTGTGATCATCTCATCTACTTTCACTGACCAAGATGAATTTTCTCTATTGCAGGTTCTTGCACGACATAAAAAGGCGATCGGTTGGACAATTGCAGATATTAGAGGCATTAGCCCTTCGTTCTGCATGCATAAGATCAACTTAGAAGAAGGGGCGAAAAACTCAATTGAGAGTCAAAGGAGGTTGAACCCGGTAATGAAAGAAGTGGTTCGAAAGGAAATCATAAAATGGATCGATGCAGGGATAATTTACCCTATTGCAGATAGCAGCTGGGTGAGTCCAGTACAATGCGTGCCTAAGAAGAGAGGAATGACAATTGTCCAGAACGAGAAGAATGAGCTTATACCGACAAGGACAGTTACTGGATGGAGAATCTGCATGGACTATCGTCGACTGAACAAGGCCACAAGAAAAGACCATTTCCCTCTTCCCTTTATCGATCAAATGCTTGATCGGTTGGCAGGAAAGGAATATTATTGCTTCTTGGACGGATATTCAGGATACAACCAGATAACGATTGCACCTGAAGATCAAGACAAGACAACTTTCACCTGTCCGTATGGGACCTTTGCATTTCGAAGAATGCCATTTGGACTATGCAATGCACCAGCAACATTCCAAAGATGTATGATGGCAATCTTCTCAGACATGGTGGAGAGGACGGTAGAAATATTCATGGATGACTTCTCGGTATTTGGAGAAACATACCAAAATTGCCTTGAAAATCTTGAACAGGTTTTGCATAGATGTGAAGAGACCAATTTGGTCCTCAATTGGGAAAAGTGCCATTTCATGGTACAAGAAGGAATAGTACTAGGACATCGGATCTCCAAGAAAGGCATAGAAGTTGACAGGGCAAAGGTGGAGTTAATTTCTAAGTTACCACCACCCAACTCAGTCAAGGAAATTCGAAGTTTCCTAGGACATGCAGGATTCTATCGTCGGTTTATCAGGAACTTCTCTCAGATTTCTAAGCCACTATGCAGGTTATTGGAGAAAGATCAACCATTCGTGTTCGACAAAGAATGTTCAATTGCCCTTGAGAGACTAAAAGAAGCACTAAGCTCTGCACCTATCATGATAGAGCCAGACTGGACAAAACCATTTGAGCCTATGTGCGACGCCAGTGATTTTGCAGTAGGAGCTGTACTGGCTCAAAGACGGGATAAAATCATCCATCCCATCTATTATGCCAGTAGAACGATGAACGAAGCACAAGTCAACTACACCACAACTGAAAAAGAACTTCTTGCAGTTGTCTTTGCATTCGACAAGTTCAGATCCTACTTGGTCGGAACTAAAGTTGTGGTGCACACTGACCATTCAGCCCTAAAATACTTGCTGTCAAAGAAGGATGCAAAACCAAGGTTGATCAGATGGATCCTATTACTTCAGGAATTCGACTTAGAAATCCAAGATAGAAAAGGGACTGAAAACCAAGTAGCAGATCACATGTCCAGATTAGGACAAGAGGCCAGGAAAGCAGAAAGGGAAAATATTCAGGATGAGTTCGCAGATGAAATGCTATTGGCAATAGAGACAGACTCAATCCCCTGGTACGCAGACATAGCAAATTACTTAGTGAGCGGATTAGCACCACCAGATGCAAATCCACAACAACTAAAGAAATTTTTTCATGACATGCGCCATTACTATTGGGATGAACCATACCTTTACAAGCTTGGACCAGACCAAATTTGGAGAAGATGTGTAGCAGAGGAGGATATGCTGAAAGTGCTGGAGGCTTGTCACGCAACTCCATACGAAGGACACTTCGCAGGTGCCAAAACAGCAGCAAAGGTGCTCCAAAGTGGTTACTTTTGGCCCACATTGTTCAGGGATGCACAGGAATTTGCAAAACGCTGTGATTGTTGCCAAAGAACAGGAAATCTATCTGCTAGAAATGAAATGCCAATGAATTTCATACTTGAAGTAGAAATTTTCGATGTTTGGGGGATTGATTTCATGGGACCATTTCCCCCATCATATGGAAATATCTACATTCTACTAGCTGTGGATTATGTATCCAAATGGATAGAGGCAGTGACAACCACAACAAATGATGCAAAAGTGGTGAAGAAATTCCTGCTGAAAAATATTTTTACCAAATACGGGACCCCGAGAGTGTTGATAAGTGACGAAGGGACACATTTTGTAAATAGAGTCATGGCTGGTCTGCTAGCTAAATACAATGTCAAGCACAGGATTGCAACTGCGTATCACCCACAGACAAATGGGCAGACAGAAGTATCCAACCGAGAAATAAAGACAATTCTAGAGAAAACAGTCGATCCCTCAAGGAAAGACTGGTCTCTAAGATTGGATGAAGCATTATGGGCCCACAGGACTGCATTTAAAACGCCCTTGGGAATGTCCCCGTATAGGATAATATTTGGGAAAGCATGCCATCTACCGTTAGAGCTGGAACATAAAGCTTATTGGGCAATAAAAAAATTGAATTTGGACCTGAACCAGGCAGGAATCAGGAGGAAACTTCAATTAAACGAACTAGAGGAGTTGAGACTTTCATCTTATGAAAATGCAAAGCTATACAAAGAAAAGATGAAAAAATGGCACGATAAAAGAATCAAAGATAAAGACCTGCACACAGGACAACAAGTGCTACTATTCAATTCCAGATTGAAGTTGTTCCCAGGTAAGTTAAAATCCAGGTGGTCTGGACCATTTCTCATTGAAAAAGTATACCAACAAGGGGCTGTGGATCTGAAGGACGAGAAAGGAAACATCTTTAAAGTAAATGGTCAGAGGATTAAACCCTACTGGGGAGAAGGTATGAGTAGAGATAAAGTTTCTATCTCTTTAATAGAAATCGAGTGAAGAATGAATCAGGTACTGTTACTTTGTACATAGCTATATAAAAAAAAAAAAAAAAACACAAAACAAAACAAAAAAAAACAAAAAAACAAAAAAATTTAAGGCGTAAATTTTCTTTTTAACCTGCGCGAACTGTTTAACAAATTATTCTTGAGTTCAGGTGAGAAGAGAAGGAAAATCAAGTCAACAATCACAAGGACTTGCAATTGCAATGCAATTGCATTCCTAGACAAAGGCGGTAAGGCTATTACACAAGAATTGCAGGAGAATTGCAATTGCATAAGCACGGCCAAGGCAACTATCACAAAAGGAGAATTGCAACTGAAATGCAATTGCATTTTTAAAGCAAAAAGGATGGATGCCAAGCTCTAAACAAAAAAGGAAGGAGGGACAGAAAAGACAATTCGCAAATTTTAAAACAAGGAAGGTCAACCGTTTCCTTGTAAAGTTGACCTAAAACGAATTGGTCTTTTGTCTTTCTCCCCTCTTCATCCTCATTCAAGCAGTACAACCCGTTTTTTTTTTCCTCTTCAAGCCGTACGATAAGCCCAACCACCAAGATGAATACCCTCCCAAACACCTACAGACGCCGTTCAAAGCAATCCTCGGTGAAGGAAACTCCATCAACCTATTCAACAATGCAGCCTCCACATGCAAGGATGGAAGAACCCGAGGAGAAGGACTTATTCTCTCTCAAACCAGGGTCTAAAGAATGGAAGGAGCAGTTGCGAAAGCTTGCGGACGAACGAGCAGAGCAACTGATGGAGTTGGAGAAACCACTCCAAACCCAAAGACCACTCACCTCCTCGGCAGAAGCCACTTCCTCTAAAACCCGAGAAGTAAAAAGGGGCACTGAAGAATGGCAAGAGAAAATCCGATTGATGCATGAGCGAAGAAGAATCGCTCAAATAGAGCAAGGCTTGTTAGGGTTGCAATGCAGTTCAGACGAAGAGGAAGAACCCGAGAAAGAGGACAATGCTTCACCAATTAAGCCCAAGGAGGTTCCAATTGAGCCACTTTGGATGAACTCCCCACAAAAGGAAGAACCCGAGAAGGAAGAAGCAAAAGAGGTACCCATTTCCAATTTGCCCATTCCTAAATTTAGTAGAAGGAAAAATCTGGCAAGAAAAAGAATCCCAATTCGCAAGGTAGAAGAGAGGAAGTGCGGAAGCAAGAAGAGTTCGGTGGGGAAAGCAACAAATCTTATGCCCCCACCACACGAGAAAATGCAAGAGGAACGCAAGACCAAGGCAAATGAAGAATGGATTCAGCAAGCCACTGAACAGGCTAAAAGATTAGCCGAAGAATTCCACAAACAACACATGGAGGCAGGGGTGAGTGCCAAGAGACCTTCACAATGGTCCTTGGCACCAACAGAGACTGAAAAAGAAGGAAAAGAACCTGAAAATGCATCTGAAGGGGAGAGGCAAGGAAAAATGGATAAGGTACAAACGCTTAACCTTAACTCTGATGAATATGGAAAAGAATTAGCAATTGTAGTTGCATTGGAGTCTAGGGGAAATTCATCCTCTAGCACCCCTTCATCTGAGATGGGGGCTGATTATGTAGAAAAACAGCCAGAGGAGGATGAGGTTGAAGGAAGTATTGAAAAAGAATCATAAAGTGATAGTGAAAAAGATGAAGTGCAGGAAGTTGATTCAAAGGAATGGGAACCAACTCTATCAAGAAAGAGAAAGAGAGGAAATAGAGAAGTAGAGACAGCAACACCAAAGCACACAAGGATGGAGGTGCAGCAGAGAAGAAAGGCACTAGAGAAGCTTGGCTTCATTGGGGAAAGAGGATTCTCCAAACAAGCAGGAGCTCTGCCACAATTCATCACATCAATAATAGAGAGCAGAAAATGGGAGAAGTTTTGCGAGCACCCAGATCCAGCCAACATATCGCTAGCATTGGACTTTTATGCCCACATGGGAGACAGTAGCATGAATGAAATGGCCATCCATGGGAAAGTTGTCCAATATTCAGCAAGAGACATAAATAGAATCTACAAGCTCACCTCATTGAGAGACCCGAATGGGAATGCTGCAATTGAAAACCCAACAGATGAGCAGTTGAGTGAAGCACTCACCTTATTGGCTCGAGAATGAGTGGAATGGAAGATTGCGCAGTATGGGAAACGCCATCTACTTCCAGGAGACCTGAAGAATGAGCCATCTGTATGGCTGAATTTCATCCGGAACCGAATATTGCCCACAACACATGGAGCAACCATTTCGCAGGAACGGATTATGCTACTATACAGCATATATAAGGGGCTGGATCTCAACATAGGGCGCATAATAAAAGAACAATTGGTGCATGGAAGCAAGAAGAAGGCAGGGAAGTTATTTTTCCCATCCCTTATAACAAAATTATGCAAGCAAGCACACATCCAAATTGTAGGGGACAAGCTGAAGACAAAGCCCTTGGATGCCACGGGAGTGAGGGCGTTGATGGTCCACAATGCAAGGAAGGCTAGCCATCAATCACGGTCAAATGAAGGTGGTAAAGCAGCAGAACCAGAAATTGCAAATGCAAGGCAATTGCATTCTGCTTGCAATTACGCGATAAAAGAACAATTGGCCAGGTTGAACGACAAGATCAAGGAATATTGGGCCTATGTAAAAGAACGAGATGCAGCCATCAATCAAACACTCTCACTGATATCCAAAGGAAAAGGACCTGCCATCCCGGACTTCCCCGACAGTCTTCTAAATAGCCCGATGGAACGAGAAGATGATGGCTCGGCTTCTGATGCTTAGGGGAGTTGTTTTCTCCATTTTACAAAAACTACTTTTTCAGATGCATTAGTTTATTTGCATGTTGACTTTGGTTGTTTGACTTATTTACTTTCTTTTTGAACTATTTTTTTTACTGTTAAGTTAAGTTCAATGCTCAGTTATTTCAATTTTATATTTTCACAACTAAGTTTCAAATTTTTATTTTATTTCTTTCTTTCTTTTCTTTTTCAATCAATATTCAAAATAAACAAATAAAAAAAAATATTCAGTAAAGATATTTCAAATAGCTCAGCTCATTCAACACTCACTTATCCAACCACCTTTATGACCTCTTTACTTCCCTTAGCACCGAAACACCCAATCACCTTAGCTTGTATTTCTATAATTCCAGGGTTGTTAAGCATGTTAATATATACGACCATCTCAACAACCCAAAACCCTAACTAGCCAATGAGGACATTGCCACATCTTAAGTTTGGGGGGATAGATATTTTGCATTACTTTTGTTGACCCCACAGTGTTGTATATTCAATTTTTTTTATGAGGTGTTGCATGAAGGCTGCCCAAAAAAAAAAAAAAAAAAAAAAAAAAGGGATACTCCTATTTCCATGAATTAACCAAGTAACCAGGAAAAGTCATGACACCCATGATTGCTTCTGCATGAAAGGTTGATTCCAGGAAATGAGTAGGTTAAAAACGGTTTCAAATAGTGATGTGTACTCGTAGTCAACTATCTTCACCACAAAGTGTCGGTAAGTTGGAACGAAGGTACAGTTGACTAAGGAACTCCCTCCAAAAAAAAAAAAGAGAAGAAAAAGAAATTTCAAGTTTGAATAGCTTGACAGCAAAACAAAATAAGTTTGGGGGAGTTTTTCTTTTGTTTAGTTAAGTTGTCTCTCAAAAGATGGCCTATGTAGGAAACAAGCAAGACGAAACTAGAAGAATAGAAACACAAGTCGAGGGAAGTTTGGTGAAAAGTGCTAAGGTCAAGACTAAAGATGGATTAAAATGGCTGTGATAAACAGGTGTTATGAGCTTGAGATATTTCCTAAGAACAGATTTGTTTTGTTCAGAAGCTAGGTGAATTGTTGAATTTCAAGTTTGAATATCTGTGATTTGATTGCTCGAGGACAAGCAATAACTCAAGTTTGGAGGTGTGATAATCCTCATTCATGAGGATTATTTGGCCTTTAAACTTAGTTATATCCGTGATTTTACTCATATTAATTGATGAAAATAAAAATATTTGATTGAATTTAATCACTTGATTGATGGAGGTCCTCTAATTTAAGTGAGTTGAGAAAAGAAAACAAAAGAAGGCAAAATCTCACTTATTTAATGTCTTATTGCAGATTTTTGATGAAATGCAACAACAATGCAATTGCAAGACAATTGCATTTTCGGTAGACTTGGAAGCAAAGGAAAGAACGAGATTCGCGGGAAAATTTTGAGCAAATTAACCATGATTTCAGGGATTGATATGCTGTGATTGATCATTGATTACAAAGATGAAACCCTAGCTCAAAAACGCATATAAAAGATTAAGGAAAAGCCGAAGAGGGAGTGGGGAGTTTTTGGAGAAAAATTGTTCGTTTTGGGTTTATTTTCCACCGACAGCAGCAGTTTCGTTTTATTTCTTTGTTGTTCTTCTCTTAAAATTCCCAGAATCCCTTCTCCCAATCCCACAACAACGAAAGTTGGTAGTGGTTAAGGGCGAATTTGTTCGATTGAGCCGAAGAAGGATGGGTTTTTACGATGGAGTCTAAATTTCTGCACTTGGATTTTCTGTATTTTGGGCTAGAATAGCCACTGTTGTATCTTTTAATTTCAGCATCTTTACCTTCTGTTATGAAATCTCAATTTCAATTTCTCAATTAAGTATTTGGGAATCTTACTTTCTGATATTGGAATTTTTGGAAGTCTACTGGAATATGAAATTTTTTCCTACGAATTTCTTAGTTCTAAGCTACTGTGGTTTTCAATTTTAGCATTTAGCTTCTGCCTTTGGTATTTCAAAAGATCAATTTCCTTACTCAGTGAAGTTAATACCATTTTTCTGTGGGTTAATCGGCATTTTTGAATCCTTGGGTTGTTTCTTTAAAATACTTACTTGCATTGCATTTGCAATTTAATTGCATTATTTCCTTTGAGTTTCTTTTAATGATCTCCTACAATTCTAATTTACCATTTTCAAATTATTCCATCATGAAGAGCTAAATTTCCTTTGTAATTCAAGTTTGTGAATGCCCTAGAGGAAAGATGTAAAGCTCGAGAGTAAAAACAATCTAGCTAATTCTTGAACTCAAGTTTGCTTTTGATGAGTAAATTATTGGGTAAAAACTAGCTGGCCATCTAGTGTTGCTTGCCAAGCTAAAACTTAATACCGAAAGGGTTAAGGGAAGCGGATGTCGCAAAAGCAATGGAGGAAAGGGCTTAGACATAAGTCTGAAACATCGACCCTAGACATAGGGCGAGACTCCAAAACCACTAGAATTGTGCGCAAAATTATCTAAGTTAGATTAGCCATAGACATATAGGTTTAATCACTTAGTCTCCTAAAGATACTTCAAAGAAGGTCGAATGGGAGTTGAATTCGGTTTACTTAGTTCTTGAGTTAGCTATGATTGCAATTGCTTTCTTGTTGCATCTTCTTTCCAAAGGGGCAGCAGCATTCTTGAATCCCTTCTTATTTCCATTGAATTTTCAAACACATTTTTAGTTAAAACACCTCTCAATTTATTTTCATCCTTGGTTACTTTAAATTGCAAAATTGCCAACAATTTTGTGCCAACTGAAATTCATTTTATTAACCCCGTTCCCTTGGGTACGATACTCTGGAATACTCCAGTTTTATTACTTCGATCACGTGCACTTGCGTGTAGCGATAAGCAAGCGATCAGCAGATGAGGGGATGATTCCCTTTGTATGCGTTTTTGAACTTCGGTTCAGGTTGTGGGTATGGTTTGGAAATGATGAATGATTTTGGTATGGTGGATGACCCGAGAGGTCTTGAATGCGTTAGGAAAGTACGAAAGCTCATTAGTTTGGTGCTACCTACCCTAATTCTGTCCTTTCGTGCAAGTTTGTAAGCCTAGAACGTATGTGATGTGATGAGCATAGGGGATGCGTTTCCCTAGTGCCTGTGAGCTAGCTTAGGGGTGATTCCCCACTGTGTTGAGCATAGAGGATGCGTTTCCCTATTGCCTGTATGCTAGCTGAGGGGATGTGTTCCCTGGTTGCCTGTGTGGCTATCATGATGTGATGAGCATAAGGAATGCGTTCCTTATTGCCGATGAGCTAGCTTAGGGGTGATTCCCCACTGTGTTGAGCATAGGAATGCGTTTCCTATTGTTGTGTGCTAGCTGAGAGATGATTCCCCATTATGTTGAGCGTAGGGAATGCGTTCCGTAGCGCCTGTGTGCTAGCTTAGGGGAGATTTATCTATTGAGATGAGTGTGAGGGTTATAGACCTTCACAGGTTTGGGTTCTAGGTTACAGGATTCGCAGGTATGACACGAAAGTAGGGTCAGGTAGTAGTGAATATTGTGAAAGGTTAAATGGACTCTTAAAATAATTGAAGGAAGTATTTGGAATCTAAGCACGAGTGTGAGTAAGAGCTTGGTATGGTTTCTTTAAACATTGGACCCTTAAGTGGGCTACTTACTGAGTATGTTTATACTCATCCTTGCTACTTTGTTTGTTTTGCAGATTGTGCACATTCTCGGGGTGGATGACGCAGGGGACGACTTGACGAGACTATGGAGACTCCACCAAATTTCTTTTCTATGTTTAGCCTTTAGTTTTGTTTCTTTGTTCCCTGTTGTTTGTCGGTCTGTAAAGTTTAAATATTCTTTAGCTTCGTGTGTCTAGTTAGAAGCTTTTAGATTTGGTTGTCTGTTAATTGAGCTTAGCATCATTTATTTTAGTTTGGTGGATGCTGAGTCTTTTATCTGAAACATAGAAGTGTTTATGTCTCTTTCCAGGTCGTTGTAAATTTTGGTTTCTCTTAGTTACGCCATCATGCTGCCGAAATTTCGGGCATGAACGAGGTAACTAGGTTGTGCTTCCGCATCTAGAGAGTCGTAGGAATTCGGGTCGTAACATTTGTCATCCATTGATTTATTTTTAGGGCTTACTAATTGAATTCAAAAAACATATTGGACCTCAAACCATTTTTTTTTCTTATTGTTACTTAATTTAGAAAAAATAATTGCATCAATTAACCTTTTTTTTTTGCTCTAAGACATGACTTTGCAAATAAGCAAATATTGGAGTATTAACCATATTTGTGTTTCAATAAATTAACTTTGTTTCCCGTTTAACATATTCATTTTACTCATTCATTTTAGCTTGTTGGAGTGAAAAATCATGGTCAATTTTATAAAAACCATTTATTCAAAGAACATATAAAATAATATTTTAAGAAAGCTTTTTTTTTTTTTCATTCTAATCCCATTACATTATAATCAAATTACATTCACCTTTAAAATAACATGAAGTCGATTATAACAACAAAACCCATACATAATCAAATTACATTCACCTTTAAAATAAATAATTTTGTCCAATTAATACAAATAGTACATTAGCAAGGTTTTTTTTTCCCTAAAAAAACACATTGTTACACTAATACTAACAAATCAATCAAGTGAATATACAAATAAGCAAACATTCCATATAAAGAAATACATACACAAATAGTATTTTTCTTATAAACAAACATAATATACATACACAAATGATATTTTTCTCATAAACAAACTGAATATACATAAGCAAATGTCCGTGCTTTAAAATAAACAAACCTCGAACTAAGGTGGACCAATGTACTAGTTTTGACCCTGTTAAGACATACAAAAGAAAATTAGTACTTAAGTTTACTATAATAAAACTTGTAGAAGAAGAGGACGTGTCACCTTAGAAGAGGTAAGGAGCGATCAACAGTGAGGAGAACGTGCTGGATTTGGAAGGACTTCAACCCTATAATTGAAAGAGATGATGCATTAGTAAGAAAGTAAAGTAGAATGGAATAGGGAAAAATATGAATGAAGATTAAGAAGAAAATTTGAAGGAAATATATGAGTAAAAGAGAATGACACTCACAAATTGCCTTAGGGAGAAGTAGTTTGGAGAGTATAGTTATCCTCAAACTTTTGAATAAAATGAGAACATATTTAAAGAGGGGATGGGGGGTGGTGGTTGACAAAAAGACATTGGTGCACTTATTATCATAAGTGCACCTAACCACAATATTAAATAACAATAGAGAATAAAAAATAAAAAAACGTTGTAAGTACAAAAGTTATCAATACAAAGTAATTATGAAAAACAAGTGGGAAAAGACATTGACATGACTCATTTAATACAAACCAACCACCTTCCAACCTAACTACAACAATTATGACACAATAAGGTATGGTTAGATTTAAGAGCAAACAAAACAAGTATTGACCAAAACAAAAGCATACACAAACCGGCCTCAGAAATATGAAATTCATTCATGAGGAGTATTTCAATTTCTCATAGTAGCATGAATATAAACAAAATACAAAACTAAACTAAAATTTTATAACAGAACAGAAACTCACATTCTCATACAACATATGGTGAGATTTAGGAGCAAACAGAATGAGTATTGAAAAAAAAAACAAAGCATAGACAAACCAGCCTCAGATATATGAAATTCATTCATGAGGAGTAATTGAATTTTTCATATTAACAAGAAAATCAACAAAAAAAAAAATTCAATGAAAGTAACATAAAAAAAACAGGCTGCATCAATGAAAGTAACATAAAAAAATCAGATATATGAAATTCATTCATTAGGAGCAAACAGACCATTCAATGAAAGTAACATAAAAAAAATTGAGAAACAGATGGCTGCATCAATGCAAGTATATAATATTCCAGCAAGTTGTATACAACAAATTGCTAAAAACAGGCAGCAAAATCATTGATGCCAGTGTCCAATAATAGTTAGCAACAAAGGTAAATCAGAGAGAAACAATGAAGATCAGAAGAAAAAATGAAGATCCAATAGTAGTTAGCAACAAAGGTAAATCAGAGAGAAGCAATACGAAACAAAAAAAAATTTCAACAAGTTGGACTCATCATCGGCCGGCCTAAAAAGGAAAAGAAAACATACCTTCGAAGTTGGTCCCCCTACCAAGCTCCAAAAATCGATCCATACATCCCCTACCTAGCGTTCTCCCAATAACCACCATCAAATAAAACATGCAGCCTCACCGAAACAGGGGATCGACAGGAAGCGGCAAGGGATGGATCGATTTTTTTGAAGCGGCAAGAGGAGTGAGGTCGATGATGGAGAATGTCGAAGAGAAAAGAGATAGTCGAAAAGCTTTCAGATCTGATAAAAAACACAGATCTGAAAACCTAAAAAGACCATGGATCTACAAATCGTTCGAAGGAAATAAGGAATGGAGAGGTTTTCAGATCTGGTAAAAAAAAAATACAGATCTGAAAACCTAAAAAACAGTAGATCTACATAGAAAAAGGGAGAAGACGAAATCGATCGATGAGGGAGAGAGCGAATGAAGAAGATGAAACCATGAACATATGCGGGAGAAGACGAAGCGATAAGGGAGAAGACAAACAGAAGAGCCTTGACGAAGACGAAGCGATGAGGAGTAGACGAAGCAAAGACGAAACGATGAAGGAGAAGGAGACTTCGGGAAACCAAGAAGGAGAGAGGCGGGAAGAGAGTTCGGGAAACGGGGATAATCATCAATAACCATTAATGGGTACTGTAGACAAACGAGGATTATCAATAACCTAAGGGGCTGTTATTTTAACATAAGGCCCAAACACCAAGTGGGCTATAATAACCCACTCAAACCCACGGTAATTGGAGCCCCAAACACCCCCTTATATGTTGATATTAAATATATGAATTGTTATAATTTAATTATTTAGATTTTTTTATAATTTTAATTAAAAATTATATATTTTTCATTACTTTAAATTATATGATAAAAGGCTAAAGAAAAAATTAAAAATGTTTAAACCATATTTCTCTTTCTAAAATATTTTCTAAAAAAAGATTGAGTTTTTTATTCATAAATTACATTGTATATACCAATTCAAAGAGATACACCTAAACCAAATCGTGATAGTAGAAAGCAAGCAATCCATAAATTAGATTCAACAAGATTGTGATCCCAAATGCAATAATAAATACCACACAAATTCACTACAAAATGGAAACCCCTAGAAAAAGATATTGATGGAGAATTAGTAGGCAAAATTAGGAGAATGAAAAGTGATGATTGGAGATTTGAGTTGTGAGAGTGAGAGAAGAGATAAACTGCGAAGTGAAATAAAAAACAAATTTTGATTTTGGTTTTCTAAGGTGAATTCACAAACCAAAATGAAGGAAAGAGATAAAAAAATTATTGATTGCAACTCTAGATATATATAAATTTGTTTTTCTCTTTTTCTTTTTTCTAATTTTTCATCCAAATGTATGGGTCCACTAGAACTAGAGCAAGAAAGACAGGAAAAAAAAAGTCTAAATAACACAAAATATCTAAAGAAGAAAATTAGAAGAAGAAGAATTTTCACTTGAATTTGCTTCAAATTTAGTAATGTTGGAGTTGCACAGAGAAATTAATTGCGTAAAAACAAATAATATACATAATGATATTAGTGACTAGAGAAATTGTTAAAAAAAAAAAAAGGCATTTGACGAAAAATTAAAATCAAAAGCTACAATTGAAGAGATTTTGAAAATCAAAAGAGCTGAAAAGTGATTTTCTATAAATTTCAAAAAAATCAATTTTACCAAACACCGTAAATGGTAAAGATTTTTTCTGAATTATTTTTACGTGTTCTCACTACAATCCCAAACACACCCTTAATTTTAAACTATTCTCTTTGAGCTCTTTATATTATATTACAATAATTATTTCCAATGAACAATTTGTGGGAACATTAATCCTTAAAGCTCCTTAATTAATAAATGCCTTACTTTAACATATTTCATATCAAATTACTATTTAAGATAGTAAATAAATAGAAGAATTACTTATTTATTAATTTACAAACTTTTGTTTAATTTTTAAATCAGAAACAAACCCTATTGTGAGAGTAAATTTCATAAAATTATTTTAGAAGAAACGTCAATCATTCTTAAGAACAAATGAAAACAGAAAAGGGGAATATGAATAGTAAAATAATTAACAACAACCCAAAATCATTTTCCTCTCTGAGACAAAAGTCCAGTAAATTTATTGGTAATTTAACATGGTATCAAAGCAGGAGTCGAATTCCTGTAATGTCATTTCCTCCTCAATTAATATTGATTTCCACTTGTTAGGACTCTTACAAATTTTCAAGCCCACAAGTGAGAGAGAGTGTTAGAGTGTTGATATAATTAAATTTACCATAACCCATCACACATGGACACTTCATTTAAAAATGGTTACTTCAACATGCTATCCTTTCTCTAATTTATCTTTATATATATATATATATATATATAAAGTTTTCTAGCTTCACCCATCCTTGTTATGGGTCCATTGTTGAAAAGAAAACTGTTGAATCTTATTAAGGTAGATGATTGTGCAGGTAATAAAGATTGTCACTAAAAAGCATTAGTGATAGAGTTGCCCTTAAGGCTGGCCATGATCGAGTCTAAATCATAGTGTCACATGGTTGGCAGAGTATGGCCGTAATAATTGGTATCAGAGCCATGTCCCAAATTTAGCCATGTCTGTGTGCAATCCCGAGTGGCTAACAAAGATGGTAACCCCAATGACATAGTCCAAGTAATCTGTTGTTAAGCTCTATTAGATAGGCGGTGTGCCTCAAAGAAGAATAGCTAGCCTGGATAAGAGCAAACACTCGTTGAAGTTAGAAAGATGCATGGATAGATGACTATTTAAGGAGAGACTCGAATGGTATGTGACTAAAGTTTCACATTAGCTAGATAAGGTAAAGATCATGGAGATGGTACAGTCACCAACTTTTTCCCTTTTAAATATTTGAGAGTTTTAATTTTCTTTTTTTCTTTCTTTTGGTCAATAAAAGATGATAAAAAGCTTGTCGAAGGCTCTATCAAATATAATTATTAACTAGACCTCTACATTTTGTAGTAGTAGTGGCCAGAGTCGATCTCAGGGATTGAACTTCTTAGCTTAATTAAGTACCATAGTTACTAGTGCTCAATTTTATCTAGATAACCAACAATAGATGAAAATCAAATTAAAACCTAAAATAACTATTTACAAGGTTGGAGACACTTTTAGAGGGAACCTTCTTGAAACAATGATTTAATTCCGTAAAACCAATTTGGTTATATAAAAGAGATAATTTACATAAATAACAATTATAAGCCAAGAAATTACCCAAATTATTAGTTGACTTTTCCAAGCCCAACTAAACCTCATGCTTAGTGATAAATCAACATTCCAGTCTATTTTTATAACTAAACATGACATTAAATAAAGTTCTTTTGTTGGCTTCTATAAGCAAAAACTCCATTCCCATGCAAGAATTCACTAACAGTTATACATTCAAATATAAATTCGAGTTCTTCTTTTTCAAGCTAAAACCCAAATTTATCAAAACTAAACTTTAGCCAAATGATTAAACAATACTCTCCAAAATGCATAAATAAATTGCTATAATATAAATATCTCTAAAAATAAACCAAACGAAAGAAAACAAACCAAGTTCAAGACAACAGTCAATCTCTCAAAATTCACCAATTACAGGTTAAAGCTCAAGTAAACATCTAAAAACAAAAACTACAAAATAAATAAGGAAGAAGGAAAAAACTCTCTGACGCGTGCCACACTCGTTCCTGTCATGAAATGTCCTGATCACGAGCCTTGAATGTCTTCCTTAGCTCTCAAGAGTGATCCCTTAATCCCAACTATGAGGTAAAAATCGAATTCACATTGGTTCCTCTCCAAATGATCTCCCCGAATTCGTAGCCAAAACGTTATATTTATAATCATCGGGATAGCTTGAGACGATAGGGACAGCGTCTCGACGCTGTAACCTAATTCGCACAATGAAGAAGGAAAATTGGGGTAGCGTTGAGACGTTATACGCAGCGTTGAGACGCTATGGATGGAAATTAGCCAGGCGCGTGTTTTGGGCGTTGAAACGCCCAAAAGTAGTGTCTCAACGCCTCTCCTTCGAGAATGTGAGCTTTGCTTGACTGCGTTGACAGCGTTGAGACGCTATGAGACACTATGGACAACGTCTCAACGCTGTCCTCTCGGGTTCCATTACTACCAGTTAAAGTCTTCTTATCTCCATTGCTCCGAAACATGCATTTGCACTGCAAATACTCAATTATCTTTCCCAATTGCTCAATTTGATCGAATCCTACAAATTGAATATATTAAGTAGATGAAAGTACACTTTAACACCTCAAACTAGCAAGAATATAAGCCTAAAAATAGCACACTTTTGTGTGCTATCAAAAAGACTAAAAGAAAATTATTTCTGAAACCATTTTTGAAACTTTATTTTATTTTATTTTTAGTTTATTATCACAAATATATCGTACTAGAACAATTGAAAATTCTTTTGGCAACATTGAAAAAATGTGATTCAAGTGCACATTAACATCATGTTATAGAAGGAATTTTATTTATTTAACTTAGGTTCTTAGAAACTATTTTGAAAAATATTTTTCCAAATATTCAGCTTCTTCCTTTCTATAAGAGGATCTATTTCCAATTTTCTATTATTGTTGTCCATGTTATGTTTAAACTTTTTTTAAAGAAACGTAGATCTTTTTAATAGAAATGATTAAATTTATAACTTAAATTTAAAATTTAAGAGTTGAGACTATAATGTGAGATAACCAAAACACATTAGCTATGGATAGTCTCAATTTTATTTTATTTTTTTTAAAGTTGAGACTATCTATAGCTAATGTGTTTTGCTTATCTCAAATTATAGTGTTGCTGCCAAAGTGAGTTTAGTTCAACTGTAATTGGCATGTACCTTCGATCAAGAGGTCTAAGGTTTAAATCTCTCATCTCTAAATGTTGTTGAACTAAAAAAAAAAATTATAGTGTTGCCAATTTTCTCTCTCAAAACAACGTCATCTTTAGTGAGAAAACAGTAGTTTTACATATCAATATGAAATGAAAATAAACAACATCGTTTTAGTTCTTGAACTATGATGTCAATTTAATTATCTCTTCCAATTTTCTTTTTATTATTTCATGTTCCCATATAGTTGTATTATTGTATTCATCTAAAGTTATTAAAATTCTTTTTTAGTACAAAAGAAAAGTTATTTAGTAGACATGTAGTGCACATAATAAAGTTAGATATATTGTCATTATTATTTTTTTCCCTTTAAACTATTTGAGAATAATTTTTTAATTAATTGTATTTTTTTAAAAAAATAAACAAATACATTCTTGGCCAGAACTTGAAGAAAAGTTCCCAATTAAATCCCGAGGTTATAAAATACTTAATAATGTTGGTACCTATTAGCTCTATTTTCCAAAAAGAAGACATGGAAATTTTTACTTCATTCAAATATTGATATGAAAAAAAAAGTTATTTTTATAATATTATTTTAAGTAATGTGGCAAAAAATTGTAAAAAAAATATCGACTTAAGCATAACTCAACTGATTAAGGCATATACCATTGACTAAAAGATCAGAATTTCGAATTCTCCACCTTCACATGTTGTTGAACTCAAAAAAATAATTCTCCCCTCTCCAGGGAGAAGAGAGATAAAAGTTCTAATTTAAAGAAAAAAAATCCAAATTTAAAACTCAATAAATTATTGAAGAAGGTTGCCACAATATAGATGACAGTTCTTTACTATTTAATGTATGAAAGAGGAACTAAGAAAAAATACTTCAAATACGTATCTAATAGTTATTAGGGACATGTAGTGGTGGATACAAGATTTTATGTCAGGGGGCACAAGTTCATATAAATGTAATTTTAGATGCGTTGATACAATATTTAAGTCATGTAATATTGATTACTGAACTAGAAAAAGCCATTGGATATGATATCGATTTGTTTAATATAGAAACTAAAAATATGACTTTATATATACATAAATTTAAATTAAAAAAGAAAATCTAATTGAATTATCAAAATAAATATACTAGAAAAAAAATGAAACTGAAATAGGCCATTTTCTAAAATTGAGTTAAATTTCTTTATATGAAATTAGTTTTCTAAAAACAATTTATCAAAAATTTAAAAATATCTTTAACTAATTCTATCCTATTGATATATATATCAAAAACTCAATTCATATTCTTTTTAGGTTAAAATATGATTTTGGTCCTTATACTTTGGGACTTATTCTATTTTCGTTCATATATATTCAAATGTTCAAATATAATTGTTGTACTTTTAATAATTTTAAAAATAGTCTCTATTGTTAGTCTATAGTTAACTTTCATAAAATAAATTTAGTCTCTATTAGCCTTCGCTTTATAAATTTTGAAAACATACTAACATGGTGTCTTTTCTTTATGAAAATGATTATTATTATTTTACCAAATGATTATTATGATTATAAAAAGTATCTTCAAATTAATAATAAGAACTAATTTGAATATTTATTGAAAATACAAGGACTAAATTTGAATATTTGAAAGTATATATGAACTAAAATAGAATGAGTCCCAAAGTACAATTATCAAAATAGTATTTTAACCTTATTTTTATCTCATAGATGAATTTAAATTTATTAAAGGAATGAAACTTGTTTATTATATTTATTTTGAGAATTGAAAATCGTGTTTATTAGATAGGTTCGGTGATAAAAAGTTTAAATAGAAAGATAACAATCTTATTTTTATTAGTTAAACATGGAATAAGCTTTTAGGTTGATTGGTGATTTAACATGGTATCAGAGCAGGATGTCCTGTGTTCAAACCCCTGCAAAGTTGTTTTCTCTCCAATTAATATTGATTTCCACTTGTTGGGCCTTTCTCAAATTTCCAAGCCCACAAATGAGGGGTGTTAAAGTGTTGATATATAATTAAATTTACCATAACCTATCAACTTAAGCTTTTGGGGTGTGTTCGACTAAAAATTTTGGTCAATCAGAAATTGTCATGTCATTACTTAAAATTAGCGACAAAATTATTTATTTAATTAGTATCCCTAAATTAAATTAAGACAAATCCAAATATGTAATTGAGTTATATGAAATTTGGGCCAGTTTTAGATAAAGCCCAAATGGGAGGCCCTAATCCAGCAAAGTCTAGGCCCAAGGTCAATAAAGGTCATACCAGAGAGTTTAAGCCCAAAGTCAATCATGCACAATCTAAGAGACCTAACCCAAAGTCTATCAGGTCCAGTCCAACGATCAGGCCCAAGCCCACTTGGGGGCCTTAGAGAAATCTATAAATAGAGAGCTCCATCATCCATTTTGGGAGTTCAGAAACTTTACTCTCCAGAGACCTTAGAGAAAATTGTGAGTAAAGAAGGCCAAAATCCTTAAGCGTTGAATCTCCCCAAAGTCCTTAGGTGCTGAACGCTCCAAAACAAGTTCTTAGGTGTTGAATCTTCTTTGAAGACCAAAGACTCTTCAAGCCAATCCTTAGGTGTCGAACACTCTGTGAAGACTAAAGACTCTTCCAAACCTTCAATCTCGAGAACAAGCGCTCCAGCCCTCGAGTGTTACACATACAAGAAAGAGAATCAGAGGATTATACTTAGAGATTGTACACCTCACAATATTAATACAATATAAATTTTATTTACACGTGTCTCATTTCTTTGTTGAAATTACGTATGAACAGAGTGATTGATGATTTAACAATTTTTACTATAAAGAGTCCAAAATTATTTAGTTTGAAAAATATATATTTTTTATTTCTTTAGTTTTAAAATGAAAAATGTATTTTTATTCATCAAAATCAAATTTGCACATCATGGAGTTCAAGTTACTACCTACCAAAATAAAATATGCAAATCGTCAGACTCGAAAAAAGGAATAGGCAGGGGCATTCAATAATTTTTCCAGAAACTCTCTCAGATCCCTCCCTCGCTGCCATTTTTTTAAGAAAAATTGAACATTCTTCACTTATGCCCAAAAAAATAGAACAAAAGAACAAAATTATTCTCTTAATAATCATTAAAATCAAAGTCTCTTATTATACTCAAGTTTGGATAATCCAACTAAAAAAACTTATGAAACATGATTATATAAAATGTTTGAACTTTTTTAGGCAAAAGACCAGGTAAATAATGTACTATTTAAAGTTTAATCTTGATATAGTTGGCCGACTTGAGTGTAGCTTAACTAATTAAAGTATTACATATTTGTTCTCTCAAGGATAGGTGTTTGAATCTCTACTCCACAGTATTGAACTTAGAGGAAAAGGAAAAGAAAAAACTCATGTACATCGTAAAATTATTAAATTTATATTATATGATGTGAGAGATTTTTCCAAAGTAAAAAAAAAAAAATTAATGATTTCCGTGCGTACTTCAATCACAGTAACTTTCCAAATATCTCAACATAGATTTTGAAATCTATAATGGGTACTATGGCATGCAAAGAAACTATGACCAAAGGGTCCAATTCATATTGAACCAAGATACTGAAGATTAAATTGGCTAATGTCACAATTGAAATTTCAAACTTTGATCTGGTATTTTTTCTGTTACTTCAAACTAACCTAGCTAGCTACTTCCTAGGAAACTACTGATATAATCAACTACCTAGATCTCTCTTTTTTATACTGCATATTTTTTTTTAATCAAAAACACTTATCACTAAAACTTGTCAACTATTTATTTTTTTGAAAACAAATTCTCTTCTCTCTCTTTTTGCATTCATCTCTCTTACTTGTCAAAACCATAATAACGGTGGGTAGAAGATCTCTACTGCCCCGTGTTAAAAAAATTAGCTTATTTTGGAGTTGGTTGTTGTCTTAAATCTCTCATGGTCCATTAATTATGGATTATTTGGACTTGCTATTCGTTGAAGTTCTATAATTTTAGGAAAAGAGAATTTTAATTAAATGTTCAATTCAAAGGTTTAGGGATTGAATTTTTTGATAAGATTCTTTTCCAAGTTCAAAAAGGAACTCAAAATTCCCTTTTAATTAGATGTTCTCCAAATCTTTTAGGATCCTTATTTGGAGGTTTGGGGAGTTTAAATTTGGATTTTGTTTAGCTAAAAGAAAAGGCTTAAGGAACTTAGTAAAAAACAAAACAAACCCTAGCCATATATTTCCCTCTTCTTCATCTTCTTCCCTTTCTCACACACAACCAACCGCCCCTCTCTCTCTCTTTCGTTTTCTTCACGTTCTTTCTTCACCATGCAACCCACAAGCAGGCCGTCGACAGTCAGTCTACAAAGACCCACGCGACAGCAGCACCTTCCGGCAAAGTGACCCACGCATTTGTTGGGGAGTGCAACCAAAGTCCCACATCGGCTAGATAAGGGGAAGATCATGGGTTTATAAGTGAGGGACACTATCTCCATTGGTATGTGGCATTTTGGGTGAAACTAAAAACAAATCCATGAGGGCTTATGCCCAAAGTGGAAAATATCATACCAATGTGGAGATCTGTCGAGGGTCGATTGTCCCTAACAAGTGGTATCAGAGCCAAGGTTTAATTTAATCATTGTTATGGAGTCTACTAGCAGTAGTGGAGGTAATTCAATGGTTAGACTGACATCAACCAATTATTCCATTTGGAGGCCGATGATGGAGGATTTGTTGTTTTGCAAAGATTTATATGATCCAATTGAAACAACCATAGAAGCTGATGGCACCATTGCTAAACCTTCAAAACCAGAGAAAATGGAAGAGAAAGATTGGACTAAGTTAAAAAGGAAGATCTTGGGGACTATTAGGCAATGGGTTGATCTTAGCATTTTCAACCATGTGTCGAAAGAGTCCGACCCATATGATTTGTGGGAGAAATTGGAAGGTCTTTATGAAAGGAAGACCGTGCATAATAAAGTTTCATTAATGAAGAGACTTGTTAATTTGAAATTGAAGGGTGGGAAGTCTGTTTCTGAGCATTTGAGTGACTTCCAGGATATTATTAACAAGTTGACTACTATGAAGATTGTTCTTTATGATGAATTGCAGGCTTTGTTCTTGTTGAGTTCTTTGCCAGACAGTTGGGAAACCTTGGTTGTGACTATTAGTAACTCTGCTCCAGAAGGTGTTCTATCTTTGAATATGATAAAAGAAAGCATGTTCAATGAAGAGATAAGAAGAAAGGAGATGGGAGTTGATAATTCGAATGCTCTTCTTGTTGAGAATCGTAGAAGAAGCAAGAGTAAATGACCCAAAGGCCGTGGTAACTCAAAGGGGAGGTCCAAGTCTAGAGACAAAGAGACCAGGACATGTTATTACTGCAACAAGCCTGGCCATATCAAAAAGTTTTGTTACCGTTGGAAGAAAGAACAAGGTAAGAAACAGGACTCACAAAAGGAAGAAGATGATAAAAATACTGCAGCAATCACTTCTACAAGTGATGGTGATGTCACTTTGATTTGTGCAACTAGTGAGTGTCATCATGTAGAGAGTTCAGACATAGAGTGGCTGGTAGATTCAGGTGCTTCATATCATTGTGTTCCCAAAAAAGAGTACTTCATGAACTATTAAGTTGGTGATTTTGGTAGTGTGAAGATGGGAAACAAGAGCTCAGCTAGCATTGTTGGGTTAGGTGATATTCGTGTGAAGACAAGTGTTGGGTGCATGCTTACATTAAAGAATGTGCACCATATTCCTGATTTACGCCTTAACTTATTGTCTGCAAATGTCCTTGATCAAGAAGGGTTCCAACATACCTTTGGTGACGGTAAGTGGAAATTGTCTAAAGGTTCGATGACAATTGCTCGTGGTGAGTTGTGTTGCTCTTTGTATAAAACATACTTGAGGGTATGTTCTAGTGAGCTGAATGCAGTTGAAGAAAACAATTCTCCTAATTTGTGGCATTGAAGGCTAGGACATATGAGTGACAAGGGGATCAAACTGTTGGCAGGTAAATCTCTTATTCTGGTTGATAAAACAGTTTCTCTTGACCCTTGTGATCATTGTTTGGCAGGTAAGTAGCATAGAGTTTCTTTTTCTAGAAAGTCCACTAGAAGACAAGGAAAATTGGAGTTAGTTCACTCCGATATTTGTGGTCCTTTTGAGGTAGAGTCTCTTGGTGGCAATAGATATTTTGTCACTTTCATAGATGATGCTACTCGAAGAACTTGGGTGTATATGTTGAAGACAAAAAGCCAAGTGTTTGAGATTTTCAGAAAGTTTCATGCTATGATAGAAAGGGAGACCTAAAGAAAGTTAAAGTGCCTTCGATCTGACAATGGTGGTGAGTATACTTCGAATGAGTTCAAGTACTATTGCTCACAACATGGCATTAGACATGAGAAGACAGAGCCCAGCACACCACAACACAATGGAGTTGCTGAAAGGATAAATAGAACCATTGTAGAGAAGGTGAGGTGCATGCTTAGAATGTCTGATCTTCCTAAGACATTTTGGGCTGAAGTAGTGAATTGTGCCGTGTATTTGATTAATCGATCTCCATCGATTCCTCTTGGTCATGACATTCCAGAGAGAGCATGGAAGGGACGTGATCCCACTTATTCGCATCTGAGAGTCTTTGGCAACAAGGCATACATGCATGTGCCTAAAGAACAGAGGTCAAAACTTGATTCGAAGACTAATCCATGTGTATTTGTTGGATATGGGGATGAAGAGTATGGTTACAGGCTCTACGATCCAAAAAAGAAAAAGGTAGTGAGAAGCAGAGATGTAGTATTCTTTGAGCACGAGAAGGGTGCAGATCTTCTGAGTACAAGGTACACTTCTATTTCGAAATTGTCTTTTGATACTACTAATGGTTCCACTTCTACTCCTTCTGTTATTCAACCGTCAAATGAGAATGTTGAGGATGTACATGATGATGTTGATGAGGTAGAACCTGATGGTAATGTACCAGATCATATTGATGATGATGATCTTGATGAGTCTTCATCTGATGAAGAAGTCCATGGGGAAGATGTGCATGACGAAGTGATTCATGAAGAAGTTCATGAGCAGGGGGAGCAATCTGCCTCTCAAGTGGAGGATACACAGGTTCGAAGGTCCACAAGAGAGCGTAAACCTTCAACAAGGTATCCAAGCTCAAAGTTCATTCTAGTTAGTGAAGGTGGGGAGCCAGAGAATTATCAAGAGGTCTTATCTCATGATGAGAAAGATCAATGGCTTGATGCAATGAAGGAGGAGATGAATTCCTTGAAAAAGAATGAAACCTATGAGCTAGTACAGCCTCCAAAGGACAAGAAAGTCTTGAGAAACAAATGAGTTTTCAAGTACAAAAAGGATGGAGGGAAGATAATAAAGCGCAAAGCCAGATTAGTGGTAAAGGGATGCAACCAGAAAAAGGGTATTGACTTTGATGAGATATTCTCTCCAGTGGTCAAAATGACATCTATCAGAACAATGTTGGGTTTAGTAGCAAGTCTTGATCTTGAGTTGGAGCAACTTGATGTAAAAACTGCATTTTTACATGGTGATTTGCATGAAGAGATCTACATGGAGCAACCTGAAGGATTTGAAGAAAAAGGGAAAGATAAACTTGTTTGCAAGTTGAAGAAGAGTCTTTATGGGCTTAAACAGGCGCCAAGGCAGTGGTACAAGAAATTTGATTCGTTTATGACAAGCAATTATTATAAACGAACTACAGCTGATTCCTGTGTGTATTTTAGAAAGTTTCCTGGAGGTAACTTCATCATCCTTCTTTTATATGTAGTGTTAGAATTTATGCCCTAAAGCCTCGTAATTAATAATTTATTTAATAATGAATAATAATTTTGATTATTTTATTTGTAATATAATATTATCCATTATATGAAAAATCCAAGGTTATTAGTGTAATCTTGAACAGTATGTAGTTGACATACAAAAGGATCATGTTCAAGAAATAACCTAAAGGGTCATAGTATATGGATAAGGTTGGGTGCCTTATCCTTGTAACACTATTGATACGGCCCACTTTTGTAATAGTTACAAATGATTTGATCCAAATCATTCATGTGTAGACATGTGAGTGGGGGTATCTTATACAATGATTTTGTATAAGACTGGACCACGAAATATTTAATCTCTCTTTATAAATTCGTTAATTGAGAAGATTAATATTTCATCAGGATGATCATATGCGACTCGATCTTAATCCTGAGTGAGTTATGAACTCCTGCCTGTGAGGGCTTATCCTTTGATATGCATGGGTGAGAGTGGCTTTTGTAGTCGATTCAATATGCCTACCATTTTGGGGACTTGACCAAATAGGGAGCTGGGAACATAATCTCACAAGATGGAATTCACTCCTTCCCATATAGGGTAAGTAGATGAGTAGTTCCCTTAAGTGCTGATTTCGGGACTTGAACAATGGGGCCCCACCCTCTCATTGGCCCGAGAGGGACTTAGTTTATAATTATATTATAAACAAATTGTTCATTAGAGGATCAATGGTACTTAAGGTGCAAGATGTAATTATAGGGGTAAAACGGACTTTTGACCCAGCCGTAATTACGAACAACTCGTGAAGGATCGACTTGCATGTAGTGATTATATCAATGGACACAACTTGTCCTACAGTGCATAAGAGTGCAATTCTACGTCTATAGTGGAGTGACCTATAGTTAATGAATGAAAGTTAATTAATTAAAGAGTTTAATTAATTAGTTTGGTATCATTGGAGCTTATAATCTGTAGGTCCATAAGGTCCCCTTGCTAGCTCATAGTAACATTAAAAGATCAATTTAGTTGAAAGAAAATTTTGAAATGTTCAAATTAATATTAATTTGAAGTGTTCAAATTAATATTTAATATAAAAGAGGAAAATATATTTATTGTATTTGATACATTAAATATTAAAAGTTGAAATGTTCAAATTTAATATTTAATTTGAAGTGTTCAAATTAATATTTAATATATTAGATATATTAAATATAAAAGAGGAAAATATATTTATTGTATTTGATACATTAAATATTAAAATAATTAATGTATATTTGATATATTAAATAAAAGATATTTATAGAATTTGAATAAGATTCAAATAAATAAATATCGTAGGAGATTTGAATGAGATTCAAATAAATACAATATATATTTTAATATATTAGATATTAAAATATAATATTTTAATTATGGCAAAGATTTTCCCTTGGTCACTATAAATAGAACCCTTGGGTTGAGCCATTCTGTACAACACACATCTCCTCAATAGAGAGAATTAGAGAATTCTCTCTAGACCTCTTCCTCTCCAATCCCTTGGGAATTTTCTTTCAAGAGGCTCCCACAAGCTCTGGTCCTGTGTTCGAGTCATAGCCAGGAAGACTTTGTGGAAAAGATAAAGATCCGCCAGAATATTCTCCATAATATTATTTTCAAGGTATTTATTGCTTAACCTTTGTATTTTAGTTTAATTCTAAATAAATCAAAGACGATTCCTATGCTTCCGCTGTGGATTTAATTCGATTATTCCCTTCATGTAGATGATATGCTAATAGTTGGACAAGATGCATATATCATTCAAAGTTTGAAGAAAGACTTGTCCAAGTCTTTTGACATGAAAGATTTGGGTCCTGCAAAGCAAATTTTTATGGTTTATTACTGTCCATTGCTGGTTGATTGCTTGGGAATTATTTGGTGAATAATTTGTGGTGCATTGGAATATCTTTTTTAGTTGATTGTCTTGGAGGAGATCTTGATGGGTTGTTGTTATATTGTTTTTGGCCCTATCAGTTGGTATCAGAGCTTCTTCGTTTCCACGAGGTATGTTGCATACCCATGCCCAATCAACCTTAATTTTGGATTACCCATGCCTTAAACATCTTTGTTTTACGATTTTAGGCTTCTTTGGACATCGACCAATTGCATTCGAAGAAGTTTTGTGTTGAAGTCGCGTTTTCTAGCAAGCCTTCAATCTGTTTTGTGCTGTTTGGTAAGTTTTGACATGTTTTAGACCATTTTGAACTCCTTTCAAGTGTTGTAATTTAGGTTCTAACTCATAGAGACCTTCAATTTGCAGTTCATAATCGATTCGAACATCTTCGAATAGCAAACATCAAGTGTACGAACTCTTTCAGTACTTTTAATGACGGGCATACTTTTAATGACGGACTTTTAATGACAGACGAACGTTTAATGACAAACAAACTTTTAACGACAGTGTCTGTCATTAAAACTTGTCCGTCATTGTAGGCTACGATGACATATGACTTTTAATGACAGGCAATGTCCATCATTAAAAGTCTCTCGTCATCGTAGCCTACAATGACAGGGGAAAAGATGTTGGGCACCTGTTCGACATCATTTCCCTACAATGACGGGCAATGCACGTCATTAAACCTCAAATTTGTACTAGTGTTGGGGTTGATTCGAACATGATTCAGCAAGGCTTTAGGCCTGTTTGTGCAAGGTTAGCACCCCTTAAACTCATTCAGACTAAATTAGAGTATCTTAGATTAGTTTCTAATGCTCGGATACTTCTTAATTGTAGTTTTGAATACTTTCGACCATGAACCATAGCCTGAATAGCCTTGTTTTGGTTTACTCATAAACCATCAAAGTCAGTTTAGCAAAAAGTAGTTGATTCGAATATTGACCAACGAGGTTTCGAGCTATTTTGGTAAGTTTTAGCACGTTTCATTCCCTTTTGAATCTTGTTTAAGGTGTTGTAAATTTGTTCTAACACTTGGATAACTTTGGTTGTAGTTTGGATTGGTTCTAAAGAATTCACTTTAGTGTTTTAAGGTCGTATCTACGTAAGTATACCCCTCTTTGAACTTGTGGTAGTTGTTTAAAGGACTTTCGAACTAAGTATGGCCTCTGAAACTTATTCCCTTGGTTTAGGAACCCTTGGAATATTTTTAGGAGCACTTTAGGTAAGTAGTTTCTACTTGGTGGATCTGTTTGATTGTGTGCAGCATGATATATGTTTTCTTGCTTGATTTGTACGCGTTATATCCATCCTATGTTTTTGAGCTTTTGACGAGCATGCTTGAATGACTTGTGAAGTTTATGTGAGCTTGAAAAATAAGTATGAGCATTTTTGTTTGGCATGAGACATGGTTTAGTAGCATGCTTAGGTAACATGCATGTGGTGAGGTTGTGAGAAGGTCATCGGACCTTATCAGCTTACTATGGAATATAGGATGAGTACCAGTGCACCTCAGGTACAAATGGTCGAGGGGTGTGTGGTATTGTCACCATTGGAATAAGATGAGCCATAGGTACAAATGGTCAAGGGTCGATGTGATGAGTCTATAAAGCATGTGTTGGGCGCTTGGGAAAGGGCCAATGCATTGCTAAGTCATCGATGCACCTTGGATACAAATGGTCAAGGCGTGATGCACAGTTCGAGGCCTTGGTAACATTGGTCAAGGGTTGAATACCGAGCTCCGTAGAGAAGTATTGAGGCTATGATAATAGTTCGATGCTTCCCGAAGGGTTAGTCTTGGAGAGCCTTGGTGAGGGCTAAACATTAATGTTGAGTAAAAACTGAGTGAGCAGACATGATGCGAGAACTCATGTGTTAGGTGCATGGCGTGATGCAAGAATTCATGTGTTAGTCGAGTCTTATGCGTATTTTACTTGCTTATGTATATTGAGTCTGTTGTTTATGTTATTAATGTTGATAAGCATGTTTGAATGCGTGTGAATAACATGTTGATTGCATTGATTGATGCTTGGTGGCTCACTAGGTATGAGCTACTTACTGAGTACTTTTGTATTGACTCCCCCCCAACCAACTAGTTTTGTAGGTTTAAGTCTCCATGACCTTGGTGATGCGGAGGAGACATTGGAGGAAGACCATTGCTTAGCTAGTTCTATTACTTTTTAGCTAGTCTTTATTCTTTTAGCTAGTCACATTATATATTCCTGATAGTTTGTTTTAGTTTGGAAACTACGATGTAAGAATGACTATTTCCTTTAGTAATTGTTCTATTTATCAAAAGTTGAGCTTAAGTTAAAATCAAGATGTTGTAGTTTCATTATTTAAGTCGGTTGTTTCTGACCAAGAAGTTTAATAAAGTTTCGTTTTGTTTTGAAGTTTGAGCTAGTCCCATGTATACTTGTAGTTTGGGGGACGTTGTGTTGTATATGGATATGGAAGTGTGTTTTCTTGTCAAACAGGTGACAGGAAAAAATTTTGGGTAACTCTTAGTTATGCTGTTATGCTGCTGAAATTTTTGAGGCATACCGGTTGTAATTTCAATAGCGTTTCCTAAGTCAGGTTAAAACTTGGAGGCATTACATCTACTAACTAAAGTTAGAAGGTAAGTTTTGTCTGACAATAAAATAGATGCAATCACTTGAGCATAGTTTGAAAGAGGCTCATCAAACGCCCTATCTCACAACCATTATTTGCTCCTAGTTGGAAATAATTCTTTTTTTTTTAGTTCAACAAAATGTAGAGTAGGGGATTTGAACCTAGCTCTAACGGCCACTTGGTCGGAAGCATGTGTCTTATATACCAGGTTGGCCCCTATTGAAAATAATTCACATACACTAAGAAAAACAAAATTAGGCATAAATGACATAATTATATCCTTTCAAACTTATGTTATACACCAAGTGATGCACAAGGGATGTGTGATATTTAAAATATTACACAAAAGTAAACTTCCAATATTAATATATCGTCCATACAAATATTATCTGAAACATGGGCACCACAATCACGACAACACTTATTTAATTGATACCTACTTCTCGTCCATCACTTGGAACTTGAACTTGGGTGGCATAAATTCAGTTGTTGGTAGCCGGTGGCTTGTTGTGGTGAAGTGCTTTTTTGTATGGTGGTTTATTGGAGAACTTGAATTTCTTATCTCCTGCCGATGAGTCGGTGGCCGGAGTCACTTTCTGGTGGGTCTCCGGTGGATACCTTCTATATGGTGGCGGACCATATGTTGCCGGCTTAGGAGGATAATAATCATAGGGCGTATTAGGAGGATAATTATAATAGGGCGGCTGGTAATAATATTGAGCAAGGGCTTGAGTGGTAAGAAGCACCACTCCAAGAAGAAGCACACCCAAATATTTCACATACATCTTCTTTTCTAGCTCTCTTTGGGTTTGATTTCAAAGCAAACTGGTTGCAAAAACATAAAAACTTTGTTGCCCTTTTATACCAAACCTTTGTGTCATTTTTGCAATTCATTCATTATATGGTTTAACTTTGCAAAGAATTTATCGTCATCAAATCCAATTTCTTGTTAGAGTACAATTTGATTGGACCAACTTTTGCCATTAGATGGTCATAGCGTAATTTGATTGGACCAATTCATGTCATCGGTTAAGTTGAAAAAAAAAATTATGTCATGTAGGTTTATCATCAGTTTCTACTGATTCACTAATATTATGCCATGTTTATCAACCATCAATTTTAACATTCAACAACAATGAGTGTCTAAATTGAAAATAGTTAATGCATAAAAAATTCAATTGAAGCTTTTTAAATAATATGATTAAATTTAAAAAAGAAATATTGAGACATTAAAGACTATAACTCAAGTGGTTGATATTGCCGTCAACTTGAACACAACTCAACTGGTTAAAATATTGTATCATCAACCAAAAGACAATGAGAAGTTCGAATTTTTAACATCCATATGGTTGAACTAAAAATTAAAAAAAGAAAAGAAATAAAAAAGCGGCCACCGACCACACTTTTTTTTTTTCCTTGTATTTGAATAAATAGAAAAAGACCACACTTTTACAAAGAGAAGTGCGAACTAGGAGTTATAAAAGTATCTTTAATTCTATTTCAACTATTTAAAATTGTACGTACGTAAAGTTTTTTTTTAATGAATAATACTAATACATAACGTTATTAATTTGTGTAATTATCAAATTTTATTAATGAATATTACTAATACATCATAACGTTATTAATTTTTGTAATTATCAAATGTTTATTGGTAGTTATAAAAGTATCCTTAATTCTATTTCAACCATTTAAAATCGCTAGCTCATTTTATCCTTGTTGTAACGCCCCGCGTTTTCAGGTTCGACTAATTTTGTCATTTGGAGTTATTTTGGAATTTGGAATTAAGTGATTGAATTAAGTTAATTAAATTCTTTTTGGATTATTGGGTAATGCTTTTTTTTTGAAAGTCCCAAATTAAGTATATGTTGAATTTTAGATTTAAGTTTGAAAACCCAAAGATTTACCCAAAGATTTCCTCCTTAAATTTACCTAGATTAGAAGATAAATTATTTGTTTTATGGTTTTTAATTGGACTTTATGTTGGCCTATTAAAGAAAATGAAAGTAAAAGAAAAAGAAAAATATCCCTAGTCTTCCATCTTCTTCCTCTCTCCCTTTCACGTTTTTTTCTTTTGGAACAACACATACCCATCTTCTTCTTCTTCTTCTTCTTCTTCTTCTTTGACCAAGCTGACACCATCTCACCCCTCTCTCCGGCGACATCACACGACAAGCACCACGACGCCGGCGACCTCTTCGGCTGCCAACGAACTCACAGACGCGAGACCCACGCTTTTTCCTTCAATTCGACGAGGTATAACTCATACCCTTGCTAAATAAACTTTAGTTTTGGATTACCCATACCCTAAACACATTTGATTTACAATTTTAGCTTGTTTGGAGTCAAAACAACCCTCATTTGAAGCAATTTTCTGTAAAAAACGGGATTTACAGCAGACTTACCCGAACTTCTTCCTGTTTGACGAGGTTTGTCTCTCACCCATGCTTAATTGACTTTAGTTTTGGATTACCCATACCCTAAACACATTTGATTTACAATTTTAGCTTGTTTGGAGTCAAAACAACCCTCATTTGAAGCAATTTTCTGTAAAAAAACGGGATTTACAGCAGACTTACCCGAACTTCTTCCTGTTTGACGAGGTTTGTCTCTCACCCATGCTTAATTGACTTTAGTTTTGGATTACCCATACCCTAAGTACCTTTGATTTGTAGTTTTATCTTGTTTGGACTCAAAACAACCCACATTTGAAGCAGTTTACTGTCAAAAACGGGATTGACAGCAGAGTTTTAGTCAGTTCGGCACTGTTTGGTAAGTTTTGACACGCTTTAGATCCTTTCAAAATCATTTAAAGTACCTTAGTTCAGTTGCTAACCTTTGAGACTTTTGTTTGTAGTTCCTAGCCAATTCGAACTCGTTCGAATAACCTTCCAATAAGGGATCAAGTTCGTATCGGTGAGTTTTGGTGAAAATAATTAGTTTAGACCTTTTCGCAACCTTTTTAAATGCCTTAACTTAGTCTCGTTCCTTGTTTAGGATTGGAATTAGTTTCGGACTATACAAACTAAGTTTAAAGTCGTTTTTGGGAACCTTATCGACTTACTTTAAGGGCGCTTTAATACATTTAGTAAGTAGAATTCTACCTGATGAGTCTGTTTGATTGTGTGCATCATGTTCTATGTTTCTTATTTAATTCGTGCGCGTTATGTATATTTTGTACTTTGTTGATGAGCATGTTTATATGTGGATTTGTGAAGTTTACATGATGTTGGTATGTTGATTAAATGAGCTTGAAAGTATGTATGAGCATGTTTGTTGGGCATGAGACATGGTTTAGTAGCATGCTTAGGGAACATGCATAGGGTGAGGTTGTCAGGAGGTCAGTGGACCTTGTGAGTTTTACTAAGAATTATAGGGTGAGTACCAGTGAGCCTCGAGTACAAATGGTCGAGGGGTGGTATTGTCACCATTAGAATAAGAGGAGCATCGAGGCCTTGGGTACAAATGGTCAAGGGTCGGTGTGATGAGTCTAAAAAGCATGTGTTGGGTGCCGGAATTGGGCCAATGCATTGCTAAGTCATCGGTGCACCTTGGGTACAAATGGTCAAGGGGCGATGCACAGTTCGAGACCTTGGTAACATTGGACAAGGGTCGAATACCGAGCTCCATAGAGAAGTATTGAGGCTTTGCTAACGGTGGTCAGGAGTCGATGCTTCTCGAAGGGTCAGTCTTGGAGAGCTTTGGTGAGGGCTAAACATGAGTGTTGAGTAGAACCGAGTGAGCATGACATGATGCGGGAATTCATGTGTAAGGTGAATCTGATGCATAGTTTACTTGGTTATGTAAGCATGGCATAATGATGCATAGTTTACTTGTTTATGTATGCATGACATGACGTTGGTTAATTTACTTTGGATAAGCATATTTGATAAAGGAACTATCTCAATTACGCTTGAGAACTCCCCTTATTCAAGGCGAACCCCCACAACAATAATAAGAAAACCCCATTAACAAGATGATAAACAACCCAAGAAAGTTAAACAGATTTTTACTTGGAAACTTTGATCGATGATCAAGAAGAAAGGAGAACTTGTTCCTATCTTCAAGATTTCGAACTCTCCACAATCTAATGGATCAAACTAGATTGAAAGTTCTAGACATGCATTCTAAACACAAGAATACAAAGAAAGCATAAAGCTTGAGAGATACTAAACTCAAATATGAGATTTCATTCAACTTCAACTTGTTATCAAATGACAAAATGACAACCCTATTTATACTAATTGAATAGACACCATGAAAGGACACAACTCCTCACCTATGTAGTCTAAATTCAGCCACTAACCTTTCAAATCCATACATGAACCAAGTTAAATGTAAATACATGAATTTAATAGGTACATAATGCATTAAATATGTGAATGAATCTGGATTTTTAGATTCATCATGACTCTTGGTTGAAAAGGTGCCTTATCCATCTTGAAAGGATGCAACTCTTCACTTTGTGTAGACACCTTAGCTTGGAGGTGAGAATTCAATGCTTCTTGAAAACTTTTAGCTCTAGCTCTTGTCATTGGACCTTGTGGCATAATGATTGCCTCATGATTAGGTTCAATTGGAGATGACTTCCATTGACTTTGAGTATGAGCGTCAATTAAGCTTGCTTCAGCTGATTGAGCTTGGTATTCTTCGTGTAGACTTCTCTCATGGTCTCCTTGGCCATTTATTTTCTTATCAATGTTGAATGTTGTGTATAGCATGTTGTTTGTTGCTTGATGTTTGGTGGCTCATCAGGTGTGAGCTACTTACTGAGTACTTTTGTACTGACTCCCCCCCCCCCCAACCAAAAGATTTTGCAGGTGAGGAGAAGCTCTACGAAACTGGTGATGCAGACGAGGAGACGTGATGAGAGGACACTATTAGATTTACGTGCTTTCTTAGTGTTGATTTTCTTTGAATTGCATAAATAGGATTCTAGTTGTTTTGTATAGGTGTTTGGCGTAAGCCTTTCCATTCTTTATTGTTTTCGAAGAATAGATAGGTTCATTTGGTAGAATTAGGTTATGAGCTGAAAGTCCTAGTTGCTAAAACTTTCTTTTGTTTCTGCTAACCTATTTGATTTAAGTTTGTTCTAAGTTGTTGAGATTCTGTTTATTCTGGGAGTTTGGGTGTGCTGAACTGTAGCCAGAGAATGTGGATGTTGTTCTTAGTTACTTTGGATGGTTGAAGTGTAGATTTCTTGTTTAACAGGAGCCAGAAAAAAATTGGTTATCTTGTAGTTACGCCGTTATGCTGCCTAAATTTTCGGGGCATATAGGTTGTAAGTTCAGTAATGTCCCTAAGTTAGGCCGAAATTTGGGGTCGTTACACTTGTTGACCTTCAAATAATAATAATAACTAAGTTACCTTAGGAAATTTTTAAAATGTTATTAATATTATTATTATTATTGCAAATACTAAAAAAATTAAAACAATAAAGTTTGAAAATGGTAACAAATACCCAATTATCACCGTCGAAAGTATAGAAATCATAATTTTTTTTGAGTGACAAAATGTCATTTTAGTGGGCCAAAATTTTATAGAAAATTCTCCCTCCAACTCAATACTAAAGATTTTTCCTCTGATAATATTGCTAACAAAGATATGACGTTGACTCAGTGGGCCACATAGGTGGACTTGAAAGGAAAGTGACGAAAATTTGAAGAAAAAAATTCTATCACGAAGAACATGTCGTCTTCCATTAGAAACAACATTAGTTCTTTTTTTTTTTCAACAATAAGTGGGGTGGGGTACTTGAATCTCTGACCTCTTAGTCAAAGATACACGTTTTATGTCAGTTGAACTATGTTCAATTTGACAATAATGCTTTAATTAGTTAATTAAATTATGCTTAGATTAATCAATTTATTTTATTCTCTACTTCCAATTTTTTTTTTTTATTCTTTATATACGTTTGTGTTTATATGCTCTATATAGAGTAGCATGAAGGCAGAGTGAAGAAGACGTTAATAGGAGTAATTTGATCTCTTAGCTTGTCTTAAATTTGAAAATTTATATAAAGAAATGAAGATTAATATTTTAGAGCTTTTCCTCACTTGCTCAGTCTAAACTTTTCAAATGGTATATATAAATAGGTTAGACGATGAATTTTTCCATCCACTGAAAAAAATATCTAGCGCTGCCTTAAGTAGCATCATTGTTGTGGCTAATAATTATTTGAAGATTATTTGGAAAGAAAGGCAATCAACGATCGATAATGCTTAAGTTCAGATCTATGTCTTGACCAATTGAGATTTGTTTAAATTGGCAATTCTCTAATCTCTTGTAACTATGGGAATAACGAACGATAATGCATGGTTGCATTCCCTGTAATGAGTATCTTCATTACCACACTTTTGACTATATACCACACTTGATTTTAGAAATTAGGTAAAGAAAAAGTACGGTCTAAAGGCTAGATTTACACCACAATTTAAAAAACCATGGTCTAAAAGTTAAACTTCACATCACCAATATGAACGTTCAACTAGAATAAAGTATGTATCTTTGACCGATAGGTTGGAGGTTCGAATCCCCACCCCACATATTGTTGAACTAAAAAAAAAAGTTCAACTTTACACCACTTTTTTTTTTAAATTGTGGTTATTGTCCAATTGTACGTCTACTTTAGACCAGGGTTAAAAAAACTGTTGTCTAAAATGTAATAATAAACCATGGTTAAAAAAAACTATGTTCTTGCCCAAGTATAGGATTACTTTTAAACCACAGTTTTAAAAATTGATGTGTAAAATTCAAATATATACCACCGTTAGAAAAAACTGTGGTGTATAATTTAATTATGGGGTTACTATGTAGACTACAGATTACAAAATTGTAGTCTATAGACTACAATTAAGTCCAATTATGGAATTATTTTGGACCACAGTTTAAAACACCATGATCTAAAATACATCTATAGACCGCAACTAAATAAATCGTGATCTATAATTCACAGTTTACTTTAAATGTATATAAAAGTGTTGTATTATATATACGTTCTAAACAATATGATACATACTCTTCACTTGTACTTTACATTATATATGTAACAATCTAGACAATATAAGATATATACATAGTAACTTATACTTAATATCATATGCAATATAATATATACCATTCAATTGTTTATTCGTCATCTATACTTGCAATGATTGGGCACAATTGATCTATATATAATATATTACCCAAATAATACACACCATCAGAAACTCCAAATATTATATGATTAGTTTATATAAACCTAAATGAACTAGAAATGGTGGTATTACTCATATATTCTATGATTATTTTATATACATCCCAAATCAACTAGAAATATACCTCTGTTGCTTTTATTGAATCTTCTCTGTTCCAAAATTGCAGGAAACAATTCTTCACTGTCGGAAGAAATCGCCAGAGTTCAAGTCTCCAGAAAACTGAACGCTACCAGATGCTTGCCCTTGCAGTCCAAAAATTACCGAAAAAGAAATCACCAATCGCTAAAATGCTTTCCCTTGTTCAAACACAAATCGCCAGTAAATTGTTCAGGAAAATCATTCAGGGAAAGAAACACACCAATCAAATATGAAAAACACCCCCAGACTTTAAAGTGTGCATTGTCCTCAATGGAAATAGGAAAGAACAGAACAAACAGAAGTACAATAAAGAGAATAAAAGAAAAGATAGGGATGAACCGAGACTTCCCTGAACTCCAAATGATGGCCTCAGTCCTCGTCAAATGAGACATAAGGTGGCATGGGTGGGGGAAAGGAGGTATCAGTACCCGCCAAATAACGCATGCACTCGTAAAGATGTTGGTGGTATGCCTCGGTGCGTCGCTGATGTCGCAGAGCGCGACGTTCTTGCTGGCGATCATGAAGCTCATGCTGACGAAGTCGCTTCTCCAATGCAGACATTGCGGTGTACAGGCTCGGCAAGTCATGCTAGGCTGGTGGGTGATGGGGATCAGGCAGATCGTCTGCATCATGCTCATGCACCTCCGCCTGGTGATCTCCGGTTGCCTCCTGTTGTTGGTCATCGTCAGCAAACCCAACGTCCCATCCTCGAAGCCTCATGATGAAATTCTTGTCTATGCATGCTTTAGGATGAATCAACTCTTTGTCGGGGGTCCAAGTGACTCCAGCATTGCGGCACAGGGCAGTGATCAGAGAAGCATGGCCAAGCCCACCAGTAGTGCTGCCCCGTCGGATATGGCGTATAGAATGGAAAATGACTTTACCAATGTCAATGGATCTCCCTGTGGCTATGACAAATAGGAGGATGGCCCTTTCCTTTGTAACGTCACTCATATGTGCAACCAGCTATAACTTAGCACAAATAAAGTTGTGCCAAACTCGGTTGGTCACGGTGAGGTCTGAGATCTTAAATTTTATGACCTCACCGCGACGAGTCATCCATGTAGCACCAGGTCTGCCTAGTTCGGCAAGGATCTGTGCTGGATCAACTTGCTCGCTGGCATAAACATTATACTCGTCCCTATCAAAATTAGGTAACTAATAATACCTGTTAATCGTGGCAGCATCGAACGGGATTTGGCGACCTTTCACAAAGGATTTGGAGTCATATACGCGCATATTAGCATAGAATTCTTTGACCACTGCGACGACGCCAGCTTCAGGTTGCTGGACCAGCAACTCCCAGCCTCGTTGAATGATTGCGTAATGGAGCTGACGGTGATGGGAGTCGTCAGGAGCGATACCCCGTTCAGGAATTACTGATCGAGAAACCACATAACTGTGATAGCGCTGGGCAGCTTCGTGATCCCTGAACCTATTAGCACGAAGAGGAGGCAGATGAAGCTCGGGCCCTTTTTGAACTCATGATGAACACTACAAGGATGTCAAAGTTAGCACGGGCTCTCCCAAAAATCAGCAAAATTCATATAAAAGTGGAAAGTAAACCCAAAAATAGAAAGGTTGCACCTGCCACCGTGATGTGCCACTGCATAAGGACATTTCAAAATAATGCAGCCAACAACTAAAAAATTCAGAGTGCAGAAGAGCAGAATTAAAGGCATAACTGATTCTACTAGTGTGATTCTAGGCATTTTAGGCTCAACACTCCCCAAATCAAAACACACTAATTCTTCGACCCCAACACTAAGATGAATAGTACTCCCACACGTCAAGAATTACAGAATGAATCTCAATGTCAGTACTCCACAGAACCACAATAAAAGCAATTCAAAATAGAACTAAACCCATACTCTCTTCAAGCAAGGAAAACTAACCATGGAGTCTAAACTAGATGGAATGCATAACGAATTGATGAAGGCATTCAAAGAGACATAAGTGAGATGAAAAATACCGAAAATACGTGGTGGGGTCGAGACTCGGAATGGGGTCACAAAACCCACGGATTGGAGCAAAAATCCACCTACAAATGATGCAAAATCTGAAAATTATGGGGATTAGAGGGGAATATAGGAGTGGGTAAGTGTAAAATGGGGAAAGAATGGTAAGAAATTGGAAGATTGATGAGGGAGAGGAGAGGAAATAGGGGGGTGAAAGCTAGGGTTCGAAAATAGCCCCCCCTCACGTGAAAAACTGGGATTTAAAATCTCAGTTTTCATGACAGCGTCTCTACGCTGTCCTCGCGGATGATCAAGCCGCATGTAGCGTTTCGACCCTACATAGTAGCGTCTCAACGCTACTCTCTCTCTTCTTTTTTTTTTGATACATCTAAAGCACAAAAAATAGTAAAGCAAAAATTAATAAAATTAAAAAGAAAAAGCATAAGATAAAATAAATAAATGAAAAAATACGGGGATGAGAAATTGGGTTGCCTCCCAATAAGCGCTTTGTTTAACGTCTTTAGCTAGACAATGCGTGCGTATCATTTGGGCTCATTCAGGAAGATGTTCTCCAAACGTCGTTCCTCATCACCACAATAGTGCTTCACCCGTTGACCATTTACTTTGAACGATTGTCCATCAGTAGCTTGCAGCTCTATGGCTCCGTGCGGATATACTTCTTTGACAGTGAATGGGCCGGACCATCGCGTCTTTAGCTTACCTGGAAATAACAGTAAACGAGAGTTAAAAAGAAGTTTTAATGTATCATGTGATCTAAATCCAATAAGAATGTAATTTCGAATTAAGTTCCAGTTTTCAAATTTTCATGTGAATTTTGTATGAATTATGGATTAAGAAAGAATTTTTGTGCATCAATTTTGTGCGTAAATGATTAACTTCAGTGTTCACACGATCTTTCCAAGGTTGCATCGATTTGCGTTCTTGGTAATTAAGTTCTTGTAATTTTGGATGTATTCAAGATTTCATGTGATTTTCATATGAGTTCTTGATTAAGAAAGAATCTTTTTTTTTTCCTGATCTTGATCATTAAGTTTTTTGTAATTTTGTTCTTTAATTTTATTCATCAATTTACATTCTTGATTATTGAATTTTGTATTCAAGTATGGAAACCACAACAAGAATTTTCTAATAATTTGTTTGCTACCAAAGTGGCCAAATTAGTAAGTTTTATAGACATTAAATTAAAGTTATTTCAATTACACAATTTAGAATGCGTGAAGTTTTCCTAAATTTTCTATTAATAAAATTATTTGCAATATTAATGTTTTGCAAATTATGTGATGAAAATTACTTGTCATTATTATGATATCTATATTATGAATAATTTGTTAGTCACCAAAGTGGCCGAATTAGCATGTTTTATAGATATCAAATTAAATTTAATTCAAATACTCATGTTTATGTGATGCTAATGAATGAGATGATATTAATGATTTCATCATGAGTATATTGATATGCATTATTATAAAACATTTTGAATCGCCCAAAGGTTGATAAGTAGTTTTATAATTTTGAACCTTATCGTGGTTAATTGAAGTGCTTGGTTAGGTATGTTAAGTCTATCCAAAGATAACTAATATATCTAATTTGAGTATTTTAATTACCAATTATGTGAAATTAAATCTAGCATCAATTATATTTGAATGTCGTATATTTGTGCATCTCCCAAAGGAAAACTTCAATGTATGAATAATGTTTATTTAAAGTTTTATGAATCTGCATTATATATATTTAAGTTTATTTTTCAAAGCAATAATGTGTAAACATATATTCTGTATTTGCAGTAACTGCTCCAATTTCTCTCCATTCGCAAGCCACATCTATTATTAAGTTTAATGGACTCAATTTCTCTGATTGGTGCGAACAAATCTGATTCCATCTTGGTGTTTTGGATCTTGATTTGGAACTCTTAAATGAGAAACCTGCAGCACTTACTAATGCTAGCAGTGCTGAGGAGAGATCTTTCTATAAAGCTTGGGAAAGATCAAATAGATTGAGCTTAATGTTTATGCGAATGACTTTGGCAAGCAATATCAAGTCCACAATTGCGAAAACTGAAAATGCTAAGGAATTTATGAAATTTGTAGAAAATTGTTCCCAGTTTGAGTCGGCTGATAAGTCACTTGTTGGAACACTGATGAGTACCTTAACCAACATTAAGTTTGATGGTTCTCGTACTATACATGAGCATATCCTTGAAATGACAAACTTAGCAGCAAGGTTAAAGACCATGGGAATGGAAGTTAATGAGAATTTTTTGGTAACATTCATCCTTAATTCCTTACCTCCAGAGTATGGTCCATTCCATATGAACTATAATACTCTGAAAGATAAATGGAATGTGCATGAATTGCAAAGTATGCTCATTCAGAAGGAAGCAAGGCTTAAGAAACCAAAAATTCACTCTGCTAATCTCATGGGTCATAAAGGAGCTGGAAAGAAACCAGGAAAGAAGAATGGAAAGAGCTATAACAGACACCTAAAGATAAATCAGCCATCTTTCCAAATCCACAAGAAGGAACAAATTAATGATAAGTGTCGTTTCTATAACAAGCCAAGACACTATCAGAAAGATTGCATGAAACGTAAGGCATGGTTCAAAAGTAAAGGTAAGCATAATGTCTTAGCATGTTTCGAATCAAATTTAACTGAAGTTCCGTATAATACATGGTGGATTGATTCTGGTTGTACCATTCATGTTTCAAATACGATGCAGGGATTCCTTACGACCCGAACCACATGCCCAAATGAGAAATTCATCTTGATGGGAAACCAAGTCAAAGTTCCAGTTGAAGCTGTAGGAACTTATCGTTTAGTTTTAGACACTGGACATCATTTAGACCTTTTTAATACCTTTTATGTTCCTTCTGTATCTCGTAATTTGATTTCCTTATCTAAACTTGATACTTCTGGTCATTATTTTAAATTTGGGAATGGGTGCTTCAGTTTATTCAAACATAACATTATTATTGGTTCTGGTACCCTTTGTGATGGATTATACAAATTAAAGCTTGATGATCTTTTTGCTGAAGCTCTTTTAACCCTACATCATAATATTGGAACTAAATGTGGTTTATCTAATGAATCATCAGTCTACTTGTGGCATAAACATTTGGGTCACATATCCAAAGAAGGAATTGAAAGATTGGTAAAGAATGAAATCCTTCCAAACTTGGATTTTACTGATCTTGGAACTTGTGTGGATTGTATTAAGGGAAAACAGACAAAACACACAATCAAGAAAACAGCCACAAGAAGCTCACAGCTCCTTGAAATTATACACACTGATATCTGTGGGCCTTTTGATGTTCCATCTTTTACTGGAGAACAGTATTTCATTACCTTTATTGATGATTTTTCACGTTATGGATATATCTATTTGTTGCATGAAAAATCTCAATCAATAGATGCTCTAAAGATATTTATCAATGAAGTTGAAAGACAATTAGATAGAAAAGTGAAAATTGTAAGGTCTGATAGAGGTGGTGAATATTATGGAAAGTATGATGAGAATGGACAGTGCCCTGGTCCATTTGCTAAATTCCTAGAAAATCATGGCATATGTGCTCAATACACAATGCCAGGAACACCGCAACAAAATGGTGTTGCAGAAAGGCGTAATCGTACTTTAATGAGTATGGTTAGGAGCATGTTAATTAATTCATCTTTACCAATATAGTTGTGGATGTATGCTTTAAGAACTGCCCAATATTTGTTAAACAGGGTTCCTAGTAAGTCAGTTTCAAAAATACCTTTTGAACTGTGAACAGGAAGGAAACCCAGTTTAAGGCACCTGCATGTTTGGGGTTGCCAAGTAGAAGTAAGAATTTATAATCCACACGAAAAGAAACTGAACTCAAGAACAACCAATGGTTTCTTCATTGGTTATCCAGAAAAATCTAAAGGGTATAGATTTTATTGTCCTAGCCACAGTATGAGAATAGTTGAAACTGGAAATGCTAGGTTCATTGAGAATGGTGAAGTTAGTGGGAGTTTGGAACCACGTAAAGTAGAAATTCAAGAAGCTAAGGTACAAATTTCTTCATCTATGACTTCTTCTCAAGTTGTTGTTCCTATAATTGTTGACTCTATTAATAATTCACAGGAACAACAAATTAATGATCAAACACTGTTGCAGTAAATTCGCAAGACCGCAAGTGCACGGGTCAAGTTTTAATATAGTGACATAGAGTACAAGTGTCGTCCACAGGATTGAGTTATTTAATTCAATTGATTACCATGAATTTAACCCTCCAATTTTATTTAGAGATAAAAATCAAATGGTGAGTTAAAATATGTGAAAGTGAAACAGGATAAAATTGAGACAATCAGGAGACATAAAATCTTAGGGACTAGACTCCACCTATCGAGCTAACAATTTAATTGAATGAAAGATGAACTAATGTATTTCCATGCTAAAAATGAATAAGTTCAAATAACAACTGGCCCTATCAAGACAATTGAATCTCATGCACGATTTATAAGACTAATATATCTATCTAGCCTTTAATAAGCGTGCACAACATTAAGAACAAATTCTTTAATGATTTCTAGTAGAACTCTAGTCACTTTCATGCTACAATAACTACTAGTCATGCAATCGAAGTCAAATCTAAATTAATCTTTTTGAAGCATAAATTCAGATTAATGAGGGCAAATGAACTTTGATCAAGAGTTCATAAGCATTAATAGAACAATTGCATGAATAGGAAGAAATACAATAGTCAAATCAGTCACATCAACAAATTGTTCGGCCCAACAGTTCCATCTACCCCTAAGGAAACAAAGTTAGCTACTCATGGTCACTATAACACTTCAAAAATTGCATACAAAACCCACAAAAATATTAAGTAAAGGGTTTGAGATGGAACTAATGCGTCGTGTGAGCCTCGTCCCCATTGTAATATCACGATCTCGAAGTTGAAACTCTTACTTGTGCTCCATAGAATCTCCTCTCACCGTCCTCAAACTCAATTTTAGAAAGTAGGCTAAGTTTCTCCCCAATTGGCCTCCTCGCAAATCGCATCAAAATCCCAAATTTATAAACTCGGGACAGCGTCTCAACGCTACGGACGGAAAAATAAGCGCGCAGCCCCCTTCAGAGTTGAGACGTTGTGGACAGGGTCTCAACGCTGTCTTCACAGCATGCCTGGCTACATCATGGTAGCGTTGAGACGCTGTTGGACAGCGTCTCAACGCTGTCCCCTCGGGTCTCACTGGTGCCTTTTCTTCTTCCTTTCTCTTAGTTTTCCAATTCTTGCCCAATTTTGCCTCATTTTTGTCCTGTGATTGTCTTCATCTCTGATTTCTCTTCCAAATGCTTAATATCTACAAAATAGACAGATACGACGTGAAAATACCCAATAAAACATCAAAAATAGCAATAGTTAAACTATAAAAATAGCTCACAAAAGTGTGCTATCAAACACCACATAATGATATTGTAATTAATGAATCTACAATAGAGAAACCAATAGAAACAGAATTAAGAAGATCTATAAGGCAAAAAAGATCTGCTATTTTTGATTATTATGTGGTTTATTTGCATGAGTCAGAATTGATATTGTCCACTTTGGGCATAAGCCCTCATGGCTTTGCTTTTGGTTCCCCAAAAGGCCTCATACCAATAGAGATAGTGTCCCTCACTTATAAACCCATGATCTTCCCCTTATCTAATCGATGTGGGACTTTGGTCGCACTCCCAACATTTTAAATGACATTTCCATGTGTTCAGGGGCTTGACATCGAAAAGAGTGAAATACTTATTTGTTAATTTAAATATTTTTTTATAAATTTTCTATATTTATAATTTTTTCAGAAATATCTATTGACATCAACATCTATATTTAAAATTTTAGTGGGTAGTAGTATGAGTTGTATCTAAACTTTTAATTTTAATTCTAATAAGTCTATATCAATAGCACACTACTTAAATATCATCTTAATATGCTTAATTATTAGACTAACGAAGAAGGATCTAGTACGAAGTGGCATAAGCATAAGCCAACCAGCTTATAAGAGTAGACAAACAAAATATTGTAAAAAATTTGTTCATATTTATGCATCTTTAAAACTAAAATTTAAAAGAAGATTGAGAAAAAATTCATTCCTACTGAATTTCAAAGAAAAAAAACTTTAGAAGAGAATACATAAACATATGCCTGAATATTTGTAAAAAGAAAAAAAACTTGCTAAACTTTTTGCCGAAATTTTTTTAAAAAATAATAATAACTTAACTTTTCGCCGGAAAGTATTTCCAACCAGAATTCACAAATTTCCCGTCCGAGATTCATCATTTTCCGATGGAGCTTCTTCATTTTCAGCCAAGAACACCAAGTTCCGGTCGGAATTTATCAATTCCCGACTGAGAACATCAATTTCCGGCACAAATTTATGTATCCGACCAGCATTTATGTTTTTCCAATAAGAATTCAAGTTTTCTCGATATCCAGTCGGAATTCAAGCTTTTTCGATCGAAAAATGATGTTTCTAACTAAAATTCAAGACATTCTGGACGTTACATGGATAGTTTTTTTTTGAAAAATTGTTGTGTTTTAACCGAAAATTTTTGGGTTTTAGAATTTCTATTTTTTGGGTTCATATTCTCATCTCGTCATGGATAAAATTGTGTTAATGAAATGTTTTGGTAGTTAAATGGTTGGTAAAACATTTATAGACCATTAATTTAGTCATATATGCCACAATTAAGGAATAAGGACAAAAAGGTAAAACTACGTCTAAAATATAAAATAAAATAAGTTAAATGTACTATAGAAACTAGTTTTTTAAGGAGGGGTCATTTACGTAAGGCCCATAATATTTTGGGCTATTTCCAACAATTACTCTAAATCACTAGGTCATTTTACAAAGCCACTCAAGCAAAAAGATCATTGTCCCTTACAAATTTTGACGCTTAGAATTTTAGATTTATGGATAACTAATCACCTACTTATAAATTATTACCATCTAAAGTATAGAAAATCATAATTCATATGGCAATAATATAAACATTGTGTAAAGTGAGCATAATTTAGCGATAATTTGCATGTACTCTTTTTCTTGATGTCGGAGGTTCAAATCTCCATACTTCATATTTGTTGCAGTAAAAAAGAAAGTAGAAACATTATAATTTTATCAACACGTAATTAAGTAATGAAATGTCAATTTGGTAAGTTGTATTAGAAAAACATGGAGTTTCATCTCAAAACCAATTGGCAATAAGAGAAGTAACCTATGTATCTTATAAAGATTGTGAGGTCTCCTCATTTTTCCAATGTGGGATCCTCAACATGTCATGCCCCCTCAAGATGATGCTCAAATATAACTAAATTTAGCATAACCCATCAGCTTAAGCTTTTGGGTAGATTGGCGATTTAACATGGTATTAGAGCAGAAGATCCTGAGTTCGAACCTCTGTAATGTCATTTCTCCAAATTAATATTGATTTTTACTTGTTGGGCCTCTTACAAATTTTCAAGCCCACAAGTAAGGGAGAGTGTTTGAGTGTTGATATAATTAAATTTACCATAATCTATCAGCTTTTGAGTTGATTGGTGATTTAACAAGTTGAACCAAACCAACGTCATTTTAGAAGGCCAGTTTTTCCCCCTATTTGTGTGGAAAATTCTCTCTCCAACTTAGTGACAAATTTCCTTTGATCTTTCGTTGCTAGCTAATTAGAAAACATAAGATGGTGGGTCACTTGGAGGTGGAACTTCATAGAAAAGTGACAAAAATGGAATGAAACATTTCTTGTCACTGAGAAAATGATGTTTTCAATGTCAAATGACATTTTAGTATTCAAATTGTGTTGTCAATCCGATTATGTCCTTCCATATATTATATTCATATAATTAATATAATATGCTAAAGAAAATCATTTAATATCTTGATGAATTGAGTTATACTTAGTCAATATATTATGTTCTTTACATGTCTCATTTATAATAAATATCATTAGAGGTAGAATATAGACAAAAAGAGGGACAATAGTTTAATTTTTCTTAAATTAAAAATTAATATTTTAGTTGTTGTCCATCTAATTTATCATTTCGTTAGAATGGTATATGACTATAAAATTTTGTTTTTCGTATAAAACTTTTCTAGTTTCACCCATCACTTTTGTGGGTCCATTATTTGAAAAGAAAATTGTGGAAAGTTATTAAGGTAGACGATTGTGCATGTAGTTAAAGTAAGCATAATTAATTGACAAATACTCATTTCATTGAGATCGGAATTCGAATTCCCATTTCTCACATTTGTTGTACTAAAAAAAGAAGATGAATGTGCAGGTAAAAAAGATGGGCACCAATTTAATTATTTTTCCCTTTAAATATTTGAGAGTGGTGATTTTTATTTTTGGTCAATATAAGACTAACAAAAAAATTTCTGAAACCAATTCTCACAAATAACCAATATAATTAGAACAATTGATTTTTTGTTTTTTGTTTTGGCAAGATTGATAAAAATTAAATGTGATTCAAATGCACATCAACATCATGTTTTATAAAGAATTTGATTAATTTAACTTTAAATAGTCAACAATAGAAATGTATTATAAAATTTTGGTAAAATATCCTAAGGGTCTCTAATCTTTTAAAGAATTCTGGACTCTGGTCTTTGAAATGGTTCAATTTTAATCTTTTAAGAATGTATTAAAAAATCTCAATTAGATCATTGTAAAAAAATTGTTAGTTATTTAAAAGTTAGTGGATATTGAGACTCCATTTGATAATCATTTTATTTTTAGTTTTCTAATTTTAAAAATTAAGATTATAAACACTACTATTTCACTATATGCTTCTTTGTTTAGTTGCATACATTTCAAAAAGGTTTTCAAATTTTAAGTCAAATTTTTAGAAACTAAATAATATAATTTAAAAAACTTGTTTTTTTTTTTTAAAAAAAAATTGGTTTAGAATTCAAATGTGTTGGTAAGAAATGTGAAAAATATACTACAAAATTTGCGATGAAATAAGCATATTTCTTAGAAACAGAAAATAAAAAATTAGATCGTGTTATCAAGACCTAAATTACTATTTTATTGATATATTTTGATATGTGAACATGCTCTCCATATGCTACTTGACACATAAAAATTTAACTTGTCCATAAACAAAATTCGGTCTAAATAAAATCCATTTCTTCCATTGGGTATGGACAACAAGCCCATCTAAATATGTTAATAAAACAATAATTTAATGATCGGTAGCTTTTTGTTAACAAATTTTTTTGGAAGAACCTAATTGATCATAATTTTTCAATAATATTAAAAGTAAATTTGAGGCATAAAGAGATTAAGGACGAATTCAAAATAACCCGAAAGATTAGGAATTATTTGATAATTTAGCCTAAAATTTATAAGGTTTGATAAAATCTACTAAAAAGATATCACTTTAAGACAACACAAAATATTGCAATATACTTTAGTTATATTTTCGAACCACAAACTTTTTGGTCATTTACACATACTTTATGTCAGTTGAGCTATGCTCACTTTAGCTCATATTGCAATATATTTATAATAAGAATGAACGAATTTAAATTTATAATATAATCTTGATGAGAATATCTTGAATGATAGAAAAATACCGGGCAGAGTTTTACTCTACATTTAAGACAACAACTTGTTCCACAAATTTTTTTTTTTTTAATTCTAGTAGTAACCCCCAAACAACTATAACATCAAAACTAAAATATACTTTGCAAATTTTCTTTCGATTTTTTATTGGCTCCAATAATTGTGAGCATAACTCAGTGATAATTGACATGCATGCACCCTAGATTAAGAGGGCAAATGTTTGAATGTTGTTGAACTACTATAACAACACAACTAAAATATACTTGCAAATTTTGCTTTTGATTTTTTATTGATTTCATTAATTGTATAATAAGAGATCAAAAGCCATCGACCTCGTGAAATAATAAAAATAACAACTTCACTCATGAAATATTCTACAAAAAACACTTTATATCGTTAAATTTTAAGAACATGTTAGTTTTTTTTGTAAATATTAAAAAAATATTAAAATATAGCAAAAAGATGATCGTCCATTACAAATTTTGATGCTAAAAATGTTAGATTTCAAGATAACAAATTACCTACGTATGACTTAATTATTTACCATCTAAAATATAGAAAATCATAATTCCTATAGTAATATTAGAAACATTATGAATCCATCAACATGTAATTAAGCAATGAAACGTCAATTTGATAAGTTGGACCAAAACCATTTAATTTTAGTAGGCCAAATCTTTTCCCTAGTCGTGTGGAAAACTCTTCCTCCAACTTAATGACAAATTTCCTTTGATTTTTCTTTTCGTATCAAAAAACTTGGTTTGTCATCAATGGTGTGTTTCTTGGAGGTGGAATTTGATAGAAAAGTAACAAAAACTTGAGGAATTTTTTTGTCCCTAAGAAAATGGCATTGTCTTTAATGACAAACTAAATTTTAATAGTCAATTTGTTAGTGCTTGATTATTTCCTTCAATATATTATATTCATATAATATATTAAAAAATAATATCATAATCAATAGAGTTATACTAAAATTAATCAATACATTACCTTCTTTATTTGATATGTATACATCTCATTTATAATAAATATAATTACAGACATAACAGGGTAAGGAATGAGGGACAATAGTTTAATTTGTCTTAAATTAAAATGATTAATATTTTAGTTTTTTCCCCTCTAATTTATCTTTTTTTTCAATGGTAAGATTATATAATTAATTTTGTTTTTCGTATAAAAATTTTCTAACTTCACCTATCATTGTTGTTGGGTCCATTATTTGAAAAGAAAACTGTGGAAAGTTATTAAGTTGTGCTTGTGCAGGTAAGAAAGATGGTCACCAATTCTTTTTTTTTTTTTTCATTTAAATATTTAAAGTTAGATATATCGTGATTACTTTTTTTTTTTAATTTAAACTATTGGAGAATTTTGGAATTATTTTTTTAATAAAAATCAGTTACTATCATTTTTTAAAAGATAAAAAATATATATTTTTGGTCCAAAAATTCCCTTTTGATCCCTAGGTTTTAAAATCACATATTATTTAACTCTAGAAGTTATAAAATGCTTAATAATATAATATTGGTCTCTATGGTTAGTTTTCATGCTGTTAGCTTTTATTTTAATAAAAAAGATGTGCTTCATATATATATATATATATATATATTATTTTGGGTGATGTGAAAATTATTTGAGGAGTCCACCACATTGTGGCCGACAGTTTTGCACCATTGGATGTAGGAGAGAGAAACTGTACAAAAGTATTTCAATTTTGTATCCTATGGTTATTAGGGAGCATGGAGATTTTCGAAGTCATATCCTATAGTTATTAAGAGGCAGTCACATTGCGGTGACCTCATTGAATAATTTTTCCCTCCCTCGTTGTCATTTCCTTCTTTTAAGAAAACATTCATAACTTATGCTATGCCCAAAAATAGAACAAAAGAAAAAAAAAATTATTCTCTTGTTGAAATCAAAGTCTCTTATTATACTCTATAACCTTGGGATAATCCAACTAGTTAAAAAGAACTCATGAAACATAATTATATAAAATGTCTAACTTTTTAAGGAAAAAAAATTGGCAAATGATTCAATTCCTTAAAGTTTAACTCTGGAATAGTTGACTAATCTAAGTATAATTCAATTGATTAAAATATTATGCATTTGTGCTCAATGTTAGATACTTTAATCCTTACCTCACATGAATTCGGGGAAAAAAAAAGAAAAAAAAAACTTTGAGCTAATTTGTAAAATTATCAAATTTATGTTGTTCGTTGTGAGAGAGATTTTGCCAAAATATAAAATAATGTCGTAGCATACTTTAATCACAATAATGTCCAAATATCTCCACATAGACTTGGAACTCTATAATGGATTCTATGGCATTCAAAGCAACTTAAGACAAAAGGGTCCAATTCATCCAAGATACTGAAGATTAAATTGGTTAACGACACAATTGAAATTTCAAACTTCGGTCTTATATTTTTTTTCTGTCACTTCAAACTAACCTACTTCCTAGACAAGTGCTGATAATAGAAATGAAAAGTCTCAAAAATAGTTGTCACCACATACCTACGACGCAGAGTGGCCGACATCCTCAAAAAATGAGATTTTAAAATAAAATATTAAAGGGAGTCGCCACCAATTGTTTTTATAATGTGATTGGGCATCAAATAGAATAAAACAACTTTTTGGAAAAAAAAAAAAGAATTAAAAAATGGTATGCGAAAACCAAATTTGGGCTCGGGAGTTGTTTGTGCATGGGGAAAGTGTTAGCACCCCACAACACCTATTTAAAACGGTGGCCAAATTTTATCTTGAATTGAAGGAAAATTTAGAAGAAAAAAAGCTTATTTAGAAAAAAAAAATTAAAACAATGTCTTATTTTACCTTTCATTTCTCTAATATTTGAAGTCATGAATATCCCATAAAATAAGTGGATAAATATCCATTAATTTTGCTATATTTAAATTATTTCTAAGACTTTATGAAATATTATCACCTCAAAAACATAAGAAAAATTTACAATTTCTCAACTCCATCGTCGGATAGCCTTTCATGAAAGAAAGTTTTTTTTAAAAAAAATAATAATTAAATTCATTTTGTTTTGGGATCAAAATCTTGGACTTCCAAAGATTATGATCTCTCACCTCAAGAATTCTAGAAAATCGTACTCCCAAATATTTCTAGATTCTGTTATAGGATTTTTTAAAGAAAAAAATAGCCTAAAAAACACTCTTTTTAAGAAAAAGATTTAAAAACTTTTCGAATAACACTTTGGTTATAAAAACCTTAATAAACACACAAAAGAGCAATTTCAAAGAATTTGAGAAATAATAAGCAAATATATAGACAAATATACAGACAAATGCATATTAAGGATGAACCAAGATGGCATAATAAATTAATTCATAGCAAATAAGCAAACAAGCAAAATATAAGCATGTTAAAAGTGTAAGAAAAACATATTGGAATCGATCTTGGACTTCCAAAGAGATGACTCCTCACCTCAGGAAAACTAGAAAATTGGACTCCCAAATATTTCTAGATTTCGTTGTCGGATGTTGTTTTTTTATACGGGGTAAATAGGAAGTAAAAGACTAACACAACATAATTTAAAACATAATATGCACACATCAATTGGTCAATACATAGTGAACATACCAAAAAAAAAAAAGAAAGGATTAGATACAAAACTTTGGAATAAGAAAATAAACAAAAGTTAAAAGTAAGCTTAAATAATTAAGTTAAAGGAAAAGGGACAAATAGTCAGTAAAAAAAGTAATATATATATATATATATATATATATATATATATAAGTAACTTGCATCAATGGCACTGCCACTGGCACGACAACACAAAAAAAAAAAAAAGAGGAGCTGAACTTCTACTTCATGCAATCATGTTCAGAAGGATGATTCATATTCATAAGGATGATACTTCAGCTTCAATTGGCAAAACCACTTCCATGCCATATATTAAGGAAAAGGGAACCAGTGTTGGGATTTATGCCCTAAAGCCTCGTAATTAATGATTTATTTAATAATTAATAATATTTTTGATTATTTTATTTGCAATATAATATTATCCAGTATATAAAAAATCCAAGGTTATTAGTGTAATCTTGAATAACATGTGGTTGACATACAAGAGGATCATGTTCAAGAAATAACCTAAAGAGTTATAGTACGTGGATAAGGTTTGGTGCATTATCCTGGTAACATTATTGATATGACTCACTTTGTAATAGTTACAAATGATTTGATTCAAATCATTCATGTGGAGACATGTAAGTGGGGGTATCTTATACAATGAGTTTGTATAAGACTGAACCACGAAATATTTAATCTCTTTTTATAAATCCATTAATTGAGAAGATTAATATTTCATCAGGATGATCATATGCGACTCGATGTTAATCTTGAGTGAGTTATGAACTCCTGCCTATGAGGGCTTGTCCTTTGATTTGCATGGGTGAGAGTGACTTTTGTAGCCGATTCAATAAGTCTACCATTTTGGGGACTTGACCAAATAGGGAGCTGGGAACATAATCTCACAAAATGGAATTCACTCATTCTTATATAGAGTAAGTAGATGAGTAGTTCCCCTAAGCGCTAATTTCAGGACTTGAACAATGGGGCCCCACCCTCTCACTGGCCCGAGAGGGACTTAGTTTATGGTTGGATCATAAACAAATTGTTCATTAGAGGATTTAGTGGTTCTTAAGGTGCAAGATGTAATTACAGAGGTAAAATGGACTTTTGACCAAGTTGTAATTACGAACAACTCGTGAATGATCGACTTGCATGTAGTGATTATATCCATGGACACAACTTGTCCTACAGTGCATAAGAGTGCAACTCTAGGTCTATAGTAGAGTAACCCTAGAATTAATTAATGAAAATTAATTAATTAAAAATTTTAATTGATTAATTTTGTATCATTGGAGCTTATAATCTTTAGGTTCATAAGGTCCCCTTGCTAGCGCATAGTAACATTAAAAGATCAATTTAGTTGAAAGAAAAATTTGAAATGTTTAAATTAATATATAATTTATAGTGTTCAAATTAATATTTAATATATTAGATATATTAAATATAAAAGACAAAAATATATTTATTGTATTTGATACATTAAATATTAAAATAATTAATGTATATTAGATAATTAAATAAAATATATTTATAAAATTTGAATAAGATTCAAATAAATAAATATCGTAGGAGATTTGAATGCAATTCAAATAAGTATAAAATATATTTTAATATATTAGAATTAAAATATAATATTTTAATTATGACAAAGATTTTCCCTTGGTCTCTATAAATAGAACCCCTTGGGTTGAGCCATTAGAGATAACACACATCTGCTCAATAGAGAATTAGAGAATTCTCTTTAGACCTCTTCCTCTCTCCAATCCCTTGTGGATTTTCTTTCAAGAGGCTCCCACAAGCCTGGGTCCTGTGTTCGAGTCATAGCCAGGAAGACTTTGTGGAGGAGATAAAGACCCGCCAGAAATATCTCCATATTTACTCCAAGTAAATTTGCTTAATCTTATTTTTTTTAGTTTAATTTTAAATAAAATCAAAGACGATCTAATGCTTCTGCTGTGGAGTGAAATGTTCATTCCTTCAACTAGTTGATGTGTGAATTGACATACAATAGCCATATACTAGTTTTTCTACTCGACTGCCATTTTTCAACAAAAAATCTCTTGATACTTTGTTAGGTGCTTCCACTACACCAACTCACTTTTAAGCACATAAGAAACGATGCTACAGAATCATTGTATCCAAACTAAGTACACCTCAACACATCCTTGAACTCATGAAGTGGACCTATGAGGCTCAAATAAACAGGTTTTGTGGACAAAATGTCAAGTCAAACTACTTCCAAAGGTTCCTGGCATGGCATGGTTGTCCTTTCCTCTTATTCTATTAATTTCAGTTACTCGAGATTAAAGATGGAACTTTGAAATTAATCCACAAATCAATGTCATTTCCAATCCTAATGTCCTTGTTATTTAATGTCTTTTAACAGATTCACTCTCTTGTTAGAAAATGCTACCAAAGGGAATGCACAACTATAATGTACTCTTTACAGAATAATGGCTGCTAATATATTAGTTTACCCACTCAATTTTTTGTTAGAGCTTAGTCATTCCCTATTACGTATCTTCCCATTCTTTTGCACTTAAAACAAAAATGCATGGCTTGTACTCAAACCCTCAGCTTGCCTCACTACTGACTCAGTCACTGTACAGCCCTTAAACTTCTTTATAAGAACTCTTAATCCCCCTACTCCTTAACTCTTTAAGTCAGAACTTCTTTTTTTTCTTTTTTTTTTTTACGCACTCAAAGAATCCTTCAAGTCATAGCCCCTCATCTTGGATGACAACATTGGTGATGAAGTTCACCCTAGCTTCTAGGCTTATGACCTATTAGGCAAGACACTCATTCTCCTAACTTTCTTTCCTTTAGGCTCAACCTACTTGTTGCATTCCCCTTAATTCTCAGAGTGGCGACATCTTTGTATGAAGCTCACCTAAGCTTTGGCAGATTTGCAACAACCAGGCAATTACTCATCTCTTCTTTTATTCAACATTTTTTTCTTTTTTTTCAAAGGGAGAGAAGTGAGTCCTTAGGAGAAGAGTAGTGCTATTCAAGGTGCATTTTCCTATAGTAGATTATTTTTTCTTAGGGCACCTTACCCCAAACTTAAACTTCTCATTGTCCCTAATGAGTGGAAATCAGTGGTAAGGCCCCCAAATATTTTTTTTTTCTATGAAATAAAGAGCTTAAAACATCAGGCTTAAAAGTTCCTAGTCCATAGGTAAGGGAGCAACTTCTCTTGAGATGAGTAGCTGAAAAGCGTTTAACACAAGGACTTGCTAGATTTTTTTAGAAAAAGAACAAAAGACAAGGTTGATGGCATAAGCTAGGCTGAACTCTTTAGCAAAATTGAACAAAGCAATAGAACATAAAAGAAGCCAAAACTCTTTCTAAGTACTAGAGGTCAATCATTCAGCATTTAAGAGGCTATCATTGTCTAACACAAAGTTATTACATTCATTTTCAAACAAAAGATTAAAGTGCCTCTATTACAAAGGCATCAACACGACTTTAAGCACAACCGATGGTTATTACTCTTGCATTTCTTCGACAATTGGCAATTTTTTGAAATCTCAATTGCATAGCTCAAACTCTGTCAGCTTGAACTTGGGTGGAATAGCCATGTCTGAGATCAAGCACAATTTCTTTGTGTCAACATCTCCATAGACATCGATGCCTTATACTACCTGCAGTTTTTCTTCTAGAAGACCTAACCCTCTTGTACTGCCTAAATCTTCAGAAATTCTATTGCAGCTCTCCATGTGTGGATGGGCATTGGAACATTCTCCTAAATCTCTTGTCGGAGGACTTGATTAGATTCTTTCTTCAGAAACAATGTAGGGTACGGCGTCATTCTTGCCAATTGTGGTTTGATACCTTCTGAGGTGTAGACCCTGGAGGATAAAGAGAGGTATCGTCTAATACTTGGTTTTATGCCATTTCTGCTTGTAGTAATGCCCCTGCCACTAACTTTTCCTTTCTTGCAGTGAGGGATTCTAAAATCTTTACCTTTTGCTCTTTTAACTCTTCCACGCCTGGTTGGACTACTTATACTTGGTCGTTAACCTGATCTTCCATGATCCTTACTTTCCTTCTAATCCAATAATGATGATAGGATGGAGATATATTCAAGCTATTTTGTAGCACTTTGACTCTTTTAATCTTTTTAAAGAAAGAGAATGATTGAATTAGTTCGAAGTTTCTTATTGCTAGCATGAATTGTATGCATGCAAGGTTTCAAAACCTAATGTTTATTTTAATGACAATACAAATTTTATAAAAAGCCCAAGGTGAATATTCAATGGATCCAAAATCAATGAGTAGGAGATTTTGAAAAGAGTTGGGTAGAATACTCTATTTTTCTCTCATCCTTTTTCTTTATTTTTATTAAATGTGTTGATGGTTTCTATTTGGGCCATTGTACTCTAACTTGAAATGCCTAGTCACTATTTTCTTCTAGTTTTTATTAATATTTTGTTTGCTTTCTTTGTATGTGCTATTTTTTGTTTGAAACTGTTGAATGAGTGAGAAGTTTTTCTTTTAGTCAAGTTTATTGTGCTTCGATTGAAAGTCGTTTGTTTATACTGTGATCGTGATCAAGTAGAGCTTCATAAATGCTTGAAAGTCTTTGTTTAAAATACAGATCAAAGTATTATAATTTATGAAACTTAAGTCAGACAAAGCATAAGAAAAATTTTAAAAAAAAGTTAGCAATAAAGTCTATATTGAGATCAAAACTGTTTTTTTTTTAAGAAAAAAAAGATACTTGAGTTTTTATTAAGTGAAAAAAAAGTAAAAATGTTTACTCAATAACCACACTTTACCAAAGCAAAACTAATTTTTCTTCTAAACAACAGTTTTTTCATAAAAAAGAATGAACATATAAATTTATCAAAAGCTATCTTGAATATGTTGGGATTTATGCCCTAAAGCCTCGTAATTAATAATTTATTTAATAATGAATAATAATTTTGATTATTTTATTTGCAATATAATATTATCCATTATATGAAAAATCCAAGGTTATTAGTGTAATCTTGAACAGTATGTGGTTGACATACGAGAGGATCATGTTCAAGAAATAACCTAAAGGGTCATAGTATATGGATAAGGTTGGGTGCCTTATCCTGGTAACGCTATTGATACGGCCCACTTTGTAATAGTTACAAATGATTTGATCCAAATCATACATGTGGAGACATGTGAGTGGGGGTATCTTATACAATGAGTTTGTATAAGACTGGACCACAAAATATTTAATCTCTCTTTATAAATCTGTTAATTGAGAAGATTAATATTTCTTCAGGATGATCATATGCGACTCGATCTTAATCTTGAGTGAGTTATGAACTCCTGCTTGTGAGGGCTTGTCCTTTGATTTTCATGGGTGAGAGTGGCTTTTGTTGCCGATTCAATATGCCTACCATTTTGGGGATTTGACCAAATAGGGAGCTGGGAACATAATCTCACAAGATGGAATTCACTCCTTTCCATATAGGGTAAATAGATGAGTAGTTCCCTTAAGTGTTGATTTTGGGACTTGAACAGTGGGGCCCCACCCTCTCATTGGCCCGAGAGGGACTTAGTTTATAATTAGATTATAAACATATTGTTCATTAGAGTATCAGTGGTACTTAAGGTGCAAGATGTAATTATAGGGGTAAAACGGACTTTTGACCCAGCTGTAATTACGAACAACTCGTGAAGGATCGACTTGCATGTAATGATTATATCTATGGACACAACTTGTCCTACAGTGCATAAAAGTGCAACTCTAGGTCTATAGTGGAGTGACCTATAGTTAATGAATGAAAATTAATTAATTAAAGAGTTTAATTAATTACTTTTGTATTATTGAAGCTTATAATCTGTAGGTCCATAAGGTCCCCTTGCTAGCTCATAGTAACACTAAAAGATAAATTTAGTTGAAAGAAAAATTTGAAATGTTCAAATTAATATTTAATTTGAAGTGTTCAAATTAATATTTAATATATTAGATATATTAAATATAAAAGAGGAAAATATATTTATTGTATTTAATACATTAAATATTAAAATTTGAAATGTTCAAATTAATATTTAATATATTAGATATATTAAATAAAAGAGAAAAATATATTTATTGTATTTGATACATTAAATATTAAAATAATTAATGTATATTAGATACATTAAATAAAAGATATTTATTAAATTTGAATTTGATTCAAATTAGGAAATAAATGTCGTAGGAGAATTTAAAACGGTTTGAATAAGATTCAAATTGGTTAGATAAATATATTTTAATATATTAGATATTAAAATATATTATTTAATTATTTTCCCTAGACCACTATAAATAGGACCTTAGGGGTGAGCCATTGTGCATTCTTCACAACACACATCTTCTCAATAGAGAGAATTAGAGAATTCTCTCTAGACCTCTTCCTCTCCAATCCCTTAGGGATTTTCTTTCAAGAGGCTCCCACAAGTCTTGGTCCTGTGTTCGAGTCATAGCCAGGAAGACTTTGTGGAAGATATAAAGATTCGCCAGAATATTCTCCATAATATTTTTTTCAAGGTATTTATTGCTTAACCCTTGTATTTTAGTTTAATTCTAAATAAATCAAAGACGATTCATATACTTCCGCTGTGAGTTTAATTCGATTATTCCCTTCAAAATAAACTTTTTTTTAACATTTTTCTTTTTTGTATAAACAAAAATATTTATAATCACCTTTTTTTTTTTTTTAATTTACGATCTATGAAAATCCCAAAACACTTTTGAAATCAATTACTATTTTTACCAAACCAATTGAACTTATTAAGTTCCAAAAAGTGGATTTATTAAGACAACTAGATTTATCCAACAAACTTTTCAAGACTAACTTTTTTTTAAAAAAAAGTTTTAGTAACTAAAACAAATACGTTTCAAAATTTTATTTTGATAAAAAAAAAATAAATAAGAGCCATGCATTTTCTTAAAAATTGACCCTTTGAAATGGGTTGAGTAGTGTACTTGAGATAGGTTCATATTACTCTTAAAGTGCATGAAAAATCCTTCTATCAAAAGGTTTAAGGTAAAAAAATAATAATAAAACAAGCTTAAAATATTTGCAATCCTATGATGGATTTGAGAAAATGTAAAACTTCTTAAATTCTTGAGGTGAGGAATTTTCTTATTTGATAGACTGTAATTCCAAATATTACATCAATTGATGGCTAATAACTCTACTCAAGTTAGTCAAATACGTGCTTCAAATATGACTAATTGAGACACTTTAAAAATAATATCAACAAAACAATTTTTCTTTTAATGTCAACAGACTTTGTTTTTTTCTCTAATTAAAATTAATCAAAATAACATGAGATGACCAAAATTTGGTAACCGTTTTTACGGGTGTTGTAGGGTGCTAATACCTTCCCTACGCACAAAAGACCCTTGAACCTCTGTTTTCGTAGACCTTTTCTTTTTAAATCAATGATCAATCACACTCTAATAATGATTGGTGGCGATTCCAAATTCTTTTCTAAAACACCCCCTTTTAGATGAATGTCGGCTGCTCCGTGTCGCGATATACACAACTCTTAAAAGGATTGTACCACCATTTTTCAAAACAATATAATATGGTAATCTTTCTAAAGTTAGCTGCCACCATGAACATCTCAACAATAATTTCTACCACATAAAATGTACCATCACTACAAGAATTTTTAGATTTGCCGACGAAATTTTTCCCGACGCAACACTTTTCGTTTGGAAAAACATACTTTTCCCGACGAAAATGGCAAGCGTCGGAAAATTTACGCATTAAAAGGCTATGCCGACGAAAATGCTTGCGTCGGGAGATCTTTTTGCGCGCCATAGCCCGCCATATGGGACGAAAAGATAAGCCGACGTATTAAAAGGCTATGTCGGCGCTTTTTAGCGTCGGGAGAAGTGAATTAAGTGAAACGCGCGTTTCACTTTTCCCGACGCTTTGTTGACTTATGCCGACACTTTTTTTACGTCGCGAAAAGTCGCGAAAAATAAAACCCTAGCCCTCTCTTCTTCTTCTTCTCTTCTTTTTCTTTTCTTTTTCTCTCTTCTTCTTCTTCCTTTTCTCTCTGCTGTCAACATCTAAAACCCCATACCGTCACCTCATTTCTTCTTCTTCTTCTCCATTTTCTTCCATTTTCCTTCGCTCATGCCCTCTCTCTTCCATTTTCGGTGGTTTTCTTGTAGGTTTTGACGGCATGAGGCGACGGTCCGATTTTGGGCATTTTGAGAGAGAAAATTTATGGAGTTTGCTACTTTGGAGGTATATAGAATTTTTACATTGTGTTTCTTCTCCATTTTCTTCCATTTTCCTTCACCCATGCCCTCTCTCTTCCATTTTCGGTGGTTTTCTTGTAGGTTTTGACGGCATGAGGCGGCAATCCGATTTTGGGCATTTTGAGGGAGAAAATTTATGGAGTTTGCTACTTTGGAGGTATATAGAATTTTTACATTGTGTTTTTTTTAGCTTATTTAAGATTTAAACTTGGTTAATAAGCCTTTTGAAGTTTAAAATTTTACTTTGAATGTATTATGTATTCAAAGTGTAATTTGGAGAATATTTGTGTGATTTGGAGGCTATTTTATGTGATTGGTGTTTAGTTTGGAGCTTATTGTTGGATTAAAGTATGATTAAATCGTGATTTTGAATTTATTGTGTGTTCAAAATGTGATTTGAAGTGTAATTATTTGATTAAATTGTGATTTGTAGGCTCTTTATGTGATTAAAGTTTGATTTGAAGCTTATTGTGGGATTAGAAATGTGGTTTTGAGCCTATATTTGTGTGATTAAATTGTAACATTGAGTCCAAGTGTGTGATTATTTGATTTTGAGCCTCTTGTGTGTGATTAAAGTTTTATTCTAATCTTATTGTATAATTTTATTTGTAGGCTATTTTGTGATTTTTATCCTATTGAGCCTATTGAAGATTAAAATGTAAGTGTTAATTTTTAGCTTACTTTAAGGTTATATATTGAGTTAGAGTGCTCATTTTGAGCTTAGTGAAGATTTTATTGTGATTTTATTCTCTTAAAATCCCTAAGTACCTTGTATATGTATGTACTTGGAACTAGGTTGGTGCACAAATTGCTATACTCAAAGACACATTTCCCTTAATATATCATTGGAGGGTTAGAATGGAATTTATTTAAAATTAAGTACTTTTGGATGTTTGGGAGTTAGTTTAAGACCGTTTGGAGAGAAGTTAGACACTTTTGGAAGATTTTTGGAGTGAGTTTGGGATGAGTTAATCATCTAAAATTTGTAAATTAGACACTTTGGAGTGAATTAGGCACTAAACTTGCATTAAATTTTGTCTATAATTAGTAATAGTTTCGACTTTTGATTTTTAACGTCATTAATAAACTTTTGTTTTATAATTTTCTATCTATAATTAGTAATAGTTTGTCAATATTTTGAAGTAGGCTTATTTTGATCGTACAATGGCATGCACACAAGAGGGTCTCTTCTAACTAGGTATGAATGATTTATTTGATGTTATAAAATCATTATAAAACTTATTGTCTTTTATATGTTTGGTTGTATGTTATATTGTATTATACATTTAATTATTAGCTTATATAGCTATTTAGAAGTTATTGTACCCATAATTGGGTCTAGAAATTGGTTTAAGTGAATTAAGGTTCTTCATTTACTGTCAAAGTTTTTGCTTGGTTATATGGCTATCCTGCAGTTATGGTAGCCATTTAAATAGAGAGTTAGTTTCAGTGAGTTAGACACATTTTTTTAAGGGTTAGATATTGGATAAGCTAGTGATTTTAAGTAAGAATAGATAAGTTAGACACTTTTTTTAGGTTTAGTTTGGGTGAGTTAGTGGGATGTGTAAGAATGTTGTTTGAGTGAGTTTGTGATATTTGAAGTAAGAGTTTCAATGAGTTGGGAATGTTTGTTGGTTTTTAAAATATGCTTAGGCACATTTAAGACACTTTTATAGTATTGGAGGGTGGGTTGTGTGCTTTAAGTTCACTTTAGGCATTTTTCTAGCTTTCTTTGAGAGTCAAAATGATACTTAGACTCTTTTCATACACTTATTGATAACTTTGTAGGTTTTAAGGAGCATAGTAGACTCTTTTAGGTCATTTTGAGTTATTTTTTGCCTCAAAATACGCTTAGGCACCTTTAAGACACTTTTGTAGCATCTTGGGGTGGGTTGTGTGCTTTAGGTTCACTTTACGCACTTTGGGGGTGTTTGGAGCAATGGGTTGGGTTGGGTTGTTTTGGAATCCAAACCCAAACCCTTGTTTGGGCCACTGTCTTCAAAACCCAATGGTTTTGAAACACAACCCCATGGTTTGGCATAGTGAAATAGGGGGGGTTTGATTTCCAACACACCGGTTTGCTCCTCATTTGACACATGTTTTATTATCACGTTTTCTTATCTCTCTCCCGTCTCTTCCATTGTTTTTTTTTAATTTGTATCTCACATCTTTTTTGTAACAAACAATAAATTATTACAAATGTTTGTTTTATACATGTCATAACATAACCAAATTTCGTATTTGACAAAGTAATTATTTTTCATTGGAAACTCACATTTTTTTTTTGAAAAACAATAAATTATTACAAATGTTTTATTTTTTTATACTTGTCATAAACCTAACCAAATTTGATATTTGACAAAGTAATTATTTTTCATTGGAAACGCGCATTTTTTTTTTTTGTAAAAAATAATAAATTATTACAAATATTTTTTTTATACTTGTCATAAACCTAACCAAATTTGATATTTGACAAAGTAATTATTTTTCATTGGAAACTCACATTTTCTTTTTGTAAAAAATAATAAATTATTACAAATATTTTTTTTATACTTGTCATAAACCTAACCAAATTTGATATTTGACAAAGTAATTATTTTTCATTGGAAACTCACATTTTTTTTTTGTAAAAAACAATAAACTATTATAAATGTTTTTTTCTATACTTGTCATAAACCTAACCAAATTTGATATTTGACAAAGTATGTTGATTTTTCATTGGAAACTCACATTTTTTTTTGTAAAAAATAATAAATTATTAAAAATATTTTTTTTATACTTGTCATAAACCTAACCAAATTTGATATTTGACAAAGTATGTTGATTTTTCATTGGAAACTCACATTTTTTTGGTAAAAAATAATAAAATATTACAAATATTTTTTTTTAATACTTGTCATAAACCTAACCAAATTTGATATTTGACAAAGTAATTATCTTTCATTGGAAACTCACATTTTTTTTTTGTAAAAAATAATAAATTATTACAACTATTTTTTTTATACATGTCATAAACGTAACCAAATTTCGTATTTTACGAAGTAATTATTTGCATTTCCAGTAACAAATTTCTCATTCTTATACTAATTAAAAGGTCCGTTCAAAAGTACTAAAAAAAATTACCCAACTTACACAAAGGATTCTACAACTAACCAAAGATTGCCACTAGAATATAAAGAAATGAAAAAAAAAAGAGACCAAAGTAGCAAAGGAAAAAAGGAAAAACAAAAACTGTACAACCCTAGGGTTCAGAACACGGCACTCCAAACACTGTTTCTTGATTCCCAGGGTTCAGAACACTGCACCCCAAACACTGTTTTCTAATTCCCAGGGTTTAGAACACTGCACCCCAAACACTGTTTTCTTATTCCCAGGCTTTCAAACCCCCTAGAACAAACCCCCCATGGTTCTTATTCCAAGGGTTCTGATTCCGAAACGGTGCTCCAAACGCCCCCTTTAATTTCTAGGTTTCTTTGAGAGTTAAAATGAGACTTATACTATTTTTAAGCACTTTTTGGCCACTTTGTAGGTTTCGAGGGGCGGAGTAGACACTTTTAGGTTGTTTTGAGTTAGCTTTTTCGCCTCAAAATATGCTTAACCATCTTTAGGAAACTTTTGTAACATCGAAGGGTTGGTTGTGTGCTTACGGCACTTTCTAAGTTTCTTTAAGAGTTAAAATGACACTTAAACTCTTTTTAGTCACTTTGGGGACTTGACCAAATAGGGAGTTGGGAACATAGTTTTGCAAGATGGAATTCACTCCTTCCCATACAGGGTAAGTAGATGAGTAGCTTCCTTAAGTGCTGATTTTAGGACTTGAACAATGGGGTCCCACCCTCTCATTGGCCCGAGAGAGACTTAGTTTATGGTTGGATCATAAACAGATTGTTCATTAAAGGATCAGTAGTACTTAAGGTTCAATATGTAATTACAAGGGTAAAACGAACTTTTGACCCAACTGTAATTACGAACAACTCGTGAATGATCGACTTGAATGTAATTGTTATATCCATGGACACAACTTGTCCTACAATGCATAAGAGTGCAACTCTAGGTCTTTAGTGGAGTGACCTAAAGTTAATGAATGAAAATTGATTAATTACACTCTAGGTCTATAGTGGAGTGACCTAAAGTTAATGAATGAAAATTGATTAATTAAATAATTTAATTAATTATTTTTATATCATTGGGGCTTATAATCTGTAGGTCCATATAAGGTCCCCTTGTTAGCTCATAGTAACACTAAAAGATCAATTTAGTTGAAAGAAAAATTTGAAATGTTCAAATTAATATTTAATTTGAAGTGTTCAAATTAATATTTAATATATTATATATATTAAATATAAAAGAGAAAAATATATTTATTGTATTTGATACATTATATATTAAAATAATTAATGTATATTAGATACATTAAAGAAAAGGTATTTATAAAATTTGAATAAGATTCAAATAAAGAAATAAATACCGTAGAAGAATTTAAAAGATTTGAATAAGATTTAAATAGATTAAACATATGTATTTTAATATACTAGGTATTAAAATATATATTATTTAATTATGAGAAATATATGCTCCAGGTCTCTATAAATAAGATCTTTGTGTTGAGTCATTATAACACGCATCTTCTCAATAGAGAATTAGAGAATTCTCTAGACTTCTTTCTCTCCAATCTCTTGTGGATTTTCTTTCAAGAGACTCCCACAAGCCTTGATCATGTGTTCAAGTCATAACAATGAAGATATTATGGAATTCTTGAAACACAAGAAGTAAAGAACTGCCATAAAATATCTCCAGGATAATCCTAAGGCATGTTTGCTTAACCTTAATTTTTGTTTAATTCTAAATACATCAAAGACGATCTAATGCTTCTACTAGGGATATCAGTCTTCTAGTGATAGACTTTAGTCCCATAAGGGAAAAATAAGAATTATGAAATCTTATTCTAATGATTTGCCATATTTGCAAATATTTTAAAAAATTGCTACATTTGCGAATAAAGAAATCTAGTTTACCATCCATTATAATTACCCATCTTAAAATATAGAATAAAATTGATTACCTATTAGATTTTGAGAGAATCAATTACCCAATTATCATCATCCAAAGTACAAAAATTAAAATCCTATAGTAATAATAAGAGCAAGATACTTGCCTAGGCACATGTCCACATAAAAAATATCAGGTGTTGTCTTTTTTTTTTTCTTAAAAAATATTGAAATGCTAAGGAAAAAAAACTGTGTAGTTACTTGTAATTGTAACTAAGATTTTAAATTTCCATCGACATTTCATAGGATCAATATTTGATTCAACATCAACATGATGAGTGAATCTATTGCTATCCTCAAACATCGTGGTTTCTTCACCAAAGATCAGCAAGTTTTGTTAGTTCCTCTACACATCAATCACGTCAATTCCAACGTTCTTTTGATAAGGAAAGTTCTCTAGCACAATCGACATTTCTATTTATATCATAGAAAAATTAACAGAATATAATAAAAATATCAACAAAATATCACTAATGCAGACTTAATATTAATAATAAGAAATTTAAACTTAATTGCTTATTTATTAATTTAAATATTTTTAAGAATTTTTTTATATTAATAGCTTTTCCAAAAATATTCATCGTCATCAATATTTTATCGACATTTTCATAATCATCTCCATAGAATTGAAACTTTTAAAAAAAACAAGGAAGAAGGGATCAGCTTGGTTTCTTTAATTTCTATTGGAGCTCTTCTTAAAAACTCTACAAATCACTAACCAAGAACAAAAAGAATATCCATTAAAAAGAACATCTCCAGCAACACAAGCAAACATATACATACATACACTCTAACACTTCCCTCACTTATGGGCTTGAAAATTTGTAAGAGACGCAACAAGTAGAAATCAATATTAATTGATGAGGAAATGACATTACAGGGTTCGAACTTAGGACCTCCTATCTGATACCATGTTAAATCACCAATCAACCCAAAAGCTTAAGTTGATAGGTTATGGTAAATTTAATTATATCAACCATCTAACACTTACCTGAGATGTTTTTTTTTTTTTTGGAAGGTCATATTAAGCAAAGAAATTCATAATTAGCACTCCAAAAAACAAAGAAAAAATGACTGATAATTCAAAATTTAAAAAGAGGAGGAAATTTTGAATGATTAGCAACCAAATCATGTTGTTCGAGTGCTAAAGTGTTGAGATAATTAAATTTACTATAACCCAACAACTTAAACTTTTGGGTTGAGCGGTGATTTAACACGTACTTGGCCAAATTAATTTCATGCTCAAATCATCTTGCAAACTACATGGAACTGCAAAACTTTAAGGAAATGGGCTGCAAACTAATCAAGTTACATAGAGATCTCAGCTTTGATTGTAATTTTTGTTATTTTATACAAAGAGACAGAGTGCAGCACTTATAAGAAGACTGACTCAAAAGGAAAATAAATCTGAGAAGGAAAGTTATCACAACATCTTAACTTTCCTTGAACAATGAAAATATCAGTCATAAAGGCCTATCCAAACATCGATTTTGTACCTGCATTAGACAAATTCAAGTCAATGGATAGGTGTTTTATCGTTACATTCTTCCAAACCTGAAAAAATTTTAGCTACAAGGGGCATTGGGAACATATGGAAGACAATTTTCATCAAAAATAACATGTCGTCATATATAAACTCGATTAGTACTAGCATCTAAGCATCTATGCTCCTTGTGAGATGGACCATAACCAAGAAACGTGTAAGGATATATTCTTTTTTCAAATTTATTTTTAGTGTGATTTCATAAGGAAAACATCGACAACTAAAAACTTTGGATTCCATTATATAGTTAGGCGTTCTTTTAAAAAGCTTTTAGTAAGGACTTTGGTTGTCTAAATTTTTGCTAGGCATTCGATTAATAAAGAACACAATAGTCGTAATTGCATCACCCCAATATTTTATAGGAACATTAGATTAAAAGATGAGTGTCAAACCTATTTCGGCGATATGACGGTGCTTTTTTTCCACCACTCCATTTTGTTGAGGTGTATGAGGACATGAAAATTGACGGATTATTCCACTTTCTACCAAGAAGTGTTTGAAATCAAGGGATGTGAACTCTCCTCCTCCATCAACTTTAAAAGACTTTGATATTCCAATCTAGTTGATTTTCTACCATTAGCTTAAACTTTTAAAAACAAGAGAAAAAAAAAATTATTTCCTTTTTAGTGGGTATATCTAAGTAAATCTAGAGAAATCATCCACAAAGCTCCCACAGAATACCCCGAACAAACCAAATAGCTAATAAGTATAATAAGTTTTTTCTACCTCTCTACCTTCAGCCTTGTTGTTCCAAGGGTTTAATTTTGTCTCATTTCAATAAACTACCCTCCATGTTGCAAATTACAGTCTGCAAAATCTCTCAAACTCTCGACTTAGATTTTTTTTAAATCATTTTTTAATGACCAAATGCATGCAGATCTTCATAAACTTCATATTTCCAAAAAGTATAAAATAAAACATTCTCAATGATCGATGTTTGACTCATGATTTGAATAAACTTAAGTTTATGAAGTCAAGGTTGGAAAGATATTGTAGTAATTTATATCTGAATTATACGAATGAATAGGTTTTGCAAACCTAAGTTTATATAGTCTATATTTGATGTTTTAAATTTATGAATTATAAAGAAAAAAAAAAGTAGTCTATGATATGATCTTCATAAGCTTAAGTTTATTTAATTTGTGATAGATATTCACTTGACAAATCTATACCAATAGACTCTGATTGGCATCAGTCGAAATCTATAGCATAGACTAACGTTAGAATAAACCACAATTGCATGGTGACAGTAGTTTATTCCAAACTTTGTAGCAAGATTTAGTTTGAAATATAGACAGCTTATTACAACCCTGCCATATCATTCAAAAAAAAAAAAACAAAGAAAAAAGTCTGCTCATAAAGCTAATCCACGGCGATGCATATAGATTTTAGATCGCACAGCAAACATATATACAGAGAAAAGACAGCCAATTTCTACTGCTCAAATGCAAATACACAATAAGACACACCCAGAAGACAAAGACAGACAGAGCCAAGAACATCAATTTCTCACCGGAAAAAAGGTTCTCTATACGGAGAGGGAGGCTTCTTCAATCTTCATCAAAGTCGCCATCTTCTTCATCGAAGTCCGAATCCTCGGCAACTGGCTCGCTGTCTGAATCACTAACCACATATCTCACCTGAGTTCTGTTGGCCCTCTGTGATCTTCCTCTCTCCGGCGGTTTCTTCAGTCGTCTCAGAAGAAGCAGAACCCATCATCTTCCCCCTTCATTTCCACCTTCTTCTTCTTCTTCTAACCCAACTCGTCCCAGGATAGACCTACTTTTCTTGTTGAAAGGAGATGCTCTTATCCTCCTCACTTTCTTCTCCGGCTAGATGCCGGAGTTGTCCGCCAGCTCAAGCATTGGAGTTATCAGTTTCTTCTCCAACTTCGCCGCCTGCTCTCGCTTCTTCGCTGCTGTAGGCAGCTTTGTTGTTTTGGCATTTGCAGCTGCCTTTCTTCCTCCTCCTCCCTTCTTGGCTGCCGGAGGGGCTATCTCCTTTGTTTCGAAGCCCTTGTCGTCGCTATTGTCGTTCTCGGAAGTCTGAGCAGACTATGCAGTAGTTTTCTTCTTGGCAGCTACTCTCTTGCTGGGTTCTTTCTTCTTGGCCGGCATTTCAGTTTCCATGACTGAAACTGAAAAATGAAAAAGAAGTAAGATCACCATCAATTTGTATGATCTTTAAAAACCAAGGGCACACAACTTTACATTGTTAAACAAGAGTGTGAATCTCGACGTAATTTGCAGGTTTAGTTTAACAAGATAAAGGAAGTTCAAAATTTCGTGACTGATTTACTTTCCAATTAATATTGTTACTTATCAAACACCAAGGGCACATACAACTTTACATTGTTAAAGAGTATGAATCTCAACATAACTTTTAGGTTTAGTGGTAGTTTTACGTGATAATATGAATTTCGACGTAACTTTCAAGTTTAGTGGTAGTTTTACGTGATGAAGGACTTAAGTTCGAGCTTTTGGGATGTCGTTTACATGTTCTATGTAAATTCATTTTTAGTGGTAGTTCAACAATGAGTGAATTATTTTACCTTCTGATCGATCAGGAGATTAATCGATTTTGTAGGCGGCAAGACGATCTTTAAGCTCAAGCACTTCATCATCGTCTTCACTATCATCATTGACAACTACAACTTTACCCTGCGGTTGTTCCACAATAAAACAAAGTCATATTATTTCCGAGTGATCAAGGAGTTTTTAAAGGACAACTAAAATGGAATGAGCAGTTTTTACATTTTTAGCAGGAGCTTTTCTTGGAGCTGCTTTGCCTTTGGGCTTCACCACCGCATTACTTGCTGTTAAGTGAAAACTCATTGATATTCAAAGAAAATAAAAACAAACAAACAATGGAGATTCGTAATAGGATGATTCAAGAACTTACCAACTTCCGTTGTTGTAGAACTAGATGTTGTATCCATACTTTCCATGACGGTTTCAGAATTGATGGTTTTCTTGTTGTTACGTGGAGCTTTTGGTGCATTTCTAGAGATTTTTGGCTTTACTTCGTTATTTGTTTTGATTCTCTGTTGTCTTCTTACCTCCTCTGCGTGAGCATCATGTCTATCCATCTCCTGTATTACAATCAAAATCTTAAGCAAAATGTAGTTGATAAGAAGTATATTAAATATGAATGAAATTATTAGTTTCCTTCATCTTACATCAAGTTCCTTCTCAAGATCATCAAGATCTTTCAGCCACAAAGACTTGGGGAGTTGCCTTCCTCAGATCTTCCACTTCCCCTTTAAGCTTGTCCCTTTCATTGCATAGCTCCTGAACCTTCTCAATGGTCAAGGTTCCAATTGCCAGAGCAAGTAGCTACTCATAATCACTAACTCGTTCCCCTTTTACTTCCGGACTCTCCTCTGTTTCATCTGTTTCATTAGATGCTCCAGCAACCTCCAACTCAACAGATTTAGTCTTCTTCGAAAAGGGAGTAAAGCCTTTTGCTTGAAGCTCGTGGAATAAATCAACTCTTCTTCTATTGCCCACTATTATCTCTCCATTCACAACACCAAGGATAAATCTAACCTTGTTTTCCAGTCGGAGCAACTCCATTTCGAGGTTTTCCAAAAGATTCCTCTGCCATTCAGAAATGAACACGTTCGTCAAAATCATTGTTTGCCAATGCCTAATGTTTGAAAAATATATAAAATACAAGGATACTCACCTTTCTTTTCTCATAAAATTCAAGTCTTAGGGGGAAAAATTCCTCCAGAACTGCAAAATAATTATATTTTGAGTTAGTGATAGAACCAACCATATTACAATATAAAAGATGTCAGAATTACAATATAACATCCCTAATTACTAATATACCTTTTAGTAACATTTCTATCCGATAGTTCACAGAACATTAACGTCTGTAATATTAGGATTGAACAATAAAAACTCCAGGTATTGTATATGTTACTCATATACCCTTAATAACATTCCTATCAATTCACAAAACTCTAACACCTATAATATTAGGATTGAACAATAAAAAAATCCGGGTATTGTATATGTAAATAAATCACACAACATACTTTGTTCTGGGGTGTCATATTTCTTAAAGACGCCATTTGCATCAAACAAATGCATGTTGCTCGTGCTGACAGTTGTAGTTAATTTGAATTTCTCCATCAAACCCTCCTGGATTGCCAGCATCATGTTTTCCTTCGTCAATTGAACATCAATGGAAACAATTTTGTCATCGCTGTGATGGTCAGCTTGCTGCATTATCAAGGCAATTAGATTTTCTTAGTGCACAGTCGAAAAAGAAAAATGCAAGAGAAGCTTTTACATAGGAATGTGCTACTGTCATCATTTCTCTACCTCAATAAAAGGATCTTTCGCTGCTTTTTCTTTGTCTTTGTCATTCTTGGATGCAACTCTCGTGACAGAATCAAGGATTATCTTATACTTATTGGTCCATTGGCGGATTGGCAGTTCAATTATTCTCAACATCGTATCGCTGACTACCTCGATAATACCACTAACAGTGTAACTAGTACCTCCTTTAGTGGCAGTTTTCTCTATAGTTCCTAAAAACCCTCTATACCAAGGATCCATTGGCAACATCGTTTCGCCGCCCAACATGCGTCTTACATTTCTAATGATATCTCTAGGATTATAATTTGGAATGTACGTACTCCACCCAGTTCCAATTCCTTTACCTCCGTTGACAAGAACCATTGGTATGATAGGCATATACCTAAATGTCATAAAAGAAAAAGATTAAATGGACAACGCTAAGCCTAGTGCAAATTTATTTTTCTTAAAAAGGGAAAATTGCATTATAGTGGGGCAACGAAAAGAAAGAGATTTTACCAAGTTGGTTCAATCGACTGGCCATCTTCATTTAAGTAGTTAAGAAGTTTGTCGACATCTTTCTGGAAAAGGAACCGTGTGACATTTGAAAGCTTAGTGTAAATGTACCTAGAACTTGCAAAATCTTTGCCTCCCTAGAGAAAACGTATGATTTTCAAAATAAGTCAATAAACATATGATTTTCATAACAAGTCAAAGAAATAAGGGAGTTATCTACATGGTTCCGAGTGCCAAACTGTCCATTTGGCATAAGAAGATTTAAGTTGTTGCGGCCGACAAAGTCTTGTGCCATTCGAATGATGGTTTTAGTAAGACTCTCCTCACCATGATGATAAGCAGAGTGCTCAGATACGTAACCTGCAAATTGAGAAACTTTTGCTTCTTTGATAAAGTTCCTCTTGAAAGAACAAAAAAGGATCTTCCTTTGGCCAGGCTTAAGACCATCAACCATTGAGGGAATAGATCTTTGTCTATTAGCTATTGAAAATAATATAAACTCCTTGTTGATGAAGTCACCATATTTTATCAATTTTTCTGTTTGATCTAGATAGGAACCAGGCTGCAAGCATTATAGAATAGAGTGACATTAGTTACACAATAAACTCCTTACAAAGGGGGAAAAAATGGGCTAACTGATGAAACTTCTTACCTCAAATTGACAGAGCCAATTTTTCCTCTCTTCAATCTTCTTCTTACTAAACGCAAGTTCAATGGCCTCTCCATCATGGTCATCTTGCCAAATAAAATCTTTCTTGTGCTTTTCCAGCTGTTCAAAGTACTCTCTTCCTTCTTTCGATGTGCTTGTTCCTAACCCCTGTGCATTAGGACAATAGATAACATTAATATCTTTTCAAATAGAATTTTAAGAAATACAACTTACACAATGAAGTTACTATATTTAAGTCTTAGAAGACCGACCTTATAGTACTTGATTGACCAGCCACTCGAATTGCCCCTCAAGTTTTCTTTCCAAGACTCGTACTCAGGCATGGCATAGAATGATAAAACAGTTCCATTTCTATGAGTAGCCTGTGGAGGTCAAAAGAATGTGAGAAGCTGTACCTTTTAGCAAACTTGCTAATGAGTAAGTACTAATCAACAACGCATACCAACCTTGACAATAGGTGTTATGAACTCAACCAAGAAAGACGGCACTCTTAGGAGAGAAGGCCAAAAAGAATGAATAAAGTTGATCAAGAGTCCTTTAATGTGCGAACCATCATGATCCTGTGCATAGGCATTGACATTAACCACTTGTTGTACATGAAAACATAAAAATCATAAGCCATCAAACTGTTAGGTACCCAAACACATAAAACACAAGATAGTAAGATATTGTAATATCAAAGGAAACTACAATATAACAATAGCCTTTTGAGAGGGCTATCTCTCTCCCAACGTCCCTCAATGGACACTCTCTCACTTAAATGATCCCCTTTCTGAGGTACCTAATACTCCTTATTTACAACCAGGACACCTCTAACTAATTACCACTATCACTATGCCCTTACTAAAAACCTACTAATACTCCCAACATAACTCCTAATAGTACTCTCCTAATAGTAATTTGTTAACCAATTATTGTACATAAGCAAGTAGAAATAGCACACAAGTGAAAACATAAATGAACATAAAAATCATAAGCCATCAAACCTGATCGGTCATAATCATCAAATGGCCATATCTCAAACCCTTAGCATTGTTGTATTCCTTCCCTTGCTGAAGTCCAAGAATTTGCTTGATGTGCTGAATTTCTTTATTCTCTGTGATCTGTTTGCTACTCACTTCCCTCACATTGAGCAATTTACCTTTTAGTGGGAATACGCCATAGAAATCTTGTCCCACTACACCGAGTCCTGCCATCTTTGAGGCAACAACCAAGTTATTATGAATCATTTAGAGAGAGAGCAAGAACATCAATCTGCAAGTGAAAAATGACAACTTACCGCAAGGGCCTTGGCTGAATCTCCTTCTGTCAAAATCAAGGTACATTTTTCTGAATTTTTCCCTCCAGCGCAATTGGCATCCTCCAACTTTACGATGCCACTAATCTTTTCTATTTTTGTTCCATCAGTTTTTTTCAGGTCTTTGCTTTGTTTGAAATTAACCCACGAGAGAACGCTGTCCATAATTCCAGATTTCGTGGCCACTGGATTGTATTTTCATAATTAGTATCCTACACTTGAAACAATGAACCAGCATTTATGTAGAAGTTTAGTGATTTATGCGTGCATACCATTCTTCAAAAACTCTGGTGTAAGTTCGCATCCAGAACCGAAACTGCTTTGACGAATTGTCAAAGTTTCCTTGGTTTGGGAGTCGAAGGCAGGATTATCAATGAGAGTGTTGAGAAAAACCCACAAGTAACTTTTCACGTTGTGGGCCTTCACGTTAGCATTCTTGTTTTTCTTATTTACAACATTCATTACATAATTTGCTATCTGATTAGTGATGTAATCAACATGAGTCCCACCCTTTATAGTTGCAATTCCGTTCACAAAGCTGACCTATTCAACAAAACACCAATTACCAACGTAAGAACTTAAGATTAGTGACTAGTAATCGCATTAATTCAAAAGATAGATACCTGCTGGAACTGCCCCTCACTTAAGGTCACCACGATTTCCCATCTCTCATTAGGCTTAACGTGATACCTAAAAGAATTCATAAACCCTTATGCCAAATCCACAATACATAAGATAAACGTTAAATTTTGCAAGCAGAAATTTCAACAAGCTTACCAAAAATGGAGGTTCTGTTGGGAAAGTCGATGTCGATTTGAGGTAGAGATCTACGTAATCTTGAAACGATCTCACAGGGACCCTTTGTCCATTTAGCTCAACCTTCACAGTTTTTCCAAGGCATCCGGCCAAATCCAACACCCTCTTTTTCATCAGTGCAACAACATCATATTCAAGATGAGTCATGTTAAACTTTGCCAAGTCTGGCTTAAAAGTCACCTTGGTCCAATTTTCACCCGCCTTGCACTTTGTTATGATCGGCTCAGATTTTTTCCCCATGTTATCAGAGAATACCTTCCATATACAAAATAAACATACTAGTTATTTTCCAGCTCTTGCTAAAAGAAGTTCAGATTATCATACACTGGTGCAAAGAAAGCTAACTTCAAAGAACTTTGAAAGTCTTATATGGGTAACAGAAAATTACATTCAAGACGGGGAAAATGACATCCAAAGAGTCTAATTTTTAAAATGAGGCTCATTTTGAAAGAGTATGAATCAAGCATAGAAGATTAATGCTTACACAAGATAACTGCAAACAGGATTAGCAAAAATAAAGACGTATACAGCATGCACTACACTTCTTGAAGCACAAAAATAGAACCTCGAAACTAAGACACCATACTGCAGAATTCCAGGAATGCACATGCAATTGGATGAAAGTCTACTAAACACAATTAGTCGAACAAGATGCCTCTCATTTCCTTCTAAAACACAATATCCAAATTTGAACATCAGTTAATACATAACATAAACCACATGATTGCAACAAAAAATAAACAATTGCTCTCCACGAAGAGTGCACAAATTATACCTGCTTATACTTCTTGAGGCGTTTTCCATCAGCCGTCTCGATCACAAATTCAGTGGAAAATATATTGCTAAGTTTCGCACCGTAGCCGTTACGTCCACTAGTGGTTTTCTTCTCAGTATCATCATAATTACTACTAGTCAACAGATGTCCAAAGATCAACTCAGGCACATAAACATTCTCTTCCTGATGAACCTCAACCGGAACTCCATCTCCATTGTTGAACACACTGATACAGTTCTGTTCAACATCAATTACAACCTTGACAGAGTCCATGGAGGGGTCTCTCTGCTTATTATCTGCAGCATTGACCAAAATTTCATCAAAGATCTTGTAGAGACCAGGCACATAAGTGACGGATCGGTGGACCATGTTGTCGTTCTCGTAAACCCAGAGGTTTTGGGTGTGCTTTTCGATTGATCCGACATAGGTATCGGGCCTGAGAAGGATGTGCTCGAGCTGAGTCTTCTTCTGGTACATTTCTTCGATTGTTTTGTTCTCCCCTGCCGGAATCTGGTCGACATTGGAGGCGGTGCTGTTCTGCAGTGGGCGCTTCTTTTCCACGGCCATGGCGATCGGAATACGCTTTCTTGAGAGAGAAATGACACAGAAATGGTGTCTGAAACTGAAAGATTCTAGATGGAGAAGGAGATTCCATATAGAGATTAGGGTTCGTTCGATCCAAGAGATTTTAATTTGGATTTGAGCGCTCTTCTTTTCGCTAAAGCAACGGCTAGCTCTGGAATCCGACCAAACCGGGGGTATCAGTATCGGTATCCGGGTAGGTTTTATTATTATTTTATCCTGTAGGCTGTATGTTTTTTTAGTCGAGGCAAAGAACAAGAAAAGATTTAAAAAGATTAAAATATCATTTTAATTTGTGTAGTTTGAATTTTATTCAATTTTTGTTCATATACTTTCAATAAAGTTTAAAATTGATCTTTATTATTAGTTTATTATTAATTTTTCTAAAAAAAAAAATTAGTCTCTATTAATCTTCCTTTTCTAAATTTTAGAAATATGTTCACATTACATTTTTTCTTGAATAAAAATTATTATTATTATTATTATTATTATTATAATCCTATATTTTAGTCGAGGCAAAGAACAAGAAAAGATTTAGAGAGATTAAAATACCATTTTGGTTTCTGTACTTTGAGTTTCATTCAATTCAATTGTTGTCCATGTACTTTCAATAAAGTTTAAAATTGATCATTTATTATTAGTTTATTGTTAACTTTTCTATAAAAAAAAATTAGTCTCTATTAATTTCCTTCTGTAAATTTTAGAAATATGTTCACATTACGTCTTTTCTTGAATTAAAATTATTATTATTATTTAACCAATTTTGAAAGAAATTAACTTCAAACTAATGGAATGGACCAATTTTAAGCTTTATTGAAAGTACATAGACTAAAATTGGACATTTGAAAGTATACGGACTAAAATGGAATGACACCCAAAATACAGGTACCAAAATGATATTTTAACCATTTAGAAATAAAAATCCTTTATACAAAATAATAATAATTTAAAATGGGTTAAAATATCATTTTGGTCTCTGTACTTTGAGTTTCATTTCATTTTAGTCCTCGTACTTTCAATAAATCTTAAAATTAGTCACAACCGCTAGTTTGATGTTAATTTTTTTTTTTTAAATTGGTCAAATAATAATAATAATTTTCATGCAAGAAAAGACACAATGTGAACATATATTCAAAATTTATAGAATGAATGCTAATAGAGACTAAATTTCTTTTTAAAAAATTGACAATAAACTAACAATAGTGACCAATGTTAAGCTTTATTGAAAGTATAAATACTAGAATTGGATATTTGAAATACAATGACTAAAATGGAATGAAACTCAAAGTATAGGAAACAAAATGGAATTTTAACCTTTAAAATATAATAAAATTTTGAATTTCAAAATGATATTCCATAAATAAGGTAAATTCAAATATGGTAGCATAATCCAATGGAAGGTCATTTTAGGAAAATATTTTTTTATAATTAATGTCATAATGGAAAAGTTCAACGGTTATTTTTAAAATTGCATTCAAAATTGTTTCTTTATTTTGAATATATATTATTAGGGTAGGTTTTAAAAAATTGACAATAAACTAACAATAGTGACCAATGTTAAGCTTTATTGAAAGTATAAATACTAGAATTGGATATTTGAAATACAATGACTAAAATGGAATGAAACTCAAAGTATAGGAAACAAAATGGAATTTTAACCTTTAAAATATAATAAAATTTTGAATTTCAAAATGATATTCCATAAATAAGGTAAATTCCAATATGGTAGCATAATCCAATGGAAGGTCATTTTAGGAAAATATTTTTTTATAATTAATGTCATAATGGAAAAGTTCAACGGTTATTTTTAAAATTGCATTCAAAATTGTTTCTTTATTTTGAATATATATTATTAGGGCAGGTTTGTAATTGGGCTCCTTTTTTTAAATTCAACTTGCAACTTCCCAACAAAAGTGAAAATTCTATAAATTTTTTACAAAAGTAAAATATGGGTCTATAAAAAGGTCATTTGTGCAATTTTTTGTTTTTTTATTAGAGTTCAGAGTGAGAGAGTCGAACTTCTAACTTCTTGATCGAGAGTAACTTTTATATCAATTAAGTTATGCTCATGTTAGTATAAAAATTTATCCATTCAATTTTGGACAAGAATTTTCTGTCTCAATTTAATCATTTCTTAAAATGTATTATATTCTTATATATAACATTATAAATTGAATGTGAAGTTCAAAATTTTTATCAATGATAAGTAATAATTTAGCCAGTGGACTTATTTTGGGAAAAAAGCATAAATAATATTTTAAAAATAATACATTTATCAATTGATTTATGTTCTTTTTATTTGGCCCAAATTTGATTTTAATATAGGTTCATATTGGCTAATTAATATATGATTTCTATATATGTTCTTGTCCATATATAAAAGCTAGCGTCGTTGTCGTCGGTCCTCGTCTAAAAAAACATATTTGAGTAACTATTTTTTTCAAGGGACTATTAAGTTTAGAGTTTAACCGAATGAAATTGAAAGTTTAAAATTAAATTGACTCATTGAATTTAATTATTCGCATCTTGATTTTCTAATCAAATAATGCTACAAACACCATAGAAGAATATCAAACTCTTTCTACGAAGGCAAATATGAACCAATGTGGGGTGGTCTCCAACTAGAGAATGTGTTCATTTTCTTACGAAGAATCTCCATTTAGGCGAAAATGGGAAGAGAGTGGGAAAAAATTTTATCCGTTAGCTAGACGGAGACAGGAACGAGGAATAGTCTCCGTCTCCACCCTAGTTTCTTTATATATATATGTTGTTGCCAAATTTTGGACAGGAGAATCTCACCTGACCTCCACGTGACAACCACGATGAATTTGTAATTTGGGGGAAAGAGGTGACTTGCAAAAGAGAAAAAACTAGGCACTGATGTGGCATTTGCCACACCAGCTCCGATGCTTAAGTTAGCAAGGAGAATTTGAGTGTAGCAAGCTACAATTTAGAGAATGAGGGTTGAAGTCGAACTCCCTTTCTTTGAGTCATAATGACATATTTATAGGACCTTTGTTTTCCATATTCCTTTTTAGATAAGGATATAAAAGGTTTCCCCTTCTATTTAGGAATTGGATTTGAAAAAGTTAATCTTATATTGCAAGATTCCCTTGTAATTCCGATTTATCTCTTTAGTCCAATTTCACCCACAACAATATATATATACAATCCATTTTTATGAAATATTATTTTTAAAATAAAAAAAATAAAAATCATAAATAAAGAATTGGTATAAATTCCTGTCCCAATTCCTACGAAATTAAATGAAGAATTTTGTGGGGATGGTGAATGAAATAGAGGGCGGGAACGAGGATGGAAAAGTCATCCTTGGCTCCATCCCGCTTTGTGGACATCTCTATTTCTAATAATATAATCCAACGAGCATTATGATAAAGAAAAGAGGAGTCCAAATACAAGAAGAGATTGAGAGAGGATGGCTGTGAATATATAAAAATTTAACTTTGAGGACAATGATGATATAAAATAAAAAGTGTAGATTGTCCTTGTCTATATCCCTTGAGATTATCCCAATCAATTCATGAAACTTTTTGGACCTAGACTTATAATTAGTTCAAACTAAAGTAATACACGTGTAGAAATAAATAGTATTCACTGTGTGCAAGTAGTTAGAATAGTGTAGATGTTCCTTGGTTACAATTGTCATTTCAATAACAAACAATATTATTTTAATCTTGAACTGTAATATATAACATTGTAAATGCCAAGGTATGAAAATTCAAACTTTTTTTTTAAAAAATTCAACACATGTGAGGGTGGATATTTAAATCCATAACAAGTTGAGCAATGTTCAAGTTGGTGAGAAAAATCAAACTTTTGACCTATAAAGAAGATTAGTAATGCTTTAATCATTTAAGATATGCTAAAATTGACTAATTTATTATCTTCGTTCTCTAATATATTGTCACACCCCCTCCCAAACTACCTGTTATCTTAGCCCGGAGGAAGGCGTGAAGCCAACAGGCATCGTTTCACTTCTTAACGATACCTATGACCCTTTTAATTCCTGATAAACAAACCATACCTGTAAACGAAATACTTTACATATCACACAGCGGAACCCTGGAAAATTTCTACATATGCACACGGAGCAGATATAGTTCAAAACCTCACTTGAACAATCCAAACACAACCACTCGTTGTTTACACAACCACGACCACTAGTGCATACACAAATGAAACTATACGTTCCTTTTAAGTTATCTACACTACGAGCAGACTCGCTATATAATACCACCCACGTACAAAGTATCTAACTCTGAGAACCCTCGGCGGCGATGGCAGGATCTCAGGCACTGGGAGCTCGATCTCTACCTGAAAAGTTGGAAAAGCATTGAAAGAATGAGCTGGGAAGCTCAGTGAGTGACTGAGTTTAAAACTATTAACTCGTAAATCATAACATATAACATCAATAGCTTTTACAGAAGTCCAGCAAATGTGTCAAAAATATTAACCATTTTAAACATATGACAAATTAGTTGTGTAAGACTAGCCCAGTACAATCAATGTTCATTCTACGATGTAGTGGGGCCCGCCCAGCACTCCCATCGTCTTTGTCGTAGTGGGGCTCGCCCAGCACTCACGACAGCATTGTTGTCACGGAGTACACTCAACGTCGACAACAGAAAATGACCTGTGTGCACACGGTACTATACAACCTCGGGCTCAGTATCTCAACCATTAACTCATTCAGGTCTCAGAGAAACACATGAAAACCTTTAACAGTTCTTGCTAACACATGTAGACTTGGAATTAAGGTATTTCTTCTAATTTCAGAAAATCAGTAAACATATGCTCACAACGAACAATTTAAATCATTTTTAGGAAACCATATATGCTTATGAATATGTGTTCAAGAGACCATAAATCTTTAAGCTACATCATTCTTAGGAAGTCTTTTCTTTTCATGAACACAAGTTCAAGCATAGAATTTATTTTCAGAATTCATTTTGTCACTCACAGCGTTAATATTAGATTCTCGGTCCATAAATTTGTCCTATTTCTTCTTGGCCTGCCAAATAAACAAAACCAAGCATTAGAATCTTGACCTCACGAACTTAAGGCCTAGGGTTGCAAAAAACCCTCCCATCTATTTCCTGCACTTTACAGATTTTATACCCTAAACTCACACACCTATAACTTTTCCACTACTTGCTCAAAAATGATGTTATTTATACCAAACTCTTCCTTTTTGAACCCTCTAAAACTTATCTGAAGGAATGAAATTGAAATTCCTAAAGGATATGTCCGTAAATACCTCGAAAGCTACTTCCTACAAAATAGGTTTCTGCACTTTCCAGACTCGTTTCCCTGCTGCACCCTGAACTTAACATGAATTTTAAAGCAACTTCTAGTCAATGTCTAACCACGACTTCTTCATGAAAGTTATAGGAAATTAAATCATATTTCCAACCATACCTAATATAGCTTCTAATTCTAAGTCCACAGATCAGAACATCCAAAAAAACAGAGGTTCCCCGGATTTGACAGCAAAAACATTCCTTCAAATCCCTCTTCACAAATCATTAACATAACATCAGATTTTGCTCGAGCTTCCTTCACGAAATTTGTTTGAAAATGAGTTAACTTTCCAGAAAATCAAACCTCACCTCTTAATTCTTCTTGTGGAGCTCAAAACAACCCAAATATCAGCAGTGAGCAGGATTGATCACCAAATCTGCCATGCAACCTTGAATTGAATCTTCTCCCTTTCTTTTTCAACTTCAAAACTAAGAAAATCCTCCTTCCTCTCTTTCTCTCATCCTCTCCCACGAAATGCCCTGTTTTTCTTTAATAAAAAAGAAGCAAATGGGTTAAAAAAACTTATTTAATTATTTTTTTGGTGGTGAGTGCTCCAAAGTTTATCCATTCCCACATTTCTTTTTCCTTTTCTTTTTTTTTTTTTTTAAAACAAAACATACACCTTCCACTTTCCATTTCTCTTTTGTTTTAGTTTCTTCTTTTTTTTTTTTTTTTATTTAGAAAAAACAATACAACACATTCCACCTTTCTTTCTCTTTTTTTTTTTTAACAAGCTTACCAATACATTTTTTCTTAAGAATTTTCAAGGAGGGATTCCGAGTTTACATATATATTCATTTTCATAGATGGCATCAAGGATAGGACAAAGGAGGAAGGATGGAGTAATTGGTCTCTTTATTTGTCTCAGATTCAGAATTTTATATACAAAAAATTAAAATTTTCAACTTGTCATCTTTAAACTTATTTTTTTGTTAAACCATTGCAGAGTAGAAGATCGAATCATCGACTTTTGAAATGGTAATTGGTGTCTTATCTACTAAGTTAGGCTCGAATCTGATAAGGACAACGAACCTCCACATATCTTCACAATGGTATGATATTGTCCACTTTGGGCATAACCCCTCATGGCTTTGCTTTTGGTTTCCCAAAAGGCCTCATACCAATGGAGATAGTGTCCCTCACTTATAAACCCATGATCTTCCCCTTATCTAGCCGATGTGGGACTTTGGTCGCACTCCCAACAGAATCAACGCCCTCTTTAAACTTTTAAAATGATATATATAAATTAAAATTTTCCATTGATAAAAATATTTAACTCTAGACAAATTATTTAATAAGGTCAGCACGATGTGGTGAGTGTCATTGGCTGGTTGTCTTGCAGCTCGCCTTGTTCTTCACCAGTGTGTCGCCTATCACGGTCGCAGCTCTTCAACCTTGCGGCACTTGCTCTAACCCGGCGAGCAAGTCAGCCGTACGAAAAACGGAAGTTGCGGACTACTTCCGTATATGGTCTAGCCTCCCCTCGAGTCTCGGGAGAAAATGTTTTATAAATCAATTTGAGAGAAATTACATGAAAAGATTTAGAAAGAAGTTTGTTATACACTAGAAAGCAATAAAGGGACAGCCACGACTTAATAGCATATAACTCCGGGTAAGAAGGTTGGACAACTAGTCATACCCCCCTATAGTACATTCTAGGATTTAAGCCTTTGGCAGGCTTGCACATGAAAATGGCGAGGAGTCATACGCCCACTAAAATACAAGGAAAGCTAACTATTAAGCAAAACTAAATACATAGTATGAAAGCATGACTAAAAGGGGTTGAGATGGGCATGCGGCCACGGGCAACACGCCCTGGACAAGCATGACCGTGACATTCTCCCCCACTTAAATGGTTGACGTCCTCGTCAACCTACTCCCCTCGAACTCAGTAGTCGCACGAGCATCTTTGATTTCAGATCTTGAAACGGTCCCAGCGGAGCTCTACCTCTTGGCTTCTCTTCCAGTCTGCCAAGAACTTCTTCATATTTTCACTCTGGTTGGCTTTTTGAGGTGTCTTCTCGGCCAATGCCTCAAAAGCATTCTTCAGTGTGATCGGCGGAATCGACACTTCTGGCTTTCTCCTTGAATTATACCATTTCTATTCGACCCATTCTCTTGTGCTCATTAGTGCTTCCTTTGCATACTTCTGAGCAACTTCTGTCTTTGGCCTCTACTCCGTGGGAGGATAACTAACTTGATCATCGAAGTGGCCCCTGACGTCGCAACGTTTTCCTTGGCCCTTGTTCAGTTGGAGGGCGGATAATAAATTCGCCCCATTCGGCTGTCTTAGCTTCGCAGGGACCACAGTGGGGTTAGATCCCGTGATGACTAAACTTTCTGCCAGCGGCATAGGAATTACTTTGTGTTCGAGGAGAAATTCCATCCCCAACACAATGTCGAAGTCGTCCATCTTGACGACCACAAAGTCTGCTTGACCACTCCAAGCATCAATTTCACTGGCACTCTTCGTGCCACACCCAAAATGGGTAAGGCTGTTGAATTTACAGCTTTGATTTTTCCCACATCTCTAACCCAACGTAGGTTCAGTCGTCGGGCCTCTATTTCGGTCATGAAGTTGTGGGTCGCTCCTGAATCGACTAAGGTACTTCTTGTGGATTTCCCATTAATCCACGCGTCGACATACATGAGACCGCGTGGAGCGGATCCTTTGCTTCCCTCCACCTTCTTCTGCAAGGCTGATAAATATTTCAAAGCTCTGATGCGGATGTCGCCCCCATCTTCTTCAGAGGTTACATCCTTGACCCCTGATGTACTTGCCAATGAGGCTTGAAAAGGTTTCAAAGTGGCTTTATTTGGGCATTCCCAAACTCGATGGGGTCCGCGACACATATAACATGAAGGGGGTTTTGGGCCACTGTTGTATTGTTGAGATGGCGCTCGCCATGTATTTCCCCCATTCTATTGGACAGGTCGTCGATCTCTCTCCTCATTTGTAATTTGGCCCCCTCCCCCACTCTTTGGGGAGTTAGGCCGAGAATTTCTATTCTTTCTGCTTGGGGAAGTTTGGTTTTGTCTCACATCTTGAGATTGCTCGATGTATGTTTCGGTGGTGAGATCGAACAAACGTTCTGCAGCCGCATAGGCTTCTGACAAGCATTGAACCTTTTGTTCATATAGTTTCGATCTTGCCCATGGTTGCAGTCCTTCCAAGAAGCAAAAGACCTTGTCTTTCTCGGACATGTCTCGTATGTCCAACATTAATCCAGCAAACTGCTTCACATACCCTCGAATGGTCCCAGTATGTTTCAACTCGCGCAACCTGCGTCTTGCCAATATTTCAACGTTTTCTGGGAAGAATTGAGAGCGCAACTCTTGTTTTAATACTTCCCACGTATCAATGGTACATCGGCCCTCTTGGATGTCCATATAACGTGATCTCCACCATAACTTGGCGTCATCGACCAGATGCATTGTCGCCAAGGTAACTTTCGCATCTTCGGATGTAGTACTTGTGGCCTTGAAGTATTGCTCCATGTCAAAGATGAAGTTCTCCAAGGCTTTTGCGTCACGAACCCCACAGAAGGGCTTCGGTTCAGGCACTTTCACCTTATTCAACTGGACTACGCCCCCAGTTAGGGCTTGACTTCCCACCGCTCTCATGGTGAGATTTACTCTGGCGCTCAAATCCGCCACTTCTGCCCTCACAACATCGATGGCAGCTCTAACATCTTCAGAAAGGTCAGACACCATCTGAACTATTGTTTTCTGTGCGTTGTCTAAACCCTCGACGCGCTCCTCTAAATGGGCAACAGAGCCCGACGAGCTATCCCCATGCTCGAAGCCAACAGGTCTTGTGGCTCTATCTTCCAGGGTCTCAACCCTCAACATCAATTCTCTGACGGGCATCCCGTTTAAGCGGCCAGCTACTGCATCAATCTTGTCGGCCTTAGCGGCAATCTCATCCAGGCGAGATTCCAAGAACCGAACATTATCGGGGACATCTATTAGGAAGAGCATTTTCTCTTCAATCTCAGACAATCAGTTTACATGGGCCTTGCCCAACTCTTCCATCACGGACATGATCACTTACTTTTCAATCAGAGGAGCCAACTAGGCTCTAATACCACTTATCACGGTCGCAACTCTTCAACCGTGCAGCACTTGCTCTAACCCGGCGAGCAAGTCAGCCGTACGAAAAACGGAAGTTGCGGACTACTTCCGTATATGGTCTAGCCTCCCCTCGAGTCTCGGGAGAAAATGTTTTATAAATCAATTTGAGAGAAATTACATGAAAAGATTTAGAAAGAAGTTTGTTATACACTAGAAAGCAATAAAGGGACAGCCACGGCTTAATAGCATATAACTCCGGGTAGGAAGGTTGGACAACTAGTCATAGCCCCCTATAGTACATTCTAGGATTTAAGCCTTTGGCAGGCTTGCACATGAAAATGGCGAGGAGTCATACGCCCACTAAAATACAAGGAAAGCTAACTATTAAGCAAAACTAAATACATAGTATGAAAGCATAACTAAAAGGGGTTGAGATGGGCATGCGGCCACGGGCAACACGCCCTGAACAAGCATGACCGTGACACCGCCCACGCACACTTCTCGACTTAGGTGGTTCAAGGCACCGCCCCAACCAAGTCGAGTGCTCGAAGGCTAAGGTCCTGACATGTGGCTACCTCTTTAAAACCATCATATGTAAATCTTAAAATTTGTATGTCCTTAATAATCATTGAATACAAATTCGAGATATTTGTATAGTCTCTCTCATACATTTAAAGGTGCAAAACTGTCAATCTCATTTTTGCAGTCTCCTCCAATAATTTTTCCTTTAACTCCACCTTTTAAGTAGCATTATTGTTTGTAGGTCCACTATTCGAAAAGAAAGGTTATTAAATTAAGATAGATGATTGTGCGCGTAAGAACGAAAGGTTTCCACCCTTCTTTTCCCTTTAAACTATTTGAGAACCATCGTTTTTTTTTCTCCAACGGAAAACTATTTTAGAAAATAATTTTTCAAAAGGTTTTGTTTTCCTTTCTGAGTTCTCGCAAATGTATGGAAGTTAAAATTCTTCTTTGAAAGCATTGGTAATTTGATAAAAATAAGATTCAAATCATGTTCCTGTCGACAAAAAAATATCAAGATTAAAATTTTATGAAAATATCGATAAAATAGTAATGTTATGAATATTTTTAATAAATTATATGTATAGATATATATACAACTTAACTATTAAATACTTTACTCTTATAAATAAATTAATATTTTTAATTATTAATACTTATATCCACGTTAGATATGTTCAAATTTTTATAATACACAGTAGAATGTTGGTTCACCTTTTATGTCAATATCGAACTCATGGATATATGAAAATGTCGATAGAAATTTATTACTCTAGTTGAACTGCACATTATTAACATCATGTTTTAGTTTCTCTAAAAAAACATCATGTTTTAGAAGGGAGTGGATCAATATTGGGTTTATAAAAACAGCACTATAAAATAGGGTTTTTGAAAACTATTTTAAGAAAATTTACCCAAATGTACACAGCTTCTATATGGGGTCTGTTTCCATGATTGTTGCGGACGTTATTATTTTAGTAAAATTTAGTTAAACGTAGAACTCTTTCAAGATGGAAATGATTAAATTTAGAACTCACTCCAATTTAAAAAAAAGAAAAAAAAAAGAAAAAAAAAAGTCTTTTGAGTAATTTTATAATTAAAAAGGTGGGTTTTTAGTAGATGTAATTTCTTATCTTAAGCTATTAGCTTTATTTAACGTCCTCACTACATAAATTCATGTTATATAAGATTAGGCTTCAAAAACTTACTTTATTTCTAAGTTGTTCTACCAACCCAATAATTCCCACACACACAAAAAAAAAAAAAAAAAAGAAGAAGAAGAAGAAGACGACGACGACAACAATCCGACCTAAAATCATACTTTATTTGTAAGATTCCGTTTGATAACTATTTAATTTTTGGTTTTTAGTTTATGAAAATTGTGCTTATTTTCTCATAATTTCTCTATAATGGTTTTCATCTTCTCCACAATGATTTCCATATTTCTTAATAAAACATTTGAGTTGTTAGTTAAATTTCAAAAACAAAAACAAGTTTTGAAAACTATTTTTTTAATTTTCAAAACTTGACTTGGTTTTGGAAAACATATGTAAAAAGTAGATAAGAAAACATGAAAATTAATCCACAGGTGGAAATAGTATTTATAAACTTAGTTTTCAAAAACAAAAAATCAAATGGTTATAAAACAGGGCCTAAATTGTTCTACCAATCCAACAATTCCAAAAAGAAAAAGAAAAAGAGAGAGAAAAAAGGACAATCCATCCCAAACAATAGAGGTTAGGGTTTAATTAGTTATATTTTCAAGATATAATTTGAGTCATGTTTTTTGGTACCCAAATTTTTTGTTTAGTTCTCATGTTAAAAATATTTGTATTCAATGGTTATTAGGGTCATACACATTTTCGTATCCACATCCAACAGTTATTAAGAAGCAACATTGTGGTAATCTTATTAAATAATTTTTTTTTCTATTATTGTCGTGCAATAATAAACTCAATACAAGTTGCATCAACTTTTAGGATTTCTTTTTCATTTTTCTATAGTATAAATGCAGATCTTAGTCTTCATATACTTCCATAAGTGTGAAATAAAGCACGTAAGGTATTGATGTTTGACTTGCGATTTTAATTATAAACTTCCGTTTGTGAAGTTCATGGTTTGAACTGTACTAATCTACATATGAATTGTGGAAAATAATAGGTTTTGCAAACTAGAGTTATGTTTATGTGATCTATATTTGATGTTTGAATTTTTAAAAAAAAAAAAAAAAAAAAAGGGTACTACAAAATATGAACTTCGTAAGTTTAGGTTTATGTAACATGACAAATTTATACAAATATAGACTCTAATTGATATCAATTAGAGTTTATAGTATAGACTATATTAGAATAATATAGACCATGTACGATTCTCTATTCTAGATTTAGAATAAGTAAACCCACATGACAAATATATACACAACTTATTACAAATGCTTGCAACATATCATTCCAAAAAAAAAAAAAAAAAGAACAAGACTACTCGTAATAAACTAAACATCCCATTAGAATTGACAGGAACAAAGAAACACCACATACAAAGTAGAAATCCAAACGATAAGTAAGAGTAGGAGGATGCGTATAGATTTTAGATCACACAATAACAAACATATCTTACAAAGAAAAGACACCAACTTTAACATTGACATTGCATATAATAGCATTAAGACCATCGCTAGGGCAGCTTTTATTTATTTTACAGGCCCCATATGATCCCTATAGCGGCGGCTACAACCCAAACAGGGGAGACCTTCAGCCGGACATAGGCGGCTTGCACCGCGAATTCTTGGGGTTAGTCGTCGGGTCGGTAAGCCCCTTCTGTAGGGAATTTCTTGGTGGGTTATATTTATGGCATCCTTTGGTTGGTGGCTGCTTTTTTCCAGCCAAGGACGACTCCGTTTCATTTGGATCATCAGGATGTTGAGCTGCTGGACCAGCCTCTGCTAATTGAGACTGAGTCGTCAGAAGCGCCACGACGATTGCAACCACTAGGAGCCATTTTAGAGACATTTTTATTTGAGCTCTTTTGCTTTCAAAACTTGACATGATTTGGTGGCCTTTTATAGCATTTGTGTTGTGGGGTTCTAGTTCTAGTGCATGCCCTTTTTCTTTTTTGGCAATATTTATATTTTGGCTACGCTTTACTATCCTTTTTTATCCTAACAACCTTTGAGGATGTGTCTAATTGTTTGGTAGAATTCTAAAGTTTAATTTGCTTCCAAATTTTGATAATGGTGTTTATTTAAGTCTCGTTGTACTTCTTTTCTCATTATCATCTTTCTTAAGAAAATATTTGAATTCTTAGCCAAATAATTTTAAAAACCAAAACAAATTTTTGAAAACTACTTTTTTTAGTTTTCAAATTTTGGCTTGGTTTTTTAAAACATATCTTAAAAGTAGATAACAAAACACGGAAACTTATGGGTAGAAGTAGTATTTATACGCTTAATTTTAAAAAACAAAAAATAAAAAATCAAATGGTTATAAAGTTTATATATACTTAAACTTTTGAGTGTGATATATTTTAAGTTTAAATCTGATTTGGTCTATGTATTTTGGTTTATTTTGATCTCCAACTTTTAAAAGATTCATTTTGCTTGTTCTTTTTAAAAACTTACTATCATGGTCTCTATTTGCAAAAATTCTCTTAAAGATTGTATTTAAAATAAAAATCTTTAATACGAAGTTATGACAATGGCATATACATGTATCTATTCGACGTGACACAACATGATTCTCGACCTTTCTTTTTTTTTTTTTTCTATAATTTGTCATTTGTCTGGCACATCAATAATTGATTATACTTTTTGGACTCTATTAATGCTTTATCTATAAAAATAAGGATATGAATTAGATAGTGGGGGCGTTTTAAACATTCTTTTCCGTAAGGGCTCCGTAGTTTTCTCTCTCTGAGAGGTTCTGTGTGGGCGTTTGGGCAACCTTTGTGGTTTGCGTGAAGGTTTTTGCTGTGGGGGTCGGTCTGGTTTCTCGACAAGAGATGGCGGAAGCAGAGGTTTTCAAGAAATTAGAAAGCCTAAATTTATCGGAGGAAAGAAAGGGAGGTATTGTGGAAATTGGGGATGAGGAGATTCAAGAGTTTGGGCGAATCCACGAGTCCAAGATGGTTTGTAAAATTCTAACCGGAAGGAATGTTGTCATGGACGTTTTCAAATCGGTTATGCCCAAGATCTGGCATCTAGAGAACTCTGTAACCTTCGACAGAGCAGGGAGAGGTGTTTTCATCTGCACGTTCCCAACCAAAAAGGATAAGCTCCGAATTCTTAGGGACGGCCCGTGGACTTTCGACAAAGCCATCCTTCTTTTTGAGGACCTAATAGGGACATGCAAGATTCCGGAGCTTAAGTTCAGGTACGCCTCCTTCTGGATTCATTTTCATAACTTGCCTGTTGTGGGTATTTCCAGGAGGATAGCCATAGCTCTTGGGAATGAAGTGGGTCAGTTTGAGGGGGTAGACCTTGATGATGAGAGATGCAAAGGAGGTCAATCTCTGAGAGTCAGGGTGAGGTTAGATGTTAGTAAGCCTCTGAAACGTGCAGTGAGATTCAAACTAGGATCGATGACAGAAGAGGTTTGGGCACCGGTTACGTATGAAAAACTTCCAGATTTATGTTTCAAGTGTGGAAGGTTGGGCCACGGATTACAGGATTGTGAGGAGGAACTTTCAAAACAAGAGGTAGAACTCCAATTCGGGGCTTGGCTAAGAGAACCCACGGTTGGGAAAGGCTATTTTCAGTATAAGGAGATAGAAGGGAAGGGGTCTCAAGTCCGAGAGAAAGAGAGGTTGCGCAGTGGGCTTAGAGGTAGTGGTAGAGGGCGGCTAGGACAGGGGAGAAGCCGATTGGGGAAATTAGAGACCGATCTTGATAAGTCTCTAAGCGAAGACGAGTTAGTGGAGGAAGGCGAGTTGGTGGTGTTAGGCCGGACTGATTCACCGGAGACGAAGAAGACGAGTCGGAGGGAAAGAACATAAGCCTCAAAATCGAAGGACCATTGTCCACTCACCATTAATGCTGAGGCGGCAGGGATTGACAGAGGAAAAGACAAGGAGGACAAAGTTCCGTCTCACTTGCATAGGAAAGAGGCGTCGAAAGTTACCGTTGGGCTCCCAGAGGGAAAAAATGAAGAGAAATGGCAAATTGGGCCTAGTGGGCCTTGTTCTATACCAAAGTTCTTGAGGAGTGATGGGCTGCAGATTTCGGGAGACTTAGTAGAAAAACTGGGCTGTGCAGAAAGGGGTGTTTCAAGGCCAATGAATTTAGAAGGGATTTTGGATTCAAGTTACCCAGTTGAACAAACTGTGGATTCCGGGTTAGGTCCGGAAGGCATTCTGAATGGGGCTTCTAAGGGGAAGGAAAAGGCTGTTGAACACAAGATTACCGATCCACCAGGTTGCCGGCCTTTTATAAAGAAAAAATGGAAACGTTTGGCACGAAATGAGGATTGCAATAGGAAGGTAGAGAATAGTATTAATATAAAGGTGGGCGAAAAACACTTGATGGAAATCGATGAAACTGAGCATGCTACTAAAAAGAAGTGTGGAAAAGGCTTTGTTTTGGACAAAGGGATATCGGCGGAGGCTGGGAAACAGCCCTGCCGGACGCCATGAAAATCCTCTGCTGGAACGTTCGAGGATTGGGGAATCCTCGAGCGGTCCGTGAACTCCGCTACGTGATTCGTAGCAAGTCCCCTGATTTAGTTTTTATTTCTGAGTCCAAATGTGAGCTTAGTAAGTTGGGAAGACTCAAAACTCAGCTTAGTTTAGAAAATGCTTTCTGTGTTCCTAGTGAGAAAAGTAAAGGGGGGCTGATCCTCTTTTGGAGTAATGACCTCGAAGTGAACATTTCTTCTCATTCTGAGGGTCATATAGACGCTCTCATCAAGAGACAAGCTACCTGGTGGAGGTTTACAGGGTTTTATGGTAATCCTGTAAAAGACAAGAGATCTGAATCTTGGAAATTGCTGGAGCGTTTGAGTACTCAAGGAAATCTTCCTTGGGTCATAGGGGGAGACTTTAACGAAATCCTTTTCGCTAAGGAGAAGGAGGGAGGAGCAATTCGTTGTGACAAACAAATGGAGGCGTTTAGGGAAACTATCAACTACTGTAATTTGATTGACCCTGGGTTCAAAGGTAACCAGTTCACCTGGTATAAGAATAGGAAAAATAGGAATAGTTTAAGGGAAAGATTGGACAGGTTCTTCATTAACTCTTCGGTGCAGGGCTCAGTCCAAGAGGCCAAGGTGGAGCCCCTAAGCTTTCATAGCTCTGACCATAGGCCCATCATGATTTCCCTTAAGTTAAATTTCGATCAGAGGCTTCAAAGGCGTACAACGCGTTGTGTGAAGTTTGAGGAGAATTGGGTCAATTTTGAGGAGTGTGGGTACATTGTTAAAGATCACTGGAGAAGCCATAGTGGGAGAAGCTTGGCTCAGTATAGCTCCAAGATTAGTAGTTGTATGGAGAGACTCGGGGTGTGGAATAGGAAAAGGCTTGCAGGATCCCTCAAGGCCGCTATTGTCAGGAAAGAGGCTGAGATTAAGGTTCTGTCCTCGGCCTGCACCAATTCCGATTCTTGCCAGGTGAGGAGTGCTGAGAGAGAGCTCGATGTTCTGCTTGAGGAAGAAGAGCATTACTGGAGGCTGCGATCGCGGGAAATCTGGCTACAAAGTGGTGATAAGAATACAAAATGGTTCCACTCGAAAGCTTCGTACAAGAAAAAAAGGAATCACATGGTCGGCATCCGGGATAGGGCTGAGAGGTGGGTGGAGAGTGAGGAGGATATTGCTTCAGTTGCTAATGACTATTTCAACAACCTCTTTCTGTCTTCCTCTCCCTGCGAAGAAGCTGTCAATAGAGTCTTGGATGGAATCCCGACCAAAATCTCGTCCAGGGTCAACGGTGAGTTACTAAATCTGTTTACTAGCGAGGAAATCGAAGGAGCCCTTAACACTATGAACCCCTCTAAGGCCCCTGGGCCGGATGGGGCTCATGCTTTGTTTTTCAAGCACTACTGGCAGGATGTAGGGGCGGAAACTATCAGTCTTTGCCTAAAAGTTCTTAATGATGGGGGTAGTGTAAGGCCGTTGAATAAAACCCTGATTTCTCTGATCCCTAAGATAAAAGAGCCCACACATATGAGTGACTACAGGTCGATCAGTCTTTGCAATGTCGTTTATAAGGTCATTGCGAAGGTGCTAGCAAACAGGCTGAAAAAAGCGCTCGATTTGGTTATTTCTTCCTGCCAGTCAGCTTTTGTTCCGGGCCGGCTCATTTCGGACAATGTTATTATTGGGTTTGAGTGTATTCATGGAATTAATTCTAGGAGGAAGGGAAAGGAAGGGGTCATAGCTATGAAGCTCGATATGAGCAAAGCTTATGATAGAGTCGAATGGTCTTTTCTCCGGGCAATCATGGGAAAAATGGGTTTCGAGGCAAAGTGGATTGATTTGGTTATGGACTGTGTTGAAACGGTTGAGTATTCGGTCCTGATTAATGGTGCCCCACAAACAAGCTTTCTTCCTCACAGAGGCCTTAGGCAAGGTGACCCTTTATCTCCTTACCTTTTCCTCCTGTGCGCTGAAGGTCTCTCAGCTCTGCTTAACAGGGAGGAATCTCTTTCTAACTTTAAAGGCTTTCGCCTCAATAATCACTGCCCCTACATTACCCATCTGTTTTTCACAGATGATAGCCTCCTGTTCTTTAGAGCTGAGGATAAAGACTGTAGGAAGATTAGAGATATTCTGGAATCGTACGAGAAAGCCTCGGGGCAGACGATCAACCTAAATAAATCCTCTTTCATGGCAAGCAAGAATATGAAGGGTGATAAAGTGGACTCGTTGGGGAGGATCCTTGGGGTGAAATATTCCCCGTCCCTTGGAGAGTATCTGGGAATGCCTTCTCAGAATGGCCAAAATAAGAGGAAAATTTTCTTTAAAGTCAGAGATCGGGTTTGGAAAGCCCTCCAATCTTGGAAAGGAAAGTTGTTCTCCCAAAGTGGAAAGGATGTTCTTATTAAATCAATAGCTCAAGCTATTCCCCTTTATACTATGAGCTGCTTCCGCCTCCCTAAGTCGATCTGCGATGATCTCAACAGGTGCTGTGCCAATTTTTGGTGGGGCTCCTCTATGGAGAGGAAGAGAACCCACTGGGTTAGCTGGAAGAAAATTTGCCAAAGCAAAGAGCAGGGAGGCTTAGGGTTCCGTGATCTCTCGCTCTTCAATCAAGCTATGCTTGCAAAGCATAGTTGGCGCATCCTGAGAAACCCTGGGAGCTTGCTTGTGTCCATTCTAAAAGGAAGATACTTTAAAGATGGGGACTTCCTTGGTGCTAAATTAGGCCAAAATCCTTCGTTAACCTGGAGAAGTATATTATGGGGTAAGGAACTTTTCTCCAAAGGGTTCAGGTGGAAAGTGGGTAATGGTAACCATATTACGCTCGACAAGGACCCTTGGCTTGCAAGACAGGGTGATAGAATCCCTCTCTGGATTCCGGAAGAGCTAAAAGACAAAAGAGTAAAGTGCTTAATTGATGAGAGAGGCAGGTGGAAAGAGTCGCTCATCCTTGCAAATTTCGTTAGCCTTGATGCGGAAGACATCATCAACATCCGTTTGGGAAGTCGTAATTCTAGAGATGAAGTCATCTGGAATAACGACCCAAAGGGTGTGTTCTCTGTAAAAAGTGCTTACTATCTTGCTTCTCATCTCAAGTCGTGTGATCAAGCTTCTTCTTCGGATTCTAGTGATGAAAATTCTTTATGGAAATCCATTTGGAAGTCGAAAGCGATTCCCCGTGCAAAAACTTGTGCTTGGAAAATAATAAATGATGCTCTCCCCACTTTTCAAAATATTCAAAAAAGAGGGATTCAAACTAACGTTGCTTGTCTGTTTTGCAGGAAATCAATGGAGTCTACTTCTCATGTTATATGGACTTGTAAGCAGATTTCTAAAGTGTGGACTTCCTTGATCCCTAGCTTAAGAGATTTGTTTTCTGTGTGCAGGGACTACTGGATTGCTAAAGACTTCTGGGGCTGGTTGTTAAAAGTCCTAAATACAGAGGAGATCTCCAGAGCTATTACTATTATGTGGTGTATTTGGAACTTCAGAAACAACCTAAATGTTGCCCCTCTTGATCCCCGTACAGGTTCGGAGCCTGTTAGTAGAAGCCTCTTGGCTGTGGCTGCCAAGTATCTGGAGGAGCTTAACGTCGAGGGCCGACGTCCTGTGCTGCAGACCAGTGTCGAGTTTCCTGTGAGCTCTTCTGGGTGGTCTCCGCCGCCTTTTGGAGTGTTAAAACTCAATACCAACGCCTCTTGGTGCGATGCTTCAGGAAAAGGAGGGATTGGATGGCTGGTCCGAGACCCCTGTGGTGCCCCCCTATGTGTCGGTATGCAGCTTTGGAAGAGGCGGTGGTCGATCAAATCATTAGAGGTCGCTGCTATCCTTGCTGGCCTGAGGGCTCTCCAAGGCATGAGCATTAGCACTTCTTCCTCGATCATTGTGGAGTCTGATTCTCAAGAGGTTGTGACTGCTCTTCACTATCCGGGTACGGATATCTCGGAAACTAAATCCATCCTAGATGAAATTGAGACCTTGGCCTCTCGTTGGGCGAATGTCTCCTTTAACTTTTGTCCTAGATCTTGTAATTCCGCCGCCCACCACTTGGCGCGTGCTGCTTTTTTGGAGCCTGTTGTTTGGCCGTCTTCCTCCATTTCGGAGGTAGACCCTGTTGTTTGGCATTCGGATTTTCCCAATTGGGTTCGCTGTATTCTTGTTGAGGATGGTTTTTCCTCGTTTGGTTAATGGAGTTTCTTTTCAAAAAAAAAAAAAAAAAGATAGTGGGGGCGTTCTTGCTTTTCATTGCCCAAATGATACAGGGACAAATGTTTTGGATATGGGCTCCAGCTACAAAATCCACTAGTGCTGTCAATATATATTAACTTAAAAGGTTAATTAGAAGGGAAAAATGTAACTTAAAAATAGTTCGAATCGTTAAGGCAATATTATATATATTCATGACGAAGAAGTTAGAAGTTTATCACTCAAAAAAAAAATAAAACTAAAAAATGTTATCTAAAAGAGAAAATTTCGTAAAAAATAATACAAGAGGAAAAATATCATACTAACCTCATTTATTTATAAAATAGTACATAATATCATCACTTTCAATCAATATCATAATATATTTAATATTTTTATCTGTATCAATTTATTAAAATTTAAAACTTGTATTTTAACTTTTTATTTTTTTTGGTTGAAATACCCCTTAGCTTGTACTTTTATCTGACTATTATTTTCTGTCAAATTAGATTGAACATTGGAAGAACGTAAATGACAAAGCTAAACTATACAAAAAGCAAACCATTAAATTGAAATTCAAATATTTAGGCTCCGTTTGATAACTATTTGGTTTTTTATTTTTGGTTTTTGAAAATTAAGCCTATAAATACTACTCTCATCTATGGATTTACTTATTTTGTTATCTACCTTTTACCTATGTTTTCAAAAACTAAGCCATGTTTTGAAAACTAAAAAAAGTAGTTTTCAAAAACTTGTTTTTGTTTTTAGAATTTAGCTAAAAATTCAAATGTTTTCTTAAGAGAGACAAAAACCATTGTAGAGAAATTGAGAGAAAACAATCTTAATTTTCAAAAACCAAAAACCAAATGGTTATCAAACGGGATCTTATATTTTAGGTTTTATAAGTTTCAATCCTACTTGTTATGGGTGAAATTGGACCAACAAGAATGGGCTAGCTGAAGGGCTGCAGTGAAGGGCCAAACAAGGAAAGAAGCCCCATACGAAGTCAAAACGGACCGAAACCGACAGGAGACCGACCCAGGACAAGAAGGGACGAATAAACGGGCTTGGGCCGAAGCCCAAGCCCGTGGTCAGCCTCTGCCGAGGCCGAGGCCGACCACATGGCAAGACCCCATTTTGGGCCTTGCCATGGTCCAAAGACAAAGGGGAGAAAACCGGGGCTTGGGCTCGGCCCAAGCCCGTGGTCGGCCGAGGCCGACCAGTTTGGCAAGGCCCAATTTTGGGCCTTGCCTCGGTCCCTTATGGCTCGTGTGCCCTCGGTTCAACCCAATTCTATCTTTCCTTTCTCCATTCGAAGACGGAAACCCACGAAAAACCCTAAGAAGGAAGCTATTTAAGCTCTCCCTTAGGGGGAGAGCAAGGTAAGTTCATTCCAACTTACAACACTCTCCTACAACTCTCAAAACTCTCACTGACTTAAGCATCGGAGCCTGTGTGGTCTACACCACACCGGTGTCCAGATTTTTCTTGTCTTGTAGGCCGCGTTCTTCCCCCAAGAATACAAATTCACCGTCGTTGTCACGTGGAGGTCAGGTGATATTTCTCCTGTCCAAAATTTGGCAACAACAGTTGGCGCCATCTGTGGGAAACGACAACGCTTGCTGGAAAAACCTTCTGCCTAATTCAATCCTACGAGAAGATGAGTAGAACTCCAGAAAACAAACACTGGAATGAAGATGGAGATGACTCCGATCAGGATCGTCACCCGAGACGTACGAGAGAGGTTTCTCCTCCTCGGCCTCGTCCTGACACAGGCCGACCAGAAGAGGAGATTGCCGAGCTGAAGAAAAAGGTCGACAACATGGACAAATATCTTCTAAAAATCTTGGAAAAAATGGAAAACCAAGATCATCAGAAGAAAGAAAAACAGGAGGAGGAACCACCTCTCGTACGAGACCCACAAAAAGGAAAAGCGAAGGTGGTTGAGGGGATGGGAGAATCAAAATCCCATACCCAAAAGCCAACCGAGAAGCTGATCCTTGGAGGAAACAACAAGCCACATCAACCCTCGGTCAAAAGCCAGACGAGTAAGGCAGGTAAGTTGAAATCTGTTGTGCATATCGTCTCCCAGGCTGATGGCCGAGGCCGACCAGGTAAAGTTGAAGCGACGGTCGACGATAATATTGAAGCAACATCGGACTTGAGAAGTCTGATCGATTTGAAGCGGAAGCTGCAAGCCGAGGCCGAGGCCGACCAGAAACATGCCGAGGTCGAGGAGATCAAATTGAGGTATGATGCACGAAACCAAAGTCCTCCATGGAAAGCAGACATTCTGAAAATCCAAAAGGAGTTTGGAGATCTTCAAGGGAACGTTCTCAAAACTCGTGAGATCGAGAGGTGGGATCTCGTGGCTCTCATCGAGCAAGTCGATCCCCCTTTCACTGACGAGATCATGAAAGAGAAAGTTCCTGAGAAGTTCAAGGTGCCGCCCATAACTCCATACGATGGCAATACTGATCCTGTTGAACACCTGGACACATACCGAGCGCAGATGGAACTTCATGGAGTTTCAGAAGCAATTAAATGCAGAGCATTCTCTTCTACCCTCACAGGACCAGCCAGAGAATGGTACAGAAAGTTGAAGAGAATATCCATTGGCTCTTTCAAAGAGTTAGCCAGAGCATTTGTAACGCAATTCTTGGGAGGACGAGACCAACGTAAGCCTCAGATGCACTTGCTCACTATAAAGCAAGGGCCAAAAGAGACCTTACGTGATTATGTCTCGCGCTTTAACAAGGAAACGTTGCAAGTTGAAGGATTCACAGACATGACTGCCCTAATCGCCATTGTTGCAGGCTTACAAGATAAAGGCTTGCTTAGATCAATTGGCAAGAAAGAACCGACCTCCTATGTTGAGTTCATAACTAGGGCTCAAAAGTATATGAGTGATGAGGAGCTGATACGATCGAAAGAAGCTACATTTGATCGTGAAAGAAGCAACAGATACGCAGAGCAAGATAGAGCTCGGGACAACAAATTTTCCAGTTCGAAGAGAATGAGGGTCGAGGAAAGAGGCCGAGGCCGACTAGACCCTAAGGTCGTCTCCGGCCAACAGTTCCAAAGGTATACTTCCACAACTCTCCCTCCTGAGCATATCTTGATGGAAATTCGCCATTTGAATTTGGTGAAATTTCCAGATAAGATGCGAACTCCAGCTGGAAAAAGAGACAAAGACAAATATTGTTTCTTTCACCGAGATCATGGTCATCCTACTCATAATTGCTATCAGCTACGAGACGAAATCGAAACCCTAATCAGAGAAGGGTATCTGAAAGAATACATCCGAGATTGCCAAGGCCGACCAGAAGATAGCCGAGGCCGACAAGATGAAGAACCCCCACGAGAGATCAAGTGAAGCAGAGGCCGACCAGAAGAAGGCCGAGGCCGACCAGAGGAAGGTCGAGGCCAACCATACCCCTATGGACTACTAGGGGGCTTTCTTCTGTTTACTTCATCTCTAGTTAGGATTACATTTGTCAACTTCAACAAATTCACGTAAGATTTAAATTTTATTAGCAATAAAATTAAATTTTCAAGCTGCAAGTTGTGTCACTCAAGCATGCGTTCAACCAAGAAACTCCTACTTGAGTAAGGGGCTACTAAGGGGATATGCTTCCCTATGAAACAAAAAGCATCGAAGCTACATAGGAGATATGCCTCTCTGATGAACAAAAGGTAGAAGCTACTAAAGAGATATGCCTCTCTAATTGAACAAAAGGCAGAAGCTACACAAAACAAGGCAGAAAAGTCAAAAATTGGAGAAAAACGGAGGCCGAGGCAGACCTCCAAGGCCAAGGCCGAGCAATTACAAGTAAGTGATTTTATGGTTTGTGGTTTGCATGCATGTATGAGGACCCCTTTTATCAATTTATCTTGTTTAGTAAGACTTCTATAATTCTGTTCAACGGAGTTTAACTCTTTAAAGTCAAGATTCATTAAAGAGAGACAAGGATGATGGACAGAAAAGATATTCTCATTAATAAAAGTCTTACAATGAGATAAAAAGAAAAAAGGGAAAGCACATAAGATTTAGCCCTCATTCATGTCTGCTCCTCCACTGCCATTAGAATCATCTGAATCAGGGAATGCATAGGGATCTTTCTTGAAAGAAGCATAATCTTCTTGAATGACCCCACAATCTAAGTCCTTGTGATGCTTGGGCTTCATCTAATTGAGTTCGAACTAATTGGAGCTCAACCCTTGTGAAATCAAGTTCAATCCTAACCTCAGCCAATAGACGATTGACTTAAGTCAAGCTAGCTTGACTTTGAACCAGCTCTGCCCTTGGAACACTGGTCTATTGGAGAGTACTCACACCCTTAGGACGAGGAGGAGGATTTGAAATCTCAAAAGTAGAAACACCTCCCACGTCTGAGCTAGAGCCACCAACCCTCAAAGGCCCAACTCCTTATGTGGCCTTCAAGCAAAGACGTAGATCGTGGAGGCATATCTGAAAAACAGAAGCAACGAAATCATGAGTTAACGAAAACACATGAGACAGAAGTTAAAGCTGAGGAACTGAGGTCTGACAAACGTGGCCGAGGCCGACTAGGGAGGCTGAGGCCGACCACATAGGACGAGGCCGACTACCTTGGCCAAAACCAACCTCTCCCCAGCACAATGATTACAAGAAGAATTTGAGGTTAAATCCAACCTTTCAGAAGAAGGGGTGGAATAAAACCAATTCTAATTAAATTCTCTTGACTAACAAGAGAAAGACCAGGATAAGCTAGCTCCTAGAAAAAATGAAGAAGAGGATGATAAGACCGAGGAAAACTTGTACACGAAAAAAAGTACCGACGCTCAAGGAGGCCAAGCAGAAGCACCAAGGAACCCTTGGCCGACCAGCCCGGCCTACCAGACTGGCCGAGGCCGACCAGACCTCCTGCCCCCAATGCTCACTCCATTGCTTATTTCCTCTACTCCTCTCACGGTATCAACTTGAAATGAAGCTACAGTTGTTCCAAAAACGCTTACGAAAAGCGAGAAGCTACAAGGCTACAGAATAGCCAAGAATGCCTCCAGCAAGAGGTCATGAAGCTACAAGGCTACAGAATAGCCAAGAATTCCCTCCAGTAGGAGATCATGAAGCTACACGGCTACAGAATAGCCAAGAATTCCCTCCAGTAGGAGATCATGAAGCTACACGGCTACAAGATAGCCAAAATTCCCTCCTACGGGAGGTCGGGAAGTCCAGAATAGTCCCTACAGGGCCCCTACGGGGTTTGATGGCAATCCCACTTAAATTTGAGGACGCCCTCGAATTTATATATTCTCTCCAGGAAAACGGCACAGATCGCGAATCCAGAGGAGAGTCTTAGCCCCCAAGAAAGATCGAAATGTTCCCTACGGGGTTGGACGACAATCTTGGGATGATTCAAGGAGAACCTTAGAGCCTTAAATTTTCTCCAGGATGTGGACGAACACACACCCAGAGGAGAATCTTACCCACCAGGAAGAGACCGACCTACGGGGTTAGACGGCAATCCTGGGGATGATCTGGGACGCAAAATAAGCGTCACGGAACCCTAAAATTCCTATAGGAAACGGAGAAAACAAGACGCAAGATAAGCGTCATGGAACTCTAAAATTCCTAATGGAAAATGGAGAAACCTACACTCTAGAAGACTGAATATCCTTGTAAGGATGGACAACAATAACTAGAGATAATTCGAGGCAGACCTCGAAATGTCAACAATGACTCCAAAACTTAATATGTTACTCCCAAGTCAGGCTCCATGCAATTACTCCACGCGCTCCTAATCTCGAATCCTAACTAGGGAGTGGGGGCTAATGTTATGGGTGAAATTGGACCAACAAGAATGGGCTAGCTGAAGGGCTGCAGTGAAGGGCCAAACAAGGAAAGAAGTCCCATACGAAGTCAAAACGGACCGAAATCGACAGGAGACCGACCCAGGACGAGAAGGGACGAAGAAACAGGCTTGGGCCGAAGCCCAAGCCCGTGGTCGGTCGAGGCCGACCACATGGCAAGAACCCATTTTGGGCCTTGCCATGGTCCAAAGACAAAGGGGAGAAAATCGGGGCTTGGGCTCGGCCCAAGCCCGTGGTCGGCCGAGGCCGACCAGTTTGGCAAGGCCCAATTTTGGGCCTTGCCTCGGTCCCTTATGGCTCGTGTGCCCTCGGTTCAGCCCAATTCTATCTTTCCTTTCCCCATTCGAAGACGGAAACCCACAAAAAACCCTAGGAAGGAAGCTATTTAAGCTCTCCCTCAGGGGGAGAGCAAGGTAAGTTCATTCCAACTTACAACACTCTCCTACAACTCTCAAAACTCTCACTGACTTAAGCATCGGAGCCTGTGTGGTCTACACCACACCGGTGTCCAGGTTTTTCTTGTCCTGCAGGTCGCGTTCTTCCCCCAAGAATACAAATTCACCGTCGTTGTCACGTGGAGGTCAGGTGATATTTCTCCTGTCCAAAATTTGGCAACAACACTACTATATGTTTTAATGACGTCAAACTTTTAATTTGTTAATAATGTTAGTGTTTTACAATACTTGTAACATAGAGCTTGAAAAGATAATTTTATACATTTTTAATTGCTCAAATCAAACGTCAAATGAAGAAATTATATTAAAAAAAGACTGAAAATAAAAATCATAAGTAGTGATGATGTGGACAATTCCACCAATCAGAAACCAATATGTGGCAGCGGGACGATGTGGTAGCTTAGACCAATCAATTGATGACTCGTGACATTATTTCATGTGGTGGCTGAGTAAAGCGACTGGACCAGTACTTTTACGACACATTGCGGCCTTCAGATTTGAAAAAAAAAAAAAAAAAAAAAAAAAAAAAAAAAAAAAAAAAAAAAAACCGGCGACCGATTCATGGGCGCACGCGCCAGGCGCATCCCTCCTTCGAACATCGTGGAATTTTTTTTTTTTTTTAATCGTTGCTTTATTCTTTGAGCTTTTAAATTCATTCTATTTCACCATTTTCTCTCCAAATTTTCTAACCTAAATCTAATGGCTTAAATTTACTCCAATTTGAACTTTATTTAGACCTCAATTTAAATTTTTGCTGAAAATTTCTCTCTAAAATTTCCCATTGTTGTTTCTCTCTTGAGTTTCATCTCTAACATATTTTTTTGTGGGAGAAAATTTTCATTTGAGAGATAATTTATTTTTTGAAAGTTCAAAATTGTAAACCTACTCTTGTGAGAGAGTTTCTTTGGGGGGTTTTAAATTCATTTTACATTATTGAAATTTGTAATAAGGTGAGGATATACATTGAGATTGAACGAGCGGTTTAATCCTAAACTCAAAAAAGGATTTGTAGTAGTTTTTGATCTTTAAACTTGTTAAAAGAATCATAATAGTTTGATCTTGAACTTGTTAAAAAGATTTGTATATAGGTTGGGTCTTAAAGCTGTAAAAGGGTCGATAAGAGTTACTCTTAAACCTGCAAAAAGAGTAGTTTATCGGTTTGGTTTGATCCGAATTACTATAGAATTTTTGGTGTCATCTCTTTCTCTCTACTCTTTTAAATTTTCGTTGTCAAGTAAATTTTATCTAATTAGATTGCTTGTTTAAGAAAATTATTAGATATATCTAGTAAATTTTAGAGTGTTTATTCGATTAATTTGTATTGAATTAGTTGTGTTTATATTATAATATTTTTTAAACTTTAGTAAGCAACTTATTCAACCCCCTAGTGTGTTGTCATATACGATCCTATATTGTAGTTTCAAGATAATATAATGTTTTAGAAATAATTCTAGATTGTCTTTTAAGTAAATTAATACATCATGTTTGGTACATTAGCATTGCTCATATTACTCATATCAATTATAAATTATTGATTAACTTATTTTTGAAATTATCATATTTTTATTTGCAGTTATAAGAGCACCTTTATTTATATTTCAACTATTTTAAACCATTAATGCTGGCCTTCAAAAATTCAAAATAACTAATTTACCTTATGAAATTTTATAGACTATATTAGTTTTTTAAATACTAAAAAAAGAATTAAAATATAGCTTAAAAATGGTGACCTATTACAAATTCTCTACAACTTTAAATTTCAGGAAACCACTTGCCTTTAAAATAAAATAAAAAAACAAATGCCTAATTATTATTACCATCAAAAGTAGGGGTGTTCACAATTCGATTAGGTCCAATTTGGGACAGAACCATGGACCGATCGGTTTTGAGAGACACTAAACCGACCAAAATCGAAAGTCTTTAGTTTTGGTTTTGGAACCGAACCACCCTGGTTCGATTAAAGTCGGTTCGGTTCGGTTATAACCAGACTTTTTTTTTAAATATAGCCATTGCCCAAACCAATCTTTATTCATCCATAGATTCCATACACAGAGATTTCAAAAATCAATTTTGGCAACTACTGAAAGAATATGGATGGAAGAATACCCAGAGGTTTTGCATGTTCTTGTTGAGAAAGACTTACCAGTTCTGCAAGGATATTTGGATCTTTGTGTTTGAGTGGGGTGTGAGTTGAGTACTTTGCTTGTACTCTTTCGTTATTTCAAAAAAAAAAAAAAAGGTTGGAGATTGGCGTGGGCTGGCCAGTGAGGATGAAAGAAATTGAGACAGAGAGTGAGAGGGAAGAACAAAATGAACGAAGAACGGTAGAGAACTGAAGCGGCGTGCGTGAACTTGAAGGTTTTGGTGTTTCTTGAGAAAAATCGTGAATTTGGGCGTGCTTTTAGGGTTTGTTTTTTTTTTTTTATAAAATATATATTAAGACAGGCTAAAGGGGCCTAGTTATTTCCTCAACAAAAAAGAAAAGAAAAGTGGATTTGGTATTAGTTGGGCTGGACTAATAACAAAAGTTGTTTAAAAACATATAAAATATATAATTATTATTATTTCGGTTCAGTTCAGTTCGATTTTCTTTGATTTTTAAAGGCTTGAACCAAGGGCCGAACCAAAATATTCAATTTTTTCAATGTATGAACCGAAACATTAATTTTTTAAAAAAATAACTGAACCGAACCAAACGGTTCGATTCGATTTGATTCAGTTTGTCAGTTTGGATTGATTTTTGCACACTCATAATCAAAAGTATAGAAATCATAATTCTGTGTTAATATAATAATAAAAACATTGTGAACCCACCCAAAATTAATTGAGTTAGTGACGAAAGGTCTATTTCGTCACTGAAGTCAAGACAAAATGACGTCATTTTAGTAGGTTAAAGTATTGTCCAAAAAATTTTCTTGCTAATTAAAAATGACTTTGTTTTAATGTGCCACGTAAGGTGGTCTTGAAATTAAATGGAAAATTTTATTTTATTTTTTTATTTAGACTATAAACCACTTTAACAAAAGTTGGCTTATGATTATGAAAGATCCCTCCAATTGAGAGCTATTAGTCATGATATTATAATTTAAAAAACATAGACCTAGAAAATTGTGCTAAATAATTGTAGTTTGAGGTGCACCAAACATGTGAGAAAGGAATTGCGTCGAAATTTCAAGCCATCGAGTGAATATCATCGATCCATGTTCTAGCTTCGTCAAGAGACTCAATCTCACTACTTATCAATTAAATTGTCCGAGGGAATCCAACTCCACTAAATTATATTTTCGCCCACCAACAAACAAACTATCTTGTATAACATTACAATTGTGAGGGTAGAGATTCACACTTTCGATTTATAAAAAAGGTAGACAACATTTAACCATTTGAGTTATGCTCAAATTTGTTAATTTATTTTTTTTATTTCTCAATATATATGTCTATTTCCATATGTAGTAGGATTCGAGTGGAGTGAAGTAGGGGTTTTAGTTATTTTCTTAGATTATAAAAGTAAAAATACAAAAAGAAAAAAAGATTGTAGAACTTTTCCATAATTTGTTTCTTTAAATTTTAGAATGGTAAAATTCTATAAAATAAATTAAAAACATCAATTGATTAAGGTATTATATTTTTAACAAAAAAGTTAGAGGTTGAAATTTCAACCATGTTGTTAAACAGAAAAGAAAAAAAAAGGTAAAATTTTCCCACAAATAAAAATTTCTAGCTCCATCCTAAGCTCCATCATTTTTTTTTTTTAATTCAACAGCGTACTAGATGAGAATTCAAATCTCTTAAAGAAGACATGTCATAATTAGTTAGGTTATATATGTTCTAGTAAGCAAACCTTGAATCGATTATTTGGAAAGAAAACGTTAAAAGTTAGATTGCCACCATTTTTTCTCTTTAAACTATTTGAGAGTTTGTTTTCTAAAAATATTTATGGGAATTAATGGGAAAAATTGTTCTCAAGTCTACACTAACCCCTATTCGAAAACTCTTGATTTGGGAAAAATTGTTTGGATGCCAAAAAAAAAGTGAGAGATTTGAAATTATTTGGAATGAAATTCGAAATTATTTGTGATTTCAAATTTTATTTTTTTTTTCACAAAAAAAAAAAATCATTCCAAATAGGTGGGATTTGTTAGAATTTTAAGCTTTAAAAAATATATTTCCAATTTTACTACAATTTTTTTAAAAAAAATTTACAATAGTTTCTTCACGATAGTTTAAGGTTATGTTTCTATTTTATTTCTCCAATGTATTTTGCTATTTTTTTTAAAATTGATAACAATAATTTCAATGTTTCCAATGTAGCTTTTCAATTCCCTACAAGATTTTTACAAACAAGCAAATTAAAGATGAGTTTTTTTTTCTTTGTTCATCTTCTTAAATAGTATTTATTTATTTATTGGTTTTGATAAGAATAATATGCTTTTTTGTTCCTTTTTATATATTTATTCAATCTGTGTTTTTTTTTTCCTGATCTATATGTACATTTTTTTTTAGTTTTATGTATTCATGCATTGGTTGAAGAAGAAATGAATAAAAAAATTGCTTTTTTTGACTTTTTATCGTCCATGTATGAACAGAAATTCTGTTGAGTTCAATCTCTCTCTCTCTCTCTCTTTTTTCATTTAAATTAAGACATTTGCAATTTTTTTATTTTCTTTTTTTAATAATAATGATAACATTTGTAAATTTTAATTTAATAAGTTGATTTGTTTCAATTAATGGTATGTTTTCATGATTATATATGTATTTGATTTTAAAACATTTTGTTATTAATTAAAATAATCTCCTGCAAAATCATAAGGACATAATAGTAAAATGTTATGCTTTTTTTTTTTATTTATCGTGAGCATCAAAACAATAAGTTTTAATTTCGATGATTTCAAATCAATTTGATTACAAACGCAAATAGAAATTTGAAATAATTTATATGTTTTAAAATCTTAGAATTTAAAATGATTTCTTATCAAATTCATCCACCAAATAGAACATATGATAGTGTCTCTTACTTTGCTAGCAAATGGATGTTAAAAGACCTTATGGCCAGATGGAAATCATTGAAGCTAACGACCGAGGAAGATCAAGCTACAGGTATATACAAAATATGTGTTGGGAAAAAACCTCTCACTACTACTGGAAGAATAAGCAAAAAATAACTGAGAAATTAAAAGAAAACAACAAAAATAAGAAACACAAGAATTAACATGAAAAACTCCAAAATCGAAAAAAAAAACCACAGATAGAAATAAATACTTTACTATGTGAAAAATTATTACAATCACACAAAATTCTCTCTCCGACCCCAATTACAAAGAAACACTCTCTCAAAACTTTATACCACTCAGGTTTAAAGTATTTCAAATTGGGATGATTTAAAACCAAAGTCATAGACTCCTTTTATAGTACTTGGAGTCCATAACTTCCTTGTACATTACCAATGTGGGACAATTGCTCTTCTAATATATTGCCAAAAAAAACCTTACAATCTGAAATCAAAGTTTAAATCTGAGGATTTATCTATGTGTTTGGTGGGAAGGGTTCTTGCCTCAAAACTGTGAATATTGAGGCTTTTTGTGATGTGATGAAAACAATTTGGAAGGTCAATAGAAATACACCACATTATATTGAGGAAAACATTTTCTTCATAACTTCCCGTTTTGGAATTGACAAAAAGCGATTTTTAGGCACGTGAAAGACTAGTTATGGGCTATTGATACAAATGACGCAGTCTCAGAGGCAAGAAAAAACTTGAAATTTTGTCAACAGTAATTGACATGTATTTCTTTCTTTAAAGTCAGAAGTTCAAATCTCATACTTCACTTTTGTTATACTAAAAAAAAACTTTAAAAAATCTGCTAGGACTAGAACAAACTGAATAATTAAATGGAGCGATCATAACACGAGTTGGTTTCACATAAAGACGATTATATATTTAATTATATTTTCTACCTCTAGCCTAATTCTGTCTCTCCAGCTTCCATGTGTCACCCCCTCTATATGCAAATACAGTCTCTATTATCTCTCAATCTCTCACAACCCAACCCAAATATAAGGGATGAATTCAAGCTAGTGACTCATCCAACTTAAACTTTTAAGTTGGTTTACGAGAGTGCATTGACATTGCTTTTAAAGACTATAAAATTGATTATAAAAAATTATTTTTTAGTATTGGGTAAAACTGATTATGAATTAATTTTAATAAAATTACTTTTCAATTACATTGAAAAAAATGAGAGAGAAGAGAAAGAGAGGAAAGAAATGGCAAAAAGAAAGGAAAATTTGCACATAAGACTCATTTTCAAGCTCATCGATGCCATTTGACCCGTGTTTTGAAATTAATGACATATGACCCTTTCCGTACTCTACATCCCGTCCAAATTACCGTGAGGGCATCATACTCTCATTTTTGTTCTAACTCTAGCTCTCTAGTTCTCGATCTCAATCTCACTCTAGCTCGTTCTCGCTCTTGCTCTAGCTCGTTTTCTCTCTTGCGCTAGTTTGTTCTCACTCTAGCTCATTCTCGCTCTCGCTCTAGCTCGTTCTCGCTCTAGCTCGTTCTCGCTCTTGCTCTATCTCTTCTCTAACGTACTTTTTTCTTGTCTTTTTTTTTTCTCCAAATTTTCAACCACTCATTTGAGCGAGAGCGAGAGAGCTAGAGCGATATCGTTTCCGCCTACGAGAATGTGAACAAGCAAGACCGCCTCATACTACCCTCGTGTGTAATTTTGTGCACTATATCACGTCAAAATGTGTCATATTTCATTATTTTCAAAACATAGGTCATCAGTCATTAAAGCGCTGGAAAACGGGTCATTCGTACAAAAACCCCAAAAAGAAAGATAGCTAAAGAATATATTATATACATTTTAATTTCATTTTAACCGTTGAACTTCCCAGTTTGTTTATTTTGTTCTTGAAACTTTCAAAATGTTCATTTTGGTCTTTCAACTTTTAAATGTATTCCATTCTAATGGTCTTTACCTATATTTTGATTTTAACAAATCAATAATATAGAGCTTCGAGTATATGTGGACTAACATGTTATTATGTATTAGTATAATTTTGAGCCACATAAGTTAGAGATGAGCATTGAGAAAATAGATATTAGATAGGAAAAATATATAGAGAGAGAGCAAAGACGAATATGGTTATTTTTAAAAGCTCAAAAACTAAGGTCATGTTTTATAACTATTTGGTTTTTAGAAATTAGTTGATAAACATTACTTTTATGATCTATAGGTTTTTTTATTTTGTTATGGTTAAATTACAAATGTAGTCCTATAGTTTGGAGAAAATTAAAATGTAGTTCCTATAGTTTGATAAAACCCTCATAAATAGTCTCTATTAAGGACTGTTTATGAGGTTTTATCAAATCACTATTTATGAAGTTTTATCAAACTATAAGAATGTAATTCTAACTTATAAAACCATATGGATTAAATTCTAATTTTTTCCAAACCATAGGGACCAAATTTGTAATTTAACCTTTTGTTATCTACTTCTTACAAATGTTTTCAAAATTCAAGTCAATTTTTAAAAATTTAAAATAAAAAACTAGCTTTTAAAAATTTTGTTTTTGTTTTTAGAATTTCACTAAGAATTCAAATATTTTTTTAAAAAAAGATGAAAACCATTGTAAATAAATGGTGGGAAACAACCACAATTTTTATAAATCAAAAACATCTTATTCAACTTAAATTAAATATTTTAAAATTTAAGAACCAAAATGAAACAAATATGAGAGTCTTGGATGAAAATGGCTACTATGGATAAAATATTATGACTAAGCAAAAAGTAGATTTTCCTTGCCCATTTCTCGAGATCATGAAGCTTTTTTTTTTTTTTTTTTTTTTTTGGTATGGTTGAAAAAGTAAATTGACGTAGACTTTTAATTAGCTTATAGTAAATAAAATCATATACGTGGAAATAATTATTTGACGTAGACTTTTAATTAGCTTATAGTAAATAAAATCATATACAGGTGGAAATAATTATTTATTGGGTCCTAGCAAGTAGTTAGAACAGTCTTCTGTATTTGGATGTTGAATAAGAGTAGTGAACTCTAAAATCTTAGTGGATGAAATCTTATGATGCTAATCGAAAAGTAATGTTCTCTTTTATAATACTTGGAGTAAGAAAAAGAAACAAAAATAAAAAATTAAGGATGTGTCTTAAGTTATTTTTCCCTTTTGTGTTAATTTCTATTTAAATTACCAAAGTGAGCATAGCATAATAGTAATTGACATGTACTCAAAGGTTTGAATCTCTCTAAGCTCCAATTATTGTTGAACTCAAAAAAAAAAAAAAAAAAAATTTCTATTTAAAGCCCTATTTCGATCATCTCTAGTGATTTTGGTCTCTTGTAATCTTAAAAAAAGTTTAAACTAAATTACAAGTTTAGCCTCGAAATTTTTAGATTTGTGTCAAATAAATCTCTAGACTTTAAAAAATATTTAATAGGTCCGTAAACTTTCAACTTTGTATCTAATAGGTCTCTGAACTTTAAAAATTGTCAAATAAGTTCTTAAACTTTTGATTTTATGTTTAATAAATCTCTAGGCATTCAATTTTGTATCTAATAGGACTTTGGCCTATTCGACATTTTTTAAAATTTACAAACATATTGAACAAAAAAATTGAAATGTTAATATCTTAATTTAACTAATAGATTCGTTAATTTCAAAGAACATTTAACATTTCAAGGACTTCATAAACCAAAAATTAAAGGTTCAGGGGCATATTTGACATTTTTAAAGTTCAGGAATTTATTAAACACAAAATCAAAAGTTTAAGGACCTATTAGATACTTTTTAAAGTTTAAAAACTTGTTAGACACAAACATGAAACTTCATACTAAAATTATAATTTAACCAAGATTTAATAACAATGTATCGATTGGATCTTTGTAATAACATAAAAGAGCACAATAACAATGCGTTTGTTAGATCCCCTAGTAAATGGTGGTATAAGTTTCAACTTTCAACCAATTCTAATATGATCTTGCTCCTCTTTCTATCTTGAATCAACTTATTTATAATGTATATTTCAAGTGATTATTACACAAAGTATTAGTTGGGACCCAAGGTTCTATCATATTTTTGGTTCACAAACAAAACCAAAATCAAAGAAGATTCTCATCGTTTTAGATTCTTTTATAAGCATGTACATATGAAATGACTCTCAATTATTAATAATGAGTTAAAATTACAAGTTTAGTCCTTAAACTCGTAAGTTTGTGTCTATTTGATCATTAAACTTTAAAAAGTACCTAATAGGTCTCTGAACATTAAAAATATCTAATAGATCTCTAAACTTTCAATTTTTTATCTAATAGATTTCTGACATATTTGAAATTCTTAAAAGTTAACTGACCAAAATTAAATTTTATGTCTAATAAGACCCTAAACTTTCAATTTTATGTATAGTAGGTTTGTGAATGTTAAAAAAATGTTGAATAGGTCAAGAACTTATTAGATACAAAATTGAAAATTCAAAAATTTATTTGATACAAAATTAAAAGTTTAGGAACTAAACTTGTAATAAACCAAAAATATTGATACCTTGGACAACATTTTGGGTAACTCCTGAATCTGAACTTGGAAATTACCCAGGGCTGCTGCAGCTACTGTTGGTACAAGGTCAATCTGGGCCGATGGGCTTACTGGGCTTGATGGATTACAAATCTCTTAATCGTTCATGATTGGGTCATAGCATAGCCCAGTTTAATGAATTGGGCTAATCATACGAGAGCCACGCCGGCCCAAAGTCTATATATATAAAGACCCTTATATAGACATTTTTACAAAATTGGCCTAATTGGTTTTTTCAATAAAGCCCTGCAAAGGTGATTTTAATCGCAGAATTTTAACCATTTTTTGTGTACTGATTGTTTAATAATTTAGATAAAATTACTTTTTGAATCACATTAATTTGTAAAAACTATTAAGAGTGGCTTTTAAATTTGGCTTCTTTAAAAATTTAGTAGAACTGACAATTTTTTTTTAATTCTTTTTTTAATCCTTTTATATCTTATCTACAACAAAAAATTTCTTAAATATTATTTTGAGAAATTCTGGCAAATGGGTCATTAAGACATCTCAATTCCAAAAATGTCTTAATTTAAGAAAATTTACAAATGAGGATTTTTGACCATTAAATATTACTTTTATCTTACCAAAATACTCTTACGTCTATTTAATGGAATCTAATTAAATATATGATTTTATTTTAGCATTTATTAATGATACAGATTCTAATTTAGGAAAGTCAATAGTGTAATAAATGAAATACTTAATCATATAATAAAAAGACAAATCAATTTGATTGGGTTTTTTAAAGCTGTCGATTTTTTCATAATATTCCATATTTGTCCTGATTTCAAATTAATTAGCATGTAAAACACATTCTAACTTCTTTTTTCTAATTTTTGCATTTTTCGTCAATTTCATTACCCATTTCTTTATACTGCTGTCAGAATTCATCCACCATTTCTTCACCATTTAAAATCCAGATTTCTTCCATTAGGTTTGCTTTTGTAACCAAATTTCTTCAACAAATATTCATTTTTATTTCAGTCCTCACTCATGTGTAGGATTCACTCTGTTTATGATATGGGTAAGTATCTTATTCCATTTTTTATTCATTTTAACGTATTTTCATTTTGTATACTTTTTGCCAATTTTCATCATTATGTCGTATATTCATTTCTATAAGTTCTTTTTGTTAACCATATCTATATTACAGGTACTAACTATATTCTTGTACGCATTTTATATAGTGGTATTTGGAACAAAAGAGTTAATTATGTTGACTACAATGTATCTGAGATATTTATGCATGTTGGCATGTCATTTCAGAACTTAATGGACACTGTAATGATGAAGTTATCAATGGTTGGTAATTATGAATACCCAGATATATATATGCTAATATTGGACCCCAATCTTTTATAGGACGGGGAATGAAATTATCCGATGACCGAGATGTTGAATGGTTTTTTAATAGTGTGTCCAATGGTTTGTCCATTTGTTTTTCATTAGTTCTAGACAATAGGAATAGTCTATCAGTCATTTTAGACAATATGCTTCAAGTTGCTTCTAGCTCTACCAATTTACAAGCTGAATGATAGTTTCACCACCAAATTGATATTGGGAAAATCAAAGATGATTTCCAAATTAAATTGAATGACATGTTTAGTAGGAAGTCTAATTTACAGAATACATTGCGTTCCATTGCTTTGAAGGACAACTTTCAGTATAAAACTATAAAGTTGAACCATGAAAAACTCATCGTTAGATGTGTTGTCGAATCATGCAAATGGATGGTTCAGTCATGTCGATATGGAGATGAAAAAAGTGAAACCTGGATTGTGAAGAAGATAGTTAATGACCATTCATTCTCTTTGGACGTTGTGAATGATCACAGACAAGCAACTTCATCTGTCATTAAAGATTGTATCAAGAACAAGATGACTATCACTGGCAGTGAATTGAGTACTCCAAAGGAAATTAGGAATTATATTTGATCGGATCTCGGTATCAACATTAGTTACCAAAAAGCGTGGCGTGCTCGAGATGCAGCTCTAGATGAAATTAGAGGATCACCTGCAGATTCTTACTCCAAGATTCCAACGTTTTGTCATATGCTGAAGCTTAAAAATCCAGGTATTTAAGAAGACATTCATATCTATCTCTTATTCATACTGTAATATTTATAATAAAAATAAAAACTATTTTTAATTTCGTTAGGTTCATTCACTTCCATTAAGCTTGATGACCACGACTGTTTTCTGTATTTTTTCATGTCATTATCTGCTTCAATTTCTGGTTGGAAGCATGGTAGACCAGTCATATCCATTGATGACACTTTTTTGAAGAGCAAGTTCTCTAGTACTTTATTAACAGTTGTAACTATGGATGGCAATGATTAGATATTTCCATTGGGATTTGGAATTGTTGACTCAGAGAATGATTTATCATGGGAGTAGTTTTTAAGACAACTAAAGTCTGCCATTGGTGATCGGGAGGATCTTGTTATCATTTCTGATAGGCACAAGAGTATATCAAAAACTGTTCCCAATGTATTTCCTAATGTTTTCCCTGCCATATGTATTGTTCACCTGTTGAAGAACTTGTGGTTGAAGTACAAAGGTGACATTGTTGGTGAATTATATTTTTCAACAGTTAAAGCATTCAACAAAATTGATTTTGAAAAGAACATGCAGAAGTTAGAATGTGTTGCTCTCGATATTCGTCATGATTTAGAATCAATTGGTTATTCAAGATGGTCTCGAGCTTTTGCTCCCCGTCGCTGATATACAATTATGACGAATAATATATCAGAAAGTTTTAATAAAGTCTTTATAGAATCCAGAGAGTTACCGATTACTCCTATGTTAGAATCCATACGTATGTTATTGCAGGCTTGGTTTTACGAAAGAAAGAATGATGATGATTACCAAGTTATGTACCTAACAAAAGCTGCTGAACAAAAATTGCGAGAAATGATCAACAACGGTTGTACGATGTAGGTACCCATAACATTATTTTATATTATATATGTCCTCATATATTTTATAACCCCCCCCCCCCCCCCCCTTTGTTTTATATTAATGTATATTGTTATACATTACAAATGTAGAATTGAGTGTGAAATCTTTGAATTGATATACCATACCCATTCAAACATGTTGTACCAATCCACCCTAATCCCCTACCCACACACACGCATACAAAATAAATATACCTATATAATAAAAAAAAGGCATAACTAAAATGCTTAAAGTTTTTCATTACTAAAATGCTTTGAGATAACTATTATATATGTCAATAAAGAAACAACATTTAGTAAAAATATTGCAATTCAAAAAAGTAAAATAACCTATTGTTCAGCTTTTCAAAGCAACTATGGTTCCATAATGTGTTTCTCTAAACATCTAGATCTGTGATAGTATGTTGAAGTTTGGGCACCCAAAATCCTGACTACTATTCACTTTTTCCTTTTTAATCTTCCTTTCAACTGATCCGAACTTAGAAGTGAATGCGAACGCATTATTTTTTATGGGACGATCACTCGTCGCTCTCTTTTGATCTTTTGCTCCTTTTTAACGCAAACACTCTTCCATTATCAAACGGACCCGTTGCTTTAAGCTACATTAATCATTATAATTCCAAATTAGTTTTTAACATTTTAATCAGTTATCAATTAAAAATTGAATGCTTTATAGAACATACCGCATCAATGTATATCATTGACGATTTGAAGCATCCACTTGAGCCATCATCATGGTTCTTCTTCTTTTCCTAATAGATCATAATTTAATTTCAATATATTAAATTCATAAATATTCTGATTTTTATAACAATGTCAATATATAAATGTCATACATACCTTTCCATTGCTAACCTGATGCTTAATGTTGTCAACTTTTTTCAGAATCTGCGTATTAACTAAGAAATCTTCTAAACTACCCCCCCTAAACTCATTTTGAACTTCTTTTTCACTATTTTTATTATCTCCATTATCTCCATTCCCACCACCTTCTTCATTCCCATCATCCTTGTTTTCATTTGAATTAGGATTTCCTTTTCCATCATTACCACTAACTCCTTTTTCAAGACCATCATAGTTTCCACCGGTCCCCCCGTCTTTGCCATCATCAACGTCATCCTTCCTGTCATATATATCATCTTCATTCCCCCCACCACCATTCATTCCCATTTTATGCTTCATTAGTTTTAATTCAGCATACACCAAGTCTATTTTACTTTCTAAAACTTTGATATTTTTCATCATTGAATCTTCAAATTCTTTAAAAGTTAACAAAACCTTAGAAAGTACATCGACCCCTTCATCCTCTTTTTTTTTACCATATTTCTTTTCGTGAGAGCCTTCTGTCACTTCAAACAAATGTTGATATCCAACCATATTATTTTTTTCATTTGAATCATTTTTTTTAGATCCTTCACCAACTTCAAACACTACTTCATCCACAACTTTCTTATTTTCATCATCTTCAACCACCAACTCCTCCTCAATCATTGGAAAGAATGCAAACTAAAATATACAAAGAATAAAACTGTTATACATACACATTTCATACATTTATTGTTATTTTTCAGTAATCATTATACTTACATCTTCATGTTCAAAAACCTTAATTGCAAGATCCCACCACTTAGGATGCACATCTGCTTCCCAGTTTTTCATCTTCGGGCATATGAATTGTGGGGGTTTGAGATTAAGGGTATACACTCATAAGCCCAAACTAGTAGTGCATATGGAAACCCAGCAAGACTAGCTACTGATGCATCCAGGTTGTTTACTGTGTTCTGTACCGATTTAATTGTAACCTCATATGATAAACGCCCCCAAGAATAATTTTCAAACTGGTCTTTATCATCAATAAGCAACAAGTGTTCAATTTCTACCCCTGTCCCCTTTTGCTTTCCAATTAACAAGTTTGTTAGAAAGTAAAGGTTTGCCAATTTCACTTTGTCCTTCTTTTTCACATTCGTCCCCTCTACAAAAAGACTATGGATTGTAGACCTCTTAATAGGTCTTTCATGTCCAAAATACTTATTCAGAAATCTTCCAGGTAGTTTTGCAACATCTACTACAGGTAATTCCCCACAATTTAGACCAGTTATTTGTTCGAAATCCTTCAATCCAAACTTAACAACTATTCCCTCAAAATTGAACCATAATTCATCTCCTTTTGTAGGGCTACACTATCTCCTAATTGTATGGTACAATAATTGACTCTGGAATTTGTTAATGTTTAGGTCTAGGAATTTTCCAAAACAACTTTCTCTAAATCTTTGAAAGTGTTTTTTTTTCTTCAGATTTTGTTTTATTTTGGCCAGGACAAATTCCAGAGTCAATTATTGTACCATATTTAATTTTTGGACAACAACCACTTTTCTCTAGGTAGTAGAAGAAGGGCATCCTGAAAAAATACTTACATTTCTTAATTGCCATATATCATAATCATTCATTTGTACAACTACATAATAGTGTTAAATCACATATAATTAAATATATACAATATGATCATTATATACTATACATAATATATAGCATGCTACAATAAATTAATAACAGTATAAATAGAACTATGTTGTATGAATTCTAAATACTTGGTATCTACCTCTTCTATCCTTCCCTAATACAAACCCTCTGCCAAACTTTTTACTTTTCCTTACTTTTTTGCTGCTTTTTATTTTTTTAACTCCTTCCTCCTTTTTTGGCACCTGTATATGCAAAATTATAGATTTAATACATTTGTGTAGGTGTAGTCTAACTTAAAAATATTTATTTAAAATAAATGTTACCTTTTGTTTTTCTTTTTTCACTATCTTCTTCACAGGTTTCTTAATTTTTTCCTGTTGATTTTCAGGTACAATAGTTTCACGAAGTGCACCGCTTTCTTGTCTTGTTATCTGCCATAAAACATGTAAGACATTAATTAAGGATAAAGTGTATAAAATAAATACTACTATATTTCTTGTACCCTTCTTGTTGTCCTATTCTCAGAGTCAGATGTTTGGTATTTCTTCATTATTTTTACTTTTGGTGTTTCCTAAAACATTACAGATATACAATTAGAAAGTAGTTTTGTGACTAAATTTTTTTAGATAAACTTTATACATACCATTAATTATGATTCCTCCATGTTCTTCTGCTTTCTCATATGTGTCGCTATTGTCATGTTATCGTCCTGAAAATTCAATTAATTTATAATGAGTTGGTTAAATGTTTATAAATTTATTTCATAATAATGTATGTTACCTCATCATGTTGCTTGTCAAATATAGCACCTCGAACTTCTGTCTCCTCAATGTTCCTTTTTCCATCCACATCCATTTTTTCTTCCTCAAGATTCGGTTGTGCAACATCTCCTTCAACCTTATCTTCCTCATCTCCTTTTTTTACTGTATCATTTTCTTGAATATTTTCCTCTCCAACATAATGTTGAACCTATGATTCATTGTAGTTATTACTTATTGCATATATAACATTATTATAATTAATGATTAATGTGTATATATTTAATATACCTGTGTTCTTTCTACATATGGAATGATCTGAGTGCTAGGCACATCACCGTCATCAATTGTCATTTCATCCTGCATCTGTATTCTATTATTCTTTTAAACCATCAAACTTAAAAACTTTTTTTACAAAGAATGTGTTTGTACTTACATTTACTTCCTCTGCATCATGCATTTCTTCATCAACATCCTCATTCTTTCCACTTGGTTTGATTGCACTAAGCATGCGCCCCATCTTCCCAATGATTTGATTTAGAATATTTGTTTGTTGTGTTGGTGTACCTTCCTCAATTTGCACGGGATATTCGACACTTCCGTCAGTGCTTTCATCCTACAATATATTACACAATTTACAAGATTAATGTACGTTGAATTACTGTAATAACTATTAAAAATATAATATATACTTAAAATACCTCAGATCCGAGTAAAACTGGATCATTTTCGTCTTTTGCATTTCCTGATTTTTTACTTGAACATCCTAATAATCTTTGACTCCTTCTTCTATTACTATTCGAAAATTTTCTAATCCTCACCATTTTTCCTAAAACAACACTATATATTAAACTTTTCATCCCCAAATGGTATGAAACAAGTATATCAAAAGTAATATGAATTAATTATTGGACAAAATTTTCATACTGCATATTTGTATTCTAATACCATATATAGTAAACATATTTCATACTTCTCTATTATCATATATAAATATAATTCAATACAAATCATACCATATGAAACATATTTCTCATTCCATTTACTATGAGATTTAATATCCATTAAGTTCCATTCACAACCACGAAGATTCATTTATCATACCTAAACAATTTTGATTCATAAAGCCACAATTTCAACAAATTTAATTAGAACATGTTCTTCATACCTAAATAATTTAAATTCATACCCAATATACACCATGTTCATTCACAAGAGATTAAAATTCATACCAAAAAATTTTCATTTCCGAACATGAACATTTCTGTAATTCTAGAATAATATGTTAACCTTTGCTCATTTAAACATATTTGTCATACCCTTAATGAATGAATTTCATACCCAATTTCGTCATTCACAAACATAAAGTTACAGTTAACAAACCCCAAAATTTCCACGCTGTTCAATCTCAAGCAAATAACATTCATACCCTAATACTTCATTCATTTTACATAATTTAAAATCAGATTACGAGCGTTCACAAGCGAACCCATACTCATTCATTCAAAAACACTAGCACTAGAAAACAAAATGTTCAAAACCGAAAGCGATTAGTAGGGATTTGAACATGCAATAGTATACTTACTCCAATGTAAGTAAACCACTTACTTTAGTATATCGACTGCTATGGTATGAAATCCTTCAACATGCAAACTAAAAATAAAGTTACTTACTTCAGTTTAAATGGTGTTTCGACAAATCTTCCTCTTATGTGGTATGAAATCACAACGTCACGAAGAAGAAACCCTATCCTGGCGGTGACCTCCCTCCTTTTTGGTATGAAATCGACAACGAATTTTAGAGTGAATTTTGGTTAATTTTCTGGAGAAAAAGGTGGTTACCGTTTAGGGAAGACAGATGCGGGGTTTTAGGATTTTTTTCAAATCCGTAAGCTGAAACGTTTTTGCCATATTTGTTTTTATTTTAATTGAATACAGTTGTTGTGAAAGTAGGGGCAAAACCAGAAAGTATCATATAAAAATTATGAATGGGAGTACACAATTGTAAATTATAGAACAATCTGGACACTTTTGGAATATAATGGGCCATTTAAGACCATTTACGTAACTAACTCTATTATTTTTTACAATTTATCTCATCTCATCTCATCCTTTTTATTTTTAAATTTAATTTATTGCTTCTAGTTTATTTTGGTTACTTTTTTTTTTTTTTTGTATTTAAACTAAAATTAAATTTTGTTTGAAATTTTTTTTTATAACAATTGTTTTTCTTGATATTTTTATCAAGTTTTAAAGTAAACAAAATATAATTTGTATTATGGGTGAAATTGGATCAACAAGAATAGGCTAGCTAAAAGGCTACAATGAAGTGCCAAACGAGGAAAGAAGCCCAATCAGAAATCAAAACGAACCGAAACCAACATGAGACATGCCCACAAAGCGAGAGGGAGAAGAAACGGGCTTGGGCTTTGGTCGGTTTGGCCAAGGCCGACCAGATGGCAAGGCCCACTTTTAGGCTTTGCCTCGGTCCCTCATGGCCCATGTACCCCGATCCAGCCCAGTTCGATCCTTTTGTTCCCTATTCGAAGACAAAAATCCATGAAAACTCTAAGAAGGAAGGTATTTAAGCTCCCTTTTGAGAGGAAAGCAAGGGAAGCTGATTCCAGCCTACAACACTCTCATAGAACTCCTAATTCTCTCTAAATAACCCTCTCTTACTTAAGCATCGGAGCCTATGTGGCCTACACCACACCGGTGTCCATGTGTTTTCTTATCTTACAGGCCGCGTTCTTCCCCCAAGAATACAAATTCACCGTCGTTGTCACGAGGAGGTCAGGTGAGATTTCTCATGTCCAAAATTTGGCAACAACAGTTGGCACCGTCTATGGGAAACGACAACGCTTGCTTGGAAAACCTTGTGCCTGAGTCAATCTTCCAAGAAAGATGAATAGAATGCAGGAAAACAAACACTGGAATGAAGACAGAGACGATTCCGATCAGGATAGTCACCCTAGACACACAAGAGAAGTTTCTCCTCCTCGGCCTCATACTGACACAGGTCAACCAGAAGAGGAGATTGTCGAGCTAAAGAAGAAGGTGGACAACATGGATAAGTACCTTATGAAAATCCTAGAAAATTTTGAAAAACGGAATCATCAGAAGGAAGAAAAACGTAAGGAGGAACCACCTCTCATTCGAGATCCAAGAAAATAAAAATCAAAGGTGGTTGAGAGCATGAGAGAGTCAAATTCTCATACCTAAAAACTAACCGAGAAGCTGATCCTTGGAGGAAACGACAAGCAACGTCAGCCCTCGGTCAAAAGCAAGACAAGCAAGGTCGGCAAGTTAAAATCTGTGGTGCAAGTCGTCTCGCAGAGTGATGGCCAAGGCCGACCAAGTGTTGTTGAAGCCACAATCACAAAGAATATTGAAGCGACATTGGACTTATGAAGTCTGATCAACCTGAAGTGAAAGATGCAGGTCGAGGCCGAAGCCGACAAGAAGGAAGTCGAGGGCGAGGGGATGAAGTTCAGATATGAAGCACAAACCCAAAGCTCTCTGCAGACATCCTGAAAATCCAAAAGGAGTTTGGAGACCTTCAAGGCAACATTCTCAGAATTCGTGAGATCGAGAGGTGGGATCTCGAAGCTCTCATTGAGCAAGTCAACCCTCTCTTTCATCGATGAGATCATGAGAGAGAAGGTTCCTGAGAAGTGTGCCGAACATCACCCCATATGATGGCAACACTAATCTTATAGAGTACTTGGACACCTATCGATCCCAAATGGAGCTCCATGGAGTTTTAGAGGCAATCAAGTGCAGAGCCTTCTCTTCTACCTAACAGGACCCGCATGAGAATGGTACAGGAAGTTGAAGAGAAAGTCTGTTGGCTATTTCAAAGAGTTAGCCAGAGCATTTGTAACGTAATTCTTAGGAGATCGAGACCAACGTAAGTCCCAAATGCACTTGCTCACCATAAAGCAAGGGCCAAAGGAGAGCTTACACAGTTATGTTTCTCGTTTCAACGAGGAGGAGCTACAAGTTGAGGGATTCACAGACACTATTGCCTTGATTGCCATTGTTGCAGGTTTGCATGATAAAGGCTTGCTTAGATCGATTGGCAAGAAAGAACCAACGTCATATGCTGAGTTCATAACTAGGGCCCAAAAATATATGAGCGCTGAAGAGCTGATAAGATCAAAAGAAGCTACATCTGATCGTGAAAGAAGCAACAGACACGCAGAGCAAGATTGAGCTCGAGACAACAATTTTTTCAGTTTGAAGAGGATGAGGGTCGAGGAAAGAGGTTGAGGCCAACCAGACCCTAAGGTCATCTCCGGTCAACAGTTCGAGAGGTATACTTCCACAACTCTCCCTCCCTAGCAGATCTTGATGGAAATTCGCCACTTGAATTTGGTGAAATTTCCAAGCAAGATACGAACTCTAGCTGGAAAAAGAGACAAAGATAAATATTGTTTCTTTCACCGAGACCATGGTCATGCAACTCACGATTGCTATCAGCTACGAGACGAAATCGAAACCCTGATCAGAGAAGTGTGTTTGAAAGAATATGTCAGGGACGAGCCGAGGCTGACCAGATAATGGCCGAGGTCGAGAAGATGATGGCCGAGGCCGACCAAATGAAGAACCCTTACGTGAGATCAAAATCATACTTGGGGGACCAGTAGGAGGAGAATCCAACAGGAAAAGGAAGACAATTGTTCGTGAGGCCAGACACAACCCATATTATCCAAGTATGTATTCAGTCCATGCTGAAACCATAAACCAAACCCTAGAATTCATTGAGACTAAAGCTAGAGTCATCCATCAGCCACATAATGATTCTTTGGTTGTTACCCTAACTATAGCCAATGTGAAGGTTCCCTCATAGATAGGGGAAGTTCAGCTAATGTTCTTTCTCTGACTGCCTTTAAAGCAATCAAGTTAGAGATGGGGCTACTGAAGAAGAATCTGACTCCTTTGGTTGGATTTGGGGGAGAAAGAGTAACTCCTAAAGGCAGCATTGAACTTCCAGTCACCTTTGCTGAATGCAACTACTAAGATGATTGACTTCTTGGTAGTGGAGTGCACATCAGCTTACAATGCCATAGTAGGAAGACCAACACTCAATCAACTAAAGGTCGTAGCTTCCACCTATCATCAGCTACTAAAATTCCCTACTTTGAATGGAGTGAGAATAGTAAAAGGGGAGCAGAAAGCTTAAAGGGAGTGTTACTTCACAACACTCAAATAAGTCAAAAGATCAAGAAACGAGCAAGAAGCATACCTCGCCAAGGCAAAGGTTGAGGCCGACCACACCCCCATGGATCATTAGGAGGCTTCTCTCTATTTATCTTTCCTTTAGATAGATTTATTTTTGTCAATTTCAGCCATTCATGTAAAAATTAAAATTTTATTAGCAATAAAATTCTTTTTTGCAAGCTACAAGTTATGTCGACTCAAGCATGATTTTAAACCAAAAAATTACTAAGGAGATATGCCTCCCTACTAAACAAAAAGCACAGAAGCTACTCAGGAGATATGCCTCTATGAAACAAAAGGCAACGGAGCTACTAAAGACATGTGCCTATCTAATTGAACAAAAGGGAGAAGCTACACAAAATGAGCCAGAATAATCAACAACTTCAGAGAAACTAAGGTCGAGGCCGAGCAAGTTTCCCAAATCTCTTTAGTTGCAAGTAAGTCATTTCTTTGGGTTTGGTGGCTTGAGCTCATGAGTGAGAGACTCCCTTTTTATCAATTCATCTTGTTTAGTAAGACTTAAGTAATTTTATTCGTCATAGTTCATCTTTTTGAAGTAAAATTCATTAAAGAGAGACAATGATGATGAATAGAAATTAAACTTTCATTGAATAACAAAAGAAAAGTCTTACATTGAGATTGAAAAGATAAAAAGGATAAGAAAATACAACACATAAATTATGTAAGCAGACTAGCCCTCATTCATGTTTGCTCCTCCACTACCATTAGAGTCATCTGAATCAGGGAAGGCAAATGGATCTTTCTTAAAGGAAGCATAATCTTCTCGAAGGATCTTGCAATTTACATCCTTGTGATGTTTGGCAAAGCGCTTGACGACCCAGTTAAATCCACAGTCAAAGATCTCATCCTGCATCACAACATATTCATCTAACTTCTTGAACTCTTCAGCCAGATATTCTGCATTGGTCAGATGGCCCTTGGCTTCATCCAACTGGGTATGAACTGATTAGAGCTCAACCCTCGTAGAATCAAGCACAATTCTAGCCTCAACAAGACAATTAGCTTGAGCCAAGCTAACTTGAGCCTGAACTAGCTCTGCCCTGGGAACATCGGTCTGTTGGAGAGAGAAGATCTTCTCAGCCATGGTCCTAGCAGACATATTGAGCTGACCAAAAGCCTAAAAAAAACAATGAGAAAGTCAGTTGTAAAGAAGCAAGTGCAAGGTAAAAGAAGACAAATAACAAATGAAAAGACTTACATGGCGCAACTCACGAACTCCTTGGACAACAACCTTTCTAGGATCTTCCATTTTGTAACTTGGAGGATGATCATGACCAAGACCCCTCCAGAGCTCAAAACTTCGCCCCATAATGTCAATATCATTACTTATCGTAGAGTAATCTTCAGGAAGAGCAAAAGTGGGAAGATCAGAAGGAACATTCTCCTTAGGAGAGGAAGGAATGCTCCTTCTGGTGCAGCGAGTACTAACATCGAAAGGTCAATGAGAAAGGTTTGAAGTCTCAAAGGAAGGAGCATCTCCCATATCTGAACTAGAGCAACCAACCCTTGAGGGCCCAGCTCCCCCAGTGGATTTCTTTTTCTACTTTTGCCGTTGAGCTTCAAACAAAGAAGTAGACCATGGAGGAATCTGAAAGATAGAAGCAAAAATTCGACAGAAGCATAAACATAAACAGAGAAGCTGAGGTAGAGTGGCCAAGGCCAACCTCTTCCCAGAAAAATAATTAAAAGAAGAATCTGAATCTAAATCCAACCTTCAGGAAGAGGGGTGGAGCAAATCCGATTTTGACTATGTTCTCTTGACTCACAAGAGAAAGACTGAGACGAGTTGGAGCTTCCAAACTCTTCACAGCTCTCACAAATGCTCGAGCAACAACGGAATGGCGATCAGTGGGAACTAAAAAGGAGAAAATGTAGTATGGTTAGATAAAGGTTTATAAAAGCAGTTTCCAAAAAGAAATGGAGAATAAAGAGAGTAAAACACCATAATCCTCAAACTTCATGGAAACTGCGTAGGTAGAATTTTAAGGCCCACGAGCTAACCAATTTTCACTCACAAAAAATCATTTATTTTTCCATCAATAAACCGAACTTGGCCCATCAATCAGTCTACCACAAAAGGAACTTAGATAATAAAAGAAGCGACCAAAAGAGGGGTTGTGACTTAGAATGTAGAGAAATATAAAAACATGTGGTGTGAGTGGACTACCATCATCATATGCTGTCCATAATACATAATAGCCTATGAGATAACTTCAGCTGTTTGGGACAAGCTGAGCGGGAGCCAACCCAGCCAACATCAGAAAGCTTTGTAAAAATAAAGGCAAGGGAAGACGAACTCCAAATTTAAACATAGCAGAATAAAAGACAACTTTTCCAAGAGGAGGGTCCTTGATGCAATCATCAGGTCTAGAAACCCTCAATTGTACATCGAAGGGAATATCATACTTGTACCGTAGTTGCTCAAGATGAGCCTCGATCACCAAGGATGATATAGCCTCGAAATATATAGAAGGCTCGCTGAAAAAATGATCAGAAGATTGAGCCTCATAATAAAGGTACTAAGAGACTCATCACTAAAGAAATGTTGGGATTTATGTCCTAAAACCTCGTAATTAATGATTTATTTAATAATTAATAATAGTTTTGATTATTTTATTTGCAATATAATATTATCCATCATATGAAAAATCCAAGGTTATTAGTGTAATCTTGAATAGTATATGATTGACATAAGAGATGATCGTGTTCAAGAAATAACCTAAAGGCATAGTATATGGATAAGGTTGGGTGCCTTATCTTGGTAACACTATTGATACAACTCACTTTGTAATAGTTACAAATGATTTCATCCAAATCATTCATGAGGAGACATGTGAGTGGGGGTATCTTATGTAATGAGTTTGTGTAAGACTGGACCATAAAATATTTAATCTCTCTTTATAAATTCGTTAATTGAGAAGATTAATATTTCATCAGGATGATCATATGCGACTCGATCTTAATCTTGAGTAAGTTATGAACTCTTGTCTGTGAGGGCTTATCCTTTGATTTGCATGGGTGAGAGTGGTTTTTGTAGTTGATTCAATATGCCTACCATTTTGGAGACTTGACCAAATAGTGAGCTAGGAACATAATCTCACAAGATGGAATCCACTTCTTCCCATATAGGGTAAGTAGATGAGTAGTTCCCCTAAGTGTTGATTTCGGGACTTGAACAATGGGGCCCCACCCTTTCACTGGCCCGAAAGGGACTTAGTTTATAATTAAATTATAAACAGATTGTTCATTAGAGGATCAGTGGTACTTAAGGTGCAAGATGTAATTATAGGGGTAAAATGGACTTTTGACCCAACTGTAATTACGAACAACTCATGAAGGATCGACTTGCATGTAATCATTATATCTATGGACACAACTTGTCCTACAGTGCATAAGAGTACAACTTTAGGTCTATAGTGGAGTAACCTATAGTTAATGAATGCAAATTAATTAATTAAAGAGTTTAATTAATTGATTTTGTATCATTGGAGATTATAATCTGTAGGTCTATAAGGTCCCCTTGCTAGCTCATAGTAACATTAAAAGATCAATTTAGTTGACAAAAAAATTTGAAATATTAAAATTAATATTTAATATATTAGGTATATTAAATATAAAATAGGAAAATATATTTATTGTATTTGATACATTAAATATTAAAATAATTAATGTATATTAGATACATTGAATAAAAAATATTTATAGAATTTGAATAAAATTCAAATAAATAAATATCGTAGGAGATTTGAATGAGATTCAAATAAATATAAGATATATTTTTAATATATTATATATTAAAATATAATATTTCAATTATGGCAAATATTTTTCCATGGTCTTTATAAATAGGACCATTGGGTTGAGCCATTAGTGATAACACATATCTCTTCAATAGAGAATTAGAGAATTCTCTCTAAACCTCTTCCTCTCCAATTCCTTGTGGATTTTCTTTCAAGAGGCTCCCACAAGCCTTGGTCCTGTGTTCGAGTCATAGCCAGGAAGATTTTATGGAGGAGATAAAGATCTGCCAGAAATATCTCCATATTTACTCCAAGTAAGTTTGCTTAACCTTAATTTTTAGTTTAATTTTAAATAAAATCAAAGACGATCCAATGCTTCCGCTGCAGAGTAAAACGTTCATTCATTCAAGGAAGACCCCTCAACCTCAGGAGAAGTGGCAGAACATTCACTAGTCATTTCAACTCAATAAGCAAAAAAAAAAAAAAAAAAAAGAGAAGAAAATAGAAGAGTAGTAGAACTACAAGCTACCTTAAAGAGAGAAAGAAAATATGAGGATGGTGTGAGAATGTGAAGAAATAATCACCTATTTATAGGAGAATGATGAGGAGAAATTGGAGGGAATTTAGATTTGAAATTCAAAAAAAAAATTAACAGACGTCGAGGCTGATGAGGGCCTAAGCACAACAAGCCCCCTGCGCACGGCAAAGGCCGTAGGCCTGCTCCTGGCACACGCGCCAGACCTCAGCCTCGGCCTTGACCCAGTCGAGGCCGACCAGGCCGATTTGGAGAATCGGCCTGGTATGCCCGAATCGAACACATGTAAAACGTGTCTGGATGCTTTTTTCTCTCCTAAATTGCACTCTGTGGCTAACCCTCTCATCTCCTCTCTCGGTATCCACCTAAAATGAAGCACAGTTGTTCAGAAAATGCTTACGAAAAGCGAGAAAGTACAAGGCTACTAAATAACGAATAATCTCCTCTAGCAGGAGGCCATGATGCTACACAACTACTAGATAGCCAAAATTCCTTCCTATGGGAGGTCAGGAAGTCCAGAATAGTCCATACGGGGTTTGATGATAATCCCACTTAAATTTGAGGACGCCTTCGAATTTATATATTATCTCTAGGAAAACGGCACAGATTGTGAATCCAGAGGAGAGTCTTAGCCCCCAAGAAAGATCAAAATGTTTCCTACAGGGTTGGACGACAATCTTGGGGAGATCCAAGGAGAACCTTGGAGCCCTAAATTTTCTCCAGGATGTGGACGAACACACATCCAAAGGAGAATCTTACCCACCAGGACGAGACCAACCTACAGGGTTAAATGAAAATCTTGGGGATGATCTGAGACGCAAAATAAGCATCACGGAACCCTAAAATTCCTATAGAAAAAAGGAGAAATCGAGACGCAAGATAAGCGTCATGGAACCCTAAAATTAATTACTTTACCTGTCTGTAGATCTTGCCTTTCATGCAAGATAATCGTTAGGGCTTTATTAGATAAGGCTATAAGGTCAGAGAATACTTTGGGCTTACACATTCTGATCCAAGTGGTCTGGTGACTGTATAGGCCAAATAAAATCATGAATATTTCATCACTTTAGTTGATGATCATTCAAGGTACAAGTATCTTTACTTAATACAACATAAGTCTAAATTTTTGAAAAATTCAAGAAAATTAAGGGTAAAGTTGAAAATTGATTAGGTAAGTCTATCAAAACATTATGATCAGATCATAGTGGAAAGTACAAGAACCTTGCGTACTAAGATTAGTTGATAGAAAGTGGGATTGTATTCCAAACCTTAATATCAAGTACAATTGTATGAAATTGTGCTACAAGAGGAGAAACGTGACTTTGTTAGACATGGTCACATCAGTAATGAGTTACACACCATTACCAAACTCGGGTTAGGAGATGCAATAGAGATTGCATGGTGAACATGATTCCCTCCAAAAATGTTTACAAGACAATTTTAAGATTATAGAAGAGTAGTAAAACTGGATTACAACACTTCACAATTTGAGAATGTTAAGCTCACATGCTGAAACAAGCCTAAAAAGCTTGTATATGTTTAAAGATAAGCCTAAGTGTAGGCAACCCCAAGGAGTACAAGATGGTCTTTTATCTAGTCCTAAAACGAATAAGGTATTTGTATGACAAATATCAATTTTATAAAAAATGTCAAATAAAAGACTACAAACCTTTAATAAGGTGAGATAATGTTAATAAATTGGTTCCAAGTGAAGCCACTAAATAATTAACAAAAATTGTTAACAATTTAATTACATTTGAAAGTCAAATGGATCCTAGTCATGAATTGGATAAGCCTCATCGTAGTGGGAGAGTTATGAGATGACTCAACCTTTACAATGACTTGATTGAAGCCCAAAATTGTTATGTTAGATGACAAAGTTGAAAGCTTATTACCCTCAAAGTGAGACGAATGACAAAGGGTTAAACCTAATAAGAGAAGATAGACTGCGAGTAAACTTTCTCACTTGTTGCCATACTGAAGTCTGTAAGTATTATTTAATTCATTGTTGCATATGGGATATGAAAATGAATGTTTAGAATTCTTTTATGAAAAGAAATCTTAGATAATGTATCTACACAAATCAATAAGAGAGATTTATTTTCAAAGATCAAAAGAATAAAGGTTTACAAAATAATAAATGTTCATTTATGAAATGAATTTTACCATTAGATCTTTGAATATAAGGTTTGATAAAAGTATCAAAATCTATGGCTTTGGATAAATATTAATGAAACTTGTATAGACAAGAAAATCATTAATTGCATAGTGGATTTTTCTCATGTTTTATGTTGATGATATTTATACCCATTATGAATGATATAAGATGTCTAACATAAAAAGTTGATTAAGTAATCAATTCCAAATAAGTGATTTGGAATGACTCAGTATATTTTACATGTCCAAAATGGAGATTTTAAGGACAAAATGTTAACTTTGTCTCAAATATCTTATATTGACAAAATTGTTGTCAAATATTTGATATTTATGTTTAAGGAAGAGTATCCAAAAACACCTCAAATGTTGAAAGTATATGATATACATAAATGAGACTGAACATTTAATATACAATTGGTTAGCATATATCAGTTAAACGAATGGTATGACTATTGAGTAGAAAATTAAAAACTTTCTCAAAATTATCTATGGATAATGAGAAATTTTTGTGTCTGGAGTTAAAGATACACTGGTTCTTACAAAGATTTAGGAATATAAAGATGCATTTTAACCTAGGTGGTGGAGTATGGTATACAAGTTAAATTATTTTGCTTGTGAAGCAACAAAAGGATTTGTATGACTCAAATAGTTCCTTAAAGATCTTAAAGGTGTATCAAATATGATTAAGTTGATCTTATTTATTATGATAATAGTGGTGCAAAGACTAATATTAAGGAAATTAGAAAACACCAATGTATAGGGAATCATATTGAGAGAGAGAAAGCATCATGGTAGTGACCAAGATGGCTTTTAATGGCAGTTGTTTGAATCTATATATAAAGACTCTCTAGGCTAAAGTGTTTGAGGGTCACTTAGAATGTCTGAGATTATGAGACATGTCTCATTTTTGCTAGGGCCAGTGGAAGAACATGTTGGGTATAAAGTATGCCCTAGGATACATGTCTCATCGACTTTAGTGCAAGTGGGAGATTGTTGGGATTTATACCCTAAAGCCTCGTAATTAATAATTTATTTAATAATTAATAATATTTTTTATTATTTTATTTAAAATATAATACTATTTATTATATGAAAAATCCAAGGTTATTAATGTAATCTTGAATAGTATGTTGTTGACATACGGGAGGATCATGTTCAAGAAATAACCTAAAGGGTCATAGTATATGGATAAGGTTGGGTGCCTTATCTTGGTAACACTATTGATACGACCCACTTTGTAATAGTTACCAATGATCTGATCCAAATCGTTCATGTGGAGACATGTGAGTAGGGATATCTTACACAATGAGTTTGTGTAAGACGAAATATTTAATCTCTCTTTATAAATCTGTTAATTAAGAAGATTAATATTTCATCAGGATGATCATATGCGACTCGATCTTAATCCTGAGTGAGTTATGAACTCCTGCCTATGAGGTTTTGTCCTTTGATTTGCATAAGAGTGGCTTTTGTAGTCGATTCAATATGCCTACCATTTTGGAGACTTGACCAAATAGGGAGCTGAGTAGTTCCTTAAGTGCTGATTTCGGGACTTGAACAATGGAACCCCACCCTCTCACTAGCCCGAGAGGGACTTAGTTTATAATTAAATTATAAACATATTATTCATTAGAGGATCAGTGGTACTTAAGGTGCAAGATGTAATTATAGGGGTAAAATGGACTACAACTCGTGAATGATCGACTTGCATGTATTGATTATATCCATGGACACAACTTGTCTTACAGTGCATAAGAGTGCAACTCTAGGTCTATAATAAAGTGACCTATAGTTAATGAATAAAAATTAATTAATTAAAGAGTTTAATTAATTGATTTTGTATCATTGGAGCTTATAATCTGTAGGTCCATAAGGTTCCTTGCTAGCTCATAGTAACACTAAAAGATCAATTTAGTTGAAAGAAAATTTTGAAATGTTCAAATTAATATTTAATATATTAGATATATTAAATATAAAAGAGGAAAATATATTTATTGTATTTGATACATTAAATATTAAAATAATTAATGTATATTAGATACATTAAATAAAAGATATTTATAGAATTTAAATAAGATTCAAATAAATAAATATCGTAGGAGATTTGAATGAGATCCAAATAAATATAAGATATATTTTAATATATTAGATATTAAAATATAATATTTTAATTATGACAAAGATTTTCCCTTGGTCTCTATAAATAGGACCCTTGAATTGAGCCATTAAACATAACTTATATCTCCTCAATAGAAAATTATAGAATTCTCTCTAGACCTCTTCATCTCCAATCCCTTGTGGATTTTCTTTCAAGAGGCTCACACAAGCCTTGGTCCTGTGTTTGGGTCATAGTCAAGAAGATTTTATGGAGGAGAGAAAGATCCGCTAGAAATATCTCCATATTTACTTCAAGTAAGTGTGCTTAATCTTAATTTTTAGTTTAATTTTAAATAAAATCAAAGACGATCGAATGCTTTCGCTACGGAGTGAAACGTTCATTCCATCAATTACTTCACATGCTCTTAATCTTGAATTATAACTAGGGAGTGGGGGGCTAATGTTATGGGTGAAATTGGACCAACAAGAATGGGCTGGCTAAAAGGTTACAATAAAGTGTCAAACGAGGAAAAAAGCCCAATCTGAAATCAAAACGAACCGAAACCAACACGAGAGATGCCCACAAAGTGAAAGAGAGGAGAAATGGCCAAGGCCGACCAAATAGCAAGACCCACTTTTGGGCCTTACCTCGGTCCCTCATGGCCCGTGTACTCTTAGTCCAGCCCAGTTCGGTTCTTTCGTTCCCCATTCGAAGACGGAAACCCACAAAAATCCTAGGAATTGAGGTATTTAAGCTCTCTCTTGAGGGGAGAGCAAGGGAAATTGATTCTAGCCTACAACACTCTCCTAGAACTCCTAATTCTCTCTAAATAACCATCTCTGACTTAAGCATCGGATCTTGTGTGCCCTACGCCACACCAGTGTCCACGTTTTTCTTGTCTTGCAGGTCGCGTTCTTCCCCCAATAATACAAATTCACTGTCGTTGTCACTTGGAGGTCAGGTGAGATTTTTCTTATCCAAAATTTGGCAACAACAATTTGTAATTTAAATTATATAAACTTTTATATAATTATCTTATAAAATTTTTGAAGTTAAATATTAATACAAGTTCATGCTTAATTGAAATATATGTTTATTTTGGTCGCTTTTGTACAACAATTTAGTATTAATTTACAAAACATTGTAACTTGACTTTCCATATTTAAATCTGAAATTTACCAAACACTAATTTACTTTATATAACAACTGATTTTCTTAAAAGCAGAATTGACAACAATTATTTCAAAAGCAACAGTAATTCCAAACTAAGCCTTGATCTATTTCTTTTACGTCTCCGTCAATTTTTTAATCTAACATTTTATTTTAATTTCATTTATGTCCCTATCATGTTTGAATGAGTGGAGTAGTTTTCTTTGTTTCTTTTTTTTTTTTAAATAATAATAATAGGTGGGAATGGTTAGAAGTTTGTTTGGGTGTGGGATGTTTCCAAATCTATATTAAAATAGGAGATCAATTTGGTTGAAAGCGGTCTTCAACAAGGGTAAATTTTGTAGATTTTACATATTTTATTAGGTTGATTTGTGTTTAGTTGACAATAATTTGAATATTGATGATACACATTTAAATGTTGAGTAAATAATTGGTAGATAAATAAGTATTGATGTTATCCATTGATAATTGATAAATGAATGTGTAATTAATATGAATTTGTTTTTTAATACAGTGTAATTAATATCAATATTGATGTTCTGAAACAAATTAATATTTGTGGTAGGCGTACCTCATTGATAGATAAATGAGGACCAATATTAGTATTATTCATCAGAGATAGGGATTACAAATATATCGGAGTTTTTGTACGGATGACTCATTCTCACGCGCTTCAATTGTTATGGGTGTCCAACCCATTTGTTAGACAAACAAGGTTATTTTCTTATGTTTGTGGGCCCAAAATGTTGGGTTATATGTTTAGCCCACTTAGGGTTAAACGTGTGGGCTTATTTAGAAAGCCTAGGTTTTTTTAGGGGGATAATGACCTAAAAAATGAGGAGAAAAAAATAGAAGAAAATACACAGAAAACGGAGAGGGAGAGGGCAGTTCGGTTTTTCAGAGACAGCTTCCACAAAGTTATCAATTTCCGGAGTTTCAGCCGTTGGATCTTGCTGAAATTTGGTCAGCTTGTTGAGGACACATACGGTCATGTTTTGAACGGTTGGATCGTCGTTTTGAGTTTCGGTTTGTCGGTAATCTCTGATAGACAAAATTTGGGAAACTGGGTGGTTTTTTTAATCTTTCATCTCTCTATTGTTGTTCTCTTATGTATGGAACTGTTGGTGGGTTGTGAACCTTTGTATGACTGATTTGGGTTCTTTTTACCTCAATTTTATCATAATAAGAGAATGTGACAAGGGTGGACTTCTCACAAGTCCCGTGGTTTTTACTCTTTACATCGAAGAGGTTTTCCACGTATAATTTGTGTGTTGTTTGCATTTAATCTTCTACAATTTTTATGGTTTATTACTATCCATTGCTGGTTGATTGCTTGGGAATTATTTGGTGAATAATTTGTGGTGCATTGGAATATCTTTTTTGGTTGATTGTCTTGGAGGAGATCTTGGTGGGTTGTTGTTATATTGTTTTTGGCCATATCAGTTGGTATCAGAGCCAAGGTTTAATTTAATCATTGTTATGGAGTCTACTAGCAGTAGTGGAGGTAATTCAATGGTTAGACTGACATCAACCAATTATTCCATTTGGAGACCGATGATGGAGGATTTATTGTTTTGCAAAGATTTGTATGATCCAATTGAAACAACCATAGAAGCTGATGGCACCATTGTTAAACCTTTAAAACCAGAGAAAATGGAAGAGAAAGATTGGGTTAAGTTCAAGAGGAAGACCTTGGGGACTATTAGGCAATGGGTTGATCTTAGCATTTTCAACCATGTGTCTAAAGAGTCCGACCCATATGATTTGTGGAAGAAATTCGAAGGTCTTTATGAAAGGAAGACCGCACATAATAAAGCTTCATTAATCAAGAGACTTGTTAATTTGAAATTGAAGGGTGGGAAGTCTGTTTATGAGCATTTGAGTGACTTTCAGGATATTATTAACAAGTTGACTATTATGAAGATTGTTTTTGATGATGAATTGCAGGCTTTGTTCTTGTTGAGTTCCTTGCCAGACAGTTGGGAAACCTTGGTTGTGACTATTAATAACTCTGCTCCAGAAGGTGTTCTATCTTTTAATATGATCAAAGAAAGCATGTTCAATGAAGAGATAAGAAGAAAGGAGATGGGAGTTGATAATTCGAATGCTCTTCTTGTTGAGAATCGTGGAAGAAGCAAGAGTAAAGGACCCAATGGCTGTGGTAACTCAAAGGGGAGGTCCAAGTCTAGAGACAAAGAGACTAAGACATGTTATTACTGCAACAAGCCTGGTCATATCAAAAAGTTTTGCTATCGTTGGAAGAAAGAACAAGGTAAGAAGCAGAACTCACAAAAGGAGGGAGATGATAAAACTACTGCAGCAACCGCTTCTACGAGTGATGGTGATGTCACTTTGATTTGTGCAACTAGTGAGTGTCATCATGTAGAGAGTTCAGACACAGAGTGGCTGGTAGATTCAGGTGCTTCACATCATTGTGTTCCCAAAAAGGAGTACTTCATGAACTATCAATTTGGTGATTTTGGTAGTGTGAAGATGGGAAACAAAAGCTCAGCTAGCATTGTTGGGTTAGGTGATATTCGTGTGAAGACAAGTGTTGGGTGCATGCTTACATTAAAGAATGTGCGTCATATTCCTGATTTACGCCTTAACTTATTGTCTGCAAATGTCCTTGATCAAGAAGGGTTCCAACATACCTTTGGTGACGGTAAGTGGAAATTGTCTAAAGGTTCGATGACAGTTGCTCGTGGTGAGTTGTGTTGCTCTTTGTATAAAACATACTTGAGGGTATGTTCTAGTGAGCTGAATGCAGTTGAAGAAAACAATTCTCGTAATTTGTGGCATCGAAGGTTAGGACATATGAGTGACAAGGGGATCAAACTATTGGCAAGTAAATCTCTTATTCCGGTTGATAAAACAATTTCTCTTGACCCTTGTGATTATTGTTTGGCAGGTAAGCAACATAGAGTTTCTTTTTCTAGGAAGTCCACTAAAAGACAAAGAAAATTGGAGTTAGTTCACTCCGATATTTGCGGTCCTATTGAGGTAGAGTCTCTTGGTGGCAATAGATATTTTGTCACTTTCATAGATGATGCTACTCGAAGAACTTGGGTGTATATGTTGAAGACAAAAAGCCAAGTGTTTGAGATTTTCAGAAAGTTTCATGCTATGATAGAAAGGGAAATCGAAAGAAAGTTGAAGTGTCTTCGATCTGACAATGGTGGTGAGTATACTTCGAATGAGTTCAAGTACTATTGCTCACAACATGGCATTAGACATGAGAAGACAGAGCCCGGCACACCACAACACAATGGAGTTGTTGAAAGGATGAACAGAACCATTGTAGTGAAGGTGAGGTGCATGCTTAGAATGTCTGATCTTCCTAAGACATTTTGGGCTGAAGCAGTGCAATGTGCCGTGTATTTGATTAATCGATCTCCATCGATTCCTCTTGGTCATGACATTCCAGAGAGAGCATGGAAGGGACGTGATCCCACTTATTCGCATCTGAGAGTCTTTGGCAGCAAGGCATACATGCATGTGCCTAAAGAACAGAGGTCAAACCTTGATTCGAAGACAATCCATGTGTATTTGTTGGGTATGGGGATGAAGAGTATGGTTATAGGCTCTACGATCCAGAAAAGAAAAAGGTAGTGAGAAGCAGAGATGTAGTATTCTTTGAGCATGAGAAGGGTGCAGATCTTCTGAGTACAAGGTACACTTCTATTTCAAAATTGTCTTTTGATACTACTAATGGTTCCACTTCTACTCCTTCTGTTATTCAGCCGTCAAATGAGAATGTTGAGGATGTACTTGATGATGTACATGATGATGTTGATGAGGTAGAACCTGTTGGTAATGTACCAGATCATATGGATGATGATGATCTTGATGAGTCTTCATCTGATGAAGAAATCCATGGGGAAGATGTGCATGACAAAGTGATTCATGAAGAAGTTTATGAGCAGAGGGAGCAATCTGCCCCTCAAGTGGAGGATACACAGGTTAGAAGGTCCACAAGAGAGCGTAAACCTTCAACAAAGTATCCAAGCTCAGAGTTCATTCTAGTTAGTGAAGATGGAGAGCCAGAGAACTATCAAGAGGTCTTGTCTCGTGATGAGAAAGACCAGTGGCTTGAAGCAATGAAGGAGGATATGAATTCTTTGAAAAAGAATGAAACCTATGAGCTAGTACAGCCTCCAAAGGGCAAGAAAGTCTTGAGAAACAAATGGGTTTTCAAGTACAAAAAGGATGGCGAGAATATAGTAAAGCGCAAAGCCAGATTAGTGGTAAAGGGATGCAACCAGAAAAAAGGCATTGACTTTGATGAGATATTCTCTCCGGTGGTCAAAATGACATCTATCAGAACAGTGTTGGGTTTAGTAGCAAGTCTTGATCTTGAGTTGGAGCAACTTGATGTAAAAACTGCATTTTTACATGGTGATTTGCATGAAGAGATCTACATAGAGCAACCTGAAGGATTTGAAGAAAAAGGGAAAGATAAACTTGTTTGCCGATTGAAGAAGAGTCTTTATGGGCTTAAACAGGCGCCAAGGTAGTGGTACAAGAAATTTGATTCGTTTATGACAAGCAATTATTATAAACGAACTACAGCCGATTCTTGTGTGTATTTTAGAAAGTTTCCTGGAGGTGACTTCATCATCCTTCTTTTATATGTAGATGATATGCTAATAGTTGGACAAGATGTAGATATGATTCAAAGTTTGAAGAAAGACTTGTCCAAGTCTTTTGACATGAAAGATTTGGGTCCTGCAAAGCAAATTTTAGGCATGGAGATTACTCGTGATAGGAAAGCTGGGAAATTGTGTTTATCCCAGGAGAAGTATATTGAACGGGTTCTTAGAAGGTTCAATATGAAGCATGCTAAGCCTGTTGGTACATCGTTAGCAACTCACTTCAAGCTAGATAAGAGAGCTTGTCCTACAACAGAGAAGGAGAAAGAAGTTATGTCAGCCATTCCTTATTCTTTTGCAATTGGTTCTCTGATGTATGCTATGGTGTGTACTAGACCTGATATTACACATGCGGTTGGTTTAATGAGCCGTTTCTTATCTAATCCAGGTAAGACTCACTGGGAAGTAGTGAAGTGGATCTTTAGGTACTTGCGAGGCACCTCCAAATTGAGTTTGTGTTATGGAGGTGAAAAACCTATACTTCAAGGCTATACTGATGCAGACATGGCAGGTGATCTTGACAACAGAAAGTCTGCCTCAGGTTATGTGTTTACATTTTCAGGGGGAGCCATCTCATGGCAATCCAAGCTACAAAAATGTGTAGCATTGTCCACAACTGAGGCAGAGTATATTGCAGCAGTGGAAGCAAGCAAGGAGATGCTATGGCTTAAAAGATTCCTTCAAGATATGGGTTTGAAGCAAAGTGAGTATGTAGTATTCTGTGATACTCAAAGTGTTATGGATTTGAGAAAGAATTCAATGTATCATGCTCGCACCAAACACATTGACATTAGATATCATTGGCTGCGATATGTGATTGAAGAGAAGAGAATGAAACTGAAGAAAGTCTACACCGATAAGAATAGTGCAGACATGCTAACTAAAATAGTTCCTGGATGCAAGGTTGAGCTTTGTAGTAAGCTTGTCGGGATGAGGTTCAAGTGATCATGGATGTGATTGTGTCTTCCCCGTAATAGGGCTGGAGGAGGAGATTGTTATGGGTGTCCAGCCCATTTGTTAGACAAACAAGGTTATTTTCTTATGTTTGTGGGCCCAAAATGTTGGGTTATATGTTTAGCCCACTTGGGGTTAAACGTGTGGGCTTATTTAGAAAGCCTAGGTTTTTTTAGGGGGATAATGACCTAAAAAATGAGGAGAAAAAAATAGAAGAAAATACACAGAAAACGGAGAGGGAGAGGGCAGTTCGGTTTTTCAGAGACAGCTTCCACAAAGTTATCAATTTCCGGAGTTTCAGCCGTTGGATCTTGCTGAAATTTGGTCAGCTTGTTGAGGACACATACGGTCATGTTTTGAACGGTTGGATCGTCGTTTTGAGCTTCGGTTTGTCGGTAATCTCTGATAGACAGAATTTGGGAAACTGGGTGGTTTTTTTAATCTTTCATCTCTCTATTGTTGTTCTCTTATGTATGGAACTGTTGGTGGGTTGTGAACCTTTGTATGACTGATTTGGGTTCTTTTTCCCTCAATTTTATCATAATAAGAGAATGTGACAAGGGTGGACTCCTCACAAGTCCCGTGATTTTTACTCTTCACATTGAAGATGTTTTCCACGTATAATTTGTGTGTTGTTTGCATTTAATCTTTTGTAATTTTTATGGTTTATTACTATCCATTGCTGGTTGATTGCTTGGAAATTATTTGGTGAATAATTTGTGGTGCATTGGAATATCTTTTTTGGTTGATTGTCTTGGAGAAGATCTTGGTGGGTTGTTGATATATTGTTTTTGGCCCTACATTAATGTCATCTGACCTGCTTTATGAAAATAATTAAATATGACCATTTTGATATGACAATGCGCGCAAAATTATCCAAGAGGGCAGTATGAGGTCGTCTTGCTTGCTCACGCTCTCAAACAGGGTAACACTCTCGCTCTCGCTTGCCATGTCAGCAAAATTTCTTGGATCTTAAAAGATTATAGCTCCTGGATGCTCGCTCTTGCTCATAATCGTGAGGACCAAGAGTGAGATTGAAGAAGAAATGATCAAAAAATGGAAAAAAAATATAAAATTAAGTTAGAGAATAGCGAGAACGAGATTGAAGAAGAAAAGATTGAAAAGAAAGAAAGAAGATAAAATTAAGTCAGAGAAGAGCGAGAGCCAGCGAGAGCAAGAGCGAGATTGAAGAAGAAAAGATTGAAAAGAAAGAAAGAAGATAAAATTAAGTCAGCGAAGAGCGAGAGTGAGATTGAAGAAGAAAAGATTAAAAGAAAGAAAAAAGATAAAATTAAGTCAGAGAAGAGCGAGAACGAGCTAACGAGAGCGAGGTTGAAGAAGAAAAGATTGAAAAGAAAGAAAGAAGATAAAATTAAGTCAAAGAGTGAGAGTACATTGCCCTCACAGTAATTTGGACGAATTGTAGAGTACGAAAAGGTCATATGTTATTAATTTTAGAATGTAAGTCAAATAGCATTAAAGTGCTCGAAAAGAGGTCATCCATACAAATATCCAAAATATATCAATATTATATTTCATCTATGTTTAGCTAAATAATAATTTCTAGTTATATATTAGTAATATATATTATTTGTCAGCATTGGCACAATTTTTCAAGAAGTGGAAAATGTCAATTTTTTTCTTGTTAACTTTTTAAGCACTTTGCATACTTGCAAATTTTTTATGATGTGCAACATTTTGATTTTTAAAAATATAAAACAACTACTATGAATTGGAAAGATGCATTATGTTATTTAAAAACCAGATAATAATTGAAAGGGTCATTTTGATAAGCCTAAATCAAGAAAGGTACTTGCATAAACAATCCTTTTAACGGCCAAAGTTGAGCGGTAATTGACATATACTGTCTTTTTTGAGATCAGATGTTCGAATCTCGATTCTTCCACATTTGTTGTACTAAAAAAAAATCCTTTTAATAGTTTATTTTCGTATTAAAGAAAATTCTTTTTTCCTTTTTTAAAAAAAGTCAATTTTAAATGGTTGACATTAGAGAAAAATACCACCCTAATCTCATTAGTTTAAAATAGCACATAGTATCCTCCAAATACGGTATAAGTCGTTGAATTGCCAATACAAACATAGTTCAATAGTTAAGACATCTATTATTTTTCTTAAAGTCGAAGGTTCAAATCTCTACCGCATTACATTTATTGTACTAAAAAAATTAACTTTTGCATTAAGTTTTCGTTAAAACTTTGATTGGAAAAATTCCAACACATAAATATGAGCAAATAAATGCAATCCACAAACTTCTATGATTCAAAACAATTGTGATTCGTACTAAAAAAAAATCAAATGTGATTCAACTATTTGCACTTTCGTGTTGATTGTGATAAGATTTTTTTTTTTTTTTTTTACATGATTGTGATAAGATTTTGAATGTTCGAGATTATTATTATTATATAAAGACGGAAATGGTGTGGCAAGTCAAATTATAGAAATTAAAAAAAAAAATCCATTTTTATTTTGGTTGAAAGGCCACTTGGCTTGTACTTTGCGTGAGTTTTTATTTCTCGTCCCTAAGTTAGATGGGTAGACGTAAACGACAAGGAAGCTAGACAGAAAATAAAGTTTTTACATTATATTATTCTACGAATATGCTCTATAAATTCAAACATTTACTGTTACTATATATAATGTTTTAGAATAATTCGACAGCATTTTCCAAAAAAAAAAAAAAAGAATAATTCGACAACGTCGTACTTAAGTCATAAAAAAAAACACATTAAGTCATATATATATATATATATATATATATATATATATATATATATATATCTTTTTATGAGTTCATCTTATATTATATTTATGATTTAGAGATCAAGGAATTTATTTAGATCCCTTTTAATAGTGTTATTACTTTTTTTTCCTTTTTTTTTAAAGAATAAGTGTATTTCGTAATATTCTACCATTTTTAAAGAATTGTTTTGAACTATATTTTAAAATTATAGTACAATATATAGTTTTCTTTCTCTTGATTTTTTTTTGGATTGTTGTTTCATGTCCATATCCTTATGTTATCATGTTTATAATTACATTAAAGATAATGAAATAAATAATAATTTACTCAAATTATGATTAAATATATCAATCATGCTTATAATGCATTGTTAAAATCACTATCAATTATATGTCAAATCATACATATAAAAATTTAAACATGTTTGTACTAATTTAGATTACGAACAAATGTGCACTTTCAAAATTTTCGTGAGGAAGCTTAATAAGATTTGATTTTAAAATTTTCATTCAAAATTGCAAGCTGTAAACAAAAATACGAAATTAAAATCAATGTCATTAAATTTATGTTATAAATATTGGGGGAATTACAAATAACAGAGGAAAAATGGAGTAAATATTGAGATAAATATTGAGAAACAAACACATGAATAATTAGGTTGAGGCGTGGGTATCTCGCTCTCTTTAAGGAGATTCAAGCCCTCTACGGTGTACTTTATTTATCAACCACCGGTGCAACAGTTTTTTTCTGGCCTGTCCCCTCCAGGATACAACAACCCAACTGAAACGTTGTGTAGCTCAAACCACTCTGCACTATGAGGTTGAGCTCAAAGCTCCACAACAAAGAACACCCTTCTTTTGGACAATTGCTCTTAAAAGAGCAAAGTAGAGAAATATGAGAATTTAGAGAGAAGTGAAGATTAAAAATGTTGTGTGTTTGAGAGTGTGGTAAGAGAGGTATGTTAGGAGAAAAATAATAATATAATAATAATAATTTAAAGTTACTACAATATTAAATCTCCCCTTCCACAGGATAAGCCAACTAAACAAGAGTCACAATAATAATTTAAAGAGAGATAGGGAAAAGAGAACGAGACCAAAGTTTATACTGGTTCGCCTCAAACTCGGGACTACGTCCAGTTTCTGCAACTGCAGTTCTACTAAATGGGAGATTACAATAAGCCCTCAAAGTCGCTCTACAAACAAACCCTCAATAGCCCAACAATAACTATTGACTTCCAAGTATCACAACCCGATAACTTGGGATAAACAACAAAGGAAAAACCTTCAATACAAGAGAAAACACTCATTTTTCTCTCACAAAATCACTCACTGCCACTCACAATACACTACTGTGTATTTTCAAAAAAAAAAAAAACAGAAGGACACTGGACTCTCTCTCGGTAAAAAATCCCCAGCCGCATAAACTATACACATATATATGTGTATTTGCAATAAACCTAAAAGCCCACACTTGGGCCTTAAAAAGAACCTTGAGCCCAATGCTGAACAATAAGGCAAAGTGGCCATGCGCGTGTAATTGGTTTTTTTCATCAAAGCACCAAATTAATTTTGTCTTCATATTCCTAACAATCTCCCACTTGGAGACAAAATGACGATCTTGCCTCCCACTGCAACGAAACTAATCACCTTGGCGAACTCCAAGGCCTAACTCCCACTACAACTGTTATTTCTAAACTTCTTGGTAAACTCCAAGGCTAAAAATACCTGAAAAACAACAAAGTCACAAAACAGGCAACCATCAGCAAATAACTGTAGTGCATCTGTGCTCGCCCCGAGGTATGGGCTCACTACGTGGATCTGTCTCCCAGACGAAAAAGACAGACACGTACTCCCACTTCAGCTAAGTGGTAGCAACTTACATCTTCTTCACTCCTGAACCGCTGTTCCTGAAGAAGATACACTCTGAGAGTGGCTTGAATCCTCTATTCAAACCTGCTTCCAAACTAGAGACCTTACCTATGACCTTAGCAACTGCTCTGGCCTTCCACTTCGATGCCTCCATTCGCCTAGGCGACTTCTTCAATTTAATTGTTCGTCTGACAATTGGGGACTCACGATAGCCATCAACTTTCTCTCCTATACTTCCCAATTGTTTCTGAACTGAAGGAACCTGATCAAACTTGGCTATCATTGCTGATGGCTCAACTGTACCTCTACTACAACCATCTGCAGCTTTAACTGGCATCCATTGTCTCTTCAACCCTTTGGCAACATCCAACCGACATCTATACAGTGTAGATTTCCTGTGGCCAACTGCCACTACCTGGGATCCTATTTTGAGTTTACACTGGTGTCTGCCAAACTCACACATGTAGCCATCATCTGCTAACTTGCCAGTGGAGATGAGATTCATCTTAACACTAGGCACAAACCTGACATCTTGCAGTACTAATTTATTCCCACATTTTGTCTTCAGACTGACCTCTCCAATCCCATTAGTCTTGGATGTTCTACCATTTCCCATCCTCACAAGGCCATGATATCCTCCCGTAAAGGATGTGAACAAACTCCTATATGAAGCTATGTGTACAGTAGCTGCGCTGTCTAAAATCCACTCAGATGAATTTCTACAATTCTTTGTGTCACTCCCAACACATACTAAGGCATCTTGCACTGCATTTGCCTCCCGTTTTTCTTTCCTTTCTAGATCATCTTTCAACTTTCTACACTGACTCTTGGTGTGACCTTTCTTGTGACAGTAAAAGCATTCTATCTCTTTATTCCTATAATCCCACTTCTTCCTATTGCTACTCGGTGTACTTTCCTCATTAGTCTTCTCTTTACCCTTAGTCACAACCAAAGCTGATCCTATAGTAGATTCTTTACTACTATCCTTTCTACGAATTTCCTCAGCTAAGGCTAAATCACAAACACCTGAAAATTTCAGAGTATTTTCTCCTACCGAATTAGACACTGTTGTCTTCATCATTTTCCAACTATCGGGTAAGGAGGTTAATAACAGAATAACATTCACTTCATCAGTAAACTCTATTTTAACTGATTTCAACTGATTTATCAAAATGGTTATCTCATTTATATAGGAATTCACAGAAGCATCCTCAGCCATATGCATATTGAAAAACTTCCTAAGCAGATAGATCTTATTATTTGTGCAGGGTTTTTCATACCTGTTTGTGAGCGCTTCCATCAATTTAATTGCAGTTGTCTCACTGGCTACCTGACTAGCCAAGTCCATTGATAGACACATTCTTATTGCGGCAACTGCTTCTTCATCCAAAGTCTCCCAATCTTCATCATTCATACCTTCCGGTCTCTTTTTCAAAGCCTTACCCAGCTTTTTAACAGTCAAATAATCTTTGACCATCATTTTTCAATATCCAAAATTTTTTCCATCAAACTTCATGACTCCATCAAAACTTGTTGGCTCCACATATCCCATGACTCCTGAACCAAAAGCTCTGATACCACTTGTTGGGAGAAAAATAATAATATAATAATAATAATTTAAAATTACTACAATATTAAATCTCCCCTTCTACAGGATAAGCCAACTAAACAAGAGTCACAATAATAATTTAAAGAGAGATAGGGAAAAGAGAACGAGACCGAAGTTTATACTGGTTCGCCCCAAACTCGGGACTACGTCCAGTTTCTGCAACTGCAGTTCTACTAAATGGGAGATTACAATAAGCCCTCAAAGTCGCTCTACAAACAAACCCTCAATAGCCCAACAATGACTATTGACTTCCAAGTATCACAACCCGATAACTTGGGATAAACAACAAAGGAAAAACCTTCAATACAAGAGAAAACACTCATTTTTCTCTCACAAAATCACTCACTACCACTCACAATACACTACTGTGTATTTAAAAAAAAAAAAACAGAAGGACACTGGACTCTCTCTCGGTAAAAAATCCCCAGCCGCATAAACTATACACATATATATGTGTATTTGCAATAAACCTAAAAGCCCACACTTGGGCCTTAAAAAGAACCTTGAGCCCAATGCTGAACAATAAGGTAAAGTGGACATGCGCGTGTAATTGGTTTTTTTCCGTCAAAGCACCAAATTAATTTTGTCTTCATATTCCTAACAAGGTATTTATAGGAGAATTTTAGATCTAATAATTTAATACAAAAATAAGTAATTAAATTGTAAAACTTTTAACCTCTCTTCAAATAAAAAACCAAAAACTTTCTTCATTATTATATGAAATTCTCTCATTTAAAAAGATAAAACTTCTCTAAAATTAATAGTAAATATTAAAATGTAACAACATTCCCCTACTCATTTTAATATTTGAAATAATCAAAATCAATTTACCAAAAGAAAGACAATTATGCATCATAAAGGTGTGACTATGCATTGAACATTTACTAGTGAAATAATAATCTCTACTCCAGCATTAGTAGTGGTCTCTGACTTAAACTCTAACACTTAAGGAAAAATAGATAACTATTATCCACACATAATCATCCAGGTGTTGACATGAGCTTTATTGGTTAGCACATTATGGCCCTGTGCTAATCCCAGAATTTCATGAGTGTATTTGAGAATAAGCCCCATATCCTCATAGAGAGCGGCCCCACTCTCACACTCATATAGGTAAAATCTGTCAAGGGTTGCTCCTATAACAACAACACCCCACTCATAAGAGCTACAGATTTTATTAAGAGTTTATTGAAAAACTCAACCCTCCACTACGTTATAGGATCTCACATCATAGGGATGGATCAATATATAAATATAGTGCATATTTACGGCCACCTTATAATTCGTTTTTCCCTTTGAACCTAGTTCTCAGGATCTCTGATCATTACGTGGGTATCCTTATATATGGCTCATGACAATTATAAGGGCTTCAACCCCATCCCCCTCGATGTATTCCAGACCCTTTCTTTATTCAAGGCCTTTGTTAATGGATCTGCAAGATTATCACAAGATTTAATGTAATTCACATTAATAATCCCATTACTCAAATAGGATCTCACAGTACTGTGTTTTCTTCTTATAGGTCTGGATTTACCGTTATAAAAACAATTTTTTACTCTACCAATTGTGGCAGTGCTATCACAATTTATCAAAATATGAGGTATTGGTTTCTCCCACATTGGAATTTTATATAATATATCTCTTAGCCAACTTGCTTCGTCGCTAGCTGAAGCTAAAGCAATAAGCTCTGCTTCCATAGTAGAGTTGGCAATAATTGTTTGTTTTTTAGATTTCCAACAAATAGCACAACCTCCATAGGTAAAAATATACCCTGTAGTAGATAAAGAATCACCTGACAATGTATTCCAGTCAGCATCAGGAAATCCTTCAACAACAGCAGGATATTTTTTATAAAGTAAGCCATAGTCTTTTGTTCCCAATAAATATTTCATAACACGATCTATGGCATGCCAATGTTCTTTACCTGGCTTACTCGTAAACTTGCTAAGAACTCCTACTGCATATGCAATGTCAGGTCTAGTGCAATTAGTTACATACCATAGGCTACCAATCACGCTAGCATACTCCTTTTGATTAATTACATCACTTTCATTTTCAATGGGAAACAAGTGAACACTTGAATCAAATGGAGTAGACACATGTTTACAATTAAAATAATTGTATTTGCTAAGTATTTTCTCAATATAATGTGATTGGTCAAGGAAAAATCCATCTGAGGTTTTTGTTATTTTCATACCCATAATAAAATTAGCCTCACCAAGATCTTTCATGTCAAAATGGCTTCTCAATAAATTTTTTGTTTCATTTATAACAAAAATATTTGAGCCAAAGATCAATAAATCATCAACATATAAGCAAATAATAACATGTAAATCTTCCCATGATTTATAATAGATGCATATATCACATTCATTTGGTTTATAACCATTATTTAGCATGCAAGAATCAAATTTCTCATGTCACTGCTTTGGGGATTGTTTTAAGCCATATAGGGATTTAGTAAGCTTACACATTTTCTTCTCTTGCCCAGGTTCTATAAAACCTTCAGGTTGATCCATATAAATTTCTTCTTCTAAATCACCATTTAGAAAAGCTATTTTCACATCCATTTGATGAATACTTATATCAAAAATTGCAACAATTGCAATTAGCAATCTAATGGATGTGATTCTCGTAATCGGAGAAAATGTATCAAAGAAGTCTAAGTCTTCTTTTTGTTTAAAACCTTTTGCGACAAGTCTAGCTTTATACTTGTCTATACTACCATCCGGTTTCATCTTTTTTCTCAGGACCCATTTACACCCTATAGTTTTACAACCTGGTGGCAAATCAACTAATCTCTAAGTTTTATTAGAAATTAGTGATTCCATTTCATCATTCACAGCCTCTTTCCAGAAAATTGCATATGGAGATGACAAAGCTTCTTGCAAAGAAATTGGTGTTTCTTGCATGTTATAAACATAAAAATCATGACCAAAATCTTTTACAGTTCTAGCTCTTTTACTCCTCTTTAATTCAACTGGAGAGTTATTTTCATTATTATCACTAAGAGTAGAAGAGCCAAACTTATAGGAAACTTGTTCACAACTTTGACCCCACTATTTCTTGAATTGAAAGGAAATTTTTTTTCATGAAAATTTGCATCACTTGATTAAAAAATCACATTATGTTCAATGTCAAGAAATCTATAGGTTGTACTATGAACTGCATATCCAAGAAAAATACAAGTGGTAGCTTTAGACCCTAATTTAGGTCTTTTTGGATCTGTTAACCTCACAAAAGCTAAACATCCCCAAACTCTTAGGGGGCATTTAGAGCACCGTTTCGGAATCAGAACCCTTGGAATCGGAACCCTGGGGGGTTTGAAAGCCTGGGAATCAGAAAACAGTGTTTGGGGTGCAGTGTTCTGAACCCTGGGAATCAGAAAACAGTGTTTGGGGTGCAGTGTTCTGAACCCTGGGAATCAAGAAACAGTCTTTGGAGTACAGTGTTCTGAACCCTGGGATTGTGCAGTGTTTCTTTTTTCTTTTTTCCTTTGCTACTTTGGTCTCTTTTTTTTCCTTTCCTTATTTTCTAGTGGCAATCTTTGGTTAGTTGTAGAATCATTTGTGTAAGTTGGGTAATTTTTTTAGTACTTTTGAACGGACCTTTTAATTAGTATAAGAATAAGAAATTTGTTACTGGAAATGCAAATAATTACTTCGTAGAATATGAAATTTGGTTAGGTTTATGACATGTATAAAAAAACAGTTGTAATAATTTATTGTTTTTTATAGAAAAAAATGTGAGTTTCCAATGAAAAATAATTACTTTGTCAAATATCAAATTTGGTTAGGTTTATGACAAGTATTTAAAAAAAATTGTAATATTTTATTGTTTTTTACCAAAAAAAAATGTGAGTTTCTAATGAAAAATTAACATACTTTGTCAAATATTAAATTTGGTTAGGTTTATGACAAGTATAAAAAAAAAAAATATTTGTAATAATTTATTATTTTTTACAAAAAAAAAATGTGAGTTTCCAATGAAAAATCAACATACTTTGTCAACTATCAAATTTGGTTAGGTTTATGACAAGTATTAAAAAAAACATTTATAATAGTTTATTGTTTTTTACAAAAAAAAATGTGAGTTTCCAATGAAAAATAATTACTTTGTCAAATATCAAATTTGGTTAGGTTTATGACAAGTATAAAAAAACAAAATATTTGTAATCATTTATTGTTTTTCAAAAAAAAAAAAAGAGTTTCTAATGAAAAATAATTACTTTGTCAAATACGAAATTTGGTTAAGTTATGGCATGTATAAAACAAACATTTGTAATAATTTATTGTTTGTTACAAAAAAAATGTGAGATACCAATTAAAAAAAACAATGGAAGAGACGGGAGAGATAAGAAAACTTGATAATGAAAACATGTGCCAAATGAGGAGCAAATCGGTGTGTTGGAAATCAAACCCCCCCATTTCACTATGCCAAACCATGGGGTTGTGTTTCAAAGCCATTTGATTTTGAACACAGTGGCCCAAACAAGGGTTTGGGTTTGTATTCCAAAACAACCCAACCCAACCCGTTGCTCCAAACACCCCCTTAAATATCCCAAATTTGGCTTATACCCTTTCCACAATTGAAAATGTGTAATTTTTGTCTTTTTATGTGGCACTCTATTTAACACATGACAAGTAGTCAAAACCGCTTCACCCCAAAGATTAAAAGATGCACCTGAGTCTAATAGAATAACATTAGTCAAACCAATCAAGGTTCTATTTTTTCTCTCAGCTATTCCATTAGAAGCAGGTGAATATGGTGGAGTAGTCTCATGAATTATTCCTAATGATTCAACATATGAATTGAATTCAAATGATTCATATTCTCGACCTTTATCACTTCTAATTCTTTTAATTTTTCTACCGAATTGATTTTCAATTTCGAGGAGAAATTTTTTAAAATTCTCAAAAGCATCACTTTTATTTTTCAATAAATAAACATGAGTATATTTTGAAAAATCATCAATAAAAGTGATAAAATATCTATTTCCTCCTCTAGTTAAAATTCTTTCAAATTCACACAAGTCTGTATGAATTAACTCTAGTAATTCGGTATTTCTTTCAACACTTTTATGAGGTCCTTTTGTAATTTTAGCTTTACTGCATATTTTCAATTTCTCAAAATCATTTTTTAAACTAGGAATTAATCCAAGACTACTCATCACCCCCACATATTTACTATTTATGTGACAGAAACGAGCATGCCAAAAATTTAAAGAAGAGAGCATATAAATCGAACTGGTAGATGCTTTATTAATATTTTCAATGTTCAATTTGAACATTCCATCACAAGCATAACATTTTCCAACAAAAATTTCCTTTTTTGTTATCACATATTGATCAGATTCCATAGTTTGTTTAAAGCCAGCCTTATTAAGAAGATAACTCGACATTAAATTCTTCCTCATGGATGGTGTATAAAGCACATCTTTCAAAGTTAGAACCCTTCCAGAGGTGAATTTTAATTCAACCTCACCAGTTCCCATAATTTGGGTAGTATGGGAATCACCAAGCGTTATTGTTTTAGGCTCCTTAAAATGAGTATAAACTTTGAACCAATATTTGTCATAACAAACATGTCTATTGGCTCCAGAATCAGCCCACCATCCTTCAACACGTTGAACCATATAAATATCAGTTATCATGGCCACAAATGATTCTTCGGTAACATTAGCCTGAGGTACAGGTTCATGTTTCTGAAATTTGCAAAATCGAGCAATATGCCCACTTTTGCCACAAACAAAGCAAATTGCTCTTGATTGTTGAGAATATACTTGATTCTTATTCACTTGGCTTGGATTTTTCTTATGAGGTTTATTATTCTTTTTCATATAACTCTTCTTTGTCTTTAAATGACTAGTTTTAGGAATCTGACCCTTAGGTAAACTATCATTAGAAGAGATTAGATTTACCTTGGTGGATTTTTCATTGCCTTCTTGAATCAATGCATCTTGCCCTCTTGCCTCTTCCTCCACATGAATGCGAGTAATTAGCACTTCTAGAGAAATTTCTTTTTGCTTATGACGCATATTTTTCTGAAATTCTCTCCATGATGGTGGAAGCTTGTCAATTATACAGGCAACAATAAGATTGTCTCCAATCTTAATTTCTTCAGATGCTACTTCAGCTACTATCATCTGAAAGTCTTGTGCTTGCTCTACTACATATTTTCCATCTACCATTTGGAAGCGAAAGAAGCGACTTCCAGCATATTTTTTTGCTCCTGCTTCTTCAGTATCATATTTATTCTGCAAAGCTTTCCATATTTTCTTAACTGATGTGAAAGTAGTATCATAATAATCATAAAAATGATCAGCAAGACAATTTAAAAGATAGTACCGACATTTATACTCATCTTTCTCATACTTGTCAATTTTCTCTTGGTGTTCCATGAACTCCTCAATGCCCATGTTCTCAGTATCAATCTTCTTTGGGTTTTTTTTCTGTGAGGACATAAGCCACTTTGAGAAGATTAAGATAGAACAACACTTTTCCCTTCCATCTCATAAAGTGTGCTCCTTTAAATCGAAAGGCTTGTTGAGATCTGCAACATTCTCATTAGACTTCTCAATTGTAGACTCCATGATGAATCTCCTTAAAATTGTTGGGGGAATTACAAATAACAGAGGAAAAATGGAGTAAAAATTGAGATAAATATTGAGAAACAAACACGTGAACAATTAGGTTGAGGCGTGGGTCGTATCTCGCTCTCTTTAAGGAGATTCAAGCCCTCTGCGGTTTAATTTATTTATCAACCACCGGTGCAACAGTTCTTCTCTGGCCTGTCCCCTCTAGGATACAACAACTCAACTGAAACGTTGTGTAGCTCAAACCACTCTGCACTATGAAGTTGAGCTCAAAGCTCCACAACAAAGAACATCATTCTTTTGGACAATTGCTCTTAAAAGAGCATAGTAGAGAAATATGAGAATTTAGAGAGAAGTGAATATTGAAAATGTTGTGTGTTTGAGAGTGTGGTAAGAGAGGTATTTATAGGAGAATTTTAGATATAAGAATTTAATACAAAAATAAGTAATTAAATTGTAAAACTTTTAACCTCTCTTCAAATAAAGAACCAAAAACTTTCTTCTTTATTATATGAAACTCTCTCATTTAAAAAGATAAAACTTCTCTAAAATTAATAGTAAATATTAAAATGTAACAACAATAAATATGCTTAATTTAGATAGAATTTCACAATACAAATTTTTATGTGAATTTCACCGTACAAATTTGATTACTTTGATGTGACAAATAACATGTCCAAAATTTTTTAATAAAACGAGAGCTTCAAACCCGATTTCTAGTAGCATACATCACAGGTGGAGCTACAGGCTCAAAGATAATCAAACATATTTTTCTCCTCATGTCTAAATGTAAACATAAAACAAAACAATGATTATAATATTCACTTTTCACATTGAGAAACTAAATGATTATTATTTTGATATTAGTCCAAACTAGATAACATACATTTGAAAACGAATATTAAAAATGTTTTAAAGATATTTTATTGCTATAACTTGTAAACCAAACCTGTTAAAAAAAAAATGTAAAAATAAGCATAGTTCAGTAGTAATTGGTTTGTACCCTAGATTAAGAAGTCAGAGATTCGAATCTCCAATTCCAAATGATCTTGAATTTAAAATAAAAATAAAAAAATATCAAAGTAAGCATAGTTCAGTGGTAATTGATTTGTATCCTAGATTAAGAGGTCAGAGATTCAAATATCTAATTCTAAATGGTCTTGAATTTAAAATAAAAATAAAAATAAAAAAGGCTGTTGAATTATCTTGTGAGCTAAGGAGAAAAATTAAGACATAGGTATATTTGTTATATGGGTTTTTCTTTTTCAAATCCTAGATATATATTTTTTTACTTCAAATCCTAGATAATAAAGTCCACACACACACATATATAATCCCACGTGGTATGGGTTTTCATTATCCTACTAGGTGGGATATATATTTTCTTTTCAGTGGGAAAGAGAGATTTATTAATAATTTGAATACTAATAATGATTTATTGTAAAAAAAAATTACTATTTACATATCTATCTTAATATTTTAATATTAATTTTGTTTAGTTATTTAACTATTTAATTTTAATAATTTAATTAATTAAACACAATTTACTGTTTCTTAATTTATTTTTTAGCATTCTATATTACTTTAAACTTATATATTTTATGTTTTTTTTATTAATTTGAATTAAGTAAATAATTAATTAATATATTGAATAATATAGTTTGGTTAATATTAAGATTAATTATTAGCAATGTCTTATTAATTCATATCTAATTAATTAATTTTTATATCATAATAATTTTTTAGTTATTTAATTATTTGTTATTAGCAATTTAACTTATTTATACTTATTTCATTATTTATTAGTAATTATTAGTAATTATTTAGTAAATTAAGTACTTGATTAATATCTGAGTATAAAAAAATCATTTATCTTTTTTCTTTTAGTACAACAAATGTGGATGTAGATTTAAACCATTCACCAAATAAGAAGTATAAATATGCAGGTTGGTCCTAAATAAGTTGTGCTCATATTGACGTATTCTTGAATGAATGAATTAATATAATAATATATTAATTAACTTATGATTGATACTAAATGATTTAGTAACATTAATCTAGCTCTTTATGTCATATTAATTGATTAAATAAATAGAATTTTCATATGCAATATCTAAAACAAACACAAACATTTAGTCCTCTTATAATAATTATCTTTCTCATTGTTTAAAAAAAATCATAATTATCTTTCCTATTCAAACATAAATATTTAATATCTTAACAATTTAATACTCCACAGAATAATTCAGATCATTATAACTCACTCAGCGCTCTAAATAGACCTTAAAGGTTTGTTATTCATATCCATACAACAAAACCAAGAATCAAATAGACAGTCACGGTTTTCTTAAATTAATAGTGACATAAATTGATAAACAGATCAATTTTTCCTGAAATTTTATAAAAACAAAGTCATATAATATCAATTAATTATTCATTCTGTAACGTGAAACTAAATGGATTTGAGAGTTTAGATTTAATTTTTGGAAATAGATATATATTTCAATAATCCTATTAATTACACACCACATGAGTTTCTTAAAAATTCGACATTCTTCTTTTAATTATCCTTTGCAATTGAAGTCAAAATTGGGCTATATTCAAAACATTGGATAACTCACCCAGAAACAGCCTATGAAATATAGTTAATAAAGAAAAGAAAAAAAAGACTAATTTGATTTTTAAAGTCTAACTTTGGGGTTGCTTGAATAGGTTCAAAGTTTAGAAGATAAATATCATCAGATATTGTTTTAGAATAGATCATTAAATCATTCATCCAATAGGTGTAATGTTTTCACGTAATCAAACATTAAAATATAAAAGATTTGCTCAAAGTTATATGATGTGTTATAAGAGATATTTTTCTTCAAAATAAAAAATATTTGACGATGATAATGATCATTCATTCATACCACCTCCAATCACTTCGGTATAGACATCGACCAAAGTAGTACCAACTCAACAATTATGAAGCTAAGACATAAGCACGAAGTAAGCTCGGCCCCACACGAGATCAAGAAAAGTCATCTAGGTAGGAGAGTTATAGCCCGACTCAAGTGAGACTGAAAATAGCCTACCAAGTAAATTGTAGCTAAACCAAGTTGTTGATTTCAATATTATTGATTGAAGATTTATGTACAATACAAATGAATAAATATACAAGGGTTGAATACAAGAAAGGAAAGTAGCCTAATTTGCCTAAAATACAAAAATTAGCATAAATCATGTAATCATGTTAACACCCTCCCTCAAACTCAAGGTGGTAGAGTAACAACCAACTTGAGTTTGTGAAGCAACTGGGTGAAACGACCTGGTGAAAATGCTTTTGTGAAAATGTCAGCTGGTTGTTCTGTAGTGGAGATGGAACATAAGAGGACAATGTTGTTTTGGAGATGATAACGGATGAAATGACAGTCATTCTCAATGTGTTTGGTGCGTTCATGGAATACATCATTGTGAGCAATCTGGATAACACTGCGATTGTCACAATGAAGTATAGTGACAGACTGTTGAGGAGCGCCCATATCAGCAAGAAGCCAACGAAGCTATAGTAACTCAGAAGTAGCGTCAGCTAGTGTGCGATATTCAAATTCTGTGCTGGAACGTGAAACAACAGTTTGCTTATTACTTCGACAAGAAATGAGAGAATCGCCTAAGTTGAAGCAATAACTTGTGGTAGAACGTCGATCAGTGGGATCCCCAGCCCAATCGACATTAGAGTAGCCAGATAACACCAAGGATGACAGAGAAGATAACTGAAATCCATGACCAATGGTGCCTTTGACATAACGAAGAATACGGAGGATGGCAATAAAATGTATAGTCCGAGGAGCAGTCATGAATTGACTAACGATGTGAACAGCATATGCAATATCAGGGCGGGTCACAATTAGGTACATAAGGCTGCCAACAAGTTGTTGATACAGAGTGACATCTTCTAGAGGAACATCATCGAAAGGGGTAAAGCGAACGTTCGAATCTAGAGGTGTTGATGACGTGTTGGAGTCGGTATGACTAGATCGAGCCAAGAGATCATAAGCATATTTTTCTTGAGATAAATAAGACCCATTAGAGCGGGAGGAGACCTCAAGACCAAAGAAGTAGCTGAGTGGTCCCAAATCTTTCATCTCAAAGTGCTTCCCAAGATAACATTGTAAGTTAGAGATAGCTTGAGGATCATCACCTGTAATAATCATGTCATCAACATAAAGAAGTAGAAGAACCATACCCCGAGGAGTTTGACGTGTGAAGAGTGCAGTATCATGGGGACTAGAAGTAAACCCAAGTTGGGTAATGGTGGAACTAAACGTGGCAAACCAAGCTCGTGGAGCTTGCTTCAGGCCATATAAGGCTCGACAGAGAAGACACACTTTCTGAGGTGGAACAGAGGTACCAAGTGGTGGTTTCATATACACTTCTTCAGAAAGAGTGTGATAATTCTCAGTTATGAGGATTATTTAATCCTAAAACTAAGTTGTTCTTGTCAGTTTTGTGTATTTTGTTGAATAACGAGCAAGCTAAAATTAGCATTTATAAAATAAATTCATGCAAGCTTGTCGGAATATGGAAAAAGAAGAATTCAGTTGAAAAGATACAGGAAAGTTGGCTAAAATTGTTGTTTTTGTGCAGATTTGAAGAAATGAAGAAAATGCATATGAAATGCAATTGCATTTCCTTGGGAAGGCAAGGTGGTGAACAAGAGGGAAAATGCAATTGCATTTTCTAGACTTATAAATCAAAGCGAAATTTACGGAAATTTACTAAGATTTACGAAGATTGCTCGATTTATGGGAGAATTTCCAGCCTAATCTCACGCCCCAACGTCTACCCAAGAAGTAAGGAGCCCAAGATGGAAAGAAAAAGGCCTCGGAATATCTATAAAAGTGGAGGAAGAACGAAGACATAGGGCGTTCGGTTTTTGCACTCTATTTTCTAGGTTTATTTCTGCTATTTTTCATGTTCAGGTAGCAAGCTACAGCTTATCATTTTCAACATTTCGTTTCTGTATTTTTTCTCTTTAAATTTTGAATTTGATCCCTCCTCAACGAAGGTTTAAGGAGTTAAAGATCCAATTGCCCGTGAAGGGATTTTGGTTCGATCAAAGCAAGAAATTTTCATGAGTTTTGTTACTTTGTTTTGTCAATTCCATTATGTTGTAATTCTTCATTTTCTGCTTGAGTTTAGTTTTAAAGATCTTCTCTATTTTATTCGATTTTCTTGTATGAACTATTGAATCCTAGGTTTCAATTTCCTTCATCTCTAATAATAAGTTTGTTAATTTCTGAAATTTTCACTTAGTTTGATTCTTCCCGTAGCTTCATCTTCGAAATTTCTAGGCTTAAATATTACAAGCATTTCCTTGAACTTTTGTTTTATAATTCTTTTGTGATTTTTCTGCTAATGTACTGCAATTGAAGTTTTGGTGGAGATTTAGAAAAAGGGTAATGAATGTGTTGTCTTTGAATTTCAAATGAAATTGGTTTTGTGAGTATTTTGGGTTATTTAATTAGATTCACATCAATAATTTCCTATCAAATTTATGTTTGTTTTGTCCATTATACGAAAGCTAATTTCTGAATTTTGGTTATTAATTATGAGATTTATAGCAATTGAATTTTGGGTTTTCATTTCTTCCATAATGAGCTAATTCCTCCTTAGGGATTCAAGTTAGTGAATGCCCTAGAGGAGAGATGTAAAGCTTAAAATCATATTCAATCTAGTTAACACTCGAGACTTTGTTTGTTTTTGTTGAAATAACGTGGGTAAACCTAGCTGGTCAACTAGTGATTGTTTGTCAAGCTTGAACTTAATACTGAAAGGGTTAAGAGAAAACGGATGTCACAAGAGCAATGTCACAAGGAAAAGACTTAGACATAAGTCCTGAACATCGACCTTAGACATAGGGAGAGACTCCAAAATCACTAGAATTGTGTGCAAGATTATCTAAGTTAGATTAGCCATAGAAATATAGGTTTAATCACTTAGCCTCCTAACGATTTTGAAGCAAAATTAAATAGGAGTCGAATTCGGTTTACTTAGTTCTCTTGTGTTAACTATGATTGCAATTGCATTTTCAGTGGCATTTCTTTCCAAAATGGCATAAGCAACTTGGATCCCATTTTTCTTAATTATTGACTTTTCGTTAATTTCCTTAGCATAAACAACCACTCAAGCATTTTTACACCATTGGTTACCGCAATTGCATTTTGCGAACAAATTTTGTGTCATCTTAGTAGATTTTGTTAAAACCTCGTTCCCTTGGGTACGATACTCTGGAGTACTTCCAGTTTTCTTTATTACTTCGATCACGTGCACTTGCGTGTAGCAAAGGTCGATCAGAGTGCCATTGAGAAATGCATTTTTAAAGTCCATCTGAAGAATGGGCCACTGTTTAGTAGCTGTGATAGCTAAAAGACTACGAACATATGACATTCTAGCAACTGGTGCAAATGTCTCTTCATAATCAATACCGTATTCCTGAGAGTAGCCTTTTGCGACAAGACGGGCTTTATATCGTTCAATGGATCCATCAGTGTGTGTTTTGATCTTGTAAACCCACTTACAACCAATAGGTTGTTTGCCAGAGGGTAGATCTACGTAGTCCCAAGTATGAGACTTTTCTAAAGCCTGTAGTTCCTCATTCATTGCTTGCTGCCAAAGAGGGTTAGTACTGGCCTCATGATAAGATGAAGGTTCAATCAAAGACATAATGGTGGAAAAGCAATGATAGTCCTGGAGATGATGGGGAGTTTCTCTTACCGGAGTGGAGCGACGAGCGGTGGTGATAGGTGCAGGTTTAGGTTCCACAAAGGAGACAAATGTCGGATTTGAGATAGGAGAAGCAACAGCGGATTGATCAAGCTCAGAGATATACGAAGGATCGAGAGATGCAACTAGATCATTAGAAGCCAATGTCGAGTCTAGAGGAGCAGAGTCAGGGGCTAGGTGATCAAGGTCGAGGGCACTGGGAAGATCAGACGAAGGAAAAAGGTCACTGGAAAGATTAGTGAAAAATGTTTGGGGACTAGAGAGAGAGGCATGGAAGGAGGAGAGACTGGAGAACATACTATGTTCCCAAAAGGTAACATGTCGAGAGATACGTAACCTTTTGGAGATAGGATCCCAACAACGAAAACCCTTGTGCTCAGTGTCGTAGCCAAGAAAGCAGCATAGGAGAGCACGTGGTTCAAGTTTGGTGTTGAAGGAGGACAAAACAAGCACAACAAAAAAACTTTAAGATGAGAATAAGAAGGAAGAGTACCATATAAGCGCTCAAAGGGAGATATATTCTGAAGAATTGAGGATGGAAGACGATTGATGACATGGAGAGAGGTGAGAGTGACCTCCCCCCTAAACTTCTTAGGGCAGGATGCAGAGAGAAGCTGGGCACGAACATAATCTAAAATATGGCGATGTTTGCGTTCTGCTCGTCCATTTTGTTGAGAGGTGTGCGGGCATGAGCACTAAATTAAGGTGCCCTGTTGGGTAAGAAATGAGAGAAGGCTAATCCTTATACTCCATGGAATTATCTGTGCGAAGAATTTTGATGGTTCGAGAAAATTATGTTTGGACCATATTGGCAAAAGCAATATAAAGTTGAGATAAGGCAGAGCGAATCATCAATAAAGAGAACAAAGTAATGATAGCTACTAATAGTAGGAGTAGGTGTAGGGCCCCAAATATCAGAGTGAATCAACTCAAAAGGAGTGTCACATGAAGATGATGAAATAGGAAAAGACAAAGCAGGTTGTTTTGCAAGTTTACAATTTAAACAGTCAAAGGGAGTAAATTTTGAGACATTATTTAAATTGCCAACTAACTTGCAAAGTTTGTTAGAGGAGGCGTGACCATGGCGAAGATGCCATTGATACATGGTAGAATCAGTGACAGAGGCAGAGATCGATGGAGAAATAGGGAGCTGAAGAGATGTGAGCTCGCTCAAACAATCGTACCATTTTGCGTCCTGTACAAACTATCTGTCCTGTTTGCGGATTTTGAACCTGACGACCATTAGGAGAAAAAGAAACAGTAAGGCCAAGGTCACATAGTTGACCAACTGAGACAAGATTAAAATTCATATTAGGGACATGGTAGATATTGGGAAGAGTGCAAGAGGATGTCACAACAGTACCGATATGGGAAATAGACATATAATTTCCATTAGCAACGTGAATAGGGGGAAGTGAAGGAGCAGGAGTTGGGGAAGAAAAAACTGAAATATCAGAGGTCATGTGATTGCAATAAGCGGAGTCAAGAAGCCAAGAGTTACCTGATGTGACTGCAAAGGCAAGAGAATTGGAGGAGATTACATGTTTCAGTAAAGTTTGAAGGTCACTGATGGGGAACCTACGGTGAGGAGGATCATCAGAGGAAGAAGTAGCAGCAACAATAGATGAGGAGGAACCGACTTTAGATAAGTTCTTTGGTTTGGTGGATTCACCTAGAGGACGAAGTGGTCGAGTAGGGAAATTTTCCAAAATGTGACCACGTTTGTGGCAATATCTGCACTCAATTGTAGGACAATTAGCAAATTTATGACCATGTAATTTTCAATTCGTGCAAACAAGAGATTCATAAACGTCTTCCATTAGATCCAATGAACAATTGAACTAAATTAGCTTAATTGATTTGAACCAGATAGATGGAATCGAACAAAGCTGAGAACCACAATAAAACCAAACCAAATGAGCGAACCGAACCGGTCTGGGCTTTCTTTACTTGGGCTGAGTGGTCTTCTTCACGCGGTGTGCTGCGATTTTTTTTTTTTTTGTGAGAGGTTGAAAGTTAAACTGAATGCGAGGAACGGCTGGTGAATCAGCGAACGAATCTACGATCTGAACTACGATGTTCCGAAAGACAAACGACGGCGAAGGTTGTGAACAAAGATCTGTGCGGTGGAGATCGGCGACAGTGAGGGTTTCGCACAGATCTGAGTTGTGGCAAGGGAGTGCTTAGGTTTGCATAGGTGATCTGAGAAGGACGAGGTAGAGGCAAATCTGAGAAGGTATTGGGCATATTCGGTGGGCAGGTCTGGTTTCGCTGGAGATCTGCGCATATTTGGGGTCGCTGAGTGGAGGTCTAATTTTGCGAACGCCGGAGATCTGAGGTTGCGAGGCTGGAGATCTGAGGTTGCGGACGTCGGAATTTCAGGAGGTTGGAGAAGGGATTGGGTAGATTCAGGGGGGTTGCGAACGCCGGAGTTTTGCTATGCATGGGTCGCCGCCAGTGGGCATGGCCGAAGAAGAAGAAGATGGACAGATGGGGTTATTTAGGTATAGGTCTCTGATACGATGTTGATTTCAATATTATTGATTGAAGATTTCTGTACAATACAAATGAATAAATATACAAGGGTTGAATAGAAGAAAGGAAAGTAGCCTAATTTACCTATTTCTAATTTGCCTAAAATACAAAAATTAGCATAAATCATGTAATCATGTCAACACAAGTAAAACTATAAGTCACATGGATAGAAGAATTTGAAGTTGATCCAAGTGATACAAAGACAACCTACCTATTTCAAGTAAGTTGTAGCTCGATCAAGTGAGATTGAAAGAAATGCATCTTGCGTAAGCGAGTTATAGTCCAACAATGTGAAATTGGGAAACCACTTTTCTTGAACTTATGTGGGTTGTAGCCCAACTGAATGAGATAAGATACTTGGCCTAAATCTTAGCAGATAAGTACGACCTATATGAGATTAAGTGCTTGTATATTTAGATCTTAGTTCAAAGCGAGTTTAGCTACTTGTCAACTCATCTCAAGTTCAAGAGACATAAAGGGCTTGAGCCCAAAGAGGCCACATCACGAGTACATTTAATTTCTTTGCTGACTTTTTTTTCTTTTGTAGGGTCAATGGAAAGGCAAAAAGTCCCACATTAATGAGATAGTATCTTACAAAAATGAGATGCTTCACGTGATTGCCAAGTAGTATGTATCCGAATCCAAATGCAATCCAATCACGTTAATATAATTCTAAACACAAAATTAAAATCACTACTTTTTCTACGTTTATTTGGAGACATTTATATCACTTCACTATTTTACTGTCGATTAAACGGAGAGGGAAAAAAAAAAACTCAATTAGTAGAGTTCAATGAGCCAAACTTTGATCTGATTTGTAAGGTAGCTACACTCAAATTGATTTTTAAAATTAAGATATATTAAATTTCAATTTATAGATTATTAATAGAATTTGAATCAACCTCGATCTAGTCTCTCTTGATAAGGACAAGAGGCCTCCACATATCTCTACAATGGTATGATATTGTCCACTATAGGCATAAGCCCTCATGACTTTGCTTTTGGTTCTCCCAAAAAGCCTCATACCAATGGAGATAATTGTCCTCACTTATATACCCATGATCACTCTCTTTCCTAGCCAATGTGGGACATTTGTTTGCACTCCTAACATCTCTCACTCTCTATAAGCCTCCAAATAGAAGTTTTTCATGCACTAAAAATTCTCACAAAAGAGTGAAAAAAGAAAATGTAATTTTACACCAATATAGTTCTTGATATAGCCAAAAAAAAATTATTCAAAGCCTACTCAAACATTAAGAAAAAAAGGAAGCTCATTCTATGGTATATCATGTGATTATTACACACAAGTTATACAATGAAGTTGAAAATTTACAAAAATAAATAACAAGTAAACAAACCATAAAGGAATTCCCACATAACTCAAAATTGTGCCTTACCTTTTTAGATGAGGCTCAAATCAACTTCCTTATTTTTTCCTCTCTATTTTTTCTTACTTAAATTCTTACCAAAGTACTAACATTTCTTCCTCTCTTAAACATATCAATGATTTTTTTCTACAAATTCTACAAAAGAAAAGAAAAAGAAAAAAAAAACACACACACACACAACTACCAAATATCACATCATAAATAGATAGAAAGATATTGCGCTTACATATCGGTGTATAATTTTTACCTTTGCATATAAACTTCAATTTATGTTTAAATTGAGTCTATTTGATGATTAAGTTTTATAATCTTATACTATATATATTATAATAATTACAATAACTAAAAGACACGTCTTAGAATAATTAATTTTCTTTTCTTTCTCTATTAAACTTACATTTGTACGTTGACCTAAATATCTTGAATGTTATGTAAACTTCTTAGTATGAACATAATCATTTTTAGAAAAGGAATACATCTTTATCATACAATAAAAAGAATTGCACATAAATGCATCTGCATTATTAATAATATATATAAATATTCACAAATGCAATAGGTCAATTGGGACATTAAAATAATTGTGTTAGAAAGATGCCAAAATAGACTTTGGATTTTTTTTTTCTTTTCTTTTTTTTTTTTTTTGTGAAAACAATAGACTTTGGAAGCAGTTGACTTGATGAATCTGGGTTGTAAATTTGGTATATTCCAATAGATGCCCTCAGGGGTATTTCTGGAATTTGGACTACTTCACTTATAAAAAGAGCCCTTTCATCTTCATCTTCTCCATCCCATCATCAAGGCTTACCAGTGTCTGACATTTTCCAGAAATTTCAGGTTCTCTCTCTCTTCTTTCTAATTTTGGTTCATGGGAAATCATTACTCACTTTTTATAAGTTATAAGTTACAACTTTTCCTTTTGTCTTTTTTATCTTTAGAAATCAGGTTGCCCATTAATAGTTTTCATATTCTATAGTTAAAATTTTGTTTGGATCTATGTAATTTAGATTTGTTTCTTCTTAGTCCCTATGTTTTAAATATTTTAGTCCATTTTTATCTCTATATTTTTAAATGTCTTTAGCTCTAGTACTTTCAATGTCTCAAAATTTGTCTCCACAGTTCATTTATAATTAAATGTTGCTAAAAATATTTAGTCCCTAAAAGTTATTTTTGCCTAAAAATGTGGCAAACACATATTCCTATTGTGCCATTTATTGAATGAAAATTATTATTATTCTTTTGTCCAGTAAGATAAAAATTAACTTCAAACTAACAATAAAGACTATTTTAAGATATATTGAAAGTATATGAACAAAATTTGTACATTTGAAAGTACAATAACTAAAATAAAACAAGTTTCAAAGTGCATAGACCAAAATGTTATTTTAACCTTTTATTCACTTTGTAGTGATACTTTTAAACTTTTCTTCAAATTTTAGAAACTAAAAAACTTATATTGGAAAAACTAATTCTGAAATTGGAAATATGGTTAACTAGTAGTTTGTTAGTATTTCTTCTTAATCTTTTGTTTCCCTTTCTTTCCAAGTTCAAAACCATTATTGTGGAAGCTTTTGGTCCATTTTTAATTAATCTCCTAATTATGATTATAGTTAGCCCATTGATCACTTCTTTTTTTTTTTCCTCTCCATTATTCAAAAAACTAATGTTAACTTTATAAAACTGAAAAGGGGAAAAATAAATATAAAGCATTTTTTAGTCCAATTACGAGGATGTGAAATTGAACTATATCAACTTTATAAATGGTAATATGTGTCTTATCCACTAAATTATATTTGGATTAACAAAAAATGTAAACTCTGAGAGGAAATCAATTCAAATCCAAAATTTTAGAATCTTTTAAAATTTAAATATTGCAGAGTTGGGTTGTCATCTAATAAAATTGGTTGAAATGTGGGTAAGGTAGACTGACTATATATTTATTAAATGAATTTAAAGTTTTTATTTATTGATTTGTTTTTGACTAAATGAGTTTGAAATTACGTTGATGTGTTTATTTTGATTTTTATATAGCCATTTGAATTATTATTTTTTTAATTATGAAATCAGTTCAAGATATTTACTTCATAAAATATAAATATATGCACTATCTTTCCATCTACTCCAAATATTAAAGAGCACCTGCACGTAAGTTTTGTACTCCAACCACGTGGCACAATCTTATGGTGTCATGTGACATTTTTTTTTAATTTTTAAGTTTTTATAAAGCTATTTTTCATTTTTTTTCTTTTAAATCTTTATAAAGCCTTTTAAATTTCTTTTTTCTTTTTCTTCTACGTTTTTTCCTTTCTTTTTTTTTTTTTTCTGCTTTTTGCATTTTTTTTCCTCTTTCATTTTTTTCAGATTTGTAATTTATGCATGAAATCAGTCCAAAATTAATTTTTCAATCAATTGTACACCTAATTATATATCCAATTGCACATAATTATGTATTTGGTGCAATTATTTTTTTTCATGATTTTTATCAATTGTACAGCTAATTACATATATTTATATATTTTTACTATTATCATAAAAAGTCAAATTTAGCAACAATTATTCAAAATCTAATGTCAATCGGCCAATCCACTCTGCAAAAATTAGAAGTTTGAATCCACACACCCTAAATTACAAGACATTTAATAACTAGTCAATTGAAATTAGAAACTATATCTATATTTATGAATTCCAAAGTAAATATATTTAGTTATTCAAATGATTATTTTTTTTCAATTAGAAAAATATTATTATTGTTATTTTAAGCCTTCAATTTTCAATTGATTAGTGATGAAAATTTAGAGTGTGTTGGCTGATTGACATTAGATTTTGAATAACTGTTGCAAGATTTGACTTTTGATAATAATAGTAAAAATATATTAATATATGTAATTAGATGTATAATTGATTAAAAACAATAATTCTAGATTGATCTCGTACACAAATTAAAAATCTAAAAAAGATAAAATAGAAAGAAAAAAAGCCCAAAAAACATTAAAAAAAAAGTAAAGAAAAAAACATAAAAGAAAAAGGGGGGAAAAATGAAGAAACGGCATTTAAAATAAAATAAAAAAATACCACGTTTGCTCAATATTAAAATACTCTAAATTTCTGTCTCCATCGTATTTTTTAAGTAAAGGGTTTGATGAACTCAAAAAAAAATAATAATAATAAGTAAAGGGGTTTGAACAAAAATGATTAATTATTATTATATATATATATATATATATATATATATATATATATATATATGTAAGCAATCAATAGCGTAGTCCTTTTCTATTATTTATTTTTTGTCTGAATCAATAGTTACATCATCTGCTTAGCCATATGAAAATGATGTTTTATATGCTTATAAAGTAAATAACAAAAATCTTGGCACAATATGGATAAGTTAGATCACTTCAACCATAGGTTTCTTGATTGATAGCTTTCCAGAAATTTTGATATTAGAAATTTGAGCTATTTTTCAGTTTTTAAAAACTAATTTTAAGAATTGTGATTCAATCATTGTTGTGTAAATCAAATTCAATATTAGTTTTCTCAATTTTGAAAGCCTGTTGGGTTTTTTTTATTTTTATTTTTATTTTAAAAAAATGAATTATAGCTGAAGTTTGAAAACTAACAAAAATTAGTTTTAAATAGTATGTTTTTGTTTTTAAAATTCGGATAAATTTTTTAAGGTTTTCTTTCTTTCTTTTTTTTTCCCCTAAAAAAATGTGTTATTAATTTTCAGATTCTTAACTTTTAAAAATATAAAAAGAAACAAAATAAATTCATTATAAACACAAATAAATTCATTATTAAAAAGTTAAAAGCAGAGATCTTAGTAAATAAACATAGTTTCAAAAAGATAAATATATAATGTGAACCACATGACCCTAGCCAAATTTGTTGCCAAAAATAATTCGCTAAATATATGTTTCAATCCTCAACCTGTGTATTTTCGTAATTTAGTTTTTATTGTCTTAACATTTTTAATTAGGTTTTTTATAATCTAACAATCAATTATATCAAAATTACATAACATGATTCTTTGTAAGTTGATATAAAATTTTGAATATGAATTAGGCCATCTAACTCACTTAAGAGATGAAAAATAAAAACTTTGGTCTTCTCTTGAAAATGTAGAACATAAATTAGAAGTTAATCTGAAGCTTAACTAGTTAGGTCATATACTATCGACCAAAAAGTTAAATAATGTTCGAATTTCCTCACCTCACATGTTGTTGAACTCTAAGCATAGTTCATCGGTAATTAACATGAACAACTTTTACTTCTTAATGGTCCAAAAGAAAATTTTTATTCTTCAGCCAACTCAACAATGTACCTTGCGATTGCGACATAAATTTATTATTAAGACCCCATTTGATGACTATTTCATTTTTAATTTTTAAACTTAGAGTGAGAATTAATATTTATAAACTTAATTTTCAAAAATCGAAAACTAAATAGTTATCAAAGGCTAACTAATCTCCCTACCTCTAAATGTTGTTAAACTCAAAAAAAAAAAAATTGTCTACATGTCAACATTTCCATTAACATTTTTACATGAGTTTGATATTGACATAAGAGGCGTACAAAATCGATAAAATATTAAGAAAATAACAACAAAATATAACTCAATTATTTTAACTTATTTAAAATGTGTAAAATTATTATTTATTACTTTAAATATACTTTTTGAATTTTTTGTTTTTAAAATTTTTCCCGAACATCACATATTATCCATATTTCCGTGACCATAAAACATTTTCTTTTCTCCTGCAAATTTCAGTCGACCGGAGAAGAAGAAGACGACCACCACCACCAAAAAATGAGTCAACAACTGGGAGTGCTTAGCGCACTCGATCTCGCAAAAACCCAATGGTACCATTTCACTGCAATCATCATCGCCGGAATGGGCTTCTTCACCGACGCCTACGATCTCTTCTGCATATCAATCGTCACCAAGCTCCTCGGCCGAATCTATTACCACGTCAAAGACTCCCCTAGACCCGGATCCCTCCCTCCCAACGTCGCCGCCGCCGTCAACGGCGTCGCCCTCTGCGGCACCCTCGCCGGCCAACTCTTCTTCGGCTGGCTCGGCGACAAGCTCGGCCGTAAAAAAGTCTACGGCATTACCCTTATTCTCATGGTCATCTGCTCCATCGCTTCCGGCCTCTCCTTCGGCGACTCCCCAAAAGGAGTCATCGCCACTCTCTGTTTCTTCCGATTCTGGCTCGGCTTCGGCATCGGCGGCGACTACCCTCTCTCCGCCACCATCATGTCCGAATACGCCAACAAAAAAACCCGCGGCGCCTTCATCGCCGCCGTCTTCGCAATGCAAGGCTTCGGAATTTTAGCCGGAGGAATCGTCTCCTTAATCGTCTCCTCCGCATTCAACAACCGCTTCCCAGCGCTGCCGTACAGCGACGACAAGGACGGCTCCACCGTCCCGCAGGCCGATTACGTGTGGCGAATCGTCGTGATGTTCGGCGCAATACCGGCCGCATTAACTTACTACTGGCGGATGAAAATGCCGGAGACGGCGAGATACACCGCCCTGGTTGCCAAAAACGCAAAACAAGCCGCCGCCGACATGTCGAAAGTGCTGCAGGTCCATCTCGAAGCCGAAGAGGAAAAAATCGCAACAGAATCAAATCAAAATCATAACCGCTTCGGTTTATTCTCTCACGAATTCGCGAAACGCCATGGGCTCCACTTACTGGGGACGACCACCACCTGGTTTTTATTGGACATAGCCTTTTACAGCCAAAACCTCTTCCAGAAAGACATTTTCACCGCCATCGAATGGCTTCCACCGGCGGCGACGATGAGCGGATTAGAAGAATGCTTCAAAATCGCAAGAGCCCAGACGCTAATCGCCCTCTGCGGGACAGTTCCGGGCTACTGGTTCACCGTCGCCTTCATCGACTACATCGGAAGATTCATAATTCAATTGATGGGATTCGTGATGATGACGATCTTCATGTTTGCTCTGGCGTTTCCTTACAATCACTGGAAGGAGAAGCAGCACAGAATTGGGTTCGTGGTGATGTATTCGTTGACGTTCTTCTTCGCGAACTTCGGGCCGAATTCAACGACGTTTATAGTGCCGGCGGAGATATTTCCGGCGAGGCTGAGGTCGACCTGCCATGGGATATCGGCGGCGGCAGGGAAGGCCGGGGCGATTGTTGGGGCATTTGGGTTTTTATATGCGGCGCAGAATAAGGATCCGGCGTTGACGGATCCGGGTTACCCGCCGGGGATCGGAGTGAAAAATGCGTTGATTATGTTGGGATGTGTAAATTTTTTGGGGGCTTTGCTTACTCTGTTGGTGCCCGAATCGAAAGGGAAATCGTTGGAGGAGTTGACGGGAGAGAATGAAGGGGAGGAGAATGGAAATAGAACTATACCTATGAATGTCTGATTTGGATTTCAATTGGTTTTTTTTTTGGTCTTTTTGTGTGTGTTTTTTTGTTCAGTTTAACATTGCAGGGTCGAGAATTGAACCATCATCAGGGTCGAGAATTGAACCATCATCGAAAATCTTCAAATAGGAATTGGTGTTTGAACTATGTTCGAATTGTCACAAAACCTTTATGTTGTATGATGATGATGTAATTTGTATTTTGTATAAATGGATGGGTTGGATGGTGTGTTGAAGTTTTTTAACTTTGTTTATTGGTATGTTAGATTTCCGACAAAATGTAGACACTTTGACATTTCCATTCTATTATAGAAAAATAGATGAAACGTAACAAAAATATCACTATTATAGATATGTTATTTTTGAAATTTTAACTTGGGTTAAAATGAGTGATCAAATGTTTATTTATTAATTTAAATATTTTATTAAAATATCATTTTGGTACTTAGGCTTTCATGTTCATTCCAAATTAGTTCTTGTACTTTTAAATGTTTAAATTAAGTTCTTATACTTTTAATAAATCTTAAAATTAGGTTTTTTCATCGTTAGTTTGAAGTTAATTACGCAATGTGAATATGCTTTCAAATTTTATAAAGAGAAGGTTGATAAATTCTAATTATTTTTTGAAAAAAATTAACCACAAACTAATTGGACTAATTTTAAAATCTATTAAAAGTACGAAGACTAAATTTAAATATTTAAAAATATAGATACTAAAATAGAATAAATGTTAAAGTGTAGGGACCTAAATGATATTTTAACATAAATATTTTTATGAATTTTTTATTTTAATAATTTTCTCAGAAATATTATACACCGATCATTGAATAGGACATCTTCATGTCTACTCTACCCATGAGGAAGAAAAAATGAAAAGGTTATTTTTTTCTTTGCAAAATGAATAGGAAAAAAAAAAAAGAACACGCCCAGTGGGACTCGAACCCACAATCGCCTGATTAGAAGTCAGACGCCTTATCCATTAGGCCATGGGCGCTTTTTGTTTGTAAAGCATTAATCATCATACATAGATATCTATAAATAAGGCTAAATATGTCCACCGTCATAATTTCTTAGATTATTCTCAATCTGGTATTTAATCTTCTAAAAAACTCTCAAATTTACTTTTAATGATGTTTTTTTAGTTAAACAACTGGTATAATGATCGAATCTTCAGCCTTAAATAAGATAATATACATTTATCTACTGAATAATGCTTTTATGGACCTATAAAAATATCTTTTAAACTTTGTTAGTAGATTGTTGATGTTTCATTAAATTACTATTTTATTAACTTATTTGGACACATGAAATATATCACATTTACACGTAGCATTCAAGACGAACAAATTTTGTTGATGGGTTAGTCAGATTTTGCTTATGGACAATTTGAGTCTCAAAATGACCTAATTGAGAATTTTAAAAGATTAAAGACCAAGTTGAGAATTATCTAAAAGTATTTGTATTTATTTAGCTTTAAAAGTAGTTGTAATTATTTATTAAATATAATAAAAATAAGAGAAAAATACATTTTAGCAAGTCTTTGAAATTTAACTTAAGTTACATTTGAGTCGCTGAGTTTTCGAACTTAACATTTTAGCATCTTACTTATTGAAATTGTTAATTTTTTTTTTTTAAAAAAAAAAATCATATGATAAACAATGATTTGGAATACATTTCAATTAGAGATGTCCACGGGGCGGGGCGGGGCCGGGGAATGGATTCTCCCTCCCCGTCCCCTCCCCCCATTTCATTCCCCGTCCTCGCGAAATTCCCCGTTTAATTTCGCGGGGATCGGGGCGGGGATTTCCCGCCGGGAATTCACGGGGATCGGGTTCCCCGCGGGGAATTTTTCCCCGTTCTTTTTTTTTTATCTTTTTTTTTTAAAATTTATTCTCAACCATAATAAAAATTATTTCTAAATGAATAATTTTCAATATAATTCTATTTAAAGTAAATGTTATAAAATTTCCTAATAAAACAATAATATACCATAAGTAAAAATACTATAATGTCGAAACAACTTAATTTCTAAAAATTCAAATTTCAATATTACAACATAGACTTTAATTTTTTTTTATAACGAAATAGTCTTAAACTAATTCCTACTATAGTTTTTTTTTTTTAAAAAATTCTATTTATAGGTTATATATATATATATATATATATATATATATATATATATATATATATATATATATATATATATATATATATATATATATATATTATTAATCGGGCAATCGGGGTGGGGCGGGGGCGGGGAATATATTCCCCGTCCCCGTCCCCGTTTAGCCAACGGGGAAAAAAACTTCCCCGCTCCCTCCCCTATTCCCCGTGTAATCGGGGATTCCCCGCCCCGTTCGGGGCGGGTCCCAGCGGGTTAAATGGACATCCCTAATTTCAATAAAGATGGTTAGACATACCCATTTCTTCAACAAAATGCACTATTTTTTTTAGTTCAACAACATGTGGAGCTAAAAATAGTTTACTATGACATTTTGACCGAAGAGATATGCATTAATATGCTTAGGTTGGCCAATGAAATACCATGTCACATTTAATGTCCCTGTGCGCGTGCGCGTGCATACACTTATTTATTGAGAACATAATTTAAGATTCTCTACATATGATTCAGCTACTACCCTTGTTTTTTTATTTTTTATTTTTTTTTTGTTTGTTTTTTTGTTTGTTTCTTTTGAGTTCAACGATAATTGGAATTTGGAAAATTCGAACCTCTGACCACTTAGTCAAGATACATGCCAATGCCAATTACCATAACTCAACTTTGGCAGCTACCATCCTTGTTAGAATCTATAATTATCCATTTAAAATGATCTTTAATTTATCTTTCCCAACTACTACTATCATATTTAGGTAGTATTAATGAGTTATTGACTTTTCAAATCCGTTACTAAAATTATGCAATCAAATTCCAATTAATAAATAGTAATATTTAACATACTGATATAGCAAACGTAATAAACAATTCCTAAGATTGGTTTTTTGAAAAAATTTCATGATTGAATTAATAATTTAATGGTAAAACACCGTTTTGGTCTCTATATTTTGAGTTTCATTTTATTTTAGTCTCTACATTTTTAAATGTCTAAATTTAATCCTTGTACTTTCAATAAATTTTAAAAATGGTTGTATTGTTAGTTTGGAATTAGTCTAACATTAAAGAAAAAAAAAGATTTTTTTCTCTCTCCTTCATCTTTATTTATGGTTTCTCCCCTCTTTTCTCCTTCCTTACTTCTTCAACCACCACTCCTCATCACTATTTCTGGTTTCTCCTTACATCTTCAAACTGAATTCATGTAGTAATTTTCAAAATTTTTGTACTAAAAAAACTAAGAGAATTATATCTTTTGCAACAAATATAGTTCCAGCACATATTGACCATTAAGGTCCTCCATATTAGATTTAGATTAAAATATGTTATGTTTTCAACCATTTGATGAAATTGCTGAAATTATTGTAAGATTGACCGGCTTCTTCCACGACTGTTTTCTTCCGTTTTTTAATTCTCTGTTTCAATTCTTCATCTCCAAGGTGCCTCTCTACCTTCCCTTTAATCTCTTCTGTTCTTGTGATCATTCCATCTTCATCTTCGTTCAATTTCAAACCCACCTTCCACATATCACAAATGTAGCTCTCATTAAGAAATTGGTTGGCGAAGTATTCCATTGCTGAGGCTTTCAAGGTTCGAATTCCCATTAGTTATTTGAACAGTCAACAAAATTCTGAGGCTCGAAACAAGATTCCCTTCTTTAGTTCAATGAAGAAGACGAAGTATTCTCTGTTTCCAACTCCCCAAAGCACCAAAATCTCAGTTTAAAAATCCGACTTTCAACCCATTTTGAAGAGAACCCAAGAAAGAAAAAAATTTGAGCTTTTCATTCTGTCTGTATCTTCAAACACTTCGACCCATTTTCCGGCAAGGAAGCGTGCAGACAAAGAATAGGCCAGCGACCTCGTAGCCTTCCAGTACCCAGATCCAGATGTCGATTTCTGGTTTAATTTGTGGTGGTGCAGTGGAGGGAAATAGTGATGGGGAGGGGTAGTCGAAGAAGGGAGGAGAAAAGGGGGAGAAACCAAATATAAAGATGGAGAGAGAGAGTTAAAAGAAAGAGAGAAGGAGAGAGAAAGCTTGAAGAGAGAGAAAAATTCTTCTTTTTTCATCGGACTAACTCCAAAGTAACGGCAGAGACTATTTTTTAAATTTATTGAAAGTACAAGAATTAAAATTGGACATTTAAAAGTACAAGAACTAAAATCGAATGAACGTATATTTTACCTAATTTAATACAAAAGAGAGATTTTCCTGGATTTTTCTGATAATGGATAACAAGCCAAAACATTGGCACTTTGGTGTAATCAGGCTTTATTCACCAAACTAATTCTAATTCATCTGGAAGATAATTCAACATTTTTCTTGAGAATTTGTTAATGAATTTTTCTGATAAATTTCACTATTAGCTCAATAATTAATGCATTAATCACCTTCTATAAAGGTTGAAGGTTCATCCCCACTCCTATCTTTGTAATGTAATATTTTAAAAATTAAATTATTAATTTAAGAAGGACAAAGCCTCAATAACCTCCATGTCCTTGTAACCCTCCTTGCCACAGAAGCTTATTAACCAATCTAATTATTTTTTGTTTCCAAAAATTCTAGATTTTTTTTTGAAGAAGACGTTTTTGTCCTCCGTAATCACTTACAAAATTAATCCAAACACACCCTTAATCTTCAAGAAATTGTTCACAACAATATTTTGACGTGCACAAGCAATTCTATATATACATACATTAGCAATTCATGCAATGCAACGAAATCTAATCGGACAATCACCTAAGAATATAACATTTTGACATCAAGAAACACAGAACTATTGATATTTCAAGTTCATCATAATTTAAATTCAAGACATGAGATATTTGAATCTACAAATTCTACAAATTTCATTCGAAAGCTTCAATTATACATGAGACTCATCACCATGGGTCTTCACTAGCAAGCTAGCAACTAACTGTTTTGTGAAATGCATCTTATATCTCAGTTACAGTGACTACAATCTGCTTCCAAAAGTAACCGACCCAAATTTGAATGATATATGATGCAATACTATGACATGGTCGAGATACTCAAGAGGACTTGAAGGAATTACAATGGCTAACTGCACATATTTGGACAAAGTTGCAAAAATAGTTGTGTACACTTTTATGTATTATGAGTATATTTGATTATATGTACAGATAGATGGAAGAAGGCATCTAAACTCAGTACCTTAGACATCGAAAAGTGTACCAAACATCGGTGCGCACGAGCTACCAATCGTTGTAGTAGATCTATTGTCATTTAGTGCAGATGTGTAACCATTATCATTCTGTAGCTCCTGCATGAATTTGATAGAAGATATGCACTGTCAGAGCAAGTAAGAAAAGTTGAAATCCAAGAGTGAAATCAGGTTTCAGAACGAGCGAACAAGATATAATCCAAGAAAAGTTTTGCATTCAATCATTAGCTTCTGTAAAAAACTAATGAAGTAATTGAAAACTCACTATCATTAATTGAACTCTCCTCTATCAGTATGTCTTCAGATGCCTGCGGCATCCCTTTTGATGAGGAACAAAACTGTGGAACAGAAAAAGAAGTTCTGCTGGTGGTTGGTTTCTTAGATGATGAAGATTCAGCAGTAGAGCATAAATCCTCGTCTGATTTCGAGGTCCCAGCTTTGCTTTGTATGTTGTTGCGAATATTGTTCTGAAAGTCTCCTTTCTCCTCCATGGCTTTGGACCGCTTCCTACTCAATGGATTATTAACCTTGGAATTTTGAATTGTGGGTACCTTCTGATCGTTAGAAGAATTAGTACAAGTTTTTGCCTCTGCTACAACATTTGTAGTACCTAAGCATTGAACCCTATCTGCATTATCCATAACAACTTCATTTGTACCATTCGAGTTTGCCCCAGCAGCTGCTTCGATTTCCCGCATTTTGACTATGGCTTCTGTCAATCGATCAACAGCCAAATCTAACTCAACTATCGGTGTCGGATAGTTTAAACCTAACTCAACTCCTGAAGCTTGTAGGACAGTCTGAGGCGCATCCCAAGGGTGATGAATCCACTCAGTTGGCATTCGTGCAAGCTCAGGCAACCAATGCCTAACATATTCTCCGTCTGGATCAAATTTGGAGCCTTGAATCTGAATTCAAGAATGTAGAACTAGCATGATGAGATACAGAAGTAGAGGCTGTAATGTTATCTGATTTACTGGCTGTCAAGTTGACTTTGGTCATCCTTAAACAGCAATACACCAACAACGCTAAACTTGACAATTCTTGGTACAACGAGGCATCATAATAGAGTTTTTTTTCTAAAGTTACTGTAATACGCCAATCAGTAATCTTATTCTTCCTTCTAATTATGAATAAACTATATTATTAGTAAAGTAAAAGATGTACAGACGAGGAAACGGAGAACAAGATGACTCTACTAACAGCCTGTAGGAGATTTACAGAACGGAGCTGCAGCTACAATATAAAAAGGGCATCAAAATCAAAGCCAGTTCCCAATTGATGATGCAAAATTTTGAATTTTTAGACTGCAAAAATCTAATAAAACAGTTCAACAAACTCCTACCAACTTCATTCCTAAACAACGTTAGGAACTTCCTTCTCCTAAACCTGAGATCAGAGGTCATTCTTTGAAATCTTCAACAAAGTCATACGCAAGACCAAATGGTGTGTGTTCTCATGTGGCATGGGAAGCAATATATGAAGTGTTGGAAATTGAACACATTTTTTTTAAAATTAACGAAATTGAACACATTTTAATATTAGATATGTTATTTTAGATGTAAGCGAATGTCAGATAAATGTATGTATAAGTAGGTTCATAGAACTAGAGTCAATATGACATCTAAAATTCTCTTTTAGGGTCCTACGGTTTTTGGTATAACTGGATTAACTATGCAGAGAATAAAAACAAAAGCGATGTGAGAAAAATTGTAAACCAAGATTGTATATTAGGAAGGTTTTCAAATATTTCTCTTCTATTTTTCTTTATCATCTACCACAGTACCACATGCTTCAATCAAGTAAAGTTCAATCGCTGTATAGCTTACAATCAGAATTTAATCTTGAACACATTTAAGTTCATAAAGGTACCTTTGATCTGTGTAGTCTACTATTAGTGCTTTTAAAGTCAAAAAAAACTAAACATACCTGTGGATCGTCTAATCTCTCAAGCTCATGGCCATCGGGCAAACTCCCAGAAATATATTGCCAACCAAGAATATCACTTTCCAAATCTGCATCTAAAAGAGTGTCCCAGAAATACTTCATTCCCCATTTCCAGGGAAGAAGCAAAACTTTAACTGCAAAGCTAGAAACAATCACTCTTATTCTGTTATGTATCCATCCAGTTGCCCAAAGCTCTCTCATTCCTGCATCGACTAATGGGTACCCTGTTCGACCCTGCCTCCAAGCCTTAAAGTTATCCTGGCTGGCATGCCAAGGAAAGAACTTCAAGCTACTCAGCAACGATCTCTCATGTGTGAATGGAAAGTTGAAACATATATAACGGGAATACTCTCTTAGCCCAATAGCCCTGAGAACCAGATTTGAGCTTTGTTCCCCTACGGAGTTTCCCTCTCTTGCCCACAATATTTGTTTCATTCTCACTTTTTGGAAAACCTTGCAAACACTTACTTCCCCAAAATGTAGGTATGGGGACAGTAGAGATGTAGAGCTACCACCAAGCTGTTGCCTATTTTTCGCATATTCTAATAGATGATTTTCTACAAATTCAGCCAGAGCCTTATCAGCGTTGCTCCAGCCTGGAGACCATGCTCTTGCTAATAATGCATTGCTAGATTTCTCTGATTCATTTTCAAGACCTAGTTCCTCAATGGAACAACTTCCTACTGTTCCTGTCAAGATTAAAACAGGAGACAAGCTCTTAAGGACAATGCTCTACACAGTTCTAGTAGTTTCACAGTAAGCTCCTTTGCAGTTGCATGCGTATATACAGAACAAAATTTTAGAAGCTAAGCAATGGGAAAAACATTTTGTTAACTCTAAAATTTTGTCAGAATAGCAATGCAGCTTCTTACTACTTACTATCTATCTTCCAAAAGTATCACAAATATCAATCCTAGACGCATTAGAGAACGTATCATCAAGGAGGAATAATTCAGCTATGACATATATACTACAAGAAACTTACCTGCAGCCTGCTGTAGTTTCCATGGAGGGAGAGTTGAAAAAAATTCCTTTTGCAAAAGTAGACATTTATCCCAATATTCCTTGAAGGTCGTAAAAGCATTCCCATTTTCATCATATACGTCCCATGGCTCATATAGAAGATCTGCATTGTAGCTTTGCACAGAAATTCCGAGTTCAACTAGTTTTTCTTTAATATTGTGGTCTCGGACAAGTGAAATGGGATCTGAGACGAAAAGTTAACCGTTAGTAGAATGAACTTGATATCCCCCTAATTTGACACAGGCACTGTCCTGAAGACACAGGCAAGAAGAATTCCTTTACAACAATCCATTCAGCCTTACATCAAGGAGAAGTCAGAAGATGTTACAGCTATTTATTTTACTATGTTTCACTCCAAAACATGATTGCTTGAGAATCAAGCCCCCTCTCGTTGAGGAGGAATTTAAAAAATGAGAATTAAGTTCCTACAGGGGTGCCTCTCCTCCAGTTAAATGGAGATAATTGAGTATCATGATTTGTGTATTTTATACAATATCTACCTTGAATTGATGGTGATTTATGTTGTGTCCATACTCATTGACGGCATCCCTACAAATTTGAACAAAGTATCAGCTTTCACATTTTTTTGCTTGATGTGAAAAAAATAATAGTTCACAAACTGTGCGGTTATGTTTAATATACCGACCCTCTCCTTCTTTCTTTTTTTAATTTGTATCATCCAAAGCTTTTAGAGGTCGTTTAGAGCGTTGAATGGGTTATAATAGTCTGTGGAGTTATATAATTTGTGTTTAGGATGCAAAGTTATTTAGTCTGGGTTATAATAGTCCGTGTTTAGGGTGCAGAGTATTCCATAGACTATTATAACTCACGTCCCAAATAGCCCCCTAAAGATTATCTAGGAATTCCTTCCGTTCTGCTAATTTAAATGCGTATGATTCCCAATTAACTTTTTCCTGTCTAATTTCCGCACGCTAAGGTGGTGTTGTGAGGCCAACTGCTGACTTTATGACAAACTTATTATTAGGTGATATGGCTATTTTGAAAAATCCTTTCCTCCATTTTATCCCCCTACCTTCCAACTGGGTAGTAATCAAGTTATCTATCCGCACCAAGTTTGGTAAGGTTTGCCACTAGAAATTTACAGGACTTTTTTGTCCTCGTAGAAAAAGCAAATATTTTGTTCACCAACATAAAGTAACATGCACAGGAAATCCCAAAGTAGCATGATGATCCACTACAAAACTACAACTCAATCAACTGCAACTCTTATCTAGGAAAGAGAACATTAAGCATGCCAAGCACATTACAGCGTAAGGACAATTCCACTACACAGAATTTCCAAGAGCTATATGATATACATGATGCAATAAATTAAATGCAACAGAAGAGTCATATTTGAAAAGAAAAATCTCAAGCAAGAAAAGAAAACTAGAAAGGAAACATACGTACCATAGAGACAGTTAAATGCTACTTTTGTTGCCCCTATAGCATTTATACACTCCAGAAGAGAGAAAATAGTACTCTGAGTTTTCATCAGCACAAGGTCAGCACCAAGAGATTTCAATGACTGTTTTAAATGGGCAAGGGATTGCTTCAACCACCACCTTGATACCCGACCAGGATAGAATTGCCCCTCCTCTTTAGGGCACCATATGTACACAGGATATACAAAACCATCCCTAGCAGCGGCAGTCAAAGCAGGGTTGTCCTCGATCCTGAGGTCTCTCCGAAACCATACTATGGTCTTGTTGCAACCCATATTAGGGGATTCAGAACTTCCAGCATCCACTTCCGTGACAAAAAGGTTAAAACCTTCTCAACACTCAGAAATGCAAATCTATGTGAGGAACACCAATGATTCCAGATGGTCCCCCCAATTGCTGTCAATCAAATTCATAACAACTGATCAGAGATGACTCAAATCATATCACAAATCAGAAATACCACAAAAGGAGCAGACAATTCGACATACGGTTTTAGCAAAATCAGTTGGAAAGTACTCTTAACAGAATGATATAGAAATTTCACAGTCAAAGAAAAGTATGAACTAGAAATAAGCAGTAAACCGTCTCAACAAAGTATGAACTAGAAATTTCACTGTTAAAGAAAAAAGGACCATCGCTTGCCCAGATTATCAAGTTGACCAGTCTCAAATTAGTACACAGTCCCAACGCCGTCTCAACAGCTTAAAATCAATCGTGATCTCAATTTACAATCACAAGCCGATAGAAAGAGAGACAGGAAATAAATGCACAAGAACTGTTGCAAAAATGATCGGAGCAACTTCAAGAGTATAGTAGATCTGAGACAAACTTATGTGATTTCACAACAACCGTCACAAAAAAATACCATTCACTGAAACCAGGAAATATCAACAAGAAATCAATACAGAAGCAAACTCAATCGAGGGTACTAGTAAGATCAGAACGTAGATATCAGAAACCCACCCAGCCCTACCTACCAGAAAACAAGAAAAGGGTTGAAATTTCAGAGTCCTCATTTTACTTGAGCCAAAAAAAAGAATAAATAATTAAAGATAAACAAGAACAGGAAAGAGATAAAGGGATCTCCAAATACACTCACGTATGATGTATTCGCCATCTCGCCTAATTCAAAATAAACAGTGAGGCTGAGGTTAATTAAGTGATCACCAAAATGTCTTCACGTGAGTTACTGGAAGGATCCAATTTACTGAAAGCTCACATGGTCGCTGACAGGGACGGTGTTAGGAAGCACTTCTTGTCGCTGTATTGATTGTGAGCCCACTGGCAAAGAGATAAGGCTTGCCTCCACATGTGCCCTCCACTTGAGTCCAAAATGGACTTAACCTCAATAGTCTTTCGGTAAACCCACTCTGTTTGAATCTTTGCATTTCCATTACCTATTTCGGAAAGCCTTGGCAGTTCCTTCAAATTTGGGCTTCTCCATTCTCCAAATTTTCTACAGTTCATGCAAATAGAAATGGGAATATTGAATAACATAACAAACAGTAAACAACTTGCAAATTTTGAGCAAGAGATTCTAATGTTCCCAAAAAAAAAATTTGATAATAAAGTACCGTATACGCATCGTGAGGCAAAAAAGCTTGTATTGAAAGTCGAAACTACAGTTGGAAAAGTTAATAACCAGTCAATTTCCCCAAACCTCCTCGAAATTTTGACAGTGCTCTGTAGAATTTTCTTCATTCAATCAAATTAGATATCCATTCAGGGAGACAACCAATTGGCAATTCCCACGTGCTGATCAATAAGAGTGGGGTGTGGTGTTGTCGGCTGATTACCTTTAAAGACTCTGATAGAAAGCTGAAACGAGGTGGGGCATTCAAAACATTGATAAATCTAACTCAAACTTTTCCCTTCGGTTCAGTCATGTCCCTTCTTTTACCCTTCGTCTCATTTTAAGACGCCATTTCTTTCCCCAATTGCCAAACACTCGTTTCAAAACTACATTTGGAAACCTCTAAAGCAATAGCTAGCATACTGAGTCGGCTCGAACTCAAGAGATGTATAAATAAGCTTTACAGACAAATTACACTGGTTTTTAACTCTCAATTTACGAAATAAGCTCAAATCATACCTTCCATTAGACCTCAGTTCCCGCAGAGATTTCGCCACATAGCAGTAGCCCTACATTCTATTCGAGCAAAAGTTTCTCCACACTCCAATGGCAGGAACTCAGGAAGAACTTCATTCTCACTCAAAATTTAGGTTAAATAGATCGAAGAGAATTTTATTCCACCATGAATGAGATCGCCCATACTCCAATAACAAACTCAATCCCTTCCAAAATCGCAACAATTTCAGTAGAATTAGCGGTAAAAGGGAGGCCAATCGTCTTCGATTACGTTGCAACAATGGCTCCTATAGATGAAATTTCCCTTCCTTGCAAGCAGAATGAGCAATAGAATTAAGTTGCAGAACTCCATCAGTAGAAGGAGATCAACAATTACATACGCCATCTCTGTCATTCAGATTCAAGCTTCCACTGTGCGAACTACTGACAATTCCAGTAAAGGAGGGAAAAAAATGAAGTTAAAAAAACACTTTTCTTTTTTTCTTTTGCCTTTTTATTTTGGTATTTTTTACGAGTACATGCCGATTACAATCGAGAATTCACTTTAGCAGTTAAAAAACACCTCTCTCTCTATATGTTTGTTGAGGTAGATGTTACAATATCGATGTCAACTAAAATGTGGATGTCTCAATTTTACGAAAATATCGATAAAATATAGTTGTCTATAAGCAATTTTAGAAAAAAATTAAATATAAAAAAATTCATAAAAATTATTTAAACTAACGAATAAGTATTTCACCCTTTTCAAATAAATTTAAATTTTAGGTCTACAATATTGATACTTCGTTGATATTTTAGTTATATTTCATCGATTTTTCTATTATATTTCCGAAAAAGTTGATTCACCCCTTATGTTGATGTCGAATCCATGGACATGTAGAAATATCAATAAAAATGTCAATATGTCGATGAAAATTTAAAACCCGAGATGTAACTATGACTCCCTACTACATTATTTGACTGTCAGAAGAAATTAGATATTAAATCCTAAATAGGTGTCACTCATTGATTAAACTTATTCTCTCTTTAATTTCTTTATTATTTAAACTAGTCCTTGTTGACAATTAGACAAATTCATGATGGTTTACTTGGTAACCATGTAGTACTTTCAATTTTGTAATAATTTAGTTACTAAACTTGCATGTAAAAATTTAGTTTTTGTAGTTTAAAATTTATAACAATTAATCTGTACTATTCAAAATCTTGCTAAAATATTGCTAAAATATAACAGAAGTTCTTGCAATCAATAAACTAATTAGAGAATAAATGTGTTTATAAACTACAAAGAATATATTGTTACATTCTAAAAGTTGTCACTTTGCCTTGATGAGATTTTTAATGATAGGAACTAAATAGTTATATATTAAAGTATAAAGAATAAATCTTTACTTCAATGAAAGTATAAGGACAATAGATGTCTTTGGTTTTTTAGAACATTACCAAAATACTAACCGTCCAATGAAATCTAGCCCATTATTTGCAAAATATAAAGGTCTCATTTGATAATCATTTTATTTTTTATTTTTAAAAATTGTGCTTGTTTTCTCATCATTTGAATAAATCTTTTTAAAGAAAACATTTGAATTCTTAGCCAAATTCTTAAAACAAAAATAAGTTTTTGAAAAACTACAGCTCCATTGGATAACTATTTAGTCTTTGATTTTTGGTTTTTAAGAATTAAGCCTATAAATACTACTTTCACTAATGAGTTTTCATGTTTTCTTATCTACTTTTTATTTATATTTTCAAAAACCAAGTTAAGTTTTGAAAACTAAAAAATGTAGGCCCCGTTTGATAACCATTTGGTTTTTGGTTTTTGGTTTTTAAAAATTAAGCCTGTAAATATTACTCCCACTTATAGTTTTACTTGTTTTATCATATACTTTTTGCATATGTTTTCAAAAACCAAGCCATGTTTTGAAAACTAAAAAAAGTAGTTTTCAAAAACTTGTTTTTGTTTTTAGAATTTAGCTAAGAATTCAAATACTTCCTTAAGGGAGATGAAAACCATTGTAGAGAAATTAGGGGAAAACAAACTTAATTTTCAAAAACCAAAAACCAAAAACCAAATGGTTATCAAACGGGGCCGTAATTTTTAAAAACTTGTTTTTGTTTTTAAAATTTGGCTAAAAACTCAAATGTTTCCTTAAGAAAGACAAAAATCATTATAGAGAAGTTGTGAGAAAATAAGCACGATTTTCAAAAACTAAAAATCAAAAATCAAGTTATCAAATGAGACATGTTTTTTTTAGGTTTCAAAACTTGGCTTGATTTTTGAAAACATACGTAAAACGTAATAACAAAACAAGAAAATTCATAGGTGGAAATAGTATTTATAAGTTTAATATTCAAAAACTAAAAACTAAATACTTATCAAACGAGACCTAAGTTTTTCTAACTTATTGGTGGCGTGCTCAAACATGGAGATTATCTATTTGTCTTGTGCGTTAAAACAAATGAAAAAAACTAGAATCCTCTGCCTGTTGAACTCTTCCATTTTTCACCTTCTCGCTCGCTCTTGTGCATCTCCATCTTCAAGACTATTGAACTTCAATTGTTGGCCTTCCTTGCTCTCATTTCATCTTCCTTCCCCAGCTTTTCGTTTTTCATATTGCTCTTGCTTCCTTCGTCTCTTCCTTCGCCAGCTTTCCGTCAACATTCAACGCTTGGTATGTTTTCGTTTTCTTCATTTTTTGAAAATTTTGTTGTACAATTTGTTTTATATATCTATGATTTTCGTGGGTTTCTATGGCTTTCTAAGTTTTGTTTGAGGTCTAAGTTGGCATGGGTATCTGGTTTATATGTTGTTCATGTTATCGTTCCTCGTAGATTACGATTTATTTGGTCGCTTGGTTTAATGAGCTTTGTTTGAATTGTTTATGCCTGTAATCAGTGGCAGATCCATAAATTTTATACGGGGGGCACAATATACATACAAGTTCAATAAAAGGAATCTATAATGAAAATTTAAAAAATATGCATAGCTTCATAAATGAACTAATTTAATAGTTCAACAAACTCAATATTGGAGCGCACATCAACAATGTAATTTTGAAGTTGATCCTCAAGCACAGAGAGTTCAATAGTTGAAAAGTCTCTTGGATAAAATTGAGAAAGCCGATTAAGTTTTTGTCTATCAAAAGCAGCAAATGAGTTACTTGGATTCAAACATGCCAGACAAAGAAGAAATTCAGTACTTGTTTCAGTAAAACGATTATTCAACTCTTGAAGTTGCATATCAGAGACTGCATAAAAAACTTCAACACGATAATGATGCAAATTTGTAATTGGTTGAGATTTTCGCTTTTGTCGTCCTCGAACCAAAAACATATCATCCATCTTAAGCACTTGAATATCATGGCTATTGCAGAAATTAGAAACTAACATCCAACAATGAATCCCAACTATATTCCCTTGTGGTTTGCAGTTTTTCTTTACAAATTTTGACTAACTTCATTGCATTCACAATGTCCTGATCTTTTCTTTGTAATGCTTGAGACAACTCATTTGTGATTCCCAAGACAATTTTCATAAAATGTATATCAATGGTATATTATGTATATCCCGGCGAGTGATGCAAAATTATACTTCCTAGTAATAGCTCTGAAAGTAATGAAAAATAAAAAATCAATTATGTAAATCAAAAGAAAGAAATTACTCGCAAATAAAATAATAAACGATAACTTTTGAGTTTATTGCTTATAATTTCCTAGATTAAAAATTATAGAAACTAAAAGTCTAAAAAGAATTCGAATCTTACTTGTCAAATGCCAATGATATATTTATTATGTATATCCCGACGAGTGACGCAAAATTATACCTCCTAGTAAAAACTCTGAAAGTGGTGAAAAATACAAAATCAATTATGTAATCAAAAGTAAGAAATTACTCATAAATAAAACAATAAATGATATGTTTTTAGTTTATTGATTACAATTTCCTAGATTAAAAATTATAAAAACTAAAAGTCTAGAAAGAATTTGAATATTACCTGTCAAATGCCAATGGTATATTATGTATATCCCGATGAGTGACGCAAAATTATACCTCCTAGTAATAACTCTGAAAATAATAAAAAATACAAAATCAATTATGTAAATTGAAAGTAAGAAGTTATTCGTAAATAAAAAAAAATAAACGATACCTTTTAGCTTTTTTATAGAACTGAATGCATTATTTAGAGGGTGAAAATATTTCTAAATTTTTTTAAAAAAAAAAAAAAAAAAAAGAGAAAATACTATAGCTGATATTGTGTTGGTTTTAAATAAAAAAACCTACTTACCTTATACAAAATATTATATGAGAGATTTGGAACTTTGAAGAGGGGGGACACGCACGGCCCAGCCCATGTGGAGAGAAAGCCCATCATTTGCAAAAAGAGAATATAAGGTGGAAAATCGAAAATAAAACTTGCATCCCACGTGTTTTGATCCCTAATCCTCTTAGGATCTTTGGTGCCCCTCCTACCAACTCTTACAACTTCAATTTTGATAGTTTATATGTATCTACATATATATATTATTAAATAGCTCTTATAATTTATATTAAAAATATAAAGACGAGATAGTTTGAGGGGGGGCACGTGCCCCTCCTAGCTCCTACGTGGATCTGCCCCTGCTTGTAATTTGTTCAATATAGCTTGTCTGATGGAGTTCTAGGTGAAAAGCAAGATTAGACACAGTGTTAGAGCTTCTTGTCTTTGCTCCCGCTTACAAACGGGAGCGAGAATGATAGCCAAGTTCTCGTTCTAGCTGATTAACTAATTCAAGTAGAGCTAGAGCAAAAACTACCTAAAGCTAAAGGGAGAATTAGAGGCAGGGCTAGAGGTGTGATTGTTCACACCAAATTTTCGAAGAAATTCAAATGAGTGGAAATGAATTTGATTTTATTGATTTTTGTGTAAGCGTTACAGTCTCTAATTTTTATCTTCAGATTTTTTTTCTCACGAGTATGTAAACTTTGGCCTCTTACTTGCTGATATTCTTGAATTGGCATGTTGGCTTGTTGAGACCAATTACAAATTTACACGTGTTCTCAAATTATATTAAAAGACATTAAAATAGACAAATCAAATAATGTCACTTATCTATCATTGATCCATTGCACGATGTAAGTTAGTCTAATCAAATCATGTCACATGGTGGTTAGACCCAAAACTAATTTAGCCTGAGCTCACAAAGAGATTGGGGAAAACTTAAATAATTCAAACCTATTAAAAAAAATTGAGTTAAGCTCAAATAAGTCTATAACCAAAAGTTGGGCCCAAAGTCAACCATGTCCAAGTCATACAAGGTCCATCAAAATTCTATAAAGATAGAATTGGTCTTAGAAGGATCTCAATCTTCTAGTAATCTTCTAAATTCTCTAATTGGATGCCCTCAAATAAAGGATGATCTTAACTGGATGCCCCCAAATAAAAGATAGATCTTAAGATCACAAGATCACCTTTTATTTTGGGACATCCAGTTAGAGAATTCAAAAACTACTACATTGCAAGCGAGAGCAAAGGAAGAATTCAAGAATTTCCTTGCAAAATTATTCCTATTAGTTATTGGATTGTGGCCTTCGGGAGTGTGGTTCAAAAGAAGGTATTGAACATACATCTTCGAAGGAAGTCCTTTAACAATAAGGTCGACATCTAGCTTTGTGACTTTAAGGAAAAGTACAAGAAGTTAGTGTTGGAGAGAACAATAAGGATGGCCGGCTATAGCTCTGGCTTTAACTCTAGCTCTACTCATTAACTTGCTCTAGAGCTAGATCTAGCTCTACATTTGACTCTCATGCTCTTGTTCTCATTCTACTCGACTAAATGTTACTCTATTTGAAACTCTACTCATTTCATTCGGCCTTTAGTATTTGGCTCATTTTCTCAAAATACAATTAAAAAGCAATTCTATTAAGCTTGAAATGACCTTTACAAGAATCAAAAATTATTTTAACAAATTAAAATCAGTTCCTAAAGTTTCATAATGTTTGACTTTTGTTATTGGTCGGGTTGTCGAAGCCCTCCGAAATAAATACTGATTTTTCTACTCTAACTTGTAGAAATAGTGTAATCAGGTCGAGTCCAAATGAACCAAATCAATTAACTTCTCAAAGTTAAATGAAAATATAAAATATAAGGGGAGTTTTTGAATTGTTGAATTAAAACTAAAATTAAATAGAACATAAATGAAAGTGAATGTGAAAATCAATCTTACCAAATTTTCAATTCAAATGTTCAATTTCCATCCAATTGTAAATAAGGAAGGGATATCTCTTCCCATTCCTTTGGGGTTGAAGTTTTATATCTAGTTTAAAGGTCGGAATGGTATCCTTTTTGTTCACAATTCATCAATAAAGAGAAAATCTCATAATTTATATGGTTTAGCATTTTTGTGTTAGATATAACTACCTTCCCTTAATTTGTTTTTAAATTCACAAAGGCTACAATAATCTTCGTGTACTTGTGTTGTCATCTTGCACTTCATTATTTTTTATATGAAAAGTTGAACTGCCAAAGTGAATATAGTTCAGTAGTAATTGACCTGTAACTATTTCCTTTGAAGTCAGAGATTCAAATCTCCAATATCTACACATGTACTGAAAAAAAAGTTGAACTAGTTTATGAAGCTAATAGTGACATTTTTGGTTGATTGAGTTTTGTTTGTGAAGAAGAATATATAGCCTCTGAAACTCAACTGTGATTTATCTGTCTATAAAATTGACTAATGGCTTCAATTTTGGTATAAGGTGAGAGAAAGTAGGGAGGAAGGAATGTGAGAGAGAAGTAGAATAAAATGCACATCTAATTTTTTTCACTTTTGAAAGTTTTCTAGCTTACGGCCGTTTGAAAATTATTTGGTTTTTTGTTTTTAGTTTTTGAAAGTGTATTTTTTTTTACAATTTATTTATAATAGTTTTCATTTTTCTTAAGAAAACCTTTGAATTTTTAGCCAAATTCCAAAAACAAAAACAAAATTTTAAAAACTGCGACTCTATTTGATAACCATTTGGTTTTTGAAAATCAAGCCTATGAGTACTACTTTCACCTATGGGCTTCCTTGTTTTGTTATCTACTTTTTTCATGTGTTTTAAAAAAACTAAGCCAAAGTTTTGAAAACTAAAAAAAGTAGTTTTCAAATACTTGTTTTTGTTTTTGTAATTTGGCTAAGAATTCAATTATTTTCTTAAGATTATGAAATCCATTGTAGAGAAATGATAAGAAAACAAACACAATTTTCAAAAACCAAAACCCAAAAACGAAATGGTTATCAAATGAGGCCTGTAGACCCCATATTTGGTCTCGGCTTCTATTTTTTTTAATTATTTATTTTAATCATATTATTTTTGTGTATTATTACTCTTTTAATCGTGTTTTGATTAATTAAGTTTATTTCCCTTTCTTATAAAAAGTGATAACCTTTTGAAATGGTTAAAAAAAATTGTGTAATCTTTAAATTACAAAAATGCATTAAAAAAACAAAACAAAACAAAAAGTCTTCTCTCATAAGCCTCTTCGTCTCCCAATGACTCTCTATCCTATGAGCACTTGAGTATCTACAAAATCACATCAAGGAACTCTATACATAAGGTAGCAATGATGGATTCACATATAAAAATCCTTCTCTCTTAAGCCTCTTCATCTCCCAATGTCTCCCTATCCTATGTGCACTTGAGTACCTACAAAATCACATCAAGGAACTCTATGCATGAGGTATGAGTATGAATGATGGATTCAAATCCAAAATTCATCCTTCTCTTATAAGCCTCTTCATCTCCCAATAGCTCTCTATCCTTTGTGCAATAAAATCACATCAAAGAACTCTATGTATAGGGTAGCAATGATGGAATCAAATTCAATTTCAAAATTCAAATTCACAATTCTTGGCCTATAAATTGGATTCAAAACCATAGAGGAAAAAAAAAAGGAAAGGGATGAGAGAAAGAAAAAAAAGAGAAGGTAAAAGGTGACTCCATCATCCAACAAGAAAAAAAAGAGAAGGTAAGAGGTGACTCCATCATCCAACCTATCCCCTTTGAAAAAAAGAGTAAGAATCCAAAAATGTAGAGGGAGCCCCAATATCCAAAAATCATAGAAAGTTTTCTTCATTTTGGGTTCCAAAAGGTGCACGAGTATGGATTTAGCTCAAAGAAGTTGTTGTCAACAAAAAGATAGTTGATCCATAAAGCTTTGCAAACTAGAGTTTATGTTTTTTATCTTTACCAAAACTGAGGCTCAAGTAATATATTTTATAGACTTCAATCCATAAATTATATGAAAACCCTCGTAAAAATAATCTTCTTTTTAAACTCTTCTTTCATGGAATCTTTGCTTTAAAAAAAACTTTCAAAATACCAAAAAATCAAATATTTCCTTTTTGCACTTGCTTTTAAAATGAAATGGGTTTCCCTTTTCAATATAATACTTTTGCTTAAAATAACAAAATTTTGATTATCAAACTCATTGATTTACACTTTTCCAAAAAAAAAAGTTTGTATTTTCCTCTCTTAAAGAAACCAAAGTTATTTAAACTTGTTTTTCTCTCAATCAAATCTTTTCTCTTAAACCACGTATGACATTTTTATTAACAATTTGAACTTCTCAAGATCCAAAATATCTTTCTTTCTTAAGACTCTCATTTCTTTCAAATTATACTTTTCTTTAAAAAAAATATTATTTTCTTTAAACTATTTTACAGGTTGATAGGACCAAAATAGTTCTATATTTTTATGCTTAAATCATGTTAGTTTGGAGGTTTAATGTAATTAATTGATCATTTTGTAGGGATTTTAGTATAAGGCACATTCCTAGAGATTCTACGTTGAATCACGATTCCAACGCATCAAACCGGAGGTCATTCAGACAAGTGAGCAAAAATAACCAGTGATGCAGGCTTGGTAGCGTCTAGACGCTATCAGCAGTTCCCTGAAGCCTCCCTCGACGCTGCTACAAGCCCCTATGACGCTCCGTCGATTCCTATAAATAGATTTTTTTCGTCCTCTAGGTCATTGGTCTCCGATTTTCAGCCGTCATGAGACCAATTTAGGCTTCTTCCTCTCTGTTTTTTAGTAGTTTATGATAGATTAGGAGTTTTTTTTTTCATCAAACCTCGGTGTCGGGCTACATCATCACGATAAGCGGTTAAGGTAAGTGTTCCAATTCATAGGTTGGTATAGCCAATTGCAATGTTGTGAGACTTGTATTTTAATGTAGTTTTCTTACAATTGCAAGTATTCTTTGATTCCTATGTTTATTCCATAAGCATGTATTTTTGATTGAATTGACGTCTCGATCACTTTATATGTTTGATTGCTAGTCATCATACATGATTCGTAATTGTCATGTTGATTGAACCGGTAGCGTTAGGATTATTACATATGTAAGTTTTATGGGTTTCCATATCGCATGGCTTGCATGTTTAATTCTAGGAATTAAAGAAGCATTTTGATTAGATTAAAGTTATTTTATCTAATTAGTTGTCTTAGTCCTTCCAAAACACTTAATGCCTTTACCCAAATAATTTGGAACGGTTTCGTCAGAATTGTTTAGGTAATTATAGTTAACCTTGACGTTTGTTAGAGTTAATGATTTTAGGAAAGTTGTTACTTTTGGGGTTTCCTAAAAAGTTGACTAAGTGCTTGCATAATTAAGTTACACATTTTGTGTGCCTATGATCAATTTTGCAATTGGATAAAACCGTACCTGTGCCTTTACCCAAATAATTTGGAACGGTTTCGTCAAAATTGTTTTGGTAATTATAGTTAACCTTGACGTTTGTTAGAGTTAATGATTTTAGGAAAGTTGTTACTTTTGGGGTTTCCTAAAAAGTTGACTAAGTGCTTGCATAATTAAGTTACACATTTTGTGTGCCTATGATCAATTTTGCAATTGGATAAAACCGTACCTGTGAATTGGATTTTGGTAAGATTTAATTTATCTTTATTTTATTTTCTTATGTTTTATTTTATTAATAAAAATACAAAACCCCCCCTTTTTAATTATTTTCTCCTTTGCAAATTTAACTTGAGAAATTAATATTCGGTTCCCTGAGATCGACCCGGTCCACTCAATGCTACAAGTAGTTTAGGATCGATTTATAAATTTTAATTTGACGAACCCTCGACAAGCTCGCTTCAAATTTGGTGCCGTTGTCGGGGAACCATTATTAATTTCTCTAATTTAAATTTGATTTAAATAAAAAAAATTAAAAAAACAAAATTAAAAATTTTCTGTTTGAGTACTTTGTGTTTTTACCTGTTCTTTAATGGCAAAGAAATCTTATCAGTATTGGTTTAGTGGAGCTGCCCCGCACATTGATGAGGTTAGTAAACTTAAATCTCAAATTTCTGATTTAACCTCCTTAGTTCTTCAAGTGGCTGTAGGGAGACTACAAGCAGTGGAGACATGTAGAATTTGTTCGTTTCAAGGACACCCCACTGAAGCATGTCCTCAGTTGCAGCGGAATTTCATGCATAACTCCTACACTATGGGAGGATTTCCTGGTCATCAAATGAACCACGAGCCTTACAGTTCCTATCTTGAATGAGATCAATCTAACTTTGGCTATGGATACCAAGAGGAGCAGTCGAGCCAATACTTTCAAACTCCAGACTCAAGTATGTCTTTAGAGACTTTAGTGCATGCACTTGTTAATACCACTCTCCAATTTCAACAGGGAAATCTCCAGTTTCAGTTGGAAAATATCCAGTTTCAAGAGGAAACGCGAGCTGGGATGCGAAGCCTTGGAGATCAAATTACTCAGTTGGTCGATTCAATGAGGAGACTGAAGAGTGTACAGGAGCAACACTCTTTTGACACCATTGAGGAAAGATTTTTTTGCGAAAATCGACACAGACAGTGACGAGGAAATTCTGAATTTCGAGCCATGCCAAAAATAGGTAAATTGTGAGGTTAAGGAGGAGTCGGAGCTTACACCCGAAGAGGAGATTCATGTGATAGAGTTGGAGGCTGAAAAACCTTTGCATGTTCTATTCCCTTACATCTCTCTTGATTTTGAATTGTCTTTTCTTTATTCTCATGAGTTTGTAGAGTCTTTTATTTCTTTGGAGTCTGTTGAGTCAGTTGAGTCTTACTTTTTGCCTTTCATTCCTTCTATAAAAAATATCAAAAATAATGATCTATCTGGTACCCTGGAGAAACATGAAAGCCTTCTAAACTTGGAATGTTACATTGATTCAAGCAAGAAGGGACCGAAGAAAGTAGAAGAATTTTACGTGCCCTGACGCATGCCACACAGCAAGTCGAGCAATCGACTATAAAAATTTGCACTTCCTGGAGGCAGCCAGGCTTGAAAATTTAGTTTTTTTCCTTTATTTCTTTCTGATTTTGTTTTTCCTAGCTTAGCATGTTTTGCTTTGTTTTGAAGGTAACAACTTGACTTTTGAGCAGAAGAATTTGTTGGGATTTATGCCCTAAAGCCTTGTAATTAATAATTGAAAGAGTTAATATTAAGAAAGCGGAAGCAATTTTGGATCTTAAGCACTCTAATTTGATCAATTTTATCATACAAAAAGCATGCTCAAAAATAGAAAAACAGAGAATAAGAACACTACCTTTGATGCTCAAAATTATCCTAATCCTTGGCCAATTTCTTATCACGAACACTTCGTGGATCACCCTTAGGATCTTCCCTACTATCCTCAGGCCTTGGAACGGATTGTGGGATCCTTAATTGAGAGAATTTGGAAGAAGAAGGGGAAAAGGTCTAAGCCCGAGAATTAGAGAATTTTCTGCAAAATTCACCTCACCCATGGTGTTTCTTCTTATTTAAAACAAATCATAAGCTTCCTTAAGCTTTGAGAAGATGCCAACACATGAGTGATGAGGATAAATCAAGAAGGAGGTGGCCAATTTTGATGAATTTGGAAAAACAAGGAGCTTATTCATCAAATTGTGAATTTGGTCCAAAATTCATTCCTAAATGAATTTGATTTCTCTTTTAATTTTAATTCAAAATTAATATTAAATTAATTTTAAATTAAAATCAATTTTTAATTAATTAAACAATTTAATTAATTTTAAATAATTATTTAATTTAATATCAAAATCAAATTAAATAATTGGACCAATCCCAATTTCTCAAATCAAACGTTCGAACATGAATCCCTATTTATGTTTTAAACCGAACCAATATTTAAATCAAATTTAAATATGTCCACCTCTTCTTTATCATAGTTTAATTCATAATTAAGCTATGAAACATTAAGTATATCGCATATAATTAACGTTTTCTCCCAAAACCGAATTTGAACAATTCAAATTCTTTTCTCTCAAATTGTTACAAGGCTTAGTCCGAGCTAGTAAGGGGAACCTAATGGACCTACAGATCATGAGCTCCAACGATGCGAGATTAACCGGCCAAACTCTTTAGCCTAGCTAATCAACATTCGTTAACAACTGGAACACTCCACTAAAGCCCAGTGGCTGCACTCTCCTCACTGTAGATATATTTCTGTCCACTCGATATAACCATGATTAGTAAGTCGATCCTTCACAGGTTGTTCGTAATTACAGTTGGGTCAAATAAACCGTTTTACCCCTGTAATTACTTATTGTTCCTTAAGTCCCACTGATCCTCTAATGAACAATTGGTTTGTGGTCCGACCAACAAACCGAATCCCTCTCGAGCTAATGAGAGGGTGGGCCCATTGTTCAAGACCCGGAGTCAGCACTTAAGGGAACAACCTTTTTACTAAACCCTAAAGCGGGTAGGAGTGAATTTCATCTCGCATGACTATGTTCCCAACTATCTACCCGGTCTTATCCCCAAAATGGGAGGCTTATTGAGTCGGCAATCTCGGGCCACTCTCACCCATGCAAATCTAAGGATAATCCAGAATAAAAAGGAGTTCATAGCACACTCAGGATTAAGATCGAGTTACCTAGGTCATCGTATGAAAATAGTCAGTTAAAACAATAAACGGAATCATTGCAGACTCATTGCATAGGACGCCCCCACTTTCATGTCTCCACATGAACGATTCAGGATCACATCGTTAGTACTATACAAAGTGGGCCGCGTCCATAGTGTCCCCAAGATAAGGTACCCAGCCCTATCCCTATACTATAGACCGTTCTGACTATTACTCGAACTCGATCCACTTTTATGTCATACATAAAGTTCAAGTTTACATCTTATAGTCAAGGGTTCTTAGTTCATTGGATTTGGGTTATGGAATACACAATTCACTTTATTCAATAACAACTTTATTGTATAAACCTCAATAACAACTTTATTGCAAAATAGAATATACATTCAGTTTACAAAACCACGAGTTTTAGGACATAAAACCCAACAATAATTTATTTAATAATGAATAATAATTTTGATTATTTTATTTGCAATATAATATTATCCATTATATGAAAAATCCAAGGTTATTAGTGTAATCTTGAACAGTATGTGGTTGACATACGAGAGGATCATGTTCAAGAAATAACCTAAAGGGTCATAGTATATGGATAAGGTTGGGTGCCTTATCCTGTTGATACGGCCCACTTTGTAATAGTTACAAATGATTTGATCCAAATCATTCATGTGGAGACATGTGAGTGGGTGTATCTTATACAATGAGTTTGTATAAGACTGGACCATGAAATATTTAATCTCTCTTTATAAATCCGTTAATTGAGAAGATTAATATTTCATCAGGATGATCATATGCGACTCGATCTTAATCCTGAGTGAGTTATGAACTCCTGCCTGTGAGGGCTTGTCCTTTGATTTGCATGGGTGAGAATGGCTTTTGTAGCCGATTCAATATGCCTACCATTTTGGGGGACTTGACCAAATAGGGAGCTGGGAACATAATCTCACAAGATGGAATTCCTTCCCATATAAGGTAAGTAGATGAGTAGTTCCCTTAAGTGCTGATTTCGGGACTTGAACAATGGGGCCCCACCCTCTCATTGGCCCGAGAGAGACTTAGTTTATAATTAGATTATAAACATATTGTTCATTAGAGAATCAATGGTACTTAAGGTGCAAGATGTAATTATAGGGGTAAAACGGACTTTTGACCCAGTTGTAATTATGAACAACTCGTGAAGGATCGACTTGCATGTAATGATTATATCTATGGACACAACTTGTCCTACAGTGCATAAGAGTGCAACTCTAGATCTATAGTGAAGTGACCTATAGTTAATGAATGAAAATTAATTAATTAAAGAGTTTAATTAATTAATTTTGTATCATTGGAGCTTATAATCTTTAGGTCCATAAGGTCTCCTTACTAGCTCATAGTAACACTAAAAGATCAATTTAGTTGAAAGAAAAATTTGAAATGTTCAAATTAATATTTAATTTGAAGTGTTCAAATTAATATTTAATATATTAGATACATTAAAGAAAAGATATTTATTAAATTTGAATTGGATTCATATTAGAAATAAATGTCGTAGGATAATTTTAAAAGGTTTGAATACGATTCAAATTAGTTTGATAAATATATTTTAATATATTAGATATTAAAATATATTATTTAATTATCTTCCCTAGTCTACTATAAATAGGACCCTAGGGGTGAGCCATAGGGCATTCTTCACAACACACATCTCCTCAATAGAGAGAATTAGAGAATTCTCTCTAGACCTCTTTCTCTCCAATCCCTTGTGGATTTTCTTTCAAGAGGCTTCCACAAGCCTTGGTCCTGTGTTCGAATCATAGCCAGGAAGACTTTGTGAAAGAGATAAAGATCCGCCAGAAGAATCTCCATATTTGGAAGGTATTTATTGCTTAACCCTTGTATTTTAGATTAATTCTAAATAAATCAAATACAATTCCTTAGCTTCCGCTGTGAGTTTAATTCGATTATTCCCTTCAATTGGTATCAGAGCAATTTTTTATTTTTATTTAGAATTAAAAATTTTGCTTGGTGGGTATTTTAATATATCATATATGTGATATATGGTAGTTTGCAAATTGATTGTTTAGACTATTTGACATTAGATTTATTATTTTGATTTGATCAAATGTAAATTGAAAAAGGATTAGGAGTTCTATAATTTTGTAGTTTTCAAATTTATATAATTGCTGGAAAAGTTAAAACCCAATCAGTGAATTTAACTTTAATTCGAAGTACTAAAGGTTCTTGAAAATCAAAAAGCCTAATCGCAAATAAATAGTTGTTTGCAAGCTATACATGTGTGCCATCGACAGTGAAGAGCAGCTGTATGATTGAATTGGAGATTAAGATTCATGCTGACTTCAAAGGTAAATTGTGGATGTAATTGTGCATGCTGTGATGGAAATTCAAAAGCCCATGTCCAAATTTAAAAGCCCATATGTTTATGGTGAATTCATAAAATTAAAAATAAATAAATAAAAGTAAGATGGTGTCATGAGTTAGTTAGTGGTGATTTTGGTTGCTTTAATCGGTGGATTTCAAGCAACTTGAAGATAAATTCCCTCTTAACACATGAAGACAATAAATTGGATTGCTATTGAAATTGAAATTGGATTTCAATTGTTTTTAATACTGGAGTTCAAAATAGGCATTATGCAATTAAAATTAAAATTTTTAATTGATTTGAAATTGGATTTGAAATAAGCTGTGTGAAATTCAAATGAGATTTCAATTGATTTTGAAATTGGATTTCAAATAAGTAGCATGAAATTGAAATTAACATCCTAATGGCACAAGATAGAAAAAGATATTGAAGACCAAGATATGTCTTGGATTTAAATTATTGTAATTTAAATTGTTTTCAATTTCTTAAGATATACCAAATATGTCGATCAATTTTGCTTTGTTTTTAATTTAATTATGCATGTGATGTATGTTTTAAATTAATTGATTATTGCATAAAGTATGCCATTTAGATTAAAATCCCACCATAGGTTAAACATGATCATGCATCTTGTCTATTTTTTAATATAATTGTTATATTTAAAAATTTTGATTAGGTTGTTTCCTAATAGAATTAAGATTAATTTTTTAATATAATTGTTATATTAGAAAATTTGATTACGATGTTTCCTAATAGAATTGAGATATTTTCTTAATATGCTTATATTTTCCATATTTTTTAATATAATTGTTATATTTGGAAAATTAAATTAGGATATTTCTTTTCATAAATGAAATCGATGTTTTCCTAATAGGATTAAGATATATCCTAATGATATTAGGCTTTTCTTAAAATAAAGATATTTCGAATTCATGCTTTAAATAGTTTAAATTTTGAATTTTAATTTATCTTTATTTTTCTAATAGAATTAGAATAAAATATCCATGATTATCTTTTAATTTGTTATAAAGTGTTTAAAATGATGGATTTTTAAGATTATCCAAGTGAATTATTTTTAATAGGATTAAAAACATTTATTTATAAATTCACTTAAGTTCATTAATCTAGTTATTAATAAGTTAATTAAAGATTAATGATTTTGAAATAAAAATTGACTATAAGGGAACTCTGACTATGGAAGGTTCTGTCTAGACTGGGGTATTTAAGTTGACCGAAAGGGAACACCTCTAACTGGGAACCGACCTGGGAGTTGAATTAGTCAAATTTTATTTAAATATGTTCATAATGTGATTAGTTTCTTATAAAGTTTAATAAACTTAGTAATTCATATTAAAATCAATCTAACAACATAAGGGTTATAAAAGGTAGATTGAGGAACTTAGATAAATGAGATTAGCCTAATTTGTCTAAGTAAGAGAAAACCCTATTTCAAAATAGTAAGTGGGAGAAGGAAATGTGCCAACATATCCTACGTCTCCATCATTGGTTCACATCGTGAGATTCATGCGGGGCCTCGTAGTGGCTTTTGGACCGTCCCCCTACGGAAGGTGTTTACGTGGGTCAATATCAGGGTGAACTTCTGAGAATGATAGGATTGTAGTTTTGCTTCCAATACTTGACCTACCCTACGGCGGCACTTGTTGGGATAAAACTACGGGATCTAAAATGATGGGTCACACTTACAAAGAGCTTATTAAGGTTGTTACTGATGTCCTTGACCAAACTAATGGTAACTAAATATTATAGGAATAAGAGTTATTCTGGTATAATACTTGGTTGAGATTGTCTCAGTTTAGTGAAGGAATACTTGACCTACCCTACGGCGGCACTTGTTCTAACTCACTAAAGTACCATAGCATTAGAAATGATTTATAGGGTTCATTTTTCAAATTGTTTGATTTCTATGCTAAAATTGAATGGATAATTGTTTACATGATGTTAAATTATATATTCTATATATTTCAATATTATGTCAGTTTCTCTCATAATTTTTAATTTTATTACTGATAAGTCAAAATTGAGAAAACTTTATTACTTGGAAAAGTAACTTAACACTATAATGGCAGTGTAAAATTTTGAATTTGTCTTTATTGAGAAATGTTCTCAAAACCTGTTACTAATGCTATTCGAATTGTTCGTGAAGCACGTGATTAATGAATCAAAAGTAAATGAAATAGCATGTACGTATTCTCCTAGTTGACATGTTAGATGTCAAGTTTAGAAGATAAAGAAAATGACAATAACATATGAGATGTTGAAGTTAACATAAGCTAAATTTAGAAAATTGTCTAAATGATCTCAAAACTAAGTACTACAAAAATTCAAGAAAAGAAACCAAATGATTGAAGCTATATAAAAGGAAATAGTTCATAAATTAGCTAGGACAATCATAATAAGAGGAATTTTTGAAATACCTTTAAGAAGAAAAATAAAAATGAAAGTAAATTTGATTTACTAGATTTTTGGTGGAATATAAATAATGCCACCTAGATAGTCGATATAAGATCTACTATCAAGATTTATTCTTCATTACATTTAATATGTAATTTTTGGAAAATACTTAACATGTAGAATAGTTTCTACAAGTTAGCACAAGGAAGCCTATCTCAGTTAGTATAGTAGGAGACATTAAGATGTCATTAAGTAAAAATTGTTACATAATGCTGAATATGGTATTTTTAGTAACCATAAGAGAAATTCAATTTCTCAAACTTTATTACAAAAATGTTCATATAGTATGAATTACTTTGAAGTATGAAAGTTTATATTTTCAAAGTTGTTTGAAAATACATTCAGCTGAAAATAAGAACAATTTGTATATGTTAAAAATGTTAACATATACTATATTATAAAATACTGAGATATTCAGGATTATAGAATCCAAAATAGAAAGACATTGTTTTCTCCTAAAAGATGATACTTGACTTTGGCTGTTAAGGTTGATTAACATCAACTTGAATAGAATGAAAAGACTAGTAAGAGGTAATTCTCTAAAAAGTTAGTTAATTGCTTTACATGTCTGTAGATCTTGCCTTTCATGCAAGATAATCATTGGGTCTTTATTATATAGGGCTAGAATGCCAAAGAATACTTTGGGCTTACACATTCTGACCCAAGTGGTCTGGTGAATGTAAAAGTCAAATAAAATCATGAATATTTCATCACTCTAGTTGATGATCATTCAAGGTATAAGTATCTTTACCTAATACAACATAAGTCTAAATTTTTGAAAAGTTCAAGAAAATTAAGACTAAAGTTAAAAAAAAAAATCGATTAAGTAATTAAATCTATCAAGATATTATGATCAGATCATAATAGAAAGTACATGAATCTTACGTACTAAAACTAATTGATAGAAAATGGATTTTTATCCCTATTATCTTAATACCAAGTACAATTTGTGAAATTGTGCTACAAGAGGAGAAAGAGGACCTTGTTAGACATGGTCACATCAGTAATGAGTTACACACCATTACCATACTCCAGTTAGGAAATGCAATAGAGATTGCATAGTGAACATGATTCTCTCTAAAAGTGTCTACGAGACAATTTTAAAGATTATAGAAGAGTAGTAAAGCTGGTTTACAACACTTCACCATTTGGAAATGTTAAGCTCACGTGTTGAAACAAGCCTAAAAAGCTTGTATATGTTCAAAGATAAGCCTAAGTGTAGGCCATCTCTAAGGAGTATAAAATGGTCTTTTATGTAGTCTTAAAACGAATAAGGTATTTGTATGACAAATATCATTTTTATAAGAAATGTCAAATAAAATACTACAAACCTTTAATAAGGTGAGATAGTGTTAATAAATTGGTTCCAAGTGAAGCCACTAAATAGTTAACAAAAGTTGTTAACAATTTAATTATATTTGAAAGTCAAATGGATCCTAGTCATGAATTGGATAAGCCTCATCGTAGTAGGAGAGTTATGAGATGACTCAACCTTTACAAGGACTTAATTGAAGCCCAAAATGTCATGTTAGATGACAAAGTTGAAAGCTTATTACCTGCAAAGTGAGACTAATGGCAAAGGGTTAAACCTAATAGGAGAAAGTAGACTGCGAGTAAATTTTCTCGCTTGTTACCATACTGAAGTTTGTAAGCATTATTTAATTCATTGTTGCATATGTGATATAAAAAAATTAATGTTTAGAATTCTTTTATGAAAAGAAATCTTAGATAATGCATCTACACAAATCAATCAGATATGTTTATTTTCAAATATCAAAAGCAAAAGGTTTGCGAAATTGTAAATGTTCATTTATGAAATGAATTTTACCATTAGATCTGTGAATATAAGGTTTGATAAAAGTATCAAAATCTATGACTTTGGATAAATATTAATGAAGCTTGTATAGACAAGAAAATCATTAATTGCTTAGTGGATTTTTCTCATGTTTTATGTTGGTGATATTTTTACCCATTATGAATGATGTAAGATGTCTAACATAAAACGTTGATTAAGTAACCAATTTCAAATAAGTGATTTGAATGACTCAGTATATTTTACATGTCCAAAATGAAGATTTTAAGGACAAAATGTTAATTTTGTCTCAAACATCTTATATTGACAAAATTGTTGTCAAATATTTGATATTTATGTCTAAGGAAGTGTATCCTAAGACACCTCAAATGTTGAGAGTATAATATGCATAAATGAGACTAAACATTTAATATACAATTGGTTAGCATATATCAGTTACACAAATGGTATGACCATTGAGTAGAAAATTAAAAACTTTCTCAAATTATCTCTGGATGATGAGAAATTTTTGTGTATAGAGTTAAAGATTTGATCTTTACAAGATACACTGGTTCTTACAAAAATTTAGTAAATCTATATAAAGATAAATTTAACCCTAAGTGGTGGAGTATGGCATACAAGTTAAATAGTTTTGCTTGTGAAGCAACAAAAAGACTTGTCTGACTCAAATAGTTCCTTGAAGATCTGAAAGGTGTTTCAGATATGATTTAGTTTATCATCTTTATTATGATAATAGCAGTGCAAAGACTAATATTGAGGAAATTACAAAACACCAATGTATAGGGAATCATATCGAGAGAGAGAAAGCATCATGGTAGTGACTAAGATGGCTTTTTAATGGCAGTCCTTTGGATCTATAAAAAGAAACTCTTCAGCCTAAAGTGTTTGAGGGTCACCTAGAATGTCTAGGATTACGAGACATGTCTCATCTTTGCTAGGGCAAGTGGGAGAACATGTTGGGTATAGAATATGCCCTAGGATACATGTCTCGCCGGCTTTAGTGCAAGTGGGAGATTGTTGGGATTTATGCCCTAAAGCCTCGTAATTAATAATTTATTTAATAATGAATAATAATTTTGATTATTTTATTTGCAATATAATATTATCCATTATATGAAAAATCCAAGGTTATTAGTGTAATCTTGAACAGTATGTGGTTGACATACGAGATGATCATGTTCAAGAAATAACCTAAAAGGTCATAGTATATGGATAAGGTTGGGTATCTTATCCTGGTAACACTATTGATACGGCCCACTTTGTAATAGTTACAAATGATTTGATCAAAATCATTCATGTGGAGACATGTGAGTGGGTGTATCTTATACAATGAGTTTGTATAAGACTGGACCATGAAATATTTAATCTCTCTTTATAAATCCGTTAATTGAGAAGATTAATATTTCATCAGGATGATCATATGCGACTCGATCTTAATCCTGAGTGAATTATGAACTTCTGCCTGTGAGGGCTTGTCCTTTGATTTGCATGGGTGAGAATGACTTTTGTAGCCGATTCAATATGCCTACCATTTTGGGGGACTTGACCAAATAGGGAGCTGGGAACATAATCTCACAAGATGGAATTTCTTCCCATATAAGGTAAGTAGATGAGTAGTTCCCTTAAGTGCTGATTTAAGGACTTGAACAATGGGGCCCCACCCTCTCATTGGCCCGAGAGAGACTTAGTTTATAATTAGATTATAAACATATTGTTCATTAGAGAATCAGTGGTACTTAAAGTGCAAGATGTAATTATAGAGGTAAAACAGACTTTTGACCCAGCTGTAATTACGAACAACTCGTGAAGGATCGACTTGCGTGTAATGATTATATCTATGGACACAACTTGTCCTACAGTGCATAAGAGTACAACTCTAGCACTATAGTGGAGTGACCTATAGTTAATGAATGAAAATTAATTAATTAAAGAGTTTAATTAATTAATTTTGTATCATTGGAGCTTATAATCTTTAGGTCCATAAGGTCTCCTTGCTAGCTCATAGTAACACTAAAAGATCAATTTAGTTGAAAGAAAAATTTGAAATGTTCAAATTAATATTTAATTTGAAGTGTTCAAATTAATATTTAACATATTAGATATATTAAATATAAAAGAGGAAAATATATTTATTGTATTTGATACATTAAATATTAAAATAATTAATGTATATTAGATACATTAAAGAAAAGATATTTATTAAATTTGAATTGGATTCATATTAGGAAATAAATGTCGTAGGATAATTTTAAAAGGTTTGAATACGATTCAAATTAGTTGGATAAATATATTTTAATATATTAGATATTAAAATATATTATTTAATTATCTTCCCTAGTCTACTATAAATAGGACCCTAAGGGTGAGCCATAGGGCATTCTTCACAACACACATCTCCTCAATAGAGAGAATTAGAGAATTCTCTCTAGACCTCTTTCTCTCCAATCCCTTGTGAATTTTCTTTCAAGAGGCTTTCACAAGCCTTGGTCTTGTGTTCGAGTCATAGTCAGGAAGACTTCATGGAAGAGATAAAGATCCGCCAGAAGAATCTCCATATTTTGAAGGTATTTATTGCTTAACCCTTGTATTTTAGATTAATTCTAAATAAATCAAATACGATTCCTATGCTTCCGCTGTGGGTTTAATTCGATTATTCCCTTCAGAATTATCATTCTTGGAGGTTTTCATCGTACCACCACCCACCTCGTGCTAAGTTTTCAGGGGAGGTTTTCTATTCCCCTTTCTTTTTATCCTTTAATTTTCATTGATTTTTGTACATTGAGGACAATGTAGAATTTAAGTTGGGGGTGGAGGTTATTATTGTGCTTTGATGATGTGTTTAGTATGATTGGTTGAGTCCTTGAGCATCTGAGCTCGGACCTAGTTTTAGGTTTGATAGTTGTGCTTATATATTGTCCTTGAGCACCTGAGCTCGGACTGTTGATCGATTATGTTAAACATGATTCTTGTGTGATTTTTTTTTTTTAAAAATTTGTATGAATTATGAGCTTGAATGCTTAATGATGTGTTTGCTTGTTGCTTGATGAGGACAATTGATGACATGCATGGTATGTTGCTTTAATTACATTAGCTGAAGTATATGAATGCTATCCTACTTTAAGTTTTTTTGTGCCTAACTTTCAAAATTTTCTAGTCTTTCCTGCACGATCTGAACAATGTTAGCCTTTCCTTTAGTAGTCTTGAAGGCTTAGGGTGGGATTATAGAGCTTGTATGTCTGTTGTCACCCCGATAGGTGTAGGGCTAGTTGTTGAGTGGAAAGATTAATAGTTTGTAATACGTTGCTTAGGAGACGTAAAAATGTGATTTGCCTAGAAAAAGAAAAAAATAAAGAAAGAAAGTATGCTTGAAAAAAAGATCATTCTTGAAAAAAAAAAAAAAAGAAGAAAATAAAATAAGCTTGTAATGACTTTAGTGAATCAAGGAGTAAAAAGAGCTACCCATGTCGTGATCAGTTAGGCCATCTATTGAGCGAGTGCTCTAGATACGGGTCCCTGCCACAGGTGTGTGAAAGCTAGTGCCCTTTGGCATTTAGAGTGATACAAGTTTATCCCGCGGGATTGAGTTCAGGCACCTAGTAACCTATTACTTGTTTGATGGTTTGGAAGCTTGGTAGCTAGTCCTAGTGCCAGTGTAGGGGGAAGATGGATTGAGAGCCTTATAGACCTTCTTTGAACTTGTAGAGACTACTTTATGAGGCCACACACACACGTGGGAAAGAATAGGAAGAGTTTTTAAAAGTGTCTCAAAACATGGATAGTGTATGTCTGCTTCTCTTTTGTGGTTATTGCAATATTCCTAAGTATTGAAATTAGAGTCTCATGCATGCAATCATTGATTTATATCTTTATTATTTTTGTATGGGTCTTGCTCGAGGACTAGCAAGATTTAGGTTGGGGGTTATTTGATAGGACCAAAATAGTTCTATATTTTTATGCTTAAATCATGTTAGTTTGGAGGTTTAATGTAATTAATTGATCATTTTGTAGGGATTTGAGTATAAGGCACATTCCGAGAGATTCTACGTTGAATTACGTTCCAACGCATCCAACCGGAGGTCATTCGAACACCTGAGCAAAAAGTTAGAGCAAAAATAACCAGTGTTGCACGCTGGGTAGCGTCTAGCGGCTATCTAGAGCGTCTAGATGCTATCGACAGTTCCCTGAAGCCTCCCTCGACGCTGCGGCGAGCCCCTGTGACACTAGGAGCGTCTAGACGCTTCATCGATTCCTATAAATAGATTTTTTTTGTCCTCTAGGTCATTAGTCTCCAATTTTCAGCCGTCATGAGACCAATTTAGGCTTTCTCCTCTCTGTTTTTCAGTAGTTTATGATAGATTAGGAGTTTTTTTTTCATCAAACCTCAGTGTCGGGCTACATCATCACGATGAGCAGCTAAGGTAAGTGTTCCAATTCATAGGTTGGTGTAGCCAATTGCAATGTTGTGAGACTTGTATTTTAATGTAGTTTTCTTACAATTGCAAGTATTCTTTGATTCCTATGTTTATTTCATAAGCATGTATTTTTGATTGAATTGACGCCTCGATCACTTTTATATGTTTGATTGCTAGTCATGATACATGATCCGTAATTGTCATGTTGATTGAACCGGTAGCGTTAGGATGATTACATGTGTATGTTTTATGGGTTTCCATATCGCATGGCTTGCATGTTTAATTCTAGAAATTAAAGAAGCATTTTGATTAGATTAAAGTTATTTTATCTAATTAGTGTCTTAGTCCTTCCAAAACACTTAACACCTTTACCCAAATAATTTGGAACGGTTTCGTCAGAATTGTTTAGGTAATTAGAGTTAACCTTGACGTTTGTTAGAGTTGACTTTAGGAAATTTGTTACTTTTGGGGTTTCCTAAAAAGTTGACTAAGTGCTTGCATAATTAAGTTACACATTTTGTGTGCCTATGATCAATTTTGCAATTGGATAAAACCGTACCTGTGAATTGGATTATGGTAAGATTTAATTTATCTTTATTTTATTTGCTTATGTTTTATTTTATTAATAAAAATACAAACCCCCCCCCCCCCTCTTAATTGTTTTCTCCTTTGCAAATTTAACTTGAGAAATTAATATTCGGTTCCCTAAGATCGACTTGGTCCACTCAATGCTACAAGTAGTTTAGGATCGGTTTATAAATTTTAATTTGACAAGCCCTCAATAAGCTGAGGTAAGAGATTGATTTTTCTCTAGAACTCCAAAGGACCCTCTTTTTATAAATAAAAAAAATAAAATAAAAAACTAGCATGAGGTAAGAGATTGATTTTGGCAACCGTTTTTTCAGTTGTTGTAGGGTGCTAATACCTTCCCTACACAAAAAAGACCCTCGAGCCTGAACTCTATTTTTGTAGACGATTTCTTTCTTTTTTAAAATTGGGTGACCAATTACACTCTAATAATGGTTGGTGGTGACTCCAAATTTTTTTTCTAAAAACTTCATTTTAGATGGACGTCGACCACTCCGCATCGCGATATGGTAGCGACAAGACCCACTTTTTTTAATTTTCAAAACTTGACTTGGATGTTGAAAATATTTGTAAAAAATAGATAACAAAACAAAGAAACACATAGGTGGAATTAGTGTTTATAAGTTTAATTTTCAAAAATTCAATGGTCATCAAACGAGATCTTAATTTTTACAATTAAGATGCATTTGCAACAACCACTATTTGAAGGGTAGTTTGTTCCATTTTTCCTAAAAATATTGAATAGTAATACCATAGTTATTTCGTAGATGAATTTCTAGTATGTACATATAATGACATAAATTTTATCTTTCATCGTTAATAGACAAGTCAAGCACCTCACGAAACTTTGTTGAAAATTTTGTGGAGAATAATGAAATGAATTTTCAATTTGATTTGATTGAGGTGGAGAATTTAAACATTTTACCCACTTAATTAATTGAACAAATTAATGAGATCATGTGAAAGACATCTCCATTCACACATGCTCCTTCTAACACAATTCTCAACCCTCTCTTTTAGATATTAATGGAAATCATTTTATTTAGGATTGTTGTCTACTTGTCAATTAGACTATTAATTAAAGAAACGTATCCACTTCAAAATTAAATTGACCCCAAGCAAATGTTTATTATACATATCTTTCAAAACGTTTAGAAATTCATGTGTTTTTCTTGCTTAAGACTATATATATCTAAAACACAACTTAAGTTCACACTATGTTTTCTTAGACATAATAAAGAACAAAAGTGGTATAAACTTCAAAGAGTGAGACTTCTTTCTAAGAGAACCATAGGAGGTCGTACCTATAACAAAGCAGGTACATATAAAAAGGTTTAGATGTGTTTAAATTCTCCATAATAGAACTACATTTCCAATCATCCCTTAAAATTCAACCATTTGAACTTCCCATGAGAAATTTTTCCACAAAGGTTTTCATCTCAAAGAAACCAAAAACTATGTTTTAGGTTAAATTACAGGAACACCTTTAGGTTGTGTCTATTTGGTCTAGCTTTAAAAAATGTCTAATAAGTTCTTAAACTTTCAATTTAGGCCCCGTTTGATAATGTTCTCGTTTCTCGTTTCTTGTTTCCTGTTTCTGTTTCTCGTTTCTTGTTTCTGTTTCTTAAAAACTAAAAACAGAAACATGTTTGATAACTATTTCTGTTTCTTATTTCTTGTTTTTTGATAAAAATAAAATATAGTACTATACTATAATAAAACATATAACATGCATTAAAATAAATATAAAACAATTATAAAGATGTTATAGTATTTTATTAAGGCCTAATACCTAATTAATAATAATAATAATAATAATAATAATAATAAAAAATTGTATCCCTTCAAATGTTGTTCAAATTTGATTTGCAATGTTATTTCTTACTTCAATCAATTCACCTTGAACGATTTTGACTTACAGGAGTTAGTTAAATTAGACGAATTTGTAAATTGTCTAAGGTCAGACAATCAAACATACCCACATTTCTTTAATTTAATAATAAAATTTATTTTTATTTTTTCTTTAAAAATGCATTAGCCAATAATACATGCAAGTAAAATCAGAAAAAGAGAGAGAATGTATATATTTGTTTACATTTAATGATAAACATGAAATACATTATTAGTTTATTTATTTAATAAAAAAATAAAATCGTACCAAAAGGAAAAATAATAGAAAATTAAATAGAAAATAATAACTATAAGCTTGTTAATGTAAAGTAAAAGAGAATAAGAAAATAAGAGAAAATAAAAACATAAACGAAAAGAGAAAAGCAAAAAGAAAAAAAGAAAAAAAAAGATAATGAACTATTAAAAGAAAAAAGATTATGATGAAAGAGAGAGAACGAATAGAAAGAAATAAATCAAAAAATAAAAATAAAAAAGAAGAAAAAAACAAAAAGATTAAAAAGTATTAAAAGAAAAAAAATAGAATGGAAGAGAGAGAAAGAGGAGAAAGAGGAGAGATGAATAAAAGAAGAAATAAGAATACATGCATGAAACTTGAAAAAAAAAACAGAAACAGAATTTGAGAAACTACTTTTTGAAATTTCTCAAAATCTGCCTTTTTTTAAGAAACGTTTGTAAAAAATTTAGAAACAGGAAACAGGATGGTTTATCAAATATGTTTGTTTCTTGAAAAATGAGAAACAGGAACAAGAAACATGAAACAGAAACGTTATCAAACGAGCCCTTGTCCATATATAGGTCCAATTTCAATTTGATGTCTAATATGTCATTGACCTAGTCAACATTTTTTTTTTAATTCACGGACTTACAAGATACAAAATTGAAAGTTTATGTCCTATTAGATATAAAATTTAATTTTTATATCGAATAGATCTGTTGATTTTTAAAAATTCGAATATGTCAGAGACTTATTAGACACAAAATTAAAATTTCAAAGATCTATTAAATACTTTTTAAAGTTTAGAGACCAATAAATAGATACAAACCTAAAATTCAACGATTCAAACTTCTCTTTTATGAAAAGATTTTCCACAAGGGTTTGCATATCTCAACAAATCAAACTAACATTTAATTTGTCATTACCCTATTACAAATAAAACTCTAAAAGTGTGTGTGTTCAGTATGCCTTGAAATTCAACAATTAATTAAACTTTTCAACATCTCAACAAATCAAAGTACAAGCATTTTTCAATTACCAGTTACAAATGAAACTAAGATATTAGAATGCTAACCTTTCTGCATTCTACACTCAATATGGGCTGATAGGAACAAATTCCTACAAAGAAGGGAACATGTTTGGGGCCATTTTAAAACATTCAAGCCTCTACAATATATTGCCAAAAGATGTTTGATACAATTTCAAGTTCAAAAAGTGCACTTGAATAATGGATTATTGAAGGAAAAGCCAAACGCTTTGCCTATAAAATTATAAGGGTTGTACGATTTCCACATGCAAACTAGACCTCGGTAGGTAAGTTGAATTTTTGGGTTGGTTCACTTCGTTCGTTCTTCCCATGTGTAGGGATTTTCGAGAACATAGTACTAACCTAAGATCAGTGAAGAATAATCACGAATTGTTGGGAGAATTACAAATAATAGAGGAAATAGAGTAATATTGAGAAACAATCAGGTTGAGGCGCGGGTATCTCGCTCTCTTTAAGGAGATTCAAGCAATCTACAGTGTATATTTAGTTATCAACTACGGGTGCAACAGTTCTTCTATGGCTTGTCCCCTCCAGGATACAACAACTCAACTAAAACGTTGTGTAGCTCAAACCACTCAGCACTATGAGGTTGAACTCAAAGCTCCACAACAAAGAACACCATTTTTTTGGCCAATTACTCTTAAAAGAGCAAAGAAGATAAATATGATAAAGTAGAAAGAAGAGAAGATTGAAATTGTTGTGTATTTGAGAGTGTGGTAAGAGAGGTACTAGAATTTTAGATATAAGAATTTAATAGAAAAATAAGTAATTGAATTGTAAAACTTTTAACCTCTCTTCAAATAAAAAATCAAAAACGTTCTTCTCTTTATTATATGAAAACTCTCTCATTTAAAAAGTAAAAAATTCATAATAAATAATAAATATTACAATGTTACAACACAAACGAAAAATTTTCTCAGTTAACGTCTGGGATCTTCAACAGATTGAGAGGACTTTCTTCTATATGTATAATGAAAGGAAAGAGATGGGTTTTTTTTTTTTTAATCAATCTTCCATGTCTGTCTCTTAATTCAAATATATCACCGAGAGCCTATTATCTCTATCGTTACAACTTTAATATGTTGAGAAGGAAGTTACTAACTGCTTTCTTTTTTTTTTTTTAATTAATAAAATCTTTCATATCAATTCGTGTTTAAAATCAACAAATAATAGATGCTAAGAAGACAGAAAGAAAACACATCAGATTTATGTGTGAAACAAAAAGGAGTTACGAGTAAAAAGAATTAAAAACATTAGTATTGTCACAAGCATAATGCACTCAAAAGTATAAAAAGAAACCCCTTTGGTGCCTCCCAGCTAGATTATTTCAATGCCGACATAAAATTATACCAAAGACTTTCGAGTTGAATGTCTTACAATAGGGAAGAAGAAAATAATTGGCTTCACACCTAAGCAAGGTTTTAAATATCAATTCATGACGGAATGTTGACGTCTCAATTTTATCGATATTAATCAATATATATTTTTGAAACAATTATATCAATAAAAGATTCATAAAAATATTTAAATTAACAAATAAACATTTCACCATTTTTAAATGAACTAAAACTTCTTATTATTAATAGTTTATATTTGTATCTGTGTTATTTTGTTCATATTGTTTTATATTTTAAAATTTTTATCATACAGTAAAAATTTCGATTCATTCTTTATGTCGATGTTGAACCCCATAAACGTGTGAAAATATCACGTGTCAGACAGAAATTTAACACTTTATACTATATCCAATATTATGTGGTTTTTAATTTATATTACATTGAAAGTATTAACGAAATCTAATTATTTATTAAATATAGTATAGTAAAATTGTGCATGTGGTGGTAGTCATAAATTTGAATTCTCATTTTCTTTTGGTAAATGATAATAATCTAAAAGAATAATAGAATTAATTACAACATAAATTAAAATTTTCTATTTTTAGTAACGCTATTTAGCATTAACTTGATCGAAAAATTTGGGAAAAAATCAACTCCTAAACTTTGGAGGTTGAATCAATTCAATTTAAATTCCTTTTTAAGATTTCGTTTTAAAATGGTTAAATATATAATTTTCAAACGTGTAAAAGACTTTTTTAAATGTATAAATTAATATAATATTAGATAAAAATGTCAAAATCAAATGGATAGTAACAACTTTTATTAATATGAGTGGTTTTTTCATCTTTTTTTTTAACTTTTATTTCTCTACTTAGGAAGAGTTACATGATTTATTTATTTATTTTGTTACTTTGGTAGGATTGTAGGAGAAGAATAATTTTATTTAGGTAATTTTAAGTTGATTCTAATTGAAATCCAATAAAAATAATTATGAATGATTAATAGGTGACCTAAATTGATTTACTTATAAAAGTTTATGGTTCTAAACAAATGGAGATTAACATTGAAAATTTAAGACAATTGTGTGAATTTAAAATTTGGTGTATACTCAGACGATATATTTAACCAAATACTTATTGCATATAAAAATTTATTACATGATGCATGCAAAGTGTAAATGTGACGTCAATCATGACCACGAAAGGTGAAACTATAAGTTTTATGGGCAAAATTTTACATTTTAATTTTTTTACATAAATAACATTTCAGTTCTAAACATTTAGAGATGACAAAATTAGAGAGAAAAGTTTAAAATTGTAACTTCTTATATAATTTTTTTAATCTAAAATGAACTAAGAGGAAGGCAATTCTCCATTGTACCTAACATACATGAATAAAAATGGACAAATTATCATTACAAATATTCAAAATTACTATTTTAGGCCAATAATGCAAAGTATATTCAAAATCAGTAAGCACCCAATAATCCATTTTGCCATTCAACACATTAATTTAAGTAGTGATTTTCATTGGTTAACACATCTTTTCACTCTTGTTAGGTCAAGTTTTTTGTGAAAAGTTCTTTTAAAATAATAATAATAATAATAAGTCATTAGTCCAAATAGAAAATGTTTTGGGAGAGACAAACAGTATTATTATTTGAAATTTCATCATCCAAAGAGGTTTGGGGATTAGAAAATTATTCCGTCAGGTTCTTCAAATCTTAAGAGTCATGGAGTTTGGAATAATTTGATCATTAGATAATTTTATTGAAGCTTCGAAATTTGGAAGTCCCATTTTAATTATTTCATCCTCTCATGGCCCTTTTGTCAAATGCTCATGTATAGAATTCTCTAAAATCTTTTCATATATTATACCCAGTTATTGGGTCCTCCCCATTTCATTAATTTCAACAATATTGAAGAGTATATAATATCATATTTACTTTGTAGATAGGAATGTTCATGGGCGGGGCGGGAAGGAGATGACTTTTCCGTCTCCATTTCTGCTCCTGAAAATTTTTCTATTTAATTTTACAGGAATCCAGACGAAGATTCTCTATAGGAAATTATTTTTCGTTTATGATTATTTATTTCTTAATCTAGATTAAATCAATTTAAGAATCCTATCATAAAAACAATTTTCGATATACTCTCTTTAGAGTCGTTTGGTTTAAATTTTTTTTAGACGCTCAAAAATAATATTGCTATGAATTAAAGATAGTTATACATAAAAATGCTATCAGATTTGTATAGGAATAAACGATGTTTATATATTTTTATAAAAAAAAAAATTTTGTTCAACAAAAAGTGAGAGTGTGGAGATTCGAACTTTTAACTTTTTAGTTGAAAGCATATGTCTTAACGAGTTGAACTATGCTCAAGTTACCTATTTATGAAACTATTCTAAACATCTTTTATAATTATGATATATTAATTAATGAAATAATTAAAATTAATCTCAATAAATATATATAAATTAGTTGGAATATGAATAATTAATAAATTGATTTAACTTATTTTAATTAATGAAATATATATATATATATATATATATATATATTTATTTATTTATTTATTTATTTATTTATTTATTTATAATATTCTTAACTATTTAATTAATAATTAAAGTAAATAAGTAACTGTATTCATTTAATAACTTTTCATTAATAAAAAAGAATTAAGCATGTATTTTAATAAATTATTCTTATGTTCAACCTCATAAAACAAGGGAATCACAAACCTTTATCCATTTCCATCTGTGGATCCTTTATACCTTATAGCCCTTTTAGGTATTAATGAAAATCATTTTATTTAATTAAGATGGTTGTTTACTTGTCAATAATTGAACTTCCAAAAGAGATATTGTAACCACTTGAAACTTACCAAACAGAAAGTCAATTACACTTTTTTTTTCCAAAACTTTGAAATTCATGTTTTTCTTGCCCAACACTATATAACACAACTTCTAAGTTCATAGAACTTAATATGTTTTCTTATATATACATAATAAATATCAAAAGAGAATAAAATTCAAAGAGTTAGACTTAATATTCTAAAACAAAAATTCATGCTAGGTCGTACATATAACCAAAGAATGTACATGTATATAAAAAGGTATAGATGTCTAAATTCTCTGTAAAAGATCTATATATATACTTTTCAATAATCATTTTTTTCATTCAAACTTCTATTGAAAATGTTTCCACCATAGCCCAAACAAATGAAACTATAGAGCTAACATTTTTTTCTTACATATTACAAATAAAATTCTACGTGTGCGTATGACATGTCTTTTAGCATTTACTCAAAATTCGACGTTCAAACTTCTCTTTATGGAAAAATTTTCTACAAAGGGCCTACATCTCTCAAAAAATCAAACTAAAATTTTGTCATTACCTATTACGAATGAAACTAAGATGTTAGAATGCCAACCATCCCTCATTTTACATGTCCCAATGCGTTGATGGTGAACAAATTTCTACAAAGAAGGGGACACATTTTGGAGTCATTTTAAATCATTCAAATCACTCCAATATATTGCCAAAAGATGTTAGATACAATTTCCAGTTCAACAAGTGCATTTGAATATAAAGGATTGTAGAAGGGAAGCCAAACTTTGTCTCTAAAAGACTCAAATTCTTACGGGTTGTACGGTTTCCACATGCAAAGTAGACTAATTAAGTAGGTAATTAGTTGAGTTTTTTAGTACTAATTACAGCTCTCTTTTAAGAGATCTTCCTTAGGTTTTCACATAAACAACATAGGATGAGAGATTCGAATTTCTGACTTCTTGGTCGAGAGTATATGGCTTAGCTAGTACTTGAGCTATGCTTAAGTAATTAACACATATGATCAGTTTCAAATAGGAAAAACTTCGAAAGTCTGTCACTTTGTTAGTTCTTCTCATAATATATATTAATTTGTGTTCAAAATCGATAGATAATAGGTGATTAAAAAAAACAAGAAGAAGATAGGAAGAAATCACGTAAATTTACATGGGTGAAAAAATAAATAAATTACGTATAAAAGAGAATAATTCACCATGATAAAAGAAAATTGGTATTGCCAAAAGCATTATACATACACATAGGTGTGTTAAAGAAAATACTAAATTATATTGTGGGGGCATACCGACTCAATTATTCAATGTAAACATAAATTTCAATTTTTCTCACTTTAAAAATTATATGGACTTTTGAATCGGGCTAAGAGTTCAAATTACATATTTGTAACCGGCAGAGTATGATGGGATTTTGATAAATGAAAGGTCTCCGGTTTTTTTTTTTTTTTTTTTAGTACAAGAGGAATACAAATCAAGAGGAAATAAAACAATGAAGATGACCAAAAGGCTCTTCGAATCAGACTTCATCCCTTTTTAAGCTTTGAGCCCTCTTAGCCAATTTATGCACAGCCACATTCTTGTAACGTTGAATGCATTTTTAAGCTTTGAACCCTTTGAGCCAAGTTATGCACAACCATATTCTTGTAACATTGAATGTGGGGAAATCGAATTTGAGACCAGTTAAGGGATATCTCTTTCACCTCTCGAACAAAGTTCTGAGCCTTCGTCAAATCATCCATCTGGCCATTTATAAGATGAATTGCAGTTAAAGAATCAGATTCCACCTCTAAAGGGAAGGATTGATTATCAATAGCGCGCAACCCCCTGACAATTGCCTCAAGTTCTAGTATAAGAACAGGCCATCTTGTGGAAAAATGATTTTGACCAGCCCCAGTAATTCTTCCATTCCAATCACAAATTATCCAACCAAATCCACCACTAGTCTTTGTCTCGTTCTAAGACGCATCTGTATTAAGCTTCCATTATCCATGTGGTGGCGGACTTCAGGTAGATATTACTTGATATGTATATGACGGACTACTTGATAAGTTAGGACCCAAGTGTTGAATGAGTTCTTGAATCTATATCTCATAGTTTTCCAGAATCTTAGTCCAGTTCGGTGAACCATTAGGTTTCTGGTGGATCACCATATTCCTACAGCTTCAAATTTTCCATATGGTATACAAAAATCTACACATAATCTCATTTAACCCATTATCTTGTACCCATGAAAAGAAATTTGTTGTCGACCACCTGTCCCTATTCATATAAAACAGATGCGCATAAGTAGGTAATAAGTGATACCATAGTTGAGAAGATATTTTACAACCCCAAAACAGATGATTGATTGTCTACAAAAACTTATGGCACAAGGGACACCAAGCTTGAATGGAAAGACCCTTTTGTATTAAAGCACACCTCATTGGTAAAATATTATGAATGACTCTCCAACAACAAATTTTAATTTTTGTTGGATTAGGTATTCTCCATAGTCGTTTCCAAAAGAGATTCATTTGGTCTGTACTGGAAGAAGATGGTGTGTCTTCAGTCTGACATTGCATTGCTAATTTATATGCACTTTTAACAGAAAAGTGGCCGTTTACAGTGTGTTTCCAAATAACTTCATCATTCGTTCTATGCCTAGATATAGGAATAGTAAGAATCATATTAGCATCATCATGCATGAAGTTTTGTCGTACCAACTCTTCATTCCAATTCATGTTCCCATCAATACGAATAGCTACTGATTGATCAACTAGATCACTACCAACCAAAATTGGTTTGTCACGTTTAGCATGTGGGAGCCAAGCATCTTTCTTTATCGAGACTTGGAGACCACTGCCAATCTTCCACCGATATCCTTTCATAAAAAGATCTCAACCCCATAGAATACTTCTCCAAGTATATGGAGGATTATACATGAGGCTTGCTTTCATATAGCAACCAAAATTGAAATAACGACCTCGGAGAACTCTAAACAAAATACTGTCTGGATTTTGAATCAATCTCCAGCTTTGCTTAGCAAGCATAGCTTGATTAAAGAGAGAGACATCTCTAAAACCCACCCCACCTGACTCGTAATTTCCTTTACAAAGGCACTGCCAATTCTGCCAATGTATCCTCCGATTATGCTTAGTAGATCCCTACCAAAATTTTGCGTACATTGAATTTAAATCATAACAAAGCGATTTCGGGAGCTGAAAACAACTCATGGCATAAGTTGGAATCGCTTGTGCCAATCCTTTAATCATAACCTCCCGACCCCCCGATGAGAACAACTTACCTTTCCAATTCTTAAGGGTCTTCTAGACTCTGTCTTTAATTGACCTGAAAATCATTGATTTATTCTTTGCGTTATGTGAAGGAAGGCTCAAATAACTACCCAAAGAATCAGTTTCAGCCACCTGTAACTCTCTGTTGAGAATCTCTATAAAGCTCTGAGGTGTATTCCAGATAACCATAAATACATAATTAATAAAGTTAACAGTTTGCCTTGAAGCCATCTCATACGTTACCAAAACTTGTCGAATCGTGGAGCAATCCTTTGGCGTCGCCTGAAAGAAGAGGAGGATATCATCTGCATAAAATATATGATTAATTGTTGGGCAGTAGCGATTAATCTTGAGATCGGTAAACTTTTTAAGACCTTCTTCCCTGTAAAGTAAACTTGAGAGACCTTCAGCACATATAAGAAATAAATACGGTGAGAAAGGGTCTCCCTGTCTAAGGCCTCTCGAAGGAGTGAAAGTCATCTGGGGGACCTCATTAAGGAGTACCAAAAACCAAACTGTCTCCACACATCCCATAATAAGATTTATCCACCTCTCTGCGAAGCCCATACGTTCCATCACCTTTCGAAGATAGAGCCACTCAACTCTATCATAAGTTTTGCTCATATCTAACTTTAATGCTACCATTCCCTTTTTACCTAAACGTTTACCTTTTAGCGCATGAATGCATTCAAAACCCACCAGTACATTGTCAGTTATCAGTCGTCCATGAATAAAAGTTGATTGAGCTAGGGAGATGATCTGGTTTAGCTTACTCTTCATTCTATTAGCTAGTGTTTTAGCTATCAACTTATAGGCAACGTTACACAGGCTAATCGGTCTAAAGTCAACCATTTCCTTTGGAGTAGTTATTTTAGGGAGTGTAATTAGAGTGTGATTTAGATGTTTCACACTACCACTATTGTTCAAATAACTTAGGCAGATATGACTTATATCCTCCCCGACAATGTCCCAATAAGATTGGTAAAAAACAGCATGAACCCCGTCAAGACGCGGGGCCTTATGTGGATGCATTTCCTTTAAAGCAGACTCTATCTCTTCTCTTGTGAAAAAGTCTAGTGAGTTCTCTATTATTCTCTTCCGTCACCGATGGAACTATGCAATTAGTTACTTTCTCAATCACTTCTAAAATAGGATCAGATGAATTGAAAATATGTATATATATATTGAGTAACAACAAATGTGAGGTAGGAAAATTTGAACATCTGACTTCAAGGAAAGAAATATATGTCAATTAATTATCGCTGAGTTACGCTCACTTGGTGAAAAAATGTATACTTAATTAGAGCTGTAATAGTTTTATAATTGATAAAGAAAAATCATTGGCTTCATACTTTTTTTATTTATCTTACATTGAAAGTACTAATGAAATCTAATTATTTCTAGACTGAAAACTTGAGCATAGTAAAATAATCAATAGGTGATAACTTTACTCATACACTATAGATTTGAATCTTTAGTTTCTTTTTGTTTAGTTTTAATGGCAATAGACTAAAAGAATAATAGAAATATACAACATAAAAATATAAAACTGTAATATCGTGCTATTTAACATTTATCTAATTGAAAATTTTTAAAACATTGGAGGTGCAACATTGAAAACTAACACTGAGAGGGAAATTAAAAAAAAATGGTATATATATTGGACGGGGTGATATATTTAACATAATATTTATATTGAAAAGATATATTACAATGTGACATTAACCATGACCTACTATGGGAAGCTAGAAAGCATAAAAAGAGAGTGGGAAAAAAAAAATAGATTTTCACCTCTAAACTTCTCAAGTTGTATTAATTTTTAGGGAAAAAATCAATTACTTTAAACTAAGAATTGTATTAATTAAAATCCTGAACTTTTATAAGTTTATCAATTTATACCTTCCGTCAGATTCCATTTAAAAAAACGTTAGCTCATACATGTGTGATAACACTAATTTAGTGTTATATTTATGTCCATTTATTGGCTAGTTTTGTATTGAATTAGTGAACTTTGATGTGTATTTCTCTTGATTTTGTAGAAACCGAGCTAACGGAGCAAAATCGAGTGTTCAAGATTATTTTGATGGATATTGGAGTCTTTTAGAGCCTTATTGAAGATTTAAGAAGAGAAGAGATAACTAATAAAGTTTTGAACAAAAAGGCTAAGTTGGGGGTGACCAAGGATTTCATTTTCAATGTCAAAGTTCAAAACTTTTCAAGTTGAAAGCTTAAAAAAAAAAAAAAAAAAAAAGTCCCCTAGGCACCCAGGTGCCACAGACAGAGAGGGAGGGCAGAGTGATAGCGCCTAGGCGCTATGATACCAGCAGAACACGTTTTTTTAAACGTTGCTTGATCCTTGCTATAAAAATAGCATATTCTCTTCATTTTTAGGAGGCTAAACCGAGAAAAAATGCCCTAAACTCAATTCCATGCTATTTTGAGAAGTTTTGGGAGCATTTTGTCAGCGGATTGGAGCAATATTGAAAATTCAAAGCTCGATGACCGAGGAGATCAACTCGGGAACGCGGGATTGACCTTCCATTTGCATTTTCTTCCTTTTTTTTCACTTTTAGCTATTGTATAAGCTGGAATATTAGGGATTTATACGTTGTTTGGACTGAATTTATATATCATTGTCCCTAATCACTTGGGTTTATTGTATTTAATTGTTTAGATGCTTAATTGTTGGACCAATTGCACAGTTTTTGGATTTTTATAACTATTAGCGCTTTGAATCATTTGTGTTTTTGTTGCTTAATGCCTTTAATCATTGATTCTTTAATTAATTGAGGTATTCATAAGTAGAGCTCGACAGAGAATGCTTAGTTTAGCTTAATACGCGATTAATTAGCTACTCGAGTGACAGCGAGATTAATAGTTAATAAATTGTAGTTGGTGATGAAGGTTAATTAGTCGGACATTGGTTAATTGACTAGTTTTCTAAGTGAAAACTCGACGGAGAGAAGCTTAGACAATAACTCAATTGCATAACTAGTGTTTATTTACCTGAGGGACAGCGGGGTTAATAAATAAACATTAGAAGTTCGTAATGAAAAGTCTTAACGCCTTGTATGAGTTAGCTAGCACTAGGGAGACTTAGGTTAGTTAATTAGTACTTGAGAGTGGAGGAGACCGAGAGGAGATTCCACGTCTTTGGAGCTTCTAGACTTATGAGTTCATTATCCATTGGTTTATAATTGTCTGTTAGCTTAGTAATTGATCATTTCCCAAGTTATCCCTCGTGTTTGTGTCTCCCTTTTTTTTTTGTTGTTGTTGTTAGTTAGTTTATCTTCTTTTAACTTATGTTCTCTAAATAAAGTTAAATGAGAGTATTCGTGGTAATTAATTGAATTAAAAGCCAATCTCTATGGATTCGATACTCGGTAGGAATACCATTTTGTATTCCTTGACCCATGCGCTTGCAGAAACGTAAATGTACGACCATCAATGTGAAGCTTATAATTCTATCCATTAAACCCCTAAACTGTCGTAAATGAATCAATTTAGGCCCTCAAATTTTGAAAATTGTTCATGCATTGCAATTCACACGTCTGAAGACTTCTTCAAAAATCTAGACTCTCCATTTGAAAATTGTCAATTTTTACCTTAAAGTTTCAATTTCATCAAATTGTATCTCAAACTTAGATAAGTATTGCAATCTTAACCTTAAACTTAAAAAAGTGTTGCAATTTTTACTCTCTTTATAAGTTTTTGTTGAAAAATCATTAAAAAAATATTTTTTCATATGGTTTTCAATGAATCATAAAACATATGCATGGTACAAAATTGATAAAATTTCAAAGGAAAACGACATTATAGCTAAATTTTGTTAAAATTTGTAAGTTTTGACAATATTATTTAATGGTTAATTTGTACATTAATTAAACTTAAATTTTTGTCAGGCTTGATTTTATTGAAATTAGTGAGTTTACGTAGATTTCTATATTACTTTTGGAAAATTAGTGGGTGAATTAACAAAAATTGAACAGATAATAAAAATTACAACACTTATCGAAATTTTTGGTCTAATTTAATGAAATTAAAATTTTAGGGTAAATCTTGATACAATTGAACAGGTTTAAGACTAAAAATTGAATTTTTCCCAAAGAGAAAATTCTTGGTTCTGCCTCTTGATCACCTACATGAATAAAAATTGACAAATTATTTTTAAAAATCCAAAATTATTATATTGGGCCAATATTGCAAATCATATTCAATCAGTTTAGCCATCGACACGCATAAAACTTGGTCTAATAAGAATAAATACAACGAACTCAAAAACATAATAAAATAAATAATAATTAGAATAAACACGACGAACTCAAATAATAATAATACTAATAAGAATAAACACGACGCCCATGATTTCCTCCTTTTTTCTTGTATGTTTTTCTTTTCGACAAGAGTAAGTGGAGGGAGAAAAAAACAAACACTACGTGAAACATGAAGACCCCATAACTAATAATTAAAAAATTAAACAAAAATATATTTTCTTCTATTTTCTAAAAGCAGTTGGAGAAGATCTTATAACCAAGATAGATATTTCAAAGGTGGATCCCTAAATTTTGGTCAGAGAGCTTCACTTAAAATTTGGTAAAAATAATTTACAAGTAAGCAATCCTAAATTTAATACATCACAATTACTTTCTATAAGTTTTTGTATTATGAAATCATGATAACTAAAGATGTTCTTTTTTCCTCGCAAGGACTCATTCCAACTGAGTGGGGGATGGAGACGAGAGTGGAAAAAATTCTCATAACCTAAACGGGGTGTATTCTCTGCCCCCATTGTTGGAATAGAAATTTTGGTCAATCAAAAAATTGTCATGTCATTACCCAATATTGATGACGAAATTATATTTAATTAGGGATTAATTAAATTGGCAATGATCCTTAAATTAAATTATGAAAAATCCCAATATACAATTGGTTTATGTAAAATTTGGGTAAATTTTAAACAAAGCCTAAAAGGTTTGGCCTAAAGTCAACTAGACCCAGTCCAGAAGTTAAGCCCAAAGTCAACCAAGCCTAGTCCAACTAAAAAGCCCAAGCCCACCTAGAGGCCTTCAGGGATTCTATAAATAGAGAGCTCCCTCCTCAATTTCAAATGTTCAGAAGTTGAAATTCTCTAGGGAACTTAGAAAGAATTCAGAAACAAAGACCAAAAAACTCCATAAGCTCTTGAAGATCAAACACTCTCTGAACCAAATCCTTGAAGACTAGAAAACTTAGAAGATCGAGAACAAGCTGCAAAGCCCTCGAGACGATCTACGTTCGAGAATAAGCTACAAAGCTCTCGAGATAGATGTACATTTGAGATAAAGAATCAGAGGAATAAATTAGAGATTGTACTCCACTATATTCAAATTAATACCAATATAAATTTATTTACACGTGTCTCATTTCTCTTCCTTTGTTGAAATTATGTGTGAACACCCGTCCCTGCCCCCACGTCGTTCCCTATTTGCTATTTTTAACTTTTATTATTATTATTAATATTTCAAGTTTTATTATTTAATGACTTAGATAATTTGATATGTTTAAACCATATAGTTGAACATTTAAACTATATAATTGATAATTAGATAATTTGATAGGCAATGTTATTCTGTTTCTATTTGAAAATTTAAAAGTTTCTCTTTAAATGAAGATTTTCTATAGGGAATTGACCATTTAAATAAAGATTTTCCATGGAAACTTTTTAATTGAATTTTTTTCAAAAGAATTCATTTAATTTAATTGATATTAAAAAAAATAAATGGAGAATAATACTCTTGAGAAATTCCACCTCGATTCCCGCAAAATTTAATGAAGAATTTTATGTGGATAGAGATGGCTAAATTGATTGATTCCAAAAAAAGCTATACTCACAGAAAAGTTACATTTTTAACAAATTCATACTATCGAATCTTTTGAATTTTCATGTAACAAGTTTATAGATAGAGTTAACCATTTATCTAATATATGCAAATCAATTGCTTCATATATGTGTGTGTGTGACAGTGACAAAAGATAAAAAATTTCCACAATCACGCAATGGTAGACTTGAACCCAGCCTATTGAGGGGAGTTTTGGGGCTTGGAGTTGGGGTGCCTACGCAACCTAAGTCAACGTACTTTTGTATCCTAATATAAAACATTTTAAAGTTGAACGGCGGTTCAAGTATTCGTTGGGTCTAGGGTAGATCTGTCACTATATATTTTGAATAAACTAGATCTTTATCGATTGAATTTCACCTTACGAAAAAAATGAAAGGTCCAAATTGATCTAATATATGTCATTTATTAAACATGTAAAATCAAAGATTCTTGTTTTAATATTATTAAATACATTGCGTGTAAGATAAAAGAAAAAAGAAACCCAAATTGGCCACAAAATTGACTTGAAATATTATAAATATTGCAAGTAGCAAGAAATTGTAATGATCAATAAACAAGACACATTCTTTTTTTCAGAAAAAATAGATAAAACACATTAATGTCTTTTTCTGTTGGCATTTTCCCATTTGTACACTTTACTTTTAATATTTTAATAGCTACAAATCTTCATGCTCGTTGGCCTTTCTTTTTCTTTTCTTTTTTTTTTCTCTCTATAATAAATTTAATAATTTTATGTATTCAAAATTTTAATAAATCTATTTATCTATTTTAAATCACCCTTATTATGGATAATTTTGGACCTAAAGCATAAGCCCAAAAAAAAAAAAAAAAAAAAAAAAGAAATCAGGAACAGAATCAAGGAAAAATGGGACTGACGATTAACGAACTCAAGAAAACACGAGAGACCTAAGCGCAAAGATAACAGGGGAAGAAAGGAATTGGGCCAAAGCCCAATTCCCTACCTTGACCTCGGCTAGCTAGGAGGCCCTCTCCTTCAAGGGGGCGTGCATCTCACATGTCCTGATCCGTGGTGTCTTTGATTGGCCCATTTCTGTTGTTCTACAATCCAAATCCGAGAATGAATGAGGGAACTCTAGGTCATCCCCACATAAATACTATTTTATAACATTTTGAAGGCAAGCTCTTCTTCATACTCTAAACCTTGGCTACACTCCAAATTCTCTTATCTAACCTAAGCATCGGAACATGTGTAGAAAGAACCACACTGGTGTGTAAATCTTTCTCTTTTGCAGGCCACATCTATCTTCCCCTAAAAATATAAATTTACCGTTAACGTCATGTGAAGGTCAAGTGAGACTTTCTCCGGTCCGAATTTTGGCATCAACAACCCTCATGTGATTATTTAGGAGGAGGAGGATGTTAATTATAATTTTTTTTTCAATTTGATGTTACCATAAATAAAGATGAAAATAATGACAACGTAAAATTTTTAAGACAAAAAATTTTAGTGTGCCAATTAGTTCTTTGAATAGTGCTATTTTTATGAATTATTTTTAATGTCTACAACTCAATTATTGAATTGAAGGAATGAACGTTTCACTCCACAGCAGAAGAATTGGATCGTCTTTGATTTTATTTAAAATTAAACTAAAAAATAAGATTATGTAAACTTTCTTGAAGTAAATATGGAGATATTTCTAGCATGTCTTTATATCCTCCACAAAGTTTTTCTCGCTATGACTCGAAGACAAGACCAAGGCTTGTGGGAGCCTCTTGAAAGAAAATCCATAAGAGATTAGAGAGGAAGAGGTCTAGAGAGAATTCTCTAATTCTCTATTGAGGAGATGTGTGTTATGTCTAATGGCTCAACCCAAGAGTTCTATTTATAGAGACCAAGGGTAAATATTTGCCAGAATTAAAATATTATATTTTAATATCCAATATATTAAAATATATTCTATACTTATTTGAATCTCATTCAAATCTCCTACGATATTTATTTATTTGAATCTTATTCAAATTTTATAAATATCTTTTATTTAATGTATCAAATATACATTAATTATTTTAATATTTAATGTATCAAATACAATAACTATATTTTCCTCTTTTATATTTAATATATCTAATATATTAAATATTAATTTGAACACTTCAAATTAATATTAATTTGAACATTTCAAAATTTTCTTTTAACTAAATTGATCTTTTAGTGTTACTATGAGCTAACAATGGGACCTTATGGACCTACAGATTATAAGCTCCAATGATACAAAATTAATTAATTAAACTCTTTAATTAATTAATTTTCATTCATTAACTATAGGTCACTCCACTATAGACCTAAAGTTGCACTCTTATGCACTGTAGGACAAGTTGTGTACATAGATATAATCATTACATGCAAGTCGATCCTTCACAAGTTGTTTGTAATTACAACTGGGTCAAAAGTCTATTTTACCCCTATAATTACATCTTGCACCTTAAGTACCACTGATCCTCTAATGAACAATCTGTTTATAATCTAATTATAAACTAAGTCCCTCTCGAGCCAGTGAGGGGGTGGGGCCCTATTGTTTAAGTCCCGAAATCAACACTTAAGGGAACTACTCATCTACTTACCCTATATGGGAATGAGTGAATTCCATCTTGTGAGATTATGTTCCCAGCTCCCTATTTGGTTAAGTCCCCAAAATGGTAGGCATATTGAATTGGCAACAAAAGCTACTCTCACCCATGCAAATTAGAGGACAGGCCCTCACAGGCAGGAGTTCATAACTCACTCAAGATTAAGATCAAGTCGCATATGATTATATTGATAAAATATTAATATTCTCAATTAACGGATTTATAAAGAGAAATCAAATATTTCGTGGTTCATTCTTATACAAACTCATTGTATAAGATACCCTCACTCACATGTCTCTACATGAACAATTTGGATCAAATCATTTGTAACTATTACAAAGTGAGTCGTAGTATTGTCAAGATAAGGCACCCAACCTTATCCATATACTATGATCCTTTAGGTTATTTTCTTGAACATGATCCTCCTGTATGTCAACCACATACTGTTCAAGATTACACTAATAACCTTGGATTTTTCATATAATGGATAATATTATATTACAAATTAAATAATCAAAATTATTATTATTATTATTAAATAAGTTATTAATTACTAAGCTTTAGGACATAAATCACAACATGAATGTCAACATGAGTATAACTCAATTGATTAAGGGATATATTCTTGACAAAAGATATCAGATATTTAAATTTCCACCCACAGATGTTATTGGAAAAAACTCTTATTATTGAATGATGGTCGAATAAGATCTTACGATTACAGAGTGAAGTGAGGTGGATGGTTTCACACATCACTTATTAAAGTAAAACCTCGAATAATTATAAGTTAGTTAATGACGTAAAACAAATTATAACTTAGTTAACAACTATATATGTAGGATCGGCATGGCAATTCTAGAGGGGTGAATAGGGTTTAATCAAACTTTATAAAAAAAAATTGTTAAGGTGAGCCCAATTAAATAAATTAACACACTTTTTGTCAACAATTAATTTAAACAAGAATTCATGCAAATAAATTCATCTCAAATAAAACAAGAAATTTAACACTAATAATTTCAAACACCCTATTTATTTAAAAACAAGATTGGTAATAAAATTGCAAAGATAAAATTCTACCGATCAAAATGAACATAAAGACTAATTAAATTTATGCATAGAATACTAAAAAATTAATTGCAAAAAAGAAATAGGATATGGATAGAGAAATTGACATCGAAAATTTTATAGTGGTTCGATCAAACTTAACATACTTCACTCTACAAGTTTCTTTTGGGTATTCCATTAGAACAGCAACCCTTTTTACGGCTTAGAGTTCAACTATTACAACATTAATTTTCTAAGAGCAAGAACAAATTTGTTCATTTTCATGGTTTAGAATCAAATCTTTACGACCTCTATTTTTTTAGAATTAAGAGAAACTCTTACAAAGGATTGAAAATTTATAAACAATATATAAAAACTCTCTTAAATAGTAAATGTACAAATCTAAGCTCAATACTTTGCAAGAACACAATTTCTTACAAGTCAAAGCCTTCAAGTAGTTAAGGAAAATAAAAATTGAAACTCAAAATTGTTCTAAAATGGTGTCAAAAACTCTCAAAAGTTGTCCAATTTTTGCTGATGTCTTCTCTTTATTGGCCGCCAGAATAAACAAATTAAGAAAAACTAATATTATAATGAGGAATGAGAGCCACGTGCCGCGATCTCATACGCCATAGAAAATAATAATAAATTATTTAAAGATTTGACCGTTGTAATTTTTAAATTTCGTTATCCTTTTTCCTTTTTTAAATAAATCAACCAGCTTCACATTATCCATGTCTGTCACATGTCATGCCCTTATTTTGATAATAATTTCTTCGTTTGATCTTCAATTTTAGTGATTCAAGAATGCATTGGAATTATTTTTTTAAGCTTTAGACTATGAATACTTCAAAACACTCAAATTATTAGTAAATAAAATTAGATTTGTTATCATCAAAATATTAATTAATTAATTAATAAAAATTAATTAATTTGATATTAAAGGCCAAAAAGCTAACAATACATATTAGTCAACATGAGCATAACTTAGTTGTTTAAAGGGTATTATAATTTCCACCAAAAGATCAAATATTTGATTTAATCTCCACTCTCATATTTGTTGAACCAAAAAAACGAATATTTATATTAAAGTTGAATCATTTTTTAAATAATGAATATTAATATTTAGTGAGATAATAAAGACTTAAATCAAAAGTTAGAACTACCAACGAAGACATTCAAAACTAAATTGAAAAAATTACCCAACCATTTCAAACAAAAATTATATATTTACTTAATTACTTATTCAACTTTTTGATTGAAAAATCCCAAAGTTTTGAGGCGGCAATATATTATATATAACGATAAAATAAATAATCCTTACATAAAAAGATTTGATTTAAATGCTTAGTCACTATACTTTCAGTTTTTGTCTATCTTGGTCTCTTAGTATTTTCAAAATGGCAATTTTGGATCTCTATATTTTCAGTTTTTATCCACTTTTGTCTTATACTTTCAAAATGTTCATTTTGACTACTATAGTTAAAAAATAAATAAATAAAAAATAAATGTCTTGGTCATTGTTTGCATAATCCTAACCAAGGTTTAAAATGTCGATGTCGACAGAAATGTCGAAGTCTCAATTATATGAAAATGTCGATGAAAATATCGATAAAATGTCAATGTCAATGAACATTTATGAAAAAAATTTAAAAATAAAAATTCAAAAAAAATATTTAAATTAATAAATAAACATTTTTACACTTTTTAAATGAGTTAAAATACTTGTTATAATATTATATTCACATTAAGTTACATTTTCTTGTTATTTTTTTTAATATTTCATCAATTTTATACGGTATAGTGGAACTGTCGATTCTCCCTTATGTTTATCTCGAACACATAGACATTTGGAAATATCGACAGAAATGTCGACATGTCGACAGAAATTTAATACTATGGTCCTAACATATATGCTATCTACAATAGAAAACCTTTAGGAAAAAAAAATCATTTTTTATCCCTAAACATGTCATGTTGTATCAAATTTCATCCTGAACTTTCAATTTTCATCAAATTAGACCCTAAACTTATATAAATGTTGCAAGTTTTACCCTCTAGTCAATTCCCACTAATTCACCTATTAATTTTAACAAAAAGAAATGTAAAAACCTCCATAAATTCATTAATTTCAAAAATCAAGTTTTACACAAAATTAAGGTTGATCAATGAACAAATTTTAAACAATGAATAATTTTGTCAAAATTCACAAATTTCAACAAAAATTTAGCTCTAATGTCATTTTTCTCTAAAATCTTATCAGTTTTGTACCATATATATGTTTTATGATTCATGAAACACATATGAGAATACTTTTTTTAACGATGTTTCGAACAAATACTTATTAGAGTTAAATTGCAACACTTTTTTAAAGTTTGAAATTAAAATTGTAACACTTATCTAAATTTGAGGTATAATTTGATAAAATTGAAAGTTTAAAGTCGTAAAAATTGATACAATTTGATAAGTTTAAGGGTAAAAATTAATTTTTTTTAAATCTTGGAGTGCATAGTTATGATGATATTTGAAGAAATTATTGAGTGTAATGTTGCGTTGAAATTGAAATTGTGTAATCGAAAATATGAGCTAAAAATGAAAATAAATAGATGGGAATGATCCATTTTCATAAATACAGAAATCAAAACGAATATTTTCAAACTACCATAGATCAAAATAAACAAAAAGTTTGAAAATATATGAACTAAAGTAAACATTTTGAAATAAACCTAAAACTTTTTAGCTCCACTTAGCAAGCATAAACATGTTGTGTTCCGACATTTTACATCAGCCGACTTATCATTAAACTATGCCGCCGTTCACTTGAATATTATATTGGATCAGTCAACAAGAGGGGCATAAGGGAAAAAATAATAATAATAATACTTTTTTTAAAATGTAAAATATCAAAAAGGCATACTAAGAAAATTATTATTATTGAAAAATTCTCGACTTGATTACATTCATGCATGTATAAATGTATTTTGGTGAGTTTGAGGCTTTGAGCTGCATAACTTTGAATTTCAACTTTTATTTTTTTGGCAAAGTTTTGAATAATTCAACTTCAATCACTATGTTTCATCGCATTTATTAATAACTATTGTTATTAAGTTCGAAGAGATTGTTTTGACATTATTGTCTGTTGACAGCTTAATAAATGAAGTATGCTTTGCATTATCCACCTAAAATAATAATATCAAATATTTTATATATAGACTTTTCTTTTTTTAATATTCTATGCATGTTTATTTATATACGTCATAGTTGATGCCACATTTATTTATATATAAACAATATCATTTATACTAAAGTGAGCATAGTTCAGTATGTAATTAGCATATGCTTCTTTCTTTGAAGTAACTCAACTGAATAAACATATATATCATCGATGTCTTATTCTAACATGTTATTCCAACTTTAAAAAAAAATGTAGGGTTTTGGAAATGTATACTTTTTTTTTATATATAATTTCGTTAATGATGTCCTAAAATTTTAAATTTTGATCTTTACTATCTAAAAAAAACTCTAATCTCCCCTACTCAATAATATGTTAAGATTTTTTAACATTTTACCTTCTTTTAACAATGGATATATATTTGTTATTTTAATAATTTGAAAACAAAGTGAAACTAAAAATTATTTAATGGTCTTACTAATATAATATAAACACAAATTATCATTGTATTTATTTTAGAGTAGACTTAAGACTATATTGAAGCAACATTTTCTTAATGATTATATGTACATTTACTAGTTATGTTTATGATTGAATTAATGGTTCTCTTATGGTATTTTTTTTTTCTCTTCTTTTGTTTTCTGTTTTTTTTTTTTTTTTTGAGATAAACTCTTATGGTCAAAGTTTTAGGGTTCTCATTCATATTGATTATCACCAAAATAATCAAAGGTCGCTATTGCATATACCATATACTTTTTTTTTTTTTTGAGTTCAGCATATACCATATACTCTTGTAGACTTTTGTGGCCACATTTTTTAATCTCTCTTGCTTAACCAACCAACTAAACAGCATTGCACAAAAAAAAACATTGACAAAGGTGATTTAAGCATCAAAATCATGTCTTTATTTCAATTAATATAATTAAAAAAATCATACATATGATGCCATGCATATAGAATAAATTACATATAACAATCCATCCGACCATAACTCAATAGATAAGACATTAATTACCATTTCAAAGGTCGATGGTTCAATCCTCACACTACAAGAATTTTTAGATTTGCCGACGAACTTTTTCCCGACGCAACACCTTTCGTCGGGAAAAGTATGTTTTTCCCGACGAAAAGTGTTGCGTCGGGAGATTTATTTGAGCGTCATGGCTCGTCATATGGCGCGAAAAGATAAGCCGACGTATTAAAAGGCTATGCCGACGCTTTTGTAGCGTCGGGAGAAGTTAATTAAGTGAAACGCGCGTTTCACTTTTCCCGACGCTTTTTTTGACCTATGCCGACGCTTTTTTGCGTCGGGAAAAATCCGCGAAAAAATAAAACCCTAGCCCTTTCTTCTTCTTCTTCTCATCTTCTTTTTCTTTTCTTTTTCCCTCTTTTTCTTCTTCCTTTTCTCTCCGCCGTCTACATCTAAAACTCCATATACACTCACCTCATTTCTTCTTATTCTTCTCCATTTTCTTCCATTTTCCTTCACCCATGCCCTCTATCTTCTATTTTCGGTGTTTTTCTTGTAGGTTTTGACGGCATGAGGCGGAAGTCCGATTTTGGGCATTTTGAGGGAGAAAATTTATGGAGTTTGCTACTTTGGAGGTATATAGAATTTTTACATTATGTTTTTTTTGGCTTATTTAAGATTTAAACTTAGTTATTAAGCATTTTGAAGTTAAAAATTTTACTTTGAATGTATTATGTAATCAAAGTGTTCTTCTCCATTATCATCCATTTTCCTTCACCCATGCCCTCTATCTTCTATTTTCGGTGTTTTTCTTGTAGGTTTTGATGGCATGATGCGGAAGTCCGATTTTGGGCATTTTAAGGGAGAAAATTTATGGAGTTTGCTACTTTGGAGGTATATAAAATTTTTACATTATGTTTTTTTTTAGTTTATTTAAGATTTAAACTTAGTTATTAAGCCTTTTGAAGTTAAAATTTTTACTTTGAATGTATTATGTAATCAAAGTGTAGTTTGGAGAATACTTGTGTGGTTTGGAGGCTATTTATGTGATTGGTGTTTAGTTTGGAGCTTATTGTTGGATTAAAGTATGATTAAATCGTGATTTTGAATTTATTGTGTGTTCGAAATGTGATTTGTAGCGTAATTATTTGATTAAATTGTGATTTATAGGCTCTTTATGTGATTAAAGTTTGATTTGAAGCTTATTGTGGGATTAGACATGTGGTTTTGAGCCTATATTTGTGTGATTAAATTGTGACATTGAGTCCAAGTGTGTGTTTATTTGATTTTGAGCATCTTGTGTGTGATTAAAGTTTGATTCTAATCTTATTGTATAATTTGATTTGTAGGCTATTTTGTGATTTTTATCCTATTGAGCCTATTGAACATTAAAATGTTAGTGTTAATTTTTAGTTTACTTTAAGGTTATATATTGAGTTAGAGTGCTTATTTTGAGCTTAGTGAAGATTTTATTGTGATTTTATTCTCTTAAAATTCCTAAGTGCCTTGTATATGTATGTACTTGGAACTAGGTTGGTGCACAAAATGCTATACTCAAAGACACATTTCTTTAATATATCCTTGGATGGTTAGAATGAAATTTGTACATTAGACACTTTTGGAAGATTTTGGAGTGAGTTAATCATCTAAAATTTGTACATTAGACACTTTTTAGTGATTTTAAGTAAGAATAGATAAGTTATACATTTTTTTAGGTTTAGTTTGGGTGAGTTAGTGAGATGTGTAAGAAAGTTGTTTGAGTGAGTTTGTGATATTTGAAGTAAGAGCTTCAATGAGTTAGGAATGATTGTTGGTTTTTAAAATATGCTTAGGCACATTTAAGACACTTTTATAGTATTGGAGGGTGGGTTGTGTGCGTTAAGTTCACTTTAGACATTTTTCTAGCTTTCTTTAAGAGTCAAAATGATACTTAGACTCTTTTCATACACTTTTTGATAACTTTGTAGGTTTTAAGGAGCATAGTAGACTCTTTAGGTCATTTTGAGTTATTTTTTACCTCGAAATACGCTGAGGCACCTTTAAGACATTTTGTAGCATATTGGGGTGGGTTGTGTGCTTTAGGTTCACTTTAATTTTTAGGTTTCTTTGAGAGTTAAAATGAGACTTATACTATTTTTAAGCACTTTTTGGCCAATTTGTAGGTTTCGAAGGGCAGAGTAGACACTTTTAGGTTGTTTTGAGTTAGCTTTTCGCCTCAAAGTATGCTTAATCATCTTTAAGACACTTTTGTAACATCAGAGAGTTAGTTGTGTGGTTACAACATTTTCTAAGTTTCTTTAAGAATCAAAATGACACTTAAACTCTTTTTAGTCACTTTTTTTACCACTTTATAGGTTCTAAGGGGCGAAATAGATGCTTTTAGGTCGTTTTGAGTTTTTTTTTGCCTCAAAGTATGCTTAAGCACTTTTAAGACACTTTTGTAGCATCGAGGGGTTGGTTGTGTGCTTAAGTTTTACTTTAAGCACTTTCTAAATTTCTTTGAGAGTCAAAATGATACTTAGACTATTTTATGTTTTAGTTTCACTATATGCACCTTATTTTATTTTTTGTTTTATATTTAAAAATTTTCACATTATTTTTTTTTTCAGATTTGTAGTTGAGTAATTTTGAAGACCTATTTTCTAAAAATAAAGACGAAGACGAAGACGAAGACAAAGATTGAAGCCTTCAAGATTAATTGTTTTATTTATGATGTATTTTTTTCTTCTTTCGAACTCTAGTACAAGTAGATATTGAATATTTTGTAATCACATTATTGCATATCAATACTATTATTTTTTATGATATTATTTTTTGTTTTAACATGATACTAAAATGAACTATCAAGTAGTTAATAAATAAATAAATAAATAAGAGAAAAAAAAATAGGATTTAGAGTTTTGCCGACGCACATTGCGTCAGCAAAAGTAAACTTCTCCCGACGCATACACTAGTCGTCGGGAGAAACTTTTTCCCGACGCAACACCATTTTCGTCGGGAAAAGCTTTCCCGACGGCTCTATGCCGACGAAATCGCCGACGAAATTTTTTCGTCGACCAAGACTTTTCCCGATGCAATTTTGACTTTTCCCGACGCTTTTTTGCGTCGGGAAAAGTGAAAAATCTTGTAGTGTCACCCTACAATTATTGAACTCAATATATATATATATGATCTAAATACCTCTCATTTTTCTGAAGGTGTGGAAAAAGGGAATTTTTAATTTATAATATAAAATTTAGATACTAAAACAGAAGATTCGAATCTTCAAAAAACTAAAACAAAATCTTTGAAAGTTGAAAGATCAAAAACTAGAGGAAATTGGTAAGTTGGATGTAAACAAAAAATGTATATGATCTAAACACCTCTCAATTTCTTGAAGGTGTGGAAAAGGGAAAATAAATGGATGGGTCATTTTTTGAGCTGAAAAGGAAATGGAGAAAATTGAAGTGGGATGGAATTGAAAGTTTTGGATGATACAAAATCAATGAGAAGAAGTGAATTGGACAAAAGCTTAAGGAAAAAGTGTGTTCTCCTTCCTAATGATTAGTCAAAGTCAACCAAACAACCAATATATAAAACTTTGACTGATCCGACCAACCATGTTACTTTTTTCCATTTTCTTACCAATTTGGTAATTAATTGGAAAAATTATTGGCCACGTTCTTTGACTTTTCAACACATCCGTATGATAAATTATGCAAGTCAGTAAGTCTATTTCAGAGCTTAAAACTTCGACTATTCTACTTGTTTATTTAAATATAGTTCAATTGGTTAAAGCATTATATATCTTTAACCAGAAGATTAAGAGTTCGAATCCTCATCCATTTGTTGAACTAAAAGAAAAACGGACACATTTTGACTATTATGTCTGCCTCTACTTAGTATAGTGTATGAATTTTCAAGTCTATTTTATTTTGAAATGTCTATTTTAGTTTTTTAATACAACAAATATGAGAGTGAGGATTTAAACCTCTCTAACGACTTCGAAGAAATGAATAGATATTTTAACCTTTGAACTAAACTCATGTTAACATACATCTAAACTTTCAAAGAAGTAATCATTTTATTTTGGTCGTTGCTATTATTGTAAACTTAATATTATCTGCTCACTCTCAATACTTCTTCCAGTGATCAACCCTAGTTGTGGCTCTAATGTATGCTCACGTTAGCATGCTAATACACATTTGAAATTACATTATAATCATGTGTTAATTAAATGATTAATGGCAACATAACGGTGAGAACCAAAATAGCTATTTTTTAAAGTTCGATGACTAAAAAGATACTTTGAAATTTTAAGGACTAAAATAGAATAAAATTGAAAGTTTAATGACTAAAATAGACATTTTTAAAGTTCAGTAACAAAAATAAAATAATTCTAAAAGCTTTAAGAATAAAATAAATTTTAAAATATTTTTAATTTATAGGTTAAACTTTTTAATTAATATTTTTGTAACTTAAAAAGCTATCTGATTCACGGGTGAGCTCAATATATAATTCAAAGGTTAAGAAGTCAAATGTATATTTGATATATAGGTAATTTGCTAAATCTAAACTTGTAAAACTCAACTTTTATAGTTATATAACAACTTCTACAAGTCCACAAATGCAGTTTGTATAATAAACCATATTGCTATGACTCATTCTTTTGTATTACAAAATTGCATACCTCATCATTTCCAACTCTAGGCTTCAATCCATGGCTTATTAATTATGAGTAAAAGTATTCATGAGGGCTTACTATGGATATTATAAGATGTTCTTTTATTCCAAAATTTCATAAAAAGTCTCAATAAATATTACAATTAAATATTTAAAAAAAATATATTTTCTAAAGAAAGAAGGAAAAAAACCACGAAGCAAAATTAAGAATTAAAACCTACATCTTGTTTAAGAGAACTCTAAACCGTCAATAGATATTCTTTAAATCAAATACTATATTCTTCTATAATAAACCTATTAACAATATGAAGATAAATATTGATAATGATAAATTTTTTTAAAAGAAAGATATTTCTCAAAATTAGATACAAGAAGTGAGAAAAGTAACAAGGAACAAGAAACCAACAAACAAGACTCGTATAAATTATAATATTGTAAAGATAAATCACAAGATGGACTTAGGATAGATATATACCAGGAGAAAAAATAGAATAATGTAGTTATACATTGTTAGATTCTCGTACGAGTATTAATTTATATCTAAAGCTTAACTTCCGCGGCTACACAATATTTTATTCATAGCAGAATAGATATTCTTTTGAAATAGAATATATAATTAAAAATAAATAAAAAGACAAACAACTCAAAAAAAAATAATAAATAATAAAGACAAGCCAGACCAATGTGCACCCAACTGCACACCACAATTTTTGTTGTTTTTTAAGCTTTTTGAAGTCTGCAAGTTTTGGGGAAAATAAAAATTAAAAAAAAAAAAATTAGGCCGACAGTGCTGTTTTTGTTTTTTTTTTTTGCGTGTCCTATTCTCTTTTGTTTCTATTTATAATGAACCATTTATTCTTATTAAAATACCTTAGCCACCAAAATAATCTAAACAATACATTAGCCACCTTAAATTACTTCTTAAAAGAATTAATCTTTACTTCATTTTAAATAGCCTTCTTTAAATATTTAAAGTTTAAATACTATTTTGGTTCAATCTCTCAACTTTCGTTTATTTATGGATCTTGTACTTTCAAAATATATATTTTTAGCTCCTATACTTTTAACTTTGATTCATTTTAGTCTATGTACTTTTGAAAGGTTCATTTTGATTCTTGTACTTTTAAAAAGGGATTGTTGTAGTCCTTTCATTTATTTTTTTATCTCATTTTTTCAATCACAATTTCAGCATAATACTACACTCAATATATTTCTTAAAAATGTAGCACTATAACTTTGTGTTAAAGAGTATTCGTTATGTATTAAAGAGTTACCCTTATGTATTAAACTCTTTGTAAACATTGAATAAAATGATCACTTTTTAAAAGTACATGGACTCAAAAACAAATAGTTTGAAGATATAGGAATTAAAATGAACAAAAGTTGAAAGTACGTAAACTAAAATAGACATTTTAAAAATACAAAGACCAAAATGAATCATACAGTAATCAAGATAGTTTTTTTTTATCAAGAAACCAAGATGGTATTTAAACTAATATTTATCAAGAAACCAAGATGGTATTTAAACTAATATTTTATGTATAAGCAAATTGGAAATAATTGAAGAAGAGAATCTTAAGGGTTTATTAATAATGCTTATTGTATTTGTTTATGGAAAAATGCATTTAGTAACTGCTCTTATTTTTTATTCTTTCTTTTGTTTTGAAAACAAAATTTTATTAAGATTAAAGTACCATTTTGATCCTTGTACTTTGAGATTCATTCTATTTTAGTCCATGTACTTTTAAATGTTCAATTTTAGTCCTTGTACTTTCAATAAATCTTAGAATTAATCTCTATCGTTAGTTTGAAGTTAATTTTTATCGAAATTGGTTAAATAACAATAATAATTTTCATGTAAAATAAGACACAATGTGAACATATTTTCAAAATTTATAGAAGTAAGGGCTAATAGAGACTAATTTTTTTAGAAAAATTAACAATAACCTAGCTACAAGTAAGTTTTCAATTTATTTATTAGACATTAGATTCAAGTCTTATTTTGGTCAAAGCATTCTATTTAAAAAAAAAAAAAAAAAGTGTTTATCCATAACTATTTTGTTTTTATTTTGTTTTTTTCACTTAAAATTCAAATATATTTTTTAAGAAAGGTGAAAATATCAAAGAAATTAAATAAAGCAAGCATAATTTTTCAAAGTAGAAAACTCAGAAAAAAATTATTATTAAATAGCACATATAAAAAACACAAGCATGAAAGTTCATGAACTAAAACCAATATCTAAATATTATTAAACAAAATAATTTTATAAAATTAACACCCATTGAAAATTCAAAGTAATTTTTTAAAGAAAGAAGGAACATATATAGAGATGTGTTTTTATGATGTAAATAACATATATTTTTACGTCATAAAACATCACTAATTCATCGAATAAAAAAAGTTCAACACCTTACATATACATCTACGACTATACAATGCGATCATAAAATTTAGGATGAGTCAATAAAAGAGAAAATGTTGAATATTAGACCCACGTAGAGTACTGAATAAGACGGGTGATTTGTTGTTTACAATAAAGTTTGATTAATTAGAAATTAATCATGTTAGGTTTTGAAGCAAGTTGTGATGACGCACACATTATTAAGTTTAAAGTCACAACATTTAAAATAAGGCTTTAATATTTGACTATGATCCACAAATGAGTCCTTATGCAATTAACCCTACTGTTGTTAATTTCAAAAAGAATAATAATAAATAAATAAATTCAATGAGTTTATAACTAAATAAACCCCACGTGCCAAACGAAGCGACGTCGAATCGTCCTACTGAAGTAGCAGCCAGTTTCCTGGATCGTTCTCACTACGACGTCCTTTTGATTTTCTTTTCTTTTTTTTTTTTCTTATTTTAGGCTGCTTTTATTTACCACTAGGGATTGGGCCATAGTGGGAAAATGATTATTATTTTTAGACCAATTCGCCTCCTCCCTCGTGTGCTTTTACCAGTCACACTGAAAAGACAAATATATATATATATATATTTGTATTTGTATTGGAATTTTTAACTAAAATTTGAAGTGACTTAATTTTATTTATTTATTTTTTATACGTTACGCGTATTTTTCGTATTGTACATCTTGGAGTCAAATAGTTGCTTTTTCAATATATATATATATATATATATTTCAATTTTAATATTAATTAATAAGCTTGCACGTTTGGGAAAATGTTGTAACTATGATAATATTAAGTAGGGAAAAGTTCAATTTTGACCGAGGTTGTATCAATTTTAACTCTAAACTTTCAATTTCATCAAATTAGATTCTAAATTTAAATAAGTGTTGCAATTTTTATCGTTCAAATTCTGCAAATTCGCCCACTAATTTTAACAAAAAACAGTGTAAATATCTTCATAAACTCATTAATTTCAATAAAATAAAGTTTTGAACAAAAATAAGTTTGATCGAGGCACAAATTAACCATTAAATAACTTTACCAAAATTCATAAATTTCAAAGAAAAAATTAGCTCTAATGTCGTTTTTCTCTAAAATTTTATCAATTTCATATCATACACATGTTTTATACTTCATTGAACGCATAAGAGAAAACTTCTTTTAATGATATTTGAAGCGAGAACTTATTAGAGGGTTAAAATTGCAATACTTTTTAAAGTTTGAGATTAAAATTGCAACACTTATCTAAATTTGAGGTACAATTTGATGAAATTGAAAGTTTATGATTAAAATTAATACAACTTGACAATTTTAGGGGTCAAAACGAATTTTTTTTCCCTATTAAGTATCTTGAATGAACACTCTTATGACTCAACTGATAAAATTGAATTGTTTTAGGTTTTGTTTCATGGTGTGATTATGTTTTTAATTTTTTGCTATTGAAAAATTGAGTTTGTTTGTTAAAATTGGGTTATCTTATATGACATTAAGACATGAGCATTACAAGGGTGGAAATGAGAAAAGGTTTTGAGTTATTCTCTTGTTTGAAATAAGATTTGTACCTTAGTATGAAAATAAAAGTCGGTTTGATATTTTAGAATCTATGTGTAGACCTCCTTTTCATTTCGACATGGAAATGGAAAAAAAAAATCTCACAAATAATTGTATAGGTTTTTTTTTTTCAGCTTCACAAATAATTGTATAGGTATAGCTCAACTAAATATACAAGATTTTAATATTATAAAGTCTGCTTGAACACTATTTTATTTTTACTTCTTAGTCATACATATACTTACACATAGAACAAGTAATTCCAATTTAAAACAATATTTAGAGAAAATCCTAACAACATCATAATTTCTTTCAAAAAAAAATTAATTTAGTTTTGACTTTGAGAAATGTTTCAAAAAATTAAAAATATAATATTGGACAAAAGAATGGTGGTATTGAGAAAACATTAAAATAAATATCCATATTGAGATTACCATTAATAATATCAAAGTAGAGTAATAGTAGATCTACAATTCAAACCCGTGTAATATCATTCCCTCCTCAACTAATACCCGTCCTACGCTCAAACCCCAGCTTTTAACAATATCCAAAATTCTTCCATCGCTCATAATAAAGTATTTTTAACCAATCCTACGAGGAGACACTAGTAAAAAGAAGGTAAAAAGATAAAATAAAATGAACCTGCCATCCATTAATACATGAGCATTGCAAAGTGAGAATGAAAAGGGTTTTGAGTTATTCTCTTATTTGAAACAAGATTTTTCCCTTAGTATGAAAATGAAAGTTGGTTTGATGTTTTAGAGTCTATATGTGTACTTCTTTTTTCATTTGAAAAAAAAATGAAAAAAAGTCTCAGAAATAATTGTATAGACTGCTCAACTAAATGTACAAGATTTTAATATTATAAAGTATGTTCGATCATAACTATTTTATTTTTACTTCTTAGCCATGCCTACATGGTACACAAATTTTCCACATCTCGTAAATCCATTTAAAACAATATTTTTTATAAAAAAACAAATCTAACAAAATTATAATTTCGATAAAAAAAAATTAATTTAGTATAGGCTACAAATTAGAAAATATAATATTGGACAAAAGAATGGTGGGGTATTGAAAAATAAATAAATAAATAAATAAAAATAAATATGTTCATATTGAGATTACCATCAGTATTAATAATATCAAAATTAAATAGAGTAATAATGTAGATTTGAATTTAAATTCATGTAGTGTCCTTCCCTCCTCAACTAAATACTCATCCTACCTCAAACCTCAAAACCTTTAACAATATATATCCAAAATTCTTCCACCACTCATAATAACGTATTTTTAACTACTCCTACAAGTAGACACTAGTAAAAATAAATATAATAAAAAATAAAATAAAATAAAATAAGTAGATTACCAAAACCCCCACAAAATTGTCCAATTATTTAAAAAATAAAATAAAATAAAGAAAACCTTGATTTTGGTGGCTAAAATTTGCCCTTTCTAACCTCCTTCGTGGAAATTACCCCAACCCTCGTCTGAACGTATAGCTGTTTTTGTCGACTTAGACTATTATTCAATTTCATTCAAAGGCACCACCTTTTGGATTAATTTCTCAATATCCATTTTCTCCTCTTAACATAAATTCTATAAATACCCAACTAAATTCATCTTCTTTGAATCTCGTCGAGTCTCTCTGTTCAGAACTTCCTTTTGAGATCCCAAAAAAAAAAAAAGGTTTTACTTGAAGAAGAACATAAACAAGGAAGAAGAAGAAGAAGAAGAAGAAGAAGAAGGCTTAAAATCAATGGGGAGAGCTCCTTGCTGTGAGAAAATGGGGTTGAAGAAAGGGCCTTGGTCTCCTGAAGAAGATCGAATTTTGATCAATTTTATTCAGAATCATGGCCATAGCAATTGGCGAGCTCTTCCTAAACAAGCTGGTGAGTTTGAGTTTTACTATTGATTGATATTATTATTGTTCATGGTTTGAGATTTGAAGAATTTCTGGGTTGAGAAAAAGATTGAGTTTTGAGTTGATTTTCTATGAGTTTTTCTTGGCATCCAAACAAAATTAGAAGGGGAAAAAAAACCCATGTTCTAGATTTCTTGATATTAACAGAAAGGCAGAAAAACCCATGTCTTGAATTTTTTAATATCATCGTATTTTGAAAAAAAAATTGGTTTTTTTTAACCCAATCTTCGAGATTTGCAACTGTCTTTTATTGATCTTTGTTTTTGTTTTTTGGTGTAGGTCTTTTGAGATGTGGAAAGAGTTGCAGACTTCGCTGGACAAACTACTTAAGACCTGATATTAAGAGAGGCAACTTCACCAAAGAAGAAGAAGACGCCATTATCAACCTACATGAATTGCTTGGCAATAGGTAAATTTCCCCACATCTAGCTCAAAATCCTCCAACTTTAGAGAGAAAAAAGATTTAAAAAATTCAAATTTATACCATCAACTTTCAACCTCAACTCTTAGGTCAAATGATAATTTAACATGGTGTCAAAACAGTAAATTTTGTCAATCCGAATATAACTTAATGGATAATACACCAATTACTATCTCAAAATTTAATAGTTTCATTTCCTCCTAAAAAAAAGAATAGTGGACTTTAATATAACTTTTTGATCAATTAATATTCATAATGACTCAGCCAACTTAAGCATAGTTGAAATAGTTAAAACATTATATCCTCAACCAAAAGATTATAAGTTCGAAAGATGTTATACCAAAATAAAGGCGAAGCACATGCATGCTCAAACACTCAATACTATTTCTTTTATAAATTATGATTGAAAGAATTATTCTTTTCAACAAAATTGGGCCTAACTTTTTCTTTACTTTTTCTTTGTTACTATAGATGGTCCGCAATAGCAGCCAAGCTGCCAGGTCGCACAGACAATGAAATCAAGAATGTTTGGCACACCCACTTGAAGAAAAGGCTCGAAAAACATATCAAAACAACAGCTTCCAAATCCGAAAACAAAAGACAAAAGCAAATAAAATCAAAAAATTCTTCAGATTCTTCATCCATTGATATCACAAATCAAACCCATTTGGCCAATTCTTCTTCTTCAATGTCCCCTTCACAACAATCTTCAAGCTGTGAGATCTCTTCATCATCACTTACAGATGCTTACATGACTGAAAATGAACACTATAGCTACACCGCGGACGACACGGAAGCTCCACCGCTGATCGACGAGAGCTTTTGGTCCGAGGTGGCTGAGAATTCCAATTCCAATTCCAATTACAATTCCAACTCCGATTCGAATTCGAATTATTATAGTGAAGTGAAAATGGAATTCCCAATCATGTCCATGGATATGGTGGAATCAAATGAGGATAAGAGTTATGGTCAATGTGTTGATGATGACATGAAATTTTGGTACGATGTTTTTGTCAAAGCTGGAGGAATCTCAGAATTGCCAGAATTTTGAGATATTTCATATTAAATCAGAAAGGGGCTTAGAATTCCCATGTCCATGGAAATTAAAATTCCAGATTTTAAAAACCAACCCAATTCCAGAGATTCACTCAAGGAGGGAGACTTTGGTGATATGGGTGAATTATTGAGGGGGAAATGAATGAAAGAGAAAATTTAAAGGGCTTGAGAGAAATTTGGAGATATGAATACAAAGCTAGTCGTAAAAATGAGTGAGACGGAGAGAGAGGAATTTCAGATTTATTTGCGGCTGTGAATTGGGATTTGTATATTCTTTTTCAAGTGAAAAAATGAATTCTTTAATTTGTTTTTCCTTTTTCTATTTCCACCTTTGGACAAAAAGATATATGAAGTGGGCAATATAATGATGATATTATAATGATAACTTTATTGATTAATTAAGGGAAATTTTCAATTTTTGCCATTAACTTGTAAAAAACTTTCAATTTCATCAAATTACACTACAAACTTACGTAATTATTGTAATTTATACCATTTGTTTAATTTTCGCTAATTTATACACTAATTTTAACAAAAAGAAATATGAAAACCTGTATAAACTCACTAATTTCAATAATATCAAATTTTGCACGATTTTAAGTTTGATTAAGGCAAGAATTAACCATTGAATAGCATTCTAAAAACTCACAAATTTAAACAAAAATTTAACTCTAATGTTGTTTTTCTTTGAAATTTTTATCAACTTTGTGCATATGTTTTGTAATTCATTGAAAGTATATGAGAATATTTTTTTTAACGATTTTTCAAACGAAAATTTATCATAGAGTAAAAATTGCAACACTTTTTTCAAGTTTAAGGTGAAAATAGCAACACTGATCAAAGTTTAGGGTATTTATGGTGCAATTGGATGAAATTGAAAATTTAGAATAAAAATTTATACAACTTGACAAGTTTAGGAGTAAAAACTTATATTTTTTCATTAATTAAAATTTTAATTTCAAAAAATTTAAATATAAAAATCTTGCCTTAATGGTTATGGTATTTGTTTTATCTTTTCTATTATGGAGCTTTTAATTTTATCTTTTAGTTAAGGCATTATAACATCGACCAAAAAATTAAAGATTCAAATTCTAACACCCACATATTGTCAAACTAAAAAAAGGAAAGGAAAATTTCAATTTTTTACCCCTATACATATCACGTCATATCAATTTTCACCCTAAACTTTCAATTTCATTAAATTGGACCCTAGACTTTGTTAAATGTTACATTTTCTACCCTCTATTCAATTTTCACTAATTCTCTCATTAATTTTAATAAAAGTCAATGTAAGATAATCTCCGTAAACTTACTAATTTCAATAATAAGAAGTTTTTTATCAATTTAAGTTCAATCAATGCACAAATTAACCTTGAATAACCTTGTCAAAACTCACAAATTTTAACAAAAATTTAGCTCTAATGTGTGTATACATTTCAAACATATTAAATAGCTAGCTCACATAAAATATGTATGGTCAGGCTGTCGAGGCATACCAAAATTAAACTAGGTTCTGAATGAATGAACATTTCACTCCGCAACAGAAGCATTGGATCGTCTTTGATTTTATTTAAAATTAAACTAAAAATTAAAGTTAAGCAAACTTACTTGGAGTCAATATGGAGATATTTCTGGCGAAACTTTATCTTCTCCATAAAAACTTCCTTGCTGTGACTCGAACACAAGACCAATGCTTGTGGGAGCCTCTTTAAAGAAAATCCACAAGGGATTAGAGAGGAAGAGGTCTAGAAAGAATTCTCTAATTTTCTATTGAGAAGATATGTGTTATGTCTAATGGCTCAAGCCAAGAGTCCTATTTATAGAAATCAATGGCAAATCTTTGACATAATTAAAATATTATACTTTAATATTTAATATATTAAAATATACTTTATACTTATTTGAATCTCATTCAAATCTCTTACTATATTTATTTATTTGAATCTTATTCAAATTTTATAAATATCTTTTATTTAATGTATCTAATATACATTAATTATTTTAATATTTAATGTATCAAATATAATAAATATATTTTTCTCTTTTATATTAAATATATCTAATATATTAAATATTAATTTCAACACTTCAAATTAAATATTAATTTGAACATTTCAAATTTTAATATTTAATGTATCAAATACAATAAATATATTTTCCTCTTTTATATTTAATATATCTAATATATTAAATATTAATTTGAACATTTCAAATTTTTCTTTCAACTAAATTGATCTTGTAGTGATACTATGAGCTAACAATGGAACCTTATGGACCTACAGATTATAAGCTCCAATGATACAAAATCAATTAATTAAACTCTTTAATTAATTCATTTTCATTCATTAACTATAGGTCACTCTACTATAGACCTAGAGTTGCACTCTTATGCACTGTAGGACAAGTTGTGCCAATAGATATATAATCACTACATGCAAGTCGATCCTTCACGAGTTGTTCGTAATTACAGCTAGGTCAAAAGTTCGTTTTATCCCTGTAATTACATCTTGCACCTTACGTACCACTGATCCTTTAATGAACAATCTGTTTATAATCTAATTATAAACTAAGTCTCTCTCTGGCCAGTGAGAGGGTGGGGCCCATTGTTCAAGTCTTTAAATGAGCACTTAAGGAAACTACTCATCTACTTACCCTATATGGGAATGAGTGAATTTCATCTTGTTAGATTATATTCCCAGCTCCCTATTTGGTCAAGTTCCCAAAATGGTAGACATATTGAATCGACTACAAAAGTCACTCTCACTCATGCAAATCAAAGGACAAGCCCTCACAAGTAGGAGTTCATAACTCACTAAGGATTAAGATCGAGTCGCATATGATTATTCTGATTAAATATTAATCTTCTCAATTAACGAATTTATAAAAAGATGTTAAATATTTCGTGGTCCAATCTTATACAAACTCATTGTATAAGATACTCCTACTCACATATCTCCACATGAACGATTTGGATCAAATCATTTGTAATTATTACAAAGTAGATTGTATCAATAGTGTTACTAGAATAAGGCACCCAACCTTATACATATACTATGACTCTTTAGGTTATTTCTTAAACATGATCCTCATGTATGTCAACCACATACTATTCAAGATTACACTCTAATAACTTTGGATTTTTCATATAATGGATAATATTATATTGCAAATAAAATAATCAAAATTATTATTAATTATGAGGCTTTAGGGCATAAATCCCAACAGATTCCTGAAGGGAATAATCGAATTAAACCCACAGCGAAAGCATAGGAATCGTCTTTGATTTATTTAGAATTAAACTAAAATACAAGAGTTAAGCAATAAATACCTTCCAAATATAGAGAATCTTCTGGTGAATCTTTATCTCTTCCACAAAGTCTTCCTGACTATGACTCGAACACAGGACCAAGGCTTGTGGGAGCCTCTTGAAAGAAAATCCTCAAGGGATTGAAGAGGAAGAGGTCTAGAGAGAATTCTCTAATTTTCTCTATTGAGGATATGTGTGTTGTGAAAAATGACTCAACCCAAAGGCCCTATTTATAGAGACCAAGGGAAAATCTTTGCCATAATTAAAATATTATATTTTAATATCTAATATATTAAAATATATCTTATATTTATTTGAATCTCATTCAAATCTCCTACGATATTTATTTATTTGAATCTTATTCAAATTCTATAAATATCTTTTATTTAATATATCAAATATACATTAATTATTTTAATATTTAATGTATCAAATACAATAAATATATTTTTCTCTTTTATATTTAATATATCTAATATATTAAATATTAATTTGAACACTTCAAATTAAATATTAAATTTGAACATTTCAAATTTTAATATTTAATGTATCAAATACAATAAATATATTTTCCTCTTTTATATTTAATATATCTAATATATTAAATATTAATTTAAACATTTCAAATTTTCTTTCAACTAAATTGATCTTTTAGTGTTACTATGAGCTAGCAAGGGGACCTTATGGACCTACAGATTATAAGCTCCAATGATACAAAATTAATTAATTAAACTATTTAATTAATTAATTTTCATTCATTAACTATAGGTCACTCCACTATAGACCTAGAGTTGCACTCTTATGCACTGTAGGACAAGTTGTGTCCATAGATATAATCATTACATACAAGTCGATCCTTCACGAGTTGTTCGTAATTACAGTTTGGTCAAAAGCCCGTTTTACCCAAATAATTACATCTTGCACCTTAAGTACCATTGATTCTTTAATGAACCATCTGTTTATAATCTAATTATAAACTAAGCCCCTCTTAGGCCAATGAGAGGGTGGGGCCCCATTGTTCAAGTTCCGAAATCAGCACTTAAGGGAACTACTCATCTACTTACCCTATAAGGGAAGTAGTGAATTCCATCTTGTGAGATTATGTTCCCAACTCCCTATTTGGTCAAGTCCCCAAAATTATAGGCATATTGAATCGGCTATAAAAGCCACTCTCACCCATGCAAATCAAAGGACAAGCCCTCACAAGCAGGAGTTCATAACTCACTCAAGATTAAGATCGAGTCACATATGATCATCCTAATGAAATATTAATCTTCTCAATTAACGGATTTATAAAGAGAGATTAAATATTTCGTGGTCCAGTCTTATACAAACTCATTGTATAAGATACTCCCACTCACATGTCTCCACATGAATGATTTGGATCAAATCATTTGTAACTATTACAAAGTGGGTCGTATCAATAGTGTTATCAAGATAAGGCACCCAACCTTATCCATATACTATGACTCTTTAGGTTATTTCTTGAACACGATCCTCCTATATGTCAACCACATACTGTTCAAGATTACACTAATAACCTTGGATTTTTCATATAATGGATAATATTATATTACAAATAAAATAATCAAAATTATTATTAATTATTAAATAATTAATTAATTACGAGGCTTTAGGGCATAAATCCCAACAGTTCCTACTCTAACTTACAGAAATAGTGGACCAGATCGATTTCCCAAAGGAGCCAGAAAATCTATTTTCTCAGAGTTAAATTTCAGTAAAATGTGAAATGAGGGGTTTTTGGAATTTTTAAGAAAACCAATAAAGCAACAAGTAATTAAAAAGGGAAAAAATCAAATCTTACCAAAATCCAATTCAAATGCACAATTTTATCCAATTGCAAAATCGATCATAGGCATTCAAAACATTTTAACTTAATTGTGCACGTACTTGGTCAACTTATTAGGAAAACCCCAAACAAGCAACCAATCCCCTAAAGTAATTGACTCTAACAAAACATCAAAGTCAATACTAATTACCTAAACAGGTGGGCACAAAATTGTTCCATGTTATTTAGATAAAAGCATTAAGCATTTTGGAAAGACCAAGACAAACTGGTTAAATGAAATAGCTTCAACCTAACCAAATTTCTCCTCTGATTCCTAGAATTAAACATGCAAGCTATGTAGTTATGGAAAACCCATAAAACACACACATATAATAATCCTAATGCTACTAGGCTCAATCAAACACGACAACTACAGATCATGCATCATGAATAGCAACCAAGCATATATAATGACCAAGGCATCAATTCAATCAAAGACATATGCTTATAAATTAAAAATAGGAATCAAAGAATACTTGCATGTATAAGAAACTAAATTCAAGTTCTAGCCTCACAACATTGCAATTGGTTTACAACCGACCTCTAAATCAGAAACGTGAAGTTTAGCCAAGCATCATGATAGTATCCATCAAGTTCAACATGGTTCAATTCGTTACAATAGAAGTCTCCAATACAAAAGGAAAAAGCTCTCTAAAACTTCAAAGAATGTCTAAGCAAAAAGAGGCAAAAGTCCTAACCCTAAAGTGAAAAGTGCTATAAATAGGGTAGGGCAGCGTCTAAACGCCAAGGGTAGTGTCGAGATGCTGCCCTCGCAAATAAGGAAATAATCTGGCGAATTTCATGTTGAAGAGAATAATCGAATTAAACCCACAGCGGAAGCATATGAATCGTCTTTGATTTATTTAGAATTAAACTAAAATAAAAAGGTTAAGCAATAAATACCTTGAAAATAATATTATGGAGAATATTCTGGCGGATCTTTATCTTTTCCACAAAGTCTTCCTAGCTATGACTCGAACACAGGACCAAGGCTTGTGGGAGCCTTTTGAAAGAAAATCCCCAAGGGATTGGAGAGGAAGAGGTCTAGAGAGAATTCTCTAATTCTCTCTATTGAGGAGATGTGTGTTGTTCAGAATGCCCAATGGCTCACCCCTAAGGTCCTATTTATAGTGGTCTAGGGAAGATAATTAAATAATATATTTTAATATCTAATATATTAAAATATATTTATCTAACCAATTTGAATCTTATTCAAACCTTTAAAATTCTCCTACGACATCTATTTCCTAATTTGAATCCAATTCAAATTTAATAAATATCTTTTCTTTAATGTATCTAATATACATTAATTATTTTAATATTCAATGTATCAAATACAATAAATATATTTTTCTCTTTTATATTTAATATATCTAATATATTAAATATTAATTTGAACACTTCAAATTAAATATTAATTTGAACATTTCAAATTTTAATATTTAATGTATCAAGTACAATAAATATATTTTTCTCCTTTATATTTAATATATCTAATATATTAAATATTAATTTGAACATTTCAAATTTTTCTTTCAACTAAATTGATCTTTTTAGTGTTTCTATGAGCTAGCAATGAGACCTTATGGACCTACAGATTATAAGCTCCAATGATACAAAATTAATTAATTAAACTCTTTAATTAATCAATTTTCATTCATTAACTCTAGGGTCACTCCACTATAGACCTAAAGTTGCACTCTTATGCACTGTAGGACAAGTTGTGTCCATTGATATAATCACTATATGCAAGTCGATCCTTCACGAGTTGTTCGTAATTACAGCTGGGTCAAAAGTCCGTTTTACCCTTATAATTACATCTTGCACCTTAAGTACCACTGATCCTCTAATGAACAATTTGTTTATAATCTAATTATAAACAAGTCCCTCTCGGGTCAGTGAGAGGGTGGGGCCCCATTGTTCAAGTCCCGAAATCAGCACTTAAGGGAACTACTCATCTACTTACCCTATATGGAAATGAGTGAATTCCATCTTATGAGATTATATTCCCAACTCCCTATTTGGTCAAGTCCCCAAAATGGTAGGCATATTGAATCGGCTACAAAAGCCACTCTCACCCATGCAAATCAAAGGACAAGCCCTCACAGGCAGGAGTTCATAACTCACTCAGGGTTAAAATCGAGTCGCATATGATCATCCTGATGAAATATTAATCTTCTCAATTAACGGATTTATAAAGAGAGATTAAATATTTCGTGGTCCAGTCTTATACAAACTCATTGTATAAGATACCCCCACTCACATGTCTCCACATGAATGATTTGGATCAAATCATTTGTAACTATTACAAAGTGGGCCGTATCAATAGTGTTACCAGGATAAGGCACCCAACCTTATTCATATACTATGACTCTTTAGGTTATTTCTTGAACATGATCCTCTCGTATGTCAACCACATACTGTTCAAGATTACAATAATAACCTTGGATTTTTCATATAATGGATAATATTATATTGCAAATAAAATAATCAAAATTATTATTAATTATTAAATAAATTATTAATTCGAGGCTTTAGGGCATAAATCCCAACACATGTAACGTCTAGACGCATATGCTACAAGCGCGAAGGTAGCCTCACCGCAGTCCGTAGCATCGAGCAAACCTGGGTCTTCACTATAACCAGCGTCCAAACGCTTGGAATGGCGTCTAGACGCTACTTCTTTGGGTTTTCAAGCTTGAATTGGTCGTGCAGTAGCGTCTAGACGCTTGGTTTGGCATCTAGACGCTCTTCCCTCCATTTATTTGGTATGGATGTCATCTTTTCTAAATTCGAACGCTTAAACTAGACCCACTTAGCTCCCTTTTAAGCCTGATTCATCTGAAGGTTTCCAAATGGTTCTGATTTGCTCAATCCCTACAAAATGGACAAATAAGCACATGAGGACAACAAAACTAGCATGAAATAAGATCATAAAGTGTAGCACTTTTACAGTGCTATCAATGTATTTGCACATTAACAAATATATAATAACATTCACCTCATTTTTCAAGATATTTTTAATTCTTCTTTTTTAACAATATATTTTAACTCTATAAAATCAATTTTTTGATTTTTTTAGTATAAATTATTTTTAAAAAATAAATAAATTTATATATTCAGATTAAAATTGAAAGTTTGAAAAAAAAAGATAGTACAACTGAATTAAATTAAGGACCAAATTATATATTTTTATATATAGATGTAAAAAGAGTAAATTTACAATAAAGTATACTAGCATCCAACAAACAAGGAAAATTAGTCCCTTGCATTTTGGTCAATTGCCTAACAAATTCTAGGAATCTATGGTATATGCCTTATTCTGTCATTTGCAGTGTCACTTTTTGGCATCGTGTTTCTTTCTTCTTCTTCTTCTTTTTTTTTTTTTTTGTCTTTTTTGTCTTTTGAAAGAAAAAAAAAGGCTTTGATGACGAGAAACATGGATGGAAAAAAAGTAGAAAATAAGATAGAATGAGATAACAATGAGTTTATTCTAAAAAAAGAAATTAGAGAAGAATGAGTGAGAGGCAAGAAAAGGGAAATGTCAAAAAAACGAACAAACACTCATTTTCACAAGTAGACATCTCAAGACTATAGGGTTCATATTATTTGATGAAATTTCTTGACAACAGTATGTTTTAATTGTCAAAGATGTCTCAAGTCCAACTATTTTTTTCCAACAGCTTGTCTGCTATAATTATCTCACAATAATATTTCTATTGCAACTCTTAGAATTAAACCTGCACGAATAGTCGTAAAATTTATTGGAAAAGATTTCATTTCTTCTAGTGCAAGGCTTAGAATCCCGAGTGTATGAATTTTGAAACATATTTCGTTATATTAAACTTTGTCTTAAAATTAATATATTATTATTAGCGATATAATAATAATATTTTGAATCATGTGATGACAACTCGGAATTTACACAAAATAACCCACTTCTTTTAAAAAATAATTGCTGTAGTAATTGGTAAAAATTGAAGTTGTGAAGTTTGCTTTATATAGCTTTTTTTCTCTTTTTCTTGAGTTCAATGTGGGGTTTGGACCTTTAACCTCAAACTATTTCTAGTTTAAGGTATACAATGTAGGTTAAAAAATTAAAAATTAAAAAAAAATCAGTTGATCAATCATGAAATAAATGGGGAAATGGGGAAATGGGGAAAAATAGGTTATGAAAATCTATATTAGCGGAAATAAAATTTGTATTTCTTCTTTCCAATACTAGTTAGTCAAAACTTCCAAGGCACGTCTACATTTCTCATATAAAAAAAGTTTGACCATATTCATGAAAAGTGTGTGTATACAATTCAAACATAACAATAGTGAAAAAAAATCATCACTTTAGGTCCCGTTTGATAATCATTTGGTTTTTAGATTTTGGTTTTTGAAAATTAAGCTTGTTTTCTCCCAATTTTTTTACAATGGTTTTCATCTCTCTTAAGAAACATTTTAATTCTTAGTCAAAATTCAAAAACAAAAACAAGTTTTTCAAAACTACTCTTTTAGTTTTCAAAACTTTGCTTGGTTTTTTAAAACCTATGAAAAAAGTAGATAACAAAACAAGGAAAACCATAGATAGAAGTAGTATTTATAGGCTTAATTTTCAAAAACCAAAAACTAAATGGATATTAAATCGGGTCTTAGTTTTCGTAAAACAAATTTATCTGTTATCAATATTGGTATCAAACAGTGCCCTACAAATTTAAGAAATTGGAACCGCTAGTATTCAGCCACATTAATATTTATTTTTATTTTTCCAAAATTCAACTTCGCTAAACTTAGAAACCTCAAAAATAAAAAATGAAAAATAAATTGGGAGAGAAATTAAAGAAAAAAATAGGGCTCAAATGATTGTAGAAAGTAAGAAAGAATTGTTTTAGGGTTGTAGAAATTAAGGAGTTGTAAAACTTTGAGTTCCCACAACTTTTGATATTTGTTTAATTAGATATAATTGAATGTAACGATAGGAGTGTGCATGGTTAAGTTGTGGTTCAGTTTTGGCCGAAATCGATTTCACAACCAAACACCTCAATTCTCAAATGTCTTAAACAGAAGAAAAAAAATCGAAGCTTACTCGATTTTGATTAAAAATCGAATCAATCAGTTTCCATTCCGCCCAATTCGGTTCAATTTTTAACCGACTCTTACCTTCATTTTTCTTGGTGATAGCCACACGAGACACAGAGAAATGTGCTGATTTCAAGAGAAATAGAGAGAGTAAGAGATAGAGAGAGTGAGAGAGATGAGCATATTTCTGTGAGGAACAGAGAGAGCAAGAGGCAAAGAGTGAGAGACGATGACATTGTTAGTAGTAGCAACTTTTAAGGAATGTTTATCCGGCGGATGAATAGGCAAGGGTTGCGGTAGGTGACCGTGAGGGAGCGAGGGGCGATAGGAGTAGATGGCTGTGAGGGGGGGGTGTGCGGCAAAGAGAGGGTTGTGGCAGCGAAGAGAGAGTAGAAGATTCTAGGGGAGGAAAGGGAAAGGAAAGTGAGGGAGAGAATGGGAGAAAGTAGGAGGAAGATGTTGACATCATATGTAAGAATGGATGAAAATATAGGTTAAAAAATTAAGGATCTATTTAAAATAACTTTCTAAATGCTTAAAAAAGTGTTTTTAAGTGAAAAAAAATGTGTTTAAGCATATAGAAAGTTCTTCTAAATAGACCCTAAAACCCTGACCCTAGATTTTTGCTTTGGGCTTTAGGTTTCTTGGATTAGTTATGGAAATAAGATATGGGCTTTGGAGTGTGGGTTTTTAGTGGAGAGCTACCTATAAGTTTGGCTAATTATTTTGGGCTAACAAAAAGAATTGCCATATTTAAATGTCCATTTTTTTCTACTTGAAAAATATCCAAACAATTAAAATAACATTTTAAACATAATTTATAAATACCCAAGATACCCCCACATGAAAATCTAAATTTAAAATAATATAATTATCTTATTATCAATCCAAATCTAAATTCAAAAATCTAAAAAACCATTACTACTTTACAATATCTTAAATTAATAACTAAATATATATCCTATAATAAAAAATACATACAAACTAAAATCTAGGAAAAAATAAAAAATTAAACTACTTACAACACTGAATTTCGACCAACACAAAAATAAAATAGTGTTATGGAAACTTAAAAAACATAAATACAAATTCAAAGTATTCACACATTGCATGCAATATAATCGAAACCATAAAAAATAAAAAAAAAAATCATACACTACAAAGAACACTAACAAAGGTTAAATCAACACTAATTGCATGCAATATATAGAAGCAAAAATAAACTCTGAAAAATGCAATAAATTATACACACTGCCCAACTTAAATAAAACTATTATTCAAAACTACCTAACCAAAACAATCAAAACGATTGTTCTCCCCTTCTTTAGGGTTTCAACGTTTTCCAAAGGAAGAAGAAAGGAAATGAAACGGAATGAAACCCGGGAAAAATCACAACACAATCTATCAAACGGCAAGAAAATACGCCATACTTACCTTCCTCCTTAATGACAATACGACAAGAAAAGGACGGCTCTTAAAGAGGTACACATCATATACACATCCAAGAATCTTAAATTTTATAAATGACACGTACATTTGCTAACATTTCTTGCCAACAATTAAGTAAATCAAAACATACAAAAGAACACAACTTGGGATGAATTTGCAGCCTACAATCAAATCAAGTGGAATTTATATCGATACACTATGAGGAACACTTGACTCCAAGAAGGACTACAAGGCTGCAGAAATCCTCTCCGGACCCTCTTTCGAACTCCACCTAACCGAAGATTAGAAATACTTCGTTTTATGTTGAATCTGAAACCTTTAATTTTATGTTTGCTTTTGAACTCATTTACTTTTTTGTCTAAACCTTAACTCATTGACTATACAACCTGGATAGATTTTATTTTGTTGTGGCTAATAGAAAATATCTACATACTTACTCTGAATGACAATACCAGCATATAAATGAAGGTTTATTACATTCATGTTACTACATAATTTGAAAGATGGAGCGTCATTATACATCATGAAATAAGAGTATGGACCAAACATGGAAAGAATGTTCATGTTAACATCCTCCATGCGTCACATTAAAAAAAAAGTGTTTTCTTTCCAAAAATTCCATTTAAATACAAATAACAAATCGTAAATATAAATGTTAACATACTTCTGTATACTAACATACACATTGTTAACATACTTCTATATATTATACGCTTGCACAAATACATTGCAATTAATCTTACCAATATCACTGAATAAATACCCACAATAAAATTAGAAATTTTAACTACAACACACTAGCCTGGAATTAACCCATATTTTCATTAAATAATCAACAGTTACACAAAAGTAAAAATAGTTGAGAAAATATTAATGTCCAAAATACATAGTCAGCCAAAAATATACATATTCTTATACAAAATATATAAAAGTAATGCAATCAAGTACATCTTAACTACCAATAGATCAAGGATTTCATACAAAGTAATCCAATCACCTTAACTCAAACTTTTTCTACAAATACCTTATAATTATAAAAAAAATAACACTGTTCAAGTGAACGAAGAAGAAACAGACCAATAGTATAAAATATCTAAATACTCAGTATTTAATAACCGCCAACAAAACACAAGACTAAAACTCAATCAACATCGCAACTCAGTGTATCTAAGAATAAATAAATAAATGCACAACGTAAAACAACTAACAAATAGATGCCTAAATTATGTAAGTCTAGATAATTTTTAAAAAAAAAAAATCAAGTAGATATTGGGTTCCTGCAGGATCTACGATTATGTCCCAATTGTCCACAGCGACCACATTTGAAGGATGGTCTCCCCTCTATACAAGACATGATTCTCTTCTTTTGAGGCCATCCAATTGGTTGTTTCGCGCTTGGCGAACGGATTGCAACATCATCAACAACTTTGTGATTCACAAACTATTCAACACTACCAATCGGATGAATGTCTTTGTTGTATATTTAAACCAAGCTTGATAAACGATAAAAATCATGAAAGTATAAATAAAACTCAATATTCCGTCGAGACAACTCAAGACACACATGCGAGCATGGTAGTAAATCCAAATCCCAACGTCTACAAGTGCATGTACGATTAAGGATATTGACTTCAAAATGCTTCGAACGATAATGAACTTCAAACTCATATTGATTGATATTGTATATCTAAAATAAAAATCAACAAAATATAATTAAAAACATATGAAAACTAACTTCAAAAATTAATATAAAAAATACCAAGAAAATGTAAAACTCACACCCATCGACCGACTCTCCTTGAAGGACAACCGAAGGAAACCCTCTGCCCATAGACTAAGGTCTATTCATTGATAACTCAAAAAACTACGACTATCATAAAACCACTTTTGCATTGTACTGCGTATGAATTCAAGAAGCGATATAACATGCAATTCACGCACATCTTTTAAAAGCGAATTCATACTCTAAGAGATATTGGTTGTCATCAACGAATATCTCCTTCGAACACAAAATGCCCTTGTCCACCTAGCATAATCTACTCCTCCAACTCAAGCCTAAGTGAATGGACTAAGTGTTCTAACTGTCACTTATAATACTCAAAGTCAGTAGTTGTGTATGCCCTAGCACAACTATTAAATGTCTCATTAATCAATCTCGACATGTATTTTTTTTAATGTTCTTCAACAAATGAAAAGCACAAATACCATGTTCCACGTTATCATACACATTCCTAATATCCTTCGGTATACTCGCATGTCTATCAAATACAATAACTAGCTTTTTAGGCTCCTCAAAGACAGATTTCATATTCCTAAAAAATCATGTCCACCAAGCTTCATCCTCCGAATCAACAATGGCAAAGGCCAAAGGAACAATTTGAGAATACAAGCAGATAACAATGTACCAAAGTACTTGTTCTTTAATGTCGCACCATCAACCGATATGATTGGTAGACAGTATTTCCATGCATAGATGAAAGCAGAAAAAGACATGAAAATGAAAGAGTTAATATTAAAAAAAGCGGAAGCAATTTTGGATCTTAAGCACTCTAATTTGATCAATTTTACCAAACTAAAAACATGCTCAAAACTGAAAAAAAAAAATAGATAAGGAAGAACACTACCTTTGAAGCTCAAAATTGAAGCAATCTGTGGGCTTTATTTGAACACAAACCAGTTGTGGACCTCCTCTAGAGTCTTCCCTACTATCCTCAGGCCTTGGAACAGATTGTGGGATCCTTAATTGAGAGAATTTTTGAGAGAGAGAGCAAAGGTCTAAAACCGAAAAAATCTTAATTTTCTGCAAAAATTCACTTACCCATTGTGTTTCTTTGCTAATTAAACCTATTAACAAGCTTCATCAAGCTTGCTAAACTTGACAACACATAGATGAGAAGGATTAATCAAGAAGGAGGTGGCCAATTTTGGTGAATTTGGAAATACAAGGAGGTTATTCATCAATTTATGAATTTGGTCCAAAATTCAATCCTAAATGAATTTGAATTTCTCTTTTAATTTTAATTCAAAATTAATATAAAATTAATTTTAAATTAAAATCAATTTTTAATTAATTAAACAATTTAATTAATTTTAAATAATTATTTAATGTAATATCAAATATCAAATTAAATAATTGGACCAATCCCGATTTCTCAAATCGAACGTTCGAACATGAATCCTTATTCATGTTTTAAACCGAACCAATATTTAAATCAAATTTAAATATGTCCACCTCTTCTTTATCATAGTTTAATTCAAAGTTAAGCTATGAAACGTTAAGTATATCGCATATAATTAACGTTTTCTCCCAAAACCGAATTTAAACAATTCAAATTCTTTTCTCTCAAACTGTTACAAGGCTTAGTCCGAGCTAGTAAGGGGAACCTAATGGACCTACAGATCATGAGCTCCAATGATACGAGATTAACCGGCCAAACGCTTTAGCCTAGCTAATCAACATTCGTTAACCATCGGGACACTCCACTAAAGCCCAGTGGCTGCACTCTCCTCACTGTAGATATATTTCTGCCCACTCGATATAACCATGATTAGTAAGTTGATCCTTCACAGGTTGTTCGTAATTACAGCTGGGTCAAATAAACTGTTTTACCCCTGTAATTACTTCTTGTTCCTTAAGTTCCACTGATCCTCTAATGAACAATTGGTTTGTGGTCCGACCAACAAACCGAATCCCTCTCAGGGCAATGAGAGGGTGGGCCCACGGTTCAAGACCCGGAGTCAGCACTTAAGGGAACAACCTCTCTACTAAACCCTAAAGCGGGTAGGAGTGAATTCCATCTCGCATGACTATGTTCCCAACTATCTACCCGGTCTTATCCCCAAAATGGGAGGCTTATTGAGTCGACGATCTCGGGCCACTCTCACCCATGCAAATCTAAGGATAATCCCGAATAAACAGGAGTTCATAGCACACTCAGGATTAAGATCGAGTTACCTAGGTCATCGTATGAAAATAGTCAGTTAAAACAATAAACGGAGTTAAAAAGTCTAAGTGACTATTTTATGGTCCAGTCTTATGCAAACTCATTGCATAGGACGCCCCCACTTTCATGTCTCCACATGAACGATTCAGGATAACATCGTTAGTACTATACAAAGTGGGCCGCGTCCATAGTGTCCCCAGGATAAAGTACCCAGCCCTATCCCTATACTATAGACCATTCTGGCTATTACTTGAACTTGATCCACTTTGATGTCATACATAAAGTTCAAGTATACATCTTATAGTCAAGGGTTCTTAGTTCATTGGATTTGGGTTATGGAATACACAATTCACTTTATTCAATAACAATTTTACTGTATAAACCTCAATAACAACTTTATTGCAAAATAGAATATACATTCAGTTTACAAAACCACGAGTTTTAGGACATAAAACCCAACAGAAAAAGTATTTGAATCTCCCATCATCATCAACATCATATGAAGTATATGTGCCTACAACCATGTGCCACGTTAAATACGCATCAATACTGTAAATACAAGGTAATTGTGACAAAAACATGGTATATGAATTAATGACAAACAATTCAACCTGGATTATTCCCAATCACTGAAGCAGAGAAAGCTGGAATTAAAGAGTATGACACTCCAGAAAAATCCCTAATGGTATTGAGAGCAAGTTCATGACCCCTCCAAGCCTTGTCATAGCTAATATTTTAATGTTTCCTCCTCATAAAATTAATAACATCACAAGGACAACATTGCACCTTATCGTTGACCTTCATAAACGACTTAACACACTCCCCTACTATCCAAGATGTGACTTACCTATGGTCATTTTTAACAATGTCAAGAGAACAATCATGTTCATCAATAAATTTACGAACAACTCACAAATCACCATCTAAATGACGAGATGCTTGAAGATACCGACCACATGTAACTTCTTTTCATCGAGCAACAAGGGATTTCTTATTTGATTTAGCAGTCCGGATCTAAAAACTATTCTTCAAAGCAAGTAAATATAAAGCCTTTTTCAATTGAAGGTTACTTTGGAAAACTAAACTTTCAAAAATAGATAAATAAGAATCCACATCAACAGAATCAATGATTCTAACAATATCCTCACCCTATCATGATTTTGAATACTATTATTGTTCCCAGCCTCTAAAGACACAATATTCACAAAATTATTATCAACCTCGGAATGGTCAACAACAACGCATATATCATTAGAGATACCATCAAACACAGTGGACATAAACCATAAAAAATCCCCTAATCTAAATAATATTAAACTTGTTTGATTCATTCCTATACATAGTCAACCTAGTGATAACTTGACTACTAGATGAAAATAACTTGCTGTAAATGGAATCCATGAAGCTCTGAAGTGTTGCATCCGAAACTATTAAAACATCAACAGACCTAAAATCATGATACTGATTATTCACACCTCATCTCCCGCCATATAATATAGAAACCTGCTTAAGAGACATCACAACTGAAAAAATATATTAGTTCACGACAACAATGGAATGATCGAAACAAATACAAAGACAACAATTATTCAGAGAAAAATTTGAAATTACGTACCTTGCAAATAACGCAAAACGAACTGCTGGAACAAATTATACCAATGCAATGATCGACAACTTAATTATAATGTAATCGAAAGTAATACTAACGTCCAAATGCCCAATAGAATAATCAAAATAATTGATTGTAATGCAATCGACATAAACGATTACAATGTAATCAATTATCCAACTGTATGAAGCCTAGTAGAGATCACCTAAAGAAGAAAATAAAATAAAAGATTATCATGTAAACAATTTTAAAATGAAAAAATAAAATTTTCAAATTTTCAAATTTCCAAAATTTCAAAATAATAAAAATCTAATTTACGATTTACTCCAAAATCTACGTATAAAAAATTTAATTAATCCAAAAACCAAATCTAATTTAACAACAAAAATAGATTTGAATATCTAAAGGATTCCATGAAAAAAAATAACAGCCAGATACACTATATATAATCGGAGAATAACAAGGGCATAAATGAAATTCTAAAAATTAATTGCTACATGACTTGCAACCATTTTTCATTTAATTTCTATATTTGGACCAATTTCAAATCAACTCTACCAATTTGGCCATATGTTCCAATTCCCCAATAATTTTTTAAAGTTATTTAAGGAGTTTAGTTCAGTTCAATTTTATTTTTATTTTTTATGGAGTAAAATTGTAAAACCAAACTCAAAATCTCAGTTTTTCAAAAGGCTAAAATTGAGAAAACAAAAAATTTATAAAAGCCGAACCGAACTAGTCAGTTTTGTTCAGTCATTCAGTTTTTGCCCACCCCTATAACAATGCTTGAATTAATATATGTAAATTTGAGAAAAATTTTCATGTAAGAATACTTTATGATTTTTTTTTTTTGGGAAAATAAAATACTTTATGATTTAAATAAATTAAATATTTAAATTTTTTAGTACAACAAATACAATTGAAGGACATGTGATATTCTTTAATTAAATACAATTAAAGGTAAAGTTATGTAAATTTAAGAAAATTTTTATATTCTACCATCTTAAATGACATTTTTAATTTTTATGGTTTAAATTAAACGTTTTTTAAATACATTTAAATTAACACATAATTTATTGAAATTGTAAAACATTTAAAACTACAAGACTCTTGATTTTTTTTTCTTTTTTTTTTTTTTTTTGAGTTCATCTTGATATTATATAATTAAAAATAATTAAAGGTAATAGTTCTTTAGTTAAATTGTATAAATTTGAGAATACATTTCAAATTCTAGTTTTTCTGTAAGTTAAATTAACTATATAATTTAATAATTATTAGTAACTTTTTTTTAGACTTATTAGAAACTTTTTTTTTTAGTAACTAATTATAAGGCAACTCAAAAATTAATAATAATCATAAGTAACTAACCAACCGTAGGTGGCATGCTTTGTAAATTTAAAATTTTAAAAAAAATGTAAATTTAAAATTTGATAAAAATCCTGGAAATCTAATTAGAACTTAAAAGCATTACCTGAATTCAAATTCTTTGTTAACTAAATTTTTTTTTTTGTTCGAGTTTTAGAAAATTGTTATAAATAAAGGACAATATTGGTTGCATACTGGTATGTAAAATCTTCCAACCCCCATCATTCAATTGTTGATGGCAAGGAGAGACTATTTTTCATCTTTTTTCTCTTCTAGCTATGCTTTCTCTATGGTGAGGGTAGAGAGATTGATGCATACCAAGTATTATCATAAATAAAAGTATTGCCAAAATTCGAATTCTTTGTCCAATTCGAAAAAATTAGTTTGCAGTTCAAGTTCAACTTTATTTAAGGGAGCATACCCCACATTTATTGTACTAAAAAAAATCAAGATAAAATAATTTCTCTCATATGGAAGAAGACAACTCCAACAAATACTAATACACATTATTTCAAATATATAATTTTTTTTGGACCAAAATGATCTTAGCTAAATGGTAATTGACATGTACTATTAACTAAAAAGTTAGAAGTTCGAATCCCTCACTCCCATATGGTGTTTAACTCAAAATAATAATAAAAAAAATTGAGATAATTATTATTTCAATTTCAAATCTATATTTAAGTCAACCTAAACATAACTAATTAAGATATATCCTCGATGAAAAAGTTTAAGAATCGAATCAGTGCAGGAAATCAAAAGTCCATGTAAATCCCGAGACAAATTGGAGAGAATTATTCTGGTGGGAAATATATGTGAATCTAATCAACAAAGTTCATGTAAAACTCATCACACAAACAGGCCACGGAATGAAAATCAGGGAAATCAAAAGTCCATGGTTTCATTGCCGGTTGAAGCGGTAAACGAAATGAAAAATTCTTAACAAAATGAAAATCAGGGAAATACATAACACCAGAAGCAGAAGAAATTGTCCTGTTTCACTGCTTCCTATAGCTCTTCTTAACAATGGCATTATTCAAAACTGTAGCCACTCAAAAAAAAAGTAACGTAGATTAAGAGCCAGCTTACTACGAACGTGAAGAAGGGACAACTATTTAGGAGAGGCAAGAGTAAGCCAAAGCCTTTTCCTCGGTAAGCTCCTCGGCAGTCAAGTCCAGTTTCTTCCTCGAGAATTCGTCAACCGAAAGTCCTGGATGCAGAAAGGATCACAAACAAACAGAAGAAATCTAAGAATGGAGTCGGTATATAACTTTGCAACATAAGAATTGTTAAAAACTTTCACCTAGACACAAGATTTTTTTATCTCCATCTATTCTTTTTTACAATCATTAGATGGAATCAAAACATGACTACATCAAAAGTATCAGAGGTTTGTTCTCTTCTCAGGTTTAATGTTTCTATTTGGGCGTTTATTTCGAAGGATTTCTTACATTTCGGATTTGAGCCCTTTTTCCATAGTTAATTGGTTGGCTCCTTTTTGTTGGATGCCCTTTTGTTTGTGAGCATGGTAGTTCCATATTAATTAATTAAAAGAAAAAATGTAAACAATACCTTGCACAATTGACCATTCACCGTTACGGCAGGTGACAGGGAACGAGTAGATAAGTCCAGCCGGTACATTGTACGATCCATCGGAATAAACTCCCATGGAAACCCAGGTGCCCTGGGGAAGGATATTAAGTTTCAATGAGCTCTATATCAATATCAGCCTTTCGAAACACAAAGTTCAAAGATTATAGCAAAATCACCAACCTCCGGAGTTCCAAGCACCCAATCACGAATGTGGTCGCAAGCTGCACTAGCAGCAGACAATGCACTTGAGAGCTTTCGGGCTTTGATGATTGCAGCACCACGTTGTTGAACAGTGCTAATAAACTCTCCATTCAACCTTCAATGAAGAAAGAACCATATATTATTATAAATGCTTCTCATCAAACTTAGAGACAGATATAGTACAGAAAACTCTACCATGCATCATCACCAACAAGCTCACGGACAGATTTCACATGCCCAGATGGTAACTTCACAGTAGCATGGTTGACATCAGGGTATTGTGTTGATGAATGGTTACCCCAGATAATAACATTCTTAACTTCTGATACTTGAACATTCAGTCTCTCTGAAATTTGGCCTAATGCCCTGTTGTGATCCAATCTAGTCAAGCAAGAAATATTCTTCTCGGGGATGGAAGGAGCAAATTCCTTCAAGATCAATGCATTAGTATTTGCCGGGTTAGCAACAACCAAAACCTGCAAGAGTAAGGAAACAAAGAGTCAGTTGTCTGACCATTCAAACATAATGACTACAAAGAAATAGAAGAACATTACTTTTCAGTAAAATTAGTTATATGGAATTCAATCGATGCCAGTTACCTTACAGTTGGCAGCAGCGTGCTTTTCAAGGGCAGAAGCCTGAGCCTTGTAAATTGAGACATTTTTGGACATCACGTCTTTTCTTTCCATACCCTCCTTCCTTGGGAATCCACCAACCATAATAGCAATATTGACACCAGTGCATGCCTCAACCACATCAGTTGTAGCAACAACACCTAAAATATTGTATCAACCATTCATACACGAATCACAGAAACCCAAGCACAGAAACTATAGAATGAGTTCGTTCGCGATTAGTGAAGAATTGCTGTATTATACCTTTAAGAAGTGGGAAGGCAGCATCCACCAACTCCATCCTTACGCCATTCAATGACTCTGCAGCAGGTGGAATATCAAGCATGTGCAAGATGACAGGCTGGTTAGGTCCTAGCAATACTCCTCTGGCAATCATAGGCACAAGAGCATATCCGATTTGTCCTGAAAATCCAACAAGCAAATGCATTACTTCATATGGAAATATTAAAGGAATCAGAAAAATAAACCAATTAAGTTCTGGTCACCATTAAGCAATGCCTTAATACTGTGTTTCTTCTATGAGATAGTAACAGAAAACAGCAAATGAATTCCAGTAACTGCTCACATGCAACTATTATTCATGAGAGAGAGAGAGAGAGAAGGGTAGCAACTCAAAAAGAATGAGCCGGTATTCAATTGACTGCTCTAGAAGAGTAGACCAAAAATAGAGCTCTTATCGAAATAAAGTTTGACAAGGACGGACTAGACAAGCAGAATGAGCCCAAGATCTCAGTATACAAGGACTAATCAACACGTACTGGTGATATCTATCCTCATTAATACCCAAAGCAAAAATCACTAGTAAATATCAAGCTACACAGTTCACAGTTTAGATCCACATCAGTTTCTCCGCCTGTATCTTTCAACATTCATTACTGCAAATCTTAAGCACATAGAAAGAAACACATAAACACTTCCCATAACAGAACCAAAACCTCAAGGATTGTTGGAACTCCTCGTAGAAAATTACGAAGAAACAGATAGAGGCTCCTTTTCCAAACTTGACTCAGAAAACAGCAAACAAGCCAGTAAAAAAGCCAACCAGTAACAAAATTCACAGCAGAAACTTAAGAAATGAACTACAACCAACAGATCTAAATTCAAACGAAACACCAAACAACAGATGCGCTAAGTAACAGTATCAGATCTCGAGCAAGCACACAAAGAGAAAAAGAAACCAAAAGCGGAAACGATTGATAATCAGATAACATCTCAGATCAAATAGGTGAGCATGAGAAGAACCGAAAAGAAAGAAATGGAATGTTTTACAGTACAGTACCTGCAGCTCCAGTGACAAGGACTCTAACTGGACCTTGTGCCATGGCTGACGAGAATCGACGAGGACAGAAAAACGAAGAATCGGAAGAGAAAATGAATGTGATTCAGTGACTGGAGAAGAGTTTGAGGAAGAAGAAGGGGATATTTATTGGCGTGAAGAAACACAGACACTGAAACCTAAGGGGCGGATTTTTCTGGTCACCAATCAAACGACGCCGTCACTACGACCGGGAGACTTGACGGCCGTTATGTAACGTCTTTAATGGTGCTGACTTGGCGAAAACGGCCTCTCTGACATTAATGTCTAATATCTGCCGAAGCTTTCAATTTAATATTTAATTGAATCTTTTTTTTAGATAACATTTAATAGGTTCTAAACTTTTAATTTTAAATCTAATAGGTCAATTCATGTTTAAAAAATGTCAAATATGTAAAATACCTATTAAACAAAAAATTAAAAGTTCAAAAATTTATTAAAAACTTTTGAAGTTTAAAAACTTATTAGACACAAAATTAAAAGTTTATGAATCTATTAAACGCTTTTTCAAGTTGATGACTTAGCTTGTAATTTAACCAAAAAATTATAAAATGAAACCAAATAAAACCACTACAAATATGACTATGTACAACCGTTGGATATAGATCTAAATAAAACCACTACAACTATTGAATAAAAATTCGAAATATTTATATAGCATCTTTTTTTAATATATTCAATAATGTAATTATTCAAAAAAAAATCAAATTGTAATACATTGTGACAACTGACAGTCTCTTTCAATAATTTTATAGGAAAAATGTCAATTTTTCTCTTTAAATTTATCAAGTTGTGTTAATTTTTACTCTAAACTTGCAACTTCATCAATTTGCAACCTAAACTTGATAAGTGTTGCAGTCTTAATCTCAAACTTGAAAAAGTGCATTAATTTTGATAAGTTTTCCTTTGAAAATTTATTAAAAATAAAATATTGCAATGCTTATCTGTGCAAAAAGGAAGAAAAAATCTAGAGTTCAATTTTGTAAATTGAAAGTTTAGAATAAAAATTAAGGCATCGTTTGATAACCATTTGATTTTTTATTATGGTTTTTGAAAATTAATCCTATAATTATTACTTCCACCTATGTTTTTCCTTATTTTGTTATCTACTTTCTACCTATGTTTTCAAAAATGAAGCCAAGTTTTGAAAACTAAAAAATGTAGTTTTCAAAAACTTGTTTTTGTTTTTTACAATTGACTAATAATTCATAAGTTTTCTTGATAAAGATGAAATATATTGTATAGAAATGATGAGAAAACAAGTACAATTTTCAAAAATCAAAAATTAAGGTCCCATTTGATAACCCTTTGGTTTTTAGTTTTTTGTTTTTGAAAATTATACTTGTTTTCTCACAAATTTTCTACAATGATTTTTTTCTCTACGATAGTTTTCATTTTTCTTAAGAAAATATTTGAATTTTTAGTCAAATTTTAAAAATAAAAATTACTTTTTTTAATTTTTAAAACTTGAAAAAAGTAAAATAAAATATAAATATATAAATATAAAATAGTATTTATAGACTTAATTTTTAAAAATAAAATAATTATCAAACAATACTTAAATAATTATCAAATGGGCCTCGCTACCGCATATTCCGTGAGCGTGGATCGTGATGCAACTTGCAAGTAGAGCATATTCCGCTTTCAGATGCGGCAGCGAGAAAGGATAAAGAAAAGAAAACGGTAGAGCGGTACGAAACTACATGTCGTATCCGTGGGCCATTAAGCTACATGTCGAACGGTGGAGCCATTACCAGCTATATCACGAAACGAATCACAAATTAAAATTTATTAAATGTCGTCTCAACTTTATTGTATTTGCGTATTTTTTCAAAAAGAAAAAACACTTTAGTTTATTCGTGGCTGACGCTTTTCTTTTTTTCTTTTTTTCTTTTTTTTTTTTTGATAATTGTGGCTGACGCTTTTCAGCTGAAAACTAAGTGCCGGGGAAAAAATGTTTGTTTATTTGACGAAACAGATGGAGCATGAGGTCCAACCATATACTTTATTTTTGTCAAACTTTATTATCTAAAAGTAATATATACAACCTTCCTAGATTTTTTTTTGCCCTAATAATATGTGTTTTTTGAAATCTAGAAAAGACTTATTTAAATTTTATAGGAAAAATGTATGCATACTGAAAAAGGAAAAAGAAAATGTCTCACCAAAGTCAACAGTTCTTTTTTTTTTCTTATTAAGTTTCAAGACCTATTTGAGTTATTTGGCTTGTAATTGTTCGATTTATGATAGGGGAAATTGGTTTGTTAAACTTTATCTGTATTTAGACTTACATAAAAGAGAGGAAATTGAATGTTACTCTTAAACTTGTCAAGTTGTATCAATTTTTATCCTAAACTTTTAATTTCATAAAATTTGCACTTCGAACTTAAATAAGTGTTATAATCTTAACCTTAAACTTGAAAAAGTGTTGCAGTTTTTACCCTATGATAAGTTTTTCGTTAGAAAAATTTTTTAAAAAAATATTTTCGTATGCTTTTAATCGATTAAAAATCATATTTATGGTACAAAATTGATAAGATTTCAAATAAAAATGACATTAGAGCTAGATTTTTGTTAAAATTTGTGAGTTTCAACAAAGTTATCCACCGATTAATTTGTGTATTCATCAAATTTAAATTTGTGCAAATCTTGATATTATTAAAATTAGTGAGTTTTAGAGATTTTTATTTTTATTTTTATTTTTTTTACTAAAATTAGTGGGTGAACTAACAAAAAATGAATAGAGTGGAAAATGCAACATTTAAGGAAATTCAAAGTCCAATTTGATGTAATTAAAAGTTTAAGGTGAAAATTGATACACTGTGACAAATTTAGAGTTACAGATTGAATTTTTCCCTACCAAAAAAAAAAAAAGGTTATAGAAACCAGAGTTAGTATGACGTGTGGTTATAGTAAATAAAAATATTGAATTTCATAAGCTTAGATTTATGTGAACAATGAAATTAACAAACTCATAAACTCAATCCGAAATAAACAAATTAATATACAAAATATATATACACCTACACGCAAGCGTAATTCATAAGCCAAATACTCCCACAATATTTTACTACTACAATTTTTTTTTTTTTATTTTTTTGGTTGGATTGAGCAGAAGTTGTACCAGTAAAACAATCTGCTTGTTGAACTCAAAAAAAAAAAAAAAAAACCTGCTTGTTTCCATGGGAAGAATTTACATCTTTTAACTCAAAGTTTACATTTGTGGGGCTCATACAGCATACAACTTTATGACTTGATTGATCTTGGTGCGACAAACTGGGCAGCCCCAATTCTTGGCTTTGATCTCACTTAGACAAGACATACACCCAGCCATATGGCCACAGGGGACGCAGGCTCCTTCCACTGGAGCATCCAAACATATCACACATGACGAGTTGCTACTCGCTTGTTTCCCTTCGTTCCCAACGGATGAAGATGGCACGTCGTCAATGGGATGAGAATCGACCAACGGGTAGTCAACTGCACTGGTGCTAGCCTCAAAAGGTTTGGCTGCAAATGGAGGAGCTGTGGGGACTGCATTTGGAGGGTGTGTCATCTGGACGACAGGGATGGTGTCATTAGGCGTTTCGGCATGATGGCTTGGATTGTAACCATGGTGGCTAGCTTCGTGCGCTGTCCATTTGCTTGTACCTGTTTTTGGAGGAGCAGGTGGAGGTACAGCACTGCTACTGGAGGCACCTGGTTCAAAACTTGATGAGTGGGGATTATGAAGCTGTGCTCTTTCCTCCGCAGCTGACTGAATAGAGGCATTTATGGCCATTGCAAGCTCGGGATCTTCTGCACCAGGTGGTACCGTTGCCATGTTGATCGGGCTCTGGTGATTGTGCCAAGTTGTAGGCTGCTTCACCTGAAAGTTCAAAACAGTACTTGATGATATCATCATCAGCCTCATGAAGGCAACATTCAATGGCTATACTGGGCTTGCAGCCTTAGCCAAAAAAAAAAAAAAACCTCTTACGGCCCGTTTGGATTGCAAATATAAAATATCTGGGAGTTCAAAATCTAGGAGTTAAAAACTCAAATAATTATTACCCATGGATAAAAATAATTCATACATGTGTTTGGATATGGATGATAATTAATATGTGAGAGTTTAATTATTCCTTTTCTCTCTTCTCTCTTCTCCATTTTCCAAGGAAAAAAGTTCTAAGTAAAAAAAAATCATCTCCTACATGGATAATAAAATCTCATAGTTCATGGGTTATTTTTATCCATGGGTAATAATTACTTGGGTTTTAAAAAGTAAAGATCAATGAAAGAAACATTGGTTTTTTATACCATTGCCAAACCCATCTCAAAACCAGGGAAACAAACGAGGCCTTGGAAGACAGAGGAAAATGTAAGATATGCAGTTCATGACTCCACCAATGAGTACTAAATCATGAAGATGATTGGAGACTATATACTATTTAGTATTGAGACCTCTTTGGCATGGTGTTAGAAAACTGTTCTTGATTTTTTTGAATACTCTGATTTTAATACAAAAATCCATTTGGATAATAACTTGAAAATTGGACAATATGGATGAAGAAAACTAAAAGCTTGAGAAAATAAATCTGTTTGCAGTCACTTTCTAGAACTAGAGAAAGAAAAGGCATAGTACCTTTGGCTGAGGAATTCCTTTGCAAGCATCACAAAACCATTGAAGTTGTTGTCTGTCATACTCATTAGCAGGTGCAAGTTTAAGACGTCCAGCTGAAAAAACCAGAGAAATGAAACAACATTACTTGCTACAGCTCAACTGTAATAGCAACAAAATTGATTTCATCTGCTGAATAATTTGGAGGATGAAAAACAGTGAGCATAAAAGACGTTTGGTATTGAAAACACAAAACTTGCAAAACTCTATTTATGTTTTGTATAATTTTCAAACATGAAGTACGTGAATGATTGATTTTTAAACAGAAGTATATGAACATTTATCTTCATACGTACTCTTTGATTTTCGAAATCGACATCTGGCTTCCCAGGAGGAGTGACAACTCCGTCTTCGCCTCTTTCCTCCTCTTGAGACTAGATCTGAGAGCAAAGTTGAGGATATGAATAAAAGTTAACTGAAGAAGTCATTGACTTTAATTGAAATATTGTTCTCCAGCAATAAGAAATTACTTGGAGAGTTGTCGACAATTACAACAGACGGATCAGGTTCCTGTATCTTATGTTCCTCTAAATATGATTTCCACAATGGAATAATTAGACGAGGTTGGGCATCCTGTCCATTCAATAAAAAATCTTCACATAAGCAAGACAATATGGAATCCCCCAATATAAGTAGTACAACATAAAGGAAAAACTGCAGTATCTCATTCACAATAAATTACATCAGTCAGATAGTGTTTAGTCGAACTGTAGAATACATTTAAATTCTTAGCCAAATTTCAAAAACAAAAACTGGTTTTTAAAAGCTATGGCCCCGTTTGATAACCATTTGGTTTTTAGATTTTGAAAATTGAGCTTGTTTTCTCATCATTTCTCTACAATGGTTTTCATATTCCTTAAGAAAACATTTGAATTCTTTGTCAAATTTCAAAAACAAAAACAAGTTTTTAAAAGCTACTTTTTTTAGTTTTCAAAACTTGGCTTGGTTTTTTAAAACATAAGTAAGAAGTAGATAACAAAGCAAAGAAAACCATTGGAGGAAGTAGTGTTTCTAAGCTTAATTTTCAAAAACCAAAAACTAAATGGTTATCAAACAGGGCTAGTTTTTAAAACCTGACTTGGATTTTGAAAAGAATTGTAAAAGGTAGATAACAAAACAAAGAAACTCATAGGTGGAAGTAGTGTTTATAAGCTTAATTTTCAAAAACCAAAATGTTATCAAACGGGCCTAAATGATTACCAATTTGATTCAACTGCCAAAAGAAAAGGATAAATACATAAAATAAAGCCTTTTTAATCAGAGAGAAATGGAAGACTGACATATATCATAACCAATACCTGCAAGCTATTGTATATGGCAAGCTCCAACTTGATAGGCTTTGTAGGATTTCGAGAACCACAAGGTAAAATGGCTACCCAGCTGCAGACATTGCATTGTAATGTATACATTATATCATACATAAAGTAGGGATGAAACTATTCACGGCTTTACAGAAAAAACTGGACAAATGATTTGGTCAATAAATATCAAAAGACGGTAATTTGTACCTAGTGTCTTCAACGACTAACATACAATGCAGAGTACCAATATCAATTGGAAGAGGGGGAAGGGGATAAAAATGACCAAAATCATTTGGAACAAATACTCACACTTTTCTATAAAGGAGATGAGGAACTAGTACTTCAAGAAACTCCGGCCCATAAAATTCCCGCATCCAACCAGAGAACAGACAAATATGATTCTACAAAACATCATAAGAAACATCCTCTTGAGGACAAAAATTGGTATGAAAATGAAGTTGCCAATTCTGTAGTTTAGAGACTGCTGCAACATTATTAAGAAGTCATTTGTGTGTTAAGAACGTATATGAACCTATTAGTTTAAGCCTTCAAGCCTAATGATAATTAACATGGTATTAGAATAGGTAGTCCACACCTCTAATATCATTTCTTCTCCAATTGATATTAAGAATTTACGTGTTTTTATGAATCAAATTAATATCTGAGCCTAAATGCAGGGAGAATTAAAAATATATATAAAAAATATACTCTAACCTCAATGGCACGAACAACATTCTTGTGCCCTGCTGCTCTCGCAAGTTCCAATGCAGTTTGACAAGCATCGTTAACTATCGAAGTATTCGCTGGAAATTGGAACAACAACAAGCAATCTTTATAGCAAAAATGGAGGTCAAATCATTGAATGTAAACGATTATCAGAAACTGGATGTACACCAAGTTATTACATTCATGTAATAAAAACAAACAAACCTCTGTAAGAAAGAAGCAATTTAACAGTGTTTTCCAAGCCTCTTTTAGCTGCATGGTGCAATGGCGTTCCACCATTACGGCCTAATCGAAAATAAAGCCATCATCAAAGGGTTACAAGAGAATAAACAACTACAACCCAATCAAAACATATGTCCTAACAATCACTAAACAAAATGAAATGAAATGATAAAATATTAAACATATATCATGTCTTAAAAACACACATGTAAATAAATATCTGATAAATCGATTAATTGACCAAATCTACAAATTGAAACCTAAAATCACAAGGAAGATTCACAACAAACCTGGTCCAAACGCATTGACATTAGCGCCAAGTTCTAGCAACGTTTTCGCCACGTTATATGGTTCGGGTTTCGTACAGGCAACAATCAACGGGGTCTTTCCTTCCCTATCAACCCACTGCACCAATTACCCAAAATAATTCATGAGAATTCAATGCTACAAATGAAAACAGATTCATCGATGATGAAATTAGTAAGCTAAGAAAGGAATTTCAAATTCCAATTACCTCAAGGAGGGCACCTTCTGCAGAAAGGGCTTTAATCCCTTCAACATCGCCATTGCTAGCGCGCTGATACACAAGCTCATCTTTGGACGGTTGCTGCCCCATACAAAAACTGATTCGAGAAAAAGAGAAGAAGAAGAACGGAAAATAAAATTGAAAGAATTGAAAAAGTTTCAAATCTCTCGCTTGTCGGTAGTATCTGGAGAATTTAGAATGCAGCAAAAATGATTTTTCTAAAAATAAATCGAAAGCCTGAAAAGGCAACGGAAGGGTTCAGCTATAAATAAACAAAAAGGCGTTCCACTTTTTTAATTTATAAGAAATTGAGGGGTCTGATTATGAATCCATGGGAGAGTTGTTGACAGTTGAGAGAGTGGGTTACTTACCGTCGAAGAGTTTGTAGAAGCGAAATTAAAAAAAATGGAGGGCGTTGAAGAGGGGGAGTTGTGTAATTTCTGAGAATGTGGAGACTAATTTGGAATTTCTGGGGAAGTTTCTTATCGATCGTTTTCTCGCGTTTAATTCAGCAATTAAGATGTAATTTAATGTAACGCTAAGTTCGGTGTACATTGGACGCGTTTGAGTGAAAACGACGTCGTCTTTAGTCTTCGCAACCGTGCGTTCTAGGAAATTGAAATTAAATTATTTTAAATTTGAACATTTTAAACAATAGAAATGATTTTAAATTCCTAATCTTATTTGAAACTTCAGGAAATTTAATGGATTTTAAATCAGAAAAAATAAATAAATAATTGTTTGGATATTCAAAAGAAATAAAAATAATATAATTATTTTACAATTATACCCTTATAATTATATATATGTTAAAAAAACTAGGGAAAATACATTTTTAGTCCCTGAGTTTTCAACAATAAGTGCATTTAGTCCCTGAGTTTTCAAAATGAACCTTTTTAGTCCATGAGTTTAGGAAAAAATACGGTCCCGTTTGATAACCATTTGGTTTTTGGTTTTTGGTTTTTAGTTTTTGAAAATTAAGCTTGTTTTCTCCCAATTTCTCTACAATGGTTTTCATCTCCCTTAAAGAAGTATTTGAATTCTTAGCCAAATTCTAAAAACAAAAACAAGTTTTTGAAAACTATTTTTTTTAGTTTTCAAAACATGGCTTGATTTTTGAAAACATAGGCAAAAAGTATATGACAAAACAAGTAAAACCATAGGTGAGAGTAGTATTTATAGGCTTAATTTTTAAAAACCAAAAACCAAAAACCAAATGGTTATCAAACGGGGTCTACATTTTTGGTCCTTGAGTTTTTGAAATAGACCTTTTTAGTTCATGAGTTTTGAAAAATAGGTTTAAAAGGTCCCTCGTATTATTTTTTTTTTAAATTTTTTATATAAAATCAATATTCTTTATTAATTTTTAATATTAACGATTTTTTAAATTAAAAAAAAAATCTATCTTCCCTCTCTACCCCATTCTCTCTTTCATCTCTACCCCATTCTCTCTCCTCTCTTCTCCTTCCACCTTCCTCCCGTTTTTCTCATCCTTTCCTCTTCTCCCCACCATTTTTTTCTTCCTCTCCCCTCTCTCTCAATACATCGATCAATCTTCGTAAAAAAATATAAATGATTTTTTTTACCATGAATCTTCATAAATCTCCAAGATTTCTTATCATTTTCTACCATAATTTTTCCTCAATCCCCAAACTCAAAAGACCAAAAAAATGGCTGATGGCTACTCCAAAATCAAAGCTACCGCTACTGTCGCTACAACGTATTGAGAGGAGGAAGGGAGAGGAAGAAGGAGATGGTGGAGAGAAGGGGAAGAGAAGGGAAAGATACAAAGAAGAGTGTAAGAAGGTGGGAGGAGGAGAGAGGAGAGAGAATGGGGTAGAGAGGGAAGAGAGATTTAATATTAAAAATTAATAAAGAATATTGATTTTATATAATAATAATAATACAATGACCTTTTAAACCTATTTCTTAAAACTCATGGACTAAAAAAGTCTACTTCCAAAACTCATGGACCAAAAAGGTATCTTTTCTTAAACTCATGGACTAAAAAGGTCTATTTCAAAAACTCATGGACCAAAAATGTATTTTTCCCAAAAAACTAACAGTACATTTTCCTCCATTTGTCATTGATTTTTTTTTTTTTTTAGTTCTCCATTTGTCATAGATTTAACAATACACCTTCCTATTCTTTTTCCATATATTTATTATATGTGTGTTTAAAAAAAAGAATAAAAAATTAAATAATTATAAAAGTCTAACCTTATTTTCTTGGTTAAATTATCAAAAATACCCCTGAATTATGAGGTTGGTTTCAATTATACCTCTGAACTTTGAAAAGTTTCATTTTAACCCTTGAACTTTGAAGTTTGTTTCAAAACAACTCTTTCATAGACGAAAAATGATGTTTTTGCATTTGTATTGTTGCTTGTGTGAACATTTTTTAACATATACATTGAAAAAAAAAATCAAAACATATGCAAATACGTCATTTTTCGTCCATAAATTTAACGGAAAAAACCTTCAAAGGTTGTTTTGAAACAAACTTCAAAGTTCAAGGGTTAAAATGAAACTTTTCAAAGTTCAAGGGTATTTTTGATAATTTAACATATTTTCTTTCTTCCTATCTTCCTCTCTAGAGGCTATATTAGCTCTCCACCGGCACCTTTTTGTTGCAGCTGCAACCATACGACGGTGCCACCCATCCTTTCTTCGTCCTGTTCTTTCTTATCTCCCAATATCTCTCTTTGTTGCACTGCACCGCCACACCATTCCTCTTTTACCCCGGCCACATGATTCATTGCATTCTTCTGCAACTTCTAGTTGAAGGTCTACATTCAATCTTCCACAATCCGCTCGTCTCTCAATCCTAACGGTTGGGTAAAATTGGAAATATAAATTGGAATGAGATTATATTTCGTTTAAAATCCTGCAAAATCCGATCTATTTTGGATGAAATTTTGTTGGGACAAAACAAAATTTCAAATCCTACTTTTTTTTTTTTATTCTAACCAAACACTGGAAATGATTTGATTTCAAATTCTTCCAAACCGAGGAAGTTTTTTTTCTTAAATTTTTTTTAATAAACATGATTTTATATATTATATTTTTTTAAACAAATTTTAAATAAAAAATTTGTTCGTTGTCCAAAAAAAACAAAACAAATTCATTCAATAACACTATATTCAATGATTTTATTAATTACAAATATGTTTTTCTAACTACTACATATTTTAAAGATTTTTTGTCAATACTTCTGTATTTTTTTTTATAATAATCACACAAGTGTTTCTCTAAAAAAAAAAAAATCAATTCAATTTTTTAAAAATTATTTTTATTTAGTAAGATTAAAAACTCAAGTTTATCATCTAAAATATCAAGCTATACTCAACGCAATTTAAATTAGTCAACTTTTTTGAATGTGCTTATAAAAAAAATGTATTTATTTAAAAAGCATATTTTTCAAAAAAAATATATATATATCACAAACACAATCTTAATTCTACGACATTACATGTAAGAGATAGGATAGATTGAAAATATTTTTTAATTATAAAATGTGACTATTGCTTTTATTGTTTATGTCTTGTCAAATTTCTTCACAAAAAATTTATATTATTCATTTATTATTATTATTATTTAAATTTGTGCATACCTCTGTGACTTTTTTTTTAATTAAATGATTTATATTTTTAAAAATTATACATACTATCAAAACCAAGCTAATGGATAAATAATGTTGTTTTAGAATTAATGAGCGAAATAAGATAGATTACTTTATATATAATAAAACGTATTAAAATAGTTAGAGATTCAACTATAACGCGTTTTTTTATCGTCTATGAAAGATGAATTATAATAAGTAACTTAATGAGAATAAGTAACTCATTCCTATCTAAAGTAATAATAAATAACTAATTAATAATTTGAATCCCGTTCATGCCTCCCATTGTCAATAGAAAATTTTAGTCCAATAGAAAATAAGACAAAACTTTTGAATTTAAAAATACATGAAAAAAAAAGTCAATATATACCCAATATTTGAAATCTTATTTTAAAAAGCATAGATGTTTGAGTATTCTTCAAGGTATGATGTTGTTAATACCCATTGAATTAAAATGAATAAGTTTGACAATAGATCAAAAATTTCGACAATCATTTTTATTTGATGAGCTCATCACTTTGAAATAACCACTCATACACCAATCCCCAAGTACATGTTTCTACAACAACAATTAAACAAGTATGATACGGTGAAAATTTTTAGTAAAATACTGTGTAACTCATCGAATACATAATTCATTTTGAGGCCTACTATAAGGTTGAAGAAGTTCATGAATAGTTTTTTAGTGAAATTCTAACTTTCTAACACCTACCCAATAAATGATATAGTATTTCTTAATCATGAATACGTTATATAGAATGAAGTGTTTTGCTCCAGAAAAAAAAAAATGTATAATCGATGAATTGAAATTTTCTATAAGTTCAAATTAAAATTAGAGACCTACTTAAGTACAACTAAGTAGTTAAAGTACTTATACTTTCTCTAAGGTTGAAGGTTCGATCCTTCATCCTACACTAAAAGGTAAATAAAGAGGAGTTGAGAGCGCATTAGTGGGCCAAAAAGCCCAAAAGTTTAGAAGGTGGGCTTCATCACACATCTCCACTTATTGGGCTGTCCAAGATATGACCCACCAGGCCCAGTACAGTACAGCCTTGGCGACACTTCGTAACATCCGTACGTCGTGTCATATTCAATTGACAAGTTTTATTCTTCCAGTACCTAATGTCGTTTAATAATTCCTTAATATTTCACAGCAGAATGACAAATGTGTCCCTTAAATTCCCGCTGTCGGTGTGCATGGCGACTGTCGGCGATGCTTTTAACGGCGAGCAGAATACAATACTGCATGCATAAATTAATGATAAAATCATAATATTTAGGTACTTAGGATTCGTTTGATAACGTTCATGTTTCCTGTTTCTCATTTTTAAGAAACAGATCTATTTGGTAAATCATCCTATTTTTTGTTTCTAAACTTTTTAGAAACGTTTCTAAAAAAGTAGATTTTGAGAAACTTCAAAAAGTAGTTTATCAAATTTTATTTCTGTTTTTTTTTTTCAGGTTTCATGGATGTATTATTATTTCTTTTTTTACTCATCTCTCCTCTCTCTCTCCTCTCTCTCTTTCCATTCTATTTTTTTTTTCTTTTAATACTTTTTAATCTTTTTGTTTTTTTTTCTTCTTTTTTATTTTTTTTTGATTTATTTCTTTCTATTCTTTCTCTCTCTTTCATCGTAATCTTTTTTTTAATAGTTCATTATCTTTTTTTTTCTTTTTTCCTTTTTACTTTTCTTTTTTCGTTTATGTTTTTATTTTCTCTCTTATTTTTTTATTTTCTTTTACTTTACATTAACGAGCTTATACTTATTATTTTATATTTAATTCTCTATTATTTTTCTTTTTGGTACGATTTTATTTTTTATTAAATAAATAAACTAATAATGTAATTCATGTTTACCATTAAATGTAAAAAAAATATATACATTTTCTTTTTTTTTTTTTCTGATTTTACTTGCGTATATTATTGGCTAATGCATTTCTAAAGAAAAAATAAAAATAAAGTTTATTATTAAATTAAAGAAATGTGGGTATGTTCGATTGTCTGACCTTAGACAATTTACAAATTCGTCTAATTGAACTAACTCTTGTAAGTTAAAATCGTTCAAGGTGAATTAATTGAAATGAGAAATAACATTGCAAATCAAATTTGAACAACATTTGAATGATAAAATTTATTATTATTATTATTATTATTAATTAGGTGTTAGGCCTTAATAAAATACTATAACCTCTTTATAATTGTTTTATATTTATTTTAATGCCTGTTATATGTTTTATTATAGTATATGCACTAAAATTTATTTTTACCAAAAAACAAGAAACAAGAAACAGAAATAGTTATCAAACATGTTTCTGTTTTTAGTTTTTAAGAAACAGAAACAAGAAACGAGAAACAAGAACGTTATCAAACGGGGCCTTAGAAACCCGACAAATGTACTTAGACTCTGTTTGATAACCATTTGATTTTTTATTTTTGAAAATTAAGTCTATAAATATTACTTCCATGTATGCGTTTTTTTTGTTTTGTGATCTATTTTTTACATATATTTTCAAAAACTAAGCAAGTTTTGAAAACTAAAAAACAAAATTAGTTGAGAAACTTTTTTTTTTTTTGAATTTGGCTAAGAACTCAAATGTTTCTTTAAGAAATATAAAAACTATTGTAGAGAAATTGTAAGAAAACATCCATAATATACAAAAATCAAAAATCAAATGGTAATTATCAAATGGGGCCTAATTTATATGTAAAGCTTTTACTATCATCAAATCCAACATTAGATTTGAAGGTGTCATAACACCAACTAGATATAACTCAATGATGAACTAAAAGATATGAGGTAAATCTTCATTTTCACAAACTATTGAACTAAAAAATATGGTGTCCTACTACTTTCTCTTAGCATTACATTCACTCATTATTATTATTTTTTTTAAATCTCAAAATCTATTAATTTCAACAAAAATCAAAACATTACCAAATTGATAGGTAAAATTTCCATACTCTCATTTATCGTACTACAAAAAAGATAGACAAAATTAAGTCTTAAGTAAATCAGTACTCGGATCAACCATTAATAAAATCCTTCCCAGATTCACTATTGTTAACAAAAAAAGAAAAAAAAAAAAAGAAAAAAAAAATCCAGCCGTTGTATTGTATTTCTTTCTAACTCTTTAACTTTCTCATGTTGGCCTCTATTAGTAAACTATTGAATACGCTAACAATATCTATCTTAATAATTGTTTTTATGACAGTCAATATAATATAAAAATTACAACATTTATTCAAGTCTAAAGTCTAATATAATGGAATTAAAATTTTAGAGTAAAAATTTATCTCACCATGTCCAAGTTCAAGAGGGAACTTTGAATTTCGTCTTTTCTTTTGTTAACTTTTTTACTTATTTCACTTTGGTTATTAAAATGTAAAATAGTCTAAAACTTATTTGAATGTTTTGCACCCGTGATTAAACATTGCATTCTAATATTAGTTTGTCATTATTGTTAAATTCTTAATTAACTACTTAATATGCCTAAGTTGTAAAAGACTTCTAAATTTTGGAGAGGCTATTAGCATCTTAACCAATTAAGTATTTTTAGTTAAAGATTGAAAATTTCAAACCTCTGACCTATTGGTCAAGGATATTTGACTTAACCAATTAAGTTATACTTACATTAGTGTCTTAACCAATTAAATTATCCTTAAGTTGGCACATTCTAAACTTTCGCGGTTATGTCCTAATTGGTTCTTACAATTTTAATTTCACGTCTAATAGGTACTTGAATTTAAAAACGTCTATTATTTTTTAAATTTATTAAAATTTACGCATCTTAAGATACAACTTTAAAAGTCCATTGAATGATCTTGTAATTAAGCCAATATTAATTTCATTCACAAACAATTAACACCAAATGAAAGTAAACAACTATTGACCTAAACATAGTTCAATTGGGTATCGATCTTATGCATTTTTAAAGTACTCTTCCACATCTTTCAATTTAACTCTATATTAAATTGAAGAATATTATTCAATATAACAGACAAAAAAAAAAGTCTCTTAATAATTTGTATTTAATCATTATAATAAGCAAATGATTAAACTTAAACATAGCGTAAATCTGATTCTTTTTAAGACATAATTAACTTACTATTCTAAGAACTAAAAAAAATGGAAAAAAATCAATTTTAACCCCTCAAACTTGTGAAAGTTGTATCAATTTCAACCTTAAATTTCAATTTCATCAAATTACACCTCAAACTTAAATAAATATTGCAATCTTAACCTCAAGCTTTAAAAAGTGTTACAATTTTTTGTCTAAATATTATTAAAAGAAGTTTTCTCTTATACGTTCAATGAATTATAAAACATACGTACGATATGAAATTGATAAAATTTTATAGAAAAACAACATTAGAGCTTTTTTTTGTTGAAATTTATGAGTTTTAGTAAAATTATTTAATAGTTAATTTGTGCTTGTACAAAACTTTTATTTTATTGAAATTAATAAGTTTATGAAGATTTCTATATTATTTTGTATTAAAATTATTGGGCAAATTAACATAATTTAAATTGAAGGTAAAAATAGCAACACTTATTTAAGTTTAGAGTCCAATTTGATGAAGTTGAAAATTTAGGCTCAAAATTGATACATCCTCACAAGTCCAATTTACGGTCAAATTTGAAAAAGAAAAAAAAAAACTTGCTATTTAAAAAAATGAAAAACAAAAACATGCATATATTACCAATTTACAAATCAGGTACCGCACATTTACGGTGGACAAAAATTGAGCTGGATCACGCTGCAGAACAATGGTCCGTGGAGGCTCGAAGAAGCACCCTCTGTAACAACGAGTCAGAACCGCCATGGCAACTGGTGCGTCTCTTCAAGAATCCCTCCGCCACGTATTCTGCCACCGCCGCCGCCGTCCATTTGTCACCGCCATTCCTCCTCCGGCCACCTATAAATGCTCCCCCACCTTCCTCCCCCTTCCTCACATTCACACCAATAACCAATCAGCCTTCTCTTCTCCATGTCGATGGCTCGCTCTTCTCTTCTTAGCTTCTTATGTCTAGTAGTTTTCATCAATGGCTGTCTCGCTCAGATTGAGCAGACCCCTTGGGAATTCCAAGGCGGCGAAGTAAGGCAACAGCACCGCTACCAATCTCCCAGAGCCTGTCGTCTAGAGAATCTCCGAGCTCAAGAGCCTGTTCGCCGGGCCGAGGCCGAGGCCGGTTTGACCGAAGTGTGGGACGAGTACAACGAGGAATTCCAGTGCGCCGGAGTCAATATGATCCGCTATACAATCCGGCCGAGAGGTCTGCTTCTGCCTGGATTCTCTAATGCTCCTAGACTCGTCTTCATCGTTCAAGGCTACGGCATTCGCGGCGTCGCGATTCCCGGCTGTGCGGAGACTTACCAGACCGATTTACGAAGATCGCAAGCGGGAGCCGGATCCGCCTTCAGAGACCAGCACCAGAAGATCCGCCCCTTCAGAGAAGGCGATCTCCTCGTCGTCCCGGCCGGAGTTTCTCACTGGATGTATAATAGAGGACAGTCCGATCTCATCTTCGTCGTACTCGCCGACACTCGCAATGTCGCCAATCAAATCGATCCCTACCTCAGAGTAAGTTGAACAAAAACAGAGTATTAACGATTTAATCACTGATTTGAAAAAGGAACCCTAAGATTTTAACGGTGTATTTGTTTCAGAAATTCTACCTCGCCGGAAGGCCAGAGCAGGTAGAAAGAGGCGTAGAGGAAAGGGAAAGAAGTAGCCGAAGGGGAGCCGCCGGCGAGAAATCAGGCAATGTGTTCAGTGGATTTGCAGACGAATTTCTGGAGGAAGCTTTCCAGATCGACAGTGGATTGGTTAGGAAGCTGAAGGGAGAAGACGACGAGAGGGACAGAATCGTGCAAGTCGACGAAGATTTCGAGGTGCTTCTGCCGGAGAAAGATGAACAAGAGAGATCAAGAGGAAGATACATCGAATCAGAATCGGAGAATGGCTTAGAAGAAACCATTTGCACACTCCGATTGAAGCACAACATCGGCCGATCTGAACGCGCCGACGTGTTTAACCCTCGCGGCGGCCGCATCTCCACCGCCAACTCCCATAGCCTCCCTGCCCTCCGCCAAGTCCGCCTCAGCGCCGAACGAGGAGTCCTCTACAGCGTAAGACAGTTTAATTCAACTCTAAAATCTTTCCCCCAATTTCAAAACCCTACCAACGCTAATTTCATCAAATCTCCAATTTCAAAAACCCTAACAATGCTAATTTCTTCAAATCTCCAATTTCAGAAAACCCTAACAGAACAGTGATTTGATTTCTTCAAACCTCCGATGTCAAAAAACCCTAACAATGCTAATTTCTTCAAATCCCCAATTTCAGAAAACCCTAACAGAACAGTGATTTGATTTCTTCAAACCTCCGATTTCAAAAAAAAAAAAAAAAAAAAAACCCTAACCAGGCGAAAACCTTCCAAATCTCCAATTTCAACAACAAGGTTAACATCTCAAACTCTGCACCTACAGAACGCGCTCGTGGCACCGCACTACACTGTGAACAGCCACACGGTGATGTACGCGACGAGAGGCAGCGCCAGAGTGCAAGTGGTGGACAACTTCGGGCAGTCGGTGTTCGACGGCGAGCTCCGGGAAGGACAGGTACTGATGATTCCACAGAACTTCGTGATCATGACACGAGCAAGCGACAGAGGATTCGAGTGGATCGCATTCAAGACGAACGACCAAGCCGTCACGAACCTGCTGGCGGGGCGAGTTTCGCAGATGAGGATGTTGCCGCTGGGAGTTCTGTCGAACTCGTACCGGATTTCAAGGGAGGAGGCGCAGAGGCTGAAGTGCGGGCAACAGGAGATGAGGGTGTTCAGCCCGGGAAGAAGGTCACAGGGAGGAAGAGAGTGAAGAAATGGGTAATGGTAATGGGAAATATATATATGGTAGTAGTAATGTAATTTAGGGAATAAAAGAGCGAGCTTTCAGGTGGCGCCGCCGACGAGCCAGCTTGTAACCGGCCGGAAAAAAATGGAGAAATCTCTCAGAAAGACACTGAGTTTTAATAATAAAAGTAATAATATTTGCCTTCTTTTCTTCAACTTCACGTCTTAACAAAATCAAACTCCAGGCTTCGCGGGCTTTTTCTTAACGCCCGAAATCCAAATAAAATAAAGAAAATGGTTAAATTATAAGTTTTGTTTCCTTTCTAAGGGGCTGTTTGGGGCAAGGAGTTGCAGGGAGCAGGAATTAATATGTCTGGAAAGTTAGGAAGTTTGGGGAGTTATGAAGTATGTGTTTGGGGTGCAGAGTTGTTTAGTCTGGAGTTAGGAAGTCTGTGTTTGGGGCAAGAAGTTGCAGGGAATAGGAGTTCTGAAATCTGTGTTTGGGGTGCAGATTTGTTAAACCTGAAGTTCTGAAGTCTAAGTTGATTTTATATAGTTTTTTTTCTACAATTTCTCAAAATTTCATTATTAAGAATTTGTTCCCATGAATTCTAAGATTGAGATTTTTTGTTTTTATTAATTTATGTATATTTTACAAATTTCTTTAAAGTAAAAAAAATAATTTTGAACAAAATACCCCACATTCTTTTTTTCAATATATCTCACATTAATTATTCATTTATCTTGGATAGTTTTCAAATAAAGGAGTCTTACAATACTTTTTAAAATATTACATGTGATTTGGAAATATTTCAATCCATTAATTTAAAGGGATTCAAATAAACTTCAAGATTTTTACGTTTTTATTCTTTCAATTCTAGAAATAATATAGATTTGTTTCCGTCAATCCTAAAAGTCTATTTGGTCCTTGAACTTTAAAATCTATCTAAACCTTGAATTAAAAAAAAAAAAAGTGAATGACCAAAATTTTAAAATTTTGAATACGTTAAATATCTATTAGACACAAAAATGAAAGTTGAATGACTTATTAGACATTCTTAAAGTTTATGAACTTATTAGACATAAAAATAAAAGTTGCGGTATTAAACACCTTTTAAACTCTGAGATCAAATAAACATAAAGTTCATTAACATGAGGAAATGGTTATGTTAGATTGCTGTCAGTATTTTTTTTTTAATGTTGTTTAGTTAATTAAATGAAACGAAAATTAAAAATTAAAAACATGTTTAGATTAAGGAAACAAAAATGAATAAAGGAAGGAAAAACAAATAGTAGGGACAAAATGGAAAACTTAGGGTTCGTTTGATAACGTTTTTGTTTTTGTTTCTTGTTTCTTGTCTCTTGTTTTTTTAAAACCAAAAACATAAACATATTTAATAACTATTTATGGTTCTTGTTTCTTTAAAAAAAAAAAAAAAAACATAAACAGATATGTGTTTGATAACTGTTTCTTGTTTTTTTTAGTAAAAATAAAATTTAGTACATATAATATAATAAAACATATTATTAACATGCATTAAAATAAATATGAAACAATTATAAAGAATTTATAGTATTTTATTCATGCCCAACACAAAAATAATAATAATTATTATTATTATTATGAATTTTATCATTCAAATGTTGTTCAAATTTGATTTGCAATGTCATTTCTCACTCCAATCAATTCACCTTAAACAATTTTGGCTTACACAAGTTAGTTCAATTAGACTAATTTATAAATTGTCTAAGGTTAGACAATCGAGCATACCCACATTTCTTTAATTTAATAATAAACTTTATTTTTATTTTTCTTTAAAAATGCATTAGTCAATAATACACACAAATAAAATAATATATATAATACATTATTAGTATATTTATTTAATAAAAAAAATTAAAATCATACCAAAAGGGAAAATAATAGAGATTTAAATAGAAAATAATAACTAAAAGCTCGTTAATGGAAAGTAAAAAGAAAAAATAAAAGGAAATGATAGAGAAGAAAAAAGAAAAAAAAAAAGATAAGGAACTATTAAAAGAAAAAAGATTATGATGGAATAGAGAAAAATAAGAGATAAAAGAAGAAATAAATGAAAAAAATACAAATAAAAAAGAAGAAAAAAAAAACAAAAAGATAAATAAGTATAAAGAGAAAAAAAATAGAATAAAAGAGAGAAAAATAAGAGAGAGAGGAGAGATGGGTGTAGAAAGAGAAAAGAAAAATAGGGATACATTCATGAAACATGAAAAAAAAAAAACATAAACATAATTTGAAAAACTACAAAACTTTCTCAAAATTTGCCCATTTTTAAGAAACGTTTCTAAAAATATATAAACAATAAACATAATGGTTTATCAAATATGTATGTGTATTGAAAAATGAGAAAGGGGAACAATAAATAAGAAACATGAACGTTATCAAACGAACCATTAAATAGTAGCCATTAATGATCAAATCACAAAACAACATAAGGATGTTGAGGATCTTTGAATTCCCATTACTCCAAAACTCCTCCATGATCATTTCAATAATAATGTCATTAATTTTGACATATTTTATGTTAAAGTGAGCCTAGCTCAACTGTCATAAATCATGTGCCCTCATCAAGTAGTTAGAGTTAAGTCCTTCCACTTCTGCTCATTATTTTATGTACGTACGTACGTGTGTATGTGTGTGTGTATTTATGTATGTATGTATGTATATGTGTGTGTATGTATGTGTATGTATGTATGTATATATATATATTCAAGCTCGCTTGTTGGTCTTTTTTTCATTGGTATTTGGCTTGTTGATCTTTGGATCGGCCCATGACTTGTTGATTATTGGATCGGTCCTTAGCTTGTTGATCCTAGTGAAGATACGATCAAAGTCTTGAAGGGTTTTTGGTCTTCCAAGAGTGTTCAGCACCTAATGAGTGTTCAACACAATGACTAGTCTTGAAAAGTCTCTGGTCTTCAAAGATGATTCAACACCTAAGGACTTATGGGAGCATTAAGTACCTAAGGACTTTTGCTCTAACTTCTCTTTGAATTCTATGGAGAATAAAATTTCTAAACCTCTCAAATGAAAGAGATCTCTTCTATTTATAGAGTTTTTTATGGGCATGTAGGTTTGGGCCATAATGGCTTTTGGGGCCCAACCATTGGACTTGGGCTTTGTTAGTTTTAGGTTTAACCATTTGAATTTGAGTTTTGTTTATCTTGACCCAAATTTCATATGACCTAACTTGACCAAATAATCAAATATTGTTTGGCCAAATGAATACATTTGACTTTTTAATTTAGAATTTGCCAATTTTGTCTTCAAATTAAATTTGGGACACGTGTCAATTTATAATTGTTCTCAAATTTAATTATTTGTAATTTCATCACTAATTTGACATAATGACGTGTCAACGATAGTTCTAATAGTATATAAAAAAATATTGTGATATTTTATTTCATTATTAATATCAAAATGAATCACACCAAATAAAAAATGTTTTTGAAATATTATCTCACGTTTTTCAAATATAAAATATATGTTTTTTAAAAAATCAAAATTTCCAAATAAAATAAATTTTAAAATAAAGTACAAAATATTATCATATGAAGTCAAAATATCATATAAAAATATATTTTAAAATAGTTTTAATAGTATATAAAAAAATGGAAGGAATAAAGATGAGCCACAAAGAATATATATATATATTAATAACCTTTAGTTAAGAGTTATACTCCTATTTATAAAAATGACTGTAACCACCTCTTCAAACTTTCAATTTGATCGATCACTCTCTTAAATTAGAAATTAACAATTGAACTCTTAAATATTGCAAAAATACATAAATCATCCTTTAACTATAAGAATTAATACAATCAAACAATCAAATTATAAAATTAATCAAATTTAACTCTTTTTTTAACTCTATAAAATTTGAAAGCTATAATATATGTCAAAAAATTAATATAAAAAGTTTGGATTTGATTAGAATAATATTTATAGTTCAAAAGTAGTTGGTGTATGTTGCCATATTTAAGGGTTTAATGCAACAATATTTTTTTAAAAGTACCAATTACTAATAATTTTTTGAAGATATGATTGTAACAATTCTATGGTTAAGTAGTTTTTCTTTTTTTTTTTTTAAGATTATAAAACTGAATATTCACATTTTAAATGTGAAGATGTTGATATGGGCTTTTCAAGTTATAAAAAAAATCAAATCAAGTGTGAAACAGACATTAATTTGTCAAATATCCCCCATCAATTGCTGCCTTTGGTGGGTAATTTTCACCCAATGACAAACAATAATTTAGATCTCGTAGGATGGCTATTAACTATTTCAGAATTTCAATTTATTATTAACTTTTAGACAGATATTAATAATTGAAATTAATATACTCAATTTGGTTGTCAATTTGAGTACCAATTTGGGTAAAAAAATACAAAAAAAAAAAAAAAAATAAATAAAGCTTAGAAGCGTTGACAATTAGTGCGATATTAGTGAAACACCTACTAATACTTTTAAAGTTAGTTTTAATTATTAAATTGTATAAAGAGCTTCAATAATTGTAGTTGTCGACACTATTTATGGTAGAGGCATCACACAGCTGTGGCATTTGAAGTGGACATTTTTTAGATCCATTGTTCAAATTTTATTTGACCAAAATTTAACTTCTCAAATTTACCTTCGTTTTTTTAAAATAAATAATAGATTTAAATCTCTATGTTAATTTATGGTTAAATTACAAGTTTAGTCTCTGAACTTTGAGGTTTGTGTCTATTTGATCTCTAGACTTTTAAACTTGTCTAATAAGTTTATGAACTTTCAATTTTGTGTCTAATAATTCACTGAAAAATTTGAATTTTTTAAAAATTAATTGATCTATTAGATATAAATTTGAATCTTATGTCTAATTAAACCATAAAATTTTCAAATTTGTGTTCAGTAGCTCCATAATTTTTAAAAAATTCGAAAGTTCAGTGACTAAATTTGTAATTTTGAAAGTTTAGGGACCAAATTGAGTCTAATAGGTCACTGACAAATTTGAAATTTTTAAAAATTAATTGATCTATTAGTTATAAATTTAAATCTCATGTCTAATTGAACCATAAATTTTCAAATTTGTGTTTAGTAGCTCCATGAATTTTAAAAAATTCAAAAGTTCAGTGACTATTGTAATTTTGAAAGTTCAGGGACCAAATTGAGTCTAATAGGTCATTGACAAATTTGAAATTTTTAAAAATTAATTGATCTATTAGATATAAATTTGAATATTATGTTTAGTGGAACCATAAATTTTCAATTTTGTGTTTAGTAGCTCCATGAATTTTAAAAAATTCGAATTTAAAATTTGAAAGTTCAGAGACTAAATCTATAATTTTGAAAGTTCAGGGACCAAATAGACACAAAACTCAAAGTTGAGAGACCAAATAGACACAAACCTCAAATTTGTAATTTAAGCTTTATTTATTAACTTCCAGGTTTGTTTAGGTTAAATTACAAGATTTTGTTCACTTTTAAGTTTGTGTCAAATAGGCTTCTACACTTCAAAGTTTATAATAGGTCCATAAACTTTAATTATATGTCTAATAAGTTCATAAACTTTAAGTGTCGAATAAACTCTAAACTTTCGATTTTGTACCTTAAACTTTCAATTGTATGTCTAATAAGACCTTGACTTATTCGACATTTTTAAATTTTACAAATTTATTGGGCACAAAACTAAAAGTTTAATATTCTATAATACATAATATTCAATTTTGTGTCTACTATATTTGTTAATTTTAGAAAATTTTTAATATGTCAATGTCTTATTAAACACAAATTGAAAGTTTAAGGACCCAGATGACATTCTTAATTAAAATCTAGAGAACTATTGAACACAAAATTGAAAGTTCATGTACTTATTATATGCTTTTTAAAATTTAGGAACCTGTAATAAATACAAACATACAATTTCATGGACTAAATTTATAATTTAACTTTTATTTAATTATGGTACTTAAACTTTCAAAAAATTTAATTTTAGTCCTCTAAATTTTAAAAATAACTATTTTGGAATTTGAACTTTGAAAAAATATAATAAATATTATCAACTTTATTATTATTTTGTTACGTGATATTTTTTTCATAAAATATTAATCTCAACCTACCTATATGACTCACATATATGCCCACATCAATATAAGTATTCAAAATCACATTGAACAGTTAACAAAATCATGTGGAGGCCGCAAGTGTTATTTTTTAAAGTTAAGGTTTAAAAAATATATTTTGAAAATTTATCAAAATAAGATAAACTCGAATATTTTGAAAAGACAAATAAAATAAATCTTAAAAAGTAGGAGCTAAATCAAATTTAAACTAAATTACAAGATTGAGGGTGCATTTAAAATGTGAAGAGTCTTTTATGATTCGGTCGATTTTTTTTTAAGTGCCCATTTTTGTGTGTTGGGCATTTATTTATTTATTGTCATATTGGTGTTTGAACGGTTTTGTAGCTAGATTCTAGACTATTGGATAGGATAAATTTTTTTAAAAAAATTATTGGTTGATTTCTAATTACTTTCTTAATTTATTTTTGAAAACATGGTTAACTTTACCATCTATTTAAATTTGTAATTCAAATCAAAGAAATTGACTTCTGAAATTAAAATGGACTTTTAAGCTAAATGTAGGATAAAATTTAAAATTTTCATTTCAGATTTTATCTCAAATTATATGCATAATATTCTAAAAAAACATATGCATCAATAATTGGTTTAAGCTTATTCTAATTGAAAGAAAAACTACTATAAATTTTTTCTTTTGAGAATAAAAATTACTATAAAGTTACCCCATGGAAAGAAGATCGGTTTCAACTTTCAACATTGCAAAATATGCATTTTTGTTCTGTATTATCCTAAAATGTCGTTGAAAAAATAATTATCTCCATAGGATCTATAATCTTTTTTTTTTTTTTTTTTTTTTTGTAATGTCACGTTTCATTTTAATAAAGATCATAAAATACAACTGTAAAGCAAAAATAAAGACGAAATAAAGGGAAATCCACTCACTGGCCACACAAGCATTCCCAATTCCAAGCCACAATCTATAAACATCAACAGCACGGTTAAAATTACATTTAAAGAAAAAAAAAAGCACGGTAAAAAAAAAAAGATAAATAACACCCTTATACTTCATTTATACGTTGTTTTTTCTTTTTTAAAAGTTAAACCTTTAATTTAGTTTAACACGACATTTGGGGGAGAGGATTGTACCTCGGACCTTAAGAATATATGCTTTAATCAGTTGAACTATGTTCTGGTTGGCTTTAAAATTATAAACCCTTACACATAATACTTAAGGTATGTTTTAGAGTGATTTTGAAATGGTTAAAGTCACTTTTGTTATGTTCAAAATTACAACAAAACATGCATTTAATCATTCAAAATTAACTTAGTGTTTGATTTTATACTTTTAAATGCGATTTTCATACTATAAAAATTGATTTTGAATAATTAAAAACATATTTCGGAGTGTTTTTGAATACCACAAAAGTGATTTTAATTATTTCAAAATCACTCTTAAATATGCCCTAAGTATGTACAAAATATCTTTGAACTTTAGACTAAGTTTCAACTATGCCCCTATTTTGACAATTTTATTTTAACTTTGGATTGCTTCAAATGAAATTTGAAAAGTCTTTCTGCTAAAATAACAGGTAGAAAGTGTCATTGCAACTAATATGTAAAAATTAGAAGACATATGTGACATTATTTACTTCTGAATTTCAACTTCACATAGAAATTAAGATCATTATTGCAATTCATTTCAACTCAAAAGATATTGTTGATATTATTTGTATAATCAATTTTTATACATCATCTACCACGCCGATTTACACATTTCATAAGGAAAAGCAAGTTGGAACGATGTTATACATTATTTTATGAATGCTTTCCAATATTTACACATCAACTTTCGATCAATTTTCAATCATCATTTGAATGAAAAAACTCTCCAAGAAGTTTTTTTTGGAATAATTTTAGGCCCATTTGATAACTATTTGTTTTTTAAAATTAAGCCTATAAATACTACTTTCATCTATGGATTTCTATGTTTTCTTATCTACTTTTTACAATGTTTTCAAAAACCAAGCATGTTTTGAAAACTAAAAAAAAGTAGTTTTCAAATTGTTTTTGTTTTTGGAATTCAAATATTTTGGTAAGAAAAATGAAACATATTGTAGAGAAATGAGGAGAAAACAAGCATAATTTTCAAAAACTAAAAATCAAACACCAAATGGTTATCAAACGAAACTTTAAAATTTGAAGGTTAAAATAAAAATTTTCAAAATTTAGAGACATAAATTAAATTCTACCACAAATTTCATGGATTTTTAATATAATTTAACACAACATTTATAAGTAGGTAAAAATGAAAAAACTTTCAAAATATTTGCATGAGATTTTTTTTTTTAAAAAAAAAAATCTTACAATATAGAAAACGTTTTTCAAATTTTAAAACAGAATGTATAATCAAACAGACATGCTATTCAAAAATCATAAACATAGATTAAATTGATTCTAACACTATTTTTTTCCTGATATATTGCAAACAAGAGGTGAAAATTTGAAACTACAACCATAATAAAAAGATGTGTGTGTATATATAAAAGAAAAATAAATAAATGATATAATAAATGCTAATATATTTGATCACCTATGCTCAAGATAGTATCTATCAAATATATTTTATTAAACTCCAAATTTCTAAAAGAAAATGGGTAAATCATAAAGAGAGTAGGGTAAAATATCACAATAATCCTTAAGTGACGACTAAGACATAAGGCGTTCAAATCTCATCTTCATGGAAAATTATTCCAATAGTATGGAAACATGTCATTTTAGGGCATGTTTGTGAATGATTTTAGAAGTAGTGATTTTAGTACAGTTGATTTGTTTATAATTGATTTATGAAAAATGATTTTCATATAATTATTTTAATGTTTGGTTCTACGCTTTTAATAGTGATTTTCATACAATTAAAAGTGACTTTCAATTATTAAGGACATTTTTTAGAGTAACTTTAAAATAAGTGTTTTAAACTAATTGATTTAATTATAACTAATTTTGTAAAAGTTTTTATTATAAATCATTTTAATATTTGGTTCTACCCTTGTAAAAGTTATTTAAATTTAATTAAAAGTATTTTTTTAAATGATTAATGTTTATTTTCAAAGGTGATTTAAGAATAATAAAATTACTAAAAAGAGTATTACATTTGAAATTAAAAAAAAAAAATTAGAAGGTGGTAGACAAAAGTTATACCGAGAGAACTAAAAAATTAAGAGAGAAAAAAATAAAGCTAGAGAAAATTAAAGTTTCAAAGAGAGAAAAATGTTAAAGACATGGAGGGATAGAAATTTTAGAGAGATGAACAAAAAATTTAGAGAGAGAAAAATTTAATAGAGAGGGAAAAAATCAAAAGATAAAGAAATAAATTTAGAGAGATATACAAAAAAAATTTAGGGAGAAAAACTTTAATGAGGAAAAAAAAGTTCAAGGTCAGGGACAAAAAATCTCAAGAGCAAAAAGTTTTAGCAAAAGGTAAACGATTAGAAAGAAAAAAGTTAAAGAGATACAAAAATTTTAGAGAGATGAACGAAAAAATTTAGAGATAAAAAAAGTTAGAGAGAGTTAAAACCATTGGAGAGAACAAAAGTGAGAAAATGAATAAAAATGTTAAAAAGAAAATAAAGTAAGAGATAGACGTTATAAAAACTTTAGAGAGAGAAAAATATGCATTTTTTAAATAATGATGGCTGACTTCATTGGTGACGGTTTTGAGAATACATGTTTTTTTATGAAAATTAATGAATTTTTATAAAAGATGACGTTTTTTACCCGTCACAAACAATATGATTTTTTTAAAATATGAAATAATAGACATTTTAAAGACAAAATTACTTAGGAATCACCTCCCAAGTGATTGACTGAGAATCACTTAAAATGATTTTGGATGTTTCCAAAATCACTCTCTTATCATTGCCAAACATCACAATTTTGAAGGAGAATTGATTTTGGGCATGTCAAAAGTGATTTTGGACATTCCAAAACCACTTCCAAATATGCCCTTAATTCTTATACAGATAGATTTAGGAGAGAAACAAAAAAATTGTAGTTTGATCATGTATGGAAGACTAACCGAGCATAGCTTAGTTGGTAAGACACCAATTACCATCCTAAAGATCGATGGTTCAATCGAATTGTTGGACTATATATATGCATAGAAGGATTATCACGAAACAACCCCATTGAATAATCTTTCCACTTCCCACCCGTCCATTAGTTTTTTTTTCTTAGTTCACCCATTCACTAATTTGACTTTAGGAAAAAAGTTAAATTACAAGTTTCATCTCTTAACTTTAAAAGTATGTAATAAGTCCATGAACTTTCAATTTTGTGTCTAATAGATAACATATTTAATATATATTTTTTAAATTTTAATGAATTTATTATACAAAAAATTAATTTGTGTGTCTGATAAATCATTAAACTTTCAATTGTGTCTTCAATAGATTTGTGAATTTTAAAAAATGGCAAATACATCTAAGGACTTTTTAGACACAATGTTGAAAGCTCGAGAATTTATTAGATGCAATCTATTAGACACAAAATTGAAAGTTCATGGACTTATTAAATTTTTTAAAAGTTTAAGAACTTATTTGACAAAACCTTGAAAGTTCTTAGGGGCTAAACTTGTAATTTAACAAAAAAAAACCACAAATCACAATTAAACCAAGTGACGTAATTGATAAGCATCATAATTAGTAATTAATGTAGAAGATCAAAGATTTAATTTCACCTTACTTTCAAAAGAGATAAAGGATTTAATTTTACCATGTAGGGCTTGTGCTTGAATATAGGAGCAAGCAACATGGAGTTTAATTTTAATTTAACCCCCAAAATCCCAATAGATTTCGATAAATCCAATTAAAACAAATTTCATAAAATTTAAACTAAACCCTCTTCTACGTCGACGCAAAAATCTGTATAAAAACGTCACTCTCTTTCTCTCTCTTTCTCTGTGGCAAATGCAGAGCACTGAGTACTTAAGACCAGGTCCTTCCCCAAATTAGCATAAATCTCTACATCAAACCAAAACTCCCTAGATCTGATTTCTCTTTCTGTCTTTCCGTCCTTTGCCGTTCTTCTTCTTCTTCTTCTCTTTCACATTCAATTTCTTGTTCCTTCACTCACTGGGAAACTCTCGCTGTTCTCATCGCCACTTCTCGCACTCGCTTCCCGATCCGGTGCCAGTAAGATTTCGCTGCTGTCTACTTGTTTTTCTCCCTTTTTGGTGATTTGGGTTTGTGTTTTTGGGTTGTTGTTGTTGCGTTTTGGATCTCAATTGTTTTGGTTTCTGGATCTCGTTTGTTAATTCGTTGATTTTTTTTATTTGGATTTGGTGTTTTGTTGGATTGGAGTTTGTGTAGGAGGCGTTGATTGGTTATTGGGTGCGTTTTTTTTTTTCCTTAGTTGATGTGTTTATGGGCGTTGGGTGGGATTTTGCTCTGGTGATTTGTCAGATCTGGGGATTTGGTTGAATGCACCGACACACATTGCTTTCGTCGCTTTCGCTATTTTGGTGTTTTGGTGTTGGTTTCATGACGAGGTGATCGTTAGAGTGTATTGTACGTTAATGGACTGATGTTCAATTTAGTTGAATTTCGTTTTTGTTTCTTCTGTTATTCTCGAGTGTCGGTTCAGCCATTCTTTAGTTCGTTGGCTTGTCAATGTACTGGATTGAGTTTCGTTGGATGCAGATACGAATGTTGTGTTTTTTCTCCCTTCTTTTTACATGTTGAAAAAAAGTTTTGTTGCTTGAAGTTACGTCATGGTGTTTGAGAATGTCAGATTTCTTGACTCTTCTCTATTTTCTGGGAAGGATTATTGACAGTTATTGCGAGTTAAGTAAGTAATCTATACCGACATTTTGGGCAAAAAGCTCTAAGAAAAGAAGTTCAATACTTCGAGGGTGGCTTAGCTTTCCCGCTCCTTGATTGGATAAAGGATTGCAAATCAAGTGATTAATTAATCCATACCAACATTCTTCATTTGAGTGCACTTGACATTTTAGATTTAGGATTGTTCCTATGATTGAGGCCGTAAGTAACTGGAACTATGCTAATTCACTTACTTCAAGTAGAACAGGGTAACATATCTATAAATCAGGGTCTGTGTATATTTGGCCTTTTCTTCTGTATTAGAACTTCAAGATTTCCTGACTTTTTACAGGTCGGGCCTCATGTTCTACAATATACCTGATTCTTGCTGTTATTTTCTACTGTAGCTTCAGGAGGGGAGGTTATTCCAGTTTTCCTTTAAGTGATACATGCAACATTGGTTGTTTTCATACTTGGGTCAAGGTATATAGTTGAGAAAACTTGAAAGCTTGATAAATGACGAGGGGAAGATCTGATGGAACACAGAAGAAGCGCTTAATCACTACCATATGTGTTGTGGCAATATTTCTTGGGTTTCTGTATGCATATTATGGATCCATTTTTGGCAATCAAGACCGTGGTGCATTGGCTCTGCAGCATGGCAGCAAATCCTTGAGCCAATATTTGATGGGGAGTGAAGATTCTGAAGAATCTTCAACCACAACTGAGCAGGAAGATGCAGAAGATGATGTCATACCAAAAAGTTACCCGGTAAGTAACTGTCTTCCTTAGATAGGTGCTCATCAAAACAACTCTCTTTTCTTAATACAAAGGGAATAAAGCATCCGTTGGAATCCATTTCCTTTATATATATATTTTTTCATCAACTTTCAATATTTTTAGTCTTGAGGTGATCTGTATAGCCCTCATGTAGTTTTTATTCTTATACCAAAGGTTTGTGATGACCGGCATTCGGAATTAATTCCCTGCTTGGACAGACATCTCATATATCAAATGAGATTGAAACTGGACCTTTCTTTAATGGAGCACTATGAAAGACACTGCCCACCACCTGAGAGGCGGTTCAATTGCCTGATTCCTCCTCCAGCAGGATATAAGGTAGCCATTTGGTAACACTGAGCAACATCTGAAGGTTTTGCTGATTACTAACTACATCTTCTCAGCCTATGGTTTCTAACTTTTACTTGTTACTAATGTGTTGCTGCAGGTTCCAATTAAGTGGCCAAAGAGCAGAGATGAAGTGTGGAAAGCAAACATACCTCATACTCATCTTGCTCACGAGAAATCTGATCAGAACTGGATGGTTGTCAAAGGTGAAAAAATTGTGTTCCCTGGAGGAGGTACTCATTTTCACTATGGAGCTGATAAGTACATTGCTTCAATTGCAAATGTAAGACTTCCGATCCCTTCTTTATTGTCCAGAAAGGAAGGATAACACAAAAATGTTTGCTTTTTGGACGATATTTTAAATGCAAAGTTCATTAAATGACTCAAATTTGCACGTTTTTAGAGAATATCATGTTTTTATCTCTACCATTCAGGGAGTTGTATCAAGTTTATGAAATTTTGTATTCCTGTGCAAAATTCTTAATGAGCAATTGATTAACTAAAAATGGTTGGCCTTCATCTTTCAGATGCTCAACTTTTCAAATGATAATCTAAACGATGAAGGAAGATTGCGTACTGTTCTTGATGTTGGTTGTGGTGTCGCAAGTTTTGGAGGATATCTTCTCTCTTCTAATATCATAGCAATGTCCTTAGCACCGAATGATGTTCATCAAAATCAAATTCAGTTTGCCTTGGAAAGAGGAATTCCTGCATACCTTGGTGTTTTAGGAACCAAGAGGCTCCCTTACCCAAGCAGATCTTTTGAACTTGCACACTGTTCTCGTTGTCGTATTGATTGGCTTCAAAGAGACGGAATTCTTCTTCTTGAGCTAGATAGATTACTGAGACCTGGTGGTTATTTTGCTTATTCATCTCCAGAAGCTTATGCACAGGATGAGGAGGATCTGAGAATATGGAGAGAAATGAGTGCCCTTGTGGGTCGTATGTGTTGGAGAATTGCTGCAAAGAGGAATCAGACTGTAATTTGGCAAAAACCCCTAACAAATGATTGTTATCTGCAAAGAGAACCCGCTACTCTTCCTCCTCTTTGCCGATCTGATGATGATCCTGATGCTGTTTGGGGTGTGCAGATGGAAGCTTGTATCACTCCTTACTCTGACCGTAAGTACCTTATTGAATGACTTGATTTAGATTTTTGTTTACTTACAACTAAATGCATCCTTTATTATTTGCCGACATAAGTGCCTCCTTTTGAACTTGCCAACTTGAAGTATCTGTGTGCAGCTGCTTAGCTAATGGAAATTATTTAAATTCTTGGGTTTAAAGCTATGTGGCATAGAGCATATGACATCCTTGTGTTAATGAATACCATCTTTGGATTTCGTGGTGTTGATTTTTTCTTTGTTACGAACCATGTAGTCATAAGAGCTTTCTGTTGTGTGCTATTGGTACGTGTTGAGATATATTTGCCTTATTGCAAATTGAATATGCTTGCTCAGTGATCACACTGGATTTGTTGATGCAGATGATCATAAAACCAAGGGCAGTGGATTGGCTCCTTGGCCAGCTCGATTAACTTCACCTCCTCCACGACTTCAGGATTTTGGCTATTCAGCTGAAATGTTTGAAAAAGACACGGTAACTTGTGACCAGGGTGAATTTGGCTAATTCAAATCTGGATGCATAAGTTTCTAAATTATATCGTCTTGTTTTAGGAAACATGGCGTCGTAGAGTTGAGAGTTACTGGAATCTACTGAGTCCAAAGATCGAATCGGATACTATCAGGAACGTAATGGACATGAAGGCAAATATGGGATCGTTTGGAGCTGCTCTGAAGGACAAGGCTGTGTGGGTGATGAATGTTGTTCCAGAAGACGGACCTAACACTCTGAAGTTGATATATGACCGAGGACTCATAGGCACTACTAATAACTGGTATTGAACTGAAAAATGCGCTTGCATATCCTCATGATTATACTCAAGATAGGATATGTCAATTGACACTTGATACATTTTTAACAGGTGCGAAGCCTTCTCGACGTATCCTCGTACGTACGATCTGCTCCATGCATGGACTGTCTTTTCCGACATCGAGAAGAAAGAATGCAGCCCTGAGGACCTGTTACTCGAGATGGATCGCATACTGAGACCCACAGGTTTCATCATTATCAGGGACAAGCAATCCGTTATAGATATGATTAAGAAGTATCTACCTGCATTGCACTGGGAAACAGTGGCAACCGCGGACTCCAGCTCAGATTCAGAATTGGACAGCGACGAGGTCGTGTTCATCGTCCAGAAGAAACTGTGGCTGACAAGTGAGAGCGTCAGGGATTCAGAATAAAAACCAAAAAAACCATTTTCTTTACAATTCCCTGTTGCTGTTAAATTTTCCCATGCCCATCGCCGCCCAGAGGGATCAGATCAGCAAGCAAGTCGTCCCGACTCCGAGCAGCGATGCCAGTAAAAAACGGTTCCTTCTGTTCATTAGCGAGATATTTCACATTTCTATTTATTTACTCATGTAATGCTTTAATTGATAATCTATAGACAATGGATATTCTTCAACAATTTTTTTTCTTCCCCTTTTTGCTGTTCTGTTATTGGGCCATTGTCTGTCTCTACTTAAGTTATTTGATTATTAATTGAAGAATGGAAGATTTGGCCTGAAGGTCATAGGAATATATAAATTTGCTTCAGTGATAAAAAAAGCTTCATTTTTCTCCGCCCTATCTCTCCTTTTTGTGCTTTGCCCTTCAATTTTCTTCCAATTCCATAGCTGTTCTGTTAGACATATATATGAAAGGTTGAAAACAGAGCAAAATGGGGTCTAAAGTCTTGGCTATTAATAATGGATTTGGAAGAAAATGTGTGTTGAAGAACGAATGAATGACTTGCGATTGTTGTTGTTGTTGTTATTGGGGAAGAAATGACGACCGACGTGCCTTTATTACAAGGCTGTGGGCTGGCTGTGGCTTATAAGTTTCGCGATTTGTCAGCCTGTCACCATCAGGCCAAAACGCGTATGAACATTATTATGTATTAGCTGGTGACCTTTTTTTTCCTTCTCTTTTTCATGCCTTTGGAAGTCAATTTTGGATATTATTCCAAAACTCCTTTATGGATAGCATTGGAATATTGGGACTTGGGGAGTGTTTTTTTTTTTTTTTTTTTTTTTAAAACAACAAAAATTAGCTTCAGATATTTTATTTTAGTTTATGTTAAATTATAAGTTTAGTCTAGAAACTTTTAGATTTGTATCTATTTAGTCCTTAAACTTTAAAAAGTGTCTAATAGGTCATGAACTTTTAAATTTGTGTCTATTTGGTTCATGAACTTTTTAAAGTATCTAATAGATCCTTAAACTTTCAATTTTGTGTCTAATATGTATTTGACCTATTCAACATTTTTAAAAAAATTAAAAGTTGAGGGTACTATGAGACAGAAAATTCAATTTTATAGATTACTTAATTTTTAAAAAAAAATTGAATAAGTTAAGAACTTATAGATACTCTTTAAATTTTAGGGACCAAATTAACACAAATCTGGTAGTTCATGAACTAAACTTGTAATTACCTTTAGTTGATCTAAACTTTTATATATTCCATTCTGATTTTTAAATTTTGTATGCAAAACTATGTACAACAGCCTAAATGTTGGGAAGCCAACACCTAATCTGATTTGTGGGAATTCAAGTATTTGTCTACTTTTATCCTGTTTTGAATGTGGTGGTAGGGATCAAATCTTTTTTCTTTTTTAAAGAAACTATCTTTTATTTATTTTTAATGAGTTCAATACCATGTGGTAGTAAGTATTTAGACTTTTGACTTTTTGGTCAAAGATATAATGCATTAACTAGTTGAGCTATACTCATATTGACAATAGGAATTCGAGTTTTTGACCTTTGAAGAAAGTTGCCAGTACCTTAATCGTATCATTTATTGATAACGTGATTAACAATGAGATTGCTATTCTAATATTTCTTCTTTGGATATATTCATTTGACATTAAAACAAGATTGTCATTTCATGGCATTTTGGGCATCAAAAACACGTTCCAATATAGTCTAGGTTAGATTTCTATTAAAACAATGTATTAAACTATAACGTATTAAAAGTTTAGAGACTAAAGCTATCGTGTGTTGACTTGGTGACATCAAAACATACGAAAAAAGTAAAAGAATGGTCTTAAATTCTATGGAAATTATCTATCAAAGATATCGAAATCATACAATTTTTTTCTTTTTTAGCAAAAATCATACAAGTTTTATGGTAAGAGACACTCACGGATATTAAAACGAAGAATAGAGACTAGACCGTACACAAAAATAGGATTTAAAAGCTTTTTCAATGTAAGTTTGATGAGGTGTTGCCTTCAACAATCTTTTCGATCCATTAATTTGGTCGTTGCTTAGGCAGATGGCAATGGAAATGATGGTCCCTTGAAGATGCCCCAAAGGAAAAGGAACCTCCCCATTTACTCAATAACAACCTCCACACTCTTTTTTCTGATGACGTCATCTTCTTTCTTATAATGCAAGTTTTATATTTTTCCTCCTTTTTATAATTATGTTTTTGCATTTCTAAAAAAAAAAAACCATTGATACTCTTACAATTTAGAGGTTGTATCAATTAAAATCTCAAACTAATAATGGTATCAATTAAAATTTTGAACTTTCATAGGTGAATCAATTTTCACCATCTATTAGGATTTCGTTTTAAAACTATAAATACATGATTTTTCCACATGTATAAGACTTAAATGCTAAAATTGAATGGATAATAGAGACTTCTAATTAATATGAGTGGTTCTTCATCTTTGCGTATTCCTCTATTTTTCTCTACTTATTTAGGAAAAATTACGTGAAATTCTTTCTTACTACTTTGGTATGATTTTGGGAGAAGAATAAATTTATTTAAGTGATTTTGAGTTTATTTTAAATGGAATCAAGTGAAAATAATTATAAATTAATTCACTTTTAAAAGTTTGAGGTTTAAATTGATACAATTATTAATTTTGAAGTTTTAATTGATACAATCCCAAAATTTAGGAATATAAGTTGATTTCTTTCAAAAAGAAAATCTTATTGTAAGATTGCAAAAATATTGTACGATTCAAAGCTTAGCTTCTATGTCCAATGAAATGATAAAGAAGTCTTTGTGTCTTATAATTGTGTGACTCTCATTTTCTTTAGCTTGTTAGGTAAGGAAAAAAATATCAAATAACTAAAGTGAAAGTGGTGAAAAAAAGGGCAAAAGGTTGCTAAATGAATGGCTTTGAGTTGGAGTTATGGATGTCTATTCATTAACGTTGTGTTTGTTGTGGATTTTTTGTTCCTGTTTTACTCTTGTTTGGAATCCCTTGATTTGGGAGGATTTCAAATTAGTTATGATTTGAAATTATTTCATGTGTTTGGATGCCAAAAAAAAAATTAAAGATTTCAAATCTTGGTTTTTTGAAAAAAAAATCCGTTCTAAATAGGTCGAATTTGACAGGATTTTCAGTTTCAAAAAACATGTTTCCAATTTTACCCCACGCCTTTCGTTAGTTTATTCATGATAGTTTCTATAGTTTTTCTCTATTAAACTGTATACCTATCGAGAGTTTATTCTATATTCTGACTCAACACCATTAACGCAAACTCAATCTTAGGTTTTTTTTTTTTGTTTCTCCATTGTATTTTGCTATTTTTTAAAAATTGATAACAATAATTTCAATCTTTTCAATGCAACTTTTCAAATTTCAACAAGTTTTTTTTTAGACAAGCAAACTAGCAAACTAGATGTGAGTTTTTTTTTTCTTTGTTCATCTTCTTAAACTTTATTTTTTATTTATTGATTCGATAAGAATAATATGTTTTTTTTGTTCTTTTTATATATTGATAAAATCAATTTTTTTTTCATGTATTGCTTCTTTTGATTTTTTTTTCCTTTATGGCTAAACATAACAAATCAAATATAGATTTTGTTTAGATTCAACTGAGTTGAATCATTTTTTTGTTTCATTTAAATTAAGACATTTGCAATTATTTTTATTTTTATTTTTAACAATAATGATAACATTTGTAAATTTGAATTTAATAAGTTGATTTGTTTTGATTAATGGTATGCTTTCATGATTATATGTATTTGATACTAAAATATTTTGTTATTAATTAAAATAATCTCCTACATAATCCATAAGGGCATAATAGTAAAATGTTATACTTTCTTTTCATTTCTCGTGAACATCCAAACCAGAAATTTTAATTTCGGTGATTTCAAATTAATTTGGTTCTAAATGCAAATAGAAATTTGAAATCATTTATATTTTTTAAAATTCTAGAATTTGAAATCATTTCTTACCAAATCTATCCCCCAAACAGAGCATTAGTTCTTAAACTTTGCGTATAAAATTATGTGAGTCGTTGCAAGTTAGTTTTTTAATTTTTTATTGTTTGATATAAATTCGATTCTATTTCAAATCACTTTACTCTTTTGAATACTTGCTTGTGTAAACTTATTCATCCAAGTCAATGAACATAATATATTTAGGTTTAAATATTATTTTAGTCATTGTACTTACGGCCCATTTAGATTGCAAATATAAATTATCTAGAAGTTAAAAATCTAAGTAATTATTATCCATAGATAAAAATAACCCGTGCATGTGTTTGGAAATGGATGATAATTAATATGTGAGAGTTTAATTATTATTTTTCTCTCTCTTCTCTCTTCTCTATTTTTCAAGGAAAAAAGTCTGAAGTAAAAAAACTCATATCCTACATGGATAATAAAATCTCATGGTTCATGGGTTATTTTTTATCCATGGATAATAATTACTTGAGTTTTAAAAAGTAAAGATCAATAAAACAAACATTGATTTTTTATATCATTGCCAAAACCTATCTCAAAACCAATGAAACAAACGGGGCCTTACAGTTTTTGTTCATATACTTTTAGCTGTTGTCAATTTTAGTTTATGTACTTTTGAAATGTCCGTTTTGACTCTGGTACTTTTAAAAAGTAGCCATTTTGGTCCATTCATTTTTTTTTTCAATTTTTTCAATCACAATTTCGACATGATCTTATATTTAGTACATTTCTTGAAATGTAGCCATCACTTTATATTAAATGATTTCTATCTGTGTATAAAATTTTACCAACAAGGAAGGGCCAAAATAGTCACTTTTTTAAAGTACAAAAACCAATGGACTAAAATGAATAAAAGTTTAAAATACATGAACCAAAATGAACAGTTTCAAAGTACAATGACTAAAATAAACACAAATTGAAGGTAATTGAGGACCAAAATAGTATTTAAACTATATATTTATGTTAAATAATTTGGGGAAAAAACTAATAAAATGGTTTATGTATTGCTTTCTCACTATTTTCAAATTATACCAAACTCATCTACAATTTAGGTTTTTTTTTCGGAGTTTCAAACATGCAATAAAGCTTCATACTATTGACTTTAAATTATTAATATCTCAATCATTTAAGTTATGTTTAAGTTGACATCTTTAAATTTAATACTAATTAGATATTTAGAAAACAATTTTGGATTGTACAGTACCTTAATTTTTCTCTATTGTGTTTATTATCTAGTCCATTAATAAAATAAATGGGCTACTGTATTTCAGTTGGCCAACTGGAGATCGAGCATAACTCAAAAGTTAAGATATTAATAATAATTTTTTTTAATAACTTTTGGGTGCCTTAAATCATTAGGTCCACGTTTGCAATCATACTATGTTTGCCACGATAATTAATAATTAAGGGAAAAAACTCATTGTTGTGTAAAAAAATCAATTCATATCCCTAAACTTTGGGAGTTATATCAATAAAAAAAAACCCGAAACTAATAATTGTATCAATTTACACATGAGATTCTATTTGAAAAATGTCAGTTTACACATGTGCAAACTTATATCAATTTATACGTGTGCAAAATTGTCAATTATTTGAGATAGAATGTCTAAATTGATTCACTTATAACAGTTTGGAAATTTAATTGTTAGAATTATAAATTTACACACGTGTAAACTAACGTTTTTCAAACGAAATCTGACAGATAGTGTAAATTGATATACTTATAAAAGTTTAAAGTTTAAATTAATAGAATTATTAGTTTAAGATTTTTATTGATACAACTCCCAAAAGTTTACGGATATAAATTGATTTTTGCTTTAAAAATTTAGGGCCTGTTTGGTATGCAATCTGAAAACAAAATTTTGAAAACAAGGGATTCAATGAAAACAGAGTTGTATTTCATATTTTCAGATATGTGTTTGGTAGCAGATTTAGAAATTGGATTCCAATTTAAACAATTGTTCAAAATGTGTTCTATAATATATTTATAGACCATTAACTAGTTGTAGTTGCAAAACTAAATATTAGATTGAATATAATCCATTATTAATTAATTTATGAACATGATTTTTATTATAAAATTTGTACAATTATTATTTTACAATATCATATAATTTATAATATATTAAATTATACATATTTTAATTTAACAAAAATAAATTGAGTTTATAACATCAAAAACTATATTTATTAAAGTTTTGGCATTTTCTAATGTAATTCTGCATTTTAAATTTTCAAATTCAAAATCTGGATACAATGAAAACATAAAAAAGTTGTTTTCAGAATTTTCACTATTTGGATCACAGAATCCGGAAACAGTTTTCGAAAACAAGTCTGCCAAACGCATATTTACTGAACTCAGTGAATCTGAAAACATAAAACAGAATCCGGATTGCATACCAAACAGGCCCTTATATCTTAGGATTCTTAACAAAGGAAACTGACACTGGGAATGTTAAGAATGTTTATTCACATACTTTAATAAATATTATATTTGCACCCAAAAAATATATATATATTTGCACCAAAAAATATATATATATAATATAACTTTCTAAACTTCAGCTAAAATTAAGATTGTTTCGTTGACATGACAGCGACATTGTTTCTATTTCATTAAATAATCTCGGAAATCGACATTTTATAAACTGATTTGAAAGTCATATTTTAAAAATACTATATCAAATCAAAGTTAGTTCCCCATTGTTAATTTAATATCAATACAAAATTCATATTTTTAAAAAGATATTTTTCAGAACTAAATTAGAAAAAGAAAAGAAAAGGAAAGGAAAGGAAAGAAGAAGACATTTTTCAATGCGTATAAATTAAATTCTCTCTTCGAAAACAATTTATATAATTTCAAACTACACTAATTTTTAAATCCGTTTGTTTGCAAAAGAAAGCTTGAGATTGACTTATATAATAATATTAAACGTGGCAGAAGAATTTTAATATCAAGCGCCAATTTCATTCCAGGTGTATAATTTTAATTGGAATACTATCATTTGTGTTTAGTTTTAATTTGGTCCTATAATTTTAAAACTTTCAATTTGATAATTTATTTTAAAGATTTCAATTTGTTCTTCATGATTTTGTTAAGTTTTATGAATCGTCCTAGTAGTCATTAATTGAATATGCGATACTTTCTTTTTACGACAATTGAGTTAACGTTTACTATTTGGTTGAACATGTTAGTTTACTACTATATTAGGGTACGTGTAGCACTAAGTAAAAAAATATGAAAAAATAAGTAAGTTTTCGAACTATCATATAGTGAGATTTAGCCAAATTCAAACTAAGCTTAAAGCATAATAACTAAATTGAATATTTTTAGCCATAATAATCAATTTCAAATTAAACTCAAATCATAAAGATTAATTTTATTTCCAATTTAGCAAAAAAAAAAAAAAAAAAAAAACTAAATATACCAAATTGTCTGTAAATTATTATATAGTTCTGAAGTTGGTCTTACTTTTGAAAATTACCAACTACACCCTTGATGTCTAAAAAATTATTGATTATCGTTACAAAATATTAACATTTGTCAATAAAAGTTAATACATGGTTAGACCATTGTTTTGTTAACATATTTAAACATATGCCAATCATAGAACAACTCAGTTGGTTAAGACATATGTTATTGACCAAGAGGTCAGAGGTTCGAATCTCCCCACACCCACATATTGTTGAACTTAAAAAATATATAGAAAAAAATTAATTTATACTCTTAAACTCTGGAGATTGTATCAATTAAAACCACAAACTAATAAATGTATCAATTTAAAATCTATACTTTCATAAGTGAATCAATTTAGACCATCCGTTAGTAATTTACAACTATTTTCATTTGATTCCATTTAAAATCAACTCAAAATCACCTAAATAAAATCAAATTTCTCCTAAAATCATGCTAAAGTAGCAAGAAAAATTTGTTAGGAGTGCAAACAAAACCCCACATTGGCTAGAGAAGATAGTGGTCATATGTATATAAGCGAGAACAATTATCTCTATTGGTATGAGACTTTTGGAGAAAACCAAAAGCACGATATCATAGAATTGTGGAGGTTCTATTGTCCTTAATTATCAAAATTATCACATAATTCTACATAAATAAGTAGAGGAAAACAAAAGATAAACCTCATATATTAAAGAAAAGACAAAGTTTAGAATTTTATTTGATACAATTATTAGTTTATGATTTTAAGTGATACAAGCTCCGATATAAATTTTTTTTTTTCAAAAAATAGAGGTCAAAATATCATTATGGTCCATGTAATTTGAGTTTAATTCAATTTTAGTCCATGTACTTTCAATAAATCTTAAAATTGGTCCCAACTGTTAGTTTGAAGTTAATTTTGATCAAAATTGGTTAAATAAAAAAAATAATTTTTATGTAAGAAAATACTCAATGTGAACATGTTTTTAAAATTTATTGAAGGCTAGTAGAAACTAATTTTTTTTTAAGAAAAGTTAACAATAAACTAATAATAGGGATCAATTTTAAGATTTATTGAATAATATGGATCATTTAACAATAAACTAATAATAGATATCAATTTTAAACTTTATTAAAAGTACATAGTCTTGAACATTTGAAAGTACAACGATTAAAATGAAATAAAACTTAAAGTATATAGACCAAAATGACATTTTAACCCCCCCGCCCCCCCCACACATATTTATACGTTTTCTTTTCTTTCTTTGAGCCATATGTCATACGTATCTAAATATGTTAATAAAATAATAATTTAATTACGTGTAAATGTTGCATTAAAAATATAAGTGGGTTTAGATTAAATATGGGACGTGACGGCGGAGACTGTGAGAGGCGGTGGTTGAGTTGACAGCACGACCGCTGCATCTCCGGCGGACGTCAAGGCTTTGAATATGCTTTTCGCTGACCAACTGTCCATCTTATCCCACGCCGCTTCGGTTATTTTTATTTTTTTTTCCTCTGAACATTTTTCCTTCTCCTCAACTTCCAAAGTCTACAAGCCACTTTTTTTTTTTACCTTAAAAAAAAAACACTTGAGCTGTATATAATTTTTTTTAAATAATATTTTAGGATCAAAATGACATTTTAAATTTTAAATCAGTATTATTTTGTCATAGAAACTAGAAATGTGAATGGGCATTGTTTCTTTTAAAATGTCTTGTTGACATGAATGTTAGTTTTCAATGACGTTAAACATATTAGTAAATGAATGTGAAATTTAAGGAACATAGTAAATAGTTAAAATTTGAGACCATTAATTAATTAGTTGTTTCACGAATTTATGGTAATAGAAACTAGAAAGATGACTGGATATTGTTTTGTTCAACATGTGTCTTGTTGACATATCTGGAAAAGGGCACGTGAATGTCAGATTTCGATGACGTAAAGTGAATTTGGTGGTTTTATTACGTTTCCTCCAAAAGTCTAGCTCGTATTTTTAATGGAAAATTTAGTTAAGAGTCGGGACTTGATTCGAGTGAAACGACTAATCTATTTTGGAATATATTTGGAAGTAAGAAAAATCTCCATAGTACTTGAAGCCATAAGTATATTTTTGCAAGATAGCTATATAACTCTTTTGGATTCAAAACTTTTAACTCTATATTCATAACTCTCTTAAAAAGTTATATATATATATATATATATATATATATTCTTATCAATAATATTGTTCACCTAGACTAAATTTGTCAAGTGAGTAGAGGTAGACATCGACGACATCGTGTTTGGAGGCTTGCCTGATGTGCTTCTATTTATCATATTTGGAAGGAGCATAATCTTCAGCTTCATGGGTCGGTTACTTGCTCCACCTAGCTAGGGAACAATGGCCTCTTCCCTTCTGATCCTCCTTGAGTTTGGTTCTCTTGATCCCTTGGGTCTCTTGTTTTTTTGTTATGTGTTTGCTTGCTTGTTTAGCTGTGTTCGGTTTGTGAACATTTGGTTAGAGCTGTTTGAACTTCTTTTTTTGTGCCTTGACCTCGACCGTGGGTCCTCTTCTTGTATTGAATATATCTACTTTTGCAACAAAAAAAATATAATATTGTTCATCTCACATGACTATTTGAAAAACAATATAGTATAAATATATATTTCTTTTTTTTTAGATATAATAAATTAATATATGTTTCAATTACAGCATAAAGTTTAAAAATTAACAAAAACAACACCATTTAAATGCAAACTAAATTCTAGTATAAAATATAAAGCATACTCACAATATATTAAAAAAATGATAAGTTATAAAAATTTGTTAGAACACATAAAGTGTATATATATATCACGTTCATGTTTTAATTTATTAAATAGCGGTAAATTATTGTATTCTTAATCAAAATGTTAGAAGTTCAAATTTTCCACCTCACATATTGTAAAAAAAAAGTTGTAAATCATGTATCTTAAAAAAAAAAAAAGAAAAAAAAAAGTTACATGCCATCATTTGACAATTAAACATTCATTTAAGAGATAAACTATCTATCTTTTTTTCTTTTTCACATAAATGAAGATTTTTGTATGTATTTCATACAATTTGTTATATATATATATATATATATTAAATTAGTAATATAACATACTTTTATGAGTTTTTCTAAGCTTGAATATGTATATTTGTTGTAAGGTTATCGATATTTAATTGATTTTTCATTTATAAAGTTATAAAGAGGGTAAAATCTTGCATATATCCAGAATCTTATAAGGAAAAATTTTCAAACTCATAATAAGACCATAAATTCTAGGAACAAAAACATTCATAGAAAAATGAAACACAATGGATGCACTTCAACTACACTATTTCATTGTCAATATCATTTACGAGTAACAATTCTTGATTATTCCTAACATAATTGCATTATACCCTCGCTATTTTTTTGTTTAAATTTTAATTTTTATGATAGTCATAAACAATCACCTCCTTTTATTTTAGTCTCGTAAATAAATATATTAGGGCCTGTTTGAGGCGATAAGTGAGCTATAATAGTATGTGAAGTTAAAAAACTATGCACCCCAAACACAAACTATTATAATTCAGACTAAACAACTATGCATTATAAACAAATTTTATATAATTCAACAGACTATTATAACCTACTCAACGTCGCAAATAGCCCTTTAGAGATATATGATCATGTATATCCGTGCTAGAAAATCCATAATGTAAGGGACTACAACAATTGTACTCTTAAAAAAAGGGACGATAACAATATTTTCTATATAATTTGAGTACTAAAATATAACATTACAAAATAACTATAAAAGTCAAGGCATACTATCCATATTTTAGTCAAATTTTTTGGCTGGAGTCATCTGCAAACGATAAAATTCCAACCATTGAATTAATATACAAATTTCTCACTCTCATATCTGTTGAATTAAAAAAAAAAAAGGAAAAATACTCAATATCATTCTAAAAAAACTATTTAATATCATGCAATCATCTGTATATTTCCTATTATGAACTATATGTGCATGTACTTGAACTAGAAATGTTTTTTTAAAGGTTAAATTACTAATTTAATCCCTAAACTTGCAAAATTACAAATTTAGTCTATGAACTATGCGAACTTTTTAAAATTCATAGTCTACTAGACACAAACTTAAAATTTGAGGGTTCAATTCAATTATACATAAACTTCAAATTTATATCTAATAGATCAATTAATTTTTTAAAATTTCGAATTCGTCATGGATCTATTAAACATAAAATTGAAAATTTTAAGACCTATTAGACATAAAATTAAAAGTTAAAGAATTTATTAGACACTTCTTAAAGTTCAGAGACTAAATAGACACAAACTTTAATGTTCAGGACTAAACTTGTAATTTAACCAAAAAAAACCGAACATAAAATTCAATAATCCACGTTTTTCATGGTGTTTCTCGCGATAAATATCGTATTGATTGAAAGGGAGAAAATGAGATTAATGGGAGTAATAATAAAAATACAAGACAGCGAGAGTGGATTAGTGGGAATTGTAAAGTAATGCTAAACAGCAAAATGAAAGAGAAGAGGCACCAAGTCTACGCGTATAAAAAAGCACCGATTCAGCTTTTTTTCAACACCAACAAAAGAAAAGAAAAAAAAGGAAGAGGAAAAAAAAAAAAAAAGCTAAAAGAAGAAAGAAAGAAAGAAAAAGAGTAGAAGAAAGAGAGAAAAAAAAATGGGGGCATCCGAATCATGAAGACAGAGTGTTCCTCTTCTTCACTGCTGCGTCTTCTTCACCCGAAATCACGGGCCGTACATTCTCTCACTCTCTCCTCTAGGGTTTCGCTTCGCTTCTCATTGCTTTCCTGCTCTTTCTTCTCCGACAAGTTCTTCGGTACTCTCTCTCTTTTTCCTTTTCCGATGTCTAATTTTTCTTCAATGCCTGATTTGGTTTGTTTCTTCGAGTTATATACTTGTTTGGTGCATTATCTGATCTACGAGGTTGGATGCGTTTGCTGCTCTTGTCTTTGTTTGCTTTTTAATTTCAGCCGATTGATCTGGTTTGGTTTTGATTCTCTTGAATTTGAGGGAGTTGGCTTGTTTTTGGTCAAATTGTGTGGAGAATGTGGATTGAAATGGTTTAGGACGTGAGGAGTATCTTTTTCTTTTTGGAGATTCTCTTGTTTGGTGGCTGTGTATTCTGTTTATTGAATATATTTGCTGATCGGAATTTGAGGGAAGATTTGGTGGTGGTTTTTTATTAAAATTTTCTGAGATAATAAGCTCGTGAAAATGAAGAGGATGTAGTTTTGGAGGAAAGTTTGACTCGGTCTCTCGTCTGCCGTTTCAAATTTCCATAAAATAAATGTTTGTGCGTCATGATTTTGGACGAATTTTAGTAAACCGGACGGTCAATTTTTTGGTGCAGTAGATACTAGCTCAAGCATCATCTTTGTTGCTGGTCGTTTCTATATTTGGAATTACTCATACAGCACTAAAATTTTGTTAACTATCTTCTAAGGGAGGCTTCATTCTACTCTGACATAAACCGCAGCTGAGTTGATATATCACGAGGCCAATATTTTCTGAGTTTGAAGTCTGCTGGCTGCAGGAAGTTTATTGCTTTAGAACATCAAGATATTGAAACCTGCTCACCAGAGAGCTTGGAGGCTTTAAGAAGTTTATCCATTTATCAATGCCTTAACTATAGACTCCTGGAAAACAATGTTTTACGTTTTATTATCTAAAAGACATTGTATCATTTTGTTATTTCTATTTCACCACCGGCAACAATATGATAGTTTAAAGCCTTTTCTTATGAATATTATTTATCCTATTCTCATTGTTAGATATTGTTTTTCCATGCAGGAAATCACATTATCTAACCTACTGGAGACGTACTGCACTGTAGATGTATATTTGCTGTACCACTACGTGCTGGGTGAAACATGTCATGTATAGTTGTTGAATTAAAATGAACATTGGGAAGTGTGGTTTAAAACTTAGCATATTAACTGCATGATATAATGGAAGCTACTAGGTGTTGGTTTAATAAGTTCAGATCCAAAGACAAGCCAAAGCCCTCAACAAATAAGGAGAGTACAGTCAATGCAAGAGATGCATCGAGAGCACCAACCAGTGAAGAGGTACCCTCAAATGTCACCAAGCAGAAGGTTGCAGCTGCCAAACAGTATATAGAAAACCACTACAAGAAGCAAATGAAGAGCTTGGAAGAAAGGAGGGAGAGGTTGGACTTGTTATAGTTTTTTAGAGTTGTGTGGTCAGCAAAATTTTATTTTTGTGTCCTCGTCATTGTTTAATTTCCCTGCCTACCTTTATACTTGTTAGTCTGCATTACCTCTCCTTATGAGTCATTGTCGAGGTTCTCTTCACCGTCCACATTCATATAACTTATTTTTGGGAAGGCATCTATTCCATTACACACATGTTTTTTAAATTAGCCGTTAGGTGTAAGTGTATATATCTAATTTTGAGACACTAATGTTTCCTCTGTAATTCAAATATATACTGGTCTGAAATATGTCTTTTATTTTACTCTTTAACGTATTCACTTTTTGTGATTATATTTTGGTAAGCACTATAAAAGAAGTGAAATATTTTGGTAAATCATAAAAAAATAAAAATCTCTGCTAACAAAGAAATATTTATGGGATTAGTTTATTTTTCTATAGTATTCTCTCCTCCTTCCTCTCTCTGTCTGCTGCCTTTCCATCTTCATGTAAAGTACTATGTAATACATGCTAAAACTGCTTGGCTTAGGTGCTAGTATTCTTTGCTCAATCGTGTTCTACCAATGCTTTTTATTCCAGTTGCACACTTGTATTTTTAGGTCAGCTCATAGGTTTTTTCCCGGCAACTGATTGAAGTCCTTGTCACCTTGGCTGTTCAGTTAATCTTCTATGTACTTGTTGATTTTTCATACCTTGTAGTAAAGTTTTTATTGCTTTCTTTGCAGACGCCATGTACTAGAAAAGAAGCTGGCTGATGCTGAGGTCTCTCAAGAAGAGCAAAGCAACCTACTTAAGCATCTAGAGAAGAAGGAAACAGAGTATATGCGTCTTCAGAGGCATAAAATGGGTGCTGATGATTTTGAGCCACTAACAATGATTGGGAGGGGTGCTTTTGGAGAGGTATGAATACTTTCTTTTACATGAAAGTATATCTTTTCTTACTTGATTGTATGGCTGCTATTGGCTAGCTGTTAAAGTATGATGGCACTGTTTTTAACTTCGCTGCTAATTCTAGTAGTTCAGAAGAAAAAGAAAAGGACCAAATGTTAATAGCTGGTGCAGGTCAAAGTGAACGATAATACCTTATCACTTATATCGTCTTTCTTTTTTCCTATTGCATTGGTGCATCTCCCCCACTTGGGGTTCCTTTTGGCTTTGGGATAGTTGGCAGTGAGATCTTGCTTGTAGTTTCCATTTACCTTATTGTTTGAAGATATGCTAGCAATAGATGAAGTTAACATATGTTCAACATTCTTAGTGTGTGTAACTGGATTTCTGGTTTGAAGATCAACAAGGAAAGAAGCTCATGGATGAATTGGCTAGCATGTACTCTTGTGCAGAGAGAGTGAATTATTGGCCTTTTAAGTATTTGGGCAGAGGGGGCCAGCCAATTTGAGGGATCTGGTCTAAATTCTTCAACCTAGCTTAGATTCCTTGGAGCACGATGAGACTTTTTGGTCCAATTGATGAGAGGTCCAATATGTAGGGTCTAGTTAGAGATCATGTGGACAAACTTGGTAATTGCAGCCTTGAGTGAAAGATGTGGAAGGAGACTTAGAGGATTGTTGAAGGCAAGGGCAGTAGTATCGTGGACTCTTTTGGTCATTCCATTTTGGGACTGACTTCTCTTTGGTCTTTGATCACGAAAATGAGAGTGTTGCATTTATTTATTTTTTACCTTTACCAATTGGAAGATATTCTTGCTGTCTACCTTTTCTCTGCGTGTAGGGTTGAACTCATAATCCCTTAAACCCTTTGTATCTCCACTTTATTGATGGTTTTATTTAATGTATGGGCTGACAAGATATTTTAGTTTTTGATGTCAGATTCATGAGCACACGGTCTATGGCAGTTTGTCACCCATTGTTCATTCTCTGAGACACATTTCTCTTTTGATTGAGATACAGGTTAGAGTTTGTCGGGAGAAAGCAACTGGCCATGTATATGCCATGAAGAAACTTAAGAAATCAGAGATGCTTCGAAGAGGCCAGGTATGCTTAGATTAGCATTACAGACACTATATATGGTTTTCGTCACTATTTTGTTGAATGCATGTTATTTGACTATAGGTTGAACATGTGAAAGCTGAAAGGAATCTATTGGCGGAGGTTGACAGTAATTGTATTGTAAAGCTGTATTGCTCTTTCCAAGATGAAGAGTATTTATATCTTATTATGGAATACTTACCTGGTGGAGATATGATGACTTTGCTGATGAGGAAAGATACTCTAACAGAAGACGAGGCCCGGTTTTATGTTGGTGAAACAGTTTTAGCTATTGAGTCAATCCATAAACATAATTATATTCATAGGTTAATATTTCCTGCTTGCTTTATTCTGTAATTGATAAATTTCATTGCATTGTTTTCATGGGGGGCACATATATGGTTATTGGGAGTAACCCTTATTTCCTGTGTGCTTTGCAGAGATATCAAGCCCGATAACTTGCTTCTTGACAAGGATGGCCATATGAAATTATCAGACTTTGGATTATGTAAACCATTAGATTGTAGTAACCTCCAAGAAAAGGATTTTTCCCAGGGAAGTAACCTTAGCGGTGCTCTTCAAAGTGATGGGCGTCCTGTGGCATCAAAACGCACACAACAGGAACAACTACAGCATTGGCAGAGGAACAGGCGGATGCTTGTAAGTAGTTCAATATCATGTATGGTAGATCCGTAATTACTTTACGTTAGTCACTTGTAAACTGGTGTACCAAAAGTTTTCCTTTGCTTAATTCTGGTTCTTCTAGTTTTTTTTCCTCCTAGTGAAGTTCTCATTTTGAACCTTTTACAACCACATATCTTACTGCAAAAATTTTGTTGCTTCCCTGAATTTTGTATTTTTGACATCAAGGTGATTTGTGATGCAGGCTTTTTCTACAGTTGGAACTCCTGATTATATTGCTCCGGAAGTTTTGCTGAAGAAAGGATATGGAATGGAATGTGATTGGTTAGCATCTTTCTGCTTTATTTGGTTTATTTTTATATTTCAAGATAACCTTTCGATGACACTTTCCTAAATCTACTTCAGGTGGTCACTTGGTGCCATCATGTATGAAATGCTTGTGGGATTTCCACCGTTTTACTCAGATGAGCCAATGTCAACTTGTAGGAAGGTACTGTGGAACTAGTTTCAGATTATGCTTATGGTCCTTGATTTCTTAACATGAACGAAAATCTTACGAAGTACATCACATGTATGTTGGTTTACATTTACTGGATGAGAATGGATTTGTGGAAGAATAAAAAGGAAAGCCAACGAAAATAAAACAGGTAGAAATTGGAATAGAACTGCTAATTTTAACGTTTACTGAAATTATTTTAGAATCTGAATGAAAATGAGAAGCTTAATATTAATGTTATTAACTTAATCTATAATGAAAATTAATTTTAGATTGGTACAAGACTCTAGTTATGTAGTGAAGCAAAATGTTAAAATAGAAATGGACAGGAAGAGTTGATAAATGGGGAAGGCGTCCTCTACCATCGTTTAAGATAATGTTATTGTGGACTGACAAGTCTAATTATTATTTTTGATAGAATTCATGTCAGGATTATATTCAACTCAAAGTAAATAATAATTATTAGAATGGGGAGAATAATTTTCAATCCTTCATTGTCACTCCTTGTAAACAGAGCCTTAACTTTCTTATTTTATTACCTAGAGCCTGGAGACTGGCAAACTTATGATGGTCGGGGTCTTAAAGGGACATGGTGTAATTTTGGAAATATCATCTCTAATTTGTGTAGCTTAGTTAACTATATTTAGGAATTGACTCTTTTGACTTGTGATTTGATGTTGTTTTCTCACTTGTGAGTAAATTTTCTCTCTTTAACCTATGGTGCAGATAGTTAATTGGAGAACTCATTTGAAATTTCCAGAAGAAGCAAAACTCTCTCCAGAAGCGAAGGATCTAATTAGTAAACTCTTATGCAATGTTGAACAGAGGCTTGGGACCAAGGGTGCAGATGAAATAAAGGTGTTGTGTGGTGTGTTCTGTTCTAAATTTTGATCAACATTAACATATTGAGTTCCTTAAATAGAGTGATAATTAAATTATTGGTTGTTTTGGCTTATTGTTTCTAGGCGCACCCATGGTTCAAGGGAATTGAGTGGGACAAGTTGTATCAAATGAAAGCTGCATTTATTCCTGAGGTCAATGATGAATTGGATACTCAAAATTTTGAGAAGTTTGAAGAGGTACACCAGTAATTCATTTTCTGTATCTATAGCAGAATTGCTTCTGGTACCCTTGTGCTAACTTGTTCTATCTATCTAATTATGGATGGTGTGACAGACTGAAAACCCAATTCAGACGTCATCAAAAGCAGGTCCATGGAGAAAGGTTAGTTTGTCAGACTCCTGATCATGTACTGTTTCTTGAGAACCATTGGAGTTGGGTTTTAATTTTACAGTGACAGAAGTGTTTAGTGTGGCCATTCTATAACTGGCATCTAAATTTTCCTAATATGCTGGAGGATAGGCTCTTTTTTCTGTTGTGGCCTATTCTATCAAATTGATTTTGGGGGGAGTTAGCTGAAGATATTTGATAAGATTTCTGGGTTTTTTTAGACTTTTGTTATTCGTTTGATTTGAAATTGGAGAAGCGGCTTTATTTTAATGCCTGTAATACTCAGCAACTTTTGTAAGTGAAACAAACAAGTCATCTGGTTGGAGACTTAATGTGTCTACTGTTGTCTTTTTTTTAAATAAATAAATGAATAATTTCTTGAATTTTCATTGTGATTCTTACCATTTGGGAATCAGCTTTTGGGGGTAAACAAACATTTGGGGCATGTCAATGGTGTTGGGGATTGTCTCGATTTTCTAAATTGACCCGACGGTCCGGACTGTATGTTGGAATTGGAACAGGGGGGACTCCTTTGCAGGCTGTTTTTCTTGCTATTCTTTTGTTTATTTGGTTCAGGAGGAAAAATAGTTTTTTGCGGCTAGAGAGAAAAAGGTCTGGAGTCTAGCAAAATTCAGTCCTGTTTGGGTTTTTCAACCTAGTTCGTCTTTTCTTGATTCTTAACGACTAGAGCCCTTTTTTTTTTTTTTTCGTTTGGGGAGGGGTGTTAGGCCATTGTTTTCAGATGACCTAATTCTTTTTTAAAGGGAAAGAAATCGGAATGACAGTTATTTAGTACAGACAGACATTGACCTGCAAATCACTCATATATAGGACATTACTAACTAATATGCTACCTATTTGCTGATCTTTTTGTTGTTTGTTTAATGCAGATGTTGTCATCGAAGGATATCAATTTCGTGGGTTATACATACAAAAACTTTGAAATCATTGATGATAATCAATTGCCTGGAATCGGTATATCTCTGCACACCTTTTACAATATTTTTCTCGTGTAGTCAGTCTTGTTAATTTTTATTACATACTTGAAGGAAAAATTTTCAACAGATATTTCTATTTCTATTCTTTCTCACTCCCCCTCTCACTACCCATAAACCAAAGAACAGTATGTTTGTCTCTTCATTACTGGGAGTAATGCAAGTTGCCTCAATGTAGGTTTTTGCTTTGGTGTTCTTGGTTACTCATTGCAACTTTCCTTCGTATTTTCTGGGAAAATGCTATTGTTTAGTCGATTCATACATGTGGAAAGGTAGATTATGTTGACAAATGGCAGATTGTTTCTATCTTCATTTCTTGCGTTCGTGTTTGTCCATGTTGCTTTAGTATGCATATTACTATCTGTGTTTTCTCTAATTAAAGTTCGTGATCAATTTTACGACAGAATAATATTCAATTTTTAGCAAATAATGTTACTGGTTAATGTTAAGATAAATGTTTGTTTAGTTTATACATAACTATATGTGAAAACTTGTGACAAAAATGTGTAGCACAAAAATGTCTGTTGTCAATAGTACATGAAAAGCACTCTCCCTTCTCTTAGATTAGAAATATTGTCTTTTACGACATCCATTTCCGTGGCCGTTTTTAATCATCTTACATGACTTTGTTTGCGGCTGTTTATTAACAGCTGAATTGAAGAAGAAGAGCGCAAAATCTAAAAGACCTTCCATCAAATCTCTTTTCGGTAATTTTCAAGCCCTTAAGAAACCTTCATTTTCTGGTTGCTGCAATTCCATTTTTTGTTCTTGAATTTTCATTTTTTATGCCCATTGTTTCTGTAAAGATTGCCTAATGAACAAATGCCCTTTTAAGTTGTTACTTTGGTCTCCAACTGTAGATAACGAATCGGCAATGGCGACCAATCAACCTGTTCAAGGCAGCTTTTTGAAACTCTTGCCTCCCCAACTAGAAGTCCCCGAGAAACCGATGAGCGCCAATGAAAAGCATTCATGATATAATCCCGTCGTCGGAGGTACTTCCGAAGACCAATCATATGCTTTTTGGTGAGACTGCCCGTTTGTTTTTAACTGCTGCTTTGCATATTTGGGTAAATTTTGGACAGAAGGGGTTTTAGAAGGCAAAGGTCTAATTTGTTGGGAGTGATAAAAAGACGGTCAAACATTGGCTTTTGGATCGTCTGTTTTCCATTGGTCTCTGTAAAATATTTCCATGGAGGTATAGGAGGTTCTTTCCAAACTCAAACTTGTGACTTCTTAATTCTTTTCTTTTATTTATTTCCAACCCCTTCTTTCTTGCAAGATGCAAAGTTTCCTTTGTTCAATTCTGGCATTACTGTTCTTGTAATTAACTTACTGTTGTTGTTGATAGTTGTATCATTTTACATATGGAAATTTTAGATTCATATTAACATGCTTTCTCTCTCTCTACTCATCTCATTAGTTCATGACTTCTATAACTCAAGTGATTCGGTACCTTCGAAAGTTCTATTTTAGACTCCGTGCCTTAGTTAAATTTTGATACCATTCTGCCTAAAAAAAAATTGAGTTTTCAAAGCTAACACTTTTCGTTCTTGAGATTTGAATTTAGTTTTTGTTTAGACGTGTAGGTTTCAAAAGTGACATGTTTGGTTCTTAAAGTTTGAAATTGGTCATGGTATAAAAAAAAGAAAAAAAAAACCAACTCATTTTTAAAATATATTTTAGTTGTGTTGTCATTCCATTATATCAACTGGCAAACTTTAAGGACCAATCAAAAATCAAATTCAAATCTCGGAGATCGAGTATCACTTTAAAACTAAATAAAGACTAAAGTCAAACATTAAGAGTTGAAAGTATTCATTTTAAAAATTCAAAGACTAACCCTTTGGTAGGAACCAGGAAAGTTAAACAAATGATTTTAAATTATGTGATTTGAAATTCGAGAAATGATTTAATTTTTTTTTTATCTCGTTTAGGAGAAAGATTTGAAAAGAATATATTTAGAATTTTGTGTTTGGATGATAACCGAAGAAGAAAAGAAAATAAGAAGTTTACTAATATAGGCTTTTAATTCTCATTTATTAATAGAAAATTAAAATTTAACAAAGTTAAATAAGTAATTTACCTCCAAATCCTATGAAATCATGCAAAATCTGATGTTTTAATTAGGAAATTTTTTTACATAAAAACATGATTGATTTCAAATCATTTTTTAAGTATATTTTACTCATTGTTGTTTTAGTATGAATTGAGGTTTGAATGAGAGTTAAAACGCCAACTGAGTATGAAATCATTTTTTGAAGAGCCGATTTTACTACATGAATAAAATCATCTCTTTAAAAAATTGATTTCTAAAATAGTATAAAACGATTGTGGTACAGTGGTTGATTTCTAATGTGACATGACTCATCAACTAAAATCATCTCTCGTACAACGATTTCTATCACATTATTGAATAAAACTATCTTTTGAAATGACGATTTTTCAATCAATAATTTTTTAAATCGTTTGAAAAACAACAATTTTCTTAAATATAGTTTGAGAAAATTATTTTCGTAAATTCATATTAAAATAACTTCTCAAAAAAAAAAAAAAAAAAACAATATTTTAAAACTTACCTTGGTAATGGTAACCAAAGTTATTTCCTCGGTGAACTCAAAAAAAAAAAAAAAGTTATTTTCTCGGTGAGTTTTTTGTTTTTTTTCCCATGCAAAAAAGAATGTTATGTATGAACTTTTTTTTTTAAAACTAATTTAAAAAATAAATGGTTTTAAAAAGGCTAAATTTTAAAAAATACCCTTGAACTTTGTCTCTCGTTTAAAAAATACCCTTATTTTTTCATTGTCTTTTATAAAGATTTCAAAACTAATATTGAAGTAGAAAATTCATTAGAATGTTCAACGTGACGAAATGTCGTTCTTTCAGACTTAATCCAGACAAGCATTTCAGTCACTGCTACCTTCTAGGTCACCGACATATCGACTTTCTATTCAACATTCTATCGGCTTTCTACTCCAATGATAATTTTATTTTATTTTTTATTTTATTGAGTTCAACAACATACTCCAAGGATAGTTTTGGATAGCTTTTTTTAAACTACTTAAGCAAACAATATTGTTTTAATGAGGGAAAACGCCAGTGGAGCAAGTAGGCGATTTCACCACGTGTATTTATTTATTTTTTGATGTCTAAACTAGTAAAAAAAATGAATGTGGTAGAGTGATGTTTTTCTTGCTTGCTTGAGAACGAAGGTCATGATCAATTTAATCCCAACAATCCACATTTTTTTTTCCTTTTTTACTTTTCTCTTGATATTCCCTTTCTCTTTAATGAATGTTCTCCACTTTCTTCAAACTAATAATCTAAATTTTATTGGATAACTATTTAGTTTTTTATTTTTAAAAAGCTTATAAATACTACTTCCACCTATAGGTTTCTTTGTTTTGTTATCTACTTTTTACAAATATTTTAAAAATTCAAGCTAAGTTTTAAAAACTTAAAGAAAGTAGTTTTAAAAAACTTGTTTTTGTTTTTAGAATTTGACAAAGAATTTAGATGTTTTTTTAAGAAAGATGAAAACCATTATAAAAAAATTGTGCGAAAATAAGTACAATTTTTAAAAACCAAATAGTTATCAAACAAGACCTTAACATTCAACATTATGAAAGTGTTACAACCTAGACTAGATACAAGGTCGACCGAACAATCACTACATATCAAAAAAGAATTTCATTAGATTTTTGGAGAGATCATCTTTTGAAGAGACAAATTCTGACATGACATGCCACATCAACTAAAATCATCTCTTCAAAAGAATTTCACCGCGTCGTTGAATAAAATTCTCTCTAAAAGGTGATATGACTTCTCAAATAATAATGGTTTTTTGAACTAGTTTTGAACTCGAACAACAAAAATATTCTTAAGAATAGTTTGAGAAAGGAATATATTTTTGTAAATTCATATTAAAATAAAAATATTTTTACACTTACTATTCCAATAAATATAACTATATCTTAAATGTCTTACGACCCAATAAACTTGTAATTTAACATCGGTAGAATCATTTTTAAATACGCAACAAAATAAATTTGTGATAAATATCACATTTAAGAAATGTTAAATGTATCAAATGGTCCCTAGTTTTTAGGTTATTTGCAAATTTTCATTCTTTTAAAATTCTAAAATTTTCAATTAAGTCATTCTATTAAAAAAAAATTAAAATTTGTTAATGAAAAGATTGTATAATAGGAAAGTTTACATTGTTATTTTCTAGGTTAAAAAATATATTGGTTAATCTAGTCCCTACAATTTAAAATTGCAACGGCTTTAAGCCATTTTTGAACTTTATACCAATAATAAAAGAGCATGTAGCCCTCTTCTTCTCTCTCGAGGTGCAAAATGTTGTCGAATGGATGTTTCAGTGTCGGGTGGGGAGAACGACATGTAGTCCACAGGTATGATAAATCAGACAGTACGAGTACGACGAAGTCCAATAGCAAGAGGGCACGTGGCTTTCGTTGGCGGTGTACTTATCATATCCCTTTATCCGACAAATATTTTTTTAGGTACCAAAACTTTTTTTTTCCATCTTTTCTAAAAAAAAATTGAGCTCTAAAGAAAAAAAAAAGAGGACCAATCAAAGTCTCCCTCGTGTACTTCTCTTTGGTTGTTGGAGATTATGTGAGATTTCAAAACATAATAAAATTTAAATGAATTATGTTGTTTATTGTCACATGAAAGAGAATGAATTAAAATCTAAAGTGATTTCAAATTATGTTTTTAAGTAAAAAATTCTCATTATTAAAATAGTCGGATTTGATGGCATTTCATAAAATTTGGAGGTAAATTATTATGGATTAAATTTTATTGAACCTCTGTAGAGATTAAAAGCCTATATTAGTACGCCAACATGAGCATAACTCAACTGACATAAAATATATATTATCGACCAAGAGATCAGAGATTTGAATCCCTCATCTTACATATTATTAAAGAAAAAAACCTATATTAGTATACTTTTTATTTTCTTTTCTTTTCCCACTACCATCCAAATATAAAAATTTTGGACTTGTCTAGAATGATTTTAAAAGTGCTTAATTATATTCATTTCAAACCATTCTCATTCCAAACAAGATAAATAATTTAAAAATATTTTTTAAACTTTCTCGATTTCCATACGGAGGGTAAAATTTCAATGGATAGTTTCAATAATCTCTTTTTATGATCTTTTTATTCATCGGGAAAAAAAGATCAAGTTTTGCCCTTAAATTTGGCTAAGTTGTATCAATTTTGTCCCAACATTTCAATTTTATCAAATAGTCCCTTAGACTTAAGCTTGGATAAGTGTTGCAATTTTTACCTTAAATTGAAAAGTTTTTCAATATTTTCCTTACACAACAAATTCGAATGTGTTACACAACACCTTAAACTATAGTTTGGTTTTTATTTGAAAAATTATTAAAAAAAAACTCATGTACGTTCAATGAATTATAAATAAAATACATGTCTGGTACAAAATTAATAGGATTTTGGAGAAAAGGATAATAAAGCTATTTTTTTTTTATTTGTAAGTTTTGATAGAAATATTCAAGGGCCTAGTTTGTCCATCTATCAAACTTAATTATGTGAAAAGCTTGATTTTCATGGCAACTAGTGAAGTTTTTTTTAGAGATTTTATATTGCTTTTTGTTAAAATTAATGGTTGAATTAGTGAAAATTGAACAGAAGGTAAAATTTTTAACATTATCTAATTCTAGGGTTAAATTTGATGAAACGTTGAAAGTTTAGGGTGAAATTTCATATACCTTACCAAGTTTAGGGGGTAAAATTTGATTTTTTTTCTTTATTTATTTTAGGTTAAATATATGTTTCAGTCTCAATATTTTAGGATGTTTCTTTCTTCCAATTTAACTCATATGGTTTAAAAAGTTTCAATTTAGTTTCTATGTCTTAACATTTTTCAATTATACATTTTTTGTTGATGAGTGTTAAATTTGACTGAAAATAAACCTATATGACATAAATCATGATACTAAAATAAACATTTTTAACATCGAATAAGTACCAAATTGAAGAAAACTTGAAAGCTCAAGAATTAAAAACAAACACTTTGAAAGTTGGAACCAAAATAAAATAATTTTAAAAGTTCAAAAATTAAAATAAGATTTTAAACGAAAAAGCAACCATACAAATTAGATTAAAAAAGAAAGTAAGAAAGTACATCATTATCAAATGAATTTTAAAATCTTTGAATTTGGTATGACATTTTAGGATATTATATATAAAATGTATATTAAGAAAAAATAGGTGAGACAAGTACCAAATCTGGTCTCTCATTGATATTTCACCATCATTCCTCCCCAAGAACTTTTATTTCAAATTAGAAAGCAAATAAAGTTGATTAGAAATTTCCCCTTTTAAATGTTTTTTTAAAAAAAAAAAAAAATCCCCTTTTAAGAAAAAGGCTTTAATTGATATATATTATATATTTTTCAACCACATAATCACCCTATCTACCTATTTTGAAAAAGCGGTATGCAAAGTAGAGATATTTTGCACCTCCTTTTCAATCCCCATTTTCAACTTTAATAAATAATAATAATTTAAAATAATAGTATATTTTGGGGTGAAATATATTTTGATGTATGAAATTTAAACTTAGCAAATAAATGTGGGGTGGAGATTTAACTTTTTAGAGTAGATGCCTTGGCCAATGAACTATATGCTCATGTAGAGATGTTTATTTTTTTCATGGAGACTATTCACAAACGGGATGGGACAAAATCGACCTACCTCTGTCTCCATCGATGGATGTTTTATATATGTGTGCAAGGAAAAAACTCTAAACTTAATATATTGTTGCAATATTTTTACATTTTAGGATTTATTTGTATGGATAATTTGATATTTAAGCTCTTGTATTTTAGTTTATTTGAACAATTTTTTCTATAACATATTTGGATTAAAGTTAAATATTATATTTGTTTTTATTAGAAAGTTCCCATTTAATTGGAAATTTTCCTAGAAAAAATCATTTGATTGAGAATTTAGTTTTTATTTAAAAATAAATAAATAAATAAACAGGGACTAGTTTTCCATAAGGAATCCTCACCCAATTTCTGTGAAATTGGAGAGAAGCTAAGGGTAGGTTGTGGTTAGGTGAGTGGGTGTCAACTAAGCCTAAACAACTTAGATTGGATGTGGAGATCCATAGCCTAATGTAACATAAACTTCGAATTCCTTGCAGAAAAAGCAAGAACGAAAAATGAAATGGGTGGCGGAGATGGAAAATTTATTTCCGTCCCACTCCTACGAAAAAATGTTGGGAAGAATGCATAGCTCATTTTATCTATACTGTTAGGATAAGAATATATATATATATATATATATATATTTGTGAAAAAAAGAAAATAAAAGAAAAGGAGTATATCTTGGTAAAAATTAATTAACCAAATCAAATATGTGAAATTTTAGTAAAATTAATTAGAGCAAATATCTTATTGACTAATTAATTCACCAAATCAAATATTTGAAAATTTGGTGTTTTTAATTAAGCAAAATATATTCTTTTATTTGGGAATGAAATTTCATTAATGGGCAAATCAAAATTTTAATTTTTTTGGAAGGATTAACTCAATCATTTATTTGTTTCTATTTGGGTGTTATTTGATAATATTTTGTTTTATTGTCTTCAATTTTAGTTTTATTTTATTCTTTTCCTTAATTGAAATTGGAGTTTGGGCTATAAAAAGGGTGGAGACCATCTCTTTCAGACACAAAATTTATTTCTCCCTCAAATCTCTCCCACATCTCTCTCTCCATAAAATCTCCATCTCCCTCACATTTTTGGACTCCAACATACACATTTTTTTGCAAAAAGAGAAAATCTTCTTCTTTTCGCTCCCCCACTCACGTTTTTGAACTCAAACATACATTTTTTTCAAAGCAAAAAGAGAAAATCTTCGTTTTTCCTCTCTCCACTCAACCAACTAATCTTCCCCAAAGTAACTTGCGGCGATTTCTTCTCTCCAGTAATACTACCCTTTATACAACGGTAATTTTTCTTTAAAGATAGGTGAGCATTCTATTTTCATTTATTTATTTTTTTTAATGTTTCCTTCCTTTAATCAATTGGTTTCCTTAGCATGCTTCCTTAAAGATAAGAAATTTTTTGTTTAGTCTAAGTTTGTTTGTTTGTTTGTTTGTTTTTTTTTTTTTTTGTAAAATAAAAGCACGTTTAGATATTCTTTGTTTGCTAATATCGTGTTTTAAAGTTTAGTATATAGGGCATTGCACGAGTAAATTCTAAGTTATTTTTTTTAGCATAGAAATTACACGCATGTTTTTTTTATTTTTTTATTTTTATAATTCTTGCATGCTAATCTAGCTAGGAACTTAGAGTTATTTGTCATTTGAGTTTGTGTTTTAGATTTGTGAATTATTGTATTTATTATTTATGCACATTTATGTTTAGTCCATAGTTTTTTTTTTAGACTCTAATTCGAAATAAGAAAATTTTCCGACGATGGAACCTTAAATATTTGGGAGGCCGATAATTTGAGGTTCTTGAGGTGAAAAGTTAATATCACGGGATGCCGTGATTTGATTTTAATAGTTTTCATAAAAGAGTACAATCCGTGTTTAATAGAGTTTTTCCTATTTTGCAATTATTCTCTTTTAATGAAATGATCCATTTTTATTTAAAAAAAAAAATAAAAAAATCTTAAAATCTTTTCCTAAAAAGTTTTTTATTTTTTTTAAGGGAAGTGCTTCAAAAAGGAAAAATATTTGATTTTTCTAAAATTGAAGTTTTCCTTATTTAAAAAAAATATCTTTTATAAAAAATAAAAAAAATATTTTCATAAAAAACATTTTTATAAAGAAAAGTTCTTTTTAGGAAACTTTGACTTTTTTAATTTTGAAGTTTTCCTTCTTAAAAACAAAAACAAAAAACAAAAAACAAAAATCATTATAAAAAAAATACTAAAAAAATGGAAACTTTGTTTTTTTTTTTTAAAAAAAAAAAATCCCATTAATTATCTTTTCAAAACTTTAAATCAAATCTAATTTTTTTTTCCATAAAAATGTTACTCCTTTAAAAATAAAACAAAATAATGAAGAATTTCATTCAAAAGAATTCTTTTCTCACACATGTTTTTTAAAATTAATAAACCAAACTTTTGCCCTTTTTAAAAAAAAAACTTTCCTATGATGGAAATTAGAAATTAGCTATTGATTCTCCAATAATCTTGAGGTGATGAATTTATTTTGGGATGCCAAATCAAATTCAAATAAACTTTGAATGGATTTATGTCACCCATAATTATTGCTCATTATTTAATTTAAGAATAGTGATCAATAAAACATGGGACATTTAAAAATTAAAATAAAATATATTTTTTTCTACAAAGGTCATTTTCTTTTAGAATAACACAAGAAAAGTAAAATTCCGTTCATTGAATGAGTGTTGCAGGGTGTTAATACCTTCCCCATACACAAGTGACCCCCGAACCTTAAATCTTTTTATTCCCAGACTATTTTAGCAAATTTTGGGTGCTCAGTCACACCCTCTAAATAAAGACTGGTGGAGACTCCATGTTCCTCCTTTGAAAATAAAGTTGGCAGCTCTGCGTTGCAAACCCGTAGCGACATCTTGGCGACTCCACTGGGTATTTCAACTTTTAAGCGGGTCAATTTTATTTTTTGTGTTATTGTTTTGTATATATGACCTTATGTATTGCATTTTTCTTTTTAAATTTTGTAAATACACACGTACACAAGGCTTCTACCCGGGCCTTACCATTATGATTAGAATCGAGGATGAGTAATGGCGACCTTCGTGGAGCTATGACTCCCGTGTAGGCACATGAAAACCCTCACTCAAGTCGACCTTATTCAGGATGCTGATAAGGGTGCCTCTAATTTTTCTTGAATAAAGAAGAAATCGATGACAACTTGGGGACCTTTATCCTTTAGACAATAAACCACACAGATTGTGTTTTGTTTTATTTATATGTAGTTGTTTAATTGCTTAGTTGTTTTCTTTTCTTATTCTTGTTTTATCCCATCATGTCTATATCTTTGATTTTATTTATTTATTTCTCATCATACTTGCATAAACATATTTGGTTGCTTTCCTTAGATATTTTCTTATCATCTCATTTCCTAGTTGTGCAAAACAGGAAAACTAAGGAGTTTTTAGAAAAATGTCTCAATCTTCATTATTGAAAGTATAGATTGATTTTGCTGCATCCAACACTAGGACTCCTATGGAAGGAAAGTGGGTCACAATTGAAAGCCAGAATCTCGTACGCGAGTGGCTCGAGAAAGTACAAGAGAAATCATGAACAAAACCATTAAAAGAAATATTTGATAAATCCCCAGCAACATATGCTTTCAATTATGCCAATTGAAATGCTAGAAAACTAAAAGAAGTTTGGGAAGAATTCAGTCTAGAGAAAAAATCGCATTCACTATCAAATATGGACACATTGCTAATCTCTTGGACCTTCAAGTCGATACAAATGTCTTGGCAGCCACTCTACACTTATAGAACCCTATCTGCAAATGTTTCATGTTTAATACAATGATGTGGCACCCACCATCGAGGAGTATCAAGAACTACTTCAAATGCCAGTCATGTTCGAAGCAAAGCTATATTTTTAAGACAAAATATTGACTGGTAAGAGGGCTTTGGTGAAAATTGCTGGTAATCTGACTGCCAGTGAGGTGGAACATCAGTTTAAGGATAAGGGTGCAAGTGTAGGAATACCCTTAGATTATCTCATAAGGCCAACTTGACAATACAAGAATGAAGGGTAAGGTTTGGAGCTTTTCGCACTATGCATATTCGGGACAATCTTGTTCCCAATCTCTAGGGATACGTGGATGTGAAGGTTGTTAAGTTGTTCCTGCAAGTCCAACATGGTATTAATCCAATCATACCAATTCTTGCTGAAACAATACAGTCATTGAACTTCTGCAAAACACAAGGAAAAGGTAGATTTATTGGTTGCTCTCCTTTATTGTATATTTGGCTGATGAGTCATTTGAGATGTTCGCCAGAATTCGGCTACTCACAGGTGAAATTTTCCAGCCCGTGGAACCTTGCTAGAGATCCGATCACTGAATTCAGGACATCATAGCGTAAAGTAAATGCTATAAGTAAGGAATCATGGATAGTGTTTCTAGAAAATTTAGAAGTTGAGAATGTGATATGGAAAGCCATGTGGATGCCTTTGAAACCAATAACTTACAAGTGTGGAAATTTCCATAATGTTCCATTATTAGGCACATGAGGAGGCACCAATTATAATCCTTTTTTAATCCTACGACCAATGTGGATCGAACAGTTTATTCCAGTAATACATGACTTAGGAGATTTCGACTTTGGATACGAGTTAGAGAGTTCTGGACAAAGGGGGCTGCGAGAAATAAAAGCCTGAAAGGAGATAAAAAAGGTCAACATCGAGAGGCAAAGTGAGACAACCACACCAGTTTACAAGTTGTGGTATGAGACTCATCGAATGACCCACATAATTCAAAAAAGGAAAAGGTTTCTAAGCCAGGATGTAGATGAGCATGCTTGTTTGAAAGCTACAAATCTATCACTCCACCGAAGAATGAGAAGTTACTGCAAGAGATAACTCAATGGAAGCAACAAGCTGCAGAAACATAGAGAAACCTGATCGAAACAAGAAGGTTGTTGAAGAACCAAATCATGCTCGAGAAAGAGGGTCAAGAGTTAGACTTTGAAAATAGGTAGCTAGAAAAAAAGGCCAGAAGGATGAAGAATGAAAAGGATGCTTTACAAAGGATTTTGAAAGAGAAGAATGCACGAATTATTTACCTAGAATGCAGTATTGTCTCCCTCCAAAAATTTGTTTCTGAATTAAATACTTCAATTGATGCACGAACTATGCAAATCATTGAGTCCGAATTCAACAACTGTCCTGAATTCAGTGATTATTAGCAACTTTCCACGGGCTGGAAAATTTTACATGCGGGTAGCCGAATTCTGACAGACACCTCAAATGACTCATCAGCGAAATATACAATAAAGGAGAGCAACCGATAAATCTACCTTTTCCTTGTGTTTTGCAAAAGTCCAATGACTGTATTGTTTCAGCAAGAATTGGTATGATTAGATTAATACCATGTTGGACCTGCAGGAACAACTTAACAACCTTCACATCCACGTATCCCTGGAGATTTGAGAACAAGATTGTCCCGAATATGCATAGTGCGAAAAGCTCCAAACCTTACCCTTCATTCTTGTATTGTCGAGTTAGCCTTATGAGATAATCTAAGGGTATTCTTACACTTGCACCCTTATCCTTAAACTGATGTTTCGCCTCACTGGCAGTCAGATTACCACCAATTATCACCAAAGCCCTCTTACCAGTCAATATTTTGTCGTAAAAATATAGCTTTGCTTCGAACATGATTGGTATTCGAAGTAGCTCTTGATACTCCTCGATGGTGGGTGCCACATCGTTTGTATTAAATATGAAACATTTGCAGATAGGGTTCTAGAAGTGCAGAGCGGCTGCCAAGACATTTGTATCGACTTGAAGGTCCAAGAGATTAGCAATGTGTCCATATTTGATAGTGAATGCGATTTTTTCTCTAGAGTGAATTCTTCCCAAAATTCTTTTAGTTTTCTAGCATTTCGATTGGCATAATTGAAAGGATCTGTTGCTGGGGATTGATCAGATCTTTCTTTTAATGGTTTTGTTTCTGATTTCTCTTGTACTTTCTCGGACCACTCGCGTACGAGCTTCTGGCTTTCAATTGTGACCAGTGACTTTCCTTCCATAGGAGTCCGAGTGTTGGATGTAGCAAAATCAATCTATATTTTCAATAATGAAGATTGAGAATTTTTCTAAAAACTCCTTAGTTTTCCTTTTTTGCACAACTAGGAAATGAGATGATAAGAAAATCTTTGAGGAAAGCAACCAAATATGTTTATGCAAGTATGATGAGAAATAAATAAATAAAATCAAAGATATAGACATGATGGGATAAAACAAGAATAAGAAAAGAAAACAATTAAGCAATTAAACAACTACATATAAATAAAACAAAACACAATTCGTGTGGTCTATTGTCTAAAGAATAAAGGTCCCCAAGTTGTCCTCGATTTCTTCTTTATTCAAGAAAAATTAGAGGCACCCTTATCAGCATCCTGAATAAGGTCGACTTGAGTGAGGGTTTTCATGTGCCTACACGGGAGTCATAGCTCCACGAAGGTCGCCACTACTCATCCTTGATTTTAATCCTAATGGTAAAGCCCGGGTAGGAGGCTTGTGTATGTGTGTGTTTACAAAATTTAAAAAGAAAAATGCAATACATAAGGTCATATATACAAAACAATAACACAAAAAATAAAATTGACCCGTTTAAAAGTTGAAGTCCCCAGTGAAGTTGCCAAGCTGTCGCTATGGGTTTGCGACGCGGAGCTGCCGATTTTATTTCCAAAAGGAGGAACATGGAGTCGCCACCAGTCTTTATTTAGAAGGTGTGATTGGGCACTCAAAATTTGCTAAAATGGTCTACGAATAAAAAAGATTTAAGGTTCAAGGGTCACTTGTGTATGAGGAAGGTATTAGCACCTCACAACATTCGTTCAATGAACGAGATTTTACTTTTCTTGCTTTATTTAAAAAGAAAATGACCTATTTTTAAATGTTTCATGTTTTATTGATCACTATTCTAAAATTAAATAATGAGCAATAATTATGGGTGACATAAAGCTATTCAAAATTTATTTGAATTTGATTTGGCATCCCAAAATAAATTCATCACCTCAAGATTATTGGAGAATCAATGTCTTGAATTTTCATTTTCCATCATAGGAAAGTTTTTAAAAAAAAAAAAAAAAAAGGGCAAAAGTTTGATTTATTAATTTAAAAAAACATGTGTGAGAAAAGAACTCTTTTTAATGAAATTCTTCATTATTTTGTTTTATTTTTAAAGGAGTGACATTTTTATGGAAAAAACAATTTTAGATTTGATTTCAAGTTTTGAAAAGATAATTAATGGGATATTTTCAAAAAATACCAAAGTTTCCTTTAAGAAATTTTTTTTTTTTGTATTTTTTTATGATGATTTTTTTTATTATATATATTTTTGTGAAAAAAATAAAATAAAAGAAAATGAGAATATCTTGGTAAAAAATAATTAGCCACATCAAATATGTGAAATTTTGGTAAAATTAATTAGAGCAAATATCTTATTGACTAATTAATTCACAAAATCAAATATTTGAAACTTTGGTGTTTTTAATTAAGCCAAATATATTCTTTTATTTGGGAATGAGATTTCATTAATGGACAAATAAAATTTTGAATTTTTTGGAAGGATTAACTCAATCATTTATTTGTTTATATTATTTGGGTGTTATTTGATAGTATTTTGTTTTATTGTCTTCCATTTTAGTTTTATTTTATTCTTTTCCTTAATTGAAATTGAGGTTTGGGCTATAAAAAGGTTGGAGACCATCTCTTTTGGACACATAATTTCTTTCTCTCTCAAATCTCTCCCACATATGCTCTCTCCCTCCACAAAATCTCTCTCTTTCTCACTCACGTTTTTGGACTCCAACATACACATTTTTTTAAAGCAAAAGGAGAAAATTTTCTTCTTTCCGCTCCCTCACTCACGTTTGTGGACTCCAACATACATTTTTTTTAAAACAAAAAGATAAAATCTTCTTCTTTCCTCTCTCCACTCAACCGACTAATCTCCCTAAAGTGACTTGCGGCAATTTCTTCTTTCCGGTAATACTACCCTTTATACAACGGTAATTTTTCTTTAAGATAGGTGAACATTATGTTTTCATTTATTTTTTTATGTTTCCTTCCTTTACTCAATTGTTTTCCTTAGCATGTTTCCTTTAAGATAAGAAATTTTTTGTTTAGTCTAATGTTTTTTTTTTTTTTTTTGTTTTTTTTTTGTTTTTGTTTTTGTAAAATAAAAGCACGCTTAGATATTCTTTGTTTGCTAATATCGTGGTTTAAAGTTTAGTATATAGGGCATTGCGCTAGTAAATTCTAAGTTGTTTTTTTTAGCATAGCAATTACAAGCATGTATTATGTTTTTTTTAATTTTTTATTCTTGCATGCTAATCTAGCTAGGAACTTAGAGTTATTTGTCATATGAGTTTTTGTTTTAGATTTGTGAATTCTTTTATTTATTATTTATGCACATTTATGTTTAGTCCATAGGTTTTTTTTAGACTCTAATTCAAAATAAGGAATTTTTCGGACGATGAAACCTTAAACCTTTGGGAGGCCGATAATTTGAGGTTCTTGAGGTAAAAAATGAATATCACGGGATGCCGTGATTTGATTTTAATATTTTTCCTAAAAAAATACAATCTGTGTTTTATAGAGTTTTCCTATTTTGCAATTATTCTCATTTAATGAAATCCTCCCTTTTTGTTTTTTTTTTTTAAAAATTGTTTCATAATTTTTTTTAAAAAAAAAAATTCTTAAAATCTCTTCCTAATTTTTTTTTAAAAAAAAGGGAAGTTCTTTAAAAAGGGAAAATATTTGATTTTTCTTAAATTGAAGTTTTCCTTATTTGAAAAAAAAAAAAAACTCTCTTTTATAAAAAATAAAAAAAAATTCATAAAAAGTATTTTTATAAAAGAAAGTTCTTTTTAGGAAAATTTGACTTTTCTAATTTTGAAGTTTTCCTTCTTAAAAAAAAAATCATCATAAAAAAAATACAAAAAATATTTTCTTAAAGGAAACTTTGGTTTTTTTTTTTTTTTTTTTTGAAAATATCCCATTAATTATCTTTTCAAAACTTTAAATCAAATCTAAAATTGTTTTTTCCATAAAAATGTCACTCCTTTTAAAATAAAACAAAACAATGAAGAATTTAATTAAAAAGAATTTTTTTCTCACACATGTTTTTTTAAATTAATAAACCAAACTTTTGCCCTTTAAAAAAAACTTTCCTATGATGGAAATTAAAAATTCAAGATATTGATTCTCCAATAATCTTGAGGTGATGAATTTATTTTGGGATGCCAAATCAAATAAATTTTGAATGGCTTTATGCCACCCATAATTATTGTTCATTATTTAATTTAAGAATAGTGACCAATAAAACATGGGACATTTAAAAATAAAAATAAAAATATTTTTTTTCTACAAAGATCATTTTCTTTTAAAATAACACAAGAAAAGTAAAATTTTGTTCTTTGAACGAGTGTTGTGGGGTGCTAATACATTCCCCATACACAAATGACCCCCAAACCTTAAATCTTTTTATTCCCATACCATTTTAGCAAATTTTGGGTGCCCAGTCACACCCTCTAAATAAAGATTGGTGGCGACTCCATGTTCCTCCTTTTGGAAATTTTGGTTTAATTCCTTTTACATATTTTGTATTTCTTTTAGCGGAGTAAAATAGGTTATAAAAAATTCTTAAGGTTTTTTTTTCAAAGAAAGATTTGTTGAAAAATATAAATTAATTTTAAAATAGTCTGATGCAAACTTGTGACAAAGGTGGAAATGAATCTCATAAATTGTGATACAATTGAATTTGGAATTAATTATGCAAATGTAATTGTTTTTTTGGAAGTGCTTTTGAAATAAGTAAATGGAAATTTTATTGATGAGATTTTTTTTTTCTTTTACCACTCTTTGACTCAGTAGAAAGACTCAAAGGTGAAATTTTATAAAATTAAGAAATTTCTTCTATCTTGTCAAACTAGCATTGAACAAAGGTATAACATATGGATTAATAAGTCCACCCTAGTACTCCATTAATAAAAATAGTTAGTAGAGGAGAAGAAGTACACTACACCCAAAAGTGTTTTGATTACAAACAATTTAGTAAAAAGTGCTTAATAATAAACTACTTTACTTTATGAAGCAACAATTAGGAAAGTGGTAGAGTAATAAAAAAGGAAGGAAAGAGTAAGTACTAACCAAGATTGTATTTATTTAATGCAGACCGTTTTCTCCTCTAGTTTTCGTAGTTTTTGAGTAAGTTTACTCTTGATCTCCTCTTTCTCCCTTATGATCTCCTCAAGTTTCTTCATGATTTTCTGTTTCTTCCTTAGGATCTCTTTCAACTTCATTTTCTCAAGCTCAATCATTGAAAATTTCTCTAGCATAATTTTTTCAAGCACAATTATCATTTCTGCCTTGTGACACATCTCAACATCCACAAAATTAGCAGATACAAACTTTGTATTATGATGGTTTATATTGCACAAACAAATACAATGACAATGAACACATTGCTGCTCTTTTATACACATACATGTGAGAGAGAGGCTAATTAAAATAACAAAAAAAAAAATCCTATAATTTGTTTACAAGTGCATAAAGTCAGGCAACCAATTCCTCCTTATTTGTAGCATAAGAAAGTTGGAGTCCAAGTCTTTTGGCATTTTTAAAAGGATTTTTGCAATTTTCGTTGTCTATAAATATTCAAGCCTATCTCAGTTTTGCGTTTGGCTCCCTTTTAGTCTATGAATTTTCAAACTCAACAAATTTGCCTTTGAGTTTTGAATTTAGTTTCATTTTCTCTCATATGTGTAATTTATCAATTTTAGTTGTCTTTTGTTCTATTCAAGTGTTCTAGTTCAATTCTGGTTGACTAGAAGTGTTAAATTAAATTTTAAAGTTGTTAAATTGTTCTAATTGAAAGGATTTCTCTTCCTTGATACACTCCCTTTTTGTAGCCTTCCTTATAGATTTTTATTTGAATTAAACTAACAACTCTCCCTTTTTGTAGCATTTTTTTTGGAATCAATAGTTTTTTAGTTGTAATTTTTTCTCCTTAATATGTTGCTTTTTGTTAACCACTATTTTAGATAGAATAAACTCATAAATATCTAGCAGGGGTATTTTTATCTTAATGCAATTAGTAGAAATTAGTTAAAAACAACTTTAGTCATATTTGCAAATTAAAACTTGTTTAGACATCTTTTTGTTGCCCCAATTAAAAATAGGTGCCACGTCACCTTCTGTTTGGACTAACGAAAAATTGGATGGAATGACCAACAATGTAACTAAATACAAAACTTAAAGGTAAATTTGTTGAGTTTGAAAACTCAGGAACCAAAAGGGAACCAAACGCAAAACTCAGGGACCACAAAGGTATTTTTTCCTATTTTAAAATATTGTCGATTAAAATACATTTTGGTCACTGTACTTTGGGTCTCGTATCATTTTAGTTCACATACTTTCAACTGTTGTAGTCCCTATACTTTAAATAAATCTTAAAATTGGTCCTTATTGTTAGTTCGAAGTTAATTTTTATCGAACTTGAAAAATAATAATAATAATAATTTTCATTAAAAAAAACACAATATAAATATGTTTCCAAAATGTATAGAGAGAAGACTAATAGAAACTAATTTTTTTTTAAAAAAAAGTTAACAATAAACTAATAGTTGGTACTAATTTTAAGATTTATTGAAAGTATAATGACTAAATTTGGACATTTGGACATTTGAAATTACAATGACTAAAATAGAATAAGTCTCAAAGTATATGAACCAAAATGGTATTTTAATCTAGTTTGAATAAGGCTAAATGTATCCAAACAATCCTACCAAATCACATGTCAAAAAGTTTTAATCTCATTTTCATTTTTTTTTATTTATTCATTTTTTTAAAAAAAAAAACATTGTATAAAAAGATAATTTATAAATAATGTTCATAAATTATTGACTAGCTAATTAATAATATTATATATACATAAGGGTTTGAAGCTACATGTGGTAAATTAGGTGTGTGTTAGATTTTTAAACGATTTAAATTTCACTAAATGATTTAAGGAAATTTAATGATAAAGACAAATATTTTTTTTATGCACATTTTTTTTTAGTTCAACATTTTTTTTACACAAAGTTAGATTAAAATAAAGCATTTGCGTTTTACTAAGAAACAGAAAGTGCATTCGAAAGTTCTAAAATGCAGAATTAAATTTTAGAGATTTAAAAAAACATATATCAAATATTTTGTTCTATAAAGATAATTTAACGTATAAAGACTTTGACTTAGAGTACTTATTGATGTGAGAATATTCTCTGATGCTTTAGTCAGTGCTTAAATTGAAGTGGTATCAAACTAAATAAGGATAGTATTGTGTATATTTGTAGTAAGATGGGAATGTTTCTAGTACTACCGTAGTATAGAAAATTTTTCATACTACCTCCATTCATTTGTTTGCCATAAAAGAAACATTTAAGAATGGTGTAGGGTTCATGAAATAAAAACAATATATCATATAATGACATATCAAATACTGAATGAAAAGAGTATATACTACTACAGTATTGGAAAACTTTTCTTAGTGGGATGGCCCCTTCTATTTATATTCTTCCCCTTTGTCTTATTGTGAATATCATACTTGGCATGACAACAAGAATTAAGGAAAAAGGTGATGCACGCCTTGGTTCGGTTGATACCGGACTCAATAGGCTGCTTTCCTTGTCCTATTTGATTGTTCCTCCTCGGCTCAATCCATCACCTTGGTGGGCCTTGTCGGGGACTTAGTCGCATGCACGATCCACGTGCCTTTGGGTGGCCTACATAGACAATGGGACTGTAGGCCTCTAATCCTACCCATAATAGTACCTATTTTAAGTTTAAATTTCTACCCTTCCTTGCATTTATGAAAAAGACAATTCCAACCTTTCATTATCGAAAATTAATTTTTCAATTATATTATTGACTAGATGAATAATAAATATAGGGTAGTAACCCTAATGTTAAAACAACGCATTGCACTTTCTTATGAATCATTCATAGTATTATGTCAAATAGAACTTGCCTACATGTACCCAGTGGCGGATCCAGAACTTTATGCCCGAGGGTGCACAAGTTCATATTAGGTTAAATTACGGGTTTAGTCTCTGAACTCTTAAATTTGTTTCTATATCATCTTTGAATGTTAAAAAAGTGTCTAATATGTCTCCAAAATTTCAATTTTGTGTCCAATAAATTTTTGAAATTTTAATTTTGTATCCAATAAGTCTCTAACATATTCAAGATTTTTTTTTTTATAAAAAAAGTAAAGGTTCTATTAGCCATAAAATTTAATTTTGTGTCTAATAAGTCGACATTTTTTTAAATTCACATGTTTATTAGTTACAAAATTGAAAGTTTAAAGTTTAATTGTATATAAAATTAAATTTTATGTCTAATAGAACAATTAATTTAATTTTTTTAATATATCTAAGACTTATTAGAAACAAAATTGAAAGTTCGTGAATTTGTTAGACATTTTTAAAGTTCAATGACTTATTAGACATAAAATTGAAAGTTTAAGGATCTATTAGACATAAAATTTAAAATTTGTGGACTAAACTTGTAATTTAACTTTCATATAAATATAATTTTAAATACATTGATATACAATATTTAGATTAAGTGATATAATTACAAAATTATAATAAACCATCGTAGAATTATCCAATCTAAATATTTATATATTAGGAAAGAATTAAATTAGAAATATTTAAGGTTTTTTAAAATAGAATTAAGTTTTTTTATGCAATTAATTTTTCCAAAATTTTTACTAAAAATTAATTAATTAATTAATTTTATTAATTTATTTATTCGTATGTGTGTGTAAAATTTAAAAATGAACTAAATTCTAACAGTCGGCCAACTCACTAAAATTAAAATAATATAAATATATATCTTAAATCTCAAAAAGAGGGCATAGATAGGACTTGAGCCTTGGAACTCCCAATCATGAAGACAACTGGTGCCCCCTCTGACCATCAAGCCAATGGAAATTTATGTCCTTTTGCATGAAACTTAATATACATATATATAAATGCTCTAATTTCAGGGGGTGCCGTGCCCCCTCTAGCCCCAACGTGGATCCGCCCCTGCATGTACCCAAACCAAAATTAAATATTCGAAACCCATAATTTTAAGGGGGTGTTTGGCCCACCGTTTTGGGTTTGGCTGGTTTTGAAATCGAAACTCAAAACGGTGTTTGGGCCACTGTGTTTAAAATCCATGGTTTTTGAAACACAACCCGATGGTTTAGAATAGTACAACCAGTGGTTTTGAACAGTGCAACTCGATGGTTTTTCTTTCCAACAAGCGATTTTGCTCCATTTGCTCATGGGGTAACGACAAAAATGATCATATTTAAATGCGCGTTTTGAAAAAAGGCCATAGAATTTTTTTTTTTTTTGAAAAAATGGCCAAACAATTTTTTTTGAATTTTTAAATGACACAAATACCCCTTAACAAAATTTGTATCCTAGATACTAAAATTATCCTATAATTACACCCAATCTAAAATTCAAATCAAAACAAACCGATTTTTCACAAATCCTTAAATCAAGAAATTGTTGGTCAACAAATAATCAAAATTGCATAATAATGAAAAATCCATCTAAATTGAAAATCACATCACATTTACCTCAAAAGATTAAAAAAATGCCCATAACAAAATATCTAACCGAAATAAATTATATCCAATCTAAAATTCAAATAAAACAAAAAAAAAAATTCTCTACAAACATAATAATTAAAAATCTATCTAAGTTGAAAATCACATAACATTTACCTTAAAAGATTTAAAAAATGCAGCTAACAAAATATCTAATCAAAATACATTATATCAAATCTAAAATTTAAATCAAAACAAATCAAATTCTCCCAAATACCTTCAAACAAGAAATGCCAAAAAAAAAAAAACATAACAATTAAAATTCTATCTAATTGAAGGATAATTTGATATATATTCTTAAATTTCGTCAATGCCAAATTATTTAAATATGAAATTTCACCCTACATAGTTCTAAATGAATTCATAGAAACTTATAATACATAAACACAAAGTAAAAACAAACACCCGATCAAAGATAAGGAAGTTAATCGAAGATGATGAGAATAAATTGAGATGAATAGATTAATAATGAGATTTTTCGTGAATAATATAAAAAAATTATTGAAAAAAACATACATAATATTGAAAATACAGATGGATTTGAAAGAATCTGGCTCGGAACCTCCAATTCGCTTGAGGAAGGCGTAATCACCTAAGATGAAGCAATGATTCGTTTCTGAGGTCTTGATGCTTTCTAAATCAAACCCAAACGATAAGCAAAAACCTAACTCCAATTCAATTGCGAGAATTTTGTTATCTCACTAATTATAACAAAATCTGATAAGAATTAACACTTCATCCCGCAGCGGAAGTATTAGATTGTCTTTGATTTTAATTAGAATTAAACAAAAACTAAGGTTAAACAGTAAATACCTTTGAATATTTGGAGATATGTCTGATGGGTCTTTAATCTTCTTGCTCCAACTCCAACGAGGTTGAAACTCCAATTCCATAAAGCCCATAAAGCCTACTTGCTATAATTAGAACACATAACCAAGGCTTATGGGGGCCTCTTGAAAGAAAATCCACAAGGGATTGGAGAGGAAGAGGTCTAGAGAGATTCTCTAATTCTTCATTGAGGAGATATCTTGTCTAACGGCTCAACCCAATGATCCTATTTATAGAGACCTAGGACCAATCTTTTCTATAATTAAAATATTATATTTTAATATCTAATATATTAAAATATATATTATTCCTATTGGAATCTCATTCAAATCCCCTACGATATTTATATAACCTATTTGAATCTCATTCGAATTTTAAATATATATGTTTGTCTTTAATGTATCTAATATACATTAATCATTTTAATATTTAATGTATCAAATACAATAAATATATTTTCCTATTTTATATTTAATATATATAATATATTAAATATTAATTTGAACATTTCAAATTTTTCTTTCAACTAAATTGATCATTCTGTGTTACTATGAGCTATCGAGGGGACCTTATGGACCTACAGATTATAAGCTCCAATGATACAAAATTAATTAATTAATTTTCATTCATTAACTCCAAGTCATTCTACTATAGATCTAGAGTTGTACTCTTATACATTGTAGGACAAGTTGTGTCCATAGATATAACCATTACATGTAACTCGATCCTTCACATGTTATTCGTAATTACAGCTGGGTCAAAAGTATGTTTTACCTCTGTAATTATATCTTGCACCTTAAGTACCGTTGATTCTCTAATGAACAATTTGTTTATAATCTAATTATAAACTAAGTCTCTCTCGGGCCAGTGAGAGGGTGGGGCCCCATTGTTCAAGTTCCGAAATCAGCACTTAAGGGAACTACTTATCTACTTACCCTATATGGGAAGAAGTGAATTCTATCTTGTGAGATTATGTTCCCAGCTCCCTATTTGGTCAAGTCCCCAAAATGGTAGGCTTGTGAATCGGCTACAAAAGCCACTCTCACCCATGCAAATCAAAGGACAAACCCTCACAGGCAGGAGTTCATAACTCACTCAGGATTAAGATTGAGTCACGTATGATCATCCTGATGAAATATTAATCTTCTCAATTAACAGATTTATAAAAAGAGATTAAATATTTCGTAGTCCAGTCTTATACAAACTCATTGTATAAGATATCCCCACTCACATGTCTTCACATTGGATAAAATTATTTGTAACTATTACAAAGTAGGTCGTATCGATAAGGTTACTAGGATAAGACACCCAACCTTATCCATATACTATGACCCTTTAGGTTATTTCTTGAACATGATCAGCTCACAACATACTGTTCAAGATTACACTAATAACCTTGGATTTTTCATATAATGGATAATATTATATTGCAAATAAAATAATCAAAATTATTATTAATTATTAAATAAATCATTAATTATGAGGCTTTATGGCATAAATCCCAACAAAACTATCATAGATTTAGAAGAATGATCACTTTGATTCCAAAATCCGAAAAGAATCAATGAATCACATAATGAAAGGTAAAAGACTGTACTGTACAATGCTTGAAGCCGCAACAACGAATGACTCAAATCAAATTAATTTTCCTTTAATTGACTGAAAACGTGTGGGCTTTAAAAGACAACTTTTTAAGAGAAAAGCTTCCAGTCTAGTGCTGTTGGATTTTATACTAAAATTTGTGAAAGAAAGTGTTGGTTTGAAACATAAAAAATGAATTGATGTTTCATTTATGTTGTTGTTACTTGACTTGAATCTCAAAAGTTTCAAACATCAAAATGTGTTGATGTTTCTTTTACAAATTTAATATTGTTGAATTTTTACAAGTAACTACACAATTGAGTTACTTTTGATGTATGTTTCATATTATTTATATTAATTTTTATTTTTGGATAGTTACTAAGTTGTTTCTTCATTTGAAGTATCTCATTCCATTTTGGAGTATCTCATTCGAATTGAAGAGTTATTCTATCATCTCTTTCTTCTCTTTAATTTTGAGTCAAGTTGAGAGCAAGTATCTAAGAGTTCTGCCAAATTCGAGTAGTTCGAGATTGATGTTCTATCAGAGTTAGTCATTGTATCATGCTAAGATGATCATTGTAATCAGCTTGCAACCCGTGCAGAGTGAATAATTGTCTTCAAGATAACGCTTTGTAAGCGTGCCTCGACTACTTATTATCTTTTGTTCTTGAGTTTTGAAATTGTTGTTACATACAATGTATGTACTATTATTTACACTGTAATTGTTTGTTGCCAGTTAAGTTGTAATCAAATTTGCTAGTGTTCCTCAGTTCTTATACACAACGTATTATTTCAAACAATTTGAAGACAATTAGTTGAACTAATGGTTGCAAGCTCATCCACTAATGGTACTGTTCCTATCATGATGGGATCGACCATCCTTAAAATTCATGCTGAAAAACTAGAGAAAATCAAGGCAGAAAACTTCAAAAGATAGCAACAAAAGATGATCTTTTACCTCACCACTCTAAACCTTGCTCACATCTTAAAGGAAGAATGCCCAATTACCCCACCAGAAGTTGTCACCCCTGAAACTGAAGCTACCAAGCAAGCATTGATGCATTCAGACTTCTTATGTTGTAATTATATACTTAGTGGTCTTGAAAACACCTTGTATAATGTCTATTGCAATGCCTATAATACTTCAAGGTAATTTTTGGAGGCATTAGACAAAAAATATAAGATGGAAGATGTACTAAGAAATTCCTTGTAGAAAAATTCTTAGATTATAAGATGATTGATGCCAAATTGGTAGTCAATTAGATGGAAGAATTGCAAATTATCATTAGTAATTTGCAAAGTAAAGGATTGTACATTAGTGAACCATTCCAAGTTGCTGCTATGATTGAAAAGTTGCCTCATTCCTGGAAGGATTTCAAATGATATCTCAAACACAAGCGAAAGGAATTGTCCATGAAAAACCTTGTTGTTAAACTCCACATAGAAGAGGATAATACAAAAGGAGACAAAGTTCCGCTAGAAGTTAAAGTCAAAGCTCATGTTGCTGAAGCTTTAAGGCGTGAACCCAAGAAGCAACAATCTAAGAAGAAAAACGTGAATCTTGGACCAAGAATGATGTCAACAAGCGCATTCGTAGAAACTGTTTGGTTTGTGGTAAGAGTGGCCATACGGCTGTAACTTGTCGACACAAGAAGGGACAAAGCTCAAACCATCAAGCCAATGTTGTGGAAAATGACGATCTAGTTGCTGTCATTTCTGAGGTAAATATGGCTTCTGACACCAAAGGTTGGTGAATTGATACTGGTGCTACTAGGCACATTTGTAAAGACATGTCATTGTTCACCTCATATGAGAAGCTAGATGGTAGTGATAAGCTATACATGGAAAATGCTTCAAATGCCTTTGTGGAAGGCAAAGGGAAGATCCTGCTGAAATAGACTTTTGGAAAGATACATACCCTCAATGATGTGTGGCATGTACCAGAGATTCGAAAGAATCTAGTGTCAAAACTCTACTTAATAAGAATGAATTCAAGCTTGAATTTGAGTCAGATAAATTTATTATGACAAATGAGGGTATGTATGTGGGAAAATACTATCTGAATGATGGCATGTTCAAATTAAATGTATTGGCACAAATGCCCAAGAATAATAATAACAACTCTTCTGCTTATATTGTTGAGTTGTGTGATGTATGACATTCTTGGCTAGGGCATGTCAATTATCATTCTTTACATAGAATGACAAATCTAGGACTATTGTCTAATTTCAACATTGATAATAGACACAAATGTGAAGTTTGTGTTGAATCAAAGTTTGCTAGAAAGTCATTTTCATATGTGGAAAGAAGTATTGAGGTTCTTGATTTAATCTACAGTGATGTATGTGACATAAAAAAATACCCCTATAAGAGACGGTAAGAAGTATTTTGTCACAGTCATTGTTAATTGTAGTAAATATTGCTATGCATATTTATTATATGGTAAAAATGAAACCTTAGATATTTTTAAAGCATATAAGGAAAAAGTTGAAAATCAACTTGAGAAGAAGTAGAGGTACTTAGATCAGATAGAGGTGGTAAATATGAAACATCATCACTTTATGAATTCTGTGAAGTTAATGGTAGAATCCATCAAACTACAACACCTTATACACCACAACAAAATGGTATAGATGAAAGAAAGAATCGAACTTTAAAAGACATGGTTAATTGCATGTTAAATACTTCAGATTTCCCCATAATTTATGGGGGGGGGGGGGGGGGGCTTTACTTACAACAAATTGTATTCTAAATAGAATTCTATATAAGAAGACCGATAAGTCGCCTTATGAAGTGTGGAATAGAAAATTACCCTCATATAAAATGTTAAAAGTGTGTGAGTGTTTGGCAAAGATACAAGTTCATTTACCAAAAAGGACCAAACTGAGACCTAAGACAATTGATTGTATTTTTATAGGCTATGCAATGCATAGTGCAGCTTATAGATTCCCAATAGTTAAATCAGAAATACTTGATATTAACAACAAGAATTACAACAACTAAACTGAGAAAAAATTCAGAAAATAAGCTAGAACAAAGTTATGAAAACACAAAGAACAAAGGAACTTGAATAAACCTCTTACAAGGAGAACCGAGTTTTAACAATCCTAGACTTTCTTTTGGATTGGATCGAATCACACGTCAATAGCTCGAGGTTTTGGAAAACGAGATGAACAATGTGATAATAAGAGCAGAAGTTTCTTCCAAGGATCTAAGATTCTTTTAGAAATCAAAGATGATGACTAAGATTTTTTTAGAAATCAAAGATGATGATTTGAGAGCCTTTGCTGCCATTTATAGCCTCAAAATGCTAGAGTTTTTATCAACTTTAGTGTATGGAAAGATCCTTGCCATTAATGCTGAGAATTGAGGAGAATATCTTCAAAATCGCTTAAAATATGAAATTTTCATTTTTTTTTCTATGTCTGCCCAGAATTACAATTGTAATTGTAATTGCATTTTGGATTGCAATTGCAATTTTTCACTGTCGCCCATTCCTACATTGTCCAGAATTGTAATTGCAATCTTGTTGCAATTTTTCAGTTTGCTCAAATCTACATCCATAACAAATAAATCAACTATACTTTAAGCTCTTTTCTACCATTTTTAGATATTCCTAGCATGCCCAAGTGATTTTATTTAATTTGCTTCATTTTGCTAAACTTTGTGGATCTAAATAGATGAATTGTTAAGAATAACTTGCATTTAGAAGCTAAATAAATCTCAAAAATGAGAATTATTACACTTTTCTCATTCTTATACTAATTGAAAGGTCAATTCAAAAGTCCTTAAAAAAATAACCCAACTTACACAAGGAGCCCTACAACTAATAAGAGAACTACTAGAAAATAAGGAAAGGAAAAAAAAAAAAAAAAAAGAACAAAGTAGCAAAGGAAAAAAAGAAAAACATAAACTACACAACCCTGAATTCAGAACATTGCACTCAGAACACAGCTTTCTGATTCTTAAGCTTGCAAACACTACACCTCAAACACTGTTTTCTGATTCTCAAGCTTTCAAACCTCCCGAACAAACTCCTCAAGGTTCTGAATCATGGGTTCTGATTTTGAAACGGTGGGCCAAACGCATCTTAAATGAATCAACCCTTCTATTCAAAAAAAAAATCAACCCATATAGATATAAAATGGATGGCTTGTTTGATATTATTTCCATTCCTTGTTTTCCATTTTTCCTCTCCTTTAAAATAAAAAGAAAACAAAAATATGTTTAATAATTGTTATATATATATATATATATTGAAAAAGAGAATTGAAAGATGTTTGGTAATATATTTTTTTTTGTTGTTTCTTACCAATTTTTTATATAAAAACTATTTTTTTTAGAATACGATATTTAAAACTATTATACCGTCCAATTTTTTAAAAATATTTATGGTGTAGTTAATAAGTTAAAATATATGTTTTAGTTATGGCTGTTTTTCAATTATATACTCACTATTGGTGAATATTAAATTGACTAAGTATAAACTTACATGATATGATACTTACTAAGTGAAGAAATCTAGAGGAAAATTAAAATTAGGCCAACTAAGAGAAGAAAGATTTCAATTTTCTAAGAAGTTGGTAGAAATTTCAATTTTTACATTTATGGATAGTGGAGATATAATGTAAATTGTCAAAATATAAGGGACTAAATTGAAAAATATTTAAATATTAAGAGCTAATCTTTTACTTTGTAACGATTTAGTCGATCTAATTTGATGAAAACATATTTGATCTTCATCAATGGTTTATGGAGTCTATGTATCTAAGAAACCCCAATTACAACTTTACTAAGTACTATTCGCCTTTTTTATCAGTCATGTCTCATGTCACGTGCCCTCTTATTATTGGCTTCTTCTTTTTCTTTTTTCTTTTTTTTTTTTCTCGTTTTCCATTTCCCCTCTCCTTTAAAATAAAAAGAAAAAAAATATATGTTTATTATAATTGTTTATTTTTTATTAAAAAAATAGAAATATGTTGTAATTGTAACCTTTACTTTTTCTTGTTTCTTATCAATTTTTTATATAAAAGTTATTTTTTAAAATAAAATACTTAAAACTATTATGGTATATTCTATTTGTTTTAATATTTATTGTGTATTTTAAAAGTTAAAAAGAAGGACTAAACATATATTTTTAGTCCATAATGTTAGAGTGTTTTTCAATTTAGTCCTTTGTGTTTTAACATTTTCAATTATATATATCTTTATTGTTGGTGAATATTAAATTGATTGATGATAAACTTATATAACATAATACTTAATTAGTAAAGAAATCTAGAGGAAAAATTAGGCCAACCAAGAAAATAAAGATTCTATTTTCTCCTCTAAATTTTTAAGAAGTTGACAAAATTTTTGACTTTTTATCTCTTATGCCTAATTCATACTCCAAATTTATGTCAACCCATTAACTATCATGTCATGTAAGTTTATGATCACCATCCAATTTTAACATTTACAAACATTGGGTGTAATTAAAAAATGTTAAAACATAAGGACCTTAATTGATTGAAACTTTTAAAACATTAGGAACTAATTTTAAAAATTCTCAAACATTAAGACTAAAACAACCTTAGTTTGTAATAATTTAGTCTTTCTAGTTTGATCAAAACACATTTAGTCATGTTCAGTGATTTATTGACGTATGTACGTAAGATGAAATCGTTCCAAACTTTACACTACATGGACTAAATCTCTCCAAACTTTAAACTACATGAACTAAACCATTACAAATTTTGAATTACAAAAACTAAGGTCATGTTTGATAACCAGGTTTCTGGTTTTTGGTTTTTAAAAATTTAAACCTATAAATACTACTTCCACTACTTATGAGTTTCTTTGTTTTGTTATCTACTTTTTACATATGTTTTCAAAAACCAAGCCAAGTTTTGAAAACTAAAACAAGTAGTTTTTAAAAACTTGTTTTTGTTTTCAAAATTTGGCTAAGTATTCAAATGTATTTTTTTAATAAATATGAGCTCCATTGTAGAGAAGATGAAAATCATTATAGAGAAATGGTGGGAATACGAGCACAATTTTCAAAAACTAAGAACCAGTCTATATTGTTACATAATTCAAGTTTTAGAACTAAATTGAAAAAATATATAATTTACTTTATGTGGTGGGCCGATTCGCATTTAGGCCCACGGGTCCAACTTCCAAAATGGAAGGCCCATTAGGGCCCATATTTTTCGAAGAAGCAAAATGCCCCCCCCCCCCCAAGGTTCGGTGTCGAGTCGAGGAGGGTGTCAACTACCTAGAGAGAAAAGACTCCATGTGCGGCCCCGACACAATTGTCAGGACGGTAAAACACTATAAATAAGGGAGCCCACTCCCATTTGAGGGACGCAACCTAACTTGAGCTCAGCTCGATATCACTTTGTGCTCATCACGGACTTAAGCATCATAGAATGTTGGACTAGTCCGAGCAATCCTGCATAGAAAAGGTCTTGCTGGTGTTAGGTTGAGCCTCACACTGGTGCAAGACCTTTTCTGTGCAGGACAGCTCGGACGACCAAAGGGATTGGAACGGGACCTCTAACAGTCGAGCCAATCACAAAACCTCTCGTAGACCAGATCTCTACATCAATTTCTTTCAAAATGTCAATTTTTGTTTTTGAACTTTCAAGTTTATTCTATTTTAGTTCACAAACTTTAAAAAGACAATCAATTTATTCTTAACTTAGATTTTTATTTTTACAAATATATAACATGAATTTCAATTATGCTTAGCAACATGCTAAGAAAATATGTATTAGTGTCATATAGGTTAGACTAAGATGAATATTGAATTGAATTAGCTAAAGTTAAGTGAAAAAAATATAATAAAGACTAAAATAATTATTTTTGAAAAGTTTAAAGACTAAAGGTTAAATTATAAATTTGGTGGAGAAAATTAGAATTTAGTTTCTATGGTTTTAAAAGTTAGAATTTTCTCCTTATGATTTGAAAAAACCTAATAAATAGTTCTTATGGTTTGATATTATGAGGATTTTATCAAACCATGTGGACTAATTCTAACATTTAAAATCATAGTGATTAAATTTTAACTTTTTAAAACTATAAGAATCAATTTATAATTTAACCAAGACTAAAACAAAGCAAATCTAAAAGTTGAAAAACAAAAATGGAAAATTAAACTCAAAAACATAAATTGCAATATAATAGTAGTTGAAAATATCAAAATAATAATAGAATACGTACGATACTACCACTGCCACGTGGTTAGGGAGTGTTTGACTGTTGAGATGGAAAAATGTTGTCGAATGGGCGTTGCAGTGTCGGGTGGGGAGAACGACATGTAGTCCCCAGGTAGAAAAAAGGTCTGCACTGCAGGTGTCAGAATAAGTACGACGAAAGCCAATAATAAGAGGGCACATGGCGTTGCCGGCGGTCCACTTATCATATCCCATTATTCAGACAAATATTTTTTTTAGGTCAAAATCAGATACCCATCTTTTCCATCTCTCACCAGGATCCAATTAAAGTGGGTACTGGATTACTTTTAATTTAAGTACTTTTAAAAATGTATTTTTTTTAAGTATTTTTTTAAAATAAATATCGTTTAAAATTAAAACACTCAAAATACTTTTTTTAATGTCAAATTACTATAAATAATGATTATTAAACATTATAAACTAAGTTTAAAATTATATTTAAAACATTATGATCGATCGACTAACACTGGCCACCATCAGAGTGGTAGTTGGAGTGTATTGCTAACACTGGCCACCATCAGAGTGGTAGTTGGAGTGTATTGCTGAAGTTGTCTACTTGCAGCGGTCATGGGAGATGGTCGTCATATTAGGTGACGACGATGTTCATCAATGTAGTTGCTAGTGGTGAGATGTGTAGTCTGAAGGTATTTTGATCATTTTAGTAACATGAAAATTTGGAAGGAAGTCCAAGTTAAACACCTAAAAAGTTTTTTTTTTTTTTTAAAAAAAAAAATTTGGTTTCAAGTGTTTCACCAAAAATAACTTATTTCTCAAACTCATTTTTTAAAATGTCGTTTTGAGTGGGTGCCAAACGCTTCATAAGAGATATACCCTCGATTAAGAGATTAAAAGTTCTAATTTCTCCATTATATAACTCAACTGGTTAATACATTATAACTTCAACAAAAAAGTTATGGCCTATTTGATATACAATATGAATTTTGTTTTATGTTTTAAAATTATTAAATCAAATAGATTCAACGAATATCCATTTAGTATATTTGTTTTTTAAAAATGTTTTTAGGTTTTGTGATTCAAATAATGGAAATTCTGGAAACAACTTTTTATATTTTCAGTGTTTCAAGATTTTGAATCTGAAAATTTAAAATGCAGAATTACGTTAAAAAAGACACAAACTTTAATAAATATAGTTTTTTTTTCAACAAAACAATCTTTTTTTTAAGTACATAGTATTTCATATTATAAACTCATTTCATTTTTGTTAAAATTAGAATACATATAACATAATATCTTATAAATTATATGATAAATACAATGGTGTTAGTTGGTTGGTCATAATGTTTTAAATACAAATTTGAACTTATTAGTTCATAGTGTTTAATAATAGTACTTGTAATTAGACATTAGTATAAGCATTTGAGAGAAGAGCAAACAAAACAAACTTTTGTATAAAAACACTTTTAAGAAAATGTAACTAAACATATGAGTGTTTTAATTCTAAACGGCTTTTATAAAAAAAAATACTTTAAAGAAAATGCATTTTTGCAAAACACTTAAATTAAAAGGTAATCCAAGTAGACCCTTACTTGGTAAAGACTAGAATGAAATAATATTAAAAGTTTAGGACTAAATTCTATTTAGATATTTTATGGTTAAACTATCACTTTTGGTCCATGTACTTTAAAACTTGTTCTATTTTAGTCATTGTACTTTCAATAAATTTTAAATCATGTTAGTCTTTTTTTGTTAACTTTTTTAACTATGTATATAGACTTCCCTCTATAAATTTTGGAAATATATGTCCATTGTGTTTTTTATTGAATGAAAATTATTATTATTATTTTACTAAGTTTGATAAAATTAAAAATAATAAGTACTAATTTTAAGATTTATTGAAAGTATAGTAACGAGAACAAAAATGAGTAGACCAAAAAAATATTTTAACCGTATTGTTATGCCTTTTAAAGTTTGTAACACTATGAAAATACGAACAACATAGTCGGTGCCTTGTTTTCAATAACTTTTCTTGAAACTGATATTTTTCGGCCTTAAAAAAAGATCATTTTAACGTTTCGTTGTTATATATATATATATATATAAGGTATACATTTTAATTTAGAAAATATTTAAAATTTATCAATTCTAAATTTTTGTCGTGAGTTTCAATTTTCATTCTGTTGTAAAATTGAGAGGCAAAACCGGGCACCAAAACTTTACCAAATCATATAATAATAATAATAATAATAATAATAATAATAATAATAATAATAATACAAGTAAAGGAATATAAAAGGAATATATATATATATATATATATATATATATATATATATAATAAACAAAACAAAATGGAGATTTATGGCAAATTAAAACAAAAGAAATTATAGAAAGTGGGAGAGAAAAATGGAGTGATTTCTTTATCAAATCTCTATCTCAAATTATCCACAAAAAACCACTATTTATAGCCATAATAAGGAGAGGATGATGTGGTCCATTTGGACACTAATCTATGGCCTTTAGAAGACACTTTGGCTATGGAGAAAATGCCACTTGGCATGGATATCAAATGGGCATGTGGAATGGGCATTTATATGTGCCATATTTACAATACTCCCCCTTAAATGCCCATTTATATAAAATATGCCTCGTTAAAACCTTACTAGGGAAAAATCCAATGGGAAAAAAACCCTAGTGAAGGAAAAAGAGTACATATTTTATATAGTTTACTATAATACATTCACTCCCCTCATGGAGACATCACTTAAAGTCTTTGAGTCGCCGCATTCCAATGCTATATACTAATTTATCGAAGGTTGCAGTTGGTAATGCCTTTGTAAATAAGTCAGCCAGGTTATCTTTTGAACAAATTTGTTGTACAGTGATATCGTCATTTTCTTCAAGATCATGAGTATAGAAGAGCTTTGGTGAGATATGCTTTGTTCTATCTCCTTTGATATATCCTCCCTTGATTTGAGCTATACATGCTGTGTTGTCTTCGTATAACATCGTTGGAAGAGGTTTACTTGAAGACAAGCCACATGTCTGATGAATGTGTTGTGTCATCGATCTTAGCCATACACATTCTCGACTTGCTTCATGAATAGCGAGGATTTCAGCATGATTTGAAGAAGTGGCCGTTATAGTCTGTTTCACTGATCGCCACGATATAGCAGTTCCTCCACATGTGAATAGATAACCTGTCTGAGATCTAGTTTTGTGTGGGTCAGATAGATAACCAGAATCTGCATAACCAACTAGATCATACTTTGATTTGTTAGAATAAAATAAACCCATATCAATTGTCCCTCGAAGATATCGGAGTACATGCTTAACTCCGTTCCAATGTCTTTTTGTAGGACATGAACTATATCTAGCTAATAAATTTACTGAAAATGCAATATCTGGTCTTGTGTTATTAGCCAAATACATAAGTGCACCAATTGCACTAAGATATGGTACTTCAGGACCAAGTAGTTCTTCATTGTCATCTCGAGGTCGAAATATATCTTTCTTTATATCCAGTGAACGAACTTCCATTGGAATGTTCAATGGATGTGCTTTATCCATATAGAATCTTTTTAAGATTTTCTCTGTATAAGTTGATTGATGAACAAATATTCCATCTGCTAAATGTTCAATTTGCAAACCAAGGAAAAATTTTGTTTTTCCAAGATCTTTCATCTCGAATTCTTTCTTAAGATATTCTATTGCCTTGGATAACACTTCAGGAGTTCCAATTATATTTAAGTCATCAACATATACAGTTATAATAGCAAATCTTGACTGAGATTTCTTTATAAAAATGCACGGACATATTGGATTATTTTGGTATCCTTCTTTCAACAGATATTCACTCAGGCAATTATGCCACATTCGTCCTGATTGTTTTAATCCATATAATGATCTCTGTAACTTTATTGAATATAATTCCCGAGAACTTGATTCATATGTTTCTGGTATTTTAAATCCTTCCGGGATTTTCATATAAATGTCATTATCCAGAGATCCATATAAATACGCCATGACTACATCCATTAGATGCATATCAAGCTTTTCTTATACAGTCAGACCAATCAAATATCTTAGCGTTATTGCATCCACCACAAGAGAATATGTCTCCTCATAATCAATACCAGGCCTTTGCGAGAATCCTTGTGCAACAAGTCTCGCTTTATATCTTGTGACTTCATTCTTTTCATTTCTTTTCCTTACAAATACCCATTTATATCCCACAGGTTTGACGTTTTCCGGTGTTGGGACTACTGGTCCAAAAACCTCACATTTTGAAAGTGAGTTCAACTCTGCTTGGATTGCTTCTTTCCACTTCGGCTAATCCTTTCTACGTTGACATTCTACGATAGATTTTGGGTCAAAATCGTCACTTTCATGAATAATATCGTGAGCAACATTATAAGAAAAAATGTTGTCAATAATGATATCATTTCGGTTCCATCTCTTTCCTGTTGTAACATAGTTTATAGAAATTTCATTATTATCCTCAAGCGTTTGATTTTCACCAATACTCTTTTGAGTAGTTGTATTCTGGATTTCTTCTGGAACATCCATACCTTTTATCGAATCATTTTAATTCTCAACTACTTTTCTTTTTCGAGGATTTTTATCTTTAGAACCTATTGGTCTACCACGCTTCTGGCGTGCTCCAGACTCATTATTGACAACTTGTTCCTTTGGGATATCAACTTTTGATGGAGCATTTGCAGCTGGTATATATGATTTAGTCACACTTTTAGTATCTGTGAATGCATCTGGTAGTTGATTTGCTATATTTTGCAAATGAATTATCTTTTGAACTTCAAGTTCACATTGATTTCTACAAGAATCTAAATGAGATAATAACGATGCATTCCATGTAATTTCTTTTTCCAACTTCTTAATTCCTCCCCCTAATGTTGGAAAATTTGTTTCATTAAAATGACAATCAGCAAATCGTGCAGTAAATACATCACCCGTCAGGGGTTCAAGATATTTAATAATTGATGGGGAATCAAAACCAACATATATTCCTAACCTCCTTTGAGGACCCATCTTAGTACGTTGTGGTGGAGCAATCGGTACATATACTGCACATCCAAAAATTCTTAGATGGGAAATATTTGGCTGCTGGCCATAAGCTAATTGCATTGGGGAGTATTTATTATAAGCTACTGGCCTAATACGTGTCAGTGATGCAGCATGCAAAATAGCATGACCCCATACCGATGTAGGAAGTTTAGCTCTCATAAGCAATGATCTTGCAATTAGTTGCAGACGTTTTATAAATGATTCTACTAGACCATTTTGTGTATGAACGTGAGCTACAGGATGTTCAACACTTATCCCAATTGACATACAATAATTATTAAAAGTTTGGGATGTAAATTCACCAGCATTATCAAGTCGAATGGTCTTAATTGTATTATCAGGAAATTGTGCTTTTAACTTAATTATTTGAGCAAGTAATCTTGCAAATGCAAGATTTCGACTTGATAATAAGCATACATGTGACCATCTGCTGGATGCGTCAATTAATACCATAAAATATCTAAATGGACCACTTGGTGGGTTAATAGGTCCACAAATATCACCTTGAATTCGCTCTAAAAATGCAGGTGATTCAATCCCCACTTTAGCTGGTGATGGTCTAATAATTAATTTCCCTTGAGAACAAGCATCACATGACAACTCATTGGATTGAAGAATCTTCTGGCTCTTTAAAGGATGTCCATGTGAATTCTCAATAATTTTTCTCATCATTATTGACCCTGGATGACCCAATCGATCATGCCAAACACTGAATATTTCTGGATTCATGAACTTCGGGTTCATTATTGCATAACTTTCGATTACTCGTATACGAGTATAGTATAATCCAGAAGAAAAAGCAGGCAGTGTTTTTAATATATGTTTTTCATGTGAAACAATAGATGTTATATAGAGACACTCTATATTATTTTTACAATCAGTTTCAACATGATAATTATTTTCACGTATATCTTTAAAACTTAATAAGTTTCTTTTCGATTTGCTAGAGAACAGAGCATTATTAATTGTAAATCTTGTTCCTCTAGGCAAAATAAAGTTTGATTTTCCAAAACCTTCAATCAGATTTGCAGAACCTGATATAGTATTGACTTTTGCTTCCAGCATTGTCAATCTAGTAAAATATTTTCTATTTATGAGTATCGTGTGCGTAGTTGCGCAGTCTGCCAGACATAAATCCTCATTGCTCATTTTCGAGTTACTCAACATATTGAAATTGTTCATATTTCTTCATTGAAAAGAAAAGAAAAACGATTACAAAGAGTCTTAAATATATATACAAACAAAACAACAACAAAAACATACTAAACAGTACTTAATTATATATTTTCATACAAATCATCCTCTACTTGTTTGATTGCATCAATTCTCTCTCCAGGAGATTCAAAATAATCAGCTACATCAAGATGCATCATATTGGAGGGGTCAAACACATCATCTTCTTGAATGGCAAGATTTACCTCCACATTCTTTCCTTTTCCTTTTTCCTTCAGGGAAGCTTGATAGAGATCAACAAGGTGTTTTGACGTACGACAGGTACGTGACCAGTGCCCAGTCATTCCGCACCGGAAACATTTATGTTCATCACCTTTCGAACTTCTATCTTGTGGAGCCTTTCCTTTATGATCATCACTTCGTGTGGGTTTCTTAAAATTATAATGCCCACCACGAAAATAGGTATTTCTTCCTCTACCTCGGTCCCGACCTCGACCATGACCACGACCTCGACCACGATTATTAAAATTCACAGCATTCACTTCAGGGAATGGTGTTGCTCCAGTTGGTCGGGATTCGTGATTTTTCATCAATAACTCGTTATTTTGTTCAGCAACGAGAAGACATGAGATAAGTTCAGAATATTTTGCAAAACCCTTCTCTCGATATTGCTGCTGCAGGAGCATATTCGAGACATGAAAAGTGGAAAATGTCTTCTCTAACATATCAACATCAGTAATCTTTTCTCCGCATAATTTTAATTTTGAACTAATTCTGAAGAGTGCGGAATTATACTCACTTACTGATTTAAAGTCCTGCAACCTCAGGTGCATCCAATCATAAACGAGCTTTAGGAAGAATAACTGTTTTTTGATGATCGTACATTTCTTTCAAACCTTGCCATAGAACGTAGGGATTTTTTATTGTAAGATACTCCATTTTCAATCCCTCGTGAAGATGATGGCGAAGGAAGATCAGGGCTTTTGCTTTTTCTTGATTTGATGCATCATTTCCTTCTTTAATTGTTTCTCCAAGATTCATAGAATCTAAATGGATCTCAGCGTCAAGGACCCATGACAAGTAGTTATTTCCATTAATATCTAGGGCCGCAAATTCTAGCTTTGTAAGGTTTGCCATAATAACACTATCAAAAATAATAATATATTTATATTAGAAATTTAACATAAACCAAATGCGTAAAAATGGCTTACCTATAAGACTTACCTTTAGCGGGAAAAATGACAGAGTCTCGTGCTGATAACGTGTTGTAAAATTGAGAGGCAAAACCGGGCACCAAAACTTTACCAAATCATATAATAATAATAATAATAATAATAATAATAATAATAATAATAATAATAATAATAATAATAATAACAATAATAATACAAGTAAAGGAATATAAAAGGAATATATATATATATATATATATATATATATATATATATATATATAATAAACAAAACAAAATGGAGATTTATGGCAAATTAAAACAAAAGAAATTATAGAAAGTGGGAGAGAAAAATGGAGTGATTTCTTTATCAAATCTCTATCTCAAATTATCCACAAAAAACCACTATTTATAGCCATAATAAGGAGAGGATGATGTGGTCCATTTGGACACTAATCTATGGCCTTTAGAAGACACTTTGGCTATGGAGAAAATGCCACTTGGCATGGATATCAAATGGGCATGTGGAATGGGCATTTATATGTGCCATATTTACAATACATTCCACATTTGTATCAAATCTTTTATATAATCTTTGTTGTCATATATATTAATATTTTTTATATATTCATTCAATTAAATAAATAAACAAACTGTTAATGAATATAATTGTTGTTGACAATAGAATAGGTATACTTAATTGAGAAATATTTATACATTAAGATAAAATCGAAAATTTCAAAATTCTGAATACGCAATTAAAAAAAAAACTGATTAAAGGTGAGGTTATATATTTAAACATAATTAATGGATATATATTAAGATTATGGTTTGATCACATGTAACTTTTTTATTTGTAAACATAAATTGTCAAATTTATTCTAATGTGAAAAAAAATAACAAGACTAATTCAGTTTTATTAATGTTTTCTTTTCTGCTCTACTATCAGACATTTTTAAAAATAATCTTGAGGAAAGAACACATCTAAGGTTAAAGTTTTTTTTTTTTTTTAAGATTTGTTTATTTATTTTTTTTCTGTAAAGGCAATGGGTAGTAATGTTGATATCAGTTTTGTAATTATTTTAATTGAATAAACAGTTTCCTAAAATTTTCATATTTATTACATTTTAGTCCGTAAACTTTTAAACGGTCTAATTTACTTCATGAGCTTTAAAGAAAAGCAACTATTTTAATCGCTGAACTTTGTTTTTTCATATATATATATTGTTGATAGTTATTATTTTTTCATTTAGAATTTGCAATCCAATACTTACTAAGCAACTTACGTGACTCTAATACATATTTGTTGGCTATTAAATCACCATTTTACCAAAAAAAAATTAAGCTAATGAATTATGATTGATTTAATATTTATCAATATTTTTAACGGGTGCACTTCACTTGTAGATTTGAAAATTTCCATAATGTCCAACAAGTAGTTATTAATATAATTGAGAGGAAGAGTTTGAACATAAAATCTCATACTATGATAACCATAATACAATAAGAAAAATTTGATGGATTACGTTAAGTTTGATTTTTTTTAATCAATATTTTTTAATAATACCCACACATTAAATCAACACACTTGGGAGCACATCATCCATTTGTTAAAATCAAAATAACAACAATATTTGTTTATTTTTTAAAGTTCAATGACTATAAATAGATATTTTGAAGGTTGAGAGACGAAAATAAAATAAAATAAAAAGGTGAAAATTCAAGGACTAAAACAAACTTTCTAAAGTTTATAGTAATCAAAATAAAATAATCTTAAAAATTTAGGAATTAAAATAAGATTTTAAACAAAAACAAAAAAGTACCACCCAATTTAAAGAAATAAATTTATTTTAAAAGAGAAAACTACATTCTTATCAAATCAATTTTTAAGGTTCCGTTTGATTATCATTTAGGCCTCGTTTGATAACCATTTGGTTTTTGGTTTTTGGTTTTTGAAAATTAAGCTTGTTTTTCTCCAATTTCTCTACAATGGTTTTCATCTCCATTAAAGAAGTATTTGAATTCTTAGCCAAATTCTAAAAACAAAAACAAATTTTTGAAAACTACTTTTTTTAGTTTTCAAAACATGGCTTGATTTTTGAAAACACAGGCAAAAAGTATATGACAAAACAAGTAAAACTATAGGTGGGAGTAGTATTTATAGGCTTAATTTTTAAAAACCAAAAACCAAAAACCAGATGGTTATCAAACGGGGCCTTAGTTTTTTGTTTTTTATTTTTTTAAATTGTACATATTTTCTCATTATTTCTCTCCAATTCTCTACAATGACTTTCATATTTCTCAAGAAAACATTTTGAATTCTTAGCTAAATTTTAAAAACAAAAACAAGTTTTTGAAAAGTACTTTTTGTAGTTTTCAAAACTTGAGTTGGTTTTTGAAAACATAGGTAAAAAGTGAATAACAAAACAAGAAAACTTATGGGTGGAACTAGTATTTATTAGGCTCAAATTTCAAAAATCATATGGTTGTCAAACGGGGCCAAAATCTTTAAATTTGGTATGATTCAAAAAACAAATTTATTTAGAAAAATAAAAAGAAAACTATATTGTTATCGAATGAATTTTAAAATCTTTGAATTTGGTATGACGTTATTTAAGATATTATATACAAAATGTATATTAAAAAAATGTGAGACAAATACCATATCATATCTGGTCTTTCATTGCTTTTTCCCCATCATTTTATTTCAAATTAGAAGCAATTAAAGTTAATTAAAAGTGTCCCTTTTTAAGAAAAAAGGCCTTAAATGATGTATATTACTAACTTTTTAACTACTGGTTTGCTTCAACCACATAATCACCCTATCCACCTATTTTGAAAAAAAGGGTACACAAAGTATAGATATTTTTCTCCTCCTCTTTTATCCAAAATTTCAACTTTTACCAACATCAATAATTAAAAATAATATTAAAAAATTTCATTAGTTTTGTTTGATAGATATTTGTATATTACAAAATTCCATTGATTATCAAAGTGAGTATAACTCAGCATCAATTGACATGTACATTCAACCAAGAGGTTAGAGATTCATATATCTCATCCTCAAATGTTATTGAACTCAAAAAAAGAAAAAAAAAACTTGTTTCATTTTATTAATAGGGCCTTTTACTATTAAATCTTATTTATGTTGGACTTTTGAAAACTTTTTCGCTTATATAGTCACGCGGTGAAACCATTAAATTAGGGAAATAAACTATTGTTTATTAAAAGATATACATAACACCATGTTAGACAAATTAGTTCAAACCTTAAAGTAAAGTAATTTTGGAAAAAATAGATTCAAATCTTTTGGTAGACACTTATCAATGATATTAAAATCTCTTGAATTTTGAGACAACTAAACATTATAAAAAGTACAAAAAGATAATTTAACTGACAAACACTTTAATCTAAAGTAGTTGTTATGAAGTAAAAATAGTCTTCTACGCATCATCACCACTAGTGAGACGCAAGTGCACTTGGACGAAGTAACGTGTGCCACCATCTAAAACCCCGCCCATGTGGCTAAAGCCTCAACTAAGGCTCAAGCTTATGCTTAAAAAGGAGTCGCGAGATTCACATCAGAAATATTGCCCTAGTAAACCTGGCACCCAGTCAAGTCCATTTTAGGTCCATTAAAATTTCTATATATATATATATATACATACTAAAATCTTCTTAATTTACATGTATGCAAAAAAAGAAAAAATTTGTAAGTATCAATAACATGTAGGGGGTGTTTGGATTGAGGAGTTGGGGGAGTAAAGTTGGGAGGAGTTAATAACTCTCCCAAACTCCTTGTTTGGCCCAAAGATAATTTTATTCTTATTGTGGACCCCACAGATTTATTAACTCCTTCTCCATCTCCCCATTGTGGGTCCCACAAACTTATTAACTCATTCTCCAACTCTTCATTGTGGGCCCACAACTTTCCTATCTCATTTTTTCTTCACCTCACCTCACTCATACCTCTCTCTCTTCTCCCCTCTCCTTTCTCTCTCTATTTTTTTTACATTATTTTTTTTAATTTCTTAATTTGAAAAATGTTCTTTATTTTTTATATAAATTTTCTCATCATTGTTACTAATTACTAATTAAATATAAATAATTATTTTTTATTCTATAATTTTAATCAATTTTTTAACAAAAATATTTTTCTTTTTATTCTATAATTTTCTTTTTTAAATATAAATTATATAAGAATATTTTAGACATGATACTATTATTTAAATTGAAATTTTAATATAAATTAGAGTACTACATAGCAATTTTTTTAATTGATAAAAATCTTCCTATTTCATTTCCTCCATTTGTCATGTACAATTTTTTTTTTAAGTTTCAACTAAAATTACTTATAACAAATAACAATTTCATCTTTTTTAATCTTTTTTTTTTATTAATAGCTCAAAAATATATATAATTTTATGATTTGAAGATAAGAAAAACATATTTTAAACTAACCCGTATTACATTTTAGAAAATTAGTATTAAAAAAGATTAACGTATTAAAAAAATTTGATTTTCAAACTAATCATATTCAAAGTAAAAAGATAAACAATTTGTCATTCTAAACTTAATAAAATAAAATTATTACAATAAATAACATAAATATATAGTATTTTGAACAAAAGTATGTATGATATTCATTTTGAATGATGTTAAAAAATATATATATTCATTTTGAACTTAATTATTTTAAAATAGCATAAATATTTGATATTTTATTTTTAACTTAGTTATTTTAAAACTTCAAAGAATATATTATTTTCAAATTAATCAAACTTTAGATAATTCATTACATTGGTTAGTTCGAAAAATAAAATCTTAAATTATGTAAAAAAAAAATTATTTTATTAAGCTTGAAAAAGAAATCTTAAATTAAAATTTTAAAATTGACGAAAACAAGTCTCTAATAAAATTGTAAAATATTCATAAAATAATATAATTTAAAATCTCAATTTTAGGATTGACGGAAACAAATCTATATTATTTCTAGAATTGAAAGAATAAAAACGTAAAAATCTTGAAGTTTATTTGAATCCCTTTAATGGATTGAAATATTTCCAAATCACATGTAATATTTTAAAAAGTATTGTAAGACTCTTTTATTTGAAAACTATCCAAGATAAATGAATAATTAATGTGAGATATATTGAAAAAAAGAATGTGGGGTATTTTGTTCAAAATTATTATTTTTACTTTAAAGAAATTTGTAAAATATACATAAATTAATAAAAACAAAAAATCTCAATCTTAGAATTCATGGGAACAAATTCTTAATAATGAAATTTTGAGAAATTGTAGAAAAAAACTATATAAAATCAACTTTGACTTCAAAATTCCAGGTTTAACAAATCTGCACCCCAAACACAGACTTCAGAACTCCTACTCCCTGCAACTCCTTGCCCCAAACACAGACTTTCTAACTCCAGACTAAACAACTCTGCACCCCAAACACAGACTTTCTAACTTTCCAGACATATTAACTACTCCCTGCAACTCCTTGCCCCAAACAGTCCCTTAGTATTTGACAAAACACCCCATTGATGTGAGTCTCATTCTGTGCAGGTGACCATTTGTTGCAATCTAGATTGCCAACCAATTCAAACTGCTATTACACACTCAAAAGTCAAATTTATCCAACAACATTCCTATTATGAATTCAAATATCTAATAAAAATTTATCACTCAAAATTTGATTCTTTAATATATTATTGACTATATTTCATAAAATCATAGGCCGGCTTTGCAATTATTATTCCAAAATATTAAAAAAATATATATTTAGGGAAAAACATGATTTCTACCTGCGTAAATTTTGACACGTTTGGTGTTTACCAACTAAAAAAACTATTTAAATTTTTGATAAATCAATTATTAAAATTGATGATCTTCATTAAATAAAATATAATAATTATTATATAATATTATCATCCAGCTTTTGCTCATCAATTATCATTCACCGTACTTTCTCATCTATTTTTCTTCCTTTTTCTCTGCTCTTCTTTCCCTCCTTTTCCCCTTCAATCACATCTCTGAAAATACCTTTCCTTTCTTCGCAGCTTTCATATCTCTTCCACAATATTCAATCTTCTTCAATCGCCATAAATCTCTTCTGAATTTTTTTGACCTCTCTTTGTACAACTATTTTACTTCATTTGTTTGATTCCTTGCTCTGAACACCGCAAGGATTAGATTCTTTTCAGCTTCAAAGTTTCATCATCTCCTCCATATTTTTTTTCCCCTTTACTGATCTTTGCACTCTGATAATTTCGATTTAAAGATCCTTTGCTTTATCCTTTTGTGTTTTTGTTGGGGAAATACATTATCCTACTCTCCCCCAAAAGACAGAAGAGCCTTTTTGTTCGTTTTGGGGTTGGGGTTTTGCTCACTCACTAATTTCTGTTTCTTAGATTCTTCATTCTGTACCATATTTTGGGATTTTTAAGTGTGATTTGAAGTATTTTCGGCGGTCTGGAGTTGGGTTTTTAAGCTTTAATTTTTTCTTCGAAGCTTGAAGGTTTTTCTTCATCTCCGTGTATAATTCGAAGTTGGTGGATCTGAGATGGTGCTTGGAGATTGAAATCGTTACAAGGATTTAGGAATTGCGGATTAGTATTTGAACTATTCCTGTAGGGTTAGTATTTTGGGTTGCTGATTCTGCTGGATTGGGTTTTGAACTGAGGTGACCAAAGGGTTAACTGCGAGTGCTTTAATTCGATTCGAGCTAGATCATGGAGCATGTAATTGGTGGGAAGTTTAAGCTGGGCCGGAAGATTGGAAGTGGATCCTTCGGTGAACTGTATTTGGGTATGCAACTTAGTTATACTTATACTTATCTAGTGATTTTGAGACGGGGTTTTCAATGTTTCTTTAATGTTCTTGTCAATTGTTTATTTTATAGTTTTTGAGAAGCAGATTACTCTGAAGTTAATATTGGTATTGATCTGGATTGTCGTAGGTACTAATGTGCAAACTGAGGAGGAAGTGGCTGTTAAGCTGGTATGTAAAGGGTCTTCTCCTTCCTTCCTATATTTAGTACATAACTTAAGTATGTTCTTGAACTATTCTAGTATGTAGTTGGAATTTGGAAATACCTGTGACTTAGGTTGCTCACTTGCTCCAAAGTGGTTATCTTATCTTTATCTAATAATCTTACGTTGAAGTTTATGGCTGTAAGGAAAATGGGAAATTCATTTGTATCTCTATATACTTTATTAGCATCTCTAGTCTATTGACTCCAGTGGCAAAGTCTAAATTTTCAATAATCAAATAGTGATATTTTTTCTTGCAGGAATCTGTGAAAACCAAGCATCCTCAGCTTCACTATGAGTCAAAACTGTATATGCTTCTTCAAGGAGGAAGTGTGTTTATCTCTTACGACTTCTAACTTCCCTATGAGTTTGATCTTGATTTTATTAGTATTATTTTAGATTTCAATTCTTGTGTGTAGCTTATATGTGATTCATTTTGTGAAGCTGGCATTCCTCATCTCAAATGGTTTGGAGTTGAGGGTGAGTATAATGTTATGGTTATTGACCTCCTTGGGCCAAGCCTTGAAGATTTGTTCAACTACTGTAATCGGAAACTATCCTTGAAAACAGTATTAATGCTTGCTGATCAGTTAGTAAGTATGCATTTCTTAAAAGAAGGTTCAGTTTAATATAATTATTAGACTTATTCTATTCATTTGTTTCCTTAGATAAACAGAGTTGAGTACATGCACTCGCGGGGTTTCCTTCACCGTGACATAAAGCCTGACAACTTTCTAATGGGGTTGGGGCGGAAGGCTAACCAGGTATATAATATTATGTATCCCATCTGTGTGTGCCTATTTTACTTTCATTTTTCTTTACATCAATCAGCTGCATTTGGACCTTTTCTTGAAGACCATGTAGTAAAATTTATTTAAGATGTGCATGTCATGTTTTTGCGGGTAATTTTATAATTTTGATAATTTTCAAAATGTAAGCAACAATATAATTACGACTAAGAATCAGGGCTGGGAGGATGCCTTATTTCAGTCGGTAATTTAATTGTCACGACTCACATTTGGTTGTTAAAGTGAAGTTTCCTGTCTACCAACTTTCCCCACCTGCCAACAATGAGAGGAGAAGTTTGAGGGGTTTTTTGTTATCGGGGTTCTAATTGCTCTTTGATTGATAAAGCCAGATAGACCACTTTGCATGAGTTCTTGCAGTTTGGGATGCAAGAATGGAATATTCTTCATTAGATTTTAAACAACGTAAAGAATATCACAAATTAAAATTTCCCGTTGTGTTTTGGCTCTGTGTGAATGCTGGTGTATGTGGGCAATGAAAATTTGTTATATCGAGCTCATGCATGATGACGTTTTCCTAAGCAGCCTATTGGCTCATTATTGAACAGGTATATATTATCGATTATGGTCTTGCAAAAAAGTATCGGGATCTTCAAACACACAAGCATATACCATACAGGTATTTGAAAAATAGCATCTAATAGCAGTTGTTAGCTTCTTGCATATCTGATAATACAAGTGAGAAGTAAAAAGTTAGGACAATTGTACTGTCAGCTCATTTTCACTTTAATTAGTTTCCATTTAGTTGGGTGAAAGTGCAGTTGTCCTAGTGTGTTTTTGATCTGAGCATGCTGGCCTTGTTGGTCAGTATAACTAGTCTATTGCCAAGAAAAATAAATTAGTTATGTAAAAACTCCCTTGAATGAATCTATCTTTTTCTTGGCAGAGAAAATAAGAATCTCACAGGAACAGCTCGCTATGCGAGTATTAATACTCACCTTGGAGTTGGTAATTGAACTATTGACTCTTGGATTCATTCATTATGAAATTCAATTCTTTGAAACTGTTCCAATATATTTTTAGTATATATTTTGTTTGATTTCAGAGCAAAGCAGAAGGGATGATCTTGAATCTCTTGGCTATGTGCTTATGTATTTTCTCAGGGGAAGGTTTGATGCTTGTCTTGTGTACTCTCTATTCTTGTTCCCTTTTTAACCCAGTCCAAAATTTAATTTGGTCTTTTTAATTTGTTATTTCAGCCTTCCCTGGCAGGGTTTGAGAGCAGGGACCAAAAAGCAAAAATATGATAAGATTAGTGAAAAGAAAATGCTTACTCCAATTGAGGTATTCCTACATCTCTTAAACTGTTGAAGAGAAATAGAATAAAGGGCAAAAATCCATACCCCCCCCCCCCCCCCCCCCCCACCAAAAAAAAAAAAAAAACTTTGGGCGTTGTATCAATAAAAATCCTTAACTTTTATTAGTGTATCAATTTACACCCTCTGTCAGATTTCATTTGAAGAACGCAGTTTCATGTGTGCAAACTTGTAATTATATCAATTAAACTTCTAAACTTTCATAAGTGAATCAATTTAAATCTTCTATTTCAAATAATAGACGATTTTGGAAGGTTTAAATTTTATAAGAAGTCTGCACACTAGTGAGAATTGATGCAAAAGCGGTTTTTAAATTAAGGGTTTAAATTGATTCACTTATGACAGTTTAGGAGTTTAATTAATAGAATTATAAGTTTGCATACGTGTAAACTAACGTTTTTCAAAGGGAATCTGACAAAGGGTGTAAATTGATACACTCATGAAAGTTTATGATTTAAATTGATACAATTATTATTTCAAGGTTTTTATTGATACAACCCTCAAAGTTTAGGGAGAATAAACTATCATCGTTGACTGAAAGACTATATCTATTATCTGGTCAATCTGTTAGCTATATGTTCAAGCTATGGTGGCCACCTACTTGGGGGTTAACTACCCTACAAGCTTTCTAAGTCGAATTTTGTATCAAGCAATTGTCATAGGGTACATACGATAGCTTGAACATCCATAGTTATAAAAGAAAAAGATTTTAATTCATAATAGGAAACAATTGTCAATTTTGCATGGATACTCGATTCCTCATCTATGTTATAAATATTTAAATATTTATTTATAAAGAAAAAAGAAAAAAAAAACTGTAAATATTTAAACTTGACACACGGAGAGGGCTACCATGTTTTTGTAGGTCCTCTGCAAATCTTATCCAACGGAATTCACATCATACTTCCACTATTGCCGAGCCCTAAGATTTGAAGACAAACCAGATTATTCATATCTGAAGAGGCTTTTCCGCGATCTTTTCATTAGAGAAGGTTAGTCCTGTCCTAATACCTGCTTGAACTATTTGCAGTCACAGTCGAAGATCTTATGTATTTTCAACTAAAGTTTCCATGAACTTATCAAAAGTGGCCATAATGGGCATGACACTTGTAATTGTTACAGGTTATCAATTTGACTACGTATTTGACTGGACTATATTGAAATATCCACAGATTGGCTCCAGTTCAAGGACACGAGTATGTATCTAACCCCATGGATTTGGGATGATTTCAAATCAGTTATGATTTGGGATCATTTCACTCGTTTGGATGCTAAAAAAAAGTGAGGGATTTGAAATCGTTTATGATTTCAAATTTTGTTTTTTTGAAAAAATTTTCCGTTCCAAATAGGTCGGATTTGTTAAGATTTTAAGTTTCAAAAAATCTGTTTCCAATTTTAGCTCACCCCATACGATAGTTTCTTCATGATAGTTTTTCTCTATTCAACTTCATACTATCAATATTTCTTCTATATTCAGATTCAACGCCATTAAAGCAAAATCAAGGTTAGGATTCTATTTTGTTTCTCCATTGTATTTTGCTATTTTTAAAAAATTGATAACAATAATTTCAATCTTTTCAATGCAGCATTTACATTTATAACAAGTTTTTTAAGCAAACTAGAAGTGAGTTTTTTTTTTTTTTTTTTTTTTGCTTTCTTCATATTCTTAAACATTTATTTATTTATTTGATAAGAATAATATGTTTTTTTCCCCATTTTTATGGATTCAATCGATGTTTTTCTTGTATATTTTTTTAGTTTTATGTTTTCATACATTGGGTTGAAGAAGAAATCAACCAAAAAAAATGATTCTTTTGATTTTTGTTTCTCCATAGCTGGACAAAACAAATCAAATCTCTTTTTATGAATTTTGTTTAGATTTAGTGGGTTCAATCTCTTTTTTTTTTCATTTAAATTAAGACATTTGTAATTTTTTTATTTTCATTTTTAACAATAATGATAACATTTGTAAATTTTAATTTCATTAGTTGATTTGTTTTGATTATTGGTATGCTTTCATGATGACATGTATTTGATATTAAAATATTTTGTTATTAATTAAAATAATCTTCTACAAAATTCATAAAGGCATAACAATAAAATGTTATACTTTCTTTTCATTTCTCATGAGCATCCAAATAAGAAATTTTAATTTCTGTGATTTTAAATCAATTTAGTTCCAAACGCAAATAAGAATTTGAAATCATTTCCATCTTTTAAGATCCTAAGATTTGAAATCATTTCTTACCAAATCCATCTGTCAAACGAAGCATAAATACTTTCCATGTTGTCAAGGGAAAGAAGATATAAAGAAAGAACTATATTTATTTACCTTGATAGTATCTTTTCCCTTGATGTTCTTATTTCTGTTTCTTTTCATGATTTTGTCATCAACAGCCAACTGGGAAAGCAGCTGTAAACCCTGGACCATCTGCAGAAAGAGTGGAGAGGCCTTTAGGTATGTCCCTTACCCCTGCAAGGTATGGAGGTTTGTTTTAAAGCTTGCAAATGCTGATAGTTCCAATTGCATTGGCCATCAATGTACAATTCTAAGATGGTAAGAGTTGTGTTTAAGTTCAACTGCTAGAAACATCTGGTCATGTTGTAGGTTTTTTGTTTAACTTCAATGGTTTTGTAGCATTTGGGTCTTTAATGCTTAACTTGATTGTCTTTATGTTCCTATAATTTGTTTATTTTCCTAAATTTCAACTGACTTGAAATGAGAAGGGTTCTTAATTAGTTTAACATACACTGTTTCAATATGTCATTAGTGGGACAAGATCTTCGAGATAAATTTTCGGGTGCGGTGGAGGCTTTTGCAAGAAGGAATGGCACTGGGCATGGTCTACACAGTGATCACTCCAGAAACAGATCCTCTGATGATGTGCCTTCTTCCAAGGATGTGGTGAGTTATCTGGTAATAGTTTCTACTGACTAGAGCTCGAATTTCTCCTTTTATAGTGTGTCTCTTCCTCCAATGTTGCAGCAACCGGATTCAGAAAGAGCACGGAGTTCTTCTCGACAAGGGAGTGCTTCTAAGAGGCCTGTCTTGTCAAGTAGCCGGCCTAGCTCCTCTGGGGAGCCAAGCGAACTCCGCTCAAGCCGACTTTTGTCAAGCAGCAGCCGTCTGTCTGCTTCTACTCAAAGGATTCAACCTGGGGTTGAGTCAAAATCATCCTTTCTCCGTTCTTCGGCTACAAAAGGCAGCCGTGATGATGCGCTTCGAAGCTTTGAACTATTATCAATTGGCACTGGAAAGAAGAAATAAGAACCGATCATCGGGTGAGGAAGTGCATGCTTTCTCTATAGTTCATGTTGGATTTCATCAATATGATGTTTTTTAACATCTGTATGGTGTCTTCATATTCATCGTCAGATTCCAGCCTCAGGTAAGGAAGTTAAAAAATCTTCCCCGCCCGTCCCGACCCGGTATGTATATGTGCCTCTTCAGGGGTTCATATGATTAATTATAAACCTTTTTAAGACTCATCAGACAGAGAGATTAACAAAGCTCTCGGGAAATTGTTAATACATTTGAGGCGGCTGTAACTGTAATAAGTACCTCTCTCATATTCATTCTTTCATGGTAAAGAGTTTCGACACGAACCCGAAAGACTTAATTGCTTCTGTGGCCACAACTCTGCTAGATGATGCAAGGAATGGAGACGACTCCAGCAGAGCTTTTTGGATGAATAGAAAGAAGTTAGCTTTAACTTTCTGTCTTGATTATATCTCTGCTGCTACTGTTTTCTTTTAAAGATTGATTTTACAATTGACTGTTACTTTCCCATTCAATTTCGAACAATGCCAGGAATGAAAGAGAGAATATTTGCCTTTACGGATGATAGCTACAAGAAATTGAACATGAAAAAATGGACGATTTTATAGTGGGTTTGAGGTGGGTCTATTCTATAAGAGAACATAAATTATGTCATCCATATAATCATACAATTCAAATAAGTTGATCCAAACTGACATTCTAATTTGTATTTTTTTTAGTCTAACATGTATGGATGAAGATTTAAATTTCTGGCTTTTTGGTACATGCTTTAATTAGTTGAACTGTGCTCAGGTTGGTGTTATTTTGTCAATTCAAGCATAGTTCTGTAGATAGAACATCAATTAGAACATCAATTACCATTTTAAAGTTAGATGGTTTAATCTTTCACTTATGCAATTCTTGAACTAAAGAAAAAGGTTGGTGAAATATTATTTGTTTATAATAATTCAAAAATAGTTCCTACATTGACTAAAAGAAAATTGGACAGAACAGAAGTGTTCTCTCCTATAGATCATTATTATTTATTAAATTTCTCTTTCTTCCATATATTTTCAATCCTTCCTGGAGAATTTTTTTTGAAAAAGGGAAATTCTTCTTTCCATTATTCAAAATTTCTCTCTTTGAAAAGAAAAGTCTAAAATGTTCGAAGTTGATGATCCAAATTTTTACTTTTTGTCCAATAATATTTTTAATCCATAATTTCCTTTGTCTATTAATATTTTAATATCTATTTACTTAATTTGTTGAGTTAAATTTAATAAAGTTACTTAAAACATCACGAAACAACGTATCTTTGAGGTTGTAAGAATTTAGAGTTGTCCCATAAGTCTATTTGGGTCCCATTTACAACTCCTAAGGAACAGAGAGGTTTGGGAATTCTTAGATTGAAGGAGGTTAATGAAGTCCTTTTAGCAAATACAAAAGTCTCGATCATGGGCGTATTCCCCTCCATAGAAAGTTCAAGCTCCAAATCTCCAAGAGTTCTTCCTCAGTAACCTGCGAATGAAAGTTGGTAATGGCAATGACATTTTCTTCATCTTCTTTTTGCCCTTTTCACCAGACATGATCTAAAGGTTTCCGAAGCTTGGATCTCAGGATCCCAATCATGGAACCTCCCTCCAAGAAGACCTTTTCATGGATAGAGAACAGAGGTTTTGGTAAGAATTCATAGATAACCTCCCTATTCTGGTTGGACACAAAGAAGACAATACTTGGTTCTTCTTTTGCTAGAGTGGCTTTGGTTGTATTAGAGAAACATGAAGTTCCATCTCAAAATTAATTGTCAATGAAAGGAGTAGCTAATGTATCTTATTAAGAATGTGAGGTCTTCCCATTTTTCTAATGTGGGATCCTCAATAGGATGACACCATTCCCCTGTCTTTGTCGGCTACAATGATTGCTTTTTGTGAGGAAGTCTTAGCAGTAAACCATGTTTTCAAGAAATCTGTGCTCTAGTTCAACATCTTCACTACCACTCTTTTGAATCTTTGGCTGAAAAGGAATGGTCGGACGTTTAGCAACAGCAGAACTCAAGCGCAAATCTGGGAAGACAAAGTCAAAGTTCTTCACTAATTATCACTGCTTTAAATTAGCAAGATTTCGTTTAATGTGACAAAAGAGATGGAAATTGTATAATAGTAAGTAAAAATCGTTCATTTTGTGTTTTAGAAAATAAAATTTGAGTTCTCCAATTTGTACTGAACAATAATTTAGATTTTACCTTTTTTCTTTTCTTTTTTAGAATATTGCTGTATCCAAATACCTCTTGAATCTCTTTTTTTGACTTGCATTCGCATATATATGATATATTTATGTGAAAATCATGAAAATATGAGCTTGGGTCAAAATATCCTCATGTGAATAGGGATTTTTTTTAAATATTGTAAATTTTAAAACTTTTTATTAAAATATATTATTTACAAAATTATTATTTTAATATTGTAGTTTTAAATTTAGAGAGTAAGAGATGACTTATACCACGTATTAGCATGTTATCTCTTGAAGAGACGACTTCTGATATGGCAAAGTTTCTTCAAGAGACATCTACATAAAGTAAACATATAGTTAGTTTATCATACCGATCATCTTACCAACATGATATCCAACAGAGCACGAGTTCAAATTCTTTGGAAAAATACTGCACTCTAATTCTTTGGAAAAATACCTAATATACTGTCGCATGAAAGTTCATGACTATGATTGTTCAAAACAATTTTTTCTTGTGCTAAAATATTTTTTAATATTTAAGTTACAACTAAATTATTATAGTAATAAATATAAATTATAAATGATATTAAGATGGTTGTCATCTTCTTGGTCGGGTTCTTCGTTGTCTTCTTTGTCTTCGCCGTCATCCTCCTTGCCTTCTTCACTGTCGGAGTTCTCGTCGTTGTCATCTTCATCGTGGTCGTCGTCTTCTTATTCTTTCTTTCTTGTGCTCCGGTGGTTTCTTCTCATATACTTTTTAGAGTGGTGTCAATATTTTTCTAGAGATGATTGGCATCATGGTCCACAACTGCTTCATTATTGGGAGCAGTTTTTTTCGTGTTGGTTGCGGGCATCGTCGATCATCTCTTTCATTTGATTGAAAAGAAATAGATTGTAATCCATTTATTTGAGAAAGAAGGAAGGAGGAATGAGAAGTTTGAGAGTGCCGAACAAAAGAAGGGGGAGTAATTTATAGAGGAATTGGCCAGCCGAGACACATGAACTAGGAATATTCTCCTTTTTTTTTTTGTTGTTGTCTTTTTCGCATCATTTGTTCTCAAAAGAAAGAGACCCCACCAAAGATTATAACAAGGTTGTTGATCTCCAATTGTTGCATTTTTCAAGTTATCTTTTTCTCAGGTTGTCAAATATGGGAACGATGCTCTAACCTACATAAATAAATAAATAAATATATATATATATATATCTTTTTTCTTTCTTTTTTGTGCTCTGTTTTATTCTTCTCATATATTTTCTTAGTTTGGCATCGATGATTTTCCAAAGAATATTTGCATCATTGTTCGCAACTAACTGCTTGATTATTGGGAGCAGTTATTTGGTGGTTCTTGCAGGCATTCTCGATCATCTCTTGGTTGAAAAGAAGAGGATCGAAATCCTTTTTTTTGTGATGTGTGAATGGAGGAAGGGGAAACTTCGTCACTGTCCTCCATCGACAATTCACAGCACCCCATGTATGTATGTATATACATACATGTATGTACCTACATAGATGTATGTATGTATATATATATATAGAACTGAAACGTCACCATTTTTTAATGTCAAATTGAAGAGAAAGGCATATGAACTTGATTTGAATACAGTAGTGAATTGTTCTAGTATTGTTCATTATATAAATCATACATACCTATGTATTCTAGGACTAAACAAATACACTATCAATGCACGTAATTAAGTGCAGATCACGAATACGAAACATTATGGTTCATGTGCAATGAGATGGGACAAAGATGGTTTGATTAGACAAAGTAGAGAATCTATCAAATTCTTCTTGTTTAGCTGAAAGCTTCATTTTTTTTGGGTGTGTGCGCGTACACAAACAACAAAAGTAGACTTAATGTGATATTTTAGTGATTTACAATAATAGTAGGAGTGCATTATCATACAAACTTAGTAGCTCCCATGGATGTCGCAATTACATTGTAGCATAGTGAGATAAGTGAGCTAATACAAAGAGTGTTTAAATAATAGATATGGATATCAGCTATTTCTGAGATATGAGTTATATGTGTTATACTAGAAATTTCAACTATAAGTTCGTTTGCAAAATTAACGCAAATACCTCATACTTGCTATGTGGATGGGTAGTGATTGATGACTAGAATATTGATTATATTAAAAAGAAAAAGTGAAGATTAAATTACAATTTTAGTCCCTGAACTTTTAGGTTTGTGTCTATTTGGTCGCTAAAGTCTAATAAGTGTCGAATAGATCGTTGAACTTCCAAATTTGTGTTTATTTGGTCTGTATACTTTAAAAATTATCTAATAAGTACTTAAACTTTTAATTTTGTGTTTAATAGATCATTGAATATTCAATTTTGTATCTAATAGATCCTTCACTTATTCGACATTTTTTAAAATTTACGGACCTACTAGATACAAAATTGAAAATTTAGGATCCTATTAGATATAAAGTAAATCAATTCATTTTTAAAAATTTTGAATATATCGGAGACCTATTAGACACAAAATTAAAAGTTTAAGGACTTATTACATAATTTTAAAATTTAGAAAGCAATTAGACATTTTGTAAAATTTAGAGAAAAAATAGACACAAAATGAAAATTTTAATTGAAGGAAAAAAAAAACAGGGATTATAAATGAAGCATGAAGGACGGAGTTTGTGTCCGAAGAAACAGTCATGATGCCGACTAGAGAAGCTCTCATCGTTGACGCGCCAATCAAGAGTGTAATCAATGACGCTAAAGGGGAAATTGCCCTCCTCAGTAAGGCCCTTGCAGCGTTAGCAAAGAAAATTCATTTGTTGAAACAGATTCAAGAGACGATATTAACATAAAATAAACATATAATTAATTTGTCATACTTATGATTTTATGACCATGATATCTAACAAAGTGCGAGTTCAAATTTCTTAGAAAAACACATAATATATTGTCTCAGGCCTCATAGTTTCATCCGCGATTGAAGTTTACCTTTAGAAGTTTCACCTAGCCTATCCTTCTTGACATCCACTTTTTAGGGGAGTTAAGAGTTGTTTCATCAACTTTTTCCACAATCTCCTTCGCCTTAACAGTTTCATGTATCTTCTCCTTCACCTCCATAGTCATTCTTTCAATATTATGGTTTCAAAATTTGAGAGTAAGAGATGTCCTACACCACTGTAGCAGTATGTTATCTCTTGAAGAGACAATATCTACATAAAGTAAACATATAATTAGTTTGTTATACTGATAAGCAATAGGATTGAGGCTTATTTAGCTCTAATAGACTTAAGTTATGTTTGAAATTCCATAAAAATTATATGAAGAAGTAAGCAAATATTTGAAAATATCAGTAGTTTTGTGGAAAATGCATTTGATAAGAAAATTGAATAAAAGAATGAAATAAAGACTAAAAATGATGTTTGGATGCATGACATTGGAGAATTGCAATTTCATATTGCAATCTGATTTGACAATTGAGCAGTAGTGACAGATATGAAAAGAACCAAAAAATTTATTGTATTTTTCAAGGAAGGAAACTCACGATTTTTGCTTGATTTTAGCACACAATCCATGGAGATTCTTTAGCCAATGAAAGGAGGAAAAGAACCTTAGCTGCCATGGTTTATAAAATGGAGGGAAAAACACAAAGAATGTGGATTTCATCTTTTGAAATACCCATTTTTTTCTGCACTTTTTTTCGTTCTAGCTGCTGTCTTTTTTTTTTTGCTCTCTTTTTCTAGCGAGTTCTTCTTTATTAGCTTTCAATCCAATCCAAACTTGGTTTGGATTGTGAAGATTTACTTCTTCTTGACAAAGAAAGGGTTGGATCGATTGAGACATATAGGAAGAGCAGTGGGTTTTTGTTCATTTCAATTATGTTCTTAATCTTTAGTTTCAATTATGTTTCTACTTCTTTCAAGTTTTGGATGTATTCTTTTGGTTAATTTCGTTGTTATTGAATGCACGATGAGGCAAATTTTATCTCAAAACTGTCTTATGAAAGTTGAATTTTAGTTTGCAAGCAAGGGTGTGTGTGGGTTTTGTTTCCAATAGGTTTATCATTCGATTTTGGTTAGTGTTCACTTATTCAATTCTTGTTCCTACTGTTTTTTTTTTGGTGTGTAAATACTCAAATTAAAGCTTTTCAATTCTAGTTTTAAGCTACTGTTAGATTTGATTTTTCTTAGCATGGAGAATAATTACAAGTTTTGTTTAGGTTCTTTTAAGTTAATTATGAGCTAAATCCTCTTTAGGGTTTCAAAGATGTGAATTTCCTAAGGAGTGAGTTGAGCATAAATTGTAAAACACAATCAAGCCTACACTTTAATTGTTTGCTTGTGTTGAATTGATTTCTTTTGTGATTCTAGATTGATTAACTAGAGTTGCAAACTAAGTTGAGATCTAATACCGAAAGGGTTAGTGAATAGCGGATTTCGCACGAGCAATGGAGACAAGAGCTTAGACACAAGTCATTCTTTACCTTAGACATTGGGCAGAAGACTCCAAAACCATAAAACTTGCATGAGCTAATTGATCTAAGTTAGAGTGGCTATAGAAATGTAAGTCACTCACTTAGCCTCCTAAAGGTCAAATTGCAAGGTGAATAGGAGTGACAATTTTGGTTTACAATTGTTTGTATAGGTTAGGATTGCAATTGCAATTTAAAATAGCAATTCATGACTTAGGGCAAGGAACATACTTGAGCCCCATTTTACCGTCATAGAGTTATCCTTTACATTTTATTTTCTTTGATGTTTCGCACCAACCTACAATTTGATTTTGCAATCTAGTTACCAAATTGCAATTTTGTACACATTTTGCTATTTCCAATCTTTTTGTTAAAAACTGTTCCCTATGGGATTGATACTTAGGAATACTTCTGTTTATTACGTGCATCGATAGTGTGCACTCGCATTGGAGCTGAAATTATTTATTTTATTTTTATCCACAAGTCTCACCCGATCACATATCGATCATCTTACCACCATGATATCCAACAGAGCGCGAGTTCAAATTCCTTGAAAAAAATACATAATATATTGTCTTAGACCTCCATAGTTTCATCCACGGTTTAAGAAAATTTACCTATAGAAGTTTCACCTATTTCATCCTTCTCTACATCCACTTTTTAAGGAAGTTGAGTTGTTTCATCCACTTTTTCCACATCTCCTTTGCCTCCATAGTTTCATCTATATTCTCTTTCGCCGCCACAATTATTATTTCAATATTGCAGTTTTAAATTCCGAGAGTAAGAGATGATCAACACCACATGGCAGCATGTTATCTCTTGAAGAGATGACTTCCAATATGGCAAAATTTTTCCAAGTCAGAGATCGTCTCTTCGAGAGACGACATCGACGTAAAGTAAACATATAATTAGTTTGTCATACCGATCATCTTGCCACCATGATATCCAACAGAGTAAGAGTTCAAATTCCTTGGAGAAATGCATAATATATTGTCTCAGGCCTCTGCAATTTCATCTGTGGTTTCAGAAAGTTTACCTTTAGAAGTTTCACATAGCTAATCATTATTGACATCCACTTTTTAAGGACGTTGAGTTGTTTTATTCACTTTTTCCACAATCTCCTTCCACCACAGTTTTGTCCGTCTTCTCCTTAGCTTCCACAATTATTATTTCAATGTTGTGGTTTTAAATTTCGAGGGTAATAGATTACCTACACCACGTGGAAACATGTTATCTCTTGAAGAGACGACTTCTGACATGACAAAAATTTGTCATGTCAAAGGTCGTCTCTTCGAGAGACGACATCAACATAAAGTAAACATATAATTAGATTGTTGGTCATCTTACCACCATGATATCCAACAGAGCGCAAGTTCAAATTCCTAAAAAAAATACATAATATATTATCTCAGGCCTATCAGTTTTATCCACAGTTTCAGGAAGTTTACCTTTAGAAGTTTTATCCACGGTTTGGATCAGTTCTTGCACAACCCTACCCCATATATTCTTGAACGAAAAAAAGTCACGATATCTTCCTTTTGTGTAAAAAAAACAAAAAAACATAATAGGCTTTTTTTAATAATATAAAAGTGTAATATAGTTAAATATAAATTATTTTATTATGTAGGAAAAAGCTTGGAAGTATTTTTATGCAACTTCGTTTGCGTTTGGAATTGCAGTGGGCACACGTAAACGTGATTTTGAAAAAATCTTAACAGTTTTGGGTGTTTGGTAATCGTGATTGTTGACTGAGAAATTTCATCCAATCTCCTATTGCCACATCATTATATCGAATTAATGACAAAATTACAAATAATTCAATTTGAGACTAATTATAAATTGACACATGTCCCAAATTTATTTTGAAGACAAAAATTGATAAATTCTAAAATTAGAAGGTCACATGTCTTCATTATAACTATTTGACCAAATAATTAAACTTAATTTGGTCAAATTGGTTATATAGAATTTGGGTCAAAGTTAGACAAAACCCAAGTTCAAATGGTTAGCCCAAAGCCAATAAAGTTCAAGTCCAACAGTTGGGCCCAAAGACTATTAAAGCCCAAGCTCACATGCCCATGACAAACTCTATAAATAGAGGGGTTCTCCTTCATTTTAAGGGTTCAGAAATTAAACTCTCCAGAGAATTCAGAGAGAATCCTTGAAGTCCTTAGGTGCTAAACACTCCCTAAAGTGCTTAAGAGCCAAACACTCCTTGAAGTTCTTAGGTGCTGAATACTCCTTGAAGACTAAAGACTCTTCAAGACTTGAAGATTTTAAAACCCTAAAGATTGATTGAAGCTTCAATCTCGGGAACAAGTTACAAAGCCCTCGAAATAAATCCACGTTGAACAAGCTGCAAAGCCCTCGAAATAAATTCACATTCGAGAACAAGCTATGAAGCCCTCAGACAAATTGCACTTGAGAGAGAGAAAGAATCAGAGGATAAATATTAGAGATTGTACTCCACTACATTCAAATTAATACAAATACAATCTTATTTACACATGTCTCATTTATTTGTTTTTTTTGAAATTACGTGTAAACAATGATTTTTTTTAAAAAAAAATCTATATAAAATCACTTCTTAAATTTTTTGATTTCCAAAATCTCCTAGCTTTTGATTTTAGCTTCTCTAATAATCAAACTGTAAGGAATAATTTAATTAAACCCAAGCGAAAGCGTAGGAATCAGTTTGAGTTTATTTAGAATTAAATAATAATATTATGGTTAAGCATAACATACCTTGAAAATATGGAGAATCTTTTGACGGATATTTATCTCTTCTACAAAGTCTTCCTAGCTATGACTCGAACACAGGACCAATGCTTGTGGGAGCCTCTTGAAAGAAAATCCACAAGGGATTAAAGAGGAAGAGGTCTAGAGAGAATTCTCTAATTCTCTTGAGAAGATGTGTGTTGTGAAGAATAATGCACAATGGCTCACCCCTAGGGTTTTATTTATAGTGGTCTAGGGAAAATAATTAAATAATATATTTTAATATCTAATATATTAAAATATATTTATCTAACCAATTTGAATCTTATTCAAACCGTTTAAAATTCTCCTACGACATCTATTTCCTAATTTGAATCCAATTCAAATTTAATAAATATTTTTTATTTAATGTATCTAATATACATTAATTATTTTAATATTTAATGTATCAAATACAATAAATATATTTTCCTCTTTTATTTAATATATCTGATATATTAAACATTAATTTGAACACTTCAAATTAAATATTAATTTGAACATTTCAAATTTTAATATTTAATGTATCAAATACAATAAATATATTTTCCTCTTTTATACTTAATATATCTAATATATTAAATATTAATTTGAACATTTCAAATTTTTCTTTCAACTAAATTGATCTTTTAGTGTTACTATGAGCTAGCAAGGAGACCTTATGGACCTACAGATTATAAGCTCCAATGATACAAAATTAATTAATTAAATTCTTTAATTAATTAATTTTCATTCATTAACTATAGGCCACTCCACTATAGACCTAGAGTTGCACTCTTATGCACTGTAGGACAAGTTATGTCCATAGATATAATCATTACATGAAAGTCGATTCTTCACGAGTTGTTCGTAATTACAGCTGGGTCAAAAATCCGTTTTACCCACATAATTACATCTTGCACCTTAAGTACCACTGATCCTCTAATGAACAATCTGTTTATAATCTAATTATAAACTAAATCTCTCTCGGGCCAGTGAGAGGGTGGGGCCCCATTGTTCAAGTCCCGAAATCAGCACTTAAGGGAACTACTCATCTACTTACCCTATATGGGAAGGAGTGAATTCCATCTTGTGAGATTATGTTCCCAGCTCCCTATTTGGTCAAGTCCCCAAAATGGTAGACATATTGAATCGGCTATAAAAGCCACTCTCACCCATGCAAATCAAAGGACAAACCCTCACAGGCAAGAGTTAATAACTCACTCAGGATTAAAATCGAGTCGCATATGATCATCCTGATGAAATATTAATCTTCTCAATTAACGGATTTATAAAAAGAGATTAAATATTTCGTGGTTTAGTCTTACATAAACTCATTGTATAAGATACCCCTACTCACATGTCTCCACATGAATGATTTGGATTAAATAATTTGTAACTATTACAAAGTGGGCCGTATCAATAGTGTTACCAGGATAAGGCACCCAACCTTATCTACTGCATATGACAACTGTTTTTCTTAAAAGTGTCGTTGCCAACAATTATTTTAAACTTCCCAAATGGAGTCTTAAAAGGAAAGCAAACAGTTGGGAAGCAATTTTTTTTTTTTTTAAAGAATATTCTGATTTTGTAAAATTGAAATTTTGAACCAATGACTATTAAAATCTAAAGGAATTGTTGTATATACTCTTTAGAAGATTCATTTCGAATATATCCTAAAAAAAATATCTACTTCCAATTCTATCTTTGATAGCCAAAATTTTCGTTCATTGGGTTTAATAAAACTCCATTAGAAAACTAGATAAGTAAGAAGATGAAACTTTTAGTAGGACAACTCTCTCGTTCTCAAAAAGAAAATTATATTTTTGTTTTTATACTTTACGTTTATTTCAATTTTATTCATCTACATCAATCTATTAATTTTTGTGATTCAGTCCAACTTGAGTATCGTTCAACTAGTTTAAATATATACCTTCGACCAAGAGATCAGAGGTTCGATCTCTCACCCCATTTGTTGTTAAAAAAAAGTGATTTGTGTCTTCAATAAATAGTGTTAAATATAATAGAAAATTGATATGATGCTTATGTAAACTGACGTGATTCTAATATAATTAACAATCTTTTAACATCTATTAATGATAGAGACCATATTGAGATTAATAAATTTAAGTATAAGGATTAAAACGACACTATAAAAACAAAAACGGTGATTTATCAAATAAGAAAATTATTTTAAATTGTACTTTTTAATGATCTCTTTAGACATTAAAGATAAAAGCAAGAGTCGATGACACTCAAAGACACTTCATTTGTTGCTTAAATGTTCTCATAAATTAAAAATCAATACTTTGTTTTTAATTTTGGAATGTAATCTTGTGGCCTTCACACTCATATCAACAACAAGAAAACTATAGGATTAATTACCATTCATGCTTCATCCATATGATATACTAAATATAATACTTCTAGAAAGAAAATTAATTCAAACACCCAGCATTACATGAGGTTGTATAAATGCAATTATAGAATTTAATGAAATTTAGACAGCACATTTATGGAATCTTATTAATGACTTTAATTAATTTGTTTCTCAATTTTTGTATTTTTATCAATTTTAGAAAGAAATTAAATACATTACCAAAAGAACAAAATGATAATGTGGAGAAAAATCTATGAAAAATTGTTAAAATTTATAACCCCTTTGTTGTAATAATTTTCATTTTAAGAAGACAGGTCTCCTACCAATTTTGGACACAACACTAAGGGAAATTACAACTCCACCATCATGAGTGTCGAAATTATTAAATAGCTTTTGGTTGTGGCTATCCTGCCTTTAGCAATTTATGTTCTTTCCTAAATAAATTTACTCATTTAATTCTTCAAATCCAGATATTACCATCTTAATTTCAAATAAAGAAAGTCCAAATTAAAGTTGTTAAAAAAAAAAAGTCCAAGCATAAAAAAAAATATGGAAATAAATGCTACAAAATGAGGCACGGTTTATCAATTTTATGTTTTTTGAAAAAAAAATTTTGAATTTTGAATTTTAGATTCGAAGCTTGAATTTGTGTAATATGTGTTTGAATTGTCCAAGTGAATGAGTTTTAGAACTTTGAATTTGTAAGACTTATGTTTTATAACTTTTTTTTTTCAGTTTATAATATGTAAAAGTTAGTCATGTAGTATAAAATGCGACTTTTATAAGTTTGAATTTATATAACTAATATTAAGACTAACGAAAACAAAATAAACATATCTCTTAGATTATGTAGAATTGTTTTGAACATTATTTGTATTTTTATTACCTTTAGTAAAATTTTCACATGAGTAGATGGATAAAGATACATAGTTTCTTTTTTTAGTTCAACAAATTTGAGAGTGATGGATTGAACATTTAATCTTAAGTAGTAGATGTCTTATCCATTGAATTATATTTGGACACATCCTAAAGTTATGTCAATCTAATTAAAAATTAAATTAGTAGGTGTACTATAACTAATAATTTATGGAAAAAAAGGCATGTGTTGAGATATTTGGCTCTTTTTCATTAGTTAGCATATAAAATATTTTATTGATTGCTACAATAATATTAAATATTTAAAAGAAACTTTTCTTATATCCATCTTTTACTTTCCAAATATGTCATGTTTTTGAAAATAGCCTTCTTGACATTGAAATGTAAAATCAAAGCGAAATCTATATATATTAAATAAAAATACAAGTGGTTAAGGTATATATCCTTTGACCTAAAAGTTAGATGTTCAAATTCTCACTTTTCACATGTCGTTGAACTAAAAAGAAAAAAAAAAGTGGGGTGGAGAGATGCAAACCTTAAATTAATGGGCCTTTTGTGATAATAACGGATATAGTCTAAATAATAGCAAAATTTTCACATGATAAAATATTTTTAAAAAATAACACAAATGTAAGACATGTATATCAATGATATATGCATATTTTATATTAGGTATATCAATTATATGTTTTAGGGATAATACTTACTAATTGGATAGTAGGAAGTTGACCACCATGTTTTGAGTAAGAGAGATAAGAATTTTTTTTTTTCAAAAAATAAGTTGCTATTAAATTTTAGGGGTGGTTGGTCAACAAGAAATGTTAGGAGAGAGGTATAGTTCTTTTATCGATTTATCAAAATGGTATATTAGTGTTTACCAGAAAATGGTATATTAGTGATATGTTTTATATTAGTATATCAATGACGTATTTCATCAATAATACAAAAATAATATATCAATCATATACTTTAATTAGGGGTATTAATAATGTACTCTATTAATGATATAAAAATGATATATAAGTCATAAACTTTATATTAGGTATATTAGTGGCGAACTTGAACATAATTTAACTAGTTAAGACATTATATCATCGACTAAAAGGTCAGAGGTCTGAATTCCTTTCATCACAAACTGTTGAATGAAAAAACAAATATGAAAGTTTACTAGTTAGGAAAATTATAATCGGCCTATTATAATTTTCCTAACTAGTAAACTTTATATCTCTTTGTATCATTACGATTAATGGTTCTAAATAATTTAAAATTTAAAAAAAAAAAAAAAAAGCATGTCTAATCAATAAATCAAGAGATATATTTTTGACAAATTTGATGAATGACCAAGTTATTTTGCCACATTTTTTTATAGTGTGTTTGGAATAATTTTTGTAAAAAATATTTTTTAAACCAAATCAATTTTTCTATGGGTAGCTCTATAAAAATTAATAATTTAAAGTGTGTTTAATATAGCTTCTTGAATGATTTTAGATAATAAAAAGTATTTTTAAAAAATCTTAATTAATAAAAGTACTTAAAAAAATTGGATAAATTTATAAACTATTTTTGAAGAAAAACTCTAAGGTTAGATTATCCAAAATTAACTTTAAAGTGATTGACCGAAATTTTTTAAAATATGTAGTAAAAAAGAAAAACATATATGTAATTAATATAATCGTATAACTAATTTTTTTTAAATATAAGATATAAAATCATTTTTATTGAAATATTTTTTAAAAGATGCTTAAACTAGAATGTATTTCAAATGATGTTTCAATTCTAACTAATTTGGACAAGAACTTAAGTAGCCTTAATTGGTCAAAATAATTTACACTTCAAATAATTAATTTCAACAATAAAATAAGTTCCTTCTTTCATGCAATCCTTTAAAAACCCACAAATGGGAAGGGATTTTTCTTTACCTATAAATTGCTCTCAATTCCTCAAAGCCTTCAATGCAAAATTCAATCATCCTCTGTTTCTTCAGGTCCCCAATCTCCGTTAATTTCTCTGGCGAAACCTCTCTCCGCCACCGCCAACGCCGCCGTCATGGCCGAATTTTGCCGCAGCACTGGCCAAGGAACCGCCGCCGATCTCCACCATCTACGGCCGCTTCCGATTCCCGGCGGAAGCGGTCCGCTCGTCGCTTGCCGAATCTGCGAAGCCGTTTTCTCCAGTAGCCAAGCCCTAATTAACCACATCGGAGCTCACGTCGCCGACGACGGCGGCGCCGCGGCAGCTTCCAGAAGACAGAACCAACAACGAAACCAAATGCATCGGTTTCCGTCTGGTCCGCCGTTCTCGGCCCCGCCGCGAGGGACGGCGATGTTTTTGCCGAGCAGATTTTCGGCGCCTAATTCGCTAGGTTTTGATGCGGCCGAATCGCTTTGGCCAAATCAACTATCTCCATTCGCTAGAAGCCTGTTCAGAGAGGGGCCGCCGCCCGTCGGGCAGTACTTTGCGAATTGGAGTGCGGCGGAGGAGGCGGCCGGCGACTGTACGAAGCCTTATATAAATCAATTGGAGAAATGTATACCGAAAGTGGCCGATGGAGCTGAAGAAGACGACGGTCGTCATCTGTATTTCTGCAAACTGGACTTGACTCTGAAGCTGTGAAATCAGAAATGGAATCAAAATGTAGGCAGTAAAAAGAATAATAACCTTTTTTTAATATATTATATTATTTTACTTTTATTTTAATTATTTTAGGGTTATATTTTATTCTAATTACCTTTTTGTTTTTATTGATTATTTGACTTCATTTGATTGTTTTGGTCATTTTTCTACTACAATATTGATGTGTATAATTTCACATTATGTTAAAAGGGTGATATATTTGGTTGCTGCCCATCTTATATCTGTACCTTAAGTTAAATGTTTGAATTTTTACCACATTGTTGAGCTCAAAGGAAACAAATGTCATGGGATTGTTTTCCTCGAGTTTTTTTTTTTAAATTAAAAATAAATTTAAAGTATATGATTAGTTTGATGATTAACTAGAAAAATAGTTTAAGCAGTTATCTTAAAAAAATAATCCTAAAATTGAAAAGTTGAAAACATCATCAGAGACGGAAATCGTTATTTTTCTTCTGAATTAAAATATTAAGACCTAATGATTATTTTATGCCAACATGAGCACAGTTTTAATGAGTTTGAGCATTAATAATTATCTTTATAGATTGTAAATTTGAACATCTTTTGTTAGAGTGTTAATATAATTAAATTTATCATAACTCATCAACTTAAGCTTTTAGGTTGATTAGTGATTTAACATAGTATCATAGCTTTAAACTCCAGTAATATCATTTTCTCCCACTCTAAATATTCTTGGGGTCAAAATAATAATATTAATGGTTAATCATTTTTTTTCTAATGTCGAATATATTTTCCACATTCAATTTTCATAATTATCCAACAGAAGAATTAGTTTATTATTATTTTCAAATAAAGCTGCAGTGTTTAAGTAATAGCCCCACCAAACCAACCACCACCCTCTGATTCTCTAGGCCTGGCGGCTCTCAGCAGCACAAGCCTGAGCCACTCAGCGCCAAAAACCCATCGCCTTTCACAAAAAGCTCTTCCTCTTTAAATCATCGAGCCCCAAATTACGAATCAAAGAAGATTAAACCATTTCTTCCTAGCGACAACGTACTTTTAAGGAACTGCCACTCAAAACTCTCATTTATTGTAAGTGGGTCTCTCTCCTTCTATCACGTTCACTCATTTGAATGTGCTAATTTTCACTTCCGCAACCTGTTCGACTTAATGCCTCTGAGAGATACTTCCATTTTTGTTTGTAAAACCAGTGGGGCTTGTTAACATCCGTAACCTTTTTGATATAATGCCTCTGAAAAACGTTTCCCATTTCTTTAAAAATCTAGTGGGTCTGAGAATGCCCGCAACCTGTTTGATATAATGCCTCTAAGAAATTTTTTTTCCATTTCTTTATAAAACTAGTGGGGCTAGGAGTGCCCATAACTTGTTTGATATAATGCCTCTGAGAAACAGTTCCATTTTTTGGTACTTGGGTAGGTGTCGATGACGTTCGAAACCTGTTTGATGTAATGCTTGTGGGAGACATTGCCATTTTGTTTATATAAAACCAGTGGGGTTGTTGTTGGTGACAGGCCATAACCTTTTCGATGTAATGCCTCTGAGAGACATTTTTCAACTTCCTTTTGGCTTTCTAACTTTAAACCTGGGGTAATTGGTTGGGTTACTTAAAAGAATCAATCTGGAAAAAAGTGGTGTTCAGTTCAATCATCATGAGAAGCTATTTATATTAACTCATCCTTTTTCCTTTTTCTCCCATTAATTGCATCAAAAGTTGGTGAAAATTGGGTGTTGTTATAAGGGGGCAAAGGGAGGGGATGGACCAAGGCCACTGCATGCCCTATAAACTGGCCAGTGAATTGTCCTTGTGGACAATAATTTTTTTACATTATTGTTTATTCAAGTTATGTAATAATTTCCTTTGATTATTTGATGTTGTATTATAGCTATTGAATGATTTTTCTAGATTAGTTAATTTCTGTCGTTTTACTAGAGGCTCAAAAAGGTGCATAATTTGATGGAAATGATTTCGATGAATGGGTAGTTAAAAGGCATGGTATTTTCTGAAAGCTATGTTTCAACTTTCAATTTAGATTCTTGTTTTTAAAAGTTTTAGTTTTTTCATGCAGAAAACTTGTTAAAATAGATTTTTTTTTTTTTTTGGGGGTAGTTTTCAGAACAAAAACTACCAAGGTTTTTTTTTTTTTTGAAAAAAAAAAACCAATAAACCAAAGAGGAATGAAAGTCCTCACCACATATACAACTAACCCAAGAATGGAAATTCGAAACCCAAACAAAGGGACCTACCTCCGAACTGGAGGACGATGACCAACTAAACGGCTCCAAAAGCACTGATTGCGTAAGAGAGTGGGCGGCAGAGTTACAAAGTCTAAGACAAAAAGCAAAACAAACCTCGTTCCAAAGGGAAGCGAGGGAGTGAATCTCGTCTAGAACAGAACTATCTCGTCAATAATAGAACTAGTTTCAGAGATATCAGTACCTGGATTGCTTAAAGTGGACACAACCTCTAGTGAGTCGGATCCCATTATGATGGATTGGAAGGAGCTAAACTCGACACTTGAGAGTGAACAAAGACCAGCTAGAATAGCTGCTGCTTCAAAAGACTTGATCGATCACTTCCGCTGCCAAGGCTGGATCCCAACGCAAAGGGGGGACCCTCGGGGGTCACGAACCAACCAACCTAGCTCGCCTCTTCCCGTAGCTTCACACCACGAAGCATCAGCATTGAGCTTTAACACACTGTCTGGGGGGGAGTCTAAGCGTTTTGACGCACAAGGCTCTCAGATCTGAGCAACAAGGAAGGAGACCTATCTCCCCCAGGAAGTTCGCCCAGGCTCTTCTCAATCGCGGCCAACAGTTCTCTGCTATCTGGCAAAGAAGAAACTGAGGTAGTATTAGGAGAAGTGTTAATTTTATTTCTAAAGGTCCATAAACTCCATATTATGGTTATGGCTTTTGAAATGTCCTTCATGCTCAACTCCTTAGCCAACCAACCCCAACAGTCTCTGGGGGTCCACGAAGCCCTGCACACAGAAAAAAACTCCCATAAGGAAGGAAGAAAAGAGAGCCACACTTTTGATGACCATTTGCAGTTCCAAATTATGTGGGTGGTAGATTTCGGTATCTTCCTGCAAAACAAACACACAGAGTTAGTGAGGATTTTTTTCTTTTTTTTTTTTTTTTAATATTCTGGAAGGTAGGAATAACATCATTTATGATTTTCTAAGCGCATATTTTTGCTCTGGGAATCGCTTCTGACTTCCACACTTTTTTCCATAACCCCTTTTCTAGATGGTAGGCACTTTTAATAGAGAAATACCCCTTTGGGTTGAGATTCCAAATAATTTCATCGCCTGTATTGTTGGTCCCTAATGGGATGCTGAGAATGTCCTCTGCATCAAGAGCTATGAAACTATCCTTTATGAGAGAATCTTTCCACCTGCCTTGATCATCAATTAAGCAATTGACTCTTCTATCGAGAAACTCTTCCTTAACCCAAACCGGGATCTTTCCACCAGTCAGAGGTTCGAAGCCTTCCACCTCCAAATAGAGAATAGATTTTGGGGGCCGAACAAGTTATATTTTATATATAAATATAATAAAAATTTAATCATTCTTGAACAATTAGTAACAAGAATAAGTATGTATACCAAAAACTAAGAATAATCTTAACAAATGGAAAAATAAATTACAATATACTCGAGATAAAATAACAAATCTTAAAATGTTGACTATATATATAAAAAAAATCAACTAACGTTGTGTTTAACACCCTTTTAACGAATAAAAATTATCTATAACTAAATTTGAATTAAAAGTCTTAAAACAATTTCCTTCTAACATAAACACATTCAATGTAATTTACAAGAAATTAATATTTTATTTTAGAAGGATTATTAATTGTTAGTTGATAACTATTGATTGTAGATAGTATTACACAACATATGAAATAGGAAAAATTTTGGTCCACTAATATGGTTTTAGAGACAACACAGTTGTAACAAATTAAAAAAAAAAAATCTTGACCAGAGTGAGCTTAGCTCAGCGATAATTGATATATATCATCGATCAAGAGGTTTGATGTTCGACTACCCTCACTTCCAAATATTGTTGAACTAAAAAATATATATATATAAAAAAAATCTTGGTGAGAAAAAATTTGACTTTAAATCATAAATTAATGTCGAGTGACACCGTCCTTGTGTATTTATATATAATTAAATATTTGGTTAAATAAACTTTAAAAAAATAAAAATTTAAAAACCATTTAAGCCTATTTTCACAAATTCACTTTAAAAAAAAACATGCAACAACTACCAAACAAAAAAAGAAAAACTAAATAAGGAAATATGCAACAGCCACGAAAAAAAAAAAACTAGATTCAAACGAACACTTTCAATGACAGAAGTTTCAATTTCCACCGCGAGCACTCATTGCATAAAATTTTCACAAATTCATTTAAAAAAAAAAAAAAAAAAAAAAACACATGCAACAACTACCAAACAAAAAAAGAAAAAAGAAAAACTAAATAAGGAAATATGCAACAGCCACGAAGTATTAAAAATAATAATAATAAAAAAAAAACTAGATTCAAACGAACACTTTCAATGACAGAAATTTCAATTTTCACCGCGAGCACCCATTTCAAAAAATTTTGACAGCCCCCTCAAGTTTACATTCAGATCTGCCTCCAAAATATTGTTGAACTAAAAAAATGAAAATTTGTTATACTAAAAAGTGTGCAAGTAGCTAAAATATAAAATGACCACCTTTTATTTGTCAGTTTTATATTAGAATTACCAATTGGAAATTCCATTCATGCCCTGAAAGCTCAAGGTTCAGAATTCCACCCACGTGTTATCACTGTTATGACAGTAATTCAATGAAAAAACTCAACCCTGACGGATAAGGGCATTTTCGTCCTTTCAATAGTAGTTATTCTGACATCTCGTAAAAATGGAAGTTGAATTTAAAAAGAAAATCGAGCAGAATAATCTTCAAACTTTCTCCTCTAAGATTTTAAATTTTAAATGATTCTAAATTTTAAAAATGTCAAATAGGTCTCTAAACTTTCAATGTTATATCTAATAAGTCACTAACATATTTAACATTTTCTAAAATTAAAGAATTTATTAAACATCAAATTGAATTTTTATATCTAACAAAGCATTAAACTTTCGATTTTATGTCCAATAAATTTTAAAAATTTTAAAAATTGTCAAATAGGTCAATGACCTATTAAATATAAAATTGAATAATTTAAGCCCCGTTTGATAACCATTTGGTTTTTAGTTTTCAATTTTTGAAAATTAAGCCTATAAATATTACATCTACTATGAGTTTCCGTATTTTCTTATCTACTTTTTACATATGTTTTCAAAAACTAAGCCAGGTTTTGAAAACTAAAAAAATTAGTTTTCAAAACCTTGTGTTTTGTTTTTGAAATTTGGCTAGAAATTCAAGTGTTTCCTTAAGAAAAATGAAAACCATCGTAGATAAGATGAAAACTATTGTAGAGAAATTGTAAGAAAACAAGCACAATTTTCAAAAACCAAAAACTAAAAACCAAATGGTTATCAAACGGGGTCTTAAAGTTTATGGACTTATTAGACATAAAATCAAAAGTTTGAAAACTTATTAGACATTTTTTTAAGTTCAAAAACTTATTAAACCAAAATTGAAAGTTCATGGATATATTAAAAATTCCTTAAATTTTAAAGACTTATTTAACATAAACTTAAAAATTCATTAACTAAACTTGTAATTTAACCTAAAATTTTTATACATATATTCTTTACATTTTTTAGTACAACGAATGAGACAAAGATTCGAATATTAAACCTTTTGTTTGAAGGTATAATGCCTCAATCAGTTAACCTACTCCTTACTTTATTAATGATAAATACAATTATAAGATTAATTTTAGAAAAAGATAAGTATCAATGAGAATCATGAAATGTTAGTCCCAAAAAAATTGAGAATCTTGTAAAGGGTTCAAATTGGTTAATATTGTAATTAGTGGGAGCATTAATTATGAAACAAATTGAAATTTAAAATAGGGGTTGTTTGGTACTATTGACAAATAGTCAAACCCAAAATCAAAATGTCCCATTTGAATTACAAAAAGACAACCACTCTACCTAAACATAAGGGAAATGCCAGCCTATCACTCACCAATGCAATATACCTGAAATTTTACTCCACGGGCCTTTTGGATTGTATTTTTAAGTATTTTTTTTTAATAAAAACGGTTTAAAATTAAAATACTCATATATTTGATTACATTTTCTTAAAAGTATTTATACATAAATTTGTTTGGTTTGTTCTATACTCGAAATACTTCTACTAATGTCAAATTATTATGAATGACGATTATTAAACACTATGAACTAATTAATAAGTTTAAATTTGTATTTAAAACATTATGACACCGACTAACACCGGCCACCACCATAGTGGTAGTAGAAGTGCTTGCCGGAGTGTTTGTCGGAGAAGTTGCTGGTGGTGGTCGCTAATGCAGTTGTTGGAGTGGGTAGCAGTGTAGTCGTTGGCGGTGAGAGGGTAGTATGAAAGTATTTTGATCATTTTAATATATCATGCAAATTTGGGAAGAATTCTAAGTTAAACACATAAAAACCATTTTTCTAAAATTTGATTTAAAGTATTTCACCTAAAATAATTTATTTATCAAACTCAATTTTTAAGAAGTCATTTTGAGTGGGTGCCAAACACTTCAAATCTTGTTAAGATGACCTTTTTTTTTTTCAAAAATAAATACTTAAAAAGGCAATTCAAACGGACCCTACATAACCAAATAATAATAATAAAATCAAATAATTCATGCATTTTTTTCATTTTTATTTTTTAATAAATAATTTATTATTTACTAGTGATGGTTGACAAATTCGATTAATTTAATCTCTTCATTCTTGAACTAAAAAAAATAAAAAATAAAAAAATCTTCATTCATGTTAAAATTCTCACTCTCACTTGACAACTTAATTTTTTTTAAAAAGAAAAAAAAAGTCATATTAAATTTTCATTTGATAATACTCAATACTTTTTTCTTTTTGCTCAAATTGCATTGTTATATATTTTTAATATTGGTTTTTCTTCTAATTGACATAGAGTTTTGTCACATAATGATGTTTGATGGTTGATGATGACATTGACTTTTTTTTTTGCTTTTTCCTTTTTTTTTTTTTTTGGTCTTTCACCAAGACGTTGAAAACCCATCCGACAAAGTGAAAAGACATCATTTAAATTTTAGATAAAATCTTAAATCAATTGAATTTTGTTAGTCTTAGTCTAACGAGTATTAATACTTAATAGTTTAGGTAAAAAAAAAAACTTAATAGCTATACATGACGTGTTTATTAAAGGAGTTCATGACCATATCTATTATCTATATATATGTTTTAAAATAAATTATTTTGTTTGATTGTCAATTTTATATATGTGAGATGCACGAGAGAGATTGAATAATGTTCTTATTTGACTAAGTATCTAGTGGACATGGAAGTAACTTCTCATGTTTTAGAAGGAGAAAGCATAGAAGGTTGTGAGAGTAAATTGTTATATACATTGGAGTAATTTTTTATTAATATTTTCATAAATTGAAAAATACCATTAATATATAAGATATAAATTAGAACTTTGCTAGGGAACAAATTAACAATTTTTAAATACTATAAAAATACTAATAAAATGTAAAAAAATGTAAAAGAAAATCGACAATATATAAAAAGTATGACCAATTTAAATATAAGTACTAATAATAAAGATTTATAACTTATTTAACCTCTTTTGATATATTATATTGATTAATTCAATTAAAATTTACAAGTTCTTTTTTTAATTTTTATTCTTATGATTAAAAAAAGAGCATGAATATCAATATTCTTACCGAACATTTTTCATTAATACCCTCTAAAATTCAACATTTTTATTGATATTTATGTTAAATTCCCTTTGGAGGGATATATGTACGTTAGTATATGAATGTATGTATGTGTTTGTTGAGTTGAGACATGTGAGATTGAGAATTTGAACATTTAAATTTAGTAATACGTATGACATTTTAATCAATTGAGTTATATTTAAGTTGATATTTTTTTCTTTTTGAATTGCCTAAACATATAGGTCATAGGGAATTTATTTTTCAATACATTATTTTTACCATAACTTTGGTATTAACTTGAGACAAATAAATTAATTTTTAATATATATTAAGAAGAATATACCATGTCAACTTTAGCATAACTCAAGTAGTTAAGTCACATATATATATTTTTTAATTCAATAACATGTGGGAGTGAGTATTCGAACCTTTAACTTTTTGGTCGATGATGTATGCCTCAATGATTTATGTTCAAGTTGACGAGTAGTTAAGACATATACCTTCTTATTATAGATTATAGATTTTAAATCCTCACCTTTAATTCATGATGTAATATTGTAAAAATTTGAGTTTTAAACCTTATGCTCAACGTTAGGTTTTGTTTTGTTTTGTTTTTTTTCTTTTTTGAGTTCAACAATATATAGAAGTGAGATTTGAACTCTGACCCGGTCAAGAACCTAATACATTAGCCAATTGATTTTTTTTTCTCAAAAATACCAATTGATCAATTGGTCTACTCAATGTTTGATTATTTGAAAGTTTCAATATATAATGAAGTGTTAATCTTCCATGTTTAACTATTTAGGAGCTGTTTGGGGTGTGAGTTATAATAGTCTAAAGAATACTCTGCACCACAAACACATATTATTATAATCCAGATTAAATAACTCTGCATTTTAAATAATATTATATAACTCCACAAACTATTATAACTCATAGACTATTATAACCAACTCAGCACTCTAAACAATCCCTTACATATATTTAATCTAAATATAATTCAATTAATTAAGACATATATCATTGATAAAAAAATAAACTGAAAGTTCGAGTTTCCACTCTTCAAATGTTGTCGAACTTAAAATGAAAACAAAAAAAAAATCCATAAATATAATCTACCGTTTTAGTTTATCCGTTAATTTTTATTCGATGATAAGACAACGCGCCAAAAGAGGAAAAATGGAAAAGGAAAAAGATGTGGGTGTGGAAAGAAATTAGAGAGGTGTGCAAAGAGAAACTCGCATAATTTTTCCGGCTCCATGTGTGTCGCTTTCTGGCAGCGTTTCGTCCATGTCGTTGTTTTTCAACTTTATTCTGTTTTCCAAATATACCCCTCCTCTTCACTCCATTTTCCCATTCAGCCCAACCAAAAAGTTTCACTCTCTTTCCTCTCTTGGTCTTGGATTCTTTCGCTGCTGCAGCTCTCTCTCCCTCTCTCTCATGGCAGCTGCCATTAAAGCTCATCTTTAGAGCTAAATGACCTTTCTCGCTTAGGTTTCTTCTTCAACCTTTTACTCAGAGTTCCGAGCTCATCTTTTACTGGCACAAACCTGCTTATCAGTCTTTCGGTATGTTCTGTTCTTTCTCATATTCGGTTTCTTTCTCCTTTCCTTCTATTTGTTGTTCTGATCTCACTTTTAAGGCTAATTCGTTGGTTTCTGTATTGTACTTGTTGAGTTTTGTTGTTTTGATTGTTTTCTGTCTCAGCAATGAAGTCTTCGACTAGGCTCGATTCGGCTACTTTTCAGCTCACACCTACTCGAACCAGGTTTATGTTCTTGGCTTATTATATGAGTTACTTTACAATTGTTAGCCAATGTTTGAAGAATTAGATAAGATGACTTGCTTTTGATTTCTTGCCAATAGCTCTGATGAACTTCTTTGTTTCATGCGATCTGCTATGCCGCGTTTAGTTTTAGAAGCCAATTCATGGTTTTAACTTTTAGTGTATTAGTTTTTTTAAAACTTTCACTTTGATTAGTTCTTGGTGCATAATATCCTTTTCGTTTTATTTTGTCGCATTTTGTTAGCATGCTGACCTGCTATCACCATTTTCTTCTAGTTTTTGATTTCATAGCATTTCTTTTCAAAATTAAGTATTTATTTGTTGAGGTTGTAGCTTTTTTTTTTCTTATGTCTTCTTTCTGCAGAATGTAAAAATTGAGTCATTGAACTTTCTTATATTTTGAAAATTGGTGTATAACTTTTTTTTTTCTGATAGTCGTTGATAGTTGACCATCTCTCTTTCTCTCACTCACATATCAGGTGTGATTTGATTATATCTGCAAATGGAAAGTCTGAGAAGATAGCTTCGGGTTTATTGAATCCTTTTCTTGCCCATTTGAAGATTGCACAAGAACAGATGGCCAGAGGTGGTTATTCCATTATTCTTGAGCCAGACCCTCGCAGTGATAGAACATGGTTCACAAAGGGTACCATGGAGAGGTTGTATTGATATTATGAACCTACATCTCTCCCATTCATAAATATACATCAATATTACTCTCAATAAGAATGTATTTCTATTCATAGTATTTATCTCTGCCTCTAGAATCAATATAAATGTGTCCATATTAAGTGCCTAACAAGTAACAACCATTGAAAATTTAACATGTCCTCATACTGAAATCATACTAGCCTGTTATTACAGTGCTGGCCTAAGGTATAGACAAATGAAGTGACCGCCTTAAGCCTCGTAGTTCTAGAGTCCAGAGGGTCCCATGTTCTACCAAGTCCCCAAATTTCGCCTAGCACATGATAAACAAAACTTTCATAATGAAATCCAAAATACATACAAGTGAATGTGAAATGATAGGACTAAAAAAATGTATAACTAAAGTAGTAAATATAATTTTTGTTTAAAAAATTAAAGCAAAATTTAATTTAAATTTTTGCCTAAGTTGCCTTAGGACGATCATGTGTTACTTTGCATTAGTATTGAGTTTTTTTGGCAATTCATGTTAGTAGATAGTCATATACTGATAAATTGCCACCTTTAGGTTTGTCCGATTTGTAAGCACCCCTGAAATCTTGGAAAGGGTGTACACTATTGAATCAGAGATCTTACAGATTGAGGAGGCAATTGTGATTCAGGGCAACAATGACATGGGGCCAAATGTTGTAAGTATATTCCAGCGTATTAGTAACACTCGTCATTTTGATACAAAAGGACCATCTTTCAATCCGGTTTCATCTAACAGGTAGATGACAAGCAAGGAAAGCCTACAGAAAGCACCACCGAAGGTACTAAAATCAGTGGAGGCCTGTCCTGTAGAATATTCTCTTTCATTTTCTTAATGATTTTCCATTTGAGTTGATATCTGATAGGAATACCATTAGAAATGTTATTGGGGTATTAAGGGTATGTTTGGAATTAGCCAAGGAGCTTGTTAGAAGAGTTTTGTTATAAATAGGGTGGGTTAGAAAGGATGAAGGTAGACATTGATTAAGTTGGTCTAGGCTTGAGTGTTCTCAAGAGAGAGTGGATCCAAGTTCTTCAAATTACTTGGTTTATCTTGCAGCTCATTTATCTTTTTATATTGCAATATATTTCGGATTCTATCAGTATCCTAGTCTTGGATAATTAAAATATAGGAAATCCTTTTGTTTTTTTATGTAGGAATACTACAAACGTTTAAGTCTACTTATAGGATGTTCGTTCATTTGTACCTTTTAATTTTTGTTTTTCTTTTTGGAAGGGAAGGTGTGGTGCTTTTCCGTTTCACTCTCTTTTTTTTTTCAGAATATATTTGAATATGAAGTGAAACTTCTGTTAACTAAGTCAATATTTATGTACCTTAGATACTATGCAATTTTTAAAAAATAATTTGATTCATGAATGAAAACACTGGTTTTTAACAGCAAGCAAGTCTCTTCTGGATGGTAATGAGGAGAAAGCAATTGTTTTGTACAAGGTACGTGGTATTCAAATATACTCTTGAATAATCAACTTTCAATTCTTTATTTTAATTTGCTTTGTTTAAAAATCTGACAGCCAGATGCGAACTCACTTGAGACCAATGGACATACAGCGTCAGAGGAGAACTCAAAGTACATACCATCTCTAGTGATTGTCAATTGTGTCCTCTAAGTACTAGACTTAAATAGATTTGTTAGAAGATCTACCCTAGCGAACAATGGCAAAGAGTCATTTAGAATCTTGATTACTAATACGTATATGTACTTTACAAGCCTATTGCAAGTCATGCCTAGATGTAATGACTATAACTAACAACACATAATCTTAAGTGGCAACCTTAAAATTCTAATATGTAATCTGATTTCATTTTTTAACTATCTTTTAATTTTTTTTTACCTTATATGATTGCAAGAGAATTATACCTTATCTTTCAAAGTTGTTTATTTTTTTTTTCACCAATCCCTTACACAGAAAGGACTGATCACAATTGGAAAATTTCTTCTCAATCTTGCATTTCTTCATTTCCATATCACAGATGCAAAGGTGCTCCCACAATTTCATTTTATCAAATTATTGTGCAGAGTTGAATCCCTTCTTTCATTCTTCTTTCCCTTTCTAGAACACGTACAAATAATACATTTTCAAATAAATAACAAAATTAAAGTATCTGGTGTTGGTCTGGGTTCTTAGCCATCTCGTTTAGTTAAGGGCAATTATCTAGTGAAGTTTCATGACTTTTGCTGCGAGTACTTTTAATTTCATTTAATCCCTTTTAGAGCTCAGCTTCTGAAAGTCCTGGAGACACGCAAAACTATGCTGCAAAAGGAGCAAGGGATGGCTTTTGCTCGTGCTGTTGCTGCTGGTTTTGACATTGATCAGATGTCACCATTGATATCATTTGCCAACAGCTTTGGAGCCTCACGATTGATGTACGCAGAGATTCATATTTCTAGCTATATAAAAAAGCATTATGTTAATGTTTAAATCATTTTTCTTGCAGTTGATGACTCATAATGTGAATTATTTTCTGCAAAAAAACAGGGATGCATGCGTAAAATGCAAAGAACTATGGAAAAGAAAGCATGAAAGTGGCCAATGGCTCGAAATTGAAGCAGCAGAAGCACTATCCAGCCGGCCAGACTTCTCCCCTTCCATGAGCACATCAGGCATTATACTTACAAGTATGACTGACAAGCAGACAGAATCTAGAGAAGCATGGTCTGAATCTCAAAACGAACCATCTTCAACAAATAAGGGGAATGCAAGTGCAGGTGGGATATGATAACATTAGAAATCTGACGGATTTTGGTTGAAAAATGTGTCTTAAACTGAATCTTCCAAGTTATTGTCGTAGACTTAGAATGGTCATGTTACATCATTATATTTGTGTAGAGTAACAACCATGGGGCTAATTTTAACTGATAGTCTAATCAAATAACAATTGAAGTTGAACTAACAGTCTCTTGGTTTTGTATCAAATCTATGCACTAAGAAACACTTCATTTACTACGTGTGCCTTATGGAATGCTGCCCTTACTCTTTTCAATTTTGGGTTAAAGGATTTTTTGTCCTCTCATTTTCCCAGATGGAAATCCACCTATGATATACCAGTCACCACCAGGCCACCAAGAGTATCTTCAAGGGCAGTATCCTCCTCATATGTACCCTCCCTGGCCCATCAATTCTCCTCCAGGTGCATTTCCTGTCTTTCAAGGATATCCCATGCAAGGAATGCCTTACTATCAGAACTATGCAGGAAGTAGCCCTTTCTTTCATCCACATTATACAGTAACAGAGGATTCTAGACTTGGTGATGGTAAAAAAATGGGTTGCAAAAGCCATTCCATGGAAAGTGGAGATAACTCCATTGAACCAGAAACATGTGAGACGAATGCTTCAAAAACAAGAATACCTGATGATGCGGAATCAGAGCAAGAAGATTCAGAAGATCTGAGAAAAGCTGGTCGATTAGGTAAAAAGAAATCAGGTGTGGTCGTCATCCGCAACATCAACTACATTGCATCGAAGAGGCATAATTCATCAGGCAGTGAAACGGATTCACCATCTGAAAGTGAAAGTGAAGATGGAGATTCACAGGTTATTAGTCCAGAAATTAAACACAAAAAATCTAATAGATCCTCAAGGAGCAAAGGAAAGCATCTAAATTTTGGGGATCAATCAAACACTCCTGCAAAAACTGTTTCACCAGAGGCAGAAGGGCATTGGCAGGCATTCCAAAACCTTTTACTTCGAGATGCCAATGAAGATAAACATCATGCTGATCAAAGCCTGTTCACCATGGAAAGGGAAACCAAGCAGAAAAGGCGACAAAATAAAGTTGGTGATGATCCATTAATTGCTCAAGGATGGAACAGAGATGAAATCCAAGAAAATGGTGCTACAGGCATTGATAGAGTTGGTGGAAGAATCAACCGCGTGTCAAGGGCATCAAATGATGAATTATTAACTTCCAGAAGAGATAGTCTATCTGGGGATGGTCATTTGAATGTGCAGGCTACAGAACTAGATGGAGGAAGAAATGGCTACAGGAGGCCCGGTAGTGATGATTTTATGGTTTATGGACAAAAAGGTCAAACTCACTCTAACGCCCACTTGGATCCATTAGCTATAAATGCCTTTGATAATAAAAAAAAGAGCTATGATAAAAGTTCTTCAAATAATTTGGATGGTGATTCTTACATAGTTCCATTGAGATCAATATCAATGGTTGCAGTTGGAAAGGAAGGTAGAAGTGCTGTTGACATGGATTCTGAATTTCCATCTTCAAATCATAAGGCAGAAAACTTGTCCAATAGAGTTGCTACCTATGAGCCAGATGTACTGAATCTGATGCCAAAGCGTGAAACAGAAAATGAACCTTCTGGTTATGATCCTGCTTTAGAATATGAAATGCAGGTCCATACTGGACGTATACCAGCTTTGGATAAAAAGAAGGAAGTGGTAACTGATGTTAAACACGGGACTAAAAGGTTGGACAAGGATCGAAAGCCAAAAACTACTCCAGATAGAAAAACTGGGGGGCCAATAAGGAAGGGAAAGCCTTCTAAGTTGAGTCCTTTGGATGAAGCACGAGCACGTGCTGAAAAGCTAAGAACTTATAAAGCTGATCTCCAGAAATTGAAGAAGGAGAAGGTATCATGTTAGAACTTAGAAATGTTTTTCTTCCCTAAATCTTGAGTAGTTAAGTGATATGGCAACTATTTATCCTGCATGTTATTATTTTTCTTGCTAGTCATGTCTCTAGTTGCAGAATCCTTTTTTTTCTTCCTGGCTAGTTTGTTCAGGATATGTAACCTGTTCAAATCTTCCTGGTTTTTTCTATCCAGGAGGAGGAAGCAATAAAAAGAATAGAAACTTTGAAGCTGGAGAGGCAGAAGAGAATTGCAGCAAGGGGTAATAGCAACACTGCTCAGTCATCATTGCCCTCTCAACAAACTAGAAAGCTACTGCCAACAAAAATGTCACCCAACTCTCAGAAAGGATCAAAATTTAGTGATTCAGATCCAGGACCATCATCTCCTCTGCAAAGGTCTATCAGAACGGCTTCAATTGGTTCCAATGATTCCAACAAAGCCGCAAAACCCAGCAGATTGTATGGTGGAAATCACTCAGCTGGAAACCGGTTAAGTCAATCTGTACCTTCATTAGCTAAGCTAAAGAAAGAGAACAGTGATGCTTCAAATGACAAAAAAGTATCCATGGCTCGTATTAGAAGATTATCAGAGCCAAAAATGACTGCTTCCTCTGTCAAGACACGGACCACCGAGCCAGCTTTAAAGGCAAAAGTAACTAATGAGACTGAGAGCAAAAAAAAGATATCTAATGAGACTGAAAGCAAAACGAAGATATCTGCTATAATGAATTTGGATAAGAGCAAGGCTGCAACTCTTCCGGAACTTAAAATTAGAACACCCAAGGGACCTGGTGCTACAATTGGCAACTCAATGGCAAAGGAAACAGCACAGAGTGTGAATTGTTCTTCAGTTTCTGAAGGTGCTTGTGCTTCCATGGAAAGAAACACTGCCAAAGTCTCACATCATAATGAACTGGATGACAACCCTGTTGTTGAGAAGACTGTTGTAATTCTAGAATGTGAGAAGCCCTCCATCCGTACAGGTCCTGCTTCTGAAGACAATCTTTACGATCGAAGGACATATGGCAAGAATAAAATGGAGGGAAAACCTGATGTCCCATCAGAATTTTCTGCCACCAAGGCTCTTAATTTCCAAATTAAAGTGTCCGGTGTCAATAGAGAACCCGTCAAGCACCAATCACAGGGTCAGTTGAGTTCTCATGAGGTATGATTGACTGCTACCTCAGATGTGGAAAGTTTGTCAGAGAATTCTTTGAACAGTGTGATGCTTACAGAACAAGTTGAACCCTAAAAATATAATATTCATTAGCATCGATTGTGGGTGGAATGCAGCAGATTGCAATTGCACTTCTCTCTCTCTTTTCACACAGTAGTTCAAAGCAAAATTACAGTAATTGGAATTGGAGATAAATTAATTTACAATTATTATTTTTCCATGATCATTCCTATTATCGCATGACAGTGCCCCTAAAAGAACAAGAAGAAGAAAAATAAGAACAGTTTCTTGTAAGACCATGCCTACTGCTGATGCATTGGGTAATATTAATGCAGTAACACTATTGGTATATTCAACAAGCCAAACGGTGCTTCAAAAAGATTTCATTTGATTATTTTTTGTGTACATATCTCACAATAGCACTATCCCGGAGTGCTTTGATTGGTTTCTCAATCCTTAATCTTTCGACCTAATGTCTACACCTTTTATTGACTTAAAAAGCATCCTTAATTTTTTTTCTTTGACTCAACAGATTTCATTATCCTGCCATCCTGAAAGGTTTAGAGTCTTTGTTTGTTTGTTTTTTATTTGGGACAATGATGCTAAGTTTCCTAGATAGCCTTATATACAAACCTCCTATGTTCAGGTGACAACGGATGGTGCAGATCAGGAAGTACAAAAGTTTTCATCTCCTAGTACAACTGAAAAAGTATATAAAGCTCCACACGCTCGTGTTTCTTCTTTTGAAGATCCTTGCACACGAGTTTCAGAGTATGGAAAAGCAACCCCATCAGATTTGAAGAGTGCAGCATCAGGCACTGAAACTGCTAAAGCTTTAGTTCCTGATTATGGACACGCACAATTGGAAAAGATTCCTGAAGCATCGGAGAAGCCTGAGGTAAAAAAATCATCAAAAGGGCTCAGACTATTATTGAAGTTTGGGAGAAAGAATCATAACTCAGGTACAGATGAGCATAATGATGAATCAGATAATATCAGCGCAAATGATTCTGAAGCCAATGATGTTGGGACAAATACCACTTCTCACAATGAAGGTAACATACTTATAGATCACATTTTAGTTGCTTGATGCATGTTGAGCAGATGACTGAAATGCCTATATTTTTAGGAACAATCAAATACAATTTCTTTTACAAAAAAACATGAATCTGAGAGTCTGAAGATGATGCTACCGAAGTAATTCTACTATCACAATAAGCACTTAAGATATATGATGATAGCATTGTTTTATCTACATTCTACATTATGATTGACAACATTCCATCATGAATTGAAACTCATCTAGCTGAGTCATATGTACATCTTTTTCATACCAGACAGAAATATGGAGAACTGAACCACTCATCAGAAGTTAAATATCACTCTAACTAACTAGTATGAGTCATATGCACATCTTTTCATATCAGACAGAAATATGGAGAACCGAACCACTCATCAGAAGTCAAATATCACAACTAACTAGTATGTCAGGGTTTCTGTTCTTTGAGACTTTTTAACTATTACGTTGGATGATGCAAAGTTCATGTTTGACAAAAATATGACTATAGACGTTTCCATGTGTATTTTTTTGTTGACCTTGCTTTGTGAGCTTACCATATACCTTTGTTCCCCCTTTGTTTGCTGCCATCAGTTCCTACACTGAAAAATCTGATTTCTCAAGACGAAACCCCAACTGCTAGCAAAACTCAGAAGTGTAAGAATTCCCAAAGATTCGACATGTTTCTATTTTCCCCTATTGTCTTCATCTTGTAAGATCATTATGATCTCAATATCAAATGTATTTTTTGCTCTTGCTGCAGCTTCTCGTGCATTTTCCCTGCTATCACCTTTCCGAAGCAAGAATAGTGAAAAGAGAAGTGCATAACACGGCACGATTTTGTGGTGCTGTTAAATATTTAAAATTGAGGAACTATCAAGTTCAAGCTTGTCTTTTGTGCGGCGCAAGCCTAAGAATACAACGGTTTGTTTTTTATTCTTTTACTACTCTGGCTATATAAAAAAATTTCAGTAACGTTATCTTAAACATGGTCATTGTATATTTTACATATTTGTTCCAGTGATGAATTTCTCTGTAGTCTCCGTTATGGCTTATTAAATGAAAACAAGTTCCAAATTATACAAAATTTGATCTACTATTTAGCTGGTTGCAGCCATGACCACAAACAGAAAAAAAAAAAAAAAAAAGCTGTATCTCATACTACTCATGGAATGGAGGAGCATCTCTTGGGAGAAGTCGAATACTGATCCATTGTTTCCTTTATTGTCTAAATGGTTGTTAGAGAAGAGAGACTTCAAGGCCATTTCATTCTTGAATGTGCTCATTCAACCACCGAGCCGAGGGACGGGCGTCAAGTCTGAAATAGGTACTTCTGTTGTTATGAATATGATAATGAATCATCAATTCATCATCATGGAATTTGCTGCCTTACTAGTAGTTACTAGCTGTTACTAACCCTCCATGGAGGATTTGGGTGGATCTGTTCCACCGATTATCCTCACTCCTGCCCTCAAATATTTGAGAATATCAATTCTGAAGTAGCAGCCTCATTTTATAGAATAGTTCTATTTTAGCTATCATATCCACCTGTTTATTATGCACATCATTTTAGAAAGGGAGTGATTATTTACGCCCATGTGAATCCTTTCATTTCATTCCACAACACAAGAAAATGGCCGCATTTCCCTCTTACTAGGGTAAAAAAATCATGCAACAAAAACTTGACCCCTCCCCATTTTAGGAGAAATTATTTGAGGGCAGTTTTGCACCGTTAGATGTATGAGAGAAATTGCAAAAATATCTCGAATTTGTATTCCATGATTATTGAGGGTATGTAGATTTTGAATAATCACATTTAACTATTATTAAGAGGCTACAATGTAGCCTTATTGAATAACTTTTTTTCTTTTTAGAGGACAATAATATAATACATGCATATGTAATTGACCCCATGGTAAATGATGACTAATCTTCCCAAATATCATTTCTAGCGTGAGACATTATAGGGGTAGCTCTATTTTCACTTGCCTCTTTAATGGTCCTTTTTTTGTTAGCATATATACCATTTCACACGGGTAGTGATTATTTTACTCCCATGCAAAGATTATAATATTGTTGTCACTATCAATATCGATATTTTATATATGAAATATCGATATTAACGGATATTTTTATAAATAAAAAAATTAATTAAATATTAAGTTCGTTTGTTATAGATCTTATTATTAAACATTTATATTTATATTTGTGACTAATTGATAATATTTTTTGTCTTATAGGCACTGCTCACACGAGATATCGATAATTCCTAATGTCAATGTTTTTGTGACTAATTGATAATATTTTTTGTCTTATAGGCACTGCTCACATGAGATATCGATAATTCTTAATGTCAATGTTGAACCCTCTAATTTAGAGATATGTCGACGGATATTTTAATTCTTGCTTCCATGTTAAATGTTTTGTTTAGAGTGACTAACTTCATTCACATATAATCTCTTCCATTTTGTGGATGAGATTATGTTAATCGGCTACACAACTTTATAGGGCCCTTCTTCTAAGGAGAGGACTGTCCAATCCAAACTGGTGAGATCTCCTTTTCTCAATCAAGTTGCCGTCAATTAACAAAGTTGACCTTTTCAAATAGATGAAAAGAGGACGAAGGTAGAGAATATTTAAATAAAAAGAAGAAATATCATAAAAATGCTTGTCTTGTTCTTTTTATCTATATGATGATTATAATAATACTTTTTTTTTTTTTTTTTTTGGCTTATTGAACAAGCCTAACTTTTAACAAGTAATTTAAAAACACTGAAGAAAATTTAAGCAATAACCTCTCCAAAATTTTCAAGTTTTTGGATGAGAATTTATAAAAGATGTTAAGTCAATTACAGAAAAAAAAAAAAAAACTATATGGCTCATATTTACACCATACCTTTATAAACTGTAAAACAAATTAGTAAGAAAATAGATAAGAAAAAGATTGGGAATTATTATTAAATTTGGTCAAAACGAATGACCAAACAAGAAATGCTACTTTTGCTCATTCTGGTGAAGGCCTCCTTCGCCAAACATTCTGCTGCTTCTTGTGGGTCTTCCATGTGTCTTATCAGATTCACAGCCTCTTGATTCTTCATCACCTGATTTTTTTTTTTTTCCAAAAAATAATAAGAGATATTATTTGGAAATTCCATTTAAAAAGTTCAATTGTAAATCTAATAAAGGAATGTATAGGACCTATACATTGAAAATATTGCAATTTCATGCGTATTTGATTTGAAATGTCTACTATTACCATTGAAAAAAAAAATCTAACAAAATCTTATTAAAGTCAAAAAAAGGGGGGAAAAACATTCATGCTTTCTACTTATGATGGAGGTGAAATCTTATCGTTAAAAAAAAAAAAGAGAAGTTTAAGAGGGTTGAAAAATATAGTGCTCGTTCCATTACAAAAGTTGATAGAATGAACTCTCAAACAACATAGAAATTGTCGAAGTTCAATAACAATTGTATTTGGAATTTTAAAATTTTTACAAATCATAGTTGAAGCAAGCTCTTTAAAAATGAACGTGCATTGCAGTAAATTTGAAGATACTAATATATATATATATAAGATTCTTAATATACGATGTTGCTTTCAAAGCTGGGTTTCATACATTTATTAGGAGCCAAGATCTGTTAAAACGGAAGATGTAAATGTTCTTGGTGTTTAAATCTTACCTCCCATATGCCATTGCTTCCCAATACCACGAATTCAGTTTCAGAGTTGATTCTTTTAGTTGCGACTACAAGTTCAGAGCTTGTCCGGAGCTTCATTCCTAAGAAGAAGCTTGTTTGAATTAGAAGCTATTCAATAAATATTTGTATTTACATTGATATGATATTATTCACTTTATACCATAAATATACTTTTAGACCTGATCTAAAAGGCTTCATGCTAAACAAAGCATTGTCTCGGGAATTGGTGGTTTCTTAATCTATGTCATTGACGTGTAACTTTATTAAAAAAGTTTCATTCTAAAGAAGATATTATCTTTACTTATAAACTAAAAATCTCTATGATGTGCGATTTTTTGGGTTCGGAAGTGGAGTTTGAATCAATTCTTTCCTAAATTCTTTCCTAAGTGAGTTTCGAAAGAGAGATTACCGAGCATTAATTTACGATGCCAACGTTGCTTAGTTGGATGTTGATCATCACAGCTTATTTGATGAGCCAAACCATCTTCACACACAATGGCTCTATAGTCCCCCATGCTAGTAATCACCAATCTATCTCCATCCATTACCAATGCTGAAGCTGATCCCATTTTCCAAAGCCCTTTCCCTTGATTTTCTTCTCTTACCTTTGTTCTTGCACTCAGATGCGCTTTCTTCATTGCCTCTGTTCCCTTCCCTTTCACCTGAGACTGCAAATCATAACATTTCATGTACAAAAATAGCCTTAATTTTTACCAACCAAACAATAAAGTTGCTTGTGTTTTATAGAGTTGAGAACTTTGCTTGGGGAGCAAGAAAAGTTTTAAAAGTGGCTCATCCATTAACAATTATTCGGAGCATATTTCATCCTCTAAGAGATTCTTGGTTTGAAACCTAAAACCTTATCCCTATTTTGTGATGTAATATGAGAAAACAATCAATTAAGAGGTAGTAGAATTGCCGAAAACAATCAATTTTGAGTATAGCTCATCCTTTAAAAGGTTGTAGAACTAAAATCCAAAAATTCTACTCCTATTTGTAATGTAACATGAAAAAACAACCGATTAAGAACATAACTCATTCTTTTAAAAGAAGAAGACAATCAATTCCTATATATGATGTAATAGAAGAAAACAACCAATTCTAAACATAATTCATCTTCTGGTAGGTTTACCACAATTTATAATGGAATGTAGGATATGTTTAGGAATGATTTTGAAATAGTTAAAATCACTTTTTTCGTATTCAAAATCAATTTTATAAAATAAAAATTGGGTTTAAAAGTGAAAAATCAAACACTAAAATTTTAAACGAATTAATTTTGAACATGAAAAAGTGATTTTTGACCATTTCAAAATCATTCTCAAAATATTAAAACACAATCAATTCTAAGTATAACCCATTCCTTGGGATCCAAAATTCAACCCCCTAACATTCTCAAACAAGAAAAAAGAATGAGGGAATCTTGAAATTTACCTCTTTGAAGTTCTTATCAAAGAAATGAGTTTGCATGAACTTGATCACTTTGTCACCAATTTGAGGATCAAAAACCCCAAAAAACCATAACTCAATCCCTTCAATCTGCTCTCTCTGCACCACAACAGAATCGTAATCAGATTCCTCTTCCCAAATACTCGAGTACGACTGATCCGCCACCACATGATACCCATGGTTCACCGGCGCCATCCACGACGGCTTGCTCACTGCCGCCGACGACGGCCGTCTGTTTTTCCTTGTATTCCTCATCAGAAACCTTCCCAATCGAAACGCCTACAAAAATTTACACCATATTCAAGATTTTGAGATTCCCATTTTACAGTCCCTCGAACATCCGCCATTGATGAACCCAACATGGTTTGAAAAGAAAAAAAAAAGGCAAAAACAGAGAAGAAGGGGGGCGAACATGCAATGAAACAGTACTTTAAAAACAAAAAACTCATCAATCAGAACTGAGCAAGAAAGGTTCATTTGAAAAGAAAATGAGATGAAAAAAAAATGGCTTTACCTTGAGTTTGAGACGAAGATCTCCAAGACCCATTTTCAGAAATAAGAAGAAATGAAACCCCTCGATGAACACAAGAAAAAACAAGCGAAAATAATCACATGGGTCTGGTATTTTCCTTGTTTTCAAAGGGAAAACGAGACGATTTTCTTGGGATTTATCAGTCAAGGGGTTTGGATTTTCTTGGGGGAAAATTTTGTAATTAGTGGGGAGTGGTGTTTGAAGTCGTTAAGAAGTTCAATTGAAAAAAAAGGGGAATTTCTAGAAGAAAGAGAGAGAGGGAGAAATTTGTGTATATTTAAACCCCAATTTTGGGTTGAATGAATTGGCAAGATAATTATTAATTAGAATTTTAATTATCAGTTAAAATAGAAAAACGAAAAATTTAGTGTGAAGTAACAGTCTGTTTCAGCTTTTTGTGTATTTTCAGTTCAGGCAGGTAAAACTCGACGCTTTCCCGTGAAGAAGAAGACGAGAATGCAAAGCAAACAGATCGATTTTTCCCTAAAAACTTGCTAAATTGAAACTGATTTTTTTTGTTTTTTTTTGGGTTATTGATTTTAGTTTCCAACGCTTGCATATTTCAATCTTAATGAAAATTGAATGAAACTAAGCCATTATCAAGTTGTTTTTATAGCATTCCATAATATAGATGACATTATGTTCAATATGAAAGAGGCTGTGTTGTGTGAGATTTAATATTAGAGGGGTAAACAAAGTGATTTTTGTCAAAATCAATATCAAATGACATGTTAATTTAGAATAAATATTTTTGAAATGTTTCAAAATTATATTTAGATTTTAATCAAGATTTTTTTTTTAGTTCAACAACATTTGGAGAGTAAGATGATTTGAGATATATACTTAAATTAACCGATTTAGCTATTTTAGCACTTTAGTTAAGATTTTTAACTATTTGAGAAAACATTTGTCCAATCACTTTAAACAAAAATTTCCATTACATGGACTTTCTTGAGAGAGAAAAAATAAATAAATTTCATAGTCGGAGGTTGAGGAAGAGAGAGAGAGAGAGGAAGTCAAGTGGATGTGTGGATCAACATTCAACTTAATTAAGATTTAAATTGGACTAAGAGCAATAAGCCAAGTGGCATAAACGAAGAGAGAATACAAAACGCAAACAGTTTATGCCAAAAGTGAGAAATTTTTAATTCTTTTTTTCTCTATTATGTTTGTTTTTTTCACTTCAAACGGCGATTGGGATTACTAAGGAAGAAGAGATAAGTGTAAAATGTTAAAATCCTCTGCCTAGGATTTATCACCAGCATTTCTATCACCATATTAATCAATTATAATTAAAAAAATGTTGATTATTATCATCAATTGAATCGATGATGATTCTTACCCGAAAAGGGGGGAAAAAAGAGGGATGATTAGTTAATTTATTAAGAAAATGTTATTCTTAATTTTAAAAAAAATAAAAGCCATATTTGTAATTTTATTTATGAAATTATACTTACTGCAAATATTATTATTCTAAAAAAAGTAGTTCGCTTCGTTGACATCACATTAAGATCAAAATGTATCATATTTCAGAGAGTTTCAAAGTCACAAAGGCCATAAATGAGAAGAACTCATCACTCAAGGGGAAAATTCTTCTTTAAGTGAAAGGATTTTCAAACTTTGTTCATTTGATTATTTGACCAATTTTTTTTTTTTAATGAAACCAAATTTTGAGGTAGAAGAGATTGAGATGTATATTTCCTGTTGATGGCATCAAGGGGCATGCCTCTAACTTCTCAATTGAGTATTACGGCTTGTTTTTCTAGGAAAGAACATAATATACACCTAACTACTAAATTCTAATTAGAATATATAAAAGCTAATAAATGCTCCGGTGGGTCGACTTATTTAATCAAATTTCGAATAAAACTCAAACAAACTAAACCAATCAACTCAAATATTTCATAGTTCAATTAGCATGGATCACTTATAGGGAGTCTATGACCAATGTTTTAAACTCAACAATATGGTCCAAACTATGAATAGATAGAAGCACCCATATCCAAGATTGAAATTAAAAAAAAAATCAAATAAAAAGAATCAAACATTACGTAATTACAACATATAATTTTAGTCCTTGGCCACTTTGAATTATTCCAATTCACGACTCAACCACATTTTCAAAGTTTGGAAATTCCAAGCGAGGTTGGTCGATCACCATTGATGTGAAAATTCAAGAATTGAATGAGAATATCATAGTAAATCATTCCTTCATTGATAACCAATAGCAATTCCTGTCTAGTCCCATCCATAGAAACTGGCCCTATAAAAAACACTTCCCACATATTTCTCAGTGTCCAAATATAAATCAAAAAGCAGGGAGTATTAGCCAATAAGCCATCAAACCAAATCTGAATTCGCTCTTTTCTTTAATGAAAACTATCATGATATGAAATAACAAAATCAGGGTAGTGTAAAGTGGCAGCCTTGCTGCCACGATCTATTGAGATTCTGCCTTTGTCGCTCCAATTCAAAAAATATGAAATACAAAAAAATCGTCATTTGTTTATTTATAGATATATTAACCACGCTAACTAACCAAATGTCCATCTTAAAAAACTACCCCCACCCCCATGAAGAATGAGCAAATCTTAGAGAAATTAACTCACAATAACTCACGCCTCTACTGACACTTTCTCAAACAAATGAAAAACCAGCACTCGCATTCAAGCCAATTAACACAAAAGGACCTTTTACATAAGAAGATGATAAAGTTGTGACAATTGAAATCCAAATAAGAAATTGGCGTAATAAGATTAAAAATGGAAGAAGTTGAACACAATGACTTAAGGCAATAATACTGCTACAAAAAGTTTGGAACTACAAATCAACGACCTATAGAAGTTAAAGAAAGTTGACAGCAAAATGGGAAAATCCGTTGAAAAAAATGAACCTCTAGGACTCGGCCTTCTTCAACTTTGCAAGCTCTTGCCTAACCAAACCAGCCCTCTGTATAAATCAAAATACATTCAAATGTCATCACTTGTATTTTAAAAAAAGTTGTGCATCGTAGTTAACAGGCAGGGAAAGTGAAAAAGAAGGTAATTAGGACAAACCTTAATCTTTGCCAACATAAGCTTGAACCTGTCGAAGTCATTGAGTGACGCTCTTCTCTTCTTAACAATCAATTTTCTGCCCCATGAGCTATTATCCCATTTCTTCTGAACATCTGATTGGATAGAAAAACAATTAAGCACAAGAAAAAAAAAATTAAAAGTAAACACTCATGAGAAATTGCAATATACCCCCAGCTTTCATGGCTTCAATCAGCTCCTTCTTCTTAGGGACCCTCTTAATATCAATTTTGATATCTGTCAGGGAGAGTCTCTTAAAATTCATTTGAGATCGCTCCATGTCAGGGGCATCAACCAGAGCCTGCAATAACATAAAATCTAGCTAGTCATGCAAATGATTTAACAAAAGTTTCCATGAAGAAACTAGTCAATGAGAGATTCAAAATCTAAATTCATAGAATTATCATTCCAAAAAATAATATCTGGCTGCAAAATTACTAGAGAAAAGAAAAATAGTACTTCTGCAGATAGGCAACAAAACAGCAAGTTGCATACATTAAAAAAAATTGAATCAACTAATGGAGAACGATCGAAATGACTTTCAACCACCATTATCAAGTTCTTAAAGAAAAATCAAACTTTCATAATTTCAAATATTCAATCCTAAAAAAGATATTGAGAAGATTTAAAACTGAAACACAAATTGTTCGATATCTAGCAGTTTCAGCACCAAACCCTATAATACGAGTATAATGTAGCAATTCTGCACAAAATCTAGTTTCCACAGAATCAACAGTGCATCGCTATTTTTCTATCTAGTTATCAGAATACAAGAAGACTGAAGTCTTTTGTTCTCCTTGACTAACTAAAAACCAGTAGAGTAGCACATAGAAAACTAGTACAAAATACAACACTACAGAAAAACAATTGATTATAAGAAACGAATGCCTACCCGATTCTGGTCGATAACATCAACGATGACAACGAGCTTTCCGTAGTCTTCACCGTAGTTGATGAGGGCAATCCTTCCGATCTCGACATACCTCTTGAACGGCTAAACAAACACACAGAAAGACCAAAATGAACAGATTGAAGTGATGAAAAAGAAGGTAGAGTTAAGAGAAAGAGAAGAGGAGTTGCGATTTACAGAGAGAATCTCACCATTGTGGAGGCTTGTTTAGGGTTTGCAAAGCGGCGCGATGGAAGGGAGATGGAAGCTTATTGTACTCGTGCATTTTATAAGAATTTGTATGTAGGGCTCGGAAATTAATTGGGCTTCATAACCTATTTGGATGGCCAGAAATTGGGCCTTCGAAGGAAGTTTAGACCCAAATCGAAAGCCTTGTTTTGGGTCTTCTCCGGCCCACGTTTTACATAATATTGTATTTCTTTTTCTTTTTTGGATAATAATTTTGGCTCTAAATTAAAGCCAGAAGAAGACATAAATCTTTTTCTTTTCTTTTTCTAAAGAAAAGATATAGATCCTTCTTTCTTTTTCTTTTTCTTTTTTTTTTTTTTAATAAAAGACATAAATCTTCTCAGTGTGATATAATAATAGATTTTAAAATACACTTCAGATCAATTAGTAAACTGTCATTTTATATACATATAAAAGGAAGGGAAAAAAAATCATTTTTTACCCTAAATTTGGCAGGCTATATCAATTTTAATTCTAAACTTTCAATTTTATCAATTTAAACTCCAAACTTGAATAAGTGTATCAATTTATACCATCGATTAAGTTTCAGTTTCAATTCCTATTAGAAAGGTTTTCTACACATGTCCAAAGAAATGTGTTGCTCTATAATGAATATGTATTTGTTATTTCTTTAAAAAAAATTGCTGAAGAAAATTGGAGTAGACTCGTCATAATGTTTTTCAATTTCAGAACATGACTTTTTTTTCATTTCTTATCTTATGCTGCTTTTTTCATTTTATTAATTTAGGGTATTTCAATTTTAAGGCAGAATTCTATTCGATCCATTAGTTTTTAATAGAAACAAAGCTTATTTACACCAAACTTTTCCTCAATAGTATACTCTCATTCTTGAATCGGCGGCTAATATTGGTTTTTTCTTTTAATTTCTCATCAACCTCGAACTCGATTTGTTTTCCATTTATCGCAACAGATGCAGAACTTTCAGAATCATCCTCGTTGAAATCTTTGTCCCCTTCTTCCTTAGCATCAATGTCACTTTAATCCTCCGTAAGACTGTTGACGGGGCCGATAAGGTCGACTACGACCAATTCATTGTATTCATGGGCATCACTATGTACACCACCGTCTTCCCTGTTCTCTCTTGCATTTTAGTCGAACTTAAACTCCTCATCACAAAATCGACAAAACTGCCATGGTCGTCGCCACCTTCAATGACGTCATTGTCTTGATCTCCTTCACACTCGTCGTCGCTGGTATCGACACCAAAGGTGAGGGAGAACACAATAGTCCATTTGTTTTTGTGTGGGTCCTACTTTCAAGAGTTGAATTCATGATTTTCATAATGGTGGTGACCCAATTTGGAATGGTTTAGTTATTTTTTTGGAATTTTTTTAAAAAAAAATAACAAACAAGTACATATCATAGAGCAACATGTAGCTTTGGGCATGTGTGAGAAACCTTTCTAACAGTGATTGAAATGAAAATTTAATCGATGGTGTAAATTGATACACTTATTCAAGTTTGAGGTTTAAATTGATGAAAAGTTTAAGGTTAAAATTGATACAATCTGCCAAGTTTGAGATTTAAATTAATGAATTGAAAGTTTAAGGTTAAAATTGACACAACCTACCAAGTTTAGAGTCAAATTTGATTTTTCCCCTAAAAGAAACTAGTGAGTAATATAAAGTGATAAATAACCAATTATGATAAGGTGTAAAATAGTTTGGATTTAGGGTTTACCGTAAGTCGCTAATTTGAGCATAGGTTAGTGGATAAGATACTAATTACCATCTAAAGGTCAATGGTTCATTCTCACCCGTACAATTGTTGAACTAAAAAAAAAAACTTACCCCTAATCATAAATAATCCACGCATGCTTTTTTTTTTTTGGTAGAATACAATACTGGTCCTATGATATTAAATTTTCATTGACATGTCAACATTTTCATCGATATTTTCACATGTCCATGTGTTCGGCATCGACATAAAGGATGAATCGACATTTCATTGTACAGTAAAATATCAATAAAATATTTAAAAAAAAATAGTAACAAGATATAACTAATGTGAATATAATATTAATAATAAGTATTGTAACTCTTTAAAAAGTGTAAAATGTTTATTTATTAATTAATTTTTTTTAAGATTTTCTATAACTATCCATTAACATCGACATTTTATCAATATTTCTATCGACATCTTCATACAATTGAGGCATTGACATTTTCATTGACATCGTCATTTAAAACCTTGGTTGGTCCTTAGGATTGAATTTGAACTATGTTTTTATTTGGTCTCTAAGTTTCAAAACTAACATTTTTGATTCTTGAGATTTGAATTTAATTTCTTTTGGTCCTTGAGGTTTAAAAATTAGCATATGTTGGTCCCGATTTGCATTTGATTTCTAATTTGTCTTTGAGTATAAAAAACAAAATATATACAAAAATTTCAAGTGATTTAAAAAATACATATCAACAAAGTATAGTCAACATATGTTAACTACCATGTCATCATCCCATCAAGTCAACTAACGTCATCTCTACTCAAGAACTATATAGAAACCAATTTCAAACTTTAAGGACTAATTAAAAATTAAATTCAAACTTCGAAGACCCAACCTGTCACTTTTTGAAATTTCAATGACCAAATAGAAATTCAATATCTCAAAGACCAAAAGTGTTAGTTTTGAAAATCTAATGACCTAATAGAAGTTAAGTTCAAATTCTATGGACCAAAAGTATATTTTACTTTTCTTATTTTCGACTTTTGTGATGAATCTTAACATCTAAATTGACACTCATGGTGAGTAGTGTGGGTGATAAACAAAATCAATTACAATATAACACCTGAACTCAAAATAATAATAATAATAATAGAACACCTTTTTTTTAATTAAAATTCCAAAATAATTATATAAAAAGCAATAGTAAAAATTAGGACCCCAACTGTTATATAAATTTTTACTCCTAAATTTGTCATGTGATATAAATTTTCACCCTAAACTTTTAATTTCATCAAATTGGATCTTCATTGTGTTGCAATATTTACCTTTGTTCAATTTTCATTAATTTGCTCATTTTTTAGTGTATTTCAACTCACTCATTATTTATAACAAAAAATTAAAAATTAAAAATTAAAATCTCCATAAACTCAATATTTACCTTTTGTTCAATTTTCGTTAATTTGCTCATTTTTTAGTGTATTTCAACTCACTCATTATTTATAACAAAAAATTAAAAATTAAAAATTAAAATCTCCATAAACTCATTAATTTTTATAAAATAAATCTTTAGATAAAATTAAGTTTGATCAATGCACAAATTAACAATTGAATAATTTTGTCACAATTCCCAAATTTCAACAAAAAATTTAGCTCTAATGTCGTTTTTATTTGAAAGTTTATCAACTTTGTATCAAACACATGTAATTCATTAAACGCATTTGCGAGTATTTTTTTTTCTTAACGATCTACGAAAATTTGTCAGAAGGTTAAATTTGCAACATTTTCTTTTAAGTTTAAGGTTAAGATTACAAGATTTATCTAAGTTTAAGTTTGAGGTGTAATTTGATATACTTAAAAAAAATGTGTAATTTGATGAAACTGAAAACTTAAAAATAAAAATTTATCCTAAAAGTTTTTTCCTAAAAATTGAATTTTTTTTCCTAAAAATTAAATTTATATTCTACAACTTCATTCCACTTCGTCCTCTCATTCTTGTTAAAAATAAAATGGGCCTAATTCGATCCTATGCAATTTGCATAGGAATTAATTTAAGAGCGCCACGGCAATTTGTACTTAATACGGCGATGACAAGCTTCTGGCTTTTCCTGGTAGAAAAGCCAGTCAATATAACAATAATGGGAGGAAACTGAATTTCTACGTATCTCTATTAGAAGAACAATAATGGGAGGAAATAACTCAAAATAATAATAATAATAACAATAATAATGGGAAGGAAGAGTTATCTTTCATATTTAACAAAGTATAAGATATGATTGAATACATTAACAATTTAATGAATCTATTAACAACTTCAGAGTCCAACACAAGAGTATATTCATCTATATACTCAAGCACAACAAAATGCAAAAGTCCTAACATAAATCTCCCCCCTTCCTTCCCTCAGTGTCTTCAGTGTCTTCTTACAGTGATGAACGGCGTGGCGCTGAGCCTCGGCGATAGGCAATCGCTTTGCTGCGATACAATGTTTGGCGTGACGGGTAGCTTGTTCTCCTTTGAGCACAATGGAATTGGACTCAATGGTACAACACCTGGGCTGTTTACTCCTCCCTTTACTGCTAGCTTTATAGGCTGCATTGTCTCTTCATTCTCTGCTAATACAGCTCCATTCTGGTTCTGAAACATAAACAAAGAATCATAATTGATTGTTACAAACAAAGAATTCGAAAACGAAAATGTTATATAAAATTCTGTTTTACCGTCAGGTCTGATAGAATTTGACTGTAATGATCTGTTGCAGGTTTCTGAACTTCCCCAATTGTTTTCAATGGAGATAGGTGCAGATTTTCAGCATCATCAGGTCTCTTCTTCTCAGGCATTGGGGGAATTTGTTGTGAAAGCTCTCTCTGGTTTCCACAAAGAGTAAATATATTTTGAATTCTCAATTTTCTCGAGAATGCGGTGTCCTTGGAGTATTCGTTGTCATTTATCAATCCGATGCCGATCTCTGATCTCTCCTTGAGAAAATCATCTTTGTTCTGACTTCTGTTCATAACATTCGGTGTTGGTTCGGCTTGTCCTTCAACTGTACTCACTACTCTCTTTTCTTCTATTACTTCCTTCTCCTCTTCCTCCTCTGCTTCTTCTTCCTCGAACACGGTACTCAGGCATACTCTATCACTGTCCCCAAACCGCGATGAAAACACCTCATGATCAACTGTCTCGTTCACTTTATCTAGTAGGCTTTGGATACCGTTGTTGGTAGTCGGTTGATAATCCGCACCACCGATGAGTTTCACTTCGCTAATTGGTTCTTGATCGTCCATGTCCAAGTCCATGGACTTAACCATACCTGCATCTGCACTAGCATAGACTCCTAAGAGCCTTTTAGCAAGCCTGCAGCCATCCATGTCCCTCGATCTGTTTACATCATTGCTTGTTGTTGCATCCCTTGAATTCAATAGCTCGGATTCGATCTCTTCCAAACGTCGTCTCAGCATTTCGACTTCTTGTTGCTGCTGCAGTATCCTCTCTTCCATTCTTCTCCTTTCCAATTCAACAAATTCATTGGCCATTCTCTGGCACTCCTCCAGCTTCCTCTCCAACTCAAGTTTCAAAAGTTGGGTTCTCTCATTCACCTTCGAATTGATCTCTTCCTCGCTCACGCCCGATCCTCTCGACCCCGCTAGCTCAAGCTTAGCTCTCAATTGTGCTACCTCTTCTTCTTTCTTCATGAGATCTCTATGTGCCTCATTTCGCTCTTTCTCTCTGAGTTTGTTCTCCTTTTGTAATTTGAAGATGAAGTCATCCATCGCTGCAATTCTCGATCCCAGAATAACAGCAGAAGCAGAATCATCAGCGGCACATTTATCCCTTGTTGGCGTATGCGGACCACGGACGATGCATTTGGCTTTTGCACCGTATTCGAGAGTAGAGATTGTCTTGTGTAATTCCTTTGGATCAGGGCTGGCACACAGAATCATCAGAATTTTGGATTTATCATCCTCAAAAGAATCCTGGACAAAAGGATAGGATCAATCAAATCAATCTTATAATCACAATCTGAGCAAAACTACAAAGAATTCAAAGCACCAATTTTCACTGAGAGGAAGAAGAAAGCTACCTGCAGAAGCATAGTCAATTTACTGTCTCTGAAAGGCACATGCGAATCACCATTGGCAATTGATTCAACCACTCTTTTCAGTGCAATGTTACCTTGATTAATCTTTGCTGTCTGTGATTTTGGGAAGCAAATATTTAGTTGTTAAAAAGCACAAAAAGGGAGGGACTGCTGTCAAAACAATTTTCACCTGCATTTTTGCCTCAAATCCAACTTGTCCAGCTTGCTCTATATTTTCAGAACCAGCCATATCAACGAGCATTAGGCGCCCACCGACCGTTGGTACGTCAAGGATTATCTATGAAAAATCCAAAAGATAATAAAAATTATGAAAAAAAATCATCATCCAGATGAAGAAGACAGTTCAAAACTTCTAACATACCATGCAATGGCTTCTGGAACTTCTTTCATTACAGAGTGTACTTTTAACAATCCTTCTTTTCTCCACTTTCTGAATCTCTTTGGAAATCTTTCCTGCTTCATTCCCAGATAGATAAGTAGCATTTTTTGCCTTCTTCCCCATCACTTCAAGCTTCACCTGCAACAACAAAATGGCTTCAAACTTTCAATCCCATAAGAACACAGTCCAAGCTAGATTGATCCAATCAAACAAAACATATCCCATTTTCTTAGGCCCAGGTTGATGACTCTTAGTTTTTGGTTTTTAGTTTTTGAAATTTAAGATTGTTTGCCTAAAATTTCTTTATCATGGTTTTCACCTTTCTTAAATAAATCCCATTTTCTTGGGCCTCCATTTATAACTATTTGGTTTTTTGTTTTTAGTTTTTGAAATTTATGATTATTTTCCTACCATTGCTTTATCATAGCTTTCACATTTCTTAAAAAAACATTTGAATTTTAAGTCAAATTCCAAAAACAAAAACAAGTTTTTAAAAACTATTTTTTTCACTTTCAAAACTTGGGTTGGTTTTTGAAAACATGGGTAGAAAGTAGATAACAAAACAGAGAATTTATAGGTAAAAGTAGTGTTTATAAGCTTAATTTTCAAAAACTAAAAATCAAATGGTTATCAAACGCGACTTAACTATCAAAGCAAACTCTCCATTTTCACATGAAAAATATTTATATAACAAACTTAATGGAAATTTGAAAAAGTTTGAAAAAGTACCAGTCCCCCTACAAGCCTTCCCAATAGAAATTTGAAAAAGTTTTACATAGTGTCATTTCTTGAATGAAAGTTATCATCATCATTCTTTCAGAAATCAAATGACAAAACTAACCACAAACCAACAGTACAAACCACTTTTACTACCAAAAGTAAAGAACTAAATCTAGACACGAAAGTACAGGGACAAGAGATACAAGAAATTTTGGGATTCTGATAATATTACCTTAGAGGCACTGCCCTTAGGCCAGCCAATCCCTAGCCCTCCACCAGAATTACTCGAAAGCAGATCATATATTTCTTCATTATAAATCTCCAGCACCGTAACCTGTACAAACATCCCAACGCCCAACCGCTCGCCGCCGACAGCGGCGGCTTCACTTTCGCCGTCGCCCAAAATGTCCTTCAGCGACCGATACACAATCCCGGGCTGCTTCGCACAGCCAAACATGGTGTGGCTCTTGCCGGCGCCGGTGGGTCCGTACATCATAATCGTACATTTCTCCCCCAGCTTAACGCCGTGAATCCTTGCTTGAACGAACTTCTTGTAAAACGAGTCGAGATCTTCCTCTTCCGACAGAGAAATTCCGTCGAGGCTGAAATCGCGGTACCCGAAATCGGCCCGAACCCTAACGTTCTGCCCGTCGGGATTGATCTGCAGAATCGAAACCGGTTTTTCTTTCCGGTCCGGATGGTCTCGGATCCGGCCGATTACTTCGACTGGGTGCTCCGATTGGGAGTTGTCTTTAATGGCGGAATTGGGGAAAGGGGATGAATGTGCCCTAGGGGGATTGAAATTGAGCCGCTTCGCTTGAGGAGTTCTCAATTGGCTCATGTGACCTTGATTTGATTTAGACGACGGTGTTGGAGCCATTACAGTGAAAAAAGAACTGCAGAGGAATTATCTCGATTTGATTTCAAGATTGATTTGCAGATCGCTAGGGTTTGTAATCGAAGGGACTTCAAGATTGGATTATGAAGAAGAAAGCTAGTTTAGAAAGAATGATGAATTACGGAGGAGGAGGAAGAAGAAGAAGAAGAAGACCCGTTGAAATGAGAAAAAAGGAGAAATGGAAAGTGCAAAAATCGTAATGATAGTTTTGAAGTTCAAACAAAATATAGCCGTTACGACTTCCTAGTTCCTAACGTCCACTTTTTACATAACCCAACAGCACATCGCGCACAGGCGCTTTGTGAACTAATTTCATTATTTTTCTTCCAGAATTTTCTTTTTGCATTTTCACATCAAAATTTAAGAAGACAAAATAAAAAAAAAATTAAATGAAAAATATGCATTTGGACCCTATGTTTTGAGCATAGTTTCTATTTAGACTCTAAGTTTCAAAATGTTACATTTTTACTCCTGACTTTCGAGTTTAGTTTCTATTTACTTCATAAATTTCAAAATGCTACACTTTTACCTTTGAGTTTTGAGTTTAGTCTTAATTTAGTCCTTAAGTTTTAAGATTTTACGCAAATCCTTGAGTTTTCACTATTAATACTCACTTTTGGTGGTGTTAACTTTCCGTAATTAATTTAAAATATTATGATCTAGAATTTTTTTAATTAATTTTAATAGTGATAGAAAATTAGTAAAAAATAATTAATTTAATTACAATTACTTAAAAATAATTAAATTAATTAATAGAAAATTAACACAAATGATCAAAAGTAAGCATTAGTGAAAACTCGAGAGTAAATGTGTAAAATTTTGAAATATAGGGAGACCAAATAGAAACTAAACTAAAAACTCAAGGGTATAAATGTAACATTTTGAAATCTAGGAACCAAATGGAAACTAAACTCAAAATTCGAGAGTAAAAGTGTAACATTTTAAAACCTAAGGACCAAATGAAAACTATAATCAAAACTCAAGGACCAAAAAGGTATTTTTCCCTAAAAATTGAAATAATGGTATTTTAGGTAGTGTTTTCAATTTTATATTTAACTACATATATAAAAATTGTTATGGGTAAATTTGGACTTAATCAAGTACTCCGAAACTAAAGAAAAGATAGAATGATAAGAGCTAAGGAGAAACATGTCCAAAGTAGCCTTGCATGCCAAGATTAATCTTTTCAAATCTAATTCTTAGATCGAAAGGATAATCTCTTCCAATGAATATAAAAAACCTAGGTAAAAGATCCTATAACATTGGTGCCTAGTTGTAGGTCACCTATTTCCTCCCAATTATAAATTTACTGTCATGTGAAGATCAATGAGATTTTCTCAATTGGTTCATGTTCTAGCCAAAGAAAAATTCGAATTTCACACCCGTAGTAAAAAACCAAACAAAAGGCGAAACCTAGGCTAGAACAAACAACAACAAAGAATGAAGACATGAGGGTTTAGATTGGATCAACACATGAAAAAATAGAAATAATAGTCTATTGGTTGAAACTGACGAACACCCCGTCATCTGAAAACATCAAGATTAGCCGATTGAAATTGAACGTTGGAAACTGAATGAGAGTTGATTGACGGCAACTAAGGCCCCGTTTGATAACGTTCTCGTTTCTCGTTTCCTGTTTCTGTTTCTCGTTTCTTGTTTCTGTTTCTTAAAAACTAAAAACAGAAACATGTTTGATAACTATTTATGTTTCTTGTTTCTTGTTTTTTTGGTAAAAATAAAATTTAGTACATATAATATAATAAAACATATAACATGCATTAAAATAAATATAAAACAATTATAAAGATGTTATAATATTTTATTAAGGCCTAACACCTAATTAATAATAATAATAATAATAATAATAAAAATAAATTTTATCCCTTCAAATGTTGTTTAAATTTGATTTGCAATGTTATTTCTTACTTCAATCAATTCACCTTGAACGATTTTGACTTACAAGAGTTAGTTAAATTAGACGAATTTGTAAATTGTCTAAGGTCAAACAATTGAACATACCCACATTTCTTTAATTTAATAATAAACTTTATTTTTATTTTTTTAAAAAAAATGCATTAGCTAATAATACATGCAAAGTAAAATCAGAAAAAGAGAGAGACTGTATATATTTTTTTACATTTAATGGTAAACATGAAATACATTATTAGTTTATTTATTTAATAAAAAAATAAAATCGTACCAAAAGGAAAAATAATAGAGAATTAAATAGAAAATAATAACTATAAGCTCGTTAATGTAAAGTAAAAGAAAATAAGAAAATAAGAGAAAATAAAAACATAAACGAAAAGAGAAAAGTAAAAAGGAAAAAAGAAAAAAAAACAATGAACTATTAAAAGAAAAAAGATTATGATGAAAGAGAGAGAACAAATAGAAAGAAATAAATCAAAAAATAAAAATAAAAAAGAAGAAAAAAACAAAAAGATTAAAAAGTATTAAAAGAAAAAAAAATAGAATGGAAGAGAGAGAAAGAAGATAGAGAAGAGAGATGTGTAAAAAGAAAAATAAGAATACATGCATGAAATCTGAAAAAAAAAAAAAAAAACAGAAACAGAATTTGAGAAACTACTTTTTGAAGTTTCTCAGGGCTCGTTTGATAACGTTCATGTTTCCTGATTATTGTTCATGTTTCTCATTTTTCAGAAACAGATATGTTTGATAAACGATTATGTTTCTTGTTTCTAAATTTTTTAGAAACGTTTCTAAAAAAGGGACAGATTTTGAGAAACTTCAAAAAGTAGTTTCTCAAATTCTGTTTCTGTTTTTTTTTCCAGGTTTCATGCATGTATTCCTATTTCTCTTTTTACCCATCTCTCCACTCTCTCTTCTTTCTCTCTCTTCCATTCTATTTTTTTTCTTTTAATACTTTTTAATCTTTTTGTTTTTTTCTTCTTTTTTATTTTTATTTTTATTTTTTGATTTATTTCTTTCTATTCGTTATTTCTCTTTCATCATAATCTTTTTTCTTTTAATAGTTCATTATCTTTTTTTTTCTTTTTTCCTTTTTACTTTTCTCTTTTCGTTTATGTTTTTTTCTTCTCTCTTATTTTCTTATTTTCTTTTACTTTACATTAACAAGCTTATAGTTATTATTTTCTATTTAATTCTCTATTATTTTTTCTTTGGGTATGATTTTATTTGTTTATTAAATAAATAAACTAATAATGTATTTCATGTTTACCATTAAATTTAAAAATATATATACATTCTCTATCTTTTTCTAATTTTACTTGCGTGTATTATTGGCTAATGCGTTTTTAAAGAAAAAATAAAAATAAATTTTATTATTAAATTAAAGAAATGTGGGTATGTTCAATTGTCTGACCTTAGACAATTTACAAATTCGTCTAATTGAACTAACTCTTATAAGTCAAAATTCGTTCAAGATGAATTGATTGAAGTGAGAAATAGCATTGCAAATCAAATTTGAACAACATTTGAAGGATAAATTTATTATTATTATTATTAATTAGGTGTTGGGCCTTAATAAAATACTATAACCTCTTTATATATGTTTTATATTTATTTTAATGCATGTTATATGTTTTATTATAGTATATGTACTAAACTTTATTTTTACCAAAAAACAAGAAACAAGAAACAGAAATAGTTATCAAACATGTTTCTGTTTTTAGTTTTTAAGAAACAGAAACAAGAAACGAGAAACAGAAACAATAAACAAGAAACGAGAAACGAGAACGTTATCAAATGGGGCCTCAAAATCTGCATTTTTTTAGAAACGTTTCTAAAAAATTTAGAAACAGAAAACAGGATGGTTTATCAAACAGATATGTTTCTTGAAAAATGAGAAACAGTAACAAGAAACAGGAAACATGAATGTTATCAAACGAGCCCTAAATGGCCGCAAATTTCAGGCAAATTATGTTTATGCTAACTAATAAGGATGAGATTGACCGCGTAATTGAAGTGGAGAGATGCTTCACCGTGTTTACTAATTGAAGGAATTTGTCGGAAGATCAAATGAAATTCACTTTCAATCATATATTCATGCTGAAAGTGCTCCAAATGAAGCTACCCACATGAAGACGAAATTTTCCAAAGCAAATTTACAAATCCAGAATTTTTCTTAGGCAAGAATTAGCATTCACATGTTTTCACGTAAGGACAAAACATGCCGTCAGCTTTTAATTCTAAGTCCAATCTTCTTCTTGCACGATGAATTGAACAATCTCAGATTGCATGAGATTAAATTTCACCCCAAATTGGCTCCTGTTCATTCGGCGCATTAGAAGACTGGAAGTGAATTTCTCACGGAGACCGAGCAATTATAGAGGATCAGTGTATAATTATGGAGACGACGAGCAATTTAGTCTGAAATCGATGAGACCGATACATCCTTCAAGATACATCCTTCAAGTACGCCCCAGCCATATTGACTGAAAATCAAGAGCTAGTTCGTTGAAATTTAGGACAAGGAATCCTTTGTTCATGACGACAATATGAGGCATTCTTGAAGGAATAATCATATTAAACCCACAACGAAACCGTTAGAATCAATTTGAGTTTATTTATAATTAAATAATAATAATAAGGTTTTTTTTTTGATAAAATAATAATAATAAGGTTAATTAAACATAAACCATATCTTAAATGTTATGAAGATTCCTATGATGTTCTTGATATTTTCCATAAAGCCTTCCTAGCTATGGCTCGAACAAATGACCAAAGAGGTTTGTGGAAACCTTCTTGAAAATATAGAGAGAATGAGAGGAGAATCTTATTCAAACTTTTTAAAATTATCCTACGACATCTATTTCCTTATTTGAATCTTATTCAAATTTTAAAAATATCTTTTCTTTAATGTATCTTAATACATTAATGATTTCTTTGATATTTAATGTATCATATACAATAAACATGTTTTCCCTCGTTTAATATATCAAATATATTAAATATTAATTTGAACTTTTCAAATTTTCTTTTAACGAAATTGATTCCTTATTGTTCGTATGAGCTAGTAAGAGAATCTTATGGACCTACAGATATAAGCTTCAATAATACAAAATCAATTAATTAAACTATTTAATTAATTAATTTTCATTCATTAACTATAGGTCACTCCACTATAGACCTACAGTTGCATTCTTATGCATTGTAGGATAAGTTGTGTCCATCGATCTAATCATTACATGCAAATCGATTCTTCACGAGTTGTTCGTTATTACAGCCGGGTCAAAAGTCCATTTTACCCCTATAATTTACATCTTATACCTTAAGTACCACTGATTCTCTAATGAATAATTTGTTTATGATCCAACCATAAACTAAGTTCCTCTATAGTTAGTGAGAGGGTGGGGCCCCATTGTTCAAGAACCCGAATCAGCACTTAAGGGAACTATTCATCTACTTACCATGTATGGGAAAAAGTAAATTTTATCTTGTAAGATTATGTTCCCAGCTCCCTATTTGGTCAAGTCCCCAAAATGGTAAACTTATTGAATCGGCTACAAAAGTTACCCTCAACCATGCAAGTCAAAGGACAAGCCCTCACAGGCAGGAGTTCATAACTCACTCAGGATTAAGATCGAGTTGCAATATGATGATCCTGATGAAATATTAATCTTCTCAATTAACGGATTTATAAAGAGAGATTAAATATTTCGTGGTCTAGTCTTATACAAACTCATTATATAAGATATCCCCACTCACATGTCTCCACATGAACGATTTGGATCAAATTATTTGTAACTATTACAAAGTAGGCCGTATCAATAGTGTTACCAAGATAAGACACCCAACCTTATCCATATACTATGACCCTTTATGTTATTTCTTGAACATGATCATTCCATATGTCAACCACATACTGTTCAAGATTATACTAATAACCTTGAATTTTTCATATAATGGATAATATTATATTGCAAATTAATAAAATAATAAAACTTATTATTAATTATTAAAGAAATCATTAATTACGAGGTTGTAGGGCATAAATCCCAACACTTCCTACATCCAAACAGGAAATTACCTGAGCTTGTCGAGGAGCTTTGAAATTAAAGTTCCGAAATCAGTCACATCGCAAATGAACAGAGTTAATTGAAGTAGAGGGATTAAAAGAAATTGTCAAGTAAGAACTCTTCAAGATTTCAAAATATGGAAATTGGAGGTTTAAAACAATCAAATTTTAAGATTTTATTCCTGAACAAGACTATGAAGCCAACTTTGAAGCCCAACATCGAAGATCTCTGAAAAATACCAAAATATGAGATAAGTTTTATTCAAACTCAAAATCTTCTAATGTCATGTTTAAATTCAATAGCTAATTTGCCTAGATTTCATGTTATTAATAACCAAATGATGCATGAGATAGTTATTTTCAAATGATGCATGAGATAGTTATTTTGTTATTACTCGTTGTCTTCTATATAAAATAACATATCTTTGTGCTCTGCATTTTAGAATTCATTAATTCTCATTAGCATGAAAATAACTAAGCAATATAACTAAGCCATGATAATTTCTTGCTACTTGGTAGGATTTTGAAAGAAGAAGAATTTTATTTAGGTGATTTGTTGATTTAAATGGAATCGAGTGAAAATAGTTATAAATCACTAATGAGGTTTAAATTGATTCATTTATGAAAGTTTAGGGTTTACATTGATTTATTTATGAAAGTTCAAGGCCTAAATGGATACCAATAATAACTTGGTATTTTAATTGGTACAACGGGGTATAAATTTTTTGTTTTCCTAAATAATGTTAAGGGAAAGATCCACTTTAACTTAAATTTGGTTTGATAAATTTGCAATATTAAGCTTACTTTAAAAACTGTTGTAATTTTTATCTAATGGTAGGTTTTCACTTCAAGAATAATAGAAAAAAGTATTCTCATTGCATACTATTTGTAACGATCGACACTTTCAGGTATTAATTAAGGCTTTAATTTTGAAATTTAAATTAATTGAAAAACCAATTTCATGTTTAAAGTTGTGTAGTGGAAGTTAATTTTGAAGTTTTGCATATTTGAAATTAGAGAATTTGAGGGTAGATTGGGAAGAAAGAAGGAAAAAATGGATTTAATTGATGTTTAGGGCAATTTTGTTATTTAAGAGACTTTAAGCCAAGCCCAAGCCCATAGTTAAGCCAAGCCTTAATTTTCCTCTCTAATATTTTAATCTGCACGCAGCCCTAGATGGAGTCAAGCCAAGCCTTCAAGCCATTATCTTCTCAAACTTCTTCTTCCCTTGTGTTTTTCGACAGCCATCTCCTTGAAGCAGAGGAAAAATCTTTCCAGCAGCTTGCCACTCCCACGCTACCGCAAACCACCGTGCACCGCCGCCCCCTCCGTCGCGCAGCCACCACGCGGATCGCCACCTCCTAACCGCCGCTCAAACTGCTCCCAAATGCCGTCTTCGACCTAATCTGCCCAGACCGCCGCGTCGTTGACTCGATTCGCCGCAGAACCGAAGCCACAAACTGCCAATCCGTTCAGCTCTGCCATGTCGCACGTCGCCGTCGCAAGGTGAGCGAACCCACGCCGTTGTCGGAGCCGAGCACTGTGAGCACAGCACGCGCTCCAGATCCGCGTACTACTTCTCGCCAGAATTTGCCAAAATCAACTAGCCAGAATCGGATCTGCCCAGATTCGGTGACGACGAGCGCACCACGCACCGCCATTGTACGCCCACGCGCTGTCGTGTTTCGATCCATTTTTTTTCAAAGCTCGAACAGTCCCGTTCTCTATCGTGTTTTGATTTGGGTAATTTTCAATACTAAGCCAAATCTGATTTAAGGACTTTAAAACCGGATTGATCGTTAATTGATGAACTAAATTTTGGAATACCCATTGTAGGTGGAGGTTGGTTTGACAAAAATCGAATCAAACCATCATCTATTCGGCAACGTTCGGTTCTGTTTTGGGTAGAAATTGAGGTAAAATTCTCATTCTAAAATCAAGCAAATCCTTGAGTATATGTTGGGCTTCAATTCTAAGATTTGGATTGTGTTGGAAAAAAATTATTATTTCCTAATTCTTTTACTAAGTTTGGGAGGTAGTTGGACTTTAGGATGATTATGAAAGATGAGTTTCTTAGGGATAAGTGGAGTTATTAAACCAACATCTTAGGGTGATTTTTTGTTAGAATTGGAGTTGAATGCTATGAATGTCAAGCATAATCTTGTGAGAATTTTTGTAGGTTTGCCAAAGGATTTCTGAAATAGGAGTTTGAGGATTTTTCTTGAGCATTGGCCAATGTAAGGGACTTTATACAGGTATGCTTAAATGCAAGTTAGGAACTGAATTGAAAAAAAAAAAGAAAAAAAAAGAAAATTTGATTTGAAATGAAAAGCTTTTATAAATATTTTATTATGAATTTTTGATGAATTTTAAAATGCTTGTTATATATAAAAATGGATTTTCACTTGTTGATTGCCAAATATTCTCATGAATGTTATGCATGATTTATAATTTTGATTTATGATAAATGATATGAGAATGTTGCTTGTGTTGCATCATGGAATGAAAAGTTTAAAATGCTTTGGGACCTCATACATACATGTATGTTTTTCATGATAGAATGTTTTCGAAGGCTGTGGCAATTACCCCTAAATTATAGATGTACATCTAATTGAAAAGGAATCTGAAAAGGTTAATTGAAAATGAACCTAAAAAGGTTAATTGAAAAGGAACCTGAAAGGGTTAAATGAAAAGGAAAGGTTAGGTTGGGTTAATTGTTCACATTAAGCCGAAGAGAAAAGTAAAAGAGAAATATTTCCACTATGGAAGTATTTTAGGTCCCACTAGAGAAAAAAGTTTTAAAAATCACGTTGTATGTGTTTGCATATCCTGACCCCGGTAGTGAGGTCACTTACTGAGTATTTTAAATACCCACCCTTTTTCAAAATGTTTTTCTTTTCAGGTAAGGGCAATGACATCTTAGACGAATGACAAGATAGTTGCTGCAAGAGGCCATGGGTGACTAATAGAAGTTTTCCTTCCACAATTTCTTCATTTTTAGCATTTTTAGAATATCTTATTAGTAGACGTGTCATGAAAATTAACTCAATTGTTAAATGTTTTAGTTTATTCTTGTGTTTTAAAATAAAGGGATCCCGAGGTAAAGGTTTTTGATTGTTTTTATAAAGGTTTATTTCTTTTTTGAAAGATTATTTAAGTTTGATTTTTATTTCATTAGCATGCATTTAGTAACACCCCTAGAAAGTCCAATAGGAAAGGTAGGGTCCTTACACCATTGATGATAAAACATATAGTTGGAAGACAAAATGACACTAGTTTTTTTTTTTTTTTTTAATTGGTAAGTTTGGCATGTTATTTAACAGTTGATTTTGTATATTGACCAAATTTAATTTTGTGTAATACTTGACATCGTTAAATTAGTGAATTTTTAGAATTTTTTACTTTTTCTTTTTGTTAAAAACCGTGGATGAACTAGTCATAATTGAAAATAAAGTAGAAATTACAATACTTATCTAAGTTTATAGTCTACTTTGATGAAATTGATATAACTTGCCAAGTTTAGTGTAAATTTTGCTTCTCCCCTAATTTTTATTAGTTATTTTGGCATATAAAAGAGATATCTTGAACATATCTCTATTAGAAATCATGTTTAATTGATGTCACATTATATTTTTTTTTCCCTCAACAACATGTGGAGTTGGAAGAATTGAACCTATGACCTTTTATTTTTTCGACCATATGTGAGGTGGGAATTCGAACCTCTGACCTCTTGGTCAAAGATACATGTTTTATGTCAATTGAGTTATGTTCATGTTGGTAAAGTTATAATTTTTTGGTCAAAGATATATACCTTAATCAAGTATGATCAGATTAATTGGTGTCACGTTATCTCATGTCATTATTTATGACATTCAATTTTAACCCCTTCCTTTTCTCCTTTTGTGTGTGTTCTTTTTTTGAGTGTGTTAGAAAGGTGGTATAATGGTACAATTCATGAGTTAGCTAAATGGGCCCATGCCTTTAGCAGATCTTTTTGTTGCATAGCTCTTCTTGGATTGGGCTTTGTTACTGGGCCTTCCCCAATAGTTTGTGTTTTGCGTAACTACAAAGTAGGCTCATTTCAAAACTCAATTTATACAAATGTCTAGCTTTTTAAAAAGATTCAGCTTTATCAATAGGCTAGCTGACTGAAACTAAATAGATGATTGAATTTACATATGTACCCATTAAGTCTTCTATTGTATTATATTTATCGATTATATAATTAATTAGTCAAAATTTATTAAAAAAAAATTAGTCCCCATTTTATTAATATATATATAAAATAAATTAGAGCACTTTGTATGTTGTTTAGGGTTCTTTTTACATTGTTTTTCTTATTCTTGCATTAGCTGTGGGTATATTTTGGTAATATTTTAAGATTGTAATTTAGATTTGTAATTATTTATAAGAGATGGTATACATATGTAAATAGCCCTATTTTTTTAAAGATTCTTTTTAGAATTCTCTCTCTCATCAATATGATTTTATCCCAATTTTTAATTTTACACCATTACATTTTTCCTTCCCGTTAACAATTAAGGGGGTGTTTGGATTGAGGAGTTGGGAGGAGTTCCCAACTCCTTGTTTGGCCCAAAGATATTTTAACTCCTATTGTAGACCCCACAAACTTATTAACTCATCCTCCAACTCTCCATAACTTTCCTATCTTTTTTTTTACCTCACCTCACTCCTACCACTCTTTCTTCTCTTCTCTCCTTTCTCTCCCTATTTTTTTTACATAATTTTTTAATTTTTTAATTTATTTTTTTATATAAATTTATCGTCATTATTACTAATTAATAATTAAATATAAATAATTATTAAAAAATATTTTTATTTTTATCCTATAATTTTAATAAATTTTTAACAAAAATATTTTTTTTATTCTATAATTTTATTTTTTAAATATAAATTATATAAGAATGTTTTAGATATGATACTATTATTTAAATTGAAATTCTTAATGTAAATTACAGTACTACATAACAATTTTATAATTGATAAAAACCTCCCTATCTCACTTCCCCCACATGTCATCTACAATTTTTTTTAAGTTTAAACAAAAATTACTTATAACAAATAACAATCTTATATTTTTTTAGCTTATTTTTTTTATTAATAGCTAAAAAAAATATATAATTTTATGATTTGAAGATAAGAAAAATATATTTTAAACTAACCCGTATTACTATTTAAGAAATTAGTATTTAAAAAGGTTAACGTATTAAAAAAATTTGATTTTCAAATTAATCATATTCAAAGTAAAAAGATAAATGATTTCTCCTTCCAAACTTAATAAAATAAAATTATTACAATAAATATATAGTAATCTGAACAAAAGTTCTATACATGATATTCATTTTGAATGGTGTTAAAAAATATATATTCATTTTGAACTTAATTATTTTAAAATAACATAAATATTTGATATTTACTTCAAAGAATATATTATTTTCAAATTAATCAAACTTTAAATAATCCATTACATTGATTAGTTAGAAAATATAGAATCTTAAATTATATAAAAAAAATTATTTTATTAAGCTTGAAAAATAAATCTTAAATTAAAAATTAAAATTGACGAAAACAAGTCTTTAACAAAATTGTAAAATATTCATAAAATAATATAATTTAAAATCTCAATTTTAGGATTGACGGAAACAAATTTATATTATTTCTAGAATTGAGAGAATAAAAACATAAAAATCTTAAACTTTATTTGAATCCCTTTAAATTAATGGATTGAAATATTTTCGAATCACATGTAATATTTAAAAAGTATTGTAAGAATTTCTTTTATTTGAAAACTATCTAAGGCAAATGAATAATTAATGTGAGAGATATTGAAAAAGATATTTTAACTCCTATTGTAGACCCCACAAACTTATTAACTCATCCTCCAACTCTCCATAACTTTCCTATCTTTTTTTTTACCTCACCTCACTCCTACCACTCTTTCTTCTCTTCTCTCCTTTCTCTCCCTATTTTTTTTACATAATTTTTTAATTTTTTAATTTATTTTTTTATATAAATTTATCGTCATTATTACTAATTAATAATTAAATATAAATAATTATTAAAAAATATTTTTATTTTTATCCTATAATTTTAATAAATTTTTAACAAAAATATTTTTTTTATTCTATAATTTTATTTTTTAAATATAAATTATATAAGAATGTTTTAGATATGATACTATTATTTAAATTGAAATTCTTAATGTAAATTACAGTACTACATAACAATTTTATAATTGATAAAAACCTCCCTATCTCACTTCCCCCACATGTCATCTACAATTTTTTTTAAGTTTAAACAAAAATTACTTATAACAAATAACAATCTTATATTTTTTTAGCTTATTTTTTTTATTAATAGCTAAAAAAAATATATAATTTTATGATTTGAAGATAAGAAAAATATATTTTAAACTAACCCGTATTACTATTTAAGAAATTAGTATTTAAAAAGGTTAACGTATTAAAAAAATTTGATTTTCAAATTAATCATATTCAAAGTAAAAAGATAAATGATTTCTCCTTCCAAACTTAATAAAATAAAATTATTACAATAAATATATAGTAATCTGAACAAAAGTTCTATACATGATATTCATTTTGAATGGTGTTAAAAAATATATATTCATTTTGAACTTAATTATTTTAAAATAACATAAATATTTGATATTTACTTCAAAGAATATATTATTTTCAAATTAATCAAACTTTAAATAATCCATTACATTGATTAGTTAGAAAATATAGAATCTTAAATTATATAAAAAAAATTATTTTATTAAGCTTGAAAAATAAATCTTAAATTAAAAATTAAAATTGACGAAAACAAGTCTTTAACAAAATTGTAAAATATTCATAAAATAATATAATTTAAAATCTCAATTTTAGGATTGACGGAAACAAATTTATATTATTTCTAGAATTGAGAGAATAAAAACATAAAAATCTTAAACTTTATTTGAATCCCTTTAAATTAATGGATTGAAATATTTTCGAATCACATGTAATATTTAAAAAGTATTGTAAGAATTTCTTTTATTTGAAAACTATCTAAGGCAAATGAATAATTAATGTGAGAGATATTGAAAAAAGAATGTGGGGTATTTTGTTCAAAATTCTTTTTTTTTTTCTTTAAAGAAATTTGTAGAAAATATATAAATTAAGCTAGTAGAAACTAATAGAAAGGAAGTTACACACACACGCAAAGAATGAGATAAATAGAATTTAAATTGCTTAGTGAAGAGTATGTTAAGACTTTATTCTATTGTTTTATATCAATTAGATCACTGAGGCTTGAGTCATGAATTGTGTGTTAGAGATCTTATGAAACTGTTATTTTGGTTTTGTTTTGCTCGAGGACTAGCAAAAATATAAGTTTGGGGGTATTTGATAGCATGCATGAATGTGCTATTTTTAAGCTTAGTTTTTGGCTAGTTTTGCTATGAGTTTGTATGCTTTCATGTATTTCCTTGTTTATTTCTCAGAAACCGAGCAATTTGGGCAAAATTGGAGAATCATGAGATAATTAGACAAATTTGGGCAATTTAATGCCATAATTGAAGATTCAAGCATGGAAGAAGAGGAACAAGGCTATTGGACCCGAGAGCATAGCGTTGCAATGCTCATTATAGCGTTGCAACGCCAAAGAAGAAGCCTTTTTACCTTGAGGACTCGAGGGCACATCGTTGCAACGCTGGCTGAAGAAGATTTTTTCCTTTTTTTAAAATGCTATGGACAACGTTGTAACGCTGTCCTGATTCTATAAAAGGAAAAGTTGGGTTTCGAGAAAAGGGAGCCGTTTTTGAGAGACCTAAACCCTAATTTCGATAGAGGCAATGTTTGAGAGGTCTAGAGACCACATTGGAGAGCTAAGGAGGATACTTAAGGCTCAGGATCGCGGGACATCACGTCGGGAACGAGTGTTGGCACGCGTCGTTTAGTTTTTCTCTTTTCCCTTTATCTTGCTTTCTCAATTTTAGGATTTAGCAACTGAATTTGCATGTAATTGAATACTTTTTAGACCTTCTAGTTAATTGTAAGGATGTATAAACTATGATTGCTTGTTGAATGTAATTGTGACATTTTTTTTTACGCATCTTGCTTTAGTATTCTTAGCTTTTGGCCAAAGCTTTGTATGTTAGGTTAGATTTAGCTTGAGAAAGTAAATCTAATCAAGAACTTGGATGCATGACTAGGTTTAATCTATTGCATGAGAATAAATAGGTTAAAACTAGAAGTTGACAAAAGAATTTCTTAATGTCGTGCTTAGGTGTAGAAATAGACTGATAGGTTGATTTACACATTGCATGAGTTCAATTGAGCTCGAGAGAGTCAATTGAATACCTTAGTAATTCTTGACTTAGAACGGTTGCATGATTTACAATTCAATGGTAAATTTCATAGTCGGGCTTCACGAATAGAAATTAACGAATGTCTCTAAAATTGGACTCCAACTTTGTAAATAATAGGATAGATTTTACTATTTTCAAACCAAACTCAAATTAGTTTTGCTCTAAATAAAATTGGGCATAATTAACTGCGGTACTTAATTAAATCTAAAGAACTCTGATCCCTGTGGATGACCCCGACTACTATTATTGCAAAATATTTAGCGGTCTGGTTTTATAAATTTAATCTTGATATGACCTTCGACAAGTCGGACCACTATCACCACTTGGGTAAGAAAAATTCTCCATAATCTTCAAGACTATTACTACTTTTCCACTATTATGTCTCTAATTGAACCTTCATCTTACAATGAGACCATCACTAACCCTCTTTGGTAGCAAGCAGTGGATTAAGAAGTACAGGCTTTAGAAAAGACTCATACTTGGGACTATGTAGATCTACCTCCTGGCAAATGACCTATTAGTTGTAAATGGATTTACAACATCAAAAGACACTCAAATGGATCTATTGAACAATATAAAGCTCGCCTTGTTGCAAAAGGTTATTCCCAAGAATATGGTATTGATTATGAGGAAACATTTGATCAAGTCGCTCGAATGACATTTGTGAGCAGCCTTTTGGCTGTTGTAGCTGCCAAACAATGGCCCCTTCTTCAGATGGACGTTAAAAATGTGTTCCTCAATGGTACTTTCTCTGAGGAAGTGTATATGAAACCACCACCTAGTTCTCTCCTCCACCTCAGAAAGTGTGTCTACTCCGCTGTGCTTTATATGGTCTGAAACAAGCTCCATGAGCCTGATTTACCACATTCAACTTCACCATAACGCAACTTGGATTTACTTTCAGTCTATGCAATACAACTTTGTTTACACGTCAAACTCCTCAGGGTATAGTTCTTCTCCTTTTTTATATTGACGATATGATTATTATAGGTGATAATTCTCAGACTATCTCTGAATTGCAATGTTATCTTAGGAAACATTTTGAGATGAAAGATTTGGGAGCACTCAGTTATTTTCTTGGCCTTGAGGTCTCATCTCACTCTGATGGATACTATTTATCCCAAGCAAAATATGCTTCTAATCTCCTTGCTTGATCTGGTATTACTGACTCCACCACGGCTTCAACACCACTAGATCCGAATGTTCGTTTGACTCCTTTTGATTGTTTCCTTCTTAAGGATGTTGCTATCTATCGACAACTTGTTGGTAGCCTTATTTATCTGACTGTGACTCTCCCAGATATTGCATATGTCCTGCACTTTGTCAGTTAGTTCATGGTTCTCCCCGGACTATATATTTTACTGTTGTGCTCTACATTCCGCGACATGTCAAAGGCACACTTGGTCATGAACTTCAGTTTTCTTCCCAGTCATCTTTGGTGTTATCTGGTTATTCTGATGCTGATTGGGTTGATGATCCCACAGATCGACAATCCACCACAAGTTACTCATTCTACTTAGGCGACTCTCTCATTTCTTGGCGAAGTAAAAAGCAAACTGTGGTTTCAAGATCTAGCACTGAATCTGAATATCGTGCTCTTGTGGATGCTACTTTAGAGTTATTATGGCTTCGATGGCTCTTTGCTAATATGGGTGTTCCTCAATCGTCTGCTACTCTACTTCATTGTGAAAATCGTAGTGCTATCCAGATTGCTCACAATGACGTGTTCCATGAATGCACTAACCATATTGAGAATAACAGTCACTTTATTTGTCATCATCTCTAGAGCAACACTGTTCTCTTACGACCCATCTCCACTTCTGATCAACCAGTTGACATTTTCACCAAAGCATTGTCACCCAGTCACTTCACCAAGTTACTTTACAAACTCAAGTTGGTTGCCACTCTACCACCTTGAGTTTGAGGGAAGGTGTTGATGTATTTAGAATATCTTTCCCCACTTTAGCATATATTCTCCACTTCTTCTTGCATATTCCCCCATTTCTTCTTGTATATTCCCCACTTTCTTGCATATCTTTCCCCACTTTCTTTTCTCCTATATATATTAGGCATTATATACACTTCAGACATTGAATCAGTAATATTGAAATATAACATCCATTATTCCTTCATCCTTTATGTTTTTCCTTCTTAGTGTAAATATCGAAATAGAATGTCTACAAAGAATCTATAACCCATACACCAAAATCTCTCTCTCTATCTCTTTATTCATATTTCCATTTTAAGCTCTTGAGTTTGTTCCAATTCCTCATATCTCCCTTTTGCTTGCTCTATTTTCTTTCTTCAAGAAGAAGTGTACACAACTAGTTTGGAGTATTATCAGCCCACATACAAGAAATATCAGAAGACATACACTTAGTGTAATTTTTTAGATTTAATCTTGATTAATTAATATTTTTATGATAACACAAACACTTGTGGGCCAAACTCCTCAAAACAAATCAGGGTTCCGAATTCAAGGTTCTAACTCCAAAACTATGGGCCAAACGATCCCTTAGTGTATTTTTTTTCTTGTGTGTTGAGGTGCTATATTATCGTAAATCATAAAACTACAAATGCAAATAAAAAAGTTATCAAGTGTATCGCCCAACATTTTTTTAAAACTAAATTAACCTATTTTAGAGTTAAAATTTAGTTTATTTGATTGATTGGGTTATTTGAAAAATTTGAAAGTTTGAAAGGGGCATAATGGGAAGGAAATGGTTGGTGTGAGGGTAATTTTGGAAGTTGGAAAAGGAAATAAAAAAAAAAGAAAATCATTTTTTTTCTTTTTCCCTTTCTACCTCTCTCTCCCCAAAACCCCACATCCTCACTCACTCACTCACTCACTCACACTCTCTCTCTCTCTCTCTCTCTCCCCCCTATTTCTTCATCATTCTCTTATTTTTCTTATTTTTCTTTTTCTTATTCTTCTCTTACTCCCGTTGACGAGCAACAAAACCACAACAGCTACCACCTCGCCGGAATGCCGCTCACCTCCACCCGAACCACCAGTTGCTTATCGCAGCCCTCGCCTCACTGATCCACACTGTAAATGCCAGATATAGTCTTCCTCGCCCGAGCCATCAGATTGGCCATCTCCCTCGTCGAAAGCTGATTCCTTCGCCGAACACTGCATACCTTAACCAACCACACGTCGAACTCCGCCTAGACACCTTGCCTATTCGCTGCACCGCCAGCCCCTCTAATTTGCAACAAGCTGCCGCACGCTGCCCGAATTCTCGTTACGCAGACTCTATTGCAGCACCGTCCACCGCTGCTCACCAACCACGCCACTGACCGCCTTTTCCCTCTTAGTTTTCAATGCGACAGCAACGGTCTTCAATGGTGGTTTCATAGGTTACAACGACGAGTCCCATGGCGATTTGAAGTGTGTTGAGCATGAGTAAGTTTTTTGATGTGGTTTCTAGGTGATTTATAATTTTGAAAGTTTAATTTAAAGGTTGTGTTGGTGATTGGAAGCTAACCCACAATTGTTTGATTCCAAATTTTAGAAACCCATTGTTTGTGGAGGCCAGATCGTTGATTTTGAATCAAACTAGCACCGAATCAACAAGCAAAGGATTTTGTTTTGGGTTGAATCAAGTGGTAAACATTCATTCTGAATCAATTGGAACCTTTGGTTAATTGGAAAAAAAAAATTAAGTGTGGAGTTTTGCAAAAGGCGGATTGGGGTTTAACGTCTAATTTTAGGGACTTTTGTGAGAATTGATGGTTTAAGTTGTTTTGAAACTCAATTGAACCCTTAGGTAAATTAGTAGAAGGTTAGGTTATGTTTTTTTTAACACCCATGAGCTTTCAAATGAATTATGGAGTATGAGGGTTGTCTTACTTATTAAAGGGCCATTTAACGTCATCATTTGACTTTCAAATCAAATTACAGGACACCCATCGTGTTTAAAGGCCGTTTTGGGCAAGATTGAGTTGATTCGAGTTGCTTTCCAACAACTTCCAACACTATTTTAGGGTAAGTTTTATGTGGGTTTTGTGTTTTCCAACACTATTAAGACTAAGCTTGAGTTCGAACTAAATTGGCCCATGAATTAGGACTTTTTGTGGAGTTTAGATATTGTTTTATTATTTTTAAGCTTACCCACATATTTTTGGAATGAATTGAAGGATACCCATTGTGTTGAGGTTGGACAATTGGAGTTGAATCATTTTGACATAATTTTCAGCAACATAGATTATTGTTGGGCAAATTTGAAAGGTGAGACTTTTCACCACCTTAACAAGTTAAACTCCAATTTAATTACTGATTTTTTTTTGGTGATTTTAGCTTGATGTCATGAGACATGTCAATTATGATCTTGTGTGTGGTTGGTTGTTAGTGGGATATGGTCTTGAGAATCCTGTTAGACTTAGGGTATGACTTAGCACCTTTAGGCTGGTGACACCTACTATCCCACCTGGAGCATGCTTGCTTATGATTATGAAAAGCTAGCTAATGGATTGTCTACCCTGATGATTGATGGTATGGAGGGTGTGTCCTCCATTATTGAGACGAGCTCGTGAGTTAGGCATCCGGATGTGTGATGACATGGAAGGGGTTTTCTCCATTGTAGTGCTGGCCAGTGGTTTGTGTACCCAGATGTGTGATGGCATGGAAGGTGTGTCGTTCATTGCAGGTGCTAGCCAGTGTGGCTTGAGGGTTGCGAACCGTCTTGTTGTATGCTAGCTGTGGGGATGAAGCTCCACTGATTGACATGTGCTAGTCAGTGGGGCTTGAAGATTGCGAACCTTGTTATTGTATGCTAGTTATGGGGGACGAAGCCCCGTAGATAGAAAGCATGGCTCTAGGGTATAACAATGAGGCAATACCATATATGAGGGTTAGTTAGGTGATTACTTAATCAAGAAAGTGTAGAACTTAAATAAGATCAGAAGGTTGAGTGGCTTGTGGTAAATTGACTAGTTGACGTGTTGGACTCTGAACCTTTGGATTAAGTGGGCTACTTAATGAGTATTTTTATACTCACCTGTGCTACACTATTTTTCCTTTTTAGGTTGTCGTGGACTCAGGAGGTGCGTGGCAGAGGCATTGTCTTGGCAAGGTTATGGAGATATGGTGATCTTTCTATTTTCTTAAGATAGAAGAGTTGCCTATATTTTCGTGTATTGCTTTTAAATATTAGTAAATTTTGTCTTTTACTTGAAATGCTTTTGCAAGTTTTTTTTTATTTTGAATTGGGATCCTGAAATAAAGTGAATTTTATGAAATGCTTCCACTGTTCTTGTTTGAAAGGTATTTTAAAACCTTCTTTGTTGTTGTTAAGTGTATGTTGAGTGAGCTTTAAGTAACAATCCAGGAGAGGTCGTTACAGTTGGTATCAGAGCCCTAGTTTTGGATTCTGTAGACTCACTTACATCGTAAGCATTAGTGTCTCCATAGCCAAGCGCAAGAAGAATGCCTTACCACCGTTAGGTTTGTCCCTTGTCAAAGGTAACAAGTAGCACAGGGTTAATGTTTGTATTTCGGTTCATTGTTTACTTGGCATGTGGGTTTATGAAGTAAACCTTAAGTTGATTTATGTGTGTTAGGCTGAGACTTTGTGGGGAAGATGATTTATGTAGGATGAAGTTCTTAAATGTCTTTGAGCATTGGGGATGTTAGTTTAAAGGACACTACCTTTCAGGTTCATTCTTTCAAAGTTTAAGGTTTCGTAAACCAAATAAGTTGACCGTGTCATTTCCTCACCTGCCAACCTAATAGAATGATGAGGCTTGAGAGTAGTCGATCTAAGAGTGAATTGACGGGAATGTGGAACCCCTAAAAAAATGATGATGGGTTGAGGTATTGAAACATGTTTTGTCTTGGTTGAGGATATGTTGTGCTTGAAAATGAGAAGAGACTTGGAGGTCTTAATAAAGGAAGATATGAGGAAAATAAAGGTGTTATAGAAAAATTTTGTTCTCTCGAGAAAGGAATTGGGATGTTGAGACTCCTAGTACTTGTAATGTGATGGCTTCCTATGATGTGATTCCTATTTAGAAGTCTTTGGTTTTGGTAAAAGGGAATCATGTTATTAATGGAAAGTCAGGGCATTAGTAAGTTTTGGATAAAAATGAGTGCATGAGACTTTCGGTCAGAAATCTTAGCTTTGGTGTGAGAAATCTTTTTCCCAAAGCAGATGAGTAACCTTGTACCATCCAAATGGTAGAAGGGAGCTTTGATGAGCTACCATCTTGCATCTACAAAAAAGAGTGAGGAAATAACCTTATAAGTGAAGACAATTACTGACAATAGTTGTCAGGAGGCAGAATAAGAGACTTTGTAGCTTTATTAGTAAAGTGGTACATTGTCGGTCTTTTGAGCAAAGTTTTAAAGGTGTGACTATAGCATTGGATTCGTACTTGGACTTGATGAACTGGATATTTAAGGAGTTTCCTCAACACCTTCGTGATCGTTTAATCATCGATATACTAGTCTTTTCCAAGTCAGAGGTGGAATATGAGGTTCACCTTATGAGAGAGCTAGAAACTATAAGGGCGAACAAACTATGTGCCAAGTTCTCCAAGTGCAAGTTTTGCCTTGAGCATGTGTCCTTCGTAGGGCATGTGGGGTATAGAGATGGGGTTTCTGTGGACACAGCAATGATCGAGGCGATTACTACTTGGTCTTGTCCAACTTTGATCACTTAGGTGTGGAGTTTCTCGGGCTTAGTGGGATACTATAGATGTTTTGCCCGCATTTCTCCAAGATAGTTGACCATCGACCCAGTTAACCCGGAAGAGGAATGCATTCGTTTGGAATGGTGCATGTGAGGCAAGTTTGAGGAGCTCGAGTCGGAGGTTGATTTCAACTCTTGTAATTGACTGTGCCTGATGGAACATGAAATTTTGTGGGGTACAGTGATGTGGGGTACAGTGATGCATTTAAGAAAGGCCTGGATTGTGTGTTAATGCAGCATGGTGTAGTTACTGTTTATGCTTTTCGTCAGTCGAAAGACTATGAGCGTAACTACCCAAATCATGATTTGGAGTTGGCAGCGGTGGTCTTTGCCTTGAAAATCTAGAGACTTTACTTGTATGGAGAAAAGATCCAGATCTTCACGGACCACAAGAGCCTCAAGTACCTTTCCACTCAGAAGAAGTTAAATATGAGGTGGCATAGGTGGTTGGAGTTGGTAAAGGACTATGACGTGGAAATCATGTATGACCCGAGCAAGGCGAATGTTGTTGTCGATGCCCTTAGTAGGAAGATAACTCATACCTCGGTGTTGATTACAAAATCACTCAACAAGTTTTTGGCGTCGTTGCCGGAAAATGGTGCATATTTAGATTCATTGATATTGTGGAAAAATCATCTGGTCTTAGTTTAGAGTTTTCTTTTGTTTTTCTGTTTTTTTATTGATTTTGTTTGTGTTTTGATTTTTTTAGAAGTTGAGCAGTGTATGTTAAAGGATAAGGAGGCACCTCTTACTCATTTTGATTCTAAAATTGAAAGAACATGCAAGAGAAACCTTAGAGAAAGGAAAGCTCGAGGTATAGTTATGGCCAACCAAAGAGAGGAAGATGAACCAAAGGCCATAAGGGACTACTTCCAGTCGATGTTCAATGCCAATCAGTCCGGAATAGTTCATGCACCGACCAATGCAAACAACTTCAAATTAAAGACAAGCCTTATTCAGATAAAGAAAGATAACGCATTCAGAGGACTTACCACAGAGGACTTGCCATAGAGGACCCTAATTCTCATTACAAATTTTTTTAGACATTTGCGGCACTGTTAAGTTAAATGACGTCTCTGTTGATGCTCTTCGCTTACGTCTTTTCCCTTTTTCTTTGTAGGATAAAGAGAAAGATTGGCTTGGGTCTTTACAACCTAGAAGCATCACCACTTGGGAGGAGTTGGCCCAAACATTTCTAACAAAAAAATTTTCACATGCAAAGGCCGCTAAGATGAGGACTGAAATAGGAACTTTCAGACAATATGAGGGGGAGCAGTTGTTTGAAGCTTGGGAAAGGTAATTTGTTGAGGAAATGCCCTTAACACGAATACCCAGACTGGCTTCAGATCCAATTGTTTTACGATGGACTTACAGGCAACACGAAGACTATTTTGGATGCAACAGCTGGAGGCACTATTCTGGTTAAATTTGTGGAGGAAGCTAGGGCCTTGTTGGAAGAAATGTCAACTACAAGCTATCAGTGGCCGAATGAGGGCTCAAATCATTGAACAGTGGCTGGTCTTTATGAGTTGGATTAGGTAAGTGCCCTTAAATCTCAAATGGCATCTCTGACTCATGCTTTATCCAAACTTGCAGGTACATGCACTCCTCAGTCAATAGTTTCCATAGTAGTAGCTCAATCTTTCTAAGTTTGTGGGGAATCTAATATCGAGCAAGCCCAGTACGTTAACAATAGAAATTCCCACTATAGGGGACATCAGATGCAGAACAATCTTCCGTCTCACTACCATATAGGTTTGAGAAATCATGAAAATTTTTCCTCTGCTAATAACAAGAATGTTTTGTAGCCTCATCCAGGTTATTCATGCACCTCCTATCAAGTTGAAAAGAAACATTCTCTTGAGGACATGTTGGGAGCATTCATCACTGAATCAAGGAGTAGAACTAACCAACTGGAGAGCATGGTCAATGGGCATGGTACGACCATCAAAAACATAGAAGTACAAATCAGTCAAATAGCCACATCGCTCAACACTCTGGAGAAAAGCAAGTTTCCCAGTGATACTGAGGTAAACCCAAGGGAAACATGCAAGGCCATCACCCTACGAACTGGAAATGCATTAACTGAATCGAAGGAAAGGCCAATTAAGAATGCCATTTCAGAAGAGGTTCATGAACCTAATCAGGAGATCCCAAAAGCAACACTTGAACCCACCATTGAAAAATTGGCTAAGTTTCCTATCTCTATAGTTCCTAATTCTATTCCATATCCTCAATGTTTTCAAAAGAAAAGGCTTGACCATCAATTTGAAATTTTTTTAGATATTTTCAGAAAGCTTCACATAAATATCCCTTTTAAAGATGCATTGGAGCAAATATCGAATTACGTGAAGTTTGATAGCACACTTTTGTGAGCTATTTTTGTAGTTTAACTATTGCTATTTTTGATGTTTTGTTGGGTATTTTCAGGCCGTATCTATTTATTTTGCAGGTATTAAGCATTTGAAAGAGGAATCATAGATGAAGGCAACCACAGTGCAAAAATGAGGCAATTTGGTCAAGAATTGGAAAGCTAAGGAAAATGATAAGAAAATAAATGATCAAGGAGACCATGATTGAAGTATACATGAAGAATACCAGCTCAACCAGCTCAATCAAGCTCAAATGAAGCTTATATTCAAAGTCAAGGGAAGTCAACCCCTAATTCAACTCAATCATGAGGCAATCGTTATGCCATAAAGTCCAATCATTGGAGTTGAAAGACTACAAGAAGACTTTAATGCTTACTTCCAAGATAAGGTGTCCACATTGTGAAGAGTTGCATCATTTCAAGCTTGAAGAGGCATCTATTCAACCAAGAGACATAATGAATCTAAAAATCCAGATTCATGCACATCTTTAATGCATTATGTACCTATTAAATTCATGTATTTACATTTAATTTGGTTCATGTGTGGATTTGAAATGTTAGGGGCTGAATTTAAACTACATATGTGAAGGGTTGTGACCTTTCATGGTGTCTATTCAATTAGTATAAATAGGGTTGTCATTTGAACACAAGTTGAAGTTGAATGAAATCTCATATTTGAGTTTAGTATCTCTCAAGCTTTATGCTTTCTTTGTATTCTTGTGTTTAGAATGCATGTTTATAACTTTCAATCTAGTCTGATCCATTAGATTGTGGAGAGTTCGAAATCTTGAAGATAGGAACAAGTTCTCCTTTCTTCTTGATCATCGATCAACTTTTCCAAGTAAAAATCTGTTTAACTTTCTTGGGGTTGCTTATCATTTTGCTAATGGGGTTTTCTTATAATTGTTGTGGGGGTTCACCTTGAATAAAGGGAGTTCTCAAGCGTAATTGAGATAGTTTCCTTTGTCAAAAAGGAAGAAGAAAATGCAGCATTGAGACTCGAGGGGGCGGCTTTGAGCCGTTGTTTAGCGGCGTCTCAATGCTGCCATGATGTAGCCAGTGATGTTGTAAGGACATCGTTGCGATGTTGTCCACGGCGTCTCAACGCTGAAGAGGACCGCGCGCTTCTGCTACCCAAATTTCCTTAAGTAATTCATGCATTAGGGTACAACGTTGAGACGTTGTCCACAATGTCTTAACGCTATCTCGATTTTTATAAATATCACATTTTGACTTGCGATTTGGAGGAGGCCAATTGGGAGAGACTGAGCTATTTTCAAAAATTGAGTTTGAGGGACATGAGAAGAGATTTTTTGGAGCACAAGGAGGAGTTTTAACGTTCGTGATCGTGATATTGCGACGGGAACGGGGCTGCAGGCGACACATTAGTTCTTTCTCATTCCCTTTTTTTAATATGTTTGTTATGGCTTTGTATGCAAGTTTAAGATTGTTATATGATTATGAGTAGCTAAATTTATTTTCTTAGGGCTAGATGGAAATGTTAGGCCAAATAATTTGTTGATGTGAATGATTTGAACTATTGTATTTCTTGCTATTTGTGCAATCATTTTATTAATGCCTACGAACTCTTGATTAGAGTTTATTTGTCTTGATTGATATGAATATATGCTTGAAAAAGAATAATTTAGATTTGACTCCGATTGCACGACTAGTAGTTATTGTGGCATGAATGTGACTAGAATTCTACTAGAAATCATTAAAGGAATTGTTCTTAATGTTGTGCATGTTTATTAAAGGCTAGATAGATATGTTAGTCTTATAATTTGTGCATGAGATTCAATTGTCTTGTTAGGACTAATTGTTATTTGAATTTCTTGATTTATGGCATGGAAATACATTAGTTTATCATTCCTTCGATTAAATTGTTAGCTTGATAGGTGAAGTCTAGTCCCTAAGATACTATTTCTCCTGATTGTCTCAATTTTATCTTGTTTTAGTTTTATACATTTTCACTTATCATTTGATTTTTATCTCTAAATAAAATTGGATGGTTAAATTTGTGATAATTAATTTAATTGAATAACTCAATCCCGAGGATGACACTTGTACTTTATTTCACTATATTAAAACTTGACCCGTGCACTTGAGGTTTTGCAATATTACGCAACAAAGTTCATGAAGGAGATAATGTCAAGCAAGAAGAAACTGGAAGCTTATGAGACAATTAATCTCACTAAGGAGTACAGTGCAATCATCCAAAAGAAGTTGCCCCAGAAGTTAAAAGACATAGAGAGTACAATAGGAAATTCTTCTTTTAAAGCCTTATCTAATTTGGGGGCGAGTATTAATTTGATGTCTCTCTCTGTGTACAGGAAACTTGGACTGGGAGAAGTGACACCAATAATAATTTCACTACAAATAGCTGACCAGTCCATTACATACCCTAGAGGTAGAGAAGTTCATATTCCCTATGGACTTCGTAGTACTGGATATGGAGGAGGATGCAAAGATCCCGATCATACTGGGGAGACCTTTCCTAGCCACTAGTAAGGTAGAAATTAGCATGAACAGAGGCACACTAATCGTACAAAGGGGGGAGGAAAAGGTAGAATTTCAAATTTTTAAACCCCCTAAGTTCCAATGATGAGGTAAATGCATGTTTAAGAGTTGAGTTGGCAAATTCTCTATGTTCTAACTGCGAAAAATGTGTTGTTTTGAATGACTCTCTAGTTGTAGTGTTCAGTAACAAAGAGAAGATGAAGGAGGGTGAGAGCAAGGACAAGAATCCACCCTACATAATACACATGAGCTTCGTCTAGCTAAAGACATTAAACAAAGCGCTTCTTGGGAGGCAACCCAAGGTTCTATCTTTTTTGTGCTAGTTTTCTTCTTCGTCGTTTTCTATCATGTGTCTTTACTTGGTTTCCTGTGCTCTATATTATAGGAATTCAAATTACTCCGCCTTGCTCCCTTAAGATGATGAAAAGGATGGATCACCTTTTAATCAGGACAGTATTGTTCACCTCCCCCCTCATCTTTTCTTTATCCTTATGCATGTTGCATATTTTATACATTAAGGATGATGCATGTTTTATGTTTGGTGGTGGGAATACTTCGTACTTATTGTGTGAGTCCTGAGCATGTTCTAAATTTTTCTGATGAATCTTGTGCATATTCATGATTAGGACAGCCTAGGATGTGATCTAATCAATAAAATTTCCTGCAATCTTTTGAAACATGAGAGCATGTCCTGAAATTGAGATAAATTAAATTTTTTCTTGGATTCCCTTGCAACTGTTGAGCACTTAACCTTCTTTCTTTTAGTTTTGAATGCTTAGAACAAGGTTATTTTGTTTGAAAGTTTGATGTCACCTCGGTAGGCTTAAGAACTGATTTGAGGGTCATTATGCATGATAGTTTGTAAAGTTATATCAAAAAATTGTGTGATAATGCTGCCTACATTGATTTTTTTGCATGTTGAAAAGAAAAGAAAATTTTGCATGTTTGAGTCAATATGTTTTGTTTAAAAGGATAAGGGACAAAAAAGAGCTACCTCCACTGTGATCAGTTAGGCCACTCATTGAGTGAGTGCTCTGGGTAGGGGTCCCTACAGTGGATGTGTGAAAGCTAGGGTCATTGATTTAAAAGTAAAACAAGAGGCAAGTTAGTGGGTTGTCTAATCTAAGCTATGATTGAAAGTGCTTCAGTGAGTATTTACTTTTTTGAATGGAGGAGGATCTAATAATTGGAGCTTAGTGCCAGTGTAGGGAGAAATTAAATGGAGAACTTCATAAAATTGTTTCAGGTAAGTAAAGACTAAAAGAGGAAAGGTTAAGCACACACACACACGCAAGGGATGAATAGAATGAAATTTAAATTTCCTAATGAATGGTTGTGCCTAAGTTCTTTCTTTGATTGTGTGATTTTCTTATTTAGATATTTGAGGCTCAAGTTATATTTATGCATTAGTGAAATTGTGATGTGGTTTTGTTATGTTTGCTCGGGACTAGCAAAAGCTTAAGTTTGGAGGTATTTGATAGCACACAAAATGAAACGACCCTACTTTTCCTATTAGACTTTCTAGGGGCGTTACTATATGCATGCTAATGAAACAAAAATCAAACTTGAATAATCTCTCAAAAAGAAACAAACTTTTATAAAAACAATCAAAAACCTTTATCTCGGGATCCCTTTATTTCAAAGCATAAGAATAAACTAAAACATTTAACAATTGAGTTAATTTTCATAACACGTCTACTAAAAAGATATTCGAAAAATGCTAAAAAATGAAGAAATTGCGGAAGGAAAACTTCAATAGGTCACTCATGGCCTCTTGCAGCAACTATCCTGTCATTCGCCTAGGATACCCTTAGCTTTACCTGAAAGGAAAAAACATTTTTTTGAAAAGGGTGAGTATTTAAAATATTCAGTAAGTGACCTCACTACCGGGGTCAGGATATGCAAACTCATACAAGGTGATTTTTAAAACTTTTTCCTTTGGTGGGACCTAAAACACTTCCATAGTGGAAATATTTCTCTTTTACTTTTCTCTTCGGCTTAATGTGGACAATTAACCCAACCTAACATTTCCATTCCATTTAACCTTTTTAGGTTCCTTTTCATTTAGATGTACATCTTTAAATTTAGGGGGTAATTGCCACAGCATTCAAAATCATTCTATCATGAAAATTCACATGTATGCATGAGATCTCAAAGCATTTTAAATTTTCATTCCATGATGCAACACAAAGCAACATTCTCATACATCATAAACCATAACTCATGCATCACATACACAATAATATTTGGCAATCAACAAGTGAAAATTCATTTTTATATATAACAAGCATTTTAAAATTTATAATAAAAAAAAATCCATAATGAAACATTTCTAAAAGCTTTTCATCTCAAATTAATTTTTTTTTTCAATTAAGTTCCTAACTTGCATTTAAGCATACAGGCATAAAGTCCTTTACCTGGCTAAGCTCAAGAATTCAAATCACCCAAATGCTCACCAAAATTCCACCTCCTTGAACCTCATTCAAACAATTTGGAGCCTAGTCAAAGTCATCCTTAAAGTTAGAAAATTTTCAAAAATTCGTAATTGAACCCAAAGTTCCTTCCACCAAACTAATTTTAGTTCACCTAAAATCACTATGACACTTAGAGAAAAGCCAAACAACCCATGGTAAACGGCAACTCCAAACTCCACCATTCCGGCCAAAACTATACATAACTAAATCCCAAAAAATTAAAATTAATTCCTTAGCATTTAACTTAGTCTCAAACTAATGGGTAAATTTGAATTTAAGTCACAAGGTCCATGGATTAATCACACATTCAAATTTAATCTACCATAAGACCCAAAACTCAAAGGGCCTATGAGACCTAAATAAAAAAAAAATCGCTCCGACAGTCCAAAATGCCCATTGGACAGCGACCCAAGGCGCAATGCTCGTGATTTTGATGCTGGAACGGAGTGGGTATCCTTGAAACAAAGCCAAGATTCATGAATTAATCTTACCCAACCAAGATCATCAAAGAAACTATGCAACAACCGATGCTTACACACAGATGAATACTCGTTGGACTGGAAGAGGATTGATCGGATCGAGTACACGAACCTGCAGGAAACGGCGGCGGTGCGCGATCGGGACGACGGTGGTCTGGGTGTCGGTTCGTGGATTGAGCGGTTGTGGTCTGGGTGTCAGTTCTGCCCGTGTGCGGCAGTGGAGCGGTGGGTGAGACGGTGTTCAGATGGTCGCCGATCTGTGGCTCGGGGTGGCCTGCACGGTGGAGGTTCGGCGGTGGTCTGGGGTTCGCGGGTGGCTGCACAGCGGTGGGAAGAGGATCTGGGGCGGTGTGGGCGGTGAGGAGCTTGCTGGAAAATTTTCCTTCTGCTTCAATGGAGTGGCTGCTGAAAAACAAGGGAAGAAGAAGAAGGAGATGAAGAAGATGGTGGCTAGGCTTTGGGAGTTGGCTTGAAAGCTTAAGTCTAACCTAGGGCTGCGTGCAATATAAGATAATAGAGAGGGAATATTGGGCTTGGCTTCTCCTTGGGCTTGGGCTTGGGCTTGGCTCAAAGTCACTTAATTAATAAAAAATGCCCCCAAAACATTAAATCTCTCTTTTCCTTCTTTCTTCCCAATTTACCCTCAAATTCTCAAATTTCAATTATGTAAGTCCCAAAATTCAATTTCAATGCACACATTAAACATGAAATTGGCCTTAAAATTAATTTAAATTTCCAAAATTAAACTTTAATTAATACCTGAAAATGTCGGTCGTTACAATATTCCCTCCTTAAAAACTTTCATCCTCCAAAGTTTCTAGCCTTGAAAAAGTTCGGGGTTTCTAGCCCGCATCTCATCCTCTTGCTCCCAAGTAGCTTTTTCGGACTGGTGGTTTTGCCACAGCACCTTGACAAGGTTGATCTCTCGATTACGAAGAGTCTTCTGATCTCTCGCAAGAATTTGCACAGGCCTTTCTTCATAGCTCAAGTTCTCGTTCAACTTCAAGGGCTCAAAGTCAATCACATGTGATGGGTCCGACATGTACTTCCTCAACATGGATACATGGAACACACTGTGTACTCCAGAAAGTAATGGCGGCAAAGCCAACCTATAAGCTACAGGGCCAATCCGTTCCATAATTTCAAATGGCCCTATAAAACGTGGACTTAACTTTCCTTTCCGACCGAACCTCATAACTCCTTTCATTGGAGCCACCTTCAAGAACACATGATCACCCACAGCAAATTCCAAGTCCCTTCGCCTCGAATCAGCATAGCTTTTTTGTCTACTCTGTGCAGTTTGCATCATTGCTCTAATCTTTTCAATTGCATCATTAGTGGCTTGGACCAACTCGGGTCCCAACAACTGACGTTCACCAACTTCGTCCCAGTAAATAGGAGACCTGCATCTTCTACAGTACAAAGCTTCAAACGGTGCCATGCCGATGGTTGCTTGGTAACTATTATTGTAGGCGAACTCCATCAAATGCAAGTGGGTATCCCAACTACCTGCAATGTCCAACGCACAGGCCCGTAACATATCCTCTAATATTTGGTTTAACCATTCTGTTTGACCATCTGTCTGGGGATGAAAAGACGTGCTGAAATCCAACTGAGTACCCAAGGCCTTATGTAAACTCCTCCAGAAGTTATATGTAAAACTGGAATCCCTGTCTGAAACAATCCTCTCAGGAACCCCGTGCAATCTTACTACCTCCTCCATGTACAATTGTGCCCACTTCTCTGCGGAGTAAGTAGGTTTCCCTGGAAGAAAGTGCGTTGACTTAGTAAGTCTATCCACAAAAACCCAAATCACTGTGTAGCCTCTAACTGTCCTGGGTAGCCCTACCATGAAGTCCATAGAGATTTCATCCCACTTCCATTGTGGCACGCTTAACGGTTGTAACAAGCCTGTTAGCTTCTGTCTTGGTGCCTTCACTTGTTGGCAAACTAAACACATGTTAATATAGTCCGCCACGTCCCTCTTCATTCCACGCCACCAGTAAAACTATTTCAGATCTTGGTACATCTTTGTACTACCTGGATGCATCGAAAATGGAGAGCAGTGCGCCTTAGCCAAAATCTCATTCTTAAGTTCATCAATCTCCGAAGTCCCCGACACAGGAGACCACCATTAGAAGATAGAGAAAACTCACTCACCTGGTCTGTTTCCACTTGACGAAACATGCCCACTAGACTGGGATTCCCCCGTTGTGAATCTATAATACGTTGCCTCAAGGTTGGCTGAACTGTCAATTGGGCTAACTGTACGGTAGCTTCCCCCACTAACACTGCTATCTCCGCACGTTCTAAATCAGCTCGTATATCAGCTTGGTCAGTAATCAGAGCTGAAGTGTGCATTGTCTTTCTGCTAAGAGCATCAGCAACTACGTTTGCTTTGCCTGGGTGATACAAAATCCCAACATCGTAATCCTTCACTAACTCCAGCCATCGCGTTGCCTCATGTTTAACTCCTTCTGAGTGAAGAAGTACTTTAAGCTCTTGTGGTCTATAAAGATCTGGATTTTTTCCCCATACAAATAATGTCTCCAAATCTTCAGGGCAAAGACCACTGCTGCCAATTCCAAATCATGGATCGGATAGTTGCGCTTGTAGTCTTTCAACTGGCGGGAGGCATAGGCAATAACTTGTCCATGCTGCATTAGAGCACATCCCAAGCTCTTCTTTGAAGCATCACTATAGACAACAAAACCCCCTGTTTCATCAGGCACGGTGAGTACTGGGGCCGTGACCAACTTCTACTTCAACTTTTGGAAACTTGCTTCATAATCATCACTCCACACAAACGAGCTACCCTTTCGTGTCAACTAAGTCAAAGGCGCAACTATCTTAGAGAAATCCTGTACAAATCGTCGATAATAACCTGCCAAACCCAAGAAACTACGCACCTCGGTGACCGTGGTTGGGCAAGGCCACTTAGTCACTGCTTCTACCTTTGCGGGGTCCACTGATACTCCGTCCCTTGACACCACGTGCCCTAGAAAGGACAGTTGCTGAAGCCAGAATTCACACTTTGAGAACTTTGCATACAGCTTATTCTCTCTCAAAGTTGTCAAAACTCTCATGAGATGTTCCTCGTGTTCCTCATCAGACTTAGAATAGACCAGAATATCGTCAATAAACACAATCACAAAAGTATCCAGGAACTCTTTGAATACCCTATTCATCAAACCCATAAAGACTGCAGGCACATTTGTCAATCCAAACGACATCACAGTGAACTCGTAATGTCCATACCTGGACCTGAAAGCTGTCTTAGGAATATCTTCATCCCGAATTTTCAACTGGTGATAACCTGACCGCAGGTCAATCTTAGAGAAGACCACTACCCCCTGTAACTGGTCAAAGAGGTCGTCTATACGAGGGAGAGGGTACTTATTCTTAATAGTTACCTTGTTTAGCTTTCTATAGTCTATGCACAAACGCATAGACCCATCTTTCTTCTTCACGAACAACACTGGTGCCCCCCACGGTGACACACTGGGGTGTATGAACCCTTTATCCAAAAGGTCCTACAGCTGTGACTTGAGCTCCTTTAACTCTGCTGGGGCCATTTTGTAAGGAGCTTTAGAGATAGGAGTTGTCCCTGGCTCGAGCTCTATGTTGAAGTCTACCTCCTGTGCATGAGGTAAACCTGGAAGGTCTTCAGGAAAGACATCCAAAAACTCGTTTATCACTGGTACTGATGATGCTAAAATCTTAGCACATCTGGTGTCTGCCACACATGCCAACACACCCCATGCTCCTTGATTGATCAACTTCTTTGCCTTCAGGGCAGAAATCACCTTAGGGGCAGTCTCAGTTTTGGCCCCTTTAAATTTGTAACTTGCCTGCAATGGTAGCATAAACACCACCTCCTTATGGAAACAATCAATACTGGCGTGATTCTCTGCCAGCCAGTCCATGTCTAGGATTACATCAAACTCTTGCATGTCTAAGACAAGGTCACATCTAACTCCTGACCTGACACTAACACTTTACATGCTTTTACTTTTTCAGTGGCCAACAAACTCACCTCTGCCGTGGTGGCAACATAAATAACATACATCAACGGTTCCAGCTCTAGATTAGCTTGACTCACAAAAGATGCATAGATAAATGAATGTGTAAAGCCTGAATCAAAAAGCACGAAGGCAAGGTGCCCAAGTATCGGGAGTGTACCTGTTACCACCGAATCTGAATTACCAGCACCTCGACTCGTAGTAGCATAAGATTTCCCTGGCTGGATCATCTGTCTAGAAGTACCCGTACCACTTGAACTCGGAGGCTGGTTCCCAGTACCTTTGTTGGGGCAATTCTCTGCTCTGTGACCCTCCTGTCCACACCTAAAGCATGCTCCCGTTCTGGCTAAACATCTGCTCCAATGTTGCTTCCCACATTCGCTGCACCGTGGCTTGTCGCCACTATTACCTCCTGGCCTATATGACTGTTGCTTCTGTCCTAGACCTGAACGAGATCTTCCAAACGAGTGTTGAGGGTGCTGGGAGTGCTAAGGGCCAGAGGTCGTCTGTCCCCACTTTATTTTCTTGCCCGTGGAGGGACCTGGATTTATAGGCATATGATGCTCACTCTGCTGACGAACGCCTATCAACTCAGCTGCCCTCACTGCCGTGGCATAATCAGGGGGTGCTAAGGCCTGTACGAAGCCTCGAATATCCTCATCTAGACCCATCATAAAGCACTCTGCCTTCTTGGCCTATGTGTCGACTAACTCAGGGGCAAAGCATAAAAGCCTCGTGAACTCCCTCTCATACACCTCCATTGATCGCCTATTCTGGAGAAGTTGGAGGAACTCTGCCTGCTTCCTGTAACGGGAGACCGTAGGGTACAACTTCCTCTAAAAGGCCTCTTTGATTTGTGTCCACTTCACCAGCTCACCGTTGGTGCCCATAGTTCTCATCGCGGACTCCCACCACATGAATGCATCGTCTCTCAACATGAAGGCAGCATATGACACCTTCTGCTCCTCCGGACAATTCATGAGCCGAAAAATAGTTTTTATAGAAGACAACCACAACTCTTCCACTGTTGGGTCCCCAGAGGATCCATTTCACCTTTAGAGATGCACTCCCGTGGTACTGACCCAGTTGTGCTAGTTGATTCGCCACTATGGTCTGCACCAAGGTCTGCATGGCCTCCAACATCAAAGATGCCACAGTAGAGTTCGACTGCCCAGTTGGCAGCGCTACTGGGGGGTTCACATCCTGATAGGCTGGTTGCTCTAGCGGTGGGTCCTGTCCCCCTGCATTTCCTCGTCCCCTACCTCGTCGAGATCTTCCTCCTCTACGTGGCGGCATTTCTATGGAATCACTACAACCACAACTAATCTATTTAAGTCTTCTAATTCCACATCCTACCAATTTAATCAACATGAAAGCATTTATTGTAAACTTGGAAGCATAGCATAAACAACCCTTTTCCCTAAAGATAAATAAATTAGAAAGAATGAATAAATGAAATAATCTTTAGCATATGGGCATACTTGGCGATGACTGGGTATTTGCTGCTTGGCCATGGGATACTTAATACTTACAATGTAAGCAAGTCTACAGAACCCATAACCTTGGGCTCTGATACCAACTGAAACGACCCTACTTTTCCTATTAGACTTTCTAGGGGCGTTACTATATGCATGCTAATGAAACAAAAATCAAACTTAAATAATCTCTCAAAAAGAAACAATTTTTTATAAAAACAATAGAAAACCTTTATCTTGGGATCCATAAGAATAAACTAAATCATTTAACAATTGAGTTAATTTTCATAACACGTCTACTAAAAAGATATTCGAAAAATGCTAAAAAATGAAGAAATTGCGGAAGGAAAACTTCTATAGGTCACCCATGGCCTATTGCAGCAACTATCCTGTCATTCGCCTAAGATACCCTTACCTTTACCTAAAAAGGAAAAAACATTTTTTTGAAAGGGTGAGTATTTAAAATACTCAGTAAGTGACCTCACTAACGGGGTCGGGATATGTAAACACATACAAGGTGATTTTTAAAATTTTTTCCTCTGGTGGGACCTAAAACACTTCCATAGTGGAAATATTTATCTTTTACTTTCCTCTTCGGCTTAATGTGGACAATTAACCCAACCTAACATTTCCTTTCCATTTAACCTTTTTAGGTTCCTTTTCATTTAACATTTTCAGGTTCCTTTTCATTTAGATGTACATCTTTAAATTTAGGGGGTGATTGCCACAGCCTTCGAAATCATTCTAACATGAAAATCACATGTATGCATGAGGTCCCAAAGCATTTTAAATTTTCATTCCATGATGCAACACAAAGCAACATTCTCATACATCATAAACCATAACTCATGCATCACATACACAATAATATTTGGCAATCAACAAGTGGAAATTCATTTTTATATATAACAAGCATTTTAAAATTTATAAAAAAAAAAAATCCATAATGAAACATTTCTAAAAGCTATTCATCTCAAATTAAACCTTTTTTTTTCAATTCAGTTCCTAACTTACATTTAAGCATACCGACATAAAGTCCCTTACCTGGCTAAGCTCAAGAATCCAAATCACCCAAATGCTCACCAAAATTCCACCTCCTTGAACCTCATTCAAACAATTTGGAGCCTAGTCAAAGTCATCCTTAAAGTTAGAAAAATTCCAAAAATCCATAATTGAACCCAAAGTTCCTTCCACCAAACTAAATTTTGTTCACCTAAAATCACTATGACACTTAGAGAAAAGCCAAACAACCCATGGTAAACGGAAACTCCAAACTCCACCATTCCGGCCAAAACTATACATAACTAAATCCCAAAAAATTAAAATTAATTCCTTAGCATTTAACTTAGTCTCAAACTAGTGGGTAAATTTGAATTTAAGTCACAAGGTCCATGGATTAATCACACATTCAAATGTAATCTACCATAAGACCCAAAACTCAAAGGGCCATTGAGACTTAAATAAAAAAAAAAATCGCTCCGACAGTCCAAAATGCCCATTGGACAGCGACCCAAGGCGCAATGCTCGTGATTTTGATGCTGGAACGGAGTGGGTATCCTTGAAACAAAGCCAAGATTCATGAATTAATCTTACCCAACCAAGATCATCAAAGAAATTATGCAGAAACCGATGCTTACCCACAGATGAATACTCGCCGGACTGGAAGAGGACTAATCGGATCGAGTACACGAACCTGCAGGAAATGATGGCTGCGTGTGAAACAGGGGTAGTGGCGCACGATCGAGATGGCGGCAATTTGGGCGTCGGTTCGTAGATCAAGCAGCGGCGGTCTGGGCATCGGTGGAGCGGCGGGGCGAGACGGTGTTCAGATGGTCGCGGATCTGTGGCTCTGGGTGGCCTTCACGGTTGCGGTTCGGCGGTGGTCTTGGGTTCGAGGGTGGCTATGCGACGGCGGGAAGAGGATCTGGGGCGGTGTGGGCAGCGAGGAGCTTGCTGGAAAAATTCCCTTCTGCTTCAATGGAGTGGATGTTGAAAAACAAGGGAAGAAGAAGAAGGAGATGAAGAAGATGGTGGCTAGGCTTTGGGAGTTGGCTTGAAAGCTTGAGTCTAATCTAGGGTTGCGTGCAATATAAGATAATAGAGAGGGAAAATTGGGCTTGGCTTCTCCTTGGGCTTGGGCTTGGCTCAAAGTCACTTAATTAACAAAAATGCCCCCAAAATAATTAAATCTCTCTTTCCCTTCTTTCTTCCCAATTTACCCTGCAATTCTCAAATTTCAATTATGCAAGTCCCAAAATTCAATTTCAATGCACACATTAAACATGAAATTGGCCTTAAAATTAATTTAAATTTCCAAAATTAAACTTTAATTAATACCTGAAAATGTCGGTCGTTACAAAAAATGTACTATTCTTAGGCTTTACTTTTAATAGTTTTTATAGCTTATTATGTGTCTTTCACGAGTTTATTTATTGTAATTTAAGTTATCGAGAAATTGGAACGAAACTGGAGAATTTGACGATACCATGGTGAGTATGGAGCTAATGGAACATAAATTGAGAAGTCATGCGAAGCAAAGGAATGAATTGGGCAAGGATACCCGAGAGCATAGCGTTGAGACGCTATGTATAGCATCTCAGCGCTATAAGTGCAGCAGTTCAAGCCCATGATCCTGCACGAATAGCGTTGCAACGTTGTATTCTAGCATTGCAATGCCAGAAACATGAGTTTAAGTCTCTTCATATACGTAGCATTGAGACGCTGTGGTATAGCATCTCAACGCTACTTGATTATTTCCAATTTTGCGCGATTCTTTAGGACATAGTTGCAACGTTGTCCCTAGTGTTGCAACGTTGTCCCGAGGTTATAAAAAGAAAAGTTTGTATCGATTGAAAAGGGCTTTTTTTTTTGGAGAGATCTAAGCCTAAACTCGATTTCTACTATATTTTGGGAGACAAGGAACACTCTTGGGAGTAGAGGACAAAAGTTGGACGCTCGAGAGCATGACATGCATCAGGAATGAGGATGTTTGTTTTGCAACATGAGTGTACTATTCTTGTTATCAATAAAATCTTAGCAATTTCTTCGACATGTTTTTAATTCTCTTTTACTTTCTTTTCTTTTTTTCACTTCGTGAAATAAAACACAATAAACAACTTCATCGACAATGTTCATAAGAATGAAGATGTTAGTGATTCAAGTCTTACCCTCGACACCTTAATACATAACGTGGAATCTGATAAGGGAGGTGATAAGGAGGAAGAGTTGGAAGTATCCTCATAATTGTTAAGAATGGTAGAGGAAGAAGACAATGTTATGGGTATGCATTAGAAATCGATTGAAGTTGTCAATTTGGGGTCTCAAGATGTTTTAAAAGAGATAGAAATTGGCATATCAATGACGAGTGAAGCTTGCCAAAAATTAACCAAACTACTCCATTTGTACTCAGATATATTCGCTTGGAGTTACTAAGATATGCCAGGTTTAGACATTGATACTGTAGTACACCGTCTTCCATTAAAACCTGAATCTAACCCTACAAGACAGAAGCTTCGTAAGATGAAGCATGATGTGTTAATTAAAGTCAAAAAGGAAGTTAAGAAGCAAATAAAAGCGAGATTCCGTACGGTGTCAAATATTCTGAATGGGTGACAAATATCGTTCCAGTACCAATGAAAGACGAAAAAATTACGATGTGTATAGACTATAGAGATCTAAATCAAGCTAGTACAAATGATAACTTTCCATTGCCTCATATTGATATGTTAGTGGACAACACGATAGGATACTCTACGTTTCCTTTTATGGATCGCTTCTCAGGATATAACCAAATTAAAATGGCAGAAGAAGATCGAGACAAAACAATTTTCATTCCACTTTGGGGAACATTCTATTAAAAAGTAATGCCTTTTGGTTTGAAAAGTGTTGGAGCAACATACCAGCGAGCTATGGTGACACTTTTCCATGACTTGATGCATAAAGAAATAGAAGTATATGTCGATGATATGGTCACAAAATTAAGGGTGGGTGAAGGTCATGCAACTATACTTTAGAAATTGTTTGATAGATTGAGAAAGTGTCAATTGAAATTAAATCCAACCAAATGCATTTGGGGCAACATCAGGAAAGTTGTTGGTTTCATTGTCAGTGAGAAGGGGATCAAAATGGACCCTGATAAAGTAAAAGTTATTGTTGAAATGCCACCACCTCAAACAAAAAAGGAAGTTAGAGGACTTCTGGGAAGATTGAATTACATATCAAGGTTTATCTCACACTTGACATCAACATGTGAACCTATCTTCAAACTTTTACGCAAAAACAATCTAAGACAATGGAATGAGGATTGTGAAGAGGCATTTAACAAAATCCAACGGTATTTGCAAAACCCACCTATGTTAGTACCTCTAACTCTAGGCGTCCATTCATCTTATATTTAACAGTACTAAAAAGTTCCAATGGGTGGTGTTCTAGGGCAGCATGACTCATCAAGAAAGAAAGAACATGCCATTTACTACTTAATCAAAAAGTTTGCTAGTTATGAAACTAAATATTCAATGCTAGAGCAAACTTGTTGTGCCTTGGTATGGACTACTGATAGGACGACTTTTCAAATGTCGTATCAAGATTAAATTTATAAAATCAGACCTCTAAGTATTTTGCAATAATAGTGGCCGGGGTCATCCACAGGGATTGGAGTTCTTAGATTTAATTAAGTATCGTAGTTACTTATGCCTAATTTTATTTAGAGAACATTAACTTTAGATTGGGTTGAAAGCATAAAATCTATCCTATTATGTAGAAAGTTGGAGTCCAATTTTAGAGAGACATTCGTTAATTGCTATTCATGAAACCCGACTATGAAATTGACTACTGAATTGTGAATCATGCAACCGTTCTAAGTCAAGAATTACTAAAGTATTTAATTGACTCTCTAGAGCCCAATTGAACTCATGCAAGATGTAAATCAACTTATCGGTCTATTTTTACAACTAAGCACAACATTATGAAATTCTTTTATCAACTTCTAGTTTTAACCCATTCATTCTCATGCAATAGATTAAACATAGTTATGCATCCTAGTTCTTAGTTAAACTTACTTTTTCAAGCTAAATTCAACTCAACATACATAGCTATGGCCAAGAGCTAAGAGTATTAAAGCAAGACGCATAAAAAACGTCGAAATCACATTCAACAATCAAACATAGTTCATACAATTTTACAATTAACAAAAACAATCTAAAAATACTCAATTACATGCAAATTTAGTCCACTAAATCCTAAAATTGAAAAAGCAAGAGAAAAGGAAAAAAGAAAAACTGGACGACGCGTGCCAACACTCGTTCCCGACGTGATGTCCCACAATCCCTGATGGAGTTAATATTACGAATGCGGAAGAAATTTTGGATCTTAAGCACTCTAATTTGATCAATTTTATCATACAAAAACATGCTCAAAACTGGAAAAATAGATAATAAGAACACATACCTTTGTAGCTCAAAATTCCCTTAATCCGTGGGCTTTTCTTTGAACACAAACCAGTTGTGGACCTCCTCTAGAGTATTCCCTACTATCCTCAGGCCTTGGAACAGATTGTGGGATCTTTGATTGAGAGAATTTGGGAGAAGAATGAGTAAAGGTCTAAAACCAAGAGCTAGAGAATTTTCTTCAAAAAACATTCTTCTTACCCATTGTGTTACTTCTCTATATATAGAAAACCACAAGCTTCTATTTTTACTTAGTGAAGAAGCCAACACATAGAAGATAAGCTTAAACAAGAAGCTTGTTCATTAAGTAATGAATTTGGTCCATATTTCATTTCCAAATGAATTTGAATTCTCTTTTAATTTTAATTCAAAATTAATATAAAATTAATTTTAAATTAAAGTCAATTTATAATTAATTAAACAATTTAATTAATTTTAAATAAATATTTAATTTAATATCAAATATCAAATTAAATAATTGGACCAATCCCAATTTCTCAAAACGAACGTTCGAACATGAATCCCTATTCATGTTTTAAACCGAACCAATATTTAAATCATATTTAAATATTTCAAACTCTTGTTTATCATAGTTTAATTCATAATTAAGCTATGAAACGTTAAGTATATCGCATATAATTAACTTTTTCTCCCAAATTAGAATTTGAACAATTCAAATTCTTTTCTCTCAAATTGTTACAAGGCTTAGTCCGAGCTAGTAAGGGGAACCTAATGGACCTACAGATCATGAGCTCCAACGATACGAGATTAACCGGCCAAACTCTTTAGCCTAGCTAATCAACATTCGTTAACCACCGGGACACTCCACTAAAGCCCAGTGGCTGCACTCTCCTCACTGTAGATATATTTCTGTCCACTCGATATAACCATAATTAGTAAGTCGATCCTTCACAGGTCGTTCGTAATTACAGCTGGGTCAAATAAACCGTTTTACCCCTGTAATTACTTTTTGTTCCTTAAGTCCCACTGATCCTCTAATGAACAATTTGGTTTGTGGTCCAACCAACAAACCTATCCCTCTCGGGCCAATGAGAGGGTGGGCCCATTATTCAAGACCCAGAGTCAGTACTTAAGGGAACAACCTCTCTGCTAAACCCTAAAGCGGGTAGGAGTGAATTTCATCTCGCATGACTATGTTCCCAACTATCTACCTGGTCTTATTCCCAAAATGGGAGGCTTATTGAGTCGGCGATCTCGGCCCACTCTCACCCATGCAAATCTAAGGATAATCCCGAATAAACAGGAGTTCATAGCACGCTCAGGATTAAGATCGAGTTACCTAGGCCATCGTATGAATATAGTCAGTTAAGACAGTAAACGGAGTTATAAAGTCTAAGTGATTATTTCGCGGTCCAGTCTTATGCAAACTCATTGCATAGGACGCCCCCACTTTCATGTCTCCACATGAACGATTTAGGATCACATCATTAGTACTATACAAAGTGGGCCGCGTCCATAGTGTCTCCAAGATAAGGTACCCAGCCCTATCCATATACTATAGACCGTTCTGGCTATAACTCGAACTTGATCCACTTTGATGTCATACATAAAGTTCAAGTATACATACTATAGCCAAGGGTACTTAGTTCATTGGCTTTGGGTTATAGAATACACAATTCACTTTATTCAATAACACATTTACTGAATAAACCTCAATAACATCTTTATAGTAAAATCAATAACATCTTTATAGTAAAATAGAATATACATTCAGTTTACAAAACCACGAGTTTTATGACATAAAACCCAACAATCTCGAGCCTTGAGTCTCCTCCTTAGCTCTCCAATGTGCTCTTTAAACCTCTCAGACACTGCATCTATTGAAATTAGGGTTTAGGTCTCTCCAAAACGGCTCTATTTGCTCGAAATACAAATTTCCTTTTTATAGAATCGTGACGTTGCGACGCTGTCCCTTCAAATTTTTTAAAGAAGGAAAATATTTGTTTGAGTAGTGTTGCAACGCTATAAGGAGCGTTGCAATGTTATGCCCTCTGGTCCAAAAGCCTTGTTCCTCTTCTTCAATGCTTGAATCTTCAATTATAGCCTTAAGTTGCTCAAATTTGTCCAATTATCTCATGATTCTCCGGTTTTGCTCCAAATGCTCAGTTTCTGAGAAATAAACATAAAAATATATGAAAGAACACGAAATCATAACAAAACTAGCCGAAGACTAAGCCTAAAAATAGCACATTTATGTATGCTATCAACTACTCACCGCTTAAGGCAATATATGTTATGGTTCTATAGATTTAAGATGCTCTTTTAGAAAGATAAAGATCAATTTCCTAGAGAAAATGTCAAGGCTCCAAAGTCGGGCTTCAAATTATCCTTAGGATTTTGCCAGTTATCTCCTGTAGAATCAACTCAGTCTTCCATAGGTCTAAGATTCTTCTCTGGAAAGATGAAGATCGATTTTCTGGAGAAAATATCAGGGCTCCAAAGTCTGGCTTCAGATTATCCTTATGATTTTGTCTATTAACTCATGTAGAATTAACTCAATCTTCCATACGTCTAAGATCGATTTCCATAGGTCTAAGATTCTCCTCGGTAATTCTTACTGTTTTATATTACTTGACTGTGTGCGCTTGCGTGAACCACGAACAGTTGGCCTGATAATTCTCATTCATGAGAATTATTTGACCTTTAAACTTAGTTATACTTGTAATTTTATTCATATTATTTGATGAAAAGTAGAAAAAGGGTTGAATTTAATCACATTATTGTTGGAACACCCTTAAATTAAATGAGTTGAGAAAAGATAACAAAAGAAGAAGGAAACTCACACTTGCTTAATGTTTTAGTGCAATTTTTTTGCAGAATGCAATAGCATTGCAATTGTATGCAATTGCAATTTTGACAGATCTGGAAACTAAGGAAAAAAAGCAAATTAAGGGATTTCGGGAAGAAAATTGCCCATGATTTCAGTAGATTCAGAGCTGTAATTGTCCATCAACAAAGAGGGAAACCCTAGCATGAAGTCCCTATATATTTTGGAGAAGAAGGCCGTGAGAGGATAGCTCAATTTTGGAAGAGAATTTCGTTTATGTTTTTGGGTTTCATTGCCGGCTGCAGATTCTTTTTATTTTCATTTTTAGTTGCTGTTCTGTTATATATTCTTCTACATCTCAGCCCCTAAACTCTTCCTCAATCCCATCTCAATGTGAGTTGGAGGTGGTTATGAACAAATCCTCGTTTGATTGAATTAAGAGCAAAGGGTTCGGTTAGTTTGTTCTTTTCAAATTCTGCAAGTTGTAATTCATTTCTGTTATTTGACCTTCATATAGCTGCTGTTTTTTCAAGTTCTCTTATAAGTCTTGAAGTTATTTAATTATTAAAATTTATTTTCGGTATTGAATACAGATTTCTCCTCTTGGCAATTGGATATTAAAAATCAAATTTGAATTGCTAGTTGTTTGCATTTTCATCTTTTTTTTTTTTTTTTTTTTTGTATCAGTGAATTCCTACAATTTTAACTTACTGTTTTTTTTTGTTAGTTTTATAATGAGGAGCTAAATTTCCTTAGGGATTCAAGTTTGTGAATTCCCTAGAGGAAATATGTAAGGCTCGATAGCAAAAACAATCTAGCTAACACTTGAACTATTGTTTGCTTTTGGTGAGTTCAATGTTAGGTAAACCCTAGTTGGTCATCTAGTGTTGCTTGCCAAACTATAACTTAATACTGAAAGGGTTAAGGGAAGCGGATGTCACAAAAGAAATGGAGAAAAAGGCTTAGACATAAGTTCTGAAACATCGACCCTAGACATAGGGCAAGACTCCAAAACCACTAGAGTTGTGCGCAGATTTATCTAAGTTAGATTAGCCATAGAAATATAGGTTTAATCACTTAGCCTCCTAAAGATACTTCATAGAAGGTCGAATATGAGTTGAATTCGGTTTACTTTGTTCTTGAGTTAGCTACGATGGCAATTGCCTTCTTGTTGCATTTTCTTTCCAAAGGGGCATTAGCATCTTGAATCCCTTCCTTTTTTTCATTGATTTTTCAAACAATTTTTCTTTTAGCCAAAACATCTCACAACCCTTTTTATACCAACGATTACCTTAAGTTGTAATTTGTCAACAATTTTGTGCCATCTTAATAAATTTTATTAAAACTTGTTCCCTTGGGTTCGATACTCTAGAGTACTTCCAATTTCTTATTACTTCGACCACGTGCACTTGCTTGTAGCACTGATCATTGCCCCACATGGTGAGCCAGCCTTTGCTAACATCAGCCTCAGTTGACTGAGGCATCTGGGGCGCAGGCTTGGCGTTGCGCCTGTAACGTCTGGCACACCTGCCTTGGTAGAAGAGCTTGAGGCTCGGCCAATCAATTTTTTTTTTTTTGAATTCAAAACTTTCATTTCCCTCCTAAAATTTTCTATAAATAGGAGAAAATCTTAACTTATTTCTACACCATTTTAATATCTTCTTTTTCAAACTTCTTTTTTTTTCTTTCAAGGTAGGTTGTCTTGTCTTTTTCTCAATCTTTTAAAGTTTTTGATGATGATTTTTCTATTACTTCTCATGAGGATGAGGATTCTTTTCATGGTGGTGAGCATCATAGTACTAGTTATTATGTTGTTGACTCATCCCCCATTAGTGATACCGAGGCTACTCCAGTACATTCTCAAGATTTATCATTGCTTGTGACTGCATCTCAAGTCATTACGGTCAAACTATGATATTCCTTGGGATGTATATATGAGAGTTTCTGATTCTGAAAAATGCATTGATAATCCTCTAGAAGGGGAAGTGGCGTTTTATTTGGCCATGTTTTGCTTTGGAGTTTGCTTCCCTTTACCTTTATTTTTACACGGTATTTTTGTCTTTTGTTGGTTTAGTACCCGTTCAATTAGTTCCTAAGGGTTGAAGTCTCCTTTTTGGTTGCTACATCCATTGGAGGACGTATGAAGATGGAACCCCTTTGACTTCTCAAACCTTCATGTCTTTTCATACTACTTTAAGTCATAAACCTTTTTTTGGTCACCTTTTTTTATTATTTGAGTGTTCAATGGGGAGTTTTGGTTGGTGAGCCAACTTCAGTCCATAGTTGAAAAAATAGTTTATTTTTATAAACGGGAACTGGCTAATGCAAAGGGTTGAAAATGCTACTTATGGGGCTTCTGAAAGTGGGGGCGTCCTATGCAATGAGTTTGCATAAGACTAGACCGCAAAATAGTCACTTAGACTTTTTAACTCCGTTTATTGTTTTAATTGACTATTTTCATACGATGACCTAGGTAACTCGATCTTAATCCTGAGTGTGCTATGAACTCCTGTTTATTCAGGATTATCCTTAGATTTGCATGGGTGAGAGTGGCTCGAGATCGCCGACTCAATAACCCTCCCATTTTGGGGATAAGACCGGGCAGATAGTTGGGAACATAGACATGTGAGATGGAATTCACTCCTACTCGCTTTAGGGTTTAGTAGAGAGGTTGTTCCCTTAAGTGCTGACTCCGGGACTTGAACAATGGGCCGACCCTCTCATTGGCCCGAGAGGGATTCGGTTTGTTGGTCGAACCACAAACCAATTGTTCATTAGAGGATCAGTGGGACTTAAGGAACACGAAGTAATTACAGGGGTAAAACAGTTTATTTGACCCAGCTGTAATTACAAACAACCTGTGAAGGATCGACTTAGTAATCATGGTTATATCGAGTGGACAGAAATATATCTACAGTGAAGAGAGTGCAGCCACTGGGCTTTAGTGGAGTGTCCCGGTGGTTAACGAATGTTGATTAGCTAGGCTAAAGAGTTTGGCCGGTTAATCTCGTATCGTTGGAGCTCATGATCTGTAGGTCCATTAGGTTCCCCTTACTAGCTCGGACTAAGCCTTGTAACAATTTGAGAGAAAAGAATTTGAATTGTTCAAATTCGGTTTTGGGATGAAACGTTAATTATATGCGATATACTTAACGTTTCATAGCTTAATTATGAATTAAACTATGATAAAAAAGAGGTGGACATATTTAAATTTGATTTAAATATTGGTTCGGTTTAAAACATGATTATGGATTCATGTTCGAACGTTCGATTTGAGAAATCGGGATTGGTTCAATTATTTAATTTGATATTTGATATTAAATTAAATAATTATTTAAAATTAATTAAATTGTTTAATTAATTAAAAATTGATTTTAATTTAAAATTAATTTTATATTAATTTTGAATTAAAATTAAAAGAGAAATTCAAATTCATTTAGGATTGAATTTTGGACCAAATTCATAATTTGATGAATAACCTCCTTGTATTTCCAAAATCACCAAAATGGTCACCTCCTTCTTGATTAATCCTTCTCATCTATGTGTTCTCATCTAATGATCCTCAGATTCTTTCTCTCCAATGTAGATTTGTCTCGAGGGCTTTGCAGCTTGTTCTCAAGATTGATTTATAGGACCAAAATAGTCCTACATTTTTGTGCCTAAATCATGTTAGTTTAAAGGTTTTTATGTAATTAATTGATTATTTTGTAGGTATTTGAGCAAGAAGAGTAATTTAGAGCAATTGTATCCAAACGAGGTTAAAACAAGCAAAATCAAAGGTTATGAGCAACCTAATAAAGAATAGAAACAAAATGACCGAAATTCCCCTGATGAGAGCATCTCAACACTGCTTAAAGCGTCAAGACGTTGTTGAAGGACAAAACATGCAAATGTAGGACATCATCTCGACACTTGAGACGTTGTTCTCAAGATTGATTTATAGGACCAAAATAGTCCTACATTTTTGTGCCTAAATCATGTTAGTTTAAAGGTTTTTATGTAATTAATTGATTATTTTGTAGGTATTTGAGCAAGAGGAGTAATTTAGAGCAATTGTATCCAAACGAGGTTAAAACAAGCAAAATCAAAGGTTATGAGCAACCTAATAAAGAATAGAAACAAAATGACCGAAATTCCCCTGATGAGAGCATCTCAACACTGCTTAAAGCGTCAAGACGTTGTTGAAGGACAAAACATGCAAATGTAGGACATCATCTCGACACTTGAGACGTTGTTCTCAAGATTGATTTATAGGACCAAAATAGTCCTACATTTTTGTGCCTAAATCATGTTAGTTTAAAGGTTTTTATGTAATTAATTGATTATTTTGTAGGTATTTGAGCAAGAGGAGTAATTTAGAGCAATTGTATCCAAACGAGGTTAAAACAAGCAAAATCAAAGGTTATGAGCAACCTAATAAAGAATAGAAACAAAATGACCGAAATTCCCCTGATGAGAGCATCTCAACACTGCTTAAAGCGTCAAGACGTTGTTGAACGACAAAACATGCAAATGTAGGACAGCATCTTGACACTTGAACAGTAAGAGCAGGTCAACGCTGCAGCGAGCTCCCTTCAATGCTGGTCTGATTAAGGGTAGCATCTATTAGGAATGAACACTTCATCCCGCAGCGGAAGCATTAGATCATCTTTGATTTTATTTAGAATTAAACAATAAAAATTAAGGTTAAGCAAAATATACCTTGAAAATAATATTATGGAGAATATTCTGGCAGGTCTTTATCTCCTCTACAAAGTCTTCATGGCTATGATTCTAACACAAAATTAAGGCTTGAAGGAGCCTCTTGAAAGAAAATCCGCAAGAGATTAGAGAGAAAAAAGTCTAGAGAGAATTCTCTAATTCTCTATTGAGGAGATGTGTGTTCTATGAAGAATAGCAATGGGACCTTATGAACCTACAGATTATAAGCTCCAATGATACAAAATTAATTAATTAAACTCTTTAATTAATCAATTTTAATTCATTAACTCTAAGGGCACTCCACTATAGACCTAGAATTGCACTCTTATGCACTGTAGGACAAGTTGTGTCCATAGATATAATCATCACATGCAAGTTGATCCTTCACGAGTTGTTCGTAATTACAGCTAGGTCAAAAGTCCGTTTTACCCCTGTAATTACATCTTGCACCTTAAGTACTACTGACCCTCTAATGAACAATTTGTTTAAGATCCAACCATAAACTAAGTCCCTCTCGGGCCAGTGAGAGGGTGGGGCCCCATTGTTCAAGTCCCGAAATCAGCACTTAAGGGAACTACTCATCTACTTACCCTAAATGGGAATTAGTGAATTCCATCTTGTGAGATTATGTTCTCAGCTCCCTATTTGGTCAAGTCCCCAAAATGGTAGGCATATTGAATCGGCTACAAAAGCCACTCTCACCCATGCAAATCAAAGGACAAGCTCTAACAGGCAGGAGTTCATAACTCACTCAGGATTAAGATTGAGTCACATATGATCATCTTGATGAAATATTAATCTTCTTAATTAACGGATTTATAAAGAGAGATTAAATATTTCGTGGTCCAGTCTTATACAAACTCATTGTATAAGATACCCCCACTCACATTTCTCCACATGGACGATTTGAATCAAATCATTTGTAACTATTACAAAGTGGGTCGTTGATAAGCCTTAGAATTAAGGCTTATTTAACTCTCAATTGCTTAAAATATTCTTGTTTTGACTTAAGATCATTTTAAAATAGTGGAAGATTGCTTGAATTTAAGGAAGAAATGAATGTGATGGCATTTGGAATAGAATTCTAAGTAAATTGATCTTGTTTGCAGAAATTGTGGAAATTGCAAAATCAAATTGCAAATTCATGATTCTGCAATTGTTTATCGAGCAGGGAATGTAAAAATTGCAAAATCGGATTTTGCAATCTGGAGCAGTAGAAAAGTTCAAAAAAGGAAAAAAATCTGCATTAAACCCATTCCGAAAATCTTCAATTACAGCCCGATTTGGAGGAATTTAAGCACGAAATTTGGGCATTATTCAACCCTAATGAAGGCCTATAAAAGGGAAAGAAGAGGAGGAGTAACACAATTCGTTTTGGAGGCATTTTTGGAGCTTTACATCATGGGTTTTTGTCAAGTTTTTCCTCCTATGTTTCTGCAGAATTTTTTACTATGTTCTTGTCGAAAACAGCAGTTTCTGCTTTTTATTTTCTGAATTTTCTTCTTGTATTATCAAGAGATGATGGTAGTATAGTCTTGTTCTTCATTCGATTTCTGTTTTGCATTAAGTTTCGGTTTAATTCCAGCCTTTGTTTCGCGGGTTTTTGTCTAACTTTTCTTCCTCTGTTTTTTTTTCCTTTCTGTTCTTCACAAGAGCTACTGTTATATTAGTTCTATTTTTGAGTTTTCTGTTTTTAATGAAAGAGAGAAACTTTAATGTTTTGCCATAAAACTTTAATGATTTCATTTTCAGTTTGAAGGTTCTGTTTTTTATGATTCTATTTTTGCTTCAAGTTTTCTGTTTTTCCTCTTTTATGATGGTTATTATGTTGGTTCCGTTTTTGCTTCAATTGTTATTTCGTGGGTTTATTTTTCTTAAGTTTATGGTTTAGTTTTCAGTTTTGTTTGATTCGATTTTGGATGGCAAAATCCTTTAATTCCTTTAAATCTTTGTTGAATTTAGCATTTTAATATATTCTTCTAGTATGAATTTTTATTCTAAAATTAGTTGTAATATTTTTATCTTTAATTTGAGCTAAAACTTCTTAGGGGGTTCAAGGATGTGAATTCCCTAAGAAGTAATTGTAGCCAAAATTTCAATAAAAACCAAGCCTACATCTCAATTGTTTGCTTGTGTTGAACAAATTTCCGTTGAGATCCTAGATTGATCAACTAGGGTAGCAACTCAAGCTTAGATCTAATATCGACGGGGTTAGTGATAAGCGGATTTCACACAAGTAATGGAGAAAAGAGCTTAGACATAAGCCAATCCTTACCCTAGACATAGGGATTAAGGACTCCAAAGCCCATAAAATTGTTGAGCCGAATTATCTAAGATAGAGGGACTATAGACATATAGGTCTCTCACTTAGCCTCCTAAAAACCTAAATTCAAGGTGAATAGGAGATGCAATTTTGGTTTACAATTGAGTGTGGAGTAGGTTGGAATTGCGATTTTGGCTTGCAATTACAACTTAGGGCAATGACATTCTTGAGCCCCATCTTTATCTAAATTCTCTTTGAAATTTCAATTACTACGTCTATTTAGTTTGCCATTTTTAGATTCTTCAATTCAATTCTGCAATTTTTCTTTATTTCCATTATTGCCATTTCTTGATTCTGCAATTAGATTCTGCAATTTTCCTTTTACCAACACACCAACCCAACATTATTTTTGCATTTTTAGTTTTCAAGTTGCAATTTTCCTTACACTTTTCTTTACAATATTTTTGTTACACTGTTCCCTGTGGGATTCGATACTTGGTACTCACATACCATTTTATAGTACTTTGATCGCGTGCACTTGCGTGTAACATCCGATCAGTCGTATCAATAGTATTGTCAGGATAAGGAACCCAACCTTATCCATATACTATGACCCTTTAGGTGATTTCTTGAACATGATCCTCTCGTATGTCAACCACATAATGTTCAAGATTACACTAATAACCTTGGATTTTTCATATAATGGATAATATAATATTGTAAATAAAATAATAAAAATTGTTATTAATTATTAATTACGAGGCTTTAGGGCATAAATCCCAACATCATCGAGATGATATCTGTAGCTTCTCAATGCTACTTCGATTTCTATAAAAGCATTCTCTTTCGATTTAGGTCATTTTTGTCTCGATTTTTGGCCGCCAAGAGAACACGTTAAGGTCGTTTCTCTCTGTATTTCAGTAGAATATGATAGTTTAGGAGTTTTTGGTTAATCTATGGTGTCGGACAATATTGTAATGATGTTCGGCTAGACTATCGACGTCGTTTCGGGTTGTAAATAAGGTACTGTGTCATTTTTATGAGATTTATTCCATATTTTCAGTATGTTCCAGCATGTTCTATTATTTCTTGATTCTTGCTTAAATGCCCATAGCATGTATTCTTTCGTAGATAGATTGACAACCTATTCGTGCCGATTGCATAAGTGATCGTTAGTTTAGCTAACACTAGAACTGGCTCATGCTTGCATCGTAAGAGTTAGTCTCTCATGTAGATTTCATGATAGGACCTAAGAATCAAGAGAGATAATTAATAAAATTAGGAATGCATGCTTAGTTTAATTAATTGGTCTTAATCAATCCTTAGAACTTAAGGCAATTAGCTACGTTAGTATGGAACACTATCGTGCCCAACTAATTGGGGCCAATTAGGCTAATTAACTTGATGCTAGGTTGGGTTAATTGGGATTTAGGGGACCTAAGTTTGCTTAGGGGCTTAGCCAGCTTTATCGGTGAGTCGATTAGGTAATAGATGGTTAGGAAATAGCTTGCATTTAGGCATTCAGTGATCAGAAATAGCATTGTACCGAGTTTTATCCCGAAACGGTGCCCAAGGTTAACCATTAGTGTTTATCTTACTGCTTTCAGTCCTTCAGTCTGTTTTTATGCTTAATTTTCCCCCAGTCCGTGTCAATAGGAAAACCAATTAATAGAAATTAATTTTAGTTCGGTTCCCTATGGTTCAAACCAGTCCACTATTAAGTACTACAATTATTTAATTTTAGATCGGTAACTATAAATTGTATTTGATTGAGCCTTCAACAAGCTCACGATCATTGATCTTCAACTTATTGAAGAATTAATTGTTGTCTTCAATTCTTCATAAATATTTCTGATCGTAGAGTGTTTGATCTTCAAGAGCTTAGGAAGTCTTATGATCTTTTTGTTTTTGAATTCTCTCTGAATTCTCTGTTTGCGATTTTCATATTCTGAACTCCTTAAATGAAGGAGACTTCTTATATTTATCTAGCTTTCCATGGGCATTTAGGCTTAAATTTTTTATAGCTTTTGGGTCTGTCCATTTGAAGTAAAAAAATAATAAAAATAAAAAGTAAATAAACCTAAATTAAAATTTATTGCTTTTCTTAATCCTTAAAATTGATTTATCACTATTTAGCTTTTTTATTCTCTCTTTCGTAGCTTTCTCTACTGATTCCACTCTCTCTAGTCATAATGTTTTTTTCTTAATTATCTTTATCATATCTTTCCTATAGTTGCCCATTCTTTAATTCTTAGGATTTGGTTTCAAAATTTTCATTTTTGTTCGGTTGTAATTAAAATAGGTCCATTTAACATATTTTTACTCTATCTTTCATGTATTTTGTTTTCCATATATTTGTATTATTTTATAGGGTTTAGGGTTTTAGAGGTTTTAATTTAAGGTGAAAAATTATATTTTCATGTTTAGGTTAAAACCCAACTAAATTAGGGTTTAGGGTTCCAAATCCATTTATATTGGAAATATCTGATTTAAGTTGATTAACTATGTTTATTCATTCTTTAATGTTATCAATTTCATGAGTTGCAAAAAAAAAGACACCATTGTCATACCCCGCCCTAGATCACCCTAACCAACCTAGGTCATGACGTGCCTACAATAGATTCCAACTAAACTATGGAAGCCATTGTCAAACTTATAAAAACTACACACATTTTGAAAACAATAGGTGACTAGTAAAACTTTATTGAAACCAAAATTCGTAAAAATTTCAGTAGAGTTTCCCTTGAAAATCGAATAAAACTAATATGAAATTGGAAAATACACGCCCAAAATTTTATTCAAACTCCAACACTGCCACCAAGTGTACTTTAATATACACACATTAATGATCAATTCAAAATCAATAACCACAACATAACAAAAAAAAAATCAAAAATGGAAAAGTATAAATAGTTCAATTTACAAACTATCATAAAATTAAAAAATGGTACAAGGTCGTCAATAATAGTGCTAGCCACCCTAGTTCCAAAGACAGACAAATACTAAATTTTACATGTAAAATGAAATGTAATATGCATGAGAATGATCGTAGATCTCAACCTCGATAGGCCCATTGGATACTCCAATACTACCTAATAGAAAATTTTAGAAAAAGAATGAGCTAACAACCCAGTGAGTGGTAAGGGTTTATAAGAAAATAATTTGATAAGATTATGAACATACTAAAACCATCCAGGGTAGCCCATAAACCTTATAAATACTCTTGCATGTAAAAAACCTTAAAAAATACTTGTAAATTCACTTGCAAAATAAGCAACTTAAAATATTTGAGACAATGAAATTGTTCAAACATGAACCTTAAAAACATAGTCACATGATTAGGAAAATTCATCTCTAAACATGTACCCAAAACTAGTCATATTGACGTAGAGTAATTTCGATACGCACAGCATAGTGAACTAGTCATACTAGGCATAGGGATAAACCCCATACACAACAGAGAAAATCTAGTCATACTGTGTATCGAGTAATCTCAAGATACACAGTAGAGCAGCTAGTCATACTATATACCAAGTAATCTCAAGGCACATAGCAGAGCGAATCTAGTCATACTATGCATAGGGTGGACCTCATACATAACAGAACAAAATCTATTCATGTTGTGCATCGAGCAATCTCCAAATACACAGTAGAGCAGCTAGTCATACTATATATCAAGTAATCTCAAGGCACATAGCAGAGCAAATCTAGCCATACTATGCATCGAGTAATCTCAAGGTGTATAGCAGAGCGAAGGGGGTCCAAAAGACTTCATATAAATCATATATACACTAGGGAAACACATTCGCATAAGTATATCGGGAAATCACCATGGGTACAATATTTTGTGGTTGGAAAATAATTTCTATACAATAATCATCAAAAGCACATTCACAAATCGAGGTCTTATCGCTTAAGGTCAACTCAATAATCATTGTCTATAACTCAAATCACCGTAATCCAAATTTCGCAGGGACTGGGAATGAAATGGGGGGCGGGGCCGAGGAAGGGTAACCCATTCCCCTGTCCCGTGGACATCTCTAATTGGAAGGGTTGCGGTTTTAATTCAATAAATAGTTCTTACCAGAGAAATTTCACAAAATAATTTGTTTTGGTTTTTAATTTTTGAAAGCTTTGCGTATTATAGAATAGCACTGCCTTTAAAAGTACACGGTGCAGTAGACTTTTTAAGGAAAAACGTGTAAAAGGAAAAAAGAAAATATGGTGGAAAATAAAGAGTAGATTGTGAAATTGGTGATAAGATAGGGCATAAGACAAAGGCTAATATTACATTAACTCTTGCATTAAAGAAGTATTTACATAAGGGTAGAGTTCTAAAACAAAATTCGGATTTAAATGTATTCATTTATGAATAATGGAAGAAAAAAGTTGGTCCACGGGAGAAAGTGAGGAAAAGAAGGAGTGGGTGCAATGGTGTGAGTGAGAGGAGAGAGAGCGTGTGATTTTTTCTTTATTATTTTTTAATTTTTTAATTTTTTTCATAGCATTAAAATAATTTTAAAAAAAAAAACATACTCCATGGACTTAGAGATTCAAAAAGATAATTTCATTGGATTTTAATTTTTTCGTTAGAAAAATTAATAATTTAAATTGTGTTTAGTATAACTTATTGAATGACTTTAAATGATCAAAAGTAGTTTTAAAAAAATTAATAAATAAAAAGTACTTAAAATTTTATTATTTAAAAAATACTTGAAACAAAAATAACATTCAAGTGATTAATCTAAAATATATTATAATTAATAGAATAATTTTTAAATATAATGTGACTAAACTAATTTGTTTATTATTATTATTATTTTGAGAAAACGAAATTGTTAATTAAAAGTAGGGGTGTTCGTGGGTTGGGCTGGGTCGGGTTGAGGTACATTTTAGACCCAACCCAATTATTCGGGTTGCAAATTTCTTCAACCCAAACAACCCTTATTAAATAATGAACCCAACCCAACCCAACCATGAAATATTTGGGTTGGGTTGGTTCGGGTTGGTCGGGTTATAAACTCAAAATTTTATTTTAAGAAAAAGTTAAGTATTGATATATAAAATATATATTTGTTTTTTTTTAAATATTGAATTAAGATTAGCAATTCAATTTCAATTTATATCATGAATTTTTACCTTCCAAAGAATCAAAAACTTATTTTAAAAAGTTGTTGAATAATAAATAATCTAAAAATAATTATAAAATTAAAATAAATATATGTACATATAGTTGTAATATAAGTAAAAAAATTATTTTTTTAAATTAATAAGAAGTTCAGGTTGGTTCGGTTCAACCCAAACTCTTTTTGGTGAACCCACGAACCAACCCAACCCATAAAGTTTCCCTTTGTTTGAACCCAACCCAACCCAAACAAGTTGATAACCCAACCCAAACCGTTGAATTGGGTTGGGTTGATCGGGTTTTTTGGGTCATCGGGTTTGTTGAACACCCCTAATTAAAATTAAGATAGGAAGAGCAATAAATGAGGAGAGAGAAATTAAAAGGCTAATTGATGGAAGAGAAGAAATTGAGTAGAGGAAAAAACAATAAATAACAAACTCTGTTTGGAGTCTGAAGTTAGCCCAATGCCAAGGCACATTTTTGTGATGGAAGAGAAGAAATTGAATAGAGGAAAAAACCAGGTTAAATTACCATTTTGGTCCCTGTATTTTGAGCTCTGTTCAATTTTATTCTCTGTACTTTCAATTGTCCAATTTTAGTCCCTGTACTTTCAATTAATCTCAAAATCAGTCCCTACCGTTAATTTTGGGTTAGTCTACCGTTAAAATTGAAAGAAAAAAAACCGTTTCTCTCTCTCTCTTCTCTTCTTCTTTCAATTTTCTCTATCCTCCATTTCTCTGCTTTCTCTACTCTTCTCCTTCCCCACTTCCCTTTCAATCCTTTTTCTCATTTCCCTCCCATTTACTTTCCTCTGCTTTCTTCTTATTCTTCGAATAAACCCTCTCCGATTCCTCTGGTTTTTTTTTTTTGTATTCTATTCCCTTCGAATGAAGCCGCAGGGCTGTCATTGATAAATTAGTCCTTTGACTGTATGAAACTATATCTTCTTCCCATGGCTGCCTTCTGGCACTTTGAATAATTGATTGAATTGAGGATTAGCAGAAAGTTCTCATACTGTTTGCTTTAGTCTTTCCTTCAATTGGAAGTACACCTCAGGACTGGAATAGATAAGATTTCCATCCTATCAAATCCGTTATCTTCCTTTACAGGATTTAAGTCGGTTGGTTGAAGAATTCTCAATAAATTTTCCACTGCTTGGATTTTGCTTAAATTGATTGAAAAAACTTTTTCAATGGACCTTGTCATCAGGTTGTACCTACCTTTATCTACAGTCTTCTTTGGACATCTTGGGTCAACAAGTACTGAGAAATTTATGGCCATTCATAGCACCTATTGTACATGAGAGTGAAAAATTTTAAGGTGTTTGTTTTTGAGTTTCTTCCTTGTGGAGATAGATATTAATGGTGTTTGTTTTTGAGTTTCTTCCTTGTGGAGATAGATATTAATGGCGTAACAATTCCAGGATAAAGTTTTTATCTTTGGTGACTGGAGTTTTCAACCCAATGTCATTCATTGAAGTAGGTAATTAAGTTCATATCCATGTAAGAATAGAGAGAGAGAGAGAAACGATGACGAGATGAAGGCAAAATAAAATAACCCTCTTTTCGAAGAATAAGAAGAAAACATAGGAAAGTAAATGGGAGGGAAATGAGAAAAAGGACTGAAAGGGAAATGGGGAAGGAGAAGAGTAGAGAAAGCAGAGAAATGGAGGATAGAGAAAATTGAAAGAAGAAGAGAAGAGAGAGAGAGAAACGATTTCTTTTTTTCAATTTTAACGGTAGACTAACCCAAAATTAACGGTGGGGACTGATTTTGAGATTAATTGAAAGTACCGGGACTAAAATTGAACAATTGAAAGTACATGGACTAAAATTGAACAAAACTCAAAGTACATGGACCAAAATGGTAATTTAACCAAAAAACAATAAATAATAACTCTGTTTGGAGTCTGAAGTTAGCCCAACGCCAGGGCACATTTTGTGCTAAGTGGTTCATTAATCATTTGTTGTGGGGTAGGTAGTGAGATTTTGAGTAGAGAGATATATGGGGGAGAGAAATTAAATAGTTCTTTTTCTTTCTTTTTTTTTTTTTCTTTTTTGTGTTCAATTGAGAAATTAAATAGTTCTTTTTTTTTCTTTTTTGTGTTCAATTTTACAGAATAGTTGGTATTTAATTTTGTAGTAGGGAGTAGATAGCGAGCAGTGACGGATCCAAAATTTTATGTTAGGGGGCATAGTTCATATAAAACTTGAAATAAGCAGTAAAATTTTTCTAAAATTGAGTTAAATTTCCATATATGAGATTAGTTTTTTCTAAAAAAAAATTTACAAAAAATTTAAAAATATTTGAAACTATTTCTATCGAGTTGATATAAATAAATAGATATAGAGAGAGATAAATAGATAATACATATATAAACTCATTTCATATTCTCTTTAGATTAAAAGATCATTTTGGTCTTTATATTTTATGACTTATTTTATTTTAGTCTCTGTACTTTCAAATATTCAAATACGATCCTTGTACTTTTAATCATCTTAAAATTAGTCTCTATTGTTAATCTATGGTTAACTTTTTCAAAATAAATTTAGTTTCTATCAGCTTTTACTTTATAAATTTTCAAAACATATTAACGTGGTGTCTTTTATTGGGTGAAAATGATTATTATTATTTTACCAAGTTCTATAGAAAGTAAATTCAAATTAATAAAGAGGACCAATTTGAAGATTTATTGAAAATGCATTGATTAAATTTGAATATTTAAAAGTACATGAACTAAAATAAAATGAGTGCTAAAGTATATAGGTCAAAATAGTATTTTAACCTTCTTTTTATCTCATAAAGTAATTTAAATTAGTTTTTTCTAAAAAACAATTTACAAAAAATTTAAAAATATTTGAAACTATTTCTATCGAGTTGATATAAATAAATAGATATAGAGAGAGATAAATAGATAATACATATATAAACTCATTTCATATTCTCTTTAGATTAAAAGATCATTTTGGTCTTTATATTTTATGACTTATTTTATTTTAGTCTCTGTACTTTCAAATATTCAAATACGATCCTTGTACTTTTAATCATCTTAAAATTAGTCTCTATTGTTAATCTATGGTTAACTTTTTCAAAATAAATTTAGTTTCTATCAGCTTTTACTTTATAAATTTTCAAAACATATTAACGTGGTGTCTTTTATTGGGTGAAAATGATTATTATTATTTTACCAAGTTCTATAGAAAGTAAATTCAAATTAATAAAGAGGACCAATTTGAAGATTTATTGAAAATGCATTGATTAAATTTGAATATTTAAAAGTACATGAACTAAAATAAAATGAGTGCTAAAGTATATAGGTCAAAATAGTATTTTAACCTTCTTTTTATCTCATAAAGTAATTTAAATTTATTACAGAAATAAAAATCTTATTTATTTTCTTACATTTATTTATTTTGACGATTGAAAATCTTATTTATTAGGTAAGCTAATCCGCAATAAAAATTTTAAATAAAAAAACAACAATATTTTCTTATTATAAAAGGTCTAAATTATTTAGTTTGAAAGAAAATGTATATTTCGATTTTTAAATTGAAAAGCTTATTTAAATCGTCCACACGAAATTCGAATATTTACTTACTGAAGTTAAATATGCAAATGGTGGGAAAGAAAAGATGCAAACAATGGAATTCAAACACGGTATCACGCGGGGGGACACAATCCATGAAGAGTACAAGAAGCCAATTAAACCAAAGGTGATATTTATTAATGTGAAGGTAAATTATATATACATATAATATTAGTCTCGAGTTGAGGAAGGGCACGTAACGTGCTCCCTGGCTCCTTCTTGGATCCGCTCCTACATTCGCATAAGTGTATCGGAAAATCACCATGGGTACAATTTTTAGTAGTTGGAAAATAATTTCTATACAAGAATCATGAAAAGTTCTCAACCTCGCATATTCACAAATCAAGGTCTTATCACTTAAGGTCAACTCAATAATCATTGTCTATAACTAAAATCACCGTAATCCAAATTTGGCTTACATAAATCCAAATACTTATTTTGTAGGTGTTATTTCAAGAAGTTATTGATTGCTTGGTCTTTCAAATTGAAAATTAATTCAAATGGAACAATTATTATGGCTTGCTTGAATCCAACAAAGGAAAATTGCATATTTGGTAACTTTATATTTTTTTAATTATTGATATAAATATTCTATTGATTTTTATTGTGAAAATTATATCTCTTGATGGATTTGAAATTTTTTAGATTGATTTCTTGATTTTTATTGACTATTAGACTAAATGTCATTAAGTAAATTGAAGAATTTTTTTTGCATTTATGTCTATGATTGCTTTATTAGTGGATTATTGAATATGCTTTTGAGATAATTTAGTTGATTATTTCCAAATTTATGCATAATTTCATTTTGCTTGTTATTTGAATTTTACATGCCTTGAGAAAAGATTGAATATCTATTTTTGGCATTTATTTATATTGCTTATTTTTTTAAATTGATTTATCCATGATTTCTTGATATTTTGATTTATTTATATTGCTTGGTTTTGATTATTTGGATTATGATTTTGAGATTTATCCAAAATGTCTAATATTTGAATTGCTTGATATGTTATAGATGTTTTAAATCGATGGAAACTTGTGTTTATTGCTTGATATGTTATAGATGTTTTAAATCGATGGAAACTTGTGTTTATTGAAGTTTGGACTATTCTTATTAATAATTGATTTTTTTGTTGTGAATTGTGATAGTCTTGATGGTTGATATATATTGTTAGGTCCCTTGGAAGAAATTGTTTAGATAGATATTTTTTTTATTAGTTGCTTTTTGAGCATGAGTTATGTTTTCTTGAGGATAAATTTTATGTTTTTATTATTATTTTTAAATAGATTTGTTACTTATATAGAGTATGTTGTTGAATGAGAATTATTTTGACCATATTGTTTGTCCTATCTTGAAAATAATGTGCTTAATTTATGCTTGAGAAGATTTGTTGAATTCTTTTTCATAGGAGAGTATATATTTATGGAATTGATTTATATTCTTGAATTCCTTTTAGCATTATGCTCAAAATTGATATAATTCTTACTTGAAATGCTACCATGCTTAATTATATTTGTTTGATAATATTTTCCTTATGTGTTATCTAATATATTGATGTTATTTTGCTATTATTTGGTATCAATATTTAATTTTCATCAATTGGTGTTTATTTTATAACATTTGATATTTTGGTATCATTTTTGAATTTTATATGAATTTGATCAGTTGATTGCGTGGAGATTAATTTGCTTAATGTATCTTTTATAGATATGAAAATTTTAGTGCATATTCATGAGCATTAAATTGCTCTTTTGAATTGTACATGTTTTATGTCATATTTTATTGAATGTTTTCTTTTATGAAAATTTATTAATGGTTTGTTTGAGATAATTGAACTACCGTGATCTTTTTAAATTTTATATCACATGCAAAATATTATTCTTGGATGAATTTTTACTTGAATGATTTATCTCCTTGATATTGATTTTCTTTTTATGAGGAACGCTTTTTAGGGAGAATTGAACTTCTTATATGTGAATTTGATGATATTGATTCTCCAAATTACTTTGTTGATATGTACCCCTCTTATGCATATCATTTTATCTTTATAGAGGGAGTTATTGTTTTTAGAGTAAATTCATTTTATAATATTTGTAAAAATTTTGATTGATTTTGCTACCCTCTAGTTGAATTTTGTGTTAAATGTCTTTTTGTCCCTTATGCTTGCATCGTAGGGGCTAATACTTGCACCGGCTAATGCTTGCATCGTAGGGGCTAGTCTCTCATGTAGATTGCATGATAGGACCTAAGAATCAAGAGAGCTAATTAACTAAATTAGGAATGCATGCTTAGTTTAATGAATTGGTCTTAATCAATCCCTAAAACTTAAGGCGATTAGCTACGCTAGTATGGAATGCTATGGGCCAATTAGGCTAATTAACTTGTTGCTAGGTTGAGTTAATTGGGATTTAGGGAACCTAAGTTTTCTTAGGGGCTTAGCCGGCTTTACCGGTGAGTCGATTAGGTAATAGATGGTTAGGAAATAGCTTGCATTTAGTCATTCAACGATCAAAAATAGCATTGTACCGAGTTTTATTCTGAAACGATGCCCGAGGTTAACCATTAGCATTTATCTTTCTGCTTTCAGTCATTCTGTTTGTTTTTATGCTTAATTTCCCCCCAGTCCAAGTATTTAATTTTAGATCGATAAATATAATTTGTATTTGATTGAGCCTTTGACAAGCTCACGATCATTGATCTTCAACTTATTGAAGAGTCAATTGTTGTCTTCGGGCCTTCATAGATATTTTTTATCTTAGAGTGTTTGATCTTCAAGAGCTTAGGAAGTCTTATGATATTTTTGTTTTTGAATTCTCTGTTTGCGATTTTCATCTTCTGAAGTCCTTAAATGAAGGAGACAACCTCTTTTATTTATCTAGCTTTTCATTGGCATGTAGGCTTGGATTTTCCATAGTTTTTGGGTCTGACCTTATTTATCTAGCTTTTCATTGGCATGTAGGCTTGGATTTTCCATAGTTTTTGGGTCTGACCATTTGAAGTAAAAAATAATAAAAATAAAAAGTAAATAAACCTAAATTAAAATTTATTGCTTTTGTTAATCCTTAAAATTGATTTATCGCTATTTAGCCTTTTTATTCTCTCTTTCATAGCTTTCTCTACCGATTCCACTCTCTCTAGTCATAATGTTTTTTTCTTAATTATTTTTATCATATCTTTCTTATAGTTGCCCCTTATTTAATTCTTAGGCTTTGGTTTCAAATTTTCCATTTTTGTTCAGTTGTAATTAAAATATGTTCATTTAACATAGTTTTACTCTATCTTTCATGTATTAGTTTTCTATATATTTGTATTATTTTATAGGGTTTAGGGTTTTAGAGGTTTGAATTTAAGGTTAAAAATTGTATTTTCCATGTTTAAGTTAAAACCCAAATAAATTAGGGTTTAGGGTTCCAAATCCATTTATATTGGAAATATCTTATTTCAGTTGATTAACTATGTTTATTCATTCTTAAATGTTATCAATTTCATGAGTTGCAAAAAAAAAAAAAAAACACCATTTGTCACGCTCCGCCCTAGATCACCCTAACCAACCTAGGTCATGGCTTGCCGACAATAGATTTCAACTAAACTATGGAAGCCATTTTCGAACTTATAAAAACTAAACATATTTTGAAAACAATAGGTGGCTAGTAAAACTTTATTGAAACCAAAATTCGTAAAAATTTCAGCAGAATTTCCCTTGAAAATTGAATAAAACCCATCTGAAATTAGAAAATACACTCCCAAAATTTTATTCAAACTCCAACACTGCCACCAAGTGTACTTTAATACACACAAATCAGTGATCAATTTAGAATCAATAACCACAACATAACAAAAAAAAATCAAAAATAAAAAAGTATAAATGTTCAATTTACAAACCATCATAAAATTAAAAAATGGTACAAGGTCGCCAATAATAGTGCTAGCCACCCAGTTCCAAAGACAGACAAATACTATATTTTACATGTAAAATGAAATGTAATATGCATGAGAATGGTCGTAGATCTCAACCTTGATAGACTCATTGGATACTCTAGTGTGACCTAATAGAAAAATTTAGAAAAAGAATGAGCTAACAGCCCATTGAGTGGTAAGGGTTTATAAGAAAATAATTTGATAAGATTATGAACATATTAAAATCATCCAGGGTAGCCCATAAACCTTATAAATACTCTTGCATGTAAAAAACCTTAAAAATACTTGTAAATTCACTTGCAAAATAAGCGACTTAAAATATTTGAGACAATGAAAGCGTTAAAACATGAACCTTAAAACATAGTCGCATGATTAGGAAAATTCATCTCTAAACATGTACCCCAAAACTAGTCATACTGACGTAGAGTAATTTCGATACGTACAGCAGAGTGAACTAGTCATACTAGGCATAGGGGTAGACCTCATACACAACAGAGAAAATCTAGTCATACTGTGTATCGAGTAATCTCAAGATACACAGCAGAGCAGCTAGTCATACTATATACCGAGTAATTTCAAGACACATAGTAGAGCGAATCTAGCCATACTATGCATAGGGTAGACTCCATACATAGCAGAACAAAATCTAGTCATATTGTGCATCGAGTAATCTCCAAATACACAGTAGAGTAACTAGTAATACTATATACAGAGTAATCTCAAGGCACATAACAGAGCAAATCTAGTCATACTATGCATCAAGTAATCTCAACGTGTATAGCAGAGCGAAGGGGGTCCAAAAGACTTCATATAAATCATATATACACTACGGAAACACATTCGCTGATTCGCGTAAATGTATCGGGAAATCACCATGGGTACAATATTTAGTGGTTGGAAAATAATTTCTATACAATAATCATCAAAAGTTCTCAACCACACACATTCACAAATCGAGGTCTTATCACTTAAGGTCAACTCAACAATCATTGTCTATAACTAAAATCACCATAATCCAAATATGGCTTACATAAATTCAAATATTTATATATCAACTAAAACCATCATTCGAAATTCAAGTAATTGCTAAAGCTCACAAATACACGATTTTGTCTAAAATAATATGACTCTTTACCAATAGGCTGAAATCAAGAGATTGCTAGAAATTCACCTTTCTTAAACTAAAAACATAATGGAGTAGATCAATGGAGCTGAAATTTAAATGTAAATCTCTTGAAATTCTAATGTACTAAACCATGAATTCAATTTAGGAAACATAAACCACTCTTTGCAATTCAATAAATCATTGCTTTCGATTATAAAACAATTAACGAAATCAGCAAAAATCCTTCGAAGTTGCCATAATCCTCAATAGTCAAATAATTTGAATTAACATAAATCACAATTGATTTCAAATCTCCATCTATAGCAAAATTTACAGAAATATTTTATAAAATAACCACTCACAAAATTATCGACAGGAGAACCCAAAATCGTAATTAGTCATCTCAAACTCCACTAGACCTTAAATTAATTTAGCAATATTATAAATACTTACTTCTAGATGTGGACGTAAAATCCATAATTTAATACAAATTTTGATTTCTTTTCTTTACTTTATTCCAATTGATAACATTGGATTCAATAATATTTTCTCTCCTCCTTAACTCCTATATACTTTAATTTAATTGTACCTTTTAATAATAAAATATTTCATTCCTCCTTTCATTTCCTTTCCTTCACGAGAAGGACAACTTATTATTATTATTATTATTATTATTTAATAAATTTGTAAAATATTCATAAAAATAATATAATTTAAAATCACAATTATAGGATTGTCGGGAACAACTCTATATTATTTCTAGAATTGAGAGAATAAAAACATAAAAAATTTGAAGTTTATTTGAATCTCTTTAAATTAATGGTTTGAAATCTTTCCAAATCACATATAATATTAAAAAAATTATTGTAAGACTTTCTTTTATTTGAAAACTACCTAAGGCAAATGAATAATTAATGTGAGAGATATTGAAAAAACAATACGGGGTATTTTGTTCAAAATTCTTCTTTTTTTCTTTAAAGAAATTTGTAAAATATACTTAAATTAATTTTTTTTTAAAAAAAACAATCTCAATCTTAAAATTCATGGGAACAAATCCTTAATAATGAAATTTTGAATGTAAAAAAAAATATATAAAGAAAATAGTTAAAATCAACCTAGACTTCATAACTTCAATTTAACAAATCTGCACCCCAAACACAGACTTAAGAACTTAAGATTAAATAACTTCTTGTCTCAAACACAGACTTCCTAACTCCAGACTAAACAAGTCTGCACCGCAAACACAGACTTCCTAACTCTCCAAACTTACTAACTCCTACTCCCTGCAACTCCTACTCACTGCAACTCCTTGACTCAAACATCCCCATAGAAGTTAATAATTAACAATAATTTTTGTTTAATTTTCATTTTGAATATATTAAAGACCTATTGGAAACAAAATTAAAACTTCAGATATCTATTCGACACAAAATTTAAAATTCAGCGATTTATTAGATGGTATTTTAAGTTCAATGATCATATAAACACAATTCTAAAAGTTTAAACTAAACTTGTAATTTAACATAATATGAACTTGTGGCCTCTGACATAAAGTTCCAGATCGTCCACTGATTGGAAGGGTTGCGGTTTTAATTCAATAGATAGTTCCTACCAGAGAAATTTCACAAAATAATTTGTTTTGGTTTTTAATTTTTGAAAGCTTTGCGTATTATAGAATAGCACTGCCTTTAAAAATACACGGTGCAGTAGACTTTTTAAGGAAAAACGTGTAAAAGGAAAAAAAAAATATGGTGAAAAATAAAGAGTAAATTGTAAAATTAGTGATAAGATAGGGCAAAAGACGGAGCCTATGCACAGACCCATAATACATTAAGTTCAAAAATTACCATCTTCATGTAAGTATATATGCAATAATTGCAAATCTGCTGGGAGTGGTTGTGTTTTGTTTTTTCTTCTTTTAAAACAACTTCATTAATTAGGCTAAAGAGTTAGACGAAACTCCAATATTCATACGTACACACAAGTGAGCTTTCTCTTGCAATTTTTAGAAAAGCAGAATTCAAATGTCGTTTTTCTGCTTTTATGAAAGTTTTTTAAAAACAATCTTATATTATTTTATTTTTGTTTTGAAAAAAGGAATGTGTGCATTAAAATTCAACATAAATTAGGTGCAACAAACAACATCAATTAAGACAGAGGATTTCGAGGAGTCTATAAATACGTCTTGTTTTCAATGAATCACATCATCAAACTTAAAAACAATGTCGGACTTGAAAAAAGTTATAAGCGAACTTACTAAAACGGTGGACGGTGTCCTAGTACAGAGTGAAAAATACAAACATGAACATGATCTTGCCAAGGCACGGTATGATAACTTAAAGGCTGAAATCTCCAATTCTGATAAGGAGTATGACGAAGCATCCAAGCATAGGAAAATTTCTAGAAACTGCTCGTGAATCACTAGACGGAAAAAGGAGAAAGGGATGAGATCCCTGGTTTGGATGAAGAGAAGTAGGAAGGTGGTAAGGCGGTTTTTTTTTTTTTTTTTTCTTTTTTTTTTAAATTGATGTAGTTTTTAGGAGTAGTATAGGGATTGGTTTCCCCATTCCCTCACCCACCCTTTTTTTGGACTTTTTTTTTTCTTTTTTTTCTTTTTTTTTTTGTTTCTAATGTATTGGTATAGTTTATTATTGTTATCCTTCTTTTTCCTTTATTAATGTACCGGTAGTTTGCGATTCTACTACTTCTCAGACTTTTATCATTATTTTTTTTTTTTTTTTCTTATTTTTATTCTTCTCTATAACTTCTTTGTTGTTGTCGCATTATGAAATCAACTCCGATCTTTCTATCAAATAATTTTTACGTTAAATAACATTTATAAAAATGAATCTCTTCCTTTCTATGCGGCGACAACATTGAGATCTGAAATCAATTGGTTGTTTTTTCTCTGTCTATTATTAAAGATTGATTATTGGTAGTGTCTATTGTAAATTGGTATAATTTTTGTTGTTGTTGCTACTACAATTTGTGAGAACTTAAATCTCAATTATTTAGGTTTGGTAAGAATTGATCCATCAATTTAAGCTTAAATATGAAAAATCCTTCACAAAGCTATTGAATTTTATTGGCAATTGGAAGGGGCAATGTGAATGGTTAGTTTCCTTGCATATTGTAGAACTTATATTAAACATAGAGTAGTAGCATAATGTTATATAGTTTGTTTTGGTTAAAATTAACATAAGAACTGTTGTTCATATGGATGACACATATAAGTAAAAATCTTATAAAATCTAGCAAATATAATATTGTAATTAATTATTACAAATATTTGAGAACACTGTTCTAAAAATCTTATAAATATAAGGGAAGAAAACCAATTCATACCCTTAAATTTTGTTGGTTGAATCAATTAAAATCTTAAATTAGTAATTGTATCAATTAAAATCCTAAACTTATAATTTAGACTTTTTTTTAGTTATTAGTAACTATTTTTACTTGATTTGATATAAAATCGACTCAAAATTATTAGTTTTTCAAAATCCTACCAAAGTAGTAAGAAAAATTATTAAGTAATTCTTCCTAAATACGTAGAGAAAAATACAGGGAGAAGAGAAGATGAAAAACTATTCATATTAATAACCTATTACTGTCAATATGAACATAGCTCAATTGGCATAAAGTATGTACCATTGACCATGAGGTTAGATGTTTGAATTCCTCACTCCATATATATTGTTGATCTAAAAAAACGAAACCTATTACTATACTTGATTCCAACATTTCTTCTAATATTACATTAATTCTTGCATTAAAGAAGTCTTTACACAAGGGTACGGCTCTAAAACAAAATTCGGATTTAAATGGATTCATTTATGAATAATGGAAGAAAAAAGTTGGTCCACGGGAGAAAGTGAGGAAAAGAAGGAGTGGGTGCAATGGTGTGAGTGGAGGAGAGAGAGCGTGTGATTTTTTCTTTATTATTTTTTAATTTTTTAATTTTTTTCATAGCATTAAAATAATAATAATAATAATAAACATACTCCATGGACTTAGAGATTAAAAAGATGATTTCATTGGATTTTAATTTTTTTCGTTAGAAAAATTAATAATTTAAATTGTGTTTAGTATAACTTATTGAATGACTTTAAATGATCCAAAGTAGTTTTAAAAAAATTAATAAATAAAAAGTACTTAAAATTTTATTATTTAAAAAATACTTGAAACAAAAATAACATTCAAGTGATTAATCCAAAATATATTATAATTAATAGAATAATTTTTAAATATAATGTGACTATTATTATTATTATTTTGAGAAAACGAAATTGTTAATTAAAAGTAAGATAGGAAGAGCAATAAATGAGGAGAGAAATTAAAAGGCTAATTGATGGAAGAGAAGAAATTGAATAGAGGAAAAAACAATAAATAACAAACTCTGTTTGGAGTTTGAAGTTAGCCCAATGCCAGGGCACATTTTTGTGATGGAAGAGAAGAAATTGAATAGAGGAAAAAACAATAAATAATAACTCTGTTTGGAGTCTGAAGTTAGCTCAACTCCAGGCCACATTTTTTGCTAAGCGGTTCATTAATCATTTGTTGTGGGGTAGGTAGTGAGATTTTGGGTAGAGAGATATATGGGGGAGAGAAATTAAATAGTTCTTTTTTTTTTTCTTTTCTTTTTTGTGTTCAATTTTACAGAATAGTTGGTATTTAATTTTGTAGTAGGGAGTAGATAGCGAGCAGTGACGGATCCAAAATTTTATGTTAGGGGGCACAGTTCATATAAAACTTGAAATAGGTAGTAAAATTTTTCTAAAATTGAGTTAAATTTCCATATATGAGATTAGTTTTCTAAAAATAAATTTACGAAAAATTTAAAAATATTTGAAACTATTTCTATCGAGTTGATATAAAGAAATAGATATAGAGAGAGATAAATAGATAATATATATATATATAAACTCATTTCATATTCTTTTTAGATTAAAAGATCATTTTGGTCTTTATATTTTATGACTTATTTTATTTTAGTCTCTGTACTTTCAAATATTCAAATACGATCCTTGTACTTTTAATCATCTTAAAATTAGTCTCTATTGTTAATCTATGGTTAACTTTTTCAAAATAAATTTAGTCTCTATCAGCTTTTACTTTATAAATTTTCAAAACATATTAACGTGGTGTCTTTTGTTGGGTGAAAATGATTATTATTATTTTACCAAGTTCTATAGAAAGTAAATTCAAATTAATAAAGAGGACCAATTTGAAGATTTATTGAAAATGCATGGATTAAATTTGAATATTTAAAAGTACATGAACTAAAATAAAATGAGTGCTAAAGTATATAGGTCAAAATAGTATTTTAACATTCTTTTTATCTCATAAATTAATTTAAATTTATTACAGAAATAAAAATCTTATTTATTTTCTTACATTTATTTATTTTGACGATTGAAAATATTATTTATTAGGTAAGCTAATCCGCAATAAAAAGTTTAAATAAAAAAACAACAATATTTTCTTATTATAAAAAGTCTAAATTATTTAGTTTGAAAGAAAATGTATATTTCGATTTTTAAATTGAAAAGCGTATTTAAATCAACCACACGAAATTCAAATATTTACTTACTAACGTTAAAGATGCAAATGGTGGGAAAGAAAAGATACAAACAATGGAATTCAAACACGGTATCACGCGGGGGGACACAATCCATGAAGAGTACAAGAAGCCAATTAAACCAAAGGTGATATTTATTAATGTGAAGGTAAATTATATATACATATAATATTAGTCTCGAGTTGAGGAGAGGCATGTGCCCCCTGGCTCCTTCTTGGATACGCTCCTATATTCGCATAAGTGTATCGGGAAATTACCATGGGTACAATTTTTAGTGGTTGGAAAATAATTTCTATACACTAATCATCAAAAGTTCTCAACCATGCATATTCACAAAATCGAGGTCTTATCACTTAAGGTCAACTCAATAATCATTGTCTATAACTAAAATCACCGTAATCCAAATTTGGCTTACATAAATCCAAATATTTATATATCAACTAAAACCATCATTCAAAATTCAAGTAATTTCTAAAGTTTACAAATAAAAGATTTTGTCTAAAATAATATAAACCTTTGTCAATAGGCTGAAATCAAGAGATTGCTAGAAATTCACCTTTCTTAAACTAAAAAGATAATGGAGTAGATCAATGTAGCTGAAATTTAAATGTAAATCTCTTGAAATTCTAATTGAATTCAATTTAGTAAACATAAATCACTCTTTGCAATTCAATAAATCATTGCTTTCGATTATAAAATAATTAACGAAATCAGCAAAAATCCTTTGAAGTTGCCATAACCCTCAATAATCAAATAATTTGCATTAACGTAAATCACAATTGATTTCAAATCTCCATCTATAGCAAAATTTATAGAGATATTATGTAAAATAATCACTCACAAAATTATCGATAGGAGAACCCAAAATCGTAATTAGTCATCCCAAACTCCACTAGACCTCAAATTAATTTAGAAATATTATAAATAATTACTTCAAATCCATAATTTAATACAAATTTTGATTTCCTTTCTTCACTTTATTCCAATAGATAACATTGGATTCAATAATATTCTCTCTCCTCCTTAACTTCTATGTACTTTAATTGTACCTTTTAATAATAAAATATTTCATTCCTCCTTTCATTTCCTTTCCTTGGCGAGAAGGACAACTTATTATTATTATTATTATTATTATGTACCAATCACTATTCACTCTCTTCTTCCTTCCTCGACCCACATATTTTCCTTCACCTTTCCATCTTCCAATCTAGCAAATAAGCTTATTTCTTTCCATGTTACTCCAAGAAAGAACACAACAACCAAAGTTTCTTGTGAATCGCCTCATCTCCGGTCATTCTTCCTTTTCTTGAGCTACCCATTTCTCCACTCCTCTCATTTTATCTTTTTTTCTCTCTCTTTCTCATTCTCTTCATATTTTTGTTTTCCCATTTCTCTCTCCAGCTTTCTAAAACACACCATCCATTTTCTTTAACCTTTTTTTTTTTTTTTTTCTATTTTCTTTTCCCATCTCTTTTCTTTTCTTTTTATTACTAGCTATCTCCTCCATCAAAATTATTTAAAATGCCATATATATCCAAATACTAAAGGATCAAAATTGGTCCTACACCGTTATCTTTTTGAAACCAAGAGACTTTTAGTGTAAATGGTGGCAAAAACAACAACATCAACAAAAATAGTAAGCAAGCTACACTAGTACATTAAAAAAAGAACGATTACAAAAAAAAGGAATGGGAGGGAATGGGATGGATTTCAGAACAAGGGAGGGAGGAATGGAGGAAACCCATCCCTATACTTATAATCCTAAAAATTACATTAATTAAAAAGGAAGAAAAAAAAAAAAAGAAGAAACACTATCCTCTTGCTCCTATCATTCTTGGGCGGTTGATGGTTCTGGAATCTGATTGAGACGTTGGATTGCTTCATAAAACATGGTTTCGTGATCGGCGAATTGTTGCTTACGTTCAGTAAAATCTGCGATGGCAGCATTCGCCTCCTCTTCGTATTTTTTGCACTGATTCACCATTTGTTCGGCAATATCTGCAATTTCTCTTATAATGTTGTCGAGCTCCACGAGAGACATGGCGTCAAGTTTTGATATATCCCTATTCCCTTCATTGAAATGAAACTCAATATAATATAGCAGTTTTTTTAAGGTTAATTGTCCTAAAGGCCCGTCCTTTCCTTTATTATTATTTTTTCTAAAAGTCCTTTCCTTTATTCTTATTTGTTAAGAGACCTCCTTTTTTTTTAGTACGGTTTCGTTGGTTATTGTTATTACCAAAAAGTCCAGTTATACAACAGGTTTAGTTGGTTATTAATCTGTTGTAACTGGACTTTATGGTAATTCTATTGTGCAATCAATTGTATTCTATTTATTTGTATTCGCAGTACCCTATATATAGCGTAGGGTTACTGTTTTTCTTTTTTTTTTTTATATTTTATTTTATCACAGTATAAATTATAATGAATAAGAGAAGAATATTGGTGATCAACCTCTGTAATTTCTTTTCCCTCTCTACCCTTTTTTTACGGAGTTTTTCCCTCTCTACTCTGTTTTCGTGAAATTATTTATGGCATTTGAAAATTCATTACCGCTCTTCCCGTCAAGCAGCGAGAAATCGTGCATAGCTTCTCTTCTATGTCCTTTTTTTATCACTAATTTTACAATCTACTCTTTATTTTTCACTATATTTTCTTTTTCCTTTTACACTTTTTTCTTATGTAAAAAGTCTACTGCACTACCACTGTATACTTTTAAAAGCAGTGTTACTCTATTATAACGCAAAGGTTTAAAAATTAAAAATTAATTTTCCTTTGAAATTTCTCTAGTAGGAACTCATCACAATCACTCCCACCAGAATTGCATTTAATGTATACTTACACGAAAGTGGTACCACTGGCAGAATTGCATTTAATGTATATATACTTACATAAAAATCATTTATTCTTGGAATCTTAATCGATATTAAAAAAAAAAAATAGTTTTAAAATTCCATGTATATATTTTTCCAAATTTCAAAAATAACTTTTAAAACTTAACATAAAATCATTTTCAAATCAACTTTTAAAATTTTATATATAACTTTTTAAATCCTAAATTTAAAAAAAAAAAACATATATTAGAATAAATTATACGTGCAAGTCACATAAAACTTTTCTAGCCATAATAAAAAGGGAGAGGAAAATATCATACGAGGGTTTTTTTTCCCTAAGATTATGAGGTTAATATTGGAAGAAATGAAATTGAATTAAAAAAAGGCAATAAATACTATGAAGATTTAAAAATAAAATATAACACAAAATTTTCAAAATTAACAAAATTATAATGAGATTACATGATTATGAAATGAAATACAAATTTAAAAACTTAACAAATACAAAATCTGAGCAGCAAAAATCTTTTTTTTTTCTCATTTACGATCTCAATAGCAAAAATAAGGAAGATAAATCTTTTTTTTTTCTCATCTAGGATCTCAATACCAAAAATAAGGAAGATATATATATATATATATTTTTTACAGATCAAGGAAGAATATTGAGATTTAATCCAACATGACTACACTAACAACAAGGTCCAAAATGAACACATTTGAAAATTATAGGGATCCTGAAATATGCATTTTTAAAGTACACGATTGAGATAGTACTTAAACCAAAGAAAATTAAAAACTAAGTTCAAATCATAAGGATCAAATTGATGCTAAGTTCAAACCAAATGAACCAAATTGAAACTTTTTTTAAAAAAAAAAATTATAGGGACCAAATTAAATCTCTACCCATACATAGGGACCAAATTGTACTTTTAACCTTTTTACTTTCTTCTTCTTTTCCTTTCCAACCAACACACAAATAAAAAAAGTTATGTTAATTTTAGTTCTTAGTCTAACAAAGATAAAAAAAGTCCGTTTGGTAACCATTTGGTTTTTTACTTTTGATTGTTGAAAATTAAGTCGATAAATACTACTTTCACCTATGAGTTTTCTTATTTTGTTATCTACCTTTTACTTATGTTTTAAAAAACCAAGCTAAGATTTGAAAACGAAAAAAAAAAATAGTAGTTTTCAAAAACTTGTTTTTGTTTTTTGAATTTGGCTACGAATTCAAATGTTAAACTCATCGTAGAGAAATGATGAGAAGATAAGCACAACTTCCAAAAATAATATGGTTATCAAATAGGACATTGGTTTTTAGTTTTGGTTTTTGAAAATTAAGCTTATAGACTCTCACTCATAAGGTTTTTTTTTCCTTTATTATCTACCTTGTAAAAAAAGTCAAAATTCAAATCAAGTTTTGAAAACTAAAAAATTTAGTTTTTAAAAACTTGATTTTGTTTTTAAATTTGGATAAGAATTCAAATGTTTCTTTGAGAGATGTGGAAATCATAGTAAAGAAATTATGAGAAAATAAATGTATAATTTTCATATGTATGTAAACTTACATGAAAACTAAAAGGTTATTCATGTTGTAAAATTGAGAGGCGAAACCGGGCACCAAAACTTTACCAAAACATATAATAATAATAATAATAAATAATAATAATAATAATAATAATAATAATAATACAAGTGTAGTATATATATATATAATATAAACAAATAATACAAGTGGAGTATATATATATAATATAAACAAAAATAGGGATTTATGGCAAATTAAAAGCAAATGAAATTAGAGAGGTTTCTTTTCCAAATATCTATATCTTTATTTATCCACCAAAAACCACTATTTATAGGCAATTTGGAGAGCATGATGTGGTACATTTGGACACCAATCTATGGCCTTTGTTGGACACATAGAAGACACTTTGGCTATGGAGAAAATGCCACTTGGCATGGATATTAAGTGGGCATGTGGAATGGGCATTTACATGTGCCATATTTACAATACTCCCCCTTAAATGCCCATTTATATAAAATATGCCTCGTTAAAACCTTACTAGGGAAAAATCCAATGGGAAAAAACCCTAGTGAAGGAAAAAGAGTACATATTTTATATAGTTTACTATAATACATTCACTCCCCCTCATGGAGACATCACTTAAAGTCTTTGAGTCGCCGCATTTCAATGCTATATACTAATATATCGAAGGTTGCAGTTGGTAATGCCTTTGTAAATAAGTCAGTCAGGTTATCTTTTGAACAAATTTGTTGTACAGTGATATCGCCATTTTCTTCAAGATCATGAGTATAGAAGAGCTTTGGTGAGATATGCTTTGTTCTATCTCCTTTGATATATCCTCCCTTGATTTGAGCTATACATGCTGTGTTGTCTTCGTATAACATCGTTGGAAGAGGTTTACTTGAAGACAAGTCACATGTCTCATGAATGTGTTGTGTCATCGATCTTAGCCATACACATTCTCGACTTGCTTCATGAATAGCGAGGATTTCAGCATGATTTGAAGAAGTGGCCGTTATAGTCTGTTTCACTGATCGCCACGATATAGCAGTTCCTCCACATGTGAATAGATAACCTGTTTGAGATCTAGCTTTGTGTGGATCAGATAGATAACCAGAATCTGCATAACCAACTAGATCATATTTTGATTTGTTAGAATAAAATAAACTCATATCAATTGTCCCTCGAAGATATCGGAGTACATGCTTAACTCCGTTCCAATGTCTTTTTGTAGGACATGAACTATATCTAGCTAATAAATTTACTGAAAATGCAATATCTGGTCTTGTGTTATTAGCCAAATACATAAGTGCACCAATTGCACTAAGATATGGTACTTCAGGACCAAGTAGTTCTTCATTGTCATCTCGAGGTCGAAATATATCTTTCTTTATATCCAGTGAACGAACTTCCATTGGAATGTTCAATGGATGTGCTTTATCCATATAGAATCTTTTTAAGATTTTCTCTGTATAAGTTGATTGATGAATAAATATCCCATCTGCTAAATGTTCAATTTGCAAACCAAGGCAAAATTTTGTTTTTCCAAGATCTTTCATCTCGAATTCTTTCTTAAGATATTCTATTGCATTGGATAACTCTTCAGGAGTTCCAATTATATTTAAGTCATCAACATATACAGTTATAATAGCAAATCTTGACTGAGTTTTCTTTATAAAAACGCACGGACATATTGGATTATTTTGGTATCCTTCTTTCAACAGATATTCACTCAGGCGATTATACCACATTCGTCCTGATTGTTTTAATCCATATAATAATCTCTGTAACTTTATTGAATACAATTCCCGAGAACTTGATTCATATGTTTCTGGTATTTTAAATCCTTCCGGGATTTTCATATAAATGTCATTATCGAGAGATCCATATAAATACGCCGTGACTACATCCATTAGATGCATATCAAGCTTTTCATATACAGTCAGACCAATCAAATATCTTAGCGTTATTGCATCCACCACAGGAGAATATGTCTCCTCATAATCAATACCAGGCCTTTGCGAGAATCCTTGTGCAACAAGTCTCGCTTTATATCTTGTGATTTCATTCTTTTCATTTCTTTTCCTTACAAATACCCATTTATATCCCACAGGTTTGACGTTTTCCGGTGTTGGGACTACTGGTCCAAAAACCTCACGTTTTGAAAGTGAGTTCAACTCTGCTTGGATTGCTTCTTTCCACTTCGGCCAATCCTTTCTACGTTGACATTCTTTGATAGATTTTGGGTCAAAATCGTCACTTTCATGAATAATATCGTGAGCAACATTATAAGAAAAAATGTTGTCAATAATGATATCATTTCGGTTCCATCTCTTTCCTGTTGTAACATAATTTATAGAAATTTCATTATTATCCTCAAGCGTTTGATTTTCACCAATACTCTTTTGAGTAGTTGTATTCTGGATTTCTTCTGGAACATCCATACCTTTTATTGAATCATTTTGATTCTCAACTACTTTTCTTTTTCGAAGATTTTTATCTTTAGAACCTATTGGTCTACCACGCTTCTGGCGTGCTCCAGACTCATTATTGACAACTTGTTCCTTTAAGATATCAATTTTTGATGGAGCATTTGCAGCTGGTATATATGATTTAGTCACACTTTTAATATCTGTGAATGCATATGGTAGTTGATTTGCTATATTTTGCAAATGAATTATCTTTTGAACTTCAAGTTCACATTGATTTCTACGAGAATCTAAATGAGATAATAACGATGCATTCCATGTAATTTCTTTTTCCAACTTCTTAATTCCTCCCCCTAATGTTGGAAAATTTGTCTCATTAAAATGACAATCAGCAAATCGTGCAGTAAATACATCACCCGTCAGGGGTTCAAGATATTTAATAATTGATGGGGAATCAAAACCAACATATATTTCTAACCTCCTTTGAGGACCCATCTTAGTACGTTGTGGTGGAGCAATCGGTACATATACTGCACATCCAAAAATTCTTAGATGGGAAATATTTGGCTGCTGGCCATAAGCTAATTGCATTGGGGAGTATTTATTATAAGCTACTGGCCTAATACGTGCCAGTGATGCAGCATGCAAAATAGCATGACCCCATACCGATGTAGGAAGTTTAGCTTTCATAAGCAATGGTCTTGCAATTAGTTGCAGACGTTTTATAAATGATTCTGCTATACCATTTTGTGTATGAACGTGAGCTACAGGATGTTCAACACTTATCCCAATTGACATACAATAATTTTTAAAAGTTTGGGATGTAAATTCACCAACATTATCAAGTCGAATGGTCTTAATTGTATTATCAGGAAATTGTGCTTTTAACTTAATTATTTGAGCAAGTAATCTTGCAAATGCAAGATTTCGACTTGATAATAAGCATACATGTGACCATCTGCTGGATACGTCAATTAATACCATAAAATATCTAAATGGACCACTTGGTGGGTTAATAGGTCCACAAATATCACCTTGAATTCGCTCTAAAAATGCAGGTGATTCAATCCCCACTTTAGCTGGTGATGGTCTAATAATTAATTTCCCTTGAGAACAAGCATCACATGACAACTCATTGGATTGAAGAATCTTCTGGCTCTTTAAAGGATGTCCATGTGAATTCTCAATAATTTTTCTCATCATTATTGACCCTGGATGACCCAATCGATCATGCCAAACACTGAATATTTCTGGATTCATGAACTTCGGGTTCATTATTGCATAACTTTCGATTACTCGTATATGAGTATAGTATAATCCAGAAGAAAAAGCAGGCAGTGTTTCTAATATACGTTTTTCATGTAAAACAATAGATGTTATATAGAGACACTCTATATTATTTTTACAATCAGTTTCAACATGATAATTATTTTCACGTATATCTTTAAAACTTAATAAGTTTCTTTTTGATTTGCTAGAGAACAGAACATTATTAATTGTAAATCTTGTTCCTCTAGGCAAAATAAAGTTTGCTTTTCCAAAACCTTCAATCAGATTTGCAGAACCTGATATAGTATTGACTTTTGCTTCCAGCATTGTCAATCTAGTAAAATATTTTCTATTTATGAGTATCGTGTGCGTAGTTGCGCAGTCTGCCAGACATAAATCCTCATTGCTCATTTTCGAGTTACTCAACATATTGAAATTGTTCATATTTCTTCATTGAAAAGAAAAGAAAAACGATTACAAAGAGTCTTAAATATATATACAAACAAAACAACAACAAAAACATACTAAACAGTATTTAATTATATATTTTCATACAAATCATCCTCTACTTGTTTGATTGCATCAATTCTCTCTCCAGGAGATTCAAAATAATCAACTACATCAAGATGCATCATATTGGAGGGGTCAAACACATCATCTTCTTGAATGGCAAGATTTACCTCCACATTCTTTCATTTTCCTTTTTCCTTCAGGGAAGCTTGATAGAGATCAACAAGGTGTTTTGACGTACGACAGGTACGTGACCAGTGCCCAGCCATTCCGCACCGGAAACATTTATGTTCATCACCTTTCGAACTTCTATCTTTTGGAGCCTTTCCTTTATGATCATCACTTCGTGTGGGTTTCTTAAAATTATAATGCCCACCACGAAAATAGGTATTTCTTCCTCTACTGCGGTCCCGACCTTGACCACGACCACGACCTCAACCACGGTTATTAAAATTCACAGCATTCACTTCAGGGAATGGTGTTGCTCCAGTTGGTCGGGATTCGTGATTTTTCATCAATAACTCGTTATTTTGTTCAGCAACGAGAAGACATGAGATAAGTTCAGAATATTTTGCAAAACCCTTCTCCATATTGCTGCTGCAGGAGCATATTCGACACATGAAAAGTGGAAAATGTCTTCTCTAACATATCAACATCAGTAATCTTTTCTCCGCATAATTTTAATTTTGAACTAATTCTGAAGAGTGCGGAATTATACTCACTTACTGATTTAAAGTCCTGCAACCTCAGGTGCATCCAATCATAACGAGCTTTTGGAAGAATAACTGTTTTTTGATGAGCGTACCTTTCTTTCAAACCTTGCCATAGAACGTAGGGATTTTTTATTGTAAGATACTCCATTTTCAATCCCTCGTGAAGATGATGGCGAAGGAAGATCAGGGCTTTTGCTTTTTCTTGATTTGATGCATCATTTCCTTCTTTAATTATTTCTCCAAGATTCATAGAATCTAAATGGACCTCAGCGTCAAGGACCCATGACAAGTAGTTATTTCCATTAATATCCAGGGCCGCAAATTCTAGCTTTGTAAGGTTTGCCATAATAACACTATCAAAATAATAATATATATTCATATTAGAAATTTAACATAAACCAAATGCGTAAAAATGGCTTACCAATAAGACTTACCTTTAGCGGGAAAAATGACAGAGATTCGTGCTGATAACGTGTTGTAAAATTGAGAGGCGAAACCGGGCACCAAAACTTTACCAAAACATATAATAATAATAATAATAATAAATAATAATAATAATAATAATACAAGTGTAGTATATATATATAATATAAACAAATAATACAAGTGGAGTATATATATATAATATAAACAAATAATACAAGTGGAGTATATATATATAATATAAACAAAAATAGGGATTTATGGCAAATTAAAAGCAAATGAAATTAGAGAGGTTTCTTTTCCAAATATCTATATCTTTATTTATCCACCAAAAACCACTATTTATAGGCAATTTGGAGAGCATGATGTGGTACATTTGGACACCAATCTATGGCCTTTGTTGGACACATAGAAGACACTTTGGCTATGGAGAAAATGCCACTTGGCATGGATATTAAGTGGGCATGTGGAATGGGCATTTACATATGCCATATTTACAATAATTCACATATTTAGTTGTTATTTAATATTTTCTTCATTTAAAAAATTACTGTTGTAGATTTGTATTAATTAATTAGAATATTTTCCTTATTAATTATATTTTAATCTAATTAGTCAATCTTCCTTTTCTAATAAAAAGGTTTCTCATAGATGAAGTCTTTTAGGGACAGTTTGTTTTTAGGGAACTATGATTTCTGGCATCTTCAGATACCTAGAATCTTAAATGTCCGGAATTTTAGATGTCCGGTATCTTTAGATTACCATGTTTGTTTTACAGGAAAATTTATAAAGATGTTTGAGAATATTTAGATAGTCATGTTTGTTTTGCATGTCTTAAGATTATGTGTTGTACCAATAATGTCCTTGCTAACCTGTACATAATTTAATTATTAGTTTAATATAATTAAATTGATATCACATGCATTTTGGTGTTGTTAATTTAATATTATATTTGTATATCAATTTATTTTATACTAATATTTATGTGTTATTTTGTAGAACAAATTAATTTATATTAGTTTGATATTTTTATAAAATATTTAATATTAAATATTAATTCAATTTTAAATCAACTTTATTTTATATCTAAATGTAAAATATAAATATATCTAACTACATATGATCGTTTATTAGTGCATAAATTCATTAATTTATTTTTGAATAAAAATAAAAATGTAAAATAAAGAAAATTAATAAGGGGCAAATATGTTATTAGCGGATGCCCTCAACATGGGAATCTTAAAAATCCATGTTTCAAAAGGGCATCTAAATTTAACCAGATGCCCCTCGAATGGGCATCGTAGGATACCCGGACATCTTGATATGCCAAGGTATCTTGCATTCCTACAAAACAAATAAAGTAATCCAGATGCCCATTCCATGAGAATCTTATATTACCACGAAACAAACGGCCCCTTAGAGTATGGATGCTTTTTTTTTCTTTTTTTTTTTTGTAAATTTTGTTGTATTATATTCACATATGTAACTGGTTCATAGGTTGAATAAGAGACAAATTTTGTATAAAAAATGAATAAGAGAAAATTTTATATTAAAAAATTAATAAGAGAAAATTTTATATAAAAAATTAATAAGAGAAAATTTCTTTTTAAAACCACATGCTATCCAAGCATTCTCTCATCATTGTTATTCACTCAAACCTCCTCCCAAAAATACCCTCTAAGTTTGTTCCTGGTTAAACTCCAATCTCTTTTAAAAATCCTCGTAACTTTGCTCCAACAATATTTTTCATGTATTTCAATTTTTTGTTGTGTATGTTTAAAATAATTTTGACAATGCATTTTAAAATCTAAATCTAATTTCGTTAATTTTGAAAACAATTATGAAAAGCAATTTTATTTTTTGAAATTAAAGTTTACTTTTAGTTTTAGGTTTTTTTTCTTCATTAGTGTAAAATGTATTTTATCATTTTCAAAAGTGATTTACTAAAGAGGATGATAGGTTGGGGGTTAGATGGGGAGATTTTAATGGTAGCTAGAGAGAGATTTAAGGATCTATTAGACACAAAATTGAAAAGTTTGTAGACCTATTAGACACTCTTGAAAGTTCATAGACCAAATAGACATAAATTTAAATACTAAACTTGTAATTTAAACAATAAAAAAAGAAACATTAAACAAAATTTTAAACAGTAATGAATATATTTTAAGGATAAAAAAAGAAATAAATTTTAATTTGAGATATTGATCACGTGTTTTTAGATACCAAAATATTCTAATAATGTTAGGCATTAAAATCTACCAAATATATATAAATTTATAAAACCTCTGTAAATCAAAATTATTGAATTTTTAAGATTTTATATTTCAAATATTTGTTCTTATATATGGAAATGCACTACTGTTTTAAGATATCAATAGCTGTAATTTATGTTTCATTAGCTTTATATATATATATTATTTTTAAAAATTTTAAAACAGGTATACACTAAGCGCACTATACTCGAAATAACCCTAAATTTATAAAAGAAACAGAAATTCTGGTGTACGAGTTCTTTCCAAAACCATATTGAGTGGCTATAAGTTTACATATTTTCAACTTTAATCTTTTTGGATAATTTGAAAATTTTCTCTTACAATTTTACCCTTCATTAATACTTTCATCCATACTTATTGATCTATTTTTATTATTAATTTGTTTAAATTAAACATATATCATGTAAGGTAAAATTTATTGATCTATTTTTTTTTCTTTCTAAATAATAGGTGGCATGCAAAATGAGGGTATATTTGTAAATGATCTTCAAAAATGGATTTCTAAATTTAATTGCCAGACAAAAATGTAAAATTGGATCTATTTGGACAAAATTGAAATATGAATCCCCAATAAGACCCATCTATGTAGTTATTTCTAAATATGTAAAAAAAAATCCTAAACCCTAGATTATGCACACTAAAGTCCAAACCTTGAATATGGAAAAAAAAATTATAAACTCTAAATATGAAAACTAAAATTTTATACCCAAAATTAAAACCTCTAGAACTCTAAAGCCTTAAACCCTATAAAATAATACAAATGTGAAAACAAAATACAGGAAAAAGAGAGTAAAAGTATGATAAAAAATAATTAAAACAATCCAATGATAATAATCTAATTTATAGACCGTTGGCATATATAAATTACAAAGAACACTTTTTTTTTTTTGAATTCAACAGCATTTGGAGTAGTATTTAATAAAATTTAAATTGATGGTTGAAAATTTTAGAATTATATATATACATATTTAATATCAATTTAGCAAAAAAAAAAAAAAAAAAGAATAAATAAGACAAAGCATGAAAGGTACTCTATTGAAATTCAAGACATTACTTAAAAAGATCTTTTAAAGGTTAAAGAGTAGAAGTGAAACTTTTTGAATGATAGTGCATAATTAATACTAACCTAAGATTTTGGAGGCATTTTTAATAATCTAGCCTTAAACTTTTTAGTTGTGCCACTCTTCTTTTCCTTTTTCTTTTTAAATTCAATTTATTTTTAATTCCATAGTCAAGTTTATATTTGTTTTCCTTTATTTTTATTATAAAATTTTAAACATCAATTTAGAAAGCATTGTTTTTGTCATCTATTTAATATTTAAAAAATGGATTGTTAATTAAGATTTTCTTAATTAAAGATTATTCTTGTATATTTGTGTTAATTAATAATTAGAATATTATCCTTACTAGACTTTAATCTCTTTCCTTTTCTAATCAAATTTTTTTTTCTCGTAGGCATTTAAAAAAAAAAAAATCATAGATGAAGCCTTTTAGATAATGGTTGATTATTTATTTATTTATTTGTATTATATTTAGGTATACATGTAATTGATTCATAGGTAGAATAAGAGAAAACTTTGTAAAAAAGAAATAAATAAGAGAAAATTTCTTTTTAATGTATACTTACGAGAAAGTGGTACCACTTGCAGAATTGCATTCAATGTATATATACTTACATAAAAATCATTTATTCTTGGAATCTTCATCGATATTAAAAAATACAAAATAAAAAAAAATAGTTTTAAAACTCCACGTATATATTTTTCCACATTTCAAAAATAACTTTTAAAACTTAACATAAAATCATTTTCAAATCAACTTTTAAAATTTTATATATAACTTTTTAAATCCTAAATTAAAAAAAAAAAACATATATTAGAATAAATTATACGTGCAAGTCAGGTAAAACTTTTCTAGCCGGAATAAAAAGGGAGAGAAAAATATGATACGAGGGTTTTTTTTCCTAAGATTACGAGATTAATATTGGAAGAAATGAAATTGAATTAAAAAAGGCAATAATACTATGAGGATTTAAAAATAAAATATAACACAAAAATTTTCAAAATTAACAAAATTAGAATGCGATTACATGATTATGAAATGAAATACAAATTTAAAAACTTAACAAATACAAAATCTGAGTAACAAATTTTTTTTTCTCCTTTACGATCTCCATAGCAAAAATAAGGAAGATATATATATATTGCAGATAAAGGAAGAATATTGGGATTTAATCCGACTACACTAATAACAATGACCAAAATGAACACATTTTAAAATTACAGGGATCCTGAAATAGACATTTTTAAAGTACATGATTGAGATAGTACTTAAACCAAAGAAAATTAAAAATTAAGTCAAAATAATAAGGATCAAATTGATGCTAAGTTCAAATCAAATGAACCAAATTGAAACTTTTTTAAAAAAAAAAAAATTATAGACCAAATTAAATCTGTACCCATACATAGGGACCAAGCATTCTCTCATCATTGTTATTCACTCAAACCTCCTACCAAAAATACCCTCTAAGTTTGTTCCTGGTTAAACTCCAATCTCTTTTAAAAATCCCCGTAACTTTGCTCCAACAATATTTTTCATGTATTTCAAATTTTTGTTGTGCATGTTTAAAAATAATTTTGACAATGCATTTTAAAATCTAAATCTAATTTCGTTAATTTTGAAAACAATTATGAAAAGCAATTTTATTTTTTGAAATTAAAGTTTACTTTTAGTTTTAGTTTTTTTTTCTTCATTAGTGTAAAATGTATTTTATAGTTTTCAAAAGTCATTTACAAAAGAAGATGATAGGTTGGGGGTTAGATGGGGAGATTTTAATGGTAGTTAGAGAGATTTAAGGATCTATTAGACACAAATTGAAAAGTTTGAAGATCTATTAGACACTCTTGAAAGTTCATAGACCAAATAGACATAAATTTAAAGACTAAACTTGTAATTTAAACAATAAAAAAAAAAAAGAAACATTAAACAAAATTTTAAACAGTAATAAATATATTTTAAGGATAAAAAAGCAATCAATTTTAATTTGGGTTTATTTATTTATTTTTTTTTTATTATTATTTCTCTTCCTTTTCTGCCCAGATTTCTTAGATTCCCTAAATTAGATTTAGGAAAATTTTGAATAGAGAGTTAATAAAAATTCCTATTATCAAGAATGGCCACATGAATGATGAATCAATATTTTACCAAATAATTTTTAAGTGAAATTTCAAACAATTATATCCCTATTGTCGATTCTCTCTCCTAAATTAATAAATATAATTATTATGTATTTTTAGTTCACTTATAGATAATATTGACTATGGACTAACTAATATATTGCAAGATCTCACCATTTTAGCTATTAGTTTTCAAATATTCCTCAAATTATTCTCTAAAATTATTCTCCCAAATTACCTCTTTACGTACACAATGAATGACTATTCTGACCAGTATTTTTCATGCTTCATCTCCTCCATTAGCATTTTTTCTTTCCTCCTCCCGTTTTCGTCTTTCAATAACAAAAAATTCTTCATTTTCTTCGTTCATTTTGTACGTTAAACAATATTTCATTGTCGTATACAACATGTGATTCTCACTATTTGCAGCAGTGTCATTCACTTCAAATCACCATTGTAGGTTACATCAACATTTTTTTTACCATTTTTCACAGCCAATGGGTACATTTATTTCACTAATTAATATCATATTCATTTCAATATTTTCATCCCAATTACAGATATAATATTTACTAATTGATATACATAAATTTCTGGTTTGAAGTATATGATGTATACGTACTTATATTGTAAGATTGAGATAACCATTTTCACTGTATAATAATCTCAAATTCGAATATACCATAGATTAGTATGTGATATATGGATTTCTTCTCTACAATATATGTCGTATGGGTATATTCCTGATATTCATATTATACAATATATGATGTTTATATATATACAATATATTACATGATATAGATGGATATACATTATTCAATATACGATTTTTACATATATTTCTATTTTACAATTAGGAACCCATGTTGTTAACAAAATGCTTTGTTATTCTCATATAGAAATATATCATATGTTAAGGATATATATATAAGTATATATATTATACATTAGATTATATATATATATACTATCTAATATGCTCCTTTTTATAAAAGAAACATAAATTCTAGTGTACGAGTTCTTTCCAAAAACCATATTTCACTAGTGGCTATAAATTTATATATTTTCAACTTTAGACCTTTTGGAGAATTTAAAATTTTTATTTTACAATTTTACCCTTCATTAATGCTTTCATCTATATTTATTGATCTAATTTTATTATTAATTTGTTTAAATTAAACATATATCATTTAAGGTAAAATTTATTGATCTATTTTGATCTATTTTTTTTTTCCTTTCTAAATAATAGTTAGCATGCAAAATGAGGGTATAAGAAAATGAAAAACATAAGAAAATGCAGAAGTTTATATACATATGTAATTTTGCCTATGATCATCATCCATTTCTGGTTGGTTGTACATTTGATCCACTACTACAAATTTGACTTTACATGATAGTGAAACACCGTAAAAAAGGTATTTCTTGACATTTTTTTAGTCATTGAATCGACCCTCAAGAAAACTCAATATATGATAGTTCGAAGAAAATCGTCACCAATATATCTATTACGATAGTTAAAAATTGTCAAACCTCTAATTTTTTTTGACATATTTTTAACGTCATACTAATTTGTTTAATGAAAATTCTACAGTATTATCAAAAAATTAATAAAAACTATATTACTGTCATTACTGTCAAGATATATATATATATATATATATATATATATTTTCCTTTTGTGGTTCATGAGAATTGAGAACATGTTTCATATGCATTTGGATTTTGTAAAAGGGGTCAGAGAAATGTTGGAAATTTGGAAGTTCCTTCTCCAAAATTTTAAAATATAAAGCAAAAGAAAAAAGGAATAAAAGAAAGAAGAGGGAGTTTTCTATTTTTATAGAACTTTTCACATCCGTGAGAGAGAGAGAGTTTCCATCGTTCACAAAATTAAAAATGAAAATGACTAATTAAATTTAAAAAATGAAATAAAAAACTTTAAGATACAAATAGTAGAACAGAGAACTTACAAGAGATAGAGATATAGAATTTGAAAATATGGCAAAAAGGAAAAAAAGGAATACGAATATACGGGAGAGATTTTTTTTTTGGGGGATAAATAGGAGATCAAATCAAATCTAAAAGAAATTAGAGAAATGTTTGCGGATTCAATTTTTGGATTTGTTCAATTTTAATGACAAATATGAAAAAAAATTCTAAAATAAATTATGGCTAAAAGAAAGAATGAATGTGAGATAAAATTAAAAAAAAAAAAAAAAAAAACTAACTAGATTTACTCGGACAAGTAAATAAGTGGTATGTATTTTGAAATGGCAAGTAAATTTGTCATTATTTTGTAGAAACCATGTTGACCGATTTTTGCTTGATTTCCAAGGAAAGAATCATTGCCTTTGTAGAAACCATCTTCACTGGTTTTTTTGTTGATTTCGAAGGAAAGACATCATTGCCTTTTTAAAAAAAATATTATTTATTTTATTTGATCTTTTCACTTCTCTCTTTTGTCTTTTTCTCCTCACGAATTTCAAATCTCTCTCTTTCTTGCGTTCCCTCACTTCTCATTTCAGTTTTCTCCGGTTATTGTAAACTTAAAAAAAAAAAAAAGAAGAAAGAAAAAAACATGTTGGCGCCGTCCGCAACCCCTGCCACCTGCTCCCATTAATTGATGGCGCCGCCTGCCACCTGCTTAAAAAAAAAGAAAGAAGAAAAAGAAAGAAGAAGAAAAAGAAAGAAGGAGACGATGAGATTTTGAGATCACAAGCCTCCCTCCAAAATATTTTCTATATATTACCTCTCTCATTTCTCTCCTTCTATAGTTCTATCCCATGCGCACTTTATACTTCGAAAATGCCTTTCGATGCTTTAGAAATCTTGAATCATCAGTTGGACTATTTTGATGTAGTCCGAAAACAAGCCATGCTCGAGCTAATTGAAAGTGAGAAAGCTGCTCAAAGTGCTGCCATCAAATACCAAGATTTTCTTATGCGCTTGAGTGCAACCAAGCGAAAAATCGATGCATTATTTGGAGAGCTGCGTAATAAGGGAGAAGACAAAAACAATAGGCTCCGTCTGTCTCTGGATGATGGATCTGGAGAATCGAGCAAAACAACCGATCCTTGATCCAACAAGGTGGGAGGGAGACCTTCATGTGTTTTTCTCTTTTCTTTTGTTAGGGTTCATGTGGTAGGAAACTCACCATCCACTCTTCCTCCATATTTTTTTGTATTTTGGATATTCATGTTTTTTTACTATATCCATTACCTATTATTTTGTAGTTTCTCAAGTTATGGTTTTTATTGTTTTTATTGTTGTTATTTTCTCTCTCTCTCTTCTTCTTTCTTCTCCACTTTTCATCCATCCTCTCGTGGACATTTCTAACTCAACAAAGAGAGTCGCAAAATTAAGTACAAAATCTAACGAACAGTAATATAGTTCATCTCTTTTCAAAATAATAATAATAATAAATTAACATAATCTGTCTAAATAAGAAATCATTTACTTTTAAACATTTATTAATTAAATTAATTTATTAGGAAGATTTCTTTTTATATATGTATTTTTTTAATTTAATATAGTGCAAGGAATTATGACTAAATGGATATCGAAATTCTGAAATCAAATCTTCACCATTATATAAGGGGTAGTTAGTTTTTTTCTTCCTTTTTTTTTTTTTTCATGTTGAATTGAGATTTTTCAGTTATTGTTGTGAACAATCACAAATAAACTCACTGCTTCTTTACCAAACACATACACTATACAATATCAACTAAATCAATTCAAGAACCCAATGATTTTGCCAAAAACAAATATTAAAGGCTGGGCTTAAAAGCTGAAGAAGAGAAAAAAGCTTTATTACTTGGGCTCAACTCAATAACCCCATTCACAACAATAATATAAGCCCAGCCCAACTTCGAATTAAATCCCAGCTTCACATGACTTGAGTCAAAACTAAATCAACAGTTATCCCCCTTTTTTTTTTAATTTACCATTTGAAATTTCTATTCATAAATTTGTCATTTTGGATTTTTCTATAAAAAAAATCATTAGCAAAAAATTCTAACAACATTAAAATAGTAATAATAACATCCAAAAATAATGTCCATTCTTTTGAAAACAATTCTAAAAAGTTCTAATTTTCGAAATTAATTTTTTTTTTCACTAGAGTAAAATGACTAAGAGGGAGGGTATTGTTAATTACATTCTCTAGGCAAAATATTAAACCAAGTGCATAAATTTTAGTAAACAAATTTTTTTAAACTGCAGAAATTATATCCTTTGCAGGAATTTACGAAGTTGCCGCCGCTCTTTCAAAGACCACTCCCATGCAAATGCTTCAGATTTTGCCCCATTTTTATTGCGAAATGTACATGTGGTATATTGTGAGTGGTCGACTGTTCACTCTTTGTTTTAATATTTTAACAATATTTTTGGTTTTTTCAACCAATGCAATGACGGCACGTGGCCAACGGCTCTATTCTCCCAGAGATAATTATTCCATACACCGGGAATCTATTTTGAATGATTTTAGCTAAAAAATTTATGTTAAAAAAAAACGACTAAACATTTTATATTTTATGTAAAATATCCAAAATTTGAAGACAAAGGATATGCAAAATATATACTCCGACTATATTACGTAATTATTAAACATATATTCATAAATGATAATAGGATGTGAAAGCAATTAATTGATGAAGAAAAGATACTTCGATGAGTAATGATAGTATGAAATGCAAAAAAAAATATATATATATATATAATACTTTGTAATTTAATTCAAATAAAGAGATCATAGCCAACAACATAGTAAAAAAACATAATAGGAAAAATCAAAGAGTCAAAGTACCTAATAGATGGAAAGAGATAAATAAAAAAAATTATAAATAAAATAAGAGATGAATAAAAATGACCTCAACCATTAAAATTTCGTATCCTTAATTTTTTTTTGTAAATTCTATTGTGATACATTTACTTGAAATTAGTTCGTGGGTAGAATAAGAGAAAAATTATTTTTAAAAACTAGCTCAACTGGTTAAGATATTATGTTAGAAGCTCGAATCTCCACTCATTGTTGTAAAAAAATAAAATAAAATAAATAAATATATATATATATATAATATTAAGAAGAAGAGAATTTTGGCCATTTTTGCTAAATGGGTCTAAATAAAGACCCATTTTAGTAGTTCACCTAATAAAAATAGCATAACATCCATTTGGGCTCATTTATGTAGACCAATGGCCCACCAACTAAAGTCCATACCCCTTTTCTCCAAGCCCAGATGTAAATCCAGAGTTTGTTATGAGCTTCTAATCTTCACAAGCCACAGGGCCAAATCGCCCATTTCCTTCTAATTTTCCAGCAAAATTTGTCGATCATCAATCAATTCACAGCCACCGAGTAGCATTCTTCAATTTGATAGTTGAGAATCTTGTATCAGCTAGGCTTATCCATGGCGTCTACAATTCTGAAGCGAGTTAGTGCCTCTGCAATGAGCTCACTAGTTGAATCTATGCAAATCGGAGCTTCATCATGAGCCTTTGCGACGGTTGGGGTCGAGACTGACATCGTCTCCGCCGCACCGGATGTTGCTCTCTAGAAAGCTCGAAGCTGGGACGAAGGCGTCTCCTCCAAGTTCTCGACGACTCCGCTTAAAGACATTTTCAATGTCCATTCTTAGATTGTTCATAGTTTTTGAAGTGTTCTTGTGCTTTTTAAGTCAAAATCTTGATTGTTTGAGAAATTAATGCTTTAAAGGCCACATTTGAGCTTAATGTTTTGTGAATGATAATTTTAGGGTATTTAGTCTTTTAGCTTATTGATTCATTGGTCATGATATTTCAGGGCAAGGAGGTCATCATCTTTGGGCTTCTTGTAAATCGATCTATTCAGTATTTTACGATTGTACATATGCTATGGAAATGATGAATTCTGTACCAATTAGTTCCCGATGTATATGTGCAGTGGCGGATCCAAGAATTTTATACAGGGGCACAATATACATACAAATTCAATAAAAAAAATCTATAATGAAATTTAAAAAAAGATGCATGACTTCATAAATGAACTAATTTAATACATAATACATTATAATTGTCATCTACGAGTTTTCATGTTCTAAAATTGATCCATGATAATTTTATTATCTAACTTGTCAAATAAATATTTTGAAATATATGCTATGAGACAATCATTCATCCATTGATCTCCCATTTGATTACGCAATCGAGTCTTCAATATATTCATGGCAGAAAGTTTTATTTCTACAGTAACTGTTGCAACAGGTAAGATCAACGTCAAGGTGAGCAATTAATAAACTAATGAATAGACCTTATCTCTATTTGTCATGACCATTTTTACTGCAAGATCACTGATGCTTTTTAGTTCAACAAATGAGTAAAAAAGCAATTTAGTACTCGGATTTATGCAATAGCAATTTAGTACTTGTTTCAGTGAAATGATTATTCAACTCTTGAAGTTCTATATCAATGATTATATAAAAAACTTCAATACGATAATGATGCAAATTTGTAATTGGTTGAGATTTTCTCCTTTGTTGTCCTCGAGTAAAAAACATATCATCCATCTTAAGAACTTGAATATCATGGCTATTGAATAAATTAGACACTACATCTAAGAACAAATCCTAGCTAGACTCCCTCGTAGTTTGCAACATTTCTTTGCAAATTTTGACTAAATTAATTGCATTCACAATGTCCTGATTTTTTCTTTGTAATGCTTGGGATGACTCTTTTATGATCCCCAAGATTATTTTCATAAAATGTATATGAAAAACAAAGTCAAATGATTGGATCGAACTGATTAGAGTCTCTGCTTCATATTTTTGTTATGAATTTGATCCACCTTGTACAATTGCCTTAAGTACATCAACTACTGATGAGAATATTGTAATAAAACTCGTTAAAGTATTGTAATGCAATCCCCACCGTGTATCTCCTGGCCGTTTAATCATTGTCTCTTGATTTAAACCTCGACCACTTGATAGTTCACCATTATTTAAAGCTTTAAAAATTTCTTGTGATATGTTTCTCTCGTAGAATATCTTGACGTTTTGCTAATGCCTCAATAACATTCACCACATTTGTAACAATAAAAAAAAAAGACCAACAATTTCCACATGATTTTTTGTAGTAGCTTTAAGAGCTAATTGAAGCTGATGAGAAAAACAATGAATGTAAAAAGCACATTCATTTTCTTTCAAATAAGTACTTTTAATCCATTGAACTCACCTTGCATATTACTTGCACTATCATATCTTTGTCCTCGCAAACTAGCAATGGTCAACCCATGTTGAGAAAAAAAAAATCCATTAATAGCTTCCTTAAGTGATAGAGCACTTGTATTAGCGACATGTATTATTCCTACAAATTGTTCCATCACATGACCTTTATCCCATATTAGGGGTGTTCATCGGTCGGTCGGTGTCAGTTTTTAGGTAAAACCGCCGCCGACCACCGACATGTCAATTTTCGTCGGTCGGTTTTCAACGATTTTTGAAAGGTTGGTGACGCCGACCGACCAACAACACGGTCGGTCGATCGGTTTTAGTCGGTTTTATGATTATAGCGAACTGAACAAAAAATAAGAGAAGAAATGGAAAAAAGAAAAAGAAAAAAATGGAAGATGTTGAGATTGAGAAGGAAATGGAGAATAAAAGGAAAAAAAAAAAGAGAAGATAAAAGAAGAGAAAGGAAGAAGAGGGGTGAAGGGAGGAAGGGGCAATGGGGTGACCGGAGGGAGGAAGGGGCCGGTGAAGTCATCTCTTTTTCTCTCACTTTTTTCATTTTCGTGTTAGAGCTTTAGAGGAAAGAAAATGGGGAAAAAAGGAGTGGGGAGGGGGAGAGGAGAGAGGAAAGAATGGGAAAAAGAAAATGTATATTTGGGACATTGTGCATAAGTATTAAGTGGAGTGAGAAAAGTCAAAAAAAAATTATATTTTTAAAACCAACAGTGGTTTTGAAAAAACCGTGGGCGCCCCTCATTAATAAATGGAATAATGTGTTTTACGAGGGGTCATGTGTTTTATTTTTTTTTATTTGTATGTATAATTCGGTCGGTCGGTCGGGTTTTTCGATTTTGTTACTCCGACCGACCGACTGGTCGGTTTTGCATTTTGCAAAACCGACTCCGACCGTCTCACTCTCAAAACCGACCAACCGAAGTTGATTCGGTCGGTCGGGTCGGTTTTCGGAATTCCTTTGAACAACACCCCTATCCCATATCACAATACAATTGACATTTGTTACTTTGAAGATATATCTTTGGATTCATCAATCAAGATAGAAAATGACTTATCACCCATATCTCTTATAACTGCGTTAACAATCTCTAATGCAAAAGAATTCACAATATCTTTTTAAATATCGACTGCAATCAATTTCAAATTATCTGGAGCATTTTTGAAAGTCACAACTTCAATATCCTTATTGTTGTTGCATAACCATTGTAAAAGTTCAAGAAAACTACCTTGATTTTTTGAATCCTCTGTCTCATCATGCCCACAGAATGGAAGCCCTTGGCATGATACTCAACCGTGCTTGATCTGACATCTTATTAAAAAAAGTCTCAATATGTTGCGCTTGTTTCAAAAGAATCTCACATTTCCCCAAGCTTGATTATGTGCACTATTTGGACTACCAACATGAATTTGCAATTTCTCTTTTTTCTTCCAATTAGAAAATCCATTCACTTACAAAACATTCACTTTCTGATTGTTCACTAACTTCTGGTTTGAACAAATAGAAACATAAATAAAATACAACATCTTTTGAAATACTGTATTCTAACCAATTAGAATATTCATCAAACCAAAGTAGATTAAATCGTCTTGACATTGCTCCAAATTTTGTGAATGGAAGATTATGATTACGAGGCTGACAAGGACCTTTTTGTAAATATGCTCTACAAACTTGATCTTGAATATTAGAATTGTAATAAGAAATTTTCATTCTTAGACCAGGATCTGCGGGTAGTTCTCCTAAATTGACTTTTGGATAAGACCTATCAAAATTAGTATTACTTTTCTTTTCTTGAAACGATGACTTTGTTGTTGTTTTTCTTTTATAATATATCTTCATTTTTATTTCGAGTTAACTCTACACAAATATTAATTATAAAAAAAAATAATGACAATTTTCTAGAGTAAAAATTATAAAAACTAAAAGTCTAAAAAGAATTCGAATCTTACTTGTTAATGGTATATTATGTATATCCTGATGAGTAACGAAAAATAGTCCTCCTCGAATTAACTCTGAAATTAATAAAAAATACAATAGAATTGAAAGTAAGAAATTACTTACAAATTATATAATTAAAAAAAATAAATAAATAAATTAAAAAAAAAAGAAAAAAAGAAAAAAAAAGGTGCAAGGGCAAGCTACACAGACAGGAAGTACGGGGGCTGGCCAGATTATTAAAAAAGTCAAAATTTATATTGCATCCCGCCAGTGGCGGATCTACCTTGGGCCGGGGGGCTTGATCCCCCTGAACTTTCCAACCTTTTTAAATTATATGTTGCAATTTTATATCAATATTGTGTGATGGTGTGATTGTGCCACAGCCTTTTCTGTTTTATTTGACACAAAAACATATCTTTTAATTAATAAATAGGAGCGAATGAGTATTTTTTTTATTAAAGAAAATTGAACATTTAAAAGGAAAGAAAAAAAAAAATTAGGGGAATTAACCTAAAAAGCTCTATAAATACAGCTGTGATTTCGATGGATGAATAATGAAACAATATAATGGATTCCCTTTTTAGTCGGATGGAAGAGCTACTGAGAAAACTAAGTGAAGTGATCAAGGAATGTGAAGATGTCGACTATGTCAATGCCCAATTGGATAAACTAAAGAAAATTTTCGAGCCCCTCGACACAATGTGCCTCCATCAAGAAGAAGAAGAAAGATCCAATCGAGAGGAAAAACAACAACAAAATCCTTGACTCGACACTAAGAAAGGGGTCCATGGTGTTTTTTTTTTTTATAACTATGTATTTTTTTATAAGGATTAGTATAGGGATTGGTTTCGTATTTCCTCCCTCCCTATTTTGTAATTTTTCTTTTTAGTTCAACAATTACTAAGGTGGAGATCAAAGCATCGATATTTGAGATGGTAATTGGTGTTTTATCGACTGAGACGCATTTAATAAGGACAAAAAATTATGTATACCATGTTTTGTTTCATTGCTATCTTTCTTTTTCTTTGACAAAGACAACACACAAATGGAGGAATTGAATTTAAGATAGAGTATTGAAAACCAATTTTTTTTTTCATTTGTTAGAGTTCAACAACATGTAAGGATGGAGGATTCAAATCTTTGACCTCTCGATCATTAACCAGTTGAGCTAGGCTCAAGTTTAGCAAATAATAATAATAATAATAATAAGTAAAAAAATCAAAATGATAACTAAATTAATCTCTATTTACTATCCCATGATATCTTTAAAAATGTTACATTTTTGTTGTAATATAAGTTAGGGCAAAGTTTAAGAAATCTTATTTTAGAAAAAAAAAATCCTATGGTTTGATATAACAAAAACTCAATAGATATATTAATAAAAAGACTGATGCCATATAAATTACAAAAAAGACTTCATCAAAAAAACAAAAAAATACAAAAGCGACTAGTTTATTGAAAACATTTTTATAAATTAAAATCTAACTTACATTAGTGTAAATTTACAAAATCTTCTTAAATCAAAATCATTTGATTTTCAAGATTTTATATTTTATTTCATATAAATATTTTTTTTAGTACTATATTTCATATCTTTGTTCTTATTTATAGCATAACAAAATATATATACACACATACGGAGAGCGAGTACAAGCCTAATTAATGGAAGATAGGAAATGGAATTTTTTTAAAAAAAAAAGCAATATAAATTAAAATTATATATATATATTATAGTTAATAATATCTTATTTAATTGAACTAAAAAAAAGTCTTAATTAATTTGTAGAATTTGTTTTCAAATTTTCATTCTAATTCTTCCTTATTGATTTCAAAATTTACTATCGTTCCATTGTTTTAATTATGTTATCATACTTTTTCCAGAGTTGTCCCTAATTTAATTTGTAGGATTTGGTTTCAAATTTTCCATTTCTATTCAGTTTTAATTCTTCGTTAATAAATATATAGTTTTGAAAACAACCTATTTAGCATAATTTCTGTACTAATAATAAGAACACAGATATGAAATATAAACTATAAAATTTTGAAAATTAAATTTAACATATCCATTTTTCCCTCAGCCTTTATGTTTTTCCTTCTCAGTATAAATATCTAAATAGAATGTCTACAAAGAATCTATAACCCATACACCAAAAACTCTCTCTCTCTTTTTGTCAAAAAAAAAAAAATCTCTCTCTCTCTCTCTCTCTCTCTCTCTCTATTCATATTTCCATTTTAAGCTCTTGAGTTTTGTTCCAATTCCCCATATATATATCTCCCTTTTGCTTGTTCTCTTTTTCTTTCTTCAAGAAGAATCGTACACAACTAGTTTGGGGTATTATCACCCCACATACAAGAAATATCGAAAGACAGACATTTAGTGTAATTTTTTAGCCTTAATATTGATTAATTAATATTTTTATGATAACACAAACACTTATTTGGGTCAAACTCTCTAGAACAAATCCTTCAGGGTTCCGAATCTAAAGGTTCTAATTCCGAAATGGTGGGCCAAACGCTCCCTTAGTGTAATTTTTTTTCCTTGTGTGTTAAGGTGCTATATTATCGTAAATCATAAAATTACAAGTGCAAACAAAAAGATTGTCAAGAAAATAAGAAAACAACTTCTTTTTTTAGTTTAACAATTGTGGGGATGAGAGATGATAAAAAATGAAAATATTTGACTGCTCCGTGGTGTATAGAAATCTCTTTGCTTCCCACCATTTAATTGTTGACAACAAGGAAAGAGAAAATATTTTTCACATTTCTCTCTCTTTGCTGTGTTTTCTCTCTCCTTGATGTCAAGAATTAAATGGTGGGGAGCAGCGAGATTCCTACACACCGAGGAGCCAAGTATTATTCATCAAAAAATGCATACACCGGTTGCAAGTTTTCTTTTTATGTTTCTATTTATGCTTTCATTCATTTATTCAACTTCTTTTTTTTTCTTATTGAAAGAATTTTTTTTTTAACTTAAGAATCAACTTATATCAAAGTCAAATTGACTACAGAACAGACACTTCTCGCATAGGACTCATTTTTCAGCATGTTTACAATCCAATCTGAAAAAATACTCATCCACAAAGTAGAACACAAACTAGCACCTTTCCTTGCTAATTAAGAAATGTAAGTACAAAACATACATGTTTTAGATCTAAGATCTATTAAAAAGTTTAAAAATTAATTTAGGTTGGTTAGTTTTTTTTTCGGTTCTTTAAAATTGTGATAAGACGAATGTAAAAAAGTTAACATTATTGTACAATCATCCTTTTCTGTAATATACAATTTGAAATTTCTAGTCATAAATGTGTAATTTTGAATTTTTCTATAAAAAGTCATCAGTACGAAATCCTAACAAAATAAAAAATTCCAAATATAATTCCATTAATTTTGAAAACAATGGTAAAAAGTTTTATTATTCGAAATTAAAGTTTAGTTTTTTTTTTCCATCCAAATATATATATAAAGGAAGAATTAAAACTGAATAGAAATGGAAAATTTGAAACCAAATCCTAAGAATTAAATAAGTGGCAACTATGAGAAAAATACGATAAAAATAATCAATTTTGAAATCAATAAAGAGGAATAAATTTTCAACTTTCCCCATTCCACATTCCTCCATACTCTTCGCTTCAAATGCTCATTCTTATACTAAAATTTATGTATACTAAAATTATGTAATTAATAATAATAAAATTGAAAATACTAATTAATGATCAAATCATTTTTATAAGGAAACTGAAAAGGGAAGGAAGGAAGGAGATTTCGGGCAATTAACCTAAAAAGCTGAATAAAATGAGTTATGATTTGGATGGATATGAATCAAACAATGGATTCCCATGAAGGACGTGACATCAAGGGAAAAAACCTAAACATTAATTGCGATTGATTCGATTGATTTTATTATAATTGCCTAATTGGAGCTCATTTTATTACGGAAACATAAACCTAGCCTAAAAGAAATTGGAGAAATGTTTGGGGATTCAATTTTTGTATTGGTTCAATTTTGATTACAAATGTGGAAAACAAATCTAAAATAAATTATAGCTAAAAGAATTATGAATAAAAAATAAAGTGAACAAAATATAACTAAATTTATTCCAAGTCTGAAATGTGTATTTTGAAATGATAAGGAAATTTGTTATTATTTTCTAAAACCATCTAACTAGTCGTTTGCGTACAGCTTGCACAACCTGAAGTGGTTATTTCTATATGTGAGGGAAAAAAAACTATCTACTATAATTTTGGAAGGAAAAACTGAAAATTGTTTTTTGAATTATTTTTATATGTGTTTTCAAGTAAGATATAAATAAATAATTATATCTTCTTAAAATCAAAAAATAAAACATATATATAAATATACAGGGAGATTCTATATATAAAAAAATCAGAGATGGGAATAATTTAAAATAAAACTAAAATCTTGAATTTCAAAATGATAACCAAACTATCCCAAATAATCGATATCCAAATATGTATATTTAGTAATTAATAATTTAATGTATTCAAAAAAGTTAATAATTTAATAATAAAAATAAATCCAGTAGCATAATCTATGGAATACAATTTTTAAAAAATATATTTTATTGGGCACAATAGGTAGGGTGCAAGAAAAGGTTTTCCAATTTTTCATAATTATCTTGAAATGGGCTACTATTATCTACTAACTAGTAATTATGAAAGAAAAGAACTAAATTTTTTAAAATTATATTTACATGCATTTTCAAATAAATTTGAGTAAATAATTATATCTTCTTAAAATCAAAAAATAAAACAAAATAAAACTGTTAAATACATAATTTTGTTTCTGTTAAAAAAATTGAACGTTCATAAAATCTAACATTATCACATCCATTGAATGTGGAAAAAATAGTAATAATAAACTTTTACTAACCTGTAATTTTGGAAGAAAAAATCAAATAGCTTTTTAATTATATTTACATGTGTTTTAAAATAACTTATCAGTAAATAATTATATCTTATTAAAAAATATAACAAAACAAAATTGTTTGGATACAAAATCTTGTTTTTGTTGACAAAAATTGTATGTTCAAAAAATCTAACCACAGTAAATAATTATATCTTCTTAAAATAAAATTTTAAAAAATAACATAACAAAATTGTTTATATACAAAATCTTGTTGTTGACAAAAAAATGAATGTTCATAAAATCTAATAATTGATGGCATAAGGAAAAAAAAAAAGTACCTCTTCAATGTTTTTTAATTCTCAAGGCTTCGTTCGACACAATTCAATGTTTCCATTACGAATAACAAAAACTTAATTTTCATTCTTTGTTTAAGGCTTTGAGATCTCTTATAAAAGGAAATTTCTTTCCATCATCTAACATTTTGAGAAATGAAAATTGGGTGAAAGGAAAATTTTTTTACATCTATATTTATTTTGTGAAAGGATGTGTGAAACACATATATTTATATGTATATGTGTTTTCTTCTCTTCCATCTCACTACAAAGTAAAAGGTAGTAAGTCTCTCTCCTAACTAAGTACTCTTTTATGTTTATATGTTTGTAATTTTACAAACGAATATGATGAAAGAGTTATGTTATATTTTTATTTATTATGCTTTTCAGAAAAATTGGTGATGTGAAACAAAGTTTTGATTTTAATCATACTAAAAAAAGGATTTTGAGTATACTAAATGAGCAAAATGATTTTTCAATTGTTGAAACATTTTGTTTGTACGTTTAATGTGTAAAGGAATTTGTTGAATTTGAATGATAAACAGATGTTATGGAATGAAATTTAAGGAAAAAAAGGAATTCACAAGATAAATTATAAAAATTTCAAAAAGAAATTAAAGCATTCCAAGAATTGAACAGATGTTATGGAATGAAATTTAAGGAAAAAAGGAATTTACAAGATAAATTATAAAAATTTCAAAAAGAAATTAAAGCATTCCGAGAATTGAACAGATGTTATGGAATGAAATTTAAGGAAAAAAGGAATTCACAAGATAAATTATAAAAATTTCAAAAAGAAATTAAAGCATTCCAAGAATTGAAGACTTACATTTTCATGTGATTGTGGATTCTTGTTAATTTTCCTTCATGAAGTGGTGGAAACATAAGAAGAAACTTTTATGAAAAGTGAAGAAGAAAAAACAATTTATGCTACAGAGGGACACGATGATCGAAATAATAATTACTATATATAAACAGTTGATGTTTTTTTGAAAAGACATGATTAAGGGCCAATCTTTTAAAATTATATTTTAATTTTAATCAAATAGGTGTATCCATTTGATGTGTAAGCGTAAGGACATCCACCGTATCCCTTAATAGTCACATTCCATCAGCATATAAATTGCTACTATTCGACCTAATTATATATAAAAATTCAATTTTCATATATACATTAATTTGAATAGTCATGTGTTCCGTCATGTTTGAAGAACCACCTCCATTGCACAATTTTTTTTCAATGGGCACCTCAATTCAAAGAGTTGTGTCCCATCTACAAATAGTGAAGGACAAAATAGAAATTTAATAATATTGTAAGGACAAAATAGGTACGTAAAGATTCTCCCCTCATTAACAAACCATTCTATTTGTAACTTCTTTTTTCTTCCCTCGGACATTTCTAAGCCAACAAAGAGAATCGCGAGATTAAGCACGTTCTGAAATCTACACAAACATCAATTAACATAATGTGTCTAAAAACAAATCATTTAGGCCCCGTTTGATAACCATTTAGTTTTTTGTTTTTGGTTTTTGAAAATTAAGCTTGTTTTCTCCCAATTTCTCTACCATAGTTTTCATCTCCCTTAAGGAAGCATTTGAATTCTTAGCAAAATTTTAAAAACAAAAACAAGTTTTTGAAAACTATTTTTTTTAGTTTTCAAAACATGGCTTGGTTTTTAAAAACATAGGTAAAAGGTAGATAATAAAACAAGTAAATCTATAGATGGGACTAGTATTTATAGGCTTAATTTTCAAAAACCAAAAACTAAAAACCAAATTGTTATCAAATAGGGCCTTAATTTTCAAGATTTTATATTTCACATCTTTGTTCTATTTTTTTTTCCGTAAAAGTTCATATCTTCATTCTTATAAATATAAACCTTAGTCTCTAACCCTCCAAATATGAAAAATATAATTTTAAACTCTAACCTCTTAAATACTCAAGTCTAACGCCTTAAAATCTATAAAATAATATAAATATCGAAAAAATATATATTAAACAATATATTATAAAAATATAATTTTCTCATAGGCAAGAGTAAGTGTCGCACAATTATTTCGCGAGTTTAAAGAAGTGCGATTGTGACACGCGGCATGCGGATCTATTGCGAACGGTAGTTGCGGCGTGCGGTAGTATGGGCGAGCAGCGCAGGGCTGACAGCGGGGGCTACCGACTAAGGGAGGAAGAAAGAGAAGAAAAAGAAGAAGAAGAAGAAGGTTGCAAAATGGGGAAAAGCTTTTCTTTTTTCTTCCTTTTTCAAATTATAAAATTTCCCTCAAACCTACTATTTCATTCCCTTTTTGCCCTTCTAAGTTCTCTAAACCTCAATTTAACCCAACCAATACAATAATTCAATCAATGATCAAATAACCATTTATTCCACTAATCAGTCTTAATTGTTATGAAAAAAAAAGTCAATCCTCTCTATGTTCTCTCTTTAATCATATGCGATGTCCATATATACATATAAACATACATACATGGATGTGATGTACATGTCTGACATATATATGTGGATAATATTTTTTATATATTCAAGCAAGTGGTGCCTTGATGGATACTTAGGGGCTGTTTGGCGCGCTGGTTTGGAATCAGAAACCCTGGGGTTCTGGAACCCTGGGGTTTCTTGGCTGGAATCAGAAACCCTAGGGTTTCTGATTCCTGTGTTTGGGGTGCAGGGTTGTGTTGGGCTGGTTTGCTGAAACCTGTGTTTGGGGTGCAGGGTTGGGTTGGGCTGGGTTTGTTTAGTTTGTTTTTTTTTTATAATTTTTCAAACTGTTTGTTATTTTAAAAAAAAATCTTACACTGGTTTTTTTCCTACTCCATTTTTTTAACTTCATAATTTTTTTGGTGTGTTACATACCAACTATTTAACCAATTATGTAGAGCAATTGTTACAACTATAGTTCAATTTGAATTATACTATGTGTAGTTTGTATAACTATATGCTATCTCATTCACTCCACTCATGATGACATAAAATTGAAGATTATGCGTAGCAACAGATAATTAATAGGTGCAATGTAAGAATTGTGTTGCCAATGGTAAAGTAAAACCAAAAATTAGAACTAAGATCTAGTTCTAAAAATATCATAACACACATTCCAGATGAAATGACAAGAAAGTAGAAGTAGTTGTCCAAACACAAATATAAGACATAAGAGTGGTAGATGAAAGTGATGAAAAGAGAGTCAGGTTCTAGGTGCTTTCCCCAAAATTTTCACGTAGTAATCATACTTCCAATCTGTGGTGAATGTAAAGAAGGAGTTCAACATCATACTATCCGAGAGAATAATCTTTGCAACAACCATTCAGTCTTGCCTTGTCATCCCTGGGATCGCCTTTAGTTTTGCATATAGCCGTCCACGCTGGCCCTTTTAAAATATTGACTAGGTGGTTGGGTCGCTAGGGTGATTGTTGGAGTGGTCGTTGGGGTGGTTGGGTTGATGGGGTGTTTGGGTATGCCGAGGTGGTCGCCGGTGGTGATTGCACTGTGGTCAGGTCGCCGGAATGGTCATTGGGTGGTTTTCAGCAATAGTTGTCGGGTCGCTGGAGTGGTCATCAGGGTGGTCATGTCGCCGGAGTGGTCGCTGGGTGGTTGTGGCAGTGGTTGGGTTGTTGGAGTCGCCAGGGTGGTCACTAGGTGGTCATCAACAGTGGTTTTGGGTGGTTAGGTTACCAGGTCGTCGGGGTAATCGCCAAAGTAGTCATCAGGGTGGTCAGGTCATCGGAGTGGTCACTAGGTGGTTGTCTACGGTGGTTGCTAGGTGGTCAGGTTTTCGAGGTGATCGTCAACTATGGTTGTCGGCTGATCGGGTCATTGAAGTGGTTGTTGTCGGTGGTTCGAGCAAGTCGGGTTGTTTGAGTGGTTGGGTTATCGGGGTGTCTAGTTGTTGGGGTGGTCGAGTCGCAGGGGTAATCGTCAGACTGGTCTCTCAAGTTCTCATCGCAGTGGTTGTCTGAGGTAATCGTCAGCGGTGGTCGGGTCACCGTTGTAGTCGTCAGAGTTGTTGTTTTTGGTGGTTGTTGGGTGGTCACCGGAGTTGTCATCAGAGTTGTTGTCGAAGTAGTCGCTAGAAATGGAGAATGGTAAATGGAACTGGTCTCTAGAGTTCTCATCGCAGTGGTCGTCGGAGGTAATCGTTAGCGGTGGTCGGGTCGCCGATGTGGTCGCCGGAGTTGTCATTGGAGTGGTCGCCTGAGTTGTTGTCGGAGTGGTCGCCGAAAATGGAAAACTACAAATGGAAGAGGAAGACATGGCACAAACCCCGTGGGGTTGCACTGTTGTAACCCATGGGGTTGTGTTTCAAAACCAAGGGTTTTGAAACACCTTGTGCCAAACATGGTTTTGGGTTTGAAACCCAAACTCATCCCAACCCAAACCCATGGGCCAAACGGCCCCTTATATTGCAAGTGCTGGTCGGCAAGAAACAGGTAAATGGTTGCTTTCTAGCGTATACTAAAGGTAAACTTAGAAATCTCTTTTTAAGTTGCTTTTGTGCATATATTTTCGTATTAATTAATAAAAAGGGAGTATTTATGTAATAAAGTGAAAACTATGTCAATATGTAAAACGTGTGCTGAGGCCCAACAATGTACATCAACATTACCACGAGATGGAATAGTTTAAAGAACGTATTGTTTTGTTTAAGTTTTGGTTTTTCTATTCTAGAAAAACAACTCAAGAAATAGAAATTAATTTGTGTAAACCTATATTAAGAGTTCTAATTCCATCCCTCCATGTTGACTTGATAAAAGAGTGGTGTTTTTAATTAATTAGTAACCGATTACTCGTCTTTTTCAAAAAGTTGCAAATAAAAATTCAAACTTGTGTTTTCATTCAGTCAATCTCTCCCAAAAGACTCCCAAAATAATTGGGGAGAGAGAGCAAATAAAAAGATAAAAAGAAAAAGGAAAGGAGGAAAATGGCTAACTAAATATAGTTCCATGGTTAACGAATTAATAACATTTTTATCGGTGCAAGGTTCCTATCGGTGCAAGGTTCCAACTTCATCCCCATAATTGTACTAACTATATTCTAAATATTAGAAGAAAAAAATTGAACTAGATGTTGGCCATGGGCTAATTAGAATTTGAGGAAGTGATGGTGGTACAAATGTCAATACTTATCATCCTACACATCTTTTCAATCCTGTGATAAAAATACTCCAATTTTTTTCATATTTATGAATGTTCATGTTAGTTTAGGCATATCTCGACTATTCTCATTAAACAACTCTCAGATCCAACTACATTTTGTTGGATCTACATTTTGTTGCCAAAGTAACTTATAATATATTAAATTCTAAATAAGTAACTATCATAGCTTGAACCCAAGCCCTTTGTTATTTACATAGCTTTTATTGACCAATACGCCAAACTATGGTGGTTGATACACTAGTACAATTTCAGGATTTTATGACATTGAAAAATTGTCATAAGCACATTTCATGATTTTTTTTTTCCAGTCCTAGAATCCTCCATTAAGGAAACTTTATACATGACGCATCAAAACAATTGTCATAATTAACTATTTTATGACACCATGACATTTGTTAATTGTAATAGTAACTTTTTTACGATAATTAAACATTGTCAATAAATAACTCCTAAAAAGTAATTTTTCCGTCAAGATATATATATTAACGACATTTTTTAAATGTCATAAATTCTGTTGATGACAGTATTTTAGTGTCAAACATATACTTTCTTGAATAGTTTTTGAATGTCAACAATAAACATATCATGACAGTTTTGAACATAACAAAAATACTTATAATGACAATGAATAGTTGTCACTCAAGTAATTTCTATGACATTGATAAATCATCATAAATAGTGATATATCACTATTTATTTATTTATGACAGTTCATCAAAACCATAGAAATTATATTGTCTGCTACCTGTCAATACACATATGTTTCCAAAATAAAATCACTCCAATTTTGACACAAAATAAATGCATACATAAATAACTTTTCTATAGCATTGAACTAAATTTCGTCAAATTTTTACATACAAACTAACTATGATCAAATTTTACATTACAAAATTTTTTATACTAGACTTCAACTAGCACAAGGGAGTGTACTATATTTTCTTTCCACCAATCTAACAAAAAAAGCTCATACATCAACTAGTTGCAATATGACTTCTTGACTTCATTGAGTTACTGCAAGACATAATCATCAAAACAATATTCATTTTAAGGTTGAGCACAAACCATTAAATTTATCAAAACTTAGGAACATAACATTTAATGATACTCAAATGAGAAAATATAATATATTATCTTGCTTTATGACAAAAGGAGAGAATATAACAAGGGGTGAGTTTATCTAAATAATATATTACATCTATTTCATGAACCGAACAACTAAACACATCAAAAAAAAAAAAAAAAGAGCACAAACAATACTTACTAAACTTACCAAAACTTAGGAACAACATTTAAAAAAATATCATGAAAGCAACAACTAAACTTGTCAAAAATGAATATAGACCAATAAATTTACTAAGACTTAAAAACATAACAACACTTACTAAACTTACCAAGACTTAAGATCATAACAACAAAACTTATCATGAACCCAAGATTTAGGAACATAACAACATTTAAACTTACCATAAAAAAAATGAACACAACAACTACAACAACTAAACTTATAAAATTACACACAAACAACTAAATTAAACAAAACTTAGCAAAACTGAAGAACATAAAAACTAAACTTATCATGAACATAAATACTAAACTCATCAAATTACACACAAACAACTAAAGTTATAAACTTATGAACATAGCAACAAAATTTAACTAACTTATCAAAATTTATGAACATAACAACTAAACTAAAATAAACTTTAAAGAAACCTAGCATAATGTCAAGCAAGATCCTCAAAGAATTAGAAGCCCAAACTCTAAAAATTACAAACACATCCAAATCAAAAGCATAAACTTGCTAAATTTAACAAAAACTTGGGAACATAACAACACATACTAAATTGGTTAAGCAACACTACTTTGTAAGAGATGAGCGCAATAAAGCCTAATTTGCCACCATGTTTCAAACACTAGTTTAGTACCAAACAAAGTTATGATCATAGAAAAATAGAGTATATCAATACAAAAGGCTAGAAGTAGCTGTTGTTAAATAAAACAAGAAGTTATAATTGAAAACCTGTCCAGGAGGAATTGTTGTGCTGTCGTGGAATGAGGAGAAAATCACTTTATAACTTGCCTAAGACAAAAGCCAAATAAAAGAGAGCTAGGACAATATATTAGTGAAGTTGAAATTGAATAGAAGCAAACAAACTTAAATTTCTTTGTGCGTTGACTACATAAAGCAAATCAAAAGCCAAACCAAAAAGAAGTAGTAGCAGAGAAAAATCAATAGTAAAATAACATTAGTCTAAATAATTGAAAAGTTGACTAGTAACTACCTGTAGAGGAAACTATTTTTTCATCAGCTTCAACCTTTTCACATCAGGATAAAAGGGGTATTAATAAAATTTAAAACAAAGAGCTAGAAGTCTATTAAATTATCTAGTAAGCTAGTACTTCGATACATGTGATGTGATGCAAACAACCACCATAATAATATAAATACTTCAAATCAGTTCCACCCAGTGCAAGTCCAAAAATTCTTACCTCTGAGAAGAAGTGATCCATAAAATTTAAGAATGCAACCCATTTACGTACCTGTTGCTTAAGGTCATAAGGGTCAGCTCCTTTTCTTTCATGTCAGCTGTTTTGTCAGCTTCTCTCTACCTCCCTCAGCTGTTTTGTCAGCTTCACTCTACCTCCTTCTCATAAGAATGCAACTCCTTCATAAACATCTTAGATGTCACACCCTAAACATAATTCACTGAATTGAAGCAATTTAGCCCCAAAATCACAGGGGGTCAAAAATCAGGAAATTGTTTAATAATCAAAAGTTTACAAAATTAATGAACATAACAACTAAAACTTACAATCATGAACATGACAACCAATTGAACTAACTTTACAAAATTAATAAACAGAACATCAAAGCTTAACTAAGTTACCAAAGTTACAAAACATAACAAATAAATTTAGCTAAAACTTTTAAAAAGTAATGAACATAACTAAAACTCAACAATCATGAACATAACAACCAAATTGAACTATAACTTTTCAAAACTTATTAACATAACAACTTTCTAAAACTTATAAACTTATCAAAACTTAAAAACATAAACTCAAAATTGGTAACTTACAACACATAACAACTAAAATTACCTACATGTTTCTAGAACTTATAAACTTAACTTCTAAAACTCAACTATCATGAACTACTATATACACAAAAACAAATCAAATAAACTCAAAGCTTGGAAATTTATCAAAACTTAAAAACATAAACTCGAAATTGGTAACTTACAACACATAACAACTAAAATTACCTAAAACTTTCTAAAACTTATAAACTTAATATCTAAAACTCAACTATCATTGTTTTACATTTATATCCAGGAAAAGAAAAACGATTGAAAATCAAGAAAAAGCAACTTGAAGACAAGAAATTTACCCTGTTGGAAATCTATACAATTCAAATACTCTCTCACTATAACACACCAACTAACAATATATTTATTTAAACAATCCTCATTTATAGCCAACTTCAATAAGCGAAAATGGATCTTCACAAAATTCAACTTTTCTGGTCAACAACAGAAAACAGTTAAAACTGGAACTCATTAAACTTACTTTTGTACGATATACTAATTTTTACAAACTATAAGCCAACAAAGTACAGATAAATTACACAAGCTCAATTTTGAATAACCTATTCTTTAATATGATCCATCACACATTATACAAATCTAAACATTCCTTAGTTCAGAAGAATTAAGGTTCAAGTAAGGTGAGAAAGTTACCACTGACAGGAGCACAAATCTAATTAACACAGCAGCACCAACTCCAACCTCATCAGCAACAACATTCAGCATTATATACATAATTAGCATGCCCGTCGGGTCCAAACTACGTTCAAACACGTAAATCCATACAATATGGTTAATAAAGCATCTACAAGAATTACATATCTCATTCTTCATTTACCCATCAGCAATCAGTTAAAAAAGTACTTACTGTTGGGGCCGTTCTTGCTGTGACACCAAACCGACCATGATAAGCATAATCATTTGGTCTGTAAGCTTCTATCTATCAAAAATCTTTTTGTTCAACAGTCGGTCTCAAGAAGTCAATAATTACTTTTGACTTTTGTTCACAAATCCAAGATATCATCACAGTATCACCATAAAAATTCATCCAACTCTCATTTGTAGAGAAACAGACTTCGGTAACTTGGTATTCACACAGAAAAACAACAAACATATTGTGGGCATCTCTCTCAGAAACTTGGCATGCAAATAAACAAACAAACAAATTTCATTTTATAGAGAATTTCTCATCACCATTAACAATAACTTTATTAGAATCCAAATCACATCGCTGTAAGCAAAATCAAACAACAAATCGATACACCCAGAACTCACAAATATGAGAAAGAACAAGCAATGCAAATGGAGGGGGTGTGGCTGTTGAGATCGCAAAGGAAGGAACAAGAAGATAATTAGGGCTTTTTAATCTTTTTCCTTGATTTTTTAAATAAAAAATACTCATAAATAAAAATAAATTATTTTTAATTAATGACAACTAATCAAAGTCATAGATTATGACATTGAAAAAATGTCATAATTTTTCAAAAATACGTAAATCTCCATTTTTTTTCCACAAAAAACACGCCCCCAACCATTTATGACATTTTTTTCCCCCTTCTCTTTATTTGCTTTGCCCTTGATGTCATAGAAACTCAAATTTGTAGTAGTGATAAAAAAAAAAGCTCTAATCATGCAATAAAAATACTCTAATCTTCATCATTTTTCCCTTCAATCTTCCTTCCTTTATTGATACTATCTAAAATTGTGAAAGAAATTCATTGTAAGGAATAATGCTTTAACTCGAGTTACTGTTATGACCAAAAAAAAAAAGGTTAGGAAGGAATTTACCTTGTGGAGAATCCTTCCAACTATAGAAAGCTACGAGAGAGTTGAATCATTGAAGTTGAGTGAACCTCAAGCAAAGGCAGAAAAAAAGGAAATCCCACCTTTTTATGAGGTCCCAGAAAAAACAAAACAAGTAAAAACAAATAGGAGTTGCTTTCTAGTCCAATTCATCATCTGTATTGCCAGCCAGAATTCCACGCATTGGTTGTAGTTTTAAACTCAAGTTCCTACTTCATTCATAGATGTATACCCCAAATCTTTATCAATCAACAAAATCAAACGAGAAATAACTTCTCTTTCTATTAATGGACAAAACAATATAATAGCTGGAAACTGCACTTCATTTCCCAGTTACTCATGTCTATACATTCCTATACATTTTTAATAGTCTCCATGCGGAAAACCTCTAAGAACTCCAAGAATTGAATACATGCAAGTCCAGCAAGGCATTGTAATGACCCTTCTCAATTTCCTCCTCTTGCACACCATGAAGAAGAAGGGTTTCAATTATGATATCTTCCCATTCAATACCATTAGCTCTCTTACGCTTTCTTTTCTTCTCAGCATTTACATCACCAGTCGCAGAATTTGAAGGAAGCATGATCCTTTGAATTCGCTTCTTAGCAGCATTTATTTTCTCCTTCCTCCTTTTGTATGCATTGCAACTAGAGACAAATGAAGGTGGGATGGCATTCAACCCTACATCAGTCTCCAATAATTGCTGCAATAGAAGCTTTTTGCTTAATTCTGATTTTCCCTCCCACCACTCTGTACTTGACTGAAAACCAGCTTTTCTTCCCTGCTTTCTTCCATAGACCTCGTTAATCCCGCCCAATGACCTGAGATGAGCCATTTCATCCAAAAACTTATTATAAATCAAGGATAAACATTCATGGGAAATGTTGAGCCTCTTCCCATCATCACAACTTGATTCATCATGCCAACTATTGCCTTGTAACTCAAAATACTGAGAATCATCTTCTAAATTATTAACCTCACTTTCATACTCTAGCTCTTTTCTTAAACAATCATTTACTGCGGCCTGCAAATCAATCCCCACATCCTCCAAATTCTTCCCCTGACCACTGGCATTTGACATTGATTTCAACTCCATATACTGGATCACAAAAGGAGCATTCTTCACAATATTCTTTGTTGTGATATTTTTTCCCCAAGGCAACTTTTTGCCAACTTCCACAAGTGCCTCCAAAAGTTCCTTGTACCTCTTCTTACATGTAGAAACCTTGGCATGAACCTCCATTGCTACAGTGTCAATACTAACATCAACCTCATTCAATTCTAACACCAGAACCAACACAGCAGCCACCATGGGTAGCGGTTGCCGCCCAGTCGTCAGAAACCATTTCATAGCACACTGTAACAAAAAGATTCCTTGTTTAACTATTCTATCAAGTCTATCCGCTTCTACTCTTGAGAAAGACGGTGAATTCCTTGCCGTCCGCTCCAATGACCCCACAATATCAAACACTGGAAACTCAGGCCCTTTCAAATCCAAAAAATCGATAACTCGGAGAACCATTCTGCCAAGTTCATGAAGATCACATTCGATGGTTGATGCAACCTCCGACATTGGCAATGGACGACTGTCCTTACGCATAGAAACGTAAGCACAAGCACCAACGAGAATTGAGAACCAATCGCCTTGCCCATACTCACCCTCTGTAATCATCGATACTAAAATCCTAACATCGCTGGATTTGGAAGCAGAAAACCCTAACCTAAACGTAATATCTTCAATAACTTTTTGAGCCTCAAAGATTTTCTTATCCTTATAATTCAAAACGCTGCCCGAACCTGAGGTTCCAACACGGACAAATGTGCCCTGAGGACCATTGACACCGCAAAGCTGGGCCTCGTAGTTGTCAAATTCCTGAACAATACCGCAGGAGGAGCAAATCAGGTTGCCAGAAACATCGTCGCGGAAGAGGGACCTGCTGCTGCAATTCTTGCAGGAGCCAGACATCGGAGAAACGATGTTGACGCAATAAATTCAATGCATCAGTTTGAGAGTTTACTAGAGATGAGAAAATCATCAACAGCTTAGGAGATTTCACCGATGAGTAATATGCCTACGCCGGTGAAGAAAATTTCAGCGATTTGTACAAAGTGCAAACCCTTAGAAACATTTCTCATCCACAGGCGTTGCGAGTGTCGCGCAATTCTGAGGAAGATCGAAATCAGCAGCGGGAAGAGCTGAATTAATATTAACACATATAAGACGACTCTTAGGAAGATCGAAATCAGCAATGGTTACCCTTCAATTTAAATCCATAATTTTTAAGTGTCAAATAACGTATAAAACAACCCCTAAAATTTCACAGAGAGACCTAACATGCAACCAGTTAAATCCAGTTTAGGCCTAACAATTACTGTATAAATAATGCGCCAACAACCAAATTAATCTTACCCATGTATAATGGCTTAAAACGTCCCAAATGGCCTCCAATTGCAATAGGTGTCCTCAATCTGATTTGAAAACCCGTTTTATCTAAAAAAATTCCATCTTAAAGAGGTCGGATTTGGCGTGATTTTAGATTAAAGCTAACCCCTTTCCAATTTTACCTCGTTTGGATGATTGAATGAAAGAAAACAAATTGAACAATAAATGAAAATGATTGGTAAGAACTCAGCTACTGAGAGATGGAACATTTTCAGAAGACGAATATAGACCTTTACAATTGCTGTTGCAGGAGAATGTGGTGGGCAGTCGTGTCGTTGCAGCAAAATCTGGGGCGGCGGGCGGCGTAGCAGAGGGAAGAAAAATGGGTAGGTGATAGTCCGGCTGTGGCAGAGAGCGGATGCCGGAGTGGCTGATTTTGTTGGGTTGTTTTTTGGGGGAGAAGAAATTGGGTATCCAATTTCGAGAGAAGAAGACGATGAGTCGTTTGCGAGGGTTTTGGTGGGTTCGATTTTATTTGATTCGGATTCAGTTTGGTTTTATATTTTGTTATGAAGAGGATCAGTTTTGATGGAAAAAAGCGAGGGTTTTTCTTTTACTATTATTTTAATACATGGAAAAAATGTTGGGATGGTAATTCTTTTTTTTTTTTTTAATATATTATAAACCTTTGAAAATCAAGAATGAAAGGAGGAGGATTGCAGTAGTTATTAGGCTTTTTATCTTTTAATATATATATATATATATATAAGGGTATAATAGTAAATTTATTATTTTCTTTTCATTTCTTTTGAGCATCCAAACAATAAATTCTATTTTCACCGATTTAAAATCTATTAAAATCTATTGAATTCTAAATAAGATTGGGAGTTTAAGATCATTTCTATTTTTTTTTAATTCTAGAATTTAAAATCATTTCCATTTAATTTGGATGCCAAATAAAGCGTAAAGGAAAATAAAAATTTTAAATTTAAAAAAAAAAAAAAAAAAGTCCAAGTGGGGGAAAGCTTGCGTGAGAGGGGGAGAGAAAAGGAGGTGGTTTTTTGACATTTTTACTTTCTTTTTTATTAGATTTTTTTTATAACTAAAATCTATTTTTTCAAACAACACTCAAAAATGCAATTCTCTTTTTTGCCCTCATTCAACCTCAATTCCAAAAAAACAACTTAAATAAAATTTCCAACAAATCAAATAAAATGTTTTTTTTTAAGCAACGACCAAATAAAATGTTGGTCATTAACCAAACTTAACATAATCGGTTTAACAAATCCATACACGTCAAATCTATTTTGGTACAATTCAATAAAATAATAATAATAATAATGCAATGTGAAAAGTATCTAAATTGTTGTGGGATTTTATTAGTTTGTTAAATATTTTGTTTTTTTTGTTAATATCATAGAAATCGAGAGGAAGTAGTCATAACTTTTAAAAACAAAACCAAAATCGAAATAGTTATCAAACGAGATCTTAATTATGCAGTTCGAGATTTTGAGCTCGGAGAAATAAAGTCAAAGGGTAGAATAAGCTGCAAGCTAAGTGCAACAAAACAAAGAAAACCTCAACACTAGGATGAGAAGAGTGTGGTTGAGTATCCTTTCAATCTTGTTTCCCTTTTATTAATACTGCCCGACCCATTTACATTTTGACTCATGGATCTTTTGACCCATACCCATAATTGACGAGTTTGGACGATATTTATCCACATTGGCACATTTTTATTATTATATTTTATGCCAATAGAAGTCTCAAAACTAACGATGGAGACTATATTTAAGATTTATCGAAAGTATATGGATGAAATTATAATATTTATAATAGGAATGATCGTTTCACTCTGTAACGAAGGCATTGAAATTGTATTTGATTTATTTAGAATTAAACAAAACTAAAGGTTAAGCAAACTTACATTTGAGTAAATATAGAGAAAATTTTGGTTGGTCTTATACGAACTTATTATATAGGATACCTCCACTCACATGTCTCCACATGAACGATTTAAATCAAACCGTTTGTAACTATTACAAAGTGGGTCGTATCAATAGTATTATCAGGATAAGATACTCAACTTTATCCATATATTATAGATTATTTAAGTTATTTCTTAAACATGATCCTCCCATATGTCAATCACATTAAGTTCTAATAAACTTGAATTTTTCATATACTGGATAATATTATATTACAAATAAAATAATCAAAATTATTATTAATTATTAAATAATAAATCATTAATTACAAGATTTTAGGCAAAAACCCCGACCATTTAAAGTAACTTTCTTTTTTTGTCATTATTGTGTTAGGTGGCAATCTTAAAAAGTTGTTTGTACTTTTCCTCCACTACTACTTTGCTCTCCTCATCACCTAGAACTTGAGTGGCCTTTATTACTATGTGAATCTAACTAATGAATATGAGTTCACAAATACTATCTCCCATATGACCATAAGACTGAATTCAACATGGAGCAGAGAAAGATGAACAGAGATTGGCATCCTCTGCTGAGTGGAAAGAAAGGGAGGGATTGCAAATACAGCCATGGCTTATCCTCTTATGAGATGCAGTCATTGGGCAGCATTTGTGAGGCCATTCTGCCTCCATTGCCATTGAAGAATTCTTTAGAGGGAAAGGAAGAAGAACAAACCATCAACACTAAGGCTATGGAGTCTTTCTATAAGGCTTCTGGTTCTCAATCTCCACTGCCTGATGAGGTCAATGCCTTTATTTTCTCTTCATCACTTGTTTGCTAAAAGTTCAATGTTTTCAGCTTTTTGAAAATGGGAAATTTACATGGAAATTTTGCTTATAAGATTTCCAAAAATCTCAATGGTTGTCTAGAATTCAGGGATTGTTGTAGAATTTTCTTGTTCTACATTAGAATTCATGATGTTTGCTGTTCTGAATAATTCAAGTTCTTTAAAAACAAGACAGGTTGCAGAGGAGATAGTGAAAAGGGGACTTATAGAAGTTGTGATCTTGGTGAGGCTGCTACTATGGGTGCTGGCTACAAGGTTTGGCACATTATTGCTTTGTGGGTCTCTTTGCTTTGGGAAGAAGTGGCCATTTATTTACAATTTCTCAAACATATCATTGGATAAAAGGGAGAAGGTTCTGCAGAAGTGGTTTAAGCATAGGTTTCTGACTCCCATTAGAGTTTCATTTGTTTACATCAAAGTCTTCTGCCTCTTTAAATTTTTCTCTAAGGTAATGTCTCATTATATTATTTTTCATGTTTTGAACTATTAGCTAGCAGAAAATACTCTTATCACAGATTCATAGGTAATGAAAAGATGTTGTAATTTGTTATGAAGAAAATGAAAGGGAAAAATACAAACTCTTTAAATGGATTGAATGAAGGAGATGAAAAATATTGAGATTTCAAAGAGAATGCTTCAGAAGAAAGTTGGAGCTAATGAAGCTCTTTCTTACACCAAGTAATTTGGCTATTATAACCTTTCTTGCCCTTTCTTTTGCTTCTCTTCCTCTCTCTCTCTAGCTGTTAGTCATAAATGTTTCACATTTTGGTTTTGGGTGATAGTGACTCAAATTGAAACTAACTCCATATACTAAAGTTGGATGAAACTTGTGGTGATAAGTATTGAAAATTTAATGAATTCCCCAGCAACAAACTGAAAGAAATTAAGAGGGTAAGAGGGCAAAAATTGAAACTTGTGGATAGAAAAGGAAAAAAAAAAACAGATTGTATAGAAACTCTAAGAAATGTCTGTTATTTCTGATGTGTTGAATTAAAAAGCTAAATTACAGCCTGGATTACAACTTGTTCATCATTACATAAATTTTCTCTGAAAGAATTATACTTAATGAACTTTGAGGAATAAAATGCCACTATACTTGACAGTAACAGGCACTAAATGCTATAATAATTCTAAGAGTTGTTGAATTTCTTAACTTAAATGAATCAGTAGCCTATGCCAATCAGTGACAGCAAGCTTTGGGGCCACCTTGGGTTATTTTTCCTTTTTTGAAACAGGGTCACAATGAGTAGGTTCTGTCCAAAATAAATAGTCCCTATCAAGTACTTATGTTACTTTGTCTTATTCAAACTGTCAAAAGGTTTTATACCCATCTTTCACATGATAGATGTTTTCAATGTTCAAAGCGCTTCTTCGTGAAGAGCATTTTTTTCTTAATCAGAATCACTTCTATTAAGTAAATTGATAAAAAGTGGTTTAAGAATTTAAGTATTAAAAGGAAAACAATTAAAAACAAATGAGCAGAAATAAAGCAAAACCCTTATCAGTAAGGTCTCTGCCAAAGTTAGTTATGGAGGGCAAGGGAAAAATGTGAATCTCTTAACTCTGATAGAGAATCTTCAGTCCTATCAAATTAATGTAAGTGTATCTTTTCCAAATGCAGTTCATTTTGTTTTTCTACTCAAATTTCAGACTCGAAAATTATAATAAATCTCATTCATTTCACAGGTTGATGAAGCAGGAGAAAACCCAACATGGGAAGCCATTGGATACCATAGAGATAACATAGGAATTGATGAAAAGTTACCCCAAATTCAGAATAAGAAGCCTCTACAAAAGGCAATAGTAGAGACTATGAACTTAAATGATTTATCCTTTGCTCAATGCCTCACTGAGAAAGGACTAGAGGTCACTCTGGATGCTAAACAAAAGCTTCACAAGATCAAATGTGATGTTGTAGTTGTCGGTTCGGGTTGCGGTGGCGGTGTTGCAGCAGCCGTTCTTGCAGGTTCTGGGCACAAAGTCATTGTCCTTGAGAAAGGAAACTATTTTAGTTCTACAGATTATTCAACTTTGGAGGGACCTTCCTATGATCAACTCTATGAATCAGGTGGGATTCTCCCAACTACTGATGGGAATATAACAATTATGGCGGGATCGACGGTTGGCGGTGGCTCAGCTGTTAATTGGTCAGCTTGCATCAAAACACCAAACAATATTCTCCAAGAATGGGCAGAAGACCAGAAGATTTCTCTATTTGGAAGCGATGAGTATACATCTGCAATGGATGTTGTCTGTGAAAGGATTGGTGTTACCAACAATTGTTCAAGAGAGGGGTTTCAGAATCAAGTACTTCGTAAAGGGTGTCGAAATCTCGGGCTAAAAGTCGAAAAGGTGCCGCGAAATTGTCCCGAGGATCATTACTGTGGATCGTGTGGTTTCGGTTGCAGGCGAGGAGAGAAACAAGGGACTGACTCCACATGGCTTGTTGATGCTGTGGATCATGGTGCAGTAATACTAACAGGATGCAAAGCAGAGAAATTCATATTGGTAAAGAAAAAGAATGGAAGCAAAAGAAACAAGAAATGCTTGGGAGTTCTTGCAAAATCTTTAGGCAAAACCATGGGAAAAAAGCTGCAAATCGAGGCCAAAATCACAATTTCAGCTTGTGGTGCCCTTCTAACTCCACCTTTGATGCTAGCAAGTGGATTGAAGAACCAACATATAGGCAAGAACCTTCATCTGCACCCTGTTGCAATGGTGTGGGGGTACTTCCCTGAATCAAGTTCTGATCTTAATGGCAAAGCATTTGAAGGTGGAATAATCACATCAGTCCATAAGGTACCATCAAGTGACACAAATTCTAATGCCAAAGCCATCATAGAAACTCCTTCATTGGGGCCAGCTTCATATTCTGCATTGCATCCATGGCTGTCAGGTCTTGACATGAAGGAAAGAATGGTGAAGTATGCAAGAACTACTCATTTAATTACGATAGTTCGAGATTTCGGGTCTGGAGAAGTGAAATCAGAGGGTAGAATAAGCTACAAGCTAAGTACAACAGACAAAGAAAACGTCCAAGCTGGGATGAGACGAGCATTGAGCATTCTCATAGCGGCCGGAGCTGTTGAAGTTGGGACTCACAGGAGCGATGGGCAGAGAATCAAATGCAAAGGAATTGGGAAGAGGGAAATGGACGAGTTTTTGGACATGATTTATGCAGAAGGAGGGCCATTGTCACTAGTAGAGAATTGGACACTCTATTCCTCAGCACATCAAATGGGGAGCTGTAGAATTGGTTTGAGTGAAAGAGAAGGTGCAGTTGATGAAAATGGAGAGAGCTGGGAAGCAGAAGGGTTGTTTGTATGTGATGCTAGTTTTCTGCCAACTGCTGTTGGTGTCAATCCTATGATCACCATCCAATCGGTTGCATTCTGTATATCTAATAGAATAGTGGAGTCTTTGAAAAACTACATTTGATGTGCATTTGATTTTTGCAAAGTTTTGATTTAGACCCAATGATTTTGAAAGTTCTAATTTGATCTCCAAGATCTTGGATTGGTTTCAGTTTAGTCTCTATAGTTTAGATTTAGTATCAAAAGCTTCAAACCAATCTAGTCTCTATAGTTTAGATTTAGTATCAAAAGCTTCAATTTGATCTCAGCCATTTGAATTTAGTTTCAATTTAGTCCACACACATATTTAAATAGTAGTTTTCTATTTGAGTAATTGTGTTAGTTCACCACATTAAGGTTTAGAGCTGAATAAAAAAATAAAAGAAAATAGGTATTTTTTTTTAAGTAAGTAATGTTGGAATTAATTTTAAATAAATTCATCTGTGGGTAACAAATTCAATGACAATTATACTTAAGTTATTTAATGGACATATTGCATGGTCTTGATTTATGGGCCCATGACTTTCCATATATAGTGGTGACCTATTGGTCCAGGGGATTATGGAAAACTCTATGATCAACATATATATTTAGCTTATGGTCCCTAATATACTATGTTGCTTTAGCTTCCTATTTCCCATCTAATAGTGAAGATTGCTCATTTCCAATATGAGCTGTATAGTTGAGAAAGACCCAAACCATGAAGATTCTACTATAAGGGGGCGTTTGGCCCATGGTTTTGGGTTCCAAACCCAAAACCATATTTGCCCCAAGGTGTTTCAAAACCCTTGGTTTTGAAACACAACCTCATGGGTTATAACAATGCAACCCTATGGGGTTTGTCCCACGTTTTTCTCTTCCATTTCTGGCGACCACTTCGACAATAACTCCGGTGACAACTCCGACGACCACCGACGACCACACCGGGGACCCGACCACCACTAACGACTACCTCCGATGATCACTCTGATGACAATTCCAGAGACTAGTCTAACGACCACCCTAAAAGCCCGACCACCCCGAAGACTCAACTACCCTCGCAACCACACTTGCCCGCAACCACCGCCCACAACCATCTGACAACAACTCCAGCGACCCCCCGACAACTACAATTGACGACCACTTTGAAAACCTGACTACCTGGAAACCACCGCCGACGACCACCTAGTGACCACTCGGTGATCCGACCACCCCAATGACTAGTTCGACAATCACCTCGACGACCCAACCACCCGACAATCGCTGTTAATGACCACTCAGTGACCATTTCAATCACCACCCTAGCGATCCAACCACCCAGCAACCCGACCACCCTGATGACCACTCAAGCGATCACTTCAGCGACCTGACCACCCCGATGACCCAACCACCCCAAACGACCCCACTTGCCTGCAACCATCGCCAATGACCATCCGATAACCTTTCCGGTGACGTGACTACCCAACAACTATCGTTGACGACCACCCCAAAAATTCAACCACCTGGCAATCACCGTCGACGACCACCTGGTGACCACTTTGGTGACCCGACCACGCCGATGACTACTCCAACGATCACCCTGACAACCTAACCATGCGGCAACCACTGTTGACGACCACCCTGGCGACCCAACCACCTTGATGACCACTCCAGCCACTTGACCACCCCGATGACCCAACCACCTTAGCGACCCCCACTTGCCCACAACCACCACCAACGACCATCTGACAACCACTCCGGCAATCCGACCATTCGACAACTACCATTAACGACCACCTTGAAAACCAGACTATCTGGCAACCACTGCCGACAACCACCTGGTGACCACTTGGGTGATCTGACCACCCCAATGACTACTCTAACGATCACCCCGACGACCCAACCACCCAACAATCACTGTTGACGCCACCCAGTGACCACTCTAATGACCACCCTGGCGGCCAACCACCTAGCAACCCAACCACCCTGATGACCACTATGGCGACCACTCCAGCGACCCAACCACCCAGCAACCACTCCGGCGACCCGACCACCCTGCAACAATAGGCTTATGAATACTTTGTAAAATAGAGTTTTACATTTCCCAATTTTACGGAGGAGACGCATGTCCTCGGGGTCCAACATGTCAGACATCCTGAACAACGAGTTCCACTTAATAGCCGAACAGATTGGGAGGATTACATCGTGGCTGTTTGAGAAGGACTGCATTGAAAGAGCCTGTGCGAATGAGCTATATGCAAAATTAGAGGCGATCCCTAGGATGACAAGGCAGGATTGCATGGCCATTGCAAAGACCCTTATGTCGGATAGTATGATGATGAATTCCTTCTTTGCATTCTCTCCAGATTGAAAGATTGATTAATGCGTGGAAGTGTTAGGGAGAGCACCTGGAACCCGACCCCCCATGAACGACAACTCGATGTCTTCATTACCTCCAACTACTACTTAGTTTTAATTCAGTTTGTGTTTAGGACAACTACTGCTATTTCTTTTCTTCATTCCTTTCAGCTTATGTACTATGATATTATGAACTTCGAACCTTCATTTTCATTATGAATTTCCTTTACTCCAACAACACCATTCTTCTTTTCCATGTATTAATTATTTAAAATATATGTTCTTACTAATGTTATTTAATTTTACATCATCATGAATGGAGTGAATGAGATACCAATATAGTTGTACAAACTACACATTCATATCAAACTATGCTTGAAACAATTGATCCACATAATTGGTTAAGATATTGATATGCAACTCAACAAACAATTATCAAGTAAAAAAAATGGATCTGAAAAAAAAAAGCTTTAAAAATTGGTTTAAAAAAAACAGCCTAAACAAACCCAGCCCAACTCAACCTTGCACCCCAAACACAGGTTTTAGCAAACCAGTCAAACTCAACCCTGCACCCCAAACACAGTAACCAGAACCCTAGGGTTTCTGATTCCAGCCAAGGATTCCCATTGTTTCTTATTCCAAACCAGCGCACCAAACAGCCCCTAAAAGTTTACATAATTTCATCTTATGAATCCAAGTCATTCATATACCTCTATTGATTTTGGCTTACTCCTATGCTTAGGTCCTCTTTTAAAATAATTGTTGGTAGTGTACTTTTAAGGAAAGAAACTATCATATGAAGTAGATTTGTGTTTGGTAAATTTCAATTTTAAACATTAAAAAGCAAGTCAAAGTGTTTAGTAAATTTAATCAAAATCGTTGTGGTTTATCTAAAATGACCAAAGTAGACATATAATTTTAATTATTTATATGTTGATGTTCAGTATATGAATTATTATAAGTTAATTATCTAGAACTTTTATGGTTTAAATTACAAACTATATTTTGTTATTCCAATTTAAGTACAAACAAAATGTAAGAAAAATAATTTTTTTAGAACAAAAATAAAATAAAATAAGTATTATTTGTTTTGCTCTCATCAAACTTGTAGCAATATTGTATAGTCTCTAATTCTTGAATGTGAAAATAATTATTACTATGATTCACATCATATAGCCATTGACTCGTTTATTTATTTATTTATTTATTTTAGTCTTTATCTCTGTCGTGCGAGCACAACAGTAAATAAAAATAAAAAAAATTTAAACCCATTTCTCTTTCTAACATATTTCTAAATAAAGTTTTATTTTGGGTTTTCGATTCATAACTTCTTCAAAAGCAACATTTGTACTAAAAAACTATATTTAAGAAAAAAAAATAAACTAATCAAGAAATAAAATTAAAGAATTAAATAAGAAAAAAGATCATGGTAACATTCAACACCTCTGAATTTAAAAAAAAAAAATAATAACTCAATTATAGATATTTTTGAGATGTGTAACAGAGGAAAAGCACCAATGGGACTAACAAAATGGAAAAAGAACATGGTAATTCAAAGAAGATGATAACAACCAAACACAAATAAAAAAAATTAAAAAAAAAAACCTAAATTGTTGTTAATGAAAAGAAAATCAAATGAGGTTGATACTGGAATTGTACAGAAGCTTTGATCCTAGAGGGATTGAAAAAAGTAAAATATACAGAAGGATACGGTAGCCATTTGAGAAATTTTTAAAAAAGGCGTCTCATTGTTCGTGAAGCTAAAATCAAAAGCTACTATTTAAGAAATTTTGGAAATCAAAGAATTTAAAAAATGATTTTATATAGATTTTTAAAAAATCACAATAACGGTTAAGATTTTTTCAAAATCACGTATACGTGTTCCCACCGCAATCCCAAACGTAGCCTAAATTATTAGGAACCATGAAACTAAACCCAAACTATAGGGAATCAAATTGAAATATTAATTGAAGCTAAGCTCAAACTATGTTGGATGATTAAATTAAAACTTTAAAAATCATAGGGACTAAATTGAAAATTTCTCTAAACCATAAAAACCAAAATTTTAAGTTAACCTAAAGAAAAAATAAATAAAAAAATGCATCTGGTACTACATACTTATTTTTTCTTACTTTAAATGGCAGATCATAGTTTTTTTTTTTTTTTTTTAATGCAACAAATGTTGGAATTAAGATTCAAACACATACAAGGGTGGTGATTCGGTCTGATGAAGTTAAGGAGAATATTGAACAAGGTTTAGCTACTATTTTGATCAAGTTCATTCTGGTTATTGTACTTTCAAATGTTCACTTTGTTTCTTGCACTTTCAACCTTTTTTTTAGTCATTGTACTTTCAAATGTTTGTTTTGGTCCCTATACTTTAAAAAAGTGACCAATTTGGTCTCTATTTTCAAATTTTAAGCATAAATACACACAATGGAAACTCTTTAATACAAATTGATGGCTACATTTCAAGAAATTCAGTAAGTGAAGTGTCATACTAAAATTATGATCAATAAAAATGAAAATGAAGGGACCAAAATGGTTACTTTCTAAAGTACAATGACCAAAATAGACATTTTGAAAGTAAAGGGACTAAAATTGAATAACAGTTGAAAGTTTGAGGACTAAAATAGACGTTTTAAATGTATAGGGACCAAAATGAACTAAAGTTGAATGTACATAAACCAAAATAACATTTAAACCAAGAAAAAAATACGAAAAAATATGCTCAACTATAATTCAACTTTATAAACCACCTACAATATATGTAGTATAAAACTAGTCACTGTAAATTACTAATTTCTTTTCTCTAAAAAAATAGTTGACTGCCTTTACTTTTTTTTTTTCCCTTAATTTTATTATTTTATTATTTTTTCAATTTTCAATTTTCATCTTTAAATGAAACAACATTATCTATTTTCCATAGATTAACACCAATAAATAGATAGATAGATAAATAAATTATATACATATAGATATAGATCTTGTTTCTGTCTTCAGCAAACTACGTATTTGGAAAAACTTATAAGGGTAATAAAATGTTGGTTTCTATTTTCTGAAATATATGGTTTTTCAAAACTATCTTCAAGATCATCCAAATTCCAATCCAACTAACCAAAATTTTGTTTGAGATCATTTTTAATAATAGAAGGCGACTCCTAAATAACAATGAAAAGGTACCGTGCCATTCTAAATAAATGAGAGTAAGAAACAGTGAAAAGAAATGATGTCAACAAACAAGAAGAATAAGTTTAATATATATGTATGGATGTGTGTGTGTATATATATATATTAAAGGAAAATTAGAAGGAAAAAAATGGCGAAACAGTCAAGGACAATATTTGAACAGAGTCTACCTTCAACATGAAACTTCTGCTCTTCCATTTTTCCAAGTCCAAAAGCAATGTCTTTTTCTTAGAAAACTCAAAGTTCTTTTCGTGGCAATTTTGAAGAACTCAACAAGGTCATTTTCAACTTTCTCCATTCCACCTTCATCCTACTATTCGCTTCAAATGCTCATTCTTATACTAAAATTTCTAATTGTCAACATACATATATCATATATGTATCCTAACCGAGCTTTCATTGAGAAAATAAAAGCTAATCTATGTATTTTTTTTTCAATTTCACAATTTAATCTCACATCACATTTTACTTATTAAGTTGTGTTGTTGCCAAATTTTGGACAAGAGAAATCTCACATGACCTCCACGTGACAACGACAGTTAATTTGTATTATAGAAGGAAGAACGCGACTTACAAGACAAGAAAAACCTAGACACCGGTGTGGTGTAGGCCACACAGGCTCCAATACTTAAGTCATAGAGAGTTTTGAGAGAATTTAGGAGTTCTAGGAGAGTGTTGTAAGCTGGAATGAATTTACTTTGCTCTCCCCTCTAGAAAGAGCTTAAATACCTTCCTTCCTAGGGTTTTTCGTGGGTTTTCGTCTTCGAATGGGGAAAGAAAAGATCGAATTAGGCTGAACCGATGGTACACGGGCCATGAGGGATGGAGGCAAGGCCCAAAATTGGGCCTTTCCAATCTGGTCGGCCTCTGTCAGGTCAACCATGGAAGCCCGTTTCTTCTCCCTCTCATTTTGGGAAGGTTCTCTGTCGGTTTTGGTCCGTTCTGAATTTGTATTAGGCTTCTTTCCTCATTTGTCCCTTCGTTGCAGCTCTTTAGCCATCTCGTTCTTGTTGGTCCAATTTCACCCATAACATGTTGATAAAAAAAAAATTGGGGATTAAAACATATGTTTAACCTAAGAATGAAAGCAAATTCAAACTCATTAATTAAAAACAACTCAAGTTAGCTTTTAGAGGGAAAAAGAAAAACAAACCAACATAGCTCAATGACATGACAAGAGATCTATAATGTTTGATACGTTAAATTACAAAATTGGTCCCCATGGTTTAGAAAAAGTTAGAATTTAGCCTCTATGATTTATTTTGAAAGATTTTTCCCTATAGCTTTAAAAATTAGAATTTCATTTTGATAAAACCTCATAAATAGTTATTACTGTTAGAACCACTAGTTGCCATGTAGTTAATCCCAGCAACGGATCTATTGTAGGCTCAGAGAAGGCTCGAGCCCCCATGAACTTTTGAAAATTGCATATTAGTATAAAATTTGTGGCCGACTGCATTGGTACTCGCTCCTCCAACCCCCCCCCCCCCCCCCCCCCCAAAAGGTCTGGGGTTAGAGTTCCAACCATGCAACATACGCTTAAATTGAATTACATATTTAGTCCCTATAGTTTGGAGAAAATTAGAATTTAGTCCTTCATGATTTTAAAAGTTAGAATTTTGCCCCTTTGATTTGAATTTTTTTATTGCTTATTTGTAAATTATTTTAAAGAAATTTTAAGTGAATCTCCTGAACAAAAATTCTAGATTTTTCGATCAATCTGTTAATGGTTTCTAATGGTAAAAATTATTGATGGCATTTTATCAAATCATAGGAGGGAAATTAATTAAATTCTAACTTTTTTAAAAAATTAAGACTAAATTTATAATTTAACATAATTTTGCCCCAACAACCATGGTCGTAGTTAAAGAAGGAAGACAGGAAGTAGGAAAGGTAAGGCCCAATTGGGAAATTTATGTCACAGTCAATTATTTGTGGGGCTCATTTGACTCATTTGGAGTTTGAGAAAGATAGGGGTTGCGTCTAGTCTTCCGGCGTCGCAAACCCATCCCAAGATACCCAACCATCAAAGTCAAACACCCCTTTTGGCTTTTGTTATTTAATTTCGTTAATTCCTATACTTATTCTACAAATCCCCATTCTTAATTCCAACATTTTTGTTCAATCTGAGAGACCCGCAACTGAAAATTTTGAACAAATCTCGATAACAATGTCTTCCATAGTCACCGAAGCCTGGAAAGGATATCTCCTGCAACTTCAGAAGAACCCTCTCAGAACCAAGGTCTGATCCATCTATCTAAATCAATCGGATTAAAGTTCTGTTTACTTTGGAGCATGTTTGTTTTATTTTGATTTTCTAATTATTATATTCTTTGGTTTTTTAGGCAATCACTTCTGGGGTTTTAGCTGGTTGCAGCGACGCAGTGGCCCAGAAGATTTCTGGGATCAAAAAGCTTCAATTGAGAAGAATACTTCTTTTAATGGTAAGATCCATTTATTGGTTCTTTGATTCTCTGTTGTTTCTTTGTTAAGATCCAAACAGGGGACAGTGTTTGGTTGGTAGTGGGAACTATTTGACAATGATGTTTATTTGATATGATGTTAAATTTTTTAGACTTTTGCTTTGTAATTGTAGCTCTATGGCTTTGCTTATGCTGGACCCTTTGGGCATTTTTTGCACAAGTTGATGGATAAAATTTTCAAGGGAAAGAAAGGCAACACAACTGTTGCAAAGAAGGTAATCTTTCTTTGCAAGTCTTAGCTGTTTTCTGTGGTTATATTGATGGCTGGAAGTGTTGTATTTCTTAGGTGTTATTGGAACAATTGACTAGCTCTCCTTGGAACAATATCTTTTTCATGATGTACTATGGTTTGGTAGTTGAAGGTAAGCAAATCTGCAATTACTTTCTTTTTTATCTTCAGCTTTAATTACAGATTTTTTAATTTTTAATTTTATGTTTTTGTTGTTGATGTTGTTGTTGAAGTTCAACTTTGAATGCTGACTATCTCTTATGATGGTCAAATGTGGCTTCATCTAATTTTTGGTTAAAAAGGGGGAAAAATAAAGAAAAAATTCCAGATTTTTTATAGTTTTGTTCTCTTTTTTATTTTTTTTTTGGGTATGGTATCAATCACGTAGACATGTTTTTGTCAAGTATTCAACCCGCCAAAGTGTTGCCATCAGTGTGAAAATTTGTAGTTTTATTTGAGCAAAACAATAGTTCATAAATGTCATGTTGACTGAAAACCTTGATAAGTGTTCAATGAACAAATTGACACTAAAGTTTCTAATTTCAGGTAGATCATGGAGTTTAGTCAAGAATAAAGTTCGAAAGGACTACCCAACTATTCAGTTGACGGCTTGGCGGGTATTGAAAACAAACCCTTTTTTTTTTTTTTTGTTTCTGTTTTGTGTTGCAGTTAGAAATGAAGAAAGCCTATTAAATTAGATAATAAGAATGAGATGCTTATGACTTGCAGTTCTGGCCTATAGTTGGTTGGGTGAATTACCAGTACATGCCTCTGCAGTTCCGAGTGTTATTTCACAGCTTTGTTGCTTCATGCTGGTGAGATCATTCATCTTTTCAACTATTCCTGCAACAAAAAGTACTAATTATGATTGTAAGACCATATTATAAATCTAAATAATTTCCAGCAAAAAGGAGTTAAAGAAGATGGGAAAAAAAAAAGGATTGTTTACACATTAGTCTGAGCATTAGAATTTAAACCTTCTCTGACTTGATTCTGTTACTTGTACAATGTCCTTCCACCATAAATTGGAAGATAAAAAATCAACAGTTATCCTATGATTTTAGTCCTTCCTGTTCAGAATCAGAGAAAAGAGAAACTGCTGACATTGTTTTATACCATCTATCAACTCGTCCAACAGTCTTATCAATTCTAAAGATTTGAAATCTTTCGGGAAAATGAGGATTATTGAAGCTATGATGTTTGGAAAATTATTGTGATTTTATCTTGTGTTGGTGCAAATTCAGTCTAAAATTGTGCTTTCTGGTTTCAGGGCAATCTTTCTGAATCTGAAAGCAAGAACAGTTGCAGTGAAGGCAGCATAAATTAAATCAGATGTCTCCCTTTTCCATCATTTTTCTGAGTTTAGTTGTCTTTTCTTTATTTTAGTAAATGTAGAAACCATTAGCTTTTGATGTAAGCTGTAACCGCTCACGTTCTAATTGGACTCACACAAAAGAAGGTTAAATTATCAAAAATATTCCTGAACTATGGGGTTGGTTTCAATTATACCCCTAAATTTTGAAAATTTTCATTTTAGCCCTTGAATTTTGAAGTTTTTTTCAAAACAACCCTTGAAGATTTTTTTTGGTTAAATTCATGGATGGAAAATGATGTTTTTGCATTTGTATTCTTGCTTATGTAAACATATACGTTGAAAAAAAAATCAAAACATATGCAAATATGTCATTTTTCGTCCATAAATTTAATAGAAAAACCCTTCAAGGATTGTTTTGAAACAAACTTCAAAGTTCAAGGGTGAAAATAAAATTTTTCAAAGTTTAGGGGTATCATTGAAACCAACCATCTAGTTCAGAGGTATTTTTGATAATTTAACCCACAAGAGAATAATGCAAGGGTAGTTATGGAATAAACTAAATTTAGCCTCTCAAAGTGTATTTTTGGAACAATTTCGAAGTTTGAGGGTTAAAATGAAAATTTTCAAAGTTTAAGAACATAATTGAAACCTATATCAAAGTTCTAACGGTATTTTATATAATTTAACCTCTTTTTAGTAAGCAGTGAGGTAAAGTCCGCATGTGCTTGCATTTGATTGTTTCGTTTGTTGATTTTCTCAATATTTAGATTAATGTATAGAAAAAGGTCGTTTCATGGAAATGAGATATAATTGTTTTCTTTTTGTCATTTATCAATAAAGTGGTTGATATCCAACGTTGGTATTTTCTAAATCCAAGTCGTGTGTGGTGCCTTGTTTGACTGTACCTATGACATTGTTAAGGATGGATATATGAATGATTAAATTTATTCTTTATCAAATAAATTAATTTTTTAAATCATTGGATATTAGAATAGAAAATTTAAGTTCAAATCACGTTAGTTCTTCCTTCATTTTGTATTTATAATCCTTATGATGAAGAGTGTCCTCTTTTAAATAAAAAGTTGCAAATTCATCATCTATCTTTCATAATTTTCTTATTTTCTTTTTTCTTCTTTTTAATCATGACTAATTATTCAATATGGTTAAAAGTTTTCTCATTTTAGTAAATTCTAAAGAAGTTTTTGTAATAATTATTACACATTCATCCCTACACATCAAAACCCAAAAACTATAAAATAAGTAAACGTATCATACTTGTTAAAGTAAATCGTCTATGCATCAATTCTTACATGTTCGTAAACTTCTTAAAAAATTTAAACCTTCCATTTAAAATTAGTCAATGCATTTGAAATGGATAGTCTAAATTGATTCACTTATGAAAGTTTAGAAGTCTAATTGATACAATTATAAGTCTGCATACATGTAAACTAATGTTTTTCAAACAAAATCTAACAGGATGTGTAAATTGATATACTTGTGAAAGTTCAGGGTTTAAATTGATACAATTATTATTTTAGAATTTTAATTGATACAAACCCCAAGTTTAGGAATATACATTGATTTTTTCCCTATTAATTTTTACCCTAAACTTAGATAAGTGTTGAAATATTAACCCTATACTTTAAAAAGTGTTGCAATTTTAACCCTTTGATTAGTTTTCATTTGAAAGATTGTTAAATTCAATGAATTCTAAAACATATGTATGATTCAAAATTGATAAAATTTTAAAGAAAAACGACATTAGAGCTAAATTTTTGTTGAAATCTGTGAATTTTAACAAAGGTTATTCAATAGATAATAGTTAATTTGTGCATTGATCAAACTTAATTTTGTGCAAAACCTGATTTTATTGAAATTAGTGAGTTTATAAAGAATTTTACATTATTTTTTCTTAAAATTAGTGGGTGAATTAGCGAAAATTGAATATTGGGTAAAAATTGCAACACTTGTCTAAGTTTAGGGTCCAATTTTATGAAATTAAAAATTTAAGGTGAAATTGCTACCATATGAAAAATATGAAAAATTTAGGAGTAAAAAAATTAAAATTTGCCCCAAAAAATAATAGAAAAAGAAAAGTGGTGAGACCAATAAAGGAAAATGTGAAATAAGAATTATATTCACTGTTCTCTTGAGAGTAGCAAACTAATATAATGATTTCCAAGATTGATGTGGGGCATTTTTGTGAGTAATTTTGAAATTGTCAAAATTACTTCAAAACATGTCTTTAATCAGTTAAAATTAACTTAGTGTTTAATTTTACACTTTTAAATGTGATTTTCATTCCATATAAATTGATTTTGAATAATTAAAAACATATTTTGGAGTGATTTTAAATACGACAAAAGTGATTTTAACCATTTCAAAATCACTCCCAAACATGTTCTAATAGTAAGGGGCTTCTTTTGAACACCTTTGCTATGGGCCAATAACACTTTCCCACTCAAAATCACTTTACCTGGAAGTGGAAAAAAAATAGGTTAAACAAAATGTAATAATTTAGTCCTTATACTTTAAAATTTAAGCAAACTCTCAAATTATAAAACTATTAAAACTTACCTTAATTTTTTTTTTTAACTCTATAAAATTTGAAAAGTATAATATTAAACATTAAAAACAAAAATTTGTTTCTAGATCAATGTTGAGGTACCATCTTGGTTTAAGAAGACAAAAAATTGCTATAAAAAATTTGGGTTTAATTATAACAATCTTATAGTTCAAAGGCTTTATTAGAATAAAATTTAGAATTCTTGGGTGATTTGTGGAATTTTCAATTTTTAAGAGTTTAATTGCAACAACTTCATAAATTTAGAGTGTTGATTGATCAAATTAATAGTTTGAGGGTATAAGATAACGATAACAAAACACTTTTTTAGGGTTGTTTGGATAAGGAGTGAGCTTGGTTGCATTGAGATATGGATACTTGCTTTCTAAACTCAAACTCATAGGCTATAAATTCAACCCCATGTGTTTCCCATCCTCGCATGTTGTTGAATTAAAAATAAATAATAAATAATTATGTGTTACTTAAAAAAAAAATAATAATTTTTTGTTAAATTATACAAAATATCCCTAAACTTTTGAGTAAGTTTTAATTATTCCCTAAACTTTGAAAAGTTGAGTAAGTTTTAATTATGCCCTTAAACTTTGAAAAGTTTTATTTTTACCCTTGAACTTTGAAATTTATTTCAAAAGATGCTCTTGGAGAGTTTTTTTTTCTTTTCATTATAATAAAATGGAAATTGAAATGACGACTAATATGTAAAAATTTGAAGGAATATGTGACATAATTTACATCCTTTATGAAAATTGACGTGACAGTGAATGTGTAAAAATTGATTATGTAAATGATCTTAATGATATTTTTTGAGATGAAATAAATGGTAACAACAATCTTAATCTTCTATATAGTTGTAAATAATATCACATACACCTTCCAATTTTTATATATCTGCCACGTTAATTTTCGTCCGTATTTTAATGAAAAATATATTTTTTGACCAATTTCAAAGTTCAAAGGTAAAAATGAAACTTTTCAAAGTTTATGGACATAATTGAAACTTACCCCAAAGTTTAAGGGTATTTTCTATAATTTAATTAACCTTAAAATTTAAAAATATTTTCCCTCTCTCTTCCCTTTTCTTCCTCTTTGCCCTACTAGTATTCCAAAACCTACATTCCAAACACAATTTTATAAACACAAACTATCTGGACCCCAACTAAATTTTTAGGCGTAAGATGTCGAACCCACGCCAGACTCCATTTTGTAGCTTAGGGGTGGTTTTTGTAATTCTTCCAATTTTTTTTTTAAAAAAAAAAATTGGAAGTAACTTAAAGTGCTATGTGATAATGGTTTTTTTTTTACCTGTGTTTGACCCAAAATCATTTCAAAAGCACTTTTAAAAATCATGTATTATTAAACTCTATTTTACTATAGTGTTTTAAACACTCCAAAAAACTACCTCATAAACATGGGTTATTTATACGGATGACCTTTTTTTTAAGCAAAAACAATGGATGACCTAATCTATTAAAATAACGATAGATAACCTTCTATTGACGTCACATTGAGAGCAAGAGTATGATAAAACCCAACAAGAGCAAGAGTTATCTTCAACTTTCTTGATCGAGAGCAATATTACGATTAAACCCAATAAGAGCCAGAGTCATCTTCAACCTTATTGACCGAGAGCGGAAAAATCCAACGAGAGCCAGAGGCCATCTTCAACCTTCTTCTCGCAGATGCCATTTTCAACCTTCTTCCCCTTCATGCACGCTGGCGGCAACCCACCTCAAATCTAAGTATCAAATCTGAAATTCATTTTCAAATCTGGTTGAAGATGGGTTGAAGATAGCCTCTTGCTCTCATTGGGTTTTATCGTACTCTTGCTCTCAGTTAAGAAGGTTGAAGATGGCTCTTGCTCGTGTTAGATTTTATCATACTCTTGCTCCTGGTGTGACGTCAGCAAAATGTTATCTATTGTTATTTTAACAGACCAAGTCATCTATCGTTTTGACTGCAAAAAAACGGTTATTCATACAGAAAACTTCATAAACAGTGTTGAAAAAACGCAAGCACAACACTACCTTATGAGTTATGATACAGTTTCCAAACAATCTTTCTAATTGCATCACAAAATTCCCTTTTCCATCGATGCAAGAAAGTTTTGAAAAAGAAAAACTTAGACTCTATTTGATAACTATTTAATTTTTAGTTTTTGAAAGTTTAAGTTTATAAACAATACTTTCTTTGTTTTTGTTTTGTTATCTACTTCTTATAAATGTTTTTAAAATTCAAACAAAGTTTTTAAAAACTTACTTTTGTTTTTGGAATTTAGTTAAGAATTCAAATATTTTCTTATAAAAAATGAAAACCATGGTCAAAAAAATTGTGATAAAATAAACATAATTTTCAAAAACTAAATAGTTATCCAACCAAATCTTAATAAGAGGAATAAAAATTGACTTAGTACAATGAAGTTAGACACTGGAGCAATCAAACTAAGCTTTGAAATCAACGACCTAAAGGTAAAATTCATTAATAATCTAAAATACCTTTTTCTATCAAAATCTATGATAATAATAAACTTTTACATCAAAATATTGCTTATTCTATCATTTATGATAATTTGAGTGCTTTACCAGACATATTCTTTCCTAAAAAAACACACACATAATCTATTTAAAAAAAGAAACTGACATATATTTTCTAAATATTCATCTCTTTTATCTTTCCTTTATTTCTCTTTCTTTATTCAATGGGCTCCATTGAAACTCCAAAAAAAAAAATCTTTTGAATTCGACATGTGGAAGGGAAGAGATTTGAATCTATAACCTCCAGCTGGATAGTTGATTTAAGATAGTACATCTTTAAATCAGTGGAGCTATGCATATGTGGGGGAAAAAAAAGTATATTTTGGATCAATTGACAAAACAATTATCATCATAATGCAGGAAAATGTTAAAACCAAATACCATCGAAAAGATTAAAAATAAAATCCTTTGTTCCTTAAAATAAAGAATATTTTAACCACTTGTTAGTTGAGTGGTGACTTGGAAAATTTGTATCACTTCATGTGAACGTCTTCAATCAATTTGGACAAAAGTATTTAAATTTAGTTGGTAATTTAAGAAAAAAAATTAAGACATAACTATATATAGAGAGAGTGCTTTAACGTACATAAATACTACTAGTACATTTGTTTCTTTGTGTTTACTGTCTACTCTATTAAAAAAATATAATAAATAAAATAACATTTTATTTTTGGTATTCCTGTTTATAAGTTTGATTTTTAAAAATAGAAAACTAAACAAAATTTTCTGATTTTGAAAATTAAGCTTTAAAAACTACTTCTATCTTTTTCTTTTTTTGTTTTTTGATAATAATCTTTGTTTCTTTGTTTTGCTTTCTACTTTTAAAAAAAAAAAAATACAAAATACAAAATTCTAACCAAAATTTTGAAACTAAAAATTCAATAGTGAACACTTGTTTGAAGCAAACATAACTTTTAAAAATTGAAAACTATTGGCGATACTCCAATTGCACCGTGGTCATGGATCCAATCATCCAACGTTTCTTCCAGAAAGAATGTTTCTAAAATTAATGGCGGTTTCCTTCCAAGTGAAGATAACGACAGAAACAGAGAAAATTCGTACCGAATATCTAAGGCCATAACACAAGTTCTAAGTTCTTCCCCAAAGAACTTGATAGTGTATATGATGCAATCGATTATCCGATCATCCGACGTTCTTCCACAAAGAATGTTTCTAAAATTAATTGCGGTTTCCTTCCAATGAAAATAAAGCTATATATCGACGGAAACGGAAAAAATTCGCAGCGAAAATCTAAGGCCGTAACAAATTCTAAATTGGCACGACAGATGAACGAACTTAACGGATATGGCTTCCGTGCCGACTTAATAAAAGAGGATCGATCCAACCGATCATTTACGACGAACGCGAGAAGAATCATTCATCGATCCACACATAACCAAACACATTCGTAAAACGCACAAAATTTCAACAGCGTACGTACCTCAATCATCATGACTCCATTTTCTAATGCAAATGTCGATGCAATATTTGCAGCATTTGAAAGCTATATATGCATGCATCCATTACAGACCTGTGTTTCAGAAATCGGAGCAATAAAAAATCTGAAACAGAAGAAAAAAGAGTAATATGTATAGTCATTTAGAGATAGAAGGAGAAACTGTACTATTACAGAATTAGAACAAACCGAACCGATTCTCCGTTTCCAAACTCAGTCCTATACATGGATCAGTAAGAGATTTCGCTACGCCGATTTGAAAATCGAGAGAACAAAAGAGAGAGAGAGAGAGAAAATTCCAGAAAGCATTTTTAGTGAGAGAGAGAGAACTCGTCTCTCCTCTCCATGGGAAATTTCAACGCAAACTGGAAACTAAAATTTACATCCAATGAAAAGACGCCACGTCGGCAGTCACATTTTAATCCACCGAGCGAGCTGGGCCGGGTTAACAATCCCAGGCAAGTGGGCCCCATCCATCTTCAAGATGCTTGCCACCTCAGCATAGCTCTGATTTTCCTTTTTCACGCTCGGCGCGGCGGTGGCGGCTTCCGGCTTCGTCCTCTTACACTCGGCTGGCTGCGAGCAAGCCATTCCAACGGTTTCGCTTCTAGTCGGCTCGTACTTCTCCCCAAACAAAGTACCTTTACTGAGAAACTCGTGAGCCAGGTAGCCGGCCAGAAGCCGATTCGACGCTACCGAGTCGGCTCCCACAGCTTTCGGCTTCACAAACGGCTCAACTTCCTTTCGCTTCCTTGACGCCCCAGGAGGCAACATGGTGGTGGTGGTGCGTGAGTGAACACTCATCTTCAACCTTTAGATCATGCCACGTGTCACTACCACAGGGTAAAATCGTAAAATCCCACTCCTAGAAAGGTTCACCCGTCAAATCACTAGAGTTGGACGTTTCGGACGTAACAAATTTCAAATCGTAAATGATAAGAGGAAATGAAAAAAGAAAAAAAAAACTAAAAAAGGAAAAGGAAAAAAATTAATAATAAAGAACTTGGTGCGGTTAAAAAAAAAGAAGAAAGAGGCAGACGGTGAATGTCGGTAACTTTAGCAACGAAAAAGGGTCAAAGCGTAAATTCCAGAATAAATCCAAGAAAATTTGAGAGAGAGAGAGAGAAAATGGTATGTTTAAACCGAATCCAAAACGTCGATATGACGGAATCGGATCCAGAGGCGGTGGTTGTTGCGGCGGTGACTGATGAAAGTACGGCCAGATTTAAGCACTGACGGCGTTCTGGAAAGTCGCCGCCGTAGACGGCGGAGGAAAAAGAGAACTTAGGGTTCTAGGGTTGAAATTAATATAAAGAAAGATTGAGAGAGCGAAAGAGGAAAACGAAAAGAGAGAAGAAGAGAGAGAGAGAGCAGAGAAAATCTGAGAATATATATGGGGAAGAGAATAAGGCGAACTGGTGGTTCTTTGAATATATTTGGTGGGAACTTATGAAAATAGTCTTATTGTTTGGCGAAAATTACTGAATTTGCCATTGGTTGCGTGAAATGACAGAATTGCCCTGTTACGTCGTCGTTTCGGTCTTTGGTGGAGGAAAGTACGATTTTCTAGCCACGATGTGGTAACCTTCTAATTTTTGTAGACACGTTCCTTGTTAGAAGGATGTAGTCTGATAAATTTAAATGCAATATTCTGCATTTATGTAATGAAATTTTAAAAAGATAAACGTGCTATTAACTCTCTTTTATGGCGAACTAATTGTTTGAAATGAATTAAATGAGCTATGAAATCAAAAGCCAAGCACACATTACGCAAATGATCACCTCGAAATATAAATATCAAAATCTATTTATTTTAACAATTAAAAATTAAAATGATTTGACCACTCGAAAATAGATCTTAGCGGGATGTGATTAGGTGTTGGGAATGCAAACAATACCATACATCAACTGGGAAAAATGAAGATTTATAATATATAAGTAGATAACAACATCTTTATTGGTACGAGACTTATGAAATCAAAAGTAAAGTTGTACTAACTTTAATCCAAAGTGATTAATAGTATATATTTAAAAATATATAGAGGCATGTTGTCCTAACATTAGCTATATGTAGCAAGTTTACATCCTAATTTGTAATGCAATATTCATGACAGCAATAGATTATCATTTCTCTCTAGTCATGTTGATGTTGGGAACCTTGTGTTCCTTTCTTCTTTTTTTTTAGGGACGTTGTGAGGTGTTTATGGCTAGAATTAAGGATAGTAATGCATATAATTATCTTTTTAGTTTGTATAGTTTAGAAAATGGTATAGAACATGTAATTGGTAGATGATGTGATACATATATATAGTTAATTTATTTGTTTGCCATTTCATACGCTTGACTGCTTGGAATAGAAAAAATAGATTTTTTTTTTCCTATGATATGCTTGTAAGCAATGGCTGATCCAAAATTTTTGTTCAAGAGGGGCTTTACTTACAATTGAGTAAAAGTGTGATTCCGATGCTAGCAAGGTCCTTTTTGTAAATATACTTTGTAAACTTTGTCTCAAATATTACAAAATTATAATAAAATTTATAGTTCTTAGACCAGCAAGTAAATCACCTAAATTTACTTATGTAAAATATTTATTATAACTATTATTACTTTTCTTTAATGTAGATGATGACTCATCGGTTTTTTTTTTTAATAATCTCTCCATTTAGATTTCAAATGAAATCTATAATAATATTAATAAAAATATATAAAATACAAAAACTAAAACATAAAATAAGAACAATGAAAACTAAATGTATAAAAATAATTGAAAGAGGTAAACTAAATGTATAAAAGTAATTAAAACATGAAAAATAAATGTACCTTAGAAGATTAATATCCAAATTCTCGACTTCTTGAAATTGCAAACAATAATTAGAACCTAGAGATGACAAATGTATGCGTATAAATTACGAATAGTTTCTTTTAGGTTCAAAACATTATAGTGGTTGCTATACCATTTAAAAGTGACGATGAACAATATTATTTTTAGATAATTAAATGTTAAATATTCCACTAATATTTATTTTTCAATTTTTTTGAATTCACATGCTTATATAAAACAATTTTATAAGTTTTTAAAGAAGTTTAAACCCAAAAGGGATATAATTACATACATAAAGGAAAAAGAAAATTAAAGCATATAAAAAATTCTATATAAAATAGGACAAAAATACAAAGTAAGGGACAAGGTGGGCTCAGAGCACAGAACTTTAGAAGGGGCTAGCATGCAATTTGACCAATAAGGCAAGGGCTTATTCTGTTAATTGCTCTGTTTGTTATATAGATATAATAAATCTTAAGAAATTGAGGGGACTAAATCCGCCCCTGCTTGTAAGATTAACTCACAAACAAACTATGATGTGTCATATCTTATTTTGACTCATGATATCTCACTTTAATATCATAATATTACTTTTAGACCAATTCGATCGATTATCATGTTTTAGAGCCAATTCAAGCATAGGTCAATTGCTTAAAACACATAGCTTTAATGAAGAGATCAGATGTTCGAATTCCATCACCACACAAGTTGTTGAATAAAAAAAACACACACACACATTTTAGAGCCCACAATATAAGCTTTTTCATCAACTATATATAAAATAAGTTTTTTCATCAACTATATATATATATGTTGAATATAATCATTTTTTTCATATTATAATGACTAAAAAGCTACTTTCCAAAATCTAATTCGTGATTTCGTGTGTATTGATTCTCGAAATCAATCTTTACAAGGTAAAGTATTTACGAGCCCCATCCCTTATTAGGAAACATCATCCTCCATTATTTTATCAGAGAACAGAAAATAATGAAATGTATTTCTATATTAAGAGGAAGAGAGTGAAGGAGAGGGGATGATTTACATCGATAATAAAATATTAATTGAAATATCATGAAAATGTAGTAAAATATTTATTTAAAAGTTATAACTCAAGCCATGAATTGATTTAAGTAGTCAATTTGAACATAGTTTAGTGAATCAAATACTTATATTTCACATGTCAAAGGGTTCAATATCCCATTCTACAATTGTTGAACTAAAAAAAAAAAAGATTTTGGTAGTATTTAATCATAGTTTTATTTATAAAAAATTATTATTTTTTTCCACTTTTCTTCACCATACTGATCTAATAACATTTCATTAAAAAGGATCGAAAAAAAATAATTAAAAAATAAACATCAGCAGAATGTTGAAAAAATATTATTTAAAATGTTTTTTTTTTAAATAAACTAGAAAAAAATTAGTAAACAATAATTAATTAAAAAAATATATATTAGCATAGCAAATTTTCTCATATATTTATATTTTATCCTTGAAATGGGGGAAAAGGAAAAAGGAAGGGAAAGTAATGAAGATTTCATGACCATACCTAACACGCTAACATTCATGATATTGTGATGTACCAAACAAATAATTTTTTATGATTTTATTGGCATAAAAAACCACTTAAATTAATGAGACTTTTCTAATGATGAAATGTAGTTCCTTTTTTCTATTTTAAAAAACAAAAGGAAAAAAAAAAAATACATCAGAAAACAGTTCCTAGAAATTTCCAGGAGCCAAAAAGGAAAATGCAATTCGTTTGATGTTTGTGCGATAACAAGATGCATTTGGCTTTTTCCAAAAAAAAAAAAAAAGTATTTTGCTATTTTCAGTTAATAAATCCATCGTTATTAAAAATAAAAATTTTAGGCCTTTGATAACCAGGCCCCGTTTGATAACTATTTGATTTTTAGTTTTTGATTTTTAAAAATTAAGTTTGTTTTCTCCCAATTTCTCTACCATGGTTTTCATCTCCATTAAGGAAACATTTGAATTCTTAGCCAAATTCTGAAAACAAAAATAAGTTTTTGGAAACTACTTTTTTTAGTTTTCAAAACATGGCTTGGTTTTTGAAAACATAGGTAAAAAGTAGATGATAAAACAAGTAAAACCATAGGTGGAAGTAGTATTTATAAGTTTAATTTTCAAAAACCAAAAACCAAAAACCAAATGGTTATCAAACGGGACCTTAGTTTTTGGTTTTTGGTTTTTGAAAATTAAGCTTGTTTTCCCTTAATTTCTCTATAATGATTTTCATCTCCCTTAAGGAAATATTTGAATTCTTAGCCAAATTCTATAAACAAAAACAAGTTTTTGAAAACTATTTTTTTTAGTTTTCAAAATATGGCTTGATTTTTGAAAACATAGGCATAAAGTAGATGACAAAACAAGTAAAACCATAAGTGGGAGTAGTATTTATAGGCTTAATTTTCAAAAACCAAAAATCAAAAACTAAATAGTTATCAAACGGTGCCTAAAATTGGTTTTTAAAAATCTACTTTTTATTTAACTCTTTAAATTTTTATATTTGTTTTTGTTTTGATATCTAGTTTTTCTTTTCTTTTCTTTTTTATGTTTTATTTCTGCCTTCATAAAAGGTATTTTATCTTGGGTTTTAAATTGTGGAGAAAATATTCGTTTCAATTCTTTTAATTAATTTTTCGTTAATCGTTTAATAAAACTTCAATTCCATGTGTGTTTGTTTTTCAAAAAAAAAAAAAAAGGAAAAAAAAACTATTGTTTACAACATGTGAGATCGAACCTCTAACCTCTAAATCGAAAATACAAGCTTTATATCAGTTAAGTTATGCTCATGTTGGTTAAAAAAAAAATCATGTGAAAACCCAAATTTTGACATGTGATATGGATTTTCAAACACAGATAAATAAATATGTATATGTTAAGCAAGTTTTAATCAAATGAGAATTAATTAAAAAGAAAAAAGAAAAAAAAAAGCGGTAATTGTCCTTTATACACAGTTTTATGAATCAAAGTAGAAAATCTAAGACCCAAATATGCAGGGGCGGATGTACTTGGATGGCCCCCCAAAATTTTTAAATTTAATACCGAAGATTATGGCTTCCAAATTTTTTTAATTTAATACTCAAGACTATATACTATTAGTATTTTAATTGACATAAGAAACCGAAATCCGTCCGTCTCAGTGGTATACCACTGACAAGTATTCTGGCGCGCTTGTGTTCAAAACTTGCTAGTTGCTAAATGCTTTGCTAACTACATTTTTTTTTTCTGTTTACATTTTTTTTTCTTCTGTTTATATATTTCTTTTCTTTTATATACATGTTTATAAAAGGTTACTATTTTTATTGATTTATAAATATATAGAAAATTATTTTTAAAAATAATTTACACTTTTTTTTTATTATAAATATAAATGATAAGTCATATTTTTTTAAGAATTCTATCTACAAATATTTTTAAATGTTAGTAAATTAATTTTTAATATTTAATTCTATAAAAAACTATAATATTATATCTTTGACCTATTCAACATTTTTTAAAATTTAGGATATCAGACACAAAATTAAAAGTTTAGAAACCTATTGAACACGTTTAAAGTTTAAGAACCTTTTAGATACTATATTGAAAATTTAGGAACCCATTAGACACTTTTTAAAGTTTAAAGATCTAATAAACTCGAATTTAAAAGTTTATGGACTAAACTCGTAATTTAACCCTTTTTTTTTTCTATTTGATAAGACATCGAGATGAGCTAAATTATATGATGGTACTTAAGGTTATTCGATCTTAGTTAGGAAGTCTTTGGTACACCTACCTATTCCTATTATCAACAATTTTTTTTATGTCAACATTATGTAGGGGTGTTTTTCGAACCTCTAACCTTTTGATGACAATTTTTTATTACATTTATATAACATAATTTGTCGGCCCCCGAATATTAGTATCTGGATCTGCCCCTGCAAATATGTTTGTTTTTTAATATTACAATTCAAATAAATGGATGGAGTTTGAACTTTTAACCTTTAAAATAGAAAATTTTCAATAAATATTTAAGAAAGATTATTAATGTCTTTAACTAATTAAGCTATATGCCAAAGTAAGCATGACTGAGTGATAATTGGCTTGACATGTACCCTCGATCAAGAGGTCAAATTTTGAATTCCCAATTTCAAATATTATTGAATTAAAAAAAAATTAATTAAGCTATATTTTGGTTGACAAAATAAGATATATTTTTATTTCTTACCATTTGTAGTTTTGCATGAAAGTATTACCCTTCACATAACTCCCCCCCCCGAGATTTTTTTCAATATAATACTTATAAAAAATTATTAATGTTTTTGACTAATTGATTTATATGTTGGTCAACAAAATATGACTTAATTTTTATTTTTTTTTTACCATTTTTTGTTTTGCATGGGAGAGTATTCCAATTTTAACAGAGGGTAAATCTTCAACCTTTACAATAATACTTACCTAGCAATCTTTTTAATAGCCACCATTCAAAATTCGTCAATCTTTTATAGAAAGAAAAATCTCTCTTCTCTCTTCCTTTCTACATTATTCTCTTGTAGTTGTCAAATTCTTAATAGTGGTCAGTACTACAAACATGTGAAGAGGTAAGTATTAGTCATAATGGACCGAATAAGTTTGGATGGAGATTCAATGAAAATAGTTATATTTCATGTGTTTCAATGTTTTTGGATCTCAATTTAACAATTGTTCAAAATGTGTTTGACAATATATTTATAAACCATAAAAATAGTTATAGTTATGTACCCACTAAATATTAGCTTAAATATCAACTATTATTAATTAATTTATGAACGTATTTTATGCTATAAACTCTGTATAATTTATTATTTTACAATATCATATAATTTGTAATATATTATATTATACATATTTTAATTTAACAAAAATAAAATAATTTTATAACATGAAATACTATATTTATAAAAAAGATTACCTTTTTAAATGTAATTTTGTATTTTAAAAGTTCAAATAAAAAATCTAGATACAATGAAAATATAAAAATGTTGTCTTCAGAATTTCCACTACTTTATATCGTAGAATTCAAAAACAATTTTAAAAAATAAATTTGTCAAATACATATTTGTTGAATCCAATAATGAATCTGAAAACATAAAACATAATTTAGATGACATACCCAAACAGACCCTTACTTATATTTAAGTTGACAAAATAGTATTTTTCTTTTTACAATTTACAATTTTGAATGAGTTTTGCTTCTCCACTAATTAAAATAATAAAATTCCACAAGTTTCATAACAGCCAAATATTGCAAGATCAAACAATTTTTTCATAAGATTAGTCGTGGTATCATAAACTTGCCTTAACACTCACATATTTAACAAAAAATCAAAATCAATTCATTTTGAGATATGATTAACAACATTGATTTTATTTATGAAAATGTTAAATTACAAGTTTAGTCTATGAACTTTTAAGCTTATGTATATTTGATCTCTAAATTTTAAAAAGTATTTGTTGGGTCTTTAAACGTTCAATTTTGTGCCTAATATGTCTTTGAATTTTCAAATTTGTGTCAATAGGTTCTTGACATATTCAATTTTTTCAAAAGTTAACTGATCTATTAGATATAAAATTGAATTTTATGTCTAATAGAATCCTAAACTTTAAATTTTCTGTCTAGTAAGTTGATGAGTTTTTAAAAAATATCAAATAGGTCAATAACCTATTAGACACCAAAGTAAAAATTTAGAGACCTATTAAACACAAAATTGAAAATTTAAGAACTAATTAGACATTTTTTAAAATTCAGGAACTAAATAGATAACAATTTGAAAAAATTCAAAGATCTATTACACACTTTTTAAGGTTTGGGGACTGAGTACGTTTTAAAAGTTTGGGATTAACTTGTAATTTAACCTTTCTTAAAAATATTATTTTAGTTGGTAAAGTTCAAAAAATGATTCCATTTAGTCTTCGAAATTTTAAAACCACTATTTTCTTTATAAAATAGCTATAATTAATAAAATTTGGGAGTAATGTTTTTTAAAGTTCATTTGGGAGTAATGTTTTATTTATTTTAGTCCAGTAATATTTTATTATTGTTTTCGATGAAAAGGTAACTTACAACTCACAAGCAGGAAGTGGGTAAATGAACGCGCGTTACTGCACGAGCCTAGTCTTGTGAGACAGAAAGGCGCACGTGACCTCACAGCCCATTCTGCACGTGGTATTCGGTTTGGACAAAAATTAGTGCCTTCCTTTTTGTTATGGAAATCTAACGACTCCTATCTTATTTAATGAGTTTCCGCGTAATTTAAAATAAGAATAGCATTTTCCAACCACTATTTCATGCACATTGAAGCTGCAACTTGCTGGGACTTTCTCTCTCAAGCTCCTACGACAATATTCTCTCTCTAAAATTATTACTCTTTCATCATTATCCTTGTGATGCGTCGATTATAAATTTATAATTAAATTATAAATTATAATTAAACACAAAAATAAGTCTCTAACTTTTTGTGTTCAACCGAACTTTTTACTTTTCAATTTTATATCTAATAAATTCATAAATTTTAAAAAATATTGAAGAGGAGATCCAAGATTTATTAGATAAAAAATTAAAAACTTAAGAACCTATTAGATGCTTTTAAAATTCAATGATTTATTAGACACAAAATTAAAAATTTCAATCTTAAAAGTTTTAGAGACTAAAACTTATAATTTAACTACATTTATAACTATATGACTTAGTTTTCTTTGTGAGAAGGATTTATGGATTTGATTTTTAGAAGTTATTTTTTCGTGGTATTTATTTTGCAATAAAAATAGTATTGAGGTATATGGAACACTTTGAGATGGTAATTTATGATAGTTTTTTTTTCTCTCTCTCCAAGATTTTAAGTAATCTATGTTATGAACTAGTGATTAATTGTACGATAGTTAAATGGTGATTTAACTTATTTATTAATTTTCAATACTGTTGATACTTGTCATCACTATTTTTTTTTGTTAGTACAACAATTATAGGATAGGAAGATTTAAAATTTTAACATCAAAAAAAAAAGTACATGTCAATTATAGTTGAACTATGTTCACTTCGATCTTCTCATCACTATTTATTTTCTTCTTTTTTGAATGATAATTGTTTCTTTAATACTGACGTTACTTTTTGACTAATGTCACATCATGACATTGATCGTTATTGAAAATTGATGCCATGGTCTTTTTGAAGATTTCTCTAAACTTTAAAAATACAAATGTTGAATCTTTTAAAAATAAAAATGTTGAGTTTTCAAAAGAATAAAAAAAAAATACAAATGTTGAGTTTTTGAAATCAGAGGTATACAAATAAAAGTTGAAAATTAACTTAAATAGTTAAACAGATCAAAAGTATATAAATTTTTCCCTTTTAAAATTAAAAATAGTATAGATATGATCTTAAACGAAGAGATTTGTTTTACAAGTTTAATAAAATAATTTTTTTTACATAAATTAAGATTTTATTTTTCTAACTAATCAATGTAATAAATTATCTAAAGTTTGATTAATTTGAAAACAATATATTCTTTGAAGTTTTATAATAGCTAAGTTAAAAATAAAATATCAAATATTTATGCTATTTCAAAATAATTAAGTTTAAGATAAATATATATTTTTTAATACCATTCAAAATGAATATAATACATATTTTTGTTCGAAATACTATATATTTATGTTATTTATTGTAATAATTTTATTTTATTAAGTTTGGAATGAAAAATTGTTTATCTTTCTATTTTGAATATGATTAGCTTGAAAATCAATTTTTTTTTTATATGTTAATCTTTTTAAATACTAATTTCCTACAATGTAATACGGGTTAGTTTAAAATATATTTTTCTTATCTTCAAATCATAAAATTATATATTTTTGAGCTATTAATTAAAAAAAAAGCTTAAAAAAGATAAGATTGTTATTTGTTATAAGTAATTTTAGTTTAAACTTTTTAAAAAAAAACTTATTAACTCATTCTCCAACTCTCCATCATAAGCCCCCACAACTTTCCTATCTCATTTTTTCTTCACCCCACCTCACTCCTACCTCTCTCTCTTCTCCCCTCTCCTTTCTCTCTCTATTTTTTTACATTATTTTTTATTTTTTTTAAATTTTTTATATAGTTTTTCTCATCATTATTACTAATTACTAATTAAATATAAATAATAATAATTTTTTATCCTACATTTTAAATAATTTTTTTAACAAAAATATTTTTATTTTTATTCTATAATTTTATTTTTTAAATATAAATTATATATGAATGTTTTAGATATGATACTATTATTTAAATTTAAATTTTAATATAAATTAGAGTACTACATAAAAAAATATTTAATTGATAAAAATCTCTCCATCTCACTTCCTCCACATGTCATCTAATTTTTTTTTAAAAAGTTTAAACTAAAATTACTTATAACAAATAACAATCTTATCTTGTTTAAGCTTTATTATTATTATTATTATTATTATTATTATTATTATTATTATTATTAACTCCAAAATATATATAATTTTATGATTTGAAGATAAGAAAAATATATTTTAAACTAACCAATATTACATGTTAGGAAATTAGTATTTAAAAAGATTAACGTATCAAAAAAATTTGATTTTCAAACTAATCATATTCAAAATAAAAAGAGAAACAATTTCTCATTCCAAACTTAATAAAAAAAATTATTACAATAAATAACATAAATATATAGTATTTTGAACATAAGTATGTATGATATTCATTTTGAATGGTGTTAAATATATATATATTCATTTTAAACTTAATTATTTTAAAAGGAACAAATATTTAATATTTTATTTTTAACTTAGTTATTTTAAAACTTCAAAGAATATATTATTTTCAAATTAATCAAACTTCAGATAATTCATTACATTGATTAGTTAGAAACATAAAATCTTAAATTATGAAAAAAATATTTTATTAAGCTTGAAAAATAAATCTTAAATTAAAAATTTAAAATTGACGAAAACAAGTCTCTAACAAAATTGTAAAATATTCATAAAATAATATAATTTAAAATCTCAATTTTAAGATTGACATAAACAAATCTATATTATTTAATTGAGAGAATAAAGACGTAAAAATCTTGAAGTTTATTTGAATCCTTTTAAATTAATGGATTAAAATCTTTCCGAATCATATATAATATTTAAAAAAGTATTGTAAGACTTTCTTTTATTTGAAAACTATCTAAGACAAATGAATAATTAATGTGAGAGATATTGAAAAAAGAACATGAGGCATTTTGTTCAAAATTATTATTTTTTTCTTTAAATAAATTTGTAAAATATACATATATTAATAAAAAAATATATCAATCTTAGAATTCATGGGAACAAATTCCTAATAATGAAAATTTGAGAAATTTTAGAAAAAAGACTATACAAAAAAGCTAAAATCAACTCAGACTTCAGAATTTCACGTTTAACAAATCTGCATCCCAAAAACAGACTTCAGAACTCCTACTCCATACAACTTTTGCCCCAACATAGATTTCCTAACTCAACATTAAACAACTCTGCACCCCAAACCCAAACTTCCTAACTCCACAGACTTACTAACTCCTACTTCTTGCAACTTTTTGCCCTAAACAACCACTTAATAAGTTGAAACACCATAATTCTGTCCCCAGTATTTTTTTTAAAAAATTTTTTATACTTTACTTTTTATTGAATGTATTTCTATTTGAATTTGAGTTTTCTTTAATTTAGAGCAACTTTGATTACATAGAAAGTGATTTTATTGAATTTGTGAAAAATTTTAATAGCTATTTCGTATGTTTCATTTTCATAATCGTTGTGTATGTATCAAGGTTCATTTCACTATTTTACTTCATATAGCCGGGTTCACCATCAATAAAAATTACTTCAGATAAATCACACAACTATCACATGAAAACTAAGTTGATTCAACTATAAAGACATGTGCTTGATGATTTTTCAGTATGCATTTGAGTCAAATGACTTCAATCCAATATATATTATAATATAACACCACACTCAAAGACCATGCAACTTTGGGCATGTTTGGGAGTGACCAAAATCACTTATGTTATGAGTAAATTTGGACAATCAGATCAAACCTAAGAGAATAGAAGACAATTGGGTCAGATAGGATTCAAACGGAGGCTTGGAGCGAAATTGGGCCCAAAAAAGTCAGAAAAAAGGCCAAAAGGCCCAACTCGATCCGAACTAGGCTGGGTCGAGCCGACCCGATTCTTGCTTACCTAGACGTGATCCATGCACATCCACAGCCCAATAAACCCTAAGGGCCATACTTTCTATCAACAACCTAATCCAATTCTCAAAGGGGAAGACCTCTGGTTATCCTCGTATAAATACTTCATTATAATTTCATTGGAGGTAACTGATTCTCAGTCTTCAACTCTCTAATAGCATGCTACACTTTTTCCTCTTTGACTTAAGCATCAGAGTGGCTATGGCAAGCACTACACTGGTGTGCAGTTTTCCTTTGTTTTGCAAGCCACCTCCTTCCCCTCACAACTACAAATTCATTTTTGGCTTCACTTGCAAATCATGTGCGTTCCTCTTGCTCGAATTTGTGCATCAACGGTTGGCACTGTTTGTGGAGAACGAGAGGGTTTTTACCAAGAAACTTGCATACCAATATTGAGAATGAACCAGAAGATCATGGATTCGAACCATGCCATGGAGGAAGAGCCCTCCTTGGCCTCAGCTTGGGAAGAGCCTACCTCTGCCTCAAATTGAGAGAAGTCAACCAGAAGAGTTTGAAGCACTGAAGAAAAATATCACCGTGCTTTGTTCGCCATGGATGAGCTCGTCTTGGCCTCTTCCAAAGGAGGGTATACCTGAGGTCGACCAGACCATCTTGGCTTAGAAGTGACACAAGTCAGATGAAATCCTCGATCACCATCAGGAAGAAGTCATTCGCGATCCCGCCAAATGAAAAATCCCAATGAAAAAAGATTTGGGAAAACCATATGCTTATTATCGGAATCTAAAGGAAAAAGCTAATGCTAGGTAGGAACGAACGAGAGAAGTCGCAAGGGCATAACAGTCGTACCAGTTAAGATTGAGGCCAACCCTAATAGTTGATGGGAAGATCGAGGCCGACTCGACTCCAGTCAAAGCCAATCTGACCTGAGCTGAGCCAAGGCTGACCCGAGATGAGGTCATCCCATAATTCAAGACCAACCAGGACAGTCCAACGAAGACAGAGTCATATAGGGTTGAGGTCGAGGCCACCTTAGCCGAGGCAAAGACAAAACCCTAGTCTTGAATCAATGTATCGAAAAAGACAAATGATAGATTCTAATGAAGACCAAGGTCGAGCTGACCAGAGGCCGACCCCTGCATTTTCTTGATTGAGTATGTCTTGATCGAGACAGGTTGATCTCCCTCAAAATCGGTTTCATCAACCCATTACCATACTATAAAGTTTCTAATACTAGTCAGAATTTGAATAGTCAAAAGTGAGCATAAAACATCCAGAGAATGCTATTGCACAGCTCTGAAGGGTGAGTTTTTTTTAGAAACAACAAGATGAAGGAAAAGAGAAGTTGGATCGAGCCAGGGTCGAGGTTGAGGCCTACCCCAAGAAACCTACATTGGGGGATCAAATTTCTAGAGTGTTATAGAGAAGAAAAAGTAACAAAAAACATGGCCGAGTCGAGCCCAATGTGGTTGAGTCAAGCCCAATTGGTCAAGCCAAGGTAGAAGAAATCAAGTCAGATAGAGGCAATTTAACTAGATCAGAAATTCCAATAATGGCACAAACGAGGTATTCCACAAAACACATAGCTTCATTTAATTATCAATATAAGTGAAGAATACATGGAGTTTGATTGTGGGAATACATAAAACTGGATACAAACATAAGAAATACATAGAAAAAAACATGAGGAAGAAGAGGTTATGAAATGAGGAAAGCAATTAATCATCCTCAATAGGGGAAGAGCTCACCTCATCCTCAAAAGGGTTTGAGCTCACCTCATCCTTAAATAAGTTAGAGCTCACCTCATCATCCAAAGGGTTTGAGCTCACCTCGTCCTCAAATAGGTTAGAGCTCACCTTATCCTCAAACAACCTCAAAAAGGTTTGAGCTCACCTCATCCTCAAATAGGTTAGAGCTTATTTCATCCTCAACATTCTTGGGATGAAAACACCTTAAGATTTATTATCAGTAATCTAATGTTTTGCATTATTATAATGACTTGCTAATTTTGATAGATTTATCTAAAATTCACTAAGCATGAGTATTATTTTTCCCTATCAAATAGTCAATGCAAGTTGTATTTTGATAATCTATTCATATTCAAGTCAGTTCTTTCTACCAACAAGATCTTTCTTAAATAAGGGGCTTAAAAGGGGATATGCCTCCTTATTAAACAAAAAGAAAATATTGATTCAGAGAACAATTCTAGAAAAATAGAAAGCAGCTAACTGAGAGTTGGGCGAGGTCACATGATTGAGCAGAGGCCATATGATTGAGTTAAGCAAAAAAAAAAAACCTTTACTTCACCCAAAAGAGGAATCTAGTGTGTGCCAGCTTATATTAGACATACGCCAAAATGTACCTCTACTTATCAACAAGTCACTTGTTGGAAATTTTCAAGGAATTTTTTCTATTTTTCCCTTGCTTTTTTATTAAATTTGACAAATGGATCAGTTGGAATACCGAGATCTGTAATTAATTCTAGATAAGGTAAATTTTGAGCCAAAATCTAAGAGCCAACTCTAAGATATGACCAATTATGTCGTGCAATTAAAGCATGAAATACGCAAAACTGTTGAGCACTAAGGTGCAGAGGAAGCGACCATGAGAGTTGATTGGATCCCTAAAAGGGTTTGTTAAATTTCTCTTGGCAGCTCAAAAATATGAGGTACTCCTCACAATGGGTCCTGATTGTGAAAAACTCCGCTTAGGTGTGGAGGACACAAATCTTGGAAATGGTTAATCGGGTTCTCAAAATGGGCTTGGTTAATTAATCTAATCATAACTTAAAATCCAAGATAAGTCTCGCGATGGGTCATAATCATAACCCTAGAGCATTTTATGTTATAAATGTTGGAAAGCCAAAAAATCAACCCAATGGGCTTGATAGGTCATTTAAAAATTAAATTTGGGGCTAACCCAAAACCTTTTCATTATAAATGTTGGAAAGCCAGAAAATCAACTCAATGGGCTTGATAGGTCATTTCAAAGTCAAATTTAGGGCCAACCCCAGAGCCTTTTCATTATAAATCTTGGAGAGCCATAAAATCAGCTTAAAGGGGTATATAGGTTATTCCAAAACAAAACTCAAGAAAACACATGGGACGCCTTGTACTTAGGTTAAATATTATTCCTCGAGGAAAATCTACAAATCAATACTCCCAAATTGGATTTTGAGTGTCCAACCATAAAAAGAGTTGAACCACAAATCCCAATATGAGAGTGGAGGCTTAATGTTATGGATAAATTTGGACAATCGGATCAAACCCTAGAGAATAGAAGACAATTTTGTCAAACAGGGTCCAAATGGAGGCCTGGAGCGAAATTGGGCCCAGAAAAGTGAGAAAATGGCCAAAAGGCTGAGGGGCCAACTCAGTCCAAATCGGGCTAGGCTGACCCGATTCTTACTTACTTGGACGTGCTCCACGCACATCCACAACTCAATAAATCCTAAAGGGCACCACTTTCTATCAAAAACCTAATCCAAATCGCAAAGGGGAAGACCCCAGGTCATTATCGTATAAATACTATATTATAACTCTATTGGAGGTAACTGATTTTTCAGTCTTCAACTCTCTAATAGCTAGCTACACTTTTTCCTCTCTGACTTAAGCATTGGAATGATTGTGGCATGCACCACACTAGTGTGCAGGTTTCCTTTATTTTGCAGGCCACCTCTTTCCTCTCACAACTACAAATTCATTGTTGGCTTCACGTGTAAATCAGGTGCGTTCCTCTTGCCCGGATTTGTGCATCAACAACTTCTATTTTAAATTTAACTACTTATTCAAAATCACTTTTGTTTGACTGAAAACCACTTTTAAAAGTGTATAATCAAACGTTAAAATGATTATATGAAAAATATTTTTAATAAATCTCTCATAAATAGGTTTTTTTGCTAAAATTACTTCTAAACATGTCATTTATCTGGTGCCCATCGAGCCCATCTCAATTTGAATAGAAAATTTTATTTAACCATGTTTGCGTAGATTTACTAGACTTCTCAAATCACAATTTTATCTCTACAAGATTACCATCTTTATCACAATTACTCCTTTGAAAAATGTCCACCTTTATCGATTTAACTTTTAACAGAATACCTTACAACAAACAAGGAGAGGGTTTGGAAAGTGGTCCAGTCTTGGAAGGAGAAGCTTTTTTCTATTAAGGGGGGGGGGGGGGGGGGGCGAAGAAGTGTTGATAAAGGCCATAGCACATGCTATCTTCGTTTACACCATGAGCTGCTTCCAACTCTCGAATAAAATTTGCAAGAAGATCGACAGACTTTGTGCGAGGTTTTAGTGGGGATCAACAGGTGAAAAAGACAGAACCTATTGGATGAGCTAGAAAAGGTTTTGCAATAGCAAGTTCTCTGGAGGAATGGATTTTAGGGATCTGTAGAATTTTAACTAGGTCATGCTTGCCAAGCAAAGCTGGAGGATTTTAAGGAACCCAGATAGTCTCCTAACTAAAATTCTAAGAGGGAGGTACTTCAAGAATGGTGACTTTCTCAACGCTCCGATGGGTAACAACTCATCGTTAACCTAGAAGAGTATTTGTTGGTGTAAGGATCTCTTCAAGCATGGTTACAGATAGAAAGTCGGAAACAGCCGCTACATCAAAATAGACCTAGACCCTTGGCTCAACAGGAAAGGAAATTACTCCTCCACCCTATTGAACAACTCTTTTAAAGGGAAATATGTGCACAATCTTATCCATGAGCAAGGAGGTTGGAAAGTTGATATTGTTAAGGATAATTTTTCTCTGATGGATGCTATTGAAATTCTGTCAATTCCCTTGGGGAAGGGAAATTCTAAGATGAAATCATTTGGAACCTTCACCCTAAAGGGATGTTCACTGTCTGGAGCACTTACAACCTCGCTTATAGGCTGAATAGTAAAGAGGTTGCTTCCTCTTCCGAAAGCCAATTGATCGACAATATTTGGAAGATAGATGTGCTGCCCAAAGCTAAAATTAGCATCTAGAAGATAATCCAGGACATCATTCCTACCAAAGACAATATTATTAAGAGATGAATCAATGCTAACCCCCTTTGTCTCTTTTGCGGGGCTAAGAGAGAATCAACAACTCATTTGTTTTGGGGTTGTAAGTTTACCAAAATCACTTGGCTTAATGCGATTCCAAAACTCACTCATTTATTCTCTTCTTGCAAGGAGAACTGGTTGTCGATGGACTATTGGAGCTGGATGCTGAACAATTTAGAGAAAGAAGAGATCATTATGGCTTCTTTGGTGTTGTGGTGCTCGTGGAACTACAGAAATATCATTAATTCGACAAGGAGAAAAGCTTGGTTGGATCAACTGTCTAGAATGATCGAGTTCACAGATTAGTTTAGCTTAAAGAAAAAGAGAGAAGATCTTATACCTCGACGGCGGAGATCCACGTTAGTCATGATCGTTGGTTGCCTCCTCCCCAAGATGTGTGGAAACTAAACTTCGATGCTTTGAGTAGTCCGATTAAAAGTAAGGGCGATATTGGCTGGGTTGTTCGTGACTCAAATGGATCTCTAATTTACATTGGTATGCTCTCAATGGATCACCCTTGGTTGATCAATTTCTTGGAAGCCAAAGCTTTGCTTGAAGGCTTGAGGCATGTTGCGAACTGCCTCCCTTGACCCCTTCTGAAGGAATGTGTGGAATCGAATGCTTCTGAAATCGTCAACATTCTGAATGGAGAATGAGAATATCTAACAAAAATTACTAACCTCAACAGAGAAATTGTTGAGTTGGCGTCTTCCATGGGAGGTGTCTTGTTTGCCTACTGCCATCGCTCTCGTAACACAACGACACACCGTTTAGCTTGAACTACTACTGGGTTGGAGAATCCTTTTGGTTTTGAGAATTTTTTTGTCCAGGATCAAGCTTCCTTCGAGGAAGATATGTTCTTTTGTGGGACTCTGTTTTCCCAGACTGGCTCCTTAATTTGGTTGTTGAGGAGTCAGATGCTGGGATTGTTGGAACTTCTCTCTAGCTTTTATTATATTTCCTTTCTTAAAAAAAAAACAAACAAACAAACTCTTTTCACTCTATAAATAAGGATCTAAACAATTATTTGAGATAAGTGTCTTTCATGCAATTTTCCATAAAACTCGATTATTTTCTATATATCGTTATTTTGGCTCTAAACTACTTTATTTAATTTCACCATCAAAATCATTTTCAAAATCCATCAAAAATAAATATCACAAATAACAAGCATTTATCTATCATAGAAAATGAATATTTGGTCCAAAAATACACCTTATCTAGACCACTCTAATCAAGCATCTTGTCTAAAAACGTAGAAAGTGTTTTGAGACCATCCCTAAACAGAAGCTCTAACAGAAGAAGAAAAGTAGAAAGTGTTTTGAGACCATCCCTAAACAAAATCTCTAGAAGAAGAAGAAGAAGAACCTGTTGTTCTTTTTTTTTTCTTTTTTTCTTTTTTTTTTAATATTTAAAATTCGTTTGTGTGCTATTATTTCCTTTTTCCCTAAAAAATGTTCCCTAAATTGTAAATACAATTTAATTTTTTTTTGAAAGGTAAATACAATCTAAGTTAATATACTAAATTTGAACTCTTTTGCAATTTAAAATTATTTGATTATAATTTTCATTAACTTTGACAAAAATAACATTTTTCTAAATTTGCATTAAATAATGATAAGATTATCTGTGTGACCCTTAAAAATAGTTTTTTTTTTCTAAATAAAAAATAAAAATTTAGGTAGAGATCAATATGAAAGGACTTTTTTTTTTCTTTCTTTCTAATTTAGAAACCATTTAATATAAAATTAAGGTTAAATTCGATTTGGTCCTATAATTTAAGCAAAGTTTCAATTTGGTTCCTACAGTTTTAAAATTTCAATTAACTTCATACTTTGGATTTAGTTTTCTTTTAGTCCCTACAATTTTAAAGATTTCAATTTCGTCCTTATATTTTAGATTTAGTTTCAACTTAGTCTCTATGATTTAGTTAAATCTTACTGGTCATTCTTACATTGTGAAACTCACTTAAAAAATCCACATATTTTCTTTTATTTTTAACTTAGCCCTAACTCCTAATACAATCAATCAACACAATAAAACTGTCACATGAATTTTTTTTTCTCAATATAGTAATGACAAGGATGATTTGTGAAATTTAACTATACAATAGGCATCAAACTGGAACTTTTAAAAGCATGAGACTAAATTAAAATGAAACTCAAATCGTATGAATCAAATTGAACTAAAGGTGAGTTTGACATGCTTACTAAATTTAAATATTTAAAAAAAATGTTAGTGATTTTAATTTAAAGACTTGTGTGTTTGGTTGCACATGGTAATATACTACAAACGTGGAATTACATAAAGACTTACCTTTGTATTTTATTCATTATTAATAAAACTTATAATTAGTCAACTATAGCTCAATTAGTTAAGATATATTTCTTGACTAAAAGGTTAGAGGTTCGAATCCCCGCCCATATTTTTGAACTCAAACAACAACAAAAAAAAACACATACAGTAATCTTGAAATTTAAATATATAATATATCTATATAAATATATAAATTTATATAAATTTGAGGTCTCTTTGGATTTTTTTATGTAGATTTTAGAATTTTGTATTTTGAAGGTTCTTCTAAAGTGATTCATCAAGAATCTTTTTTTTAATAATCACTTTTAATCTGACTATTGAGAAAATGAGTCATAGTAAACCTATTTTTTTCAAAAGTTATTATTATTATTATTATTATTTTACCAAACATTATAGATTTTTTTTTTTAAAAAAAAATATTTTTGGTCATTTACAATCACTTAAGAGCTGTTTGTGACATGAGTTATAATAGTTTGTAGAATACTATGTACCCCAAACACAAATTATTATAACTCATACTAAATACCTGTAGATCCTAAACACAAATTATAACTTCACATACTATTATAATTTAGACTATTATAATTCACTTAGCGCTCCAAACAGTCCCTTAAAAAGTTAATCTAAACGCACTCAGTCAAAATCATGAGGATTATATTAAAATTTGTAAAACTATGAACACCCAATTGAAAATTTATTCAAGAAATCAAAATTTGTAATTTAATCTAAAGGTAAATTTTAACGGTCCAGATTAACCGAATTTGAACCCAATCTCGAATAATTGCGCGAGAGAATATTTAGGACGGCGTGGTGAAATCGGGAGTATACCAAACCACGATGAGTAGTTTCCGTCGGAACTTTCTCCAAGATTCAGACACCTGTCATGATCACAACCGTCCATTTTTGTTTTTACGAAACGAGAGGTTCAGACTACTGCTCTAATAATACGAGTTGCAACTTGCAAGATTTTTTTTCACTTTCTTCGACAACCTAATAATTTGATAGTTCAATTTGATTTTCGAAAAAAAGATAATATATAATTGAATTATAGTCTTTTTTTTTTCTTTTTTGTCAACAACATGAAAGAGTGGAGGTTCGAACATTTTAGTTAAAAATATATACCTTAACCAATTGAATTATACTTAAATTAGCGTCATTTGCTATATATATAAAAGTCAAACTAAACCAACTATTCTAAAAAATTTGATTTAACCAGACTAATGATTTGAGTTCAGGTTTGGTTCATTTCTTAAAAGTTATTGGATTAATTGTATGGTAATATTACTATTTTAGGCCTAAACTTCAATTGCATATCCCAATTTTTAAAAATTTCAAATACCTCAACAATGTAAAAACTTTCAGCATCTAAATAGCATAATCCTATTGAAACAAAGCAATAGATTTATTCATTTTTTAAAAATATTATTGGTTAGTTAAAGAGAGGAACCTTAACTTCTTAACCTTATTAAGCTCAATTGAATGAATCAAAAGTTTCAAAAAGGCACTTTAACAACAAATTCTAAATTAACTCCTTTTGAGCATAATTGAACGAATCAAAGTCTACAAAAACGATGTAAAGATAAACTCAAGTTAACCCTCTCTAGCCAAACATTAACTCTAAATTTTCATTGGATAATCATTTGGTATTTGATTTTTGATTTTTGAAAATTGTACTTGTTTTCTCATCATTTTTCTACAATGAATTTCGTATTTCTTAAAAAAAATATTTGAATTTTTAGCCATATTCCAAAAACAAAACAAGTTTTTAAAGTCCCGTTTGATAACCATTTGATTTTTGGTTTTTGATTTTTGAAAATTAAGCTTGTTATCTCATAATTTCTATACAATGGTTTTCATCTCCCTTAAGGAAGCATTTGAATTCTTAGCCAAATTCTAAAAACAAAAACAAGTTTTTGAAAACTACTTTTTTTAGTTTTCAAAACATGGCTTGGTTTTTGAAAACATAGGTAAAAGATAGATAACAAAACAAGTAGATCAATTGATGTGAGTAGTATTTATATGCTTAATTTTAAAAAACCAAAAATAAAAAACCAAATGGTTATCAAACGGGGCCTAAAAACTACATTTTATAGTTTTCAAAACTTGGTTTTGTTTTTGAAAATATATGTAAAAAGTAGATAACAAAGCAAAGAAACTCATAGGTTGAAGTAGTATATTTATAAGCTTAATTTTTAAAAACCAAAAATCTGAAAACTAAACCTATTAATCCTAAATTAATAGTTACCAAATGGGCCTAAATTAATCCTATTGAGCATAATTGAAGGAATCAAAGCCTCAAAAGCATGATAAGCAAAATAAACCCTAAATAAATTCTATTGAGCCCAATTTCATATTGGGAAGCTTTAATTAATAGAATACATTGAGGCAGAGATAATAGAATAATAAATCAGTCACTTTTGACCTAAAAGTCCGCAATAAGAATTATATAAAAATATGATCCATAAATGTCACCCATTCTATAAAGCATTCCTCACCCCCTTATCCAAGTCCCCAATCCTAAATTATTGGTTTTTTTTTATGTTATCTCTCTCTCTCTCTCTCTCTCTCTCTCTCTTTTTTTTGGGGGGGGGGGGGGGGGGGATATAGCGAAATTATAAAATAAAATAAAACCTGTCATTTTCATCTAAAAATGTCAAAATCGATTAATATGTAAAATGTATATTTCCATAAATTGTACATATGTGACAATTATTTTGAGGTTTCTGTTATGAAATCGTTTTTTTTTTTTTTTGGGTGAACATAGTTAGCTTTCTTTACTTGTATAAAGTTAGATGGCTTTTAATTGACCCTAAGGGCTAAGAGTTTTTTTTTCCCCCCTTAAATTTTTAGATATAAATATAGTTTTTTATTATTTTTTTTAAAGAAAAACTTAAAAGGAGGTTGGTTTCAAATCAATTCTAAGACTAGGGGTAAATTGTGTCTTTAAAGAGATAGTTCTCGTAAATTATTTATTAGAAGAAAGATATCTAGCTAAACCGTCTTTTAGAGACATGATTTTATATGAATTTTCTTGTAAGACATTTCTCCCAGAGATGACTTATCTCAATATTGTTAAAAGTACATTCATTTTTATATAGTTTTAAAAATTACGTTAAAATTAAACAAATCATATCTAAAAAATGGATAAAATAGATTTCTAGTAATTCAAATTCCAGCTATAGTTTTATTTCTTCTCTATATTTTTAAAAAATGACATCTTAAAAATTCAAAAAGAATAATAATAAACTGTTAAAAGTTATATGATCAACTTTTTATTAACTTGTATAACCAGCGCAATAAGCTTTTTACAATTATTTTGAGAAAATTTTAGTTTAAAATATTTTCATTTCTAAATCATAGGACCAAAAACTTCCAACTTAAACCTTAATATCTTTTTGTACAATTTGTGCTAAAAAAAAAAAAACTCAATATCTTATTGAAAAGATAAATAGAAATACACGGCTAACCAACATCACAAAATTAAAAGAATTTTTTTTTCATCATACCACATGAAACATGTGTGATGTGATATCCAATCTAATTGTGAAAATATAAGAAAAATGTCGTTAGTTAAATAGTGTAAATTATATTCTTCATCCTATATTCTACATTTCATACTTTTAAAATTTTTATTTTAATTTTTATATTTTCATTAAATCTTACCAATGATGAAAAATTAACATTAATAAAAAAAAATTAGCTACTCCTTAAAAATCTTATATATATATATATATAACGTTGAAACAAATTTTGCCCCTTCATAAAAATTTCTAACTCTACTTCTAATAATACATACATGTAATTTATTTAAAGGAATTTAACAACACTGCCAAATTTTCTCACTTATTATTATTGTTACCAAATTATTAAGGATAAATGGTGGTTGGATAATCAACTTCTGTACAATGGTCTATAAAAATTGGGTCCCCAAGTTCCCAACTTATCATTTTTCATGTCCTTGGACCTTGGCTCCGCACCTCCACTTGACATGTTAATTTTATTTAATTTCGCCATTTGGTAATTGAAAAAATTAATATTAAAAAGAAAAAAAAGAAAAATTAAACTATAATCAACTTTGGAAACAATCTTTAAAAAAGATAAAATTCGTATAGAGTTATTATTATTATTATATAATATATATATTTATAAGGTTTTAATCCAATTTTGGTTTCTTTTTTGAACCAAAAAAAATCCAATTTTGATTATTGAACTTTCAAAATGTCTATTTTAATGTCTTAACTTTAAAAAAAAAAAGTAATCGTTTTGGTTATTTTCATATATATATATTTGAGTTTAACAACATGCGATGATGAGAATGAGAATTTGAACCTCTAATTTTTTGATCGATGATATCTTAACCAATGGAGTTGAGCTATGCTCTAGTAGACTTTCCTTATTATATTTATGATGTAGTTTTTTTTAATATGCATACTCATTTTTAAGAACTAATTTTATTCTAATTCTAGTAGGTTTTTAGTAAATATAATATAATAAGGGACAAAATATTTATGGAATTAGCCATTTTTTTAGTACTAATAGAATTAACAACTCAAAGAAAAAAAAGTTTGGATTAATTAATCGTTAATCCATGCATTCACCTCTACCAATCGATTATTATAAGTGAGAAACTTATTGCCAATTTGAGCATAACTCATTAGATAAGACACAAATTACTATTCTAAAAGTTGATGGTTCGATCTCTCGCCACATAATTATTGAACTAAAAAAAAGGTTAAAAACTTATTAATTATTGTTGTCAAGTCGATTAGGGATTAATAAGTTATTTTAAAATTAAAAAAAATGTTATATTTACAATTAGGTTTAAATACTATTTTGGTCATATATTTTTGACTTTAGTTCATTTTGGTCCATGTACTTTCAAAACATTCATTTTAGTCCTTGCACTTTCAACTTTTATTCATTTTAGTACTTATACTTTCAAAACGTTCGTTTTGGTTCCTCTACCATTAAAAAGTGACCCTTTGGTCCCTATTTACAAAACTTAAACATAAAATTTACACACAATATGGAAACCTTTTAATACAATATTATAGCTATATTTTAAGAATTTAGTAAGTGAAGTATCATGTTAAAACTATGATAAAAAAAAAAAAAAAGATAAAAATAAAAATGAAGGGACCAAAATGGTCACTTTTTAAAAGTACAAGAACTAAAATTGACATTTTGAAAGTACAATGACTAAAATGAACAAAAGTTGAAAGCACAAGGACCAAAATGGACGTTTGAATGTACAGAGAGATCAAAATAAACCAAAGTCAAAAATATAGAAACTAAAATGAACCAAAGTCAAAAGTATTTAAACCACAATTATTTATATAAAAATGTAGAATTACAAATATTTCAGAAAAGATATTGGGCTTTCAACAACAGTCTAGAACATTGGGCTTTGGATGATCCAACTCTGTGGATGGAGGCGATGGGCCGGCCCACTAGATTTGGATCCAAACACTCATGTGAGTGGCCAATCCATGACATTACGAGAAAAACAGAAAAGACGTTTTTAAATTTTATGGATTAAATAGAAAAAAATGGAATAGATTTTAGAAAATTCGCAATAGATAGCTATTTTTATTGGGTTTTAAATATTTCACACTTTCTCTCTTTATTTATAATTACCATCAATTTTAGATATTACCTTTTTTGACTTCAACAACATTTGAAGTGGGGGCATATACTTCATGCCAGTTGAGTTATGCTCTTATTGGCAATTTTAGATATTACTTTAGTCAATAAATCTATATTTAAATCACTCATAAATCACTCATAACTAGTATATGTGATGTGAATCATATTTTAATTCGAAAATTTTTACAATTTCGTAGTTAAATTTACTCTTTATTTAATTTTACATTTTAATAAGATCATCATTACAGTCCCATCTAAATTTTCGGTGCCTCTTTAACTTAACTTTAGAAGAACCATTAATTTTCCAATATCATTCATGTCACGCAACAAAAAGGGGTAAAATAGTACCAAAGAAATCAAATACAAAATCGGTTGAAAAGAAAGCAAACCGTTTTGATTTTATGGACACCCAAATTAATTCAGAGTCCGCAAGTGAACAAAAATTTTAAAAAATAGACCCAATTTTCTCATAATTTAAAAAATAACACCAAAGTGCATATTTCCTTTTCACTCCACCCAATCCCATGTGCTAATTTAGCTTAAATTAGTTGTGTCTTTAATGCCTCATTGATTTTCCTAGCTAACTTTTTCATTAACTGCTAATAATTTTGAAAAAGTTAATTATATCATAATATATAAAAGATAAACTACTTCTTTCCTCTTGTTTTAATTCGATATTTATGTCTCTTCAAAAAAATTTGACATGTATGTGTTTTTTGAAAAATGATATTCATGTTTTAATTTACTAATCTGGATATTTTTATCGTTAAATAAATATTAAAAATTATGAATTATGTTAGCATCACATCAATTTGCACCATGACAAAGATCTTAAATTTTTATAGCATTTAATAAATTAAAACAAGATTGTTGAATGAGGAATTTTGGCTAGTCACAAATTGCTATGTCATTATTTGAGAATTAATGACAAAATCATAAATTATTAAATTTAGGACAAATTATAAATTGACATGTGTCCAAATTTAATTTGACGACAAAAGTTAGAAAATCCTAATTTTTATGGCCACATGTCTTCATTATGACCTTTTGATAAAATAATTAAATTTACTTTGGTCAAATTGGGTCATATGATGTTTGGGTCAAACTTAAACAAAGTCCAAAGAGGTAGGTCCTAATTCAATAAAGTCCAAGCCTAAAGGGCTAGACCCAAAATGGAAAGCTTTATAAATAGAAGAGTTCACCTTTATTTGAAGGGTTTAGAAATTAAACTCTAAAAAAAAAACAAGGAAACTCATAGAGAATTGAAAATCAAAGTCAGTTAGAAGAGTCTTTGAAATTCTTGAACACTGAACATTCCTTGAAGATCAAAAGACTTCAAGACTTAAAAACTTAGAAGATCATAAGACTTCAAGTTAAAGGAAATTGAAGCGCACAAGACTTTGGTTGGTTTTTCAAGAAAATCAACAAGTCAAGGGCTGATCCAAATATCAGTGAGATCAACAACCAAACGCTAATCTAACAAGATCAACAAGCCAAGGGCTGATCCAAGCAGATGAATAAGCTAGAAGACCAATACAAAAGATCAACAAACGTGCTTGAGAACAAAGTGTCCAACCCTCGAGACATTTGTGCACTTGAGAAAAATTAGATTAGGAAAACACATTAGAGATTAGACTCTACTATACAAAATCAAAAACAATTCAAGTTCATTTCACATATTAAATTTCTTTGTTGAAATCTTATGTGAACAAATGTCATAATAGAAAATTTATAAGATATAAAGACAACTAAACGACGAAATTGACACTACAAAATTTATTTATTCAACTTATGAAAAAAAATGTACATAGAAAAAATATTATGAAAAAAAATCTATTCATCAAATTGGTTTTCAACTTTTAATTTCAATTGCTCTCTTCGTCTACCCCCAAATGAAAAAGATAAAAAAAAAAGGTACAAAGAAATAAGTTCCCTTGTTTAGAGATTTTAGAAAGAAATACTACAATTACAATATTTTATTCTGATTTTAGCCATTTTGTTTCAAATTTTCAAAAGTAGGGCTAGTTTTTTAGCAATATTTTATTTTTCATTTTTTTAAATATACTTTTGAAATCTTGATCAAATATCAAAAAATTAAAAATTAAAAATAAAACTCATTTCCTTTTATTTTAAATAGGCATGATTTTAAAATTATTTTAAAAATTAGATTGCCAAATAAATAAACTTGTTAGTAAATACACACACATATACATAGATACATATATACATACATTTTTTTTGAAGAATATGATACATACATATATAATCTCCTGAAACAAAAAGAGAAAAAAGAAAATAAAATCACTATCAAACAAGATTTTAAATTTTTATATAGTAAATTATTTCCATCAATATTGTATTAATGTAAGTTTTTTTTTTCATGCAGTATTAATGTAAGTTCAAAAGATGAGTGGATTATAAAATTTGATAATGAAAGAGACTATAATTAAAATTGTAGAAATTTCAAAAAAAAAAAAAATTGTAGAAAGAGAGAGGAAAAAGAAAATGAAAGGATTAGAAACAGCTAGGAAGCATCATAATGGGTTTATATTTGAAAAGAAAATGTAATATTGAATGCTATAAGAAAAGAAAGGGACACAAGTTCCCAATATGGCATTCAATTTTTTCAGCTACCAAGTCACATGGGAATCAACTCATTTTCTCTTTATTATTGGTTTTGCTTAGCTTGCATACACATCCTTCATACAAACACTTCAATGTGATCTCAAAGGTTTACCACACAAACTTGGTCCATATGATTTGGACAGTTTCAATTTGCTCCCTAATAGGTTATAGACTTAATTTTTCGTATAGTCCTTATAGTTTGAAAAGCTTCAATTTAGTCATTATGATTTCGGATAAACCTCACAAATCAACCCTAGACCGTTCTTTACTCACCCTAAAAATTCACTCGTCTTATTCTATTTTTTTATCCTACAATATTTAATTTATACATGGTTAGCAAGGTAGGAAACATCAAACTCATTGCCACGTAAAAAAAGTGTCAATATAGTAATTGTTTGGGATGATTTGTAAGATTTGGCTAAATCATGAGGACTGAATCAAAAAAATTTCAAACTATAGGAACTAAATTGAAACTATGCTCAAATTATATGGACTAAATTTGTCATTTAACTATCTTTAAAATTAAGTTTATAATACTTTTTTTTCATCCTTATATGTTGGCTAATTTTATTAAAATTTTAAAATGATTTAGGTCATGTTTGGTAACTATTTAGTTTTTTATTTTGGAAAATTAAGCTTATAAACATCACTTCCACCTATGAGTTTTTTTAATTTGTTATCTACTTTTGATAAATATTTTTAAAATTCAAATCAATTTTTGAAAACTAAAAAAAGTAATTTTTAAAAACTTGTTTTTGTTTTTGGAAATTGACTATGAATTTAAATATTTTTTTTTGAAAGATGAAAACTATTGTAAAAAAATTGTGAGAAAACAACTAAAATTTTAAAAACCAAAAACCAAACCGTTATCTAAACCCAAAATTTAGTAATGCTTTTGTTTTCCGTTTTCTATTTTAAAAATTAAGCTACTTACCTCTATATTTTTCATTTAGTTTTTTATTTTAACACTTCTGGAATCAACTGTGATTAAACTATGTATTTTGACACTTATTTCATTTTTGTTTTGTAATTTCATGTTTTGATCTGGATTTATTACACTAAAGTTTATTTGGTTATTACACTAAATTTCCAGTGTTGTATTTAGCATAATTTTTTTGGAAATCACGTGTTTTGTTTGTGTTTAGGCCATGTGTCGCACTTGGTATTCTATTCACAAATATGGCTAAAATTTCTATTAAATACTATACAAAAATTAACTTTAACAACAAATATATCAGGACAATTTGTATGAAAACTACGACAAGTATGAAAGTTTCAAAAATAAAATTTGGAACCAGAAAGAAAATCGGATTTCTATAATTCTACCACTACTTAATTTCTTAGTATTTTCATAGCCCCTTAGATTTTTTTTTTAATAAAAAAGAATTGTATACTTTAAAAAATAATTTTTGAAAACATGAAACTTTTCATAATATTTTTAGAATATATAGTGCCTTTTCCATATAATCGTCGATAATGATTTCTTAAACAAACGATATTCAATTTTTAAATAAAGTCATTCATGGATGAGATAATTTCAACACTATATTTAGAATACTACTATATTTTTAAAAAAATAATTTACATACTACATAATATTTCTTATATAATTACAAATTCACACAAAATGTTTTCTGTACAACACACAAAACACTTGTTACTTTAACTTATAATATCCCTAACCAAACTAATTTAATTGGTTACAATATTAGTAACTTCTTTAAAAAATTGTAAGTTTATATTCTCACCCGATTTGAATAGTAATATGGTAAAAAAAATAAAAATTAAAAAACCCACAATCTTTGAAATTTTGACCTCTCTTGTCTCACTAATGTGTGCCACAAAACTTTGGTGTATAACCCTTAAAAATGTCCATTAAAAAATAAACATTTATTTGGAAAGATTCAAACTATAGTATATTTGTTTTAAAAAGGAAAACGAAAAAAAGAAAAAGGATAATATCTCACCTTTATTATAATTAATATGGCTTTATTTAAAAAGCATTTATTATTCATTTAATCCCATTCCGATAATACCAAAGTGTTATCTTTTACCTTTTTCTACCTTTTTCTTTGGGGGCTGATTTGTCGGTGGGTATCTTAAAAGCTAAAAACATTCATCCCTGTTACAAATTATACAAAAAAAAACACATATTAATTATAAATAATACACAAATAATTCCAATAATTAATGACTAAAACCAAAATAATTATATTAATAAAGCCACCCTTTTTTATTATTATTTTTTGGCGAAATAATAAAGTCACCTTTTTTCCTAACAAAAGTGTCCTCCTCCCTTTCCTTAGTTGCATAATAGACATGCAACCTCCACGCTCCATAATACAAAAATTTCTTTTTAACTTTAGTTTCAAATTGGATCTTCATTTTTCTTTAAAAGTTTTTTTTTAATAATCTCTATCATTTTTTTTTCAGTTAGAATATCATTTTGATTATTATACTTTGAATTTCATTTTCTTTTAGTCTCTGTATTTTAAATGTCCAAATTTAGTCTCTGTATTTCTAATAAATCTTAAAATTAGTCTCTATTATTAGTTTGAAGTTAATTTTTATCCAAATTGGTTAAATAATAATAACAATTTTCATGCAAGAAAGACACAATGAGAACATATTTCTAAAATTTATAGAGGGAGAACTAGGAGTGACTAATTTTATTTAGAAAATTTAACTATAAACTAACCGTAGAGATCAATTTTAAGCTTTATTGAAAATACATGGACTAAATTTAAACATTTGAAGCACAGAGACTAAAATAAAATAATAAAACCCAAAGTATAGAGACCAAAATGATATTTTAACTTTTTTTTTAGTTCAACATGTGGGTACAAATTCTAACATCTAACCATTTGATCGAGGGTATGTGCCTTAATTCGTTGAGTTATGTTCAAGTTGATTTCATAATCTCTATCATTTGATTAAAATTTGGTAGATATCTCTAGTATTATTGAGGACAAAAATTTAATACGGCCATTTATTTGTAAATGTCGCCGACCAACATCATAATGTGGAAGTTTGACAAGTCACATCGATTGGAAAAATATGAATTGGGAAGGCATTATTTTGATTAAAAAGAGAAAAAAAAAAGGTCAAGACTAAATCATCTTTTTTATTTTTCTTGTACAACCACAAATAACTGACCTCGCTAAATTTATGTTGCTCTTCATTTGTGATAAAGACGTTTGATCAAGAATTTTGTTCTAACTCCTATATATTGGGGATATTTATATAAAGAACTATTTTTTTCCACTTAACTACTAAGCCTTGAAGCAAAAGAACTCCTAGAACTTCGATCTTCGAATAAACAAAAATAATTATCAAGAAATATATTAAAGCCTTTTATTTGTTTAGGAGGAGCCAAAATAATTCAATGGTGGGCGTGGCCATAACGTGCATGAGTGGCGCAAAATTGCTCTCGCATTTCTGGTTTATGGGAAAAACAGAAAAGGTAGTGATGTTGCAGTGGAAGCTGAGAGTTCTAACAAAAAAGTGAAGTGGGGATTAAAAAGTGGCGAACTGTTGGTAGTTGAGTTGAATTAAATGTGAAAGCAAAAGAGGGGGGTTTTAATGAGAGACTATAAATACTTGTGGATGTGGCTGGAGTTTTCATCCATCGGATTATTGTTCATTGGACTTCCACCAAGATGGCAAGTGGCTGGAAGAGAGTGGCTTTGTTATCTTTGTTATGTTTTAATGTTGTTGTGTCGAGTGTGCTTGCGAAGGAAGTGGCTAAAGAGAGGGATGGGGAGGAAGAGAAGTTTCTGTTCTTTGGCAAGAGTGGAGGAGGTGGAGGTGGAGGTGGAGGTGGAGGAGGAGGAGGAGGGGGATTTGGCGGTGGTTTTGGAGGAGGAGCCGGTGGCGGCAATGGTGGAGGAGGATTTGGAGGGGGACATGGGATTGGTGGAGGTGTCGGAGCTGGAGGTGGAGGTGGAATTGGCAAGAGTGGCGGAATTGGTGGAGCAGGAGGTGGCATTGGAAAAGGTGGAGGACTAGGTGGTGGTTTTGGCAAAGGTGGAGGCCTCGGAGGTGGTGCTGGAGGTGGGTTTGGTAAGCGTGGAGGCTTAGGTGGTGGTGCTGGTGGAGGGTTTGGTAAGGGTGATGGACTTGGCGGTGGCATTGGCAAAGGTGGCGGCATTGGCAAAGGTGGCGTACATGGTGGTGGAGCAGGAGGGGGTGCTAGAGGAGGGTTTGGTAAGGGTGGTGGAGTTGGTGGCAACATTGGGAAGGGTGGAGAACTTGGTGGTGGAGCAGGAGGTGGAACTGGAGGAGGGTTTGGTAAGGGTGGTGGACTTGGTGGTGGAGTCGGAGGAGGGGTCGGTAAGGGCAGTGGACTTGGTGGCGGCATTGGGAAAGGTGGAGGAATTGGTGGTGGAGCAGGAGGTGGCGCTGGAGGAGGGTTCGGTAAGGGCGGTGGACTTGGTGGTGGCATTGGGAAAGGTGGAGGACTTGGTGGTGAAGCAGGAGGTGCCGTTGGAGGAGGGTTTGGTAAGGGCGGTGGACTTGGTAACGACATTGGAAGTGGTGGAGGACTTGGTGGTGGAGCAGGAGGCGGTGCTGGAGGAGGGTTCGATAATGGTGGTGGACTTGGTGGTGACATTGGGAATGGTGGAGGACTTGGTAGTGGAGTAGGAGGCGGTGCTGGAGGAGGGTTCGGTGGTGGAGCTGAAGGAGGGTTCGGTAAGGGTGGTGGATTTGGTGGCGGCATTGGGAACGGTGGAGGTCTTGGTGGTGGAATAGGAGGTGGTGCGGGTGGCGGCTTCGGAAAAGGTGGTGGTGGAGGTTTTGGTGGTGGCTTTGGAAAAGGTGGAGGTTTTGGAGGTGGATTTGGAGGTGGGTTTGGTGGTGGTGGCGGCGGCGGCGGTGGAGGAGGCGGCGGCGGCTTTGGTGGTGGAGCTGGCTTTGGTGGAGGTGGCGGCGGCGGGATTGGACACCACTAAGCTTTAATTTTCTTTGCATTAAAAATCTCATTACCTATATCATATATGCACTATGTATTATTACCACATGAAATTGTTTTCATGCATTAGATTACTTAAATATTTGTCAACCTTCTATTCTACACGAGTATTGTTATGTTATTCTAGTTCCTTTTCTCATCTTCATCTTCATCTTCATTTTCAAATTATATCAATCCACATTAACATTGTACAAATAAAGAATACATTAAGACCTTTAATTTTAAATGATCTACAAAAAAGATGCGAAAATCTATAATATGTTTGAAAATTGTGAGCTTGTTGTTCATACAATCTAATCTTTCATAAAAGTATATTATATCATATAGCATTATGATATAGATTTAATTTAAAAGTTTGTCATTTATTTCACGTACTAATAAATAAATGCTTTTTTAGATTACAAGTTCTTGTTCATAAAGACAACTTATAAAAGGTTCATAACATGATCTTATGGTTATGTTCTAGAAGACCATTACATTTGCTATAATTAATATGACTTTCAAGTAAGCCTTTGAGATGTGAAGAGTAAATTCATAATTTTTTTTAGACTAAATATTCACAACACTCAAATTTTGTTCATAAAGAATGACAACTTCGGAAGAGATTCTCAACTCTCCTACTTTGCTCATGACCTATGATCTTATGGTTAAGTTTTAGAAGATTATAACATCTAAATTTGCTTTGCACTTTAAGAAAACACGGCTACTATAATTATCATGAGTTCTGAGTCTAGGCATTTGAGATGTGAATTAAAAATTCATGATTTTTAAGATGAATGTTCATATCGTTCATTTTTGTTTATAAAGACAACTAATGAAGCGGTTCATAAATTTGTGTATTTTTGTTCATGATCTATGATCTTATGGTTAAGTTAAAGAAGACTACGTCTCACTGTGCTTCACAACTTGAATATCAGTGGTCATGATGTCAGACTCTAAGAGAAGCAAACTGCAAATATAATTGTCTAAAGTACAATCATAAATTTCTGAGGACTTAATGCAACAAAACTTAGCCTAAAAAAAGATGATATATTTGAAAGAATAGAAACAACTAAAACCTAATTCCATATATCCATTGCATTTAGGAAAAAAAAAAAAACAAATAAAACAACATTGACTAGAGATTTGAAATTTTGACCTATAAAAAAATTACTAATATCTTAACCCTTACATTTTAGATAACCCTTACGTTGTGGATTCGAGGTACCAAGCTGCATATGAAGAATAATTTTAGTTCCCCATGATCAGCTTCTTAACAAAGTTCCATCCCAACTAGATAGATAAATCTAAATGAAGTCTCATGAAGAAAAGGAGCTCCAAAGGTACAATAACATTACACCAAACTTATAAGGGTATATTTTGAATGACTTTCTAAGTGTTTAAAAATACTTTTTTAAACTCATTACAAAGAGACCATAAATCTGCTTAAAAACATGCAAAAAGAAGATTACTACCAGAACTTTAACCAGTAAAAATGTCTATCATTTATAAGACTTTTACTGGCATGTTGTATTTCTATGTACGCCCCATATGAACTTTATGGGGTGGTCCCCAGTCCATTAGGTACTATATTACTATATAAGGTAAACAAAACAGTCATGAAGAATGATCTCTTGTAGTAAAGTAACAAATTCAACTGTTAAAGAGAGATCATCAACAAAGATCAGACATGAGAATGTCGAGAGCTGGGCAGTAAAACATTACATGGAGTAACAGATATGGAAGTAATGTTTAAAAGATAACCATATCCTCACCCGTAAATCTTTCATGTCCATAACCTAGTTCCCGGAACCTGTTAAGCATATAAAGAAAATATATCAGTAACGCAGAAGGACTAGTTAAAAGGCCTCGAGCTATGGAGAATAATATTCTCCCAAGCTTTCATTTCAACATCATCAATATGGTACTCGAGAAATGACTTGTTTCACCATATAGCATGCTTCCGATTCCGAGCCAAATGATCAAAAAAATATTGAGGCTGGCCAAAAATGAGCCATTAACAAATGCCTTCTTCAGTAATGAAATAAGTGGAGCCTCCATGCCAAAGGACTCCAGCGACAAGTTAAATCATCACCACATTCAGTATTCAACTGTAGTCATTTAGGAAACCTCTTACGATAGAGATCATGAGGAATGTACTCAACGCTAATCTCTTGTCCATCATAAATCCTTCCATGTAAAGAGTGTGCAGCCATATACGAGGCTTCCATTCTACCAAACTCAACAAAAACACTCCCCAACGCATATAGACTCTCCAGATTCTTATTAGGATCCTTCTTTTCGCTCTTCTCAGATGTGTCAGAATCTGTTCTCACCATGGGATCCAATCCATTTAGAACTTTCTTCTCACTATCAGCCACCACCGTAGTTGCATCACCTAGAAGCACTGATTTCTTATCTGAGCCAGTTTCAACAGTTTCAATTATTTTGGCGACCTTTGCATCATGAAGTTCATATCCTGGGCTGCTCCACTGGTCATAGAGTCCTTGAGGGATTGTTTCCGATGCACTCTCACAAGCTACGCCTTCAAAACATGTAGCATCATCGTTACCCATTTGACACAATTTGTCCTCCACAACTTTGTTTTGATGTCTACCATTGCCAGGGCAATTACCTTGCTTCTGATAAGTATTGTAGGGGAAATTATCAAGGTAAGCTTTATTATCTTCAAGATCATTATCATTTCTTGAAATCACTATTGTGCTGATTTCCTGAATCTCATGTTTGATCTCCACATCAGTGATATCACTAATATTCTTGTATTCTTCTTCAGCACTGACACAGCTACTGCATGGCTTTGCAACATTCATGGATTTAACTGTCCCAAACCTACAAAATTGCATGGGATTATTTTACAACAATCACATTATAGGAAAGATGCACTACTAGTAACTCTCAGGACCTGGCACATTCAAACCGAATATCTTCAAGAACTTCGTCAATATCTGACTCAGATAGTACAGGGAGAATATCTGCATTAAACTAATTCCAAAAAGAAAACGCCTAATCAGAAGATTGTATATGACACTAATTAATACTCATTCCCACTTTGACTATTAAACTGCAATGTGTACACGTGTGTGACCATGTTTTCACTTTCTGTTGGGTGGGGAGGTGAGTGGTTTCAGAAGCAGGCATTAGAAAAGATTAACGTACCACATTATTAACTTGTAACACTACTGTTGGCTGTTGAAGAAGAGGTTTTACATGCTCTGGGATCCCATAACATGGTTGATATCCATTACGTTCCTAACACACGTTACTTGTTAAGCAAGGCCCAAATCACCATGTGAAATAAAAATAAAATTTTCAAGACGCTTCATTGTGATCAAGAACTGTCACAAAAAAATTATGAGAAAAGAAAGAGAAGATGATTAGTACCAATGGTGCAAAAGGAACAGCTGGAAACACTTTTAGTACTTCCCCTCCAATCTTCATACCATTTAGACCAGCACAAGCTTTGGGCATAACTGATTGGTCAACATACTGATAAATAGATTGAGTGCAAATGTGATCAGGGAAAAGAAGATTGATCAAATAAATGACATAATACAAAAGTTGAAGGTGTGCGTTCATAATTTTTTTTTTTTTTGAGAAGAGAAACAAATTTCATTGATAAATGAAATAATGGAAGCTTAGAAAGAACTCCCAACACCAATAGGTGATAACAATAAAGCTCTCCAACTGGAAATCAAAGAAGAAAGACTATAGTCACTAAAAGGGTGGGCATTCATATTGATGCCCCGGAGCTTAACTTATTCGCACTTCGTTTTTCTTGGCTAAGAAATGGCATATAAATTAAACCTAAGGCAAATTCAACATAATAAGAGGCCAACATTTCCACATGCACATAAAAACTGCTTTTATCTATTTAAAAGTAAGAGAAATTGATAACTCAATCTATGCCATACTTGTTAACAAACAAACAAAAAGTCTTGAACTAATAATCAAAGGATTGCCATGGGCTACAGTGGCCACAAATAGAATACGGGAACATCATAGATATCTTTAACACGAATGTTGCTGCCTAGAAGGAACAAAGAAATAAAAAGTATCATGCATTCATGCTGAATATTGTGCAAACAGTTTCTCCTAGTTAAATAGCCAAGACGAGTCATTGAGTAATCTGTCATTGTTGAATATATAAATGACCTAATATACGTCTATAAATGAGAGTTCTAGTGTATGTTGATATTAAAAAAAGCTGCAAGTACATAAAGGTAAACACACTAAAAAGATCGTCCAATATGTCTGGAATATAGTGGTTTAAAGTGGCAAAAAGTGTCCCATCCATCAGAACCAAAGGCATGTATTCAAATGTGGAGGTCTAACACCAAATGTCAACAAGAAATTCCAAAAGAAGTCAATAATCTATCCTGCAATATTTCCATCAGAAAGGGAACTGACTCTATTAGGAAGCCGATATGTAGGTATTAGAATAGCTGGAGTCTCACTGATGGCTATTATAAGCAAGTTCAAAGACAAATAGTACTCTTTATTGCATTTTTACCTTCTGCTTTGCATTGGTCTGATGATTCCTAGAGAAAATAGCATTCTATGTGCATTGGTTAGAAACCAAAAGATTTAAAAGCGCCCATTAATCAGTAAAACTTTGCAGGTTGAATCTTTCCCTGTAATAAGAAGCAACCCATGTTTGCTCCTCTTGAGGAGGATGACAGGACACTACTAACTGAAGTCACCAACTCCCGGACTAAGACTGTGATCAAGAAGCATTAAGGAAATATCACTAAATCATGTCTTAAGGGATTGCATATACTACCAAAAAAATAGTGCAAGGATATTATTTATCCTGCAAGCGCTATCTACTCAAACTTACTTTCAGCATATGATGAAAAGCTGATAACCTGTTTTCTAGGTCTACCACTTGGCAGAGATGACAATAGTAATGTGTAGATTAATGAATTTTCTGATAAAATGAATCACTTAAAATGCCATTAAATGGTGCAGACATTTCATTTTACTTTTTTTGAATTTTTATTCTATACAGTCAAACTACAAAGTACAAGGTGGTCTGCACTCTTTAATAAACAATTCAAATCATAACCATATTGATATATATCTTTAATACATTGTAAAGAATAATAATAAGAAAGAAAGGAACATAAAGTCCAAAGCATTTATGAAATAAAGAGACAACATAGAGCAGTGTTTTTAAAGGCTCAAGGCACAAAAAAAGGCGTGAGTTTTTTTTTTTTAAAGGAGCACTATATATAAAAAAAAACAAACAAAATATATAAATATATGTATATATACATGTAGCAATGCCTTGAATTTGTTATCTAGCGCTCTGAATGACCAAGTATGGAGGTCTCGCTGACTGGTCAGCGAGTCAGGGTCCAGGGGCAAGCGCCCTGGTGGGGATTCAGGGGCAACGCCCCCGAAACCTAAGTTATATGGAGATTAGTTTAGACTTCAGAAATTATTTATTTAGTAATTTTGGGCTTTTTAGGCCTATTCTGTATGAGGGTTTAAGGGGGTGCCATATATAAGCCTCCTAAACTCTTATTTGAGGCATCTCTAATAAAAAATAAGTAAGAATCTAAACAACACAACAGAAGCCCTTGCATTTAGAGTGTTTACATTTTTTTTAATTATTATTTTTTTTGATAGGAAACAAAAACCATTTCATTGATGATTGAAATAGATACAAAAGTAGGTCCTATCCGAGAGATTACAAGAAGGATCTCCATTGAGATAAAAGGGTCGATAAGCCGTAATTACAGAAAGGCGGAGATAAGTGGCTCCAAGTTAAAGCAAAATAGGAGGTAGACTCTATTTTGGTGTTTGTCTTTAAAGATCCTCGCATTTCGTTCAAGCCAGAGATTCCATAAAAAAGCATAGATGAAGTTTAGCCAGAGAATCTTCTTTTCCTTCCGAAACGGGTGACCAATGAGGGATACATTGAGCAAGGAGAGGATATCCCCAGGCCGAGTGGTAAACCATCCAAAAGCTTGTTGAATGAACGACCAAAAAGCATAGGCGAATGCACAATTACTAAAAAGGTGAATCTGCGTTTCTTCAGCTGAAAAGCAAAGGTGACAGCAACTTGGAGATATAGTTAACCATGGAGATCTATGCTGTAATTTATCGAATGTGTTGATACTTGCGTGGCTGAGCTCCCATACAAAGAATTTAACTTTTTTAGGAGAGTGTCCCTTCCATAATTGCTGGTAAAGTGGTAAAATGTTCACATGTCCAGAAGATGCAAGCTGTCGAGTAAGTGAACGTGTAGAGAAAACCTCCTCCTTTTCTAAAGTCCAAACCCACTTATCCTCATGATCTAGGAAGCACGGACACTTCATTTTAGGCCAAGTGTCCGTGTCAGACACGTGTCGGACACGGATACGTCCGGACACGCTCCGGACACATGTCCGACACGCTATTTTACGTGTCCTTTTTTATTTTTATTTTTTTTAATTTTGGACACGGCTTGGACACGGCTGGACAAGGCTTGGACACGGCTTGGACACGGCTGGACAAGGCTTGGACACGGCTTGGACACGGCTGGACACGGCTTGGACACGGATCAGAAAAAGTTTGAAAAAAAAAAAGGCTCAAATCATTTAAATTTAAAAAAATAAAAACAAAAATGACATAAAATCATGCAATCTAAAACCCCTAACAAGTAACCACACACCACTAGCCGTCAATTCTCTGGGACATTGTCAGTCCTTTTCGCCACCGATTGTTCACCTTTTAGAAGTATGTTTTTTTCCCTTAACTTTCTATAAGTTAAATTAAATTAGAGTAAGTTAAACTTAATTAACTTGACATTTTATGCGTTTTAGTGGAGTATATTTAGTATTTTATGTTAAATTTACATATATGTTAAAATAATAATAAAAAAAAAGAACGTGTCCCCAACGTGTCCGTGTCCTAGTTTTTTAGAAATTGACGTATCGCCGTGTCCTGTCGTGTCCGTGTCCCGTGTCCGTGTCCGTGTCCGTGCTTCTTAGCTCATGATCAACAGTGGTAAAAGAGGCTAATAGGTGAGATAGGGAAGCCCAATCTTGGATTTCGTCGTCTTTTAAATTTCTTCTTAAATAAAGATTCCAGGAGCTAAGTCTTTGGTTCCATAACTCGTCAATACTTGCTTCTTTTCTGAGAGATAGATGATATAAAGAGGGATACTGAGAATGTAAAGATTTATCTCCCAACCAAATATCTTTCCAAAACAGAGTTTTGTCACCTCTACCCACTCTGTTAACAATGTGATTGTAAACCAATTGGCGCATACTTTGTATTGATTTCCAAGGACCCTTTGCTGATTTTAAGGACACATTGCCGGGCTTATGGTTAAAAAGGTCAGTACCACATTTTTTTTAATTATTGACTGACCTAAATGCAAATTTGGACTTAAATTTTTTTTAAAAAAATGAAATTCAATAAGCCCTAGAGGCGCGTGGAGCGTGCTCCTCACGGGCTTCATGGAAGGTGCACGCCTAGGCCGCGCCTTCTTACCAGCGCCTCGCTTCTTCGAGGCGAGGCGCTTCACATGTGCCTTGTGCTTAGGCGCACACCTGGGCGCGCCTTTTAAAAGGCTGACATAGAGAACTTAAAACGTTACAGTACAAAAACAAAATATTAGAGGATACCATAGGCTTCCAATGCAGTATTTGAAGAATTAATATGGGAGTATCATTTTTTGACCGGGAGTGGTTGCGTAAATATGATGGAATCTCCACAATAATATAGATCCTTCCCAAATCATTACAAATAATGAAATAGCACTTGCGATAAGCATCCTAAAATAACGCACATAAGGCATGGAAATTCACCTCCAAAAAGGCAAAAGGTTCATTAAGATCATTGTTGATCTCAAAGTGATAGGCCTTCAAAGGTCCAAATGCAGTAACAATATCCCTAAGCTGGAGAATAACAACAAAGAAACAATCACCAAATGTACAGAAGCAAAGTGAAAACTGTTGCAAAAGGTATGATTATGTGCACGGCGAATAAAATATCTCCTCAAATTACCATTTCAGATGATATTCTATTTGAGATCCCAGCAATGATAATCTGCAACAAGATCCAACATAGGCTAAGCAGACATGACTATAAAAAAAGCTCTCTAAGAGTAATAACAACTCAATAAACTTATACAAGTTAGACATGGATAGCTTAATAGGACGAGTAATTTTAGCTCGTCAATAGTAATGATTCCACTACGTAGGCATCTTCAGTGCTCTTATGATGATGTGTGGTGCATAATACATCAAAACAATCCCCACCCCCTCAACATGTCAGAAAAGTTGTACTTAAGTAACCAGGAAGGACCACCCAGACTATAGACAACCAAATAGAAAAACTTTTACCCATAAATTTCTCTTGGCAATGATGCTAAAAGTTTTTACCCATAAGAATTCTAATAGCTATACTCGACCTGACAATAAGAAAAAACAGAAAGTTTCTACAGTGACCATGAATTGTAACCCATGAGGAAGTTTCGGTCATTGCTGCCTATCAGGAATGTGCTATTGAACATTTTACTATCAAATATTTTATATTGTACCTCTGAGAGAAACCTAGGAGCCTCATCTATTTGGATCCTGTTTTGGAAAGAGTTCAAAACAAATTTTTAAAATGGAATAAATCCACGCAAAAGGAGAGGAAATGCTATTCAGAAACTTCGTTCTAGAGGCCAAGTAGGAACTAGGAAGCGGTTAGTCACTCAGTAAAATATGGGAAAAAGTTTCTTTATCTTCAGCTAAAGGGGTCTAGGTATTGGTAATATTTGGAATAACCAGCAAATGGATTTGGAAAATGATTTAAAGAAAAATGTGCACAAGTACTAATCTGATTAATGAGAACTGAATAACTGATCAATCTATCTTCCTTGAAGGCTCAAAGGGTTGGTACGGTAATGGGAAGAATCGTCGTGGTAAGGAACCTCCTTAGCTGGGTTGTATGTCTGGTTATCCACGATTACTGGAAAAAAGAAAGCTAATTGAAACTAATTGACAAATGAACAACTAACAGCATAAAGAGTGGTTTTGGAAGAAAAAGAGCAAGAAAAGGGCCATAACTTTTTGTGGTCAGCAAGCTCACGGGAGTTATCAACACAGCAGGCAGCATCCAACAAAGAAATCATTTGGCTCATCTCAATCCAAGATAGTCTTAGAAGTTTATAAGGAAGAATGAAAGTTTAAACCATTTGTTTATTTGCAGCCCCTTTCCATGGAATGTTCGTTCCAAAGGATGACTACGCATTTTCCTTGATCATGCAGTAACCTTCAGTGATTTTCTTGTTCAAATTCAACATGATCATTTTGTGAAGAGACCAGGGTTTTATGGTCCAACTGGAGAAAGGTAATTTTTATCAAAAAAAATAAAAAAGTTGAAAGGTAATTAAGAATTGTGCATTTCTTACCCTATTACCTCTCCTTTGTTCTTTTTTCAACACCCCCCCCCCCCCCCCCCCAAAAAAAAAACCCCCAAAACTAGACACTTCACTCCCTCATCATAAGCAAAAAGTAACATTCTACTCCACGGTGTCAACAATTCAAATACATACCTTATTTGGTGAGTCCTCAACAACATCACTGATTTTATTCACTACCGCCACTGACTTGTCCAGGTCACCAGTCTGCATGAAAATAGCAACTGTCTGAAAACCTGCTACATGATAGTAACCACAATAGACCTCAGAAACTGAAATAACATGTATGAAGAAACAGATTCTATATACACCAAAGAAAACTTGAGCAAAATTTAGAAAGCCAAGCTAATAATTTGTGTGGGAAAAAAGGAAAAAGAAAAAGAGGTTTGACAAGGGGACAAAAGGGTGTGGAGTGTTAACCTCAAATCCTGCTATTGAATCCCTTAAACTTAAAATATAGACATGCAAAGGCAAGAATATGGATGTGTGCATCTCTTTATAGCATAAAGAAATTGAATTTGAACTAATTGTTCCATAGTTGGGCTTTTTTGTCAAATGGCTACATAAACAAGATATAATTTCTCTCTCTCAAGATCAGCCCATGAGTTATATGTTTCTGGTTTAATACGGTATCAATAGCAAGAGTTCTTCTTCCAGTTTGTCCTGATTTTAAGTTCTCATTAGCTAGAGCCGAGGAGATTGAATATCTACCGCTTTTAACCTTATTTATATAGGCTTGCGCACTTGTTTACATACAATAATGTCAAGGGATTTTCTTATAAAATTATGAGGACTTTCACTACCACCCATCTTTGCTCATAATCACTGAGAGCCCTCCTCAACTAATAGGTCCTCCCAAGGGCCAAGCATATCCTTTCTTGTAGGACATCCACAATTGATCCATGTGCTTGATGAGTTCCCCTATTTCAATAGTGATACCACTACAAAGATAACAATCCCAACATTCTCATTCTCAAGATTTAGGGAAATGCCTTCTATACCATTGGCAGACTTCACCATTCCACAACTTGATTCTCCTTCAATCCATAAATACATGCGATCCCATCTTCAACTAAGATTTCTCAACCAATCTCATCCACTTGCAAACTCATCCCTTGAACGGAAGACTTACTTAAATAGAAGGCATCCTACTTCCTTCTAACCAAATGTTCCAAAGAATATAGAAAGAGAGGCCAACCCAGAATGAGTTCTTTGTCCTAGAAAAGAGGATGCAAAATGACTTCCTCTGTCATACCATGACAATCCTTCATGGGTGCCAACTACTACACCCAAGAACTAGCATAAACCTAACCAAATCTTAAAAACTGCATTTCTCCACTTATGCAACCTTCACTACCCTTTCCACCACTGCATTAAAAAATTGTTTTTAATGAGATCATCCCCAACTCACAAAACTAAATATAGCATAGACCATTCTCATCCTAGCATCCACATTTTGCACCTACTAAACTAAACTATGTATCCCCATGATTAGAACTTACTTAAATGGGAGATTCTCGTATGTTTTCCTAACCAAATATTCTAGAGAACATGAAGGAAAAAACTACCACAAGTTACCCCCTGTCCCAGAAAAAGAAGATGTAAGACAACTTCAACTAAATCCAGGCACAACATACTTCCAAAGCAAAAGAACTAATGAATTCTAAACAAAAGCATAACTAACTTCAAGAAAAATAAAAATGGAGTCATGAGAGGAAACCGTGGCTTAACAATTTTAGGTTTGCCTTACAACTAAACCACTCATCCAATCAACAGAATAATTAATTCAAACAATGCAAATTGTATTATATCTTGAGAGTATCACATAGAATGGAGATGGTCAAGAATTCTGGATATTTATTCTTACTACAATCTCGACATAATCTTTTGGTCGCCGAATCTTTAGAATGGAGCCAGAGAAGTAACTTCCATCAAATGAAAGAGCTGTTGAAGCATCCTCAGGCGTAAGAAATTCAACAAGAGCTTGCCCCCTATCTTTGTGTATCTGCACAAGTGGTGTTATGCACCAAAAATCCCATCAGACAACATCATAACAAAATAACAAAATAGCTACACACGTTAAAAACATAGAATAAAGCACTTACAATACAACTAATACATGGTTGGGTTCCTTCGATGTGATTAACACCTGAAGATGTAAGAAAACCATTCAGGCAATCAATGATTGCTTTCTCAGATGCAAAATGTGGTAAGTTTTCAATATAAAGCCTCCTCATTGGCCGGGTTGCTTGTGTCAGCTGAATCAAATCAAGAGAAGCATTTGTCTTCATTGCTAGATTATTTGAAGAAACCCCTGATACAGATTTCCCCATAGCTGGAGAAAAGAGTGCACCACCAGATTGATCATTACTAATGCTTGAGGAAACTGTAGGATTTGACGGCTGAAAGTTGGGAGTAACTGAACCAGAAAATAATCCAACCTTTTCTGCGGGAAGAAGATCCAACACTTCATTTTTCTTCTCTGGTGATCGAACAGGTGAAGGAGTCTTGACAGCAGATTCAGTTCTTCTCTTTCTAGGTGAATAGCCACCAAGCCCACTTGTTGACCCAGAATGTCGCCTGTATTGGCTACTGGAACTGTTGGTGAAATCCCCCGTTCTATCACTATCAGAACGCCATCTTCCAGACTTCTTTACATGAGAATCTAATGGCAACTCCTTCTGCCTCGTTAATTTCGTTGAGTGCTTGGGTGGCCTTGGAGAAAGTGAACCAGATCTTTTATGTTTACTTTCACGATCTAGGCTTCTTTTTCGTCTTCTTTTCAATCTAGAATCTTCATAATGTGAACTTAATGATACTTTAGCTTCCTTTCTTTCTGTAATTTCTAGGTCATGATGTTTACCATGATCATGTCTCTTTGCAATGTGCCTGTCTTTGTTCCTGTCATCATCACCATGTTGATATTTTCTCTTACTTTCTCTCTCAAATTTCCCCTTACCAGGATCTTCACGTCTATCCTTGCCAGCTGTATCTCTTGAATGACTCTTTCCAGTTTCATTTTCAATGTCAATCCTTGATCGCTGATCATTTTTTCCCCAACCAAGGTTTTCCTGGACATATTTCTGTCTTTTATCCTTTCCACGTGTGTCATATTTCAGCTTACCCATCAGTGTCAATCCAGATTCATAGTTATTTCTATCACTCCTAACCACCATATTGTCCTTCAACAATGTCTCCTCTTTTTTCCTTCTTGAGCTAACCTTGGCTGATTCCTCCAAGGAGAGATTTTGCACATCAAGAGAAGAACCTCTACTGTGATGGAAATGCCTTTCAGATTCACGATGAGCAGTAATGTGCTTATCTATGCTTTCCCTTCTTGAATGGTTACCTGTGTCACCCCCTTCAACATTAGCAGCTGACCCTTTATTCTTCCTTCTACGCATAATATCTTCAAAGCTGAATGGCCTAGTCCGAGCTGCACTTTCATCATTAGAGTTGTACTTGCTTTGCTTAGCACTGATTCTACTGTATTGTTTCGAGCAACTATATGTGCTCATCGGCCCCCACTTAAACGGACAATATAATGAAACAATTAATGCTCAAACAAAGTCCACATTGACCAGGTACAAAAGATCAACAAGCGGTCAAGGTGGAAAGCCTCAGTGCTAGGTAGTCACTTGCACATTCAAAAATCCTACAAACCAATAAATACTCATATTAAGAAGAAATCTAAAGAAAACGTCAATTACCAAAACCACACATTGCATGAATCAAAACTTAACCCCACAAGCTTCAATGCAGACAAAGTGTACTTCAAGAAAATGCTTTACATCGAGCCTCTCATTTTCCCGCTTCGTAATCGATTATTACTCAAGTTGACAACTAGAAGACCCAACCCAAAGAGTAAACCATGCTTCCTTGAACCACTAAAAGGAGAATTAGGCCATCGTTTTTCCTCCTTAACTATCATGCAGAAAACCCAAAACCCAAAACCTCCAATTAGCCCAGTCAGACAAGAAACGAATCACGTACAAACCACTTACATGAAAGGAAAAAAATGACTAATCTCCCATCTAATCCCGTTCTCCATAACTTCTCGAACTCATGACAAAAGCAGAATTAACTAAAACTAAAAGACTCAAACCAAAACCATCGATACCATGAACAGCAGCAAACAACACAAGAATCAAGAAAAACAATTAGACAGAAAGATGTTGCAGTGTTACCTTAGATAGAAGGCGGAAATGACAGTTGGAATGCAAGGCGCGGCGATGGCGAAGGGACAGAGCGCAGTTGCAGCGTCCGAGGCAAGCTCAAAAGAGAAAAGGAAGAGCGAGGAGAAGAAACCTAAATTGAGGGTTTGGGAATTGGATTGTGTGGGAAGAAAAATTCAGTCTCACTCGCAGTCGTGGAACGATTTCTCCCTCCCCAACTCACCCGCCGCGTGGATCGTTTAAATGCCCCTTTCTTTTTCTTTTTCTTTTTTTTCTCCCAACATAAAACGAAAATGGATGGTTTTAAATTTTTAATATATTTCAATTATTATTCAAATGCTTTATCCAAACATATATTTTTTTTTCAATACAAATTTTGTGATTATGGTTTTGAAGCATAATTTTAATTTGATCTCTTATAATCTAAGAAGCTTTAATTTGGTCCTATAGTGGTTTAAAAAGTTTTAATCTATTCTTTATAATTTGGTTAAATTTTACAAATCATTTTTAAATTATCTTTTACCTACGCGAAAAAATTCATTTATTTTATTTTATCTTTTACTCGAGCCTCAATACTAATAGAATCAACTAAACTAGTTAGTTAAATAAAAAAAAATATATTAATTATTGTCATGTAAAAGGAATGTGCAATATACTAATTATGGGGATAATTTGTAAAGTTTAACTAAGCTATATGGACCAATTTGAAACTTTTGAAAGCATACCTATCAAATTGAAATCAAATTCGATTTGTAGGGACTAGAATGAAACTTTTTAAATCACAATACCAAAATGCACAAACAATAAAGAACAAAATTTTAATTTAACTTTTTAAATAATATACAAACAAACATTAATAAATCGTATTTATTAATATTCAACAATTTTTTTAGAATGTAACATTAAATGTGAAGTACAGGTTTGAACTTTTGATTGATTTTGAACCTTTTTTCTTCAAAGAAAGGATTCGAATAATTGACTTATTGAAAGGGATTGTTAATGTGTTAACCGTTTAAACTAGATCTTCAAAATCATTCTCAATTTCTTCAATTTCGACTATGCAATAAATTCCTTCATAATTAAGGAGAGTTTACGGATAACGTTCGAAGACATAACCTTCTCTCATTCTTGAAATAAATTTATTAGAAAAACAAACAAATAAAGCCTCTTCACACTTCTATTACATTTGGCGACATGAGCATAGCTCAATTAGTCAGAAGATTTATTACGTAAAGTTAAATGGTTTGATTCTCACCCGTGCTGAACAGTTCAATTACATTTGAGACTTAGTTGGGTTAGCAGATGGACTATGGGCTTTTAATTGTCCTTCATGGGCTGAAATAGCCAGAAATATTGGGCCCAACAAATACGCTTTAGCAATGTGGGCTTCAGCTTAGAAAAACCCATTTAACAGTAAACCTTTTAACTCAATATCAGAATTTGTCATAAATGACTTGTCTACGGCAAAAATAGTTTAGGACATGTTTGGAAGTGATTTTGAAATGTCCAAAATCACTTTTGAGATGCCCAAAATCAATTCTCCTTCAAAATTGTGATGTTTGGCAATGATAAGAAAGTGATTCCCGGTCAATCACTTGGGAGGTGATTCCCAAGTGATTTTGTCTTTAAAATGACTATTATTTCATATTTTAAAACAATCTTACTTTTTGTGACGGGTAAAAATATCATCTTTTATAAAAATTCGTTAATTTCCATCAAAAAGCAAGTATTCTCAAAACCGTCACCATTGAGGTCATCCATCATTATTTAAAAAATGCCAATTTTGTTCTCTCTAAAATTTTTATAATGTCTGTCTCTTAATTTATTCTCTTTTTAACATTTTTATTCATTTTCTCACTTTTTTTCTCTCCAATGGTTTTAACTCTTTCTAACTTTTTTTATCTCTAAATTTGTTCGTTCATCTCTCTATAATTTTTGTATCTCTTTAACTTTTTTCTTTCTTATCTTTGACCTCTTGCTATAACTTTTTGCTCTTGAGATTTTTTGTCCCTGACTTTGAACTTTTTTTGTTTTCATTAAAGTTTTTCTCCCTAAAATTTTTATCATTCTCTTCAAATTTTTTTTTGTATATCTCTCTAAATTTATTTTTATATCTTTCGATTTTTTCGCTCTCTATTAAATTTCTTTCTCTAAATTTTTTGTCTATCGCTCTAAAATTTCTATCACTCCTTGTCTTCAACATGTTTTTCTCTTTGAAACTTTAATTTTCTCTAGCTTTATTTTTTTTCTCTTAATTTTTTAGTTCTCTCGGTATAACTTTTTTCTACCACCTTCTTTTTTTTTTTTTTTTTTTTTTAAATTTCAAATGTAATGCTCTTTTAATTTGATGATTCTAAAATCACCTTTGAAAATAAAACATTAATTGTTTTAAAAAAATACTTTTAATTAAATTTAAATCACTTTTACAAGAGTGGAACCAAATATTAAAATGATTTATAACTAAAACTTTTACAAAATTAATTATAATTAAATCACTTAACTTAAAATACTTATTTTAAAGTCACTCTAAAAAATGCCCTTAATCATTGAAAGTCACTTTTAATTGTATGAAAATCACTATTAAAAGTGTAGAACCAAACATTAAAATGATTATATGAAAATCACTTCTCATAAATCAATTATAAACAAATCAATTGTGCTAAAATCACTATTTCTAAAATCATTCCCAAACATGCCCTTAGATTTGTTGTAATTTTAAAATTAACTTACAAATATAGTCTTTTTGTAGCCATGGTATGTTTTAAGTTTTCTTTTAATTTTCCTACCAAAGGGTCAAAACCCACTTAACTATGGTTCTTTATTTTTAAACCAAATAAGACTTTAATGTTTTGTCATTACTTATATAAATCTAGAAATGGAAAAATTTTAAGATAAAAATCCCAGCAACAAACTTTAGACTAATTTTGTAAATATTTTGATTTTAAATTTTAAAAAAAATAAATTTAAACTAGGTTTTAGATATATTTATGTTTAAATACTATATAGAAATGGTACATCTTAAACCCTATTGCGGTTTAAAAAAAAAAAAAAAGCCCTTCTTTTTTTTTTTTTTAGTAAAAAAACAATTTTTTTTTTGAAACTTGAGTAAAAAAAAATAATTTAATTCTTTTGATTGTTGTTGCTTGTATTCACACACCATTTAGAAATCAACACATTAAGGGGCTGTTTGGAGCGTAGGTTATAATAACCTGTGAAATACTCTGCACTCCAAACTATTATAACTCCATAATAAATAACTCTGCATTTTAAACAATATTATATAATTCTATAGACTATTATAACTCATTCAATGCCCCAAACAACACCTAAGTTTATAATCCCTCTTCGAGGGAATAAAACTGCTTTCTTATCATAGTGCCAAATTCATCTATTCGAGGCATTGCTTGCAGTGATTGAAATTGTGGCAATTAAGGACACATCTTCTATTTAGACAAACTCCCGCAAACGTGCCATATCCCAAACCAAAAAAGGGGCAATGAAATCCGAAACTAAATCAACAATCCTTGAGGTGTGCTAAGCTTTATTAAAACAATGGAAGTCTCGAAAATTCAACCCACCAAATTCCTTAGGCAAACACAAATAATCCCAATTCCCATTGCTTCCAATGAATGTTCCATAATAAAAGTCCTTCTATAAATATATATATATATATATAAATATATATATAAGTTAGTCCCTAAAAATTAAATCAACATATTATTATTCTTTTAGTGTAGTTAAGCGGTGATGAATTTGAAACTTTTAGCAGTGAGGATATTAAAAAATTACCCTAACATTTAGAACAAAATTATATATTTAACTTAATTTTAATTTATGACCATTTTTATTTTTATAAAGTTAGTGTTTTTTTAAATATATATATTAAGCCTAGCTATTTCATTCCTGCTCAACAATAAAGCTTCTCCTCCACTGTCTCATTAGCTGACCTTAACTTCTATTATTTTGAGATCATATCCAATATTCAGAGTTTGTCTTAATTTAGTGATGTTTTTGCAACTTGCACCATTATAGCACATTATCCCATGACATCCAATCAATTATTACTCCTCAATATGATAAGAGAGCCTTGAAGAGAATGCAGTGGAAAAATTCTATAATACAATCCAACTACAACTACGAAATTGATAATCTTCAGGCAATTAAAGGATACTAGATTACCTAAAAAGAGCATTAAAATCATCACAAAACCTTCCTCTCTCTTTTCTCCATTCAATTATTCTTTAACTTCTCATATATACAGAAATAGAAAGAAATATACTAAAAATGATACCTCTTATCTTATTCCAAAGATGCCACATAAATATCGAACCAATGAAATTGGAGACATGGATGAAATGGCTCCAGTAGGTTCTCTTAACTAAGTCATTACCTACAAACCATCAGCTCTTCTTCAACAACCACACGATCAAAAGTTTGATTTTTCCTCTCACTATTTGAAAGCTTTCGACTAAGTTTCATATAAAGAAAACTACTTTTCATATTTTCAAAACTAGAATCATATTTCAAAACCATGTTTTATAAAAAGAAAAAAAAAACCCATATCTCATTCCTTTTAACCAACTAAAAAAAGAAGCCAAAAGAAAATTAAAAGGGTGGAGCCAATAAATGTCACTTGCTTCCCTAAAAAAGGTTCCAATAACAAAGGTAGTGGGGACTTGTCAACAATGATGGATTCTTGAAGAAAGTTTTGGTTGAAGCCCTAAATTAATACGACTCCATATTATGCGGTTCTCAACGTTTCACTTACAAAAATTCAATTTGGTCTTTCTTTATTTATGCCCTTTTTAGTTTTTCCTTTATGCTCTCTTTCCCTTAGCTTTTTAAACAAATCTTTTCCGTCAAAATTAAATTTAAATTCCATATTCACGTTACATGTTGTTAGAAAAGGGTAATAGAAATTGAACGTGATAAGTTTTTTGTATTTATACACTGAAAATAATCACAAAAAGTTAAGGACGTTATTGATTCTCTTTTGAAACAAAGTTAGCGTTAATCCACTTTTTCATTTCTAATCAAAATTTAATATGCAAAAAGAAACTAACAAAATAAATTCGTTATCAAATGGAGTTTTCATGTTTTGTTTTGATTTTGTTGGGAATGCAATCAAAGTCCCACATTTGGACTAGGGAAGGGAATGATCATGAGTATATAAGTGAAGGACAAACATCTCCATTGATATGAGGCCTTTTAGGGAGAACCAAAAGGAAAGTCATGAGGGCTTATGCCCAAAGTAGACAATATCATACTATTGTGGAGATTTGTTGAGGTTGGTTGTCCCTAACGAGTGGTATCATAGCCATGTTCCAAACTTTAGCCATGTTCGTGTGCAATCCTGAGTGACCAACAAATGTGGTAAACTCCAATGATATAGTCATAATGATCCGTGGTTAAGCTCTATCATACAAGCGACGTGGCTCCAAAAAGAAGAAGAGCTAGCTTGGATAAGAGCTGACTCTTGTTGAAGCTAGAGAGGTGCACAGATAGATGACTATTTGAGAGGAGGTTTATGTGGTCCTTTGTTCGAGGGGAAGATTGTTGGGAATGCAATCAAAATCCCACAATGGCCAAGGAAGAGAATGATCATGGATATATAAGTGAGGGACACAACATCTTGTAGGGTTTTTGACAAAATATTAGAAGAGTAGTATTCCTACATCAAAAAGGTGCAAGGAAGTGATGAGCTCCAAGTACTATAAAAGGAGCATATGACTTTGGTATCAAATCATCCCAATTCGAAATACTTTAGGCCTGGTATAATTACTCTAGTTGTGTGAGTGATATAAAGCTAGAGAGAGTGTGGGTCAGAGAAAAAATTCTGTGTGATTGTAATAATTCTTCACATAGTAGAGTTTCTTTTTGTCCATGGGTTTTTCTCCGATTTTGGAGTTTTTGTACGTAAATTCTTTTGTTTCTTATTTTATTGCTTTCTTTTAATCTCTTAGTTATTTTTTTTGCTTATTTCTACGATAGAAGTGGGAGATTTTTTTCCCAACACGTGGTATCAGAGCTTTAGGTTCGTAGTTTCTTGAATTTCTACGTATGCTTTGTGGTTACTGTGAATAGTGTGTGTTGTTCACTATTTGCAGATTAGTTAGGATTGAAGCAGATATGTCAAGCTTTATGAGTCCAGTGAAGAGTGATGTAGAGAAATTTGATGGAATGATGAACTTTGGCTTATGGCAAGTGCAAGTCGAGAATGTGTTGATACAATTTGGGAGGCCTTGAAGGGAAGGCCGAGCGATGGTACTTCTAAAAAGTTAAGCGGTGACGATGGTTCAATGGAGTCTAGTAGTGGTTCCAACAGAGGTTCTAAGAAGTTCAGCATGAGTGATGAAGAATGGGAGGAACTGAATTTGAGAGCTACAAGTGCAATCAAAATAAATTTGGCTAAGGATATTCTTGCAAATGTGCATGGAATTTTGACCGCCAAAGAGCTTTAGGAGAAGCTAGAAACTATGTATCGTGCAAAGAGCATCTCAAATCAGTTGTACCTGAATGAGCAGTTTCACACGCTGCGAATTGAGGAAGGTACAAAAATCCCATATCATCTGAGTGTTCTCAATGGCATTGTCTTTGAGCTGAAGGTGATCGAAGTGAAGATAGAGGATGATGATAAGGCACTCAGGCATATCTTGTCACTTCTACCTTCTTATGAACACATGAAGTCAATCTTGATGTACAGGAAAGAGACTTTAAATTTTGCTGAGGCTATTAGTAAACTTCTATTAGAGGAAAGAAGGCTGAAGAGTGAAGGGCACACTTCACAGTAGGATTTAGCGCTAATTTTTTCTCCCTTTTTCGTTTTTCCACATCAATTCTTGTGTTTTTTATTTTGTTGCTTTCTTTTAATTTCTCAGTTATTTTTCTACTCATTTCTAAGGTAGAAGTGGAAGGTTTTTTACCCAACACATCACCATTGATATGAGGCCTTCTGGGGGGAGAGGGAACCAAAAGCAAAGTCTGAAGGCTTATGCCCCAAGTGAACAATATCATACTATTGTGGAGATATGTCGAGGTCAGTTGTCCCTAACAAATTTTATTGAATTGTTTTGTGTAATCAAAATTTTTATTCTTTCCACAATCATTAATGTATGAATTGTGATTCCAAGTGCACAATAATCTTAACTTTTATAAATGACTCTAAAGTTTTTTTTTTTTTTTTTTTTTTTATAATAAAAAAACCATTTAAACAAAAAGCATGTATATATTCTTTTTGTTAAAAAATAGATTTGGTCTCTATAACCTTTCATTAAAATAACGACTTAGTCCCTAAAATTTATTATATAATGATGTAGTTCTTATATTTTCAAATTTGTATCAATTTAATCCATAAACTTTAATATGTAACAACTTAGTTCCTATAGTATAAAATTTGTAACGATTTGTCATTACTATGTAAAATTTGTTAACATTTAATGGAGTTTTCTTATACATGTAGATCGATAAACAAAATGTGTTTATAAACTATAAGGATTAAATTGTTGTACAATAAAAATCGATACTTCACATTGATGAGTTTTTTCATGATAAGGACTAAATCATTATAAATTTTAAACTAGGGACTAAAACATTATATACTTAAGTCAATTGACATATAAGGATAAAAAATATTTGGTAACTTTTTCTTTTTCAAAACAACTTTCAAACAATGCCTTGATTTTAATGCCTTTTTTTATTCAGGTTTTGTTGGATGAAAAATGTAAAAAGAGACCTTAGGATTAACTTTTTTTTTTTTTTAAAAAAAAAAAAAAAAAGTAAATGGAACACTTCCTAATGTGTTCAATTATATCGTTTTTACACATGAATCTTCAACTCATTATTTATTTATTTAATTTAAAATTTTGTCCAGGATAATTACTTTTCAAGGCCACTTTCCCGACAATTAGCATTAATTACACTTGAATGTGCATTTTTTCACCTTTTTTTTTTGTTTTTTGCTTTTTATATTTTAAAAACTAAATTTTCCTGGGCAAAAACCTAATGGGATTGGGTCCCACACCAAATGGAAAAAAATCAATTTATAATCAATTACAAAGGTCGATAGTTCGATCTTCTACTCTCATAATAATTGTATTAAAAAATGTAGACCTTATCATTTATTATCCGCTTCAACTCTATCTACTACTCCAAATGGGTCAAATCAAAGCTATTTTTAGAATTCGAAAATAAAATTTTCTAAAGTTCAACTAGATTCCAGCTCAAGAATCATACTACACAAATAGATTATGATCAAATATTATCAAAATTTCAAACTTATCTAATCAAAATTTAAAGTTAAAAAATAAATATTTTACTATTTCATGTTTATCTTTTTTAAATCATGCACTTTCAAAAACATTGATAATAATTTAATATTTTTAATTACTAAATATTAAAATAAATGAGGGGTGAAACATTGTATCTCTAGACACAATTTTTTGAAAAAATTTTCACTCAAATTTGTCTCTCTGGAACCAACTCAATTATTTAAAAGAAAAAAAAACCCCTTGAAAAGCGCTGTTTGGCACCATTACTTGGCTTAAAATCCATGTGGGTAGTCAAATAAAGCAAAAACAAATTCCGATTCTCTTTGAGTTTGAGGGTTGAAAAGAGCTGCCAATAAAATCAAAGAGAAAATAAAAGTTGAAGTTCTATTTTTGTATGTATTTATATGTGTGATGTGATGTCAACGGAAATTCTAGAAAAAAACATGAAAATAGAAGAAATTATTTGAATAAGTAAAACTTTAATTGTGGCTTAATTAGGCTATAATTGATCATTTTTAATTATTATATCTAAAAATATTAGTGATATTTAGATAGAAAATGATTACATCTTACAGAAATTTTGGACAAAATCATTGATATTTTAAATTATTATATCTAAAAATATTAGTGATATTTAGATGAAAAATGTTTACATCCACATAAATTTTGGACAAAATCATAAAAACATATAAATGGATGGAATTTGTTTGAATTAATAAATAAAATTTAGTTATAACTTAATTATGATATAATTAATCATGTTTAATAATTATATTCATAATTCTAAGTGGTATTTGAATGGCTACATAATTAAGATGGATATTAGATCTTGATACGTGACAAATTATTATAAAAAGAATATAATAGTTGTATAATATTAATATTGGATATAAAGATAAATATCACAAACTAAATATGACACTTTTTGTATTAAGCTTAAAAAAGTAATTCCTTAATTAAAAAATGACATGTTGAGAGATAGGGAGGGAAAGAGTAAAAAAGGGAGAGAGAATAATAGTAGTGGAGGGAGAGAGATGAGGCCAAGGGAGAGAGATTGTAGAGGTTATCAATACATCTCGACATTTCCTCTATATGTTCTCAACATTTTTTTGACATCTTGAAAAAATAATATTTTACCCTATATCGAAATGTTGAACGCTCTGACATCTCGAAATATTATTGCTCGAAATTTTAAACACACATATATATAACTTTGAAATATTCTATTATAGTCCTCTAGTTTAGTCAATATAAATTTTGAAAAAAACAATTCTATGGCCATTGTCATTGATTTTCTATTCCTCACTTAACAAAAAATTGGAATCTTTTCCAAAACCTAATATCTAACTTCTCATAGCCAGCGTAAACATAACTAAGTAGTTAAAAGTAAAACATGTGTACTTTTTCTTTTGAGTCGAATATATTCAAATTTCATCTCTCACGTAGTATTTTCAGAAAAAGAAATGTGGGACATAAACATTTAACCATCATGAGAATAAACAAAATATGCATCTTTGATAGGTTTCTCTAAAATAAATTTGGTTTAAGTTTAAATGTGATCCCTAAATTTTAAAGGTTTATTTCATTTTAGTCCTTAAACTTTCAAAATGTTTATTTTAGTACTTGAACTTTAGTACTTGAGTTTTCAAATTTATTAGACATAAAATTGAAATTTGCATCTAATAAGACCATAAATTTTCAATTTTAGATACAATAAATCAGTAAATTTTTTTTAAAAAGTCGAATAGGTTAAGGACATATGAAATACAAAATTGAAAGTTCAAAGACTTATTAGACACAAAATTGAAAATTCAAGGACCTGTAAGAAACCTTATAAAGTTTAGAGAACTATTAGATACCAACTTCAAAGTTTAAGGACTAAACTTAAAATTAAAAATGATTGGAAACAATAAAAAAAGTCCTTGTGTGCTCTCAAATTTGTAGAATAAAGAGAGCACTCCAAACAAAAAGGGAGAGAGGAATATTCGGAGAGGCAGCGAGAGGACCAACGTTAGTGTGGTGTGGCGCCCATTTAGGCAAGCCCAATGCCCGCTCTGGCCCCGCCTTCATTCGGTACAACCGCATGCTCCTTTGACTTTTCCATAAAATTTTTCTAGGGGAGAAAATATGTACCTGCCCCCAACCTATGATCTTCTCCCACTATTCTTCATCACAATTAAACAAAAGAAAAATCTTACTTTTTTTTTTTTGTTCGGTTGAACCGATGACTTTTAGAGGAAGTAAAGATGTCTTCACAGTTGGGTTATGCTCGTCTCGGATATATTTTGATGTTTGTACTTTTAACTTTTGTTTATTTTAGTATATGCACTTACAAAACGTTTGTTTTTGTCTATGTACTTTTAAAAAGTGACTGTTTTGGTAAAATTTACCATGAATATTATTTATATAATGAAAATATTTTAATGGAAAGCTATGACAATATTTCAAGAAATTTATTGAGTATAGTGTTAGTGTTGGAATTTAGATCGAAAAATGAGGTAAAAGAAAGAAATAAATGGACCCAAATAGTCATTTTTTAAAAGTATAGGAATCAAAATAGACGTTTTGAAAGCATATATCTAAAATAGGTCAAAGCTCAAAATACATGGACCAAAATAGACATTTTTAAAATACTGATCAAACTAAAATGAACAAGTATAGACCAAAGTAGCTAGAATTTAAACTATTGAATAAAATAATTTATGTAAATAGTTGATTTTTAATTTTTTTTAATGGTATCGACTATAGATATTATGGTTATGACTTTATCTCTCTCTGTATTTTTTTTTGTTTGTTTGTTCAACATCAATTGGGGTTGAGAGGGTTCAAACCTCTAACCACTTAGTCGAGGGTACATGTCAGTTATTGATGAGCTATGCTTATTTTGGCATGACTTTATCTCTTTTCATATTATATGTTCTTTTTCTTAAAGAGGTGGCTCATCTCAAAGAATAATACACGATAATGAAGTGCAAACCTATACTCTAGAAAAGAGAGGTTGAGTAAGAGTACTTAAGGATGATCAGAATACACTTCTCATCTTTGGCGTTGTAATTGAGGATTTTTCTATTCTACCATTACATCATTTTTCAATTCACAAAATAAATTTAAAGATAAAATTTTAAGTTATATGTGATAACACATTAAGAGAGAGTAAAAACAGAAGTATGATTTTAAAGAATTTTTGTTTCATTGATAGAAAAAAACTCATTTCAAAATATTTTAAAACAACCTTTTAAGTATTATCAATGATCACTCTCCTTTATTGGAAGGAGATCGATCAAGTGAATATTGTTTAGGTATGCTGTATTTTCTTATCACTTAATTTAGCCAACTCCTACTACATTAATTTAAGCTCCGTTTGTTATCTACTTTTTATCTATGTTTTCAAAAACCAACCTAAGTTTTGAAAACTAAAAAAAGTAGTTTTCAAAAAGTAGATTTTAGAATTTGGAATTTGGCTAAAAATTCAAATGTTTTTTTTAAGAAAGATAAGAGTCATTGTAGAGAATTGTAGACAAATGATGAGAAAACAAGTAGAGTTTTCAAAAACTAAAAATCAAAAACTAAATGGTTGTCAAACGGGGTCTTAGTTTTTCTCGTTTCTCCTTTATACAATTAACAATTATGTTTGCAAAAGCTAGTTGTCAATTTTAATTTTGTCACCTCAATCATCCTTTGTGGCTAAAAATCGACGACAACATGTAGTTTTTGTAGGATCGGTATGGCAACCCTAGAGGGGGGGTGAATAGGGTTTATTTAAACTTTATAAAACTTTTTTCTAATGTGGGCCCAATTAAACAAATTAACACACTTTTTGCAACAATTAATTTAAACAAGAAATCATGCAAATAAATTCACCTCAAATTAAACAATAAATTTAACATTAACAATTTCAAACACCCTATTTAATTCTAAAAACAAGATTGGTAAATAATATGTAAAAGTAAAATTATACCAACCAAGATAGACATCCAATAATACTTAATTTTATGCAATATAATATAATAACAAATTAATTGCGAAAATGAAATAAGATAGGGATAGAGAAATTGACACCGTAAATTTATAGTGGTTCGGCACAACCCGGCCTACTCCACTCCCCAAGCTCCTCTTGGGTATTTCACTAGAACAATGACTCTTTCCACGGCTTAGAATCTAACCGTTACAACGTTCCTTTTCCGGGCGCAAGAACAAACCCGATCCTTTCCACGGTTTAGGATCAAACCGTTACAACCTCTCTTTTTCGGGATCAAGAGAAACCCTTACAATGGATTGGAAGATGAAGAACAAGATGGAGAAACTCTCTCAAAGAGTAGATACACAAATCAAAGCTCACAAGTATGTAAGAAATGATTTCTTACAAGTAAAAGCCCTCAAGTGGCTATGAAAATTAAAGAAATTGAAGCTCAAAAATTGCTCAAAAATATTGAAAATGCTCTCTAAGAGAAGTAGTATTTTTCAGAATTTTTTCACATTTTTTCCAAATTTTTTCGAGCCTTAAATAGAGGAGAAGAGCCAAAACTAGCCGTTGGGTGCCACGTGGCAGCTTCTGATTGGCTGAAATAAAGTAATTCAAAATTAATAATAAAATAATATTATAATATTATAATAATAAAATAATATTAAAATATTAAAATATTAAAATAATATTAAAATCAAAATTTGACCGTTGGAAGTTTTCCTTTTTTTTTTTTTTTTTTAATATTAATTTCTTTTTCTTTTTCTTTTTCTTTTTTTTTTTAAAACTCAAATATGCCACGTGTCGTATTTCTATTGGTCCACGTGTGTGCCACATCATCGTCCACGTCATCCGACACGTCAGCAATTATGACCGTTCGAAGTGCCACGTCATCATCCACGTCGACGCCACGTCACTGACACGTCATCAATGTTGACCGTTGACCATCCACGTCATATGCCACGTCATCCATATATGCCACGTGTCACGCCATGTAGGATTTTTCTTTGATTTTGTTTTGCCCATAACTTCTTCGTTTGAGCTCCGATTCGAATGATTCAAGATGCGTTGGAATCGTTATTCCGAGCTCTATGCTATGGACACTTCAAAATACTAAAATTATTAATAAACAAAATCAAGTTTGTTATCATCAAAACATTAATTAATTAATTAATTAAAATTAATTAATTTGAGATTAAGGGCCAAAAAGCCAACAGTTTTTGAAATCTTTTAATTATCACCATTGCTTTTGTTAATAGAGAAATTGTAGCTTGATCATTGACACTTAGAAATCTTTCATAAAGCAAATATATGCATGTGGAAAGTGATAACACAACACCAATAGTCTGTCCAATTTGTTGAAGTAAATGCCACTTTTCCACTTTTCCATCCCTCATTTTCTAAAGCTATGTATTAATATAGTATTGCAGTTTAACTTTAACATTAATACTATATGAAAATGAGAAAAAAAAAAGTTAAAAGAAGAAGAAATCTAGATGTAATTACTTAAGATAACTTTCAAGTAAAAACCAAGAAAAAATCATCAAAGAAATTTTTATTAAGAGAACGTATATAGGTGAATCGGCCAATTTGAAGAGAAGAAAAGTAAATTCACCTACTGCTCAACTGGTTAGAAATAACTTCTTTCTTTAAAGAACTAAGGTTCGAATATTTGTTCTGGTTTTTTGAAAAAATGTGGGTTCATCCTAATTAAAATTAAAATTATTTTAAAAAATATTTTCGACATCCGCATGTATATTTTGTTCTTCTGATTATTGAACCAAATATTGAGGATAATTATCCTAGTTGAACAATACTAAACTTATCTTTAATTAAATAAAAATAATCGAAAAAGAATTTATCCATCACTTTCTTTAAAAAATATATTTAAGTGTTTTTCTTTCCAAGAAGTGCTTTCAAGTAGAATGCTCAACCATTTAAGAATATTTTTGTCATAGTTCTATCAAACATAAATAACAATGTTTAGATTGTAGAAACAGATATTTTGCTAACGATTTTATTAAATACAAAATTGTTAAATGGCTAGAGTTAGAACTTAGGAAGTCCGCCAAAGTTTAAGTAAACATAGTTAGCGGTAATTGACATGTACCATCAACTAAGAAGTCAGAAATTCGAATCCTCCACCTCCAAAATATTATTGAACAATTTGGGAAACCCCACATTTACCTAACCTTTATTTAGATGGTACACGCAAAAAAGAAAAAAAAAACTAAATTTGCTATGTCATTTAGGATTTATGATTTGAAAAGGTCAAAGTGTATGTAATATAAAATGGGGATTTCATGCGCTTGAATTTCCTTGAAGGCTACATAATAACATAAGTATGTTTTAGAGTGTTTTTTTTCCCCAATTTCAAACTTTAAATTTTTTAAGAGTTTCAATTTCATCTTTGTATATTGACTTTTTCAATTGAGTGTTTACCATGACTACATATTAAAAAAAAATGATGAGATATGAATTTAAAAACAATAATTCTTATGAGTCAGTTTTCTTGACAATTGAGTGTTTACCATTACTACATATTAAAAAAAATGATGAGATATGAATTTAAAAACAATAATTCTTATGAGTCAGTTTTCTTGACAATTGAGTGTTTACCATTACTACATATTAAAAAAAATGATGAAATATGAATTTAAAAACAATAATTCTTATGAGTCAGTTTTCTTGACAATTGAGTGTTTACCATTACTACATATTAAAAAAAATGATGAGATATGAATTTAAAAACAATAATTCTTATGAGTCAGTTTTCTTGACAAGAAGAAATTTTAAGTCAAGTAAGTTACGTCCTGAATCATATATGAGAATGACTAAAATTTTTAAATTTATGGATGAGTATGATGTTTATTTCATATTAAATTCTTAAAACACAAAGTTCTTAACTCCATCAATAAAGTGTCTTATTTACATTACATCATCATTTTATTGATTAATTTCAACATTCTACAAAAGTAAGGACTTAATTGAAAAAAATTCAATACATTAGGAATGAAATTAAAACTTTTAAATGATCGATGAAGGACCAAATTGAAAAATTATGCAAGCATTAGAGACCAAAAACATATATTTAGCCGTACGTGAAATTAGCAAACTTGTATTTTGAAACAAACAAACACATATACCACATATAAGTTCAACTTTCAACTCCGAAGTTGCATAAACTTAACTGATTAATTAATAGAGTCTCATTTGATAATTATTTGATTTGTGAAAATTAAGCCTATAAATACTACTTTCAACTCCGAGTTTCTTTGTTTTGTTATCTACATTTTAAATATATTTTCAAAATTCAAACCAAAATTTGAAAACTTAAAAAAAAAAAAGTAATTTTTAAGAATTTGTTTTTGTTTTTGGATTTTGATTAAGAATTCTAATGTTTTGTTAAGAAATGTGAAAATTATAGTGAAGAAATGGCATAGAAACAAGCACACAATTTTTAAAACAAAAAAATTAAAAATAAAATCGTTATCAAACTAGCAATAAACGGATCAAAACTTAGGACTATTTGACAAATAACAACTCGATTATACGACACCACAAAGTATAGTGGGTTGTATGTTTTCACATTGCAAAGTCAAACGACAAAGAGAAAGAGCTGACATTGAATCTATATCAAGTATCGGGACCAATTATATTTCTATCCTTAAAATCGTTTTCAGTTTGTTCAACATCCATTATAACGAATGTGGTAGAGAAAGAGTAGAAAAATTAATTAATAAAACGATAAGTATTTAATATTTATAGATGACTGTGGAGAAGAAAAAACAATATATATGGTCAAAATTTGTTGTGATCTTGTTGAATTTTTTGTTTGGAGTTAACTTCAATATTATTATTATTATTATTATTGAAATAATATTTTAAAAAAAATATTATTTCAATAATAATACAACAAATGTTATAGTAGTGATTACTCTAATTTATCTCAACCAACAATAATTATTTTTTTAAGAGAAAAATAATATTATCTCAAAGGATAGGTTAAGGGCATATTTGAGAGTGATTTTGGAATGCCTAAAATCACTTTTAACATGCCCAAAATCAATGATGTTTGACAATGATAAGAAAGTAATTTTGGAAACATCCAATTTAAGTGATTTTGGAAATATCCAAAATCACTTTAAGTGATTCTCGATCAATCACTTGGGAGGTGATTCCCAAGTGATTTTATCTTTAAAATGACTATTATTTCATATTTTAAAATAATTGTACTTTTTGTGACGGGTAAAAACCGTCATCTTTTATAAAAATTCATTAATCTCCATCAAAAACCATGTATTCTCAAAACTATCACCATTGATGTCATCCATCATTATTTAAAAAATGCCAATTTTTCTCTCCCTAAAGTTTTTATAATGTCTATCTCTTACTTTATTCTATTTTTAATATTTTTATTCATTTTCTCACTTTTTTTTTCTCTCCAATGGTTTTAACTCTCTCTACCTTTTTTTATCTCTAAATTTTTTCGTTCATCTCTCTATAATTTTTGTATCTTTTTAACTTTTTTCTTTCTTATCTTTGACCTCTTGCCATAACTTTTTGCTCTTGAGATTTTTTGTCCCTGACTTTGAACTTTTTTTGTTCTTATTAAAGTTTTTCTCCCTAAATTTTTTATCATTCTCTTCAAATTTTTTTGTATATCTCTCTAAATTTATTTCTCTATCTTTCGATTTTTTCGCTCTATTAAATTTTCTCTCTAAATTTTTTGTCCATCTCTCTAAAATTTCTATCCCTCCATGTCTTTAACATATTTTTCTCTTTGAAACTTTAATTTTCTCTAGCTTTATTTTTTTCTCTCTTAATTTTTTAGTTCTCTCAGTATAAATTTTTTCTACCACCTTCTAATTTTTTTTAATTTCATATGTAATGCTCGTTTTAGTAATTTAATGATTCTAAAATCACATTTGAAAATAAACATTAAATTGTTTTAAAAAATATTTTTAATTAAATTTAAATCACTTTTACAAGAGTAGAATCAAATATTAAAATGATTTATAACTAAAACTTTTACAAAGTTAATTATAATTAAATCACTTAGCTTAAAATACTTATTTTAAAGTCACTCTAAAAAATGCCCTTAATCATTGAAAGTCACTTTTAATTGTATGAAAATCACTATTAAAAGTGTAGAACCAAACATTAAAATGATTATATGAAAATCACTTTTTATAAATCAATTATGCTAAAATCACTATTTCTAAAATCATTCCCAAACATGCCAAAATGATCTTGACCAATAATATATGTAGAGCCTCTCAACGACGTAAAGAATAGAAATATTCTATTTTACCCAGGGCTTCCTCCTTGGTGAGATAGTGAGAGTTAGGACATGAAAATTTGTTTGAGAGAACATTAACAAAAGAGAAGCTTTTAAAAGTGTAACCAATCGGTTTAATTAGTTAACTTTTGAGAGAAATCTACATCATCATCCTCTATAATTAATTTCCTAGCCACCAAGCAATTTGTCATAGAAACAATACTATTAATCATGTAAATTAAAGCATATAATTAATAGGTAATTTAACTCCATTCAACATTGGTTAATCATCGTCAACATGAGCATAGTTTAACAATTAAAGTATCTACTCTACTTGAAAATTAGAAGTTCAAACTTCCCACCAACATATTTGTTGTACTAAGAAAACATCAGTTAATAATCTATTATTATCAGATTTCCAACCCTTTATTGTGATAAACAAAAATAATAATGTAGAATTGAATAATTTTCATTGTACAATCAAATCAAACTTATGTAATTGAAATAAAAATAAAATCTGTCATATTGAAAAGTCGATAATGCTGTACCATTAGAAATTTGATCCTATTTTAGCTTTGCTAAGTTCAACGAGAAGAAAGACATCAAATATGGGGATGTTATCATATTGCCTTAACATTACTTTCTCCTACAAATTTATTCGATATAAGGCCTAATATTTGATCGTGTTTTCAATTTATATTTTTTGTTTTTCGGTTTTTATTTGTTATTTCTTTTTTTTTTTGGGTTAAATGATAATTCAATATCTATGGTCCGGGTGGATTTAATTAGTTTCAATTTAATATTTATAATTTTAAAATTTCAATTTGATCTTTATGGTTTAGACTTAATTTTAGATTTTGTTCTTAAAATTTTAAAATTTTCAATTCAATCCATATGTTTGGTGAAATCCTCACAATTAATTGTCCACAATGTTACAGGCCATTACTCTATTATGTACAGGATACATTTACTATATTTACATGCCTTTTAACTTTTTTTTTCATTGTGTTAACTATCTATATTAAAATCTATGGCTAGTTAAAAAATAGAGAAATGAGGCGAGTTTTTGGAAGAGTAAAACATAGTTTTAAAGACAATTTACAGCCAAATGAGTATAGCTTAGCTGTAATTGGTATGTTCCATCGACCAATAAGTCAGAGGTTCAAATCCTCCAACTTCAAATGTTGTTGAACTTAAAAAAAAAAAGACAATAGGTCAAAGTTAAAATTAAATCTAATTTATTTATTTTTTATGAAAAAAAGTTGAATAGAATTTAAAATCAAAATTAAAACGATACAGGTCAAATTTAATTTAATCTAGCCTGAATTTTTTTATTAAAAAATGGAAAACAAAGTACAAAATAAAGGTTAAATTACAAATTTAGTCTATAAATTTGTAGGTTTGTGTCTAATAGGTCCATACACTTTAAAAGTGTCTATAATGGGCCATTTGTAACGATCCGACTTTTCATATTAGACTTTCTAGAGACGTCACTACTTGCGTGGTAAAATATTTGCAACAACTTTAATAAAAGACACACATAACAACACTTTTTGCTAAAGCATCTGAACTTCTTAAGTACGGTAGGGTTTCTCTCTATCTGAGAGTTTTCTCTCTACATGAGGGTAGGGTTTCTTCGCATTTGACGGCAGGAGTTTTTCTTCAAAGTCTGCGGCAATTGAATTGGTTTTTCTGCGGTGATGGAGGATCTGGTTTCACGTTGGCGGAGTTTATCTCTTACTGAAAGAGAAGAGAAAGTCATATCAATTGAAGAATCAAGAACTTTATTGTCTAAAGAGAGTTTAAATCTTTGTGTTGCTTCAAGATTAATCTCAAACAAACAAGTTAATTTTGAGGCATTTAAATCAGTTATGAAAGCAATTTGGAAAGTTCATCAACATACACGATTCGAACCTGCAGGTGAGAATATTTTTTTCATTCAATTTCGTTCACTTTCTGAAAAGGCAAGAATTATGAATTCTAGTCCCTGGATTTTTGATAAGTCTTTGTTGATTTTAAAAAATTTGGAGGAAGATGATCAGATTACTGATTTAATTTTTTCACACCAATCGTTTTGGGTTCAAATCCATAACATTCCTATGAATTGTATGTCGATGGAGATGGCGAAAGTATTGGGAAAAGAAATTGGTGTGGTGGAGGAAATTGATTGGGATGGTGAAAATAATTGGATGGGCCCTTTCCTACGTGCGCGCATATGTATTGATATCACGATTCCTTTGCAAAGGGGGCTTAAATTAAAAACGAAAACAGGTAAGGAGATCTGGTGTCCTGTTAAATATGAAAAATTACCTGATTTTTGTTATGAATGTGGTATCATTGGTCATTCTTGTAGAGAATGCCCAAGTTTTAAGGGAGAACGAAGGTTAGAACAGATGTCTGAATTTGGGGACTGGATCAGAGCGTCAGTGATTAAGAAAAGCTTTCCAGGAGGAAGAGAAGATTCAGGTTTCAATTCTGATTCCAGGAAGATTATCAGTAGAGGAAGAGGAAGACATGGAGGAAGAGGAGGAATTATGGGTAGAAGTGATGTAGATTGGTGGAGAGAATCGATTTCTGAAGCTCAGGATAATGATCACATTAGAAGTCCTCTTTTGGAGCAGTTAACAGAAGAAATTCCACTTAGTTTGGATGAGGTGAAAGACCTGAAAGATTCCAACAGAACAAAAGGGGAGATCCTATCTGAGTCTTTTATGCATGAGAGTGGAGATACGGATAAGGGAGGACAGGAGGAGATACTTGGGCATTCTAATGAAAATGTTTTAATAAATAATATGGAGGCAAACCTGAATAGTGATTTACATGTTGGAAGTGCTCAATTGCAAACTCACTCTCCATCCTCAGGGACTGCTCAAGGACTAGCTATGGATGTTCATGGACAAGCTTTTAATAATTCCTTTATGTTTGCAGAAAGGGGTCATCAGAAGGATATATCTCGTCAGAAGGGGAAACGTAAGTTTGGCTCTAAACAGCAACAAGATTCAATATGTTCACAAGTAAAGGTGAAAGAAAACCCTTTTGTAGATGAAGACGTTAAGGCAAAAGGGAAGCGTAAGATTGAGGAGGTAATAGTGATGAGTGAAACTCTTAAGAAACAGAGAGTTGTTGAAAGTGATTATGTGATGGCGGAGGCTGTTGAGCAGCCCCGCCAATTGCAATGAAAATCTTAAGCTGGAACGTCCGAGGTGGGGGAAATCCGAGGGCGTTCAGACAATTGAAAGACGTTGTACGTCTCCAAAATCCCCAAATTATCTTCTTAACTGAAACGAAGAGTGATAGAATAAAGATGGAGCGTCTGAAACAGGGCCTCAAATTTGACGGCTGTTTTATTGTTGAAAGTAGAGGAAATAGTGGAGGTTTGAGCCTATTCTGGAAGAATGATTGTCAAGTGTCTCTTAGATCTTTTTCTCAGAATCACATTGATTGTAGCATTGGGTGGAAGGATAAATTTTGGCGTTTTTCTGGCATATATGGTGCCCCTGAAGGAAATAATAAGAAATTGACTTGTGATCTTATTCGTCGGTTATCTAATGCTGATGAGTCACCTTGGTTAGTAGGAGGAGACTTAAATGAGTGTCTTTGGGCTAAGGAGAAGAAGGGCGGGTCTTCTAAAGTGTCTTCAAATATGGAGATGTTTCGTGCAACGATCAATGAAGTTCAATTGAAGGATTTGGTTTTTAATGGCAGCATCTTCACATGGTCAAACAAATGGGAAAAAGGCCTTCCTATTTTTAAAAGGTTAGATAGATTCCTTGCTAATGTCTCTTTTTGTAATATTTTTTAGAATTCTAAGGTATCTCACCTTGACTGGTATGGCTCTGACCATCGTCCAATATGCATTGAGTTGGATCGTTCTCCATATCTAAATAATAATACAAAGGGTAAATCTTTGTTTCGATTTGAAGAGCTTTGGTCTAAGGAAGAAGAATGTGGAGATATAATACAGAATTGTTGGAATGAGGAGGCAGATGAGAGGGTCGATTTGGATCTTTCTATGAGAGAATTCACAAAAGCTATTAAGCAGAGTAGGGAGTGTTTAAGACCTTGGGGTCTGAGGAAGAGAAGAGAATTATTTGAGGATATAAATATGTATCGAAAACAACTCCAGGACTCTTATGATTCAGTGAATGGTCTGGATTTTGGTACAATTCATAGACTCGAAAGCAATTTAGATAAAGCCTTGATTAAAGAAGAAATATACTGGAAACAAAGGTCAAGAGAGGAATGGCTCAAATGGGGTGACAGAAACACGAAATGGTTTCATAAAAAGGCATCTATGCGTAGGAAGAGGAATTATGTTCATAAAATCAAAAATGAAGCTGAAGAATGGGTGTCGGAAGATGAGGCTATGGAGAAATTATTTATTAGATATTTTGAGAAGATTTTCCAATCCAGTAATCCTAATGATGACTACTTTGCTGCAGCACTGATTGGTGTGACTAGGAAAATTACGGAGGAAATGAATGCGATTCTACTGACACCTTTCACTGAAGAAGAGATAACATCTGCACTTTTCCAGATGTTTCCTACCAAGGCGCCAGGTCCTGATGGCTTTCCAGCCTTATTCTATCAAAAATATTGGGCTTCAACTAAGGAAAAAACTGTTGCTATGTGCCTCAATATTTTGAATAATAAAGCTTCAGTGAAAGAATTAAATCACACCAATATAGTGCTTATCCCAAAAAAGAAACAGCCCCTTTATGTTACTGATTTTAGACCTATTAGTCTGTGTAATGTTTCTTATAAGATAATTACAAAGACTATAGCCAATAGACTAAAACAGATTCTACCAGGGCTGATCTCTGAACCTCAAAGTGCTTTTGTTCCAGGTCGATTGATCTCAGATAATTATTTGATTAGTTATGAATGTCTAAATCATATCTTGAATAGAAGAAATGGGAAACAAGGTTTGGCTGCCATTAAGCTTGATATGTGCAAAGCCTATGACCGAGTTGAATGGACTTTCCTTGAACAAGTTATGCTCAAATTGGGTTTTGATGAGTCATGGGTTTCGTTGATAATGAATTGCATATCCACAACTAGTTTTTCAGTGTTGTTGAATGGAAGAGCTAGGGGTCTTATTCAACCCCAAAGAGGATTGAGGCAGGGGGATCCCTTATCCCCATATCTTTTCTTATTGTGTGCTGAAAGTCTATCTAGTCTTTTATTATGTGCACAAAATCAGAAGGTTATTTCTGGATGTCAGATCGCAAAAAGAAGCCCAAACATTTCACATCTATTTTTTGCAGATGACAGCCTCCTATTCTGTCATGCCAAGGAATCAGAGTTTGAAGCTATCCAACGAATTTTGCATAAGTATGAACAAGCATCTGGTCAGTCTGTTAATGTTTCTAAATCAGCCATATTGTTTAGTCCTAATGTTGAGGAAGATTTAAAGCATAGGGTGGGACAGAGTATGCACATGAAGGTAGTCACTGATTTGGGCAAATACCTAGGTCTTCCATCCCATTTCTCAAAAAATAAGAAGCATGACCTAGACTTTATTAAAAAAAAGATCTTCAACTCCATTGCTCATTGGAAAGGGAATTTTTTCTCTTCTGGAGGTAAAGAAGTACTTATAAAAGCAGTGGTTCAATCCATTCCAACATATGTTATGTCTTGTGTTAGGTTTCCTAAGACTTTTTGTGAAGACCTAAACAAGATTATTGCTCGATTTTGGTGGGGGGACTCTGTAAATAAATCAAAGATTCATTGGCTGAAATGGGAGCAATTATGTTTACCTAAAGAGAATGGAGGGCTGGGATTCAGGAGATTGGAAGGATTTAATCAATCCTTGATTGCAAAACAGGTTTGGAGAATACTTCAAAATCCCCAATCACTAGTTTCTCGGCTTTTTGGGGGGAAATACTTTCCATACTCCAATATACTAAGGGCGAAGGTGGGCTATAACTCATCTTATATTTGGAGGAGTATGATCTGGGGGAGAGAATTATTGGTTAAAGGCATCCGTAGGAGAATTGGGAATGGAAAAGACACTCTCTTGTTTGACCATCCATGGATTCCCCAAGCCACTACTTTCAAATTATTCACATGTCCCTCAGAAGAGACTAAACACTTGAAGGTGTCTGATATAATCGATGGATCTGGGAATTGGGATGTTGAGCAGATGAGACCAATACTATGTGAAGAGGAGATCCAAATTATACAAACAATACCCATTTGTGACACTTCTATTCCGGACAGTTGGTTATGGCACTATACTAAGGATGGTCAATTCTCCACAAAAAGTGCTTATAAAGTGTTTATCAATAATACAATTGAATCTTCAGTTTCAAATTCCCATAGTCTGGAGAATTGGTGGAAATCGCTTTGGGCCCTTCAAATCCCTTCTAAAATTACGATTTTTATATGGCGGCTTTTTCATGGAATTTTACCCACTAACTATAATTTACACAGAAGACATTTACATGTTGATCCGTGGTGTGTGGGTTGTGGGAAAACCTTTGAAACAGAGAATCATGCAATTTTCCAGTGCAAAAGAGCGAGGAAGATATGGAATTTGATAAATCCTAAAGTAGAAAACTGGATAAGTCAGAGGATACCTGTGCCAGATTTATTGATGACTGTTTTTGATGAATTAAATTCCACAGAAATCGAAACATTCAGCATTTGCTGCTGGGCTTTATGGTCGGACAGGAATACATCTGCTTTGAATCGAGCTCTTCCAACTGCGAATAAAAGATCAGAGTGGATTTTAGATTATCATCAGGAAATTCGAAATGTTCGTGGGACATGCAAGGAAGTTTCGGAAAAAATAAACGCACCTGTTCAATCTGAGAAATGGAAACCACCGGCGGATGGATGTTTGAAGCTTAATACAGATACGGCTTGTCATCCAACCCTTAATCTCACAGGGCTGGGTGCGATCATTAGGGATTCTTGTGGGAATATGATTGCTGCAAAAGCTGAACTGGTTCAGGGAAGGAAGGACCCATTTTCGGCTGAAGCTTTGGCGATGCTGAGAGGATTAGAAATGGCTGCCACGTTGGGTTTTACAAATTTGTGGATTGAATTAGATGCCAAAGGGTTGGTCTCAGCCATTCACACCCACTCATTACAAGCTTCTCCCCAAGGCCCAATTTTGGAAGAAATTAGAAGATGCATGATTGCAAACAGGTTTGTTGGGCTCAGTTACAGCCCACGGTCAACAAATAAAGTGGCCCATAATTTGGCCAGTTGGGTTTTTTCCTCAAATGAGTCATGTTTTTGGACTAGTAATGAGCCTGATTGGCTCCATAAGTTGGTTTTGGAGGATTTTTGTAGTTCTTTAATTTCTTAATATATTTATCTTTCTTTTCAAAAAAAAGCATCTGAACTTCTTTTGATCGGGATCCCTTTAAAAATCTTTACAAAACATAAAATAAAATAAAATGTTGAATCAGTTGTAATAGTTTCATAACATATCCTCTACTAACAAAATATTTTAGGCAAAAACAACATAAATGCGGAAATCTCATCTAAATCACCCATGACCCGTTTTAGCAAACTATTTTGTCAATCGCCTAGGAAGTTCTTGCCTTTACCTGAAAACAAAACATTTTTGAAAAGGATGAGTATTATAACATACTCAGTAAGTGAACCCACTACCAAAGTTGGGATATGCAAACACATGCAAAATGATTTTTAAAAAACTTTTCTTCTAGGTGGGACCTAAAACCTTTTCGTAATGGAAACGTTTCCCTTTAATTTTTCTCTTCGACTTAATGTGGACAATTAACCCAACCTAACATTGCATTTTCATTTAACTTTTTCAGGTTCATTTCCCATTAACCTTTTCAGGTTGCTTTTCATTTAGATGTACATTTATAATTTTAGGAGGGTAATTGCCACAGCCTTCGTAAGCATTTTGTCATAAAAACACACATATATGCATGAGGTCCCAAAGCATTTTCAATTTTTATTCAGTGATGCAACATAAAGCAACATTCTCACATTATTCATCATAAATCATAAATCACACATAACATTGGAAATCAAACACATAAAAATTCATTTTCATATAAAACATAACATTTTAAAATTCAGTTCCCAACTTCCTTTGAGCAGTCAGGCGTAAAGTCACTTACCTTATTGGCAATCCAAAGAAAACTATAGGCTCCACCTAAGAAAGTTATTGGTCCAACCTAAAATAGTTTCTAAAATAAAGTTAATAACTTGAATATGCAAATTTGGATTTCAATTTTGAAGAATATTAACTTACCTAAAAGGTTCTTCAATCCAAACCTGCCTTTAAATCTTTATCGATCGGTCTCAAAACTACACAGGAACATTCCAAAAAATTAGAGCTTAACCTACAACATCTTAAATGGAGTCCGAAAGAGGTTTAGAGCGAGTATTAACCCATAAAACTTACCAAAACAGCTTGGGTCTTTGCTAAATAGTGTTCGAATGTGCTCGAACTCACAGATCTAAACTCTTTAGGCTATGGATAGTCAGATCTGAGGCCATTCGGGTTGTGGGTCACAGGAAAATTACGCTAATTTTCCAAGAAACGTGTTGGAAAGAAGTTTTGTCGTGCGCTCTGTTCAAAATCAAGTCAACACTCATAGATCTGGGTTTTAGGTCGGAGTTGCTCATAGGTCTGTGGCTAGAGGAATCGACTATGCCGTTGAGATTTATTCGTCGGAATGGACGATGCAGTTGTCATCGATCTGTGCAAGCATTATAGGTCGCAAATTGCTCAAGACCCATGGGCTTGCTGCCAGCCATCGTGCGTCACTGCCAAAATAAATGCGCCATTGCTCAACTACTTGCTTGCAAAGAATACCTTAGCGCGAAGAAGCTACACAAGTTGAAAAAGGATGCTGCCATTCACGTGGAGCTCGTGGCCATGGAAGACGCTGCCGAACAGAACAGCCTCTACTGCAATCGTGGAGCTCGTGTCTAATAAGTCATTAAACTTTGAATTATGTGTCTAATAGATTCCTCACATATTTGACTTTTTTTTTAAAAAAAATTGCAGATATATCTATTAGAGTACAAAAATTAAATTTTGCATCTAACAAGATCCTAAACTTTTAATTTGTATTTAATAGGTCTTTGAATTTTTTTTTTTAAAAATTTCAAATAGGTCAATGCCCTATATTGTACATAAAATTGAAAGGTTAGACACCTATTAGACACAAAATTGGAAGTTTAAGGACTTCTTAGATAATTTTTAAAATTTAGGGACCTATAAGACATAAACCTCAAAGTTCAAGGACCAAACTTGTAATTTTACCAAAAATAAAAAATGCTACCAAATAAATTGTAGTTTTTTAATGCTCGAAGTCTAGGATTAGTGATTCGAATTTGGCACTTACTTAGCCCTGACATTCCCTTGAGACCTGGTTATGCCACCTGTTTGACTTGAGCTTCTTGAAAACTGCCCATATGAACAAACACATGTGATCATTTTAACATGTTTTGTCTTATAGGATTGCTAGATACACTTGACTTTGGAGTTTTTATGATTGGGCCACCAAAAAAGAAGTTTTTTTTTTTGTTTGTTTGTTTAGAAGAGGTACACCTTATTTAGTATAGGTGGTAACTATTAATTCTTTTTAAGTCTTTCTTAATCATACTTACATAGTTTTAAGATTTCTCACATTCTGATGAGGTGTCAATCCATTCATTTTTCTTTTTTTAAGTACAACAAATGAGGGTATGAAATTTTGAACCTTCAATTTTAAGAGAAAAAGTACATGCCAATTATTGCTGAATTATACAATCTTTGGTGGCGTTAGTTCATGTATCCCTCTACTCAGGCGTTAACTTTTAGGTATGGTAATTAGCCTTGAAATTACAATTGAATTTATTACAGCATTTAATGGATCTTGTCCATATGTTTATTTCAAATAGATTCTATTAATTATACATATATTTCTTTTTTTTTTAATTATACATATATTTCGTGTTGCGTACAACACTTATCCATAACTAATGAAGGCCTATTTGTCATTGTGTAATATTTCAACGTCTACATCTACTACTTTATTTCTCTATTCTTTTCAGAAAATTTCAACGTCTATTCTCAAACAATCGAATCTTTGCTTGGAATACCCACTTGGCATAGACAATATTAAAACGAAAAGGAAATTGATTAATAATTGAATCAACCATTTAAAATTTGAAAAAAAAAAAAACGATTTTGACTATAAACTTGGCAGGTTGTATCAATTTTAACATTTAACTTTCAATTTCATCAATTTAAATCTCAAACTTGGCAGATTGTATCAATTTTAACCCTAAACTTTCAATTTCATCAATTTAAACTTCAAACTTGAATAAGTGTATCAATTTACACCATCAGTTAAGTTTCCGTTTTAATCACCGTTAGAAAGGTGTAGACCCCATACTTGGTTCGACCTTCTAATCTTTTTTCTTAATTATTTCGTTTTTTAATCATACTATTTTTGAGTATTTTTACTCTTTTAATCATGTTTTGATTAATTGTATTAAGTTTGTCTTCTCTCATAAGTCTCTTCATCTCCTAATGACTCTCTACCCTATGGGCACTTGAGTATCTACAAAATCACATCGAGGAACTCTATACATGAGGTAGCAATGATGGATTCACATGCAAAAATCCTTCTCTCTTAAGCCTCTTCATCTCGCAATGTCTCCCTACCCTATGTGCACTTGAGTACCTACAAAATCACATCAAGGAACTCTATGCATGAGGTATGAACTATGGATTCAAATCCAAAATTCATCCTTCTCTTATAAGCCTCTTCATCTTCCAATAGCTTAATTTCTATCCTATGTGCAATTGAGTTCCTATAAAATCACATCAAAGAACTCTATGTATAGGGTAGTAATAATGGAATCAAATTCAATTTCAAAATTCAAATTCACAATCCTTGGCCTATAAATTGGATTCAAAACCATAGAGGAAAAAAAAGGAAGGGGAGGGGAGAAAGAAAAAAAAAAGAGAAGGTAAGGGGTGACTTCATCATCCAACATATCCCCTTTGAAAAAAAAAAACTAAGGGAGCGTTTGGAGCGCATAATTGAGTTGAGTTGGGCAGAGTTGAGTTGAGTTAGGCAGAGTTAGTTTGTCAATGAGTTCAGAAGTCTGTGTTTGGGATGTAGAGTTGGGTTGAGTTGAGTTAGAAAGTTTGTGTTTGGGGTGCAGAGTTGAGTTGAGTTGTCTGGGGTATCTGGTGCAGTTTTTTGTAACCCAAAGTAGACTGATTTTTAGCTTACTGTTTTTGTTTTCTTTATTTTTATTTTTTTCAATCATTCATCTAGAAACATATTTTCCCAACTTTCCAACACTGAATTCAAATGTCTACTTAAAAAAACAATATATTTCAACGTTGATCTTTTTTTAAAAACATAATTCTTTAACTTTCTTTTTTTAGAAATTGACTTCTTCCAAACTATAGGTACAATGTAGCATTGATTTCTCTTTCTGCTACACATTGAACTTTTTTCAATTTATAGAAATCAAATGTTGCATTCTTTATCACGACAAATAGCAATTGATGAATGGAAAAAAGGCAATGTACCTGTATTTTTTTCTTTAAACAGAAATTGAACTTCTATCAAAATATAGAAATCTAAGGTTTCATTATCTAAACACACATTGAACTTCTTTGAAACTTACAAGTGAGCTTATTATGACCTTTTTCAATTACTAATAGAGTCTTCATTATGAGGGAGTTTTTTTTTTTAAAAAAAAAAACACATTGACCAATACATTTTTTTTTTTTTTTTACAAATGAACATTGTTTGTTTACATTTGTTTAAACACATGTACTAAATTGAACATCTTTGGAAAAGTGTAACGACCGGCACTTTCAGGTATTAATTAAGACTTTAATTTTGAATTTTAAATTTATAGTAAGGTTAATTTTATGCTTAAGGTTGTATTGAATTTAATTTTGAGGATTAGCAAAATTGAAATTGGAGAATTTGAGGGTAATTTGGGAAGATTTGAGGGAAAAATAGGATTTATTTAGTTTGGGGGCATTCTTGTAATTCAAGGGACTTTTAGCCAAGCCCAAGCCAAGAGAAGCCTAGCCCACAATTATCCCTCTCTATTACTTTATTATGCACGCAGCCCTAGGTCAGCCAAGCTCTTCAAGCAACTCCCAAGCCAGCCATCATCTTCATCTTCTTCCTTTTCCCTTTGTGTTTTTCGAAAACCACCATGGAAGCCTAAGGAAGTTTTTTTTTTTCCAGCACCTCTCACCATCACCTCAGATCCACCGCACGCCGGACGCCGCTGTTCATCGCTGCCGCTGCAGACCGCCCCGAACCGCTTCTCCGTCGACCAAACTGCCGCACAGACCACCCGCACAAACCACCCACCCGAACCGCCTCACGAACCGCCACAGATCGCCGCATGCCGCGCCGCCGCCGCAATCCGCCGCTCGCCTCCGCAATCCGCTGCTGCAGTTCGATTCTGGCAAGGTTCTCTGTTTTTGGGTCGTTTTTCCGGCGATTTTTGGTACTGAACAGCCCCGTTTTTCCTCAGTTTTCACGTGGGTAAGCCTATTCTCGCTGTAATCTTATGATTTTCAAATGGTAGATCTAGTTTTGGGCATTATTTTGTTGATTTGGAGGTTGACCCATTGGTTTTGGGCTCCATATTGGAATACCCATTGTAGGTGGAGGTTGGTTTAACAAAATCGAATCAAACCATAGGATTATTCGGCAAAGCTCGATTCTGTTTTGGAGAGGAACGAAGGTAAAATCCAAAATTTTCTTTTTCCAAGTTTGGACCTTAGATAGATTAGACTTTAAGTAAATTTTAAGTATGAGCCTTGGAACACATGAGTGATTATGAGTATGAGTTCCTACTAGCTATGGGTTTCTTGGAATAAGTCTAGAATCGGAGTTTAAAGGCTATGAATGTTAAGCTTGATCCTTGAAATTGATTATAGGTACCAAGGGATTCTGGAATAGGAGTTGAGGATCCTTTCTTGAGCTTAGCCAAGGTAAGGGACTTTATGCCGGTATGCTTAAATGCAAGTCGGGAACTGAATTGAAAAAAAAAGAATTTACTTTTGAAATAAAAGGATTTTCATAAATGTTTTAGTTATGATTGTTGATGAATTTTGAAATGCTATGTATGAAAAATAATTCTCACATGTATGTTCTTATGAGTGTGATGCATGTTATACGATTTATGATATGATGATGACATGAGAACTTTGTTTTATGTTGCATCATGAAATGAAAAATTGAAAATGCTTTGGGACCTCATGCATACATTATGTTTTCATGATAAAAATGATTTCGAAGGCTGTGGCAATTACCCCCTAACATTATTGATGTACATCTATATGAAAAGGAGCCTTACGAGGCTATATGAAAAGGAACCTGAAAAGGTTAAAATGAAAAGGAACCTGAAAAGGTTAAATGAAAAGGAAAGGTGAGGTTGGGTTAATTGTCCACATTAAGCCAAAGAGAAAAGTTGAAAGAGAAACGTTTCTGCTATGAAAGGAATTTAGGTCCCACCAAAGGAAAGAAAGAAAATGTTTTCGAAAACTCATTATGTGTGTGTATGCATATCCTGACCCGGTAGTGAGGTCACTTACTGAGTATTGTAAAATACTCACCCTTTTCAAAAAAATGTTTTTCTTTTCAGGCAAATACAAAGACATATCATAGACGATTGACAAGGCAGTTTGCTGAGAGGGTCATGGGTGACTTTGAAGGTCATGACTTCCGCATTTAGATAGTGTGTTAGTTAAAACATATTTTGTTTAGTAAACAATGTGTTGTGAAACTATTTCAACTGATTGAACATTATAATTCATATTATGTTTTGAAATGATTTTTAAAGGGATCCCGAGCATAAAGATTTTTGGTTGTTTAGCAAAAAGTTTCATTCTTTCTGTCTTTTACCAAAGATTTTAAAATTTCTTCGGCATGCATGTAGTAACGTCCCTAGAAAGTCTAATAGGAAAAGTCGGGTCGTTACAAAAAGAGAATGCCAATATTTTACTTTTTCAAGATGACAAGAAAATGACAATATATTTCAACATTAGTGTCATGTAGGAGTGGAATATTCACAAAATATCAATGACTTATTTACATGATTCACAAAATATAAGTAACGGCCAACAATGAGTCGAGTTCGTAAGTCTGAAGAAAGATTGTTGGAGCAGAGAGTCAAACCAACTAAATATATGTGCATTTCATATTATTTTGAACCATGGGAGTGCCGCCGGTCATTGAAAATTATTGCCGACGATAGTCACTGGAGACGGGACAGTGGGTTGTCGGATATGGTTGCCAACGATTGTCGACGATCGTGAAAAAGGTAGTCGGCAGTGGCTATCAGTTGAAGCATATGGTCGTCGGTCGACGGAGGTAGTCGTCTGTCGTTGGAGAAGGTCGTCGGTCGCCGGCGGTGGCCGTGGTAGTTGGAGAAACGGTGATAAAATATGTTAATAGGGTTATTGTACAAGTCGGTGAAGTTAATATCCTAACACTGTAGCAAGTCAGTAGAGTTGAGTTTTTTTATGGGGAGTTAATTTCTCCATGGGCCAAACGATGAGTTGGGTTTAAAACCCAACTCAACTCAACTCAACTCAGGGAGCCAAACGCCCCCTAAGAATCAAAAAATGTAGAGGGAGCCCCAATATCCAAAAATCATAGAAAGCTTTCTTCATTTTGAGTTTCAAAATGTGCACAAGTATGGATTCGGTTAAAAAAAGTTACCATCAACAAAAGGTAGGTGATCCATAAAGGTTTGCACACTAGAGTCTATGTTTTTTTTTTTCTTTACTAAAAGTGAGGCTCGAGTAATATATTTTGTGGACTCCAATCCATTAATTATATAAAAATCCTCATAAAGTTAATTTTCTTTTTAAGCTCTTTTTTCATGGAATCTTGCTAAAAAAAAGCTTTTCAAAATGCCAAAAAATCAAATATTCCCTTTTTGCACTCGCTTTTAAAATAAAATGAGTAACTCTTTTCAAAATAATACTTTTGCTATAATAACAAAGTTTTGATGATCAAACTCTTTGATTTTCACTTTTCTAAACAATTTTGTATTTTCTTCTCTTAAAGAAATCAAAGCTTTTTAAACTTGTTTTGTTTCTACAAAATCAAATATTTTCTCTAAATTACTTATGAGACCTTTCCAAACATTTTGGAACTTCTTAAAATTCCCAAAATCTATAACTCGCTTTTTAATAAAAATTTTTCAAGTTATACTTTCTTAAAAAGGTATTATTTTCTTTAAACTGTTTTAGAGGTTTGAGAAGTGTACCTTCGACATAATCATATTACCCTCAAGGTACATGAAAATCCTAAAAAAAAATGTTTCTTTTTAAATGCAACCCTAGGAGGGATTTGAGAAAGGAAATCTTCTCAAGTTCTCGAGGTGAGGAGTTTGCTATGAGAACAATTCCAATATTGTTGCAACAATTAAAGGTTAACAACTTCACTCATTAAAGTCAATTGCTTACTTCATTCTTAAAGTTTAAGATATGACAAAATGAGACATTTAAAAAAATAAAAATATATTTTGCTCAAGAACCCCAAAGGACCATTTTTTTTTTAAAAAAAAAAACTAGCATGAGGTAAGAGGTTGATTTTGGTAACTGATTTTTTGGGTGTTGTAGGGTGCTAAAACCTTCCCTACACATAAAGACCCTCGACCCTAAACTCTGTTTTTGTAGACCATTTCTTTCTTTTTTAAAATTGGGTGACCAATCACACCTTAACAATGGTTGATGGCGACTCTTAAAACTTTTCTAAAAGACCTCCCTTTTAGATGGACATTGGTTGTTCCGCGTCGTGAAATGGTAGCGATAAAAGGTATTCCACACATGCCTAAAGTCACGTGTTGCTCTATGATGGGTACTTGTTTGTTATTTTTTTTAAAAAATTTACCAAAAAATAACTAAATCATTCCAGATCAGGTCGTCACCAACATGAAAACCACAAACTCGACTCTCAAAAATAGGACCCACACGAAAACAAATGGACTCTTGTATTTCCCTTAGCCTTTGGTGTCGATACCAGTGACGACGAGTATGAAGAAGATCCAGGCGATGACGTCATTGAAGGCAGCGATGACCATGGCGGTTTTGTTGACTTCGGTGGTGAGGACTTTAAGCTAAGCTAAAATGCATGAGAGAACATGGAAGACGATGGTGGACAGAGTGACTCCCATAAACACAATGAATTGGTCGTAGTCGACCTTGTCGGCCTCGTCGACAGCCTTAGGGAGGATTAAAGTGGCATTGATGTTGGAGAGTAAGGAGAACAAAGATTTTGATGAGGGCGATTTCGAAAGCCCTGCATCTGTTGTGGCAGATAGAGGACAAATCTAACTAGAGGCCGATGAAAAATTAAAAAAAAAAATATTGGCGATTGATTCAAGAATGGGAGTACTCCATTGAAGAAAAATATGGTACAAATAAGTTTTGTTTCTACTAAAAGTCGATGGATCGAGTACAATCCTGCCTTAAAATTGGAAAACCCTCAATTAATGAAATGAAAAATGCAGCAGAATTAGAGAATATAAGAATTGAAAAAAAACCATACTCTAAAATTGAAAAGCATTATGGCGAGTTGTACTCCAATTTTCTTCATCAATTTTATTATTATTTTTTTTTAAAAATGCGTACCTGTTATAGAGCAACACGTGGCTTTGGACATGTATGAGAAACCTTTCTAACAGGAATTGAAACGAAAACTTAACCAATGGTGTAAATTGATATACACTTATTCAAGTTTGAGGTTTAAATTGATAAAGTTGAAAGTTTAGGGTTAAAATTAATACAATCTACTAATTTTGATGTTTAAATTGATGAAATTAAAAATTCATGGTTAAAATTGATACAACTTGCCAAGTCAAAATTGATTTTTTTCCCATAAAATTTTGATACTTATCCATAAAAAACTATTTTTAAGTTTCATTTTTTTAAAGGAAATTATTCATTTTCTTAGATGTCCTCGATGGATTTTCTGTATGATCGACTAAGTATGTAGAAATATAATCGACAAGTTAATTAAAATTGAAAAAAAAAAAACAATAGATTGCTTTATAATGGTCATTATTATAGGCTAGAAATTGTCTTTAAAGTTAGTTGATTTGATTGTAAATAATTAAATAAATAAATAAATAAATAAATATATATATATATATATATATATATATATATATATATATATATATATAGTTTATTTTGACAGACTATATAAAGGCAAGTGAAGTTGAAAGTTATTTCAACCTTCGAACAAGTAATTTTAACCAATTGTTTTTTTTCTTCATCTAGAAAAGAAAAAAAAAAAAACTAGTCCCTCTACTTGTAAGGCGGAGTTCATTTTATTTTATTTTTAAAAAAAGAATATTATAATTATTTACAAAGAGTGAAAATTCTAAGATAGAACATTAAACAAGTTCCTAACATTTTGACTAGTTGAACGTACTAACATCTCAAGTCAACAAATACGAAAAAGTTATTCCTTACCTTCTTCTTTCTTAATGTAAATGAACTCATACCAATTTATTTATGTTACATTTTTTTATCCATTAATATGCATGAGGGGAAAAACCGTACCTCTTCCTTTATCGGTGTGGAGGCAAGTATTTTATGGTTACGGTTAAATGTGGGTAGGTGTAGGTGTGTACACGGATTGGATTGGGTTAGGTTTGAAGGATTTTTTGGAACCAACCCGAAAATTCGAGTTGGTCGGGTTGGCTACACCCGAATGACCCGATTAAGGGTTGCAACCCAACCCAACTCAACCCTATATCTTCTGATTGGGTTAGATTGTCGGGTTGAGTTTTTTTTTTATTTATAATTTTCTTAATTATTTAAAATATTTTTTGCTTGAATTAATAACTAAAATCACATAAAATTCAAATATCAAATTTCAAAGTTCATAACATCTTAATCTTCGTTACAATCTTAGATGAAAAACATTAAAAGTTCACAAATAATTTATTTATATATCTATCTATCTCTATATATATATATATATTAAAAAAAACTTAAATTTTGGGTTGTGTTGAGTCAGGTCAACCAGAGCCTAAAAAGGCCAACCCGAAAATCGATTTGAAAATTCGGTTCTCTAAAATTCTAACCTAACCCAACCTAACCCTTATGGTTTGGGTTGGGTAGTCCGAGTTACTCGGGTTATTTGTACACTCCTAAGTAGGTGGTGATTGAATTGAAAGTGCAAGGTCAAAAGGGTCATTTAATAAAGCTTGAATGAGAGAGGTAGAGTCCAAATATATCACAGTAATACACAAAAGGAAAGTCCAAAACAAAACACAAACAGTAATTTTCTGTGTTTTTTTTTTCTTTTCTCTTTTTTCCTTCCCACTTGTTTTGTTCCTCTGTCTATAAATACAAATTCGGGCTATGAGTTGTTCTGTGTGTGTGGCACAGCACCGCAAGAAAACTCAAAATCAGAGATTGAAATTTGATATATAGAGCGAGCGATGGCTGTGGAAGAAGGCCCTGCTGATGACTACACACAAGATGGAACTGTGGATCTTAAGGGCAACCCAGTTCGTCGCTCCAGGAGGGGTGGTTGGAGAGCTTGCTACTTTGTTGTTGGTATCTCTCTCTCTCTCTCTCTCATATAAGTTTTTCTTCCAAATTCGGAACATTTCTCTCGATTCTTGACTTCATGTTAACAATTCAACTGTGGGGATATAGAAATTTACACACCCTGATCGATTTTTTAGGAAACGATATTACGATGAGTTCGGTTTAATTAAATTGGTTATTTATTGTATCAGAGTAGATGAAGGCGAATTTTAACTCTTGTAATGCCATGTCGTTTCTCATTTTATATTTTATTATTACACGTGACAGTTTTGGTAGTAATTGAGTTTTAGTAAATCTTCGATATACAGTTGGGTTAACTTGAATATTAATTTTGATTCGTAAAGTGGGGCTTTTACTCAGTGACCCCTACTTTGATATTGATAGCAACCAATCCACGGTGAAGGGAAAAAAGCTTTTTGTTTTGGTTCTACCTATTTGGTGGAGAATCTTATCTACCCATGATGGTTGGTTCATAATTCACATCCAATCTCTCTTTTTCTCTCTCTAGATTTATGTACCTAGACAAACACTTGAGACTTTAGTTCAGCAAATCACATGACAAACATATCATATCAACGGTTGACAAGCATATGTATTTATCTCAGTATAAAGTTGAAACACTTTTTTCGAGTTAAAAGAAAAAAAGAAATCAATTTTATATGGGATGAAGTGAAAGTAATAGTTACCTCGATGAGGCAAAAATGAGAGTATAAATAAACATAGTAGAATAGATATATTCTTGTAGTACTATAAATTTACCCATTTGTATTGTAAGTTCGAATTCTATTTATCATTTTGTAAAATACTATTGTTAAAAAACAAAAAAAAAAAAACATTGGTGTTGTGAACAGTGTATGAAGTGTTCGAAAGGATGGCGTTTTATGGGATATCTACAAACTTACTAATATATTTGACAAATAGACTACACCAAGGCACTGTTACAGCAGCCAACAATGTCACAAATTGGGTTGGGGCTGTCTGGATGACCCCTGTCTTCGGTGCTTATGTTGCTGATGCCTATCTCGGTCGCTTTTGGACCTTCATCATTGCCTCTATTATCTACTTATCGGTATATCCTCTCTTAATTCTCTTTTTATTACTCTTAAAATTCCACATATTTTTTCTTTCAATTTTTTTTGATCCATTTGATTATGTTTCCGCTTTTTTATTCATGTTTATTGTTTTCTCTTTTTTAAGAAAGAAAAACAGAACTATGTTTGGTAACTATTTTTTTTGGTTTTTTGTTCTTTATTTTATTGAAAAAATTGAAACATAATTGATAATTATTTCTTGTTTCTTGGCCTTTGAAATTTTAAATCAAAAAGGTAAAAATTTTACATAAAAATTAGTTTTTGATATTAAATATCTAAAAATTTTATGTTATATTTACTTTTAGATATTTATCATGCATTTTATAAGTCAAGAATGATAAAATAATATTTTTATTTATAATTTGAAAAAAATTGGAAACGGAAACGAGAAGCTAGAAATTTTATTTTGTTGTTTTCCTCTTTCAAAAAAATATGAGAAACAAGAAATAGGAATAGTTACTAAATACTTCTATTTTTCAAAAACTGAAAATAAAAAATAGAAAACTAGAAATATAGGCCCATTTGATAACCATTTGGTTTTTGAAATTTGTAATTATTTTCTTATAATTTCTCTACAATGGATTTCATCTTTCTTAACAAAACATTTTTATTCTTAATCAAATTCTAAAAATAAAAACAAATTTTTGAAAGTACTTTTTTTAATTTTCAAAACTTGTCTTGGTTTTGAAAATATAGGTAAAAAGTAGATAACAAAACAAAAAAATTCATAGATGAAAGTAATATTTTATAGGTTTAATTTTCAAAAACTAAAAATAAAAAATCAAATAGTTATGAAATGAAGTCATAAATGTCCGATTTTAATCCCAAATTTTTGTAGAAAAACTTGTGATTTCTAACATGATCAAATTTTTGTGTACTATCTAACAGAACAACGTAGATTTATCCAGAATAACAATCTCAACCTGCAAAACGAATCAATTAAGAAGAATTATATCATCTTAAAAGATGAAGATAACTACAAGTTATTTCATATAGGCATAATAATAAAAAGGGAGACTTGTACGAAATATCAAATTTAAATGCACTAGAATCCAAATCGAATATATTACTTTTTAAGAGAATCACAAGCCGAGTAGTCTTATTCAACTTTTTTTTATTTTTAAATTTGAGGTTGAATTATTGTATATAGTTTGGGAATATGTGAAATATCTACGGTAGTGGTTGCTCTTTCTATTATTTATTTATTGGAATTTGGACACCGATAAGAAGGAACCAATAAATTTAGTCCCAAATGTTGACTAGGAAGGTTGTCTTTGTTCCTCAATTTTTTTTTTTTTTAGTATACGTTTTATTCAATCACTGTCGGCCTGACCTTTGCTGTCTCACTTTTTGACTATAATAAGTGCTAAGAATATAAATAAAACATTAAATTAAATAGACGGTAACATATTAACTTACAATTTTAAATTTAGTGGTAGTTCAACTCGATTTTAAAGTACTAAAAAAATATATCAGAATGAGAAATTCCATGGTGATTTCATGTTGTCAAAGAAAAAAATCTTGTGTTGGAATCCTTTTTAATTCAAAATAGCTTTTCAGATTAAATTATACTTTTATAATTCTTATGCTTTAGCGTTTATTTTGGTTTAGTGCTATTTTTTCTCTTTAATTTTATCATCATTCTTATGTTTTTGTCATTAGAAAGTATAATAAAAATTTAATGTGACAAGTTATATTTATAGTTGAACTTTAAAAGGATTAATCTAAATTCAATAAGCACAATCATCAGTACTCTCTCGTCTAAATCATTTTCTACTTTTTGACCAAAATTAAGTCTTAAAACTTAATTATTTTTCTTAATTAATGTAACTTGCTAGAACTTTATATCATTAAAATAAAATGTCAACTTTATTCATCATCATATCTTGAGAAAAAATTGTCAGATTAGCCTTCTATCATGTTTGACATAATTAAAGGATGAGATTATAACGAAACTTTTAAAATTATATAATTTGGATTCAATTACAAGTTTAGTTCCTCAACTTTGAGATTTGTGTCTATTTGGTCCATAAACTTTCAAAAGTGTCTAGTAGGTCCATAAACTTTCAATTTTGTGTGTAATAGGTCATTGAACTTTTAATTTTATGTCTAATACGTCCCTATCAAATTTAAAATTTTAAAAAATTAATTGATCTATTAGATATAAATTTGAATTTTATGTTTAATGGAACCCTAAAGTTTCAATTTTGTCTCTATTAGACTTGTAAATTTTAAAAAATTTGAAAGTTCAGGAACTAAATTTGTAATTTTGAAAGTTTATGAACTAAAATAGATACAAACTTCAAAGTTCATGGACTAAATGTGTAATTTAACCTATAATTTAAATTTATTTTTTAACACAAAATATAAAATTTTAATGATATAATGTTTCAAATATTTTTTTCTTTAAGTTGGCTAGTGGGACAACTCTTACTATTGTTGGTCTATTATCAACTTTGTGCACCTTTCAAGCATATAATTGGGCTAAAAAATCAACCGTTATCTTTTGGGATTGAAGAGACTTAAATTAAAGTTATGAGAATCTTTTGGAATTGATTGCTTGATTATAAAGAACTAGTTTGAAAATTTTGCCTTTTCCGAATCTTTTATCAACCTAACTTTTTAGTACTTAAAGATATTAAGAACATTGGCTGAAGATTTTAATAATTTTTTCTTTCTTTTTCATGTTATGATCACTAAGTATCCTTCTTGTCTTCCTCTTCATGATCAGAGAATATTTATATTTTAGAAATTTGTTTGTACTAGCTTTTAATACACTCTATTTTTCAATTATTTTTTTGGATATGTATATGTTATACTTTAAGTTTAAATATTTGGTTTAAAAAGTAGTATTGAAGTATTTAAAAAAGTCATGTTGGATAGTTTAGCTTTGAAGGGAAAAAATGTATTTTTGTTAACCTATTGAATCTAACTTAATTTGTATATGGAATCAATTGGTTTAGTCCATTTTTCAAAAGATATAGCCATCTTATTTGATCTTTTATTATTATTATTTTATTATTATTTATTATTTTATATTGTTTGTTCTTCCCCTTTGAACAATTTTTTTGAACACATATTTGAACAAATTATTTGATGGTTTATAGCGTGTTTTAGTTTTAGTCAAATTTATGTTGACTTAGAATACATATTCATTTATATAGAAATGTAGCTAAGTTTAGCGATTATAATATACTATATAAAGATATAAAGATAAAATAATTGACACGAACATAACTCTTTCATCAAACATTTAAGGACTAGGACCCATTTGCTAATGTTCCTTTTTTTTTTTTTTTTTTTCTTTTTTTTTCTTTTTGGTTTTTTTCTTCTCCTCTCATTGTTTTTCATTTTTTCTTTTTTACGAAAGAAAAATAAACACTTTGGCAACCTTTTTTCTTGTTTAGAAAAGATTCAAAAAAAGAAATGTTTAACCATTTCATATTTAGATTTTTTTTTATTAATATGGTTAGTTTACAAATTTATTATAAAAATATTGCAGGTTTCAAACTATTTAGAAAAATATTGTACTTTTTATTAGTTGGATCAAAGAGACGACCTTCAACACGTGGCTGATTGCTGCGTTTTATTAAAAAAAGAAAATACACATGTACATGTCGTCTCTTCAAGGGAGGACCTATGCCAACATATGTGTAAAAATGTGAATTGGAAAGATGGCTAGATATTTGGCTTAGCATCTAAGGATGCTTGGGTTCGAGTTGTGGCCTATGCAAGTTTTTTATTTTATTTCATTTAGCTTTTTCTTTGAATCTTTTTTTTAAAAAATTTTTAGGACGCTTTTTTTCTTCTTTTTTCTTGAAAAAATTGAAATTGAAATAAAAATATTTTTTTCTTCTCTTATAAAATAAAATAATTACTAATATAAATAGGAAAAAATTGAAATTGAAATAAAAATATTTTTTTCTTCTCTTATAAAATAAAATAATTACTAATATAAATAGCTATAATTAATGTATCAATTCATTTTATAATATATACTAAAAAAATCATTTAATAATATTTATTTATGATTGATTATAATTTTTTAGAAGTGTTCTTTTTTTTTTAAAAAAAAAATTTCATTTAGCTTTTTCTTTGAGTATTTTTTTTTCTATTTTTTAGGACAATTTTTTTCTTCTTTATTATTTAAAGAATTAAAATTGTCTTTGAAATATTTTCTCTTCTCTTATAAAATAAAATAATTACTAATATAAATAGCTATAATTAATGTGCCAATTCATTTTATAATATTTATTTATGATTGATTAGAGTTTTTTTAGAATAATAATTATTTTATTTAGTAGTTAAAATATAACTATTATAATAATAATGTATCTAAAAAAATATAATAATAATAAATAAATAAATATTATAAAAAAACTATAATCAATAATAAATAAATATTGACATAATATAAAATGAATTGGTATATTAATTATAGCTATTTATATTAGTAATTATTATATGATAAGAGAAAATATTTCAAAGACAATTTTAATTCTTTAAAGAATAAAGAAGAAAAAAATTGTCCTACAAAATAGAAAAAAAAATACTCAAGGAAAAAGCTAAATGATTTTTTTTTTTAAAAAAGAACACTTCTAAAAAAATTATAATCAATCATAAATAAATATTATTAAATGATTTTTTTCGTATATATTATAAAAAGCTAAATGAAATAAAATAAAATAAAAAACATGTATAGGCCTCAACTCAAACCCAAACATCCTTAAATACTAAGTCAAATACCCAGCCACTTTTCCAATTCACATTTTTGTGTGACTTGTACATGTGTATTTTTTTTTTATAAATACAACAAAGGTCATCTTTTGAAGAAACGACCTTCAGCCACATGTTTAAGGTCATCTCTTCAAGAGGCAACCTTGATCCAACTAATAAAAAGTACAATATTTTTCTAAATAGTTTGAAACATGCAATATTTTTATAATAAGTTTGTAAACTTACAATATTAATAAAAAAATCCTTTCATATTCCTCATCCTTTCAAATTTTTTAAAAGCAATAGTTTACATGAAAAATGGTTTGGAAAATAAAATATTAAAATACATATGTTATATATATATATATATATATATATATATATATATATATATATATATATATATATATATATATATATATATATATATATTTACAACGCATTTTAATAAGTAAAAATGATGAAAACAAGACTTCTATCTATGTTCATGGAAAAAAAAAGTAAATTTTTTAGTTTCTAAATTTTGTATACAATTTGAGAACGTTTCTTAAAATTAGAAACAAACATAACAATGGGACTTAGGTTAATCAAATAGCAAAAAAACGAGAACATTAGAAACATCATGTGTATATAGTCTACTTTGGAGATTTGAATCCTTTCTTCTTATTATAAAAAACTAATGAATAAATAATTTCAAAAACAAAATAAAATTCAAACATGTACTCTTTTTTGTTTTCCCTCTTCCAACATGTTCCAATACTAACATTGTTAACACACAGGGCATGTCCCTTCTAACAATGGCCGTCTCACTCCCAACCCTAAGGCCGCCGCCGTGCGCCCAACCAACCTCTGGCCACTGCGAGAAGGCCTCCACGCTGCAGCTTGCCGTCTACTTCGGTGCACTCTACATCCTGGCGATCGGCACGGGTGGAACGAAGCCAAACATCTCGACGATTGGGGCCGACCAGTTTGACGACTTCCACCCGAAGGAGAAGAAGCAAAAACTATCCTTTTTCAACTGGTGGATGTTCAGCATTTTCTTTGGCACTCTTTTTGCCAACATAATTCTTGTTTACATTCAAGACAACATTGGCTGGACCCTTGGTTATGGCCTTCCAACTGTTGGCCTTGCCATTTCTATTGGTATTTTTCTCGCCGGAATCCCGTTCTACCGCCACAAGGTTCCGGCTGGAAGTCCCTTTACTCGGATGGCTAAGGTTATTGTCGCCGCCGTTAGGAAGCGGAAACTGCCGCTGCCGAAGGAGGCTAAGGAAATGTATGAGTTGGACTTCGAAGAGTATACGAAGAAGAGGAAGTTTAGGATGGAGGCCACTCCCACTTTGAGGTATGTTTGAGAAATTTAATTCAACTTAATGGGAAGCAATATTATTTTATAGTGTTAAATTTTAAGTTTGGTATTTAGCTTTTTGAAAATTTTAAAAAGATTTTAATAGATTCTTAAAAACTTTGGTTAGATTTAGTTAGTCTAAAATAGGTTTTTGATGTCAATCAATTTTGTGTCTAATAAGTTCATGACTATTAATTTGTTTAACACTTATTTGTTGGGCTAATTGTATATTTTTTAAAGTTTATTACAAGCTGATTTCAAGCATAATCTTTACAGTTAGTGTGCTAAATATTAGATTAATGAAGTTATCGTACGTTCAAAGACTTAATGATTCGAAATAGTTTTTAAAGTACAAAAAAAATAAATAAAAACAAGCATAAAAATTACCTATTAAAAACCTTTGAAAGTATAAGACTTAATTATTATAAATTGTTCAAGTATCAAACTTATAATTTGACCAAAAAAATCATTTTTTATCTTTAAACTTGGTAAGGTATATTAATTTTTACATAAACTTTCAATTTTATGAATTTGGACTTTATATTTAGATAAATATTACAATCTTTATATTAATCTTGAATATGTGTGACAATTTTGACCCTTTATTAGGCTTTTCTTTGAAAACTTGTGAAAAAAATACTTTCAACTATGTCCAAAGGAAATTATATTACAACAGAAAGGCCTTAATTGAAATTGATGGGGCTTTGTCCTATAGCCAATTTTTGTTGGTTTTATTTTTATTTTTATTTTTGAGAGATTTATTGAAGAGTTGATTTTAAACATTAATCCAACTTAATTTTGTAGCACACTATTATATATATATATATTTCTTGAAATTAGTAAATTTTAGAAGTGGTAAAATTTAATGGGATGAAATTAAAACTTGATAGAGTAAAACTTCACCCATGTCAAAAAATTTGAAAATTTCCCTAATTCAAACTCTTTGATTAAAAACCCCATCTTCTTTTCTTCTCCATCAGCTTCCTCAACAAAGCTTCAATCCAAACTGGTTCAACCGATCCATGGCGGCTATGCACAGTAACAGAAGTGGAAGAAACAAAGCAAATGATCCGAATGATCCCAATTCTCTTCGCAACCTTTGTCCCAAGCATCATGTTGGCTCAAGTCAACACTCTGTTCATAAAACAGGGCACCACTCTAGATCGAAAAATCGGCAACTTCAGCATCCCTCCGGCGAGCTTGAGCGGTTTCGTCACCGCTTCGCTGCTCGTCAGCGTCGTACTTTACGACCGAGTCTTCGTCAAGATCATGAGGAAATTTACCAAGAATCCAAGGGGGATCACTCTGCTTCAGCGGATGGGAACTGGGATCGTCCTCCATACCTTGATCATGACTGTCAGCTCTCTGGTTGAGCGGCGGCGGCTGGCAGCGGCGAGAGAGTATGGTGTTGTTGAGAGTGGCGGCCAAGTTCCGTTGAGTATCTTCATTTTGCTGCCGCAGTTTATTCTCATGGGGACTGCCGATGCCTTCATGGAGGTCTCGAAGATTGAGTTCTTCTACGACCAGGTAGGTCTTGTTCCATAACGTTTTTGTTTGTAACTTTTTTTATATGGTTTTTACATCTTTGAAAACATCTTTGAATTTTTAGTGACAAAATCAAATATTTAGGACTCATTTTCCTTTTTTTTAAAAATTTGGCTTAATTTTGAAAAAGTATATATTTTTTATAAAATATAAATACGTGAAGAAAAAAATCTTTAAGTGAAAGTGAAAATAGCGCTTATAAGCTTAATTTTAAAAAACATAATACTATGGGGTTTTAATTATTTTGTTCGTGTTTTTTTTATTCACTTCTTATTTTCAACTTAGTCTTTTATGTTTTATTGTTGGTTAAATATACACTTTTCTTTCAGGTAGATGTGAAATATAGCTTATGGTAAGTTTTTGTGGCAGGATATTTTATGAGTGGGCATAAATTTAGAGAAAGAATTAGGGCATATTAGTAAAAAAATTTCTAATTTCTCTTCTAAATTTCTTTCTAAGTTACCAAAATTTTGACTCTCTCTCTCCTAAGTTGCTTAATTCTTTGTCTAAATTTATGCTAAATCACTAAGCTTCGTGCTAATTGAGCTTACATCGGTCACATTTAACATCTAACAACATAAATAGTATAATTGAAAAATGTTCGAAGATGGGAGAACTAAATCAAAACTTTTTAAATTATAGAGATCATAGCATACATTTAGCCTTAATTATTAATTTATATTCTTAATACTCTCCTTCATTTATGGGCCTAAAAATTAGCATCCTAATAAGTGACTATCCTATCAAATTACAACTAAGTTAAAAAACTTAAGGTAATAGTTAGGTTATTATAAATCTAATCATTTATTCATATTTTTAACACCAGGCACCAGAGAGCATGAAGAGTCTTGGGACATCATACTCGACGACAGCGATCGGGACCGGGAATTTCCTCAGTAGCTTCCTTCTCACGACGGTTTCCGACATCACCAGCCGCCATGGGCGGAAGGGGTGGATCCTTAACAACCTGAACGCATCCCATCTCGACTACTACTATGGCTTCTTCGCCATTCTCAACTGTTTAAACTTCATCTTCTTCCTCTTCGTATCGAAGTATTATGTATACAAAGCTGAAGTTTCAGACTCCATAAAATTGCTCACTGAAGAACTGAAGGAGAGGGCGCCATCTAAAGAATCAAACAACCCACATTAAGATCTTTCAAGACTTAATTGTTCTGAGATTTGTGGAAGTTCAGAGATTGGTAAACTTTGGAGGTTTTCGCCATTGAAGAAGCTCTGAGCTTTTCTTTTAACTATTGGTCACCTTGCACCTTGTACTTTTTGTTTTTGTTTTTTTAAATTTATAGTCTTGCAAGTTTTCCTTCGAATTTGCATAGGTTTGTAATGTAATATAGTTATATATATAGTTTACCAATGCAAAAATTAAATCTTATTTTAGTTTTTGAAATAAAAATGTTTATTTTTTATGTCCATTCTTGGCCAATTTTGAAAAATAACTATTTTGGCGATGGTTAGTATTTTGTTAAGTAATATTGTTTACTAAATACTCTCGCTAAGTAATCAATTTGTTAATAATAAATAGAGATGAAGATCAAAAGACTATTTTTTTTTTTTTTTTTAAATTTTAGAACTAAAATAGACATTTTGAAAGTTTATGAATAAAATTGCTATTCTCAAAGTTAGAGACAAAAATAAATATTTTTCCAAATTCAGAGGCTAAAATGAAAAAATCTGGAAAGTTTAGGGACAAATTGGCATTCAAAACTCAAATATAGATTTGGTTTGACAAGTGATTTTATTTTTTTTACCTTTCTATTTTTTTAAAAAAAAAACTTGGGTAAGATTATTTTTAATAAATTTATTATTAGATCAAATAATTTATTATTAGATATCATTGATAATTTTAAGCTCTGTGTCTTGATAAATTTTTTTATTCTTTTTATTCTTTTAAAGTTTGCTTTTATTTTTTATATTATATTTAAAATGCACACATTTTTAATATTATGAATTTTAATTTATTTTTTAAGATTGAATCAATTTGGGAGCAATACAATCATTATCAAATCAATTATATTAATTTTGGTCTAATACCATAATTATATATTTTTTTTCGGCTTCAATTATATTTTTACAAATTTCTGTGATATACGTGATTTTTTTTTTTAATGTCTATCGATATATCCATAAATCTGAGTTATCAATATTTATACCGATATCGATGTTTTCATCCTTGACTGTAGTAACGATAATTTGACAAATATGCAAGTGATGGAACAAGCTTGGGACCATCTTCTAGTGCATCCACATAATTGAATCCCAAAAGAAACTTAGCTCATAATAAAATGAATAGAAATGAAATACTTCATTGAATTAAAAATCATAAGTACAAAATTCAAATGAAAACAATAAAACAATATAAAAGAAAAGTAAAAGGTGTGGCAACCTCTTGACCAAACCAATACACACTCATGGGAGATCACTCTATGACTTTATTCAATCTTCTTTCGAGGTGAATTAAGCCATACAAGCTAACTCTCGGGCTAGGTTAAGACTAGACTTTCGGCTAGACCTAGAATTCTATGTGGGTGCGATGGTTGATTATTCCCAAAGGGTTCTCCCTCTTCGAATCGTTGAATGCTCCTTTATATAGGCTTGAGAGTGGTTATTTGTTACTAATATCAAGGAGAAAGTCTTGCCCAAACCAACTTTCAGTGAGATTAGGAAGGAGGTTGCATGAAATTTTTGACCACGAAAATCACGTTTGAACCAGTCTAGGGCATTATGCGGCTGCATAATTTTTATGCCTTGTGGACTGTGCGGTTACAATCTGGAATTTTTTGACAGATTTCTACACAATACAACAAAAAATAGTTAATCCTCACAAAAAATGACTCTTTTACCCTCAAATTAGTTTAATTAGTTCAATAGGACTTAAAGCATGTGACTTTCTTACTTTTGCTCATTTAGAACAAATTAAGAGCAAGTATTAATTAAAATATATTTAATTTTTTAAGGAATAAGCTATAATTTAGGGGCAAATATGCTATGTAAATGATGTTAATTAGAGAGCATGCAAACCTTTGGAGTTAATTCATTCTGACAATGTGGCCCAATAAACCCAATATCAAATGGGAAGAAGAAATATTTTATTTCATTCATCGATGATTTTTGCAGTAAAACATTTGGATTTATTTCTTGTAGGAAAAGTCAGAAGCGTTCTCAAATTTCATGAGGTTTAAGGTAACAGTTGAAAATGAAATTGGGAGGAAAATTAGAACCTTTTGAACAGATCGCAAAGGAGAATACATGTCACAAAAATTTGTAAATTTTTTTGATGAGCACGGAATCCGATGCCAGTTGAAAGTAGCCTGCACATCTTAACATAATGGTATTACCAAAAGAAAGAACTGTACTATTCTCAACATGGTTCGAAGTATGATTGCAAATGGAAGAGTTCCGAAACAATTTTGGCCAGAAGCAGTAAATTTGGGGGTTCATGTTTTGAATCAAAGTTCCACCTTTCTGGTTAAAAACATGACTCCTTAAGAAGCTTGGGATAGATGTAAACTATAAGTTGACTACTTTAGAGTGTTTAAGTGCATGGCATATGCACACATTGCTGATGAGAAAAGGAAGAAGCTAGATGACAAAGGCCAAAAATGTGTCTTTCTTGGCATAGTGAGCAATCAAAGGCTTACAAATTATTCAATCCAATCACAGGTAACATTTTAATTAGGCGAGATGTTATATTTGATGAAGTAAACACATGAAATTGGACAGAAGACACTCTAGAGTAACAATTAATACCTGTGAACTTTGAAGAAACTATTAGTGATATATCTTTGTCACCCCAACCTAAAAATCCAATACAACAATCAATTGAGGCTACTGAGGCTCAAACAGAAGGTACAAGTTCAAGATCACAACGAGTTAGAAGAAGACCAACATAGATGGAAGATTAATGAGGTTAGCGGTGATATTTCTTATGAGACATTTGTCCATTATGCTTTATTATCAGAATGTAATCCATTAACCTTTGAAGAACCTATAAAAAATCTAAAATAGGCCATGAATGAAGAGATCAAGTCAATAGAGAAAACCAACACTTGGGGGCTGTTAGAATTTCCTGAAGGACAGAAATCCATTGGTGTTAAGTGAGTTTACAAAATGAAGCTAAATAAAGATGACAAAGTAGACAAGTACAAATCTCGTCTTGTTGTAAAGAGTCGAGTGCAAGCAACAAATTGGCATTGACTACAATGACGTTTTCGCTCCATTTGCAAGACATGATACCATTCGAATGGTGGTAACATTGGCAATACAAAACAATTGAAAAATTCTTCAAATGGATGTAAAATCAGCCTTTCTACATGAAAACTTGAATGAAGAAGTTTTCATAGATCAACTTTCTGGCTAAAAGAATTCAATATAGTATTTGTGAAAAAAGTGCACCTTTCACCTCAAATTCTTAGCACCAATCTGTGCTACTTAAAAAGACTTACACAAAGAAAGCTCCCAGAGAGCAAAAAACTAGAGACTAACAACTACTTTGACTATATTCTCTCATAACATCAAACATAATAGATGTACAAGGAAATAACTTAGGCCCTTATTTGATAACTATTTGGTTTTTAATTTTTAGGTTTTGAAAATTAAGCTTATTTTCTTCCAATTTCTCTACAATGAGTTTCATCTCTCTTAAAGAAACATTTGAATTCTTAGAAAAATTCTAAAAACAAAAACAAGTTTATGAAAACTACTTTTTTTAGTTTCCAAAACATGGCTTGATTTTTGAAAACATATGTAAAAAGTAGATAACAAAACAAGAAAATCCATAAATGGAAGTATGTATATATAGGCTTAATTTTTAAAAACCAAAAACTAAAAACGAAATGGTTATCGAATGGGGTCTTAATTACAAAATATTACAAAGGAAAGGGCATAAATAAAAGACACTTGATATGGGAAGTTTTGCCAACAGTAAAGGCTGAAATTAAGACCAAGGAGGTCTGCTTTGTTGTAAACGTCAATGGGCCCACAATAATACTGGTCGGGTTGTCGAAGCCCTTCAAAATATTTACTGATTCTCTAGATCTAACTTGTAGAAATAGTGGACCAGGTCGAATCCCAAGGGAACCAATCGAATTAATTTCTCAAAGTAAAAGAAAATAAAAATAAAAAAAATAATAATAAAGATAAAGGGGGGGGGGGTTTGAATTGTTGAACAAAAATTGCAATTAATTAAATAATGAATAAAAAAAAACAAATAGAAAAATCAATTTTTATGAAACTTCTAATTCAAGGGTATAAATTTCATCCAATTGTAATTTTTTTGATCATAGGCTTTAAAAAAAATCAATTTCAATTTCTCAAATTCAAGAACTTAGTCTACTTATTTGGAAAAGCCATAATAAGTGTAAACTCTCCTATTTTAACTGACTCTGACCAAGCATCAAAATCAAACCTTACCATTTAATCAATTGGGTACCATAGCGTTCCATATCGATTAAATAATAGCATTAAAAATAATGAGAATAACTAAACCAAAACTTAACTAATTGAGATAGCTACAAATTAATTAATTTTTGTTTCTTTGCTTCCCTAGAGTCTATTATGCAAGCTATGTAAAATGGAAAAGCCATAACTACACACACATAAGCCAACCCCTTGCTACATAATTTAATCAATTGTGACAATTACGGATCACAAAATCATAGATAGCAATAAATCAATTGATACTAAATTAAGGCGTCAATTTAATTCAATAACAATCAATCATAAAAATAACAAGAAACAAAGAATTCATGAATTAAAGATAAAATTTCAATTTGGCCCAAAGCCTCACAAAATTACAATTGGAAATTAAATCACCCTTGAACCAGAAATTAAAACTTAGCCACACATGGTGGAAAAACAATAAAAACTGTAGAGGGGAAGCAACATAAATAAAAATAAAATAAAACAAAATAAAATAAAAACTCAAAGAACTAAAGAAATGGAAAACACTTTTTTTTTTCACTCTCTAAACCTTTTACAAAGGAAGCTAGAACTCCTTTTTTTTTTTGTTGTTGTCCATCACTGCTTCTTCATTGCTCCTTTTATAGTTGAAGGAGAGAGATTTTTTTACTAAAAATAACCTTGAATGATGCTGGAATGGCTGAGAAGAACTTTTCTTCTATGCTGACTTCCTTATTTTTTGCTGCAAGGAAGAGACTTGACCCTTAAAGAATGCCATTTTCGTTTCTGTTGAAGACTAACCCCTCCAGGTGTCTGCAATGAAGCAATTATTTTGGTTATGGTTAATTGGGCTCAAATTGAGCCCAATTTCAATTCCAGCCACTTGCAAATATATCTATATATATATATATATATATATATATATATATATATATATATATATATATATATATATATATATATATAGATATTTAAGATATATATTTATTAATTATGTATAAACCCTTTTTTTTTTCATTTTCTAACTCTTTTCTTATTTATTTATTTTTTATCTTTTTTTTTTCTTTAAATATTCAAATTTTCAATTTCATTTCAATTTATGAATTTAATCTAAAATATGCTTTTTAGACTAATTCTACCAAATATTTGGTAATTTACCACCTAAACTAAATTAAACACAATTTTAACAATTAAGCACAATATTTAATTAAATGTAAGGAAATTAGACATAATAAATGTGATTAATTAATACTTATCAAATACTCACTCTGTATCTCACAATTTTGAAGAGAAGAAACTTGTTCTCTTACAAAACTCAAGAACACACAAGAGAAGAATATTGTTCTCTTGAATAACTTTCTTTGAATTGCTGTGCTTCTCAATTGACTTAGTTACAAATGAGGGAAATGATCCCTTTATATAATACCCCAAAAGACACTTCTAAAAGACACAAATTAAATAAGTACATGTATACATAATATTCATGTATCTTAACAAAATAACCTTCATGCATCAATGAATTCATGTATCTAGGAACTATAAATTTATGTATGTGTATCATGAATCTAGCTTAATTTCTAACATCCCCCCTTAAGCTAGACTTCCATGACTCCAAGCTTCTCCTTCATTTTCAGAAACAAGTTAACTTTTAATGCCTTTGTGAATATGTCTGCAACCTGTTCTTGTGTTCTGCAATACTTGATGCATACTTCTCCATCTTTGATCAATTATCTGATGAAATGATTTTTGATCTTTATATGCTTACTCTTTCCATGAAAAACTGGATTTTTCGCAAGAGAAATTGATGAGCTATTGTCACAAAATATGAATGTCTCATTTTCTTGAGGACACTTAAGTTCTTGTAGCACCATTCTCAGCCAAAGTGCTTGACAACTGGCTGTAGATAAAGAAATATATTAAGCTTCTGTTGTTGATAAGGCTACAACGTCCTGCTTCTTTGATGCCCATGAAACTGCACCTGAACCAATATTGAACACATATCCAGAAGTACTTTTGTAATCATCAATGTTTCATCCCCAATCACTATCACTATAATCAACTAGAACATTATCTATGTTCTTCTTATAGTGAATTCCATGATCAATAGTTTCAAGAATATATCGGAGAACTCTTTTTCCAGCTTCCTAATGACTTCTCTTTGGTGATGCCATAAACCTGCTCAACAAGCTGACTGAGAATATAAGATCAGGTCTAGTTGTAGTTAAATACATTAAACTCCCAACGGGACTTCTATAAATGGTGGCATCAAAATCTTCACTTTCATCATGTTTGCTCAATTTCAAACCTACTTCCATAGGAGTATTGGCAGGATAAGCATTCTCCATTTTGAACTTTACCATTAAATCTTTTGCATACTTCTTCTAGGAAATGTTGATCCCATGATCACCTTGCTTAACTTCAATACCAAGGAAGTAATGAAGTAAGCCCATATCAGTCATCTCAAATTCTTGTGCCCGAGGTTTATGAATGGTATTTGTAATTCGTGTGTAGAACCTTGGATGAGTTTGTGCCCGAGGTTTATGCTTAGTGTTTGTGAATCACATGTAAAACCTTGGATGAGTTTGTGCCCGAGGTTCATGAGTAGTGTTTGTGAATCATGTGTAGAACCTTGGATGAGTTTACGCCTGAGGTTCATGAATGGTGTTTTATGATTGGAGGACAAGATCTGAGTAGTTGTTGATGTAATCGTGAGACATGTCAATCCTAATCTTGTGTGTTGTTGGTTGTTTGGGTGTGATATGGTCTTCAGAACCTTGTTAGAGTTAGGGTATGTCTTAGCACCTTTAGGCTAGTGACACCTACTACTTTATTTGGAGCATGCTTTCCTATGATGATGTGTGATGGCATGGAGGATGAGTCCTTCCTTGTAGCGACTGGCCAGTGGGTTGTGTACCCTGATGCGTGATGGCATGGAGGGTGTGTCCTTTATTGTAGAGAATAGTTAGTGGGTTGTGTACCCTGATGTGTGATGACATGGAGGATGAGTCATTCATTGCAGAGACTAGCTAGTGAGTTGTGTACCCTGATGTGTGATGGCATGGAGGGTGTTTCCTGAAGGGAATAATCGAATTAAACCCACAGTGGAAGCATAGGAATCGTTTTTGATGTATTTAGAATTAAACTAAAATACAAAGGTTAAGCAATAAATACCTTAAAAATAATATTATGGAGAATATTCTGGCGGATCTTTATCTTTTCCACAAAGTCTTCCTGGCTATGACTCGAACACAGGACTAAGGCTTGTGGGAGCCTCTTGAAAGAAAATCCCCAAGGGATGGGAGAGGAAGAGGTCTAGAGAGAATTCTCTAATTCTCTCTATTGAGGATATGTGTGTTGTGAAGAATGGCTCAACCCAAGGGTCCTATTTATAGAGACCAAGGGAAAATCTTTGCCACAATTAAAATATTATATTTTAATATCTAATATATTAAAATATATCTTATATTTATTTGAATCTCATTCAAATCTCCTACGATATTTATTTATTTGAATCTTATTCAAATTCTATAAATATCTTTTATTTAATATATCAAATATATATTAATTATTTTAATATTTAATGTATCAAATACAATAAATATATTTTTCTCTTTTATATTTAATATATCTAATATATTAAATATTAATTTGAACACTTCAAATTAAATATTAAATTTGAACATTTCAAATTTTAATATTTAATGTATCAAATACAATAAATATATTTTCCTCTTTTATATTTAATATATCTAATATATTAAATATTAATTTGAACACTTCAAATTAAATATTAACTTGAACATTTCAAATTTTTCTTTCAACTAAATTGATCTTTTAGTGTTACTATGAGCTAGCAAGGGGACCTTATGGACCTACAGATTATAAGCTCCAATGATACAAAATTAATTAATTAAACTCTTTAATTAATTAATTTTCATTCATTAACTATAGGTCACTCCACTATAGACCTAGAGTTGCACTCTTATGCACTGTAAGACAAGTTGTGTCCATAGATATAATCATTACATGCAAGTCGATCCTTCACGAGTTGTTCGTAATTACAGCTGGGTTAAAAGTCCGTTTTACCCCTATAATTACATCTTGCACCTTAAGTACCACTGATTCTCTAATGAACAATATGTTTATAATCTAATTATAAACTAAGTCCCTCTCGGGCCAATGAGAGGGTGGGGCCCCATTGTTCAAGTCCCGAAATCAGTACTTAAGGGAACTACTCATCTACTTACCCTATATGGGAAAGAGTGAATTCCATCTTGTGAGATTATGTTCTCAGCTCCCTATTTGGTCAAGTCCCCAAAATGGTAGGCATATTGAATCGGCTACAAAAGCCACTCTCACCCATGCAAATCAAAGGACAAACCCTCACAGGCAGGAGTTCATAACTCACTCAAGATTAAGATCGAGTCACATATGATCATCCTGATGAAATATTAATCTTCTCAATTAATGAATTTGTAAAGAGAGATTAAATATTTCGTGGTCCAGTCTTATACAAACTCATTGTATAAGATACCCCCACTCACATGTCTCCACATGAATGATTTTGATCAAATCATTTGTAACTATTACAAAGTGGGCCGTATTAATAGTGTTACCAGGATAAGGCACCCAACCTTATCCATATACTATGACCCTTTAGGTTATTTCTTGAACATGATCCTCTTGTATGTCACCACAGACTGTTCAAGATTACACTAATAACCTTGGATTTTTCATATAATGGATAATATTATATTGCAAATAAAATAATCAAAATTATTATTAATTATTAAATAAATTATTAATTACGAGGCTTTAGGGCATAAATCCCAACATTTCCTTCATTGCAGGTGCTGGCTAGTGTGGCTTGAGGGGTGCGAAGCTTCTTGTTGTACGCTAGTTATGGGGATGATGTCCTGTGGATAAAAAGCATGACTCTAGGGTATAGCAATGAGGCAATACCGAAAGTGGGGGTGGGTTAGGTGGTCATTTAGCCAATAGTGTAGAACTTGAATAAGATCAGAAGTTTGAGTGGCTTGTGATAAGTTGACTAGTTGATGTGTTGGACTGTGAACCTTTGGATGAAGTGGGTTACTTATTGAGTATTTTTATACTCACTTGTGCTACACTGTTTTCTCTTTTCAGGTGGTCGTTGACTTAGGAGGCGCGTGGCAGAGGCATTAGCTTGGCAAAGCTATATATGGAGATATAGTGGTTTCCTATTTTCCTATGATAGGAGAGTTACCCATGTTTTTTGTTATTGCTTTTGAATTGTGGGAAAATTTGTCTTTAACTTGAAATGTTTTTGCAAGTTTATTCTATTTTGAATCAAAATCTCAAAATAAAGTGAATTTTGTAAAATGTTTCCGTTGTTCTTGTTTGAAAGGTATTTTAAACCTTTCATCGTTCGTTGTTAAGTTTGTGTTGAGTGAGCTTTAAGTAGTGATTTGGGTTGGGTTGTTATAAGCATGCCAGTTGAGGGCAAGAACATTTAGAGGACCAAGAGCTACTGAAAGAACTATCTTGTCGATAATTTGACTTTGAGTTTTGTGATGGGAATTGAAGTGTCGGTTATTCCATTCAAGCAAAGATGTTCCAGATTGTAGCTACATAGAGATTTTTCTTTATGATGAGCCATTTGGTAGAACTAGGATAAACAATGAACTCAGAGCAAAAAATGTCAATGGATCGAGGGAAAACGAAAGAGACAGTGACCCAATTGTGGAGATAGTTCCAAATAGCCTGTGAGAAAGGGCAATGAATGAAAACATGGTCCATCGTTTCCAGGTTCCACTGACAGGGAACACACCAATTTTGGCAGAGAGCAGAATTAGGGAGGCGCTGTTGGAGTTTTTTCAGTGTGTGGTTAATGCTGCAATGTAAGATGGACCATATGAAGAACTTGCACTTTTTTGGGGGAGGGGATCTTCATAAAGCTTCTAAAATCATTCCATGATCCCTGTCCACGACCCAGTTTTCTACCTTGATGGCTAGGGCCCTTTTTGCTGAATAAGATAAGAGAGACCCCTTAGGATCCAAAGACCGCACCAGATTGTTTGATCCCTTAGATGGATGAGGATGTTCAGCCGAGCCGTCACTTCCCTCCACAAGGAGGATTCTCTCTCTAAAAGACAGCGCCGAGGGAAAAAGTCCCAAGAATTTGTGCTGTTTGACCATACTTCTACTACATACATACATACATACATACATACATACATACATACATACATACATACATACATACATACATACATACATACATATATATATATATATATATATATATATATATATATATATATATATATATATATATATATAGACCCCTTAGGATCCAAAGACCGCACCAGATTGTTTGATCCCTTAGATGGATGAGGATGTTCAGCCGAGCCGTCACTTCCCTCCACAAGGAGGATTCTCTCTCTAAAAGACAGCGCCGAGGGAAAAAGTCCCAAGAATTTGTGCTGTTTGACCATACTTCTACTACATACATACATACATACATACATACATACATACATACATACATACATACATACATACATACATACATACATACATACATACATACATACATACATACATACATACATACATACATACATACATATATATATATATATATATATATATATATATATATCTGGCTGAGAGCTCATGGCGAAAAAATGAGGGTGTATACTCTTCAAAGAGTAATTGCCTACCGATCGATGATACCAAAATTTGATCCTTTTACCATCTCCCAGTGACCAAGAGGCGTGGTCTGAGAAAAAATCCCACAGCTTGGTGATAGCAGTCCACGGAGAGCGAGAACTTGCAAATCTGCTATAATTATAGATTGAGCCAGGCGTAGTGGACTTGTATTTTGCCGAAATAAGAGCGGTCCATAGAGAAGGAGTTTCAGTGTGATAAAGTTATAACCATTTGCAAAGAAGGGCTTCATTGAAAAATCTTGTTTTCCATATGCTCAGGCCTCCAAGGGATATTGACCTGGTAATTTGGTCCCATCGGACCAGCTGTGATCCCTCATGGGATACCGGGCCCTCTTATATGAAATTCCTCATTAACTTGTCCACTCTTTTTAGAACTGATATCGGTGCTTTAAACGTTAACAAATATAGGTGGGAAGATTTTCCAAAACCGATTTGAAATGAACACCATCCCCAATTGTAACGGTCTTTCAACTATAATCTACCTATTTAAACAGGTCCCTCAATAATAATTTACCTATTGTAGTAAAAACAAAGTTAAATTATAAAAAATACCCATATAAACTATAGCCTTTGTTTAAAAATACGCATATTCTTATAAAAGTTGCAATAGTACCGTTACCTTTCATATACGTTTCAAAACATACCTTTGTAGTAGAAATCTATTAGAATGTTGGAAGAAAAATCGATATGACAGTGACTAGGACGTTTGCTTGGACTAAGTCTAAAAGAACGACATTCCGTCATGTCGACTTTTCGTCCAACATTCTAACGGATTTTCTACTCCAATGTTAGTTTTAAAAAGTTTATGAAAGGTCAAGGGTAATGGTACAATTTTAAAATTTGTTTAAAAGAATATGAGTATTTTATAATCAAAGGGTAAAGTACAAAAGTATTTTTTATAATTTAGCTAAAAAAACACAATAATTTACCTAGTAAAGACAAATAATAATTTATCTATAAAGATTACCACTATAAATTGAAAGTACATTTTTCTAATAGAATTTGACAATTATTAATTTACTCACATAATATTTTAAAATTAAATGTCAAGATTACAGTTTTTTTTGTTAAATTATAAGTTTAGTCCTTGAACCTTCGGTCTCTAAACTTTAAAAAGTATCTAGTAGGTCCCTAAACTTACAGGTTTGTGTCTATTTGGTTCATAAACTTTAAAAAGTGTATAAAAAGTCCTTAAAACTTCAATCTTGTGTCCAATAGGTCTATGAGTTTTCAAGTTTATATTTAATAAGTCATTGACCTATTCGACGGCTTTTAAATTCACGAACCTAACTAGACACAAAATTAAAAGTTTAGAGTCTTATTAGGCATAAACGTCAAATTCATATTTAATAGATTAGTTAATTCTTTAAAATTTCGAATATGTTAGAGGGACCTATAAGATACAAAATTGAAAGTTTAGAGACTTATTAGATATTTTTAATATTCAGAAACATATTAGATACAATATTAAAAGTTCAAGGACCTATTAGAAATCTTTTAGGACACAAACTTAAAAGTTCAGAGACTAAACTTATAATTAAACTTTAATTTTTTTTGAATAAAATTTAAGATTTATTAAAATTTTATATCTAAGAGAGTTTCATTTATATATATACAATCGCATCATATGGGCAGGTTGAGTTTTCATTTGAGTTGATTTTAGCGTTTTTTTTATACTTCTATCGGTTAAATATATAAATAGTCCCTAATGTTTTATGTAATTGTTAATGTATAGATATAATTAAATTTACTGTAATCCATCGGCTTAAGCTTTTGGGTTGATTGGTGATTTAATAGTAATTTTCAATTCAATCCTTAATCATTTAAAATTCTCAATATACCCTTATTGAATTAAAAATGTTAACAAAAACTTACGTGCATTAAATCATTATTTTATTAACATATTTGGACACATATATGAGTATACTACTTGAACATGCCACTTGAAAAAAAATGAAGTCCGTTAATGAGTGAGTCAGATTTTGATGATGGACATGTTGGATTTCAAGTGTCAAGTAAACATTTGAGTAGTAGGTTCAAACATCCAAATATATTAAATGTTGTTGCCAAAATCCGGACAGAAGAAATCTCACATGACCTTCACGTGACGGCAACAATAAATTTATATTTTGAGGGTGCAAAATAGAAAGACCTGCACGCTGGTGTGGTGCTTGCCACATAGGCTTCGATGCTTAAGTTAATAATAAAAGTTGAGTGTAGCAAAGGGTTAGAGTATGAGGAAGAACTTATCATCTGTAGGTTGTAAAATAGAATTTATATGGTGGAGTTCTTAGAGTTTTCCCATTCCCTTTACAAGTTAGGTCAAGAAAAATTGAACCAGGCCAACCGGAAGATGTCGTGGGCCAGGATCGAGCATGATGCACAATCCCTTGAAGGAGTGGGTCTCCTTGGCCTCAGCACCGAGGCCAAAGAGGAAAATTGGGTTTTGGCTCAATTCCTTCCTCCTTTTCTTACTTCTCAGTTTCGATCTTTCGTGTGTGCTTGATTTTGTTCGTTGTTGGGCTCATTTTGCATTGGTCATGCTCTTGATTTCCACTCTCCTAATTGGACTTATCTTTTTGGTCTAAAATTACCCATAGCATTAAATAAGACAATAATTGAATGATACTATCAACTTTTTATTGACAAAGCTTCACATTTTTTTAATGGAATGACAAATTTGAGAATTTTTAATTAATTAAGAGCAAAATTTAGAATTTTAAATTATTAAGAACCAAATTGAGAATTAACTAAAGAAAATGAGGGATCATTTTGTATATTTAGCTTTTTTTTCTTTCTTTTCATTTATGAGTGTCAATAGTTCTTTGGTAGAAAGATGGCCTCATTGAAAAAAATTCACATTAGCGAAACCTAATACTATTTATGACCATTATTTGCTGTAAACTGAAACTCTAAAAAGTAGATGTACTTTTTCTTAGGATAAAAGTTGAGGCACCATTAAATATACAATTTGACAAAAGGTTTCGTTGTATTAATCTAAAAACAGTAGTATGTAGGTGAAGTTGTGAAAACCCATTATATATAAGGAGTATTGTGTAATGTAAAGGGAACTAAGTTTCGAACATAGCTTATTTGAGCAGGCTCTTGATCTCTCGTTTTGCTTCTTCAGGGGAACTGAATTGAATTTAACATTAGAGGAAGATGAAGGTCGCAGTGGTCGGAGCAGGAATCAGCGGCCTGGTTTCGGCGTATGTTCTTGCTACAGCTGGAGTGGAGGTCGTGCTGTTCGAGAAGGAAGACTATTTAGGTGGCCATTCCAAAACTGTTAACTTCGATGGTGTTGATTTGGATCTTGGCGTTATGGTCTTTAATCGAGTAACTCCTCTCTCTCGTCTTTTTCTTTCTAAACAAGAAGAAATTATTTGAGATGATTGGAATAATTTTACTGGTGATTCTATCCCGTTAGATATATGAGAGGAGATTTAAAAATTGCATTTTAAACTTGTGTTGAATGATTATTAAGAAGTATATAAATTTTGAATTTGCATCGAATTAGGGGCACTCACAATATGGCCGGCCACGTGAATAATTTTCTTTAAACTACACGTTTTTTTTTTCTTTTTTTTTGAAAAATATAAGGTTGGTACTAATGACTAATATCTTATGTCAATTGTTTTTCTTTTAAAAAAATTTATTTCTACATTAGTTAACATAAAAATATAGGTTAAAATACCATTTTGGTCCTTGTATTTTGGACTTTGTTCTATTTTGGTCTCTATACTTTTAAATGTCCAATTTTAGTCCATGTACTTTCAATAAAGCTTAAAATTAGTCCTTATGACAAGTTTGAAGTTAATTTTTATCAAAATTGGTTAAATAATAATAATAATTTTAATACAAGAAAATACACCATGTAAACATACTTCCAAAATTTATAGAGGAAAAACTAATAGAGACTAACTTTTTTTAAGAAAATTAAACATAAACTAATAGTAGGGACCAATTTTAAACTTTATTGAAAGTATAGGGACTAAACTTGGACATTTGAAAGTACATGGATTAAAATGGAATAAAGCTCAAAATACATGTACCAAAATGATATTTTAACCAAAACTATACTTTCAAATTAAATAGTATTTATCCATTTCTTTTAATTTTATTTTTAACATTTTCTTTTAATTTAATTATTATGCATCAAGTTTAAAAAATAAAATTTAGAAATGATTTTAACGGGTTTTTTTTTAGCTCAATAACATTTGGAGATGAGAGATTCGAACCTCTGACCTCTTGGTTATATCGATATTTATAACTTTTTATAATAGTATCTATTGACATATTTTAAAGTTAGTGTTAAAATATTTGATCCCTCTTATATGTGAACTAAAATGTATGATTCTAATGGTTTATACTTCAATTTTCGAAGTGGAGTGTATTGCATGGATTATTATTCCTTTTAGAATTGAACAGGTAACATATCCAAATATGATGGAGTTTTTTGACGAATTGGGAGTTGAAATGGAAACGTCAGACATGTCCTTCTCAGTCAGTTTAGACAAAGGACAAGGTTGTGAATGGGGCAGTCGAAATGGCCTCTCAAGTGTTTTTGCGCAAAAGAAGAACATTCTAAATCCATGTTTCTGGCAAATGATTCAAGAGATAATCAAATTCAAGGACGATGTTACCAAGTACGTCTTACCAATTTTAGCCCTAAATTCTATTTGAAACTAAAAATCATGATGGTTATGCATGCAGTTATCTTGAAGTTATGGAGAATAATCCAGATGTTGATCGAAATGAAACATTGGGGCAATTTATCAAGTTGAGAGGCTACTCGGAACTATTTCAAAAGGCTTATCTTGTGAGCATGGATTCTTTAACTTTTTCCTTAGAGACCAAAGATGTCTTTCAATATTCTATATATTTCTCATGTTCCTTCTCTAGGTTCCAATGTGTGGTTCAATTTGGTCCTGCCCTTCAGAAGAAGTACTAAACTTTTCAGCTTTCTTGGTTTTTTCCCTTTGTCGAAATCATTACGCACTTCAGGTGTTGCATTTTTCATCATTTTTCGTGTCATGTCAAGACCTAATTTCAGTTCCTCATATGGGCTATGCCTTTTTTTTTTTTTTTTTTTGAGTTCGATTTGGAACATGCTATTGATCTTTCTCCAATTTCGTTGTTCTTCTAATTTGCAGTTATTTAACCGTCCACAATGGCTTACTTTTAAGTGGAGTTCACATTCTTATGTAAAGAAGGTAATCATACCTAAAATAGTGAAATATATGTAGGAGAAATTTTGTTTTTGATTTGAAATTCTAGTGAATTGGAATATGTGAATCTGTAATTCACATACGCACTAAAACCTCCAAATCGATTTGATTTTAACTTTAAAGTTTACGAAATGCACAAATTGAGTTAAGAAAAAGAAAAAGAATTGGTTGAACATTTGTCCTAACAGCCTTATTATTGAATCAATTTAGAGGTTTTAGCGTGAATTATGAGTTCACATATCTAATGGATTCCTAATTCCAATTTACTAGGGTATTAATGTTTATGGAACTATACTTAAAAGAATTGGTTAAACATTTGTCCTAACAGCCTTATTATTGGTGTATATATTGTTTTAACAAGTGAATGTATATAATAATCAGGTTCAAGAAGTACTAGAGAGTCAAGGATGTCGAATAAAAATTTCTCACGAAGTTTGTTCTATCTCAACAACTGATGAAGGCTAGTAGTTGAATATGGATGAAAGATGTTCCAACTCTTTTCTGTTTCTTTCCTTCTTTTCCCCCTCCTCTTTTTCCATGTCATTTGGAAATTTTTATTTTGAAATCAAGATTATAACATATTGATTCTTAACATTCTATATCGCTATTTATTAGGGTGCATTGTAAGGTGTGGAGATGGTTTTCAAGAAATGTATGATGCGTGTGTCATAGCAACACATGCTCCCGATACTTTAAGAATATTAGGAAATGAGGCAACATATGAAGAAGTACGAATACTTGGGGCTTTTCAATATGTTTATAGGTACCTTTGTTTTCTCATCTTAAATTTTATTTTTAGCTATATGCACCACACCTTAATCTTAGAGTACATTTATAACATATAATATTTTGCTAGAATCGAGGACGCCAAGAACGATCCTATATAGCTATTTCTCTTTTGTTTTTTTTTTTTTTAAGTTCAACAATTGCAAGATGAGGAATTGAACCATTGACCTTTACGATGGTAATTGGTGCCTTATTCTCCTCTAGATGATTTTTCATGAGTTGTACTCAAGTTGGGTCACTGACCATTTGCTGAACTTATTGTGGTCATTACCCTTCTCTAAATACACTTCTTATCTCATCCTCCCTTGAAATGTAAGAGTAAGAACTATTGTGAAGTGTTATAAAGAATAATAGATAATCATTGTGTTAAAACAGAAGCAAACGATAAACAAGAAACACAGAAAGAATAAAAACGACACACAGACTTACGTGGTTCACTAACGATGTGTTAGCTATGTCCACGGGCAGAGGGAGAGATAATTTTTATTATCTTGAGGAGAAACTGAATACAAAATATAGAGATATCTCAAATAAGAGTTTAGAGGGTTTAACTTTGTAGAGATCATTATAATGGACAAATTTGGTTTCAAATTACTGTGCAATATTGATATAATATATTGAGCTCTCGAGCCTTCCCTCTCTCTTTTAGAATATTAAAATTTTAATAAGGAGTGCAAATTTAAACCGTTGACTAAAAAAGTTATTAATATCTTTTACCAGTTAAATTATGTTCATGTCGACAGTTTTGCAACTTTAATGAACTTTCTTACTTTTTTCTTCTAAAGATTATGAATAATTGAAATTATATAATGATGGCCCTTAAATAGTTGCATTAAAATGCATAATCATTTTTTCTATATTGGCAGTGATATTTTTCTTCACCGTGACAAAAATTTCATGCCGCTAAACCCAACAGTATGGAGTGCATGGAACTTTCTAGGAAATAGCAATAATAAAGTATGTTTGACATACTGGCTCAATTTACTCCAGGTTAGTACTATAATTCCGGCCTCTTAAAAATATTTGACGACATATCATATAATTAAATTGGAGAAACCTAGATTTATATGCATTGTTCAAGTAGAAACAAGTCATAAAAGAAAATATTGGGTTGAATAAATGCAACGTAGATGAATTTCTCTGTAAATTAAGTAAAGTTGTGATATACTTTTTGAAGTTGCAAGAAAGAATTCTCTTATCGAAAGTATCTTGAAGGAAGAGAAGGCATTGGAGATGAAAAAACTACTTATATCACTTTTTTTTTTAATTATTATTATTATTATGAATTTGCAGAATCTTGGTGAAACAGATCCTCCCTTTCTTGTAACTCTCAATCCAGAAGAAGAGCCAAAACATGTGTTGTTTAAGTGGTCAACTGGCCATCCAGTCCCATCTGTTGCAGCATTAAAAGCTTCAAATGAAATCTGTAGCATTCAAGGAAAAAGACGAATCTGGTTTTGTGGAGCATATCAAGGTGAGATTTATTGCTTCAAAAGTTCAAGAAAAAGTTGACTTTTTTTTTAAAAAAATTATTTTTTGTGAATAAAGAGGATAATCCGATAGAATCATGTCATGTTATAACAGAAAAATTTCTAATACTACGGGAATACCATATTCTCATTGTTCATACTATGTTTTTTAGTTTACAAATAGTTTTTTAATGTTGGTGGACCCTACATAATTTTTAAAAAGATGTTGACGTGGCGAACAATAAATGAGAGTAGTATGGAAATTTTTTTCATATAGTACTATAATTTTTTTCCTGTTATAACTAATTTATTTTGAGAGACAGGAAGTAGTATACCTTGAGATAAGTAAAATGAAAATGCTAACCAATCTAATTGATCAAAAAAAAAAAAAAACCAATCTAATTAATTATATATTCTATACATATTATTTTAGATTAAACATATATGAGTCTTGATTTTTTTTAAAAAAAGGAAAAAGACATATATGAGCCTCACAATAAGGGTAGTGAACATCAGATTAGGCCTATGTTTTTATAACGAGTTATTTTTGTGATTACATTTATCTTATTAATTTTTTTTTTATAAAAATTTTCTACGAATCCATCTGTACACATGCATATCTTTTCTCACTAATTATCTTTAATTATAGCTACAAATATGATATATGTATTATGTATTTATATGTTGCATTTCATGAAGTCTTGTTTTTGACATGGCTACACTCAATATTATTTTGCTTATTTTCAGGTTATGGCTTTCATGAGGATGGATTAAAGGCAATGACTTCTCTATTTTAATTTTGGACTTTGCATAGAAATCATGTAAAACTAGGTTATTGAAAGGTTGAAGTAAGGGTCATTTTGGAATACTTCTAGTGTAAGCATTTTTTTAAAAAAAAAAAGTTTTAAATAACATTTTTTTTAAAAAAAAGTTTTAAATAACATTTTTTTTGTTGCATTATATTCAAAAGTGATTCTATTAATTCGTTTTTTTTCCTTACTACATATTTTGAAAATTTTCAATTAATCATTTTAAAGTCATTTTTGGATAATATATCTCTCAAATTATTTCTTCAAAAATAAATTTTAAATTAATCCACACTTCTTATTTATTAAGATTTAAAAAAAAAACTTTGATTATTTGAAATCATTCCAAAAGTTATATTAAACACACTTTATATTACTATTTTTTCAGATATGCTTATAGAAAAATTGATTTTGTTCAAAAATCATCTTTTTTAACAAGTAATTCCAAACACTCTATAAATCTCTAGAAGATATCTATGTGCTTTTTTAGATTTCAATAATTTAATTGAAATGAAAGGTAACATAAATGTTTGCAGGCTGGTATTATGACAGCACATAATGTATTGGGAAAAAGTTTCACCCTTCTGAGCAACCCAAAACACATGGTACCTTCTTTGGTAGAAAGAACAGCACGCATTCTTGTCACAAGATTTCTTAGACAATATATATCTGCTGGATCACTAACGTAAGTTAACATGATACTACAATTACATGTTTCTTCTTGTGATTTTGTTAACTATAATCATCCTTCTTTGTATATATATGTTAATATATTGTGTCTAATCTGATGCCTCAGATTTGATTTTAGCAATAGGATAGAAAAAAACTATTTGGCAAGAATTTCAAATTCAAGCTTTTACTGTGATTCAACCCATTCTCACAAATCTAATGCAAAACAGTTTAATGGAGGAAGGGGGCACAATGTTCAACTTTGAAGGAAAGACTAAAGATTTTATTGATCTAAAGGTTTCTTTAAAAGTTCATACTCCTCAATTTTATTGGAAGGTATGTAATTTTATTTCTAATGTTCGTTTTCAGTTAACAATAGGAAGAAAAAAAAAGTTAATGAAATGCTATTCTTCATGAAGTCTATCCTCTTTTTTAAAGTTCCAAATTTCTTTTGGCAGATTATGGTACGAGCTGATTTAGGTCTTGCTGATGCATATATTAATAGAGACTTTTCTTTTGTTGATAAAGATGAAGGTCTTCTTAATCTTTTCATGGTGAGCTCTTAATTTATTTTGCATCCCTAATAAAATCTATTTTGCCTAACCTCAATTTGCATGGATTGTTTCATACTAATTTCTTTTGTATAGATTCTCATTGCTAGCAGAGATACAAATTCTTCTACTACAGAATCAAGGAGGAAAAGGTATATATATGATAATAAGGCCATATGTATTTTGCTAATGTTTACCTTTCTTTCTTTTGGTAAAAATATCACTTATTGTTTTTTAGGGGATGGTGGACACCTCCATTATTCACAGCCAGTATTGCATTTGCCAAATCTTCCTTACAACATGCTTTAAGGCGCAACACTCTTACACAAGCTCGTAGGAACATCTCTCGTCATTATGATTTGGTATTAATAATATTTACTTTTTTTTCTGAAGGATATAAGAAATTAATCCATTTGTCTTTTGATGATAGTGAAGGTCAAAATTCTTAGTTTTGCATTTGATGTTTTTCATTTTCCTTTGGTTAATTTGAATTTATTAGAATTTACAAAGAACGAGAGAAAGAGAGATCAGAGAGAGAGAGAGAGAGAAAAGAAGCTCATTCGTTTTAATTATTTTGTGTAATTTCTTTAACTTTTGGCTGACAAATATTATTGGATTCTTTGTTGTGTTTTAGAGCAACCAACTTTTTTCTTTATTCTTGGATGACACAATGACATACTCCTGTGCTATATTTAAGGTTAGAATTTACATTAAAATATTATATCTTTACACATTTTGTAACCTTTTGAAAGAATAATTGTTCCTTTTTTATTTTGTTTTCTTTTCTTTGTTTTTGTTAATAGACGAAAGATGAAGATCTCAAAGTTGCACAATTGAGAAAAATTTCTCTTCTTATTGAAAAGGTGAGATTTCTACTGGAACTAATTAGTAGTTTAGCTTTCTTTTCATTAGTTATTCTATTTTTTTTAATTATATCTTAATTGTTAGGCAAAAATTAACAAGGACCATCAAGTCCTAGAAATTGGATGTGGTTGGGGAAGCCTATCTATTGAAGTTGTCAAGCAAACTGGCTGTTATTACACTGGCATTACTTTGTCTGAGGAACAATTAAAATATGCTGAGAAGAAAGTTAAAGATATTGGCCTTCAGGTATTAATCAACCTTTCTATAAATGGTTATTATTTGAAACCAATTCTTTGAATTGATAACTTTAGCTTTGATAGATAGTTGTTACTAATATCCTTTTTTGCAATAAATGATCTCCATTTTAAGTGATTGTGGCTCTTTTTACTACTCCATATAATTGTATCCATGATATAAAATGACTTATAGTCACACCTCTCTTTTATATGTAAATTATTAGTTAAATTACAAGTTTAGTCCCTAAACTTTACTTTAAAAACGTCTGATAGGTCATTGAATTTTTAATTTTGTGTCTAAAAGGTTTATGAACTTTAAAAATGTCTAATAGATCCTTGAACTTTCAATTTTGTGTCTAATAAAGTCTTTGATTTATTTAAAATTTTTTAAAATTAACATATTTATTAGATATAAAATTGAATTTTATGCTCAATATATCTTTTAATTTTGTGTCTAGAAGAGGTTCATGAATTTTAAAAAATGTCAAATAGGTCAAGGTCTTGTTCGACACAAAATTGAAAGTTTAGGGAGATCTATTGGACACAAAGTTGAAAGTTTTAAGGATGATCTATTAGACATTTTTTAAAGTTCAGAGACCTATTAGATACAAAAGTGAAAGTTCAAGAATTATTAGACAATTTTTAAAGTTTAGGGACCAAATAGACATAAACATGGAAGTTTAGGGACTAAACTTATATTTAACCTATATTATTTTATGAGTGAAGGTCTAGTAAAAGAATACAAAATCATTTGTGCTCATCTGGATCTTGAAAATTAAATAACACATGTTCCTTTCCAAACATATGAATGAATATATCATTATCACTTAAATTTGCTCTTTCAAAGCCTAATTAAGTAATCATTTCTTGTTTAACCTTGTTTCTAGGATCACATCAGGTTTCTTCTTTGTGACTATCGACAATTGTCTAGTATGAAGAAATATGATAGGGTTATATCATGGTGAGTCGTGTGAGATAAAGGAAGTTGTGATATAGCTCCATATAATTAGTGCTAATTAAGTACATATATGATAATTATTTTTTGTGTTCCAGTGAGATGATAGAAGCTGTTGGCCACGAATTCATGGAAATTTTTTTTCGTTCTTGTGAATCAGTATTAGCAGAAAATGGTCTTTTTGTTCTACAGGTTATAAAAGTTTTATGATTAAATTACAAATTTGATCCCTATAGTTTTGAGAAAGTAAGAGTTTAGTCCCTATAGCTTTAAATGTTAGAATTAGTTCATATGGTTTGATAAAACCCTCATAAATAGTCCACATGGTAGATACTATTTATAAAGATTTTATCAAACCATCGAGACTATTTATGAGATTTTATCAAACTATAAGAACGAAATTTTAACTTTTAAAATCGTAGAATATTCTAACTTTTTTTTCAAATCATAGGGACCAAATTTGAAATTTAACCAAGTTTTATTTATTTTATAAAATAAGGAAAAAATCAGTTGCTACTATATGTATCCAATGACTATGTATACGACAAAATCATGCTAACTAAAATGTCTTGGGGTCATATTATTTAATTCTTTAATTAGTTCACATCCATACAGGAAGAGCGTTATGATGACCATCGACTAAGTCCAGATTTTATGAAGGAAATATTTCCAGGAGGATGCCTACCATCATTAAGTAGAATAACAACAGCCATGGCTGCTGCATCTAGACTTTGGTAAATTAGCTCTATCAATAGTAATTTTACTACTTTTTTTCTTCTTGATCAAAAAGACTAACTAAATTAGTTCCTTATTTGTAGCGTGGAACACTTGGAGAATATTGGAATTCATTACTATCAAACATTGAGGTGTTGGAGAAAGAATTTTCTGAACAATAAGAGGTAAGAAACTGTGCTCATGTCATATTTTGGAAAAAAACTATCAAATAATTGCTATAATTATAAATGTGTTTCAAATTGAAGTTCAATCTCTAAGGCCATTGTAAATTATATGTTTCAGCAAAATACTCGAGCTTGGTTTTGATGAAAGCTTCATACGTACTTGGATATACTATTTTGACTACTGTTCTGCTGGTTTCAAATCACACACCATTGGAGATTATCAGGTATACAATCCTACAATATTTAGTCGTATCTGTTGTATATACATATACTTAGATTCAATTGGCATGGAACAATAAATCATAATTCTAATTTTTGTGACAGATTGTGTTTTCGAGGCCGGGAAATATTGCAGCATTCGACAATCCCTATCAAGGAATAGCTTCAGCATATTGAATTAATTTTAATTGGACATCGAAATCAAAGTCGACATGTTTGACATTTCTTCCATTTTGTGGGAAAAAAAAACTTGGTAGCCAAGTTTGATACGTTATTTTGTTAATGAATAATTACTTGTAGTATGACAATTTTTTTCATCAAGTGTGGATCTGTCAAATCATTCTATTCAGTTTCCAAAATCGAAGAGGAAATTGAAAAAAGTTATATTCTACACTTAGGGCGTTCACCTATCTATAATCGTAATCAATCAAATGCAATTTGAAATTGTGAGTCTCACATGATTACAATTGATGATGTTTACCCGCAATGGAAATCAATTGTGGGTCTCACATAACTCCATCATGTAATCTAATTACATCCTAAATGATATGTTATCTAATTACCCTTGAATGTTAATTATGTGAGACTCACCCATCTTTCTGGCATACTTCCCACCATTTGCTCTTTCTCTCTTCTAACCTCCACGATTATTTGTTCTTTCTCCTTCCTCTCCTTTCCTTTTTCTTCTTTCTTTTCCTAAAATTTGTTCAGGTTGATAAAAAGCATTATAACGCATAATTATTTGTATGGCTTTATTAAAAAAATTCTTATTAGTTTTCTGGACCATTGTTTTGCCAATGGCGAAAAGCTTTCGTGGGCAAAACTTTCTGGTCTCACATCTTTAGTTGGAGACTTGCATTTTATCGACATCGAGATCAATATTTTTTTATCTATAGTTTCGAGATCAATATTTTTTTATGCGTGAGTTTTGGCCATACCATATTTTTATCTATTTTGATCGAGATCGATATTTGGTACAATATTTACAAACGAGAATGAGGATCTGTTATCATTTTTTGATATTTTTTTACCAGTCATTTTTGGTTTGGTCTGTTATAAAAAATCATTTTAGAATAAATTAAATAATATTATTTTATCAAATCAAAATAACGATATATATATATATATTTTAATATTTATATCAAGATTTGTGTGTTTTACCATATTGAAATTTGAATATGAATTAGATGAGTGAAATTTAGAATAATTACTATTTTATTTTATAACATCCTACTTTTTTTAATTTTAAATTTGGGTGCTAAAATTTCTTCAAGTATAAAAATTTGAATAAGTAGATAAAATTGAAGAAGGGCATCTTTAATTTTGGTAGTATAGTTACTGCATTTTAATTAATTATAAATATACAAGAGCATTATGGTAATCATATCTATTTCATTCTAATTTCAGAGGTACGCAAATTAAGCAGAATCAATCATAATTCCATTGCGTTTCATCCCAATTACCTTTGCGACACAATCTCATTACGATTGCGCCCAAATTCATTACAGTTTAGTAAACACGCCCTTAACATCTTATCACAATTGCTCGCATGACTTTTTGAAATAATAAATGTAACGACCGACACTTTTAAGTATTAATTAAGGCTTTAATTTTGAAATTTAAAATTTATTGTAAGGTCAATTTCATGCTTAATGTTGTGTTAGAATTTAATTTTGGAATTTAGCATATTGGAAATTTGGGAATTAGAGGGTAGAATGGGAAGAAAGAAGGAAAAATGAGATTTAATTGGTGTTTAGGGCATTCTTGTAAATTAAGAGACATTTAGCCAAGCCCAAGCCCATGTTTAAGCCAAGCCTTATTATCTATCTCTGTTATTTTAATCGGCACGCAGCCCTAGGTTCAAGCCAAGCCTCCATCTTCATCTCTTTCTTCTTCCTCCTTGTTCGACAACCTCCATTGAAGCATAAGAAGTTTTTTTCAGCACCTCTCACCACCACCTTAGACCGCCGAGCACCGCCAGCCACGAGCCGCCGCCGCCGCACGCAACCATCGCTCGCCGCCGTCGCACCAGATCTGTGCAGTCCGCCCCGAACGCCGCACCGCAAACCGCCGCACGCCACGCCGCAGCACGCCCCGAGTCGTCACGCGACCACCGCCGTCCCCGAGCAGAAGCCGCCGTGATCCGCCGCTCCCCATCGCTCATCGCCGATCGCCGTCCATGCCGAACGCCGCGTCTTGCTGCAGTTCGATTTCCGGCGAGATTTTCTCTGTTTTTGGGTCGTTTTTCCGGCGATTTTTGGTACTGAACAGCCCCGTTTTGCTTCAGTTTTCACGTGGGTAAGCCTATTCTCGCTGTAATCTCATGATTTTCAAATGGTAGATCTAGTTTTGGACATTATTTTGTTGATTTGGAGGTTGACCCATTGGTTTTGGGCTCCATATTGGAATACCCATTGTAGGTGGAGTTTGGTTTGACAAATAGAATCAAACCATCATTTAAATCGGCAAAGCTCGGGTCTATTTTGGGATCGGAATTAAGGTAAAATTTCCATTCTAAAATCAAGCAAAATTCTTGAGTTTATGCTAGACTTCAATTCTAGAATTTGGATGGTGTTTGAAAAATTATTATCTCCTAATTCTTTTACGAAGTTTGGGAAATGGTTTGGATCTTAGGATGACTTTGGAGTATGAGTTCTTGGGGATAATGGAGTTCTTAAACCCATATCTTAGGGTGATTTTGAGAATTAGAGTTAAAAGTTATGAATGTCAAGCGTGATCTTTTGAAAAATTTTATAGGTGCCAAGGGATTTCGAAATAGGGGTTGGAGGATTTTTCTGAACATTGGCCAAGGTAAGGGACTTTATGCCAGTATGCTTAAATGCAAGTCGGGAACTGAATTGAAAAAAAAAAGAATTTACTTTTGAAATAAAAGGATTTTCATAAATGTTTTAGTTATGATTGTTGATGAATTTTGAAATGCTATGTAAGAAAAATAATTCTCACATGTATGTTCTTATGAGTGTGATGCATGTTATATGATTTATGATATGATGAATGACATGAGAACTTTGTTTTATGTTGCATCATGAAATGCAAAATTGAAAATGCTTTGGGACCTCATGCATACATTATGTTTTCATGATAAAAATGATTTCGAAGGCTGTGGCAATTACCCCCTAACATTATTGATGTACATCTATATGAAAATGAGCCTTACGAGGCTATATGAAAAGGAACCTGAAAAGGTTAAATGAAAAGGAACCTGAAAAGGTTAGATGAAAAGGAAAGGTGAGGTTGGGTTAATTGTCCACTGATAGGACTAACATAGTTATATATTTTCATACTTAAATCATGTTAGTTTAGAGGTTTTAATGTAATTAATTGATAATTTTGTAGGGATTTGAGCATAAGGCATGTTCCGAGAGATTCTACGTTGAATCACGATTCCAACGCATCCAACCGGAGGTCATTCGGACACCTGAGCGAAAAGTTATAGCAAAAATAGCAGTGCTGCGCGCTGGGTAGCGTCTAGACGCTGTCCAGAGCGTCTAGACGCTATCGGCAGTTCCCTGAAGCCTCCCTCGACGCTGCGGAGAGCCCCTATGACGCTGGGAGCGTCTAAACGCTGTCCAGAGCGTCTAGACGCTCGGTCGATTCCTATATATAGACTTTTTCATCCTCTAGGTCATTTGTCTCCGATTTTCAGCCGTCATGAGACCAATTTAGGCTTTCTCCTCTCTGTTTTTCAGTAGTTTAGGATAGATTAGGAGTTTTTCATCAAACCATGGTGTCGAATCGAGCTCGTTTGCACTCGAAGTTTTCTATGGAGATGCTCGGCTAGATTCTGCAATTCCGGTTTAGAGGTCGGTTGTAATTAGTTGCGACATTATGAGGCTTGAACCTTAACTTAGTTTTCTTTCAATTGCAAGTGTTCTTTAATTCCCGTGTTAATTTTATAAGTATGTATTTTGATTAAATTGACGCCTTAATCTCTTTACATGCTTTATTGCTAATCACGATCATGATCCGTAATTGTCATGTTGAATGAACCGGTAGCATTAGAATTATCACATGTGTATGTTTATGGGTTTCCATGATACATGGCTTGCATGTTTAATTCTAGGAATTAAAGAAGCATGTTAATTAGGTGAAAGTTGTTTTACCTGATCGATTGTCTTGGTCGTTCCAAAGTTCGTAATGCCTTTACCTAAATAAATTGAAGCGGTTTCGTAAAGATTTGTTTAGGTAATTAGCGTTAACTTGGCGTTTGTTAGAGTTAATGACCTTAGGGAATTTGCTACTTTTTGGGGTTTCCTAATAAGTTGACCAAGTACTTGCATGGTTAAGATTAAATATTTTGAATGCCTATGATCAATGTTTGCAATTGAATATAACCGCACCTCTGAACTGGAACTTGGTAAGAGTTGATTTTTATCCTTTTCAGCAATTGTTTTATTTTTGTCAATTTTTATTTCCATTTAGTTTGAAAATATTTTCCAAACCCCCCCCCCCCCTTTTTAATTGCTTTCTCATTTGCAAATTTAACTTAAGAAATTAATATTCAGTTCCCTGAGATCGACCCGGTCCACTTAATGCTACAAGTAGCTTAGGATCGGTTTATAAATTTTAATTTGACGAGCCCTCGACAAGCTCGCTTCATCCACATTAAGCCGAAGAGAAAAGTTGAAAGAGAAACGTTTCTGCTATGAAAGGAATTTAGGTCCCACCAAAGGAAAGAAAGAAAATGTTTTCGAAAACTCATTATGTGTGTGTATGCATATCCTGACCCGGTAGTGAGGTCACTTACTGAGTATTGTAAAATACTCACCCTTTTCAAAAATGTTTTTCTTTTCAGGCAAATACAAAGACATATCATACGCGATTGACAAGGCAGTTTGCTGAGAGGGTCATGGGTGACTTTGAAGGTCATGACTTCCGCATTTAGATAGTGTGTTAGTTAAAACATATTTTGTTTAGTAAACAATGTGTTGTGAAACTATTTCAACTGATTGAACATTATAATTCATATTATGTTTTGAAATGATTTTTAAAGGGATCCCGAGCATAAAGATTTTTGGTTGTTTAGCAAAAAGTTTCATTCTTTTTGTCTTTTACCAAAGATTTTAAAATTTCTTCGGCATGCATGTAGTAACGTCCCTAGAAAGTCTAATAGGAAAAGTCGGGTCGTTACAATAAATTCTTGTTCATAACTTTAGGATATGTTTCAATTATACTCCTTCCATTTCTAAAGTTTCATTTTAACTCTTAACCATTGAATTAATTGTTTCAAAACAACAATTTTATTAGTTTTTCCATTTCTAAACTTTAGGATATATTTCAATTATACTCTTTCAATTTCTAAAATTTCATTTTAAGTCTTAACCATTGAATTAATTGTTTCAAAACAACAATTTTATTAGCTTATCCACTTGAAGATGTAAATATGAATTGGTGGTGCACTGTAAAACAAAAAAAAAAAAAAAATCAAAGAGTCTTAGTCACATTTAAAATGACATTATATAATTTGAGGGTAGGGGAACAAATTTGAGGATTCGGGTAAAATATTGTCTTCTTCCTCTCACGATCAAAAGATTTAGTGGGAAACAAAATGTTTTAGGGGTTAAGTAAATCACAAAGGATGGACAAATTTTGGAGTCTCTATATCATGATCAATTGACAAAAATTGATGTTAGGGCATGAATGAGAAGAGGAAGAGACAAGCAAAAGAAAGCTAAATCCAAGTACTCAAAAAAAAAAAAAAAAAAAAACAAAGAAATTTATGACAATTGAACATATCTTACATTGATGATGAAAAATGTCTTCCTTTTCGTCAATCAAACTTTTTCTTGGTTCTCCTAGCTTCCAAAGACCTATGCTTTCAATAGATCCCACTTTCTACAGTTTTTTTTCTTATAAACATATTCCTCCCAAGAAACTTTCTCTCTTGACTACTCTCTACAACAGACGAGACTTTTCCCATGTTTGATGTTTCATAGTCAAAGAGACTGTTGATTTTTACTAGTGCACAACGTTTCTCGAAATATGTGGCTTCTCCTACCATTTCAATCAGAACTCTATGTTCCAAATTTGTTTCCTCCTCTAATTGAGGACGTTTTGAATGTGATTAAAACTTTTCAATTTTTTTAATTTCTCAACACCAAAATACGTCTACATGTGACTTTTATTTTTCAACAAATTCCTAGATCATAGTTATGTCTTCATTTTAATGGGAAAGTTAAGGAAATGATTGTTTTGAAACAATATCGAAGGTTAAGGGTACGGTTAAAATGAAACTTTTGAAATAATAATGGCATAATTGAAACCTAACCTAAACTTCAAGGACATAAATTGAAACATATCACAACTATGACACGTATACCACTTTTTTACAAGTACTTTGTCGTGTCATTTTTCCATCTTCATTTTAATGGAAAAGTTGACATAAAGGTTATTTTGAAACAAATTTAAAGTTTAAGAGTAAAAATGAAACTTTTGAAATTTTGGGAGTATTGTTGAAACTTACCCTAAAGTTCAAGGATATTTTTTTTATAGTTTAACCTACATTTTATTCCTTACAATGTTTTAAATTTTGAGCAACATGTTGAATTATTTTTTACACTTTAGAAAAGGACACATTTTGCCAATTCAAGCATAGATCAGTAATAAGTTACCCATTAAGGGGCTGTTTGAGGCCAGGAGTTGCAGGGAGTAGAAGCTAGTAAGTCTAGGGAGTTAGGAAGTTTGTATTTAGGGTACAGAGTTGTTTAGTCTAGAGTTAGAAAGTATATGATTGGGTGGTGGGTGTACTTTTTACGTTTCTGCTAGCGCACGGGTCAAGTAATATAAAACAGCATTCGTACCGAGTATCGAATCCACAGAGATTGGCTTTTAATTCAATTAATTACCACGAATACTCTCACTTAACTTTATTTAGAGAACCAAAGTCAAAAAAAGATAAACTAACTAACAATAGAAAATAAAAACAGAAAAATAAATGGGAGGCACAAACACGATGGATAACTTGGGAAAGGATCAATTACTAAGTTAACAGACAATTATAAACGAATGGACCTTGAACTCATAAGTCTAGAAGCTCTAAAGACGTGGAATCTCCTCTCGGTCTCCTCCACTCTCAATGTACCAATTAACTAACCTAGGTCTCCCTAGCGCTAGCTAACTCATACAAGGCGTTAAGACTATTCATTACGAACTTCTAATGTTTATTTATTAATTCCGACTGTCACTCCAGTAAATAAACACTAGTTATGCAATTGAGTTACTGTCTAAGCTTCTCTCCTTCGAGTTTTCACGAAGAAAACTAATTGATTAACCAATGCCCAACTAATTAACCTTTATCACCAACTACAATTAATTAGCTATTAATCTCGCTGTCACTCGAATAGTTAATTAATTGCGCATTAAGCTAAACTAAATATCCTCTCTCTAGCTCAACTTAGATATACCTCAATTAATTAGAGAAACAATGGTTAAAAGCATTAAGAAACAATTGCATAAATTATTCATAGCCCTAAAAGCAATAAACATCTATTACTTAAGAAATCAATCCAAAGTTTCCAACAATCAAGCATAAAACAGTGTTTAACAATGAACCAAAGTAAGTAGGATTAAATCACACAAAATCAGTCAATACAACCCAAAAATCTCTACTTTACAGCTACAAAATTAACTATAAATGAAAGAAAAAGGGAAGAAATTGCAAACAAATGGAGATCTCGAGTTTCTGAGGTGTTATCCCAAGAATCCAAGCTCCAAATCTTCAATATTACTTCAATCCGCTCACAAATGCTCCCAAATCCTCTCAAAATAGCATGGAGTTGTGTTTAGGGCATAAACCCTCAGTTTGGCCTCCCAAAATCGAAGAGAAAATGAAGTATTTATAGCAGAGATCGACGCAGATCTGAAAAGCAGCGTTCTGCTGTTATCGTAGTGCCTAGGCGCTGCCTTCTCTGCCTTCCCATTCTGTTTCGGGCTCCGAGATTTTATTTTATTTATTTTATTATTATTTTTTTAAAAGCTTTCAACTTGAAAGTCTTAAACTTGGACTTCCAAAATGAAAACTTTCTTGCCTAACATTTATTAAATTTCTCTTCTATTCTTGAATCTTCAATAAAGCTCTAAAAAAACTCTAATATCCATCAAAGTAATCTCAAATACTCGATTTTGCTCCATTAGCTCGGTTTCTACAAAATCAAGAGAAATACACATCAAAGTTCACTAATTCAATAAAAAACTAGCCAATAATTGGGCATAAATATAGCACTAAATTAATGTTATCATTGGGACAAGGAGTTGCAAGAAGTAGGAGTTCTGAAGTCTGTGTTTAAGGTGCAGATTTGTTAAACCTAGAGTTCTGAAGTTTGAGTTGATTTTAACTTTTTTTCTTGTACAATTTTTTTTTCTACAATTTCTCAAATTTTCAATATTAAAAATTTGTTCCCATGAATTCTAAGATTGAGATTTTTTGTTTTTATTAATTTATGTTATTTTGCAACATTTTTTAAAGAAAAAAAATAATTTTGAACAAAATACCCCACATTCTTTTTTCAATATCTCTCACATTTATTATTCATATGCCTTGGATAGTTTTCAAATAAAAGAGAGTCCTACACTTTTTTTTAAAAAAATATTACGTGTGATTCGGAAAAATTTCAATCCATTAATTTAAAGGAATTCAAATAAACTTCAAGATTTTTATGTTTTTATTCTCTCAATTCTAGAAATAATATAGAATTATTTCCGTCAATCCTAAAATTGAGATTTTAAATTATATTATTTTATGAATATTTTACAATTTTGTTAAAATTTGTTTTCATCAATTTTAAAATTTTAATTTAAGATTTATTTTTCAAGTTTAATAAAATAATTTTGTTTTATATACTTTAAGATTTTATTTTTCTAACTAATCAATGCAATGGATTATCTAAAGTTTGATTAATTTGAAAATAATATATTCTTTGAAGTTTTAAAATAATTAAGTTTAAAATAAAATATCAAATATTTATGCTATTTTAAAATAATTAAGTTCAAAATGAATATATATATTTTTAACACCATTCAAAATGAATATCATATATATTTTTGTTCAGATTACTATATATTTTGGTTATTTATTATAATAATTTTATTTTATTATGCTTGGAAGGAAAAATCGTTTATTTTTTTTATTTTGAATATGATTAATTTGAAAATCAATTTTTTTAATACGTTAATCCTTTTAAATACTATTTTGTTAAATTGTAATATGTGTTAGTTTAAAATATGTTTTTCTTATCTTCAAATCATAAAATTATATAAATTTTTTTAACTATTAATAAAAAAATAAGCAAAAAAAAAGATAAAGATTGTTATTTGTTAAATGTAATTTTTGTTTATACTTAAAAAAAATTGTAGATGACATGAAGAGAAAGTGAGATAGGGAGATTTTTATCAATTAAAAATATTGTTATATAGTACTCTAATTTACATTAAGAATTTCAATTTAAATAATAGTATCATATCTAAAACACTCTTATATAATTTATATTTAAAAAATAAAATTATAGCATAAAAAGAAAATATTTTTATTAAAAATTTATTAAAATAATAGGATAAAATAAAAATATTTTTTAATATTTAATTATTAATTAGTAATAATGATTAGAACATTTATATAAAAGATAAATAAAATTTTTTAAATTAAAAAATATATGTAAAAAAATGGAGTGAGAAAGTAGAGGAGATGAGAGGAGAGAGAGATAGGAGTGATATGAGGTGAAGAAAAAAAGAGATAGGAAAGTTATAGGGCTCACAATGGAGAGTTGAAATATGAGTTAATAAGTTTGTAGGACTCACAGTAAAGAATTAGATGAGGAGTTAATAAGTCTGTGGGGCCCACAATAAGAGTTAAGATATCATTGAGCCAAATAAGGAGTTGGAAGAAGAGTTAATAAGTCTGTGGGGCCCACAATACGAGTTAAAATATCATTGAGCTAAACAAAGAGTTGAGGGAAATTATTAACTCATCCCAACTCCTCACTCCAAATATTCCTTAAGGGAGTGTTTGGCCCACTGACTTGAGTTGGGTTTAAAACCCAACTTCCCCATTTGGTCAATTAACAAATCAACTCTCCACAAAATAACTCAATCCCACCGTTTTGAATAATTAACTATCCACCATTTTGAGTAATTTCATATAGTTTCCATTCTACAAAGTGTTGCTCGTTAACTCTCCCCAACTCAACTCAACTTAACTCAACTCTGTTCAACTCAATTCAACTCTGCGCGCCAAACGCCCCCTAAAAGTTTTAAGATCTTTCTCGAAAAAGAAGTATGAATATTCTTCATGCCTTTTCATTTCTGTACCAATCTGTTTAAGTACAAGACTATTACACGAAAAAGAAAGCAAGGATAAAGCTTAGCCTTAATGGCCAACTGCTACTTGATAGGACCTATAAAGTCCTATTTAATTACACTTATTTCTTGTTAATTAGAAGGATTTTATGTGTTTTATTATTATTTTTTAGGGATTCAAGCAATTCACATGTTTTGAAGAGTTTGCATCATTTCGGAATTAATTCGGACCAAATTGGAGGTGATTCGAGCAACTGAATTTCTATACCAAATTTGACCGGTCATATCATGATATTTAGAGATGAAAATATATTCAAATTTGGTATCAAATCGAATCTTATTGAATTATCTTTCCAACGGTATAAGACTCATTGCATTCCAATAAGTATTATGAAAGTTATGGCATTTTGAGTGATTACTGCTCCTGCTGGAAAACTGCTGTAACCGAGAATATTTTGTGACAATTTCCGTTCCTATTATCTTGCTTCTCAAATTTGGGAATATATCCAAATTAGATATCATTTTAAAGATCTCGGAATTATCTTTCCAACCGTATAAAGATCACATTTATCCAAGATTTGGAGAAAAAGTTATGGGCAAAATAATGAAGACCGCGCAATCTAGAAACTTTCCTTATTTGCAACATTCTGTGTTTGTTTTGAGAATTTAGGGAAGGATTTTCGAGTTTTAGATGTATTTTCCAGCATTTTACAAGAGATAATATTATTTACTTTATTTTAAATATTATTCCCTAATTGTTTTGGGAAAATATCTTTCTAGAATTCAGGGTTTCTTACTTGTGTAAGTTGTCTACTTCAAGGCTATTTAAGCCTTTTTATGGACAGCAAGGGGGGATCTTTTTGGCCTTTTGGCCTAGACGTTTTTAAAGAGTTTTAGACTCATTTTCTCTTTTCTCCTTAGACAATAATGGTATCAAATTTTATCACGATGCTCGGATAAACTTCTGCGATTCCAGTTCAGAGGTCGGTTGTAATCAGTTGCAACATTGTGAGGCTTGAACCTTAACTTAGTTTTCTTTCAATTGCAAGTATTCTTTAATTCTCGTGTTAATTTTATAAGTATGTATTTTGATTAAATTGACGCCTTAATCACTCTACATGTTTTATTGCTAATCATGATCATGATCCGTAATTGTCATGTTGAATGAATCGGTAGCATTGGATTATCACATGTGTATGTTTTGTGGGTTTCCATATTACATGGCTTGCATGTTTAATTCTATGAATTAAAGGAGCATCTTAATTAGATTAAAGTTATTTCATCTAATTAGTTGTCTTGGTCCTTACAAAGCACGTAATGCCTTTATCTAAATAATTTGGAGCAGTTTCGTCAAAAATTGTTTAGGTAATTAGCGTTAACTTAACGTTTGTTAGAGTTAATGACCTTAGGGAAGTTGCTACTTTTTGGAGTTTCCTAATAAGTTGACCAAGTGCTTGCATTGTTAAGTTTAAATATTTTGAGTGTCTGTGATCAATTTTTGCAATTGAGTAGAACTGTACCTTTGGATTGGAATTTGGTAAGATTTGATTTATCTTTCTTTTATTTGCTTATGTTTTATTTTATTAATAAAAAAAAACACAAAATCCCCCTTTTTATTTGTTTTCTCCTTGGCAAATTTAATTTGAGAAATTAATATTCGGTTCCTTGAGATCGACCCGGTCCACTCAATGCTACAAGTAGCTTAGGATCAATTTATAAATTGTAATTTGACGAGCCCTCGACAAGCTCGCTTCACTGCCTCATTTCAAACTTTGCTAAACACTAAGTAGCAGAAATCAAATAAATAAAATAAAGTAAGGAAATAAAGAAAGAAATAAAGACCGGCCAAAGATCAATAATTTAGGAGCCTGTCAATGGGATATTGTGGGGTTGTTATTGATGATCTTATTGTGCAAAATCACTTCCAAACCTATTTTTAATTAATTAAAATCAAATTTTATGGAATGAAATTGCATTTTAAAGTGTAAAATCAAACACTAAGTTGATTGTGAATTATTAAAGACATGTTACGAAGTAATTTTGAACATGACAAAAGTTATTTTGACAATTTCAAAACCACTCCTAAACATGCTCTTAATTGAGAAGAGAATCACAACGGAGGAGAGCAAATTTCAAAGATTGAAAAGACAACTCATAGGCTTTCTAACGTCTGCGCATCAAAATGCTGCTTCAAGATCTGGTTGCTTAAAGGAAAATTTCTAAATTCTACACAAATTATCATTTTAAAGATCAATGGTTCAATCCCTTTGCTCTACGGTTAAAAAAAAAAAAGAAAAGAAAAGAAAAAGAGAGAGAATGGTGAATTTAACTTCTAGTCCCAACGTTAACTAACACAAAGGAGTTATTCGCACAAACACAAAGTGGCTTCGTTCTATAAAAGTTGGAGATTAATTATAGTAATTACTAATTTACGGTTTATCCCTACACAAATATTACCACTGCCAGATAAGTTTTTCTATTCGTATGAATTGAGAAGTTAACTCCATAATTTAAAAAAATATATATTTTAATTCGAAGAGACCGCAAATGTGTTTTATTTAGTTAACTTCTCAAATTAATAAAAAATTAGTCCATGAACATATCACATCATTATTTAATTATTAATTAATTATTAATGTAAATAATAAAGACTACTTGAAATCGAACATAATTGAAAACTTTTTAAATTTGGGAGCTAAAATAGATGCTACTACTGCTACTCAAACTAAATATATAATCTAGCATTGAAATAATAGACGTCAAAAACATATGATCTTGAAAAAAAAGTAATGAGGATTTTAACTTTGACAACGGGCACCGTCCCTCAATTATAAAGATGGGGCTTTGATAGGACCAACATAGTCCTATATTTTTATGCCTAAATCATGTTAGTTTAGAGGTTTTAATATAATTAACTGGTCATTTTGTAGGGATTTGAGCATAAGGCATGTTTCGGGAGATTCTATGTCGAATCATAGTTTCAAAGCATCAAACTGGACGTCATTCGGACACCCGAGTAAAGAGTTAGAGCAAAAATGACCAGTGATGCGCTCTAGGTAGTGTCTAGACGCTGTCCAGAGCATTTAGACGCTTTCGACAGTCCCCTGAAGCCTCTCTCGACGCTACGGAGAGCCCCTGTGACGTTGGGAGCGTCTAGACGCTGTCCAGAGCGTCTAAACGCTCCGTCGATTCTTATAAATAGATTTTTTCGTCATCTACATTTGTCTCCAATTTGCAGCTGTCGTGAGACATTTTTTCAGTTTTTTCCTCCTATTTTTCAATAGTTTAGGATAGATTAGGTAGTTTAGATCATATCTCGGTGTTGGGCAACATCAGTTTGATGGATTGCTAGGCTTTCGATGCCGGTTCGGGATGTAAACTTGGTAATTATGCATTTTGTTGTGAGATTTTGTTATTAATTTTATTTTCCAGCATGTTTTATGGTTTTCAATTCTTGTGATTAATCCTAGCTTGATCTTGTTTAATGGAACTGAGAACTCGTATTAATTTAGAGTTTTGCTTAGCTATGCTAGATATACCCGTAGGTGTCTTCAGTCTCTAGCTTAATTTGAGTAGTAAATAGGTCGGTTGCCACGTCGGTTAGATTAAGTAGAATTGTGTAATCACAAGTACATGGTAGGCCTTAGAATTGTTAGCGCGGGCTTAGTTAATTTAGATCAACCAAGTCTTAATTAATTAACTCGTTTCAACTTATTTTATGTGTTTAATGCATTTAATTAATTAGTTTGATATTGGTCGTGCCAAATTAGTTAATTAAGTTAGAACTAATTGGGCGTTTCTAGATTGGTTTAATTAGGGGAGGCTCCTACGGTGTCTCGAGTAGTTCAGTCGGTCTTAAAACATAGGAAATTGTCTGTTAGGTTAGTTTCAATGATCGATAATTTGCATAACTACCTGTTGATTCGGTGCCCAATGTGAGATCTTTATTTTTACCGCTCTCTGTTTAGTCATTTTGTCTCTATTTTATGCTTAACTTCCCACCAGTCCGTGTCATTAAGAAAATCAATTAATTGAAATCAATTTATTAGGTTCCATGTGGTTCGACCCAGTCCACTATTAATTACTACAAGTAGTTAATTTTAGATCGATATTATTGTATTTGATTGAGCCTTCGACAAGTTCCTTCAGGCTCCACTTCTTAAACAAAGAATACAAAGGTTTCATTCACACCACACATAAACTAGTCTATCATTTAGTTCAGGTTACTATTGAGAGAGAAAATTTCTCTTAAAAATCATGTTTTTGTGCAACTGATCGAATTTAATTATAATCCATTCTTCCCATGGTACAAATTTTGTATATCATTCTTCTCCACCAACAATAAGAAAAGAATTGAATGTTATGATCAACTCTCATATATAGTAATCTCAAGTATACTAATATGAAATAAACAACATTGATAAAAAAAAATGTAATAAAAGATAAAAAAACATAATAACATCATTATTAACTAATACACGGCATAGTTATATTTGTAATTTTGCGCTAAATTATAATTTTCTTTACCTCACTTCATTGGACTTGAGGCAATTAAGGTAAAGACAAGACATAAATTTTATTTTTCTTTAAACTCTTTTTTTAGAGATAAATGTGCAAGAAAAAGAAGAACTTTATATTAGAGGTGATCATTGGTCAGTTGACATCGATTTTGGACTCAAACCGATGCTGACCACTAACATATCGATTTTGATCAGTCGGTGGTCGTCGATTTTGGAAGTGGCTATGAAACCGATCGACCAACTGTTAGGATTTATGCCCTAAAGTCTCGTAATAAATGATTTATTATTTATTAAATAATAATTATTATGATTATTTTATTTGCAATATAACATTATCTATTATATGAAAAATCCAAGCTTATTAATGTAATATTGAACAGTATGTGGTTGACATACGAGATGATCATGTTTAAGAGATAACCTAAAGGGTCTATAATATATGGATAAAAGTTGGGTGTCTTATCTTGATAACACTGTAGACCCCTAAATTTGTCCGATATTTTTTTTTCATCATTTTTATTGATTGTGTGTTCTCTTTCATAATTTAGAATTATTGTTATCTTTAAGAAAAAAAACTAAAAAATATATATATATATATTTTTTGATTGATTCTTTTCCTTTTCCTTTTCTTAGTAGAAAATAAAATAAAATAAAATAAAAGATTGTTTTCTCTTTTCCGTTGTAGAGAGAATAAAATTTTAAAAAGATTAACGCTTAAATCTTTCTTGTATGAAAAAATTATTTGATTTAACCAATTTTTGGAAGGAACCAATTTGGTCAAATATTCTTAAAATCAATTTAATCAATTTCAATCACTTTCAATTATTTGTTCCTTTAAAATTTGGTCTAATTTATTTTTTCCTAAATGAGAATGATTTGATATTTCTATAAATTGAAGGCCAAAGACAAGCTTTCGGGGAGGAGGAGGCCATTGTTTTTCATTTTCTCTCTCTCTCCCCACGTTTTCTCCCTCTCTACCCCAATTCTCATACACTTTTTTTTTCTCACACATTTCCCTATTTTTCTCTCCAACAAAATCTTTTTTTTTTCCTCTTTAAGAGCCATATTTATTTCCTCTCACTCCAACAATTTCTTTTTCTCTCTCCCATGTCTAAATTTTCTCTCTCTCCTTCTCTTTTTTTTTTTCTCCTCCAACACTTTCTCGTTGTTTCATTTACAACAAAAGCTGGCAAGGAAAACAAAGCATTCACAACCATCTTTAATGGTGAGTTTGTCTTATCCCAAATAGGACTTTCATTTGTATGTGTTTGCATATTATTGTTAGGTTTATTCTAGACTAATTTCATATATGCATTATGTATATTTGTAATGTTGAAATTTCATGAATCATGGCTTAAATCCTTATTTGGTTAATTAATTTCACTAATTGTATTTCGATTTAATAGACAATTAAGTATATTATGTCAAATTTCGTTGAGGTATTTTTGGTAACTTCTAATAATTGTATTATGAATTTTTTAGAAAACCTGTTAAATAGCTTCCAATGACGGAACTCAAAATACTTGGGACGCCGATATTTTGGGTTCTTAAGGTGAGAACTCAATTTCTTGGGATGCCAAGATTTGATTTAATATGTGTCTTTTAAACAAACGTATTTAATAAAACTCTTTCCTTTTAAAAACAAAAAAAAAATGTTTGATAAAATATCTTTTCCTAAATTAAGATTTTCAATATATATGTATATTGTGTATAAACCATAGATATTCTAGAGTCTTTGATTCAATAGCCCTAAAAAAAAAAACTTTTCCAATATTGATAGAACTTTTAATTTTCGGAATGCCAACATTGTAAGATTCTTGAGGTGAAAAATCAAAATCTTCGATGCAGATTTGATTTTTTATATGTTCCTAACAAAAAAAAAAGAAAAATATATAAAAAAAAAACATTAAAAAAATTTGTTTATTTTTTTCATTTTTCCTTTATAAGGAAATATGCTTTGTAAAATTTCTTTTTCATAAAAAGTAGTAAAAAAAACATATTTTCATAAAAGACACTTTCATAAAAAGCATTTTCATAAAAGACATTTTTCTTTTAAAAGGAGACTTTGATTTTCTAAATTCATTTCATTGACTTCCTTTTCAAAGTATCAAGTCAAAATTTAAAAAATATTTTTCCATAAAAAGTTCATGTTTTTTTTAAATAGAAAATAATGAAGAGTTTCCTTAAAAAGAATTCTTTTCTCACATATGTTTTTCAAATTAATAAACCAAATATTTTCCTAAAAAAAAACTTTCCTATGATGGAAATTGGAAACTCAAGATGTTGATTCTCCAATAATCTTGAAGTGATGAATGTATTTTGGGATGCCAAATTAAATTCAAATAAACTTTGAATGGCTTTATGCCACTCATACTTATTGTTCATTATTTAATTTTAAAATAGTAATCAATAAAACATGAGACATTTTCTACAAGGGTCGTTTTCATTAAAATAACACAATAAAAGTAAAATTTCGTTCCTTAAACGAGTGTTGTGGGGTGCTAATACCTTTCCCATACACAAATGACCCCCAAACCTAAAATCTTTTACTCGCAGATCATCTTAACACATTTTTGGGTTCCCCAGTCACACCCTCTAAATAAAGACTGTTGGCGACTCCATGTTCCTCCTTTTGGAAATAAAGTTGGCAACTCCGTGTCGCAAACCCGTAGCGACAAACACTATTGATACGACCTACTTATAGGACTTATAAAGTCCTATTTAATCACACTTATTTCTTATTAGTTAGAATAATTTTATGTGTTTTATTATTATTTTTTAGGGGTTCAAACAAAAAGAAATTCAACACAGTAATTTTATGTATTTTATTATTATTTTTTAAGGGTTCAAGCTAAAAGAAATTCAACACAGTGGTAATGAAAAATGCACTTTTCTTAATGAATTTCTTAAGCACACAATTGTGCTTTATATACAGAAAGCTTACACAAAGAAAAAATCATTAGAAAAATGCAGCAGAAGAAACAATTGCAGAGCCAAAGTAAAACCTAACAGCTAGTCCTAAATTAGGCACCATTTTAGCATAAGTTATACAAGGAAGGTGCCTAAATTAGTTTGATTACAAGGTAATAAAAAATAGACAGAAGATAATTAATGAAAGTTTTGACAAACAATAATAATGAAAAATTTCAGTGAGAATTTTGTGTTGCAAGCGCAAAATCAAGGCAGCCAAAGAGGAAGGTATTCAATGGTTTAATTGAAGATTTTCCCAGCTTCATTGACTCTTGATACGTGAGTTGAGATGGCTGAGATCAAGGGCACCACTGCCAACTGTTATGACAGCTTTAATTTTTTTTTTTATAACGAAATAGTCTTAAACTAATTCCTACTATAGTTTTTTTTTTTAAAAAAAAATCTATTTAAAGGTAATAATATATATATATTATTAATCGGGGTGGGGCGGGGAGGGGGAATATATTCCCCGTCCCCGTTTAGCCAACGGGGAAAAAAACCTCCCCGCTCCCTCCCCCATTCTCCGTGTAATCGGGGATTCCCAGCCCCGTTCAGGGCGGGTCCCCGCGGGGTTCGGGCCCCGCGGGTTAAATGGACATCCCTAATTCCTACAACCATCTACGCTACTGTTGTTATCAAAGGGAAAAGTACATTCATCAAAAACTACATGCCTTGATATGTAGATCCTATTTGTTGATGCATCTAAACATCTATATCCTTTGTGAACAGGACTATAGCCTAAGAACACATAAGGGTAGGTTCTTTTTGAAAGCTTATCTTTGTTATAACTTCTTAGGTAAGGAAAACATTTGCAACCAAACACTTTTAAGGAGCTATAATCACGATATTTCCCAAAAAGCCTAAAAAATGGGATTTTCATGTCAAGAACTTTACTAGGCATCCTATTTATGAGATAGATAGCAGTTAAAAAGGCATCCACCCAATATTTGAAGGAACTTTGGACTGAAATAAGAGAATCAAACCTATTTCAACTATGTGTCGATGTTTCCTTTCCACTACACTATTTTGTTGAGGGGTGTGAGGGCAAGAAAACTGATGTAATATTCCGTGTTTTTCAAATAACTGATTGAGAGCATTTGAAGTGAACTCACCACCTCCATCACTTTGGAAAACTTTGATCCTTCTATCAAGATGGTTCTCAACAAGCCTTTGAAACTTAATGAAACAAGACATAAATTCTGATTTTTTCTTTAAGGGATAAATCCAACAATATCGAGAGAAGTCATCTACAAAACTAACATAATATCTAAAGCCTTGACAAGGGACAATGGGAGAAGGGCCCCATAAATCGCAGTGTATCTTTTGCAATGGAAAGAAAGAAACATCTTTACTAGCATTGAAGGGAAGTTTTCAACTTTTGCTCATTTGACAAGAGTCACAAATTGATTCATTACCTTTCCAACTAGTTATATCTAATAGTTGAGATTTATTTAAAAAATTCAAAGTTAAGTCATTAGGATGTCCCATTCTCTTATGCCATATAGTGTATGGGGCTTCATTAGAACTTGACATAGCACTGAAGGCCTTGAAAGCCTCATGGTTTTGTTCAACTAAGGCATAAAGTCCTTCTCTTTTAGTTCCCTTGCCCAAGATCGCACCCTGTTTGTCCTTTATCAAAAAACTAGTAGCATTAAAGCATATAGAGCAGTCATTTTCAGTGGTTAATTTACTAATAGGGAGCAAATTTTTAGTTATCTCAGGTACAATAAGCACATTGTTAAGTTTCAAGTTATTGGAACCATTTTTAAGCATGCGTTTGCCTATATGTGTGATCTCTAGACCTTTTCCATCTCCTATGTACAATTTTTCATTTCCATTGTAAGGCTTAACACAACATAATTTACCTGAATTGCTCACCACATGAGCTGAAGCGCCCGAATCAGAAAATAGAGTTGAATCAGTTGTTGTGTGTTCGTTTAGAGACTTTGCTGCTAATGTTTGAGGAATATCTCTAGTTTGATAAGAATGGTCGAACCTATTCCAACATTGATGTGCTATGTGGTTGAATTTGCTACAAATATGACATTGAATGTTCATTTCTTTATGTGCAGTTTGCTTGGCTGAAGGTTTAGAATATCGCTTTGGTATGTTGAAATCAGTGAGTTGCTTGGCCGAATGTTGAGAAATCAACTTTTGATTTGATGATTCTACAGTATTAGGTTGTACATGAAAAAATCCTCTACCTTGATTTCCTCCTCTTCCTCGAGTGTTGTAGTTGTGTCCTCTTCCTTTAGGTCCATTTTTCTGACTGAAAAAAAGCTTGATTATGATCACCTTAAGATAGCTCTTTCTCCTCATTTTTGGCTACCAATTGCACTTCATGGTTCCTCAAGGATTGGACAATTTGATTGTAGCTAGGGTAAGGAGCCTTGGACAACATAGCCACTCGAAAATCCTTATATTTGTTCCCTAGCCCTCTTGCCAAATGGAATACTTTGGTAGTTTCATCAAGGGGCTTTTTCATTGCCGCCAACCTGTCACAAATAGATTTAAAGATTTTTAGATATTCTTCAAGGGAGAGACTACCTTTCTTCAAGCTAACCAACACTTCATTGAGATGGATCTCATTTTCTTTTGTCATTGTGAGGAGTTGTTCCTCTAGAGATATCCACACATGATAGGCTGTATCAGTATTTTCTATCATGCTAAGGATTTCTTCAGTGATGGTCCCTAAGAGCCAAGACACTAAAAGACCATCATTGTTTCTCCAATTGATATATGGGGGATTTGTTTGCTTTACTCCCTTGTCATCAGAAACTTGCTCTTCTGGTGGCTTGTCTTCAGTGATGTGCCCTTCAATTCCCATGGTTTGAATGAGAGCCAAGACTTGAGATTTCCAAAGAAGATAGTTTTGGGAGTTTAGTTTGATAGAAATCAAGCTGGAACATTGGTGAAAAAGTTGCTTCCAATCTGGGGTGAATGTAAAGAAGGAGTTCAACATCATACTATCCGAGAGAATAGTCTTTGCAACAGCCATTCAATCTTGCATTGTCATCCTTGGGATCGCCTTTAGTTTTGCATATAGCTCGTCCACGCTGGCCCTTTTAAAATATTGACTAGGTGGTTGGGTCGCTAGGGTGATTGTTGGAGTGGTTGTTGGGGTGGTTGGATTGATGGGGTGTTTGGGTATGCCGAGGTGGTTGCCGGTGGTGATTGCACGGTGGTCAAGTCGTCAGAATGGTTGTTGGGTGGTTTTCAGCAGTAGTTGTCGGGTCACTGGAGTCGTCATCAGGGTGGTCATGTCGCCGGAGTGGTCGCTGGGTGGTTGTGGCAGTGGTTAGGTTGTTGGAGTAGCCAGAGTGGTCACCAGGTGGTCGTCAACAGTAGTTTTGGGTGGTTGGGTTACCAGGTCGTCGGGGTAATCGTCGAAGTAGTCATTAGGGTGGTCAGATCACGGAGTGTTCACTAGGTGGTTGTCTACAGTGGTTGCTAGATGGTCAGGTTTTCGAGGTGATCATCAACTATGGTTGTCGGGTGATCGGGTCATTGAAGTGGTTGTCAAGTGGTTGTTGTCGGTGGTTCGGGCAAGTCTGGTTGTTTGAGTGGTTGGGTTATCGGGGTGTCGAGTTGTTGGGATGGTCGAGTCGTAGGGGTAATCGTCAAACTGGTCTCTCGAGTTCTCATCGCAGTGGTTATTTGAGGTAATCGTCAGGGGTGGTCGGGTCACCGTTGTGGTCGTCGGAGTTGTCGTTATCGGTGGTTGTCGGGTGGTCACCGGAGTTGTCATCAGAGTTGTTGTCGAAGTAGTCGGAGGTGATCGTTAGCGGTGGTCTCTAGAGTTCTCATCGCAGTGGTCGTCGGAGGTAATCGTTAGCGGTGGTCGGGTCGCCAATGTGGTCTTCGAAGTTGTCATCGGAGTGTCGCCGGAGTTGTCATCGGAGTGGTCGCCGGAGTTGTCATCGGAGTGGTCGCCGGAGTTGTTGTCGGAGTGGTCGCCGAAAATGAAAAATGGAAAATGGAAAATGGAAGAGGAAAACATGGCACAAACCCCATGGGGTTGCATTGTTGTAACCCATGGAGTTGTGTTTCAAAACCAAGGGTTTTGAAACACCTTGTGCCAAACATGGTTTTGGGTTTGGAACCCAAACCCATCCCAACCCAAACCCATGGGCCAAACGGCCCCTTAATCAACTGTAAAGCATTGCTGGCAAAAATATATAAATGCATCGTCAACAATTGTCTTTAGTTTGTAGATCCAAAAATTTATATTAAGATTAAGAGGGACACACATTTTTATAAAGAAATTTTAGACGTATTTTTTTTTAGATAAAGGATAATTTTAAACTAATTGATATGTATTGCTATTAGTTTTTTCAATTAGAAATAAGACTGATTTCTCTATATAAATATGCAAGAATTGGAAATGAAAGTTTAAATGTTAACCATTTACTAAAAGTTAAAAAAATATTTTAAAACAAATATGATTTTTCTTTGGTTGAAAAAATATACTTTGATGAAATCAGCAAAAACAGGTGATTCAAGAATTTGATCCCAGATGTGATACACATCCAAAAGGAGAGGTTAAGCTCATCTACCAACAAAAGAAGATTCAGTTTTGTGATTTAAGACAAACGATTTATATTAAACTTTCTTGCCACTAAAAACTCCAAATACATATATATAATTTTATAGATTTTGGGGGAATGGCCGGAGTCTACACATAGGTCCGCCTATGCGGTCAAGTCAACTAACTCTAGAGACTATTTAGATTTAGAACTATAATTGCAAACCTCAATGACTAAAGTGTTTGCTTTTGAAACTTTAGAAATCAGATAGACACTAAACCTAAATCTTATAGGCCAAAAGTATAATTTACCCTATCTTTAAAGAGTTGTACATTTATCACAATTTTCTAAAATAAAAAAAAATTACAATTTATTCCCACTGTTAAAATTTATTAATAGAGAACTATAATTGCAAACCTCAATGACTAAGGCCACGTTTGCTAACCATTTGGTTTTTGGTTTTTGGTTTTTGAAAATTAAGCTTGTTTTCTCCCAATTTCTCTACCATGGTTTTCATCTCCCTTAAGGAATCATTTGAATTCTTAGCCAAATTCTAAAAACAAAGACAAGTTTTTAAAAACTACTCTTTTTAGTTTTCAAAACATGGCTTGGTTTTTGAAAACATAGGTAAAAAATAGATAACAAAATAAGTAAATCCATGGATTGGAGTAGTATTTATAGGCTTAATTTTCAAAAACTATAAACTAAAAACCAAATGGTTATCAAACGGGGCCTAAAGTGTTTGCTTTTGAAACTTCAGAAATCAGATAGACACTAAACCTAAATCTTATAGGCCAAAAGTATAATTTACCCTATCTTTAAAGAGTTGTACATTTATCACAACTTTCTAAAATAAAAAAAAAATTACAATTTATTCCCACTGTTAAAATTTATTGATAGATTTGGTTGAAAACTAAAATATTCATCTAATTACGCCACCAAAATGATGTTTTCTTTTTGTCTTAAAAAAAGATAATGTTTTGTTTTAGGAAAATAATGGATAAAATATGAACACTGCTAAAATGGAAGGGCTAAATATACCAAGTAGTCCTGATCTTTTAGGTAATTTTCAATTTGGTCCTTTATATTTTCAAATTCTCAATTTCATATATCATTAATATATTAAAAATTCATATTAGGCCCTTTTTGTAAGAAAATCAATTAAAATTTGTTAGTAGAATTGCCTGTGTTATTAAATTGTTGTTTTATTAATATATTTAGACAGATGAGCAAGCTACTAGAAAAAAAAATAGACTTTGGTAATGAATTGGTGAGATTTTGATGATGAGCAGGTTGATTTTATGTGTCAAATTAAAGTAGCATTTGAGTGATATGTTTATGTGTCCAAATATGTTAACAAAGCAATAATCCAATAATGCATCAACTTTTTATTTACAATTTTAATAATTGTTTTTACAAAATGACCTAATTGAAAATTTTAATCAATACATTAAGAGTAAAATTACAAATTTCAAAGAATTAAAGACTAAATTGAGAATTACAAGACATTAGGGATCTTTTGGTATATTTAGCTAAAATTTAACTGCAAAATGAAAATATAAAATTTACCTTCAAATTTGATATTTTGATATTTATCGATCTGATTTAAGAAAACTAAAAAAAATTATAAATGAATTAAAAAAAGGAGAGGGACAAAATGGGAAGAGAAAATTCTCTCCATATCTTTTATATATAATATATAGGTTGAATTTATATCCAATTGTTTGATTGGTTGTTTTCCCCTTGAATTGTTTGATTGGTTAAACTTATGTGAAATCACTAAAATCCATAAATTACCCCATATTTTAAGACTATTACCATGTGGTTAGGTTAAATTATATATTCTATTTTGTGCCTATACTTTATGAATATTATACTTGATTAGTATTTTAACTTTTAAGACATTCTTAATTAGGTCTCTCTAGCACTTAAAAAAAAAAGTCTCTGCAATTTTTAAACTTGTTTTTTACCCATGCTGTTAACCCTAATTTATAAAGTGCATATGTGACTTTATTTCATGAAGTTTAAATGGGATGATGTATATTTCATTGATGTTAATCTAACATCTTACTAGATGAATTAAATATGGCATTTCGACTCCATTTGATAATGATTTCGTTTTTTGTTTTTTCTGTTTTTTAAATTTTATACTTATTTTCTCACTATTTCTTTACCAAGATTTTAGTCTTTCTTAAATAGACATTTGAATTATTCTTAGTTAAATTTCAAAAATAAAAATAAGTTTTTTAAAACTACTTTTCTTAATTTTCAAAACTTGGCTTAGATTTTGAAAACATATTTAGAAAATAGATAACAAAACAATAAACTCACAAGTAGAAATAGTGTTTATAAACTTAATTTTTAAAAACCAAAAACCAAAAACTAAGTTTGATAACCATTTGGTTTTTGATTTTTGGTTTTTAAAAATTAAGCTTATAAATACTACTTCCACTTACGGGTTTCCTTGTTTATTCATCTACTTTTTATATATGTTTTCAAAAATCATGCCAAAATTTGAAAACTAAAAAAAGTAGTTTTCAAAAACATATTTTTGTTTTTTAAATTTAGCTAAGAATTCAGATATTTTCTTAAGAAAGATAAAATTCATTGTAGAGAAATAATGAGAAAATAAGCACAATTTCTAAAAACTAAAAACCAAAAACTAAGGCCCCGTTTGATTACCATTTAGTTTTTAAAAATTAAACCTATAAATACTACTTTTACCTCTGGGTTTCCTTACTTTGTTATCTACATTTTCCATGTATTTTTAAAAATCAAGCCAAGTTTTGAAAACTGAAAAAAGTAGTTTTTAAATTTTTTTTTTGTTTTTGAAATTTGGCTAAGAATTCAAATGTTTCTATAAGAAAGATGAAACCCGTTGTAGAGAAATTAGGAGAAAACAAACTTAATTTTTAAAACCAAAAAACTAAAAATCAAATGATTATTAAACGGAGCTTAAATAGTGTTGGAAATAATGATTCGTTGTGTATAAGAACTGAGTAACACTAGCAAATTTGATTACAACTTAACTGGCAACAAACAATTACAATGTAAACAATAATACAGACACTGCATGTAATAACAATTTCAAAACTCAAGAATAAAGATAATAAGTAGTCGAGGCACGCTTACAAAGCGCTGTCTTTACTCTGCACGGGTTGCAAGCAGGCTACAGTGATCGTCTCAGCATGATACAACGATTAACTCCGATAGAACAGCAACCTTGAACTACTCGGATCTAGCAGAACTCTTGGATACTTGCTCTCAACTTGACTCAAGATTAAAGAAAAGAAAGATACTCCAAAATGGAATGAGATACTCCAAAAATAAAATTAATATAAACAAAATGAAACATACATAAAAAGTAACTCAATTGTGTAGTTACTTGTAAAGATTCAAATATAATTCACAAATTTAACTTTCAAGTTAAATTTCTAAAAGAAACATTAACACATTTTGAGGTTTGTCAAACCATTTTGAAACCTTTGAATTTCAAGTCAAGTAAAAACAACATAAATGAAACATCAATTAATTTTTGATGTTTCAAACCAACACTTTCTTTCACAATTTACTATAAAATCCAACAATCCCCGACATGAAAGAAGGTTTGAAAATCAAAACAAAATCGTTGAGAGCAAACAAACAAGCTATGCATCAGGATAGGTGTCTTCTGGACTTGAACCTTCCTTAGTGAATATCCATCGAACTTACCGAAGAAATAGTGAGACCAGCTCTAGAACTATCCTTCTCATTGGTAAATTGAGACAACAGACATCACACATAACTCATCTTGTATCTTTGAGTTCTATACGTTTGTGTCCATTTTGGTCCTGGACAAAATCCTGAATTCATGAGAGCTTTAGAGAATATAAGCCATTTTAAAAGTCCTCATAGAAGCGACCCCACTTCTACTCTCATATAGGTGATATTGATTAAGAGTATTCTGTCATTACTCCTCTTGTAAACAAGATATCAACACGACCTTAGCATCAACAGATCACACACTCTACAACATCATATAAATGGGAAGAAACTATAAGTTTCTTAGTGTGTCAATATAAATTATCCAACCAGTTTGCCTATTGAACCTAGATCTTGGGATCTCCAGTCAACTAGGTTAAGTTACCATCAAATAATTTATTTCATAGGCTTTAGCCCCATTTCCCTCGATTTATATGTTACTTGCTCTCTTGACAATCCTTTCGTTAAAAGATATGCAATATTCTCTTTTGATTTCACATAATCAGTGGAAATAATTCCATTAGAGAGCAATTGTCTTATCGAATTATGTCTACGTCTTATATGTCACGACTTCCCATTGTAGACATTATTCTTGGCCCTCATAGAGGCCGCCAAACTGTCACAATAAATACATATTGCGCTTACAGGCTTTGACCATAATGGAATATCTTCAAGAAAACTTCTAAGCCATTCAACTTCTTCTCCAGCTTTATCAAGAGCTATAAACTCTGATTCCATGGTAGAATGTGCTATACGTGTCTGTTTTGAAGATTTCCATGATACAGCTGCTCCACCTAAGGTAAATATATATGCACTGGTTGATTTAGTCTCCATGCTATCAGTAATCCAATTAGCATCACTAAATCCTTCCAATACATGTGGATCCCTCATATAATGCAATCCATAGTCTAGAGTGTACTTCAAGTACCTTAGAACTCTTACTAAAACATTCCAATGATCATGCCCAGGATTGCTGGTGTATCTAGCTAATCTTCCTACTGAATAGGCAATATCAGGTCTTGTACAATTCATTATGTACATTAAGCTACCAACAACTCTAGAGTATTCTAGAGAAGACACACCTTCATCATTGTTCTTTTGTAACTTACAATTTGGATCAAATGGAGTAACAGCTGGTTTACTCTCAAATTGATCAAATTTTCTCAACACTTTCTCTATATAATGAGATTGAGAAAGTATGTATCCACTTGAATTTCTTGTTATACGGATTCCAAGTATAACATCAGCAAGACCAAGGTCTTTCATATCAAAGTTAGATTTCAACATCTTTTTAGTGGAATCAAAGACACTTTTATTTGTGCCCATTATCAACATATCATCCACATACAAGTAAATAATGACACAATGTTGATCTATGGTTTTATCATAGATACATTTATCACAGTCATTTATCTTGAATCCATTCGATAACATAGTGTGATCAAACTTTTCATGCCATTGTTTGCGTGCTTGTTTCAACCCATAAAGAGACTTAACCAGTTTGCAAACTTTATCTTCAAGTCCCTTTACAGCAAACCCTTCAGGTTGTTCCATATATATTTCTTCATCTAAATCTCCATTTAAAAATGCAGTTTTTACATCCATTTGGTGTATTTCCAAAATTTGTAAAGCTGCTATTGCGATTAACATCCTTATAGATGTAATCCTCGTCACTAGAGAATAGGTATCAAAGAAATCTAGCCCTTCTTTTTGACGAAAGCCTTTAGCTACTAAACGGGCTTTGTATTTATCAATAGTGCCATCAGCCTTTAGCTTTCTTTTAAAAATCCATTTACTTCCAATTGGTTTACTTCCAGGAGGTAAATCAACCAATACCCAGGTATTGTTTTGCAAAATGGATTCTATTTCATTATTGATAGCTTCCTTCCAATAAGGTGCATCCGGAGATGACACAACTTCTTGAAAAGTTTGAGGCTCACCTTCAATCATATAAGTTATGAAATCAGGTCCAAAGGAAGTAGTTTTCTTAGCTCTTTTGCTTCTTCTAGGTTCAGACTCAATTCTCTGGTCGTCTTGACCTTTCGAAGAGCTAGCTTCATAATTCCTTTTGACACTACTACTTTTGTGTCTTTCCTCTTTCAAAGGAAATATATCCTCAAAGAATTCAGCTTCAATAGATTCCATAATAGTATTATTGTTAATATCAATTATGTATGATTTAATTACCAGGAATCTATAAGCAGCACTATGCATTGCATAGCCTATAAAAACACAATCAATTGTCTTAGGTCCCAGTTTGGTCCTTTTTGGTAAAGGAACTTGAACCTTTGCTAAACACCCCCACACTTTCAACATTTTATATGAAGGTAACTTTCTATTCCACATTTCATAAGACGACTTATCAGTCTTCTTATGTGGAATTCTGTTTAGAATAAAATTTGCTGTAAGCAAGGGCTCCCCCCACAAATTATGGGGTAAACCTAAACTATTTAACATGCAATTAACCATGTCTTTTAAAGTTCGATTCTTTCTTTCAGCTACACCATTTTGTTGTGGTGTATAAGGTGCTGTAGTTTGATGGATTATACCATTAACTTCACAGACTTCATAAAGTGATGAAGATTCATATTCACCACATCTATCTGATCTAAGCACCTTTACTTTCTTCTCAAGTTGATTTTCAACTTCTACCTTATATGCTTTAAAAACATCTAAGATTTCATCTTTACTATGTAATAAATATACATAACAATATTTACTATAGTCATCAATGAATGTGACAAAATACTTCTTACCGCCTCTTGTAGGGGTAATTTTCATGTCACATACATCACTGTGGATTAAATCAAGAATCTCATTACTTCTTTCCACAGATGAAAATGACTTTCTAGCAAACTTTGATTCAACACAAACTTTACATTTGTGTCTGTTATCAATGTTGAAATTAGGCAATAGTCCTAAATTTACCATTCTATGTAAAGAATGATAATTGACATGCCCCAGCCTAGAATGTCATACATCACACAATCAACAATATAAGCAGAAGAGTTGTTATTATTATTCTTGGGCATTTGTGTCAATACATTCAGTTTGAACATGCCATCATTCAGATAGCCTTTTCCCACATACATACCCCCCTTTGTCATAATAAATTTATCTGACTCAAATACAAGCTTGAACCCATTCTTATTAAGTAGAGTTCCTGACACTAGATTCTTTCGAATCTCTGGCACATGCCACACATCATTGAGGGTAAGTATCTTTCCGGAAGTCCATTTCAGCAGGATCTTACCTTTGCCTTCCACAGAGGCAGTTGAAACATTTCCCATGTATAGCTTATCGCTACCATCTAGCTTCTCATATGAGGTGAACAATGACTTGTCCTTACAAATGTGCTTAGTAGCACCAGTATCAATCCACCAACCTTTGGTGTCAGAAGTCATATTTACCTCAGAAATGACAGTAACTAAATTGTCATTTTCCATAATATTAGCCTGATGGTTTGAGCTTTGTCCCTTTTTGTGTCGACAAGTTGCAGTCATATGGCCACTCTTACCACAAACCCAACAGTTTCCACGAATGCGCTTGTTGACGTCATTCCTTGGTCCAAGATTCACATTTTTCTTCTGGGATTGTTGCTTCTTGGAACGCCTTGAAGCTTCAGCAACATGAGCTTGGCTCCAACTTCTAGTGGAGCTTTGTCTCCTTTTCTATTATCCTCTTCTATGCGGAGTTTAACAGCAAGATTCTCCATGGACAATTCCTTTCGCTTGTGTTTGAGATAGCATTTGAAGTCCTTCCAGGAAGGAGGCAACTTCTCAATCACAGCAGCAACTTGGAATGGTTCACTGATGTTCAATCCTTCACTTTGCAAATCACTAATGATAATTTGCAATTCTTCCATCTGATTGACTACCAATTTGGCATAAATTATCTTATAATCTAAGAATTTTCCTACAAGGAATTTCTTAGTACCAGCATCTTCCAGCTTATATTTCTTGTCTAATGCCTCCCACAATTGCCTTGAAGTATTGTAGGCATTGCAATAGACATTATACAAGGTGTCTTCAAGACCACTCAGTATATAATTGTGGCATAAAAAGTTTGAATGCATCCATGCTTGCTTGGCAGCTTTAGTTTCAGGAGTGACAGCTTCTTGTGGGGTAATTGGGCATTCTTTCTTCAAGATGTGAGCAAGGTTCAGCGTAGTGAGATAAAAGATCATCTTCTGTTGCCATCTTTTGAAGTTTTCTCCCTTGAATTTCTCTGGTTTTTCAGCATGAGTTTTGAGGATGGTCAATCCCATCATGGTAGAAACAGTACCATTAGTGGATGAGTTTGCAACCATTAGTTCAGGTAATTGTCTTCAGATTGTTGGAAATAATGATTCGCTGTGTATAAGAACTGAGTAACACTAGCAAATTTGATTACAACTTAACTGGCAACAAACAATTACAGTGTAAACAATAATACAGACACTGCATGTAATAACAATTTCAAAACTCAAGAATAAAGATAATAAGTAGTCGAGGCATGCTTACAAAGAGCTGTCCTGAAGACAATTATTCGCTCTGCACGGGTTGCAAGCAGGCTACAGTGATCGTCTCAGCAGGATACAACGACTAACTCCGATAGAACAGCAACCTTGAACTACTCGGATCTGGCAGAACTCTTGGATACTTGCTCTCAACTTGACTCAAGATTAAAGAAAAGAAAGAGAGGAGAGAAGAACTCTTCAATTGGAATGAGATACTCCAAAAATAAAATTAATATAAACAAAATGAAACATACATAAAAAGTAACTCAATTGTGTAGTTACTTGTAAAGATTCAAATATAATTCACAAATTTAACTTTTAAGTTAAATTTGTAAAAGAAACATCAACACATTTTGATGTTTCAAACCATTTGAAAACCTTTGAATTTCAAGTCAAGTAACAACAACATAAATGAAACATCAATTCATTTTTGATGTTTCAAACCAACACTTTCTTTCACAATTTACTATACAATCCAACAAATAGTTATCACCTTCGTCATATCTTAAAGTTTGGATTAGATTTTTTTTTTTTAATATAATTATCAACAAACATATTAGTAATAGGAACTAAAAATTATAATACAAAGTCAAAACACATAAATCGAAATTTTAAGTTTGATTGAGTAGACACAATATTCCAAGTACATTAATATTTATGTAATTTGAATTGTCATTGATAAGAAAATCATGATTGACAGATTGTGTTTTCGAGACCTGGTAATGTTACAGTATTCAACAACCCATACCAAGGAATACCTTCAGCATGTTGAACTGGTATATTACTAATCAAGTTATTTGCCTTTTCTTCCATTTTGTTAATGAATAATTGTGGCTTCTGTCACCATTTTTCTTTTATTTTTTTTTAGTACAACCTGTTACCATTTTTCTTCACTGATTGTATTTACCAAATAAATCCATATAAAAATCAAAAGATGTCTCTTAAAATTTAAAAGAGGATTACAACTTCGACAACATTTTTTTTAGGAGACAACGAGTTCATAGGAAAATAAGTGAATCCACAGCTCAAATTCAAAACTTAAGGTTCCGTTGATAACCATTTGGTATTTTATTTTTTGTTTTTAAAAATTAAGCCTTAAATACTACTTTCCACCTATGGATTGTCTTGCTTTATTATCTACTTTTTACCTATGTTTTCAAAAACTAAACCAAGTTTTGAAAACTAAAACATATAAGTTTTGAAAACTTATCTTTATTTTTGAAATTTGGCTAAGAATTCAAATGTTTATTTAAGAACGATGAAACTCATTATAGAGAAATTGAGAGAAAACAAGCTTAATTTTCAAAAACTAAAAACTAAAAACAGTTATCTAATGAGACCTAAGAAATAAAGATGTTGTTGTTTGGAAATATTGGATTTTTTTTTGAATGAAATATTGGAAATTTAAAAAATTGTTACTTGCTTTGATTTTCTAATTCTTTAAAATCCTATATATATATATATATATATATATATCTTATCTTATCTTTTTTTTTTTTTTTGAGTTTTATAAATATCTTATCTTATCTTACTATCTTAAAAAGTGACTAAATTGGGAGAATCATTTTTTTACTATTTTGTCCAAACTCTTATTATTATATAGTTCCATATATGTTCCTCATTTAATTATTTAATATTGTAACTATCTCATCTTCTTTAATTGAATTGATTATTAAAAATTTTGTAACTTTTTCATCTCCTTTAATTGAGTTGATTATTAATAAATTGCTAATCAATTAAAATTAATATAATAATTTGAATGATACTAAAAAAAACTTAAAAGCAAAAGTATACTTTCCAATGAAATAAGAATTTTATTTTGTGCATTTAGATTTTTATTTTGAAGCATTTAGCTTTTGTCAAATATTATTATTATACAATAATATTAAAAAAAAATTGTTCCATATTATCAATTAATATATATATGTGTGTAATATTTTAATTCATAATTAATATTGAAATTGATAAAATAATTTTAAAAAATTACTTAAGAATGTGATAAGTTAGGTTGAGTTATTCATTTATTTTCTATAAATCGATTCTAAAACTTATGACTTTACAGTTGATTATAATTAATAATTAAATTTTAAAATGTTGCAATTTCAAAAGTTTTATAACATTCTTCAACCTCTACTGTTGTATAAGAGTTCTTCCCTATTTTTTTTTCTATAAAACATTGAGTTTCCTCTTCTTTGTTTGTTTTTCTTCCTCCCTCAATTTCTTACTTCGAAATCTCTATACTTAGTATTTGGTGACATAAACTCATTGGAGAGAGGATCCTGAGTATTTAGAGAGAGGTTAGCAATGACAACCTATTACTGCCAGCACATGCAAAAACTAGGTATGCGAATATACAACTTTTGGAAGAATAAACCTTTGTGGCTGGAGAAGATGGTTAAGGAAGATGAATGTCCTTAACTTGTTTTTGTTGTCTTTTATTTTACATGTCCAGCAAGAAATAAAAATAAGGTGGAGTGTAATAGCCCATCACACTTTTTTTTTTTTTTTTTTTTTTTTGTCTCTATGAATTGCAAAGTAACAATTATATATCAATGTTTTCTAAAATAATATATGTTGGTTTGATTTTAAGTACCAATGACAAACAAATATGCTTCAACTAAACTATATCAAACATAGGTATCAATCTCGCTTATATATAGGTATTTTTAGGTTAATTTTTTTTAATATTGTTATTATTGTTGTTCTAAAAGTTTATCCATGATAAAACTCTTTTAATTTAATTATTATACAAAGTTTAATTTTTATCATTTAATATAATTGTTCGTTTTTTTTTAAGAATTGTTCATTAGTTCTTTCTTTTTTTATCATTTAATATCTTTTTCTTTTTTTAAAAAAATAAAAATTATATATATCTTTTTTCTTACGTATTAACTAAAAATAATATTCAATCTCTTTGTAAATAATTCATTTAAAATAATTGAATTTGTCTTATTATGCACTATAATTTGGTAAATTTAATCATTAATACAGAGATTTATTTCTTATAGAAAAAATTTCATTAAAATATTATAAGCAACATGAATTTATGTTTCCTTTCATTAATTATGTTTTATTCTAATGTGATTTGTTTTTGGTGAAAAAATATGATATTTAAATACATATAATTTATAACTAAGACAATTTAATGAGAATATCTTTTTTACAAGAGAAATATTTAGATGTGGAAAATAATAAGAATTAACTTGATAATTTATTAAATCTTATGATACATAAATTCAATTGATAGAAAATTAGATGGGATGAATGAAAATTTAAATGTACTTATAATTATTGATAAATAAATAGAATGTAAAGAGGTAGAATATGAAGAATTTTGTACTCATTTATACAAATTTAAAATGAAGATTTTTTTTAAAATAAAAAATGAGATGTTTAAAAACAATAACAATTAACTTTATAATTTACTAAATCTTACGATAAAAATTATGAAGAATAGAAAACTAGAATTGGTGAATGAAATTTTAAATTCACTATAGTTGTTGATAAATGAGGGGAATAAAATGGTTGAATAAAAAAAAATTGTATTTATTTGTACACATTTAAACAACACTCATAGAGTTAAAGATTGACTTTTGGAATTCAAAACATTTTGCAACTTCTCCATTTCCTACCATAACTACACACATATATTTGGATCATTTTGTTCTTGCGACTATTTCTAATTTCTAAATTTAAATTTGATGCCACTTTTTATTTAATTTTTAATAACCTTAAATGAAAAGAATACAAAAGGTTAGGGATATGAAGAGTTTAAATATGAATTTGCCTATTTATTTATATAAATTAATTCTAAGATTTATGATTTTACATTTTAATTAGAATTAATAATAGAATGTGAAAGTCATATTGGAAACTCAAAAGTTTTGCAACTTATTCATCTACTACAATATTTAAAGACCTCTCTTCTAAATTATTTTCCAACAACAATTTAGTTTCCTCTTCTTTGTCTATTTTTCTTGGTCTCATAGTTTCTTCATTTTATAGTTTTTATATTGGGAATAGTACACTGCGTATCTTCGTTTATATGAATTGCATCAAAGTAGTGTTGTATGTAAGTGGAAGTCATTATATCTTGAAAAGTGGTTTGATCTCAAACATCAATCAAAAGAAAACTTATGTCAAGAAAATTATCTGAAGCAAGTATTAATCCATCGTACATATGCCTTTATAAAAGTCTTCATAGAAGCAACCCCACTTCTACTCTCATATAGGTGATATTGATTAAGAGTATTCTGTCATTACTCCTCTTGTAAACAAGATATCAACACGACCTTAGCATCAACAGATCACACACTCTACAACATCATAGAAATGGGAAGAAACTATAAGTTTCTTAGTGTGTCAATATAAATTATCCAACCAGTTTGCCTATTGAACCTAGATCTTGGGATCTCCAGTCAACTAGGTTAGGTTACCATCAAATAATTTATTTCATAGGCTTTAGCCCCATTTCCCTCGATGTATATGTTACTTGCTCTCTTGACAATCCTTTCGTTAAAAGATCTGCAATATTCTCTTTTGATTTCACATAATCAATGGAAATAATTCCATTAGAGAACAATTGTCTTATCGAATTATGTCTACGTCTTATATGTCACGACTTCCCATTGTAGACATTATTCTTGGCCCTCATAGAGGCCGCCAAACTGTCACAATAAATACATATTGCGCTTACAGGCTTTGACCATAATGGAATATCTTCAAGAAAACTTCTAAGCCATTCAGCTTCTTCTCCAGCTTTATCAAGAGCTATAAACTCTGATTCCATGGTAGAACGTGCTATACACGTATGTTTTGAATATTTCCATGATACAGCTGCTCCACCTAACGTAAATATATACCCACTGGTTGATTTAGTCTCCATGCTATCAGTAATCCAATTAGCATCACTAAATCCTTCCAGTACATGTGGATCCCTCGTATAATGCAATCCATAGTCTAGAGTGTACTTCAAGTACCTTAGAACTCTTACTAAAACATTTCAATGATCATGCCCAGGATTGTTGGTGTATCTAGCTAATCTTCCTACTGAATAGGCAATATCAGGTCTTGTACAATTCATTATGTACATTAAGCTACCAGCAACTCTAGAGTATTCTAGAGAAGGCACACCTTCATCATTGTTCTTCTGTAACTTACAATTTGGATCAAATGGAGTAACAGCTGGTTTACTCTCAAATTGATCAAATTTTCTCAACCCTTTCTCTGTATAAACGTTGTAGTTTTTTTTTTTTAAAATTTTAGTTTTTGCATGAATTTGCATCTTATCAATCTAAGCTAATATCATTTTTTAATGATCTTCTCATACTCTAACCATAGGAAAATAATATTATTATCTTTGTTTTTAGATTTTTTTTTTTATTTTTAAGAAAGTTACAGTTTCTAAGACATGATAAAAAAAACTAAAAAGATGATATTTTAATACACTAAAATTGATTTATATTTTTATACTATCTTATTACTTTTAAAAATACTTTCGTGGTATAAATTTGTGTCAAATTCACAGTTAACTTATTTTCATAAAAGAAAATGATAATATGTTAATTTTTAATTCAACCAAGATAAAATTATATTCTCAAAATAAAATTATATATATATATATATATATATATATATATATATATATATATATATATATATACACACACACACATATATAATGAAAAAAATAGCCTAAAATTTTAATAAACAAAAATTAATTGTTGGAACTGTACTTTGAAATGAATAAAAAATAAAATTTTGTATGAAATTTCAAAGAGTTTGAATATGTAATGTTTTATATTTTCTTTTTTAAAGATTTATCTTTCATTGTAAAATTTTAAATGAGTTGAAATTTCAAAAGTTTTATAACTCTTTCACATTTTCTATACCACTTTATATAAAAGGGGATCTTCTTCCATCATAGTTTCACCAACCACTTAAGCTTCATTTTGAAGGAATTGTATAATGGTGATTGTCTAGGCTATTATGAAGTAAGAGATAAGTAATAAGTATAAGGTTAAATTACAAATTTGGTTCCTATGGTTTGGAGAAAGTTAGAATTTAGTCTCTATGGTTTTAAAAATTAGAAATAGTCCCTACTGTAGGGACTATTTATGAGGTTTTATCAAACTATATGGACGAAATTCTAACTTTTAAAACCATAGGAACTAAATTCTATCTTTTGTCAAACCATAAAGACCAAATTTGTAATTTAACCTAAATATAATTTACTTTCCCAAAAAACAAGGAGGTATATATATATATATATATATATATATATATATATATATATATATATATATATATATATATATATATATATGTAGATATATATATACATATATGTATGTAGATATATATATACATATATGTATGTACATACATATATACATATATACATATATGTATGTACATACATATATACATATATACATATATGTATGTACATACATATATACATATATGTATATATGTATGTACATACATATATACATATATGTATGTACATACATATACACATATATGTATGTACATATATATATACATATATACATATATACATATTATACATATATACATATATGTATATATAGGAAGTTTGCATAGACGACACATCTTAGTTTTCTTATTTGATAGTATTTTTTCTCTTTTACTATTAGGCTAGATTGTTCCTTTTTCTTTTGTTGGTGTTATTATGAAATTAAAAATAAATAAATAAATAAATATACCACATGTGCATCTGCACGTGCTAATAAATTAATATATATAAAAGTTCTAAATTTAGTCTTTATTATGTCGTTGTCGGTTAATTAAACTTTTATTGAAAAAGTGAAGTGAATTATTCTCTAGTTGTTTGATATGGTAGGATATTGAATTCTCAAAATGTTTGGACAGAAAAAAAAATGCTCAAAATATTTTGGAATGATTTTCTTTTGCTTTCCAATTTCTTTCCTTCTCTCCAACTATTGAGAAAGTGTCCCTAACCTTTTTTTTTTTTGTCTTTTTTTCTCTAATTTCTATATGAATAATGTATAACATGTCCAATGTTCACATCTCAATGTGTCACAAACTATGAATTACACGTGGATGGTAATTCACATTCAAATTATCCATGTTTTCTTGTTAATTCATAATTCAATCTAATGCCTAATATCTTGAAAACACTTCAATTCATGAAGATCTTGACATGTCGATATATAGGTTGTTGATGTTGGGGAGAAAATATGCGAAATACAAAAAATAGTATCATGATGTTAATCACAAAACTACAATAATCTCTCATTCCACATGTTAGTAGTCACAAAAATAATAAAAAGCGCAACATTGGAAGTTATACTGGTTCGCCTTATACTTGTAGACTACAATCAATCTTCTGCAACTACATGTTCTACTATAATTGGAGAGTATAAGAAGCCCTCAAACTCGTGCTACAAAATAACCCTTCAATAGTCCAATAAAAACTATTGACTTCTAAGTACTGGAACCCAGTAGCTTGAGATAAACAACAAAGAACAAACCCCTCAATCCGACAAGAGAACACACACTATTCTCTCCAAAATAACTCACTGCCACACAAACACTCTAAAACATACACACACTGTGTATATTTTAATCAAAGAAGTAAGAAAGTCACTCACAGTTCCTTGCTGCAAAACAACACATATATATGTGAACATATGTTGTTGCACAATAAAACCTAATTCCATAAAAGGGCCCAAAAACAAGTGGGTTGAAGCTTGCATCATTCGACTTGGTTTTTCCATCAATGCGTCGTAGCTTCACTTTTGGCTCTAAATCCTAACAATCTCCCACTTGGAGATAAAATAGTGATCTTGCCTCCCATTGCAATGAAAACTTATCATCTTGGAAAACTCTAAGACTGAACTCCCAATACAATAGTTATCTTTTATCTTCTTGGTGAATTTCGAGGCTAAAAAACCTATAAAATCAATAAACTAGCACAATAGGAAACCATTAGCAAATAATTGTGAATCATTTGTGTTTGCCCCGAGGTATGAGCAAGCTATGTGGAGCTATCCTCCAGACGTAAGAGACAGACACATACTCCCATTTCAGCTAAGTGGTAACACCTGACATCTTCTTCCATTTCGAACAATTGTTCCTGAAGAAGATACACTCTGTGAATTGCTTGACTCCTCTATTAAAGCACGCTGCCAAGCTAGAGACTCGACCTTTGACCTTAGCAACTACCTTGGCCTTCTACTTTGATGCCTCCATTCGTCTAGAAGACTTCATCAATTCATTTGAACGTTTGACAATTGGAAGTCCATGATAGCAGTCAACTTTCTGTCTTAAACTTCTGATGGATGCTGAAATGAGTGTGGAATTTTGAAAAAGTATTTAAGGAGTTATTTCAGCTCAGTGCAAGTGCACACTGTCCATAAGTAGTATAAAATAGAAATATTCCAAGTATCAATCCCACAGAGACTATTTGCAAAGTTCAAAGTTAATAAAAAGTGTTTACTAATGAAACCAAAAGTAACTGCTATATAAGTGGAGGATGTGAATGATAATGATAATAAAAACAGTAATAGAAAACATGGAATTAAGTTAAATTCCAACCCTAAGAAATGTTGCTATAAATTGTTCTTGCATAGTCATCATTTTTTACTTTGTACTATGAATCATATTCATCTCCTATTCAACCTTGATTTTAAGCACCTTTAGGAGTCTAAGTAATTTCTCCTATATGTTTATGGACAATTTATCTTAGTTAATTAAGCATACAATCCTTTTGATCCTATAGGGGTGCCTTATGTCTAAGGTTAACAACGAAGTCCTATGTCTTGGCTTTTCTCCTATATTCCTTTTACGAAAGCTGTTTATTGGCCAATCCTTTCAGTATCGAACTCAACATTGCATGATAATTTAAGTGGCCAAGTTAAACTAACATTTAGTTCATAATGAGATGAATAGAAATACAATAATTCATTGAATAAATCACAGTTACAAGCATAAAAGAAATAACAAAAACAATGTAGAAAAGAATAACAATTGACAAATCCTCTAGGTCAAAACCAGTACACACTCAAGGGGAGATCACTCTAAGACTTAGTTCAATCCTTTTTCAAGGTGAACTAAGAAGTAGAAACTAACTCTCACTGGATCTCTCGACTAAACTAGGATTTCTTGAGTGAAGTGGTCGATTTCTTCCAAGGATTTCTTGTCTAAGCTCACTCTCCTTAATCCACCATGATTCATGATATTATATAGGCCTTTGGAGGAGGTTGCTAAATTTCATGCTTTCAATCTTGACTTTTGAACTCTCAAAGTTAAAATAGGGTGGAAGTTGCATAATTAGTTCAAACAGATTTTACCTTGAACTCCTCAATTAATTGAATCTAAGGCAGATTACGAGCGCATAATTTTTACCTTATAAAACTTTGTGGGTGCATAATCTAGACATTTGGCATATTTCTACAAAACAACAAATAGCCATTATTTTTTACCACATGTTGACTCTTTTACCCCTAAACTCACTTAATTATCACCAAATGACTATATCCACGTGACTCATTTATACATGCTTAGGATAACAAAATCACACAAATAAATGCAAAACAAGCATACTTAATCAAGCAATAAGTTGAATTTACAGCCAAATAATCATGATAAACATAGTTTATCAACTTCCCAATTGTTTCTAAACTGATGGATCTTGATCTGACTAGTCGAAATTGGCTATCATTGTTGTTGGTTGAACTGTAACACTAAAACTACTATCTGCAGCTTTTAAAAGACATCCATCGTCTCTTTGATCTTTCGGTAACATTCATCGATATCTGTATAATGTAGATTTGTTGTGGCCAACTACCATCACTTGGGATCCTAAATTGAGTTTACATTGGCGACTGCCAAACTCACACCTGTAACTCTCATCATCCAACTTGCCAGTAGAGATGAGATTCATCTTAATACTTGGCACAAATCAACCATCGTGCAACACTAGATGATCTCCACACCTTATCTTCAGACTGACATCCTCAATCCCACTAGTTTTGGAGGGTTCTACCATTCTCCATTCTCACTAGGCCATGATATTCTCTAGTGAAGGATGTGAAAAGACTCTTATACAAAGCTATGTATACAAAAGTTGCACTGTCTAACATCCATTCCTATGAGTGGCTATAAGTTTCTGTGTCACTATTAACACAGACTAAGGCATCATGCAATACATTTGCCTCCTACTTTTTTTTCTGATCCTCTTCCAATTTTCTACACTTACTCTTATAGTGACCTTTCCTGTGGCAGTAAAAATACCTACCTCCTTATTATGGTTCGACTCTTTCCTACTGCTACTCAGTTTATTTTCTTCATAATCAACCTCATATTTACCCTTAGTCATAACCAAAGCTATTTCTACTGTTGACTCTTTACTACTACTATTCCTATGAATTTCCTCAATTAAGGCTAAATCACAAACCTTTGAAAATTTTAGAGTATTGTTTCCTATCAATTAGACACGGTTGCCTTCATCACTTTCCAATTATCAAGTAAAGACGTTAACAACTGAATAGAATTGACCTCATCAGAAAACTCTATCTTAATAAATTTCAACAAATTAATTAAAGTGGTAACCTCATTAATATAGGAATTTACAGAAGCATCCTTAGTCATTTGCATGTTGAAAAACTTCTAAACTAGGTAGACCTTAGAGCTTGTCGAAGGCTCGTCAAATTACAATTTATAAGCCGATCCTAAGCTACTTGTAGCATTGAGTGGATTGGATCAATCTCAGGGAACCAAATATTAATTTCTCAAGTTAAATTTGCAAAGGAGAAAACAAATAAAAAAAAAGGGTGTTTTGAGTTTTTGCCAATAAAATAAAATATAAGAAAATGAAAATAAAGATAGATCAAATCCTACCAAATTCCAATTCAAAGGCACAATTTTATCCAATTGAAAAATTGATTATAGACACACAAAACATTTTAACTTAATTATGCAAGCAGTTAGTCAACTTACTAGGAAACTCCAAAAAGTAACAAATTCTCTAAAATGATTAACTCTAACAAACGTCAAAGTTAATGCCAATTACCTAAACAATTTTGACGAAACTGTTCCAAATTATTTTCATAAAAGCATTAAGTGCTTTGGAAAGACTAAGACAACCAATTAGATAAAATAACTTTAATCTAATCAAGATGCTCCTTTAATTCCTATAATTAAACATGCAAGCTTCGCAATTATGGAAACCCATAAAACACACATGTGTAATAATCCTAGTACTACAAGGTTGAATCAACGTGACAATTACGGATCATGCATCATGACTAGCAATCAAACATATAAAGCGATCGAGACGTTAATTCAATAAAAAATACATGCTCATAAAATAAACACAGAAATCAAAGAATACTTGCAATTATGAGAAAACTACATTAAAGTACGAGCCTCACAACATTGCAATTGGTTGCAACCGACCACTGAATCGAAAACGCGAGGTTTAGCCGAGCATCTCCATAAAATTCTTCAAGTTCAACATAGCTCGATTTGATACCATTATTGTCTAAGGAGAAAAGGAAAAATGGGTCTAAAAACTCTCTAAAAACGTGTAGGCTAAGAGGCCAAAAAATGAATGCTAACCCTAAAGTGAAAAGTTGTTTAAATAAGGTAGGGCAACGTCTAGACGCTAAGAATAGCGTTGAGACATTGCCTTCGCAAATAAAGAACGAATTTGGCGAAATATGGGTAGCGTCTAGACACTTGAAATAGCGTATCGTCGCTGCCAGGGTCTAGGGTAGCCTCTCCGCAGCATCGAGCGAGCCTTGCTTCTTCAAATTTTTGGCATATAGACGCTTAGAATAGTGTCTAGATGTTATTCCTGTGGATCTTCAAGCTTAATCTGGCGTGTAGTGGTGTCTTGACGCCCAAAAGAGCGTCTAGACGCTCTGTACACGACTCCCTTGACTTGGATGACATCTCTTATCAGTTCGAATGCTCAAAATAGACCCAATTAGCTTCCTTTTAACCTAAATTCATCCAAAGTCTTCCAAACAGCTCTAAATTGCTCAATAACTACAAAATAGACAAATAAACGCTTGAGGGCAACTAAACTAGCATGAAATAAGTTTATAAAGTAGCACTTTTACAGTTCTATCAGTTTCCTATCAATTAGACATTGTTGCCTTCATCATTTTCCAATTATCAAGTAAAGACGTTAACAACTGAATAACATTGACCTCATTAGTAAACTCTATCTTAATAAATTTTAACTAATTAATTAAATTGGTAACCTCATTAATATAGGAATTTACAGAAGCATCCTTCGTCATTTGCATGTTGAAAAACTTCTGAACTAGGTAGACCTTATTATAAGCAAATGGTCTTTTATACCTATTTGTAAGCGCTTTCATCAACTTAACTATAGTTGTCTCATTGGTCACAAGACTTACCACATCCATTGACAGACGCATCCTTATGGTTGCAACTGCCTCTTCACCTAGAGCTTCACAATCTTAATTTTTCATCCCTTCTAGTCTCTTTTTTAGCGCCTTATGTATTTTCTTGCAGATTAAATAATTCTTGACCTGCATCTTCCAATATCCAAAAAAATTTTCAATGAACTTCATGACTCCCTTGAAACTTATTGGCTCCACAAATCCTATGACTCCTGAACTAAAGGCTCTGATACCACTTGTTGGGAGAAATATGCATAATAAAAAAAATAGTATTATAGTGTTAATCACAATACTACAATAATCTCTCCTTCCACAGGTTAAGCCAAACAAGTTAGTGGTCATAAAAATAATAAAATGATAAATAAAAAGAAACAACATTGATAGTTAGACTAGTTTACCCCAAATTTGAGACTACGTCCAGTCTTCTGCAACTGTACATTCTACTATAATTGGAGATTACAAGAAGCCCTCAAACTCGTGCTACAAAACGACCTCCAATAGCCCAAAACAATTATTGACGTACCACAACTCGATAGTTTGGGATAAACACAACAAAGAACAAATCCTTCATCCTTCAATTCCAAAAAGAGACCGCACACCATTCTCTCCAAAATAACAAATCACTGCCACACAAACACTTTAAAACATACGTACCCAGATTGTATATATTTTAATCGAAGAAGGAAGAAAGTCTTTCATAGTTCCTTGCCATAAAACAATACATATATATGTGAACATGGGTTGCTGCAACAAAAACTTAATTCCATAAAAGGGGGCCAAAAACAAGTGGGCTAAAGCTTCAATGTTCATCGCATCATTCGACTGGATTTTTCCATCAATGCGTCGTATCTTCAATTTTGGCTCCAAATTCTAACAGTTGACTGCCTTACAAAGCCATTGTTACCAAAAGTCCCAAAGCTATTTAATAAAAGGAGAGACTATTTTGATTCACGACAATGAATTGTTGGATTTTATAGTAACATTTGTGAAAGAAAGTGTTGGTTTGAAACATAAAAAATGAATTGATGTTTCATTTATGTTGTTGTTACATGACTTGAATCTCAAAAGTTTCAATATGGTTTGAAACATCAAAATGTGTTGATGTTTCTTTTACAAATTTAACTTAAAGTTAAATTTGTTGAGTTGTATTTGAATTTTTACACATACTACACAATTGAGTTACTTTTGATGTATGTTTCATATTGTTTATATAAATTTTATTTTTGGAGAGTTACTACGTTGCTAGACTATAAATAGCAACTTGTTTCTTCATTTGGTGTATCTCATTTCATTTTGGAGTATCTCATTCCAATTGAATAGTTCTTCTCTCCTCTCTTTCTTCTCTTTAATCTTGAGTCAAGTTGAGAGAAAGTATCCAAGAGTTTTACCAGATCCGTCTAGTTCGTGGTTGTTGTTCTATCAAAGTTAGTCATTGTATCTTGTTGAGATGATAGTTATAGTCTGCTTGCAACCCGTGCAGAGAGAATAATTGTCTTCAGGACAACGCTTTGTAAGCATGCTTAGACTGCTTATTATCTTTTGTTTTTGAGTTTTGAAATTGTTGTTACATACAGTGTATGTACTATTATTTACACTGTAATTGTCTGTTGCCAGTTAATTTGTAATCAAATTTGCTAGTGTTACTTAGTTCTTATACACAACATATTATTTCCAACAATTTGAAGACAATGAAGCAAACTAATGGTTGTAAGCTCCTCCACTAATGGTGTTGCTCCTATGATGATGGGATCGACCATCCTCATAACTCATGCTGAAAAACTAGAGAAATTCAAGGGAGAAAACTTCAAGAGATGGCAACAGAAGATGATCTTCTACCTCACAACATTGAACCTTGCTCACATCTTGAAGGAAGAATGCCCAATTACACCACCCCAAACTGTCACTCCTAAAATTGAAGCTGCCAAGCAAGCATGGATGCATTCAGACTTCTTATGCCGCAATTATATACTTAGTGGTCTTGAAAACACCTTGTATAATGTCTATTGCAATGCCCATAATACTTTAAGGCAATTGTGGGAGGCATTAGACAATAAGTATAAGCTGGAAGATGCTGGTTCTAAGAAGTTCCTTGTAGAAAAAATCTTCGATTATAAGATGATTGATGCCAAGTTGGTAGTCAATCAGATGGAAGAATTACAAATTATCATTAGTGATTTGCAAAGTGAAGGATTGAACATCGGTGAATCATTCCAAGTTGCTGCTGTGATTGAAAAATTCCCCCCCTTCCTAGAAAGACTTCAAATGCTATCTCAAACACAAGCGAAATGAACTGTCCATGGAGAATCTTGCTGTTAAACTCCGCATAGAAGAGGATAATAGAAAAGGAAACAAAGCTCCGCTAGAAGTTGAAGGCAATGTTCAAGTTGCTGAAGCTTCAAGCCAAGAATCCATGAACAATTCAAGAAGAAAAACATGAATCTTGGACCAAGGAATGATGTCAACAAATGCATTCGTGGAAACTGTTGGGTTTGTTGTAAGAATGGTCATATGGTTACAACTTGTTGACACAAAAAGGGACAAAACTCAAACCACAAGGCCAATGTTGTGGAAAATGACGATCTAGTTGTTGTCATTTCTGAGGTAAATATGGATTTTGACACCAAAGGTTGGTGGATTGATACTAGTGCTACTAGGTACATTTGCAAGGACAAGTCATTGTTCACCTCATATTAGAAGCTAGATGGTAACGATAAGGTATACATGAGAAATGTTTTAACTGCCTCTGTGGAAGGCAAAGAGAAGATCCTGCTGAAGTCTACTTCTGGAAAGATACTTACCCTCAATAATGTGTGGCACGTGCCAGAGATTCGAAAGAATCTAGTGTCAGGAACTCTACTTAATAAGAATGGGTTCAAGCTTGTATTTGAATCAAATAAATTTATTCTAACAAAGGGGGGTATGTATGTGAGAAAATGCTATCTAAATGATGGCATGTTCACACTGAATGTATTGGCACAAATGCACAAGAATAATAATAATAATAACTCTTCTGCTTATATTGTTGTGTTGTGTGATGTTGACATTCTAGGCTAGGGCATGTCAATTATCGTTCTTTACATAAAATGGTAAATTTATGACTATTGCCTAATTTCAACATTGATATAATAGACACAAATGCGAAGTTTGTGTTGAATCAAAGTTTGCTAGAAAGTCATTTTCATCTGTGGAAAGAAGAAATGAGTTACTTGATTTAATCCACAGTGATGCATGTGACATGAAGAGTACCCCTACAAGAGGCGGTAAGAAGTATTTTGTCACATTCATTGATGATTGTAGTAAATATTGTTATGTATACTTACTACATAGTAAAGATGAAACCTTAGATGTTTTTAAAACATATAAGGCAGAAGTTAAAAATCAACTTGGGAAGAAAGTAAAGGTGTTTAGATCAGATAGAGGTGGTGAATATAATAATCATTAGTTTATGAATTAACATAAGTTAATGGTATAATCCATCAAACTACAGCACCTTATACACCATAACAAAATGGTGTAGCTGAAAGAAAGAACCGAACTTTAAAGGAAATGGTTAATTGCATGTTAAATAGTTCAGTTTACACCATAATTTATGGGGGGAGGCTTTGCTTACAGAAAATTTTATTCTAAACAGAATTCCACATAAGAAAACTGATAAGTCGCCTTATGAAGTGTGGAATAGAAAATTATCCTCATATAAAATGTTGAAAGTGTGGGAGTGTTTGGAAAAGGTACAAGTTTCTTTACCAAAAAGGACCAAACTGGGACCTAAGACAATTGATTGTGTTTTTATAGGCAATGCAATACATAGTGCTACTTATAGATTCCTAGTAGTTAAATTAGAAATACCTGATATTAACAATAATACTATTATGGAATCTATTGAAGTTGAATTCTTCGAGGATATATTTCCTTTGAAAGAGGAAATACACAGAAGTAGTGGTGTTAAAATGAATTATGAGGCTAGCTTTTCGAAAGGTCAAGACGATCAGAAAACTAAGTCTGAACCTGGAAGAAGCAAAAGAGCTAAGAAATTTATTTCCTTGGACCAATTCCATAACTTATATGATTGAAGGTGAGCCTCAAACTTTTCAAAAAGTTGTGTCATCTCCGGATGCACCTTATTGAAAGAAAGTTATCAATAGTGAGATAGAATCCATTTTGTAGAACAATACCTGAGTATGGGTTAATTAGCCTCCAGGAAGTAACCAATTGAAAGTAAATAGATATGTTAAAACCATAAATCAACATTGTGTCATTATTTGCTTGTATGTGGATGATATGTTGATAATGGGCACAAATAGAAGTGTCATTGATTCCACTAAAAAGATGTTAAAATCCAACTTTGATATCAAAGACTTTGGTCTTGCTAATGTTATACTTGGAATCCGTATAACAAGAAATTCAAGTGGATACGTACTTTCTCAATCTCTCCATATAGATAGAGAAAGTGTTGAGAAAATTTGATCAATTTGAGAGTAAACCAGTTGTTACTCCATTTGATCTAAATTGTGAGTTAAAGAAGAACAATGATGAAGGTATGTCTTCTCTAGAATTGTTGGTAGTTTAATGTACATAATGAATTATACAAGACCTGATATTGCCTATTCAGTAGGAAGGTTAGCAAGATATACCAGCAATCCTGGGCATGATCATTGGAATGCTTTAGTCAGAGTTCTAAGGTACTTAAAGTACACTCTAGACTATAGATTGCATTATACAAGGGATCCACATGTATTGGAATGATTTAGTGATGCTAATTGGATTATAATAGCATGGAGACTAAATCAACCTGTGGGTATATATTTACCTTAGGTGGAGCAGCTATATCACGGAAATCTTCAAAATAGACGTATATAGCATGTTCTAATATGGAATCAGAGTTTATAGCTCTTGATAAAACCGGAGAAGAAGCTGGATGGCTTAGAAACTTTCTTGAAGATATTCCATTATGGTCAAAGCCTATAAGCGCAATATGTATTTATTGTGACAGTTTGGCAGCCTCTATGAGAGGAATAATGTTGATAGGACCTATAAAGTCTTATTTGATTACACTTATTTCTTGTTAATTAGAAGGATTTTATGTGTTTTATTATTATTTTTTAGGGATTCAAGCAATTCACATGTTTTGAAGAGTTTGCACCATTTCGGAATTAATTCGGACCAAATTGGAGGTGATTTGAGCAACTAAATTTCTATACCAAATTTGACCGATCATATCATGATATTTCGAGATGAAAATATATTCAAATTTGGTATCAAATCGAAGCTTATTGAATTATCTTTTCAACGGTATAAGACTCATTGCATTCCAATAAGTATTATGAAAGTTATGGCATTTTGAGTGATTACTGCTCCTGCTGGAAAACTGCTGTACCCGAGAATATTTTGTGCCAAGTTCCGTTCCCATTATCTTGCTGCTCACGTTTTGGAATATATTCAAATTAGATATCATTTTAAAGATCTCGGAATGATCTTTCCAACAATATAAAGATCACGTTGATACAAGGTTTGGAGAAGAAGTTATGGGCAAAATAATGAAGACTGCGCAATCCAGAAACTTTCCTTATTTGCAACATTCTATGTTTGTTTTGAGAATTTAGGGAAGGATTTTCGAGTTTTAGATGTATTTTCCAGCATTTTACAAGAGAGAACATTATTTACTTTATTTTATTTTATTTTAAATATTATTCCCTAATTGTTTTGGAAAAATATCTTTCTAGAATTTAGGGTTTCTTACTTGTGTAAGTTGTCTACTTGAAGGCTATTTAAGCCTTCTTATGGACAGCAAGGGAGATCTTTTTTTGGCCTCTTGGCCTAGACGTTTTTAGAGAGTTTTTAGACTCCTTTTCTCTTTTCTCCTTAGACAATAATGATATCAAATTTTATCACGATGCTCGGCTAAACTTCACGTTCCCAATTCAGAGGTCGGTTGTAATCAATTGCAATACTGTGAGGTTTGAACCTTAACGTAGTTTTCTTTCAATTGCAAGTATTCTTTAATTCCCATGTTAATTTTATAAGTATGTATTTTGATTAAATTGACGCCTTAATCACTCTACATATTTTATTGCTAATCATGATCATGATCCGTAATTGTCATGTTGAATGAACCGGTAGCATTAGGATTATCACATGTGTATGTTTTGTGGGTTTCCATATTACATGGCTTGCATGTTTAATTCTAGGAATTAAAGAAGCTTCTTAATTAGGTGAAAGTTGTTTTACCTGATTGGTTGTCTTGGTCGTTCCAAAGTTCGTAATGCCTTTATCTAAATAAATTGAAGCGGTTTCGTAAAGATTTGTTTAGGTAATTAGCGTTAACTTGACGTTTGTTAGAGTTAATGATTTTAGGGAATTTGCACTTTTTGGGGTTTTCTAATAAGTTGACCGAGTACTTGCATGGTTAAGATTAAATATTTTGAATGCCTATGGTCAATGTTTGTAATTGGATATAACCGCACCTCTGAACTGGAACTTGGTAAGAGTTAATTTTTTATCCTTTTTAGCAATTGTTTTATTTTTGTCAATTTTTATTTCCATTAAGTAAGAAAATAATTTTCAAAACCCCCCTTTTTAATTGCTTTCTCATTTGCAAATTTAACTTAAGAAATTAATATTCGGTTCCCTGAGATCGACCCGGTCCACTCAATGCTACAAGTAGCTTAGGATCGGTTTATAAATTTTAATTTGACGAGCCCTCGACAAGCTCGCTTCAAATGTCTATAATGGGAAGTCTCGATATATAAGATATAGACATAATTCGATAAGACAATTGCTCTCTAATGGAATTATTTTCATTGATGATGTGAAATCAAAAGAGAATATTGCAGATCCTTTAACGAAAGGATTGTCAAGAGAGCAAGTGACATATACATCGAGGAAAATTGGGCTAAAGCCTATGAAATAAATTATCTCACGGTAACCTAACCTAGTTGACTAGAGATCCCAAGATCTATATTCAATAGGCCAACTGGTTGGATAATTTATAGTTGACACACTAAGCAACATATAGTTTCTTCCCATTTCTATGATGTTGTACAGTGTGTGATTTGTTGATGCTAAGGTCATGTTGATATCTTGTTTACAAGATGAGTAATGACATAATACTCTTAATCAATATCACCTATGTGAGAGTAGAAGTGAGGTTGCTTCTCTGAGGATTTGTAAAATGGCTTATGTTCTCTAAAGCTCTCATGAATTTGAGATTTTGTCCAAGACCAAAATGGACACAAACGTATAGAACTCAAAGTTACAAGATGCATTATGTGTGATGTGTATTGTTTTAATTTACCAATGAGAAGAATAGTTCCAGAGTTGGTCTCACTATTTCTTCGATAAATTCGATAGATATTCACTAAGGAAGGTTCAAGTTCAGAAGATTCCTATCCTGATGCATAACTTGTTTGTTTGCTCTCAACGATTTTGTTTTGATTTTCAAACTTTCTTTCATGTGGGGGATTGTTGGATTTTATTATAACATTTGTGAAAGAAAGTGTTGGTTTGAAACATCAAAAATGAATTAATGTTTCATTTATGTTGTTACTTTACCTAAATCTCAAAAGTTTCAAAATGGATTGAAACATCAAAATGTGTTGATGTTTCTTTTACAAATTTAACTTCAAAGTTACATTTGTTGAGTTATATTTGAATTTTTACAAGTATCTACACAAAATTGAGTTACTTTTGATGTATGTTTCATATTGTTTATATTAATTTTATTTTTGGAGAGTTACTAAGTTGTTAGCCTATAAATAGCAACTTGTTTCTTCATTTGGTGTATCTCATTCCATTTTGGAGTATCTCATTCTATATTCCCATCCTCATACGTTGAACTCAGAAAACGACATAGCCCTTGATTATAGAAGGGTTTCTATTCTCACTTCTTTGAATTTGGAATTTGAAAAACAATAGAAAGCTTTTTTTTTTTTCATTTTTCTTTTACCATATTGCATTACGAATTATAAGGGGAGAAGGTTCAAAATTACGATTATATATTTAAAGTTTGCCCACAAGGGGGAAAAAAGATTTGATTCATACCTATATTTTGTGGGTAATAATAAAGAATTGAATTTGAAAGAATTACTGAATTGAACTTAAAAGCAAATGGAAAAGGTCAAATAAATGATTTCTTTCACCTCCCAAATTTTAAAGGGTGCCCAATTTGAATGCTATAATATTACCTTCCATTACGAAATGTATGCTACTTAGTCTAAGTATGTATTTCTCCATGGACCCAAAAATTCTATTATTAGCTGTAGTACTCAATGATTATTAAGAATATTTAGGGTTTTTTTTTCACACATGTGTGGTAATTTTCGAAAAAAACAAAATCTTAAAAACGATGAATTTTAAAACAATTCTAAATTTATGATATAAAAATATCTTAAACAAACGCTCTTCTTTTTTGTTTAATAAACAATTTACTTTTAAAAACATTATTTTGGAGGACAGTTTAAGATAAATTATCTTGGGACAAAGTCTCGGAGATGATTTATACAAATGTTATATATAAATACGAAAAACAAAGTACGTACTTTAAAAAATAAACAATATTGCCAACTCAAACATAGTTCAACTGATTAAGATATTATTGTTCGACGAGATTTCCAAAGAAATTTAATTCTTGGAATAAAACTTGAATTTGTATTGATTTATGTAGTATAGTGAGTACGATTTCTAATGTATGATCCTCTAATTCTTTCTCTCGTATGTATACTTGACCCAAGTTGGAACGCTTGTTCTCGAGGTTGAATCGTCAACTTTGAACTTATAGAAAGTCTTCAACTTTGAGCTTGTTGAAGGTCTTCGACTTGTAGCTTGTTGAAGGTCTTCAAGAAGGTCTTCAGCTTGTAGCTTATAGAAGGTGTTCAGCTTCTAACTTATTGAAGGTCTTCGACTTGTAGCTTGTAGAAGGTCTTTAGCATGTAGCTTGTAGAAGGTCTTCAACTTGTTAGAAAAATTTCAGTTAGTTTTAGTCTTCAAGAAGATTTAAGTTCGCTTCAGTCTTCAGGTGTTCATGAAGCTTTTAATCTTTGAAATCTTTAGTTCTTCCAGACATTTTAGTTTCAATCTTCAATTTTTAGGAAGAGTTAATTTCGTTCTTCAGTCTTTAGGAAGATTTAAACTCTGTCTTCAGATCTTCAATCTTTAAAAAGAGTTAATTGCATTCTTCAATCTTCAGGAAGATTTAAACTCTATCTTTAGGAAGATTTAAACTCTATCTTCAGACCTTCAGTCTTCAATCTTCAGGAAGAGTTAGTTTCATTCTTCAGTCTTCAGGAAGATTTAAACTCTGTCTTTAGGAAGATTTAAACTCTATCTTCAGACCTTCAGTCTTTAATCTTCAGGAAGAGTTAGTTTCATTCTTCAGTCTTCAGGAAGATTTAAACTCTGTCTTCAGTCTTCTCTGAATATCTGACCTCTGCAATCTTCTTCTTCTCTGAGTGTCTGACCTTCCACCCCTGTTAATCTACTAGATGATCGGTCTCTGGCTTATTGATCTTTTTCGACGATCGACCTTTGGATTGTTGATCTACTTGATAATCGGCCTCTGGCTAATTGATCTTCTTGGATGATCTACCTCTGTCTTGTTGATCTACTTGATGATCGGTCTTTGGCTTCTTGATCTTCGAGAAGTGTTCTATGTTAAGGAAATATTTGATCTTCAGGAGCTTCTAAAGACTTCACAGCTTTGTTCTTGAATTCTCTCTGAGTTTATTCTGTTCTCTCCCCCAACAATAGAGCAGGGAGCTCTCTATTTGTAGAGTTCCTCAGGGCTCTAGGTGGGCTTTGGCCTGACTGTTGGACTGGGTCAGGCTGACTTTGGGCCATGTCCTTTGGATTGAGCTTGATTGACTTCAGGCCTAGCCCCTATGGACTGGACCTAGTTGACTTTTGGTCTAAACCTAGGACTGGGTCTGAAATTTGCTGATTGGGGCCTTCTGCTTTTGCCTAGAATTGACCCAAATTTCATATAACCCAATTGTATATTTAGACTTGCCACAATTTAATTTAGGAATCATTGTAAATTTAATTAATCCCTAATTAAATATAATTTCGTCATCAATGTTGGGTAATGACGTGGCAATTTCTGATTAGTCAAAATTTCTATTCCAACAAATGCCATTTTTTTGAGATTTATGCACAAGTATGTGTGTGTGAATCTTGAAAAAGATAGTTTGGAATCAAAATTTAGGAGGTTTGTTCCTTAACTCCATTTGACGTGTCAATTTAATCAAAATTTGAATTTGACTCATAATTTTGTTTTTTTTTCCACTTAACACTTTTTGTATGCCAAACTATGAATTTGAGTCAATATTTTGATTTCCTTTTTTGGTACAACATTTTGATTTGAACTTGGTAGAATTTATGCTCTACCTTAATTCAAAATCTAAACTTGGGGTAAGGTTAAAATTCTACCCAAATTTATTTGAAATTGGATTAGGACTGAGAATTGTACCCATTTTTTATTTGAATTTAGAATAAAAATTTAAAACTTACCCCCAATTTTAATTTGGGATAAAATTTAGGTTATGCCCAAATTTTAATTTGAGGAACTTAATTTGAAATTTGGCCAAATTTTGGTTTGGGACAAAATTTTGAGTTATGCCCAAACTTTGATTTGAGAAACTTAATTTGAAATTTGGCCACATTTTAATTTGCGAGAATTTTGATTTTATCTCACTTTGTCTTGATTTTGGAATAAGGTTTGAATACAAATTTCAATTGAAAGAAAATTTTGGACACTAGAGTAGAATTTAAAATTCCAACCAAAATTCAGTTTTAAGCAACAAAGTGGGTTAGATTTGAGTTGAAGAAGCTACCCAAATTTGATTCGACCGAGCATATATCTTGGACTTTCAAAACTCCATTTTTGGAATGAAATTTCTTCAACTTCAGTTTAGATTTATTACTTTTATTATTATTATTATTATTTTGAATCAAACTTCAATTTAGATTTACATGAGATCCAATAACAAATCTCTTCCAATTTCCCGAATAAATATCGATGGGAGAAGTGTTCGTAAACATCCGCAACTGAGTGCGATAACCTATCGACATTTTCTAAATTCTACGAGGTCGTTCGTGCTGCCGTACTCCTAAGCCTCACAGTTCGCCGCTTTACTCCCAACCGAAACCGCTATCTATGAGTCCGCCTTTGATTTCCAACCATGGAGTTGAGTAAAAGGCGCCATCGTTGTCGCTGTGCTTTGCCGAAGAATCCCGTGGGAGTTGTCGCGTGACTGTACGCCCACACTGAAGCCACCGTCTCTGAGTCTGCCTAAGCCACTGGATCGTCTGTGAGTTGCTACCGTCGCGGGATCTGCAAAGCCGATCGCGCAATGGCTTTCTCTGATAGGGGCTCACTTCTTCAAGCGGAGCTTGCTGGGGGCGACGTGAGAGAGAGAGAGGGAGATGGAGAGATTCGTGGAGAGAGGGAGAGTTTGGGAAGAGAGAGAGAAGGGAGATGGGGGTTTGGTGGAGAGTGCGTCTGACAGAGGAGAAGAGAATGAGAGATTGTTTTTTTTTTTTTTAGGGTTCCTTCTCTTTTTTATACGAAAGGCTTTTTCTTTCTTTTTTTTTTTAACAACTTTCTTTCTTTTTCTTTTTTTTTTTTTTTGCAAAAATTTTCAATCCACCCTTTTTTTCTAACTTTTTTTTTCAACTTTTCTTTTCCTTTTTTTTAGAAGTAACTTGTGTCCAAAACTCTTATCAACTCCTGCGGGTTGCATAACACTTTGGATTTTTTCGTAACTATGGTGACACTAAGTAGGGGCAACACGAGTAACAATGATTGTGCCTTTAGTGTTCATCATTTACTTTGAAACAAAGCATTATGCAGCCTCTGACTCGAAGACAGAAACAAGTGTAGGGGTGATGCTTATAGTAGGGCCAACACGAGTAACGGTGATTGTGCCTTCAGTGTTCATCCCTTATTTTGCAACAAAACATTATGCGGCCTCCGACTCGAAGGGGTGACACTTATAGTAGAGCTAACACGAGTAACGGTGATTGTGCCCTCAGTTTTCATCCCTTACTTCACAACAGAACATTATGAAGCCTCCAACTCGAAGATGAAAGTTGTCAAACTTATCTTCGACGAAAGCCGCTGAACTTAACTCTAACGAAGGCCGTCGAATTTAACTCCATTGAAAGTTGCCGAACTTAACTCCGTCGAAAGCCATTGAACTTAATTTCAGTTGACGAACATAACTTAGTCGAAAGTAGCCGAACTTTGAAGACAAAGCGAAGTCGTCAGACTTTGAAGACGAAGCGACAACCTCGAATTTGGAGACAAAGCAACAACCTCAACTTTGGAGACGAAGCGACAATCTCGACTTTGGAGACGAAGCAGCAACCTCGACTTTGGAGAATGAAGCAGTAACTTCGACTTTGAAGACGAAGCGGCAACCTCGACCTTGAAGATGAAGTGGCAACCTCCACTTCATCGAGACTTTGAAGATGAAGCGACAACCTCGGCCTTGAAGATGAAGCGGCAACCTCGACTTTGAAGATGAAGCGGCAACCACGGCTTTAAAGATGAAGCAATGAAGCTTGTGAACTTGGAAATGGAGCAACAACGAAGCCTCCTAACTTGAAGATGGTGGAGCAGCGATGAAACCACCTGAGATGATGGAGGAGCAGCGACGAAGCCTGCTGACTTGAAGATGGTGGAGCAGCGATGAAGCCTCCTGACTTGAAGATGGCAGAGCGGTGACGAAAACTCCACCCCCAAATGTTGTTTAGCTAAAAAAATAGCTTTTGAGTTGAGTGGTGATTTAACATGTATCAGAGCAGGAAGTTCTATGCTCAAACCTCTGTTATGTCAATTTCTTCTCCAATTAATATTGATTTCACTTGTTAGGTCTTCTACAATTTTTCAAGCCCACAATTGAGAGGATATTAACCCACCGAACAATGCTTTCAAAACATTTGTTCACAAAAACATCTACTGATCCAATAAATGAAAAAAAAAAATCAATGTTTAAATTTCTGTTAAATAGAAGATCTCCACCATAAGCAGGGTACTAAATTTCTATTGATATTTTCACCTGTCTTGACATCAATGTAAGGGGTGAATCAACATTTCCATTATATCGTAAAAATGGTTAAAATGTAAATAAGTAGCAACAAAATGTAACTATTGTGAATATAATTTTAATAGTAAGTATTTTAACTTATTTAAAAGTGTAAAATGTTTACTCATTAGCTTAAATAATTTTTTGACTTTTTTCGTTTTTAAGATTTATAATATCCATCAACAACGACATTCTATCGATATTTTCATCACAATTCTATAAAATTGAGACCTCGATATTTTCGTCAATACCTACATTTTAAACGTTGATTATAATTCATTTGATGAGGTACAAAAACCTCTCCAAAGGTTGGAGACTCAACTTCCGATTAAAAAAAACTGAACTTTTGAAAAATTTAGAGAAAAAATAAAATAATATCGTGAATAAATAATTTTAACATTTTGGGATCAAAATAAAACTTAAAATAATAGAATTTTATTCAATATATCAATCATAGCTTAGTCAGCAAATTGCAGTTTACTTTCAAATTTTTGTCAAGAATTTAAACACCTCCTGATTCCTCCTTAGAGTTGCGTAAGTTGCATACAATTTAAAGTCTCAAGCAGACCTACCTTTTGCATTATATCACTATCATTAAGTTTAAGTCCTCACTTTTTCTTTTTCTTTTTTAATTTCTTGTCAATTTGAATATAGTTTAGTAGATAAGACACCAATTATTATTTTACAAATTGATGGTTTGATCATCCACCTATAAAATTGTTGAACTAAAAAAAAAACTTTTCATTCATTCTATTTTTGTCCACATTTTAGTCTTAAGTTTTTTAATATCTTATATTAATATTTTAACTCTTGGCTCATTTCTCATAGATTATTTAACATAAATTTAAATTCTTTTTTCTAACAAAATTTTGACTTCATTTTAATTATAAAATATAAGAGTAAGATTTCAAGTACTTATATATCTATATAGCCTACTCATGAGGTAAATAAACAAAACTCGCTTAAATTGAACTCTAGTGAAATAATTTATTGAAAACAATAACAAAGCAATTAATGCAATTAAGTAATATTGATGCATAAATTTGGCAGAGACGAATCCACTTGATTTGCATGTGATCAATGATGATTTCGAGAATCGAATACCTACAAAACAGCTTTTACATCGATGTGGGTGCTTGTCACACAAGGTCCAATGCTTCAATTAGTTTAGAGGGGAATTTTAGATAGTGTATCAAGAGGAGGGTTATTGTAACAACCGGAAACTTTCAGGTACTAATTAAGGCTTTATTTTTTTTGAATTTAATTTAAGTGTAAGCCAATTTATGTTTAATTTGTGCATTGGATTTTAAGTTTGAAGTCTTGAATGATGGAGATTGGAGAATTGAGGGTAATTTGGGAAGAATTGAGGGAAAATAGGATTTTAATTAGATTGGGGGCATTCTTGTAGATTAGAGGACTTTTAGCCAAGCCCAAGCCAAGAGAAGCCAAGCCCACAATTTTTTTTTCCTCTCTAATATTTCTATTCTGCACAAAGCCCTAGGTCAGCCAAGTTCTTCAAGCCTCCAAGCCATCATCTTCATCTTCTTCCCCTTTTCCTAGTGATTTTCGAAAAACTCCATGGAAGCAAAGAAGGGAAGTTTTTTCCACTAGTTCTCACCATCAATCTCTGATCACTGCACGCCGCCGACCCCACCACGACCTCCGCCGCTCGATCCGTGTTCGCCGCCGCGATTCCGACGTCCAGCCGCGCAACCACGAACGCCGTTTTGCCGATCCCAACCGCCTGATCGCCGTCCGCTTGAACCGCAAGCACCAGATCGTGAAGAGCCCGGACGCCGCCGCACAGACCGCCTTCGACGAAACGCCGTAGCAAGCCCGAAACCACCGTCGAGCGTTGCCAGCCGCCACACGGAAAGCTCGCCGACCCAGATCGGCGTATTCGCCGTCGATCACCGCCGCTGCTCATGATCTTGAACTGCCACACCGAACAGCTCCACGCTGTTTGCCTGAACGCCCAGAAATCCGCTCGAACCAACTCGCCAGGACCGGATCTGCCCAGATCCAGTGACAACGCTCCTCCACGTGCGCCCACGCGCCGCCACCGCACGCCCACGCGCCGCCGCCGTACACCGACGCTCCGCCGCCTCCCGGTCAATTGTTTGAAGCCGAACAACTCCGCTTTCGATCGTGTTCCGACTTGGGTAATTTCGATACTAAGCCAAATCTGATTTAAGATCTTTAAAACTGGTTTGATCGTTAAGGGAGGAATTCTAATTTTGGAACTTAGTTGGATGGAATGAGCTATGGGATGAACTATGAATTTTAGAAATTTTTCTAACCTTAGGATGATTCGATTTAGGCTATAAATTGGTTGGCTGAGATTCAAGGCGAAGGAACTTCTGGTGAGCAATTTGGGTGATTGGATTCCTGAGCTTAACCAAGGTAAGGGACTTTACGCCGGTATGCTTAAATGCAAATCGGGAACTAAACTGAAAAGAAAATTTTACCTTCAAAATAAAAGTTTTATAAATGTGTTATTCATGATGTTGATGAATTGGTAAATGTCTTGTTTGTGTGAAAATGAGTTGTTACATGTATGATTTATGATGTATGATGATATGAGAACTGTGTTTTACGTTGCATCATGAAATTAAAAAGTTAAAATGCTTTGGGACCTCATGCATACATTATGTTTTCATGATAAAAGTTATTTCGAAGGCTGTGGCAATTACCCCCTAACACTATTGATGTACATCTATATGAAAAGGAACCTAAAAAGGTTATATGAAAAGGAGCCTTACGAGGCTATATGTAAAGGAATTTATGAGGCTATGTGAAAGGCAAGGTTAGGTTGGGTCTAATTGTCCACATTAAAAGCCGAAGGGAAATTTTTAAGAAAATGCTTACGCTATGAAAGGAAGTTAGGTCCCACTAAAGGAAAGAAAAATGTTTTCGGAAACTCATTATGTGTGTGTTTGCATATCCGATCCAGTAGTGAAGTCACTTACTGAGTGTTGAAAAATACTCACCCTTTTCAAAACGTTTTTCTTTTCAGGTAAAGGAAAGGGCATCCTAGGTGAATGACAGGGCAGTTGCTGTAGGGCCATGGGCGACGCAGAGAAGTTTTATTCCGCATTTAACTTATTTATTCATCACCTCTAGTTGTCGAATTTCACAAATCTTTTTTTTTTATGAATTTTAATGTTTTGGTTATCTTTATGTTTTTTTTTTAAATTTTTACAAGGGATCCTGAACTTAAAGGGTTTTGATTGTTTTAATAAATGTTTTAAAGTTTTTGTGTTTTTAATTAGAGATTTCCACATTTTATTAGCGTGCATGTAGTAACGTCCCTAGGAAGTCTAGTAGAATAAGTAGGGTCATTACAGTTATTGTGTGCTTACCTCCATAGGAATATTTATTTTCTATTTATATGGGACTGACTTGGGGCTTCCCCGCTTACCCTTGGTAAAAGGGATCAACCAAGTATAAACTGACTCTCTTAAAACGTTCCCAGATTGTTAGATCGCTTAGGCCTAAGGTTAGTTGGCTCGTGGGCTAACTGGTCCCAGGCCAAATTGAGCCTTGGCCCTGGTCGGCCCAAGGCTTGACTTGACTTAGGACTAACCAAGCCTAAGGCTACCTAGCTCTTAGGCTAGTCCAAGGGTTGGTCGACCTCTAAGTTGGTTGACCCTGCCCACGATTGAGCCTAGGTTTGCTTCCATACTAGGTGTCACCTGCACATACCCAAACAGACGCAACATGTGCGGCAGGCATGTGTGCAACCTTTCCAGACTTTTTTTCCTTTGGGGCATTTTCATAGTCTTCAGTGTATTTCATTTTATTAGATTTAATTTTACCCATAACAAATGATTTTTTATGTAAAAATCAAAGTCTAAAGGATTTTTTTTTTCTAAAGAGATGAAATTTAGCGTTAAAGTAATGGAAATTTATTTGAACATTTTTATTATTACCATAAGTAATTGCTTATTTTTCTTATTGAGCTAAATTTTTTATTTATATTAGCTTGTACAAAGATCTACTCCCTCCAAATCATCATTTTTTATGATATTAACGAGAAAATTCACTCAAATTTTAGACCATTATCGGCAATATAGAGATAATATTTACCTTCAAGCTAGCAAGAACATTATCGGCAATTTAACCAAACAAGATTTGATTGAATCCAAAAAAAATTTAAATTTGAAAATATTTTTCTTTCGAAAGGGAACTTTGTAAATATTTACTAGTCAGGTGACATACATTTTGTTTAAATTAAATGAATGCTTTTTTTAAAAGAATATGTGAAAATTCAAATTTTTTACTTATAAAATATGTATTAGTGTCTTAACCAATTATAGTATGTCTTATGTAGAATTGAGTTATGCAAAAAAATATATATATGATTGAATATCGATCACTAACACATGGCACCATTTATATAGAATTGATTTCATCGCAAATTATTATATTGAGGGCCACAAAAATTGTCCATACAATTCCAATATTTTAGAACTTTGTTTGCTTTTATTATTTTTGTTGGCTCAATTTTTTGAAACGTTAGTTGATTTTTTGTTGCTCATACCATTGCTAACTATGATATTATTAGAGATCATAACACGTGTGGTTGGATTGTTTCCCTTAGATTTTCATGAGCTCTGGTTTTTTTTTTTTTTTTTTAAGTACAACAATGAGTTAGGAATTTAAATATGACCAATCTTTAAGAAAGTTATTGGTACACTTTGATTTGTAGAGCGTTAAATTTTTTTGGCATTTAATTAATGATATAACTTTTGTAAGCAAGAAAAAAATTTAAGTATTGGTTGAAGTTGCTTGCATTTATGACTATAGATTTTCCTTTTTGGGGAGTATGACTATAGCCTTTTCGAAAAGCATTTATTGTCAACACATTCTTCAATTAACTACATCACTCAAAATAAAAGAAAAATTGTTAAAATAAATGTAGCATTTATATCATTAATTAAAGGAGGTTATTTAAACATTTAAGTCCATAACTATCTTGTTTTTTGTTTTCTATTTTAAAAAAATTATGTTGGTTTCCTCACCATTTTTTTAAAGTTTTTCCTCATCCTTAGAAACGCATTTGAATTGTAAGTCAAAAATTAAGTTTTCAAAAACTACTTTTTTTTTTTTTTTTTAAATTTTGCTTAGTTTTTAAAAACATTTTAAAAAAATAGATGACAAAAAAAGAAGTTTTTAAAAATATTTTAAAAAAATAGATGACAAAAAAAAACTATATGTAGAAATAGTGTTTATGAACTTAAATTTCAAAATCAGAAATGAAAAATAAAATAGTTATCAAATGGAGCCTTTAACATTTTATTTTATAATTTAAACCTAAAAACTAATAATATTTTATATGTATTATATGAAAAGTAAAACGAAACTTTCCAAAAATTGAAATCTTATGCTATCGTCTCATTGATTTTTACTTCAAGCGTCTATTTATGAATTTTATTATATCTTGATCTTATCAAGCAAATTTAAGACAAAAAAAGAAATTTGAAAATTAAGCGACTAAAAAATAATACGCATAAAAATACCGAAATGAGTTTTAAATTTTATTTTTAAATATTTTGACACTTTAATATTTTCCAAAATGGCCAATTATAATGTGATTTAATTTTAATATTTTGACACTTTAATATTTTCCAGAATAAGCATGCGAAATGTTGTGATTTAATTTTTTTTTATTTTTCCTTTTACTATTATTATAATTTTTTACCTATTTAAATTTGGGTTAACTTACAAATTGAATTAGTCCCTAAATTTTGAGAGTTATGTCTATTTAGTTGACTTTAAAAAGTGCTTAATAGATTTCTGAACTTTCAATTTTGTGTCCAATAGGTTTCTGAACTCTAAAAAGTATTTATCTAATAAGTTTTAAAATTTTAATTTTATGTCCAATAATTCTCTGAATTTCAATTTTGTGTCTAATAGATCCTTGACCTATTTGAAAATTTTCAAAATTCACAGACCTACTATGCACAAAATTAAAAATGTAGAGTTCCATTAGACATAAATTCAATTTTATATCTAATCTTAAATCAGTTAATTTTAAAAAAAAAGTTGAATATGTCAAGAACTTGTTAGATAGAAAATTGAAAATTTAGACACTTAATAAATAATTTTAAAGTTTAAGAATCAAATAGATACAAACATAAAATATCAGGAACTAAACTTTTAATTTAATCTTGAATTTAAGAAAGTAACTAATAACTAGTTACAAAATGTATTTCAAAAGTAACTAATAACTAGTTACAAAATGTAGTAGTAGTATCGTATCCAAATCATCAATTCCAAGATGAAGAGAATGGTCCAACCTCAAAAGGGCCGCGCCCCTTTAATCTCCTTAGCTGGATTATCTAAAAATCTCTCATGAGTATATCTGGAACATTATTTAATTAAAAAAAGAGAAATCGTGATGGGTAGCTGACCCGCTAACACGCAAGTGCACGTGATCGAAGTAATAAAGAAACTGAAAGTATTCCAGAGTATCGTACCCAAGGGAACGGTTTTAACAAAATCTATTTTGAATGACACCAAATATGTTTGCAAATCGCAATGGGGTAACCGAAAGTTCAAAATGCGAGAGTTTGGTTTTAACAAGTGAGTGAAAATTCAAAGAATAAAATAGGGATTCAAGTGATGCAAGCACCTTTGGAAGAATGCAACTCACTTTGCAATTGCAATCATAGTTAACATGTGAGACTAAGTAAACCGGGTTCAACTCCTATTCGATTTTGATTCAAAACCTTTAGGAGACTAAGTGATTAAACCTATATGTCTATGGCTAATCAAACTTAGATACTTCGCACACAACCCTAGTGGTCTTGGAGTCTCGCCCTATGTCTAGGGTCGATGTTCAGGACTTATTTCTAAGCCTTTTCCTCCATTGCTTTTGTGACATCGGCTTTCCCTTAACTCTTTCGATATTAAGTTCGAGCTAGATGAGCAAGCACTAGTTGGCCGGCTAGGTTTACCCAAAATTAAATTCAACGAAAACAAACAAAGTACACATGCTAACTAGATTGTTTATGCTTTAGAGCTTTGCATTTTTCCTTAGGGCATTCACCAACTTGAACCCCTAGAGGAAATTTAGCTCATTGTAGATAAAACAAAAATCCTAAAATAATTGATTGAAAAATTCATAGTTTTAAAGAGGAGATAAATAATTTCAAGAAACCTAATTAAATTACCACAAGGAAAATATCAAATTCTCTAAAATTAGCTACTGGAGTTCAAATTTCTCAAGGGAATAAGCAATCTCACTGGTAAAGAAAAGAGAGATGTTGGAAATCAAGTTTCTGTTTTAAAGGAACAGAAGGAAAACCCACTGGAAACAAAAAAAAATACTGGAATTAATTTCTAATAAAAATAAGGAACCCACTGGAAAATTCAAATATTGGCAAAATATTATTCCAAAGCAAAAGAAATACACAGAACAAGAACTGAAGAACGATTGAAGCCGAGAATGAAGACTGAAAAATAATGGACAAACCCGTAGCAATGCAGAAAATTGCCTTCTCGATTGATTGAAGCTAAAATCGAAGAATTCTTGAGCGAAAATAACAAATAATTGAAATGGAATTGATTGAATAACAACTTGAATTCAAATGATTGCAGTCTACAAAGAAAATACCCAGAAAATTAACTCCAGAAAAACAAAAAACAAAACCCACGAAAATAAACTTCTCGGGAGAAAAGCAAAAACAGAAACTAAAACCCTAGAAACGAACTTGGCTTCCTCCTCGGCTTCTCCTCTTTTTAAAGTCGAATTCGAGTTCATCTCCTTCCAAAATTGGATCCCTGATTTGTGGGTAAAATCTGGACAAGATAATCTTGCTGGAATTTCTCCATAATTGATGTGAATCGCGAGAATCATGGAGATTTCCGTGAATTCCGAGCTTTCCTTGTCGTGCCTTAGAATGCAATTGGTTTGCAATCGCAATCTCCCTTCCTCTGTTCATCTGGTTACATTGCAAATGGAATGCAATTGCATTCCTTTTGCAAAGTCTCCAATTCTGCACAAAAGACAACAACTTAAGCTACTTTCTTTATCTTTTCTTAAAATTCTTTTATTCATCAAGTTTTAACAAGCTTTCATGAATTTATACAAAATGTTACTTTTAGCTTGCTCGGTAATCAACAAAATCCTCAAAATTAGCAAGAATAACTTGGTTTTAGAGTTGAATAATTCTCATAAATGAGAATTATCACACCCCCAAACTTAAGTTGTTACTTGTCCTCAATCAACTATTAAAACTCAAATCAAATCACAATTGTTTGGAAAGAACAATAACTCTTCTCAGGGGATATCTCAAGCTCATAACACTATTTATTGATTCCCAACTTCATTCCTAGCTTTTTCTAACCTTAGTACTTTTTCTCCCACACATCCACTATGTTCACACCACTTTCATTCTAGTTCGGTCTCACTTGCTTCCTATATATTCTATTCTTGAAAGAAAACTTTCCCCCCCAAACTTATTCTTATGCTGCCAGTCTGTTCATAATTTATTTTCTTTTAGAGGGGTATCCTTTAGTCAATTGTGCCTTCGCTTTAACTTACCGACACTTTGTGGTGAGGGTAGTTAACTACGAGCACACATCACCGCTTTTACCTACTCGTTTCTTAAGTCAACCTTTCATGCAGAGGCAATCATGGGTATCATGACTTTCCCTGATTACTTGGTTGCTTTTAGAAAGAGGAGTAGCCCTCTTAAACATTTTCTTTTTCTTTTTTTTTCTTTTTTTTTTTTATTTTTTTTAAAGAACTGGCACTGGCAGCAATATACAAAGCGTAGATAACAATTTGAAAGTATAAATGCAGTTTATCAAAGAAGTGGAGTATATGCATGATGATTGCAAATGGAATGCAATTGCAATCCCCCCCAAACTTAAATCAAACAATGTCCTCATTGGCTAGATATAGGAGGGTGGTGTCGAAGGTCTTATATATTCAGCAAGCTAGACCGTTCTTAAATTCTAGTGGTTGTAAACTAAGGGTGATGGGGTTAGTACTTTAGAAAGTAAAGCGGTTATGAAGTTGGTATGACAAATGCGGGTGTTTAATGAGCTGAGTGTAGTCCTAAGTTTCATCATGGAGAGTTTTTGTTCTTTCACCCTTTTTTTTTTTTTTTTTTTTTGTTTTTATTAAAGAAGAAAAGATGACATAGGTAGAAAAAAATGCATATCTATTACTCCTAGCAAGAAACAAAAGACTAATGGCAACCAAAAACTAACTACAGGCTTAAATAAAAGATAACTTCAAACATGAATATCAAAAACAGAGTTCAAGTCAGTTGGCATAAAAGAAAAGTAAGGTTGAGAACTCCCTATTCATCAGAAGAAATGCTGTCTTCTTTGTCCTCGCGGGTTGGGATGCAAAGTAGATCATTAGGGAAGTCCGGGAAGGCTGGTCCTTTGCCCTTAGATATCTCCAGGAATGTTCTGGCAATGGCTTCATCTCGTTCCTTGACATAAGCCCAATACTTTTGGTTTGTCTCCTTCATCTTCCGTAATTCAGCCCTCAAGGATTTGATGTCAGCAGAATGCAACTGGTTTGCAATTGCAATGTCAGATTGCAATTGGTTTGCAATTGCATGGTCACCTTTGCTGTTTGCTGTCTTTTTTTCTTCAGTTACCCGAGAGTGCCTCTGTGCTTTTCTAGCATTGTGAATCATCAGGGATCGCACTCCAGCTGCATCTAAGGGTTGAATCTCCTTGAAGTCATCTTCAAATTGAAGGTTTGCCCGTTTGCATAATTGGGTAATGAAGGATGGGAAGAAAAGTCTTCCAGTTTTCTTCTTGCTTCTTAAGTCCAACTCCTTCTTGATTATCCTCCCCACATTGAGTTCAAGCCCTTTATAAATGCTATATAAGAGCATTATTCTGTCTTGGGAGATTGTTGAGCTGTGAGATGTGGGCATGATTCTATTTCTGATGAAGTTTAGCCAAACAGATGGTTCGTTTTTCAAATCTCCTGTTGTGAGGTGACGTCGTTCTGAGCTAGCCATTGTCCATTCCGTCCCTTCTCTAGCTACCAACTGTAGAGCCTCCTTCAATTGCTCATCTGTGGGATTCTCCATGGCATCATTCCCGACTGGATTCCTTAGGGACTTGAGTTTGTAAATTTGGTTTATGTCCCTTGCGGAGTACTTCACTGTTTTGCCTTCAATGATGAGCTCATTCATTTGGTCACTTCCCATGTGAGCATAGAACTCTACCACCATCCTGTGGGAAGCTGGGCTCGGATGTTTGCACAATTCTTCCCATCCTCTTGCTTTGATAACTGAAGTGATGAACTGGGGTAAGGTTCCTGCATTGTTAGAGAAGCCCCGTTCACTTACTAAAGCTATCTTTGAGAAGAGTTTTCTTCTTTCGTTCACATCTTCCTCTTTCTGGACACCATACACTTCTGCATGTTCATAACGTGTCCTTTTTCTCTTCCTCCTAAGGGTGGGCAGCCATTCTTCTAAATATATCTCTTCCACTTCTTCTTCTTCTTTTTCATCGTACTCTTCTTCTGTGTCTTCTTTTTCATCTTCTTGTATTACTTCTTCTTCACTGTCTTGTTGCTCATTTTCTCTGTCCACCTCAATTTCTACTTTCTCTTGGTCTTCCTCTTCACTTAAATTTTGGTTTTGTTCAAAATTTGGGCAGCATCTCCTTTGTTTGTCCACCTGCTCAATCACATCCCCCATCTCAGGTGATGGGGTGCTAGGAGAATCCCTCCTAGTCTCCAATTCATTTAACTCAGCAGATTTTTCAAACTCATTTGAGGTAGAAGTTTGTACCTCTTCATAGGTCTTTGTTTCTTCTTTCTTTTCTTGCTCAGGTGCTGTTGACCATCTAGAGGGTCTTTTGGAGCTTCCCCCTGCTGCCATGTGGTCCTCATGGAATTTCTGTTCTAATTCCTTGGCACGTTCGGCAGCATTCTTTACCCATTCTTCATTGTTTGAGGGCTGAATTTCCTCATTGCTTCTTGCCCGAGGAGGTGGCATTTTGTCAATATCCTTGCCAACTGTCCTTCTCTTCTTTTCCCCTTCATTTTTCTCTTTTTTCTTCAACTGTTTCGGGTTCCTTACTTTCTTCCTTGCTAGGCATTTTATTCTTGAACCTTTTGAAACAGAGGAGGATTGAATTTTTACCTCTTTAGGTGGGAGACTTTCTTTAGCTTCTTCCTCCTCCTCGGTCAAGTCTATTGTTTTGGAAGGGGAATTTGATGCGGGCGTGGGCTGTTCTTCTTCATCAGAGCTGTAATGGAGCCCTAGCAATTTTTGCTCAATTTCCACTGCTCTTCTTCGTTCATGCATCAGCCGAACTTGGTCACGCCACTCTTGGGTTCCCCTTTTTGCTTCCCGCGGCTCGGATGAGGGGGCCTCTGATGAAAACCCGATTGGTTTCACCATTTGGAGTGGCTGTTCCAAAATTGCTTGTTGCTCCCATTGCTCATCCGAGAGTTTTCGCAGTTATTCTTTCCAGTCTTTCGAACCTGGCTTCATGGAGAAGAGGTCTCTGTCCATCGATTTTGTATGCTTCGCAATGGGTGGTGGTGAATGCGACGGTCGATTCACGATGGGTGGTGCCGAATCTTCCTCCTTCTTCGATTGCTTCGTTCGGCGCTTGTAAGTATTAGCAGGAGCACTCATGGTGGTAGTTGAGAGAGTTGTATGGCTTGAAGAAGAGGTTGTACGGCCTGAATTAAAAAGACAAAGGGTGGAAGACAAAAGACCAATTAGTTTTAGGTCAATTGTACAAGGAAAACGGTTGACATTTGACACGCTTGCTAAAGTAATATGAATGAATTGGCAATTTCAGGATGTCAATGCGCAAGTGTACACATTCATTTTGTAGCAAGTGGTAAGTAAAATTATCGTATCCACAGAGACTAGTAATTCTCTAATTTACCACAAATTAATTCTCAATAAACTCAATTTGTAACCATTAAACTCATCATGGAACACAATAAAATAATTCAGATTTGCTGGAACAAAATAAATGCTAAGGCAAAGTTAATAGAGTAAACTGCAAAAATAGAGAACAACTAAACTTGGACTTTGAATGAATTGGAAGGCTTGGATTAGGGATAATTGCCCGTTTTAATCTATTCTCCAGCTTAAACACTTGATCAAAAACCTCAGTTCACTACAGCTCTCATGGTATTCTCCCGAATGACCAGAAATTGCTGTTTCATTTCCATTACTTCAGCATTGTCTATCCTGCTGTACTTATGTGCATTAGGCAAGAGATCATTCCTAATCATCTTACTTAGTTAGCTAATAACCCTAACAATGGGGCTAATGTGGTTACCAAGCAATCAGTTCTTCCTATTCCTTCCAGAAATCGAAAAAACGCTATACAACATGGTTGGCCAAACGAAGTTGTGATACTAAATAAAAGCACTTAATAACCAAACTGGGTGAAAGACAATGTATTAAGCTGTGAGCATGATTAAAACGTGCACTCCCTAATCCTCACCTTATCGGTGATCAGTTCATAATGTAAAGAACAAAGAAAATAAGCAGGAAATGGAGCATTATCCTAACACTGTAACTAAACTAAGAAAACAAACAGGGAGAAGAAGAAGAAGAAGACGATTTGTTGCCACAGGAAGGTTGACCCAGCATTCGGCAATAGCTTCAGCAGAGCCACTCCGTCTTCTTTCGGAAATGCTCCGGCAGCCTCCTTCTAGTCGGAATGAGTTGGGCAGCTCCTCTATTCTTCACGAAAACAGCCTCTGTTCACTGTGATTTTTCTTTCCTTTCTGGTTTTTCTCCTCCCTCAAAACGGCTACAACATAACCTTTAAATACCACAGGTATTTCGCGCAAAACGAGGGCTGACTGGGCATTGTTGACGACGTGGCGAGCTCCCATTGCTTCTAACAGGCTGAGTCATCTGACAAATGCCAACTCAATTAATGAATTGGTCTTCTCACGTGCGAAATTGATATTAGTCCGTACTACTTGATTTGCTCCAGCAAAATGTTGTACTCTGCTGCTTCAACTCTCCACAGGTCCTTCTTGAATTAATCCTATATAAATCATACAAATTTGTTAATTCAACTAACAATGCTCTCATGAAAAGTTTTACTTCCTCAAAATTAATCATAGAGCAAAAATGATTCAAAGTTAGGGAATTTCTACGGTATAATTAAATAAAATATCACAATTCATTCTAAAAATAATAGCATATAACTCTCCATTGAAGAGTTATCAACATTCCTTTTAAAAATCGCGAATTGTCGTCCATGCCCCTTTCCTTCCTTTTTTGTAAAACCGAAGTTTTCTCTCCCTTTTGCCTTAAGAATGCGATTGCATTCTAATTGCATTGTCCCTTACGGGTGCTTGCTTGTTAGTCGCTGACTTTGCAATTGCATTCTCGTTTGCATTCTTTTTTCGTGCCTTGGGTCTTCGTTTAGGAAGAATGCAATCGCATTTGCAATTGCAATCTTCCTACATTTTTGCCTTTTGCTTTTCTTTTCTTCCTTTCATCTGAACTCACAAGTAAATTGTTAAAAAGTTCACACAAGTAAAATGAATTCAAGCTGAAAGATTTTTTTATTTTTTTATTTTTTTTATTATTATTATTATTTTTTTATTTTTTTTTACTTCCATGTGAATTTTGAATGTTATGGGCAATTTCCCAGGTAGATCCCCAGGTAGAGGTGTTCCCTAAACGGTCAGCTTAAATACCTCAGCCTAGACAGGATTCAGCCTTAGACAGAAATTGCTCAATCATTCAGCAATTCATAGAAAATAAAAAAAATTATTTATTTTGATTTTTTTTTTTTTTTATTTTACCTGATTCCTTCTTCAATTGATTTCTATTAAGGAAATAGAAACCTTGTCCCTACCAATGCCTTCTCCCCAGTAGGGTTTGATTCTCTGGCCATTTACTTTAAAGATATTGCCTTCCTTGTCCCTTAGATCCACAGCTCCGTGTTGATACACCTTTTCAACGATAAATGGTCCTGACCATCTGGATTTTAGCTTACCTGGAAAAAACTTCAATCTCGAGTTGAATAATAGCACTTGCTGTCCTGTGTGCAGGTCTTTTTCTTTGATTCTTTGATCATGCCATTTTTTCATCTTTTCTTTATATAGCTTTGCATTCTCATAAGATGAAAGTCTCAACTCCTCAAGCTCATTTAGCTGAAGCTTCCTCCTGTTACCTGCCTGAGTCAGATCCAGATTTAATCTCTTGATGGCCCAGTATGCTTTATGTTCCAGCTCTAATGGTAGATGGCAGGCTTTCCCAAATATTATTCTGTATGGAGACATTCCCAGAGGTGTTTTCAATGCAGTTCTATGGGCCCATAGCGCTTCATCCAGTCGTAGAGACCAGTCTTTTCTTGATGGATCGACTGTCTTTTCTAAGATTGCTTTTATCTCTCTGTTGGAAACTTCTGCTTGCCCATTTGTTTGCGGATGATAAGCAGTTGCAATCCTGTGCTTGACATTGTACTTTGCTAGGAGGCTAGCCATGGCTTTGTTTACAAAGTGTGTCCCTTCATCGCTTATCAATACTCTTGGAGTCCCGTACCTGGTGAAAATATTTTAAGTAAAAATTTCTTCACCACTTTTGCATCACTTGTCGTGGTTGCCACTGCTTCTATCCACTTAGATACATAATCCACTGCAAGTAAAATGTAGATATTCCCATATGATGGGGGAAATGGCCCCATGAAGTCAATCCCCCATACATCGAAAATTTCTACTTCGAGTATGTAGTTCATTGGCATCTCATTTCGGGCAGAAATATTTCCTGTTCTTTGGCAACGATCACAACATTTTGCAAATTCATGAGCATCTCTGAACAATGTGGGCCAAAAGTAGCCACTTTGGAGCACCTTTGCTGCAGTTTTAGTGCCTGCAAAATGTCCTCCATATGGGGCTGCATGACAACCTTCTAATACTTTCGGCACGTCCTCCTCTGCTATACATCTTCTCCAAATTTGGTCTGGTCCCAGTTTGTATAAGTATGGCTCATCCCAGTAGTAATTGCGCATGTCACGGAAAAATCTCTTCAACTGTTGTGGATTTGCATCTGGTGGAGCTAATCCACTTACCAGGTAGTTTGCTATATCTGCATACCAAGGTATTGCATTTGCTTCCACTGCTAATAGCATTTCATCGATGAATTCATCTTGAATTTTCTCCACATCTGCTTTTCTGGCCTCTTGTCCTAGTCTGGACATGTGATCCGCTACTTGATTTTCAGTCCCCTTTCTATCATGGATTTCTAAATCGAATTCCTGAAGTAATAGAATCCATCGGATCAACCTTGGCTTTGCATCCTTCTTTGTTAGCAGGTATTTTAGGGCTGAATGATCCGTGTGCACCACAACTTTAGTTCCGACCAAGTAAGATCTGAACTTGTCGAAAGCAAAGACAACTGCTAAAAGTTCTTTTTCGGTAGTGGTGTAGTTGACTTGTGCTTCGTTCATTGTTCTGCTGGCATAATAAATGGGATGGATCATCTTATCCCGTCTCTGTGCTAGTACAGCTCCTACCGCAAAATCACTGGCATCGCACATCAGCTCGAACGGTTTTGTCCAATCTGGCTCTATCATGATAGGTGCAGAGCTTAGTGCTTCCTTAAGTCTTTCAAGTGCAATCGAACATTCTTGATCAAACACGAAAGGTTGGTCCTTCTCCAATAATCTGCATAAAGGTTTGGAAATCTGAGAGAAGTTTTTAATGAACCGGCGATAGAATCCTGCATGACCTAAGAAACTTCGTATTTCCTTCACCGATTTTGGTGGTGGTAACTTAGAAATTAGTTCCACCTTTGCTCTATCTACTTCAATGCCTTTCTTTGAAATCCGGTGTCCCAGCACGATTCCTTCTTGTACCATGAAGTGGCACTTCTCCCAGTTGAGGACTAGATTGGTTTCTTCACATATTTGCAAAACCTGTTCAAGATTTGTAAGGAAACTTTGATATGTTTCTCCAAACACCGAGAAATCGTCCATAAAGATTTCTACCGTCCTTTCCACCATGTCCGAGAAAATTGCCATCATACATCTTTGGAATGTTGCTGGTGCATTGCATAGTCCAAACGGCATTCGTCGAAATGCAAAGGTCCCGTACGGGCAGGTGAAAGTTGTCTTGTCTTGATCTTTAGGTGCAATCGTTATCTGGTTGTATCCTGAATATCCGTCCAAGAAGCAATAGTATTTCTTTCCTGCCAAACGATCAAGCATTTGATCGATAAATGGAAGAGGGAAATGGTCCTTTCTGGTTGCCTTGTTCAGCCGACGGTAATCCATGCAGATTCTCCATCCAGTAACTGTCCTTGTTGGGATAAGTTCATTCTTTTCATTCTGGACTATTGTCATTCCGCCCTTTTTAGGTACGCATTGCACTGGACTTACCCAGCTGCTATCTGCAATAGGGTAAATTATTCCTGCATCGATCCATTTCATGATTTCCTTCCGGACCACCTCATTCATTACAGGGTTCAGCCGCCTTTGACTTTCAATTGAGTTTTTCGCTCCTTCTTCCAAGTTGATCTTATGCATGCAGAATGAAGGACTGATACCTCTAATGTCTGCAATTGTCCAACCGATTGCTTTTTTATGTCGTGTAAGAACCTGCAACAGAGAAAATTCATCTTGGTCAGTGAGAGTCGATGAGATGATCACTGGTAGAGTTTCTCCCTTTCCAAGGAAAATATATTTCAAATGAGGTGGCAATGGTTTGAGCTCAAGCTCTGGCGGTTCCTCTATAGATGGCTTAGTCTGAATTGCCTTTTCTTCTGCTAATCTCAAGGGGCTAATGTAAGCAACTTCTACCTGTTCATCTTGACTTATTAAGTCTCCTTCTTCAATCTCTTCGTCATTGCTTTCATCCTTATTTGATAGGTGTCGAAACTCATGCAACTGCAAGGTGTCTACAATCTCAATTCTTGAACATTCTTCTAGATCCCCTGGATATCTCAGCGCATTGAGAACATTAAACGTAATTTGTTGATCGTTAACTCTCATTGTGAGTTCTCCTTTTTGCACATCGATCAACGTCCTCCCTGTTGCTAAGAAGGGTCTTCCCAGAATGATTGGGACTTCTCTATCTGCTTCGCAATCCAAGATGATGAAGTATGCAGGGAAAACGAATTTATCTACTTTAACGAGCACATCCTCAATCTTCCCTGTCGGTCGAGCTATCGATCTATCTGCCAATTGTAATGTTATTGTCGTAGGTCTGGCCTCGCCAATCCCCAGTTTCTTGAAGACTGATAGTGGCATTAGGTTGATACTGGCGCCCAGATCGCATAGTGCTCTTCCTACATCAGTGCTTCCGATCATGCAAGGGATCGTGAAACTTCCTGGATCTCTTAGCTTTGGTGGCAGTTTACTTGTGATGAGAGCGCTGCAATTTTCTGTTAACGTCACCGTCTCAAATTCTCCCAACCTGCGTTTCTTTGTTAAGATATCTTTCAGGAATTTAACATAATTAGGCATCTGTTCAAGCGCCTCCACTAATGGAATATTAATATGGAGTTGCTTAAGGATGTCTAAAAATTTGTTAAATTGAGCATCCTGATTCTTTTTCTTGAATCTCTGTGGGAAGGGTGGTGGTGGTCTGTATTCCTGGTGGGTAGAAGTGGATTCCTTTGCTGTTGCATCTTTCTTTTCCTCTTCCGGATGTTTAGTGATCACTTCTTCTGTTGCTTCGATGGATTTTTCTTTGCTTGGTTCCTGCAATTTTTCCTTTATGCATTCCTCCCTTTCTTCTTCAGAATCTTTGGTCTTTTTTGAATGTTCTGACTCCTTAGGCATCTCTGGGCCTTCATAGTTTAATCCACTTCTTAAGGTTATTGCTTTGCAATGCTCTTTGCCTTCGCGTTGTGGATTCTCTGTGGAGCATGGTAATGTTCCTTGTGGCCTATTTTTCATCTCGTTTGCCAACTGTCCAACCTGTATCTCCAGATTGCGCAACGTGGCTGCTTGACTCTGGATGATTGCATCATTTTTCGCCATGAATTCCTTCATTAAATTTTCCAAGGATGGACCATGAACTGCTGATTGCTGTTGCATTGGATTCACACTCTTCTGTGTGTACTGCTGCTGTGATTGATTGTTGAAACCCGGCGGCATTCCCTGTTTCACATATTGAGTCTGACTTGAAGTTCCTGCATTCTGTCCGCTCCAGGAGAAGTTAGGGTGCTGCCGCCAACCCGGATTGTATGTATTCGAGTATGGGTTCGATCTGTTCTGACCTATATAATACACAGAAGCAAGATTGTAAGGACAGTTATCAAAGATATGATTGTCATTACAATAAACACAAGAAGGGTTAGGAATATGATTTATTGCTGCAATTGGCGCTTGATTTCCTAATGCAAGGTTCTTCAATGTGTTGTTCATTGCAGATATTTGTGCACTTAGTGCTGCTATTGAGTCTACTTCGTGTATTCCTGCAACATTCCTTGCATTGTGAGATTCATCCTCTCCCCACTGGCTGTTGTTTGAAACCATAGCATCTAGGATTTCATTGGCTTCATTCACCGTCTTATTCAACAAGGATCCATTAGCAGATGCGTTGACTAGGGTCTTTGATGCCTGTGTTAATCCATTATAGAAATGCTCTATGAGGAGACAAGCTGGCAACCCATGATGTGGGCATCTTCTCACCAACTTCTTGAAACGCTCCCAAGCAGTGTCTACCGCTTCATTTGTTCCTTGCTTGAATGTAATTATCTCTCCTCTGATCTGTGCGTTCTTTGTGGGAGGGAAGTACTTAAGAAGAAATTTCTCTGCTAGTTCATCCCAAGTTCTTATGGAGTCAGGGGGAAAAGAGTCTAACCAAGCTTCTGCGTTTCCCTGTAGAGAAAAAGGAAATAATTTTAGGCGCAATGTCTCACTCAAGACCCCATTCATTTTAAATGAATTGCAAATTCTAAGAAACATCTTGATGTGTTTGTGGGGATCTTCGTTGGGCAGTCCTGCAAATTGGCCCATGGTTTGCAACATCTGGAACATCACTGGTTTGAGTTCAAAATGATTGGCCTCGATATTGGGTTTTGCAATTCCTGTATTCAAATTTTGAAAAGTGGCAGCTGCATAGTCTCTTATCGCTCTATCCCTTTCTTCTGCAATGAAGATGGGATTTGCTGGAGGAATTCCCCTTTGCTGTTGCATATTATTTGCATTTTGTGGATTTCCTCCATTTGCTGGATTTGCTTGAGGATCAGCTACAGGTGGGTCCATTTGTACTTCCTGTAAGTTGGTTTTCTCACGAACTTCCTGTGCGATCAACTCCTGCAATTCCTTTTTCTTCCTCCTCTGCTGTCTGCGGCGTTGGTGGAAGGTCCTCTCTATTTCAGGATCAAACTTCAAGAGGTGAAGCTCTTGTTGCATGCACCACACTTAACCTGCAAGTACCTGCAATTTGAATTTGGAATTCCTGCAATAGGAGGATTGCAATTGCAATGCAATTGCAATCTAATTGCAATCTGCTCACAAATTGTGTACCAAAAATAAACTTTGTTGAAAATGTCGTTCCCCGGCAATGGCGCCAAAAACTTGATCCGCTAACACGCAAGTGCACGTGATCGAAGTAATAAAGAAACTGGAAGTATTCCAGAGTATCGTACCCAAGGGAACGGTTTTAACAAAATCTATTTTGAATGACACCAAATATGTTTGCAAATCGCAATGGGGTAACCGAAAGTTCAAAATGCGAGAGTTTGGTTTTAACAAGTGAGTGAAAATTCAAAGAATAAAATAGGGATTCAAGTGATGCAAGCACCTTTGGAACTCACTTTGCAATTGCAATCATAGTTAACATGTGAGACTAAGTAAACCGGGTTCAACTCCTATTCGATTTTGATTCAAAACCTTTAGGAGACTAAGTGATTAAACCTATATGTCTATGGCTAATCAAACTTAGATACTTCGCACACAACCCTAGTGGTCTTGGAGTCTCGCCCTATGTCTAGGGTCGATGTTCAGGACTTATTTCTAAGCCTTTTCCTCCATTGCTTTTGTGACATCGGCTTTCCCTTAACTCTTTCGATATTAAGTTCGAGCTAGATGAGCAAGCACTAGTTGGCCTGCTAGGTTTACCCAAAATTAAATTCAACAAAAACAAACAAAGTACACATGCTAACTAGATTGTTTATGCTTTAGAGCTTTGCATTTTTCCTTAGGGCATTCACCAACTTGAACCCCTAGAGGAAATTTAGCTCATTGTAGATAAAACAAAAATCCTAAAATAATTGATTGAAAAATTCATAGTTTTAAAGAGGAGATAAATAATTTCAAGAAACCTAATTAAATTACCACAAGGAAAATATCAAATTCTCTAAAATTAGCTACTGGAGTTCAAATTTCTCAAGGGAATAAGCAATCTCACTGGTAAAGAAAAGAGAGATGTTGGAAATCAAGTTTCTGTTTTAAAGGAACAGAAGGAAAACCCACTGGAAACAAAAAAAAATACTGGAATTAATTTCTAATAAAAATAAGGAACCCACTGGAAAATTCAAATATTGGCAAAATATTATTCCAAAGCAAAAGAAATACACAGAACAAGAACTGAAGAACGATTGAAGCCGAGAATGAAGACTGAAAAATAATGGACAAACCCGTAGCAATGCAGAAAATTGCCTTCTCGATTGATTGAAGCTAAAATCGAAGAATTCTTGAGCGAAAATAACAAATAATTGAAATGGAATTGATTGAATAACAACTTGAATTCAAATGATTGCTGTCTACAAAGAAAATACCCAGAAAATTAACTCCAGAAAAACAAAAGACAAAACCCACGAAAATAAACTTCTCGGGAGAAAAGAAAAAACAGAAACTAAAACCCTAGAAACGAACTTGGCTTCCTCCTTGGCTTCTCCTCTTTTTAAAGTCGAATTCGAGTTCATCTCCTTCCAAAATTGGATCCCTGATTTGTGGGTAAAATCTGGACAAGATAATCTTGCTGGAATTTCTCCATAATTGATGTGAATCGCGAGAATCATGGAGATTTCCGTGAATTCCGAGCTTTCCTTGTCGTGCCTTAGAATGCAATTGGTTTGCAATCCCAATCTCGCTTCCTCTGTTCATCTGGTTACATTGCAAATGGAATGCAATTGCATTCCTTTTGTAAAGTCTCCAATTCTGCACAAAAGACAACAACTTAAGCTACTTTCTTTATCTTTTCTTAAAATTCTTTTATTCATCAAGTTTTAACAAGCTTTCATGAATTTATACAAAATGTTACTTTTAGCTTGCTCGGTAATCAACAAAATCCTCAAAATTAGCAAGAACAACTTGGTTTTAGAGTTGAATAATTCTCATAAATGAGAATTATCAGTAGCAAAAAAATATTAAGATATTTGTAAACCTAGCAATGGTTTTTGAGATCAACAATTATAGTAAAAAATTTAAAATCTGATTTTTTGTTTTTTTTTTTTTAATTATTGTAACGTCTAGCATATTCAAGTGTGTTAATTTCGAAATTTTGAAATTTCTAAGAGATTTAGTCTTGTTTAGTTGGTTAATTTATTATGGAAAGGCTTAATTTTGGAGTTTATAAACTTAAGGGAGAGTGTTTTAATAAAAAAGTTAATAAATAAAATAAAATAAAATAAAGGATAGACATCATCAATTCCAAGACGAAAAGAATGGTCCAACCTCAAAAGGGTCGCACCCCTTTAACCTCCTTAGCTGGATTATCTAAAAATCTCTCATGAGTATATCTAGAACATTATTTAATTAAAAAAAGAGAAATTGTGATGGGTAGCAAAAAAATATTAAGATATTTGTAAACCTAGCAATGGTTTATGAGATCAGCAATTATAGTAAAAAATTTAAAATCTGATTTTTTGTTTTTTTTTATTATTGTAACGTCTAGCTTATTCAAGTGTGTTAATTTTGAAATTTTGAAATTTCTAAGAGATTTAGTCTTGTTTAGTTGGTTAATTTATTATGGAAAGGCTTAATTTTGGAGTTTATAAACTTAAGGGAGAGTGTTTTAATAAAAAAGTTAATAAATAAAATAAAATAAAATAAAGGGGAAGACATTTTTCTCTCTCTCCCTGTTTCCCTTCCGTCCCCGCCCCCCTCTTTCCCGTCTCCCTCTCCCTCTCCCATCTCACTCTCTCTTCTCGAACCCCTCTCTCTTCCCCACCCCCTGCATTTTCTTCTTCCCTCATGCACGCCCAGATCTGTTGCGCTGCCATGCCCAGTTTTGCTGCCGTTTGCTGCAAAATCCAGCCAGTCGCCGTTTGTACGAGCCTCCGTGAGTCATGGGTGCGTTACAACTTCGGAAAATGGCATGTTTGAACCATTGGACATCATATTCGACAAGTTTTTGGTTTGATTGGAGGTAAGGGCCGTTTTAATTAGATCAATTCTTGGGTTATTGTTGTGTTTAGAGGTTAACCCATAATATTTTGGACTTAATTTTAGAACACCCATCGCAGTTGGAGGTCGGACTCTCGATTTGGGGCTCATTCGACATCAAAATCAACAAGGTTTTGAGTTCGAAATCTAAGGAAAAATCAGTGGGTAACATTTTTTTAAGCTTTTCAAACTCTGTTGGGTGCTTTTTGTGCTGTTCTTAATCTTTGGAAACCTTGTCGTGTAGTTTCAAGTTAGCTTATTCGAAGTTTAAGGTTGGTGTTGGTTGTCGAACCATTTGAATTCTTTTGTTTAGCACTTTTGGTTTAAGTTAACTCATGAAATTAAAGTGCCAAGTTCATCTTTGAACTTAAGGTACAATGTTGTCAATTTCAAGTAATGACCACTTTGATAATTATTATAGGTTATGCATGATATCATTAATCGAAGTTGGCAGTTCCTTGATCTTGGTTTCATAGCTAAGGTAAGTAGCCTAGTTGATTAACTCTTTAACGCTTTGGTTACAGAGTTCTTGGATTTTTGTAATACATGTGTGATTGAGTGCCTTTGAGTATGTTCTTTCAATTATGCGCTCCGGCTTGCTTAGTAAACTCCTCAAGTAGGAGGTTCACAATTTGATGCTTTGTCTCAATGATAAAGGGATTCCACGACCATTTGGATGCCAACATTATGCACGATCTTTTGTATGGGGTTTCAAAGGGACCCAACCTTGTGTTATGTGCTTGTAAGTAGCCTAGTTGGTTAATTCATTAATGCCTTGGACGCGGAGCTCATAGATTTCGTAATACGTGTATGTTTAAGTGGTCGAGAATGTAATTCTTTTAAGTATGAAGTTTGCGTGTAACCATGTTGGTCGTTAGATGTTTTGCTTAGTAAATTTCTCAAGAATGAGATTTACCTTATTGTACCTTAACCTGGGTTTTAAAGGAATTTGTTGACCTAGTTGAGTGGTTTTGCAATAGTCTTAATTGCTAGCGGGGTATTCAAAGGGTCTTGGCCTAGTGTTCTAGTAAGGGATTGATTATGGAATAATGCTCTGGAATGCATGGATGACTGTGATCGTGGCTTCTTTATGAAATATGGACGTGTGGGAAGTTGATTTAAATTGTATAAACAAGCATATTTGGATTGTCTGTGATGTGTTGTTAGCGGTGGAATCCAGAGTGGCTGTGGAACCCCGAACGCATGGGCTATTGGACTAGATGGTTAAGTAATGCTTGTTTGGGTTGTTGGATGAGTTGACTATGTGCAGGGTGTTGGAGTTGTTAGATTGGGCTAGTGGCCGTTTAGAACACCTTAAAGGTTTACAATGATCAGGGTCATTACCCATGTTCCTTGTGTTTAGAGTAGTTCAAGACGACTTGTTGTGTTTAACATGTTTAATCGGGCTTGGATATAGATGGGAGAGTAATGACCATTATGATTCTTAGAGTGTTTAGGGGGCTAAATTTTGAGTTAAATGGTTTGAGGGCTATATGTCGCTAGCACACGTATGGGCTACGGTTAAGTGATCGCACCGAAATAGTGCTCTTTTATCAACTTATTTCATGCTAGTTTAGTTGCCCTCACGTGTTTATTTGTCTATTTTGGAGATTGAGCAATTCGGAGCCATTTGAAAGACTTTGGAAGAATTATACCTAAAATGGAGCTAATTGAGCCTATTTCGAGTGTTTGAATCGAGAAAAGACCACAACTAAGTCAAAAAAATCAATGGCAAAGCATCTAGACTCTGTTTTGGGCGTCAAGACGTTGTTGCATAGCCAAATAAAGCTTGAAGACTCGCAGGAATAGCATCTAGACGCTATTCTAAGTGTCTAGATGTTGGGAATTTGGAGAAAACAAGGCTCGCTCGATGCTGCAGAGAGGCTGCCTTTGACGTTGGAAGCGTCGAGAAGCTACCCTGATTACGCCAGATTAATTCCTTATTTGAGAAAACAGCGTCTAGACGCTTCCCTGCCTGATTTAACCAATTTTTCAGTTTAAAGTTAGGATATTTGTTCCTTTTTGCACACAAGTTTTTTAAACAGTTTGAGACCTTTTCCCTTTCCCTCTTTAGAAGATCATTGTATCAATTCGAACAGAGTTAAACATGAAGAATTTTATGGAGATGCTCAGCTAAACTTCGCGTTTCCAATTCAAAGGTTGGTTGCAACCAATTGCAATTTTGTGAGGCTTGTACTTCAATGTAGTTTTCTTATAATAGCAAGTATTCTTTGATTCCTATGTCTATTTCATGAGCATTTATTTTTTATTGAATTGACCCCTCGATCATTTTATATGTTTGATTGTTAATCATGATTCATGATCCGTAATTTTCATGTTGATCGAACCTTGTAGCGATAGGATTATTACATGTGTGTGTTTTATGGGTTTTCATAATTGCATAGCTTGCATGTTTAATTCTAGGAATTAAAAGAAGCATTTTGATTAGATTAAATTTCTTTTTATCTAATTGGTTGTCTTAGTCCTTCCAAAACACTTAATGCCTTTACCCATACAATTTAGAACGGTTTCGTCATAATTGTTTAAGTAATTAGAGGTAACCTTGACGTTTGTTATAGTTAAAGACTTTAGGGAATTTGTTACTTTTGGGGTTTCCTAATATGTTTACTAAGTGCTTGCATAATTAAGTTAAACGTTTTGTGTGCCCATGATCAATTTTGCAATTGGATAAAACTGTGCCTTTGAATTAGAATTTGGTAAGATTTGACTTCTTCTTTTAAATTACTTGTTTCGTCATTATTAATTTCTTAATTAAAAATTCCAACCCCCCTCCCCCCCCCCCCCCCCGGTTTCAGTTTTTACTGAAATTTAACTCTGAGAAAATAAAATTTCTGGCTCCTTTGGGAAATTGACCTGGTCCACTATTTCTACAAATTAGGGTAGGAAGCCAGTTTAATTTTGGTAGGTCTCGACAGCCTCACCATTAAGTAAAGTTCTTGTTTAGGAATGTCGTTGAACTAAGGCATGAGTCTATACTCGAGATTTGTGGTTCTGGTCAGTGGAGAAAGGGTCACAATGTTGTGATTGTTGCTGTTTGTTGATGTGTGGCCCTGGGTTACATGCCACTAATAACTTCCTAAAATAGAGAAAAGTTGGTTGCCTTGGTGCTAGCCTAGAAGGTAAATAGCCAATTAGACTACCTTATTAAAGGTTGGGTTCGTGAAAAGTTTAGGTGAGCCTCAATTCAAGTGTGATTGGGGCATGATTACTTGAACGCTTATGTAGCATGTTTGCTTGAATAAGCAAGAGGTGTAGAGGTAACTGGTTGTTTCGAGTTTCTGCCTGAACCATTTCTACGTGTGTTTGTTGTTGTGCTCATGTTTTCGGTTATACTTGAGAGCTATGGGTTGGATTATTGGGAAAGGTTGGTGACCTGTTGAGTGCCTAAGAGTGGTGATATACCTTTTGGCGTTCTAAGTGTGTTGCGAGTGAGAAGAAGGTCGTTGGTTGGCATCACTTTTCCTTTCCCATATGAGACATAGGTGTTGTGAGATATGAAGGGCATGAGGGTTGCTTTCCCTTTTTGCTCTTGTTAGTTTAGGGGGCGATTCTCCCACTTTATTTAGAATGAAGGTTGTTTTCCTTCATTTAGTATGCTACCTTAGAAGGCGATTTTCCCATTGGATGTGCTTAGGAGCCTCGGGCCAGGTTGTGGGTGTGGTTCTAATATGATGAGTGGGATTGGCATTGTGAGTTACCCTGGAGGTTTCAAAAGTGTTGCAAATGAACGGAAGCCCTTTAGGCTAGTGCCACTTACCCTATTATTTATCCTCGTGCAAGCATGTATTCCTAAGATGTTGTGTGATAGGATGGGCATGAGGGTTGCTTTCCCTTTTTTCCTGTGCTATCTTAGAGGGTGATTCTCCCATGATATTTAGAATGAGGGTTGCTTTCCTTCATTCGATATACTAGTCTAGGGGGGATTCTCCACCATTTTGAGCATGAGGGTTGCTTTCCTTCATTGTGTTACGCTAGCTAGAGTGGGCGATCCACCAAGATTTTAGGCGTGAGTGTTGCTGTCATTCACTACATTAGACCAGTATATGTTACATGACTCGTAGGTATGACACGAGGCTATACCAAAGAGGGGTGGGGCTTAGGATAAGGTGAGTAGGCACTTAGCTAATGGGCGTGAATGTTTGAGTTGAGCAAGAGCCTGTGAGGTAGGGCAGAGCTCTTCTGTGTATGATTGTGAATTTTGGACCCTTAAGTGGGCTCCTTACTAAGTATGTTTATACTCACTCTTGTTACTTTGTTTGTATCTTTGCAGATGGTGCATGACCATAAGGCGGGTGATGGAGGCAATGGCTTGACGAGGCTATGAGACACCACCGAAGTTCTATCCTTGTGTCTAATGTTTAAATTTGTATTTTAGTTCTTATCGTGTGTTGGTCTGTAAATCTTAAATTTTTTTTTGTTTCCATGTGTTTGGTTAGAATTTCTTAGATTATAGTGTTTGTTGGTTGAGCTCAATATATTTTATCGTAGTCTGGTGGATGCTGAATGTTTTCTCTGAGATATAGAAGTGTTTTTATTGCTATCAAGTCTTTATAAATTTTGGTTTCCTCGTAGTTACGCCGTTATGCTGCCAAAAATTCCAGCATGAACGAAGTAACTTAATTGTGCTTCTGCTTTAGAGGGTTGTGTTTTTTTTTGGGTCATTACAATTATTCTAATTTTATCCTCACTGGTGTATCAATAGGCATATCACTAGTATATCTAATATACTGAATGTTAATATATCAGTGAAATGATATAACAAAAATGAAGTATATTTGTAGTATATCACCGATATACTACTGATATACTTCTTTTTAGGTATAGCAATTAAATGATATACTATTTATAAAATATATCAGTATCATATCAGAAATATTTTGCATATTCAGTATATCACAGATATACTTCATATTAAGAATATCAATGAAATGATATACCTAACATTACGTATATCAGTAATATGTCACTGATATACTTCATTTTTGGTATATCGATATACTTAATACGAAGTACTGATACACTATTGATATACAATATTTGGTATATCACTAATATACTTCATTTTAGGTATATTGATATACTAAATATTATTGATATACTGTTGATCATATACTTCATATTAAGAATATCATTTCACTGATATACCTAAGTAAAATATATCAGTAGTATATATCACTGATATTCTCTATTTTAGGTAAATATGATACACTGAATATAAAGTACTATATACTGTCAATATGCTTCATATTAGGAATATTATTTCACTGGTATACTCAAATAAAGTATATCGGTAGGATATCGGTAGTATATCACTGATATACTTCCTTTTAGGTATATTAGTAGTATATCAACATTATATCACTGATATATTATTGATATACTTTATATTAGTAAAATGCAAAAAAATGTTGGTAAGGTTAGTTTTTACTTTTCTAAGTTGTTTTTTGGGCTAGACCGATTTTTTTTTGCCATATTTGCAAACTTAAAAAACTGGAGACACGACTGCAATTAGCCCAATAATTTTTTTCCATCCTTGCAATTGACCCTTCAAAAAAAAATAGGTAGCTATAAATATAATGTAAAAAAAATAGGTAGCTATAAATATAATGTATTATTATTATTATTATTATTATTATTATTATTATTATTATATATTTCAAATTTAGTCTCGTATAATTAACTAGGTATTTAATTTAAAATTTAAATCTTATTTTCATCTATTAATTTTCAAACTTATTTTTTGATCTCTAAACTTTCAAACGATGCCTTTTAGTCGTCTTTGAATATTTTGCTTAAAAGATCATTCTTGTCTTCTTAATTAATTAATTTTAATAAATTATCTAACAAACCTTGCATTGTCACATTTTTTATTTAATTTTCTAACCAATAAATGTCTTTATAAACAAATGTTTGAAGCCATGTGTGGTACATTAGATGATGGATTCCAAATGTTCTTTAGATTTCGGTTTCTTTTTTTTTTTTTTGAAACTGGAATATATTAAACACAACAAAACCAACCTACACCACCAAGTCCCTCTTGTTGAGGGTCCCACATTGAAAAAATGTAGAGAGACCTCACAATTTATAAGATACATGGGCTACTCCTCTCATGGCCAATTGATTTTTAATATGGAACTTCATGTAATCTAATATGGTATTAGAGCCCATGAAGCCCAAACGGGTATTCGGTCCAAAAATTAAGATCCGACCCAAGAATGATGAACCCAAAGAGGCACCATCTTGAGGGGGCATGTTGAGGATCCCACATTGGAAAAATGTAGAGAGACCTCACAATTTATAAGATACATGGGCTAGTCCTAGTCCTCTCATGGCCAATTGGTTTTGAGATGGAACCTCATGTAATCTAATACCTCTCAAGGATGAGGGAAAGAACATCCTCTGGAGAACTATCTTTCTAGGCTAAAGAGCACCTAGAAAAAGATGTCAAAGCTGCTAACTCATGGGCGGCTTTATTATTCTATCTAGAGATATTACATCCTTAGCTAGAAGAAGAATTTCCTCCACAAAAAAAGAAACTTCAGACAAATCAGAATCATAATGATTAATAAGATTAATAACCTCTCTTGAATCTGACTCCACGATCAAGAGTGGGGTACGCTCCTTCCTCCAAGAGAGAACTTCCTTCATGCCCTCCAATATGGCTAAGGTAGTTTAACCGACTAGTTTTGGGAGATGAATTTACAGCCTCCTAACAACGGCTGCCCATTTTGATTTCTAACAATCCAACCCACACCTCGACGATTAAGCTTGTTAGACCAGGCCGCATCCGCATTCAGCTTCCAAGCATCATCCTTCAGCGACTTCCATCCCCCATTACAAGAGTTTGAAATAGCAAAAGGGGGGAGCGGAACCTTGACTCTAAACCCTTTCGTCTACCCATGATAAATCTCCAAAGAAAAATCAATCAAAAAGAGAACAAGTCTTTGAAAGCAGTTTAGCCATGTTGAACCGGATGTTGTTTCTCTATCTCCAAATTCTCCAAAGGATATAGTGAGAACACCTCCTAGATCATCTTTGGGCGTATTTCTTCTAGTACAGTCAAATAGTTAACAATAAGAACTAAAATATTTATTTATAAAAAGTTTAGGTTAAATTATACACAATTTCTTTGTTATATGTAGCTAGTTTCAATTTTTTAACTGTCTAAAAGGGTTCTATTCTATCCTAAATCTTTTAATCTATATCAAGAACCCTCCATCAACAACTTTAAAATTGAGGGTAAAATTAAAAGAATTTAAACTTCAAGAGCAAAATGGAATCAATTACATACGTTAAGAGCATTTTGTATACTTTATTTGACTTAAAATTTTCCATTGATGAAAATTATCAATGGAAAGTTTTATTTGTAACAAAGTAAAATAGTCCAGAAATTAAAATTGAAACTTTGAAAATATTAGAATAAAATTGAAATCAATTATACAGGCATTGACTAAAATTTAAGATTAAAATAAAATATTTGAAAGTCCATCGACTAAAATAAAGTTGAAATCTAAATTGCATGCATGATACTAAAAACTTTCTATAAATGCATCTCTGTTCACTGCACTTTCAACAAATAACAAGAAATTATTCAAGAAGGTTGTTACAATGTACGGGGACTTGACAATAGCTATGCACAGATGGACGACATAAGAGAGAATTAAAAACTCTATTTTGAATATATATATATATATATCCAACTATTGCTTGAGCTGAACAGATTTTAAATCAGCATCCTACGGTTATTAAAAGAACAGCCCCTCTACGCTAGCTTTGTGCAACAAATTTTTCAGTCAAATCTTCTCTAAACTTACTATAAATACAGCAGTACGTGTATAAGAATCCATCAAGGAACAGAGTTTCTCACATCCCCATTTTAAGTTCTTCTTTGACCTTTAACTTTCCACTTCTTCCTTCAATATCCCATCAGTCATCCTCCTCTCTACTCACAGCCGCACCGGAGCTGCAACTTTAGCATCTTCAGAAAAAATTGGATCATCTCTTTCGGTATTGTATGCTCTACTCCTCTCCAATTCGAGATGAATGCAAGTACTGAATCGGTTTAATATTGAATGTAGAGGAAGATGAAGGTGGCGGTGGTCGGAGCAGGGATCAACGGCCTGGTTTCGGCATATGTTCTAGCCAAATCTGGAGTGGAGGTCGTGTTGTTTGAGAAGGAAGAGTGCTTAGGCGGCCATTGTAAAACTGTAAACTTCGATGGCTTCGATTTGGACCTCGGCTTCATGGTCTTCAATCCAGTAATCTCTCATTCTCTTTTGTTTTGGTTTTATGAGTGTAAACTATTTCAAAATTTTCAATCTATTTCAAAATTTTCAATTATGTACTTGTATATATTGGTGTGTGTGTGTGTTTTAGTCTATGAACATTTAAAAGATTTGCTTAGGTCTCTGTAAAGGTTATTCAATCGAATGTGACTTGTTTAATTACTCTTCCATTTATTTTTAATTAATTCAACTAACTCCCTGTAAAGGTTATTCAATCGAATGTGACTTGTTTAATTACTCTTCCATTTATTTTTAATTAATTCAACTAACTCCATAAAATCTCTTATCATCTTATTCAAAATTTAAGAGATGAAGTAATAAGGTCTCATTTGATAACCATTTGATTTTTGAAAATTAAGCCTATAAATACTATTTTCACTAATGGATTTTCTTATTTTGTTATCTATTTTTCACTTATGTTTTCAAAACCCAAGTCAAGTTTTGAAAACTAAAAAAAGTAGTTTTCAAAAACTTATTTTTGTTTTTGAAATTTGGCTAAGAATTCAAATTTTCTCTTAAGAAATATGAAACCCATTGTAAAGAATTGATGAAAAAACAAGCACAATTTCTAAAAACTAAAAACCAAAAACTAAGGCCTCGTTTTATAACTATTTGGTTTTTTGTTTTTGAAAATTAAGCCTATAAATATTATTTGCACCGATAAGTTTCCTTGTTTTGCTATCTACTTTTTACATATGTTTTCAAAAATCAAGCTCAGTTTTGAAAACTAAAAAAAGTAGTTTTGTTTTTGGAATTTGGCTAAGAACTCAAATGTTTCCTTAAGAAAGACAAAAACCATTGTAGGAAAGATGAAAACCATTGTAGAGAAATTGTGAGAATACAAATACAATTTTCAAAAACCAAAAACCAAAAACCAAATGGTTATTAAACGGGCTCTAAATGATTATCAAACAAGACTGAAATGTCATACAATTGATTTTTCATCAATTGGTGTTAATCGTCGGGATAAACGTATAATCAATTTCTTTGTTAAACTCTCTTCTAAACTTTTACCTAATTGAAGAGGATTGTGAAAATTAATAAATTATGTTAAAGTTCTACCTACTTTCTAGTGGGGGTGAGGCTGCCACGATGTGATTGATAGTTTTTCACTGTTGGATGGAGAGTGAGATGTACCTCGAATTTATATCCATCTGATATTAAGGGGCATGGAAATTATTAAATCTATATTCAACTATTTTTATGAGTCAGCTACATTATAGCGGCCTCATTGAATAATTTGTCTTTTTAGTGGGGTGTTTATGAGTTTGGTTTGGTTTCTATTATGATGATTTTTTAGTCCAACTCAATTAATTGTATTTGTTGTAAATTTGTTGACTTAAATGATCCAAACTCCATAATGAGTCTAACTAAATTTGACAATGAAATATTTGAGTTAGATTGGTTAAAGTTACAAGGTGATCATTTGTACAAAATTTCAGTTAAAATAGTATTAATTTTTTAAGCATTTAAATATTTATTTATTTTTAAAAATTGAATTGATTATTATCACAATGCCATGTTTTATATTAAAAAAAAAAAAGTTTCGAGGCCTTTAAGAAATTATTTGTCAAAATTAAACTTGCTGAAGAGTAAAAAATCTAAATGGCAACATTCAATGACTTTGAATTAAACTAGATATATATTATATGTAATCTAATACGTAAAAGATATATTTTTTAATTAATAATTTCAAATTGGTTTCGGTTACTCAAATTAATTTTAAGAGAACTCAAGAACTAAACCAATTCATAAAGGTTCAATTTATTCGAACTTTATAAACCAACCTAACTTGTGTTTGAGTTGGGAGGACCAATTTTTTTAAGGTCATCATATTTTCTAAAGAACAAGACTTGTATGTATGAATTTCAGAAACTTTAGTAATTTTATGGACATCAATAATTTATTTGACCCTTACCTAGCATATATATTCATAGAGATATTTCATCATTTCTTGTAATGTTTGGGTGTGCCCAATAATATGGCATGGATTATCATTCTCTTCGAAACTGACCAGGTAACATATCCAAATATGATGGAGTTTTTGGAGAACTTGGAAATTGAAATGGAAGCATCAAATATGTCATTTTCAGTCAGTTTAGACAAAGGACGAGGCTGTGAATGGGGTAGTCGAAATGGTCTTCAAAGTCTGTTTGCACAAAAGAGGAATATTATCAATCCATGTTTTTGGCAAATGATTCGAGAAATAACCAAATTTAAGGATGAAGTTAACGAGTATGTACTGCCAATATTGTTGCCCCTCACACACAAACAAACTCGTCTTAAACTAACTAAATGGGCAATTCTGGTTCTTTTTGTATAGTTATCTTGAAGTTATGGACAATAATCCAGAAATTGATCAAAATGAAACGTTGGAACAATTTCTCAAGTCAAGGGGCTATTCTGAATTATTTCAAACGGCTTATCTCGTGAGATTTTTTTTAGCTATTTCCTATCCACACTGTGGATAGAGATTTTCCTTCACTATTGTAGGTTAAGATGTTGATATTGTACATATAATATATGCTCATCATGTTTTTCCAGGTTCCAATGTGTGGTTCAATTTGGTCGTGCCCCCTAGAAAAAGTTCTCAACTTTTCAGCTATCTCAATTTTTTCATTTCTTCGAAATCATTATCTGCTTCAGGTGTTTTTTACATCACTACTTTTTTTTTTTTTTGTATCTTTAGGGATTTTCAATAGGCTCTAGCATGCTATTTATTTCTTTAATTTTCTTATTTTTCTGTATAGTTATTTGGTCATCCACAATGGCTCACTGTTAAATGGAGTTCAGATTCTTATCTGAAGAAGGTGATCCTTGAAATCGTATATGCAGAAGAAGTGACTTTTTATTATTTTTGTTAATATTTTTCTTTTGTGGAACTACTTCAGCAAATTAAATATTTGTCCTAGAATAATCTTTATTAAAGTCTCTAGGTTTTTTTTTCCCTTTTTCATATATAAATTGGAGTTTAAAACATCAGATACAAAAAGTGCTGGAGAGTCAAGGATGTCAAATAAGAACTTCCTCCAAAATTAATTCCATCTCAACAACTAAGGAAGGCGAGTAATTAAAAAGATGTCTTTTTCCTTCCATCATTGACATTGTGTTTTAATTTGTAATTTGAGATTATAGCAAAGATTTTAAACATTTAATATAACGTTTATCAGGATGCATTGTAAGCTACGGGCTCCATTCTCGAGAAATATTTGACCAATGTGTGATAGCAACTCATGTCCCTGATACTTTAAGAATATTAGGAAATCAAGCAACACCAGAAGAAGTGAGCGTACTTGGAGCTTTTCAATACGTTTACAGGTATATTTATAATCTCACATTCTATTTTTAGTTATAGGCTACATGTTAATTACTTTAATTACATAGCAGAATTACAACTAAATTGTATAATGTCTTTTAGAGGATATCCAAGAATGATCAATATTATCTCTTCTTGAATTTATGCATAACCTATTGAGGATCCCACATCTGAAAGATAAAGAGTGACCTCACAATTTATAAGATACATGGGCTATTCCTCTCATTGCTAATTGGTTTTGAGATGGAACCCCATGTAATATTGATATAGTATCAGAGCCCATTAAACCCAAACGGGTATTCGGTCCAAAAATTAAAATTGGGATCCGATCCAAGAATGGTGAACCCAAAGAGGCACCATCTTGAGGGGGCATGTTGAGGATCCCACATTGGAAAAATGTAGAGAGACCTCACAATTTATAAGATACATGAGCTACTCCTCTCATTGCCAATTGATTTTGAGATGGAACCCCATGTAATATTGATAAATCCAAAGTGGCACCATCTTGAGGGTTGAGGGGGCATGTTGAGGATCCCACATTGGAAAAATGTAGAGGGACCTCACAATTTATAAGATACATGGGCTACTCCTACCCCATGTAATCTTGATATGGTATCAGAGCCCATTAAACCCAAACGGGTATTCGGTCCAAAAATTAAAATTGGGATCCGATCCAAGAATGGTGAACCCAAAGAGGCACCATCTTGAAGGGGCATGTTGAGGATCCCACATTGGAAAAATATAGAGAGACCTCACAATTTATAAGATATATGGGCTACTTCTCTCATTGCCAATTGGTTTTGAGATGGAACCCCATGTAATCTAATATGGTATCAGAGCCCATTAAACCCAAAGTGGGATCCGATCCAAGAATGGTGAATCCAAAGTGGCACCATCTTGAGGGGGCATGTTGAGGATCCCACATTGGAAAAATGTAGAGGGACCTCACAATTTATAAGATACATGGGCTACTCCTCTCATTGCCAATTGGTTTTGAGATGGAACCCCATGTAATCTAATAAACAACACTTAAATCCAAATGATTGGACCTAAAAGCCATTAAAACCCATGCCCACATGCCCATGTAAAACTCTATAATAGAGGAGCTGCCCTTCATCAAGACTCTTCAAGACTCCAAAGGAGAACAAGGGCTCATGTGTGGACACCCAGTACTTTATGTCTTAGGCAATATAACCTTTTGCATTTTTTATTTCGCATTATAAACCCTTCACCCTAGAAAATTATATTTTACTTTCCGAGTTGATATATATATATATATATTTGTCAATATTATTAGATTACATGGGGTTCTATCTCAAAACCAATTGGCTATGAGAGAAGTAGCCCATGTATCTTATAAATTGTGAAATCTCTCTTCGTCTTTCCGATGTGGGATCCTCAACAAATATAACTAATGAAAATTAATGAAATATCTAATTACTTAGGCTCTGTTTGATAACCATTTGACTTTTAGCTTTTAATTTTTGAAAATTGTATTTGTTTTCTCTCCATTTCTCTCTATAATGATTTTTATATTTCTTAAGACAACATTTGAATTTTTAGCCAAATTCCAAAAACAAAAATAATTTTTTAAAAACTATAATTTTTTAGTTTTTAAAAATTGACTTTGGAGTTTAAAAATATATGTAAGATAACAAAACAAAGAAACCTACAAGTGGAAGTAGTGTTTATAAACTTAATTTTTAAAAAAGTAGTGTTTATAAACTTAATTTTTAAAAACTAAAAACCAAAAATCAAATGGTTATCAAACAGAACTTTGACATTTAACATTTAGGGATTTACTAAAAAGGGAAGTTTTTTCTTGCATGAACAGTGAACTATCATTTTAATTTACCTCCAAATATTATCTTTATCGCCAGACTATTCCCATTAATACTTAGGGAAATGACATATATGACAATTGGACCTAAACTAAGAGAAAATTTAGCACAGTCTAAAAATATTTGCGAATGTGACACAATTTTAAATCCAACTTAGATTAAACTGTGGGAAAAGTCAAAAATGTACATCAACATATCTCAATGTTGTAAGTCTAGGTCTCACTTATTGAGGTCTATAAATAATAGACATCTATTAGTGATTAAGCCCGACTTAAATTAAAGTGTGTGAAAACTCAAAAATGTACATCAATATATTTCAATGTCGTAAGTCTAGGTTCACTGATTGAGGTTCATCATGATATCCACGACCTATTTAAAAAAAGTTCAAAGACTTGACATAAAATTGAAAGTTCAGAACCTAGTTATTAGATACTTTTTAAAGTTTAGAATCTAATAAACACAAAATTCAAAGTTTGGAAAATTAATTAGAAATTTTTTAAGGTTCAGAAACCTATTAGACACGAGCTTAAAAAGTATAAAGACCAAACTTGTAATTTAACCAACTTAATATAAAAACATATAAACTAATATTAATATATATCAATGTATTCAAAATTATCTTTATACAAATTTGTGTCATGACACATAAAGTTCTAGATCCGCCATTAGTTACCATCCATGAAGAAGAAGTACTAATGCGGACTACTTCAACCATGCACTCAAATCTAACCCAAAAAATGATAAAAGATTTCATTCGAATTCATCACAAACATTAACAAATTGAACTTCCTCCTCCTCCTCATCTTCGTCCTTCTTTCTTTGTTTTTTTTTTTTAAGTAACAGATGTAGGTTATAAGGTAGGAAGATTTAAACCTCCGAGACATTTAAGAAAGGAGTACATGTCAATAACCGCTGAGCTATAATCACTTTGACATTAATGAATTGAACTTGATAGAATAATTGTGTTTGAACTTTTAAGCAATTAAAGGGGTCATTTAAATGAGGACTTTTACCTTCCGAATTATTAAGGGTAACCAATTTGAATGCTAATAATATCACTTTCCATTACAATATATATGTGGTACTTAGTCTAAGTATTTATTTCTCCATAATTATAAAAGTTAATAAGTTAGGTAGCATTCAATAGAGCTTTTTACGCATACATATTCGAGAAAAAAATTCCTATAAAAGAGTGAATTTAACAATAGCTCTAAATTTTTGCTGTAATAACCTGAGTATAGCTCAACTAGTTAATGCATATATCTTAGATCAAGAGGTTAGAGGTTAGAATCCCCCAACTCCACACGTCGTTGAACTCTCAAAATAACAACTCTAAATTTAGGATCAATGTCTTAAGACAAACGATTTTGGATAGTTCATTACTTAGATAAATGATTTGCCTCTAAAATATTCTTTTAGAAAACAGTTTTAGATAAATTATTTCTATTAGAGAAGTTTTATACAAAATCAGCATAAATTAAACGATATACCTTCATTTTTTTTTTTAAAAAACAAATCTTTTTAATGTACTGTCAATATAAAATGAGTTGGTAGATTGGGTATAAATGAGGCTCATATTTTACTTTAATTTTAGAAGTTTTATTTTTTTTTTCTTAGAATTTTGCATAATAAAAATTATTTTTTCAGTTCATTTGTGGTTAATTTTTCATTAATCATGTTATAAAAATTCGAATTAATTAGTTTTGAAATTTAACAATGTAAATATCTACTTATCAAATAACAAATATCTCATGTTCAAATTTCTATTAAACAGTGTATGGTAAATTAATGGCTACGATTGAAATGACCTTGTGCCTAGAATTTAAATCTTCCCTTAATTCCTACTTGACTATTTTCTATTATTATTAAAAGAAAAAAATTACTGAAGTCGCATACACTTTAAAGCTCCATGCAGACCTACCCCTTGCATTATCATTATTTAACATCATTTATTAAGATTAAAATCTATTAAAATTAATCCCTTAACTTGTCTTTCTTATTTTGAACCCTACTTTGCACAAAAAATTATTTTAGTCCTCATTCATTTCTCATTAATAATTTATTTTAACATAGAATATTTAAGTTCATTCTGAAATATATGATATCTAACTTATTAGTTATTATATGAAACTTATATGTCTATGCAAACATTTATTATTCACATGGTCAAAATGATCATAGTTCAATAGTAATTGACATGTATTCGTTCTCTTGAAGTTGGGAGTTCAAATCTCCATACCCTACATTTGTTGTACTAAAAAAAATTATTTACTCACATGAAGCTAACCAACATGCAACAAACATGTTTTTATATATTATGTTCTTATTAAATAATTTACAAAAGGAATTATAAATTCATGATAAGGAATAAAATTATTATTTTTATTTGTTCGTAAAATTCAAGAACTAAAATTAAACAGTTAAAAATTTAGGAACAAAATAGAATAATCGTGAAAGTTTTGAAACCACGATGGATATGATTTAAATCTTGTTATTATTATTATTTATCATAATTAATTCCTTATTCTTCTTCTTGAGCCAATTTTTTTCTTATTATTGTATATTAACCCAGAAGTTTAATTTGAGTACAAATAGTTACCCCTGCCAAATCATCGGTTTCGATGATGTTAATGCAAAAAAATTACTTTAATAATGAAACATGCTGGCAATGTGCGTGAGAATGCAAGGATTAATGATGTAAAACGATAAAATTTAGGCTAAATTAAAATAAATAATAAAATAAAATAATAATAAAAAAACTTGAACTTTGTACTTCATTTCAAAAATATCCTTATTCTTTCAAAAGTTACAATATTATCATTGACCTTTAAAAAACGTTTCAAAACTCCCATAGAGGAGAAATTCGTTAGAATGTTGGACAGAAAATCGATATGGCGGTGACCTATAATGAGGTGATGTTACGAGGATGCTTGTCAGGATTAAGTCTGAAAGAACGATATTCGAACACGTCAACTTTTTGTTCAGCATTCTAACGATTGTTCTATTCAAGGGGTAGTTTTGAAGCATTTATAACAGGTGAAGGGTAATATTGCAATTTTTAAAAGAATATGAGTATTTTTTAAACAAGGGAGAGGTATTTTTTATAATTTAATCTAAAACTTATACCTACAAGTTACAAGCTAATAACATTCTCTACAATTTAACTAAACAAAAATTAGATTGTGAATCCAAAAGTCATTTATATTTTGTAAATATTTACTAGTCATGTTTATAATCTCTATAAATTCAATGACTTTATTAATTTTGAAAAGAATATAATATTATCAATAAGGGATACAAAATCAATTGTTTAACCTATAACAGAAGTTACTTATGTATTGATCAATTCTATTAAACCAAAAGAAGCCGCAGTTAGATATATGGTCAAATAGTAGCGTGTCTTGTTTTGTATTTGAACTGAATTGTAAAAAAACAAAACAAAACAAAAAAAAAAAAAAAAAAAACAAAACAAAACATGAGCAGTCGCTGACACTTAGCCCCAGTCTTCAAGCAAAACACCAAGCTAAGTGACTGTCCTTATCCTTTCATTTTATAGCTTAAGAATATTTTCTCATACATATCTATATGTTTGGTAGGAATTGAGGAATTCAAAAAAAAAAAACTAAAGAAATTAATAATATATCTCGAAAGGTTCAAACATTTTGGGCCACTACATCGAGAACCAAGAAACTAAAGAAGTTATTGAAGTTAAATATTTGAGAGAACAACATTGAGATGCTACATGTAGATGTATTCAAATACAAAAATCCATGAAGATCTCACAATATTTCAGAATGTTGAGATGCTATGATTTAATGTATTATTGCCAAATTATCCGTAGCATTGGTTATAGCATCTCAACCATGTATAGCATTGAAACGTTGTTTTTAACGTTTCAACGCTATTCGCCTGTAGCTAATGTCTCAATGCTATCACACACTTTTTTATATATAAAGTATGATTTTTTGTGTCGAAGAGGGAGAATTTTGGGGTGAAAAGTCAGAAGTTCACGATTTTGACCAAATTAGAGCGCAAGGGGACAATTAGAGAGTTGAGAAAATTATGAATTCTCAAGGCTCAGGATTGTGGAGATTGAGCTTGGAATAGAAAATCAACACAACAACATTTATTTCTTCTCTTTTCCTTGACTTTTATCAACTTTATTTGTGGAATAATTTTGTATATATTTAACTTTGTTGTTTAGACTTAGTTATTAGTAGCTAAATGTCTTATTCTTAGGGGATTGATATTGTTGAGGATCCTATATCAGAAAGATAAAGAGAAACTTCACAATTTATAAGATACATGTATTACTCCTTTTATTGTCAATTGGTTTTGAGATGGAACTCTCTATTTTTCTAATGTGGTATCAGAGTCCATGAAGTCCAAATAAGTATTCAGGCATGTTGAGGATCATACATCGGAAAAATGAAAAGATGCCTCATAATTTATAAGATACATGGACTATTCCTCTTATTGTCAATTGATTTTGAATACTTTCTAATTTAAGCATCTTTTTTTAAAAAAAAATTATTTTCAATGAAAATATTTTTATATCCTTATTTTCAATAAAAATATTTTTATATCTTACATTTTTTAAAAAGCATTTTAATTAATAATTTTTTGTTGCACTATATTCAAAAGTGGTTATATTAATTACAATTATGTTTTTCTTTTCTTACTACATATTTGAAAGATTTATAGTTAACCACTTTAAAATTATTTTTTTTATAATCTATCTCCCAAGTCAAAGTACTTTTTATTTATTAACATTTTCTTAAAAAAAAAACCACTTTTGATTTTCAATCATTAAAGAAACTATATTAAACACACTTATTAATTTTTCTAAAACTTCTCATAAACAAATGGATTCCACTAAAAATGCATTTTTTTTTCAAAAGTCATTCCAAACCCACGCTAAGTCTGTCCTATGTAGCCACATCTTGTATTAATAAATGTTTGGAATAATAACACATAGTTAGTTATACATTAATTAGATTTCAAGTGGTATTTAGATATTCCTGTACGGAACACAAAAGGCTCAAATGTCAAAATAAAATTTAAGGGTATAAGCAAGGTTTGAAATGTTGGAAATGTTGAGGTTTCAATTGTATGAAAATATCGATAACACGTTCGATGTCGATGGATATTTCTAACAAGTATTAAAAGCAAAAATTAAAATAATAATAATTTTTTTTTGAAAAAGATACTTCATTGATGGGTATGTAGATTCACTCTTACAAAGGGAGAACATAATGGAAATGTAGATTCACTCTTACGTATAATGAAAGTGTCGAACCCATAAATATGTAGAAATATCGATTATACCTTAGGTAACAGAGACGTTATAAATGGAAACTCTCCTCACTGCACTTTCATCACATTCAAATCTTCTCTCTTCTCCATTCAGGCTGCAACTCAGCATCATCAAGAAAAGATCGAATCTGCGCTCTCGACCCCTCGGTATTGTGCTTCTCTTCCATTCCAAATCAATATAAAAACTTTTTAATTACCCGTAGACTAAAAAGTTTGAAAGTACAAACTAGATAAGTGAGTGTATATTAAATCATTTATTTACATTCTTAACAAAAGCGATCATCACTCAATCGGTTTAATATCGAGTGTAGAGAGGAAGAGGCACAGTTATATTCTATTAAATTATTAGATGAACATGAGTTCCATCTCAAAATCAATTGTCAATGAGATGAATAATTCATGTATTTTATAAAGATTGTAAGGTCTCTTCATCTTTTCGACATGAGATCTTCAACATGAATAATAAATTAATATAAAAAGTAGTTCAATTTCTCAAAGTATATCAGGTAGTTAGAGGAACTGTCAAGTCGAAAATTCCAACCTTCTGGTCAAATAGTCTTTTGGTATTTTACCATATTCGATGAAAAGCTTACAATCTTTGAACTGAGATTATCGTTAAAAAAATGTATCCTCTTTAAAATTTATATCAACTTTTTTCTTTTGACTCTAACATGTTTCTCTTAAAAAATAAAAGATAATACTTATAAAGATGAAAAGTCTATAAAGAAAAAAAATAACTTTGTAAAGAGAGATCAATAAAATAAAATAAGAGAAAATGAAAACCTTTTGCACTCTGTTTGATGGATAGATTTGGTAAGAAATAATTTCAAATTCTAGAATTAAAAAAAAATGGAAATGATTTCTAATTCCTATTTGTGTTTGGAACCAAATTGATTTAAAATCACCAAAATTAAAATTTCTTGTTTGGATGCTCATGAGAAATGAAAAGAAAGTAAAACATTTTATTATTATGCCCCCATGGATTTTGCAAGAGATTATTTTAATTAATAACAAATAACTTTAATATCAAATAACATTATCAAATACATATATACATGAAAACATACCATTAATCAAAACAAATGAACTTATTAAATTAAAATTTTCAAATGTTATCATTATTGTTAAAAATGAAAATTTTAAAAAAAAAAATTGCAAATGTCTTAATTTAAATTAAAAAAAAAAAAAAGAGATTGAACTTAGCCAAATCTAAACAAAATCCATCAAAAGAGATTTGATTTGTTCTATTCAACCATGGAAAAAAAAAATCAAAAGAAGCAATTTTTTATTTGTTGATTTCTTCTTCAACCCAAAGCAAAATATATATATATATATATATATATATATATATATATCACCTCTAGTTTGCTTGTCTATTAAAAAAACTTGTTGAAAATTGGAAAGCTCCATTGAAAAGATTGAAATTATTGTTATCAATTTTTAAAAAATATCAAAATAGAGAAACAAAATAGAAACCTAACCTTGAGTTTGCTTTAATGGCGTTGACTCTGAATATAGAAGAAACTATCGATAGGTATGAAGTTGAATAGAGAAAAATAACTATCGTGAAGATCCTATCCAATCTGACCTATTTGGAACAAAATTTTTTTTTTTTTCAAAAAACAAGATTTGAAATCACAAACGATTTCAAGTCCCTCACTTTTTTTGGCATCCAAATGTGTGAAATGATTTCAAATCGTATCATCTCAAATGGTTCCAAACAGGGGTAGAGAGAAAAGTTAGGAGATATGTTTAATCAAAAAAAAAAAAAAAAAAAAACAATGTTAAAATAATGAAAAGGTATTGTTTTTCCGTATATTTTTTTCTATCGCTAACTAATACGTCCCTCTAAATCTTTTCTTTGTCTTTCAAAAATTTATCTTTGTAACTTTTCTCTCAAATAAAATGTTATATGATATCTCTAAAGTCTTATTGTCTTGCTTCCAAATATTTCCTCTCCTTAACATATCACTCTAACTCCCCAACAATTTAGAAAAAAAAAATAGTTATCAAACATTTTTGTTTTATTTTCAAGCACGAAAGAAAAAATTTAAAAGCAAAATACCAAAAACAGGAAACAAAAAACAAAAGAAATCAAAACTAAAAACATAAATGGTTATATAATGAGTCATTTAAGTTTTCTATATTTATTTTTACAATTGAATAATTCAATTGAAATGTGAATTAAGTTGTGTATCATAAATATTTGCAGGCTGGTACATGGCAGCATATGAAGTGCTTGGAAAAATTAGTTTCACTCTTTTACGCAACCCAAAACATATGGTGTTTTCTCTTGCAGAGAATGGAGCACGACTTGTTGTTACTAGATTTTTTGCAAGATACATATCTATAGGATCATTAACGTATGGAATTTTACAATGGAAAATATGATTTTATTAAAAATCACTGATTAAACAGTACTACAATAAATCAACCAATTCTCAAAAACAATTTGCTGGTTAATTAGTTCCTTGATTCAAGATTATAATGCTGTTCCTCTCACAAAAAAAGACTAATATTTCTTATTCTATAATACAGTATAATGGAGGAAGGGGGCAAAATATTTACCTTTGCGGGAAAGAACTTCTCCCCAAAGGTTACTTTAAAAGTTCACAACCCTCAATTTTATTGGAAGGTATATGTAATTTTAAGTTCACTTCAATGTACATTTGAATGGTTGTTGTTGAAGAAGGAAAAAAGTGATTAATGAATTTTTTTTTTTTCTTCATGAAGTCGTCTTCATTTCTGCCAAATTTCCTCACTCTCTACGAGAACTCCTTTTTTTGGCAGATAATGATGCAAGCTGATTTGGGCCTTGCAGATGCATATATTAATGAAGACTTTTCTTTTGTTGATAAAGATGAAGGTCTTCTTAATCTTATATTGGTGAGCTTATTTATTTCGAGTTTCCTTAAATATTTCTTTCTAAATGACGTTAATATACATAGACTCTTTCTCGTGCTATCTTATTGATCTCCAGGTTCTCATAGCTAACCGAGATAAAAATTCTTCTGTTGCAAAATTAAAGAAGAAAAGGTATAATAATAATAGTGATCGACATAGGTTATAAGCATTTTCTATATTGTTAATGGTCATCTACTTTATTTTCAGGGGATGGTGGTCTCCTCCACTATTTACAGCTAGCATTGCATATGCAAAGTATTTCTTACAACATGTTTCGAGACAAAACACTCTCACACAAGCTCGTAGAAACATTTCTCAACATTATGACCTGGTATTAATTAATAGATGGATATGAGTTCTTCGACCGATGTTTTCTTTTTCTTTCTTTCTTCCCTCTAATTCCTTATGGAAAAGCTGTTAGAAGATCATTTGTCTTTAAAGAGTAGTAAAGCTTAGATCTCATCATTATTATTTTGCATCATTTTTCTGTTTTGTACTGACCAATATTTGTAAACTCTCAACCTTTTTTTCTAGAGCAATGAACTCTTTTCTCTTTTCTTGGATGATACAATGACATACTCATGTGCCATCTTCAAGGTTTGCGAATGAAACTATTGTCTCTATATATTTAATAATCAATTGGTAGATACATTTATTATATGTTTTGTTTTCTTATCCTACTTTTGTTAATAGATGGAGGATGAAGATTTGAAAGTTGCACAATTGAGAAAAATCTCTGTTCTTATAGAAAAGGTGATTATTTTGCTCCAATTTTAATTTTAGTTAAGATTTTTATTCTTTGTTTTCTCACCTAGGAGAAATTATTAGAATGTCTCACTATAATATAGCTGGCAGTTCTACATCGTTCAATGTATGAGGAAAAAAAACTTCAAAAGTATTTTAAATTTATATCCAATAATGGTTATTAGGAAAAATGTAAATTTTTTAATCGACTCATTCAATAATATTTCCTCAGTTAATTATTTTATTTTCTCTAACTTCATTGTTAGGCTAGAATCAATAAGAACCATCAAGTGCTAGATATTGGGTGTGGTTGGGGAAGCTTTGCTATTGAAGTTGTCAAGCAAACTAGGTGTCATTATACTGGGATTACTTTATCCGAGGAACAACTCAAATATGCTGAGAAAAAAGTTAAAGATCTTGGCCTTCAGGTAGATTTTTTTTTTCTTTGAAACTGTTATTTAATTATAATATAAATACATTATATAATCTATATCTTGACTATAATTACACTACACAATTTCATCCAAAAAAAAAAAAAATCCACTACACACAATTTGAGCAAATCTAGAAATTCTTACCAACTCAATGTATAATGCAAACCCACAAGTTCTGGACAACTACTCTAATCAACATATAAATACACCATTAGCACTTAGTTTTTCTTCTTAAAACGTCATAAACTGATAATTTTGATTCAACCTTACTTCCAGGATCATATCAAATTTCTTCTTTGCGATTATCGACAATTGCCAAGTAATAACAAATATGATAGGATCATATCATGGTGAGTTGAGTGAAATGAATTAATGAAAGTTGATAGCATGAGTATGAACTAGATTATGCTGATTGGTTTTAGGTTATCGATAAAAAAAAGATTTGTCTAAGTCACTTCGTTTCATTTCGTTCAATCTTCCTCTCTTTTTTAATTCATTTTTACCATATTCAGTGGGATGATTGAAGCCGTTGGACATGAATTTTTGGAAATCTTCTTTGGTTCTTGTGAATCATTATTAGCAGAAAATGGTCTTCTTGTTCTACAGGTTTGATAATCTCAAACTACTACAATCATATGTCTACTGGCCGATCTTATGACTTCATTTTATGATATAAGAATATTATAATATCAGTTACATGTCATATGAATTCCATATTGCTTTTGATTCTTAGTAGTTTGTTTCAATACCGGACGAGCGTTACGATGAGTATCAACTAAGTTCAGATTTTATTAAAGAATATATATTTCCTGGAGCATGCATACCATCATTAAGTAGGCTAACAACAGCCATGGCTAGTGCATCCCGACTTTGGTAAATAAGCTATATAATAATTTTGTTAAAAGATTCGTGGTAATTTCCCTCTTTTTATTTTTATTTTTTTGAAATTTCCTTCCTTTGCAGCGTGGAACACTTGGAAAACATTGGAATTCATTACTATCAAACATTGAGGTGTTGGAGAAAGAATTTCCTAAATAATAAGAGGTAACAAAGCTTTGTTGTTCATATCATTTTGGAAATTATTAAACTATTAAAAAAAATTTCAATAAATGTGTTTCAAATTGAAATTCAATTTATGTTTGTTTTAGTAAGATACTTGAACTCGGTTTTGATGAAAGTTTCGTAAGAACTTGGGAGTACTATTTTGACTATTGTTCTGCTGGTATTAAATCACGCACCCTTGGAGACGATCAGGTATTTACCTCGAAACATGCTATTATGAATATGTCTATACTTTCTTGTATGAGGCTATTAGTTGTTAGTATAGTATTTTTTTTAATAGATTCTAATAGTAAGGATCTCATGTAACAAAGAATTGGGTAAACTTTCAATTTTATACTTCTCATGTTTATTTCATTCATTTAAAATATTTTCAATTCAATTAATAAAATGTATTTAATTTGACATTATATTATAATAGTTTTAATGTTGTGAGACAGAAAGTACTTTGATTCAAAAATTAATTTTTTTTAAAAAAAAACTTTTTAAGAAATGATCCAAACATACTAAGGGATATATTTAGCATTTATATTAAATTGTTTTATCGGTTACACTCATGAAAATACTAAAATATTATAAAAATTATTCGAATTCTAAGACTGCCACCATGATTCTAATTTTATTGCAGATTGTGTTTTCATGACCTGGCAATGTTGCAGCATTCAACAATCCATATCAAGAAATACCTTCGGCAAATTGAATTGGTCGTTTTAAAAATTGAAGGATCCCATATTTCTTCCCTTATGTAGAAAAATAAATAAAAGCTTTAGGTACTATTAATGGAAATAATTTGGTTGTATTTAGAACCAAGAAATCTAAGAATAAATTGCAAATGTTATCCCTACGCTTAATGTCTTAGGCAAGATAACCTTCTGCATTGTTTATTTCAAATTATAAACGTACCCTTCACCTTAGAAAATTATATGTTTTACTTGGAAGTTAACTTTTTTTGTCTATGTCACACTCTATCCCATATTACTCTACTAACCTAGGATGAGTTATGACGACAATAGACCTCGAGCATGCAATGGAATCTATTGTCATGTCTCTCTTATCTTATAACTCAACTTCATTTATACAGTTCAGCAAAATTTACACTTTTTACGTACAATAGATGTTATGCAATAACTCAATGAGACTAGTGGCAGATTTTGATCAGCTAACTCTGGTTGAAACTTAAGAGCAATGTTACTCGATTTCACAAGTGTACGAAATCGTTACAAGTAATATAAAAGTGTGAGTACCAGTATCATTCTCCACAAGGAATGAATGCTTACTAATTACCAAATTCATTAGTCTCAATTTTATCTGAACACTGATCAATCAAGAAAGATGAAATTTAAACTTGCTTTGAATTAAACTATTTAAAAGTTTAAAACTAACAAAAACAAAGGGGTAAATTCAATTGCTAAAAGTTCTAGAGCAATGATTTCACTGCTATCTCCTCCTACTCTTCATTCATTAATAATTGAAGTAATTTCTATTTCTGAGTTGTTGACAAGTTCTATCCTATAGACTCGATATTTTCTCTCAAGTAATAATGATATTCTTTAAAAGGTAATTGCCTATATCTCTTTGACAATTCCAACCATTCAAATATGAGAAAAGTATAACCTAAAAATTGCCACAAAATCTACAAGGATATCTCTATCTCATGTATAAATTGGGGAAAACCTTTCATATCTATCAATAATTCTTGTCTCTCACCTAAAATTATTACATGAAATCGGGCCATATAACAATGGCAGAAATGTTGTCAATCTTGTGTATTAATGAATATATGATTTTGTTGTATATTATAAGATTTAGCTCAGGGCTTTAAATAGAAAGCCAAAGCCCAATAACAAACTAACTACTTCAGTAGGCCCAATAACAAACTAACTACTTGTTTAATAATAAAAAGACAATCCAGCTAATTTAGTACTCATAACATCCGCCCTCAAACTGATTACTCGAAGAGACTCAGTTTGGATCTAAGATGAAGGAAGCGTGAATGTGATAAAGGCTTTGTGAAGATGTCTCCTATCTGATCCACAGTTGAAATATAGCTGATTTGTATATCCTTACGAGTAGTTTTCTCAAGCACAAAATGGTAGTCTATTTCAATATGTTTTGTCCTTGCATGAAACAGAGGATTGTTGGCCAAAGCTATAACTAAAGTGTTGTCACACATCAATGTGGGAGCCGTGAGAAGAGGAATTTGAAAATCTTTAAGAATTTTCCTGATCCAACACAGTTCAGTAGTCGTGACAGCAAGGGACCGATATTCAGCCTCTGTTGAAGACTGAGCAACTGTAGGCTGCTTCTTTACATTCCAGGAAATAGGATTGTTACCCAGAAATATAACATACCCTGTGGTGGACCGTCTGTCAAAAAGATCTCCCGCCCAGTCGGCATCACAGAATGTTGTGGCTCAACAGAACCAACTTTAAAAGATAAACCAAGGTGAGAAGTCCCTTTGATGTATCTCATAATTCGTTTAACAACCATAAGATCCCCTTCAGTTGGAGAATGCATCTTTTGACAAGCTCTATTCACCGCAAAAGAGATGTCGGGTTGTGTAAAGGTAAGATATTGTAAAGATCCAACAAGACTTCGAAACAAGTGAGGATTTTTCAGAGGTGCAGAGGCAGCAGATGTTACACTGTCCTTGAGAGCACAGGGAGTAAGACAAGAGTTGCAGTCAACCATACCAGCGTACATGAGAAGATCTTTGACATACTTGGTCTGACAGACAGTAATTGTTGAGCTAGTTTGAGAAACCTCAAGGCCAAGGAAGTACTTTAGTTCACCAAGATCTGTCATTTCAAACTCTCGTTTCAATTCAGAGATAAGTGACTCAATATCCAAAAGATTACTGCCAGAGATCAGTATGTCATCAACATATAAGAGATGAAAAGTAGTTGCAGAATCAGTAACTTTACAAAAGAGAGACGTATCAGCTTTTGAAGCTTCAAAGCCAAGTGTTAATAAGTAAGTAGTGAACCTTTCAAACCACGCACGTGGTGCTTGTTTGAGCCCATATAAAGACTTATGTAATTTGCACACATAGTCCGGATGATCACTATCAATGAAACCTTGAGGTTGGGACATATAAACATCCTCTTTTAGAACACCGTGCAAGAATGCATTCTTGACGTCCATTTGTCGTAAAGGCCAATTGTAATGGGCAGCAAGTGAAAAAAGAATGCGGACAGTGGTATGTTTGACAACGGGACTAAAAGATTCATCATAGTCTATACCTCCTTTTTGATGAAAACCCTTGGCTACTAGTCTTGCTTTGAAATGAGAGACTGTCCCATCAGGATTATATTTTATACGATAGACCCATTTGTTCCCAACAAGATTTTTTCCAGGTGGAAGAGGAACTAAGCTCCAGGTGCTCTATTTTTGCAAAGTTGTGAACTCATCAGCCATGGCTAAGCGCCATTCCTTAAATTTTGTAGCAATAGAAAAACAAGTAGGTTCCACATTAGGTAGTTCTTCAGAAATAGAATATGTGGTAGCAGTAAACACCTTTTTCTTTTTAGAAATGCCAGCCTTAGACCGAGTGGTCATGGAATGGTTATTTGTGACTGGAGCAGTTGATTCAACACTTGATGGTAAAGGATCCTGAGTAAGTGATTGGTTTGAAGTTGGTGAAATAGAAGAAAGTAAAGGAATGAGTGGTGAGGTAGAAGATTGTGGTAAGAGAGTATTAGGCAAAGATGAAGTGGGAGATGGGGAAGAGAGTGATTTATTTGCAAAGGGAAAAAGAGTTTCATCAAAGATGACATGTCTTGTTATTAAAAATTTATCAGTCACATGGTTATAACAAACGTAGCCTTTAGTAGTTTGGGTGTAACCTAGGAAGACATGTTGAGAGGTTTTAGGTTGTAGTTTGTGATCATTATAAGGCTTTAGAAGTGGGTAACACGCACAACCAAAGACTTTAAGGTAAGAGATATCTGGCGGAGTATGAAATTTTTTTTCAAAGGAAGACATATTGTTAAGTATTGGAGATGGCAGACGATTTATGAGGTAAGCAGCCATAGAAAAGGCATGGAACCAGAATCTTAGGGGTAAGGAAGCATGATGTAGAAGTGTTAAGGCTATTTCAGATAAATGACGGTATTTTCGTTCAGCAATGCGGTTTTGTTGAGGAGTGAAAGGACAACTAATTTGATGGAGAATACCTTGATTAGAAAAAAAGGATTCAAAAAGTTTGCTAGTGTATTCACCACCACCATCAATTCGTAAAATTTTAATAGAAGAGGAAAGATGATTTTCTATAAAGGCTTTAAATTAATTGTTGAAAAATAGAAAACACCTGAGACTTGTTTGCCATTGGAAAAATCCAAGTATAACGAGACATGTCATCAATAAAGGAAACATAATAGCGGTAGCCAGAGTAAGATATTTCAGGGGAAGGTCCCCACACATCACTATGTAACAAATGTAAAGGAGTAAGAGAAAGAGTGTTGGACAAAGGAAACTGTAGTTTATGCATTTTTCCTTGGAAACAATTGATACAAGTACAAGTATTTTGAGAAAATGGAATTTTAGCTTTTGACAAAACAGTATGTAAAATAGAATCAGATGGGTGACCTAATCGAGCATGCCATGGTGAGGAGGAAACTCTGGTGCTGACAAAGGCCTTTGGGACAGATTGAGATGAAAGTAAGGATGACGATGGAAGAGGATAGAGACCATGTTTAGATGGACCCTGAAACAAAATCTTTTGAGTATTTATGTCTTGTATAAGAAACGAATCTTCATTAAAAATAATTGAACATTGATTATCTTTGCAAAGTTGATAAACAGAAAGTAAGTTGGCAGGCATAGAGGGAACATGAAGTATGGAAGGGAGATTAAAAGTAAAGGATGGAGTAGGAAGGATGCCTTTACCAGTGTGTTGAATCGGAATACCTTGACCATCACCAATTGCTATATGCTCATCATTGAGACAAGGAGTGGCTATACCAAGAAGAGCCATATCCTGAGCAACATGGACATTACAACCTGAATCATCAAGCCATACGGGAGTAGATTGATTAGTATCTCCAGTGGAAGAATATGATGCAGCCATGGCTGCCAGTTGGGCAAGAGGATGTCGTCCTTGATAGGAAAAATCCATTCTATGGAAGCAGTCAAAAGCATTGTGACCAGGGCGATGGAAAATTTGGCAAACAGGACGACTACTGATCACAGAAGAATTTGAGGAGTGTGGCTGGTTTTGATTGTTTCGCCCACTGCTGTTATTATTGGTATGGTTAAAAAAATTCCTTCCTCGACCACCACTGTTATTGGTATGTCGTCCTCCATTGTATTGAGTACCTCTCCCTCTATTTGCATTATTCGTACCCCTTCGAAAAGGACCTGAGGTTCGGTTTAAAGAAAAAAGGGTAGTAGCATTCACAAGATTTTTAGTGTTTGGTGCTGAGTTTCAAGGGACTGTTCTTCCACTTTCAATAGTGCATAAAGATTCTCAAAAGAAACTGTATCAGATCGGGTTCGAATAGAGGTTTTGAATGCATGATAATCAGATGGCAAGCCATTAAGAATGCAGATTAACATATCTTCATCATCAATAATAACACCAATGTTAGCAAGTTTATCACGTAATTCTTTTGCACGATGCACATACAAATCAATTGATTCTTCAGATTTCTTGAAAAGACTTTGAAAAGAAGTTCGTAGTTGTATAATATGAGAACGAGACAGAGAAGAGAACCTGTTTTCAATGCAAACCCAGATTTCTCGAGAGGTAGTACAGCCAACGACAAGGGATAACGCATGGGCAGAGAGTGTAGAGTTAATCAACGAGACAATTGCACAATCTTGAGCAATCCAGTCAATATATTGGGAACTGATTTCGGTTGTATTGTTTCCACGATCATCACGAACGAATTTAGAAGGAGAGACATTCGTTCCATCAACGAACCCAAACAACTTATGAGCAAGAAGAATAGGAGTGATCTGGTGTTTCCACAGTGAGTAATTTCCAGAATCATGTTTGATGGAAACAAGATTGCAGACGTTTGAAAGCAAAAGAATGGGGAGAGAAGAGGAATTGATTATCGGAGAACTTTGTGAGGTGGAAGAAGAGGAAGACGAGGATGAGGCCATTTGTGACGCGTGTCTTAGCTCTCTGATACCATATAACAATGGCAGAAATGCTGTCAATCTTGTGTATCAATGAATGATTTTGTTGTATATATTACAAGATTCAGCTCAAGGCTTTAAATAGAAAGGCAAAGCCCAATAACAAACTAAGTACTTCAGTAGGCCCAATAACAAACTAACTACTTGTTTAACAATAAAAAGACAATCCAGCTAATTTAGTACTCATAACAAGCGAAAGCGAGAGAGCAAGATCGAGAACTAGAGAGCTAGAGTTAGAATAAGAATGAGAGTACGATGCTTTCACGGTAATTTGGACGGGATGCACAGTACGGAAAGGGTCATATGTCATTAATTTCAAAACACGGGTCAAATGGCATCGATGGGTGTGAAAATGAGTCATCTGTGCAAATTTCCCTTTTTTTTAATTTATTTATCACGTTTTTCTTAAATTAAATGTGTCAACCCCCCCCCCCCCCCCAAAAAAAAAAGTGTTACACGAGAAATTTTATGTTTTTCTTGATTTTTTTCCATTTCTACCTTGTTCCTTTGGTTTTCCTTCATTTTTCTATTATTAAACGAAAAATATTCTAATAGATATAATTATACATTTAGAACTATTTTTATTTATTTTTCAATAGTTTTGGTTTCGACTTTAAAATTTGATAGGTCTTTTAGTTCTCCATAATTATAATAATATGAATATTAAATTGTACTTTCTAATTGTTCTTTTTCTAAAAATATATATATAATAATAATAATAATATTCAATTTTTAAAAAAAAAAATCATTTTCAGTTTTAAAGATTGGCTTTAGGAGAAACAACATTTGATTTTCTCTTTTATGCTTTATTTGGCAGATGAATTTGATAAGAAATCATTTCAAATTACAAAATTTTAAAAGATGGAAATGATTTTATTTTCCTATTTGCATTTGGAACCAAATTGATTTAAAATCACCATAATTAAAATTTCTTGTTTGGATGCTCAAAATGAAAAGAAAGTATGACATTTTACTATTATGCTCTTATAAATTTTGCAGTAGATTATTTTAATTAATAACAAAATATTTTAATATCAAATACATATAATCATGAAAACACACCATATATTAATCAAAACAAATCAACTTATTAAATTAAAATTTACAAATGTTATTATTGTTAAAAATGAAAATTAAAAAGAAATTGAACTAAGCCAAATCTAAACAAAATCCATTAAAAGATGTTTGATTTGTTATGTTCAGCCATGGAGGAAAAAAAAAATCAAAAGAAGCAATTTTTTTTTGTTGATTTCTTCTCCAACCAAATGTATGAAAACACAAAACTAAAAAAAATATTCATATAGAAAAAAAATTTGATTGCATCAATATATAAAAAGGAGCAAAAAAACATATTATTCTTATCAAATCAATAAAAAAAAATGTTATGAACAAAGAAAAACAAAACTCACCTCTAGTTTGCTTTTCTATTAAAAAAAAAAAAACTTAGTTGAAAATTGAAAAGTTGCATTAAAAAGATTGAAATTATTGTTATCAATTTTTAAAAAAATAGCAAAATATAATGGAGAAACAAAATAGAAACCAAACATTCAGTTTACTTTAATGGCGTTGAGTCAAAATATAGAAGAAACTATCGATAAGTATGAAGTTGAATAGAGAAAAACTATAGAAATTATCGTGAAAAAACTATAGAAACTATCATGAAAAAACTATGTAAGGTGTGGGGTAAAATTGGAAATATATTTTTTGAAACTTAAAATCCTGTCAAACCTGACCTATTTGGAATGAAAAAAATTCAAAAAAATAAGATTTATATTTTTGGCATTCAAACACATGAAATAATTTCAAATCATAACTGATTTGATTCCATCCCAAATTCCAAAGAGGGGTTACTCATATTTTAATATTTCATTCTAATTTTTGTTATTTAGTTTAAAAAAATTCTAATTTTTTTTTATTTCATAAACGTTTTAACTATATTTTTAAAATAACATATTTTTAATTAGTTCACATATTCCTTATTAATATTAATAAATTTTTAATGTTTACTTTTACATTTATGAAATTAATTTTTAATGATATTAACTATTTACATAATACTTTTCAAAATTAAAAAAATATATATACATTTACATAATAATCAACTTGAATTTAGTTAAATTGGTTAAGGTATATACCCTCAACCAAAAGGTCAGAGGTTCGAATCTCTCATCCCACTGGTTGTAGAAATTAAAAAAAAAAAAAGATATTTACATAATAATATTAAATTATTAATATATTTGTAACATTTCATATTTCTCCTTGTATTGGATTGGGTCACTTTTTAATTACAATACCTTTATTTAAGAAGATATTTTTAACAATTTACTCCAAAATTAATTAATAAAAAAATTTCAAATTTGTGTTTACTTTTTCATATTTAATTAGTAATATAAAAAATTGGGTGCCAAAATAATTTTAACCTGTAAATTTTATAATTGAATTAAATTCAACATATTAATCATAACGTAGTCGGGATAATTTTTTTTAAAATAAAAAAAGTTGTTGTTTTATTATTATTATAATTTATTTAAAAATAAAGAAAAATATTGCTAGAATTGAGCATGCATACACTAGTGTCATTCTGTTAAATACCTATGGCATTAAGTTCGATTTTCAGAACAGTAAATCAGAGAAAAGGATCAAGAATTGTAGGGAAAAGCCTTAATTATTTTATTCATTAGAGGGACTTAAATACCCCAAAAGTACAACCGTTTGGTGGTTTAAAGAGGGATGTGGTTACAACTGAAGAAGAGCCACTAACCAACTAACCCACGATAGAAGAAACTAAAAATAACTTCTAATAAAACTAAAAAACAGTTTACTTAAAACTGAATACAGCAAAACATAAAATAAAACAGGAAAATAAAAACAGCCACGTATACTAGAGCTTCCTTCATTTGCAGCCACGTATAACAGGAAAATGTTGTTAGCTCAATGAGCTGTCTTTACAGTCCCCTGCAAGCTGAACGGTGGTGGAACAACGTTGAGCTTGGATCGCAGCTCACAAAATTTCAAACCAGGGAGTGGCTTTGTTAAACCATCTGCAAGTTGATGATCAGTGGGAACATACCGAACATCGAGCTGTTTAGCAAGAACTTTATCACGCACAAAATGAAGATCAAGCTCCAAATGCTTGTAGCGAACGTGGAATACTGGATTCGCAGAAAGAGAATGAGCACTGATGTTATAACACCAAAATATGGGAGGTGAAGAGGTTAGACACTGAATTTCGGCAAGTAAAGCTTGAATCCAACTTATCTCAGCTGCTGTATGTGCTAGAGATCTGTATTCTGACTCAGTGCTTGATCTTGCCACTACATGTTGTTTCTTTGAGGACCAAGACACAAGAGAATCACCAATAAAAACACAATGAGCAGCAATGGAACATCGATCATCAAGAGAACAACCCCAATCTGCATCTGAAAATGCTGTAATTTGAAGATTATCAGACTTAGGAATATGTAATCCATAAGTAAGTGTTCCTTTTAAATATCTGAGAACTCTTTTAACTGCCTGCCAGTGTATGCTTGTTGGTTGCTGAAGAAATTGGCTTAATTTATTGATGATATATGAAATTTCTGGCCTGGTATGAGTCACATATTGCAAAGCACCTATAGCACTTCTGTAAATTGTTGGATTCTGCATAAGATCTCCTTCACTAGCAGTTAGATGTCTACCTGTTACAGCAGGTGTAGGACACTCCTTTATATGAGTTAGTTCTAACATTTCCAAAAGATCAACAACATATTTTGTCTGATTAAGATAAATCCCACTTGAATCTCGATAAACTTGAATCCCCAAACAATAGGACAGCTCTCCTAAATCTTTCAATGCAAATTCTTTATTCAACCTTTTAACAAGGCCTTCAATTTGTTCCTCATCATTTCCTGTGATAAGAATATCATCAACATATACTAAAATGAAAATGGCCGATTTACCTGTATTGTAGAAGAATAAAGAGTTGTCTGCCCGTGAGTTTTTGCAATTCCAGCTAAGTAAAACACTTCTTAATCTGTCATACCATGCTCTGGGGGCTTGTTTCAATCCATACAGTGCTTTATGTAATTTACACACATATGCTGGTTTGCTATCATCAATGAAACCTTCTGGTTGACTCATAAACACATCCTCCTCCAGTTTACCATTCAAAAAGGCATTGTTAATGTCTAATTGCCTAATTTTCCAGTCTTTATTCACTGCCAAAGTTAACAATACACGAATTGTTGATGACTTTACAACAGGGCTGAAAGTTTCTTTGAAATCTACTCCTGGTGTTTGATGAAAGCCTTTGGTAACTAGTCTTGCCTTGTACTTTTGAATGCTTCCATCTGAGTTCTTTTTAAGTTTAAAAACCCATCTACAACCAACCAAATTGTGATTGTTTGAATATGGGACAAGATCCCAAGTTCTATTCTTCATTAAAGCATCCATCTCTACCTTCATAGCTTCCTTCCATTTAGTAGACAATAAGGCTTCTTTTGTTGATTTTGGTTCTTGAAAATTATATAGGTCATTAGTATCACATGAGGAATAAGTCAAGTAATTCTGGAATTTTGGTTTAAAAATTCCACTTTTTGATCTTGTTTGCATAGGATGAGATGACACAACAGGCCTTAAGGATTGGTTTGAAGACTGGGATGTTTGATTTTGAAAGACAGGATTAGGAATAGGATTAGGATCAACAGTTTCTGTTGGAATGTTCAGATCTTCTTCCATTCTTTGTTCTATGTCATTTACTATTAACTCAGGAGAAACATTTTGTGGACTAGAACTAGGAACTGACAAAGTAGAGATGTTTGAATTGTTTGATTAAGAAGGAAAATTGAACCATGAAACTATAGTTTCCTGTGAGAGTTGCTTCTGAGGAGAATTTGTTAGAAAACCATTTTGAAATGGGAATTCTTTCTCATTGAAAACTACATGCCTTGAGATATAGATTCCTTCCACTAGAGCTTAGACATTTATAACCCTTATGAGAGTCACTATATCCTAAGAAGACACATTTTGTACTATGATATTGAAATTTATGTGATTGATAGGGTCTCAAGCAAGGAAAACAAGCACTTCCAAAAACTCTCAGCAAAGAATAATTTGGTTTTTGTTTAAAGGCTCGTTCTAGTGGTGAAATATTGTTAAGAACAGGAGTGGGAAGTTGATTTATAAGAAAAACTGCTGAACTGAAACCATCCCACCAAAATCTAAGTGGCATAGAAGCTTGAGCAAGTAAAGTTAATCCCATTTCTACAATATGTCTATGTTTCCTCTCAACTATCCCATTTTGTTCACTTGTATGAGGACATGGATGTCTAAAATGTATTCCTTGTCCTTTTAAATAATTAGAAAATGGTCTAAATTCTCCTCCCCAATCACTTTGAAAAGTTTTAATTCTCTTTTCAAACTTATTCTCAACTAGATTCTTGTATTGCACAAACATGGACAATGCTTCAGCTTTGCTTTTTAAAGGCATAATATGTGTTAACCGAGAGAAGTCATCTACAAAGTTAATATAGAACCTATATCCAGAGGTTGACATTATAGGAGATGGTCCCCATAAGTCACAATAAACAAGCTCAAGAGGTTGAGTAGTCAATGTAGTTGAATTTTTGAATGATAACTTATGAGATTTACCATATTGACAAGAGTCACAAAAGCTTGATATATTACTAGAACTTTTCAACTTGTTGTTCTGGAATACAAAAGATAAGACTTTTTCAGAAGGGTGTCCTAACCTTTGGTGCCGAGTGTCTGACACTACACCATGACTAACTTTAGTGTTTGCAACTTGAGAACTGGAAATAGAAAAACAGGAATTGAAACTAGACTTATCAACAGAAACATTGGAATTCAAAGAAAGAAAACTAGAACTTCTTTTCTAACTTGTAGACTAACTTTTAGAGCTTGAACTTTGTGGTAGATTCAGCACGTAGAGACCATCTTCAAGCCTCCCCTCCAATACCACTTTCCTTGTTGATTTGTCCTTCACAAAACAGTTATGTGAGTGAAATTCAACAAAAAAATTGTTATCAGCAGTAAGTCTTGCAATACTTAAAAGATTTCTAGTAATCTTAGGAATATGAAGAATATTACTAAGAGATATATCTTTTGAGTGGGAATGAACCGAAAAAGACTTGTGTCCAACATGTGATACTTTCAATTTTTGACCATTTCCAACTGTTAAAGAATTCTTACCACTGTATTCAGACTTGATATTTAGATTGCTTAGATCTGCTGTTATGTGACTAGTAGCCCCACTGTCAGCCAGCCAAGTTGGGTCAGCTACTACCTCAGGTGATGCAACATAAGCTTGATTTGAATTATTTCCTCCTTTGTTGTTGTATTCTTTGTCAAACCTATTATAACAAACACCAGCCCCATGCCCATATTTACCACAGATTTGACAAGTGGGCTTAGATGAATTACCTCTGTATGATGAGTATTTTGCACGGCCTCTACCTCTTTCACTTGCTTTGTTGATTTTGCCATAATTTCTATTCTGATTTGTCATATTCTGACTGCTTCCAAGTGCATTTGGTCTATTTGAAGCAAAATGAGCACTTGCTTCTCCAGGGCTAACAACATTCAGCCGCACTAATGTGTTCTCAAAAGTTAAGAGTGTGGAGTAAACTTCCTGCCAGGTGATATTTTCTTTCCCTTCTATGGAGCAAACTATGGGCAAATACTCCATTTCCAGACCTGCTAAGACACATGAGATTAGATAATTTAGAGTAACAGTTTCACCTGCAAGTTTCAGATTCTCTAAGGTTTGCTTCATGTAGCCTAGATATTCAGACATTCTCATCAATCCTTTCTTCGTATTTTGTAACACATTCCTCAATTGATTGATCCTTGCTTTGCTTGATGAACTGTACAGGTCTTCTAACGCTTTCCAAACCTCTCTTGAGGTTTTGAAGTCCATCACATCACAAGCAATTGAAGGACTCATGGAACCGAGTAGCCACCCGAGGAGTGCTTGGTCAACAACAACCCATTCTTCATAAGCTTGATTTGATGTCAACTCAGAATTCCCAGCTTGGTCAACATAAATAATGAACTCATATGGTTTTGGTTTTGTGCCTAACACAAAGCCATCAACTTTTTGGCCTTTGAGGACAGCCAACACCATGCTACGCCAAAGCGAGTAATTTTTATCATCCAATTTTACTGTTAGCACAGTACTTAGTGGATGCCCAAAAGAGGAGTTCAAAACATAAGCATTTGATGTTGCAGGCAGAGCAGTGGTCTGGGTCACAGTCACTTGAGGATTGGTGGTTGAATCTTCAGTTCTCTCAGTCTCCATTGTTAAAACAAATAGTTGTATTGAGAAAGAGCCTATGCTCTGATACCAAGTTTGATTTTACAGAACAGTAAATCAGAGAAAAGGATCAAGAATTGTAGGGAAAAGCCTTAATTATTTTATTCATTAAAGGGACTTAAATACCCCAAAAGTACAACCGTTTGGTGGTTTAAAGAGGGATGTGGTTACAACTGAAGAAGAGCCACTAACCCACTAACGCACGATAGAAGAAACTAAAAACAACTTCTAATAAAACTAAAAAACAGTTTACTTAAAACTGAATACAGCAAAACAGAAAAAAAAAAAACAGGAAAATAAAAACAGCCACGTATACTGGAGCTTCCTTCATTTGCAGCCACGTATAACAGGAAAATGTTGTTAGCTCAATGAGCTGTCTTTACACATTATCATCATTTATTATTATTAATTAAGTTTAAAATATATTAAAATCCCTAAACTTAGATTTCTTATTTATTCTATTTAGCTCTACATTTTTAAATATTGATTTTAGCCCTCCAATTTTTAAATATCTTATTTTAGTCTCTAAATTTTATTTAAAAATTTATCTTTGCCGTTCTGATTCATTTCTCATTAACAATTTAACATAGAATATCTAAATTCATGTTGAAATATGATACCTAAATTCAGGAGTGCATCCAAAGGTCAATATTGGCCAAAACAAATTTAATAAATAAATAAATATTAAATAAAAATAAAATTAATTATATGCGCTATCCAAGTGTTTTTTTAATATATATGTGTGTGTATTTGGCTATATTATAATTGAAAATTTATAATAGAATCTTAATTCATATAATTAGTTATTATTAAGATTTTATTATAACTAATTATAAAATATATTATATTTTTAAATTATAATTATTGTTTTCTTTTACTTCACTTTCTTATATAAATTAGTTTTTATAGCTATTTTAATTATGAGAATACTTCCGCATTTGTTGTAAAAAAAAAAAAATTATTAAAACTAATGATTTTTTTTTCCAAAATGGGGGGCCATGCAGTTCCTTAAGTGGTCGACCTATGCCTAAACTATTATTATACCAGAAAATTTTTATGTGCATTATTGTAGGTAAAATATATTTTAACATATGTTTTCTTTAGTTCTAGAATTCATAAAATCATATGTTATATGCTTTTAAATTCTAAAACTTTATTTCTTAGTGATTTTTCTGTGTAAAAAGTTATCTATTTATTTTTTAAAAAATATGGGAAGTGGAAGATTTGAATCTCTAACCTCTTAATCGAAAGTATATGCTTTATGTCAAAAAAAAATTAAAACAAAAGAAACCATATATTAATTAAATCAAAATGTCATTGGCTATAGAAGATGAGCTCCCAACACGGGACTGTAGGTTCAATATCCAATCAGAAAAACTTTTAATCTATAATGCTAATTGGCTATGAACACCTTTCCTAGCTAATTCATGTGTAATTACATTTAAATTTCTAGGAACATGAGAAAACGACATATTTTAAAATTTTTCTTTAACTACCGAAATGTCTTGAACAACACTATGTACTTCTCCTACACTTCTTTGACTTCAATAAGCATATTGATACAATCCAGAGAATCATATAATATGGAGATGTGACTCAGCCCCAAACATGCATGCTTTATGCAAGTTGAGCTATGTTCATGTTAGCATTAAAAATTATTTTTTAAATCCTAATCAATCAGAAATGTAAACGCATAGGATTTTTAAAATTACTTTTTTCATCATAAGATTTTGAGTTTTATAAATGTGATTCATTTTAAATTTTTTACATAAATTTTTACAAAGATAATTGAATAAATCAATTATAAATTATTATTATTGTTATTATGTGCATGTTTGAAATTTTAAAATTATATAAAAGTTAAATATGTATAAAAATAATTTTAACTATTCAATTTCTCATATAATAGAGATAAAGATAATTGATAGAATCAATTAATCAAATTTTAAAGAAATTACATTAATGACATTATTGAAATTATCCATGAAGATTTGTGCAAAATTGTAAAAAAAATGACTATCCAAAAATCTATCCTTTAATATATAGTAATGATGTAACTCCAACAATCTAGTTAGATTTTTATCCCGTTTGGATTGAGGAGCTTTAGATTATTTTTTTTTATAGTTCAATAACATGTTCGTGATTCGAATATTTGACCTCTTGATTAATAATACATGTCTTAACTAATTGAGCTTTGAGTTGTCAAGAGATTTTCAATTTTTGGCATTTAATTATGATTGAACTTTTTATTATAAAATGATTCAAGTATTTGTTAAAGCTTTTTTTTAAAAAAAAAAAAGTATTTGTTAAAGTTGCCTGCATTTTATGTGACCTTTTTAAAAAGCATTTATTGTCAACAAATCCCTCAATTATCCGCATCAAAGTTGATAAAAAGTAAACTTAGCATTTATATCATTATTTAAAATATTTAAAGTTAATTAAATATTAAACTGGTAAGTTATTATTGCTGGAAAAAAAAAACTGTTAAGTTGCTACATTTCGGATTTGCAAATAGGAGTAACTACATATATCGACTATTTTGATAATTCAATTTATACAAATATCTAGATTTCATAAAATTTTTAACTTTGTCACTAATTTAGCCAATTTAAGTCTAAAATAGACTTGAATTTACATATGTGCCTATTAAGTTATTTTGTAATTAATGTAAATTTGAAAATTAAAAAATCAATAAATAAGAGGGAAGATTCCCATAATTATTGGTAGCTCATTGATTAGATTATTTTTGTAATTAATATAAATTTGAAAATTAGAAAAAAAAAATAAAAGGGAAGACATTCCATAATTGTTGGTAGCATTCATTAGATTATTTTTATAATTAATGTAAATTAAAAAAATTAAAAAAGTAAAAAAAAAAATAAAAGAGGAGATTTTCCATAATTTTAAGTAGGATTGATTGGGTTATTTTGTAATTCATGTAAATTCAAAATTAAAAAAAAAAAAAAAACAAAGAAAAATAAAGAGGGAGATATTCCATAATTATTGGTAGCATTGATTTCTGTATAGTATATGTTTTATATTTTAGATATGGTTTACAAACTCAATGAGAAACTCTAATATACATAAACTTCATTATCTCTGAAAATCAACATTTTTTTTTTCTCTTTTCAATTTGTAGACTGAATGTATGCACTAATTAGTTTGGCTTCAATATTGAAACAATATTATGTCCTAATAATATTTTGGTATATTATTTTGATTGTGAGTCTATTTGTTTCATACGTTGGGTATACTTTGGTATATTTTTCTGATTGTAGGTATATTTATTTCATATGTTGGGTATACTTTGTATATTTATTTCATATGTTAGGTATATAAATTTAATATATGTCCGACCACAAATCTTCTTCTCCGACCACACAGTTCTCGACTATATTGTTGACTTTGTGTGTGTGTGTATATATATATATATATATATATATATATATATATATATATATATATCAAGTATAAATTTGCAAATGACATGATGGTGATGACAAACAAATATACCGAACATATATTTGCAAATGACTAAATATACAAAATGTATATGCGATATTCATATTAAGTAAAATATATATATGCATAAGAAGAAATAAGATATATAAACTTAATATATTTATTATATTCTATAATAAATATAATATCATATCCTTGACTTATTCGACATTTTTTAAAATTGAATGATCTATTAGACACAAAATTAAAAGTTTAGGGACCTATTGGACATGTAATTTATAAAAAACTTATTAGATACTAGATTGAAAGTTTAGAGACCCATTAGACACTTTTTAAAGTTTAGATATCTAATAGACTAGAACTTAAAAGTTCATGAACTAAACTTGTAATTTAACTTTTTTTTTCCTATTTGATAAGACATCGATATGAGTTAAATTATATGTTGGTACTTAAAATTATTTAAACTAAGACTTTAGTACACCTACCTATTTTTATCACCAATAACTTTTTTTAGGTCAACATAATGTGGTTATATATGTGGATTCGAACCTTTAACCTTTTAGTGATATTTTTTTATTAATTTATTTAAAATAATTTGTCGGCCCCTCAAATATTAATATCTGGGTCCACAGTAGCAAAATGAAGGAAAATTTGGGGTTTGAATCATTAAATGTAATTGCAAAATGTAAGGGTTAGAGATATTGAAATTAATAAAATTAATGATATGTAATTAATACTAGAATCATTTACCTTCAATGAATAATCTAATTATGGAAAAAATAAAATACAATAACCTCCTAAATATAAAAAGTTGCAGAAAATTTAAGGGTAAAAATGGAAGACAAATTCTGGAGGAAATTGAGCCAATCTAAAGCTGAGTTTTTTTTTTTCCAAAAATTGATATTTGTGAAATATATAGTTTTGGAAATAGCCTATTTGACATAATTTTTGTTGCAAATCTATATATATATATATGAAGCCCAACGCAAACGTAAAAATGAAGAAAGTCAACTATTACTCTTAAAAATGATGGTTTTTCTGTGATATACGTACCCAATATTAAATATATCATCCATATATATCTGGTGTGAATGATATATTTAATATTAGGTATATCAATAATATACTTCATATGATTTACATCTCTGATATTAAGTATATGTTAAATCACCACTCAACACTCAATCCAAAAGCTTAAGCTAATGGGTTACGATAAATTTTATTATATCAACACTTTAACACTCTCTCTCACTTGTGTGTTTAGAAATTTGTAAAAGGTCCAAACAAGTGGAAATTAATATTAATGGAGGAAAAAATGACATTATAAAGGTTCCAACACAGAACCTTCTATTATGATACCATGTAAATCACCAATAAACTCAAAAGCTTAAGCTAATATAGGTTACAGTAAAGTTAATTATATAACACTCTAATAGGTCTATCATTAGTATTTCATTGATAAATCTGGGAGAAAATGGCATTATAAAGGTTCCAACACAGAACCTCCTACTTTGATACCATGCAAATCACCAATAAACCCAAAAGGTTAAGCTAATATAGGTTATGGTAAAGTTAATTATATCAACACTCTAACAGTCTATCATTAGTATACTATATTTCATTGATAAATCTATTATCACATATATCAAAGATATACATCTTATTAAGTATATTAGTTATATACATAATTTGAAGTATACCAATTATATATCTAATATTAAGTATATATGCGATAAACTTCATATTAGGTATATTATTTTATCAGTGAGATATCCAATATGAAATATGTTATTCATATATCTAATGTGATCGATATACTCCATTATAGGTATATAAGTTATATTAGTGATATTAATGAGAAACTTCATTAATTTATCGAGTATATCATTAATATATTTTTTATTAGATATATATTAATGAAACATTATATTAGTAATATATTTCTTTTGAGTACAATGTATCAGTAATATATTTCATATCATGTATATTAGTTATTTCAATAAAGATACTAATATGAACTGTATCATTGCATATCACTTATATTATATACTTTGAAAAAGGAGAATAACAACTGAAAGAAAAAATTATTCAAAAAAAAAAAAGGGCGGGAAGTAAAAGCGGGACATAACAAGGGCAAAATTGAAAATCTGATTTTAAAAAATAAATTTTTCCATATTTGCAAAATCAAAGAGTTATTGATATATTTGCAGATATGACCCGTTTCTGCCACCCATTAAAAATACCAAAAAAAACTTTTATTTTATAATAAAATCTAAAAACTTATAAAATTCTAAATCTATATTGTATTAAAAATGAAAGGTTAAAATACTATTTTAGTCCTTGTATATTAGATTTTATTTCATTTTAGTCATGTACTTTCAAATGTCTAAATTTAGTCATTGCACTTTTAATAAAGCTTAAAATGAGTTCCTATTGTTAATTTTATTGTTAACTTTTCTAAAAAAAAACAGTTTCTATAAGTCTTCTTTCTATAAATTTTGAAAATATGTTTACATTGTGTCTTTTCTTGCATGAAAATTATTGTTATTATTATTTAACTAATTTTGATAATAAAAAAAAATTAACCTCAAACTAATGGTAGGAACTAATTTTAAGATTTATTGAAAGTACATGGACTAAATTTGGACATTTGAAAGTACAAGATTAAAATAGAATGAAATTCAAAGTAAAGGGACCAAAATGGTATTTTAACCAAAATAAAATCAAACCTTCTAAAGGGTTGTTTGCTTTGTGTGGGAATCCAAGATTCTCGTGAAATAAGCATATGAATTACTTCAATTGTTTGGTGGTAAGGTAGGATATCCAAGCATCTTGAGAACTCAGGGCATTTTAGGATACCCATATAAAGGGCATCTAAGAAGCTTTTGATGCCCTCTTGAGAACTAAAATAAAATATTATTGTAGCTAGGTGTCGGATTTCCAAATTATGTTTAGATTTTTGTTAAATGATTTTCAAAATAGTTTTTTTTTAAAAAAAAATTAAGAACTAAAATAAAATATTTGTAAGTTTAAAATCTTTAAATCGATGACATAAAAAAAAAAAAAAAAAATCCTACAAATGGTCCTCACTGCATTTTCAGCAGAAAACACATTCAAATCTTTCAAACTTTAAATATAGCAGTACGTTTGTGAATATCCATTAAGGAACTCTGTTTCTGATTCAAGTTTTTCTCTGATATTGAATGCAGAGGAAAATGAAGGTCGCAGTGGTCGGAGCAGGGATCAGCGGCCTGGTTTCGGCGTATGTTCTAGCCAAAGCTGGAGTGGAGGTTGTTCTGTTTGAGAAGGAGGATCATTTAGGTGGCCATTGCAAATCTGTAAACTTCGATGGCTTTGATTTGGACCTCGGCTTCATGATCTTCAATCCGGTTAATCTCTCTTTTTTCATGATTTCTTGAAATTTACTGCTAATGGCAAAAGGGTAAACAATAATGAAATTTACGTACAAACTCTTCTACTTTTTCACCTAATTGAAGATAAGTATGAAAATTAATTATCTTTAAATGGAGTTTATGAGTTGAGTTGAGTTAGATATGGGACGTACCCAACTCAATTGTTTGAGTTGAAAATTTATTCTAACTCAAAAGTCCTTACTCGGTATGGATCCAATACAACTCAACTATAAAGCATACATATAGTAAGTCGGCTTGGTTAACGTCACTCTCTCAAAATTTAGTGAAAAAGTAGTGAAATTTTAGTTCCTTTAGCATTTATTTACTTATATTCAACTAAAATAATCCTTCCTAGATTATGGATCCAACACTATCCAACTATGAAATAAAATAAATAAATAAATAAATAAATATATATATATATATATATATATATATATATATATATATATATATATATATATATATATATATATATATATATGGGTTAATTGGGTCATTCGCTCAAAATTTTGGGAAAGAAATTAGTTCTTTTTAACATTTATTTTCTTAATTATAATGTTGGAATTAAGATTAGTAATTTAATGTCTAGAAAATCAAACACTCTTGTGTGCATGAAAAATAATTTGGATATATTTTAAATATTATTTTAAAAATATTATATGTAATCTTATTATGCAATTCTATAAAATGATTCCTTTGCAAAAAAAAAAAAAAAAGAACAAATACTATAACGATTTTGGTTAAATATCAACATTTTCAATGTTTGAAATCTTGACTATTGGTAATTTGATAAATTGAAAGAAACAGGAAAATGAAAATGAAAAACAAAACCCCTATATTAGAAATTGATCAGCTACCTTTTTTTCTTACAATATACGTATATAGGTTTCTTGCGTTCGAATTTCAATAACTTTAGTAATTTTTTTTTGGATATCAATAAGTTCTTTGATCTTACGTCCTTGGCATATGATCCATAGAGTTATTTTCATCATTCCTAGTAATATTTGGGTGGTCAAATGGTATTACATGGATTATTATTCTATTTACAATTCTACAGATAACATATCCAAATATGATGGAGTTTTTAGAGAATTTGGGCGTTGAAATGGAAGCATCAGATATGTCTTTCTCAATAAGTTTAGACAAAGGACGAGGCTATGAATGGGGTAGCCGAAATGGTTTTTCAAGTCTATTTGCACAAAAGAAGAATATTCTCAATCCATCTTTCTTGCAAATGATTCGAGAAATTGTCAAATTTAAGGATGATGTTATCAAGTATGTACTACCAATTTTGTTGCCCCTTCACACAAATATATATATATATATAAACCTATTAACTTCTTTTGTGTATAGTTATCTCAAAGTTATGGAGAATAATCCGGAAATTGGTCGAGATGAAACGTTAGGACAATTTCTCAAGTCAAGAGACCATTCTAAACTTTTTGAGAAAGCTTATTTGGTGAGACTGTGATATCATTTGTTAGCTATTTTTCCTAACAATTTTAGAGAGAGACATGTATTTTACTGTTGTGGGTTTTGATATTGATATTGTTTTTGTGTATGTGTTCCTCATGTGTTTCCAGGTTCCAATGTGTGGTTCAATTTGGTCATGCCCTACAGAAAAAGTTCTCAGCTTTTCAGCTTTCTCAGTTCTTTCATTTTTTAAAAATAATTATCTCCTTCAGGTGTTGTTTTTTCATCACTTTTAATATCTTTTGGGGACTTTCAGCTTCTTGTATATATTGGATATGGTTTGGCATATGATGTATTATTTCTTCAATTTGCTGATTCTTCTGTACAGTTATTTGGTCATCCACAATGGCTTACTGTCAAGGGGCATTCACATTCTTATGTGAATAAGGTGATCATTATATGAAACTATATATATGTGTTGAAGAAGTGATCTTTATCCATTTAACTTTAAGTTCAAATATCATTTTAGTTCTTGTACTTTGGGTCTCATTTCATTTTAGTCTTGTACTTTCAAATGTCCAAATTTAGTCTATATACTTTCAATTAATAAACCTTAAAATTAGTCAACATTGTTAGTTTAGAGTTTTTTTTTTTTATTGAACTTGGTAAAATAATAATAACAATGTCTATTTGAAAAACACACAAAGTGAATATGTTTTCAAAATTTATAGAGAGAAGACTAATAAAGATTTTTTTTTTTTGAAAAGTTAATAATAATGACTAATTTTACTATTATTATTTTATTTTATATTTTTGCACGAAATTGCGGGCAGTTTAAATATTTGCCTCGAAACTCATTGTTATTAACGTCTAAATTGTTGTTTGAAAAATAGATCCAACAAATACTTGAGAGTCAAGGATGTCAGATAAGAACTTCTTCTAAAGTTGATTCCATATCAACAACCAATAAAAGTGAGTAATTAAATAGATAAAAGATACTTTTAACTTATAATCTTTTTTCTACGATCATGGGCATTGTGCTTTGATAGGTAATTTAAGAGTATCACATCGATTATTAACATAATAATGTTTATCAGGATGCATTGTGAATTGGGGACTTGGTTCTCAAGAAATATTTGATGAATGCGTGATAGCAACTTCTGCCCCTAATAGTTTAAGATTATTAGGAAATCAAGCAACACTAGAAGAAGTGAGAGTACTTGATGCTTTTCAATATGTCTATAGGTACGTATAATAGCTACATCTTAATTCCTGAACTCCATCATGTAATTAAAACTCTCTGAATATACTTCGAGTTGTTGTATATAATAACTTCTTACTATCATTGAAGATATCCAAAGAAATAATCAATATTATCTCTTCTTGAATGCATGGCCTACTCTCATGGAGGTTCTTCTTTCAACTTTGCTCAAGTTAGCTTGAAATCTCTCACTATTTCAAGAGTTTGTTTACCTTGTGAATTAATCCCACTCCCTTGTCATTTTACTAAAATCCCTAAGCTAAATCAAGGATTAATATGAAGTGTATACACTTGAAAGAAATTAGAGCAAAACCTTCTTTGATTCTATTCACTTACTAAAAGGATGAACAACTCTGTACAAATATATAGATGGTCTAACCTACTATTATGATTTTTTTACAGCAATTAAGGAACCAAATATAACAAACTAAGGAAACTATCAATTACGTACAATCTAGTAAATCAAGGAGGAAATCCCTAAGATTATGGAAATAAATTAGGAAACAAATCTCAACACTCCCCCTCAAGTTGGTGCATAGATATTGTACATGCCCAACTTGCCAAGACACTTGAAGACGATTCGTGTTGAGACAGCCTTGGTAAGAATATCAGCTAGCTGATCTTCCGAGCAAATTTTTGGTAGCTCAATAACCTTGTCGTCCAGCTTCTCTTTGATGAAGAATCTATCTATTTCAACATGCTTTTTTCGATCGTGTTCGACATGATTGTGGGCAATATCACATGCTGCTTTATTGTCACAAAAAAGTTGAAGCAGATATCTAGGCGGGTAGCCCAAATCCTGTAATAGAAGTCTTAGTTATAAGGCTTCACAAAGTCCAAGTGCCATCCCTCTAAATTCAGCTTCTACACTTGATCGAGCAACAACATTTTGCTTCTTACTTCTCCATGTGACAAGATTTCCTCCTACATAAGTGAAGCAACCATAAGTTGATCTACTATCATCTATGGCCCCAGCCTAATCATCATCTATATAAACACTCACAGTTTTCCAATACCCCTTCTTAGTGAGCATTATCCCTTTCCTTGGAGTAGACTTCAAGTACCTTAAAATGCGCATAGCTGCATTCGTATGTTGATCTCCTGGGTTATAACTGACTTACAACACTCAATGCATATTTAATATCTTGTCTTGTGTGTGCTAAGTACATCAGTCTTCCTATGAGTCTCTGATATCTCCCTTTATCAATTGATACTTAATCTGATTCAACACACAACTTTAGTCCTTCTTCCATCGGTGTATCAATCGGTTGACATGCAGACATACACTACAAGAATTTGGACTTTTTCCGACGCATAAAAGCGTCGGCAAAAGTCAAAAATGCATCGGCAAAGGCTTTTCCAACGTGACAATGGACGTCGGCAGGGGCGTTGGGATAGACACGTCGAGAGAGGGTTTAGCCGATGCCGAAATAGGTGACGTTGGCAGAAGCTACTTCTGCCGACGCTGAAAAATCGGCGTCGGCAAAAGTCATCTATGCCGACGCCAGAAATTTCGCGTCGGCAAAACAGGCTTCTGCCGACGCCACCTATTTCGGCGTCGGCAAAAGTCTGGTATTGATTTTTAATATTATTTTTTTTAATCTCATTTTTTTGTTTCTTTCGAATATTATTGTAATGCAATTTTTTTTACTTTATAATAAATGTATATAAAAAAAAATATTCTAAATTTCATTCGAATATAATAACCAAATTTTATATCAACCAAACAACAAAATTTGTTCATACAATTTCTGTTTATATAAAATTGGAAATAAAACTAAAATAACATAAAACATCGAGGAAAAATAAATTTTTTCGTAAATGCATCCTAAATCTCGTCCATAATCTTACTCACACGTACATCAACCCCAAAGCACCTACAAAAAAAATATAATTTAATTAATCCTCAACTCTAAGTGTGTGAGGGATTACATAAAACAGGACCGATTGATTCAAAGAAAAATTATGTGAGACAAAGTAATTGACAAAGCCAAGTATATAATCAAGGCAAAAGATGCTAATATATATGCATATGTGTTTGCCCAAAAAGTGAAAAGTTCATGAGAAAAAAGAAGACAAACCTCAAGGCATCTTATTGAACCAATGTCCCTAGCCTTTGAGAATAACATCGACCTCGAAGTAGCTATGAAAAATAAAACCTAATATTAATTATATGATTATATGATCACTACAAGATCAATATACTAACTCATCAATTAACATAATAACTAAACTAGTCAAATTAAAACAAACAACTAACGTGTCAAACTTATGAACATAACATCAAAAGTTAACTAACTTATCATGAAAATGAATAAACCTTAACAAACTTAACTCATCACATAAAAACAAACAATAAACCTTAACAAACTTAGCTTGAAAATGAATACTAAACTTATTTAATTAAAAAAAAACAACTAAACTTAGCAAAACAACCTCTTAGCACACATCATCCATTTATATGGATCAAAACAATCAAAACCACTAGACTTAACTAACTTATCTAAACTTAGGAACATAATATCAAAACTAAACTTAAACTTAGGAGCATAACAACCAAAACAATCTCTTAGCACTTCACAACCCATTACACACTTCACACCCCACAAACTCACTCAAACTAACCTTTAAAAAATGTGACTAACTCATCAAATCTCAATTTGAATCCCAATAACTCATCAATTTAATTTCTTTATTTTGCACCAAAGCTTCTAGGCTAAAAAAAAAATTCCTAAAAAAAAATTCAAGAAAGAATCAAACCTCCCATTACAATAACCAAAGCATAATCAATACCAATTCAAACAACAATAAACAACATGCCCTCAAAATGCTCAATCAAACCACAATCAAATCATTTGCCAAACAATATTCCACCATGAAATCTATTATCCAATTTAAAACTAACAAACACACAAACAAAAAAAAATCATAAACCATTACAAAATTACCATCAATAAATACAAGCAAATAAATAACAACTCAAAGCACCCAAACTTCTATCAAGATTTTAGATAGCCAAAACCAAAAAATCAATAAACATAAAAGAAAAAACCATTACAAAATTGCCATCAATAAATACAAAAGAAAATAAACTAACAACTCAAAGCATTCAAATTTCTATCAAGATTTTAGATAGCCAAAACAAAAAAAAGTTTGTTATAATTTAAACATTGAGGGAGAAAAGAGAGAAAAAGAAAAAGAAGTCTAACGAAAAAAATTGGACGGCGGCGACGGCGAGACGGTGGCGGAGGGTGGCGGAAACATTGGTGGAGGGAGAAGACTAAGTTGACGGAGGGTGGCGGTGGAAGAAATGAAAGTATGGTGACTGCAGTAGAGGAGAAGAAAAAAATCGAAGAGGGAGAAAGAAAGAAGGAGAAAGAAAGAGGGAAGAAAAAGAAAGAGGATTAGGGTTTTCTAGGTGAAACTTTTCCCGACGCCATATTAATGGCGTTTGCAAAGGGTACCCTTTGCCGACGTCATTTTAAACGGCGTCGGCAAAAGTTTGACTTTTTTTTCAATTTGCCGCCAATGCAAATTCAATTTGCCCCAATGGCGGAAAATATCACACTTTTGCCGACGTCATATTAAAGTCGGCAAAGGGTACCCTTTGCCGACGTCATTTTAAACGGCGTCGGCAAAAGTGTGAATTTTTTTTCAATTTGCCGCCAATGGCGGAAAAGGTCACACTTTTGCCGACGTCGTTTGAAACGGCGTCGGCAAAAGGTACTTTTCCTGACGCCGTGAATATGGCGTCGGGAAAAGTTTCCCTTTTGCCGACGCGTTAAATATGGCGTCGGGAAAAGCTATTTCGCCCGACGACATTTATTGCGTCGGAAAGAAAAACGTCGGGAGAAACCAAAATTCTTGTAGTGATACCTGTCTCTTTCAATAAGTCAAGTGTATACTTTCTTTGAGACAAAAATATCCCACTTTTTGATTGAGATACTGCAATCCCAAGGAAATATTTTCGAGACCGAAATCTTTCATTTCAAACTCCTTGGACAAGTACTCTTGTAGTAACTTCATTTCTTCATTGTCATTTCCTGTGAGTACCATGTCATCAACATAAACAATAAGAGAAGTGATTTTACCTTGATTCTTTATAAAGAATAATGTATGATCTGAGTTGCTTTGAAAAAATCCAAATGCTCTCATTGACTTTGTGAATCTTCCAAACTATGCTCTTGGAGATTGTTTTAGTCCATATAATGAATTCTTCAATCTACACACCTTACCCTTCTCCTTTTCTAGTGCCATACATCCTAGTGGAGGATCCATATAGATTTCTTCCGCCAGCTCTCCATGCAAGAAGGCATTATTCACATCAAATTGTTTTAAAGGCCAATCCAAGTTCACAGCTAGAGATAGTAATACTCTGACTGTATTAATCTTAGCCACATGAGCAAATGTCTCGGTGTATTCAATCCCGTAAGTCTGAGTGTACCCTTTTTCCACCAATCTAGCCTTAAAGCATTCAATAGTGCCATCAGATTTATATTTCACAGAATAAACCCATCTGCATCCCATTGGCTTCTTTCCAGGTGGACATTCAACAAGATCCCATGTTTCATTCTCCTTTAAAGATTTCATTTCCTCATTCATGGCAGCTTTCCACCTTGAATCAGTTAAAGCTTCCTGCACACTATTAGGAATAGATACAACAGATAATTGATTCACAAAATACTTGTTTGATTCAAACAAGTTTTGGTTAGACACAAAAGGGCTCATAGGGTATTTAACTTTATTGGATATTTCAGGTTCATAAGTTTGTCTAGGAATACACCTCTAGTGACACATTCTGGCAACTGTTTCTTTGGTATTTCTAACTAGTGTGGTATCTTAGAAAAGGAGTTAGAGGAACCAACTTCTTCATCCAGTGGACTGACTTCCTCATCCACTGGATTCATATTTTCAACAATTGCACTTGGACTAGATTCTTCAATTCCTAGAACAGTATCTTCAACAAATGGACTTAGACTCATACCTGTTGATTCAAGAACTTCTTTACCTAGATCAAGTTCAATATGAGTATAGTCAAGAGCCTGAATTTCCTTCTGATTCTCCCCCTAAAGTTCAAACTCAGAGGAAAAATACATCAAATTCTCATGGAAAGTGACATTCATTGTGACAAACGTTCATCCAATAGAAGGATGATAGCACCTGTACCCCTTTTGGTACATTTCATATCCAACAAACACACACTCCAATGCTCGTGGAGCTTAACTTGTGACGTTGGTGCATATGTAAGTGGACAAATACAACACATCCAAAGATATGAGGTTGTAAATTTGGGATAGAAGGGGCACTTACACATTTGTTAAGAGCTTGAAATGGTGTTTGAAAATCAATGGAACGAGAGGGAATTCGATTGATTAAATATGCCGCAGAGGTAAGAGCTTCACCCCAATAGGATGATGGCATATGAGCTTCGAACAATTGAAGCACGCATCACTTCCCAAAGATAACGATTTTTCCTCTCATAAACTATTTTGTTGAGGTGCATCTGGACAAATTATTTGATGAACAATTCCTTGTTCCTCTAAAAAATTCTTAAATTCAAAACTATTATACTCCCCCCCCCCCCCCCCCCCCCAATTATTACTACGAATAACCTGAATTTGTGCATTGTATTGAGTCTTAATCATCTTAGAAAATTTTGAAATAGGACATTAACTTCCCCCTTAGATTTCATAATCGACAACCAAGTCATTCTAGTACAATCATCAATCAAAGTAACAAACCAACGAGATCCTCCTAGAGTGGAAATTTTTGAAGGACCTCATACATCAGAATGAATGATCATAAATGGAATTGAACTTTTATTCAAACATAATGAGTACGAGACACAGTGACTCTCAGCAAGTTCACAAACTTCACAATTGAAAGCTAGAAACATCAATATTTTTAAACAAACTTGGGAACAATTTTTTAAGATACCCAAAAGATGCATGTCTTAACTGCCGGTGCCACAATACAACTGCAGACCTTTTTTTCTCCCCTTGGAGACTGTCTACTACCAAAACTTGTTATAACTTGTCCAAATCTCTTATCCTAAGTCCAAATAATACAACTTCTTTTTCCTAGTACCACAACCAATCGTCCTCTTTGTTTGGATATCCTTAAACACACAATGGTCAGGCCAAAAAATAACAACACAAGATAAGGCTTTTAGTAATTTGAGAAACTGACAAAAGGTTATAATCGAGGGTTGGGACAATCAAAATAGGGTCAAGATTAAGAGTACTAGTAAGGTTTAAAGAGCTTTTTCCAATAATTGGAGCTTTCCCCCCATTGGCTGTAAAAACAAAAAAAAAATTAGGATGGATTAATATCATTAACTTGTCTAGAAGCAAATGTAACAGGGTCAGTAGCACCAGAATCAATTATCCATGCATTATTAGAAATAGGTGTAGAAGTCTTACCGCAATCATTTACGGTTGTTACAAGAGTTGAGGCAGTTTTAATGAAGCCATTATCTGTACCTTCATCCGCAACGGTAGCAATAGGTTTCTGTTTGGAATCCTTCTTTCGTGGTGCCCGATTATTATCCGACCAATCTGGATATCCCACAAGCTTAAAACAATGATCTTTGAGGTGTCCAGCTCGGTTGCAATGGATACAATATTTTTCAGCATCACTAGTAGCCTTTGGTTTGTTTCAGGACACCATTGTTGTTGCTTCAGGAATTTCCATCTTCCTTTAACACTGTTTGACGTGTCGCCTCTCTGTGAATTTGTGCATAACATTCTTCTAAATTTGGGACTGGTTCTTTACGGAAGATCTCTCCACTAACCTGTTCAAACATTCTGTCTAAACCAGCAAGAAAAATATGCACCCTTAGTCGTTCAACTGACTTTTAGTATGCTATAGTATCATTTGGATTTTCCATAACAACTTTATCTCGATGATCCAACTCCTGAAATACTTCAGTTAATTCTCCATAATATTCTATAAGAGGCTTTCCACCTTGCTTGGTGGAGAAAGCCTTTTGATTCAGGGTGAAAACTCACAGATTGTCACCTCCATCGTAGAATGCCTTGGATAAAGCACTCCAAATTTCACAAGCTGTTTGCATGCGCAAATACCGTTTCATAATTTCTGGGTTCATGGACATCAACAACCATCTTTTTACTTTTTGATTGTTGGCATACCACCTCTCATATCCATCTTCAAATTTAAGAGGAGGCTTTGTTTCACCCACGATAAAGGAGAGTTTCTTCCTTTCAGCAATAATATGCATCTCCATTAATTAAGACCACATATCATAATTTGATTCATTGAGGGTGATTCCTATATTGAAAATATCTTCAAATTAAACAACAATAGAAATTGACTTTGAACTAGATTTCCATCACCTTTCCACCTATATTTTAAAGAATGAAAAGAAGAAAATGATTAAGGATCAACGAAACCAAAGAAGGTCAGCTCTGATACCAACTTGAAAGAAATTAGAGCAAAACCTTCTTTGATTCTATTCACTGACTAAAAGGTTGAACAACTCTGTACAAATATATAGACGATGGTCTAACCTATTGTTATGATTTTTTTACAGCAATTAAGGAACTAAATATAACAAACTAAGAAACTATCAATTACGTACAATCTAGTAAATCAAGGAGGAAATCCCTAAGATTATGGAAATAAATCAGGAAACAAATCTCAACATATACTTCAAAAGGCATAAATTAGGGAGTACATTGTCCAATATTTGCGTTCTATATTGAAATGTTACAAAGAGGTAATGTGTGATTGTTGGTTTTGATAAGGACAACAGACCTCCACATATCTCCACAATGGTATGATATTGTCCACTTTGGGCATAAACCCTCATGGCTTTGCTTTTGGTTCTCCAAAAGGCCTCATACCAATGGAGATAATTGTCCTCACATATATACCCACGATCACTCCTTTCTCTAGCCAATGTGGGACATTTGGTTGCACCCTAACTATCCTCCCCTGGAACAAAGTACCACAATTGAGCCTCCCCTCGAACAAATCCATCTACTCCGCAACGGATCACGCACATTGTGGGACATATTTCTTTGGCGTCGATCACCTATCGCACCATCCACTTCCTCCCCCTAGAACAAAGAACTACTCCTCTACCATGGCAGCTTGATAGAGTTACTACGTGCTTGCCACTCCAAGCACTTTTTGTTCGATTATGAGATTCATCCACAATGTCAACATGAAGCTTCATTACTCTGCTCCACTTTGAGGATTCCTCCGACACACAGCTAGGTTTAGACCATGGCTCTGATACCAATTGATAAGGACAACGGACCTCCACATATCTCCACAATGGTATGATATTGTCCACTTTGGGCATAAACCCTCATGGCTTTGCTTTTGGTTCTCCAAAAGGCCTCATACCAATGGAGATAATTGTCCTCACATATATACCCACGATCACTCCTTTCTCTAGCCAATGTGGGACATTTGTTTGCACCCTAACAGGTTTTAAAATAAGACTTTTGAAATAATATGTTATAAATCAATTTAACCTTTGTAGATACTATAAAATGGAAAACTTTGGTATCAAATCGTTGCGCATGATAATCATTGTTAGGGACAATCAAGCCTTTCTACATTTCTTGAATGGTATTATAGTGTCCACTCGAACCTAATCCCTCATGGTTTTACTTCAAGTTTCATTCAAAAGGCCTCATACCAATGTTGGAGATGCTATCTCTTACATATATACCATAGATATTTCCCCTATCTAGCCAATGTAGAACTTTGGTCGCATGCTCAACAATCCTCCCTTTGAACAATGGACCATCGAGCCTTCCCTCAAATGGTTATTTATTTGTCCAACTCCCTGCCTATATTGAGAGTTTTGCTCTTATCCAAGCCAACTTCTCTTCTTTGGAGCAAATTGCCTATGACTATATCTTCAAGTCTCATAACTTAGCTTCTATGTTCATCACCCTAGAACTCGCTAAGTTTGGGACATGGCACTCTAATACCACACATTTTCACAATGGTATGATATTTCTACTCATATCTCATACTAGTGGAGTGGTTGTCCCTTACTTAATACACTATAGATATTTTCCTTATCTAGCCAATGTGAAGTTTTAGTCGCATTAATTCCCAATCACTATTAATCCTCAATGTCTTGACTCTTTGTTTTCTTGCTTTTTTTTTTCACTAAATATTATGAAACGATGAATTAATTAATGTAATGCTGACTTGATATAGTTGCATCAAAATGCATAATTTTTTTTTTCTATTGGCAGTGATATTTTTCTTCATCGCGACAAAAATTTCATGCCCCAAAATCCAACAGCATTGAGCGCATGGAACTTTCTTGAAAACACAGAGAATAAAATGTGCTTTACATATTGGCTCAATGTACTTCAGGTTAATTCCATAGTTTTACTCCGAAATCTCTAATGTAACATTATATATATTATTCTTTTGTCTAACTCTGATTCTCTTTTGAATTAATTTAGAATAATCTTGGGCAAACAAGTCCTCCTTTTCTTGTAACTCTGAATCCAGAACAAGAGCCAAAATATATATTGTTTAAGTGGTCAACTGGCCACCCAGTTCCATCTGTTGCAGCATCAAAAGCTTTAAATGATCTTGATAGCATTCAAGGAAAGAGACAAGTTTGGTTTTGTGGAGCATATCAAGGTGTGGTTTCTTGCTTTAACACTACAAGAGAATTCAAGTTTATTCCGACGTTATTTCTCCCGATGCTCTAAATTATATGGTTGGACAAAATAGGAACTCCCGATGGTTTATTCAACCGTCGGTAAAGGGTAAAAGAATTTCTGACAGTTTATTAAACCGTCAGCAAAAGGTAGGTAATCCCGACGGTTTCAATGAACCAATATCGGAAATGCCTTGAAATGGCAATCCCATCATTGAACTGTCGGCAAAGGGTAGGCAATTCATCTTCATTTTTGTGAATGAAAGCATAAACAATGCAATAAAATCTTAACATGGGATAAAACCTTATTTATGGTAAAATGATATACTTTACACACTTTCTCTCAATAATCTCTCACTATATATTGACGTAGTTCTTTTTTACACATTACTAAGTTTAACGCCCTTAAGTAATGTGTAAAAAATATCTAGTAAACGAACATATTGTTCAAGTTTTTTCTTTAAAAAATATATATGTCTAGCCATGCAACACTCGAAGAACTAAGGTCTCGTTTGATAACCATTTCATTTTTATTTTTCTGCTTTTAAAAATTGTGCATGTTTCCTTGCAATTCGTTTACTACAGTTTTGACCTCTCTTAAAGAAACATTTTGGATTTTTAGCCAAATTCCAAATTCCAAAAACATGTTTTTAAAAGCTACAACCCCGTTTGATAACCATTTGATTTTTTATTTTTAGTTTTTGAAAATTAAGTCTATAAATATTATTTCTACCTATGGGGTTCCTTTGTTTTATTATCTACTTTTTACATTTGTTTTCAAAAAGCAAAAGTTTTGAAAACTAAAAAAAAATAGTTTTCAAAATTTTGTTTTTGGAATTGGAAATTTGGCTTAGAATTCAAATGTTTTCTTATGAAATATGAAACATATTGCCATTGTAAAGAAATGATGGAAAAACAAGCACAATTTTTAAAAACCAAAAACCAAATGTTATCAAACAAAGCTTATTTTTTTTAGTTTTCAAAACTTGGCTTGGATTTTGAAAACATTTGTAGGAAGTAGATAAGAAAACAAAGAAATTCATAAGTAGAAGTAGTATTTATAAGTTTAATTGTCAATAACTAAAAATGGTTATCAAACGGGTCTAAAGGATTGAGAAAGAATAAAAATAGATGTCCTCTAAACTTCAAAATATTACAAGCATCTTCAATCATTTGAAATCTTGTTCTTGAATAAATTATGCTGATTATGCTATTTTAATTTTCTTCAGGTTATGGCTCCCATGAGGATGGGTTAAAGGTAATGAAAGATTACTGTTACTTTTTGGTCTTTGCACCAAGTTCATGTCAAATAAGATCAAGTAAAATAGGATGATCAGTCAAAAGGCTAAAAGTAATTCTTTGCACCAAGTTCATGTTAAAGTTTTATATGTGCCTTTTTAGATTGGAATCATTCAAATTGAGTTTTGTAAAATAAAAATTTGCAGGCTGGTATCGTGGTAGCACAAAAAGTGCTTGGAAAAAGTTTCACTCTTTTAAGCAACCCAAAACATATGGTACCTTCTTTTGCAGAGATTGGAGCACGTCTTCTTATCACTAGATTTCTTGCACGATATATATCTGTTGGATCATTAACGTAAGTTAACACATGGAGTCATATACTGTTTCCTTTTAACTACAAAAATCCTTTTGAGTATGTTAGTTAAGGGGATATTTAGTCCAATTTTATGTCTCAAATTTTGTTGCTTTGATACCGTTGTTGCTCTGATACCAATATTGTTCGAGAGAGAGAAGAGAATTGGGAAAGTCTACACTTTCAAATAAATACATACGTTAATCACAATTCAGAATAAATACATACGTTAATGCTAAAAATAGCTACTACACTAAAAATAGCAACAACTAAAATTAGTAAACTCTAAATTAATTTAGTAGATTCTCTTTTGCTATTTTAGGCTCTACTATTTTTAGTCTTTTGTAGCTTGAGTTAACTAACATTCTCCTCCCTGACTCAAATGCTACAAACACCTAACTTAGTGAAGATCATATATGTTATTTGCTCCTAAGGGCTTGAAAGCGACTAATACTGAAAGACTTAGTGAAGATCATATATGTTATTTGCTCCTTTTGAGCTGCAATGAACCAGTTGCACTTCTCCTTCCTTCTGCCTCTCTCAAAACATAATACTTGATCTTAAAATGCTTGGTCCTTCCATGAAAAACTAGATTTAATGAAATAGCTAGAGTAGCTTGATTATCCACAAGTACCTTCACACTCTCCTCTTGCTTTAGATGCATGTCATGCATAAACTTCTTCAACCAACAACTTGGTTTACTGTTGCAGTTGCTGCAATGAATTCAGATTCTACAATTGATTGAGCCACTATATCTTCTTTTGTTTAGCACCATGAAAAACACTCTGAGCCAAAAGTGAAACAATACCCAGAGCAACATTGGTATGAGAGCAACAAATTTGATTATATAAATAAAATAAACAAAAAAAACACCATTGATTCAACATACTACTTGCTTGTTAATTACTTGATAAGAAATGATAAGAATAATGTTGTTCCTCTTATAAAAAGAAACTAACCTTGCGTATTCCATAATACAGCATCATGGAGGAAGGAGGTACACTGTTTACCTTTGAGGGAGTTGGTAAGAACTTCCCCAAGGTTGCTTTAAAAGTTCACAACCCTCAATTTTATTGGTAGGTATGTAACTTTAATTTCAGTTCAAAGTAGGAAAAAAAGTTATTAATGAATGATTAATTCTTCCTGAAATCCTCATCTTTAATTCCAAAATTTTCTCATCATTTACACAAACTTCTTTTGGAAGATTATGACACAAGCTGACTTAGGACTTGCGGATGCATATATTAATGAAGACTTTTCTTTTGTTGATAAAAATGAAGGTCTTCTTAATCTTATCTTGGTGAGCTCACTTCTTTTGAGTTCTTAAATGTATGTTCCTAATGTCGTTAATCTACATACTCTCTTTCATGCTAATTTCTTTTGCAGGTTCTCATAGCTAATAGAGATGCAAATTCTTCTATTGCAAAAATAAAGAAGAAAAGGTACCAATCATAATAGAGGGAGACTCAGATTTTGATCATTTTCTATGTTGTAAATGGTCATCTACTTTTTTTTCAGGGGATGGTGGTCTCCTCCACTATTTACAGCTAGCATTGCATATGCAAAATATTTCTTTCGACATGTTTCAAGACAAAACACTCTTACACAAGCTCGTAGAAACATTTCTCGTCATTATGACTTGGTATGTAATTCAATTCATTGGAGTGTTTTTAATTGTTTTTTGGTTAAATTACAAATTTGGTCTCTATAGTTTGAAGGAAGTTTATGGTTTTAAATGCTAGAATTAGTCCTTATGGTTTGATAAAACCTAAAGACTATTTATGAGAGTTTTATCAAATCGTAGAAACTATTTATAAAGTTTTATCAAATCATAAAGACAAAATTCTAACTTTTAAAATAGGGACTAAATTCTAACTTTCTCCAAACCTTAGGGACCAAATTTGCAATTTACCCTTGTTTTTTTCTTCCTTTCTTCCTTTTGGAAAAGCTTTAAGAGAAGTCGATTGGCCTTCTAGGGTAGTGAATCTCAAATCTCATTCTTATTTTTCATCATTTTTCTATTTTTGGCTGACCAATATTTGAATACTCTTAATTTTTTCTAGAGCAATGAACTTTTTTCTCTTTTTTTGGATGATACAATGACATATTCATGCGCCATCTTTAAGGTTTGTCAAGGAAACTATATTATGTTTCTAGACATTATATTTGATATTGAAAGCGATGTGTTTTTTTTATCTTATGTTTTGTTTTTCTAATCTTGTTTTTGTATATAGATGGAGGGTGAAGATTTGGAAGTTGCACAAATGAGAAAAATTTCTATTATTATAGAGAAGGTGATTATTTTGCTCCATATTAATTTTTCTTTTCACTCTCCCACCCTAATTACCTAGCTAGTTATTCCATTTTCTCTACCTTAATTGCTAGGCAAGAATCAATAAGAACCATAAAGTGCTAGATATTGGTTTTGGTTGGGGAAGCTTCGCCATTGAAATTGTCAAGCAAACTGGATGTCATTATACTGGCATTACTCTATCTGAGGAACAACTAAAATATACCGAGAAAAAAGTTAAAGATCTTGGCCTTCAGGTAGAAATTAATTAATTGTTTTTCTTCTTTGTGACTGTTATTTAGTTACCATATAATTTTGTATATCTTTACTATAATTACACCACACAATTTGAACAAATTTAGAATTAATTCTTACCGGCTCGAGACAATGTACCATGCAAACCTAGAAGTTTTGACAATGGCTCCAAGACTTAAGTTTGAGATTACTGTAGCTTTTAAAATAATTGCTAGCAGCTGTGATTTTAGAAAAATCAATCGTAAAATACTAACATGAAGTAAATTGGTGTTTGGTAAGTTTCAATTTTAAACTTGAAAAAACATATTATAGTGTTTGGTAAAATAATACTAAATTGTTATATTTTAGCTATAGTAATCAAAGTAGGCATATTATTTTATATTGGTATTAGGCATATTATTTTATATTGGTATATAATATCTATTTTATTATAAATTAATTGTTTTTAAAAAAAATTATGATTTAAATTGCAAGTTATGATTTGACAAAAGTTTTGGAAAAAAATTGTTATAAAAAATTGAATCAATCAAAATTTCATTGATATATAATGAAATAGATGTAAAAAAATATATTTGAAGGATATGATTAAATTTTGAAAACTTTGTTAGAGAATATGGAAGCTACTAGTTATGTGATTTTGCATGTAAAAAGAAATTGAAAAATGACTTTAGATAAATTAATGAATAATCAATTTTAATTTACCAAACATGTTAAACGGTTAAGATTCTTCCATAATTATTTTTGACCCCTACAAAAGCAATCCCAAACATACTCTAAATCAATGTAAGTACACCATTACACAGAAATTTTCTACTTAAATTGTCTTTAATTGATCATTTTTGGTTCAATATATGCCTTACTTTCAGGATCACATCAAGTTTATTTTTTGCGACTATAGACAATTGCCAAGTGAAACCAAATATGATAGGATTATATCATGGTGAGTTGAGTAAGAGTAAGATGTGCAGTTTTGTTAGCCATATGAACGAACTAGCATTATGATCATTCTTTTTTCATATTCAGTGAGATGATTGAAGTTGTTGGACATGAATTTTTGGAAGACTTTTTTGGTTCTTGTGAATCCATATTAGCAGAAAATGGTCTTCTTTTTCTACAGGTTTCATAATTTTCATAATTTTAATTTAATGACTACGATCATGTGACTTCATTTAATGATATAACATAGGTTAAAATATCATCCTGATCCTGTACTTTAAGTTTTGTTCTATTTTGGTTCTTGTACTTTCAAATATCCAATTTTAGTCCATGTACTTTCAATAAAGTTTAAAATTGATTCATATGATAAGTTTGAAGTTAATTTTTATCGAAATTGGTTAAATAATAATAATAATTTCAACACAAGAAAAGACACAATGTGAACCTATTTTCAAAATTTATAAAGGGAAAGCTATTGGAGACTAATTTTTTTTTAGGAAAAATTCACAATAAACTATGAGTAGAGACCAATTTTTAAGCTTTATTGAAATTACATGGACCAAAATAGAACAAAACTTAAGTATATAGACCAAAATAGTATTTTAACCTATAATATAATAGTCCTAAGATGTCATATTATTTTTTATTCTTATCAGTTTTTATCAATTCCGGACGAGCGTTACAATGAGTATCGACTAAGTTCAGATTTTATTAAGGAATATATATTTCCAGGAGCATGCCTACCATCCTTAAGTAGAATAACAACAGCCATGGCTGCTGCATCCAGACTTTGGTAAATTAAGAACTATATGATAATTTTATTAGAAGATTCATGATAATTATTCCCTCTTTTTTTTTCTCTTTATGTTTAACAAAAACGTAAGGAAATTTTCCTCCTTTGTAGCGTGGAACACTTGGAAAACATTGGAATTCATTACTATCCAACATTGAGATGTTGGAGAAAGAATTTTCTGAATAATAAGAGGTAAGAAAGCATATCATTAGGAAAAACTTTTAATGATAATAAATGTGTTTCAAATTGACATTCAATTTATCTTTGTTTCAGAAAGATACTTGAACTTGGTTTCGATGAAAATTTCATAAGAACTTGGGAATACTATTTTGACTATGTTGCTGCCGGTTATAAATCACACACCCTCAAAGATTATCAGGTATATACATCTAAACATGCTATTGTAGGTATACTTTCTTGTATATATGTAAAAGGCCTAAAAAGGCTCAAAATAATGCCTAAAAGATCTCAAATATATACACTTGAGAATTTACTGGAAGAATAGTAAATGAAAAAATAAAGAAATAAATAATGAATAGATGGCACCAAATTATTAGCTATTGTGAATTGCGCATAACAAAATCTAATCAAGTTTGTTATGCGAAGTTTCTGGAATTCTTCTTGCCACATCACTGCTCACTAGGCTGTTGATTTGACTGCCACGTTGCTGCTGACTTTCTTCCTCAATATCCCCCCTCAAACGAGGGGGTAGTTCAACGATGCCGAGTTTGGACCTTAAGTAATGAAACTGAGAGTGTGTGAGTGCTTTCGTCAAGCAATCAGCAAGCTGGTCTGATGAAGGGACATATCGAACTTCTAAAAGTCCTTTGAGAACCCGATCACGAACAAAGTGTACATCAATCTCAATATGTTTAGTACGTGCGTGAAATATCGGGTTGGCAGCTAGTGCTCCAGCACTTAGGTTATCACACCATAAAATAGGTGTAGAAGCTAAGGGACAACCAATATCAGATAGTAATTGCTTCATCCATACAATCTCTGCCGAAGCATGAGCCAATGCTCGATATTCAGACTCCGTGCTTGATTGAGCAACGGCTGTTTGCTTGATGACCAGGACACAAGAGAATTCCCTAAAAACACACAATAAGCTGCCACTGACTTTCGATCATCTATATTTGAGGCCCAATCCGCATCCGAATAAGCAAAAATCTCTAGATGATCACTTGGTTGAATCAATAATCCAAATTCTTTTGTCCCACTAATATACCGTAACACTCTTTTAACCGCCTGCCAATGAACTTCGGTTGGACATTTTAGAAACTGACTCAACTGATTTACTGCAAAGGCTATATCAGGCCTCGTGTGTGTGAGATACTGCAATGCCCCAATTGTGCTTCTGTATATAAATGGATCATGTAACGGGCTGCCCTCATTCAAAGTAAGTCTCTTACCCAATACACAAGGAGATTGCGCAGGTTTTAGACCAGTCATATCTAACTTTCGTAAAAGGTCATCCACATATTTGGTTTGGTTAAGTAACACACCAGAAGGCAAGTGATGGACTTGAATTCCTAGAAAATAAGTCAGTTGACCAAGGTCTTTTAAAGCAAAAGTAGCATTTAACTTCTGTATCATGTGATCAATCAAGGAGGCATTGTTTCCAGTCAATATTACATCATCAACATATATTAGTAATAAAAGAAGAGAGGTACCCGATTGGAGTATAAACAATGATGTGTCAGCCTGAGAGTTTCGAAATCCCCAAGATAGTAGTACCATTTGAATGTGTTATTCCACGCTCTCGGTGCTTGCTTTAGCCCATAAATAGCCTTTTGTAACTTGCAAACATATGTAGGCTTTTGAGGGTCCTCATACCCCAGAGGTTGTTGCATATAAACATCTTCAGTAAGGGTTCCGTTAAGGAACGCATTGTTGAAATCTAACTGTTGAAGTTTCCATCCACGAGAAATATCAATTGTTAGAACCACCCGTATTGTGGATGCCTTGACTACCGGACTGAACGTCTCAAAGAAATCAATACCAGGATGTTGGTGAAATCCCTTTGCCACCAATCTCGCCTTATACCTTTGTACAGTACCATCTGAATTTCGTTTAATTCAAAATATCCATTTATTTCCTACCACGTTTTGATTTGGAGAAGATGGAACAAGACTCCAAGTATTATTTTGTATCAATGCTTGATACTCACAGTCCATGGCTTCCTTCCATTTAGGATGGGCTAGTGCATCAGACACACAAGTTGGTTCTGTTTGAGACCAGTCCGCGGAGACTTTTGACACCCACACCTTCGGTTTAAACACTCCAGCTTTACCCCTTGTTACCATCGGATGGATATTCAAGTTTGAAGCAGTCGAAGGAATTTCTGGTGTATTATGCACAGGAAAATGTGACTGAGACAAAGGAGAAGATGATTGGCGTGGTTGTTCAATCTGGTCTGGAGCTATTGGTAAGGGGGAAGAACTTTAAGTGGAATTGTTTATGTTAACATCATGGGCATCTGTTTGTGCAGAGACTGGTAAGTGATTTACTGGTGAAGATACGTAACCTGTAGGATAAGACACATTCTTTGGAGATGCCAAAATATCGGGTAGTGGGAACCAAGTTGTTATTGGAGGAGTGTGGACAGCAGAGGAGCTCAATTTAACAGCACCAAAATTGGTGGAAAATGGAAAATCATCCTCATTAAAACGAACATGTCTGGACACAAATATTCGACCACTTTGGCTAAGGCATTTAAATCCTTTGTGTGAAAGACTGGGGCCTAAGTAGACACATTTTTCTGTGTGAAATTGGAACTTATGTTTGTGGTATGGTCTTAGACAAGGGTAGCATGCACAGCCAAACGTCTTAAGTGTTTTGAAATCAAGAGACTTATGAACTAAAAGTTCCATAGGAGAATTACCTTGTAGCACTAAGGAGGGCAATCCATTAATCAACATAGTAGCTGTGAGAAAAGCATCCCACCAATACTTCAATGGCATATGAGCCTGAGCCAGTAATGTTAAGCCAGTTTCAACGATATGACGATGCTTTCTCTCCGCTCTACCATTTTGTGGAGAAGAGTAGGGACACGAGTACCTTGATTTAATTCCCAACTTTGCACAAAGTTGATGCACATGAACATATTCTCCACCATTGTCTGATTGTAGTGGTTGAATAAGAACACCGAATTGAGTTTTCACAACATAAAGAAAATGATTGAAAGCAGCCATAGTGTCACTTTTCAGCCTTAGCGGATATATCCACACAAACCGACTATAATCATCAAGAAAGTGCACGTAATAACGATATGCCTCTGTAGAATTGACTGGGGCTGGTCCCCAAAGATCTGTGTGTACTAATTCAAAAGGTTTTGTAGCTCGTGAATTGGAGGCCGTGTATGGAAGAGCATGAGACTTACCAAACTGACACGCTTCGCAAAAACTCAATGTTTCATTAACTTTAGTTGGCAGCTTACAACTTTTGAATAAACTTTCAAAGACTTTAGATGAGGGGTGTCCAAGTCTTCTATGCCAAACATTCTTGGACACCACCATATGTACACTATTGTTATTAGACAAAATAAAAGCCGAACTTGCTAAGTTGTCTTTTTCCTTTGGCTGCAGCAAACTCTCTGTATTAGCCCCCAAAATTAACTCTGCTGCTGCACCTCTCGTGTTTAACTTGTATAGACCATCTTTAAGCACCCCTTTCAGCACCACCTTGCCCGTAGAATTGTCCTTTACAAGATAGAAATCAGCATGAAACTCGACAAAAACATTATTATCACGAGCAAGTTTAGATACGCTGACAAGATTCTTAGCAATTTCAGGCACAACAAGAATATTTTCTAAGCTAAGAACACCAGTGTTAGTTTGTAAACATGAGCTGCCTACATGGGAGATCATTAATTCATTTCCATTTCCAACAACAACTTTCTCATTACCTCCATAATCAGTAGACTGTATCATATTTGAATAATCCGCTGTTACATGATTGGTAGCTCCACTGTCAACATACCAACTCGGATCCATAACAGTTTCTGAAGATGCAATAAAAGGATTTGTGTTCTGAATTGTGGTAAAGACAGTGGGAGGTTGAGCTTGACCACCAGAATGAACACCAATTGTGTTTTGTTTTGGTACACCAGAATGAACACCTCTGTTCTGGTTTTGATTGGAACTTGAGTACTCCTTATTGAAACGATTATAACATACTAACGCAGTATGTCCTACCTTTCCACATACCTGGCAAATTGGCCTGTTATTTGAGTTTCCATAACCTCTGCCTCTTCCTCGTCCTCTTACATTGAAACCCCTGTTACCTTGTTGATTCATATTAAACTGCTGTTTGGTTGTTGAAATGTGTGGAGGACGATTCCCAGCCTTATTACTTGCCATATTGACAGAGGTGTTATGATGAGAGAATGTAGTAGATTTGAGACTGTTTTGAAACTTCAACCTCTTTTCAAACGTCAGTAGTTCACCTTGCAACGATTCCCAAGTAACGCTTTCTCGTCCTTGTACATTTGCCACAACAGGATTATATTCTTCGTCGAGCCCCATCAGTACTTGAGAAACCAACAGACGAGTGGCAACCGGACTCCCAGCCTGACTCAAGTTATCAGCGTGCGATTTCATCAACCGCAAGTAGTCGACCATCTTCAGCGACCCTTTCCTCGTTTGTTGAAAAACCTGACGAAGATAATCTTCCTCAGCTCTTGATTGTACTCCAAATAGCTCTTGAATAGCTTCCCATCACTCTTTGGCATTCTCATAACCCATTACTTGGGTAGCGACCTCAGCTGTCATTGAATTATACAACCATCCAAGAAGTAACTGATCAGTAGCTAACCAAGTTTCATATTGAGGATTTACCTCTTTTGCAGTTGATGAACTTGATACTTCAGTTACATCTGATGCATCTATGGTTTGATTTAGAAACATGGGAGGACAAATTTTGGCTCCGGACAGATGACCTTCAAGTTTGTAGCTGCGTAAAATTGGTAATGCCAGATTCTTCCACAATAAGAAATTTCCTCGATCAAGCTTGATAGTCGTAATTTGATTTAGTAATTGATTCAGAGGAGGGCTTGCAAACATTGTCACTCCAGTTGAAGCAGCAGTGTTGATTGATGATGATGAGGCGTTGGCCATTATTGGCTCTGATACCAAATCAACGTTTGAATCGAAGAGAAATTGGGAGAAATGCCTCTGATATTTCTTATTTTGATTAGGGTACCAAAAGCCCAAAATATATACACTTGAGAATTTACTGGAAGAATAGTAAATGAAAAAATAAAGAAATAAATAATGAACAGATGGCACCAAATTATTAGCTATTGTGAATTGCGCATAACAAAATCTAATCAAGTTTGTTATGCGAAGTTTCTGGAATTCTTCTTGCCACATCACTGCTCACTAGGCTGTTGATTTGACTGCCACGTTGCTGCTGACTTTCTTCCTCAATAAACATGCTATTGTAGGTATACTTTCTTGTATATATGTAAAAGGCCTAAAAAGGCTCAAAATAATGCCTAAAAGATCTCAAATATCATCGTCTATATATATATATATATATATATATATATATATATATATATATTAATAATTAATCACTTTAAATTGTAATTAAAAGCTCAAACATCATCTTCTATTTTAATAATTAATCTCTTTCAATATAATTAAAAAATATATATAGTTAATATATATGTTGTTGCCAAATTTTGGACAAAAGAAATCTCACTTGACCTCCATGTGACAACGACGGTAAATTTGTATTCTTAGGGGAATAATACGACATGCAAGACAAGAAAAACTTGAACACTAGTGTGTTGTAGGCCATACAGGCTTAGATGCTTAAGTCAGAGAGAGTTTAGAGAATATTTGGGAGTTCTAAGAGAGTTTTGTAGAATAAACTTACCTCCCCCCTAGAGAGAGCTTAAATACTTTCCTAATTCAGGTTTTTGTGGGTTTTCGTCTTCAATTGGGAACAAAAGGACCAAACAAGGCTGGATTGGGGATACCCAGGCCACGAGGGACCAAAGCAAGGCCCAAAAGAGGGTCTTGCCATGTGGTCGGCCTCTGCCAGGCCGAGGGCGACCACGGCTTGGGCTTCGGCCAAAACCCGTTTCTTCACCCTCTCTCGTTGTGGGTCAATCCTGTGTCATTTTCGATCCGTTTTGACTTCGTATTAGGCTTCTTTTCCTCGTTTGACCTTTTATAGTAGCCTTTCACTCAAGCCATTCTTGTTGGTCCAATTTCACCCACAACGTTAGCCACCACTCCCTAGTTAGGATTCGAGATTAGGAGCGTGTGAAATAATTGCATGGAACTTGACTTGGGAGTAGCCTATTAAATTTTGGAGTCATTTATGACATTTCGAGGTATGCATCGAATTTTCTCTATTATAGTTGTTTATCCCTGTGGGGATATTTTAGCCCTCTTAGAGTGTCGGTTTCTCCACTTTCTCTTAGGAATTTTACGGTTCTGTGGCGCTTATTTTTCGTCTTAGATCATCCCCAAGATTGTCGTCTAACTCCATAGGTCAGTCTTTCTTGGTGGGTAAGATTCTTCTCTAGATAGTGTATTTGTTCACATCCTGGATAAAATTTAACGGCTCCAAGGTTCGCCTTGGATCTCCCTAAGATGGTCGTCCGACTCCGTAAGGAACATTTCGATCTTTCTTGAAGACTAAGACTTTCCTCTGGATTCACGATCGGTGCCGCTTTCCTGGAGAGAATATGTAAATTCGAGAGCGTCCTCAAATTTGAGTGGGAGTGCATCAAACCTGTATGGACTCTTCTGAATGACCTCCCGTAGGAGAGAATTTTGGCCATCTAGTAGTCGTGTAGTTTTAGGACCTCTTACAAGAGGGAACTTTTGGCTATTTAGTAGCCTCGTAGTTTCTTGCTTTTAAGTAAGCATTTTTTTGAACAAATGTAACTTCATTCCAAGCAGATACCATGAGAGGAGATGAGGAAATGAGCAATGGAGTGAGAATCATGGGAAAAATAACGATCAGACTGGTCACCCATGGTCGATCTAGTCGCCCTTGGCCGAGGCCTTCTTAGCGCTCCTGCTGCATGTGCTTGTAGCTCCATACGTGCGCCGATACGTCTACTGTGTACAGGTTCTCCTCGGTCTTACCATCCCCTTTTTCATGATTTTGGAATCTTTCCTGAGAGTCAACTTGTTTAGGTAGCTTCTTTACTTTTTGGTTATTAGGGAGGCATATTTCCTATGTAGCTTCTTATTTGATGAGAAAATCTTATTGTGTTGAGTCTATGCTTTGTCCATAAAGTGCATGATAATTTCAAGAAAAAAGAAAAAAACACTTTATTAATGTTAATCAATTTTCGAGAAATAAAATAGCAACAATTATGGAAAAATCAATCTATTGATAATAGATCTTCAGGTGTTCAGCATTCCAAGGATGGGAAATAGTCTTTCCTTTATGATCAATTAGGGTGTACGTGCCAAGTCTGATAACTCTTGTAATTTGGTATGACCTCTCCCATGTTAAACCTAGTGAACCTGTTGATTGATCTTTGGTGTTTTGCATGACCCTTCTCAGTACAAGATCTCCATCTTTGAAGCTTCGTCTCGTGACCGTTGTATTGTAATATCTTGCAATTCCATTCTTGTATTCTGTTGCTCGAAGATGAGCTTTTTCTCTGTGCTTTTCTAATAGATCTAAACACAATCTCATCGACTCCTCATTCTATTGAGGGCCAAATTCTTCTACTCTTGGTGTAGGTAAACCAATTTCCACAAGAATGACGGCCTCTGTCCCATAAGTAAGTGAGAAAGGAGTCTCACCTGTGGTAGACCTTGCAGTTGTCCTGTATGGCCATAGTACATTGGGCAACTCCTCTGTCCATGCTCCTTTTAGATTTTCTAACTTTGTTTTGAGATTTAACTTAATAATCTTGTTCACTGCTTCCACTTGCCCATTGGCTTGTGGATGTTCTGGAGATGAACATCGATGATCAATGTTGAGATCTGAACAAAATTTTCTAAATGCTGCACTATCGAATTGTTTTCCATTGTCTGAAATAATAACACTAGGAATTCCAAAACGACATATTATGTTTCTCCATACAAAGATAGTTATCTTCTTTTTTTGTAAAGTGTTGCCAATGCTTATGCTTCAACCCATTTCATGAAGTAATCCACTGCCACCATTGCAAATTTAGTTTGTCCTTTGCCTTGGAGAAGAGGTCCAATAAGATCTATTACCCATTGTGCAAAAGGCCAAGGACTTACTATATTTGTTAGTGGTTCAGGTGGTTGTCTTGGTACTGGAGCAAATCGTTGGCATTGGTCACATAATCTTGTGAAGCTTCAAGCATCTTGAAGCATCGTTGGCCAATAATATCCTTGTCTTACAACCTTATGACATAAGGATCTTCCTCCAGAATGGTTGCCACATATTCCTTCATGGATTTCCTTCATCATCTTGGGATTTGTGCCATAAAGCCTCGTAATTAATTACTTATTTAATAATAATTTTGATTATTTTATTTGCAATATAATATTATCCATTATATGAAAAATTAAAGATTATTAGTGTAATCTTGAATAGTATGTGGTTGACATATGGGAGGATCATATTCAAGAAATAATCTAAATGGTCATAGTATATGGATAAGATTGAGTGTCTTATGCTGGTAATACTATTGATATGACCCACTTTGTAATAGTTTCAAATGATTTGATCCAGATCATTTATGTGGAGACATGTGAGTGGGGGTATCTTATACAATGAGTTTGTATAAGACTGGACCACGAAATATTTAATCTTTTTTTATAAATCCGTTAATTGAGAAGATTAATATTTCATCAGGATGATCATATGCGATTCGACCTTAATGCTGAGTGAGTTATGAACTCTTACCTGTGAGGGTTTGTCCTTTGATTTACATAGGTGAGAGTGGCTTTTGTAGCTGATTCAATATGCCTACCATTTTAGGGACTTGACCGAATAGGGAGTTGGGAACATAATCTCACAAGTTGGAATTTACTCATTCCCATATATGGTAAGTAGATGAGTAATTCCCTTAAGTGCTGATTTCGATACTTGAACAATGGGGCCCTCACCCTCTCACTGGCCCGAGAGGGACTTAGTAAGGTTGGATCATAAATAAATTGTTCATTAAAGGATTAATGGTACTTAACATGCAAGATATAATTATAGGTGTAAAACTGACTTTTGACCCACTATAATTACGAACAACTCGTGAAAGATTGGCTTGCATGTAGTGATTATATCCATGGACACAACTTATCCTACAGTGCATAAGAGTGTAACTCTAAGTCTATAGTGAAGTGACCTATCGTTAATGAATAAAAATTAATTAATTAAAGAGTTTAATTAATTAATTTTATATTATTGAAGCTTATAATCTGTAGGTCCATAAGGTCCCTTTGCTAGCTCACATGAACAAATATGGATCAATTTTGTTGAGAGAAAATCTTAAAATGTTCAAATTAAAATTTAATATATTTTGATATATTAAATAAGGAAAAACATATTTATTGTATATGATATATTAAATATCAAAGAAATTATTAATATATTAATATACCTTAAAGAAAAGATATTTTTTAAATTTGAATTAGATTCAAATAAGGAAATAGATGTCGTAGGAGAGTTTGAAAAAGTTTGAACAAGATTCAAACTAGTTAGATAAATATATTTTAATATATTATTTAATTATTTACCCGAGACCATTATAAATAGGACCCTATGGGTGAGCCATTGTGTGCATTCTTCACAAGAGAAAATAATTCTTGAACTTCTCTTCTCATTCCCCGTCTCTATTTTCAAGAAGGTTTCCACAAACCTCTTTGGTCTTTTGTTCGAGTCATAGCAAGGAAGACTTTGTGGAAGTCTTGAAGTTCAACCTCATTGGAGTTTGAGTACAAGGAGAAAAAGACTCGCTAGAATATTCTCCATATTATTTTCAATGTATAATTTATATTTAACCTTAAGTTTATATTTGAATTCTAAAATAAAATCAAAAACGATTCCAACGTTTCCACTGCTGGTTTAATTCGATTATTCCCTTCACATCACATATTCCACCTTAGTAAGTATGAGACACCTTAGAAATGGCATTGAATAGCCTATCTTATAAAGTTTACCTTCTCTTAGTAGGTAATGAACTGATTGCCTCTGTATTCGTTTGCCTTCTGCTCTTTATGAGGGGAATTTTCCTTATTTCAAGTATCCCAATATGGGATCCATCCAGGAAGAATCTTCCTTGGCCTCAGCCTTGGCTAGCTTGTCCTCGTTCTCGATTGGCTCATTTCTGGCTTCGACCTCTTTCTTTCTGGAAACCGTTGCATCAATTTCCAGTATCTCTTTTTTGCATATGGTTGGCTCAAATAGGATTTCAAATGGAATTATTCTACTTAGTTCAGTTTCATAGGCGGCTGACGATCGGACTGAAACATGGGGCTTAAAGAAAAGATTTTTGATTCAAAACAAAGCTCCAGTCTAGTGCAAGTGCACATTGTCGATGTAAGTAATATAAAACTAGAAGTATTCTAGAGTATCGATCCCACAAGGAACGGACACAAAAAAATTCAAAAGATAGCAAGAATTGTTCTCAAATTGCAATTTTGGTAATTAAGGTTATAAAAATGTTGGGAGGTGTTTTTGGCAAAAGAAAATAATTATAAAAAAATAAGTATGAAAAAGGAAATTCAAGTTCCTTATCCCCCTTTGGAAAAAAATGCTACTAAAAATGCAATTGCAATCGTAGTCAACACAAAAGAACTAAGTAAACCGAATTTGACTTCTATTCAATTTTGCTTCAAATTCTTTAGGAGACTAAGTGATTAAACCTATATTTCTATGGCTAATCTAACTTAGATAATTTCATGCACAATTCTAGTGGTTTTAGAGTCTCGCCCTATGTTTAGGGTCGATGTTCAGAACTTATTTCTAAGCCCTTTCTTCCATTACTTTTTGTGACATCCACTTTCCCATAACCCTTTAAGTATTAAGTTTAAACTTGACAAGCAACACTAGTTCGTCGACTAGGTTTACCCAACATTAAACTCAGCAAAAGCAAATCAAGTTTCAAGTGTTGGCTAGATTAATTATGCTTTTAAGCTTTACATCTTTCCTCTAGGGCATTCACTAACTTGAACCCCTAAAATAAATTTAGCTCAACATTGTTGGAATGAAAAACAACAAGTTGGAAAACAGAAAGTTGAAGGGTTGGTAATTCATGGAATAAAATAACATAAGAAAAAATTCAAGCATAAAGAAATCAAATAACCAACTAACTTTATAAGAAAACTTTTGAACTCAATGTCTAACAAAAACTTCAGCAACTATCTAAAATTGGAAATTACAAGGAAGAAAAGAAAAGACAGCAACTAAGTTCCTATGAATTGAAATGAACAAACTGAATTTAGCATAAAGAACCATAACGAAACCCTTTCTCCTTGCTTTAATCGACACAATTACACCATCAAGTGCAATCAGATCTTTATCTCCTCTAACTTTCGTTGAGGAGGGATTAAACTTAGAGCTCACGGGTCTGGAACGAAAAAAAAAACAGCAGCAAAGTAAATGGAAAACAACATAACAGTGGACTTGGGGCGTGAAGAAAAACCAGCCACTTTTTTGGTTCATTCTTCCTTCTTTTATAGGTGTCAGGGGCTAAAGTTTCCATCTTTGCTCTTCTTCAACCTTGGGTCAACTTGTGGGCCTGAAATCAAGTTGAAGAATCTCCTAAATCACACAAAAATCTCCATAAATCTCGTAATTTCCATGATTCTCGTGTTTTCCAGATTTTTTAGAAAATGCAATTGCATTTCAATTCTGGAATACAATTGCATTTTTGTGTTTGTTCACCATCCTGTTTTTCCAGAGAAATACAATTGCATTTTGAAAATGGAATGCAATTGCATTTTCGTACTTGCTTCAAATCTACACAAAAACAACAAATTAATTTAATTTTCATTCTCTCTTCAACTTCTTTCCTCTTTTTCAATACTCCGACAAGCTTTCATGAATTTATCTCATAAACACTATTTTTAGCTTGCTTGTTATTCAACAAAACATACAAAAATGAGAAGAACAATCTAGTTTAGGGTTAAATAATCCTCATAAATGAGAATTACCAGCTGCTAATCGAGCTAAGAGCTAAAGAATAAGCATTGGCGTTTTGTGATCTTGGAATTTTTCTGAACTCATGTTTGGAGAATGAGGTAAGCAGTTCCTTGACCTTTGACAAATATTTTGTCATTCTCTGCTCTTTAGCATGATATTCTTCAGTTACATGTTTCACTATCAATTGAGAATCACTCAAGACTAAGATATTGGAGATCCCTATTCCCCTGGCGACCTTTAATCCTTCTACGAGTGCTTCGTATTCCACCTCATTATTTGCAGTTTTGAAGTTGAATCCAACATTCCTCATAAAAATGATATTTGTCATATAAATACCTTATTCGTTTTAGGACTAGATAAAATATCATTTTGTACTCCTTAGAGGTGACCTACATTTAGGCTTATCTTTGAACATATACAAGCTTTTTAGGCTTGTTTTAGCATGTGAGCTTAACATTCCCAAATAGTGAAGTGTTGTACTTCTATAATCTTAAAATTGTCTCGTAGACACTTTTAGAGGGAATCATGTTCACCATGCAATCTCTATTGCATTTCCTAACCGGAGTTTGGTAATAGTGTGTAACTCATTACTAATGTGATCATGTCTAACAAGGTTCTGTTTCTCCTCTTGCAGCACAATTTCACAAAATTGTACTTTGTATTAATTAAAATAATTTGGATAAAAACCCATTTTCTTCTGTTAATCTTAGTACGTAAGGTTTTTGTACTTTATATTATAATCTGATCATAATATCTTGATAAATTTACCTAATTAATTTTCAACTTTAATCTTAATTTTCTTGAACTTTTCAAAAAAATTTAACTTATGTTGTATTAGGAAAAGATACTTGTACCATGAATGATCATCAATTAGAGTGATGAAATATTTATGACTTTATTTGGCCTTTATATTCACTAGACCACTTCGGTCAAAATGTGTAAGCCCAAAGTATTCTTTGGTCTTGTAGCCTTATCTAATAAAAGCCTAATGATTATCTTGCATGAAATGCAAGATCTACAGACAGGTAAAATAATTAACTAACTTTTTAGAGAATTACTTAGAGAATTATCTCTTACTAGTATTTTCATTATATTCAAGTTGATGTTAATCAACCTTAATAGCCAAAGTCAAGTATCATATTTTAGGAGAAAACAATGTCTTTCTATTTGGGATTCTATAATCCTGAATATTTCAGTATTTTGTAGTATAGTATATGTCAACATTTTAACATATACAAACTGTTCTTATTTTTAGCTAAATGTATTTTCAAACAAATTTAAAAATATAAACTTACATACTTCAAAGTAATTCATACTATATGTACATTTTAGTAAAAAGTTCGAGAAATTGAATTTCTCATATGGTTACTAAAAACATCATATTTAGCATTAAGTAACAATTTTGACTTAATGACATCTTAGGGCTCGTTTGATAACGTTTTTGTTTCATGTTTCTTGTTCTTGTTTCTTATTTTTCAAGAAACAAACATATTTGATAAATCATCATGTTTCTTGTTTTTAATTTTTTTAGAAACGTTTCTAAAAAAAAGGGTAGATTTTGAGAAACTTCAAAAAATAGTTTATCAAATTATGTTTATGTTTTTTTTAAGGTTTCATGCATGTATTCATATTTCTCTTTTTACCCATCTCTCCCCTCTCTCTTCTTTCTTTCTCTTCCATTCTATCTTTTTTTCTTTTAATACTTTTTAATCTTTTTATTTTTTTTCTTCTTTTTTGATTTATTTATTTATATTCGTTCTCTCTCTTTCATCATAATCTTTTTTCTTTTAATAGTTCATTATCTTTTTTTTTTCTTTTTTCCTTTTTACTTTTCTCTTTTCGTTTATGTTTTTCTCTTCTCTCTTATTTTCGTTTACTTTACATTAACGAGCTTATAGTTATTATTTTCTATTTAATTCTCTATTATTTTTCCTTTTGGTGCGATTTTATTTTTTATTAAATAAATAAACTAATAATGTATTATATGTTTACCATTAAATGTAAAAAAATATATACATTCTCTCTCTTTTTCTAATTTTACTTTTGTGTATTATTGGCTAATGCATTTTTAAAGAAAAAATAAAAATAAAGTTTATTATTAAATTAAAGAAATTTGACCTTAGACAATTTACAAATTCGTCTAATTGAACTAACTCTTGTAAGTCAAAATCATTCAAGGTGAATTGATTGAAGTGAGAAATAACATTGCAAATCAAATTTGAACAACATTTGAAGGATAAAATTTATTATTATTATTATTATTAATTAGGTGTTGGGCCTTAATAAAATACTATAATCTCTTTATAATTTTTTTATATTTATTTTAATTCATGTTATTTGTTTTATTATAGTATATGTACTAAATTTTATTTTTACTAAAAAACAAGAAACAAGAAACAGAAATAGTTATCAAACATGTTTCTGTTTTAAGTTTTTAAGAAACAGAAACAAGAAACGAGAAACAGAAACAAGAAACAAGAAACGAGAAACGAGAACGTTATCAAACGGGGCCTTAATGTCTCCCACTACAATAACTAAGATGAGCTTCTTGGTGCCAACCTATAGAAACTATTCTACATGTTAAGTATTTTCCAAGAATTACATATTAAATGTAATAAAAAATAAATATTGATAGTGGATCTTGTATCAACTATCCAGGTATTGTTATTTATTCTCTACCAAAAATTTAGTAAATCAATTTTACTTTTATTTATATTTTTCTTCCTGTAGAGGTATTTCAAAAATTTTCTCTCATTATAATTGTCCTAGCTAATTTAGAAACTATTTCCTTTTATATAGCTTCATTTGATTTCTTTTCTTGAATTTTTGTAATACTTAATTTCGAGATCATTTAGACAATTATTTAAATTTAGTTTCTATTGACTTCAACATCTCATATGTTGTTGTCATTTTCTTTATCTTCTAAGCTTAACATCTAACATGTCAACTAGGAGATACATACAAGCTATCTCATTTACTTTTGATTCATTAATCATGTGGTTATCGAACAATTCGATTAGCATTGGCAACAGGTTTTGAGAACATTTTTCAATAAAGACAAATTCAAAATTTTACACTGTTATTATAATGTTAACGTTACTTAGACAAATTAGGCTAATCTCATTTATCTAAGTTCCCAATCTATCCTCCATAACCCTTATGCTGGTTGGTTGATTTTTATGTAATTTATCAAGTTTTAAACTATTTAAAAACTAATTATGTTAATGAAATAAAATAAAATTTGACTAATTCAACTCCCAGATCAGTTTCCAGTTAGAGGAGTTCCCTTTCGGTCAGCTTAAATACCCCAGTCTAGACAGAACCTTACATAGACAGAGTTCCCTCATAGTCAATTTTTATTAAAAAAATCATTAATATTTAATTAACTATTAATTACTAGATTAATGAACCTAAGTGAATTGATAAGTAAATGTTTTTAATCCTATTAAAAAATAATTCACTTGGATAATCTTAAAATTCCATCATTTTAAACCCTTTAAAACAAATTAAAAGATCATCCTGGATATTTTATCAAATTTTAAACTATGTATAATCTTGAAATTCTACCATTTAAAACCTTTTAAAAGTAAATTAAAAGATTATCATAAATTCTAATCTTATTAGAAACAAATAAAGATATATTAAATTCAAATTTAAAACTATTTAAACCATGAATTAGAAATATATTTATTTTAAGGACACCCTAATCTCATTAGGAAATATCATTATCCTATTAAGAAAATATGGATTATAATTATGAAAAGAAATATCCTAATTTAATTTTTCATATATAACAATTATCTTCCAAAGATATGGAAAATATAAACTCATTAGGAAAGCATCTCAATTCTATTAGGAAACAACCAAATCAAATTTTCAAATATAACAATTATATTGACAAATTAATCTCAATTCTATTAGGAAACAACTTAATCAAATTTTCAAATATAACAATTATATTTAAAAAATAATAGGAAACAATCTAATCAAATTTTCAAATAAAACAATTATATTTAAAAATATGCATGATCATGCTTAACCTATGGTGGGATTTTAATCTACTTTATGCAATAATTAAACAATTTAAGACATACATCTCATGTATAATTAAATTAAAACTAGCAAAATTGACCAACATATTCAGCATGTTCTAAGAAATTGAAAAATAATTTAAATTACAATGATTTAAATCCAAGACATATCTTGGTCTTAAATATCTTTCCTTGTTTGAATCATTCAAAATTTAGGATTTAGAAATTCTAAATTTTCAATTGCAGCAGCTGGCTTCAAGAAACACATTTGAATTGAAGGATCTTTTCAATAATTACAACAAATTCTAACCCTTTTGGGTTTTATTTTCAACAATTACAACAAATCCTAACTTTTTGGGTTTTACAATTGATCTAATCAAAGCAATAAAGCTAATGCCAAATAGCCTAAACAATCAATTTGCAAATCACATATATATATCACATATATGAAATTAAAATATCCACCATACAAAACTATAATTCTAAATAAAATTCAAAGACCTTTCTGATACCAATTGAATGAAATAATCGAATTAAACCTACAGCGGAAGCGTTGGAATCGACTTTGATTTTATTTAGAATTAAACAATAAAAATTAAGATTAAGCAAAACATACTTTAAAAATAATATGAAGAATATTCTGGAGGGTCTTTTTCTCCTTATGCTCCAACTCCAATGAGGTTAAATTTCAAGACTTCCACAAAATCTTCCTTGCTATGACTTGAACAAATGACCAAAGAGGTTTGTGGAAACCTTCTAGAAAGTATAACGAGAGAATAAGGTGAAAATTCTCTAAAGTTTATTTCTCTTATTTGGAATGCACACAAATGGCTCATCCTTAGAGCCCTATTTATAGTGGCTTAGGAAAAATAATTAAATAATATATTTTAATATCTAATATATTAAAATATATTTATCTAACCAAGTTGAATCATATTCAAATCTTTCTAAATTCTCCTATGACATCTATTTCCTTATTTGAATCTAATTCAAATTTAATAAATATCTTTTCTTTAATGTATCATAATACATTAATAATTTCTTTAATATTTAATGCATCATATATAATAAATATATTTATCCTAATTTAATATATCAAATATATTAAATTTTAATTCCAACATTTCAAAATTTCTCTCAATGAAATCGATCAGTATTTGTTTATGTGAGCTAGGAAGGGGACCTTATGGACCTACATATTATAAGCTCCAATGATATAAAATCAATTAATTAAACTCTTTAATTAATTAATTCTCATTCATTAACTATAGGTCATTCCACTATAGGCCTAGAGCTGCACTCTTATGCACTGTAAGACAAGTTGTGTCTATGGGTATAATCACTACATGCAAGTTGATCCTTCACAAGTTGTTCGTAATTATAGCTGGGGTCAAAAGTCTGTTTTACCCCTGTAAGTGCATCTTGTACCTTAAGTACCATTGATCCTCTAATGAACAATTTATTTATGATCCAACCATAAATTAAGTCTCCTCTCGGGCCAGTGAGAAGGTGGACCCCATTGTTCAAGTCCCAAAATCAGCACTTAAGGGAACTACTCATCTACTTACCCTGTATAAGAATGAGTGAATTATATCTTGTGAGATTATGTTTCCAGCTATCTATTTGTTTAAGTCCCCAAAATGGTAGGCATATTGAATCGGCTACAAAAGCCACTTTCACCCATGCAAATCAACGGACAGGCCCTCACAGGCAGGAGTTCATAACTCACTCAGGATTAAGATTAAATCGCATATGATCATCTTAATGAAATATTAATCTTCTCAATTAACGGATTTATAAAGAGAGATTAAATATTTCGTGGTCCAATTTTATTTAAACTTATTGTATAAAATACCCCTACTCACATGTCTCTACATGAACAATTTGGATCAAATCATTTGTAACTATTACAAAGTGGGTCGTATCATTATTACCAAGATAAAACACCCAACCTTATCCATATACTATGACTCTTTAGATTATTTTTTGAACATGATATTCTCGTATATCAACCACATACTGTTCAAAATTACACTAATAACCTTGGATTTTTCATATAATGGATAATATTATATTGCAAATAAAATAATTATAATTATTATTAATTATTAAATAAATCATTAATTACGAGGCTTTAGGGCATAAATCCCAACACATTATGCATTGAAGGTGGTTGGCCTTCGCCCGTGTGTGGTCGGCCTCGGGCTTTAATGGAGTGAGCTCAACAATGAAATCTGCCACTGTTTGTCCTTTGATTGATGTCCTCGATTTGTAGTGAATATCGTATTCACTAAACTCTATTGCCCACTTCATAAGGCGTCTTGAAGCTTTTGGCTTCTACAGCACTTGCTTAAGAGGGAAATTTGTGAGGACAGTGACCTCGTGTGTTTGGAAGTAAGGGTGTAATCTTTTAGCTGGGGTAACTAAGGCAAGGACAAGTTTTTCCAATAGAGGGTATTTAGTTTCTGCCCCCACCATTGCTCTACTGATGTAGTAGACTGGTCTTTGGTGACCATTCTCTTCTTTGATTAGTGCATAACTTACAGTGGTGTTAGAAGCTACTACATAAAGTAGTAACTCATCTCCCTTATTAGGTTTGGCGAGGAAGGGAGCTGAACTTAGATAAGACTTTAACTCTTGAAAAGCTTACTCACATTCCTTAGTCCATTCAAATTGAAGACTTTTTTTCAAAATTTTAAAAAAAGGTTGACATATGTCAATAGCTCTACAAACAAACCTATTCAGTTCTGCAATTCTCTCATTGAGACTCTGAAATTGCTTGAGATTGGTAGGAAATGACATCTCTAGGATGACCTTTATCTTATCAAGATTTGCCTCAATTCCTCTTTGGGGTACCATGAACCGAGAATTTTCCTGATGTTACTCCAAAAGCACATTTGCTTGGATTCAATTTCATCTTGTACTTTCGAAGTATTTGGAATGGTTCATGGATGTCAGTTTCATGTTGATGTGGACCGGGGTACGCGAGCCACGAGGGAACAAGGCAACGCCCAAAAGAGGGCCTTGTCATGTGGTCGGCCTCGGCCGCTTGGGTTTCAGTCAAAGCCCGTTTCTTCACCCTCTCGCATTGTAGGCCAGTCTCGCGTCGGTTTCGATTCGTTTTGACTTCTTATTGGACTTCTTTTCCTCGTTTGGCCCTTTACAATAGTCTTTCACTCAGTTCATTCTTGTTGGTCCAATTTCAACCATAACAATATATAATAGTAAAGATGGTCATGTAAAATATGCAAGCCAAGTTAAAGGAACTGGGCAAATTTTCAATTTTATGTTGGCAAATTTTCAATTTTATGGTTGTCATGTCTATTTCATCCAATTACAATGTATGGTATTTTCAATTCAATCAATAAAATGTATTTAAATATTTGACATTATATCATAATTTTGTCGATAAATTTTAATGTAGTCTGATAGAAAGTACTTGATTCAAAAGTAAACTTTTAAGAAATGATCCAAATATAGTAACTTACTAAGTTATATATTTAGCCTTTTTATTAAATTTTTTATTGGTTACATTTATGAAAATGCTAAAATCTTTCAAATTATTCAAATTCTAAGACTGCCACCATGATTCTAATTTTATTGCAGATTGTGTTTTCAAGGCCTGGTAATGTTGCAACATTCAACAATCCATATCAAGGAATACCTTCAGCATATTGAATTGGTGGTTTTAGAAGTTGAAGTGCTTCACATTTCTTCCATTTTGTAGAAAAATAAAATAAAAAACTTTGGCTAAAGGAAATAATTTGGTTGCATTTAGCACCAAAAATAATAATAATAATAATTATTGCAAATGTTGTCATTGCACTTGGAGTGTGTCTAGATTAACTTCCTAAGTGAATTTTGAGGACCCAAAAATGTTTTTTTTTTTTAAATCTTGAGTGTTTGGCAGCAGAAAAAAAAATCATTTTTGAAAATTTTAAATTGATCAAAAATCAAAATTTGAATAATCACTTCAAAGTTGATTTTTCAAAAAGAGATTCTAAAGTGATGGATTGAAAATCATTTTAGAATCACTTTATGGGTAATTTGGCATTTATATTTTTGTTTAATTAACAATATGTGAGATGGGGGATTCGAAGCTTGTGCTCTAACCTCTTGGTCGTACATACCTTATGCCAGTTAAGCTATGCTTGTATTGACATTTGTAGAATCACTTTTAGATATTGCAACCAAACAAATTTGTGATTAGAATCATTTAAGAAAATATAACCAAATACACAAGGATTTTTATTAAAATAATTTTATAAAAAGTGTTTTAAGAAAAAAATACTTTTTTAAAAAAATGTTTAAATTGGAAGGTCGACAAAACTCATCTTGTAAATTGTAATGACTTAGGCAAGATAGCCTTCTGCATTTTTTATTTCAAATTATAAACCCTTCACCTTAGAAAATTATACGTTTTACTTTTGAAGTTAACTTTTTTGTCTATACCTATGAAAAAGAAAGATGTAGATTATTAAAAGTTTAGGATTGATTAAAGAGGAAAATTTTTAATTTAAATATTAAAAAAAATATCATTTCAACTTGCTTGTAAGTTTTTGCTATCTAATTTTCTTTCCTCATAGTAATAGGGGTGTTGCATATGCAGCCAAACAAGCCTAATTAATTGCAAATATAGCAAATAACATTTTAGATTTGCAAATCTAGAAAAAAAATATATAGCTCAAACCTTCTCACAAAAAAATAATTAAATAATAAAATAACCTTGAAACTGCTTGGAGTTTCTTCCTCCCACTATATTTCAACTCTCATACATCTATCAATGATGAACATCTTTATTGATAGACATAATAGACATCTATCACCCGTCTATTAGTGAAGATATCTATCGACTATATGAGGATAAAAATAAAATTATGTAAAAATGTTTAAATAGGTGAAAGAATTTAATTTTTTTTTCATATATACAAAATGATAATATGATAGCTATATTTAGAAATATAAATTTCCACCCATTAAATTTTTTCTATATATATATGTGTATATATGTGAGTGATATATATACACATATAATAATAATAAAGATTACGTAAAAATCTATGCACATGAATAACTAATTAAGGCACCGTTTGATAATCATTTGATTTTTGAAAATTAAGTCTATAAATACTACTTCCACCTATGGATTTCCTTGTTTTATTATCTACTTTTTACGTATGTTTTTAAAAACCATGTCAAGTTTTGAAAACTAAAAAAAGTAGTTTTTGTTTTTGACACGTGGCTAAGATTTCAAATGTTTTGTTAAGAAAAATGAAACTCAGTGTAGAGAATTGATAAGTAAACAAGCATAATTTTCAAAAACCAAAAACAAAATAATTATCGAACTGAGGTTAAATGATACCCTTTTAAATGCTATCAAATTTTTTTTTTTTTTTGAGAATATAGTTTTGTTATTGTTTGAACCATATCTAACTTATAAAGAAGGTTATTGATATATATCTTAGGTTATGTTTGATAACTATTTGGTTTTTGAAAAGTGTGCTTGTTTTCTCATAATTTCTCTACAATAGTTTTTATCTTCTATACAATGATTTCCATCTTTCTTAAGGAAATATTTGAGTTTCTAACAAAAATCCAAAAACAAAACTAAGTTTTTGAAAACTATTTTTTTAGTTTTCAAAATTTAGCTTAGTTTTTAAAAACATATATAAAAAGTAGATAAGAAAATATAGGAATCTATACGTAAAAGTAGTATTTATAGGTTTAATTATTGAGTTATGTTCCTGTTTGAAAATAAACTAGGAAAGGTGTGTGATATTTCTATTTAATTCCTCCATGAAGCACTTAGGTTAGGTAGCACTCAATATGCAAATTAAATTTGTTTGGACCCAACATTAATTTATTTGGGAGTTACGTATTTACTCGTCAGCATTAACCATTTTTATTCAACTTTATCATGTGGTGTTTATCACAAGTTAGGAATGATTCTTTATGTCGAAAGAAAAACAAGAATGATTCTTGACTTAATGAGTTTTTCTCACTAAGGTTGGTTTTGGATTGCTTTTGGAAAGGTCAAAAGAAATTCTGAATTTTTTTTAAACTATTTAAAGTGTTTGGTAAAATTAATTATTTATTAATTTATATAAAAATCACTTTTTGATTTATTCTTAACTATAAAATAACGTAGATGGTTGCTTTTGAAATCAACTTTTCTAAATATCTCTATTGTCTCACGTCTGTTTCCTCTTTTTTCTTTTTTTTTTATTTATTTAGAAATCTTGATCTATATGTATTAAAAGAAAACCTTGATCTATATCACATAAATTTTTAAATAATCATCTTATAATAAATTTAGATATTAAATATCAATATAAAATAATTTAAAAAAAATATATCTACTTTTAGTTATTATAGCTCAATCATAGCAATTTAGTATTAATTTATTAAATACTGTAACATACTTTTTAGGATATAAAAATTGAAATGTAGCAAATATTAATTTACTTCATATTACAACTGATTTTCTAAAAGCGTTCTTGTCAACAATTATTTCAAAAGCTATTGCAATTCCAAATTAAGAATAAATCAAATATTGGGTTCTCAATTTTAGGAGAATCATTACTACAATTTCAAGATTTTATGACATTGAATAATTGTTAAGAAAAATTTGTTATAAGTACATTTCTTGACATTTTTTGTAGTCATAGTATTGTCCTTCAAAGAAACTCTATACATGACGCTATAAAAAAAGAAAACTATCGTAAATGAACAAAATAACCGAAATGCATTACTTTTTAAATTTTCTTTCAAAGTAGTTTTAATAATATTACATTTTTTAATTCTTATTTCAAAATATTTTTAACCCATTTCACACGCATAAATAAGCAAACATAAAGATTATTATATGAACGAGAGAAGAGGTTAAATTATCAAAAATACTCCTGAACTATGGGGTTGGTTTTAATTATACCCCTGAACTTTGAAAAGTTTCATTTTAACTCTTGAACTTTGAAGTTTGTTTCAAAACAACACTTGAAGGCTTTTTTTCATTAAATTCATGGATGGAAAATGATGTTTTTGCATTGATATCGTTGCTTATGTGAACATATTTGAACATATACGTTGAAAAAAAATCAAAACTTATGCAAATACGTCATTTTTCGTCCATAAATTTAACGGAAAAAACCTTCAAGGGTTGTTTTGAAACAAACTTCAAAGTTCAAGTGTTAAAATGAAACTTTTCAAAGTTCAGGAGTATAATTGAAACCAACCTCATAGTTCAGGGATATTTTTGATAATTTAACCTATATTAAATAGGGGATTAGGAAAACTAAGAAATTAAATAAGCAAACATAAATAGTATTATATAAAACAAGAGGCTAAATCTATACAATAGTAAAAAGGGATTAGGAAACCTGAGTAAACAAACATAAATAATATTATATAAAATAATAGCTTATATATATATATATATATATATATATATATATATATATATATATATTGCAAATGGGCTTAAGGGGAAAAAGTTTTAATTTCTTCTTTTGGCTCCTTTTTAATTAGTATTATATTATAATTTTACTAATAATTTGATTATTAAGATTAATTTATAATTAAACTATAAGATAGATTGTAATTAATTAATTACAATTTTAAATTTAAATAATATATTTGAATTAAATTATTAGCAAATAATTTATAATTATTAATTAAAAAATTAAGAATTCACATCCTCTCTACCGGTTGAGTGTAGTATATATTATTTTATCAATACATTTTCTATGTAATTAGTAATTTATTTTTTCTTTGAGTTTAACAATTGTGAAGGTGATGATGAAACCATCAACTTTTGAGATGTAATTGATACTTTATCCACTGAGTTATATTAAGATTGACATTTAATTAGTAATAGTTGATTTAAAATAATGATTAATTATAAATTATAATTAAAAAAATGTAATTAATATATCACACTTATCACAGCAAGAAATTAAAGTGAAAAAGTTGAAGTCAAAGTGATCATAGCTCAGCGGTAATTGACATGTACCTTCGACTAACAGGCTAGAGGTTTGGATCTCCCTATCCCACCAAAATGTTGTTGAACTAAAAAAAAAAAAAAATTGAAAACATACAGACTAGCTATAATAATAAAAGAGCCTAAGCATTGCAAATAATTTAATGGGAAAAAAATCAATTTTGACCCCTAAACTTTGCATGTTGTATCAATTTTAACCATGAACTTTCAATTTCATCAATTTAAACCTCAAACTTTGCAAATTGTATCAATTTTAACCCTAAACTTTTAATTTCGTCAATTTAAACCTCAAACTTGAATAAGTGTATCAATTTACACATTCGTTTAAGTTTTCTTTTCAATCACTATTCGAAAGATTTCCCACATATGTCCAAAGCCACATGTTGTTCTATGATAGGTACTTATTTGTTATTTTTTAAAAAATAAATTTACTAAAAGAATAATTAAACAATTCCAAATCGAATCGCTACCATCATGAAAACCACAAACTCGACTTTTGAAAGTATGACTCACACAAAATGAACACGTGTGTGTCTCCCTCGCCATTGGTGTCGATACCAATGATGACAAGTATAAAGAAGATCGAGCTTAGCTAAAATGCAGAAGAGAACAGGAAAGGCGATGGCAGACAAAATGACGCCTATGAACACAATGAACTGGTCTAGTCGACCTTGTCAGGCCCGTCGATAATCTTATAGAGAATTAAAGTGACATCGATGTTGGAGAGAAAAAAGACAAAAATTCTAACGAGGGTGATGATTCTAAAAGTTCCACGTCCATTGCAGTGGATGGAGGACAAATCAAGCTAAAGGCCGATGAGAAATTAAAAAAAAATATTGGCAAACGATTCAAGAAGGAGAGTACTCTATTGAGAAAAAATATGGTGCAAATAAGCTTTGTTTATACTAAAAGCTGGTGAATCGAGTAGAATCATGTCTTACAATTGAAATACCCTCAATTAATTAAATGAAAAAAAAAAAGCAGTAGAATCAGATAAGATAAGAAGTAAAAAAGAAAAAAAGAAAAAAAGCCATGTTTTAAATTGAAAGACATTATGGAGAGTCTACTCCAATTTTCTTCAGTAATTTTAATTTTTTTTAAAAAAAATAACAAATACGTACCTATTATATAGCAACACGTGACTTTGGATATGTGTGGAAAAATTTTCTAATGGGGATTGAAATGGAAACTTAACCGATGGTGTAAATTGATACACTTATTCAAGTTTGAGGTTTAAATTGATGCAATTAAAAGTTTAGGGTTAAAATTGATACAATTTACAAAGTTTGAGGTTTAAATTGATGAAATTGAAAGTTTAAGGTTAAAATTGATACAACATGCAAAGTTTAGGGGTCAAAATTGATTTTTTCCCTAATTTAATTTATATTTTTCTCCACATCCTACATTTGTTGTAAGTTTCTCGACGTGTCTTTCAAGTCTCCAACTGTTTCCATCAACAATCTTGAAATTTCATACAAGAAGTGAGCATAAAGATCGTGGTTCTCCAAAAGAAAAAAAATAGAATCAGTAAAAGAACATAGCAGTGGTGAGATTCATATTCTAAGAGTTACCTTTTTTTTTTCTTTTTCTTTTTTTACGTTCTAAAAGTTACCTTATTGCATGAGGAGGTAATTATTATTATTTTTTAAGCAAAACATTATCTTTCAATTAAATTTATTAAAATTGACTTTCATTTATTAAAATAAAACTACAAAGTTGTCTTTAATATTTTATATTTTTCTTTAATTTGGTTCCTGATTTTTTAAAGTTATCAATTTTCCCTTTAATGTATTAAAAATTTTCAATAAGTCCTAAAAAAAGATTAAAATTTGTTAATAAAAAATTGGTATATAATTGAATAATGGTATTATTAGTATATTTGAACTTGTGGGCATGTCACTTCTTAGACATGCCACTTAGAATGAATGGATTTTATCAATGGGTGCAAGTCAAATTTTATTGACGAACAAATTGAGTTTCATGTGTCAATTAGCATCTCGATAACATGGTAAGTATCCAAATATATTAATAAAATAAAAATTTAATGGTATATTGGCTTTTTGTTAATAAATTTTAACTTTTATTTATGAGAGAATTTAATTGATAATTTTTAATACATTAAAGGTAAATTTTAAAATTTTAAAACATGGAAAATTGAAGCTTGCCTAAAAGATTGGAAAGCATTTGGCATATTTAGTCAAAACAATATATAAAACAATGCTTAAAAAAAAGAAGAAAAAATAATGATCCAAAAGTTTAAAAGCTTGAAGGTTTTGATTGAAATTTTAACCTTAAGACTATTTTTATCCACAAATTTTCAAACTTGAACAAAATTCTAAAAATATTCAAACTTCTAAAAATATCTTTTCAAGACTTTTATATATATAAAAACTAGAACAAATGTTTAATGAAAAAACTTTGAAATTTCATGTATTTATTTTAATGTATTTATTCTTGATAACTATTTGATTTTTAGTTTTTTGTGTTTTAAAAATTAAGTTTATAAATACTACTTTTACATATGGATTTCAATATTTTGTTATATATTTTTTATATATGTTTCTAAAAATCAAGCCAAATTTTAAAAACTAAAAAAAAAAATAGTTTTCACAAACTTTTTTTTTTTTGGAATTTGGTTAAGAATTCTAATGTTTTCTTAATAAAGATAAAATTCATTATAGAGAAATTATGAGAAAACAAACACAATTTTTAAAAACTAAATAATTATTAAACATGGCCTAAATTTTAAAATTTGAAATAATTGCATTATTGTCCATCCAAAAATCTCAATAGACATTTTTATCTTCTTTACATTGAAAATTTCAACACTGTACCTAACAATTTCTTTTGTTGAGTTCACACTTTACCAAACAATGGTTGAACTTAAAAAAAGAAAAAAAATTAATTACCGTATTAGTTAATATCCCTTATTGTGTTTGAAAATTCAAGTGTTTATTTTTTAAAATAAAAATGGCTTATCTTTTTACTACTTTATCCGAATGTTCCTATATTCCTACATCAATGTATGGCCAAGATAATAAGGAAATATTAAATAATAAAAGGATGAAATAGAGACACGTAAAGATAGAAATTGTCCACACAAGTACAGTCATATATAATATTGTAAGAATGGAAAATAAAATTTATACTTAAATTTTGAAGTTAGGTTTAGATCCTATACAGTATTTAAACTTTTATATTTATGTTTATTTGGTCCGTAGATTTTAAAATATTTTATTTTTCATCTCTAAATTTTACCTTAACAAATTGTTTCAATTTTTATCATTAATTTTTTTTTATAGATTATTTAGTAAAAATTTGGACCCTAACATAACTTTTGTTCAATTATCTATGAGTAAATGTCTTACAGAAAAATTATAGAAGCCGTGTAATAAATTAGTTGTTTGATTTTAAAATTAGATATAAATTTCTATTGAGATAATTAAAGGGCGACAATGACTGAAAACATTTATGAAAAGTCTAAAGACTAGACATTATAAGTATAATTTTTTGAGATAGAAATAGAATTTAAATTTAATTAAAAAAAAGTTCCAATTTTAATTATTAGAAGACTTGAAAGTGTCGTTAGTCAAAATACCAAGCCAGAGATAACGGAGATGGTACAAAGGGAGCTTCGGGTTGCTTTGACTGATAATTTGGGGCAATACCTGGGTCTCCCTTGTCAAAATTCCAAAAGCAAAACTCATATTTTTCGCTCTATTAAGGAACGTGTTTGGAAGTCTCTACAAGGGTGGAAAGGGAAACTTTTCTCTGTTGGTGGTAAAGAGGTGTTAATCAAAGGTGTTGCTCAGACTATTCTAATTTATGCCATGAGTTGTTTCCAACTTCCAAAGTGCTTATGTGAAGATTTGAATTCTATGTGTGCGAAATTTTGGTGGGGTTTTGAGGAGGGTAATCTAAGATTCATTGGCAGAGATGGTCTCTTCTATGTAAAGTTAAGGAGCAAGGTGGTATGAGATTTGGAGATATCTCTATTTTTTTCAGGCTATGATGGCCAAGCAAAGTTGGAGACTTCTTCGAAATACATATAGTTTGCTTTATAAGGTTCTCCGTGGTTGGTATTTTAAAACTAGAAATTATCTTAATGCTCGTTTGGGTTCTAACCCATCCTATACTTGGCGTAGCATTGTATGGGGGAGAAATCTTTTTTTACAGGATACAGATAGAAGGTTGGAACGAAGACTCAAGTACGTATTAAAGACGACCCTTGGTTCATTTCAAAGGAAAGAGACAGGCCTCCTTATGCATCATCTAAATTAGCTGATTGTTGGGTTAACTCTATTCTAAACATTGAAGGTATTGGAAAGAGGATTTAATCGGAAGATGTTTTTTGCCAGTTGATGTAGAGAAAATCTTGCAAATACCTCGTGGTATACAAATGATGGATGAGGTTTTGTGGAAGTTTAATACTAAAGGAAATTTTACTGTTAAAAGTGCATATCATTTGAGGTGTAAGATTCATGATTCTCAAGAAGCTTCATGTTCTAATCCTGAGAGTATGATGCAGTTTTGGAAAAATCTTTGGAAGTGCTCTATTTCTAATAAGATAAAAATTTGTTGCTGGAAGATTATTCATAATATCCTACTTATTAGAACGAATTTACTTCGAAAAGGTTTAGATGTGGAACCTTGGTGTCCTTTATGCATAAGCATCCTGAAACAACTAATCACATCTTTTGGGGCTATCATGTATATGAAGGAATGAACGTTCACTCCACAACGGAAGCATTGGATCGTCTTTGATTTTATTTAAAATTAAACTAAAAATTATATTAATTAAAAAAACTTACTTTTGAAATAAATATGGAGAATATTATGGCGGGTTTTTATCTCATCCACAAAGTCTTTCTGGCTATAACTCTAACATAAGATCAAAGCTTGTGAGAGCCTCTTGAAAGAAAATCCTCAAGGGATTGGAGAGGAAAAAGTCTAGAGAGAATTCTTTAATTCTCTATTGAGGAGATGTGTGTTCTATGAAGAATGCCTAATGACTCACCCCTAGGGTCTTATTTATAGTGGTTTAGGGAAGATAATTAAATAATATATTTTAATATATAATATATTAAAATATATTTATCTAATCAATTTGAATCTTATTCAAACCTTTTAAAATTCTCCTACGACATCTATTTCCTAATTTGAATCTAATTCAAATTTAATAAATATTTTTTCTTTAATGTATCTAATATACATTAAGTATTTTAATATTTAATGTATCAAATACAATAAATATATTTTTCTCTTTTATATTTAATATATCCAATATATTAAATATTAATTTGAACACTTCAAATTAAATATTAATTTGAACATTTCAAATTTTTCTTTCAACTAAATTGATCTTTTAGTGTTACTATGAGCTAGCAAGGGAACCTTATGGACCTACAGATTATGAGCTCCAATGATACAAAATTAATTAATTCAACTCTTTAATTAATCAATTTTCATTCATTGACTCTAGGGTCACTCCACTATAGACCTAAAGTTGCACTCTTATGCATTGTAAGACAAGTTGTGTCTATTGATATAATCACTACATGCAAGTCGATTCTTCACGGTTGTTCGTAATTACAGTTTGGTTAAAAGTCCGTTTTACTCCTGTAATTACATCTTGCACCTTAAGTATCACTGATCCTCTAATAAACAATTTGTTTATGATCCAACCATAAACTAAGTCCTTCTCGGGGCAGTGAGAGGGTAGGGCCCTATTGTTTAAGTCCCGAAATCAGCACTTAAGGGAACTACTCATCTACTTACCATATATGGGAATGAGTAAATTCCATCTTGATAGATTATTTTCCCAGCTCCCTATTTGGTCAAGTCCCCAAAATGGTTGGCTCAATATTGAATCGGCAACAAAATCTACTTATCCTATATGGGAATGAGTGAATTCCATCTTGTGAGATTATGTTCCCAGCTCCCTATTTGGTCTAGTCCCCAAAATAGTTGGCTCATTGAATCGGCAACAAAATCCACTCTCACCAATTCAAATCAAAGGACAAGCCCTCACGATAGGAGTTCATAACTCACTCGGATTTAAGATCGAGTTTCATATGATCATCCTGATGAAATATTAATCTTCTCAATTAACGGATTTATAAAGAGATATTAAATATTTCATGGTTCTGTCTTATACAAACTCATTGTATAAGATACCTCCCTCACATATCTCCACATGAACAATTTAGATCAAATCATTTGTAACTATTACAAAGTGGGTCGTATCAATACTATTACTAGGATAAGGCACTGATAAGTTCATTTTACATATATATATACTATCTTGTTTAGATTGTTTTTAGTTAGTTTTCATATAGTTTTTGAATTTTAATTCTTCATTTTCTTTTATTTTTATAGGTGATCAAAGATTGTATTTTGAAGGTGAAGTTTGAGGACTTTTAGGAGGACTTTTCAGTTGAAGATTAAAATAATAATAATAATAATAATAATAATTACGGCGCCTAGGCTCTCAAACTGGCCTCCAAACCCATGCAAGAAGGCAGAGAGTCAGCGCCTAGGCGCTGTTTTGAGCTCCTAGGCGCTTCGGAAATTTTCTCACGCCTTTTTAACAGCACAAGCGCTGTTCATGGCGCCTAGGCGCTACGTCGACTGCCCTAACTTAAAATGGGTATCTTTTATCAGTCTGGGGGTCGATTTTTGAGGTTCTTGGGAGGCGGAAAATAGAGAACATAAGGGAGAGAACGAAAGGAAGACGACTATATAGTATTTTGGAGGATCCGAGCAACCGAGCGAAGCGAGAGCGACGATTGGAAACTCGTGGAATTTCCCGGATTTGTTTCTTTTCCCTTTTTCCTTATCTTTTTCTTCCTTTCATGACTCCATTGATACTTTTAGCTAGTCTTGTTAAGTTTTACATTATGAACTAAGTTTTTCTTTCTAGAGCTTTGATGTAATCGCTATTCGAATCCTATTCTTCATAGTTAATAGTTGATATTTCAATTTCGTATTTGGTTGTGAAAACTTTTCTGAGCTTAATGCATGTTTAGATTTGGCCACTCTTTGCATCGATTTCATGTCATAATTCGAGGTTGAGAGACAAGAATTGTTGATAGATCTGAATAGTTTTCCCTAATTTACACTTGAGATAGAGATATCCTTGTGGGTTTTGTGGCAATTTAGGTTCTACGTTCATCATAATTGAATTGTTGGAATTGTAATAGAGATATAGGCAATTTACTTTTCAATGAATATCATTATTGCTTGAGAGAGAATATCGAGTCTATAGGGTAGAACTTGCCAACAATCTAGAAATAGAATTTGCTTCAACTATTAATGAATGAAGAATAGGAGAAGATAACGGTGAAGTCATTAACTCTAGAACATATTGCAATTAAATTTAATCATCTGTTTTACATTGTTAATTTTAGAGTCGCATTTCATTCTTTTGCTGTTTATTTTAATTTCACCTATCATCAATTATTTGGTCCTCAGATAAAATTGAAGCTTATGAATTGATAGCATTCATTCCCTGTGGAGAGCGATTCTAGTACTCACACTACTATATTACTTGTAACGATTCGTACACTTGCGAATTCAAACAACAGGCACCCAACCTTATCCATATATTATGACTCTTTAGGTTATTTCTTGAACACGATCCTCTTATATGTCAACCACATACTGTTCAAGATTACACTAATAACCTTGGATTTTTCATATAATGGATAATATTATATTGCAAATAAAATAATCAAAGTTATTATTAATTATTAAATAATTAATTAATTACGAGGCACACAAGTTGGCACAAAGGGCACATAGGGTGATGAGTGATGATTATTGGAATGGAGAGCCATTTATGGGTCTACATCATTTCCTTTCAATTTAGTTTTATTTTGTCTTGTACTAAAAAAAATTTATTAGAAGACTTGAATGGTTACTTCTTCCACACCTAACACTTTGTTCATTTCGGGACCACAACGAAGCCATTTATTTGTGATAAATTGAATTGGATTTTTTTTTTAGGGGGGGCGGGGGGAATTGAATTATTGATGTTCCAATTGGATTTTAAAATTATAAACATAATTATATTTAAAAAAATATTTATTTTTTTTAAAAAAATAAACCATTTTTACTGATAAGTCGAAACCGTATTAACTTATTTATATAATAATTCCATAAGATCGTATCAAATTCAGTGTCATGTAACTTTTATAAAAAAAAAATATCTTTATTGTGTGGGTATACATACTTAGTGTGAGGTAACCTCAAGAGAAGAAGGACCTATCAATTACCGTTGAACTATTTTCATGTTAGCCTTTATTTTATATATATTTGTCCAATTATTTATATATATCAATATTTTATCTTATCTCTAGATACGTTCAAAATATTTAATCATGTTCAAAGATGCTTTAGTATTAAAAATAGCTTTGCAATAAAAAAAATATATGTAGAATGTATTTGCAATATGTTAAGAATAAATGTTTTATTAAAGTATTTTAATTATAAACATTTAAATAAAAAAAATACTTAATAAAAAATCACTTTAATATTTGAACTCTACAATTTAAAACATGCTTTTGCATTGTTCCCACAAACAAAAAACAAAAGAACAAAACAAGTTCTTTCTCCTAAAGCACACATGGTAGTTGAGATGTTATTTAAACTTGTTTAAGTAATCTATTTTACAGCTAACTTTTGTATTTATTCCATTTAGATCTTTGTATTTTAAAATATATTTTATTACGTTCATTTTACAAAAATATGTTTTGGTCCTCGCCAAACTTTGAGATTGTATTGAACATAAAGGTGGGGAACATTTTTCCAAACTTAATATTTCCAATAAAATTGTGGAAGCAAGATTTCAACTAAATACACCACAAAAATTTAATGAGAATAATTAAGATAAATTTTTTGCGAAGTTTCAAAATTAGGGGTGTTCTTTGTTCTGTCAGGACAGGGCCCCCAAGAGATGGAGTTAGAAATCTTCGTTTAAGCGGGTAACATAAGAGTGAAGGAGGGAAAATTATATATATTTATATATATATACATACATACGTACGTATATATATCATATATGTGTGTGTATATTTGGGCCATTTGTGATTATGAATTGTTTTGTTTAAACTTAAGGTTTTATTGTTTGATGACTTGTGGATAATTTGATATGTTTGAATCATATGGTTGAATATTTGAACTATATGTATTGTATGGATAATTAGATAATTTGATATGAAATATAATTTTAATCTTATTACGAGATTTAAGAACTTTCTCTTTAAATAGGGATTCCTCATGGAAAATTAACTATTCAAATGAAGATTTTTCGTGAAAAATTAATTATTTAATTGAAATTTTTTCAAAAGAACTCATTCAATTGAGATTTTAAAAAAAATAAACGAGCAATAATTTTCCATCTAGATCATTGCAATTTAATGGAGAATTTTGCAGGAACATAAAGTTAAATGGGAGGCTTCCCCATCATATGTTCCATGAACATCTCTATATCTAGAACTTAAATAAAATATTTGAAAATATGAAAATTAAAATAGAATAAGTATGAAAATTCTACTAAAATAAAATTCAAATAAAATTCTACTATATATATATTTTTAAAACATTACATCAATAAAGATGTTGAATCAAACCTAAGGCACGGAAGAAAATGGTCAATTTCCTAATTACCTAAACCATGGTTTATTATAATATTCAAAGTTGGGAAAAGAAAAGTAATAAAAAATAGGTTAAATTATCAAAAATACCCTTGAACTATGGGGTTGGTTTCAATTATACCTTCAAACTTTGAAAAGTTTCATTTTAACCCTTGAATTTTGAAGTTTGTTTCAAAACAATCCTTGAAAGTTTTTTCCGTTAAATTTATGGACGAAAAAAGAAGTATTTGCATATGTTCTGATTTTTTTTTCAACAATATGTTCAAATATGTTCACATAAGCAACAATACAAATGCAAAAACATCATTTTTTAACCAATAATTTAATGAAAAAAAGTCTTTAAGGATATTTTTGAAACAAATATCAAAGTTCAAGGATATTTTTCATAATTTAACCTAAAAAATATATATAAATTTAAATACTAATTATTTGGTCCCAAAGTTTTTCAAGTTTATGTCACTTTGCTCCTCGAACTTTTAAAGTTCTTATTTTACTCCTTTAACCTAAAAAATAATCATCATCATTTTGACATTTACCATTGTTTTGTCATCGATTGGAATGACATAACTTAAAATATGTATATTAAATGTTTAATACAGACATGTAACAAAAGTATATAAATTGGTCCAGACGTATATTAAATGGAGCAAATTTGGATAGAAAAAAAAATGATAAATGACCAAAATAATTACACTTTAAAATTTTAAAAAATAAAATTTATAATTTTGAACTAAAATATATAGCATAGGAGTTTGCACACTTGTGAGTAATGTTTTAATTATCTATCCAACGTATCAACATTTCTCTATTTTCAAGGCTTTGACATTAGCATAAGATGTTAACAAGAGTATAGCTCAACTAGTATAAAATATATACTCTCGACCAAGGTCAGAGATTCGAATTCTCTACTCTACAAGTTGTCAAACAAAAAAAAAAAAGAAGAAGAAAACATTAGCATAAGATAATATCAACAAAATATTTAAAAACTATTTCTATATTAACATAAACGATAATACTAAAAGGAACATTTCAACTTATTTGAAAGGGTGTAATGACTCATTTATTAATTTACATATCTTTTATTTTTAGACATTTTCATAAAATTAAGAAACATATTATCACCTTAAGCCTTGTTTACCAACTAGAAATCGAAACGAGTTAAAGTTGAAATCAAAATGTTATTTCTTTGATGTTGTTTACTAGGAGTATGGAATTGAAATCAATAATTGATTGATATTGTTTATTCCAAAATGTCAAGAATCAAAATAAGAATTAAACATAAAACAAGTATTAGAATACACTTGTCATATTTTAACTAATTTAAATAAAATTACATCAGCTAACAAATATTAATATAATGATATTTAATAAATAATAACAAACTAAAATATATCTACTTCAACTAGAAAATATTAAAATAAATTTGTATTAGAAAAATATAAATTTGTTGCATTTGTATATGCTATCTAATAAAATTATTTTATTTTAACTAATCAAATAATAAACAATCACTAATAAAAATTAAATAGAAAATTCAATTTTATAAAAAAAAAAAAACATACTAAAAGAATAAATTAATATTTAACTAAAAATAAATTAATTAATATGATTTTTAATTAGAAGAAAAATAATAAGTAACCTATATAAGAAAATAGATAGAGATTCCTAAATTAGTGGTGGGTGTGCACAATTTATTCCATTCCTAACATCATCTATAGAAATGAAGATTTTTATTCTCATTCCTTGATTTTCTTTCCCTTCAAATAAATGGAGTTTTAAGAATCGACGGTTCAATTCCTCATTCACGTAATTGTTTAACTAAAAAAACCGCTGACATTTTAGTGAAATCAATATTTAAATTTTTAGTTCCCAATGCACCCAAACATAATTCAAGTGAATAACAATACGAATTGATATTACATTTTTTTTTTTTTTTTTTTTTTTTTTTTTTTTTTGAGTTCAACAACATTTGAGAGTTGGTATGTTAATTATCGTTGAGTTAAACTCAGTTTGGCTATTGCATTTTTAAAATTGAAGATTCGATCCCTCACTCGTGGGGTGAGAATATGAATATCCATGATAGGAAGGGCTATAATGTAATTTAGAGGGAAATGAATGGCCACATGCCTCAAATGGGCCTCTATCCTTTTTGCTTGTCAGAGGTCAGAGCCAACGCGCGAGGAAAGACGCGAGCGGCTTCCTTTAAAATCCCGTCCTTTTCCGTTTCATACAGCCGGGGCCCTAGCTTCTTCACAATCGCAAAGCAAATCTCGGTAATAATTATGCAAATGCGCTTCTCTTTTTTCTCTTTTCGGTCTCGATAATTCCATTTTCCGATCATTTTGTGCATTTTACCGACATTGGAGATGAAATCAGAGCAGTGAACGATTTTAAGTGCAGTGAAGGAAGATGAAGGTTGCGGTGGTAGGAGCCGGAATCAGCGGCCTGGTTTCGGCGTATGTTCTGGCCAAAGCCGGAGTTAAGGTTGTGCTGTTCGAGAAGGAGGATTACCTTGGAGGCCATTCCAAAACGGTCCACTTCGATGGCGTTGATTTGGACCTCGGATTTATGGTCTTCAATAGAGTACGATTTCTAGCTCTCTCTCTCTCTCTCTCTCTCTCTCTACTGGTTCTTGTTTCTCTCTCTGTCTTTAAGTGTCGACCTGTGCCGATTGCCATTGTATGGATGAGGTTACAGTGGTTGAGTATAAATTGAGTTTTATAACTTTTTTTTTTCTGACAAGACCTTTTTTCTTAAAAAGAATTTTAGTATTATTATTGTTATTTTTAAAATAATAATATTATTATAGGTTAAAATACCATTATCTCTTTACTTTTACTTTCAAATGTTCAATAAAACTTAAAATTAGTTCTTATTATTATTTTGGAAGTTAATTTTTAACGAAATTAATTAAATAATGATAATAATTTTCATACAAGAAAAGATCCAATGTGAACATATTTTTAAAATCTATAAAGAGAATGCTAATAAAGATTAAATTTTCTTTTAGAAAACTTAACAATAAACTTATTGAAAATATAGGGATTAAATTTGGAGGTTTGAAAGTATGAACACTGAAATAGAATGAAACACAAAATACATAGACCAAAATGATATTTTAAATTAATATTAACACATGAAAGGTTTAATTGCAAAATTAATTGGTTTGGGCTTGAATTTTTTTCTGTAGTTTAATTTTGGTTTTTTTTTCCTCTCTTTTTAAGTTTATAATATATGAGGCGAAGGGATTCGAACATCTAACCTTGGTTCGTCGGTGTTTTGACCGGTTGAACTATTTACAATTTAATTTTAGTTTTTTTTTTTTCTGTTATTGTGCTCTAAAAGTTTTGTTTTGGTGTAGTTTGGTTAAATGTCAGCATTTCTTGTTAAAACTGTTTTTTCCTCATCACGGGATAGTCTGCATATTTTCTTCTATTTTTTTTACTGATTCACACAATATAAACAGAAAAATATATCATGTATTTAGTATTGGTGCCATGATTTGTGAGCTTTAACCACTAAATTGAAAGTTTAAACTGAAATTAAGTTGAATACATAAAGAATAAAATTGAAAATTTTTAAATTATAAGGATTAATTTGATATTTAACCTAAATCATAGGAACTAAATATGTAATTTAACTGATATGAAAATATCATTATCATGAAATTTCTTAAAGTTTTTGTTTTTCTTCTTCTTTTGGGCGGGAGGATTTAAATTGTGTTTGCTTTAGAGAACCGCATGGCCGAAAAATAACAAAAAAGATTTAAATTTGTTTGGATTCTTTTTACATCACAAATACAAGATGAGCCACTTGGAGACAATATTTTAAGTGACATTTTTGTTTTTATTATTACTATTTTTTTTTGCTATATTTTAAGTGGCATTTTTGTTCCCTTCTGAGTTCATTTTTTTTTAATAAAAAAAAATCATATCGTCGAACATCTATATTCGAATTTTATCGTTGGACATTACCATGTCACATGTATAGGTTGAAGCCCACTTTTCATTTGAATTATTAAAAAATATGTTTGTTTGTTTTTTTTAATTCAACAATATTTGAATTGGAGGATTCGAATCTATAATTTCTTGATCATAAATCCATACCTTATGTCAATTAAATTATGTTTATATAGGCTAAAAAAATAATAATAAATCAATAAATGTAGGTGAATTATATCTTTTAAGATAGCTTTATTTTAATAGACAATAAAAAGCAAGGCCATGGGCTTTTAGGTGATGTTTTGTTTTTGGGGTTCAGCGACCAATGGGCTGTCAGCACTCGAAACTATAACATAAAAAACACAATACTATTTTTTATTAATAATTTTTTAAACTTTGAAATGGAGATTTTTATTAAACTTTTATTGTTTTGTAAAAATGGTAAATTGAAGGCATATAATTAAAAAAATTAGTTAGAAGGGATAATTTCTATAACAGAACACTGATACTTTTTTAAGGAAATGCCATATTTAACCCTAATAGGAAATGTTATTCTCAAAAAGTAGGCTTATGATTGCAATTAGTGCATATAACAATGTTTCTCTATTATTGAAGAAAATATTTAGAATTTTCGTTCTTTTTTATTTTCAATCAATTAAATTGTTTTTTTTTTTTTTAATTTTCAATCAATTATTTATATAAGACATGGCTTTTGTTTTAAAAGACTAAACTTTAATATAAAATTTTTGTAAGAGATTTACCCAACCAAATGGATTGTAAAAGTGTAAAAAAGATTACTCTTTAAATGGAAGCTTGATAGATTCGTCAGACAATTTTAAATTCTTTAATATTAATGTTTTTTTAATGAACTACTTATGTACAAATCCCATTATATATATATATATATATATATATATATATATATATATATATATATATTTATTTATTTATTTATTGCATATCAATTTTTTCCCTTTGCCTTATTGGATTAGCCTTCCTCAAAATACTTTTTTTTAGAGAGCCTTCCTATAAAAAATACTAATTTACCAGAAATGACCGCCTTGGAATAATTTTGGTTATTGGATCCAAATATAATTAGATGAGGTATAATGAAATAAAATAATTAGACAGTCCAAGACAAATCAAGTCCTAAAACAAAACAAAACAAAATATTTGGGTAAATTGAAAATAAGTCTTATAAAGTAGGTAGATTAAAAAATATATTTTTAAAAATTATTTCATTACTTACAATTGTTTGCTAATTAGAAAAATATATTGATTTACTAAAAGAACTAATAAATTTAGAAACCCATAAATATCTTTATATTCTACATGAATTGTAAGCTCTAAATTAAAATTATCTCTAATTTCAAGAGGAAAAAAAATAATTTAGATGAGAGACGGGATGTTTTTTCTTAAGTTGTATACAAATCATCAAGATGGGGCAGGTAGAAAGAAGATAATGCTAAGGAATTGCTTAAGAGTGTTCTAAAAAGAATTCTTTTTGCTTAGAAACAACACAAAAAATGAATATATATATATTTTTTAATGCTATATGTAATCTTAATGCGTAATTTATAATTAATTTCATTAAAAAATCATTATTTCCGAAGTATTTATTAGAAACTAATTGATTTTCTAAAAGGAAGAAAGGACAATTTGAACTGATTTACCTTGTCTTATACAATATTATTTGCTAAAACAAAATTGAAAATAATGATACAATAGAGCTCTCTTGTGATTGAAATTCAATTCATGTCGTAAAAAAAGATAAAGAAAAAAGATTGAAATTCAATAACTTGGAACTTTTGTAGATGTCAATAAATTCCATTAATGAAATGGTCTAAAGTACTCATTAAGAGCTCAAATGCCCCAAGGAAAGTTGGTTTTCCATTAAAAAAAAAAAAAAAGCCCCAATGTTGCATTTGACCAGTTTTACTTGAATATGAAGAAATATCGAAACTTGCTTCGTTTGATTTATACTTTGGTATATTGATTTTATTATTTTATCATTCCATGTAATGTTTGGTGGATGATTGTATTGCATGGATTATTATTCCTTTGGAATTGAACAGGTAACTTATCCAAATATGATGGAGTTTTTCGAGAACCTAGGAGTTGAAATGGAAGCATCAGATATGTCTTTATCAGTTAGCTTAGACAAAGGACAAGGCTGTGAATGGGGCAGTCGAAATGGTCTTTCAAGTTTGTTTGCACAAAAAAAGAACATTCTTAATCCATATTTTTGGCAAATGATTCGAGAAATCGTCAAATTTAAGGATGATGCTATCAAGTACGTTCTTCCTCTATTACCTTTCATAATTAGGAAATAAATTTTTAAACCCATGACAGAAAATCTTGGTTCTATGTGTATAGCTATCTTGAAGTTATGGAGAATAATTCAGATATTGATCGAAATGAGACATTGGGGCAGTTTATCAAGTCAAGGGGCTACTCTGAATTGTTTCAAAAGGCTTATCTTGTGAGATTATTGCAGAATTCTCCAGTTTCTTTCCTTTCAATTTTATGAACTAATCATATCTTGTACTCAGGGGATTGAAAATTGATTTTGTTTATATTTCTTATTATCATATTGCTTAGGTTCCAATGTGTGGTTCAATTTGGTCTTGTCCTTCAGAAGGAGTTCTCAGCTTTTCAGCTTTCTCAGTCCTTTCCTTTTGTCGAAATCATCATCTACTTCAGGTTTGTCTTTTACATCAATTTTTTTAATCTCATGGGGATTTTTAACTTTTTACCACTAATCTATCTTTCTTCAATTGGATTATTCTTATCTCCAGTTGTTTGGTCGTCCACAATGGCTTACTGTCAAATGGCGTTCTCATTCTTATGTGAAGAAGGTGAAATCTTTTTGCATACAACTACATGAGCAACCAATTGAATATTTGTTCCGACATTCTTTTAGTTTATGTATGTTTATTGGCAAATGGATACATGAAAAATCAGGTCCAAGAAGTACTAGAGAATCATGGCTGTCAGATAAAAACTTCTTCTGAAGTTAATTCTATATCAACAATGGATAAAGGTGAATAATTAAATGGCTAAAAAATGTTTTAGTTCTTCATATATCCAATCATTAACAATTCATTTTGTAATCAATATTGTACCATAGGTTCTTGATATTTGATATTAACATTTATCAGGGTGTAGTGTGAGCTATGGAGATGATTCACGAGAAATGTTTGACGCATGCATAATAGCAACCCATGCCCCTGATACTTTAAGAATATTAGGAAATCAAGCAACATCAGATGAAGTTAGAGTACTTGGTGCTTTCCAATATGCCTATAGGTACATTTATTATTTCATCTCCATTCTATTGTTTGCTTAATTCTCAAAATCCATATCTTATGGGGGCTTCTTATCGCTTTTATTCAAAAGTAAAAATAAGGAATAGTGTAAAAAAAGAAGCTAGAATGAGGATGGTACATTATCCTAATACTTCGTTTTGTTGTGAATTGCTACAAGGAATAATAGGTATTTGTTGCTTCTGAAATAAGGATCTTGAAAAATTCCTCCTGTCAAATGAACCTTTGTAGAGACTATAATGAGTAAATTTGATTCCAAACTGTTGTAGATGATACAGTATTGATTTTTGTTTTAAGATTATGAACTGATAAAATTAATATAATGATGTCTGAAATAGTTGCATCAAAATGCACAACCATTTTCTCTGTATTGGCAGTGATATTTTTCTCCATCGTGACAAAAATTTAATGCCCCAAAACCCAACAGCATGGAGCGCATGGAACTTTCTCGGAAATACAAATAACAAAGTATGTTTGACATATTGGCTCAATGTACTTCAGGTTAGTTTCATACTTCCACTCTGATATTGTATCAATCTTTAAAACCGTGTAAACAAGGAGTGTTAAATTTAACTAGAAACAGGGCTATAAAATTAAAGAAGTCATGGACCTAATAAATGATGCAACAAACTATGACCTCCTAGAAAATAAAATGTAGAGAATCTACTCAATAAAGTAACTTTTGTACACTTCCTGAAGACTACAACTATATTAATTCTTATCCAGGGGAAAATTGGATTCATTATTAAATATTTTAACTTTAATAATCTTTGGTTTACTTCGCTTTAATTGTGAACTTGCAGAATCTTGGTCAAACTGGTGCTCCTTTTCTTGTGACTCTTAATCCAGAAAAAGAGCCAAAAGATATCTTGCTTAAGTGGTCAACGGGTCACCCAATCCCATCTGTTGCTGCATCAAAAGCTTCAAATGAGCTTGATAGTATTCAAGGAAAGAGAAGAATTTGGTTTTGTGGAGCATATCAAGGTAAGATTACTTCATTCTAAGTTTACAAAGGTTATTTACTTTTTAGTTCTAAGTAAATTTAGTTTAACCTTTTCTAATGTGCACATTAGGAAAAAAAAATAGTAAATCTGAATCAAATATGGTTTTTTGATATTGTGAAGAGAATATACCTGATGATTCCACATTCTGAAAAAAATAAGGATTTAGCAGGAATATAAATGAATGACCCCTAAGCTTCAAATGCTGCAACATGCATCCTCAATCCTAAAATATGACATGCTTTAATGTTACATTTGGAGTCTTATTCTGATATCAGTGATATATTATGCTAATTATGCTACTTCTGTTTAGGCTATGGCTTCCATGAGGATGGGTTGAAGGTAATGGCTATTGCATTATAATTTTCTCAAGGGTCTCCATGTGCCTTTTCGAATTTGAATAATTTGATGAATTTACAAATTACGTTTAGTACCCTAAATATTTGCAGGCTGGTATTATGGCAGCACAAAATATTTTGGGAAATAGTTTCACTCTTTTAAGCAACCCAAAACACATGGCACCTTCGCTAGCAGATTCCGGGGCACGACTATTTGTCACTAGATTTCTTGGGCAATATATAACTTCAGGATCGTTAACGTAAGCTTATATACTACGATAATCGTATGTTATAGTGATTCTTTTATTTTGAGTAATCTTAATTCATATGTTTCTTGTAGTGATTCTGGTAATGCAAAATGATATTATTGTTCCTTTTACAAGAGAGAACTGATATGCTTTTTTTTTTTTTTTTTACTTTATCTTTGTTTTATTAACAAAGTTTAATGGAAGAAGGGGGCACAATGTTTGTCTTTAAGGGAGCAGATAAAAAATGCCTTCCAAAGGTTGCTTTAAAAGTTCACAACCCCCAATTTTATTGGAAGGTATGTAATTCTAATGTCTGCTTAACATATATTTAAACTGTGCTGACGAAGTTTAGTAAAGAAAATGATTAATGGGAGATCATTCTTCATGAAGTCCTCTTGTTTAGTTCCAAAAGTCTTTAAACAAATATTTAAACTTTACTGATGAAGTTTAGAAAAGAAAATGATTAATTGGAGCTCATTCTTCATGAAGTCCTCTTCCTTAGTTTCAAAGTCTTTAAGAATTTATTTTGGCAGATCGCGACACGAGCTGACTTAGGCCTTGCAGACGCATATATCAATGGAGACTTTTCTTTTGTTGATAAAGATGAAGGTCTTCTAAATTTTTTCTTGGTAAGCTTATCTATATTAGATCTCTAAAATATTTTATCCTCACAGTAATTTGCATAGACTCTGTCATGCTGATTTCTTTTGCAGATTCTCATTGCTAGCAGAGATACAACTTCTTCAATTGCAAAACTAAAGAAGAAAAGGTATATATAAGAGGAAATATACTATTGGCTCCTTACTACATTCTTAGTTATCATTTACTTTCATTCTTTAAACTAAACATTTACTTATATTTTTCAGGGGATGGTGGACACCCCCACTATTTACTGCTTGTATTGCATCTGCAAAGTACTTTTTTCAGCATGCTTCTAGGCAAAACACTCTTACACAAGCTCGTAGGAACATCTCTCATCATTACGACCTGGTATTCAATAGTTTTTTATGGGTCCTTTCACTCTTCTATTTTTCTTCCTTTTTAAGAAAGCTAGATAAGAAGCTCCATTTGTCTTTAGATGGTAGAAAGGTTGAGGTTTTTGATCCTTCATTTGATATTTTTCATTGTTCTTTAGCTACTCTAAATTTATTAGCATTCAAAAAGAAACTCAGACTTCATTGTTATTTTGCATCACATCTCTGTTACTGACTGAAATATATCTAAATCCTTTGTGTTCTAGAGCAATGAACTTTTTTCTCTATTCTTGGATGATACAATGACATACTCATGTGCCATCTTTAAGGTTTGTTTAAGAAACCATTTTCTCTCAACTTTTGATAATATATTGTTAAAAGTATGTGCAATTACTTCTACTATTTTGTCTTGTTTTTGTTAACAGGAAGAGAATGAAGATTTGAGGATTGCACAAATGAGAAAAATCTCTCTTCTCATTGAAAAGGTGATTCTTTAGCTACAATTTTAACAGCAGGGAACAATTTTTTTTTACAATTTTTTTTTTCACTCTCATAGCTATTCAATTTTTTATATCATAATTCTTAGGCAAGAATCAACAAAAACCATCATGTATTGGAAATTGGGTGTGGTTGGGGTAGCTTAGCTATTGAAGTTGTCAAGCAAACCGGATGTCGTTATACTGGTATTACTTTATCTAAGGAACAACTAGAATATGCCGAGAAGAGAGTTAAAGATGCCAACCTTCAGGTATAATTAACCTTCTTGAATTGTTCTTCTTTGCAACCATTTTTTTAGCTCAACAACATGTGGGGTTGGGAGGATTTGAACTTCTAACCTCTTGATCGATGGTATATGTCTTAACCAGTTGAGGTATACTCATGTTGGCTTCTTCACGACCATTATTAATGAAAATATTATCTAATGTATCTTTGTGATATGGTCGTTACTTCTTATATCTAATTTTTTACTTCGCTTCTAGGATCGCATTAGGTTTCTTCTTTGTGACTATCGAAAATTGCCTAGTACTGAGAAATATGACAGGATTATATCATGGTGAGTTTGAAAATATGAAAGAGTTATTTGTCATATGTATGAATTAGTACTGTGATAATTCTTTTTGTATTTCAGTGAGATGATAGAAGCTGTTGGCCATGAATTCATGGAAGACTTTTTTGGTTCTTGTGAATCAGTATTAGCAGAAAATGGCCTTTTTATTCTACAGGTTGGAAACCTTGATTGTTTTAGGCATTCACATGGTTCTAGTAACTTTAAAAATGACAAAGTTAGTTGCAAACATGTCTCTGGTCTTATACTACTTTGGATTCTTTTTTAGTTTATATCAATACCCGATGAGCGTTACGATGAATACCGACTAAGTTCAGACTTTATAAAAGAATATATATTTCCAGGAGGATGTCTACCATCATTAAGTAGATTAACAACAGCCATGGCTACTACGTCGAGACTTTGGTAAGTAAAGCTATTATTATAACTTGTTAGAAGATTCACAGTGATTTCTATCATTTTTCTTCATGCTGGACAAAGATAAATAAAATTCTTTCTGCAGTGTGGAACATTTGGAAAACATTGGAATTCATTACCATCAGACGTTGAGATGTTGGAGAAAGAATTTCTTGGAGAACAAGAGGTAAAAAGTTCTATTTACATCATTTACTATTGAATGTCGAATAGACGAGCTTCAATTTCAAAGGAACTAATAATTCCTTATTTCAGCAAAATTCTTCAACTTGGTTTTGATGAGAATTTCATGCGAACTTGGGAATACTATTTTGACTATTGTGCTGCGGGTTTTAAATCACGCACCCTCGGCAATTACCAGGTACATACATCAAAACATTCATGCCCTTCTATAATTCTATTCATGATACCAAAACAAATGAAAAGTTTACGCCCTATTTGAGAACCATTTGGTTTTTGAAAGTTAAACTTATAAATATTACTTTCACCTGTGAATTTCTTTATTTTGTATCTACTAATGCTTTCAAAATCCAAACTAAGTTTTGAAAACTAAAAAAATGTAGTTTTTAAAAACTTGTTTTTGTTTTTGGAATTTGACTAAGAATTCAAATGTTTCTAAGAAATATGAAAATTATTGTAAAAAAATTGTGAGGAAACAACAACAATTTTTAAAAATAGAAAACTAAAAACGAAATTGTTATCAAACAAAACCTTAGATATCATTATATCCATGAATTTTATCAATTCAAATATGAAAAAGAAGAATGTCTAATAATTTTGATTATATATTGAATATGTGTCATTGTTTGACTGGCTTGATTGGCTGCACTCAAGAAATTATTGAATCCATAAAATTACTCAAATTCTATGACTCTATATTTATATAATTGCAATTGGCATTGAGCAAGAAATCATAATTGAATTTGATGCAGATTGTATATTCAAGGCCTGGTAATGTTGCAGCATTCAGCAATCCATACCAAGGAATACCTTCAGCTTATTGAACTGATTTGATAATAATTTAAACTCAAAGTTCATCTCACATTCCATTTTGTCAATGAACAATTATTGTGTTAATTTATGTTTTTGTTTTGACTTATATGGTGACTATTGTTTTCATCAATTGTATTTGTCAAATAATTCAGAGCCAAAAAAAAAAATAATAATAAATTCCCTAAGTACATAAAAAATCATTGTAACTTTGAAATCCTTTCTTTTCTTTTCCTTTAAGACAAAATTAAATACATTACCAATATGAATATAAATATGAACATTAAGGTTTTTTACTTTTTAAAATTATATAAAATATTTATTGATCAATTGAAATAACTCTTATGAATTTCATGATTTTACTACGTGAAAACATTACCAATGCTATCGTTAATATTAACAAAAAGAAATTAATTCTAATGGTAAAGTGTACAATTTTTTAAAATGCAAGAACTTAATATTTCAAGATAGAGGCGAAGCTAGCATGAAACTCTATAGTGTTTAGTATTAGTATTGAAAATTTTATAGTGTTTAGTATTGGTATTTGTCAAAACAGCTCACTGACATGTGTCCAACAGCTTGGAGTTAATTATTTTTTCTTCTAAATGACTACGTTTTATTTTCTGGTTTTTAGACAGTTTCTGGACGTTTTTGTGTTTCAGTTTTTTTTTAGCAGTTCCTTTATGGTTTTTCCTTGTAATGGGTAAGTGGGAAGTTTAACTTAGTATCTTCCACTACACTTTTTTGTTAGTTTCTAGGTTGTAATGGGTATTTAAACCCCTCCTTTCTAATCAATAAAATATCGATCATTTGTGTTTAACTCATACAGTTTCTTACCTTTCCAAAAGCATCAAATTCACACTTGGTATCAGAGTCTAGGCTCTAAAAAAATTTGTTTTTCTTCTCCTTCAAAGATCATGGCTACTGAAGGTGTTGATGATTCTACTTCTCAAACTACTGCTATGGGAACTACAAATCCTATTCCCAACAATTCAACCTCCGTGGTGAATTTGTCTTTTGGTCACCCTTTAAGCTCGGTTCTCACTGTCAATCTTGATGACAAGAACTATTCCCTGTGGAGGAGCATGGTGTTGGCAATCCTTCGAGGACAGAAAGTTGACAGCTACATTATGGGAACAAAACCAATGCCTAGTGAATTTCTGGTGATTGCAGATCAAGCTGGAACCTCTGAACTCAATCCAAATCCAGCTTATGAAGAGTGGTGCACAGTTGATCAGGCTCTTCTTGGCTGGTTATTGGGGTCCATGATGCCTTCTGTTGCGTGTGATGTGATTGACTACAAGATATTGAGAGAAGTCTGGAAAGCAATTGAAGAACTGTATGGTACATCGAGCAAAGCACGTATTAATCAACTTCGAAATGTTCTGCAAACACCAAGAAAGGAAGCATGCGAATGGCTGACTACTTGGGTGCATGCGAATGGCTGACTACTTGAGTTTTATGAAGCAAACTTCTGAGAGTTTAAAATTGACTAGTGAACCTATTACTTTTAGCTATCTAATGTCTTGTATCTTATCAGTGTTGGAGGATGAATATATCTACCTATAATCTGCATCATTGAAGGAAAGAAGAATCTAACTTGGCATGATTTTTATTCAACTTTGTTGACTTTTGAACATAATTTGGTTAGATTGAATGTAGTTAGTCCAACAGGCAATCTAGTTGAAGCTAGTGCTAATCTTGCCTATCGTCAGCAAACTAGAGACAACAACAACAATCAAAACAAGAATTATGGGAAAGCAACAAGTTCATTTAGAGGAAATGAACGTGGAAGAAGACGTGGTAGATTCTCTCCTTACAGAGGTCGAAATTCCAAACCAACTTGCCAGATTTGTGGCAAATATGGGCATGGTGCAAATGTCTGTTACAACAGGTTTGATAAAGAATATTAAGGTGGAAGCTCATCTAATCAAGGGAACAAAAACACAGCATATGTTGCAACACTTGAAATTGTGAATGACCCATGTTGGTTGGCTGATAGCGGGGCTACGAGCCATATAACTTCTAATCTCAGTAACTTGAACATCAAGACGGAGTATAGTGGTAAAGAATCTTTAATAGTTGGTAGTGGTGAAAAATTGAAAATATCTCATATAGGACATAGTTTAGCTAGTGTATCTTCATCCTCTCTTCCTATTAAACTGAAAAACATTCTACATGTGCCAAAAATTACTAAAAACCTAATCAGTGTTGCTAAGTTAACTTGTGACAATCATTGCTTTGTGAATTTCATTCAAATTATTGTTTTGTGAAGGACAAAGTCACAAATAAGGTTATACTCCAAGGGATACTTAGGGATGGACTCTACCAACTCAAGCCATCTCCATTAGAAGCTGTCCCAAGTCACAAAAACAACCTAGGATCATCTACTAAAGCAGTTTCAAGTTGTTCTGTTGCATTTGTTTCTGGTTTTCAGTCAAGTTCTTTTGTTTCTTTTGTTTCTACTACAAAAGTCAGTCACAAGTCTGTTTCCAAAGATGTATGGCATCAGAGGTTAGGCCATCCATCAGAAAGAGTTCTTTCTACTATTTTTAGGAGTTCAAATGCAAAAAGTTTGTGTGTTTTGAATGAAAAATCAAGCTTTGTGACTCTTGTCAATTTGGAAAATCTCATAAACTTCCCTTCAAACTGTCAACTTATTCTACTAAAAAGCCACTTGAAATTATTTATTGTGACTTATGGGGTCCTTCACCCATTACTTCAACAACCGATTATAGATTCTATATGAGTATTGTTGATGATTTCACAAGGTTAACTCACATCTATCCTTTAAAACACAAGTCAGAAGCACTAAGCATGTTTATCCAACATCAAAAACTTGTTGAGAACAAATTTGAAAGGAAAATTAAGACTTTTCAAAGTGATTAGGGAGGTTAATTTAGATATTTTTCAAATTACTTGAAAGAACAAGGTATCATGTTTAGACATCCTTGTCCTCATACAAGTGAGCAAAACAGTATAGTGGAAAGAAAGCACAGACATATAGTGGAAATGGGCCTAACTCTTCTAGCTCAATCTTCTATGCCTTTGAGGTTTTGGTGGGATGATTTGTGTCAGCAGTATATCTTATAAACAGACTGCCTACTCCTAGTCTAAACAATGTCTCACCATGGCAGAAAGCTTTCAAACAAAAACCAAAATATTCATTCCTAAGTGTTTGGAAGTGCTTGTTTCCCATGTCTCAAGCCATATTAGTCTCATAAATTCCAATTCCATAGCACAAAGTGTGTATTCTTGGGTTATAGTAAAAGTCATAAAGGATACAAGTGCTTGAATTTTAGTGGGAGAGCCTATTTGTCAAGACATGTAGTTTTTAATGAGAAAGAGTTTCCTTTCAAAACAAGGTTTCTTACTAATTCTGTTCAAAAACAACAATCCAATGAAACTATCATATCTTGGCTAGAGTTTCCCTTAATTACTTCTAAAGAGTCAGTCTCCTATCAATCTCCAAACATTAACTCTCCACAAGAGCAAAGTAGACAAAATACAAATTCTGAATCAATTTTAGTTGATACTCAACAACAGAATGCAGTCTCTCCTAAGATTAATTCCTCTGATCTTATTCCAGACATCCCATGCTCTTTTGAACAACTTCTTGAGAATATTTCTAACTCTAGCCAACCTACTCATCCTATGCAAACTAGGTCCAAAAGTGGTATTTTCAAAGCAAAAATTCAGATTTATTTTGTTAAAAATTATGTTACAACTAATACTCATCTTGATGTTCAAGAACCAAAGTCAGTAAAAGAAGTCTTGAGCTCAAAAGCTTGGTTTAAAGCAATGCAAGATGAGATGGATGTGTTGAGGTCATTGTCCCTATCAAGTGGTATCAGAGTCATGCCCCTTGAGCCGTGATCGGTAGAATCCTTGGGTGCCGAACAAAGGAGGCGAGCCCCGAAGGTGTAGTCATGGTAGAGATCCGTGGTAGAGAGCTCTATCGGATAGGCGGTGTGCTCCGGTAAAGGAGTTGGCCTAGACTGGCGGTGTGCTTCGGTAAAGGAGTTGGCCAGAATAAGAGCTAGACGGATAGATGAATGAGGCATTTTGGAGGAACCAAAAGCAAAGCCATGTGGGTTTATGCCCAAAGTGGACAATATCATACCATTGTGGAGATCTGTCGAGGGTCGGTTGTCCCTAACAAGTGGTATCAGAGCCATGCCCTTGAGCTGTGATCGGTAGAATCCTCGGGTGCCGAACAAAGGAGGCGGTGAGCCCCGAAGGTGTAGTCATGTGGTGGAGATCCGTGGTAGAGAGCTCTATCGAATAGGCGGTGTGCTCCAGTAAAAGAGTTGGCCTGGATTGGCGGTGTGCTCCGGTAAAGGAGTTGGTCAGGATAAGAGCTAGACGGGTAGATGACTATTTGAGGGGAGGCTCGGTTGGTACTTTGTTTGAGGGAGGGATTGTTGGGAGTGCGACCAAAGTCCCACATCGGCTAGATAAGGGGAAGATCATGGGTTTATAAGTGGGGGACACTATCTCCATTGGTTTGAGACATTTTGGGGAACCAAAAGCAAAGCCATGAGGGCTTATGCCCAAAGTGGACAATATCATACCAATGTAGAGATCTATCGAGGGTCAGTTGTCCCTATCAGGATGCACTTAGAAGAAACAACACATGGAACCTAGTTCCTTTTTCCAAGAACTATAATCTAGTTGGATGCAAATGAGTGTTTAAAATCAAGAAGAATTCAGATGGAAGTATACATAAGCACAATGCTAGGTTAGTTGCTAAAGGATTTCATCAAAATCCTAGGATAGACTTCAAAGAAACTTTTAGCCCTATTGTAAAGGCATCTACCATAAGAATACTATTAACCTTAGCAGCAGCTAATGATTGGAGAGTGAGGCAATTAGATGTGAACAATGCATTTTTAATTGAGAGATTAGAGGAAGCAGTTTATATGAAGCAGCCAGATGGATTCATAGATAAGGAAAGACCAGATTATGTTTGCAAACTCAACAAAGCTTTATATGGGCTAAAACAAACTCCAAGGACTTGGTTTGAAAGACTGAAAAGTGTCTTAATAGGAAGAGGCTTTAGAAACTCAAAAGCATATAATTCCTTATTCTTTTACAATACTAAACATGATAGAATTTTATGTACTTGTCTATGTTGATGATATTTTGATCACAGGAAACTGTCAAAAGCACATAAATTAGCTTGTCTCAGAATTGAATACATATTTTGCACTCAAAGATTTAGGGGAGTTGTCATATTTTCTTGGAATACAAGTTCACAGAGACAACAATGGATTCTATCTAAATCAAAGTATATTACAGATCTACTTGAAAGATTGGGATTGAGTAATTTGAAGCATTGTTCAACACCAGCTGTTACTGGGAAACATCTCACAGCAACTGAAGGGGCACTTATGCCAAATCCAACTTTGTACAGAAGTGTAATTGGAGCACTTCAATATGCCACCTATACCAGACCTTAAATCTCTTATATTGTGAACAAATTGAGTCAATATCTTCAACATCCAACAAATCTTCATTGGCTGGCAGTAAAAAGATTACTCAGGTATTTAAAGGGAACAATAGAGCATGGACTACACATACCAAAATCAGATCACTTACAGATCATAGCTTATTTTGGTGTTGATTGTGATTTAGATGATCGAAGATCAATTGCAGCTCATTGTGTGTGAGGAGGGTCGTTAGTGTCGTGGTCATCTAAAAAACAGCATGTAGTTGCCAGATCAAGTACAGAGTCAGAGTATAGATTGTTAGCTCATACAGCATCTGAAATTAGCTGGATACAAGGTTTATTGACATAAATTAAGGAAAATATCTCATTTTTACCCATAATTTGGTGCGATAACCTTAGTGCATAATCGTTAGCAACAAATCCAGTATTCTACTCGAGAAGCAAACATGTAGAATTGGATGTACACTTTGTTAGAGACAAAGTTCTTGCAAAACAACTCGAAATCAGGTATGTTCCATCGGATAAGCAAATAGCAGACGGACTCACAAAACCACTGGCAGAATACAAGTTCAGTGAGCTGAAATCCAAACTCAATGTGATGCCACCTCCCTTTGAGTTTGAGGGGGGCTGTCAAAACAGCTCACTGACAAGTGTCCAACAGCTTGGAGTTAATTATTTTTTCTTCTAAATGACTACGTTTTATTTTTTGGGTTTTAGACAGTTTCTGGACGTTTTTGTGTTTTAGTTTTTTTGTAGTAGTTCCTTTATGGTTTTTCTTTGTAATGGGTAAGTGGGAAGTTTAACTTAGTAAGTTATCTTCCACTACTCCACTTTGTTGTTAGTTACTAGGTTGTAATGGGTATTTAAACCCTTCCTTACTAATCAATAAAATATCAATCATTTGTGTTTAACTCATACAGTTTCTTACCTTTCCAAAAACATCAAATTCACACTGTATTGAAGTCTATAATGATAATTAAAACCAAAAATGTCTGTTTGCTAAAGCCTGCATGTAGCCACGTGGGTGTAAACCCATAATTTCAAAGTTAAGCACACGATATAATTACATATATATCTTCAATAATATCTCAAAACAGGATTTTTTTTATTAATAAAAATTAATAAAAAAGAAAAGATTGTAAATTTAGTCCACGTACTTTCAATAAAGCTTAAAATTGGTTCTTACTATTATTCTGAAGTTAATTTTTATCGAAATTGGTTAAATAATAATAATAATAATTTTTATGCAAGAAAAGACACCATGTGAACATATTTTAAAATTTTATAGAGAAAAGGTTAATAAAGACTAAAGTTGTTTTAGAAAAATTAACAATAAACTAACAACATGGGCCAATATTAAACTTTATTGAAAGTACAGAGACTAAATTTGGACATTTGAAAGTATAAGAATCAAAATGGTATTTTAACTTAATTATTTTATATATTTAAAAATATATACAAAAACTCTTCGTTTTAGAAAAAAAAAACTTAAACTCTTCTTTAAAAAAAAAAAAAGAAATTTAAACTTTTATATTTTATAAATTTAAATTAGGAAAAAATCAATCTTTACCTCTAAATTTATTGAGTTGTATTATTTAATCAAATTTCATTTTAAAAATTTTAAATAAGTGTTACAATCTTAACCTTAAACTTGAAAACTTGAAAAACTGTTGCAATTTTTACCCTCTCATAAGTTTTTGTTTGAAAATTTGTTAAGAAAAGTATTCTCATATGCGTTCAATTAATTATAAAATAATTTATAGTACAAAATTGATAGGATTTCAATGAAAAATGACATTAAAGCTAAATTTTTGTTGAAAATTTTAAGTTTTGACAAAGTTATTCAATAGTTAATTTGTGCAAAACTTGATTTTATAGAAATGAGTGAGTTTAACGAGATTTTTACATAGTTTTTTTTTTATTATTAAAATTAGTGGGTGAATTAACAGAAATTGACTAGAAGATAAAAATTGCAACACTTGTCTTAGTTTATAGTCTAATTTGATAAATTGAAAGTCTATGGTAAAAATTGATGCAACTTGATAAGTTTAGGAGTATAAATTGAAAATTTTCCTTTAAATTATAAGTTATATTTCTTTTTTAAAAAGTTATTTACAATATAATGTATCTACAAATATGAAATGATAACTAATATATAATATTAAAATTTTGTTTTTATTTCAACTTTAAATTTGATTTTCTATATCAAATATAAATAGAAATGAATAAGCGAATTTTATTATGAATATGGCATATGTAAATGCCCATTCCACATGCCCATTTATTATCCATGCCAAGTGGCATTTTCTCCATAGCCAAAGTGTCTTCTAAAGGCCATAGATTGGTGTCCAAATGTACCACATCATCCTCTCTTAAATTGCCTATAAATAGAGAGATTTTTGGAAAAGAAAATACATCAATTTTTCTCCCATTTTCTCTAATTTGTGTGTTTTTAATTTTCCATAAATCTCCACTTTCTTTTGTTTATACTATATATATATATATATATATATATATTCTTTTTATATTTCATCTTTTGTATTATTATTATTATTATTATTATTATATGTTTTGGTAAAGTTTTGGTGCCCGGTTTCGCCTCTCAATTTTACAACACGTTATCAGCACGAATCTCTGTCATTTTTCCCGCTAAAGTGTTATTATGGCAAACCTTACAAAGCTAGAATTTGCGGCCCTGGATATTAATGGAAATAACTACTTGTCATGGATCCTTGACGCTGAGGTCCATTTAGATTCTATGAATCTTGGAGAAACAATTAAAGAAGGAAATGATGCATCAAATCAAGAAAACGCAAAAGCCCTTATCTTCCTTCGCCATCATCTTCACGAGGGATTGAAAATGGAGTATCTTACAATAAAAAATCCCTACGTTCTATGGCAAGGTTTGAAAGAAAGGTACGATCATCAAAAAACAGTTATTCTTCCAAAAGCTCGTTATGATTGGATGCATCTAAGGTTGCAGGACTTTAAATCAGTAAATGAGTATAATTCCGCACTCTTCAGAATTAGTTCAAAATTAAAATTATGCGGAGAAAAGATTACTGATGTTGATATGTTAGAGAAGACATTTTCCACTTTTCATGTCTCGAATATGCTCCTGCAGCAGCAATATCGAGAGAAGGGTTTTGCAAAATATTCTGAACTTATCTCATGTCTTCTCGTTGCTGAACAAAATAACGAGTTATTGATGAAAAATCACGAATCCCGACCAACTGGAGCAACACCATTCCCTGAAGTGAATGTTGTGAATTTTAATAACCGTGGTCGAGGTCGTGGTCGTGGTCGAGGTCGGGACCGCGGTAGAGGAAGAAATACCTATTTTCGTGGTGGGCATTATAATTTTAAGAAACCCACACGAAGTGATGATCATAAAGGAAAGGCTCCACAAGATAGAAGTTTGAAAGGTGATGAACATAAATGTTTCCGGTGCAGAATGACTGGGCACTGGTCACGTACCTGTCGTACGTCAAAACACCTTGTTGATCTCTATCAAGCTTCCCTAAAGGAAAAAGGAAAAGGAAAGAATGTGGAGGTAAATCTTGCCATTCAAGAAGATGATGTGTTTGACCCCTCCAATATGATGCATCTTGATGTAGCTGATTATTTTGAATCTCCTGGAGAGAGAATTGATGCAATCAAACAAGTAGAGGATGATTTGTATGAAAATATATAATTAAGTACTGTTTAGTATGTTTTTGTTGTTGTTTTGTTTGTATATATATTTAAGACTCTTTGTAATCGTTTTTCTTTTCTTTTCAATGAAGAAATATGAACAATTTCAATATGTTGAGTAACTCGAAAATGAGCAATGAGGATTTATGTCTGGCAGACTGCGCAACTACGCACACGATACTCATAAATAGAAAATATTTTACTAGATTGACAATGCTGGAAGCAAAAGTCAATACTATATCAGGTTCTGCAAATCTGATTGAAGGTTTTGGAAAAGCAAACTTTATTTTGCCTAGAGGAACAAAATTTACAATTAATAATGCTCTGTTCTCTAGCAAATCGAAAAGAAACTTATTAAGTTTTAAAGATATACGTGAAAATAATTATCATGTTGAAACTGATTGTAAAAATAAAATAGAGTGTCTCTATATAACATCTATTGTTTCACATGAAAAACGTATATTAGAAACACTGTCTGCTTTTTCTTCTGGATTATACTATACTCATATACGAGTAATCGAAAGTTATGCAATAATGAACCCGAAGTTCATGAATCCAGAAATATTCAGTGTTTGGCATGATCGATTGGGTCATCCAGGGTCAATAATGATGAGAAAAATTATTGAGAATTCACATGGACATCCTTTAAAGAGCCAGAAGATTCTTCAATCCAATGAGTTGTCATGTGATGCTTGTTCTCAAGGGAAATTAATTATTAGACCATCACCAGCTAAAGTGGGGATTGAATCACCTGCATTTTTAGAGCGAATTCAAAGTGATATTTGTGGACCTATTAACCCACCAAGTGGTCCATTTAGATATTTTATGGTATTAATTGACGCATCCAGCAGATGGTCACATGTATGCTTATTATCAAGTCGAAATCTTGCATTTGCAAGATTACTTGCTCAAATAATTAAGTTAAAAGCACAATTTCCTGATAATACAATTAAGACCATTCGACTTGATAATGCTGGTGAATTTACATCCCAAACTTTTAATAATTATTGTATGTCAATTGGGATAAGTGTTGAACATCCTGTAGCTCACGTTCATACACAAAATGGTCTAGCAGAATCATTTATAAAACGTCTGCAACTAATTGCAAGACCATTGCTTATGAGAGCTAAACTTCCTACATCGGTATGGGGTCATGCTATTTTGCATGCTGCATCACTGGCACGTATTAGGCCAGTAGCTTATAATAAATACTCCCCAATGCAATTAGCTTATGACCAGCAGCCAAATATTTCCCATCTAAGAATTTTTGGATGTGCAGTATATGTACCGATTGCTCCACCACAACGTACTAAGATGGGTCCTCAAAGGAGGTTAGGAATATATGTTGGTTTTGATTCCCCATCAATTATTAAATATCTTGAACCCCTGACGGGTGATGTATTTACTGCACGATTTGCTGATTGTCATTTTAATGAGACAAATTTTCCAACATTAGGGGGAGGAATTAAGAAGTTGGAAAAAGAAATTACATGGAATGCATCGTTATTATCTCATTTTGATTCTCGTAGAAATCAATGTGAACTTGAAGTTCAAAAGATAATTCATTTGCAAAATATAGCAAATCAACTACCAGATGCATTCACAGATACTAAAAGTGTGACTAAATCATATATACCAGCTGCAAATGCTCCATCAAAAGTTGATATCCCAAAGGAACAAGTTGTCAATAATGAGTCTGGAGCACGCCAGAAGCGTGGTAGACCAATAGGTTCTAAAGATAAAAATCCTCGAAAAAGAAAAGTAGTTGAGAATCAAAATGATTCAATAAAAGGTATGGATGTTCCAGAAGAAATCCAGAATACAACTACTCAAAAGAGTATTGGTGAAAATCAAACGCTTGAGGATAATAATGAAATTTCTATAAACTATGTTACAACATGAAAGAGATGGAACCGAAATGATATCATTATTGACAACATTTTTTCTTATAATGTTGCTCACGATATTATTCATGAAAGTGACGATTTTGACCCAAAATCTATCAAAGAATGTCAACGTAGAAAGGATTGGCCGAAGTGGAAAGAAGCAATCCAAGCAGAGTTGAACTCACTTTCAAAACGTGAGGTTTTTGGACCAGTAGTCCCAACACCGGAAAACGTCAAACCTGTGGGATATAAATGGGTATTTGTAAGGAAAAGAAATGAAAAGAATGAAGTCACAAGATATAAAGCGAGACTTGTTGCACAAGGATTCTCGCAAAGGCTTGGTATTGATTATGAGGAGACATATATGAGGAGACATATTCTCCTGTGGTGGATGCAATAACGCTAAGATATTTGATTGGTCTGACTGTATATGAAAAGCTTGATATGCATCTAATGGATGTAGTCACGGCGTATTTATATGGATCTCTGGATAATGACATTTATATGAAAATCCCGAAAGGATTTAAAATACCAGAAACATATGAATCAAGTTCTCGGGAATTGTATTCAATAAAGTTACAGAGATCATTATATGGATTAAAACAATCAGGACGAATGTGGTATAATCGCCTGAGTGAATATCTGTTGAAAGAAGGATACCAAAATAATCCAATATGTCCGTGCGTTTTTATAAAGAAATCTCAGTCAAGATTTGCTATTATAACTGTATATGTTGATGACTTAAATATAATTGGAACTCCTGAAGAGTTATCCAAGGCAATAGAATATCTTAAGAAAGAATTCGAGATGAAAGATCTTGGAAAAACAAAATTTTGCCTTGGTTTGCAAATTGAACATTTAGCAGATGGGATATTTGTTCATCAATCAACTTATATAGAGAAAATCTTAAAAAGATTCTATATGGATAAAGCACATCCATTAAACATTCCAATGGAAGTTCGTTCACTAGATGTAAAGAAAGATATATTTCGACCTCGAGATGACAGTGAAGAACTACTTGGTCCTGAAGTACCATATCTTAGTGCAATTGGTGCACTTATGTATTTGGCTAATAACACAAGACCAGATATTGCATTTTCAGTAAATTTATTAGCTAGATATAGTTCATATCCTACAAAAAGACATTGGAACGGAGTTAAGCATGTACTCCGATATCTTCGAGGGACAATTGATATGAGTTTATTTTATTCTAACAAATCAAAGTATGATCTAGTTGGTTATGCAGATTCTGGTTATCTATCTGACCCACACAAAGCTAGATCTCAGACAGGTTATCTATTCACATGTGGAGGAACTGTTATATCGTGGCGATCAGTGAAACAGACTATAACGGTCACTTCTTCAAATCATGCTGAAATCCTCGCTATTCATGACGCAAGTCGAGAATGTGTATGGCTAAGATCGATGACACAACACATTCATCAGACATGTGGCTTGTCTTCAAGTAAACCTCTTCCAACGATGTTATACGAAGACAACACAGCATGTATAGCTCAAATCAAGGGAGGATATATCAAAGGAGATAGAACAAAGCATATCTCACCAAAGCTCTTCTATACTCATGATCTTGAAGAAAATGGCGATATCACTGTACAACAAATTTGTTCAAAAGATAACCTGGCTGACTTATTTACAAAGGCATTACCAACTGCAACCTTCGATAAATTAGTATATAGCATTGGAATGCGGCGACTCAAAGACTTTAAGTGATGTCTCCATGAGGGGGAGTGAATGTATTATAGTAAACTATATAAAATATGTACTCTTTTTCCTTCACTAGGGTTTTTCTTCCCATTGGATTTTTCCCTAGTAAGGTTTTAACGAGGCATATTTTATATAAATGGGCATTTAAGGGGGAGTATTATGAATATGGCATATGTAAATGCCCATTCCACATGCCCATTTATTATCCATGCCAAGTGGCATTTTCTCCATAGCCAAAGTGTCTTCTAAAGGCCATAGATTGGTGTCCAAATGTATCACATCATCCTCTCTTAAATTGCCTATAAATAGAGAGATTTTTGGAAAAGAAAATACATCAATTTTTCTCCCATTTTCTCTAATTTGTGTGTTTTTAATTTTCCATAAATCTCCACTTTCTTTTGTTTATACTATATATATATATATTCTTTTTATATTTCATCTTTTGTATTATTATTATTATTATTATTATTATTATATGTTTTGGTAAAGTTTTGGTGCCCGGTTTCGCCTCTCAATTTTACAACAAATTTAAAATTTTTGGTTCATTAGTTTTTTTTAAAAAAATCAGTTGTCTTTTATGTTATTCATGAGGATGTGGCGTCTCACTGTGCCACTTGGCTGGTGGACAATTGCTTCTTTCATCTGACTCTCCTTAGGTTTTGTTCCCTTGATCTCTTGGAATTCTTGTTTTTGTTTACTGCTTATTTGGCTTCTTGTTGTTTAGCTCAGTTTGCAAGCTTGATTTGTTTTGAGTTAGTTTTTTTTTGTGTGCCTTGAACTCGAGCTATAAGGTCCTCCCTTGTTGCATTAATACATCTACCTTTGCATTAAAAAAAAAAAAATAGTTGAAGACAACTATGATGTATTAATTAAGTGAAGGTCTCCCAATAAAAATTATGAATCTGTCATTGTTGAAGACCACTATAAGATGAATTTTTTTGCTCTTGTAGCGAAATGAAGGATATTTATTTGCAATCCCCTTAAAATAGATAAATGGACGCTACTTAACACATGTTTTGCAAGCCAAAGTGTATACATCCCCAGTCGACTCTACTTGCCCTCCACTCCAGGTTCTATGTAATTAGAAATTAAGTTTAGATTTGGAGGAAATAATGGAGATTGCATCTAGGTTTATGGTGGGAAAGAGAGAGGAGAAGAGGGAGTGGGTGAGAAAAGATAGAGGGGTTTTTCTTTTTATTATTATTATTTTTTAAAAAATTTTCTAAGCATTAAAATAATAGAAAAAAAATTAGACCTTTTAAACCTATTTCTCAAAAGACTAAAAAGGTACATTTTGAAAATTCAAGAACTAAATCAATCTATTGTTGAAAACTATAGACTAAAAAGGTAATTTTTTCAAAAATAAAAGATTCCACAATTGAAGTTCAAGATTCAAGCAATGAATCAAACAAAATCACCAAACTCATTGGGACTTTTCAAAATAAGGAAACACGGATAGAAATTAAGGTCTCCGTTTGATAACCATTTGATTTTTGGTTTTTAGTTTTTGAAAATTTAGCTTGTTTTCTCTCAATTTCTCTACAATGGTTTTCATCTCCCTTTAAGGAAGCATTTGAATTCTTAGCCAAATTCTAAAAACAAAAACAAGTTTTTGGAAACTACTTTTTTTAGTTTTCAAAACATGGCTTGATTTTTGAAAACATGGGTAAAAAGGAGATAACAAAACAAGTAAATTCATAGGTGGGAGTAGCATTTATAGGCTTAATTTTCAAAAACCAAATGGTTATCAAACGGGGCCTAAGTTTATAAATTATAAGAACAAATGTGTTCATCACTGTTACAAGTCTCTAAATTATACTCATATTAGTGCATTAATTTTTCTCTCCTCCATATTGCATCAATATTTCTCTATTTCAATCAAGTGGAGAGATCAGCAATGCAATTAGTAATTAGCGAGGGACATAATCGATTATCGAGAATTAGCAATAGAAAAATTGATGTAAAATGAGTATGAGTTTCTTGGATATTATTTAGTATTTATATTGAAATAAAACATTTTTAAGACTTATAGTTTAGATACAATTATATATGATTTTTACTTTATGAAGGAATCTTTAAGCACAACTTTTGATGATGGTATTTTTTTTAAATCATAACTAACCTCTTAAATTATTATTTCTTTATTCTTGACTATATTATTTAATATGAAGGTGCAAAAGTTATTCAAATTTAGTTGGGATGTCTTCGATACATCAACTTAATTCTCCTCACCAGCAAATTTTGTTGGGTTTTTTGTGGAGTCAAACCTACCACCATCATCCGGCACGCATGCAAAAAAAGATGTGAAGGGAAATGGGCCAAGGCCCATATATAGGTTAGGTCAAATTTATGAACATATATATATATATATATGTTAGCTTGCGGCATTTTTTTTAGTATACAGAATCGAGTGTGGTTTTTTTATTTTTGAAAAAGCTTGTACAGTGTGTACAAGTGAGATTTGTGTGTTCAGTGGCAGTGTGCTTAGAGAGAAAAAGAGTGTTTTTCTCTTGTGAGTTTGAGGGCTTTTTTCTTTGTTGTTTATCCCAAGCTATCGAGTTGTGATACTTGGAAGTCAATAGTCATTGTTGAACTATTGAGGGTTGGTTTGTAGCACGATTTTGAAAGCTTCTTGTAATCTCCCATTTAGTAGAACTGCAGTTGCAGAAACTGGACGTAGTCCCGAGTTTGGGGCGAACCAGTATAAACTTCGGTCTCGTTCTCATTTCCCTATCTCTCTTTAAATTATTATTGTGACTCTTGTTTGGTTGGCTTATCCTGTGGAATGAGAGATTTAATATTGTAGTAATTTTATTATTATTATATTGTTATTTTTCTCCTTACTATATTTATTGAATATAATTTGTCAAACTCCAAAACCATAATATCTAGGTCTGCCTTCGGATAGCCACATTTTTCATAAATAAATGTTTTAAGTGACACATAGTTAGTTAGACATTAATTAGATTTCAAGTGGCGTTTAAATTCTTGTTAAATGTTTAAAAATTAATAAAAGAGTTAAATCAAATTGTCTTATTTGGTGTTTGTAGCCACCTATTTTTGTCCAGCTTTCTTTTTATAAAATCGATTGCTAGTTTAATGTTTGTTATTAAATTTGTTCATTATCAGAATGTCTCCACTTTGATACTTGTTTGTTATTTGCTAATTTTACTTTTTTATACCTTTTATTTTATTATTATTATTATTATTTTAGTTGGAGAAACCATAGTTTTTTTTTTGGTAAAAAATAAATTTTGGTTAGGAGAGTAAGTTTGGAATTTTGTTTTGCTTGACCAAAAGTTGTTGGTCCATTTTGGTGCTAAACTCCTTTTGGGCATGATTTTCAAATTGCAAAAGCATGGTCTTTGGGTAGTATACAAAAGAGGAAGTGGTTTGGAGTTTTTATACCCCTCATTCTCAATCTTTTAAGGGAAAGAAAATGAGGATCTCCATCCATACACCAAAAAAAAAACCACTAGAAGAAGTCCTTTTCTCAACCATTTTTTTTTCTCTCATCCACAACAACCACATTTTCAAGCCATCCATACAGAAAAAAATACGAATCCACTGCACAGTGAGTCTCTAATCTGGAAGACATTTAAGGATCTTTTGTATACATAACAAAAATATCAAAGTCTAAAGCAACAAAACAAAACAAAAAAACCTAGCTTAGTTGGAGGTTGCATTTGGTAAGGATTTGTCCCGAGGATCCGCACCTCAAACAACAAGCTCTTTGGGTGTTTTTTTACTGTAAACCTTTAGTTCTTTGTCTCTATCTCGGAATGCCCTGAAAAACAGTAGTATAGTAAGGGTATTATGAGTTGTTTTTTTATTTTTTTATTTTTTATACACGCATTTTTTCCTCCTTTGTTCTTTAGTACAAATATATTTACTTTTTTTCCTCTCTTCTCTTGTAAGTCTTATTTACCAAAAAGTAAGGAGCAAAGAAAGAAAGAAAAAAAAGAGTGTAGTAAAAAAAAAAAGAGAGAGTGAGTAGCTTACCTTACTTGAGAAGAGGAGTTTTTTTTTTTCTTTTTTTTTTTTTGGTAAAGAAATTACATGGTGAAAGGCTAAAGAGGAAGAGAGAAGTTGTGCAGTTTGAAGGGAGGAGAAGAAGATGAAGTGAGTGAAAAAAAAAGAGTGAAACAAAATAGGTTGGTTTTAAAAAAAAACTAAGAGAGAGAAGAAATATTAGTTTTATTATTATTATCATTATATAACATGTATACACTTTTTCATATTATTACTATTATTATTATTATTATTATTATAATATATATTTTTTTCGTTTGATTTGATTATTATTATTATTTTTTATATGTACGTACGTACGTACATATATACATACATATATATATATATATATACACACACGTTGAGACAGAAGATTTCTCTTTTTTTTATAATTATTATTATTATAATTATTATATATATGTTTGCGTGTAGCCCAACAATTTTTTTTATTTTTTAATGGTCGCGTCAGTGCACACGCTTTTTAAAAAAAATTATTATAATAATTATAATAATAATAATTATTATTATTATTATTATTACTATTATTATTATATTATTATTATTATTTTATATATATATAATCATACTTGATGTGACTACACTACCTTTTTTTAAAAAAAAACCAAAAATTATTATTATTATTATTATTATTATTATTATTATTATATGTGTGTCTTGCATGGGAGTTCCTTTTTTTTTTCTTCTTCTTCTGTGCATTCTGTTTATTATTATTATTATTTGTTGTTATTATTAGTATTATTATCATTATTATATATATGTTTGTGTAATAACACTTATACCTTTTTATTTAACTTAAATTATCATCATTATTATTAATGTTATTATTACTATTATTATGTATATGTATATTTTTTTCCATAATCGTTAATTTGATGTATATACTTGTTTTGTTATAAAAAATTGTTGTAATCTTTTAAAATCATAGTTTTTTTTTTCCTTAAAAAAAAAAAAAAAGATCCGACGACGGAATCTAGAAATATTTGGGAGTCCAATTTTCTAGTTCTCTTGAGGTGAGAAATCGATTCTTTGGAAGTCCAAGTTTGATTTCAATATGTTTTTTTTAAAAAAAAAATTGTTAACATATTTGTACATGTTTGTTTGCTTGTTTTGCCATGATTAATTTATTATGCGAGCGTGATCTATCTTTAAATTGCATTTGCATATTATTATTCGAACTTGATTACCATCCATGGTTTCAAATCTTTTTTTAAGCGTTTTTTTTAATTGCAAACTTATTTTTAAGTCTTCAAAATTGCATTCCTTCGTGGTTATGAAAGTTTTATAACTAAAAACTTTATTCCCAAATTTTGTGATCTTTTTTTAAAAAAAAAAAGTATTTTTTAAAGGCCTTTTTCCTAAAATTCCTACGACGGAATCTAGAAATATTTGGGAGTCCGATTTTTTAGAATTCTTGGGTGATGGATCATTATCTTTGAGAGTCCGAGATTTTGGTCCCAAGAAAAAAATGAATTTAATTAAAACAAAATTTTGTTTTTTTTTTAAATTTCTTTTATAAAAGGCTATTCTATGATGGAATTGAGAAAATTGTCAAATTTCTCATATTCTTGAGATGGAGATTTTTTCCTAAGTTTTTTTTGGGAATATTTCTAATATAGTAAAATTGATGGATATTTATCCACTTGTTTTATGGGATCATGACTTCAAATACTGAAGAAATGAGAGGAAAAATAAGACATTGTTTTTTTAAAAAAAATCTATTTTTTCCATAATTAAGCTTTTTTTTTCTAAATTCTTTTGCAATTCAAGATTAAATTTGGCCACCATTTTTTAAATGGGTATTGTGGGGTGCTAACACCTTCCCCATACACAAACAACTCCAGAGCCAAAATCTGATTTTCGCATACTTTTTTTTTTTAAAAAAAAAAAATTGTTCTATTCTATTTTGGTGTCCAACCACACCATGAAAAAGAAATGGGAGTTGTTTGTGTATGGGGAAGGTGTTAGCACCCCCACAACACCCCTTGTTTAAAAAACGGTAGCCAAATTTAATCTTGAATTGCAAAAGAATTTAGAAAAAAAAAAGCTTAATTAGGGAAAAATAGATTTTTAAAAAAATAATGTCTTATTTTTCCTCTCATTTCTCCAGTATTTGTAGTCATAATCCCATAAAATAAGTGGATAAATATCCATCAATTTGACTATATTAGAAATATTCCCAAAAAAAAACTTAGAAAAAAATCTCCACCTAAAGAATATGAGAAATTTTACAATTTTCTCAATTCCGTCATAGAATAGCCTTTTATAAAAGATTTTTTTTTTAAAAAAATTGTTTTAATTAAATTCATTTTTTTCTTGGAACCAAAATCTCGGACTCCCAAAGATAATGATCCCTCACCTCAAGAATTCTAGAAAATCGAACTCACAAATATTTCTAGATTCCGTCGTAGGAATTTTAGGAAAAATGCCTTAAAAAAAACAATTTTTTAAAAAAAAGATCACAAAATTTGGAAATAAAGTTTTTAGTATAAAACTTTCATAACCACAAAGGAATGCAATTTTGAAGACTTGAAAATAAGTTTGCAATAAAAAAAATATTTAAAAAAAGATTTGAAACCATGGGTGGTAATCAAGAAGAAAAATCAAGTTCGAATAATAATATGCAAATGCAATTTAAAGATAGATCACGCTCGCATAATAAATTAATCATGGCAAAACAAGCAAACAAACATGTACAAATATGTTAACAATTTTTTTTTTTTTAAATATTGAAATCAAACTTGGACTTCCAAAGAATCAATTTCTCACCTTAAGAGAACTAGAAAATCGGACTCCCAAATATTTCTAGATTCCGTCATTGGATCTTTTCTTTCTATTTTTTTAAGGAAAAAAACTATGAATTTAAAAGATTACAACAATTTTTTATAACAAAACAAGTATATACATCCAATTAACGATTATGGAAAAAAAAATACATATACATAATAATAGTAATAATAACATTAATAATAATGATGATAATTTAAGTTAAAGAAAAAGGTATAAGTGTTATTACACAAACACATATATAATCATGATAATAATACTAATATTAACAAGTAATAAGAATAATAATAATAATAATAAACGGAATGCACAGAAGAAGAAGAAAAAAAAAGGGTACTCCCACGCAAGACACACATATATATAAATATATAGATATATAATAATAATAATTTTTTTAAAAAAGGCAGTGTAGTCACATCAAGTATGAGTATATATATATATATAAAATAATAATAATAATAATATAATTTTTTTAAAAAGCGTGCGTCAGTGCACACTGCACACTACACTGACGCAACCATTAAAAAAAATCAAAAAGTTGTTGGGCTTCACGCAAATATAATAATAATAATAATAATTTAAAAAAAAAAAGATCAACTACAAGAATTTTGGTTTCTCCCGACGTTTTTTTTTTCCGACGCCGAAAATGTCGTCGGGAGAAACGGCTTTTCCCAACGCCACCTAAACGGCGTCGGAAAAAGCACCTTTGCTGACGCCATGATAAAGTGCGTCGGGAAAGGGTGACCCTTTGCCGACGCCGCTTTAAACGGCGTCGGGAAAAGTACCCTTTGCCGACGCCATTTTAAACGGCGTCGGCAAAGGGTGCCATTTGCCTTACATCATATGAACTGCGTCCGCGATTGGAAAAAGGTCACCCTTTTTCCGACTCCGTTTTAAACGGCGTCGGCAAAGGGTGACCCCTTTCCCGACGCCTCTAACATGGCGTCGGCAAAGGGTACTTTTCCCGACGCCGTTTAAAGCGGCGTCGGGAAAAGTTTCACTTAGAAAACCCTAACCCCCGTTCTTTTTCTTCCCTCTTTCTTTCTCCCTCTTTCTTTCTCCCTGTTCGATTTTTTTTCTTCTCCTCTGCTGCAGCAGCCACCATTGCTTGCACAGCCACCCTCCTCCAACATCGTCGCCGCCCGCCGCCACCATCTCGTCGCCGCCACCCATTTTTCCGTTAGGTTTCCTTTTTTTTTTTTTTTTTCCCTTTTTCTCCCTCAACATTTGAATTAGAACAAACTCTTATTTTTTTGGCTATCTAAAATCTTGATAGAAGTTTGAGTGCTTTGAGTTTTTGTTTATTTGCTTTTGTATTTATTGATGGCAATTTTGTAATGGTTTATGCTTTTGTGTTTATTGATTTTTTTGTTTTGGCTATCTAAAATCTTGATAGAAGTTTGAGTGCTTTGATTTGTTGTTTATTTTCTTTTGTGTTTATTGATGGTAATTTTTTAATGGTTTATGGTTTATGGTTTTTTTGTTTGTTTGTGTGTTTTTAGTTTTAAATTGGAGAATGGATTTCTTGGTGAAATATTGTTTAATGGATTTCTTGGTGAAATATTGTTTGGCAAATGATTTGATTGTGGTTTGATTGAGCATTTTGGGGGCGTGTTGTTTATTGTTGTTTGAATTGGCATTGATTATGCATTGGTTATTGTAATGGGAGGTTTGTTTCTTTCTTGAATTTTTGTTTAGGAAATCTTTTGTTTTTTAGCCTAAAAGCTTTGGTGACAAATAAAGAAATTAAATCAATGAGTTAGTGAGATTTGATAAGTTAGGCACATTTTTTTAAAGGTTAGTTTGAGTGAGTTTGTGGGGTGTGAAATGTGTAATAGGTGGTGAAGTGCCAAGAGATTGTTTTGGTTGTAATGCTCCTAAGTTTAAGTTTAGTTTTGAGATTATGTTCATAAGTTTAGATAAGTTAGTTAAGTCTAGTGGTTTTGATTGTTTTGATCCATTTAAATGGATGATTTGTGCTAAGAGATTGTTTTGATAAGTTTAGTTGTTTTTTTAATTAAATGATGTTAGTATTCATTTTAATGTTAAGTTTGTTAAGGTATATTGTTTGTTTCAATTTGATGAGTTAGTATTCATTTTCATGATAAGTTAGTTAATTTTTGATGTTATGTTCATAAGTTTGACATGTTAGTTGTTTGTTTTAATTTGACTAGTTTATTTGTTATGTTAATTGATAAGTTAGTATATTGATCTTGTAGTGATCATATAATTAATATTAGGTTTTGTTTTTCATAGATACTTCGAGGTCGATGTTATTCTCAAAGGCTCGGGACAATGGTTCCAACGAGATGCCTTGAGGTTTGTCTCTCCTTTTTTCTCATGAACTTTTTACTTTTTGAGGCAAACCCATATGCATATATATTAGCATCTTTTGCCTTGATTTTATACTTAGCTTTGTCAATTACTTTGTCTCACATAATTTTTGTTTGAATCAATTGGTTCTGCTTTGATTTGTCGTTGAAATATTGGGACGAACTGACATTTTGTTTTTTTGTAGGTGCTTCGGGGTTGATGTGCATGCGAGTAAGATTATGGACAAGATTTAGGATGCATTTACGAGAAATTTTGTTTTTCCTAAGTGTTTTATGTAATTTTAGTTTTGTTTCTAATTTTATATAAACAGAAATTGTATGAACAAATTTTGTTGTTTGGTTGATATAAAATTTGGCATAAATTTTGTTATTATATTTGAATGAAATATGGAATATTTTGTTTTATATACATTTATTATCAGGTAAAAAAAATGCATTACAATAATATTCGAAAGAAAAAAAATGAGATTTTAAAAAAATAATATTAAAAATCAATACCAGACTTTTGCCGACGCTGGAATAGGTGGCGTCGGCAGAAGTGACCTTTGCCGACGCTAATTTTTTGCGCGTCGGCAAAAGTGACTTCTGTCGACGCCCTTAGTTAGCGTCGGCAGAAGTGGGTTCTGCCGACGTCACCTATTTTGGCGTCGGCTAACCCTCTCCCGACAGATCAATTTCGACGCCCCTGGCGATGCCCATTGTCGCGTCGGGAAAGCCTTTCCCGACGCGTTTTGTGACTTTTTCCGACGCTTTCGTGCGTCGGAAAAAGTCCAAATTCTTGTAGTATATATCTTCTGTCTCTACGTACATAAATATATATATATATATATATTATAATAATAATAATAATAATAATCAAATCAAACGAAAAAAAGTATATATTATAATAATAATAATAATAATAATAAAACTAATATTTCTTCTCTCTCTTAGTTTTTTTTTTTTTTTAAACCAACCTATTTTGTTGCACTCTTTTTTTTGTTTCACCCACTTCATCTTCTTCTCCTCCCTTCAAACTTCACAACTTCTCTCTTCCTCTTTAGCCTTTCACCATGTAATTTCTTTACAACAAAAGCAAAAAAATAAAAAACTCATCTTATCAACTAAGGTAAGCTACTCACTCCCTCTTTTTTTTTTACTACACTCTTTTTTTCTTTCTTTGCTCCTTAATTTTTGGTAAATAAGACTTACAAGAGAAGAAAGGGAAAAAAAATGAGTACAACATGAAGATGATAGGTAAGAGTAATAACATGAGATCTATAGTAAAATGTATAAATGAGTAGGAGTTCATACTGCAAAGTAAAGATATTCGTACTAAAAAACAAAGGAGAACAAAATGAGTGTATAAAAAAAATAAAAAAATAAAAACAACTCATAATACCCTTACTATACTACTGTTTTTCAGGGCATTCCGAGATAGAGACAAAGAACTAAAGGTCGAAAGCAAAAAAAACACCCAAAGAGCTTGTTGTTTGATGTGCGGATCCTCGGGACAAAGCCCTACCAAATGCAACATCCAACTAAGCTAGGTTTTTTTTTTTTTTTTTTTGGTTGCTTTAGACTTTGATATTTTTGTTCTGTATACAAAAGATCCTTAAATGTCTTCTAGATTAGAGACTCACTGTGCAGTGGATTCGTATTTTTTTTCTGTATGGATAGCTTGAAAACGTGGTTTTTGTGGATGAGAGAAAAAATGGTTGAGAAAAGAAGGGCTTCTTCTAGGGTTTTTTTTTTTTTTTTTGGTGTATGAATGGAGATCCTCCTTTTCTTTCCCTTAAAAGATTGAGAATGAGGGGTATAAAAACTCCAAACCACTTCCTCTTTTGTATACTACCTGATCGGTGGTTACACGCAAGCGCACGCGATTGAAGTAATATAAAATGGTATCTGAGTACCAAGTATCGAATCCCACGGGGAACGGAGTAACAAAAATATTGTAAAGCAAAAGTGTAAGGAAAATTGCAACTAGAAAACTAAAATTGCAAAAATAAAGTTGGGTTGGTGTGTTGGTGAAAAATTGCAAAATCTAATTGCAAAATCTAAAATGGCAATCAGCGAATTAACTAAAAATTGCAGAATCTAAAATGGCAATCAGCGAAATAACTGAAAATTGTAGAATTAAATTGCAGAATCTAAAATTGGCAATATTGGAATAACAACTAAAAAAAAAACTTAGAAAATGAAATTGCAAAGGGAATTCTAGATAAAGATGGGGCTCAAGAATGTTATTGCCCTAAGTCGTAATTGCAAACCAAAATTGCAATTCCAACCTACTCCACACTCAATTGTAAACCAAAATTGCATCTCCTATTTGTTGGGTTTTATGTCCTAAAACTCGTGGTTTTGTAAACTGAATGTATATTCTATTTTACTATAAAGATGTTATTGAGGTTTATTCAGTAAATGTGTTATTGAATAAAGTGAATTGTGTATTCAATAACCCAAATCCAATGAACTAAGTACCCTTGGCTATAGTATGTATACTTGAACTTTATGTATGACATAAAAGTGGATCAAGTTCGAGTTATAACCAGAACGGTCTATAGTATAGGGATAGGGCTGGGTACCTTATCCTGGGGACACTATGGACGCGGCCCACTTTGTATAGTACTAACGATGTGATCCTAAATCGTTCATGTGGAGACATGCGAGTGGGAGCGTCCTATGCAATGAGTTTGCATAAGACTGGACCGCGAAATAGTCACTTAGACTTTTTAACTCCGTTTACTGTTTTAACTGACTATATTCATACGATGACCTAGGTAACTCGATCTTAATCCTGAGCGTGCTATGAACTCTTGTTTATTCGAGATTATCCTTAGATTTGCATGGGTGAGAGTGGCCCGAGATCGCAGACTCAATAAGCCTCCCATTTTGGGGATAAGACCGGATAGATAGTTGGGAACATAGTCATGCGAGATGGAATTCACTCCTACCCGCTTTAGGGTTTAGTAGAGAGGTTGTTCCCTTAAGTACTGACTCCAGGTCTTGAACAATGGGCCCACCCTCTCGTTGGCCCGAGAGGGATACGGTTTGTTGGTTGGACCACAAACCAAATTGTTCATTAGAGGATCAGTGGGACTTAAGGAACAAGAAGTAATTACAGGGGTAAAACGGTTTATTTGACCCAGCTGTAATTACGAACAACCTGTGAAGGATCGACTTACTAATCATGCTTATATCGAGTGGACAGAAATATATCTACAGTGAGGAGAGTGCAGCCACTGGGCTTTAGTGGAGTGTCCTGATGGTTAACGAATGTTGATTAGCTAGGCTAAATTGTTTGGCCGGTTAATCTCGTATCATTGGAGCTCATGATCTGTAGGTCCATTAGGTCCCCTGACTAGCTCAGACTAAGCCTTGAAATAATTTGAGAGAAAAGAATTTGAATTGTTCAAATTCGAATTTGGGAGAAAAAGTTAATTATATGCGATATACTTAACGTATCATAGCTTAATTATGAATTAAACTATGATAAAGAAGATGTGGAAATATTTAAATATGATTTAAATATTCGTTCGGTTTAAAACATGAATAGGGATTCATGTTCGAACGTTCGTTTTGAGAAATTAGGATTAGTCCAATTATTTAATTTGATATTTGATATTAAATTAAATATTTATTTAAAATTAATTAAATTGTTTAATTAATTAAAATTTGATTTTAATTTAAAATTAATTTTATATTAATTTTGAATTAAAATTAAAAAAGAATTCAAATTCATTTGGAAATGAAATATGGACCAAGTTCATAACTTCTTCACCAAGCTTATTGTTTGAAGCATATCTTCTTTCAATTGGCTTCTTCACAAAGCTTCTTGTTTGAAGTTTATCTTCATTCAATTGGCTTCTTCACTAAGCTTGTGGCTTTCTATAAATAGAGAAGAAACACAATGGAGAAAGAAGATTAGAAAAACAAGAGATTTTTGTAGAAAACTCTCTAGCTTTTTTATTTAGATCTTTACTCATTCTTCTCCCAATTTCTCTCAATCAAAGATCCCACAATCCATTCCAAGGGCTGAGAATGGTAGGGAAGACTCTAGTGGTGGTCCAAGTAGTGTTGGTGATCCAAGATTTGCAAAGAATTTGGAGATTTTGAGCTACAAAGGTATGTGTTCATACTTTCCAGTTTTTTCCAGTTTTGAGCATGTTTTTTGTATGATAAAATTGATCAAATTAGAGTGCTCAAGATCCAAAATTGCTTCCGCATTCTTAATATTCACCCCTTCACTATTTACCTTGAATTTAGGTTTTTAGGAGGCTAAGTGAGAGACCTATATGTCTATAGTTCCTCTATCTTAGATAATTTGGCTCACAATTTTATGGGTTTTGGAGTCCTTAATCCTATGTCTAGGGTAAGGAATTGGCTTATGTCTAAGCTCTTTTTCTCCATCACTTGTGTGAAATCTGCTTATCACTGACCCCGTCGGTATTAGATCTAAGCTTGAGTTGATACCCTAGTTGATCAATTTAGGATCTCAACGGAATTTTAATCAACACAAGCAAACAATTGAAATGTAGGCTTGGTTTTCATTGAAATTTTGGCTACAATTACTTTTTAGGGAATTCACATTTTTGAACCCCCTAAGAAGTTTTAGCTCATATTAAAAATAAAAATCCTACACTATTTTTTGAGAAAAAGTTCATATTAAAAATTGTGTAAATTGAATAATTAAAACAATAATTTGTAATATTATTTTTGGCAACTACTAGGAATTCAAGAAAAGGATGCTTAATGGGAATTAAAGAGAACTTCAAGGGCAATTAAGTAAAATGATGGTCTTCTTCCTCATACCCCTTAGAAGCTTTAACATTCAAACTTAGAATTTCCTTGAAGAAAAACAGGGGGTTACAAAAATTCATTTCAAAACTTAATCCATCCAATTTGCTCCACTAAAATTGTAGAATAAGTGAAGAAATCAAGCTAACAATGAATGGGTAATGCTATCCCAAATGGTATTATAAGAAATTTCAAAGAAATATGGAAAACAAAAACTACACTCTTGGGCTAAGAACTTCCAGTAAGTAAAAAAAAAAAAACAAAGAATAATTTTGAAATAAACCTACCAACTTAACTTGAAATTAACTTAAGCTTAATTCAAAAATACATCAATTGAAGAATAGAAATAGTTCAAGCAACACTTCTGTAATACAAACTGAAGAAAAACCGAGATGGAACTTGAATGTTTTGGCCAAAAACAGCAGAAAATCGAAAAACAGAGGGTCGGAAAAAAAACTTAAAACCCACGAAATTGATCCTTGAAATCGCTCCCGAAATCCGAATTGATTCTTCTTGCTTCTTCACTCCTCTTTTATAGATCTTTCTAGGGTTGAAATTTGCCAAAAATCGCGCTCCAATCCCTCAATTCGTGCGGAAATGGATTTTCCCATATATGGGTTTCTTCGCACAAAACCCACGAAATTGATGTCTAAAATTGCTCCCAAAAATCCGATGCTTAGCTCCAATTCTTCTTCCCCATTTATAGGCCTCCATTAAGGTTGAAGATTGTCCAAATTTCGTGCTCCAATTCCACCAAATCATGCTGTAATTTAGTTTTCCATAAATGGGTTTCTTCTTCGCGCGACATTTTTTTTGTTTCCATAAATCCTCTGCCCAGAATTGCAAAATCAGATTTTGCAATCTGATTTAACAATTTTCACATTCCCTGCTCCAGAAACAATTGCAAAATTGGATTTTGCAATCTGATTTAGTAATTTCCATAATTTCTGCAAAAAGAATCAATTTATTTAGAATTCTATTCCAAATGCTATCACATTCAATTCTTCCTTAAATTCAAGCAATCTTCCACTATTTTCAATTAATCTTAGGACAAACAAAAATATTTTAAGCAATTGGGAATTAAATAAGCCTTAATTCTAAGGCTTATCACTACCCAAAAACCATGCTTTTGTAATTTGAAAATCATGCCCAAAAGGAGTTTAGCACCAAAATGGACCAACAACTTTTGGTCAAGCAAAACAAAATTCCAAACTTACTCTCTTAACCAAAATTTAGTTTTTACCCAAAAAAAAAAAAAAACTATGGTTTCTCCAACTATAAAAAAATAATAATAATAATAAAATAAAAGGCATAAAAAAGTAAAATTAGCAAATAACAAACAAGTATCAAAGTGGAGACATTCCAATAATAAGCAAATTTAATAAAAAAAACATTAAACTAGCAATCGATTTTATAAAAAGAAAGCCGGACAAAAAGAGGTGGCTACAGTGTTGACCGAGTGTTTCTTCTGACTTGGAGGAACTTTTTATCTCTGTGATTTCTGTTTGACTGGATACTAATAGAGAGGACCTAGTGATATGACTTCTTTGTCATTCTGGTATTTTCTCTGTGGCTAGTGCTTGGGATATGCTTCGTCGTAAGCGCCCAATAGTGTCGTGTATAGGCTTTGTGGTTTGGTGAAAACATATCGGAGGCATTCCTTTATAGCTTGGCTTGCTGTTTGAATAAACTTTTTACACGGGAATGTATACGTCGTTGGAACCCCTCTATCCTAGCTGATTGTGTTCTCTGTCGAGAGGCAATTGAATCTCGTGACCACTTATTTTTTGAGTGCCCTTACAGTAGAGCTATTTGGGGTGAGTTACTATTGTGGAGCCACTCCTCCCACCAAATTTCATGTTGGGCTATGGAGTTAGATTGGATCTGCTAGATTAGTGAAGGTAAGCATTTGTGTCCTCAATTGTGGAGGGTAGTCTGGTGTGCACTATATATCACTTATGGAGGGAACATAACTCTCAGGTTCATGGTTCTTGCCCTCAGCCTCCTCAGGTTCTTCTTCATGTTGTGTGGTTGGATGTCTTTCTTCGTTGTAATACTTGGCTAGGTGCTTCTACAGTTAATGTGGTTGTGGATTTTCCATCTCTTTGAGATCTTTTCGTTTGACTTATGTTTCTAGTCTTTTTATTCCAGTTGCTCCCCCTCTGGGATTCTTAGGGGTTGTTTGGGGGACAAGTTTTGATTTGGGTGGGATTGGGTTTCAAATCTAAACCCATATTTGGGGATGGGCTTCCCATCCCTAGGGTTTAAATAACAAACTCCCTCCAAATCTATGGAAACTCCTTGTAAACCTATGGTTTCTCTTGAAATTACAAAAATTTTGTGGGGCCCACCACTCTTCTCTCTATTTTTCTCATAATTATGGTGGGTTCCACTACTTCTCTCTCCATTTTTTTCATAATTATGGTGGGTCTCACCGCTTCTCTCTCTATTTTTCTCATAATTATGGTTGGGTCCCACCATTTTTCTCTCTCTCTCCCTTTTTTAATTACAATTATATAGTTTTCTTCAATTAAAAATGTAGAGTCACATTATCTTTATCTAAATAAAATCATTCTTTTCATTTATCTATATTTAATTCAATTAACAATAAGTTAAAATAGGTATAATTTTTAAATTTTAAGATAAGAAAAGTATATTTTAGACGACTTACTCATATTGGTATTTTTAAAAATAACATTTAATTTTAAGTTAACATATTAAAATTTAAAAATATATTTTATTTTTAAATTAATAATATTCAATGTAACAAAAATAAATAGTATTTTATTTTGAATTTATTAAAATAAAATAATAATATCTAATTTTAAATTAGCTATAGTAAAACAAAGTTTGAATTTTTCAAACTAGATACACCAAAAAAAACGAAAGTATATGTATGATATTAATTTTGAATTTAGTTATATTAAAATAACATAAATATACATTTTATTTTTAATTTAACCATTTCAAAATAACATATAGAATGTATTTTATTTTTAGTTTAATCAAATTAAAATTACAAAAATCATGTCAATTTTGCTTTATATGTAATTCCATGTTCTAATTTCACTTTTTCCATGAACCATGTAGTTTTTTTTTCTCATTAACTACTTTAACTTATGACAGCTATCAAAATTTATGAAAAATACTTGAAAAAAAAACATAGTTCATTTCACAATATTTGAACTTTTTGTCAAACTACTTTGTAAAATATACTTTTAAAATCCCAAAATTTTAACAATACCCTTCTTATTTTTGACTTATTTATTCTATACTTTTGATAATATTATTCAAATTGACATCACCATGCATATAGTGAATGACATAGATGAGGGTTACACAAACTACCACATAGTATAATTCCAATTTGAATATAATTGGGACAATTGCTTCACACAAAATTTGTCAAAATATTGATATGCAATTCAAAAACAAATTATCAGGTTAAAAAAAAGCCTAACTTTAAAAAAAAAAAAAAAAAAAACAGACTAACTAAACCGAGCCAAACTCAACCAACCCAACCCTGCACTCAAAATACAGACTTCAAAAACCCTAGGATTTTTTATTCCAACCAATCAACTCCATGGGTTTCATAACCCTAGAGTTCCTGATTCTGAATCAACGTTTCAAACAACCCCTTAGTGTTCCTTTTTTGTTGTTATATGTTGTCTTTATCTCAGGTTGTGAGGTCATTAGTTCTTTTTCTCATGTTCTATATATTTAATATTTGTAAAAAAAAATCTTATTTAAAATTTAAGAACTTAAAATAGAAAATTTAGAAGTTTAGAAATGAAAACGAAATACAAAAAGCTGGAATATCACAATAAAATTTAAATATTTAATTCAGTGACAATAAAAATGAAGATCACGAAGAAGGAAAAAAAAACTACTTAACTTAATGTACAAATCCTGATCAGTGCACTTTCATTACATTAAACTTCTCTCTCCTTCATTCACAGCCGCAGCGGAGCAGTGCAGCCAAGGCTGCAACTTGGCATTTTAAAGCAAGATCGAATCTGCGCTCTCAGTAATCGGTATTGTGCTTCTCTTCCTCTTCAAATCAATATGAAAAATAATAAACCTCGAAAGTTTAAAAGGCCAGATTAGGTAGATAATAATCGTGTATTTAATCCTTTATTTATATTCTTAACAAGAGATCAGTTTAATATTGGGTGCTGAGAGGACGAAGATGAAGGTGGCGGTGGTCGGAGCTGGAATCAGCGGCCTGGTTTCGGCCTATGTTTTGGCCAAAGCCGGAGTAGAGGTTGTGCTATTTGAGAAGGAGGATTACCTTGGCGGCCATTCCAAAATGGTGCACTTCGATGTCATTGATTTGGACCTCGGATTTATGGTCTTCAATCGAGTACGATTTCTCTCTCGTGAAATTTCAAAATTATAAGGACTAAATTAAATTTTAGCCTAAACCATTAGAACTAAATATGTAATTTAATTGATATGAAAATATCATTCTCATGAAATTTCATTTCAAACATTTTTTTTTCTTTTTTGGGAGTCACAGGATTTAAATTGTGTTTGCTAATTTAGAGAAATGGAAAACCAATAACATAAAAGAATTGAATTTTTTGAATTTTTTCAAAAAAAATCACATAACAAATACAAGATGAGAATTCGAATTTACCACTTCTAAGGAAAGGGAGGTAGGAACACTTTAACTACCATCATGTTGGATAAATTTTATTTGGATTTTGCTGAGACATAATAGTAATTTCATTAAATTTTAGGTTGAAAGTTTGAATATTCAACCAGTATTTATAACGTTATATGGAAGAAAAAAAAAAGTTTGGATTTTTCCTTTGTTGAAATATTTCAAAGAACAACGTCGAAAATCCAAAGCAATTTAGCTGCTTAGCATACAAAAATAGAAACACACGCTTCCACAAGAATCAGAAAAGGAAAAAATCCAAACATCTTTTAAAAGCATACAAAAACTAAAAACACTTCTATTAAAAGTAACAATTTTCATACAAGTGAGCATAATTTAATAGTAATTGGTATATATTTCATTATTCTTTTCAGGTTAGAGATTCAAATCTTCATACTCCACATTTATTGTATTAAAAAAAATAACTATTTTTTTATTATTAATTTTTTTTAAAAATAATAATAATAACAAGAGTCTAGGGCCACTTGAAAACAATATTTTAAGTAGCATTTTGTTTCCTCTGACTTCACTTTTTAAATAAAAAAAAAATATCGTCAAACATCTATATTTGATTTTTTTTATTTTTGATAATATGGGAGTGGAGGATTCGAACCTATAACCTCTTGATCGATGATACATATTTTATGCAAGTTGAGCAATATTAATGTTAGCATCTATATTTGAATTATATCATTGGGCATAACCATGTCACATGTGTAGGTTGAAGCCCACTTGTCATCTGAATTATAAAACTAAAAAAAATGTATTTTGAATTATATCGTTGAACATAATCATGTAGTGTGTAATATTAATCTATATATATATATATATATATATATATATATATATATATATATATATATATATATATATATGAATTATATCGTTGGACATAACCATGACACACGTGCAATATTAAAAAATATTTATATTTGGATTATATCTTGGACATAACCATGTGGGGTAGGTTGAAGCCCACTTATGTTTCGAATTATAATATTAAAAAATATATATCTAAATTATATCGTTCAGCATAACCAATTCACATGTGTAATATTAAAAAATATATGTTTTGTTGTAAAATGAGAGGCGAAACCAGGCACCAAAACTTTACCAAAATATATAATAATAATAATATATAATAATAATAATAATACAAGTGTTAAAATATAAATGGATTATATATAGATAATATAAATAAAAGAAAATGGAGATTTATGGCAAATTAAATAAACAAATAAATTAGAGAAAGTGGAAGAGAAAAGAGAGAATTGGAGAGTTTTTTTTACCAAAAATGCATATCTCATTTATCCAAAATGAACCACTATTTATAGGCAATTTGGAGAGCATGATGTGGTCCATTTGGACACCAATCTATGGCCTTTGTTGGACACATGGAGGACACTTTGGCTATGGAGAAAAAACCACTTGGCATGGATATAAATGGGCATGTGGAATGGGCATTTACTTGTCATATTTACAATACTCCCCCTTAAATGCCCATTTATATAAAATATGCCTCGTTAAAACCTTACTAGGGAAAAACCCAATGGGAAGAAAAACCCTAGTGAAGGAAAAAGAGTACATATTTTATATAGTTTACTATAATACATTCACTCCCCCTCATGGAGACATCACTTAAAGTCTTTGAATCGCCGCATTCCAATGCTATATACTAATTTATCGAAGGTTGCAGTTGGTAATGCCTTCGTAAATAAGTCAGCCAAGTTATCTTTCGAACAAATTTGTTGTACAGTGATATCGCCATTTTTCTTCAAGATCATGAGTATAGAAGAGTTTTGGTGAGATATGCTTTGTTCTATCTCCTTTGATATATCCTCCCTTGATTTGAGCTATACATGCTGTGTTATCTTCGTATAACATCGTTGGAAGAGGTTTACTTGAAGATAAGCCACATGTCTCATGAATGTGTTGTGTCATCGATCTTAGCCATACACATTCTCGACTTGCTTCATGAATAGCGAGGATTTCAGCATGATTTGAAGAAGTGGCCGTTATAGTCTGTTTCACTGATCGCCACGATATAGCAGTTCCTCCACATGTGAATAGATAACCTGTCTGAGATTTAGCTTTGTGTGGATCAGATAGATAACCAGAATCTGCATAACCAACTAGATCATATTTTGATTTGTTAGAATAAAATAAACCCATATCAATTGTCCCTCGAAGATATCGGAGTACATGCTTAACTCCGTTCCAATGTCTTTTTGTAGGATATGAACTATATCTAGCTAATAAATTTACTGAAAATGCAATATCTGGTCTTGTGTTATTAGCCAAATACATAAGTGCACCAATTGCACTAAGATATGGTACTTCAGGACCAAGTAGTTCTTCACTGTCATCTCGAGGTCGAAATATATCTTTCTTTACATCCAGTGAACGAACTTCCATTGGAATGTTCAATGGATGTGCTTTATCCATATAGAATCTTTTTAAGATTTTCTCTGTATAAGTTGATTGATGAACAAATATCCCATCTGCTAAATGTTCAATTTGCAAACCAAGGCAAAATTTTGTTTTTCCAAGATCTTTCATCTCGAATTCTTTCTTAAGATATTCTATTGCCTTGGATAACTCTTCAGGAGTTCCGATTATATTTAAGTCATCAACATATACAGTTATAATAGCAAATCCTGACTGAGATTTCTTTATAAAAACGCACGGACATATTGGATTATTCTGGTATCCTTCTTTCAACAGATATTCACTCAGGCGATTATACCACATTCGTCCTGATTGTTTTAATTCATATAATGATCTCTGTAACTTTATTGAATACAATTCCCGAGAACTTGATTCATATGTTTCTGGTATTTTAAATCCTTCCGGGATTTTCATATAAATGTCATTATCCAGAGATCCATATAAATACGCCGTGACTACATCCATTAGATGCATATCAAGCTTTTCATATACAGTCAGACCAATCAAATATCTTAGCGTTATTGCATCCACCACAGGAGAATATGTCTCCTCATAATTAATACCAGGCCTTTGCGAGAATCCTTGTGCAACAAGTCTCGCTTTATATCTTGTGACTTCATTCTTTTCATTTCTTTTCCTTACAAATACCCATTTATATCCCACAGGTTTGACGTTTTCCAGTGTTGGGACTACTGGTCCAAAAACCTCACGTTTTGAAAGTGAGTTCAACTCTGCTTGGATTGCTTCTTTCCATTTCGGCCAATCCTTTCTACGTTGACATTCTTTGATAGATTTTGGGTCAAAATCATCACTTTCATGAATAATATCGTGAGCAACATTATAAGAAAAAATGTTGTCAATAATGATATCATTTCGGTTCCATCTCTTTCCTGTTGTAACATAGTTTATAGAAATTTCATTATTATCCTCAAGCGTTTGATTTTCACCAATACTCTTTTGAGTAGTTGTATTCTGGATTTCTTCTGGAACATCCATACCTTTTATTGAATCATTTTGATTCTCAACTACTTTTCTTTTCCGAGGATTTTTATCTTTAGAACCTATTGGTCTACCACGCTTCTGGCGTGCTCCAGACTCATTATTGACAACTTGTTCCTTTGGGATATCAATTCTTGATGGAGCATTTGCAGCTGGTATATATGATTTAGTCACACTTTTAGTATCTGTGAATGCATCTGGTAGTTGATTTGCTATATTTTGCAAATGAATTATCTTTTGAACTTCAAGTTCACATTGATTTCTACGAGAATCTAAATGAGATAATAACGATGCATTCCATGTAATTTCTTCTGGAACATCCATACCTTTTATTGAATCATTTTGATTCTCAACTACTTTTCTTTTCCGAGGATTTTTATCTTTAGAACCTATTGGTCTACCACGCTTCTGGCGTGCTCCAGACTCATTATTGACAACTTGTTCCTTTGGGATATCAATTTTTGATGGAGCATTTGCAGCTGGTATATATGATTTAGTCACACTTTTAGTATCTGTGAATGCATCTGGTAGTTGATTTGCTATATTTTGCAAATGAATTATCTTTTGAACTTCAAGTTCACATTGATCTCTACGAGAATCTAAATGAGATAATAACGATGCATTCCATGTAATTTCTTTTTCCAACTTCTTAACTTCTCCCCCTAATGTTGGAAAATTTGTCTCATTAAAATGACAATCAGCAAATCGTGCAGTAAATACATCACCCATCAGGGGTTCAAGATATTTAATAATTGATGGGGAATCAAAACCAACATATATTCCTAACCTCCTTTGAGGACCCATCTTAGTACGTTGTGGTGGAGCAATTGGTACATATACTGCACATCCAAAAATTCTTAGATGGGAAATATTTGGCTGCTGGCCATAAGCTAATTGCATTGGGGAGTATTTATTATAAGCTACTGGCCTAATACGTGCCAGTGATGCAGCATGCAAAATAGCATGACCCCATACTGATGTAGGAAGTTTAGCTCTCATAAGCAATGGTCTTGCAATTAGTTGCAGACGTTTTATAAATGATTCTGCTAGACCATTTTGTGTATGAACGTGAGCTACAGGATGTTCAACACTTATCCCAATTGACATACAATAATTATTAAAAGTTTGGGATGTAAATTCACCAGCATTATCAAGTCGAATGGTCTTAATTGTATTATCAGGAAATTGTGCTTTTAACTTAATTATTTGAGCAAGTAATCTTGCAAATGCAAGATTTCGACTTGATAATAAGCATACATGTGACCATCTGCTGGATGCGTCAATTAATACCATAAAATATCTAAATGGACCACTTGGTGGGTTAATAGGTCCACAAATATCACCTTGAATTCGCTCTAAAAATGCAGGTGATTCAATCCCCACTTTAGCTGGTGATGGTCTAATAATTAATTTTCCTTGAGAACAAGCATCACATGACAACTCATTGGATTGAAGAATCTTCTGGCTCTTTAAAGGATGTCCATGTGAATTCTCAATAATTTTCCTCATCATTATCGACCCTGGATGACCCAATCGATCATGCCAAACACTGAATATTTCTGGATTCATGAACTTCGGGTTCATTATTGCATAACTTTCGATTACTCGTATATGAGTATAGTATAATCCAGAAGAAAAAGCAGGCAGTGTTTCTAATATATGTTTTTCATGTGAAACAATAGATGTTATATAGAGACACTCTATATTATTTTTACAATCAGTTTCAACATGATAATTATTTTCACGTATATCTTTAAAACTTAATAAGTTTCTTTTCGATTTCCTAGAGAACAGAGCATTATTAATTGTAAATCTTGTTCCTCTAGGCAAAATAAAGTTTGCTTTTCCAAAACCTTCAATCAGATTTGCAGAACCTGATATAGTATTGACTTTTGCTTCCAGCATTGTCAATCTAGTAAAATATTTTCTATTTATGAGTATCGTGTGCGTAGTTGCGCAGTCTGCCAGACATAAATCCTCATTGCTCATTTTCGAGTTACTCAACATATTGAAATTGTTCATATTTCTTCATTGAAAAGAAAAGAAAAACGATTACAAAGAGTCTTAAATATATATACAAACAAAACAACAACAAAAACATACTAAACAGTACTTAATTATATATTTTCATACAAATCATCCTCTACTTGTTTGATTGCATCAATTCTCTCTCCAGGAGATTCAAAATAATCAGCTACATCAAGATGCATCATATTGGAGGGGTCAAACACACCATCTTCTTGAATGGCAAGATTTACCTCCACATTCTTTCCTTTTCCTTTTTCCTTCAGGGAAGCTTGATAGAGATCAACAAGGTGTTTTGATGTACGACAGGTACGTGACCAGTGCCCAGTCATTCCGCACCGGAAACATTTATGTTCATCACCTTTCGAACTTCTATCTTGTGGAGCCTTTCCTTTATGATCATCACTTCGTGTGGGTTTCTTAAAATTATAATGTCCACCACGAAAATAGGTATTTCTTCCTCTACCGCGGTCCCGACCTCGACCACGACCACGACCTCGACCACGGTTATTAAAATTCACAGCATTCACTTCAGGGAATGGTGTTGCTCCAGTTGGTCGGGATTCGTGATTTTTCATCAATAACTCGTTATTTTGTTCAGCAACGAGAAGACATGAGATAAGTTCATAATATTTTGCAAAACCCTTCTCTCGATATTGCTGCTGCAGGAGCATATTCGAGACATGAAAAGTGGAAAATGTCTTCTCTAACATATCAACATCAGTAATCTTTTCTCCGCATAATTTTAATTTTGAACTAATTCTGAAGAGTGCGGAATTATACTCACTTACTGATTTAAAGTCCTGCAACCTCAGGTGCATCCAATCATAACGAGCTTTTGGAAGAATAACTGTTTTTTGATGATCGTACCTTTCTTTCAAACCTTGCCATAGAACGTAGGGATTTTTTATTGTAAGATACTCCATTTTCAATCCCTCGTGAAGATGATGGCGAAGGAAGATCAGGGCTTTTGCTTTTTCTTGATTTGATGCATCATTTCCTTCTTTAATTGTTTCTCCAAGATTCATAGAATCTAAATGGACCTCAGCGTCAAGGACCCATGACAAGTAGTTATTTCCATTAATATCCAGGGCCGCAAATTCTAGCTTTGTAAGGTTTGCCATAATAACACTATCAAAATAATAATATATATTTATATTAGAAATTTAACATAAACCAAATGTGTAAAAAAAAAAACTTACCCATAAGACTTACCTTTAGCGGGAAAAATGATAGAGTCTCGTGCTGATAACGTGTTGTAAAATGAGAGGCGAAACCGGGCACCAAAACTTTACCAAAGTATATAATAATAATAATATATAATAATAATAATAATAATAATAATAATAATAATAATAATACAAGTGTTAAAATATAAATGGATTATATATAGATAATATAAATAAAAGAAAATGGAGATTTATGGCAAATTAAATAAACAAATAAATTAGAGAAAGTGGAAGAGAAAAGAGAGAATTGGAGAGTTTTTTTTACCAAAAATGCATATCTCATTTATCCAAAATGAACCACTATTTATAGGCAATTTGGAGAGCATGATGTGGTCCATTTGGACACCAATCTATGGCCTTTGTTGGACACATGGAGGACACTTTGGCTGTGGAGAAAAAACCACTTGGCATGGATATAAATGGGCATGTGGAATGGGCATTTACTTGTCATATTTACAATATGTTTGAATTATATCATTGCACATTTGCATGTAGTGGTTGAAACCCACTTATCATTTGAATTATAATATTAAAAAAATCATTTCAAAAAAAATTATAATATTAAAAAAAATATCTTTTTTGAAAACCATATATATCTGAATTATATCTTTTAAAGATATTTTATTTTAATAAAACTACAAATAGAAATATTTAATGTTTGACACATGCAAAATAGCAACCTATGCCCCTGATACTTTAAGAATATTAGGAAATCAAGCAACATCGGATGAGTCAAAATACTTGGTGCTTTCCAATATGCCTATAGGTACGTTTATTATTTCTTCTCCATTCTATTGGTTGCTTAATTCTCAAAATCCATATATTTTACCTAATTAAAAATCTTAATGTATTTGTGGTCTCTTATACTTTCTCATAGAATTCAAGATTCAACAAAATCTGTATGTTTGTTCTTTTTGCATATCCTACCTTTTCTTATGAAGGCTTCTTGTCCCTTTTCTTCAAAAGTAAAAATAAGAAATAATGTAAAAAAAATAAAAAATAAAAAAAAAGTTGGAATCAAGGTGGTTACATTATCCTAATACTTCATTTTTTTTGTAAATTGCTACAAAGAATAATAGGGTATTTGTTGCTTCTGAAATAAGGATCTTGCAAAATTCTTCCTGTCAAATAAACCTTTGTAAAGACTATAATGGGCAAATTTGGATCCAAATCGTTGTAGATGATAGAGTATTGATTTTTGTTTTAAGATTATGAACCGCCAAAATTAATAATGATGCCTGAAATAGATGCATCAAAATGGCAGTGATATTTTTCTCCATCGAGACAAAAATTTAATGCCCCAAAAACTAGATAATAAAGTATGTTTGACATATTGGCTCAATGTACTTCAGGTTAGTTTTATATATACTTCCACTCTGATATTTTATCAATCTTTAACACCATGTAAACAAGGAATTGTTAAATTTAAGTACAAACAGAGCCACAAAATTAAAGAAGTCCTAGATCTAATAAATGATATTCACAGAGAAGAAAAGTGAGAAAAAATGAAGGGAGAATATATTCTTTCATCTGAAAAAAACTGTTTTGTACCATGAGCATAAATACATGTGTGATAACTAAAGAATAATAACTTTCAACAACTAACAAAACTCATGATAACAGATGTAACAAAATAACAAAATCTCAACAAAAATCACAACTAAGGCATCATTTTAATTATATAAAATAATTGACTAAGATATCCTAATACTCCCTCTCATGTTGGGTTGTGAATATTCAAAATACCCAACTTGGATAGTAAGGAAAAAAACAAAGGAGCAACTAAGGCCTTTGTGAAGATATCAAAACTGTAGTTGAGAATGAGCTAGCATCAACTTAATAAACCTATCAACCACTTTGTCTTGAATAAAATGATAGTCTAGCTCGATGTGTTTTGTGCACTGATGTAAAGCTAGATTGGAAGCAATATGCACAACAGCTTGATTATCACAAAAAAAAAAAAAAAAAAAAAAAGAGTGGGTGGAGAAAAAGACACTTGCAAATCAGCAAGAAGATGGGTAAGCCAAACAAGCTCACAAGCAACCATTCCTAAGGCACGATACTCCGCTTCAGCTAAAGAACGAGAAATGGTTGTTTGTTCCTTCACTTTCTATGAAATTAAAGAGTCTCCAAGAAATACACAAAAGGCAGTAGTTGAATATCGAGTATCAAGACAAAAATCCCAATCGGCACTAGAAAAAGCATGAATTTTAAAGGAGGATGATGTTGGAAAAAATATACCTTAGCTTGGCCTGAAGATCCTTTAATATAATGCAAAAGATGGTGAGTTGCTGCCAAATAATCCTTAGTGGGGCGTGATATCGTCAAGTAAAGCAGCCGCTCAATTAATCACCTATAAATAAAAGGGTCGGTAAGTAAACCATCATCAGAAAAATGTAGTTTCACAAGGGGACCCATGGGCAAAGAAGTAGGTTTACACCCCAAGAAATCAACATTTTCTAGAAGTTGTAAAGCATAATGACATTGAAAGAGATATAGGTTGTTGCCAGATCGTGCTAGCTCAAGGTCAAGAAAGTACTTAAGATCTTCCGAGTCCTTTAGCTTAAAATGGTCATTTAAAAGACATTTTAAATCTTGAATACAAGAAACAAGGGTCAGTGATGATAATATCATCAACATACATAAGTAAGGCAATAAAGAAAGAACCAACACCACTAACAAATAGGGAATAGTCGGCTTTGGATTGTCAAAAATCAAAGGACAATACGACATGTGCAAACTTAGAATTTGGAGAAGATAATACTACTGGAAATCTCCTTTGATACAGAGGGATGGCCAAGATGGTTGTGCCACAAGCTAAAAGGTAATGAATGTGAACAAACACAAGCAAGAGTACGTGAATCGTTATTGATAGTAGAGGCATCAAGAATGTAAAGCCCACGAGAGATTCTACTCTTGTTAATCATTCTCAAAGTGGACTTGTCCTGGATGAGACAAGAATCATTAAGAAAGCATACAGAAATATCCATGTCCTTAACTAATGCAATAACGGAAATCAGATTGTACTGAAATCATGAATAAAAAGAACTATTTGTACTTATGGTTGGCAATGGGGTCGGGTGAGGACAAGGGACATTCCTCATCTCCATCCCCGTGTGGACATTTAGTCCCCATCCCCGCCCTCATCCCCGCCATTTGGAGTCAGGGACGAGGACGGGGACTCCCCGTTCAGGGAACAGGTCCCTGCAGGGATCCATCCCCCCATCCCAATTGAATCCCCTTTTAGGGTCTTTAGATTTCTCATTCAGATTTCTTTCCTTTTTCTAAAATGGAAAAAAAGAACAACACCTGTGTGATCTGGTGGTAGCAGCGGGCTGGTGGCGAACTGGCAACAACGGCGCTTGGCAGCAGCGATGGGTTGTAGCTCATGAGTGGCCTAGGAGTTTGATGAATGGAGACGGGAAAAGGAGAAGGGTGGGGTGCCATGAATGATGGGAGTTGGAGAGGGGTGGGGTGCCATCAATGTAAAGATTGGTCAAATTTAAACATGCATCAAGCTAAAGAAAAGTTTTCACAACTACAAATGAAATAGAAACATCAACTATTAACTAAAAAAGAGTAAGATTCGAATAACGATTACATCAAAGCTCTAAAAAGAATAACTTAGTTCATAATGAAAAACTAAACAAAACTATCTAAAAACAATATTAGAGTCAACAAGTAGGAAAAGAGAAGGAAAAAGTGAAAAGAGTACAAATTCAAGTGATTGCATGAGTTTCCAAATGTCGCTCTCGATCCATTCGGTAGCTCAAGTCCTCCAAAGTGGTGTATTAGCCTTGTTCTCCAGCTTCTGTCCTGAAAATCTCTGTTTTGAACCCTTAAAACGAACCAAACGATGGCTCCAGTACCGCAGCGCCTAGGCGCTAGGCTTCTGATTTTGATTATTCCACTGCAACGCTTAGGTGCCTAGGTGCTAGCCTTCTACCTTTTTTTTTTCACTTTTCATCTCTTGCATCTTCCAGAGCCTAGGCGCCATCCACCGACGCCTCAACACTCTGCACTCGAAAATTTTTTGCCTAAAATATCCTTTTTCTTTTCTCTCCAATTTCTACAAAAAGACACCAACAAGGAAAATAACCAAAAACAAACAAAAACCAAACAAAAATAGTCAATAAAAGGCCTCAAAAACTAACCATAAGCCCAAATACACCCCACTTTGCTATGCCTAAAAATGACTTATTATTAGCAAAATAGAATTGTCTAACAAAACAGATCTCATCGCAATAACTTGAACTTGGCAATTATTCAGCAGTGTGACAAAAGTACTAGAAATAAAATATAAAGAAACAAATGATGATCGACTGAAACATATATACGTAGAAGCACCCGAGTCCACAATCCAGCAATTAGGAGACTTAAAACTCGAATGAATGGACGAAAAAGTACCTGCAACATGTAAAGAGGAAGAAGATTCATTTTTGAGAGAGCTTGCATTAGTAGTCTCTTCAAAACAACTAATTGTCTCTGCAAAACATTTAACAAGTTTTGATATTGAGCAAAATTAAGGCTTTGAAGAGAATTATCCTGCACCCTTGGAGAACATAATTGACTTGAGGGTTTTTTGAAGGCTACAACATCACTGAAGAAAGTGTTATTAGAGGATGAAACTTGCCCAAAACATTGCGATTGATGCTTATATCAAGGAGGATATCTATGGAGTTTGTGACGTTTATCCAGAGTGTCCCTTGGATCCCAAAATGAGTGCAAATGGGACGTTCCTTATTTTTAATTGGATATCGTTGTGACTGTTGAACAACAAGGGCAATCGAAGCAGTAGATACTGAAATATTGACGAAGCATTGTTCTTCTTCTAATGGCAAAGGCTCCATCAGGAGAATTTTTACTCAAACTTGAGAGAACGAATTGTTGAGTCCTATAAAAAAGCTCATAACGTAAAATATTATATCTCGAAATATTTTATCCTCAGAAATTTGCATAGTCTCTGTCATGCTGATTTCTTTTGCAGATTCTCATTTCTAGCAGAGATACAAATTCTTCAATTGCAAAACTGAAGAAGAAAAGGTATATATAATGGGGAGATGGCTCCTTACTACATTTTTTCTTAATCATTTACTTTCATTCTTTAAACTTAACATTCACTTATATTTTTCAGGGGATGGTGGACACCCCCACTATTTACTGCTTGTATTGCATCTGCAAAGTACTTTTTTCAGCATGCTTCTAGGCAAAACACTCTTACACAAGCTCGTAGGAACATCTCTCGTCATTACGACATGGTATTCAATAGTTTCGATGTGTCCTTTTGCTCTTCTATTTTTCTTCCTTTTTAAGAAAGCTAAATAAGAAAATCCATTTGTCTTTAGATGGTAGAAAAGTTGAGGTTCTTGATCCTTCATTTGATATTTTTTATTTTCCTTTAGCTATTATAAATTTATTAGCATAAAGGAAGCTCAGATTTCATTGTTATTTTGCATCATTTTTCTGTTACTGACTGAAATATATCTGAATATAATCCTTTGTGTTTTAGAGCAATGAACTTTTTTCTCTATTCATGGATGATACAATGACATATTCATGTGCCATCTTTAAGGTTTGTTTATGAAACCATTTTCTCTCAACTTTTGATAATATATTGTTAAAAACTATGTGTAATTAGTTTTACCTTTTTTGTCTTGTTTCTGTTAACAGGGAGAGAATGAAGATTTGAGGGTTGCACAAATGAGAAAAATCTCTCTTCTCATAGAAAAGGTGATTCTCTAGCTACAATTTTAACCGCTGTTAACAAAAAAACATTCACTCTCATTAGCTATTATATTTTTTTGTATCTTAAATATTCTTAGGCAAGAATCAACCAAAATCATCATGTATTGGAAATTGGATGTGGTTGGGGTAGCCTAGCTATCGAAGTTGTCAAGCAAACCGGATGTCGTTATACTGGTATTACTTTATCTGAGGAACAACTAAAATATGCCGCGAAGATAGTTAAAGATGCCAATCTTTAGGTATAATTAACCATCTTGAATTGTTCTCTTCTTAGCAACTTTTTTTAAGGGGTGGGGGGATTTGAACTCCTAACCTCTTGTTCAAGTTGGCTTCTTTGCAACCATTGTTAATGAAAATATTATCTAATGAATCTTTGTGATATGGTTGTTACTTCTTATATCTAATTTTTACTTTGCTTCTTGGATCGCATAAGGCTTCTTCTTTGTGACTATCGAAATTTGCCTAGTACTAAAAAATATGACAGGATTATAGCATGGTGAGTTTGATTATATATGAAAGAAGTTATTTGCCATGGGTATGAATTAGTACAGTCATTATGACAGGATTATAGCATGGTGAGTTTGATTATATATGAAAGAAGTTATTTGCCATGGGTATGAATTAGTACTGTGATAATTCTCTTTTGTATGTTCCAGTGAGATGATAGAAGTTGTTGGCCATGAATTCATGGAAGACTTTTTTGGTTCATGTGAATCAGTATTAGCAGAAAATGGCCTTTTTGTTCTACAGGTTGGAAATTAAAGCTTGATTGTTATAGGCATTTGCATGGATCTTGTAACTCTATGTATGAAAATTAAGTTAAATGCAAACATGTCTTTGGTCTTATACTACTTTTGATTCTTTTTTAGTTCACATCAATACCCGATGAGCGTTATGACGAATACCGACTAAGTTCAGATTTTACAAAAGAATATATATTTCCAGGAGGATGTCTACCATCATTAAGTAGAGTAACAACTGCCATGGCTACAACATCAAGACTCTGGTAAGAACTTTTTAGAAGATTCATGGTGATTTCTCTCCTTTTTCTTCATTTTGGACAATATAAATAAAATTCCTTTTGCAGTGTGGAACAATTGGAAAACATTGGGATTCATTACCATCAAACGTTGAGGTGTTGGAGAAAGAATTTCTTGGAGAATAAGAGGTAAAGAGTTGATCTATTAATTACATCATTTACTGTCGAATAACAAGTAGTTGTGCTTGAATTTCAAAAGAACTAATAATTCTTTATTTCAGCAAAATTCTTCAACTTGGTTTTGATGAGAGTTTCATACGAACTTGGGAATACTATTTTGACTATTGTGCTGCTGGTTTAAAATCTCGCACCCTTGCCAATATATAATACTCATAATACCAAAGTTCAAATATCATCGTATACAAAGAATCTTACCAATTCAAATATAGTGAAAAAAATGTCTAATAATTTTGATTATACATTGAGTCTATGTCAAATAGATTGATTGGCTGCCCATGAATTTATTGAAATCCAAGAAAGTTGCTCAAATGTTAGGGCTATATACATATATAAATTATGTAATTGGCATTGAGCAGAAAATCATAATTGAATTTGATGTCAGATTGTATATTCAAGGCCTAGTAATGTTGCAGCATTCAGCAATCCATACCAAGGAATACCCTCAGCTTATTGAATTGATTTGATCATTCTTTAAGCTCAAAGGGGGCGTTTGGCGCACAGATTTGGAATCTTAAACCTGAAAATGTTAAATTTGAGAGGTTATGTCAAAGGATTTAGGTAGCCTGAGTTTAAGAAAAGTGTGTTTGGAGTGTAGGTTTAGGAAGTCTGTGTTTGGAGTGCAGTTTTAAGAAACATATTTAAAAATATTGGATTTGTGGAATCTTTAATTGTATTTAATCAATCGTTAGATTTTAGATTATTTTAAAATTTTCATTTTAATTATTTATTTTTGTTATTTTAATATATTCTTATTGTTCAAATATAACTAAATTCACAATTAAAATTGTTTCTTATATATATATTTTTTAATTTGACTAATTTAATTATGTTAAACAGGACTGAATTAAAAACAAAATACATTGAATAGGTTTTTCTTTTTAAAAAAAATTGAGTATGTCAAAAATAAAATATATATTATGACTAGGTTGAAATTGAATATCATACTTTTTTTACCTTGAATATGACTAACTTGTGAATTAAATACTTTTTTATATAGCTAATTTAAAATTAAATGTTATTTATTTTACTAATTTTATTTTAGTGAGTTTGTAATTCAAATTCAACTCAAATTCAATTATTTTTTCAAAGTTTTTAAAACCAATATTTCTTTCCGTCAATTTTGAAATTGAGATTTGACTAAAATTAGATTTTTTTTTTTTTTTGCATAATTTGATATTTTAATTTATTAACTTAATAAGCAAATGAACTTTATCTAATTTGTTATTCATTTGTTTTTAGATAACTAAGTTAAAAATAAAAACATTTATTTAGAGGTTCGATTCTAATGTCAATCAGTTTGTATTTGATTATTCGCCTTCTAGAGTTTGATTCAACAAATGGAAAAATAAGGACTAATTGTATTATTATTTGCAACAAGTAGAAAAAGAAAAAAATAAATATTTGTTAATATGACTAATTATCAATTATCAATTATTTATTTTACTCAGTTTTGAAATAAAATATCATATACTTTTGTTATTTTAACTAATTTGAAAATGATTTTTTTTTCATGTGCTGACTTAAAATTAATACTATTTTTTATTTTAATATTAGTATGTTCAAAATAAAATAATGTTTTTATCTTAAACTCAATTATTGGAAATTATATATTTTTTTACCAAATTATACTTTTAATCCCTAAAGTTTTATTTTAATTTTTATTTGGTGTTTGAATTTTTAAAAACAACATTTTTAGTTCTTTAAGTATAAAAAATGATTCTGATAAATATTCAAGTTAAATTGACTAACGAAAAAAATTAAAAGTTGTAGACAGCGTATTTGAAGTCATTGAGGAAGCCATTAGTATAAGCAAAGATAAAAAGAAAGATGAGAGACGGATGAAGAAGAAAAACGGGAAGAAAAAAAAAGGAAAAAGAGAGTAATTAAAAAGCTCCAAAGTAAGAAAAGGGAAGAGAGAGAAATAGTGATTAAACCATTATTATTGTAATTAAAATTATAATTAATTAATTTAAAAAAAAAACCATTTATTGTTCAACCCCCATGGGTTAGACTTTCTAAACCCTTTTTTCCTTACCAGAGTTGCTTGGGAGGCTAAGGACATGTTTGGTAGACAATTTGAAAACAGAATTTTGAAACAATATATTCAATGAAAACAGAGTTAGTATTTCATGTTTTCAAATATATGTTTGGTAGTAGAATTAGAAATTTGATTCTAATTTAAACAATTGTTTAAAATGTGTTTTATAATATATTTATAGACCATGGAAACGAGTTGTAATTGCAAAACTAAATATTTGGTTAAATATAAATAATTTATGAACATGTTTTTTGTTATAAATTTTGTATAATTATTATTTTACAATATCATATAATTTATAATCTATTACATTATACATATTTTAATTTAACAAAAATAAATTTAGTTATAACATGAAATCCTATATTTTAAAACTTGTCTTTTTTAATATAACTTTGCATTTTAAAATTTCAAATTCAAAATATGGATACAATGAAAACATAAAAATGTTATTTTTAAAATTTTCATTATTTGGATCACAAAATTCGAAAACAGTTTTTGAAAACACATATATCAAATGCATATTCATCGAACTCAATAAATCTGAAAACATAAAACAAGAACTCAAATTATCTATCAAACAGACCCTAATCCACCCAAGCTGAACCCTCCAAACAAACAACCCCAAAGTTCATCTGAAATTTAATTCATTTTGTGAATGAATAATTATTGTACTGACTTTTTTTTTTTCTTTTGACATATGTAGTGACTTTTGTTTTGACACAACTCTCTTCATCAATTGTCAAATAATTCAGCGCCAAAATAGTAAATTTTAGCAAACGCCTCCAAAAGTACAGACAAAAAATCATTGTACCTTCTGAATCCAATTTCTAAAGGAAGTGTAGAAGTTGAAAGTAGGGGGTCAAAGAAAAACCGAAAAATTGAGAAACCAAACCAAATCAAATCGATCCAATGATTTAGTTCAATATTTTTTATATAGCATTAGACATCTTGATTTTATATTTGAAACAACCAAATGTTTTCATTTGGTTCGGTTTTAATTTTAAAAAACCAATAAAAATGAATCGACCGAGGTTATATATACCCTTAAAAAACCCTAATTTCTCCATTCATTCTTTCTTTCTCAAACTGCATGCCTGCCTCTTCTTTCCTTTTCCAATCTTTGTTTCCCATCTTTGCCAGTCGCCATGGATCCTTGATTTAAAAAAGTGGGCCAAAGAAAAAAAGATAAAATCCCAACAAAGCCCAAAACTGAAAAACCAAACCGATTAGGAACCAAATCGATCGCCTTTATCCCTTATTGGACATTGGTTCAATTCTTGATTAACAAAAACCGATCGGTTCAATTCAATTCTCAATTAGGCCCAAAATCGAAGGAACCGAACCACCTTTCACCCCTTAAACAAAGTATGATGGCCCCCTTTTCTTTGATTTTTTTTAAAGATAAAATAGAGTGCATATACAATCTTACAGAATAAATATCAAGATTAGATTTGATATTGATAAATATTTTTTATACATCATAATAATATTGATAAAATATTAAATACATATCACCAACATAAAATATAAAGTTGAACATTTAAATTTTTAACTTATAAAAAAATATAAAATATTTATTTATCAATCGAATTAACTCATGAATTTCATCATTTTTTGCTTGAAAACATTACCAATGCCATTATTAATACAAAAAGAAATTAATTCCAACGGTAAAGTATGCAATTTTTTAAAATGAAAGAATTTAATGCTGCAAACCCACTACAAGATTAATTTTTGCCCGTGTACCAAAATGAAGGTTATTTATTTGCAATCTGCTTGATAAATATAATGGACGCTCCACAAAACACAGGTTTTGCAAGCCAAAAAGAAAAATTATAACTTCAATAACAAATTAAATGTTCCTGAGAAAAATAAGTGCTTCGACATTTCAACTTAAGATTCAAGCAATGAAACAAACAAAATCACCAAACTCTTTGGAACTTTTTCATCGAATCTCCAAAGAAAAAGTTGCAAGTTCAAAATATGCTCACTTTTCCTTCAACAAGATAAGCACATAAAAAAAAATAACTAGCATCTAGTAGAGAAAAAGACGTTCATTCGTCATCGGCCCGACTGCATCGAAAAATCATGTAAAAGTCTTCAAAGGAACAGAAAAAAGAATATCATTTTCACCTGATAGCTGTTCTAAAACCAAGTTCTTACAAACTGAACGTCAACCTCGAAGCAAAATGGCAAAGGAATATATTGAACCATCACTACTTTACCAACAGGAAAAGGTAAAAGCACAAGCATTCTATTTAGGCTAAAGCTACATAGATTACTATTAGCTAATTATTGAAAGAAGAGAAGGGGCTATGAAGTTTCACTTTATTTACTCTCAAACTTAATTGGAATCTGTTTCAACAAAGAACCTCAAATCATTACCTACTCAAAGTTAATACCAAGTAGCCTACATAACCAAATCTTGAAGGTATGGATTCAACTACCTTGAGAAGATTTACTATAAACTCATGACTTGCAATGCCAGAGATTTGGAGTACTTGATAGTGCTGGCAAGGCCTCGCAGAAGAACATATTCGGTTCCAGGGGTAAATTCATTATTTCAACCGATTAAAGGTCCTCGAGTTCCATAAATGCTGAACACACACATCCCCAACACGGTCCTTCACTACGAAGCCTGTGTGTCAGCCATGAGTGGACTCTCTTGACTCCACTTTTACAACTCCGGGCATCCCTCCTGTAACACAAGGGCAAATAGAGGGGGAAAATGATTATGCCATTGTTAAAGAGCCAACTACGACTATGATTAGGTCTAACCATACGAAGTGATCGACCCAGTAGCGAGGGCTCCAACACTATCATCTATCACTACAACTCTCTCTACACTACACCTTTGTATTCCTACTTGAAATGTAAAACAAAGAATGAAACACCTATCACCTAAATCTTCATATCGTCTACACCTGATGATCTAGAGGTCAAGAGGAAACAAAAAAATATCTGCATATAAGTAGCTATCAAACCATTGATAATGGGAAAAGGCCACAAATCATTACAGCTCAAACAATGTGAAAAGATGAGAATTGATTCCAAACAGCTAAATAGACATTCATAAAGAGATCAAATTTAACTACGTTCGGCAACAAAATACTAAATAACTGAAGCATCAAGTAAACTTCTAAAACAGCTACTTATTTTAGACTAGAAAAATTAATACTGCAAGCTACTTGGATTCAAGCAACCCCACCAGGCTCATTGTGTTCCAAATTGGGCCACCGCTTCAGTCAGCAACAAGAAAACTTTTTTATAATAAGCAACTCGAAAACATCGATCTCATAAAACAAACAGGGATACACAGAACATGGCAAGATCCAGTTCACTTTTGATCATCAAATTACTGTTGTTGGGCTTGTCGAGCTTGTCCACCAGCATAACCACCAGTATAACCTACTTGTCCTCCATCAGATCTCCATGCAGCGTTTCCATAACCAGTGTTTCCATTAGCATCCCCATAGCCATTACCCATGTAACCACCACTGTTCCCTTGTAATTCTCCCCCACTTGGAACACCCCCAACATTGCTATTTGAGGCACTACCAGAACGTGCTCCGGCTGTACCATAACCAGATTGACTCCCGTACGAGCCATCACCGCCACCATAACCATAACCTTGATTCCCAAACCCACCATATCCATAACCCTGATTGCCATACCCAGCAGCTCCACCAGGAGAGTGACCTGTGGGTGCAGATCCAGGTCCACCACTACCAGCTCCAGCATTGCCCCCAGGAGCACCACCCCAGGGAGCTGCATTCCCATAACCCATGGCCCCATACCCAGAGGGAGCTTGAGCTGACCATGAACTTCTAGGTCCACCTTGAGGACCACTTCCATAACCAGTATTAGCGACATTTGGGTTACCATAGGCTACAGCTGCAGGGGTACCATACCCAGTATTTGAACCACTGTAATTTCCATAACTACCGTATCCCATACCATTGGTTGATGAACCATAACCATACCCAGGATTATTATATCCAGAGGAACCATAAGGTGGGAACCCTCCGCTAGAGCCCTGAGATTGCATGTACCTATTGGAATCCATACGATTATCATATGAATTTGAATTGACACCACCAGATGACCCATAACTTTGATAACCACCACCGCCTGCACCACCACCCATTGAACGGCTGCCTGCACCTGGATTGGCATCTTTGGGAAGGGCACGCTTAACTTCTACTTGTTTACCATTCAAATCATGAAATGTCTTGTGCAAAACTCTGTCAACAGCTTCTTCAGTATCAAAAGAAATAAATCCAAATCCCCGTGGACGCCTAGTATTTTGATCATACATGACTACTACATCAGTTACATTGCCATAAGCCTCAAAGTATTCCTTAAACCCTTCTTCAGTCAATGTTGGAGGCAATCCCCCAACAAAAATTTTTTTGGTTCTCATATTTCCACCACCACCACCACCAGAGTTTCTAGTAGCATTAGAATTGCCTGCTCTGGCAGGGGTCTGCTGTTCCTCCCGTGATAAGGCCCTCTTGGCCTCAACCTAGAAAAGAATATAAATTACAAATGCTAAAAAGTTCTTCAAAAAAATGGATCTACAGAGAGGTAAAAATATTTCCCGAAGATAAGATAACAAAAGATAAAAAAAGTTACAGCAACGGTGTAAATACTAGTCTTGAAACAAAAACAGAGCTAACAACAAGTAACGGTTCCACTAATGAACTAGTAAAATTGCATCTCCAAAAAAGTACTGTTAACCAAAGAAAACTTCAGACAACAATTAACAGTTGAAGTCAACATATTCCTACCAACCCATTTCTGACGCATCAAGTTTATACTCTAGAATTAACTATCAAGAGGGTATACACAATCATATGAAATACGAATTGCTCCAGTAGATCATAGTGAAAACATAAACTATGCAGAAATGAAATTGCAGAATACAACCGACCCTTTTGTCAATACCTCCCCTCGTGAAAAAATAATGAACCAAACCAATAGATGTTGCACCAAAAACTACACGATGCAGAAAAGACAACACATGAACCAAAAGCTCAATAACGAGAGGTGCAGATGCATCAAATATGAGCTACCCTAAGAAATCAATAAACATCAGATATGTGACACCCAAAAGGGAACTATTTAGTGCCATTGTGGAATCAAAAACCCCCCAACAACTCGAATGAGGTATCCAGGCCAAATCAAAGGAACCCAAATGCTAATTATCAAGAACCAAGAAAGCCAAACAGAGACAAGATTCTCACGCACCGTTTTACCATCGATAGTGTGCTTATCCTGGAGAACTCGATCGAGGACAGAGGGATCTGCAAAGACGACGAATCCAAACCCTCTAGGTCTGCTAGTGATCTTATCCCTCATAACGACGGTATGCATCACTTCACCATAGCTGTTGAAGTGGTCCCTTAGCTTATCCTCCGAGGTCTCCCATGAAATCCCACCAATAAAAAGCTTCCCCTGATCCGAGTCCATTGCCCCTTTTTTTCCCCTCTTTCTCAAAAACCCCAAATGGAAAAATCGATTCACAGCTCGTCTTTCTTTCTCTCTGAAAATTGAATTTCGTTTGTGGGTTATGGATTTCGGAAGAGGGAAAGGGAGAGAGAAGAGGGTTTGTAGCCGACGGGGGCTTGAAGAGAGAAAGAGAGAGAGAAAATGGAAAGAGAGAGAGCGTTTTGGTGAATCTGGCGGTAATAAAAAAGGGTGCTTTTCGCTGAAGTAGTAGGGTTTGAGAGTGGAAGGTATGCGATTTGAACGGTCAGGATTGGTTTGATTGTGGAATAGTTGGATTTGTTTCGATGCAAGAAAATTGAATGAATGGTCTGGATTTCTTTTTGGCGTTAAGAAATGAACTGAGTAGTTAGTCACGTGATTGGCACGAGATAGAAACCCAATGACGTTAGAATGGAATCTAATGGGACTCATTGGAGGCCAATTATTGATGGGTTCTCATAATTAATATATATTTTTAAATATATATTTATGTATTTAATTTTTTATATTATATATATTAAAAAGGTGAAATTCTTCTAGTTCCAAACAAAAAAAAAGGTGAAATCCTTCTTGAATTTCATTTTCTAATATTCTTTCAGATATTAAACTAAAAAGTAGTGAAATTTTGAAAACCATTTTTCTATTCTTAAAAAGAAAAGAAAGGAAAAAATCAATTTTGACCATAAGTATTGTAATTTTTACTCTCGGTTCAATTTTTGCTAATTCGCCCACTAATTTTAATAAAAAAAACAATGCAAAAATCTTCATAAACTCATTAATTTTAATAAAATAAATTTTTGCATAAAAATAAGTTTGATCAATGCACAAATTAACCATTAAATAACTTTGTCAAAATTCATAAATTTCAACAAGAAAGTTGAGCTCTAATGTCATTTTTCTCTAAAATTTTATCAATTTTATATCATACATATGTTTTATAATTCATTGAGAGAAAACTTCTTTTAACTATATTTAGAGTGAGAACTTATTAGAAGGTTAAAATTGCAACCCTTCTTAAAATTTGAGGTTAAGATTACAACATTTATCTAAGTTTGAGGTGCAATTTGATGAAATTGAAAGTTTATGATAAAATTGATAAAACTTGACAAGTTTAGAAGTCAAAATTGATTTTTTTGAGAAAAAATGTTATTCTATCTTTATTTTTGAATTATTAAAAATTTGACTTATTAACTCATTTGAATGTCATATTTGATAAGACGAGGACACCGTACTTTTTACTCTTTGATAAAATAGATTACAAGCTTATAAAGTAGATAAAAGGCAAATAAAAAATGTGAGAGATTTTTTTAGCTGAAGCGTAAGAGTTAATAATAAATTAAGGTCATAATAACCCTTTTGTTTTTAAAAATTATACTTGTTTCTTTATAATTTTTTTTTTGATAAGTTTTTCATCTCTCTAAAAAATATATTTGAATTCTTAGCTAAATTCAAAAAAAAAAATCAAATTCTTAAATACTACTTTTTTATAGTTTTCAAATTTTGGCTTGGTTTTTAAAACATTTTTTAAAAGTAAAAAATAAAATAAAATAAAACTATAGGGAGTAATATTTATAAATTAAATTTTCAAAAACAAAAGACTAAAAATATCAAACTATGATTAGTATTCTCCTACTGTAATTTTTTTTAGTAAATTATGTTTAAAAAATATATAATTCATTAAAAGAAACTAATATTTTTGTTTAAAAAAATATTTTTTAGAATAGAAAAAATTACATGTTAAAATTTTAAGCTAGGCATTGCATCAAAATAATTGAATCATACATGAGATGTTCACCACATGTTCACGACAAGGTAAGGCCAGGATGGCTACCCCGTCCCCCATTTAATTCTCTGTTCCTGCAAAAAATTTCATTTTAATTTGTTTTGATGGATTCTCATATTTAATAAATACTTTTATATATATTTATTTTTTTATATTATATTATACATAAGAAAGATAAAATTCTTCTGTTGAATTATTAAAAATTGATTAATTAACTCGTTTGAATGTCATTTTTGATAAGGGAATTTGAAGTTATTACAATTTGTCAGTTCAGTTGTTTTGTTGTTCTTTTTTACCTTATAAGAAACAAGGTTTATTTTTTATTTTTATTTTTTGAGATTTAAGAAACAAGGTTTACAAGCTTATAAAGTGATAAAAGACAAGGGACAAATGTGTAAAAGATTTTTTTTAAAACAGGAGTTAATAATAAATTAAATCATTAGTATTTTCCTAATGTAATTTTTGTTAGAAAAAATGTTCTTTTAGTACATGTTAATTTTTTAATTTGGAGAGACCAATACAATTTTTGGCTAGGCGTTACATTAAAATAAGTGAGTATTTTAACAAATTCCATGCAACCAATTATCAATCAATACCACCAAAGTGAGCATATGTTAGTGGTAATTGGCATATATTCTCGACCAAGATGTTAGAGGTTCAAACCTCTCCCTCCAAATGTTGTTGAACTCAAAACAAAAAAAAAAAATCAAACACCATAAATAATGCCATGTGAAGTGAATATCTTCAAATACCACTATGTTCAATAATGTTTTATTTGTATGCATTGTTGTTATAATTATATCATATTAATAACATGAATTTTGTTTGACCAAATTAATGGTCAATTTATTTCTCATATTTCAAAGGATGAAACAACCTAAGCATAGCCCAATTAATTAACACATTATACATCCCGCCTTAAATTTAGTTGAAATTTATGTCTCCTAGTCTTTGTCTTTGTCAAAAAGGGAAAAAATGTTTGCATCCAAATAAAATAATGGAAATGGAAAACTGGTTCGATTTGATATTTAAGAATATGATCTACAATATTTAATCTAAATTTTTATTTTTAATTTTTTAGTGCAAATTTTCATTTATTATTAGTATCTAAAGTGAAGTTTATTGATCATATTTTATTTAATAAATTATTACATTCTATATGAAATTTCAAAATTATTTATTTATAATTAAAAATGAATAATTAAATCAAGTAATTAATATTTAAGTCAATTGTCATAAAAAATATTTAGGTTAACTTTGAACTTTCAAATGTTTAGATTTAATCTATGTACTTTCAATAAATCTTAAAATTAGTCTCTACCACCAATTTATAGTTAACTTTTTCAAACAAAATTTTGTCTCTATTGACCTTTCCTCTATCAATTTTAGAAAGATCTTGAATAAAATTATTACTTTTATTATATCAAATTCCATAAAAATTAGCTTAACAAACAATCAAGACTAATTTTAAAATTTATTGAAAGTATAAAGACTAAATTTGGACATTTGAGTGTTAAGACACTAAAATGAAATGAGTATCAAAGTAGACTAAAATATAAAATAATGTTCTAACCCAATATTTATTTTGATTAGTTATTGTGGGGTTTAAAATGTCAATGCCCCAATTATAACATGGGCTTAGGATGCCCAACCCAAACAATTTATAAAATGAAATAAGACAAAAAAAAAATGACAATTAAAAAGACAAGAAAACACTTAAAAATTGAAAAGAAAAAGAGAGATGGAGAAGACAAAAATGACATTCTACTCTTTTAATATTGAAGAATCTAATTCTATTTTTCTAATTTGTCCAAGGCTACAAGGAGCAATATTAGGAGCTGTGTTGAGAAATGTTTTGTATTTTTCTCTCTCCAACAAAATTGTGTAGGCACCCACTTGCTTGGCCCTGCCATTCATTACAAGCCCCAACGTTATTCTTACTTTTTCAAACTACTTTGGAGCCAAATGCGTTTTTTAAACTTCAACATTTCCTTTCCCTTCTTGCCTGGCTCCGTAACTGGACCATTCCCACCATAAACAACCAAATCTAACAGCATTACTCAGCTTCTGCAGGTACTGGATGGGGTGTTTTCTTGCTTGTTTTGGGTTTCATAAGCGTCGGAAAAAACGCCGATCGCCGGCCGATGGAGTCACAATTGGCGACCAAGTAATAAACTCATCTCTATGACTCTATCCTTCATCTGTATTCTCTTGTTTGATGGTTCCTTACATTACTGTCTATCTAAATCCTTTGGTAGATACATCTAAGCTATGAGCCTTTGGATTCCTCTCGTATTACATCTTGTGACACTTGTGACGAACTCGAGATTCAGAATTCTAAACCAAGGTGGGTGATGAATGCTTGTTAACTTTTTTTTTTTAAGTTCGACATGGAGAGGTGAGAATTTGAACTTTTAACTTCTTAGCTGAACGTATAATGTCTTTAACTAGATGAGTTATGCTCAAGTTGGCGTGGTTGTCGACTTTTGAAACCGGGTTTTGTTCTCTTTCCATGTTGACTTTGTTTAGTTCCCCATTGCCTTTGGTTTTGTTGTCAGGGATAGACCTAAGGAGCAGCCTTGGGTCAAAATCAGGAAGAAAGTTAGCTTTAATCTAAACGTCCAGACCTATGAACCTGTCCCAGATGATCACTATTTCCTGGACAGTGATGAAGAGGTAAAAACTGAAGAACATTGCCCAGAAGCAACAGCTAGAACTGATTCTACTTCACTCCCAGACAAGGAGATTACACCCTCGAATTCAGGAAATTACCCTCAAAATCACAGATACCAGAATTGTGTGGATTCTTATGACGATGAAGATGATTTTTCATATGGTGAAAGTGATTTGGAAGATTGTGAAATTGATGAAGATCATGAGGAAAGCAATGATGAGTTTAGATCTTGTGAATTGGAAACTAATACTGTAGAGAGGAGCCAACAAGTTCATTCTGTACTAAAACCAGTAGAAAATCTTACTCAATGGAGGACGGCTAAAACAAAAGCAGGGACAGTCACTAAGCATCAGATGGAAAACAAGATTAAGACACCAGAGCAGCCACAATCTCCAGTATTTTTCAGTTCAACTCCATCGCCATTGAAGTCGAGATCAAATTCAAGGTTACCTGATACTCAAATGCAAGAAAACCTGGTGCATTCAAGCCTCTCAGATTGGTTGTCTTGACTGCATAAAGGCTAATCAGTTGTTGGATTCAAGGGGAATCATGCAGAAAAGAAGCTAGAACATAAACTTCATGAAAACAATAAAGATTGAAAAATCTCTCTCTTATCTTTTGTGTAGCAAAGAGAAACTCAGAATGAAAGAAAATCGTGGCATTGATCGATCAAACTCCCTGGTTTGCTTCCGTAGGAGTGTGACACACTGGTTTGTGTTGAAGTTTTTTATTTTTTATTTTTTATGACATTGTGGCATATGGTGTCGTTTGGTAAATTTGTTGATTCATGAAGATGTAAGTTTGCTTTCTGTTGTTTCTGCATGCTGTTTCCACAGGATATCGCAAAAGACAAAATTGTTTGATCAAAGAACATGTTGAAGAGTTGCCTTACAGACCTAAATCTTGGTTATCCATGTATTTTGAACACTGGACTAACAGAAAGGAGTTGATTGAGAAGCAAATAGGAACAAATTGACATATTTTCAATCTTTTCTATTCCTACCAAAGACCTATAGAAACTAGAAATCTAGCCCCATTAGAAACTCCTCTTTTGTTTGTCAAGTTTGAATTTTGGACTGGGATTCCATAACAGTTAAGTTAATGCTGCAGATTTAAGAAGGAAAAAGGGACTTTCTACATTACCAGACAATTTCTGCATTGTAGAAAAGGATCAACAGCTCTATTCGTAGAGATATTATACAAAAAATAAAAACAAGACCATTCTTATCCGGTTTTGTTCTGGAAAAAATTCATGCAGTAAGTTCATGATAGAAATTGTATTGAAGACTCACCTTTAAATTCCAAAGGAAGCTAAACGCTAGATGCTGCTGCAGTTGTAGATGTCAAACCTACTCCAAAATGGGATGGAAGGTTAGAAAATAACTGCAGATACAAAGATAGAAAAACAAAGTGAATGAACAAATATTTGCTCTGTTTGAGCTACAATTTCGTTAGATTCCTGTCACACCAAATAATTTAAGATCCACCAACCAAATGAACAGCAAGCAAGCATTGAATCCCAAAATTGCATAATGGAAAAAAAAACCAGCAATTTAGCTACTCTAAGCAACACATAATGAGAAAATCAATGAACAAAATTAGAATGATCTAAAACCAGAGAAATAAAACAAAATTCCCATCCGAAAGAAATAAAAGAAGGTCATTTTTTAACCTAATTTTTGCAAAACAAAAAAGATGTGCTGCAAGAAGATAACATAAAAAGAATCCGAAAAGTAAGAAAAAGAAAACGATAACAGTGAATATAAAACCCCATCAGTGGATTCGAATACCATTGCTGCCTCATTGAAGCGTTCAATGAAGTGATGCAGCCCCTTTGCCAACCAAAAATGGAAACTAGAAAGGACTGGGAGCTGGAGAACATATTTAACAAGGAATTTTTTTAGAATATATTTTATTAGGCTCTAATTTCTGTGTTTATTATTATTATTATTATTATTCATTTTGTTAAGATTCTTTTTCTTTTTTTTTATGAATTTTGTTGAGATTCTCTAGTTGACCAACCTATTTTATATATTTTTTTCCTTCAATATTTCTCTCTTTTTTTTTCACTTTCTGTTGAATTTTTTTCTTTTTTATTTCTATTTAAAATCTTTACATTGTTCTTCTCCTTTCTGTTTTTTTTTTCTGATTAGTAAGCCTTTTTTTAAAAAATTTTAAAATATATATATATGATCGTTGTTAAACTAATTTGAATAAATTATTTAGTTGACAATAGAATGACATTTAAAATGTACATTAAAACAAGAACACTATCCACGAGAGAAGTGGAAGTTTAAATTCAAATAAATTTTTCATTAAAATCAACTGTTTCCCATTTCAAAAAGTTGATTATAATAAAGAAACACAATTTTATGCTGCTGACAATGGTTGGATTTTAGTAAATGGATTCAATCTTGAATTCTATTAAGATATACTTTATGCAAAGTATGCTTATAATAAAGCACATCAATTTTTGGACAATCATTGATCATTCCATGATTCTTTTTCATTTCTAATCAGTTCACGCAGTATAATTTCTTCTTCGTTTCATTAGATTTTCTAAATAAAATCTAGGGTAATTTAAAAAAAAAAAAAAAGAGAGAATGAAATCAACATTTACTTACTAAGTATTTTTCTTCATCGCTCAGTTTTATGTGCAAATAAAAATAAAAATAAAAATAATAAAAAAAAATGGAAGAGTGAAGTGACTAAATTTTAGAGAAGAAAACAAAAGTGTTAGTCTAGTCAAATGAAAATCTCAACCAAAGTGAAAAAAGAAAAATATTGAAATTTGACGAAATAAAAAATAGGTTGGTCAACGACAGAATCTTAACAAAATGAATAATAAGAATTAAAAAAAAAAAAAAAAAAAAAAAAAAAAAAAAAAAAAAAACAGAAAGAGAAGAACCGATTGTGTTATCTGAAAATTTAAAAAAAAAAAAAAATTAACTAGGTTGGTTAACGAGTTGTTAACCAGCCACACGTGCATCAAATTGGGGGAGAGATACACTGGACTGGCCTCCGCCAATAATTTCTCCAAATTTAGTGGTTTAACTTTAGATTTGTGTCTATTTAGTCTCTCAATTTAAAAGATGTCTAATAAGTTCTTGAATTTTATCAAACGAAAAAAGACGACGTTATCAAACGGGCCCTATGAGTCTATATTTGGTCCCTAAACAGTTTCTTAAAATTTTGTGTCTAATAGATCATTGACTTATTAGGCATTTTTTTTTTAAATTCACGAACCTACTAGACACAAAAAAGTTGAAAGTTTAGGATTTGATTTTATATCTAATAGATCAGTTAATTGTAAAAAAATTCAAATATGTTAGGAATCCATTAGACAAAATTGAAAATTGAAGGAATTAATAGACATTTTTAAAGTTTAGAAACTTATTAGACACAAAATTGAAAGTTTAAGACTTATTAGACACTTTCAAACCTAACAGTTCTGTAATTAAATCATTTCATTTGTACGAGACTATATTACAAAAATACTCATGAACTTTGACATTTGTTTCAAAAGTTACAATATTAGCTTCGACCATGGTCGAAAAATTTAGGGGTTGGGGCTTTCTCAAGCTAACAATAGTGATTCTTCTCTTCACTCTTCGTCAAACTTTAGATGATTAGAGTTAGGGTTAAATCGATTGTGAGGGAAGAGGAGGAGAAGACAAACTCTTGCTTCTGGGTTAGCGTTAAGACGAAGACCGACATAGAAATTGTGTGGATACATTTTTTTTTCTATTTTTTTCCATTCCTTTTCCCTCACTTTTCTTTCCTGACATTGACAACGATTACAATTTTTTTTCCCATTATTTTTCTTTTCTACCTCCATAATCAAGAGAAGAAAAACAAATGCTTCCGATTTCCATTTCAAAATCTCTCCTGTTATGTGTTCACACAAGATTCCAAAAAAATATTTAATATATGTAATTGAACTTGAATTTGTATTCATTTGTGCAGTGAAATACGAATTTTTAATGTTTACCTTTTGATTGTTTCTCTCTCAAATGCAAATTTATCTCGAAATGTACATTTGTCTCCAAGGTTTTCTAGCCTGTTTTCAATGTTGAACTCGAAGTCTTATGATCTTCAAGTCTTTAGCTCAGAAAGTCTGTAGAGGAGTTTTCTCTAAATTCTTTTTGAATTTTTTGAACAAAAATACCTCTACTATTTATAGAGCTTATATCGTGGGTTTGAACTTTGATGACTTTTGGAGCCAACCATTTGAATTTGGGCTTTGTGAGGCTAACTCTTCAGTCTTGAACTTTGTTGGCTTTGGCCTAACTCTTTGAGTTTCAGTTGTTTTGTTGGTTTTGGACTTGCATCAAGCCAAATTATTAATTAATGAACTTTTTTGGGTTTATTCAAATTTGGGCCAAATACCAAGTTAGGTAAGCTTACTTGATCAAATGCTATGATAAGAATTTATAATTAGTCCCAAATTTAGTAATATAGAATTTTGTCAACAATGACGTAAAGATTTGTAGTTAGCTGAAAGTTCTCATTCCACCGCTTTTCAATTTATGCACAGTATGCCTGGGTGAATCTCAAAAAACATAAAACATAATTTGAAATCAAAATGCAAGATATTTGTTCTGATTTTGACTTTGTCAATTTAATCAAAATATGAATTTAATTTAAAAGTTTGATTTTTTTTTATTTGACACTTTTTTATGTTAATTAATCAAAATATACCCAAATTTTGATTTGGATAAAATTGACTTTGAATAGAATTTGAATTCTACTCAGATCTCGGCTTGAGATATCCAAATTTTGAACATTGAACATTGAACTAACAGGAGGTGTTCTTAAAGGAGTTGATCGAGAAGCAAACAGTAACAAATCAACATATTTTCAATCTTTTCTAAAACATAATTCCTAACAAAGATCCTGTTCATTATCCATACAAACTAGATATATCTTGCCACATTAGAAACTTCTCTTTTGATTGTCTTGTCATAAAGTTTGAATTTTGGACCGTCTAACACAATATAACTTGAGATTCCATAACAGTTAACACTGCAGATTTAAGAAGGAAAAAAGGAATTAAAAAAAAAAACAGAGAGAGAGTACCAGACAATTTCTGCATTGTAGAAAAGGATCAACAGCTCTATTCTTATACATAAAATAAGAACAGTATCATTCTTATCTGCTTTTGTCCTGGAAAAGTTCCATGCACTTTAGATATGACAACATCTAAATAAGCTCATGATAGAAACTGTATTGGAAGTCAATATAATGCTGCTGCAGTTCTAGATCTCAAACCTACTCCAAATGGGATGGAATGGAAGGTTAGAAAATCAGAGTTAGCCTAATGACACTCTCTAGGCACTTCATTTACATTACAGTACACGTACAGGCATTTGATTCCTCGTCTTCCGACTCGCTTACATAACTGCAGGCACAACGATGAAATGCTTTTTGTTGGTGAGGTTATATTAAAAAGCATATTTTCTACTTAGTATGCAGATATTCATTACTTTCTCCAATCTATTTCAGTACTATATCAGCTTAATAGCAAGTATCTGCCATCACAAAAGTTCTTCCAAAGCACGAAGGCACCATAAGCTTAAGGCCCGTTGAAGTTCCATTTTCAAAAACAGAAAACCGAAAACAAAATGGTTATCAAACGGAACCTAAGCTTAACAAATTTGTTTATTTGATGAAGACTGTAAGGCAAAACTTGGAATCAAGATAATTGCAAATTACACCTTCTTGTTTGCTTATTTTTCCAAATTACAAGGCCTAGTATCTTAAAAATGTTCTCAAACATCATTGCAAATGCACAGGTCATACTTTCTTCTTATTAGTTTTAGTGGAATTGGTACACATGGTAAGAACTAATATCATATGCTAATGCTAATTCCATTAAAAATAAGATGTGGTTCGAAACTATTTCTAAAACATAGAGGCACAATTTGAAGATATCCATCTAAACTATTTATACACTCTTTCAAACTGTCAAGTAAAAAAGTGAAAGGACAGAGAGATCACATTACCTTGATTCAAACACCATTACCTCTGTTAACTTTCGTCCATTGTTATCATTCCACTGCACTTTTCGCCTCGGTTTTTCCAGTTTCTTTGAAAGCCCACCTCGAAGAGATGCCAATAATGCTATTGATTCACTGTTGCCGACATGATCCTCAACCTTCTCGAAGCCTAAAGAACCAAGATGTCTATTCACAGCCATTAACGTCTTTGGCAGCTTTTCCCATCCACAAATTACTTCAAGCAAAGCTGCCAATCAGCTTTGACAGAAAACAGACGGATGGATAGAATTTTTGCAGAAAGTTAAAGAGGATTTCTTGAGGGGAAAAAGAAAATCAAGTCATCAGAATGCCATAAATCCAATATTTCACCAAACCCTGACCCTAAAAGTCCAATTTCTACTCGTCATAGCCGGTCGCAGAGATCAATGTTCACTTCTCTGATCAAATCAGGAATTTTCAATATAAAAAATAAACGCCATATATATTGGAAGAAAAAGAACAAAACGAAATTCAAACGAAAAAAAATCAACAACTGGGATTTTCCAAGAAAGTGACAGAATAATATAGCTCAGGACGAACTACGAAACAAACAAGTACCAATAAACTTTAGAAATCCAAGAAGGAGGTTATAGGGTAACGTAAAACAAATAATGAATCAAACGGTTTCGAAACAGACAAATTAAGAGGATCAAATTCAGAGAATAACCGTTTCAATCGAATGAAAAACGATGTCCGGTAAGTTTTAGGTAATCAACTCTGCGTTGGCCGGCAGATTCAACCGCTGAAACCTAATCGGACAGTTAAGCCGGCGGGACGGTGTACTTACGTCCTGAACGGACACCGGCCGGCTGATATTCGCCGGTAGAGTTGCCGGCGACGACGGCGATAAAGATGAATTTTACTGAGCCCATTTGGCTCTATGACCGGTTTATTTATTTTCAGGAAAACATTTTGAATCGGGTTAATCGAACGCTGGGGTGTATGGGGAACTCAGGCTGGGTTGTGTCGTGTGTTGCGTAATTTTTGTGCAATATCACAAGTACGGATGAAGTTTTAATATAGTAAAAAAGGATTCGAGTATCATTTTTAAGATTGATTTTTTAATCACTTACGTACTATGAATATTACCACTCAATTGTATTTAGATAACAAAATTGAACGATAAATTCAAGATTTAAATATAACAATTCTAATAAATATTGAAACAATCAAATGAGAGAATACCATAAAAAGTTAATTTCACCTATTAGAGTGAAATAATTAAATTACTTAAATATTCAAGATTGATCATGCAATTATTTCATAAGTCTAGAAGTCTTTTATCATGAATTCCTCTCTCAAATTTACTCAATTCTTATGCAATATGACAAAACCTACATTTCTTATGATTTTTAACATTATGCATAACATTAAGTTCTTTCATTAACAACTTCAAAAGAAACCCTAATCATTATCATGTTAGAACTACTTTTAGTCATGCAATCAAGATTTAGGCTAAATTACATTTTCCAAGAATGAATTTAGACCAACCCAACATTTAATCTATGATCACGAGACTAAAAGCATTACGAATATAAAAGCATGAATGACATAAATGACAATCAATCATGAAATTTAAATAATTAAAACATAAGGTATAATGGTTACATCAATCCCTATAATAAAAAGAGAGTTTAGTCACTCATGTTCACTATCACAAAATCTAAACTCTTAAACAACATCAAATTACTAAATAAAAGGAAAAAAGAGAAAAACTATACTGGTGTGTTGATCTTTTGTCTCTCCTTCTCCTTCTTCCCCACACACATTTCTAGAACCGGACCAACCCCCATGTTCTCTTCCCAGCGTAAACTAGTTATCCTCAATAGAACCATTTACTTTCTTCTGTTAATGGCCTTGAATGACAGGAGAATAGGAATCCTTCCTTTTTTTCTTTTTATATATTTTTTGTTTCTATATATCCCTATGCCCCCACCCACATGTATTACCCCTCCATCATGAATGAAACAATTTCTTCTTCCTACACGATTTATTATTTATCTTGGTAGATCTGTTCATTTTAACATTTTATTTGACTACACAGACATGAGTATGTCCATATTTTGGATTGACAACATAATAGTGTTCAACAAGTATAGCGTGAATAACAAATGCATGATTTCTAACAAAAAAAAAATGCATGCAGAACAATATATCAATATCTATTCATTTTGTGTATATATCGATTTCAATCACGATACAAGACCTTATGTATAATATCCAGTAATAAAATTGAACACGTGGAAGACAGAGAAATGGTAAATCCTGAAAAGTTCCAATAAAGGTGTTGTATGATATTGTCCACTTTGGACATAAATCCTCATGGCTTTACTTTTAGTTCTCCCAAAAGGTCTCGTACCAATGGAGATAATTGTCCTCACTTATATATCCATGATCACTCTCTTCTCTAGCCAACGTGGGACATTTGTTTGCACTCCTAATAGATAATAATTAGAGAATAGTTAATTAAAACTAACTAAATATCATTTTACCTTCTTTTTAATATATGTATTTTACCTATATTACTACAACAAGAAATTTAAAAAATAATAGAAACAATAAATATAATTTTAAATCAATAGTAATATAAGTAGAGGAATTGAAATGAGGTTAGTCGACATGATAGATATCATTTTTTTTAATTAAGTAACAATATTTCATACCTATTTAATTATAAAGGATCTAATTAAGCTAAAAAAAAATTCTTATTAACCAATTTGAATAATTTCCATCCAAATTTTCATATTTTCCATCATTTTTTTTCAAGATTTCCATCGATATCGACATTTCTATAGGATTATCCTTCATATTTTTAAATATGATGACTAAGAAGAGTCCATTATAGCCTAATTAAACCACAATTAAATTTTCATTAACTAATTCAAAGGATTTCCATCCATTTTCATAATTTCTATTATTTTTTTTGAAATTTCTGTCGATATCGTTATTGTGAACATTGAATAAGACCACTGTTGTAGGAAGCCAAATGCAAAGAGCCATTAGAGAGATATTTTTAATGAAGTTGACAAAAAACACTTCAGTTTGTCTAAAGCTAAGGAAAGAAAAAGAAAAAGAAATGGGTCTTAAAAAAGAAGACACAAAGATCAAGCATGTAGACAGCAAAATGAAACTGCGTTCATTAATGAAAGGGTTGGAGCAGAGATCAATTCGTCTTTTCTTTTTCGAGAATCAATATTCTTTTTGTTACTTTTTGTTTGAATGTTTTCGTTACCCCTTTAAGCAAACAAAGAAGGTACATGTATAAAAATCAAAATGTTGCACAACCAAAATACAAAAGGAAAAATCAATATATAAAAAAAGGAAAAAAAAAATGAAAACTTAATCTATAGTTTGCCACAATGGAGAAACTTTTTATGTCATATTAGATTACATGAGATTCCATCTCAAAACCAATTGGTAATGGGAGGAGTAGCTCAGTATTTTATAAATTGTGAGATCTCTCTTCATCTTTCAGATGTGGGATCCTCAACATTTACCCTTTCATTTTAAACTATATGCCAATTTTATCCTTTTATAATTTTAAAAAAAAAATGGTTATTTTTAGGTTTCTCAATTCTTCAACTGTTATGTTTCCATTGAACTTCTTGAAAATGAATTTAGTAGTGAAAATCCATTGAACTTCCTAGACTGTTACATTTCTCCAACATCAAAGCACACTCTTACATTTCTCAATTCTTCAACTACCTCCCTTTTTCTATCTAAATATCTATTTTCTTCTTGCCTACAACAAAAAGCCATAGCAAGAAGGTTATTTCTCTCACAAGTCATATTGGCTATATTTGGCTTGTGTGGAGAAAGATACCATCGAAAATTTGAAATGATCAATCTGATGATGAAGCTCTTGATTTGTCATGTAATCGTTGTCGGCTACTACGACAAAGGATTGAAGCATTCACAGTCACAAAGCCGAAGATGTTCTCGCCTTCTCCAGATCTGTCAATAAAATTAATTCATACTCTAGAATGAATGAAGATCGCCTTCTCCAGACGAAGCCTCGCGCTGCTGCTCTTGGGCCTACTCAGCAACGACAGCCGAAGAAGAATGAAGAGATTGAATCATGAAGAAGTGGGCTCGGTGGGCAATTTGTGTGGCTACGACAGAACAAATATGGATGAGGGAAAAAGAACGTGGGTATGCATATGTGTTGAAAGATAATTTGTAATTTCCTATGTTATGTGAATGGGTACTTATGAGTTCCAATGAGATGACTTTGTGTCATTAAGAGTCTCATTGGAATAGATAAGAATTCATTAAGTGCATGTATTTTCCTAGATAGATATTTCCTAGGACATTTATGTCATCGGCTATCTTGAATGTTCCTAAACACTTATAAATTCAGGTGTTCTCAACCCTTGTAAGCAAGTCAAGCAATCAAGCTCCAATTGAGCAAAGTACCATAGCACTCAATCAAAAGAAGTTTCTCTCCATATCTTCTCTTCATTCTAAAATATTGCCTATTTTCTTTCATTGCCTCTAACAGTATGTTGAGGTTGAGGTGTGCGGCCGAGGGATAGAGAAAGGGTGGGAGAAATAAGGAAAAAAAATGGAAGTAGATAAAGAAGGAATGTTAGGGTTTAGTTTTTTTTTTCCTTTAATATATAATACATATATGAAAAAGTTATTTATTTATTATCATTTTTTTTATAATGAAGGTAATTAAGGAAAGTAGAGTTTTTTTTTTTTTTTTTTTTAAATGTAAGGAGAGTAGAGGTTTTTTTTTTTCTTCTTCTTTTGAGTTCAAGGAGAGTAAAGTTATTGATATAATTGTAAAACTATTATTTTCATTTCATTTCTCATGTACAAATTAGAAAATTTTCTCTACTAATTTGAAGTGTATTAAAATTCATTAGGTTGCACCTTCAGAAAAATCTTCAATAAGTAAATAAATTTAGAGTAAGTAATTGTGTATTATTAAGATATAATCAAGTAAGGTATATGGCCGGACCAAGAGGCAAGGTATTCGAAGCCTCCCACTTTATATGTAATTGAACCATATATATAAAAGAAAAATATATAATGAATTAAATAAAAATATGTGGATATTTTTATTATTTTTATTTATTTTACATAACTTTTTACTTTTGATTATAATACGCTTTCAATCTGTTACACATTTGTCCATTTCCGTATTCATTCTAATTAACCTCACAAAATACATATATAATTGCTACTTTTAAAAAAAATATTTATTATATTCTAAAATGATTTTTTTTCATAAAATTATAATTGTATTTACTTTCATACTACGTAATTAAGATTAATGAAGTTTGAATAATATTTATTTATTTCTTAAATCAATATGAAACAAGGCATGCATAATTCCCATTTTTAAAATATATTGTACTTTAAAATTAATTTTCACATAAATTGTGTTTAAAATTAATTTTCACATAAATTGTGTTTGTTTCTAAATTCATGTTGTATAATTAGAAATGTTTTATTTTTACCAACTTTTAAAACTTTATGGTCATAAAATAGAGTTTAAATAATATTTGTTTATTACGTAAATAAAAATTTTACAAACAATTATATACTATTTTTTAAACTTTAAATTTAAACTTCAACATTCCACATAGCATGTGTATAAAAAGGGGAAAAAAGTTTTAATTAACGAACATAAAAACATCTCTCTTTTTTCAATATAAATATATGAATGTTGAGAATATATTGAATAAGATTATGGTCGGCCCGGTCTAAGACATTTTAAAGGCCGGCCTAAATACCCCATAAGATTACATTACCTTATTCAAATACCTATACCTTTCATATTTCACTATACTTTTTGCCTCGGTTTTTCCATTGATCCACTATTGCCTTTTCCACTAACACAACCTTCATAAGCATAGAGATGAAGAATAAAGTGAATCAACATCATATATGCAAGAAAGCTAGAATGTCCTTTAAATTGTAATTTCAAGGTTATTGTTATCAATAGGAATTTGATGGTAAATATCATTTCAAATGCGTACAAAGAATGTACATATATTTTCCTTTTCTTACTTTTTGTTTGAATATTTTCGTTAAAGCAAACAAGGAATGTACATTTATTTTCGTTTTCTTACTTTTTGTTTGAATCTTTTTGTTAATTTCTTAAGCATACACCTTTTTGTTAATCCTTTAAGCATACATCTATTTTTTTTCTTAGTTTTTGTTTGATTCTTTTCATTAACCTCTCAGGAGAGGTGACCACAACATTTTAACTCTGAGAAACCATTTGGCACAAAAGACTTGAGAAACTTAATATATATAATAGCGTGTTGACAACTAATATGTTATTCTAAAGTCCTAAGTTTTCTAATCTTGAGTTCCAGTTTTTGTCACAAACATGATGCACTAGAAGAGTTTCTGAAAACATATCCTTCTGCAACAACAGAAATCCTTGGAGAAAAAATTGAGAAAAACAAAGCGAAAACTTCTAAAATGAAAATTTGAGGAAAAATAAAAGTCACATTACCTTGATTCAAATACTTATACCTTTCATATTTCACTACACTTTTTGCCTCGATTTTTTCATTGATCTACTATTGCCATTTCCACTAACATATCCTAGATGCGTATAAAGAATGTACATCTATTTTCTTTTTCTTAGTTTTTGTTTGAATCTTTTTGAAATACTTAAAGATTTTTTAAAATGGAATTAAATTTGTTATGCCATCAATTTTTTAAAAGTATTTACTAAAGATTTTTTTTGTATATTTGTATGTGTGTGTACAAGTAAAAAATTAACTAAATTCTAAATGTATAACCTACTAAAAATTAAACTAATATATATATATATATATATATATATATATATACAAAATTCAAAAATGAAATTAAACTCAAGAGCAACTGGTCTCAAACATCTCTCTGTATGTACAAAATTCAAAAATGAAATTAAACTCAAGAGCAGCCGCTTACAGGTCTCGAACCCGAGTACCCCTTTTAACCAACCAACCAAGCAATTATTTCATTATTTAGTATGAAAAAACCTTCAAATATACAAGTCATAATGTCAGGGGGCACATGTCCCTCTCGAACATACTCTGAGAAATCATTTGGCACAAAAGACTTGAGAAACTTCTTTTGGCACAAAAATTAAGAGGTGAATTTTTTTTTCCTTTTTTTTGTTTGAAACAAAAATTTCATTCACAACCCAGAAAAAGGAAAATGTAACCAAAAGGTCAGTAAGGTAGAAATCCTTGGTTCACAAAACAGTACACATAGCAACCCTCATCTAGTAGATCTAAAAGCTACTAAAATTACAACAAAATGAATGGAGGCTGCTCCAATTAGAAGCCATAGGGATAAGGAAATTGTTGGTTCCATTTGTGCATTTGTTAATAACCACTTTCCAAACAGTATTGGAAAACAGTCAGATTTTTCAAGATGCTTCCCTCTTTTCTCAAAACTTCACCATACCAAATCAATCATATAAACTTTAGGTGCACTAACCCTTTTACACTTGAGAATCTACTCCTAAGGAATGTAAACAAATGTATGTTCAACCAATCACTCTAATATTCAGATTTTGGAAAATCTCTGACAATCACCTACCATGAGCAGGTTTTCGAAGAAATCCACAGAACTTTTCGCAATATCCTCATCTGAAACTTAGAATTATGTCATTTCTATCCATTTAAAAGAGACCAGGATCCTTGTTCCCTCCTTTAGCAAGATTGCTTTGGAAATTTTGGCCTACATTCAGCCATCCAATTCAATAAGCATTACAAGACTTAGACTTGCAATCGTTGCTATAATCCAGTAAGTTAGCTTGATCAGCCACGCTAATTTCGATCAACCGAGTTTCTCATCAAACATACAACTTTACAGCTATGTATTCTACTTTTGGGATTGAATTCCAGAAACATTATTGGCGACTCAAAACATAGTGTATATAGTCATAATAAAAATAAACTAGGACAGTCAATACAGTCTTGGTCTTTCTAGAAGATCATTTACAAGTAAAGAGCAGCAACAAATCAAGGCCACGAACAGAACATGAGCTGAAATCAAACTATTTGGATTAAATGAGAGATGCAAACTTTGGATGTGGAATAAGCTTAGATCAAGTTAACTTCTATAGCAAATATAACATACTAAACCAAATAATTGTCAAAAAATAATCTAACCCTTTTAATTAAGTTCAAATTTCTCAACACAGTTGTTGAGAAACACATTAATGTTCCTCCCATTATACCTTATGCAACAAAATTCGGACTTAGAAACACAGCAGAAACAATTGCAGCTATCCATCGGAGGCCATCGTTATGCCGATAGCCAGATGAAGACTTTCTTCATACAGACGCTCACCAGGCACAGCCAAAATCAAAATTTAGATTGGTTACTAGAGATGGACACTGTCTTTTTTCATTTCTACAGCCATATGAAAGCATATAATTTGGCCAAAAAGTTGCAAGAAACAAGAAGAGAAACTCTTGGACATAATGAACTACAAGGTAAACTAATCTACTTTAGCTCTCTATTGATCAAAACTTCAAAAAGAAGATAAAAGAACAAGAAACTTATGAACATTTACTGTACGCCAAAGGCAAAATATGAATGAACAAATCGTTTTTTCTCCACTATAATGACACTTTGATGTAAAGATACAGTCAAGAATGAAGATCCGTACAGTTTCATTCCATCTCAATCTCAGGAGACGAGCGAATCAACATGGTTTCAGGTCCAAGCTCAGCCAACAAAGGGCCACTCCCCTCGCCGCACCTAAAATTCCTGTTGCTGGACAATAAGCCAATCAGGCCCAAACTCAAGATCAAAACTAAAACAGCATGGCCAATGAATATCAAGTTCATCAAAGCAATGCCCCTCAGTCCATCTTCCTCAAGATCACATTGGACAAAAGCATCTCCAGTAGCAGGCAAGACCAACATTGTACGACAACCCTTCAAAGCAAATGCATTGGTATACAAAGACAACCCAACTTGAAACAGCCATGTACCCTTAAACGTTAAACCAGAGGAAAGTAGAAATTCAGCGAAAAATGCAGAGGGTTTCATGGACAAATACAAGCAGGAACAAGCGCAAAGAAGGGTTAATCCGCCAGATATGTGATAAAAAGCGCCACCAAGACCAGTAATCCCCTTGCCAATCACAGAATACTCAACGAGAAACGCGATTCCAGCGAAAACGAAGATGAAACTCTCACTTACAAGAAGAGGGTCGACATTTTCCCGCAAAATGATGAGAATCGCGAGTGCCCAGAAGAAGAAAATGGCCGCTGATTGGTGGGAAAATGCGAATCTGTAAGTGGGGTTTCCGGAGAAAGCGAGGAAAAGGAAAATTTCAGAGAAGGCGGCGATGGGGAGGAGAAGGATGAGGGAATATAAATCGAAAATTTTCCATTTGGGTTCGGATAAGTACCAGGTTTTTGATCGGTAAAGAGAAGGGTTGTTGAGGTAAACGGAGGAAGAACAAAGGAGCCGACGAATGCCAATGGGAACGAGGAAGAGGGAGGCGGAGAGATGCGTTGCTAGTGACGCCATTGAGAAGGCTTTTGATTTGTGTTTTTTCGTCTACGCGTTCATCGTTTGTTCTCCAATTCTTCCATTGGGAAGACGGAGTTTGATGGCTGATCGTTGACCCTTAGGAACTTTGATCCGTTCAACAATAACAAGCTTGATGAATAAAATTCTAAACGAAACAGTTCTATTTCATAAATGAACTGATTCACGTAGAATTATTTTAGCTTTTTTTTTTTTTTTTTTTTTTTTTTTTTAATTCTTTTATGATTGGATTTTTTTAAGCTCTATTCCCTTATAATTTAAGCATAATTGGTGAGGAAAAGGAGACTTACAAGCTACAAAACTTAATTATGGTCATGGAAATGGATGTAAAGCCTAACATAAGTTGTCTAATTTGTTTTTCCCAAATAATAATAATAATAATAATAATAATAATAATTTGCTTGGCTATTGAATTATACTAATTATGAAGAACTTCATTTTTTTTTCCTTTTTTTCTCCTTTTTTTTTTGTATTTTGTTTTAACCAAGTGTAGGATATTGAAAAATGAAATTACTTTTCAGTTGAAAATCAACAACAAAAAGGAAAATAAATGTATAAATACGACCTGAAATATAATTTTTTTCTTTTTTAAAAAGAGAAGCTATTATAAGGAGGCTTCAAATTATTATTTTTGTTTCTAAAAATGAGTCCTATTCTATTCTTCTTCTTCTTCTTCTTCTTCTTCTTCTTCTTCTTTTTTTTTTTTTTTTTTTTTTTTTTGAGTTCAACAACATTTGAGGTGGAAGGACCTCTTGGTCGAGGATATATGTCTAATGAATGGCACTAAATGTAATTAAAAATAAATAAATGATTGGTTTAGCAAATTGATAATTTATTAAAAAATATTAAGAGTAGAGAGGTCAATATGAACATAGCTCATTGGATAAGGTACCAATTACCATCCCAAAACTCTATGACTCAATAGACCTTCAGGCCAATTCTAACATAACTCATTGGATAAGGCACCAATTATCATTCTAAAGGTTGATGGTTCTATCTTTCATCTCCACAATTGTTGAATTCAAGGAAAAAAAAAACCTCAGAAACAAAATTGAAACTAAACATGAAAATGAAATTAATACATGTTATGGGTGAAATTGGACCATAAGAATGGGCTAGAAAGATCACATAAATTAAAGGCAAAATAGGGATAAAAAGCCCAATACGAGTCGAAACCGAGGTGTAACCATATCAACAAACAGAAAAAAGAACCAGATCAACAAACAGAAAAAAGAGGTTCGGACTTGGGTCGAAGCCCAAGTCCATAGTTGGCCTCGGCCTAGGCTGAGGCCGACCCCACCACAAGGCCCATTTTCGGGCCTTGTCTCTCTTCCTCTTGGCTCATGCAATCCTCTCCAGCTTGATATGGTCCTTTTTCGTCCTATTTCTACGAGGAATCCTTCAAAAACCCTAAAACATGAGTATTTAAGCTATTTTCTCAGAGAGTAAGTTCTCATTCTCTTCACACTTGCTACACTCCTAAAAGGTTTTCTGACTTCAGTATCGGAGCCTGTGTGGCAAGCACCACACCGGTGCCTAGGTTTCCTTCAGTTTTGCAGGTCACGTTCTTTCCCTAAATACAAATTTTATGGTTGTTGTCACGTGAAGGTTAAGTGAGATTTCCCTTGTCCGGAATTTGGTAACAACATTACAAATGTAGACATTGTAGATAAAATAAATTAAAAATATTTAATCTTTATAGAAAATGGAAACAAGACACGGTATGAATGACCTACAAAATTGGACTTATTTCTAGTTTTCAAGAGTACATGAGAATAATTATTCCTTTTTACTAATTGTTGTTGCCAAAATCTAAATAGGAGAATGCACTTGACCTTCATGTGTCAACAACGATAAAATTTGTATAGAGAGGAATAACGTGACCTGTAAGACAAGAAAAATATGTACACCGGTGTGGTATAAGCCACACAAGCTCCAATGCTTAAATTAGCAAGAGTATTTTGAGAAGCTTTAGAGTTTGGTGGATTGATTGAGACTTAATGGAACTTCTCCTTCTCCCATGGGAAGAAAGTGTTTAAATACCTCACCACTAGGATTTTCATGAGTTCCTCGTAGGATTAGGATAAAAGATGACTGAATCAGACTGGATCAGAGTTGTACGAGCCAAAGGAAAGAGGGAGGCGACCCAAAGGTGAGCCGCTATTAGGGTTGGCCTCAACCCTATGCCGAGGCCAACCATGGACTTGGGGTTGGGCCCAAGTTCTTTCCTCCTTCTCCTCTCATGATGGTTCAGTCCTTGCTCAATTTTAGTCCGCTTTGATTTGTATTGTACTTTTTGTCCTATTTAGCCTTTAATTTCTGTGGTTTTTCTAACCCATCTTCATGATCCAATTTTACCCTCAACACTAATGATGTTGAATAATTGTTGAAAATGTTTAATATCTATAAAACCTGTTATTGCTCGTGAATATTTTATTTTAAAATTTTAAAATATTTTATTTTAGTCTCTATTTTCTCAAATCATATAATATAAATTCAATAACTCAACACTACTCACTAGATGTGAAAACATAATACTATAAAATCATTTTTCAAAATTTAAAAACCATAATAAATGGCAGAAAATGAAGTATTGTGAAGACATATTGAACTTTAAAACAATAGTTGTAAAAATACAGTAATCTTCAAAATATTTATAATCAAAATATAAATTTTGAAAGAACTTATAAAATTGTGGTAGATTATGCTCCAGATGTTTTCACAATTAAAATCATTTTTTGAAAATACAATTTCAAGTCTACTTTTATACTACATAGGAAATCATCTTCTAGGAAAAAAATATATAATAAAATAACCGACGAAACCAAGGAACTATGCAAATGAAAAAAAAAAAAATTTGTAAAACTTGTCTAAAAGAACCGATTTCTCCCCCCATCACCCCACCAACGTTATCATTTTTTTTTTCTAAATACTTAAAAAAAAAATTAATCCTATTTTGGTCGCTAAACTTTTAGATTTATTTAATTTTGGTCCCTAAACTTTTAAAATGTCTATTTTGATCATTGAACTATCAAATTTGTTCTATTTTGGTCCTTAAACTTTTGAAATGTCTATTTTGGCCCTGAGCTTTAAAAAAAGAATCATTTTGATCATTATTTTTATTTTGTCTTTAACAAATAAATGACATAGCTTTGAGTATCTATACTAGCATGCTAAATGAGAGTGATTTCAAAATACATAGATTAGAGATGAGCATTGAGCAAGTAAAAATCATATGGAAAAATAACATAACAAGGACCAAAATAGTTGTTTTTAAAAGGTTTAGAGACCAAAATGAAACAAATACAAAAGTTCAAAGATAAAAATGAACGTTTTGAAAGTTTAGGGACTAAAATAAAACAGACTTAAAAGTTTAAGGACCAAAATGAAATTTAAGCCTTAAAAAAAATTGTTTTTCTTTAATTATTTTTTAAAAATACAATTATTAGAATATACAATATTAATTAAAAAACATCCGAGAAAAAAGTAAAAAATTTCACAAACCAAAAGTAAAATGCGAATGAAAGAGCGAACCATTCCAATTACACAAATTTAAGACGTGTTCTTTTGTAAGTTAGTCAATTTCTGATCCTCACAAACAAAAACAACCGTCCATGGCACGGTCTCCCTCACAGCTTGAGATGATGCCACGTTGATGAACCCATCCAACACAAACAAACCCAACACAAAATTCTTATCTCCTCCAAAATTATGGGCATTAAAAATCCAACACACCAACCTTTCTAAATTTAAGAAAATACTAACCTTCTAAATGGAAGATACTAGTCCTAAATAGATAAAGATAATTATTACCGTGCTAAATATTAATAGTTCACTTCTCTACTATTGAATTATATGTTTGGTTTAAAAACAAATCAACTCACTTCACTATTCCTTATTCTTTAGTAAATATAGTACAATTCAACTATTCTTACTGGACAACCGTTTGACGCTACTACGTTTGATTGCCAAGGTCTAGTAACTTAATTTGAAAATTCAACTACTAATTTACTAGTTATGATTTAAATGTGTGTCGATATAAACGTCTATTAATTAGAAAAAGAGGGAGTGGAAATCAATATTTGTTAAATAATTGTTTTTAAAAAGTAATTCTTTATTCAAATTCAAGGACGAAAAATTGGATGATTTAAACGTAAAACTTTTAGAAATCTAAAAAATAATTTTTAACATTATGTTTCTTCGTTTTTTTCCCACTTTTACAAAATTTTATTTTATGAACACCTGAAAAAAATAAATAAATTCAGAAATGGGGTGGGTTTCGTCTTCTTCGCGGCTGAGATGGAGCCACGCGGATAAGATTACCAGCAGACGGGGCCCCTTTCCAACACAAACACATGAAATTATGGACCGTAGGAAGCATTATGCAATCGCATGAACGATTCACATTCAATTCAATTCCATTCACATCTCTGCTTTTCAAAACTAAACGCCAAAACCCTAACGAACTGTGTGGCTCATAATCCCCAATTTCCTCACCCACATTTCTCATTCTAATATCAAACCGATAGATAGAGAAGGAGTTGGAATTGTACCTGAGAAAGAAGAGGAAGAAGCTGTTTCAATGGCGGCGACTTCGATTTCCGCAACTGGATTGTGCTGTTCGTCTTCTTTCTTTGGAGGCTGGGGGTCTTCGGTGGCCGGAGAGGACTACGCGCTGCTGGCGGCGAAGCCGGCGGCGGTGCAAGTGGGAGTGGGGAAGGCGGTGAGATTCCGGCCGATGATGAAGAACGTGAATGAGGGGAAAGGGGTTTTTGCGCCATTGGTTGTGGTTACTCGGAATCTCATCGGCAAGAAGCGCTTCAATCAGTTTAGAGGCAAAGCAATTGCCTTGCATTCCCAGGTAATGGTTTTTTTTTTATTCTCAATTTGTTAGTTCCGAACTTTCGACTAAGGAAAAAAAAATCCAAAATTACTATGAACCAAAAAAATTAAATTAATAATCTGCAAGAAAAGAGTATTTAAGAAATTATTAAATTACTAAATGGGTTTTTCTGACAGTAAAGGTTATCACACTACATCTCGACAGAACCAGACATGACCCTACTATATCAAACTAATTAGTTTGTTTAGGTTTAATTGAAAATAATGTTTGTTTGTTTTTTTTTAAAGAAAAAAAAAATGCACCTTAATTTATTATTATTATGTCGTAAAACAAATTCTGAACACAATGATATAACTATTTGATTCGTTTCTTTGTATTATTATTTACTTTTTACAAATATTTTCAAAATCCAAATTTTAAAAACTAAAAGTTGTTTTGTGTTTTTAAAATTTGACTAAGAATTCAAATGTATTTTTTAAGAAAAATGAGAACCATTATAAAGAAATGGTACAAAAAGGACACAATTTTCAATAATCAAAAACTAAAAACCAAAACCAAATAGCTATCACATTTATAAACAATCGAACTAACCAAGAAAACCAAATCAAACCAATTGATTAAGATCAAAACACATCCAATTTACCCAACAGTCCTACTTCAACAGTAATGTAACTTATGGCTTTTAAATTTGAAGTTCATATGGTGTTGTTTCTCAGGTAATCACAGAGTTTTGCAAATCAATTGGAGCAGATGGAAAGCAAAGACAAGGATTAATCAGGCTGGCCAAGAAGAACGGAGAAAGACTTGGATTCCTTGCCTAAGAGATTTCATCAGAACTAAAGGAATCTCAATCTCTGCTCTTCTTTCTTATGCTCTTCTATTTTCCATTTCATTCAGTTCATCAGCTGTACTATTACTTTCTTAAAACTCACTCTCTTTAGACACAGAAGGTGCTTCATTTTTCTGTAATCCTGGAAAAGCAGTAAAGAACAAATCAATCTTTAACAAAATGAGACAGACATCCCCACAAGCTGCTCTCTGAAGATGATTATGGAAACATACAATACAATTTTACATAATATCAGTATATTGTTTCATTTCTCAATGGGAATGATCTAATAAATAAATTTGACAAGGCCAATACATTGAAGGAAAATTCTGAGCATTCAAAACATGGAAAGATCTGAATTGATTGTCTTGGATCCGAAAACAAGGCCAAAAAAAGAAATATAACAACAATGACGAGTATGCCGAAATAATATTGTTTAGTATTTTCCTCAAAATTTAGCAGCGCGACATGATCCAGTTGATGATCAGACACTGTATCGAGCTTTTGCTGACTTTTCCCTTCTCAAATCCTCCTGCAACCAACCAAAACAAACAGAGATTTAATAGAAGAAATGCGGGGAACAGAAGAGAAAATGTCAACGACCACAAAACTGAAGTTTACATGAAAGCTGAAGGAAATCTTGTCCGTGACATCGATGATCTCCTTCCATTTCCTACCAATGCTCATCTGCACCGAACGATGAAAACAAACAGAATAAGTCACAGATTGTCTTAGGAACTGGCTTAGCAGCTTTAAGGGGTGGTTAGTCAGGGGACGACTAGAGTAAAATTATTCACCATGTCAAAAGTAATAATAATATAAAATATATTTCGGATATCTACTTTACTCTTAACATTTGCAAAATGTCTAACCAGAGATCTTGGACATTGTTGAAGAAAAGGAGCAAAACAACAATTAGAAGGAATACGGCAGGTAAAACTCGGTTACTTCTACAAGCAATTGAATAAGCCAAAGCCTAAAACGCCCTCCCTAGTCCCTGGCTGATTGAGGTTAAACTTGGGTTCTAAATGTCACCTAATAAATTGCATTTGACTTAAGATAAAGGCAATATATTATAAATGCAATGGCTAGCCATCTAATGAAATAGATAAATTCTAAAAACAAGCGTGAAACAATGCATTAACATTCAGTACTGGAATACTTTCCACAAATGTATGAAATTGAGCAAAACCAAATAGAGTAAACAAAGGAAAGCAATACAAGAAAGCTCAACCCAAAATGAGACAAAAACAAAGCAAAAAAGAGGAGCAATTGGTAATCCACACATCAAAAGATTCACAACAAGAACTATACATTTACAGAAGGTGCATAAAGAATTTTCACATAAGCAGAGAACATGATATCTCTCAGAAACTTCAAGAACATCAAATAAGATCTCAAAAAGGATCATAGTCAGCAGGAACAACCAAACCAAAGCCTAAGAGATAAGATAACAGTGTACAAAGCTTGTGCTATAACATGCAATAATCTCGTAGAAGACAGGCTTTCACTACTACATACAAAATCAATAAATATGAGCAAAAGCAACTAAGTACAAATAAGAAATAAAGCCAAACCTGGGCAGCCTCATTTGTTGCTGTCTTAGTCCACAATGCAAGTTTGTCCTGCCTCTGGCGCACACTGGCAACTACGCCACAGATCTCATCAGATTCCTCGAATTGTTCTCCAATTAAAGCCATCAACTAGCCAAGAAAGAAAATAATGCAGATTTAGAACACATTAAAGCAAGCAAGTACCACGAACTCATGAGGCCGACAATAAACAACTAAAATTATTCCACGGTTTCTATACCGTTTCCAGCCACATGCTATCGAGGTTAGCCTTTCTACTGCTCGTGACAGTCCATTTTCCTCCATTAGCGCACTCAGGATCTTCCCATTTCGGTTCAACTCCAGATTTGAACAAGTGAAAATCTGCATTAGCCAGCAACTTGCTCGGCTTGAATATCTGATCGTACAAACTGCAGAATAGTCGAAATCACAAATCGTAAATAACAAATCAAGTTTATTGGGTTTTGTCCAATTAACTCGTACTAAATCGTGGTTCAACTTCAAAGAACAATGAAAACACTACCCCCCACAACGTAAAATTCAATCAAATACGCATACATGAAAAATAATTCTCTTCAAAACCCGATTTCCCGGTAGCTAAAATCCAAAAGAGCTATGCCCTAATCTACCAAAAGATAAATTAGGGCTACAGAAAGGGTTTAAAAAAACCCCCGAATTTAAACATCGACGCAGAGGAGGATCGAAGAACGTACCACCAAAATTCTTCGACGGTGTCGAAGGAATAGACCTTGCGTAGAGAGGTGCCCCAAGCGGCACCTTGCTTCGGCCTCGATTGGTTATCGAACCAAAAGGTCCATTTTCTCTCCAATTTGTGGGACTGCTGATTGGAATCGACTACTTCTGTCGCCACTGCCACTGCCGCTGCCGCTGCCACCGCCGCCGCCGCAACACCCTCCACCGCCACCTCACCGGCCATATCTTGGGCGCTGAAATACCCCTTTTTCTCGGACGAATTGGGGGCAGGACAATTTTCGATCAATCGACAAAGCAAAGACGAAGTTTTAGGCTTTAAGCTTCATAGATTGGGTTTTGTTTCAAGAGCAACTCGTCTTCTTGAATTCGATGGGCGGAGACTGAACCCAGCTTTTGACAAAGCCCTAGGCCCAAAACTCTGGACCCAGCTTCTAAACCACGACCCGAGGCCCGTACAATTGTTGCAAAACTAAAAAAAGGAAAAAAAATCACTTTTGTTCAACTTTTGATAAAGTAACCATGTAGTCCAACTTTAATTTATAATGATTGAGTCCCCGTACTTTTAATTTTGTAATAATCTAATCCTTGAACTTTAGTATGTAACAAATTCGTTCGTTGTACTTTCAAATTTTTAACGATTCAATCCCTATCATAAAAATTATTGTTAAGATTTAATAGAATTTTTTACATGGATAGATCAATAAATTAATTGAACCCAATATGTTTATAAACTACAGAGTATGAATCATTAAATAATAAAAATTGACATATAATTTTGTTGAAATTCTTTATAACAGGGACTAAATTGTTACCTCTATGAAAGTTCAGAGACCAAAAGTGATTTTTAACCGAAAAAAAAAATAACCTTCAATTAAAAAAATGTGAAAAATTAAAAGTTAATAATTTTGTCTTTTTTTAAAAAATTATTTAATGAGTCAGCCACATTAACAATAGAATATGAATTCGATAATCGTCATACCTCCTAATTACCACTAAATGCAAAATAAGAATATTTTTGCAATTTCTCTCTCCTATAACCAATGGTGCAAAATTGTTGGCCACAATAAGTTATTGTCTATCTGACTCATTTTCAATTTAGTCCATGATCAAACTGAAACGTGGGGCTTAAAGAAAATATTTATAAATTAAAACAAAGCTTCAGTTCAGTGCAAGTGCACATTGTCGATGCAAGTAATATAAAACTGGAAGTATTTCAGAGTATCAATCCCATAGGGAACGGATATAACAAAATTCAAGAGAATAAGCAAAGACGTTTTCAAATTGCAATTGTCGGTAATCAATGTAAAGCAATAAATGGGATGGTTTTTGTTGTTTTGGAAAATAATAAATAAAAATCATAAAAAAAAAATGGATTCAAACGTGTTTTTGCTCTATTGAAAGAAATTGCGGCCTAATTGCAATTGCAATTGCAATCCTTTGACTCAACACTTAAGCTTTGTAAACCGAATTCAACACCTATTTGACCTTCTATGAAGTATCTTTAGGAGGTGATAAAACAATCCTAATTCTCAGCCCAAGGATCCAAGCTTTTGAAGTAAGAACCCTTGAATCAAAGAAATCAACACCTCCTTATACAAATTTTAGATCAACCAAGATACAATGCTAGAAATAGATTACCTCTTTGATCAAAGATCTAGAATCAAGATTTGGAAATCTTGTTCTAGATTGAGTCACTCCACAATCAAACTTGATCAAGGCTTGATTGAATGACTCACATGCATTCTACCACAAGAATTGCAAGAAAAGGGTATCAAATTTGAGAGTTTATCTCATTCAATCATCATCATCTCTCTTTACAAGACAAATCTCGTAGGTATCTATAGCCTCCTCACAAAAGTAACCCAAAACCCTTCAAATGCCCATAAAATAGTTACAAAAGTAGAGGCCATGATTATATTGTTTAGTAACTCCCTTTCTTAACTATCTAAACTTGAAACTAACATTTAAAAGCTCAAAAATTAGACTCAAGAGTTTATGAAACTAAAATGACAAATGATGTCTTCAAAAAGATTTCCAAACTCAAATGTTATTCATGGAAACTCCATGGTAACTTCAATCTTGCACACATTGACCTCCAAAGCTCCAAATGGTCCTTCGTCCCTCAGAATAGTTTTTAGCACATCAAATGGAGGTTGAATCGTGATCATTATCAGGAGGCTAAGCGATTAAACCTATATTTCTATGGCTAATACAGACTTAGTTAATTTTGAAACACAATTCTTTTGGTTTTAAAGGTTTTGCCATATGTCTAGGGTCAAAAATAAATTCTTATGTCTAGGCTATTTTCCTTTATTGCTTTTATGAAAACCAATTTTTTTATCTAACCTTTTCATAATTAGACTCAATTTTTTTATACTAATCTAGGTGATCAAACTAGACTAATAATAAGCAATTAAATCAATAAAAGCAAACAAGCTATAGAGGAAGCAAGGTTGCTCTCACAATTAGGCCTTTATTCCTATCTTTAAGGCAGTCACATGCTTGAATCCCAAAGAAAGACTTAGTTCATAATTGAAGAAGAGAAAAATAAAGCTTTAGATAAGAAGAAATTCATAATCAACTTATATAAAAAAAAATAAAACTACTGTAAATGAAAATGAAATTCAAAAAGTATGGTATATAGCCTTGCATTAACAACTAAAACTTCTCAAAATCTTCAAAGTAACACTTGTTAATAAGTTAAAGAATAAGAATACTAAACTGGATATTGGTCTGTTAAAGAAGATGAAAGACAAAATGAACTAAAAAAACAAAAGGTGCAGAAAGCTAAACTTGAACATTATTCATAAACAAGAACGAATACCCATTCAAATACCCATTAGCTTCTTTGCTTGATCGATCCAAATACTCATTCAAAGGCAAATGGATCTTCACCTCCTCTAACTTTCGTTGATGAGGGATCAACCTCGGAAATTACAGGGCAAGATGAAGATGAACTACTAAAGAAAATGACAGAAAAATCGAGACTTTCGGACTGTGGGCGAGCAGAACAAAACCCAACCACGTTTTGGATCTTTTCTTCCTCTATTTATAAGCTTTTTGGCTAGTGTTCCCATATATAATCATCCTCAATCCATGGGCTGACTTCTAGGAATCAAATTGTGATAAGAATCTCCCAAAATCGTGCAAAAATCCTATAAAATCGTGTGATTTCCGTCATTCTCGAATTTTCCAGATTTTTCATAAATGCAATTGCATTTCAATTGCATTTCTGTTTTTCAGATCTACCAAAATTTTCCAGAAATGCAATTGCATTTCTGTTTTTCAGATCTACCAAAATTTTTCAGAAATGCAATTGTATTTCCATTAGCATTTTTGGGCTTGCTCACTATCATGCTCTTGCAAAGGAATGCTATTCGGAATGCAATTGCATTTTTCTTTTTTGCTCCAAATCTACACAAAAACAACAAATTAGTTTAAATTCCATTCTTTTTTCAACTCCATTCTTTTTTTTTTCATTACTCCAACTAGCTTTTATGAATTTAACCAATAAACGTCATTTTTAGCTTGCTTGTCATACAACAAAACACACAAAAACGACAAGAACAACCTAGTTTAGGGTCAAATAATCCTTATAAATGAGAGTTATTAGTCTACGTATGTTTTTGAAATTTTTTAATTTAATTCTTATTGAAAACTTTAATATAATTCTATAGTTTGACAAAAATAAGATAGGCCAATCCAAGCATAGCTCATTGATAAAGCACCAATTATCATCTCAAAAGTCATGGTTCGATCTCTCACCCTGCAATTGTGAACTTAAAAAAAAAATGTTGAATAGGTCAATGACTTATTAGACACTTTTTAAAATTTAGAGGTCTATTGAACACAAAATTAAGAATTTAAAGATAATTTATTAGATCCTTTTAAAGTTTAAGGATCAAATAGATGCAGACATGAAAAGTTCGAAGCTTGAACTTATAATTTAACCTAATATTTATCATTGTTTTTCTTTTCTCTCCCTCTTTCTCTCTTTTTAAATAACTTTTAAAACCAACATTTTGAAAGACCAAATCGATTTTATCGAAACCGACCAACATTCATGATTCAATAGTAATAAAACAATCTATTTGGCAGGCAATCTGAAAATAGAATTTTGACAACAAGGAATTCAATAAAAACATAATTGTATTTCATATTTTCAAATATGTGTTTGGTAGTAGATTTAGAAATTGAATTTCTATTTAAACAATTTTTAAAATGTGTTCTATAATATATTTATAGACCATAAAACTAGTTGTAGTTGCAAAACTAAATATTAGGTTGAATATAAACCATTATTAATTAAGTTATGAACATGTTTTTTTTTTATAAATTTTGTATAATTATTATTTTACAATATCACATAATTTATAATATATTATATTATGCATATTTTAATATAACAAAAATAAATTGAGTTTATAACATCAAATATTATATTTATTAAAGTTTTTATCCTTTTTAATATAATTCTACAATTTCAAATTTCAAATTCAAAATTTGGATATAATAAAAATATAAAAATGTTGTTTTTAGAATTTCTACTATTTGAATCACAAAATCTAGAAACAGTTTTCGAAAACACGTATGTCAAACGCATATTCACTGAACTCAAAATAACATAATCCAGATTGCTTACCAAATTGGCCTAAAGCTTTTTTTTAAAAAAAAAATTCAATAATAAAGCTTCTTTTTTTATTTTTTCGAGTTCAGTAATAATAAAGCTTTTTTTTTTTAAAAAAATAGAAAATAATAACATTAGAAACCAATTGCCGAACCAACTTCCTCTCTACAGGCCATAGAGGATAGCCAAAAGGGAAAAACCCTTTCCCACATGCCATACAAGCCATCTTTAATACCTTTGCCAACCATTGAATGTGCCAAAAAATTGGCTTCTCGACAGACATGACTAAACCGTACCACATTCGAGCATCTACAAAGATGGACCACCTCTCCCACAAACATAGCAAGCTTCGAGAGATCCGTCATAGCCCCGTTAATCAACTGAATAACCTTGAGAGCATCTGATTCCACTTCAAGAGAAGGGATGCTACCTTCCCACAACAAATTGATCTACTCTAACCCTTTTCTTAAAGCCAAACATTCCAAAATATTCACCGCCCAGCTGCCATTTTCTGACTCACTCCCCCCACAAATCAGCTTCCCCTCACCATCTCTCACAACCCATCCAACACCCCCTACCCTCCTCCTATCACAGCAAGCAACATCAGCATTTAACTTCCATACCGAAGTATCCGAAGGGTTTCCAATCGCAGTACCCCGCTGAAGAGATGTTCTCATGTCTCCCAGTTCAGAATTTCCCACCCTTTGCACCATTACTTTCCAACCTTTAATCCAAGCAAAGATTTGTTGCTTATCAAAACATCCATTGCCTGAATTAACATTATTCCTCATAAGCCAAATACTCCAAAGCAGCGCAAACGCGAGGTCAGTCTCCTCTCCGGATGCATGCTCTCTGAAAACTCCCCAGTAATCCGTTAACTTCCACGAGCCCCTGCCCAACAATAAAACCACAGGATTAGATGGAAACAACTCTTTCCATAGAGGTTTTACCACCTTACATTCCCAAAAAATGTGCTTCAAAGTCTCAAATCCAACCCTGCAAAAAAAACAGCTAAGATTAGTTGTGATTCCTTTTCTAAAAAGATTTTTTGTCGTAGGAATTAGGTTGTTAAGAATTTTCCAGCCGCCAATCTTCACTCTAGGTATAACGTTTGCCCCCCAAATTTCTTTCCATAATTTTGCAATTTTCCCCCATCTGATGTCTATGTCTCATGTCGACAAGAAACTTGCACTTGAAAGTTATACGCACATTTGACAAAGAAAATTCCCGACTTCTCAAGGTTCCAAATAATCACATCCTCGTGGTTCAATCTATTACTAGGAAGTGGGATGGCAAGGATTTCTTCCGTTTCACCTGAGTTAAAAGCGTCCAAACTGTTCCTTCAAGCCAACCCCCATTATCCGAGAGGAGATAGGAGACATATCTTCCTCGAGCTGCCTCCTTAACAAATATAGGCTTCCCATCTCCTCTTTTAGGAATCCAAGGGTCTTCTTGAATATTGATTCTCCTGCCATTTCCTATTCTCCATCTATAACCTTTCGCAAACAACTCTCTTCCCCACAAGATACTCCTCCATGCATATGAAGGATTATTTCCGGTTTGAGCTTGAAGGTAATTTCCATCTTTGAAATATGTACCTTTTAGAACCTTGGCCACAAGGGAATCCAGATGCTTGACAACCCTCTAACTAAATTTTGCTAAGAGAGCTTGGTTAAAATGCATAAGATTTCTAAAACCCAAACCTCCAGCAAGCTTAGCCACACACATCTTGCTCCACTTTTGCCAATGGATTTTCCTCCTTTTCTCAGAATCGCCCCACCAAAATCTCGCACACATAGTGTCACAATCGCACTCTTTCGCAACGGGACAACGATTGTGCGACACTTGCTCTAACCCGACGAGGAAGTCAGCTGTACAAAAAATGGAAGTTACGGACTACTTCCGTATATGGTCTAGCATCCCCTCGGGTCTCGAGAGAAAATGGTTTTGGAAAACGTGAGAGAGAAAGTGTTTTGAAAACGTTTAAGAAAGAATTTTGTTATACATAAGCAAGCAAGTAAGGGACAAACAACGGCTTGATTAGCATATAACGTCGGGTAGGAATGATGGACAACTAGTCATACCCCCCTATAGTACATTCTAGGATTTATGCCTTTGACAGGCTTGAACATGAAAAGTGGCGAGGAGTCATACGCCCATAAAAATACAAGGAAAGCTAACTATTAAGCAAAATGAACTATATACAATGAAAGCATGATAAAAAGGGGTTGAGATGGGCATGCGGCCACGGGCAACACGCCATGGACAAGCATGACCGTGACACATAGCATCAATCTCTTTACAAAGCTTTTGAGGCAACTTAAAACAATTCATAGAATAGACTAGGATAGCTTGAACCACCCTTTAAGAAGCTCATATTTTCCCTGCTGAAAAAAGCCTCTCTTTCCAGTTTTGGAGGACCTGCCAAACCTTCTCTTTGATAATATTAAAGACTTGGAATTTATTTCGTCTGCATTGAGAAGGCAAACCCAAGTATTTTCCAAGAGAATGAGTACGTCTTATTCCAAGGAAACTACTAATATCCTCAACCCAACTTGTTCCCACATTCTTACTTGTCATGAACATCGACTTGTCCAAATTGACCACCTGCCTCGAGGCTGTTTCATATGTGTCCAGCACCTTCTTAACCAAAATGCATCCCTGTCTATTAGCCTTCAAAAAAAGTAAGCTGTCATCCGCATAAAAAAAGATGATTTATAACAGGGCAATGATTATTAATTTTTAAACTAGACCAGTTATAATTAAAGACTTCCCTATCTATTATAGCTGAGAGACCTTCTGCACAAATGAGGAACATATATGGGGATAGTGGATCGCCCTGTCTCAAACCTCTCTTAGGAAGGATATCTCTTTGAGGGGAGTCATTGACCAAAACTCTAAAAAAGGTCGATTCGACACAACACATCACCAAATCTATCCATTTCTCGTCAAAACCCAACCTTCCCATAACTTTCCTTAAAAATATCCATTCCACTCAGTCATAGGCTTTGCTCATGTTGAGCTTCAAAGCCGCCCCAGCGTCCTTACCTTTCCATTTGCTTTTGAGGGCGCGAATGCATTCAAAACCATTCACAACTTTATCGGCAATTAACCTTCCTGGTACAAAAGCGGACTGCGTTTGCAAAATAACCGCACTTAGAACCTTTTTTAATATGTTTGCAATAGTTTTAGCTATTATTATGAAAACCATATTGCACAGACTTATCAAACGGAAATCCGACATACTTTTAGCCTCCTTCTTCTTAGGGATCAAGGCGATCAAGGTTTTATTATACAGCTTAGGGCATTCTCCATCATTTAGGATATTTAAACAAATCTGCGTAGTTTCGTGGCCCACAATTTCCCAGTATTTTTGAAAGAAAATGGTATGCATCCCATCTAACCTAGGAGCTTTAGTGGGATGTAACCCCTTCAACGCAACCTCAATCTCTCCCTTAGTGAACTCTTTTTCGAGGTCTCTATTCATACTTACACTAACTTTTGGCCTTATGCATTCCACAACTTCATTTATCGCTTCATAACTAGGCTTTGACGTCGAAAAGAGGTCCTTAAAATACTTGACTGCAATCCGGCTAATAGCTTTATCGCTCGAGTTCCAGATGCCTTGGGGATCTAAGAGGCCTTCAATGGTATTATGCTTTTTCCGTTGTGAAGCCCGAAGATGGAACCATTTGGCGTTCCTATCTCCCCAAGCTAACCACTCTTCTCTTGATCTAGCTTTCCAATATCACTCTTCCTCTTTGACAAGGCGCTCAAGGTCTTTTTCTAATTCGAACACTTTCTCTCTGTCCGCAGAATCCCCCCTATTTTGAAAGGCAGCTAAAGCAGCCTGCTTTCTGGTAATCGCCCGTTTCAAAGAGCCTTGAAGCCTTACTCTATTCCAAATTGCTAATTCCTTTAAACAGTTAACAATCTTCGCTTGATACCCTCCTTGACCATAACCCATCTGCCTTGCCCAGATTCTAGAAACTATTTCCTTACAAGCAGGAAAATTTACCCAACTCTCCTCAAATCTCAAACATCTCTTCCTTCCATACTGCTTAACATACTTTTAAGAGAGGCCCCATTGTGCTATGATTGGTCTATGATCAGAGCCATTAAAATTTAAGTGCCTAACTTCCACCTCCGGGCCCCAATCCAAGAACTCAAGATTAATGAAAAAATGATCCAGTCTTTCCCACACTAGTTCGCCCTTGGAAATCCTCCTAACCCACGTAAAACTGTCTCCCTTGAACCCCGGGTCTATCAGATTGCAATCTCTTATGGCCTCTCTGAAAGATTGCATCTGTCTTTCTTTTCTAATCGCCCCTCTTGCTTTTCTGAATCAAACATTAGCTCATTAAAATCCCCACCAATTAGCCAAGGAAGATTGTTAACTTCACTTAATCTTCGTAACAACTTCCAAGACTCCTCTCATTTTTCCGTTATTGGATTTCCATAAAAGCCTTTAAATCTCTAAGCTTGAGTCCCTTCCTTCACTATTGAATCTATATGACCACTGGAGTACGACAGAATCTGCACATCAATCTCTTTCTGCCACATCAGAAGCAAACCTCCACCCCCTGCCCGTGCCATCCACACTAAATGCTCCCTCCAAACTTAAAAGATTTTTCAAACTTTCAGCCATATATATTTTTTTTTATCTCTAAAATAAAAATAAGCTAAGGATTTTCGCTTTCGACAACTTGTCTAAGCGATCGGAATGCCCGGGGGTTCCCCATTCCCCGAACATTCCAACTTAGGGGGCGTTTGGAGCACCGTTTCAGAATCAGAACCCTTGGAATCGGAACCCTGGGGGGTTTGTTATGGGGGGTTTGAAAGCCTGGGAATCAGAAAACAGTGTTTGGGGTGCAGTGTTCTGAACCCTAGGAATCAGAAAACAGTGTTTGGGGTGCAGTGTTCTGAACCCTGGGAATCAGGAAACAGTGTTTGGAGTGCAGTGTTCTAAACCTTAGGGTTGTGCAGTTTTTGTTTTTCCTTTTTTCCTTTGCTACTTTGGTCTTTTTTTTTTTTCATTTCCTTATATTCTAGTGGCAATATTTGGTTAGTTGTAGAATCCTTTGTGTAAGTTGGGTAATTTTTTTTAGTACTTTTGAACGGACCTTTTAATTAGTATGAGAATGAGAAATTTGTTACTAGAAATGCAAATAATTACTTCGTAAAATACTAAATTTGGTTAGGTTTATGACATGTATAAAAAAAACAGTTATAATAATTTATTGTTTTTTACAAAAAAAAAATGTGAGTTTCCAATGAAAAATAATTATTTTGTCAAATATCAAATTTGGTTAGGTTTATGACAAGTATTAAAAAAAATATTTGTAATATTTTATAATTTTTTACCAAAAAAATGTGAGTTTCCAATGAAAAATCAACATACTTTGTCAAATATCAAATTTGGTTAGGTTTATGACAAGTATAAAAAAAATATTTGTAATAATTTATTGTTTTTTACAAAAAAAAAAATGTGAGTTTCCAATGAAAAATCAACATACTTTGTCAAATATCAAATTTGGTTAGGTTTATGACAAGTATAGAAAAAAACATTTATAATAGTTTATTGTTTTTTACAAAAAAAAATGTGAGTTTCCAATGAAAAATAATTACTTTGTCAAATATCAAATTTGGTTAGGTTTATGACAAGTATAAAAAAAAAAAAATTGTAATAATTTATTGTTTTTTACAAAAAAAAAATGTGAGTTTCCAATGAAAAATAATTACTTTGTCAAATATCAAATTTGGTTAGGTTTATGACAAGTATAAAAAAAAAAATTTGTAATAATTTATTGTTTTTTACAAAAAAAAAAGTGAGTTTCCAATGAAAAATAATTACTTTGTTAAATATCAAATTTGGTTAGGTTTATGACAAGTATAAAAAAATAAAACATTTGTAATAATTTATTGTTTTTCAAAAAAAAAATTTGAGTTTTCAATGAAAAATAATTACTTTGTCAAATACGAAATTTGGTTATGTTATGACATGTATAAAACAAACATTTGTAATAATTTATTGTTTGTTACAAAAAAGATGTGAGATACCAATTAAAAAAAAACAATGGAAGAGACGGGAGAGAGATAAGAAAACGTGATAATGAAAACATGTGCCAAATGAGGAGCAAACCGGTGTGTTGGAAATCAAACCCCCCCTATTTCACTATGCAAAACAATGGGGTTGTGTTTCAAAACCATTAGGTTTTGAACAAAGTGGCCCAAATAAGGGTTTGGGTTTGGATTCCAAAACAACCCAACCCAACCCATTGCTCCAAACACCCCCTTAAGGTTTTCATGGCACCGGCGGGGCTACTTTACAGCCTCCGCCGATAAACCTTGATCAAACTTCAACCCCAAACAAGTCCTCTTTCCTGTGCTTCCACCACCATCTTCATCCCATGTTTCCTCCTGGTCCCCAGGTTACCATCCAAATTGTCCATTATCTCGATTTCTATGTTTAATTTTCGAGCCAGTCATTTCCATTTTTTACCCCCTTCTCCTAAGTTTGTTGGCCCATCAACCCTTATTGCGTTATCTTTCCCTTCAACTTCTTTCTGAAATCTAGTTTGGGCCAAGGCCCATTTGTGTCCAATGGGCCTCCTCCGCTGGTCCATTACGAATTCTTTTTAGCAAAATTCTCTCGGTCATGCTGCACAACGTTCTTTTTGATAATTAGATTAGCATTTAAAGCCCCCTCCAAGCTGTCCTTTCTTAATGTCAGACTTTTGTCCTTTTCGTTCTTATTCTCCACAATTTTCAGACCTTTCCCTTTCATACAGTCTGTCATGGCAGGTTTTCTCATGATTATTTCCTCTTTCTTCGTAAACGAAATTTGTTGCTGAGTTCTAACGGCTTTTTCGCTGGACTTCGTCTTATCTCTGGTTACTGGAGGTCGTTTTCCATCAGAAGTTTGAACCTTCACTTGTCCTTCTTTCTTCGTTGAAAACAGCCTCTCCTTCGCCCTTTCCCTTCGTCTTCCTTTTTTTGCTCTGTATTCACATGTAGTTTTATATCTTCCTGTTTCTTCCCAGCCCCTACAATACCGTGTCCTCCTTCGCGAAGCCATGCTCCAAATTGATAGCTTTCTTCATCAAGGCTTTCCAGTGAGGTGCAAACCTTCACACTATGACCCAATCGACCACACCATAACAAAAATCCGATAGTTTCTCATATGATATTCTGAACCATTTATCCTCAGTCATTGATCCTACCTTTACTTTCACCCTCCTCTTAAGAGGACGATTTACATCAATTCTGACTCTGGCCCTTAATGTTCTGTCTCCACATCTGCCTTCCTCATTTAGGTCTACTTTTTCAAACACCCCGACCTTGTTTCCCCAAGCCATGGCTATCTTCGTGAAAAAACAAACCATAGGAAGTTTATGAAAGTGAATCCAAAATGAGGCATACCAGAAATCCAAATTGCTTATGTTACAGATTTCTTTTGGTTCTTTAAAAATCAGTAACGCTTTGCCGAAAATCCATGGCCCTCCTTTGACAATTTTCTTGTTCGCCAACTCATCTTTGAACCAGCACAGATACAAGTTTTTTCTGACATTCTCAATCATTACGCTTCCCTCCACATTCCAAATTTTAGGCATCAGGGTTATGAAAGCCTCTCGCTTTACATTTTTTGTCGTTAGAATTTTGCAAGCCAATGCATTTTGTAGATTCCTGTCCGATTTGTCAATCTCATTGTCTTCGATTTCCAGCCCATCCTCTTCATCTTCCAAAATCTTCAGCCTTGCCAAATGGCTATCTAGACCGTCGTCCTCCATGATTGCTCTTCCCCAAGTAAACCCAATAAGGAGAAAAGACTCTCCCCTCTTGACCACTGAAGGTCCGTTCACAAGCCACACAAGCCACTACACGTTCATAGTACTGCTTTTCAAGGGAGAGAAAGCAACACGAGAACCCAAAAGTTTAATAATTAAGCTTCTTTAAGGGATGGAGAATATATTCTTTAAATGTATATACGTTCCATAATTATAAAAAATTTCCATGTTAAATTACAAATTTAGCTTCTAAACTTTCAAGATTGTGTCCTAATAAATCTCTATAAACTTAAAAATAATGTCTAATAAAATATCTAAATTTTCAATTTTGTACAATAGATTTCTAAATTGTCATTGAGCTTTTGATTTTATGTCTAATAGTTCTCACTAGTCTATTCGACTTTTTTTGTTCGTTAGATGAAAGGTTGAAGTTTAAACATTGAGTCTAATAAATCCATAAAGCTTGAAAAAAAATCAAATAGGCCAACAACTTATTAGAAACAAAATTGAAAGTTCAATGACCTATATTAGACACTTTTAAAATTTAGGACCTCATTAGACATGTAATTGAAAATTTAGGACTTGTTTGATAGGCAATCTAGATTATGTTTTATGTTTTCGGATTCACTGAGTTTAGTGAATATGCATTTGACATATGTGTTTTTGAAAACTATTTCCAGATTTTGTGATCCAAATAGCATAAATTCTGAAAATAACATTTTTATGTTTTCTTTGTATTCAGATTTTTAATTTAAAATTTGTAAATACAAAATTATACTAAAAAAGATAAAAACTTTAATAAATATAGTATTTCATGTTATAAACTCAATTTATTTTTCTTAAATTAAAATATGTATGATATAATATATTATAAACTATATGATATTGTAAAAGAATAATTATACAAAATTTATAACAAAAAATAGTTCATAAATTAATTAATAATAGTTTATATTCAAGCTAATATTTAGTTTTGTAACTACAACTAGTTTCATGATCTATAAATATATTATAGAACACATTTTGAACAATTGTTTAAATTAGAATCCAATTTCTAAATCTACTACTAAACACAAATCCAAAAGCATGAAATACAACTTTATTTTCATTGAATCATTTGTTTTCAAAATTTTATTTTTGGATTACCTACCAAACATGCCTTGGAGACTTATTAGATTTTTCTTTTAAAGTTGAGCAATCTATTAAACACAATCCTATAAGTTAAAATGACTAAACTTGTAACTTAACCTTGTTTATTCAGTAAACTCTCATATCTCAATATCTAGTAAGTCCGTGTACTTTAAAAATAAAAGTTTAACATGTCCTTGAACTTAAAAAAAAGTATCTAATAGGTACTTGCACAATTAAACACTTTAAAAGATGTAATTTAACTTTGTATAAGCACTCTTAAACTTCAAAAATCTATTAGACAATTTACAAACCTAATACACATATATACTTTTTTAAAGTTGAGTGACCATACAAGTAAGTTGTAGCAACTAAACACAAACTCGTTGACTAAAAAGTATGAGGTTCAAATCTCCACCTCCACATCAAACTTTAAAAAGCAAAGGTAAGTTCATCTAAAGTAGTACTTTAAGTCACTCAAATAAGACATAAAGAAATTCTCACACCCCACAGGTATAAAGCTAAATGGTGTTCCTTGTTGGGATGCACACATTATTCACTACAAGAAATTTTAGATTTAGTGACGCTATTTTTCCCAACGCAAGAAAATTCGTCGATATATCGAACTTATACCGACGAAAATATGACGTCGGAAAGTATGCTACTTATCCCGACCCAAACGCTGCATCGGGGTATATATAAAATTTCCCGACATGTGTGGCTTCGGGGATAGATTAAGTAAAAAAAACCCTAACATTTTATCTTTTCTATTTTCCACTTTCCCTCTTCTTCTTTTCTCTTTTTCACTTTCCCTTTTCTTCTTTTGGATATTCACCTCTCCTTTTCTCTCGACGACTCCCTATCACCTTTCTCTCTTCTTCTCGTTCTGACAGTGGATCGTCCTCCTATTCTCCTTACGGCGGCAGCGGCAGCGGCGTCTGGTATTTCCTCTCCTTCTGGCATCGGCGAACGACGATGTATTTTTCTTCTCCATACAGCGACTTCGTTTTTGTCTCCTTCCGGCGGCGGCGGTAGGGCAGTGCTCTGTGGATTGACTATAATAGTAAGTAAAATTCACCTTTCGAAAACTTACGTAGGTTTGGGAGGGGCGGAAAAACACATTAAAATTCTCAAGGAAACGTTTAAGTTTATTTTGGTGTCCATTGGACACTTAAGCACTTTTTGGAATTGGATTAAGCTTAGAATAAGGATTGGATTAAGCTTAGAGATAGATTCTCAAGAGAATATATTGAAGGAGTAGCAGAATTTCTAGAAGTAGCAAAGTGCCATCTAAATGAGGCAGGAAAAACGAAATGCCCATGTAAGAACTGTCAGAATTCAATGTCACAGTCATTGGATGGGATAGAACGACATTATTTACATTTGAAATATCTCCCTCGTACACTCAATGGGTTTATCATGGGGAACCAGCAAACTTAGCTCGATTTCAAAGAGACTTGAGTTCTTCAGTAGATGATGGATTAAGTAGAGAGTGTATTGCTCACAATGATGACGAGGAGATGTTTGACATTCTAAATGATTTGCAAGGGGCGATGATAGAAGGGGAAGAAGATGTAGATGATGAAGAAGACTTTGGAGATGAAATGCATGCTAACGTTGAAGAAAGGGATACTGTAAAGAATTTTGAGGAGTTGATGGCTGAAGCACGTAACCAATTGTACCTTGGTTGTACTAAATTTTCCTCGTTGAACTTCTTGGTGAGGTTGATGCATATCAAGGTGCTCAATGGTTGGAGTAACAAGTCCTTTGATATGTTACTAGAATTGTTGAAAGATGCATTTCCAACCGGTGCATCTATACCTAGTACGTTCTATGAAGCTAAGAGAAAGCTACGTGACTTAGGATAAGGATATGAGTTCATCCATGCTTGCAAGTATGACTGTATATTATTTTGGAAAGAGTTTGCTGATTGCCAAAGTTGTCCAGTATGTGTGAGTCTCGTTATAAAATAAATGATGGGAAGGGTAGGAAAATTCCACATAAGATTTTACGTCATTTCCCACTAATACCAAGGTTGAAACGATTGTTGTCATCGAAACATATTTCTTCTGAAATGAGATGGCATAAAGATAAACGAGTTGAAACTGAGGATGTGCTACGACATCCAGCTGATGCTGCAGGGTGGAAACATTTTGATAAAGAGTTTCCTTTATTTGCCTCAGACCCAAGGAATGTTCGATTAGCATTAGCTTCAGATGGATTCAATCCATTTGGAAATATGAGTACTTCCTACAGCATGTGGCATGTGGTGCTTATTCCATACAATTTGCCGCCTTGGAAATGTATGAAGCAATCTAATTTTTTCATGTCTTTTCTTATACCTGGACTGAAGTCCCCTGGAAAAGAAATTGATGTCTATTTGCAGCCATTGATTGAGGAGTTGAAGGAGTTGTGGTATAATGGTGTGCGTACTTATGATTGCATGAGTGGAAAGTACTTTCAATTACATGCATGTTTGTTGTGGACCATCAATGACTTCCCTGCATATGGAGACTTGTCGGGATGGAGTACTAAAGGTTATCAAGCATGTCCCATTTGTAAAGAAGACACATCATCCTTCTGGATAAGAGGAAAAATATCTTTCATGGGACATCGACGTTATCTTCCAAATAACCATGTTGGCGTAGGAGTAAACAACATGACGGAAAATTGGAGTGTAGACCTCCACCAATCGTAATGGATGGAGATGAGATTCTAAAACAAGTAAACGCGCTGAATTTTCCAGTGTTAAGTAAGCATCAATCCAAACAAGACAAGAAAAGAAAGCGTACTATTAATTGGACAAAAAAAAGTATATTCTTTGAGCTCCCCTTTTGGTCTAAACTCCTGTTAAGACATAAGTTGGATGTCATGCATATTGAAAAAAATGTATGTGACAATTTGCTCGGGACTTTGTTGAACATTGAGGGGAAAACAAAAGACACGACAAACGCTCGTTTGGATCTTGAAGATTTGAATATACGAAAGGACTTACACTTACAAAAGCAAGGAACTAAAGTTGTAAAACCACATGCTGCGTATACATTGACTACTAGAGAGAAGGTTGATTTTTGCAAGCTTTTGAAATCAGTTAAATTTCCTGATGGGTTCGTCTTGAACATATCACGATGCGTGAGTGTCAACGATGGAAAACTGTATGGGTTGAAAACTCACGACTCGCATATTATGCTCCAACGACTTATTCCTATTGTTGTTCGAGCTTACTTACGAAATGATGTGTGTACAGCTGTTGTTGAGTTATGTAATTTCTTTCGTGATCTATGTGCGAAAATAATACGCATCAGTGACTTGGACCAGTTGGAAGCAGATATTGTGCTCATACTTTGTAAGTTTGAAAAGATCTTTCCATCGGCTTTTTTTGATGTAATGGTCCATCTTGCAGTTCACTTACCGTATGAAACAAAGATTGTTGGTCCAGTTAGCTATAGTTGGATGTACCCTATAGAGAGAAGCTTACGGACCTTGAAACAATATGTAAGAAACAAAGCTCGTCCCGAGGGTTCCATAGCAGAAGCATTCGTCATGGATGAATGTTTGACTTTCTGCTCCATGTATCTAAATGGAATAGAAACAAGGTTCAATAGGGATCCACGTAACAATGACTCAATACCCGAACGCGAGATCTTTGAGGATTTTGAATGCTTCAGGCAGAGTGCACGACCATTATTGGGGGGTTCAGTTGTGAGAATGCTATCCGAATACGAGAAGCAAATGGCACATTGGTATATGTTGAACAACTGTTCTGAGATAGAGTCTTATCGCAGGTACCTTTTGGAATATTAGAACTTTAGTTCATATACTTTGTTTTCAAGTTCAAAGTATATAAATTCCTAAGACCAAATTTTATTTCCTTTTTTTATTCTTACAAATTAAATAGGCAACATTTAAGATTGATTCGTACTACAACAGATACCACATCAGACTTATATAGAAGGCACCAAGATCGATTTCCTGATTTGCTTAGAGCACATGTAAGTGTAGTTATTTCAAGTTTGAATATTGCACTTCAGTAACGTGTTGAATCTAAGTTATGTTAACTTATATAAATAGATGTACTCATTACGTGGAAAAGGAGAAGCATCTGATGATCTTTACTCGATAGCATTGGGGCCTAGTAATCTAGTCCGCACTTACAGTGGTTGCTTTGTCAATGGAGCACGTTTTCACTGTATAGAACGTGACAATCCTCGGGCCACTCAAAATAGTGGAATCATGGTGGTCGGAGAAATTGAACAAGATGACATGAATTACTACGGTGTATTGCATGAAGTTTTGGACTTAAAATATACCAAGAGAAGACGTGTGATTCTTTTCAAATGTAAATGGTTTGACACATATGCTAAAAAGAATAAAATACACATGGATTTAGTGTTTAAGTCAGTCAATACATCTCATTTTTGGTATATGGATGACCCTTACATCTTTACTAACCCTAAACATGGTAATAATTGGAAAGTTGTGCAGACTATCCAAAATAAACACATATGGGGCGTTCTAGAAGCTAAAGACATAGAAAATGATGAAATGGATTTGGTAGAAGTACCCAATGTGATTGAAGTCGATGAATCCATCCAGGATGCCACATTATGTAGAGATGATGTTGAACCTAGTGTTGTTGAGCGTCAAACAATTCAAAAACAGTTGAATAAGAGTGTACCATCCCTACACGATGACGATTTTATAAACGACAATCCTGAGGATGTAGAAACATCTACTGAAGAGAGTTTGGGTTCACTTCAACATTTAGATTCCGATGATTGGAATAACGAATAAGTGTATAACTTATGTATTTCAATTTCACATTCTATAATTGAATGATTCATATACATTGAGATTCATTTTTTTTTTAATCTTTTGTAAGATTCTAGAGTTATGGCATGCCCTGAGCAAGAGCAGGAGACACACTTGCTTCTCCAGGAGGATGACCCTCCGATTATTGGCTCCTCCACTCAGCGGGACACGACAGAGGCATCGGGTAATATTTATATCATATGAAAGTTTGTACTTAAAAATATTATTTTTTTATCTAATTAAGTAAATTTGTCCTTGTTTCAGGATCTAGATCAAGCTCAAGGCGAGGGCGAGGGCGAGACTCAAGATCACCAGGAAGGCGGACTAGAGGACATAGTCGGAACATTGAATTGGACCATCATGTCAATATTTATGGGAGGATTAAGATTGAGATTGATGAGAATATTGGAAAACCTGTATGTGCTAACGCCACAAAATTTAGTAAGGCCATCGGTACCATCGCTCGAAGCGTAATTCCATTACATTGTAAAGACTAGAAGGAGATATCGAACGAAGTACGGGACCATGCCGTAGATCGATTGTTGGCAAGTTCACGCTTTTTTATGCATTTGGGTAATATTTAAGTCAGATACGTCTGCTTACACATTTATTAACAATGCAGGCGCTTTTTGATTTCAATATGACAAAAAAGCATGTGAAAAAGTACGTACTACGACAATTTCAAAATACGTTCAAAGAATATAGAGTAGAATTATACAAGTACTACTGTGAATTTGAGAGCCCAGAAGAAGCACTTGCTTGTCCACCTGAAAGGTTAACAAATCCAGAAGATTGAAATATTTTATGCAACAGATGGGCGACTCCTGAATGGCAGGTACGTTTTTTTTTTTTACTTATATACATAACTCAATTGTATTAATCAAAAACTGTTGTAGAAAACAACGGAGACAGACAAGAAGAGTCGAGCCAATGTCCCTTACCTTCATCGAACCAAGTCAAAGTCTTTTGCCTAAGTGCAAAGTGAAATGGTAAGATGCAAACTCATTATTATTTACAAGATCTCATTGTTATGACTCATAGTTTGTATATATGTGATTTATAGAAAGAGAAAGAGGGTCATGACGTTGACCAAGTGGAGTTGTTCCATCAAAGTCACTTCAGTGTAAAAGATGGTTGGGTGAACGACAAAGCAAGAGATGCATATGTAAGTTCCTTCCTATCATACCTGCTTAAATTTATGTCTTTCTTTATATGTTTGACCTTCTCATTCCAACATGAATGTAGCTGGAAATGCAAAAGCTTATAGAAGCATCATCTCAAGAAGGGTTGACACTGATAACCAGTGCAGAGGTTTGTAAACAGGTTTTGGGTCATCGGTCAGGTCACATTAAAGGCCTTGGTTGGGACCCAAAACCTAGCTCATCATCCAGTGTCACATCCTCTTCACAATACGAAAAAAAATTCGAAAAGCAAGTGGAACAGATGAAAGGTGACATGGTATAGATGAAGGCAAATTACGAGGAGATGAAGGAAGCGAATGTAGCGTTAAGTACTCAAGTATCAGTGTGGGAAGATAAATGGGCTGAAATCCACAGAATGTTGAGCTGAGGGTAGCGAGAGGATGAACCTTCAAACACCTAGGTATGTTTTAGCGTTTAGCTTGCTTAGGGTTCTTTACAAGTGCATTTTGGCTATCCTATTGTTATGCTAGGCAATTCATGCATGTAGTGAATCTATAAAAGTAATTTTGTTGTTATATATGTGACTATTCTGCAGTTATGGTAGTCATTCCATGAATGTAGCTTTGGGACGAAGGGTTAAGTGTGTATTAGGGCTGCTTAGGGTTCTTTGCAAGTTCATTTTGGCTATCTTGCAGCTATGGTAGTCAATTCATGCATATAATGAATTTATAAAAGTAATTTTGTTGTCATATGTGACTATCCTGCAGTTATGATAGTCACTGATAGGGTTTATAAAGTTTTATTTAATCACACTTAATTCTTGTTAATTGGATAGTTTTTGTGTGTCTTCATGTTTATTTTGTAGGTACTTGAGCAAAAGACGTATTTGGAGACTCTATGTTAAATAACGATTCAAACGAGCCAAACCGGAGGTCATTCAAACACCTGAGCAAAAAGTTAGAGCAAACTTACCAAATCTATCCAAGGAGCAGCGTCTCAACGCCGCTCAACGCTATGCTCAACCCCAGTAGCATCTCAACTCCATGCTCGACGCCGCTCAACGCTAAGATTCTGTCTTTGCTCAACGCTACTTCGACGTTGCGGTTCGACTTGCTTAATGCCAATAGCGTCTCAACGCCATGCTCGACGCCGCTCAACGCCACCCACGGCGTCTCAATGCTGCCCCAGCCCTATTTATAACACTTTTTCACTCTAGGGTTGAGACTTTTGTCTCCTTTGCTTAGACTTTTAGAGAGAGCTTTTGATAGCTTTTCTCCTTCTACTTTTATACTTTTATTGTAGCAAATCAAACCATGTTTAATGGGAGATATACTATCACGATGCTTGGCTAAACTCCGCGTTTCCGATTCAGAGGTCGGTCGTAATCAATTGCAATGTTGTGAGGCTTGGACCTTAATGTAGTTTTCTTTCAATTGCAAGTATTCTTTGATTCCTGTGTTAATTTTATAAGCATGTATTTTTGATTGAATTGACGCCTCAATCGCTTTACATGTTTGATTGCTAATCATGATGCATGATCCGTAATTGTCATGTTGATTGAACCGGTAGCGTTAGGATTATTACATGTGTATGTTTTGTGGGTTTCCATATTACATGGCTTGCATGTTTAATTCTAGGAATTAAAGGATCATCTTAATTAGATTAAAGTTATTTCATCTAATTAGTTGTCTTGGTCCTTCCAAAGCACTTAATGCCTTTATCTAAATAATTTGGAGCGGTTTCGTCAAAATTGTTTAGGTAATTAGCGTTAACTTGACATTTGTTAGAGTTAATGACCTTAGAGAATTTTCTACTTTTTGGGGTTTCCTAATAAGTTGACCAAGTGCTTGCATTGTTAAGTTTAAATATTTTGAATGCATGTGATCAATTTTTGCTATTGAGTAGAACTGCACCTTTGAATTGAAACTTGGTAAGATTTGATTTATCTTTATTTTTATTTGCTTATGTTTTATTTTATTTATAAAAACAAAAAAATATCGCCCTTTTTAATTGTTTTCTCCTTTGCAAATTTAATTTGAGAAATTAATATTCGGTTCCCTGAGATCGACCCGGTCCATTCAATGCTACAAGTAGCTTAGGATCGGTTTATAAATTGTAATTTGACGAGCCCTCGACATCTCGACAAGCTCGCATCAGTCACTTCATGAATGTATCTTCAGGACAGGGGGTTAAGTGTGTATTAAGGTTTCTTAAGTCTTTGTAAGTTCATTTTGGCTATGTTGCAACATTTTGGCTGTCCATTTTGGTCTTCAAAATAAACTTGTGCACTTTTTAGCCACTTTTGGGACACTTTTGGTTTTTTCTTCCTAGGGCACTTTTGCTCATTTAGGACACTTGGGTAGGTTTGGTAGGGGTGGAAAAAACACATTAGGCTTGCTCGGGGTGCGTTGAAGTCCATTTTGGCCTTCAAAACACACTTCTGCGCTTTAAGGCCACTTTTGGGATACTTTGTACAATTGGGCGAGTGGGGTAAATTGTTTAAGCAAGTTTTAAGTTAGGTGTTTTCTTCCTATGGCACTTTGCTCCTTTAGGACACTTGAGAAGGTTCGAAAGGGGCAGAAAAGCGCATTAGACTCGCTCGGGGTGCGTTGAAGTCCATTTTGGCCTTCAAAACATACTTGTGTACTTTTTGGCCACTTTTGGGATACTTTGTAGGATTGGGAGCGAGATAAACTGTTTAAGAAAATTTCAAGTTAGGTTTTTCCTTCCTAGGGAACTTTTGCTCCTTTTGGACACTTGGATAGGCTAACTTGTGGAAAAGTGCATTAGGCTAACTTGTGGTGCATTGAAGGCCATTTCGGCCTTCAAAATAAATTTGTGCATTTTTTAGCCAATTTTGGAATACTTTGTAGGTTTAGGGGCAGGATAAGCTATTTAAGCAAGTTTCGAGTTAGATTTTTTCTTCCTAAGGCACTTTTGCTCCTTTAGGACACTTAGGTAGATTCGGGAGGGGCGAAAAAGTATATTAGGCTAACTCAGGATGCATTGAAGTCCATTTTGGCCTTCAAAATAAACTTATGCACTTTTTTTCCACTTTTGGGATAGTTTGTAGGTTCAAGGGGCGGGGTAGACTCTTTAAGCAAGTCTCTAAGTTAGGTTTTTCTTCCTAAGCCACTTTTGCATCATTAGGATACTTGTGTAGGTTCAGAAGGGGTGAAAAAGTGCATTAGGCTCGTTCAGAGTGCGTTGAAGTCTATTTTGACCTTTAAAATAAACTTCTGAATTTTTTTGCCACTTTTGGGATACTTTGTAGGTTCGAGGGGTGAGGTAGACTCTTAAAGCTCGTTTCGAGTTATATTTTTGCTTCTTAGGACATTTTTACATCTTTAGCACACTTGCGTGGGATCGGGAGGGGTGGAGAAGCGCATGAGGATTCTCAAGGAAACGTTTAAGTTCATTTTCACCTCCTTTGGACACTTAGGCACTTTTTGGGCACTTTTAGGCCATTTAGACACTTTTAGGAAAATTTAGAAGTTTTGGGGGCGGGGTCGTAGACATTTTAAGCTTTTCTAGAGTTGGGTTTTTGCTTCTTTAATGCTTTAAGGTCAAATGAAACTTTGAATTTCTTTTGGAAAACTTTTGTGCATTTTTTTTCCTTCTTTCATTTTCTGGTTTGTGTTCAAAATTTCATATTATTTTTTTTTTCTTTTCAGGTCTGTAGCTATGTTGAAGATTACTATTGGAAACAAAGATGAAAACAAGAAGTTTAGAAGACTTTAATTAAACCTTTTCTTTTTTATTATATTAACATGGATATTTATTTTTTACTTTTTTTGTAATTAGACCGAACTTTGGATGATACTTTTGTATGAACAATATTATGTTTCAATATATTAACTTTTATTAAGTTACATTCATGTTAAAAACAAAATGGTATCATTGTTTTCTATTGAAATGAACAGGTAATTACAAAAACAAAAATTTTAAATTTTAAAAAATTATAATTTTTAAAAAAATATCAGGCTATGTCGTCGCATATTTGCGTCGGGATATCTAAAAAGTACGGATAAAATGTTACAAAAACTAAAATATATATATATATATATATATTTGAAGTTATCCCAACGCAACACGCGTCGGGATAGAGTGTGAATCACCCGACGCTTATATTTGCGTCAGGATATATAATGTTTTTGCCGACGCAATTTGCGTCGGGATAGCTCATCAAAAGCCCGACGCAACGAGTTTGCGTCGGGAAAGCTTGTCCCGACTTGGCTATACCGACAATTTTGTCCGACACATCTTTGCGTCAGGAAAGGGTGAAACATTTGTAGTGATTGTTAATCAGTTTTTTCCATTTATTTCTGATTTCAGATTTGGCGCTTCAAAATAGACTTGTGTCGTACGACTTGAACATCAGACCATCGATTGGACAAAATATGACTGTGAGTTATTTATCATTAGAAAAGTTTCTAGTACACTTAGACTTTTATATTCTATGTTTCATATGAATCTGTTCGACATATTTACATGCTTGTGATGCCTATATAGCAGCTTTCTGATTGAATCCATTTTGACTAATTGGTTCACTTGACTATTTACTAACATGTTCAAATTTACATATTTCACTTGACTTTTTTAAGACTTGTTCTACTTTGACTACTTGGCAGGAAACTATAGTTTTTTTTTCATTGATATTGATAAGAGACACTAATTAGTCAGCAAACAATACTTTGCTGCAAGATGGGTATTTGTTGTTTTTATTTAGTAGGTGGTGACATAATTAGTTTCATGAAAATCTCCTTATGAATGAGTGGATATAATTAAGTAATTTGGAATGGGAGTTCAATAAATTGGTGTTGGCTTGGCGATTTCTCCATTGTCTTAATTCACTGTATTCTTTTAATATTCTTTGACATGCTTCTATAAAGAAAATATTACTCTCAAGAAGAAGTTCCGATATAATCCTTTAAACTTGGAAGATGATTGAAATTTGATTTCATTTGTAGTGGAATGAGTTTAGAGTTGAGGTGGTGGGGGAAAAAGTGGCCAGCTCATTTCCTTTTTCTATATAATATTTAGGCTAAATTATAAAAAATACACCTGAACTTTGTACTTTGTTTAAAAAATATCCTTAAATTTTTAAAAATAGTTCAAAAATACCATTGCCGTTAATTTTGAATGGAAACCGTTAATACTTTGTTTCAAAAATACCCCTAAATTTTCAAAATGTTTCATAATACCCTTAAACTTTCAAAAAAGTTCAAAAATACCCTTACCACTAATAAATGGACGAAATCGTTAGCACCTCGTTTTAAAAATACCCTTAAACTTTCAAAAATTGCATTAATACCCTTAACCTTTAAAAAAAAGTTAACAAAATGTCATTACCATTAGTATATGGACAAAAACCGTTTATCTACACTTCATTACCTCTCCCTTATATTTTCTCTCTCTCCTGATTTGCTTCAATCTATGGCCTAGCACTTCTCTATTTTTTTTCTTTTTTTTCTTTTTTTTTTATATACACTCTTACTTTCTTCTTCCATTTTTTAATCTCCCCTATTTCTCCTATCTTCTTAAATATTAAAACTTTAAATAAATGGAATGAGCTTTCTCATTTCTAAGCATGCCCAAATATAAATATAAGAAATTTCAACACCCAAATAGCCAATGTCTTTGAAGTTATCTTGAGTTGGAAAAGAACCAATTTGAAAACAACTCATATAGATACTCTCCTTTTTTTCTTCATATAGATACTCTTTTTTTTTTTTCATTTGTCCAATTCTCAATAATTGGGACCTTCTTAACTGAACACAACAAATAGAATAATGTGAACTGCAAAAATGATTAATAAAATCTCCATCCGCTACAAATTTGGTAATTAATACATATATTTTATTTCTTTTCCCTCCCACTATATGTCCTCAAAATTATGATCCAAATTCTCAACATGTCTTTCTTTTTGTGTAATTAAACTCAAACATACTCAAATTACTAACATACAACCTTGTTAAAGCATTTAAGTCCTAAGATCCCATGGTGGTTCCATTATTCTTATTTCTTCTTGGTATAGTTTATATACCCTAATTGAATGAGGTAGTTTTAGAGATTAAAAAATGGAAGAAGAGAGTAAAAAGGTATCGAAAAAGAAAGGAAAAAAATAGAGAAGTGTTAGGTCATAGATTGAAGCAAATTAGGAGAGAGAGGAAATAAAAAAGGGAGCTAATGAGGTGTAGATAAATGGTTTTCATCCATATACTAATGGTAAAGGTATTTTTTAACTCTTTTTTTAAGGTTAAGGGTATTAATGCAACTTTTGAAAGTTTAAGAGTATTTTTAAAATGAGGTACTAACGATTTTTGTCTATTTATTAACGATAAGGGTATTTTTGAACTTTTTCTGAAAGTTTAAGGGCATTAATAAAACTTTTTGAAAGTTTAAGGGTATTTTTGAAAACAAAGTACTAACGGTTTTCATCCAAAACTAACGGTAAGGGAATTTTTGAACTTTTTTTTTTAAAATTTAAGGGTATTAATGAAACTTTTGAAAGTTCAAACGTATTTTTGAAACAAAGTACAAAGTTCAAGGGTATTTTTTTATAATTTAGCCTAATATTTACTCCTATTCCTATAATCTCTATTAGGAAAGAATGTTGAGTGTACTTGTACTTCTAAATTAGACTCTTGAGTCACACTTTTAAATGTATTCTACACCATGTAATATCACATGAAATAAGCATTATGGTTGAGAAGAATGACATTTTGTTATATATACTATATGACTACATTTTGTTAGTTTCACTTTTTTTTTCCACGTTTGGTTGAGAATAATTAATTGAGGGCAATGGAAAATTATGGTAAACCAATTCTAGCTGTTGTTGGGCATAATTGACAGCAAACTTGATTTTCTGTTGTGCATGGCGACTTTTTCTGATCTAGCAAATATATATGTTCAACCATTTTCACTGTTAGATGTTTACTTTTATAAATTTAGTTGTATGAGTGATAGTTTATATCTTTGTCATGATATTACATATTATAGTTCATTAGTTTACTAATCTTTGTTAGTGTGAACTTTCAAGAGATATGCAACTTTATCCAAACATAAACTTGTCTCCTTTAAAATTTTAGATCTTTTAGGGCCTTTATGTATAGTTTCTAAGTCTATTTATTTACCTTTAATAACGAATCTTCTTATTTACTTCACTATTGATATTCACATAATTAATCATATATTTATATATTTTATATATTATGTAGGTGAATGAAATGATACTTTTACACATGTACAAGGGCCAAAGATGACAGCTCAACTTCATAACACAATGTTAAACACTTGGTGAATTTTGTATTTTGTGAACTAACTTATACTGTTGGAAATTACATTTGATGAATTTCTTGTATTGTTGGATTACTTCTTTATTCTAAGAAACCATCAAATACTTTATTTTGTAATGTAAATAGATTGCGAAGTTTCAATTATGAAAGGAAGAAAGTCAAGATATTTAATGTGTTATATGGAGTATTTCGTGTGTGTATTTAGCTTAAAAACGAGTGTTCGAAGTAAAATTTATAAAAATTGAATCAATTTAAATAGCACTGAAAGTAATTTATAAAAAGAATTATTGTTGAGAAAAAAATTATAAAATTATACTTTTTATATATTCATGAGTAAATGCTATAACAAAATTTATATAACGAAAAATGAATGCTATAAAAAAGTTACCACAACAATTATAGTTGTTATGGTTAAAATTAGACCAACAAGAACAGACTGAATGAAAGGCTAGAATAAAGGGCCAAACGAGGAAATAAGCCCAATACGAAGTCAAAACGGATCAAAACTGACACGGGACCGACCCACAATGCGAGAGGGTGAAGAAACAGGTTTTAGGCTGAAGCCCAAACCCATGGTCGGCCTTGGCCAACCACATGGAAAGGTCCTCCCTTGGGCCTTGTCTTGGTCCCTCATTGCCCATTATGTACCCCCAGTCTAGCCCCGTTCGGTCCTTCGTTCCCAATAGGAGACGGAAACACCCACAAAAAACTCTAGAAAGTAAGGCATTTAAGCTCTCTCTTGAGGGAAAAGTAAGGGAAGTTCATTCCAGCCGCCTAAACTCTCCTAAAACTCCCAATTCTCTCTGAAAACTCTATATGATTTAAGCATCGGAGCCTGTGTAGCCTACACCACATCAGTGTCCAAGTTTTTCTTATTCTCCCAAATTACAAATTTACCGTGGTTGTCACATGGAAGTTAGGTGAGATTCTCCTGTCTAAAATTTGGCAACAACAATAGTGATGAAGAAAAACCATATAAGTTTGTTATAGCATAACATTAAAGCTATATATATTAAATAATAACAGAAAGAAAATGTTATTATATGTTAAAGATAGTTTTAATAATAAACGTTATAAAATCTTTTCATAGCAATATATATATGTTATATCTTGATTCTCTATTATCAGATCAGCTATAGCTATAACAAGTCTTAAGACTTTTAATAACATAGAAAGACTATAAAAAGTCTATTATAGCGTTTTTTGTTAACTTATTTGTAGTGTGTATTAAAATACTATTTTACCAAATTGAATAAAAATAACTTCAAAGTTTGAAAGTAATGACAATCTCAAATTTTAAGATTGATTAAATGAAACAAAGTCTCAAAGTATGCCAATTACAAAACTAATTCATACGTCGATCGGTTTGAAATCCGAATTGGAGGAGAGAGAGAGAGAGATCAGAGGGCATCGATCTTATCGAAAAAGATAGATCAGCGCGGCGAAAGAGAAGATGGGTGGTCGTGTCGAGATCTCGGCCTTCACAAAGACATGCAGAGTAAGATATCAGCCACCTCAAACGCCACACGCCGCCATCAATTCCCCTCTTTATAATTCAACTCCCACCCAGCAACCATATTATTCATCAAACCCAAACAATAATATAATAATGGACAACGAAGCAACCGCCACCGCCACCGAGGCTCGATTTGCGCCGGTGACTCGCGAGCGAAGGGTCCGCAACGACCTCGAAACCACTCTCCCCAAGCCATGTGAGCGAGCTACTGCCTTAATTAGGCTTCTAATTTCGTTGGTTTTGAATTCATTTTTGTTTGTTTTAGATTTGGCGAGGGCGCTGGTGGCGCCGGACTCCAACCACCCGACGGGAACGGTGGGACATGACAACCATGGAATGACGGTTCTTCAGCAGCATGTCGCCTTCTTCGACCAAGACGACAATGGCATCGTTTACCCTTGGGAGACTTACGTTGGTACGTATTCAACCATTCTAATCAAAAACCTATACAAACAAACAACAATATTTCACTAAATTCTCAACATAAGAGGTTAAGACTTCATTTCGAATTGTTCTAATTTTTAAAATAATTACGGGCGTCTGTGTTTTTACAAAAATCAACTGTGAAATGAATAAAAATTAGCTGTGTGAATTAATCAAAAATTTCATTCATTCATTGATATAGAAGAGAATATATGTGAATGTTTTGTAATTCGCTAGAAATACATTTTTCAACTATTTATCGAATCAAAACCCTACCATATGGCTAGGGTAAAAATTGACACATATCTTACCAAGGGCTAAAAATGATTTTTTTTTTTTTTTTTTTTGGGAAATTGAGCAAAAAAAAAAAGCTTTGTTTTTAAAAAAAGAAAAACTTGTCAAAACTTTAATTCCAAAAAATCTTTACTATGTTAATTTTTTTGTTAGTACTTTCACAAATTAATTTATTTTATTTGTTTTTTTAGTGGAAGACAATAAGGGAACAAAATCAAGAACAGGCAGAAATTTTATTGAGGACCAACACAAAATTGATAATAATAATAATAATAATAAATTTTATCCTTCAGGACCAACACAAAATTAATAATAATAATAAATGAAAAGAGAGAAAAGAAAAAAAAGAAAAAGAAAAGAGAAAAAAAAAATATTATGATGGAAATAAATGAAAAATAAAAATAAAAAAGAGGAAAAAAAGTATAAAAAAACAAAAATTAGAATGGAAGATAGAAAAAAGAGAGGGGTGCAGAAAGGAAAAAGATAAATAGAGATACATCCATGAAACATGAAGAAAAAAAACAGAAACTACTTTTTGTAGTTTCTCAAAATTTGTCCCTTTTTTTAGAAACGTTTTTAAAATTTTAGAAATAAGAAACATAATGGTTTATCAAACAAGTCTATTTCTTAAAAAATAAAAAACAAAAATAAGAAATAGAAAATAAAAATGTTATTAAACGAGCCCTAAATATTTAATATTTTAGTTTTGGTGTGGGTTATTTCAGGGCTAAGAGCAATTGGGTTCAACATGATAGCATCCCTAATTATGGCGATTGGTATAAATGTCGCCCTGAGTTATCCCACTCTACCGGTGAGTAATGCACGTTCAAACCAACAAAATTTAATATTTGCTTTAATTTAGTTCCTTATAATAACCCCTTTATTTTTTTTAACAACTCAGCCAAATTTTGAAAACAAAAAAATAGTTTTAAAAAAACTCTTCAAACTGGAAAAAAAAAAAAGAGCACATTTTATTGGAGTTTGGACTAAATGATTATGGGGGATATTGGGATGAAATTAATTAATTAAATTTGTTAGGGATGGATCCCATCACCTTTCTTTCCGATATACATATACAACATTCACAAAGACAAACATGGTAGCGACTCTGGAACCTATGACACTGAAGGAAGGTACAAACTCTTTCGCTTTTCTTTCCATTTTTTAAATCTTATATGCTTGTGACTCTAGAAACGTACTTTTGAAATTTTTATGATACGAAAATGAGAATGACATTTTAAAAGTGTAAAATCAAACATTAAGTTCGTAACAAAAAAAATAGGTTGTTAAGACATGTTTCAGAATAGTTTTAAGTCTGCCCTTGATGGAAGGTGAGTTAGAGAGTGAAATATTATTAAAATAGGTTGTTAAGGCATGTTTCGGAGTAGTTTTAAACCTGCCCTTACTGGAAGGTAAGTTAGAGAGTGAAATATTATTAACCCACAGGTACATGGCGGCGAATTTCGAGAACATGTTCAGCAAGTATGCGAGAACGTACCCGGACAAGCTGTCCCTTGGGGAGCTTTGGGACATGACTGAAGGCAACCGTATAGCTTTTGATCCCTACGGATGGTACCCAACTCAACTACTAACTTCTCTTTTCTTCTGCTCGCGGTGTCGTAAATCTTATTATTATGCATGAATCTCGAGTGCAGGGCTGCGGCCAAATTTGAATGGTTTGCACTCTACGTGCTGGCTAGGGACGAGGATGGCTTCCTATCGAAAGAGGCCATAAGGAGATGTTATGACGGGAGCTTGTTCGAGTATTGTGCCAAGATGAACATGAGTGCTCAATACAAGGTGTATTGATCCTTCATCCATTACTAGTAAATCACCTCCTACTGCATATGTTGCCTCTGCTCTGTAAATTACTGATATATAGATTGTGAAAGGAGAAAACAAAAAAACTTCCAAGAGTTTTGGTTGTGTAATTGTAAAGAGATGCGTTTTGTTTAGTTTGTTTTGCCTATGTAAATGTTATAATTATGTCTAAGTTGAGGTATTTTTATGTACAAGATGTTTCTTCAGGTGGTTTATTGTTTGTGTGGCCTTTAAAGATCTGTTCTCAGCTATTTTCATAAATTAAATAGTTCAATCCATTTATCCATCTTCATGGAATATGTTATTTGCTTGGCATGAATTGTTAAATTAAGGAAACTTTTGTAAGCTCTTTAATTAGAACTTTTAAAACCTTGCATCTTATTCATTGTACAACAAAAATGTAGAAATTTCTTAGTACAGATTTAGGCCATTGAACTTTTTTCCACCCAAAAAAATGGTTAAATTATTAAAAATACCCCTAAATTATGGGGTTGGTTTCAATTATACCTCTAAATTTTGAAAGGTTTCATTTGAAGTTAGTTCATTTCAAAAAAACCCTTAAAGGTTTTTAACAGAAACCCTTAAAAGGTTTTTACTGTTAAATTTATGGAAAAATGACGTAAATATGTTCACATAAACAACAATATAAATGTAAATATATCATTTTTCAACCATGAATTTAATGAGAAAAAACATTCAATGATATTTTTGATATTAATGGAAAAAAGTAGTATTTGAAACAAATATAAATATAAAAATTTGTATAATTAAAACCAACCCCATAGTTTATGAATATTTTTGATTTTTTTTTTTTTTGATAATTTAACCAAAAAAAATAGTGCTTCAATTTCTATGCACCCTAACTTTGACAATAGTAGAATGAAGAGGAAAAGAAAAATAAAAATTCCTTGTTTCACTCCTATTCAATCAAGGGAAAAGGGTAGAAGATTCTTCTTTATAATTTCTTTATAACCATAGATTAGCTTTTTTAAAATAAAACAGAAACCAGTTCAAAAAAAAGTCGTCCAAACTTCTGAACTTCAACAAGCTTAGCTTCAACTGTAGTTTTATGGATGTGAAGTGATGCATTCAAATTATACTTTGAAAATAACAAGTGAAAAATGGATTTTAGTGCAAAAGCTTGCTAAAAGGCAGAAACGCTGTCCTTAACTAAAGCATAAGCTGGCAATTAAAGAACCTACACAAAGGGCAAAATTGCCTGAGTTGATTGCTAGTTATAAACTGTTACGCACATCTATGACCACTCAAAGCAGCACCTGGAAAACACACATTCACAAGACATGAAGATGGAAAATTTCTTATCAACTCAAAATCTAATTCATTGTTTCAAAAATATTCCATTAAATTTCACATCCAAAGAGGTAATAAATTAGTACTATAAGAAACACTAGGATATCAAAAATGACAAGCTGTTATAACCACAGAAACGAGAAGATTGGAACTCTAAAAGAACACTAAACGATAGCATTGGCTGCACTTGCGATCCTAGGCCATAAATCCGCACACTCCTTTCCAATAGGACCAGTAATTGCAGAACCTGTAATAGCAGCAACAATCCAACTTCATAACCTGAAAAGTCGAAATTAAAAGAAAAGGAGAATGTGCATGATGAATGAATCTTATACCTTTCATTTCTCCTTTTGGGTTCACAATTACTCCTGCATTATCTGCAAAGACCACACATATTTTGAAATCAGAATATTGTACTCACGAAACAAAGAGCTGAAGATGACATACAGAAGTATTTTAAAACAAAAATTCTATACGGATGAATCTGCTGTCTGGAGCAGATGATCTTATACTTAAGGGCAACAATGAGACCAAGGATGGAAGTATTTTAAACGAAAACAATGTACTGCCCACATGGAGCAGATATGAGCATGAAAGCTTCAACACATCTGCAACGATGGGCACTGTCAATTTACCAGACTCGTAACTGTATCAACCATTACAATAAGGAGGATACCTGACTTATGCCTGGAAGATAGATGGGGTGGCTTAAACTTTGTTTTCAATTAAGTTTTTCATAAATTTTTTTTAAAAAAGTACTCTAGTTTTCTATTTGACCACAGAAAGACGTATGATCTTAGTGAAAACTAAACAAACGTCTAAGAAACTCAAAACTTGGATAGGTTTGATATCTATTCCTCACAGAACCATAATAGTTATAAAAAAAATAAACTAACTGACAAGGACTATCTAGCTTCAACAAACATGTTAATCATGGAATTATCAGGTTTGAACAAATGAAAGCAACTGCAATTCCGCAAGGGAACCAGTTAAAAACAAATAGCCCAAGGACAAATGAAATTCAATTAGACGCAATCATTGCATCTCCAGTGTGATAGATAGCATACGTCAATAGGCAAATTCAATTCCAGATCAAAGTTCGAACAGGTGTATCATAGTGCTTTCGAAAACATAACAAATTACTTAAAATCTCTATTAAGAGAAACGTATATACCTTCGAAGTACATGAAAACCCCATCCTTTCGCCGCCATGGCTTGCGCTGCCTAACAATGACAGCAGGAAGGACCTTCTTCCTGAGATCGGGCTTTCCCTTTTTGACAGTGGCCATCACCATGTCTCCAACACAAGCCGATGGCAATCTGTTCAAACGGCCCTTGATTCCCTTCACTGAGATGATGTACAGGTTCTTGGCTCCAGTGTTGTCGGCACAGTTCACGGTCGCCGCCACCGGCAGACCCAGTGACATTCTAAACTTATTACCTGCAGATCCTCCGCGCCCTGTACCAACAAGCAACAAATCAATCATATACATTCCAGAGTTCACACACAGTAAATCGATCTCTCTTCCCCAAAGCTCAATAAATCTTCAATAACAAATTGTGGGTTCAATACAGATTCAATAAAAATTTAAAATAAAAAAAAAAAAAAAAAAAGCGCAAAGACGGATATTTTCGAAGTAAATGAAACAATAGCATGATCTTTCGGCGAGAACAGAAGACGAACGAAAAAGAAACCTAAAACCTAGATGGCGGAACTGCGAAGAATAGAGAGGAAGGGCATAAGGGTTTGCTTACCTCGCTTCGACATTTTTGCCGGCTGAAACGAGAAACTAAGAGAAAGTAGGGCTTTGTGGCAATTTATATAGAGATGATGGGATCTAGGGTTTGTTTCTGTATCTCTTCCTTCCTAAAGGCCCAATTCGAATAAATTACAATTAATTTTCAATTTTGGCTAAATTATGATGTAATTGGTTTTAGTCCTCCTTTACTCACCTATAAATGGGAATGAAATCGATCATAATGTACTTGAAAAAAAATTGTTGTAATGAGTTAATATTATTTAATTTATTTTAAAATGACTCACCCCGACGTTTAAAAGCGAGAATTTGAATTGGCTTCTAGTTTCAAATCCCCTTCTTCTCTCTTCTCCAATGTTACTTCGTTCAATTTCGATTTACAAGATTAATAAAAAGGATAGCGAGTCAGACTAGAAAATTACGAAGCTACAAACATGAATTTCCAAAACGATGGCAAAAAGTGGATAGCATTGCATTGCCCCATATTAAAGGAAATAAAATTAAATAAAAAATAATAAGAGATTGAGGAGAATGAAAGAAAGTGGATAAGAATAAATTTTAATAAAACTATAAAAATGATTTTGAATTTTAATATTTTTTATCAACATTAAGAAATTTTAGAAAAAGAAAGGGAGAAGGAATGAGGAGGAAGAAGAAATAAAAAAAAACAATTGTAAGGTTAGAGAAACAAAAAAAAAAAAGATTTGGGATGCAAATGGAAATGATATTGAATCATTGATCACATTTTTTGGTGTAAGGGATTGCAGATTTTGAAATCAATTGTAATCTAGTGAGTCATCGATTTTCATTCCTTAATTACGACTGCAGTCAATAGTAAAAAAAAACAAGAAGTAACCTCAAAGTTTTTGCCTTGAAATTATTGTTAAGGCAATAATTCCCTACTACCAAGTCAAAAGTTTAAACTCAATTTTCACATGTAAATTCTTCACATATGTAAAAAAGTGTGTTTTTTCTAGTTCAACAATATATAGAGCGAGGGATTCGAACAATATACCTCTTGGTCGTGGTATATGTCTTAACTAATTGAGCTATGCTAAGATTGGTAGATATGAAAGTTGTCTGTCCACAATTGAGTCGAGATGGTAAAAAAAAAATTATATTGTTATTTGTCATAGCGTTGTGTCTACTCTACTCAAAACTTATGGTAGGTTGTTCATTTTGTCGAGTAGTAAATTCGAGCATAGTTCAATGAATAAGATATCTCAAATGTCGATGATTCAAACATTTTCCCATATTAAGGAATGTTTTGGAGGTTATTTTCAAAACAAAATTTTAAAATAATATTGTTAAAAAGAAGTTAAAACATACTTTTGGTCTCCAAACTTTCATAAAAGTAACAATTTAGTTCCTAAACTTTATTTTGTAACAATTTAAACCCTATATTTTCATATTTATAACAATTTAATCCCTACCATAAAAAAAATGTGAATTTTTATTATTTAACGATTTAGACTGTGTAGCTTTACAAATAATTTTAAAGTACGAAGATTAAATTGTTACATACTAAAGTTCAAAGACTAAATTGTTACAAAATTGAAAGTATAGGGACTAAATCGTTACAAGTTAAAGTTTAATGACTAAATTGATACTTTCATGAAAGTTTAAAGATCGAAAGTGATTTTTAACCGAAAAAAATAAAATAAAATAAAAATCTCCAATTGAATATCTCATAGAGATTAAGGTTATTGTACATTTGGAATAATTAAAAAATAACGTAGTTGTGTATGACCTCGAAACACAAATGAAGTGAAAACCTTAAAAGAAACAAAATGAACATGATACATTTGTTGTGATGTAACCAAGTAACAACCTTATAATTAAATTTGAACATTATATTAATTATAGCAACTTTGAGGGCAAAAACCCCAACATGTACAAGGATTTTGAATTTGTTGATGAGATATCTACAAATTGAAAACTGCTAAGTTTGATTGCTAGGTGGCCTGACTCAAACTTATTTCTATTTTATGACCCTTCATCACTATCTCTTTAATTTCTACTACATATCACAAATATTTATTCTTATATGTTCATGTCTGTATTTGGGTCCTGCAAAATTGTAGTTTCCTCCTCTCTTTCTTTCTTTATTTTTTTTTTTTTTTTTTTTGTTACTCTCAATTTTCTTTTTGATGATTTATTTTTAATAACCAACATCAAAAAAAAAAAAAAAAAAAAAAAAAAAAAATCAAATCCAAGACTGGATTGGATAGTTGCATTTGAAGGAGTTCACTCCACTGATATGAGCAAAGATATCTGAGGAATCAACCATGCTATCTTCTTCCTTCATAACTACCTGCAAAACAAAAACCATTGATATATATACATATATAAGTTTTTTTCTCCCAAATGGAGTAGCTTTCAAAAGTGGGCTCAAAGAGGAGCTTTACTTCTTCTTCTTCTTCTCCTTCGTGGTTGCTACAAGCAGCCCTGTGATTCTCTGCCAATTCGTCGTTCTTCGCGAACCGTCCCCGAACTCGTGGCCGGCTATCCGCTAGCGTTTTTCGGCAGGCATACTGTCGATTTTGCTTCGACCATCAGCGACATCTCGAGTTTGATTATAAAGAGGGGAGGGGGGAAAAGGAGAGATAGATAGATAGAGAAAGGACCTTGATTTTCTTGCTGAAGTTCCTCTCGTTTCTTTTCTTCATGTACCTATGAATCTTCTCCTTCCTCTCTTCCACGGAGAGTTTTCCTACTTTGAAAGTACTGTCCTTCAAGCTCGAAAGATCTGATGCTAAAGAAGTGCAGTTCATTGTCCCACCAGCCAGTTGCAGGTTCTCATTGTTAAGCACCTTTTACAACAAAAATGTAGAGTGATTGTGACATCAGATCGTTTATTTTCATCGTTGTCAAAGACGATTAGATTCGAGTAGAGTTTAGTTTAAGTACCTGAAGGTCTGCTGGATTGAAAGTCCCCTGCATACAGTCTTGACTATAGAGTCCACAGTTGTCTCCCTGATAGTCGAGGTCTTGCGGTTGCAATTCTGCGCCGAGGAGAGGGAACATTCCACAGCTTTCGATAGACGATGCAGCAGGATTCATTGATGCAGCAGGCAGGTAAGTTGCCATGGTTGCTCCGACAAACGAGCATGAAGGGGAAGAAGGATTCAGTGGCATGTAGGAAGTCAAGGATGACAAGCAATCGTCGACGTAAATCGACGGTAGATCATCGTCGAGGAGAGTTGCAATTGGAGCCATAGGACACTGCACAAGCCCCTCAATCATGGGATCTACTAATGGCATTTGAGACTGCACTTGAGAAACGTCGAACTGGCCTGACTGGATGCCGAGATATTGAGGGATTGAAAACGAAGCCGATGGAGAGAAGTCTATGGAAGCAGAGATGTCATTGTCAAGTTCTTCTTGGGAATCAAAGATAGCAGTCAGATTACTAGTACTGTTGGCCGTTATGTTAGTTGTAGCCGATGCATCGTTACCAGGTATAAACGATGCAGCAGCCGCAACGTTATTGCCATTGTAATCTGTTTCTGGAGAATGAGACAGATTTGTAGCATATGATGAATTCTTGTCGTAACAACAATTCGAGCAAGAATTGAACTCGGAGTTCTGAAGCGTCTCTGAGAACAGCTCGGGATCACAGAAATCAAATATTTGCGCATTGATCGGACTCGAGATTTCTTCCTGAAAAGACAATATCAGAAGTCAACATCAACTTCAACACCATGAATGCACACAAAAACCGAAAACCAAAGGGAGAAAGCAAGGAAGAAAGGTACAAATAGAAACCACTTCAAAAACGAAAGGGGACTAAACAAGAATAAGGGGGTGTCTTGATTCAACAACCGATATGTCCTTAGGGACGATCGTGCAGAAATCGACGTTTGCTTTGAACAAGCAAGAAGCATGATTTTTCATATTAAACACACACAAGCACATAAAGTTCCTCTTCTCAAATATGCAACTCAGTAAAAGAAACAGGAGAAAATATATATATATATATATATATATATATATATATATATATATATATATATATATATATTAGCAGTTGAAGATATGGTATTTATCATAACAAATGTAAAACAATCTAAACCAACCAGAATTGTCAAAGGGATTTGGGTAAGACAATATGTAATGCACCAAAATTTTTGAAAAGGAAGGAATGGTCTCTAATGCTGCATGTTTGTTGTGCAAAGTTGAAAAAGATGTGCATTTATGCTCATGTGATATGTAGGAATCCAAAAGAAAATAATAATAAATAATAATAATAAAGAGAAAAGGAAGAAGCTAATGGATTACTAAATTTGGTTGGATTAGTGGCAAAAAAGTTCCAAGTTTGGACAAACAAAGAGAATTTAAAAATCACTTCCATGTGAAATGCTTGTCGTCCATGATTTCTCCCTCATTTATCTTAGATATATGGAACAAGAATCCAACCCAGAAATGACGTAACAAGAAGATTTAGAATCCACATGTTCCACAATGATCAAAAGGAATAGAAGAAGAAGAAGAAGAAGAAGAAGAAGAATTCAGACCCATTTCTCAAGCAAAAAGAACTAAAAAGGGCAGCTGGCAATTTTGTCATAAACCTTATGGACATTCACGAAAACAAACTAAGAACACGAAACACTCATGAATATCGTAAAAAAGAGACGAAAGGGTAAAAAGATTACAATGGGGAGGATTTGCTCCGACGCGGAGCGGACGACGTCCTGCAACATAGCTGTGCTGTAGTATAATCAAGCAAAAGAGGTTGTTTTTAAAATGAAAAAGAATAGAAGAGGAATGGATTTTGGTGCAGCAAAGAAGAAGTTTCAGTGGAATGGAAGAAGAAATGCAAAGGAGAATGGCAATAAAGCTCCATGGGAAGCCAAACAGAAATAACAGAGACAGAGCTTTTATAGAAATTAAAAAGGAGGGAAAGGGAAATTTTGTTTATGTCCTGTCTGTGTGTCTGTGTGTGATGTTTTTTTTTTTTTTTTTTTTTTTAATAATTATTTTTTCTAGAGAGAGAAGGAGAAATTTGTTATTTTTGGGTATGAAAAAAATGGGGTGTACAAACTACAAAGTTAGTTATTTTGTGGGACTTAATTTTTTTCTAAGTTTGGGGCTGTCCGTACAGACAAGTCAGCCTGGCATTCCACGAGTGGTCAACCCGATGGTCGCGGTGGGCCATTCTATATCTTGGTTTAACGTTGTATTTTCATCTCTCATGACACGTGGACAACTTATGTCTTAGGAATATAATTAATTGTTTTAAACTAATTCAATTTTGGTTCTTCCATCAACATATTTTAAACCAATCAAGTTTCCTAGGTTCAAATGATCTTAAAAACAAGGTTATTAATGTCTTAGTTGATTGAGCCGTGTTAACATTGGTGTAAATAATAAACGTTTTAAATATGTTACTTTGAAGATGATTATTTGATTTAATAGAATTTGGTTGTTTTTCAATGATTATAATCGTTTATCTAAAGGAAAAGATGACGAGACGTAGTTGGCTTTTCATTCTCTAATCCACTAGACGTTTGGCTCATAAGAATGTTCACATTCTAGAAATTTAGTTTACTATTTGTTTTTATTCATATTCTTGACGTAAATAAGTTGCATTAAAAATAGGATTTGAATTCATTCCAAACAACATTAAAAAAAAAAAAATCATTTGCATCTTCAATAATTTTATTCTAATTAAGTTTTATTCTTTTTTTTTTATGTTCATGTTAAATAAACGAAACTCAATAGGAAAAGATCTTACCTTTGATATGAAACTATTATTTTAATATAAAAAGTAAAAACTCCTCTATGTGGCTAAATTCTCTCATCATGTTTTATGATTTTAAAACCTTAGAAATATGAAATAATCTCCAATTGCCAATGAGAGGACAACACTTGGCCATATATTATAATTATTTATTTATTTTTTTAAAAAAGGAGAAGAAGATAAGATAAGATTTCTAGTGTTGGGCTGATTAGCCAATATGTGAAAAAAGGGCTTTGGTTAGATACCTAAGCAATCTTGATCACTTGTCATCTCAATTCTTGATATATTTATATGCTATTTTATTGGGATCATTGTTGTTTGGTAGAGTGAAAATATCAGAACCCTGACTTGATTTGACCAACATGTGTTTGATAATTTTACCATCCCTTGCAAGATATGATTTGATCGAGAATATTAAAATGTTGGTTAAAATATCATTTTGATTCCTGTACTTTTAAATGTTCAATTTTAATCTTTGTACTTTCAATAAAACTTAAAATTGGTCTCTATGACAAGTTTGAAGTTAATTTTTTTTTTATCAAAATTGGTTAAATAATAATAATAATTTTAATACAAGAAAATACACCATGTGAACATACTTCCAAAATTTATAGAGGAAAAGTTAATAGAGACTAACTTTTTTTAAGAAAAATTAACCATAAACTAATAGTAGGGACCAATTTTAAGCTTTATTCAAAGTACAGGGACTAAAATTGGACATTTGAAAGTACATGAAATAAAGCTCAAAGTATAGGGATCAAAATGGTACTTTTTTATTTATATAGCTTTAACATTTAATCTCGGGATAAAATTTCATATTTGATAAAAATCTTATATCATGTATCTATAGATAAATGTGACATATATCCTTTCGATTTATGGATAAAATATGACATATATCAAATAAAATTTGAGTTAAATGCAAAATGAGAATTTAGCAATAAGAACAAAAAACAATTTTTTTTCTACCATAAAATTATACTACATTTTAAAAGTTGAAAAACTAAAATAAAATACATGTTTAAATATATGATATGACTTTAATGGAAGAAGTAGATAAGAGATTTCAAGATAATTTATAATTTCTTATTTGATCATTTTTCATAACTTTAAAAATCAGTGGTTCGTACTACCTTGAATCTCATTTATTTATTTATTTGTGAATATTAATAAATTTAAGAAAATATGTATTCAAAACTATAATCTAATGGAACTTATTCTTTTCTTTAATTTCATCGGTCTTATATAACATTTCATTAATTATAATGTGTAAAATATAAATACCATAAGGTTGAGAATAGGTCAAAGTTGGGGTTAAAATTGAAAAATGTATCTCAAGCATCCACCTTTAAAATATGATTGAGAGAGAATTTACTTTTGTCTTCGTTACCTTTTTTCTTTTAAAAAAAAAGGAATAAATAATAAATATAGAAATAATAAAGAAAAAAATTCCTATCCCATATAAGATCGAGGTCTTCATATATTTATTTATTTGTCCTTACAAACATTTTACAAACACATTAATGGAAAAGATATACAACCTTCATACCCAGCAAATAACATAAATAAAATTCAATATTACCATTGCATGAAAAAAACTTCATATATCTACTATTAACATTTCTAATATTACAAAAGCACGAAAGAGACTTATTATTGATATGCAAAATAAATAAACAAATAAACCATACTTCTTATACTCTAATTTAAAGATATATATATATATATATATATATATATATATATATATATATATATATATATATATATATATATATATTTTTTTTTTTTTTTTTTTTTTTTTTTTTTTTTTTTTATTGAAAAGAACAATGCATTAACTCAACCACCAACCAAAGAACTACATACGATATCCTCATTAAGGATGTTGGAAATCCAAACTAGGTAATTATCAAATTTATCACTTGTTGAGCATCTGCCTTTTGGATTGGATGTGCACATTGGTTTAGGTTGTTTTCTGTAACTCCAGATGCACCAAATGGTCACGATCATCTTCTGCCACTCTTCTTTTTTAATTGGAAGCAATCCCAATCCTCCCTACAATCAAGAAAACTATCTATAAGGCAAGGGAACAATCAAGAAAAATTAACGAAGAGTCCATTTGATTAGCAAGGTGGAATGCACTCTTCACTGAGAAAATCTCTTTCGTGTCCTAATTTCAAATAATCTCATACGTCGCTTTGCAATTCCCCAGGAGAGAATCTAGAATTGCGAACAAATCTATCCCCATGAAGTTTCTTTTAACTTCTTTATTTCTATCTTCCATTTTCATCCCGCAGCTCTTTGACTCTTTTATTTTTCAGCTCCTCGTTGACCCACACAGATTTGCAAAAGCCTTTACAATTAATCCAGGGATCAGTCTCAATTGATATGTGATGGTCGTTCCCTACTGTTCATCTGTTTCCTTTGCTAAATAGCTCTTTTCCTCACAGGATACTCCTCCATGTTAGCTAATGATTGTTACCTAACTTTCTTTGAAGGAAATTACCATTCTTGAAATATTTCCCCCCGAGAGTCTTTGCGAGGAGGCTAGTAGGGTTTTTTAAGATGCGGCAGCTTTGCTTAACGAACATTGTCTGATTAAAAAGGCTTAAATCTCTTAACCCAACACCCCAGCGTCTTTAGAGTTGTTCAGCTTCTTCCAACTGAGCCAATGAGCTTCTTTTTCTCCCCTGACGTTCCCCACCAGAATTAGGCACAGTTCTTGTTTATGTCTTCACATATAGTCTTTGGGACTCGGAAACAGCTCGTGGTGTATATTGGGATGGCTTATGCTATGGATTTGATAAGCACTTCTTTCCCTCCTTGCAAAAAGAGCTTTTTTTTTCCATCTTTGGAGAGCTTTCCACACTATGTCATGGACTTTTTTGAAAATTGAAGACTTGTTTCAGTTGGTTTGGGACTACATACCCAAGTAGTCTCCTAGAAAATCGGTCTTTTTTACCCAAAGGATGTTTGATAAAACTTCCACTTTGCCTTGTTTTACATTTTTGCTAATCATGAAGGAAGATTTCTCGTAGTTTATCGTTTGACCTGAGGCCTTTTCATAAGAATTGAGAATCTCCTTTATCTTTTTGCAATCATTCCTCTCATCTCTAAAAAATAGGAGGTTGTCATCTGCAAAAAAGAGATGGGTTAGAGTCAGACAATGAGGATTCAACTTAAAACCACTAAAGCTATTCAGAAAGACTTCCCTGGTTAGATTGGCCGACAATCCTTCCGAGCAAATCAATAAGGGGGTCTCCTTGTCTTAGACCCCTCTGCGGTTGGAACCTCTCTTGTACCCCATTAAGGAGCACAGCGTAGTTTACAACTTCCACACAAGTCATCACCTTCTCTATCCAAGCCTGCTCAAGCCCCATCTTCTTCATGATGTTTCTCAAGAAAGCCCACTCGACCCTATTGTATGCCTTGCTCATATCATTCTTCATAACTATGAATCCCTCATTTCCTTTCCTTCTGTTATTTATTGCATGAATGCACTCAAAACCCAAGATCACATTGTCTGTTATGAGCCTTCCTAGAACGAAAGTTGCTTGTATGGGAGAAATTACCTCATTCAGAATCTCTTTTAGTCAATGGGCAAGAGCCTTCCCCAAAATCTTATAGACCACATAGCATATACTTATAGGCTTGAACTTTCCATGCACTTCGGGCAGTTCACTTTTGGGATCAATGTGCTTAGAGTTGAATTTATAGACTCAACATTGTTGCCATCATTTAGAATGCCAAGACACACCTTGACCGTCTCCTCACCAACAATCCCCTAGTATTTCTGGAAAAACATAGCATGGTGCGTCCGGACCTGAAGCTTTTGACGAGTTCATACCTTTTAGCGCAGCCTTGATCTCGTGCCTACTTAACGAACTGATCAGGATTCTGTTATGCTCCTCAATAATTCTCGTGGGAACATTAGCAATGATCCTCTCCATATATTTAATTTGCGGGTTTGAGGATTGGAATAGAGATTTGAAATACTCTGTAGCAATTTTCCCTATCTCATCCTCCATCTCCACCCCCATACTCTTTTCATTGTAAACCCCTTTCACTTTGCTCCTCCTTCTGCGTTGAGAGCCTTTGGCATGAAACCACTTCGTGTTTCGATCTCCCCACATGAGCTAATCCTCTCCAGATCTCAACCTCCGATATTGCTTTTCTTCTTCAATTAATTTAGCCAACTTTTTATCTACTACTCTTATCCTTTCCCTGTTCTTGTCACCTCTTTCTTTCACTAGCTCTTCCAACTCCCTCTCCTTTCTAATAATAGCATTTGAGATGGTGTCATTTAATCTCCTTCTATTCTAGTGAAAAATGCTTTTAATGCAACTTTGTTTTTTGGATAATAAAGCCATTAGAAACCTGATTTCCTTCATTCCAAGTCTTTTCAATGATCTCTCTGGTATCTTCATGCTTCACCCGACTTTCCTTAAATCTGAAGAGTTTCCTTTTGGCCTTTCTTTTGGGGGGTGAGATAATCTGTGTTAGCTAAATTAATAAGGATGGGCCTATGATTCGACAAGTGGTAACTTAAATGGGTCACCTTAATGTACTAGAATCTAGTCATCATTAAATCATTGAGGAGGAATCTATCCAAACTTTCTTTAACCTGCCCTTCCTTGCCATTTCTCCATGTAAAAGAATCGATGTCGATCAAGTTGCACTCATTGCTAACATCCCTGAATGCCCTCATTTGATTATCCTTTCTGCCATCCTTTCCTTCTTTCTCAGAACTAAACATGATTTCATTAAAGTCGCCCCTAACTACCCATGGAAGGTTTGTAACTCCATTAATTCTTCTCAAGAGTTCCTCAGAACTCGTTCTTCTCTCTTTCACCGAATTACTATAAAATCCAATAAATCTCCACTGTCAAGGCAGGGATCTAACATTTGCATCAATATGAGCCTCAAAATGAGAATCTATATAAATGGTAAGCTCCTTATTCCACGACAGGATGAGACCTCCACTCTTGCCTTTGCTAGGAATACATAACATCTCATCAAAAGACAACTTCACCTTAACCTCTTTAGCTTTGCTCATACCACACTTCGACTCCAAAATAAAAACCAACACTGAGGAGTGCCTGCAGATCTCATACTATAGATATTTTTAATTGATGTCTTACAAAAGTGGTAGAATTAATTGGCATTATGCTAATGAGATTAGTTGAAGAGAGGATCAAGCTAAACTAGCCTACTAATACCACACTCGATAAACTTTGGATACCATTTACGACGGAATTAATCTTGCTCGAGATATATTCACCCGACCTGGGTGGAATTGATTCTACAAGACCATTGTGAAAACAAGATTCTAACACTTAATAGAAGATATTTGGAATTGAGGTAAGAAAAAGGAAATTGAGGGTATTATCTTTACCACATGGAGTGGAAACACAGCAGTCCTAGCTCTACAAAATGCAACGAAGACATATGGGTAGAAGAATGCCGAGCCTGAGCTCAACGACGAACATATGCATATCTCTTGAGATTTTATTTTCTTAGACCTTGTTTGATAACCATTTGATTTTTTGTTTTTGAAAATTAAGCATATAAACTCTACTTCCACTTATTATTTTCTTTGTTTTGTTATCTATTTTTTATAAATGTTTTTAAAATCTAAGCCAAATTTTGAAAACTAAAAAAAAAATAGTTTTTAAAAACTTGTTTTTATTTTTTTGAAAGATGAAAACCATTGTAAAATTTTTTTAAGAAAAATACAATTGTCAAAAACTTAATGGTTATCAAACGAAACTTTAATTATTTGTTTAATTTACACTATTTGTTTTAGTTCATATGAAAAACTAAATAAATAAATGAACTTTGGATACAATTAAAAAATGAATTACATGTTATTCTCCTTAAACTTCATTATAATTAATTTGAGAAAGTGCACTTTGATCAACTCATAACAAATCTTAGATTAAGTTATAAATTTAGTTTTTTTTAAGCCTTGTCTACGAACTTCAAATAGTATTAATTACATGCATAACCTTATAATGATGTATTTGGAACATTATTCCTTAATCATAAATTGTATTTACATTAGATTATGCTTCTATTTGTTCCCTAATTAAAAATTCAATACTATAATTAAAACATTCCACCCTTCTAAAACTAAATAGACACTAACTCATCCAAGAAAACGACAAACAAGCCCCGAAACTTTATTATTGAGTAGATCTTCAAGCATTTGCCACATTTGCGCAACAAAATTCCCTTCTAAAAGAGGAACCAATTTTTTCTAATTTAGGCAAAATAAAGAAATAATAAAGAAAGAGAGAGAGAAGGTAATGTTTGGAAGTGGTTCACTTGCCTAACTCAAATTCCTTCATGTTTTGAACCTTATGCTGTTTTGCAGTTCAGAGATATTGTTCCAATCCATAGATCTTACGTACATTTCTTGCCTTTACTAAAGGCGAAACATATTCCAAGCATTGAGGGGATGCTTGAATGCAATTTGTGCATTATTTTGTGCTATCAAGAACTCATCTTTTTACTCCATAGATTTATACCCAAATTCTTGGATCATGTGTTCGTTTTCCTGGAAATCTTTTGTCGGTTTTGTTTTCAGGGAAAACAATTTCTCAGAGAAAAATGATGCTTATGAATGCCAATGCAGAAAAGCAAATGAAAATGTGTCATTTTTAAGGGAAAGAAGGGGGAGGCCCTGTCTGAAGAGAATAAATAAAACTATATAATGCAACTTTGTCAGTAAAATGTTTGATTGAAACAAAGGTTAGAACCAAATTACAGAACACCTACAAAGGCTGTCTCACTTTTTAAATGCCCCCTATCATGTCAGCATTTGGTTTAGCAAGTTCTACATATTCTTGTTCAATTGCCTCCCTCCCTCCGTCGTCAAATAACGACGTGGGTACTTTGGGCAAAAGTAATTCAAGGCATCCAAAAATCATATCAAATTACCGTAATTAGATGATAAGGCTTTCAAACTAACGAGAGAATCCCATTTTGAAAGGCACCTTATTGAGTATACTCGTGCATCATTTTGAAGTGAATATATTCAACCTTATGGAGTTTCTGGCCCTTAGCCCTTTTTTGGGCTCTCTTCACTGATACTCAGACAACACTTGCAGCTACTTTTTCCATAACTGCAAGCTTGTCATATCCAACTGTCTCCTCTCTTTCTCCCTCTATTTTTCCTGTTTTGGGGGTGGGGGGCAGGGGGCATTCTGCTTAATTTTCACTTGTGTCCTCGATTTCTATTAGCATGCATACAAGAGGATCAATTAATAAAAGATAGAAGATATTTGTTCAATATGATCGAGAAAGGAGAGAGCTCTTACCTGTCCATCTGCTATTGGCAACTGATAAAAGTAGTAAACTGCACATAGATAATTTAGTTTATGAAATGTAACTTGATGCAAAGTTAGAATTCGTACCATAGCGTCTTTCATGCATACTGGGAATCTTTCATTAACAATCTAGAGTTAACATCAGAAACCCAATAAACATATTGATCCATGAAGGTTGAGAGTAATTAAAACCAAAACCTCATGAGAGAGAACCAGTTCCATGTCTCTAACCATCCATGTACAACAACCAAAGCCTTAAATTAACACACCATTCTAAAAATCCAGAAAGCACTTGATATCACTCAAAGCAAATACTTAAAATTCTCTACAGGAGGGAATTCACAAATTAGAGGAATCTTACATCAAAGGAGGGGCCATCCTCCTATGTCTTTTTCCTCCCATAAGGAGAAAAAGGGTCCAATCCTTCTACGCGGGATCTCTCCATTCTCTCCTTCACAGGAAGTTTCTCCTCCAAGAAGCAAAATGGAGTTCCCTCCACCGAAAGAACTCCAAGATCACCGTCCTTCTGGGAGGAAAACTCATTGAGAGTATTTGCTTTCTTTATTGGTGCATCAGTTTATCACCAAGAGATGATGATTTTGTAGTTTGACATCAAAGCTAGTCAGGTAACAAAAATTTTCATTCAAATAAGAGGCTTAATCAGGTCTAAGGTAAATGAAGTACCCTGCCACTCGAAACTGAGGATTATGGACTCGCTAACGATCCCTCGCTAAACCTATGAGTAGTCTTCTAAAGAGATCAACCTTCATCACACTTCGATTTAGTAAGTAATTTATATCATTTGGTCAAGTGAAGTAAATTCCTAAGCTTTCTAATTTTCTTCATTTCATTATTTGCTGTACTGTTAATGAGAACTGAGTGAAGTTGATGCCTTTCGATGTTCATTAAAAGGAAATCATAAACATTAGTTCTATGTTTCGATCAATACTCAACAAGAAGCATGAAGTTTCATCTGTCAAATTCACTAATTCTTGATATTCTGGTCTACATTTGGAACTGACAACTGATTAGCGATTAAATGTGGTAAACGGTACAATAAGCAATAATTGTTAATCTGATACAGCAATGAATTATATTACACAAGAAAAGGTAACGGCTTCTTTTAAATGAAAGACAATTTTCAATTAAATACTCAATAAAATAGTTAAAAGAAGAATGAAGAATATAATCACAAATAATTAAATATAAGCACAAACTCTGAAAAGAATCATAACAAGTCTTCAGGTGAAGTATCTTGACGCATGTGCAAAACCCCACAACTGCAAGAACCACAAAAGCTTATGTAAAAGCCATCACTTTCACTTTATATTACTAAAGGTATAGTGGAATAAAGAACGTGCATGGCAGTGGCCAATAGAAAGCCGTACTACGTGACATAAAGCACATGATATAACAGGTGACTTATTGAGAATCTGTACCTCTCATCGAATTTTACAATATTTTAAAATTATGGATCTACCATCCACTCGGTTGGTGGATATTCAAGCTATGCAAAGTTTGAGAAATTAATTTTACCTCGACATTTTTCAGCTCAAACTCTGGGTCATGCGCCAAGCATAAGCTACCAAATGTGTCACATGGTCCACTAGTTCCACTTAATCTTGTTACACGAAAGAAAACAATTTTGTAAATTTTGCCGTATAACAAGAGTGGTGGGCAAAAGTTGCAAGGAAAAAACAAAGTAACTCACAAGTCACCATCCAAACGTAAGGCAAAGCTACCACCGCCTCCAAGTGCTAGTAAATCGTTGGAGCAAATATAATAATAGTGGTTGGCTCCTGCATCAGTGCAACAGACAAAAATCTGTTAAATAACAGCGGAATAGAATTATGGCCTCTTTGGGGGAGATTGGCTGGGAAGAAATAGGAGAGCCTTGTTTTTTTTTCTTTTTTTTTTCCAATGAAAAACAAATAATGGAAGTACAAAAGCAAAAGCCAAAAACCAAAGAGAGCCAAAAAAAAAAAAAAAAAGCTCCAATTGTCGAAAGCTAAAATTGAAGGATGGTAATTAGAAAATATTTCGCTGAAACACCCAAAAGGAAGCATGAAATGTGTCATACTGTGTCGAACCCTTTTCTCTCCGATTAAATGTTGCAAAGGAAAGAAAAAAATCAACTTTCCAAAAAACTCCACATGAAAGCATGGCAATACCCACTTAGCCAAACTAACTCTAAAAGTCTCAAAATATTTATCCTAGATCTTCAAGAAAAGTGACGTATCCATAGAATATAATTCAAATCCTGTGACACTCGTCTTTAGATAATCCACCATTGAGGCCCAGTACCATAGAGAAGGTACTTTGGACAAAGTTGATGTTAATTCTCCCGTGAGCAACAAGCCAAGAGAAACACTTGATCTTCTAATGGATTTTAATCTACAAGTGAAAACTCCTTGGAACTTTAAAAGAGACACATACGACTATCACTATATCCTAAGTAAAGACAAACTCCTTGTAAAAGGGCAAGAACATATCAACGGTGTCCTATCAGAAAAGTCTCTCCTTAGATGAAATACAAGGAAGAAGCCCTCTAGCAAAGGAAAAATAGAAGCAATGTATGCTGCTTTTGTGGAAGAAAGGTAGAAAAACATGGTAAAACGAACAATGGAGACCATGAGTTTCCTCAAGAAATTCCATCATTATATTCATATATACCCACAAACAAAGAAACACGTGTATAAATGAGACAAATTAATTATAAGCTAACTAATATATCAAATTTTAGTATTGACTGAAGAGAACTTCCAAAAATTGAACAAGACACATGCAACACATAATATAGGACTGATATATTTAACAGTATGACTGTGAATCCTCCAAGAGCAAACACGTGTGGCAATCAAAAACAGAATATTTACCAGTTGCTCTAAAGAGCCTTGGGTCACCATATTTCGTTGTAAAAACAAACGTTTGGTTTGTTCCCTATCAAATACACAGCCATAAAAATTAGATTGTAGTTCCAATATAAAGGGCAAAGAAATACAGGCCTATGCAGCTAATAAGAGTTCTAAATGATGGATTAGCTTACTTTTATTCTGGAGCAATACACAAATGTGAAAAGAATACATTCTTACCACAGAATTTTCATGAATATAACTTGGTATTTCATTTCTTTTTATGGCCAACGATGACATAAGTTCTATATTTTAGATTAAGGAATATTGCACAAACTACCCCTAAACTATGGGGTTTGTTACAATCACCCTTGAACTTTTAATATGATCAATCAGCCCCCTGTACTTTGTTAAGTGTTACAATCACACCTATGAATTTTTAATCTAATCAATTAGCTCCCCTAGACTTAAAAAAATAGAAGAAGGCTAATTCCGACACTTAACAAAGTTCAGGGGCACTGATTGATCAAATTAAAAGTTCAAAAGTGTGATTGTAACAAATCTCATAGTTTAGGGGTGGTTTGTGCAATTTTCCCTTTATGTTAACATAGAGAACATCAACTTGAAATGAGGGAGAACTTCATAATTTAAAATGAAGCAGCTAAAAGAACTTCTAAAAGGCAATTGCCTTCCCTTCCCCCAGTGTCAAAGTCCTACCAATGTGCTACCGTTTTAGAGGGGATGGAGTTACAAGAAAAAGCTACCAACTTGATACTTTCGTTGGGCTGTAGGCTTCAACGGGCATTCTAGAAGACCACCAAATATAGCACCTCGTGTATCTCCAACAATCTAGATCAAATAACTACAGTTTTAGCATTTAAAAGCTCTATCATCAGTGAAAGTCATACAGTCATGTGACAACATACCAGTAAACAGGGGCCAGAAAGATTGTGGCTATTGCGAATAAGAGTTTGAAGAGATATACCATGCTTCATCGTACTGCCCTTCATTTGAAATGAAATGAATTGGATCACAGATCAAATATAAAACAAAAGACTTCATTCATTATAGGTCAACGCTATAATATTTCAGCTGAACTACCTGTATAGTAAGACCCATTTGCACCCTTTCACAATGTTGGGTAGACAACATCCCAGGAATTCATACAAGCCTGCAGAGATAAAAGCAGACTCGTCTGTGAGGTCTGATAAGGGGTTCCTTGGAGTGGGCCGCTCCATAGCTTCTTCAAATACTTCTGAACTACTAGTGCTCCTTCCAGATGCTGGGTCATCATCAACTCCTGGTTTATTCAGTTTTACCTTCTCATATGCTGAACCACAATCCTTACTTTCTCCCTGATTACTAGGCATTTCTTCTGTCTTGCATGGCATACTACATTCTAAAAAAGTATCAGATCCTTCCTCCTGGAAATCATTATTTGCATCACAATATTGAACTGAGGGAGACTGAACTGCGCCGGCATCTTGGTGAGAACCAGTTGATTTAGATCCATGTATGGAAGGGATTACTAAGGATAGATATGAAGACAGCGATTTTCTCCCTTTCGATTTTGGTCTGGCCTACATAATTAAAACCATGTCACAAGCCAATAGGCAATGACATTCACCGATGAATCGGTCAAAGAAAAGTAGATGAAACATTGACATTGAAACCTCTACTCATATACTAGTTTTTCCTATCAAGCAGTTCTAAAGCCCAATATTAGGGGGTGGAGGAGCTGAAGTAACTAAGCTTAAGCCATATCCTTCAAGTTACAACAGCTCCCGGTTATCTCAGCCTCAGGCCTATTACCTTTTCAAGCACCCAAACCACTGCAATTTTGTATGGTTAAAAAAAATAAAGAAAGAAAACCAAAAAACTACAAGTACTGAAGGATGTAAACAAAATGTGAACCAAATACCAAGAACACTTGAATAAAACCTACGGTCCTAAATACCTCAATTTCAAACATAATTCTAAATACCTCAATTTCAAACATAATTCCTCCTGAGTCATATATCTCGCTTCCTGTAAGTACTTGGACCCATAGCCACGTTAATACAAAACAATACTCAAACATTCTAACCTGTGGCAGCCCTCCAAAGCCCTAGATGAATTCATTAATCCCCCTCACGAGATCTCAAATATCCAAATACCCACGAAACCAATCCCCAGCCAAACCATAAACCCAAAACGCACAATGCCCAGCCGCACAATCTCTAAACATTCCAGCTAATCAATCAAGCCAAAAACAATCATACCCAATCGCACGAACAAGCTACCAAACAGAAGACAAAAACAAGAACCTGAGTTAGAGGATCAGGCGCCGGCGGTTTAGGGGATTCCGAGCTAGTGGAATTAGAGAATAGGCTGGAGAACCTTTCGGAGACTTTATCCTTGAGAGCATACATTTGGGACAACGAAGATCAAAACGAAAAAGGGAAATTGAGTAATCTTTCAGGCTGGGGTTGCTTGGACCTTCATGTTTCTGTGTCTTCTTCAAGCTTTGGGTTCCTCGGGATTGAAGAAATCAAAGAGAAAAGAAGGAAGCGAAGGCTGTCGGTGGAGGAGAGAGACGAATGAATCACAATCGGCTGCAGAATGAATGAAAATTAAGAAATTATGGAAAGAGAACGGTGGAGGTGATCTTCTCTGTCAAAGATTTTCCCACTTGGCGTTGCCGCTGATTTTTAAACTTCGTTGCCATTTTGCCTTTCGCATATTCCATTTCAGGATCTAATTTTTACATTTTTTTTTCAAGAATATATATATATAAGAATAGTATATTGGACAATATTTGAAGATGATTTTCTTAATTATAATTGTCTTAGCTATTAAATTATGTACCCATAGAGTAGTATATAAAGTATCAATTATCATTCAGAAGTCGATAATTTGATTCTTCACCTTTATAATTGTTAAACAAAAAGAAAAATTATGCATAAAGAGTGGGGTGGGGAATCGAGGACAGAGATGGCTTCTCAATCACCGTTTGTGCTTCAATTCATGTAAAATTCCTAATTAAGTTTTTCAAAAATTAGAGAATCATGGAGATCGATTGCCTACATAGAATTTTTTTCATTGTTTGTAATTTATTTTTGTAGAGAAATGAGAGAGTTATATATATATATATATATTATGAGTTCAACCACATTTGACGCAGAGAGATTTGAACTTTTAATCTATTGTCAATTATCACTAAGTTCACTTTAACAAACAATTATCACTAAGCTCACTTTAACAAATAAAAATATATATTTAGAGTTTTATAGATTTTAATTTTTTTTTAGCAATATAGATTTTAATTTTTGCAATATATGTATATGTGTTTTCAAAATATATATATATATATATATATATATATATATATATATATTTAAGTGATAAGGACCACAATCCCTATCCCTATCCTCAAAACTAAAATGGAACAAATTGTCACCCCGACCCATATTCACATGACACATTATTTCGAGTTGTTATAGTTTTTGTTTTTCTTAAAATTTAGTTAAATTATATATAGTTGAACAATATGTGAAGGTAGAGATTTAAACCTCTAAGTTTTTAGTTGATAACATATATTTTGACAAATTAAGTTATTTCAGATTGACAATTAATTATAAGTTTCATCTTGAAATGTTATGCATTTCTAGTATTTGACGAGGTACTGCATTTTTTTTACAATATGTGAGATAGGAGATTCAAACTTTTGACTTATTGATAGATGGTACATGTTTTATGCCAATAGAGCTATGCTCTTGGCATGAGGTACTGCATTTTCAATGTTATGTTAGTTAGGTTTTTTCCATTGGTTCTAATGATAATATTATAAATTTTATGCCTCTCAAATGTCAACTTACAAATTTAACAACAAAAACATACTAGATGCAAGTCAAAGTCCCCCCCCCCCCCCCCCACACCAAAAAAAAATTACAAAAATTAATTGAATCAAATCAATTACTTATTTGACCAATTACATCATACCTTTGATCTCGTAGGAGTATGGATTTAAAAAATGAGTGAATGATTGTTTAGACTCTGTTTAATAATCATTTGATTTTTTAAAATTAAACTCATAAACATTATTTCCACTTATGAAACGTATTTGTGTTATCTATTTTCCAAATGTTTTAGTTTTGAAAGCTAATAAAACTAGATTTTAAAATTTTATTTTTGTTTTTTGAAACCTGACTAAGAATTTAAATATTTTTTTTATTAAGAAAGATGAAAACCATTATAAGATATTGTGAGAAACACAATCACAATTTTCAAAAACAAAAAAACTCAAAATTAATAGTTATCAAATGAGACTTTTAGTTGTTTATTTTCAAAAGTATTAACATTACAATAGTGGGTGAAGATTTGAAACTTCAATAGTAAGAAATATTATCAAGTAGACTATCTTAGGGCATGTTTGGGAGTGATTTTGGAATGACCAAAATCACTTTTGACATGCCCAAAATCATTTTTCTTTTAAAATTGTGATGTTTGTCAATTGTGAGGAAGTGATTCCCGATCAATCACTTGGGAGGTAATTCCTAAGTGACTTTTGTCAAGTGATTGTTGGTGATTTTATTTTTAAAATGACAATTATTTCATATTTAAAAAAATTAACTTTTGGTGACGGTTAAACACCGTCATTGATTACAAAAATTCATAAATTTCAATCAAAAACTGTGTTTTCTCAAAACCATCACCATTAAGGTTGCTCGTCATTGTTTACATAATGCCAATTTTTCTCTCTCTAAAGTTTTTATAATGTCTCTCTTACTTATTATCTTTTTAAAATTTGTATTCATTTTTCTCACTTTTTTTTTGCTCTCCAATAGTTTTACCTCTCTCTAATTTTTTTTACCTCTAAATTTTTTTGTTCCTCTCTCTATAATTTATATTTTATCTCTTGCTCTAACTTTTTGTTCTTGAACTTTTTTCCCTTTTGCTCTTGAACTTTTTGACCCTAACTCAACTTTTTTCTGTTCATTATAGTTTTTCTCCCTAAAATTTTGATCATTCTCTCCAAAAAATTTGTATATCTCTCGAATTTTATTTCTCTATCTTCAAATTTTCGCTCTCTCTATTAAATTTTTTGTCACCCTCTCTAAAATTTTTATCCCTTCATGTCTCTAACATTTTTTTCTCTTTGAAAGTTTTCTCTAGCTTTATGTCTTTTTCTCCATTAATTCTTAGCTCTCTTTGTATAACTTTTATCTACGACCTTCTAATTATTTCTAATCTCAAATGTAATACTCTTTTTAGTAATTTGATGATTATAAAATCACCTTTGAAAACAAACATTTAAAAAAATACTATTAATTAAATTTAAATCACTTTTACAAGTGTGGAACCAAAAATTAAAATGAATTATACTAAAACTTTTACAAAATTAATTATAATTGAATCACTTAGCTCAAAACACTTATTCTAAATCACTCCCAAACATGCTCTTAATCATTGAAAATCACTTTTAATTATTTGAAAATCACTATTAAAAGTGTAGAACCAACATTAAAATGATTATATGAAAATCACTTTTAATTAATCAATTATAAATAAATCAATTGTGCTAGAATTACTATTTCTAAAATCATTTTCAAACATGCCCTTAGTTAAATAAACTTTATTTTTAGTTTGATTCTAATGTTTTCGAAAGGAAACATTTTAATCATCAATATAATTTGTTTCTTCTTCTAAATAATGGGTTAGTGATTCTACATCAAATTTGAGAAAAGAAAGGAAAAAACACATACACACAAACTGACCTGTTCAAATTACATTTCCTACCATGTATCTTATCAAACCAATAATAATGTACCAAAAGAAAAAACCAATAATAAAGTCAAATTTCAAGGACTAATACTTTTAAGAGTTCACAATTTCAATTTCAACCATAATTGTTGAGCAAGGATGGTCCTAGTTTAGACCCAATTTAAATATTCAAATTGCAAACTTCCTCCCACAAAGTTTCAAATGAAGTATTCATCTTTATAAGGAAGGTGAAAAAATTCCTAGTACAAAGTTTAAAATCTAATTTGTTTAAAATGAGACCATCAAGATTTTAAATTATGTCAAATTACTTGAGGCAACAAGCTCTATCTATTAATTTCTATACATATATTTTTATTATAGAATCTATTTTGAATTTTGAAATAAAAAAGTGGTTGACTTTTCCAAGAGAGAGGGTGGACCTTATTCTTAATTTAAAAAAAAATAATAATATAAAGATATATATATATATATATTTTTTTTAAAATATTATTATTAATTCTTTTTTTCACGAAAAGGAACAAAGAAAAATTAAGGAAGATGTGAGATATTTGGCCACATAGTACACAAAATGTCCGAAGAAGGCGAATCTTTTACATAAAAAAGTGTTTTGATGGGCCAACATGGCCCACTTAAATATGGGCCTACTGGGCTGGATCTGAGCTGGCTGTTCGAACATTTTCGACCAATGGAATATCCCGTAATGTAAAAACTAAAGACATGTTTCGCAAAACCATTGTTCAAAAATAGTTTTTTGTTCATACTTTTAAATTTGTTTTAAATGATTATGATCTCATATAAGTTAGTACCATTGTTTTTATTGAAATTATTATTCATAGTTAAGTAATTTTGATTAAAAGGGTGTTTTTGTTTAGTATGTCTATCTATTTGATGCATCACGCCAACTCAGCCAAAATTTATCTAATGAACATGTCACATCAATATTTTGTTAGTAGTATTAGTGACATAAACTAAAACATAATTTAAACAATGAAGACATCTATTCCGACCTCAAATCTTCACTTTCACATTTCTTGTACTAAAAAAAAATTTAATAATGAAATTAAAACCTTTTAAGTTTTAGATATTGAATAGGCATAGTGCTTGTAAATGGACTAATTTTGTAGTTTAATTGAATAACTATTAAACAATATCTATTTAACCTATGACCTCAATAATGAGGGGAACACTCAACTTTACTATCTACATAACTTGGTGAGTCAATTTCAACAGCTTTTCATTCTTTGAATGAAAAAAAAAAAAAAAAGAGCTCAAATAAAACTTAAAAATACCAAATACAACTAAAAGAATAAGTTTCTATAAAAACGATATTAGTTGATAACAAGAACACTCCTGAAAAAAAGTAATCAATAAGATATATTAATATCACTACTTATTCAGATTTAAAATTCAATTTCATTTAAAAAAAAAAGTCACTAAGCTTGATAAAAAATGAAAATTTCCACAAAATTCTATTAAAAAATTAGCTCTTTTAAAACCATGGTTTTAAAACCAACCTAACGGTTACTTAGTATCCACTAATCTCGAAGACATATGCAATTGATATATTAACCTCAGATTAGGTTTAATGCACATTAAAATACAATTGAACAAACCCAATGAATCTTTAGTGCCTAAAATTAAACTCATTTAGTCACATGGCATTTGGCATAACATGGTACAGAATGTAACAAAAAATACATAAAATAAAGGAACTATAACTATTATTGTCTTGTCTTAAATTCTTTATCTTTAAACTCAAAAAGAACTAAGCAAGAAAGATGGATGTGGACTAGTAGAAATGTAGTCAAACTTGGCAAGCAAAAACACTGTGTCTTTCCACAGTTAGATTCCCTTTGCCATTTATACAGTCCAAAACCATAAACTCCCTTAATCAAACACCAAAAATTTTGTAATTTTAATTCTTCATTTTGTTCTCATTCTCCATGGAGACCATAAAACTCCATTATTTTAATGGCTAAACACATGGTTTTTGGTTTCACAGTTTCACCATCTCAATAAAAATGGCATTTCCCATTTCCCTCCACTTTTTCCATCTCCCCAAGTTTCAGTTTCACAGTGCTTCCTCTCTCTCTCTCTCTCTCTTTTTGTGGGGACTGAAAGAGGAAAAAGATTCCCTTCTCTTCTCTCCCATCTGCATATTTTACAGAGAGGTAAGCTTTGGATTGAGAAATTGAACTAAAACCCATCTCTCAAATCCCACCCAATCTGTCAATGAAATCGAAATCTCCTCATGATTTGAGGCATTAAGGACGAAACCCCAGATGGGTTTTCACTCCAAACCCTTCTTCTTCTTCGTCTTCTTCTTCTTCCTCATTCCCCTCTCTTGTTTGGTCGAATCTGGCTCCGATTACACCACATTGGTCTACAAGGGCTGCGCCAAGCAAGGATTCTCAGATCCAAATGGCGTTTATTCGCAAGCCCTCGCCGCTCTGTTCGGCTCTTTAGTTTCACAATCCGCCAAAGGCTCCAAGTTCTTCAAAACCACCTCCGGCACCGCCCAAACCGCCATCACCGGCCTCTTCCAGTGCCGAGGGGATCTCAGCAACTCCGATTGCTACAACTGTGTAAGCAAACTCCCTGAATTAGCGGATAGTCTCTGCGGCAGAACCATTGCCGCTAGAGTTCAGCTCTCAGGCTGCTATTTGTTGTATGAGTTTCCTGGGTTTGCTCAGATTTCAGGGTTTGATATGCTGTATAAAACTTGTGGGGCAACGAACATTGCTGGAAGTGGGTTTGAGGAGAGGAGGGATACAGGATTGTCTGTGTTGGAGAATGGAGTGGTGAGTGGCCATGGATTCTACACTACTAACTATCAATCTCTGTATGTGTTGGCTCAATGTGAGGGAGATTTGGGGGATTCTGATTGTGGTGAGTGTGTGAAACATGCTGTGCAGAGAGCTCAGGTTGAATGTGGAAGCTCAATATCAGGGCAAGTTTATTTGCACAAGTGTTTTATCAGTTATAGTTATTACCCAAATGGAGTTCCAAGGAGATCTTCTTCTCCTTCATCTTCTTCTTCATCATATTCTTCATCTCCATCAGGTAAAACCCTGAAACTTCCATGAAAAAGACCCCCCCCCCCCCCTCCCCCCTCCAATTTGTATGGTCTAAATTTGTGAAACGGAGCCTGCATTTGTTTAATGGGGTTGTGAATCTTGAGTATGAATAAGCTAATCCATTGTTTGTATGTAAACTCATGCTTTGAAATGCATCAAATCTCAAACCAAACACAGGTTTTTGTAACTAAGAGAGCTAATGAATCATTCTCTGAAGGAGCTCATTTGTTTCCAATGGCATTGAGTGTTGTTTTCTTTCTTCATCTTCTTTGAATCTCAACTGAACTTGTGTTGTTGACTTCTGAAAATATATTGATGTGAAAGGTTAAATTTGGTGTTAGGGATGGGGCAAAACACAGGGAAGACAGTGGCTGTGATATTAGGAGGGGCAGCAGGAGTGGGATTTCTGGTCATTTGCTTGCTTTTCATCAGAGGTTTGAAGAAGAAACATGATGGTATGGATCAAAACATGAGCTTGACTCAACTTTCTTCCATTTTTGTTTCAAAAACTTCCATTGATTGATTGAGTTCATCTTCTATACTATCTGCAGGTTATTGATACAGGGGAGAGTGAAAGTTTTTTTTTTTTTTTTTTGAGGTAAAAAAAAGAAAGAAAAATCCAAATTACTTCAGTTTCCTTTTACTATGTTTTATAAAGAGGACGGTTTCTTGTGGGGACTGGGATTTTTTTGGGTTGACAAAGACTGTTCTTACCACTGGGGTCAGAAATTTTTGCTGAGAAGAGGAAGAAGGAATATCAGTGCATGGAAGGAAGGGAAGATATTCTTCACAAAAGTGAAAGATACAAAAAAGAAAAAGGAAAAAAGAAAAATCAAAACTGAAGGAGAAGAGAAGAATGTGGGGATGAATGTTTTTTTTTCTTTTTCTTTTTCTTTCTTTTTTTTCTTTGTATTTTTTTGGTGTAGAAATGAAGCAAATGATGGACCTTTGATTTTTATTTATTTTTCTTATCTGATTTTTTTAAAAGAATATAATTATTGCTTTCTTGACAGTCATGTGGGTGTTTGTCTCTTTTCTCATATCTCCAGACTCTGGTTTCTCCTCATAACCCAGATCTCCTTTAAAAAAGCTGCTCCCTTGAAGATTTAAAAAATCCAACTATTTTACTATAAATCTGTAGGTTTTATTAATCAATAATTTTTCTACTGTTAATTTAATTTTTTTTTTTGGAAATTTTAAAAGAGTTCATTCTTGGATTCATATGTTTTAGTCGAATTAATCACGGCTATTTGTTATAAAAAAAGATTATTTTAAACGACCTGAATTCTAAGTTTGACCTATAACATTGTTCTAAAATTAGGAAGTTTGACTCTGCTAAGGTTTGAAAGATATTGAAAGAAGCCTACCCAGTGGTCAGTAGAGAAAAAATACATCATATGTTGAAAATCGATTCACCACAATTGACAGATATATATACTTATACTATACCTGTAATGGAAAAAAAAAAAGAGAACATTTTTAAGGGAAAAAAAAAGTGAACAACTGCAGAAAATTATACAGATTTTTTTTATTTGAGTTAACAACATTTGTAGTGATAAAATTTGAACTTCTGATCTCTTAATTAAAAGTATATGTTGAGCTATGCTCAGGTTATCCTAGCTTGAAGTTAAAACTTTCAATTTACTCTGTATAATATAAAATGGTAACTGATTCAATAGAGTGATTTAGTTGCCCAATCAATGTGAACTATAACACAATATTTGAGCTACTACTTAATTCTTAACTAATTGGCCTATTTCCATTACATGTCATAAATAAGCAAATCTTTCTGATACTTCTCATACTCTAAAAACAAACCAGAAACTCTTTTAAAAAGATACAACATTGAGGACCTGAGGAGGCAAATATTGTTCTTAAAAAAGACAACATAGAGGATCTCTCCTGTTTGGATCCGGTTCATAAATAATACACGATGTTCTTCAGTACTACTACAAGTGTTCTACTAAAAACCCTATTCTCAAAGACATTTTCAAACACACTCAAAAATTCAAAATTAAAACTAAAAAAAGAAATAAGGCCCTGTAAACTCCTGGGGAAATCAGAGCTATCCTTGGCAGAAAACCAATTGGAAAAAGAAACAAATATCTTCTAAGCATTGAGCACATGAAACCAAATAAAATGCAATCCACAATGCAGGCACCTCAAAAGTGCAACCTCGAGCTCGAAGGCACACTGCATTTGACGGGCAAACTTTAAAACAGAGGCATAGAGGGATACAGATAAACTAGTTTATAACACTAAAGGAGACTAGAAATTGTTTTTTTTTTTTTTTAAAAAGAGACTAGAAATTGCATAAGGTTAAAGAAAGGGAAACAGCTGCACAACAGAACTCTGCCAGAGTCTTCCTGTCTACAGTTCAGTCGGTGAACATTTATGGATTATCAGACTTGAACAAAGAAATATGGTCCATGTTCTGACATCCAGAGATATCATAATTTCAGAAAGTAAATTCTTTCTGAGCCCTTTATTATTTCCATGGCCTTTATGGACCATGATTCAGATTACAAAACTATCCAGATAAAACAACAAAATCATATATAGCCTCCAACAGTGAAAACTGAAAAACATATTACGCAATGGAAGTGGCAATCAGAGACTAAGAATGAAACAAACAAATAGGAAGGATTTGTTGTTGAGTACCCAGTAAGGAGAGGAATCCAAAAGCTGTTCTGTTAATTTTAAGCCAAGTCTAACGAAAAGAACTCAATTGCCTATATATGAGGGAAAATAATAACTCCAAATTCAAGCAACCAAATGAACTTTATTTTCTTAGCTTTGACACATCATCGTGAAGTTCGTAATATCAATTGAGAAATCAGCAGATAGATAATTGCCCTCATAAAATGCAGTCAATAACTTGAAACTGCACAGTTCATTACCAAAGACCCAAGTAACTTTAAATATCAAATGATTAGTACCTGAAATTAATGTCATAAGAACATTATAAAGCACCACAATGGCCAATCAATCTGTAATTCCATTTTATAGATGCAGCATCTAACGCAATCCACAACGCCAGTTCATGAAAGACGATTAATAAAGCAAAACAGTCAATTCGGAGAGCTAGAAAAAACTGTCGGTGATTTTCTTTTCCCTGCTGATTTCTTGGCATGAAACGATTTCTCACAAAAAGGAAACAAAAATAAAATAAGTTTACAACAGCAATCCAGAGTTTTATGAGAAGAAGAAAATTTCAATTGATTCTGAATTCCATTCATATAACTTTGCAACATAACTCTTAACTCTCTAAAACCCCAATCTCTAAAGCCGAGCAACGTCACATCACATCTAATCGGCAGTCACAAACAAAGGAACAGAGGTACGACATTGTACGCAATCCATCAACATTCCACAATCAAATTCCATCCAAAACCCATAAAAACCCTAAACATCAAAAAAATCATGGAGTAGTCTTAACCTGAAGCCATCAAGTAAATCATTTAGGAGCAGCGGTGGCCGGAGTACCAAGTAGACTCGCCTGCTGCATCTCGAGCTCATTGAACTGCTGTTCACGATCCATTTCAATGATGAGCGGCACCACCAAGATGAGAAAAGTCGTCCCTGCAATCCACGCAGCTTTGCCGGTGCTACGGAGGAGCTTTTGGGTAACGAATGCGGCGTCGGAAGCTGTGCTTTTCGCCCGCCGGACGATTTGGGAATCGGAAACGGAGCGGGAAACCCTAGACAGGACGCCTAAATTCTCATCGCCATTAGTGATCGAAGGCCGCTTATTACCCCGAGACGCCATGAAAGGATACAGAAGGGGAAATTGAAGCAGTGAAAGGAAGAATCGCTGTGATCTAATTGATACTGATAAATGAAAAGAAAAAGATTTTTAGAAAATCAGTTTAGGGTTTTGGATGTCAGAAAATTTTTGGTGGAAATCTCTTATTTTTGGAACATTTGGATCTTGAAAGCCCAGCCCAGCAGGACTAAAAAAGAAGCCCAATTTCTCTTGGGTTGCTAGGCCCACTAACCCAATGGCTTAATTAGAGTAAAAATAATTCTAGAAACTGTCATTACCATAAATATTTATAGATTTATCATAGGTTAATTAATTATGTAAAGTTGAAATTAAAGTCATTAATAATATTGTAAATTTCTTCATACTAATTTGAAAATTATTTATTTATAATTTAAAATTGGAAATTTAGTCATTGTCATGCACTGGCTGTAAATTATTTACATCGAAATTAAGTTTGAGACAAATTCTTGTACTTATTGAATTATTAATTTACATAAAAGAAAAACTAACAAAATTAAAATATTTTTTAAAACAAATCTTAGATACTATCACAGATCATTTCAACCATTGCGGATTGAGCTAGTGAATTATGGTATATGAAAAAAGTAAAGGGACTTTATGGTTATGAGTTTACATCTTGGCGACCGTTTATCTAATATATTATAATTTTAGCATTAGATAGTTGTTCAATAAGATTAGATAAGGTGTACACAAGTTGATTGATACAATTGTCAATATCCAAAAATCAATAATTTGAAATTGCTAACCTGAACATAACTCACATTATACATATGTCTTAAATGTTGAATATTCGAATCCTCACTCCCAAATTGTTGAACTCAAACAAAAAAAATTGAAATTTGATTGGCTAGTATACAACGTTTAAAATTTAGAGACCAACATGAAATGAATTTGAAAGTTCAAATTGACAAAATAATAATAATAATAATAACCTATTAAATTAAAGGCTAAATATATCAAATAGACTCCCAATCTTTTAGGTGCTACTCAATTTGGTTATTAATAATTTAGACCATGTTTGATAACCATTTGACTTTAGTTTTTAAAAACTATTCTTGTTTTCTCATCATTTCTCTACAATGAGTTTTATCTTTTTTAAGAAAACATTTGAATTCTTAGCCAAATTCCAAAAACAAAAAAGTTTTTTAAAATTACTTTTTTTTTTTTTAGTTTTCAAAACTTGGCTTCTTTTTTTAAAATATATGTAAAAAAAGTGGATAAAAAAACAATAAACCCATATATAGAAGTAGTATTTATAGGCATGATTTTCAAAAATCAAATGATTATCAAACGAGACTTTAAAATTTATAACCAATTGTAGAATCAACCATGTACTCCTTCATTGAAGTCCGAGGTTCAAAAAATAAAATTGTGAAACCATCTACATTTTGTTGAACTCAAATAAAAAATTGTGGAACCATATGAGAGATTTTAGTGAGTCTTGAAAATAGGATGGTTCAAAGATTTTTTATCCAAACATTAGTTGGTATATGGGCCCGTGGAAATATGTCAAAATTTGTTATAAAAAAGTTTGTCATTCAATTATTGTCTAGTTAATATATTCATACATGTAGATATGTCACTTGAAAATGAGTTTTGTTAATGAACGAGTTAGGTTTTGTTGATTGATGAATTATATTTCAAGTGTTCAGTAGTATTCAAGTGACATATTCATATATCTAAATAAGTTAATAAAACAATAATTTAATGATACATCAACTTTTTGTTAACAAATTTAATCTCTTTTTTTTTTTTTTTTTACACTAGATATAATTGAAAATTTAAAAGATTAAGGATCAAATTGCCTAAAAAATTAGAAATCATGGAGTACATTTAGCCAAAAGTAAACAATAAACATAAGTTCTAATATTTTAACTCTTACGTGTTCCCTATCACCAAAACTATAAATTCTTTGCCAAAATGAGCATAGTTCAACAATAATTAGCATGTACCTTCGATCAAGAGGTCAGAGGTTCGAATCCCCTAACCTTCAAATGTTGTAGAACTAAAAAAAATTATAAATTCCTTGGATCTCTCTCTAAATTGTTTAGACGGACAAATTTTTTACTTTTATAACGGCTGTCAAATACATTATCAATACATGTATGTATGCATGTGTTAATCTATATAGTCTCATTTGCTTATTCATAACATATAAAAGTAACAACATATTGAATAATTCATTTTCTTGTTGAATTACATAACCTTCTATTTAAGAGAGATTTTCATTTGAAGATTTTCAGGCATACATGAGTAGGACTTTGAGAATGGATTTCTTATATAAATTACGACCAAAAGAATCTCTTTCTTCAGAGACTGAGTACAAGCTTTTCAAAGAAATATTGTTGGAGTTGAAGTTCTCTACAATGGGGATACGGAAAAATCTCTTATTATGGTTTTGTATGTTACTCATCGGAGTTTGGAGATGAAAAATGCACTTGAATTTCTTAATGGAGTATGGTATCCTTCTACTTCTCTTCTTCATCTCCATATATTCATAAATAAATTGACTTAAAAGTCTATTTTTAATTTGATCTCTAAATCAGATAGAGATAATAATAAAAATCTTAGAAATACATGTAATTTGATCTCTATAGTTCACATAGAGTGCAATATTAAAATTCTACTAGTGCATCATATAATTTGAATAATATAGCCCAATAAAGATTTACAGATATGCAATAACTTAAGAACTTGAACAAAATATTTAATTTTTCTTTTGATATCACATATATATGAGATCCTCTGAGAAACATTTCAAATTTTAGAATACTTTTATGACTATTTTTTTTTCTTTCAACTTTAGGAAAAGTAATAGATATTTGGTTAAAAACATTTTAGTTCGTAAACTTTCATGAAAGCAACAATTTAGTCCATGGCCTTTAGTTTGTAACGATATAGTCCTTGTACTTTCAATTTGGTAACAATTTAGTTCTTGGAATTTTAGTACATAACAACTTAGTATTTTTACTTTAAAATTTGTAATAATTTAATCCTATCGTGAAAAATATTGTTAAGATTCTATAGAATTTTCTTACATATGTATATTGATAGGCTAATTGGGGACCAAATGTGTTCATATATATAAATAAATAAAAAAAGATGAAGTTGTTACAAAATAAAAATTGACACTTAATTTTGTCATGATTTTTTACAACAGGGATTAAACAAATTTTAAAATATAGGAACTACATTATTACTTTCATGAAAGTTCAAGGATCAAAAATACTTTTTAACCTAGATGTTTTATCCACTAAACCATACTATGCTTGAATTGAAGAATAATTTTATGACTCAAGTGTAAGTGAAATGATATTGGATTTTTGAATGATGTACTATGATTTCACGTCTTCTGCACATGTAATTACTACATTCCATAACCTATATATACTTATATTGTATCATATATTTTTGAGTTCAACAATAGTGTAGATGAGGAGATCGAGCTATCAACTTTTGAAATAACAATAAATGGACAACCGACTCTTTAAAACCATTGGATACAAAGTCGAGTACTTTTACAATTTCTCTCTCTTACATTCAACGGTGATGACTTCATCGAATAATTTTCCCAATAAATGTCTTCTATATATTATTTGAATTGACACTAATGTTACAATAAATGACAACATTTTTGAAATCATATATTTTTTAAACAAACCATAATTCTAGAACCAAGTATGAGATAGCCATTTCCCAATCAGCAGATAGTCTGTCTGTCTCCCAAAAATAAGAAAAAAGAAAAAACATAAGGAGGTGTAAAATTCATCCTACAACTCCCAGCCCCAATCAAAAGCCGCCACGTCAGCCTTCATCAACAACCCCAGAATCAAATTTAGTTAATTCCCTGTACTCCCTCCCCTGTTTGGACGAAAAACCACCTCTGTAAATTTTCCCGAGAAAATTTCCACTCAAAAATAAAACTTCCTCTCTTAACCGATCAAACAAACCAAATCCCCCATTCCTTTCGCCTCTCCTAGCTTTTCTTCCTTCCCCCAAAAAAATTTCCCCATCAAATCACAAAATCAAATGCCCCTTCTTCTGATTTTACCTTAAATGCCTTCTCCTCCTCCCTCCTCCCCCCGCCGGCGCCGTCCTGCCGGTCCCACCGCTCTCCGTCGTTGATCTAACCAATCTCCACCCATTTTTAAACCATGTCGATTCTGAACCCGTTTCAGCTTTTAGAGCTGAATGTAATCTCCGCTCAGGATTTGGCTCCGGTCTCCCGTTCGATGCGGACCTACGCCGTCGCTTGGGTTCATCCTGACCGGAAATTGTCCACCCGAGTCGACACTCACGGCCACAACAACCCAACGTGGAACGACAAGTTCGTCTTTCGCGTCGACGATGAGTTCTTGCACGCCGACACCTCGGCGGTGATGATCGAGATCTACGCCTTGCATTGGTTTAAAGACATTCACGTTGGGACTGTTCGGATTCTCGTTGGGAATCTCATCCCCACACCGCCGCGGCTCCACCAGTTCAGCCAGCAGCCGCAGGTCGGAATGCGGTTCGTGGCGCTGCAGGTCCGGCGGCCGTCGGGTCGGCCGCAGGGGATTTTGAATATTGGGGTTGCTCTGCTTCATAGCTCGATGAGGAGCATGCCGTTGTATTCGCAGTTGAGTACCTCGGCGATTGGGTACCGGAATCTAATGGGGGAGGAGGACCCATTTCATAATCATCATAGTAATAACAACAATCACAGCCACGGGACTCCGACGGTGGTGACGAGGCCGGAGATGAGAAGGTCGAAGAGCGATACGAGTTCGATGATGGGGTCGGAGCTTCGAGGGTCGGAAATGATGGGAAAGGCAACGAAATCGAAAGCGAGTTCTATGGTGAATGGATCGGAGGTTTCGAAGCCGAAGAAAAAGGGGAGATCGAAAGCGAGTTCGATGATCAGTGGATCGGTTGTGATTAAAAGAAAAGAGAAATCGAGGAAGGCGAGTTCGATGATTAGTGGGTCGGGGATTGAAGAAGCTTATAATAACAAAAATGGGAAGAATGGGAAATCGAGTCCTGTAATTGTAGGGAAAATTGATCAATCCAGCATCCTTAGTGGCTCTGAAGTTTACCCAATTGAGCCGCCACCGCCGACGAACAAGAAGGAAAAACCAGAACAAAAAACCAATTCCAGCAATGAAACGTTCGATTCACCGCCATGGAAGAAGCCCCAAGAGAAACCCATTTCGAAACCCGAGTTAACCGATTCACCGAGGAGGAAACCGGGTCAAGAAACGCCGAATTCGAGGTACGATAAAATGCCGTACGCAACGCCGCTGAGGACTCCACAGAGGCTCGCCGGCGGCGGTACTGCTAGAGCAACTCCGATTCACGAGAAATTTGGGACGCCACGAAGAGCGACGCCGATGCACGGGAAATCATCTTATACGAAATACAACGAATTCACCTACACAACACCCAGGAAATCGTTTTTGGGCGGCGCGTTTTTGACGGAATCGGAGCTCGGTCCGTCGCCGTCGGAGGTGGCGGCACAAATGGCGACGCAGAAAGTCGATGACAACGAGAGCTCGATCATCGGTGGGTTGAGCCTGAACGACAGCGTCGAGGGTCTACAGTCGAAGCTGGAGCGGTGGCGGACGGAGCTCCCGCCGGTGTACGATCGCGGCGAGTTATCGAGCTTTCCTTCGAGCGAAACCCGACACAACCGTCGTCACAGCGACGGCGGCGGGCTATTCTCCTGTTTCAGCAACATTTGCGGCTGTGAATGCTCCATCGTCTGCGGCGGCGGATCGCCAAAAGCACCGAAGAAATCCGCCAGCGGCCGTGTTGTTCGGAGTCCGTCGGCGGACAATGTGAGCTTCGTTTGAAAACGCGAAGAATACGAACTTTTCGGGTCGGGTTGGACCGGTTGATCAAAATGAAGGAAAGCGAACCGAACCGAATCAAAATCAAAACGAACCGTTTTGCTTTATTAACGTGGGCAGGTGGTGAAAAGACAAGTTGGACCCTAACAGGATAAGGAGGAAACACAATATAGAGAGACAGCCAGCCAGTGTCAGTGATGTCAATCTTCCATCCCCCATTCTTTCTCTATACTTGTTTTGGATTTTTCTTTTTTCTTTTTTCTTTTTTTTTTTCCTAATAAAAATTTAAAAAAACTTTAAAATCTAAAACAAAAGGGAAAGGAAATTTTTACTTCATTTTCTATAAATGTAATTGGATTGATTTGTGAAATATTCTTTTGTTTATTCTTAATGGAACCCTCATTTGTTCATGTGTTGATGTTCTCTCGAATTATTATTCTATATGTGATGGTGATTTATATGGGTATAAATTTGATTTTGTTGATGTGTTGTTGATTCTTTTTATTTATAGATTTGAATGTTTTTTAGATCACAGTTAGAACATTAAATCTGTTCCATTGTAAAGTTGTATTTGGGAGTAAATAAGGATACTTTTAGAAAAAGTTAAGATTTCTTAAAAGATTTATGAGAAAAAGTACTTATAAAACATTTAACAATTTTAATCTCTAATGTTTGGGTGATTTTTCAATTATGTTATTATTGTTTTTTTTTTTTTAAATTTAGTTTCTTATCTTTTAAAACTTTTTAATTATACCCTCTCTATCGATAAATGTTCAAATTAGTTGAATATAAGCTTATATGGCATGATACTTAGTGAATTAGAAAAAATTAGTTTCTTATACATCATGTCATATAAGCTTATCATCAATCAATTTAACATTCATGAAAGGTATAATTGAAAAATATTGAAACATAAGGGATGAAATGCAAACTTTTTAAACAATAGGGACTAACTTGAAAAAATAGTTGAGGTATATATGTGCATGTTGACTTAAACATTCATGGATATCATAAGAAACAAAATATTTATACCTACATTTTTTTGTTCAAGTACAAAGCACATATAAGTAAATACAACTCAATATCGAAGTAATTTATTATTAAATATTTTTTACTAAAGGGTTTATAATTAAAGTAGCCTTTGTTTAAAGAAAATTTATGAAAGAATAGCTAGAAATGTTTTTTTTTTTGAAAAAAATAGTGTATATGAAGAATGGATAATTCTTGCTGATATATACTAATATTTACTAATTAATGATTTGTTTAGAAGAAAATCTAAAATGATATCTATAAATTTGACCGAAATTAATCATTCTCGAGTATTATGTTCCTAATTCATATGCAAAATGAAGGACACTTTTAAAATTCGTGGTAGACCAATATAAAAGTAGATGTGAAGAAAGAAAGTTTTGTTTCTCCCCCTTTTTAGACTTTTGACTTGTGAAATGAAATGATAATGTAATTTCTTTTTCATTCCAGCACAAAAAATTGTTGAGACCCACCTTAGAAAAATGATATATCTTTCAAATAACAATAAAGTCGAGTTAAAAAATGAAGATGAATGATCCCACATTTTCAATTCTTTGATTAGTAGAGTGAATATCAAGTATTGTTTGACAATGTACATGACATAACACTTTTTGAATTCTTTGAAAAATTATTATCATATGGTTTATAAATATTAAGATTATTGGATATTTGATCGTTATTAAAAAGCTTGTAATTTTCTGTGAAAGATTTAACTATAGAACTAGGGACAACTATTGAGACCAAGGAGATTTGTTTGTCTCCCAAACAATAATTATAATTTGTACGGAAATTTTTAATTTGACCTTTTTATTTAGTTGGTTGAGTTAATATAATTTAGTTTTAATTTTGTCAAATTGAATGTTAACCTAATATAAGGTATGGTCAAAGTGAGTTTAGCTTAATGGTAATTGATAAGTCCTTTAGACCAAAAGATTAGAGGTTCAAATCTCCCCACTTAAAATATTGTTGAGCTAATATATATATATATAGACTAAATAAAGGTTTTAGTCTCCAATGGTTTGGTATTTTTCATTTTAGTCGTTAAAAAGTTTCATTATATCCTGCTACATTTTAACAATTTCAATTATACACATTATGTTGGTAAATGTTAAAATTATTTAGTTATAAATTTACATAAAATAATACTTTATCAGTTAGCATAAATTTAAAAGGAGAATTAGGCCATCTTAAAGAAGAAAATTCAAAATTCCTACAAGTTTCTTAGAAACTTGGAGAATGAAATAAAAACTAACCTTTCTTAAGTGGCTTAATTTATCCTCTAAACTTTTGAAATAAATATATGTCGAACATATATATCGTTGTTGTGCCGTGAGTACCATTGCCTTGAAAGAAATTTCGGCACTACCTCAGTACTAAATTGTTTTATGCCGGTTGCTCCCCAAGGTTTACACAACACCCTTTACGGATGTGCACTCGTCAATAAAGAATTGAAATCAAGATAAGAACAATGTTCAAAAATTAGAACGAGAAGAAGAAGATCGAAAACTAAAAACTATCTTGTTCTGGCTTGAAACAAACTAATAAAAAGAAAAACCAATTTGAAATCCACACCATCAATGAAAGAAGAAAACGTTTTCAGATCTGCACCATTCAATAAGGCAAAAACGTTTTTCAAATGGTAACAAATTAAGAGCAAACAGTTTTAAAAAAGAAAACGTTTTGGTTTTAATTTTAAGAGGAAAAAGAAATAAAAATCACTTTTTTTTTTGCACAAATGCATTTACCCAAACTCGCCCATTGAACCAGACAAACAGCAACAATGCGTGTGTAGGAAGGTATTTTAATACTACTATAACCACTTTTTACCAACTCATATATAGGCTTTACTATATAAATTACTTCCATTTCTTTAAACTTTCCAATGTGGGACAAGAGTATTTCATTTCCTATGTGAGTTTTTGGACTCAAGGCCCAAGTCATTCCCAACTTTCATTGTCTAACCACGCATCATACAATATAAGTTTATTATCAACCAATTTTAACATTTTCCAAAAGAAATAATATAATAAAAAAATATTAAAATGTAAGGGACTAAATTGAAACTATTTGAAATAGTACCGACTAAAATTAAAAAATTCAAATATTAAAGAGAGAAACAAATATTTAGTGAAATATTTAATTATATAAAATTAGGTTAAATTACAAGTTTAGTCCTTGAACTTTAAGGCTTGTGTCTATTTAGTCTCTAAACTTTCAAAAGTGTCTAATAGGTCTCTAAACTTTCAATTTTGTATCTAATACATCCTTGACAAATTTGAAATTTTTAAAAATTAATGAATCTATTAGATATAAATTTAAATTTTATGTTTAATGAAACCCTAAAATTTCAATTTTGTGTCTAAGAGATTTGTAAATTTTAAAAAATTTAAAAATTCAAGGACTAAATTTATAATTTTAAAAGTTTAGAAACTAAATAGATATAAACTTCAAAATTTAGGAACTAAATTTATAATTCAACAATAAAAATATTATTCCACTAAACCCCGGTAAACAATTTTGTAGGTTAATATATAAGACCAAGGAGTGTTTGGTGGATTCCATTTGGTAGATGCCCCACAAGACTTAGGGCATAGGCCGAGGTACGAGGAAATCGTGCAACAAAATAGGGCTGTCTCTAAAATTCTGCGGGACGACGACATATGATTTCACTGCCATTTTTCCAACAACAAAATATTCCTTTCCTTTTCTTACGTATTTTAATTTCTATAATAATTTTCATCATGCATTATTTTTTAAAAACTAAAATAAAACATGATCCTATGATCGGAGTTTTTTTATATTTATTATTATTATTATTCTAATTTTTGAAACTTTTTATTAAAATATATTAATTTTAAAACTATATATTAAAATATTATTATAGTTTTAAATAGTTGGATGAAGTTTCCCTCTTAAAGAGACGAACTACACCACACAAATGAATATCGTCTTTTGAAGAGATGACATGTAGTTGAGTGGAAGATTTCATTTGTCACATGATTGAAGAGACGACAAGTACAAACACTTGATACATGTTGGGAGTTGAAGTAGTGGTTATGTGGTTGCCTCAACATTTCCTAGGTTGCTTGAGTTCGATTCTTACAAAGCTCAACATTGACTGCGCCAACTCTCAACCTATGTTGTTAAGTGTTTGTACATGTTTTTACCAACATTATGTGGCAAATGAAAATTTTCACTCAACTACTATTTAAAACTACACCATTTTAATAAATAGTTTCAAAATTAATATATTTTAATAAAATGTTTCAAATTTTACAATATTAAAAAAAAAAAAAATCCTCTATGATCCTATCCCTAACATATCATTTTGAAAACCCTTTTGAAATCCTCTCATGTAAGGAATAAAATAATTATCGAACATATGTTTTTTTTTTCCTTCTTAGTATTGAATTATTATTATTGTTTTGAACAAAGTATTGAATTAGTTGATGTGATGTTGAGTAGAGGAGAGGTACATGAATGAACCGAAACCACATCCAAAAGAGAGGAATCCTAAAGATATGAAAATATGGTTAAAAATGGCTTAAAAAGAATTGATAGTTACAACTTATATCAATAAGGTGCATATTTTTTTTCCTTTTTTCTGTGGTTTTATCATAAAAACTTCAAAGTAAAACATGCTTTTGACTTTGGAGCAATCCTACGTTGGGTGACCTCTTGAAAATTTTTCTCTCGTAAGTCAATCAAGACAAATAAGGTAACATAGCCAGGTTGCATAAGATGTAAAAAAATGTCGGGGGCCATCAAGTTCCAAATTCGGATTCCAATTATAGTTTATACATGGTATTTCACCTGATTTAAATAGAACAAACATCTATTCATTTGTTTTCATATGGTTCAGTGTCACTGAGCTAACTTATAGTGGTTAATATGTTGATATTTTTACTGATATTATTCACTTTCTTAAAATGTTGTCGACTCTATCTTCATTGGTTGCGAGCAATTCCACCCCATCCCCTTCACATGATATTTTTATTGATACTTTTATAAATGGAAGGATTATATATCTTTCGTTTGAATTTTTTTAGTAAAAAAAAAATATAGGGGCAAAAATGTAAACTTCCAACGTGAATAAATGCCTTAATCTCCTAACTATGCTTGTATGAGTTTGAAATCGTGTATTCTACATACTTTAATGTTCTTAAATCTCATCAAAGATAGTTTTATATTTTTATTTCTAAAAGCGCTATTCCTAAGAATAATAAAATAATTAGGTTAACTTGCTATTACGTTTCACTTCGAATTTTGTTGGAATCAAATAAAAATGTTTGTAAATTTCACATAATTGGAAATAATTTTTCCTTGAATATTTAAGTTGAAAACTACATTTAAAATCTCCAAAGATTTTATTGGTACATTTATGCTGTTTTAATTTTTATAAATATTTTGAAAATATTCTCTACATATCATATGTCAATTTCAAGATGATACATATAGTGATTTATACATTAAATTGCACTAAGTATTTGATATAACCATTCACCAACTTTGATAGATCAAATTGGGACAAGTTTTGATACTCCCTTCATGAAACACATGTTGGGTGTATTTTGTTTTTTGTAAAAAATTTCTCTTATAATTAGTTTCAATAATTGACTAAGAGATGAGAGTTTTACTTTTTAGAAAAAACAAATAAAAATAGGCTTTTAAAAACATCAAACTGATTGAAACCTATTAGAATTGAATCGACCGATTAATCTTTTGTTTTAAAATTTATAAAACTGAACTAACTGATGTGTCATGGCTAAAATCATCAAAGTTGATTCGACGATTCTCTCATATCAATATCTTCTTTCATCAAATCAAACCATAAATTTGAGTAAAATGTTGCAAAGTAATTCCTCTTCAAAACCTTTTTTTTTTAAAAAAAGGGCAAATTAACTAATAGATCCCACAAAATTGAATCAACAAAACAAGCTAAAAAATGCAAACCTAACAATAAACTAAGTTCGAACTTCATAATAAATTGTTTTTTTTTTTTTTTTTTTTTTCAGTCACAGAATAAATTGTTGAAACCAAGTTAAAAAAAAAATCAATAGGATTCTAACTTCAAAATAAATTGTTGAAACCAAGTAAAAAAAAAAAAAATCAATAGGATCAAAAGAATCAATTCCTACAACGTTGAAGTATTGTCAAACTAGAAAAGTGCTCCTAGCTAGTCATAAAACTTTTTGAAAAAATGTAAACTCAATTAATTGAGGGTATTAATTACTCCACTTATTTAAGTTTTGGGCTTAAATGGATAAAAGTAAACAAATATAAATTTAAGTCAATTCAAGTGGGTAATGCACAAATTACCATTGCAAATGTTGATAGTCCGATCCATCACTCTTGCAATTTTCGAACTCAAAAATAAATAAATAAATTTAAATATACAAATTAAACCAAAGTGTAAAGGTAAAAAATGAATTTTGAGAAGAAAACAAATTTTTTTCTCTAAATAATAATAATGAATAATTTATGAAAAAAAATTATTTGAATTTCACTTTGCATGCTTATGTTATTAGTAGGGGTATAGGTAAAAAAAGGTGAATCTACTTTGATTTCCATCAAAATTACGACAGTTTAAAATTGTCTGATTATTGTCTCAAATATATGTAATAATGAAAGTGAAAATTCTCCAAAGTTACTTTGGTATATCCATGCTTTGTCGGTAGCAATCAGCTGAGATTCAATTTGAGCAATTAGGAGCAAGAGAATTATATATGTTATAATAATTATTATTTTATAAAAAATTATTAATTAAAACCTTGCTCGATGTTCCTGAGTTATTGTCGAATACAAATGACAGTAGAGAATGAGCGTTGTTTATAGAGTTGTTGTCTGTCAACAATTAGAAGATGAATGGTTACATTGAGAATTTTTTTCACCACATGGATATAATGTCAATTCTGCGAAATTTGTGCTCCTAATTCAAGAGTCTGAGAAGATTGACAAAGAAAGAGATAAGAGTGTGCTGTCATATTCAAATCGATGTGACATTAATTAGACATAATTCTATATAGACTATAGAGGTATACGTGCCATTCAAATTTGTAGGTTAAAATATCATTTTGGTTTATGTATTTTAGATTTTGTTTCATTTTGATCCATGTACTTTTAAATATTTAATTTTAGTTTTTGTACTTTCAAAAAAGCTTAAAATTGGTCTCTTTGACAAGTTTGAAGTTAATTTTTTTTATCAAAATTGATTAAATAATAATAATAATTTTAATACAAAAAAATATATCATGTGAACATACTTCCAAAATTTATATAGGAAAAGTTAATAGAGACTAACTTTTTTTAAAGAAAAAATTAACTATAAACTAATAGTATGGACCAATTTTAAGCTTTATTGAAAGTATAAGGACTAAAATTGGACATTTGAAAGTACATGGACCAAAATAGAATAAAGCTCAAAGTACAAGGACCAAAATGGTATTTGAACCAATTTTATATTAACCAATAATGGTAATTTAAATTTGGTTAAATTACAAGTTTAGTCTGTCGTGTCTAATAGATTTCTAAATTTTAAAAAATGTCTAATAAATCTCTGAACTTTCAATTTTATATTTGATAGGTCTCGAAAGTTTTTAAAAAAATGTTTAATAATTCTTTGAACTCTCAATTTTATGTCTTAAAAAAAAAGGCACACAAATGTATTAGACACGAAATTAAAGGAATCGAGTATTAGAGACAAAATTTAATTTCGTATATAATAGATTCGTGAATTTTTAAAAAAACCAAAGAGGTTAGGGACCTATTGAACACAAAATCAAAAGTTTAGATCCCGTTTGATAATCATTTGGTTTTTGATTTTTTGTTTTTAAAAATTAAGCCTATAAATACTATTACCACCTATGGTTTTACTTGTTTTGTCATATACTTTTTGCCTATGTTTTAAAAAAATCAAGCCATGTTTTGAAAACTAAAAAAAGTAGTTTTCAAAAACTTTTTTCTGTGTTTAGAATTTGGCTAAGAATTCAAATACTTCCTTAAGGGAGATGAAAACCACTGTAGATAAATTAGGAGAAAACAAGCTTAGTTTTCAAAAACCAAAAATCAAATGGTTATCAAACGGGGTCTTAGCTGACACTTGTAAATGATATTTATTAGGTATAAAATTGAAAGTTTCAAAAACTTGTAAAACACTTTTTAAAGTTTATGAACATAGTAAACACAACGCAACCTTCTAGTTAAATCTATATTATTCTTAAAGAAAACTAATTACTTTTATGAAAAATAAAGATGAAAATCAAGATTTAAAATGTTGATGTACATGGAAATGTCAATGTCTATCGATAGAAATATCAATAAAATGTTAATGTTGATGGAAATTTAAAGTATTTAAATTAATAAATAAATATTTTAATTTTTTTAAACGAGTTAAAATTAGTTACATTTTGTTACTATTTTATTAATATTTACGGTATAATAGAAATATCGAAGCGTCGAACTAATAAACACGTGGAAAAGGAGGTGTGGGTGAAAATAAATTTGGAAAAGAAAGAAATAAATAGAAAGTGTGAAATCAGAGATAAAAAAAAGTGGTGCAGTGTTTATGTCTGGTTGGGGAAAATAGGTGTTGGCGTTGTGTTTGAAATTATTCAGGTCAAACGTCCCCCGGTCTGCTCGCGAAACTTGTCGGTTGACGTGGCCTCCAAGGAAGCATTCACCCACGTGACTGGGCCCCCACCTGTTCCCTGCTTCCCCTTCATTTACCAACTATTTTTATTCTTTCCTATATTACTTTCTCTCTTAAATTACAAGTTTTTTTTAAGTTAAAAAATACGTGCATTAAGCGATTCGAACTTCTAATTTCTTAATTAATAGTACATATTTTATTTGAGTTATGTTCATGTTGGCTTAAATTATAAGTCTAATCTCTACTTATATTTATATTTAATAAGTTATTAAAAAAAATTTAATAAGCTATTAAACTTTCAATTTTGTGTATAATAAATTTTTTAGTGTTTAATAGGTTTCTAAACTTTTTATTTTATATCTAATAGGCTGGCCCTTAAACTTTAAATTTTGTGGCTAATAGGTCTTTAACATATTTAATCGTTTTTAAAATTAACAATCTATTTTATATAAAATTGAAAGTTAAGAATCCTTTTAGACACTAAGTTCAATTTTATGTCTAACAGATCTGTGAATTTTAACAAATGTCGAATATTTCAGAGATCTATCATTCACAAAATTAATAATTTAAAGATTTATTAGACACTTTTAAAGTTCATAGACCTATTAGACATAGAATTGAAAGTTTATGAACCTATTAGACATTTTTAAAGTTTAGAGAGTCATTAGGCACAAACTTGAAAGTTCAATGACTAACTTGTAATTTAACCTACTTTCAATTAAAATTTTGCCTCAATCAAATATAATTTGGTTAAAATGCCATCTTTGTCCTTGTATTTTTTTAACCTATTATATTTTAGTCTCATTACTTTCAAATGTCCAATTTTAGTATATGTACTTTCAAATCTTAAAATTAGTTTCTATCATTAGTTTATGGTTAACTTTTCTAAATTAAAAAAAAATATATATATCTCTATGAGCTTTTCCACTATAAATTTTGGAAAGATATTCACATTGTTTCTTTTTTATAATGAAAATTATTATTCTTATTTTATCAAATTTAATAAAAATTAACTTCAAACTAACAATGAAGAATAATTTTAAGTTTTTTTGTAAGTACAAAGACTAAATTTGGATATTTAAAAGTACATAGACTAAAATGGAATGAGTTCTAAAGTACATGGACCAAAATGGTATTTTAACAAAAAATCATCCCTAAATTTTAGTTAAATTAAAAATTTAATCCATGAACTTTGATGGATATGCTTATTTATTAGAAATATTTTGGTGTTATAACCGTGAGCTATGTTTTAGTAGACAACTTGAATAAAGTTTTTTTTTTTTTTTTTAGTATGAATAGGTTCTAATTATGTACATAAAGTTCTTTTATTTTGATTTTTTATAAGACCTTGTTATAATCAATTTTACTTAAGTGAAATATATTGATTGGGTTAACGAATGATTATTTGACATGACGTGATACAAAGGAGTAGCTAATTTAAAGGGAGCAGGCCAGTTATATCAAATAATAATGAGCAGATAAAAGGAAAAAAAATATTTATAATGTATTATGCTTACTCGTCTTATTGAATTTTACAATTTTTTTAGAAGTTACTTTAAAAAAAAAAAGTATTGTCATAGGTAGTATTTTTTTTTTTGTTCTAAACATAAGATGTTTGAATCCGAATCCCAACTTCATATTGTTGAATTAATAAAAAAAAAACATATGTAATTGAAGTTTTTTTCCCATTACAAAATGGGACTTTGCAAATAGTTTGAAAATAATATTAACTTTAAGAATTAACATTAATTTTGTGTGTTATATTTTGATCAACTTTATGGATAACTTATTTTTTTCTCTATTAAATGACAAATTTTTAAATAACGATTCAAGTTTACAATAATAGCTGTCCAATTAAAATTCCTTAGATATAGTTTCAAAAACAAAAATTAGAGAAACTGTTTTGTAATCAGTCTGGAGAATAAGACCTTAATTCCTAACCTTTTTTTTTCCCTTTTAAAGTGGTATTTCTGGTTTTATTTTTAAGGCCTGTTTGAATGAATATCTTTTGGACATCTACTTTAATATTATTATAATAATTAAAACAAGGGGTTTGAACCATTTTGTCTTGAAAATAGTAGGCAGCATAAAGGAATAAAGCAAAGATGAATAAAGTACCTACCAAGAATTAAAATATGCTTTTTACTGGTAAAAAGATAACATCTTTTTAAGACCTTAATTATTATGTGTATTAAGGGCTAATACCTTTTTTAAACTTTGTAATAATATTAGATTGTTACTATAATTAAGATTAATTAGAATGAGATATGTGTCGAGAAAAGTATGGTAGACTATCTTTCACATCAATTTATAGTATGTTGAAACTATAATTAAGATTAATTAGAATGATACACGTGTCAAGAAAAGTACGGTAGACTGTCTTTACACATAAATTTATGGTATGTTGAAGCTGTATTATATTTACTTGTTTTACAATTAAGATTTTGTTTTTAGTTTGATGTTTTTAAAAATTAAGTTGTCTTACAAACTTTTTTTTTTTTTCAATATTTTGAAATTTTAATTGAAGCCAAAAAAATTAAAAGACTGTTTTTGCTTTCTTTCTTTTTATAATTTGACTAGGATTTTAAAATTTTTTTTAGAAGCATATATTCCAAAACAATAAAATTTATCAATAAATAAACAAGATTTTTTTTTTAATAAAAATTTAAATAACATCTGTCAAGTTGGACATTAAGTTTGAAAACTAATATCCTAAGATTTCTATGAAATGTAATTTGAAAATCTAAAATAGGGCATTACAACGTGTATTTTTAAAAGTTAAGAGATAAAAATATAAAAATAAAAGTTAAAAGCGTTTAAAAGTTAAGAGATAAAAATATAAAAATAAAAGTTAAAAGCGTTCAAACTTAAATAAATATAAAAGTTTAGGAATTGAATCAAAGCATAATGTTAAAAAAAAAAATTACTAGACATCAGATTTTCCATATATTTTAATAGTGAAATATATCTAATTCTTCGAATAAAGTGAGATTCTCGTTAACTTAACAAGTATGACTTCATATGATATTATAGTAGTTCTCTCAACTCGAGGGCGAGTTCAAATAATTTAATTTGAGAAAATAAGAAAAATAATATTTTTTTTCTTCCTTTGAAGAGATATAATCAAGATTATGTGGATCATAGGTTATGAAAAAGGTATAATGAAATGATTTACCATCATACTAATTAAGACCAAAAACCCATAAAAAAGAAGACAAACTCCAATTACACCCAATAATATACAAAACTTAATTATTGGAGAAAAGGATTGCAATAAGAGCCACACCAATTTTATTACATGCTCCACTTTTTCCAATCTTTTGACCCCTTTGGACCTTCAATTCTATTTCAAGAATTTGCAAATTTCAAATTCTTTCACAATAAATCATATTTTTCTATTCAGATTTATATAAAAAACTATGAAATTATTTGGGAGAACTTAGATAAATGAATAACACCCGATTTAAAAATAGTGTTATTTGTTATTAAAAAAGAAAGCTAAAGGATTGTTTGGGGAAATTACTTTCAAAACTAGTTTTAAGAATGGTCATCAAGTGACTTGTAAAAGTTAATTTATTGTGTATATTTAAATCTCATTGTCTAAAAGAAAAAAAAAAGACAAAATAATAGGTTTACTAGTTCTTCAAAAATTAAAAACTATGTCATCCATGATAACACGGTAAAATAAAACCAGAAAAAAAAAAAACATCTAAATATATTTTCATTTCGAATTTTTGGGAAAAAATTATTGTTTTTAGTGTAACCATGAGAGGAGAGATTTGAATTTTCTACCTTAAAAAAAGAAATAGATACCTTAATTACTAAACTATGCTTAATTATAAGTAAAATAATTTTTACCACACTCTTAAAAGTCTACAAAGAACATCCTAAAACAATATTCAAATTAATTTACAAATACTTGTTTCACTCTATTTTTTCTTTCCTATAATTATTTAAAAGAGTTGTTTTTAGCCCAGGTGAGTGTGGCTAAGCAATTAAGATAATTCAACCTCTTTTAACAAAATATATTTGAACTTCTACTCTCACATGTGATGTAATATTTGTTTAAAAAAAAGTGCTAATTTTTAATTAAATGATTTTAAATGATTTAGTTGCATGAACACTTTGTTAAATAAACAAAATTTATTTTTATTTTTATTTTTTGAGTTCAGCAATATATAGAGATAGATATTCAAACCTCTGATCTTCTTGGTTGAGGGTGTATGTCTAAGCGGTCAATTGAGTCATGTTCAAGTTGACTTAAAAACGTTTATTCTTGAATTTTGATAATTGTGTCTATTTAATCTCCAAACTTTGATTTGTCGATTAAATAGTTTGTTAGACAATTGTTAATTATTTGGTTAGCTAGTCGTTGTTGTAAAACTTCATATTGTCTCAACCAGTTGAACTATGTTTAGGTTGGCATAGAACTCTATATTTATATATGTACAATTGAACTCATATACCAATTATATTTATTAGAGAAATCAGATATATTTATTAGAGTTCTAAACTCTATTTTGGTCATTGAACTTTCGAGTTATTCTATTTTGGTTTCTCAACTTTCAAAATGTTTATTTTAGTCTTCAAACATTTTTTTTTAAAATAATCATTTTAGTCTTTAAATTTTAAAACATTAACCATTTTACTACTATTATTTTGCACCCAATACTTATCTCATGTAAACTATGTTTCTCCAATACACACATATGTTTTTCTTTTCGTTTTTTAGTTCAATTAATGTGGGAGTTAGGGATCAAACATTCAAGTTTTATAAAAGTATAAGAGCCTTAAGCACTAAGTTACCCTCAAGTTATATTCATACCATGTGAATATGCTAATATGCATACTTAAAACCACATATATTGCTTTGTCAATTATAAAATAAAAGTAAGGATTGAGATAATTAATCTTTAACATTTAAAAGTTCATAAATTAAATTAAACATTTTAAAAGATTTTGGTCCAAATAATTTTAAAAGTTTAATAAGGGGTACAAGTTAAAAATATATATGTCTTAACTAGTTGAATTATGTTTAGATTGACAATGCTTTGATTTTTTTTTTTAAATCTTTTTTGAGTTGTACAACACATGAAGTGAGAGATTAAACTCCTAATCGTGAGTATATATCTTAATTTGTTAAAGTGTATTCCGGCTGATAATGCTTTGATCCCTTGAATTAGGCTAATATTGTCCAAATTTAAACTTTTATTGAAGTAATAAAAGAAAACTGTTTTTATTAATTAATGGGTTTCTTAGATTAGAGGAATATGATTGTTGTCGGGAAAAAGAGTAAGCATGGATTACTGGTATGAGTGGTAGGCGCACCACCAGACATCCTGACCCCATCACTTCCGGTCTCTCTCTCTCTCCCTCCTCTCCTTCAACCCATCGCCTTCTTTTTTTCCCTCTCTTCTTTAATCCCATTCTTCCATTCCCCTATCTCTGAAACTCCCCTCTTCTTCTTCTTCTTCCCCTCTTTCCCAATTCCAATTCCCTCTTCCCCATTTCCCTCATGGAATGTACTTTGGGCCTTTTTGGCCCTTCTGGTTCTGGTGGGTCTGTTCCTGGGTCCGCCATTAACGACTCCAATCCCTCCAGAATGGAGATTCTTGAGAAAGATTTTGTGGGTAAGGCTCCGATTGACCCCTCTCCCTGTCCTGCCTTCTCTGACCTCGAATTGGGCCTTGGTTTAGCCCTTGGCGGCGGCGGGAAGGTTAATGGTGGTGGCTGGGGTGAGCGTGGTCGGATTTTGACTGCTCAGGACTTTCCTGCTCATGGTGGTTCTTCTTCATCTTCTTCCTCTTCCTCTTCTCGTTTTAATGGAAGAGAGGCTAATGGTTCTGTTGCTGTTTCTGGGACTAAACGAGCGGCTGATTCTGCTCCTAATGAAGGAGGATTCCCCAATGCTCTCAAGTTAGTTCTGATTTTACCCCCTATTGTTTCTTTTTTTAGCTAAACATTTTGTTTCTCTTTATTAAGAAGATGGACTAACTAATTTAGACTTTGACTCTTCTGGATTTGGTGTGTCTCTTTCCTGTTTTTCACCATTAATGGGGCTTTTCTGATAAGCTTGTTGTGAATGAATCTCTGTTTCAAAAATGGAAGCAGTCAGGTTGTGGGATGGCCACCCATTAGGACATATAGGATGAACAGCTTGGTCAACCAAGCTAAGACAGCCAGGGCTGAGGAAGATGATGTTGTCTGTAAGGAGAAGAAAGATCAATCCAAGGATAACAAAACATGTGATGTTGATGGAAAAGGGCACCTAGGATTTGTCAAAGTGAATGTGGATGGGGTTGTGATAGGGAGGAAAGTGGATCTCAGTGCCCATTCTTGCTATGAGACCTTGGCCTTGATGCTGGAGGACATGTTTTTCAGGACTGCTGGAGCTTCCATTCCCAATGGTTAGTTTTTGACTCTGTTTGAAATTTTCAGCTTCAACAGTTTTATGAACAAACTTAGGAGTTAGGATCAAGAATCTTCATTTTTTCCTTTGGTTTATGTTGTCTTGGTGTTTTTCAGGGCAAAGTGGAGACAAAGAACAAGCAAGGAAGCTGTCTAAGCTTTTGGATGGATCCTCTGAGTTTGTGCTCACTTATGAAGATAGAGAGGGAGATTGGATGCTGGTTGGAGATGTCCCTTGGGGGTATGCTGCTTAATACTCTAGATCTAATATCTATGTTTTAGTATTATAGAAGACCAAATATTAGATGTTTGAATTTTGTGGATGGATGAGATCTAGGAGAATCTGGTTATGTCTGATTATGATTGGCTATATCGATGCTCACTTTCGACTCATGGTTTTAAAATCTTGCAAACTTTTTTAAGAAAGGAGAAAAGGCTGAACTAGTTTGATGAAAAGACTTGAGCCACTTGACATATGTAGTTCCTTTTTGATGCATGAGATGCAATTTAGTCTATTGTGTCTTACGAACGAGGAAGTTGAATTACAAAATGGTTTGAGATTTGAGAGGATCCATTTATGTATCCGGTCTTGATCGACTAGATCAATGCACTATTAGCTCTTGTTTTACAGTCTTGCTACATTTTCAAATGAAAAAAAGTTTTGGATCATCTCCAATTCCATCGACCGAAGGGGAAAGGATGGAATGGGTCAAAACTAAACGTTTGAACCGTAATTTTGATACAACAAGTTCATGATTTTCATTGATTAGGATGTTCCTCAGCTCTGTTCGAAGACTCCGCATAATGAGAACATCCGAAGCCAACGGACTAGGTATACGATAAGCTCTTCTTGCACTCAACTTCCAATGTTCTCCTCATTTCACATGTTTTCTAAACCTAGCTTCATTGCAGCACCAAGATCTCCAGACAAGAAAATGAAACAAAGGAGCAAGCCTATCTGAAAGCGCTACTGTCTGTCTCGAGTACATCCTAGATCGATCTACCCGAACGAGAAAAATGCACAGTTTGACTACAGAACAAAAGTAGAGAAGACAATGAAAAATGGATTGCTGTTGAAAGATTTACATTTACTTCTACTTTTTTGTTTTTTGTTGGCTTTATTTTTGGTCTTTTGGGATTTTAAAGTGTTTCAAAGCTGGTTCTTGCTGGCCTTCATTTTTTTTTTTTGGGTTTTATAGGCCATATGATTTTAGCCCTTAAAATCTCTTATATTATAGAGTGGTTACCATACAAAAGTGTACACTTTGGGTGGATGCTTTCTCATACTGTACATAAGGGAAACACTTTGATTGATATCTATGGAGTTGAGTTTGTTGCAATCTGCTGCTAAATGAGAAGTTTGTGGCTTTCAAGTTGTTATTGTTGCTAAGTTTTGGTTGGTTTTCTTTATTGATGTGTAGTTATTTATGTTTGTAGAGTAATTTTATTTTTTTCTCAAATGTTAGCATATGGTTGGCTTGAAAAATACCGAATCATCTTTTTGTTAAAGTGAATAACGAAAAACTAAATGTTGAGACTCAAATTTAGCATTCTTTTTAACTACATGGATAAATGTATAATATTTTGAAATAGTGTAAATGGAAATTTAACTTTAACTTATTTCTAACTATAACTTTCACACTATCTTTAATCTGATTTTCAATGTCAACGGTAAATAACATAACTTGAGGGGAAAAAGAAAAAAGGAAAAAGGAAATTATTTCACATTCTTTTCAAAAAAAGTGGAAGTTTTATCTAACAATGATGAGTAAAATTGACTATGAAGAAAATTATGGATTGATTTGGGATTAGGATAAATCCAATCTAATAGTTTGTATTGTAATTTTGTTTCAATTTAAATCATTTTTGTTAGGTTATGACGTAGTCCTTCTCGATCATATGAGATTTTTTTTTGGAATGAGGATCATATGAGATATATGAGTTGATGTGCTTCGAGTCATTCGAACATTATATTTAAAAATTTTGTAAAAAGCAAAAAAAATAACAACAGTGCAAACAACTTTGATGGAAGAAACTCATGGGTGATTTTCATGGTAAATTTTTACACGTGTCAGGTAATGATTGGTGAATGTTAAAAATAGTTTATGGAACAACTGTATTTCCACCATCTGTCAAAGTTCTTACTCATTAGCCAAGAGACCAACACTTTCCTATTTTCAAAATTTCAATCATCATTTTCCCATATTTTTATTTTGGTGGGGGTGCGAAATCAATTTGAATTTTTTTCTAGGGAGTTTACATTATAATTATTCTTGGTTTAGAATCATTTAAACTCAACAAATTAGTTTTAATGTGTTAATTACCATTATCCTTTCAACTAAAAAAGGTATCACAATCACTATCGTTAAGTTATAATTCAGTCTCTCTATTTTAATTTTAGTTTTAATTCAAAAAAATGTTTCTTGTTATTAAAAAAAAAAAAAAAAAAAAGAGACTTGTTGAAATTTTCTAGAAATAAAAGAAAAACCTTTGTATTAAGAATAGCCATCAATGTCCTTTAAATGCTTTTTTCCCCCATAAAAATGCCTTTTAGACATTACACTTTAAATGTGACACAAAATGATGTCATTCGAAATTGGAACCCTAAAAGTTGAAAACTTTTGCAATTGTCATTTTTAGGGTTTCACTAAAGTCCAAGCAAGTCCATGAGGGGGGAGACATTAATTAAATAGATAGAAAAGAAATTGCCAACAAAAACATAGCTCAATAAAGTATGAGTTTCATCTACCCGATTCAGACTCTGTATTTGTTCATCTACTAGATTATCATACCACCTTTAAAGTACACCCCATACCACCTTTAAAGTACACCCCACCTTAAGACCTCCACTTTATACACTCGGGAAACCACACTCTTTATGACATCTAGGTCATAGGTTTGAATCCCCCCACCCCAAATGTTGTCGAACTTAAAAGAAAAAAAGATAGAAAAGAAATTCCACTCTACTTTATTAACAACCTAAAAAATATTTTTCAAGTTTATTTTCATATTTGTTTAATTTGCCTCTATTAACTTTTTGAAAAATATTCAACAAAAAATATATATGTATATTAATGGATACAATTTTTGTTTACTTATGTGATAAGTAAATGGTGAAATGGACCAAAAATTCTTTAAAAAAAAGGTTAAATATCATTTTTGACTCTATACATTAGGACTTGTTATATTTTAGTCATTGTACTTTCAATAAATTTTAAAATTAGTTATTACTGTTAGTTTATGATTAATTTTTTTTTTTATAAAAAAAATAGTCTCTATTAGTCTTTCATCTATAAATTTTATTAGTCTTCCATCGAAAAATTTTGAAACCATATTCACATGATGCCTTTTATTGAATGAAAATTATTATAATTATTTCACAAAGTTCGATAAAAATTAACTTCAAACTAGTAATAAAGACTAATTTTAAGATTTATGGAAAGTATAAGAGACTAAAATGAAATGAGTCCCACCAAAGTAATATTGTGACAAAAAGAAAAGAAAAGAATCCTATAATGGAGACATCAAAGGTTCTCAATATCTCTTATCAACAGTTAACGAATTCCTTTCGTATCAAAAGTGGAGAAGATGGTGAAGATGATCGGTAACGTGTCACACAAGCACAAAAACTTAATAAATTTTTTTTAAAGAAATAATATTAATATTCACTAAAAGTGAGAGGAAGACCATGTTAATGCTATCACATCACTCATGTTAAAATAGCTAGTGGAAATGTGACTGAAGAGGTCATTTCAGCATATTGTACAAACTAAGGGATTGACTATCAATATTCAAACTATAGGGCACTAAATAGAAACAAACTCAATACTACAAGGATCAAAAATGTATTTTGTCCTATAAATATTCTATCCTCATCCTCATATACATTATTTTAGTTAACCAGATGAAGTGAAATAGATAGTGAAAGTGTCACCAAATAATGCAACACAACAATTTCAGCAAAAATTTAGAATAGTTTAAGCAATTCTGCAGCTCTCCCTGTTCCTCCCCCATGTGAGCACTGAAGAGCTTGAAGAAGGAACAAGGCTAAAATCTCTTCAATATTTTACAGTCACCGTCTTCTCGAGCAACTCGTGTTTCGACATCCATGATCATTGATCCTACCTAGCTAATATGAATTGTTGTTTTGTCACATCTCGGCTACGATTGATGAACCAAACCATGGAAAACATCAATACTTCATGATAGAACAAACTAAAGAGCAATATTTGTGTATTTCAGATGTGTTCATAGCAAGGAAAAGGAATGCAAATTATACGTATTCATTGAACAAAATCATCAGCTTTTGGCATTTAGTTTCTCCAAGAGAATCTTGTTTAGAAGCCCTGGATTTGCTTTACCTTTGGACGCTTTCATTACCTGCAAAAATAGATTATTGTTTCAATAAACGCAAGGTAGGAAGAATGAGAACCAGCAAGGGCGGATTTACGATAGTGATAAATCGAGTTTCAACTAGGCTTTGCCTTCACCTGGCCAGCAAAAAAGCCTTGCAACTTGGTCTTGCCCCCACGATACTGCTCTAGCTGCTTTGGATTCTCTGCCAGTACTTTTTCCACCATTCTTTCTATCTCAGCAGGATCTGCAATCTGCCATAACAAAATAGCCAGAAACGATAATCCTTTCGGTTAGTTATTCGTGTCCTATTGTCATTATCAAGTAAACTATACACTAGCCATCTTTTTTATATATATAAGAAATGAGAACCGCTTTTTCAAAAAAAAAGAGAAAAAGAAATGAGAACCGCTTCATTTACAAAAGAGTTTGTGTTGGCTACTCCAATTAGAGGTCGTGAACTGTACAAGATCACACAAGTACTGAAAAGAATTAAACTCATCTGAGAAAATTCTAGCATTTCTTTCCTTCCAAAGAAGCCACAAAATAGCTTTAGAAGCATTGCTCCAAAGCACCTTCGCCTTGTCTTTCAAGCCATCTCCATTTAGGGAGTCCATCATCCACTTTTCTAAAGAACAAGGCAGACACCAGCTCAAGCCTAACAACCTGTCAAAATGCTCCCAGACCCTTCTGCTAAAAGTACAGTGAAGAAAGAGGTGGTTAAGAGTCTCACCATTCCTCTTGCACAACATAGACATATTTGGGGAGATAGAAATGTAAGGATATCTCCGTTGAACTTTGTCGCGAGTATTCACAGTTCCATGTGCTGCAGTCCACAAAAAGAATTTCACCCTTTTTGCACTGTACCCTCCCAAATAGCTGAACAATTAAGATTATCAAAAGCCTTCTCTTCTCTTGCAACTCCAGGGAGGCTGGCTTAACCGTGAAGTTACCACCCATTTCCAGACTCCACAGCAACTGATCCTCTCCAGAAGAAGGTTTACAACATGCCAACACAGCACTAAGGTTACCCCACTCTTCCATCTCTCTATTAAAACAGCCCCTCAAATTTAAGTCCCAAATAAAGCCTGAAGGAATCCACAATTCATTTACTGTACTAACTTTAGCATTAGAGATTCTAAAAATGGAGGAAAACAACACCTTTAAAGGTTGTTTGGTGATCCACTTGTCTTCCCAAAACCGAATTTTGCAGCCATCTCCCAGTTTGTAACCATTGGATTCATTCCTCTTAACAATTAATCTAAGCTATTCTTGCTTTCCCCCCTTAATATATTGAATGAATAGAGCTGGCAAGCTCAAACTTGTATCAGAGGAAAATTCTTTTAGGCTCTTGTTTATTGAACAGAGCTAAACTGAGTTGTAAAAGCTTGAAGACGCCAATCTAATGCGATGTAAAGAAAATAACCATTGTTAAAAGGAAGAAGTGATGAACTACTTTCATTCAGCAATGCCACACAACACGAATTATTCTGAGTGGACGTGCTTAAACTTTTTCTCTTGCCAGACATGGTTAAAAGTCTAAAAAGCAATCAATCAATTCAGCTAACATTAAACATGGAGGATACTTGGAGCCCAAGGGAAAATAGTTATACTAGAAAATAATTGACAATCGATTTTTGATAATAAACAACTTGCCTGAATCAAATCCTTTTCTTTAATCAGCCCCTTTACAGTTCCACCTTTAGCTAGCAACTCGAAAAGAATCTATACAGCATATGAAAAAAAAATGCATCAATAAGATACAAACTGATGGAAGTCTACCATCTTATCAGAAGGAAAAGAAGTCAAAATTTAGACTAGAACCAATCATCAATTTTAAGGTAACAGTAACATTTCGAAGAACCTTTTCAAGAAGTCTGTATACAAGAAGCAAAACTTACCTCTTTCCCAATCTTTCCACTAATAGTACCACCTTTTATGGAAGCTATCAATTCAGCAAGCTCTTGTGGAGTGAGCTTGATATCATTTATAGTTAACTTCTCATTTTTCATGTAGGCAGCAATATCACCCATTATCCAATTGGCAGCCAACTTCACTTCAGCCCCCCTTGTGATAGTTGCATCAAAAAACTCAGCCACCTAAGATATCATGCGGCAAAAGATCAAAACAGAGCAAATGCATTCTACCAATTTGCATTAATCAATTGTTGAAAAAGGAAAATCATGGTAAACGCTTTTAAGAATTATGATTTGAACTTTGGCTTTGTTTTTCCTTCTAATTTTTAGAACTTGAGAACACATAAGACAACTCATAGAACAGATCATGTTCAAGTAGGGTCATTCCTTCTAATTCAACTCAAGAGTACTTTTTTGCCTCTTTCTGCGAAAATTTGCTCCTTTTTAAAAAATTTCTTTTGAAGCCAGAAATCTTTGCTTATGAAAGCATTGCTCTGCCATATTTCTACAAGGGGTAATAAGTCTTATTCAAATGGTTGGCATCATAATAACTTCATATTTATCCTTACCTTCAATTCCTTTTTACACCATAGTTACATTGCCATACCCAATACCAACTTATTGAGTCTGTATAAATACTCAGGTAACTCACACTAATGTCATTTGCCAGGAAAAGAACATCCTGCATGCTCAGGCCCATACTTTCATATCTTCTACGCTTCATTTCTGGAAGTTCGGGCAAAGAATCACGGATATTATCAACATATTCTTTTGAGAGAATGACTTCTGGAAGATCAGGCTCTGGAAAATATCGATAATCAGAAAGTCCTTCCTTTTTCCTCATTGTAATTGTTTTCTAAGCAATAATACACAGGTGTGCACATGAGTGGACAAGAATAAAAAGAATAATAATAAGTTATGTCTGATGATAGATGGAGATGTATGAAAACGTAAGAAAACCTGAGCGCCTTCTTCCCAGAGTCTGGTTTCCTGTACAATTTGATCACTTTGGCCTTGACTATGGAGAAGCACTTGTCTTGAAATTTCAAAATCAATTGCTCTGCTGACTGATGAAAATGAGTTCAAGTTTTTTATCTCAACCTGCAAATCAATGGATGTGACTAAATATATAATAAGATTGCACAATGTAATTAGTTGGTTCTTAATTGAAAGAAAGAACATAGACTTGATAGGAATTCAAGGATCCTGTACTACTCCTGCCCACCACGAAATTCTTCTTACTCTCACATTTGGTGGACCCCTTTATAAATAGTCCCTCCTACCACACAACTGCTCACCTCCTAGTGAACTTAAACAGCTAGCTATTGTTTAAGACTCATTGATCAAACGAAAATAAATATGCATAATTTCACGAACATAAGTTCAATTTGCATGTGCTAGAATAATCGAATCAGAGTAGGTGATATTATAAAGAAGCTAAGCATAGTTGATCCTCAACCACCCATCCCGCTAAAACTTATGAGGGGGAAAAAGATGTCGATTGAGTCCTTTCAGGGACATCCAATAAAAAGATGCTTTGAAAACTTGTAAGGTTCCAACTATATTCTTGCAGAGTCATGTTGGTGGTGACTACATACCAAATCATGAAACACTTGAGTGTCTTCCAATTACTGGTTATGGCACAGAAACAATACTTCTAAGAGAACTAAGATACCTTTGTTCCAAACTGTGACTGCCCAATAGGTCGAACTGAGACATTCACATCACACCGAAGAGAACCTTCTTGCATGTTTCCATTACTTACACCCAAATATCGAACCAACCTCTGTAATTCTGCAGCATACTCTGCAGCTTCTATTCCAGTTCTCATGTCAGGTTCAGAAACAATCTCAAGCAAGGGCACTCCTGCTCTGTTCAAGTCAACCTGCAAATAACTTAAACAATCAATATAGCAGCCAAGAACACATAGAAGCACGCCATAATGAAATTAGGATCAAAATACAGCTCTGTTAAGACCATATGCTAAAATATTTGCTTGGAATAAGGATCATATATATATGAGATAAGGGATGCAAAATTATTTCCTGAGAGTAGCTTCCACTTTCAGAATGAAGCAGCTTTCCTGCATCCTCTTCCATGTGAACTCTGGTGATACCAAACCTCCTATGCCCCCCGCCATACTCTATAGGAAGATCAAGATCAATAAAACCGCCACTTGCAATTGGAACGTCAAATTGAGATATTTGATAGCCCTTGGGAAGGTCTGGGTAAAAGTACTGTTTCCTATCAAACTTTGAGTTGAAAGACAAACTGCAGTTTAGTGCAAGACCCAACTTCACTGCAAACTCAATCACTTTTGAGTTCAAAACAGGCAAGGCACCAGGAAGCCCCATGCAGATGGGGCAGATATTAGTGTTTGGTGAAGAACCATAATTGTAAGGGCAGCTGCAGAAGGCCTTGGTGAGAGTGGAGAGCTGAACATGGGTTTCAATACCAATAATTGCTTCATAGTCCTTGGAGATTTTATCAATAATCTGTTTATCAAAATGTGGTGAAATTGCTGTAGGCCTTTGCTTTTCTTGAGTTGCTGTTTGGGATTGAGAGGCTTTCACAGAGAAATACAAAACTCTCCTCCTCCTGGTAAACAAAGCAGCAGGGTAAAGCAACAAAGGTTGAGTCCGAATGCATCTCAATCCTGCAAATGCCATTTCTGTAGTCTCTAATCTTCTTCTAGCATCAAACAGTTAAAAACACTGCTGCAAAACATTGAAAAAATGCATTGGGAACGAGACGAAGCAATGAGAATAGAAAACAACTTAAAATTCACAAATAAAACAACTTACAGAAAAAACAAAAGCAAAAATTTAAAATTTAAAAAAAAAAAAACGAAGTTGGAGTTCTATAATTTTTAACCATGATTTTTTTAGTTATTCATCTGCCGGAAACTATGCTAAATTACTTTTACAATGATAGAATAGTATAGTACAGTCTTCACCAACATAAAACAGAAGATAGGATATTAATAATTGACGATCAATTAACCACTATAAAATATACAAAAAGAAAATGCAAATTCATTTCTATTTTTAACCAAGACGAGAAGAAGAAAATTTCACAAAGGAATGAAAATTTTCGAATTCATCTAATTATATATTCCAAGGTGAAACATTACAAGTTGTAGTCATATCCTTTAGCAAAAAATAATTGCAATGGCAAACTGTTCTGCACCACAAATGGAGAAGTGTTACGTCATTGGGTTGATGAAAGCCATGGAAAAATGTGATAGCAAACTAAGCTAACAAACCTCATCGAGAACGAGATGAAAGACAATTAACAGAGAAAGAAAGAAAATTAAGGGTTCGTTGGACCTGAAGTTCATCGCCAACCATACACAAGTAGAAATGAACAGAATCAAAAGGAGAACAGAAGAAGAAGAAAAGGGATGATCACAGAAATTTAAACGATTGCTAATTTGAAAATTTTAGACTAACCCAAATGAAAACCTGCCGCCGGCGAGACCAGCTTCCGCAGTTTGAGGAGATGCTTCGCTCAAAGAAACATCGGCCACTCTCTCTATCTTACGGTTTACTGAAATTCAAAGGGAGCCACCCAGTTCAATTGCTTGCGTTTCAGATAAAAGGGAAAAACACTACTTGGGTTCGAGGAGAAATTTTCATTTTCCCCACCTATTTCCTAATTCCTATTTTAAAGTTTTTGTAAAAATATATAAATAAATGGTTATTTAAATTTGAATAAATGGTAAAATTACTGCCTCTCAAAATTAATTTTAAAAAAAATCAATTTTGACCATACACTTAGCAAGTTGTATCAATTTTAACCATAAACTTTCAATTTCATCAATTTAAGCCTCACACTTGGCAGATTGTATCAATTTAAACCCTAAACTTTCAATTTCATCAATTTAAACCTCAAACTTGAATAAGTATATCAATTTACACATTTGGTTAAGTTTTTGTTTCAATCACCGTTAGAAAGGTTTCCCACACATGCCCAATTGCTCTATGATATGCACTTGTTTGTTATTTTTTTTTAAAAAAAATTTACTAAAAAAATAATTAAATCATTCCAAATCAAGTCATGAACTCAATTCTTGAAAGTAGGACCCACACGAAAACAATAGACTCTTGTGTTTCCCTCTCCTTTAATGTTGATACCAGCGACGACGAGTGTGAAGAAGATCCTGGCAATGACGTCATTGAAGGCATCAACGACCATGGCAGTTTCGTAAACTTTGGTAGTGAGGAGATTGAGCTCAACTAAAATGCAAGAGCAGAGAAGGCGGTGGTGGACAGAGTGATGCCCATGAACACAATGAACTGGTCATAGCCAACCTTGTCGGCCTCGTCAACAGCCTTACAGAGGATTAAAGTGACATCGATGTTTGAGAGAAAGGGAACAAAGATTCTCACGAGGAAGATTCCAAAAACCCTACGTCCGTTGCAGCGGATGGAGGACAAATCGAGCTATAGGTCGAAAAGAAATTTTTTAAAAAATCAATATTGACGACCGATTCAAGAATGGAAGTACTCCATTGAGAACAAAAATATGGTGAAAACAAGCTTTGTTTCTACTAAAAGCCAATGGATCGAGTAGAATTCTGCCTTAAAATTGAAAAATCATCCATTTTCAATAGAATTCGTCATAATAAAATGAAAAAGCAGCAGAATCAAAGAATATAAGAAGTGAAAAAAAGTCATGCTCTAAAATTGAAAAATATTATGACGAGTCTACTCCAATTTTCTTCAGCATTTTTTTTAAATAACAAATACGTATTTGTTATAGAGCAACATGTGACTTTAGACGTGTGTGGAAAACCTTTCTAACATGGATTGAAATGGAAACTTAACCAATGGTGTAAATTGATACACTTATTCAAGTTTGGGGTTAAAATTGGTGAAATTGAAAGTTTAGAGTTAAAATTAATACAACTTGAGATTTAAATTGATGAAACTGTAAGTTCATGGTTAAAATTGATATAACCTGTCAAGTTTAGGGTCAAAAAAGATTTCCCCCCCCCCCAAAAAAATTTATTAAAACACTTGATCTAAGCCTAATCACAAAATCAGAAAAGAAAATATAAGAAAGAAAATGGTGGGGAAGAAGAAGGAAGATTGGGAGGGAGAAAAAGAAAAGAGTGGGGAAAAAATATATTTTTTTAATATTATATTTTTTTAAACTTATTATTAAAAAATATATATATATATTCAAACTATTTATTAAAATATGTAGTTTTAAATAGGTAGATAAAATTTATCTCTTCAAGAGACGACCTCCACCACATACAACATGTCGTCTCTTGAAGAGATGGCATGTTGTCATCTTTCGTAAATTTAAAAATAAAATCATGTATGTATGTCATCTTTTCAAAAGATTATCTATACATTAAATTTAACAAATATGTTAATTGGTATGTTGGCTATTTTCATTTGATTTCATTTAAAATCAACTCAAAATCACTTTAATAAAGTTATTTTTCTCCCAAAATCCTATCATTCGCGCTCCCCCAACCTTGAACACATGCCCACCTGATTGCTAATGTAATAAAGTGGCCAACATACCAATTAGTATATTTATTAAACTTTGTGTATAAGACGTCATCTATTGAAGAGACAACATATATGCACAATTTTTAAATTTTTTTTACAATAGATGGCAACATGGTGGTGGAGGTCGTCTCTTGAAGAGACAACTTCATCCACCTATTTAAAACTATAATATTTTAATAAATAGTTTGAAAATACATATATTTTAATAATAAATTTTAAAAAATAGAATATTAAAAAAAAGTCTGGGAAAAAAGTGGAGGCCTAGGGTTTTTATAATTATTTAGGCCCTGTTTGATAACGTTTTCGTTTCCTGTTTCTTGTTTTTTGGTTCTTGTCTTTTAAGAACTAGAAACAAGAATATGTTTGGTAACTATTTCTATTTCTTGTTTATTGGAAAAAATAAACAAAAACAAAAACTTGTTTGATAACTATATCTTGTTTATGTTTTTTTTTCCTTATTTTTTTTCCATTTTTATAGTTTAAATATAATTTAGTTATATAATATAAAAAATATATATAACATGCATTAAAACATATCAAAATCAATTATCAAAAGTTTACATTATTTAATACAAATAAGTTCCGATGCAAAATTGACAACAATAATAAAATTGTTTCTATCCTTCAAAATTTCAAATGTACCCAAATTTGATATGCAATGTTATCTCTTACTCAAGTCATTCACCTTAAATCACGTCGACTTAAATCCAACTCAATTATATTGTTTTGTAAATGTGCTCTGTAAATGTCGTGGATGTAAAATATTAAAGTGAGGTTAAATGTATGTTTTAGTGAGCAAAATTTATATATTGCAAAATTCTAACTTGTTCCAAGTGTACTAAAAATTAAAATAATATGTAAATACATATATTGCAAAATTAAAAATTAAAAATTAAAATAATACATACATATATTGCAAGATTTGATAGTCAAAATTCAAAATTCAAAAAATATATAAATACATGTATTGCAAAATTAAGAAATAAATTAAAACAATACATATTGTAAAGTTAAGAAATAAAATAAAAATAAAAATAATACATATGGTAAGGTTAAGAAATAAAATAAAAAATAAGATGTATTACTCATGATTCAAACCTAGGATCAAGAAAGTAAAGAACAACTCCGGGTGCCTCCTTGCCAATAAACCAATGAACAACTTTTATGAATTTGAAGGAATGTATTATAAAAACTATAAATGGAACAGACAGCAACTACTTTTAGTAGTTTCTATTAACTTCTTATTCTTTTTTTTTTTTAACATGTAATAAATACATGAACAGGAAAAAAAAGGGATAGTAGTTTTTAATATATATATATATATTATAAGGGTATAATTGTAAAATTGTTCTTTTCTTTTCATTTCTTTTGAACATTCAAACAATTTTTTTTATTGATTTAAAATCCATGAGGTTCCAAATAAGATTAGGAGTTTAAAATCATTTTCGTTTTTTAAAACTCTAGACTTTAAAATCATTTTCTTTCAATTTTGAATGCTAAAAAGAGCATTAAACTTAACTCCCTTTAGATAAATAGCTAAAAAAATATATTAGATATTTAACCTTAACAAGATAAAATAAGTATTTTGTCTATTAAGTTATGCTTATATTAACAAATATTGTCTAATTATAAAAATACCTACAACTAGTTATGATCTTTTATTTTAAATTGAAACTTAACTATTTGAGGATATTAAGTCAACTTGAAAATAGTTAAGTAGTTAATGCACATATATTTTGCTTAAAATGAAAAGTTCGAAATCTTACATTTCCAATGTGAAATTTAAAATATATATTTGAAGATATTAAGTTTTTTTTTTTAAACATATTTCCATATCTATTCAAGTTTATAGATTAATTGAACTCAAAGATAAAAATTAGGGTTTAGGATATGCATACCTAGGTTTGTTAAACCAAACACTAATAATAAATACGCAAAATTCATTAACTATTACTTATCTAACTAACAACTAACAAAGCTAGCATAACCATAGCTTAGGCTTTAGTGATTAAAACATCCTTATACTTTAACAAATCTACTTTCAAATCTCTCCATCTCCCATCTCAAAATAGGAGTGTTCATTGAGAGACTGAAAATTGATCTGACCGACCGAATCGAAATAGGGGTGTTCATTGGGAGACTGAAAACCAATTCGACCGACCGAAATTGACCAAATCGATGTCGGTCGATCAGGTTCAATTTTGCCAGATGGAAAAATCGTCGGTCGGTCGATTGACGATTTGAGGAATGGCAAAATCGATCGACTGACCGAAAATATAATATTCTTTTTTTAAATTTAATAAAACAGACTCAAAACCCTTGCCTCATTTTCCTCACCTTAGATCTATTTTTCACACTCTCTTTCTCAAAACGCCGTCTCCGACTCTCCAATCTCATCTTCTCTCCAGCGCCACTCCCCTTGTGCTCTTTCTCCCTACAACGTCCGTCGGTTGGTTTCTGCACCACCTGATTGAATGGTTGGTTTCCATTTAGAGAAAACAGACCGGTCGATTTTTGGGGTCAGCTTTTCCCCAAAACCGACCCTGACTGACCGACGACACCCCTATCTCAAAAGAGAGAGAGAGAGAAAAAAAAACTCTCCACCTGCTTCCAACTATAAATAGATTCAATATATGTAATTAATTAATGGTTAGTTAATGGTTTAAACCCTATTTCGATTTTCAACTTGCATACTTATTTTACTGGTTAAATTACAAATTTAGTCTCTATGATTTTGAGAAAGTTAGAATTTAATCCCTATAGTTTTAAATTAAACCATAGGGACTATATTTATGAAGTTTCATCAAATTATAAGGGTGAAATCCTAACTTTTGAAATCATAAGGATTAAATTAAACTTTTTCCAAACTATAGAAACTAAAATTATAATTTAACCTATTTTTCTTCAGTCCATAAGCTAATATTATATTTATGTTTCTCAAATTTCAAATATTTTGTTTTAGCTTGCATAATGTAAAAAGTTATTAACTAAAATAATTTTTAATGCAATTTTAGGCTCCGTTTGATAACCATTTAGTTTTTAGTTTTTGAAAATTAAAGTTATAAACACTATTTCCACCTATGAGTTTATTTGTTTTGCTATCTATTTTTTACCAATGTTTTCAAAATTGAAGTCAAGTTTTGAAAACTAAAAAATATTTGTTTCTTTTTTTGAAATTTGGCTAAGAATTAGGGCTGTTTGGGGCAAGAGTTATAATAACCCGTGTTATAATAACCTGTGGAGTACTCTGCACCCCAAACACTGACTATTATAATCCCAGACTAAACAACTCTATATTTAAAATAATATTATATTATTTCACAGACTATTATAATCCACAGACTATTATAACCCATGTTATTATAACTCACTCAGTGCCCCAAACAGCCCCTAAGTGTTTTCTTGAGAAAGATGAAAACTATTGTAGAGAAATGAAAAGAAAATAAACTAAATTTCAAAAATCAAAAAAAAAAAAAAGAAAGGGTTATCAAATAGGTTTGTGAGAGTGAAAATAAATTTCGAAAATCAAAAAATAAAAATGAAATGGCCATCAGATAGGTTTGTGAGAGTGAAAATAGAATGTCCATAAGAAAATAAATATCCTAATTTATTTATAGATAATTTTAGTTGTCATTTTCTTTTTTTCTTTTTGTTTGAAAGTAGTTGCCATTGTAAAATCAAAGTAGTTGTCACCTGTCATCAACGTTTAATCAAAGTAATTTAAGACATTATTTATTACAAGATGTAAACAAAGAGAAGAAGATAGAGCAGTAGAGTAGAATTTCCCTTCAAACGCATACGTTTTCTTCACTTCCAATTTCAGAGAGAAGATATTTTATACGAATCTCCTCCCATTTTTCCCAATTACCCACAAACTGCTTTAACCCCTCTTGATTTTGAAAATCATCGCCATCATCAGCTGCGGAATTCTCTGGTGTTGCTTCTAATTTCTGCGGCTTCGATGTAAATAGCTGAATGGTATTTGAGAGAGAGCAAAAGGGAATATCCATTGAGATTATTTGTAGAAGAAGAAGAAGATGGAGGTCCAACAGTCATGGAGATTGAGATTCTCGTTTAGGAATGCGACTGTAGCTTTGTGCTTGTTGAACCTGGTGGCTGCTTTTCTTCTGCTTCAGGGTTTTTTATCTGCTGCCTCTTCCCGCAACAGACCCTCCTCAACAAATCGCCATTTGGGTTCGTTTCCTTCTCCTCTCTTTGCTTTTCCTTTCATTGTTCTTCTTGGATTATCGTGGAGGCCTTTTCTAATTTCTGCAAATTCCTTGTGAAGTAATCAAAATCTTTATTGGGGGTTTATTGGAATTAGGTGGGATTTTCCTTAGCTTTGAGTTTTAGTGCGTCGAACTGAGTCTGATGAATGTTTGTACCGCTGATCAGAGATGCTAGAGTGATCTTTTGAACTGAATATTGTGTAATGCCGAGTTTAGGGAGGAGTACATAAACAAATTGTGACCACGTCTGAATGAGAGGATCTTGAGGATATGCAAGTATGGTTAAGAAAGGCTTAAAAGAATTCATAGCTACTACCTATACCAACAAGGTGTACTTTCCTTTTCGGTGGCTCAATTATAGGAACTCCAAAGTTAAGCATGTTTGGCTTGGAACAATTCTATGTTGGGTGACCTCCTAGAAATTTTTTTAGGAAGAATGTGAGTGAGGACAAAGCATGCTGAAATGACCTGTGTTGGTTTGTGGGGACAGTCTTCACTCTCGCAAGCAACTCAAGACTAGTATGGTGACGTGATCAGGATGCAGGGGAATGCCGAGCCATCAAGTGTCGAATTTGGATTCCGAATCCTAGTCCAAATCCTGGGCTAGGGGCGTTACATATTGCTAGTTGGTGATTGCTTAGTTGAGGACTAAGGGGTCATGTAGTACAAGAAAACAAGAAATTGCATAGGACTTAAATTGGTAATCTCTGAACCCATTTAGCTAAAACCTAAGAATGATGACAGTGGGGGATTTGAATATAAAAATAATGAGGTTTTGATGTTAATTCTTTTGATCATGTCATAATAAGGTAACATGGGTTGCTTCTGAAACTGGTTTCCTTCCAAGTTCCCAACATCTAATTCCATTGTTGTGCTCAAAGTGTATTACTTTGACTTCTCCTGGCTGTCATTGTAAGCCCCTAAAGATTTCTAAACTGGTCTTAATGAGTCCAAAAGTTTCAAGTTCCGAACTCTGTTTGAGATGGATTGGCCATCTCCATTATTGCAAATTTGGGTTTCCTGAAAGTCCAGACTCTGTCAAATATCGTAAGCACCTGAGATTTTCTATTAGCTACGGCAATTGTTGTTTTCTTTTGACTATCATTTATTACAGAGATCGCCTGCAACAGTAGAGTGAAGATGATCTGGTTTGGGAAACACATTTATAACATCAAAATGGCTGTTATAGATCTATGAAATTTATTAGTCTAACATTGGTGTCTAAGACTTGTTGGCGACCTCTGTTATTTGCATGTTTGGCTTTCCTGAAAATTCTGACTCTGTCAAGTGTCATTCATAAGTACCTTGGATTTTCTGTTCTTAAATCATGTATTTTTGGATTAAAATTTCTTACAGAGATTGCCTGTGACAGTTGAGTGAAGATGATCTGGTTCGGGAAAGAACAATTGTAACATCAAAATTTCAGTTTTTACTCCCATGTGTTCTGTTATCAAATAGGTTGCTATTGGAACATTATATCTCTGTATTCTTAATAGTCCAAATTTTTACATTCGCCGATCGTATTGCCTTTTTTTTTTTTTGTACTTGAGATAACAGGTAAGACTAGAGACCTCAGAAGACTGTGATAGCCACTGATATCTTCTTTCCATTTAAACCAAGAAAAAACAAAGAAAAAGGGTATTTGGGAGACTCTAAGCTCCCCCATTTGATTCATTCCACATGCTGTGGGGAACATAGTGAGTCCGTTACTTGTAAGCTTCCAAACAGATTGCAATCTTACTCAAAGATAAGGGAGATAATGATCCAAAACTTTGACAAAAAAATAAAAAATAAAAAAAAGGAACATGAAGTAGGATTCCCCTCCTATCATGCATTAAGCAATCAATTGACCTTCTTAGAAAGGACAAGTTTAGATCTCCTGGTGGACCATTAACTTGCCTTGTGCAGAAGCTTAAACTTTCAAACTTTTCCTACCATTGTTATGCCTTTACATTTCATATCAAGCCTTATAACTTGCCATTATGTGCTGCAATACCTACTTCCTTATCTGTATGATTAGATCATTTTTCATTTCGTCACGCATTTATGGAAAATCTAGAAGGTGGCTGTACTTTCTTCAAAAGTCTGGTGGTTCTCTGGCTTATAATTTGTGTCACTTATTTACTTCTATATTTTTTGAGATAAATTTGACCAATGTCAAGTTCTTCACTATTATTGTTTCTGGGAAGTTTCTATTAGGATAATTTTGGCAATATTGTGGATGAATTATGAGCATGCATCCGTCAGCCCATTTTGATTACACAAGTTCTTGAAGTTTTTTGTTTCTTTTAATTTTTGCCCCTATTGTTTCTTATCACTCTTGACCTGGTAATAATGAAGTTATTGTAAGCTTGGTTTGTATAGTACTCCAGTCCAGGCATTATCTAGAATAATGTTTTAATATCCAAAACATTGCTAAGCTTGAAGGGGGATATTTTTTTTGTCTAATGTACTTGTTATCTGAACTTTGCTGTAGAAAAAAGTTGTCTGAATTTGGTGTTCGGACCCTCCTTTGTTAATGCTCTATACATTTTGATTGTCGCTTGTTGCTCGACTCAACTGGGTTCCTAACTTAGATAATATGTGAAAATTCATAATGCAGACCAACTGAAATATATCAGGGAATCAGAAGAGATTCGACTTGCCATGCAACCTTTGGAACTGATTAAAAGGGTAAGTACTTCAAGTATATCCTATAACCCATCAAAACACAAGACATAAGTTTCATGAATAAATGTCAATGTCTCCCTTTTATGTAGGCGGGTCAATTCGACATGGTAGTTCAAAGAAAATAAAAACCGAACTTCTCATGAAAAAGAAAACGAAGAAAGAAACAACAACAACAACGACTGAAAATTCGACTAGGCTAACTTAATGACTTGAATTAACAGATTGAGATGATTCGATTTTTTCAGTTTTTTCGGTTTTAGTTTATACCCTGGTGTCATTGCACATTTGGAATTTTCTTTTGCATTGAAGTTCAAACTTTCATTATTGTCTTCAGGTTAGGGAAATTCAGCAGGAAGGATATTATGAAACAGAAGATGTACAAGAGAAAGACTCCAAACAGAATGCTGCCATTGATCTTTCTAAGAGATTGAAAGACTTCCGTTCTCTCAACGATGCTTCCAGCTTAAAAGGTACCATTTTTCTGCTCTGAAATCCTCTCCCTCTCCAGCCCCACCCTCCAGCCAAAATCAAAACAACTGAATTTGTTTGGTTTCGTAAAATATATATTTTTGAGTTCAACCACATATGAGATAGAGAGATTCGGACCTCTGACCTCTCTATTGAGGGTATGTATACCTTAACCAGCTGAGCTATGCACGTTGCTGGTTTCATGTAAAATTTAAAATCAAACATTAGTCTATCAGTTTAGTTTGATAGCTTTTTCAACCTTTGTTTGGTGGATGGTTTTGTTGGTTTCAACCAGTTTAGTCAGTCCAGGGATACATTTCAACTCTGGTTATTTTTTATTTTCCTTAAACCAATAGGTTTAAGTCAGTTACACATGGATTTGCCGACCTGAACATAGCTTAAAAAAACGTTAGACATTGATTTTCATCAAAAGTAAAGTTGAATCGACTTGTTTACACCCGGACCACCGTCCAGTGTCGCAGCTAATATAATATGAATGATTTGTGACACAGCTCTGGAGGAATGGCGCAAAAGGAAGATGGAAAGAGCAAGACTGCGAGAATTGGAGAAAAATGGGACACTGAGTTCTCCTTCTGAGCCTCGAAAACACAACTTCTAAATCTGTATGAACTTTCCTTGTGCCTTGTATAACAAACTTAAACTTGTCTATGTGATTCTAAAGTGAAAAGAAAAAGTATCATACCTCTTCTTTTTATATCTAATTGCCCTTCTACAGTAACAGAGTTTGAGTGATTCAGAAGCTCAAATTGATTCTATATGTTAATATTAATACAAAAAATGTTTATGGACAATATTGGAAAGTATTTATAATGTTTTACATATCACATTATTACTATATTTCAAAAGGTATCATAATATTACAAAGTAAAAAGTTTTTACAATCTATAGAGGCACATAATAGAGATGGAATTAGGGAAAGGAATTCTTCCATAACCCAAGTTTGGAGATGGAAGAGATAAGAGAGTCCTATGGAGAATGTGGTCAGAAATTTATAATAGAGTCCGACCACAATGACCAAATTGATTATCGAACCAGATCTAAGAAAATGAGAAAGGAATTCAAATTTCTCATTCAAATAGACTGTCAGAAAGAGAGAAATTTCTAGCTGTTGAACGAGAAACAAGAAAAATTTTCTTGCCATTTACTTTTTTAGGACATCTAGGTAAATTACCTAATAATACCAACTGTCATATCTCCATTCATTTGTAATTCCATGTCATCATGGATGAAATTGGAAAATGTGATAAATATTCAGGACCAGACCAATCATATATTTATCTTTTTCTTCCACAATAATTTTGCTAAATTATAAAAAAATGCTTCTGAAATTTGACCTGATTTTAAAAAATACCCATATTCTTTCAAATTTTATAATATTATCCATGACTTTCATAAATATTTCAAAACTATCTTGGAATAGAAATCCAATGTTGGATGAAAAATCGATGTTGCAATGACGTGAAAGGACACGATGGTGACTAGGATGCTAGTATGGATTAATTTTGAAAGAACGACATTAAGACACACCAACTTTTCGTTCAACATTTTAATAATTTTTCTACTCTAAGGATAATTTTGAAACGTTTATGAAAGATCGATGGTAATATTGCAACTTTTGAAAGAATAGAGTTATTTTTTAATTGTGGGACAAAGCTCTGGGACTTTTTTTTTTTTTTTTTTAATTTAGCCTCCATATTAAATAAAAAGTGGTAGAATGAACATATTTACTACTGTCTCAATAAAACAACATGATATCAACATAACGTAAATGGTTAAGACATCATAATCTCGACAAAAAAATTAAAAGTTCGAATTTCCACATCCAAATTTTGTTGAACGAAAAAACATATTTTAACAAACATATCTAATTCTAATCTACATTCTACACAAATCATAAACCTTCCAGTAAGTTGGAAAACATAGAGAAGCACTTTTGTTGTTGGGTAAAGAGAGAAAAAAATAAAAAACTCTCAGCTCCCACGGTGATGAGCCATTGAAACAAGCAGCCAACAAAAGCACTTTTGAGCCCCCACTGGATCAGAAGCCATTGACAAGTGCCCTAACACATGTACCTATGAGAAAGCCATGCAAGACAGTTGGTTCACACGTGTCTGTAAATGCAAACTCTTAGTTCTCCTATATATGTCTCATTACTACAAACTCTGCTTGTTACAGGAATGTATTAAAAAGCTTTTGCCTTATCTGTTTTTGTTTTGTAATAATATCATCTTTTGAAGCTGGTTTTTTTAGAGAGAGAAAGAAGAAAGAGAGAAAGATGGCTCAAACCATGGGAAGGAACATGGCAGCTCCATTGCTGTTTCTCAACTTGATTTTGTATTTCATTCTCATAGGTTTTGCTAGTTGGTGTCTTAATAGATACATCAATGGCACAACCTACCATCCTAGTAAGTCTTTTTTTTTTTCTTTTTTTAATTCTTTGGAATCTTGCATGAAATAATTGTAGTTCTTGGTGTATTTTTTTTAAAGGATATTTTTGAACCACTGTTTTTTTAAGCCAAAAATTATATATTTCTTGGAAATTTTGTATTTTTTTAAAAAAAAAATCATTTTGACAAATTTTCTCATCTTAAGAATGAAGCTGAATCATATAGGAAAAAGAAATACTAAAACTGTCTCTTAAACTATAGGGGCTTAACAAATAAATTCTCAGTTTTTATTAGTAATAGAATATAGTCCTATGTTCCAATTTCATCCCTAAATAAAATTTTATAAATTTCATCCCTCCTATTTGAAAAAACTTCATAAATGGTACCTAGAATCCACCAACATATTGAGTAACTGGCCAGAGCATGACTTTGAACGAAATTCTAATTTTCTCCCAAAGACCAAATTTGTAATTTTGCTTCTAAACCCACAGAATTGTTAAAACTATTAAATCATATATTATCATAGTTTTATAATTTTGAGGGTGGTTTAAATTCCCATTCATATTTCAATTTCAATTCTTAAAAAAAAGAGAAAAAAATATGAAAAATATTGCTAAATCTACAAAATATAGCCATGTCCTTTAATACATCTGTAATAAAGATCAAAATCTGATTCCCACCCCCACATATTTTTTTTAACTAAGGAAAATATTGATTATTATTTTTGAACTAAGGTATGGGAGGCAACGGAGCGACGCCGTTTTTCTTGACATTTGCAATGCTGACGGCGGTTCTGGGAGTGGCATCAAAACTGGCCGGACTCTACCATATCAGAGCTTGGAGGAGCGACAGCCTCGCCGGCGCCGGCTCAACTTCATTGCTCACTTGGGCTGTAACTGTTCTAGCTTTTGGGTAACTTTCCATGTCCATCACTTCAAATTTCACACACATTTCTCTTAAGACTCACAAAACTCAAATTTCCCTTTCCACAGCTTGGCTTGCAAGCAAATCAGCATAGGAGGCCACAGAGGGTGGAGGCTGAGAGTGGTGGAAGCTTTCATAATAATATTGACTTTCACTCAACTACTCTATCTCCTCCTGCTCCACGCCGGAATCTTCAGCCGCCGCTACGGCCCCGGTTATTGGGACACCGACTACGGCATGGGCGGAGGGCCGGCTGCTGCCGGTGAGCCTCCTAAGGGACCTGCCGGGACCAGGGTGGTTTAGAATAGATGGTTGTGTTGGATCATATCAGTGGGTTTGTTTTTCTCTTAGTTTTTGCTTTTCTGTGTAAGAACATAGTTTCTGGTTGTCATCTTCTTCAAAACCTTCAATGTAGGATGTTTCATATAGAAACAAGGATGTGTGGTCTGATATATTTGCTATGTTTCAGTCAGGCAAATCAATCAATGGTTGATATGAACAGAGCAACACTAAAACCATTATATGTAAGAAAATCCAAACTACAAGAACCCTATAGATTTCCTTGGGGGCACATAAAAAAAAAAAACTACAGATAACAATAGCTTAGGTCTCTAAACAGTTCAAAAGGAACATCTTAAACTTTATATTGGAGCATTCTTAGAAAATCAAATCTGAACATCATCTTGCCTGGGTCCAGATTGGACTTTGCCCAATACTAAAAGCAATATGATCTTTGCAAATTGGAATCAATTTCTGTAATTCCGGTTGAATTTGTCGGTGTTCCTTCATCCCTTGTCTGTTGGATTTTGGGGTGTTACCTTGTCTCTTGTCTATAACCTGTATTCCAATGAATTGTCGGTTGGATTTTGGGGTGTTACCTTGTCTCTTGTCTGTAACCTGTATTCCAATGAATTGTCGGTTTCATAACAAAAAGACAAGCCTATAGAACTTTTTAATGAAAAGAGATGATGGTAATTAATAAATGCACAAGGCCAATAAAGATTATAACACTTAGAGATGAATGTATCCAGACCGGGAGATGATCGAAGGATTGAATCAAAGGTTGGACAATCATCATGAAGCATTTATTATTCATTTCTATCCTACTATTGAACATAGAAGGATCATTTTTTGATGAGACGTTTAGAAGAATCTTAACTCATGAGTTTAATAAATCTATAGATTTATGGAACTTAAAATTTAATACGGTGGCGTAATATATATATAGACATACAACTATTGCAGGTAGGAAATTAATACACCGACCCTTTAAGATAGGCGATCGATGCTCTTAAAATTTAAGAACTACACAAAATTCAATTCTATCTCTAATAAACCCTTTAATTTAAAAAAAAAAAAAACAAAAAAAAAAACAAAACAAAAACAAAAAACAAAACAAAAACTTTAGTCCTGAACTTGGACCTATTTAACACTTTAGTCCTAAAAGTTCAAGGACAAAACTTATGGTTTAATCTAACTATTTATTAATTCGTGAGCTAAATAAACTCAGGTTCATAAAATTCACTCTTAATACTATATTTATAGACTATAAATCTACAAAGTTTCCAACAAAACATAACTGATTTGATTGTGGAATTTGGTGGAGATTTTGATGTTGAAATAACTTCCCCAAACCTACCTGACCCGAAGATTATCAAGGATATGAATGAAGCATATGAGAGTACGATGATTGACATCATGAACAACTTTCTTTTCCATCCTCAAGCAAAGAAGCAAAACTGGGACAATAATTGCAAAGATTAAACTTACTTCTCTTCACTTTATGCTGTGCTTTCGTTAATGAAACCTTTCTTGCGGACCTTCGAATCCAGGTCGCATAAGTTTTCTCTCCCTCTTTGCAATCCGTTTCATCTTTTTATCATGGATTTTCTGAGCTATGTTTTCTGACCTCTTTTGTTGTCTTTCAGCTTTCATCTTCTGGGTGGTTTCAATTCTCTCTTTCCATTTCTCAACACTCTTCAGCTGCTGTTTCTTTTCCTTCCGTAAACTCTTCATCAGACGCTGTGGATCATCATGAACCTTAACCCCAGCAGCTCTACTAGTTGCTGCTTGCCACGAATGCTTCTTCAATATCATCTCGCCCTTTTCGGAGTCTTTCTTTGCTTCCTCAAGCTTTTTTGCCTTTTCAAGCTCCTTCAACTTGGAGAGTTTTCTCTTCTTGTTCTTACCAAGCTCTTCTTCAGTTCCGAGTTTAACATGACTAAACACGAGTTCTTTAGAGGCCTCAACTACATTCCTCTCCACTTCAACCTTTGAGTGGGTGATTACTGATTTCTTTTCCTCAGGTTCACTTTCTCTCTTGCGTTTCTTCTGGACAAGTTCCCTTCTTTCGTTTCTTTCATTCCTCTTCCTTTCCCTATTTGAACATCCTGTATTTCTATTCGCCCGGAACTCTTCAATATTTTGATGAAGACGTTGTCTAAGTTCTTCATATATCACTGACCGGTTATCACTGTCCAACCCAGATGTCATTGGCTTAACATCCTCTTCATCATCGTCACTTTCATTTTTCAACATTTCATTTTCCAAGTTTTGCTTAAGCAAATCAAGGGTTGATTTAGAAGACTTTTCTGGATCCATACGATCTCTTCGAGCTTTCTTAAGGTTTTCCTTTGATTCCTTCTTAGCCAGATCCTTTTTAATCTTGCTAAGGCCTTGGAACCAAGGTTTTTCTTTTTCATCATTAGGTAAATAGAACCTCGCAGGGATAAGCTCCACTAACTTGTCAAAGAACAGTGCATGCTCTTAGATGATGGACTTCAGATCAACGCCGGAATTAGAGTCTGCGGCAGTCTTCTGTTTTTTCTTCTTCACCTGCAGCAATTTAATAAATAAGAAAGGGGGAGAGTGAATAAGTAGTAAAAAAAAAAGGAAATATCCGAAAACAATTGTTTTTCACTTTCATTTTCCTTCTTCATTTGCAGAGAAACAAGTAAGAAATAGGGAATATTAGATAGAGAAAAGTAAATTTAAAAAAAAAGTTGAAACATAGACGATTTTCTTATGTCCTTTTTCTTATTCATAATCTATGAACAGAACATTTTGCACATTTCTCCAAATTCATGGAGTTCCAAGCTTGAGTGGTTTTAAATAGGGGCGTAAGCGCTTTGATTTGTTAGTGTTGACACTGAACTGATGGTCTAAAAAGGAAAAACTGAAGAAGAGATGGAAGGAGGTCGAGAGTTGAGATCAAGGAGATTAGCAAACAGGTGCAAAACGTTTAGTATGCTTGCCTGCCTATCTACTATGTCTGTTTTTTTCTTTTGTCCTTTCAAAAAGCATGCACCTAAAGTTCACCTGAAGACTCAAACACGCAACCTACTCAAAGACCACAGGCGTTAGCCAACAAGGCCGCCCATGGGGTCTCCAATGCACTATGTCTATTAACGTTAGGACTTTAAATCATGAATAGAAATCAGCAAAACTCAACCAGTATCATGATCACGAGTTGAAATCAAAGAGAAAGAGATGAATGGAAAGTGGAATTGATGCTCCTTTGATGCTGGCTGAGAGAGCGAGTGCTTCTTCGACAGTCAGAGGAAGAGACTTCATCGACGGACTGACTGAGACAGAAAGAGGAAAGTAAAAAAAAAAATTGAAGCTGACACTAGATAGTTTTAAAGCAAAGATGCCAAACTTAATTTGGGTTAGTTAGATTGGTCTTTCAGTCAGTTTAACTCACTGAGATGGAGTTCAAAGAACGTTCTCAGTAGATGTAGAGTAGAACAATGCTTATTGAAGCAAGAAATCCATCAATTCTCCACAATAACAACACTTCAAAGCTACTCTTAAGTTCAAGCGAGGGTAATAAAGAATCCAAAGTACATATAAAGATAACCAACCGAGCTTATATCTTCAACGAGCTATTGCCCTATTACTACCACGGCGCTGTGAAGAAAACAACAAATTCAAATTTTATCGTATTGTAGTAGAATAACAATCCATTTAAGGCGTATACCGAGTAGCTACTTTTCTTCAAAATCAGTAAGGAGAGGATAAGGCATTGTCTTTCCAATGATCATGAATTGCATGCAGTCCAAGAAAGAATATCAGAATTCAACGATACAAACACCGTCACTCCACCGAGTAAACTACTTGTATCCTTAAAATCTAACAAGGCGCAAAAAAATTCCACAAGAAACGAAGACCAAAGCAAACCTCCCCCCAAAACAAAGGAGCAGAAAAAGGCGGCGCAAAAGAATCCGGAAGGCCGTTTTCTGCCATTAAAGAGAAAAAAATAACAAGATTATACCTTCATTTGGGAAGACGAAGCGACTTCCACTTCAGTATCTGGTGCAACCATCGTCACTTTCAAGTCTAACGTCTCCTTCTCCTTTCTCCGAAACCTACACGCAGGAAAATTAAGACAGAAAAATAGGCCGTAGCGCCGTGTCTACCTTTTATACTTTTCTTCGACCTCCGTCAGTGAAGTTTTTTGGTTAAATTATCAAAAATACTCCTCAATTATAGGATTGGTTTCAATTATACTCTGCCAACAAGAGCATAGCTCAACTGACATAAAGTATGGACTTATGACCAAGAGGTCATAAGTTCGAATCCCCCCACTCCCAAATGTTGTTGAACTCAAAAAAAAAAAGTTTCAATTATACTCTTGAACTTTGAAAATTTTCATTTTAACCCTTAAAAAAATCCTTTAAGAGTTGTTTTGAAATAAACTTCAAACTTCAAGGGTTAAAATGAAAATTTTCAAAGTTCAAGGGTATAATTGAAACTAATTTTCCGTCTATGAATTTAACGAAAAAAATCCTTTAAGAGTTGTTTTGAAATAAACTTCAAACTTCAAGGGTTAAAATGAAAATTTTCAAAGTTTAAAGAGTATAATTGAAACTAACTTCATAGCTCATAGATATTTTTGATAATTTAATCAAGTTTTTTTTTATAGGTGTTAGGTGTCTTTTCGCTTCTTTCTGGATTTGAATTTGGGCTTGGGCCAGGTGTAAGGCGGCCCATCTTATAATTTGCAACAAAGAGGCTGGCTTAATTTAGAGAAATTGTGGCGGGTAGCACTAAAATGAAAAATGAGTAAAAAGTTAGTCATATTTAGGATTATGGTTTTTTTTAAGAAGAGTGAATATTTTTTTTTTCTATTTATACTTTTGAGTATATATATCTAATTCACTCCGTCCTCCAGTCGTAAGTAGATTTTCTTAAAAAGAAAAACTCTCAACTTGTCTCACCTAATTAATGCATTAAGTAAGAGAGAGTGAACAAAGACGGTCAAATATGTGATATCTTTTGATCATGCAGAGAAGAGTTTAAATAGATCCTCAACAAACAAATTACAACAACTTATAAAATATTGGTTATAAAATACTAAATAAAGAGATACAATAAGATTACAACAAAATAGAGATTTCATCTAGAAGATATAGTCTAATACTAATTTGGCTAACATTCTCCTAAATTTATAGATAGTTGGATTCTCCTTAATTTTTTAATACATCAATTTTCAAACATTTCATTTTAATTTAAGATATCTTTCATCTTTATTTATTTTATGTTATTTATAACAAAATCATCCTCAAAGAAACTCATGCTCAACTATCAATATATTTTTTTTTTTGTACCAAACCACTCAATACTTATGTGTGTATAATAACACATATATGAAAAGCAATGTGTACAAATACGCACTAAATACAACAACATATATATCTATATGTGTATGTACAAACACACATCTTAAGCATCAATGTATAGAAGATGTTTGTATAGGTATGTTCAAACAATAACTACAAGAAAAATCACTTTCAGTGACGCATGAAACACGTCGCTGAAAGCCAAAACACACCAGTAAAAGTTTTATCGACGATTTGACCTTTGTCGTTGCATCCGTTAGTGTTGCTGTGTAGTCATAGGTTTCTGCGACGTGTTGAGCATGCATTGCTAAAAAATTCGCTTTAACAACACGTACACGTCGGTGAAACTATGTTTTAGCGACTCATAGGCATGTCGCTACATATATAGCAACACACATGGTATATGGAGTGAAAAAACATATACACATGTACATACAAAAAATTTGAGTCGTGGCCTAAGGGTGGATCCACCCTTAAATATAATGAACTTTCATAGAAAGCAATACCAAAATTGAATTTTTGTTGAAATTCATGAGTTTTTAAAGATTTATTCAATTGTCGATCTTTTTATTAACCGGGCTTAATTTTGTGTAAAACTTGATTTTTGTTGAAATTAGCGAATTTTAAAAGATTTTTACTCTACTTTTTGTTAAAATTAGTAGGCACATTTTACAAAATTGCAACATATATTTAAGTTTAATGTCAATCTGATGGAATTAAAAATTCATAATGAAAATTAATAGAACTTTTGAATTTCAAAAGTAAAAATTGATTTTTTTTTCCCTCCCCAAATTAATTAAATACATACCATGTGATCTTGGGTTTTCGTAACTAATCTCACTATATAATCTTGACACAAGTTACTCAAATTTAAAATTTTCAACTTCACATCAAAGTAAGCATAATTTAGCGATAATTGACATGTATTATCAACCAAAAGGTCAAAAGTTCAAATCCCCTCACTCCCAAATGTTATTGAATTCCAAAAAAAAAAAAAAAAAAACTTTACATTGCTTAAACACAAACTTATTACAACCATGAGCAAAGGGAATCTTCTCAAGAAATTAACCTTTTTTTTTTATATATACGTAAGTGTCTGGGCCAGCTTGCATGCACATCGACTAATCTCACAAGACAACTATCTGACCCTACTACATTTGGTTGTCAGAAAACACATAGAATATTAAATCTTAGGTAGGTGGTCACCGTGAAATTAACTTTGAAAGAAAACCTTCGCAATTTACATAATCATTGATTTTTTTTAAAGAATATTGTATTTGAGATGAAAGCGAAGAAGAATTAAACTCAATTATTAAAGAGAGAGAGGCACTAATATTTAACTATTTGAATTATGTTCAACTCGATAACATATGTTTTAACTAATTGAGCTATATTCAGATTGGTAACTACTGAAGAGTTTTTTATTTTTATTTTTTTGAGCTCAACATTTGCAGACATGAAAATCAAATTATCAACCTTTGAAATGATAATTAATACATTATCTAATGAACTATGATTGGATTGACAACGACGTAAAGTTAAAAGTATATAATTTGGTGACGTATTATTGTTTTTTCTTAAAGAAACTATCATATATGTATGTTGTTGTTTTTGGAAAATTGTATGGATTGAGTAAATGCATAAAGAACGAAAATAAAGTGAATGTTGTAAAATTGAGAGGCGAAACCGGGCACCAAAACTTTACCAAATCATATAATAATAACAATAATAATAATAATAATAATAATAATAATAATAATACAAGTGTTGGAATATAAAGGGAGTATATATATATAATATAAACAAAAGAAAGTGGAGATTTATGGCAAATTAAAAACATATGACATTAGAGAAAGTGGGAGAGAAAAAGAAGATTGGACAGGTTTCTTTACCAAATGTATATCACTCTTTATCCACCAAAAACCACTATTTATAGGCAATTGGGAGAGCATGATGTGGTACATTTGGACACCAATCTATGGCCTTTGTTGGACACATGGAAGACACTTTGGCTATGGAGAAAATGCCACTTGGCATGGATAACATGTGGAATGGGCATTTACATGTGCCATATTTATAATACTCCCCCTTAAATGCCCATTTATATAAAATATGCCTCGTTAAAACCTTACTAGGGAAAAAACCCAATGGGAAGAAAAACCCTAGTGAAGGAAAAAGAGTACATATTTTATATAGTTTACTATAATACATTCACTCCCCCTCATGGAGACATCACTTAAAGTCTTTGAGTCGCCGCATTCCAATGCTATATACTAATTTATCGAAGGTTGCAGTTGGTAATGCCTTTGTAAATAAGTCAGCCAGGTTATCTTTTGAACAAATTTGTTGTACAGTGATATCGCCATTTTCTTCAAGATCATGAGTATAGAAGAGCTTTGGTGAGATATGCTTTGTTCTATCTCCTTTGATATATCCTCCCTTGATTTGAGCTATACATGATGTGTTGTCTTCGTATAACATCGTTGGAAGAGGTTTACTTGAAGACAAGCCACATGTCTCATGAATGTGTTGTGTCATCGATCTTAGCCATACATATTCTCTGAAGGGGTGAATATTAAGAATGCGGAAGCAATTTTGGATCTTGAGTACTCTAATTTGATCAATTTTATCATACAAAAAACATGCTCAAAACTGGAAAAAACTGGAAAGTATGAACACATACCTTTGTAGCTCAAAATCTCCAAATTCTTTGCAAATCTTGGATCACCAACACTACTTGGACCACCACTAGAGTCTTCCCTACTATTCTCAGCCCTTGGAATGGATTGTGGGATCTTTGATTGAGAGAAATTGGGAGAAGAATGAGTAAAGATCTAAATAAAAAAGCTAGAGAGTTTTCTACAAAAATCTCTTGTTTTTCTAATCTTCTTTCTCCATTGTGTTTCTTCTCTATTTATAGAAAGCCACAAGCTTAGTGAAGAAGCCAATTGAATGAAGATAAACTTCAAACAAGAAGCTTTGTGAAGAAGCCAATTGAAAGAAGATATGCTTCAAACAATAAGTTTGGTGAAGAAGTTATGAACTTGGTCCATATTTCATTTCCAAATGAATTTGAATTCTTTTTTAATTTTAATTCAAAATTAATATAAAATTAATTTTAAATTAAAATCAATTTTTAATTAATTAAACAATTTAATTAATTTTAAATAAATATTTAATTTAATATCAAATATCAAATTAAATAATTGGACCAATCCAAATTTCTCAAAACGAACGTTCGAACATGAATCCCTATTCATGTTTTAAACCGAACGAATATTTAAATCATATTTAAATATTTCCACCCCTTCTTTATCATAGTTTAATTCATAATTAAGCTATGATACGTTAAGTATATCGCATATAATTAACTTTTTCTCTCAAATTCGAATTTGAACAATTCAAATTCTTTTTTCTCAAATTATTCCAAGGCTTAGTCTGAGCTAGTAAGGGGACCTAATGGACCTACAGATCATGAGCTCCAACGATACGAGATTAACCGGCCAAACTCTTTAGCCTAGCTAATCAACATTCGTTAACCATCGGGACACTCCACTAAAGCCCAGTGGCTGCACTCTCCTCACTGTAGATATATTTCTGTCCACTCGATATAACCATGATTAGTAATTCGATCCTTCACAGGTTGTTCGTAATTACAGCTGGGTCAAATAAACCGTTTTACCCCTGTAATTACTTCTTGTTCCTTAAGTCCCACTGATCCTCTAATGAACAATTTGGTTTGTGGTCCAACCAACAAACCGTATCCCTCTCGGGCCAACGAGAGGGTGGGCCCATTGTTCAAGACCTGGAGTCAGTACTTAAGGGAACAACCTCTCTACTAAACCCTAAAGCGGGTAGGAGTGAATTCCATCTCGCATGACTATGTTCCCAACTATCTATCCGGTCTTATCCCCAAAATGGGAGGCTTATTGAGTCGGCGATCTTGGGCCACTCTCACCCATGCAAATCTAAGGATAATCTCGAATAAACAGGAGTTCATAGCACGCTCAGGATTAAGATCGAGTTACCTAGGTCATCGTATGAATATAGTCAGTTAAAACAGTAAACGGAGTTAAAAAGTCTAAGTGACTATTTCGCGGTCCAGTCTTATGCAAACTCATTGCATAGGACGCCCCCACTCGCATGTCTCCACATGAACGATTTAGGATCACATCGTTAGTACTATACAAAGTGGGCCGCGTCCATAGTGTCCCCAGGATAAGGTACCCAGCCCTATCCCTATACTATAGACCGTTCTGGTTATAACTCGAACTTGATCCACTTTTATGTCATACATAAAGTTCAAGTATACATACTATAGCCAAGGGTACTTAGTTCATTGGATTTTGGTTATTGAATACACAATTCACTTTATTCAATAACACATTTACTGAATAAACATCAATAACATCTTTATAGTAAAATATAATATACATTCAGTTTACAAAACCATGAGTTTGTCAATAATGATATCATTTCGGTTCCATCTCTTTCCTGTTGTAACATAGTTTATAGAAATTTCATTATTATCCTCAAGCGTTTGATTTTCACCAATACTCTTTTGAGTAGTTGTATTCTGGATTTCTTCTGGAACATCCATACCTTTTATTGAATCATTTTGATTCTCAACTACTTTTCTTTTTCGAGGATTTTTATCTTTAGAACCTATTGGTCTACCACGCTTCTGGCGTGCTCCAGACTCATTATTGACAACTTGTTCCTTTAGGATATCAATTTTTGATGGAGCATTTGCAGCTGGTATATATGATTTAGTCACACTTTTAGTATCTGTGAATGCATCTGGTAGTTGATTTGCTATATTTTGCAAATGAATTATCTTTTGAACTTCAAGTTCACATTGATCTCTACGAGAATCTAAATGAGATAATAACGATGCATTGCATGTAATTTCTTTTTCCAACTTCTTAATTCCTCCCCCTAATGTTGGAAAATTTGTCTCATTAAAATGACAATCAGCAAATCGTGCAGTAAATACATCACCCGTCAGGGGTTCAAGATATTTAATAATTGATGGGGAATCAAAGCCAACATATATTCCTAACCTCCTTTGAGGACCCATCTTAGTACGTTGTGGTGGAGCAATCAGTACATATACTGCACATCCAAAAATTCTTAGATGGGAAATATTTGGCTACTGGCCATAAGCTAATTGCATTGGGGAGTATTTATTATAAGCTACTGGCCTAATACGTGCCAGTGATGCAGCATGCAAAATAGCATGACCCCATACCGATGTAGGAAGTTTAGCTCTCATAAGCAATGGTCTTGCAATTAGTTGCAGACGTTTTATAAATGATTCTGCTAGACCATTTTGTGTATGAACGTGAGCTACAGGATGTTCAACACTTATTGTTACACCTATTTCTACATTTTGGGAAAAAAATTGTATATAATAGGAAAGTATAAAAATTAAGAAAGTAAATATTTGGATATTTATGGTTTTGGATAGGATTTGGTTTCTTTTTTATTAATTAAAAAATGAAAATTAAAAAAAAAAAGAAAAAAAAAAAAGAAAAAGAGAAAGTGGGATAATTATATTTATTTATTATATAAAACATGTGCTTTATTATTTATTGTTTAATAAAACAAAATGAGGGCTTTTGTTGGAGAAGCCATTTTCGTAAGAGAGGAAGAGGAAGAAAGTGAGGAGATGATTTCTTGATTTTGGGCCATTTTGGAGTGTGAAAATTCAAGAAAGGGATCTCACAACCTTGGATTGAAGCTTTTGGTAAGTTTTCTAACTTTTGATTAAGGTTTCTCATGAGTTATAGAACCTATTTTGGTGGGTTTCCTTGTGGGTTTTCTTCCTTTAGTTGGAAACTCCATAAACTAGCTTGAAAACAAAGATGATGGTGATGATTGAGTAAAAGAAGGAAATTTGATGAAGGTCATGAGTTTTATCAAAGTATGGATTGAAGGGGATTAGTTGTATGTAGAAATTGCAAACTTTTTAGGGAAAGAAAACCAAAGAATATATTCATGGAGAAGAAGAAATGAAAAGAATGATATTTCTTATGGAGAGGGATTACAATGAAGTTATTGGAAACTTTATTTTGGGTTATTGTCTCAATTTCTTGGTAATTAGAAGAGTAAGATGAGGAAAAGAATGGTAAATTCTTGGGTTAGTGAGAAATATAAAGGCTTGGATAATTTAGTGTTGTTACACTTTAATTTTGGCATTAAGAGGTTAGTAATATGTTGACAATGTATGATTTCAGGGCAAGCGGAGATTGGAACCATTTACAACCCGAACAAACCTCGTTTGTAGTAGTTGTGAGTGGTTATTTTATAAAGTATTTCAATTATTTAGTAATTGATGATATTCTTGTGAGATTTGAAATCAATTGCAAATGATTTAGTTATTTGAAAAATTGGAGGAAATTACTTGTATTTCACAAATTGATTATTATTGAGATTGATGATTGACTAAATTGATGAGAAAGTGACATATGATCACTAAATTGAATTCATTTTTTTTAGCATATTTGAATTTGAAGAGATTTATGTTTATTGAAATTTTAGCTACAATGACTTAATTATTTGAATTAATTAAGCTTATGAAAGGTGAATTTATGAAAATCTCTTGATTGTAGCCAATTGGCAAAAAGTTCAATTATTTGAGGAGAAATCAAGTATTTGTGAGTTTTAGAAATAACTTGATTTTTGAATCATGATTTTAGTTGATCTTTGACTTATGGCTTAAAGTTATGAAACCACAATTTGAGAATGTGTGGGGTTTGAGAACTTATGATGATTATTATATAGAAATTGTTTTCAAACCACTAGAATTGTACCCATGGTTATTACCCATATGCTATAAGAATGTGTTTCTATAGTATGATAGTGTGCCAAGGCCGCAGGGGATGCAGGGGAATGCCGGGGCCATTAGGTGCCAAATCCGGATTCCGAATCCTGGTCCAAATCCTGGACCTGAGGCATTACAGATGTTAGAGATTGCTCTACGTGCACGTATGACATAAATTTGCTATGTTATGTATCTGGATATTACTCGATGCATAGTATGACATGGATTTGGGTACAAGTTTGGTGATGAGTTTGTTGGTCTATTATTTTGTGCTTTATTTTAAAAGTTATTGTTGCAAAACTTTGTGACGTTTTACTTATCTTGTGTATTCAGACTGTGCGTAATATTTAAAGTTTTATGGAACTTTGAATTTTCCTGTTTAATATAAAAGTTTTATGTCGAGAGGTTATTATTTTTTTTCCTATTAACTTACCACTCACTGGGCTCTATCAGCTCATTCTTTCTTCTTAAATTTTTCCTCCAGGTAGCGACTGAGTTTCTAACAAGCCTACAGAAGTCGATATCTGCCATTGGACTTGATAGTTTGCATATCATTTTGTATGTACAATTTTACAAATACTTTTTTTTGTGTAACTGATGTGGCTAGTGCCATTTTGGGATTTCCCTTTGGTTTGTAATATGAAACCCACCTGTTTATCTACTTTTAAGTTTTGTGGGTTTATATTGAATTTCTGAAATGATGGTTGGAGTTTGAATATATTATTATGGAAGTATATATATTGCTTTTCAGGTGTGTTTTACTCAGTTTTCAGGGGAAACTCTGTCGAAATTTTTATAAAATTTGGTGTTAATAAAGTTTTGGCTAGCCACTTGTGATTTTCAAAACTAAGATTTATTTTGCAAAGATTGACATTGGATTCCATGGTTTAGTAGGGATCTAATGTCGGCATGCCTCATCCTAGGTTAGTTAGGATAATTTGGGGTGGGGTGTGTCACTTATCCCAATTGACATACAATAATTATTAAAAGTTTGGGATGTAAATTCACCAGCATTATCAAGTCGAATGGTCTTAATTGTATTATCAGGAAATTGTGCTTTTAACTTAATTATTTGAGCAAGTAATCTTGCAAATGCAAGATTTCGACTTGATAATAAGCATACATGTGACCATCTGCTGGATGCGTCAATTAATACCATAAAATATCTAAATGGACCACTTGGTGGGTTAATAGGTCCACAAATATCACCTTGAATTCGCTCTAAAAATGCAGGTGATTCAATCCCCACTTTAGCTGGTGATGGTCTAATAATTAATTTCCCTTGAGAACAAGCATCACATGACAACTCATTGGATTGAAGAATCTTCTGGCTCTTTAAAGGATGTCCATGTGAATTCTCAATAATTTTTCTCATCATTATTGACCCTGGATGACCCAATCAATCATGCCAAACACTGAATATTTCTGGATTCATGAACTTCGGGTTCATTATTGCATAACTTTCGATTACTCGTATATGAGTATAGTATAATCCAGAAGAAAAAGCAGACAGTGTTTCTAATATACGTTTTTCATGTGAAACAATAGATGTTATATAGAGACACTCTATATTATTTTTACAATCAGTTTCAACATGATAATTATTTTCACGTATATCTTTAAAACTTAATAAGTTTCTTTTCGATTTGCTAGAGAACAGAGCATTATTAATTGTAAATCTTGTTCCTCTAGGCAAAATAAAGTTTGCTTTTCCAAAACCTTCAATCAGATTTGCAGAACCTGATATAGTATTGACTTTTGCTTCCAGCATTGTCAATATAGTAAAATATTTTCTATTTATGAGTATCGTGTGCGTAGTTGCGCAGTCTGCCAGACATAAATCCTCATTGCTCATTTTCGAGTTACTCAACATATTGAAATTGTTCATATTTCTTCATTGAAAAGAAAAGAAAAACGATTACAAAGAGTCTTAAATATATATACAAACAAAACAACAACAAAAACATACTAAACAGTACTTAATTATATATTTTCATACAAATCATCATCTACTTGTTTGATTGCATCAATTCTCTCTCCAGGAGATTCAAAATAATCAGCTACATCAAGATGCATCATATTGGAGGGGTCAAACACATCATCTTCTTGAATGGCAAGATTTACCTCCACATTCTTTCCTTTTCCTTTTTCCTTCAGGGAAGCTTGATAGAGATCAACAAGGTGTTTTGACGTACGACAGGTACGTGACCAGTGCCCAGTCATTCCGCACCGGAAACATTTATGTTCATCACCTTTCGAACTTCTATCTTGTGGAGCCTTTCCTTTATGATCATCACTTCGTGTGGGTTTCTTAAAATTATAATGCCCACCACGAAAATAGGTATTTCTTCCTCTACCGCGGTCCCGACCTCGACCTCGACCACGACCTCGACCACGGTTATTAAAATTCACAGCATTCACTTCAGGGAATGGTGTTGCTCTAGTTGGTCGGGATTCCTGATTTTTCATCAATAACTCGTTATTTTGTTCAGCAACAAGAAGACATGAGATAAGTTCAGAATATTTTGCAAAACCCTTCTCTCGATATTGCTGCTGCAGGAGCATATTCGAGACATGAAAAGTGGAAAATGTCTTCTCTAACATATCAACATCAGTAATCTTTTCTCCGCATAATTTTAATTTTGAACTAATTCTGAAGAGTGCGGAATTATATTCACTTACTGATTTAAAGTCCTGCAACCTCAGGTGCATCCAATCATAACGAGCTTTAGGAAGAATAACTGTTTTTTTATGATCGTACCTTTCTTTCAAACCTTGCCATAGAACGTAGGGATTTTTTATTGTAAGATACTCCATTTTCAATCCCTCGTGAAGATGATGGCGAAGGAAGATCAGGGCTTTTGCTTTTTCTTGATTTGATGCATCATTTCCTTCTTTAATTGTTTCTCCAAGATTCATAGAATCTAAATGGATCTCAGCGTCAAGGACCCATGACAAGTAGTTATTTTCATTAATATCCAGGGCCGCAAATTCTAGCTTTGTAAGGTTTGCCATAATAACACTATCAAAAATAATAATATATTCATATTAGAAATTTAACATAAACCAAATGCGTAAAAATGGCTTACCTATAAGACTTACCTTTAGCGGGAAAAATGACAGAGTCTCGTGCTGATAACGTGTTGTAAAATTGAGAGGCGAAATCGGGCACCAAAACTTTACCAAATCATATAATAATAACAATAATAATAATAATAATAATAATAATAATAATAATACAAGTGTTGGAATATAAAGGGAGTATATATATATAATATAAACAAAAGAAAGTGAAGATTTATGGCAAATTAAAAACATATGAAATTAGAGAAAGTGGGAGAAAAAAAGAAGATTGGAGAGGTTTCTTTACCAAATGTATATCACTCTTTGTCCACCAAAAATCACTATTTATAGGCAATTGGGAGAGCATGATGTGGTACATTTGGACACCAATCTATGGCCTTTGTTGGACACATGGAAGACAATTTGGCTATGGAGAAAATGTCACTTGGCATGGATAGCATGTGGAATGAGCATTTACATGTGCCATATTTATAATAGTGAATAAATTATGTACGTACGATTTTTTTTTTTTTTTTAGGATATGTCCGTACGATTTTATTTAATCTAAAAAAACCAACTGTGGGACTTAGTAGTCAAATGCCGTGTTGATAGCCATGATGAAGTTGACTTCTGTTTGACCGTTGACCGAGCTGAAAACGTGTCGACCTTCTTGGACGGTGCACATAAAAATCAGTTTTTTTTTTTTATTAAAAAATAAAAATTCAATTTTTACGCCATTGTCTGCCATTTATTCAATTTTCATAAAATGTAATGTAAACATCTTCATAAATTCACTAATTTCAATCATATTTTTGTACAATTTTAAATTTGATTAATATCATCAAATTAATAATTGAATAATTTTTTCAAAATTCATAAATTTTAACTGCAATTTAGCTTTAATGTCTTTTTTTTTTTAAATCTTATCAATTTTGTACCATACATATGTTTTATAATTTATTAAAAGCATATGAGGATATTTTTTAATGAAATTTCAAACTAAAATCCATCCTAGACTAAAAATTGTACATTTTTTTTAAGTTTTAGGTTAAAATTTTAACATTTATCTAAGTTTTATGTGCACTTTGATGAAATTGAAATTTTGGAATAAAAATTGAATTTTTTTTTCTAAATTTTCAATTCTATTTTTACTTTAATGTTAAGTTACAAGTTTGATCAACAAACTTTTAGAATTGTGTCTAATGAGCACCCGAACTTTAATAAGTGTTTAAGACATTTCTAAATTTTGTATCTAATAAATCTTTGAAGTTTAAAAGCCTCTAATAAATTTTGGAACTTTTAATTTTGTGTCTATTAAACATTTTTTTAAAATTTGTATATGTATTTGACATAAAATTGAAAGTTCAAGTTCAAAGACAAAATTAATTTAATTTTGTGTCTAATAGATCTGTAAAGTTTAAATAAATGTCAAATATGTCAAGAATTTATTAGAATAAAATTGAAAATTCAAAGATTTATTAGACACTTCTAAATTTTAGAAACATATTAAACACAACGTTGAAAATTTAGAGACTTATTAGACATCTGTTAAAGTTGATAAATTTATTACATACAATTCACTTAAAAGCTAAGGGGCTAAAGTTGTAATTTAACCAACATTTAAATTTGCACACTATTTTATTTTAGTATAATTGTATTATTTTACATTTTCAATGTTTCATGAAAAACTCATCTTCATGTGGCATTTTTTTTGTTACAAAAGTTTAGGTAGCCATCTATTTATATTAAATATTTTAAAATTTACTATACTTTCAAAAAAAAAATTAACCAATGGCAACAAGAGTCTAGTTCAATTAGTATAAAGCATGTGCTTTCAATCACAAGATTAGATGTTCGAATTCTCCGCCTCACATATTGTTGAACTAAAAAAAGAAAAAACATTAACAAATAATTAGTTTTTTTAAATTACATGTTCAATAGAAATGTAAGAGGTTATTAGAAAATTGTTTTCAAAATAGTTCTCTGTTTTTTCTTTTTTCTTTTTTTTATTTTGTTCTACAATTTTTTTAAATATTCACGAGCAATTTCATCACAATCTTCAAAATTACTTTTGAAAAACAAACCATACAAATTATTTAAAAGCAGGAACTCTACGGATAAAGTCCAAACTAAATTATCGACCCGTACAAATCTCTATTATTCTTTTAAATGAATTGATTGGGAAAAAAATAATAAAAAAAGAAAAAAGAAAAAGAACAATGTCCCTTGGAGAGTTCAAAGGAGTAAACCTAGTGGGGTTTGGCAACTTAATTTTAAATTATAAAAATGACTTTCTTTTTGGTCGACTAATTTAATTTGCAATGAATTAATGCATTTTTCTTCATCTTCTTTTTCCCATGAAAGCGAAAGTTTGCACGAAAGCTCCCTAACAAATAATTAGGTTTCATAATTATTTGCATTTAATATTACTTTTTCTTTTTCTTTTCTTTTCTTTTTTTAAATTCATTATTCCTAGGGAAGAAAAATAAAATGTGTAATATTGTTTACGAGTCAACAATATCATAAAAATGTCGATGTTGATTATAGTATGTTGATAGGTATTGTTTACGAGTTACAAAGTGTGAATAACTTGCAAATAAGGTAATAGTAAGACATGTATTATCTCTAAAAAAATGATAGTATAATATTAGTTTCGAGTCAATTTAAACTAAATTTCTTTTTTTTTTTTTTTTAAAAAGTTGGAAGATTATGAATGATAGTTGGACTCATTTTGTGGGCATGATGGTCTAACTCTATAAGGTTTGACATAAAAAAAAAAAAAGATTAAATAAATAATTTTGTCTTTTTAGTATATGTAAACATAATTTTTCAATTTCACCTTCTGACTTTTAAAGTTAGGTGATCTTTTTCAATTGAAGTTTTATTAGCAAACATTAAAAGAATGATGGTACATAAATTTTAGGCTAAATATACATTTTATTCTTTAATGTTTGGGTGTTTTTTCAATTGGCCCTTGTTTACAAATTTTCAATTTAGTCCCTTTATGCTTTAATATTTTTCAGTTATGCCCTCAATGTTGAGAAATGTAAAAATTGGTTGATGATAAACTTATAATATATGATATGATACTTTATGGGTTGGCAAAAAGTTTAAAAACAAATTAGATCACTGAAGAAATTTTCTAACTCCAAATTTCTAAGTTGGCAATTTTTTTTTTAATTTCCTTCTCTTAGGAAATCTAATTCTTCCTCCGAACTTCTAATATCTTACTACATATCATGTCATGTAGTTTATCACAAACTAATTTTAATATTTCCAACGGTGAAGGTATAAAAAAAATGTTGTAAAAAAATGACTAAATTAAAACTTTTAAAACAATGGGACCAAATTGAGAAAAAAAACATCACAACATTGGAGAGTAAAGGATATATTTAACTTAAATTTTAATATAATTTTTTTATATAATGAAATAGCCTATTGTCAATATAACCACATCTATCATTTCTTATAAATCATATAAAGTGGGTAAGTTTTCCATTTTAGTACTTAACATACCTATACCTCATTAAATTAAAAATAGGAAATTTTTTCAACTCAGGTCAATAAAATGTCACATTAATTATTATTATTATTTTGACAATATGTGGAGTGGGAGATTTGAATCTCTGACCTCTTGGTCGAGAATATATATTTTATGTCAGTTGAGCTACGCTCATGTTAGCAGTCACATTATTATTATTATTATTTTTGAAGAAACATTAATTATTATTTATTGATGAATTCTTAGTGGCCAATGAAATCTTAATAAAAATATTAATGCATAAACGATAGAGTTAAAACTTTAAGGAAGAAATCTGAAAAATGGTACAAAACGACATATTTAATCTAAAAATACAAACATCGCTAGTGTCGAAATATTGAATATTACAAGGGATGATGACATTATATTAAAATTACTAATGTCAATATGAGCTTAGCTCAATTAGTTTAGACATATAGCCTCGACCATGAGGTCAAAGGTTCGAATCTCCTTATGTGGTTGAATTAAAAATAATAAAAAAATTATTAATAAGGAAAAAAAATCTTTTGATTATTTTGAGATAGGAGGGAATATCATAGGATAACATATACTTTACCTAACTAAGCGTGTGGGTTTCAATATTGGATAAACCCCAATCCAAATGATTAATAAAATTGACCAAAAATCAAAGCATACGCACACATTAATCAAATCTTAGTTTGCATCATCACAAAGTCGATAAAGCTTTTTTGCTTTACCCAAAAGGCATTAAATTGTGAATGATAGAAAGAAAATAATATTGTTAGAGTTTTAATTCGTTCAACATGCATAATTGCACGTTTACATGATCTTAGCTCAACGGTTATAGTATCTAACTCTTTTCTTTGAGGTCGGAGGTTCAAATCTCATCACATATTTGAGGTTCTAAAAAATTAAACAGTTGCATAAAGAGTCACAAATAGCAAACATTTGGATAAACATTAGAAACAATAATAATATAGACAAATGAATCACCATCGATCATTTCTTCGATATATAATTTGTAGTTTTAGTTCTACAAATTAGTTACCAGTAAGAGAAAATATGACCAAATATTTACTTATAAACAATATGTAACTTGTTTCATTATTCTTTTTTTAGGTCAACATGGGAGGTAGAAATTCAAACCTTTGATTCAAAAGGTCGAATGTTTAATGTCTTAATCAATTGAGCTCTATACCTAACTTATTTAATAATCACAATTTTTTTACAAAAAGAAAAAGAATCACAAATTAATTTAAATTTTTATACAATTTGAAATTTATTGTAATAACTAATATCAATTGAATCAACAAACAATCACACACGATATTTCATAACTTTTTCTACAATTACGTGGTAAAAAAAAATTGATCTTAGTTAATATATATATTTAATATATGAAAGATCAGATGCAATGTTTTCTGTTGATATTTCATAACTTTTTACCCTCCTTGATAGCAATGGTCAACTCCATTCATTAGAAAGTCTTCCAATGTCTAATTGGGCCACCCCCATGTGATTTATGTTATGAACCTAACTTTAAATTATTAATCAAATTTATTCACATTATTAGTCGCCTTATTCTTAATATGAACAATTCTTCCTCAAGTCAATTGTTTATAAGAATCTTCCTATTGACTACCACTAAAAAATTAGACATCTATTTTGTTTATTAAAAAAAATGTTGTTACAATATTTTACTTTTTAGATACACTTTTAAATTTATAATTATAATAAATATATCATAATAGTTTTAAATCATTTTTTAATAATGAGTTTCATAAAGTTTAAACCATTTTTTAGGTTATTTTATAAAGCTTGGTTTCAAGGATCTTTTATGATTTTAAAAGCTTCAATTCAGTCTCCATGGTTTTTTAAACGTTTCAATTTTGTTTTGGTTAAACTGCACATATTATTTCTAAGCCATTCTTTTTATCTACTCCAAAACACAATTTTTTTCTCTTACTTTTAATTTATTCAATCCCAAAACTCTATTAATAGTCAGTTAACATAGCAACCAAATATAATACACTAACTCATTATCACATATTCAATATATAGTAACATCAAAAAAATAATTTGTGAGATTCAACCAAACTATTAAGGTAAATTGAAACTTTAAAACCTTAAGGATAAAATTGAATATAATTAACCTTAATTTATAACTTGTATGAATGTTTGAAGTATATTATTTGTTCCTTTTTTTTTTTTTTTTTTTGAGAAGATATATCATTTGTTCTTAGAATCCCCATTAAATGCCACAAAATTTAAAGCATCATATCATTTGAAGGAAAAAGGGATTCGTTTTATTTATATAATAAAATTTAAGGCTGATTTTAACACAATATGTACTCAAAAAAAAAAAAAAAAAACCCACAATATCTCATAATTTCAATCCTAATCAACTCCAGAAAGTCACAATTTAATACAAAGTTTTATGTAATAAAATATGTTCAAAAGAATTCTAGGACATCTTCTTTTTAATTAATTAAGCAAAGCGAATGCTTAGCTGTTAATCAACTTCAACTTTTGCTAAGTTCTTTTATTTTCTTTATTAGAGCAAATCCCTTTGTTCTTCATTGTCCGTACGAAAAGGTTGATCAATTCAATAATATCCTTCTATGGAAAGATATAATCTAATTTTGTAAATTTGGATAAAGATATGAATCATATGATGATGGATCTCGATCTCAATAAATTTATTACATTGTTTGTGTTAACGAGTTCTCTAAACTACTAATATGAGCATAGCTTAGTGGTTATAACATTCAATTCTTTTCTTAAGGTCTAAAGTTCAAGTTCTCACTCCACATCGTTGTCCGTTTTTGTAATTACTCTAACAACTAACCTAAGAGATTGAAACTTATCTATTTGGTTTTTTGGAAAAATTATCTAATGTGGTCGTTTCATTGTAGTTGCCTCTCTTTATTGGTTCCATAATAAATTATAATTTTTAGTTTCTCTTCCCTATATCCAACCGTATATAACTGACAACACCATGTTGTTCCACCTCCTTGAATAATTTCTTGATTTCTTGAGCTCATCGATTCAATCTTTGAACAACTAGTAAAGTCTAAATGTTTTAAGAATTCCTATATCTATTGTATTATAAAATAAGATTTACTCGATAACGACGCTTTCACCTTTTTTGAAAAATTAAGTTCACACCAACTAATTGATATTTATTTACCTTTTTTTGGCTCACTAACTTCCAAAAACGAAAAACAAGTTTTGAATTACCATTTATTTTTAGTATTCATATACGTTTTTAAAAGTAGATAAATAAAAAGGAAAGTGTTGGTAAATTAAGCATAATGTTGTCAGATGGATCCTAAGTTTTAAGAATAAAATTATCAACTAAGTCATATTTGAAACCCATACAAGATTTGAAGCCTTAAATTTTAGGAATAAAATTATCAACTAAGTCATACTTGAAACTCATAAAAGGTTTGAGGCCCAAAGATGAGACAAGAAGCTTGACTGGATAATGTAACTCCTGAGTTACCAAAGGGGGAGCCGCCTACCGAGGTCAGCCCAAGTCCAAGGAGGTCGACCCCCATGGGAGATGACCAAGGCCCAAAGAGGCGGACCCCTACAAGAATGGCCGACCCCATGAGGATCAGGGCCAAATAGGTCAACCCCATGGGAATCGACCAAGGCCATCGATGGTCGCTCCAATATGGCCATAGCCAACAAGGTTGACTCCCATGACGTTGAAAGCTAACCTCCTAGGAGTCAGTCACGACCCATGAGGGCTCGACCCAAGAGAATTGGCCAAGGCATAGGGGTGGACCCTCACAAGCCACCCATGACTAAAGCCAGACTCCAGTCCGAGACTGAGTCCGTTACTGTTTTCCTTGACTGAAATATCTCGAAAATCTCAGCATAATTTTCTATCCAAATTAAGTACCATTTTTCATTACTCTACTGAACCCTCTATAAATAACGGCATATGGCAACATGAAAGAGGTACGTCCAAAAAACAATTCCAATCTTCTATCTAAGCTGTTTGAAAATTCGAGCATCGGAGTATAAGTGGCTTAGCACTGAACCAATATACAGTTTTTTTATCTTGCAGGCATTCGTTCAATTTTTTCCTCCATACAAATTTACTGTTTACTGTTGATCCAAATTTTGGGATCAACACTAAGTATACCATATATTCGATTAATTTAACATTCATGCTTAATGGAGGAGATCTAGAGCATATAAATATTAAAATAGATATGGTTGGTGAAATTCCATATAGCAATGGTTTTGTGCATAACACGTTTGCTAGAAGACGATTTTCGAGCAACTCCAAGGTAATCTCTTGGAAATTTTATTATATTTCTTTTCTTTTTAAGTAATTATTTTTTTAATGAAATAAAACTTTTTGATTCAAAGCTAGAGACTCTTTGAAGGGTAGGGATATGATTTTGGTGAGAGATATTTTAGAAGTTGGCATAGTCAGAAGTCTAAAACTCCTTCGAATAAATAAAAAATGATAAAGTTAAATGAATGTAAAGTACTTTAATGAGTTAGAATCTTCTAAAAAACTAATTAAATAAAATAGGTTAAAGTACAAGTTTAGTTCTTGAACTTTTAGAAGTGTCTAAATTTTCAATTTACGTATAATAAGTCAATGAACTTTCAATTTTATATCTAATAAGTTCCTGAAAAATTCAAAATTTTAACAAATTAATTAATTTATTAGATATAAATTTAAATTTTATGTCCAATGAAATCTTAAATTTTTAATTTTGTGTCAAGTAGATCTATAAATTTTAAACAAATTAAAAGTTCATTTTGAAAAGTTCAGGATTAAACAAACGCAAATCTTATTTAGGGACTAAATTTGTAATTTAATTAATAAAATATCAATAAATCAACCTAAACATAACTCAATTCGTTAAAACTATCTTCAACCATAAGTTTAAAGGTTCAAATTTTCATCACCACATTTGAAAAAAATGAAGTATACTTCATGAGTTCAAACTTTCTCCCTTCAACTTCTTTGTTGGTTAAATTTTAGAAGACGAGAGAATCACGAAGCGAGTAATATTATAAAATTAGTATACCACATTTCAAATTTAGTAAAAAAAACCATTAAAATTCTAATATATTTTTAAAAAAATATATATAGTTTTATTGAGGAAAAAAAAAACAACAAAAGGATCCAAAAAAATAATCCATGCAAAACATTCTCTCTCATAGAGTGAAATAAGAAAAAGCCATGTGTCCAAATGACTTCATTTTAAGTCTCAAAATGCTCAAAAATGGCATAAAAAAATATTCTATTTAATTGATAATATAGAGTGAAATAAGAAAAAGCCATGTGTCCAAATGACTTCATTTTAAGTCTCAAAATGCTCAAAAATGGCATAAAAAAATATTCTATTTCATTGATAATATAATGGAGCTTGCATATGGGAAAATTTCTAGTACTACCGTAGTATAGAAAATTTTCCATACTACCTCCATTGATTGTTTGCCATGTCAGCATCTATTTGAAAATTATGTGAGAACCACCAGCATTTAAAAACCATTTATGAACCCAAAAAAACAGTGTGAACAAAGGGAGTATGGTACTCCCGTAGTACTAGAAAATTTCTCCTTGCATATGTCATCTCACCTTAATCATCCAGGTGGCAAAAGCCCATTGGATATGCAGTAATTTTCATGTTAAAAAGGCCATCCACTCCCAACAATGAAATTATTATTTTTTTCTAATTACTCAATTTATTTTTTCAAGGAGAGGGGTTTACGTGGCCTAAGAACTTTTTTTTTTCCTTCTATTAAAAATAAGATCTTTTCATGTCACCTAATGCTTTGGCATCTCCAAGGTTTGTCCTTTCCTTTCTGTGTATTATTATCATCAACTCTCTTCTGTTGATGTTTGGATGTGTTTTTTTTAGAACAGATACAAATGACTTTTTGCATTTGGAATAAAGTGATTTGAAATCATTGAAATTAAATTTTTTTATTTGAATGTTCACGATAAATAAAAAGAAAATATAACATTTTTACCGTTATGTCCTTGTATTTTTTCTTTCCTATTCCTTATCTATCTTTTGCTCTCTGTTTCAAAAAAAAAATCTATCTTTTCTTCTTTGTTTAAAAAAAAAAAATCTAGATGAAATGAAAATAATTATTACACCTTTTATAATTATAAATAAATTAAAATGTAATTATATATTTATATTAAAAAAAGGAGTAAACCCTACAACGTCCCCCTCTCCTTAAGTCACACCCACATTTTCTTTATATTCCCCCCCCCCCCCCCCCCCCTCCCTCCCCTTTAGTCGCAGCCATCCATTTTCTTTCCATTTGTCAGTTGCCACAGTCGCATCCACACAAAAGAGGATAAATTTGGAATTATGGTAATTTTAGTTTGAAATCCTGTCAAATCCAACCTATTTTGGGTGAAAATTTTTTGGATCAAAACAAGATTGCAAATCATTTCGAATTTCAATTCTATTTATTTTTATTAATTCCAAACACCGGAAATGATTTCAAATCCATTCTAATTTGAAATCCTTCCAAATCCAGAGTTTCCAAGCATAGGGTAAAAGACACATTTTCTTGTGAAAATTAAATAAATAAATAATATAGAAAGTTGCCTATTTTAGCATGTTTTCTTGGTTTACTTTTTAACTTTTAAAATAAATAAAATTATTCTTCTTTATCGTGGATTTGTGAATAATATTTTCTACGACTATAATGACATGACTTTTGCAAAACGTCTAGATTCGTGAATAATACCATCTCTACGTACTTCATGATACTACTTTTTGCAAGTCGTCTACTCTCAATTCTTTAAATGAATTTTGAGAAGGAAAAAAAAAACAATAACAAGAGAATTGTTTTAAAAACAGTTTGTCAAATTCTCGTCAAGCTGAAGGTTGATCTGAAAATAATAGACTGCACTGAACCATTTTCTCATCTTGAAGGATTTTCCTGATAAAGATATTGCAATCTCAGTCTATTTACAAGGCCAAAGAACCCTTTTCTAGTTAAAAATTTGGAGAGAATCTATATATAATCTAGATGACTCCAAGCTCATCACTTTATAATATTTTTCTAAAAGCATGATGGAAATCTAGTTAAAATAATCAAATGGGTCATCTTTTAATATAAGAAGAATAAGATTAGACAGACCCAAAAAGAAGATGAAGTTTTAAAAAAAGGGAAAAGAGCAATACATAATAAAATATTGACAAGGACATATATGGCATTTTATAATGTTGTTTCAAAGATGATGATGATCACTATAACTTGAACAGTAGAAAGGATCAGAAAAACTCAGAAACCATGGGTGAGTATATAAATATGGAGCAAATATTAACTCAATATGCCATAGAAATCTGGAAGAGAGAGAGAGAGAGAACATCTGAGATCCTTTGCATAATATTCAGAAGCATAATTTAGAGAGAGGAAGAACTAAAGTAAGGTTTTGGAAGATGATGATGGGTGAGCATTTGGGTTGGGGGAAAATAGAGGAAGAAGGATGGAGAAAAGGGCCTTGGACTGCTGAAGAGGACAGGCTGCTGATTGAGTATGTGAGAGTTCATGGTGAAGGAAGGTGGAACTCTGTGGCTCACCTTGCAGGTACGAATACATAAGCAAACAGCTCTCCCGAGTTTCGGGTCAGTTTTGTTCCGAGTATTGGAGTTCTGTTTACTCGCTTTAAATTGAGTATATGTTTCCCTCTCTTTCCTACGCTTTTCTTCTTCTGCATTTTTCCTTCATTTGGATCATCCCTTTTCCGTCTACTCACTTTAAATTGAGTATCCGCTTCCCTCTTCTTCCATCACTTTCCTTCTTTGGCATTTTCCTTGGTTTGAGTCATCATTTGTCTCTTTTTTCTCTTTCATTTTCTTAAGCTTTGAAGCCAAACTTTTGCCTTTTTCTTATCAGTTCTTTTGGTGCATTCAGGATTGAAAAGGAATGGGAAGAGTTGTAGGTTGAGATGGGTAAACTACCTGAGGCCAGACCTAAAGAGAGGGCAGATAACCCCACATGAAGAGAGCATAATTCTAGAGCTTCATGCTAGATGGGGAAACAGGTAACCAACCCTCTTTTCTTTTTCCTCATGTTAAAGGTGCAACCAAAGTTTGACAAGAAGTTTCGGGTACAATATTATACTTTAGAACTCAATGACACAATTGTACAACCTACAAAACAAATTCTGTTCAAGTAGGGTCGTGAGTACAATATCATACTTGAAGATATGAAGAGGCCTCGTCAAACATTTATCTATAGCTTTTTAAAAGAAATAACCCTTTTACTTGTAAATACTATAGGTGGTCTACCATTGCTAGAAGCTTGCCAGGAAGAACTGATAATGAAATCAAAAACTATTGGAGGACCCATTTCAAGAAAAAGGCAAAAGTAACTTCCAACAGCAACGAAAAGACTAACACTCGGTTTCTAAGAAAGCATCAATATCAACAGCAGCAACAACGACAACAACAATATTGGGAACTCCTACGACAACAACAACATCGAGAACTCCTAAGACAGCAGCAACAACTGAACCAACAACCTGATATGAAAGCTGAACCTATAAATAGTTCTCAGCTTCAAATAAGGCAAGAATCTTGTACTGCCATGATCAGTAACTACAATCCCCAAATAACTGATCATCATGACCAGCCAGGAAGCCTCTTGCTGTCTGTGCCTGAGGTAACTTCCATGGACGACGAACAATTATGGGATGGATTCCTGTGGAATTTTGAGGATTTTCAAGCCAATCTCGCACCAAATTCTGCATTTGGCAAAGCTAATATGCACAATCTAGTCGCACCCTTTTGTTGAGTTTTTTGGTAGAGATTATTGCTTTAACTTCGTCAAGTTTTCACCGTAAAAGTTCTGGAGAGTAATCCAAGTCTTACCTTAAAACCTTATTTTGTAAATTTTTGTATGCAAAACAAGACAGGCTTAGTTATGATATATGCTTCCAGGTAAAAAAGGGAATTTGATTTCCTATGGTCCAAAAGTTCATTTAAGACATTGTTTTCTAGAAGTTGTTTCTTTTTGCTTTTTAAACAAAGTATGTATGGAGTATGAAGATATGAATCTTGAATGAAAAATATAAATCAACTTGATTCTGCAAGTGATCCCTAGTAATAGTAAAAGTTGCTAATCAACCAACTTCTATTGTTTCGATCACATGCACTTTGTACTACATATTAGGATAAGACTGACTCTTGAAATATTCATCGATATCTCGATTTTGATTATTAATCAGATTTCACATTCTTCAGGGATAACAAAATTTTCTATTGCAATAGAACTCCACAAAGATCTGATCCTAACAGCATAAAATATCTCTAGTTTGATAGGGATGGAATCAAAGAGAAATTTTTTTCATATACCTTGTCTAAAAACTATGAAAACTAGTTCCAAGTTGTCCGACAACTTGAGGATACATAAAAGTCATGTCTTCAATGGAAACTTAGAAATAATGGGTACTTTTACACCCACTTATTATTAGTTTATGTTATTGCCGTTTGTCATATTTTAATAATGTTTGTCTTTCTATTCCTTATCCTTAGCACAAACAAATGATGTCTTATTTTATATTTATATTTTAGTAACATAACCATTGTTTAAGTTAAGAAAGTGATAAATTCTTTGTAGTCTCGTGATTTCATTTTTATATTTATTCTCTTTCTTTTTCTTTTCTACTGTCTGGACAATCTGTATAATATCCTGTATATTTTGCAATTTGTACCCAATAGTACAAAATTTTAAACTACATTTTTACTTCCATTTGTATAAAGACGACTATTTTTGTGGGTATTAATTCTTCGGGTCATGTTTGACACTTTTTTGGTCGGGTTCAATAATTTTCATTGTTAGATTTTAACATCTTGGCCTGATTTTAAATGTTTCGTTGGTTGAATTTTGTGTGATTTATTAATTAATTCATATGCAATTTTTTAATTTCATTTTGTAGAGGTGTCAACCTCACACTTCAAGTTTAGGATAATTTGGTGATATGGAAAATTTAAGGTTAAAATTGACTTATTGAGCAAATATGGGTAAAAATTAATTTTTCTCAAAAATAAAAACAAAAGGATGTTGATCGACTTTAAGTGTGCTAGCAATCAAAATTTTCAATTTCTACTGTCTAAGAAAATTTATCAAAATTTGACCTAAACAGAAGCACAGGAATTCAGACATTCATTCTTCATCCTCTTAGGATGTTTTAGAAGACTTCAAATTTGCCAATATTAGCTTTGGTATTAAAAAAATATCATTCAATCTGCCTCAAATGTGACTTAAAAACTATGGCTTTTACACTTCCAACAGTTTCCATCTACACAAAATTGGCATAAAATTATATCCATCTCTATAGATTACCAAAATTGGCATTTTTCGTTCAAGTTTTTTTTATAAAAAAAATAAAAAAATCAGACCTAAAAATTCAAACTAACACAAGAACATCGTATCATTAGTTCTATAAACTTTAATGCACAGTTTACCAGAACGATCAATCTTCTAAATCTTGCCTTTCATTTGTTTCCGTTTATTTCTCCGCTGATCACGCAAGCCTGCAACAAAAAAATTGCAAAATGAGGAACCTGAGATAAATTTGCCTACAAGTTCTTTAGAACTGAAAATATAAAGATGAAATTTGGAAACCAGCAAAAAGTCCATTCAATAAAGATTTTAGTTGTGTACGTTTTTTCTCCTCTTTTTTCTTTCTCCTAAGGTTCTCCACTTTCCTCCGTTTTTCAACCGTCTCTTTTGCATCCATATGTACCTATCAAAGAAGGAAACAGAGTTGAAATTTCGCCGTAACAAGTCTAACAGATGATCCAATTACCCTAACCATGTAGACTAAAGAAAACTGATTTTCAAGGAAAAAGCATTTCAACTATAGAAAATTTTTGACATTACCTGTTGACCACCAGATCGAAGTGCTTGAAGTGGTTCTGTAAGATCTTGACCAATAACAGCCAACTTCCTCCTTTTGTCATCTCCCATATTCTGAACAGTCCAGTTCTGCTTGGCCAGCTCTTCAAATTGATGTTGCAGAAGAGGCGAAACCCCAGCCTGATAAGGGATGAGAGAACCGCAGTAAAGTTGTTAGAAAACAAATGCAGCCAACAATCAATAGCTGAAAACCAGAAATTATTCGAACTTGGGCACCCATTGACTGGGGAAACAGATACATTAGCACAGCTAAAAATAAAAGGATATTTAAAAAACCAACAAAAGCAGGGTAATTCATGATCTAAATGTTTTATGATAAGTTCTCGTTTGCCTTGCAAAAACAGCAGTTATTTTCTTCATCCCACTTCCTTTCTTTACTTGGGGGAACTTTTTCTCTGGATACGAAGTATCTTACTATTTTACTATTTTACGAGCTACAACATTTCACAAAAAGAGAATCCTTAATCCAGAAAATTTATAAAGGGAAAAAAGAGGAGAAAACTTAAGGATTGAACTTTTAACAATACTAGTAGATACTTACTCCGGCCAAATATCGGTGAGAAAATGATTTTGGTTGCAAGGGGTGGGAAAGCAGCTTGTCGAGCTCCTGCAATTAGTAATAAGAAGTTTTGAAAGAAAGGAAGATATTGCCCGTGGTATTTAACATATCTACCATATCACCTAATTTTAATGCAAAATTACCTAGTGCGGGTAATACCTGCTGCAATTTCTTTAACTGCATGGAGCCAACTTTCTTCTGCTTATAATTGTTTACTCTCTCCTCTTCACTGTCATCGTCATCCACTACTAATTCCACTAACTCTGCATTCCGCTCAAACCATGTTTTTCTTGCCTTCTCCTAGAAATCAGAAACATAGCTTTAAACTCATAACGACCAAAAAAGTAAATTTTAAACTCATAACGACCAAAAAAGTAAATAAGTGATACATAATTCTAGGATTAGAACTATGGTAATAAGCACAAACAGATCAACAGCCAATGGACACCAATTAACACAATAAGGAACAAGAAGAATGAAACTGAGAAGCACCAAGGCAGAAATTTCCATATATCAATAAATAGGCATGGAATTACGTCTATGTTTACCTGAGAATCCTTCCGCAGAATCTTGTCAATCTGGCGTGCAAGAGACAATCGTTTTAGAACCTCTGGCATGTATGAATTATCAACAGGAAATCGCTGGAAGCTTTCCTAACAGAACAGAAGCAAATGAAGCATGTATAAGGAGGATGGCTCAAAAGACATTACAGCTATTGTTGATATATCCAAAAAGGCTAAAAACAATTAAAGAAACCTCTTTATGAATAATCGAACTTTCATTGAGAAAAAAATGAAAAAAATACAAGGGCATACAAAAAGAGAGCCCACAAAAAAATGAGACAAACTACTGGAATAACCTCCAATCAAGTAAAATAAGACCTGACAGGTAATTACAATAAAGCTTTGTCACCAAAGCCCACACAGACAAACATAGAATCTAACAAAGAACCAAAGAAAATATTGGCAGCTACTATTTCTTTAAAACTTAAGTCAGGCAGAGAAAGGAAAGAAAACAAAGAAAATGGTCGAGTAAATTTTTAAATAAAGATTTATTCCCAAAGTGACCCATGCCTGTAGAAACTACAAAATTAAAAAATCACTCTAGATCTGCTACCTTAGAGAAAGATTTGCACAGAGAAGCAAATTTGGAAGTTTCATTGGGCGAGACCAACGCAATACTGCATCCATCAGCAGAAGCTCTGGCTGTTCTTCCACTTCTATGAACGTAAACCTAATGCCAAATAAAACATTTAGTAACACTTAGACAGAAGAAGTTTAAACACAGTAAATTGTGTCTTACTAACCTCAGCTGAATGTGGTAGTTGATAGTGGACAACAGTTCGAACACTAGGAATATCAAGGCCTCTAGCTGCAACGTCAGTGGCAATCAGTATCCCATTTTCCCTTCCACGGAAACGATCGATTGCCTAGGATAAACAAAAATGGAAAGTCTCTGAGTTTGTATCTCTAATGGAAAAAATTTATAACATGAAATCAATTATGTATGTTTAACATTCAAAGGATACATTTAACCTGAAATTGAAAAATAACTGCACCAGCGTAGTATCAAATTTTCTTCCTTTATTTTGCTTTAGCGTTAATTTCCTTAGAAGAGGAAAACTAAGTAATTTGGTCCAATGCTATTAGAGCTATACACTGAAATGTCTTTGAAATAAATAAAAGAACTTTTCCAGAGATTTACAGGGTGGTGCAGGGGAAGTCCAAGATAAAATTTCACTATTTTCAATGACACACTTATTTCTTTTGTAATGAAATGGTAGAAAAGAAATTTTGGTAGTATAAGTTGTTGTCAAGTCAGCACCCCCACATATGGAAAAGTTTTGACAGAGTCTAAATAGTAAGCTAACCTTCAAGCGAGCTCGTTGCTGCCTTTGAGCATGAAGAGTCAAGACATTGACGCCAACAATGCACAATAAAGCTGCAATATGACGTAATGCAGCAATGGATGTGCAGAAAACAATTGTGCTGCCTTTTCCATAAACAGACAGAATGTAATACAAATAAGCATCTTTGTCTTCTTCCCTACATCTGCAAGTAGGTCATGATTCAGTAATGTTCCACGTCCACTGGAGAAAGATTAATCAATGCAGAGAAAACTCAAAAAGACAGACAGCCATCATTGATGGTATGACGTACAAAAAGCATGATATAACTGCTGGCACAAAGAAACGGTCAAATTAATGCAATTATAATCTATCAACAAAATTAGGAGGCAAAGGACCCATGAAACTGATTGTAGCTTGTGGAAAAAAAGAATTATAAGAGATGGATGTCAATTACTAGGAAAACTATGCCATACACCATGTACTATAGCTGGAAGTCATTGTTGTTAAAAAGCATAGAAATGAGGGAAATTTTTTAGCCGCCCTACTATATGCAAAAAGATGCAAATGGGAACGACCTTCCTCAACCACAAAAAATCATTTATAGGGTGAATATAAAACACGTATTCAGTTAGGGAACATATTGAATATTCCTTGGGCAAGTATATGGTATAAATGAAATATCCAATAGAAATAATAGAAGAGTTACAAAATGCTAGATATCAGATGAAAAGGTACATACTCTATAAATGATTCTTCAAGATTATTTGCCAAAACCGATGTGTTTGTCAGATTTATAATAGCAACATTAGGTCTCATCCCAGCTCTCTCAGATAGAGCTTCTATAGAATTCAAACCATCCATCCCTGATTGATTAGGTCTCGATGATCCACGCTTTAGTTTCTTACGGAAATCGGAAGATAGTGACAATGTAGCAGAAAACACAAGTGTTTGCCTTTTCTTTCTTTGAGAACTTGGAATGGTCAAAGAGTTTTCTGCATTTTGTGAATTTTCTGTAGAACAATTGGTCGCAGGAAGCATATCAATAATGGACTGCAACTCACGAAAGTGTCCATTTTCAATCATCCTATCAGCCTCATCCAGCACAAAGAAAGACAATGTCTGCAACTGAAACAGAAAGGTTGAAGAGCGTCAACATTACCATCCTATTTATCACTTAGTCATTGGTATTTAAATGAGCACCTAGAATAGAATCTGACAACTGAGCAGTTTTACAACTATGCCTACTCCCTACTTTACAAGGTAGGTTTCAGAAGTGCTCAACATATGAAAAGGCTAATGGAGAAGAAATAATTGAGATAATTGCACAGGATAGAAAAAAACGCAATTGAAACAGGAAAAGAAAACCATACGAAGAAAATAAACCACAACATTATGGAGTTAAAGGCAACATATTGATGAAGTTTGTTTGCAACAAAGCAGAGTATGTTGATTAATGAGCTTAAATAATACATGGTGGAGTCAAAAAGGTTAGTAAGATTACAAAATTAGGGTCCATTTGATAACCATTTAGTTTTTAGTTTTTAGTTTTTGAAAATTAAGCTTATAAACACTACTTTTATCTACGAGATTCTTTGTTTTGTCATCTACTTTCTACTCATATTTTCAAAAACCAAGCCAAGTTTTGAAGACTAAAAAAAATAGTTTTTAAAAACTTGTTTTTGTTTTTGGAATTTGACTAAGAATTCAAGTGTTTCTTTAAGATATGTGAATGATAAAGAAATTATAGGAAATATAGCATAAATTTCAAAAACCAAATGGTTATCAAACGAGGCCTAGACTTTTTAATTTTTATGTTTGGAGAGTAAGGACATGGACAAGTTTAACCAATATCATGAAGCGCTCACTTCAACAAGATGTCTTTCTCCTCCTGACATAAGTTCCCACAACCGCCCTGGAGTTCCAACTACAATCTCCGGCCTCATCCTTAAAAGTCTTTCCTGCTTTTCAGTGGACATCCCACCAACGATTGAAACCACCCTGATATTTGTACCCACTGCGACTGCCTTGAGATGATCGGTTACCTGATAGTGAAAGGCCAAAGAGAGGGAGTTAAACCCCAAATTCAACACATACAAACAAAATTCCAAATAAAACAAGTCGACCCATCTGTTAGTATTTTTCCATTATGGATCAGTGAACTTCAAATTCATGCTACAAACACCAAAATAAAAATAAAACAAAATAGAATTAGATTTATAACATAAAAGGAACTTAAGTTGGTAGTTTTTTCTTTTTAATCAGAAACAAACTTCATGAATGAATGAATAAAAAGAAACAGAAGTGTTCAAAGGATACCAACTCAAAAAATGAGTGAAAGGAGAATAAAAATAAAAAACACAGTGAGAACAGGATATAAAGGCATTCCAGTTAATACAAATGTCATTGCAAGAATAATTAATAAACAAACAAGAAAGAGAACGCTATTGTGAGACCTTGAACATCATTGTAAGGTGGATAGGTTTCTTAAACTCTAATTGCCAACCCTAGTGTTTCTTATCTTAATATCGTCGATCCTAGCATGTTTTGTTTCCCACGTGTTCCACTATAAACATATTCATTTCAGCCTCTAGACATGTGTGAGTATCAAATAAAGAAATCACAATCACCTGAAGAGCAAGTTCTCTAGTAGGAGTAATAATAAGAGCCCGTAGAAGACTTCTAGGAGGATATGTTTTTGCACCCACTCCCTCTTCTTCAGACATCTTTCCAGATTTTTCCCGTTCGTCCAAGAAACGTTGTAGGATTGGCAATCCAAAAGCTAGTGTTTTTCCAGATCCTGTCTCAGCAGCACCAACAACATCCTGTCACATGAGCAAAAATTCAATGACAGGCAAAAATATGATCCATTTTCCACCCTTGCAATGAAAGAATGAAAACTAACCTTCCCTTGGTAAGCAGCAGCTGGAATACAAGCTTTCTGGATTGCTGTAGGTTCCTTAAACCCAAGTTTGTAGATCGATTTCATAAGCAAAGGATGGAGTCTCAACTCATTCCATGCATAATATTCAGTTTCATCAACTGCATCCTTTTCAACTTCATCCTTGATTTCTTTATCTAAATGCAAATCAAATTATACGGAATGTGTCAATATACTGTAGTTCTGAATAGTCACTCACAATTCAACAATTGTCTCATCTAATAAAAACAACAACAATATTATGCATAATTACATCTTATTCAGACACTGTCGTTAATAGAAAATGGAACAAAAAATAAATAGTAGACAGCCACAATCCAAAGGAAAGCAATGAAGAATACAAACACGTTCTTCTAATTAGGACTGGTAACCTAAGAGAGAGCAATGAAGCATTACCAACTAAATGGACTAGGAGATTTCAACGAGAGACTGTGTCGCAATGGTGCAAAATCATTGAAAATAATCATGACAGGGAGGAATGGGGTGGCATGCAAAAGAAAGAAGTTTGTGGAAGAAGTTTGAGGTGGTCTAAGCAAAAACTAAGAAAACTGGGAGGAGGGGCCCTCTACCATTAGAGTTGAGAACGAGAGTAGAACTCTTTTCTGTCTAGGAGGATGAATGGTCGGGAGAGGAACCAATATTGACGAGATTCCCATTCATCTTCACAGTTAGTGAAGAAGTATGAGTTGGTAAGTGAATTGTGAGACCAGATTGTGAGATGCATTCTTGGAATCCCATTGTTGTCTGCTAGAAGGAGACTAAATGACGTAGACATGGTAGTTAACCAAAAATTGATAAGGGTCAACTAGGTCAGGAAGAAGATTAGAAGTTCGAAAGACAGCCCTCTATGGGAATATATGTGGTGGTTTTGAGGGAATGTCAAAGATGACTTCCAGGGGCTAAATTAGATAGAAGCCCAAATCAAAATCAAAAGCAATAACCATGGTTTCATCCCTGCTACCATTCTGCTACCCCAATCAATCACTAGAACTGAGCCTTTCACCATCTCAATTGAAAGCTGTAACCAACCAGCTATGTCCACTGGAAAACCCACCGAAAAGACCACCACGTGGGTCATCAATGAGGGCGCCCCAAAAATAGCAAAGGATAAATCTATACATCTGGAAACAGAGATGACTTACCTATTTGATGAAAGGTCAAATAGCATTGGGCCATCCTCCTTAAAGTTGGGTTTATAGGCTCCACATCAAACCAACTCAACGACCACCTTCATCCGGGCTCTAATACAGAATTATTTATCTAGCCATACATGGACCACACCCCATCCCCTTTACACCCTACCCAAGCCGACAAACCCACCTCCCCTCCAATCTCACTGGACTTAAACAACCCATAAACTCGGATCTGTTAACCTCGCCAACAACCAACTTGCCAATTGTCAACCCTATCCCTTACTTACTTTTTCCCCATCTTTTGAAAAACAAATTTATCCCCAAATCACCTTTGAGACATTAAGAACCTGCGATCCACTATCAACTAAGACAAAGCACCAACCAAAGTGTTATTGGAGGGCACAACTCACTCCAATGAAATTCCTTTCATGGAATGTTAGGGGTTGGGATCATGGAGAAAAATGGCTCTGATCGAAACCACAAAGAAACCAAAAAGAGTAAGGTCGATAGAAGGATTATAAAATCGATTTGGAACTCCTCCCATATTGCTTGGGTCTCTCTTAATCCTAATGGAGCTTTAGGGGGCATTCTCATATTATGGAGCGATCCTGACTGCACCATAAAAGAGGTTATACAAAGTCATTTATCTCTCTATATTCAAGTTTTACTTCTTGATGGTTGCTCCTTCTAGTTGATTGCCATATACACCCCTTGTAGAAACTTCATGATCTGGCTGGGTTAAATGGTGACAGATGGGTCATGGGAGGTGATTTTAATTTTACACGATGGTCTTGGGAGAATGTGAGACCTCCGATTATTAGCACTTACTCGAGGAGGGGCAAGATAGGAAAGAAAAATGAATAGTCTATTAGGGGGTGTGGGTCCAGGAATGTTTGTGTGCGTGGTGCAGGTTTTTGTGGGAGGTTATTTAGGGAGTAGGAGGAGAGGAAAGGAGTGGTGGAATTTTGGTTAGACGCAGGTCTAGAGGGGAGGTAGCTCTCTCTAAAAAGCTGGGAGTCTTTTATTTCTTTTGGGGATCATCTATGATGTACTGAAGTTTCCTTTTCAATACTATAGCCACTGTCTATTGTTGAGATATCAATAGAACAATGTTTCCAAGGGTATTTCGGTGTGTGCGGGTTGTTTGCTTTTGCTATTCTACAGGTAGGAAGACCGGAATCCTCACAAATTGGTATCAGAGCACGTTACATCCTGGGGAAGACAAGGAGTATGGCGCAGAGGCAGATGGAAGAAAGAATGGAAGGGACGGAGAGGGAGGTCAGTGACCTGAGAGGGGCGATAATGGAACTAACGAAGAACCTGGGAATCCTATCCGATCGAGTTGCAGGGAGTCAGAGAGTTTCGGATGAAGCACGTGATTATCAGAAAAAACAAGCGGAGGAAATGTGGGATAATCACAAGGCGTTAGTCATGATGATCGCCGGCAAGGGGGGAATACAGGGAGATAGTTCCGCCACCCTTACGGGTCAGCTACCAGCAGGATCAAAAATGGGAGAAAGCTCCGGTGTACGTACAGTGTTGACTGACGAGGTTGGAGGAAGAGGGGGGCAGAGGATTGAATCACCGAGTGACCGAAGTAAGTTCAAGAAATTGGAGATGCCGGTGTTCGATGGAACTAACCCTGATTCGTGGTTATTTAGGGCTGAAACTTACTTTGAAGTGCATCAACTGAGCGACGTAGAGAAGATTAATGTATCGATCGTTAACTTTGAGCCGGACGTAATCGATTGGTATCGCTATACCAATAATCGATCCAAGGTAACTTCCTGGGAGGATATGAAGTCAAGGATATTTGCTCGTTATCGGCCAACTCAAGAGGGGAGTCTTTGCGCCAGATTTTTGACCATTAAACAAGAATGGTCTCTAGCAGAGTACCGCAAGAAATTCAAAGTTTATTTAGCGCCGGTCCTTGTTGTGTTGCCGGAGGACGTGTTGCAGAATACCTTCCTAAATGGACTCAAACCAACGATCCGAGCGGAGGTGGTGAGTCGACAACCTAAAGGGTTGGATGAAATATTAGAACAGGCCCAGTTGATCGAGGATCGCGATTTAGCCCTCAAATTAGCCTAGGAAGAGGAGGCCCAATTAGTGACTCACAGTCACAGTAAGGGAACGGCCCAAACTTATGGTAGAACGATCTTGGGCTAGGGATCCGGTGAAACAAGCAAGACTCCTTTTAGTTCCTCGGAGGGGATGAGTTGGAAAGGAGCAAGCCAAATGAAATCAGTCTCGATACCAGAAAAAAAAGGAGGGTTTTGCAAAGAACCACCGAGGCGATTGTCGAAGGCCGAGCTCCAAGCGAAACGGGAGAAGGGGCTCTGCTTTCGATGTGATGAAAAGTACTCGGCTAACCACTGCTGCAAAAATCGAGACGTTCGGGAATTGAGAGTTATGCTGGTCGGCGAATTTGGTGAAATCGAACTTATACAAGGGGCTGGAGAAGAAATCGATTCACCAGAAGAGGCCCCCGAGTTCAAGCATGCAGAGCTAGTAGACGCAGTGGAACTTGATCTGAAGTCGGTTTTGGGGTTTACTACTCCAAGAACCATGAAGGTACGCGGCAAAGTTGGGGAGAAAGAAGTGGTTGTTCTGATTGATAGCAGAGCCACCCACAACTTTATCTCCCAAAAGCTAGCTGAAGAAATGAAGCTACCAGTGACGGATACGGCAAACTATGGAATTGTTATGGGCAATGGGGTAGCAGTCAAAGGTAAGGGAGTTTGCAAGGAAGTGGCCGTCCACCTTAAGGAAGTTTCCATAGTGGAAGACTTTTTACCCTTAGATTTGGGGAGAGTTGAAGTGGTCCTCGGGATGCAATGGCTTAGAACGATGGGATATATGGAGGTAGATTGGAATGACCTCACTGACGTTTGGCACCGGGAATACTAAAATTACCATTCAAGGTGACCCTTCCTTAACAGTCACGGAGATCTCCTTGAAGTCGATGGCCAAGTTGTGGACAGATCATGATCAGGGATATGTGGTCGAATTCAGGGGACTGAGGGTGGAAGAGGATGATTATGACACCGAATCGGAAATGCAGCAGGATAGTGAGGAGTTGACTCGAGGGGTTACAGAATTATTAGAAGAGTTTGATAAAGTATTCCATCTACCGCAGCAATTGCCCCCGAAGCGACCCGTAGATCATCGGATTGTGCTGAAGGATGAGAGCAAGACAGTAAATGAAAGACCTTACAAATATGCGCACGCCCAGAAGACGGAAATATAGACTTTGATAGGAGAGATGTTGGCTGCGGGAATCATCCGCTCTAGTAACAGTCCATTCTCCAGCCCAGTCCTTCTAGTTAAGAAAAAAGATGGTGGATGGCGGTTTTGCGTAGATTACAGAGCTTTAAATCAAACTACGGTTCCGGACAAATTTCCTATCCCAGTCATTGAAGAACTATTAGACGAACTACATGGTTCCCAAATTTACTCTAAACTGGATCTCAAGTCAGGCTATCATCAAATTAGAATGAGTGAACAAGATATACCCAAAACGGCCTTCAGAACGCACGAGGGACATTACGAATTCTTGGTTATGCCCTTCGGGTTAACCAATGCTCCAGCGACCTTCCAGTCTTTGATGAATCGGGTATTTCGGCCATTCCTGAGGAAGTTTATTCTAGTGTTTTTCGATGACGTACTGGTGTATAGCCCCGACTACGACACACATCTGAAACATCTGGCCATTGTGTTTGAAACTCTCTCCCACAACTCCTTATTCGCAAATCGTACCAAATGTGTTTTCGCCAGAGATCGAGTGAACTATCTGGGACATTGGGTATCAGCAGAAGGGGTGGAGGCAGACCGGGGTAAAATACAGGCAATGTTAGATTGGCCGGTACCTCGGACCGTCAAGGAATTGAATGGATTCCTGGGGCTCACTGGCTACTATAGAAGGTTTGTGTTGAACTACAGTTGGCTAGCGGGACCATTGAATCAGTTGTTAAAGAAAGATGCTTTTCAATGGAGTGAAGACGCCCAACGTGCCTTTGAGCAGCTCAAGCAAGCTATGGTTACTCTTCCCGTGCTCGCTCTGCCCGATTTTTCCTTACCTTTCGTTATTGAGACGGACGCATCGGGAACAGGGGTGGGAGCAGTACTATCTCAGAAGCAGAGACCGATAGCGTATTTCAGCCAGTCCTTATCCGCAAGATCGCGGCTCAAACCGGTGTATGAAAGGGAATTAATGGCCATAGTTTTAGCAGTTCAAAAATGGCGGCATTACCTGTTAGGCCAGAAATTTACAGTCTTGACGGATCAAAGGGCACTTCGACATCTGCTTGAACAAACGGAGGTACAACCCGAATATCAGAAATGGTTCACCAGGTTACTTGGGTATGATTTTGAGATCCGTTATCAACCTGGCTTGTTGAATAAGGCAGCAGATGCTCTGTCTCGAATGCTAGAAAGAGAGCCACCCGAGCAGATTGAAGCCGACATCAATATGCTATCAGTCTCATCCATTATAGATTATGCCACCATTCAGCAAGAAGTGGAACAAGATCCCGAACTGATGAAAATTAGATCAGAGATCGAAGTCGATCCAGCATCCCATCCAAAATTCTCAATACAACAAAACCAACTAAGGTACAAAGACCGGTTAGTCCTCTCGAAGAAATCTTCACTCTTACCTTCTCTCCTTGCTACTTTCCATGATTCAGTGTTGGGGGGTCACTCGGGGTTTCTGAGGACTTATAAGCGAATGACTGGGGAATTGTATTGGAAAGGGATGAAGACGGATGTTAAAAACTTTGTAGAAAAATGTGGAATTTGTCAAAGGAACAAGGCAGATTCGCTATCACCGGCGGGATTATTACAACCTCTACCCACCCCCAATGGAATTTGGGAGGATTTAACGATGGATTTTATTGAAGGGTTACCTCACTCGCAAGGAAAGAATTCTATCTTCGTTATCGTCGATCGCATGAGCAAGTACGCTCACTTCATAGCGCTGCGCCACCCTTTTTCGGCCAAGGATGTTGCAGCTCTCTTCATTAAAGAAGTAGTGAGACTCCATGGTTTTCCGAGAACTATTGTATCGAACCGGGATAAAATTTTTGTTAATAGATTTTGGAATGAGCTCTTCAAGATGCAAGGAACACAACTACGACGGAGCACATCCTTTCATCCTCAAACGGACGGTCAGTCTGAGCGGGTTAATAGATGTCTGGAAAATTACCTCCGTTGTTTTTGTAGTGAGAAACCAACACAGTGGGAACAATGGCTCCATTGGGCAGAATATTGGTACAACACGACCTTTCATGTATCTCTTAACACCACTCCTTTTCAAGCGGTTTACGGCCGACATCCCCCACCACTGCTGTCATATGGAGATAAAAAGACCACAAACAACACTCTTGAACAACTGCTCTTGGACCGTGACAGGGCTTTGATAGCATTAAAAGAAAATTTGCGATTAGCTCAAGACCGAATGAAGAAACACGCAGATAAGAAAAGGAGGGATCTAGAGTTTCAAGTGGGTGATGCAGTCTATCTGAAATTAAGGCCGTATAGGCAGAAATCGATGGCTCATCGGCGTTGTGAGAAACTTTCACCGAAGTATTTCGGTCCTTATGAAGTGTTGGAACGAATTGGAGCCGTAGCATACCGACTCGCATTGCCACCTGAAGCCTCTATCCATGATGTTTTTCATGTTTCACAATTGAAGAAGGTCGTAGCTGCTGACATGATTGTTCAATCTCAACCTCCTTTATTCACACTGGAGTGTGAATGGACGGCAAAACCAATGAGTAGGCTGGGTGTACGATGGAACGAGGATTTGAAGGAAGAACAATGGTTGTTAACTTGGCAAGGAGAGGCCAAATGCGATGCGACTTGGGAGGCAGCACTGTAATCCAAGAACAATTTCCAGATATTCACCTTGAGGACAAGGTGCCTCAACAACCGGGGGGTATTGTGAGACCTCCGATTATTAGCACTTACTTGAGGAGGGGCAAGATAGGAAAGAAAAATGAATAGTCTGTTAGGGGGTGTGGGTCCAGGAATGTTTGTGTGCGTGGTGCAGGTTTTTGTGGGAGGTTATTTAGGGAGTAGGAGGAGAGGAAAGGAGTGGTGGAATTTTGGTTAGATGCAGGTCTAGAGGGGAGGTAGCTCTCTCTAAAAAGCTGGGAGTCTTTTATTTCTTTTGGGGATCATCTATGATGTACTGAAGTTTCCTTTTCAATACTATAGCCACTGTCTATTGCTGAGATATCAATAGAACAGTGTTTCCAAGGGTATTTCGGTGTGTGTGGGTTGTTTGCTTTTGCTATTCTACAGGTAGGAAGACTGGAATCCTCACAGAGAATCACATGGAATAACTGCCACGAAAAGCATGAGAACTTTTAATGAATTGATTGCCACCTATCATCTCATGGACATTCCTTTTTACAGAATGGGAGATTCACATGGTCAAGCTTCCGTGAGAACTCAACTATGACTCTTCTGGACAAGTTTTTGATAACTACAATTGCCTTTTGAAGTTTTGAATCATCTGCCTCACTCGTTTAGAGCCACAAAATGCATAATTAGAGAAAAGATCCTTGAGGTGATAGCAATGGAATACACACACCAGAGACAGATGTAAGCTAGCTTAGGGAGGAGGACGAGAACACTAAATTTGATCTCATCCACATATTTGAAATGGCATCTGGCCAAGAAGCACGGACACTTTGTTCTTGACAAAGTGTCCGTGTCAGACACATGTCGGACACGGATTCGTCTAGACACGCTCCAAACACATGTCTGACATGCAAAATTCGTCTCTTTTTATTATTTTTTTTTATTTTCAAACACGCTGCAACGTTTCCTCTTAAAAAGCCCAATTAAAAGCCAACATAAAGAAAAACAAAGGGCCCAACTGCCCTTTTCTTTTTTATTACAAACCCTAAATCTAATCGCAAGCCTCCTTCCCTGATTCTTTCTTTCTTTCCTTCCCTCCACCTTCGTTCTCCCTCTACTTCCGATCAACTTCACCGCAGCGCCACCAAAAGGTTTTTTTTTTTTTCCTTTATTCACTTTTTTTGTATGGTTAATTTATTTTGAAGTATTACTATGACAATATATACACATATTTTATCTTTATTAAAAAAAATAAAAAATAAAAAATAAAAGTCAATATGTCCATGTCCTACATTTTTAGAAATTGGCGTGTCGTTGTCCATGTCATGTCGTGTCTGATTCCGTGTCTATGACCATGCTTCTTAAGTGTTTGGTCTCAAAATTAATTATGGCAAGAGTGAGATGTTGGGAATTAATATAACATCTGGGCCATACAAGATCTTACTACTATCCATAGTTGCAAAATGGGAGTTTGGCCAGCAACTTATCTGGGCCTTCTTTTGGGTGGCAATTCAAGGAATTCACATTTCTGGCCACCTATCTTTGAGAAAATATAGCACAAATTGCATAATTGAAAATCGAAATACTCCTTCATCTCAAAAGGAGGTAGACACACCCTCATTCAATCAACACTTTCTAATATGCCAATTGACTACCTGGATTCAAAATGCCATCAAAGGTCACCAAATCTGTTAAAAAATTCTTAAGAGACTTCCTACAGGAAGGGCCAAATCTTGAGGGTGGAGTCCACAATGTCAATTGAAAGAAAACCCAACTACCTACATGCATGGGAGGTTTGGAAACTGGCAACATAAAACAGAGGAACAATGCATTACTTGCTAAATGGACATGGAGATTCCTTCATGAAACAAAGGCTCTTTCGCCAAAGGTAATCAAAGTTATGTATTACTATAATGCCAATGAACAAGTATGGCCTTCACCATCATAGAAACATTCTACCAAAGCCCCCTAGAGAGTTATACCAAGCCTAAACAGAACCATTGGCGGCCGCATTAGATGTATTTTGGGAAATGGAATTTCCTTTTGGCATGAGCATTGGCTGAAAATTGGTAGCTTGGCAGAAACTTTCTCCAAGATTTATGGCCTCTCCAACAGACCAGACAAAACCATAGCAGAGGTATGGATTCACGAAACAAATAGTTGGGATTTGAATCTCAGAAGACACCTCAAAAATGATGAAATTACCGAATGGGCCACCCTTGTGCACATTTTATCCTCAGTGAGCCTCAATGAGACGCCGGATGCATGGATACAGCCCATAGATCCCTCTGGAAAATTCACTGTTAAATCATTGATGATGAATTTAGTCCATAGTTTGGGCACCAACAAGAATCCTCCATACACGCCAATAAGGAAGGGGCATATTCTTAAAAGATCAAAGCATTCCCTTTGGGAACTTAGCCATGAAGCAATCAATATGGCTGATAGAATACAGAAAAGAATGCCATACACAGCCCTCTCCAAGCTGGGGCATTATGTGCAGGGAAAATTCAAAAACTCACTGCCATCTTTTTGCTCACTGTCCATTTGCGTGGCTATACTGGAATGAAATGCTAAATGCCTTTGGCTGGGCTAAAGGCATGCCGGACAATACCATGTGCTTTCCAGCACTAATCCTTATGGGCATCCTTTCAAAGGAACAAAAGCAGCTATATGGTTGGCTATGAATAGAGTTTTTCTTAGGAACCTTTGGGGAGAAAGGAACAACCAGGTTTTCAACAATAAGTTTATCTCTTTTGATAGTTTTATGGAAATTGTGCTTTGTAATGCTCTTTATTGGTGTAAATGCTCCTCCTAAAGAGTATAGTGTTTCTACCTTAGTCACTTGTTGGAGGTCTTTTTTGTAATCCACCTATGGTGGCTTGGGTTTTTCCCTATCTTTTTTGTATATCTCATTCATCAATGAAATCACATTAGTTTCCTACTAAAAAAAGGTCATAATTTTTTTTAACAAGAAACGAACTAAAAAATGTCATAACTAATGATTGAACTCTAACCAAGAGCACACAAATAGGACAGAAATCTATTTTGCCTCCATAAACAATACATAACAAATTCAATAATTAAATAAGAATAACAATATTTCATGATCAAATGCTTGTAAAAAAAACCAAGAATATTATGCTCCACAAAGTTTTAAATGATAATAATACTAACCAATTCCATGATTCTTTGTTTCTTTTTTTTCCTTTTGCAGCTTCTTCTCCGTCTCCAAATGATCACCATTGTGCATTTCATCTCCAACCTCAGTCTTGGTCCCATCACTATCATTGCCACCTATATTTTCAGCCACAGCTTCCTCACCCGTTGGGACTTCATTAATGACCTTCTTTTTCTTTTTTTTCTTCTTCTCCTTCTTCCCTTTTTTGCTAGTTTTCATATTCACATCTTGCCCCTCTTCCTTATTGATGCTATCCTCGCCATCTCCCAATCCATCCCCACAGCCATCAATATTGTTTTGCTCACTATCATTGCCCCTCTTGCTAGTTTTGCTGGACTTTGATATCAACTTCTGTTTCACTGTTTCAGGTTTAGGAATCACCAGGCCATACTCAACTTCATCAATCTCCTCAAGCGAAAGAAAACCTACATTGAAATAAGCAAAACCATCACTAAAATGATCAATTGAACATTTAAACCCCCATAAACATCAAATTCTCGTTTAGCATCAATATTATGTGTCACGCCAATAAAAACAAGAATTCAATACTCATCCCAATTATTTCTCAACATTGTTGATAAAAGAAACATAAATAAGACTACAAATTGAAGAATAACTTAACGAGATGAAGCAACATATTCAGAACATGTAACAATCAACAAACGAGATCAGATACAGAAATTTGGAGACTGCAGAGAGAAAAAGCCACAGACCCAACAGAATTAATTTAGTATGCGCACACATATAATGAAAGCTTCCAAAGCAGAGCATACAGACGCACAAACAAATAAGTTCGAACCTCCTTCGAGATCGTTAGAACCAATGAAAGCAGACAAAGGGTCATCGCTAGGGATCGATGACTTCCACGAGAGTGAGTCAAGACGTTCCAATTCTGGGTCTTTCTGGATTCTCTTCCTCTTTGGCCTTCTCTTTTGAGAAGATATGGACTGCATTGGCTCTGCAGCCATGGATGAACTATCGAATACAGCCTTCCGCCCAAGTTTGTCTGCAAAGCAAATTGTCCCTGCCAGTGCTTGTTTCTTGGAAAAACAAAGAGATTACAACTGCAGAGTCTCCGCGGAGAGAGTTGCTGCCATTTAGGAAAGAGATTACAAGTCTAATTAAAAGAGAATTGGATAATGCTATAGATTACTTCGAACTAATTCTCTGATAAATAAAGAAGTGAGATGCTGAAAAATTCATGGTCACACACACAACGTAATTTTCGGCCGAGACCAAAGAGATATACAGATGATCAAAGCTTCAATTGACAGAAATATGCAACAAATTAAAATGGCGGTACACCCACGTCCGAATCGGAACAGCCAAAACACAAACCACGTCCCAATTTGCGGCAAGGATGTTTTTTTTCCGTTGCTACTCGGCTATTGTTATTTAAAAAAATATATATCAAACAATTCCTCCATTCTTTCATTAGACAAGTCCTAATTTGTGCTTTTCAAGTGAGAAGAAAGCCATATATGAGATTGGAAGAATACCAGTAACAACAAGAGAGTAGAAAATCAGTGCAAAACCGCTAGGAGGGAGACTGCAGCGGCACGAGCGAAAGAAAGACGACGGCGGCGACAGCACTGAACGGGAGAGAGGCGGCGGCGACACTGAGCTGCTGGAACGGAGGAGGAGACGACGCGAAGAAGAAGAAGGTGGCGTGGAGCACGTGAGAGGGAGGACGATGGAAGAGTTAGGTTTTTCTCTTTCTTTTGTTTATTTTTATTTTATTTTACAAAGCGTTTCTTTTTGTTTCCCCTTAAAAAAAGTGGGCTGATTTATTGGGGATAAAGTGGATAAATTGGTTTTTTTTTCTCTCTCTCTCTTAAATTTAACGCAATTCAACTTTATGGTAAGTTTCAATTGTGTTCACAAACTTTTAAAAGTACCATTTTAACCCTTAGACTTGTCAAAGTGAGCATAATTTAAGAGTAATTAGATCAAGAGGTCAAGATCAATAGGTCAGAGGTTCGAATCCTCACCCTCAAATATTGTTAAACTCAAATAAAAACTTAGACTTTAAAATTGTTCCAAAAAAAGATCATTAGATATGTTTTCATTAAAATGTTGAATAAAAATTAATCTAAAAGAATGATGAATAAAAATTAACACAACATCTAATGTATACAAATTGAAATACATATATGACATCATTTATAATATTATTATTCTTGTAAATTGACTTGACAAGTGATGTGCAAAAACTAATTTTGTAAATGATATCAATAGATCTTTTAGTTGAAATGGATAGTAAAAATGATCTTAATCTTTTAGGGGTTGTTTGAGGCATGAGTTATAATAATCTAGGTTATAATAGTCTATGGAGTACTATGCACCCCAAACACAAACTAAATAACTTTGCATCATAAACACAAATTATATAACTTCATAAACTATTATAACTCACTCAGTGCCCCAAACAGCCCATTATAGAGTTGACATTTAGTTGTAAATGATGTAATGTACGCTTTCTAATTTTTATAATTAATCGCCAAATCAATTTTGAACGAATTCAAAGTTCAATGGTTAGAATAAAACTTTTGAAAGTCTATGGCATTATTGAAATCTATCCCAAAGTTCACGAGTTTTTTTTTTTGTTTTTGTCTTTTCTAATTTGTATTAATTTTCAATAATATTTTTTAATTGCATTAAACACACTAAAAAATTGATACAACTCCCTCTTTTTCAATAAACGAGGAGAACCAAGTAGGGTAATTAACATCCCAAAAAAAAGCCTTCAACTCCGGAAGAAGAAGAAGCCTGAATAAAAGAATCAGAAGATACTGCCCTAGCCAAATAGTGTGCTAATTTGTTTCCAGACCATGGGCACTTGACAAATTCAATAACTCCAGCCACAAAGGCTAGCACCTGAATCTATTCGACAACATCTTTCAATTTGGAAATATCAAGGCCCTTCGAATCCAAAGCTTTCACGACTTCAAGAGAGTCGATTTCCCCAATCAAAGGATGGTCGGGGTCCTTGTGATGCTTCAAGTAAGAACTCAGTCCTTGTGGGTGGCTTTTGCTTCAAGAATTTTGATTGGCCATTTCCTTTTATAGCTTTGCATCCATGCGCAGATGAGAGAACCCCAAGAGTCACGTATCACCCAACCAATTCCTTCTTTCGACCGCACCTCATTCCACGACACATCTATATAAAGCTTCTAGGCGTTGCACGACGGTGGCCTCCAGACATCTTGACTCGTATGGTTCTCACGTCTCAGTAGAGTAACATTCTCAACCTCACTCCCCTAGCCTACTATCATGTACTTTGGAATCTCTGAAATAATTGACTGCTTATCTGGTTGGGTTGTGCTTTGGGGGTTTTTGTCCATTTGAATCAATTGGTTTCGATGATTCCACAAACACCACAGCACCAAGATTGCTCTATGATGTTCTTCCTTTTGAATGCTTTCCAAAGTCCAATCCCACCAATCCATCGGGCTCCAACCGAACTTGCAACCATTAAAAGAATTACATAAGTTAGGGAGGAAAACAACCCATATACCTCTAACAAACTTGCACTCCCACAAGATATGGTTGGTAGATTCAGCGTGATTCCTGCAGAAAAGACATAGAGGATTAGTGTTTATTCCTTTTTTGATAATATTGGCTTAGTATGAACCGAATGTTGATAAGTTTCCACACACTGATTTTTGCTATGGGAAAAGCATTGATATTCCAAAAGTTCCTCCACTTTTTCCTGGCAGACCTATTATCTAATTCTGAAGCTTCAAGAAACCTCTGAAGATTCGTTGCTAAGTGGTAAGCACTTTTAATCGTGAAGGTTCCATTAGAATTGAGTCCCCAAATAATCTCATCTTTTGCCGAAGGGTTATCGGTTGGAGTATTCAGAACATCTTCAACATCCAAGGTTACAAAGTTCTCCAAAATCTTCTACTCTTTCCAGTTTTCCCTCTTGTCCATAAGCTTTTTCACTTTTTTTCCTTTTAATTCCTCTTTAATCCACACTGGAGCCCGACCACCCTCTCTTTTAATCCAAGGGTCACGATCAATAACAGTTCTACTCCCCGAGCCTATTTTCCATCTATAACCTTTTTTAAATAGTTCTCTTCCCCAGACAATACTCCTTCAGGTTAGAGACGAGTCGTTCCTTAACGGAGCTTCTAAGAAATTTCCATCTTTAAAGTATCGACCCCTTAGTGTTCTAGCTAACAGGCTCTCAGGGTGTCTGATGACCCTTCAGTTTTGCTTGGTCAACATTGTTTGATTAAAAAGGTTATGCTCTTTGAATCTAATTCCTCATCTTTCTTTTCCCCTACATAGCTTTTTCCAACACATCCAACACACCTTATTCTTTTCTTTCGAGGATCCCCACCAAAAGTTTGCACATATCCTATTTAGATCGTCGCATACGCATTTAAGAAGCCGAAAACAACTCATTGTGTAGTTAGGAATGGCTTGCACGATTGACTTTATCAATACCACTTTACCTCCCATTGAGAATAATCTTTCTTTCCAGCTCTGCAACACTTTCCACATTCGCTTCTTAACTTTTGTGAAGATAACATTTTTGTTTCGCCCTGTATGGAAGGGCATCCCCAGGTATTGACCAAGGGAGTTCTTGTACTTGACACCAAGGATGCCTTCTAATTCATCTCACACACCCTTTCTTACATTATTGCTAGTCATGAAAGATGATTTGTCGAAGTTGTTAGCTTTACGAGCTTCAATCATACGACAATATATTTTGATGATAACAAACCTATTAATTACTAATTATTTTAGTGTTTTAAAGTATCCACAGTGTAGAGATTGAAAAGACGATTCCAACGCATTTTGAATCACTCAAATCAGACTTCAAACGAGAAAGTTATGACCAAAAGAAGATTGAAAAAAACTGATATTTAGTAATGACGTGGACGAATAATATTGCGACACGTGGCATTTTGAAATAGCCGTTAGAGGCATTTTAGAATTATTTTTTAATCATTCTTTTGTCATTTTCCTCCCAAGTTTCCTCCACCCTTGATCCACTTAACCTAGATCTAATGGATCAAACTTATTCCTTACAACTCCATTTAAACATCATTTTCTTTCTCATTTCATAACTCTCATCCCCAAAAATTGCTGAAGTTTTCTCTCAAACATTCTCCATTGTTGATCATTCTTCAAAGCTTCATCATTTTCTATTTTTCTTGTGAGAGAATTTTATATGAGAGATTAGATTGTTCCTTTTGAGCTAAAAATTGTAAACCTACTCTTTGTGAGAGTTTCTTTGTGGGTCTTTAAATTATTTCACTATTTCAATTGGGTTTTGTATTAAGGTGTGGTACACCTTGGGATTTTGAGTGAGCGCTTTAATCCTGAACCCGAAAAAGGATTTGTAGTGGTTTAATCCTTGACCCAGTAAAAGGATCGTAGTGGTTTGATCCTGAACCCGTTAAAATGATCGATATAGGTTGGATCCTGAACCTGCAAAAGGATCAGTTGGGGGTTGACTCTTGAACCCTTAAAAATAGTCCAATCAGTTTGGTTCTCACCTGTAAGAGAACCATCGCAATAAAATACCCAAGAAGGAGTCTTGGGGAGTGGAGTAGGGATTTCCGAACCACTATAAAAAATTTCGGTGTTATCTCTTCCTCTATATTCTTTTAAATTTTCGTTGCTTAATATTTTTGTGAGTAGATTGCATGCTTAGGAAAATTGTTCTATATTTCTAGAATTTTTTAGGGTGTTTATTTTGATTAGTTTGGATTACATTATTTTAGTTTAATTCTTTAAAAAAGTTTTAATTTTTTTAAGCAACCATATTCACCCCTCTCTAGTGTTGCCATACGATCCTATAGAAGTTGGCAGACTAGCTAGACACAAGTTCGTAAATATTGAGAATCTCCTAGATCTTTGTACAGGCTCCTCGGGGAGCTCTGAAGAAGAGCAAGCTATCATCTGCGAAAAATAAGTGTGTGAGAGAGGGGCATAATTTATTAATACGAAAACCTTTAAGATTAAGTAAAGATTCTTCCCTATTGAGAAGGGACCATAGACCTTCAGCACAGAAAAGGAAAACGTACGGGGAAAAAGGATCTCCTTAACGAAGCACTCCTAGGGCTCAAACTCCTCTTGCGGACTTCCATTGATTAAAATCGTGTAGCTCACTTACTCGAAGCAGTTCATGACATGTTTTATCCATTTGCTTTCAAAGCTCATTTTGTTAAGCAACCTCCTGATGAAGATCCATTCGACTCTATCGTAGGCTTTACTCATATCCAGCTTCATTACAATTGTACCCTCATTTCCTCTTCTTTTGTTGTTGATAGCATGAATACATTCAAAGCCTATCATGACATTGTCAGTTATAAGTCTTCCAGGTACAAAAATGGATTAAGACAACGATATTAAACCATTGAGGATTTTCTTTAGCCTATTAGCCAACACTTTTGCTATGATTTCGTACATGACATTGCAAAGAATAATAGGCCTGAAATCTTTCATATGTTGTGGGTTTTTAACCTTTTGAATAAGAGTTATTAGAGTTTTGTTGAGCGAACCCGCATTTACTCATTCATTCATAATTCTCATGCACACTTTAATAGTATCCTCACCCACTATCTCCCAGTAACTTTGATAGAAAATGGCATGGGCTCCGCCTAGACATGGAGCTTTTGAAGGATTCATACCTTTTAAAGCTTCAAATATCTCATATATGGTGTACACTTTCGTTAATTCCCTATTATGCGTTGTTGTTCCCTTCAAGGGAATACCTTCCAGAACTCTGTCAATTGCCTCCATACTGGGCTTGGACAATGTGAACAAACCCCTAAAATACCTGGTAGCCATATGGGCTATGTTCGCCTTCCTCCTTCCTCTCTCATTAAATATTCCTTCAATCATGTTACGCTTTTTCCTTGAAGAGACCTTGTGGTACCCCCCACTTTAGTCAGTCTTCTCTCAACCTCAATCTCCAGTACTTTTCTTCTTCTTCGAGTAGATTCTCAAGCTCAAGTTCAGCATTGATTATGGTATTCTCATTTACCCCATTACAGCTTCTAGTTATCCCTTATATCTCATTATCCTTTCTTGTAATCGTTTTTCTAATCGACCCATTCAGTCTCACTTTGTTCCAATGAAATAGCTTTTTAATGCTTTTTTGAATATCCTCGGAGAAACCTTTCACCTCACACTCTCTTCCATTATGCCAAGATTCTTTTAGGACATCTTTGCACTCATCGAATTTAGCCTAGGATTCTTCAAACTTGTAAGGTTTATTCCTTTTATTCTGTTTCTGGAAGTGCTCTCGTCTAGTCAGAGTAACCAAGATAGGCCTATGGTCTGAAGCATGAAAATTTAGGTGCTCCACTTGAATCTTCTTGAAGCTTGCTGCCTAGCAGAATGTATGCAATTTTAGAATAGAAACACCCTAAATGTGCAAGTATACACAGTCTAATGCAGCAAGTGATAAGTATATTTATATCGTTCTCCTCAAGGATTAGACCATGAATTTTACCAAGTTTGAGCTTACTTTTAGTGATAAAAGGGGTAACCAAACAAAAAACAACATTCAATGGGGTTTTTAAAGAAATCAAACAAGCCTAACTTAACCAATAACAAGCTTAAAATAACAATCAAAAGAGCTAAAACAAGTAATAGCAGGTGAAATTACTTAGAGTTAAAAGCAAGCTTGGATTAGGGGTTTCTTATACTGTTTCGAGGACTCAATGTTGTAGCAAAACTTATGCTAAATCACACCACACAGCATTCCAACACAGAATCTTCCCAGATTTCCTTAAATTGTATCTAAATTCCCATTTAAACTACCCAAAATAAGCCCATTACTTGTGTGCACTAAGTGGGTGATTATCTTTAGCCTACCCATTTCACTACAAGCTTAACTTGTAATCAGTCTTAGTGAGAATTGAAGCAATCAATTTTCTATTCTTCTTCCCAAAAGTCAAGAAACCAGTAGATGAAAAAGGTTGGCCAAACCTAATTCATCTTAAACATTAAAAGCACTTCAAATCAGTGTTCAACAGCATAAAACCACATAGCTTGAACCTCTCTACAATATAAAAGTTCCCTAATCCTTGCCTTAAACTAATTAGTTCATAATAACAAAAATAAAACTCCTAAAAGCTACTGGAAACTCCATTACAGCAATCAAGAAGAATGGAAAAACAGTAAAAGGAAGAAAACAATAAGAAGAGAAGAGAATTTATCAGGTGAAAAGTTTCTAAAGGACTTTTCCTTATTCCTCAGCTCATTTCCCCAAGTAGACAGCTTATTTTTTAGCCTTTCCTCTTCCCCTTTTCGTAAAAGCTTCCTTTTCCAGCCTATCCTTTTAATTCCCATCAGCCAAGCTTAAAATACCTCATCATTTTCATCAAAATCAGGGCTGAATAGACAGGGAATAAAATATGGCAGCATTCTATTGGTCCACGTTTTTCCAGCTTGGCTAAAATTGGACAGCTCAATTAATGAGAATCCTTGCACGTGTGAGATTTGGAGTTGTACTGAGATAGATTGTTGCAGCATTTCAGCTCAGAAAGCTTCACTGTACTCATTTCTCTATTCATTAATTCTGCTCTTACCTAAAATACAAATTGCAACAAATCAGCTCATAAATTGCAAGAATCCAAACATTAATCAAGGTTTCCTCAATATTTAGCCAAATAAGCAATAAAACACTAAATTAGGGACTTAAGTAACCAAAAAACTACCAAAATACCTCAAACAAGCAAGGTTTAGCAAGAGAATTCAAGTAAAAATAACTCTTCTATAAAGAGTTATCAAAGCTATATCTCATTTTCTCCTTAATTAAATACATATCCAATCTCTCCCAAATATTGTTTCTCGAGTTTGGGCTCATTCTCCACGTAAAGGCACTTCCTTTAAACCTGGGGTCCTCCAGATTACAAGAATTAATCACCTCGCGAAAAACCTCTATCTGACTCCTACTTCTCCTCCCCCCCCCCCCTCCCTTTTTCTCTTTGTAAAACATAATTTCATTGAAATCTCTCTCCCCCCCCCCCCCCCCCCTTCCCCCAACTATCCAAGGGGAATCCCCTACTTTGCTAAGCTTTTCCAGAATTTTCCAAGAGTCCTTTCTTTTAGTTGTTACCAGGTTGCCATAAAAACCTCGTAAATCTCCACCTACTTCTTTAAGTTTTTAATCGAAATGTCGATATGCCCTATTGAATAAGAGTTAATCTGCACATTTGTCTCAGCTTCTTCCTCAGTTAGGAACAATAAAGTTGCCACCATAATTCAATTCCATCTTTAACTTCGCCAAACTAGTTTCCCCACACTTTGTCTCCGACATAAAAACCAAACAGGGATTATTTTTGCGAACCTCATGTCGCAGAGCATGGAACGTTCGAGGGTTCCCCAGCCCCCGGCATTCCAACACAAGATTTTCATGGCGTCCGGCGGGGCTGATTATCAGCCTTCGTTGATATCCATCTGACTTGTTCAAAGTAATTTTCACAAAATCTTTTCACTTTCTATTAGGACTCTCCCATCGCTGATCAATGTTTCCTACCTATTTGGCTATCCACATTTGTTTTTTCCTTTCTATTCCTTGGATTGGCTCTTGCAATTCTTTTCCATTTATTTCTCTGAGTTTTTAATTGTTATATCTTTGTTTTTTGTGGGCTGTCAATTTTTTGAGTTTTACTCTTCCCCTTTTTTTTTGTCTGTTATTCCTTGACCGGCATCAGTAAAACCATTTTGCATTGACTCAATATCTCTGTTCTTGGACTGTATGTTTTCTAGCTGTTGGATATTTATAAAAAAAAAAAAAAAAAAAAAAAAAAAAAAAAAAAAAGAGTCCTCAAGCCCAATACTGTGGAGGCTCTTTGGTCCAATATCTAGCCTAATTTCCTTCATAATTTCCTTTTCCTTACTTTTGTCTTTTTCTCCAACGTTAACCTGACACTACGTGGGAAAAGTTTGAACTATCGGCCTAGCCTCTTCCTTAAAATTTAGCGTCATGTCCTTTTCTAATCCATCCTTTGTGGGTCCCCTAATGTAACATCACAGTACACTTTGCTCTTGGGATTTTCTGCCAAAACAGTAGCTTTATTCACCGGTTTTCTTTCCAACCTTCTTCTCCTTTTCCTATCCACCTTAATGTAGATCTTCTTAGCTCTTTCTGCTCTGCCCACTCAGTTTCGCTGAGAAATTCCTTTCATAGCTCCCAAAATTGTAACCTTCCCTCTTGTAGTTCCCCATCCTCTTCGTTCTACCGTCGTGTCTTCCTCTTCTTCCTTTGTATCTATTTTTTCCATAGTTTGACTCTCTCAACCAGTCTCCATATTGTAGTTCCTTTTATTGATCCGTTGAAGGGTCTTCACATTCTTTGAGGGCATGTCCCAGCCTTCCACACCCATAACAAAAGTCTTCTCATAAGTTACTGGTGTCCACCCTTCTTCTGCCATTGATCTAATTTTAATATTGGCAACTCTTTTCAGAGGTCTAGTGACATATATCCTTACTTTTATGCTAAAAAACTTCTCTTGGATTTGCCCTCCCTTATCTAAATCCACCTTCTCAACAACTTCAATTTTATTACCAAGAGTTATCGCCTTTGTCCTGGTAAAACACACTAAAGGTGCATCGTGAAAATGTATCCAGAATGATGTGTACCTAAACTCTATCGATGACAGCTTGCTTGTGCCCTTTGGTTTTTCGAATAGAATGATGGCTTTGTCGTATATCCAGGGACCTCTTTCTATTACTTTTTTATTTTCTTTGTTATTCCTGAATTTACATAGGAACATGTTTCTTCCCGCTACCTTGATTTCCACATTCTCTTCTAACCCCCAGATCTTTAGAATCATAACTTTGAATATATCTGCTACTATAGCTTTTTCCGTCAGGATTTTGCACTCTAAGGTATGTTCCAAGTATTTGTCTGCTCTGTCGATTTCATCATCTTCCACATCTATTACCTCCTCTTTGTCTTCTTCTGTGAGCTTCAGATTTTGTAGTCTTCTGTAGAAACTTGATTCTTCCATCTTGATAGAAGCCTCCAAGATCACTAAGGATCCCTTACCACAAACCCATGGTTGCCCTTTTGCTCATAATCGTCCTTTCCACAGAGAGAGTCGAGAGCCCCTTTCTCACATTTGAATTATTTTCAATAATATGTTAATTTAATTGCTTTTTAAAAATTAATTGACGATAAGAGATAAACTTTCTCTCCTCATTTTGTCCCTCTCACTTTTTTCCGTTTGTAATTGTTTTCTTTTTCATTTATTATTTTAGTTTTCTTAAATGAAATAAATATCGAGATGAAGATGAATTGTATATTTTCATTATGTAATTTAATTTTAGCTCAATATACCAAATGACTAGTAATTCTAATTTGGTAATCGTTTAAATTTTAATATTTTACACTTAATAGTCCTTATATATTTGTACTATTTCATATAACATATTTTATTGTTTTAGTTTTTTTTCTTAAAATACTACAACATTTTCCTTATTAAAAAAATAATATACTTTATTTTTAAAAACAATTATCATAACAATTTGATTCAACTATATATATATATTTTTTATGTTTTATTGAATAATTTTAAAACCTTGCCATCAAATATTATTTTAAAACATTATAAACTTGTGCATTGCATGCAATTCTAACTAATCATAAGGGAGAAAAAAAAAAGAGATAATTTCTATTTTCAAAATAAGTTTTTTTACTTAACGCTAGTGTCTTTTTATATCAGAAAAATATTATTATGTTTGACCTTTTTTTCATCTCCCATCTTTTTCTCTTTTTTTTCTTCAGACTCTCGCTTCTCACAATCTCTCCCCCTTTTCTCACTTTTTTTCACTATGGGGTTGTTTGGCCCATTGATCGAACTGAAACGTGGGGCTTAAAGAAAATATTTGTAAATTAAAACAAAGCTCCAGTTCAGTGCAAGTGCACACTGTCGATGCAAGCAATATAAAACTGAAAGTATTCCAGAGTATCGATCCCACAGGGAACGGATACAACAAAATTCAAATGATAGCGAAGACGTTTTCAAATTGCAATTTCGGTAACCAAGGTTATAAAAATAAGTGGGATGATTTTTGTTGTTTTCGAAAAGAAGAAATAAAAATGATAAAGAGGGATTCAAATATGCTTTTGCTCTATTGAAAGAAATTGCGGCCTAATTGCAATTGCAATCCTTTGACTCAATACTTAAGCTTTGTAAACCGAATTCAACATCTATTCGACCTTCTATGAAGTATCTTTAGGAGGCTAAACGATTAAACCGATATTTCTATGGCTAATACGAACTTAGTTAATTTTGAAACACAATTCTTTTGGTTTTAAAGGTTTTGCCCTATGTCTAGGGTCAAAAACAAATTCCTATGTCTAGGCTATTTTCCTTTATTGCTTTTATGAAAACCCAATTTTTATCTAACCTTTTCAGCATTAGACTCAAATTGTTGTATACTAATCTAGGTGATCAATCTAAACTAGTAATGAAAATTTCAATCAATAAAAGCAAACAATGCTATAAGATTAAGCAAAGTTGCTCTTACATATTAGGCCTTTATTCCTTTCTCTAGGGCATTCACATGCTTGAATCCCAAAGAAAGACTTAGCTCATAATTAAAAGAACGAAAAACAATGAATGAAAAGAATTAAAGTGCATAACTAAAATAGAAGCAATATGTGATAAAAATTTCAGAGTTAATAAATAATTGAATAACAACTTAATAATAAGGAAAGAACAACTAAAATTCCATTAATCGAAATAAATTCAGAAACTATTTGGTCTCGTAAACAAAAGGAAAGAACAAAACAGTAGCTAAAAGCTTGAAATTACAGCAACAATTAAATTCCTAAAACTGAAGCAAATAAACAGAAAATAAATTCTAAGAACGGGAAGAACACAGCCCCTTTTCCGCTTCTTATTCAATCGACTCAACTCCACTTTTTTCAAAGGGAATTGAGCCTTCACTTCCTTCAATTTTCATTGAGGAATGATTGAATTTCGAAGTTGAAAGGGGCTAGAAAACAGAAGAAAAACAGCAGCAAACAGAAATAAAAACAGCAGAAAATTGACAGCAGAAATTTGACAGCTGAAAATCGTGGACAGCAGCAACTGTGGCCGAAAATGGCAGAAAACTGATTCCCCTCTTGAGGCTTCTTCTCCAATATTTATAGATGAATGGGGCTAGGGTTTCCTTCTTGAATGAGGCACAATTATGGCTAAAATCTCAGCTAAAATCGTGAAGCCAATATCTCACAAAATTCCTAGATTTTAGGAGATTTGTAGATTTTCCTTTAATTTTCAGATCTATCAAAATTGCAATTGCAATGCAATTGCATTTCTATTGCATTCTTCAAATTCCTGCACAAAAACATCAAGTAAGTGTGTTTTCATTTTCTTTTGCTTTATTTTCTCCATTTACTTAATTTAAAAGGCTTCCAACAATAATTCAATTTAAACCAACTATTTGCTAGCCTTTTTATCTAATAACACATATAAAATAACAAGAATAACTAAGTATAAAGGCCAAATAATTCTCATAAATGAGAATTATCACACCCCCAAACTTGAGTTATTGCTTGTCCTCAAGCAATTGCAAAATAAATAGAGACAACAACACAAGCCAAAGCAGAATAATTCTTTTGAAAAATACGCCTCTCAAGGGAGGTCTCATGCTCATAACACTTTAACTTTACTTGGATGCTTCCACTACATGCAACCTCAATGTCTCCCTTGTCTAAACAAAACACTTTCATCTCACAATCTCACCTTGGATTCATACTACCTATTACCTTTAGTCAAGTTTTACTTAGTTGCTAACAAGCTAACTTTTGTAATATGGACATGGACATGTGTGCATATTGTTACTTTGTATGAATTTGTATCTTTAAACTTTTTTAAACCTATTTTTGTATCTCCCTAGTGAAGGGAATAATCTAATTAAACCCAAGCGGAAGCATAGAAATTGTCTTTGATTTATTTAGAATTAAACTAAAATACAAGGGTTAAGCAATAAATACCTTCCAAATATGGAGATTCTTCTAGTGGGTCTTTATCTCTTCCACAAAGTCTTTCTGGTTATGACTCGAACATGTGACCAAAGCTTGTGGGAGCCTCTTGAAAGAAAATTCACAAGGGATTAAAGAGAAAGAGGTCTAGAGAGAATGCTCTAATTCTCTCTATTGAGGAGATGTGTGTTGTGAAGAATGCACAATGACTCACTCATAGGGTCCTATTTATAGTGGTCTAGGGAAAATAATTAAATAATATATTTTAATATCTAATATATTAAAATATATTTATCTAACCAATTTGAATCTTATTCAAACCGTTTAAAATTCTCCTGCGACATCTATTTCCTAATTTGAATCATTCAAATTTAATAAATATCTTTTATTTAATGTATCTAATATACATTAATTATTTTAATATTTAATGTATCAAATACAATAAATATATTTTCCTCTGTTATATTTAATATATCTAATATATTAAATATTAATTTGAACACTTCAAATTAAATATTAAATTTGAACATTTCAAATTTTAATATTTAATGTATTAAATACAATAAATATATTTTCCTCTTTTATATTTAATATATTAAATATTAATTTGAACACTTCAAATTAAATATTAAATTTGAACATTTCAAAAATTTTCTTTAAACTAAATTGATCTTTTAGTGTTACTATGAGCTAGTAAGAGAACCTTATGGACCTACAGATTATAAGCTCCAATGATACATAATTAATTAATTAATTTTTATTTATTAACTATAGGTCACTCCACTATAGACCTAGAGTTGCACTCTTATGCACTGTAGGACAAGTTGTGTCCATAGATATAATCATTACATGCAAGTCGATCCTTCACGAGTTGTTCGTAATTACAGCTGGGTCAAAAGTCCGTTTTACCCCTATAATTACATCTTGCACCTTAAGTACCATTGATCCTATAATGAACAATTTGTTTATAATCTAATTATAAACTAAGCCCCTCTCGGGCAAGTGAGAGGGTGGGGCCCCATTGTTCAAGTCCCGAACTCAGCACTTAAGGGAACTACTCATCTACGTACCCTATATGGGAATGAATGAATTTCATCTTGTTAGATTATGTTCCTAGCTCCCTATTTGGTCAAGTCCCCAAAATGGTAGGCATATTGAATTGGATACAAAAGCTACTCTCACCCATGCAAATCAAAGGACAAACCCTCACATGCAGGAGTTCATAACTCAATCAGGATTAAGATCGAGTCGCATATGATCATCCTGATGAAATATTAATCTTCTCAATTAAGAGAGATTAAATATTTTGTGGTCCAGTCTTATACAAACTCATTGTATAAGATACCCCTACTCACATGTCTCCACATGAATGATTTTGATCAAATCATTTGTAACTATTACAAAGTGGGTCGTATCAATAGTGTTACTAGGATAAGGCACCCAACCTTATCCATATACTATGACTCTTGAGGTTATTTCTTGAACACGATCCTCCTGTATGTCAACCACATACTGTTCAAGATTACACTAATAATCTTAGATTTTTCATATAATGGATAATATTATATTGCAAATAAAATAATCAAAATTATTATTAATTATTAAATAATTAATTAATTACGAGGCTTTAGGGCATAAATCCCAACACCTGGGACGTGGGTTTTACTAGTGTTAAAGTAAAATATTATTTTCTATTTTGGCTCAATATCTAAGTTTGGCAAAATATGGATTTTCCAAACTTGGTATAAGTAGTACACTTTATAAAATATTATGTTTGGCAATCAATTGTTAAAACATGTAGGATAGTATGTAGTTGAAAAGCGATCCAAAATTTGTGCTTGTACGGTTTGTAATGAACATATGTAATACTTGGTTTATAGAAAAAAATGTATAATGGGTTCCAAACAAAGTTTATCTAAATATAATTTTCAATGTTTGTAATTGAAAAAAGTAGGGTTTTTAAAAAATGGTACAAATATTTGTCTCCTAAAGTTGATTACAAAGGCACAACATTCTTTTTTCTCACTCACGTCCATTATGTCAGAATCCAAACCAAAATCTTATTTTGCAAAAACAAAGTTCCTTACAATTGTGTAATTTTTTTGGCACAAACCTAATTTTTTTCCCCCAAAAGTAATGTTTTTTTTTAAAAATGTCACAGGCCCAAACATCACCAAATCTAATGGTTGTAAAAAAGAAGACATGCTTACAATTGTTTATTTTTTTAGCACAAACCTAATTTTTTTTGTACAAAAGTAATGTTTTTTTAAAATGACACAACTCCAAACATTACCAACTCTAATGGTTGTAAAAAAAAAAAGACTTGTTTACAAATGTTTTTTGTTAAAGGACATAAACCTCACCAATTTTTCTTTCACAAAAGCAATGGTCCTTACTTTTGTTAAATGTCTGATCGAACTGAAACGTGGGGGCTTTAAGAAAATATTTTTAGTTTTAAAATAAAGCTCTAGTCCAGTGCAAGTGCACACTGTCGATGCAAGTAATATAAACTTGGAAGTACTCCAAAGTATCGATCCCACAAGGAATGGATATAACAAAATTCAAAAGATAGCAAAAATTGTTCTCAAATTGCAATTTCGATAACTAAAGTTATAAAAATATGGAGAGGTATTTTTGCTGATGAAAATAATTGAAAAATCAATAAGAATGATAAAGGGAATTCAAGTTGCTCATGCCCCTTTGGAAAGAAATGCAACTAAAATCGTAGCTAACACAAGAAAACTAAGTAAACTGAATTCGACTCCTATTCAATTTTGCTTCAAAAATTTTAGGAGGCTAAGTGATTAAACCTATATTTCTATGGCTAATCTAACTTATATAATTTTATGCACAATTCTAGTGGTTTTGAAGTCTTGCCCTATGTCTAGGGTCGATGTTCATGACTTATTTCTAAGTATTTTCCTCCATTACTTTTGTGACATTCACCTTCCCTTAACCCATTTGGTATTAAGTTCAAGCTTGACAAGCAACACTAGTTAGCTGGCTAGGTTTACCTAACGTTAATTCAACAAAAACAAACAAAGTTTCAAGTATTAACTAGAATGTTTGTGCTTTTAAGCTTTACATATTTCCTATAGGACATTCACGAACTTGAACCCCTAAAGGAAAATTAGCTCATCGTTGAAAAAGTGAAAAACAAAGCTTTAAAGTAATAAAAATACATAACTAAGAATGAGAGAAATAATAGATAAAATTCCCTAATGTAAAAATGAAAATAACTTAACCACAACTTAAAGAACATAAACTATAATAAAACTTTAGTAAAAAAAATTAATTCGAACAAGCTGGAAATTTTATTAAGAATTAAGAACTCAATGCCAAAAATACAATGAAACTTAAACAACTAACTTGAATCTTGAAATACAACTGAATGAATGAAAATACAACAGAAACTAAGTTCCTAAAACAAAAGCAAATAACTTAAATAAAACAGAAAATAAATTCTAAAAAACATAAGAACATAACCCATTTTTTACTTCTTACTCAATCGACTTAACTCCACTTTTTTCAAAGGGAATTGAGCTTTCACTTCCTTCAACTTTCATTGAGGAAGGATTGAGTTTCGAAGTTGAAAGAGGCTGGAAAATAGAAAAAAGCAAAAAAAAACATTTTTTTTTGCGTGAGAAAAACCCGCACACCATTGCCTCTGTTTCTTCCTTCTTTTATATGCTTTATGGGCTAGGGTTTCTATATTTGTTCATGTGCAACTTGGGTCAACTTGCCTTGCTGAATTCGTAGAGAAGAATGACATAAAATCCCAAAAATTACGCTAATCCCGTGTTTAGTGCGTTTTTCAGATTTTTGTAGAAATGCAATTGCATTTCTGTTGCATTCTTCAAAATTTTGCACAAAAACATCAAGTAAGTGTGGTTTTCACTGACTTTTGCTTTATTTTCTCCATTTACTTAATTTAAAAGGCTTCCAATAATAATTCAATTTAAACCAACTTTTTGCTAGCCTTTTTATCTAATAACACACATACAAAAACAAAATAACTAAGTATAAAGGCCAAATAATCCTCATAAATATGAATTATCAATGTCACAAGGCTAAATATTACGAAATCACATTGTTCTTAAAAAAAATAAACCTCACTAATTTTTATTTCACCAAAGTAATTATTTTTTGAAAATGTCACAAGTCCAAACATTGCCAACTCACAATTTTTGAAAAAAATAATACTTTGCATGTAAATGTTTTTTTTAGATGGCATAAACCTTACCAAACTCTTTCTCTGACAAAAGTAATTATTTTTCTAAAATGTCATAAGTCCAAACATTGCCAACTCATAATTTTTGTAAAAAACAATACTTGTTTACAAATATTTTTTTTTAGATGGCATATACCTCACTAACCTTTTTCTTTGACAAAAGTAATTATTTTTTTTAAAGTGTCACAAGTCCAAACATTGTCATCCATTTTTCTTTGTAAACAAATAAGGATTCCTTATTTATATATTTTTTATGCTCTAAAATGTCAAAAGTTCAAACTATACCTTTTTCAAAACACCACCCTAGTCTAATATTGGAAAGTATGCTTGTTTTTACATTCAGATTTCACTTAGCTAAAGGAAATAGTGGAAAAAAAAATGCACTAACCTAGGATTCATAACACTGCACTCAAAACACATCTTTCTGATTCCCAGGGTTTAGAACACTACACTTCAAATACAACTTTATGATTCCCAAGCTTCAAAACACAACACTCCAACACACAATTTTCTTATTCCCATGCTTTAGAATCCCTCCAGAACAAAAACCTCCGAGGGTTCTGATTCCCAAGGTTCTGATTTCGAAACCATGGACCCAACAACCCCTAAAAGTTTAAGAACATATTAGGCACAAAATTGAAATTCTAAGTACTTATTTAGTATAAAGATGTATTAGTCACAAAATTGAAAGTTTAAGAACCTATTAGAACTTTTTTCAAAGTTCATGGACAATATAGACATAAACCTGAAAGTTCATATACTAAACTTGTAATTTAACTTTATATGAATTTGTGCCCTAAAGTAAATTCATGGATTGCCACTGCTCATGAGATTAGTAGTTGCATGTAGCCTTAATTGAACCCTCACATATATCAACAAAAGTACGACATTAGGAACATTTTAAGAGACTCACATATATCAACAAAAGTACAACATTAGGAACATTTTAAGAGATTCAATGAAAATTATAAGACTAAATTAAAACTTTTTTTTTTCATTTTAAATTAAAACTAAATAATTGATTAAATTAAAACTTAAAAAATATACATGTCTGTCAATCTGAGCATAACTTATTAGATAAGATGCCAATTATTATTCTAAAGGTCGATGGTTCGATTTCCTACCCCATAGGGATTTTTTTCCCGTAGGGACCCGCCCCGTTAATCTACTAAAAACATGCGGGCTTAGTATAAAACTGTTAATTAGAAAAAGTCCTCAATGTAGTGCAAGTGCACACTATCAAATAAGTAGTAAATGGAAATCTTCCAAGTATCGAATCTCATGAGAATATATATAAGAAAATTCAAAAAGTGACAAAGATGTTCACATAAAGTAACATCGATAACCAATACAAATAGATTGGGAAGGTTGTATACTTACTAAAAAACAACGATAAAAAGATGAGATTCAAACATGCTTTTGCCCTTTCAAATAGAATTGTGGCCTACTGTGCAATTGCAATCTTGACTTCATACCAAAGCAATGTAAACCGAGTTAAACTTCTATTCAACCTTATTTGAAAGATCTTTAGAAGCCTAAGCGATTAATCAATATGCCTATGACTAATACGAACTTGGTTAAATAAAAACACAACCCTTTTGGTCTTAGAGGCTTTGCCCTATGTCTAGGGTAAAAAACAAAGACTTATTTCTAAGCTCTTTTTCTATATTGCTTTTATGAAAACGAAATCTTATATAACCTTTTTAGTATTAAACTCGATTTTTGTATGTTAACCTGGGTGATCAATCTAGACTCACAATAAGAAATTAAATCAATAAAAGCAAACAATCCTATGGTTTTAAGCAAAGTTATTTTTTTACATATTAGACCTTGCTTCCTTTCTCTACGACATCCACATATTCGAATCTCAAAGATATATTTAGCTCATAGTGAGAGAAAAAAAATAACGGTACTTGAAATAAAGAAGAATTCATATTAAACTTGAAAGGAAATACAACTTGTTCAACAACAAGAATCAAAACTAAACTACAAATAAGTAAATAAGCTTGCTGGAAATTAAACTTGAATGGAAAATTTTATTAAATCAAATACTGCAAATTAAAAACGAAGTACAAAGAACTTAAGTATGAAATTACATAAGCAAAACCAAAACTAAAGGCATTACAAAAATGAACTTAAAATTGGAAACAAAGAAGAACTAACATAAACTAAAGTACATAAACGATACAAAAACTGAAAATAAAAGAGAAAGTTGAGACTCGAAGAAGGAACTCTGAACTAGTCTCGATCTAACCTGATTCAACCTTTGTCAATGAGAATTGGGTTGTAATAGTCCAAGACTTTCGAATGGACTGGATCAATACAAGTCCAGCGAATACTCCTTGAATCGACCAACAAAACTGTAAAGAGCATAACATTGGCGTGGAAAACAAATCTCTCTCTTTGTGATGTGTTTCTCCTTTATTTATAGCCTCAAACAACTAGGGTTTGCATGAAATACGTCAAAGGAATGATTCGAACCCTCAGAGCCTAGAATCGTGGAGAAAATCTTCGAAATATCTCTAAAATTTTGTTGGTCGATTCAAGGAGTATTCGAGCTGTTTTTGCACATAATCACCAAAAATCAGTATATATATATATATATATATATATATATATATATATATATATATATATATATATATATGCACTAGTCAAGAAACACGTGCAATGCACATGAAGTCTTGTAGTTTTAATTAAAAAATAGTAGCTTTTCTTAGCATGTAATAAATAAATATTATATAGTTTTATTTCAATTATCATAAAATTTTAGAATAATGTAACAATTTTTATTTTAATGTTTTCATATCATCGTCTTTTCATAAAAAAATATCTATACACAGTGAAAAATTGTGCTAGCAATTAATTTATCGAACAATATGTTAATATTTTGATATTGTAATATAGATGTTGCAACAATTTTTAATTTAATGTTTTCACATAGCTACGGTCTAGGTCACTAGCTCCCATACACAAAATGATGCACCGCTTCGTCGTGTAAGGATTAAATTCTCTCAATGAACATCTCAACCCATATAGTTGCAACTATTCAAAGAGAATGACAAAATAGACATTTAAAACAATTTGAAGGACAAAATAGGCAGACAAAGATTCTCATTCATAGGCCACTGTTAGATTGTGATGTTTCACATCTATGGTCTAGATCACACCTATACGCGAAAAGGATGCACCGCTTCATTTTGTACCCACTTCTATTGGGTTAAATTCTCTCAACGAACATCTTGACACTAATTGTTACAACTATTTGAAGAGATTGACAAAATGGAATATGTTAAGGGCAAAATAGGAAGGCAAATATTCTATTTCATAGTTCATTGTTAGATCATGATGATTCACATCTATGACCTAGATCACACCCATACACAGAAGGATGCACCGCGTTATCATGTAACCACTTCAATTGGATTAAAATTTGTCCTTAACTCGCATAGTTGCAACTATTTGAAGAGAAGGACAAAATGAAAATTTAAAAAAAAAATTGAAGGACAAAATAGGAAGACACAAGATTCTCCTCCATAGCCTATTGTGAGATCGTGATGTTTCACCATTATAGTATAGATCCCACATATAAGTGAAAGGATGCATTGCTTCGTCGTGTAATCACTTATATTGGAGTAATGATCTCAACAAACATCTCGACCCAAGAGTTGTAACTATTCAAAGAGAAGGACAAAATGAGAATTTATTAAAATTTCAAGGTCAAAATAGGAAGACAAAGATTCTCCTTCACAACCCACCATTAGATTGTGTCGTTTCACATCAACAATCTAGATCACACTCATACACAAAGCACCGCTTCGTCATGTAACCACTTTTGGATTAAATTTTTTCAAGACACCTCAACTCGAATAATTGCAACTATTCGAAGAGAATGACAAAATAGGAATTTATGCAAATTTTAAATGCAAAATAAGAAGACAAATATTTCTCCTTCATAGCTCTATTTAGGGATTTTATAATTTAATTCAAAGTAACTAAAAAGTGTTAGTTTTTGTATAAAGTTCATTTGTGTCATACATAAATATTACTCGAACCTTCTTTTAATCCCCATAAAATTAATGAAAAATAAATAAATAAAAAATATATATTTTAAAAATTACAATTATATATATCTTGTATTGGGTTAATTTGAAAAGTAATCTAAAATTTTAAGTAAAATTTCAAAATTTAAAATAAAATTTAATTGTATTTTGAAATTAGTTATTTATAACTATATTTTTTGTTTATTCACGAACGGTAAATTTTATTTGTAAAAATTAGATTTCATTTCATATTAGATTTCTTTTTTACTTTAATTGAGTTGTGATGGCTTTTCAAACTCAGCATGACTTTTACAACTCTTTTAGATTGTTTTGAAAATTGCTAATTAATTAATTAGAATGCAATTTTTATTTTAATTGTAGTTTAAATTAAATTATTAATGACTAATAAAACTGAGAGTAAAATAGACATATAATAAAAAATAAAGGCAAAATAGGTATGTAAAAATTCTCCCTCATAGATAATAAATCCTAAAATTAAAATTTTTATCTTTAAATAGAAAAATTTATTAGGTATTAAATAACTTAAATAGAAATTTTTGAAAAAAATATATATTATTTAATAAACAATAAAATAGCAAATCATAAACGAAAAATAATTATTCGAAAACCCCACTGGGAACGGGAAAGCTATCCACATCTCTACTACTAGGGGTGAGCAAAAAACTCCAAAAAATCGATCCGTCCGACCGAAACCGACCGAACCGACGTCGGTCGGGCGGTTTAAAGAAGACATCGGTCTGAGGTCGGTTTGGGGCTTAGGCCTAAACCGACCGACTGACCGAATTTTTAAATAATAATAATAATAATAATAATAATATTATTATTATTATTATTATTATTTATATTATATAATATAAATAATTATAAAATACAAAAACGGTAAAATTTTATATATATTATATATTATGAATAATAATAAAATAAAATTAATAAATAAAAATATATAATATATATATAAATAAGTTAAAATAAATAAATATATTAAAAAATATATATATATTATATATATAAAACCGACCGAACCGACCGAACTGAAGTCGGTTCGGTCGGTTTAAGCTTTATGCAAAAAAAAAAAAAATTACCGCCCGACCGAACCGACATATGGTCGGTTCGACGTCGGTTGGGAGGAAAAAACCGACCCCGCCCGACCGATGCTCACCCCTATCTACTACCATGTAATTGTTGAAGTGAACCAAAAAAAAAAAAATACACGACTGAAATGGTAATTTAACGCAATAGTTAAATAAGTAATTAAGAAAATGGTCAGAAAAAACACGCTGTCAATTACACACGGTCTTTTAATAGTTGCATCTCGCATGTGCCTCTTTATACGTTTTCATTTCTCTTTCATTCAGGCCTTCGTCTACCGGTGCGTGTTGGATTTCTGTGGGAATTCGGAGATTACCTTCGATTCTTTCATTCTCGGCGGCTCTTTCGCCGATCATCTAAACTAGTAATTTCGACATGGGTTTATCTGATCTTCATCTGCTTTATTTCCTTCATAGGTAATTCTCATCATAGCTTGCTTAGTTTGCTTCCTTTTGAATTTTCGTGATCATCTGTTGTTTGTGTGTATCGCATCCACCTCCACCGCCTAATTACTACCCTAATTCTGAGCCAAATCCTGGTTCTTTAGCTGATAATTTTCAAAATATGAATGTCAATCGACCTCCTTCAATGCCCAATTCATTCCCCAGACCTCCATTTGGCCAATCACCACCATTTCCTTCGTCAGCACCCCCACCAACTGGCGCCCCACCTCCATTTTCACGCCCAGGTCCACCCCCAGCTTCAATTGCCCGACCTAATATGCCCTCATCAGGGCCTCCACCATCTGCATTACCTCCCAACATGGCTCCAATGAGACCTAGTGGGCCGCCTGTTGGACAACCGTCTCCATTTGTATCTAGGCCACCTCCCCCAGGTGTTGGTCAACCTGCTTATAGGCCACCTTCTAGTACTGTTCTCTCCTCAGGCTTGTCCAGTAGTTCAGTTACGCCTCCACTTGGTCCACGTCCAAGCGCAGCCTTTCCCCCTTCTATTAGCAGCCCAAGCATGCCTCCACCAAGTGCTCAGAGTGGTGCATTGAGTAATGGCCCTCCAGCATTTGTGCAGAGCAACTTTCCTCCAGCAGTTAATGCACCACAAGGTCCTCCACCAATGGCAGCATCTGTTGGGGCTCCATTTATGCATTCTGTTCCAGGTGGCCCTGGATTTTCTGCTCCACCAGGTCCTCCAGGGCAACCAGCACCACCATTTCAGTCGGCATCTCAAGGAGCATCGCCACCTTCAGGTTCCCCATTCGGGCCACCAACATGGCCAATGCAACCTGGTCAGGTAGCCAGCATTCATTTTTTTTATCTTGTTATTATTGTGCATTGACCATTTTGTGTTATTCTGTTAAAGGTATTGTGTGATGACCCACTCCTTATTAGTTTATTTGTGTAATGTGCATTTCTTTAGTTGGAGTACTGTCGCTTTCTCTATTTAATATCCAATGCAAGGAATTTTTATTCATTTTTTCTGGATAGGAAACAGATTTTATTTGATAAAATGAGATGTGGGTACAAAAGCCTCTAGCTTCTAAGGAAGTTCTAACATTTTCCAGAAATCGATAGGGAGATAATCCGATTCTTTGTGTAAATTAGTTTTCTAATTGGAATCCGTTCGAGTCTAAAGAATATATGTAAGTTAGCTTGATGATTTTATAGAGTAAATAATGTAGCTGAGAGTATCATGTATCATGAAGTATAAAGGCAGTTATTTTTTCCCCAAAAAAGTTCAAATTCTCGAGAGCCTAAGGTTGAAATATTGTTGCTGTTGTTTCCTTGCTGTCTTAGAAGCGTGGATAAGATGTACCTGTGTCATTCTATTGCATTATTATTATTATTTTTTTTGAAAACTATAAGTAGAGATCATATATATTGAAGCCTTGAAGGCATATCATTCTCTTATTTTCTAATTAAATTTAGTATTTGTTAAAGTTGTCAACTTGTCATGTAATTAATCATTTTCACTTTTTATTTTTTTTTTAATAAATTTGACTACTACTGCATTAAGTCTAGTATTGTTCAAAATTAAAAGGTAAGATCTCATCTCAATATTCTAGTTGCTTGTTCAACAGAGGTTTAAGAGATAAGAGCTTGTTGAAGTTTGTGCATTTAGTTGAAGTTGCAAATCAATATTCATACTTGCATACATTTGTACAAATACGTGTGTGTATACATTTCTTTTTGGGGGATTGGATTAGAGAAAGAATTTACAAGTTATTGGGCATGCACTTTATAGGCATATGGTACCCATACTCTACTATATAACTCTCAATTTTAGACATGAGGATAGAGTTTTTTGATTTATGGTTGAACTGCTGAAAGTCAATAATATTTATTGATTGATTTGTTTAAAAGCAGAAAGTGCTTGGAAAAAATGAGGTAGATGTTGTTCATTGTGTCATGTACAGGTTTTTCCAGTTGTGCTTTTTCAGACACATGTTTCAATTCTGTATTACTTCCTATTTCGTCTTTCCCATATATATATTTTTATTTCTTTTGTCCTAATGAAAGCTGCATTCCTCATTTGTAAAACAAAAACTTGATTATTTTTCTTATTTGAACACAAGGCGGCCGCTCCTCCACCTATTACTGGTCAATTGCAGCCGCCTAGAATGTTTGGGATGCCACCACCTCCACCTAACCAATCTATGACTACCATCTCACCTGCTATTGGTCAAACTGGATCTCCTGCAGCCACACAATCAAAAATTGATCCAAATCAAATACCAAGGCCCGTTCCAAATTCATCTGTCATCCTGTTTGACACTCGTCAAGGCAACCAGGCCAATTTGCCCCCGGTACTTTCTCGATATACATGGTGTTAATTACGTTCTCCTTTTTTATTTCCCCTCGTTTGATTTCTTTTCCTAGTGACATTGCCGATAGTTTTGTTGCACGAATATGAATTTCAAATTTATTTGCTGCTGGTGTTTGTTTCTTTCAAGCTTTAATTGTTATAATTTTCCTTCTTTACACTTTGTGAAGCCTGCATCAAGTGAGTACATTGTGAGAGACACTGGGAATTGCAGTCCACGTTTTATGAGGTGCACCATTGGTCAGGTGCATGACTAGTATTCATTTCATCATTTTCCAATTTTTATCTTTTGCCCAATATACTAGTTGATGGGTGCCATGCAAAATCTTGTATCTTGATATCATATGGTCATTTTACTTTTCATAATTTTTCAGATCCCATGCACCGCTGATCTTTTGAATACATCAGCCATGCAGTTGGCTTTGCTAGTCCAACCATTTGCTCTTCTACATCCTTCCGAGGAGCCCATCCAAGTATGTAATGCATCCCTTTTTTGCTATTCTTTATAAACTAAAGATGTAATAATAGCAGTTAGTGTGTAAATTTAGTTCTTTTTTTTTTCTTCCTTTGTTATTATTGTTATTTTTTTAATGGAGTGTAAACTTAGTTCATATCTCATTATTTCCTCATCAAAGAGTTAGTTTTTTTTTTGAACAAGATACAAAACTTTTCATTGATATAATGAAAAGAGACTATTGCTCAAGATACAAACTCTAAAAAGGGGTGAAAACAAAAAATAGAATAAAAGGAATAAAAATAAGGACATGCCAATTAAAACAAATATCCCGTAAAGAAAAAACAGCAAAAGATTTAGAAAGAGTGCACTAAGAGGAAGCCTTTAAACATGCTGATTTGAAACGATCTGACTAGGGCAGCAACTTGTCTTAAAAAATTCTTTGATTTCTTTCCATCAAGAGTTCTGATAATAAAGCTTTAATCCCATTAATCCATAAAAGTCTCAATCTTGAAGCAAATGGAGGACCAATAAGAAACTGAAGCACATTCTCTTTAACTGAATTGGGAAAAACCCACGGCATACTGAAAATGTCGAAGAACTTTGACCAACACTGTTGCGAATAAACACACCTATAGAATGGGTGAAATAGAAAGTCGCCCATTTTCAAACATAGAGGGAAAATATAAGGAAATAAACTGAAGAAAGGTAGCTTTCTTTGAAGGACTTCAAAGGTATTCAAACTACCATTCAAAATAATCCGAAGCAAAATATTAATTCTTTTAGGGATTTTAGATTTCCAAATGGCCCAAAATAAATCTAAATGTAGGGGGTACCCGAGGCAAGCTGATGTGACAAAGAACTAACCGAAAACTAACCAGAAGTTTCAAGAGACCAAACTCGAACATCGTAAAAAAAAAAACAGAATAGCTAACTACCAAATGATCCAAATCACATAACAAAGATAGCAAATCCATAATTTATTCATCTTTTAAAAGTTTTCGAGAAAAAATACTCCAAGAATTATGTTGACCAAAAATCTGAAATTGAACCATTAGGATACGAAAAGATTAAAAAGTTGAGGAAATCGGGTCTTTAGAGAAGCATTGCCACACCAAATATCATGCCAAAAGTATATACGATGACCATTACCCAGTTTAAAAACAACAAAAGATTCAAACTTCTAAAATTTAGAAATATTCATCTGAGGGCCCCTTAAACTAGCAACGTGTTTACCTACCGTGTGCCAATCAAAAGGGGAACTACTATGAATACTAATAATCACCTTTCTTCAGAAAGCATGTGGCTCATTCATAAAACGCCAACCCCACTTAGCAATCAAAGCCAAATTTCTATTTTTAAGAGCACCAATACCTAAGGCACCATCTTTTTGAGATTTGGTAGCCAAATTCCACAGACTAAATGATTTATCTTGCCCCCTTCATTTCTTTCCCATAATTTTTTTTGCAACATACACTTGAGCTCAATGTTTACTTGAGAAGGCATTACAAAAAGAGAAAAATAGTATAATGGAATGCTTGATAAAATCGAGGAACACAATGTCAATCTTCCTCCACGTGAAAGATTAAATCGCTTCCACTGATCTAACTTTTTACCAATCTTGTCCAGCACCAGTTGCCAAAAAGAGAGAATTCAGATGTCCTCCCAATGGAAGCCCAAGATACATAATTGGAAGATGCTCCACCTTATAATTAAACCAAGCCAAAGAAATTGTTGGGTGACACTTTCTCCTCTCTCTTCCGCCCTTTCCATTTCTAGCTTCATGCCATCATCTCTTTGGTCTCCAATCATCTCTCTCTCCACCCTCATCATTTCTAGCCTTCTGTCGTCATCTCTCTGGTCTCAGAGTTTTTTGTTTCTTTGTCTACATCAGTCATGGAGGTGAGAAGTTGTAAGATTTGGAATATTTTTATTGTATTTGGTTTGAAAAGAATGGTTTTTTTTTTGGAAGACTTGGCTTTTAATAAGGTAATCTATCTCTCTTCTTCTCATTTAGTTTGGTTGGAGCATTCTTTTGTTGATTTATCACACCAACCCATCTTTTGTTGATTTACACACCAACCCATTAAATTTTTTTATCATAAGCAATTTCGTGATGCCTCTGGTTCAATTCGATTAGGAAAACTTTGATCCTCTTTAGGTTGGTTCCTGCGTTGTGTTGTTTGGCCTATCTTAGGTGGTAGACAATTCAATCATGTGCCGATGGGCGATCTCAAAAAGGGTTGGTTATCATTTAGTGGACGAATCCATTAAGAGTTTTAAAGTTTACTTACGAGACTCTCCTTCTTCTGAATTACCTTTAACTCCGGTGGTGGACTCTCTTAACTATGTAGAGGCTTTAAATAAAATCCCAAAGACCTTCATGCAAAATTCAGGGAGTGCTGTTTCACTGGAAAAGCCTTCAGTTTCTCGAGATCACAAGGCTTCCTAATGGATTAGAAAGGATCATGAAGTGTTGAGTGTCAATTTTGAAGAAGTTTAGGTAGTCTCTAGATTATTTGTCCATAATAGTTGGCAGGATATAATTGAGGCTCTGGAATTTATTTTCAAATCCAAGATTTTACTTTTGATTAACCCGCTTTTTGTTGATAAGGCTTTGATCAAATTTGAAGATGGTAATGTTGCTAAATCTTTAGATTTCGTTGGAAATGGAGGCTTTTGGAGACTTTCATCTACTTTTTGAGAAATGGTCCAGAAAGATTCATAGTCATCCGAGGTTCATGGAGGGTTATGGTGGATGGATTGCAATTAAGAATTTGCCTTTAGATTATTGGTGTCGACAATATTTTGAAGCAATTGGAGCCTATTTTGGAGGATTAGAGAGCATTTCAATTGAAACTCTCAATATGACTGTTGTTTCAGAAGCTAGAATTCTGGTTAAGCGAATTTATGTGGTTTTATGCCGGCTACTATCAAACGTAAAGATAGTTGTAGAGGGAATATTAATCTTCATCTTGGGGATGTTATTGCTTTAGATTCTCCAAATATTATACATCGAAATCTTGAGTTGAGATATTTTTCCAATCCAATGGATCTTTTTAGAATCAAACAAGTAATGGAAGATGAAGGGTTTGATTTTCAGAATCAAAATCTTGATGTTGATTATTATGCGGGAATTCAAGAAATCCCTTCAATTCAAGGGATCCAAAGGTGATTGATAAGTTTGTTTGATTACCTTGTGTTGTTTGTAATTCGAAAGGGCCGTCTGTTTTGCAAAGTATTCCAGAGGTTGATGATTCTCCCAAAATAAAGTCTAAATTCCATGGCCTTTGTGGAATTTTATTCAGAGATTGAACTTAGTGTTTAACACCTAAAAAACTTCTCTCTCCATGAGAGTTGGGGAGAGGGGTGCCCTTTCTGTGAGGGTTGAGCGGAAAAGATTCCTGTTTAAGTTGTGTGAGGTGGGATCGAAGGTGGAGGTCGAAGAGGTTTGTAGGGGTAAGTCTTCTAAAGGCAAGTTCCTTTTGGGAAATGTTGTGTGGGTTAGGGACTGATTGCCTTGAGGCCATCGGCTCCCGCCAGCCTGCTAGGTCCCTTTTTAGGAGGAGAAGAAGCCCTGAAGGGTTGTTATGGGCGTAACTGGTTGTGAACGCTAGAGGTAGGTGTTGTGTTGTGGTGGTGGAACCGTTAAAGGGGAGGAGATCCACGTTATTCATTCCTGAGGGAGATGGGGGCCAGGGATGGTGTTCAGTGAGAGATGCGTTGAGCAGTGTGCTTGAAAGGTTTGGTGGAAGGGAAGGGAAAGAAGGCCCCATCCTTAAGCCTAAATCCCCTAGAAAGGTTGGTGGCGTTCTTCGCTCGGGTGGTAAAAGGTGAAGGCATTCCTATGAGGTTTTAAAGGTTAAAGGGGAGGAAGAAAAGGATGTGTTATTTGAAGTCTTGGATTCTGTTCTTCTAGTGAAGGAAGAGACTTTTGACTCGTGTGTGAAGGTGGAAAAGGGCGTTAAGTGGCGATTTGGGTTGCATGTTTGTGTGAGACTTTTTTGTGGGAATATGACAGTGATCCTCTGTGAGGATAGACTTCTTCGACAAAAGATGTTCGACTTCGGAAGGGGTATGATTTTGGATTGTGCTTTAAACTTTTTATCGTGGGACGCTGTGAAGGTGGCCGAGGAAAGGTGTGTGCCGTTTGCGAAGGGGTGGGTGAAGTTCTTAGATGTTCCTCCTCATACACAAATAGTGAGTATAATTTCGAAGCGGCGGACTTATGTGGTGGGTTAGTTGGTGAGAGTGGGTCGTCGGTGCAAGGAGAAGATTGGGAGGAAGAGCTGCGAGTGCTTGTTAAAGGAAGGGAGGACGATTTTATACTGAGGGGCTGTTTGTTGAATTGGGAAGGAGTTGATTTTCCGATTAGGTTTATTCCGATGAGCCTCGCTGGTGCTGGTATCGATGGTTCGTGTGGAGCTTTGGGATCGGAGAAGTATAAGTCACTAGTGCTGTAGCTTTCGTATGGGAGTAGTAGACACAAGTCATAGGGTATGTGGAAAAGGCTCATCCACACGGAGGTGGTTTAGGAGCAATAGATCTTTCAAAGACAGAAGATGGGCTTGTTTCTTCCTCTCAGGCTCGACCCAAAGAGAAGGGAAAAGGTTTGTTAAGGGTGAGTAGTGGGCCTTCTCTGGGCCATTCTAGAGCGGGTGATTTTCCTATGTTGGATAATGGGCTTGTGCCATCTTTGAAGCCCCATTCCAACGTGAGTTTAAAAGGTTTCTTAAGAAAGGGACGTGGGCCTTCTTTGGGCCAAACAATCTAGGATGTGGACTTAGGAGAGGGTGTTAGTGGTCCCTTTGAAGAGATTCTCAACGGGGGCGAGATCCACAATCAACCATCAGGGGATATTGCATAAGCAGTGGAGAGGGGAGTTATGTCCGGTTCTTTGGGGTTTGAGGAAGAATTGGGTTTGGGACACGGAGGGGAGGGATTCAGTTTTTTCTCAACTCCTGATCCATCCTTGGTGAGTTGCTTCGAAGATGACTCGTTCCTTTCTTCACCGATGGGTAGACAGCTTGGAGAAATTGCAATCGATTCTCTTTTTTATGGTGGCAATGGGGATCCAGTCAAGTTATCCTCCGAGGCGGAACAGATGGTTAAAGAATTAGCCAAGCCCACTCCTAGGGTTGGGTGTTTGGAGGGGGGGTTAGTATTCGAAGGGTGAGAACGTGCCTATTGCAGTTGTGGTTGGTGGCTCTGGAGTGTTTGAAGAGCGTGGTGAGGGTGAGGTTGTGGGGAAGAATCTTAAGGCCGTGGAAGCTTTTTCTTTGACGGAGAGGCTAGTGAAAGAACTTGGGCAGTCGCTGATGAAGACGAAGGATGGGAGCACAATGGGTCACGCTTTAGGGGTTCCTAATCAGATCCCTTATGAGGTAAATTTGAAGGTGTTAGCTGGCTAGGTATGCTTTCCTTCTTGTGCTTTTTCTCCTTTTTTTTTCTGAGGCTATGGGGTTCGTAAGTTCTTATCCTATTGGTTTGTCCGGTTTTGGGCCTATCCCTTATGGTAGGTCCACGGGGGGAGGTCAAAGGGGTTTGCAAGCAGTTCCCTTTTATCCTTTTTAGTCTTTCCAGGTCCCTAGTAGTGCTTCTGGTCTAGCTTCTTTGCCCATTACCTCGAGTGGAGGTCTCACGGGAGGATGTCTTCCGTTGGCTAATGAGGTGGTAGATCAAGATCCTTTATCGTTCCCTTGGTTCATTCCGGGCGGGTTTCCTGTTCCTAGTTTTAATGGGGGTTGCCTGAGGAATTGGCCTTCGGTCTGGGCTTCCCTAGCTACGACAGGTATTCAAGCTGTTTCTCTTGAAGGTCTTCCCTCGACCTCTCATACCTCGACTAAGAAAGGTAGAGCTTCCGGTAAGGGTGGTGGGGGAGGAAGGATTAGTAAAAGAGAGGTTAAGAATCTTACATGCATTATAAATTATGATGGTAGAAAGGCTTCGGGTGAAGTTGGGGGTAGAGTGGTTTCTCAATGAAGGTCATTTCCTGGAATGTGAGAGGTCTTGGGAGGAGTGATAATCGTCGGTTAGCTAAGTACGTCCTTTCTGATGAAAACCTAGAAATTGTAATTTTGGTGGAAACCAAGAAGTGTGTGTTTTGTAGGGAGTTTGTGAAAAGCGTGTGGGGTAGAAGGCAAGTGAGTGGGCTTGTTTAGAGTTTGTGGGAGCTTCTGGGGGTATCATTGTCCTTTGGGATGGTAGTCTTTTGCGGCCCCTGGAGGTGGTTAAAGGGGTCTTCTCTATCTCTGTGTCCTTTGCTTTCAAGGGCGATGTGGTGGGATGGGTGTCTGGTGTGTATGGTCCTTCTCGATCCAAGGGTAGGAAGGCTTTTTGGGAAGAGTTAGGGGGTTGTTTGGGTTGTGTGGCTCTTGCTGGTGCATGGCAGGTGACTTTAATGTGGTCCGTGGTCATTTGGAAAAGGCTCCGAGGGGGAGGGAAACGAGATCTATGAGGCTTTTTAACAGATTCATTGAGGATTGTGGGCTTTTTGACCCTCCTCTTATGAATGGGAGTTTTACGTGGTCCAATGCTATAGCACGGAATCTCATTGATAGGTTTCTGTTGTCTAAGAGTTGGATGGACGCCTTCCTCATTGCTAGACAATCCTTAGGGCCAAGAATTACCTCAGACTGCTGTTGTTGTTGGATTCTGGCTCCCTGAGTTGGGGTCCTTGTCCTTTTAGGTTTGAGAATATGTGGCTGGATCATTTGTCCTTTAAGGCTTCCCTTCCTTTGTGGTCGCAGGAGGAGCTGTCTGGCAAGTGGGAAGGGTTTCGGTTCATGGGCAAGTTAAGGGCTCTTAAAGATAAGTTGAAGATTTGGAACCGTGAGGTTTTTGGGGATGTAGGAATCAGAAAGCAGGAGGTTTTGGGAAGACTTAAAGTCATGGATAGACTGGAGGAGGAGGGTGCTTTGAGTGATGCTCTTAAGGAGGAACATCTCTTAATCAAAGGGAAGTATGTAGAGTTGGTGAGAAGAGAGACGGTGAGTTGGAGACAGAAAGCCAAGGTAAGATGAGTTGCGGATGGGGATGCCAACACCGCTTACTTTCATAGAGTTGCTAGTGGTAGACAGGGTAAAATTTTTATTGGCCCTCTAGAGAATGATCAGGGTGAGACGTTGCAAGGGGAGAGAGAGATCGAAGAGGAGATTATTTCTTTTACTCTTCCCTTTATGCCCCTTTTGTTCAACCTAGGTTGTTTTTAGAGGGTGTTGACTGGAGTCCCATTTTTACCGCTGACAGTTCAGAGTTGGTTGCCCCGTTTACCCTGAGGAGATAAGGAAGGTTGTCTTTGGTTTCGATAGGACCAAAGCTCCTGGTCCTGATGGTTTTCGATGGCCTTTTTTCAGGATTGTTGGGAGAATATTAAAGGGGGCTTTTCGAAGGTTTTTTGTGAGTTCTATGAGAGGGGTTTTGGATAGCTCCTTAAATGAAACTTTTGTCTGCTTAATTCCTAAAAAGGAGTTGGCGAGGAAGGTTGGGGACTTTAGGTCGATTAGCCTGGTTACGAGTGTGTATAAGATTATTGCTAAGGTGCTAGCTAACAGATTGAGAAGGGTTCCTCCTTCGACAATTGCGGATCTCAGGGGCTTTTATTATAGGTAGACAAATCTTAGACCAAGCCCTTATTGCGAACGAGGTTATTGAGGATTATAGGTTGCGCAATAAGGAAGAGATTATTTTCAAGATTGACTTTGAAAAGGCTTCCGACCACGTGGACAGAAATTTATTGGATAAAGTCTTGGCTAAGAAGTGTTTTGGGTATAAATGGAGATCTTGGATTTGGAGTTGTGTTCGATCGGTCAGGTATTCAATTTTGGTAAATGGGAGACCTAACAGTAGGATCTGGGCTTCAAGAGGGCTTCAGCAAGGGGATCCTTTCTCGCCTTTTCTTTCTTTGCTAGTGGTGGATGTTTTAAGCAGGATTATTTCGCGAGGGGTTAGTGTAAGGTTCTCGAGGGTTTTTAGGTCAGGAAAGATAATTTGTCCTCGTCTCATCTCCGGTTTGTTGATGATACTATCTTTTTTTTTTTTTTTTTTTTTTTTTGTTTTGGTACGGAAGAGCCGTTCTTCACTTTGAATAATTTGTTAGCTTTCTTTGAGGCCATTTTTGGGTTGAAGATCAACAGGGGCAAATGTCAGTTGTTGGGTGTGAATTGCGAGCCAGGGAAGTTAGAAAGGTGGGCTGCCTTGGTCGGGTGTGAAGTTGGGTCGTTTCCTTCTTCGTACCTTGGTCTCCCTCTTGGGCACAACCCTAAGTCTATTTCGTTTTGGGATGTTGTTGTGGGGAAGGTTTGCAAGAGGCTTTCATCTTGGAAGAGGAGTTTCTTTTCAAAAGGGGGAAGACTTACTCTTATTCAATCAGTCTTGAGTGGGATCCCCACCTATTTCCTTTCTCTCTTCAAAGTCCCTGTGTCAGTGAGTAAGGGCTGGAGAAGCTTATGAGAGATTTCCTTTGGGAGGGTGTTGAGGAGGGGAAAGGGGCTCACCTTGTTAATTGGGAGGAGGTGACTAAACCCGTGGATCTTGGGGGGTTAGGTATAGGTAACTTGAGATCCCATAACAAGGCCCTTTTGGCGAAGTGGTTGTGGCATTTTCATCTTGATTCTTCTTCTCTTTGGCATAAGGTTATTGTGAGTAAGTATGGGCCGTCCCCTTTCGAGTGGACTATAGGTGGAGGTCGAGGCACGTCTAGGAACCCTTGGAAAGGCATTTATGAAGAATATCCCTTCTTTTCTAGCTTTGTCCATTGTTCGGTGGGGGATGGGAGGGATACTTTTTTCTGGGAAGGTAAGTGGTTGGGGGATAGACCCTTATGCTCAGTGTTTCCTCGCCTTTATCATTTATCTTTAATGAGGAGTCATTCGGTGGCTGATGTTCCTGGGCCTTGTCCCTTGCCTTTGTTGGGTTTCCATTGTCCTTTGTCCGATAGGGAAATGGAGGATATCATCGACCTCCTTTCTTTGTTGGGAGAGTTTCGTTGTGTTTCGGGGAGGAGGGATTTTAGCTGTTGGAGCCCTAGTTCGTCTACTGGTTTTTTGTGTAGGTTCTTTTTTCTTTGCCTTGTTAATCCCTCTCCTCCCTCCTCCTCAGGGGATTCTATCTTTGCCTCGTTGTGGAGGGTGAAAATCCCAAAGAAGGTAAGTTTTTTGTTTGACAAGTTTTGCATTGAAGAATTAATACCTTAGATAGGGTGGTGAGAAAAGTGGCTTCCTTAGTGGGGCTGTGGTGTTGTATTCTTTGTAGGAGGACCACCGAGGATATCGATCATGTGCTTTGGAGCTATGAGGTGGCTATGATGTGTGGAGCCGTTTCTTGGCAGAGTTTGGCTTTGTTATTGCTAGACCGATGGATTGTCGAGAGATGATCGAGGCGTTCATCCGTTATCCTCCTTTTCGAGAGAGGAAAGTTTTTGTGGCAGGCTGGGGTGTGTGCTATCTTGTGGGGGCTTTGGGGTGAGAGAAACATCAGAATCTTTCGTAGGCTCGAGAGATCTCATTGTGATATGTGGTCCCTAATTAGGTTCTATGTTTCTCTTTGGGCTTCGGTGGCTAAGCTTTTTTGTAATTATACTCCAGATCTTATTTTGCTTGATTGGAGGCCTTTCTTGTAGGTCACCTCCCCTTTTTTTGTGGGCTCTCCTCTTTTGTATGCCCTTGTATTCTTTCAATTTTTTCTCAACGAAAGCTCGGTTTATTCTAAAAAAAAATGATTCTCCCAAAATAGCTTCAGATGACACAGCGGGTAGAAATACGTTAATTGAAGTTCCTTTAATTGACAACGCTGTTTTGACTGGTGTGAATGATAGTGGTGAGTTTCAAGATCTAGTAATTAATGAGAAAGAGGAGTTGTTATTGATTTCTAAAGGGCTGCATGAAAGGGAAATTCCTTCTACGAAAATGTAATTTCCAAGGCTCCTTTGCATGACATTGAACCAGTTATTGAGACTCATGGGGATGCTGCTTTTACTGATGAGTTATCTATGGATATTTTAAATAATGCCTCTAATATTGGAGAAAATTTGGAATAGTCTTCGATTCAAGTGCATTCCTCGGGCTGTCCATTTGAAGAATTACCGAAGGAAAATTCAGTTTTGAACACGGTTCCAGGGGTTAATAAGTCTCGGTAGTTGAAGCTCCTATTCTGCCTGATTTTTTGGATCCATCGATTCGATCAAGTAATAAAGAAGTTCGTGATAATTTTTGCAAATTTTATCCTAACTTCTATGTACGTAAGAAAGGATCAGTTTCTAAAGATAACGATTCAAAGATTAATGCTGATGTTTTGGAAGAAGCTGTTTCTAAGGCTTTGGTACCTCAAGAGTCTCTATTGATTCAGGAGCAGTTAAAGTTAACGGATAAGCCCAAGGAGTTCGAAATTAATAGCTGTAATATTGGGCCTGAAGAAGTGTCTTTCACGAAAGTTCTTCTCCCTCCTTCTAAAGTCGGTTAGGAATCTTCCCCTTGTGGTATTGAAAATTCGGACTATGAGTCTGTGGTAAGTTTAAGTAGTGAAGAAATTGATCTTCCTCCTCCGGTTAATATTTTAAATGAATTGTTGTGATATTTCGGTGGATGCTGAATTGAATTTTCTTTTTAACTCTCCATCAAAGACAAATTTCTCAAGCAAGAAGATTGTTGATGAATGTAAGACTTTGGTTCCAGATGCTTCAGTCAACTTAGATAATTTTTCTGCACTTATCAAAGCCAGTGGGCTGCATTTCAAGGAGATTAGACCATCTTCTTCGGTAGAGGCAATTCATCAATAGCAGGGGTGAATTTATTTTCATTAAAGTCCTTCATGAAAATTACTTCTTGGAACACAAGAGGTTTGGGGATGCTTCTAAAAGGGTAAAGCTGAAGAAATTCTTGCAAAATATGAGTTCGGATATGGTTCTTATTCAAGAAACTAAGATGTTTTTTATTGACAGGAGGTTGTTAAAACTCTTTGGAGTTCTCGGGAGATCAATTGGGTCCATGTTGAATCTATTGATAGATCAGAAGGGATGTTAATTATGTGGGATGAAATTAGAGTCAATGTGGTAGAGGTGTTAAAAGGGGATAGTCTCTGTCGGTTAGAGCCTCTTTTCAACAAAATAAAGTTGGTTGGATTTCAAATATTTATGGTCCTAATAACTACAGGGAAAGAAGACATCTTTGGAGTGAATTGCAATCTCTTTTTTGCTATGTTGAGGATCGTTGGTGTGTGGTAGGTGATTTTAATGTTACAAGGTGGGTCCATGAGTGTTTTCCTCCTAGTAGATACACTAAAGGCATGAGGCGCTTTAATAGTATCATCGAAGAGATTGGATTGATGGAGATCCCTTTATCTAATGGTAAGTTTACTTGGTCCCGGTTGGGAGACGATGGTAGTCAATCGTTAATTGATAGATTTTTGGTTAATAAGAAGTGGGATGATCTTTTTGACAATTCAAAAGCTTCAAGGCAGGTTTGTAGGTTTTCTGATAATTTTCCCATTCTTCTTGAGGCTGGTGGTTTTACTTGGGGTCTATACCCAGGCGCAAGGCGCATGTGAAGCGCCTCGCCTCGAAGAAGTGAGGCGATGGTTAGAAGGAGGGGCCTAGGCGCGTGCCTTCCATGAAACCAGTGAGGCGCGCGCTCCATGCGCCTCTAGTGCTTATTGAATTTCAATTTTTTTAATTTTTTAAGTCCAAATTTGCATTTAGGTTAGTTATTATTTTTAAAAAAAAATTGTAAACACTCTAAACGCAAGGGCTTCTGTTGTATTGTTTAGATTCTTACTTATTTTTTATTAGAGATGCCTTAGATAAGAGTTTAGGAGGCATATATATGACACCCCCTTAAACCCTTATACAGAATATGCCTAAAAAGCCCAAAATTACGAAAAAATAATTTCCCAAGTCTAAACTAATCTCCGTACTTGGTCATTTGGAACGCTAGATAACAAATTCAAGCATTGCTATACATACATATACATACATACATACATACATACACATATACATATATATATATATATATATATATATATAAATTTTTTTATACATAGTGCACCTTACAAAAAAAAGCTTGCGCCTCTTTTTGCGCCTAAGCCCCAAAGGGCCATTGTGCCTTAGTGTGCCTTGAGCCTTTAAAACACTGGGGCCGGGGATGAGGCCTCCCCCGCCCAAGCAAACTACTTACAAAAAGCCTTCCAATCAAGAATAATCAAAGAAAGAGGGTAGTTACAAAAGAATTTGCTAAAGCTAATGCACCACCAAGAAGTATTAAGCTGTACAAAAGACCAGAAATTTAAAAGAGAAGTAGACTTATCCTCGAAGATTCTCTTATTTCTTTCCCGCCATAAACCCCATAAAAGGGCACCAAAAGCAAACTTCCATAACTCTTTGGCTTTACCATGCAAACTCCACCCTCCAAGCACTTCCATCGCCCAATCATCCACTTTGCTAGGGAAACAAATGTGAAGATCAAAAACATTAAGGAGGAACTCCCAACACTGTCTTGCAAAGGAGCAGTGGAGAAATATGTGGTCTAGGGATTCTGCATCAGCCAGGCAAAGCGAACACACCGAGGGTCCAATCACAAAAGAAGCAAACTTCTTTTGGAGCTTATCATAGGTGTTAAGGCTTCTGTGAGCCAAAGACCAAAGAAAAAATTTCACCTTTTTTTAGGAGCCATATCATCTTAGACAAAGTAGCTTTAATACAAGGTCTGTTACCCACCAACATCCTGAAGCAGACTTAGAGGAGAAAGAACCAGAAGGATCATTAGTCCAGCAAACATCATCCTCCCTTTGACCCAACTGAAAGCCATTCAGCTTTGCAACTAGTTGAAAACAACTTGCATCTCTCTGTCAAAAGAACCTCTTCTAAGGCCCAAATCCCAAGTTCCATGCTCATCATTCCAACAATCAGCTATCGTAACCTGATTCTGTTCCTTCATCAGAGCAAGAATTGAGTATTTGGGCATCTATTAAAGGTGCTTCAATGGATTTGTATATGATGGAAGAGAGAGATTTGATTCTGAAATGTAAACTTCAGTGGCTTTGTGAAGGAGATGAAAACCGAGCTTTTTTCATCGGTGTTTAGCAGCTAAGAAAAGGAAGCTACTGATTTCTGAGTTAACCTCAATTGATGGCCAATCTTTACTGTCTTACAGGGGAATTGAAGAGGAGATTTTGGGTTTCTTTACAGTATTATATACTAAATTGCCAAGTAAGCGTTTTCTTCCCTCTAATATTCAATGGGATGTGGTGTCCTCAACTGATAATGCAGCCTTGATTTCTCACTTTACACAAGATGAGATTTGGATGGCAATTAAGAATTTGGGAAAGAATAAGGCATCGAGCCCTGATGGCTTCACTGTTGAGTTTTTTGTTAAATTTTGGAAGCATCCAAAGGAAGATTTTGTTTGACTAATTTCACTATAATGGTTATGTTAACTCAATTTTGAAGGAGAATTTTCTATGTCTCATTCAAAAGAAGGATGTGGTTGTTACTGTCAAAGACTTTCGGCCAATTAGCTTAACTATGTCATTGTATTATATTCTCGCCAAGGTTTTATTGGAGAGATTAAAAAGAGTTATGCCTTCAATTAAATCTTGTTACCAAAGTGCGTTTATTGAAGGAAGGCAAATGCTTGATCCAATTTTAATTGCAAATGAGGTTGTGGAAGACTATAGATTAAAGAAGAAGAAGGGCTGGATTTTAAAATTAGATATTGAAAAAGCATTTGATAATGTTGATTGGGACTTTTTGGAAGAAGTTCTGTTATTAAAGAATTTCAATGCCAAATGGATTCAATGGATTAGGGGGTGTATATGAAACCTAAACTTTATGTTTTTATTACTTGAATACCGAGGGGTCGTATTTTGGCCTCTCGAGGAATTCATCAAGGAGATCCCCTTTCTCCTTTTTTGTTTCTGCTTGTTTCAGAGGTCCTAAGTGCTTTAATTGACAATATTCATGCTAAAGGGTTGTTTGAAGGATTTGTAGTGGATAGAGATAAATTCCATGTTTCAATTCTTCAGTTTGCAGATGACACATTGTTGTTTTGAAATTATGACGAAACTATGTTTGAAGTGTTGATTCAAATGATTGCTCTTTTTGAAGCTTCTTAGGGTTTAAGAGTGAATTGGGCAAAATCTTTGGTTTGTGGAATTAATATTGAAGATCAGAAGGTGCTGGAAGCATCTTCTCGGTTTAAGAGTTAGTTTATCATAGTCAGGTGATTTAATACTTCAGGCTGTGGTTCTGCCTAGTATCTAATTAAACATACTAGCAACTATCAAAACCAATGAACATACTAATCCAGAAAAACGACAAACTTGAATAGAAAATTGCACGATTAACCTTATGGCTATATCAGCCTTCAAATGAATTTATTTGTTATGCAATGGTTATTGTTATAGTATATATGTAGAGTTAAGAGCTTATTAATCCTTTGTCCTTTATTGTAATTTTACTTTCACTAGTTTAGGGCTTCCATGTATGCCTATATATATTTGGCTCTATTGTATAGAATGGTGACTCTCATATTTGATCTCACAATAACATGGTATCAGAGCCACTAGGTTTTTCCTAGGCAATTAGGGTTTTGTGAGTTTTTGAGAATTGGGAACAATTAGGGTTTGAGGTTTGGAACACCTTTTTGGAGTATTTGGTCTTCTACCTTAGGTTTTGTGTTTCACCACCGCTGCCAAGGTCCGCCGTCGCCACCGTCACCGGAATCCGCCTCCGCCGCCGAAATCCGCCGGCGCCGTCACCGGAATCCGCCGCCGTCGCCGGAATCCGCCGCCGGCGCCGCCCGTCTCCGGCGAATTTTTTGTCACCGCCCAGACCAAACGAAAGCCCATTTTCCGATCAACAGGTACGTGAAATTTGGCCGGAAAAATCCCTGCGCGTGGACCTCACTCTCCGATTGAAGGTTTTGGCGTTATTCCCACGCGCCGGCCTGTTTATGGGGTTATTTTGGCTTGCCGTTTGTCTAACTCCCGACCTGTTTATGGGGTTATTTTGGTCATAATTGGCTCGTGTTAGAAGTTGATTTGGAAAAGAATTAGAGGTTTTTTGATTGGGCACTGCTTTCAGATCAGTTTTTCAGCAGTTTTTCAGAAGTTTTGCAGTCATTTGGGTCTGATTACGTGGTTTTAGATTTGATTTTGTGGTTTTACATTCGTCATTGATCTATGGCAGAACGAGAACTCGAAGTGATGTCTAATGTGGTTCAATCGCAGCCTCAATCCACCTATGGTTCATTTAAGAAGCCATTTGTTAATTCTATTGCCGAGTTTGCTAAATTTCAACAATACCAGAAATCATCGAAAGCATCTTCTTCATCATTTGCGTTTACCCCTATTACAACCATTGCTGGGTCAGGTAACATGAATCATTGTCTTCTCTCATCTTCTACCAAATGGGTCATAGACTCTGGTGCTACCGATCATATGACAGGTAATCCCAATTTGTTTTCCACCCTTTCTTCATCTACATCCCTTGCTAATGTTACTTTGGCAGATGGATCAAAATCGTCTATCCTTGGATCTGGCACAGTAAATCTAACCTCATCTCTTTCTTTATCATCTGTTCTACATTTACCTCAACTTTCCTTTAATTTGATCTCTATTAGTAAACTCACTCGTGACCTTAATTGTTGTGTCTTATTCTATCCCGGCTATTGCTTGTTTCAGGATCTTGTGACGAAGAAGATTATTGGTAAAGGACATGAATCTGGAGGACTTTACACTTTTGATCATCAAGTACCAAAAGTTGTCTGCTCTGGAGTCGTTTCTCCTTTTGATGCCCATTGTCGTTTAGGTCATCCATCTCTTTCAGTACTAAGAAAGCTTTGTCCTCAATTTCATAACTTGTCTTCATTAAATTGTGACTCATGTCAATTTGCCAAACTTCATCGTCTCAGTTCGAACCCTAGAATCGATAACCGAGCAAGTGCACCTTTCGAATTAGTTCATTCTGATATTTGGGGTCCTTGTCCAGTTGTGTCCAAATCTGGATTTCGATATTTCGTTACCTTTGTTGATGATTACTCTCGCATGACTTGGTTATATTTTATGAAGAATCGTTCTGAGTTACTTTCTCATTTTTGTAACTTTCATGCTGAAATTCGAACTCAGTTTGGTGTTTCCCTTAAAATCTTGAGAAGTGACAATGCTGGTGAGTACTTTTCTGAAGCACTTAGTGCATACCTTTGTAAGCATGGAATTCTTCATCAATCATCTTGTGCTGATACTCCATCACAAAATGGAGTTGCTGAACGAAAGAATAGGCATCTTCTTGAAACTGCAAGAGCATTATCATTTCAAATGCATGTTCCAAAGCATTTTTGGGTTGATGCAATTTCCACAGCCTGCTTCTTGATTAATCGTATGCCTTCATCTGTTCTTAAAGGTCAAATTCCCTATCATGTTTTATTCCCAACAAAACCTTTGTTTCCTCTTGAGCCGAAAATATTTGGTTGTACTTGTTTTGTTCGAGATGTTCATCCTAATCTGACAAAATTAGACCCCAAATCTTTGAAGTGCATCTTCTTAGGCTATTCTCGTGTTCAAAAAGGATATAGATGCTTTTGTCCTAGTTCGAATAGGTATCTTGTATCTCGCGATGTTACTTTCTTTGAGGACAAACCTTTCGGTTCATCTTTGCCCAGTACGAGTCAGGGGGAGGATGACGATCTTTTTATCTACACACTTGTGTCTCCTACACCTTCTTCCGATCCATCGCCTTTGACATCTGCCCTTACTCGCCCACCTATTACTCAAGTCTACTCTAGACGGCAACAACCTCCAAGTGAATGTCTTGTACCAAAAGATTCTTCGTCATCAGATCCAGGACCAAGTGACGAGCTTCCTATTGCTCTTCGTAAAGGTAAACGTTCATGTACTTTTCCTATTTCTTCTTTTGTCTCTTATGACCACTTGTCATCTTCTACATGTTCGTTTATTGCATCTCTTGAATCTATTTCGGTCCCTAAAACTATTCATGAAGCCTTGTCCCATCCTGGTTGGCGCAATGCAATGATAGAAGAGATGAATGCCTTAGATGATAATGGTACCTGGGATTTAGTATCTCGTCCTGTAGGAAATAAAGCTATTGGATGTAAATGGGTGTTTGCAGTTAAGGTCAATCCGGATGGTTCAGTTGCTCGATTAAAAGCCCGCCTTGTTGCCAAAGGCTATGCTCAGACCTATGGGGTTGATTACTTTGATACATTTTCTCCTGTCGCTAAATTAACTTCTGTCAGGTTATTCATTTCCATGGCTGCTTCTCAATGTTGGCCTTTGCATCAGCTTGACATTAAAAATGCATTTCTCCATGGTGATCTTCAGGAGGAAGTTTATATGGAGCAACCACCAGGGTTTGTTGCTCAGGGGGAGAATGATAAAGTTTGTCGCCTTCGCAAATCTTTGTATGGGTTGAAACAAAGTCCACGAGCATGGTTTGGAAAATTTAGTCAAGCACTTGAGCAATTTGGAATGAAGAAAAGCAAGTCGGATCACTCTGTCTTCTACCGACGAACTAAGAGTGGTATCATTCTGCTTGTTCTATATGTTGATGATATTGTTATCACTGGAAATGATACATCAAGCATTTTATCTCTCAAAACTTTCCTCCAAAGTCAGTTTCATACTAAAGACTTGGGAACGTTAAAGTACTTCTTGGGCATTGAAGTAATGAGAAGTAAGAGAGGTATCTTTATGTCACAAAGGAAATATGTGCTTGATTTGCTATCTGAGACCGGAAAATTGGGAGCCAAGCCATGTAGTACTCCAATGATGCCTAATATGCAACTTACAAAAGATGGAGAACCATTTAAAGATCCTGAGAGATATAGAAGATTGGTTGGAAAGTTGAATTATCTTACAGTGACACGACCAGACATAGCTTATTCAGTAAGCATTGTGAGTCAGTTTATGTCTTCACCTACAGTGGATCATTGGGCCGCAGTACAACATATTCTATGTTATTTGAAAGCTGCACCTGGACGTGGGATCTTATATAAAGATCATGGTCATATGAAGATCGAGTGTTTTTCAGACGCCGATTGGGCAGGATCAAGAGAAGATAGAAGATCGACTTCTGGCTATTGTGTTTTTGTTGGAGGCAATTTGGTCTCATGGAAAAGTAAGAAACAAAATGTAGTCTCTCGATCGAGTGCTGAATCAGAATACAGAGCTATGGCACAATCAGTATGTGAAATAATGTGGGTACATCAACTATTGATCGAATTAGGCTTCAATACTACTGTTCCAATCAAGTTGTGGTGTGACAACCAAGCTGCCCTTCATATTGCATCCAACCCAGTATTTCATGAGCGAACTAAACATATCGAAATTGATTGTCATTTTGTTCGTGAGAAAATACAACAAGGTTTAGTGTCTACTGGATATGTGAAGACTGGAGAACAATTAGGAGATATTTTCACGAAAGCTTTAAATGGAGTTCGAATAGATTACCTTTGTAACAAGTTGGGCATGATTAACATATATGCTCCAGCTTGAGGGGGAGTGTTATAGTATATATGTAGAGTTAAGAGCTTATTAATCCTTTGTCCTTTATTGTAATTTTACTTTCACTAGTTTAGGGCTTCCATGTATGCCTATATATATTTGGCTCTATTGTATAGAATGGTGACTCTCATATTTGATCTCACAATAACAGTTATAAATACACTCTTACTGCTGAATTTTATTAAACAGTGGTGCCGTTTGTTTATTCAGTGGATTTTATATTATAGGTTGTGGATTTTGGGGAAAGTGGGCCAGTTCGATGTTGTCGCTGCAAAGGCTATATAAATCCTTTTATGAAGTTCATTGATCAGGGAAGACAATTCATCTGTAACTTATGTGGTCAGTAAAGATGTTGCTACTTTTTTTAGTGGGATATTTTCATGTTTTTCTTAAAGCTTGGATATTTGTTGTTTGATTGACATAGGACTATCATTAATCATTTTCACAACTAGGTTTACATACCATCATTGTATATTTTCTGGATACGTGATGTCACTCTTGGTAATTTTCTGGTTAAGGGCATTCCTTTGAAGCTCATTACCTTTCTGGCTTTTTTGGTTCCAATCACCTCCTTATTTAGTTGTTGAAAAATACATAATGCCGCTCTTTGTCGAATGTCAAATGATTTCTGTCGTGTGGAATTCTATTCGTCATTTCCTCTGTAGGTGGTAACTTAAACGCTCCATGGCATTCCTTTTTCAGGTTTTACTGATGACACTCCTCGTGAATACCACTGTAATCTTGGTCCAGATGGTAGAAGAAGAGATGCTGATGAAAGACCCGAACTGTGTAGGGGAACAGTAGAATTTGTTGCTTCTAAAGAATACATGGTATGGTAGTTGGTTTATGATACTCCATTAGCGTGGAGTTTAATTTTCTTTCTTCTCCTAGCTATTTAGTCATTGCTTTTTAATGGATGTAGACCATTTCTTTTTTCAATTTTAATTTTTTTTATAAGAAACAAACGGCTGTGTTTTAACCAAAAGATGAGACAAACAGCCTAAAGGCCAGGGGATGAGGAAGCCCCTGCCAACAAAAGGTAATCTATCAAAGCCTTCCAATCATTCAAGATCCAGAGGAGGCTATATTTACAAGGGATTTTTTTGTGGTTTGTACACCACCAAGAAGTAGCATACTGCACATCACTCCAAAGATTATCAACGGGCTTAGACGTAGACCAATTTCTCTTATGAGTGACATGATTTGATGCTTCCACTTACATATCATCATTTGGGACTTGTTCAGGAATTATTTCTGATATTTTATTGTACTCTATGTCAAATAACATTTTTTCAGTTTTATGCATTTTCTTGGCAGCATATGCTATGTATACCACTAGACGCTATTAATTAATAGTAGATGGCCACGGTAGCTTTTTAGATTTTTTTTCCTCTTTGTTTATTCATTTTGATTCTATAGCTCTTTCCATTTGGTTTGTCAGTTAAGTAGCAAAAAAAAACTTATTCTTGGTCCACACGAAATCTGAAACAAGAGGTCAGATTTGAGCCTCAGAGAACACCAGATGCTAAAAGAAGATAGAAGTTTTTTCTAATAATTGTTGGTTAAAGAGGTATTTAGCACTTTCTTCAATCTTAAAACAAAAGACACGTTGACTAGGAGAAAGGCCCATAGCTGGGAACCTTCATTGTAGTTTTTCTGTTGTATTCAGGTCTCCCAAAGCTAAATTCCTTGCAAGGAACTTGATCTTCTTGGGCATCTTTTGCTTTCATATGACTTTAGTGTAAGGTATCCCTTACAATATATTGATAATCGAGGAAAGAAAATGTCCTATGGCAATACAAAGCTCCCAGCCAATCCAAGAGGGTTGGTAATCTCTCCTTTCCTTTGCACTCAAGGCAAAAACTACTAATGAAAGCATGAAAATAAAACAACGAAGGCCTCAGGCCTAAATACTCCCCTCACTCTCCTACTGTCCCCAACATTCCTTACACATCAGTGGTCCCTTCCTTCGTATGCTTAATCACCTCTAACTAACCAGCAGTGATTAAATTGTCTTTCTTGCCCCTCCTCTAATAGAACTTTGTAATCGGTGGCCTAACATTCAGTCAATTGTTTGTCCAATGCAATGGTCTTTGCTATAAGGTAATAGAAGGAAGATTTGCTAGAGAATGCACCCAAGATTGATCTGAATTCTCAACAGATCATGCTTCTTTATCTAAAGTATTCAAACGATTTTTTCCATGAATGTTTTTCCATAAGGCTCACTAATTCCTCGAGCTCAACCTTCATTGACTGTTATTTTTTGGTTGTCATCAGTCATCACACAGTAGAGTCATGGAAACAGAAGGATTACAGATAATTATGTTATCCATTTATCCTCCCAAAACCTTATGTTTCTTCCATTGCCCATTTTGAAGTGGATGAGTCTTCCACTATCCTTGTAGAGCACCCAAGCTACTCATCCCTATATTTGCAGTTGGTAACTTTAGGCTACAAGGAATATTGTTTGAGTGAAAATCTCCATACCCAAATGGCTAAAAGTGCATTGTTTCTACTCCTTAAATTTCCCAAATCAAGTCCTCACAATTTGGAGGTAAAGTAACAACATCCCAACTTACGGGATGACTTCTCTTTTTGGTTTCCCAACTTTGTCATAATATATATATAGGAAGTAGGTTGGCATGTTTGACGAAACTAATTGAGCTAGGACCTTCTGTAATCCATTGTGGCCAAGCAACTAAATTTTGGAACATGCTGTTTTCTTCTTTTGGATGTGTGTTCTGTTTTCGACTACAAAGTGGCTGATAACCACTTCTTTGTTTTCCTTTATCATCTGTTCAGAGACAATACAAAAGTTATTTGGTTCAACTTTATTAGAAGTATCTTGTGGTGTGCACGGTTAGAGAGAAATCACACATATCCTTTATGGACGGGACCATGTCCTCTGTTACCACTGTTTTGTGTCCGCAGAGATTTTTGTAATTATTCTCTAAATGATATCTTGGCTTATTGGAAGGCTTTCTTGTAACCTCTCTTGGCTTTTGGGTTGGCTTTCCACCCTTTTCTCTTGCATATTTCATTGATCTATGAAATATCATGTTTGTAATTTAAAAAAAAAAAACTAATTGAGCTAGAGGTAAGCAGGCTTCGGTCATGTATTTATGCTTTCTCTTGGTATCGCAAGTTCAAGCTCTTTTGTCTATATGTGCAGATATATATATATATATATATATATATATACTGTTTCTGATGCATTTTTTTACTCCAGGTGCGTGATCCAATGCCAGCTGTTTATTTTTTCCTCATCGATGTATCCATGAATTCTATACAAACTGGTGCCACTGCTGCAGCGTGCAGTGCAATTAGTCAAGTTATTTCTGATCTTCCTGTAAGTTCTACATTTGATTGGGTACATTATATATGAATGGGTGTGTTTATAATCCATAACCTTCAATGGTACTCTGTGGTATTTGTACTTGTTTTCACGAGGGTTTATGATTTTTTTTTTCTTGCAGTATGTATATGTGATGCATGACCGCAAATAATTTTTTTTTTGATAAGAGACTTCAAAAAAAGATATATTCAAAAGAGAAGTAACAGAACAACCTAGGGTCTAGGGGTAGAGAAAACCCCTCCCCAAAAACTATCTCAAAAGGGCCTGCCAATCGTTCATGATCATTAACAGGCTATAATTACAAAAGACCTTTTTGTGTAACGTAATCCACCAAGAGGCCGTATTTTGTACATAGTTACAAAAAGAATTAACACATAAAGACCAATCCTCGAAAACTCTGGCATTTCTTTCCTTCCACAAAAGCCACAGGGTAGCTCTGAAGGCCGAACTTGCTACCACCTTAGCGTTCCCCTTCAAATTCCAAGCATTTAAACCTTCAGTAAGCCAATCATCCACTTTTTTGGGATGGAAAAAGGAAATACCAAGCAGCCCAGCTACGAAGCTCCAGATTCTGTAGGCATACTCACAGTGTATGAATATGTGATCAATAGATTCCCCCTTGTTCAAGCATAATTTGCAACTTGAAGGGGAGAGAGACCAACCTCTGAACTTCTTTTGCAGTCTATCATCAGTGTTTAAGCTACGGAAAGCCAAAGACCAAAGAAAAACCTTCACCTTCTTTGGAGTGTTGTGCTTCCATATGAGATTAGATAATGCCAAGGTCAGCTTGGAAGATCTACCAGATAGCCTTAAGAAGGCCGACTTGCTAGAGAAAATACCATACCCTTCCAATTGCCATATTATTTTATCTGTATCCAAGCCCAATTGTACTGAATTCAACTCCTCCACGAAGGCCACCCAGCTGCTAAACTCTCTGTCCAACAAACCTCTTCGAAGGCCGAGGTTCCAAGTTTGATTGTTATTATCCCAGCAATCATAGATAGAGGCTCCTTTTTTGGGTCTTATTTCTACTCATCCTATTGGTTCACAGTTCTTGTTCATAAATCATTTGCAATTTGTTGATGACACTCTTCTTTTCTCTATTTATGATCGGGATGCACTGTTTCATCTTTTCGAAGTGGTTAAAATTTTTGAATGTGCTTCTGGTTTAAGGATCAACTTAAACAAGAGTGAACTTTTGGGGATCCATATTGACTCCTCTGAAATGGACTGGATGTTGGCCTCATTTGGTTGTAAACAAGGTATTTGGCCCAACACTTATCTTGGTTTGCCTTTGGGAGGGAATTCAAAGTCTTCATCTTTTTGGCAGCCTGTTATTGAGCAAATAAAATAGAGATCACACAATTGGAAATATGCCTTCATTTCTAAGGGTGGTCGTCATACCTTAATCCAAGCTACTCTTTCAAGCATGCCAATTTATTATATGTCTCTGTTTAAAATTCCTGCTAAAGTGGTACATACTTTAGACAAGATAATCAGGGATTTTTTTTGGGATGGCTCTCGAGGTGATGGAGGTGTTCATAATGTGAATTGGAAAACAACACAACTTCCTAAATTAATGGGAGGTCTTGGAATTGGCAATTTTCAGCATCGTAATACAACCTTATTGGCCAAATGGATTTGGCGTTTTGCTCATGAAAAGTACTCCTTATGGAGGCGGCTTATTGCTGAGAAATATTATGGTTCTGTCCTTGGAGATGGTTGGCCACAACCCATCAAATTTGCTTCTCATAAGTCACCTTGGAAATCTATTAGTAGTATACAGGAGTTGATTGCTTCTAGAGCACGTCGTCGCCTTGGGGATGGATCTTCTACTCTCTTTTGGACAGGTTTTTGGTTGAACTGTGGTCCAATTGCTACTGCTTTTCCTCGGCTTTTTAGGCTTTCTATGAACCAATCTAGTATGGTGGCAGAAGTATGGAATGACTCTGACTTAGCATGGGATTTACAGCTACGACGTAATTTAAATGATCAGGAAACCTTTGAATGGGCCATCCTTTCAAATATTTTGACTCCGATCAGACTTCAAAATTCTTTAGATTCTTGGTATTGGCCTTTAGAGTCATCTGGGATTTTTTCTGTTAAATCCCTCATAGAGAGATTGGTGGGTATTGATGACCCTTGCTTGAAAGATCTTTATTCTGTGATTTGGAAGGATAATTATCCAAAGAAGATTAAAATATTTCTTTGGGAGCTTAGTTTGGGAGCAGTCAATACAAATGATCGATTGCAACGACGAATGCCTTATATGGCTCTTTCTCCAGATTGTTGTTTTATGTGTAGACGGCAGGCAGAATCTCCTGGACACTTATTTATACATTGCACTTTTGCTTATTGTTTTTGGAGTCATTTGTTGGAAGCCTTTGGTTGGTCTTTGCCTTTCACAAGCAACATATTCGATTTTCTCTCTGTGGTTTTGGTAGGTCACCCTTTCACAGGAACAAAGAAGGTTTTATGGCTTGCTTTTGTTCGGGCTTTTCTGTGGATTCTTTGGTTGGAGAGAAATGGTCGAAACTTCAGGGATTCTCCTTCTCCTTTTGAACGTTTTATAGACAATGTGTTTTCTATTGCTTTTACTTGGTGTAGGCATTTACAACCTTTCTATCAACATAGCTTATCCTTTTTAATCTCCAATTGGAGAGTCTTCTTGTAATTCACCAATAGGTGCTTGGAGTCTCATCTCCTTTATTTCATTCATCAATGAAATTGTTTCCTTTATCAAAAAAAGAGTATAAGTCAGCAAATCGACACTTTAAAGGTTCACGATCACACCAAACATCTTCCCAAAATCTAATATTCTTTCCACATATCGCTTGAAACTTAGCAAACTTCTCAAAAAAGGGGTAATTTGCCACAATGTCCATCCAAGGTCGATTCCCCTTCTTCCCTTTGAGCTCTCCAGATTTCCAGTCAAAGTGCGAAACACCATAGATGCTGGCTATGACTTTCCTCCACAAGGAAGACTTCTCTTGTGTGAACCTCCACAACCATTTAGTTAGCAACGCAACATTTCGGTGTAATAGAGAGCGGGGGCTCGTAGGCAAGGCTGTCCACTCCCACTTAACAAGGTTACTACTGGGTTTGTAGGTACCGCCACTCCAAATGAAGTCTCTAACCATCTTTTCCATTGCCTTAACCACCAACTTAGAAGCTTTCAACAAAGAGAAGAAGTATATTGGCAGACTATTTAGGACCGAGTGGGTCAAATTCACTCTTCCGCCTTTAGAAAGAAGAAAACATCTCAAAGCATCCAGTTTAGCTCTGAATCTGTCAAGTAAATGGTCTCAAAACGCTCGCATGTGATGATTTCCCCCCAAGGGAAAGCCAAGGTAGTTTATTGGCATCTCCTCAACTTGACACTCAAACTTTGATGCCCAAGTTCCCATATCTGCCAAACTAACATTAATTCCAATCAATGAAGTTTTGGCACTATTCAACGAAAGCCCTGATCTTGCAGTGAAAAGATTTAGAATCTCCCACCATCTCTCGATCCACAAATTATCAAAAGGACAGAACACAATAGTGTCATCAGCATATTGTAAAATAGACACCTCAACTTTATCTTTACCCACCAGAAGTCCTCTCAAGACTCGTCTCTCTACACAATAATGAACCAAGCGACTAAGGGCATTCCTAACAATAATGAAGAGAAAAGGCGACAAAGGATCCCCTTGCCTTAATCCTCTAGAGGCCACTATCTTACCCCTTGGTCTTCCATTGATCATAACCGAGAAATTAGTATTCATAAGGCAACCTTTGATCCACCTTCTCCAGGAAATCCCAAAGTCTTTGAGCTCTAGAATGGCGTCCAAGAATTCCAAACTGACCTTGTCATAAGCATGACTGCAAAGAATTGGTATCACATCACCCTTAAAGTTTCTTTCGTTTGTTTCTATAGTTATTTAAACTAGTCTGAAATAATAGCATTGGGTTTGTAATATTGTGGAAGAGCAATTTCTTGCGAGTATTCTTTACCATAAACTGAAACTACTATAATGATAGTCTTTGATATGATTACGTTTCTTTTTGACAGTTCAATTTTGCCCTTGTTTAAATTTTTAATCCCTTGGTGTTGGGAACTGTTGTATCAGTTTATGATCGCTAGGCTTTTGTTTTATTCTTTTTTGGCTTCCAACATTTGGTTTATGCAATTGAACCTTGGACGGACGTCATTCTAAAGTTTGTCTGTCTCTATAGTTTTGCTATCTTCTGATGGAGGTACATTGTGTGACCTAATTGTTATATTGTTCTTTCAGGGTTTGTCCTGTCTCTTTTAAGTGACTACATTCTCTTTTCTGTTGTTGATTTCCATTTTTGTTAATTGGACTCTTTATAATAATCTAAATGCTATGAGAAATTTGGTGAAGTTCTTTCTATGCAATCCAACAATTTTTTACTGCAAATGTTTCAGTTCTTGAGTGCCACTTGATAAATTGGACCCTTTATGAAATCTAAGCACGATGCCACTTTGAGGTTAAGGAACTTAGCCATTTGCAAAATTTTTCTTTATGTTTTGCCTGTATTTTCCAAATAATTTGCTTTGGTTAAGAGTGTTATTTGTCATTGTGTCTTGTTCTTCTTTTGCCTGTGTGTTTTAGTATGTGGGGGTTGGATTTTTCTAATATTGATGTTTACAAATAGGATCTATGTCGATAATCTTGGTAAATTTTGATTTTTTTTTTTCCTGTTTCATCCATCTTCAGCCTTCTATGAGCTTTCTTTTCAGTTTTCTCTAACCTAGTGACTGATGACACTGTGATGTTCCAGGAAGGTCCTCGTACATTTGTTGGGATTGCAACATTTGACTCAACAATTCACTTTTACAATCTGAAACGTGCACTACAACAGGTCACATTTCGATCATAGTTATCTATCTCCATTTTAGGCGTTTCTTTTGTTGTGAGGGTGAAAAAAAGCTAAGGTGTCTTGTTGATGTATGTAACAACTGGTATTTAGAAGATAGATGGGAAGGAAACCAGCTCATTTCAGAAGATAGATGAACGAGTAAAGAAGAAATCCGATTTAGTGATATTTGTGGCTCTACCGGCTTCTTGTAATTATTTTATTTTTGAAAAATTTAACTCATTTTTTTCTTTCGAACCTAGCCTTGGATAGGCGAAACCTCCTCAAGGATCAGTGAGGTGAGGTGAGCCATGAGCAATAATGCATGCGTCCTTTTTCAGCGATTAAGCTTTCATCTGGTCTGTTTTCTTGAACACTCTATGCCTGTAAAAGAGAATCCCAAGAAGGGTCAAAATTTTCATCTGGTCTTCAGCAGTCCATATAAGCTCGAACACTCAAGATGAACTTCAGAAAGGGAAAAAAATCCTATTAAGAGAGGGGAGGTGCTGGGAGGGCTTTTTTTTTTTAAAAAAAAATTCTTATCTTTACCACAGCTAAAACTAACTTTTGAAACCCAGCAATCCTGATCTGGTCAATACTAATACGACACAAATTCCATTCAAGGTAGAACTCCAGCTGCATATTAGGTAACAAAATTCCAGTAACACTATGAAGAACTATAATTGCTCATCAATTAATTATAGTATGACAACCCTCATTGCTCATTGGAGGAGTTTTTTGTAATTATTGCCGATAGGACTTTTTGTATCTATTTCATATATCAATGAAGTGGTCTTTGTTTCCTATAAAAAAAAAAAAAATTGCTCATCAATGGTTGTACAACATTTAATTTAAGTATCGTTCAGAATTTGCTAAAGTAGATGTTTGATCCTAATACCATTGGATGATCCCTGCCCTTGGCCTCAATGGAATTAATTAGGGAGATTCTTTGAATGCATATGGCTTTTATTAGGAAGCTAACTAATAGTCTCCAATTTTTTATTTTATTATTTTTTTTATGTTCTTTTGTCATTTTGTCTTTTCAGCCTTTGATGCTCATAGTCCCTGATGTACAAGATGTTTATACTCCTTTGGAGTCTGATGTTATTGTTCAACTATCAGAGGTTAGATTTTCCAAAATATTGGATTTCGATGAGGTTTATCATTAGATTTTTTTTTTAACCTTTCCCATTTCTTTAATAATGTCGCTTGTTTGTGGGAATAGTGCCGTCAACATTTGGAGTTGTTGCTCGAAAGTATTCCAACAATGTTTCAGAGTAATAAAACCACCGAGTCAGCCTTTGGTGCTGCAATCAAAGTATGTTTTCCATTGTATTATGATCATTGACTACTCTGCAATTGGTGTATTTTATTTTCTGAACAAAAATGTCTTAGGATAATATATATATATATATATATTTTGCCTGTCAACCCCCCCCCCCCCCCCCCCCCCCCCCCCCCAAAAAAAAAAAAAAAAAGGGTAGTTATGCAATGCCCATAAGATTCTTTGAAATTATTATATATTTAAATTAGTTCTATTTTAAGTGTTAAAAAGCACCCCTTCTTTACCCTTCAAATGAAAAGAGGGTGGTTGCAAAGCAAAATTATAGTAGTCTACAGAGAGGAAAAAAAGCCAGCACAAAAATTCCCTAAACCACCTATACAAAAGCTTTACAGTTAGACCCTCCACTTGTTAGTAATAGAATGAAGATTTTTTGTGAAACTCAACAAAGATAAACAAGAAAGCTTTAGAATCTCAAAAGCATTACCTAAAGAGTATCAGATGTACTTTGCATTGATATGTCTTTGTGTTCAAAGGATATGCTAAGATCAATGATGAAATAATTCCATAAAATGAAAGACAACTTTGTGTTTATTTTATTGCTATTTTAACAAATTAGTCGATGAGTATGTGTGCCGATCGCTCAAATTCTCAATATTGATCAGCTCTATTAAAAATATTGGCTGAGATTCACGCATCATTTAGACTAGACTGATACTACAGTTTGTTCACTAGTCAAAAGCTAGATTTTGTTTCTACTCCTTGTAATGCTTTTTTCCATGCAACTCAGAGTTTTGCTTTCTAGGTCGATAAATAGAAAGTGTCTCACTTCTAAATAAATGTTTACTTTATATTCTGACAATAGTTTTCTTGACCTATTTTTAGGCGGCTTTCTTGGCAATGAAAAATACTGGAGGCAAAATTTTGGTATTCCAGTCAGGCAAGTTCATAATGCATATTCTTTTATGGAGGATGTATTGCTGTTTGCCTCTTGTTTTTTGCTATTGTTTTCTTTGGCAAGAAATATGACATGAAAATTATTACTATTGTTTGTGCACCGTGCGGCATGGACATGTTACCTTGGGTAAGAGTGTCATGAGCAAGTTGGACCATAGACACTTGAATGGCGTGCAAAATATAGGGTTGGATTTTTCTTTTCTTTTTTTTTTTTTTTAAGAAATAATTTCATTGATGTATGAAATTTACAAAAAAGGGAGGGGGAAAGAAAGCCCCACACCAAAGGAGTTACAATAAACATCTCCAATTGGTACCCCTGGGGATAGGGGAGCAAAGCTTCGACTCCCGGTTATCAAAAAAAATAAACATCTCCCATTGGTCAAAAGAGAAGATAAACTATAGGAAGAGAAGAGAAAATTTTGTTTGCACCAAGGCAAGGTGAAGAACACTGTCAAAAAAATCGAATATGTTTTCTCCTTGGACTCAAAGGTCCGGTGATTTCTTTCAACCTAAACCGACCATAAGAACACCCTAACCAAATTCTGCCAAAGAAGTTCCGTTGTGTTTTTGAAAGGATGCCCCAAAAGAAGAGAAGATAAAAGAGTTTGGGGCCCCGTGGAAGTGGACCACCTTCTACTTGAAAGCATGCCTAAGGTTGTTCCAAAAATTTTGTGCAAAACCACAGTAGATAAAAATGTGTGATTCAGTCTCCAAGTCAGCTTTGCAAAGGATGCACCTACTTGGTGATAGAGCCATGGATGGGAATTTTCTTTGGAGCCTATCATTTGTGTTTAAGGCCAAGTGAGCAAGTTCCCAAATGAAGAACATAATCTTCTTTGGATAGGCACCATACCATATGGCCTTTGGGTGAAGGCAGTGACTGTCATTAGGCAATGGAACAAGGCTGTACAGCATAGATTTTGAAGAAAATTTCCCAGATTTCTCAAAAGGCCACAGACACCCAAATATCTTCCTCAGTAGATAAATGGATGCTATATAGGATGAAACTCAAGTCTGCCCACTCTATCACCTCTTCTTCTTTGAAGTCCCTCCTGAAATGTAGGTCCCATAATGTCAAATCCTGCCTCCACAATTCATTTACAGTAGCCTGCTGCCTGCTGAAAAAGGCTACAATGGTTAGATGATAACACAGTAGCCTGTTGGATTTCAATATGCAAATATTTTTATATTTTTCTCTACATTAAATTGAAACAAGGTGAAAAAGGCTACAGTGGTTAGATGATAACATATTATTAAATGCCTTAGCAATACATTCTCAAGTTTTTGTTAGACTTCCAATCACAAAGCTTTATTCCAAGAAGGGTAAAAAGGAGAATTTAATCCCAAATGATGATCATAGTTATTATGTTTGAAAGTTTGAATAGGGAGTTAGTAGGGGTAGGGAGTTGTAACTCCTTAGGTCAGTTTTGTATATCTTTCCTTTAAATATCTTGTTCAAGTTTGGATAGTGTGAGAGTACTAGTAAGGGGTATATTAGGTAGTAGTAATTAGCTAGGGGTGTCTTGGTTATATATTGGGGAGTTAGGGTTCCTAGAAAGAGGGAATGATTTTGGTATTGTCTCAGTGTAGGGATTTTGGGAGAGACAGCCCTCTCGAAAGGCTATTGGCATTGTAATTTCAGTTGATATTGCAATATAGTTCGATTGTGTGTATTTCTGGTTAGGGGTATCCTAACAAATAGGTTATGTGTTTTCTATTCAAGTCAGTTTGTAATGTTTGGGAGAGAAGGTTGACCCTCTCGAATTGGTCAATTTTCTATAGGTTATAATCTCTAAACTTGTTCTCTCATAGTAAATAAAGAGATACCTATCACTTACTAAAAAAGAAAAAGAAAAAAAAAGAAAGATAACACATTATTAAATAATATGATGAAGCAAAAACCTCTCCAATTAAGTATTTGAGTAAAATATAGGTTGGATAAAAGCCACTCATGAACTGTGAAAGAGTTGCTTGTGACGAAATGGGGATGAGGATAGGGTAGGGCTGGTGAGAGAGAAGTGGATAGGGCGAGTGAGATGGTAAGAATGGGGTGTTGGTGTTTATCAAAAGCAGGGGAAGTAAATTGGAGGGGCCTTAAGAACGGTCTTATCAATGTACACGTGCAAGGGAGAAGAACAATTACAAAGAGGAGGTGCATGGGGATTGAGTCATATGGAGGGGGAAAAGACAGAGGTGCATAGGGTTTGATTGATAATATGAAGAAAAAAGCAAACACAGCACATAGGTTAGGATATTGGAACATGAAGAAAAATAAAAATCAAGTAGGTATGTTCTACTATTGTTTTTTTTTTTTTTTTTTACTTATTGTTTTGAACTAAATGTCCGAATTATTTGAAGATTGTATAGGGGCATGAAATTCATATATATTTCACAAATTTTTGCACATAAATGAAAGAGGCTTCTTTTTCTCTTGGCACCACAAGTTCATGCCAATTACCAATTTCATTTAGCTGAGCTGCATAATGTTTCAATTTTTCATCTGTGCGCTGGAGTTCTTGGTTTGAGATTTTGGTATGATATGTGCTTCTTGTTTAAACATATTTTTGGGATATGGTGCAGAAATTGGTGAGGTGGGAATTGTGTGCGTTCTTTTGCATTTTTTTACTCCCTAATATCTAAGAGTCCTGTCGTTCTCTTAAATCTTTTATCTTCACAAGTTAATTGTTTTTATGGGGATATTGCAAATATCACATCAACATTTGACTTTATGCTACCTTTCTCCCTGTTTTTTTCTTAACAAAAAATTGGGAGGAAAATTACTCCTCCCACTTAAAGAAACGGTGCTCTTGGTCTTAGAGACAACTTTTCCAATAATACTAATGGGAAAGTCAACACATAAATTAATCTATTTATGATGTTATTATGTTTGAATATGCCATAAACAGCTGGCATTTTGTTATGACTGCATTTTTTCTTGTTTCGCACCACCTAGTCGTTATGTTGAAAAGATTATTTTCCTAACCTAATTAGTTACTTTTTGATGAAATACAGTCTTGCCATCAATTGGCATTGGAGCTCTTTCTGCCAGGGAGGCTGAAGGAAGAACAAATATTTCTTCTGGGGACAAGGTATTCTTCTGAATTTTGTGCTATTTACGTTTCTTTTAAGAAGATTATGTTGCCATTGTCCTTGCATTTAAAATTAGGAGCATAATATTATCAGGTTGAAGGAAAGTCACCAGTTGTATAAATGTTCTCTTGGGATCTGGGTGTGAGGATCCTTCACTGTGTGGTTGAAATAGATAAACTATATTCCTTGGAAGAAAACTCTCTCTCATCCTAGTTTTCTTTAGCCTGTAAGACTCTTCACCCAGCAAACACCATATAAAAATGCCCCGCAACATAATTAAAATTTATGGTTTCTAATTATGAATTGAGCTTTCTGCTTGGCAATGGAACCGGTTTTTGTTTTATCAATATCATCATTGTCTTGTACAACAACATTTCCAATCGCATAAAGGCTGCAATCAATGATTAGCCCTACCCTACGTTATTTTCCACCACTTATTGATCAGTTTGTTGTGTTTTACTTCATAGTTATCTTCTTTTTTTTTCATGCTTAGTATACTATTGTTCACTGTAAAAGTATAAAGTTCATCATTTTACGACTAATGGAAAATTGAGAGGCGTCATTTTCATGACACATTTTTATTTCTTCAGGAGGCTCATAAATTACTACAACCAGCTGACATGTCCTACAAGACAATGGCAATTGAACTGGCCGAGTATCAGGTGAATGTGATCTTGCATGTCATGTTGTCAGTGATATATGACAGGATTTATCTGCTGACGCTGGTCAGAGTTTTCTGAACTATTCTTGTCTGCCATGATTGTTCTAGGTCTGTGTTGATGTGTTTCTCACTACCCAAAATTACGTCGATATTGCTTCTATTTCTGTCATTGCAAGGACTACTGGGGGCCAGGTAAGAGTATTTGATTTTGGTAATTCAGAGATACATTTGAAAGCCTGCATTTTCTGTTAACGAGGAATCTCATGTATTCTTGCGATGGTGTGGTCGTTGATCTTTACACATCTGGCTGTTAGTCTCTTTCTTATTTTTAGTTAACTAGCCAACAAATACTAAATCAGAATAGTCTTTCATTTAACAGGCTGAAGCCCTTTTTATTCTTTATACTTCTTAATGTCTTTTGCATTCTAATTATACTACTTTTTTGAGTCATCAATTAAAGTAGTATCATATTTCTGGTTTTTTTAACAAGAAACAAAACTTTTTATTGATAAATGAAAAGATACTAATGCTCAAAAGATACAAACTCCACAAGGGAGTGAAACCTGAATAATAAAAATTACGAAGGAAAATTAAAATCAAGCCAATTAAACATGAAACTTGATGAGAAAACCCAACAAAAGGCTTTGAAATAAGAAGGCTTGGAATGATCAAGCCAATGAAAGATCCAGTGAAACCTTTCCAATGATAAAATTGATAAAAAGGCTAAAACCGCAATAAGAAACTCCTTTGGGAATGAGGAAGAGACTGGCAAATGCCAAGAAGATGATCACACTCACTACTGCACAAGACTCATGACCATCGAAGTTAAAACATTATGCTCACCAGCCAATTTTAACTGGAAATGTAAGCTCCCCAAGCACAACCACCGAAAATAATTCCTTTTGCTCACCAACCAAGGAAATAAAATAATCCTCATGCAAAGCAACTGCCTCAAGCAAACCTATGCTGAAAAAAATGCCTCAAAGCCTAACTTGAACAAAACACTTGTCACCAAAAAGAAAGCGCTCCTTCGTGAAATGCCAATCCTTTGTTGCGGGAGAACTATTAAATTTGAGATGATACAAACCCACACATAATTCAGCAATGCCAATCATCTTCCCCGATCCCAAGTCCTGCCTCGAAGCTCTTGTGATATCAAAAAGAACATCCCAAGCCTTGTTAATGAAGAAACGGTCTATTAAAAATTGGGAGCAATCTTCCCCATTTCTTGACCATGTGAATTTACCATTAGATAGAGGAAATTCCAATCTTTATCTGTAATCATTAGGGCCAAAAAATTCAAAATCCAGCCAATTTTATCTTGCTGAAGTGACGCTTTTACCAAAAGAGAGTACCGTCTTGTAAGGATACTGCAAGCTTTAACTCTATTCACAATCTCAAAATACAGATTACAGCAATAACCACCATTCGAGAGGGTGGAGCTCTCCCTTCATATACCCAAGTCTAGAGACTAAGTATAATCCCAAAAACATACATAACCCACCCTAACAACAAAATACACTTAAATACTAACACTGACACTAACTGGGGGATGGTGTATTTCCATCTTTGCCCCTCCTAACATAAACATTTACAATTGGAGGCCTTACATCTCCCCCGGGGTTGAAACACACCTTGTCCTCAAGGTGGAAGTCGGGAAATTGTTTGCGAATAAAGGCAAGTGATTCCCACGTTGCTTCGTATTCCGGTAGACCCTTCCACTGTATCAGCAATTGGCAGTTGCTCTGATCCTCATTCCAATGGTAGGCGATTACATCATGTGGTTGCGCTTCCCATTCAAAGTCCTCGATGAGTATTGGAGCGTGTTCTTCTAATGGCGTGCCACTGCCGATGACCTTCTTCAATTGGGAGATATGAAAGATGGGGTGAATGGATGATGCTGCTGGTAACTCTAATTTATATGCTACCTTCCCAATGCGATCTAAAATGCGGTAAGGTCCATAAAATTTGGGGGATAGCTTCTCATTTCGACGCTTCGCGACAGATGCTTGTCGATAAGGACGTAGTTTTAGGAATACCCACGCTCCCACCTCGAACTCCACTTCTCTTCTCCTACGGTCGGCAAACTTCTTCATTTTCTGTTGAGCTAACTCGAGTTGGCCTTTCAGTTTGTCCAATATTGTATCTCTCTCCATTAGTTGTTGGTCAATCGTATCATTCATGGTCTTCTGACTCCCGTAAAACATGACTGGCGGTGGGTCACGTCCATATACAACCCGGAAGGGTGTAGTACTAATAGAGGCATGATACGTTGTATTGTACCAAAATTCGGACCAAGGTAGCCATTGCAGCCATTGTTTCGGTTTCTCCCCACAAAAACAACGTAGATATGTCTCGAGGCATTTATTGACAATCTCGGATTGCCCATCGGTTTGTGGATGGTATGCCGTGCTTCGGCGAAGCTGAGTCCCTTGTAATCGAAACAACTCGGTCCAAAAGTGGCTAATGAAAATCTTATCTCTATCGGACACTATCGATCTAGGGAATCCGTGCAACCTCACGATTTCTTTCACGAACAGGGTAGCCACCTCCTTGGCGGTATACGGATGGTTCAACGCAACGAAATGGGCATACTTACTGAATCTGTCCACCACGACTAAGATAGTATCGCATCCTTGTGATCGTGGTAGTCCCTCGATGAAATCCATGGAAATATCTTCCCACACTCTATCGGGTCGTGGTAATGGTTGCAATAATCCAGCCGGTGCTAAGGATACTACCTTGTTGCGTTGGCACGTATGACATTCCTCTACATATATCTTGACATCTCGTTTCATCCCTGGCCAATACAACTCCCCCGTGAGTCTTTTGTATGTTCGTAGGAATCCTGAATGTCCGCCAAGGACCGAGTCATGATATGCGTGCATCACCGCTGAACGAAGTTGGGAGGACGTGGATAGGACCAATCGGCCTTTGTACAGCAAGGTACCTTGATGTATAGAGAATTTTGGGTGTTTGGTTGGATCCCCCACAAGTTCCTGTTGGATCCTCCTTAGCTCTGGATCATCTTCCACCTCCCTCTTCACTACTTCTACGTCAAGCACGGCTAGTGCAGTCAAGGTGGCCAATTGTACCGTGGGTGGCCGGCGGGATAGAGCGTCCGCGGCTTTATTCTCCAAACCTGGTCGATATTGTATTTCAAAGTCATACCCCAGTAGCTTGTAAAACCCACTTCTAATATTCAGGTTGAACCTCACGCTGTCCCACCAAATGCTTAAGAGCTTGTTGATCCGTTCTTACAATAAATCGTTGTCCCAACAAATAGGGATGCCATCTCTGAACCGCGAGGACTATGGCCATCAGTTCCCTCTCGTAGACCGATTTAGCTTGTGCTCTGGTTGATAGTGTGTGACTGTAGTATGCGATTGGTCTTTGACCTTGAGTCAGTACTGCTCCCAACCCATACGGGAAGCATCGGTTTCAATCACAAATGGCTGTGTGAAGTCAGGTAAGGCTAGAACTGGTAAAGTCACCATGGCCCGCTTCAGAGTTTCGAATGCCACATTGGTTTGTTCGTTCCATTCAAACGCATCCTTCCGAGTTAACTGAGTTAATGGCAACGAGATAGTTCCATAATTATTCACGAACCTCCGATAGTATCTGGTGAGACCGAGAAACCCTCTCAATTCTCGAACGTTGGTGGGAATCGGCCATTCTAACATTGCACGGACTTTCTCGGGATCTACCTCGACTCCCGCTGCCGAAACCCAGTGGCCCAGATATTCAATGCATTCTTGGGCAAAGTAGCATTTCTTAAAATTGGCCGTCAATGAGTGTTCTCGCAACACATTCAGTACCACATCCAAGTGTTCCACGTGTGTAGCTAAATCTGGGCTGTAAATCAATATATCGTCAAAGAAAACCAAAATGAATCTACGTAAGAAGGGTCGAAACACCCGATTCATCAAGGCTTGAAAAGTTGATGGTGCGTTGGTTAATCCGAAGGGCATGACTAGAAATTCGTAATGGCCTTCATGTGTTCGAAATGCCGTTTTAGGTATATCAGCTTCCTCCATTCGGATTTGGTGATAGCCCGAGCGTAGGTCTAATTTGGAATAAACTTGTGAGCCGTGTAACTCATCCAGTAACTCTTCGATGACGGGTATGGGGAATTTGTCTGGTACTGTGGCGTCATTGAGCGCTCGATAATCTACGCAAAACCGCCAACTCCCATCCTTCTTCTTCACCAACAAGACAGGGCTGGAGTAGGGACTGTGACTTGGTCGAATAATCTTCGCTCCCAACATTTCACTGATCAATTTCTCGATCTCCCCCTTTTGAGCGAACGGGTATCGGTAGGGTCTGACATTAATTGGTCCTCGTCCCTCCTTTAGTGATATACGGTGATCCAACTCTCGTGTGGGTGGTAAATGGTTCTTTTCGTGGAATACATCCAAATAGTTTTCAATAATCCCCTGTATCGGGCGGGGTAGCAGAGAGGATGGGGTTGCCTCATCTATTTCCAGTCCCTGTAGCTGTGCCGATAGAGCACGAAGTTCGATCAGGAAGCCTTGATCTTGTTTTCCCCATGACTTGCGAAGCTTCTTCAACGATACCTCGGCCCGAGTTAGAGACGGGTCACCTTGGATCACCATCTTGTTCGTTCCACTATTCACAGTTAATTTCAGGGCTTTCCAGTCCACTTCGGTTACCCCCAGGGTTCGCAACCACTGCATGCCCAATATCACATCGATCCCTCCCAACTCTAGGGGTAAGAAGTTCTCCACAATAGTTAAATCAGCCATTGTAATAATGATCCCCTTGCAAATTCCTTTCCCTTTTACTGCGTTCCTCGTCCCCATGATCACGCCGAAGCTGTTCGTTTCCGAAACGGGTAATCTCAGTTTCTCTACCACCCGTTGTGAGATGAAATTGTGGGTTGCTCCGCAATCTATCAAAACAATGATCTCCCCGTGTTCTATCTTACCTTTAAGCTTAATCGTGCCTGGGGTTGAAATTCCTACGACTGTGTTCAACGATAATTCGACCATCTCTTCCATTTCGTCCGTCAATTGAATTTGCTCCTGGGTTTCTTCGTTCTCGACTCTTGCTTCGGCGGCTATTTCATCGCTCACCATCAGTAGTCTCAACTCCTTACTCTTGCACTTATGCCCCACAAAAAATTTCTCATCGCATCTATAACACAATCCCCTTTCTTTTCGTGACTGTAGTTCCGTGTCAGTGAGCCGTCTATAGGGTACTTCCCTACGTGGAGTAGGTTGAGGACTTGCGAGGGTAATCGTGCGAATGGGATTCGCGTCAATCGCTTTCCCCAGAGATCTTACGGACGTATTTGACATTCCTTCCCCAAACGTGTGGCTGAGATGGTTCATTTTTTGTGTCTTACTTGGGCCTGGCCCAACACGGCTTATTCGGACCATATTTTTGTCCTCCACTCTCTGGGCCGCCTTCATCATAGCTTATAAGCCTAATGGTTCAAAACATAACACCTCTGTACGAATGTCTGCATCCAAACCATTGAGGAACGTTCCCTCTAATACGTCTTCTGACAGAAAGGACAATGGTGTAGATAACGCCTCGAATCGAGCCCTAAAATCGGCGACTGTTGTTTTTTTACGGACGGCGAGAAACCGGGCGCACAGAGAACCTTCCTGTGATGGTCTGAAACGATTTAATATTCTTTTCTTCAGGTCCAGCCAGTTTTCGAAAGGGGTCCTCCCCTCCGCCCAACGGAACCATCATAAAGCCACCCCGGCGAAACTCATTGTCGTGACTGTCAACTTCTCACTGTCAGTTAACTGGTGGATATCGAAGTATCGTTCTGCTCGGAATAACCAATCATCTGGTTGATCTCCCTCGAACACGGGCATGTCGACTTTCTTGAATTTGTGTCTCATAAATTGCCCATCCTCTGTTTTCTCCTCACGTACCTCTATTCTCACACTTCCCTTTCCACTCGATGATCCTCCTTCTACTTCGGGAGTCTTTCTCTTTTGGCCTATATCTTTTTCTTTTCGTGAGGTCCCTCGTGAGTAGTCCGATAACAATGTGGCCAATGCTTTTTGATTATCTTCCGTGGTTTGGCGTTGGTCTTCCATGCTGGTAAATAACCTTTCAATGTTCCTATTCATCTCCGCCATCGATTTCTCCAACTCAGGGATTTTATCACGCACTGATTGCATACATTTTTCCGATTCTTCCATTCGTTCCTCTAAAATACGCTGCGACATACTCCTCGTTCTCCCCAGGATGACCGCTCTGATACCACTTTGTAAGGATACTGCAAGCTTTAACTCTATTCACAATCTCAAAATACAGATTACAGCAATAACCACCATTCAAGAGGGTGGAGCTCTCCCTTCATATACCCAAGTCTAGAGACTAAGTATAATCCCAAAAACATACATAACCCACCCTAACAACAAAATACACTTAAATACTAACACTGACACTAACTGGGGATGGTGTATTTCCATCTTTGCCCCTCCTAACATAAACATTTACAATTGGAGGCCTTACACGTCTCTTTAAAATCTCTATAACATTCTCTTTAATCTCATCCCACATGATCAACAATCCTCCTGAGCGACAGACAATTCAACATGAACCCAATTTATATCTCCCAAAGCTCCATAATGATTTCACAAATCTAGAGTAGACAATTTGGTTTCTTGGATCAATACCAAATCAGGACTCTGCTTCTGCAAGAAAATTTTCAGACTAACTCTTTTAGAACCATCTCCCAGACCCCTTGTATTCCAAGAAAAGATCTTCATTGGAATACAAACACAATCGATCAATGCTTAATCTCTCAAGTGATGAAATGAGGAAAAATCTTAGGACACCTTCCTACGCAGTAAAGTCATATTTCTGGTTGAGATCTGTAACTTCAGTTTTAACAGGATTAAAAAATGCATTCGGTTATTGATTTTTAAAATTTGTCTTTTCAACAGTTTCTTTAAACTTCCTAAACCTATGTGAAATTCTCCTTTTAACTATCTCTCTTACTTAATTGGTTGTCTACTGTGTTACAGGTTTATTATTATTACCCTTTCTCAGTTCTTTCTGATCCAGCAAAGCTCTATAATGATCTTAGATGGAATATCACAAGGCCTCAAGGTTTTGAGGCTGTGATGCGTGTTAGATGCAGCCAGGTGATTATTTTTGTTTGATTTTCATTTTTGTTAACGAAAAAAGATTTGGTGGCTTTCATTTTCTTTTTTTTTTTTTGTGAAATCAGTTGTAATTTTATCCTTTTCCAGGGAATTCAAGTACAAGATTACCATGGGAATTTTTGCAAACGCATCCCTACAGATGTTGACTTACCTGGGGTATGTTATTCTCTACATTGTTACTTATCTAAAATAGTAAACAAATCTTTAGAACGGCCAGCTAAGAAGCACGGATGATTTAGTTTGGCTAGTGTGTCCATGTCCGACACTTGGACATGTATCGGACACTTGTTAGCACAATAGTTGTGCTAGACACTAGTTGTACAAAGTCAATATAGGTCTAACATTTGTTAGACGCGTATCGAACACTTGCTAAGTATATTAAATAGGCATATAATAGTAAATTTTGAGAGCGAAATACATCAAACAAATATTTTAAGCATATAAATGCGTAGACTTATGGACTTTGAATTTCCTTCTTGTATAAAAATGATATATATTTTAATAAAGGTGTCCTTGCCGTATCCGTGTCCCAGATTTTTAAAAAAATAACGTGTCACATTGTCCTTGTTGTGTTGTATCTGTGTCTCGTGTCCGTATCCGTGCTTCTTAGACTGTCAGCGATCCCAACCAATCTTGTTTTGGATAGAGCCAACTCTTATTCTTGATGCTGTCCTGTGTTAAGTAAAGTTTTTCAGGAGCCTGTGTGCGCTACATTTATGTACTTCAATACTTCCACTATTTTGCAAATTTCATTTCTTTGTTTCTTAAACGGTAGGGTCAACTTTTGATTCTCGTGTTTATTTAGTACCTGTGCTTTTTCCCTTTTCACTTTCATTAAACTGGTTTCATTAGCATTGGCTTTTGTGTTCTGATTTTTGCTATAGCTAACTGTTTTATAGTCGTTGTATATTAGCATGATGCTATTATTTCTTTGTTGCTAGTAAAATTGTGGGTTTATGGTTGTTATCTTACCATGGTTCTCTTTGTTGCAGATTGATTGTGACAAGACTATAATGGTAACTCTAAAACATGATGACAAGTTACAGGATGGCGCAGAATGTGCTTTCCAGGTAGTGTCTTTTTCTCTGTTTCTTTTTTCCCTCCCCCACAACCCCCGCCAAAAGGTTTATTCCCTCAAATTACAGGTGTTGATACAATGTGTATTTAGTCTCAATGGCTTACTTGGTATGGTAGTGTTCTAAGTATCCATGACCTCAAAACTTTGTAGGTCTTCGAGAAAAAATTGGATCGAAACATTATACACAAAAGAAAAGGGATCTTCTTGGTCTATCTTGTTTGTTAAAATTCTTCTCTTTATCTGCAAAACTTCTCACTCATTTAATGCGTGTCATTCTTAGAAATTCATGGTCTGTCTGTACTTTGTGATTCCGCTTCTCCTTGGTTGGAGAACATGTGCCTCCCCAGGGGGTTGAATTTCATGATGGTGCTATAGAAAAATTCAAAGAAACATATCTAATTTGTACTCTTGCCTAATGAGTGGAGGGATAGGGTTAAACCAGACTGCAATTGTAGTTGAGATGGTGGCTGTCCTTGCCACTTGGTTCATATTTTTGCACTATTATTATTATTTTTTTATAGAAAACATAAACATTCGTTGATATTTTTGCACCATTATTCTGCCATTAAATTGAAACGGCTTGTTAAGATTTATATCTATGACTTGTTTTACATTCATTTATATTCTTTTACTATTGTAGTGTGCGCTACTCTACACTACAGTATTTGGCCAGCGGAGAATTCGCGTCTCCACTTTATCTCTACCTTGCACTAGTATGCTAAATAACCTCTTCCGATCAGCTGACTTAGACACTCAGTTCGCATGTTTTCTAAAGCAAGGTATTTTCACTTTGTGGTTTTTTTTTTTTTTTTTTAAATTTCTTTTGCAGTTTGTTTCTGTAATTATTTTATTTATTTATTATTATTTTTTTAAAGAAACCACGTTGCTGTAATTATCATTGATCCCGCATTTACATTTAGGATTGCTTTATAGTTGATTTGATTGTGGTCAGATGGTATATAAGATTCGCTGCAAACATACTATTAATGTTACTGGAATGGATCTCATACTTTTGCCCTTTCAATCCTATATGTCTTAATACTTGTTTCAATTTGAATGCTGTAGTTAATTAGTCTTAATATGTTCTTTATCTGATTTTTGTAGCGGCAACTGAAATTCCTTCATCCCCACTTCTGCAAATCCGGGAACGTATGACAAATCTGTGTGTCAATGTTTTGCTTTCATACCGCAAGTATTGTGCAACAGTATCATCATCTGGACAGCTCATTCTTCCGGAGGCACTAAAGCTACTGCCACTTTATACCATTGGTGTGTATTTTATCCATTCCAAAACCTATCTAATTGGCCCACGATTTTCTTACCCATGTGTCCAAGATTATCTTTGATTTGAAATCCAATTTCTCCCGGTTAGGTTTTTAGGAGCAATATTTTTTTGTGCTTGAATTCTGAACTCTGTTATGATCTTTGGATCACCTATGGAAATTGGAAAATATGGGATTTAACTAAGATATTTAATGGAATTGATCCAATGGAGAGAACTCAATTACATGTTAGTAAGCAAAAGAATAAAGTACAAGCATATTTGTGCTGATAAATTTTGGTACATGGATGGGGGTTAGTGATATCATTCTATTGGCTTCTTTCAGCATTAATAAAAAGTACTGGTTTGAGAACTGATGGAAGAATTGATGATCGATCTTTTTGGGTCAACCATGTTTCTTCCCTTCCAATTCCTCTGGCCGTTCCCTTGGTATATCCTAGAATGTTGGCTATACATAACCTTGAGACAAAGGTATGACTTTGTTTATTTATTTTGCTTGTTTTCTTTCTCAGTGGTGCATTGTTCTTGGTGTTAATTCCTCTTATTGGCAGGATGGTGATTCGACTCCGGGTCCTCCAATTCCTCTTTCTAGTGAGCACGTGAGTGAAGAGGGAATTTATCTTCTTGAGAACGGTGAAGATTGCTTAGTATATATTGGGAACTTGGTTGATAGAGACATATTGCAACAGTTATTTGGCATTTCCTCAGTTGATGAAATTCCTGCTCAGGTATCTCTACTATCTAGAATTGTCAAGCAGGTTAAACATGCATATTATTTATTTTTATTGGATGAGAAATAATTTCATCAATCAAATGAAATTATAAAAAGGGGGAGGAAAGCCAACCCCATCGAAAGGAAATTACTTAAAACTCCTCCACTTGGATAAAAGAATGTTCATGTAACATGCATATTATTTTTTATAGTGCACACAGGGTTTTTCATTTTTAAATCAAATAACCTTTTCAACCAGCCAAAATCACGTAGATCATAAATTCATTTGATTTTAGAAAAAAAAATTAGAGAAGGAAAATATTATCATTGGGCCATTGATTCTAAAAAGAAGATGATAGAAGGAAAAAGAAAACTACTGGTATTTTTTTTCTATCATGGTTCTGGTATATATAACTGCTGCAAACTTATAAAATATGTATACATGAGATGTCTCAATTGGATGCATATGCTGGATGGAATCTAATGTGCATTAAATTTGTCACTAATACTGTTGTATGCTCAGTTTGTGCTGCAGCAGTATGACAATCCTCTATCAAAGAAGCTCAATGATTTTATGAATGAGATACGACGTCAAAGATGTTCCTACCTACGGTAAGACTCATATTTTACATTTATTTTCTTTTTTTTTTTTTAAGTAGTGGATCTATTGTGTGTGTGAGTTGGGGGAAGGGGAGTGATCAGAAATAAATTTTACCCACAATGAGTAAATACAAAAGGAGGAGGACAAGGTATACGTATCCGACCAAAATAATAGATAATGGAGATCATATGAAGGTCCTATCTGTCAAAATCAAAAGGAGAGGAACGTTACAAAGCTCTGGACAAGAGAAGACAACAAACCAAAATAATAGATAATGAAGATCAGATGAAGGTCCTATCTGTCAAAATCAAAAGGAGAGGAACGTTACAAAGCTCTGGACAAGAGAAGACAACAAAGAAGATGCAGAGAAATCTTTGACCCTCTAGCTATTGTCTACACTGATAGTTTTGTCCCTAAAGATCCAACTACTTTTTTTCGATAATCACCCCCAGCTAATTGCCAACGTTGAAGCGAGCTGGCTCTGATCTTCCCTTTGCTGCCTACGTGAATATGTTATATGTTTGAGACACTAGACAATGCAAGAATAGGTGACCAAAGTCCTCCAATGAGCTTTCATAGAGCAACACTTTGAGGGATTTAGATATTCATGTGAGCACTAAAGGCAGTCACAAATGTTAATTTCTCTATGGCATGCCATTCAAGTAAAGAGTTGGACCTTTTTAGGCACCTGAGTCCTGGATGATGTTCACCAACCCAATTGTCAAATCTGCATCTAAAGAGTTAAAGCAACTTGCATGCAAATCATGACGAACAATTAACAAGAGCTGGGACTCTTCAGGAGCCGTTGATTTCTGTAACAATATTCACCAACCCGACTGGCAAAATCTGTCTGAAGAGTTGATGTGCTCGAGAAGTAACTTGCATAAAAATTGTATTGTCCTTGAACACAAAAACAGGGATATCTTGAATTACACTCAGCAAGGATGCCAGGCCCAAGTGTAATTCAATTGTGCCAAAAAAATGAAAAGGCCAAGAGGAATGTTCTGCCAAATATGGTTGGAATGAATTCTGACCCATAGAAATCCTGCTCAGGTTGGGAAAGGAAAATACAAGGGAGATTCCCTCCTTTCCTCCCAAAATATGATACTCTCCTTTGAGTTTGTTGCATGATGGGAGAGCTCTGAAAACTGCTCTCAATTAAGTTGAGCAAACTGATTTATTATATAGATGCTTAAATTTCCTTTTTCATCTACTTTTTTTTGAATGTGTATTAATTTTTCCCCTCTTTTTTGCAGCTTGAGGTTGTGCAAGAAAGGAGACCAATCAGGTCAGTGTTTCATACCAATTCTTGTCTAGTCGTTATAAGATTACAGCAAGTAGTACCCAATTTTGTATTTTTAGTTTTGCTTCATTGTGTATATAGATGTGTGAGTGATTTTATTCTTTTGGTCTTCTCTTCTTCAGGGATGCTATTCTTTTCGAATATGATAGAAGATAAAAGTTCCAATGGCCCTTCTTACATCGAGTTTCTTGTTCATGTACACCGACAAATTCAGATAAAAATGTCTTCTCCATGACCTTATACTTCAGTTATGCAAGTTACCATCTTCCTCTGCTGCTGCAGTTGTTTGCTTCAGAGGAATTCCTTACCAAGAAACCAGAGTCTCATGAGAAAGTGGAAACGAAATTCTCGGTATGAACAGGATTGATTGACAGTCCCCATTTATCTTTGAGAAGTTAGATGAGTGAATTTTGATGGGTAATTGTTAGATTATGTTTGATGGTTTTGGTAGTGAACCCCAACCAGTATAGTCTCTTGTTAAATTTATTGTTATTTTCACAGCAGTTTTTTCCTTTTTTTTTTACGCAAAATACCCTGTTACATTTTTTTCAACATACTGCCTGGAGAATAGAAATCGTGGAAGGATACATAAATATATGATAGATTTAATGACTTTTTTTTTCGTAATTTAATGTAAACGAGTGTTGAAAATTCCACATCGGAAAGATGAAGATACCTCACAATTTTTATAAGATACATGAGTTATTTATCTCATTGTTAATTGGTTTTAAGATGGAACATCGTGTTTTTCAAATATGGTATCAGAATTCATGAGTTCAAACAGGTATTCGGTCCAAAAAATTGGGATCCAACCCAAGAATGGTGAACCCAAAAAAGACATCATCTTAAGATGACATATTGAGGATCTCACATTGGAAAGATGAAGAGACTTCACAATCACTTTATAAGATACATGGATTATTCTTCTCATTATCGAGTTTTAAGATTTCCATGCTTATTTAATAACAAGCATATGTTGCTTATTTATTTGCTGTTCATTTTGTAAATTTTGCTTTTAGTTTTTATTTATTTTATGAACATTGACGCTTCTGTGCTTCCAAATGTAATATTTTGCTTTTAAAGCATACATTAGAAAATTTATTTTGCTTCTTAGCATTAAATTTTTATAAACAGAAATCTTACACGCCAACCCATGATATGTATCAAGTATGATATCAGGTTTGGTGATGGTCCAAGAGCTGGTTTGACAGTAAGGATAGTTTAGAGAACAAAATAAGTCATTTCAAAGTATGTGAATTTAAACACCAAATATGAAGACTTCTTATAGGAATGATATTAAGGGTATGTTAGTAAATATTTAGGGAGTTAGTTATGATGTTTGGTTATAAATAGAGGGAGTTGGAAAGGAGTAAGCAAGCATTGATTCAATGATGGTTTAGGGCTTGAGTAATCTCAAGTTAGGGACAGTCCAAGTACCTCAAATGACTTGGTTTATCTTGTAGTCTTGTACTCAAGTCCTAAACCATCATTGAATCAATGCTTGCCTACTCCTTTCCAACTCCCTCTATTTATAACCAAATATTATAACTTACTCCCTAACTATTTACTAACATACCCTTAATACCATTTCCATCAACTTCTTTTGTATTTTTCTATTTTGCAACCACTTGATATTTTTTAACGAGTGTTAGACCTAATTTGATATTGTGTATTCAATTGTTTAGTAGATTTTAATCATTTAAGTGAATTTTATCAAGTAATAGCAACACTTAAAAATTTCCCAATTTAAAAGCAGACAAGTTCAAGTCATTTTATGGATGTTGAACATGATTGGGAGCTTAAAAATGGTTGATAACCAAGATTTAGACTGTTTCAAAATATTTATAAGAGTCATTAATGTTTTAAAGTGTTTGAGAAAAATGTCCTCATTGATTAACATTTCAGTTCCTAAACTTTTATGGAGGTAAACAACTTAATTCATTTGTGACAATGTAATCATTGTACTTTCAATTTAACTATAACATTTTAGTCTCTATACTTTCAAATTTGTAATAATTTAATCTCCATGTAAAAAATTCCATTAAATGTCGAGTTTTATCATTTAACAATTCATCTACTTACTTAAGAAATTCCATTAAATCATTACAAATTTTAAAGTACCAAAACTAAATTGTTATATACTAAAATTCAAGAACTAAATTGCTATAAAATTGAATATATAGGGTCTAATTCGTTACAAATCAAAGTTCAAGGACTTCCATAAAAGTTCATGGACAAATGTGATTTTGTACCTAAAATTTTCCACTGATCATTGGGCAACAACATGAGATTAAAACCTGCATAACCATTCAATTTAAAAGGAGGATTTCAACTGTCACATTTCAAAATTCCAACAGAAATTTCTCAGTCAAGGTATAGCTTGGTCGAATTCCCATGTGAAAGGGAGATTTGGCAGTTTTGTGTGGAAACATTGTGATAAAATTCAAATTACACACCCTAAAAACAAGTGCAGGATTGTCCCTTCGGGGACATCCGATAAAAACAAGTGCAGGACAGGGCGAAGTAAACAAAGGCCATTCAAAAGAAATAAACCAAGAATTCACCAGCAAAAAGGCTCAAAAAAATTTTATTGATCAAGACGCATAAACTTGACAGATATAATATGGCCCTTAAGCAGATCAAGAAGAAAAAATATATATTTCTTGATAAAAACAAAGAAAAAGACTACAGTTCCGCAACATGGAATGATTACTCTCCCTAGTCTCTATGCTATTATTGCTACCTTCCTCCACATGAATGGAAACTCTCCTTCGCCAAATTAAATCAAGACTATTATGAAACAAACAAGACGACATCTTCTAAGGTTCGTAAAATGTCAGGTTGTAGGAAGCAAGCAAAGCTAAAATTGATTTGATTTCATCAAAATACCGTCTTAATGACTGTTTAGTAATCCATTCCTCCCATGCCGCCACCCATTGCTGGAACTTCCTTTTCGTCCTTAGGGAGTTCGACTACGATGGCTTCTGTTGTTGTCATCAAAGAGGAAACACTATATTCGAAAAGACGACAACTTAGTCTCGAAGAGCATATGAGTTACAGAACAAAACATTAACGAAAGCAAGGCTCCTTTGGCTTACCTTGCGGCATCGACTAGTGCAGTTCTAATTACTTTCAGAGGATCGATGATGCCAGCTTTGACCATATCCACATATTCACCTGGTCGTGAATGTAAAAAAATCATATTGAATTAGCCAGAAATGGACTACATTGGCTGTTTTATTTCTCTCCTCCTTTCTCATGCAGGAAATATATCTAGAAGTAGAACTGACCTTTTGCAGCATCATAACCAAGATCAGGGTTGTCCTGCTCCAACAGCTTACCAACTACAACGGCTCCCTCAACCCCCGCATTCGATGCGATTGTGTGTACGGGTGTCTGAATAAATATTAAATACAGGAATGAGAGCAGCTTCTCACAAACATACCTAACTAAATCAATCTAAATGTGAGTGAGTAAACAATCATGTTTGAAATAATGACCTTTAGAGCATTCTGAATAATCTGGACACCAATCTTCTGGTCAAAGTTAGCAGTTGGAAGTTTATCTAGTTCTTTCGATGCATACAAAAGAGCAGCACCACCTCCTGTGGAAGGAGCCCTTCTGTTAGTGTCCTTCAGATGCAATACGTAAAATTATAATTAGCACATGGAGAACTAACTTACCTGGTACTATTCCTTCTTCAACAGCTGCTTTTGTGGCATTCAAGGCATCGGTGACTCTATCCTTCTTCTCACCCACTTCTGCCTCACTTGCTCCTCCAATCTGCAAAAGGTATTGTTTTTTATTTGAGGTTTCATCAAACCATCTCTCCAGTCAGTACAAAACAAATTCAAAATCAAATAGGGACAGACCTTCAATACAGCTACACCACCCGAGAGTTTCGCTAATCTTTCCTGTAACTTTTCCTTGTCATAATCAGAAGTGCTCACTTCAATAGCCGACCTTATCTGTAAATTGCAAAAGGCCGAGAACACGATACCAATTAGCTTCTATATCCAATGAAAGTTAATCATTTATACCACCTAATGTTTCTATATGCCACAAACCTGTTCACATCTTTCCTCAATAGACTTCTTGTCACCAGCGCCATCAAGAATAACTGTATCATCCTTTGAAATTGTGATCTGTAATATCAACCTAAATTAATGGAGATTTCCAACTAGCAGCAGAAAACTTCAAGAGGTGTAGAAAAGATTGATATACTCAGGAAATAAAAAGAGCTGTAACTTGAAATGATCAAAAAACATAGGAATAAAAACAGAAAATTATGCCAAGTTGCCACGACTATGTATAACATAATGAAACTATTTGATATGTCGTACCTTCTTGCAAGAGCCAAGCATATCCAGATCAACTTTTTCAAGATTCATTCCAAGCTCTTCAGTAATAAGCTGCAAAAGAACACACAGGCGACTCTGAGAAATCACAGAGAAGAATATTATAGAAAAGGAAGGATGCAGTAACAAATAAAAGACTTACTTCACCACCCGTGAGAACTGCAAGGTCCTGCAGTCCAGCCTTCCTATTTTCACCAAAACCTGGAGCTTTAATGGCACAGACCTGCAGAAACAGTAAGCAAATAAGCAAGGAACAAAACAAATTAAAAGTTACTTTATTCCATAAATTTCAATTGTTGAAAGAATATGAGGGTCAAACCTTAATTCCAGCACGGAGCTTATTCAGGATAAGAGTGGCTAGTGCATCACTTTCAACATCTTCGGAAACGATAAGAAGGGGCCTTTGCCTCTGAAGAGATTAAAGAAAAATACAATATTTATCATCCATTTGGAATAAAAAGCACATAAGAACTGTCAACCGTCAAAAGGTAGCCTACCTTCAGAGCCAACTCTAAAACTTTCACCACAGCATTAATGCTTGAGATTTTCTTTTCATGGATTAGAATAAGAGGATCATCCAATTCCTGCCAAGGTATCCGAGGCAGTAGATAAAGTCAGGATACATTGATAATCAGGCTCATGATTAGAGAATTGGGAAAGATATTTTTAAAGAGAAAAAAAAAGATACATACACATTTCTGGTTCTTTTGGTTAGTAATGAAGTAAGGAGAAATATATCCCCTGTCTAACTTCATCCCTTCAACAACTTCCAACTCATTATACAATGTCTTCCCATCCTGAAGCAAATTGAACACACTCAAAATAAGCACCAAAGGAAAGGGATCATGACATTCAAAAAATAACAAAATAATCCCATTTTTGGATTAACAAAAACCAGAGACACTAACTGACAGTGGGTTTAAAGAATTGATTCTCAATTTCTTTCTTTTCACTAGATCTTACTTTGATTCTTATGCAACTCCATAGTTACAACTATAACATGTTCATAAAATCCTATCAACTTTCTGGCTGATAAAGAACTTTTATTATTTCTGGGCTGGGTGTGCGAAAGAGTCTAGAATCAAATTCAATCAAGTAACAAAAGTTTATTTCGACCATTAAATTGACCACAAGTACAGGAGAAGGAATAGGGTGGGACTACCCATTGACATACTGAGAGAATTTATAAATATATTGGTAACCAACTTACCGAGATGGTGATCACGCCCTCCTTGCCAACTTTCTCCATGGCCTTAGCAATTAACTCACCAATTTCTCTTTCTCCATTGGCAGATATTGTCCCAACCTATGAAAATACAATCAAATTGCATGATCGATCAATATAAAGTCACTTCAAGCCCATCAAGGAATCCGTCCAACTATAAAGCCAATTGGTTCTAATAGAAAATAATTACAAACCTGGGCTATCTCTTCTGATGTGCTTATCATTCGTGCTCTACTCTTCAAGTTCGTTACAACAGAATCGACTGCCATGGAGATACCACGTCTTAAATCCATGGCATTCATTCCAGCAGCAACTGACTTGCAGCCCTCCGTAAATATTGCTCTTGTAAGAATAGTAGCACAAGTGGTCCCTGCAAGCCCCAAAAGTCCTCACTTACACTTTGTAATTTAGTGTACATGCCAGTAGTAATACAATTGTGAACTTTAGAAGTCAAATTTCTTTTCTTTCAATCATTAAATATTCAAGGAGGTGACAAAAAAACCAACCATTACGTACTAAAAACGTTGTTAATGACAGCATAGACAGATGCGCATTCTTTTAGTGGTTATGCCATAACAGAAGCTTACCATCGCCAGCTACATCATTGGTCGCATTAGCAACCTGCTTCACAAGACTGGCACCAACATTTTTAACTTTATCTTTAAACTCGATACTCTTTGCGACAGTCACACCATCTTTTGTAACTTTGGGAGCCCCAAAACTTTGTTCAATCACAACATTGCGCCCCTACAACAGCAACATGACAGAATCAACATCTATCAACAGATGGCAAGGCAATATAGCACAGAGGTTAAATGAGTGATGGGAGTGGATTGCATCAATGGAAATCAGCCTTTACTCTTCAATTGAGGAAGAAAAACAATGAAGACTATTCCACAACTACACCAACAACATTCGACATTCATGAAGCATAGGACTATCGACAGTACCTTCGGACCCATTGTGACTTTAACGGCATCAGCAAGATCTTCAACACCCTTAAGCATAAGACCTCGAGCCTCCACCCCAAATTTAACGTCTTTAGCGGCATAGTTTCTGCTCCAGCTCGACCTACTAGCAATCTAAAAGGCCAAATACATAAAACACAAAACACGAGAATAGTTAATGGAAGATCAGAAGCTAAATGAACAACAAACTTCAAAAGTTTTTTTTTTTTATGAAACAAACTTCAAAAGTAATCAAAACATAGTCAAAACTCACCTGATTGGTACCGTTCCTAGCAAGGCTGAAAAAAAAAATAAAGTTCGTAAGTCGATAGACAATTCCCAGAAAAAACATCCCAAACAATTTATGTTCATCAAACTTCATCAATTATCCACTTTGAAAGACCCACTGTCTCAATGACCCAAAAGAACACTACCCCAATTCTTCCACCCGTTCATAACACAATCTATTACAAAGCACAAGAAGAAATGATTGGAACAGAAATTGAGTCACAAGCTTAGCAACTAAAAGTAGATCAAACATACCGGGCTTTGGAAGCGAGGCCTGAAGCGAAGCGGTGCATTGTAGACGTGTCCGCTGAGACCCAAAAACGAAGGAGATGGGAACAGCGAGAGGAAGAAGAAGAGGAGTAGAAAGAGCAGAGAAAGGCGATGAATTGCAGATATTGAATGGGTTTAATAGTGGGGAGAAGAAGGCTCTAGAAACAGACTTAAACCACAGCACATTCTAGGGTTTAGGGTTTAGTCGGAAATGGAAACATTGCAGCCTAACTTTTTTGATCTTTACAACTGACGTGGCCGAGGGTTTTACGTCCGGTCCAACTTCTCGGCTCTTTTGAACCGGAGCGAACCGTGTAGTTCTGACGAGTTGTTTTATCTGGCGGTTCATTTGGAGATGACAAAAGAATGTAAAAGAAAACTGCTTAATTGTAGTTCAATTAATGTATGGTCTTCTTATCCTTTATCTCTTATATATATTCGGCTCAAGGGCTGAAACATTTATTCTCAAAGTTGAATCTTTAACTTTGAACTTGTGGAAAGTCTTCGACTTCGAGTTTGTCGAAGGTCTTCGACTTGTAGTTTATTGAAGGTCTTCGACTTGTAGCCTATTGAACTTTGAAGGTTTTTGACTTGTAGCTTTTTAAAGGTTTTCGACTTTTAGTGTATTGAAGCTCTTTGACTGGTAGCTTATTGAAGACTTAGCCAATGCAAAGTTTTCTTTACACTTTAGATGTCTTCCCTTGTCCTTGAGGAAGCTTCAATATTCAAAGTCTTCAAGTTTTAATCTTTGAAGTTTTCAAAGTCTTCAACTCTTCAGAATGATTTCAATTATTCAAAAGAATTCAAGTTAATTTCGATCTTAAAGTCTTAAGAAATTCTCTCTTCCAACTTAGAAGATTTTAATCTTTCTTGGAGCTTCTTCACTCTTCCAACCTATAAGATTAAAGTTATTTCAATCTTCAAATCTTAGTCTTCTTTGAGCCTCTCCACTCTTCCAGCCTTATTCCTCTCAAAATGAAGAGTGAAGGCTCTATTTATAGAGTTTTTCACACAAGTTTTATGTAGGCATGAGCTTTATTGTATTTGGGCCCAACCATATGGAATTGGACTTTGTTGGTTTTGGGTCTAACCTTCAGATTTTGGGCCAAATTATCAAAACTTATTGGGCTTATTTGAACTTGGGCCCAAACCCCATATGACCCAGTTTGACTAGCCTGGACTTACTTGATCAAATGGTCATGATGAAGATATGTGATATTATTTGAAATTTGCCAATTATTATCTTCAAATTTAATTTGAGACACATGCCAATTTATAATCGGTCCCAAATTTAATAATATGTAATTTTTTTCATTAATTTATAAATAATGATGTGGCGATTTGTGATTAGCTGAAATTTCTCCTTCAAATGTGGGGTGGGGGATCAAATGTAGAAATTGGCATATAATGCATTAGTATTTTTTTAGTTTAACAATTGTGGATGTAGTGGATTGAACCATCTACGGTAATAGGTGCCTCATTAGTATTTTTTGTAGTTTAACAAATGTGGAGGTGGGAGATTGAACCATCAATGTTTGTCTCATTGGTATTTCTTTTAGTTTAAAAATTATGAAGATGGAGGATCGAACCATCGACATTGGGATAGTAATAGGTGGCTTAACCATTGAGTTATGCTCGCCAACCTGAGCATAACTCACTTGGAGCATAACTCAGTGGTTAAGACATATATCCTCGATCAAGATATCATAAGTTTGAAAATCTCCACCTCCATATGTTATTGAAATCTTATAAAAAAAAACACTAAGTTTATGTTCAAATTGGCCATTGGTTAGGTGAAAACCTACAATTAAATTGACATATATTTAGTCATTATACTCTAAAATATTTTATTTTTTTTAGTTCAACATGTGGGGATGGGAACAATCAAACCTATTGTACACGAAATTGAAAGTTTAAGGGGGCGTTTGGAGCATAGTGGCCCAAACAACGTTTTGGGTTTGGATTCCAAAACCATCTAAACCCAACACGGTACTCCAAACGCCTCCTAAGAGCCTATAGACACTTTTTAAAGTTCAAGAATCTATTAGATACGAAATTAAAAGTTTTATGACCTATTAGACATAAAATTGAAAATTCAGGGACCTATTAAACACTTTTTTAAAGTTCAATGACCAAATGGACTCAAACATGAAATTTCATGGACTAAATTGTAGTTTAACTTTAAATTTTTTAATTATGGATGAATGCTTACATTTAAGGGTTAACTACGTAAATAGGTCATTTGAGATTTCAAATTACACAAATGTAAAGATTTGAAATAAATTTCAACTTTGTCTTAAGCCAAGCCATTTGAATTCTAATAAAGGGTTGAATTGACATATATGCCCATTATATTTTGTTGTAATTAATGTAGATTTGTGAGGAAAAAAATAGAAAAATAAAGTAGCATATTTTTCCTAACTATTGAGATAATATATTGGAAAAATCTCCCCAAATATCTTAGGGGGCGTTTGGCGCGCAGAGTTGAGTTGAGTTGGGCAGAGTTGAGTTGAGTTGGGCAGAGTTAATTTGTCAGTGAGTTCAGAAGTCTGTGTTTGGGGTGCAGAGTTGAGTTGAGTTGAGTTAGAAAGTCTGTGTTTGGGGTGCAGAGTTGAGTTGAGTTGAGTTGTCAGGGGTATCTGGTACAGTTTTTTGTAACCTGAAGTAGACTGATTTTTAGCTGGCTATTTTTGTTTTCTTTATTTTTATTTGTTCAAATCATTCATCTAGAAACATATTTTCCCAACTTTCCAACACATGTCCATCTAAATATATATATATCAACATTGATTTGTTTTTTAAAATCACTATTTATCTTTTTTTTAGAAATTGACTTCTTCCAAACTATAGGCAATGTAGCATTGTTTTATCTTTCTGCTACGCATTAAACTTCTTTCAATTTATAGAAATCAAATATTTGCATTACACATTGAATTTCTTTCAATTTATAGAAATCAAATGTTGTATTCTTTTTAACAACAAATAACAATTGATGAATGAAAAAAAGGCAACAAATTGAACTCCTATCAAAATATAGAAATCTAAGGTTTCATTTTCTAAATACACATTGAACTTCTTTGAAATTTACAAATGAGGACCTTATTAGGATTTTTTTTCAATTACTAAGAGGGTCTTCATTATGAGGGAGTTTTTTTAATATATATTGACCATTACATGTTTTTTTGTTTTTTTGTTTTTTTGTTTTTGTTTTTGTTTTTGTTTTTGTTTTTTTTTTTTTTTTTTTTTGCAAAGGAACATTGTTTGTTTTACATTTGTTTACAGTTGTCGCATATGGCCGTCGATCGTCAAAGAAGGTGGTCGGCAGTGATCGTTAATTGTCGGAGGTGGCTGCCGGTCGCTGGAGAAGGTCGATGACGATCACCGGAGGTGGTCGTCAGTCGCCGGAAAAGGTCGTCGGTTGCTGGAGAAGGTCGCCGGAGAAGTCGCCGGAGTGGTCGTCGGTCGCCGGAGAAGGTGGTCGGAGGTGGTCGTCGGTTGCCGGAGAAGGTCGCCGGAGGTGGCCGCCGGTCGCCGGAGGTGGCCACCGATCGTTGAAGAAGCGATAATAAAATATGTTAATAGGATATTGGGGGGAGTTAGGGTGAGTTTACAACTCAACTTGGTTGAGTTGATTTAATAAGTGGGGAGTTGGGATGTTGGTGGGCCAAACACCGAGTTGGGTTTTTAACCCAACTCAACCCAACCCAACTCACCCATCCAAACACCCCCTTATATCTCCCATAACTTCCCCAAATCTCTCATATCTCTCCTCAAATTATTCACCTTCCCAAAAAATCGAGGGTTGAGAGTGTTAATGGTCCTTAATCGACCACTGTTCTACTTTTTTCTGCGACTTTTCTGCAATATTCAATCCACATTCGATGGTTCTCCTCCGCTGACCATTTTATCTTTGATGACGTTTGTTTCCTTCTACAAACGACGACGGTTTAATTCCTTGGAGGTGGTTCGGTTTGATTTTGGTGGCTTGACTTATGGTGGTAGCTGAGGGTTTGATTTAGATGGGGTTTTTTATTTTCGACGCAGCATTTGGGTCTCCTTCAAAAGGGGAACGATGATGGCCTATTCTGGTGGTGAGTTTGTCTGTTTTTTTTTTTTTTTTTTTTTTTTTTTTTTTTTTTTTTTTTGTGAATATTGGACAGAGAAGTTAAAATCAATATGGGGTTATTTCGATTAAACTACATAGCTGAGGTTTATATGACGTTTTTTTTCATGTATTTTTCAAGATATTTTTTTCCAATGATGCACGAAATATGAGGCTTATTCCCAAATATTTTTATCCAAATTATAAAAAAAAATATTTGGGGTTTATATCAAATAATCAAATAAAATAATTGATTATTACCTAAATTTTTACAACATGCATTGTTAGAATTGAAGAAAAACTTAACATTCTACGAATGACTGATTTTATGTTTGTTTGAAACATAGTGTGTATTATCTGGGTATATATTATATTGCCTCTGACTGAATGAGTATATATTATACTACCTCTGATTATAGTAAAATTATAGGAATGATTTATTTGATAGGTTTATATATATATATATAAGGTTTAGTTTGATGTGATATATCTTCTGACTAGGTATATATAGGAATGAATTTTTTTTCAACATGTCATATGTATATATTAGTGAACATATGAGTAGGTATATCTATATTATACTATGCAAATATATATTTATTAATCGATTGATCTAGTTAGATACATATAGATTTAATATGGTATGTATATATATTAATGAACAAAATAATAAGTATATATCTATTATACTATACAATAGAGAGAGTAGGACATATTGCAAATAAACATCAGTAGGTATATCCTACACATTGTGTACTAAATTAAATTTGTGCATGTATATAGTTATTATACTAGGCAATAGAGAAAGTAAAAGATATTACAAATTTGACATCGAAGATTATTGGGGATGCCAAGAAAAAATGGATAGACTCATGCACGAGTTGACCTCTAAAAAGATAGAGCTTCGAACGACGTCGATTTTTAGTTTCTATACATGGAGAAGAACATCAGATGGCGTCGACCTTCAAAAGGAGAGACATTCGAAGGCATCTAGCTACTCACGAGTAACTCTAGCGTTATCAGTTGTTTTTTGAAAATAGTATGTTGGTGGCGGCATCAGTATGGTCCTTCATGGTTGTATAGTTGTTTCATACCATGTATATATTCTCTAAATGTATGAGTATATATTTAATAATATGAGGTATATATTTTGTATACAAATTTTTTTTAGAAAAGATATATATATATATATATATATATATATACCGAGTATATATTTGCAAATGACATGATGATGTTGACAAACAAAGGTACTGAGTATATATTTTCAAATAACTAAATATACTGAGTGTGATGAAATATGTAATAGGTGGAATAAATATTTTAATAAAGATGGAACAATATATTTTTTAATATTATTGAGTATATATGTTGGATTATATTAATTTTTTATTATACAAAAAAAAACTCAATATTTGTGGCTACAATAAGCAAAATGGAAAAAACTTTGCGTACATGTTATATATAAGGTATATATGGAGTTATATACAAATGTCAAAATGAAAGTAAATATATTAAAACAAAAACTATTTTTTTTAAAAAAAAATAGACATGTAATGTGTGTATATATATATATATATATATATATTGAAAATCATAATTGTGTAGTAATTATGAAATATTGTGTGTAATAATTGAAAAAATATATTTTCGAAAATTATATTTATCTTAAATATATGAAATAATTGTCTTAAATGAAAATATGTATATTAGGAAAGTATAAATTCAAAATGAAGAATTAAATATAGAAAGGTGATGTTAAATGATAGTAAAATCATAAGAAAAAAAAGCAAAAACTCAAGTCAAGCTAAAGCTGAAATTTTTTATAAAAGTTGACATTTGTGAAATATAATTTTGAAAACGTGTTATTTGGCATAATTTTCTTATATTTAACCTAGTCAATTTGAGCAAAGCTATTTTAGAATTTTTTATTTTTATTTTTTAGTTCCATGTGGATGTGGGAATGCAACTTTCAAACTTGGACAATGTAGTTGGTATTTTAACCACAAAGCTAACTTATATGTAACGTAGCTTCTAAAGTTGAAATATTATTAACATTTTCATTGTAAAAAAAGAATATATTAATAACCCTTTTTTTATTTTTATAAATCGAAGGTTTATATCCTATATTCGAACTATAAAGAAAAAGAAGAAGTCAATATCCTATATTCTAAAAGGAAAAATGTGATCAATAGCTTATTATTACATAAATAATACAAGCGAAAAATGTTATAATAATTGAAATCTCGACACTAAAAAATATATGTTAACTTATAAGTTTATTATAGTATATGCACTAAATTTTCTTTTTACCAAAAAACAAGAAACAAGAAACAAGAAACAGAAATAGTTATCAAACATGTTTATGTTTTTAGTTTTTAAGAAACAGAAACAAAAAACGAGAAACAGAAACGAGAAACAAGAAACGAGAAACGAGAACGTTATCAAACGGGGCCTTCATTTTTAGTTTCCAAGACCTGACTTGAATTTTAATAACATTGGTTAAAAATTGATGACAAAACAAATAAACTCATACGTAGAAGTATTATTTATAAACTTAGGGTCGATTATATATTGTTTTAAAAAAAGGCCAATTATATAATTTAACCTATTTTTCTCGTCAATCCTAATAATTCAATTTTTTAAGTATAACAACTATGAGACATAAGAATTTGAACTTCTGACCTAACAGAAGTGCATATTAATTACGACTAAGTTAAAGTACTTTGACATAAAAATTGAGGGTATACTCGATACTTCTTTTAAAATAGAAAATTTTGAACTCAAAATAAACCCATGGTTTTTTAGACCTTTTTATTTCCACATTTGTACATGGGCAATAACTCGTATACCTGCAGTTGACATAAACCTTGACAGTCAACAACGTGGCGTGCTTTCATTAGGCAGCAAATTGGGCTTTCGTACGCTCGGGTTCCACCGTTTTCCTCTGCACACTACTTGAACCTCTCCTTCGTCTCCTTCAGGTTCTTTCGTCTTCGAAACCTCCCAATTCCCAAATCCCATTTCCCCATTACAGCCAGCTCTTGATTCGTCCAGTTAAGCTCCGAAACAGCTCTCTGAGATGACGGAGGCCGCGATTCGGAAGAAGCCTGGCATGGCCAGCGTCAAGGACATGCCGATCCTCCAAGACGGGCCACCGCCGGGTGGATTCGCTCCGGTTCGCTACGCTCGCCGGATTCCCACCAAAGGTCCTAGTGCCATGGCAATTTTCCTTACTACTTTTGGTGCATTCTCTTGGGGGATGTATCAGGTCGGCAAGGGCAACAAGATCCGAAGGTCTGTGTTTTCTTCCCCATTGTCTTAGTTTAATCCATGGTCTTTACCTGTTTCATCGCATTTCTCTAATAATGGAATTAATTTATCTTTGTATCTGGGTTTCGTCTTTTCTGCGAATTAAGGGTTTCGAGTTTGCTTGGGATATATTGGACTTTTGGACATAGGATTTCTGTTAGATTTGTTGATTTTTGTTGACATTTGAGATTCATGCTTTGTGCTAGGCTGTTTTGGATTTTACTGATTTGCTGCGTAGATGCCTCAGAGTGAATTACCACTGACGACTTTAGTTTTGATACCTGGATATGATTCAATTTCAAGCCAATTGAAGTAAAAAAAAAAAAAAGTATCATTTTCTTTGCTACTTTGATTGAGGGTGGGTTGATGCGTCATCTCCCTTCCTAAGCATTGCTTTGAATCTGATGAAGTTTAAGTTCACTACATACAGTAAAATACCTTCAAAACTAAATTTAGTTTTGAAAATTGCCCATGAAATAGCCAACATGAGCATAGCTCAACTGACATAAAGTATGTATCATCAATCAAGAGGTCTGACGTTCGAATCCCTCACCCCACAAGTTGTCAAAAAAAAAAAAAAACATGAAACAACTAATTAAACTAAGAAATAATACTCAAAACTATGGGCAAAAAAGATCAAATTCGGCAATAAAATGCTCTAACCCAAGGAAAGAGATTTTTTTTAATAAAAACAAAATACAACTAGAAGAATCAATACTTGTAAAATAACATTGTCCATCCATGAGAACTATTAAGGACAATGAAGCTCTCCATAATTTTACAATGGTATGGTATTGTCCACGTTGAGTATAAACTCTCATGGCTTTGCTTTTAGTTTCACCAAAAAAATACATCATACCATTGGTGATTGGAGATAGTTGTCCCATTTATACACATTATATTCTTATTATTTAGCTGACGTGGGACTTTGGATGCACTTCCAACAATCCTTCCCTCGAACAAAGGACCACTAAGCCTCCCTTCAAGTAGTCATCTATCCATTCACTCTTATCCAAGACAACCCATATTCTCTAGAGCACACCTTTTATCTGATAGACCTCAACCACAGATCTTTACATGACTACGTCATTGAGACTCATCATTGCCCCTTGTTTGGTTCTTGAGGATTCTATCAACACGTTTAAGCTTGGGGCATGCCTTTGATACTGTTTGTTAAGGACGATGAACCTTTCTATAATTCTGAAGCAATATGATTTTGTCCACTTTGGGCATAAGCCTTCATAACTTTGCTTTTGGTTTTATCCAAAGAGCCTAATACTAATGGAGATAGTTGTTCTTACTTATATACCCACGATCTTCCTCTTGTCTAGTCGATGTAAGACTTTTGGTTGCACTCCCAACAAAAATTGTCAAAATTAGTTACATACCTTCGCAATAATGGAAACTTAACTAATGGAAGGTATTAATGTTAGCATTTATCCAAATTTAGGGTTTAATTTGATAAAATTTGAAGTTAAAAGTTCAAATTGATTCATTTAGCTAAGAATAGGTGATAAAGTAAACTTTTCCCTAGTAATTTGACTGTTGCAACAAGTGGTTATTTGGGACTTGATAGGCGGACAGAGATGTCAGACTGAGGTTTTAGGTGCTTCTATTCAACTTCAACATCAGATAATCTCTTGGTCTTAAGTTATAGATGCATCCATTTAGTTTTCTAGGGAAGTGAAATATAGTCGAGCAGAGATGAAGGCATGAGAATTTCAATTTTAAACTGGTCCCTTTACTTGCTTATTTATTTATTTTGCCGGTCTATTGTTCTCTCATTAAATCACTGCAAAAGTATCTTTAGAATGAGCTGAATGGGATTTCAATTTCATATTCATGTTTAGACTTTATTTCATTGGGATTAATAACCGTAACTGAGGTCATCAGTCTACATTACATGTAAAGGAAGAGTGCCTGTAGTTTCTTAGTACTTTGAAGGTTTGTTTATGGGATTGATGGGTAGCTTAAAAGAATAGTGTTTTCTGCTTTCCTTCGTTCCCCCCTATTCCATTTGCTTGAAGGAGGTGAGCAGGCTGACAACATGATACATTAAGCTGAATCTAAGTTTTACATTTAAAAGAAGAATGTCTCATGGTTTCTTCTATACCCTTTTGTTCATTTGGTTGGGGGAGATGGTGAAGATGATGCCATTCTGTTTCATTCGACCCTTTGAATCTTCTTCTTTATGGTTCGTTTAATAAGTTTAGATTACTCTGTTGTTGCAAAATATGAAGTTCACATTAAGCATATGCGGCATATACAAGGCATTGGCCTGAATGCATAGTATATTTTGTACTTACCTTTGGTATCTATTGCAGGGCACTGAAAGAAGAAAAATATGCAGCCCGGCGAGCAATATTGCCTGTGCTTCAAGCTGAGGAAGATGAAAGGTAAAATAGATGATTGTCTGTGTAGGCTGCTCTCAATCTTCCAGTAATTCTGGTTGAAACTATTGGATCCCTTGATGGTTTTAACAGAGTTTAACATTATTTTCTAACCGTGTCCTTGATCACTTTCCAGATTCGTCAAAGAGTGGAAGAGTTACCTCGAATATGAGGCTGAAGTTATGAAGGATGTGCCTGGTTGGAAAGTTGGTGAAAGTGTTTACAACTCCGGAAAATGGATGCCTCCAGCAACTGGTGAGCTACGGCCCGATGTCTGGTGATTTTGTTTCAAACAGACTCATTTGTGGTTGACATGTAGTTTGAGTTTGTCTACTCTGCGACCTATCCTCATACGGGTTGCTTTATTTGCTGGTTCATGGCCTTCCTTATGAAAATAAAAAAAGCATGTCAAAATGTCTTCAAATGTTTTGCAAATACTACTGCTAAAATTGTCTTCTTTACTCGGCAAACATCTCCTTTTGCCCATGTATCTCACTAAAAGTTGGGACTTGGAATTAGACATGAATTTATCTTCATTTTTGTTTTACTTGATTCCTATGGAAGCAGTGGCTTTTTCTTTTCCTTTTTTTTTTTGAGAAAAGCAGTAGCTTTCTGAGAGGTCAGTGAATATGGAAGGTTTTGAAAAGGTTAACGTGGATAAGGAGTCTACAAAAAGGGTAGCTCCATACCAAAGTTAGATAATGAGAAAAAACCACCTTGACCTTCCAAAGGTTGAAAGTGGATTGGAATTATGTACTGAAATATTATGTCTTGGATCCATTCCGATCTCTAGCTGACTATGAATTCTCATACATTCCATGGAGAGTAAATTGTAAAACTTGTCCATGGATTTGAGGTATTGTGCACAATTACTCCATACATTTTTCTGTCTTTGCACAACCTTTTTCTTTCAATTGAAAAATTAAAAGTAACTTCATCAAATATTATCTTGTTTGTTTTGGTTTTGATGGAATTCTTACCGGAGAGTTGAATGGTTTGACTTGGTTTACGCAAGCACTAAACATAGGTGAAGGCGAGTGGTTAGAAGCATTGATGTAGTGTAACGTTGAGTTAGATTCTTGTAGTGTAACGTTGGGTGTACCTTGAAAGATTTGTTCTTCATCAGTTATGAGAGGAATGTCTTCATCTTAGAACTGTTGATCTACTAGGGGACGTGCTAAGACAATGTTAATCGTAACCATGTGTTAGTGAGTATATCTTCCTTGCACTTGGTGTGAGTTGATGGGTGATAATCTAAATTGTTGTCTGATAGATAACTATTGGTTGATGCGACTTGCATTGAGCGTAAAAGTGGTCGATGGCTTGCCATTCCTCTTGAGTTCACTCATTTATTTTCGAGTTGAGCTTGCTTGGTCTAGCCGATGATGACTTTAGTACTTGTAGTAAGTTGAGGTGATTGAACTCGTAGTCAGGAGTGGTGAGTTGCGTACTTTCAAAATTTTGTGTAGGACACCAATTATAGTTCAAAATCTCCCACATGGTTCATCACAGATGCCATTTTCCAAGCATTTGTTGCAGTAGGTTGGGTGAGCCAAAAATCTCTTAATAGATAAATAATATATTCTAACCAATATCCAACAAATGTAAATTTATATCAAATTTGAACTAGCAACTAATCCCAACATTGAGTTATTGAACAAATTCATATCAAGTTTTCTTAATATCTTTAAATTGCAAATAATAGGAGTAATGTTTGTGCGGACTATAATAGGAAATAGATACTTGCTGTGAGAAATTTTTATGACCATGTGCTGGAATTTGTCTTTATTAGAATCTTTCATGCAACAAAAGTAGATGAGTATATCCATAAGGGCATGTATTCTTCCCAATGAAATAAGGTAAGATGAGCACACAATGTCTTCAAGTTAAATGAGAGCCTATCATTGGTATGGTGCTATCTTCAAACTCAGATCAATATATAAGCACTCGAGGTAAATGAGAGCTTATCCTAGGTATGGTGCTATCTTCAAACTCATGTATGAGCAACCTTCTTTGAAAGAGTGGTTCAACCAGGGACGGATCCACATAGGGGCCAGGAGGGGAACGTGCCCCCCCTCCCAGATTATTATTTTATTGTATATATACAATTTTACTTACCATAATTATCAAAATTGGGGATTGGTCCATTGGTCTAGGGGGCACCTTACTCGTCTGTTGTCATTGAGTGCTTGTGTTCAAAATTTGATGGATGCACGTTCTCATTTATTTTTACTTCAATTTTCATTCATACATATAATATAACAATAGAAAATGCTTTGATGGCTGCATGTTTTTGTTTATTTTTACTTCAATTTTCAACTTTGCCATACACAATACAACGCTAGAAAGTTATTTTATATTTATTTCTTAATTTTGTGTGTATATGTATATGTATATATATTTATTTATTTATTCAATCTAAAAAAATACTTATATTTATTAATTATTAGTAAATTAATTTTAAAAAATTAATTGGATAAAAAAAACTTAATTCTATTTAAAAAATATTTGGTAAATATTTCAAGTTTTATTCTTTAGCTTATATATTTATTTAGATAATATGGCTTATTATAATTTTGTAATTAATAATACTTAATCTAAATGTTATATATCAACATATATAAAATTATATTTATACAAAGTTTAAATTACAAGTTTAGTTTTTGAAATTTCAATTTTGTGTTTAATAGATTCTTAAACTCTAAAAAGTGTCTAATAAAAGTCTTTCAACGTTTATTTCAATTTTGTATTTATTAGATTTTTGACATATTTGAAAATTTTAAAAATTAATTGTTTCATTAGGCATAAATTTTAATTTTGCTTCTAATTAGACCTTCAACTTTCAATTTTGTATATATATACAAGAATTTTAAAAAATGTTGAATAGGTTAAGAATTCATTAGACACAAAATTAAAAGTTTTAGGACATATTAGACAATCAAGTTGAAAATTCAAGGACCTATTAAATATATATATTTTTAATATTTAAGGACCTATTTGACACAAAATTCAAAGTTCAATGATTTATTATACACTTTTTAAATTTTAGGTACTGTATAGATAACTTGAAAGTTTATGAACTAAATTCGTAATTTAACCTTATATGTAGTGGTGCCCCATCTGACATAAATTTCTGAATCCGCCACTGGGTTCAACCATATGTTTGGATGAGGTAAGGCTAAAGTAGAAGACAAAGAAAAGGAAAAACTTTAAAACACTTTTTAAGTGTTCCCTAAATTTTCAAAGTATTAAACATATGTTATATATATTCTTAGCCTTAACTTGTACGTACGTATTAGTGGTAAATTAAAAAATATCTTTTATTTTTAATCAAAATTCGAATATTATTTTAGCCATCTTAAAAATTGATCTAAAATAGCACAAGTGTATTGAAGGAGCTTAAAAGGAAAAAGAGTAGATTGATGGGATTCTTTGGCTCTTCAGTTGGAATGAGAAAAATAGTACATCCATGGGATTTTCCCTAAATTCTCTTGGCTGTTCAATTGGATTGTGCAAAGAAAATGCTATGTTCTATAAATATATTTATTATTATTTTTTTATGAAACCATAAATATATTTATTTTTCATAAAAAGAAAAATATTAAATATCTATAATTGTCTAAAGAATCCACAAATTTCAGCATGCATCTAAAATGTGATATAATACACACACACACAAAAAAAAAAAAAGTGTGCCCAAAGAAAAAAAATTGTGCAAAAAGTGTCCAGAATATATTATTAATTAATTAATGTAAAAAATTTGTTAAAAAGGAATTCTCAAAAGAATTGAAGTGAATGTCTGAGCCCGGGTTCGAACCGGGGACCTCTAGTGTGTGAGACTAGCGTGATAACCAACTACACCACCCAGACATCGATGTTGAGGACACGTAATAATATATTATGACTTTTAATAGTCAATTAATAATTTTTTTTTTCTATCCAAATGTTTTTTTTATAATTATTATCCAAATGTGCTTTGAACATTACTAATTTAGACGGCGTTCAGTGTGTATATCTTTTTAAGTAATTTTAGATGAATAAAAGTATTTTCTGAAAACCAAATTAATTTAAAAACTCTTTCTGAAAAAACAATCAATATAAAAAAAAAGGTGATTTTTAATTTATTGACTTAAAATAGTATGTAATAATAAAAAACATATTTATAAGATTAAAAATCACTTTTGGTCCTCGAACTTTCATAGAAGTTACAATTTAGTCTCTGAACTTTGATTTGTAACGATTTAGTTTATGTACTTTCAATTTTGTAACAATTTAGTCAATAAACTTTAGTATGTAACAATTTAGTCTATCTACTTTAATATTTGTAACGATTTTGTCTCTGTCATGAAAATTATTGTTAAGATTGAATGAGATTTATTACATAAGTAGATCAATAAACTAATTGAGAACGCAATATGTTTATAAGATACAAAGTCTAAATCGTTAAATAATAAAAAATCGGCATTAATGTATATATAATTTTTATGGTAGAGATTAAATTGTTACAAAATAAAGTTAAGAGAATTGTTACTTAAAGTTTAGGGACCAAAATTGATTTTTTAACTTGTTTATAATGAGTAGAACCATTCTAAAAGAATTTTAAATTTAAAATAGAGTCAAATAGATTTTCAAAGTTTAAAAGTGTTAAATAGATATGTGAACTTTTAATTTCATGTTTAATAAATCATGACGTATTCAATATTTTTTTAAAAATTCACAAACTTATTAAACATAAAATTGAAATATTAGGGTCCTATTATTCACTTTTTTTAAAAAAAAAAAAAATTTGATGACAACTTAAGACATTTTATAATACCATACATTTTTTAAAATGTCGGATATGACGAAGATCTACTAGACACAAAATTGAAAGTTTGTAATCTATTAAAAATGTTTAAAAGTTGAAAGACCTTTTAAACACTTTTCAAATTTTATGGACTCATAAAACATACTTGTGTTTAAAAAATGGTCCACGAACTTTCTGAAAGTAACAATTTAGTCAATAAACATTAGTTTGTAATAATTCAATTGATGTACTTTCAATTATGTAACATTTTAGTCTTTGAATTTTAGTATATAATAATTTAGTCTCTGCACTTTAAAATTTGTAATGATCTAGCTTCTATCGAGAAAAAATATTATTAAGATTTAATGATTTTTTACTCATGTAGATCGATAATCTAATTAGGAACCAATGTGTTTATAAATTATAAAAACTAAATCATCACATACTAAAAATCAACACTTAATTTTGATGAGATTTTTCATAGTAAATATTAAATTGTTACAAATTTGAAAGTAGATGAACTAGACTGTTACAAACTAAAATTCATAGACTAAATTATTACTTCTCAAAAGTTTGAGAATAAAAATATTTTTTAATTTTAACCAACATGATTTGATAGTATTTTTAGTTCAATAACACATAGAGGTGGAAATTTTGAACCTCTAAACTTCATGGTCGAGGATACATAACTTAATCAGTTTAACACATATTTGAGAGTTTTGACTAAATTTATAATTTAACATTTTCTTTTTAATCGTTAATTAATCTTAACATGTCCCCGCCGCGAACCATCCATTCGGAATGAAACACATGCTCGACGCTTCCGTTATTCCCATATATATTATTTTATCATTTCAATTTTTTTTTTTTGAAAGCCACCATTCACAGCAGGTAGGGGAAATTTTTTTTGACGCCCCACCGAAATTACAAGAGCAAAATCCGCAAAAATTTTCTCTGTAAGGACAATCTACCAACGCACACACACAGAAACAAAGCTAGCAGAGGAGATCTGCCAGATTGCTGTTCATTTTTCCCCACAGATCTCCTCGTGTCCGATCCGATCGGAATCCGCCTCCTTTATAACTTGGGATTTTTTCCAACAACATTTTCCCCCTACCCAATTCGTAATTCTTCCTTTTTCTTGGTTTCCCCATCAATTTCCCGATAGTTATCATCAATTTCGGTTTCCTTTTCTGCTAATTTAGTCTCGCAGTGTTTGGTTTAGATTCATTGTATTCGGCTCGGTGTGATTGGTTTGATTCCTTTTGTGGGGTTGTGTTTTTATACCTGAAAATGGTGTCGCCATGAGAATCTTGGGTTTCTTTGTGATTGTCTTCTTGAGCTGGGGATTGTTGTTTTGATGGCTTCGGCTCAGGTTTTGCCCAATTCGATGGCATCGACTCGGAAATTAGAGCATTTGGAAGCAGGGAAGCGTCGGGTACGAACTTTTCTTCTCTTTTCTTATTGTTTCTTGTTTTCCCTCATCTGAATGTAATTCAAATCTTCTGCTTGGGTAGGATGTTTTATGGGCATGTGTCTTTGTACGCTTTTATTTGAAAGTGTCGGCTATTAATTCGAGATTCTGTATGCAAGAGGCTGGTTGAGTTGGGATTAATTGACCACGATCTAGCTGCTAGGGAAATGTTTGATTTCCATTTACACATTTAGGGAACTAATCTCTGTTATTTGCATTAGAAAATGTCTGGTTTCAATTTTCACATTTATCGAAACTTATACTCAATACTTTGGATGGCTGATTTTATGGAGGTTGATGAGCTAACTTATGACGAGCCAGAGCTTTAAGGATGGCAGTAGTCTGTCGAACTATATATATATATTTTTATAACTTTGGACTTGAGCTTTGAACGAAAGATTTAACATTGGACTTCTCCATCTACACACAGAGCTTCTTACAGCCGCTTTTTTTTTTTTTTTTTTTTTTTTTTGAGTGGAAGGGGAGATACATCAATGCCGATGTTTTCCTGTGCGAAGTATCTGGCTATAACTTGTTTGCTTGATGCTTGTACTTTTGATCAAATGTTTTAAGCTGTGGGGTCGATATCAATGCACCTATGATGGGGAACTGATCCACCTTTTGGTGCTCGTGCAGCATTACATCTGGATTATTGTAACTTTTTCTGATGATTATAATGCATGTTTGATAGCTTTAAGCACATTCCAGAACCTTTTTTTTTATCTACAAGTGTTTTCGGGCATAATTATAGACTTTTTATTAAGTGAAATGAAAAGAACTACATCTGAAAACAGGCAAAAAGGTCTCTAACTAAAGGAGATTATGAAAAAGAGCTCCAATTAGTAAAGTTGTGAAGTCTTGTAGTTACAAAAAGGTTTAGTCTGAGTACTTGGACACTTGGTTACATGTGCCCAGCTCTTTTCTAGCAAACTTCCTGATGCTCATACTTTAGATGCATTTAGATAGTTTGAGTTATTATTCTTAGTAACGTTCATTTTCTCTCATTAAATTGGTTGTTCCGTTGTGTCTGCCCAAGGCTTTGTCATTAAGACCTTCTTTTATTTAAGAAAAAGAATAACATCATTCATCATATGGATGAAGTAATCAGAGTGACAAATGATGACGGTTGCAGAACCGGAGAATGTGTCTTGTTTTTATTTTATTATTATTTTTTTATATCACTTCATTGATTCTTGTTGTATGTGAAAATTTAATTACTTCCTTTTTCTTGCAGTTAGAGGAGTTCAGAAAGAAAAAGGCAGCAGAGCGAGTTAAGAAAGCTGCACCACCAAGCCAAAATCACATTTCAGATGGTGGTTCCCAGGAGAAGAAACCTTTAGAATCTGAACATGCTCAACGAATTACAGATTCTGATGGAGCTACGACAACAAATGGAGCAGGCAGATCTACTATTGAATCATCTTCTGCTGTAGTCAAAGATGTCAGACACGCAAATAGCTTTTCTCAGAATATTGATAAAAATATCTTGAATGAAAGACATGAGAACTATTCTTTTACAAGAAATGGTGATGGAGCCTTCTCTGCTAATCCAGTGAAGCAACCATCAAATGGTCAAGAAATTAAGACATTCAATGGTCCGAGGCTCTCTGGAACCACAGATGTTAATAGTGGAAATGAGATATTAGAAATAAATAAGGACTCCGGAGTAAGCAGTGGGTCCCAGGCTAGAATTTCGTTTGGGAGTGCATCTGGCATTGGCCAACAAGCAAGTGAAGAGACCGATAACATTTTTAGTCAATCTGCCCTCCGTCGGGTGGATGGATTACTCTATAGAAGAGATAGTCAAGAAAATTCTATACTTAAGAGCTCTGGTCCTTTGCATAATTTTTCTGCGAATATTTCTCCACAGAATGCTGTTGGAAATTTACAAGATACAGATTCCAGTAGTAACAATATTTTGGCTAGTGGACATTTTTTCTCGTCATCTTATGATGGTAATATTGTCTGGATTTCAATTTCTATGTATCTTGTTGTGTTCGACTTATTTTCTTATTCTTTTCCATGTTCTGTCCAGTGAGGATTGATGATAACGGATTGTTTTGTATGTTCTATAGGCTTCTTTAATGGTACAACTAGAAAAGGATATAGTTCCCAAGAAGTTGGGGAAAACGTGCACAAAACTTCTGAATTCATTGACAATCAGACATCTGATCTTGGGCAACGAAAGCCCATTGATGTAACTGATTTTACCAGAATGAAGCCTGCAAATGTGCAGTCATCTGAATCTGCTGGCTTGAATGCTGATACCAGAAGCTCCTCCATCTATGAACCATTGTACACAACATCATCTGAAAACAGTTTTAGGAGGTCTCGCCCATCGTTTCTTGATTCTCTTACTGTACCTAAGGCTCCTTCAGGGAGTTTTCTTGGACATGCTGAACATGATAAGGGATCTAGAATATCTGATGGGTTTAAAGCAAATGAAAAAGAGGCCCCAGTATTCTTCTCTTTTCAGAATCCTATGAAATCTGATGGATTCATAACAGATGAACGTGATGGCTCACAGTCATTGTCTTTTCAGAAGTCATTAATGGATATAAAAACAGTGGGAACATCCTCAGATTTTACCTCTCAAAATACTCCAGTGTCGTATAGCAATTCGTTTCCTCCTTCAGTTTTTGCTGCTAAGGGGGTGGACCAGCCAATTCTAGGGATAGAGGATAGTATGATGGAGAGGAAACATGAACTTTATTCATCGAAGCAAAATGAAGATTTTGCTGCTCTGGAACAGGTACTTTTATATTTGGTTGTGGTCATTGAATCTGGAACTGGTCCATCCAATATGTAAATTTACCATAATGGCCTATATGCCAGGAAAGATTATGTAATGTTCTTTTCGAAGTTTTATTTAAATTAGTTCACCAAAAACTAAAAGATAATTTAATGCGTTCCTGTAGTTGCAATTGGTATGGAGATGGATTGAGTCTGGACCCTTTCTACAGTGTTTCCAACTAGAAAAGTTAATAAGTTGAGAAATTTATGCAGTTATATTTTACATTTAGTCTACTATACATCTCGGAGTACTAAGGTTCTTCCCCATTTGTTCTTCTGTTTAGAATTAAGTGTTCCCCATGTTTATGTAAACTTGAATAGTTTCTTTTTTTAGTCATTATCATTATAAGAAACAATTTCATTGATGAGATGAAATTACCGGAAGGAGTGAACCCCGATCCAAGTGAGTTACATAAACTTGAGAATTTCAAGTTTGAGTTGTTGCATACCTTAACTTGAAGGAGCAAATAATCTTATTTCCTTTACTCCACTATTTTCATGTCATACTAAGATGAGTCCTCTTGCATTTCTAGTCATATTACTGTCCTACTGGTAGTTTGATGATTTTGAAATTATGTTCCAAGACATTTCTTTATTGTTGAATCTTTCAATTGACTTCCTATTATGTATAGCATCATTTATGTTGTTGACCCTTTGCCTAATCCATAAAAGGAAAACAGGATAATTTAAAACTTCCAGAAGCTTATTGAAGAGTTCTTACTAAAAAAATTTGCATAATAGATAGCTGAACTTGGTGAAATGTTTTTATTGCAGTTTATTTGACTCCACGAACTATATAGAATGAAGATATTGGCAAAGAAATGATGTTGTTTGAATAAATGATGAACTGCATACCTTTTTGTGGTCTTCTAATTTTTATCATTCATCACATTGAGAGTATGAGTATGACGTATTGACAGTGTGAGCTTCCTTTGCATTTCTTTTTCTCGTGAAGATTATATTCCATTGACGTTTTTTATGGTCTTCAATTTTCTTCTTGTTCAGCATATTGAAGATTTGACACAAGAGAAATTCTCATTACAAAGAGCTGTGGAGGCTTCAAGGGCTTTAGCAGAGTCCTTAGCTGCTGAAAATTCATCTCTTACAGATAGTTATAATAAACAGGTTGGTTTATAGATTCTGCCTGTAGTATAATGTCATCATCTTTCTGATGATTAAGCATTTTTTTTCATGGCCTACTGTTCTGTATTTTCCTGGTCTTGAGATGTGACAAAGTAATAATCTATGGCTTTTATTATTCAGACATTTATAGTTTCATTAAACATGACTGTTTTGCTAACATGTGTTCTGTGTATACATTTTTTTTTTCCATTAAATTCCTCCCTCCAGCCGATGTGACTTGACAACCAATGATGTACTAAATACTAAGAAACAGCCACCCTTCCATTTGAGCATCCTTACTCATTTTATGAATCATAGAATTTGATTCCAAATTTGAACCTTTTATTTTAATGATCAGACATTATTTCTTACAAGTTGAAGAATTCAATGTCTTATGGGCTGTCTGGATATAGAAGATGACATAGTTCATGTTTTTAGGTGCCCCCTTTCATAATCCTTTTTTTTTGGGGGGGGGGGGGTAAGAAGTCGAACTTTCATTGAGAAAAAAAATGAAAGAATATGCAAGGCATACAAAAAATAAGCATGCCTACAAAAACAACTGCAAACTAATTACAATAGCGGGCCCCAATCCAAAAGAATAATTCCAAGTTGATAATTACAAAAAGCCGTAGTCATAGACACCCACAGAGACGAATTAAACCTAATCACCTCCCAAAGCTCCTCACCAAATCTCTCTAACCTTTCTAAAGATTCTACTATTCCTCTCGAGTCAAATGCCCCACACTATAGCAAAAAAACAACTATTCCTCTCAAGCAAATGCCCCACACTATAGCAAAAAAACAGGCCTGCCACAAGACTTTTCCTTTCTCACGAAAAGGAGAATACATGAGAACCTTCTCAAACATAGAGCAACAACCCCTGTTGTGATCAAAAGCTACATTGAAGGTCCTGAGAAACCGGCTCCAAATGGAACACACAAAAGGGCAGTCCCATAAAAGATGACCGAGGTCCTCCTCTGGCTTCCGACAAAGAACACACCTTTCATAATATTTTTTATCTACGATTATTTTCTGAGTAAGACCAATTAGAGTGTATTTCCCCCCTTTTTTCTACCTTTCATTCGTTCAATGAAAAGGAAGTGGGAACCCTTTAAACATTTTCGTTTTTCTAGCTGACTTAGTCTTCGAAATAAATTAAATGTAAGATCAATTCCTGATATCCATATGGCTCTGGATTGAACTCTTTTATTTCTGTTTTCTTTTTCTTTTGATAATTCTTCAGAGAAGCGTCGTCAACCAACTAAAATCTGAGATGGAGATGTTACAGGAGGAAATGAAGACGCAGATGGTTAGTCTTTTTCTTATGTCTCTGTTAATTTCTTCCTTTTTGTTAGGTTTTCACCAATATCAAGTTTCCAAATTGAAATGGTTATTAGCCTCTGTGATGGATGTTATTTTGATTTTCTTTCTCGGTATCTCTATTCCTCTGGTTTTTTATTTGGACCATGAAATGTGTGCCTGTGAGAAGTTCGTTTTAGGAATGAGTTATGCTACAAGAGTGTGGACAGATATTCGGTCCAAAAGCTGGATATAATTTTTAATCAATGGTATCCAATCTAGTTCTATCTTCTCAATTGACTTGATCATGTTTGATATTGTAGACTCAATTCATGAATAAGTACTGGGAGTAAAATAATTTCTATTAATTGTGTCCTGATATATTCGAGGAACTGTTACAGTGTTGTCCTGGGACTTTGTGAGTTGCCTTTGACTCCTTTTGGAGTTTTCAAAGTGAAATTGAATGCCTTTTACCTTTTCCTATTATCTTTATGTGTGATGTTTGTTAAACTTGCTGTTGTAGTTTGTATAAGATATGTCATTCTGACACCTGCATATTTTCATTAATTTGAAGACTTGAAGATTTCACGTTCTAAGGACTTTTTGATGCTACAATGCCCCATGAGCAGATAATTTTAAAATATTATATATATGTTTCTGAGATGTAGAATTTTTCCCCATTATTGAAGATATGTGTGTGTGTGTGTGACTCCTTTGCTTCACTAGGTTGAACTGGAGTCTATCAAACATGAGTATGCAAATGCACAACTGGAGTGTAATGCAGCTGATGAACGTGCCAAGCTGATAGCTTCTGAAGTAATTGGTCTTGAAGAGAAGGTAATGATTTTTTAAAATCATAATTTTAGTTCTCCTTTGTTAAAAAAAAGAAATTGTAGTTCTCCAAAGGCCTTCAATTCAATACAGCATTTTTTCGGACTGCCCATCTTAGTTTGTAGCTTTTTTTTTTGACAAGCAACGGAACTTTTCATTGAAGAAATAAAAAAAGACTAATGCTCAAAGGATACCAACTCCAAATGGAGTGAAGTTAAAAGCAAACAGAGTTACATAGATAGGTGGTAGGTTCTGGCTTTTGTCTGTAGTTTTGATCTTGACGACCATAAATTGTTCAAAGAAAGTTGTTTCATATTTCCGTTTCTTTCATTTTTTTTCTTCATATTGAAATAAAATAAATAAGATGATTATTTTTTAAAAATGTACATGTTAAGTTTCTTTTTCCCAATGCAGAAGTAATTGAAATTTTTTTGAAGTTGATAATATTTTTTTGAACAAGATAAGAACTTCTCATTGATTAATGAAGAGGAACAAAATTGTTCAAAGAATACAAACCCCAAAGAGGGTGAGAAACAACAAAAAGAAAAGGAAAAAAAAAAAGAGAAAACAGGAATCTATAGAGGGATTATCATCCCAATTAAAACAAGAATTGAAGACTTAAAATGATAGAGGAACTTTAGATAAATCTAACCTTGAACCGTTCCAACCTGACATCTCCTTGATGACTCCGATGGAAACTTCAAGGATCTTTGACTTTAAACTCAGGATCAAGTAGCATGACTTCGTATTTCTTGAGAATTTTAGCATACACATCTGCAATCTCCTTCTTTAATTCTACTTATATCTCTAGTTCCCTCTAGAATGAGCTTCCAAACAAAGAGCCATTTTTTTGTGAAGCTTTTCCAATTCCAAATCTATTTGATCAATCTAGTCCTTGAGATTTTCAATAAAGAGTACATATGGATCTATTTTGGAAGAGTTTCAGGAACCCATTGAAAAACTGTGAAGGGAGAAATTGGGAGTGCATTTGAACTTAAAGAAAAATGTCTCCTCAAAACTCCTTCAAGTGGATACAAAACTGGTAGAAAAGACCTTAAGAGCACTCCACATCCGAACTAATAAATGGAGCTTCCAGTGCGCCCAAAGGATTGGACAGCTTCCTCAGTCATTAAGAAGAATTAAAAGAAACCAAAGACTCATTTAAAGCCTTATCATCTAATGAAGACTTCTTCCAATTTAGACCGGAATGTTTATCAAATCAAGCTGTAACATGCAATTGTTGTGATTTGTAAACGTCCTTTTTGGATCTATGACATTAGCACTCTTCACAATTTATCTATCTGCATTATAGATATATTTTGTACATCATGGCCTTACTTGAACATGATCTATTCTATAGGTTGTACTACTGTGTCCTTGGGAAAAAAAGATATATTTTGTACATTGACAAAAACAAAAACTGTAGTTTTTTGCTCCATATATTGCTTCTATATTCGCTCTTCAGTTGACTGAATATATATTTTTTGGTTTGGAATTATTTGAGGAATTAACATATTGTTCTTTTGCTCTTCCATATGAAAAAGATGACATCAACCCTCCTGCTTGGGGATTGGAGTTGGAGTTCTACTTGCATCTTGTTTGGATGATTTATTATGTCTAAAATATGTTTCTTATTTATTTATATAGGCCTTAAGACTAAGGTCTAATGAGTTAAAGCTGGAGAGGCAATTGGAGAACTTAGAAGCTGAAATCTCTTCATACAAGTACGTCATCTAATATTGTGGCTGTTAACAAATAACCTCTGGTTCTTAAACTGATCACCACTTTAAATCCCTCAACTCTTTAGACATGGTTATTTCTTAGTTTGGTAAAGTTCCATGATGGCTATTCATGGAACTCAACTGTTTTGAAATGACTAGGCCAAGCATTGCATCTGTTTAAAATGTTTTGTTTTGTTTTTTCTTCTTTTGGATAAAAAAAATCACTTCATTAAAAAAAAAAGAGAGAACTACAAGAATAGGCCATATGGAAAAAATCCCTCACCAACCAAAAGCGGCCACCAACGGAAAGGAAAAGGAAACAAATGTAAGGGAGAATTTAAAACTCCTACTGTGGACACATTTTCAGTTTAAAGCCAGAGGTTTTATTTTATGCATTAGTGCTTCAAAGTTTTACTGTGAGGGTTGTGGTTAGAATGAAATAATAGAGTTTTTAAAATTAAAAAAAAAATTTATCGGAGGAAATTGGGTTTAGCTTAATTTTTCACTTCAACTTTGTGTAGTTTTCATCTTTCCCCTAGCCTTTTTAATTACTCTTCACCTGTAGCTAATACCTCTTTTGGAGCAATCTTTTGTAACTCCCTTGGACTTGGGAGGTGTTATTTTGGTTTTCCTTATTTGTACTTCTCATTTAATCAATGAAAAGTTATCTATTATAAAGGATTTCATCCAATTATACTTTCATATTTAGCTGTTTTTACTACCTGGAATTTAAATTAATTTTTTTTTTGAAACAACTAAATTATAATTTTTATTGGAACCTGCAGGAAGAAAATGTCTAGCATGGAGAAAGAACGTCATGATTTTCAATCAACTATCGATGCTCTTCAGGAAGGTTAGCATAATGATATTGCATTTAAATTAGTCAGATAATATGAATTTCCCCCTTCCTTTAATGTTGTGGTCAGAGGTAATAGTCATTATCGGACTTGTGTTTTTACATATTTCTTGGTGTTAACAAAAAAGTCACATAAAAAAGTCACTAGTATTGTGTTTATGGTATAAAAGGTTATGGTTCTGAGGTTTTTATGAACGTAATCTGATTAAGAATATTGTGTCTTAGCTTTTAGAAGGTTAAATTATCAAAAACACCCTTGAACAATGGGGTTGGTTTCAATTATACCCTTGAATTTTGAAAAGTTTCATTTTAATCCTTGAACTTTGAAGTTTGTTTCAAAATAACTCTTGAAGGTTTTTTTCGTTAAATTTATGGACAAAAAATGACGTATTTGCATTTGTTTTGATTTTTTTTTTCAACGTATATGTTCAAATATGTTCACATATGCAACAATATAAATGCAAAAACATCATTTTTCGTCCATGAATTTAATGAAAAAAAGCCTTCAAGGGTTGTTTTGAAACAAACTTCAAAGTTCAAGGGTTAAAATGAAACTTTTCAAAGTTCAAGGGTATAATTGAAACCAACCCCATAGTTTAGGGGTATTTTTGATAATTTAACCCTTTTAGAATTGCAAAGTAGGGTTCCTTGAAGATTTCAAGTCAATGACGAACATTAAAACTGGGAAGGTATTCCTTTAAATGTTGTCTGTACTGTAGTTTAAGAATAAGTGCAAAATCACTGCTGCATGGTTCATATGTTATAGGCTTACAGACAAAGCAGGTCTTGTTTGAGGATTGTTGTAAAAGTAATATTTTTAATTTGAATACTTTATTATTTTTCTATTTTTTGGGTTTATTAATCTCTAATCTACCTTAATTGCATGGCCCAATGAATGTAAGAAAGTTTGAAGTGCATAATAGTGCTAGAAATTAGATGATTGCTTTGCAGTATACATTTGGGTTACTTGTTTATCGGGGATGGTGGATTGTCGTGAGAATGGTAATCCTAGGATTCTCAAATATATAATACCTGAGTATCACACTCCCGTGAGCATTCCAGATTTTTTGAAATGTGCAATCCTGGACAGACTCGTTGGAGTCATAGTTTCCCATACATTTTCTTGACCATGCATTTACTTTGACAGTGCCCTTTGACCTATGATAGATTTATAATCTAAAATTAGTTGGCCCTGAAGTGTAGTGCTGAAGAAAAGGTGGTTCTTTAAGAATTTTATTAGGGGGCGTTTGGCCCTTAGTTGAGTTGAGTTGGGTTGGGTTTTAAACCCAACTCACCGTTTGCCCATAGAGAAATTAACTCCTCATAAAAAAACTCAACTCTACTGACTTGCTACAGTGTTAGGATATTAACTCCATCGATTTGTATAGTAACCCTATTAATATATTTTATCACCGCTTCTCCAATGACCGGCGACCGACGACCACCTCCAGCGACCGCTGACTACCTCCGGTGACCACCTCCGACGACCTTCACCGGCAACTGGTGACCACTGCCAGCGACCTTCTCCGACGACCGACGACCATATGCAACAACTGATAGCCACTGTCAACTACCTTCTTCACGATCGCCGACAATTGTTGGCGACCATTTTCGGTAGTCCACTGTCCTGTCTCCGGTGACTATCGTCAGCAACAATTTTCAGTGACCGACGGTACTCCCATGGTTCAAAATAATATGAAATGCACATGTATTTAGTTGGTTTGACTCTCTGCTCCAACAATCTTTCTTCAGACTTACGAACTCGACTGACAAACTAACTCTATCCAACTCAACTCAACTCTGTCCAACTCAACTCAATTCTGCGCTCCAAAGGCCCCTTACTATGTTTATTGCGTTACAACGTTGCAATTAGATATACAGCACTCTCAATCCGTGGAAGTGTTTGACAATCTCTTTTCTAGTTGATTTTTCTGCGTGGATGAGGTTATTGAACTTGCTACAATTCCCTCCTTTTCTTTATATGAATCAAATTAAATGGAACCATGGTTCTTGAAAATAATTGCCTGTTTGTTTTGTATTTTTTAGAAATGATAACAGGTAGATTGACCACTATTTTTGTTTGCTGTTTCGGTCTTATATCTTAGCATTTTTCCTCCTATCTTGAACGCTTTGAAGTGATGATATCATTTTTTGGTACACTTCTGGAAGACCCTTTTGGCTTCCAATTTCCATCTCTAAAATAACATCATAGTCATCTGTCATTTCGTCCCTTTCTTTTTAACAGAGAAGAAGCTGTTGCAGTCTAAGTTACGCAAAGCTTCTACAAGTGGAAAGTCTATTGATATTAGCAATACTTCTAATAGAAAAGATATGGCGACATCTACAGAAGATTTAGGTGAAGCGAGCTCCTTTTTTTGTCTCTTTTGCATAAGTTTGCTTCACGCATCTTTTTTCTCAAGATAAGATTATGACTATGAGTAATTTTCTATTCACTTTTGTATTCATTGTTAAATTCATGCAGTAAATACAGATACTACTCCTGGTACTTCTAACCATGAAGTAAAAGATGGAGCATCTCTCACTCAAGACGATACCTCTGGAGCTCCCATGCTGCTTGAAAATGCCACTACTGAAGTTTCATCTGTCATTATCCCTCCTGATCATATGAGGATGGTTCAAAACATCAATGCTTTAATAGCTGAGGTAGCATCCGTAAATTAATGTGAACTTTTTTTTTTTTCTGTTATAAACGAGAAAAAATAATATTAATTATGTCTAGTTTCAGGAATTCAGAATTCGCTATAGAAGTTGTAATACTTATCCTGGGGGTCTTCTACCAACTTTTTTTATTTCCCGCTTTCTACGTGATTAGTGTTTCAATTGTTTTAGGTCTTGTTCCCGATTGTTTTTTTGTTTAGGTTTCAATTAAGATGCAGTCATTAAAGTAACTTATTTGATATTTTCATGAAGTATCTTTTGGCCAATCAAACATCTTTTTGTTAGCCTCTTTGGCCTCATGGCAGATGTAATATCCCTCTTTTTGCTATCGTTTCTCTTAATGATATGATGGTTTGTTTCCTATCCCCAAAAAAAGGAATAAGTTATTCAATATATCCAATATTGTTGACTTGTAATGATGGATTTTATTAATTTGCAGTTAGCTATAGAGAAAGAGGAGTTCACACAAGCTTTGGCATCCGAGTTAGCTAGCAGTTCTAGGTTGAAGGTAATTTTTTGTCCAATCTGAATATTGTACACACTATGAGGCTGTTTGGGGCGATGAATGAGTTATAATAGTATGGATTATAATAGTTTGTGAGTTATAATAATTTGTGGAGTTATATAATGTGTTTAGAATGCAGAGTTATTTAGTTTGAGTTATAATAGTCTGTGTTTGGGTGCAGAGTACTCTCCAGACTATTATAACCCACGCCCCAAACAACCTATATTAGTTCTTTTATTTGCTACATAATCAACCAACTTTGCTTTTTTGATCCCCATTTGTGTTGAACTTGGATTTTATCTCTGTGTTGATTCTATATACATGCTCACCCTAAGACCTATAAAAATACAATTGACTGGAGATTTAAGCTTATATAACTGACTCGTTAGTAGAATATTTCCGCTTAGCATATTAGGAGCTGAATTTTAGTCTGCTCATTATTGTTCCTTCAAAGAAATTAACCCCGAGTCTTTTATGTTTATCCATCTGTTCGTTTCTTTATGAAGGAGTTGAACAAAGAGTTGTCTCGGAAACTAGAAGCACAAACTCAAAGATTAGAGCTTTTGACTGCTCAAAGTATGGCTGGTGAGATGGTTCCTGTGAGGCAACCTGATTCTCGCACAGTGCATGACGAAGATATTGTACTTGCAGATGAAGGCGATGAGGTATTATCATCTTTCATTAAGTCTCTCTTAGTCGGCCATGTGCTGTGTTGTTCGTTGTTTTTGTGTGCGCTTGTGTGTGTGTGGGGCCGAGGGGGGCATGTACAAAAAATGCTGCTCTTTGAAAAATATGAGCAAGGCAAGTTTAGAGGGTTTGATCTTTCTTTTCCTTTGAGTTTTGCAACTGAATATGGAATTAGTTTAGTCAGGCATATAAATTTTCTCATTCTTAGGTGGTAGAAAGGGTCTTGGGATGGATTATGAAGCTCTTTCCTGGTGGCCCATCGCGCCGAAGGACCAGCAAGCTTCTTTGAGATGTGGGATGGTCTGATTGACAGTGGAAGGCCAATGCTTGAAGCTTCCATTGATAACTTCAAGTTGTTAGGTAATACATTGGAGATCATAAGTTGTACATTTCGAGTCGAATGCGTGGTTCATTATTCTTTTTTATATCAAAGAAGCAGGCTAACCTTGACCTTTTGAGGCCTTTGATAGCCTTAGGGAATCCAAATTGTTATTTCTTCAAGGAAGATGGGAAAAGAAAAAGAAAGTGAAAGCATCTAGTTCCTACAAATTGCTTCACCTTTGCCTTGGCTTCACAAATTTTGGTGGGAGTGTTGATTGATATGCATAGACAGGAAAGGAAGTAATTAGCATTAACAGGCTTTTGAGTTGTATTTTTGTTTGTTGTTCTGACTCTTACCTACATTGTTTCTGTAACCATCATGAGAACCTTGAAGGGATTGAGTTGAGCCCAATGATGAAATTATCACATTATTTTCAATAGTCTTCAGTTTCATTAACCTCTAGGTTTGACGTGGGTTAATATTGGGTAATATATATCTTCTCCATTTTTGAAAATACAAACAAAAGAAATATATAATATTATGAGAAGTTATATAAAATGAAAATGAATTATACAATGAATATAGATTAATATAGAGTATTAATAATTTTCAATCATTATGGATTAGTATAGATATCTGTAATTGATCCAAAAAAAAGGTATAGATTTCTGTAGCCATGGTGCTTGTGATGATTTTAACAGACTCATATTACTGTCTCTCGAGGATCAAATAATTAGACAATTAGAAATATGATTATTGTTTTTCAATGGGGTGTGTTTTACTAAATTTTACTTCATCAATGGTGATTGAATAGTGTTTATTGTATTTGCTTCACCTTATGGTTGGTTAGATAACAAAAATATGTTTTTTTTTTCACCCCTACAACTACAAGCAGAAGAAATGAGTTAATTCTTAGTGCCCTTAAATCTAACCCATTATCATGATCAAGGTCATTTAAAATCTATCATACCCTTGATGAATTTTTGGGAAGAAAATCAAAAGTAACTTGATCATCTACACATTCAATTCAAACAATTATTCTGATTTAGTGAATCAAACTGTCTTCTAGTCCAAACTCCTTCATGCCCAGGCAAAAAACTTGGGTCTCTTTCCTTACATCTTTTATTTGATTTTAAGGTAGATAGAGGAACCTCTGCAAAGAATTTATATCATGGCATTCCATCTTATATCTTTAATTTCCATTTAAAAATATTGTCATGATAAAGTTGTTTATAACAGATACCACATGAAACTATTTTTTTTTTTTTTTTTTTAAATACCTCAACATGTGAGGGAGGATTCGAACCTTTGAAGGCATATGCTCCTTAACTAGTTGAGCTAATGCTCATGTTGGTAGACGAAATTATTATCTACAACAATGAATCGATACTTAATGATATTTGGTAACACCTCGACAAGTGATTAATTATAATTAGATTTTTTTTCTCAATCTATAAGAACAACTCAGCATGGAAAAGTGATAAACGAAAGATGTGATAGTTGATTTTTGATGACTTTAGCAAGCCATAATTACAAGAATGAAAAACTTGTACTATAAAAGAAACGCCATAGTAGCTTTGGAGGTGGCAGTGAAAAACAAGAAATGAAAGTTGTGAAAATAGTTGGAAAGAAAAAAATAAATAAATAGAGAATCAGAGAGATAGAAAGTAGTAGGAAGATTGGTTGGTGGGGGAGGCTTGGGAAGAAAGTATTTTAATGAAGAAAATAATTAATAATTATACAAGCATAGTTAAGGAAGAACCATCATTTCGGCTTTTATACATGTTACTACAGTGTAGCTTCAGAAATCTTAGTTGTCGCTCCACTTCTTCCACTTCTTATAGTTACATCATGAATCTAATAGCTTTAATAGGTATAGTAATATAGTACTATTTAGAGCTACTTTAGCTCTTGCTCAAAAAGATATTAAGAGAGGTTTAACCTATTCTACAATGTCTCAACTCAATTCGGTATAAATTGATAGTTACTACTTCAAATATTTTTTGGCTTGGATTTAACTAGCCACGCTTAACTTTAGAAACTCCAAAGTTAAGCGTGGTTGGCTTGAATTTAATCAATCCTATGTTTGGTTGAAGTTTAATCATAAACTTTTCAATTTCATTTATCTTCTCTAAGTTGAATTTTTATTTTTCAATATTCATGTCAATTTGTGGGCACTTATTTAGAAAACTGTCATAGAAAGAGGAAGAGAGAGGGAAAATGAACCCTTGTAGAGTTTTCATTTGCATTTGCAATCTTGCTATGCCTTATTACATTCAAAAGGCAAAAGAATTTGTATCCAAATTCCAAACAAAGGAATTGTTCCTATGCCCTAATGAAATAGGGCACATACCTAAAATAATAATACCTAATAAAATTCATAAATTAAAATAAGAAATATTAATTAATTTAATAAGAGTGATTCTTTATTTAAAAATGTTGTTCTTCATTTCTTGTCACCCATTCCAAGTGTTTCCTTCACTGTTTCCACAGCATCCTGAGCCATGTGGACCATCTTCTCTCCAGTCTGCAACAAAGTAAAACATTACAATTCAAGTTACATATGTAAAAAAAAAAATTATTTTTATATGCAAATTTCTACCAAAATACGCAGTTCTAGTATGTTTGGTATAACTTTATTTTTTAAACAAAATCAATTTTTGTATAAACACCGTTGAAAAAATTAGTAATTTAAAATTGTGTCTAGTACATCATGAGCGATTTTAGATCAAAAATACTTTTTTTTTATAAAAAAATTATTAATAAATAAAAAGTTCTTTAAAAAACGTGGATTGATTTACAAATATATTTATAATTAATAGAATTAGTGTAACAACAACTCTTGACAATGGTATGATATTGTCCACTTTGGCATAAATCATTTAAAATCATTTGTTCAATAACAAGTATATCATTCTAATTTTTGTGATCTGAAGTTTTTTTTTAAAAAAATTATCCAACTAAATAAGTTTTCTAAGCTGCTTGAATGGTTTTTTTTTTTTTTAAAAAAAGGAAAAAATTGGAACCTGTTGGAGAAAGCTAGTGGCTTCTTGTTTGTCTTGGTGATCAGAGTGTTGGGCTGAATGACCAGAAAGTTGAGCTTGAGCTGAATTACAAGGCAAAATGTCTCTTGGTTCATTTGTTGTTGCTTTGGTGGCCTCCATCCATTCTTCCGTTCTTGCCTGTCTCATTTCAAACCCCAAAAATCAATCCACCACAATTTTAAAGTATTTGTAAAAGTTAAAAGATTATCACACTCAAATCACTATCCACAAGCTCATGATTTCAAGATGAAAAACAAACGATATAAAGTTATTTTCAAAAGAAATAAAGAAAGAAAACTACCCGTAAAATTGATTAAAAGAAAATGACGAATACTTATTCCACTCTAGTCCCGGTAATTTCAAAGATTCTTGTATTGTATTTAGCAAAACTTCGACATACTATCCATGTCGTTTTGTGTTTTAGACAAAGACAAAAACATAAAAATTTAGAGGCAAAAACCAAAATTTTACACTACAAAGTACAAGAACAAACAAATTTACAGATTAAAATAAGATTTAAGTGAAGAAAGTACCATAAAACAACTCTAAAAAGAACTGATGTTTTCACTCCATTTTTGTAGAGTTCTAAAAAGCAAAAGAAACTAGAGAGTTTTGCTCACCTGGGTCTGGCCTTTGGTTTGGCCAGCATTGAAACTTTGTTGCATGTTAGACATATTTCTCTTCTTTTTTTTTTTTTTTTGAAAATAAGAAATTTGAATTGGAAGCTGCAAACAAATTAAGTTGACTTTTTTGTTTTTTGGGTTTTGAACTTTATTGGGGCAGTTTATATAGGTTTTGAGGTTGGTTTGTTAGATTGACATGTGGAGGAGAGAGAGTTTTTTCTTAAGAATTGGGGAATTTGACTCACTCAAAACTTGAGAATAGAGAAAAAAGTGGGGAACCAATTACTTACCAAAATAATTTGATTTGGTTGTTGATTAACTTTTGAGCTTTAGTATTGATAGTTTTATTCTGAATTTTTGAAGATTTGATAAATATAGAATTTAAGTGGTTAAAATCATCATCCTATATTTTTTAGATTTATTCTATTTTAGTTTCTATACTTTTAAATGTCTACATTTTGTGTCTGTACTTTTAATAAATCTTAAAATTAATTCTTACTATTGGTTTATTGTTGACTTTTTTTTTAATTAAAAAAATAGTCTATATTAGTCTTTACCCCATAAATTTTGGAAAACATATTCATATGATGTATTTTCTTGAATGAAAATTATTATTATTATTTTTTTCAAGTTTGATAAAAATTAACTTCAAACTAATCATAAAGACTAATTTTAAGATTTATTGAAAATACTTGGACTAAATTGGGACATTTGAAAGTACAATGACTAAAATGGAACGGGATCCAAAGTACATGAACTATAGTGGTATTTTAGCCAATTTAAGTTTCTGTTATACTATCGATGATTCACTAAAATTTAAGACTTGTCCTTTAAGATTCAAATCTTTCTAATCTAAACATACATGTTTGTTTCTAGAAAAAAAAAATGTACAACATCAAAATAGAACAAATAGGCTTAGCGCTTAACTTATTATATTGTAACACTATGCTATTAACCATAGGAGACTTATAATTTTGAAACATCAAATGTACTTTTTGAAAAATCATTAATTGTAATTAAAGTTGTATCCGATGGTAAATGGAAATGGTTGAATTAGTAAAGTTTCAATTGATTGAATGATTCATTTCATGGTTTAAATTTTCGCGTTCCAACTTTAATTTGCCCAATCTTTTTAAGAAAGAAAAACTATGGAAATTATGAGTATCTAATGACATTTGTTTCTTACATGTGTAATTGATTGAATATTGGAAAAATATTTAACCATTTTTTTACTTCTTGTTACATTCAACTTAGAATATTGAAGTTAGATTATTTTTTTTTTGAAACATTGCTTAATTATATACAATTTTTAGTTTTTTTTTTTTTTTTTTTGAGTTGACAATTTTAGTATTCATGACTCAGCAAAAATTTTGCTTATCTAAGATAATGCAAATGAAATATTTGTTAACTCTCTTATTCTAGAGTTCATCTCTCCGATGTCGATGTTCTATCCTAGCAAAGACTAAATAAATCACAATTGTGTTGAAACTTTTTAAAATTTAAAAATAAAAAAATACAAAGACTAAATTTTATAATTGGTTTAAATTTGATGTATTTTCAACTTTAGTTCATACTTATAAATGAGCATGCAAACAATCACAAATAAAAAATAAAAGTTCTTTTTTTTTTAGTTCAACGACATTTAAGAGATTCAAACCTCTAACATTTTTCATGTGGAGTGGAGAATTCAAACCTTGACTTAGAGGTCAAGAGTATATGCTTAAACCACTAATCTCGTATCATTTTTATTCTATTAACAAAAAAGTATCAACAATAAACATAAAAGCAAATGAACATACACAATTAGTAACAAAAAAAAGGCAAAGTCAAATATCACTGAGTATATCATTTTTATTCCATTGATATGATACATGCGTAATACCAGATGAAAACATTTAAACAATCATTGAGTAGTTTTACAAAGAAATAGTTTTACAAATAACTGATTGACTATATCTTAGTAAATTAGTGACAGATATCAATCACTAAGATAGACTTACAACATTCAAATATGTTGATGAGCCAATTCAAACTTTCCACACTTTTCTATTTGGGCTAGACTTAAAGTTGTGCTATATTTAAAATCTTTTTTAGCTTGTTCAAATTTACTATTATTTTGGGCCAAATTACTACATGGGCAACTGTCATATACTAAATAATATACTTAACCTATAACAAGGCCTTCTTGCTTCCTTCTATAATTTACACATTCCACAACCATTTAAGAAAGAGTGGTGGAATTTGAAAAGTGTACCCAATCTTTCCATATAGTGGAACTAAAACCTAAGCTAATAACGCTATACTCTTTGGACCAAATTAGCCTGTAGATTAGGCACAAGCTTCTCAACTTGCTTCTTCTTTTCTTCCCAACTTCTATGGCCAGTCTTCCCTTCTTTCATCTTGTGCACAAATCCCACAAACCTTCTCCAATTGTCTTCTTCAAACAACTGAGGATTCATCCTCAAGTATGTGAATGAACACATCTCTCTATTAGCTTCCAACGCCGATGTCCTCACGATTTGTTCGTGTGCACACTCGTCGTATCGTGGCAATGCGTTTTCCCCAGCGAGTGGGACTTGTGCCTTTTGAGTTGCCAAGCTCACTTGCCTGACGAGCTTCTCAGGAGCACAGAGTGCATCCTGAGGCTGCTCGTGGTCACGCATCTCAATACAAGTGAAGTTGAAGATGGCGCCATGGCGAGCCAGCATTTGCGCAATTGGGAAGTAACCATCGCGATACTGTGTGTTGTAGTATCCTGCAGTGAGCTCGGGGGCATGAGATCGAGTCCCGTAATGCCAATGGATGCCTGCAATCTTTGCCGAGATCTTCGCACTCGAAGGTTTGAAGATTGAGCGAGCATGTGAAAGTATTCTGTCCCCATGATCAAGGAGCATTTGGGAGTACCAAGAGAGGAAGAATTCACCATAGGAGGAGTTCCAACCTCCACCTTCTTTCTTGAAGAACCGAGTGTCCTCCGGCCAGTTGTTGTAGTGACCGGCATCGGTCGGGCCGGTCAAGCCCCATTCGGGTTTCCCGGCGACATTGGCTGCAGCTTTTAAGCTACTGAGCATGTACTGTATAAGATTGAAGAAAGCAGATCAGAATCAGAAAATGCAAGAAACACACATATGTGTGTGGTGAAACAGAGTAAATGGAGATTTTGAATACTTTGTCAAAACACTGGAAGGCTCCAATGCCTGGGAATCTCCATGTGCCATTTTGTTCTGGATATGATGGATAACGAAGCTCTCCAGCTGGTCCCATTCCTACTTGGATTTCCTTTATCAGAAAAGAGAAAAAAACCCCTCATCAGTTTTACCATTTTCAACTTGTGAATTGGAAAAAAAATGCAATAAGAAGACTGAAATAAAAAATTCTATGAAACAGAGCATCCAACCATCACTAATTAATCCAATTTATACTTTTCATCAACATTTAAGTACTAGAAGTGACGAGATCAAATTCAGAGACTAAGAGGAAATGATTTTGGAATGGTTTTTAAAATCAGGGATTAAAATCACTCCTAAACATAATGCCTTTAACAGATCTCTTATAAATAAATCAATTTCACTAAAATTACTATTTCCAAAATCACAACATGCCCTACAAAATGGTGTTGCCGAGGAGATGATTACAGGCTAAGAATCGCTATTCATTGGTAAAAGATGAATAGTTAAAATCTAGGGATTTACGAGAGATTTCAGTTTCTGGGAAAGAAATCAAGGGTAGAAAATTGCAGAAACTTACGACAATGGTGTTCCCGAGGAGGTGGTTGAAGTTCTGTCTGAAGGCACGCATGAAATCGGCGTAGCATTGAACTGGAGTTCGGCCCTTTAAGACGGGAAGATTATCGCATCCTAAAGATACGTATTCGAAATTCCTTCTTCCCCATTGATCTGTGTATGCAAGGTCGGGATCTTTCTGCATCTCCTCCACCACCCATCTCGGTAATGGAATTCTGTAGATTTTAATGGAATTTGATCTTTAGTACGGTATCGAAAATTAATCATGTTTAGAAATAGAAAATACCTTACAAAAAATATATATATAATTTGAAATTATTGGGCGAAATTACCATTATGGTTTCTAGTTTATGCTGGTTTTTAAAAATTTCTGTTCAATTTGTATGTTTTGGTTTGATCTATCCATCAGGATAAATGATAATAATTTTGTGAAGAGGGATGGTTCAGATTGCGTCTATATCATTTTGAATTAGGAGCTCAAGATCAAGATCTGGGAAACTCTTTTTTCTCAACTTTTTTTAGTTTATTCTATTTTTGTCTTTCCAACTTTTATAATGTTCATTTTAATCTTTGAATTTTTTAAATTTTTACAATTTCAGTCCCTAAATTTTTACAATGTCTATTTTAATCTTTGAACTTTCAAAAAAATAACCATTTTGGTCTTTACCTTTATTTTAATTTTATCAAATTAACAACTTACCTTCGAGTATGTGCACTGACATATTAATACGAGCATGATTTCAAGCCAATTAAGTTGAGATGAACATTAGGCAAAGCAGATTTATGTTAGAAAAGTAACATAGCAAGGACTAAAATGGTTCATTTTTTAAAGTTTATGGACTAAAATATACATTTTGAAAGTTCCTGGACTAAAATAGAACAAATTTGAAAGTTTAGAGTGCGTTTGGTACTTTGGTTAGTGATCTGAAAATAGAAATTTGAAAACAAGGGAATTAATGAAAAACATAATTGTATTTCATGTTTTTAGTGTTTTTAGATGTGCTTGGTAGCAAATTTCAAAACTAGATTCTAATTTAAACAATTATTCAAAACGTATTTGATAGTATACTTATAAATCATAAAAATAGTTCTAGCTATCAATTAAATATTAGGTTGAATCTCAACTATTTTAATTAATTTATGAGCATATTTTATTAAAATAAATTTTGTATAATTATTATTTTACAACATCATATAATTTATAATATATTATACTATATATATCGTTTTCAAAACTTTTACTCTCTGAAATATCACAAAATCCAAAAATAATTTTCCAAAACAAATATGTTAAATAGATGTTTGCTAAATCTATTTGATTCAATGAACCTAAAAACATAAAATAAAATTCATATTGCATATATCAAGATCTTTAAGGACCAAAATGAACATTTTAAAAGTTAGAGACCAAAATAGAATAAACTTCAAAGTTCTAGGACTAATAAATGAGATTTAAACTTAAGATCAACAACTAAAACATCTGACAAAGACATATATAATGTATTAACCAATTTAGTTGCTAAAGTGAGCATAACTCGACATCCCCTAACCTAAATGTTGTTGAACTAAAAAAAATCAATTTAGTTATTTATTTACTTTAACAAATGTATTTAGTTTCATTATTTTAGTCTTTTTTTTTTTCTAAAGCCCTCATTATTTTAGTCTTGGACTTTAAAAAGTTTCCATAGACATTATTTAAACATGCTTTTAGTCCTAGTTTAAAAATCTCTCATACTATTTATTTGGCAGTATACTAAAAAGAAGCAAAGAAAACCAAACTTAAAACTTAACATTAAATTAATTTGTTGGTATCAGGCAGAATTTGAACGGGTAAAAAATAGAAAGGTGAATAGGTTATGACCAAAATAACCTTTTCACTGATGACCAAATTAAAACTTAAAAATCAATATTTTATAACTTATTTAATTTAAAAATGAATATTATTTGACTAAACACCTGTGTAACCTACACATTATCATTAAAATTTTGACAGCTAAAAGAGAGAAAGATAAAAAATGAGAAATTTCTCTTTTGATTGTCAAAATTCTAATAATGGTGTCAGAAGATACATACACCTAATTAAGTATGATTTTTTAAAAATTAGTAGATCAAATTTGAAGTTTCCAACTTTAACCAATACAAATAAATTTAAGTGAATAAGACACTTATTTGTCTATGTTTCAATCCACCGTCCACAATGGTTAAATAAATAAATTAAAAAAAAAAAAATCAAACGACAACAAACAGATGGAGGAGAAAGTAGTTACGTGCAGGAATCGCCGACGTTTCCTCCGCACTGATGGAACGACATGACGGCCTGAACTTTCAGGCCGTATTTCACCGCCATAGCCAAAAGCTCCTCATAACCGCCAAAATTATACTCGCCGGGCCTCTCCTTCTCCACCAATCCCCACCACACGTCCACCATCACCCCCTCAACTCCCGCCGCTTTCATCGCCTGAAAACTCACCTCCATCGCCTTCCTCCGGTTCACCTTATTCCCCATCGTCACACTCTCCAACGGCATCATCACAAACACCGGCACTCCTCTCCTTTCCCCTCCCTCCTCCAACTCCTCCTCCGCCGCCGCCGTCGACGCTCTACACGCCACCGAGAAATTATGCCGGAATCTGTCCAACGATGACGATACGATTACCTCCTCTCTTTCTCGATTCTGAACCCTAGATCGCAAAATCGCCGCCGTAGGAACCGTCCTCGCCACCGTGGAAGTCGCCGGGACTTTCGATTGAGGTGAATGATCGTTGCATTTCGCCGCCGGAAACAGAGCACCGATGTGATGAATTGAACACGTCGCCATTCTTTGCGAGATTTGGTTCTTCTTGTTCTTCTTCTTCCGGTTGAAGATTCTGAGTTTCTGCGATGGAAGTTATCGGGTTTAGATTCGAATTTTGGAATTGGATCAGGAAATGTGCGTAATTTATTGAGTTCTCAAACGGATTGGCAAACGACCATACTTTTTGTCTTCCTTGCGATTGGGTCACGTGTAGTGCACGTGGAATTCTTTATTGTGTTTTTTATGTTAAATTACAAATTTGATACTTATGATTTTAAGAAAAATTAAAATTTAGTCTTTATATTTTAAAAGTTAGAATTTCGTGATAAAACCTCATAATAGTTCATGTGATTTGATAAAACTTTTATAAATAGTCATTAATGGCTACTGTAGTGACCATGTTAAAGGATTTTATTGAAATATAAGGATTAATTCTAACTTTTAAAAGCTTAATGAATTAAATTCTAACTTTTTTTTTTTTAATTATAGGACCAAATTTATAATTTACAATTATATGACTTTTATGGTAAATTAGAAATTAGATATCACTCTATTCAGTATTTAATTTCTTAAACGATTTAAGTAACTTTTTGAGATTTATTTCACTTTCACTCCAACTCAAATAATAATTATAATGAGTATTTAATTTCTTAAACGATTTAAGTAACTTTTTGAGATTTATTTCACTTTCACTCCAACTCAAATAATAATTATAATGAGAATGAAAGAGAATAATATTAACATAATATATCTCTATCCACCCAGTCTCTTATTAATGAAAATGTTATCCTTACTTATATATTTAAAATATAATTTTTTATTAAAAAAAATATGTTCCCTAAACTTTTATAGAACTAAATTTTAGTTTGCAACAGTTTAATCTATGTATTTTTAATTTTATAACAATTTAGTTTATAAATTTTAATATATAATAATTTAGTCTCCCTACTTTAAAATTTGTAACGATTTAATTTTCATGGTGAAAAATATTGTTAAATTTTAATGTGATTTCCTACATGTATTGATAAACGGATAGAAACTAAATGTAATCATAAATTATAGAAATTGAATAATTACATAATAAAAATCAACACTTAATTTTGATGAGTTTTCACGATAGGGGTAAAATTATTACAAAATTTAGAATAAAAGGAATAACTTGTTACATACTAAAGTTCAAAAACTAAGTTGTTACAAACTAAAGTTCAAAGATTAAATTGTTACTGTCATAAAAGTTCAGGACCAATAATGTTTTTTGACCTACTTTTTTTAAGTTCATTTAGGATATATTTTCTTAATCCTAATTAATAGGAGGCTATTTCATACCTCTAATAAACAAAGGTTATTTAGAAAAATGTTTAGAAAACAATTATTTTTTAAAAAAGTTATTCATAATTTTCATTCCTTTTCCTTCCCATTCTTTCTAAGTAAACACCAAGATAGATATATTTCTCTGCCTTCCATTGCCCTTTACCACCACGAGATTCATTTTGTGTGGAGTCTAGATGTTTTAAAGTTGGCAATTTCCTATTCAACATTTTGGCCAAATGAGACATGAGGACCTACTTGGTTTGATATATCATTGAAGGAGTTGGCATTAAAATTGACTATTGGAGTGTAATTCATATATGTGATGAGTTGGCAATAACAAAAATGATTTTCTTATTTCGATTTCTATCTTTGAAACGAATCACGCCCCTCAAAAAATCCTTGAAATAATAAATTTTTATAGTATTACAATTCAAATAAGAAAGAAATATTAGAACCTAAAGATTACATGTTCCTCAAAAATTGTACTTTTTTGAATTTGTAATGGAAATTGGGTTTTGAGTATACTTTAAAAAAAAAAAATATTAATGGTTGTTTCCGTTTTGAATAAATATATCGTAAATAGAAATACTGTATAATATATAGAAAATATTAACAGTAATCTAATAAGTTTTTAGATAGAAATAGATAGAAATGAAATCAGGATTATATTCAAGATAAAGAAATACATTTGGAGATGCAAACAAGAAGGAATAGGTCAAATTCAAGATCAAGGAATGCATTCTTCATTATTCCCAACTCTAAAATTAAAGGAAAAATTATTGGTTCGTGTTCGTTCTCTTATGTTAAAGTATTGATATAATTAAATTTACCGTAACCCATCAGCTTAAGCTTTTGGGTTGATTGGTGATGTAACATGGTATCAAAGCAGGAGGTTCTGAATTCAAATCTATGTAATGTAATTTCTCCTCTAATTAATATTGATTTCTACTTGTTGAAAAATTATTTTTTTAATAATATTCTTTTTCTTTTTTAGAAATTCAACAATAGTAAGATGTGAGATTGAACTATCGACATCTAAAATATTAATTAGTGTCTTATCCATCGAATTATGTTTTGAATGACTATCCTCCTCTTCTTATTATTTATAGGATTCGATGAAAAAACAAATAAAAAAATTAATGAAAAACCGTAAAAAGAAAACCACAAAACAAATGACAAGTGGAGAGAAGAAAGTGAGGCAAGGAAGGGTGTAGAGAAGGCGGCTAGCTTGGTGAGAGAGTTCGGTTTTTGTCTTTCCGACGTGTCGTTTTGGTGAAACGTGGGATGGCGGTGGCGCCACGTAAGGCGGGATGAGGACGCGTAACGACTAATGAAACGGAGGAGTGGTCGAAAACGCATTGCGTGGAAACTTCAAAGGCTCCACTTTAATCAAGATCTAATCTATGATCTATTCAATTCTATGGTGCTTTTTTCTTTTTCTTTTTTTTTTTTTTTTTTATAGTTCAACAACATTTAAAGGTGGAGAGATTCGAACTTGCAACTTCTTAGTGAATGATATATATCAATTATCGCTAAACTAAACTCACTTTACCTTCAATTATGGTGCCTTGTTATCTTCTTACACTCAACCAAAAGAATTATTATTCTAAATAAGGCAATTTTTTCTTTACTTTGTCTTTTCTTTATAAAAAATTATTTTTCTAAGAGAAAAGTTTATCTTTCTCTCTAACGATAATTCTCTTAGTTGACTTGAGTATAGCTCAATAGGCTAAAATATCTTACATTAATTGTATTTGAATCTCCAAGTCCACATTATTGAATTCTAAAAATAAAAAAAGAAGAAAGAAATTTTAAAAGAAGCGTTGCTATCTTTCTCTCTCTCTTTGAATTCAAGAGTTGGAAATTCGAACCCTTGACCTCTTGATTAAAGGTATATGTCTTGATCGATTGAATGCTTAGGTTGACACTATCTTTCTATCTCAAACATAGGTTCAATTCTAGCCTATCTTTTCCCTCTCTTTACCTAACAAAGATTTTCTAAACCAACTTGAGCATAACTCAACACAAATTAAAGCATTTTAGGTAAATCTATTCTACAAGTCATATATTCGAATCCTCAATCCCACATTGTTATTTAAAAAAAAAAAAAGAAAAAAAAAAAAAGAAAAACTGCTACCTTTGATTCTTTCTTTCTCGAACACAAATTTAATTTCAACAAAATGGTCATACTCTATAGATTGTTGTTGTGTGAACTTTTCTCTCAAAAGGAGTACGGAATAATAAAATATAATGTAACTTACAGTGTTATACAGTTAGATATACGTGAAAAAAATATTTTGATCATGCATATAGGAATTAAGAGAGGGTGTGATGTCACACGTTCAAATTAATTAGGTGATCACGTTAAGTAATTTTTCACATTTTAGAATCTCTCTATTGATTTTGATTAATTCCTACTTTGTTGGTTGAGTGCTCTCTTCTTTCTTAAACTAGATCCTTTTTTTGGATTGTCTTGACACGCTTGCTTAATTGGCTTGGGCTTTTGGAGCGCTCCATCATTCAATCAAACGCTCATTAGAGAGGAAGAGAGACTTTTTCACCAAGATGTGCATTTAGCGAAAGAAAGAGATCATGATTTGTTTAGAGAGAAGAGTGCACACTTGAGAGAGACATTTTTCTTGTCTTTAGTGTAGAGAAAAACTTCTCTCCGTAGGGAAAAATTCAATTAATAAATGTATCTATCATGTATGAATTTTCATAAGTGAATCAATTTAGACTTTCGATTATTGATTTATAAATATTTTTACTTGATTTCCATTTAAAATCAACTCAAAATTACTTAAATAACATTATTTTTCTCCTCAAATCCTACAACATAGCAAGAAAAATTATCACGTAATTCTTTCTAAATCAGTAGAGAAAAATAAAAGAAAAAGAGAAGATGAAAATCCTCATGTTAATTAAAATTGTTACTACCTACTTGATTCCAAGATTTCTCCATCTAATATTGCTTTAATACTTACACTTAAAGAAGTTTTACATACGTGTGAGTATTATACATTAACAATTTTAAAATGGAAACCTAATTAAGGGTCTAAACTTATTCATTTTTTAAAGTTTATGGTTTTAATTGATACAATTATTAGGGCATGTTTGGGAATGATTTTCGAAATAGTGATTTTAGCGCAATTGATTTGTTTATAATTGATTAATTAAAAGTGATTTTCATATAATCATTTAATGTTTGGTTCTACACTTTTAATAGTGATTTTCATACAATTAAAAGTGATTTTAAATGATTAAGGGCATGTTTGGGAGTGATTTAGAATAATTGTTTTGAACTAAGTGATTCAATTATAATTAATTTTGTAAAAGTTTTAGTATAATTCATTTTAATTTTTGGTTCCACACTTGTAAAAGTGATTTAAATTTAATTAAAATTATTTTTTTTAAATGATTAATGTTTGTTTTCAAAGGTGATTTTAGAATCATCAAATTACTAAAAAGAGTATTACATTTGAGATTAGAAATAATTGGAAGGTGGTAGATAAAAGTTATACAAAGAGAACTAAAAATTAAGAGAGAAAAAGATATAAAGCTAGAGAAAACTTTCAAAAAGAAAAAATTGTTAGAGACATGGAGGGATAAAAATTTTAGAGAGTGACAAAAAATTTAGAGAGAGAAAAATTTAATAGAGAGAGCAAAAATTTGAAGATAGAAAAATAAAATTTGAGAGATATACAAAAATTTAGGAGAGAATGATCAAAATTTTAAGAAGAAAAATTTTAATGAAGAAAAAAAAGTTAAGAGTCAGGGACAAAAAGTTCAAGAGCAAAAAGGAAAAAAGTTCAAGAACAAAAAGTTAGAGCAAAAGATAAAATATAAATTATAGAGAGATGAACAAAAAAAATTAGGGAAAAAAGCATTTTTGACCCCTAAACTTTGCATGTTGTATTAATTTTAACCCTGAACTTTCAATTTCATCAATTTAAACCTCAAACTTTGCAAATTGTATCAATTTTAACCCTAAACTTTTAATTTCATCAATTTAAACCTCAAACTTTGTAAATTGTAACAATTTTAACCCTAAACTTTTGATTTCATCAATTTAAACTTCAAACTTGAATAAGTGTTTCAATTTAAACCTCAAACTTGTATAAGTGCTAAACTTAAACGATGGTGTAAATTGATACACTTATACAAGTTTGAGGTTTAAATTGATAAAATTAAAAGTTTAGGGTTAAAATTGATACAATTTGTAAAGTTTGAGGTTTACATTGATGAAATTGAAAGTTTAGGGTTAAAATTGATACAACATGCAAAGTTTAGGGGTCAAAAATGCTTTTTTCCCAAAAAATTAGAGGTAAAAAAAGTTAGAGAGAGCTAAAACTATTCGAGAGAAAAAAAAGTGAGAAAAATGAATAAAAATTTTAAAAATATAATAAAGTAAGAGACATTATAAAAACTTTAGAGAGAGAAAAATTGGCATTATGTAAACAATGACGAATAACCTCAATGGTGACGGTTTTGAGAAAACACACTTTTTGATTGAAATTTATGAATTTTTATAATAGATGATAGTTTTTAACCGTCACCAAAAGTTCATTTTTTTTAAATATGAAATAATAGTCATTTTAAAAACAAAATCACCCATAATCATTTGACAAAAATTACTTGGGAATCACCTCTCAAGTGATTGACCGGGAATCACTTCCTCACAATTGCCAAACATTACAATTTAAAAAAAAAAAGTAATTTTGGGCATGTCAAAAGTGATTTTGGCCATTCCAAAATCACCCCAAATATGCCATTAGTTTAAGGTTTTAATTGATTCTAACCTACAAAGTTTATAGGTATAAATTGATTTTTCTTAACATTTTTAACGAAAGGACTTCCATCAAAAGTTTGTCTATGCAATTTAATAATCATCATTAAAGTTTAAAGGTTGGTCTGTTGTCCAAAATAATATATTAATTTGTTAGATGATTCTTAAAGCAATGGGTGGTGAGAATTTAAATATAGTTCAATGAATAGGATATTTATTATTATTTGATGATTCGATCTCCTCCCAACTCTGTAATTTTTGAACTATAAAAAATGGTTGAAATACCATTTTGGTTTCTGTTCTTTAAGACTTGTTTTGTTTTAGTCATGTATTTTTAAATGTCTAAATTAGTTCTTGTGCTTTCAATAAATCTTAAAATTAGTCCATATTATTTATTTATGATTAACTTTTTAAAAATAGAGTTAGTCTCTATTAAAACCTTTCTTCTATAAAGTTTGGAAAAATATTCGAATTTTATCTTATGTTGAATAAAAATTATTATTATTATACCAATTTCGATAAAGATTAACTTCAAACTAACAATAAGAACTAATTTTAAAATTTAAAATTGACTGAAATGAAATGAATCTCAAAATACATGAACAAAAATTGTTTTTTAACTAAAAAAAAAACTCTTAAAACAATTCATTCAAGAGTTAGAAACTTCTTTAAAATCCAAAAGAAATGTCTTTTCTATTATGAAAAATGTCTAGAGATGATATTCATGCTTTAGTTTGTTTGTGCACTAGTGGAAAAACGTTACTTAGCGTATTTGCCAAAGAGCTTATTTAACGTACCGCAACGCCATACGAAAGCAAAACTTCCAATCCAAGACTTTCCTTTTCTTTCAAAATAAAAATATTATTTTAGGTAATTGGAAATCCATAGCCTAAATTAGAAAATAAGAAATAGAAAATTTAATATATGAGATAGGTGTAAGATGAAATTAATTCCGAGATGAAATATGTGACTGTGAGATGGCCACAAGATGATTGTTAGCGTCAAATAGATGTGAAATTACGCAATTATCCTTCGAAGTACGATACACATGTGAATTAATAAAAAAAAAAAAATTTACCATGGAATGGGTGTGAGATGAAATTAGTTACGAGATATTAATTTGCAACTTGCAAAATGAAGAATAACTACGAGAAATTATGTTATTTTGTATTATAAGAAATATATATATATTTTTTCCAATGTTTCTGAATGGTAGATTGATTCAAAGTTTGAGTATTGTATAAAATTGACCTTTGAATTTTAGACTCCATTTGGTAATATTTAATTTAGGTTGTTGATGATTACTTGCTTTGGTCAATTCGTCAGTACAAATTGGACTTTGTTTTAGTCGATAAGCATTTTCAAAAAAATGCATGGTTTGGGCATTGGTTATTTTGCCATTTACCTTTTATGATTTTGGGGTTAATTTTTAAGCTTACATTCATCTTTGTAATTTGGGTTTTTATCCTTTGCTTCATTCTTTTTTTTTTTTTCCTTTTTTGGGTATCATTCACATTGTTTTTTTTGTCTTTTTTGTTTTCCTCCTAACAGCAAGTTTAATTTGGTGGGAATTAAGGGATTGTTTGTTTGGTGGTAATTCAAGATTCCCACCTATGGTCATCTAGATTACCGTGTTTGGATTGTGGTAATCTTAAAATAGTCAGACATTCAAAGATATCGGGTATTTTAAAATCCCCCATTTTAAGCTATCTTGAATATCATTGAAAAGATGAGTTTTTAAGATTCCTTTCTTTCAGGCATCTATCACATTACATTATTTACCCTTAACCCTAATTATTTGCCACTAATCGCTTTCTTTCTCTCCAAGTCGTCTCATTATGTTATATAAATTCAAATTGTATTAAATTAATGTATAAATTACATGAATTGTCGTGAGGGCATTCTTGAAACATTATATAAATTTAAGAGATTCCCAAGTACAAATCATGTGAAACAAACACAGTTATCCAAATATTCTCAGACATCCTTAAAAACTTTCCTACAAAACAAACATGACTATCTAAAGATGCCAGATATCCATCATTTTGGTTATCTATAATTCCAGGTATCTGAAGATTTCGATTATCTAGATTACCAAAAAACAAACGGCCCCTAAAGGATCTAAGATAGAATTTGAAGAAGAAGATCTAAGATAGAGAACTAGTGCAATATCGATAATGTTGAGCTAATTAGAGGCTTTACAGTTTAGAGTTTTTGAGAAGGAAGATACATAACTAGTTGAAGGTTGGAGGCAAAACATATAAAATCTCACTACTGATGAGCTAGTTTTGGCTAACTATTCATTCATTTAGATCTCGTTTGATAACCATTTTGTCTTTGATTTTTTGTTTTTGAAAATTATGCTTGTTGACTTCCTCACAATTTTTTGGTAAGTTTTTCATCTTTTTTAAAGACACATTTGAATTCTAAACCAAATTTCAAAAACAAAATCAAGTTTTTAAAAACTACTTTTTATAGTTTTCAAAATTTGGCCAGAGTTTTTAAAACGTTTTTAAAAAGTAGGTAATAAAGCAAGAAAACTAGAGATGAAGTAGTGTTTATAGCTTAATTTTAAAAAACAAAATGGTTATCAAATGGGATCATAGTTTTTCACAATCATCTTGTGTGGATTTCTAGCATTAGTTTAATTCAAGGGTGACAAATGTAGCAACTTAAAAGAATAATTATACATTTACCAAAAAGTAAACATACATTAATTAGTGACTATTATTATACTGAAATAGTGCTCTAGTTGTATTGTCAATTCGAGCATAGCTCAATAGATAAGGCACCAATTATCATTCTAATGGTCGATGGTTCAATCCCCTACCATGCAATTGTTACTAAAAAAATTGTTTACCTTCATTAAGTAACCAACAATTATAACATAAAATATATTGATTACTATAATAAATGAAAAGTGAAGGATCAGTGTAACCTTTTAAAGAATGATATTACTATAGCTATGTTCTAAAAATATGAAATTTTAATTACTTAAATAAAATTATATACGTACAAATATTTTAAAAAATGAATGTGTCGTATTAATTTAATCAACATATCATGTCAGCATTTCATAAATGATATTAATAAGGTAGAAACTAAATAGAAAACCTAAACTTGTTTAGGTATGAAATTCAAAATAAATACAATGTTCAAATTTCAAAAATCAAATTTATAATTTAACCTATTTGTTATAATTGATTCCAAAGATTAAATTTGTATAAATATGATGTTTCAAATATGATATTCAATTGAATATATGGTAGCAGACAAGAATGTTATAGATTGGGCCTTTCGCAATGTTTTCGGCCCAGCCCATTTTGGGTCCAATACCGCCAACCTGCGACAACATTTTAAATTTGGGCCAAATTTTGCTAATATAGGCCCTTCCAAATTTCCATACTTTTGGACATGAAATATGAATTTTTCAAAAATATATTTATTAATAAACAAATAATCGTTGTACTATAAATAATAATTACTATTATTACCCTAAAAAGTAGCTTTTTTTAAGGCTAAATTATAGAAAATATTTCTAAACTTTGTAGCTTATTTTAATAATACCCTTAAACTAAAGTTTGCATTAATATCATTTACCTTTCAAAAAGTTTCAAAAATATCCTTGTTAAGTTTTGGATGCAAAAAGTTTATTATTCTTCTTCCCTCTCTCTACAAATTCTTCTTCATGAAAATTAATGAGAAATTTTGCTTATAAAGACTATGTGCAATAAAACCAGATGAAAACAAAAATCAAAATCAACCTCTCTATCCTTTGCTTATAAAAGTTATGTGCAATAATTGTCCTCGATTATCCCATCAATGACATACCTTCTGTTAGGAAAAAAACCTCTCACTACTACTGCAGGAATAAGTAGAAAAATAATTGAGAAATTGAAAGAAAGCAACAAAATAAGAAACACAAGAATTTACGTGGAAAACTCCAAAATCAAAGAAAAAACCACGAATAGAAAGAAACTTCACTATGTGAAAAATTATTACAATCACACATAATTCTCTCCTTGACCCTAATTACAAAGAAACACTCTCTCAAAATTTTATACCACTCACTTAATTAGAAGTAGTATATTAGGCTTAAAATATTTCGAATTAGGATGATTTGAAACCAAAGTCATAGACTCCTTTTATAGTGCTTGGAGCTCATGACTTTCTTGTACATTTTCAATGTGGGACAATTACTCTTCTAATATATTGTCAAAAACCCTACAAATTCTACATTGCCAAGATATTTGAAGAATTCACAACTCTTGTTGCACCAATTGTCTTCACTGAAAATCATAACTCTCAACACAGAGAATTATAGCCTACTCCACTATAAAAGTAGACCACTTGGAATGTCACATTCCAAGACTTTTCTTCTTCGTCACATGTCGATAAATTCTGCTGAAATTTATGGTGCAACTTCCACTTACTTGGCTCACCCAGAAGTTCTTCAGCCATCAACATAACTTTCACCACACATACCTTGCATAACCACCAAGTCAATGCTCGTGTGCAAACTTATGGAACTGCTAACATCACATCCTCTATCATGGCAAAACGAATGTACCATGAGGATGAATTATGTCTTTCTTCAGAGGAAGTCACCATCTCCTCTGACGAGAGAGACCACGTCAGCATCCGATCCATAATCCTTTGACGAACTTGCTTTGTTAGGACAATTCTTTTTCATGTGTCCAGACTGTCCGCATTCCAAACAACCTTTCTTTTGCACAAAGTCTTTCTTCTTGTTCCAATTACTAACTACCAGTGTTGAATCCTCGTGTGAAGTACTTCCACCAATCTTCAGCATTCTTTCTTTTGATAGAAGTTTGCTAATAGCCTCAGCAAAATTTAAAGTCTCATTCCCGTACATCAAGATTGGCTACATGTGTTCATAAGAAGGCAGAAGTGACAAGATAAGCCTAAATGCCTTATCCTCATCCTCTATTTTCACTTCGATCACCTCCAGCTCAGAGACGATGTCATTGAGAACATTCAGATGATCTGAGATTTTCGTACCTTCCTTCATTTGCAGCGTGTGAAACTGCTCCTTTAGATACAACTGATTTAAGACGGTCTTTGCCTGATACATCGCTTCAAGCTTTTCCCAAAGGTCTTTGACTGTCGAAATTTCATGCACATTTGCAAGAATATTCTTAGCCAAGTTTAGTCTGTTTGCACTTGCAACTCTCAAATTCAATTCATCTAATTCTTCATCACTCATGTTAAACTTCTTAGAACCTTTGCTGGAACCACCACTGGACTCCATTGGACCATTATCACCACTTAACTTTCCAGAAGCACTACCAAACTTGGTCTTCCCTTTAAAGCCTTGTAACCCAGATTGTATCAGCACATCTTTGACTTGCACTTGCCACAAGTCAAAGTTCATCTTTCCATCAAATTTCTTCACGTCAATCTTTACTGGACTCATAAAGCTTGACCTATATGCTTTCACTCCTAGCAAATGTGCAAATAGTGAACGACCCACACTATTCATGATAACTCTTAAATTAAGAGTTATATGCTAGTATTTTCGGGCAAAATTGTAGATTTTTATCTCATTATATTTTAGAAAACTCCAAGCTTTGATGTATTTTGCTCTATGATTAATTTTGATATAGTAATATTATTATTAGAGCAAAATTGTCTTAATTAAGGTGCTTTATGCGATTAATTCAGGTTTGATTAAGGAGAATTCCAGAAGCCAAGAACAACAGTTTTACAACTGTTTGCTGGAGCAAACTTTGCGATTCAGACCTATACGAATTTCGCACGTGGGAGCTGTATTCATTAAATGAGTTGGCATCTGTCAGTCCAGTCAGCGTGTTTTCAACCATCCAGAGCCCGCCACGTCTCAGGACCTGTCTAATCAGCCCTTGTTTTCATAAAGAATGAATATATATGTGGGCAGCCGTTTTCTTGGGGGAGAAGAAGCTGAAAATCCCAAAAATAACAGAGAGAGAGAGAGAAGGAGGCGGAGAGCTCCGATTGGAAGGCCATCAACGGAAGTTTACCCAAAACGGAAGGTTTCTCCAGGGGATCAACGCCGATGCTGAGTCAAATATTTTGGGGCAGCTTTCCGATTTCTTCTGCTATGTTTTCTGCTTTCATTTAGTAGTTTTCTGCATTGTTTATTATGTCTACATTTCGATTTCTTTTCTGCTGTTGTTTTTCCTGTAGTATGAACTAATCACCATAAGGTGAGGATTAGAGGATGATTGTTTTTAGTTAATGTTATAGATGAGTATAATCTCCATCGATTTGGTTTTTAAGAGGTTGTATTTATTAGTTTGTATCCGCTTGGCCAGCCGGTATGAGCAGTGTTCCTTTGATTTCTGGGAAGAATAGGAGGGGCTGAAAACTTGAAAACCACGTTAGCCCCTTGTTAGGGTTAGTAGCTAACTAAGTGGGTAGGTTAGGGATAATCACTCACCTAACACACATAAAATACAGTGGGTTTAATGTGCTGAAGTAATAGAAATGAAACAGCATATATTCGGTGATTCGGGAGAATACCGTGAAATCTGTAGTGAATCGAATGGAATGAATATGTACTCAATTTGTAACTTAATTAAAGCATGATTTACCTCTAATCCGAGCCTTCCATTTAACTAAAAGTACAAGTTAGTCACTCTCTATTTTCTGAAATTTTTACTCTGTTTTCCCTGCTTTAGCATTAATTTTGTTCCAGCAGTAGTGACTTATTTTATTTCATTTCCTTGACAAATTTGAATGGTTACAATTTGAGTTCCTAGGAATTAATTTAGTAAATAGAAGAATTAATAGTCCCTGTGGATTCGATAATTTACTTACCGCTTGCTACAGCAATATGTTTACACTTGCGCATAGACAACAGAATATCGCATAATAATTCACATCACTCTAGCAAGTCATCAAGTTTTTGGCGCCGTTGCCGGGGACTAGTATCATTTTCTTTTTACTTAAATTGATTCTTAGTGAACTGGTGCTTTATTGAATCTGAATTAGCTGTTTGGTTTCATTTTCAGGTGTGTTAGTGGTGTATGAACAAGTCTTTTGACTTGGAATTTCGAATTGATCCAGAAATTGAGAGAACATTTCATTTAAGGAGAAGAGCTCAAAGAGCTGGTCAAAGAGATAGGCGATATCTAATGGAAAGACAAGATCCACTTATACCGCCTGGACCCCGAGTAGGGCCTGCTATCGATGAGAATCAACCACAACCTGAATTGAGAGGAAATCGACCAGTGAATCAGGGAAATATGGCTGAGAACCCTGTTCTTTTAGCCAATGACAGGGAAAGAGCTATCAGGGCTTATGCAGTACCCACATTTGATGAATTATATCCTGGAATTGCTGGACCAGAAATTGAAGCAGCAAATTTTGAGATGAAGCCAGTTATGTTTCAAATGTTGCAAACGGTGGGACAATTCCATGGCTTACCTTCTGAAGATCCACATTTGCATCTTAAGTCTTTTCTAAGTGTGAGTGATTCGTTTAAGAAGCAAGGAGTATGAAAAGATGCACTTAGGATGATATTATTTCCATATTCTCTTAGAGATGCAGCAAAAGCATGGTTGAATACTTTTCCACCTGGATCTATCACTTCGTGGAACGATTTGGCAGAGAAATTCTTGATAAAGTATTTTCCACCAACGAAGAATGCCAAGTATAGAGCTGAAATAGTAGCATTCAGGCAGTATGATGATGAGACATTTAGTGAAGCGTGGGAACGGTTTAAAGAATTACTAAGAAAGTGCCCGCACCTTGGTCTACCACATTGCATCCAAATGGAGACACTGTACAATGGGTTGAATTTGGATACTCAGAACATGGTAAATGCTTCAGCAAATGGAGCTCTGCTTTCAAAGACTTTTAATGAAGCCTATGAGATTTTGGAGAGAATTTCTACCAATAGTTCTCAGTGGGCAGATGTAAGAAGCAACCCTGGGAAGAAGAAGCAGGGAGTGTTGGAAGTTGATGCATTATCATCATTAAGTGCCCAAATTGCTTCCATGGCGAATATTTTGAAGAATATGTCAATGGGGAATGTGTCACAGAATGTTGCCTCAGTTAATCAAGTCACAGCAGAATCATGTGTTTACTGTGGGGAAGCACATACTTTTGAATTCTGTCCTGGAAATCTAGCTTCGGTAAATTATGTTGGAAATCAAAACATGCGGCAGAACAATCCATATTCCAACACGTATAACCCAGGATGGAGAAACCACCCAAATTTTTCTTGGAGTGGTCAAGGAAGTAATGCTGCAGCAAATCAAAGTCATCAAAGAATGCAGTACCCTCCCGAATTTTCACAGCAGCAAAATCAACAGTTTCCACATCAAAAGCCTGTTAATCAATCAATTCCTGGAACCTCTTTGGAGAGCCTCATGAAGGAGTATATGGCCAAGAATGATGCTGTAATTCAAAGCCAACAAGCCTCCTTGAGAAATTTAGAAATTCAAATGGGACAATTAGCAAGTGAGTTGAAGGCCAGACCTTAAGGAAAACTTCCATCAGACACTGAGACTCCAAAAAGAGAAGGTAAAGAGCAAGTACAAGCGATTGAGTTGAGGAGTGGAAGACCTCTTGCTGTAACATAAAATTTGAGCAAGCAAAAATAGAAAAGTAAAGAATCAGCAGTGCAGACAGAGGAAGACACAGTTGAGCCTGAAAATGTGATTCTGGAAGAAACAGAGAATGCTGAGAGTACAGAGGATGTTGAGAAAACAAAGGATACTGAGAATGCTGAAGCAGAAGACAGTGCTGGAGCAAAACGCCCAGCAGTAACACAGAAGCCAGCTACTGTGAGTCCAACTTTTGTGCCACTACCACCACCATTTCCTCAGGGATTAAAGAAGAAAAATCAAGATCAGCAGTTTAAGAAGTTCTTCGATATCTTTAAACAGCTTCATATAAACATCCCTTTAGTAGAAGCTCTCGAGCAAATGCCAAAGTATGTGAAGTTCCTTAAGGATATGCTCACCAAAAAGAAGAGGCCAATTGAGTATGAAATTGTACCATTATCAGGAGAATGTAGCTCTATCGTGGCAAATCCTATCCCTCCAAAACTTCGAGACCCTGGATCATTTACAATACCAGTGTCGATTGGAGGAAAAGAAGTAGGAAGAGCTCTCTGTGATCTAGGAGCTAGCATAAACCTCATGCCACTGTCCATCTTTCGAAAGTTAGGCATTGGAGAGGCAAGACCAACCACTATGACATTGCAGCTAGCTGATAGATCAATTGCATATCCTGAGGGGAAGATTGAAGATATATTGGTGCAAGTGGACAAATTCATATTTCCAGCCGATTTCATTATACTGGATTATGAGGCAGATAAAAATGTCCCGACAATTCTAGGAAGACCTTTCTTAGGTACTGGAGGAACTATGGTGGATGTTGGAAAAGGGATTATTACATTGAATGTGGGCGATCAAGAGGTTAAGTTTAATATGTTTGATGCTGTGAAATACCCTTCAGAAATTGAAGATTGTGCAGTTATTAATGTTTCGGAAGGGCTGATTGAAGAGAGTTTTGAACTGGAAATGCAAGAGCAACATACTCAAAAATTTGGAGAAGTTATGAACGAGGATTTGGAATTGTGCAGTGTAACACATGAGTTAGAAAGCGTCGATGAAATTTCTAGTAATAAAAGGGTTTTCAAATCTTTAGAGTTAGTAGATAGAAAGTCACCACCCACTCAGCCATCAGTCTAGGAGTTCGATTTGGAGATACAAGACAAAAATGAGTCTCAGAACCAAGTTGCAGATCATCTCCCAAAAGTAGAGCAGCAAAAACAAATGCTTCAGCAACCCAAGATTAAAAATTATTTCCCTGATGAATAGTATTTTTACAGTAGCCCACATCAAGGAAGTAGAAACACCATGGTGTGCTGATCTTGCTAACTATCTTGATTATGGAATTTTTCCCCCTGGTTTATCAAAACAACAGTTGAAAATGTTTTTCCATGAGGTGAATGGGCAGCGAATTGAACATTATTGGGAGGAGGAGTTGGAACGAAATTGTACCTCTTTCCAACAATTTGAGGGTGGTTGAAACAAGAATTTTGAGGGAGCATTGGTACTTTAATTGAAAATCAGTTGTGCTCCCGCGGATGGTTTGTTGCATTTTGGTTTATTTTCATTTTAGTTATTTTTATTTTCTGCATGTTTGCTTTGAGTATATTTTTCTGTTGTAGGTATTCTTATTCTGTTGAAACGATAAAGGCTGATAATGCAAAGGTTAGGGCACAATGAATTACAACATCAAACGAAGAAGAATGAGAAGGGATGTAGTCTGTCTTCCTTTAATCATTTGCTTATCTGTCTGCCTTTATTTGTCTTTGTTCAGTTGTTGTTTATGTTTATCTATGCTTTATTAGTTGTTGCTGTGTTGTTTAAGTTTTTAGAAGTTAGGACCCTAGGTTTGAAGAAGAAAAGAAAAGCTCTATGCTCATGTGATTAGGAATGTAGTAATGATCTCATGCTCTCGTAGTTAAATTGAATGCATATTTTGTTTCAGCCTCCTTACTCTTAAATTAAATGTTGAATGAAGTGCTTCTTGCCTAAGCCTGTTGTAAAAACAATTAGATTGCAGTAGCATAAATTAGAAATTGTATGTCAATTAAGCTGTGCTCTGCTTGTTCCTTAAATTCTTATGCTGAATCAAATTAGTTCCTGTATTCAAGACAGCTGGATGATTGCTGATGATTTAGAATTTTAGGTTATTGACTCTTTTGCACAAGAAGTCCTAAGCTTTAAATAGATTCTTATAGCACCATCCCTTTTAAAGCTTAGAAGTCTAGGAATGCTCATTCCCAACCAAGTAATACCAAGTTTACTTTCCTGTCCAATTCTAGTCTGTTTAGCTAGCTTGTAATAAGTTTGGGGGTCTTCCCTTTACTATCTCTCATTGGAGACAATGAGCGATTTAAGTTTGGGGGGGGGGGGGGGGCATGTTAAAGTTGCTAGAGCATTTTTGAAGATTTTACTTGTTATTTTTTTTAGGATCTACTCTTAGGGAGCACTCCTCTTCCATTCCTAAGATGCACTCCTCTCCCTTGCAAGCAAACCCAACCTGTTTTGCGGGTTAAAAAAAAAGAAAAAGTTAGCTCAGAAAAAGGGTTTTGCTAAAGCAATGTCTGTGTAGCTTGTGCTCGTAGCTAGATGTTTTCACCAAAAAGTGTTTGCATTCTAGAACGAAGGTATAAGCTGCATGAAGAAGCTTTGAAAAAAAAAAAGAAAAGAAAAATGAAGCAAGGGATGAATGTTAGTCTGATAGTCACAACTCTCCTAGAGCTTAGGTGAGCTTCATCATAAAATGTTGCCATTCTGAGAAGAAAGAGGGGAGTGACATGAGGGCCAATCTTAGAAAATAAGTGGAATGAGTGTTATGCCTATGAGGTGATTAGCCTGAAAGCTAGGGTGAACGACATCATAAAATGTTGTCATTCCAAGAAATAGGGCTATGACTTCAAGGATCTCCGAGAGAGTAGTAGGTTAAAAAAAAAAAAGAAAAAGAAAAAGAAAAGAAAAGAAAAGTGCAAGTTTGGTGCTAGCTTAGAAGATTAGTCTTAGAAAGGAAGCAATCTTGCGTAAGTTTGGTTTTGGGATTGCATAATGAGCTTGAGGATTAGAATTCTTAAGTGATAAAAGGTTTGGAACTAAAAGGTGTCTAGTTAATTCTTAGGCATGTGCAAAAGAGCATAATTTGAAATCTTGAAGCAGGACAGCATGTATTGAGTTGAAGGAGCAGGTTTGATGCTAGAGCATTGCTACAATGGTGGTAATGTATATAAGAATTTAGTGGTCAAGTAGAAGTAGTTGTTGACATGTGCAGGTGAAGGAAGCATCACTCGATGACGAGTAATGATTCAAGTTTGGGGGTTTGATAACTCTTAAATTAAGAGTTATATGCTAGTATTTTCGGGCAAAATTGTAGATTTTTATCTCATTATATTTTAGAAAACTTCAAGCTTTGATGTATTTTGCTCTATGATTAATTTTGATATAGTAATATTATTATTAGAGCAAAATTGTCTTAATTAAGGTGCTTTATGCGATTAATTCAGGTTTGATTAAGGAGAATTCCAGAAGCCAAGAGCAGCAGTTTTACAATTGTTTGCTGGAGCAAACTTTGCGATTCAGACCTATACGAATTTCGCACGTGGGAGCTGTTATTCATTAAATGAGTTGGCATCTGTCAGTCCAGTCAGCGTGTTTTCAACCATCCAGAGCCCGCCACGTCTCAGGACCTGTCTAATCAGTCCTTGTTTTCATAAAGAATGAATATATATGTGGGCAGCCGTTTTCTTGGGGGAGAAGAAGCTGAAAATCCCAAAAATAACAAAGAGAGAGAGAGAAGGAGGCAGAGAGCTCCGATTGGAAGGCCATCAACGGAAGTTTACCCAAAACGGAAGGTTTCTCCAGGGGATCAACGCCGATGCTGAGTCAAATATTTTGGGGCAGCTTTCCGATTTCTTCTGCTATGTTTTCTGCTTTCATTTAGTAGTTTTCTGCATTGTTTATTATGTCTACATTTCGATTTCTTTTCTGCTGTTGTTTTTCCTGTAGTATGAACTAATCACCATAAGGTGAAGATTAGAGGATGATTGTTTTTAGTTAATGTTATAGATGAGTATAATCTCCATCGATTTGGTTTTTAAGAGGTTGTATTTATTAGTTTGTATCCGCTTGGCCAGCCTGTATGAGCAGTGTTCCTTTGATTTCTGGGAAGAATAGGAGGGGCTGAAAACTTGAAAACCACGTTATCCCCTTGTTAGGGTTAGTAGCTAACTAAGTGGGTAGGTTAGGGATAATCACTCACCTAACGCACATAAAATACAGTGGGTTTAATGTGCTGAAGTAATAGAAATGAAACAACATATATGCGGTGATTCGGGAGAATACCGTGAAATCTGTAGTGAATCGAATGGAATGAATATGTACTCAATTCGTAACTTAATTAAAGCATGATTTACCTCTAATCCGAGCCTTCTATTTAACTAAAAGTACAAGTTAGTCACTCTCTGTTTTCTGAAATTTTTACTCTGTTTTCCCTGCTTTAGCATTAATTTTGTTCCAGCAGTAGTGACTTATTTTATTTCATTTCCTTGACAAATTTGAATGGTTACAATTTGAGTTACTAGGAATTAATTTAGTAAATAGAAGAATTAATAGTCCCTGTGGATTCGATAATTTACTTACCGCTTGCTACAACAATATGTGTACACTTGCGCATAGACAACAGAATATCGCATAATAATTCACATCACTCTAGCAAGTCATCAATTCACAATACTAGTTGTAGCTCGTTTCAAGAAATCCTTTAGGATGTGTTTGGTTCCCAGGTTTCAAGGGGAAAGTTTGGGTTTAATTACCCTAACCCATGTTTGGTTCCCAGTTTTACAAACTCATAGACCCAAGTAATTAACCCCCAATTTTCTCTTCTCATTTTGTTAAACCCCCTTATCTTTTACCCCCTTTCTCTTCTCCCAAATTTTCTTCCCTCTTTCTCTCTCCTCTCTATTATGCACATTACCCATGTTACCCACTTTTTCCTCTCCCAATTTTCCTTCCCTCTTTCTCTCTCCTCTCTCTTCCATTCTCATGATTTCTCTTCCTTTCACTCATCACAATTTACTTTCTCTCTCATCTCAAGATTTGTTCTCTCTCTTCTCCATTTCCATTGACCCCAAGATGTTCTTCACATTCACAATCGACGATATGACTTCATATCATACAGTATTGTTGTTAAATTTTTGGAGCGATTGGAGAAATTGGTGCTCTGTTTTTCCATATTTGAAGAGAAAGATATGGTGTACGAGATATTCATCGTGAAGAAACTTATTATTATATTTTAAAAATTTTATTAACGTATAAATTATAATAAAAATTATTTTATTATAAATTCCAAACCATACACGTTATATAAACCTAAATTTAATACGTCAATTTCCATTTCATAAAATAAAATCCATTTTTCTAAATCCACAACTTTCCTAAACTTATTTTCTTATGAAAATGTAAAAATCATGTTATCATAGTCAACTAAAAACATAATATTTGTAAAATTAATTAATTAAACTATTTTGGTTAGTGTATCTTGAAGTTAATAGCTTTTAAAATAACATTATTTAAAATATTTTAACTTTATAACCTTATGTATTAGTTAAATATAGAAAGTTAAGTTCAATAGTAATTTTGATGATAAGTAGTAAATAACTTTTGTTAGTACAACAAGTTATAAATCATTAAATAAACAATTGATAACATTTTCTTTATAGTTAATTTTATGTTGGATATATTTACATAAAAAAAAATTGTTTATATTTATTCACGCTTTGGTACATAGTTTGAAAATATTTTTATGAACAATTAAATATTTATTCTATAAAATAATTATTGGAAGAAAATTGAGTTGACAAATGTATTAAAAATATTTTATTTATTATTAAAATAATACTTTCTAATTTCATAATAAAGTTACATTTTAAATATAATTTAATATATAGTTTTTATTACTTTAATTAAATAATTTATATTATTTATTACAAATTTTAAATTTACCAATCAAATACATTTTTAATAAACTTAGGTTTAACAAATTAGAATTCAAACACAGACTTAACAAACCCAAACTTGTCACCATCCAAACACTGGTTTAACAAACCCAGACTTAACAAACCTATTTTCTGTACCATCCAAACACAGACTTAACAAACCCAGACTTAACAACCTCAGGCTTAATAAACCCAGACTTAACAAACCACCCAAACCTGCGAACCAAACGCCCCCTTATGGTGTGGAAGTTCAGACAGTGCTGCAACCACAGAGCATACTCAGAAACTAAGGAAACTACGAACTTAAAGCTATGATACCACTTGTTAGGAAAAAAATCTCTCACTACTACCGCAGGAATAAGTAGAAAAATAACTGAGAAATTAAAAGAAATCAACAAAATAAGAAACACGAGAATTAACGAGGAAAAACTCCAAAATCGAAGAAAAAACCACGGACAGAAAGGAACTTCACTATGTGAAAAATTATTACAATCACACAAAATTCTCTCTCCCGACCATAATTACAAAGAAACACTCTCTCAAAGCTTTATACCACTCACTTAACTAGAGTTAGTATACCAGGCTTAAAGTATTTTGAATTAGGATGATTTGAAACCAAAGCCATAGACTTCTTTTATATTACTTGGAGCTCATGACTTTCTTGTACATTTTCAATGTGGGACAATTACTCTTCTAATATGATCAGGTGAACTTTGTGTGAAGAAAAGTAAATAAATACGTTTAACTCCAGTGCAAGCGCATACTATCGATGCAGGTAATAAAACATGAGTATTCATGAGTGTCGATCCCACAGGGAATAGTGTAACAAAAATATTGCAGAGCAAAATGTAGGAGAATTGCAACTTGAAAACTAAAAATTGCAAAAACAAGGTTGGGATGGTGTGTTTGGTAAAAACAAATAATTGTAGAATTTAATTGCAAGTTAAAGTGACAAAAACGTTAAGGAAAACAAAGATTGTAGAATTGAATTGCATAATTGAAAATTGCAAGATTGAATAGCAAAACAAAACGAACTTGATAAAAAAAATGATAATTTGAATAAAAACTGACCCTAGCAGAATGTTAACCAACTGATGAAAATTGCTAGGGAAATTCCTTAGAGATAGGAAGGGCTCAAGTATGTCATTGCCCTAAGTTGTAAATTTCAAACACCAAAATTGCAATTCCAACCGATTCTACATTCAATTGTAAACCAAAATTACTACTCCTATTCACCATGAAATTAGGTTTTAGGAGACTAAGTGAATGACCTATATGTCTATAGTCCCTCTATCTTAGGTAATTTTGGCTTAATAATTTCTTAGGTTTTGGAGTCTTTGATCCCTATGTCTAGGGTAAATAATTGACTTATGTCTAAGCTCTTGTCTCCATCACTTGTGCGAAATATGCTTATCACTAACCCTGTCGGTATTAGATCTAAGCTTAAGTTGCTACCCTAGTTGATCAATCTAGGATCTCAACGGAATTTTGTTCAATAGAAGCAAACAATTGAGATGTAGGCTTGGGTTTTTGTTGGAATTTTGGCTACAAGTACTTCTTAGAGAATTCACATCCTTGAACCTCCTAAGAAGTTTAGCTCATATTAAAAGTAGGGGTGTAAAAATGGTGGGTCAGTTCGATTCTACAAAAAATCTAACTAAACCGACCCAGTTCAGTTTAGCTGAGAATATATTCGAACCGAACTGGTTTCGGTTCGATTCGGTTCCCTGTTTTTTTTATTTTTTTTAAATTTAAAAAAAGCTTACTTGCCCACTCTCTTTGTTGAACTTCTTTTAAGAAAATCAATTTTGAACTTGATTTCAATTTGATTCAAGGATTTTATTTTTCATTCCTAGTTCTTACAATGCTCATTTCTCTAGTTTGTGATTGTAATGGACTTTTCTAATAGATTTAGGACCATTTTTTTTATTAAGTTGAGTGACCTCATTCTCCCCCCACTTAGTTCATACTAGATCAACCACCAATTAAGAAGTATTTCATAATTTTTACAACAAAAAATAGAAACTAGAACCATCTTTCAAGAACAAAATCATAAGCAACACAATCACATTTATCGCTCCAACTTCAATGGATTTCATTGTCACTCATCGACTCTTGATTCCAGACATAACTTCAGTCTCATTGTTAGACTTCAAGACTCTACAAAAAAAAATATAGATAAATGTAAATGAGTTAAAGAGTAAAATAAAATATGTCATTGCTAAGAACTAAAGAAATTAAAAAAAAAATATGGCATCTACCATAGAATCGGATTTCAAATTCTCAAATGCAACTTCCATCTCCTTTCATACATTTATAAATTCTAGATACGAAAGAAAAACAATTAGCTCATTAAATGCAAATAATGAAATAAACAATTAGCTTATTACCTTCATCAATTTCTCCAGCTCCTTCAACTTCTTCACTCATATCATCCAAAGGTTTAGATTGAAGTTAATTTTGAGCACAAATGAGGGCCTTCGCAGTTTGAGGAGTTAATGAACTCCGAAAAGAATCTAACACTCGTCCTCCAGTGCTAAAAACTTATTCAGATGGTACAGTAGATATAGGAATACTATAGATGTCTCTGGCTACTTGGCTAATAATCTTAAATCGAGTTGAATTCGACTTCCACCAATTTAGCAGATCAAAATTTTCATCTTCTGCACAAGCCTCATCTAGATAACGAGCTACCTCTGTTTTACCATCATCTGGATCTTTTTTTTTTTACTTATTTCTTTATATCTATCATGGACAGCAGCACGTACTTTATAAGATCCAATTCCACTCTGTGCATTAGAGGAGATAGATGATATTTCACTCTGACTTTGATAACTTGATGCTTCTATGGACGTGGATGATTGTGTTTGTGGGTATTGTTCCACTAATATTCTTAAATAATAAGCATCACACAATCGGCGCAATACTTCTTCAACCTTATCTGTCCATTTTTTCGCACTTTCTTCCTCTAAAAATTCATGAAAGCAATAACTCACATACTTCAACTTATATCTAGGGTCAAGAATAACAGCAACGTACAATAATAAATTAGTTCTCTCACTTGAAGTAATACCCCAATACTTGTTAAATTTTGCTTGCATGTTTAATGCCATCTGACTTAACAACGTATTCTTGTACAACGAGTATTCTCGAATTATTTCTTGAACCAAACACATTTCATGAAAAAATATGTTTGAAGTTACAAACATAGATGCAGAAAACTTTAAAGTGACATCTAAAAAAGTCTTCAAAAACTCTACAAACACCTTAGCATTATCCCAATCGTCAGTAGTAGGTATCTCATCTTTTGGCAAATATTTTGGCTCATGTTCCTCTAATCTTTCAAAGGTCTTTCGGAACTTAATTGCTCCAGCCAACATAGTGAAAGTCGAATTCCATCGTGTTGGAACATCCATACTAAGACAACTTTTTGTTGAAATGTTATCTTCCTTAGCAAACTCTTTAAATGTTTGCAATCTTAAAGGAGATGACCAAACATACTTCACAACATTTCTAATGTGAATGATAGACTCATGCAAATATTTTAAAGCATCACTAACAATCAAATTAAGTATATGAGCACAACATCGAACATGGAGAAATTCACCTTTAAACTTTTTAACGAAATATGTTATTGCTACATCATTTGAGCTAGCATTATCAACCGTGATGGCAAAAAGTCAATACCCCAACTTCGCAAGCATTTTTCAATGGCTCTTCCTATTGTATCTCCTTTATGATTAGTTATTTGATAAAATTTAGAATTATTTTGTGCAAGTTCCAATCACCATCAATGAAATGAGCAGTTATAACCATGTAATTAATATTTTGAATGGAAGTTCATGCATCAGTCGTTAAACAAACTCTTTGGCCACTTCGAGCTAAGACACTCTTCAACCTCTTTTTCTCCCCCATGTACAATTGAAAACAATCTTTTGCAATAGTGACTCGTGATGGAATTACAAACTTTGGATTTAATGCCTTGCAAAATTTATGAAATCCTTCACTTTTTACAAACTTAAATGGCAATTCATCCAATATGACCATACAAGCAAGCATTATTCTACAATTCTCTTGAGTGAATGATGTAGCCATCTTACATTCAGAATCTCCCTCTTCTTCAATATAATCCTCTGATTTACTTGTAAACTTCTTACATTTATCTAAGTGTCTTTTCAAATTTGTTGTTCCATTTCTCTTAGAATCACAGGCATATGTTACCCCACAATATTTACAAGTAGCCCTAGGGAATTCAGGATCACATCCCTATACTTTAACATAATGCTCCCAAACATCTGAAGCTTGCTTAGTAAGTTTTCTTTTCCCTAATGATCCAAATTTACGACTCACACCAAGATCAGGATTATCACTTTCAACTGAGCGAAGAGATTGACTAGAATGACTTTGTTTAGAAGTCTCATTTGTAAAAGACGAAGTCATCCTGTAACAGAAACTAAACCAAGTAAAGCTTATGAATACTCAATTTCTGGAGTTCCTAAAGTTTTTATTCCCCTTCCAAGTTCCTAAATTTCTCTCTCTCTCACTAAAATTTATATCTATCTATATCATGTTTTGTTAGTCAAAATCTCTATTAGTAGAATAAATTTAAAGCGAGATACTTACTTCTAACCATAACAATAAATCTGAAGGGAATTTGTAGATCAAAAGCTAGTTTAGAGAAGAAGATCCCATAAATGTTGTTAGACCAGTCATGATTTAATCTAGTGCCTTGATGGAAACCACATGAGTTCCTAAACTAAGACAATGTTTTTCATAAACCAATTCATCTTCTTCATGCTCTGTGGTGGACCTAAATACAAAATATGAAATTTAAGAACCCATTCAAGACAATTATAATTTGCTCGTGCCGAGAGGCGAGGGGCCATCCATTCCACATTCCATTTGGATTTTGATATGTTAAGAATAATACGTATAACGTATCTGAAAACTCCATCAAGTTAAGAATAATACGTATAATGTATCTGAAAACTCCATCAAGTTAGAAAGAGAAAGCAATCAAATGATGTAATCTCCACAGCAACAACCAACCCTTTAACTTAGAAGATGATAAACCACTATGTAATAAAGCTTCCACCAACAGCAAAATCACAACGTAAAAAGGCATGTTGCAAGGCCAATCACACAAGTTTCAAGTGGAAGAACCTGTATTAGACGGCGATGTTCTTGAAGAATCTTTGCAGCTCCTAAAAGCATGGCAACATGAGCATCATGGCCGCACACGTGCATCTTTCCAGGCACTTTGCTTTTGTGTTCTCATTCTACGCCCTCCTACAGAAAAACCACCAAAACATCATTACACTTAAAAGAATTTTTCTTTCAAAGTTTCATAACGGGGCATTTATGCAACCATAGGTGAAATCCATTGAGAGTATATCGGTTGAAATAGTTCTCAGTTTCAAAATCATCCATATAATTATAAAATTTCATAATCACATTCAACCAAAATAAACATAAAGCAAGAAAGGGGATTAAAATTTTTTGGCGATAAAGTGTACCTGCAGGGGTAGAGCATCCATGTCTGACCGAATAGCAACAAAATGAGGGTTTCCAGTCCCAAGGAAACCAACCACGCCGGTAATGGCCATTGGATTTAATTAGAAATGCGTAAACGGTCAAGCTCCGCTCTGATAAGCCTGCTGGTCTCAAATTCCTCGAAACCCAGTTCAGGGTTCTCATGTATTTTCCTTCTGATATCAACCATCCAATCAAAAACCTCTTGTTTTTTAGCATACTGAAAGAAATTCAAAGGGATTTGAGACAACTCTTCTGGGCTCAGAGAAGAACTCAAGGGAAGTAGCAATAGTATGAACACATGGAAAATGAAAATCAAATTCAGATAACTACGTAGAGGCATTGATTTCGCAGTAATTTGCTAGGTGCAACGATTGAAACTATGGAAATGAAGATTTAATAATGGAGTTGGGGAGAAGAAGTAGAACTGAAGACTAAAGTCGAGTGTTCAGCAATTGTTGGAGCGAAAAACATACCAAAATCCAAATGGAATGTGGAATGGATGGCCCCTCGCCTCTCGGCACGAGCAAATTACAATTGTCTTTAATGGGTTTTTCACATGAGTTCTTAAATTGCCATGGAACCGAGTTCCCATACAAACTCTTCTCTAAGCTCATACCTTCCTTTTATCACTTCATCCCATTTCAACAAAAAGCAGAGCAGAGGAATTCAAATGTTCATAGTAAAGTTCAAAATGAAGAACACGCAATACCCAACAAACAAATGAAGAAAACTAACCTCTGCAACTTTAGGAGACAACCAAAAATCCCAGATGAAGAAAATTGAGATCAGATTACAAAGTTCCGTGAGATTGAAAGAGATGAAGAGGTTGTTGCTTGAGTGAGAATAACGACGAAATCTGGGTAGCAGCCGGCGAGGGCTGATGTTGGGAGAGAGAAATGCAACGAGCGGCAGACGACGGGCTGATGTTGGGAGAGAGATGTGGCGATATGAGACTGAGACTGAAAGAGATGAAGAAAAACTCTGCGCGACTCTGAGATTCTGATTTCTGATAACGTGAAATAGACTTAGGGCAAATGGAACCGAAGACCGAACCGACCAGAGGGGTTGTTTGGGTCGGTTCGATCTGAATTAATATTGAAAACCGAACCAAATCGAATCAAACAGAACCGGTTCGATTCGGTTTGACAGTTCGATTCGGTTTCTTTCGCCACTAATTAAAAGTAAAAATCCCACAACCAATTTTTGAATTAAATTCCATGCTTAAGGGAATTACTTAAAAAACCTATTTGCAACCACAATCTAAAGGAATTAATTAAAACTTGCTATCCAATTCAGAATTGAAAAATGGAAACAATCAAAACAGTAGACAATGCATTACTTTATTCTTGAACAAACCCACGAAATAAACAACTTCAGAGGAAATAAATGTTCAAGCTAAAATCTGAGACAAAACCCATGAAGAAAAAAATTCCCGAAAAATACCCATCAATTGTTTCATCAATCTAAACTCAATTCAAAAGCTTAATACAGTAGGTAAGGAACAAAAAAAAACATGAGGATTACAACCAAATGAACTAAAACTGAAACTGAATTAAAAATAGGACAATTTCAACAACCATTCAAGCCATTATTCATAAATCTTCCCTTAGTCTCCAATCGACTCAATCCCTCAACTATTTCTAGGAAGAGTTTGAGTCTTAACAACCCAAGTTTTTGCTTGAATTGGACTGGAAAAATCGAAGAAAAACAAAACCAAATTTGCAGCCGAATTTCGGTAAAAAAAGAGGAAAAAACTGGAAGAAAGACAGAGGAAAATTGGGAAGAAAACCCATGACTTCAACTCCAAAAAATGCCCTCGAAAAAAATCCCTTTCTCTCCTCCTCTTCTTCTCCTTTTGTAGGCTTTCATTAGGGTTAAATATTGCCCAGAAAGGGTCAAATCAAATTCCTTGCTTCTCTCCCCCCCTCTCACAATTTCCCCCTTTTTTTTGGGCTAACTCTTCTCTTTTATTATTATTTTACTCCCCAAAATCAAACCCCCATTCCCATTTATCTCTCTCTCTCTCTCTCTCTCTCTCTTCGAAAATCGCATAGCAGGACCCCCCACCTCCAAGTTCTTCTTCCTTCTTTGAATGACAACTGCAGTAGCCTCCCACCCTCGTTGGAACGTCAACCGCAGCCGCCCCCGCCTTTGCCAGAACGCTGTCGAGACCAGACCCACTCTGCCGTTCCCGTTTAGCTTACACCCCAGTTCCGCGCCGCCTCATTTTTCTTTCTTGGAGAACTACTCGTCGGACAGATGCCGTTTCAGCCGGCTGTGCACACCAACTCGCCGGATCTGTCACCTACACGCCGACCAGACTCTCGTCGGAGCCCGAATCTGCCCAGACCCGCATTCATGCGTGATGACTTGCTAGAGTGATGTGGAATTATGCAGAAACTTGATGCGTTTGCTAGAGCAATGTGAACAATTGTGCAAATTAGAGTGTCAATGTGCAAGTGTACACATCCTTTTTATAGCAAGTGACAAGTAAAATTATCGTATCCACGGAGACTATTGATTTCTCTAATGATCCTAAATTAATTTTTAGTGACTCATTTGGTAACCATTCAAAATTATCGAGGGAAATGCCATAAAAGAAATCATAAATGCTGGAGCAAATTTAATGCTAAAGCATGCAAAACAGAGTAAAGACTTCAGAAAACAGAGAACGATTAACTTGTGCTTTAATTAAAGGAAAGGCTCAGATTAGAGGTAAGTCATGCATTAGCTAAGTTATAAACTGAGTATACATTCATTCCAATCGATTCACTACAGACTACACGGTATTCTCCCGAATCACCGAATAAATGCTGCCGCAATTAAATTACTTCAGCACAATAAACCGTCTGTACTTTCTGTGCGTTAGGCGAGTGGCTATCCCTAACCTACCCACTTAGTCAGCAACTAACCTTAACGAGGGGCTAACGTGGTTTTTAAGTTTTCAGCCCCTCCTATTCTTCCCAGAAATCAGAGAGACGGTGTTTGAAATGGCTGGCCAAGCGAAAACAAACTAGTAATAAAAGCCCTTAAAAACCAAACCGAAGGAGATGAAGTCTACTCAACTATAACATTAGCAAATAACAATCATCCTCTAATCCTCACCTAAGAGGGATTAGTTCATGCTACAGTGAAAACGGAAAAACAGTAGAAATGGAAACATGATGAAAATAAAAACAGAAACAACTAAAAGAAAGTAGAAATTGTAGCAGGAGAAGTCGAAATGTTGCCCCAAGTTTCTTGCCACAGCAACGGCGTTGCTCCGACTGGAATCCTTCCGTTTTTGGCAAACTCCGGTGAAGGCTCCTGGTCCAAGCTCTCCTATGCTGTTATTTCGGGATCAGCACCTTTCTTCTCAATATCTGCCTCCTCCTTTAACAACAAAAACGGCTGGCCATTATAATAGTCACCCTTTTATGAAAACGAGGGCTGACTGGGCTTGACCTAGTGACGTGGCGGCCTCTAATTCGCTGGAAGCAGATGACTGAACTGACAGATGCCAGCTCAATTAATGAATACAGCTTCCACGTGCGAATTTCGTAAAAGCCTGATGCGCGAAATTTGCTCCAGCAATTAGTTGAAAAACTGCTGTTCTTGGCTTCGCAACTCCTCATTAATCCACCCTGATTTAATCACATAAGATGCCTTAATTAGAATAAAATTGCTCTAATAAAAATATTACTATATCAAAATTACTCCTAGAGCAAAATGACTCCAAGCTAGGGAATTTCCAAGAATTATAGAGATAAAATATAGAAATTTAGCCCAAAAATACAAGCATATAACTCTTAATTTAAGAGTTATCAATGCGCCGCCGTCCACGCGCTCACGCGCCGCCTCCCTTTTGATCAACATTCTGAAACTTGAACAGCCGCGATCCCAATCGTGTTCTGGTTTTAGGTAACTTTGGTCACAAATCTGATGTTGGATTAAAGTTTGGAGTCTTGTTTGTTTGCTAATTGATGTACTAAATTTCAGGATATCCATTGTCGAATTTGGGTTAATTCGATAAAATTTTAGCAAGGACTCGATACTGCACAACCACCTCTCGGTCTTATTTCTTTTGGGTGAGCATTATGTAATAAACCAAATTGTTATTAAGAAGTCAAAGAGACTGGATTTCCTTTTAAAAATAACTTGGAATCCATTGGACTAATTTACTGAACACCATTGCAATTGGAGACGATTATGGGACTTTTTGAGACATTCTGGACCATTGAACAAGACTGTGAAACTAAGACTAAGTAGAAGTAAAAGCAATTGGAGACGATTATGGGACTTTTTGAGACATTCTGGACCATTGAACAAGACTGTGAAACTAAGACTAAGTAGAAGTAAAATAAAGTACTGGTTCAATACAGTTTATCCCAAAAAAAAATTGGATTATTTGGGAGGCATAATTAAGAAAGTACAAGGAAACTGGTCTAAAATTATAACTATTTTTCTTATATGGGTTATTGAAGGTTAAACAGGAGGCCAGAGTTTGGAGAAGACTTTTGCTGCCCAGAATAATAAAAATTATTATGTTTGAGGTAAGTAGCTTTTGGATTAAGCCCCTTTGTGGTTATTATTGTAAGCATAGACCAAGTTGGAGATGAATGCAAATTTATGTAAAATGCCTGGAATTTTTTTGTTATTGAGCATGTATTACTGGGTGGTTAGTTCTGATTTGCATCTTGAGTTGATAGTTACCTGAGAATGTGGTAGGTGGATTTAGGGGCTTAAATTTGTGAGCTAAATGGTTTAGCATGTGTATAACCTTGACTGGCATTATGTTTGAAACTCCTATGTTGTGCTTGAATTCGTGATTAACTCTGATTGATGTGAATGAAAAGTTAATCCTGAGACTCTAATTACCCTGACCTTCGGGTTGATGTGGTTGTGTTGTTATAAAGTCTTGAGAACCTTGGTAGGGTTAGGGAATAACTTAGGACCGTTAGACTAGTGACACCTACCACCCCACTTGGAGCATGCTTGCCTTGATGATTATGTGATATGATAGATGAGGAGTCGTGTACCCTGTTTTGTGATGACATGAAGGGAGTGTCCTTCATTGCAGGTGCTGCTTAGTGTGACTCGAGGGTCGTGGACTCTCTTGTTGTATGCTAGCTGTGGGGATGAAGCCCACTGAGTGATAGGTGCTGGCCAGTGTGGCTTGAGGGTCGTGGATTCTCTTGCTGTATGCTAGCAGTGGGGATGAAGCCCACAGATCGGAAGTATGGCTTTAAGGTTTTGATGAAACTATACCGTAGGTAGAGGAGGTTAGGTGGTCACTTAGCCAAAAACTTGATCAAACTGAAACGTGGGGGCTTTAAGAAAATATTTTTAGTTTTAAAACAAAGCTCCAGTTTAGTGCAAGTGCACACTGTCGATGTAAGTAATATAAACTGGAAGTATTCCAGAGTATCGATCCCATAGGGAACGGATACAACAAAATCAAGAGAATAAGCAAAGACGTTTTCAAATTGCAATTGTGGGTAGCCAATGTAAAACAAGTTGTTCTTGCCATTTTTGCATATGTTATCGAATAACGAGCAAGCTAAAAATAGCATTTATAAGATAAATTCATGCAAGCTTGTCGGAGTATGGACAAAGAAGAAATAAGTTGAAAAAAAATAAAGAAAAGTTGGCTAAATTGTTGTTTTTGTGCAGATTTGAAGCAATGAAGAAAATGCAAATGAAATGCAATTGCATTTCCTTGAGAAGGCAAGGTGGTGAATAAGAGGGAAAATGCAATTGCAATGCAATTGCATTTTCTGGACCTATCATTCATTACGGAAATTACGAAAATTTACCAAGATTCACGCATTTTGCTCGATTTATGGGAGAATTTCAAGCCCAAACTCATGCCCAAACCTTGACCCATGATTGAAGGAGCACAAAGATGGAAACTCTAGCCCTCAATGCCTATAAAAATGGAGAAAACTAAGCAAAACGGGAATGAGTTTTTCTACTATTTTTCATTTCGGACAGCAGCTTTGATCTTCGTTTTCTGTCTTCTTTACAGCAGTTTTTCTTGTATTTTTGCTCTTTAAATTCTGAGTTTGATCCCTCCCTAACAAAGGTTCGAGGAAGTAAATATCCAATTCCCCGTTAAGGAACTTTGGTTCGATCAAAGCAAGGAATTTCCAAGAGTTTTGTTACTCTGTTTTGTTTAATTCCATTATGTTTTAATCCTTTATTTTCTGCAAAATTTTAGTTATGAAGTTAGCCTTTGTTTAGTCCAATGTTCTTGTATGTTGTTGAATTTGAATGAGAGTCTGTGTTTCAATTTCTTCCATCTCTTATAAAAGCTTGTGAAATTCTGGATTTTTTTTTATCTCCACAAAGTGTCGAAATTTCCAGTAGCATTATATATGAAATCTTGATTTTAAGTTATTAAACTTCAACACTGTTATTAACATCTTTGTGGGCATTCTAAGTTGTTAGATTAAGTTTACATTAAGGTTCCTTAATAAAATTCAAATCGGTTTGTGATAAGCCTTAGAATTAAGGCTTATTTAACTCCTAATTACTTAAATATTCTTGTTTTGTCTTAAGATCATTTGAAAATAGTTGAAAGTTGCTTGAAAATAAGAAAGGAATAAGAATGAAAGCAATTAGATAAGATTCTAAAAAAGTTAAGTTTGTTTGCAGGGAATGTGGAAATTGCAAAATCAAATTGCAAAATCGGATTCTGCAATCTGGAGCAGTAGAAAAGTTCAAAAAAGGAAAAAAATCTGCATTTAACCCATTCCAAAAATCTTCAATTACAGCATGATTTAAGGGAATTTGAGCACGAAATTTGGGCATTCTTCAACCCTAATGAAGGCCTATAAAAGGGGAAGAAAAAGAGGAGCAACACAATTCGGATTTGGAGGCAATTTTGGAGTCAATTTTCGTGGGTTTTCTTTTTCTTTTTTTGCTCTGTTTTTACTGCATAATTTATTTTTCTGTTCTTAGCCGAGAACTTCAATTTCAGTTTCATTTTTTTCTTCAATTTCTACTTGTCTTATGGAGGGTATTTGCAGTACAATAGTTGTTCTTCATTTGAATCTTTCATGTATTAAGTTTGAGTTTTAATTCAATCATTATTCATGGGGTTTTATTCACGTTAATACTTTGTTTTTCTGGAATTTTCTGCACTGTTTTATGCCCAGAATTCTGCTAGTTTTCTACATGTTCCTTCTCGATTTTCTAATCTGATTCAAGGCAAGCTTGGAGTGTTAAGACTAATAAATTCCTAGAAATAGAGAAAGGATGAAGTTGATTGGAATAGAGGAGGAACTCGGTTATGTTCTAAGAGTCATTTTTGTCTATTAATTTCTGTTTTGCACAAGAAGGTTTCAAGTCTGTACTTGTTAATTGCAAGGGAGTTTGATTTTATTGTTCTGTCAATTGGGTACTGTCACTCACAATTTGTTTCCTTCATAAAGTTAATATTTTGAGTGGAAATTAATAGAAATGTGCCTTTTATTTCCTATTCATAGTGAGAAATTTTGGAGGTGTTGTTTAGAATTGTGTTAACTGTTTTGCCAATATTTTTATTAACTCATTTAGTTTTAGTTATTATTAGCAATTTTACTCAATTTTCTTTAATATGATGTTTCCTTCAATAATTAGTTGTAGTATTTTTATCTTTACTATGAGCTAAAACTTCTTAGGGGGTTCAAGAATGTGAATTCCATAAGAAGTAATTATAGCCAAATTTTCAATAAAAACCAAGCCTACATCTCAATTGTTTGCTTGTGTTGAATAAATTTCCGTTGAAATCCTAGATTGATCAACTAGGGTAGCAACTCAAGCTTAAATCTAATACCGACGGGGTTAGTGATAAGCGGATTTCACACAAGTGATGGAGAAAAAGAGCTTAGACATAAGTCAATCCTTACCCTAGACATAGGGATTAAAGACTCCAAAACCCATAAAATTGTTGAACCAAATAATCTAAGATAGAGGGACTATAGACATATAAGTCACTCACTTAGCCTCGTAAAACCCTAAATTCAAGGTGAATAGGAGATGCAATTTTGGTTTACAATTGAGTGTGGAGTAGGTTGGAATTGTAATTTTGGTTTGCAATTACAACTTAGGGCAATGACATTCTTGAGCCCCATCCTTTATCAAAATTTCTTTTGCAATTTCATTTACTAAGCTTATCTAATTTGCTATCCAATCTTGCCAATTCAAAATTCTGCAATTTTTCTTTATTTCCATTATTGTCATTTCTCGATTCTGCAATTTAATTCTGCAATCCTTGTCATTTCAATATTGCAAATTCTTGATTCTGCAATTTTTTTCAACACACAATCCAACCTTTTTTTGCAATTTTAGTTTTCAAGTTGCAATTTCCTTACACTTTGCTTTACAATATTTTTGTTACACCGTTCCCTTGGGATTCGATACTTGGTACTCACATACCATTTTATATTACTTCGATCACATGAGCTTGCGTGTACAACCGATCAGTTTTCCTTAAGGTTATTTCCTTTATTTCGTTGTATTAATTATGAATTTTATAGCAAATAAATTTTGGATTTTCGTTTCTCCCATAATGGGCTAATTTCTCCTTAGGGATTCAAGTTAGTGAATGCCCTAGAGGAGAGATGTGAAGCTTAAAAGCATGTTCAATCTAGTTAACAATTGAGACTTTGTTTGCTTTTGTTTAATTAGCGTTTGTAAACCTAGTCGGCCAACTAGTGATTGCTTGTTGAGCTTGAACTTAATATTGAAAGGGTTAAGGGAAAACAGATGTCACAAAAGCAATGGAGGAAAAGGCTTAGAAATAAGTCATGAACATCGACCCTAGACATAGGGCGAGACTCCAAAACCGCTAGAATTGTGCGCGAATTTATCTAAGTTAGATTAGCCATAGAGATATAGGTTTAATCACTTAGTCTCCTAAAGATTTTGAAGCAAAATCGAATAGGAGTTGAATTCGGTTTACTTAGTTCTTGTGTATTAACTAAGACTGCAATTGCATTTTAAGTAGCATTTCTTTCCAAAGGGGCATAAGCGACTTGGATCTCATTTTTCTTAATTATTGACTTCTATTTATTTCTTTAGCAAAAACAACCTTACTTCGATCATGTGCACTTGCGTGTAGTGAAAAGTCCGATAAAAAAACAACAGAAAATTAACAGCAGTAATTTGATAGTAGAAAATTGACAGCAAAAAATCGTGGAACAGTAGCAACTGTGGCTGAAACGGAAGAAAACTGATCTCCTTTTCTTATGGCTTCTCCTCCCATATTTATAGAGAATTTGGGCTAGAGTTTCCTTCTTAAATGATGCACAATGATGGCCAAAATCACAGCTGAAATCATGGAGACAAGATCCCACAAAATTCCTAGATTTTAGGAGATTTGTGGATTTTCCTTTAATTTCCAGATCTGTCGAAATTGCAATGCAATTGCAATTCTATTGCATTCTGCAAAAACCTGCACCAAAGTATTAAGTAAGTTTGGCTTTTCTTCCTCTTTTGTTCTCTTTTCTTAACTTACTTCTTCCAACCATAATTTAATTAACTTCAACTCTTTTCTTGCCCTTTTATCAAATAATATGAATAAAACCATAACTAAGTTTGAAGGCCAAATAATCATCATGAATAAGAATTATCACTGAGAAAGTGTAGAACTAAAGTAAGATCAAGAGTTGAACGTCTGTGAGGTGGACAATGAACCTTGGATTTAAATGGGCTATTTATTGAGTATTTTTATACTCATTCGATGCTACTTTGTTTTCCTTTCAGGTGGCCAGTAGACTCTGGAGACGCGTGGCACGAGGCATTGGCTTGGCTAGACTATGGAGAACCGTCTTCATGTTCCATGAGATCGTAGAGCTGTTATGGTTGTTTGGATTCTTTGTTTTGTTTAGGTTTTTTTTTTTATATTTTATTTTCGCATCTAGTTTATTTTCTGATGTGAAACTCTGGTCTTGCAATAAAAGTATTGGGAGATGTGGTTTTAAGTTTTTATTTATTGAAACGGGATCCCAGGTTGAAATTTATTTTCTGGTCGTATTAGCATGAATGTTTTTTTTTTTTTTTACATGACTATGCAAGCTTCAAGTAGCGATCTAAGGTGGGTCGTTACATTAAGTGCTGAATGCTCCCTAAAGTCTTTAGGTGCTGAACGCTCCAAAACAAGTTCTTAGGTGCGTAATCTTCTTTGAAGACCAAAGACTCTTCAAGATCAGTCCTTAGGTATCGAACACTTTGTGAAGACTAAAGACTCTTCCAGACCTCCAGTTTCGAGAACAAGCGCTCCAGCCCTCGAGTGTTACACATACAAGAGAGAGAATCAAACGATTATACTTAGAGATTGTATACCCCACAATATTAATACAATACAAATTTTATTTACACATGTCTTATTTCTCTGTTGAAATTACGTGTGAACAAGTATGTTTTTTTCATTTAGTTCTTATAGTTCTTTATTTTATTTTATTTTATTTTATTGAAGTTTTTATATTTCTTTTTTTTTTTTTGAAATTGGACATATTTTTCAAGTATGTTTTTTTTTTTTTTTTTTCATTTAAGTCTTATAGTTCTTTTGTTTTTTTTGAAGCTGAAGTTCTTATATATATATTAAATTGGAGTTCATATAGTTCTTATTAGTTCTTGTTTAGTTCTTTTTTTTTTTTTGAGTTTTTGAAACTGAAGTTCTTATATTTCTTTTTTTTTTTTTTGAAACTAGAGTTCTTATAATTCTTATTAGTTCTTATATACGCACAATTATAATTCTTATGCTATTGAGTTGCAATAGCCCAAAGTCTAAATCGGCTGCCTGGATGCTAATTCTATTTCTTTTTTTTTTTACAATTACGTCTTTGTATATATATACACAATTCTTCACGTATTCAAATTATTTATACTTCTTTTGCATCCAATTATCCTTTTTTTTTCATATGAGGTTTTAATTTTTAGTAATAACTATTTTTTTTTCAGGTCTAAAAGTATTCATCTCCCAATTTTTCATCAGGGACATCTCCAATTTTTCATCGGATCACGTATCTTTTTTTTTTTTTAATTCAATTTTTTTCAGAACTTTGTCTCTTTTTCAAATTAAAAATTTGACATGACTTTTCGACATCATATTGCTACACTTGAGTTAATTTAATTAAATTATATATCTCATTAATAGAGTAGGATATGAATTGATTGAAATTATTTTTTAATAAAAAAATGTGAAAGAAAAATAAATAATTCAATCAAATTAAATATCCTATCTAATGAGTATGAATTCATTCAAATTATTTTTTAATAAAAAAAATGTGAAAGAAAAAATAACTAATTCAATCCAATTAGATATGCTATTAGATATCCAATTAAGAATAACAATTAATTCAAATTATTTTTTAATTTTGAATAAAAAACATTAAAGAAAAAAATTAATTCTAATTCTAATTAGATGTCCAAAAGTCATGCCAAAAACTTAATTTGAAAAAGAGACAGAATTCTGAAAAAAATTGAATTAAAAAAAAAAAAAGGAAAGATACGTAATTTGATGAAAATTGGAGATGACCCTGATAAAAAATTGGGAGATTAATACTTTTAGACCTGAAAAAAATAGTTATTACTAAAAATTAAAACCTCATATGAAAAAAGAAGAAGATAATTGGATGCAAAAGAAGTTAGAATAATTTGAATACGTAAATAATTGTGTATATATATACAAAGACGTAATTGTAACAAAACAAAAAAAGAGAAACAGAATTAACATCTAGCCAGTCAGTTTAGATTTTTGGGCTATTGCAACTCAATAACATAAAAATTATAATTTTGTGTATATAAGAACTAATAAGAACTCCATTTTCAATATATATATAAGAACTTCAGGTTTTTTTTAAAAAAAACAGAACTATAAGGACTAATAAGAACTCCCGTTTCAATATATATATATATATATATATATATATATATATATAAGAACTTCAGTTTCAAAAAAAAAAAAAAAAAAAAGAACGATAAGAATTATAAGAACTCCAGTTTAAAAAAAATGAAAAGAAATATAAGAACTTTCAGTTTCTATAAATTAAAAAAAAAAACTATAAGAATTGAAAAAAAGGTACTTGAAGAAGAAGTTCAGTTTCAAAAAAAAAAAAAAAAGAAGAAATATAAGAACTTCAGTTTAAAAAAAAACTAAATGAAAAAAACGTACCTGAAGAAGAATTTCAATTTCAAAAAAAAAAAACTATAAGAACTAAAAAAAAAAAAAACATAGCTGAAGAATTGGGTATAATAATTGTGTTTGATAATTAGATACAATTTATAGAAACAAATTTGATGTGATTTTGAATCAAATTGCTTATCAAATTAAGACTATTGATTCAAATTCATCAATTTGAAATTAAATCAAATATTCATTTTGATTCAAATTATCAAATCGGATTAGGATGATTTGATTAATATAATTAACTAAACTTTAAAAGAGTATTTTAGTCTAAAAATATTTTTTAGAAACTCTTGCTTTTTAATATATTATAGATATATATACAAAGACGTAATTGTAACAAAAAAAAAAAAAAAGAGAAACAGAATTAGCATCTAGTTCATATTTTTGGGCTATTGCAACTCAATAGCATAAAAATTATAATTGTGTGTATATAAGAACTAATAAGAACTCCAGTTTCAAAAAAAAAAAGATATATAAATATAAGAACTTCAGTTAAAAAAAAAAGAACTATAAGAACTAATAAAAACTCCAATTTCAATATATATATATATATAAAAGAACTTCAGTTTCAAAAAAAAAAAAAAGAACTATAAGAACTAATAAGAATTATAAGAACTCTAATTTGAAAAAAAAATGAAAAGAAATATAAGAAGTTCAGTTTCTAGAAATTAAAAAAAAAAACTTTAAGAATTAAATGAAAAAACCGTACTTGAAGAAGAAGTTCAGTTTCAAAAAAAAAAAAAAAGAAATATAAGAACTTCAGTTTGAAAAAAAAAAAACTAAATGAAAAAAACGTATCTGAAGAAGAACTTCAGTTTCAAAAAAAAAAAAAAACTATAAGAACTAAATGAAAAAAAAACGTAGTTGAAGAATTGAGTATAAGAATTGTGTTTGATAATTGGATACAATTTATAGAAGCAAATTTGATTTGATTTTGAATCAAAATGCTTATCAAATTAAGACTATTGATTCAAATTCATCAATTTGAAATTAAATCAAATATTCATTTTGATTCAAATTATCAAATCGGATTAGGATGATTTGATTAATGTAATTAACAGAAATTTAAAACGGTCTTTTAGTCTAAAAATATTTTTTGGGACTCTTGCTTTTTAATAGATTATAGATTATAGATTTTGGGCTATTGCAACTCAATATCATAAAAATTATAATTGTGTGTATATAAAAACTAATAAGAACTTCAGTTTCAAAAAAAAAAAAAGATATATAAATATAAGAACTTCAATTAAAAAAAAAGAGCTATAAGAACTAATAAAAACTCCAGTTTCAATATATATATAAGAACTTAAATTTCAAAAAAAAAAAAAGAACTATAAAAACTAATAAGAATTATAAGAACTCTAATTAAAAAAAAAAAATGAAAAGAAATATAAGAAGTTTAGTTTCTAGAAATTAAAAAAAAACTTTAAGAATTAAATGAAAAAAACGTACTTGAAGAAGAAGTTCAGTTTAAAAAAAAAAAAAAAAAAGAAATATAAGAACTTCAGTTTGAAAAAAAAAACTAAATGAAAAAAATATATCTGAAGAAGAACTTCAGTTTCAAAAAAAAAAAAAAAAAAAGAACTAAATGAAAAAAAAAAACGTAGCTGAAGAATTGGGTATAATAATTGGATACAATTTATAGAAGCAAATTTGATTTGATTTTGAATCAAAATGCTTATCAAATTAAGACTATTGATTCAAATTCATCAATTTGAAATTAAATCAAATATTCATTTTGATTCAAATTATCAAATCGGATTATGATGATTTGATTAATGTAATTAACAGAAATTTAAAAGGATATTTTAGTCTAAAAATATTTTTTGGAAACTCTTGCTTTTTAATAGATTATAGATTATAGATAATAGATTATAGATAATAGATTATTGATTTTTGATTTTTTTTTTCAACATTATAGATTATAGATTATTGATTATTGATATAGATTATAGATATTTACTTATGATGAATATAACATTAATTCTTAATTAAAATTGAAATGGGCAAAATAAAAAAGAAAATGGATAGAAGATAATTTGGCTAAATATGATCAGAAATTGAATATCGGTTTTTTTTTTTTTAAATCGAAACCTCAAAGTTAGTGATGTGTATAATTTCTCATCACTTTTTAATATAAGATTTAAAATTAATTGGGGTAAAGTAAAATATTGTGGGTGGAAATAGCAATTTGTGGTTGCGGGTGTAAATAGAACTCTTCAAAGAAGAAAAAGAAGAAAAAGAAAAAAAAAGAAAAAAAAAAGGAACATATATGTCCAAAAATATTTTGATTTTCAGAGGAGGTGTTCTCTTTCGATCTCTGTTTCGTTTCTTCTTCGTCTAGGTTTTCTTTCACCAGAATGCCTTCTTCTTCTTCTTGCAGGAGATCTTTCTAGCTAATTTATAGCTCCTCCTCGCCTGAATTTCGCCATCTTCTCCGGCGATCATTGCTTCTAAATTAATACAACACCGCCCCTTTCCCCATTTCACTTTGAATTGGGATTAATTCCCTCCTAATTTCTCCCTTTTCCCGATCAAAATGCCGGAGAATTTTGGAGCATGACGTTTTCTCTGGTAAATGATGAGAGCTTCATTCGGGGCGTTTGACGAATCAAATTCTCCTTCCACATCGACTCCACCACTCCCGCCTCACGTTTCTCAGCCTGGTCCGGCCTACCCCTCGAGCAGGCAAAGGTGATGATGGGACTGAACGATTATTTGATGCGATGTTCGTATTTGGATTATATGGATGATTGCCCTCTTTCTTGTGCGGGAGTTTTGGGTCGTGCGAGGATCTAAATTTTGCCAAGATTTCTTAAATCGCGGGCCTGAATTTCTAAGATTTTAATGTGCTTCTCCCTGCCTGAAAGTTATCTCGGAAAATGTTAATCGAGCGCTCGAAGTTTGATTAAATACACAAATTTTCATTTTTCTTTTGTTGTAAATTAATCTATCTTGATTTTCAAGTGCTGTTTTAGTTTCTTATTTTACTTTAGTGGTATTTTGGCATGGAATCGTTGCCATTGTCTTTGGGGGTTGGGAGGGTGGAGGGGATGGAGCAACAATGGGTTCGTACTCTGTAGCTACAGCTAATTGAATGATCTAATTTGACATGACATGTGTATTTCTAGTTAAAAGAAAGAGAGAAACTTTTCATTACTTTGCAGATTTTTCCCCTCTCCTATGAAAGAAAATTGTGAGTATGATTGAAATTTTACAAATTTCTGCTCTGTCTATAATTAATGTGAGGATTGTTAGTGTTATAAATATCATCATGGGGACATGGAGCATTGGTACTTGATTTGGCTTATGGGATTTTACTTTACTGATGTGATATAGATTCAGTTAGTTCATTTAATATTTAGAGTTCTTGGTTTTTGCAGACCTAAGTCATCCTACGGTCTAACTTTTATCTCATTTTTTCAGAGTCAGTAATGTTTTTCAACTTTTAGCCCAGAGGGAGGTTTCTCCTCAAACAAAACGTGCATCGAGGAGGTTCTGGGGAGATTCTCATGACCGCCAATGTGATTCGGTTGGGCCAAGATGTGAAGCAGCTAGAGATGCTAAGCGGGGTCTTATCTCATGGTAGTGCTTTTGTTTCTTATAATGCATCTGAATGTCTAATGCAATAAATAAAATAATGAAGATTATTTTGCCTATTTGTTTATCCCGTCATTTTATGTTGTGATCCTTCTTCTCTGTTACTTTAGCCCTTATTTGGGATGTGTTATTAAACTTTGAATCTTGTCAGGGTCGAGGCTGAATCGCTACGGCATCTTTCAGCTAAATATTGTCCTCTTTTGCCTCCTCCAAGGTCAACAATTGCAGCAGCATTCAGCCCTGATGGGAGAACGCTTGCTTCTACTCAGTGAGTTGCTGATTAAGGGATATTTTTTTTGCTACAGTGATGTGATGAAGCTCCATGTTTAGTTTAATTTAGTGAACATGTTCATTTCCTTTTTTTGTTTTCATGCCTGCAGTGGAGATCATACTGTAAAAATCATTGATTGCCAAACTGGGACCTGCTTAAAGGTGCTGAGTGGTCATCGGAGAACCCCTTGGGTGGTAAGCATGAAAGCTGCCCTCTTTGTTGATAAGAAATCTTTCATTTCTTTCAGCCTATCATATTTGTGATGAATAATATAATACTCATCAATGTTTCTTATAAAATAGATAAATATAAAAAATAGTTTGGTGGATTATTTAACCTTTTATTTGGTCCGTTTCATTGGGTATACTTATTTCTTAACATATTTTGAGAATGTGGCTTAATCGTTATTTTCTTTTTGCCAAGGCTTCATTGATTATTAGTTATCTGTGTGATACAAGTCGCTCCAATTTGCTGGATTCATATTCTGGTAATCTTTCAGGTCAGATTCCATCCACTGTACCCCGAAATTCTTGCTAGTGGAAGCTTGGATTATGATGTTCGACTGTGGGATGCAAACACTGCAGAATGCATTGGCTCGCGTGATTTCTGTAATTTCTTTCTCCAAGTTCTTTGCATAGCCTTGTGAAGATGGTTGGATAGTTGAACTTTTCGTATTGTTTGTATGAGTTATTGCTCAACCTTGTTCTCCTCTATGTAGATCGTCCTATTGCATCCATAGCTTTCCATGCCCAAGGAGAGCTTCTTGCTGTGGCATCAGGTCATAAGGTGAGGATTTTAAATGGCGAATTAGATATATAAATCTGTAAGTGCATTTCAATATACAACCTTGATCTTAAATTTTATGCAGCTTTACATTTGGCACTACAACAAAAGAGGGGAGACACCCTCACCAACCATTGTTTTAAGGACACGGCGATCATTGCGTGCTGTGCATTTTCACCCACATGCAGCCCAATTCCTTCTAACAGCTGAGGTAAGTTATTTTTATTGCCTTTAAATTTGCCTCCTATCAATCACGTATCCTAATTCTTCTACTTAAAATGTTCTGAAGGTCAATGATCTTGACTCATCAGAATCTGCCATAACATTAGCAACATCTCCTGGATATGTGCAATATCCTCCTCCTACCGTATATTTTGCCGATGCACATTCTTCTGATCGTTCTAGTTTGGTAGATGGCCTACCTTTGATGACCTTTCCTCTGTTGATATGGCCTTCATTTTCTAAAGAAAATAGGAGAATGTCCATGCAGCGAATGGAAACGGATCATGGTGCAGGGAGATTACAAAGAGTTGATCCTTCTGCTTCAGTGCGGCTTTTAACATATTCAACACCATCGGGACAGTATGAACTTGTGTTGTCACCCATTGAACCTAATAGCGCATCACCAGTTCCAGAAGAAACTGGAACCAATCCTTACTCAAGCGAAATGGAAACAGAAGTTTCAGAAACTGCTGTGGATGCTTCAGAGAATATGGAAGTGCAGACCGAAGTGAGGAATAATCAAAATTTTCCTTTCAATGACCCTTGGGAACTGCCTTTCTTGCAAGGGTGGTTAATTGGCCAAAGTCAAGCTAGTCAACACGCTCTTCGGTCACACAATGATGATGTTCGTGAAAATTCTTCTGCACCATCTGATATAGGAGGAATTCATGCTCCACTTACTTCATTAATTCCTACCAGTGTTAGCCAAAGCAGAGGTGGTAGGAGATCTAGTTCAAGACATCGTTCTTTACGTTCTCGTGTGCCTGTGCCTGTAACTGGATCAGATGAAGGTGCTAGTATGAGTAACTCAATTCCTGACGAAAGTGATCCACAACCTATTGTCAGTCGAATTCAGTCGGAGCTTGCTGCCTCTCTGGCTGCAGCAGCTGCTGCTGAGTTACCTTGTACCGTGAAACTCAGGATATGGTCACATGATGTTAAAAATCCTTGTGCTCCACTGGATGATGAAAGATGTCGGTTAACTATTCCGCATGCAGTTCTTTGTAGGTATGTTCTTTTGTGTCTTTCAACTGGTTTTAATATATATATAGAGAGATTTACAATCTGGGATGGTTGGAAAGCATTTATTTTAGTCTATTCTTGGATTCTGGTCTCACTAACCATCTAAGTTTATCTACAAATTATGTTCTTGCAGTGAAATGGGTGCCCATTTTTCACCTTGTGGGAGATTTTTGGCAGCATGTGTGGCATGTATGTTGCCACATATGGAAGCTGATCCTGGATTCCAAAGCCATGCTAATAATGATGCAACTGGGGCTGCAACATCACCTACACGACACCCGATTTCTGCTCAGCAGGTCATGTACGAGCTTCGGATATACTCTCTGGAGGAGGCAACGTAATATTTCTTCACTATTCACATTATGATTGAAGACAGCACATGATACCTTTCGCTTTTTATAACTTAAAATTTATCTCTCATCCTTGTTTTCTTTATATAGGTTTGGTATGGTACTAGCATCTCGAGCAATAAGAGCTGCTCATTGTCTAACATCTATACAGGTTTGTTAATGATAAGGACTGCTATGTTCCTTTAAGTACCTTAAATGAGCACGAGCTTGTAGTGTTCTACGCATAAATCCTTGGAGACTTTTTTTTTTTAAATTTAAGAAAAACATATTCTACTATCACCTTTAGTTTGCAAATGCTATGTAGTGAAGTGTGCAAGCAGTGCGAGATCATGTAGTGATAAGTCTTATTTTTGCAAATTTAGTGTAGCTCATTAAATGGAAGAACTGAGTCCACTATTTAGTTAAGGTTTGAAAAATTCAGGTGCATTTTTCATGATTAGGTTAATATCTGTCATTTTACCAATTCATTGTACAAATCCTTTCCACTTACCAAGAATGGGACATTATATACATTCCGGCTAGTGGCTACATTTGGTAATTCTTTTATATCCTTTAAATAGGAAACAAATAGGAGAATCTTTAAAGAGGTTGATAGGTTCAACGACTCCTTTTAGGAGTTTGTGACCAAAGAAATTTGTAATTATCCTTCGTCTCGTATTCTCAACCATCGGATTCTTTTCCTTTTTTCTTCTTTTATCATTTTGTTTCTCCTTTTGTGGTGCGCTGATTCTTTTTTTGATTACCCTATGTATTCTTTTTTCTTTATTGATATCTGGGAGTGTCCGGTCCAGTACCCTCTGTAGCATGTATTCTTTTATTCATCTTAATGAGGGCTTGGTTTCTTGTAAAATAAAGAACCTCCAAGGAAACAAGTTGTATCAACCCATTGGCCTTTTTTCTGTGATTTTCTGTTCTCTTGTTTTGTTTCCTCCGTAGTCTTCGTGTTGGTTGGGCCTTGTTTTTTTGTTACTTTTTTTTTATTCTTTCATTCGTTTCATCTAAAGCTACATTTATTCATTGTGAGAAAAAGTAAATAAGTTGTACCGAGTCATACTGAAGTTTCTTCTTGTTATAATTGTAGTTCTCTCCCACATCAGAACACTTGTTACTTGCTTATGGCCGTCGCCATAGTTCACTTCTTAAGAGTGTTGTTGTAGATGGAGAGACAACTGTGCCCATATACACTATACTTGAGGTAAAGTTCATTTCTTTTGTTTAATTGAGGTAACAAGGATAAAATTGAGTGCACCAATATTTTTTTATTATGTGTGCAAAATGAAGAGATGCATTATATTTCTTTTGATTTTATATGATAATAGTGCACGCTTGATTTTTGGTGCATTATTAGCAAGTAAAGCTCTTATACACATGATAATACACATGATATAATTTTTTTTTTGTTCTTTAAAGACCTTTGGTTTTAGAAGTTGTAACTCGTGGACATGCAAGCCTTTATTCTGAAATCTGAAGTTTGCTGGTTAAAGAAAAAAATCCTGTATTTCATCTTTAAAAGGCAATACAAATGTGAATTCTGATGGTTGGATGTCACTTCTTTTATCAATTTTTTACTTGTAGAAAAAGAGAATAATTCTCTTTTTCTAGGATAATACATGGCATTTTTGCAGTTTCAATACTATTAAGACCTAATCCTTTGGAGTTCGTAATTCATGGAGATATATTTCCTGGAAGAAAATGCTACATATTAATAATGCCGACAGGATCAAGAAAGTTTTTATAATGTGTTTTATCGTGGACCTCATGGTGGTTGTACTCAAACGGGCATTGTTTCCTTGGTTTTCAATTATTGTAGGTCTCATCATAAATCACAACATTATATTTATGATGGCACTGATGCATGTCTTCGTGTTTGACATCAATCTGCTGCTGTTCATTTATGATAATGTTCAATTGATATTAACTATGTAGCCTTTTGATGTTCCTTTAGTGTTCATCTTAATTGACTGAAGTTTGCTTTGACAACTTAGGTTTACAGAGTTTCTAACATGGAACTTGTGAGGGTTCTTCCGAGTGCCGAGGATGAGGTAAATGTGGCTTGTTTTCATCCCTCAGTAGGAGGTGGTGTTGTTTACGGGACCAAGGTAAGCTGCTAAATATTTTTTCTAAAATTATTTCTTTAATTCCTTTTAATACAATTATTTTGCCTGTTATCTTTCAATATTAATGCAACTTTGATGTCCTTTTTTGGCTGTCCATACAGGAGGGGAAGTTGAGAATCCTTCAATATGACAGTTCTCAAGCCATTAATCATTCAACGTATGGTTTTCTCGATGAAAACATGCTTGAGGTAGGAATACAGTCTGCGTACTTTCTTCTTCCTAATTCTTCTTACCATGAATTTTCATGCCGATTGCACTTTTTGATTTTATCAATTTAAACTTGTGAACACAACATATTATGTACATGGTACCGGCAGCCACTATAGTAACTACTATCCAACCTAGCAGTAAACAGTATCTAGAAATAAAGCAGGGGCACAAAGGACATATTACACATATCGGGAAACTAGGATGGCATGTTGGGTTGTTCTTGAGTTAGCTCTATTGTTGGAATGGATAGCAATGGTTAGAGTTATTCTTTTCTTTTTTGTCTGTTTTTTGTTCTTCCATGTTCTGTGTAGAAATGAATGGCGTGTCTGTCAATCTGATTTGATGTTTTTACTTAATCCGAAATATTCTGCATTGCTTAGTCCATATTCCTCAGATTTACTTAGTTGACATTGACATGAAAGTTGGAAGTAATTTTTAGCCATTGAGAGAGACAGGCGATCTTTTAGAAATATATATGCAATTAGTAATTTTTAGCCATTGAGAGAGACAGGCGTTTTTTTTTTACCAGGAGACAATTTTTCATTGATAAAATGAAAAATTACAAAAAAAAGTTGTAATAACTTCCAAAACTAGAACATAAAACAGCCAGCCACAAACCAAAAAACACAAAAACAATCAGCTCAAACCAAATGACCATCAGAAGCAATACCAACTAAAAAACCCTTATGCTTACAACAGTACAAACCAATAACCTCCGATTAAATGGAGTTCTATTGATGTTGCTAGTTTTATTATGCATACTTTCATAATTTGAACCCATTGTTGATGAGTTCTCTTTGTGCAGTAATCTTAAAAGGCTTGTTTTGTTTCAATTGCAGGTTCCAACATATGCCTTAGAATGCTAGTAATTGTCGATCACAACATGAGATTCAGCGCAGCTTGACTGGTTTGTGTCTCTTTCACATCTTCAAGGTTTTTATTTTTTTTCATCATACTTTTCATATTGGTTTTGGTTACTATCATTTCTTTCCTTTATTGTCAAGTTAGATAATCAATCATGTATAAGGATCAAACATACAAGCCTTTTGTATGAGACTTATAGGTTATATCATCAGGTACCTCCCAAACTAAAGAAAAGGAGTTCACGTAAATATTCCAATTGCCATTATTAATAAAAATGTCATAATTACAGAAGACTCTGGAATTGTTTGCTTGGGGGAACGCTAAAAAATCTACGTTACTTCTAAATTTCCTCTGAAGCCCTAGTTTTGTCCTAAAAAATTGGTTTCTTTGTCCAAGTAGGCCAAGAGATAGCTTTCACAACATTGTAGCAAATCACTTTAACTTTAGAATGGAAGGTAGCCACACAACTGTTGCCAGAAGAGTTCCTCAGGATTCTGTTAGGTATCCAACCTGTAACACTCAGAAAAAGAACACAACACAGCAAGAATGGGGTAGAAACACTGTTATATTGGGAGTTCTCCAATATACAGTGATATATATATATATATATATATTCCAAATAATTCTATCAACAAGCTTCTACAATGTCTAAAATAAAAGATAACAAGATACTCCAGCAATTCTAGAGGCTGGTGCACTCCCTCTGGCCAAGAACTTGACTACCAAAAACATACCCCCCACCCAAGGCACTCCTTCCCTTACATACCTTCATTCTCCTCTCACCGTACTAGTAAAACATTCTCTCACGCGCCCACTACTACCTTTTCCCACACTATTCCCCATTTTGTCCTTCCTCACATAAGTATGCACAATTGGGGGCCTTACAGATTCCTAGGAGAGCAACTACTAATCTAGAAAGTGAGAATCGGCTTTTTTCACAAACTGACAATCAAGAAATAAATGAACCCCAGTTTCACACTGAAGAAAGATCATCTTTGGGCATCTTTTGAATTATTATTTTTTTATAAGAAACAATTTCATTGATGTATGAAATTTACAAAAGGGATATGAAATCCATGATTACAAAAGGCCTTCCCAATTTGTTAAGAGGGAGGCATAGCTATATGAAGCAAAGGAGTTTGATAATTTACACCAAGATATAGCATGGTAAACAACAAGATCAAAAAGCCTATCATGGAGTTGTTCCTTGTCTAGAAAGACTCTTTGATTCCGCTTTTTCCATAGGATCCAAAAGAGGGCTCTGATGAAATTCTTCCAAAGCAGCGCTTTTACATCTATAAAGGGGTAGTGTACCAAAGCCAAGATAAGGAAATCCTTAACCACCGAGGGAAAAGTTAAATACCAATCAAAAGCTTTGACAATTCTACTCCAAAGACTTCGAGCATAAGAGCAGTGGATGAAAACATGGTCCTGTAGTTCATCGTTGTCTTTACAAAAAGAGCACCAGTTTGGAGACAGTACCATATATGGCATTCTTTTTTGTAGGTTTTCCTTGGTGCTGATGGCCTCGTGGGCAACCTCCCAAATTGAACCTTTTTTGGATATCTTTCTCTCCAGATTGCTTGAGCCAAAGAAGGGTCCAAGATGGTTGTTTTATTCCCCATATCCAGCAGCAAATATTTTGTTGAGAAAGATCCATCCACACTTGGGAGCTATTTCAATGAATCATTTCTTTGAGTGAGAGCCATATGGGCAAGGTCTAGGCTTAGTTCGGCCCATTTAGTGGCTTCCTCATCCTTTAAATTTCTTCTAAGGTGCAAATCCCAGAAACTGTTCTCGTCATTCCAGACTTCTTTCATCGAGGCTGTCTTGCAAAGTGATAGTCCATGGAGAAGGGGATATCGTGCCGCTAAAGATAAGTTGGAAACCCATGGGTTGGTCCAAAAGAGGGTGTTTCTACCATCCCCACTTGATGACAGATTCTACTGGTGATGAGATGGTGCTTGATGATGGTCTTCCAAGTACCCTTTGTAGGGTTTAGAGACTTCCAAGTAGTATAGGATGAGGAACCATATTTGGCCCTATTAAGCTTCCTCCATAAAGCATTTTCCTCGTGATAATATCGCCAAGCCCATTTAGCCAGTAAGGCTTTGTTTTTGTCTCTCATAGATTGAAGACAGGCCCCCTTGGTTTGTAGGAAAGTTGACCGCACTCCAACGAACTAGATGAAGCGCATCTTTCCATAAGAAATTTCTATATAAACGATCCACTTCCAAAAGCACCTTGTTTGGCATCGCAAACAAAGACATGTAATAAGTTGGAAGATTGGACAGTGTTGCTTGGATAAGTGTGAGCCACCTTTTCAAATGAGAGATGAACCCCATGCGGAGAGCCTCCTTTCAATCTTCTCGATAATGGGAGCCCAAAAGGAGGAGGATTTTGGGGAGCCGATGAGAGGAAGCCCCAAGTGGGTATTCGGCCAATCACCCTTCTTGCAGCCATATTTTCTTTTGAATTATAAGATGCAGACTTAGCTATTGATGGAAGTACCAGTCTGTCCCTCCACATAACAATAAAAATAAACTCAGAATTTGCCGCTACTACTTGTACTGTTTTTATAATGCTTCAACACAGATTAACATTTTCGTTTGAATTATAGAGCACAATAGATGTTCCGTCTCATTTGCAGATGCTAACCTTTATAGAAATCTCAACTAGCTTCTATTCTTGTTGTATTATTAGAGGTTCCTCAAATTCTCCCATACATGCCTTGTCAACTGTTCCCTACCTTCCTCTGAATCAACTATAAACTTCTTGTACACAAATGCTCAACCGTACTACTAATACAAACTAACTTGCTAAGGGTTATTATCTGTTGCTCTCCCCCCTATCCTAACGTAGGTAAACAGTAAACTATACTAGTGGCTTAAATTACCTACCATTCCCTGGCCCCATGCTTTCACCTTCCCTCGAGGGGAAAATCAGAAAATTCAGCTTGTATAGCCGTGAAGTCTCCCAAGTAGCTTCTGTCACAGGTTGTTCAGTCTCACCTGGAGCTGCAGACGGCAAGGTCAAACACCTAAAATACAATTTGGAAACAACAGAAGCTCCATTTACATTTTCAGATAAATCTCAACAAAGTCTTTTTTCTCAGCGGTACAATTCAGGCTAATAAAGGGGACTGAAACTCTCCTACAAATACGTTTGCTTCTGAATTCTTCTCTGCCTTTTGTAAACCATCTATCAATTTCTTAATCCATCAAAACAACCATAACTGCTAACAACTAATAAACGCAAAAACTAACTCACAAAAGGTTATCAATCATTGCTCTTCTCCTATCTAATTAGTATACCGTACAGGTGGCTTACACTGCTCATCAACCTTATTTTTTCTTTGTCAGCAAAGCAAAACTTTCAATTATAAAAATAACTCTCAATTTTTTTTTGAATTTGGAAGTTATCTCTATATCATTTTTCTCTCACCCCTCTGACCAGTCATTGGATGTAGCAACAAGCATACCCCCAAGCCCCCTCTGACTGAAAGATGGAGGAATATTAAAAGACACAATCCTCCCGTAAAGAACAAAGCCATTTCCGTTCTCATTATAGGGATATTCAGGAAGAGAGAAGATGGTCTTTAGGATGGAGAAGGTATGATAGATCAAGAGATGGGAAAATGGATTTGCTTATGGACCTTTTCAGAAAATTCTGACCTCGGTATCTAATTCTATTTGCTGGACTCTCAACTGATAAGAAACTTGATCCTTTTAAGGGAATCGCTCCAAATATTAGGAAACCCAAGTATCTAGGAAACTAAGGTCCGCATTTGGTACTTGATTCTAAATGGTTTAAGCACCACGGACGATATTCAAGAAACCTTCTGTTTTCCTCTCTTCCAATAGGTGTTTCTTGTGTTATAATGTGTGACAGAATATCAATTGTTTTATTTTTTCCCATTTTCTTTTTTCTGTAAATTTATTGCAATTTGTTGGGATAAGTTGTCCAAAGAATTCAGTTTAAGTTGGTGTGTGCTTAACTCCGCCCAAAATGCTCAATAGATTCTTTGGACTTCTTCGATTATTATCTGCTTTGGCTTGAGATTAACTCTAAACTTGTAAGTTCTAATGTGTGAATTGTGATTCAGGGTGGATGTGCTTGCGTGTGCTTCTTAAGTAGCCTCAGAGCACAGCTGAACAGATCGATCCAATACTCGTATTATGCAAATCCCCTCATAGAGGCATGTGAAAAATTCAGTTTGGCGCACCATTGTTGTACAAGCTTGTATTTTTCTGTTTGTAATTTAAAAACTGTTCTGGTGCTTAGTTGATTTGATCTTTACCTGGAATTACATATACAGATATAAAAAAAGCAAAATTTGTCAAGGTCGAGTTTATTGTATGTGCTTTGTTTGCCTTCAATTCCAGATGTTTGAATTAAATTGAATGGACATGAAGTGTAATTTTTTGTCATGATTTTCCATGAAAGATTGCAGGGTTTAGCAGAGCCATGGTGGTTTCTTTTTACAGCTCCAAATGAAGAATTTCCTTCTAAGTTCAGTTCTAGAGGGCAGCCCACTTGAGAACTTAACCATCCAGGAACTAGAAACCTTTTTTTTTTTTTTTTCCAAAAAAACAAACAAAAAAAAGTTTACCATTTGATTGAACTTGGAGGGGACTGGTAAGGTAGCTAGCTAGAGATTTGTATGATTATGTGGTTACTATTTGGTTCGACTTGGAAGGTAATCAGCATACTCGTATTATATGGCTTGTAAGACTCGATTCATGTTCAATACATCTTACATAAGGTGCGACTGATGTGACTATTTAGACGAGTGTGGAATGCCACCATCTTTTACTTTGCCTATTTGAGGTTATCTCAGATTATTAATTTTATTGCAGGAGGATTTTCTGGCAAGAACTTGCTGATTTCAAGGCCACAGCCTGTCTATCTAACGTTTGGATATGAAATTAGTTTTTTTATCCTTCTCATTTTTCCTTTTTGTGTTGAAACGTTTGAAATCTTTATCTAGAACTTTTGCTCATTATGTAGTTCAACTTTTAAAGTTTCAATTGAACTTTAGTCCTTCTAAGAGTATTAATTGATACACAACAGGATGGGTAAATAATGTCATGTCATTTTTTAAAACTTAGAAAAAAGGGAATCAAAATTAACTTTTTTTGAAAAACAAAGGTTTTGTCAATTGAATATAGATCAGAGGATAAGATACTAATTACCATCTCAAAGGTTGATGGTTCAATCTTCTACTCCGTAATCGAAAAAAACAAAAGGAAGATTAAAGTAAAGAGTTTTTTTAGTTTATTTTTTAAAGACTTTTTTATTGCATACATTATTTTATTTTATTTTTTTTGAAAAAAATTCAATTTACACCCCTAATCAAGGTAACTCCTTGAACTTTTATAAGATAATCAATTTATACCATTTGTTAGAATTACGTTTTACAATCGTTTGTGCATAATTCTCACATGCGTGTAAGACTTCTTTGAATGGAGGAATTAAGATAATATTAGATGGATATGCTGGAATCAAGTGAGTAGTAGCGACTTTCATTAATCTGAGAGGTTTTTCATCTTCACTTCTTCTATTTTTCTTTACTTATTTAAGAAGAATTACATGATAATTTTTCTTGCTACTTTAGTAGACTTTAGAAAGAAGAATAATTTAAAGTAATTTTGAGTTGATTTTAAATAGAATCAAGTGAAAATGGTTATGAATCACTAATAGATGGTCTAAATTAATTCAACTATGAAAGTTAAGGATTTTAAATGATACTATTATTAGTTTAGGATTCTAATTAGTTCAACCTACAAAATTTATAGGTAAAAATTGATTTTTCCTTCTATTTTTTTTTATTACCATTTAAATATAAGGTAAAAATTTGAATGGATGATCTTTGTAAAAGGTCACTAATGTATAGATTAATTGAACTATGCTCCAATTGCCTATTTATTTTCTTTTTATGTACTTTTACTCATATTGGACTTAATTTTTTTTTAAATTTTATTGATACAAATATATCATAAGTTTGAGATAAACATGTAACCATTGTATGCTAAATACCAACTTGAGCATAACTTAAGTAGATAAGATATCAGCCAACATGAGCATAACTCAACTGACATAAAATATGTAGCATCGACCTAAAGGTTAGAGGTTCGAATTCCCCATCCTACATATATTTTTTAAAAAAAAATCTAGATAAGATATCAATAACATTTTATAGAGATTAGAAATTCGAATCTCAACTCATACTCACCCTCACGTTTGAATTATATTGAAGTTATATATATAATAATAATAACTTTAAAAATGACTACAAAATCCATGAAAACAACAGAAAAAAAAAAAGATTTTAAGTTTTAATTATTTTAAAGATATGCTCCTTATCCTCAAATTGACATATTCCTCCAAATACCCAGCTATTTGAAATAGAATATCATCACAATATTTCAAAAATTGACACATAATTGAAAGTATACATGCACACTTACGGTTGAAAGATCTAAACCTGAAACTTCCCATTTACACTTTTCACTGATCATTACACATTCAAAACAATTTTGAAGAATCTGTCATGTTTTTACTAGTTGAAAGTTCTAGGATATTGGAAATTCCTGAATTAATTCAGTAATTCCACATCCCAGAAAAGCCACTCTCTACTATTCGTTCTACTTCATAGAACCTGAAGTAGTTTCTAGAGGTTTTGTGGGGTTCATCACACATGGGTGGTTGTGATTTTGAGTGAGATGGCAAATCCATCATATACTTCACTATCTGTCTAACCATCTTCATAAGCTCTCTAATAAACATCCCAAGTCCCTACTGCATCAACTCACCTAACTGGCAAAGTGATGATCCCCCCTACATTCAGTGCTCGTGCAAAATTTACATCAAGAAAGAAAGCTGCATTGATGTTTGAAGCTTCTCCTGGTAGACAGAAACTACGTACTGGTGGTAATCTACAAGTTATTCTAGACTCTCACCTACTACAAAAATCAAGACACCAGATCATCCGAATTCGCTAATCATGCCTACCCTCCACCCAATGTGGTAATTGGTATCATGTTACAATGATGAACTCGATGAAAACTACATATACCAAATGGTTCAATTGAAACATAGTACTTTCCAAGTTCCACTAGCTCAGACATCCAAATGCTGGATCGTTAACTCTAGAAATAGAGATGAGATGAAGTAAAACTTCCCCCAAGACATACTCTTTATTCCAAGCTGATAAGTGGAATCATCAAAAGGCATACTGCTTCTCATATGTTTCATCGAGAGTCTGAATTAAACATAGTAAGGATCTAGATCAAGCTTACTTGAGCTTAGATGATAAGAATTCATTCACCACGATCTGCTCCTTAATAACACATAACAAATCATTCCACCTCGATCCACTTGATTCCATTCAAGAAAAATAGAGGGGTGAACATGAAACCTATCAACAATTCTATTTCAGTTTTTTCATTGTTGTGGGTCAAAGCAAACCTATTGTTGAAATCTAATGGGGTTGTTCCAAAATGTAAGAACAAGATAATTCTGAAAAGAAATGATGCGGATATCACACAATGATGCACCCATTTTGATGTTCTGAATCCATGGTAAAATATTTTTGGCACAACACAGAGAAGAGGTAGATATTTTTCCCCTAATTGAGTAATTGCCAAGGTAGTGTAAAGGGGGAAAATCACCACAAACCAATAAATAAAAGCTCTGCTTCCTTTCTAACTTGATCTACTCTTAACTAGATAAAAATACTAGTGAAATTCATCTATTCATTACATTAGTAAATGTAGACTAATAGAAATGAACAATAACAGAAAGTAGGGATGAGCTTATACTTACTTACTAGCGAGCAGCAAGTTTTTCCAACCAGGCCAGTTACAATCGAAGGATATTCTGTCTAACCTATGGTCCTCCTCAAAGTCAAAAAATAGGGTACTGAACATCAGAATGGAGTACATAGTTGCAGGCATTTCCTACTACATATAAACACCTTCTCCTTAGTTTTCCTTGCAACTAATGACAAAGATTACACAGTTAACCTTCATGATTGAGAGGCAAGAGCAAATATGGGATAACCAATCAAGAACTCAAAAGTAATCAATGTCAAATTTTCAATTTATCTCCAAGCAAACATAAGCGCTAAAATCCCTAAAACACAGTAGGACATACTAGCATCTATCATCTCGTTTCGTCAACAGAAGCAATAAACATACGATTAGTAAATTGACTACTTCTCTTGAATGAAACCACGGAAATGAAATTCAGTTGATGTCAGAGTCATCAAAATCATCCTCGAAGGAGTTGAAGAAATCGGCGTCGGCGAGCTTGTTTTCAGCTGAGATCACGCCCTCGCCTAATATCTCAAGTGGATCGACATCATCCACGTCCATCGCGACCGTTGATCCCTGTTCTTCCATCTCCGCAAAGAAGTCCATCGGTGTAGGCCTCATTTCTCCTGTCGCTGCTGCAATCATATCAACAATGAAACAAATACGTTTCTTCGGAACTTTACAAAATCGAAGTATAGAGAGCAGTCATTTGAACTGTTTTAGGCTTCTGCATCATGAATGACTCGAAAATGAATAAAATCAAAGGGGCAGGGGGGAAATTTCTTTCATGGAACATCTTTTGATTGGTAACTCACCGGAATATGATTTTTGAACGAGATGAAGCAAATTAAAACAGGTTCAAATCAAAAGAAACAAGGAAAATCCGTTCAAGATTCTTACCTGATCGTTGTTTATAGGAACCAACTTTTATTTCTGAGATCTGTTTTGCTCTTCTTTTTCTTGCTTCGCCTTTGTGTTTGATTGAGAAAGAAAGGGATAGAGCTCTGACAATGGCGCTTTGGGCTGAGTGCTCTTTTAACAGATCGGTTTGTTCAAAATGTCCTCCAAATAATAACGAGGCAAAATAGGTTAAATTACAAATTTTGTAAGTTAGAATTTAGTACATATAATTTTAAATGATTTTTTTTTTTTCAGTTTTACCGTAGTTTTAAATATTAAAAAGATGAACAAATTGAACCTGAGTTCAGATGAAAAAAAGTCGATTCGACCCTGGCAAAATAGAAGACGAATGTAGAGAGAAATAAAGAGAGATAAAGAGAATATTGTTTCACTATTATTTTAAATTATTTTATACATTTTAAAAATAAAATAAACAAAAATATTATTTTATTTCATTTTAATTATTATATTTCTTTCCACTTAATTTCTTCCTCATTTTTCAACTGTAACCGTAATATTAGTTTCTGATAAGAAATAAAATATGGATGATTATCATAGTGACGAAGGAGAAAATTACTTGCCATTTTGAAATCATTATGAGATATTATTTAGATATTTTGTAATTAGTTATCTAGTTTTAATATGAGAGACAAATCTTCTATATAACCTTTTAGATGTTTATATTTTTCTTTTATTTATTTGCATATAAAGCTCTCTTTTATGTGAAGAAAATACACAAAAATTCACATTTATCTTGAATTCTTCCTATAGAAATAAAGAAACATAAACTCTTTTAATAGAAATAAAGAGGGAGAAAGAGAAATTGCTTGAGAAAGAAAGAGGATATTAAATAAAGAGAGAGAAAGAAGCTGCTTGAGGGAGGGAGAGCAACGAGGGAAAAGAGAGAAATGGGAAAATTTTCGGTCCCATTTAATTTATATGTAATTTTAATTGTAAAAAAAAAAGAGACATGTGTCAATCATGTGGAGGAAGAGATATGGAGTCTCCCTTCTACGGTAGGACTGAAAAAATTTCTAATTAGTCTCTATGATTTGATAAAAACACTCATAGGAATGAAATTCTAACTTTTAAAACCATAGAAACTAAATTCTAACTTTCTCCAAACCATAGAGACCAAATTTACAATTTAACCGATAAAATATATTTGATGGTACCTAATCTTTTAGTTAATTTTTAATTTAGTCTATAATCTTTTAAAATTCTCGATTTTAACTATAATGTTTTTAAGATTCCCAATTAGGTTCTTACATAAAGAAAATTGTCAAAACATTTTAACAAAAAGATGATGCGTCACTAAATTATTGTTGTATTTACATATTTGGATACATGGACATGTCACTAGGATGCTATTTGACACTTGAAATCTAATTCGCACATCAATAAAATTTGAACCACTAATTAATACAAAATTCATTTCTTCCACTTGGTACATCTAAGTGACATCTCCATATGTCAAATATATCAATAAAATAATAATTGAATGATACACTAGTGAGATTTACAAATTTTAACCTTTATTTTTTTTTTTTTGTAAAACGATCTAATTGAAAATTTTCAATTCATTGTGGGGAAAATTGAGAAATTTAAAAGTTTAAGGATCAATTTGAGAAAAACCTTAAAGATTAGGGACCATTTGGTATATTTTGCCTAATAATAATAGTAATAATTAGAGTAAATTATAAATAGGTTAAATTATAAGTTTAATCTCTAAACTTTTAAAATTCTATCTAATAGGTCTTTGAATTTTAAAAAATGTCTAATAGATCCCTAAACTTCTCTCTTGGGTTTAATAGGTAATTTAAAACGATCAACTAATTCTTTGAACTTTCAATCTTGTGTCTAATAGATCCCCAATCTATTAGATATATATTTTTTTAATTCACATATTTATTAGACACAAATTAAAAAGTCAATGTCATATTAGATTTGATCGATTTGTAAAATTTTAAAAATGTTGAATAGGTCAGAGATATATTAAACAAAGTTTAAAATTCAAGAACTTATTAGACACTTCTAAAATTTAAGAACTTATTATACACTTGTTAAAGTTGCCTAATAGACAAACCTTCAAAGTTTATAGATTAAACTTACAATTTAACCTTATAAATTTACAGGGGGAGCGAGGTAACTTTCTAACCGTCTCTCTTCCCTTCTCTCAGTACTCCTCTCTCTCCCGTTCTGTCCCTCCCTCTCTTTCTAACCGTCTCTCTTCCCTTCTCTCAGTTTTTCTCTTTCTCTCTCACGAGTTGTTGGTGATTGGATCATTTTTTCGGCAAGTATTTGCGTGGATAGCGGCTTTGAGGGTTGTCTTTGGGCATTTTGGAGTTCGTTTCGGTGTGGTCTTGGCTCATTTAATAGTGGGTAAGCGTTTTGGCTTTGGAATCTAGAAATTTAGTAAGTTTATAACTTATTTAAGCATTATTTGAGTAGTTTGGGTTGACTTTTGGTTATGGAACTCACTTTAGGATTTACCATCATGATTGGAGGCTAATTTATTCAGTTGGGTTGTACCGAGCATTGTTCCAGCATCTTTTAATTACGGTGGTTAGTAAGTTTTAAAGTTCTGAATTCTTGTAAATGGTCATTTGGGCCCAAGTAAGTTTTAGGAAGTAAGCTTTGATTTATTTAAGTTATTATTGAGTAATTGGAACTTTTGTGCTTGCTAGAAATCGATTTTGGAGGTTGTAGAAAGTTGGGATGTCTCTCTAAATTGTTACGATTTAAGCAAACATGATCCTAAGAAGAGAAGCATTTCGACCTTGTGTCGATTAAGAGGTAAATAGCCATTGGATTTATTTGTGAAGCCCTTGTTTTAATGAATGTATGTGACATGCTTATTTTATCGATAGGGCGAAATTACTAGATCATTGGTAATTGAGTATTGTTTGTTTATGAATGAGACGTTGGCTAAGTGAGATTAAACTAAATCTGAGCTTAAGCCATAGGTACTTAAGTGCGTGGGGTTGACTTTGAGATGTTGGTTGTGATTGTTAACTCTAGATCAGGAGGTGGGCGTGGCCCTGAGCAAGGTATTATACCTCGGGGGGTTTTCAAAGTATCAAATTTGGTCAAGAGCCATAGGACTAGTGCTTCCTACCCCGTTTCTGTCGTTTCGTGTGAGCCTGTAAGCCTAGAACGTTATGTGATGTGATGAGCATAAGGGATGCGTTCCCTTATTGTCGGTGTGCTAGCTTAGGGGTGATTTTTCCTTTATGTTAAGCGTAGGGGATGCGTTCCCTATCACCTGTGTGCTAGGTTATGGGTGATTTTTCCCATTATGTTGAGCGTAGGGGATGCGTTCCTTATCGCCTGTGTGCTAGCTTAGAATAATTCTCCTTGGTGATGAGTGTGAGGGTTATATACCTTCACAGGTTTTGGTTCTAGGTTACAAGACTCGCATGCATGACACAAAGTTAGGGTCAGGGAGTGGTAAAAGTTGAGGTAGGGTAAATGGATTTTTAGTTAAACTTTGGATTCTTAAGTAGGCTGCTTACTAAGTATATTTATACTCACCCGTGCTACTTTGTTTAATTTTCTGCAGGTAACACTCATTAGCAAGGTGGATGACGAGTCGACAACCTGACGAGGCAATGAGGATGCTAGTAGACCTATCCTAAGCTCCTTTTGTTGTGTATTCTTTGGATAGGTTACTTTTGTATGTTAGTATTGTAGGTTCGGTTGTAAGTTGTACTTTTGTTCTCTTGTAAATTCTGTTTTTGAGATGTCTTTCATATTCATATCCGTGGTTGTAAACTTAGCCTCTTTTGCGTAGTTTGGTGGGCACTGAGTGTTTATTTAGAAATCTTAGAAGTGTGTTATGCTCATTTACAAGTTTCTGATATTAGGTTTCATTGTAGTTATGTCGCCATGCTGTCGAAATTTCGAGCATGGGCGAGCTAACTCAGTTTTGCTTCCGCATTTAACATGTTCAGTGTTTTGGGTGGTTACAGTTCTTTGATTCCTGTGTTTGCTGGATGAGCTCAGCATGTTGTATCATAGTTTGGAGGATGTTGAGCAGTCTTTCTAAGTATTAGAAGTGTGTTTATGTCTCTTTCCAGGTCTTTGAAAATTTTGGTTTTCTCCGAGTTACGCGTCATGCTGTCAAAATTTTGGGTATGAGCGAGGTAACTCAGTTTTGCTTCTCGTTTAGAGAGTTGTATGAGTAAGGGTCGTTACAAAGTCATACAAGCAATACCTTAGTTTCTAGTAATTTGATAATTGAGGTCCCATTTGATAATTATTTAGGTCCCATTTGATAATTATTATGTTTTTTATTTTTGGTTTTTAAAATTTGTGCTTATTTTCTCATCATTTCTCTACAATGAGTATCATCTTTATTAAGAAAACATTAAGGGGGCGTTTGGGGGAGGGAGTTGGGTTGGTTTATAAAGCCCAACCAGCGTTTGGGAGGCAAAGTTGGGCTGAGTTGTAAACTGCCCACTTCATTTTAATTAACTCGGTGGAGTTCAACAGTATACCACTATTGAACTCCACGCATTTTCGTTACTCGCACAATTCATTCATTGCATCTCTCGATTCTCTCCTCTTCACGAAACCCTCCGTCTCCTCGGTTCTCTCTCTCCCTCGTTCCTTATGCTCACTCGTTTCTTAGATGGAGATGAGATTGGATATGGGATTCGATGTGCGATCTGGGACTTTGCTTCTTGAAGGTATGCTGATATGCTATTTTCTTCATCTTCACCCTCTCATCTTCTTTCCCATTTTTTGCTCACTCGTTTCTTCGATGGAGACGGGGTTGGATATGGGATTCTATGTGCGATTTGGGGCTTTGCTTCTTGAAGGTACGTTGATATGCTATTTTCTTTGTTTTCACCCTCTCATCTTCTTTCTCATCTTCTCAGTTTTTTGTCTTCTTCAGAAATCTAAACCCTAACTCCATCTACCTATATTTGTAATTGTAGCTCTCTGTTTTCATATTAACACATGATTTTACTCACGATGAATTCTTTTTTATTTGTATATCAGAAAACTCAGCCCTCGATTTGTCGATATTTACTGTACATGCACTATTACTTCACTTTCTATCCTAGATCCGTTAGATCCGTTGCCCACGCAACCTTCCTCTACTCCTTGTTGCTTGAATCGATTTCCTGTTTTCCTAATTTCTTTTTGCATAACCATAAACGATTCCTTACACTTCATTGCATTTCGACATTCTCGCTCTCCCTTTTGGAGTTGCATGTCGATTTCCTCGCTATCCCACCCTCCCCTCACCGCTCTGCACTTTTTTTGACCAAGCTCTTGCCGGAGTCCTTCCTTTTCCTCCATTGGGCCATCCAATCATCCATAACTAACCTGTCCAACGATTGGGTTTGATTGAATGAATGCATGTACCATATGAGGGATGAGTGAAGAACTTTATGGTAGGAGACTTGATGTGTGATTCGATCTTGGTTGGGGGAAGGGGTCAGACATGTATGTTCTCTAACCCTTCCGGCCGATGATGAACTGTGTAGTTTCCTAAAATTTAAATTTTCCTCTTTTCCAAACATTATGTTTATATACTTTTTTGGTACTTGCATACAGATTTTATTGTTTACGTTTTTTACTTGCATACTGAGTTGTTGTTGATTGTTTTGGGATTTTCGTAGATTTCTGGTATTTGTTTATTGCATACTGATTTTTTGTTCATTGTTGACTTTTTTTGGGTTTTTGGATTCACTTCCTTTTTCCTTTAGTACTTGGATATTGATTGATTATGGCTGGAATCATCTTTTAGTTCCATCCTACTTTCTAATATGATCTTTGTTTTTTTAAATACTGATATTTTTTTTCAATGTTTCACGATTTTGATTGAGGTATGTTGTACTTACATACAAACATGAATTGAAAATAATGTATTATTCAAGTCGTTTTTCCTATTGTTGCTAAACTTGTTTGTCAACCAAATTTTTGTCCAATGTTAGACAATTTAATTTTTCATTGACCATAATAGGTCAACTTATTCCTGAGGCCAGTTTTATTTACTTTAGTTGTATTTCTATACATCATTTGGAATGTATGTTCTATGAATTTGTCTAGTTCCACCTTTCGGTTGGATAAGTTTGGACTGTCATATTCATTATAAATATGTCAGACGTTTTCTGCTTTTTCTTTTCAGTGCAATAAATTGTATCTGCCACATTTATTTTGGGTGTTTGAATTTACAACCACCATCTACTTTTCTTTGGTGGCTTGGAAACATTATTACCATTATTAATGACTAGCAATAACTTAAAAAAGGTAGGTGGGAACAACCCATTTTCTGTTCCTATATATCCATGGGCATTTCTGTTTTCATTTTGAGAATCCTCCACTACATATATTGGTTTCTTAGTCCGGTGAGTGCAGTCTAATGATTCATTCCTTCAAATTTTGTACATTATTTTTATTTCACAATTCCTCATTCCTTGTATCTGAATATAAGTTTCACCACCTCCTCTGTGCACTTCAAGAACCGAAAGACTCCTCTCGACTCAACTCCATCCCACCTACGGTACACAAATCATATTTAAGGGCAACATTTCTTTAGTTCAATGTATTATGTTCTTCATTTTCATTCTATCTAACATAATCTTTGTAATATATGCAGGCCCAAACTAATAATTATTGCACACATTAGTTTGAGGTTTGGAATGCAAACTTTTTACCATATACATCTGTTTTTTTTTTCTGTTGTATTTAATTTGTGCTTCATAGCTGTTTATACACTTCTTTTTTTGTAAGGGTGGCAATTGCTTATGTGTAAGTTTGTTTAAGTTTGTTTGAAATTTTTTAGCATATGTTCCCATTATTTTCCTTGGATTAAAAATTGATAACAATAGATTTGTAATGAACGGTTCAATTGTGATTTGTAACCATAATTCGTTTCGATTAAACTAATTTTTATTATTTTTAATCTTGTGCAAAACTAATATTACATTCATTAATGAATATATTGATTATCGTTGAATTTTAATTGTAGTCAGTCATTAATGTATGACTATGTTTATATTAATTCGAGTTATTGCCGATGTCAACTAAATAGTAATTTTGACATTTATGATGCCATCTAAAAATTATTTTTTGAACAAAAGTTCGTGTCTCACAAAAGTCTAAATAATGAGTTGGAATTGTGATATACTAAACTAGAACAATGAACATTTTTCAAAAGTAAAAAAAAAAATGAAAGTAATTTTTTTTTTCAATCAAATAAGATAAAAACCTTGATCTGCATTAACTTTCCAAATTAATGTTACTAGCATTCTAAGATTATGGCATATGTGAAACATCGTTTTTATAATTTACCAATCTTGAATTAAATATTAAAAATAAAGACATGTATAGTCAAAATAAAAGGATAATAAAAATGTAAACTTGTAAGTAAGTATTGAATTTGTCACTTTGAAATAGGTTGGAAACAATCGATTTCTACATTAAATTAAAATCCTATAATGGTATATTGCTTATATCATACTTGCTTATTTCAGCAATAAAAATAAAGGTATATTGTTTAGAACTAAAATCCTAAACCATATACCATAATTGAAAATATGTGTTTTGCTTAGGAAAGTTCAATTTTTTTTTCCTTCTTTGTGGATGAAAAATGTGTTAGCTTGAATTTCTTAATTTTATTAGTGAAATTTTAAAGAACATAAAAAATAAAGGTATATTCTTTAGAACTAAAATCCTAAACCGTATACCATAATTGAAAATATGTGTTTTGCTTAGGAAAGTTCAATTTTTTTTTTCTTCTTCGTGGATGAAAAATGTGTTAACTTGAAATTCTTAATCTTATTAGTGGAATTTTAAAGAACATAAAAATAAAGGTATATTCTTTAGAACTAAAATCCTAAACCATATACCATAATCGAAAATATGTGTTTTGCTTAGGAAAGTTCAATTTTTTTTTTCTTCTTCGTGGATGAAAAATGTGTTAACTTGAAATTCTTAATCTTATTAGTGGAATTTTAAAGAACACAAAAATAAAGGTATATTCTTTAGAACCAAAATCTTCAACCATATACCATAATCGAAAATAAGTGTTTTGCTTAGGAAAGTTCAATTTTTTTTTTCTTCTTCATGGATGAAAAATGTGTTAACTTGAAATTCTTAATCTTATTAGTGGAATTTTAAAGAACACAAAAATAAAGGTATATTCTTTAGAACCAAAATCTTCAACCATATACCATAATTGAAAATATGTGTTTTGCTTAGGAAAGATCATTTTTTTTTCTTCTTCGTGGATGAAAAATGTGTTAGCTTGAATTTCTTAATTTTATTAGTGGAATTTTAAAGAACATACACATAAAGGTATATTGCTTATGGTTAAAACCTTCAACCATAAGCCCCAAAAACTCAAACACCTAAACTCCAAAATCCATAAACACTAAAACCCCCAATCTCCAAAACTCTAAACCCCAAAACTCCAAACCCTAAATCCTAGAACTCTAAGAACTGAAACCCTAAAAACATAAACCCTTGACCATTCATCATAATCTTAGTAACATTTATAGGGTGCTCGTTCCATGATATCACGGTTAACTGCGTACAATTTGAATTTAGGATTATGGGTAGGGCAAAGTTCTATGTGGTCTTCGTTCGTTGTAACCCTAGTATTTACATGAGCTGGCATGAATGCCATGGACAAGTCCATGAATATAGGGGAGCAATTCACCAGTCCTATGCAACTTTTGCGGAAGCAGAGGTTGCATTTACCCAGTTTGTAATCCAAGATCGACCTGTTGCAGAGCTGCCCAGCGGAGTTCCATGGGCTAATTCTACTAAGAATAATGTTGATGTAGGACAATGCAATAGTACTGTGCTAATTTTATTGGGGTTCTTTGTTGGAATGATTGTTATGTATGGGTGGATTACCTTAATAGGACATAAGTGAAACATTTGATGTACACTTCAATGGATGTATCCAGGCATAACAAATGACATGCTTGTATTTCAGGAACAAATCCCATCCCCCCTTGCTCTTGTCATTGACATGGAAACAGTTGAAGAAATATTTAATATCCTCACCATCATAACCAACTCCCAAAGACAGTTGTTGATGAGTCTAGCCTTCCTTTTCAACGATTATCGGAGGATAGATTACCAATCATCGTACAATAGACATCGCATTAGGCAATTGAATTTCTTTCGCCTAATTTATGAGAATGATTTGTGTTGTCGTGAAAGCACGAGGATGGATAGAAGGACATTTGCCATCCTATGTAGTATGATTAGGACGATCGGTGGTTTGCACGCAACCCAATATGTTGATATCGAGGAAATGGTTGCCATCTTCTTGCACATACTAGTGCATGATGTTAAGAATAGAGTAATGCGCAGGCAATTTGCGAGGTCTGGGGAGACGGTGTCTAGACACTTCAACTCCGTCCTCACAGCAGTATTACAACTTCACGAGGTGTTGCTAAAAACTCCAAAGCCAATCACCAGCACATGCACTGATGAGCGGTGGAAATGGTTTGAGGTATAGAATGCATTTCTATACATGAATTGAAATAAATTACAGAGTCATTAACGTTACTACCGTGTCTTTAATTGATACAGAATTGTCTGGGTGCGTTAGATGACACCTACATCAAAGTGAATGTTAGTGCTGTTGATCGACCTCGCTATAGGACGAGGAAAGGTGAAGTTGCAACAAACGTACTTGGAGTTGTTTCCCCAAACGGAGAGTTTATATTTTTCATGCCAGGCTGGGAAGGGTCCGCAGCCGATTATAGGGTTCTTAGAGACGCACTTTCTCGCCATAATGGCTTCAAGGTTCCTAGAGGTATTGCCTAAATCTTATCGCCTTGAATATTCATAGATTGAAAGAAGCAATGAACTCAAATCTTAATCATTGATACCTTCTATAGGAAACTACTATCTGTGTGATGCCGGGTACCCCAATGCAGAAGGATTCCTTACACCATATAGAGGTGAACGATACCATCTTTCTGAATGGCATGGATCAGGGAATGCACCAACTACTCCAAGAGAATTTTTCAATATGAAACATTCTTCTGCAAGAAATGTCATCGAGAGAGCATTCGGTGTGTTGAAAGGGAGGTGGGCCATTCTTTGAGGAAAGTCATTCTACCCAGTTCAAGTACAATGTCGAACAATAACAGCATGTTGTCTCATTCACAACCTCATAACTAGGGAGATGGGGTCAGCTGCAATGTTGGATGAGGTTGAAGAAGCTGACTCTGGGCCCAGTGTTGTCGAAAGAGAGAATATACAATTCATTGAAACATCTGACGAATGGACCGGATTCAGGGATGACTTGGCTCAGCGAATGTTTGAGGATTGGGAACAATCCTGATGACCTTTCTACTTTTGCATTTCTTTTGTATTAAATGGAACTGGATCGTATATGCAAGTTTATGTTTTAAAATGTCTGTTATGACGTAAATGGACAACTTAAAAATTTTGTTTATGCTTTTATATCAACTATGCGGTAATATAATTATTTTTCCATGAACCATACTCATTCTCTTGTGCTAATTGTGTTGTTTTTGTTGTATTCAATGTAACATTTGTTGACTATGCGTAGCGTTGCAGTACGATGACAGGTACATCAAAAGCTCCAAAACACACATGGACAAGAGTGGAGGATACAACGTTGGTGGAGTCTCTAGTCACGTTAGTAGAGGGTGGTTGGCGGTCTGACAATGGGACCTTCAGACCCGGGTATCTTCAACTTCTCCACCGGATGCTTGCAGACAAACTATCAAATTCTAACATCAGCCAAAATACGATAGAATGCAAGATCAGATCTCTAAAAAAGCAGTACGGGGCAATCGCAGAGATGCTGAGTAGTGCCTGCAGCGGATTTGGTTGGAATGAAGAGTTAAAATGTGTTGACGTGGAGAAGGAGATTTTTTATGCTTGGGTTAGGGTAAGATCGTGCCATTACAGCAAATTAATCCATACTCATTCAAATGCAGGGCCATCATGCTACTAAGGGGTTGCGAAACAAGCCATTCCCACACTACGATGAGTTGACAATCGTATTTGGCAAGGATCGATCCACAGGATTAGCAGCAGAGACACCTACGGAGATGACTTCCAATGCTGCCGAACAGATGGAGGAGGAGATTCGATTGGGATCACAAGACGTTTTTGGCCCAGAGCAACAACCTTTAGAGAATCCAGGCACCGGGGATGTGGGGGAGGAAGACTTGTCAGAAACCCCTACTAGCAGGCGTACTCCATCTGGCATGTCTATTAGAGGAAGTGGAAGCAAGAGAAAGATATCGTCCTTACAATCCGAGGTATTGGACGTTATGCGGACTGCCATGGACATGCACGCATCTCACATGCGTTCGCTTTTATCTTGGCAGAAGGAAAAATATGACCTGGAAGCCGCACGGCGAAAGGAGGTAGTCGACCACTTGTATGCAATAGAAGGATTGACAGAGGATAATCGGATCATCCTTATAGACATACTTGTCGCCGACATCCAGAAGACGGACTGCTTTTTACAGGTCCCAGCTCAATCTCGAAAGAGGTATTGCTTGCATCGATTGGGTAGAACCAGATGACTTCCTGCTCCTACCATCTTCCAAAATACCTAAAAACCCAGCTCATTGTCAATCCATGACTTACTATTTTGTGGTCAATTATTATTTTTGTGGACTATTTTTGTTTGTGCATTATGTAAATAGGCGATCGATGGCCTACCAATATTTTTGTGGCTATTTCACGTATACATGAAAGTAATGTTGACTTATATACATTGTTAATCATTTGTCACCTTGGCTATCTATAAATTAAAAGAAGTTCAATGTGTAATGAGACATTTGATTTCTATTAATTTCATATCATTTGGAAGAAGTCAATTTGAAACACGAAGAATAGAGTTTTTTTTAAAAAACGTGTAGGATTGAAACATTTCTTTTGTGGATATTCCACTCATACATTCCACCAATATTGGAATTTATAGTCATTTTTTAATTCAATGTTTGAAGGTTTGAAAAAATATGTTTCTAGATGAATGGTTTGAGGAAAAAAAAATCAGCTAAAAATCAGTCTGCTTCTAGTTGCAAATTACTGTACCAGATACATCTGACAGCTCAACTCAACTCAACTCTGCACCCCAAACACAGACTTCCTGACTCAACTCAACTCAACTCTGCACCCCAACCGCAGACTTCCTGAACTCACTAACAAACCAACTCTGCCCAACTCAACTCAACTCTGCGCGCCAAACGCCCCCTAAAATTCTTAACCCAATTCCAAAAACAAAAATAAGTTTTTGAAAACTACTTTTTTCAGTTTTCAAAACTTGACTTGGTTTTTTAAAACATATGCAAAAAGTAGATAACAAAACAAGTAAACCTATGAATAGAAATAGTATTTATAGGCTCAATTTTCAAAAACTAAAAATAAAAAGTTGATTTTTAGTTGTTGGTTTTTAAAAATTGTGTTTGTTTTCTCATCATTTCTCTACAATGGATTTCATCTTTCTGAAGTATACATTTGAATTCTTAACCAAATTTAAAAAACAAAAACTAGTTTTTTTTTTTTTTTCAAAATTTGGCTTGGTTTTATAAAACACATGTAAAAAGTAGATAACAAAACAAAAAGACTTATAGTTGGAAGTAATATTTATAAACTTAATTTTCAAAAACCAAATGGTTATCAAACGAGTCTGAGCCATCCAGTCAGATTGGAAATTGTAAGATAGGTCATAGCTCAATTAGGAAATTAAAAAAAAAATGAAGTCAACCATTGCAAACTTCAAGTGAGACTAAAAGTCACTATAGGAATATTTTCAATACTATAATAGTATTGATTATCAAGTCATGTATTTTTTAAGAAAGATATATGATCCAACAACATTAAAGAATTCCTTAAGAAGAAAAATTAGTATGAATAAAAAAGAAATCTGTACTAAAGAAATACTAAAAAAATTTCAAATCATCAGGTGAAGCCACCCAAATTAGATAGATCACGACTCAATGCAAGTGAGACGGAAGCCAATTTAGTCCAAATTATGTGGCTCACATCTCGCTCAAAAAAAAAAAAAAAAATCCAATAAAGCACAAAGATTAGCTAGTTAGAAACTTAGAACTCACATTGAGACCTGCGTAGTTTTTTAGACTAATTACAAATTTAGTCATAAACTTTGAAGTTTGTGTCTATTTGGTCCATAAAGTTTTAAAATTACAAATTTTGTCTATGAACTTTCAATTTTTTTGAAATTCATGGGTATGCTAGGCACAAAATTAAAAATTTATGGTTCCATTAGACAAAATTTAAATTTATATCTAATAAAAAATTTCAAATTTGTCAAAAGCCTATTAGACACAAAATTAAAAGTTTAGAGACCTATTAAACATTTTGAAAGTTTAAGAATCAAATAGACGCAAACTTCAAAGTTCAAAGATTACTCTTAGTAATTTAACCCCAAAAAAAAATGATAAAAAGCTTTAGGTTAAATTATCAAAAATATCCATGAATTATGATGTTAGTTTCAATTATACCCCTGAACTTTAAAAAGTTTGTTTCAAAACAACCATTGAAGGTTTTTTTTTCGTTAAATTCATGGACGGAAAATAATGTTTTTGCATGTATATTATTGTTTATGTGAACATATTTTAACATATACGTTGAAAAGAAAATCAAAACATATGCAAATACGTCATTTTTCGTCCATAAATTTATCGGAAAAAACTTTCAAGGGTTATTTTGAAACAAACTTCAAAGTTGAAGGGTTAAAATGAAACTTTTCAAAGTTCAAGAATATAATTGAAACTAACCTCATAGTTCAAGGGTATTTTTGATAATGTAACAAGAGTTTTATGACCAACCAATTTATTTCTTTTTCTTTTGCAGCGCTTGATTAAATCAAGTAGAACATTCCACGACGCCGTATAGAAGATGGAAGGAGAAAGGAGCTTTAACAGAGAAGGATAGACAAAAACAAAACGGATAACGTGGCGAAATGAAGGCCCTGTTTCCTCATCCCTGCTCTACTCTTCCTTTTCATCCATGGCGATCCATTTTCCCCAATCACTCTTCTCGCTTTCGCTTCTCCTCTGCAACAACCCATTACCGTCCTTGGGACTCCAATGCCGAATCCTTCAGCTCCCAGAAATTCACACGCAGAAATGAAGACGAAGAAGACGACCAGCAAGGCTTCGACCCCGGCATTCGCTTCGGAACCAGCCGGAAGAAACGGCGGAGTTGGTGGTCCGATGAGCCGGCGCCGGAGTTCGATGAAGAACCTTCTGGGACCGTGGATCAAGTAATCGACAGTGTCTGGATTCTCAAGGTAATCCAATCCAATCCAAACCAATCCTCTTTGCTTCTGCAACTTAAATGGAATTTCGAATTCGAATCATCCATAGATCCCTTTGATGCTTCTTTGTTGTCATTCTGTTTTCAGCTTCCTACAATGGGTAATAGTTAGTATATAATCAACTGGAAAATTCAAGGAGAGAATTCAGTTTGCAGTTTGCACAAGTGTTCGATAAAATTACCGAAAGAGTTCTTCTTCTTCTTCTTCTTTGGAATTTTCTGAACTTTGGCTAATTAATTCATTAGCCAATCTTGGTCAGTGCAGGTATTCAAATCCTACGGTTGGACTCTTCCACCCATAATCTTCTCACTGCTGTTAAACTCAGGACCAAAAGCTTTTCTAATGGCTTTAGCCCTTCCACTAGGCCAATCAATCATATCTCTGGCATTAGAGAAGCTATGGGGAGCACCAGAAAGGAGGCCAAAGCGCAGAACCAGAAGCAAGACCAGGAAGAGGCCATTTTACAGCACAGAGAGTAGGGTTCAGGAGGAAGAAGTAGCAAAAGGAAATGGGGAAGGTAAGGGAAAGATGGGCTATGGATATCGGTCTTGGGAAGTTGATACTAATGGTAGTGAAGTTAGAAAGGAGGCCAGAAGTGCAACCAGTTTTGGTGGATGGGAGGATCTTGATGGAGTTGGATCTGAGAGAAAGGCAAAATCTGGGATGAGAGGCAAAAAGCAGAGCAGTTCATCGTCAATGGAGAGGGGTAAGTTGAGTTGGAGAGAAAAGAAAAGTGATACTCCCTTGCTGTTGAGATTGTTAATTGCTGTTTTCCCATTTTTGGGTTCATGGACTAGGATGCTCTAGTCTTCTATACTTGGTCAATTTTTACTCACTATTTTGGTTACATAAAACCTCAACAAATTCCTCATCTTGTTGAGGATAGAATAAGAAGTCCAAAACTATTTTTATGTATAGTGTAAGATTTTTAATTTAGTGCAGCAGGGTCTGTCTTGAGAACTATCCTGGACTTTCAAATTAACTCGTGCTTGTCTGGACTAATCTTATGGAACAACCACGTAACCTTACAATATTAGTATCAAAAAAATTGTAGGATGTTTCATTATATCCTTGGTTGATCTCTTGGAAAAAGATAAAAGATGGATTCAGAATCTCGCCTGTCACATGATTTCATTAAAATATAATCAAACGTACTGTGCTTGTATTTAACTTGTGAATAATTTCTATTACAGAAACCAACAGGATTAAATGTAAAGAATGTTGACTAATCAAGATAACTGAGCATCCAAGTCAAATAATGCCAATTTAAAGATAATCTTCATCATCTTGAAAATAGTTGTACCCTGTTGACATTGCAAGCAGAAGCAGGGTCCTCGAAGCAGCTACAGAAACCATCTCCGTCTTTGGGGAAGGATGCCGGTAGAGGACGATCTGGAATCACTCCAACCTGTAGAATAACCAGGTGTGTTAAGAACTTCGACTTCCTGAGAAGTGTACGTGTGTTTGTGTGGATAAGAGATAGAGAGACCTTGTCAATGTCGATGTGAGCTGGTGTCTCGTAACGAGCTACAGTAACAGCCAAGCCAGAACCATCAGATAGTTTAAAGACTGACTGAATCTTACTGCAGAGAGGGATGTGAATTCTTGTTAGGAATTCGGACATTATGTCATGTTTCGTGCCGCGGCAAAAAGTTCTTACCCTTTCCCATAAGTTGGTTCTCCAAACAACATGGCACGCTTGTTATCCTTCAATGCCCCGGCTAGTATTTCACTCGCACTAGCTGTTCCCTTATTCACCTGGTATAAGGGTTTGATTAAAATGATCATAATAAAGTTAAAAGGCTTACACTTTCCCGTACACTAGGTTTTACAAATGTCCAGATATAAGACGAATGCTGCGAACTCTATAAGCATAAGAATGATGTAGAGGGGAAGAGAGAGATCATAAGAGGATAATCGTAATTGCGGTATAGAAATTTTAAGGGAATCTTTTATACTTGAAGAAAATGCATGGAATCCATTGATGGAAGTAAGTTTTAAATTGAAACCACGAAAAGAAATGTAGGGGAAACAAAAAAGCTGTGGAACTTAATGAAATGCTAAAGATGAACTTAAATTTGAGTTACTAAAGAGGTTGTGATGATGAAGTAACAACAGATGAGATATTCGGGCTTTTATTTAGAAAGAGAATAGAGCTGAAAGTTTACCAATACAGCTAAAGGTTCTGAAGCTGCTATAGTGCTAGTTCCATCTGAATCATATATATCTCGGACACCACGACTGTCGCAAATATACACAATAACACCTTTGTCCAACCTGAATAAAAACCAAAAATATGAAACCAGGCTGCAGAGTTTTAAAAGAACATTCAACTTACTACAATAATTCTACGTGCAATGCTCATGACTCTATCAACTTTAAATTCTTTTATGTCAAGTACTATATTAAAACTGTGATAAACTATTGAGATCCGAAATAAAGAAGTCAATTGGCAAATGAAGTGATCAGTGAAATGATACATCTCGCACATGCACAGAATCAAAATCACCTAATAAATATTAGTCTACTCGATTCATTAAACTACATCTAAACAAACTTAAAAAGACGGCCTATTTCACAAGGAGTTTAGCGAGGGCAGGTATAAGGAATCAAGCAAATAGGAACCTAACTGACCTAGCCAAGTGGTTGTGACGCTTTCCCTTCAAAAGCCAGATTCTTTGTGGTACAAGATTATTGTGAGCAAATATGGTTGTCAGCCTACAGCAAATGTGGTTTCTAAAAGGCACATTTAAGAGTCCTGGGAAACCCATTTCCCATTGCTGAAAGGAAACATAGCAACTTCATAAATTTTCAACAGGAAATGGATCTCGCATTTGTTTTTGGAAAGAATTTTGGATTGATTCTGGCTCCCTTTGAATCTTATTCCTTTGCCTCTTTAATCACACATTTGAGAAGAGGCGTTTGTTGATTCAGTTTTAATTCTTAGAGTTGACTTTCCTACCTCCCCTAGAAATTGATTTCCATTTGAGAAGATCTCTTTATGATATCCAAGAATCGTCTACCCTTCTTTTGTTGCTACAAGAGACCTCTCCCTAAATGCTATGTGATTCTCGTACATGGATTATGGGGCCTTCAAGCAATCATCTTCTATAGCAAGTACCGTTTTTCCCTCATCCCAATCCACCTCCCTCCTCTTTCTACATCTCACTCTAGAAGGCTAAAATCCGGAAAAAGATCAGGGGGTTTTGTTTGGTTGGTGACATTGGGGAGGATAAACAACATCGGCTTTGCCCAAAGATCTTCTTCCATGGCTTTGATCCCCACGTGTGTCGTGTAGGAAAGAAACGAACAATCCTCATTAGGTGTTTAAGAGGTGTAATCTAGGAATAGGTTCTTGGCTATGCTTGGTATTAGTTAGGCTCTTCCAGAGGGTGTAAGGATATGGTGGAGTTGTGGAGGTACTTGTTATCCCTCTTCATAATAGGAGCTCAATTCTCTGGCAGGTAGCTTTCTTCTCTATTTTCCTGAAATTAAGGCTGGAAAGAAAAAAGAGAATTTTTAGAGATGAGAGATCCTTGAATGAGTTTGGAGCTAGGGGTGCTCTAGTCAAAAGTTATTCATGTAGTTGTCCTTCATTTTTTATTCTCAACAATGGAAGCAGCCTCTTGTCATTTTTTTTTATTTGCTCCTGGTTTGGGCCGTTTTGTTTTTGTAGGCCCTTTTCTCATACCTTCTTTCATCTTGATGAAACTTGGTTTCATATCCTAAAAGGGAAAAAAGGACCACCATAAAATTGTAACATATGCAGTTCAATGTACTGCGCAATGCAAATGTGACTTACATCATTGAAAAGGGAATTTTTCCGTGAACTATAACTTGATATCCAAAGGTGAAAGAGCTGATGAATGCGAAGTGACTACTTCTATCACCTAAAATTTTTGGCTAAGTTATAAATTTATAGATGTAATATACTTGGATTAACAATTGTGTCACATTACACCATTAATGAAACTAACAACATGAATACACATCAAATAATACTCAAAAAGCACGTACCAAATCTTGGCAATCTCAACTCCTTCGGGAAAAAGACCACCACTGCAACAAGATCCATAGTTCAAGAGGTGTGCTAAAGAGCAAACTTAACTGCTGAAAAGTGAAAGCTAATCACCTATTGTCCCGAAGGTCGAGTACAAAGGCATTAACCCCGTTACTCCTTAAAGAATCAATAGCTTCCTTCACAGCATCTGCAAAAGACATAATTCTCAAAAAAAAAAAAAACATGTTACCTCTTGTAATCCCTTGACGACTGGGAATACTACAAGACAATGCCCTAGACATAATGTTATTTTCAAATGACGTGCAGATAAGTAGAATGCATGAAGGAAATTTCTGTTTAGTTATTAGAATATCTTGTCTCTGAGTGTCGAACTACAATGTAGTTGCCATAGCTATAAAGTACAAATGATTTTTCTTACCAGATGCCTTTTGATTAAATGACGTAAGCTGGATGTAACCAATCTTAGAGGAATTGTCCCCTGAGGCAGGCCACTCACAGATTCTGGACTTCACTGGATTTATTGCAACTTTCTCTCGCCTGGAAGATGTGATTTTATTAGTTCTGGAACATTCAGGATATTTGAGAGAAAAGAAGACTTAGTGCAGCTTAATGCATAAGTAAGCTATATGATGCCAGAAGGTTCTCTTAGGGACAAAAGGACTTTTGGCTCCCTCGTTCAGCTCCAAATTAAAAAAAGTAAGATAAAGGGACAAATTCCAATGACAAACTGAAATGTTCTACACTGACGAGAAACTACCATGCTTTACAAGAGAATTTAATCTACTGCTGGAAGGAGGAAGGCATCAAGTCATTGAGAGTTACACGTTAAAAGTGTGGAAGATAATCTTACACTAAATCTAGATGCTTTACACTGGGTCCACTTTGAACGGTCAATTGCACAGAACTTCCTTCTGGTCCTCTGTAATAATCACTCTTGTTAGATGGTCAAGTAAAATACAATTAAATAGACACCAAGAAATTTGTGCTTCAAAGGAACTTCTGAAAACAACTTCAACCAACTAAACATGAGTTAGAAAATTGGGTCTTTCTTAATCAATAGTTTCTAAATAGATTCATAGATAATCTGCTTGTGTGCCTTCGATGCAATAGTTTGCAGTAATCATTGTGATGGCTTATGATCAAGTAACAAAACAAAACACTTCGTATGTTTCATTCTTCATTTACCAAAGTGAAATGCCAGATACCATGAAAATGAAGTCCATATTTTTGCATATCTGGATGTAGTAACTGAATACAAATTTTTAAGATTAAAGAAAAGTTACGATAAATTGAAGTTAAATAAGTACCTCCTCAGTAATTTTTATTTATTTATCTACTGACAACACCTATTGTTACCCTGTTTCAACATTGTGGTAACTTGGGAAGGAAAGAAACTTACTGCAATCGCTCTGCTGCATCATATATACCCATGGATTCTGTAGTAGTATCATCAATTGCCAGAATCACATCACCAGAAGTAATACCAGCTCTTTCTGCAGGGCCCCCTGGTGAAGCTGAAACGACAACAAGTCCAGCAGGTCCATCAACAATGGTGCGATAACCAATGGACAGCCCTACACCTGTAAGAGCACCTTGAGTACCAGACTGCCTTCAAAGAAGATATTACTAAATTTTAGAGCATTGCTTTCATACACCCAAAAGGAGATTATAAGTGAATGTCACATCTAAATTTGTATATGGAATTTCTTTTCCATCTAGACAAATGAAACAACCTAACAAAAGGTAGCATCTCCTACCTGCAAACTTTTAAACTTTTCAGGTTCTAGAAATCGAGTGAAGGGATCATCAAGAGTCGCAAGCATCTTCTTTATTGCAGTATCTGAAAGCATTTTAGGAAGATGAGTAAACAAGTCTAAATTGAAGTACTACATGGGATGTAATGGAAAAATCATTAACTACATATATTAGACTGTGCGGGGTTTTGCAGCAAGAATTATTTTTCTCACTCTAACTCATGAAACAAAGTTTAAAGTATTATACTCATATTTAAACAAAAAAAAAAAAATTACTGTAGACGTCATAGTTATAATAACCTTTGTATATTTCCCAAACTTGACTCTTCCAGAGTGGCAGAGCAACCACAGAGCTAAATCCACATTAGAGCACATGAATAACTCAAGATCATAATAAACAAATCAATAGGATCAGAGATTCAAATGTTGGGACAAATTTACGACCCTGGGGTATTGGAACAGCTTATTCATGCCTTCAGATCATCATTATGAAAATATTCGGTCTACCATGCAAGATAAGAAACAGAGAGGAAATTTCATACAGGTCTCTTCTCGCGTATTCATGGGTTCACTTCTCAATGCATTTTCTCTGTAACGAAACCAACTTTGTCCATTAAAATTCTTGTCGATATATGCACGGTCTATTGTCCTCCATGCCTCCAAAAAGAGTAGGTTCTCTTCAGTGAGGGCCACTGAATTATAGAAGCACATTTAATCATGAAAAGTACAATGCAGAAGATTCGGTTCCCAGAAATTTTGTCTTGAGCGTAGATACTATGTGAAAATTAAACTTACATGATGGATTATCGCCAAAAGTAGAAGAAACTGACATCACTAGCATTACGCAGACCATCACCCGAGTAATTTGTACGGAGAAACGCTGTCTAAATTTTTCCATAGCATTCCTGATTCTTCGGAAATTCACCGGGTATTTGTTCCACTTGAAAACATACCGATAGCTTACGGACATCAAATAAGACGCAGAAGACAAACTGGAATGATATCTCCATAGCTGCCGAAGCAACAAAACACGATTCGGTCCACAACCATCGGTACCGAGACTCGTTGATCGACCAAGACCAACCACAGAAGAATTCCATGGCAATACCTGCGACTGCAATAGCTCAACCTAACACATTACTAAAAAGCAATCTAAATTCCTAATGGCACATTCAACGGTGGCAATTGCGCCGGCAGAATGAGATTCTGCATTATTATTGACGGCAAATGAAACTGATGATCATTTCAACAAAGAGATGGAGGAATACCTTGACGGTGGCGCGAGAACTAAGAGTATGTTGATGATGGAGGTTGAAGAAAGCGAAACGCAGTGAGGAGGAAGAAGAAGCACAGCTGGAGAGGAACTCCATCGGCACTGAGAGCCCTGGAGGAAGAAGCCTACTGGCCATTCAACACCATTGCCGATGACTGTACGGCTTATCCGCTTTTTTTTTTTTTTTTTTTTTTTTTTCGGCTTAAGGATGGGCTGAGCTGATAGTGGTGGATCCAAGATCCATGGGCCTAGTTAATTGAAAATTCGATTTTTAAACATCATATACCGATTTTTTCATCTTCCATAATTCAATTTCGAGTTTCAAACCTTTTTCCGCCCCTCTTATTTAATTAATTTTGTAGAAAAATACCTTCACATTGTCATATGATTGTTTTCAATGGCATATGGGATGACAAAAACATTTACAAGAACTTCTAAAAGCCCATAAATGTTTGAAGCATGTCCTTCTAAAACGCTCTTCATATCTTTCATCCAAGTTCTTTTGCACGGTGGTCATAATTCCACTTTTGCAATAGGTGCAACGAGATAAATGGCTAATTTTGACTAGGTCAACATGAAAAATAGCTAAACATAATTGATTTTGTAAAAATATCTAAACTATTTTTTTTATTATAATATTGAAATTAGATTTAGACGAAAATGCCCATGATATACACTTTCCATTTTTAAAGCAGCTAAAAGAAGGCCTAAAATAATGCATAATTATAAGAGATGAGAGAGATGCAAGTTGAATTCAACAAACCTAACAACCAAGAGTAAAAATCTAAATTCTTAAACCTTTATTTCAAAAAAAAAAAAAAAAAACCTTAAACCTAACATTGTTTCCATTTATTTTCTTCCAAATTTCTAGTTATGAATGGGCAGATTGAAATTCTAAAATTTCAAAGATAGATGCAACATTGATTAAAACGAAATCAACATCTAAATTATATGAATTGCCTCAATAAGAAACATGAAGCATATTTGGCATGTTAATTTCATAAAAAAATGCTAATGAGATTGAAATCCTAGAGAAGCCTCAACATGAGTAAATATGTGTAATTTCATCTTTTCCATAAAAATCCAGAAAAATCAAATTACTTAATAAAATACAATCGATTTTATAGTGTAGGGTTATGCATCTCATACCTGTTAGCACTTAATACAACCCAATCGATTTGAATTCATCTTCCAATTGCGAGCAGAACAATTCATTCCTTTATCTTCTTTATTCTTCTTCAACCCAATTGATTTGAACTCTCCATGTTGGATTAAGTTTTAGCTGATTTAAAAATAAAATCTAACATATTTAAATTTTTGGTTCCGTCCATTTTTTTAGAGATTTTGTTGAATAACGTTGAACTTTTTAAAAATATTGTGGCTTGTAGGACACATGTATTTAATTTATTTTTTTTTAGTTTTATACAATTTATTTGTTATGAAAACAATGCATTTTATTAACCTATCATAAATCAACTACTTATCTACATGTTTAGATACTTTGATTTGCTATACTGCAACTATTGCATTTTTTTTTAATTTTAAAATTTAATGCTATATTTTGCTGTACCATTTTATTGTTCTTCCATATTTTAGTTTATAGTTAATAAAATTAAAGTCGATAATAGTAAATACAATGTAAAATATACTATGTTTTTGTGTTACTAATGCTATGAGATGATCAATAACAAAATGTGTGTATATATATATTAGTTGAACTGTAATAGAGTATGTACACATGCAATCTAGATGAAATTGTTAAACATCATGTCTTTGTATATACTCGTATTTAAATGTAAGTTAGATTCTTCATTGTAATTAATCCTTCTCTCCTAAGGAGGGTTGAGGCATGAAATTCTCTATTGTTTAATTTTAAACTTTAATACTATATTTTGTGGTATCATTTTATTGTTCCCTTCTAGATTTAGTCTATAGTTTGATATAATTAAAATTAATAGCAACAATGTATATATTCTATGTTACTGTGTTTCTAAAGTATGAGGTGAGAGATTAGCTAAGTAAATATGTATATATATATATATATATATATTTAGTTAGACCATAACAAAGTATATACGTAGCCAACATAGACGAAATCGTTACACATCTCATCTTGTATATATTAGTATTTACAATGTGAGCTAGATTTTTCATTTTACTTAATCCTTCTTCGCCTTTGTGTATATCGATATTTACACTATCAAGTGTAAAATTAGAGTTAATCAAGACGTTTGTTGAGTAATTATTTGAATATAACTGATACAAGAAAATGATGACTAATATTTTGAATTAGGTAATAGCAAAAGATTTGAAAATGTGTGAAACAAAATCTAGCAAATTTAAAAATTGATAAATTAAAAAATTAAGGGGGAATCCAATTGATTTAAAAATCCATAAATCTAGGAAAATGTGAGTTAGTTTTGGTTTGAGACAGTTGAGAATTTTTTTTTTTAAAAAAAACTACTTATTTATGGTTGGGATGACCATAAATCTAGGTATATACTTGGAGTATAAATGGAATAAAATAATTATTCTCTCCTCCCTAAAAAATGCTAGCCATAACTCCTAATATTATAGATTTTTAGCCATTTTTTATTATTGCTGTTTTTTTCTAACCATTAGTTACAATTTTTCTTTGCAATATAATATTATCTTAAGGGGCCTCCCTTTCTTGGATGGTAGCATGAAATAATCATCATCCTTAATCATAAATAAAACAAGTTCAAAGGGTTTTACAGTATTATATACATGTTATTATAAAATCAAAGTTATACAAAGATAACTACAATCAACAATCAAGATCCCCCACACCCAATGACATTGTGTATATAATAACACATATAGCATCAACACATACAAACATATGATCAATATCCGTTATATGTGTATATACCATACTTATCCAATGCACTAGAGTACACAAGACATGAGTAAATATAAAGAATAACCACACACACATTGAACATACATGCATATGTTAGGTTTTATATACAACAAATATATACCACCATCACCTTATCCCATTATCTTCTTCAACAGTAGCCTCCCTTTTGGACTTCCCTTCAACTTTGGCCTTCCCCTTTTGTCTTGTCTTATTTGCAATGACTTGTACAATTCACACCATAAAGTACATTTATCTACTGGCAATACTAATTAGAATATTATCTCAATTACATATCTTTTTAACACTTGAAACTTTTGTCTTCTTCTTTATCGGGATTTGATCACCACTCTTAGAGGTTGAATATTATCGTGCCATAGAGTCATCACCTTCGTCATCATTTATTGGATCATAATCAGCCCCCCTGGAGCTTTCACTCGTCTCAACATCACCCTTACCCAGTTTTAAACGACAGTAAACAATATCTAATGTTAGACTAAGGAGCAGTAAGTACAATGATTTACCTCACTGTTTTCAGAATTTTCGTCTACTCTTTTCAGTTTGGTTGTTTCCTTTTTTTTCTTTTCTTACTTCTTCTGTCAGTCTTACCAATATTTGGTTCCTTCATCTTAGGTTTCGTAGCATTCATCACCTCTCTATGTGATTTTCTTGTCTGTATATACACTATACATCTTAAAGCTAAAGCGAAAACAACAAAATCGATAACATTCACAAATGAAAATTACCTTACCCACTCGTATTGGAGACATCTGTTTCTTATGTTTCTTACTTGGAGGATTCCTAACAGCATGTAGCCGTGCACTCGCTCTCGTCCTTTCTTTTGCCATCGCTAGAAAAGACGTATGAGTTATTAAAGAAGCGAATAAACCGTATAATAAGAAAAGATACAAAGCAAGATACATTAGTCTTATAAGCGAGCATTTTCAAATTTATCGACATTCAAAAAAAATCCCAACAAAACGAATGTTACTGTAGAGTCTAAAATCGTTATTTAAATTGTAATCGTAATCTCTAACTCGTCAATAAACAACACCCCCTTCAGATGAAGTATCCCCGACGGAGATGTAAACGAAGATTTACATACCTTTATTTTATGCTTCTGGTGTGGCTGGTCCAACTCCTCAGATGAAATATCTCGATCATAGATGTATACAGAGTTGAGGTAAATGTAGAGGAAGAATGAGTTGTAGACATAAATCAAGGGTTTCGAATCGCGGAATGGAGAAGTTTAAGGTTGAAGAAGACGTAGAGACAGACTGAATGTAGAAGATGTAGAGGCAAGCAGAGGTGTATACAGAGTTCTGGGGAGGGTTTCGAATCACGAAAGGTTGAAGGAGACGTAGAGGTAGACATAGATGCGGAAGTTCAAGGGTTTTGCTTCAAGGGTTTACGTGTATATTAAGCTTTTGTATATTTGTTGGAAGTAGGAAGATTTTCAAATTTTACATTTAATGGTTGTAGGTAATTGTTTCACTTGATTTAACATTTTTACTCGATACACTCAACATGTAGTAGCCAAAATTAATTGATTTATGGGTTTAGGGTACCAACTATCTAAACTTTTCCCTAAATTCTAATTGTCGAACCTTCCACGGGTTAGGAATTTAGGGTATATATTCACATATACTTCATATGATACCCTTACCTATACGTAGCTATAAGTGTCAATACAGATATACACGCACATTAGATGTTACTACGACAACATTGCTATCAGTTTGTTCATTCCATAGTATCACACATTAGATGTTAATTGTTGTTAACGTTACAGATTATGTTTTAACACTAATTTGAATTAATGTTAAAAAATTCCAATTTACATGTTTGTTATTTTTGTTATTGACAACCATTTCTCCCTCTTCATTAGTAATCTCCTTTTTTTTAGCCTCTTTATAGTTGAGTTAAAGGTGGAAAATATACTTTAGGGTATTTTCGTTCCATCACAATTTGAATATTCTTTTAACATTTTTATTTAGCTATTTTTTGAAACTCTAATGAATATAGCCATTTTTTAAATTGTACTATTTAATTTTAGCCATTTATCTTGTTGCCCCAAATTAAATAGAACAATTTTTTTTTTGCTAAATATATGTTTGTTCAATTTTTTTCAATTTTGTTTTTATTGTTTAAGAAGTTTCAATTTAGCTTAACATTTTAAATTTTAGTTCTCTATCATTAATAAATATTTTTATTGATATTAAACTTAAATGTCATAATATTTAGTGAATTGGTGAAAATTTATAAGAGAAAAAAGTCATATAGGAAGGAAAAGTTTCTAATTCCTCCTCCAAATTTCTAAGAAATGGATAGAGATTTTGAGTTTTCTTCTCTTATATGACATTTTTTCTGCTCTAAATTTTTTCTAATTCATCAAGTATTGAGTCATGTAAGTATATCATCAACCAATGTTAACATTCATCAATGATGAGGGACTCAATTGAAAAGTGTTAATTTGTATGGACTAAATTGAAAATTTTTAAACAATAAAGATTAATTTTTTTAAAAAAAATGCTAAAAATTACATACTAAAACATATATTTATCCTTCTATTTTTAAGAATGTTACATCACATGTGTGGTGAGAGATTCAAACCTACTACCTCATAGAAAAAGTATAAATATTTTAATGATGAGGTTTAGGAAAAAATTAAATAGAGTAATTAAATAAATAATCTTTAAATTTATACATTTTTGTTTATGTATCTTAAACATGATGTGGATCTTTAAAACATTTCAATTATGTTTTTACATCTTGAAGAAGGTTAAATTGTGAAGTCGGACCCATAGTTTAGGGCTTAAAATTTATTTAGTTCCCATAATTTTAAAAGTTTCGCTTAAGTACTTATGTTGGACTTACTTTCTCTTTGTTTTTTATGATTTTAAAATTTTCAATTGATTAATTCGTAGAAATCTTCCATAAAGTCATTTTTTATCCACCTGAAAACCCCAATCACTTTTTTCCTATTTTTTCATCAATCGTAAGCCCTAATATAGATGACTAACATATTCTATATGACACGAGCTTGTCGATGGCTCATCAAATTATAATTTATAAACCGATCCTAAACTACTTGTAGCATTGAGTGGACCAGGTCGATCTCAAGGAACCAAATATAAATTTCTCAAATTAAATTTGCAAAAGAAAATAAAAAGGGGGGTTTTGTATTTTTATAAATAAAATAAAACATAAGAAAATAAAAATAAAGCTTGATCAAATCTTACCAAAATCCAATCCAAATGTACGGTTTTATCCAATTGCAAAATTGATCATAGACATACAAAATGTTTTAACTTAATCATGCAAGCACTCGGTCAACTTATTAGGAAACTTCAAAAAGCAACAAATCTCCTAAAGTCATTAACTCTAACAAACGTCAAAGTTAATGCTAATTACCTAAACAGCTTGGCACGAAACCATTCCAAATTATTTAGATAAAAGCATTAAGTACTTTGGAAGGACCAAGACACCCAATTAGATAAAATAACTTTAACCTAATCAAGATGCTCCTTTAATTCCTAGAATTAAACATGCAAGCTATGCAATTATGGAAACCCATAAAACACACACATGTAATAATCCTAACGCTACAAGGTTCAATCAACACGACAATTACGGATCATGCATCATGAATAGCAATCAAACATATAAAGCGATTGAGGTGTCAATTCAATCAAATATACATGCTCATAAAATAAACACAGAAATCAAGGAACACTTGCAATTATAAGAAAACTTCATTAAAGTCCAAGCCTCACAATATTACAATTGGCTGCAACTGACCTCTGGACCTCTGAATTGGAAACGTGAGGTTTAGCCAAGCATCATGATAGTATATCTCTCGTTAAACATGGTTCGATTTGCTACAATAAAAGTATAAAAGTAGAAGAAGAAAAGCTCTTAAAAACTCTCTCTAAAAGTCTAAGCAAAAGAGGCAAAAGTCCATAACCCTAGAGAAAAATTCTCTATAAATATGACTAGGACAACGTTGAGACGCCAAGGGTGGCGTTGAGACGCTGCCCTCGTGATTAAGGAAAGAATAATCGCTTGTTTCGTGTGGCGTTGAGCAGGGTCGAGACACTACTAGCGTTGAGCAAGCCAAACCGCAATGTCGAGCAGCGTTGAGCAAAGATAGTAGCTTAGCGTTGAACAGCGTCAAGTATGGCATTGAGACTTTGTCGGCGTTGAGCATAGTGTTGAGCGGCGTTGAGATGCTGCTCCTTGGACATATTTAGTAATGTTGCTCTAACTTTTTGCTTAGGTGTCCAAATGATCTCCGGTTTGGCTCGTTTGAATCATTATTCGACATAGAGTCTCCAAATACGTCTTTTGCTCGAATTCCTACAAAATAAACATGAAAACACATAGAAACTATCCAACTAACAAGAATTAAGTGTGATTAAATAAAAATTTATATGTCCTATCACTATATATTAGAAAACATTCTCTCATTTTCATGTTAAAAAAAAGTGTCACATATCTAGTTTAGTAATTATCATAAACAAGTTGTGAGATATGTGAATAAACCGTGGGGATTAAAGTGAAAATAAAACTAAATCGTAAGAATCAATTGAGATTAGTAAAATTATAGAGACCAAATTTGTAATTCAATTTATTTTAAATTATATTTATTGTTAGTTTCTTTCATTTACAATAATTCACAAAATAGTTCACAAAAAAACAGATATACACTCCTATTGGAGAAATTTGGATAGTAACTAAATAGATTTGAGAGAATGATTACATAGGTAAAAATTCAAGAACAAAATAATTAATTCCAACTATTAGTCCAAGTAAGTTGACTCCTACAACATTTTGGTTCTCCTACTCTTTTATGTAATTTAGAGGTAAAGCAACCTCTTACACATGAAACTTGGTTAAGAGAATGAAGTAAATAAGGGCTACTTTGGTAATGTTTTCATTTCCTATTTCTCGTTTGTTGTTTGTTGTTTCTTATTTCTTGTTTTCTATTTCCTCGTTTTTAATAAGAAAAACATAACTACATTTGGTAATTGTTGCTTATTTCTTTTTTTTTTCATTGAAACAAAAAACATAAACATGTTTGATAATCATTCTTTGTTTCTCGTTCCTTAAAATTTTAAATTACAAATGTAAAAATTTTATATGAAAATTAGTTTTTAAAATTAAATATCTAAATAATTTATGTTATATTTATTATGCATTTTATAAATAAAAAATGATAAAATAATATTTTCATTTATATTTTGGAAAAAATGGAAACAAGAAACAAGAAACAACAAAATTTCAGAGAACAAGAAACAGAGAATTTTAGAAACATTTTTGAAAAATAAGAGATAAAAACTGGAATAGTTACCAAACAATTTTATTTCTCAAAAACTGAAAATAAGTAACAGAAAACGAGAAACAGGAATGTCACCAAACAACTTCTAAATCTCTTACCATTCATAATCAAACCTAAACCAATTATATATTCATTCATATGGTTCAACTAAAACATAATTTTAATTTTATAGACTTTACCACTACATTAAAATAAAATTAGAGACTAAAAATGTGGTTTACGTTTTAACCTAGAAATATGCAATGAACTGACATTTTGTTTTTGTGGCTTTAAAAAAATTTACTGTTGTTTGGCTTTTAAATAAGTCTATTCTAGGAAGAATTGTCCAAGTCGTGGAGTATAATTTAAAAAGTTGTTGGCATTTTGTTATGTGAAAGTTTGAATAGGAGACTTTTTGGTCCAAAATTAAACGCGTCAAAAGTGAAAACTAAAAGCCAAAACTAGGGGGCGGCTCCATTTAAATTGCGGGACCTAGAGGGAAATAGAATGGATGCATTCGTTGACACGACTTTGATGTCCGCACAAAATTTCTAGGACGATCTTAAGGGTCGTTTGGACTTGAAGTTGGTTATAATAGTCTATGAATTATAATAGTTTGTGTTTGAAATGTAAAATATTTTAGTCTGATTATAATAGTCCGTATTTGGAGTGCAAATGATTTTAGTCTAAATTATAATAATTTATATTTGAGGTGCAAATTTATATAACATTGAGCTCTGAAGGTTGTGTTTAGTGTGACTTTTTTTTCTTAATTTTTTGTTGTACTATACAATTGGAGCTATATTAGATATTGATTTTTTTCAAAATTAAATAATAAATAATTATTCCCAACAATTCTTTCATTTTCTAAATTTGATGTTATATTATTCTACGTACACTTGACCACTTTCGGATGCATTAGTATTGTTTAGAATGCACAAAATAATTGAGAATTTAAAAGCATTTTATATTTTATCATCGTCTAAATCTCCATGCTTGGAGATGTACAATATGCTAATAATTGAGTATTCCATTTTACACAAAAAAAAATATTTTGGAGTTGTGTTTGTCGATTTTGGGCCCCACCCACAATTGCACAAAAAATAATTTTAAAAATTTACAAAGATTCCAAAAGTATAGTGTGTGTGGTGTGGTATAATAAAAAAAAGTCTAAGAAGAAGATCGATCAGGTGCGTTTATTGAGGATGTTTTAAAGCGGCGAGGGGATAGGATTTGAGATATGGTAGATTTGGAAAAAAAAATCTCAAATATGGTTTCGTTTAGGACTAGGGTTTCAGCTACCAAAATTGACGAAACTGAAGGGAAAAGAAATTTGGAGAAGGGAGAGGAGTTCGATAACAAACCTGAAGCGAAACTCATGAACATAGATCAGGAAGTCAGAGCTCATAGAGAGCTTTGGAGAGAGAAAAACCACGAAGACGGAGAGTAACCAAAAGAGGAAAAACGAGAAGGTGAGTATAATGGAAGGCATGTCATATGCGTGGAGAACAACTCACCAAAATCGGAGGCTCCATTGTAGCAAAACCGTGGGTTATAATGACCCTAAACCCATGTTATGTAAACCCTAGCCCCAAACACAAAGTGGCCTATTATAGCCCACTTATACCGATCCAAAACGAGGGCACAAATGGCCCCTTAATATGCACCTGTTTTTTATAGGTTAAAAATACTTTTGATCTCTAAAATTTCATGAAAATAACAATTTAGTCCTAGTATTTTTAAATTAGGAACAATTTAGTCACTGACTTTATTATGTAACAATTTAGTCCATGTATTTTCAGATTTGTAACAATTTAATCCCTATTGTAAAAAAATACATCAAAATTAAATATTGATTTCTATTATTTAATGATTTAGACTTTGTAGCATATAAACATATTGAGTCCCTAATTAGTTTATTGGTCTACTTATGTAAGAAATTTCATTAAATCTTAATAATAATTTTCATAGTAGGGACTAAATCATTACAAATTTTAGAGTATATGGACTAAATTGCTACATACTAAAGTTCGTGGACTAAATTGTTACTTTCATGAAAGTTCAGGAACCAAAAGTGATTTTTATCCATTTTTATATTTACTCTTATTTATTATAGACCATGTCAGTAGCATTTAAAAATTACATGGGACTTAATAACATTTAATAATTATTTATAAAAAAAAATTGTTTGAACAGAAGACTAGAAATTTTCTCAAATTTTCGGGGTGGAAAAATTTACGTGGAAATCCTTACCAAAGATAGAGAGAGTATGGAAATGAACAAAATTCATTTCTACACCCGAGTGTTTAGGCTAAAGTGAGCATAGCTCAATGGTAACTGATAATTGACATGTACTTCTTCTCTTGAAATCGAAGGATCAAATCTTCATACCTTCATATTTGTTGTACTAAAAAAATTCGGAGTGTTTAAATGTTTTCCATATTGAAGTCATAAGTATGGTGTGAAGAAGTGACTCTTGCTGAAGACAAGGAAATTCTTCATGAGCTATTTGCATCTTTTATTATTGGTTAAATTATAAGTTTGATCTTTGAACTTATAAAATTATATCTATTTAGTCTTTTTATTTTAAAAAATTTCTAATAGATCTTTATACTTCAAAATATTTTTTTAGGTTTATATTTATTGAGTCTCTATACATTAAAAATATTTTAATACGTTCCTAATGTAACGACCCTATAGGCTCAACACGCTACCTAAGAGTCATTACTAAGTCACGTCGCTATATTACCGAAAATTTCGGCAACATAACGGCGTAACTACGCGAAAACCAAAAATTTGACCCTTACCTGATAAGACATAGAAAAACACACTTCTAAGATTTTCAAACAACCTCCTAGCATCCAACAAACTTCTCAATATGATGCTAGGGTTCAAACAGCAGAAACCAAGTGAATTCAAACATAGAAAGCCAAATATACGTGCACGATTTACAAAGAAAGGTTAAAAGACTTTGAAACATCCTCCTAAACATTTAAAAACTCGACATGAGTTCTATGTGCATCCAGAAACATAAAAGAAGCGGAATAGCGATCGCTCGGCTCCCATGACTCGAGTAGCTGATCTCCGATCACGCGCTAGGGCCGATCTTAGCCTTTCCTGAAAACATTTTAAAAGGAAAAGGGTGAGTATTAACGAATAATACTCAGTAAGTAACTCATAGTTTCAAAGTAAGAGTTTCAATCGCATGCAACATGTCATTTTAAATCATAAAACCATCGTAAACCATCGCTTTAGTAGGGGACCTAAAATTCGTTTTATAAACCATGTACTTTTCCTTGCGGCTCTCGTGAACGATTAAATTCTCCCGAGGGCCTCGTAAATAGTCCGAAGACATAATTTTCCATCGAATAGAGTCCTCCCCTAACTCTGAGAGTTGAGCTCGAAAGCTAACATACATCGTGGAGTCCTAAGACTCAGCCCGAAGGCTACCATCGTGGAGTCCGAAGACTCAAGCCCGTCGGCTACCATCGTGGAGCACTCTCGAACCCCGGGAGCATAGAGAATCCGAAGACTCGGGTTCCCTCATAACCCACATAAAACTTTTGGGAGAATTATCGTCACGGCCTTACATAAATCTTTTCACGAGCACACAACACATGCATGAGGTCCCGCTCGTTTTAGAACATACTCATGAATGCATAAGTCAAGGCAATCGCATTTCAAAGACGTACATATCATTTCCATTCTTTTTAACATGAAAACTCAAATAGAACTCATGGAACTAGTGTAAAAGGAATATACATGTAAAACACTTTCTTTCTTAAATACTTAACACGAAAACATAAACTTCATAGTAAATATAGGGCTAGCTCTAGGTTTCGAAAACTTCTTTCGTTGTGAGATCCCTTACCTTAAATCTTTACTTACTAAAATACCCTTTCTTCACTAGTAATGAGCTTCTCGAGTCCCCACTCCAAGTACAATCCAAGGTCCTCGACAAATCACCTAAAAAGTTTCCTAAACGTGTCTTAAACCATCCGAATTACGCTAAAACACATTCTAACATTAATAACTCGACGAAACGGACCAAATGGCAATTTTTACCCAACTCCGGCGAGCGGCGGCGCTTGAAACTCCGGCGAAGGTGCGTGGGCTTCACGGCGGCGGCGGAGCGTGGGCGCGCGTGGCCGGCCCGTGAGGACTCCCATCAGCGCGTGGCTCACGGATCTGGACAGATCCGGTCCTGTCGGGTCGTTTTCCGACGATTTTTCGACGAGGCTTGAACTCTGGTGAAAGAAGTCGAAGAAGAAGCAGACGGCGGCGTGGCTTCATCGGCGGCGGCTGAGCTAAGCGCGGGTTGCTCGGCGGAAGGGAGAGAGAGAGAGAGACTGCTGCCAACGACGAGCTGGTGTGCTGATGAACGGAGCTGCAGCAGGGGCGAGCGGCCGATGAACGGCGACTGCACACAGAGGGAGCCGTACGAGTGGTGGTTCGCGCGTTCGCGGTTCTCGGACGTCACCTCCGGCAGCGGTGGATGTCTTCGGCGAGGACGCTGCGACGGGAGGGAGGCCGGCGGCGTCTGCTCTGTTCGGCGGAAAGAAGGAAGAGAGAGAGAGAGATAGAGAGAGAGAGCTGCGTGAGAGGGAGGAGAAATTGGAGGGATAAGGATGGAAATTCTTTTCTAAAAGAAAAGAATTTTCCAACTTTGCCCCTTGACCAAAATTTAAATTCCAAAGTTACCCTTAACAACTTATTCAATTCCAAATATGCCCTTTTTCTCCTTCTAAAATTCAAATTAACCTTCCAAACTAACTTTCCAAATGAAAAAAAATCATTCCACTTAATTCCATAGTTGAAATTAATGCTTGAAAATAAGCCGGGCGTTACACCTAAACACTTAGTTTTTTTGTTTAATAGGTTCCTACTATTAACTCCATCATTGTATCACTTCAAAATTAAAAGACCACTTAGAATCTTTTTAAATTATAGAGATTAAATAGACCCTTAATCATTTTAAATATTATTATAAGTATAGTATACCATTATAATACTTTTTTCATTAAAAAAATATTTTATATTCATAATTCTTTTAGAATATTACATTTCAAATAATCGGATGAATATTCAAATTTATAATCAATTAAACTATATTTCAATATGTTAACTTGAGCATAACTCATCAGTTAAATTTTTTTTTTCTCTTTTTAAGTTCAACCATTATAGAGATAGAGATCGAATCATCTATAGAATGTTAATTAATCATAAGTTTGAAATTTTTACCTCTATATAATATATTCTAAAGAAAAAGATTAAGTTCACATTGGTATGTTAGTGAAGTCAAAAAGAAAAAAAAAAGTTTCCTCTTTCTTGTTGCCACTTGCCTTAAAAACGTCATCGTTCCATACGCCAAGCCTGCTTCTCCTTTTTGTGCGTCTTTTACTCTCCACTCTGCACCAATCATGTGTTGCCAATGAACCGTTCCGTATTTTGCTGTCAAATTGTCAATACTCTTGAGAGCTCATTATAAAACTGCTTTTTCCTATTAATCTTTTAGGAAAGTAGAACTTTGACTACTTAAATATTTTATTTATCGAACTATGCTCGAATTGATACTATAGTTTTTTTTTAGTTGATTTAGATAATAAGATGAAATAATTTATAAAAGTTGATAAAGAACCTCGTAGAATTGTGCCTCCATGGATCCCGCTTCAAATGAGGTGGGAAATCCTCATTTAAAATGTAGTTGAGATTGATTAGAGAAGTATTTTGTCTTAATTATTTCGAGGGGATGAAGAACATACACGTTTTATTAAATATGATTGCTTTCTAATAACTATTTGATGCATATTATTCAAAATGTGTACGAATCTTAATAACCTTAAATACAATTTTGATTTACATTTCAAGAAATTCAATAAGTAAAGTTACATGCTAAAATTATGATTGAAAAAAGGAGAAATAAATGAAAATAAAGGGACCAAATTAGTTACTTTTTAAAAGTACAGGGACCAAAATGACTCGAAGCCAAAAGTACAATGACTAAAATAGTATTTGAACCTATATAAAACTACCACTATAATTTCAACCTCCTCTAACAATTTTCTCACTAACTTTGTTTCCCAATATCTTTTAATGACTAATATATACTTGTTAACATATTATATAATTTAGGTTAAGTTATACAAACTACCCCTAAACTTAGGGATAAGTTTCAATTATGCCCCTAAATTTTAAAAAGTTTCATTTTAATCATTTGAAATTGTTCTAGAAAATGCCTTCAAAGAGTTTTTCCATTAAAATGAAGAACAGAAATTGATGCAACAATGATAGTAAAAATTAGAAGGTATACATAACATCATTTACAACTCAATTTCAACTATATAGAAGATTAAGATCATTTTTATCATTCATTTCAACTCAAAAGATATTGTTATCATCATTTACAACATCATTCACAAAATTAATTTTTTGCATATTAATTGTCACGTCCAATGTACATGAATGATGTTGTAAGTGATGTCATATATGTCTTCCAATTTTTAAACATTAACTCTTTTTTTTTTTTTTTGATAAAAAGAAAATTTATTAGACTTAAATCAAAGTCTCACTGGCTACGTAAGAAAGTTGCCCATATTGGGACTCATCTCATAAGAGGTTTAATAACCACCTAGAAAAATTAGAAACTCATAAACCCGCTTGTTTACAAACACTCAGTTTAGCTAATTCATGCGTTATTATGTTATTTGCTCTCGGGACATGTCAAAAAAAAATCTGCTAGAATGTCTTCTTGATCATCAAGATATTCATGAGTACCATGTGAGCCTCCTCAAGAATATTCTCATGACTATTTATTATGTTAATATGCAGCAAATTAGAATCTGAAAATACAGAAAGACACTGAGTCCCCACCGTTTAGCTAATTTATTCTAGTATTGCACAGGCCTCAACATCGGTTGATAGACTTCATAAAGGTTTAAAACCATACATCACCCCCAACACCTATTCACCCTGATCCCTAATAATTATTGTAAAACTCATTGTTCCACTATTTGTTGGGATTTATGTCATAAAGTCTCGTAATTAATGATTTATTTAATAATTAATAGTAATTTTGATTATTTTATTTACCATGTAATATTATCCATTATATAAAAAATTCAAGGTTATTAGTGTAATCTCGAACAATATGTGGTTGACATATTGAAGGATCATGTTCAAAAAATAACCTAAAGAGTCATAGTATATGGATAAGGTTGGGTGCTTTATCCTGGTAACACTATACATACAGCTCACTCTATAATAGTTACAAATGATTTAATCCAAATCGTTCATGTGGAGACATATGAGTGAGAGTATCTTATACAATGAGTTTGTATAAGACTGGACCACGAAATATTTAATCTCCCTTTATAAATCCGTTAATTGAGAAGATTAATATTTCATCAAAATGATCATATGCGACGATCTTAATCCTGAGTGAGTTATAAACTTTTGCTTGTGAAGGCTTGTCGTTTGATTTGCATGGGTGAAGGCTTGTTATTTGATTTTCATGGGTGAGAGTGGCTTTTGTAACTGATTAAATATGTCTACCATTTTGGGGACTTGACCAAATAGGAAGCTGGGAGCATAATTTCACAAGATGAAATTCACTCATTCCTTATAGGGTAAGTAGATGAGTAGTTCCCTTAAATATTGATTTCGAGACTTGAACAATGAGACCCTACCCTCTCACTGGCTCGAGAGTGACTTAGTTTATGGTTGGATCATAAACTAATTGTTCATTAGAGAATCAGTGATACTTAAGGTACAATATGTAATTACAGGGGTAAAACAAACATTTGACCCAGCTGTAATTACGAATAACTCATGAAGAATCGACTTGCATGTAGTGATTATCCATGGACACAACTTGTCCTATAATGCATAAGAGTGCAACTTTAGGTCTATAGTGGAGTGACCCTATAGTTAATGAATGAAAATTAATTAATTTAATTCTTTAATTTAATTAATTAACTTTGTATCATTGGAGTTTATAATTTGTAGGTCTATAAGGTCCCCTTGCTAGCTCATATGAACAAATAGGGATCAATTTTATTGAGAGAAAATTTTGAAATGTTCAAATTAAAATTTAGTATATTTGATATATTAAATGAGGGAAAACGTATTTAATGTATATGATACATTAAATATCAAAGAAAGTATTAATGTATTAAGATACATTAAAGAAAATATATTTATTAAATTTGAATTACATTCAAATTAGGAAATAGATGTAATAGGAGAATTTAAAAAGGTTTGAATATGATTCAAATTGGTTAGATAAATATATTTTAATATATTAGATATTAAAATATATTATTTAATTATTTGCCCTAGGCCACTATAAATAAGATCTTAAGGGTGAGCCATTGTGAGTATTTTTCATAAGAGACACATCTCCTCTACAAAGAATTATAGAATTCTCTATGAACTTCTCTTCTCTCATTTTCTTTCAAGAGACTCCAACAAGCTTTGATCATGTGTTCGAGTCATAGCTAGTAGGTTTTATGGAATTGGAGTTTCAACCTTGTTGGAGTTGGAGCAAGAAGATTAAAGATCTATTAGAAATATCTTCATATTTAAGTCAATATATGTTTTGCTTTGCCTAAATTATTTTTCCTTTAATTCTAAATAAAATCAAAGTCGATTCCAACGCTTCCACTGTAGGTTTAATTCAATTATTCCCTTCACTATTTTCATTACAAACCGCATCCACATATAAAGTACTCTCCCTCCACTAAGAATACTACTGTATGTCTGGCTAAGACTTCGATGCACAGGATTCATAATCATATTAGTCTTATAGTAATCATCAATATAATTATTAATCTATTAACACCACAAGCCTATATCTGGAATACCTTTATTATGAACTAATATGTTTCAATTTCAATATTCAATGGTTAAAATGAAACTTTTCAAAATCTAGGAGTATAATTGAAACCTACTCTAAAATTCAATGTTTTTTTGTTTAATTTAATCTATAATTTATGATGAAATAATGTTAAATATTTTGAAAATTTAATAACTTAAATTAATAAATGATAGAAGTACTACTATTGTCATATTGACGAATATACAAAAATTTAATACATTTATTTGTATTTAATTATTTTTATATTAAAATAATTTTAAATAAATATAAAATAAGAGGTTTCATGTAAAGAGATTCAATTCTAAATTGAGATTCTTTGACTAGACTCTCCAAAGTTAAGCACGACTCGACCTCACTTCATTACCATCTTTATAAAAGTAAGAATGGAGAAACCTAAACTTTATTGTGTTTTAGATAACTTTTGTCAATTGGACTACAATAGAACATTACCTTTAAAGATAAAAAATAAAAGTGAGTTGAAAAAAGAAATGTATATAATTCAAAAGTTAAACCACGCTTAAAAAGTTTGAGGGAAATAAAAAAAAACTTGAAAGATTCATTTGCACCACATTAAACAAATGTACCATGATTGCACTTTTAATCATTTGCACAATATTAACTTTTTAGATAATTTGAGTGGAGAAATTTTTCATGGTCGAATTTCAATGGCATTGGTAAATGAGGATTTAATCGATGATTTTTTAAAATAATAGACGAAAAATATTGAGATTCTGGATGGATTGAGAAGGTTTTCTCTTTTCTTTTTTAAATCATATTTTGGTACTTAAAGCCTTATATATATTTTCATCCCAGCAATAATACTTTTTAATTTCTACTTTAGCTTTCAAACTTTAAAAAAAAAAAAAAAAAAACTCATTTCAATAATTATCATCGAATTTCTATAGTCCATATAATTGTCATTAAACTTTCGTGTTTTATTTCATAAGTCATCTATTCTCAAATTTGATACCATATTTAATATTGTATGGAATAAAACCCAATTTCACATGATGTCACGTTGTTCAATTGTCAATACTACAACTATGTAAATATTAGAATTTTTGTTTCTTTTTAGTTTAACAAATATAGAGATAGAAAAGGATCGAACCTTCAACTTTAAAAAAAGTAAGTGTCTTATCCATTGAACTATATTTAAATTGACATTTGACATGTATTATCGATAATATGCTTTATATAGCAATTAAAATTTATGGAAAAACTCACTTTTTATTTTGAACTTAGTAAGGTGTATTAATTTTCGGTCTGAACTTTCACTTTTATCAAACTACACATTCACACTTTCTGATAAGTTTTCATTTAAAGAATTGTTTTTCTAAAAAAAAGTATTCTCCTGTACATTCAATGAATTATAATATGCATGTCCGGAATGAAATTTATAGATTTAAAAAAAAAAACTATATTCGAGTTGTTTTTTTTAAAAAAAATGTATGAATTTTGCTAAAATTATTTAATAGTCAATTTTGGACATTGATCAAACATAACTTTGTTCATGGCTTTTTTTATTGAAATTAGTATGCTTTTTGAGATTTTTACATTTTTACATTTTCTTTTTGGTTAAAATTAGCGTGTGAATTAGCAAAAATTGAATTGTTAGTAAAAAAAATGTATTACTGATCTAACTTTAGAATCGAACTATCTGATGAATTATTGTTTTATTATCAAAATAACAATTAAGCATAAGCGTCCATCTGAGGAAAGAAGAGGGCCCGTCTGTGGCTGTTGGGGCTCTGGTTTCTCTCGCAGAATCCATGAGCGCATAGGCAACCTTTGTGTTGGGCAGAAGCTTTCTTTCTAGTTTCCTTCGTCTGTGTGGCAGTTGGTTTAGCTCCGTATTCATGGAGACAACAAGCATAAACAAGCAGTTGGAAAAAATGAAGCTCACAGAAGAAGAAAAGGCTCGAGTAGTCGATATAGAAGATGACGAGCTGGAATCAACGGATAAAGAGCTACAGCAATTTGCCATCTGCAAAATCCTCTCATCAAAATACATAATCGGAGAAGTTTTTAAAACTATTATGCCAAGAATATGGAATCTGGAAGGAAGGGTTAAAATACAATCGGCAGGAAGGAATACTTTTCGGTGTACCTTTTGCAATAATAAAGAGAAAAAACGAATCATTGAAGAGGGACCATGGATTTTCGACAAAGGTCTTTTACTTTTCGAAGAACTGAAAGGGAACAGCCGTAGATCAGAGCTAGAGTTCAGGTACGCTACTTTCTGGGTCCATATTAGAGACTTACCTATGATTTGATATTGCCGGAAATGGGCAAAAGCAATCGGGAACTCAATTGGAACCTTTGTAGATGTGGATACTGATGATAATGGAGACTGTGAAGGAGATTCTCTGAGGATAAAAATCAAAGTTGATATTTATAAACCGCTGTGCCGAGGGACAAATCTAAAAATGGGATCGATGGCGGAAGAGGTTTGGTTTCCTTTAACATATGAAAAATTACCTGATTTTTGCTACAATTGCGGGAGATTGGGTCATATTTTCAAAGATTGTGAGAATAAAAATGAGAAGGAAGAAGAAGCCAGATTTGGGGAATGGTTAAGAGAAAATCCGATGCAGAAGGGAAGTCAAAAATTAAGGAAATGGGAGATAAGGAATATTGGCGAAAGGGGAAAAGAAAGGGGTCAAACTGTAGTAAAAATGTCCCAACAATCTAATTTGTCAGCTCCGGTGGTAGGAAAATTAGCAGAAGAAACACAGGAGAGACCTAACTGTCAGAAAGCTGCTATACCAATGGAGGCTGATCGAAAAAACTATGTGGGGAAGGAAGAGGCTCATCGGAACGCAGCACCGGTTGAGGAGGATCGAACTTTCCAAAATTACCAAATTCCAAGGCAAGATCATGACTGTTGTACAATCTCAGGAAATGACAAGCCGTCGAAAGATGGTAGGGAATTATTAGAAAACCAGTGTACGATGGAGGCTCTGGACAATAAAGGAAAAAATAAAGCCGTTAGAGAAAGAAAGGGGCCTACGGACAGATCTGAGATAGGGGTAAATACCAAATTGGGCCAAGATTCCCAGATTTCAAAGCCCAAGTCTGCAAAAACGAACATAGTGGAAATGAACCTAGTAGACCAAGATACTAGTGGAATGGGCCAGGGGTACCAAGATGTAAAGAACGTTAAAATGTGGAAAAGACTTGTAAGAAACACGGCGGGAGAGCACAGGCCAGAGGAAAGAGTCCATAAAGATCAAATTGGGGAAAAACGAAAGATGGAGATAGGAGGCAGTGACCAAGAAAGGAAAAAACAGCGACAAAACTACTCTGATGAACTCGGAGGGATATCGGCAGAGGCTGCAAGCCAGCCCTGCCGGAAACAATGAAAATCTTATGTTGGAACGTTCGGGGACTGGAGAACCCCTGAACGATCCAAAATTTGCGCCATTTGGTGCATAGCTTAAATCCTCAAATAGTGTTTCTGTCAGAAACTAAAGTGGCGGGTGATAAAGACCAATTTATAAAGTGTGGTTTAAATTTCGATTGTTCCTTTAAAGTTCCAAGTGAGAAAAGCAGTGGAGGTCTACTACTTTTTTGGAAGAGTAATATGGAGATAACGGTGCAGTCTTTTTCAAAAGGTCACATTGATGTGTTGGTTAAAGGTAATAGAAATTGTTGGAGATTTACGGGGTTCTATGGTAATCCAGTCAGTTCTCAGCGCAAGTTTTCGTGGAATCTTATAGAAAAACTTAATAATATTTCGAACCAGGTAGTAAACGTTCCTTGGATTATTGGAGGAGATTTCAATGAGGTTTTAGGGGTGGATGAGAAAAAAGGTGGGCCCTTAAAAGAACCGCGATTAATTAGTAATTTCTGTCAAGTTATCGATTGTTGTCATCTTATTGATCTGGGTTATAAGAGTGATAAATTTACGTGGAAGAGAGGGAAGGAAAATGACTCTCAAGTTAAAGAAAGGTTAGACAAATTCTTAGGTAATAGGGAGCTTCAGGGCTTGTTTAAAGACATCAGAGTGGAGCACCTCAATTACTTGGGGTCTGATCATAGACCTATAGTGGCCAATATGGTTGAATCAGAGGAGTCTTCGTTAAAGAGGAAAAAAACAAAGATTATCAGGTGTGAGGCTTCTTGGCTTAACTATGATGACTGTAAAAATATTGTGAGGGACTTTTGGAAGGAAAATGAGGGATGTGCTGGGAATTACAATAGAAAGGTCACTTCCTGCCTGAACTTAATGGCAGATTGGAATAAGAAAAGATTTGATGGGTCCATAAGAGGGGCTATCGACAGAAAGACAAAGGAGATCCGCACGATTGATAATGAGCTGGATTCAAACAGTGACAGTATTCTTAAATTAGAGAAAGATCTTGACATTCTGCTTGATGAGGAGGAAATTTATTGGAAGATTCGCTCAAGAGAAGATTGGCTCAACTGGGGAGACCGCAACACAAAATGGTTCCATGCAAAAGCTTCTCAGAGGAAAAAATGTAATGCTATAAAGGGGATATTCGATGTCAGTGGAGCTTGGACTGAGGATGAGGAGGAAATAGGATCAACAGCCTCAAATTATTTCATCTCTCTTTTTCGCTCGTCTTGCCCCAATATGGAAGCTATCAACAAAATAACAACTTGTGTGCCTTCTAGAATTACGGAAGATCAGAATAGGGAGTTGAATAGACCCTATATCAGAGAAGAAATTGAACGTGCTCTAAAAGACATGAATCCCACAAAAACTCCAGGCCCTGATGGGGCTCACGCGGGGTTCTTTCAAAAGTATTGGGACATATTAGGGGATGAAACTTCAAAAATTTGTCTCTCTATTCTGAATAATGGTGAAGATGTGGGACCTCTTAACAGCACTTGGATAGCCCTCATTCCTAAGATCACTAAGGTGGAGAGGATGGCGGACTTTAGACCCATTAGCCTCTGCAACGTGATTTACAAGATGATAGCAAAAGTTTTAGCCAATTGTTTGAAAAAGATCCTTGATTCGATTATCTCACCTACTCAGTCAGCTTTTGTGCCTGGAAGGCTCATCACTGATAACGTGGTGTTGGGGTTCGAATGTATTCATGCGATCAACAATCGTAAGAGAGGCAAGGAAGGTTTAATTGATTCTAAATTGGATATAAGCAAAGCCTATGACTGGGTAGAATGGGTCTTTATAAAGGAAATGATGTTAAAAATGGGCTTTGCAAGCAACTGGGTTAATAGGATAATGAACTGTATAAGCTCTGTCAGCTATGCAGTGCTAGTCAATGGTTCCCCCCATTTCACCTTTAAGCCTGAAAGAGGGTTAGGACAAAGGGATCCTCTGTCTCCTTACCTCTTTCTAATTTGTGCTGAGGGCTTCTCAGCTGCTAAAAATCGAGAGGAGAGTGTGTCCAACCTGGATGGTTTACGTATCAATAGGCTTTGCCCCTCTCTAACCCATCTTTTCTTTGCTGACGATAGCCTTCTTTTTTTCAAAGCCACGAGAAGGGATTGTGAATCAATCACTCGGTTATTAAGGAACTATGAGCAGGCTTCGGGCCAAACGATAAACTTAAGTAAGTCCGCTTTTATGGTTAGCAAAAATGTGGATAGACTTACAGCTGAGTTCTGTGGCAATATCCTTGGCATAAAACTCACAAACTCATTAGGCCATTACTTGGGGATGCCCTCTCAAACCGATCGAAACAAGAACAAAATTTTTTGGAAAATTAAAGATCGAGTCTGGAAGGTGCTTATGAATTGGAAAGAAAGGTTTTTTTCTTTAGGGGGCAAAGAAGTCCTCATAAAAGCCATTGCACAAGCCATCCCTACTTACACAATGAGTTGCTTCTGTCTCTCAAGGAAGATATGCAATGAGATAAATGGCATGTGCGCCCGGTTTTGGTGGGGTTCGAATCAATCAAGCCCTAAAGCCCACTGGATGAGCTGGAGTAGGATGTGTCAAAGTAAGGAAAATGGAAGTTTGGGGTTCAGAGACCTATTGTGTTTTAACCAAGCATTGTTAGCAAAACATACCTGGCGCATTTTAAGGAACCCTCAAAGTTTACTAGCAAAGACACTGCGAGGTCGCTACTTCAAGGATGGGGATTTCTTAAAAGCCCAAATAGGGAACAATCCTTCTCTTACCTGGCGCAGCATTCTGTGGGGAAGGGAGTTATTTAAAAAAGGCTATAGATGGAAGGTAGGGGATGGCAGACATATAAAAATTGATGAAGACCCTTGGTTAGATCGTGTGGGTAGTTCAATACCAGTAGGAGTGAAAGATTCCATGAAGGGAGGCTATGTCAAAAGACTAATCGATGAAAATGGGCTGTGGAAGGAAAATATTATAAGAGAAAATTTCTCTCTAGACGATGCTGAAGTCATCCTTAGCATTCCTATTGGAAGTCGAAGATCAAAGGATGAAATTATTTGGAACTTTGATAAAAAAGGAACGTTTTCGGTCAAGACAGCTTACCATTTAGCAAAAAATTTAACCAGTAAGGACAGGGCTTCAACCTCGGGTTCTGAGGACCAGAAAGTTAAGTGGAAAAGATTGTGGAAAATGAAGGAAAGGCCAAAGATTAAAATTTGTGTTTGGAAAATTATCCAAGACATCATTCCAACTCGGTTAAACATTATTAAAAAAGGGATTAACACTAATCCTTGCTGTCTTTTTTGCAGGAAGAAGATGGAGTCTACCTCGCATGTGTTTTGGGGTTGTAAGTTTTCAAAGGTAATTTGGCTGAATGTGTTACCTAACTTATAAGGTCTCTTTGATTCTTATAGGGAGGATTGGAAGCCAAAAACATGCTGGGACTGGATGATAGCACACTTAAATGATACAGAGCTTAAGGTTGCTGCTATTGTGATGTGGTGCATGTGGAATCATAGGAACTGGATTCTGACGACACAAAATTCCCCAAACAATCAGTTACTATACAGACAGATTGAAGCTTTTCACAAGAGAGATAGTACAAACCTCGAAAATCCTCTTCCACAAAGGACAGAGACCCAGTCGAGTCAAGACAGATGGAGACCTCCTTCTATTACCAGCTGGAAATTGAACTGTAATGCTGCATGGAATGCTGGTACAAGCAGGGGAGGAATCGGTTGGATCGTTCGTGACTCAATTGGGTCTTTGATATGTGCGGGAAGGAATCAAATCACTCAAAAATGGAGTATTAAATTATTGGAAATGAAGGCTATTCTCGAAGGGTTGAAAAACTTAAGGGAGCTGATCATGGGACCTTTACCTCAACTCTTGGTGGAATCAGATGCAGAAGAGGTAATCTCCCTCCTAAACATGCAAGCGGTGGACCTCACTGAGATCAGCAATATCATCGAGGAAATCAGAGAGCTGGCCTCACGGATGGGCGTGGTTTCGTTCTCAAAGTGCACAAGAGCTTCCAATTTGGCTGCTCACCAGTTGGCTAGATCAAATTTTTCATCCTCTCCTCTTTCGGCTACAGAGGCGATTTCGATTCCCTCTTCGGGGCTGATTGGGTTTTGTTGGAATTGCGAGGAGGTCGATGATCTGGATTCCGAAGTACGGAAGGCAGTTGCTAGCCTTAATTATGGTGGTTGTATTTGAACTTTCCTTATTTCTGTATTTCAAAAAAAAAAAAAAAAAAGCATAAGCGTCCATCTAATCTACCAACTCGATACATTTTGAATTCTTTTTATTGATTATTTAAAATTTGAGAATCTTTTCACAAAATCAATGTGCTTTATTGCTTTTCAGAAAGCTCCAACCTTTTTGGCATATCCTTAAAAAATAAAATAATTAAAACAAACTTCCGTTGTGTGGTTTTTCATTTTTTTCGAGAAGGGTGATTTCCTTAATTATATATTATAAATAATATTCATAAATATTGGTGTTCGATTTGCTAAATCTCACTTCTCCGCACGTGGGACACGACATGCAATATCGGAAAATTATAATAATTATTACAAAATTAATAATTTTCAGCTTATAGTGCTAAATTGGTCCGCGGCTTTTGTAATAATTATTTCCAAATAACATCATAGAATATGGGTTAAAGTATGAATTCAAACTTTAAAAAAGTTCAATTATACTCTTAAATTTTTAATTTTGATTTTAATAAGTGGAGCCTATGTAGAATACTGATATATAGGTTTATGTATTCCAAGCTAGGAGTTTGTTAACCTCACAAATTATATAAATTTAAATCTATGAAATTTGTATTGTTTACTAAATACCTTTAAAAAGAAAAACCAACATGAGCATAGTCAAATTTCAATTTTCAATTTAATAAGTTCATGATTGGTTTTAAAAAATAGTAATTTAATAAGCCAAAAATTTAATAGACACAAAGTTGAAAATTAAGACCATGTTTGATAACAATTTGATTTTTAGTTTTTTATTTTAAAAATTATGTTTTTTTTCTCATCATTTCTCTACATTAAATTTCATATTTCTTAAGAAAACATTTAAATTCTTAGCCAAAATTCAAAAAAAAATAATAATAATTTTTTGAAAGCTTTTTTTTTTTAGTTATCATAACTTGACTAAATTTTTAAAAACATATGCAAAAAGTAGATAACAAAACAAGAAAACTCATAAGTAGAAATAGTATTTATGAGCTTAATTTTAAAAAAAAAATCTAAAAAAAAATAAATGATTATTAAATCGAGTCTAAAAAAATTATTAGACATTTTTAAATTTTAAAAAATTACTACACACAAAATAAAACGTGGTCGGTTAAATACAACTTTCAATTTTCAAAGTTCTACGTATTTAACAAAAACAAAAACTTAAAAGAGGGGGAAAATGTGAAAAAGACGTTTTTACCTAGAAATGGGAATAGTCAAAAATATGGGGAGAGAAGGGCAGAGTGGTCAAAAAACCAGTGGTTTGATTTTGCTTTTAAAACACTCAACTTACAAATTTATTGGAAAGTGCTGAGGTTTTATTATATGTATTCATTATCGATGCAGACAAGACAAAAACTTCACTGTTAAAGCCGTGGAAATTCAGAGCTACGAGTTTACACGTCACCATCTCAAACCTTTGAATTTTATTATATTTTTTAAAACCAAACTCCCACCAATAAACTTCGTCGAAAATTCAACGGTCTGCTTTTCTCAGATTGGACTTTTTATATTAATATCGTAGATTTTAAATTTATTATAAAAATATTATATTTTCTAAACTATTTAAACTATTTAGTTTGGAAAATGCTAATATAAATAGTATGAAAAATACAAGATTTTTATAATAAATATGAATATCTACCATATTAATAAAAAAAGTCCTTCTCAGTTTCGGTGGGACACATTTTAATAAAATCATATATATAATATATATATCAATTTTTACTCCTAAACTTGTCAAGTTGTATTAATTTTTATCCTAAACTTTCAATTTCATCAAATTACACCTTAAACTTAGATAAATGTTGTAATTTTAACTTTATAAAGTGTGCAATTTAAACATTCTTATAAGTTTTCATTCAAATTATAGTTAAAAAAAAGTATTCTTATATGCTAAAAGTGAGAATATTTTAGAGAAAGGTGATATTAAAGCTAAATTTTTGTTAAATTTTGTGAATTTTAGCAAGATTGTTCAATGGTTAATTTATGAATTGATTAAACTTAATTTTGTACAAAACTTGATTGTATTGAAATTAGTGAGCTTATGGAGGTCATTTTTGTTGGGATTTATGCCTTAAAACCTCGTAATTAATGATTTATTTAATAATTAATAATGATTTTGATTATTTTATTTATAATATAATATTATCCATTATATGAAAAATTCAAGGTTATTAGTGTAATCTTGAACAGTATGTGGTTGACAAACGGGATGATTATGTTCAAGAAATAACCTAAAGGGTCATAATATATGGATAAAGTTGAGTGTCTTATCCTTGTAACATTATTGATACGACCCACTTTGTAATAGTTACAAACGATTTGATCCAAATCGTTCATATGGAGACATGTGAGTGAGAATATCTTATACAATGAGTTTGTGTCAGACTGGACCATGAAATATTTAATCTCTCTTTATAAATCCATTAATTGAGAAGATTCATATTTCATCAGGACGATCATATGCGACTTGATCTTAATCTTGAGTGAGTTATGAACTTCTACCTATGAGAGCTTGTCCTTTGATCTACATGGGTGATAGTGACTTTTGTAACCTATTCAATATGTTTACCATTTTGGGTACTTGACCAAATAGGGAGCTGGGAACATAATCTCACAAGATGAATTCACTCCTTCCCTTATAAGGTAAGTAGATGAGTATTTCCCTTAAGTGCTGATTTCGAGACTTGAACAATGGGGCCCCACCATCTCATTGGCCCGAGAGGGACTTAGTTTATGGTTAGATCATAAACAAATTGTTCATTAGATGATCAATGGTACTTAAGGTGCAAGATGTAATTATAGGGGTAAAACAGACTTTTCACCCGACTGTAATTACGAATAACTTGTGAAGGATCAGCTTGCATATAATTATTATAGACAGAACTTGTCATACAATGCATAAGAGTGCAACTCTAGGTCTATAGTTGAGTGACCAATAGTTAATGAATGAAAATTAATTAATTAAAGAGTTTAATTAATTGATTTTGTATCATTGAAGCTTATAATCTGTAGTTCCATAAGGTCCTCTTGCAAGCTCATATACACAAATATTGATCAATTTCGCTGAGAGAAATTTTGAAATGTTCGAATTAAATTAATATATTTGATATATTAAATGAGAAAAAAAAAACATATTTATTGTATATGATGCATTAAATATTAAAGAAATTATTAATGTATTATGATACATTAAAGAAAAGATATTTATTAAATTTGAATTAGATTCAAATAAAGAAAATAGATGTCATAGGAGAATTTGGAAAGGTTTGAATATGATTCAAATTGATTAGATAAATATATTTTAATATATTAGATATTAAAATATATTATTTAATTATTTTCCCTAGGCCACTATATATAGGGCCCTAGGAATGAGCCATTTGTGTACTTCTTGACAAGAGAAAAAACTCTTGAAATTCTCCTCTCATTCCCTCTCTCTATTTTCAAGAAAGGTTCCCACAAACCTCTTTGTTCCTTTGTTCGAGTCATAGCAAGGAAGACTTTGTGAAAATTTTGAAGTTCAACCTCATTAGAGTTGAAGTACAAGGAGAAAAAGTAAAGAACATTCAGAACTTTCTCCATATTTTACTCAAGTTATGTTTTTCTTAGTCTAAAATTATTTTTCGTTTAATTCTAAAATAAAATCAAAGTCAATTGCAACGCTTCCGCTATGAGTTTATAATTTGATTATTCCCTACAGTTTTTACATTGTTTTTTGTTTAAATTAGTTCGTGAATTAGTGGAAATTTACTAATGAGTAAAAATTGCAATAATTGTCTAAGTTTATGGTCCAATTTGATGGAATTGAAAATTTATGGTTAAAATTGATGCAACTTGACAAGTTTATGGGTAAAAATTGAATTTTTTCCAAAAAAATCACACTCTCAAATTTCAATTTGTATGAATTAGCTCTCTAAACTTACAAAATTATTGCAATTAAACCCTAAATATTTCAAATTGCACAATCCACATATGAACTATAAGCATTGTTCCAACCAAACTCTCAAATTATAAGATTCTTTACATCAAATTTTTTTTTTTCTTAAATAGAGATAACAACTCAACATCAAATCAAAATTTTTTAAGGGTTAATATTATAGTTTTCAAATTTTATAGAGTAAGAAAAATGAGGTTACATTGTGACGATTATATAATTTAAGAAATTAATTGTAATAATTATTATAGTTGAGTGATGGTTTGTACACTTTACCATATTTAAGGATTTAATTATAAAATTCATAAATTCATAAATTTAGAGGGTAATCTAACAAATTGGAAGTTGAGTGCATGATTATATAACAATACTTATATGGTTCAATGGTGATTTTTTGCGATCTTTTCTAAAAACAAATATCCTAAATTTTAAAATAAATGTTATATTAAATTATAATTTATATTTGTCTGATTGTCTATAACACTACATTAATTTAGATGAAATTTATTCAACAAAGAATGTTGTGTTTGCTAAATGATGAGATTTGAGAAAATATATTCAATTTCAGAAATTTGTTCTATAAAATATAGTTTGAAAATGATGGTTTTTTCCTTTTAAAAATGAATTGACTGATGACTTTTAAAAGACAACATTATCATCATGTCTAGGCAATCTCTTCCATGTATTTCTTATCTCCAAGATTTCTTTTTTATACGCAATGATCTAATTTATTTATGAATTTGAGACTGCCCACATGCTCATCTAGATGGTTTAAAGACAAAACAATTAAATTTTTTTTGGAAGACATTATGCATTCATTGTTAGAGCACTTCCATAATTGAGCTAGCGTGACTATCGCTTGATTAAAAAAGATTCTTTCAGTACTGGCTTTTACTCAACATAAGTCTGTCTCAAAGTTTCTTCACTTAAACATGTCCGACAAACAACTACCTTGCATTAACAACCACACAATACTCTACACAACTATTGCAATTGAGGTAACATGTTGCCTGTATAACCAGATAAGAAATTAAGGAGAGAGCTGATTCAAGATCCTCTTTAGCCACAAATTTCTTTTCTCCTTTATTTCCATTTTCTAATTCAAGAGTTTTTTCCTTCGTTGATATAAAAAGAGATCCTTTTTTCTTTCCAATTAGTTTTTTATTTTTACTAAAAATTTCATTTCCATTTAAATTTAAAAGAAGTGATTAGGCTTGACTCGGTCAACTAAGAATCCCTCATTTTAACAATGACGAATTAACTCCAATTTAACTAGACTAATTTATACAATACTTTAGACGTCTTTAAACTTCAAACTCTATAAATAATGCTTCATTTCTAGAATTCAAGTACGCTTCTACACATATGCAAAAATATTTGTGTATCGATCATTTATCTACTATGTCATAAACTACTCCTTCAAACACTAACTTGAACACCAAAACTTTCTCAATTGATACCATTCTCATTTCTCTAACCTCATAGTAGACTTTTACTTCATCTTCCATTTCTTAACAATTTATAATATCACATGAATAATTTTTAACTATCTTTTCCTTCTTGAAAAGAAAAATTATTATTTTTGAGTTCAACAACATTTGAGGGTGGGAAAATTTGAACCTCAAACCTTTTGGTCGATGGTACATGCCAATTACTGCTGAACTATGCTCACTTTTGGCAAGAAAAATTAAAATATATGTAAATATTAGGGATCTTTAAATAATGTTCCATTTCTAGAATTCAAGTACAATTGCACATGCACAAAAGAGCTCGCTTGAACGTTCATTTACTCTTATCATAATCACTCGAAATACTAGAGACATATTTAATAATGATTTTAGAATAAGTGTTTTTAACTCAAGTGATTTAATTATAATTACTTTGTATAAAATTTTAATTATAAATCATTTTAATGTTTGATTTCACACTTTTAAAAGTGGTTTTAATTTAATTAAAAGTATTTTTGGATAATCATTTTGAGAGAGAAAAAATTAAGAGAGTGGTAGAAAACGATTTAAGAGGAAAAAATAGAGAGTTAAAAGAGAAAAGTTTTAGAGAGAGAAAAAATAATGGGTGAGAGGTACAACCCTTTAGGTAGAGATATTTTAGAAAAAACTTAAAAGAGAGTACGAAAATTGAAATAGAGAAATAAATTTAGGAAGATAGAGAGAGAAAAAAAAAAGTGAGAAAGAAATGGACAAAAATTTAGAAAGAACAAAACTTAGAAATAAGCGTAAAAATTAGAGATAAATACAGTTAGAGAGAGAGGAAAACAAAGGTTTTTTAGGGAAAAATTAATCATTTTCAAAACTTCGAAAGTGAAATTAAATGATTTTTTTAATACTTAAAATAGTAGTCATTTTAAAAATAAAATCTCTGACAAAAATGACTTAATAACCATCTCAAGTGATTGCCCCAAAATCATTGAAGTTTGTGTATTTTTAAAATCACTTGTCTATCGTTCTGAAGCTTGCACTTTAAAATAGAAGTGATTTTGCCACCCAAACATATCCTAAACCTAAACCCCAAAACATCTAAGCCCAGTACCATTCCAATTGCCCCAACTTGACACTAAACATTTACTCTTCTCATCGTACCATTTCAAAAAAGTACTTTTTATAGTTTAACCATTGTGGAGGTAGAAAATAAAATCATCGAACTTTAAAATAATAACAGATAGCTCATCCATTGAGTTATGCTCAAATTAACATTGCAAAACAAAATTTAATAACATATAAGAATAATTTTAAACTAAACTATTCATGTAACACATTAGGATTACTTAGGGATAAAATATTAACAAACAATCAATATCACCTCTCACACACCACCCAAAACCCGAGTTCAAAAAAGGACAAAGACAAATACTTCACTACTAACCAACGAAATTTTCTACTTCTCACCACTAAATTTTTTTAGGTTAAATTGTAAATTTAGTCCTCAAATTTTGAAAAAGTTAGAATTTAATCTCTATGATTTTAAATGTTAAACTAGTCTATATAGTTTGATAAAATCCTCATAAATAGTTCATTTGTAGAGACTATTTTTTATAATTTTCTCAAATCATGGGACTATTTATAAAGTTTTATCAAACTATAAAAATTAAATTTTACTTTTTAAAATTATAAAAATTAAATTCTAATTTTTTTTTTTCTAAATTATATGGACTAAATTTATAATTCAACCGTATCGAACGGCGTGACTTTTTTTCAAAAGAAAAATAAACCCTGGCAAAAAACTTTAGTAGCGTGGCGACGAGCGGAAAAGTATTTTCCAAAAGATAATACAATTACCCAACAAGTCAAAATCGCCCAATTTGCTAATTTCCAAATGGACTCGTTTCCCTTGGCTCAATCTTCCTCATCTGGACCCCATTGGCCGGTGACTCATCTTCATCATGGTACACGTAAGCAAATCCACCGTGCCTCGTCATATCCATTCCGGCCATCTCATCCTCCGACGAGATTCTCAGTAGCTTCAGCTTATGAAGCCCAAAAAACAACGGCCCCATTGTGACGCTAACCCATCCAATAATCACCAAAATCTGTATCACATGCGCCGCCAGCAACTTCCCTCCGCCACCCATAAACAGCCCGTGCGGCCGCCCTATCTCTCCGCCGTACACCTCGTTCACATATTCCTTCGTCGCGAACAACGCCGTGAAAATTATCCCCCACGCCCCACACCCGCCGTGCAGTTGCGCTGCCTCTAATGGGTCGTCGAATTTCACCTTCTCCGCCAGTTTGTTGCAGCTGATTAGAACCACCGCCGCCACAAACCCACATATCACCGCCGCCCACGGCTCCACCACTGAGCAGCCGGAGGTTATGGCGGCAAAGCCGCCGAGTAATCCGTTGCAGACGTCGGTGACGTTCCAGTGGCCCGAGAGAATCCTTTTTCCGAAAAGGGTAGTCAGCGCCGCCGTGCAACCTGCGAGGGTGGTTGTCACGGCGGTCCGGCCGACGGCGCTCCACTGTCCGTAGAAATCACCCACACTGTACGGGACTAGGATTTTGGTGAATGAACCGGGGTTGAACCCGTACCAACCGAACCAAAGCATGAAGGTACCCAGAACGACTAACGTAGCGCTATGGCCTCGAAGTGCAACGGATCGGCCGGTTCTGTCGAACCGTCCGATTCTTGGACCTTCGATTAAAGCGCCCCAAAGTCCAGCGATTCCACCGACCATGTGAACCACGCCCGAACCGGCGAAATCGATGACTCCGGTTCCGAATAAGAGATCGCCATTGGACCGGGACGGGCTGGCCCAACCGTCCGGGGACCAGAACCAGTGGGATACAACCGGGTAAACAAAACCGGTCAAAACAGAGGAGTAGATCAAATAGGCAACGAATTGGGTCCGCTCGGCAATTGAACCGCTGGTGATGCCGGCGGCGGCGATAGCGAAAGCCCATTGGTAGAGGAAGAAGCTGTAATCGGTGGGGGTGGGGGTGGCGCCGGAGGGGATCGACTTGAGGCCGAAGAAATGGCGGCCGATGAAGGCGTTGGAGGGGGTGCCGAAGGCGAAGGCGAAGCCGAAGAGGTAGTAGAAGAGGCCACCGGCAGCGGCGTCGAGGACGTTGGTGAGCATGATGTTCATGGTGTTTTTAGCCCGGACGGAGCCAGCGCAGAGCATGGCGAAGCCGAGTTGCATCGAGAAGACGAGGTAGGCGGAGAAGAGGAGGTAGACGGTGTCGACGGCGAATTTGGTGTCGGAGAAGTTGGTGGTGGAGGTGGAAAATTGGTCGCAGATGAAGGAGGCGGCGGCGGAGGGGTTGGTGACATTGGGGCCTAGGAGCTGGGCCAGAGTCAGTGAGCAATTTGAAGCCGCCATTGTTGAAAACTGAAAACAGAGGAAGAAAGTCTCCCTGCTGGAGAGAAACAGAGCGTGGGATTATTTACGTGTGGCTGTGGGCGTGGCGTTTATATAGAAGGATGGTGGTGCCATTATTATTATTATTTTGAATGATTTCTACCCACGAGTTAAACTTCGGTCTATATTTAATGCTTGTATTAAAAGTTTTCAATAGGTTTCTAAGGCCTCTTTTTTATAATCATTTAACTTTTTATTTTTTATTTTTAAAAATAATATTTATAAATTCTACTTCTATCTACTGCTGTTTTCTTTATTTTGTTATTTACTTACTTTTTACTTATGTTTTCAAAATTCAAGCTAATTTTTTAAAACTAAAAAAATAGTCTTTAAAAACTTATTTTTGTTTTTTAAATTTAACTAAGAATTCATATGTTTTCTTAGAAAAGATAAACAATAGTAGAGAGATTATAAAAACAAGCACAATTTTTAAAAACTAAAAATCAAATGATTATTAAATGAGACCTAAACTTTTGAAGATGAGTTTATTTGGGTCATGTACGATTAAAAAAAGTTATAATTAGTTCGTGCACTTTCAATTTTATGTTTAATAGGTCATTCACATTCAAAATTGTTACCTCGTGAAATGAACAAGTATTGAAATTAAGATTCTGTGTGTCGTGTATAGTAAATGTAATGTACATCGTAAATTTCAAATTTTAACTAACATAGATATAGATATATATACTCTAATTTACAATCGAGAAATTAACATAGAAAAATAAATGTTAAATTATACAAAATACTCATGTACTTTGGGTAGGTTTCAATTATGCTCCTAGACTTTGAAAAGTTTTATTTTTATCCTTAAACTTTAAAATTTGTTCCATCGACATGTCTAACATTTCTACATGTCTATGGGTTTGACATCAATGTAAGAGGTGAATCGACATTTTTGTTATACTGTAAAAAAATTGATTAAACACTAAAAGGATAGCAAAAAAAAAAATCATTAATCTGAACATTATATTAATAATATACCTTTTAACCCATTTAAAAAATATATATAATGTTTATTTATTAATTTAAATATTTTTTTACATATTTTTAATTTTTATGATTTTTCAAAAATATTAATTGATATCGACATTTTATTGATATTTTTATCAACATGTCCATAAAACTGAGACCTGACATTTTCGTTGACATCGATATTTTAAACTTTAGTAACAATGTTAAAAAGCCACGTGTTCGAGTCTCACTCACCCACTTGTATAGAGTAACTAATTATATTTTATTCACTTTTTGGCCTTCCAAATTCCCATTTTGAAATTTCATTACTTTTCTTCAATGTATTAAATTTTCATCGACATGTCGACATTTCCATCGAAATTTCCACATGTCCATGGGTTCGACATCGACATAAAGGGGGAATCGACATTTCCATTATACCGTACAAAATTGACGAAATATTAAAAAAATAGCAAGAAAATGTAACTTAATATGAATATAAGAATGTAACAAGTATTTTAACTCATTTAAAAAGTGTAAAATGTTCATTTATTAATTTAAATATTTTTTTTGCATTTTTTGTTTTTAAAATTTTTCCAGAAATATCCATCGACATCGACATTTTATCGATATTTCCATCGACATTTTCATAAAATTGAGACTTCGACATTTTCCGTCGACATCGACATTTTAAACCTTGCTTTTCTCGACAACTCTTCGTATTCCTTAATCCCACCTTTCTAGTTTTCCTTTTCTTTATCTTTACTTTTCCCTTGTTTTCATTTTTTTTTTTGCCTTTTCCCTGCATTTCTTTCTACCTCACACAATACAAATACAACTCATGTATCATATGAGTTTAATAACATTGTTCACGTTAACTCTATTAATGTAATGTTTTTCGTGAGACATATTGGGCTATATCGTTTAAAGATTGAGTGGTAAGTTAATTTCAAGTAGGTTTGAAAGTTCGGTTTGCATACTAGTTAAACTATAGAGTAAATACGATAATCTATAAGACACAAAATTTAAAGTTTAAAAACTTATTTGACATTTTGTTAAATTTTAAGGACATATTAGACATAACATTGAAAGGTAAAGAGAGACCTATTAGACACTTTTTAATTTGTGAGTTCAAAAATTTGTTACACAACTTCATAAAAGTTTAAGAACTGAATTTGTGAGACTTTTTTGTATTAATGTATTTAACTCTAAAAAAATAAAGAGTGTGAGACTATTTTATTTATTTGAATTCGCTTAAATTTGGAAAAGAATTTCTCTTTTTACTCTAAGTATATGCAGATTGACTTTAATTTTAAACTTTGTTAAGGTGTTATTACCTCCAAGTTTGTAATGTGTTATATCATTATTTAAAAAATTATTTTTTCTTTTTCAAATTTTAAATGATGAAATTAACACCCTTTGTGTTAGCGGTAAGTGTTCTTGTAGCTAAAGAAGGCTATTTAATGTGAATTAATTCTTTTCTAGCTGTGTTGGATGTTATTTAGCTAGTTTCAAACATTTTGTTGTTGAACTTAATGATAATGTTCGTTCTTTTTTCCTTAAACCCTCACTTTAGAAAAATTATATTTGAGAAGGTTGGTACCATGTGATAGTTTTATGCCGTTAAATATGAGATAAATTAACAAATATATTTTAACCATATGTTCGAGAGTTTAGAGGGAGGTAGCCACAATGTAGCTGCCATAATGTTCCCCCAAGTTTATTTTTCTTGTTTTTGCTTTTATTTTCTTCACAAGCTTTAATTTTTCACTTAATTTGTTTATCTCCATGATTGTTTCTAGTTTGTTGTCTAATAATCCTCTAATTTTTTTTAATAGTGCTAGATCTCAAGCTGAGAAATCTCTTTTAATTTTTTTTCCCTCTAAAACTGATATAATATTCAGGAATTGCAAGATTTCCCAATATATTAAAATTTTCTGGAAATTTAATTAAGTCAAAAGTCAAAACCTACCTGCAATGTCTCATCTAATAAAATACCAAAGGCTAAATATTCACAGATTCGCGAGTCTTAGTCTCTCTCCATATTTAAAATGTATTTTTATATCCTAAAATTATCGGCTGCAAGAAATCAACTCATTAATTTTGATTTTTTTTGGTTAATCTATAACTCATAGTCGTCATTACAACTCTGCAATAAATTTTAACTTTTATTTGTGATTTAAAAATAAAAGTAAAAGGTCATCTTTCTTTTTTTTGGAATGACATCAATCAACAATTCATTAAAAAATTGTAATCTCTATTTAGAATAAAAAGATAAATAATTACATATTTCGACGAAAGGATAATTATGAAAATAAGTCTACGATATAAATAATTTATCAAAGTCTCTCAACATCTCAAGTTCAGGGTATTAAATTTTCGTCGACATGTCGACATTTCTATCGAAATTTCCACATGTCCATGGGTTTGACATCAACATAAGGGAGGAATCGACATTTCCACTATACCGTACAAAATTGACGAAATATTAAAAAAAATAGCAAGAAAATGTAACTTAAGGTGAATGTAATAATGTAACAAGTATTTTAACTCATTTAAAAAGTGTAAAATGTTCATTTATTAATTTTATTTTTTTTTTGAATTTTTTGTTTTTAAATTTTTTTCACAAATATCCATCAACATCGATATTTTATCGATATTTTCATAAAATTGAGACTTCGACATTTTCGTCGACATCGACATTTTAAACTTTGCTCAAGTCTCAATCTCAAATATTTATATTTAGAGAAAACCAAACAATGAATATAATTTTGTTCGATAAATTGGAATATGAAGACAGGTTAGACGGGAAAAATAATATATAAAACTAGTGTGAAATAGTTCAGTAATTTGCAATTTAGACCTTGAAGTTTTGGCAATTGGGAGAAGTCAAATATTATTGTGATGTCGAAGGTTGAAGTCAATGGTCATGGCATCTTGTGGAGGTTTTGGAGTGTTCACATTTCACAATAAGGGTCCAATTGCAAAGAAGGTACAAAGAAAGTTGTACTTTTGACCAAGTGGGAAACAATTACATGGGTTTCAAAAAGGTTATTAAACAAGGTTGATTTTTTCTAAATTCAAAAGTTGTTGGGAGAATTTTAAGATGATATATTATTAAATTTCCTTACCAATGTGCAATAATAGTAATAAGAGCAAAAATTAATTTATACCCCTAAATTTTGGAGATTGTATCAATTAAAATTCTGAATTTTTGTAAGTATATTAATTTACACAATTCATTAACCTTCGGTTAAAAAATTGTTAGTTCACATGTAGATGACTTATAACTGTATCAATTTGCACTCTTAAACTTTTATAAGTGAATCGATTTAGACATTCCATTTGAAAATTGTTCATGCATCATTTTTTTGCTACTTTGGTAAGATTTTTGGAGAAAATCAATGTTATTTAGGTAAATTTGAGTTGATTTTAAATTGAAATCAAGTGAAAATAGTTTTAGAGACATATGTTCCATGAAAATGATAATATGTTTCTGCAACTTGGATGACATCGATTAATTCAAGTCTGAAAATTTCATGGTTGTATTTTTGTAATTTATTGTTGTATTATTTTTTAATTATTCTATAATTTGGGTATTGTTTTGTATTATGTGCTAACTTTTTTTTTAAATCTTTATAATTTAGAAAGGTAATCAAAGATACAACTATTTTTGTTGGCTTGTTTGAAAGTGAAACCAAATTAAATGAATGATAATGTTTTAAAAGACTAATTTATATCGAACTTCTATTTAGAACGTACAAATTAACTAAACTTTATGCATTTATTGAAGTGATTGTATTTATTTTTCTCTATTTAGCATGTGTTACGCCATTCCAATGCTAAACTTGTGATTTCCTTAATTCCAAGTAGATTTGTATTACAACTACCTTTTTTTTCACATTTTGTGAGCTACTTAAACTTCTTGTGTTATACTTCATCTTTTACACATTTTTTTATCACATGATTTAGCAATGGAATGCCAAAAAAAAAAAAAAAAGCTGAATAGAGAAAAATAAATAGAATCACATTAATAAAGGTAGAAAGTTCAGTTAATATGTACGTGCTAAACAAAAACTTGAGATAAATTAGTCTTTCACAACATTATTATTCATTTAACTTGGTTTCACTTTCAAACAAGCCAATAAAAAAATAGTTGCAGATTTGATTACCTTTCTAAATTATAAAGATTTAAAAAAAAGTTAGCATATAATGTAAAAAGTATCAAAATTATAGAATAATTAAAATATAATGTAACATAAATTACAAAAATACAACCATAAAATTTTCAAGCTTGAATTAGTCGATGTCATCCAAATTTCACAAATATTTTATCATTTTCATGGAACAAATGCCTTTAGAACTATTTTCACTTGATTCAATTTAAAATCAACTCAAATTTACCTAAATAACATTGTTTTTCTCCAAAAATCTTACCAAAGCAGCAAACAAAATGATGCATGAACAATTTTCAAATTGAGGGTCTAAATTGATACAATATAATTATAAATCTCCCATGTGTGAACTAATGATTTTCTAACATAAGGTAACAAATTAAGAGTGTAAAATGATATACTTATGAAAGTTCATATTTTTACTTGATACAACTCCTAAAGTTCAAGGGTATAATTAATTTTTGCCATAATAATAATAATATTGGCACGAACTCGAATACATTTGAGAATAATACTTGGTTGCATACTGGTGTGCATGAAGATTGACAACGAGAGAGAAAATATTTTTCACCTTCTTAGTTGTGCTTTCTCTCTCTTGTTGTCAACAATTTAATGGTGGTGTGCATAAAAATTCATGCATACCGATATGCAGCTAAGTATTATTCTACATTTGTAGACCTTTTATTATGATGATAGAATATTACAATAGAACTTTGAAGATTCTACTTTGATGATGAAGATATTGTATGAAAGATTTTGTATGATGATGAAGATAACAACAAAATGTTGTAGGTTATACTAATGGTAAAGATTACTAACAGAACCACCATAGGTTAACCTAATAGTTAATAAAAGTCAATGTAAATAATGAAATGCTTAAAAAGAATGAGTTCAAGTTATGATAGTCATCTATTTAACATTTAATACAGTATGAGTTTCCTTAACAACCAAATATATTATAGTTAGTTGATTGTCTCATGGACATAATCGAAATGTGCGCAAGTTGACTAAAACACTCACAAATATTTGTTTTAAAAAAGATAAAAGATAAAATATTTTTAAAACCCAAAAAAAAAAAAAAAAAAAAACATTTTCTCAAACTTGGGATTCGTTGAACAAACCCATGATTTTCAATAGTATCTCCAAATGCTTTTCTTAAACCAAAACTTTTTAAACGTGCAATTCAAATACAGATTTCTTAAACCTTCCACTTAAGCCTCCGAACTTAAAATGTTGAACCTGTGTCCCAAATATGCCCTTTTACGTTGTGGCTACAATATTCCCACATAATTTATCTATAAAATAATATAGCTTAAAAGAGCTGGGACAAAAGAACCTGTGTGCCATGGCTTTTTATTGAAAATTTATTTACAGAAAATGTTATTTGAATTTGGTTTAGGGTCATATTAGGATGGGCCAATCTGAAAAATTGATTGGCAGCCGAACTCTGACTCGTGGGCCTAAGATTCGGTCCAGTCACAGCAAGCTTAACTTTCAAAAAGGGAAATTATGGCCAATGACTTAAAACATTAACACCGCAATGAAAAATGGCTAAAACGGTTTTATATTTGGAGATATAGCTACCGTTAATCTAGGTAAAGTTATAGATAATTGGTCATTCCAATTATGTCCCTAGTATATACTCTTATTTACCACTTTGCCAGCCCAACTGCCAGGATTCGTTTTGTTAAAAAGTTTAACATTGTTTTTCTCAGTTGCAGGATCTTAAATACACAAGATTTTCTCTTAATGAAGATAAGTTTTGGATTATAACCTTTTTTGAGGACAGGGATCTTGTGTGGATGTGGATGCTCGTTGGGATATCTAATGGGATCTACCATGATTGCTGCCTTGTTGTAGACGTTGAAAGTGTGGATACTAGTATACACAAGACGGTGCATGCCTGAATTCAATAAAAAAAATACTAGCAAACGGAAGGAGTTCAAGATGGTTGACTCTGGAAGTTTTGGTGCACTAACACAAGATATTTGCGGGCCAGAGAGGTGTGTTTTTGGATGTAAGGATGATTTGAAAAAAGAAGTACTATACGCTAGCATTAAAATGGAGCTTTCAGTTTAAAACATTAAGATCAAGCAAAAAAAAGTTCACTGTTGAGTGTATCGATCTCTCATGTATGTAGACTCAACAAGTAAGCAAGAATGAAGATGATGTCACTGAGGCGAATGTAGATTCAGCAAGTGTAAGCCAAAATGAACCAAACTGCGAAGAAAATGTCTAAAAAGGTATATGCTAGACAAGGTTTTTTTTTTTTTAAAAAAAAAAACTTATATATGTATATATATGTATTAAGTAGTATCTATGGTGTACATTGTTAAAAAAAGAGCATTCGCCCAAAAAAGGTGCTAAGGGAAAGGGAAAATGACCTCAAAGAAGAAGAATGCTGATGACTAAGTCGAGGTCAGGAAGATAATATTATGTAAATACTGCTAGTTATATTAATTTTTAAATGTACATCATGTATATACCTGTATAAACTTAAATCTGCGTATGAAAATGTGTTGATAAATTTGTATGCCCTTGCGTGCTGATGCATACACATGTTGGCCATACTGATGAATGTATACGTGTAAATACGAGTATAAACATGGTTAAGTACTGGTTAATGATTTGTTTGTATGATGTGAATTATTATTATTTAATTTAGTTAACTCCTTCACGCTTAATGGATACTTCCACATATTAACATTTTTTCAATCGGTGGAAAATGTATGATTCAGTATATACTCTAAGGTAGATACATTTATTTACATAATTCATCACTTTCTGTGTAATTTATGCATTTCTCTAGTTTTTCCTTAAGCAAAACTAAAAAGTTTCTCAACGATAGTCTTTTCTTATGCAAAATACAAATTTTGACGTTCTGTTTAAAGCATGTTAACTTAAGAGTTTAGATTTAAGTGAAGTTTGTTAATGGTTGTTGTGTAAAAATTTGATTTCCTTTCGTCCTTAGAATCTTCCTCATGTACAGGCTTTGAGTTAGTTGGCAAAAAAAGTAAAATATAGGAAAGGCATTTCTGTTCACCTCTAATTATAAGATCCTATTAATAATAAAGAAAAAAAAATAGGTTTAGACATTTTTCATAATGTCGATAAGTTTAATTATCTTTGAGTTGTCTGATCAATATTTAGTTATTCTTCCGGTTGCCCCTAAAGGGCCTATAGCCCAGCTCATAAACTTAGTTCCTTAAATCATTAGATTACTTTTTTAGGGAAAAATCAATTTCCACATTGAATCAATTTTTACCGTAAGCTTTCAATTTCATCAAACTAAACTCTAAATTTTAATATATATTGTAATTTTTACTCTATATTCAACTTCCATTAAATTCACTTCAAATTTTAACAAAATGCAAAGTAAAAACATCTTAGAACTTACTAATTTTAACAAAAATAACACAAAATTAAGTCTGATTAATGCACAAAATCAACGATAGAATAAAATTTTCAAAACTCTCAAATTTCAACAATAATCTAGCTCTAGTGTCTATTTTCTTTGAAGCATCATTAATTTCACACTGAACATATGTTTTATATTCATTAAATGCAACACTTATTTAAGTTGAAGGTTAAGATTGCAACACTTATCAAAGTTTAAGGTGCTATTTGATAAAATTAAAAATTTAAGGTGAAAATTGATACAACTTGCTAAATTTATGGTACAAATTTATTTTTAAAAATTTTCTATTTTTTAATATCATGTTGTTAGAGGTAGAACTTTTCAGTAAAAAAAAAATCAATTTTATGATTTTTTTAAACATTATAACTTGTAATAAAAAAATTCCTTTTTATCTTAAAATGAAAATGTTTTTATCATTTTCTCCAAACTCTTTTTATTACTTTATTATTTAATTCATGACGTTTTAAGAATAAAATAGATGTAAAAAAGTGAAGCAATAATACAAATTTGAAAAAAAGTTTTAAAACGCTTAAGTTTAAACTTTTTCTTTTTTAATAAATATTCAGCTAAAAAAATGATAACATGAAAGCTTTGTCCCTTTCATAAGTATCAGCTTGTGGCAACTTGCAATTGTTTCATTTCTTCATTTTTTTTAAATTTTTTTTTTAATACAATAAGGGTTGGGGGGATTCGAACCATAGACCTTGTGGTCGTTAACACATTCGATATGCCAGTTGAGCTATGCTATCTTTGGCAATTGTTTCATTTCTTCATTTTTTGATAATAATTGATGTTATTATTCTATATGATAATCATTAGAAGGGTTGAGCATCAAAATTAATTAATCGAGAGTCGAATATGAAACTAATTATTTTTTATTAAAAAGATCGATCTCATTTCTTTTATTCAATAATTGTATGTGGATTTACTAGAAAGAATTATGCAAATACATGAGAGTAATAGTATATCTTAGTTAGAACTGTTTTTTTTTTTTTTTTAAATTATCATGATACAATTAAGGTAAGCAATGGAATCTTATTTTAGTTTACGAAATTTCATGTTTATTCCATTTTTATCTTTAATTCTAAAACAATATTTTTCTTCCATTCTCAAAATTTGTATAAACATACCTAATTTGGTTAGTATTATTAATTTTGTTAGAGAAGTTATTTAATAAAGATGTGACAATAGATCATCTTTACATAATTAAATTTATAAAAGAAAATATAAAATTTATAATAATTAGAGATAAAGAAATTACACAGGCTGCGTAAGGATAGATTCAACATCAAGATAAAGGATAAGGATGCATTCCCTGTTGGATTTGGTAGTAAATTTGTGAAAGAAAGTATTGGTTTGAATTCCACAAATTTTAAAACGGTTGTTTAAATTACGAATTTGATGCCTAAAAATTAAATTTGTAATCTCTATGAAATTGAAGAGTGTAGGGCTATATGTGTGGTGCTAATTACTCATAATTATGTTGACTATTGGTTTTTTTGTATTATGTAACTGCTGTAAATAATCACATTGTAATTAATGTTATTTATAGAGTAGTTATTATTTGTCTCTTTTTTTTTTTGAGGAGTTGCAATTTGTATAGTTATAAATAGTAATTTGTTTCTTCATTTGCTTCATCCTATTTCGAGATTCCTCTTTTCTATTCTTCTTTTGATTTTGGTTTTGTTGAGAACAAGTATCTTAGAGTCCTATTAATTTTGGGTAGTTCGAGATTGCTTGTATCATGTTGAGACGATCGCTATAGTCTACTTGCAATCCGTGTAGAGGGAATAATTGTCTTCAGGACAACGCTTTATAAGCGTGTCTCTACGACTTATTGTCTTTATCACGATATCTTGAGGTTTTGTTCGTTTGTGGTTAGTGTTACTGTCAATCTAACAGTTTATAATCCTTGTAACTTCTATGCTTTTCTTCTGGTTCATTTCTAATTCTATAATATAATTGTTGTTATATACAGTGTCAGTTTGTTATTTATAATGTAATTGTTGTAGCCAATTGCATTTCTAATATGTTTGCTAATGTTACTCAATTCTTGTACACTACATATTTCCAACATTCCCTCCATAGAAATAAAATCATAAAGAATTTATGATGATCAAATGAAACAATAATAATAATAATAATAGAAATTATCATTTTACTTTATATCAAACAATTTAATTTTGCCCATTGTAGGGGATAAGTATTTAACTTTTAATATTTTAGTTGTATTTGTTTTATAAGTACTATAATGATAAATATGACGATTATATAAGTAGCACTTAATTATTTATTGACGTATATTGACTATTAAAAATCGTAAACGATTTATTAAAAATACACGAAGGCATCGTTTACTTACCCGTAATAACAATGAGCTGCAATTGTAATGAAAATTAATAGGAATGATACTTGGAGTTGGCTGAAATTGTAATCAGAATTCCACTGAGATTGTTTACTTACGTTCGAAATTGGAATGAAATATGTATGATTACCAGAATGTCCTTTTATATTTCTAATAAATTAAAATACAGTAACTCAAGAATATGCTACAAGACTTAAAATGATCGTTTTTATTTTTATTTACTTATTCAAATTTCTATACTTGAAAAAAAATTTAATACCTAAATTAAAAAAAAAACACATAGAATTTTAAAAAATAAAATAGTAATTGTCTTAAATTTCACTCATCTAATTTAAATTTCAATTTGGGTGTAATTTTTTTTTTTTTGAAAGCATGTAATCTTGATATAAGTACTTTTCAATGAAAAAAAAACCACTAAGATTTTCGATTGAGATTATGCTTTTGTTGAAAAACAAAATAAACGTTATATATTTAATTTAATAAAATAAATAACATTTCTTGTTCTCATTCTCGCAAATATGACAAAAAAAAGGCCAAAAATCATGGATTTGAAGACGAAAAAAGTAACTCTTAATCTAATACGAGAGAGAGAATCGGCTTCCAGTTCCAAATCCCCTTCTTCTTTGGCGCCGTTTCATCCAATTCTATTTCAATTTATGGATTTATGAAGAGGGTCAGTAAATCTGTGAGACTAGAAATTTACGGTGCATCAAATATAACTTTTTTCCATGGCCAAAACAATGGCCGGAAGTGTTCTTATTAGCCCTTTCTTTTTTGTGTCATTATTAGGCTTGTTTTGCCATGGCGTGGAAGAGATTTTTATAGAGATCGTTGTGTCATTAAAGAAACAAAACTAAATGAAAAATAGAAGATTGAGAAGGATTACAGAAGGAAAGTGGATGAGAATTTATTTTTAATAAAACCATAAAAATAATTATGTGCTTTAATACTTTTTATCAACATGAAAAAATTCCAAAAAAAAGAAGGAAGGAGAAGGAAGGGAAAGAAAGAAAAAAAAAACACTTTTAGTCCCTAAGGTTTGAGTTTGGTAGCATTTGAGTCCTGAGTTATGAAACTCAATAAATATAATTCTGAGTTTTGAATTTAGTTTCATTTTGGTCATTTCGTCCATTTTCCCGTTAATTACCATTTTTATTAAAATATATATATATATATATATATATATATATATATATATATATATATATATATATATATATATATATATATATATAATTTTTTCCCTATTTTTTAAAATTAAAATAACATTTTTTTAATTTCTTTTTCTTCTTCTTCCACCACAACCATCGTCGCCGACCACTACTGTCTATCGCTTGCCGCTAACCATCGCCACCACTTGTATTTTTTTTCATTTTCTTTCCTTCTTCTCCCTCTTTTCTTCTTCTCTTTTCTTTTGCTTTTTTTTCTTCACTTCTTCTTCCCTCCCCTAGTAATGTTGTTGCCTAGTTTGATTGATTGGAAGTTTTTCATAACTTTTTTAAAAAAAATATTTTACGATAGTTTAATTTCGTCAAATTTGGGTACATTAATATGATAATTTTGTATGTATATAGTTTATTATATATACCCAATATTTTTTTTGTCATACATATTTTCACAAATATTTCATTTATTACGATAATTATTTATGTATACATTTTGTTATATATACCTAATATTTTTTTTTCATACTGTATTCATTAAAATCTATCATTTTAGGTGGAAAATAATTAATTAGGCAAAAATAATAATTTGTGTGATTATGCAAAATATAATGTGTAATTAATATGAATAATCAAATTGGAGAATATTATTTTTAAATTAGATCTATAATAAATGTCAACATGAATTAAGTCTAATGGAGGCCAACATGAGCATATCTCAACTGACATGAAGTTTTTACTCTCGATTAAGAGATTAGAAGTTTAAATTCCTCACCCTACATGTTGAACTCCAAAAAAAATTAAGTCTAATGGAGAAAAAATCAACACAATAAATATCAAAAGAGAATATTAATGGAGGGTAATTTAGTAAGAATAATCTCCAAACTTTTTTGAAAGACTAAATAAGAAAATATTCATAAATATGAACATTTATGAAATATGGGTCTATAAAAAGACTCATTTATGTTGTTATCCTAAATGATACTTTTGTAGAGTTCATAGATTAAAATAGACATTTTGAAAGTTTAGAGATTGAAATGAGATTTAAACCTTCTATTTACCTTTAAACTCATGGTAGTTGACCTATAGTTTGGTTAAACAATAATAAAACTCTTTTTCAGATTTGCAAAAATAGCTTATTTTGTAGAATTTCATTTTGTTTCTTGTTTTTTTTTTTTTCTTTTTGAATCAAAAATTTGATTTTGTTGGTATTTACAAAGAATCTAAAATAATTTATAACTTGTAGGTCCACACCAAATCAGCAATGAGAGAATGAGATTCACCTAATATAGGTAAGGAATCTGGTTTCAAATCCTAAATTTGTGGACCTTTTTTTAAATTAAAAAAAAAAACTATACTTTTTCAATGACTCATATATTTAATTTGAAGAGATTCTCATTTCAAATCTTAATAAATAAAATGAATTGTATTGCATTTTTTTTGGGTTTAAAATCCTATTTTAGTATCTGACTTGTCAAATTTAATAATTTTGATGCTTAAAAAAAGTTCAAAATGTATAATTTTAGTTCATTCTTTAAAACTATAAAAATTTTGGTCTTTAGTGTCAATATCTGCCTAATACTTTTTTTTTTGTAAAGCCCATTTCTACCTGTTATGGGTAAAATTGGATTAACAAGAATGGGCTGACCAAAGGGCTGCAACGAAGGGTCAAACAAGGAAAGAGGCCCAATACGAAGTCAAAACGGACCGAAACCGACGGTGGACTGACCCAGAATGAGTGGGAGAAGAAATGGGCTTGGGCCGAAGCCCAAGCCCGTGGTCGGCTCGGCCGAGGCCGACCAGTTTGGCAAGGCCCACTTTTGGGCCTTGCCTCGGTCCCTTATGGCTCGTGTGCCCTCGGTTCAGCCCAATTGGACTTTTCCTTTCTCCATTCGAAGACGGAAACCCACGAAAAAACCCTAGGAAGGAAGCTATTTAAGCTCTCCCTCAGGGGGAGAGCAGGGTAAGTTCATTCCAGCTTACAACACCCTCCTACAACTCCAAAATTCTCTCAAACTCTCTTTGACTTAAGCATCGGAGCCTGTGTGGCCTACACCACACCGGTGTCCAGGTTTTTCTTGTCTTGCAGGCCGCGTTCTTCCCCCAAGAATACAAATTCACCGTCGTTGTCACGTGGAGGTCAGGTGATATTTCTCCTGTCCAAAATTTGGCAACAACAGTTGGCGCCGTCTGTGGGGAACGACAACGCTTGCTGGAAAAACCTTGTGCCTAAATCAATCCTACGAGAAGATGAGCAGATTGCAGGAAAGAAAGCGCTGGAACGAGAAAGAAGACGATTCTGATCAGGACCGTCGCTTGCAACAAATGCAAACTGACAGGCCTCATCGACCTCACACCGAGGTCGAAACCGACCAGAAAAAAACCGAGGCCGATCAGAAGGAGGCCGAGGCCGACCAGATTGTTCAAGCTACATGGCAGCGAGGACCCGAAGGATCGCATGAAGAAGTTGGCCTGTGCTTGTTGGTCGAGGTCGACCATAAAAAGGCCGAGGCCGACCAGAAGGAAGCCGAGGCCGACCAGATCGTTCAAGCTACATGGCAGCGCATGCCTGAAGGATTACGAGGAGAAGCGACAAAGAAGGCGGCTGACCAGCTCCTTGCCCTCGAGGAGATTGAGGTCGACCAGAGAGGGCAACCAGCCGAAGAACTAGAATCTGTCCCGCTCACATCAGAGGATAGGCGAATAAACATTGGAACAAACCTAGGGGCTGAACAGAGAGAAAAACTGATCAGTTTCCTTAGAAACAACGCAGATTTATTCGCCTGGTCTCATGAAGATATGCCGGGAATAGATCCCGACGTTATGGTACATCGATTGAACGTGGACAGAGATTTCAAGCCCGTAAAACAGAAGCGACGTGCATTTAATCAGGAGCGGAATGAGATCATAGCCAGCCAAGTAGATGATTTACTAAAAGCCAATTTCATTAGGGAAGTCCATTATCCTCAATGGCTATCCAATGTGGTTTTAGTAAAAAAGTCTAATGGCAAATGGCGCATGTGTATCGACTTCACTGATCTAAATAAGGCATGTCCTAAGGACAGTTACCCTTTGCCTATGATAGATCAGTTAGTAGATGCAACAGCGGGCCATGAGTTATTAAGCTTCATGGATGCCTACTCTGGATACAATCAAATTAAGATGTATGGACCTGATCAAGAAAAGACCTCTTTCATTACTGATAGGGGGCTTTACTGTTACAAAGTCATGCCATTTGGTCTCAAGAATGCAGGAGCAACCTACCAAAGAATGGTAAATCGAATGTTTGCCCCGTTGCTGGGAAAGAATATGGAGGTGTACGTGGATGATATGCTAGTAAAAAGCATTAAAGCACATCAACATGAAACTGACCTCCATGAAGCATTCCAAATACTTCGAAAGTACAAGATGAAACTGAATCCAAGCAAATGTGCTTTTGGAGTAACATCAGGAAAATTCCTCGGATTCATGGTACACCAAAGAGGAATTGAGGCAAATCCTGACAAGATAAAGGCCATCATAGAGATGTCCTCTCCAACCAATCTCAAGCAACTTCAGAGTCTCAATGGGAGAATTGCAGCACTGAACAGGTTCGTTAGTAGAGCAACTGACAGATGCCAACCTTTCTTTAAAATCCTGAAGAAAGGTCTTCAATTTGAATGGTCTAAAAAGTGTGAACAAGCTTTTCAAGAATTGAAGGTTTATCTAAGTTCAGCTCCCCTCCTAGCCAAACCAATTAAGGGAGATGAGTTGTTACTTTATGTAGCAGCTTCTAACACCGCTGTAAGTTCTGCATTAATCAAAGAAGAGAATGGTCACCAAAGACCAGTCTACTACACGAGCAGAGCAATGGTGGGGGCTGAAACTAGATACCCTCAAGTAGAAAAGCTTGCACTTGCTTTAGTTACCTCAGCTAGAATATTACGCCCTTACTTCCAAGCATACAAAGTCACTGTTCTCACAAACTTCCCTTTCAAGCAAGTGCTGCAAAAGCCAGAAGCTTCAGGACGTCTCATGAAGTGGGCAGTGGAGCTTAGTGAATACGATATTCATTACAAACCGAGGACATCGATCAAAGGACAAGCAGTGGCGGATTTCATTGCTGAGCTCACTCCACTACGAGCCAAGGCCGACCAGACAGGGGCCGAGGCCGACCACGCAAAGGCCGAGGCCGACCACCTTCAATGCATAATGAAGGTGGAGGTGTCTCATCCAGAAGATCCTAATCTTCCCTGGAAACTCTTTGTTGATGGATCGTCCAACGTCAAAGGATGCGGAGCAGGAATTCTACTTGAATCTCCCGAAGGAGAAAGGTATGAATATGCTCTCAGATTCAACTTTAGAACCTCAAATAATGAGGCAGAATACGAAGCACTCGTAGCCGGATTAAAAGTTGCCAGGGGAATAGGGATCTCCAATCTCTTAGTCCTGAGTGATTCTCAATTGATAGTGAAGCAAGTAACCGAAGAATATCAAGCTAAAGAGCAGAGGATGGCAAAGTATTTGTCAAAGGTCAAGGAATTGCTTACATCATTCCCCAAACATGAGTTTAGGCAAATTCCAAGATCACAAAACACCAATGCTGATTCCTTAGCTCGATTAGCAGCTGCCTATGAAACTGAACTGAGTAGAACAGTTCCAGTCGAAATCCTATTTGAACCAACCATAAGCAGAGAAGAAATACTGAAAACTGATATAACGGTTTCCAGAGACGAAGAAGCCAAAACTAGGGACGAGCCAACTCAGGCCGCGGACAATTTGGCCGAGGCCGAGGACATTATGGCCTAGGCCGAGGACGAGAAGGCCGAGGCCGAGGCCGAGAAAGACCTTTCCTGGATAGATCCCATATTAGAATACTTGAAAAAGGGAAAATTGCCCTCAGAAAGAGTAGAAGCCAAACGGATACAGAGGCGATCAGCTCATTACCTACTCAGAAAAGGTAAACTCTATAAGAGAGGTTATTCAATGCCACTACTAAGGTGCCTCACACCTATTGAGGCGGAATATGTGATGAAAGAAATCCATGAAGGAATATGTGGCAACCATTCCGGAGGAAGATCCTTATGTCATAAGATTGTAAGACAAGGATATTATTGGCCAACGATGCTCCAAGATGCTCGAAGCTTCACCAGATCGTGTGACCAGTGCCAACGATTTGCTCCAGTACCAAGACAACCACCTGAACCACTAACAAACATAGTAAGTCCCTGGCCTTTTGCACAATGGGGAATAGACCTTATTGGACCTCTTCCCCAAGGCAAAGGACAAACTAAGTTTGCAGTGGTAGCAGTTGATTACTTCACTAAATGGGCTGAAGCAGAAGCATTGGCAACAATTACAGAAAAGAAAATAACTAACTTTGTATGGAGAAACATAGTGTGTCGTTTTGGAATTCCTAATGTCATTATTTCAGACAATGGAAAACAATTCGATAACGCAGCCTTCAGGAAATTTTGTTCAGATCTTAACATCAATCATCGATGTTCATCTCCAGCACATCCTCAAGCCAGTGGGCAAGTGGAAGCAGTGAACAAGATTATCAAGTTAAATCTCAAGACAAAGTTAGAAAATCTGAAAGGAGCATGGGCAGAGGAGTTGCTGTTGGGTTTTGTGTCCTAAAACTCGTGGTTTTGTAAACTGAATGTATATTCTATTTTACTATAAATATGTTATTGAGGTTTATTCAATAAATGTGTTATTGAATAAAGTGAATTGTGTATTCTATAACCCAAATCCAATGAACAAAGAACCCTTGGCTATAGTATGTATACTTGAACTTTATGTATGACATAAAAGTGGATCAAGTTCGAGTAATAGCCAAAATGGTCTATAGTATAAGAATAAGGCTGGGTACCTTATTCTGGGGACACTATGGACGCGGCCCACTTTGTATAATACTAACGATGTGATCCTGAATCGTTCATGTGGAGACATGCGAGTGGGGGCGTCCTATGCAATGAGTTTGCATAAGACCGGACCGCGAAATAGTCACTTAGACTTTATAACTCCGTTTACTGTTTTAACTGACTATATTCATACGATGACCTAGGTAACTCGATCTTAATCCTGAGCGTGCTATGAACTCCTGTTTATTTGGGATTATCCTTAGATTTGCATGGGTGAGAGTGGCCCGAGATCGCCGACTCAATAAGCCTCCCATTTTGGGGATAAGACCGGATAGATAGTTGGGAACATAGTCATGCAAGATGGAATTCACTCCTACCTGCTTTAAGGATTAGTAGAGAGGTTGTTCCCTTAAGTGCTGACTCCGGGTCTTGAACAATGGGCCCACCCTCTCATTGGCCCGAGAGGGATTCGGTTTGTTGGTTGGACCACAAACCAATTGTTCATTAGAGGATCAGTGGGACTTAAGGAACAAGAAGTAATTACAGGGGTAAAACGGTTTATTTGACCCAGCTGTAATTACGAACGACCTGTGAAGGATCGACTTACTAATCATGGTTATATCGAGTGGACAGAAATATATCTACAGTGAGGAGAGTGCAGCCACTGGACTTTAGTGGAGTGTCCCGGTGGTTAACGAATGTTGATTAGCTAGGCTAAAGAGTTTGGCCGGTTAATCTTGTATCGTTGGAGCTCATGATCTGTAGGTCCATGAGGTCCCCTTACTAGCTCAGACTAAGCCTTGGAATATTTTGAGAGAAAAGAATTTGAATTGTTCAAATTCGGTTTTGGGAGTAAACGTTAATTATATGCGATATACTTAACGTACTATAATTTAATTATGAATTAAACCACAAGAAAGAGAGAGGAACATATTTAAATGTGATTTAAATATTTGTTCGGTTTAATACGTGAATAGGGATTCATGTACAAACGATTGGTCATAAAAGAGAGGGATTGGTCTAATTATTTAATTAATATTTGATATTAAATTAAATAATTAAATTAATTAAATGGTTTAATTAATTAATCAAGTTTTTAATTTAATTTTGATTTAAATGAAACTTGACTAATCCTATATATCCAACCTAGTGTTGTCTTCCATGGGAAGACAAGTGTTGTCTTCCATGGGAAGACAAGTGTTGTCTTCCATGGGAAGACAAATGTTGTCTTCCATGGGAAGCCTAATGAGGTTTCATTAGTTTCTATAAATAGAGAAGCAACACAATGGAGATGAGAGATTAGAAAAACAAGAGATTTTTGTAGAAAACTCTCTAGTTTTTTTTATTGAGATCTTTACTCATTCTTCTCCCAATTTCTCTCAATCAAAGATCCCACAATCCATTCCAAGGGCTGAGAATAGTAGGGAAGACTCTAGTGGTGGTCCAAGTATTGTTGGTGATCCAAGATTTGCAAAGAATTTGGAGAATTTGAGCTACAAAGGTATGTGTTCATACTTTCTGGTTTTTTCCAGTTTTGAGCATGTTTTTGTTTGGTTAAATTGATGTACTTTGAGTGCTCGAGATCCGAAATTGCTTCCGCTTTCTTAATATTAACTCCATCAGTTGCCTAATGTGCTATGGGCATACAGAACAACTGCAAGATCTACCACAGGTGAGACTCCTTTCTCACTTACTTACGGAGCAGAGGCAGTCATTCCTGTGGAGATTGGTTTACCCTCGCCAAGAGTAGAGGAATTTGACCCTCAACAGAATGAGGAGTCAATGAAACTGAGCTTAGACCTATTAGAAGAGCATAGGGAAAAAGCTCATCTTCGAACTGCAGAATACAAGAACAGAATTGCAAGATATTACAATTGAACAGTCAGAAAATGAAGCTTCAAAGAAGGAGATCTTGTACTAAGAAGAGTCATGTAGAACACCAAAGATCCATCAGCAGGTGCACTGGGTCCAACATGGGAAGGACCATATCAGATTGCAAGAATTGTCAGACCTGGCACGTACACTCTAATTGATTATAAAGGAAAGGTTCTTTCCCATCCTTGGAACGCAGAACACCTGAAGATCTATTATCAATAGATTATTCTTCTATTGTTACTACTGTTGTAATTAACATGAATAAAATTTCATTCTTCCTCGAGATCATCATGAACTTTGCGAATAAAGCATAGACTCAACATAGCAAAGATCTCCTCATCAAATGAGAAGCTACATAGGAGATATGCTTCTCTATCAAATAAAAGGCAGAAGCTACACCAAAATGGCCAGAAAAGTCAACAACCTCAGAGAAACCGAAGTGGAGGCCGAGCTCATAGGCCGAGGCCGAGCTCATAGGCCAAGGCCGACCTCACAGGTCGAGGCCGACCTCATAGGCCGAAGTCGAGCAAGTTGCCAAAATCACTCCAGTCGCAGAAGCAACAAAATCATGAGTTAATGAAAACACATGAGACAGAAGCTAAAGCTGAGGAACTGAGGTTTGACAAACGTGGCCAAAGCCGACCACATAGACCGAGGCCGATCACCTTGGCCGAGGCCGACCACCTTGGCCGAGGCCGACCTCTCCCCAGCACGATGATTACAACAAGAATTTGAGGTTAAAACCAACCTTCCAGAAAAAGGTATGGAGTAAAACCGATTCTAATTAAATTCTCTTGACTAACAAGAGAAAGACCAGGATAAGCTAGCTCCTAGAAAAAATGAAGAAGAGGATGGTAAGACCGAGGAAAACTTGTACACGAAAAAAAGTACTGACGCGCAAGGAGGCCAAGCAGAAGCACCAAGGAAGCCTCGGCCGACCAGCCCGGCCGACCAGACTGACCGAGGCTGACCAGATCGGCCGAGGCCGACCACATCTCCTGCCCCCGATGCTCACTCCATTGCTTATTTCCTCTACTCCTCTCACGGTATCAACTTGAAATGAAGCTACAGTTGTTCCAAAAACGCTTACGAAAAGCGAGAAGCTACAAGGCTACAGAATAGCCAAGAATTCCTCCAGCAGGAGGTCATGAAGCTACAAGGCTACAGAATAGCCAAGAATTCCCTCCAGTAGGAGATCATGAAGCTACACGGCTACAAGATAGCCAAAATTCCCTCCTACGGGAGGTCGGGAAGTCCAGAATAGTCCCTACGGGGCCCCTACGGGGTTTGATGGCAATCCCACTTAAATTTGAGGACGCCCTCGAATTTATATATTCTCTCCAGGAAAACGGCACAGATCGCGAATCCAGAGGAGAGTCTTAGCCCCCAAGAAAGATCGAAATGTTCCCTACGGGGTTGGACGACAATCTTGGGATGATCCAAGGAGAACCTTGGAGCCTTAAATTTTCTCCAGGATGTGGACGAACACACACCCAGAGGAGAATCTTACCCACCAGGAAGAGACCGACCTACGGGGTTAGACGGCAATCCTGGGGATGATCTGGGACGCAAAATAAGCGTCACGGAACCCTAAAATCCTATAGGAAACGGAGAAAACAAGACGCGAGATAAGCGTCATAGAACTCTAAAATTCCTACTGGAAAATGGAGAAACCGACACTCTAGGAGACTGAATATCCTAGCAAGGATGGACAACAATAACTAGAGATAATTCGAGGCAGACCTCGAAATGTCAACAATGACTCCAAAAACTTAAAATGCTACTCCCAAGTCAGGCTCCATGCATTACTCTGAACGCTCCTAATCTCGAATCCTAACTAGGGAGTGGGGGCTAATGTTATGGGTAAAATTGGATTAACAAGAATGGGCTGACCAAAAGGCTGCAACGAAGGGCCAAACAAGGAAAGAGGCCCAATACGAAGTCAAAACGGACCGAAACTGACGGTGGACTGACCCAGAATGAGTGGGAGAAGAAATGGGCTTGGGCCGAAGCCCAAGCCCGTGGTAGGCTCGGCCGAGGCCGACCAGACCGGCCGAGGCCGACCAGTTTGGCAAGGCCCACTTTTGGGCCTTGCCTCGGTCCCTTATGGCTCGTGTGCCCTCGGTTCAGCCCAATTGGACTTTTCCTTTCCCCATTCGAAGACGGAAACCCACGAAAAAACCCTAAGAAGGAAGCTATTTAAGCTCTCCCTCAGGGGGAGAGCAGGGTAAGTTCATTCCAGCTTACAACACCCTCCTACAACTCCAAAATTCTCTCAAACTCTCTCTGACTTAAGCATCGGAGCCTGTGTGGCCTACACCACACCGGTGTCCAGGTTTTTCTTGTCTTGCAGGCCGCGTTCTTCCCTCAAGAATACAAATTCACCGTCGTTGTCACGTGGAGGTCAGGTGATATTTCTCCTGTCCAAAATTTGGCAACAACACTACCTAATACTTACTTTAGTAAACCTATGAGACTTAAATATGTTATATACAAATATTTAAAGTCACGTTATCAAACAATTGAAAACGAAAAAAAGAAAAGAAAAGAAAGAGAGCCATTAAATAATTGAGAGTTGAATAACTACAACTACAACCAAAATGATCCAAATGGTTATCTACGATCTATAATTTATAATATATTAAATATTAAAATATTAAAAAGTGAGGATGTTGGAAAAACTTTTTTGGACACTTTTGTCACTTCTTTAATTTACTAATTTACAAAAATGCCATTATTGACTAATTATAAATAGTAAATTAATCAATCAATTAATTATTAATTATTAATAATAAATGTATAGAATTTAAAAGGTTGGAATGTAAAAAGTTTTTCCTACAACTTAAATATATATTTTTTCTTTAATTATAATTCATAATAGAATTTTAAAAGCTCAAGAATTCAAAAAGTTTTGTAACTTCTTATCATTTACTACTATAAATAATGAGCTTTTTCACCATTTTTTCACCAACCTTAGAGTCTCATTCTTCTTCTTCTTCTTTTAGTTATCTCCATCCATTGCTCTCAAATTAATTTCTTCAATCTCTAAGACTCTTCAATATTGAAAGCATCTAAATCTGATATGAAGATGTTGGTGGTACATTCAAGTTACAAATGATGCATGCGTTGAGTCGATATCTTTGATCCTAGACTTGCAACTTTGCAACTCGTCCACTTAGATGAAGTTCAATAATAGCGTTTGTTTAGCAATATTGTAATTATTATATTTTTTATAAAGTAGACAAATGTATTTTGGGGAATGTATAGGTAGAGTCTTGCATTTTTGTTACTATTTATTCTTTTATTGTTATCTCATAAATAGTGTATTGTCATTTTATTTAAAATGTTTGTTAAAAAAATAAAAGTATAGATTGATTAATTAAAGCTTGTATTTCTTTTGTTGAGGAAAAAAAATCATGCAGCCTTATGTCTCACAAAATTTTTAATAAATTATAAATAGTAAATCAATTCATTTATTCATGATCAATAATATTTTTTTTTTGAGTTCATCAATAATAAATAATATTTAAAAATAATATTACAAGGTTGAAATACAAAAAGTTTTATCATTCATTTCCAAATATTAAAAAAAAAATCTTAATTATAATTAATAACATTAATTATAATATGAAATCAAATTAATAAACTAATTTTATCTTTGTTTAGTTTAAAAAGTTAATTGTATTGTATCTTAAAAAGCGACTAATGGGAATTGAGAAGAATAATCTTTTTTACTATTTTGTTAATTCTAATTGTATCCCTTAATTAATTATTATTTGTATATTTATTTTATTCCACTCTCCCAATTGAACAATTGACATTCTCTCTCCCACACATCTATTCAATAAATAAACTTAATATATATAAATTTAAAAAAAAAAAAAAAAATAAATAAAAAAACTTCACACTCTCACACATCCACATTATCATTAATTTCACTCTCCCAATTCAACTCTTGACATTTTCTCTCTTACTCATCTATTCAATAAATAAACTTAATTTATATAAATAAAAACTTTTAAAATTAAAAAAAAAAAACATACACTCACACTCACGTTAACATGAACATTAATTATTGATAATTATAATTTATGAGGATTATTTGACTCTAAACTAGGTTTTTCTTGTCATTTTTGTGTGTTTTGTTGTATGACAAGCAAGCTAAAAATAGTGTTTATTAGATAAATTCATAAACGCTTGTTGGAGTAATGAAAAAGAGGAAAGAAGTTGAAAAGAGATTGGAAATTATACTAATTTGTTGTTTTTGTATAGGTTTGGAGTAAGTACAAAAAATGCAATTGCATTTATTCGGAAAAACAAGTTTGTGAACAAGCACAAAATGCAATTGCATTCCTTCGAAAAACAAGTATGGAAAACAAACAAAAAATTTAATTGCATTCCATAATCGCAATGCAATTGCATTTCTGGAAAATTTTGGCAGATCTGAAAAATAATGCAACAGAAATGCAATTGAAATATAATTGCATTTTTTGAAAATCTGGAAAATGCGAGATTGACAGAAATCAAGAGATTCATGGAGATTTTTGCGAGATTTGGGAGATTTTTCAGCCCGATTTCATGCCTACATGTCGACCCAAGGTTGTAGAAGAGCAAATATAGAAACCCTAGCCCTTGATGCCTATAAAAACGAGAAAAACAAAGCAAAAATGCGGCTGAGTTTGTCTGCTCGCCCACAACAGCTTAGTTCACGATTCTCTGTCATTTTTCAGCGTCTTGTTCTTGTATTTTGCTCTAAAATTTCCGAGATTGATCCCTCCTCAACGAAAGTTAAAGGAGGTGAAGAGCTAATTGTTTTGTGAAGGTGCCCTTGGTTCGATCAAAGCGAGGAATACAATCAGTTGTCCTTATGTTCTGTCCATATTTTTTAGTTGTTGTTTTTTGTTTATTTCCTTCTTGTAAATTCTTTAGTTTAGATTTATTGATTCCCATTTTATCCACAACAAAGAAAATTGTTCTTGTGAGCTTTATTTCCATAATATTTTGAATTTTTCTCAAGTGTTGCTACTGTTTTGTTTGCAATTTTCATTGAATCTATTTGTGAGTTCTTAGAGTTGTTTTTCTTAAGTCTTTTCTTAATAAAATTTCAGTTTGGGTTGCCTTTATATTTTGGAATTTTATTCCCTTTTATTTGGCTATTTAATTATGAGTTTTGTATCCATTCATATGTTATTTTTCATCCCCATCATAATGAGCTAAATTTTCTTTAGGAGTTCAAGTTGGTAAAAGTCCTAAGGAAAAATGTAAAAGCTCTAAAGCATAACCAATCTAGCTAGCATGTGAACTTAGTTTGTTTTTGTTGAGTTTAGATTTGGGTAAATCTAATTGGTCAACTAGTGTTATTTGTCAAGCTTGAACTTAATACTGAAAGGGTTAAGGAAAGGCGAATGTCACAAAAGTAATGGAGGAAAAGGCTTAGAAATAAGTTCTGAAACATCGACCATAGACATAGGGCGAGACTCCAAAACCACTAGAGTTGTGTGCAAAAATATCTAAGTTAGATTAGTCATAGATATATAGGTTTAATCACTTAGCCTCCTAAAGATTTTGAATCAAAATTGAATAGAAGTCAAATTCGGTTTATTTAGTTTTCACATGTTAGCTACGATTGTAATTGAATTTTTGATAGCATTTTTCTAAAAGGTGCTTGAACCACTTGAAATCCCTTATTTTCACTCATTGATTTTTCACCAATTTTTCGTTAACAAATTAACCTCATATATTTTTATAACCTCGGTTACCGAACTTGTAATTTGAATTTTTTTTTGCTATCATTTGAATTTTGTTGTATTCATTCCCTTTGGGATCGATACTATGGAATATTTCTAGTTTTATACTACTTGCATCGACAGTGTGCATTTTCACTAGACTGGAGCTTGTTTTGAATTAAAAATCTTCTTAAAATCCCCCACGTTTCAGTCCGATCAATTATCTAAAAAAACATGTACATTAATAGCATTTTTAGCTATAATAGTAGGAAAAAAAACATGAACATTAATAGAACATTGTTTTTATGTTTAAAGAAGTTACATAACAGCCAAAGTGAGCATAGCTCAAAGTATTTGTTAACGACCAAGAGGTCTGTGGTTTGAATCCCCCAACTCCATATTGTACTAAAAAAAAAAAAGTTACATAGCAACATTGGAAAAAAAAAATACATAACAATAAAGATAATATATCCTAATTTTTTATTAAAAGACTAAATAAGAAAATTTTCTTTTTTTTTTTTGACGGAAGTTACATTTTTTTTTCTTTGCTTTAATACACTTATATTCATTGATAAATGAAGGGAAAATAATATGGTAGAATATCAACAATTTTACCTTCCATTTACTTATAAAAATTAAATGATACTTCATGAAATTTAAAAGGGTTCAAAATGCTAAAAGTTTTGTAACTCCTCAATTTCCTACTATTATAAAAATGACTTATTTTCCATTTGATCCCAAACACATAGTTTCATCTTATTTCTTTGCATTTTTTTCTTTAATGACAATTTGTTGATTTTAGAGTATTTGTTATTGTGAAATGATGTCTTATCTTTCTCATGTGATGTTATTATTTTTTAGTTATTTTATAATTGATGTTGTTTTTTTTTTTAAAGAACAAAAGCAATACCACATAAGAATAGCAAGAGAGCCTAAACAAATTCTTCTCACGAAGCATAGTGGTAACCCAAAGAGGTAGTTCACTCCTAAATTCCATATCTAGCAAGTGCATTAGCAATTGTATTTCTTTCCCTCTTGATGTGTAGAAAATCGTGAATATGGCGGAGTTTTGTTGATGTAATCCAACCTCCTTGGAATAAATGAGTATTTCAGAGACATCTTCATCCTTCCCTTGAAGCAACCTAATTGACGATAGACAATCAGACTCCACTATGACACTGAGATGTTATAATTGATGTTGTTGTTGTTTTGGATTTTTTTTTTGATTTTAATGTTTATTCATGCTTTGATATATATATATATATTTCACATGTTTCTTTCATTCAAATGTAGCATAGTTTTTAAATTAGTTTTTTTAAAATAATAATAATAATAACAACAACAATGTAAATATATTACTATTTTACATTTGATACATTTTAAACATATTAATTTCAACAAATTAAATATGTCATTGGTGTGATGCAAAAGTCTCATTTCTCTCATTTACTATCATTTTTGCTTCAATTATTTTATAATTAAGGTCATTATAATTTATATTTCAAATGTTTGATTTTTTTAGGGAATATTTCAAATGTTTAGTTTGTTTTAAAATTGATTAATTATCTCTTCAAAAAAAAAAATTGATTAATTGTATTTTTCCTACATTAATTTTCTTCAATAATCTAATTTAATTTTTTCATTTTCTCTTTTTTTTTTCTATAATAATGATAAAAAAAAAATATATTACTTTTTAGATGCAAATAAATAATACTATTGTTGTTTTATATTTCTATACTTTTTAAACATATTAAATTTAGAAATTAAATATGTCATTTGCAATATGGTCATCAAATAATACATTTTTATTTTATATTTTAATATAATTAAATACACCATCTTTATTATTATTATTTTTTGAGTAACTCAATCTTTATCAATATTATTATTATTTTAAATTTCACAGGGATCGGATTCCCCACGGAGAATTATTTCTCGTTTAGTTTTTTTTAAGAATAAAATAATTCTTTTGATAAAATTTCAAATAGTTAACTTCCATGAGAAATATCTATTAATTTTTAATTACATTGTTAATTATACACGAAAAATCTTCATTTAAATAGTCAATTTTCTATTAAAAAAATCTCCACACACACACCAGCCCTCGCGAGCCCCATCCCTATGAGGAAAATGGACATCTCTAATCAATATGGTAATGACATGGAAGATTTGTGAGGTTCACTAAACTGTAAAGATCAAATTGAAAATATTAAAATCACAAGGACTAAATTGAAACAAAACTAAAAGCATAGAGACTAATTTAAAAATTATAAAGCCATAAGAATCAAATCAAAACTATGCCAAAACCATTAAAATAAAAAATTTAATTAAACCTCTCATATATATATGGTTAAACGACAAGTTTGGGCTCTGTTTGATAACCATTTAGTTTTTGGTTTTTAGTTTTTGAAAATTAAGCCTATAAATACTATTTCCACCTATGGGTTCCATGTTTTCTTTTCTATTTTTTTACATATGTTTTCAAAAACCAAACCAAGTTTTGAAAAAAGAAAAAAAAAAAAGTAGTTTTTGTTTTTGGAATTTGGCTAGAAACTTAAATGTTTTCTTAAGAAAACAAGCACAAATTTCAATTTTCAAAAAAAAAAAAAAAAAAAAAAACCAAATGGTTATCAAACGGGCCTTAGTTTTTGAACTTTTAGATTTGTGTTTAATAGGTTTTTTAATTTTAAAAAGTATCTAATAGATCTCTAACCTTTAAATTTTGTGTTTAATAAGTCTATAAACTTTGACAGTATCTAATAAGTTTCTAAATTTTCAATTTTGTATCTAACTTTTTTTTATTATTTAAAAATCTCACAGATCCATTAGATACAAAATTAAAAAGTTACCATCATATTATACATAATTTTTTTGTTTGGAGACATATTTCCTTTTGTTTTATAACATATAGGAGGGAATAATTGTGTGTGAATAGGTCTAGGGTTTTAAAAAAAATTGGCAATGCTTTCACTTTGACTAGAAAAGTGAAAGAATCAATGGTCGCATACTTTGACTTTGTGTTGTTCATTTCACACAAAATTAAAAGTTTAAGATTCTAGAAAAATACCAATTTTACATCGAACTCATTTCATTTTTTTTTTGAATTTTCAAATGTCTAAATTTAATTATCGTACTTTTAAGAAAATTTAAAATTAGTATTTATTTTTGTTTTGAAGTTAATTTTGATTGAATTTGATAAGATAATAATAATAATAATAATTTCCATTAAAAAAATACAATATGAATATCTTTCCAAAATTTATAAAAGAAATATTGATAGAAACTTTATTTTAAAAAAAGTTAATCATAAACTAATAGTAGGGACTAATTTTAAAATATATTAAAAGCACATAGACTAAAATAGAATAAGCTCCAATGTACAAGAACCAAAATGATATTTTAACTAATATTCTATTAGCTATTTTAAAATTTAAATACGTTTTAGATACTATTTTGAAAGTTCACAGGCTAAACTAATAATTTAAGGTTGAATTAAAAATTTAGTCTTTAAACTTTCAAGTTTGTGTCTATTTGGTCTTTAAATTTTAAAAAATATCAAATAGGTCTATATATTTTAAATTTAGTGTCTAATAGTTCTTTGAACTTAAAAAAATGTCTAATAAGTCTTTGAACTTTTAATTTTTTTGTCTAATAGGTTCATGATATATTTGAATTTTTTTAAAAAAATTAATTGTTCTATTAGACATACAATTGAATTAATATCTCAAACCATAAACTTTCAATAAAAGTGTTTGGTAGGTCTGTGAATTTTAAAAAATGTTAAATAAGTCAATGACCTATTAGAAACAAAATTGAAAATTATGACCTATTTGACACAAAATTAAAAGTTTAAAGACTCATTAAACACTTTTTTAAGTTCAGAAATTTATTGGATATAAAATTAAAAGTTCATAGACCTATCAAATATTTTTTTAAAGCCAAAGTGAACATAGCTCAACAATAATTGAGATGTATCATTGATTAAGAGGTCAGAAGTTCGAATTTTTCCACCTCAAATATTGTTGAACTAAAAAAAAAATACTTTTTAGGATAAATTACGAATTTGGTCTATGTAGTTTGAAAGAAGTTAAAATTTAGTTTTTGTAGTTTTAAAAATTTAGAGACTAATACAATTTAAAAGTCGGAAGACTAAACTTGTAATTTAAAGTAGGATAGACTTAATAATTACTTTTCGTAGTTTGGAAGAAGTGGTGGGGTTTTGAGGCAGTGGACTTTCCTCCCACTCCCACCCACCTTCACATTCACATGCACACACTACTATTCCCAAATCCCAACTACAAATTTACGTTATTACCCCTCCCTCCTCGCGTGGACCCCACGCTCGTACTCCAAATAAAATCCATCACTCAGCGCGTGGAGTCGAACACTATCATCGCCGCCACATGCGGTGTTTCTGTGGGCCCCACAAACATTTTTCAAAAAAACTCCATGAACAAAATAAATAAAGAAACCCACACGTGTCACTCCTCCATTGGTCCAACAACGTGGACGAATCTTATTGGATGGAGCAAAACGACGACATCGTGAACATCGTCCCAGTCCCTTCGATCTCATACATATCTTTCCCTCTTCCTCATTTATCTCTCCTCAAACCTCTAAATTCCCATCCTGCCCTCCTTCTATATACCCCTCAGATCCACGCAAAATACGGTGGCACTTCATCTCATTAGCTGCCAACTCACTCTGGACCCCACTATCCTTGCACTTTCCAGTCAAAGTCAAACCCTTCTGGTTATTTAACTCTACACCCATCCACACACGATTACTCCCTTACTATACGTTATAAAAACAAAAAGAAATGGATATTTTTAATTATTTATTACGAAAGAAAAGAGAGAGAAAAAATTTCATCCCCTCGTTCGTTCCCCCACTACACCCAAAAACCCTCACGAAGGCTTCGTGTCGACGATAATAATAGACTCACAACAAAAACTCTCTCTTTCTCTAGAAAAAGGGTTTTCTCTCTCTTCAAACAAACAAACACACAAAAAAAAAGACACAAAAATGGAGTCTTCTTTGGCTTTCATGGATGACCTTCTGGATTTCTCTTCGGATATCGGTGAGGAAGACGAAGAAGACGACGTCGTTCCACCCAAATCTTCAACGGCGGCGGCGGCGGCGGACTCGTCGGAGTTGAACGCCGGTTTCCACCCGGACGATTCTTCTTCTTGCCGTATTTTGCCTGTAAGTTCTTTTTTTTCCCTTCTCCGGTGGGTTTCTTTTCTATGTAGTGAAAATGGGTTCACACGGAGTGAGTTACTGAGTTGACTCGCCCGAGTTTAGAAAAAGTTGAAAAGAGAAAAATAAAGTCTGGTGAGCTGAGTTGAAAAGACATATATGTCCCTGGAAGGTTTGGTGGATTACGAAATCTTGGAGGGTATTTTAGGTATTTCGTCAATGGGGGACCTTTTTCATGTGGTTCTGAGCTGTCGCCCGTTAGGTTTAGAATTGTATGCCTGTAATAATAATATCCGATGCAGGAAGGAGTGGAAATATCAATCAATATTGAATTTCTTGATACGGTTTCTTGATACGGCCACTCCTCTCTTTCATAATTTCAGTCAGACAGTATTCTATTGAAATGACATTATTGCCCCTATCCCCCAACCTTCCTCCAACGAATACGACTAGGCTTTTTCGTCTTTTTCTTTTCAGTAAACCCCCCCCGCAGTCACGCCTTTTCCCATCTAAAAAAGTGACAATAATTTAATTTAATTCTTATTTATTGTTGCTACTGTTATTATAATTATTGGTGGACCCGAAAAAAGAGGGACCGAGTCAACTCGGTTGATTTAGGCCGAGTTGCTGAAAAGAAACTCGTTTTTTTTTTTTTTGGGCTTAGGAGGATTATGCAGAGGAAGAACTCGAGTGGCTATCGAACGAAGATGCATTTCCGGCCGTCGAGACGTTCGTTGACATTCTCTCCGACCACCACCCGCCGCCGCCGCCGCCATTGACGACCGTCTCGAAACAAAACAGTCCGGTTTCGGTCCTCGAAAGCACTTCCATCAGCAGCCATGGTGAAACCAACAACAGTAGTAATAAGTCGAGCAGCCATGGTAGCATTCTGATGAGCTGCTGCGGCGGTCTGAAAGTCCCCGGGAAGGCTCGGAGCAAGCGCCGCCGTAGCCGGCACATTTCCGGCCACCATCTCTGGTTCAAACAGCAACCCAGTTCGAGGAATGTAAAGCAAGTACTACCCACCACCACGACGGCGGTGACCACGGCGGCGATAGGGAGGAAATGCCTACATTGTGGAGCGGAGAAAACGCCGCAATGGCGGGCGGGGCCATTAGGGCCGAAAACGCTGTGTAATGCTTGTGGGGTTAGGTTCAAATCGGGGCGGCTGGTGCCGGAGTACCGGCCGGCGAGTAGTCCGACGTTCTCGCCGGAGCTTCACTCGAATTCTCACCGGAAAGTGATGGAGATGAGGAGACAGAAGCAGTTAGGTATGGTGGTGAATCCAATGGATAAAGGGTAAGGTTGAATTTTGGTGTTTTTGATTTTTGGTTTAGTTTGATGATGAGCCATTGATTATTCCCTTTTCATCCGCCATTAATTTAGTTTAGTTTTTAGGTATTTGTTTGTTATTGTGGGATAGAGATTTAAAATTAGTGGAAAATTTCTCTGTTTGATGCCAAAAATTCAGTAGGGGGAATTTTGACATTTTAGTGTGTTTGATTGTGTTATAGAGCTCTTCTTTTTTTTTTTTTTTCTTTTTTTTTTGTTCAAGTTTTGCACATACATAGAAATTTAGGGTTTTTTTGTTGACAATTTTCAGAGATTCTAATTAGGGTTTGTGGGGGTGTTTTTTAATCCTTACAGTAGTTTTTTTGTATGTAAAAATTTGAACTTTTCTGGGTTTGTTTTTCCCGAGAAAATTCAGAAGTGTCTGCCAATTAATTTTGTGTTTGGCAGGCGGGAAAATTGAGTGGAAAAAAAATTAAGAACTGGATGGAAAATTTTAATCCTAGAAATTTGGTTTGTTCTTTTTATTTTGATCGTTTGGCTTTGGGGATATAATGGGGGTTCGAATATCTAATCAAAATTTGATTTTTATGTGTATTAATGTAATTAAATAATGATTTTTTTGTCTTAATATTTGTGTGTTTTTGTTTATTTTATTAAATCTGTCAGAGTCAGATTTATGTAAAAGGAAAGGCTCCTTTTTTGGTCTTTTTCTTTTCAATTTCATGTGATCGTTTCCTATCAATAAAACAAAAAAAAAAAAACATGTGATCGTTCATCATATCAATAAAAATTAATTATTATAAATGTAATGAGTCAAGATTTTCTTTTATTTATTATTATTGTTTTCTGTTGAGAGAATCAACTATCATATTATCAAAAGAAACAGGAGCAGTGCCAGACCCGGCCCAGCCCAGTTTATTTTAATTTGTACATGGGCTTTGTTTGTGGTAATGTTTTTCCTTTTTCCTTTTTCCTTTTTTTTATAAATTAATGAACAATTTTTACCATCACAATACTGAAATGTGACGAGATTATTATGATAGCTTTTAATCAAATGTTCAAGTAAATTTTCTAACTGTAAAGGTATCTACTCTTAAAATAGGAGGTTTGAATTTCCACTCTAATATTTATTGTACTCTAAAAAAGTCCATTTTCTATTAATTAAAAGGGGTAAAGGTTTATTATTTTTAAATCAAGATATTGAATCTTTTTTCAAAATGTAGTTATATTTGTAATCATTTTTTTAAAGAATGTAATGGAAAATTGAAAAGATAAGAAGATAATTATTACTAGGGTTTTCCATTAAAAAAAAATTATTACTTGGGTTTTGTTTGATAATTCTTGTTTTAAAAAAAATGGCTTTCTACTTCTCAAAATTAGATTTGTTTAACGCAATTTTCTTTAAATATGGCATTTTTTTAAAAAAAATGGAAAAGTAAATTACAGAATAAAAAGTTGAATAGCAAATTAGCATATTTTTGGAAAATTGGAAGTTTAAAATAGAAAGGGTCGTTCAATGAGTCTAAATTTGGAAGTTTTTATATGAACACTTCATACTTCTGAAAATCATTTTTGAATTTGTAACTATGTTCTATGCACAAGATAAGGTTCTTAAGAAGTTATTATCTTTTAAAATTTTAAACAATATGTTCGGGCTTTAAAAATGATTTTTAGTTTATTAATAACCAAAATTCATAATTAACATGTTTATTTATTTATTTTTTGAGTTCAACAATTGTGCAGTGGGGATTAAACTATTGACACTAGGGATGCTCAAATTGACAACTAACATATTTATTATTATTATTATGTCTTTTTAATCTTGGCGATCGGTAAGAAAATAGTTATCAAATAAGGTATAATTATGAATTTGATTTTATTCTCATTTTAGTTGTGATTTTATAAAGTTCAAGTTTGTGTGGCATGTGGATGAAAGGTTTGGATTTGATATCTTTTGTTTGGACCATGCAGAAGAATGAGTTGTAAACAATTAAGATTATGGCTAAGTCATGTGTTACTACTTTCAAAACTTATGATTTATATAATTAAGTTTAAAGTTCGAAAGTTGAGTTTCAAAAGTTTGTCTTTATATAACCTACGTGTTAAACAAACTTGTTTATGATTAATAAATTCACGCACCATTATAGACTTGAGACAAGCAGTTTCAATAGATTCATAATTCTTTCCTTTTATTGTTTACTAGAAGTGTAGGGAGAGATCAAGGATAATGAAAATTTGGTATTTATCTTCGAACATCTACCTATTGTTTAATACTTTTTAACTTTTGTTTTTTAAAGAATAACAATGTTTCTTCTTGTTTAAAATGTGATTTGCATCCATGAATGGTGATCGTAGTTGGAGATGCATTCTTTTTGCCTAATTGTATGAGAGTTTTATTGTTTTTGCTCCAACTTTTTCGAACTTGAAGAATCTTCTTTTGGAGATTTAGTTTCTTAAAATAAAGAAAAAAGAAAAAAAAATTAGTTTCTTTAATTATTCTTTAGTTTAGCTTATAGAATGTTTAATGTTTTAATAGAAAAAATTAATGAAAACATTCAATCAAGGATAATTTTTTTTAAAAAAAAAAATACATGTCGGGGACTCAGGTCATTCCCTCCTCCCAAAAAATTCGAGATGTTTTTCTCGCTTTCTCACGAATCACATTTTAGTTTTTTGTCAATATTTTAAAAGAACATTTAAAAAAAAAAAAACAGAAATCTTCCAGATAGGACTATCAAACCTTTTTATCTTTTTCCAAAGAACTCAAAATTAAAAAGGGTAAAGATGTACAACAAGCATCCAATGAAAAACGAAATGGAAAAAAAATATATGTTATCTTTATATTTCATTCAAATTCACATATCCCACATATCTATCTTTACAATGGAATAATAATATCTACTTTGGACGTATGTCCTTGTAGCTTCACTTTTTGTTTCACCCAAAACGTATCGTACCAATTGAGTAGATAGTCTTCACTTATATAACAACATATCTTCCTCTTCTCTAGTTTATCTAGAAGTTTAACTATGTCCCAAAGCTACTCATTGATTTCAATAAAAATCAAACATGACACAGCTACAAGATCAACTTTCAATAAATCCCTCAAAACTCATATATTTCATAAAAATTAAAAAAATAGTGTTGTTTTTCTTTGAAATCCCATTAATTTCATACTAGACTTATGTTTTTATAATTCTTTAGACGCACATGAGAATTTGGTAATTGATTTTCAAAAAAAAAATCTATCAGAAGGTAAAGATGATCACATTTAATCAAATTTAAGGCATAGATTGTGATACGTATCCAAGGGTTAAGGTCTAGAAAATGAAAGTTTAGAGTAATAATCGATTCACATCCTCAAGTTTAAGGGTGTGAATAGATCCTAATAAAATACCCTAAAATTTAGTCTCTTCAATTCCACTTGTGGAAAGCCAAAAGAGAAAGGAGAGAAAGAGAGAAAATAGGAAAATAGGAAGGTAATCTTTTGTGTTTTGACAATAATAGAACTAAACCACCCAAATTTCTCAACACACACCACATTCGTGCAAGGTTTTTGGCAATATATTAGAAAAGTAGTTGTCCCACATCGAAAATGTGTAAGGAAGTGATGGGCTCCAAGTACTATAAAAGGAGTCTATAGCTTTGGTTTCAAATCATCTCAATTCGAAATACTTTAAGCTTGATATAATAACTCTAGTTAAGTGAGTGGTATAAAGTTTTAAGGGAGTGTTTCTTTGTAATTGGGGCCAGTGAGAGAATTTTGTGTGATTGTAATAATTTTTTACATAGTGAAGTATTTATTTTTGTCTTCGGTTAAAGTTTTTTACTTTAATTTTTGTGTTTCTTATTTTGTTGCTTTATTTTAAATTTTCAATTATTTCTTTGCTTACTCTTGCAGTAGTAGTAGTGGGAGATTTTTTTTCCCAACACACGTTTATTGGTGCAAACTTGAGATAAGCCATAAGGCTTCTTTTTTGTGGGCTTTCCACTGCCCATCCAAAGACAAAAGACCCCACACCAGAAAACCATCGAATGTGTGTTGTTCTTCAAGATGCCTTTTTCTCTTCACTTTTTGCTATCTCTTTCCTTTCTTTTCATTCTTTATTATTCCCATTTTCAATTGTGGTTTGTGCTATTTTTGTGAAGTTTGATTTGAAAAGCTATACTTTCTTCTTAGCATTTTAGGTCAACAAAGATCAAAACTTTCCACTATAGCCATACTATATAGGCATCAACAAAATGGAGCAGAGTCATGACATGATTATATAAACATGATTTGATATGCTGCTTTGAGAAGTGGGTTCGTTACACTATCTTATTTATTTTGTTCAATTGTCTAGCTCTTTCTACCATCTTGGTATCTACTGCATCATGCCAAGTCAATAACAAACGTTTGTTTAATAGATGCAACATGGCACATGTCATCATTTATTAAACGATATTAACCGTAGACACTACATAAAATCATAATTTAAAGTTTAGAGACAAAATTGAAACTTTTTAAAGTTTAGAGGCTAAAAAAATACCATAAGAAAAGTTTAGAGGCCAAATTCATAATTTAATTAAAAAAAGATACCAATTATTTAATATGTTTTACTAGCTTTTGTTTTTAAAAAACAAAAAGAACTACCCCTTAATTCCAAGCATCATTTGTATTCAATAAAATAAAGAAGCATACCAAACCATTACTTTTAAACATGAGTTGCATAAGTTGATCTTATTAATCTATACCATCCCTATATCCCTTCATCATCATAAATACCAACTCCTAGGCCTAAAAGGGTGAGTTATCTCCAAGTTTTACTTTGGAACACGAGAGAATAAACTCAAATCAAATTTGATTGTTGTTTTTGTAGTAGTCAATGTTATTTATTGTGACTAAAAATCGCTCACTAAAGTTATTTTTTTTCACTATTATTTTGGTTGTTGTATATTAGTTCTCATAAGAGGTATTTAGCAATTAATTTAATTTATTTTTGAACATGGATAGATTTAAAAAAAGGTGCTTTACACGAGAGAGTTGGATAAACCTAACTTTTTGTTTTCTCTTTTTAGTCCTAATTTTGCCTACCACGATGCCTTCACTAGGGAGGTGACATGGTTTGCATTGCTTCTAGAAAGATGTCACTCTCCTTTTTTTTTTTAATCTTCATCCTATTTCTTTATTTTAAAGTATCTAGACACAACTATACAGTACATGACTACAAGATATAAAGTTTGGAATTTTAGTGTATATATGTTCATTAAAAAGAAAAGATATATATATATAAACTAGGTATGTGAATGTTTAATATGATGTTTGGAACTTTTGCAAAATAATTGGAAAAGAGAATTGGTGCCATAGAGATAAAAGGTGAAAAAAATTGTAGATTTTATGTAGAAAGAGTTCATCAAGTATTCAAGCTCCTCCACTCTAAATATTTTTATTAAAGAAAAAACTTATATAAGAATTTTTTAGTGTGACCAAAATGATTATATATTTTTTTGAAAGTGGAACATGGTATGATATCTAATTAATAAAATAACTTTTGATTTTCTTTGTGATCTAGAGGTGAAGAATGAAAAAACTCTTATTCAAAAAAGAAATCAGGGGACTCTTGTACTAAATTATTTTGCATTTGAAAAAATTAAACTTGGAAACTAAGGGCAATGATATCAAGATCATCCTATAAAAAATTGTAAAAAAAAAAAAAAAAAAATTAGAATATTGATAAAGAAATAAAAAGAAAAGAGGATAATAAAGCTTCAAAGTTACTTGTTCTATATATTGATGATGAGAATCAAACCAATCATTATCCATGAATCTATTTCTTCTCAAAGAAACCAAAACAAATTGTTACCATTATTGTACAAATTTACCTCAATTAGTTGAAAACATTGCCATTAATTGACTTGGCCATTGGAGACATAATTAGTGGTAGGCTTGAGCTTTTTAAATTCTTCCAAAACCAACCTACTAAAAAAATAATAATAAAATAAAAAAACAATAAATATGTAATAATGCCCATACTATAAATATCGTTTCTTAACTTTTTTTTTTTTTTTGTTTACTAGCTTAGTTAAATATATTCCAACTAGTTCAAGTATATATAATATTATATTAATTAAAAGGTCAATATTCGAATTTCCACACCACATGGGTGTTGAACTTAAAAAAAGAAAAAAAGAAAAAAAAAAAATATTTTTCACTGATCTTATAGGAGTTTTAATTCTGAAAATGTTTAAATTGCTTGGAAATTCTAATAAAAAATTTTAAAACTTTATTTATTTATTTATTTTTATTTTAGGAAAAGAAGTATAAGGTTGAGATTATATCAAATAACTTCGTAGTGAGAGTTTGTTTTTTCGGAATCGTCTAAGATTTCCATGAAATGACTATTTGAATGATGTGTTTGTTTAACAGGAATTTAAGGGCTCGTTTGATAACGTTCTTGTTTCATGTTGCTTGTTCATGTTTCTCATTTTTCAAGAAATAGACATGTTTGATAAACCATCATGTTTCTTGTTTTTAAAATTTTTAGAAACGTTTCTAAAAAAATGGCAGATTTTGAGAAACTTTAAAAAGTAGTTTCTCAAATTCTGTTTTTGTTTTTTTTGTCAGGTTTCATGCATGTATTCCTATTTCTCTTTTTACCCATCTCTCCTCTCTCTCTTCTTTCTCTCTCTTCCATTCTATTTTTTTTCTTTTAATACTTTTTAATCTTTTTGTTTTTTTCTTCTTTTTTTTTTTAAAATTTTTTTATTTTTTTATTTATGTTTGTTCTCTCTCTTTCATCATAATCTTTCTTCTTTTAATAGTTCATTATCTTTTTTTTTTCTTTTTACTTTTCTCTTTTCGTTTATGTTTTTCTCTTCTCTCTTATTTTCTTATTTTCTTTTACTTTACATTAACGATCTTATAGTTATTATTTTTTATTTAATTTTCTATTATTTTTCCTTTTGGTACGATTTTATGTTTTTATTAAATAAATAAACTAATAATGTATTTCATGTTTACTATTAAATGTAAAAAAATATATACATTATCTCTCTTTTTCTGATTTTATTTGCGTGTATTATTGGCAAATGTATTTTTAAAGAAAAATAAAAATAAAGTTTATTATTAAATTAAAGAAATGTGGGTATGTTTGATTGTTTGACCTTAGATAATTTACAAATTCGTCTAATTGAACTAACTCTTGTAAGTCAAAATCGTTCAAGGTGAATTGATTGAAGTGAGAAATAACATTGCAAATCAAATTTGAACAACATTTGAAGGATAAATTTTATTATTATTATTATTATTATTATTAATTAGGTGTTGGGCCTTAATAAAATACTATAACCTCTTTATAATTGTTTTATATTTATTTTAATGCATGTTATATATTTTATTATAGTATATGTACTAAATTTTATTTTTACCAAAAAAACAAGAAACAAGAAATAGAAATCGTTATCAAATATGTTTATGTTTTTAGTTTTTAAGAAACAGAAACAAGAAACGAGAAACAGAAACAGGAAACAAGAAACGAGAAACGAGAACGTTATCAAACAGAGCCTAAGATGCTCCATATTAAGATGTTGCATGTAGGAGGCATCTAACCAATCTTTTATACTATATATATATATATATATATATATATATATATATATATATATATATATATATATATATATATATATATATATATATATATATATTTTGACAATATGTGGGGTGAAGTAATCAAACCTTTGACCTTGAGGTCGATAGTACAAGTTTTATGCCAATTGATCTAAGCTCATTTTGACAATCTTTTATACTCTCTGAATCATGTGTTTTTAAGATTACTATATTGAGGACATCTGCCTTTAATGACATTTTGCCATTCATTTTCTCTTATATATTTTTTCTTTAATCATTTTTCTTCATTTCACATTATTTATTTTATATTTAAAAGTAAATTAATGTATTCATACACTAACATAAAAGACCACATGCAATATATTTATATTTTACATTTTGTTATAAAATAAACTTTAGTTAAATTGAAGGAAAATTTGCACAAACCACCCTTGAACTATAAGGCTTGTTACAATCACACCCATGAATTTTTGATGTGATCAATCATCCCCTTCTATTAGTTACTGTTAAATTACTGTTTAATCATACGTAGGAGAGGGTAAACTTATTATTGAGGACCTTACGAGGGCGACCCCTCTTTCTGGGCTGTACATATTAGACAATGCCATCATCAACTAATTTGGAGATGAAAGTTTTAGCTATAACAACTGCAATCTTCTTGGTCTTTTGGGTTTTCTTCTTTTCCATCAAACAAAATGCAAAAAAGAAGAAGAAGAAGAAGAAGAGAAAAAAAAAAATCACACAACCCAAATAACACACACCAAATTGAAACTTCCTACACTTCTTTTTCTAAAACGTAAAACTTGTTTTTTTCCCTTTTTTCTAGATCTGCCAATAACAAGTTTGCTCCTCCCTACTCACGTGTGAGTCATACATGTGAAACCCAATTAAGCGGTAATTTAATAGCAAGTAATAGAATGGGTTGATTGCAACACTTAACAAAGTACATAGGCTGATTGATCAAATTAAAAATTCGTGCAATTTTTCCTAAATTGAATAATATTCGGATTTATTTTCAATTGAAATTTAAAGTGTAATATTACTTTTATTTTACTTTTCCAATAGTTACCCAATACTTTTGTATTTAGTGAGTTTCCTCTCTTGAACATCTATTGATATGTTTTTTTAGTTATTTATTTTTAATTTCTTTTAAAATTAATACTAATGATTTATTTAAAAGTGCCAAAAAGAGAAAGAAAAAACATTGCAAACAAATATAATTCCTCCAAGAGAAAAAATAACTCGATAATGTGAGAAATGTAATCCACTAAAACACTGTTTATTATAATATTAATGGTCTTGTTTTGAAAAAAAAAAGTTAAAATTGAAATTAATATTAAATATTAAATATTTTATAAAAATGTCAAATTAATATAAATAATTTTTTTTCTACAAAATAAGAAATAAAATTAGTATAAAATAAGTTGATATATAGATTAAATATTAAATTAATAAAGAACAAAATTTTATATAAATTTAAATTATATTAAATTAATATGTACATTACCTAAACATTAATTAGTATAAGTATTATTGATATAATACATAATTTCAAGATATTTCCATACACAAATCTTACAAAACATATGTAGTTATTCAAAGATTCCTAAACATTCTTATAAATTAGTAACTCAAAACAAACTTGACTATGTCAGACATTTATATTCTTGAGTATTTTATAACGTTAGACATCTAAGCATTACAATTATCTAGATTGTCAAACAAGAATAAATATTTAAGAGCGAATTCAAATGAGATGTACTGTTTATTTAATATACCTATTTTTTAATTAATAAAAACCAACATGAAAAGTTATTGTCTAATTTTTTAAAACAATAGGATAAAGATGAAAGATTTGAAATTAGAAAAAACCAGCTGCATTGCCACTAAAAGACATGGCCTTAATATTTTTAAATATGTTAAAATAACACATTTTATTCCCAACCCTTTCCCTCTAATCACGAAATGTTTTTCTTTTCAAACTGGAAATAATAAATTAAAGAAAATCTAATTTTTTTAAAGAACAATTTTCAACAGCACTGTGTATGCATTTTACTTAATCAAAATCTTCAACTCGTTTTTAGTCAAATTTGAATCATATATTATTATTATTATTATTAGCAAACTTAATTGTGTTTCAGACATAAATATGAACTTTATTTCTAAATTGTGAAAAACCCTTGAGAGCCGACCGTTTCAAAATGTGTTTAAAAACAAACATCCATGAAATACTCATACCAACCAAAACCTTATAAGTTCTAACTAACCAATGAATTTTTTTGATCTCTTGGAAAAACAATGGATTTTCTCAATACTAATGACTTTTAATGGGTTTCTGCCTACGTTTTTACAATTTGATCATTTCTTTAGATTCCTACTAATAAAATACACAAAATAAACATATTTATTTGATTTAATACAACACTTTTGACTTTTGGACACCAAAATATTGAGATATAGATCCTTAATGTCCAAATATCCTAGTAACATGCCAACTTGAACATATCTCAATTAATTTAGGTATAATATCATGGATCAAGAGGTCAGAGTTTGGAATCTTCACCCCTACATATTGTTGAACTCATATACACACACATTAGTAACCTAAAAATGAAGGAAATCTTCATTATTGATTTTTTTTAAAAAAAATTATTCTAGTAGTACTCCATTCATTCACAATTTGACACATCATTAATTTATATACTATTTTATTTTATAGTCTCTACACAATTATTAAATGTTGTAGATGAAACGACAATAAATAATGAAAATAGTATGAAATATTTATCATACATAGTACTAGAAATTTTTTATTGAACAAAGACTTCTTTAAATGAATGAACCTCAATGTTGATGAATATAAATTAGTCAACTCTCAAGAATTAGAAAAAAAGAAATAGGAACGAAAATGAAAAAAAGAAAATAGGAAGTGGATGGAAGAAGTCAAATCTTGTTAGAAAATTCTCATGTTCACACTTCACACAAATATTGGCCTTACATGTGCTCCCTCCAACAGTATTTATTTATTTTAAAAAACCAAATAATTTGGTGGGTCCCGCCAAAGTGCAGTGGCACTTCTCTCCTCCTATCACATTCGTTCCAACGGCGAATGATTAGTTGTTGGACTCTAACTCACCAAATGTGAGCCGTTTGATTCTGACCTCAGCGTTTTTTTTCCGTTAAGTTTGTGTTTATTTGATCATTTAATTTTAAAAAATATATAATAAGTCTTTCAACTTTTAATTTTATGTCTAATAAATTCTTTAATTTTTATCTTTGTGTGTATTAGATATCTGACATATTCATTTTTTTTTAAAAAATTAATTGATCATCAAATATAAAATTAAAATTGTCTAATAGAATTAGAATCTTTCGATTTTGTGTATAGTAAGTTTGTGAATTTTAAAAAATATTAAGTCAAGGACCTATTAGATATAAAATTAAAAATTTAAGGACTTATTTGACATAACATTGAAAGTTTAAGATTCTCTTAGACAGTTTTTAAAGTTTAAGGACTAAATAAATACAAATTTAAAAATTCAGATATTTATTAGATATTTTTTAAAATTTAGAGGTCAAATAGACACAAACTTAAACGTTTACGAATTAAACTTGTAATTTAATTTTTTTTTAATATTTTATAATCAGTGGTTTTGGGTGGGCCCACCACTCTTTTTGTCCACTTCGCTTCTTCTCTCGTTCATTCATTCATGTTGCTCAACACAAAAGCCATCATTCACATTTTTCTGAAACGGAGATTGCTGAAACGGAAGCACGATTTATGTTTTAATCTGACCCTTTCCTTTCCTTCAGCTTCAACAATCCTCCGCCTAAATAATCTATTTTTAATCACACCCATCATCATAACACAACCCCTTTTCTTCATCATTCGGATTAAAATTTTTCCCTCGAGATCAGCTCAAATTTTGCCTCTGTTTCGCTTTTCTATTCTAGCTGATCAATGGGGTTCCTTCTTTTGACCTTTTCATCTTTTGATTATAATAGAGGCTGTGGTGGTATTGATGCTTTTATTGCTTCATTTATGGCAACTGAACATGGTAATTTTTATCGCTAGTCGACAGGTACTTTTTTCCTTTCTCAGTCTTCTTTTATTGATGTTAATGTTTTTTTGTTGGTTGTTCCAGTTAATTCCCTGGATTTTAACAGTTTGTCGTATATGGCCCCCTTTTAGATGCTGGACTTGGAATTTTTATTGGGTCTTGATGAATAGGACTCTTGGTGTTTGTTTGTTTGTTTCTTGGGAAACTTCTTTTTAATGGATAATTGACTGAGTTTAGTTGCATACAAATTTGGGATTTTCTGTTTTTTTTTTTCATCAATTCATCTAACATGATTTGAAGGACTATTATTTGGATGCTTCCCTTTGTCAACATTGTATTCTTGTTTCTTATCTGAATCCCCGTTAATTTGCAGTTATTGAACTGTTGTTATTGGATCATGCTGTAGCTCTGGTTGGACGGATGGTTGTTAAAATGTTGTATTGTTGGGACTTCGGGTCGGTTTCGAGTGCGAAATTATTTGGGGTGGTTTTGCTGCTACTGGGTTTTCTGTTTAATACTTCACGTGGGTTGAATCCAGAAGGGTATTTTCTCTTGGAGCTGAAAAATGGTCTTTCTGATCCATTTGGTTCGTTGGGAAATTGGAATTCAAGTGATGAAGCACCGTGCGGATGGACTGGTGTGAACTGTACTTCTGGTATGGAACGAGTCGTCTATGCTCTTGACTTGAACTCAAAGAATCTTTCGGGTCCTTTAAGCTCGAGCATCGGTAATTTAATCCACCTGACTTATCTTAATCTTTCCTTCAATGGATTCACTGGAAGTATACCGAAAGAGATCGGCAATTGTACGCGGTTGGAATATCTTTCTCTGAACAACAATGAGTTTGATGGGGAACTTCCATCTGAATTGGGAAAGCTGACTTCTTTGGTTAAGTTGAATATATGTAATAATGGAATCCATGGTTCTTTTCCTGAGGAAATTGGAAATTTAGAATCCTTGTTTGAATTAGTTGCATATACCAACAACATCACAGGCCCGTTGCCTCGTTCTTTTGGGAATCTCAAGAGCTTGAGGAGGTTTAGAGCAGGACAAAATGCGATTTCGGGAAGCCTACCGGCTGAAATAGGTCAGTGTAGCAACTTGGAAACGCTTGGCCTTGCTCAAAATCACTTAGAAGGGGAATTACCAAAGGAGCTTGGCATGATTAGAAACTTGACTGAATTGATTCTTTGGGAGAACCAGTTTTCTGGCATTCTACCGAAAGAGCTTGGGAATTGTACAAGTCTAACTATGCTTGCTCTGTATAAGAACCATCTTGGTGGACCCATACCCAAGGAATTTGGGAAACTAATTTCTTTGAACAAGTTGTACATATACCGAAACGCGTTGAATGGAACCATTCCAAGGGAGCTTGGGAACCTTTCTCAGGCAATAGAGATAGACTTTTCGGAGAACTATTTGACTGGTGAGATACCTAAAGAGTTTAGTAACATAAAAGGTCTCAAATTACTGTACCTCTTTCAGAATCAGCTGACTGGTGTTATACCAAATGAACTTAGTAGCCTGAGTAACTTGACTAAACTTGATCTTTCAATCAACAGCCTCACGGGCTCTGTTCCATTCGGGTTTCAGTATATGCCTGCATTGATTCAATTGCAGCTTTTCAACAACAGTTTGAGTGGCAGCATTCCCCAAGGACTTGGACGTAATAGCCCACTGTGGGTGGTCGACTTTTCTGACAACCTCTTGACGGGACAAATACCTCCCCATCTATGTCGTCATTCTAACCTGATCATCTTGAACTTGGGGTCAAACAAACTTTATGGAAATATACCTACTGGGATCTTGAACTGCAAATCACTGTTGCAAATTCGTCTGGTCGGAAACAGGTTAACTGGCGGCTTTCCATCAGAGTTGTGTAACTCGGTGAACCTAACTGGCATTGAATTGGACCAGAATAGATTCAGTGGTCCGCTTCCTCCAGAAATTAGGAATTGCCAAAAGTTGCAAAGACTGCATATTGCAAACAATTACTTTACATTTAATTTGCCGAAGGAGATAGGAAACCTTGTGCAGCTGGCGACTTTCAACGCTTCGTCAAATCTTTTTACCGGGCCGATTCCACCCGAAATAGTCTATTGTAAGACTCTCCAACGGCTCGATCTCAGCCACAACAGCTTTGAAAGTACTTTGCCAAAGGAGATTGGATCTCTTTTACAGTTGGAAATTCTTCGAGTTTCAGAAAATAAATTTTTGGGAAATATACCTGGAGAATGGGGAAACCTATCTCATTTGACAGAATTGCAAATGGGTGGCAATTCATTCTCTGGTAGCATTCCTATGGAGTTGGGGTCTCTAAAAAGCTTGCAGATTGCTCTGAATCTCAGTGTCAATATGCTAACTGGGATAATACCACCAGAACTTGGAAATCTGAATCTACTGGAATATCTCCTGCTTAATAACAATCACTTGACTGGTGAAATACCTAGCTCCATTGCCAATCTTCCAAGTTTAATGGGTTGCAACTTCTCCTACAATGACCTTCACGGGCCGATCCCTTCGATACCCTTGCTTCAGAACATGCCTATTAGTAGCTTCATTGGCAATAAGGGGCTCTGTGGTGGACCTCTTGGTGACTGCAATGGAGATTCGTCGTCTCCATCTATTCCATCTTTTGAGAGTGTAAATGCATCTCGAGGTAGAATCATTACTGGGATTGCTGCTGCCATCGGTGGAGTTTCTATTGTTCTAATCGTGATCATCTTATATTGCATGAGACGTCAGCCTGATATGGTGCAAAACAAGGAAACACAATATCTTGATTCGGACGTCTACTTCCCGCCTAAGGAAGGTTTTACTTTCCAAGATCTAATTGAAGCCACAAATAGTTTTCATGAGAGCTGTGTGGTGGGAAAAGGTGCCTGTGGAACTGTATACAAGGCAGTGATGCATTCTGGACAGACCATTGCTGTCAAGAAGTTAGCATCAAACAGGGAAGGGAGCAACATCGAGAATAGCTTCCGGGCTGAGATTTCGACACTAGGAAAGATTAGACATCGCAATATTGTTAAACTATATGGCTATTGCTATCACCAGGGTTCGAATCTTCTTCTCTATGAGTACATGGAAAGGGGTAGTTTGGGTGAGTTGCTTCACGGGACGTGTAACTTGGAATGGCCGACTCGGTTTACAATTGCCATTGGAGCTGCAGAGGGACTTGCTTATCTACACCATGGGTGCAAACCAAGGATCATACATCGTGATATCAAATCGAATAACATTCTCCTTGATTATAACTTCGAGGCGCATGTTGGTGATTTCGGTTTGGCTAAAGTGATGGACATGCCTCATTCTAAATCAATGTCAGCAGTCGCCGGATCGTATGGATACATTGCTCCTGGTAATTCCAACTCTTAGAACTCCATATAGTTTTCCATCTTAAATTCATTGGTAACTGTTGACCAAGAATGTCTCTTGAAATTCAAATATTCTGTTGATGTCTTTTTCATATTTGAGTTGTCTGTTTTTTCGTTTTATGAGAAAAACCTGTTAAATGGAAATGAAGTCAGGATGTTTCTGTTTGTTCTTTGAATCAGATCACATTCATGAAGAAAATCTCAACAGAACCCATCAATAGTTTCTTTCTTATGTTTGGTTATGTCGTCGAAATACTATATTTACGACATTCTAAATTCCCAAGATTTATACCTGCATTTATCATTCAGATATTATCTTTCAAGCAAAATGCCTTAGATTTAACACAAACTCACAGCTTCCCTCACATAATTTCTTGCAGAATATGCATACACCATGAAAGTCACAGAAAAATGTGACATATACAGCTATGGGGTAGTTTTACTAGAACTGCTAACTGGAAAAACTCCAGTACAGCCAATCGATCAGGGAGGCGATCTCGTCACGTGGGTCAAAAACTATATGCGATACCATTCGATGTTGTCTGGAATGCTAGACGAGCGACTAAATCTTCAAGACCAAGCCACAGTCAATCACATGCTAACAGTCCTAAAAATTGCTTTAATGTGCACAAGTCTGTCTCCTTTTCAACGGCCATCGATGCGAGAAGTTGTATTGATGCTTTTAGAATCTACCGAGCCCGACGAAGATCATATTCCATCTTTAACTTATAATCTAGCTCCAAAGGACGACGCAACCGCCTAAAATCTCAGGTGGGCAGTTTTCGTTTTCAGATAACTGAATAGTTCTTGCATTTTTTTTAACATAAAAAGTGGTGATATGTATATTTCCCCCCTCATAGAATATAAATATATAAAAATATATAGCATGTACAGTCTTTTCAGAGTTCATAGTAAATTGGGTAATGGTTATGTTACCCAACTATTTCTTAGATTTTGCATTTGTTTTAGGATTTAATAATGTGTTCTTTGTATAGTTTGCATATGATTGATATAATCTACAACCCTCTGCTTTGCCGTTCAAATCTGATATTTTTTTTTAGTGGTTAAAAAGCAGGGGGTGTAAGGGGAAACTGAAGAAACGGCTTAAACTGACCAAAACCGCTGTTGGTTTGGGTTCGGACCAGTTTAGTTGGCGGTTCCAGTTTGCATATAAGAAAAACTGACTAGATTCCGTCGGTTGTGGGCTTGGTAAATGTTAAAATCAAATACCCGAGCCGACCGTAATATTTATATTAAGAATCGATATTTTACCAAATAACATAAGTGGTCCCTTTGGCTTTAAAACTATTTGGTACATTCAAGGATGTGAGTTCGAGTTGCGGGAAATGCTTCTACTTGAGTGATGTCTGAGATTAAGCAAATGCGAACTGCCAGACCAAACTGACTAAGCTGGCATTGGGTTAATTGATTCGTGGCGGTTTAGTTAGCATCATGTGGCGGTTTGGCTCGGTTTTCCATTTTTCTTTATATTATATTGAAAAGGGTCTGTCTCTCTGTCTCTTTAGGACCTACCAATGATGAAAAAGAAGCCATTGTTCAATTACAATGGAATCAAATTCTAAATCCAAAAGGTTTTTACAAATTGATCTAATAAAGTGATAAATCTATGGTTAAATAGTTTAAACAATCAATTTGCAAACCCACGGCGGAAGTGTTGGAATCGACTTTGATTTTATTTAGAATTAAGCAATAAAAATTAAGATTGAGCAAAACATATTTTGAAAATAATATGGAGAATATTTTGGAGAGTCATTTTTTTCCTTGTACTCCAACTCTAATGAAGTTGAATTCCAAGACTTCCACAAAATCTTCTTTGCTATGACTCAAACAAAGGACCAAAGTGGTTTGTGGGAACCTTCTAGAAAATAGAATGAGAAAATGAAGGGAGAATTCTCTAGAGTTTCTTTCTCATATTTGGAATGCACACAAATGACTCACTCCTAGGCCCTATTTATAATGGCATAGGGAAAATAATTAAATAATATATTTAAATCTCAATTAATTAATTTTGAGAGAAATTTAGAAAGGTTTGAATATGATTTGGTTAGATAAATATATTTTAATATATTATATATTAAAATATATGATTTAATTATTTTCTCTATGCCACTATAAATAGGGCTCTAAGGGTGAGCTATTTGTGTGTATTCCGAATAAGAGAAAGAAACTCTAGAGAATTCTCCTCTCATTTTCTCATTCTATTTTCAAGAAGATTTCCACAAACCTTTTTGATCCTTTGTTCGAGTCATAGCAATGAAGACTTTGTGGAAGTTTTGAAGTTCAATCTCATTGGAGTTGGAGTACAAGAAGAAAAAGGCCCGCCATAATATTCTCCATATTATTTTCAAGGTATAGTCTATGTTTAACCTTAAATTTATATTTTAATTCTAAAATAAAATAAAAAACGATTCTAAAGCTTCTGCTACGGATTTAATTTGATTATTCTCTTTAGTTACTGCTTTCAAAGCTTATGAATAATATAATTAAGTTGTAGTTCGAAAGTTGAGTTTCAAAAGTTTGCCTTTATGTAACCTACGTGTTTAACAAACTTGTTTAATTAGACTATAATTTACCATTTTCAATAGACTCATATAATTCTTTCATTTTATGGTTTATGAATATGAATATGAAATGACTAAAGAAGTGTAGGGAGAGATCAAGAGTAATAAAAATTTGGCATTTATCTTGAAACATCTACCTATTGCTTAATACTTTTTAACTTTTGTTTTTAAAGGAATAACAATTTTTCTTGTTTAAAATATGTGATTTGCATCCATGAATGGTGATCGTAGTTGGAGATGCATTACCTAATTGTATGAGAAAGTTTTATTGTTCTTGGTCAACTTTTTTGAACTTGAAGAATCTTCCTTTGGAGATTGAATTTCTTGAAAAAAAAAGAGACAAAATTAGTTTCTTTAATTATTCATTAGTTTAGCTTATAAAATGTTTAATGATTTTAATAGAAAAAAAATAATGAAAACATTCAATCAATGATATTTTTCTTTTTAAAAATACGTGTCGGGGGACTCAGGTCATTCCCTACTCCCAAAAAATTTGAAATGTTTTTCTCTCTTTCTCATGAATCACATTTTAGTTTTTTGTCAATAAAAGGAAACCTTTTTATCTTTTTCCGGATAAGACTATCAAACCTTTTTATCTTTTTCCAAAGAACTCAAAATTAAAAAAGGGTAAAGATGTACAACAATCATCCAATGAAAAACGAAATGGAAAAAAAAAATGTTACCTTTCTATTTAATTCAAATTAACATATCCCACATATCTTTACAATGACATGATAATATCTACTTTGGACGTATGTCCTCGTAGCTTCACTTTTTGTTTCACCCAAAATATCTCGTACCAATTGAGTAAATAGCTTTCACTTATATATAAACATATCTTCTTCCTCTCTAGTTTATCTAGAAGTTTGACTATTGCACTACTAACAAAAATCTCCAAAAGCTATTTATTGATTTCAATAAAAATCAGGCCTAGCACACAATTAAGCTTTGTTAATAATACACAAGATCAACTTAAATAAATCCCCCAAAACTCATATATTTCATAAAAATTGAAAAAATAGTGTAGTTTTTCTTCGAAATTTCATCAATTTGTTTTTATAATTTGTTGGACTCACATGAGAATTTGGTAATGGATTTTCAAAAGAAATTCTATCAGAAGGTAAAGATCATCACATTAATCAAATTTAAGGCAAAGATTGTGATACATATCTAAGGGTTAACGTTCAGAAAATAAAAGTTTAGATTAATAATCGATACACATCGTCAGTATGAATAGATCTGACAAAATTTATTTTAAGAATCGATATTTTATCAAATAATTTAAGTGGTCCCTTTGGCTTTAAAACTATTTGGTACATTCAAGGGTGTGAGTTCGAGTTGCAGGAAACACTACTTGAGTGATGTCTGAGATTAAGCAAATGGCGAACTGCTAGACCAAACTGACTAAGCCTCATTGGTTAATCGATTCAAGGCGGGTTAGTTAGTATGTGGTAGTTTGGCTATGTTCTCCATTTTTCTTTATATTATATTTGTTAAGAGAGCACATTAGGGGTTATTTTTACAACTGATTCTTGATTTTGAGAAAATACACTTGCAATTTGAGGTTGCCTTTCTTCATCGTTTCCAATTTAGACTTGATTTGCATCACTCGAGCCAAATTCTATGATGAAAAACGATCATTCAAAATTCTCCACATTTTAGTAGCAGTTCTACAATCGAATACTTCATAGAGAATTTCATTGGACATGGATCCAAGAAACCAAGAAGTAATTAGGTTGTCTTGTCGAATCCACGACTCATACTCTGGATTAGGTATTTTATTAGCCGACAAAGCTCTGATGGAGGCTCTACATCTTCATCAATAAATTGCTCGAGACCGTGACCACGAAGAGCAGTTTGAACTTGAAGTTTGCAAAAGAGAAAATTCTCTTCATCTAATTTCACTGTGTTTACTTTGCTCCTAGGATTTATTGCTTTTGAAATCGCAGAGAAATTGAGAAGATTTGAAGCAATTCTTTTGGTAGACAAAGACTCCATGGATTCGCGGAAGAAGTCGTAAAGACATTAGACTTAGTACTCTATACCATTTCAATAAAGTAAAAAATAGTAAAAGGGAGAGACAGAAAGTCAATGTTTAACCACAAGATATTCAGATTTTATTCAGTAAGTGATCAAAGAGAAGTATTCTCTATTTATAGAAAATTCTGTGAAAACAGATAAATAACTAATACAACTTAAGTATGTAAAATGATTAACAAGAATTAGTTGTAAAAATAACCCCTAATGTGCTCTCTTAACAATAATAAAAAGGGTCTCTCTCTTTAGGACCCACCAATAATGATGAAAAAGAAGCCATTGTGCAATTACAAAAGGGGTCAAATTAGGCTTTTTAGTGTAAAATATGTTTTCCTCTCTCCTTTTTGAAGACATTTGAAGGTGGAAGATATAAATTTGGATTCTTCATTCCAACTAGTCTATGAGTCAATAATTAATGCTATGATGATATGCATTAAGTTAAAAAACAATTTAAAGGGAAAGATTATAATGCTTAGCGTATTCTTTTTATACCAATGAATGTTGATCAGTTAGGTTCTTCTTATACTGATATTGCATACTTTACTTTTTGAGTTTAACCCATCTATTATTTCTTTAATATTTAATTACATAAACTTGTTTAAAATAAATAAGTTAATTTATCATTTGAAAGTTGACCAATATAATACATTGCTCATTTAAGAAAGATAATAGGTTAAATTATAAGTTTAGCCCCTAAAATTCATGTCTATTTGATCCATGAACTTTTAAAAGTGTATAATAAGTCTTCGAACTTTCAATTTTGTGTTTAACAAATCTCTGGAAAACTCAAAATTTTTAAAAATTAATTGATCTACTAGATATAAATTTGAATTTTATATATAATGAAACTCTAAAATTTCAATTTTGTGTCTAGTAGATCCGTGAATTTTAAAAAATTCGAAAGCTCAAAGACTAAATTTGTAATTTAACCAAGATAATACAATGATTATATTAACCAATGATTAATCTAAATTTGATTTCAGGAAATCAACGTACAATAACATGATATGATATTATACTAACCCCCTTGGGTTAGCTCAGTGATCTATAAGAGCCAATGTGTAAATAACAAAAAGCTTAAAGGAAATAGGTTCAAGTCATAGTGGCCACATGCTTAGCATTTTATTTTCCAACAAGTTTTTCTTGGAAGATTAGTCGAACAAGTTGGCTTGGACATTTACAGATATTAACAAAAAAGTACTACTCATTTGAAAATATAAAATTTGAACAACATTTACTTATGCATCGGTCACTAAGAGTTCCTACTTGACTTGATATTTTTACTATTTTTATTGCAGTTAATAGATACATAGATTCTACTAAAATTACTAATTTTAGCATCACTCAACTAGTTAAGGCATATGATATGGATAAAGAGGTCAGATGTTTGAACCCCTCCCCACTTGTTGTACATTGAACTAAAAAAAAATTGATTCTACTAAAGGTTTTCCACCCACTCTTTTCCCTTTAAAATTAGTGTTCTAGTTCACTTAAATACCATTGATACTAACGTTCGAGTTTACTTAGAGATAAATTTAGAGTAAGTGATGAAATTTAAAACTACTAGCAAAGCACGTAAGAAAATCTATAGAAAAAGTGTCCTAGGGAGTTGATTTCACCAATTAAATCACTTGCAAATTAAGAAACCAATATCTGTATCTATTTTCAATAACATGTAAGGCCTTAAGTCTACTTCTTTTAACAACTTCAAAATCAGTCCTAAGTTTCCCGATCTTAGAACTACTTTAGTCATGCATTTAAGTTCTAATCTAAACTCCCTCTCCCGAGCATAAGATTAAGATACAACGACATTTAATCCATGATCAAGAGATTAAAAGCATTAAGTACATACATACATGAATGAAATAGAGGCAATAAACAAAGACATTCAATTAATAAATCTAATGGCTACATCAATCTCCTAAGAACAAGAAATTTAGCTATTCATAACCAAGTCTAAACAACAAAGTATGGTACTAAAATCCATAAAAGTGATAAAGAGCTTGTCGAGGCTCTATCAAATATATTTATATACCTAAACCTCTAAAATTTGTAATAATAGTGGCTAGGGTCGAACACATGGATTGGATTTCTTAATTCATTAAGTACCATAATTACTCTTATTTAACTTTATTTAGAGAAAGAAATCAAATGCAAACAAGCTAAACTAAAGAGTTAATCTAGAAAGGAAAATATAAATGGAGACACAATAGTCGAGAAATATCCTAAGGAATCAATTTCACCAATTAGACTTATAGCGAAAACTACCAAGATTTGTCATGCAAATATTCCATAAGCCAAGAAGTGAGGGTATTAATTGACTATTTCAAGCACAATTAACTCTTATGCAATGTTATAAATCTAATATCTCTATCTAGATTTTAATAGCATGCAAGGCATTAAGCAACTTCTTTTAAGAGCTTCTAAGAAAATTCTCCACTTTCATGCAAGAATTTACAAATAGTCATGCAATTAAGTTCTAGCCTAAACCAAACTTTTCCAAGCACAAATTCAGACAAATAAAACAAATAATTTATGATCAAGAGATTATAAGCATTAAATACATAAAAGCATGAACGAAAAAAAAAGCATTCAATCAAGGTATTTAATCAATTAAAACCTCAAGTCTAATGGCTACATCAAAACCTCAAGTATTAGGAACACAGATACTTAAATTCATACAATTAAACCTCTAAGTTTCTAATTTATAGCCACAAAATAGAAACTAAAGCTAAAGGAAAAGGAAGAAATTAGCAAACGATGGTTGATCCGGCGTTCCCGTCGTGATCTCCATGTCCCTCATATTAAAAAATGCTCCACAAAAGCTCCCAATTTCTCCATAAACCCTCAATTTTAGCTTGGAATCGAGATTAGGTCTACAACTCTCGGATTGGCCTCCAAAACGGCGCCCCAAAATGATGCTTAGATAGAAAATTGTGAGGCAGTGTTGAGCGTCTCAACGCTACAATAAAATTGGTTTATGTGCGTGTTTTAGCGAAAAACAGTGTTTTTACGTTTTTTGTAGCGACAACGTCTCGACGCTAACCTGCATACAACATTGGCCATTTTTGCTATATCTCTTCGCTCGGGTGTTCGAATGACCTTCGGTTCGATGCGTTGGAACCGTGATTCGATGTAGAATCTCTCGAAATGTGCCTTATGCTCAAATAACATCTTTAATCTTCTTGAATCTTCAATTAAGCTTCAAAAGGCTCCAAAATCCACCAAAATATTCTCAAACACTCGGTTTTGCTCATCAAGCTCGGTTTCTATGAAATTAAGAGAAATAGGCATAAAAGCTCACAAAATCATCACAAAAATAGCATAAATAATACGAAATAAGATAGCATAATTACATGCTATCAAAAAGTTGCAAAAAGACAAGAGAAAGGAGAAGAAATAAATGTCGTTGTGTTGATTTTTTGTTTGCAGCTCAATCTCCACGATCATGAGTCTTGAAAAATCCCTTTCCTAAGCTCTCCAATGGTTTCATTGCCCTCCAATTTGATAAAAAAAAAAAAAGTGAACTGCCAATCTTTCTCTCCCCAATTCCTCTTTTGCGACATGCAAAAACCTTACTTTATATAAAAAAAAATTGTGCATACTTGGCAATTTTCTATACTACTATAGTACTAGACATTTTATTTATGTGAGTTTTGTTTGAAATTTATCCTATGTGACAAATCTAATTTAATAAATGTGTAATTTACATTTATGACAAAACCTAACACACTTGGAAATTTCGGTATTTAGTTATGAATCAAATTAATTTTTTTCTTTTTCAAAATTTAACTTTTAGTGTTGTTTATTGTTTTGTTTTGTTTATTGTTTATTGTTTTTTTTTTTTTTTGAGTTTCGGTGTTGTTTATATGCATATAACCAACAAATTATATAGGGTTGTTAATTTTATTTGGTCATATAATCATATAATTTCTATTATTGTGATAAAAATTTTAACTTGATAGTTTGTTTATTTATTTATTTTTGAGTTCAACAATTATGGGACTGAAAAAACAAACCATCGTCTTTTGAGATGATAATAGAAGCAACATTTGCCTGAATAACATAAAGGACATGCTGAGGGAACGGGCAGTCGACCCATGAAGTCAAAAATTACGCTTCTTCCAAATATGATAAATGGTTGCACACTAAACAAGCCTCCAAATATGACGCTGGAGGTGCCAGCCCCTATTCTCCTTGCAAACCCATGCTAACTCAAAAGACAAGGAAGAAAACTGATGGGTAAAGCCTCCCCAAGACAACGCTGTACGCCAAATTAAATAGGCACTCAAAGAATAAATGATCCTGAGATTCCACATTAGACAAATAAAGTAAAATAAGTTGGAATAGAACAATCCCATTTATGAAGACGATCTTTGATAAATAACCTATCATGCACTGCCAACCAAGAAATGAAAGAATGCTTGTTCCTTCCAAACAAAAGAAGCTTGTCCCAAGGTATTCTCAGTTGCCACGACTTGATAACCTCCCATACACTTGCCACAAAAAATGACCAGAGCAATCTAGGCACTAAATAGGCCTATCTTCTTGAGTCATGCAAGGTTGAACAAACTGAACCAAAGGTAATAGCTCATGAAGAAAACACGACCACACCCAAGTTCAATTTGGGAGTAGAAAATCAACAACTGGAGCAAAAAGAGCACTACCTACAGTAGAAATGACCCGATCAGTATACTGGGACAAGATAGATCCAATTGGCATCTATGGGTCTAACCAAACATGACATCTCTGTCCATTACCAATAGAAAATCGAACCAATGGTCAAAACTGATCTCAAAGATAGATAATCGAGTTCCAACACCATGACTCTTTTGTAGATGGCCCGACAACCCAAATAAATAACCTTGCAACATATAAGCCTCAAGCCAGGCCACCCATAAAGAATCAACTCTCATAATCAGAAGCCAGAAAAGTTTCATCACAACAGTAGAATTCCAAGATTTAAGATGCTTAATACCAAGGTCACCCTCACTATGGAGAAGGAAGATATCCTTCCAAGCCACATTGGTACCCCCAAAAGAGGAAGGGTCCCCTCGCCAAAGGTATGCGCGTAACACTCGGTCAACCTCATAGACAACAAGAGCCAAAAAGCACAAAAGCACAGTGTGACCTACCAGCATAGGACAAGGAACACGCTATCCAGCTACTAACACGGGTAGTAATACGTTTAGCAACGACTTACAATCATGATAAGTCAAACGCCTCGAAATAAGTGGGAGACTAAGATAATGCACTAGAAGAGACGTCAGAGGAACTCCCAAAAACTCAGCTAACCCCTGAGCATCCAACCTAGGAAAACCTGCATAGAAGAATGAACTCTTACTAGGATTCACATGCAATCCTGACAAGGTCTTAAGCTTCTTCAAGCAGTCCAACACCAAACACAAAGAATCATGGTCTGTACTACTAAAAACCATCAAGTCATTAGCAAAGCAAAAGTGAGTTAACTGGATCCTCTCATCTAATGGTGGAAGGCAAAACTCCCAGGCAGGGAATTCAACAATTGAGAGAGAACCTCCATAACCATCACATATAAATTCTGAGACAGAGGGTCCCTTGACGAAGACCTAGATGACTCAAAAAATAGCCGTGCAGAGAACCATTCACCAAGATAGAAAACATAGGGGATGTAATACACACCCTAATCCAACTAATGAAATAGATCGGGGTCCCAAGGCCCAAAAGCAGACCAAAGATAAAGTCCCAATTTATAGAATCATATGTTTTTTGCAAATCCACCTTAAGTATGCACCGAGGAGGTCCTCGACAAAAATGGTACCAACCAACTAGCTCTTGGAATAACAAGATATTATCTACAATGCTCCTCCCTTGAATAAAGGTTGACTGATTAGGGTTAATGAACACAAGAAGCTAGACACGCAAACTAGCTATTTGCCAGAATCTTCGTAATGCACTTATAAATGACGTTACAACAAGAGATGAGACGAAAATCCCCCAACCCTTCTGGGCTCTGCTTCTTAGGCACCCGAGTAATGGATGTAGCATTAATCTCTAAAGGTAAACAATAAGTATCAAAGAAATGAAGTACAATTGAGTAAAAAATCATCACCCACCACACTCCAAGCCACTTTAAAGAATTCCACTGGAAACCCGTCAGGCTTAGGAGCCTTGCCACTATTCATACTAAACAACACTTCCTTAACCTCCACTTTCGTACAGGCCGATAAAGATCAACAATTTAATCCTCAGGCCAAACAACAATTGAAGTCAACTCTTCAGTAAGATCCCTATAGCCCAAAGGTTGGGTACCAAAAATACACTGGAAATACCTCACTGCAACACTAGATATATCAGACTGGATGAAGAGCAGGGTACCATCGGCTAGGGGTGATCATCGGTCGTTCGATGTCGGTTTTGGGCTCAAACCGGCGCCGATCACCTACATTTCAGTTTTGGTCGGTCGGTGGTCATCGGTTTTGGAAGTTATTAAGAAACCGAAAATGTAGAGATCGGTTTTGGGAAGAGAAAGGGATGGTGTTGGTCCGTGGTGATCAAGCTCCGGCGCAGAGAGTTAAAAAAATTGAAGAGAAAGAGAGAGAAAAAAGGGAAGACGAAAACGAGAGGAGAGGAGAAAGAAAGAACTAAGAAAGGAGAAGGATGAAGCTCGCGGCGGCATGGCAAACATTCCGGCGGAGGTCGTTTGTCGTCATTGTGAACTCTGATAAAAGAAAACAAACAAAGAGAGAAAATGAGAAAGGGGAGAGATGAATGGAAAATGAGAAAGAGATAAAGGGGGAGAAGAAGAGAAGGGGATGTTGTCATGAAAAAAATAATAATAAATAAAAGGTAATCATTACCTATAAAAATAGGTAATTATTGCCTATAAAAAAAGTAATGATTACCTATAATTTTAAAAGTCCAAAGTTCAAGCTATTCTTTTTTTTTTTTTAATAATTATTATTATTATTTTTTATTTTTTACATTTACATTTACATATATATCATGGTCGATTTTTCCATGTGTAAAACCGACTCCGACCAGTTTATATCTTTAAACCGACCGACCGAAGTCGGTTTGGTCGGTTTCGGTCGTTCGGTTCGGTTTTTCGATATATGTTGCTCACCCGTACCATCGGCATCCACCAAAGCGGTAAGACCCATTTTACATAATATAGATAGATAATTATCCCATTTTTTAAAATAAAATAATGACATAATAAGCTGTTTTTTTTAAAAAATTTTTTTAGTACTACCTTACCTTATATTATACGTGGCATTTGCGTAATTACCTGAAATTTTAAAAAGTAAAGCGATCCCAAATCCATAATTTTTGTGTCACCAAAAATCAAGGAGAGAAGCACTCTCTCTTTGGATTTTACATCCACGTTTTAACTATATGGCAAGAGTTTCGTGTTCGTCATATACTTCTTTTTTTTTTTAAAGATATGTTTGTCATATACTTCAATTTCACACCATTTGGATGAATTATTTTTATTTTTATTTGTAGAGCTTTATTTGGCTGCTGCTTGGACACGTGTTCCAACAGAATTTGGACATTTATCTACCTTTTGTTCTTTTTAAAATTTTAATATTTTAGGTAAGTCATATTTCTTAAAGGGAAATGGTGGCCATTAACTAAAAAAAATTAACCAAAATGAAAAAGGGCTAAAAAGTTTCATTATTCAGCATTGTGGCTACCACATTTTTAGGAGAAGAGAGTGAATATTTTTTCTTTTTATTTATTTTGTGGGTATATACGGATATTTACGGTCAACCCTCAACTACTATTGCTTCATTAAAAAAAACTCCTACAACTTTTCTAACCAAATTTGACTCATTTTTCCTAGTTCTTTAGCAATTTAAATCTACAAAATTTTATTTCTAATTATTTTGAAATTAATTAATCTTATCTTAATTCAAGATTTTTTTCCAAATTTCTAGTCCTTAGATCTTTGGCAATTTAAATCTATAGAAATTTATTTAAAATTATTTACAAATCTATTAATTTTACCTTAATTCATGATATTAGGCATAATTTTTTTATCATATATATATTTTTTATTTTCTTTATTTTCTGTCATTTATACTTGAATCATCTATCAACGAACACCACTAATATTTTCTATTTTTTTCAAACCATCATAATTACACAAATAAGTATAAACCCACAACATTGTCATTCATATTTGTAAGTATATAGTAACATATACAATCAACAAGATTCTTAATACTATATTGTTCTATATATGCATTATATACCTATAATGTAATCTAGGAGTGCCAAATATGCCACAATTATTATCAAGGCCTATAGTTTTATATACATATATTCAAACACATAAAATATTTGTGCATAATAGTTATATACATGCAAATAAATAATAATAGTCTATAGTACTGTAGTTCTGTAAACCACATCAGATCACTATATAAAATCATCTATATTATGCGTTATAGAAGTATATATACATGCAATAACTGTAGCAAGCAAAAAATTACTAGGTTTCCTTTCTCTTCCATAACAACTGTGATACATGGGTCTAGTAAATTGCATTAAAATCAAAATAATAACTGTGATACATGGGTTCTATACATTGCATTATTTTCTAAACTTTGACATTCAATAAATCCCTAAAAAGGAGGTGGATTTGTGTTTTTGTTTAAATATGGTAGGTTTTGTTTTTAAAACAATTCAAACATAATCTAGAATCCACAATTCTAAGTCCCAGAATACAAATGTCAACTAATCTAAGAACGAAAACCGTTTTGCATCTCGATCTCCAGAATATCAAGTTTGTCCAAAGAAAGGAAAAAATGTACATACTAAAGCACACTACTACAAATTTGGCCTTTATTGATGGCTAAAAAATGCCAACTATCACTATAGTTGACATTTTTTGGCGGTCAATAATGCCGATGTCAACAATTAAAAAATGTCAACTTTTTCATTTTAGTTGACAGCTAATCAACATCAACTTATATGCATTTGTTGACATTTGTCGACCGTCAATAATTTTAATATTGACATTTTTTAGCTGTCAACCGTATCAAAAAATCGTCAACTTTATGCTTTTTGTTGACATTTTTAAGCCATCAACGTGGGGTAATGTTGATGCTTTTTGACTATCAAGTATAATACCTAAATCGTCAACAATAATCCTTTATTGACGTTTTGTAGCCGTCAACTATGACATTTTTATTGACATTTTTTAGTCATCGATTATAATGATTTCATAGACGTTTTTTAGCAATCAACTATACTTATTTGAAAAAAGAAAAAAATATTTTTAGGTCATCTTGACCCCTTCTCTGCAACCTAGATTTACACCAAACTAGCTAGCAACTTGTTCAAATTTGCATTTTCACAACTAGCTAGCTAGCAATTCCCAACCATCATTTTACACAAAATAACTAACAAACTCAAACAAACATTTACAAAACCAGCTAGCAATTCTAATACTGACTCATATAATATTAGCTAGCACCTGCAAACCAATAGTTACACAACTAGCAATTCTAGAGTTCTATTCACACAAGGCTAGCTAACAACATCAGACCACAATAAAACAAAAGCCTACATCTAAACCACATTTTCATCTAGAATCAGATATCAAAAATAAATTGTACGTCTATATTTTCAAACCACATTTTCATCCATAAAACACAAAGTAATAAACTAATAGATTTTCATTAACCAATCAACAAAACTTTTCCACAAAGAGGTATCATAAAAGCGTATCACATGTAAAAATGATTACACATCTTTAAATGAGAGGTATCATATGATGCTATAAATAAGAACGATTATACGTCTTTAAATACATACCTTTCTTCAAACATACTAAACAAATATTAGTTCCCTGTGATCACGATATTCTAAAAAAGACATCTAATAAAATTTCACAAACAAGAACAGTGCAAAACCAATTCTGATATGAAATTTGAAGTTTAAAACATAAAAGATAACATGCATGAATTAATAAAACATTGCCACAAAAACTCCAATATATATAAAATTAAATTCTTCAATCCTATGAATAACAAAAATATTACCTCAAACATAGTAAGATTAAGTTTAAATTGATTTTACTTCATCATTATTGGTACAGAACGCACAACCAAACTTAAAGGCAAGAAAATCACTTTCCACTTATTCGATCGTCTTCTTCTGCTTCTCCCAGCCAATTCACAAAAGATCTTTCCAGTGCCTTCACAATGCGCTGCTTGTTATGTTGCATTTACAATTACATATATAAGTGTACAAACACAACAACAAATTTGTAGATAACAAAAAAAAAAGATCAAGAACATGGAATATGCTAGATTTTCATGGTTCCATATAAACTAAACAGAAATTTATGCAACATGATTTTCATATCTGCCCTTAGGGTTTGTTCCTTTACGGAACCAATACACTATGGTGTTTCAACCAACACATCCTAGTCATACAGAGACCACCTTACAATGTCGGGACAAAACTTCATTAGCTTAGCATCCTTCTAACATTGCATCTGAACTTTGTAGATATGTTCCAGCTCATGTTTCCCAGTGCTACAGAAGGTATTCAACAATTTTTCCCATGTTTTCACGTGTGTGAAAAGAAAAGGTCAATACTCAAAACATTTTTTTGTCTATATTTTCAAGGAACAACTTTTAAATATATTGAACATTTATGTTAAAATAGGCTACCAACTAGGATAGGAGAGAGATGGTCAAGCCTTCTGCAAGTGCTTACTGACTTGAATAGTCTCTTTGACAATAAAAGGAACGAAATTGGCTCAAGTACTATGTATTAATTATGCATATAAAATAAATAACAAGGTCAATCCCTTAACAACTAGGCTAACAAAACTAGCATTAACGCTCCTCTTCACACCCAACCTGCCTTCCTAAACTCTCCATATTTGAAGGGGAGAAAATGATTGAAAAAATAGAAATGAGTCTGAATTTTAAAAGAGTTCAAAAAGACAAAAAAAAAAAAAGAAAAAGAAAAAAGATAACATGTGAAATTTCTAACAGAAACTCCAACATAGAGGTAATCAAAGTTGAGAAATAACAGGTGTGCTTCATTTGCACAAAGAAATCTCACATCAAAATGACATTGAAATGTAAGCAGAACATTTATAAGAGTTTGCCAAAAAGGATAAGAGAAGAGCGACAACTAATAGATATGACATTCAGCTTGGAGAAGGCTTCTTTGAATGCTTAATTTCCTACGTTGGGCCATGCATTAACGCAAATGAATATAACCTGTGTCCCACTCTCAGTCCCTTGAAAAGGCTCCAGTTCTATCTAAGCTCACTAACTAAAACCTTCCTTTAACCTATCTCACTCTCAGTTCCCTGAAAAGGCTCATGTTCTATCTAAGCTCACAAACCAAAACCCTCAATTAGAACAACAGCAGAGCAAGCCCAGCCCAAAAGAAAATTTGAAACTTAAAAGCCTTTCTCGAGCACAGGGAAGGAGGAAAAATAAAATAAATGAAGTCCTAGTGCCACTTGCCAGTGAAGAGATCGTTTTCTAGAAGTATGAAGAAAAGGCTTATTACTCTTCCCTCCCAAATCCACTTAGCCCCAGACCCAAGGACTTCCTCATCAAAGGTAGCTGAGTTAATCAAGTTTCAAACATAGAGACACCTAGAGGCTCTCCCTCTGCCAAAAAATTACAAATAACTCATATGAGGAAAAGTAAAAGCAATTTATTATCTTAAGTCATTAACAAGCTCCAATTTAAAGACAACCAATTACCTATATATATCATGAGCAACATCATTTCCAGGACGTTTCAGTCTTGGACAAGAAGAATTACTAACATAAATTTAGGATTTCTAATGATCAAAAATTGAAAATTTGATTACAGTGACCAAATTTGAACATTTGTTTTGAAATAAAAAGACATGTTGTTAAACCTTTAGGTTTAGAATAGGTTAAAATTATGATTATTTCATCTCCTAAGGAATAAACATAATTGTAAAAAGAGAATGATCCGATAAATCTAAAATCCAATAAACTCAACCTTATCAGTTAACTTAGTTCCCTTCTCCCAAAAGTTGAAACACGTCCATATTTAGCTGCTATCATACCATCTATATATAAATATTTCTATATCTAAAAGAAATCAGTACTTTAGTAGTGTTTGATGCTTCTGTTGACAAGTCCAAAAGAAAAAACTAAACTATGAGCAAGATGCCAAGTCTCAACATCTTTGAGCTTGAATATTTTTCCAAGGCTCAAATCTAAGCGTCTCTAAAAAAATTAATGAAAAAGGAGAAAAAAACAAGAGTATGAGGAGGAAAGAAGCAAAAACCCAAAAAATCATAAGAACAATTAATAACCCTTGACAATGACTTGAACAACATGGACAAGTGAAGCTTGCATTTTGAAAGAGAAAGGGGAAAGGAGGCTGCTGATGAGTGAGAAATTTTGTTGAAGGACAAGTTTAGAGTTGGATGAATACCTGTTGGAGATGCTCAATATCCTTCACGGCTTGCGGTGCTCTCTTTAGAAAAACAAATTGCTGTGATTTTAAACTACTAAGACAACTTGAGTTCCACTAAGAAAATACAAAATAATAATAATGTATAAATTTAAATGGTCGCACATCTTTTGGTTATTAGTTCAATGCATGTATTGCAACAACTAGTTTGTACTTTGTCCTTATAAGTTCCAACTGCATAGGAGAATGAGAATTATATTTTAACTACCTAGAAAAGTGGAGCACCTATTGCATATATTCAAGTTTCTCACATGAGTATCATTAAAATGCATGTATGAAAAACAAGAACCATAATCAACGAGCAAACACCCATATAAGTTACATACTTTGAAAGAAATGGGAGATAAGACATTGGATAGACTAAATTACACTAGAATGGAGCTTTATTTCTTGAAAGTCGATAGTTTTCTTATAATTTGAAAATATTACCTTTCTTGGAAAGTTGGAATCAAAGTTTGCATATTTCTCACCTATAGAAAGTTGCATGAACTATACATTGCAAAATTCTAAGGATTATATCTTAATTTTACAAATTGTACTATATTTCCATCTTATCATTAAAATGGTAGACTATCATTATCATATTAATTACATTTTCAGAGGGTATAACTCTACCTCTTCAATGTGATAAATGTTGAGATTTATGCCCTAATTAAGACCTCGTAATTAATAATTTATTTAATAATTAATAATAATTTTGATTATTTTATTTGCAATATAATATTATCCATTAAATGAAAAATCCAAGGTTATTAGTGTAATCTTGAACAGTATGTGGTTGACATACAGGAGGATCATGTTCAAGAAATAACCTAAAGGGTCATAGTATATGGATAAGACTATGTGCCTTATCCTAGCAACACTGATACGACCCATTTTGTAATAGTTACAAATGATTTGATCTAAATCGTTCATGTGGAGATAGGTGAGTAGGGGTATCTTATACAATGAGTTTGTATAAGACTGGACCACAAAATATTTAATCTTTCTTTATAAATCGGTTAATTGAGAAGATTAATATTTCATCAGGATGATCATATGCGACTCGATCTTAATCCTGAGTGAGTTATGAACTCCTGCCTGTGAGGGCTTGTCCTTTGATTTGCATGGGTGAGAATGGCTTTTGTAGTTGATTCAATATGCCCACCATTTTGGGGACTTGACCAAATAGGGAGCTGGGAATATAATCTCATAAGATGGAATTCACTAATTCCCATATAGAGTAAGTAGATGAGTAGTTCCCTTAAGTGTTGATTTCAAGACTTGAACAATGGGGCCCCACCCCTCTCACTGGCCCGAGAGGGACTTAGTTTATGGTTGGATCATAAACAAATTGTTTATTAGAGGATCAATGGTACTTAAGGTGCAAGAAGTAATTACAGGAGTTAAAACGAATTTTTGACGCAACTGTAATTACGAACAACTTGTGAATGATTGATTTGCATGTAATAGTTATATCCATGGACACAACTTGTCCTACAGTGCATAAAAGTGCAACTCTAGGTTTATAGTGGAGTGACCTAAAGTTAATGAATGGAAATTGATTAATTAAAGAGTTTAATTAATTAATTATATATAATTAGAGCTTGTAATCTGTAGGTCTATAAGGTTCCCTTACTAGCTCATTGTACTACTAAAAGATCAATTTAGTTGAAAGTAAAATTTGAAATGTTCAAATTAATATTTAATTTGAAGTATGTTCAAATTAATATTTAATATATTAGATATATTAAATATATTAAATATAAAAGAGGAAAATATATTTATTGTATTTGATACATTAAATATTAAAATTTGAAATGTTCAAATTAATATTTAATTTGAAGTGTTCAAATTAATATTTAATATATTAGATATATTAAATATAAAAGAGAAAAATATATTTATTGTATTTGATACATTAAATATTAAAATAATTAATGTATATTAGATACATTAAATAAAAGATATTTATAAAATTTGAATAAGATTCAAATAAATAAACATAGTAGGAGATTTGAATGAGATTCAAAATAAGTATAATATATATTTTAATATATTAGATATTAAAATATAATATTTTAATTATGACAAAGATTTGCCCTTGGTCTCTATAAATAGAACCCTTGGGTTGAGCCATTAAATATAACACAAATTTTGTCAATAGAGAATTAAAGAATTCTCTCTAGACCTATTCCTCTCAAATTCCTTGTAGATTTTCTTTCAATAGGCTCCCACAAGCCTTGGTCTTGTATTTGAGTCATAGCCAGGAAGATTTTGGGGAGGAGACAAAGACTTGCAAGAAATATCTCCATATTTACTCCAAGTAAATTTGCATAATCTTAATTTTTTTTAGTTTAATTTTAAATAAAATCAAAGACGATCCAATGGTTTCGCTGCGGAGTGAAATGTTCATTCCTTCAATAAACTCTTCTTGTTGCTCGAACAATCATCTATCCATTTTGAAAGACTGTCAGTTCCATTCCAAATTCAACTTAAAACCTAGAAATTTCAATCCAAATTAAAAGATACAAACAAACTTATGATGTTTAGACTTCAAAGTGAATTCCAATTCAAGTCCAAATTAAACTATCAGTTGATAAGGTCATTTTATATTTATTTATTATACTTTGTTTAGGTCGTCTTTGGTTAGTTTTTCTATAGTTTTTGGATTTTAAATCATGCACTTCTTTTATTTTTGTAGGTGATCAAAGATTTTATTTTGAAGGCCAAAGTTCAAAGATTTTCAAGTTGAAAGCTACAAAAAAAAAAAAAAAAAAAAAGGCGCTTAGGTGCCATAATCAGTGCGGAAGGACATAATGCTAGTACCTAGATGCTCTTTTTGGCGCCTAAGCACTACGAACTTTGAAGCATGAATCAAAGACGCGCGCCTAGGGTTTTTTGGCCTATAAATACATCTCTTTGTCAAATTTGAAGAGGATTGGAGAGGGAGAATGAGTGGAAGACGGTTGAACAATATTTTGGAGGATTTGAGCAACCAAACGGAGCAAGAGCGACAATTGGAAACTGGTGGAATTGTTGAGATTTGTTTCTTTTCCCTTTCCTTTCTCTTTTATTCGTTGTAATTACTTCAATAGTTATATTTAGGACTTTTATTGAGATTTTTAGTATGAACTAATTTACTCTTTCTAGAGTTTTGATGTAACCAAAACTCGAATCCTACTCTTTCTTAGTTAATAGATGATGTTTCTATATCAATTGTGGTTGTGAAAATTCTTCTAAACTTAATGCATGTTTAGATATGACCGTTCTTTACATTGTTTTATGTCAATAATTTGAGGTTGAGAGACAAAAATTATTGATGAACTGAATTGTTTTCCCAAATTTATACCTGAGATAGAGATATCCTTGTAGATTTTGTGGTAATATTAGGTTCTACGGGCTTAATAGTTGAATTGTTTGAATTGTCATTGAGATGTAGGCAATTTACCGTTTAACCAATATCGTTATTGCTTGAGAAAGAATATCGAGTCTATAGGGTAGAGCTTGCCAACAACCAAGAAATAGAAGAACACGTTAGCTATTAATGAACAAAAAGTAGGAGGAGGTAATCGGTGAAGTCATTGCTTTGGAGTTTTTACTAATTAAATTTAATTATCTGTTTTTGCATTGTTAATTTTAGAGCCTAATCACATTTAATTTTCAAGCAAGTTAAATTTTCATTCACCTTTGATAATTCGGTGCTTAGATAAAATTGAGGCTTGAGAATTTGGTAATTGGTAGAATTCACTCCCTGTGGAGAACGATCGTGGTATTCAATCCCTGTATTACTTGTAACGTATCGTACACTTGCAAATTTGATCAACAAGTTTTTGGCACCGTTGTCGGGGAGTGAATGCTTAATTTATCAATATCAAAATCAATAGCTTTAGTCTTAATCTGAGTTTTATTTTATTTATTTTTTTTGTCAGCAGTTGAAGCAAGTGTATGCGAAAATTTGGAAGTAACAATCTACTTCCTTTTGATTTTGAGATCGAACGCACTTGTAGAAGAAAAAGAAAAGAAAAGAGAGAGCGTAGTGCAAAAGAGCACGAAAGGATGGCAGATGGCGAATCACAAAATGAGATAGGGCTTTGAGAGATTATGAGATGCCTGAAGTAACTGATATTCATTTTGCTATTCGAAGGCCAACCATTCAGGCTAATAATTTTGAGATCAAGCCAGCTATCCTGCAGATGGTTCAGGCTTTGAGTTTCAGTGGACTGCAGAGTGAAGACCCAAACTTTAACATCGCCGATTTTCTAGAAATTTGTGATACATTCAAGTATAATGGAGTGACAGATGATGCTATCAGACTGAGATTTTTTCTTTTCACTCTTAAGGGTCAGTCCAAGCAATGGTGGAATTCTTTTCTGTAGCTTCTATAGAAACATGGAATGGTCTAGCTAAAAAGTTTCTATCCAAGTTCTTTCCACCAGCAAAGACGACTAAGATTCACAGTGAGATCAATAATTTTTGTTAGTATGAGGGAGAGAGTTTGTATGAAGCTTGGGAACGATACAATGAGATTTTAAGAAAGTGTCCTCACCATGGATTGCCTCGATGGATGCAAGTACACAATTTTTATAATGGTTTAGATGGAAATACGAGAACCACCATTAATGTAGCTTCAGGAGGAGCATTCATGAGTAAAACGGAGAATGAAGCTTTGGAATTGCTGGAAGAAATGTCAATGAATCACTATGAATGGCCAAGTGAGAGATCGGTCCAGAAAAAGACAATGGGAGTGAATCAGGTGGATGCTATCGCCACTTTGACCGCATATGTTGCTTTACTTACTAAGCAACTTCAATCAAGTCATCTGGTGGTAAATGCTATTCAATCAGCACCTTTGTATTATGAATATTTCCATGGGAGCCATAAGAGTGAGGATTGTCAAGTTGGAAATCCATTTATGCCATGGTCTAGTGAACAAGCTCAATTTGTTGGGAACTTTGATCGTCAGCAAAACAATCTATATTCTTATACATATAATCTTGGTTGGCGTAATCATCCTAACGTCTCGTGGAAGCAGAATCAGACTCAAAGTCTACCACCACAAGGATTTCAGCAGTTTGAAAAGAAAAGCAGCCTTGAAGAGGCAATGATTTAGTTGACAAATACTACGAATCAATTCATGACTGAAACAAAGACCAACTTTCAAAATCAAGCAGCATCCATTAAAACTTAGAGGTGCAAGTTAGCTAGTCAACATGATGGTGGATAGGCTTCCAAGTAATTTATCGAGCACAACAGAAAAGAATCCAGTAGAGCATTGTAAGTCAATTACCTAGAGAAGTGGTAAGGAGTTGGTTGAGCCAATGCAGAACAAAAAGTCCAGAGAAGAAAGTGATCGAATTGAAACGTGGGGGCTCTAAGAAAAGATTTTTAGTTTAAAAATAAAGCTCCAGTCCAGTGCAAGTGCACACTGTCGATGCAAGTAATATAAAAATGGAAGTATTCCAGAATATCAATCCTGCAAGGAAATGGATACAACAAAATTCAAGAGAATAAGCAAAGATTTTTTCAAATTACAATTGTGGGTAACCAATGTAAAACAATAAGTGGGATAATTTTTTTTTTGTTTTTGAAAAGAGGAAATAAAAATGATAAATAAGGGATTCAAATGTGTTTTTGCCCCATTGAAAGAAATTGCTGCCTAATTGCAATTACAATCTTTTGACTCAACACTTAAGCTTTGTAAACCGAATTAAACACCTATTTGACCTTCTATGAAGTATCTTTAGGAGGCTAAGTGATTAAACCGATTCTTCTATGGCTAATATGAACTTAGTTAATTTTGAAACACAATGCTTTTGGTTTTAAAGGTTTTGCCCTATGTCTTGGGTCAAAAACAAATTCCTATGTCTAGGCTATTTTCCTTTATTGCTTTTATGAAAACCCAATTTTTATCTAACATTTTTAGTATTAGACTCCAATTTTTGTATACTAATCTAGGTGATCAATCTAAACTAGTAATGAAAATTTTTAATCAATACAAGCAAACAATGCTATAAGATTAAGCAAGGTTGCTTTTACATATTAGGCCTTTATTACTTTCTCTACGGCATTCACAACTTGAACACCTAAAAGAAATTTAGCTCATCGGGGAGGGAATAAAAAAAACACAATTGAATTGATACAAAACCCATAATTAAACAACTAAATAAAAGAAGTAAAAATCCGAATTAATAATGTAGAACAAAAGGACTTTCTTATTGTAAAGTGAAATGAAGAAGAACTTTATCAGAATCCTAAGATAATTTCAAGTAAATCAAAACAATAGTAGCACTTGACTAAAATTCAAACTATTATGGACTAATATTCAAAAGAACGCCACTGGGCATTGTTGTGAATACAATGAAAATTAATAAACCTCAGCATCAACTAAATTCAACAAACTCACAAGAGGGAATTGAAAAACAGAAACTAAAAAATGATAATAGTGTGAGAACTACTACAAACTCGTGTATTCCTTACTTTGATTTAACAAAATATACCTTCGGAGGCTATTGGATCTTCATCTCCTCTAAATTTCTTTGAGGAGGGATCAAACTCAGAATTTCACAGAGCTAGGATGAAGAAAAATTTGCTGGAAAATGATAGAAAACGAGGAACTATAGATTGTGGGTGAGAAGAAAAACCTAGCCATTTTTTTGGTTCATTCTTCCTTCTTTTATAGAAGTCGAGAGCTAGGGTTTCCATCTTTTCTCTTCTACTTGTAGGCATGAAATTGGGTTGAAGAATCTCCCAAATCTCTCAAAATCTCAATAAATCTTGCAAATCTTGTGATTTTCGCGTTTTCCAGATTTTTGCAATGCATTGCATTTATGTTGCATTGTTTTCTAGATATGCCAGAATTGCAATTGCATTTCTATTGCATTCTTCAAATTCTTGCACCAAAAACGTCAAGTAAGTGTGGTTTTCATTTTCTTTTGCTTTCTTTTCTCCACTTAATTTAAAAGGTTTCAACAATAATTCAATTTAAACCAACTTTTTTCTAGCCTTTTTATCTAATAACACACAAAATAACAAGAATAACTAAGTATAAATGCCAAAAATTATCATAAATGAGAATTATTAGAAAGTCAAGAAAAAAAGGCTACACTAGAATCATCCACTAAGCGAGTTGAGGATAAACCACAGTTGGCTACTTCATTAGCCATTCCATTCCCTCAACGCCTCCAGAAGAACAAAAAGGATAAGCAGGACAGTAAGTTTATTGATATTTTTAAGAAACTACATAATAACATTCCTTTTGAAGATGCCCTTGCACAAATGCCACATTATATCAAATTCATGAAGGACATCTTGAAGAAGAAAAGAAAATTGGAGGATTATAAAATGATCCCACTCACAGAGGAGTACAGTGGCATATTGCAGAGAAAACTACCACCCAAACTGAAAGATCCAGGGAGTTTTTCTATTTGTTGTTCAATTGGTGATGTTATCTTTGCTAATGCATTATTTGATTTAGGAGCCAGTATTACCTTAATGCCTTTGTCTATTTTTATGAAATTAGGAATAGGAGAGGTGAGACCAACAATTGTTTTCTTGCAATTGGCTGACAGATCAATTAGGCACCTATGGAGAATCATTGATGATGTTTTAGTCAAGGTAGGGAAGTTTATCTTTCTTGTAGTTATTAGTGCTGGATATGGAGGTAGATGATAACATGCCTATGATGTTGGAAAAACCATTCTTGGCCATAGGAAGAGCAAAGAATGATGTAGAATTAGGAGAGCTGAAGCTACGAGTTTGGGATGAGTCAATTATATTTAAAGTCTTCAAGGATCTTAGCCCATTATATCATATGAACTGTTCAGGCATATTTGGGAGTGGATCACCATCATCCCAATGTTCTTCGAAGTCACATCCATCATACTACTACTTTAAACTACCTTGAAGAGGATAAGAAAAGTCAGGCTGAAGACTATAAATCAAGCGCTATTGGGAGGCACAAAAGTTTCTTTTGCAACTTTTATTTTTCTTAGCTTTATTTTTCTGTCACTTTAATTTTTTTGAATGAAGGAAAGAGGACTCCTAACAAGCAAATATGAGGACATTGGAGCTTTGGATTCTTGAAAGTCAACACATTTAGGGAAGTATGGTTTATAACCCTTACATTTGATTTTTATTTATTGTCCTTTTTGTTTCTTTCATATATTTAGGACAATGCATGTTTTTAAGTTAAGGGTAGCGTGATTTCCTTGAGTATGGATAGTTTTTGTTGACTAATAAGTGCAAGTAGATTGATTATTGTCTGATTGAGAAGTGTAGTTGGCTTTATTTTTAGCCCTTTGATACTTTTATGAGCACTAAAGTTTAAGTATTTTGTTGCTTTGATGCTTAGAGGAAACTTTTTGTTGCCTTAGAACTTGCTATGACCTTCTGAATCAATAGAAATGCAATGTTTGCTAGGAGAAAAATTAGGTTGTTTACTTCTTGTTGGTTTCTTTATGTAAAAAAAAAAGAGAGACACTCTTACTTCTAGAGTGAACTGAGTAACGAAAGGCGGTCATGAAACCCATGATTTCCTTTGCATGAAAAGTTTACTTAGGTAGTGAGCATGTGAAAGTAGTCTTAGAAGTCACTTTTGCTCGTAGTCAGCTACTTTCTCCACAAAGTATTAGTACGTTGGAACGAAGGTGTAAGTGACTAAGAGATTCTCTCTAATAAAATAATAATAATTAATTAATTAATTAAAAAAAGAAAAGTAAAGAAAAAAATGTTGCTAATATTCTTATTTATTAGAAACTCCAAATGATCCTAGTTGACATGGTTTTGCTTGAGTGAAGGTTGGCCAAAAGTTGAGATCTTAGAGTCCACTGGAAGTTGGGCAAGTTCTGTTGTGGTTAAAAGTCCCTTTGAGTTGAAGGGTAGTAGAATACTAAGAATTGTACACACACACTTCTAAGGCTTAAAATGAAGTCAACATAGCTCATTGGTTAGAAATGATTGACATTGCTTGCATCTTATGTTCTTTTATTTTGAAGGTTGATGAACTTTATTTTGAAGCTTGAGACTATCCACTTTGCATGACATTTGAGCTACTGAGTTTAGTTTTCTTGTTAATTGATTATTTGCTCGAGGGCGAGCAAAAAGCTAAGTTGGGGGTATTTGATAAGGTCATTTTATATTTATTTATTATACCTTATTTAGGTTGTTTTTTGTTAGTTTTAGTTTTTGGATTTTAATTCATGCACTTATTTTATTTTTGTAGGTGATCAATGATTTCATTTTGAAGGCCAAAGTTCAAAGATTTTCAAGTTGAAAGCTATAAGAAAAAAAATACATTGCCTAAGCGCCCAAACTGGAGCCTAGGCGCCAAAATCAGTGTGGGAAGACAGAATGCTAGCGCCTAGGCGCTACGAACTTTGAAGCATGAATTCGGGACGAGCACCTATTTTTGGCCTATAAATATGATGGGGTGAACTTTGAGTGAAGAAAAGTAAGTAAATACGTTCAACCTCAGTGCAAATGCACACTGCTGATGCAAGTATTAAAACATGAGTATTCCTGAGTATCGATCCCACAGGGAACGGTGTAACAAAAATATTGCAAAGCAAAATGTAAGAAAATTGCAACTTAAAACTAAATATTGCAAAAACAATCTTGGGATGGTGTGTTGGTTAAACAAAATAATTGCAGAATCTAATTGCAAGTTGAAGTGACAAAAATTGCAAAACTAAATTGAAGAATCGTAAATTTGCAGTATTGAATAGCAAGCTAAATAGACTTGGTAAATGAAAAGTACAAAAGAAATCTTAGAGAAAGGAGGGGCTCAAGAATGTCATTGCCCTAAGTTGTAATTGCAAACCAAAATTGCAATTCCAACCTATTCTACATTTAATTGTAAACCAAAATTGCTACTCCTATTCACCTTGTAATTAGATTTTTAGGAGGCTAAGTGAGTGACTTATATGTCTATAGTCCCTCTATCTTAGATAATGCGGCTCAACAATTTTATGGGTTTTGGAGTCTTTAATCCCTATGTCTAGGGTAAAGAATTGGCTTATGTCTAAGCTATTTTCTCCATCACTTGTGCGAAATTCGCTTATCACTAACCCCGTTGGTATTCGATCTAAGCTTGAGTTGCTACCCTAGTTGATCAATCTAGGATCTCAACAGAAATTTATTCAACACAAGCAAACAATTGAGATGTAGGCTTGGTTTTTGTAGGAATTTTGGCTACAATTACATTCTTAGGGAATTCACATCCTTGAACCCCCTAAGAAGTTTAGCTCATATTTAACTCACAAAATTCAAAACAATTTCTAGAAACAAAATCCATATTGGAAAAGAAATTACTAAGGCTAAATCTTATTGCAACTACAACCAAAAGAACTTGAAAGCAATTGAAATTTAATTTTAAAAGCAAGTACTGTAATAGAGGCAATGAAGGTTTTCATCCCATCATACCCATGAGCAATGGAAGAGAATTTTCAAAAAAATAAGCTCAAACTAACTTCTAGAAAAAAACCCATGAACATGAATTAAGAAAAAAATCCAGAAAATTTCTTTCAATTGCTTCAATAATCTCAACTCAATTCCAATGCTTAATACAGTAGGTAAAAGACAAAAAAACATGAAAAATTACAACCCAAATGAATTAAAACAGAAATTAAATTCACCTAAACTAAGAACCAACTCAAATATAGAAAACTTGAACAAAAATCCATTTTTCTTCTTTAGATTTCAAGCAATTCAACTCCTTCAACTATTTCTAGGAAGAGATTGAATCTTAACAATCCAAGTTTTCACTTGAATCTGACTGAATTTTTTTTTGAAGAAAAATGGACCCAAACAGCAGCAACCTACGGTTAAAACAGAGAAGAAAAAAAATTTGGAAAAATAGAGGAAAACTAAAAAAAATTGAGAAAATAAAAACCCACGAAATAAGCTCTCAAAAACGCCTCCAAAACCGATATGCTTTCTTCACTCATCTTCTCTCCTTCTATAGGCCTTCGTTAGGGTTGAATAATGCCCTAATGTTGTGCTCAAATCCCCCAAATTATGCAAGAATTGATGATGTTCGGATATGGGTAAATGCATATTTTTTTTCCTTTTTTGAATTTTTTTGCTGCTCCAGAAAAAATTGCAGATTTACGAAATTGCAATTTTGGTTTTGCAATTTCCATATTCCCTGCAAACAAGCTTAACTTTTTTAGAATCTTATCCTAATTGCCTTCATTCTTATTTCTTTTTTATTTTCAAGCAACTTTCAACTATTTTCAAATGATCTTAAAACAAAACAAGAATATTTTAAGTAATTGAGAGTTAAATAAGCCTTAATTCTAAGGCTTATCACACCCCAAAACTTAAGATATTGTTTGTCCTCAAGCAATTAGAAAACAAATAGCAACATATACAAGCAAACACTTCACAAAATGATGTTAAATGGTGTTTTTTTTTTAAAAAAAATGTTGTTCAGGAGAGGTCTCAAACTTTTAACACTTTACACACTTTCAAGATTTTCTCACATAAAACTTTTACTTTTCTTTTTCAAGATAAAACATTCTTATGCAAACTCACCTATTATGCTTATCCTACCTAAGTCATAGTCATAGAGTCTAGGGTGATATTCTTTGTTCAACAAGCTAAGCTCACTCACATTACAAACATTTTTCTCTCCCCCAAACTAAAGGCTACTGTTAGGCCTCATTTTCTTTTTCTTTTGAACTTTTTTTTAATATTTTTTCATGAGAGTCTTACTGTCACTTGTACCTTCGTTCCAACTTACTAACACTTTGTGGTGAAAGTAGTTGACTACAAGCACAAGTCACTGCTAAGACCGTTTTCACATACTCACTTCCTAAGTTAACCTTTTATGCAAAGGAAATCATGGGTGTCATAACTGCCTTTGGTTACTCAATTAACTCTAGAAGGAGGAGTATCTTTTTTTTTTTGAGTCCTAACAGCTGTTACAACAACAACATAATATTATAATAACATACTGTTACAACAACGTACTATTACAACAAAATAATATTACAACAACATACTGTTACAACAACATACTATTACAACAGCAGTATTACAAAACTCACCCCCAAACTTAAATGAGTCAATGTCCCCATTCACTAAGAACTAGAAGAATAGGGGTTGGGGTACATAGTTGGGTCACTTAACATGCTAAGCATCGAAAGCTAAACTTTCCTAAGTCCATTAGATGGGATAAACACAAGGGAAGTTTGGGTTCGAATGTTTTATAGAGCAAAAGAATTTATCAAGTTTTATGATTTTGAAAGCTCAAAGCTATGTGTGAAAGCACTTGAAAGTTGAGAAAACTCTAGGTATCATCATTAAGATATTTTTAACAAAACACCAAAGAAACCAATTTGCAAACTTGTTTTGAAACATGATTTTTATGGCATGCTTGTGCGAGGTGTATATATATATTTTTTAATTTTTCAGAATTCATGAAAGCAAATAAACTAAATAAGCATAAAAAAACTTATCTAAATCTCAAACTAAAAACATAACAATTAACAAAGCTGGAAAGATAGGTTAAATAGAGACTCCCCTATGTAGAGAAAAATGTGTTGTTGTCATTACTGTCCTCGGGGTTGTTGGGAGTCTTGACAAAGAATTCTCCTGAAACTGCAATTGCAATATGCTTTCACGATTGCAACTACAATTTCTTCCTCCCGCTCTTTCTTTTTACATTTTCCTAATACTCAAAAGTAGAGCATCAAAACGTTCACACAATTTTTCTTAATGCAAAGTTAACTTTTTGAAAATTCCAATTTTTGAACTTAAGTACCTCAGCCTTGACAGGATCCTCCTTAGACAGAGATTTTCTAAATCACACTCCTTCATTCAGATTGGAATTTCAAAAGTTGAAAGTTTCTCTATTTTTTTTTACTCAAAATTGATCAGGGAGATTGATCCTTCTTTCCTCCTTCAGTTTTCTCCCTAATAAGGCTTGACTTTTTAACCATTGGTCTTGACATTGATGTCTTGTCCATCTTGTAAATCCACAACTCCATGTCGAATCATCACAGGTCTTGACCACTTCTACTTTAGTTTTGTATTGAAGAGCTTCCATTGGTAGTTGAACAATAATGTTTGTTGTACTTCCATCAAGTTTTAGATTCCCTGATAGTGCCAATTCATCTTCTCTTTTGAAGTCCTCTTCCTCTTTTGATTGCTCTTGAAACTCATACAATTGCGAATATTCTTCGATCTTGACCATTGAACATTCTTCTATTTCCCCTGGGTATCTTAATGAATTGGGTACGTTGAACTTGATTTCCTGGTTATTTACTCACATTGTGAGTTCTCCTTTCTTGACATCAATTAGATTTTTGCCGGTTGCTAAAAATGGTCGCCCTAGGATTATTGGGACGTCCCGATCTGCTTCACAATCCAAGATTATGAAGTCGGCTGAGAATACAAACTTGTCGACCCTTAACAGTACGTCTTCTATTTTTCCAATGGGGAGTGCAATTGACCTGTCTGCCAATTGTAGGGTCACTGTAGTGGGACGAGCCTCGCCTATTCCTAATCGCCTGAAAACTGATAAAGGCATCAAGTTGATGCTGGACCATAGATCACGTAAGGCTTGCTCGACGTTTATCTCTCCAATCATGCATGATATTGTGAAACTCCCAAGGTCCTTCAACTTGGGTGGAACTTTGCTTTTCCGCAATACACTACAATTCTCTATCAGCGCCACTATTTCAAATTCCCCTAGTCTCATTTTCTTTGTCAAGATGTCCTTGAGAAATTTAACATAATTTGGCATTTGCTCAAGTGCCTCCACTAACGGAATGTTAATGTGGAGTTGCTTGAGAATGTCCAAAAAATTTGTTAAAATGGGTATCTTGGTTTTTCTTTTTGAGTCTTTGAGGAAACGGTGGTGGTGGTTGTGGGTTAGTTCAAATCACTAAATTAGCCCTTCAATTCGATCTTACAACCCATAAATCACTTCAAATCAACATTCCTATACTTACCCATTTCGAATCGGAATCATACCAAGCTGTACAACGCCAAGCTCACCGAAATTTAACTCTAAAACCGCTTCCTTCTTGCTGTCTGTGCAGAACGCGCAAGAGAGAGAGAAAAAGGTGTGACCACAGTCCGGCGAAGCACCCAGTTCGGCGAATAGGTAGTGTGCAGCATGCTGGTTCGCGTGAATTAGAAATTGATCGGTGGTACTATGCTTGTGTGGCGGGTCTCTGCATGCGAAGAAGAAGAGACTTCAGATGGCGAGGTGCAGCTGCGTGGACGAAGCTGCACGGATTCCGACGAGGTTTGCTGTGCGAAGAAGATGAAGATACAACGGTTGGGAGAGAGATGGAAAATTGATGGGTCTTCCGGTGAGGGGAGGCATTTTCGGGAGAGAGAGAGAGATGGTATGGAGAAGAAGAAGGGGAAAGAGATAAGGGAGAGAAGATATTTAATAAATAAATATATAATTTTTTTCCAAATTCCACAAATACCCTTAAGTCACTTTCCAAATTTGCCCCTTCTTAAAGAAGGTGTGACCATAGTCCGGCGAAGCACCCAGTTCGGCGAACAAGTAGTGTGCGGCGTGCTGGTTCGCGTGAATTAGAAAATGATCGGAGGTACTCTACTTGTGTGGTGGGTCTCTGCACGCGAAGAAGAAGAGACTTCAGATGGCGAGGTGCGGCTGCATGGACGAAGCTGCAGGGATTCTGACAAGGTTTATTGTGCGAAGAAGATGAAGATACAACGGTTGGGAGAGAGACGGAAAATTGATGGGTCTTCGGTGAGGGGAGGCATTTTCGGGAGAGAGAGGGAGATGGTATGGAGAAGAAGAAGAAGAAAGAGATAAAGGAGAGAAGATATTTAATAAATAAATATATAATTTTTTTTCCAAATTCCACAAATACCCTTAAGTCACTTTCCAAATTTGCCCCTTCTTAAACCTCCAAATTCCAAATTAACTAACTAGAAATTAGATTTGAGAATTTCAAATTAAGTTCCAAAATTTCAAAATTAGTGCTCCTAAATATATCGGGCGTTACAATATATATATATATATATATATATATATATATATATATCAAATAAAAATTATTTTTTATTGAACAAATGGGTTTTATCTTATCAATGTTGGTTACACAAATATGTCTGGATCTATATTACTTTTATCGTGGAAAAAAATATCATTTACTTGAGTTTAGAAATGATAGATGTCATCTACGAGGGTAGAAAAAATAGTTTTTCTACTATATGGACACGTTCATCACTTTGCAATATTATTTCGAGAGATGCTTCGAGATATTAAAGACTCAATTTCCTTTACGTTTTAGATATGTTTATTTTGGTCAATCATAGTTTTTATTTATATGTTTTAGATATGTTTATTTTGTTATATATTTTTCTTTTTATCAATTCGTTAGTAGTTAATACATTTAGAGTAGTTGTATGTTTTACAATAATAATAATACTATATTAAATAAAAATATTATAAAAATAGTTTCAATTTCCTTTTATAAAAAATATAAAATGAAAAACAATTATCAAAAGGCCACTTAGTTTTTTGTTTTTTGTTTTAGAAACAAAAAAAATAGTTATCAAACATGTTCGATTTTTTGTTTTTTTTTAAAAAAAAAAAACTGTTACCAAACACATTTAGTTTTTTTGTTTTTGAAAAACAGATAACCAAAAATAAAAAACTAAGGCCCCGTTTGATAACCATTTGGTTTTTGGTTTTTGGTTTTTGAAAATTAAGCTTGTTTTCTCCCAATTTCTCTACAATGGTTTTCATCTCCCTTAAGGAAGTATTTGAATTCTTAGCCAAATTCTAAAAACAAAAACAAGTTTTTGAAAATTACTTTTTTTAGTTTTCAAAATATGGCTTGGTTTTTGAAAACATAGGCAAAAAGTATATGACAAAACAAGTAAAACCATAGGTGAGAGTAGTATTTATAGGCTTAATTTTTAAAAACCAAAAATCAAAAACCAAATGGTTATCAAACGAGGCCTAAAAAATCAAAAATAGAAAACCAAAAACAAAAAAATAAAATGGTTATTAAACGGGGCCGTAATTTTCAAATCTTGGCTTGGTTCTTGAAAACATATGTAAAAGTTAGATAATTAAAAACAAGAAAACCCATAGGATGGAAGTAGTATTTATAGGTTTAATTTTCAAAAACCAAAAATAAAAAACTAAATGGTTATCAAATGAGACCTTAGATGTTTTTAAGATTGACTTTGAGGGCAATAAATTAAAAGAACTAAAAATAAAAATAAAAAAGAATGGAAACTCTAAGATTTGGTGAAAGCATGGTGCAAGAAAATTAATTTTTTATAGTAGTAGATAATGAAAAATTACAAAACGTTTGAAATTTTATTATGAATTATTAGAATTAAAAGAAAAAATATTTAAGTTGTTGGATTTTATTATTATTATTATTTTTGCATTCCAACCTTTTGATCCATACATTTAATATTTTGTTATTAATTATTAGTTAATTAATTTACCATTTATAATTAGTTGATAATGACACATATTTTGTAAATTACTAAATGAAATAACGGACACAAATTGTCCAACAATGTTTTTCCAACATTCTCACAACAAAACAACGTTTTGGAGTTTATTCAAATTTTCAAAAAAGTAGATCTTATCATCGATTTTCTTCTTACACTAATAGGATTATTACGTCCTTACGAGTTGATCAACTAAAAATTTACAAAATTAGAATGAAGAAAGATTGTAAGCGATTTCACAATAAGTTCAAGCCAGTATGATTATATATTTATTGGCAATCGTTTAGTAATTTCTTAAAACAAAAAATAATTGGAGTGAGATTGGAACCTAAGCGAATTATTTTTTCAATTATAATAACTGAGCTTGAAAGAGAGAGAGAGAGAGAGAGAGAGATGCAACTCCTTTATAGTTTGCTTTATCATACATAGTTTTGAGGAAGAAGTTCGTCTCTTTTGTGTTTGCTGTGTTACATATTTATTATGAAAACATGTGCATGCTTTAGCTAAATCAAACCCTAAAATGAAGGGTTCTTGTTCCATGGAGAGCACGTAATAGAGGTTACAGAGTGTTGCAAACAGGGGCCACTTGCATAAACGAGCCATTTGCAGTCGGTGCAAGCCTTTGCATCTCTGTTGAAGTCATAAATAGTGAAGTAGTGGACTTGACCTTGCACCCATTCGAAGCTGCAGTAAAATAGCGTCGTCCCCCAAACGTTGGGTCTGAACGTAAAGGAGTAGCTTTTATCTGACTCTATGATATGAACTCCCAAATCGTCTTGCTTTGATCTGCAGTGAACGCCCAACAATGGGCCACCCACTTCGTTGACAATGGTCACTGTAGTTTCCGCTAGAAGTAAAATCGATTTATCGGTAGCTTGTAGGCTGATGGGTAACAGCAACAACAACATTGAAAGTGCAAGTGCTAAAGATGAGGCCATTTTGCTGATGAAAGAAGAGAGAGAGAATTATGACACTTAATGGTATATCAGTTACTTTGTTCTTGTTTTCAATTGTTTGAGTGCAAGGACATGAATTGAACACCATATATATAGGGAAGTTCAATGGTGAATTACTTTTTTTTTTTCTTTATTTTTGATAGAAAAAAATCGCTATTTGGCATTGTAGTCAAAAGAGTGTCAATTTGTAACCGTTAAATTAGCCTCGATATTCACACACAATTAATAAAAAAAAGTTAGGTTAAAATACCATTTTGGTCCCTGTATTTTGGGCTCTATTCTATTTTGGTCTCTGTACTTTCAAATGTCCAATTTTAGTCTCTGTACTTTCAATAAAGCTTAAAATTGGTCCTTATGACAAGTTTGAAGTTAATTTTTATCAAATTTGGTTAAATAATAATAATAATTTTAATACAAGAAAAGATATCATGTGAACAAATTTTCAAAATTTATAGAGGAAAGACTAATTGAGACGAACTTTTTTTAAGAAATATTAACCATAAACTAATAGTAAGGACCAATTTTAAGCTTTATTGAAAGTACAGAGACTAAAATTGGATATTTGAAAGTATAGAGACTAAAATATAATAAAACTCAAAGCATAGGGACCAAAATGATATTTTAACCAAAAAGTTATAAAAAGATGAAATTTGAGAAAACCAGATCAGTCTCTAATGAACCTAGTGTAGCGGTAAGTTGGCCTTGGCATCCACATACAATTAATCTAAAAAAACAGTTATAAAAGATGGAATATGATAAGATTGAATTTGTTTCCTAATAAATCTCATCACTGTAAATTATCCTCAACACATCCACATACAATTAATTAGATAATAAAAAAAGATGAAAATATGAGAAGACTTGGGACCATTTGTTTTTAGGGAATCAAGATGTCTAGTATCTTCACATATTCGAAATTTTGGATGTCCAAAATTTTAGATGTTCGGCATCTTTAGATTATCATGTTTGTTTTGCATAAAAATTTATAAGGATGTCTGAGAATATTTAGATAGTCATGTTTGTTTGTAGGGTTTCTATATGGAAATATTTTAAAATGATGTATTGTTCCAAAAATATCCTTACATTTTTTTTGAGTATAAATACCCTTACCTATTTTTAGATAATTTATATAAAAAATTTAGAATGAAATATTAATTTTGATTTTAACTTGAAATACTCGAACTTATTTTGAGAAAATAATTATATAGTTAATAGTGTTTTTTTTAGTGAATTATATTTATACATGATCAAAATAGAGAAATTTTTTTAGAGAAATAATATCAATTTGTGATATATTTTTCAAAAAAATATTAGATGATCGTTGTTGGAAAAGTAAAATAAACAAAAAAAATTCACTTCAGATTTCAATTGAAAATAAATTAAGCTATATATTATACAATTTAAATAGAGTTTATTTTATAGGTAATGAAACATATAAATATAGTTAATTTCATTGAGTTGTTTATTAGTGAACAAATTCAAAATTTTATTTTAATTATAAAATTAAAAAATTGATAAATAAAGAAAATTGATGAAAGAAAATATACGTAAAAGAAAAACGAAAGGCATAAACATCAGTAGGTGATTCCCTCAACATGAGAATCTTAGAAAAGAGGGCATCAAATTCTTGTCGGATGCCTCCCGTATGGGTATTCAAGGATGTCCAGGTATCTCAAGATGCATGGCCATTTTATATTACTACAAAACAAACAGAGTACGTAATCTAGATGTCCATCTCATAGAAATTTTGGATTACCACGAAACAAATGACAATTAAATCTGTTTCTTAATGTTTACTTTCTCAAACAACGATTTCATGAGTACCTCCAACTTTCACTTGGATTTAATTTGTACAATGATATCACTATTCACAAATTCGTGATTATTGAAGAAATAGTTTTTATTTAATTTTTTTTAGAAAAATATATTATTTGTCATGGGAGTAGATTAAAGAGAGGGGAACTTTAAACCAACTGATATTTTACACAGGATACTTTAATCGACATTCATGTAAATCCAGCAAATTAGTGTAGTTCGCTTTTAGTTTTCATACAATATTTAAATTTAATAAAATTGAAACTAACCCATGTAATATTTTAATTAATCATTTAGCAAATTTAAGGGTGGGGCACTCAATATTGTAATGAAAAAAAACATATACTTTATGTCCCTAGAATTTGGGGTTAGTGTCAATTTGATATTTTTATCCTTGAAGTTTCAAAAATTGTTCTAAATGGTCTTTGAGTTACTTGACTAATAGCTAACTAAAGGTAAGATGATTTGACAAGTAAATTGCAGACTAAACCTTGTTGATTTGGAGAAAAACAGATATTAATTTAATAAAGAAAAATACACTTTTAGTTTTGAGGTTTGGATTTGATAACATTTTAGTCCTTGCCATTAGTTTTCTATTAATTACTAACGAAAAATTGATGTGACATGTGTTTTTTATTAAAAAAATATTTGTTATTTTTTTAAATAAAAAAAATATATTTTTAAAATTTTTAAAATTAAAAAAAAAAATTTTAATTTTCTTTTCTTTTTCTCTCTCATCTTTCTCCCTCCTCCTCCCATTCATCTCCTTCCCATCCATGGCTGCTGCCACCGTCTACCGCGGGTGCCGCCTCTCTTTTTTTTTTTAAAAAAAAAATCTTTTTTCTTCTTCTTTTTTCCTCTAATTTCCTTCTTTTTCTTTTCTTTTTCCTTCCTCCGACGTTTAAAAAGAAAAAAAAAATTGAAAGTTCGAGATCGGGAACGAATCATCAGAATGTGAACTTTGCCATCTCCCACTTTCATTTTCATTTTTAAAATTTTCTGCTGCCTGCAGAGTTCTGTCCACTGTCTTATAATCCAAGGGGTGGTCTTTGGGATCACAAAGGGATTTCAAAGGTTTACATTATATTTTCTTAGTTGACTGCATAAACAATATAAATATAGAAATTTTCAAAAAAGGATGAAGTCAACTAGTTTTATCTAAAAAATAAAGTTCTTAGAGGGAATAAGAGGAGAAAATAAAGTGATAACTTGGAGAGAAATTGGAGAGATTTAGAGAATATATATAACAACTAAAATAAGAGTAATTGTGATTAATGAATCCTTTAAGAAATCGGTTAACAAATTTGTCCATTTAGTTTAAAAATTACATATATGAATTTTAACCATTATTAGAACGATTATTCTTTTTTTTAGGATGAAATAACCCCTACAAACGTGTACCTTTTTTTGATTTATATAAAAATTAAAATGCATTAACTGGATATATATAAAAATAATTATCTCCTTATTTGAATATTAATTAATGTTATCTAATTCAAACTGTTTTTTATATATTATTTTTATTTCCTTATATACATTATTTCCTTTAATGCATTTGAATCATAATTAATGTTTTAAATATTATTTTTTGGAATTTTAAAGTCAAACTAATTCCAGATGTGGGGTAGCTACCACGTGTACATGGGTTGCGAATTAGCTAACTCGTGGCCCATGTACACGTTTTCACTAATGAAACGCGGCCTTGGGCTGCGAGTAAGGATGTAATTCTCGTTTCATGTATGCGAATTACTTGACATGTCATGCCACATAGGCGAAAATCACCACATGGAACAACACGAAAATCGTGTACGATTCCAACCACGAAAATCATGTACACCGTAGACGAGTTCCGTATTCGTGGACAACCCAACTTTTTCTCATTGACTCTATCGCGTAGATGCATGCGGCTGCCGCCAAACCTAGTCTCTTTCCTGCGTGCTGCCCCTCCATTTATCGTCTTCCTCGCTGTCAGAGATGGTAAGTGTTCAATGTGTGTACTTTTTTTTTCATTCTTTGACTAATATGTGAATGTTTTAAATGGGTTTATGTAATTTTGAGTTTTTTAGACTGATTTATATAGTTTTAGGCTTTTTTTTGGGTCCAATCTATTCATCTTAGACTTATTTTAGATGGATCTACATGTTTTTTTGTCTTATCTTAGACCGATCTACATGTTTTCTAGATTGATTAAATTATTTGTGTTTTTAATTTTTTAAAGGTTCAGAGGACATTGCTTCAAGTTCTAGTCATCAACACAATGGTTATGCACAAGATCCATTGCCACTTATTGTACAACAAGATATTGATGTGCCCCAGCCTCGTCGTGGAGCTCGTTCAAGAAAACGACCACAATGTGGTACATGAGTCTTTAGTGATATTTTACCATTTGTATATAACTTTTTGTTAAACCTTAATACTTACTAATCATTAGATATTTGTTCGATCTAATTTCATTATTTGCAAAAAAAAAAAAAGAAAAAAAAAAGCTTAGTTCATTTTAATGGACTAGCATTGTACTTTTAAATACTTTAGATAACATCTCTTTTTTTTTTTATTCCAACCTCAAATTTTGGAAATATATTTTATAAGTTTAATTATAAAAAAAAAAAGAGTAAATCGTGTACATAGTACACGAGTTGTAGCATGTACACGATTTACACATTAAATGCCCACCTCACCAACTACATGTAAAACGTGCACATGGTACACGATTTTGGTACTCTATTTTAAACATTACTTTTCTTTCTTACCCTAAATTTGTAATTTGTTTTTTTAACATTATTAAAATTCTTTTTTTCAAAACTACTTCAATTTTGTCAATTTTATTTACACTACATTATTCATAAAATTATTTTTTGAATTCCACAATCATTAATATTCCTTAATTATTACTAACATTAATGTACATAATTTGCTTCCAAATCCTTCATTTCTATGTACCACCATCCATTTCCGCCACAAGCATCCAGAACCTTATTTGGTTTCATTCTCATTTTCATATCTGCAGATGAGTAAGTTTTCAATGTATTTAATATTTAATTTTACATTATTTTTTTCAAAAAAAAATACATTATTTTAATATTTGACATTAATAATTTATCTCATATATACTCCATATATATCCTTATATATCTATACGTATATAACCATAATATGATAATTGTTTGTGTAAACATGTGTTCATATATATCCAGTATTTTTTTATCATACTTTATTCCACAAATATATCTTATACTTATATAATAATTGTTCATGTATCCATTTTGTCATATATACCTGATATTTTTAGCATGTTGTATATATATATATATATCCATTTTTTCTTATTAAAGTGGCTATGAAATTGAATCAGGTTTAATCATAGTATGAACTATATATTCATCATCTATATCAGGTCTTACACATAATAATTGTTCCTGCATCCATTTCGCCATACATACCCGATAAATTTAGCATTTAGTAGATATATACTTGATATATACCCATTTTCCTTTTTTGTTAAAATGGCTATGGAATTGAATCAAATTTAATTTTAGTATAAATATATATTCATCGTCTATATCAAGAATTACATATATTTGTCCATAATTGTGATAAATGGGTACTTCATTTATAAACACTGGATATCTTATTCATAGTTAAAATAAACTCCATTAAAAATATAAATCAATAGTCAATAGTCGACCATATATCTTAAAAAAAATATATGATGTTGTTAGTAGATATAAAATTTAAAAAAGAAATAGACTACAAAGATGGTCATAGGATGTGAGTTTGAAAGAAAGGATAGAAGAACGAATAGAAGAATTCAATGTCTATGATATATGAGGCATATATCTATACAATTTTTTTTTTTAAAATTTAGACATGACACAAAAAAATTCTCCAACCCCACCATATCCACACAACTACATCTGTGATAAAATTTTGAATGTTGGCCACCGAAATTTTTCTCGCTTTGCAAAACCAAACTTCGATGGGAAGGGCGATTTCAATATCTTCTTTGATGACATGAAGACCCTACATTTGGTCCTTTACAATGGTTTTATTTGGCTTAACAAATTGCATATATATCTTTCACCTTATAATTTTATTTTTTCTTGAACGGATACGTCACCCTTAGTTGCATAATCTACACATATATTATACATACATATGTATATCACATGTACACATGTAAATGACTCACAACATGTAAATATATTAATGATATTAATTATACATACCCTGCACTAATAAAACATCATCTATATATAAAATATACCTTAACCAATTTGCAATATGTTTTACTCTCACCATAGTCTAGTATAACAATATATACAAATATCAATAGTCTATCATACCACCAATTTTTTAGAAAAAAAATTATAGATTAATTTCTACGATAATGTCACTCATATGTACCATGTATACAGAACCCTTTTGTTGTTAAATTTTAGGATAATAAACAATAAAAATCCATCTTGTTGAAACCAAAATTGAAATAATATACTAAAATATATCCAATATATGAATTAAATATTCCCATAAAATCAACTTCACAAAACATGGAAACAAAGTCACAATGTTGAATCAAATACGCCTAAAATTGCCAAAAAAAAAAAAAAAAAAGAAATAAGGTTGAATCGATTTTACATAAATATAGCTATAGTGTTCAAGTCGATTTCAAAAGAAAAATAGAAACAACGGTTAGAGAAAAATAACAAATTTTGCCAAACAAAAATATGCAAAAATCGATTATACTACTATTAGAAGCTAAAAACATAAAACTTACCAAAAATCGATTTCCCTACTGAGCTTGCTTCTTCTTAGGTCTTAGGTCAACAATGGAGGATTGAGGACTGAGAGTAACGCATGTAGAAGAAACATAGGGAAACAACAAAAATAGAATCTATTTGATTTTGATTGTTGGAGATTGTGGGACAAGATTTTTGTTAGGAAAAAAATAATGGGCGTATTGTTAAAATTATAGAATGGAGAAAAATTTTAAGAAAAAATTTGGGCAAGATTATTGGGATTTTTATAAATTATGTTTTTTTTCATATTTATTATTATTATTTTAAAATACCATTTGTCATTTAATGAAGGTTATACTTTATTTCGTTTAAACAGTGGGCAAATTGGTAATTGAGCTTCAATATATGTTTTCATCTTTTTAAAATGAATGCAAAACTATAAACATTTGGACAGTTTTGTAATAGGGCTATGTAAAATGGCCCATTTCTATAGTTTACCCTTACAATAATAAAAAGAGAAAAAAAGAAACTGTCAAAGAAACGTGGACAAGTGTTGAAATTCTAGTGGAACACGTATTAAGGCAACAGAAATTGAGAAAATTCCAGTACTACGAGAGTATCATACTCTCTTGGTTTACACTATAATTATGTCTGCATAAATATATTTTTTTAATGTTGGTGGATCTACATCATTTTTTGAAGAATGCAAATGTGGTAAGCAATAAATGGATGGGAGTAGGGTACTCCCATTAGTACTGAAAATTTTCTATAGAAATAGCTGCTGCCTGGTAGCTCTCATTTGAATCAACTTGCCAACAATTCAATTAATCTTAGAGGAGAAACCAACTATTTGAATGTATATTTACCTAGCCTTAGTTTGAATATCAATTTTGTTCATGAAGTATGAGATTGTTTACTACTAATTTTTTAAAGGATCTAATTGTCAATAGAAATGTCAAATTAAGTTTTTATAAACTTAATTAATGAATATTTATGACGATTTCTATATTGATTAAATAATGTGTTATCCTACAATGAATAATACAAGGGAATAAATACACAAAATGGTGAATACAAGAAAGGAAATCCCTAAATTATATCATAATTTACAGCATAATTAGCATCATTCACATTAACACCCTCTCTTAAATTCAAGGTGGTAGAGTAGCGACTAGCTTGAGTTTATGAAGTAATCGAGTGAAGCGACCTGGTGACAATACTTTTGTGAAAATGTTAACTAGTTGCTCTATAATGGAGATGGAGTGTAAGAAGACAATGTTGCTCTGGAGATGATGATGGTAAGTACTGGCCTCATGATAAGATGAAGGTTCAACTAGAGACATGATAGTGGAAAAACAATGATAATCCTGGAGGTGGAGTTTCTCTTACCCGAGTGGAACGATGAGTGGAGGTGACAGTTGCTGTTTCAGGTTTTGCCAAGGCGACAGATGTCTGATCTGGGATAGCAGAGATAGGAGTAGATTGATCAAGCTCGGGGGTATGTGGAGGATCAAGAGTTATATCTAGATCATTTTAAGTCAATGTCGGATCCAAAGGAGATTCAGGGGCTAGGTGATCAAGGTTAGGGACACAAGGTGAATTAGACAAAGGAAAGAGATAACTAGAGAGATTAGTGAAAAATGGTTGGGAACTTAAGAGAGAGGCATGAAAGGAGGAGAGACTGGAGAACATACTATGTTCCCAAAAAGTAACATGGCGAGAGATACACACCTGTTAGAGATAGGATCCCAACAACGAAAATCCTTGTGTTCAGTGCCATAGCCAAGAAAATAGCATAAGCAAGCACGAGGTTCAAGTTTGGTATGCTCATGAGGTTGAAGAAGGACAAAACAGGCACAACCAAAAACTTTAAGATGAGAGTAAGAAGGTGGAGTACCATATAAGCGTTCAAAAGGAGAAATATTTTGAAGAACGGTGGACGGAAGATGGTTAATGACATAGAAAGAGGTGAGCGCAGCCTCCCCCCAAAAGATGTAGGAGAAGTTGAGCACGAACAGAATCCAAAATGTGGTGATGTTTGCATTCTGCTCGACCATTTTGTTGGGAGGTGTGGGGACATGAGCGTTGAATAAGAGTGCCCCTATTGGGTGAGAAAAGAAAGAAAGCTTTATCCTTATATTCCATAACATTGTCGGTGTGAAGGATTTTAATGGTTCGAGAAAATTGTGTTTGAACCATATTGGCCAAAGTAGTATAAACTTGAGATAAGGTAGAACAATTTTTCAAAAAATAGATCCATGTAAAGCGAGAGTAATCATCAATGAATAAAACGAAGTAACGATAGCTATTAATAGTAAGACTAGGAGTAGGACCCCATATATCATAGTGAATTAAGCCAAAAGGTGTATCGCATAAAGAGGATGAATTGGGAAAAGACAAGGCAGGTTGTTTTATAAGCTTACAATTTAAACAATCAAATGAAGAAAAATTTGAATATTATTTAAATTTCCAACAGAAACTAACTTGCGAAGTTTGTCACAGAAAGCATGACCAAGACAAAGATTCCATTGATACATAGTAGACTCAGTTACATAGGCAAAGATAAATGGAGAAATATGGAGTTGAAGTAATGTGAGCTCAAACAATCGTCCCACTTTGCGACCCGTACCAACGATCTATCCCGTTTGCGGATTTTGAAACTGACAACCATTAGGGGAAAAACAAACAGTTAGGCCAAGGTCACATAGTTGACCAACAGAGACAAGATTAAAATTTAGATTGGGAACATGGATGGTAGGTATTGACCTTTTAACCTTTTATTGAATTTTACCTTGTGAAGTTGAAGAATCATTTGATGTTGCATTCATATTTTGTGCCTTCATAAAAACAGTTGGCCTTTTAATTTCTCCTAGATATCCGAAACATTTTTTGTTGCGCGGAAATTTTTATGTACTCAAAGATAATCTAATTTGGATGTACCAAGCTCAGCCTTAATTTTTTCAATTTCTTTTTCTTTTTCAATAATCATATTATTCAAACTCTCAAGTTACTTCTAAATTTTTTTAGGTTAAATTATAAAAAATACGCCTAAACTATGGGATTGGTTTCAATTATACCCTTGAACTTTGAAAAGTTTCATTAACCCTTGAAATTTGAAGTTTGTTTCAAAACAACCCTTGAAGGTTTTTTCCGTTAAATTTATGGACGAAAAATGACGTATTTGCATATGTATTGATTTTTTTTTCAACATATATGTTCAAATATGTTCACATAAGCAATAATACAAATGCAAAAATATCATTTTCCGTCCATGAATTTAAAGAAAAAAAGCCTTCAAGGGTTGTTTTGAAACAAACTTCAAAGTTTAAGGGTTAAAATGAAACTTTTCAAAGTTCAGGGGTATAATTGAAACCAACTTCATAGTTCAGGGGTATTTTTGATAATTCAACCTTATTTTTATTTTTCAATAATTGATTATTTTTACTTCTCAAAGCTTTGTTAATTTTACAAACCTTTAACCACTCAATGTACATACTTTGGTAAGCTTCTTTGAGAGAGTCTTCATCAAATTCTGATTCTTCACCATTATAATCATCCTGCTCAATGTCAATATTTTCTTCATGAAGAACTTCATCATCTTTTAAACTCTACACACTCGTAGAATTATTAGTAACAAAAGATTTGTTGGAATGGGTAATTTTGGATCAAAAGAATAAACCCAAGATAGAATGGAAAAATCAGAAACAAACTAGTAGAAAGAGGCCCAAAGCAGGACAAATTCAGGTAAACATAGAAGGACCAGGTCACGGAGTAAAGGAGAAGAGAAGAGGGCGAGATGGGTCCAATAATGATCAAGCTTGAGGAATAAGAAAGGAATTTGAGCTCAAGAGTACTAGAGGATCCCATAGGTTCCCAGATGAGAAAGAAAATTAAGCCAAAACCCAATTTCTTTGCGTCGGCCAGTCGAGAGGCCTTGGTCATCAAGCACAGGGCATGCATATAACATGCCCTCGGCTCACAACACCTTCAATTAGCCTAATTACCTTTTTCAGAATCCAAAGGAAAAGATGAACAAGAAACCAAGATAGAATGGGCCCAACGATGACCAAACTTAAGAAAAAAAATGAAACCAGGCGAAGAAGCAATCTATGGCTCCATTAGGTTCTAGAGAAAAGAGAAATTAGGCCAAAAGCCCAATTTTCCACCTCGGCCTCAGTATGAGGTCGAGGCCAAGGCTAGCTTTTCACCTTGAAGGGCATGCATGTCGCATGCTCCTGGCTCATGGTTCCTCGGATTATTCATTTTCCCTTTCTCCAGTCCTTATTGAGTTAACTGCTGCATAATAATCTCTGCAAGCCAGAAGTCAGCAATCAAATACCACTTGATGGTAAAAAATTATCTCCTAGAAATTGATATTTATCTTTCTAGAGAAGATTCTTAAACCTGTAGAAACCTAGAGTCATCTTTAGGGAGTTTGATGGGCGATCCTAAGGATAATCCAATGCCCACCTTGGAGCACTTAAATTGTTTCCAAAAAATCGATATTCATCTTTCTAGAGGAGATTCTTAAACCTATGGAAACCTAAAGTCATCCTTACGGGGCTTGACGGGTGATCCTAAGGATAATCCAAGGACTACTTTGGAGCACTTAAGCTTAAAGAAGCTCACAACTTTGCCCAAATGCGAGACACAATGAGTTATTCTAAGGTAAATTCTGAAATTTTTTCACAAAGAGCTTAAGCTTCAAAAGAAGTAGCCAGTATGGCCTAAAGGACAATGTCTCAAAAAGACAAGTTCAATTAAAGGGTTATACTCCCAAATTGGGCTCCATACATCCGACCTATAACCATTAAAAGTCAGACCATATTGGATAATTTTAAACTGGTTCGACGATAGAAAAATGGACCAAGAATTAACTAGGGCCCAAATTAGATCTTAGAAAAGAGAGGATTGAGCCAAAAAGGCCCAACCCTCGCCTTGACCTCGGCATGAGGCTGAGGCCGAGGAGCCCAAATTTTCTTGGGGGCATGTGTCATGAACATCTCAGGCCTGTGGTGTCATCGGTTCAACTTAGTTTGATCTTTTTCCTGACCCAAATTGAAAAGAAAGAAAAATGGAAAATCATAAGATCAATTATCAAAATGAAACCAAAAAATTGAGATCATGCTCTAGATCTGGTAGATTATAGCCAAAATTCGGAGCCTACTCCAGGTACGGAAAATTATGTCATGTAAACAAAGCACGAAACAGCAAAACTCTAGCACTTAGGTGCAGAGAAAAGCGACGAGGCACAATTCAAAAAGTTTCTGAACGTCTTGAAACAATTTCACATCAACATACCGATAGTTGAGGTGTTGGAACAAATGTCAAACTACGTCAAATTCCTCTAGGACATCTTGACAAAAAAAGAAGCATTGGGAGGAATTTGAGACTGTCACCCTGACCAATTAGTGTAGTTTCATTTTAAAGAGCAAGCTACCAACCAAACTCAAAGACCTAGGGAGTTGCACAATTCCTTGTTCAATTGGAGGAATTAATATTAGTAAAGCTCTTTGTGATCTAGGGACAAGTATAAATTTGATGCCTTATTCAATTTTCAGGAAGCTTGGAATAGGGGAGGCACGCCCAACTACAGTCACTCTTCAACTTGCAGATAGATCAATAGTCCACCCTGATGGAAGATTGAAGATGTGTTGGTTAAGATTGGCAAGTTCATTTTTACTATGGACTTCATCATTTTGGGGTGAGCATTCTTAACAACTGAAGGACGAAAATTGATGTACAAAAAAAAGAATTAACCATGAGGGTCGATGATCAGAAGATAAAGTTAAATGTTTTCAAGACTTTTAAGTCTTCGGATGAAGTATATGAATGTAATATGCTAGAAGGGATTAATCAACAACCCAACACTTCAGCGTAAGGAAGTGGATTGAGGCAGTCTGAAGAAATTAGGGTGCCAAAGAAGATAATGGCGAGGCAACCAATAACATATTAAGAAGAGTGCCTGTCTGATGAAGAAAGATAATGTCAAGAAAAGGTGATGAAAAGAAATGCAATGATAGAACACGAGCGATCGATTGTAAGTCTGTGAATCTGAAGGATTACGCGCTCAAAGCAAGAGCCAAATGCTACAAAGTTTGGAAAAGGTTTGGAGGTGCAAAACACCATTGAATCTTGGCAAGGAGAAAGAGGTGTTGAAATTGAGCGCTTTATTCACCTCGCCAGATATGTGCTAAAAAGAAGCAACATGATGCCTCGAATCTTCAACGTGCATCATACGGAGGCATTTGACTAGGGAGCATTCTATTCCCTCACTTTATTATATTGGTCTGCTTTTAGTTTTTGTTTATGTTTCGTAAGAATAATGGCATGTGAAAAGCTTAGGAAGCTACCTTAGGATAAAGCATTGGTTTGAAAGCTTTTAGGAATAGGTGTTGAATTTAGATTCTTGATGCGTTAGTAGTTCAAAGCATCAAGCAAAGCTGATGTAGTGAACTAGCGAAGCACGCAAAGCGAGGTTGCATGCTTTTATTGCAGAAATTGAATAATGATCTCAGGCTTTGAAGTGACATCGTATTGCGAGTTTCCAAGGTGCATTTAACCCACCTACCATGCCTACATCATGCCTGCCTGTTCATGGATAGTGGCCTCCATCTGCTGATCCCGACCCTTGGTTGTGCGTCCACTCTACCACACCTTCTAATGACGTTCCCTAATTTTTAGTTGCGTTGTGTTATTTTGACTTTGTTTGTAATTTTCTTTATCTTTCAGATCTTTCCTGTTAATTTCATATTATCTGATGTATCATCGCCTTTGTGAACTTAATGAATATTATGATTTAGTTTGTAGCATCACTTGTTTATTTTCTTTCCTCGCATGACTTATATCTTCATTGCTCTAAGTTGTCGATATTTAAATTCTTACATTTTATGCTTTCAATTGTTGCGCCAATGGAACCTTGTTAAAAATTCTCTTTTTGGTTGTGTTTCATTGCTGCATTCGTTGTCCCTTCGCTACTCATTACAGACCTGATGATAATGTCTTGGCGTTGTTTTTCTTTGCTTAACTTCTCTTTACTTACTTCTACCTCTGCCTTAATGCATCACTACTTTTTCTTTGCTTTAGATGTGTTCACCCAGTGTAAATAGCAGTTAAATGTGTCCTATTGGCTAGCCAAAGCATTGAACATTGCCTGTCTTGTTTTGTATGCCTTCAGAGTTCCCTTGCCTGACCCAGTCTATATAGCATAGTGAAGCGAGCTTGTCGAGGGCTCGTCAAATTAAAATTTATAAACCGATCCTAAGCTACTTGTAGCATTGAGTGGACCGAGTCGATCTCAGGGAACCGAATATTAATTTCTCAAGTTAAATTTGCAAAGGATAAAGCAATTAAAAATGGGGGTTTTGTGTTTTTATAAATAAAATAAAACATAAATAATAAAGATAGAGATAGATCAAATCTTACCAAAATTCAATCCAAAGGTACGGTTCTACTCAATTGCAAAAATTGATCATAGACATTCAAAATATTTAAACTTAACAATGCAAGCACTTGGTCAACTTATTAGGAAACCCCAAAAAGTGCAAATTCCCTAAAATCATTAACTTTAACGAACGTCAAGTTAACGCTAATTACCTAAACAAATCTTTACGAAACCGCTTCAATTTATTTGGGTAAAGGCATTACGAACTTTGGAACGACCAAGACAACCAATCAGGTAAAACAATTTTCATCTAATTAAGATGCTTCTTTAATTCCTAGAATTAAACATGCAAGCCATGTATCATGGAAACCCACAAAACATACACATGTGATAATTCTAATGCTACCGGTTCATTCAACATGACAATTACGGATCATGATCGTGATTAGCAATAAAACATGTAGAGTGATTAAGGCGTCAATTTAATCAAAATACATACTTATAAAATTAATACGGGAATCAAAGAATACTTGCAATTGAAAGAAAACTAAGTTAAGGTTCAAACCTCACAATATTGCAATTGATTACAACCGAAATTGGGAACACGAAGTTTAGCCGAGCATCGTGATAAAATTTGATACCATTATTGTCTAAGGAGAAAAGAGAAAATGAGTCTAAAAACTCTCTAAAAACGTCTAGGCCAAGAGGCCAAAAAGAGATCTCCCTTGCTGTCCATAAGAAGGCTTAAATAGCCTTGAAGTAGACAACTTACACAAGTAAGAAACCCTAAATTCTAGAAAGATATTTTCCCAAAACAATTAGGGAATAATATTTAAAATAAAATAAAATAAAGTAAATAATGTTCTCTCTTGTAAAATGCTGGAAAATACATCTAAAACTCGAAAATCCTTCCCTAAATTCTTAAAACAAACATAGAATGTTGCAAATAAGGAAAGTTTCTGGATTGTGCAGTCTTCATTATTTTGCCCATAACTTCTTCTCCAGACATTTGATCAACGTGATCTTTATATGGTTAGAAAGATAATTCCGAGATCTTTAAAATGATATCTAATTTGGCTATATTCAAAAACGTGAGTAGCAAGATAATGGGAACGGAAGTTGGCACAAAATATTCTCGGGTACAACAGTTTTCCAGTAGGAACAGTAATCACTCAAAATGCAATAACTTTCATAATACTTATTGGAATGCAATGAGTCTTATGCTGTTGGAAAGATAATTCAATAAGCTTCGATTTGATACCAAATTTGAATATATTTTCATCTCGAAATATCATGATATGATCGGTCAAATTTGGTTTAGAAATTCAGTTGCTCGAATCACCTCCAATTTGGTCCGAATTAATTTCGAAATGGTGCAAACTTTTCAAAACACGTGAATTGCTTGAATCCCTAAAAAATAATAATAAAACACATAAAATCCTTCTAATTAACAAGAAATAATTATAATTAAATTGGACTTTATAGGTCCTATCACATAGCACACATTAAGTTTGGGGGTCCAATGAGGACATTGTTGAAATTAAGTTTGAGGGTGAGTGCGTAGTTGTTCAACGCGCAGGCTAGCTCCTTATCATTTAGAAAATTATTGTATGAGCTGTTATCCACAATATCTTTTTGAATCTTAAAAAAAAAAAAAGAAATTTTTGAATCTTAAAAAAAAATTAAGAGAAAGATGAGTACTCCTCATTTTGTGAAGCATTAGTAACCAAAGGCATTCATGACACATATCATTTTCCTTTGCATGAACACGCTGAAAAGAAGTGAAAAATGTCTAAGCATCCTTAATTGGATGCATTGCTCATAGTTGGATGCCTTCATCACCAATGTCAGTAAGCCAGAGAGAAGGCATTATGTCTGGATGAATTTCATCTTATCTCTGCCCCCCCCCCCCCCCCCCCCCCCCAAAAAAAAAAAAAGAAGAGAAAGGAAAAGAAGGTTGATAATAAGACTTATGTAAGATTCAGAGCGTTGAACTATCCTTCTTTATAAAGCATCAGGAAATAGTATAGGAAGTTATTAAGGCCAGCTATCCTTTAGGAACTGCAAGATGTTGTGTTGTCTAAGGAAAGGAAAATGGTGGGAGAAAGTTAAGGTAGGAATAAAAGTAAGTTTAGATGGTTCTGTAAAGTCTTAGAATGCATAGCTGAGAGAATCATGTTTGAGCGCGTTAGAGGTTGTAGTGTTGCATGAGACAGTAAGGTCATTTATACAAAAAAGAGTGAGTATAACATTGCTTGAAGACAAACTATAGTTAAAGTTTGGGTGTTTGATAACTTGTAATAACAAGTTATTTGGGCACCTTAATTTGGCCGTCACTGACCTCAATGCGGTAAGAGAAAGCTTGAATAGAAGGAAATTGGGCAATATTTAATGGGCGCTTCATGTGTTTAACATGATGATTTTCTTGAAAACTTTGATAATGCTTTTATGCGTGTGCCATTCTTAACAAGTGTTGTATCAGGTGAAGTTTGGCTTGTGCATTGAAAGCTTGTCAGGATGAAAAGAGAAGAAATAGATAGGCAAAAGAGACGTGCATATTCCTTGTCAGAAATGCATACTGGAGTAGCGCAAATCGTATGAAGGGAATAAGAACGACCAAAAAGCAGAAAAGGACGAAGACCACTACCTCACCGCGCCAAGCTGTACTTATGCAAAAATGACATGTCTGATACATGTGGTCCCAGTTAGTTGCGCACCTCTCAATGAAAAGGCTATCTATTATGCAAATTAGGGGATCTTGGAGAAATTCCCTCTCCACGATCACTTCGCCATCCTCTCCCCAGAATTTTCTATCTTCTTCTTCAACCTCTGAAGGTTCCCGACGGGTGGAGTGACAACCACTATTAGAGAGCTGAAGGAAGCTGAGAATGAGCTCTAATTCACCGTGTCGACTAGTTCCTTAATTTTTTTGTTGTCTAAGTTATTTTCTTTGTTGTCTGTGTATTTACTTACGTCATGCCTACATTTCAAAGTGTTTTTTTTTAAAATTTCCAGCATGAACTAAATTCCTACTTAAGACTTTATTGCACTTATTTTCATGACTTAGCATTCATTCCAATGAAGCATCTTTTTTGAATCTTCTTCTTGTGGGTGTTGTATTCAAATTGCTTGTGTTCGTTTGGCCAACTGATAACAAGTAGTAGCATGCTTTAGGCACCGAGAGGGTCAAGGTGTGTGGAAAAACTCAAGAAGAGCGAGAGTGAACATATTTCACTAGGTTGTTTTAGGGATAACTCAACCACTCATAAGCTACATAAGGTGGGGGTGAATTAACGAACGAGTCTAGCACATAGGAATATAACTAGGCTTGTTTGCAAGGTGATACACTAGAAGGGTAGCGCATGTTGGTCATCTTGCTTAGATTCATCCATATCGCTTCATTGACTTGCATGTTAACACGTGGAATCAAGTGTTGCATCAGGCAGCCAAAAGCTGAGTCTTGACCTCTCACTACATTGTTTAGATTATTTCCATCGCATTAGTTTATTTTCGTTTGCCTAAACCTATACCTATTTTTGAGTGACCTGGTTACCCTTCAGTGCATTTTGATGTAGTTGCATCATTTTTTAGCGCATCATTTAGATTACCTTTATCCCTGAGGACTTGACCCTAGAATACTCTAGGTATTACTTGCTAACGCGTGTTGGGTGACATCCATATTATGTGTGCACATCTTTTCAACGCCTCATTCTTACACCACTCCCATCAATTTTATATTCTCTTTCTATTCATTTCACACAGATATTCATACATTTAATATAGTACGTCCAACCCAAGTCAGGGGTTGTGTTTGGACTTGATATAGTTGGTTTCCATCAAATTTATGAAACACAAGGCTTTTAGCAGCGCCCTTGTGTGATTGGGTTTGGGCTTCATTAGAGTGCTCTTCTTTTTGGCCCACATTCTATGTCTTTTCTTTTGCACGAGAGTGGCTTTTTTTTTCTTAGTCTTCTACTGAGTTTTTATGCCCAAAGAAGAAATGGGCTTTGCCGAAGCATATGCTAGATTGTAGAAAATGGTTTTATTTTTTGGGTAAGACTTGGGTGCTGTGTGTCACGGTCATGCTTGTCCAGGGCGTGTTGCCCGTGGCCGCATGTCCATCTCAACCCTTTTTTATCACGCTTTCATCATATGTATGTCTTATTGCTTTCTAGTTAGCTTTACTTGTAATTTTGTGGCCGTATGACTCCTCGCCATTTTCATGTGCAAGCCTGTCATAGCCATAAATCCTAGAATGTACTATAGGGGGGTATGACTAGTCGTCCATCCTTCCTACCTAGAGTTATATGCAATCTAAGCTGTTGTTGACCCTTCTCTCGCTTATTGCCTATAACATTTATATGAACAAACGTTTTCTCAAAAGCTTTCAAAACACCTTCTCTCTCCCGATTTTCTAAAACATTTTCTCCCGGGACCCGAGGGGAGGCTAGACCATATACGGAAGCCGTCCGCAACTTCCGTTTTCGTACGGCTGACTTGCTTGTCGAGCTAAAGCAAGTGCCGCACAATCGTTGACCCGTTGCGAAAGAGTCCGATTGTGACAAGTGGTATCAGAGCCTAGTTGGCTCCTTTGATTGAAAAATTGCGATCATGTCGGTGACAGAAGAATTGGGCAAGGCCCATGTTGATCGATTGTCGGAGTTCGAAGAGCAAATGCTCCGCCTAAGAGAAGTCCCCGATAGTGTTCGGTTCTTGGAATCTCGCCTGGATGAGATTGCCGCGAAGGCCAACACAATTGATGCGGTAGCTGGCCGCCTAGACGGGATGCCCGTCAGAGAGTTGATGGTGAGGGTTGAGGCCCTGGAAGATAGAGCCACAAGACCTGTTGGCTTCGAGCGTGGGGATAGCTCGTCGGGCTCTGTTGCCCAGTTAGAGGAGCGCGTCGAAAGTCTAGACGGCGCGCAAAGAACAATATTTCAGATGGTGTCTGAACTATCTGAGGATGTAAAAGCTGCCATCGATGTAGTGAGGGCAGAAGTGGCGGACCTAAGCGCCAGAGTGAATCTCACCATGAGAGCGGTGGGAAACCAAGCCCCAGCTGGGGGCGTAGTCCAAGTGAACAAAGTGAAAATTCCCGAACCTAAGCCCTTCTGTGGGGCTCGTGATGCAAAAGCCCTGGAGAACTTTATATTCGACATTGAGCAATACTTCAGGGCCACAAGCACAGTGTGTGAGGACTCAAAAGTTACCTTGGCGACAATGCACCTTGTTGATGACGCCAAGCTATGGTGGAGATCACGTTATACGGACATCCAAGAAGGGCGATGTACCATTGATACCTGGGAAACTTTGAAACAAGAATTACGCTCTCAATTCTTCCCAGAAAATGTAGAAATATTGGCAAGGCGCAAGTTGCGCGAATTGAAACATACTGGGACAATTCGAGAGTATGTGAAACAGTTTGCTGGACTAATGCTAGATATCCGGGACATGTCAGAGAAAGACAAAGTCTTCTGCTTCGTCGAAGGATTGCAATCGTGGGCTAAAGCCAAACTATATGAGCAAAGAGTACAAAGCTTGTCAGAAGCTTATGGGGCTGCCGAACGTTTGTTCGATCTCACCACCTAAATAAGCCACAAACAATGTCAAGAGGTGAGATGAAGCCAATCTCCCCCAAATAGAGAAAATAGAAATTCTCGACCTAACTCTCCAAAGAATGGGGGAGGGAACCAAATTGCGAATGGGGGAAATTCATGGCGAAAGCCACATTATCAAAATAACTACAACCACAAGCCCCCATTCTGCTACATATGTAAAGGGGCCCATCGTGCGTATGAATGCAAGAATCTAGCATCCTTCAATGCCTTCCAAGCCTCATTGGCAAGTACTTCAGGGGCAAAGGATGAAACCTCTGAAGAATATGGGGGCGACACCCGCATTGGAGCATTGAAATATGTGTCCGCCTTACATAAGGTGGAAGGAAGCAAAGAAACCACTCCACGTGGTCTTATGTATGTCGCCGCGTGGATTAATGGGAAACCCACAAGAAATACCATGGTCGACTCAGGAGCGACCCACAACTTCATGACCGAAGCAGAAGAACCTACATTGGGTCAGAGACGTGGGAAAGATCAAAGCTGTGAATTCCGCAGCCCTACCCATTTTGGGTGTCGCGCGAAGAGCGACAGTGAAACTCGATGCTTGGACTGGGCAAGCAGATTTCGTGGTCGTCAAGATGGACGATTTTGATATTGTGTTGGGGATGGAGTTTCTCCTCGAACACAAAGTAATCCCTATGCCGCTGGCAGAAAGTTTAGTCATCACGGGATCTAACCCCACCGTGGTCCCCGCGAAGCTAAGACAGCCGAATGGGGCGAAATTGTTATCAGCCCTTCAGTTGAATAAGGGTCAGGAGGGACATTGCAACACCAAGGCCCGTGACGTTGATCAGCCTTGGAGAAGAAAGAATCAGCACAATTATAACTCCTCTGTGGAGTTTAAACCGAAGCCAGAAGTTGCTCGGAAGAATACAAAAGAAGAACCAGTGAGTACAAGAGAATGGGTCGAACGAAGATGGTACAGTTCGTCGAGAGGACAAGAATCGTCGATCCCACTAATCACCTTGAAGAACTCTTTTGAAGCTTTGGTCGAGAGGGCACCTCAAGGAGCGAACCAAAGCGAAAGTATGAAGAAGTTCCTCGAAGACTGGAAAAGAGGACAGAACACAGAGGTCCGCTGGGACCGCCTTGACAAGACCTGAAGAGAGGACGCTCGTGCGGCTGCAGAGTTCGAGCGGGGGGGACGGTTGACGAGGACGTCAACCATTTAAGTGGGGTAGAATGTCACGGTCATGCTTGTCCAGGGCGTGTTGCCCGTGGCCGCATGTCCATCTCAACCCCTTTTTATCATGCTTTCATCATATGTATGTCTTATTGCTTTCTAGTTAGCTTTACTTGTAATTTTGTTGCCGTATGACTCCTCGCCATTTTCATGTGCAAGCCTGTCATAGCCATAAATCCTAGAATGTACTATAGGGGGGTATGACTAGTCGTCCATCCTTCCTACCCGGAGTTATATGCAATCTAAGCTGTTGTTGACCCTTCTCTCGCTTATTGCCTATAACATTTATATGAACAAACGTTTTCTCAAAAGCTTTCAAAACACCTTCTCTCTCCCGATTTTCTAAAACATTTTCTCCCGGGACCCGAGGGGAGGCTAGACCATATACGGAAGCCGTCCGCAACTTCCGTTTTCGTACGGCTGACTTGCTTGTCGAGCTAAAGCAAGTGCCGCACAATCGTTGACCCGTTGCGAAAGAGTCCGATTGTGACACTGTGCAGCCCACATCTAAGCCACACAATTTTCTAAAAAAAAAAAAAATCAAAAAATTTCAAATCCAATGGCTATGAAGTGGGCATTACCATATTTGGGTGCTGCCCAGACAGCACCCAAGTTTTTTCCTTATTTTTTGGCGAGGGAAAAAAGACCTTTTTTTGAAATTCAAATCCTGTCGGTTGTCATCAAACTCGTTTAAAATTCTTTACCATTGTCTTTGGTATGTGGTGGCAGATGATTTGATTTAATGGTAGGCTTCGAGGCACCTCCCATGTGGAGAGTTAATGATGGAATGTCGTCAGAAGTCGCCTTTTTGCTGATCAAGGAATAACATAAGTGCTCAGATGGTTTGCTGTGCATGCAGTTTGGAAACAGAAAGTATTTGACACCGTGTCAAATTCATCGAACTTTATGGCTGCCTCATGTGTGAAGGTCCCATGGACTTAGGTTTCTTTTAACTAACCATTTCTCTATCGTCGGTGCTATAGTGTTCACCGCAAAATGAAAACCTTTCTCGTCCAAGATACTAATGGATGCTGGGGAGGAAACTGCAATAGTTGTCTTTAACTTTAGGGGTCGTTTGGCCCATGGGTTTGGGTTGGGATGAGTTTGGGTTTCAAACCCAAAACAATGTTTGGCACAAGGTGTTTCAAAACCTTGGTTTTGAAACACAACCCCATGGGTTACAACAGTGCAAACCCATGGGGTTTGTGTCATGTTTTCCTCTTCCATTTGCCGTTTTCCATTTCCGGCGACCACTCCGACAACAACTCCGGCGTCCACTCCGATGACAACTCCGGCGACCACATCGACGACCCGACCACCGCTAACGATTACCTCCGACGACCACTGCTATGAGAACTCTAGAGACCAGTTCCATTTACCATTCTCCATTTCTAGCGACTACTTCGACAACAACTCTGATGAAAACTCCGGAGACCACCCGACAACCACCGATAACGACAACTCCGATGACCATAACGTTGACCCGACCACCACTGACGATTACCTCAGACAACCACTGTGATGAGAACTCGAGAGACTAGTCTGACGATTACACCATGTGTATTTTGCTGCTTCTATGAAACCCCCACAGGCATCGCCGATCTAAATGAAAGCGTTCATGTTCCAAGCATGGAGAGGGATACCTCTGAATCTCACCCAACCTCTATAGATTGGTGTGAGTTTTGAGGTAGCATGCTTCACAGGGTCCCACTTTTCAAATTTCACATAGTAAGGACCCACTATCACCCAACCTCAGTTCTTCCATAGAAGTTTTGCTTATTCTTCGCTGCGTAGATACAGCAGAGCCTTGTTTGCATGGAAAGGATTGTAGAATGCTACAATTTCGTTCAACTCCCTTAATGTTTTGATAATTTTACCCCAATCATCATGGAAGCATCAATGACTTAATATGATAATATTTTCCCAAGTGAAGTCATTTTTTTCTTCTTTTTCAGCAAGGCCTCTGTTGATAAAAAGATCGTTCGCTGTCATCGAAGAGGGTGAAGTTGATTCTCTGTCATCGACGACTTAGGACCTCGGCATAAGAACGACTAGATGAGCAGCTGCCGCTTGAATAAGGGATGGGCTCCTAGTGTCTGGTCTACAGTCTTCTGATCTGCTTTAATTTGGAGGGAAATGGGTTTGTTTGATTTTCGCTTCACTGAAGGAGAACATTGAGATAAAAAGATTTCCAGTCGTTTTTGTTGTAGCTCTCTGAGATTATAACACGACATTTTCTTCCTTTATCGTCGATTTGAAAATTTTCTGCAATGCTTCCCCTTATATTTGATGTTTTATCAACCCATGGGCAATATTTCTCATAGAACTTTTCCCGGTTGTTACGTGGCGTAGCTAAAAGATTTTGGAAGGTTTCCTTTAACCAGTCGATCCATTGAGGAAGGAGAAGGGCCCTATTTCAATAATGAGCCATTGAGAAAGATTAGTGGGCCATCATTATGGTTGAAGATATTGAACTAGCAAACCTTGTGTTGTCCATTCCATAGAAAGCTATAGTTAAATAATGTGATCTTCGGAGTAACTTTGTCCAAGCGGGAGGTTGCCATTGTTAAATTAAGAAAAAAAAGTAAATGTAAAAAGTAAATGTTTTATTTGAATGAATTTATAAAATAAAATATTTTGGTTGGGTGGCCATAAATTCGATTGAAAATATCTCTTTCTTATTTTCCTAAAATGCCTTTTTTTCAACCTTTATGAAAGTTCTTATTAAGAGTGTTTGCATTGGAATCATTTTATCAAAAAAAAAAAAAAAAAAAAAAAAAAAAAAAAAAAAAGAAGAAAAGTTTGCATTGTAATCTGAAATGGTGTATATTATATTGAATAAAATTAAAGCTAAGAATATAAACTATTCAAATATTTGTTTATCTTACGTTTATGAAATTTCGATATTTTCTTAATGCCTATATAAATATTAGTTTTAAAAAGTACTCTTTCCAATTATCAAATGGGCAAGACTTGGGCAGCAGGCAGCACCCAAATCATGTGCAGCCCACATCTAAGCCACACATTTTTCTTAAAAAAAAAAACCAAAAATCACAAATCAATGGCTATGAAGTGGGCTGCACATGACTTGGGTGTTGCTCAGGCAGCACCCAAGTTTTTTCCTTATCAAATTGGGTGAATTTTTGTTGTACATATCTATCGGCTCGGATTCTGAACAAACAGTAAAATAAAATATTAGTCTATGGATTTCTTTTTGGCTGAATTTCGTGATGGAAAGCAGAAAATAATAGAATTCTCCTCATTTTATTCGGTGGACACTAAAGCCATATTTATAGAAAATACAAAGAAGTCTCTGATACCAACAACCAATATCTAATTACAATTGTCTGCTATCATTCTCCCTCAAACAGATGCCTAGATTACAGAAGGCATAAGTTTGTGTCGTAAAAAGACAAACCGATCAGTAGAGAAACCTTTAGTAAACAAATCAGTAGGCTGTTAAGAGGTGGAAATAAACTTCAACTGAAGATCTTCTGAGGCCACCTTTTCTCGTACAAAATGAAAGTTAATTTCAACATGCTTTGTACGCCCATGAAAAACGAGATTTCATGCTAACTGTGAAGCTGACTGATTATCACAGACAAAAGAGGGGCATGTGGAAGATGTACATATAGCTCTTTAAGAATTTGTCAAAGCCAAGACAACTCTGCAGTAGTAGTAGCTAAGGCTATGTATTTGTCCTCTTTTGAGCTTCTTGATACTGTAGTTTGTTTCATTGAGACCCACGAAACATGGTTATTCTCAAGAAAAACAACAAAGCCTATGGTAGACCTTCGATCAATACGGTCACCTGCCCAGTCAGAATCTAGAAAACCAAGAAGAGACAAACTACCAATAGGCTTGAAGTGTAAACTAGTTAATAAAGACCCCTAAATATATCGAAAAATCCTTTTGATAGCAGTGAGTTGTAAGGCAGTCGGTGAGTGCATATATTGAGACATTATACTAACAGAATAGGATATATCTGGTAGGTAAAAGTTAAGTAATGTAAAGCACCTACCATACTTATGTGAGCTCTAGCATCATCAGACGAACATAAATGTGAAGGATCAATCAAAGAACCAGCAGAGCGAGGAGTACAACATGATTTAGCAGCTTTCATTCCAAATCGATTTAGCATATCAGATGCATACTTGGTATGTTTTACAAAAATCTTAGTAGATTTGCATTGAACTTCAAGACCAAGAAAGTATGTTAAAGCACCCAAATCAGTCATATCAAACATAGTCTTCAACCGACCAACAAGAGTATTAACATAAGATGCATCATTACCGGTTAATATGATATCATCTACATACAGAAGTAGATAAGTGATCAATCCACCATCATTACGCACAAAAAGAGAGGGATCAGCACACCACAAATCCATGTGTGAGAAGATGTGTAGTGAAACATTCGAACCAAGCATGAGGCGTTTGCTTTAGTCCATACAGAGACTTGCGTAATTTACACACATATCCAAGAAATTCCTTGCTAACAAATCCCTGAGGTTGCTGCATATAGACTTTTAAAATGACCACTTAATATGAGCTGCCAAAGAGAGAACAATTCAAACATTGGGTTTTTTTTTAAAATAAGACTGAAAGTTTCAAAATAGTGAATCCCTTCCTCTTGATGAAATCCCTTAGCAACACTAGTCTAGCTTTATACTAAGCAACACTGCCATCAAGATTTCTTTTAACTTGATACACCCACTTATACCCTATGGTATGTTTATTTGGAGGGAGATGAGTAAAAGACCAAGTATTTTATTTAACAAGGGCATCAAACTCATCACTCATCGATGCCTTCCATTCAAAATGCTTAGTAGCTTGAGTAAAAGAAGTTGGTTCCTCAGTGGAAACAATGGAGGTGGTAGCTAGACATACTTTCTTCTTAACAATACCCAACTTGGACCTTGTTTGCATAGAGTGAGTGTTAGTCACTTTGAAAGAATCAGTCACAGTCATTGACACCAAAGGTTGCAGCAATTGAGAAGGACAAGATTCAGAAGTGGGCAAGTCATGAGAATTAGTCAAGGAGGGATGCTTAGAGGGATTATTAGAGATAGGAAAGGTAACAGGACATGGTTCAACTGATGAGTGGGTTGACATTTTTGGAGTAGTTGAAGAGGATTGTTTTGGAAGGGAAGCAGAATTTGTGGTGGAATCAAGATATATAGTAGATGAGGCAGGAGGAAAATGAGGCAAGGGTACAAAAATAGTTGGAGAGGATGACTGTGAAGGTGGAAAGGAACTTGATCTAGAGGATGATAAGTGAGGAAAAGAAAAAAGTTGTTCATAAAAAATAACATGTCGAGATATGTAAAGTTTGTCAAGATTGGGATCATAGCACAAGTAACCTTTATAGCCAAGAGGATAGCTAAGAAACACACACTGAAAGGTACGAGGTTGAAGTTTCTGAGTCGAGTAAGGCCTAAGAAGAGGATGACATGTACACCCAAAAAATACGAAGTGGAAGAATAGTTAGGAATGGCTGCAAAGAAAATTTCATAAGGTGATTTATTGCCTAAAGAAAGAGATGGTAGTCTATTGATTAAAAAGGTAGCAGTGGAAAAAGCAAAAAACCAAAATTTTGAAGGAACAAATGATTTGGAAATCATGGATAAGGCCATTTCAACTACGTGACAGTGTTTGCATTCAGCAACACCATTTTATTTTGGAGTGTAAGGACAGAACTTTTGGTGTAAAATGCCACTGTTAGTGAAGAAATATTGTAGTTTATGGCTAATATATTCACTCTTGAAGTGAGCTTGTTGAGGGCTCAATCAAATACAATTTATAATACCGATCTAAAATTAACTACTTGTAGTAATTAATAGTGGACCGGGTCGAACCACAGGGAACCGAATAAATTGGTTTCAATTAATTGGTTTTCTTAATGATATGAATTGACACGAGCTGGGGGGAAGTTAGGCATAAAATAGAGACAGAAGAACTAAACAAAGAGTAGTAAAAATAAATATCTCACCTTAGGCACCGAATCAGGGGTAAACAGGTAGTTATGCAAATTATCGATCATTGAAACTAACCTAACAGGCAATTTCCTATGTTTTAAGATCGACTGAACTCCTCGGGACACCGTAGGAGCCTCCCTTAATTAAACCAATTTACAAACGCTTAATTGGTTCTAATTTAATCAACTAATTTGGCACGACCAATACCAAAAGAATTAATTAAACGCATTACACTCAAGGGATAAACTGAAACGAGTTAATTAATTAAGACTGGTCGATCTAAATTAACTAAGCCCGCGCTAACAATTCTAAGGCCTACCATGTACTCGTAATTAAGCAATTCTACTTAATTTAACCGACGTGGCTACCGACCTATTGATAATTCTCATTTATGAGGATTATTTAACCCTAAAACTAAGTTGTTCTTGCCATTTTTGCATGCTTTATTGATTACCGAGCAAGCTAAAGATAGTGTTTATAAGATAAATTCATACAAGCTTGTTGGAATATGATAAAAGAAGGAATTAAGTGAAAAGATGCAAGAAAGTTGGCTTCAGTTGAGTTTTTGTGCAGATTTGAAGAAGTGAAGAAATTGCAAATGAAATGCAATTGCATTTCCTTGGGAAGGCAAGGTGAAGAACAAAGAAGAAGAATGCAATTGCAATTGCATTCTCTGGACTTATAAATCAAGTGCATAATTTTCGAAAAATCACAAAAACCCACGGGAATTGCTTGATTTATGGAGAATTTACAGCCAAATCTCGTGCTCAATCATTTACCCACGAATTAAGGAGCCCAAGATGGAAGAAGAAGCCTCGGAATCTCTATAAAAGGGAGGAAAAACGAAGAAGAGAGACCAATTTTTTTAGACTCTGTTTTCGGAATTTTTCATACTCTGTTTTTTTGTTTCTTTTTGGTTTTAGACAGCAGCTTCTGTTCTTCATTTTCTGTCTTTCTTCAGTAGTTATTGTCCGTTTTGCTCTGTAAATTCCGAGGTTGATCCCTCCTCAACGAGAGTTCGAGGAGGTGAAGATCCAACAACCTTTAATGGTGTTTATGGATTGATCAACACAAGGAAATATACATTGGCGCGATACTCTGTTTTGTTTAAATTCATTTTTGCAAGTTAGATTATGTTTAATGCTTCAAGTTTTTGCTTAGTTTCCAGTTATTGAATTAGCCTTGGATAGTTTTCAATTTCATGTTTGTGGCAAGGTTAAATTGAAAAGTTGAATTATGGATTCCAATTTCCTTTTGTTTTTCCCATTCAAAAGCTAATTTATTTTGGGTTTTTATTTTCTACAAATGATGCAATTTTCAGTACCATGACTTACGAAATTTTGGTTTTAAATTAGTAGCTTCAGTGTTGTTACTTCTCAGTGGGTATTTTTAATTGATAATTCAATTTGGTTTGCCTTAAGATTAATTTCTTTATTTTAGTGTATTAATTTTGAATTTTACACAAGGTAAGTTTTTTATTTTCAACCTTTCCATAATGAGCTAATTTCTTCTTAGGGATTCAAGCATGTGGATGCCCTAAAGATAGGAATAAAGGCCTAATTGTGAGAGCAACCTTGCTTCATCCATAGCTTGTTTGCTTTTATTGATTTTAATGCTTATTATTAGTCTAGATTGATCACCTAGATTAGTATACAAAAATTGAGTCTAATTCTGAAAAGATTAGATAAAAATTTAGATTTCATAAAAGCAATAAAGGAAAATAGCCTAGACATAGGAATTTGTTTTTGACCTAGACATAGGGCAAAACCTTTAAAACCAAAAGAATTGTGTTTCAAAATTAACTAAGTTCGTATTAGCCATAGAAATATCGGTTTAATCGCTTAGCCTCCTAAAGATGCTTCATAGAAGGTTGAATAGGTGTTGAATTTGGTTTAAAAAGCTTAAGTGTTGAAGTCAAAGGAATGCAATTGCAATTAGGCTGCAATTTCTTTCAATTGAGCAAAAACACGTTTGAATCCCTCTTTTATCATTTTTATTTATTTTCTTTAGCAAAAACAACCACTCAATCATTTTCACACCATTGGTTACCACAATTGCAATTTGCAAACATATTTTGTGTCGTCTCAATAGATTTTGTTAAAACTCGTTCCCTTGGGTACGATACTCTGGAATACTCCAGTTTTTATTACTTAGATCACGTGCACTTGCGTGTTGTAGCGAAAAGCACCGATCACCTATTTACTACTCAAATTAAGCTAGAGACCAAGGACCCCTACGAATACATCTAGCATAGCTAAGAAATCTCTAAATTAATTGATTTGTCAGTTCAATCAAAGTATAAATAACTAGGAATAAGCACAAGAATTTGCAAGCCATAAAACAGTGTTGGAAATTGAAATTAACAACCAAATCTCACAATAAAATGCATAATACCGTATTTACAACCCCAAAACGGCGACAAAAGTCTAGCAATCCATCGAAACGATGTAGCCCGACACCGAGGTTTGATGAAAAACTCCTAATCTATCCTAAACTACTGAAAAACATAGAGGAGAAAGCCTAAATTGGTCTCTTGACGGCTGAAAATCAGAGACAAATGACCTAGAGCACGAAAAAAATCTATATATAGGAATTGACGGAGCATCTAGACGCTCCCAGCGTCACAGGGGCTCTCCGCAGCGTCGAGAGAGGCTTCATGGAATTTCCGATAGCGTCTAGACGCTCTGGACAGCGTCTAGACGCTACCCAGCGCGCAACACTGCTTATTTTTGCTCTAACTTTTTGCTCAGGTGCCCGAATGACCTCCGGTTTGATGCGTTGGAATCGTGATTCAACGTAGAATCTCTCAGAACATGCCTTATGCTCAAATCCCTACAAATGATCAATTAATTACATTAAAACCTCCAAACTAACATGATTTAAGTATGAAAATATAGAACTATGTTGGTCCTATCAACTCCTACCGTCACTACGAAGATTTTAAGCTTGGATGATTGAAAGTTCTCAAAAAATGGTAGAAATTTAGTAATAACATAACAGACTTCCGATTTATAAGTAAGAGGAAAAATCCATGTATACTTAGAATGGTCAGCAACAAAAGAAATGTAATAACGATGGCCATTTATTGTAGATTTAGGAGTAGGGACCAAAACATCACTATAGACTATTTCAAGAGGAATATGAGTATTCAAAGAAGATAAAGCAAAAGAACACTTCAACATTTTTCCAACTAGACAGTGTTTACGTACAGTCAATGGAGAATGAAAAACAGGAAAAGGAACAAATTTCTTAACAATGTTAAAGACTGAGGAACTAGGGTGGCCTAACCAATCGTGCCACATAGTGGTAGAAGTCTTGACACCAACTTGAGCTTGAAGGTTTACTTATGTTGATTGAGAAGGAATGGTGGAGAGCGGATAGAGTCCGTTAACACTTGGCCCATGAAAGAGGACTCTACACATGGTTTTGCCCTAAATGGTGAAAGATGAAGAATCAAAAAGAAATCGGTAGTTATTATCAACGCAAAATTGATGAACAGAGAGGAGATTAGTAGAAATATTAGGTACACGAAAGAGATTAGAAAAAACAAATGAGGTATCGGGTAAAGAAAGATTACCACAACCTTGATGTGTAATAGGTAGTGACTGACCATTCCCAACAGTAACGTTCTCCTTCTCCATTATAGGCATATGATATACTAAGATTTGCAAAGTCGTTGGTTAGATGCGCATTGCAACTAGTGTATGCTAACCATACATGAGAATCTTGAGATAGAGAATTAGATGTTGGTAAAGAGGAAGTAGACGCAGCCATTGCAGCAAGCTTCGCATGTGGATGCCAACCTTGATACGAGTAGTTCATGTAGTTGTAGCAATCCAGTACATTATGCCCATACTTTTGACAAATTTGGTAGGTAACTTTGTTTGACAATTGATTTGGATCAGAAAATTGACCTTGACCAGATCCATGTGATAAAGAATTGACAGAGGACGAAGGAGAAAATGCAAACGAGGAACCATGACCTTCCTCCACCATTTCGAAAGCCATCAGATCTTCCTCCACGGCCTCGACCTTGTCCTCTCCAATTGCCACGTCCTAGGGAATTAACACTAGCAGCCATTGCTAGAGCAGAAACATTTCTAGATTCATCTATTTTTCTTTGTTTATCAAGAGTTATTTCTTCTGTCTTCATCAATACATGTAATTCATTAAAGGTGAGCGTCTGCGACCTGGTTCGAAGAGAGGTCTTAAAGACATTGTAACTCTAAAGAAGACCATTAATCGTGTAGATAACGAGGTCTTCTAAATCGATCTGAACAGAAACCGCTGCCAATTGATGAACGATATTCTTAATTCACTGAACGTAAAGATCAATTGATTCACTCGAAATCTTTGACAGATTATGTAACTCAGTCTTTAGGCCAACTATATTTGTTTGAGTGGAAGAAGAAAAGTGCTTCTCTAGGATTTTCCAAACTTCCTTTGAAGTATGACATCCAACTACATAGGAGAGAGAGCTGTTTGTGTTAATGTTGTATTAATCAATGTGATAAGAGCCTGATCTTTCTCGAACCACTTCTCATATTCTGGATTAACTCGAGGATCTTGTCCCTCGGCCTGAAGAATCGCTTCGGTAGCTTTAATCAAACCATCAATATAACCAAATAACTTGTGTGCCTTAAGGAGATGAGAAATTTGATACCTCCAGAGAATATGTAATTTGTTTAATCAAGATGAACAAATACTAAATTGCAGATATTTGCGAGGAGAAAGATGAAGAATTGGAAGCTTGCTTTGTTGATTGCATGATTTCGATAGCAAGAAGACTCAAGAACATCAACTAGAGCATAATAAATAATAATAATAATAATAATAAAAATAAAAAAAAAGGGTTGCTGATGCATGGATACGTGAGAAAAGGACACTAGTCACGATTCTCCTCTAATACCATAATGGAAACCAGAAATAACATAAGTCTCCTCATTTTATTCAGTGGGCACAAGCCATATTTATAGAAAATACAGAGGAAGTCTGTTAAGAAGAAATAATAAGTTACAAACTATAACTGCTACCAACAACTAATATTAATTACAACCGTCTGCTATCATTTCGTAATCACAGATTTTGTTGATTTTATTTTTAAAATGGTATATTTTTGTCTTGGTTTAGTCGGTTAAGTATTTCATAAATTAGATTTTATATAATTAGTTTTAATTCTCCTTAAACAAATAGGTTGACTACACCCCTATGATCACTAAATCACGATTTATAAAATTTTGACTGAGGAGAGAGTGAAGGTGATGAAATAATTTGTTTTGTAGTATGATCTACATATTGTTGTACATTTTTGTTCTTTCCTAATCTCGAAGTTGATTTACATTTATTGGCTTAGAAATCTTTACACTTTAATATCATTTAACCGTTGTTATAAGTTGCCAACTTGAGTATAATTCAACTAGTTTGAGCATGCACTTTCGACTCCGAATTTAATACAAAAATATGTAATTAAATTGTAAACTTTTTAACCTCTTTTACCAATATGTTTTCTTCCTTAAAAAGATGAAAACTCTCACAAATTAAAAACTAAAAAGAAACTCAAATTTAAAACTAATTAAATATTAAAATGTTACAACATTCTCCCACTCATTTTAATATTTAAAATAATCAAAATCAATTGATCAAAAGAAAGATAATTATGCATCATAAATGTGTGACTCTACATTGAACCTTTACTAGTGAAATAATAATCTCTACTCTAGCGTTAGTAGTGATCTCCGACTTGAACTCTAACACTTAAGAGAAAATAGAGAACTATTATCCACACATAATTATCTAGGTGTTGACATGAGCTTTATTGGTTAGCACATTATGCCCCTGTGCTGATCCCATAATTTCATGAGTGTATTTGAAAATAAGCCCCATATCCTGATTGAGAGCGGCCCCACTCTCACACTCATATAGGTAAAATCTGTCAAGAGTTGCTGCTATAACAACGACATCTCACTCATAAGAGCTACAAATTTTATTAAGAGTTTATTGAAAAAACTCAACTCTCCATTACATTATAGGATAAATGCACTCACATCATAGGAATGGATCAACATATAAAGATAGTGCATTTTTACGGCCACCTTATAATTTGTTTTCCCCTTTGAAACTATTTCTCAGGATCTCTAATCACTAGGTGGGTATCCCTATATATGGCTTATGACAATTATAAGGGCTTCAACCCCATCCCCCTCAATGTGTTCAAGATCCTTTCTTTATTCAAGGCCTTTGTTAATGGATTTGCAAGATTATTACAGAATTTAATGTAATTCACATTAATAATCCCATTACTCAAATAAGATCTCATAGTACTATTTTTTCTTCTTATAGGTTTGGATTTACCGTTATAAAACGGTTTTTTACTCTAGCAATTGTGGGAGTGCTATTACAATTTATCAAAATAGGAGGTATTGGTTTCTCCCACATTGGAATTTCATATAATAAATCTCTTAGCCAACTTGCTTCTTCGCTAGCCGAAGCTAAAGCAATAAGCTCTGCTTCCATAGTAGAGTTGGCAATAATTGTTTGTTTTTTAGATTTCCAACAAATAGTACAACCTCCCAAGGTAAAAATAGACCCTGTAGTAGATAAAGAATCATCTGACAATGTATTCCAGTCGGCATCAGAAAATCCTTCAACAACAACATGATATTTTTTATAAAGTAAGTCATAGTCTTTTGTTCCCAATAAATATTTCATAACATGATCTATGGCATGCCAATGTTCTATACCTGGCTTACTCGTAAACCTGCCTAAGAACTCCTATTGCATATGCAATGTCAGGTCTAGTACAATCAGTTGTATACTGCAGGCTACCAATCACGCTAGCATATTCCTTTTGATTAATTACATTACTTTCATTTGAATATTCAATTTTGTGTCTAATAGGTTCCCAAACTTTAAAATATTTAGTAGGTCCTTGATCTTTCAATTTTGTGTCTAATATACTCTAACATATTTATTTTTTAAAAAAAAGAATTAATTGATCTATTAGTTTATGTCTAATAGAATGCCCTAAACTTTCAATTTTGTGTCTAGTAGGTTCCAAATTCTAAAAAAACATTGAAGAAGTTAAGCACTTATTAGATATAAAATTGAACATTTAAGGACCCTATTAGATACAAAATTAAAAGTCTAAGAACTTATTAGATACTTTTTAAAGCTCATGGATCAAATAGATACAAATATAAAAGTTCAGGAATCTATTAGACATTAAGTTTAGGGACCAAATAGACATAAATCTAAAAATTCAAGGATTAAACTGGTAATTTAAAAAAAATGACAATTTTTAGTTGTTATCGTATGTAATTATTCTGTACAATGTAGTTATGGGGTAATTGCAATAATCCTTTTTCTCCCTCTTTTACTGTAGATTCACCTCACAGAAATGCTTTATCTTTTTACCTCAAAAGAGACCTAGCAAATATTGTTGAAAATGTCACTGACCCCATGATAATACTTACTCTAAATCTCACAATTTTGAAAGAAAGAAAATTGTTCTCTTACAAAACTCAAGAACACACAAGAGAAGAAGATTGTTCTCTTGAATAACTCTTTTTGAATTGCTTTGCTTTGCTTAGTTACAAATGAGAGAAATGACTCCTTTATATAATATCCCAAAAGACACAAATTAAATAAGTATATATATACATATTATTTATGTCCCAAAGAAACAAAAGGACCTTCATGTATCTAGGAATTATAAATTCATGTATGTGAATCATGAATTTAGCTTAATTTTTAACAAATATCACATTAAGAAAGAAGTTTGTCTCAATTAATTTTTTTTTTGTATTATGTACTTTCTTATTCATATCTTCCCTGGAGGATTAAAATGTCGATATTATATATATCTAGAAATATTGAAATCTCAAATTAGTGGAAATTTTGATAGCCATATATACTCTTGAAAAGTCAAGAAACTTAAATTCCATAATTAACAAAAGAGTATTAAAATTTTATTAGATTATTATTTATATCAATATCGGTATTTATATCAATATTGATTAATATTTAATATCAAAATCGAACTCTTCGATTTACGGATACATTAATTTTGTATATTTATTTAGGCGGCCACGCATAGCAAATATCGTACTTGTGGGTGCCAGCATTGAACAAACAGAGACCTTTTTCACCCACAATCCAGAAACAGTCTGTGCAAAGCCATTTGTCTCTTTTAACCTTGTAAATCTCGAAGTAATGAAACGAGCCAGGCCACTGGAAGCTGCAATAGAACAATGTTGTACCAAAGAAGTTTGGTCGAAAACTGAAGTCATAGCTGGCCAAAGGTGGCAGATGGTGAATTCCCAAATCGTCATCGCCGGATTTGCAGTGAATAGTGAGCTGACTGTGACTTTCCAGAACATTTGTTATGTTAACTGTAACTGTTGGCGGATCAAAGAATCCTTCAATGGTAAATAGGCTAGCAAAAAACAACGAGATTAACAGAGACAGTACAAGTGTTGAAAATGAACGTCCCATTTTTTCGAAACAAGAGAAAAAGAAAGAGAGACAAGTATACAAACATTTGTCCTTGGTTTGTTTCACTTTTATACTTGCTATGAAGAAGTGGAATGTAGAAATTTAGATTTAATTTTGGAAAGAGATAAAAAAAAAAAGGAAGTTTCTTTTTTGGAAAGAGATACAAAAGGAAGTTTCATTCTGTATTTTTTTTTTTTAAGGAAAGTTTCATTCCGTATTCTTGCTGTAAACGATAATTTTGAAAAACTGATAAGATATTTCCCATATATGAGGGTAATTATATTATCATCCGTTTTCTCATTTGACAAACAGCTTATTTTCTTATCTGTATTTTAATTTAAAATTTTTTAAGAGTTTCCAAATTTGGACCGAGTGTCTACACACAAGCCTAAGAAGAGTATATCTTTTAACCAGTTCAGTTATACTCAGATTGGACACTAAGGGACTGTTTGGGGCACTGAGTGAGTTATAATAACATGGGTTATAATAGTCTGTGGGTTATAATAAAATATAATATTGTTTAAAATGCAGAGTTGTTTAGTCTGAGGTTATAATAGTCTGCATTTGGGGTGCAGAGTACTCCACAGGTTATTATAACACATGTTATTATAACCCTTGCCCCAAACAGGCCCTAAATGTGTCTATAATATGTATGTATTTGTGCAAACAAAAGAAAAGAAAAGAAGATTTGGCTAAATTTGGAGTAATTAAGAATGTAAATTACAAAGCTAAGAAGAGCACATGCGCAAATAAAATAAAAGAAAGGTAAAGTGAAGAAGAGCACATGCACATGCGCAAATATTTAGAGAATTTAGAGAATTTTAAAGTGAAGCATTAGAGTATATATATAGTTTTTTTGGGCACTTGCAAAAGTAGCAACTACTTTTCAATTGTGCAAAAATAGCAAAATCTGTAGGCCCAACCCACACAAAAGAAAGGTAAAGGTCCAATATAGTCTTAATGAATGCGAAGCAAAGCCAATGGTATATTTGATATACCAAATGACGATATACATGATTTGATATAACATTTATATACTATTGATATACTTGATTTGATGTACCATTGATATACCTAATTATGAGTGCTGATATACCAACAATATACCTGATATGAATGTTGATATACCAATAATATACCTAATATATTACTTCTCTTTACTTCTTTTCATTGCGTCCAATTTCTCTTCTTGAACTGTTTTGTGTTATTTATAGATTTTAGATGAAATGTTTGACTTTTATAACCTAAATGTTTGTCTTCTATACCTAATATGAATGTTGATATGTTATTGATATACCTAATTTGTTATGTTACTGAAGAAATCAATAACATTGATATACTTGATTATTAGTGTTGATACTCCAATGATATACCTAATATATGAATGTTGATATACCAATCTAGCAATGCAATGGTAGCAATGCTTTTTACATTTTGAAGATAAAGCAAAAAACTAAAGCCTAGCCCAAATGTAAAATATGAAAAGACGGAAATATCATTTTGAGAAAATGTGGGCATTCATAAATTATCTTTTGAATGAGTGTTGATATACTACTGATATACTAATAATATATTTGAAACCATTTTTAATAAGTATTGATATACTATTGATACACTAATATTATACTTGAAATGAATTTTTAATAAGAGTTGATATACTACTAATACACTAATGATATACTTGAAATTAATTTTTAATGAGTACTTGGTATACTATTGATACACCAATATTATACTTTGAATGAATTTTGAATGAGTGTTGATATACTATTGATACATTTTATTGTGGCTGACAGTTTTTCGCCATTGGATGAAGAGAGAGAAGTACCTCGAATTTATATCCAGTGGTTATTAGGGGGCATGAAAATTATTGAATCTACATCCAACGATTATTATGAGGCAGCCACATTGTGGGTCAAATTTAAAGAACAAGTTCAAGGAAACTCTCAAAATTAGACCCTCGTTAAAATTGAAGAACTTCAGTCTTTTAGCCAGGACCTAATTAGATAGGAGCTTTTAAAGATTTGTAGTGAGGCTAGTCGGTCTGAATTCTGAAATCTTCAAAGGCTTGATCTTCTTTGGGATGAGGGTAACGTAGGTTTGTTTCATTCATATTCGAATTCACTACTCCATTTTTATTCATCCCCTGAGGATCATCCTTCATAAATGTTTTAAAAATGGTTGAACGCTTCTACCTCAATTTGAGAAGAGTTTGTCAAACTAATACTGATAGAATTCTAAAGAACTTTTGGTTTCAGAGATAATTGCAATGTCTGGACAGAGATACAAAATATTTTCTTTTATTATAGCTCTTTTAGAGAGAGAGCCTAAGCTCTTATATTCCATGAATAGAATTTTCATTTAGAACCATCACTCTCCAAAGCCTCACGACTGACAACAACAATAATGGAAGGATCATTAGTGGATAAAGTTGGAACAATATAAAAGTCATTTTTTAAGACAATCATGCAGTCTGTAGCAAATCCAGAATTTTTGTTGGGGCGCTTCATTTTAAATCAATGATAGATCCAAAAGCTTTATGTTAATGGCTTAAATTCGTATGAAAATAATTTTAAATATATTGATATACAATAGGTAAATCCATAACTATATGTTGGATCTCAAATTTGTATATATCGTAATATTAGTTTTTTTTTTATATTAGTTTGTTCAATACAAAGTATTACTAATTTGCTTACACAAACATACAAGGAGAAAAAAAAAGTAACTTGAAATCATAAGAGAATTTTTTTTATTTATTTTTTATTTTTTGGAAAAATATATCTATACCCTTAAACTATACATGTTGAATTAATTAAAACCCTAAAATTTCACAAGTGAATCAATTTAGACATTTCATTAGTGATTCATAACTATTTTCACTTGATTCCTTTTAAAATTAACTAAAATTACTTAAATAGTATTATTCTTCCCAAAAAAATCCTTCTAAAGTAGTGGAAAAATTCGAAATAAATAGGAAAAATAGAGGAAGATGAAAAACTATTTATATTAGTGAAATTTGCTACCACCCACTTGGTTCCAACATTTTTCTCTAATATTGTATTAGTCTCTTCATTTAAATAAGTTTTACACACGTGTAAGATTTATGCATTAAAAATTTTAAAACAGAATCTAACAATATGTCTAAATTGATTAACTTGTGAAATTTTAGAGTTTTAATTTATAAAATTATTAGTTTGAACTTTTAATTGATTCAACCTACAAAATTTAAGGATACCAAATTGATTTGTATTTCCTTTTTCCATTTATAAGAATGGTAGTTTCTTCTAAAAATGATTGACTAAAATTTTTAAAATAGTTTAATTAATTTTTACTTATATTTGATATAAACAAAAAAAAAATCAAATTGAAGTGAAAAAAAAATTCGTAGAATAAATCAAACAAAAAATTATATTATTCTATATTTTGTTATTATTTCATATTTTTAGATAGTTATAGCTTTTTAAAGAAAAAATGTTAAATTATCAAAAATACCCAGGAACTATGAGCTTGGTTTCAATTATACCCCTAAACTTTGAAAAGTTTCATTTTAACCCTTGAACTTTGAAGTTTGTTTCAAAACAACCCTTGAAGGTTTTTTCCGTTAAATTTATGGACGAAAAATGACGTATTTGCATATGTTTTGATTTTTTTTCAACGTATATATTCAAATATGTTCACATAAGCAACAATATAAATGCAAAAACATCATTTTCCATCCATGAATTTAACGAAAAAAAGCCTTCAAGGGTTGTTTTGAAACAAACTTCAAAGTTCAAGGGTTAAAATGAAACTTTTCAAAGTTCAGGGTATAATTGAACCAAACCCATAGTTCAGGAGTATTTTTGATAATTTAACCAAGAAAAAATGATTTACAACCTAGCTACTTTCTAAAGTTCTAAATTGTTTAAATTTAAAGAGATTTTTCCTATATTTTTTAATTAATAAAAACGATAAATAATTTTCGTTTAAATATAGATAAAACGATTAAAAAAAAAAAGAGTGAAATTGCATGGGATGAGCTCGAACCCACGTATTTTGCCACCAAGCCAAGAGGTTATTTTGTAATTTTTTGCTATTAATTTTATCCATAATACGTACATTTTCATACTTGGCCTGTGGTAAATCCGCCACTGCCTGCAGTTGCTTCTTGAAAGAAAGCTCCTTGGGAAAATGGACATACCTACTTGTAATTATATGTCAGCATTGACACCCACACATAATTAATAAAAAAGTTATAAAAATATGAAATATGTCAGTTTCATAATAAAACCTTATAGTTGTATAAGTTAGCTAGTCTTGACATCCACACACACAATTACTATCTAAAGAAAAGTTAATTATCAAAAAAAGAAAAAATAAATAAAGAAAAGTTGTAAAAAAGATAAAAATCTGAGAAGTCTAGGATTGATTTCCTAATAAATTTTGTACCGTTAAGTTCTTCTCCACATCCACGCACAATTAATTAAAAAGAAAAGTTATAATAAAAAACCAGATTTGTTTCATAATAAAATTTTATTTATTATTATTTTTTTGAGTTCAACAATATAATATATGTCTTAACCACAGTTGAGTTATGCTTAGGTTGATAACCTTTAAATTGTTATCTTACCATACATATATGATCGAGTGTGAAATACCTTTACATGGTATGCTCGCACTACCCTTTCCTTATATGACATTTTTCATATGGAAATATTTACATGTTGTTATCTTACCATATGTGACCAATTGTGACCTTTATATGATATGTTGGTACTTTATTTTTTTTTTGAGTTCAACAACATATGGAGTGGAAGATTTAAACCTCTAACCTTTTAGCCGAGGGAATATGTCTGAACCGAATGGCAGTACTTTCCTTTTCTTATATGATAGTTTTCAAAAGAAAATGATTTGATGTTGGGGTATGTTAAGGCTTTAAATGTCGACGTTGATGAAAATATCTAGGTTCAATTTTATGAAAATATTAATGATGTCAATTGATATTTCTTGATCAAAATTTATAAATATAAAAAATTCATAATAAATATTAAACTTTTTTGTTTTACTTCAACAATTTGAGGGGGGAGGGTCGACCTTTGAGATAATAATTTGTGCTTTATCCACTAAACTATACTCAGATTGACAAAAAGATAAATTTAAATTAACAAACAAACATTTCATATTTTTAAATAAATTTAAATTTCTTATTGTTAATTATATTAGTTCTACATTAGTGATATTTTGTTAATATTTTTGTTATATTTTGTCGAGTTATTATGATATAATGGAAATGTCTATTCACCCCTCATGTTGATGTCAAATCCATGACATGTTGACAGAAATTTAAAATCTATGATATATTACAACATGAAAAGATTTTTTCTGTTCATTTTTAAATAAGATTTTTTTTGTTCATTTTTAAATTTCTTCATTTGTTTTGTTATTATCGATTTCTTGGTTTTCGTCTTTTACTTTTAAACATATTTTAAAATATGCGTTTATTCTTAAATAAAAATGTTGATAAGTATTTCCGTTTAGTTTTTAAAATTTGACAAGAATTCTGAAAATAGGTTAAAATAAAGAATTTGTTAGTAAATGAACTAAAAAATTAAAAGAAAAGAATAATGTGAAATGGTGAGTCCCATATGAGTAAATAGTACACGTCCATGACCATATATACAATATATTTTTTAACCCTACATATGAACATAAAATGTATATGCAATATATATAAATTCTATATTCTTCGCCAACGTGAGAGTTGAGCATAGTTCAATTGGGTTAAGGCATATGCTCTCGATCAAGAGATCAGAAGCTCGAATTTCTATATCTTCATATGTTGTTGAATTAAAAAAAAAAATCATATCCGTCATTCAAATTATTATTTTCTTATCTTTTTCAAAATGCGTTTCTTATTTTTCATTGTTTCTATATTTCACTATCATCATTTATATTATTTTGTCAATATTCGGCTACATGTACCATTCTCACTTTTAAACTTTGGAAAAGAAAAGAAAAGGGAATATATATATATATATATATATATATATATACACGTTTATCTTTATATGCCTTAAGCAATCTTTCTTTATTACTTTTCTAAAATATTAAAAGTCCCTCTTTTCTTTGAACGCTTTACATACTTGCAACATTTCTACACTAATATAAATCTCATATATGAAAAGGGATTTGTTATAAATTTGGTTTCTAATTTATCATGGATTTAATTTAGCATAATTTTTTTTAATTAAGTTCAAATTGGGCTTAATTAAAAATGATAAAGCTAAATTAAAATAAATATTGGACCAATTAACTTGTTTCCAAATTTGATGGACTCAAATATTCATTGGGCCCAAAATGGAGGAGCCCAAATTAGTTTAACTACTTCTTGATAAGATATGGTCACTTCTGTATTCATTTTTCGTGCAGTCCATTTTTTACCTATATATAGATGATATATGGGGCATGTGAGAAAGGGATTATGATGGATGTATGTGATATACCATTCATTTAAAGAGATTTAGAGTTTAGAAAGCAAAAAAGAGAGAAAGAGAAAATTAAAAAGGCCATTTGGCCACTTGAAGAGAGGGAGAAAAGTCAATTGGGGGTCTTCTTTTTCTACGAGGTTAAAATTGAACGAGAGGGAGAGAAATTCTTGTGAGATTGCCGCCTTTTTGCTATTGTTCTCACAAGCCTTCTTCGCCATTAGCGAGGAGTTGCAGTCACCGTTCGCAAGAAGTTGCAGTCACTGTTCGGTTGATGCTACCTGTGGAAGAAGATCCGTGAAGAGAATAAGGAAATCGGTTGGGCTAAGACGATTTCTTCTTCTTGGAGTAAAATCTTTGGAGTCAACAAGGTTGTATTGCTCTTTCTTGATCTCTCTCTGTTTTTTGTTTAACTTGTTGCTTTCTTTGATAAATCTCCTTAGATCTACTTTCTTGCTTCAATGCTTCTGTATAATATTGCTTGAATCTCTAATAATATTGACTCGTAAAAACCTCTAAGACCCTTTGCAAAGTGGAGTAGGTCTATTGACTAAACCACTATAAATTCTTGTGTTTTTCCTTTTCTTTTACTGTATTTTCTGCAATTTTAGATTTTGTCTAGCATTGTTATTCTCAGGAAAAACTGTTTAAAATCACCTCTAATTTGATTAAAAATGAATAAAACATGTGTTGTGATCTTGGTTAATTAATAACAAGATTCATACTTCTACAAGGAAATCCAGTATTGTCCAAAAGTTATATAAATAGAAACATTCGTAGATTTTTTTTTTTTTTTTTTTAGTTCAACAACATATGGGAGTGGGAGGATTTGAATCTTTGACCACATGGTTGAAGGTATACGCCTAAACCAGTTGAGCTAAACTCAGGTAAGTCATTCATTGATCAATTTTCTTTTTTACCAGCACTTTTAATTTTACTTTTGTATTAGGGTCTCTTGACGACTAGCACACTATGAAATTTTACCATTTTGAAGGTTTTTATGTTAAAGTGACTCAAGTGAAAAGGTATTTTTGTGTCTAATTCTCTCTAATTTGCTCTCAAAATAATTAAAACCTTAATCCCAAATGCCATATCTCAACTAATTTAATAAATAAAATGAATGTTGTTGAAATTCGCAAGTGTCTAAATCGTTACAAGTAATTGAAGTTCTTCAAGTACATGTATCATCCTCTACAGAGAATGCAAGCTGCTAATTACTAAATTTGTAATTAGCCTCAATTTTATTTGAACACCAAGTAATCAAAAAATGATGAAATTTAAATTTGCTATCAATTAATCTAGATAAAAGTAAAAAACGGAGAAAAACAAAGGGATAAACTCAGTTGCTTGAAACTCTAGAGCAATGATTTTACATTATCTCCTCTTACTTTTCGTTTCGTTCGCTAATAGTTGAAATTCTTTGATTTCTAGGTTGTTGGGCAAGTTCTACCCTTAATAGTCTCTCTCAAGCAATAATGAAATTATTTGAACAACAAATTGTCTATACCTTTATCTCAATTCCAACTATTCAAATAATAAAAAAAGTAGAACCCAAAAATTTTCACAAAATCTACAAGGGTATCTCTATTTCTTATATAAATTAGCTTGGAAAAACTATTCCAAACCGTAAATAATTCTTGTTTCTCAACCTCAAGTTATGACATAAAATTGTTGCAAAGAGTGGCCAAATATAAACATACATTAAATTTAGCCAAATCCCTATGGAGATCCTGGGTTCGAAATCTGGTAAGCACGCTCCTTTTTTTTTTTTTTTTTACCTTCGTTTTTTGACTTTGTATCTATGTATATTATTTAATTTTTTCACTAAATAAATAAATGTGTGTATTATCTTAAGCCCCATTTGATAATCATTTGGTTTTTAGTTTTTGAAAATTGTGCTTGTTTTCTCATCATTTCTCTAAAATGATTTTCATTTTTTGTAACGCCCGGCTTATTTACAGGCATTAATTTCAAATTATGGAAATGAAGTTGGAATGATTGCCATTGGGTAATTTAAATTTTAAGGTTAATTTGAAATTTGGAATGAGAAAAAGGGCATATTTGGAAATGAATAAGTTAGTTGGGGGCATTTTTGGAAAATAATAATAATAATAATAATAATAAAATAAACAAATATATATATATATTTTTTAAAACTTATCTTCTTCTTCTCTCCTTCTTCCCCATCTTCTCCACCTTTTTCCTCTCTTTCTTCTCCCTCCCTTTCCCGATAACCCTCTCCCTCACCTTCTCTCTCTCTCTCTCTCTCTCTCTCTCTCTCTCACGTAAACGTCGGCCGCACAGGGGCTCCAGCCACGAACCGCCGCCATGCCGCCTAGCTCCTTTGCCTTTCGCAAGCCGTCCGTCCGCAGCTGCTGCCACGCCGCCGTTCAGCTCCCCTCGCTGCAGCAGCCGCACGCCTTCAGCCTCACCGTCGCACGCCCAGCCAGCCGCCGCACGCCAGTTCGCCAGAAATCGATTCTGCCCAGATCCGCCGCCGGTTGCATCTCCCTCTCTTCCTCTCTCGGTTTTCTGCACAGACAGCAAGGAAAAAGCTGTTTCGGGGTCATTTTCCAGCGAGCTTAGTGTTCGATCAAGCCGTGTATGGGTTCGAATTGGAATGGGTAAGTATTCCGAGTTTGAATTTAATCTAATGGTTGGCTATGTATGTGACTTGAAGATTACCCATAAAGTTTTGGTTTTAATTTTAGATTACCCATGGCATTTGGGTCTTGGATTTGCAAAATCAAGTTAAATTGGAATCATTTCAACAAGCTTTCGGTTCGTTTTATCGTGGGTAAGTGTTTCGGTGTTGATTCAAGGCGTTATTTTGGATTATAAGTATGTTTTGGTACTGTTATAGCCTTTGGAATTAAATTGGAATTGTTGGATGTAATTTTAGAAAGCCCATTGTGATTGGAGAACTAATTGTTAAATTTTGATTAACTTGTTATAATTTTCAGCAAGCTTTGGAGTCTAAATTTGGGCAAGAATCAAGCTCGTAAATTACTTATTCGGCTTAAGTAAGTAGTCATTTGGATTTAAGCCATTTAAATTCCTTTTTGATTGAAATGTATGTTTGATAGTTTGTTAATTTTGAAAGCATGCTTGAAAGCGGTGGTTATGAGATATGAAAAGGTTAGTGGTTATGTTTAGAAGTAATCTTGAGCTAAAACGGCCTAAGTTGTGGTCATAAAGGAATTAGTGGCTTAAAGTTTCAAGTTTAGTATGTTAGCATATGAACCTCTTTAAGAATTTGTTCGAGGTTGTAATTGGACAAGTTTGGACATGAATGTGGTGATTTGTGAATAGTCATTCTTGCCTAAATTATGAGTATGTGCGCGATGTCGTAGTTGGTTAAATCAATATAAGAATTATCGTGCTGGGCTTAAGATTGCCTGAAACTTGTTGCTACTCTAGTTAAGGGATTCAAAGTTACAAGTGAATGGATGAAAATGTGCCTGGGGTTATAAATGAATTTGATTATAGCTTACCCTTGTAAGTATAAATGTGTGGATAGTTGTGTTAAACTAAACAGTTGTAATCGTTTGGACTTCTGAGATGTTTGGTTAGCTGTGGAGTGCAGAAAACTTGAATTTTAGATTGATTGGTTGATTGGGTTCAATGCTTTTGGGTTCAGGTTGGGTTAGAGGCTGAAGTAGAGCACCCTAAAGTTATGCACTACTCAGGGTCGAGGACCGTATCTTATGTGTTCAGAATGGTCTTATGTTTGGGCTGATTTAACGAGTTTTGGATGGGTCCGATTGTGAGTAAAGGGTAGTTGGTCGACCAGATTTCTAAAATGTTCAGGGGATTGAATTCTGGATTAAGTGAATGAAGGGTTATATGCCACTAGCATATGTATGGGCTATGGCTACGTGTAGTTCTTGTTTGAGAGTACCATTGAACTAGAGTATAAGTTCTCACGTGAGATTTGTGGTTGTGATCTATAGTGAAAGGTCACAACGATGCGATTGTGGTTGTTTATGGAAGGTGGGCCTGGGTCATATGTTACGAATAACTTCTTAAAAGAATGAGAAGTGGGTCGTTTTAGTGCTGGCCTAGAAAGTAGGTAGCCTTTCGGATTGGTCCGTGAGGAAGTGTGTCTCGCCTATATGTATATGAGGTGTAAGACGTTGTAATTGTTGAAAGGGCTTGAGGGTTGCTTCCTTTCTTTGTTTATATAAATTAGGGGGTGGTTCCCCATTAACAGTGTTTGAAACCTTTGGGCCAGCTTGTGTTCGTGATTTAGGCATGATGGATGAATGTGGTAAGGTGGATTGACCCAAAAGGTTCCAAACGGGTTGCGAAAGTACGAAAGCCGTTAGATTGGTGCTACCTACCCTAATTCTGTTGTTTCATGCTAGTTTGTAAGCCTAGAACGCATGTGATGTGATGAGCATAGGGATGCGTTCCCTATTGCCGTGTGCTAGCTTAGGGGTGATTCCCCAGTATGATGAGCATAGGGATGTGTTCCCTATTGCCGTGTGCTAGCTTAGGGGTGATTCCCCAGTATGATGAGCATAGGGATGCGTTCCCTATTGCCGTGTGCTAGCTTAGGGGTGATTCCCCAGTATGATGAGCATAGGGATGCGTTCCCTATTGTTGTGTGCTAGCTTAGGGGTGATTCCCCAGTATGATGAGGGATGCGTTCCCTATTGCCGTGTGCTAGCTTAGGGGTGATTCCCCAGTATGATGAGCATAGGGATGCGTTCCCTATTGCCGTGTGCTAGCTTAGGATAATTACCTATTGTGTTGAGCATAGGGGATGCGTTTCCCTATTGCCTGTGAGCTAGCTTAGGGGTGATTCCCCACTGTGTTGAGCATAGGGAATGTGTTTTTCTATTGCCTGTATGCTAGTTTCGAGGTAATTCTCCTTTGAGATGAGCGAGAGGATTGCTATCTTCACGAGATTGGATTCTAGGTTACAGTACTCGCAGTCATGACATGAAGATAGGGTCAGGAAGTGGTAAATGTTGTGGAAGGATAAATTGACTTTTAGAATAACAAAAGGAAGTACTTGAAATCTAAGCATGAGTGTGAGTAAGAGCAGTTTACTTCTTGGTATGGTTTCTTTAAACATTGGACCCTTAAGTGGGCTACTTACTGAGTATGTTTATACTCATCCTTGCTACTTTGTTTGTTTTGCAGATTGTGCACATTCTCGGGGTGGATGACGCAGACGACGACTTGACGAGACTATGGAGACTCCACCAAATCTCTTGTCCCTGTTTTAGCTTTTAGTTTTATTCCTTGTTTTCTGTTGTTGTCTGAAAATCCTAAACATTATTTTGCTTTCGTTTATTTAGTTAGAAGTTCTTAGGTTTAACTGTCTGTTAGTTGAGCTCAGCACTATGTATCGTAGTTTGGAGGATGCTGAGTCTATTTCCTGAATTATAGAAGTGTTCATATCTCTTTCCAGGTCGTTGTAAATTTTGGTTTCTCCTAGTTACGCCGTCATGCTGCCGAAATTTCGGGCATGAGCGAGGTAACTAGGTCGCGCTTCCGCTTTAGAGAGTCGTAGTAATTTTGGGTCTTTACATTTTTCTTAAGAAAACATTTGAATTCTTAGCCAAATTCCAAAACAAAAACAAGTGTTTGAAAACAACATTTTTTTAGTTTCTAAAACTTGGCTTGATTTTTTAAAACATATGTAAAAAGTAGATTAACAAAGCAAGGAAATCCATGGGTAGAAGTATTATTTATAGACTTAGTTTTCAAAAACTAAAAATTAAAAACCAAATAGTTATCAAACGGGCCCTTAATTTTTAAATAAGTTGGATACGATTAGAATTTAGTTAATGTTGTAATTTTACACACATATGTATACAAATATACGTATAAAAAAAAGTTGCGATTGAGTTTAACTTTTTTTTTTTTATTTGATTTTGCAATATATATATATATATATATATATATATATATATATATATGGATATATATATTAATATTATTTTAATGTTTAGTATGTTGGATATGACTAGAATTTAGTTACTTTTTTTTTTTTTTTAATTTTACACACATATATACAAATATATATAAAAAATATTAACAAATATTTTAGAAAAAATAATTGCATAAAAAAAGTAATTCTATTTTAACAAATCTTAAATATTTCAAGTTCCCATTCTTTGATTATATATTTAGGTAGATAACTTTATAGTGGTTTGTTATAATTTTGTAATTAATATTACTTAATCTAAATATTAGATATCAATGCATTTAAAATTATATTTATATGAAAGTTAAATTAATATGTTTAGTTCTTGAATTTTAAATTTTATATCTAATAGGTTTTAAACTTTTAATTTTGTACCTAACAAGTCATTGAACTTAAAAAATGTCTAATAGACCCACAAATTTTCAATTTTATATGCAATAGGTCTTAGACATAGTAAAAAAAAATTATAATTAATTGTTCTATTAGACATAAATTTTAATTTTGTATCTAATAAACATTAGAACTCAAGGACACTGTTGTATAACCTATAGAACAGATCTTGATCAAGTTAAGGTTGTTGTATCTAATGAACCTTAAAGTTTCAATTTTGTAACTAATAAATACATTAAAAAAATATCTTATAGACTGAGGACTTATTGAACACAAAATTAAATTTTATATCTAATAGAACATTTTTTGCTTCTAATTTTGAATATGCAGAGACCTTTGAATACAAAATTGAAACTTCAGAGGTTTATTATACACAAAATTGATAATTCAAGAACCTAATAGATACTTTTTAATGTTCAAGGACCATATAGACACAAATCTAATATGAACTTGCAATTTAACCTTGTAATTCAAGAACCTACAAGTTTAGTCAATGACTGAAGTTGTAATTTAATCTAATATGAATTTGTGCCCCCTTATATAAAGTTCTAAATCTGCTACTGAGTGGAGACTAAATTGTTAGATTTTAAAATTCAACAACCAAATAGAATACTAAATAGAACCTTAAAGACTAAAAATATACCTTATCTCCTTTCATAATCTTATTTGGTTAAACAAAAAGATGCTTCAGTTTTTCTTGGATAGCTATTTTTCAAATTGGGGCATATTCCTAAGAAAATAAAGAAACTATGTTCATTTTCCTTAATTATCAAATGAAACTAACACAACACGTGATATGTAGTCTTTTAACGACCTACAATGTTGATCATATATAAAAAGGAAAAAAAAACTACAATATGTATTAGAGATGTCCATTTTATCTACAGAGACCCGCCTCTAATGGAGCAGGAAATCCCCGTTTAGGTTGGAAATAGGGAAGAGAGTGAGGAAAAAAAAATTTCTGCAAGCTAAATAGGGACGAGGACGGAAAATGTATTCTCCATCCTCATTCCCCGCTCCATTTATTTTTCTATTATTTTATTTTATATATATATATATATATATACACACACACACAACACATTTAAAGTTCTATAGTTAATGATTTACATAATTAGATATGTTTGAATTATATGGTTAAACATTTGAATTATTTATAATGGATAATTAGATAATTTTATATGAAATATCATTTTGTTTCTATTAGGAAGTTTAAGAATTTTATCTTTAAATAGAGATTTTTTTTTCTAGAAAATTAACTATTTAAATGAAGATTTTCCTTGAATAATTAGCTATTTAATTGAAAATTAATGGATATTTTCCCATTAACAGTTTAAAATTTTACCAAAAGAATTATTTTATTCAATTGAGATTAAAGAAAGAAAAAAAAATTAAACGGCAAATAATTCCACGCAGGGAAATCGATTCCTGTGAATTCCTTGATGGAAATCCTCGTCTCGATTCCCACAAAATTTAACGAAAAATTTCGTAAAGATGGGAATGGGGACGGAAAAGCCATCTTTGTCTCCGCCTCACCCTGTGGACATCCCTAATGAGTATCATTAGATATTTTTTCATAAAATAAAACAAAGAGAGAAAAGGGACCAATTATATTGTTAGAGTGTTGATATAACTAAATTTACAATAACCCATCAACTTAAGCTTTTGGGTTGATTGGTGATTTAATATGGCATCAGAACAGGAGGTCTTAAGTTCGAACTCCTGTAATGTTATTTCCTCCCCAATTAATATTGATTTGTACTTGTTGGGTTTCTTACAAATTTCTAAGTCACAAGTAAGTGTAGAGGCTCGGATGGATCTGATGAAGGGAGTCGTGGAGCTGGGTTGATAATTATCTACAACACTATCGAGAGTTTCAGGGCAAAATTCGTGTTTATTTAGCTGAAAGGGAAGGGGAGGAGTCAAGATGGATCCCACCAATTTACCCATCCTATAAACTAAATACTGATGCAGCCATCAGGACAGAATAAAAAAGAAGTGGGATAGGAGCAGTCATCAGAAATGAGAACGGGGAAGTAATGCTTACCTTTCTCAAAGTCCTTCCTTTTGTGATTGATGTTGATTCAGTTGAAGCTCAAGCGGTGAGAGATAGTCTAACCATGGCGTTGGAGGTTGGATTCAAAGTCGATTGAAGTTGAAATGGACTCCGGCAGAGTCTGTACCAAGAATTTCCATATTCAATCACTGCTCCGATCACCGAGTAGAGATATCTCTGAGGTGGGATCGTTGGTTACGTTGAGGAGATCATTTCCATATCCAAGAATTTCCATCACTGCTCCTCTTCACAGTGTAGAAGACCAGCAAATCTGGTGGCGCATGAAGCAGCGAAGCTTGCGGTGGAGGAAGGCGTGAATGGTGTTTGGCTGGAGGAATACCCTCCTACTTTTCTAAATGTTGTTCAAGCTGAAATCTGTGGTAACAAAGCCAATGTTTCTCAGAAATGGGGGCCCCACTTTTTGTTTGTGATATTTGAAGTTCTGTCATAAAAATAAATAAAGAAGTATTTTGCATTTCTCAAATAAGTTAACCAATCTTATTATTATTAGTATTTATGACTGTATTATTGATATATTATTGTTATTTTTCTTATAATTAATACTAATACAACATATCAAAAATATTGATTTATTTTTAATATCAAAACCGAACTCTCCGATCTACGGATATATCGATTTTTTATATTCATTTAGGCTCCCCATGGATAGCAAATATCGTACTTCACGGTGCCATAGTTGTACATACAGAGACCCTTTTCACCGACAATCCACAAACACAAACTATTATTGCAACGCTCTCTATCTCTCATGTCCTTGTAGATGTCGAAGTAATGAAACGAGCCAGGCCACTGGAAGCTACAAAAGAACAACGTTGTATCAATGATGTTTGGTCGAAAATTGAAGGCATAGCTGATCAAAGATGGTACTTGGTGGACTCCCAAATCGTCATTGCCGGATTTGCAATGGATAGTGAGCCCACTATGACTTTCCAGGGCATTTGTTATGTTGACTGTAACCAGTGGGGGAGAGAAGACGGATCCTTCGATGGTGTATAGGCCAGCGAAAAATATTGAGATTAGCAGAGATAGTGCAAGTGTTGAAAATGAACCCATTTTGTCGAAATAAGAGAAAGAAAAAGAGAAAGAGAGACAGGATATAGAAATATTTGTGCTTGGTTGATTCACTTTTATACTTGCCATGAAGGAGTGTAATGTGACCTAAGATTAAAAGCTAATTGGACATTTAAATTTAAAACCGGATAAACAAGGACGTTTCATTTTGTATTCTTGCTATAAATGAGGGCAATTATTTTCTAATTTGATAAAGTTCTTTTTTTTGTTTATTGGTTTTCGCGTCTATATTTCTTGTTTCCTCTTTTTTAATAAAGATAAATAAAATAGTTTTATAACTATTTCTTGTTCTTCTTTTTTAATTTATTGAAAAAAAAAACATAAACGTGTAATTTAATAATCATTTATTGATTTTTGTTCTTTAAAATTTTAAATTAGAAATATAAAATATTATATGAAAATTAGTTTTTGAAATTAAATATCTAATTTGGTAAGGTAATAATAATTAATTAAATTATTTGAAAAATGTCATATAAGGAAGGGTAGCACTAACATATACCATATAAAGGTCGTTTAAAGAAAAAGAAATATACCATATAAAGGCATTTCACAATTTATCATATATGGTAAGATAACAATTTAAAGATTTATTGCCAAAATGAGCATAGCTCAGCAGTAATTGGTATGTACTCCTTCACTAGACTTGTCATATTTGGACAAAATACACTTTTGGTTCATTAAGTTTGAAGTTGATGTCTATTGGATCTTGAAGTTTGAAAAGCGACACTTTCAGTTCAGTTTGAAAAATAGTTCTCAATGATCCCTTACTCCATTTGACCGTTAGTTAACTAATTGAAATATATAATATGATAGTTTAATGGTTGACTGCCTTTGTGTAAAAATATATTCAATCAATAAGGGCCTGTTTGTTGGCTTTTTGGCCCTTAATCTCAAATTAATTAATTTTAATTAATTAATTAATTAATTTTTTGATGATAACAAACATGCTATTAATTACTAACAATTTCAGTGTTTTGAAGTGTTCATAGTGTAGAGCTCGAAATAACAATTCCAACGCCTCTTGAATCACTCAAATCGGAGTTAAAACGAAGAAGTTATGAGCAAATCAAATTTGAACGGAAAATTCCCGACGCAATGACATGGTAGCTGAGTCAGCATTATTGACCATTTAGAGATTGACACGTGGAGCTATGGGGAAGTGACACTTGGTGGGCTTTTTGTTTGTTTAAAAAAAAGAAAAGAAAAAATTATATTATTTTATATTATATTATGTGTCTAACTGTTTTTAAAATTAAAAAAAATATTTGACCGTTGGTCACCTTTTTTTTAATATATATATATATATATATATTATAATTTATATTATTTATTTTTTTAATCTCCACCATTCATTTTATTTTTATAACAATCCAATGACCTAAATTAAATTTTGATTTTTACCTCTTTTCCCTCTCTTTTTATATCATATTCTTCTCCAAAATTCCATAAGTTCTACAATTTTTCAATCTTCCAAAATCTCAAAAAGCCCCATTGTTGCTCTCTCCAAGCTCTCAATTTTTTTCCTTTTCATCTTATTCTTGAGAGAGAATTATTGTGTTGTGAGAATTGATTTGTGAGAGTTAAATTTCTAAATCTACTCTATTAAGAGAGTTTATAACTGTGTTCTTTATTTTCTTCAAACTTTCTAACGGTTTGATCATAACCTGTGGAAATGATAGAGTTTGCTCTTGAACCCGTAAAAAGAGCATTGTAGCGGTTGGGCTCTAATCCGTGGAAAGAGTCGATAAATTTCCAAGAGGCGCTTGGGGAGTGGAGTAGTTCGAGTTTGACCAAACCACTATAAAATTATGGTGTCATCCTCTCTAACTCTTTCTCATTTACTTTTGCAAATTAATTGTAGTAATTTATTGCATGTGCTTTAATTTGTTATTAATTGTTTATTGTGTTAGATTGAATTAATTTTTCATACTTTACTTATTGCATTAATTATCTTTTTTACTTGTTTATAAAAAGTTAGATAATTAGATTATTTGTGCATACTTAAGAATTTTTTTTATTAAACTCTATTCACCCCCTCTAAGGTTGCCATACCGATCCAACACTGTTTTGTAGGCAATCTTAATTTTTATGTTTTCGGATTCACTGAGTTCAATGATATGCATTTGGTAGATGTGTTTTTAAAAACTATTTTTGGGTTTTGTGATCTAAATAGTAAAAATTCTGAAAACAACATTTGTATGTTTTTAGTGTATCTAGATTTTGAATCTGAAATTTTAAAATGCAAAATGATATTAAAAAAAAGATAAAAACTTTAATAAATATAGTATTTTATGTTATAAAATCATTTCATTTTTTGTTAAATTAAAATATGTACAATATAATATATTGTAAATTATATGATATGGTAAAATAATAATTATATAAAATTTATAACATAAAACTAAATTAATTTATAATAGTTTAATTCAACCTAATATTTAGCTGTTAAACTACAACTAATTTTATGGTTTATGAACATATTATCAAATATTTTAAACAATTTTTTAAATTGAAATCAAATTTCTAAATCTAGTACTAAACACATATCTTAAAACATGAAATACAATTGTGTATTTATTAAATCTCTTACTTTCAAATTTATGTTTTCAGATCACCAAGTGGCCTTTCTCTCCCTCTTTCCCTCCTCCCCTCTTTTCTCTCCTCCCTCCTTCTTCCGATGAACCTTCACCGTCGCCTCCCTTTTGTTTGTCCGCAGCCGCCTCTTCAAATCTGAAACGAAGAAGGTTCCCTATCTGGAACGAAAGCCCTTTGGATATTGAATCTTGTGTAAATTTTTTTTCCTACTTCAAGTCTTGGATGGGATTCAAAATCTGTGTAAACAAGCATGCTCACGATTGGATGAAAATAGTTAGAATTCAGATTCATGAGCGAAACTTTTTGACTGTCAAAGATAAGAAAACAAATTATGGGAAGTCTTATGTTCTTGCTTAGTGATGATTCTTGAATTCTCCATTTGCATAAATAATTGAAAAGCAGAGTTTGTTGGTGGGGTTGTCTTGGGAAGTCTTAGGGCATGTTTGGGAATGATTTTAGAAATAGTAATTTTAGCACAATTAATTTGTTTATAATTGATTTATGAAAAGTGATTTTCATATAATCATTTTAATGTTTGGTTCTACACTTTTAATAGTGATTTTCATACAATTAAAAGTGACTTTCAATGATTATGGACATTTTTTAGAGTGACTTTAAAATAAGTGTTTTAAGCTAAGTAATTTAATTATAATTAATTTTGTAAAAGTTTTAGTTATAAATTATTTTAATATTTGGTTCCACTCTTGTATAAGTGATTTAAAGTTAATTAAAAGTATATTTTTAAAACGATTAATGTTTATTTTCAAAGGTTATTTTAGAATCATCAAATTGCTAAAAAGAGTATTACATTTGAAATTTTTTTTTAAAAAAATAGAAGGTGGTAGATAAAAGTTATACCGAGAGAACTAAAAAATTAAAACAGAAAAAATAAAGCTAGAGAAAATTAAAGTTTCAAAGAGAAAAAAATGTTAAAGACATGGAGAGAGAAATTTTAGAGAGATGAACAAAAAATTTAGGGAGAGAAAAAATTAATAAAGAGCGAAAAAATTGAAAGATAGAGAAATAAATTTATAGAGATATACAAAAGAATTTAAAGAGAATGATAAAAATTTTAGGGAGAAAAACTTTAATGAGAAAAAAAAATTTCAAAGTCAAGGACAAAAAATCTCAAGAGCAAAAACTTATAGCAAGAAGTAAAAGATTAGAAATAAAAAAGTTATAGAGATACAAAAATTATAGAAAGATGAACGAAAAAATTTAGAGAAAAAAAAAAGTTAAGTAGAGAGAGTTGAAACCATGGGAGAGAAAAAAAATGTTAAAAAGAGAATAAAGTAAGACATAGACATTATAAAAACTTTAGAGAGAGAAAATTTGACATTTTTTAAATAATGATGGATGACTTCAAAGGTGACGGTTTTGAGAATACATGCTTTTTGATGGGAATTAATGAATTTTTATAAAAGATGACGGTTTTTACCCGTCACAAAAAGTATGATTTTTTTAAAATATGAAATTATAGTCATTTTAAAAACAAAATCACTTGGGAATCACCTCCCAAGTGATTGACCGAGAATCACTTAAAGTGATTTTGGATGTTTCCAAAATCACTTTCTTATAATTGCCAAACATCACAATTTTGAAGGAAAATTGATTTTTGGGCATGTCAAAAGTGATTTTGGGCATTCCAAAATCAATCCCAAACATGTCCTTAGTCTTCTTACCGTGAAGACACACAAAATTGTGGATTGAACTTTTTTTAATTATTAATATTTTCTTTAGTTCAATTAATATTGAAGGAGGCAGACGACTAGAACGAGAATGAGGATCTTCCATAGATGACTACTGGCCAAAGGCAACATCGTCTAGGTTTGTTAGAAGAGGGAGAGAAGGATGGAGGAAGAAGAAGTGGGATTGAGGGAGAGAAAGGCCACCTCACTAAAAAAATACTATTAATTTAATATTTTTTGTCAAGTCAACATATACAGTCAACTATTAAAATGCTAAATCATATTTCTGTTAATCAACTAATGGTCAAATAAACTTAAACACCATTTAGAATTATGTTTCAAACCCTAGAAGACTAAAACGATCCCTTTTCAAATTTCAGGAGCCAAAAGTGTATTTTGTATTTCATCGTTTTATAACCTTTTTTAGATTAATTGTATGTGGATGTCAAGACGTTATTATGAAACTTATCTAGTTTTCTCATATTTCATCTTTTTATAACTTTTTTTGTTAATTGTATGTGGATGCCAATGCTAAATTACAGTTACAAGGTTTATAATTATGAAACTTGTCAAGTTTTATCTTATTTCATCTTCTTATAACTTTTTTAATTATTTGTGCATGGATGTCAAGGTTAACTTACCGTTACAAATGACACTTTTTACTACAATGATTATAGGTGTAAAATGGACTTTTGACCCAGCTGTAATTACGAAGGATTGACTTGCATGTAATGATTATATCCATGGACACAACTTGTCCTACAGTGCATAAGAGTGCAACTCTAGGTCTATAGTGGAGTTGACCCTAGAGTTAATAAATGAAAATTTATTAAATAAAGAGTTTAATTAATTAATTTGTATCATTTGAGCTTATAATCTGTAGGTCCATAAGGTCCTCTTGCTAGCTAATAGTAACACTAAAAGATCAATTTAGTTGAAAGAAAAATTTGAAATGTTCAAATTAATATTTAATATATTAGATATATTAAATATAAAAGAGAAAATTATATTTATTGTATTTGATACATTAAATATTAAAATGACTAAGGTATATTAAATACATTAAAGAAAAATATATATATTTAAAATTTGAATGAGATTCAAATAGGTTACATAAATATTGTAGGAGATTTGAATGAAATTCAAATAAGTATAATATATATTTTAATATATTAGATATTAAAATATAATATAATATTTATGAAAAAGATTTTCCCTAAGTCTCTATAAATAGGACATTTGGGTTAACGCATTGAAAAACACATCTCCTCAATAGAGAATTAGATAATTCTCTCTAGACATCTTCCTCTCCTATCCCTTGTGGATTTTCTTTCAAGATGATCCCACAAGCCTTGGTCTTATGGAATTCGAGTTTCAACCTCGTTAGATGTAATGCCCGACTTATTTAGATTCATTAATTTCAAAATTTTGAATTAAGTTGGAATAATCTTCATTAGGTAATTTGAATTTTGAGGTTAAATTTGGAGTTTGGAATGAGAAAAGTGGCATATATGGAAATGAAGAGTGGTGTAAGGGCATTTTAGTAATTAAAAAATAATAATAATATTTCCTCATCCTTATCTCTTCTTCTCTTCTTCTTCCTCCTCACCTTTCCCCTTTCCTTCCCGAATCTCTCTCTCAAAATTATATCTCTCTCTCTCTCTCTCTCTTTCTCTCTCTCTCTCTCTCTCTCTCTCTCTCTCTCTCTCTCTCTCTCTTTTTCATGCGAACGCCAGCCGCACGAAGTTTGTCGGAAAGCTACTGCCACGCGGGTCTCCATCGTCCAGCCGGAATCCGCGAGCAATGCCTAGCAAGAAGCTCCGATTCTCGCACGCCCAGCCTCGACGCCGACGTGCTACTCGTGTTTACAGCCACGCATTGCCATCCGAGAGTCCCTGCAGTAAACGCCAGCCACCAGTTTGTTTCTCTCTCCCTCTCAGTTTGCATAGACAGCAGGGGGGCCGATTTTGGGTGAAATTTTCTGCAAGCCCGATGTTGTATAGGTTCGTTTGGATTCAATTCAAATTGGGTAAGTGTTTTAACGACAATTTGAAGTAATTTATGGGTTGTAAGATAGAATTGAAGGGCTAATTTAGTGAATTGAAACTTACCCATAATATTTTGGATTTTATTCTAGAATGTCCATTGTGATTGAAGGTCGATTTAGGAGAATTTGAAGCATTTAAGCTGCTGTCCAATGGGCTTTGGTCTCGGTTTCGGGGTAAGTTCTCTTTGGATGTTATGGATGTTGTGGTCATCATCTTATTTGAAGCTATGAGTGAGTTTAGAGATATTTGGCACCTGTTTATGGAGTTTTGTTGTGTTTTAAGGACTGTTTTAGTGTTTTAAATTGACCCATAATGTGTAGGACCTTGTTTGGCGACTCAAGACCCAGTATACGAATTTGAGTCTTCTTGAACCTTGGAGTAAATGTAAGTGGTCATTTGGATTTAAGCCCTTCAAATTCCTTTTTGATTGAAATGTAAGTTTGATAGTGTGATAATTGTGAAAGCATGCTTGAAAACTATTTTATGAAGTATGAAATGGTTAGTGGATATGTCTAGAAGTAGCCTTGAGCTAAAACGGCCTAAATTGTGGTCATAAAGGAATTAGAGGCTTAAAGTTTCGAGTTCATTATGTTAGCGTATGAAATACTTTATGAATTTGTCCAAGGTTGTAATTGGAAGAGTTTGGACATGATTGTGGTGATTTGTGAATAGTCATTCTTGCGTAAATATGAGTATATGGAAGATGGCGTGATTGATTAAATTAATATGAATTATTGTGATGAGTTTAAGGTGACCTAAATGTGTAGTTGTTCTAGTTAAAGGAATTAGGATTGGAAACTAAAGATTGATCATTGTGGCCAGTGTATAGAACCTTAAATTAGCTTGTACTCGAGGTTCGTTCATGATCTTAATGTAGTCCCCTAAAAGTGCTTACGCATGGGTTTTTGATTTACTCGAAATGCTTGGAAACACTTAAGTGGTTGGCTAGAGTTTAGTTCTCTCGAGTTATAGATGAGTTGATCGTGTGCAGGGCGCCAGATTTGTTGGTTTGAATTAGTGGTTGAATTAGAATACCTTAAGGGTATACAATGACCAGTGGTTGTCTTAAATTCTAGTGTGTTTAGAGGACCAGATTATGAATTAAATAATTTGGAGAGTAATATGCCACTAGCACATGTATGGCTATAGTTATGTAAAGTGTTGATTTAGGAATGTGGTATCAGGGTGAAAGCCATACTTGAGATTCGAGTTTGGGATCTATGGTGCAAGGTCACAAAGATGCATTTGTGATTGTTTATGGAAGGTGGGCCTGGGTCATATGCTACGAATAACTTCTTAAAGGAATGAGAAGTGGGTCGTTCTAGTGCTGGCCTAAGAAGAAGGTAGCCTTTCGGATTGGTCCGTAGGATTTGTGTCTCCCCTATAAATATATATGAGGCGTAAGATGTTAGAGAGGTTGGAAAGGCTTGAGGGTTGTTTTTCCTCTTTGTTTATGTGAATTAGGGGGTGATTCCCCATTAAAAGTGTTTGCAACCTTCGGGCCAGCTTGTGATTGTGATTCGGGCATGATGGATGAAGGTGGTAAGGTGGATTGACCCGAAAGGTTCCAAAACTGTTGTGAAAGTACAAAGGCCTGTTAGATTGGTGCTACCTACTCTAATTCTGTTGTTTCGTGCGAGTTTGTAAGCCTAGAACGTATGTGATGTGGTGAGCATAAGGGATGCGTTCCTTATTGCCGATGGGCTAGCTTAGGGGTGATTTCCCTATTATGATGAGCATAGGGGATGCGTTCCTTATTACCGTGTGCTAGCTTAGAGATGATTCCCCATTATGTTGAACGTAGGGAATGCGTTCCCTAGCGCATATGTGCTAGCTTAGGGGTGTTTTTCCCATTATGTTGAGCGTAGGAAATGCGTTCCCTAGCGCCTGTGTGCTAGCATAGGGGTGGGTTCTTTATTGAGATGAGTGTGAGGGTTATAGACCTTCACAGGTTTGGGTTCTAGGTTACAGGACTCGCAGGTATGACACGAAGTTAGGGTCAGGTAGTAGTGAATGTTGTGGAAGGTTAAATGGACTTTTAGAATAACTGAAGGAAGTATTTGAAATTTAAGCACGAGTGTGAGTAAGAGCAGTTTTCTTCTTGGTATGGTTTCTTTAAACATTGGACCCTTAAGTGGGCTACTTACTGAGTATGTTTATACTCATCCTTGCTACTTTGTTTGTTTTACAGATTGTGCACATTCTCGGGGTGGATGACGCAGGCGACGACTTTGACGAGACTATGGGACTCCACCAAATTTTTTTTCCCTGTTTAGCTTTTAGTTTTGTTTCTTTGTTCCTTGATGTGCATTTAGTTGTAAATCCTAAATATTCTTTCGCTTTCGTGTATTTAGTTAGAAGTTCTTAGGTTTGGTTGTTTGTTTATTGAGCTCAGCACTATGTATCGTAGTTTGGTGGGTGCTGAGTTTATTTCCTGAAATATAGAAGTGCTCATGTCTTTTCCAGGTCTTTGAAATTTTGGTTTTCTCCTAGTTACGCCGTCATGCTGCCAAAATTTTGGGCATGAGCGAGGTAACTAGGTCATGCTTCCACATTAGAGAGTCGTAGGAATTCGGGTCTTTACATTAGAGTTGGAGCAAGAAGATTAAACACCAGCCAAAAATATCTCCATATATTTCAATGTAAGTTTGCTTAATCTTGTATGTTTATGTTTAATTCTAAATAATTCAAAGTCGATTCCAATGTTTCTGCTTTGGATTTAATTTGATTATTTAACATTTAGGCCATGTAGGATTTTACAGGCGATTCATCAAGAATTTCTCTCACATATCTATACTATTATGAAAGTTGCTAGAGTAAGATAAACCTTTTGTATTCGACCAAGATTGTCTCGTTGCGTTTGACACTTTAAAGCAAGCATTGAGTTCAACCCCTATAATGATTGAACCTGATTGGAGTCAGCCATTCGAACTCATGTGCAATACAAGTGACTATGCAATTGGGGCAGTGCTGGCACAAAGCAAGAACAAAGTAATACATCCTATATACTATGCTAGCAAGACCATGAATGTCGCACATGTCAATTACTCAACAATTGAAAAGGAGCAGATTGTAGTTGTCTTCGCTTTTCACAAATTCAAGTCTTACTTGGTGGGGACAAACGTGATTATCCATACAGATCACACAGCATTAAAGTGTCTTCTATCCAAAAGAGAAGCAAAGCCTTGACTAATCAGATGGATCTTACTCCTTCAAGAGTTTGATCTTTAGATCATTGACAGGAAAGGAACAGAAAATTAGGTTGCAGACCACATGTCAAGGCTAGGGTAGGAGGCTCAATTCAAGGAAACGCAAGAGGTAAAAGATACTTTTGCATATGAAGAACTGTTGACAGTCAGGACCATTTAATTAACTTGGTACACAAACATGGCTAACTACCTAGTTAGTGGACTCACACCACCAGATGCAACCTCGCAGAAATTGAAAAAGCTCCTCCATGATAGTAAATTTTACTGTTGGGATGAACCCTATCTTTACAGGTTGGGACCAAACCAGGTGCTCAGAAGATGCGTTGCAGAAGAGTACATGTTAAAGATCTTGGAAGCTTGTCACAATGCTCCATATGGAGGACATTTTGCAGGTACAAGACGAAGGCTAAAGTACTCCAAAGCGGATACTTTTGGCCCACACTCTTTAAGGATGCTTGACTCTTTGCTAAGAGGTGTGACTAGTGCCAACCTATTTGAAAGTTTCATACTCCCAAAAGCTCTTGATAAGCCTTAGTATTAAGGCTTATTTAATTTCCAATTGCTTAAAATATTCTTATTTTGACTTAAGACCAATTGAAATTAGTTGAAAGATTGCTCTAAATGAAGAAAGAAATGAATATGATGGCATTTGGAATAGAGTTCTAAATAAATTGATTTTGTTTGCAGGAATTATGGAAATTGCAAAATTAGATTATGCAATTCTGGACGGCATTGAATGGCAAGGACTCTTGAAAAATCTGGCGCAAGCAAAGAAACCCATATATGAAAAACTAAATTACCACACGAATTTGGGGAATTGGAGCACGAAATTTGGGCAATCTCCAACCCTAATGAAGGCCTATAAATGGGGAAGAAGAGGAGGAGCTAAGCATTGGTTTTGGAGGCATTTTTTGGAGTCAATTTCGTGGGTTTTGTTTATGAACGTCAATGCTCTGTTTGTTTTCTTTTCTGCATTTTTTTCTTTGTTTTTATATTTCTTCAAGTTCTTCTTGTATTACAGAGAGCTACTCTTGTTCTTCTTTTGATTTATCCAATCAATTCAAGTGAAGAAGTGGAGATTTAAGTTTGTTCTTAGAGAATTTGGCTCATGGGTTTCATTTTTTTTTTGTTTTACACTGTTTTTCTGCAAGTTCTAGAATTTCTGTTTTTGCCAAAAAGTTTCAACTTCTGTCTTCAATTTTCTTCGAGTTTCTCTTGCATTACCTACAGCGTTGGCAGTACACACTTGTTTTTCATTCGAAATCTGTTTCGCATTAAGTTTTTGGGTTTAATCTAGCTTTTGTTTGCAAGTTTCTTTATTTTTATTTTTTTTTCTTTTGTTCTACTTTATAGCAGTTCAACAATTATGGGTATGGTTAAAATTCTATTAGATTTAAATGGTTGAAGGAAGAAGAATTAAATTCCTTCTGAAGTGCCAAGTTTTAGACTTCTTTGAGGTAAAGTGCCAAGTTTACTTAAGCATACTGTCATAAGTGTTTCAATTATTACTTAGGATAGAATTTGTAGTAATTAGAAATTTATTCAACTTTCTAATATGAATTTTCTTCAATTAGTTGTAAGATTTTTACTTTCAATTTAAGCTAAACTTTTTAGGGGGTTCAAGGATGTGAATTTCCTAAGAAGTAATTGTAGCCAAAATTTCAATAAAAACCAAGCCCACATCTCAATTGTTTGCTTGTGTTGAACAAACTTCCATTGAGATCCTAGATTGATCAACTAGGGTATCAACTCAAGCTTAGATCTAATACCGACGGGGTTAGTGATAAGCGGATTTCACACAAGTGATGAGAAAAAGAGCTTAGACATAAGCCAATCCTTACCCTAGACACAGGGATTAAGGACTCCAAAACCCATAAAATTGTTGAGCCAAATGATCTAAGATAGAAGGACTATAGACATATAAGTCACTCACTTAGCCTCATAAAACCTAAATTCAAGGTAAATAGGAGATGCAATTTTGGTTTACAGTTGAGTGTCGAGTAGGTTGGAATTGCAATTTTGGCTTGCAATTACAACTTAGGGCAATGACATTCTTAAGCACCATCTTTATCTAAATTCTCTTTGAAATTTCAATTACTAAGTCTATTTAGTTTGCCATTTCTAGATTCTGTAATCTTTGTTATTTCAATATTGCCATTTCTCGATTCTGCAATTAGATTATGCAATTCAATTATGCAATTTTTCTTTATTTCAATATTGTCATTTCTTAATTCTGCAATTAGATTCTTCAATTTTTCTTAACACACCAACTCACCCTTATTTTTGCAATTTTAGTTTTCTAGTTGCAATTTTTCTTACACTTTGCTTTACAATATTTTTGTTACTCCGTTCCCTTGGGATTCGATACTTGGTACTCACATACCATTTTATATTACTTCGATCACGTGCGCTTGCGTGTACAACAGATCAGCTCCCTTGTTTTCTTACAACTCATCCACCAACTTAGGCGACCCTCCGATTTTCTTCCCCAACAAATTTCACCAGCGATTTCTCTATTTTCTTTTGCAGAAATAGTTGACTAGCCTTAAACTCTATTTATAGAAAATCCCAGCCAAAATCCGAAGCGGTGAGGAACCTCCAAACCACCTACAAGCTCCGAAAAGTGCAGAAAGAGCAAGCTCCTTCGACGAAAAAGCTCGAACTCCATCAATGGCTGTTCTTGAGCCATTGAAGGGTATGGAAATGACGATTCCTGTGTCATATTTTGAGGGTTCGAAGAAGTCACCCAAAAGCCACTGTAAGGTAGTCCATTCAACTTCAAGTTCTCTTCCCATCGCCTTACCACATAAGAAATTTTTGAAAGAGTGGATGGAGGAGATGAGGAAAATGGCTGCAAGCCAGCATAAAGCTATTGAGGAACTTAGGGCTCACAGCCCACATGTAAGTGAAGGAGGAAGTAAATTTATTATTGTGGTTTACAAGAAGAAGAAAGAAGGGGATTTGGGCAGAAGACATCGAGAAAAGGAAAGTTGCGCTCGCATCTGTGACATAATCTCTCACAGCACTAGAGGTAGCGTGCCCTGATGAGCTAGGACAGAATGCGACCATAAGCTCCACACAAGTTCCTATCACTGACACCACATCAACCTAAGCCACAACCCCTCACCTATTTTACAGGAACCCTCCAACAACCCTTCTCCACACAAACTAAGATCAAAATCCTCTCTAAGCATAAGAGAGTGTCAAGATGGGCTTTGCCAAGGCAGGAAGAAGATGAACCAGCCACTCCAGTTGATGAATCGGTTCAAGAAAGCATTCCTACATCTTAGTGGGAATCCATAGTGGAGGCAGCAAAAGGCAAGGCAAAGGAAATTTCTGCCAGGCTACATGAAGAGGCAGAGATGAGAAGAAAAATAAGAAAAATAAGAATATGCGGCTAAGATTGCAAGTACGAGACTAAGGGATTCACCTTTGAACTTAGCCCCGAGCCCTATAAGTTTAGGAGGAGAATGCCTCACTCTCAGAGGATGATCTGTACGAAATCTCAGAAAGTCAAATGCCAAACCTCTCGAAGAAGAGAAAGAAAGATGAAGGAGCAAACAAGAAGAAGAAAAAAAGTAGGTCACAAGCTACTCCTAAGCCAAGGACCAGAGCTGCAATGACTCAGAGTCCTCAAGTCGAGATCCAGATTCCCCTGGACATTGATGTCAGGATGAAGATCATGGAGAACAGGGCTCTTAGCTAAGAAAAGGACTTCTCCAACAAAACAGGTCCCATCCCAGAATGTATCATTGAGGTGATATGCAGGTTTGGATGGGAGAAGCTATGCGAAGGACCAAAGATAGCAAAATGACCTGACCATTAGAGGGAAAAAGGTTAGCTACTCAGCACGGGACATCAACCGTGTCTACATGCTCCCCACTCTTAGAAATCTTGCAGGTAATGAAGCAATGGAAAACCCTACTAAAGAGTAGCTGCAGGAAGATCTAAAGCTCATAATACACAAAGCAGTAGAATGGAAGGTTTCTTTGATAGATGTGTGGACCCTTGTGCCAACGAACATCAAGACGGAGTCATACATGTGGTTCTACTTCATTAAGAACAAGCTTGTGCCAACAACACATGATTCCACCATTTCACAACGGACAGTCATGTTGTTGTATAGCATATACAAGGGGCTTGAGCTAAATATTGGTAGGATCATCAAGAAGGAGCTTGTGGCCTACTCAAGGAGGAAAGTAAGATGCCTCTTCTTCCCCGCCCTAATAACTAAACTCTACAGGAGGGTAGGAGTGCCACCAAGGAAAGGTGAGGAGATTTACAATTGTAGGGTGTGCATGGATTTGGCTTCAATCAATAAGCTAATTGGTATGCACGAGCAAAAGTTTACCTCGCCAAAGAATAAGCAACCTGCCACATCTACTACTCAAAATGCGGTCGCATCTACGCCTCAACCTAAGTTTGCAGAAGGGCCATTCGATCTGTAACACCCGGTTTATTCAGAAAATATTAAAGAATTTTTTTATTTTCATCTGTATCCCTTTTTGTTCTTCTCTCCCTCCCCGAACTCTCTCTTTCTCTCTCATTTCTGTTCTTCTCTCCCTCCTCAAGCTCTCTCTCTCTCTCTCTCTCTCTCTCATCTCTCTTTCTCTCACTTGTTTGTTGGCATTTAGAAAATTTTCAGAAATTCTTCCTATGGACAGCGGCTTTAGAAGTTGAATTCGGGCGTTTTAGAGTTCAATTCGGAGTGGGCTTGGCTCGTTTGACAGTGAGTAAGCATTTCGATTTTGGATTTAAGATGTTTAGTGAGTTAATTGCTTATTTAGGCAATACTTGAGTAGTTTGGTTGACCTTTGGTTTATGGAACTCACTCTAGGATTAACCATCATGGTTGAAGACCAAATTATCCAAATTTGAGCGTAATGAACATTAAACCAGCAGTTATTATTTACTGTGGTTGGTAAGTTTTAAAGTTTGAAACTTTTGTAAATGGTATTTCAAGGCCAAGCGAGTTTTAAGAAATGGGTGTTGATTTATTTGAGTCATTGCTATGTAATTGGATACTTTTTATGCATGTTAGAAATTGACATTGGATGTGGTATATGCTTGGGCGATATCTTTCATTTGTTAGGGGTAATGCTAATGTCGTCCTAAGGAGATGAAATAATCGTTATTGAGTTGGTCGGAAAGGTAAGTGGCCATTTGGACTTACTTGTTAAGGCTTTTTATATAAAGATTGTATGTGGGGCATGTATAGCGTGCTTGTTGAGACAATTTTGCTTGATTGTTGGTAAATTGTGTTTTGTTTGAATATGAATGAAAACTTTGGCAAAGTGGGATTCATTTGATCCTATACTTGAGCCGCGATTACTTAAATGTGTACGATGATTAACTATATCTTTGGTTGAGTTTGTGAACTTCGGTTCAGGAAGTGGGTGTGGTTCGAAAATGGTGAGTGGTTTGGTATTGTGAGGTATCTTGGAGTTTTCAAGAGTATTGTGAATGAACAAAGGCCTATCAGTCTAGTGCCACCTACCTTATTCTTTTTTCCCATGCAAGCATGTATTCCTAAAAGGTTGAGGTAGAGTGAGAGGGTGAGGGGTGAGGGGAGGGAGATAAAGATAGGAGGGATAGAGAGGGTGAGAGAGTGAAAGGGTGAGAGGGTGAGGGGAGGGAGATAAAGACGAGAGAGATAGAGAGGATTTTGCTCATGATATCGATTCGACTTTGACACCATCTGATCAAACTTTCTCTTCTATCCTAACCCGAAACTTTGTCCGCTGCTAACTCCTCTCGACCTGGGGGTACAAGAGTCGATCAAAGATGCAGCTCGAAGAGTTGCAGCATACGTCTTAGGTTCATGCGCCAAACAAGTAGTCATATAAGCCCATGACAAATCGATCAACCTTCTTTTTCTCCATATCCACCAGATCAGGGGTGAAACAGGAAAGCATTGAGAACTCATGCTTATAGTCCTCCACTGATTTGTTTTTGCCCTGTTTCAATTGGATAAACTATGCCTGCTTCCTAGCCCTTGTGAGGGCTGGATAATACTTCTCATAAAACTCTTCCCTAAAGTGTGACCATATGATAGGCCATTTCCTAACATCTATTGACCGCTCTGTAGACTCCCACCAAAGAAGGGCTTGACTTCTCAATGCTTAAGCTGCACACTGCACCATCTGATTCTTTGGACAGCGCATGCGTCGAAAAATGGTCTCCATTGATGCCAACCACGCTTCAACTGTCGTAGAGTCCACTCCTTGTCTTTCAAAATAGCATGGATCATACTTCTTGAAATCTTTGAAGTACTTGGCCTCTTATGTAGTAAACCCGAGGTTATGGGTAAATAATGCCACCTGACTAGCTAGGGCTGACTGAATAATAGCTTGAAGAGCCTCCGCTATCAGAGAAGTGGATTTTAGTATCGAGCTCGAGCCAAGAACAACGCCTAAATAGAAAGCTCCCTATAGAATGGCTCTAGCAGAGTTAAAGGAACTCAAAATGCAATTATAAGAACTTCTGGACAAGGGATTCATTCGCCCTAGTGTTTCACCGTGGGGATCACCTGTGCTTTTTGTGAAGAAAAATGATGGATCGATGCGTCTGTGCATCAACTATCGAGAGTTGAATAAGGTAACTATAAGAACAAGTATTTGCTCCCTAGGATTGATGATTTGTTTGATCAGTTATAGGGGCGACTGTGTTTTCAAAGATTGATCTACGTTCATTTTACCATCAATTGAAGATTAGGGGGAGGATATTCTGAAGACGGATTTCAGGTCCAGATATGGACACTAAGAGTTCATGATGATGTCGTTCGGGTTAAATTTATGGACCTGATGAATAGGGTGTTTAAGGAGTTCCTTGATACATTAAGAGCATGAGATTCACCTTACAAGAGTGTTGACTGCATTAAGAGCAAACGGGTTGTTCTCCAAGTTCTTCAAATGCCAGGTTTGGCTTCAGTGAGTGTCCTTCTTAGGTCATGTGGTGCCAAGAGAAGGTGTCGACTAAGGTTGAAACAGTTACTGATTGGCCTCAACCTACTGCCGTCACTAAGGTATGCAGTTTCTTGGGTCTAGCTGGATACTATCGGTGTTTTGTTCAGGACTTCTATAGGATAGCCACACCTTTGACTCATTTGACTCGAAAAGGAAACATTTTCATTTGGAGTGATGCCTGTGAGACGAGTTTTCAAGAACTCAAGCGAAGGTTGGTTTCAACGCCAGTGCTTATGGTGCCTGAAAGAACATGAGGTTTTGTGGTCTATAGTGATGCATCCAAAAAGGGTTTGGGTTGTGTGTTGATGCAACACGAAAAGGTAATCGCTTACGCCTCCCGTTAGTTGAAGGACTACAAACGAAATTATCCAACCCATGACCTAGAGCTAGCAGCAATGATTTTTGCTCTGAAAATTTGGAGACACTATTTGTGTGGTGAGAAGATTTAGATGTACACAAACCATAAAAGTCTTAAGTACCTTTTCACGTAGAATGAGTTGAAAATGAGACAGTGAATGTGGCTAGAGTTGGTGAAAGACTATGAGGTGGAGATTATGTACCACCTGAGTAAGGAAAATGCGGTTATCGATGCCCTTAGCTGGAAGGCTGCTCACACCTCAGCGATGGTTACGAGGCAAGTTCACTTTCGTTTCGACATGGAGCGTGCGGAGATAGCAGTGGTGGTGGGTCAGGTCACAACTCGGTTAGGTCAATTAACAGTGCAACCGACCTTGAGGCAGCGTGTGGTAAATTCCCAGCAGGGGGACCCTAGCCTTGTGGACTTGTGGCGCCAGGCCGAGTCGGGTAAGGACAGTGAGTTCTCTATATCAGTGGATGGTGGGCTTCTGTATAAGAAGCGGTTGTGTGTCTCGGATATTAGTAAGCTTAAAGAGGAGATTCTATCGGAGGCCCACAACTCCCCTCTTTCGGTGCACCCGAGTAACACCAAGATGTACCAAGATTTGAAATAGTATTATTGGTGGTGTGAAGTGAAGAAGGATGTTACAGGATTTATCAGCAAGTGCTTGGTGTGCCAGTAGGTTAAGGATGTTGGGATTTATGCCCTAAAGCCTCGTAATTAATAATTTATTTAATAATTAATAATAATTCTGATTATTTTATTTACAATATAATATTACCATTATATGAAAAATCCAAGGTTATTGGTATAATCTTGAACAATATGTGGTTGACATACGGGAGGATCATGCTCAAGAAATAACCTAACACTATTGATACGGCTCACTTTGTAATAGTTACAAATGATTTGATCCAAATCGTTCATGTGGAGGCATGTGAGTGAGGGTATTTTATACAATGAGTTTGTATAAGACTGGACCATGAAATATTTGATCTCTCTTTATAAATCCGTAATTGAGAAGATTAATATTTCATCAAGATGATCATATGCGACTTGATCTTAATCTTGAGTGAGTTATGAACTCCTGCTTGTAAGGGCTTGTCCTTTGATTTGCATAGGTGAGATTGGATTTTGTAGCCGATTCAATATGCCTACCATTTTGGGGACTTAACCAAATAGGGAGTTGGGAACATAATCTCACAAGATGGAATTCACTCCTTCCCATATAGGGTAAGTAGATGAGTAGTTCCCTTAAGTGCTGATTTCGGGACTTGAACAATAGGGTCCCACCCTCTCACTAGCCTAAGATGGACTTAGTTTATAATTAGATTATAAACAGATTGTTCATTAGAGGATCAGTGGTACTTAAGGTGCAAGATGTAATTATAGTGGTAAAATTAGAGAATTATCTCTAGACCTCTTCTTCTCCAATCCCTTGTTGATTTTCTTTCAAGAGGCTCCCACAAGCCTTGATTTTATGTTCAAGTCATAGTTAGGAAGACTTTATAGAGGAGATAAAGATATGCCAGAAATATCTTCATATTTACTCCAAGTAAGTTTACTTAATCTTATTTTTTAGTTTAATTTTAAATAAAATCAAAGACGATCCAATGATTCCGCTGTGGAGTGAAACGTTCATTCTTTCAAAGGCCCCGAGGCAGAGACTGGCAGGTTTGTTACAACCGTTAAGTGTGCCATAGTGGAAATGGGAGGTGGTGTCAATGGATTTTATTTCTGAACTACTCAGGACCGCGTGGGGTTTCACAATGATTTGGGTGGTTGTCGATAGGCTAACCAAGTCGGTGCATTTCCTACCAGGGAAAACTACCTTTACAGCTGAGAAATGGGCGAGGTTGTTCATGAAAGAGGTAGTTAGGTTGCATGGGTTCCAGTGAATATTGCCTCAGATAGGGATCCCTGTTTCACATCCAATTTCTTATTGAGTTTTTAAAAGGCCTTAGGTGCAGAGTGTAACTTCAGTACAAATTTTCATCAACAAATCGATGGTCAAACTGAGAGGGTTAAATCAGATCCTAGAGGATATGTTGCGAGCCTGTGCGTTGGATTTTGCTGGTAGTTGGGATATGCACCTACACCTGATGGAATTTTCTTATAACAATAGTTATCAAGCAACGATGATATGGCACCTTTTGAGGCCCTTTATGGTAGAAGATGCAGATCCCCTATATATTGAAGCGAGGTTGATGAACGCAGACTTGTGGGGCCTAAGTGATGCGAGCTTGTCGAGGGCTCGTCAAATTACAATTTATAAACCGATCCTAAGCTACTTGTAGCATTGAGTGGACCGGGTCGATCTCAGGGAACCAAATATCCATTTCTCAAATTAAATTTGCAAAGGAGAAAACAAATAAAAGGGGGGATTTTGTGTTTTTCTAAATAAAATAAAACATAAGATAAAAATAAAGATAGGTCAAATCTTACCAAGTTCCAATTCAAAGGCACGGTTTTATCCAATTGCAAAATTGATCATAGGCACACAAAACGTTTAATTTAATCATACAAGCACTTAGTCAACTTATCAGGAAACCCCAAAAGTAACAAATTCCCTAAATTCATTAACTCTAACGAACGTCAAGTCAACGCTAATTACCTAAACAATTTTGACGAAACCGCTCCAAATTATTTAGATAAAGGCATTACAAACCTTGGAACGACCAAGACAACTAATCAGGTAAAACAACTTTCACCTAATTAAGAAGCTTCTTTAATTCCTAGAATTAAACATGCAAGCCATGCAATATGGAAACCACAAAACATACACATGTGATAATCCTAATGCTACCGGTTCATTCAACATGACAATTACGGATCATGATCATGATTAGTAATAAAATATGTAGAGTGATTAAGGCGTCAATTTAATCAAAATACATACTTATAAAATTAACACGGGAATTAAAGAATACTTGCAATTGAAAGAAAACTAAGTTAAGGTTCAAGCCTCACAACATTGCAATTGGTTGCAGCCGACCTCTGAACTGGAAAACGTGGAGTTTAGCCAAGCATCGTGATAGTATATCTCCCGTTAAACATGGTTCGATTTTCCCCAATAAAAGTGTAAAAATAGAAGGAGAAAAGCTCTCAAAAGCTCACTCTAAAAGTCTAAGAAAAGGAGGCAAAAGTCCCAACCCTAGAGTGAAAAAGTGCTATAAATAAGGTTGGGGCAGCGTCGAGACGCCAAGAGTGGCGTTGAGACGCTGCTCTAGCAAATAAGGAAAGAAAAATCGCTTGTTCGTGTGGCGTTGAGCTGCGTTGAGCATGGCGTCAAGACGCTACTGGCGTTGAGCAAGCCAAACCGCAGCGTCGAGCGGCGTTGAGCAAAGACAGAAGCTTAGCGTTAAGTAGCGTCGAGCATGCCAAACCGCAGCGTCGAGCATGGCGTTGAGCGGCGTCGAGACGCTACTCCCTGGACAGATTTGGTAATTTTGCTCTAACTTTTTGCTCAGGTGTCCGATTGACCTTCGGTTTGGCTCGTTTGAATTGTTATTCGACATAGAGTCTCCAAATACATCTTTTGCTCAAATCCCAACAAAATAAACTTGAAAACACATAAAAACTATCAAACTAACAAGAGTTAAGTGTGATTAAATAAAGCTTTATACGTCCTATCACTGAGCTAGTGCAGTGCAGTTGACAAATGAGGTTGTGCAAAAGATCAGAGGAGGATGTTGATGGCGCAAAATAGGCAGAAGAGCTACGTCGATGTGAGGCGAAGAGACTTGGAGTTCGCTGTTCGAGACCATGTGTTCCTAAGGGTTGCACCAATGAAAGGACTACTGAGGTTCGGTAAAAAGTGGAAGTTGAGTCCCAAGTTTATAGGGCCATTTGAAATCTTAGAAGTGTTATATGTGTTTTCTTCCAAGATCTTGAAATTTTTGGATTTCTTGTAGTTACGCCGTTATGCTGCCGAAATTTTGGGCATAAGCGGAGTAACCTCATTGCACCTTTTACATAATCTACTCTCAGTTTTAGGGTCGTTACATGATCTTTCCTTCGTTGATCATCTAAGGGTTGAACTGCAGAAGTTCCAGGAGTAGAGCAAAGCTTACTTGGCCTATGCTAAGCAGAGGGATGATGTTATTTGCAGGACCCTCTTTAAGTTCATAAAGGGAAAGGCTCCAGCACTACCAAACTTTCCAGACATTCTCATAGAAGAAGAGTCGCCAGTGGAGGAGAGCAACTGATCCGCTGTATCTTTACTTACTTTCATAGTATAGGTTTATTTGCTTTCAGTATTTACTTTGTTAGGATAGGCTTTATTGTTTTCTCAGGGTTAGTTGTATTTTGTTTGCTGTTTGTTTGTGAACACTTTATGAAAAAGACAAAAAGATTTTCATTTCGTACCCCTTGCACAAGTATGAAAAAAATCATGTTTTTTAGCAAGTTTCAAAATTGTTTTCCTTGGTTGTTGATAGCACACAAAATGTGCTATCTCTAGGCTCTACTTTTATTAGTTTTTATACTTTATTCAATGCTTTTCACAAGTTTATTTATTTAAACTTCAGTTATTGAACAATGTGAGCGAAACTAGAGATTTTGGAGATACCATGGCGAGTATGAAACCAATGGAACTTAATTTGAGAAACCATGTGAAGCAAAGAAAAATGGGCCAAGAAACCCGACGGTATAACGTTGACATGCTATAAGTAGTGTCTCAACGCTACAATCGCAGCCCAACAAGCCATAGAATTTGCACAGGCAGCGTTGAGACGCTGCAAGGTAGCGTCTAAATGCTACCCTACCTATTTCGACAATGTGTAATTTTGGAAGGACAGCGTCGAGATGTTGCAACCTACCATCGAGACGCTGTTACGATTTCTATAAAAATGCTCTCATTTGTTTGTAGAAAGGAGGAGCCATTTTGGAGAGCACAAACCCTAAAATTGATTTTCACTCTATATTGGGTGCTGGAGGACACTGTTGGGAGTGGAGAACGAGAGTTCGAAGCTGGAGATTGTGGCGTGCATCGGGAACGAGGATCGACATGAGATTTAGAGTTTTTTTTCCCATTTTTTAGTTTGTATTTCATGTTATGGATTTTATATTAAGTCTAAATTTTATTTTTGTGGTAATGAGTGGCTAGACTTTTATCTAGGGGATTGATGTAGCCGCTAAACTCAATGTTTTAGTCTAATTTCTTGAATTGATTTTGCATCTCACCATTGTATGCATTTATGCTCTTAATGCTAGTATTCTTTTGACTAAAGTTTACTTGTTTTTATTGGTTTTGATTGTTGCTTGTAAAGATTCAATTAAAGCTAGACCAATTAAACGCATATCTAATTGTAAATTCTTGCATGAGAATGAAGGGTTCTTTTAGAAGCATTATAGGAAGTAATTTAACACCGTGTTCTTTTTATTAAAGTTTAGACAGACATGTTAAACGTATAAAATTCCATGAGTTCCAATTGAGCTTGAGAAAGTCTTTTGGTTTTTTACACTTCCTGCTCGATGTGAAGTACAATCATTCCTGAATTAATTAACCAAAATATTAGTGTAGTGGTGAAATCAATTCCCTAGGTTTTCCCTCCTTGCAAGTTTAAGTCCTAATTATTTCATTGTCACTATTTTCGAAAATTATTATTCTCTAAATAAAATTGGGTGTTAGTAACTATAATAGTCATTTGATCTAGAAAACTCATTCTTGTGGATGATACTTGAACTTAACCACTACACTAAAACTTGACACCGTACACTTGCGGCTTTGCATGTCACAAAAAACACGTAATAGTTGTGATGATAAAAAGACTTGTATGATGAAATTTGAGCTCTTTCAACTGTCCTATACTTTTTATAACTTTGAGTTTTCAATTTCATGTACTTTATCAATCACTTTTCTTCATAACACATTCAAGTCTGAATTCACCTTCTATTTAGACGACTTAAAGGACTTAAGAAAGTCTAGTTTCAATGCTTGACAAGCCTAGTTACCCCAAATTTGTGCACCCATTGTTTATAGTTTTTTGTCAATGGAGACATTGACTGTATGGGGGGGTGAGTTCTGTTGTACTACTATTGTACATTTTCATACCCTATATCATGTACTATATTGCTACTAGAACCCATCAAAAAAAAAGAGGGAGATACTCCTCCTTCCAAAAGTTGACTAAGTAACCAAGGGCGGTCATGACACCCATGATCTCTTTTGCATGAAAAGTTGACTTAGGAAGCAAGTATGTGAAAACGGTCTAAGTAGTAACTTGTGCTCGTAGTCAGCTACTTTCACCACAAAGTGTTAGTAAGTTTTAACGAAGGTAAAAGTAACAACGAGGCTCTCCTTAGAAAAAGAAAAAGAAAAAAAAGGTAAAATGAGCAGCCAATTGACTCTTAAAAAGCAAGAATACACTCATTAATCAAGGGTTCCTAAAGATTTAGCCAAATCACCAACAAGGCATGAATTTAGAAGCTTAATGAACCAAGAAACTACCAAAACATCAAAACTTAACAAGATTTAGTACTAGAATTTAGGAGAAATAACTCTTCCATGAAGAGTTATCATCGAGCAACGTCGATGCGATGTATTGCTAGACTTTCGACGCCGTTTTGGGATGTAAACTTGGTAATTATGCATTTTATTGTGAGAATTTGTTATTAATTTTATTTTTCAGCATGTTTTATACCTTGCAATTCTTGATTTTATTCCTAACATGTTCTTTATTAATGGAACTGACAACTCGTATTAATTTAGAATTATTCATAGCTAGGCTAGTGTCTTTGTAGGAAACTTCAATCTCTAGCTTAATTTTAGTAGTAAATAGGTCGGTTGCCATATCAATTAGATTAAGTAGAATTGCTTAATCACGTGTACATGGTAGACCTTAAAATTGTTAGCATGGGCTTAGTTAATTTAGATCGACCAAGTCTTAATTAATTAACTCGTTTCAACTTATCCTTTGTGTTTAATGCATTTAATTAGTTCATTTGGTATTGGTCATGCCAAATTAGTTAATTAAATTAGAACCAATTAGGCGTTTCTAAATTGGTTTAATTAGGAGAGACTCCTACGATGTTCGAGGAGTTCGGTTGGTCTTAAAACTGTTGGGACTTATGCTCTAGAGCCTCATAATTAATAATTTATTTAATAATTAATAATATTTTTTTATTTGCAATATAATATTATCCATTATATGAAAAATCCAAGGTTATTAGTGTAATCTTAAACAATATGTGGTTGACATACGGGAGGATCATATTCAAGAAATAACCTAAAGGTTCATAGTATATAGATAAGGTCGGGTGCCTTTGGGAGTAACACTATTGATACAACCCCTTTGTAATAGTTACAAATGATTTGATTCAAATAGTTCATGTAGAGACATGTGAGTGGGAGTATCTTATACAATGAGTTTGTATAAAAATGGACCATGAAATATTTAATCTCTCTTTATAAATCTGTTAATTGATAAGACTAATATTTCATCAGGATGATCATATGTGGCTCAATCTTAATCCTAAGTGAGTTATGAACTCTTGCTTGTGAAGGCTTGTCCTTTGATTTGCATGGGTGAGAGTGACTTTTGTAGCCAATTCAATATGCCTACCATTTTGGGGACTTGACCAAATAGGGAGCTGGGAACATAATCTCACAAGATGGAATTCACTCATTCCCATATAGGGTAAATAGATGAGTAGTTTTCTTAAATGCTGATTTTGGTACTTGAACAATGGGCCCCACCCTCTTACTGGTTCGAGAGGAACTTAGTTTATGGTTGGATCATAAACAAATTGTTCATTAGAGGATTAGTGATATTTAAGGTGCAAGATGTAATTACAGGGGTAAAACGAACTTTTGACCCAACTATAATTACGAACAACTCATGAATGATCGACTTGCATGTAGTTATTATATCCATGGACACAATTTGTCCTACAGTGCATAAGAGTACAACTCTAGGTCTACAGTGGAGTGACCTTAGAGTTAATAATGAATGAAAATTGACTAATTAATTAATTTTGTATCATTGAAGCTTATAATCTATAGGTCAATAAGGTCTCTTTGCTAACTCATATGAACAAATAGGGATCAATTTCGTTGAGAGAAAATTTTGAAATGTTCAAATTAAAATTTCATTTGTTCTAGTCATAGCAAGGAAGACTTTGTGGAAGTCTTGGAGTTTAACCTCATTGGAGTTGGAGTACAATGAGAAAAAGACCCGTCAGAATATTCTCCATAATAATATACAAAGGTATTTATTGCTTAACCTTAATTTTGTGTTTAATTCTAAATAAAATCAAAGTCGATTTCAACGCTTCCATTGTGGGTTTAATTTGATTATTTTCTTCAAAAAGGTCAAAAATTGCATGTTAGGCTAGTTTCAATGATCGATAAATTGCATAATTGCATGTTTACCCCGATACGGTATGCAAGGTGAGATCTTTATCATTATTGCTTTTTAGTCATTCTGTCCTTTTATCTTATGTTTAACTCTCTCTTCCCCCCCCCCCCCTTTTTGTCCGTGTCAAATAAAAAATCTAAAATCTAGAAATCAATTCTACTTTGGTTCCCTATGATCAACCCGGCCACTTTTTACTGAAAATTCTTGTTGGTTTATAAATGTATTTGACTGTGCCATTAACAAGCACTATCAGTGTTGTTTTGCTTCAAAAGAATAAACCAATTTATGTATTTTAGTGAGAAATTGAAGGAGGCTTCATTGAGTTATCCAACATAACAAGGAGTTGTATGCTTTGGTAAGAACATTACAAACTTTGCATCACTACTTGTGGCCTAAAGAGTTTGTGATTGATCACATGGATCAAAAGTCTAAAGTACTTCAAGAGCCAAGAGAAACTGAACCGAAGACATGCTAAATAGTTGGAATATATTGAGACATTTCTTTATGTGATCAAGTACAAGATAGGTAAGGAGAATGTGGCTGCGGATGTCCTTTTAAGAAGATACACTTTGATTAATAGATTGACTAGTAAACTTCTTGGTTCTGAGCACATTAAGGAATTGTATGCTTGTGATTATTTCTTTTCTCCTATTATTGATGCTAATTCTACTAGCCATGTTCATAATGAATATGAGCTTTTGAAGATTTCTTGTATAGAAAAGGAAAGTTTTGCATTCCCACTTGTTCAGTGAGTGAGTTACTTGTTAAGGAAACCCATGGAAGAGGGCCTATGGCACACTTTTTGGTGTGGCAAAAGACTCTTGCAATCCTAATGGACCTTTTTTTAGCCTAAGATGAAGGTAGATGCTACACGGTCTTGCAAGAGTTGCATTGTTTTGCAAGTAAGCTAAGTCTAAGTTTCAACCTCATGGTTCGTACTCTTCTTTACCTATAACCTCAAGGACCTTGGCTTGATATCTCAATATGATCGGATGACCATTAAGAAGACACATGACATATTTGGATCTGCCATAATTTAATTTGGAGATGTGTGTTAATTTGTAATTTGTTCTCAATTAAACAAATAATTTTGTCATTAATTTAAAATAACGATATGATAATTTCTAATTAGCCGAAATTTCTCATTCAACCGTTAGCATAAAAATAAATTGAGGAAAAAAACTATTTTAGAATTTGTAATTTCGGGTACTAGCTCAAATTACAATAAAAGTTGTTTGAAAGTTTAAACTTTTTCTATAAACTCTCAACAAAAAAAAAACAAAATAATCCATATCTCAATGTGGAAACCAACTTGAACATAACACAGTTAAGACATCTATTTTTCTTCCTTTGCAGTCGAAAGTTCAAATCCTCACCCCATATTTATTTTAAGAAAAAAACAAAAGAGGAAATTTCCAAATTTAGAAGCCCTTTTTAATCCATATATTATTAAAAGGAAACAGCTGGTGTGTTACAAAGGCAGTGATGAATTTTGTCAGGGAATAAAAAGGGGAAGAGAAATAAAAATTCACATTGAAGAAATCCAAGAGCCATGCTTGTTTGAAAGAGAAAGAAGCACTTTTTATTTAATCACTTTAGGCAGCAACAAAATTGAAGGAGTGGAGCTAAACATTTCCCTCCCAAGAACCCAATTCTTTTGCAGAATTCATCACAATCTGGCTGATCTTCACACTTGCTCCTGCACTCATATCCAGCCATTCCTGGATAACACAACATTATTTGGATCAAATATTTCAACGATCTCAACTCATTTAAATGCTCAATTTAACAGTATAGTTTATTAAAAAAAAAGAACAAAATTATAAACAAAATTGTTATCAAACAGAGCTAAACAAGCCCGGTTGAAAGTTAAAAAATATTCATACCAAGGGAAGAGAAGACCAAGATGGAAAAGATTAAGAGAATCAATCTAAGAGCAATGGAAGATACACATCCACGAGCCATTTTTACTGATTGTGTTTTTAGAATAGTGCAATAATAAGGTATTTGAAATGACATATATATAAGGAATGGCTAGGGCTAATTACTCATAGAAATCTTAAAGATTATAGAAGGTTGTAAATATTAATTTCCAGTTAAGGCTCAGTGATTAAGGAATTTCTTTTTCCTATTTCTGAAAGCATTTATTTGTTAAAAAGATAATCTGTTTTTGGAGAAACGTTATAGGTTGGAAATGAATTGTTTGAACCTTAAATGGAGATATAAAAATTGATATACTCTTTGATGACGGGTGAGACAAACCTTTAGGTTTAAGCATTTTTTCTTAAAAATCTTTTAATTCTTACCTTTTAAAAAAAATGCTTTTAAAATTTTAATATATAACACATTTATTTTGGTTATCTTGGTTCAACCATTTAAAAGCGATTCTATTAATTACAAAAATATATTTTTTTTCTTACTAATATTTGGAAGATTTCTTTTTTTTTTTTTTGGAGAAGATTTTGAAGATTTCTTTTGTCATTCACCTTAAAGGTACTTTTTGACTAATTATATCTCCAGAGTTTCTAAATTAATTCAATTCTTTTAGAATGTTTTTATTTATCAAGAGACTTTAAAATACTTTTAGTCATCAAAATCACTTATGAAACTACATTAAATACATTTTAAATTAATAAAGCCTTTCAAAGGTGCTTATATTATATATATATATATATATATATATATATATATATTTTTTTTTTTTTTTTTTTTTTTGAATTCAACAACATTATTTGAGGTGGGGATTCGAACTTATGACATCTTGGTCATAAGCCTATACTTTACGGCAGTTGAATTATGTTTTTGTTGGCTTCAAAGGAGTTTATAGAAAAAGTGATTTTATTTTAAAATATATTTTTTTCAAAGTTATTCCAAAAACACCATGAAACTTTAGCCTTTTCATGACGTTGAGACCAAATATAATTTCTATATATAAATACACACAATAATGTCCTTTGAAAGTGTAAAGTTAGAGGAGATGAAGACTTTTTAGCCCAAAGCAACGATGGCTTCTCTGCCATTCCAAGTGTAAAGAAATTAGAAAGCTTTATGGTGTGTTTCAAAAGTTGATTTTTTTAAAAAAAAAAAATTCAACAACATTTGGAATTAGAGAATTTGAACCTCTGACCTCTTAGTCAATAGTACATGCTAATTACCACTTACCGCTGAGCTATGTTTATTTTGGCTTTCTAATTTCTTCTTCAAGCACATAAAGTGTTGGAAAGTTTGTTTTGTCATCCAAATGTTTCGAGAAAATTAAATCTATTTTAAATGTAAAAAAATGTTCAAGGTGTGTTGATTATATTATGAGAAATACATTTTTGGTCCATGAGGTTTGATTTTGGTAACATTTAGGTTCCAGAGTTTTCAAACTCAACATTTTAATCCCGGAGGTTTGAGTTTAATAGCATTTGGTCCCTCCGTCCAATTTTTCGTTGTTGTAGGTAACAGAAGCTAACATGACATTTTTTTTAATTAAAAAAAATATATGTTTTTAATTTTTAAAAAATAAAATATATTCAATTATTATTTTTTAATTTAATATATTTTATTTTAAAAATTATATATATATATATATATATATATATATATATATATATATTCATAAAAAAAATGTCATGTCAAGTTTCGTTAGCTATAGTAACGAAAAATTGGACAGATGGACCAAAATACTACTAAACTCAAACGTCAAGAGTTAAAATATTAAGTTTGAAAACTCAGGGACCTTAATGCTCTCAAACCCAAACCTTAGGGACAAAAAGTGTATTTTTTTCTAATTATGTATTTATAAACAACAAAAATAGTGATATTTACAAAGTAAATATTTAGTTGAATCTCAAATATATTATTAATAAGTTTATTAACATATTTTTATGTTATTGATAGTGTATAACTATTATATATATATATATATTGAGTTCAACAATATTTGGGGTTGGGAGAGTCGAACCTCTAATTTCTTGGTCGAGAGTACATATCAATTACTGTTGAGCTTTGCTCACTTTGGCTTATAATATTATATGATATACATTATATTATATTGTACATCTTTTAATTTTAACAAAAATAAAATAAGTTTATAACATTAAATGAACTATGCATTTGATATTCATTAATATTATATAATAGATATTCATTGAATAATCCATTTGATCCATTTAATCAGAAAACAATAAATAAAATTTAAAATTGTATATCAAACAAGTTCTTTTATTATTTATTTTTTTGATTTTTTAGCAACAATATGTAGGGATAGAAACTCAAACTTTTTTTTTTTTTTTGAGTTCAACAACATTTAAAGTTGGGGGGGATTTGAACCTCTGACCTCTTGATCGAGGGTACGTGCCAAATTACTGTTGAGCTATGCTCACTTTAACTATAATTTCAAACATTTAACCATTTGGTAGAGGATTAATACATCAACCAATTGAACTATGTTTAGATTGACATATAATACTACCGTAAATCTTAGTTTTTTTCTTTTTCCTCACTTTAAATGTCATAGGGAGCTTTTAAGATTGGACAAAAAAAATGCCAGTTACCTATATTCAACAAATAAAATAAGATTCATATTTAATATACTTTTCTACACTCCCGGCAAGTTCGGACGATATTAGCACACAAGAGATGAGATGAGGAAAAAATTATTTTAAGAGTTTTTTTTTTAAGTTCAATGGGTACGAGACACAGTGATAGATCCAGAAATTTATGTAGGGGCTTGATACATTTTGATATTAGTCCTGATTCAAAATTTTATGTCAGGACTTTTTCAAAAAAACAAAAGAAATTTATGTCGGGACCTTAATATATTTTGATATTAATTTGTCCAATAGAAAATATGGTTTGATATTTTTTTATATAAATATATTAAAGAAAATGAAACTTCAAATAATAATTATAGTTTCTTATAGAATTATTTATTAACAAATAATTTATTAATATTTTAAAATAGCTTTTTATTATTTTATATTTTGTAAATTGTAAATACTTTATAGGTAGAATTCTTTTTAAAGGAAATGTCACTTACCATTCAAGTATATAAGAAATAAAGATTTAAATTATTTATTTTAGATTAAAAAAATAATTTTCTATATATTTTTAAATCAATGAAAATAATACCCATTTATAAATATAAAGTTAAAATACTATTTTGGTCCTTGTCCTTTGGATTTCATTCGATTTTAGTCCTTGTACTTTCAAATGTCAAACTTTAGTCATTGTACTTTCAATAAAACTTAAATTAATCCCTACCGTTAGTTTCAAGTTAATTTTTATCGAAATTGATTAAATAATAATAATAGTTTTCATGCAATAGAAGATACAATGTGAACATATTTTCAAATTTTATGATGAAGGCTAACAGATAATAATTTTTTATAGAAAAGTTAACAATAAACTAACAATATGGACTGATTTTAAACTTTATTAAAAGTACAGAGACTAAAATTAGACATTTGGAAGTACATGAATTAAAATGGAATGAAACCCAAAGTACTTGGACCGAAAAAGTATCTTAACCTAAATATAATTGTTCACATGAGATTTCAACAAATAAATTCAATACGTGTAAATGAATTTAATTTGTATTGGTTTGAATGTAGTGGAGTACAATCTCTAATGTTTGATCATCTAATTCTTTTTTTCAAATGTACATTTGTCTCGAGGGCTTTGCCGCTTTATCTCTAGATTGAAGCTTCAATTGATTCTTGGAGTCTTGAAGTTTTCAAGTCTTGAAGTGTTTTTGATCTTCAAGGAGTGTTTTGTGTTCAGGTTGTAACGCCCGACTTTTACAGATGGATTAATTTCGAAATTTTTGGAAATTAAGTTGGAATAAGTCTCAATTAAGCATTTCTTACTTTTGGGGCTAATTTGAAGTTTTGGAGGGTTAGAAGGGCAATTTGGGAATGATAGGTTGGTCAAAGGGCATTTTAGTAATTTAAAAAAAATCATCATCCTTATCTTCTTTTCTTCTCCTTCTTCCTCCTATTTTTTTTCCCTCTCCCGAAATTTCCCTCCTTCACCGAAACCCATCCAATTTTTCTCTCTTTCGGATTGCCTCATGCTCAGACCAACGTCGATCGGTCGTTCCATCAGTCGTTCGTCGTTCACCTCGCCGCCTGCTGTAGTTTCGCTCGCGCAGCCCACATCCGCCGTGAACCAGAAGCTCCGCCTGTCTGCACGCTCAGCGCCACCGCAGCTACGCCGCCAGTCTCTTTCGCGTCCATCTCGTCTGCGTGCATCACCTGCTGCAGCTCGAGCAGTTGGCTCTGTCTCTCCCTCTCGATTTTCTGTACAAGCAGCAAGATGGGTGTTGGTTCGGTGGTTGTATAGCCTCGTTTGGTTCCGATTCGAAGTGAGTAAGTATACAAATCTGGATTCAAAGCGATTTTTGGATTGGTAGAGATGTTTTGATAGTTCTAGTAATTTTGAAGCTAACCCATAGTATTTTGGATTTATTATAGATTGTGTAATTCGATTGAAGGCCGATTAGGACGAAATTTAATCCTTCGTACTGCTGTCCAGCACTGTTTTGAGGTAATTTTTATGTGGGTATCGAATTTTCCAACTCAATTAAGGTTAAGCGTGAGTTGGGTTCTAGTTGGTCATATTTTAGAACCTTTTTCTTGGAGTTTAGGGGCTGTTGTGATATTTTAAAATTTAACCATAATGTGTAGGACTTTGTTGGCGATTCAAGATTGAGCATTCGAGTTTAGGCCACCTTGAATCTTGAAGTTATTTATGTAAGTAGTTATTTGGATTTTAAGCCCCTTTAAGTTTGTAAATGTTTTGGATTTATGTTTGATAATTTGTGAATTGTGAAAATATGCTTGGAACCGTGTTTAGGAAGCATGTAATGGTTAAAGGATACGTTCGAAGGTATTTTTGAGCTAAAATGGCATAAGTTGTGGTTATAGTTGAAAATAGGGGTTCAAAATATCGAGATATTGTAGTTAGCACGTGTAGAGCCTTAAGAGTTTGCCAAGGTTGGAATTGAATGAGTTTGGCTCATGTTTGTGGTGATATGAGAATAAACGTGCGCGCCAAATGTGAATACGTGGATCATGGTGTGAATGGTTGAACTATCCTGAGTTGTCCTTGAATTTAAGTTGCTTAAGTACGTATGAAATGATATCAGGGGCTTAATTTATCTTGAAATGCTTAGAACTAATGAATTCTAGTAAGATTTACAAGGGGTCTGGGCTGTGCCTTATGATTTATGTATGTGCTTTACCTAAGTTTGGATATAGGCCTTGGAATACTTGAATGCCTAAGATAGTGTTTTAACTAAAAGGGTGGAAGTAATGGAGAATGCATTAAACTGAATGATCATACGTGTTGGATTGTCTGAGCTGATTGGTTAGCAAGTTAGAAACGTCTAAAAGTATACCATGTTTCGAGTAATTATCCATGCTCCTAGCATAACTTGTGGGTTAGATTTGAAAGGAGTGGCTTGGGAAAATATGTCAATAGCGTGCGTAGAAGCTATGGATAAGTGGAGGTCTTGTTTAAGATGGTTGATAAGCTTATACACGAGTCTTTGTTCGAGATGCACGAAGGTTGGTTAGGGGAAAAGTCACGATTAGTGATTTTGGTTACTAGTTGAAGGGAAATTGAGAATTCTTGTTGGTAGATGGACCTAACCGTAAGGCTTTGGCTCAAGTGTGATTGGGGCACGACTATCTGAATGCCTTAGTAACATGTTTGCTTGAATAAGCAAGAGGTTTAGTCGGTGAATGGTTGTTTCAAGTTTGTGCCTGAACCATGTCTACCTTCGTGTGTTTATTGTTGTGCTCATGGTTCAGTTATACTTGAGAGTTATGAGTTGGACTTGTGGGAAAGGTTGGTGACTTGTTGAATGGCTTGGCGCTCTTGGCGTTCCAAGTGTGTTGTGACTAAGGGAGAGATAGTTGCTTGACATCCCTAACTCTTTTCCCATATGAGGAATAGATGTAGTGAGATAAGATGGGCACGAGAGTTACTTTTCCTCTTTGCTTGTGCGAATTAGGAGGTGATTTTCCTTCGTATGTGCTTGCGAACTTCGGGCCAGTTTGTGGTTATGATTCGGGCTTGATGGATGAATGTGGTAAGGTGGATTGACCCGAAATGTTCCAAAACTGTTGTGAAAGTACAAAGGCCCGTTAGATTGGTGCTACCTACCCTAATTCTGTTCTTTCGTGCGAGTTTGTAAGCCTAGAACGTATGTGATGTGATGAGCATAAGGAATGTGTTCCTTATTGCCGATGAGCTAGCTTAGGGGTGATTCCCCACTGTGTTGAGCATAGGGATGCATTTCCTATTGCCGTGTGCTAGCTGAGAGATGATTCCCCAGTATGTTGAGCGTAGGGAATGCATTCCCTAGCGCCTGTGTGCTAGCTTAGGGGTGATTCCCCATTATGTTGAGCGTAGGGAATGCATTCCCTAGCGCCTATGTGCTAGCCTAGGGGTGATTTATCTATTGAGATGAGTGTGAGGGTTATAGACCTTCACAGGTTTGGGTTCTAGGTTACAGGACTCGCAGGTATGACACGAAGTTAGGTTCATGTAGTAGTGAATGTTGTGGAAGGTTAAATGGACTTTTAAAATAATTGAAGGAAGTATTTGGAATCTAAGCACGAGTATGAGTAAGAGCAGTTTTCTTCTTGGTATGGTTTATTTAAACATTGGACCCTTAAGTGGGCTACTTACTGAGTATGTTTATACTCATTCTTGCTAATTTGTTTGTTTTGCAGATTGTGCACATTCTCGGGGCGGATGATGCAGGCGACGACTTGACGAGACTATGGAGACTCCACCTAGTTTCCTTTCCTTGATTGTTTGCTCTTAGTTTTGTAGTTTGTTCTTTGATGTAGTGTGTTGGTTGTAAAATCCTAAATATTCTTTAGTTTCGTGTGCTTGGTTAGAAGTTCTTAGGTTTGGTTGTCTGATGATTGAGCTCAGCACTATATATCGTAGTTTGGTGGGTGTTGAGTCTATATTCTGAAACATAGAAGTGTTTATATCTCTTTCCAGGTCTTTGTAAAATTTTGGTTTCTTGTAGTTACGCCGTCATGCTGCCGAAATTTCGGGCATGAACGAGGTAACTAGGTCGTGCTTCCGCATTAGAGAGTCGTAGGAATTCGGGTCGTAACACAAGTAATGTTTAATCTTCAAAAGCTTAGGGAGTTTTATGATTTTTGTTTCTGAATTTTCTCTAAATTCTTCTTTTGAGGTCTTCAACTTCTGAACTCTTCAAATGAAGGGGAGCTCTTCTATTTATAGAGCTTTTCATGGGCATATGAGTTTGGGCTTTAATGGCCTTTGGGCCCAACTATTGGACTTGGACTTTGTTGGTTTTGGGCCTAACTATTTGAATTTGAGTTTTGTTTAACTTTGACCCAAATTCTATATCACCCAATTTGACCAAATTAAATTTAATTATTTGGTCAAATTATCGTAATGAAGACATGTGACCTTATAACTTTAGGATTTGCCAACTTTTATCTTCAAATTAAATTTAGAGCACGTGTCAATTTATAATTAGTCCCAAATTTAATTATTTGTAATTTTATCATTAATTTGGAATAATGACATAACAATTTGTGATTGACTGAAAATTTTCATTCAACAATAATATATAAACAAAAAATAAATAAATAAAGGAAAAAGATGCGCCTAATTTTTTTTTTTTTTTTTTTTTTTTTTTGGAAATAAAAGGGACCAAATCTGTACCAGCGAAATTAACATAATATAAACAAAAAAATAAAATAAAAAGAAGCACCCCAACCAAGAATCAAACCCAGGTAGCAGGGGGCTAGAGAGAGCTCATGCCACTAGGACGAAGTAACTCTCTATTAATCAAGGTGAATTATTGTATAATACTATGATATATTATAAAGTTCAGGGAGCTCCCTGGGCCAACGATATATCCGTCACTAGTGCGGTTTTAAACTTTTGACTTTTTGGTCGAGCGGACAATTATTTTACAAGTTTGATTTGATCAAGATACTATATTAAATTATCATATAATGTGTTGGTAAATAATTTAACCTTTCCTAGTGTATTATCAACACAAACCAACTAATCAGTATCAAATGTAGAACCCATTTTTATTCCATATATAGTAAGAAGGAAATAGCAGCTCTATTACAAAAGGGCTTGATGAATTTTTCAGGGAAAAGGGGAAAGAGAGAAAGAAAGTTCCTATTGAAAATCTAAGTTTGTGTGGTTGGGTTCAAAGAGAGAATTAAGTATTATTTCATGGCTTGTTGCAGCAGCAAAGTAGGAGTGGAGGAATAGAGCACAGTCCTCCCAAGAACCCAGCTCTTCTGCAGAACTCATCACAAACTTGCACATCATCACAGTTCATTAGGCATACCAATTCACCCATTCCTGCATATAACACACAACATATATTTCAATCAAATTCAACCATCTCAACTCATTTTAAAATGCTTATTTTAGTTCAAAAAAAAAAAATTTGGAAGGAATTAGTTTCGAAGGTTTGATTTAAAATCTTAGCCAAGTTTTTTAAATAATTACAACGTACGTTTTAGTTTATGAAACGGACCGAGATTTCAAATCTTTTTTTGAAAGTGAAAGTTAAATGCAAAAATAATTTTTTGAACAGAAAAACTATAAACAAAATTATTATCAATTGAGACGATAAAACATTTTGTACCAAGAGAAGCGAACAACAAGATAGTAAGGATCAAGAGAATCAATCTCCTAGCTGTGGAAGAAATAGAAACCTTGGCCATTTTTACTGATTGTTTTGAGAATAGTGCAATACAAAGATATTGAAATGCATGGCAGATATATAGGGATCGAATAGATAGGGCTAATTATTCCCATAAATCTTAAAGGTTATAGAAGGTTATTGATGTTATTATTTTTTCACATTTAAGGCTTAGTTATTTTGGAAAAAGAATTCCTTTTATTTCTAAAAGCATTCATTAGTTATTTCTTTATTTCTTTTATTATTATATTCTTCCTCTTTTTGACAAACGTTACAGGTTAACAAAAGTTGAATATTAAACCAAATTAGAAAAATTGATGACGATATTTTTTGTTAGACCTTAGCCTTACCTTCAAATCCTTCTGCGCATAAATACACACAATCATTTCTCCTAATTTTTATAGAATGGATTGAGTTAAGACAAGAGACGTTTTGAACCCAACTTAATCTTTTGAAAAATTAGTAGGATCTTTGACACAAGAATAGAAAGAGTTTATTAATTTGATATATTTGATAGCTCGACCCTGATCATATATAAAAACTCTACTTAACCCAAAAGAATCCTTCTAGAGGGTAAGAGATCAAGGTAAGCTTTAGAGGCTTCATAGCACACATGATCCCATATAGTCGATAAATTATTCGGTGAGGCCGTCACAATGTGGCTGACAGTTTTTCACCATTAGATGTAGAGAGAGAAGTATCTCAAATTTATATTCCGTGGGTATTAGGAGACATGAAAATTATTGAATCTACATCCAATGGTTATTGGCGGTCTCATTGAAGAATTTTTCCATATAGTCATATTATGAAACACCAACCATTCATCAATTAGTGATAGGTTAGACCTAAAACTCAATAGGGTTTTTGTGATTAAAGAAACTAGTGCAAGAAAGATACATCTAGTGGCATTAGCATCGTGCGTGGCATCTTTTTCCTAGCATGTGATACACCTTGATACCCATCAAATTCATCAGTGATTAATGTAATAAATTCAATTTTTTTCCTTTTATGCATTTTGATATAGATCTAACATTATCCTACCCTAGAAAGCACAAACACTATTTTTTTCGTAGAGCTTTAGAACATGCTTCGGACACACTATTTGTATAAAAAAAAATAAAGAAATTAGAACATTCTTTGGAGTGAAAAAGTCCATTGCTCATTGAAAACCTAAGCTAAGAAAGAAGCTAGCTCACTTAAAAAGAAACCTAAACTAAGAAAATGGCTCACCTAAAAAAGAAACCTAAAATATATCACGAAGAAATTAAAAGTACTTGTTTTTTATTCTAATTTCAATTTTATTTTGTAAATCTTATTAGATAATGGATATTGTTGGTTACCTATCACCTTTATATAGGAAAGCTAGCGTATTGTTTAGATTGAGATATTAAATTTATTTTTACAGCATTTCAATATTTACACAATAGGTAAAAGTAGACATGCACATATACATATCTCTTTATATGATCTATATGTATAAACTAATGAGTCCACCCTATATTTTAAGAAGGTGATGTGTGTCACTTTGTATATCCTGTCGCATGTCTCTGTTTCTTAGACCTAGCACATAATATACAATTCTAGTTGCGATCCTTGCAAGTCCAATAAATAACAAGAAATCGAGTGACTTGAGGACAAATTATTCAATGTGGCTGCCTCTTTAAAATCGTCGGATGTAGATCTTAAAATTTGTCTGCTCCTTAATAACCGTTGGATACAAAGTTGAGGTACTTTTACAAATTCTCTCTCTTACATCTAACGGTGCAAAACTGTCAGCCTCATTGTGGCTGCCTCGTTGAATAATTTCTCTTCACTTGAGACATACTTAATACTCACCTACAACACATTATCCTAACTCATAAACTCTTCATTTCACTTAACTAATGTATAGTTTCCTATTTCTATTATCATCATCATTATTTTTTTTAGTTCAATATGTGACATGAAAGTGAGAATTCGAATCTCTAATCTCTTAGTCTAAAGGTATATGTTTTAACTAGCTGAGTTATGCTCAGATTAACAACTTATAGTCTCATCAAGTACTAAATTTACATCTTGCCACTAGGGTCTGTTTTGTAATTTACCTTACTTCGACAATAAAATTAACATGAAAAAGACCAAAACATAACAGCTTGTGATAAGAAATCTTTCTGGTTTTTTCATTCAATATTGTGCTGTGTGTGCATATGCATATTTAAAGCTTCATTCATCAAGGCTTCCTTTTCTTGCCAACCTAGCTCATGTTAGAATCGATTTCTGCAGAAAGATGATGACAGTCACGTGAACCTCACGTGCCTCACCGATTCCCCATCAAAACAAACAACCATCTCTGAGAAAACTAATTAATACAAATCAAACAAAAAATAGAGTTCACAGAACACTGCACTGCAGCATGCATATCGCTTAAAAATAAATTCTCTCATTTCTTTCTCATTGTTTGCAAATGCAACTAACTCTGAGATCAAAATTTAAAGAAATTTCTCTGCTCGAGGTTGCTGTTTCCAGTTAGAGTGATGAATTTGTTACAAAATAAAAAGCATTTACTACGAGAACCTTTATAATTCTCAACTGCCTCTTCCTCTCAATTTGCTCCATAAAATCCCATCGCCACGCATCAAAATTGCAGGTGCCTTCCACAAATCTAGGGAGTAGAGAGGGAGAGCGATGGCCAAGATTTACATCGTCTTTGTCGCATTTGTTTTTCTAGTCATGCATGCAAGCGGGTGCAACGTTCCAGGTTGTTAAACTATCACTAAACTCAAAAGTTTAATCTCTCTAATTATATTATATTTAATGTTTTGTTAATATTCTTAAATACTCTTTTACTTTTTGTTTATCACGAATATGAGGCAAAGATTTGGATCTATGCATTAATCATCAAAATTAAGCTCATTGTTGGCAACAATTCAGCTTACTTGTCGGCTTAAAAATTTGTACAATGTCAACAAAGGGTTATCAAATATTAATAGAGTGAAAAGGATATTACAGCGTTGGAACACAGGGAGAGGCAAAGACAAATTTTTTTACAGAGGCAAAATTATTTGTCTTTCGATTCTAAAAATTTAGGAGGCAATTGAGAGGAAAACTTTAAAATCTAAACATTTTTCACATAATTTTTTTTTAAGGTAAGATACTATGTTAAATTACTATTACATAAACCTGAAATTCCATCTTAAAATCAATTGATAATAAGAAAAGTAACCCATATAGGTCTCTTCATCTTTTTAATATGAGATCCTCAATAATTACCTCTCTTAAATCAAAAGTTTGTTTTGTTAATATTCTTAATACAGGCAGTGGTAACAGGGATGACGGCCAAACCCTAGAACTGGCAGCAGTACCGGTGGCGGATCCACCGAGCAGCGGTGGCATTGTCGACCACAAGAACATCTTTGGTGGGGTTGGAGGTTTTGCAGGGATGGGTGCCTACATTGGAGGATTGTTTCCACATCTTGGTGGGATTGGTGTAATCGGCAAGTACGGCGGAATTGGTGGAGGGATTGGCTTCGGTCACGGTGGCTTCGGAGGCGGAGTTGGCGGCGTCGGCGGCGTAGGTGGTGGAGTTGTGCCATTTCCTTGAGCAGTACTAGCGTTATATTATCGATGTGTTTATTTTGTTTGTGTTATGGTTTAATTTTCTAAGATTTGAGGCAAAGCAGAATCCTTTTTCCTTTATATTTGCATCATTTTGGTTTGGACATGAACAGGGTGAGTTTGATGTAGTTTTAGTTTAAGAACTTTCTCCTCTCTATGCATGGAAGAAAATGACACTATTATTATATTTCCAACTAAAACTAAAAAATAAAAGAATTATCATTCACAATAAGTTAATAATTTTCATAAATCAAACAGTTTGACGTTGATATCAAGGACAATCAAATCATTTTTGGTGCACCTAAAAATATCTGTGAAATAAAAAATATATATTAAAAAAAAGTAAATTCTTGATAAGATTTGTAAAGTCATTTAAGAATAGTAAAATATTTCTTAGGAAAAAAAATTAGTTTATATCCGTAAACTTTCAAGATTGAAACAATTAAAATCTAAAACTAATAATTATCTCAATTAAAAACTTTAAATTTTTATAAGTGAATCAATTTAGACCCTCCATTAAGATATCATATCGTTAAAGTATAATTTTAATACATGTATAAGGCTTCTTTAAAAGCAATGATTAACATAATATTAGAGAGAAATGTTTGAATCAAATGGATAATAGCAATTTTCATTAATATGAGCAATTTTTCATCTTTTCTTCTTTCTCTATTAGGAATAATTAAGTGATAATTTTTCATGTTATTTTAGTAGGATTTTGAGAGAAGAATAATTTTATTTAGGTGATTCTTAGTTGATTTTAAATAAAATGTTCATATGAAAATAGTTATGAATTATTAATAAAGGGTATAAATTGATTCATTCATGAATGTTTAGGCTTTTAATTGATATTATTATTAGTTGAAGGTTTTGATTGATTCAACGAGCAAAGTTTAGAGATATAAATTAATTTTCTTTATTAATGGAAACAATTTAATATAAATTTAATATAATTTTTTCATGAATATTAATTATTGACATTAATATTTCCATCGTTTTCTCAAGAAAATTGAGATCTGTAAATATTTGGGTAAAATATACTTTTGGTCCCCGAAGTTTGAAGTAAGTGTATCTATTTGGTCCATGAAGTTTCAAAGCGACACTTTAGTTCTTGAAGTTTGAAAAATAATTCTAAATAGTCTCTGTGTTAAATTGATCATTAGTTAACTAACGGAGAAGTGACGTGACATTACTGAGTTGGCAATTTTTAAATGATTTGGCCTTATTTCAGAGAGAATTGAGAAAGAGGAGAATAATGGAGGCTGTATAAGATTAGAGTTTCAGGCTTTCAACCACACTAAACTAAGGTGGTAAAACAACATTAATTACTAGCAAGATACAAAAGCTAAAAAGGCCCAATGGACTTATACATATTGGAAATAAACATAAAATAAATAGCATAATATTAAATACTCTAACATTATTTATTCATTTTATATATTATGTGGCATTTTTTTTTTTTGTTCTTTCTTCCTTTCTTTCTTCCATCTCTCTTCCTCCCATTCTTTTTCTACAGTTATCATCCACGGTGGCCGCCGTACCCATACTTCAAAAAAAATCACAAAGGCTTGCAAAAACTAATCTATGTATTAATATCCTAATTCCTAATAAAAAAAAAAACTGATTTACCAATAAAACTTCCCACATAAATTTAAAGTACATAAAACACACACACAAAAAAATCCAGTACATAAAACACTATCAACAAATCACGGCCATCCCCTAAGAAAAACTGGTATACCAAGAGTTTAGAGGGTTAGAGTTTGATCGGACCAAATAGACACTAACCGAAGTTTGTTGTCGACGAAAAGTTCATCGGGGTGGATCAATTTCTCCAATGAACAGTTCATTGTCGAAGCCAAAAGGAACTTTTCCAATCATTTGGTGTGAAAAAGTTGAACTTACCCAGCTTCAGTTTCGTTAATTCCTTAGAGATTTTTTCGGAGAGTGAATTTGCAGAGAGATCCAAGTACATTTAGAATTGGTAAATCGCCGAGTTGAAGCGAAATCTCACCGGAAAATTGATTGTGGAACATATTGAACTTGGTTAATTCTTTCCACGAGTTAACCGATTTGGCGTAATAGGGTATGATGAACTTATGGAAGTGAATTGGTTTTTTTTAGGTGATGGCCGTGATTTGTTGATTGTGTTTTATGTACTGGTAATTTTTGTGGGGAGTTTTATTGGTAAATCAGTTTTCTTTTATTATTAGGAAATTAGGATGTTGATACATAGATCAGTTTTTCCAAGGCTTTGAGATTTTTCCTTTTTATGGGTGTGGCACCTGCAGCACCATGGATGATAACTGTAGAAGAAGAATGGGAGGAAGAGAGAGGAAGAAGGAAAGAGAGAGGGAAGAAAGAAAGGAAGAAAAAACAAAAAACAAAAAAAAAAGCCACAATATGAAAATAATATAAAGCGAATAAATAAGGCCTAAGTCATTTAAAAGTTGTCAAGTCAGTAATGCCACGTCATTTTTCCGTTATTCTACTAACGGTCAATTTAACACAAAGACAATTTAGAATTATTTTCTAATATGTTATTCTACTAACGGTCAATTTAACACAAAGACAATTTAGAATTATTTTCTAAATTTTAGGGACTAAAGTGTAATTTTTAAAACTTTAGAGATCAAATAGATACTTACTTCAAATTTGAGAGACAAAAAATGTATTTTACCTTAAATATTTTCATCATCATTAATATTATAATGCTCATGTGAAACACAAATAAAGAGAGTGAGAGACAAAAAATGTATTTTACCTTAAATATTTTCATCATCATTAATATTATAATGCTCATGTGAAACAGAAAAAAAAATGCCACAATATAAAAATAATATAAAGCGAATAAATAAGGCCTAAGTCATTTAAAAGTTGTCAAGTCAGTAATGCCACGTCACTTTTCCGTTATTCTACTAACGGTCAATTTAACACAAAGACAATTTAGAATTATTTTCTAATATGTTATTCTACTAACGGTCAATTTAACACAAAGACAATTTAGAATTATTTTCTAAATTTTAGGGACTAAAGTGTAATTTTTAAAACTTTAGAGATCAAATAGATACTTACTTCAAATTTGAGAGACAAAAAATGTATTTTACCTTAAATATTTTCATCATCATTAATATTATAATGCTCATGTGAAACACAAATAAAGAGAGTGAGAGACAAAAAATGTATTTTACCTTAAATATTTTCATCATCATTAATATTATAATGCTCATGTGAAACAGAAAAAAAAATGCCACAATATAAAAATAATATAAAGCGAATAAATAAGGCCTAAGTCATTTAAAAGTTGTCAAGTCAGTAATGCCACGTCACTTTTCCGTTATTCTACTAACGGTCAATTTAACACAAAGACAATTTAGAATTATTTTCTAAATTTTAGGGACTAAAGTGTAGCTTTTAAAACTTTAGAGATCAAATAGATACTTACTTCAAATTTGAGAGACAAAAAATGTATTTTACTTTAAATATTTTCATCATCATTAATATTATAATGCTCATGTGAAACACAAATAAAGATAGTGAGAGACAAAAAATGTATTTTACCTTAAATATTTTCATCATCATTAATATTATAATGCTCATGTGAAACACAAAAAAAAAAAAAAAAAATGCCACAATATAAAAATAATATAAAGTGAGTAAATAAGGCTTAAGTCATTTAAAAGTTGTCAAGTCAGTAATGTCCCGTCACTTTTCTGTTATTCTAAATTTTAGGGACTAAAGTGTAGTTTTTAAAACTTTAGAGATCAAATAGATACTTACTTCAAATTTGAGAGACAAAAAATGTATTTTACTTTAAATATTTTCATCATCATTAATATTATAATGCTCATGTGAAACACATATAAAGAGAGTGGGTTTAAGAATAATGCGTGTAAATGAGCCGTTGTTTTGCCTGGCTGCGGCTGGAATTTTTAAAAAGTAACAAAAGCAAAGGAAATCGGAACATAAAGAACCTAATATTCCAAATATGCTTTATTTTCACCAAATATGACCATTACAGTAAGTGACAACGACCTTTCACATATCTCTATATTTATATGATATTGTTCATCTTGAGCATAAGTTCTCATCATTATATCAATGGAGATAGTGTCACTTACTTATATACTCATGATCTTCCCTTTATCTAGTCGATGTAGGACTTTGATCGGCGGTCGCACTTCTAATAATTATCAACTAATGTGTGTTAAACATTAAAGTTAATGAAAATATTTGTCAACCTTAATATAACTCGATTAGTTAAAACATTAATCTATTAATTAAAAGATTAGATATTCAAATCTCCTCCTCCATATGTTGTTAAACGTAAAAAATAAAAAATAACTCTCAAATATGTAAAAGATTAATGAAATGTTGAAGTTGATGGACGATTTTAAGAAAAACTATCAAGCTATCCCATCATTAAATGAAATATGTTGTTGTTTTTGGATGTTCTTCATATAGGTGAAATTCTATAGATACATATACACACACATACTTACACACATATATACATAGCTAGTTCAGTAGACAAGGCACCAATTACTATTTTAAAGGTTGATGGTTTGATCCCTTCCCTACAATTGTTTAACTAAAAAAATATATATACATGTATATGTGAATGGTGTGAGGCTCCTTGAATAATTATTTTGACTACTACTTGATTATAACAATCAATTGTGATTTTTAGTTTTATAACATTAAGTTTACAAACAATTTCTTTCTTTTTCTAACCTAAATCTTTGTTAAGTTTGTTTTTTTAAATTCAAGTCAAAATTTTATTTAAATTTTTTTACATGATTTCAAGAATTTTTTGAAACACTTTGAAGAGTAGTTTTCAAAAATATGTATTTTATCATATTCGAAAGAAATTATGAGTAGACACTTATTTTTTTAAAAAAAAGTAATCATAGAAATAAAATATTATCAAAACAAAAAGTTTTAATAGGTAGATCACTTGAGGAGTTTTCACTTTTTACCATTTGATCAAATGGATTATATATTATACAAATATAGGGGCCATCATTAGTTTTTGCAGCTGTTTTACTTCAATTCACCAATTGGGGTTAGTGAAAAAAAGGAAAGATTAGAAAAAAGTTGGTTTGGATCTCATTAGCCTACAAATCAAACTTGTTTAGTTGTCAAAGTGCAATTATTTGCCATCTCCTTAAATCATTAGCACTCTTCCTTTTGAAGCTTTGATGGCATCTCCTAATCAAAATTATTAATAAAATGATAAAATCTGTGAAAAAAAAAGTTCAAGTTTTTGGCAATCATCATGATATTGATGTAGCTTGCACTAAGTTCTAAAGGGCTCCACACTAGAGAGTTGTTTGAAAGTTTGAATTAATTAAGGCAGATAATGGTTAGGTGAATGAATTTGTGATTAATAAAAATGAATATATTGCTTGCAAGGAGAGTTCAAGAAAATTTGGATTTTATATATCATAATGTGGATTTTAAATATGAATTTGTGATTTCAATAGTACGTTATAAACAAATTCAATTTGTGAGTCACACCCATCGTAAAACAAGTTTAAATTCTACTTTAATTCTTAAGTTTTGATGCTTAATTGTGTAATTTTAATCTCTAAACTTTTGTACTTTTAATTTAAGTTTATGTAAAAAGTAAAATTATCCAAGTCATTGAGTTTTTTAAATTAATCATACATTTGGTAGAATTTGATCTATATATCAAATACTACAAGATTACTACGTGGATTTAATCACTTGTTTACATAAAAATTTACTAAATTAGATAGATAAACAATAGACATATCAAACATTAGTCGGTTTCTATTAAATAATTATTTTTCAAAAATTATTTGTTGTAACAAAAACTATATTTTATATCATGTTTAAGAACTAAAATACCTTTTGAATTTTAGAGGCTTAAACATGAAGGTTAAGAAATAAATGAAGTTTATCAGGATTTGGGAAAAAAGTTGATTTATCTTTATCATGGAATGGCGCCTAATAGCGCCTAATAGAAAGTGGTAGATATGCTGCATGCTTCCTTTTTATTTAATGTTATCTTACCAGCTAAGGCCAGTACACAATGGATATGGTGGCATTTGCCAGTTGCATTATTGTACTTTTTTTAATCTCTTAATACAAGTTAATCTTTGATACATTTTGTTAATATTATTCATAACATCAATATTTTAATATTGGTATCAATATAGGAAAAAAAACATCTGTTACCATAGAAAGAGAGTCATGTCATGAAATCTTGGTTTATTACAAGTTTTAATTTCTGAACTATTAAGTTTGGGTAAAAGAAAGGTTCATGAACTTTAAAAAGTGTTTGATAGATCTCCGAACTTTCAATTTTGTGTCAATAGTCTCTGAACTTTAAAAATGTCTAATAAGTCTATGAACTTTCAATTTTGTGTCTAATAAATCTCTGTTATATTCAAAAAATTTAAAAATTAATTGATCTATTAGATTTAAAATTGAATTTTATTTGTAATTAATAGGATCCTATACTTTCAATTTTGGTGTCCAGTAAGTATGTGAATTTTAAAAAATGTTGAATAGGGCAAGAACAACCTATTGACACAAAATTGAAAATTAAAAGACTTATTGGATACAAAATTAAAAGTTTAAGGACTCATTAGACATTTTTTAAATTTCAGAAACCTATTGGACACAAAATTGAAAGTTCAAGGACTTATAAGACACTTTAGAATTTAGGGACCAAATAGACACAAAGCTTAAAGTTCATGGACTAAACTTTTAATTTAACCTATTATCCTTTTCAAGTATGATTTTTGAAAACATTACTTCAAGAAATTTAAAGGCTACATGGAAATCAGTTGTTTCTTAAGTATAAGGCAATCTTGTTTGGATTGCATATGAAAAAAAGTATTTTCAAAAATGCATTTTCTTTTAAACATTTTTTTAATGAAAACGGTTTAAAATTAAAACACTCATATGTTTGGTTACATTTTCTCAAAAGTGTTTATATACATAAATTTTTTTGATTTTTTATACACTCAAAATACTTCTACAAATGTCAAATTACTATAAAAGATGACTATTAAACACTATGAACTAATAGCTTAAAATTGTATTTGAAATACTATTATCGTCATCGGTGGTCGACAAAGCGGTTGCCAACTGTGAGGTGGTTGCAGACAGCTGTAGCATCGAGTGGTAACTGGCGATAACATGACGACAGATGGCAGCAGAATCTAGTGGTCACTAGCAGTGAGGTGGTGATGGTTGGTAGCGAAATCCAACGGTCACCGATGGTGATCACCATGGTAGGCAGTGGAATTCGGTTGTCACTAGTATGTGTTGTCGGTGGCAGTGGTCGCTGACGGAAGTTGTTGGTGGTCACTGAAGATTGTCGGGGGTGGTTGCTAGCAGCGGCAGTCGCCAATGGTGAGGTGGTAATGGACAACCGTGGAATCCACTGGTCGCACGAGGGCAGTAGCCAATGGTAGGTGGCAGAATCCAACTGTCACCGGTATGTGCTGTCGACAACGGTCTGCAGTGGTGGTTGTCAGCAGTGATCGCCAATGGTTGTTGCTAGCAGTGGCGATCAGTGGTGGTATCTTGACAACGGTCATCAGTGGTGAGGTGGCGGTGGAATCAGGTGCTCATAGGGGACGGTCGCCAATGGTAGGCGGCGAAATCCAGTTGTTGTTAGTATGTGTTACCAGTGGCGGCGGTCATCAGCGGTGGTCATTGGTGGTCGTCGTTGGTCGCCAATGGTGGTTGCTGGTGGTGGTGGTGGATAGTGACAGAATTCGATGGCACGACCAATGGTTGCCAGTGGTAGGAAGAGAAATCCAGTGGTCGTCTGTATGTGTTGCCGACGACAGTGATTGTGGTGGTGGTTGCCAGCAGTTACGATTGTTGGTGGTCACCGGTAGTGGTGGTGTCCAGCAGCGGTCGTCAGTGGTTGCTGGTGGTGGGCTTATTTCTCAGACTCACTTTTAAAAATGTCATTTTGAGTAGTTGTCAAACACTACAAATCTTATGAAAATGACTTTTTTTTTAAAAAAAATTAAACACTTGAAAAGTCAATCCAAACACACTCTAAGTTAAGTGCCTATACATCAGAAAAAAAAAGTATAAGTTAAGTGGTAAAATAATTTTTAGAATAAATAACAAGTATGAGAAAAAATAATATTTTATTATTTTCATATGTTTTTTTTTATAATAAATTAACTATTCTCATATATAATGATTAATTGTTTCTCAAATATTGGTTGATGCACGAAAATTCACTTATTACAAATGTACAGGTCAAGTTTTAATATAGCGTAAATAATTACGGATATCGTTCTCTGGATTGGATTTCTAGTTTACTTAAGTGCCACAGATACTAACGTTCGATTTTATTTAGAGATAATTATGGAATGAATGATTAAATAAAAAAAACTAAACTAAAATAAATGAGAAAAATCTATGGAAAACGTGTCTTAAGAAGTTGATTTCACCAATTAGATTTATAAATTAATTAAATTGAATGCAAATAACAAACATACAATATTCCATAAGTCAAGAACTCTAAGGTCATAAATGCCTTTCTTGAGTACAATTAATTCTCAAGCATATTAAGAATTCAATATTTTTATCTAGATTCATTAGCATGCAAGAAATTAATTGTGGTCCTTTTTAAGGACTTCTAAAGCGGCCATAAATCTCCTGATCTTAGAACTACCTTAGTCATGCATTTAAGTTTTAATCTAAATCCTCCTCTTCCGAGCATAAGATTCAGAACAATCAACATTCAATCTATGACCAGTAGATCAAAAGCATTATGCAAATAAATACATGAATGGAATCAAGAATAATAATATGCATTCAATCAAATTAAATTATACCATCCAATTGTTACATCAATCCCTAAGTGAAGCATACAATTTGCAATACTGCAATTATACGGGCCAAGTAATATATGATTTGAGTATAGAGTATCGTTCTCCACAAAGATTGGTTTCTTAATTTGTTTAATTACTAAGAATATTCTTACTCGGCTTTATTTAGAGAATAAAAACTAAAGCAAGCAAGGAAAACTAAAATGCTAAACTAGAAAGCAATAGATAAAATGGAGACAAAAATATGAGAGATAACTCTATGGGTATTGATTTCATTAATTGGATCTTAATTACTTGATCAATTAGACAATTAGGGATAATTAGGCATTCAATTCATGAGTCTAAAAACCTATTACTAGGAATCTCGTCCTGGTCTCATCCTAATCTCGTCTCTAATTAATTAACCCATATCCCTATCGCCCTAATTAACTAAACACGACATTAACGAACCTTCAATAAAAATTTCTATTCATTAATTATTAATTCTGTTGTCACTCATGTAATTAATTAATAGTCATGCATTTAGGTGCTAAACTAAGTTTCCTCTCCGGAGCTTAAATTAGACATAATTCATTTAACCATTGATCAAGTGATTAAAAGCATTGGGTACAAAATGCATAAATGAACGTAAATGACAATTAACCATAAAAATCCATAAATTAAGATAAAGATCCAACTAATTACATCAATCCCATAGAAATTAAGAACCTAGCTACTCACAATCACCAAAATTAAACTCTAAGTTCCTAATTACAGCAACAATAGTAACTAAAAGTAAAGGAAAGGGAAAGAAATTGGCAAAAGATGGTCGATCCCATGTTTCCATCGTGATCTCTACAGTCCTTGAGCTATGGATCTTCAATTGTGCTCCACAATTGCTCCCAAACCCCCAAATTTAGCTTAGAATCGAAACTAGGGATTTACCTCTCGGTTTGGTCTCTCCAAAATTGAAGAGAATGAGAAGAATATATAGCTCTAGACGTCGTAGCGTTTTGGACGCTGTCCAAAATGCACGCATATGGAAACTTCCATTTTCGTAGCGCCTAGGCGCGAACCCACGAGTTTGCCTTCAAAATTAAGGCGTCGAGACATGCCAACCAACGTTGAGACACCCTCCTCTCAGGTTTTTCTCCTCAAACAACATCTTTTCACCTCTTAGATCTTTAAAATAGCTCAAAAAACCTAAAAAATCATCTTAAAACTCTCTATCACTCTAGTTTTTCCTCAATTGCTCGAATTCTACAAATCAACAATAAACGACATCTAAGCATACAATTTAAGCACAAAACTAGCCAAATTAATAGAAATAAAATAGCACTAATTGAGTGCTATCACTAAGAACAAAAGATTTAGCTGTGCATATTCAAATAAGAACAACAATTTCTCATGCCAAAATCTATAACAAAATTTAAAAGATAGAGAAAAGAAGACAAATTAGGTCCAATGTGGCAATATCCCGTTCCCGACGCTATCTCCACGATCCTGAGCTTCAAGAATCCCCTTCTAAGCTCCAAAGTCTTCCTCCAACTCCCAAATTTTGAACTTTTCTTTTAGGTCAAATTTATCAAAAAGAATTTTTTTCAAAGCGACGCCCCAAAACATTATATATATATATATAGAAATTTTGCGAAAACCCGTGAAAAATATGAAAATTAAGTAAAGAGAAAAGGCGCGCGCTTGTGGTTAACAGACGAAAGGCGGAAGTGCAATTTTTGAAGCATCAAGACGTTGGACGCTGCCTATGCAGAAATTTGGCTGCATCAGAGCAGCACTTAGGCGCTTCGATAAATCATTTTTTAAAATTTTTAGTTTTCTTCTATCCTACTCGATTGCTTGTAATTTGCTTGATAATCTTTTGAAGTCTCTATTTTATCCTGTTTAGCTCTAAATGTTCGATTCCTACATAACAAACAATTATGTACATAAAATGGACCAATTAAGCATCTAAACTAGCAATAAATAAACTATAGAAATAGTTTGTTTTGTGTAACGCCCGGCTTATTTACAGGCATTAATTTCAAATTATGGAAATTAAGTTGGAATGATTTTCATTGGGTAATTTAAATTTTAAGGTTAATTTGCAATTTGGAATGAGAAAAAGGACAAATTTGGAAAGCAATGATTGGTCAAGGGACATTTTTGAAAATTTGAAAGTTGTTTTTAAAAAAAAAAAAGAAAAGAAAAGAAAAAGAAAAATAAAATAAAACCCATCCTTATCCTTATATATATTTTTTTATTTTTTTTATTTTTATTTTTTTTATTATTATTTTTATTATTTTTTTATTATTTTTTTTTCTTCTCTTCTTCTTCCTCACGAGGCTCCCTCCCTCCCCGATTACTCTCTCTCTCTCTCTCTCTCTCTTTCCTTCCCTCCCTCCCACCGAGCACCCATTCTTCTTTCGGTTTTTCTTCTTCTTCTCGCCGAACACCCATCCATCGCCGGCCTCCTCCTTCTTCTTCTTCCGTCAGCCGCGAGCAGCTCGCCGGAGCTCACGCTTTCTCATACCCAAACTCACCCTCGCCGGAATACGCCAGAGCTGGGCCTGCAGCTCGCGAACGTCGGCTCTTCCTTCTTCTTCTTTCTTTTTCGGCCGACCATTTCCTCCTTCTTCTTCGTCTTCACCGAACAGCAACTCAGATCGCGCCAGATCTGCTCGCAAATGCCTCACCGAAGCTCATCGGAGTCCCGAGCGCACCAGATCTGCTCAAAACGAACCCTCACGCGCTCTCACGCGCCGATTGAAAGTCCCACGCGCCGCCGCACCCGCCGCCGTCTCCGATTCCAATTTTCGAGCCTGAACAGTCCCCGTTACGATCGTGTTCTGACTTGGGTAATTTCGTTACTCAATTGTTTTTAATTAAGGACTTTGATTGGATCGATCGTTAACCAATGGACTTAATTTCAGGATATCGATTTGAGAATCAAACTATCGAATTGAAGACAATTTGATAAATTTCCAGCAAGGTTAAAGGTTCGGCACGGTCACTTTTATTTGGGTTAAGCAGAAAGACCAGAGTTTGGAAGAGATTCTCACTGCTAGAATAATATTAATTATTCTATTCGAAGTAAGTAGTTGTTTGGATATAAGCCCCTTTAAGTTTCCATTTGAATTAATGTGTGTTTGATAGTTTGGAAATTGTGAAAGTATATATAAAAACTATGTTCTTGAAGCATGATTTATTTAGAGAATTTGGTGTGAAGGTTGTTTAAACCAAAAGTGGCCTAAGTAAGTGGTCGTAAAAGAGTTGGGTGTTCAAAGCGTGGAGTTATTGTAGTTAGCATGTGTAGAACATTAAGAGTTTGCCAAGGTTGGATTTAAATGAGTTTGATTCATGTTTGTGGTGTTTGTGATTAAATATGCATGTCTATATGAATATGTGGGTCGTAGTATGATTGGCTAAACTATCATGATTGGTTATTGAGCTTAAGTTGCTTAAGCAAGTGTCAAAATGGTAGTAGGGGCTTAATTTATTTTGGAACGCTTGTGTCTATCAATTGCTAGTATGATATCCAAGGGGTCCAAGCCAGGTGCTATGTGTTATGTATGCGACTTGTTAAAGCTTGGTTATAGAAATGAGCATTGAAATACTTGAAAGGTTGGTGGAGGTTAAGTTTTATCGGGTGTGGATGAGTTGACTGGGTGCAGGGTGCTGGAAAGGTTGGGTTGGAGGCTGATTTAGTTCACCTTAAGGGTATGCAGTGTTTCGAACTGAATACCTTAAGGAGTTACCTATGTTCGTAAATAGATGAATTTAGTACATGTTCGTGGATAATGGTGGTTATATATGTGTACATAAATATGTATAGGTGGAGTATGGACTGGTTGACTGAATTAATCTGAGGATGTTTGTATTGGGCTTGAAGTTGTCTAGTTATATAAACATTCTGGATTAAAGGGATAGAGGGCTATGTGCCGGTAGCACAGGTATGTGCTTGTGAACTATGGGCCAGGTTGTGAATGTGGTCCGGATATAACAAATGATTTTGGGTATGGTAGATTACCCTCGAGATTCCAAAAGTAGTGCGAAAATGCAAGGAGCTTGATAAAATAAGAGCCACCTGACCTTATGTCTCTCCTGGGCGAGTCTATAACTCTAGGTTGACTAGATGTGATGAGAGTGAGGGATTGTGTTCCTTCACTGTAGTGCTAGCTTAGGGGTGATTCCCCAATTATGTTGAGCGTAAGGATTGTGATCCTTAGCACCTGTGTGCTAGCTTATGTGTGATTCCCCACTGTGTTGAGCGTAAGGATTGCGATCCTTATGGCCTGTGGTGCTAGCTTAGGGGTGATTCCCCAACTGTGTTGAGCATAAGGGATGCGTCCCTTATTGCCTGTATGCTAGCATAGAGGGGTGATGTTCTATAGTATGTAGGCGTGAGAGTTATTTGCTTTCACGGCCTTAGTCAACCTAAGTTACATGGCTCGTTGGTAGTGCTCGAGACAATGCCATACCGGAATGGACTCAGGTAGAGTGTGCGAGTGATAGTTGGATGGTTGATGAGTTGAGATTAAGAAGCAGATGTACGTGCCAGGACAACTTTTGTGTAGATGATGCTAGTAAAGGGGCGTTATTCCCAGAGTAATGAGTTAGGGGTGATTCCCCACTGTGATGAGCATAGGGATGCGTTTCCTATTGCCGTGTGCTAGCTGAGAGATGATTCCCCAGAGATTTATGTTGAGCGTAGGGAATGCGTTCCCTAGCGCCTGTGAGCTAGCTTAGGGGTGATTCCCCACTGTGATGAGCATAGGGATGCGTTTCCTATTGCCGTGTGCTAGCTGAGAGATGATTCCCCAGAGATTTATGTTGAGCGTAGGGAATGCGTTCCCTAGCGCCTATGAGCTAGCTTAGGGGTGATTTCCCACTGTGATGAGCATAGGGATGCGTTTCCTATTGCCGTGTGCTAGCTGAGAGATGATTCCCCAGTATGTTGAGCGGAGGGATGCGTTACCTAGCGCCTGTGGGCTAGCCTAGGGGTGATTTATACGTTGAGATAAGTGTGAGGGTTATGGACCTTCACATGTTTGGGTTCTAGGCTACAGGACTCGCAGGTATGACTCGAAGTAGAGTCAATAGTAGTGAATGTTGTGGAAGGTTAAATGGACTCTTAAAATAATTGAAGGAAGTATTTGGAATCTAAACACGAGCATGAGTAAGAGCTTGGTATGGTTTCTTTAAACATTGGACCCTTAAGTGGGCTACTTACTGAGTATATTTATACTCATCCTTGCTACTTTGTTTGTTTTGCAGATTGTGCACATGTTCGGGGTGGATGACGCAGGCGACGACTTGACGAGACTATGGAGACTCCCCTAGTTTTCCTTTCCTTGATTGTTTACTCTTAGTTTTGTAGTTTGTTCTTTGTTGTAGTGTTGATCTGTAAATTCTAAATATTCTTTAGTTTTCGTGTATTTGATTAGAGTTCTTAGAATTCTTGTGTTTGATGTTGAAGCTCAACATATTTGATGTAGTTTGTTGGATGCTGAGCGTTTTATCTGAGGTATAGAAGTGTTTTTCATTCTTATCAGGTTGTTGTAAAATTTTGGTTTCTCCTAGTTACACCGTCATGCTGCCGAAATTTCGGGCATGAGCGAGGTAACTAGGTTATGCTTCCGCTCTAGCGTGCCGTAGTAGGTTCGAGTTTTTACATTTTGTGTGCTATCATAGGTTGATTTAGGTGTTATTTTTCAAATTGATATGGAGAAGAGAAAAAACACACACAAGAATAAAGGATATCTTTTCAAATTGTTCTTAAAATTATAACAATGAAAATAGTTTTAGTTGGTATGAGAATTCCAATATAGCTTCAAATTCTCCTTCCCATTATCTTCAATTTCACTGATGCATTTTTTTTTTATAATTAATATTACATTACCAAGGAAGAAAAGGGATTTGAACTTACATAACTACTTAAGCTAGCTATGCTTTGATCACTTCTACAAATTGATCACAATTGATTAGTAAGTTTTTCATTATTATTATCAAGAAAACATACAAATAAATATTAAAATGAAAAAAACTTGTCACGTGAATGATCATAAGGAGTATAGAATAAGTGAAAAACAAGAAAGATCCGTTAAAAACCAATAAAAAAAATAATAATAAATGGAATGTAGGATAAATAATCAAATGTATATGCATGTATATATTTATTTGTATGTATAAAAATTAGGTGCACTTGCTTGGCAAAGCAAGCTCCATTAATTTCAAATATAACTTGCTTGGCAAAGCAAGCTCCATTAATTTCAAATATAACAACATTCTATATTTGTAAATATACCCCAATTTTAAAATTTTTTGCCTGTTCATTTAGACATTCTTATCTAATTTCCTTTTTATTTTTGTATATCATTGAAAGACGCATGTCACTAATAGATGCTGATAGACTAATAGACGTCTATCACTAATTTATGTCTATTGTTCTATTACTAATAGGTGCATATAGTGGATAGATGTTAGTGATAGTCGTTTAATCAATGAAGATGTTTATTAGTGAAGATGTCCATGAGTAATATACTAGAGTAAAAAAGGAATTATGTAAAAATGTCTAAATAGATTTGCGAAAAATTTAAAAACATTGCCATATTTGCAAAATAAATCATTTTTCTATATTTGCAAATATGTAAAGGTGAATTGCCACTGTTAAAATTTCTCTAAAAAAATTAAGTATGAACATTTACAAATTATTTACTTACATATGCCATGTTTTTTTTTACTTCTTTTCATTTATTAACAAATTCTTTATTTTGTAATATATAATTAAAATTTAAAAAAAAATCTATATCAAAATTGAAAATATAAAAAAGTTTTCAATTTCTTTTTTTCCAAAAACAGAGCTAAGATTTGATTTTTTAAAAAAAAATAAAAATGAAATAGAAAATAAAACAAAGGAATTGTCAATAAGCAAGTTTAATAGTGTCATTTATCATATACCTAACTCCAAATTATTATCTTTTCTGTAAAATACTATGTAAGGGTACTAACATACCATATAAGGCATTTTAGAATCTGTCGTATATGGAAAGATAATAATTTAAAAATGGTCAATGAAAGGAATCCCATATTCTCATATTTATCTTTTTACTGTTTTTTTTTTATTGTAGATGACGAGGCTAACTTACTGTTACACTCAACACTTTCTGAGATCACGATCGTTTCTTTTCTTATAAAAATCAAGATATTACATGCAATTTCAATTTTAAATTAAATAAGTTTAAAAAGACAATATATTATATTAGCATGAACATAGTTCAGCAGTAATTAGCATATATTTTAGTTGGAGATTCAGATTTTCAAATATCACTTTTATTATATATATAAAAAAAAGAATATATTATCATCACTCATAAGTGTATATTCTCATAACAATGCATTATTCCTTCTTTTGAATGGTTATTTGTTATACCAATATGTGCAATGATATTAACTTTTCAAAGGAAAGCAAAAACAAGAGTCCATTTCCAAAATCACTTTTTTCAAACAACCCATAAGCATTATTTTTTGGACACTAGTTTTGAAATTTCTTCAATCTTGAAAAGGTAGTGAAATTCCTCCTTTTCCATAGCACTAAATTATTGTCCTTTTTAATAGAGTTGTTTTTTTTTTTAAAGGCAATAGCTAGAGAGATGACATTTGAGATTTCCAATTTTCCCTCAATAAATACCCAGATCAAAGTACAAAACTTCCCTCAAACTCATTCCCCTTGGGCATCAACATTTTATCCACTCCCCAAAACCAAAACCCCTAAAAAAAAAATCCCAAATGAAAAGAAAAATTCTCAACACCATCATCCTCCTCTTCTTCCTCTCAGCATTCTCCTTCTTCATCTTCGTCATTCAACCAGACAGACTGTACCTACACGGCGTCGTTTACGACGTTCGAGTCATCAATGGCTTCAAAAACAATTCATCTTTGCCTTTGGTCATATGGTGTTCCTCAAAAGACAGCGATTTGGGAGGCAGGGCGTTGCAAGAGCACGATGATTTCAGCTGGAGAGTAACAACAAAGCTGTGGAAGAGCAACCAATTCTCTTGTACGATGAAATGGGATGCCAAAAGAAGGTCCTTTGATGCGTTTAAGGTTCCTAGGGACTTTTACCGATGTGGGAATTTCAAGAAGTGTTCTTGGTTGGTTAGGGAAGATGGATTCTATTTTAGCCCTGATGAGGTTAATTGGAAGAAGGATTTTCAGTGGTGATCAAAAGACAGAGACAGACAGACAGGAGTTTGTGTGAAGTAAATATGTTGGGAAGTTTTGTTTAGTACTTTTTATTTTGTTGCTGTTTTGGTTTTGGTGTGTTTTGTTTGTTTTGTAAGTTTCTTTCTTTCTGATCATCGGATGAAATGAGAAGATGAGCAACATGCCTTAATTTACTTTTTTTTTTCTTTTTCAATTTCATCTATTACGTTTTAATAATATTCAATTATACATTTTTCGGTAGAGGATAAATATGACCGATGGTAATTGGTAAATTTACATACATAATACTTCAACTTGGTGAATCGACATAAATTTAAATGAGAAATTAAACTACCTTTAACGGAGAAAAAAATTTAATTTCTCCTCTAGATCTCTAAATGTTGCCAAAGTTTTGACTTAATGATTTAATTCTTAATCCACAATCTTACCCATGGAATGTTTTGTCATGTTTTTTTACTATCAAACCACATTTAACATTTATGAATTAGAATATTATAATTGAGAAATGTTGAAATAAAACAATATAAGTGATAATTAATAAATTAGAAAAAGAACCCCAAAACAATGGGACAAACATTTATTTAGTCCTTTTTTTTTTCCTTTTTCGTACTGCCTATGTACAAAAGTTGTTTTGGATTGAGTTTATCAACCTTAGTAATTTGTTAATTGTTTATTGAGTTTATCAACTTTAATTTGTTTATTGTTTGCTGATCTCTTTCTCTCTCCACCACACAAAGAAAAAAAAAGGTGATATTGATGAAAAGCGAGGAGCACTTAGAGTACTTACCGTAAATTAACGTATTGTGATTATGGTAAGGTTTATCCTTGCTAAGTTTATTTACATTTGTTTTGTTAAACGCATTGTTTTAATTTTTGGAGTTTGCATAAAATTATGTATGGATTTTCTTCATTTTTGTTGTGAAATTTTATGTGGGCATGGTGTAAAATTTGTATTTTAAAGAAATTTGGTATTGAATTTAGAAAAAATAATTATTTAAATTTATGTGTTAAATGTAATATGAGAATTTAATTAAAAAATAAAGAATTCTTTTTTTTTTTTATCTTGAGTTCAACCGCATTTAGAGAGGGAGATTTAAACCTCTAACATTTTAGTCAAAGTTATATGTATAAATCAGTTGAGGTATGCTTAGAATAAGAATTTGTTGCTAAAGTGAGCATAGCTCAATAGTAATTAAGCATATACCCTCGATTAAGAGTTCTGAAGTTCGAATCTCTCAATTTCTAATTGTTACATTGGTGAACTAAAAAAAGAAAAAAAGAATTCGTGGAAAAAGGCTTAGGGACGTGTGCAATGGACAAAACGCCACCTCACATTCATAATGTCTGGCTGTATGTTTAGTTGGATGCCTTTTTCTCCCATTATAATAAGGGGAAGCAACGACATAATGACAAATTAGGTGCAAGAGTAAAAGGGTGATAAAATTTTGCAATTTTTCAAAAAGTTACCTAATTTAGTTTACTTTTTCAGGTTGAATACTTAGATCTTCTATCCATATTTTTTTTGAGTTCAAGAATATTTAGAATGAGAGATTTGAACCTCTGACCTCTAAGTTGATGATATATACTAATTACTTTTGAGCTATGCTCACTTTGACATCTTCTATCCACATTTATTATGCTAAAAAAAAGATTTACATATGAGTAAACACGTTGATATTTATAAACGAAGGTATAAAAGGAGAATTTCAGCAACAAATATGCTTCAATATCGGGGGATTATGCAACGTGATACTAGCTTAGATAAAGGATTTATGGCATAAGAAAATCTTTGCGATGTAACACTAGGGAATTATGCGCCTGGAGGGGCATTTTCAATCCATAAAATAGAGTTTATTTATTTATTTATTTTATTTTTTATTTTTTAAGTAATCTTGTAGGGAAAGTGTGAAAACATTTTGGAGAGTGGTATTGAAGACTTTAATAAATGATTGGTTAAAAAACACTTTTGGTTGTCCGTGAACTTTCATAGAAGTAACGATTTGGTTCCTGAACTTTAGTTTGTAACGATTTAGGTTCTGTACTTTTAATTTTGTAACAATTTAGTCTCTAAACTTTAGCATATAACTATTTAGTTCTTGTACTCTAAAATTTGTAACTATATAGTCCTTCTCGTGAAAAATGATGTTATGATTTAATTGAATTTCTTACTTATGTAGATCAATAAATTAATTAGAGGCCAAATATATTTATAAACTACAAAGACTAAGTTGTTACATAACAAAAATTGACACTTAATTTTGATAGAATTTTTCATGGTAGGGATTAAATTGTTACAAATTTTAAAATATAGGAACTAAATTGTTACATCCTAAAGTTTATGGACTAAATCGTTACAAAATAAAGTTCAATGACTAAATTGTTACTTTTATGATAGTTGAGGGACTAAAAATCTTCTTTAAGTTAAAGGGATTTGGAACACTCGAGGTGAAAGAAAATAGAGAGTTTATTTAATTTTTTTTTTCGCAATTAGGTGAGGCACAAGCTTGAGAGATTATATATAAATTTCTCCATTGTTCTGTTGTCAACTTCAATTTTGTAATTTATATTCTCAACCAATTAAACGTCAAAGATTGAATCTTCATTTCTATCGTTGTTGAACTAAAAGGGAAGTTGTTGAACTAAAAGGGAAAAAAGAAAAAAAAAAGTAATCAAACGTGACAGTTTACAAAACACCAGAGAAAGAGGATAATTGATCTGGTGGTCCTGTATAAATTCTAATGTAAATTTTCTCTATTTATTATTTTTCTTTTTATATTTAAATTATCGCTCCCATAAAAGAGAGAATTTAGAATGAGTACGACTCTTGAATTTCCAACATTTTGACTTATGTATTTATTGGGGGAGTAATTCTATTGGGGTTTGGGATAAATCCCTCTACTTCGAAAAATCAGATTTCTTTTTGTTATTTTTATTATAATTAGTTAAATATGAGTTAGATGCACGGTCATAATTCATGTATTAAATTTCCATCGATATCTATCGACATTTTCACATGTCTATGAATTCGACATCGACATAAGGGATGAATCGACATTTTCTTCGTACCGTAAAGAAATGGATGAAATATAAACAAAATAGCAATAAATATAACTAATGTGAAGATAATATTAATAATAAGTATTTTAACTTACTTAAAAAAAATATAAAATATTTATTTATTAATTTAGATTTATTTATTAATTTTTTTTTGTTTTAAATACTTTTCCAAAAATATCCATTGAAATCGACATTTTATTGACATTTCCATCAACATTTTCATAAAATTAAAATCTTAACATTTTCGTCGACATCGACCTTTTAACCTTTGGTCATAATATTTTTAATTTAATGTCTTTTATATGAGAAAATATAATATACATAAGAGATGAAAATTATTTCTATAGCACAATAGATGAGATACATATTAATTTTCTTAGAGTTGGAGGTTCGATCTCCCTATTTGTTGAGCTAAAGAAAAGAAAAATGGTTATGTTAAGGGTATAAATTATAAGATCATCAAGAATTCCCTATAAGTACATTTTCTTCTAAGGTAGAGAGAATAGGATTTTTACTCACCCCTCATCAAAGAATAGTTCAAATGTATGGTTTTTGCGAAGGTTAAATAAAAGTGAGACTATAAATTTATTCCTCACATTTTAATAGTACGGATGCAAGTCAAAACCAAAAAAAAAAAATGCACAAAAAAAATTGAGAGAGTTGGATCGATATGAATTATACTAATTGGTCAGTTCGGTTTTCTGAATGTTTATAAAATTGAAAAATAGTAAGTTGGTTTGGTTTGGATACATTTCATTAGTTTTGATATTTGTTGAGGATCCCACATTGAAAAAATGTAGAGAGACCTCACAATTTATAAGATACATGGGCTACTCCTCTCATTGCCAATTGATTTTGAGATGGAACCCCATGTAATCTAATATGGTATCAGAGCCCATTAAACCCAAATGGGTATTCGGTCCATCTTGAGGGGGCATGTTGAGGATCCCACATTGGAAAAATGTAGAGAGACTTCACAATTTATAAGATACATGAGCTACTCCTCCCATTGTCAATTGATTTTGAGATGGAACCCCATGTAATCTAATAATATTTTAAACCTCGTTTGATTGAATTCGACCAAAAAAAAGTCTAGTTTGATAACTATTTCATTTTTTGTCTTTGATTTTTGAAAATTAAGTTTATAAACACTAAGTTTTTTTTGTTTTGTTATCTACTTTTTACTAATATTTTAAAATTCAAACCAAGTTTTGAAAGCTAAAAAAGGTAGTATTTAAAAATTTGTTTTTGTATTTGGAATTTAACTAAAAATTCAAATGTTTTTTTAAGAAATATGAAAATTATTGTCAAAAAATGGTGAGAAAAAATAGTAACAATTTTTTAAAACTAAAAACCAAATATAGTTATCAAATAGGGCCTTGGTTTTTCTTAGGTAGACAAAAACCCAATCTGAACCAAATGGTTACGAGATTAAGAATTGTGTTAAGATATATGACCTACTAAATTCTTTCTTTCTTCACACAAAAAGAAAAAAAAAATCACAATATAAGAAAGATTAAACAGTTGCACGACAAAACGACATGTGTAATTATAAATATACTATTGATCACGACCATTGACCTAAAATAATACTTGGAAAATATTATTGTAAAATCTGTCCAAACCCGACAAGTTGGAGCTGTTTTCACACAGTGGATGTAATGTCCATTAGCTACAAGTTTACTGTTCGCCCACATTCAAGGATATAAATATATACATGTCGCCCATGCCTGTGCCTCTCGGTGTTGCCTCCAATACATAAAATTGGAGAACAGAAAAGAAAAATTAGCTCAAAAAGTTGGAACACTCTCTATGATCTCAAATGTTCTTCAAGGATGGAGACTAATCACAAACACCAATATATAAGCACAAGCTCAAGTCTTTTTTCATCTATAGTAAACTTGATTTGCCTTTCGCAATATCCGGTTTTGTGTTTTTTACCTCCTCTATTCATGTACTTTGCTACTCAACGCAAATGCTTAAGTCGGTAGGTTAACTCTTTTTTGTTATGTTCTTAACATTACTCTTGATCTTACTTGAAGAAGTAGAGAGTATCGGTTTGATTTGCGAGATTTTGACATATACGATCCTACTATGATATTTTTTGAAGAAAGATAGGCTTTTATTATGCATGCATGTGAGAAACATACAACGAACAACTACGATCCTACTATGTTATTAAAATGAGAAAGAAGAGGTTGAATTACAAAGATTCGAATGAGATCTCCATCATAGTGAATTTTTACCAGTAATAAAATAAGATATAAAGGAAAAATTATAATGTTTACCACCTCCTTATAACTAACTTTTGAGTTTATGACTTAACTTGGATAAAATACACATATTCAAGCTAACTCACTATTTTTTTTTAGGAAGAAAAATCAATTTATATCCCTAAAATTTGGAGGTTGTATTACTTAAAACCCTAAACTAACAGTTGTATCAATTTAAACCCTAAACATTCCTATATGAGTCAATTTAGATCCTATGTTGGAAATTCATTTGGAAACCATTAATGTATAACTTTCACACATGTATAAAACTTCCTTAAATACAAGGATTAAAGTATATTAGATAGAAACAATGAAATCAAATAGATAGTAGCAGTTTTTCATTTGCTTGTCTTCCTATGTTTTTATCTACTTTTTTTTTGGAATAATTACGCGATAATCTTTCTTGTTACTTTGGTAGGACTTTGGAATTTGAATAATTTTATTTAGGTGATTTTTTAGCTGATTTTAAATAAAATCAAGTAAAAATAGCTATAAATCACTAATGGGGATGGTCTAAATTGATTCAATTATGAAAGTTTAAGGTTTAAATTGATACCATTATTAGTTTAGAATTTTAATTTATTCAACCCCCAAAATTTAGAGGTATAAATTGGTTTTTGCTTTTTTTTTTTTTTTTTTTTTGTTAATAAAGGGGTTACTTTAGCAAGAAAATATCATAAAATCTCCTTTTGTTTTCTTATTGTTTTTCCATCTTATCCTTTGCTAATAGGGTTGAGATTTCTCTTATCTCTCCATCCTCGTTTTATCACAATCTTATGGTTTCCCATTCACAAAACACAAAATTGAATGGTTGGGTGCCTTCAACCACATAATTGATGGTTGGATGCTTCCATCTTGTATTGTCTCTTTCACACAAACAATAATATTATTGTGAAAGCAAAAGTTAACTTGAGCAGTGTAGTTCCACAAAATGTGCGACACGTTGTTTGGTAGAGGTTCTGGAAAACCATTTTTAGTGAGTGTAAAAGTATGAATTTAAGTTTGATTATTTTTTTGAGCTTTTCTAAGTTGAAAAGCATAAAAAGAGGGAACAAAATTAATCTTGTTGGTAGATTTATATTTCTAATTAGTAATTTGCAATGTTGTATTTTCCCCGGCAACGGCGCCAAAAACTTGTTGTTGAAAAATTCACTACGCAAGCATATGCAATCGTAGGTAGTTATTGGTGGACAAAGTCGATCCCACGAGGACTAAAATAAGCAAAGTTTGTAAACTTGAATATCACTAATGCTAATTCTAAAGCACTTAAGAGACATAAAATTAACAAAAAGCAAGCACGACATAAGAACTTAAACTCTAGCAATTTAAAGGAAATACGCAACTAAAATTGATAACAAACAATTCAAGAATCAAATGAGTAAGGCGCTGGAATTTATGAAATCACTGCTAATTTTTGCTCCCTAATGCTGTGTGATGTTATAGCACTGTGCAACATTACTGCACTGTGTAGTAACGGAAAATCTGAAAATTAATTCCGAAAGTTAATTCTAATCCTCGAATTGCAATTCTAAAGCAAAGTTTAACATATGTCTATGAAAACCCAGCTTTCAAACACATGGATAGACCAACTTCTCTAAGTTTACAAGCCAAAAGTATATGTCTATACCCTTGAATTCATCCCTAATTCAAGACATGAACCTACTTGCATTGCCTATGCTAGTTCCATTTATTTTAACATTTTCATAATTAAAACAAACTTTTATTCTTTCCCAAGTTGATCATTCTCAAGAAGAACAGTAAGAAATAAAAGACCCATAAGCAAACTACACTTCTATAGCATTCCATAGCAAAAGGGCTCCAAAACTAGAACATGACTCCATAAATTTCAACCCAAAGAAAATTAGCCCATGGCTTTTACACAGAAAATAACCAGAAACGAGCTACAATTCATAAACATCTTAGGTTCAAGTGAAGATTCACAAAATAGCAACACTAGGAACAACTTAGTCTACTAAAGTTTCAAGAAAACTAAGAGCAAGATACATAAACTTAAGAAGAAGAATAAGAGAAATAAAATGGATAGCTGAAGAATGAAATTCTGAATAAGCTCCTTCTCTTTCTTGCTACTGCGTTTTTTTTTTCCTTCTTCTCCTATTCTCTGGTCTGCTTCTGCGATAGCTCCCCCCTTTCTCTCACGTTATTTCCATTCACCCTAAATTAGGGTTTTCATTCTTCCAATAATTGCTTTGGGCTTTTTTTTTCTTTCCCTTTTCAGCCCATCAGAATGGGTTTAAAGACCAAAAGCTACTACTACGTCATCAAAATGGGCCCACATTTCCGTTTTCTGCCAAACTGCCAATGCTGTAGGATGCTGAGCAATGCTGCACAATGCTGCAACATCAGCACCTCAACGAGCATTTTTTCACTTCTTAAACTGCAAAAGAAAAGGAAAACAAAGCACACTAAGCCAACTAAACAAATAAGAAAAAGAAAAACTAAACAAAAACCCGACTCTTAATTAAAATTAACAAGAAAGTTACTAAAAACAAGATAAAAATGTGCTTTCCACTCAATTTTGACCAAGAACAAGCAAGGGAGGATGCTAAACTAATCCCATTTCATGGGATTATCACACCCCCAAACTTAACTCATTACTCGTCCTCGAGTGATGCACCGAAAATAAAAGGCAACAAACAACAAACATGAGTTCATAGCAGGGCGCAACAGAAGTTTAGATTATTTGGTCTTTAGGTAGGCTCTCACCTTTCATTTAACACAAACAAAAACTAGATATGACAAAGTCGTTTGCAAGCCAAAGTGACCCCCTAAGTGTGTATGTGCAAAGTCTTAACTATGCCAACTTGCATCACCTAAGTTGCTCTAGAGCTTAAATCCTAGAACTTAGCATAATGGACATCAAGTGACTCAATACGGTGCCTTTCCATAAGATTAAAGTTTACAAATAAGCTCTTAATATAAATCTCAAGCGAAACTCTCTCTCTTTTTTCTTCAAGAATACAATTCTTTCCCTTAATTTTATTTTACCTATTCCAAAAATGCTAACAAGGAGAACAGGGGAGGTCTAGTTTTTTTTTTTCTTTCTTTTTTCTTTTTTTCTTTTTTTCAAGGGAACCTTTCTAGTCATTTGCACCTTTGATTTAAACGCCAACATTGGTAATGAAAACGCCTAACTACGAGCACTATCACTAAAATAGATCGCTTTTGCATACTCATATCTACTGTCACTGTTCGACTCAAGGATAAACATGGGTGTCATGTCTAGCCTTGGTTTACTAAGCCATGAGAGATAGAGGAGTATCCCTTTATTCTTTTTTTCTTTTTCTTTTTTTTTTGTCTTTTTTTTCTTTTTGTCTTTTTTTTTGGCAAATGACCTCCCCCAAACTTTAAACTTACAACAAGAGTTTTGCTCATAATCTATTCTTACTTCCTCTAAGCTTACTTCAAGACACCAAACTAACCGACTCTAGCCCCTAAGATCTCTTCAAGACCATAAAGCTTCTTAGAATTCACAAGCTTGGTAGCTAAGACTTAAGTGTGAAGGGTTACTTTAACTCACTTGCTCATTTGTCATTTCTCATGTGTTATATGTAAATCAAAAGGAAAGAGCCGAGATTATCATCATTAGCAATAAAATAAACAACCGAAAGCTGCCAATAATAACTTGACAAAAAGACATAACTAACTCAACAAGACTTCCCCCACAAAACAAAACCAACGCATGCTTCAACAAAAACAACAACAACAACAAAGCAACAAAAACACAAACACCCACCCCCAAACTTGAGGACATGTTTTGTCCCACAACAAAATAGAGAATGGAATGAACATAGCCCAAAACAAGATTAACCAATGATCCAACACTTTAATGGTACTTCAACATTCAACCAACCAAAATTATGACTAAGGGTTCAACTAGCATGATAAGAAAGGAAAACAGGAAAAAAAAAATCGAAGTAAGAAAACTCCCCGGTTGTTACTACTATAATGCTGCAGCAATGTTGCCTCAATTGGAGCAGATTTGCACATAGAAAATGAGAATTTTCAGCCCTTGAGTATTAATTACTCCTTTCTTTCATGAGCTTCCTCTCTCTTCACCTAAAATACTCAACAGGCCCTAAAGCAACAACTTTTCAAACACAACAAACTACCACAAAAACATAAGTGTAAAATGAAAGAAAAGGAAGGACAAATAACAACAAAAAGAATGAAAATACTTAGCTTGATTGGGTTGCCTCATTGCACGTTTTAATTCAAGTTCACAACCCAAGTCAACAACATCATTCATGAGACTTTGAAAGGACTTGAAGTTGCCTTCCATTCCTTTTTCCTCTTTCTCTTCCTTTTCTTTTTTGGAGCATTTGTTCTTTGATTTTGCATTTTCTTGAAATTACTTGATTCAAAGTACCACACCCACTGATTCTTCTCTTTCTCATTTAGGTAGGACATCTCTTTTGATGACTTGAGTATTTCAAACTGCTTCCCTTCTATGAATGATTGTTTATTCTCCAAACATGAGATGTGTCCATCCTCAACTTCACTCTCTTCCACAACATGTTCAAAAGAGATTTCATTCTCTAAGCTCTCATTGCAACTTTTGTTCATTTCTTCATTTTCAGTTGAATTTAGAACACCAATAGCAGAACATTCTTCTACACCATCAAAGGATTGCATAGTATTGAACACATTAAAGGTTACCTGTTGATCATTCATTCTCATGGTAAGCTCTCCCTTTTCTACATCGATCAACGTTCTACCAGTAGCTAGAAATGGCCTACCCAAGATTATAGGAACCTCTGCATCAGCTTCATAGTCCAATATAATGAAATCTGCAGGAAAGATGAATTTATCCACTTGAACAAGAACATCTTCAATTTTTCCTTCAGGATGAGTATAAGAACGATCCGCTAATTGAAGAGTGACTGTAGTGGGCCTTGCTTCTCCAATTCTAAGCTTTTTAAACACGGACATAGGCATCAAGTTGATGCTTGCTCCCAAATCACACAAAGCCCTTCCATTATAGGTTTTACCAATAGAGAAAGGAATAGTGAAAGTACTAGGATCCTTTAATTTAGGAGGAAGCTTGCTCTGAAGGATTGAACTGCAATCTTTTGTAAGAGCTACTATTTCAAATTACCCAAGTCTTCGCTTTTTGGTTAAAATATCTTTCATGAACTTGGCGTAGTTAGGCATTTGCTTCAAGGCTTCAACAAGTGGAATATTGATGTGCAAACCCTTCAAAATGTCCAAAAATTTATCAAATTGCTTGTCTTGATCTTTCTTTTGAAACCGTTGAGGAAAAGGAGGCGGTGGTCTTGTATTCACCTGATCAGCTGGCTATTGCGGTGGCAATGCTGCAGCATTTTTCTGTTCTTCCTTCTGGTGTTGTGGTACTGCTACAACATTACTCTGATCATTCTCCTGATCATGTTGTGGTGATGCTACAACATCGTTCTGGTCAAACCCACACTCTGCTTGACTTCCACAGTCCTTAACCTTCTCTTGGATTGAAGTGTGCTCTTTTTTCTTAAAGGCTTTGGTTTTAGGGTTTTCTAACTCCTTCCCACTTCTAAGTTGGATTGCCTTGCAAGTTTCTTTTCCTTTATTCCTTGGATTTTCGGTATCACTTGGCAAGGTGCCTTGAGCTCTATTATTTAAGGCTGAAGCTAGTTGACCCACTTGTGTTTCCAAGTTTCTAAGTGCAGCGGCTTGGCTTTGGATTATGGCATCGGTCTTGGCCATGTGCTCTTTCAATAAATTTTCAATGGAAGATGTAGCATCTTGAGCTTGTACCTTAGGTTGCTGAAAATTTTGCTGAGGATACCCTTGTTGCTGAAATCTTAGAGGTGTAGGAGGTCTCATTTGTTGATTAGAAGGTCCAACTCCTTGATTGTTCCATGAAAAGGTTGGGTGTTGCCTCCAACTCGAGTTATATGTGCTAGCATAAGGGTTGAAGTCCTTGTTAAATCCAATATAGTTCACAGATGCTGGATTTGATGGACATACCTCAAAAGTGTGCCCCTCACCACAATAAACACACAACACTGCTACTGGTGGTGCAAATGGACTCCCTGAACCCATATTTAATGATTTCAATGTACTAGTGAGAGTGGCAATCTGTGCCGCGAGGTTCGCTGCCCTAACATCTTGCATTCCCACTACCTGTCGAGTCGGGTTAAGGCGTGAAGTTGGCCACTGATAGTTATTCTTCACAATTTTCTCCAAAATCTCGTAGGCATCATTGTATGTCTTTGACATAAGTGCTCCCTCAGCTGAAGCATCCACTACCATTCTTATGTGCGTATTCAACCCATTGTAGAAAGTCTGCATTTGAATACCGTAGGGAATACCATGGTTTGGACACTTTCGTAATAACTCTTTAAATCTTTCCCAGGTTTCATATAAAGATTCATCCTCATGCTGATGAAATGACGTGATTTCACTCCTAAGCATGGCCATCTTAGTGGGTGGAAAATATTTTGTAAGAAATTGCTCCACCAACTCATTCCAGCTCGTGATAGTTCCTAATGGTATAGCATTTAACCATTTCAACGCCTTTCCTCTCAGTGAATAAGGAAATAGTGTCAATCTGAGAGACTCCTCACTAACGCCGCAGATTATGAACGATTTGCAAACGCCCATAAATAACTAAAGATGCAAGTGAGGATCTTCCATTGGCGTACCACCAAATTGGCCTGTGTGCTAAAGCATCTGAAACATGACCGGTTTTAGTTCAAACTGTTGTGCCTCTATCTCTGGTGGCATAATTCCTAGAATTAACACTGGCACAACATATTCCTGAATAACTCGGTCTCTTTCATCTTCGACTACTTCGGCTCCTCCATTATTATTAATTCTCAATGGTGGATCAGCCATCTCTTCAACCACTGCTAACCCTTTTTGTTCCCTTCTTTTTTGCAGAAATGCGTGTTCAATCTCGGGATCAAGAGGTAACAATTCAGGATTGTGCTCCTCGTTTGTATAAGAAAATTAGCACCTAGCACGATACACAAGTAACCAATCAAATTTTTATGTTTGTTAACTATAAACTAAAAACAGTAAATAAAAGTACTCAATTTCACAAAATTCACAAAACAATTAGTCCCCGGCAATGACGCCAAAAACTTGTTGCTGAAAAACCCACTACGCAAGCATACGCAATCGTAGGTAGTTATTGGTGGACAAGGTTGATCCCACGAGGACTAAAGTAAGCAAAGTTTGTAAACTTGAATATCACTGTGCTAATTCTAAAGCACTTAAGAGACATAAAATTAACAAAAAGCAAGCACGACACAAAGAACTTAAACTCTAGCAATTTAAAGGAAATACGCAACTAAAATTGATAACAAACAATTCAAGAATCAAATGAGTAAGTGTAAAGACCCGAACCTACTACGACACGCTAGAGCGGAAGAACGACCTAGTTACCTCGCTCATGCCCGAAATTTCGGCAGCATGACGGTGTAACTAGGAGAAACCAAAATTTTACAACAACCTGATAAGAATGAAAGACACTTCTATACCTCAGATAAAACGCTCAGCATCCAACAAACTACATCAAATATGCTGAGCTTCAACATCAAACACAAGAATTCTAAGAACTCTAATCAAATACACGAAAACTAAAGAATATTTAGAATTTACAGATCAACACTACAACAAAGAACAAACTACAAAACTAAGAGTAAACAATCAAGGAAAGGAAAACTAGGGGAGTCTTCATAGTCTCGTCAAGTCGTCGCCTGTGTCATCCACCCCGAACATGTGCACAATCTGCAAAACAAACAAAGTAGCAAGGATGAGTATACATATACTCAGTAAGTAGCCCACTTAAGGGTCCAATGTTTAAAGAAACCATACCAAGCTCTTACTCATGCTCGTGTTTAGATTCCAAATACTTCCTTCAATTATTTTAAGAGTCCATTTAACCTTCCACAACATTCACTACTATTGACTCTACTTCGAGTCATACCTGCGAGTCCTGTAGCCTAGAACCCAAACATGTGAAGGTCCATAACCCTCACACTTATCTCAACAGATAAATCACCCCTAGGCTAGCCCACAGGCACTAGGTAACGCATCCCTACGTTCAACATACTGGGGAATCATCTATCAGCTAGCACACGGCAATAGGAAACGCATCCATATGCTCAACACAGTGGGGAATCACCCCTAAGCTAGCTCACAGGCGCTAGGGAACGCATTCCCTACGCTCAACATACATCTCTGGGGTCCTCGCCCCTATGCTAGCACCCACAGCAATAAGGATCGCAACCCTTATGCTCGTCACAAATCTCTGGGGACAACGCCCCTATGCTAGCCTCATCAACACTCTAGGGGAATCGCCCCCTAACTCATTACTCTGGGAATAACGCCCCTTTACTAGCATCATCAACACAAAAGTTGTCCTGGCACGTACATCTGCTTCTTAATCTCAACTCATCAACCATCCAACTATCGCTCGCACACTCTACCTGAGTCCATCCCGGTATGGCATTGTCTCGAGCACTACCAACGAGCCATGTAACTTAGGTTGACTAAGGCCGTGAAAGCAAATAACTCTCACGCCTACATACAATAGAACATCACCCCTCTATGCTAGCATACAGGCAATAAGGGACGCATCCCTTATGCTCAACATAATTGGGGAATCACCCCTAAGCTAGCACCACAGGCCATAAGGATCGCAATCCTTACGCTCAACACAGTGGGGAATCACACATAAGCTAGCACACAGGCGCTAAGGATCACAATCCTTACGCTCAACATAATTGGGGAATCACCCCTAAGCTAGCACCACAGTGAAGGAAACACAATCCCTCACTCTCATCACATCTAGTCAACCTAGAGTTACAGACTCGCCCGGGAGAGACATAAGATCAAGTGGCTCTTATTTTATCAAGCTCCTTGCATTTTCGCACTACTTTTGGAATCTCGAGGGTAAACTACCATACCAAAATCATTTGTTATTTCCGAACCACATTCACAACCTGGCCCGTAGTTCACAAGCACATACATGTGCTACCGGCACATAGCCCTCTATCCCTTTAATCCAGAATGTTTATATAATTAGACAACTTCAAGCCCAATACAAACATCCTCAGATTAATTCAGTCAACCAGTCCATACTCCATCTATACATATTTATGTACACATATATAACCACCATTATCCACAAACATGAACTAAATTCATCTAATTACGAACATAGGTGACTCCTTAAGGTATTCAGTTCGAAACACTGCATACACTTAAGGTGAACTAAATCAGCCTCCAACCCAACCTTTCCAGCACCCTGCACCCAGTCAACTCATCCACACCTGATAAAAACTTAACCTCCACCAACCTTTCAAGTATTTCAATGCTCATTTCTATAACCAAGCTTTAACAAGTCGCATACATAACACATAGCACCTGGCTTGGACCCCTTGGGTATCATACTAGCAATTGATAGACACAAGCGTTCCAAAATAAATTAAGCCCCTACTACCATTTTGACACTTGCTTAAGCAACTTAAGCTCAATAACCAATCATGATAGTTTAGCCAATCATACTATGACCCACATATTCATATAGACATGCATATTTAATCACAAACACCACAAACATGAATCAAACTCATTTAAATCCAACCTTGGCAAACTCTTAATGTTCTACACATGCTAACTACAATAACTCAACGCTTTGAACACCCAACTCTATTACGACCACTTACTTAGGCCAGTTTTGGTTTAAACAACCTCCACACCAAATTCTCTAAATAAATCATGCTTCAAGAACATAGTTTTTTTTTATATATACTTTCACAATTTCCAAACTATCAAACACACATTAATTTAAATAGAAACTTAAAGGGGCTTAAATCCAACTTGCTACTTACCATTTTACTCCAAGGTTCAAGGTAGCCCATAATTGATTACGTGATCCTGAAACGCCAAACAAAGGCCTACACATTATGGTTAAAATATACAATACCACAACAGCCCCTAAACTCCAAGAAAAGTTCTAAAATATGGCCAACTATAACCCAATTCACGCTTAACCTTAATTGAGTTGAAAAATTCGATACCCACATAAAAATTACTTCGAAACAGTGACTAATCTTGCTGGACAAACCCGGACAGCATCTTAAAGAGTCCAATTTCACCCAAAACGACCTTCAATAATAATGGGTAATCTAAATTCAAATCCAAAACACTATGGGCTCATCTCCAAAATTTTCTAGAACAACCAAAAACATCATTATCAACCCAAAAATTACTTTGAATCAACTTTAGCATATTTACTCACTTCGAATCGGAGCCAATCGAAGCTATACAACATCGGGCTTGCAGGAAATCTCCCCCAAAACCGGCCCCCCCTGCTGTCTGTACAAACTGAGAGTGAGAGAGAGAGGAAACCGGCGAAGCTACGCACTCCGGCGAGCAGTCGGCACTTGCGAAATCGCTACTGCCGGCGAGTATCTGCGGCGGAGACGGGAGCTGGGTTGAAGTCGGCGGCTCCGTCTGCTGCTTGAGGCGGGAGAGTGAGAGAGAGACACCGCTGGAGAGAGAGAGACACGGCGGGAGAGAGAGAGAGAGAGAGAGAGAGAGAGAGAGAGAGAGAGAGAGAGAGTTTCGGGAAGGGGAAGCCATCGGGAGAGGAAGGAAAAAAATGAGGAGAAAATGGGGAAGAAGGAGAAAAGAAGAAGAAGAGAAGGTTTAAAAAAAAAATATCTTTGTTTATTTTATTATTATTATTTTCCAAAAATACCCCCAATTACTTATAAATTTCCAAATATGCCCCTTTTTTTCATTCCAACTTCCAAATAACTAAAAATTCAAATTATCTAATAGAAATTATTCCAACTTAATTTCTCAAAATTCAAAACTAACTCCTGTAAATAAGACGAGCGTTACAGTAAGGCGCTGGAATTTATGAAATCACTGCTAATTTTCGCTCCCTAATGTTGTGTGATGCTATAGCACTGTGCAGCATTACTGCACTGTGTAGTAACGAAAAATCTGAAAATTAATTCCGAAAGTTAATTCTAATCCTCGAATTGCAGTTCTAAAGCAAAGTTTAACATATGTCTATGAAAACCCAGCTTTCAAACACATGGATAGACCAACTTCCCTAAGTTTACAAGCCAAAAGTATATGTCTATACCCTTGAATTCATCCCTAATTCAAGACATGAACCTACTTGCATTGCCTATGCTAGTTCCATTTATTTTAACATTTTTAGAATTAAAACAATCTTTTATTCTTTCCAAAGTTGATCATTCTCAAGAAGAACAGTAAGAAATAAAAGACCCATAAGCAAACTACACTTCTATAGCATTCCATAGCAAAAGGGCTCCAAAACTAGAGCTATGACTCCATAAATTCCAGCCCAAAGAAAATTAGCCCATGGCTTTTACACAGAAAATAACCAGAAACGAGCTACAATTCATAAACATCTTAGGTTCAAGTGAAGATTCACAAAATAGCAACACTAAGAACAACTTAGTCTACTAAAGTTTCAAGAAAACTAAGAGCAAGATACATAAACTTAAGAAGAAGAATAAGAGAAATAGAATGGGTAGCTGAAGAACGAAATTCCAAAGAAGCTCGTTCTCTTTCCTGCTGCTGCGTTTTTTTTTCCTTCTTCTCCCCTTCTCTGGTCTGCTTCTGCAATAGCTCCCCCCTTTCTCTCACGTTTTTTCCATTCACCCTAAATTAGGGTTTTCATTCTTCCAATAATTGCTTTGGGCTTTTTTTTTCTTTCCCTTTTCAGCCCATCAAAATGGGTTTAAAGACCACAAGCTACTATTACGTCATAAAAAATGGGCCCACATTTCTGTTTTCTGCCAGACTGCCAATGTTGTAGGATGCTGAGCAATGCTGCACAATGCTGCAGCATCAGCACCTCAACGAGCATTTTTTCACTTCTTAAACTGCAAAACAAAAGGAAAACAAAGCACACTAAGCCAACTAAACAAATAAGAAAAAGAAAAACTAAACAAAAACCCGACTCTTAATTAAAATTAACAAGAAAGTTACTAAAAACAAGATAAAAGTGTGCTTTCCACTCAATTTTGACCAAGAATAAGCAAGAGAGGATGCTAAACTAATCCCATTTCATGAGATTATCAGTAGAGGTTTTGGAAAACCATTTTTAGTGAGTGTAAAAGTATGAATTTAAGTTTGATTATTTTTTTGAGCTTTTCTAAGTTGAAAAGCATAAAAAGAGGGAACAAAATTAATCTTGTTGGTAGATTTATATTTCTAATTAGTAATTTGCAATGTTGTATTTTTGTTAGTTGTTGATGCATGAATTTGGCCTAAGAAAATAGTCGAAAATGCATGGTTTCAATTCAACTCTAATTGATAGATGGGATGAACTAGTGCTTGCAAAACAAAAAAACTGTAGGCAAGTGTGATGCCTTTCTAATACTCTGAAACTTAAGTTAGACGAGAGTTTGTGTTAAAATTTAGCGACAATAACTGTTGTGTAGTGCATCTCGCGTGTGAGGCCTCTCCTATTTATAGTGAATTGACCTAGGGTTTATGGTTGCTTCAAATGATCTGTTCCCACTGTCGTCGCAAATTTCACAAATCGATGCATATATGCAGGGTATTAATGATGCAAAAATATTCTCCGCTATGATCTCCACAATCTCCAGAATTTAGAAAGGCCCCAGGGTTGGCTCATGCCTCCTCTGGGCTAGGTTGGCACCGTTGAAGGGTTGAGTCGCCCTAGTTCAGTTGTGGTTTTTTCCCTTTGATTCTTAGCTAACTCAAGCAGTAGAATTCACCCATAACACATTACTCTTTGTTAATATAAGAAAAACATTCAATAATTTTTAATTAAAAAACAGAGACTATAATCTAATGAAACTTTTGAAAGGTATTAGAACCAAAACTTAAACTTGTATAGGAGCTAGCTGTAGATATAGTTTATTCTGCTTAATTTCTGTACATTTTTGTTAATGTATCTACTTTTGTCTACTTGTAATAGATCTTAATACAATGTGAATTTCTCTATTATGTTGATTATTTGCACAATATAGTACTAATTGAACAAAAGACAATATAGAAGTTCGCTAAAAATTTATTAATAGCTAGCACTTCTAAAGTTTACAACAAGTAACCAAAATGAGACATATTGGAAGACACTTGCAAGAATAATTTTATCCAAAGTTGGTGGATGATTTGTGGAGTACTAGTCTTTGAATATGACCAAATATTTAATGGGTGCAGCACCAACAACACTATGGAGAATGTTCGACAATATATACAAAAGATTAAATGTACGCGCTAACTTTTATGTTTAAATTTTTATATTTAGTCAATGATTTAACATGTTATTAAAAAGAGGGTTATTGTGTTCAAATTCTTGTTGTCATTTTTTCCACCATTCATATTAACAGCTACTTGTAAGATATGTCCTAATGATAGGCTAATTTCTATATTTTGGCACCCACGAGTGAGAGGGACCTTAGACTTGTTAGGTTTTATGGAGCCCAAATCATCAAGAAGAGTCGTTCGAAGGGTGTTGAAGCCGAGGTTTCATGGAAATAGCAGACGGGAGCAAAGAAACCGTTGTAGAAGAAATTTGGGTCATGTGACTGAGAAGACAGCATTGCGGCGTTGCTTTAGAGCACCTGTGGCTCTATCCCAGATTCCCAATAGCATTGCCTCGGGTTTATGTAGCACCATGGCGCTACTGCGATTTCTTTTACGGAAACCCTAGCCGCCATATACAAAAGAGATTTCAAGCTATTGTTGTAGTACTTAGAAAAAGCTTTGAAGAGTGGTTGTGTGAGTTTTTCATTGTAGAGAGAAATAGTGAGAATCACTATGAAGTATTTGAGAACTCCATTGTAATCTTCACGTATTCTAGTAGAACTTGCAGTTGCAAAAGATTGGACATAGGCCCAAGTTTGGGACGAATCATTATAATTCTCTAGTATTAATCTTTATCCATTTCTTGTCTTTTCTTGTTTACATTATCCTATGGTAGGGGAATTTCTTAAGTTTTAATTAACCCTACCATAATTCCAACGATACTTAGAAAAGTATTATGCCCACGTAACAAATACTTAGAATTACCTAAGAACATCAAACTTTTGAGTGCTTTCTTATTGTCTATAATGCACACAAATCTGATCATTTTATCTTTAAAATTAGCATTATTGATGTTATGATGACAAAGTCTCAAATTTTTTGCCTTGAGACTTTTGTACCAAAAGCGTTTTTGTCTGAGAATGAACGCCATCAAACCCTACCATTTATCCTTCATAAAGTGAAGCTATTCTGAAACAGAACTCAAATGAGGTTGTTTGGTGTTACTATACACAAGACATAGGTTGGAATTGACTGCCATTTTCAATCTCTTTTAATTTCCATTATGCATCTGCATTGTAGCTTCAAAAACATCCCTGTTTGAAGAATACTGTTTAGAGAATTATTAAAAGTTGCTTAAATTTGAGGGGAGGGTCAGCAATATCTTAAATATCTCATCCTTTTGTCGCATCACACTTTTTCCTGTTTCTTTTTCCTACTTGTCATTCAGGCCCCGTTTGTTAACCATTTGATTTTGAAAATTATGCTTGTTTTTGCACAATTTCTCTCCATCTTCTCTACAATGATTTAAACTTAGCTAGGTTTTTGAAAATATAGGTAAAAAGTAGATAAGAAAATATAGAAACCCATAGGTATAAGTAGTATTTTTAGGCTTAATTTTCAAAAACTCAAAAATCAAAAATTAAAAACCAAATGGTTATCAAATGGGTGGAAAACAAAAAACATTTCATGTGTATTCTACATATATTAACAATGGTGTTGCACCGGCTTATGTCATTGACAGTGCTCTTTCTCATAGCGTCCTCTAACTTGTCAATGGCTGCAAACAAGAAGCCCCCAAAAAATAGAAAAACAAGGCCCAAAAAAAGGGGAACCAAACGGACCTCTCGTCGCCTTTAAACATTTTCGTGTGGAGATTCACAACAACTTGCATATGTACTCGTTGGATAGCCGTTGCTACTCGAAAGATGACGATTTAGGGTTGCATGTACTATTCCAAGACGAGCAACAAAATTGGTCGTTTAAAAGGAATTGGCTTGGTACTACGGATTTTCATTGTAGATTGGAGTGGAAAGTAGTGTATTTAGAATTTGATGCATACTTTCTATCCTAATGCTGACTTTTTGCAAAATTATTGTGGCAACTCAACTTGCGTTTGGAGTGCTAGACAAGATGGAGTTTATTTGAACGATCAAGATAGCAAAGCCTGTTTTTTATGATTATTGGGATATGCTAAGATAGGAGGCCTAGAATTGATTGTCTAAGGCCATATAGCATGGGACATATTAGATTACATGTATGTAATCTAATATGTCCCATGCATTTTCATATGATATACATTTTTACTAATATATATTCAGTATAAATTATACTGATAAATATATTGATAATTAACTAAATATTGAAATACTTTTTTAACCTTTAAAAAAACATTCAATTTTTACTTCTAAACTTGTCGAGTTATATCAATTTTCATTATTAAATTGGACCTCAGACTTAGATAAGTATTGCAATTTCTATATTCTGTTCAATTTTTCACTAATTTACTCCCTAATTTTAAGAACAAACAATGAAAAATTCTCAATTAAATTCACTAAGTTCAATAATATAAAGTTTTGCACAAATTTTAGGTTTTATTTATACATAAATTAACCATAGAATAACTTTGCCAAAACTCACGCATGTTTTGAAAGTTTTTTTGCTTCCAATGTCATTTTTCTTTAAAATCCTATCAATGTAAGAATTAAACTCTTAAACTACGATAAATGTAAAAATAAACTATCAAACTATGAGAAATGTAAAAATTGGATCTATTTTACTCAATTTGTTCACACTACAGTAGTCTCTCCCTCTCTCCCTCTCCCTCCATCCAATCACACATTCTCTCTCTTAGTTATTGGTTTCAGTTTAATTGAATTGAATTTTTTCTTCCTTTCCTTTGTTTTGGGCCAGCACCGTCATTAGCCATCATAATTCTCTCTGTTTTATTGGAGAGAAGAGTGGAGGTGAAGGTTCCATATAAAGTAGAACATATGTAGCAGTTGAAATTTTTTTAATGCAAATGTTGGAGAAATTCGAATTATTGCTGCTAGAAATGTCCACGAGGCGGGGATGAGGAAGGCTTTCCCGTCACCATCCCTAGCACCTATTTCAATCCCCATCCTGCAAAATTTTCTATTTATTTTTGCGGAGATCGAAGCAGGGATTTCCCGCGGAGAATTCTAAGGGATCGAGTTTCCCGCATGGAATTTTTCTCTGTTTCTTTTTTTTTTTCTTTTTTATTTATTCTCAACCATAATAGCAATTCTTTCCAACGACTTCTAAATGAATAATCTGTAACGGCCGGTATGTTTGGGAGGTTTTAATCTTTATTGTTGGACTATCTAAATTAATTTTGGATTAAATTGAGGTTTAGAGAAGAGAAGAAGGGCAAAATTGGAAGAAGAAAGTTGGTCAAAGGGCATTTTGTAATTTTTTTTTTAGAAAAAAAAAATCTTCTCATTCTTATCTTCTCCACCTCCTTCCTCTTTTCCTATCTTCTCCCTACCTCTCCCGAAAATCTCTCTCTCTCACACCGAAAATCTCTCTCTCTCTCCCGCCGCAAGCAGCATACGGAGCCGCCGAGCTCTCTCCCTCTCGTCGACAGCTCTTCACTGACCAGCCGCACGTCCAGCTCGCGCCTCCATCACAGACGGTACGCCACAACCGCTCGTCGCCGTCCCACCGCCGTGTCGCACGTCTGAGCGCCAGTGTAGTTCGTGTTCGCCTCACGTCTGCCGCCGCAAGCCGACGCTAGCTCCGCCGCCGGTTTTCCGTTTCTCCCTCACTCTCGGGTCTCTGTACAGACAGCAAGGAAGAGGAGCTTTTTGGGTCAAATTTCCTGCAAGCTCAGGATTGTATAGGTTCGTTTGGATCCGATTCATAATGGGTAAGTGTTCTAACAAAGATTAGAAGTAATTTTTGGGTTGTAAGATAGAATTGAAGGGCTAATCTAGAGAATTGAAACTTGCCCATAATATTTTGGATTTTATTCTAGAATGTCCATTGTGATTGAAGGTCGATTTAGAAGAATTTGGAGCAATTAAGCTGCTGTCCAATGGGCTTTGGTCTCGATTTCGGGGTAAGTTTTCCTTGGATGTTATGGATGTTATGGTTATTATCTTAATTGAAGTTAGGAATGAGATTGGAGATAGTTGGCACATGTTTTAGGAGTTTTTGATGTGTTTTAAGGATTGTTTTAAGTGTTTTATATTTACCCATAATACGTTGGACTTTGTACAAGGGTACCCATTATGTTTGGAGGCCGGGTTGTCGAGTTTGGACCAATTTGACTTCAAATTTCAGCAAGTAAGGGTGTTGTTAGGTGAGTTTTAATGGGTAACTTTGTTTCAACATAATTGAGTTCATGGTTGGAGTTTAAAATGACTTGTTAATTATTTTTCAAGACTTTGTTTGGCGTTTCAGGCTCACATACTCGATTTATGGGCAACCTTGAATCTTGGAGTAAAAGGTAAGTGGTCGTTTGGATTTAAGCCCTTCAAATTCCTTTTTGATTGAAATGTAAGCTTGATAGTGTGATAATTGCGATAGCATGCTTGAAAACTATGTTTATGAAGTATGAAATGGTTAAGAGATATGTCTAGAAGTAGCCTTGAGCTAAAACGGCCTAAGTTGTGGTCATAAAGGAATTAGAGGCTTAAAGTTTCGAGTTCATTATGTTAGCGTATGAAATACTTTATGAATGTGTCCAAGGTTGTAACTGGAAGAGTTTGGACATGATTGTGGTGAATTGCGAATAGTCATTCTTGCGTAAATATGGGTATAAGGAAGATGGTGTGATTGGTTAAATTAATATGAATTTTGGTGATGAGTTTAAGGTGACCTAAATGTGTAGTTGTTCTAGTTAAAGGAATTAGGATTGTAAACTAAATATTGATCATTGTGGCCAGTGTTTAGAACCTTAAATTAGCTTATACTTGAGATTCATGAATGGTGATTGTGATTAGCCTGCAAAGTTCATCATCTTAATGTAGTCCCCTAAAAGTGCTTATGCATGAGTTTTTGATTTACTCGAAATGCTTGGAAACACTTAAGTGGTTGGATGAAGTTTAGTTTTTTTTCGAGTTATGGTTGAGCTGACTGAGCGCAGGGTGTTGGGGTGGTTGATTTGGATTGGAGATTGATTTGAAACACCTTAAGGGTGTGTTTGGGGCATGGGTTTGGATTTGGATGGGTTTGGGTTTCAAATCCGAAACCATGTTTGACCCAAGGTGTTTAAAACCCTTGGTTTTGAAACACTACCCCATGGGTTACTACAGTGCAACCCCATGGGTTTGTGCCATGTTTTCCTTTTACATTTATGGCGACCACTTCGACAACAACTCCAATGAAAACTCCGACAACCACCTGACGACCGTCGACAATGACAACTCCGATGACCCTTCCGGCGGCCACTTTGACAACAACTCCGACGACCCTTCCGGCGACCACTTTGACAACAACTCCGACGACCCTTCCGGCGACCACTTTGACAACAACTCTGACGACCACTTTGACAACAACTCTGGTGAAAACTCCAGTGACCACCCAACGACCGCCGACAATGACAACTCCGACGACCACACCGACAACAACTCCGGCGACCACTTCAAGAACAACTCCGGTGAAAACTCCGACAACCACCTGACGACCGTCGACGATGACAACTCCGATGACCCTTCCGGCGGCCACTTTGACAACAACTCCGACGACCCTTCCGGCGATCCGGCGACCACTTTGACAACAACTCCGACGACCACTTTGACAACAACTCCGGTGAAAACTCCAGTGCCCACCCAATGACGGCCGACAATGACAACTCCGACGACCACACCGACAACAACTCCGGCGACCACTTCAAGAACAACTCCGGTGAAAACTCCGACAACCACCTGACGACCGTCGACGATGACAACTCCGACAACCCTTCTGACGACCACTTTGACAACAACTCCGGTGAAAACTCCAGTGACCACCCGACGACCATCGATAATGACAACTCTGACGACTAACACCGACAACAACTCCGGCGACCACTTCAAGAACAACTCCGATGAAAACTCCGATGACCGTCGACGATGACAACTCCGACGACTGCCAACAATGACAACTCCAACGACCACGCCGGTGACCATTCTGGCAATCACTTTGTCAACAACTTCTATGAAAACTCCGACGACCACATCGACGACCCGACCACCACTAACGATTACCTCCAATGATCACCAGATGACAACTTCGGAGACCAGTATGACGACCACCCCTGCGACCCGACTACCCCATTGACCCAACCACCCCCAACAACTTGACTTGCTCGCAACCACCGCCAATGAGTTTCAAAATGCTGTGTAAAATAGAGTTTCTAATATCTTAATTTCTAAAATAGAATTCGAATTTTATAACTCATTTATCCTTGAAATAGGTTTCAAAATACAATGCAAAAGTTTTTTTAGATTCCCTAATTTCTTAAATACACCTCCAATATTTTAAATTCTAAAATAGAGTTCCAAAAATAGGTTTCTGAATATTTTGCAAAATAAAGTTTTAAATTCCATAGTTTTGTAGATAGATTTCTAATTTTTTAATTTCTAAAATAGGGTTTAAAAAATAGGTTTCTGAATACTTTGTAAAATAGAGTTTTAGATTCTCTAAATTATTAAATAACCTTTCAATTTTTTAATTTCTAAAATAGAGTGCCAAAAACAAAAATAGTTTTTTGAGTAATTTGTGAAATAGAGTTTTAAATTTCTTAATTTCTTAAATAGACTTCTAATTTTTTAATTTCTAAAATAGAGTTCCCAAAATAAGTTTTTGAATACTTTATGAAATAGAGTTTTAAATTCTCTAATTTCTTAAATAGACTTCTTATTTTTTAATTTCAAAAATAGAGTTCCAATTTTGTAACCAATTCATGTTATACAATGACTTCTACAATTCGCAAAACATCCACTAAAAAATAAGAGAACAAAACAGCTATAGGAAAACCTGCACAAACCCAGGATTCAGAACACTGCACCCCAAACACAGTTTTCTGATTCCCAGGCTTCAGAACACTGCACCCCAAACACAGCTTTCTGATTCCCAGGCTTCAGAAACCCCCAAAACAAACCCCCCAGGCTTCTGATTCCCAGACTTCTGATTCCGAACCTGTGCCCCAAACAGCCCCTAAGGGTTTTCAGTGGACAGGGTCATGGTTAGTGCTTCGTGTGTTTATAATGAACTGACTGAGAGCAAGGCGTTGTAGTGGTTGGTTTGGGCTAAAGACTGATCTAGAACATCTTAAGGGTTTCAGTGGGCAGGGCTGTGGTTAGTGCTGCAGGTGTTTAGAATGAGCAGATGATTGGGCATGTTTAACGTATTTCAGTTGGGCCCGAATGTGAGTAGAGGGTTACTGGTCGTCCTGATTTCTAGAGTGGTTATGGAACTGAATTCTGGATTAAAAGGGATGGAGGGCTATGTGCTGCTAGCACATGTATGTGCTTGTGAACTACGGGCCAGGTTGTGAATGTGGTTCGGAAATAACAAATGAATTTGGTATGGTAGATTACCCTAGAGATTCCAAAAGTAGTGCGAAAATGCAAGGAGCTTGATAAATTAGAGCCACTTGTCCTTATGTCTCTCCTGGGCGAGTCTGTAACTCTAAGTTGACTAGACGTGATGAGAGTGAGGGATTGTGTTCCTTCACTGTGGTGCTAGCTTAGGGGTGATTCCCCATTATGTTGAGCGTAAGGATTGCGATCCTTATGGCCTGTGTGCTAGCTCATGTGTAATTCCCCATTATGTTGAGCGTAAGGATTGCGATCCTTATGGCCTGTGGTGCTAGCTTAGGGGTGATTCCCCATTATGTTGAGCATAAGGGATGCGTCCCTTATTGCCTGTATGCTAGCATCGAGGGGTGGTGTTCTATTGTATGTAGGCGTGAGAGTTACTTTCTTTCACGGCCTTAGTTAACCTAAGTTACATGGCTCGTTGGTAGTGCTCGAGACAATGCCATACCGGGATGGACTCATGTAGGGTGTGCGAGTGGTAGTTGGATGGTTGATAAGTTGAGATTAAGAAGCAGATGTCACTACTACAAATTTAACTTTTAATGACAGTCAAAAAATATTCATGGATAGAAATAATGACGGAAAGAAGAAAAAACACGCGAAATTTTAAAAAAACAAAAATTTTGAGTTACAATGTCGGTCATTGACCATTCTTCCCTTTATGTCCGTCATTGACTGAAATTATATGCTCTATATAAAAATTAATATTTTTTACGTTCATACATTTTTACATTTTACTTCATCTTTTTGACCGACAACTCTTTTCTTCTCTCTAAGCTCTCTCTTCTCGCATGGCTGTGTGTCTGTTTACCATCGTCGTTGTGTTGTTGTAGATCCTTCCGCCGCTTCGCAGTGGGTCTGTTTGGGTGGAGGTTGTGTTAGTTGTGGGTCTGTTTACGCCGCTATGCGTTTGTTCGCGTGGAGGTCGTTTTCGTAGGTTTGTCGTGTTGTAGTTGTGTTCGTCGTCATCTGCCATTTGTCATGGAAGACGTTGGTAGCAGATCTGAAGTCGTGGTAGTTGTTCGTCATTGTAGGTAGCAGATCTAAAGTCAAGGTGGTTGTTCGTTGGTCATGGGTAGCAGATCTAAAGTCGCGATAGTTGTTTGTTGGCCAGATCTTCTCAGATCTACTTCAATTTTCAGATCTGAAGCCATGGGTAGTAGATATGAAGTCGTGGGTAGCAGATTTGATAACCATAACAACATTAAAGTTCGAGTGAGGTGGTACTATCGGCCAGAGGAGTCGATTGGGGGCCAGAGGCAGTTCCATGGAACTAAGGAGCTATTCTTGTCGAACCACTAAGACGTGCAGAGTGCTCACAAGTCACACCATTGAAGGGAAGTGCATTGTTCATTCATTTAAGAACTACACTAAGCTTGAGAATGTTGGTGCTGAGGATTATTATTGTAGATTTGAGTACAAGGCTGCTACTGGAGCTTTCATGCTAGAGCGAGTTGCTGTGTGAGTTTTCACTTTTTGTGTTGACTAATGTGTATTATGGTGCAAATTGCTGGAATGGGTTTTGGAATTTTTTTTTTTTTTTTCTTCTTGCAGCTATTGCAAATGGAGATGCCTTATAATCCAGACGACCTTATGGTGCAGTGCGAGGGCTGTAAGGACTAGTTAATGCCCATATTAATTTTGGGAATTAATGTTTACTTTTATATATTGAATCGCTGATTTCTTTGGTGTATTTGCACTTTCCAGAGTGAAATTATATATGTGTATGTATGAGAAACTTCACTAATGTTAGTATTGTTTCCTCCAACAGGGTGTTAAGATTATTTTTAAAGTTCTTTTGTCTCTTCTAAACTACTGCCATAAAATTTGGTGAGTAAATGAGTTGCTTCACATAGATTCAAATACCAAATATGCATTGTTGTTCTTTTTTTAGGTCGTATATAGTGTTGTTTGGTGTTAATATATTGTTATGTGCAATCATCTGAAAGAAAATGATATGCTAATCAATTTTTGACAGAAAAGAAAATGACAATCAACTTAATGTGCAGAAAAATAAAGACAACTAAGTCTTTAACTGAGCTTATTGGGCAGCCTGTACCCATGCCCTATTAGTCATTTGGTAAGTGTTCATGTTGTCCTGATATTTATGCAGTTAGCTTTTTAATTTGTTCAACATACAGAAAATTCAATTTATATAGAATAGAAGAGTCCGAGAATTGGTGCATGATTTGTACACATTTTTTTCTCTAGTTTTTGCAACATTAGGTTAATGATTTGATCATATACCTTTTACAAAAAAAAATAGAATTTGAATTGAAATTGATATTTTTACACTTGACTTTCTATTTTCTTATCGAGTTTTTGGTACTTCGAGGGATAAGAATGACATTATTCAATATTACTAAAACTTAAAACCGAATTCAGACCTAAGTGAACTGATACTAGCTAATTGCTTGCCCCTAATCACTTTATTCACAGGAAATCATGTGCATTCACTGAGAATTGATGCTATAATTTATCATTTAATTCTCTCTAACTAGATTATATTCTCATGAGTAATTTATGTCAATGAATGAAGAGGGAGGCTAAATGACCATAATGACTTCTTGACATGTACATGTTGTGTTTGCTCAATAGTTCTAATCACTTTATGTTTCCATGTTGTTATCCTTCTAGTCTTCATGATCTTGTGATTAATGATGCATTTGTGAGAGGTGAAACCTGGTATCTATGTCAGCTACAAGGATGGTGTGGTTGCTGAGTGGAAGAAAGTAAAGGGTGAAATGTGTCTTTCGTCATGTAAGCAATTTCGTTATCTATTATCTTTCTTGTCTTCTCTATTATAGGATTGTCAATATCACAAACTTCTTATGAACATTGGTTTTGTTTTTTTAAGTCTTTCTTTTTTCGTGTCATGTTTGGTATCCTTTGTAAAAGATTTGTGATTAGAATATATTCTGAGTATTGAGTTTTTAGTCATTTTTGGACTTTATAAAGAGATGGGGTAGGGGAGTTTGAAGTTTGACGTTTAAATTACTTGTGTTATTTGACTGGTAGAGGTGTCATTACCAGGAAATTTGGAGTGCAGTGTGCTTTCAATGCTTCCTTGTGAACTTTTGCGATTTTCACTATTTTGATATATTCTTATTTTATCTTCAACAATTGGCATTGGGCTCTTTTGGCCCTCATATAGCACTATTGAATGATGAGAGAGAACGAGGAATCAACTAGAGAGAGTGAGAGACACACTGTGATTTCTGTAAGTTATATTTATTAGAGAGAGTGAGCTTACTGCTTGCTGCTATGTGAGTGTTTTAGGGTGCTTGTTGTTTGGTGTGTCTATGAATGGCCCTATCGTGGATGCATGACTAAATATTGAACTTCTCTAATCTACATTTGGTCATATAAAATCATTGTATAAAGTTGTAGTAAAAGGCATTGTTATCCACCAATTTAGTTTTTCATTTTTTTTGACAATGTGATTTTGAAGAAATTACTTGAGTTGGTTTTTTCCATGGGTTCATTTGCGCTAGGTTGAAGATTTATTACTTGTTAGTGTTTTGAATGTTGCAAATGTGAATTCTTGTGAGTTCTGGTGTATTTTAGATTTGTTATAGGAAGGAAAATATTAGGCTTGTTACAAACTAATCATTTTTTCTGTTTTGGGATTGAAAGTCATTTTTTCTTCTGCAGTTTTGAGTTCATTTTTGTTCTTTTATTGAAAAGTTCGAGAAGGCTTGCAATGCACTAGATCTACTTTTTCAGGTGAGTTTACCAACTATAAAATTTTTCTAAAAGTTTGTTCTCTTTGTTAAAATCTCATTTTAGTACAAAGACCTCTGTATTCCCTTCCTTTCTTTGCCTAGTGTTTCAAGGATGTGCAATATACCATTATATTATGTTCACTTCCTAATGCTAGTAGATTATGATATTATATATTTAACTTTCATTGTAGCTTAAGCTTTTAGTAAGATTTTGGTTCAATTCACATATGATGAGCTACGATTTGTTTATACATCCTTCTGATGATCATTTTTCAGTACTCTGGTCAAGCAGGCAGTGATGGTTGTAAGAGCCTTGAGAAATGGTTTTAGATTTTTTGCAACTTCCTTCATGCGAGTGAGTGCCTTTTAACAATGATGCAAAATTTTTCATTTCATATTCTCCACTTTTATTTCCATGCTTGTTTGTCTCAAATTATTTATTTTGCCAGATGCTAGTTGTAAAAGAGATTATTTTCTAAGTTTTTTCCTTGTATTTTTTTTTTGTTTTGGTGACTAATGAGTGCCTTTTTTTATTGTTCCAGATACTTATTCATACTAAGGAACACCTTTCACCCAGTCGAGTTGCCACGCCTCTCACCGCTCCACCACTTCAGTTGGTTGGTCTTAAGTTCAAGTTGAAAGGTTTTAGGCTTATGTTTACTTTGCTTAGCAATTTTGCTTCTCTTTGTAAGTTGGATTTTTTTTCAATTGGGGGAGGGGGAGTTGAAAAGTTTAGGAGAGCATAGTTCTTTATTTTTTTTCTTATATATTTAGGGGACTTGAAGAAGTGTTATAATATTAATGCTTTTATGGTCTACTTGATATATATGTTTTATAGGTTGAAGCAAGTGAGGAATTTTCTAATGTCATTACAAGTGCACATATGCCAACAGATATTCAATCCATTCTCTCTATATCTTCTCTATTAGTATGTACCTTTTCTATATCTATTTAATGAGCATTTAACAAGTAATTTTGTTATTTATTTAACTATACATCTATTGTTGTGATGGAGTCAATGTGTTTGTAACGACCGGCACTTTCAGGTATTAATTAAGACTTTAATTTTGAATTTTAAATTTATAGTAAGGTTAATTTTATGCTTAAGGTTGTATTGAATTTAATTTTGAGGATTAGCAAAATTGAAATTGGAGAATTTGAGGGTAATTTGGGAAGATTTGAGGGAAAAATAGGATTTATTTAGTTTGGGGGCATTCTTGTAATTCAAGGGACTTTTAGCCAAGCCCAAGCCAAGAGAAGCCTAGCCCACAATTATCCCTCTCTATTACTTTATTATGCACGCAGCCCTAGGTCAGCCAAGCTCTTCAAGCAACTCCCAAGCCAGCCATCATCTTCATCTTCTTCATCTCTTTTTCCTTCCTCTTTGTGATTTTCGACAGCCCCTTTTGCAGAGAAGGATTTGTTTTTTCCAGCAACTTGCATCCACCTCAGATCCACCGTTGCCCGCCGCCGCCCCCGTGACGTCAGACCGAACCGCCGTCGCGTAGATCGTCGAACCGCCGCGCACCGCTCGAACCGCGAGCATCAGATCGCCGCTACGACTGTCGCACGGGTCCGAACCACGCCCAGATCGCCTGCCGTCACACGCCGTTGTTGACCCACGAACGAACGCCGTCGAGCCGCCGACCACACGCCGATCAACCCCGAACACCGCCGCCCTTGCAGATCCGCGATTCAGATCTGTGTACAGCAGGATTGCTCTGTTTTTCTGGGCTGTTTTTCTGGCAAATTTTGACACTGTACAACCCGATTTGCCTCTGTTTTCGCATGGGTAAGAGTTTCGTATTTCCCTCCTATGATTTTCATATTGGAATTTTGGTTTTGGGAATTGATGTGGAAGTTTGGAGATTTACCCATTAATTTCTGGACTCTAAATTGGAATACCCATTGTAGGAGGAGGTTGATTTGTCAAAAAAAAAATTGAATCAAACCATCGACTATTCGACAAGTACGGTTCTGTTTTGGGCTCGACATTGGGGTAAAACTCTTATTCTAAAATCAAGAAAAATCATTGAGTTTATGCTAGACTTCAATTTTAGAATTTGGATGGTGTTGGAAAAATTATTATCTTATGATTCTTTTACGAAGTTGGGAATTTATTATGAATTTTAGGAATTTATCTCTAACCTTAGGAATGGTTGATTAGGCCCCCAAATCGTTTGATCGAGGTTCAAGGCAGTAGAATTTTGGGTGATTTAAGGATTCTTTTCTTGAGCCTAGCCAAGGTAAGGGACTTTATGCCGGTATGCTTAAATGCAAATCGGGAACTGAATTGAAAAATTACTTTTGAAATAAAAAGAATTTTATAAATGTTTAACTATGATTGTTGATGAATTTTAAAATGCTATGTAGGAAAAATAATTCTCACATGTATGCCAAATGCTCTTACAAATGTGATGCATGATTTATGATTTATGATGATTAATGTGAGAATGTTTCTATATGTTGCATCATTGAATGAAAATGAAAGATGTTTTGGGACCTCATGCATACATGTGTTTTCATGATAAAATGATTTCGAAGGCTGTGGCAATTACCCTCCTAAAGTTATTGATGTACATCTATATGACAAGGAGCCTTACGAGGCTATATGAAAAGGAGCCTTACGAGGCTGTATGAAAAGGAACCTTACGAGGTTATATGAAAGGCAAGGTTAGGTTGGGTTTAATTGTCCACATTAAAAGCCGAAGGAAAATTTTTAAGGAAACGTTTCCGCTATGAAAGGAAGTTAGGTCCCATCAAAGGAAAGAATGAAAATTGTTTTCGAAAACTCATTATGTGTGTGTATGCATATCCTGACCCGGTAGTGAGGTCACTTACTGGGTATTGTAAAATACTCACCCTTTTCAAAAATATTTTTCTTTTCAGGTAAAGGCAAGGGCATCATGGGCGAATGACTTGGTAGTTGCTGCAGAGGCCATGGGTGACGTAGAAAAATTTTGCTTCCGCAAACTCTTATAGGCTAGCATTTTATTTATTTATTTTTTTTTTATGACCTTTTAATTGTTGAGTCCTACAAATTATTTTTGATTTTAAATGTTTTGATTTATTCTTATGTTTTGAAATAAAGGGATCCCGAGCTAAAGTTTTTGATTGATTAATAAGTTATTGAATCGATTTGTGTCTTTATTAAAGATTTCTGAAATTATAGTAGAATGTATGTGGTAGCGTCCCTAGGAAGTCTACATTTATAAGTAGGGTCGTTACAGTGTTATTGTTATTGAATATTTTCTACTGTTGTTTGAATTGCAACTGATGTTGTGCGATAAGTTGTTATCCTGATCCATGAATTAACTTTTCTTACTGTGCAATTTTAAACTCATCGTTGTAATAGATTATGTATTGTCAACTTTAAACATAATGGATCAACTTTACTTGCATTTGAAACTTGAGAATATCACTTTAATAAAGGTTGTTTATTACTGCATTTCCTTTTGATTGGGTATGTGTTTGTTTGCCATAGAAATTTGTCTTGAAGTAAGTTACAGTTGAAGGATGAAATTGTCATAGGAGATAACTTGCAATTTTTACTAAATATTTTTCTATCTTAGCTTCCAGAGTACTTATGAAATTTGAAGGGTTGGTTTTACTTTGTTTGATGTGTTTCTTATTGTTTGTTTTTATACTTAGATGGGAGTTTGTGTTAATTAGCTATGCTTTCAGTTAAAATTGTAGAGTTTGTAGGGTCCTAAAAATAATCTCAACTAAGCTTGTTTTTTCATGTTTATGTAAGGTTTGTGTTGCAATTTGTTCAATTTTCTAATATGTTGTGGAACTTGTTACAGATATGGGGTATTAGGTGAGAAGTTGGCGTGATCAAACTACTCGAAGGGGGAGATTTTGAACGAAGCCTTAGATGGATATCAACTCAAGTCGAATTTTCTCGTTCGATTCATCGAGTTTCTCATTTGAATCGGCTTCAAACTTCAGTTTATTATGACTAATTTCACATTTATTATTCTTAATGTTGTTGTCGGGGTTCTCATGTTTAATATACATAAGAACAATCAAAGACGAAGTGTATTTATATATATTACATTTTATTAATTAAAGTTATATTTGTTGAGTTGATTGCTATGTAAAAATATTATTGAGATTTTATTTCGGGCATAGGTCGAGAAAGAAAAATATTGTTGGACAACCAACAATTTTTTTTTATTAAATTATTAAGAAAAAGATGACGAACATTGACTGTCATTAAAACATTCAAAACAGACATTTAATGACAGACATTGACTTTTAATGACATACATTGCCCGTCATTAAAAGTTGTCCGTCATTATAGGCTACAATGACGGACAACTTTTAATGACGGGCAATGCCCGTCATTAAAAATCATCCGTCATTGTAGCCTACGATGACACTCGAAAAGATGACTGACACATGTCCGTCATCGTTTCCCTTTAATGACGGGCATTGCCCGTCATTAAAAGCCAAATTTGTACTAGTGTGTACGTGCCAGGACAACTTTTGTGTTGATGAGGCTAGCATAAGGGCGTTATCCCCAGAGATTTGTGACGAGCATAAGGGTTGCGATCCTTATTGCCGTGGGTGCTAGCATAGGGGCGAGCACCCTAGAGATTTATGTTGAGCGTAGGGAATGCGTTCCCTAGCGCCTGTGAGCTAGCTTAGGGGTGATTCCCCACTGTGTTGAGCATATGGATGCGTTTCCTATTGCCGTGTGTTAGCTGAGAGATGATTCCCCAGTATGTTGAGCGTAGTGATGCGTTCCCTAGTGCCTGTGTGCTAGCTTAGGGGTGATTCTCCATTATGTTGAGCGTAGGGAATGCGTTCCCTAGCGCCTGTGTGCTAGCCTAGGGGTGATTTATCTATTGAGATGAGTGTGAATGTTATAGACCTTCACAGGTTTGGGTTCTAGGTTACAGGACTCGCAGGTATGATACGAAGTTAGGGTCAGGTAGTAGTGAATGTTGTGGAAAGTTAAGTGAACTCTTAAAATAATTGAAGGAAGTAATTGGAATCTAAGCACGAGTGTGAGTAAGAGCTTGATATGGTTTCTTTAAAAGTTGGACCCTTAAGTGGGCTACTTACTGAGTATGTTTATACTCATCCTTGCTATTTGTTTGTTTTGCAGATTGTGCACATTTTTTAGGTGGATGACGCAGGTGACGACTAGACGAGACTATGGAGACTCCGCCAAATTTCTTTTCCATGTTTAGCCTTTAGTTTTGTTTCTTTGTTCTTTGATGTAGTGTGATGCGAGCTTGTCGAGGGCTCGTCAAATTAAAATTTATAAACCGATCCTAAGCTACTTGTAGCATTGAGTGGACCGGGTCGATCTCAGGGAATCGAATATTAATTTCTTAAGTTAAATTTGCAAATGAGAAAGCAATTAAAAAGGGGGGGTTTTGGAAAATATTTTCAAACTAAATGGAAATAAAAATTGACAAAAATAAAACAATTGCTGAAAAGGATAAAAATCAACTCTTACCAAGTTCCAGTTCAGAGGTGCAGTTATATTCAATTGCAAACATTGATCATAGGCATTCAAAATATTTAATCTTAACCATGCAAGTACTCGGTCAACTTATTAGAAACCCCAAAAAGTGCAAATTCCCTAAAATCATTAACTCTAACGAACGTCAAGTTAACGCTAATTACCTAAACAAATCTTTACGAAACCGCTTCAATTTATTTAGATAAAGGCATTACGAACTTTGGAACGACCAAGACAACCAATCAGGTAAAACAACTTTCACCTAATTAAGAAGCTTCTTTAATTCCTAGAATTAAACATGCAAGCCATGTAATATGGAAACCCACAAAACATACACATGTGATAATCCTAATGCTACCGGTTCATTCAACATGACAATTACGGATCATGATCGTGATTAGCAATAAAGCATGTAAAGGGATTAAGGCGTCAATTTAATCAAAATACATACTTATAAAATTAACACGGGAATTAAAGAACACTTGCAATTGAAAGAAAACTAAGTTAAGGTTCAAGCCTCACAATATTGCAATTGATTACAACCAACCTTTGAACTGGAAACGTAGAATCTAGCTGAGCATCTCCATAGAAAACATCGAGTTCAAACAAGCTCGATTCGACATCAAGGTTTGATGAAAAAAAAAACTCCTAATCTATCCTAAACTACTGAAAAACAGAGAGGAGAAAGCCTAAATTGGTCTCATGACGGCTGAAAATTGGAGACAAATGACCTAGAGGATGAAAAAGTCTATATATAGGAATCGACGGAGCGTCTAGACGCTCTGGACAGCGTCTAGACGCTCCCAGCGTCACAGGGGCTCTCCGCAGCGTCGAGGGAGGCTTCAGGGAACTGCCGATAGCGTCTAGACGCTTTGGACATCGTCTAGACGCTACCCAGCGCGCAGCACTGCTATTTTTGCTCTAACTTTTCGTTCAGGTGTCCGAATGACCTCCAGTTTGATGCGTTGGAATCGTGATTCAACGTAGAATCTCTCGGAACGTGCCTTATGCTCAAATCCCTACAAAATGATCAATTAATTACATCAAAACCTCCAATCTAACATGATTTAAGTATGAAAATATAGAATTATGTTGGTTCTATCATAGTGTGTTGGTTGTAAAATCTAAATATTCTTTAGTTATCGTGTATTTGATTATAGTTTCTTAGAATCCTGTGTTTGATGTTGAAACTCAGCATATTTGTTGTAGTTTGTTGGATGCTGAGCATTTTATCTGAGTTATAGAAGTGTTTTTCATTTTTATTAGGTTGTTGTAAAATTTTGGTTTCTTGTAGTTACGCCGTCATGCTGCCGAAATTTCGGGCATGAACGAGGTAACTAGGCGTGCTTCCGCGTTTAGAAAGTCGTAGGAATTCGGGTTGTTACATAATCTCTAATATAATTTCTATTTAAAAAAAAAGGTTATAAAATTTTCAAATAAAAACAATAATATACCATAAGTAAAAATATTATAATGTTGAAACAATTTAATTTCTAAAAATTCAAATTTCAATATTACAACATAGTCTTTCACTTTTTTTTTAAATAAAAAAATCGTCCAACTAATTCTTACTATAGTTTTTTTTTTTAATTTTCTATTTATAGCTAATAATATATATATATATATATATATATATATATATATATATATATATATATATATATATATATATATATATATATATATATATATATATATATATATATGTATGTATGTATGTATGTATGTATGTATGTATGTATGTATGTATGTATGTACTAACCAATCGGGGCGGGTAGAGAATTGGGGTAGGGTCTGGGTCGGGGCCGGGGACGTCCCTGTCCCCGTTTAGCCAACCGAAAGAAAACTCTCCCCACTCCCTCCCCATGCTCCATGTAATCGGGGATTTCCTGCCCCGTTTGGGAGGGTTCCCACGAAGCCCCGACCTTGCGGGTTAAATGGACATCTCTAAGTACTACTGCCGAAACTTGATGAATGCAGTCTCCTTCGCCTGCTAATCTTAAAACAAAAGCTCTCTTACCACATTTGTCTAACCATCCTTGTAAAAAGGGGAAACATAGTTTAGCTAGCAAGGGATAGAGAAAATGTGTTGAGCATTTTAACAAACAAGAGATAAATTTATAACAAGTACTGACTTGAATTTTACAATAGAATGGGAGCCCATGAAATATGGAAGTAATATACCAATAGTTACCCCTGATAAATTTAATATGGAAGTGATACACCAATAGTTATGCCGGCGAAGGAGATTGCATTCATCAATTTTAGGGAGGTGAAGGTTCATCAACATCTATGGTTCATTTCTTTATGTAAATGACGGTGATGTCCCAAAAAAAAGGGAATGGGTGATTGGAGGGAGGGGAGAGGGAGAAAGTACAGAGAGTGAATGAGGAGAGAGAGAAATTTAGTAAAGTGGATCCAATTTTACATTTATGATAGTTTGTGGGTTTAATGTTTACAATTGAAAGTTTAGGGGTCACATTTTTACACTTTTGAAAGTTTGAGGGTTTAATTTTTACACTTTGAAAGTTTACGGGTGCAATTGTTAGAAAACAACCATACAACTTCATGGATGATTTTTGCAATTTGCTCTATAATTATATATATATATATTATATTTTGTACATTTAAACAAGAAAATTTTTTACTGTTTTTTTTTTCTTAGAATGTATTTTTATAATTCTGATATCTTAGTTTTTAGTTAATAAAAATTGTAAATAGGCAATAAACTAATAAAAATTTTGCAAAAAAAAAGTATTAAAAGAATATATATGACATCAGTAATTTTATCAACTTAAAGTAATAATAAGATGTATAAATCTAATAAAATTTACTTAAAAAATTTTAAAACATATTTTTTTTTCAAGAAATTAATGAAATAAGTAATATTCAATAAGCTAATCTATGGGTCAACCCAAGCTCAGCACTAACTTTGGTCCAATGAGCCAAATCCAATTGTTGGGTCATTGGCTTGACTATAGAAGGTTGTGCTAGCCCAACCTAGGCCTGCTAGGGCATGACCCTACAATTTTTAAGACCGAGTCAGACCAATAAAGAGGGTGAATGACAACCTATGATATTACGTGGTTCTGAATTGAGAGGATTTGCATTTGATTGAGCTTGTGAGCACATTTGAATTGACTGTAGGTTGAAATTTAATTATTTGTAGTCTCTTACACCATTAAAGTACATAGTTTAGCTAACTTAATTTTTGAAGGTTTAGGGTTGAATTATATGAACCAACATTTGTTTGGACTTTAAAAGGCTTTAGGGACTTGTTAGAAGCTTAAATGAGACTTGATATTAAGTAATATTTCACTTAGGAAGAACTTGGTGTTTAATTGCCTTACATATGTTATGGTTACTATTTATTACATCTTTATGTTATTAAAAAAATCTGTAACTCTCTGAAGAACAGAAAGAGCTACTTCTGTTGTGATCAACTACGGCCTCCTTTGAGTAATTTGAATTCGCATGCTTGACTAGTAGACAGATGACAAACTACCATGGGTAAGGGCCCTACAATGGATGTGTGAAAGCTAATGTCTAGCTCCTAATAAAGAAAGATTATAGTTTGAATGTGTTTAATTCTAAATAGAGGCACTTAAGTAGCATATTAATCTCTTGAATGCAAGGTGACCTACATATAAGAATTTGAAACAAAGTAGGGGTAAATGAGTTGAGGTTTATACAAAACTGTTTTGGGTTGATAAAGACTAAATTAGAAAGATTATGTACACACACATTAGGGATATTAAAAAATAAAATGAAATCTTCTCCATGGTTGAATATGGTCACTCTGCTTACTCTGTGTGATCCATCATATATTTAGAACATATGAGGGTGGAGTTATATTTTATTCATGTAGCACTAGGGGTTTGAAAACCTCCTTACTCTTTTGCTTAAGGACTAGCAAAGATAGGGACAAGAACAAATCTTATGAATAATTATACAACATTTTAGTTAGCTCATTGAAAACAACTTATGATAGTCATCCAAAATAACACAAAACAATTGACATAGTCAGCTACTTCCATTTTTAGCATTGATTTACAACTTTTCATAAACCGCAGCCATTAATCCCAAACTCCCTCCATTTCTCAGCTTTCACAAAGCAAACAAACATACAATATAAATAAATAGACACCCAATCCGATCCAACCTCATGCATACATCCAACACAAATAAACATACTCAAATCCTTTCTTCTACATATATTAACAATGGCGTTGCATCGGCTTATGTTATTGCTGGTGCTCTTTCTCGCAGCATCCTTTAACTTGTCAATGGCCGCAAACAAGAAGTTCCCAAAAAATAAAAATACAAGGCCCAAACAACCGGAACCAAACGAACCTCTCGTCCCCTTTGAACATTTTCGTGTGGAGATTCACAACGACTTGAATATGTACTTGTTGGATAGCCATTGCTACTCAAAAGATGACGATTTAGGGTTGCATGTACTATTCCCAGATGAGCAACAAAATTGGTCGTTTAAAGGGAATTGGTTTGGCACTACGGACTTTCATTGTAGATTGGAATGGGAAGTAGGGTATTTAGAATTTGATGCTTTCTATCCTAATGCTGACTTTTTGCAAAATTACTGTGGCAACTCAACTTGCGTTTGGAGTGCTAGACAAGATGGAGTTTATTTGAACGATCAAGATAGCAAGCCTGTTTTTTATGATTATTGGGATATGCTAAGATAGGAGGACTAGAATTGATTGTCTAAGGCCATGTAATCTAATATGTCCCATGCATTTACATATGATATGCATTTTTTTTTTTTGAGTACAATAGGGGTTGAGGGGATTTGAACCACAGACCTCGTGGTCGTTAACACATTCAATATGCCAGTTGAGCTGTGCTCTCTTTGGCATATGATATGCATTTTTATTAATATATATTCAATATAAATTATACTGATAAATATATTGATAATTAACTAAGTATTGAATTAACTTTTTTAACCATTAAAAAAAATTCAATTTTTACTTTTAAACTTGTCGAGTTATATCAATTTTGATTATTAAATTGGACCTCAGACTTAGATAAGTATTGCAATTTCTAACTTCTGTTTAATTTTTCACTAATTTACTCCCCTAGTTTTAAGAACAAACAATGAAAAAATCTCAATTAAATTCACGAAGTTCGATAATATAAAGTTTTGCACAAATTTTAGCTTTTATTTATACCTAAATTAACCATGGAATAACGTTGCCAAAACTCACACATGTTTTGAAAAAAAAATTGCTTCCAATGCCATTTTTCTTTAAAATCGTATCAATGTAAAAATTAAACTCTTAAACTACGATAAATGTAAAAATAAACTCTCGAACTATGAGAAATGTAAAAATTGGATCCATTTTACTCAATTTATTTGTCTCTCTTCATTCACTCTCTGTAGTTTCTTCCTCTCTCCCTCTCCCTCCATCCAATCATACATACTCTCTCTTAGTTATTGGTTTCAGTATAATTGAATTGAATTTTTTCTTCCTTCCCTTTGTTGTGGGCCATCACCGTCATTAGCCATCATAATTCTCTCTGTGTTTTATTGGAGAGAGGAGAGGAGGTGAAGGTTCCATATAAAGTAGAACATATATAGCAGTTGAAAATTTTTTTTATGCAAATGTTGGAGAAATTCGAATTAGTGCTACTGCCGAAAATTGTTGAATGCAGTCTCCTTTGCCTGCTAATCTTAAAACAAAAGCTCTCTTACCACACTTGTCTGACCATCCTTGTAAAAATGGGAAACATAGTTTAGCTAGCAAGGGATAGAGAAGATGTGTTGAGCATTTGAACAAACGAGAGATAAATTTAAACACCAGTACTGATTTGAATTTTACAATAGAATAGGTAGCCAATGAAATATGAAAGTGACACATAAATAGTTTGTTGGGATTTATGCCTTAAAGCCTCGTAATTAATGATTTATTTAATAATTAATAATAATTTTGATTATTTTATGTACAATATAATATTATCCATCATATGAAAAATCTAAAGTTATTAGTGTAATCTTGAACAATATGTGGTTGACATACAGTAGGATCATATTCAAGAAATAACTTAAAGGGTCATAGTATATGGATAAGGTTGGATGCCTTATCTTGGTAACATTATTGATACGACTCACTTTGTAATAGTTACAAATGATTTGATCCAAATTGTTCATGTGTTGACATGTGAGTGGGAGTATTTTATACAATGAGTTTGTATAAGACTGAACCAAAAAATATTTAATCTCTCTTTATAAATTCGTTAATTTAGAATATTAATATTTCATGAGGATAATCATATGTGACTCGATCTTAATCTTGAGTGAGTTATGAACTCTTACCTATGAGGGCTTGTTCTTTGATTTGCATGGATGAGAGTGGCTTTTGTACCTGATTCAATAAGCCTACCATTTTGGGGACTTGACCAAATAAGGAGCTGGGAATATAATTTTACAAGATGGAATTCACTCATTCCCATATAGGGTAAGTAGATGAGTAGTTCCCTTAACTGCTAATTTTGGGACTTGAACAATGGGGTCCCACCCTCTCACTAGCCAGAAAGGGACTTAGTTTATGGTTGAATCATAACAAAAATTGTTCATTAGAGAAACAGGGGTACTTAAGGTACAAGATGTAATTACAGAGGTAAAACGGACTTTTGATCAAACTATAATTACGAACAACTCATGAAGGATCGACTTGCATGTAGTGGTTATATCCATGGACATAACTTATCTTACTGTGCATAAGAGTGCAACTCTAAGTCTATAATAGAGTGACATAGAGTTAATGAATTAAAATTAATTGATTAAAGAGTTTAATTAATTAATTTTGTATCATTAGAGCTTATAATCTGTAAGTCCATAAGATCCCCTTGCTAGCTCATATGAACAAATAGGGATCAATTTCGTTGAGAGAAAATTTTGAAATGTTCAAATTAAGATTTAATATATTTGAAAACATATTTATTGTATATGATACATTAAATATCAAAGAAATTATTAATGTATTAAGATACATTAAAGAAAATATATTTATTAAATTTGAATTAGATTCAAATAAGAAAATAGATGTCGTAGGAGAATTTGGAAAAGTTTAAATAAGATTCAAACTGGTTAAATAAATATATTTTAATATATTAGATATTAAAATATATTATTTAATTATTTTCCTAAACCACTATAAATAGGACCCTAAGAATGACCCATTGTGTGCATTCTTCACAAGAGAAAATAACTCTTGAAATTCTCCTCTCATTCCATCCCTCTCTATTTTCAAGAAGGTTCCTGCAAACCTCTTTGGTCCTTTGTTCGAGTCATAGCAAGGAAGACTTTGTGGAAGTCTTAGAGTTCAACCTCATTGGAGTTTGAGTACAAGGAAAAAAAAATCGGCCAAAATATTCTCCATATTATTTTCAAAGTATGTTTTGCTTAGCCTAAATTATTTTAATTTAATTCTAAAATAAAATCAAATTCGATTCCAACACTTTGACTATGGGTTTAATTCGATTATTCCCTTCGTAGTTACCCCTGATAAATTTAATATGGAAGTGATACACCAATAGTTACTCCTGATAAATTTAATATGGAAGTGATACGCCAAAAAGTTACCTCAGATAAATTTAATATGGAAGTGATACACCAATAGTTATGCCGGTGAAGAATACTGCATTCATCAATTTCGGGGAGGTGAAGGTTCATCAACATATGTGATTCATTTCTTTATGAAAATGATGGTGATGTCCCAAAAAAAAGGGAAGGAAAAGAAATTCAATTCAATTCAGCTCAACTCAACAAAAAGGGAATGGGTGATTGGAGGGAGGGGAGAGGGAGAAAGTACAAAGAGTGAATGAGGAGAGAGAGAAATTGAGTAAAGTGGATCCAATTTTACATTTATGATAGCTTGTGGGTTTAATTTTTGCATTTGAAAGTTTAGGGGTCACATTTTTACACTTTGAAAGTTTATGAGTGCAATTGTTAGAAAACAATCATACTTTAGGGATGATTTTTTCAATTTGTTCTATAATTATATATATATATATATTATATTTCATACATTTAAACTAGAAAACTTTTTACTGTTTTTTTTTTCTTAAGACGTATGTTTATAATTTTGATATCTTAGTTTTTAGTTAATAAAAATTGTAAATAGGCCATAAACTAATAAAAATTTTGCAAAAAATAAAGTATTAAAAGAATATATATGACATCAGTAATTTTATCAACTAAAAGTAATAATAAGATATATAAATCTAATAAAATTTACTTAAAAAGTTTTAAAACATATTTTTTTTTTAAAAAAAATTAATGAAATAATTAATATTCAATAAGCTAATCTATGGGTCAACCCAAGCTCAACACTAACTTTGGTCCAATGATCCAAATCCAATTGTTGGGCCATTGACTTACTATAGAAGGTTGTGCTAGCACAACCTAGGCTTGCTAGGCATGACCCTACAATTTTTAAGACCAAGTCGGGCCAATAAAGAGGGTGAATGACAACTTATGATATTACTTGGTTCTGAATTGAGAGTTGCATTTGATTGAGCTTGTGAGCATATTGAATTGACTGTAGATTGAAATTTATTTGTAGTCTCTTACACCATTAAAGCACATAGTTTAGCTGACTTAAGTTTTGAAGGTTTAGGATTGAATTATATAAACCGACATTTGCTGGACTTTGAAATTAGGCTTTAGGGGCTTGTTAGAAGCTTAACTAAGACTTGATATTGAGTAATATTTCACTTAGAAAGAACTTGGTGTTTAATTGCCTTACATATGTTATGGTTACTATTTGTTACATCTTTATGTTATTAAAAAAAAAGTTTGTAACTCTCTGAAGAACAGAAAGAGTTACTTCTGTTGTGATCAATTACGGCCTCCTTTGAGTAATTTGAATTCGCATGCTTGACTAGTAGACAAATGACAAACTATCATGTGTAAGGGCCCTACAATGGATGTGTGAAAGCTAATGTCTAGCTCCTAATAAAGAAATATTATAGTTTGGATGTGTTTAATCCTGAATAGAGGCACTTAAGTAGCATATTAATCTCTTGAATGCAACGTGACTTACATATAGGAATTTGAAACAAATTAGGGGTAAATGAGTTAAGTTTATACAATACTTTTTTGGGTTGATAAAGGCTAAAGATTATGTACACACACGTCAGGCATATTAAAAAAAAAAAAAAAGAAATCTTCTCAATCGTTGGATGTGGTCAGACTATGTGTGATCCATCATATATTTAGAACATATGAGGTTGGAGTTATATTTTAATCATGTAGCACTAGGGGTTTGAAAACCTCCTTACTCTCTTTTGCTTCAACACTAGCAAAGATAGGGACAAAAACAAATCTTATGAATAATTGTGGGACATTTTAGTTAGCTCATTGAAAAGTAAAACCTATAATAGTCATCCAAAATAACACAAAACAATTGACATAGTCAGAGATAGGGACAAAAACAAATCTTATGAATAATTGTGCAACATTTTAGTTAGCTCATTGAAAAATACAACCTATAATAGTCATCCAAAATAACACAAAACAATTGACATAGTCCGGTACTTCCATTTCTAGCATTGATTTACAATTTTTCATAAACAGCAGCCATTAATCCCAAACTCCCTCCATTTCTCAACCTTCACAAAGAAAAAAAACATACAATATAAATAAATAGACACCCATTCGGATCCAACCTCATGCATACATCCAATACAAATAAACATACTCAAATCCTTTCTTCTACATATATTAACAATGGTGTTGCATCAGCTTATGTTATTGCTAGTGCTCTTTCTCGTAGCGTCCTCTAACTTGTCAATGGCCGCAAACAAGAAGCCCCCAAAAAATAGAAAAACAAATCCCAAACAACGGGAACCAAACGGACCTCTCGTTACCTTTTAACATTTTTGTGTGGAGATTCACAACGATTTGCATATGTACGTGTTGGATAGCCATTGTTACTCGAAAGATGACGATTTAGGGTTGCATGTACTATTTCCAAATGAGCAACAAAATTGCTCATTTAAAGGGGATTGGCTTGGCACTACAGACTTTCATTGTAGATTGGAGTGGGAAGTAGGATATTTAGAATTTGATGCTTTCTATCCCAATGCTGACTTTTTGCAAAATTACTGTGGCAACTCAACCTGCATTTGGAGTGCTAGACAAGATGGAGTTTATTTGAACAATCAAGACAACCAGCCTGTTTTTTATGATTATTGGGATATGCTAAGATAGGAGGTCTAGAATTGATTGCCTAAGGCCATGTAACCTAATATGTCCCATGCATTTTCATATGATATACATTAAATATATTAATAATTAACTAAATATTGAAACAACTTTTTAATTAACCTTTAAAAAAAATTGAATTTTTACCTTATATCAATTTTCATTATTAAATTGGACCTTAGATTAAGATAATTGTTCAATTTTTCATTAATTTACTCCCTAGTTTTAAGAACAAACAATGAAAAAATCTAAATTAAATTCAGTAAGTTCAATAATATAAGGTTTTGCACAAATAAGGGGAAACATAGTTTAGCTACCAAGGGATAGAGAAGTTGTGTTGAGCACTTTAACAAACGAGAGATAAATTTGAAACAAGTACTGACTTGCATTTTAAAAAAGAATAGGGAGCCAATGAAATATGGAAGTGATACACCAATAGTTATGCCGGCGAAGGAGACTGCATTCATTAGTTTCGAGGAGGTGAAGGTTCATCAACATCTGTGATTCATTTCTTTATGTAAATGACGGTGATGTCCCAAAAAAAAGGGTAGGAAGAGGAGGGTGTGTGGTACAATTGTTTTAAATGAAGAGAGAAGATTAGGTTGAATTTTGAAAGAGTCCTCACGTGAGAGGGGAAAGAGTTTTAAATTTGGTTAAATAAAATATTACTTTATTAGGACATATTGTGATGTAATGGAAGGAGACGTGAAAGAGGAGAGAGAATATACCCAACCACAAATCTTCTTCTCCGGTCACATAGTTCTTTAGTATTGTTGTGTTTGCTTGTACTTGTATAAACGTAGTATATATGTTATTTTATACTAATTTAATAATATCGATTTTATTTATTATGTTTTGATTTTTCTGTTTTGTCTTTAATTTCATAAATGGTATCAAAGCATGGGTTTCTTGTTTGATATTGTTGATTTGAATTTCTTCCTTCGTAATCAGTTGTGGCGGGCTAAATCCACAAAGTTTGGGTATTTGTTGTTTCATTTTGGAGCAAAATGCGGCGTGGCTTTCTGGTTTGCGACGGCAATCAGTTCCCTTTTTTGATAGTGGATTATTTGATTAAATAGTTGTGGGTTCTCTTTTCCGACGGGCGCTACATTCTCTTTATGAATATATAACACTGAAGACAAAGCGACTCTTCTATGACCTTTAAGATTTTGGGTTTTTTTTTCGAACAACGAACATCGTAAATCGAAGATATAATATATATGGGGTTTATGTTTTCAAAATTAATAAATGGGGTTCATATTTTGAATTTTAAAAATATACTAGGTTTATTTAGAATAATCCAAAAGTACAATGATGAATTGTATTGGGTTTATTTTAGAATAATCCGAGGGCAATAAACAAGGGTTCATATTCTGAATTTTAACCATATTTCAAATTGTATGGTATGTGTTTCAGAGCTTTATTTTCTATAGTTTTGGCCAAAAATTGAATGAAGATCAAATGAATATTAAATTGAACACACAATGTTATATTGATGTTTATATAATATATATAGGAGGAATATGTATTGATGTTTATATAATATATATCTAAGTATATATATGTGTACAATATATTGCATAGTATATATTTATTATCCTGTATTTTAACGCATATACCAAATAAATAATGACGTTTATATGAGTATATATTTATGTGTACAATGTATCTTACATAATATATATTTATCATTATGTAGTTTAATGCATGTACCATGTACATCTTACATAGTTTATTATATATATCTATATAGGATTATATATAATATAACTTACATTTCAAAACAAAAAGGATGAAACATAACAATGAACAAAACACATAAATGCATTAGCAAAACAAAATAAAATGGTGAAGATTACGAAAAACAATGCATATTAAAACATTTGTTCCTGTGTAAATTGACCATTTGAAACCAAAATAAAATAGATAAAAAAAAAAAAAACATTACTCATTTCTAGAAATTTGTTTCGCCGAAAGAAGAATGCAACGGTGGGAAGCTTGAAGATTTCAAGTTTTTCTGAAGAAGGAAGAACATTACTCATTTTGGATAACAAAATAGGATACACAACAATTGAACAATCTCCAGGTCAAATTTGCTTTGGACACTGGCAGAAAAAACCAACCAAATAGAATAATTAAACATAATTTCTTACCCTAAATGTTATTAATGGTAACAAAAAATTATAACCTAATTTGAATAGTAAAATATTGGACAATAAAATATTTACCATTAACAAAAATAGCTTTATGTAATTAAGGTAAAGTTATTTACCTAAATTGAATGATTTCAATATGGAACCAAATAAATGATAATAATAACATTATTATAAATATGTACAAAAATGGTAAGGGTATAAATGGAATAAAATGATCTTATAAATATGAGTCATGCAAGAGCTGATATTTTTTTAAAAAATGAGTCATTTGTGAAATATATGGTTGAAAACGTGTTGTTTGGCATTATTTCCCTAGTTTTTTTTTTTCTGAAAATAGAATCGATGTTATCCTTTTGCCCCTTTCCATGAATATAATAGAACTATATATATATTATTTATTTTAATTATTAATGATACGGTTTGAATTATAATTATAAATAAAATATAGATTATCCTATAATTACATTACAATCAACAAACTGCAATTTGTAATATCGTTTGAAAAGAAATGAAAAAGCTTAGGCCCCATTTGATAACCATTTGATTTTTAGTTTTTGATTTTTGAAAATTAAGCCTATAAATATTACTTGTACCTATGAGTTTCCATGTTTTCTTATCTACCTTTTATATATGTTTTCAAAACCTAAGTTAAGTTTTGAAAACTAAAAAAAGTAATTTTCAAAAACTTTTTTTTGTTTTTGAAATTTGACTAAAAACTCAAATGTTTTCTTAAGAAAGATGTAAACTATTATAGAGAAGATAAAAATCATTATAGAGAAATTTGAGAAAACAAGCATAATTTTCAAAAATCAAAAACAAAAAACTAAGGCCCCATTTGATAACCATTTGGTTTTTGGTTTTTGGTTTTTGAAAATTAAGCCTATAAATACTACTCCCACTTATGGTTTTACTTGTTTTGTCATCTACTTTTTGCTTATGTTTTCAAAAACCAAGCCATGTTTTGAAAACTAAAAAAAGTAGTTTTCAAAAACTTGTTTTTGTTTTTAGAATTTGGCTAATAATTCAAATACTTCCTTAAGGGAAATGAAAACCATTGTAGAGAAATTGAGAGAAAACAAGCTTAATTTTCAAAAACCAAAAACTAAATGGTTATCAAACGGGGTCTTAAGTTTGAAAAGACAAGATGACATAAGAAAAGATAAAGTACAACAATATATATGGAAGCTGCAAGTACTACCGTAGTACTAGAATTTTTCCCGAGGGATGGGCAACATGGGAAAGTTCTGTTGGCTATTCTCAGACTCCCATGGTTCACTTTTTTCATTTATTCTACTTCTTTCAACATGAAATTTTCTTTCTTTTCTCCTCCAGGAAATCATTTTGCTATGACATCAATTTCTAATTGAAAGTTAGAAGAAAAAGAAGAACTGAAAGAAAAAAGGATGAAGGTAGCCGATCACCAACCAAGCCTAACTTTACGTAAGAGTTTCTTCCAACGAGCGATGGATCTTCGAGACAAAGAGAAGAGAGCATATATAGAAAAAGAAGAGAATGGCGAATATTCCGATAATGGTTGTGAGAGGTAGTTTAATTGTTGTTGCTCTATATAATTAATGGTATGGTTAGTGCAATAATTCACGATCTCGAAGGAAATTATAATCACTGTTAATGTTCATACTACTATCCATAAGATGCTGATGGGCTTTTATAAAGAACACGGGAACGATAAGTTGGTTTGAAGTTTGATTTGTCTTTCATTTTGAGAACGTAATAATTAATATTGTTTAAAAGTATAGGTTAGGGAGGTATGAGATGTTGAAGCAAATTTGTAAGAGCACAGCTATGCAAACAATTCACAAAATATATGTTTTTTTAACATGGGCTTTTATATGTTGTATTGTCTAGAATTTTTTTATGAGAACTATAAAACTATTGGTCATATTGGATATTCACAAATCGTATATGAGCCCACAAAATATTTGTTAATAAATAAATTATTATGTAATAAAAGTAAATATAAATATGGATTACTCAAATATTAATTATTTATGTTACATTTTTTAACACTCAATTAAACGTCAATATTGACTTTTCCATACATATAATAAATTTGTATTTCAACCTTTATAACCAAATTATATTTTAAGCATTATAAAACAAGTGCAACCACATAGAAAATGTACCTTTTTGAGTGTGTGACAATATTGTTTTTTGTTCCTCTTTTCTCCTTCAATGCTTTGATTTGCCCTTTCATCTTCCACTTCAAATTTTTTGTCTTCCTCTTTCAATGCCAATCTTTCATATTCTTCTTTTACTGCTATTAATATCACACCATCAGTCTTACTCTTAACAATCATTTATATTATCATTTAATGTTTTTGGAATTACATTTTTCACTCTTTCAAATTTAAAAAAATTCTTTCCAATACGTTTCTAAACACATGCATACATGCATAAAGTAAGAGAAATGTGCAAAAGATGAGAATTGTTGACAAGTTATCATAAAAAATATAGAGCAGTGAGGACTTAGATTTAGATCGACAAAAAAAATTGTGGATTAAAGATGCCTATATTTGAGAGAGGTAGAAAAAAGGTGCCATCTGATTTTGAGGTAGTAAATCCAAGCTAGGAAAATTTTCTATCTCTAATTCCACGAACATCCTTTTGACAATTTGAACCATTTTTAACAAAAATCACAATATATTTTAGTGTTATTGATGTCGTAATATTCACAATGGAAGGATCTTCAAACAATGTATCTACCCATTTCTTTACTCTACGGCTTCCATAGTTTTTCTTATTCAGCTCCAAATTAGACGATCAATCACGATTTAACCACACCAAGCAAAAGTAATAAGTTGTTTGGTAAGAATTAAAAAACACACACATTCTTTTATTTTACTTTAAGTTAAGTGCATCGCACGTGTTTCTTACTAGTGTAGACATATGATGGGGAAGTTAGGAAAATATTTAATGTGCTAAGATGCCCAAAGGATAAGAAGTAAGGTTTGTCACTTCCTCTTCAAGGAAAGAGCTAATGATTAGTTAGAATTGATAACAAGTTAAGGCCAGGCTCTAAAGCGTAGTTAGTTAAGAAATTTCAAGAAAGTATTCAATGAAAAGTATTGTTTGGTGATCATATAGAGATGTGGCACAAAAGGAGTTTTTATAGTTAGTACTAAGATTGGTTTACCATTCTTGTGCTATCATCATTAGTGAGCCAAGATTACTACATGCAAGAACATGGAAGGTCAAAGATATGAATTCATGTCTTGATAAGGAAATGGAATGGATGAAAAGTAACTAGAAAAAGAACTATGAGAGTTGAAAAGAGTATGTTAGAAATGAAGTGTCACGACCCGAATTCCTACGACTCTCTAAATGCGGAAGCACCACCTAGTTACCTCGCTCATGCCCGAAATTTCGGCAGCATGACGGCATAACTAGGAGAAAACCAAAATTTTACAACAACCTGATAAGAATGAAAAACACTTCTATAACTCAGATAAAACGCTCAGCATCCAACAAACTACAATAAATATGCTGAGCTTCAACATCAAACACAGGGTTCTAAGAAACTTTAGCCAAGTACACGATAACTAAAGAATATTTAGATTTTACAACCAACACACTACATCAAAGAACAAACTACAAAACTAAGAGTAAACAATTAAGGAAAGAAAACTAGGTGGAGTCTCCATAGTCTCGTCAAGTCGTCACCTGCATCATCCGCCCCGAGAATGTGCACAATCTGCAAAACAAACAAAGTAGCAAGAATGAGTATAAACATACTCAGTAAGTAGCCCACTTAAGGGTCCAACTTTTAAAGAAACCATACCAAGAAGAAAACTGCTCTTACTCACACTCGTGCTTAGATTTCAAATACTTTCTTCAGTCATTCTAAAAGTCCATTTAACCTTCCACAACATTCTCTACTACATGACCCTAATTTCATGTCATACATGCGAGTCCTGTAACCTAGAACCCAAACCTGTGAAGGTCTATAACCCTCACACCCATCTCAAAAGATAAATCACCCTTAGGCTAGCACACAGGCGCTAGGGAACGCATTCCCTACGCTCAACATAATGGGGAATCACCCCTAAGCTAGCACACAGGCGCTAGGGAACGCATTCCCTACGCTCAACATACTGGGGAATCATCTCTCAGCTAGCACACGGCAATAGGAAACGCATCCCTATGCTCAACATAAATCTCTGGGGTCCTCGCCCCTATGCTAGCACACACGGCAATAAGGATCGCAACCCTTATGCTCGTCACATAAAGTTTTAGGCTTACAAGCTCGCATGAAACGACAGAAATAGGGTAGGTAGCACCAATCTAACGGGCTTTTGTACTTTCACAACAATTTCGGAACCCCTCGGGTCATTCACCATACCAAAATTCATTCCTCATTCACAACTTGACCCGAAGTTCACAAGCAAAATCACTGGGGAAAAATCGCCCCCTAATTCGCCCAAGCAAAGAGGGAAAGCAATCCCTCAACTCTTTCCGTACATTTATAACACCTTGCGCCTCATATATGTATATATAGGCGAACACAAATCCTAATGGACCAATCCGAAAGGCTACTCACTTTCTAGGCCAGTATCAAGACAACCCACTTCTCTTTATTTTAAGAAATTATTAGTGATGTATGACCCAGGCCCACCCTCAACAAACAACCTCAATCTCATCATAATGACTTTTCGCCATAGATCACAAGCACGAGTCTCAAGTAAGAACTTACCCTAGTTCAATGGTACTTCTAAACAAGAACTACACGTAGCCATAGCCCATACATATGTCATTGACATAAAGTCCTTCAATCCTTTAGTCCAGAATTTAAATCCTCTAACCATGCTAGAACTCAAAACAACCAACGCCCTTCCATTCACATTCAAACACATCAGATTAAGGTGTTCTACCTCAGCCCTTAACCAAGCCCAAACCCAAAGGCCGACCTTTCAATCTAAAGTTCAAGTATTCTGCATTCCACAGCTAACCAACCTCTCAGAAAGCCCAAACACTTACAACATTTAATTTAGTACCACTATCTATACTTTTATGCTTACGAGGGAAAACATAATCAACTTTATTCATAACCTCAGGCACATTTTCATCCTTTGTTTGTAACTTTGAATCCCTTAACGAAATTAGCAACAAGTTCAGGCAACCTTAAGCCCAACACGATAATTCTCCTATTAATTTAACCAACCACGACATCTTTCACATATTCATATTTAGGTAAACACGATTGTTCACAATTCCCCACAAACGTGTTTGAACTCATCCAAACATAACCTTGGGCAATTCCTTAGGTATTTCATATTTTAACATGATAAAATCGCAACTTTAAGCCCCAATTTCCATTATAACCTCAACTTAGGCCGCTTTAGCCCAAGAGTACTACTTCTAAACACATCTACTAATCATTTCATATCTCATAACACCGCTTTCAAGCATGCTTTCACAATTCGCAATTTATCAAACATAAATCTAAATCATTTAAGAATTTAAAGGGGCTTAAAATCCAAATAACTACTTACTATTTACTCCAAGATTCAAGGTTGCCCATAAATCGAGTACGTGAGCCTGAAACGCCAAACAAAGTCTTGAAAAATAATTAACAAGTCATTTTAGACTCCAACCATGAACTCAATTAACTTGAAACAAAGTTACCCAATACAAACTTATCCAATAACATCCTTACTTGCTGAAATCGATGTCAAAGGGGTCCGAACTCGACAATCCGGCCTCCTAACATAATGGGTAACCTTGAATAAGATCTCACACATTATGGGTAAATTATTAAACACTAAAACAGTCCCTAAATTCCACAAAAAGGCTCTTAAAACTCAGTTTAACACCCATAAATGAATTCGAATCGTTATTGGAACACTTACCCACGAACCAAGAGCTTGTCAATTTGACTCCAAAGGTCTAAATTCACATATATAACATCCAAAAGCTATGAGTAATCTAAAATTAGCACAAGAACTTTATGGGTGTCTCAAATTTGCAACCATTCCAATCAATAAATTGAAATCAAAACTCAAGAAGCTTACCCACTACAAATCGAGATCGTATATGACTGTACGAGCACCGAACTTGTCAAAATTTAACCCCGAACCACACCCTCTTTACTGTTTGTACCAAAATCGAGAGAGAGTGTGAGACCACAATCGGTGGCGTGCTACGCGAGGAAAGAATGGATAGTGGTATGCAATTGGGCGTGCAGCGTTGATGGCTGAGCAAGAAGCAGTAGATGACGATGGTTTGAAGGCTGTCGGCGCGACGAGCCGTCTATGGCTCCAGCGATTGAGCTTCTCGCAAAAGAACCAGCTGGCGAACAAGCTGCAGCAAACCCAACAGATGGTAGAAATTCGGCGGGCTGTGAGTGCGGCTCTACTCGTGGCGGCTGTCGGCAACTGGCGATGAAGGAAGAAAAGATTGGACGGAGAGAGAGAGAGATCGGTGAGGGAGAGGAAATTTTCGGGTGAGGGAAGAAACCCACGAGAGAGAGAGAGAGAAAGAAAAAAATAATAAAAAGAGAAGGAAGGAGAATAAGATAATGATGAAGGAGAAAAGAGATGCTTATCTCATTTTTTTTTATAAAATTACAAAAATGCCCCTTTGACCCACTTTCTTTCCAAATTTGACCCTTTTAACTATTGAGTTTTAAAATAACCTCAAAATCAATATACTTGTATAAGAAATTAATCCAACTTGATTTCCAAAATTTCAAAATTAATGCTTCTAAATAAACCGGTCGTTACATGAAGAGCTTTAGAGGACCATTGGAGAATGTACATAGCCCTTTAGCTAGTACACTTAACATTTAGGTGATTAGCAGACTTCATTAGACCTAACGCCTTACCATGGGGTACTACTGTATTAATTGTTGGAAAAATGATGATATTAAGAGGTGGTGATGTGCATTGTTTATAATTATTTGAATAAGATGGTTGCACGTAATAAGTATTCACTACCTCAATAGAGGGCTTGTTTGATTAGTTCAAGGATATCTCATCATATTTTTGAATTGTTATGCGATTGGAATATGATCACCAATATTTGAGGAACATAAGTACCAAAGAAATTGCTTTTAGGACTCTGATAATTCTCATTCATAAGGATTATTTGGCCTTTAAACTTAGTTATGCTTGTGATTTAATTTTATTCATATTATTGGATGAAAAGTAGAAAAAGTATTGAATTTAATTACATTATTGTTGAAAGACCCTTAATTGAAGTGAGTTGAGAAAAGATGTAACGACCCTAACTCATAGGACTCTTTAAATGCAGAAGCAAAACTGAGTTACCTCGCTCATGCCCGAAATTTCAGCAGCATGACGACGCAACTCGAAGAAAACCAAAATTTTCAAAGACTTGGAAAGAGACATAAGCACTTCTATAATTCAGAGAATAAACTTAGCACCCATCAAACTACGATATATAGTGTTGAGCTTAACCAACAGACACTAGAACCTGAGAACTTCTAACCAAATACACAAAAACGAAGGAGATTTAAAGTTTACAGACCAAACACCCAACAAGAATTAAGTTACAAATTTAACACTAGACATAGGAACAAATCTCTGGTGGTGTCTCCATAGCCTCGTCAAGCCGTCTCCTCCTCCACCTACCTCGTGAATATGCATCATCTGCAAAACAACAAAGTAGCAAGGATGAGTATAAACATACTCAGTAAGTAACCCACTTAAGGGTCCAAAGTTCGAATCCATACATATGAGGGCATCGCCCTAACTCACATACCCCAATTCAATCTCAAACATTCACTTTAATCAGCTATGTGCCTACTCACCTTAACTCAGGCTCACTTCTCACCTTAACTCAGGCTCACTTCCCTGCGAGTTATGCATTCTAGACTGATCTAATGCAAAGAAAGAGGATAACTCTCACTCTCATCCCTCTGGAGACATCGCCCTTATGCTAGCATCATCACCACTCTGGGGGAGTCGCCCCCTAACTCATCACTCTAGAGACATCACCCCTATGCTAGCAACATCAACACAAAAGTTGTCTTGGCACGCACATCTCCTTCTTAACCTCAACTCATCATCCAGCCAACTACCGATCGCAAACCCTACCTGAGTCCACCCCGTTATGGCATTGTCTCGAGCACTACCAACGAGCCATATAACTTAGGTTGTAAGCCCTAAACTCTCTTTTAATCTTATTGCATTTATACATGAAGTTTGATACACGTAAATTGGTATAGGTTGCACTGAAGGATGCGGTGGTTGAATTTGGAAATTTCCTAAGTTGTGGATTATAGCGTGCACAAAGCTTCATAAGGAGACAAGTTAGGCTTGACATAATCATATTAAGAGTCGAGTTGAAGTAAGTTAAGGTAATGCGCAAGTTGGGTATACATTGGGTGTATTATGTGTTGAATGCAAAAGCTTTCATTTCTAATTAAATTAGCTAAAGTTTGTTTATGGATTAGGAGGATTTAATAGGATTTAAGGTCTAAAGGAGGAAGTAGGAGCTGGCCAATGTGTATGACTCATGGATTGATGAAGTAGGAGCTGGCCAATGTGCATGATTCACGGATTGATGAAGTAGGAGCTGTCCATTCCTTGTGAATTCAATAGGCAGCTGGAAGCTCTAGGAAATGGGTCAACTTCAAATGGTCATATCTCTCAATCTACTTAAGCAAATTCAATGATTCTTGAGCCAAAAGCTCAGAAATTGAATGACGAATGTGTCTGGAAAGTTTTGTGAGAAAATAAGAAGAGGAAGGTCATGAAAAAGTAAGAAAACCGAGAGGTGTTCCAGTTTCTCGGCCAGCAGAACAAGGTGAAGAAATCTGATGATTTAGAGCTCATGAGGACGAATTAGAAGCTCAAATTTTGAGGTAAGTAAGTTTAGACATTGTATTTGAGGGTTATCAAATAAATTTTGGTGGTTTTTTTGTTAAATGTTGAGAAACCCATGCTGGAAGTTGAGTCTGTAATTTTTGGTTCAAGAGAAAGGGCTAGAGAAAGAGTAAGGAAGATGTGCTTCCAATTTGTTATACCTTACAGCCAAGTGTGTTCAGTTGCTATGCTATGAGTTATGTGACTGAATTAGATCTAATTTTGGGCCAAGTAGAAAAAGGGATTAATGTTATGGAATTCATTTTCAGGGCAAACGAAGATAGGCGAAGATTATAAGCCTTGGGAGACTTCTGGTGATTGTGAGTGACTTTGTTTGAAAACCTATGCTTTGATCTTTATTAAAAAGCTTACTAGTGATGGATATTGTGGCATGCTTAAGCTAATTTATATTCATGTTTCATTGAACTCTATTAATAAATGGCGGTGTTGAAAGTTAAGCATATTTGTAACTAGTTGTTACTCCGAGTTCAAGCATGACACTCGACGTTTGGAAGCTTGTTTAAAATGAAAGTTTGTGTTTATGTTGAGAGCTTTCTGAATGGGATTCCAAACTATGTTTCTAAATATTTAAAGCATGCCTTGTATATTATTAACCCCCGGTACTAAAGGACACGGAGAAGGTACCTGGGGGAGAGAGAAAACCTGAGCCCCGATACTGAAGGACAGTGAGAAGGTATTCGGGTGGTAGTTGGTCTGGCCCCAATACTGAAGGACATGGAAAAGGTATTAGGGGAGGCCAATGAGCTTAAATGGCATTCCATGTGCACGTGAGAGAGATATTAAAGCTGTTGGTTTAGAGAGGACTCTGCCACAGCTAGGGTTTGGAAGGGTACCATGCTACAAATTTTCTTTATTATGAGTTCTTATGCATTGCTTTTTAGGGTGCTTAAATCCTGTAAATTGGCAGCCTTGTTGAAGTATTTTTTATACTTTATCTTTGAACACATATTCTATTAAAGTAATCACTCACTGGGCTTCCCAGCTCACATTTTCAACATGTTTTCTCCTCTCAGGTAGCAAACGAGTTCCCGGTGCTTAGCCTCATCAAGACCTGTTTGCCAGCACGCCTCTTTAGCTCCTTGTATATATCTTCTACATGTATATAGTTTTGAAATAAAAGCATTCTAGCTGGGTTGTAATAGACTTAAGTATGTTATGACTTAGTATGCAGACCTAGTATGAGGGACTGAATGTATCTTGCTCAGGTGTGCAATTGTGTGCTCAATTTTACTTGTTCATACATATTGCGTTGTGTACAGTTCCAGGTGGATGTTAGGTTGGGCTGGGAGTGCTAGTAAGAGGGTTGGTATTCTCTGTCTTCACATTCCTTCCTAGGTTAGGCAAGTGAGCCTGGAGGGGGTGTGACATAGGTTGACTAAGGTTGTGAAAGAAAGCAACTCTTACACCTACATACAATGGGGGAATCACCCCCTACGCTAGCACACAGGCAATAAGGGAACGCATCCCTTATGCTCAACACAATGGGAAATCACTCCTAAGCTAGCACCCACGGCAATAAGGATCACAATCCTTATGCTCAAGACAATGGGGAATCACCCCTAAGCTAGCACACAGGTAATAAGGATCGCAATGCTTACGCTCAACACAATAGGGAATCACCTCTAATCTAGCACACAGCTCGGTGAAGGAAAGCAACCCTTACCCTACTCACATCAAGTCAACCTAGAGTTACAGACTCGCCTAGGAGAGACACAAGGTGATCAGGTGGCATTCATCTAACAAGTTCTTGTACTTTCGCAATATATTTGGAATCTCTAGGGTAATCTTCCATACCAAATTCATTCGTCATTTTTGAACCACATTCATAACTTGGCCCGGAGTTCATAAGCACATACAAAGGAAATCATCCCCTAATCCGCACAAGTAAAGAGGGAAAACAACCCTCTAGCCCTTCCATACATTTACAATGCCTTACGCCTCTTATTTATACGTATATAACTCAAGCCCACACCTCAACAAATGACAACAATCATCTCATCGTGACCTCTCACCATAGATCACAAACACGCGTCTCAAGTATGTGAAGGGAATAATTGAATTAAACCCACAGCGGAAGCATAGGAATCGTCTTTGATTTATTTAGAATTAAACTAAAATACAAAGGTTAAGCAATAAATACCTTGAAAATAATATAATGGAGAATATTCTGGCGGATCTTTATCTTTTCCACAAAGTCTTTCTAGCTATGACTCAAACACAGGACCAAGACTTGTGGGAGCCTCTTGAAAGAAAATCCCCAAGGGATTGGAGAGGAAGAGGTCTAGAGAGAATTCTCTAATTCTCTCTATTGAGGAGTGTGTTGTGTAGAATGGCTCAACCCAAGGGTCATATTTATAGAGACCAAGGGAAAATCTTTGCCATAATTAAAATATTATATTTTAATATCTAATATATTAAAATATATCTTATATTTATTTGAATCTCATTCAAATCTCCTACGATATTTATTTATTTGAATCTTATTCAAATTCTATAAATATCTTTTATTTAATATATCAAATATATATTAATTATTTTAATATTTAATATATCAAATAAAATAAATATATTTTCCTCTTTTATATTTAATATATCTAATATATTAAATATTAATTTGAACACTTCAAATTAAATATTAAACTTGAACATTTCAAATTTTAATATTTAATGTATCAAATACAATAAATATATTTTCCTCTTTTATATTTAATATATCTAATATATTAAATATTAATTTGAACACTTCAAATTAAATATTAATTTGAACATTTCAAAATTTTCCTTCAACTAAATTGATCTTTTAGTGTTACTATGAGCTAGCAAGGGGACTTTATGGACCTACAAATTATAAGCTCCAATGATACAAAATTAATTAATTAAACTTTTTAATTAATTAATTTTCATTCATTAACTATAGGTCACTCCACTATAGACCTAGAGTTGCACTCTTATGCACTGTAGGACAAGTTGTGTCCATAGATATAATCATTACATGCAAGTCGATCCTTCACGAGTTGTTCGTAATTACAGCTGGGTCACAAGTCCGTTTTACCCCTATAATTACATCTTGCACCTTAAGTACCACTGATCCTCTAATGAACAATTTGTTTATAATATAATTATAAACTAAGTCCCTCTCGGGCCAATGAGAGGGTGGGGCCCCATTGTTCAAGTCCCGAAATCAACACTTAAGGGAACTACTCATCTACTTACCCTATATGGGAAGGAGTGAATTTCATCTTGTGAGATTATGTTCCCAACTCCCTATTTGGTCAAGTCCCCAACATGGTAGGCATATTGAATCGGCTACAAAAGCCACTCTCACCCATGCAAATCAAAGGACAGACCCTCACAAGCAGGAGTTCATAACTCACTCAGGATTAAGATCGAGTCGCATATGATCATCCTGATGAAATATTAATCTTCTCAATTAACGGATTTATAAAGAGAGATTAAATATTTCGTGGTCCAGTCTTATACAAACTCATTGTATAAGATACCCCCACTCACATGTCTCCACATGAATGATTTGGATCAAATCATTTGTAACTATTACAAAGTGGGCCGTATCAATAGTGTTACCAGGATAAGGCACCCAACCTTACTCATATACTATGACCCTTTAGGTTGTTTCTTGAACATGATCCTCTCGTATGTCAACCACATACTGTTCAAGATTACACTAATAACCTTGGATTTTTCATATAATGGATAATATTATATTGCAAATAAAATAATCAAAATTATTAATTACGAGGCTTTAGGGCATAAATCCCAACAGTATGAACCTTACCCTAGTTCGAAAGTACTCTTAAACAAGAACTTAACATAGCCATAGCCTATATATGTGCTAGCGGCATATAGCCCTCCAATCATTAACCCAGAAGTTCAGTTCCCTAAACACGCTAGAAATCAGGACAACCAAATCCTTCCACTCACATTCGGACCCATCTAAAACATCTTAAACCTGCTCAGTCATCTGCTCATTCTAAACACATGAAGCACTAACCACGACCTTGCCCACTGAAAACCCTTAAGGTGTTCTAAATCAGCCTCCAGCCTAAACCAACCACTCCAACGCCTCCACTCAGTCAGCTCAACCATAACTCGAGAAAAACTAAACCTCAGCCAACCACTCAAGTATTTCAAACATTCTAAACTCTAATAAGCATCTCAACATCGCATGAAGACTCTGTCTTAACCACTTATGAAGATTTAGGTATTCCAAGTCTCACTTTTATAACTAAACTCTATTGAGTTGCATACAGAAAACATATCACATAGCCCAGACCCCTTGGATAATATACTAGAAATCGACAATCTTGAGCATTCTAAAATAAATTAAGCCCATATTACCATTTTAACACGTGCTTAAGCAACTTAGGCTCAAGAACAACTCGGGATAGTTCAACCAATCACACCATGATCCACGTATTCACATTTGACGTGCACGTTTATTCTCAAATCACCACAAACATGAACCGAACTCATCCAATTACAATCTTAGGCAAACTCTTAAAGTCCTACTCATGCTGACTACAATAACTTGAATCTTTGAGCCTCTATTTCCATTATAACATCATACTTAGGCCTTTTTAGCTCTAACAACATCCACACCAATCTACAAATCATTATATATTTCATTAACATAAATTTCAAGCTTGTTCTTACAATTTCCAAGTTCTCAAACATACATGAAATACAAAATAAAGAACTTAAAGGGGCTTAAATCCAAATGACTACTTACATTAAGCCGAATAAATAATTTATAAGCTTGATCCTTGCCCAAAGTTTTACTCCAGAGCTTGCTGAAATTTTTATCAAATTAATCAAAATTCAACAATTAGTTCTCCAATCACAATGGGCTTCCTAAAATTACATCCAACAAATCCAATTTAATTCCAAAGGCTAAAATAATACTAAAACATACTGATAATCCAAAATAACGCCTTGAATCAACACCGAAACACTTACCCACTATAAAACGAACCGAAAGCTTGCTGGTTTGACTCCGAATTAGCTTGATTTTGCAAATCCAAGACCCAAATGCTATGGCTAATCTAAAATTAGTACAAAAACCTTATGGGTATCTCAAATTCTCAAACATAACCAACCAATAGATCGAAATCAAAACTCGGGATACTTACCCACTACGAATCGAGGTTGTAATTGACTGTAGGAACATCAAACTTGTCGAAATTTGACCCCGAACCAACACCCTCTTTGTTGTTTGTACCAAAACCGAGAGAGAGAGAGAGAGAGACGATAGTTGGATGAAGCGTGGAGGAAGCTGGGTGGCGACCGGACGTGTGTGTGGTTTGGCGAGCAATTGGCAGCGAGGGGTGCACGAGCTGCTGTACTTTGGAGGTGTGGCTGTCGATGGGAGGGAAAGATCGAGAATAGGAAGAGCACGACAGAGAGAGGGAGAGACAAAGGATGATAGATGATCGGTGAGGAAGAGACTTTCGTGAGAGAGAGGGAGAGACTGAAGAAGAAGAAATGGATAAGGAAAAAGATATATATATTTTTTGAAACCAAAAACCATAAATGTCCTTTGACCAAAATTTCATTCCCATTTTTGCCTTTTTTTCAAAAAACTCTATCTCCAAATCAACCCAAGCAACAAAATACTTATTTGAAACAAAAAATTCTCAAATTAAATCCCAAAATTTCAAAATTAATGCCTCTGAAAAAGCCGGGCGTTACAAAACAGAACAAAAGAATAAGGAAATCCACACTTACTTAATATTTTGGTGCAGGTTTTTGCGGAATGCAACAGAATTGCAATTGCATAGCAATTGCAATTTCAACAGATCTGGAAGTTAAGGAAAATTACAAATCAAAGGGTTCCGAGAAGGAAAATACCCACGAATTCAGCTGGATTCTTAGCTGTATATGTGCATCAACCAATAAGGAAACCCTATCACGAAGTCCTTATAAATTTTGGAGAATAAGTTGTGAAAAGGAGAGCTCGTTTTTTTGGAAGAGAATTTTTGGTTTTCTTCATCGTCGATTTTTATTTCCAAGTTCAGTTGCTGTTGTATTTTCTTCCTACATTGCAGACCTTAAAGAAATCTTTTTCAATCTAATCTCAACGTAAGTTAGAGGTGGTTAAGAACAATCCTTTGTTCAATTGAGTTAGGAGCAACGAGTTCAATGTAGTTTTGTTTCTTTTCACATTATTAGATTGTGGTAAATTTGCATTCTATTATTTCACTTTCATAATTTTTAGCTACTGTGTTTTTCTTCTTTTCCTTGTAATTTCCTATTGAAGATTGGTTGATCTATGAATTTCCTTAGTTTTTGAATCCATAATTAATCCTTTTGGCATATTGGTTGTTTTCCACCTTCATTCTCTTTTGTTTCAATGAATTTTTATAATTTCAAAGTACTGGTTTTTAGTTTCATTATGAAGAACTAAATTTCCTTAGGGATTCAAGTTTGTGAATGCCCTAGAGGAAATATGTAAGGCTTGATAGTAAAAGTAGTCTAGCTAACACTTGAATTTTGTTTGTTTTTGGTGAGTTCAATGTTGGGTAAACCTAATCGGCCAACTAGTGTTGCTTGTCAAGCTTGAACTTAATACCAAAGGGGTTAAGGGCAGGCAGATGTCGCAAAAGCAATGGAGGAAAAGACTTAGACATAAGTCCTGAACATTGACACTAGACATAGGGCGACACTCCAAAACCACTAGAGTTGTACGTGGAAATATCTAAGTTAGATTAGCCATAGAAATATAGGTTTAATCACTTAGCCTCCTAAAGATACTTCATAGAAGGTCGAATAGGAGTTGAATTCAGTTTACTTAGTTTCTTGTGTTAGCTATGATTGCAATTGCATTCTACTTGCATTTTCTTTCCAAGGGGCATTAGCAATCTTGAATCCCTTCCTCATTTCCATTGTTTTTCAAACAATTTTTCTTTTAACCAAAACATCTCACATACCTTTTTATACAAACGGTTACTTTAGTTGCAATTTGTCAACAATTTTGTGCCATCTTAATAAATTTTATTAAAAGTCGTTCCCTTGGGTACGATACTTTGGAATACTTCTGTTTATTGTTACTTTGATCACGTGCGTTTGCGTGTAGCACCTATTAAGTTTTTGATCCATTTATGTACAATGAGTTTTTGGTTGCACTATACAAGTTAGTAGTCGATGGCCCAACAAAGTTATGGATTTTGGAAACAGAGCGTTCAATTCTTAATAATACAATTGTGGTTGTATCCTGGTTCGGTCGTTGAGGCTAGCCAAAAATAAATTGGTTTCCTACTCTAGCTTGTAGAAATAGTAGACTAGGTCAATTTCCCAAAGGACCTAGAAAATTCACTTTCTCATAGTTAAATTTCAATAAAAGGTGAAACATGGGGGTTTTTGGTATTTTTAGAAAAATAAAACAACAAGTAATTTAAAAGGGAGAAAATCAAATCTTACCAAATTCCAATTCAAAGGTACGATTTTATCCAATTGAAAAATCGATCATAGGCTTTCAAAACATGCTAACTTAATTATGCAAGTACTTGATTAACTTATCAGAAAAAGCCTAAACAAGCAATGACTCCCTAGAGTAATTGACTCTAACAAAACATCAAAGTCAATACTAATTACCTAAACAACTGGGCACGATAACATTCCATATTACTCAGATAAAAACATTAAGAACTTTGGAGATACCAAGACAAATTAGTAAAGTGAGATAGCTACAACCTAACCAAATTGCTTCTTCAATTCCTAGAATTAGGGGTGTATACAGGTTGGGTTGGGTTAAAGGATTTTCTGGGACCAACACGAAAATTCGGGTTGGTCGGGTTGGCTACCCGAATGACCTGATCAAGTGTTGCAACCCAACCCAACCCAACTCTATATTTTCGGGTTAGGTTAGGTTAGGTTGGGTCACCAGGTTGATTTTTTTATTTTTATTTTTTATAATTTTCTTAATTATTGAAAATAATTTTTGCTTGAATTAATAACTAAATCACATAAAATTCAAATATCAAACTTCAAAGTTCATAGCATCTTTATCTTTGTTACAATCCTAGATGAAAAATATTAAAAGTTCACAAATAATATAGGGTTTCGTTTCACTTTCATTTATAAGTATATATATATTAAAAAATACATAAATTTTGGGTTGGATTGGGTTGGGTCGGGTCAACTCGAGCCTAAAAAGGTCATCCCGAGAGCCAACCCAAAATTTCGATTCTCCCAAATTCTAGCCCAACCCAAACCGAAAAAAAAACCTAACCCAACCTAACCCAACCCAACCCTTACAGTTTGGGTTGGGTAGTTGACGCGAGCTTGTCAAGGGCTCGTCAAATTAAAATTTAGAAACCGATCCTAAGCTACTTGTAGCATTGAGTGAATCGGGTCGATCTCAAGGAACTGAATATAAATTTCTCAAATTAAATTTTCAAAGGAGAAAACAATTAAAAATGGGGGTTTTGTGTTTTTATAAATAAAATAAAACATAAGCAAATAAAATAAAGATAGATCAAATCTTACCAAAATTCAATTCACAAGTACAATTTTGTCCAATTGCAAAATCTATCAGAGGCATACAAGACGTTTTAACTTAATCATGCAAGCACTCGGTCAACTAATTAGGAAACTCCAAAGAGCAACAAATCCCCTAAAATCATCAACTATAACAAACGTCAAAGTTAATGCTAATTACCTAAACAATTTGGCACGAAACAGTTCCAAATTATTTAGATAAAAGCATTAAGTACTTTGAAAAGACCAAGACAAACCGGTTAGATAAAATAACTTCAACCTAACCAAGATACTCCTTTAATTCCTAGAATTAAACATGCAAGCTATGCAATTATGGAAACCTATAAAACACACACATGTAATAATCCTAACGCTACAAGGTTCAATCAACACGAAAATTACAGAGCAAGCATATAAAGCGATCGAGGCGTCAATTCAATAAAAAAATAAATGCTCCTAAAATAAATATAGGAATCAAAGAACACTTGCAATTATAAGAAAACTATATTAAAGTTCGAGCCTCACAACATTGCAATTGGCTACACCGACCTATGAATTGGAACACTTACCTTAGCCTCTCATCGTGATGATGTAGCCAAGGTTCTTCATTGGTTCGATATAGTGCCAAAAGAAAAGTAAAGAAAAAAAAGAGAAAAACTCTAAAAACTATTGTCTAGAAATATTACACTAGGAGACCCCATACAGCTGTCCAAAAAAAGGCTTAAATAGCCTTGAAGTAGACAACTTGCACAAGTAAGAAACCCAAAATTCTAGAAGGTATTTTTTCAAAACAATTAGGGAATAATATTCAAAATAAAATAAAGTAGATAATTTTATATGTTGCAAAATGCTGAAAAATACATCAAAAAATCGAAAATCCTTTCCTAAATTCTCAAAACGAACATAGAAGATTGCAAATAAGAAAAGTTTCTAGATTGCACAGTCTTCTGTATTTGGCCAATAACTTCTTCTCCAAAACTTGGATCGACATGATATTTATATGGCTGGAAAGCTCTTTCAAAGAGCTTTAAAATGAAATCTAATTTGGCTATATTCCCAAACTTGATCAGCACAAAGCATTCTCGGGTAAGGCAGTTTTCCAGCAGGAGCAGTAATCGCTCAAAATATCATAACTTTCATAATAATTGGTGGAATTCAATGAGTCTTATAACGTTGGAAAGATAATTCAATAGGCTTTGATTTGACACCAAATTTGAATATATTTGCATCTCAAAATATCATGATATGATCGGTCAAATTTGGTATAGAAATTATGTTGCTCGAATCACCTCCAAATTGGTCCGAATTAACTCCGAAATGTTACAAACTCTCCAAAACAAGCGAATTGCTTGAATCCATAAAAAATAATAATAAAACAAATAAAATCTTTCTAACTAAAAAGAAATAAGTGTGATTAAATATGACTTTATAGGTCCTATCAATAGTTTGGGTTGCTTGGGTTACCGGGTTATTTGTACACCCCTACCAAGAATTAAAAATGCAAGCTATGAAATTATGGAAAAGACATAAAAACACACATATGTAATAATCCTAATGCTCTTAGGTTCAATCAAGTATGATAATTACGAATCATGCATCATGAATAGCAATAAAGCATATACAATGATCAAAGCGTCAATTCAATCAAAGATACATGGAATTTCCCTATAGTTTGTAACATCTGGAACATGGCCGATTTCATCTAGAAGTTTGCTACCTCAATTTTGGGCCCAAAAATCCCAAGGTATAATTCATCAAATGTGGGAACTGCATAAGCCCTATGACTCTCTCCCTATCATTAGCTAAAATGACAGAGTTTTCAACCAAATTCTCTGGATTATCTTGTTGATTCCTTCTAAGTTTAGGTTGTGGCTAGTTTTCAAGGTCAACAGTGTTGGTTTTTTGGCCCGTAATCTCAAATTAATTAATTTTGATTGATTAATAATTAATTAATGTTTGGATGATAACAAACCGGATTCTATGTACTTATAATTTGAGTGTTTAAAAGTGCTCATAGTGTAGAGCTCGAAACAACGGTTCCAACGCATTTTTAATCACTCAAATCAGAGCTTAAACGAAGAAGTTATGGGCAAAACAAAATGGAAGGAGAAAATCCTACATGGCATGACACATGGTAGAGTTGCTGACGTGGCAATGATGTGGCAGTGATGGCGTGATGGCGTGGCACCTCAAACGGTCATAATACTGACTTGTTGGATGACATAGACGATGACATAGCAACATGTGGAGCAATAAGATTGTGACACGTGGTGTATTTGAGTTTAAAAAATTGAATTTAATATGAATAAATATGTCAAACGGTCAAAAATTTAAATACTTTATTATTATTTTATTTCGGCCAAGGAAACAGTGACACATGGCTCTCCTAATTAAAATAATATATATCTGTTTGGTCAAACGGTCAAATTTTAATTATTTTATTAATATTTTTAAATTTCTTTTTCTACGCCCAATCAGACATCAACACATGGCAGCCAACAACTAGTTTGGCCATTTTCCCTCTATTTAAGGCTTGAAAAAAATTAGAAAAAATGAATTTTTTTTTGAAAAATCATATTCATCTTGGAGAACATTTTGACAATTTTTTGAGTAATTTTGAGTTTCAATATTTATTTTTCTTAGCCATTTGAGGGCTTTTACTTGTAAGAAATTCTTTCTTACAAAGTTGTAATATTAGATTTGTGTATCTACTCTTTGAGACAATGTTTTTATCTTGTTCTTAAACTTTCAATCCATTGTAAGAGTTTCTCTCAATCCTAAAAAAGAGAGGTTGTAGAGAGGCTGTAATGGTTTGATCATAAATCGTGGAACGAATCAGGTTTGTTCTTGCTCCTGCAAAAGGGACGTCCCCTTCATAATATCCAACGCTAATCCCTTAACTCACTCGACTACTTCGTTTCTTAATCATCTTCCAAAAAAACCTAAATCACCAACAAAACCACATTATTAACAACTTAAATGCTCTAATAACAATTTTACTCCCTCAAAAAAGCACTTATGCAAATAGAGTCAAGACTAAGGAATTTTCATTCAAAACATAAGCCAATTACTTATAAAATAGTAAATTCAAGCTTAAAAGACTAGCCATTAACTCTTATTCTTTTAAGAGTTATCAACCCTTCCATGATAGGATGCGACTCTTTGAGTGTAGGTGTCTAAGTCCAATAGGTGTAACTTATGCCAACGAGATGCCACTTTTTGGGTGGGGATAGTTACGCATCGAATTGGTGCATCCATTTGCTTATGAGTGTGATCCATGTATAAAAAGAAAAAAAAAATTGATTGTCAATGCATACATTGTCAATTTTTCAATTATCAAAATGTCAGGTGATAACAAAAAACCTTATTTTATTAGAGAACTTAAAGCTTTAAAAAAATAAAAAATAAAAAATCTTCATTCTTCATACGGAAAATATTGAACCATGTCAGAATGAAGTCTTTGAGTATTTAGAAACTTATTTTAGTTGATAAAAAGGTACTATTATCTATCTTTTTTCACATTAATTCCTTAAAGTTATTTGCATTCTACATTAATTCTTTTATTCTAGTTAGTTCTTCCTCTATTGGCTTCCATGTGTTCTTTATTAATTGATTCTATACAAAACATGTTGTTGGGGTTCATTAATTTTGTTGTTATATTGTTTGTATCTGTAGATTCTAGAGTTGTAAGCATCAACACTTTGGTCTAGAGAGATGTCTTTTTAACTCACATACTACAGTTAATATTTGAAGAATCTAACTTAGAAGTTGAAGTGCTACATGTTAAAAAGAAAATTAATGTAAAACCTTAAAATACTATTTTATATCTACTATTAGCTTAAATATAAAAAATAAACATAAAAACTCAATGAAAACCTAAACTACAAATATAACGCAATTCAATATTTTGATTTCTCAGCATCCTTTAATAACTAATTATTAATTATGAAAGGCTAATAATTAGGATTTTTTTTAGTTTAAAAAAACAACAACAAAACTAGGGTAGCTTAGGTTAGATAAATAGTGTACATTGGTCACAATTCACCTAAATCGTGTACATGGTACATGAGTACCTAAATGAAACGTGGTCATGGGTCACGATTAGATTAAATCACGTACATGGTACGCGAGTTACCTTGACGTGGCAGAGAAGACCAAACTCGTGTACATGGTACACGAATTCCATGAATGGCAAAAAAAATATTTTAAATATCTACCACTATTCAACCCATAATTTTAGGAGTTTAGTTACTTTAATTTGCATTCTTCAATTAATGGGATATTTTCCCAAAATATAGCTAATACATTTACTCTACAATATTTTATCGAATAGAGGATATTTTGTATATCTTCAATAAATTTGTTTTCGATTAAAAAAATAAAAAAAAATAGTTGGTTAATGTTCTATAAATTGAATAGAAAATATTCTAGCATAGTATTGAAAGCCTTGTCATCCATTCTTATATTTGAAGTTGTGTGTAGTGTATGACATTGGAAGAATCGTTGTGTTTGCAAAGCCATTCTTGATATGTTAATAAAATAACAGTATTTAAAAACTAAATTAATCATTTGATAAATATACAATAAAAATGTAATTTATTTTCTATAAATTGCGTAATATTATGTGATGGCAGAAAATATATTTGAAATATCTACCACCATCCAACCCATGAGTTTAGGAGTTTATTACTTTAATTTGAATTCCTCAATTAGTGGGATATTATTTTTCCACAATACAACTATATACAATTATTTTTCAATATTTCCTGATATTTAGTAAATCTTCTATAATTGTGTTTTAGTTGGTGAATTGCATACTTTTATTTTTGGTAAATCATGTATTTAAATAATAAATTTGTTACACAAAAAAGAAAGAAAGATAAATCGCATACGGTGTACACGATTTAGGTGTAAATTGCGATTTATATGGTCGGCCACATGGAAAAGAATAACTTGGTGCCACATGGAAAAGAATAACTCGTGTACATCGTACGCGAGTTCGCTACCCCACTTTTGACATTAGTTTCCTCCTCTACCCCAAATTTATAATTTATTTATTTTTTAACATTATTTAAATTCATATTTTTAAAAACTACTTTAAATTTGTAACTTATTTTTAAACAACATTATTCCTAAAATTAGCCCATTACGAAAAAAAAATATCTTTTAAAAAAACAAAAATATAACATTAGATACCTATAATTATGATTATCACCATTCTAAATTTGACTCTATTAGTGCTTCATGTGTTCTTACAATATATTAGTAATAAAAAAAAAGTTATGCTATAAAAAAAAGACAAAAAAAGTTATAAATATAATACGTGTTGAAATTATTGGGATTACAAGATAAAAGAGAAATATTGACATATGGTTAAATCTAAACTTTCTTACAAACTAACTAAATCACATTAAATCGTAATTAACATCTCAAAGCATAGAAAATAATGAGAAAATAAGTAAAAAAAATTAGTAGTATTTACGTGCCCAAGATATAGGGCACAATACCAAATAGAAGCTCCAATAATGAGAGATGGGGAGGGGAGCTTGAAGAATAAGGATGAATGAGAGTAGATTTATAATAAAAAGTTGACAAATTTGTTGTAAAATTGGTAAAAGTATTAACCCTGACATTGATATTAATTAAATGACATTAGGTGAACCATAATAGAGAAAAGTTAATGAGACAAAAGATCCACACAATATTAATTAAATTGGTAAAAGTATTTACCCTGACATTGATATTAATTAAATGACATTATGTGAACCATAATAGAGAAAAGTTAATGAGACAAAAGATCCACACAATATTTTGTCAAATCTTATTAATTTTTTAGGAAGTTCTAGATCACAAGAATAATTCAATACCATTTATCATGATAATAAATGCAATAAGAAAGAATATGAAATAAACTAAAACTTTAATATTAATTAAGCACAATAGTTGTTGATGCATAAATCCGGGCAAAGGGAACACACCTAATTTGCACATGAAGCCAACAATGAATTTGTATTTTGGGGGAGCGAGGTGACTTGCAAAACAAAGAAAACCTGCACACTGGTGTGGTGCTTGCCACAACTACTCCGATGCTTAAGTTAGAGAGGAAAAGTGTAGCAAGCTAATAGAGAGTGAAGACTGAGAATGAGTTACCTCCAATGGAGTTATAATGTTGTATTTATATGATGGTTGGCCTAGGGTCTCTTCCCTTTTCTGAATAGGATTACGTCAGAGATAGAGAGTGGGCCCTCATGGATGACTCGAACTACGGACAAGGAGGACGCATGTCACTCACATGTGGATTGGGTCGACTCGACTAGGCCCGACGCGACTCTACTCAGCTCGGTCCGATTTGAGCCTTTTTCCCTTTTTCTTCATTTTGCTAAGCCCAATATCGCCCTAGGCCTCTAATAGCACACAAAATGTGCTATCTCTAGGCTTTACTTTGGTTAGTTTTTATACTTTATTCAATGTTTTTCATGAGTTTATTTATTTAAATTTTAGTTATTGAGCAATGGGAGCGAAACCGGAGATTTTGGAGATACCAAGGCGAGTATAGAGCTAATGGAACTTAAATTGAGAAGCCATGTGAAGAAAAGAAGCAAAATAGACCAAGAAACCCGTGGGCATAGCATTGAGACGCCATCAGTAGTGTCTCAACGCTACATTGAATTCGCACAGGCAGCGTTGAGACGCTGCAACCTAGCGTCTCAACTCTACCTTATCTTATTCGAAAAAGCGCGTTTTTGGAATGATAGCGTCTCGACGCTGCAACTTAGCGTCTCGATGCTGTCATGATCTCTACATGAGGTTCATTATTTGCTTACAGATAATGGGAGTTGTCTTGGAGAGATTAGAACCTTAAATTGATTTCTACACATTCTTAGAGACCAAAGGAGACTCTAGAGAGCTGGGAATGGATATTCAAAGCTCGTGATCGTGGAGATTACTTTGGGAACAAGGATTGATACGTCATTAGAGTTTTCTCTTCTCTCTTGATTTGTAGTTGACATTATAGATTTCTATTTTAATCTACATTTAATGATTATAAGTTGCTAGACTTGTCTCTAGGGGATTGATGTAGCCGTTGAATTTATTATTTTAGTTGTTAATTCATACTTTGATTATGCTTTATAACTATTTGTGTTTGAATATATATATATATATATATATATATATATATATATATATATATATATATATATATATATATATATTTTAATGCTTGTCGACTTTTGGCCAAGGTTTGCATGTCTTAATGGTCTAAATTTATGCTTGAAAGAGTGACTTTTATACTAGAATAATTTCAAACACAACCATTAGTAAATTCTTGCATGTAAATGAGGAATTCTCTTATAATCATAAAAAGAAGCTATTAATGTCTTGTATGTTATTAAAATCTAGATGGATACGTTAGATTTATAGTAGTGCATGAGGTCAACTTGACTTGGAAGAGTCTTTTAATATTTTTCCTTCTTGCTTATAGTTTTGCGTAAGCATAACTTGGATTAATTAACTAAAATAATGGTTCAATTGGTGAAGTCAATTCCCTAGGTTTTTTCTCTCTTAGATATCTTCATTTTCATGTTACTTATTTTTGTTAATCATTATTCTCTATTTATGACTTCTCTAAATAAAATTGGATGTTAATATTCATGGTAATCAATTGATCTAGAAAACCATTCATGAGGACAATACTCTGCACTAACTAATCACTATACTAAAACTTGACACCGTACACTTGCGGCTTTGCATGGTCACAAAAACACGCAACAGCCTCGGGTTTGACCTGGTTTGGCTTGTTTGTCTTCTATTCTCTTAGGTTTGATATGGTTGTCCATATTTACCCATAACATTAAGCCCCCACTCCCATGTTGGGATTTGTGATTTAGCTCTTTTTTGGGTTGGACACTCAAAGCCCAATTTGGGAGTATTGATTTGTAATTTTTTTCTCGAGGAATAATATTTAACCCAAGTACAAGGTGTCCCATGTATTCTCTATGAGTTTTGGTTTTGGAATGACTTATCAAGCCCTTTGGCTGATTTTCTGGCTTTCCAATATTTATAAGGAATAGTTTTGGGGTTGGCCCCAAGTCTTATTTTGGAATAATCTATCAAGCCTATGGGGCTGATTTTCTGATTTTTCCAATATTTATAATGAAAAGATTTGGGGTTGACCCCAAGTCTGATTTTGGAATGACCTATCAAGCCTATTGGGCTGATTTTTTTTTTTTTTTTTTTGCTTTCCAATATTTATAAGAAAAAGATTTGGGGTTGGTCCCAAGTCCAATTTTGGAATGACCTATCAAGCCCATTGGGTTGATTTTTTAGTTTCCAATATTTATAAAAATTCTTCGGGTTAACCCCAAATTAAATTATGGCTATCGAGATTTGTCTCGAATATTAAGTCATGCTTGGACCAATTAACCAAGTCACTTTTGAGGACCCAATTAACCACCTCCAAGATTTGCATCCTCCACATTTAAGTGGAGTTTTGCACAATCAGGACCCATCGTGAGGCATACCTCAGATTTTTGGGCTGCCAAGAGTAATCAACCAACCCCCTTTGGGATCAATCAACTCTCAGGGCCCTTTCCTCTGCACCATAGTGCTCAAGAGTTTTGCGTATTTCATGCTTTAATTGCACAACATAATTGGTCATATCTTAGAGTTGGCTCTTAGATTTTAGCTCAGAGTTTACCATATCTAGAATTAATTACAGATTTCAATATTTAAACTGATCCAATTGTCAAATTTGATCAAAAAGTAAGGGAAGGGCAAGAAAAATACCTGAAGATTTTCCAAAGAATATGTTTTAGACACATGGTGACTTATTCGTAGGTTGGGTGTGCATGTGTTGGCATTTTCTTGACACAGATTGACATGTGGCAGCTCCTTCTTTAAGTGAGGCCGACATGAGGTTGGCTCGCTAGTGTTAGTCGATTTCGCAAGTGCACGAATCGTTACAAGTAATACAGTGTTTGAATATAAAGTTCGTTCTTCACAGGGACTGAAAGCTACCAATTACAAAATTCTCTAGCTTCATTTTTATCTAAGCATCGAATTATCAAAGGTGAATGGAAAATTAAATTTGCTTGATGAGTAAATGTGATTAAGATCTAAAATTGACAATGCTAAACAGAGGATAAAACTTAATTTGTAAAAAAAACTCTAGAGCAATGACTTCATCAAATAGCTCTTCCTACTCTTTTTTTTTTATTAATAGCAATGTTTTCTTCTATTTCTAGGTTGTTGACCAGTTCTACCCTATAGACTCGATATTCTTTCTCAAGCAATAACGATATTCATTGAAATGTAAATTACCTATATCTCTATGATAATTCAAACAATTTAATTATTAAGCCCGTAGAACCTAAAATTGCCACAAAACCCACAAGGACATCTCTATCTCAAGTGTTTCCTATAAACTCAACTCAACTGATCTGCACCCCAAACACAAACATCCTAACTCAACTCAACCCAACTCTGCACCCCAAACATAGACTTCCTGAACTCGCTGACAAACTAACTCTGCCCAACTCAACACAACTTTACGCGCCAAATGCCCTTTAGTTTTTGGACTCTGAGATAGCAGAATGTGCCAGGCCACCTTAGAGAGAGATTTGGTAAGTAGTCAATTTGTACTTTAACCACCAAATTCAAACGAAGGGGAAAAAAATATATTTTATTTTTCTTTGGCGCACATAATTGCTGACGAGAGGAGCATAACTCTAAAGGGTTGGTTGGGCGTGGTTCAATAAGGTTTATGTTTTTGGTAATGACATAAAGGCTTGTAATTTAATAGTGTTGCATTGTGGAAGGTATTGCCAAGTGTTTGTGCAATGTCTATTTGTTTTTTTTTTCTTTTTCTTTTTAGTTTTTGGTTCATTTGGGAGAGGAATAACTAAATTTATAAAAAATGATAAGTAAATTAATCTCTATTTACTATCCCATGATATCTTTAAAATAAGTTGAATAAAGGAATGAAAGTATCAATAGAAAAATAAAAGAAATACTTAAAATAGATAGAGAATGATTGATATATAGTAAGAAGAATTTTCAAGAGAGGTGAGGGATGATTGAAAGAGAGAAATAATGGAAGAAATAAAAGATTTATGGAAGAGAGAGAAATTTGATGAATAATGATAATAAGGTTAAAAAACACTTTTTGGTCCTTGAACTTTCATCTAAGTAACAACTTAATCTCTAAACCTTACTTTATAATGATTTGGTCCATGTATTTTCAAATTTGTAACAATTTTTAGTCCATGAACTTAAACATGTAACAATTTTGTCATGTATTTTAAATTATATAACAATTTTGTCATGTATTTTAAATTTTGTAACAATTTAATTCCTATAAATATTTTAAACCCAATAATTGAACTATTTCACAACTAGTTGCTACTGGAGATATATCAATTCCAATAAAAAATTTCAATACTATGTCCAATAAATATCATTGTCAAATAGTTCCAGAGAAATTTCACATAAGAGTTGGCTTTTATTTTTAAACCTTTTGGTATAATATAATAGCACTACATTTTTTTTAGATAATAATAGCACTACTTTTAAAAGTATAGAGTGCAGTAGACATTTTATATAAGAAAATAGCATGTAAAAGGAAAAAGTAAATATTTTGAAAAAATAAATAGTAGATTGTCAAATTGGTGATAAGAATAGACATATAGGACAGAGGCTATATGCACAGCCGCATAGTTCCTCAACATGCCCCCTCAAGATGGGACATCTTTGGGTTCACCATTCTCGGGTCGAATCCCAATTTTTGGACCGAATACCCGTTTGCGCTTCATGGGCTCCGATATCATATTAAATTACATGGGGTTCCATCTCAAAACCAATTGGCAATGGGAGGAGTAGCTCATGTATCTTATAAATTATGAGGTCTCTCTACATATTTCAGATGTGTGATCCTCAACACGCCCCCTCAAGATGGTGCCTCTTTGAATTCACCATTCTTGGGTTGGGTCCCAATTTTATTTTTGGACCGAATACCCGTTTAGGCTTCATGGGCTCTGATACCATATTAGATTATATGAGGTTCCATCTCAAAACTAATTGACTATGAGAGGAGTAGCTCATGTATCTTATAAATTGTGACGTCTCTCTACATTTTTTTCATGTGGGATCCTCAACATACCCCCTCAAAATGGTGCCTCTGTGGGATCCTCAATTAAGACGCTTAACAGCTAATTTGAGCATAGCTAATTTGAGCCTAACTTAATGAATAAAACAATTATCATATCATAATTGTTGAACTCAATAAAAAAAAAGTGACCACGCTTAACAAGTGTAAAACATATATGTCATAGCTCCAGTAAGACGCTTAAAAATTATTTAGGGATTGATTTTATTTTATTTTTTTTCCAAATTTGAAATTGTGATAATATTAATTGTAAAAATTAATGCTCTTATACAAATTAAATTTTTTTTGTAACATACAAATAGAATGTAGCAGAACTAGCACTAAATAAATCCTATAGATATCACATTTTAAGTGCTTTCATGTCTAATACTTCTCTAAACTTTAAAAATACCTAATAGGTCTTTATACTCTTAATTTTGTGTCTAATAAGTCCCCTAACACATCTGAATATTTTTTCTAAAAAAATTAATGATATATTAGATATAAAATTGAATTTTATGTTTAATAGGACCTTAAACTTTCAATTTTGTGTATAGTAGATTTATGAATTTAAAAAAAAAATTGTCGAAATATGTCAAGTAACTATTAGGCACACAATTGAAAATTCAGGAACCTATTACAAAATTGAAAGTTTAATAGCCTACCGTAAAATTATTGGGGATATGGGGGTGATGTTTGATTTTGAACTAAATTCAAATTTAAAATACGCCATAGCCAAAGTCTTAATTTGAATTTTGAATTGAGGCATGTGATGGTCAGCCCAAAGAGAGAGACATTTACAAACTTTTAGCTTCTAGTTGTTTTGAGTAGCAAAAATCAAAGACAACCATTTTTGTATAGTAAAAATTTTGAAAAAAGAAAGTCATGACGAATACCAATGATGGTACCACGTTGCAAAAGACAGCTTGCAGTCAAACTTTTCCAAATGTTCTACACCTGCGAGTAGAGATGTCCATTTAACCCATGGAACCGAAGCCACACGAGTACTCGCCCCAAACGGGGTGGAGAATCCCCGATTACACCGGGAATGGGGAAGGGAGTGGGGAGAGTTTTCTCCCCGTTGGCTAAATGGGGACGAGGACGAGGCATATATTCTCCGTACCCGTCCCCGACCCCGCCCCGCCCCGATTAGTTAGTATATATATATATATATATATATATATGCTAATTATTACCTATAAATAGAAATTTAAAAAAAAAAAACTATAGTAAGAATTAGTTGAAGACTATTTTTTTATTAAAAAAAATTAAACACTATGTTGTAATATTGAAATTTGAATTTTTAGAAATTAAGTTGTTTCGACATTATAATATTTTTACTTATGATATATTATTGTTTTTATTATGAAATTTTATAACCTTTTCTTTAAATCGAAATTATATTGAAAGTTATTCGTTTAGAAATAATTTATATTATGGTTGAGAATAAATTAAAAAAAAAAAAAAGAACGGGAAAAAATTCCCCATGGGGAACCCGATCCTCGCGAATTCCCCACGGGGAATCCCCGTTCCGATCCCCACGGAGTTAAATAGAGAATTTCGAGGGGACGGAATGTTAGATTACATGAGGTTTCATCTCAAAACTAATTGGCTACTAGAGGAGTAGCTCATGTATCTTATAAATTGTGAGGTCTCTGTACGTTTTTCCCATGTGGGATCCTCAACATGCCCCCTCAAGATGGTGCCTCTGTGAGATCCTCAATTAAGACGCTTAATGCTAATTTGAGCATAGCTAATTTGAGCCTAACTTAATGAATAAAACAATTATCATATCATAATTGTTGAACTCAAAAAAAAAAAAAAAAAAAAAAGTGACCACGCTTAACAAGTGTAAAACATATATGTTGTAGCTCCAGTAAGACGCTTAAAAATTATTTAAGGATTGATTTTATTTTATTTTTTTTCCAAATATGAAATTGTGATAATATTAATTGTAAAAATTAATGCTCTTATACAAATTAAAATTTTTTTGTAACATACAAATAGAATGTAGCAGAACTAGCACTAAATAAATCCTATAGATATCACATTTTAGGTGCTTTCATGTCTAATACTTCTCTAAACTTTAAAAATGTCTAATAGGTCTTTGCACTCTTAATTTTCTGTCTAATAAGTCCCCTAACACATCTGAATATTTTTTCTAAAAAAATTAATGATATATTAGATATAAAATTGAATTTTATGTTTAATAGGACCTTAAACTTTCAATTTTGTGTATAGTAGATTTATGAATTTTTAAAAAAAAAACTGTCGAAATATGTCAAGTAACTATTAGGCACACAATTGAAAATTCAGGAACCTATTACAAAATTGAAAGTTTAATAGCCTACCGTAAAATTATTGGGGATATGGGGGTGATGCTTGATTTTGAACTAAATTCAAATTTAAAATACGCCATAGCCAAAATCTTAATTTGAATTTTGAATTGAGGCATGTGATGGCCAGCCCAAAGAGAGAGACATTTACAAACTTTTAGCATCTAGTTTTTTTTAGTAGCAAAAATCAAAGACAACCATTTTTGTATATTAAAAATTTTGAAAAAAGAAAGTCATTACGAATACCAATGATGGTACCACGTTTCAAAAGACAGCTTGCAGTCAAACTTTGCCAAATGTTCTACACCTGCGAGTAGAGATGTCCATTTAACCCGCGGGACCGATGCCCCACAGGCCAAACGGGGCAGGGAATCCTCGATTACATCAGGAATAGGGGAGGGAGTGGGGAAAGTTTTCTCCCCGTTGGCTAAATGGGGACAAGGACGAGGAATATATTCTCCGTACCCATCCCCGACCCCACCCTGCCCCGCCCCGTTTAGTTAGTATATATATATATATGTGGTAATTATTACCTATAAATAGAAAAAAAAAACTAAAAAAAAACTATAGTAAGAATTAGTTGAAGACTATTTTTTTTTATTAAAAAAAATTAAACACTATGTTGTAATATTGAAATTTGAATTTTTAGAAATTAAGTTGTTTCGACATTATAATATTTTTAGTTATGGTATATTATTGTTTTTATTATAAAATTTTATAACCTTTTCTTTAAATCGAAATTATTTTGAAAATTATTCGTTTAGAAATAATTTATATTATGGTTGAGAATAAATTTAAAAAAACAAAAAAAAAAAGAACGAAAAAAAATTCCCCAAGGGGAACCCGATCCTCGCAAATTTCCCACGGGAAATCCCCGTTCCAATCCCCACGTAATTAAATGGAGAATTTCTAGGGGGCGGAAAATGAAATGCGGGGTGGGGCCGAGGACGGGAAACCCATTCCCCGGCCCTGCCCCACCCCATGGACATCTCTACTTGCGAGGCCGACGACCACAGAACTCAAAACTCAACTAAAATAACAAAGCGTGGAAATCTCAACTATAATAGCACATTAAATCGTGGTGCTGCAGATTTCAAATAAAGGAAAACGCATATCAAAGACATTCATTGAGTGATGGACGATGAAATCAAATGTAAAAAATGAGACATGGTACGTAGTGAGATATTAGAAGTTTGGAGGGTAGAGTTAGGTTTCTTAAGAGAAGAAAATTAAAAAAATTTGTCAACTTCTTACAAATTTGGAACATTCAAAAAGAGATGCCCAAAGTCGAGTTGATCATCAAGTAATTAGCAGGTGCTTCGGATACTATCAGAAAAGCTACTCAAAGTCAGATAGTAGCTTTATTTTTTCTGTTATTGTATTAAAATTTATGGAATTGATTTGAATAATACTTATGGTTCAATTGGTTAATATTAGTGTCATCTCTACATTTTAAATTTGGAATTAAGCTTTAAAGTAATCTTGTTTTGGAGTAGATCATGCACTGGTTGTCTTAGAAAGATGAAATGAAAAAGATAATTAGTCTAAAAAAGGTTTGAGTAGAGATGGGAGTTGGGTTTTACACTTGTTAATTTGTTTGAAAGTATGTCAACCTTTTTATTTGTCTCCTTAATTTGTCTTACATTTTTTTGTAGTTATCTATTATAGGAACAAACTATTAAGGTTTTCTTTCTTTCTTTTTTTTTTTCTCAATAATGACAGTCATTTTGTTGTTAAGATGTCTGTGAACTTTAAGCCATACGGTACCTTTTTTTTTTTCATGGATAGAGGCTAGTTAAATTTGAATTAAGAGAATGGGCTATCCAATATTTGTGCTACTATTCTTCAGTTGGATTTTTAACTAACCTGAATTTTGTTGTTGGAACAACTTGACCTAGCTAGTATTTGACATTCTCTAGCTTTTCATTTAGAATTTAAATTTTTAATATCATTCTTTAAAAAAATTAAAGTGTGCGTACAATCATTTGCAAGGATCAATTTAAAAACAAAGTTAAAGGAAGGAATGAGTCATACAAACAAGGTGATGAGAGATAGATAGGTCATCATTATTAGATTACATGAGGTTCCATCTCAAAACCAATTGGCTATGAGATGAGTAACTCATGTATCTTATAAATTGTGATGTCTCTCTACATTTTTCAAATGTGGGATCCTCAACATGCCTCTTCAAGATGGGGCCTCTTTGGGTTCACCATTCTTGGGTTTTTTGGACCGAATACCCGTTTGGGCTTCATGGGCTCCGATACCATATTAAATTACATGGGGTTCCATCTCAAAACCAATTGGCAATGGAAGGAGTAGCTCATGTATCTTATAAATTATGAGGTCTCTCTACATCTTTCAGATGTGGGATCCTCAACATGCCCCCTCAAGACGGTGCCTCTTTGGATTCACCATTCTTGGGTTGGATCCCAATTTTATTTTTGGACCAAATACTCGTTTGGGCTTCATGGGCTCTGATACCATATTAGATTACATGAGGTTCCATCTCAAAATTAATTGGCTATGAAAGGAGTAGCTCATGTATCTTATAAATTGTGAGGTCTCTCTACATTTTTCCCATGTAGGATCCTCAACATGCCCCATCAAGATGGTGCCTCTGTGAGATCCTCAATTAAGACGCTTAACGGCTAATTTCAGCATAGCTAATTTGAGCATAACTTAATGAATAAAACAATTATCATATCATAATTGTTGAACTCAAAAAAAAAAAAAAGTGACCACGCTTAACAAGTGTAAAACATATATGTTTTAGCTCCAGTAAGATGCTTAAAAATTATTTAAGGATTGATTTTATTGTTTTTTCCAAATTTGAAATTGTGATAATATTAATTGTAAAAATTAATGCTCTTATACAAATTAACTATTTTTTGTAACATACAAATAGAATGTAGCAGAACTAGCATTAAATAAATACTATAGATATCACATTTTAGGTGCTTTCATGTCTAATACTTCTCTAAACTTTAAAAATGTCTAATAGGTCTTTGCACTCTTAATTTTGTGTCAAATAAGTCCCCTAACACATCTGAATATTTTTTTCTAAAAAAATCAATGATATATTAGATATAAAATTGAATTTTATGTTTAATAGAACCTTAAACTTTCAATTTTGTGTATAGTAGTTTTATGAATTTTTTAAAAAGAAATGTTGTCAAACTATGTTAAGTAACTATTAGGCACACAATTGAAAATTCAAGAACTTATTACAAAATTGAAAGTTTAATAGCCTACCGTAAAATTATTGGGGATATGAGGGTGATGCTTGATTTTGAACTAAATTCAAATTTAAAAAACGCCATAGCCAAAATCTTAATTTGAATTTTGAATTGAGGCATGTGATGGCCAGCCCAAAGAGAGAGACATTTTCAAACTTTTAGCTTCTAGTTTTTTTGCGTAGCAAAATTGAAAGACGACATTGTTGTATATTAAAAATATTGAAAATAGAATGTCATTACGAATACCAATGATGGTACCACGTTGTAAAAGACAGCTTGCAGTCAAACTTTGCCAAATGTTCTACACCTGTGAGTAGAGATGTCCATTTAACCCGCGGGACTGAAGCCCCACGGGGACTCGCCCCAAATGGGGCAGGGAATCCCCGATTACACGGGGAATGGGGGAGGGAGTGGAGAGAGTTTTCTCCCGGTTGGCTAAACGGGGATGAGGACGGAGAATATATTTTTCGTACCCGTCCCCGACCCCACCCCGCTCCGCCCCGATTAGTTAGTATATATATGCTAATTATTACCTATAAATAGAAATTTAAAAAAAAAACTATAGTAAGAATTAGTTGAAGACTATTTTTTTTATTAAAAAAATTAAACACTATGTTGTAATATTGAAATTTGAATGTTTAGAAATTAAGTTGTTTCGACATTATAATATTTTTACTTATAGTATATTATTGTTTTTATTGTGAAATTTTATAACCTTTTCTTTAAATCGAAATTATATTGAAAATAATTTATTTAGAAAGAATTTATATTATGGTTGAGAATAAATTTAAAAAAATAAAAAAGATAAAAAAAAAACAAAAACAAAAAAAAAGAATGGAAAAAAATTCCCCAAGGGGAACCAATTCCTCATGGGAAATCCTCGCTCCGATCCCCATGAAATTAAATGGGAAATTTCGAGGGGACAGAGAATGAAATGGTGAATTTCGAGGAGTAGCTCATGTATCTTATAAATTATGAGGTCTCTCTACATCTTTCAGATGTGGGATCCTCAACATGCCCTCTCAAGATAGTGCCTCTTTGGATTCATCATTCTTGGGTTGGATCCCAATTTTATTTTTGGATCGAATACCCGTTTGGTTTTCATGGGCTCTGATACCATATTAGATTACATGAGGTTCCATCTTAAAACCAATTGGCTATGAGAGGAGTAGCTCATGTATCTTATAAATTGTGAGGTCTCTCTACATTTTTTCCATGTGGGATCCTCAACATGCCCCCTCAAGATGGTGCCTCTTTGGGTTCACCATGGGTTGGGTCCCAATTTTTGGATCGAATACCCTTTTGGGTTTAATGGGCTCTGATACCATATTATATCACATGAGTTCCATCTCAAAACCAATTGACAATGAGAGAAGTAATCCATGTATCTTAAAAATTGTGAGGTCTCTCTTCATTTTTCCAATGTGGGATCCTCAACATGAATCTCAAGTTGGTGTCTCTTTGGGTTCACTATTCTTGGGTCGGATCATGGGCTCTAATACCATATTAGATTACATGAGGTTTCATCTCAAAACATATTGACTTTGAGATGGAACCTCATGTAATCTAATATGGTATTAGAGCCCACCCAAAACGGGTATTTGGTCCAAAAAAATTGGGATCTGACCTAAGAATGGTAAACCCAAAGAGGTACCATCTTGTAGGGGCATGTTGAGGATCTCACATTGGAAGAATTGTAACACCCTCTTATGTCTTTAAGAACTCAGAAAAAGAAAACGTGCAATGAAGATGCAACATGGAAAATGAAGTTCAAATGCATTCCTTAATTGAATTTCAAGGATGAAATTCTCAAAAGGGAGTAATAATTTGTAAGACCTAATTTTGGTCTTCTAGCAATTGGATATATGCATTTGATATATGGATTATTCAATTTTGAAATTGTTGATGGAGAGATTATAGTTTGAGACAAAATAGAAATACAAGAAATTTGAAACTTTGAAAATGGAATACAAATTGTATTTAATAAATATATATATTAGAAAAGAAAGGAAAATGGGAGTTTGTATTGTATTATATTGGAAAGAAGTTGGAAAAGAATATATATATATATATAATTTTTTTATAAAAAAATAATAAATAAATAAAAATAAAAGAAACTTCTAGTGGAAGCTTTTGGTTTTAAATAAAAAAAGAGAGAGAGAGAGGAAAAGAGAAGAGAAAAAAGGAAGGAGAAAGAAGCAAATGGAAAACGAGAGAAAGTGAAGGAAAAAGAGAGAAGCCTTGGTCACGCCGAAAATCGCCAGAAAATGGATTGAAGGGCTTACAAGCTCGATTTTAAGCTTAGTAAGTGAATTTTGACTTTCGTAAGCCATTTTTCAAGGAAAATAAATATGAGTTTTCTTTTCTTTGTTTGTAAATATATTATGGATGCTTCAAAATCATGAGGTTGGAGACTAAGGTTGTTATGGTGTTGTTTGGTTTGGATAAAAAAAAAAAAAAAAGAAGAAGAAGAACCCATATGCTAAGCTAGGGGAGCTTTCATGGGTGGATGGTAGAATAAAAAAAAATGGGGAAAAGAAGATGATTAATAAAATAATAATAATAATTGTAATAGTACAATAAGTGAGATCACACCATGCTTGAGCTATATTGTTAAGTTAGTGGTAATTGTGTTGTGTAGGTTTTAGGTGTTGAAAAGTAAAAATAGAGTGAAATGGTACAAATGTGTTTTAATGGGGAGAGAGAAGGAACATTATTTTATTAAGAAAAATAAAATAATGGTTAATGAAGAGAGAGAATTAAGTAACATTTATTTGGAAGTAAAGGACAACTAGTACATTTGTTGTAAGAAGATAAAAGGGGAAGGAGAATTGTGTAATTTGGAATTTGGATTAAGAGAAAGAAATTGAGAATTAGCTTAATTTGGTTGAAGTGAAGTTTAAGCTATTGCCCTTTTGAAAATAGGTTGTAATTTGTGATGTGATCATTGGAATTTCAGGTATAACAAATTGGAATAGTTTACGATCCGATGTGCCAACAACAATAGTTCTGTGAGTGCTTATTTTATAAATTATTCTTACTATTTTAGCAATGAATGAACCTTGGAGATTTGAAATTAAATACGATTTATATTAATGCAGCTATTTTAATCATTGAGAAGTATGACAACTTTGAGGAATTGATGTTTATTTCATAAATCGTTTATCTATTGAATCAAAGAAATTTTGATTTGTGAAGAGAATGAATTAAGTTTGCTAAATTGAAATTGTGTTTGAGTGAAAGTTTTAGAGAATTTATGATTATATTTGTTTTTAGAGCAATTGCTAAGAGATATTTGAGAATTTTAATGATTTTTAAGATGTTTGAAGAGTTTTAATTTTATAGAGAAATGTGGTTTTAGAGAAAATATGATTGAAATGTTTTATATTATTTGAGAGATTGGATAATTATTTGAGAAATTATAAATGTTTAATGTTATTTTAGAAATCTCTCAAGTTTATGAACGATTGTCTAGAGAATAATATAATTTTCAGAAAGAGTTTGAGATCTTGAAAGTTAAAAGTTTTTATGATTTAGAGTAATTTGTGATTTAAGAGGTTTTATGTTGGAAGTAGTTTTCAAACCACTAGATCTTTGTACCCATGGTGATTACTCGGTATGTTATGATAATGTATTTCCATAGTATGCTCGCGTGCTCGGGCTGCAAGAGATGTAGGGGAATGTCGGGGCCATTAAGTGCCAAATCCAGATTCCAAATCGTGGTCCAAATCCTGGTCATGAAGCATTACAGATGATAGAGATTGCTCTGCGTGCAAGTATGATAGAGATATGCTCTGCTATGTATATGGAGATTACTCGATACATTTTATGACAGAATTGCTCTGCTATGCGTATTGAGATTACTCTACGCCAGTATGACAGAGATTTTGGTACAAATTTGGTGATGAATTTTACTAGTTATGTTTATGTTTTTTTTAGAGTTGTAATTATGAATTTTCCTATCTATGTTTTTTACTAATATGTGCTTATGTTTCAAGAGTTGTAATCTTTGTTGTGTTGTTCATGTTTTCAAGAGTTGTTTAATTTATGGATTTTAATGTCTTAAAATGATCTCGAAGGTTTCTAAACTATTCATGATTTACATTATTCCACAGAGTTATGAACTTCTGTTTAGTAAGAGAATAATTTTTCTTGAACATTTATTTTCTTATAGAATCACCACTCACTGGGCTTTTTAGCTAATTCTTTTGTTTTTAATTTTTTCATCAGGTTGCTCTTGAGTTTCAACTAGAGTTAGCTAATCAGAATCTGCCACCAGTCTTGTCAAGTCATTGCATATCATATATTGTAACTTAAGAGAAATCTTAACTGCATTGTTCATGGGATTTCCACAAATAAAATTATATAATAAGATAAGAGATAAAGATTTGGCAATAGATTTCATTGCACAGTTGGGGTCTACTACCATCACAACTCATCCTAGGTTTGGTAGACTTAATATGGGGCAGGGTGCGACAAAAATGAAGAGATACCTCACAATTTATAATAGCCAATTATCAATTGGTTTTGAGATGAAACCTTATGTAATCAAATATGGTATCAAAGCTCATAAAGTCCAAACGGTATTTGGTCCAAAAACAAAATTGGGATTCAACCCGAAAATGGTGAACCCAAAGAGGCACCATCTCGAGGGGGCATATTGAGGATCCCACATCAGAAAGATGAAGAGACTTCACAATTTATAAGATACATGAGCTACTCCTCTCATTGCCAATTAATTTTGAGATAGAATCTCATGTAATCTACTATGGTATGAGAGCCCATTAAACGCAAATGGGTATTCGGTCAAAAAATTGGGATCCAACCCAAGAATAGTGAACCCAAAGAGGCACCATCTTGAAGGGTATGTTGAGGATCCCACATTGGAAAAATGAAAAGAGACCTTACAATTTATAAGATACATGAGCTACTTCTCTCATTGCCAATTGATTTTGAGATAGAATCTCATGTAATCTAATATGGTATCATAGCCCATGAAGTCCAAATGGGCATTCGTTCAAAAAACAAAATTGGAATCCAACCCAAGAATGGTGAACCCAAAAAGGCACCATCTTGAGAAGGCATATTGAGGATCCCACATCTGAAAGATGTAAAGAGACCTCATAATTTATAAGATACATGAGCTACTCCTCCCATTGCCAAATGATTTTGAGATGGAACCCATGTAATCTAATATGGTATAAGAGCGCATGAAGCCCAAACGGGTATTCGGTCCAAAAATTGGGATCCGACCCAAGAATGGTGACCCAAATAGGCACCATCTTGAGGGGACATGTTGTCAATCATACATCGGAAAGATGAAGAGAGACTTCACAATTTATAAGATACATGGGCTACTTCTGACATTGCCAATTGGTTTTGAGATGGAACTCCATGTAATCTACTATGGTATAAGAGCCATGAAATCCAATGGGTATTCGGTCAAAAAATTGGAATCCGACCCAAGAATGGTGACCCAAAGTGGCACCATCTTGAGGGGGCATGTTGAGAATCCTACATTGGAAAGATGAAGAGAGACTTCACAATTTATAAGATACATGAGTTACTCCTCTCATTGCCAATTGATTTTGAGATAGAACCTCATGTAATCTAATATAGCATCAAAGCCCATTAAACTCAAATGGGTATTCGGTCAAAATATTGGGATCCGACCCAAGAATGGTGAACCCAAAGAGGCACCATCTTGAAGGGCATGTTGAGGATCTCACATTGGAAAAATGAAGAGAGACCTTACAATTTATAAGATACATGAGCTACTTCTCTCATTGCCAATTAGTTTTGAGATGGAACCTCATGTAATCTAATATGGTATCAGAGCACATGAAGTCCAAACGGGTATTCGTTCAAAAAACAAAATTGGAATCCAACTCAAAAATGGTGAATCGAAAGATGCACCATCTTGAGGGGGCATATTTAGGATCCCACATCTGACAAATGTAAAGAGACCTCACAATTTATAAGATACATGAGCTACTCCTCCCATTGCCAATTGCTTTTGAGATGAAACCCCATGTAATCTAATATGGTATCGGAGCCTATGAAGCCCAAACGGGTATTCGGTCCAAAAATTGGGATCCGAACCAAGAATGGTGACCCAAAGAGGCACCATCTTGAGGGGGCATGTTGTGAATCACATATCGGAAAGATGAAGAGAAACTTCACAATTTATAAGATACATGGGCTACTCCTCACATTGCTAATTGATTTTGAGATGGAACTCCATGTAATCTAATATGGTATAAGAGCCCATGAAGTCCAAATGGGTATTCGGTCCAAAATTTGGGATCCGACCCAAGAATGATGAACCAAAGTGGCACCATCTTGAGGGGCATGTTGAGAATCCTACATTAGAAAGATGAAGAGAGACTTCACAATTTATAAAATACATGAGCTACTCCTTCCATTATCAGTTGGTTTTGAGATGAAACACCATGTAATCTAATATAGTATCAGAGTCCATTAAATCCAAATGGGTATTCGGTAAAAAAATTAGGATTCGACCCAAGAATGGTAAACCAAAAGAGGCACCATCTTGAGTGCTATGTTGAGGATCCCACATTGGTAAAATGAAGAGAGACCTCACAATTTATAAGATACATAAGCTACTTGTCTCATTGTCAATTGGTTGTTAGATGGAACCCCGTGTAATCTAATAATCATATGTTAAATATGACTAATTCCCCAATCGAAGTTGGTCATGCACAATATTTAAAGAACTAGAGAGGACACGCGTCCAGCTACTACAAAAGAGAAAATAACTAAAAAATGCAATACATAAATACCCAAAATAACCCACATAATTAAAAAAAATTAAAGCCAAAATACAAAAGCACTTCATGGTTTAACATAACAACACTCTAAAATAAAATGGAGAAACTAAAACCAACATTTCTTCTTCTCGTCTTGTCTTCCTCATCATCATTGTCACTTATCCTTGTCTTCCTCATCGTCATCACTCTGCTTGTTTCTTTTTTTTTTTATTTTTCGTGCATTTGATAGAGTACTTCCAAAAACGCTTCCATTTCATCTTCGACACCTTCTAGTTTATTGTATGGAGTTTCATCAAACTCTTCAATAATCTTTCCCTGCGTCTCTCTCATCTGACCGAAAAGATATTGGAAGTTCTCCTTCATCATGCCGATATAATAAGGGTCCAAATCAATTTTGTATAGACTATAGAGAGGAGAGGAAGGGAAATTTAAGTCGATATAATGGTGTTTGTGAGCTTCTCCTATTTTAGAGAGGAGAGGAAATTTCTGCTACATTTCTTCTCTCTCTATTTTTCCCTTCTGCATATCATTAAATTACCCTACAACACCATAAATGTTGTTAAGAGATTTTACTCAAAAGATTAAGTCAGTCTTCCCTCTAACTTTTTTTTTTACCTTTATCTAAATGGATAAAAAAACTCCTTTATAACTAAGGTTTGGTAGACTTAATATGGGGCAGAGTGACAAAAATGAAGAGAGACCTCACAATTTATAAGAGCCAATTATTAATTGGTTTTGAGATGAAACCATATGTAATCTAATATGGTATCAAAGCCCATAAAGCCCAAACGGTATTTGGACCAAAAATAAAATTGGGATTCGACCCGAGAATGGTGAACCCAAAGAGGCACCATCTCGAGGGGGCATATTGAGGATCCCACATCGAAAAGATGAAGAGATTTCACAATTTATAAGATACATGGGCTACTCCTTTCATTGTCAATTGATTTTGAGATAGAACCTCATGTAATCTAATATGGTATCAGAGCCCATTAAACTCAAATGGGTATTCGGTCAAAAAATTGGGATCCAACCCAAGAATGGTGAACCCAAAGAGGCACCATCTTGAAAGACATGTTGAGGATCCGACATTGGAAAAATGAAGAGAGACCTTACAATTTATAAGATACATGGGCTACTTCTCTCATTGCCAATTGGTTTTGAGATAGAACCTCATGTAGTCTAATATGGTATCAGAGCCCATGAAGTCCAAACGGTTATTCGTTCAAAAAATAAAATTGGAATCCAACCCAAAAATTGTGAACCCAAAGAGGCACCATCTTGAGGGGGCATATTGAGGATCCAACATCTGACAGATGTAAAGAGACCTCACAATTTATAAGATACATGAGCTACTCCTCCCATTGCCAATTTCTTTTGAGATGGAACCCCATGTAATCTAATATGGTATCAGAGCCCATGAAGCCCAAACATGTATTCAGTCCAAAAATTAGGATCCGACCCAAGAATGGTGACCCAAAGTGGCACCATCTTAAGGGGGCATGTTGGGAATCTCACATTGGAAAGATGAAGAAAAACTTCACAATTTATGAGATACATGGGCTACTTCTCTCATTGCCAATTGGTTTTGAGATGGAACCTCATGTAATCTAATATGGTATCAGAGCCCATGAAGTCCAAACGGGTATTCGTTCAAAAAACAAAATTGGAATCCAACCCAAAAATGGTGAACCCAAAGAGGCACCATCTTGAGGAGGCATATTGAGGATCCCACATCTGACAGATGTAAAGAGACCTCACAATTTATAAGATACATGAGGTGCTCCTCTCATTGCCAATTTGTTTTGAGATGGAACCCCATGTAATCGAATATGGTATCAGACCTCATGAAGCAAAAACGGGTATTCGGTCCAAAAATTGGGATCCGACCAAAGAATCGTGACCCAAAGAGGCACCATCTTGAGGGGGCATGTTGTGAATCACAAATCGAAAAGATGAAGAGAAACTTTATAATTTATAAGATACATGGACTACTCCTCACATTGGCAATTGGTTTTGAGATGAAACTCCATTGGGATATGACTTAAGAATGGTGACCCAAAGAGGCACCATCTTGAGGGGGCATGTTGTGAATCACATATCGAAAAGATGAAAAGAAACTTCACAATTTATAAGATACATGGGCTACTCCTCACATTGCCAATTGGTTTTGAGATGGAACTTCATGTAATCTAATATGGTATCAGAGCCTATGAAGTCTAAATGGGTATTCGGTCCAAAAATTGGGATCCTACCCAAGAATGGTGACCCAAAGTGGTACCATCTTAAGGGGGCATGTTGAGAATTCCACATTGGAAAAATGAAGAAAGACTTCACAATTTATAAGATACATGGGCTACTCCTCCCATTGCCAATTGATTTTGAGATAGAACTTCATGTAATCTAATATGGTATCAGAGCCCATTAAACTAAAATGGGTATTCGGTCAAAAAATTGGGATCCAACCCAAGAATGGTGAACCCAAAGAGGCACCATCTTGAAGGACATGTTGAGGATCCCACATTTAAAAAATGAAGAGATACCTTACAATTAATTATGGTTTCCATGGATATCAAGTGTCTAATCATTACCATTTTGAATCTATAAGTTATGAAAATTCCTTTTATGGTAATGATATGGGCACTTGGACCCAAAACTTTGCCTATCCTAACCAAATTAAGGAAAACTCTTCCTTTGAAGACCTATTGAAAGAATACATTTTGGAATCAAAGGTCAAAAGTTTTTGTCAGACTGAAGCAGAGAGGTTAAATAGGATAGAAGCAAAGGTGGAAGAATATGAGGTTGCACTAAATCGTATAACTCAACAACTTTGTCAAATAGTTGAATTACTTAAGGCCTTACATGAGCAAAATTTTTTTAATACCACTGAGAAACAACATTCTAGGATGATATATATAGATGATAGTGGGGATGAGTTGGAGCAGTTTGATGTACACCAAGAACAGGTTTGTGAGGTTGAAAAAGGGAGCGAAACCACATTGCAAGAGAAAAACCAGGTGATAGAGTATGAGGCTGAAAAGCCTTCCTTTATTTTATCTCTAGAAACTTCTCTTAATCACGATCTTTCTTTTTCTTATACTCACGAGTCTAGTTTGCCTTCTTTTGATTTTTCTTCTTTTATTACATTCAATAAAAATAACAAAAATATTTTTCTTTCAGGCGCCCATGAGAAACAAGTGAGCCTTCTAAACATAGAAGGCTATATTGATTCAAGCAAAAAGGGACCGAAGAAATATGAGCAATTTTATGTGCCGTGATGCATGCCCTTGAATCCCGTCTAGCTAGAGACGTTAAACAAGCTCTTCTTGGGAGGCAACCCAAGCTTTCTATCTCTTAGTCTTTCTTTTATATTTATGGTTTTCTGTTTTTCTTTTAGCTTTGTTTGTGTTGATCTTGTGTTCTTGTTGGTTGATATTTTAGGAGCTCGAGAATAATATCTCTCACATTGCACCTGTTGATTAGGCTGAATCGAGGAGTCTCTCGCATTTCAGGGCAGTATTACTCATCCTTTTATCTTTTTAAATTGTCCTTAAGCATGCTGAAATAGATCTGAATAGTTTATACATTGAGGACAATGTATGTTTTAAGTGTGGGGGGATGTGTGCTGTTCTGATTTGAATCTGAGATGTTATTGAATTTTTTTTTTTTTTTGTGTGAATTATATGATGATTATGTTGCATCAAGTGTGATGAGAACAACCTGTGATGTGTTCTGATTAATAATATTTTTACCATTTTTTGTGAAATATGAAAGCATGTCTAGAATTCAAGTAAATTTAAAATTTTTGCTTTGAATTTCTTGCAAGTTGTGAGCACCTAGCCTATCTTTTGTTAGTTTTGAAGGCTCATAGTAGTTTTAGATTGTCCAAAAGTTTGTTGTCACACTGATAGGCTTAAGCTCTAGTTTGATGGTTGACTTGCATGATAAGGTGTAATGTGTTACTTAGGAGAAAAAAAAATTGTTTGTTTTGCCTGTACGAAAAAGAAAAGAAAGTGAGCTCAAAAGAAAAACCATTTTAGAAAAAGAAAAGAAAAGAAAGAAAAGAAAAAAACAAATTAAGCTTGTAATGTATTGAAAAGAGTCGAGGGTAAAAAGAGCTACCCCTATCGTGATCAGTTAGGCTACCTATCGAGCGAGTTCTCTAGGTAAGGGTCCCTATGATGGGTGTGTGAAAGCTAGTGCCCTTGACATTAAAATGATGCAAGCTTAGCCGGTCGATTTGTTCATTTTCAGGCACCTAGAAGCTTATTAACTTTTTGAGTGTAAGAAGGCTAGAGAATTGGTGCTTGGGGCCAGTGTAGGGGGAAGATGAATGGAGGACTATATAAACATATTATGAGCTTGTAAATACTACTTTAAGAAGGCTGTGCACACACACACGCAAGAGATGAAAAGCTTAAATTCGAGTTTGCTTGATGAAAAGTTGTGTTTGAGTATTTCCTTAAATTGTTATTATATTATTATTTAGAACATTAAGGTTTGAGTCACTTTGATATAATGGTGAATTCATATATGTGGGTTTTGTTTTTGCTTTGCTCGGGACTAGCAATGGTTTAAGTGTGGGGGTATTTGATAGCATGTATTTATGCTATCTTATTTCCTATTATTTATGCTAGTTTTGTGATTATTTTGTGAGCTTTTATGCCTATTTCTCTTGATTTTGTAGAAACTGAGCTTAAGGAGCAAAACCAAGTATTTGAGAATATTTTGGTGGATATTGGAGCCTTTTGAAGCTTAATTGAAAATTCAAGAAGATTAAAGATGTTATTTGAGCATAAGGCACATTCCGGGAGATTCTACATTGAATCACGGTTCCAACGCATCGAACCGGAGGTCATTCGGACACCCGAGCGAAGAGATATAGCAAAAATGACCAGTGCTGTCTGAAGGGTAGCGTCTCGACGCTGTCCATAGCGTCTCGACGCTACGAAAATGAAAAAAACGCTAATTTTCGTACAAAAACGCGCGGAAATAATTTTTCTGGCAGCGTTGAGACGCTTCCTCGAAATTTTCTATAAAAACAACATTTTTAGCGCCGTTTTGGGAGGCCAATCCGAGAGTTGGAGCCCTAATCTCGATTCCAAGCTAAAATTGAAGGTTTAGGGAGCAATTGGGAGCGTTTATGAACAATTTTGAAGATCCAAAGCTCGAGGGACATGGAGATCACGACGGGAACGTGGGATTGACCATTGTTTGCTAATTTCTTCCTTTTTTCTTTAGTTTTAGTTTATGTTTTGTGGCTGTAAATTAGGAACTTAGAGATTCAATTGTATGAATATTATTAGTATCTTTGCTCCTAATACTTGGGATTTTGATGTACCCATTAGACTTGGGATTTTAATTGATTAAGTACCTTGATTGAATGCTTTGTTTCATTCATGCTTTTATGTATTTAATGCTTATAATCTCTTGATCACAGATTATTTGTTTTATTGGTCTGAATTTGTGCTTGAAAAAGTCTTGTTTAGGCTAGAACTTAATTGCATGACTATTTGTAAATTCTTGCATAAAAGTGGAGAATTCTCTTAGAAGCCCTTAAAAGAAGTTGCTTAATGTCTTGCATGCTATTAAAATCTAGATAGAGATATTAGATTTATAACATTGCATGAGAGTTAATTGTGCTTGAAATAGTCAATTAATACCCTCGCTTCTTGGCTTATAGAATATTTGCATGACAAATCTTGGTAGTTTTCGCTGTAAGTCTAATTGGTGAAATTGATTCCCTAGGATATCCCTCTCCTATTATGTCTCCATTTATCTTTTGCTTTCTAGGTTAGCTTTTTAGTTTAACTTCCTTGCATTTGATTTCTTTCTCTAAATAAAGTTAAGTGAGAGTAATTACGGTACTTAAATGAACTAAGAAATCCAATCCCTGTGATCGACCCTGGCCACTATTATTGCAAATTTTAGAGGTTTAGGTTTATAAATATATTTGATAGAGCCTTCGACAAGCTCTTTATCACTACTCCTCTCATTGTCAATTGGTTTTGAGATGAAACCCCATGTAATCTAATATAGTATCAGAGTCCATTAAACCCAAATGGGTATTCGGTCCCAAAATTAGGAAACGACCCAAGAATGGTAAACCCAAAGATGCACCATCTTGAGTGCCATGTTGAGTATCCTACATTGGAAAAATGAAGAGAGACCTCACAATTTATAAGATACATGAGCTACTTCTCTCATTGTCAATTGGTTGTTAGATGGAACCCCATGTAATCTAATAATCATATGTTAAATATGACTAATTCCCCAATCGAAGTTGGTCATGCACAATATTTAAAGAACTAGAGAGGACACGCGTCCAGCTACTACAAAAGAGAAAATAACTAAAAAAGGCAATACACAAATACCCAAAATAACCCACATAATTAAAAAAAATTAAAGCCAAAATACAAAAGCACTTCATGGTTTAACATAACAACAATCTAAAATAAAACGGAGAAACTAAAACCAACATTTCTTCTTCTCTAATTGTCTTACTTATCATCATTGTCACTTCTTCTTGTCTTCCTCATCATCATCACTCTGCTTGTTTCTTTTTTTGATTTTTCGTGCATTTGATAGAGTACTTCCAAAAACGCTTCCATTTTATCTTCGACACCTTCTAGTTTATTGGATGGAGTTTCATCAAACTCTTCAATAATCTTTCCCAGCGTCTCTCTCATCTGACCGAAAAGATATTGGAAGTTCTCCTTCATCATGCCGATATAATAAGGGTCCAAATCAATTTTGTATAGACTATAGAGAGGAGAGGAAGGGAAATTTAAGTCGATATAATGGTGTTTGTGAGCTTCTCCTATTTTAGAGAGGAGAGGAAATTTCTGCTACATTTCTTCTCTCTCTATTTTTCCCTTCTGCATATCATTAAATTACCCTACAACACCATAAATGTTGATGGGAGATTTTACTCAAAAGATTAAGTCAGTCTTGCCTCTAACTTTTTTTTTTACCTTTATTTAAATGGATACAAAAACTCCTTTATAACTAAGGTTTGGTAGACTTAATATGGGGTAGGGTGTGACAAAAATGAAGAGAGACCTCACAATTTATAAGAGCCAATTATCAATTGGTTTTGAGATGAAACCCTATGTAATCTAATATGGTATTAAAGCCCATAAATCCCAAACAATATTTGGTCCAAAAACAAAATTGGGATTCGACCCGAGAATGGTGAACCCAAAGAGGCACCATCTCGAGGGGGCATATTGAGGATCCCACATCGGAAAGATGAAGAGACTTCACAATTTATAAGATGCATTTGCTACTAATCTCATTTCCAATTAATTTTGAGATAGAACCTCATGTAATCTAATATAGCATCAAAGCCCATTAAACTCAAATGGATATTCGGTCAAAATATTGGGATCCGACCCAAGAATGGTGAACTCAAAGAGGCACCATCTTGAAAGGCATGTTGAGGATCCCACATTGGAAAAATGAAGAGAGACCTTACAATTTATAAGATACATGGGCTACTTCTCTCATTACCGATTGGTTTTGAGATGGAACCTCATGTAATCTAATATGGTATCAGAGCCCATGAAGTTCAAACGGGTATTCGTTCAAAAAATAAAATTGGAATCCAACCCAAAAATAGTGAACACAAAGAGGCACCATCTTGATGGGGCATATTGAGGATCCCACAAATGACAGATGTAAAGAGACCTCACAATTTATAAGATACATGAGCTACTCCTCCCATTGCCAATTGATTTTGAGATGAAACCCCGTGTAATATAATATGGTATCAGAGCCCATGAAGCCCAAACAGGTATTCAGTCCAAAAATTGGGATCCGACCCAAGAATGGTGACCCAAATAGGCACCATCGTGAGGGGCCATGTTGTGAATCACATATCGGAAAGATGAAGAGAAGCTTTACAATTTATAAGATACATGGGCTACTCCTCACATTGCCAATTGGTTTTGAGATGGAACTTCATGTAATCTAATATGGTATCAGAGCCCATGAAGTCCAAATGGGTATTCGGTCCAAAAATTGGGATCCGACACAAGAATGGTGACCCAAAGTGGCACCATCTTAAGGGAGCATGTTTAGAATCCCACATTGGAAAGATGAAGAAAGACTTCACAATTTATAAGATACATGGGCTACTCCTCTCAATGCCAATTGATTTTGAGATAGAATCTCATGAAATCTAATATGGTATCAGAGCCCATTAAACTTAAATGAGTATTTGGTCCAAAAATTGGGATCCAACCCAAGAATGGTGAATCCAAAGAGGCACAATCTTGAAGGGCATGTTGAGGTTCCCACATTGGAAAAATGAAGAGACACCTTACAATTTATAATATACATGAGCTACTTCTCTCATTGCCAATTGATTTTGAGATGGAATCTCATGTAATCTAATATGGTATTAGAGCCCATGAAGTCCAAATGGGTATTCGTTCAAAAAACAAAATTGGAATCCAACCCAAGAATGGTAAACCCAAAGAGGCACCATCTTGAGGAGGCATATTGAGGATCCCACATCGAAAAGATGTAAAGAGACCTCATAATTTATAAGATACATGAGCTACTTCTCTCATTGTCAATTGGTTTTTAGATTGAACCCCATGTAATCTAGGCCCCGTTTGATAACGTTCTCGTTTCTCGTTTATTGTTTCCTGTTTCTGTTTCTCGTTTCTTGTTTCTGTTTCTTAAAAACTAAAAACATAAACATGTTTGATAACTATTTATGTTTCTTGTTTCTTGTTTCTTGTTTTTTGGTAAAAAGAAAATTTAGTGCATATACTATAATAAAACATATAACATGCATTAAAATAAATATAAAACAATTATAAAGAGGATATAGTATTTTATTAAGGCCTAACACCTAATTAATAATAATAATAAATTTTATCCTTCAAATGTTGTTCAAATTTGATTTGCAATGTTATTTCTCACTTCAATCAATTCACCTTGAACGATTTTGACTTATAAGAGTTAATTCAATTAGACGAATTTGTAAATTGTTTAAGGTCAGACAATCGAACATACCCACATTTCTTTAATTTAATAATAAACTTTATTTTTATTTTTTCTTTAAAAATGCATTAGCCAATAATACACGCAAGTAAAATCAGAAAAAGAGAGAAAATGTATATATTTTTTTACATTTAATGATAAACATGAAATGCATTATTAGTTTATTTATTTAATAAAAAAATAAAATTGTACCAAAAGGAAAAATAATAGAGAATTAAATAGAAAATAATAACTATAAGCTCGTTAATGTAAAGTAAAAGAAAATAAGAAAATAAGAGAGAAAATAAAAACATAAACGAAAAGAGAGAAGTAAAAAGGAAAAAAGAAAAAAAAAAGATAATGAACTATTAAAAGAAAAAAGATTATGATGAAAGAGAGAGAATGAATAGAAGAAATAAATCAAAAAATAAAAATAAAAAAGAAGAAAAAAACAAAAAGATTAAAAAGTATTAAAAGAAAAAAATAGAATGGAAGAGAGAGAAAGAAGAGAGAGAGGAGAGATGGGTAAAAAGAGAAATAAGAATACATGCATGAAACCTGAAAAAAAAAACAGAAACAGAATTTGAGAAACTACTTTTTGAAGTTTCTCAAAATATACTTATCAAATACCCTCAAACTTAAATATCTGCTAGTCCTCGAGCAAATCACATAATAAACACCTCAATAAAAAAAGATAATGATATGGACTCAAATCTCAAAAATTCTGAAAACATAGTAATTACACAATCAGAATTCATGATAAAAAGTATCCACAAGAAGCTATAAACTGAATTCAATCATTCCTTGAGTGATTGTGTGATAGCCTTTCCTGATATAATCTTTACAACCCCAAAAATAGTCTTATTAAGTTCTCCATTCATCTTCCCCCTACACTGGTCCTAAGGTTCAATTTTTTAGTTTACTATCATGATTAAAAGACTTCACTTTACCAAGGTGTTTACTCATTTACAAACCCCCAAACTTTCTTTTTATTCTATTCACACTACTTCTTTTCTTGAAAGGATCTCTTCGTCACTTGTACCTTCGTTCCAACATACTAACACTTTGTGGTGAAAGTAGCTGACTACGAGCACAAGTCACCTGCTAGATCGCTGATAATTCTCATTCATGAGGATTATTTGACCTTTAAACTTAGTTATATTCGTGATTTTATTCATATTATTTGATGAAAATAAAAATATTTGCTTGAATTTAATCACTTGATTGATGGAGGACCTCTAATTTAAGTAAGTTGAGAAAAGAAAACAAAAGAAGGCAAAATCTCACACTTATTTAATGTCTTTATGCAGATTTTTGATGAAATGCAACAACTATGCAATTGCAAGGCAATTGCATTTTTAGCAGATCTGGAAGTAAAGGAAAAAAACGAGATTTTCTGGAATTTTGAACGAAAATTACCCATGATTTCAGCAAATTGGTGTGCTGTGATTGACCATTGATTAAGAGATGAAGCCCTAGCTCAAAGTTCCTATAAAAGACCAAGGAAAAGCCGAAGAGAAGAGACGATTTTTGTGAGGAGATTTCGGGGAGATTTTTGGAGAAGAGATTTGTTTGGTTTTGGGTTTATTTTCCGCCGATAGCTGCAGTTCATCTTAGGGTTTTATTTCTTTATTGTTCTTCTCTTAAATTCCCAGAATCCCTTCTCTCAATCCCACAACAACGAAAGTTGGTAGTGGTTAAGGGCGAATTTGTTCGATTGAGCCGAAGAAGGATGGGTTTTTACGATGAAGTCTAAATTTCTGCACTTGAATTTGCTGTATTTTGGGTTAAAATCAGCCACTGTGTATCTTTTAATTCAACATTTTTTTACCTTCTGCTATGAATCTAAATTTCAGTTTCTCAATTTAAGTATTTGGTAATTTTTACTTTATGATATTTGAAATTTTGGAAACCTACTGGAACGTGAATAGCTTACAAGCTTCTTGATTCTGAGTTACTTGTGGTTTTCAATTCCAGCAATTCACCTCTGTCTTTGGTATTTTCTGAGACCAATTTTTCCATTTAGCAAAGTTAATTCAGTTTCTCCGTGAGTAAGTGGTATTTGAATCCTTGGGTTGTTTCTTTAAACTATTCACTTGCATAGCATTTGCAATCTAATTGCATTATTTCCTTTGAGTTTCTTTTAATGATCTCCTACAATTCTAATTTACCATTTTTAAATTATTCCATCATGAAGAGCTAAATTTCCTTTGGGATTCAAGTTTGTGAATGCCCTAGAGGAAAGATGTAAAGCTCGAGAGTAAAAACAATCTAGCTAATTCTTGGACTCAAGTTTGCTTTTGGTGAGTAAATTGTTGGGTAAAACTAGTTGGCTATCTAGTATTGCTTACCAAGCTATAACTTAATACCGAAAGAGTTAAGGGAAGCGGATGTCGCAAAAGCAATGGAGGAAAAGGCTTAGACATAAGTCTGAAACATCGACCCTAGACATAGGGCGAGACTCCAAAACTACTAGAATTGTGCGCAAAAATATCTAAGTTAGATTAGCCATAGAAATATAGGTTTAATCACTTAGTCTCCTAAAGATACTTCATAGAAGGTCGAATAGGAGCTGAATTCGGTTTACTTAGTTCTTGAGTTAGCTACGATGGCAATTGCTTTCTTGTTGCATTTTCTTTCCAAAGGGGCATTAGCATTCTTGAATCCCTCTTCATTTCCATTGATTTTTCAACCAAAATTTATTTTACTCAAAACGCTATTCAAATCATTTTTCACCCACGGTTACTTTGAATTGCAATTTGTCAACGATTTGTGCCAACTGAAATTCATTTTATTAAACTCCGTTCCCTTGGGTACGATACTCTGGAATACTTCCAGTTTCTTTATTACTTCGATCACGTGCACTTGCGTGTTAGCGGATCAATCGCCTAAGCATACTCACATCCTAAGTAAATCTTGCATGCAATGAAAATCATGGGTGTCATGACCGCCTCTTATTACTCAATCCACTCTTAGAAGTAGAAGTACCTCTCACTTATTTGCTTGTTTATTTACATTATACACACATTTTTTTTCAAAAGGTTTTGCTAGGGCTTCCTAGGTCCAATTTATTTTCTAATCATGCAAGACCATCTCCCAATCAAATCGTAAACTTATCAGAGTGACAACAAATTTCTAGACAAAATAATCCTATTCCAAGCATTCAAGACCAACCAAGAATAAGCTAAGTGCATCAAAAGTTTCAAGGAAGTCAGTGATCCAATTTATCTCTATCTTGTCATAGCATCAAAATTTAAGCTCATTATTTAGCAAAAGTAAAAAATTATCATCAATTCTCAACAATTTTAGCTTTCATCAAAATTAAACAGGGAAATTTTTTCAAAGAGATTTATTCATCATCAAACAAACATCATAAGAACAAGATATACTGCAAAGGAATCAAAAATATCAGAATAAACATCCTAAGATAAAGATAAGTTGCAGAGGATCCACAATTACAGTTAATAGCCCACACCCCCAAACTTAAATAGTACATTGTCCTCAATGTAACAATATAACAATAAGAAATAATGGCGAGAACAATAATACAATTAAAAAGAAAGGAGATGGTGAGAATAATAATACAATAAGAAAGAAAGAGAGTGATATTGTCCTAGGCTATTACAATGCTCTCATTCCTTCTTAGAGGAGACATAGGGTTGTGGTGGCGATGGGAGCTCCATGTTCATGTCAACCATATGATGCATGCATTCATATAAATGTTGATGGTATGCCTTGTCATGTCGGTGGTGGAGTCTCATTCGTCGATCTCGTCGACGCTCTCTCTCTCTTCCTGCTGTTGGAAGCGCTCCTCCTGCCTCATGTACCTCTCATCCATAGCTGACATCACGTCATAGATGCCCTGATAACTCGCTGGTACAGGCTGTGGATGAGGCTCCTCATGTATCAGATTACCCTATTCTAGCTCCTGTTTATCCCTATCATCGTCCTCTAGTGCTTCTTCGTCCCAACCTCTAAAGCCCATGATATAATTCTTATCCATAACTCCCTTAGGATGAACTAACTCCTCATCATGGGTCCAGGTGGCCCCTGCATATTTTCACAGAGCAGTGATGGGTGATCCAAACTACATGTAGTACTGCCTCTCCTCACATGGCAGATGGAATGGAAAATCACTTTCTCCACGCCTATGGTCCTTCCCATGGCAATCGCAAAGAGAAGAATGACCCTTTCCTTTGTGACACCGCTCATGTGGGCCACGGGCTGCAGCTTAGCACAAACAAAACTGTGCCAGGTCTTATTCATTATTTTGAGATTGGTTATTTTAAATTTGATGACCTCACCTCTTTGGGTCACTCGGGAAGCTTCTAGCTGTCCCAATTCAACTATCATTTGTTCGGAGTTGACCTGCTCAATAGCATACTGATTATACTCATCACGATCAAAATTAGGCAACCCATAATACCTGTTGATGGCACGGAGTCAAAACTGATGCGACGTCCTCTCACAAATGAGTGAGACTCATCCTCCTTCATGTTTGCATAGAACTCCCTCACTACCTGTACAACCAGCTTCAGGTTATTGTACTAACATCTTCTAGTTTCTCTGTACTATATTCTGATATAGTTGCCTATGGTGTGAATCGTTTGGGGCTATGCCATGCTCAGGTATGAATGCTCGAGAGATTACATGCCCCTGATATCGTTCAACATCTTCCCTATCTCTAAACCTGTGGGCATCAATCCCACCACTGGATGATGAAGAAGAACCTCTTACTCTCTTAGGACTCATGATCCTATTTATGTTCAACAAAAATACTTCCCAACAAAAATTCAACAATTCTACCAATCAACCAACAAAACCTGCACTCCAAATTCCTCCACAAACCACAAAAATCAGTAATCAATCACCAACACAGTATTCTCAAAAACAAACTCTACTTCTAACACTTCAAAATCACAAAAATCCCCAATTCTTCAATTCAACAAAATTTTCCAAACAACACAATCCACCACAAACTTTGTTCTTGCTACTCCAAACTGAATCTACACCTTTCCTAAACACAAATAATGGCAAGAGATAGAGAATGGTACCAATTTCTTCTTGGAGGTTAGCCCATGAAGATCTCGAACAAAACCCACGGATTTGAGCGATTTCCTCCTCCAAATGATATTAAACCTAAAATTTGTGAAGAATCAAGTGATGTATGAGAGTTGGGTGAGTGAACATTTAATAGAAATGAAGGAAAATTGAATAGATTTGAGTTTGAGAAGAGAAAGGAGGGAGAACTCTCGGTTTAGGGCAAAAAGGGTTGTTTTACTTGAGTTTGAAATCTGGAATTTTAATTCTAGATTTCACGACAACGTTGCAATACTAGGGACAACGTTGCAAAGCTGTCCTCGCTGCCAACCTACTGCAAAACGCGTTTTTCCTTCTTTCTTTTTTTCCAAATAAAATACAAATAAAGCTTTGCAAATCTATACCACATTTTTGCTCCTCGAGTTCCTTTGCATCAACAAAACTCACAAAACTTCATTAGTCAATTAATTGGAAGAATTAATTCGAAACTAAAACATTATTAAGAGAATTAAAAAGGGTCAAGAACACAAATAAACAAAAATACTTACAAATAAACAAAAATTATAGGGCAAGAAATTTACACTAAATATTCACAAGAAAACAACTAACTATACAAACTAAAAATAATACACAAAAATATACAACTCAAAATATGCAAAATATACAAAGAAACAAAAAATTACAGAAATACAACAAAATTTACAAAATTTACACTCTAATTTAAAATCTAGTAATTTCACCACAATATTAATTAATTCTAAAGATACGCCAATCCCCGGCAACGGCTCCAAAAACTTGTTGCATAATTTTAAGTGCTCGCAAATTCCCGCAAGTGTACGGTGTCAAGTTTTAATATAGCAGTAAGTATAGAGTATCGTCTCCACTGGGATAGTTTTCTTTAGCCCTTAATTAATTACCATAGTTACTTTTACCCAATTTTATTTGTAGAAACAAACTTTAGAATTAAGAGGAAAAATAAAATATAAACTAATATGTACATGCTTGGAGTCTAATTTTGAGAAACTTGAATGGTAGATTAAATTAAGCCCAACTTGAATTGATTAATAAATTGAGTTATTAACCAACGATCCTAAGCTAAGAATTTCTAATATAATCAATCGACTCTCTCAAGCCCAATTGAACTGATGCAAAGGAATAAAGCAACCTCTCTGTCTATTTCTATTACTAAGCATGACATTAAGTCATTATTTTGAAGGTTTCTAGAATTAGCCTACTCACTCTCATGCAATAGATTAACCCTAGTCATGCATCTTGTGTTCTTTAACTAAATTTATGATAAGGACAACGACCCTTGACATATCTCTACAATGGTATAATATTGTCCACTTTGGGCATAAACCCTCATGACTTTGCTTTTGGTTTCTCCAAAAGGCCTCATACCAGTGGAGATAATTGTCCTAACTTTAACCATAGATCTCTTCCTTCCCTAGCCAATGTGGGACTTTGTTAGCACTCCTAACAATCCTCTCCTCGAACAAAGTACTACTTGAGCCTCCCCTTGAACAAATCCGTCCACTCCAACGGATCACTCACATTGTGGAATATTCTTTGATGGCGTCGATCACCTATCGCACCATCCACTTCTTCCCCCTCGAACAAAGATCTACTCCTCTACCAGTGCAGCTTAATAGAGTTACTACTTTCTTGCCACTCCAAGCACTTTTTGTTCAACTATGGGATTCATCCACAATGTCAACATGAGGCTTTGCTAACTCTCTTTGTTCGGAATCTAAGGAATCCTCCAACACACAGTTAGGTTTAGACCATGACTCTGATACCAATTGATAAGAACAACGACCCTCCACATATCTCTATTGGTATGAGGCCTTTTGGGGGAAACCAAACTCGTGCTACAAAGTAACTCTCAATAGCCCAACAATGGCTATTGACTTCCAAGTACCACAACCTGGTATCTGGGGATAAACAACAAAGCACTCAACCCCTCAATACAAGAAAGAAACTTTATTTTCTCTCTCAAAAATACCTACTGCCACACAATTCGAAAATCAGTTGCTGACAGACGACTTGTCGAAGTTTGTATCAAGATTAAATTTATAAAACCAGACCTCTAAGTATTTTGCAATAATAGTGGTCGGGGTCATCCACAGGGATTGGAGTTCTTAGATTTAATTAAGTACCGTAGTTACCTATGCCTAATTTTATTTAGAGAACATTAACTTTAGACTGGGTTGAAAGCATAAAATCTATCCTATTATGTACAAAGTTGGAGTCCAATCATTCGTTAATTGTTATTCATGAAGCCCGACTATGAAATTGACTACTGAATTGTGAATCATGCAACTGTTCTAAGTTAAGAATTACTAAAGTATTCCATTGACTCTCTCAAGCCCAATTGAATTCATGCAAGATAGAAATCAACCTATCGGTCTATTTTTACAACTAAGCACGACATTATGAAATTTTTTTATCAACTTCTAGTTTTAACCTATTCATTCTCATGCAATAGATTAACCCTAGTTATGCATCCTTGTTCTTAGTTAAACTTACTTTTTCAAGAAAAATTCAATTCAACATACATAGCTATGGCCAAGAACTAAGAATATTAAAGCAAGGCGCATAAGAAAACGTTGCAATCACATTCAACAATCAAACATAGTTCATACAATCTTACAATTAACTAAAAAGTCTAAAAATACTCAATTACGTGCAAATTCAGTCCACTAAATCCTAAAATTGAGAAAGAGAAAAGAGAAAAACTAGACGACGCGTGCCAACACTCGTTCTCGACGTGATGTCTCGTGATCCCAAGCTTTGAGTTCCTCCTTAGCTCTCCAAAGTGCTCTCTAAACCTCTCAAACATTGCCTCTATCGAAATTAGGGTTTAGGTCTCTCCAAAACAGGTCCCTTTGCTCGAAACATAAATTTCCCTTTTATAATGTCGAGACAACGTTGCAACGCTAGGGGCAGCGTTGTAATGTTGTCCCTTCGAATTTTATAAAGAAGGAAAATATTTTTTTGAGTAGCGTTGCAACGTTATGCTTGTGGTTCCTCAAGGTAGAAAGGCTCTTCAAATGGCGTTGCAACGCTATGCCCTCGGGTCCAAAAGTCTTGTTCATCTTCTTCAACACTTGGTTCTTCAAATATAACCCCAATTTTCTCCAAATTAAGCCAAATACTTCTTAAAACTTTGGTTTTGCTCCAAATGCTCGGTTTCTGAGAAATAAACATAAAAACACATGAAAGCACACGAAATCATAGCAAAACTAGCCAAAAACTAAGCCTAAAAATAGCACATTTATGTGTGCTATCAAATACTCCCAAACTTAGATTTTTGCTAGTCCTTGAGCAAAACAAAACCAAAATAATAGTTTCACAAGAATTCTAATACAAGATTCATGACTCAAGCCTCAGTGATCTAATTGACATACAACAACAGAATAAAGTCTTAACACATCATTCCTTAAGCAGTTTAAATTCTATTTATCTCATTCCTTGTGTGTGTGTGTGTTTAACTTCATTTCTATTATTTTCTACTAGCTTAAGATACTCTTACCAAGACTTTCCTTCGTTTTCCCCTACACTAGCCCTAAGTTCCAATTTTCAAGCTTTCTCACACTACAGAGAGTAATTTACTTAAGCGTTCATTATTTTCTCATTTTACAAGGGTTACTAACCCCCAAACTTATCTTTTTCCTTCCCATAGAGGTCCTAGCTTTCACACTTCCACTGTAGGGACCCTTATCCAGAGCACTCGCTCAATGGATGGCATAACTGATCACAATGGAGATAGCTCTTTTGATCCCCACACATTAAGCACACAATATTGATGGAACATGCATTCGGTTTCCATCAAACATGTTAAAAAATCAATAAAGATAAAATGTTTCTCTTAACTCAACAATTTTCAACCACTAACTTTCATGTAAGTCAACTATTAATTAGTTCTTAAGCCTATCGGGGTAATAACAACCTCTAGACTCAGCAAAAGCAACCTAGCATTCAAACATAATAGAAAGTTGGTTATGTGCTCGTGGTGTTGCAAGGAAGTCAAAGATAAACTTCAAATATATTCGATTTAGAACATGCTTCAGAGATTATTCTATTGCAAAAACTTCCCTTAGATGACTTCCTAGGCTATCTTGATCGTATTATAAATCATTTCAAGCATGCTTAAGATCGAAAAAAAAATTGCTCATAATTTGCTCAAAATTATCAAGACTGCACAGTACTACTCACCCCGAAACTTAAAACTTACATTGCCCTCAATGTAACATGCTCAATAAAATAAATAAGGACAAAGATAGAATGAGTGAATGATACTAGCCTGATAAGATGAGAGACTATTCCATGGAAATTCTTTGAATTGTTTAGGAGGCTACTCAGTGCGGTCGAGGTCCTGCAAAATGGGAACGAGATTTAAATGGCACTTAAATACCTATACTAGAAAGGAAATCAACAACAAAAACTAAAGAAAAAGGGATAGGAAACTTGGGTTGCCTCCCAAGAAGCGCTTTCTTTAACGTCTTCAACTAAACTAAACTCATGTGGTAGATCAAGGTACATAGAAATTCTCCAATTTCTTCGGGCTCCTCTTCTTGGAATCTACAAAATAGACTAAAGCTAGTAGAAACACTAGCTTCTCGTGAGACCCTGAAGCATATATATTTTTGGTATTTTTGAATAAGAAAATCATAAAAGGCGAAAGATCAAAATAACAAGACTCAGACACGAACTCATGAGAATACGAAAAAGAACGCTCCAGATAAAGAGAAAAATCAGATGATAAAACAGACAAATACCTTATAGCCTTAAACTCTACCTCATGGACTTCCTCAGCTAAGATAGGCTCATCCTCTCTCTCATCCTAACTGACTCGATCCTGGTGTGCATCTAAATGTTCTAGCTCTTCCCCAATATCAATAATCCACTCCCTCGCTTGCCCAACCTCAGTAGAATTGAAAGAATTATGCTCTTGAAAGGTTATCGGTGAATTAGTGATCAAGTGACTCACTGGATATCCTACGGAAGTGGGTTTCACTTCACTAACCTCCCTAGGGGTCTGGAGACTCTTAAACTTCTCATCAAACTATAACTTCCTAAGTCTAGTATCCTCTGTAAATTCTCTCAACATTCTCTCTAAGGGGGATTCTTCCTCTATTTGGGCTTCTTGACAGAATTTAGGGTATGACTCATGAGTCCAAATGCATTCATCATTACCATACACGGGATTTCCATAACTCATAGATTCAGTATGATAGTAACTAGGCATTTGATAACCATGAAACACATAATCTTCACTAACAGGCTCGTGATCAAAAAAGGGATAACTAATAGAACTAGAAAATGGTGTTGGTTCTTGGAGCTCAAATTCCCTAAAGGGCCACCCAAATCTATTAGAAGCCATTAAACAAAACAACAAATAATCACATGCTCTTAAACAACACCAAATAATCACACAACCAGAAACAATGGACTATGTCTCAAAAGAAAACAAAACAAGCAAGATAAAGAAAAAACAACGATAAACCTCTAAGTGAAACAAAAATAAGGAAACTAAAAATATACATTATTTTCGCTCTAAATTAAGATCAAGCACTTTCACCACGAAATTAATTAAACTAAAATATGCCAATCCCTAGCAACGGTGCCAAATTTGACAGACGACTTGTCGAAGGTCGTATCAAGATTAAATTTATAAAACCAGACCTCTAAGTATTTTGCAATAATAGTGGCCGGGATCAACCACATGGATTGGAGTTCTTAGATTTAATTAAGTACCGTAGTTACCTATGCCTAATTTTATTTAGAGAACATTAACTTTAGATTGGGTTGAAAACATAAAATCTATCCTATTATGTACAAAGTTGGAGTCCAATTTTAGAGAGACATTCGTTAATTGCTATTCATGAAGCCCGACTATGAAATTGACTACTGAATTGTGAATCATGCAACCGTTCTAAGTTAAGAATTACTAAAGTATTCAATTGACTCTCTCGAGCCCAATTGAACTCATGCAAGATGGAAATCAACCTATCAGTCTATTTTTACAACTAAGCACGGTATTATGAAATTCTTTTATCAACTTCTAGTTTTAACCTATTCATTCTCATGCAATAGATTAACCCTAGTTATGCATCATAGTTCTTAGTTAAACTTACTTTTTCAAGATAAATTCAACTCAACTACATAGCTATGGCCAAGAGCTAGGAATATTAAAGCAAGACGCAAAAAAAAAAAAACATTGCAATCACATTCAACAATCAAACATAGTTCATATAATCTTACAATTAACTAAAAAGTCTAAAAATACTCAATTACATGCAAATTCAGTCCACTAAATCCTAAAATAGAGAAAGCAAGAAAAGGGAAACAAGAAAAATTGGACGACGCGTGCCAACACTCAATCCCTACGTGATGTCCCGCGATCCCGAGCTTTGAGTCTCCTCCTTAGCTTTCCAAAGTGCTCTCTAAACCTCTCAAACACCGCCTCTATCGAAATTAGGATTTAGGTCTCTCCAAAACGGCTCCCTTTGCTTGAAACATAAATTTCCCTTTTATAATGTCGAGACAGCGTTGCAACGCTAGGGGCAGCATTGCAATGTTGTCCCTTCGAATTTTATAAAGAAGGAAAATATTTTTTTGAGTAGCGTTGCAACGCTATGCTTGTTGTTCTTCAAGGTAGAAAGACTTTTCAAATGGCATTGCAACGCTATAAGGAGCATTGCAACGATGTGCCCTTGGGTTCAAAAGCCTTGTTCATCTTCTTCAACACTTGGTTCTTCAAATATAACCCCACTTTGCTCCAAATTCAGCCAAATACTTCTCAAAACTTCGATTTTTCTACAAATGCTCGGTTTCTGAGAAATAAACATAAAAACACTTGAAAGCACATGAAAATCATAGCAAAACTAGCCAAAAACTAAGCATAAAAATAACACATTTATGCGTGCTATCAACTGCATACGAATTTCCAGCCGCACAAACCAATCGAAAAAGGGTTGAACCGATTCCTCAACACATCCGCACAAAAGTTCACACTAGTTTTGAATAAAGTCAAGATTGCATATATATATGTGTATATGCCGCCACAATGTGAAACCTAATTAAAATTCAATTAGGCCTTTGAGACCATAATGAGCCTTAAGGCAATTTGGCTTTAGCATAAATAAATTCCAGTGTGTGTCTTTGGTTTGGGGTTGCGTCCGTCAAATGTCGTAGGTTATTTTGGCTTCACAATTCTTAACAATCTCTCATTTGGAGACAAAATGACAATCTTGCCTCCCACTGCAACGAAACTATTCACCTTTGCAAACTCCATGGCCTAACTCCCACTGCAACTATTATCTCTAATCTTCTTGGAAAACTCCAAGACTAAAGAATACCTGAAAAACAGCAAAGAATCACAAAATAGGAAACCATCAAAAAATAACTGTAGTGCATCTGTGCTTACCCTGAGATATGGGCTTGCTATGTGGATCTGTCTCCCAGACGAAAAAGACAAACACGTACTACCACTTCAGCTAAGTGGTAACAACTAACATCTTCTTCAACCCTGAATCATTGTTCCTAAAGAAGATACATCTTCTTCAACCCTGAGAAGGGTTTGAATTCTCTGTTCAAACTTGTTGCCAAACTAGAGACCTTATCTTTGACCTTGGCAAATGCCCGGTCTTCCACTTCGATGCCTCCACTCGCCTTGGTGACTTCTTCAATTCAATTGTGTGTCTGACAATTGGGGGTTCACGATAGTCATCAACTTTCTCTCCTGGACTTCTCAATTGTTTCTGAACTGAAGGATTCTAAACTGAAGGATCCTGATCTAACTTATCAAACTTAGCTATCATTGCTACTGGCTCAACTGTACCTCTACTACAACCATCAGTAGCTTTAACTGGCATCCATTGTCTCTTCAAACCTTTGGTAACATCCAACCGACATCTGTACAATGTAGATTTCCTGCGGCCAACTGCCACTAGTTGGGATCCTAACCTGAGTTTACACTAACGTCTGCCAAACTTACACTTGTAGCCCTCATCTGCTAACTTGCCAGTGGAGATGAGATTCATCTTAACACTGGGCACAAACCTGACATCACGCAGTACCAATTTATCTCCCCACTTTTTCTTCAGACTAACATCTCTAATCCCATTCGTTTTGGAAGTTCTACCATTCCCCATCCTCACTAGGCCATGGTAACCTTATGTGAAGGATGTAAACAAACTTTTATATGAAGCTATGTGAACAGTAGTTGTACTGTCTAAAATCCAATCAAATGAGTTTCTACAACTCTATGTGTCACTGCTAACACAAACTAAGGCATCATGCATTGTATTTTCCTTTTGCTTTTCTTTCCTTTCTATATCCTCTTTCAACTTTCTACACTGACTCTTAACGTGACCTTTCTTGTGACAGTAAAAACATTCTACCTCCTTTTTCCTATAACTCCATTTTTTCCTACTGCTACTTTGTTTACTCTTATCATTAACCTTCACTTTACCCTTAGTCATAACCAAAGTTGATCCGATAGTAGACTATTTACTACTATCCTTTTTACTAATTTCCTCAGCTAAGGCTAAATCACAAACCCCTGAAAACTTCAGAGTATTGTTCCTTTTCGAATTAGACACTGTTGTCTTCATCGTTTCCCAACTATAGGTAAAGATGTTAATAATAGAATAGCATTAACCTCATCAGTAAATTCTATCTTAAGAGACTTCAACTGATTGATCAAAGTAGTAACCTCATTAATATAGGAATTGACTGAAACATCCTTAGCCATTTGCAAATTAAAAAATTTCCTAAGTAGGTAAATCTTATTATTAGTGCAGGGTTTTTCATACATGTCTGTAAGCGCTTCCATAAACTCAATTGCAGTTCTCACGCCAGCCACCTAACTAGCCACATCCATTGACAGACACATCCTAATTGTTGCAACTGCTTCTTCATCCAATGTCTCTCAATCTTCATCATTCATACCTTCCGACCTCTTTTTCAAAGCCTTACTCAACTTTTTAATTGTCAAATAATCTTTGATCATCATCTTCCAATACTTAAAAATTTTCCCAGCAAACTTCAAGACTCCATCAAAACTTATTGGCTCCACGTATCCCATGACTCCTGAACCAAAGACTCTGATACCACTTATTGATAAGGACAACGACCCTCCACATATCTTCACAATGGTATGATTTTGTCCACTTTGGGCATAATCCCTCATGGCTTTGCTTTTGGTTTCCCCAAAAGGCCTCATACTAGTGGAGATAATTGTCCTCACTTATATACCATGGATCTCTTCCTTCCCTAGCCCATGTGGGACTTTGTTAGCACTCCTAACAATTTACTCTCTCAAGCTAAATCTAGCCCAACTTGCAAAACCATGGCCAAGGTTTAGACAATTATAACGAGATGCATAAAAGAAGTCAGTATATAAACTACATCTAAAAATCAATCAAGTGTTCAACAATACAACCAAACTAATGTCTAAAACACAAATTTACAAGTTTAATACAGTCCACAAAAACTCCTAAATTCGAGAGAAAAGTAAAGGAAGTAGAGAATAAACTTAGGTCGCATGCCAACACTCGTTCTTGACATGATGTCCACGATCTCGAGCTTCGCGTCTCCTCCTTAGCTCTCCAAAGGTCTCCTCTAGGTACTCAGACAGTGCTTGAATCGAAAATAGGGTTTTTCATCTCTCAAAACGACTCTCCTAACTCGAAGGAAAATAGTTTGGCCATTTCTTCTCTATTTAAGGTTAAAAAGAAATTAGAAAAAAATGAATTTTTTTTTTTTGAAAAATCATATTCATCTTGGAGAACATTTTGACAATTTTTTGGGTAATTTTTGAGTTTCAATATTTGTTTTTCTTAGCCATTTGAGGGATGTTACTTGTAAGAAATTCTTTCTTACAAAGTTGTGATATTAGATTTGTGTATCTACTCTTTAAGACAATGTTTCTATCTTATTTTTAAACTTTTAATCCATTGTAAGAGTTTCTCTTGATCCTAAAAAAGATAGGTTGTAATGGTTTGATCCTAAACCGTGGAAAGAATCAGATTTGTTCTTGATCCCGCAAAAGGAACGTTCCCTTCATAATATCCAACGCTAATCTTTTAACTCATTTTACTGCTTCATTTCTTAATCATCTTCCAAAAAAATCTAAATCACCAATAAAACCACATTATTAACAACTTAAATGCTCTAATAACAATTTTACTCCCTCAAACAACCACTTAAGCAAATAGAGTCAAGACTAAGGGATTTTCATTCAAAACATAAGCCAATTACTTATAGAATAGTAAATTCAAGCTTAAAAGACTATCCATTACCTCTTATTCTTCTAAGGGGTCGTTTGGTACAAGGATTTTGGGGATGAGAATGGGCAAGGGCTTATGATACCCTTGTTTGGTACAAGGTATATGGAGGATTGACCATGGGAATAAGTTATTCTCATAGGTTTTGTGTAGGATCTAAAGGCCGCACTAGAGGGGGGTCAATACCGTCTACCAATTTTTTTTTTATTAATTTTGATTTTTAATCTAAAATTCTAAACTTTACTAAACAACAAATCACCAAAAACATTCTAATATAAAACTAATTAAGAAATGGAAGATAACAACAAGAACTCAAATCTCAAAGCAAAATAAATCCTAAATCATGCAATCTAATAAAAATTAACAAGCAAGGAAAATAAAGTGCGAAAAATAAAAATGAAAAGGGAAGAAGACACCGAAGTTTTATAGTGGTTCAGAAAATTGCCTACTCCACTCCCCAAGAATCCTTCTTGGGTATTTTACTAATATTGGGATTTATGTCCTAAAGCCTCGTAATTAATAATTAATAATATTTTTTATTATTTTATTTGCAATATAATGTTATATATTATATGAAAAATCCAAGGTTTTTTTAGTGTAATCTTGAACAGTATGTGGTTTACATACATGAGGATCATATTCAAGAAATAACCTAAAATGTCATAGTAGATGGATAAGGTTGGGTGCCTTATCCTGACAACACTATTGGTACGGCCCACTTTGTAATAGTTACAAATTATTTGATCCAAATTGTTCATGTGGAGACATGTGAGTGAGAGTATCTTATATAATGAGTTTGTATAAGACTAGACCAAGAAATATTTAATCTATCTTTATAAATTCATTAATTGAGAAGATTAATATTTCATCAGGATGATCATATGCGACTCGATCTTAATCCTAAGTGAGTTATGAACTCCAGCCTGTGAGAGTTTGTCCTTTGATTTCCATGGGTGAGAGTCGCTTTTGTAGCAGATTCAATATGCCTACCATTTTGGAGACTTGACCAAATAGGGAGTTGGGAACATAATCTCACAAGATGGAATTCACTCTTTCCTATATAGGGTAAGTAGATAAGTAGTTCTCTTAAGTGCTAATTTCAGGACTTGAACAATGGGGCCCTACCCTCTCACTGGCTCGTGAGGAACTTCGTTTATGGTTGGATCATAAACAAATTGTTAATTAGAGGATCAGTCATACTTAAGGTGCAAGATGTAATTAAAAGGGAAAACGGACTTTTGACCCAGCTGTAATTACGAACAACTCGTGAAGGATCGACTTGCATGTAATGGTTATATTCATGGACACAACTTCCTACAGTGCATAAGAGTGCAACTTCAGGTCTATAGTAGAGTGACCTATAGTTAATGAATGAAAATTAATTAATTAAAGAGTTTAATTAATTAATTTTGTATCATTGGAGCTTATAATTTGTAGGTCCATAAGGTCCCATTACTAGGTCATAGTAACACTAAAAAATCAATATAGTTGAAAGAAAAATTTGAAATGTTCAAATTAATATTTAATATATTAGATATATTAAATATATAAGAGGAAAATATATTTATTGTATTTGATACATTAAATATTAAAATAATTAATGTATATTAGATACATTAAATAAAATATATTTATAGAATTTGAATAAGATTTAAATAAATAAATATTGTAGGAGATTTTAATGAGATTCAAATAAATATAAGATATATTTTGATATATTAGATATTAAAATATAATATTTTAATTATGGAAAAGATTTTCTCTTGGTCTCTATAAATAAGACCCTTGGGTTGAGCAATTAGACACATAACACATATCTCCTCAATAGAGAATTAGAGAATTCTCTCTAGACCTCTTCCTCTCCAATCCCTTGTGAATTTTCTTTCAATAGGCTCCCACAAGCCTTGGTCATGTGTTCGAGTCATTGCTAGGAAGACTTTGTGGATGAGAGAAAGACCCACCAGAATATTCTCCAGAATATTATTTTCAATGTATGTTTTGCTTAACCTTAATTTTTATTGTTTAATTCTAAATCAAATAAAAAAACGATCCAATGCTTCCGCTGTAGAGTGAAACGTTCATTTCTTCAACTAATTGATCCTTTTGAGGGTGAGAACCAAACCGACACAACCCTCTTTTTCCTAGGCTAAAGAAAAACTCAAATCCTTTTACTAGTTCAGGATTAAACCAATTTGTTTTTCTCACAACCCAAGGTGTATCCCACACCTTAATACAAATCCCCAAAAAAATTAAACAGAACAAAATTGCTTCTTGAAAGCAAAAGTACACCAATTTCGGGTCAAAGTATTTACTCTAACACTGCCCACATGATAACTCTTCATAAAAGAGTTATTTTTCTTGAATTATCTTGCTAAACTTTGCTTGTTTGAGGTATTTTGGTAGCTTTTTGGTTACTTAAGTTCCTAATTTACTGCTTTCTTGCTTATTTGGATAAGTATTGAGAAAAACCTTGATTAATGTTTGGATTCTTGCAATTTGTGAGCTCAATTGTTGCAATTTGTGCTTTAGGTAAGAGTAGACTTAATGAATAGAGAAATGGAGCACAGTGAAGCTCTTTGAGCTGAATTGCTGCACCAATCTATCTCAGTACAGCTCCCAATCTCACACGTGTAAGGAATATTCTCATTAATTGAGCTATCCCAAAAGAGCCAGTTGGACCACGTGGACCAATAGAATGCTGCCAAGCTTCATTCCATGTCTATTCAGCCTTGATTTTTATACATAAGAGGGAGTATATAAGTTTGGCTTGTTGGAATTGAAAGAGAAAATGAAGTTTTTGCGAAAAGGGGAAGAAATGAGCTAAAAAGAAGGTTGTCTACCTGGGGAAAGGAGCTAAGGAAGAAGGAGTGAGTCCTTTAGAAGCTTTTCACATGAGAATTTCTCTTCTCTTCTTATTGTTATTCTTCCTTTTGTTGCTTTTCCATTTTTCTTGACTGCTGTAATGGAATTTCCAGTAGCTTTTAAGAGTTTTATTTATGTGATTATGAGCTAAATAGCTTAAGGCAAGGATTAGGGAACTCTTATATTGTAGAGAGGTTCAAGCTAAGTTGTTTTATGCTATTGAACACTGATTTGAAGTGCTTTTAATGTTTATGATGAATTATGTTTGGCCAACCTTTTTCATCTACTGTTTTCTTGCATTTTGGGAAAAAGAATAGGAGATTGATTGCTTCAATTCTCACTAAGACTGATTACAAGTTAAGCTTGCAGTGAAATGGGTAGGTTATGGATAATCACCCACTTAGTGCACACAAGTAATGAGCTTATTTTGAGTCATTTAAATGGGAATTTAGCTACAATTTAAGGAAATCTGGGAAGATTCCGTGTTGGAATGTTGTGTTGTGTGATTTAGCATGAGTTTTACTACAAAATTGAGTCTTCAAAACAGTATAAGAAACCATCCCCTAATCCAAGCCTGCTTTTAATTCTAAGTGATTTCACCTGTTGTTACTAGTTTTAGTTCTTTTGTCTGCTATTCTAAGCTTGTTGTTGGTTAAATTAGTCTTGTTTTATTTCTTTAAAAACTCCTTGAATGTTGTTTTTGTTTAGTTACCCCTTTTATCACTTAAAGTGAGCTTAAGCTTGGTAAAATTCGTGGACTAATCCCTGAGGAGAACGATATAAATATGCTTATCACTTGCTGGATTAGACTATGTATACTTGCACATTAGGAGTGTTTAATTGCAAAATTAATACCACTCTAGCTAAGGCAACATCACACAATTGCAAATTTTTCCGGTTGAGAGAATGGTGAGATTTTTAATGAATTAAAGGCTTTTTAGAGAGCTTAAGGAGAATTTCTACTGCTGGAAAAAAAATTTGGACAGTGGTGGTCTTGATGAACAAAAGGCTCTAATTTTTAAGAATAGGAGGATTAATATGAGCCATTTGATTTAGGACAAAAGGTGATGGAAGGTTATGATTTAATGAGTGAATTTTTGGAAAGAGATATTGATATATATGTAAAGGGATTTACAAAATACCCAGTCGGATAGACGAATCCCAATCGCGAGAGTACAGAAAGGGCCATACTCGCGCTTTTCTGAGGAACACTCTAGGTGCGTATAATGCACGCGCACATGTGGCCCGTGGACCAGCAATGTAAGCTACTTTCCTTTTTTTTAATATATATATATGAATTTTCAAATAGCATCTTGCCACGTGTCCTCTTCTTATTCGTCCATGTATGCCACGTCACCATGCCACATCACTTCCATGTCAGAAAAAGTAGTCGTTGGATGCCACGTCAGCAAAATCATACTGTTATGTGCCAAGTCATCCACCACGTCAACAAAATTCGACCGTTATGTGCCACGTCAGCCACCACGTTATCAAATTTGCCACGTCACTCGCCATGTCAGCATTTTCCTCCAATCTTCTTTTGCTCATGTCTTTTTCGTTTGAACTCCAATTCGAAAGATTTAAAGTGTGTTGGAATTGTCTTTTCGGGCTTTACAAGATAGGCTCTTTGAAACACTGAAATGGTTAGTATAAAAATTTGAATTTGTTATCATCAAAATATTTAGTTTGATTGAAACGCTAAAGCTAACAATCTCTCACTTTTTGATGATGACAAACCTATAAATAATGCACAAATTCTCAACCAGATTCTCTGCCTTTTGTTATCACCAAAAAGATGCAAAAAAAATTCCTTTCAAACACATAACTAATGAAATATAATGCTCTCCTTTAATGCAACATACATGCTCCCCCTATCAAACATATTCAATTCAAAAATATGCTCCCCCTATCAAACATAGTATTGTCATTAAAAGTGAAGGATACCAAGTGCAAGTCTATTTTTACAAAATGCTTCTTCATTTAGAGCTTTTGTAAAAATATGTGCTACTTGTTTCTCTGTATGTACATAGTTAATGACGATATGACCATTTTGCACATGCTCTCTAAGGAAGTGATGTCTTATATCGATATGTTTCGACCTAGAGTGCTGGATGAGATTTCTGGTCAAATTAATTGAGTATTGTCACAAAAGATAGGTACTTGTTCAAAATTTAAGCCAAAATCACATAATGTCTGTTTCATCCATAAAACCTGATAACAACAACTAGCAACAACAATGTACTCGGCCTCAGTAGTGGATAATGCAACAGAGTTTTGCTTTTTGCTATACCAAGAGACTAGTGAGCTACCTAAGAAATGACATGTTCCACTAGTGCTCTTTCTATCAGTTAAACTACTAGCAAATTCGGCATCAAAATATGCAATCAAGTCTAAAGAAGCATTCTTAGGATACCATAAGCCTAAGTCAACAGTTCCAATCAAATATTTGAAAATTCTTTTTACAGCATGCAAGTGTGATTCTTTAGGACAAGATTGAAATCTAGCACACATGCAGACACTGAACATAATATCAGGCCCACTTGTAGTTAAGTAAAGTAGAGATCCGATCATACCTTGATAAGCTTTAATATTTACGTTTTTACCTTTTTCATTCTTATCGAGTTTTGTAGTGGTGCTCATTGGGGTCTTTGCTACTTTTGCATGATCAAACTTAAATCTCTTGAGTAGATCCCTTGTATACTTCTCTTGATTTATGAAGATTCCTTCTTCAAGTTGTTTGATTTGAAGCCCAAGAAAGAATTTGAGTTCTCCCATCATGCTCATTTCAAACTCACTGTGCATACACTTAGAAAATTCTTCACACAGAGAGGGGTTAGTGGCACCAAAGATAATATCATCAACATAAATTTGCACTAACAAAATGTCTTTTTATTTGGTTTTAATAAAAAAGGTAGTATAAATAAGTCCCATTTTAAAATCATTTTCAAGCAAAAATTTGCTCAACCAGTCATACCAAAATCAAGGAGCTTGTATAAGACCATAAAGGGCCTTATTAAATTTGAAAACACAATTTGGATGGTCAAAGTTTTCAAAACCAGGAGGTTGTTCAACATACACTTCCTCCATTATAAAACCATTTAAAAAGGCACTTTTCACATCCATTTGAAATAAAGTGAAATTCTTATTAGATGCAAATGCAAGCAACATGCGAATCAACTCAAGTCTAGCAACATGAGAAAAAGTTTCCTCATAATATATTCCTTCTTTCTAATTGTAACCTTGAGCAACTAACCTAGCTTTGTTTCTAAGAATATTACCAGATTCATCCATTTTATTTCTAAACACCCATTTAGTACCTATAACTGAATGATTACTAGGACGTGGAACTAACTCCCACACGTTATTCTTTCGAACTGATTTAACTCTTCTTGCATAGCAATTAACCAGAAATCATCACATTCAGCATCTTTAAAGGACTTTGGTTCAATTTGAGACACAAAAGCAAGATTATTCAAAGCATTTAAAGAATAGTGAGTTCTTACCCCTTGAGATACATTACCTATAATTAGCTCCTAAGGATGGTGAGTAGAGTATCTCCAATCCTGAGGGATGGTTTCCTCTGGCTTTTTTTGAGTCTCATTTGCTACTACTTTTGTGTCCTTATCTTGAATGCTCAAATCCTCAAAAGGTTTTTCTAATTCATCACTCACAGACACTTTATTAAATGCAACATGTGTTTCATTAAATACTACATTCATTGACTCTTCATCCACAAGAGTTCTTTTATTAAAGACTATATATGCTTTAATACAAGTAGAATATCCTAAAAAAATGCCAATGTCAGTTTTTGAGTCAAACTTTCCAAGTTTTCCTTTGTCTTTCAAAATGAAACATTTGCAACCAAAGACTTTGAAATAGTTGATATTTGGGGTTTTATCATTAAAAAGCTCATAGGGAGTTTTATTCAAAATAGGCTTTATTAAAACTCTATCCATTATATAAGATGTAGTATTAATGGCTTCAACCCAAAAATATTTTGGCAAATTATTCATTTAGCATGGAGGTGACTAATTCTTGTAAAGACTGGTTTTTCCTTTCTACAACGCCATTTTGTTGAGGTGTTCTAGGACAGGAAAAATCAGGAGAAATACCATTTTCTTCCATGATCACTTCTAATTTTTTAAATCATAAAGCCTTTTTCATTTTGAATTCTTTTCGAAAAACTGATAAAAGATTTTAAAGCTTCATCTTTATGAGATAAAAATAAAACCCAAGTGAATCTTGAAAAAGCATCAACTATAACAAAAGCATAATGTTTTCCACTTAGACTTGCAACTCTAGTAGGTCCAAAAAGGTTCATATGTAATAGTTGCAAAGGCCTAGAGGTAGAAACGATTTTCTTTAGTTTGAAAGAAGACTTAGTTTGTTTACCCATTTGACAAGCATCACAAACTTTATCTTTTTTAAAATTTAATTTTTGGAACACCTCTGACAAGGGATTTCTTAGAAATATTTGAAATTAAATGCATGCTTGCATGTCCTAATCTTCTATGCTACAACCAAGGATCATCATGCAAGGCAGACAAACATTTATTAACTACTATAGGACAATCAATCAAATCAACTGTAAAAACATTTCTATCTCTATTTCCAACAAACAAGATTTTTCCATCACATGCATTTTCAATTATGCAATTTTTATCACTAAAAATTATCCTATAGCTCTTATCACATAACTGGTTAATATATTTAATAAATCATGCTTTAATCCATCAACTAGCAAAACATCTTCAATAAAGAAACTTGAACCATTACCTATGTTACCTTTGCCAATGATCTTACCCTTTTTGTTATCATCGAAGGTAACGTATCCTCCATCTTTCTTTTCTAGGTATGTAATTTTTTTGTGGTCCCCAATCATGTGTTTTGAACACCTACTGTTTAGGTACCACTTATTCTTTATCAATCTCAAACATACCTAAAAAATATAATTCTCAAGATGTAACCTTTGGTACCCAAATTTGTTTGGGTCCTTGGGGGTTAGTCAACAAAAATTTAGGAATCCATCTCTTTTTATTTTCATTTATAGCGTTGGATTTCCTTAAGTTATAAGCATAAGCCTTATGACCGTGTTTCCACATGCATGACAGACAATTGATGACATGGAGCTTTCTTTCACAAAGTAGTTGGTGAATTTCTTTTGCTTTTGGTGAGGTTTGTAACCTAAACCACTTTTATCAAAAATACCTTATTGCTTACCCATCATGATATCTAAGTTCTTTTTTCCATTAGTAAACTTTACCAAGGTAGAGGATAAATCTTCATTTTTATTTTCTAATATTTTTTACTCCTCTTTTAAAACATACAAATTTGACATAGGCAAATCAAGATCTTTTCTTAATTTCTCATTTTCCTCTTTTATACTCTTTAGCTCAATTAATAAGTCATTATTCTCATGAGCTATCCTAGCATTTTTCTTTCTAAGAGACATGTATTTGCAGCCTAATTTTTTAAATCCATTTTTAATTTCATTAAAAGCTTCAACAAGTTCATGAAAAGTAAGGTTTTCTGGAATTACCTCCTCCTTCTCCTCATCTCTAAAAGCCATAAAGCAGATGTTAGCTACTTCTCCTTTACTTTCAGACTCCCTTTCATCACTTTCATCCCAACTAGCTTTCATGGCATTCTTGCTCTTCTTTGAAGATGACTTCCTTTGAGGACAACCCCACTTCACGTGTCCAGGCTTTTGGCACTCAAAGCAAATGATAGTCTCTATTGCTCTTTTCTCCTTTGCCATCTTGATTGTTGTTCTTCTTGGAGAAATTTTTCTTTCTGAAATGTTTCTTGAACCTCTTGGTCAAGTAGGCGTACTCTTCATCATTTAATTCAACATCACTTTCAGAGTCCTCTTGAATATGAGTGGACTTTAATGCCAAACTCTTCTTCTTTTTGATGTCATCTTCCATGTTACCCTTCATAATTATCTCATGTGTCATGAGAGATCCAATGAGCTCCTTTAATGGAAGTTTTGAGAGATCCTTAGCTTCTTGAATCTCTATCACTTTAGCTTCCCAACTTTTAGGCAACGATCTAAGGATTTTTCTCACGTTATCAAATGTAGTGTATGTTTTCCCTAATCCCTTCAAGGCATTTACAATGTTTGTAAATCTAGTAAACATTTCAAAAATAGTTTCATTTGCATCCATCTTAAATAATTCATAATTATGGACCAACATGCTAATTTTTTATTCTTTAACTTGGTTAGTCCCTTCATGAGTTACTTCAAGCATATCCCATATTTCTTTTGCAGAATTACATGTAGAGACTCGGTTAAACTCATCAGGACATAAAGCACAAAACAGACAGTTCATGGCTCTAAAATTTATTGACACTTTCTTTTTATCATCCTCATTTAACTTATTTTCATTTTTGGGCACATCCTGATTAGCAACAGACTTAGGTGGAACTATAGGGCCCTTAGAGACAATTTTCCATAAATTGCAATTAACGGAAAGCAAATAAATTTTCATCCTAGTTTTCCACCAAGTATAATTATTTCCATCAAAGAAAGGTGGCCTAGTGGTAGATTGACCCTTCAATAAACCCATTTATTCCAGTATTTTCCATAAGGTCGAATTATTAAGAATTTCAGAAAAGGTAGGAAAAAATTAAGTGAGAAAATTTATTTTTAAAAGGAACTTTTTATAAAGAATAAATGTTAGCAAAAATAATTTTTCAATAAAATTTCAAAACTGATTCAAAGTTTGAAAAGTAAAGAAAAATAGGATTTTAAGAATTTTTTTAGTGAAGAAGGCTTTTAAAACGGAAAATTTCCAACTTTTAGCTCAAAAAGAAAAAAAAATCCAAATTTGATTAAACAAAAAAAACAGTTTTGAAATTGGAAAAAAAAAATTCCAAGTGCCTTTTTGGAGCAAAAAAAAATAAGCTACCCTCTCTGATACCAATTGTAGGATCTAAAGGCAATACTAGGGGGGTGAATAGGGTTGTCTACCAATTTTTTTTATTAATTTTTATTTTAATATAAAATTCTAAACTTTACTAATTCTAATATAAAACTAATTAAAAAATTTGAAGATAACAATAAGCACTCAAATATCAAAGCAAAATAAATCCTAAATCATGCAGTCTAATAAAAATTAACAAGCAAGGAAAATAAAGAGCGAAAAATAAAAATGAGAAGGGAAGAAGACACTAAAGTTTTATAGTGGTTAGGCAAATTACTTACTCCACTCCCCAAGACTCCTTCTTGGGTATTTTACTAATTGATCCTCTTGCGAGTGAGAACTAAACCGACATGACTCTTTTTTTCCTAGGCTAAAGAGAAAGCCAAGCCCTTATACTAGTTTAGGATTAAACCAATTTTTCTTTCTCACAACCCAAGGTGTATCCCACATCTGAATACAAATCCCCCAAAAGAATTAAATAGAACAAAATTGCTTCTTGAAAGCAAAAGTACACCAATTTCGGATCAAAGTATTTACTCTAACACTACTCACACAATTGCAAAATTGCTGGTTGAGAGAATGGTGAGATTTTTAGAGAATTAGAGGCTTTTTGGAGAGCTGAAGGAGAATTTTTGCTGTCGGAAAATTTTTTTGGACAATGGTGGTCTTGATGAACAAAAGGCTCTAATTTTTAAGAATAGGATGATTAATATGAGCCATTTGATTTAGGGCAAAAGGTGATGGAGGGGTTAGGATTTAATTAGGGAATTTTTGGAAAAAGATATTGATATGTAAAGGGATTTAAAAAATACTCAGTCGGATAGACGAATCCCAGTGGTGAGAGTACAGAAAGAGCCATACTCGCGTGTTTCTGAGGAACATGTTAGGCTCGTGTAGTGCATGCGCGCGTGCGGCGTGTCACAATCGCGCTTCTTTGGGTCTTGCAAAGCGATTGTGCGGCACATACTCTTGCCCACAAGTAAGTCAGCCAAGGCGAAAACAAATCGCCAGGCACTAAGGGCTTATCTCGCAACCTCCACCCCCGTTTTTAGAAAAATGTTTTAGAAAATGGGGTTAGAGAAAGATTTGGAAAATGTTTTGAAAGCTTTTGTGAATACAAATGTTATAGGCTAGCAAGTAAGTAAGGGACAACGATGGCTTAGATAACATATAACTTTGGGTAGGAAGAATTGACGATTAGTCGCATCCCCCATAGTACATTCTAGGATTTTAGCCTTTGATAGGCATGAACATGAAAATGGCAAGGAGTCACACGCCAACAAAAATACAAAGAAAGTTAACTACTAAGCAACATGAAATATATACAATGAAAGCATAATAAAAAGGGGTTGAAATGGGCATGCAATCACGGGCAACACGCCCTAGACAAGCATGACCGTGACATCCTCTTCCACTTAATTGGTTGACATCCCCATCAATTGACTATGTTCAAACTCAGCAATTTGAAAGGTGGCTGATTTCAGGTCTTCATCACGATCCCAACTTATCTCTACATCGGGGACTCCCTTCCACTTTACAAGGAACTCTTGCACATCCCTTCTTGGTTTTTCGGTTCGTCGTATCCTTTCAGCTAAGATCTCTTCAACTTGTTTCTCTTCGGTGTTCTTCATCGTGATAGGAAGCCTGGATACCTCGTTGCGAACAGTATCACCAGGGTCTGGATGATGGGGTTTTAGATTAGTTACATGGATCATAGGATGGATCTTCATCCATGGAGGGAGCTGAACCCTATAGGAAGTTTTGCCGACTTTCTAGATCACTTCAACTGGACCTTCGTATTTTCACACTAGACGTTGGTCTTTACTTCCCCAAAATCAGAGTTGTTCAGGCCTCAGCTTAATATGCACTTGGTCCCCTGTTTGAAACTCCAAGGGACGACGTTTCTTGTCCGCCCACTTTTTCATACCCTTGGACGCATTTTCTAGATAGGTGTAAGCTACCTCTGACGTTTGTTTCCACTCCTTAGTGAAGTTGTATGCTTGAGGACTCTTCCACACATAAGGGTGGTCCACAACATGTGGCATAATGGGTTATCTCCCGCACACTATTTCAAAGGGAGTTTTTCCTGTTGAGGAACTCTTCTGGCTGTTGAAGCTGAATTATGCTACATCGAACATATTGACCCAATTCTTTTGTCTTGCATCTATAAAATGACACATGTATTCTTCAAGCATGCTATTGAAGAGTTCGGTCTGTCCATCTATTTGGGGATGGTAACGGGAAGAGATGTTAAGATTTGAGCCCAACAGCCTGAAGAACTCTGTCCAAAAGGTCCTCGTGTATCAGCCATCTTGGTCACTAATGATGCTTCTTGGAACACCCCATAACTTAACAACATTTTTAAAGAACAACTGAGCAGTCATCTCGGCTGAATACATTTTTGGAGTCAGGATAAATGTTGCATATTTTGAGAATCTATCGACACCGACTAGGATCGCTTCGAACTCTCCAACTTTGGGGAGATGGGTGATGAAATCAAGGGAGACACTCTCCCACGACCTTGTAGGCACCGACAAGGGTTCTAGAAACCCTGCAATCTTTGCTCTTTCGACCTTGCCTTGCTGGCATATCAAACAGGTCTTGGTAAATTGCATAACATCATCATGGAGGTTTGGCCAGTAGTACCCCCGTTTCAACAGGGCATACGTCCTCTGCCACCTAGTGTGGCTTGCCCATAACGTATTATGGCACTCTTCTAACAACAGTTTCCTCAAATTCCCTGAATGTGGCACATACAATTGATTCCTCTTAGTGAGAAGAATATCGTCTTCCACCTAGAACTGTTGGGTCTTTCATTCCTTAGTGAGTTAAATGATGGCATGTGCAGCAAGATCATTCAACAGGTGTTCCTTTATGTCCTCTCAGACTGTTTCATTCAATCTGCTGGCTTTCAAGTGAGCTAACATGCACAGGGCCGCATGTTCGCTCTTGCGACTAAGGGCATCAACTGCTTGATTAGCCCAATCGGGCTTATGCTCGAATTGAAAATAAAACTCGGCAAGGTATTCTTGCCATCGAGCTTGCTTAGACGACAATCTCGTTTGGTTGAAAAAGTGACAAATAGAGCTATTATCGATTTTGACCACAAATTTGGCCCCTAAGAGATATTGCCTCTAGGCCATCAAACAGTGAACAACTGCCAACATCTCTTTCTTGGAGGTGACATACTTCCTTTCTAAGTCGTTCAACTTCTAACTCTTATATGCAATTGGATGCCCATCCTGGAGAAGGACGCCACCCAAGTAAAAATTTGATGCATCGGTCTCCACTTCAAAGGGTTTGGCCACCTCGACAATCCCGAGTACCGTCCCCTCCATCATTGCCCTCTTCAAGTCTTCAAAGGCAAACTGACATTCTGGAGTCTAGCTCCAGTTGATACTCTTCTTCAACAAGTTCGTCAGGGGTCCCGTCCTCTTCAAAAATCCTTCGACGAATTGCCGATAGTAATTGGCTAATCCGAGGAATGAACGTAACTCTGTGACAGAAGTTGGCACCTTCCAGTCTCGTATGGCCTTGACATTTCCATCTTCCATACTGATCCTTCCACATTTGATTACATGTCCCAAAAAGCTTATGCGCTCCTATGCAAATGAGCACTTCTCCCTTTTCACATATAACTAGTCGGTCCTCAATTTCTCAAAAATGAGCTGCAGGTGGACTTGATGTTCCTCTATTGTTGGACTATAAACCACAATGTCATCTAGATAGACCACCAAAAACTTGTAAAGGTATTCATGGAATACTTGGTTCATTAACGTGCATAAGGTAGTTTGGGCATTGGTGAGGCCGAAAGGCATTACAAGGAATTCGAAGGCTACATATCGGGTGACACAGGTTGTCTTAGGCACATCCCCTTCTGCAATACGGACTTGATAATACCCTGATCTCATATCTAGCTTCAGGAAGTACTTTTCCCCATGGAGACAATCAAACAAATCAGTTATGATAGGCAAACGGTATTTGTTACGAACCGTCAGTTTATTCAATGCACGGTAGTCAATACATAAGCGTAGACTAACATCTTTCTTCTTCTGGAACAAGACTGGGGCCCCATAAGGAGCTTTTGTTGGTCGGATGAACCCGACATTTAAGAGTTTGTCAAGTTATTTTCGAAGTTGAGCTAATTCGGGAGGTGCCATACGATAAGCATTCTTGGCCGGCGGTTTCACCCCGGGTAACAGTTCAATTTCATGATCAATTCCCCTACGTGGAGGTAAGGCTTTCGGCAAACTATCAGACATGACATCGACATATTCGCTCAGGACATGCTGATTTTTTGTGGAGACTATTTCTTCCTTGTCTTTTTCTTCTACAATGGGGATGGCCATAAACGTGGGTTCATCGTGAGTGAGACCCTTTTTTCAGTTGGAGGGCCGATATCATCCTTATCTCATTCGGTTGTTTGATGTTGGCCTATAAAACTACGCGGTTGGACCCCGTAATCACCAAGCATCTTGCAAGGGGCATCAGTATAACTTTGTGTTCAAGGATGAATTTCATCCCCAACACCACATCAAAGTCGTCCATCTTGATGATCACGAAATCAGTTTGTCCACTTCAATCCCCCAATTTCACTACCGCTCTCTTTCCTATTCCCATGATGGGCAGAGTTGCCGAGTTAACGGCTTTCATCTTTTACGTGTCTCTGTGCCAAAGTAAGTTCAGTCGTTTCGCTTCGATCTCTGTCATGAAGTTGTGGGTGGCCCCAGAGTCGACCATAGTGCTCTTGACTGATCAGTGGTTGACCCACGCATCCACATACATAAGACCCCTTTCTAATGGCTCTTTCGTATCTCCCACTTTCTTCTGCAGGGCAGATAGGAATTTCAGAGCCCTCATGCGAGGGTTGTCATTGCCTTCATCTTGTGGTGTCTCGATTTCCACACTCTCAAGTTCTGCTTCTGTGTTCACTTCCAATGTAGCTTGGAAAGCATGGAGGGCTGCTCGTTTTAGGCACTCAAACACCCTATAGGTCGCTTTGCATATGAAGCAGTACGAGGGCCGATTGTAGTTATTCTGTTGATATGGCCCCGCCATGAATTCCCGTCTCTTTGTTGGAAGGGTCTACGATCTCCCCCTCCGTTTCTAGGTTTGTCTCCTCTGCCACTCTTGAGGGAGTTGGGTCGGTTATTTCTGTTACTTCCTCTTGAGGAAGCTTGATTCTGCCTTACGTCTTGAGATTGATAGTTACTGAGGTCAAACAGACGCTCTGCTGCCACATAGGTAGATGAAAGATCTTGAATTCACTGTTCATACAACTTGTACTTAGCCCACGACTTTAAACCTTTGACAAAGCAGAAAACTTTGTCTCGAACATGTCCCGTATATCCTACATTAAACCAGAAAACTGCTTAATGTAATCACAGATGTTTCCCGTGTGCCTCAAATCCTTCAAATTCCTTCTTGCTAATATCTTGACATTTTAGGGAAAGAACTGTGAACGCAGCTTTTGCTTTAGACTCTCCCAGGTGTCTACGGTGCATCGACCATTTTGGATGTCCCTGTATTTGGATCTCCACCACAACTTCGCATCATCAGCGAGATGCATTGTAGCCAATGTAACTTTTGCCTCTTCTTCCACCATATTCGTGGCTCGGAAGTACTGTTCGAGGTCAAAGATAAAGTTTTCTAGAGCCTTGGCATCGCGAACCCCATAGAAAAGCATAGGCTTAGGGACTTTCAACTTGTTAATCTGGATCGCACCCCCTGTCGAGGCTCGGTTTCCCATCGCTCTTATGGTGAGGTTTAGCCTGGCCCTAACAATATCGAGGGTAGCTTTAACATCTTTAGAAAGTTCTGAAACCATCTGAACCACACACTTTTTGGGAGCTGTCTAGACCTTCGACACTCTCCTCCATCTGGGCAACAGAGCTCGTGGAGCTATCGCCCTGCTCAAAGCCACCAGGACGTGTGACTTTACCCTTAAGGGTCTCAACCTTCACCATCAATTCTTGGACAGGCATCCCGTCTATGTGTCCAGCTAACGCGCCAATCTTGTCAGTCTTTGCTGCAATCTCATCCATGCGAGATTCCAAAAACCGAACATTATCAAGGACTTCTAGTATGAAGAGCATCTGCTCCTCGATTTCGGTCAACCAGACAACATGGGACTTGCTCAACTGCTTAACCGCATACATGATTACTTTCGAGAGCTGACTTGGCCCTGATGCCAACTGTCACAATCGCGCTTCTTTAGGTCTCACAAAGCGATTGTGCGGCACTTACTCTTGCCCACGAGTAAGTCAGCCAAGGCAAAAACGGATCGTCGGTGGCACTAAGTGCCTATCTCGCAACCTCCACCCCTGTTCTTGGAAAAAGGTTTTAGAAAACGGGGTTAGAGAAAGATTTGGAAAACATTTTGAAAGCTTTTGTGAATACAAATGTTAAAGGCTAGCAAGCAAATATGGGACAACAACGACTTAGATAACATATAACTTCAGGTAGGAAGAATTGACGACTAGTCGCATCCCCCTATAGTACATTCTAGGATTTTAGCCTTTGACAAGCATGAACATAAAAATGATGAGGAGTCATACGCCAACAAAAATACAAGGAAAGCTAACTACTAAGCAACATGAAATGTATACAATGAAAGCATGATAAAAAGGGGTTGAAATGGGCATGCGGTCACGGGCAACACACCCTGAACAAGCATTACCGTGACACTGCCCGTGGATAGGCAACGCAAGCTGCTTTCCTTTTTTTTAATTAATTAATATATATATATATATATATATATATATATATTTTTGAATTTTTGAATTTTAATAGCATCTCGTCGCGTGTCCTCTTATTATTCATCCATGTATGCCATGTCACCATGCCACATCATCTTCTATGTCAGCAAAATTATACCGTTATGTGCCACGTCATCCACCACGTCAGAAAAATCCTACCATTATGTGCCATGTCAGCCGCCACATCATCAAATTTGCCATGTCACTAGCCATGTCATCATTTCCCTCCAATCTTCTTTTGCTCATATCTTTTTCGTTTGAACGTTGATTTGAACGATTTAAAGTACGTTGGAATCGTCTTTTGGAGCTCTACAAGATAGGCTCTTTGAAACACTGAAATGGTTAGTATAAAAAATTGAGTTTGTTATCATTAAAATATATAGTTTGATTAAAACTCTAAAGCTAACATTTTGTATACCCATGAGTAAGGGTATTTGATACCCTTGCAAAAACATAGTTTTCCTCATGCCTTTCTCTTTTCTCTTATTTTTGTTAACATCTCTCCTTCTTTTGTATATATTTATTTATTCTATTAAAATTAATTTTTATAATTATCCAAATTATATAAAAATTATTTTATAATAATGTATTGAATTAACCTAATTAATTATTCAATTGTAATAAATTAATAATAACTAATTGATTGATTAAAAATATATCCAACTAATTCTCATTTATGAAAAGTAAAAAAAAAATCAATTTTTACTCCTAAGTTTGTCAAGTTGTATCAATTTCTAACTTAAAATTGATACACGGTGACATGTTTATGGGTAAAAATTGAATTTCTTCCTTTATAAAAATAAACTAAATTAATGTAAATGTGTATTTATTGAAACTATTAATAAATTAGTACTTTATTTAATATATTTAATTAATTAAAATAATTTAGTATAAAAATTCTTAACTTTTTATAATGATTTATTCAATTAAAATTATGTATCTATTATGATTAATTAATTTACATCTATTTATTGAAGAGTTCAATAATTAATACATCATAATTATATAAAATTTATAAAATTAACCTCATAAAAGAGACAAAAACATCATTTATTATTATAAAAATTAGCATTCCGAAGTATATAACCGAACACAACAAGCAATGATTCCCAACAATCTTATTCTCATGCATCTTATTCCCAAACATTCATTATTCCCAGGCATATAAGAAAGTTTGAACCAACCGGCCCCAAGAGTTATCAACTCTTCCATGATAGGATGCGGCTCTTCGAGTGTGGGTGTCTAAGTCCAATAGGTGCAATCTATGCCAACAAGATGCGACTTTTCGGGTGGGAGTAGTTACGCATCAAATTGGTGCATCCATTCACTTACGAGTGTGATCCATGTATAAAAAGAAAAAAAATGATTGTCAATGCATACATTGTCAATTTTCAGTCATCAAAATGTCAGATGATAGCAAAAACCTTGTTTTATTAGAGAACTTAAAGCTTTGCTTTAAAAAAATGACAATTAAAAATTTTCATTCTTCATAAGGGAAATATTGAACCGTGTCCGAATGAAATATAGAAGCTTATTTTAGTTGATAAAAAGGTACTATTATCTATCTTTTTTCACACTATAAAATTCTAACATGCGTTGCACGTGTTTATGTTTTGATTATATTTTTATTTGTTAAAATAGTTATAAACAATATTAGTATATTAATAAACAACGATCTTAACTATAATAAAATTTGAATAGTTAAATAAAATGTTAATTTGTTGAATGCAATAAACATTTAGATTTTTACATTTTATATGTTATATATATATATATATATATATATATATATATATATATTTGTATTTCTTTGGACATTAATTGTAATATATTTTTTAAATTTGTTTTGAAAATATTTTTTATTTAATTAGGGGATATTGAAATCATGTTTTTAAGCCAAATAAAAGAAGATTTCATAAAAAATTTGTTTAAATGTCCCCTCATTTTGACCTGTCTTGTTAAAATCTATATTGTTAAAATTATTTATTATCTATTCTCGCCATTCAAATTACGCATTCTCTCTCACTATCTTTGGAATTAGAAAATTAGCATTTAGACATAATAGTCCAAAATGATTCTCCAACTAAGCCACTTTTAAAGATGGTATGATTAATTCCTTAAAGTTATTTACATTCCACATTAATTTTTTTATTCTAGTTAGTTCTTCCTCTATTGGCTTCCATGTGTTTTTTATTAATTGATTATGTGCAGAACATGTTGTTGAGGGTTCATGAATTCTCGATGTTATGTTGTTTGTATCTATAGATTCTAGAGTTGTAAGCATCAACACTATGGTTTGGTGAAATGTCTTTTTAACTCACATACTACAATTAATATTTGAAGAATCTAACTTAGAAGTTGAAGTGTTACATGTTAAATAAAAAAATTAAAGTAAAACCTTAAAATACTACTTTATATCTACTATTAGCTTACATATAAAAAATAAACATAAAAACCCAATGAGTACCTATACTACAAATATAACGCAATACAATATTTTGATTTCTCAATATCCTTTAATAACTAATTATTAATTATGAAAGGCTAATAATTACATGTGAAAAAAAAACTTTTAGAAAAACAAAAATATAACATTAGATACCTATAATTATGATTATCACCATTCTAAATTTGTATTTATTAAAGCATCATGTGTTCTTTCAATTAGACATAAAAAAAATTATGCAATAAAAGAAAGACATAAAAAAAGTTATAAATATAAAACGTGTTGAAATTATTGGGATTACAAGATAAAAGAGAAATATTGACATATGGTCAAATCTAAACTTTCTTAAAAACTAACTAAATCAAATTGAATCGTAATTAACATCTAAAAGCATAGAAAATAGTAAGAAAACAAGTACAATAATTAGTAGTATTTACGTACCTAAGATATAGGGCACAATACCAAATAGAAGCTCCTATAAAGAGAGATGAGGAGGGGAGCCTGAAAAATAAGGATGAATGGGAGTAGATTTATAATGAAAAAGTGAATGGGTGGTTGACAAATTTATTGTAAAATTGGTAAAAGTATTAACCCTGACATTGATATTAATTAAATGACATTAGGTGAACCATAATAGAAAAAAGTTAATGAGACAAAAGATCCACACAATATGTTGTCAAATATTATTAATTTTTTAGGAAGTTCTAGATCACAAGAATAATTCAATACCATTGATAATAAATGCAATAAGAAAGAATATAAAATAAACTAAAACTTTAATATTAATTAAGCACAATAGTGAAAACACACAAATTGGTCTGCGTGTTCCTCAAATGAAATGGAAGATTATTAATCAACAAGGGCATAAAAAATAAATGCAAAATTATTCATATGAGAAAATGAAGATTCAAAGAGTAAACCAAGTAAACTTGTGAAATGTGAAGGGAATGTAAATCGCAAAGCTAATGGAAAATTCCTTTTTTTGCTTCTGTTGATCTAGATTTAGATTGAATGTAACGACTCAAATAAACCACCCCTCAATCAATCGTTCTATGCCCCTCTCTTTGATTAAGAATGAGGATACAAATTTAAATTAGATTGGCTACGTCGGACTTTTCACTTTGAATAATGAGTGAACTTGGATAGAGATAGATTTGTGTCTAATATAAGTCCAAAATTAATTTCAATAATATGAGAGGGCCTAATATAAAAAAAGCGTAAATCTCAAATTTGTACTTTTAGGGGGCGTTTGGCGCGCAGAGTTGAGTTGAGTTGGGCAGAGTTGAGTTGCGTTGAGTTGAGTTGTGGAGAGTTAACGAGCAACACCTCGTGGAATGAGAAACCGCGTGAAGTTACTCAAAATGGTAGAGAGTTAATTACTCAAAACGGTGGGATTGAATTACTTTGTAGAGAGTTGATTTGTTGATGGGCAAAACGAAAAGTTGGGTTTTAAACCTAACTCAAGTCACTGGGCCAAACACCCCCTTAACACTAAAATAGAGGATTAAAAAAAAAACTAAAAAAAAAAAGGAATTTTTACACAGATAATTAGATTTAAAATAGGTATTTTCATAAATGTACAAAGATTTGAATATTTTCACATCTAGATTTAATGTGCAATTTTGGTCTATTATGCCCTTTTATTTGTTTCTCTCTCTTAATATTTATTATATTTTTTTTATTGTATTTATAGATATTGTTTACGTTTGACTATTTATATTATTCCAAGATCCCACAATTTTAGCATTTAGTTTCCAAATATATTGTCACTCATTGATAATCACACAAATTATTCCACAATTTTAGCTCTTTACGTACACAATGAAACAATATTTTGACCAGTGTCTTCCATATTTTGTCTCCTCCATCAACATTTTTTCTTTCTACCTCCCATTTATGACCTTCAATAGTATAAAGATTCTTCATTGTCTTTGTTCATATTGTCGTCGCTCAAATATAACATGTATTATATGATAAAAATGAATATATAATATGTAATATATGATATATAAGTTTAGTTCTGTTGTACAATTAGGAACTCATGTTGTTAACATAATATTATGATTTGATATATATTATTAATTAATGAGAATATATTAATATCATTTTCAAATATATCATATATCATGGGATATATATAACGATATATACCATATATTTGCTATCATACATATACTATCTTATATATACTAATTTAAAGGGATGCTATATGCCGGAATATGGAACGAGTTGGATAATTATGTTAGTTACAAAGTTTAAGAAATTGTGTTGCATGATGGAATGTCCTACCTTCAATTCCTAGAATCTATTATGCAAAAGTTGGGCACTATAGGTAATTTGGATTCCCCCCATATATTTGCTTGCATAGATTTCTGAAGTTTCTATGTATATAACTTCATATATACCTCATATACTATGTACAAAGGTTTTTCGTTTTGCTCATTTTATATGCTAGGTTTTTTTTTGTCATACATATAGTCGCAAACATAACAATATGAGTGTTAATATTAAATTAATATATTCCAACATATATACTATATTTATATTCATTATTTCATCTTTATTGAGATATGTATTTCACATATTACAAATTTCGTCATATATACTTGACATATTTAGTTATTTGCAAATATATACTCGACATATTTGTTCGTCACGACCATCATGTATTCCACCTATTACAGATTTCTTCATATACACTAGATATACATATGTTGAGTGTGTGTGTATATATATAATAATTTTCAAATATATACTTGGTATATTTGTTTGTTACCATTGTCATATCTCTGAAATGTTGTAGTAAACGAAATTGTCCCTTTAGTTTCATTGGCCACCATGAAGCATTCATATGCGAATTAAATTTGTACCTAAAATTCATATGTAAATATTAGGTATATATCATAATAAACAGAGAATGATTTAATAAACATCACTTATATATCCTATTGTGATTCAATTCAATAAATGTAATGAAAATCATTTAATAAATATTAGGTATATATCCTATTCAACATAATACCTCTGATGCAATCCAAAAAATGTAACAAAAATGTAGTGACAAATATCAAGTATATATCTTATTAAACTAAATACTTATGATGCAATCAAATAAACATAACAATCATACTTTGTAATTTTATATACATTGACTCTATATGTAAAAATCAAATGAAAAATGAAAATGATGAAAAAAATTACAGAAAAAAAAAACATAGAATGAAGGCTTATGGGAAATCAAATAGTGAAAATATATGAAAAAATAAAAAAGCTAAAAAATAAATAAAAGTAAGAAAGAATAGAAAAGCTTACTCATGTTGTGCATGATATGGCAACAACAAGATACTCAAAGTCGAAATGAAATGACAAAAGAAGAAGAATACAACATAATAATGAAAAATGGAGAAAACGGCACTGTGAATGGCGGCACAAAGGTGGAGGAGACCACAAAATGTAAGAAATGGAAAAGAAGGCAACTATGCAAATATGGAATAAATTGTAATAATATAATTAATTTTTTTTAAAAAAAAACATCCCACGAATCTTCCTTAAATGAATGACATGCATGCAAATATGGAATAAAATGAAATAGGAAGTTGGATTTGCTGATATCATGGAAGGTTTTTTTTTGTTTGTTTTTTTTAAATGTTAGATAATGGAAGAGGGGCATAACAGTAAATGAAACACAATTTTAATGTAAAATCTCTAGTTCCATTGGTTAGTTGTGTAAAAAATGGTAGGTTTTGACAAAAATGAAATATTGGTCTCATTTTTGGGCTATCCACGTAGTTATCCCAAAAAAAAACTACCCTCGATAGATAGGAAGGCTGATTCCAGAGCTGGCCTTTGCTTTACCTAAACTAAAAGAAGAGCGCGCGCAAGTTAACATTCAAATTCTTGAAGCCAACGTGCCCTAATTTCTATAGATCCACTTTTCTCTCTCTTTCAGACACCGTCTCTGTGTCTTTTCTCTCTCAAAGAAAGCTTATTCCGATGGCCATGGCCGTGGAGAAGAAGCGGCCACTGCAGAACAGCAGCGCCGCCAATGTGGAACTGGTTCCGGCAGGGGCGAAGAAAACAATCGAAGAAATGTACCAGAAGAAGACTCAGCTCGAGCACATCCTTCTCAGGCCCGATACCTATGTCGGATCAATCGAAAAGCACACCCAAAACCTCTGGGTTTACGAGAACGACAAGATGGTACACCGATCCGTCACTTATGTGCCTGGTCTTTACAAGATCTTTGATGAAATTTTGGTCAATGCTGCAGATAATAAGCAGAGAGACCCCTCGATGGACTCGGTCAGGATTGTAATTGATGTTGAACGCAACTGTATCAGTGTGTTCAACAACGGTGACGGAGTTCCGGTTGAGGTTCATCAGGAAGAGAAGGTATATGTGCCTGAGTTGATCTTTGGACATCTGTTGACCAGTAGTAATTATGATGATACTGAGAAGAAAACCACTGGTGGACGTAACGGCTATGGTGCGAAACTTACGAATATATTTTCGACTGAATTTGTGATCGAGACGGCTGATGGAAAACGCCTGAAGAAGTATAAGCAGGTATAATTTGTGCACTCTTCTAGGAGAGCAATCGTGTACTTTTCGTTGTAATCATGTAGTTTATGTATTAACTGATGTTCAAATTTGGATAGTGGCCTGGATATTGTGTTTTAGAAGGAAATGAGTAGCATCTTGTTCGACTAATTGTTTAGTAGACTTTCATCCTATTGCATGTGCATTTCTGGAATTCTGCAGTGTCCTTTAGTTTCGAGGTTCTATTTTTGTGCTTCAAGAACTATAGTATGCTCTGTACGTCTTTATGTTTGCAAATCTTGTGTAAGCATTGGTCTTCTATGCGTGATTCATACTCTTTCAAAATGAGCTTCATTTTAAAAATTAGACTCTTTTGGATGTCATTTCCCCCCTGTGAATGTAACTTTTTGTTACCCATATAAGACTTTCGAAGTTCTTTGAAGTTAGCTTTCTTTGCAGCAGTGTATGATAGTCTGAACTTCTTCTTTTAGCAAGAGCTGGAAAAATAACTTGTATGTTTATTTTGTATATGGAAGGTATTCTCTGATAACATGGGGAAAAAATCTGAGCCAATCATAACAAAGTGCAAAGTGGGTGAAAATTGGACCAAGGTGACTTTTAAGCCAGACTTGACAAAGTTTAATATGACTCATCTTGAAGATGATGTTGTTGCACTCATGAAAAAGAGGGTGTTGGATTTGGCGGGATGTCTCGGAAAAACCGTGAAGGTTGAGCTGAATGGACAAAGGGTCACTGTGAGATCGTTTCAAGATTATGTAGATCTCTACCTCAAATCGTCATCGTCATTCCCGCTAGAACCTCCAAAAAGGTAGACTTGTTGAAATTTCCACTTGCAAAATTAAACGTTTATCTTATGCATTGCGGATTTGGCATAAGGGTTTATGAATTATTTTAGGTACCACGTTAAGCCAAATGAGAGATGGGAAATCGTGGTGAGCTTAAGTGGGGGGCAGTTCCAGCAGGTATCTATCTTTTGAATTAACGCGATAACTACAACTACACTGAACATCGTAAGTTCTTACATGGGTAATTGGTGTTTTGTTGAACAGGTAAGCTTTGTAAACGGAATTGCAACAGTAAAGGGTGGAACTCATGTTGATTACATCACTAATCAGATAGCAAATTATGTAATGAATGTTGTAAATAAGAAAAACAAGAATGCTAACGTGAAGGCCCACAACGTGAAGAGTTACTTGTGGGTTTTTATCAACGCTCTTATTGATAATCCTGCCTTCGACTCCCAAACCAAGGAAACTTTGACAATTCGCCAAAGCAATTTCGGTTCTGGCTGTGAACTTCCACCAGAGTTTTTGAAGAATGGTATGCACGCATAAATCACTAACGTTCTACATAAATGTTGGTTCATTATTTCAAGTGTAAGATACTGATTATGTAAATATTACAATCCAGTGGCCATGAAATCTGGAATTATGGACAACGTTCTCTCGTGGGTTAATTTCAAACAAAGCAAAGACCTGAAAAAAACGGATGGAACAAAAACAGAAAAGATTAGTGGTATCGCAAAGTTGGACGATGCCAATTGCGCTGGAGGGAAAAATTCAGAAAAATGTACCTTGATTTTGACCGAAGGAGATTCAGCTAAAGCCCTTGCGGTAAGTAGTCAACTTGTCATTTTTCACTTGCAGATTTATGCTTTTGCTCTCTCTCTAAATGACTCATAATAACTTTGTTGTTGTCTCACAGATGGCCGGGCTCGGTGTAGTGGGACGAGATTTCTATGGCGTATTCCCACTGAAAGGTAAATTGCTCAACGTGAGGGAAGTGAGTAGCAAACAGATCACAGAGAATAAAGAAATTCAGTACATCAAGCAAATTCTTGGACTTCAGCAAGGGAAGGAATACAACACTACTAAGGCTTTGAGATATGGCCATTTGATGATTATGACTGATCAGGTCTGATGGCTTATTATGGATTTTATGTTCATTTATGTTTTCACTTGTGTGCCTCCACAACAAGTGGTTAACGTCAATGGCCATACACAGGATCATGATGGTTCACACATTAAAGGACTCTTGATCAACTTTATTCACTCTTTCTGGCCTTCTCTCCTAAGAGTGCCATCTTTCTTAGTTGAGTTCATAACGCCTATTGTCAAGGTTGGTATGCTTCGTTGATTAGTCCTTTACTCATTAGCAAGTTTGCTAAAAGATATGACTTCTTGCATTCTTTTGACCTCTGCAGGCTACTCATAGGAATGGAACTGTCTTATCATTCTATACCATGCCTGAGTACGAGTCTTGGAAAGAGAACTTGAGGGGGAATGCAAGTGGTTGGTCGATCAAGTACTATAAGGTCGGTCTTCTAAGATTTAAACATAGTAACTTCATTGTGTAAGTTGTATTTTGTCAAATTCTGTTTGAAAAGATATTAATGTTTCAATGCATTAATTTGTTGTCCTAATTGTGCAGGGGTTGGGAACAAGCACATCGAAAGAAGGAAAAGAGTACTTTGAACAGCTGCAAAAGCACAAGAAATATTTTATTTGGCAAGATGCCCATGATGGAGAGGCCATTGAACTTGCGTTCAGTAAGAAGAAGATTGAAGAGAGGAAAAATTGGATCCGTCAATTTGAGGTAAGAAGGCCCATGTTTTTTTTTTCCCCTTGCAAGGCGTTTATTGTGCTCTACTAATGTCGCTCTCTTCTGTAACGCTTGTAGCCTGGTACCTATCTAGATCAGACAGAAAAATTGATAAAATACAGTGACTTTGTCAACAAGGAGCTTATATTATATTCAATAGCTAATTCACGAAGGTCTATTGCCTCAATGGTTGATGGCCTTAAGCCTGGCCAGAGGAAGATCCTTTTCTGTTCTTTCAAGAGGAACTTCATCAAAGAAGCAAAAGTTTCTCAATTTGCAGGTTACGTATCTGAGCACTCTGCTTATCATCATGCTGAGGAGAGTCTTGCTGACACCATCATTGGAATGGCACAAGACTTTGTCGGCAGCAACAACTTAAATCTTCTTCTGCCAAATGGACAGTTTGGCACTCGGAACCATGTAGATAACTCCTTAATTTCTTTGAACTTTTATGAACTCGTCAAATTTTAATTCTATTGTCATTGACTTATTTGAAAATCATACATTTTCTCCAGGGAGGCAAAGATCATGCAAGTTCTAGGTACATTTACACTAAGCTTTCAAATGTTACACGATTCCTTTTCCCAAAAGACGACGACAAACTTCTTAACTACTTGAATGAAGACGGCCAGTTGATTGAACCAACCTGGTAAAATCTCTTTCTTTTCGCCGCCCCACTATAATGCAATTTTTCTTTTTTAAGAAAAATAAATTTGCGCAAGGCTTAGCGTTGTCATTTTAATCTTTTTATTTTGTGATATCTAGGTATATGCCTATCATACCAATGGTTCTTGTCAATGGAAGTGAGGGAATTGGAACTGGGTGGAGTTCGTACATTCCAAATTATAATCCTAGAGATATCATTAGAAATGTAAGACGCATGTTGGATGATGAAACAATGTTGCCGATGGATCCTTGGTATAGAGGCTTTTCAGGAACTATAGAGAAAACTGCCACTAAAGAAGGAGGTACTAGTTACACCGTTAGTGGAATCATAGAGGTAGTTAGCGATACGATGTTGAGAATAATTGAACTGCCAGTCCGCCGATGGACTAGTAAGTATAAGGAAGAACTTGATTTTGTCACGAGAAGTGCATCCAAGAATGACAAAGACAAAGAAAAAGCAGCAAAGGATCCTTTTATTGAGGTAGAGAAATGATGACAATAGCACGTTCCTATGTAAAAGCTTCTCATGCATTTTTCTTTTTCCATTGTGCACTAAGAAAATCAACGTGCCTTGATATGCAGCAAGTTGATCATCACAGCGATGACAAAATTGTTTCCATTGATGTTCACTTGACGGAAGAAAACATGCTACTGGCCATCCAGGAGGGTTTGAAGGAGAAATTCAAATTAACTACAACTGTCAGCACGAGCAACATGCATCTGTTTGATGCAAATGGCGTCCTTAAGAAATATGACACCCCAGAACAAAGTATGTTATGATAGCCTAACTACCAAGTATACAATACCCAGATTTTTTTTATCGTTCAATCCTAATATTAAAGATGTTAGAGTTCTATGAACTAACTGATAGGAATGTTATTAAGGGTATATTAGTAACATATACAATACTTGGATTTTTTATTGTTCAATCCTAATATTATAGATGTTAGAGTTCTGGAACTAACGGATAGGAATGTTATTAAGGGTATATTGGAAATTAGTTAGAGATTTTGTTATGGTATTTGGTTATAAAAAGAGGGAGTGGGAATGGAGGAAGTTAGACAATTGTTTAGTGACTTAGTGCTTAGGGCTTGAATGGTATCTCAAGAGGAGAGGTTCCAAGTACCTTGAATATTTAGGAACAGTGTTATTAAACTCGTACGATACACGAGTTGTATCGTACGATTCAACTCGAAATTAATAGAAATCGATACAGATCGTGATTTTGAATCGGAAATGAGAGGTATCGTACGATTCGGAATATTGAATCGTACGTATCGGCTTGAATTGAAATGGTACAATTCAAAAATCAAAACTAAAACAAATGAAAATGGAAAAATACCGTGCGTTGTGCATTGCCGGCGTGTTAGCCGGAGAAGAAGACTTCGTGGAGCTAGCCGGAGAAGAAGCCTTCGTGTTGTGTGTTGAAGAAGAAAGAAGAAGGAGAATGAAAAGAAAACATAAAACATAAAAAGATGAGGACCTCGGGAAGATGAAGAAAGAAGGTTGGAGAAAAGTGTGTTGAAGAAGTAAGAAGAAAGAGAATGAAAAGAAAATGAAATGATTAGCCTTGTAAGTTGTGATTTTGGAAGAATAAAAAAATTAATATAACTAAAATATCTTTTATAGTGACTTTTCAATTCTTTTGAATTTTCACCTTTTGTATTAAATTGTTTATTATTATCTTTTCAAATGGTTTTTTATCTCTTCACTAACGTGGGTAGTTGTTTTTAATGTTTTCCATACTTATTTTGAAGTAGTTGATGTTTTCTTTTCTTGGATGTTTTGAACTTTGAAATTAACTTATGTTTTGATACTTATTTTGGAGTTAGTTAATATTTGACTATTTATTTTTCTATTTTAATATTTTCTATTTGTATTTATATTTTAATAATATTTATCAAATTGAAACTTACGATACACGATACGTTACGATACACGATACACTAAAATTTAATTTCAATACTCGTTTCGTTTCACGAGTTAACAACCTTGTTTAGGAATGCTCTATTGTAATTCTGATATCGCTTTATATTGTAATATAGAGTTGGTTCTATCACTAACTTCTAATATAATTATTTTGCAGTTCTGGAGGAATTTTTCCACCTTCGACTTGAATTCTATGAGAAAAGAAAGGTGAGTTAGTATCTTGTATTTTATATATTTTTCTAACATGAATCATTGGCAAAAAATGATTTTGACAAAATTGTTCATTTCTGAATGGTAGAGGAATCTTTTGGAAAACCTTGAAATGGAGTTGCTCAGACTGGAAAACAAGGTTAGGTTTATCCTTGCTGTTGTGAATGGAGAGATAATAGTGGGCAATAGAAGAAGCGTTGATTTGTTCCATGAGCTTCAAGCAAAAGGCTTTACTCCCTTTCCAAAGAAGACGAAATCTGTTGAGCCGGAGGTTGCTGGGGCATCTAATGAAACAGATGAAACGGAAGACAGTCCAGAAGTAAAGGGGGAACGAGTTAGTGATTACGAGTATCTACTTGCTATGGCAATTAGAACCTTGACCATTGAGAAGGTTCAGGAGCTATGCAATGAAAGAGACAAGCTCAAAAGGGAAGTGGAAGATCTGAGGAAGGCAACTCCCAAGTCTTTGTGGCTGAAAGATCTTGATTCTCTTGAGAAGGAACTTGATGTAGGATGAAAGAAACTAATAATTTCGTTCATATTTCGTATACTTCTTATCAGCTGCGTTTTGCTTAAGATTTTTATTGTAATACAGGAGATGGATAGAAATGATGCTCAAGCAGAGGAGGTAAGAAGACGACAGAGAATCAATGCAAATAACGAAGTAAAGCCAAAAATCTCTAGAAATGCACCAAAAGCTCCACGTAACAGTAAAAAAACCACCAATTCAGAAACCATCACAGAGAGTATAGAGACAACATATTCTACAGCAGCGGAAGTTGGTAAGTTCTTGAATCATCCTATTAAGAATCTCCATTGTTTGTTTGTTTGTTTGTTTTTATTTTCTTTGCATATTATTAACCTCAATGATTTTTTCACTTCACAGCAAGTAATGCGGTGGTGAAGCCCAAAGGCAAAGCAGCTCCAAGTAAAGCTCTTGCTAAAAAGGTAACAGTTGCTCATTTCATTTTAGTTGTTCTTTAAAAACTCCTCCATCATCAATGATCACTCGGAAATAATATGACTTTGTCTTATTGTGGAACAGCCGCAAGGTAAAGCTGTAGTTGTCAACGATGATGGTGAAGAAGAGGATGACGAAGTGGTAGAGCTTAAAGATCGTCTTGCGGCCTATAAAATTGATTCATCTCCCGATCGATCAGAAGGTAAAATAATTCACTCATTGATGAACTACCACTAACCATGAATTTACATACAACAAGTTACTAACAAGTAACTATCAATATTAATTGGAAAGTAAACGACATCACAAAAGTTTGAACTTAGGTCCTTTATCACGTAAAACTACCCCCTAAACTTGATAGTTATGCTGGGATTCATATTATCACGTAAAACTACCACTAAACCTAAAAATTATGTTGAGATTCAGACTTTTTATCATTGTAAAGTTGTATGTGCCCTTGATTTTGACAAGTACTATCAATATCAGTTGGAAGTAAATCACGTCAAAGGAGTTTAAACTTAAATTCTTTATCATGTTAAAGTACCACTAAATCTGAAAATTACATTGAGATTCATACCCTTAACACCGTAAAGTTGTATGTGCTCTTGGTTTCTAAAGATCATACAAACTGATGATCTTACTTCTTTTTCCATATTTTTCAGTTTCAGTGATGGAAACTGAAGTGCCGGCCAAGAAGAAAGAACCCAGCAAGAGAGCAGCTGCCAAGAAGAAAACTACTGCAAACACTTCCGACAGCGACGACAAGGACTTTGAAATAAAGGAGATAGCCCTTCCGGCAGCCAAGAAGGGAAGAGGAGGAAGAAAGGCAGCTGCAAATGCCCAAACAACCACGGCCCCTGCGGCAGCAAAGAAGCGAGAGCCGATGGGGAAATTGGGGCAGAAACTGATAACTCGAATGCTGGAGCCGGCGGAGAAGTCCAGCATCTCGCCGGAGAAGAAAGTGAGGAAGATAAGAGCATCTCCTTTCAACAAGAAAAGTGGGTCTACCCTGAGAAGAGTTGGGTTAGAAGAAGGTGGAAATGAAGGGAAGATGTTGGGTTCTACTTCTGTGACGACTGAAGAAACTGCTGGATTTCTGCCGGCGAGAGGAAGATCACAGAGGGCCAACATAACTCAGGTGAGATATGTGGTTAGTGATTCAGACAGTGAGCTAGTTGCGGAGGATTCGGACTTTGATGAAGAAGATGGCGACTTTGATGAAGACTGAAGAAGACTCTTTGCATATAGAGCCTTTTTTCCAGTGAGAAATTGATGTTCTTGGCTGTGATTCAAAGGATTAGCGCACCGTTCGAGGCAATATAACAACCTAAAATCAATAGCATTTCGTCAGAATAGGCATATTACAATAACTGGTCAATAATTCCATCACATCCAAAGGGGCACCATAATAATAGTATAACTCGCTTTTGTCTTGGGGGGTGTATTGTGTATTTGCATTTAAGCAGTAGAAATTAGGATGCAAAAACACACTCAATCCTTGATTTTGGTTTTGGTATTGATTGGTACTACGCCATTTACTTTTTCCTCTCTTTCCATCCATTCATCTTTTTCTTCTTCACAACCTCATCCCTCTGTTTTCTTATTTCCAATCCTTGATTTTTAAAAGAATTTATAACTGATTTGCTGGCCACGGAAAGGGAAACCCACAATCCTCCCATTGAGATCCATTCCTTTCCATGATGTTCTTAGGAAAACTTACCAATGAAATCTTCACCCACAAACTTCTCTGAAATCTTCCTTCCTCTTTTTCTTTTTTCACCAAATGACGATGACTCTGTTTTCTTATTTCCAGCTTCCATCCATTCATCTTTTTCTCCTTCACAACGAACTCATCCCTTGGTTTTCTTATTTCCAGCTTCAAGATGCACCCTTGTTAAGAACCGTCAAAATGGTTTGAGGTGAAATCAACAGTAAAACTCAATTACTCTGTTATTAAGACTGCTTGGTATAAAAGGGTAGTAACCTGAACTAAAAATTAATGTGTAATTGTGAGGATTTATCTGTCTCTGCAAGAAAGCTTAATGATATCTCTCGCTCCTTTGACAGTGGATGTAAGCCAAAGTGTTGAATCATCGTAATTCCTTTGAATTCTTCCTCTCTTCTCTCTAATTTTGTTTTGTTCTTCGCTATTTTCCATTCACATCAGAGCTTGATTACATAGTGTTTTTCTTCTTTTCTATTTTTCTTGAAGTTCTTTCATCTGGGAAAGACTTGCAATTTGCAAGTCACCTGTAATTCGTTTGAGCTGCAATGTGAAATGATTTCTTGAAGAATCAAGAATCAAAGAATTCAAGCAGTGGTAGTAGCAAGGTATCGTACGACATAGAGAAGTTTGATGGAAAGACAGATTTCGAGTTATGGAAAGCGAAAATTAAAGCCATATTCAGTCAACAAAAAGCTATCAAAGCAATTCAAGACCCCTTTCAAACTTCAAGGTACGTTGAGTCAAGAAGAGAAAGATTCCATGGATACTATTGATGAAGAAACATCTTATAAAATCTGGTCCAAATTGGAAATAAAAACTTTGTATCAGTCAACAGACTTACCAAACAAATCATACTTAAGAGAATAGTTTTTTTTATTTTTTAACTTTCAAGATGGATGCCTCTAAATCTTTATCTGACAATCTTGATGATTTTAAGAAGATATCTACAGAATTTAAGAGAACGGGAGACGAAATTGGAGATGAGAATGAAGCCTTTCTTTTGTTAGATTCATTACGTGAAGCTTAAAAGATATCAAGGTAGCATTGAAGTACGGGAGATAAAGGATTACTACAGAAGCTATTCTTTCAGCTATTAGAACTACAGAACTTGAATTACAAGTCCAAAAGAAAGAACCTCAAAATGCTGAAGGTTTGTTTTCTAAAGGCAAATCAAAGAGTAGCTGGAAAGAAAGGTAAAAAAACATGAGCATGAAGAGAAAACAAGTAAAAGGTGATGCGTAATTACTTTCAGAAAAACAGAACCTGAAGTATATAATGTTGAAGAAATTGGCACAAAAGGGAAGAGACAAACTCTTGGAAGAAAAGAAACTTTTATTAAGAAAGTACAAAGATGGACACTGTGAGAAAAGACTGAACTCACTCTTTCTCACTTTTTCTAACTTCTTCCAAGTTCACTAACTTCACCCACACACATATGTGGGGTGACACCTCCTATTTATAAGTATGAGATCCTTGGAGCCCAAGCATAAGGATTTTTCTAGGATCTAACAAATTCTAGACATTTCTTTAAAGCTTATCTCTATATCTAAAAGAATTTTCTAGAATTCTTTGGTGCCTAAGAATGTTTAAGATATTTCTAGATCTTTTCTTTTGAGATATTTATTTACAAGCTTCAACATAAATCTAGAGTATTCTAATATAGATAAATACTCCAAAAAACTTCTAGATAGTTAGTGTTGCCTTTTATTTTAACACTCCCCCTCAACACTAACTTTCTTAGCTCTTTCAATCATCCCGAGTTGTTGTTGAAACGTTGCATGCTTGGAGGTTCTCAACCTTTTGGCACACAGTCCCAACTTCGATCTCTTCTTAATGCATCTTCTTCTTTTTCGTTCATGGCCTTTCTCCATTTGGCGTTCTGAGATGCTTCTTCATATGTTGTTGGTTCTTCAAATGTTGCTAATGCTGCATTTACGTACCTGGGATTTGGCTTTCTTTGTCTGATTGATCTTCGTAATTGTGGCTCTTTCCTATCTACACCATTTTACCACGAACTCTGTGTTCTTATTTGACTTTCTTCTTCTTCATTGTTCTCTTATGGAAGATTCTCTCCTTCCGTTGGAGCTTGTTGCACTTGGATCATCTCTTCTTTAGATCCTTCTTTGAAAGATCTCTCATCCTTAGGTGTCTTTTTTTGATTTAGGTGCCCACCATGATGATGCTTCATCGAATATAACATTTCTTGATGTGTAGCATCGTCCACTAACAGGATCAATGCACGTCCACCCTTTTCTTTGGTTGTCATAGCCAACAAAGATGCATCTGATTGCTTTCTTATCAAACTTGCTTCTTAGATGATCTGATACAAATACATAGCATACGCAACCAAAGACTCGAAAATGTCCAACTGTTGGCTTCATGTTCAACAACTTTTCGTAAGGTGACTTGAAACTAAGCCTCTGTTGAGGAAGTCTGTTAATCACATGGGCTACTGTTCTCATGCACTCAGCCCAAAAACTTCCTGGTACATTATTTGCATGTAACATACTTCGACATACTTATGCAAGATGTCTATTTTTCCTTTCAGCCACTCCATTTTGTTGTGGAGTGTTTGGACACGTCAACTGGTGACGTATCTTAGACTTTTGTAAGTATTGGGAGAATTCATTAGACATATATTCTCCCCCGTTGTTTGTACGTAAGCATTGAATCTTCTTCCTCAATTCACCTTCAACTTGTTCTTTGAATTCTTTAAATTTTGTAAAATTACCGGACTTTTCTTTCATAAAGAATATCCAAACATACCTGGAGAGGTCATCAAGGTCACCATGTAGTGCATGCCATTGATTGAAGATTGCGTGACGGGACCAAATACATCAGAATGCACAAGCTCAAATGGTTGCTTTGCTCTGAATTTGGACTCTTCAAATGGTAGTTGATGTGCCTTTCCATACTGGCAACCAGCACACACCATGTCTTCTGTAATATCAAGTTGTGGCAGCCCCTTGAGCATGGACTTGTTCATCATTACCTTTAATTTGTTGTAACTGACATGACCAAGTCTTGCATGCCACAAATCTACTGTTTCATTCTTCCGTGTCTTATTCACATAGGCGACCTTTGCTGACATGACATAGATAGAGTCCATTCGTCGTCCTTCCATCAATGGTGTACCATTAACTTTGAGATCTTGATACACCTTGACATCGTCAAGTCTAAACACGACAAAGTTGCCTGATGATGTTAGTTTAGATACCGATACTAGATTCTTCTTCATTCTAGGTACATAAAATACATTCTCCAACTCTACTCGATTAGAATTGGAGTGAGGCATTATCATAGTTTTGCCAATGTGAGCTATTCGCAATTTCGAGTTGTTCGCAGTTACAACAACTCGACCTCCTTTATACTTCGATGTGTTTTGCAGCTTCCTTTTATCACCTATTATGTGGTTAGAGCAACCTGAATCGACAATCCAATCATTTTCATAACTTACCTCTTCTGCATGAAGAGCCAAGTCTGCCTTCTCCACCGCATTGGATGTCGACTGTGAGTTAAGTTTTGCTGATGCAAAAAGTGCCTCTGAATCTCCCTCTTCTTCACTAATGCTTTCAACTTGGGAGGTGACTGCATTGCTTTATGCAAATGTCTTATTTAAACGACAATCTCTAGCATAATGACCTATTTTTCCACAATTATAACATTCACCTTTTTTCTTATACTCATGTTTTCTATTATTTTTACTAGCTCCCCCTACATTAGAGCCTTTTTGGGTTCCTCCATCTTCTTTTGATCCTACCTTCTTTTGATATCTTGGATGACCTTTTCTTTGGCCACTAAAGAGCGCTTCTTCGTTATTGCTCTTTACTATGGCCCCCGACATTTGCTTAGCCAATGCTTCTTGATTGACAAGCAAATTTTCTAGGTCAATAAGAGAAGGTTGGACTGGCCAACCTTGAATAGAAGTAATAAAGCTTCAATATTCAGGTTTAAGACCATGAATAATAATTCTCCTCATTCTCGACTCTAAAATAGTAGCAGTAGGATCTAATTTGGAGATTTCACGACAAAGAGTTTTTACCTTGTTGAAATATTGATTGATAGTCATCTCCCTTTGAGCAACTGACAGAAGCTCGCTCTCCAGAAACTGTAATCTCGCATCATTTCTCTTTGAGAAAAGTGAGGCAAACGTGTCCCATGCCGCTTTAGGCGTCCCTGCTCCCCTGATGTACTCCAACATTTCTTCATTAATCGAAGTTTTAATGGAAAACATGGCCTTACCTACCTTGACCTTCCATTCCTTCAAGGTTGTAGCATGTTCAGGTGGCATGACTTCAGTGTCTCCTACAACTTCCCATAAGTCTTGGCCTTGGAGATACGAATCTATGCACGTGGACCATGTTGTGTAGTTTTGAGTGTTGATCTTCTTAATTCCTCCAACAACTTGAAGATCTCTCATCATCTTGTAGTGATGGCTACACTCTACGATTAAGCTGTGTCCCAGACAACAAGCTTCACAGTCCCAGACTGTATACAATCTTCAAAAGATCCACCACAGTAAGCTATGCTAGCTCGGCTCTGATACCAATTGTTGAGGCTCTGATACCACTTGTTGAAGAAATTGGCACAAAAGGGAAGAAACAAACTCTTGGAAGAAAAGAAACTTTTATTAAGAAAGTACAAAGATGGACACTTTGAGAGAAGACTCTCCCACTCACTCTTTCTCACTTTTTCTAACTTCTTCCAAGTTCACTAACTTCACCCACACACATATGTGGGGGGACACACCTCCAATTTATAAGTATGAGATCCTTGGAGCCTAAGCATAAGGAATTTTCTAGGTTTTTCTAGGATCTAACAAATTCTAGACATTTCTATAAAGCTTATCTCTATATCTAAAAGAATTCTTTGGTGCCTAAGAATATCTAAGATATTTCTAGATCTTTCAGATATTTATTTACAAGCTTCAACATAAATCTAGAGTATTCTAATTTAGATAAATACTCCAAGAAACTTCTAGATAGTTAGTGTTGCCTTTTATTTTAACATATAAGAAGGGCAAACAAGCAGAAGTTTTCTCATTTTCAGACTCTTTGGCCACTTTAGATCAAAGTGTTAAACAAGAGAAATTAGTGGAGACTCAAGATTGGGTCCTTGATTCAAGATTTATTCCTAAAACCTCGTTTTAGTTGTTCTATTTAATTACTGTTTTAAAATTATTTAATTGCAATTTATATTATCTATTACATGAAAAATCTTAGGCTAGTAGTGTATTCTTGAATAATATTTGGTTGACATACGAGAGAATCATGTTTAAAAAATAAGCAAATGAAATCAAAGCCGATCCAAAATTGATTTCTAAATTGTTTGGAAATCATAGTCTTTTGCTATAGGGTGATGTGTTCCTTCCTACCAATGACATCATCAAAAGGGTTGGTTTAGCACATATTGACAATGAGATGGAGGTTTAGTTTACATGGGAAACAATCATTCATGCAATGTTGTTGGCATTGGTTCGATTTCTCTTAAATTCCAAGATCCATGTGAAGCTCCTAAGGAATTTGAGACACGTTCCTACACTAAAGAGGAATCTTATTTCTCTTGGGATGCTTGACTCCATAGGCTGCGAAGGTAAGGGATATGGAGGCACCTCAGTAAGAAAAGACTCAAAGATTGTTCTTGTTGGTGTAAAGATGAACGTGCTAGCTATTTGTGATCAAGAATATACAAATGGAACGAACTGCCTTCATGGTTATAGATGGTAATTTTTATGATGGATATTTGTGGCGTAAAATATTATCTCAGATCAGTAGTAAAGACCTTCAAGTTCTTAGTAAACAAGGTGTTCTTCCTCATGATCTAAGTAATGAACACAGATTTTGTGAACATTATGTGATTGAGAAGGCTACAAGGGAGTGCTTCACTAAAGCTCAACATACAACCAAAAACATCCTTGATTATATTCATTCACAAACGCCTACTCTCAGCAGTCCATGGTATTTGTTATCTTTCACTCATGATTACTCTAGAAAGAGTTGGGTATATTTTCTAAAAACTAAAAACCAAGCTTTAGATAAGTTTAAAGAATGGAAGTTGATGATTGAAAAACAAACTTCTAAACAAATAAAGTACCTTAGAACCGACAACGGATTAGAATTTTGTAGAGAAAAGTTCAATAGATTTTGTAAAGATCATTGCATTGCTAGACATAGAACGATTAGATAAACACATTGACAAATTGGGTAGCTGAGAGACTTAATGTAACGACCCGCCTTGGATCGCTACTTACCACACACATTTAACAATAAAAGGAATCTTAAAATACCCTTCAAATATGAAACAGCGGAAACAATATTTAAAAACATTCATAAACATTTGCGGAAGCGAAAATATTCATTCAAATTTTACAGAAATACCATGAGTCCAAAAACAAGTTGATTTAAAACTTAAAATAAAGGACTCAAAAGAAAGGACCACTCTAAAGTCCTAAGACAACCTCCATAGCCTAGCCAAGCTAATGCCTCGCGTCACCCGCCTTGAGTCTACCTGTCACTTGAAAGAGGAAGACATAATGGCGTAGTATGAGTATAAAAATACTCAGTAAGTAGCCCACTTATCCAAAATATAGAGTTCAACACCCACCAGTCAACATACCACACATCTTTCAGCTTTATGATCTTGTCACAACTTTTCACTCTTTAGGCTAAGTGTCCACCTAACTAACCTCACCCACGGTGTAGCCTTAATGCTACATCCTAGAGCCATGTTCCCTAAACACGGGGCTGTAACCCCAATCTAGCATATGACAAGGAGGCATCAACCATCCCCGAGTCACACTGGCTAGTATATTACATGTCATTGGGGCTTCATTACCCATATGACTAAAATACAGCATGGAGGCATAACCATCTCCTATGCAACAAAGGCTAGCTGATCACATAGGTCACCGGGACTTCATTACCCAGGACAAGGAGCCAGGAGGCATAATCATCTCCTGCTCTATACAGACTAGCAAATCACAACATAGGAAAAACACGCCCGGTGAGGTAGTAAGTCCCACTAGCATAAAGGTGTCAAGCCATTCCCTTAACTTTAATGGGGCTTTCAAGATCATGGTTTTCATAACAACAATTTCGAAGATAAGATTGTCAACCTTACAACGGTCCCTCACTAGCACATTTTACGTCCGACATTCTTTACACGGACAACCCCTCCTGACCGAGGTCGTGTCGAGTTAGGGACAGTTACTTCGAGTGTACAATCACCAATTGTCACTACAAAAGAACCCCCGATCACACTACTATCCCCAATCCAGGAAAGATAGCTAACATGCTGTGTTACCAACTATAATAATGGTCTACAATCTTAAATATTGACATGTCATTTAAACATACACCTTAGGCATACATCCATCTAAGGTTTAATTCATGGTTTTCATAACAACAATTTCGAAGATAAGATTGCCAACCTTACAGCGGTCCCTCACTAGCACATTTTACGTCTGACATTCTCTACAAGGACAACCCCTCATGACCGAGGTCGTGTCGGGTTAGGGACAGTTACTTCGAGTGTACAATCACCAATTGTCACTACAGAAGAACCCCCGGTCACATTACTATCCCCAATCCAGGAAAGATAGCTAACATGCTGTGTTACCAACTATAATAATGGTCTACAATCTTAAATCTTGACATGTCATTTAATCATATACCTTAGGCATACATCCTTCTAAGGTTTAATTCATGAATTTCAAATCTCAACAATAGACCTCGAGCACAAACTCATTCGAGATACTATTCACTAAATACATGGATTTATCATGAATTTACATAATCATGTAATAATCACATCTTAGGTAATAAAATTTACCTCCAATAATCATCAAGATAATTTAAACTCATCCATCCAATAACTTCGGTAAATTCCTTAAGTACCATGCATAATCCTCATAATAAACTCTAGTCTTTAAGCCCTCTATATTCCAATACATTCATATACTTGGTCCATAATTATTGCAAAATTACTTCATAGGATTTCTCAATCAATTGCATGCTTCAAATCTCAAATCTCAGGCATAAATTCAAATCTACATTTTTTCCTTCTTCATAGCATGCATTCAGAATCCTAATTTCATGCATAATCTCAATATCATAGATTTGCAATAACAACCAAGCCATAAAATACTTAAATGGGCTTAAATCCAAATGACTACTTACCTCGAACAGAATAATGAATATTATTCTGGCAGCAAAAGTTCCTTCCAAGCTCTGGTCTTCTGCTTACCCTTAAATAATCCAATAAAAATAAGGATTATAAAACTTAGGCCATAATCCTTGTAATTACTTAATTGGGCTTGCCAATTAATCCAATTTTGTTAATCTTTACTGAACCATTTCTTAAATCTAATTTCAGTGAGTCTTAGTTCAGCAGTCTTGTTCAATGGTCCAATAGTCTCAAAAAGTCCAATAATTAATTCCAAATGCAAAGGTTGTCCAATAAAATTAGTCCAATAGTTAATGATCGATCCAATCAAAGTCCTTAAACATATCCAAATAAGTATCGAAATTACCCAAATCAGAACACGATCATGAACGGGACTGTTCGGGGCTCGAAAACTGATCGGACGGCGGCGCGTGAACAGTACATGCGGCGGAATAGTAACCGGTGTGAACAGTACCGCAATGAATAGTACCTCCAGTGTGAACAGTACCCCCCGCGTGAATAGTATCTGTGTGAACAGTGTCGCATATGAATAGTACCACCCGTGAATAGTGACGGCGGCGGTGAGGCCGAGCAGATCTGCTGATCGTGGATCCAATGGTTTGTTGCAGAATGAACACATCTAGCAGTTGTGGTCCTCAGCGGAACTTGGGTGTAACGGCGTGGGTCGTGTAGCAGAGGTATCGAGCAGGCGGTGCGACAGCCAGCAGCGGCCGATTGTTGCTTGTTGCGCGGCGGAGCTTCGGCACACAGCAACTTACGGCGGCCGATTCTAATGGTTACGCAACGAAGGAGATGATGAATACATCGACGAGCTTGCTATTTTGCGATGGTTACTTGGTGAAGAAAGAAGAAGAAGAAGAAGATCTCAAATGGTGGATGAGTGCTTCGGGTGGAGAGAGAGAAAGAGAAAGAGAAAAGAGAAAAGAGAGAGAGAGATGGGATGAGAATGAGTGGGAGGAGAGGACAAATAGAAAAAACAAAGAGGTATGACAAAAAAAATAGTGGCTCAAGGCATGGAGCCATGAGCCATTTGTCTCCCATTTCCCATTCTTAAAATAAAAAAATCAAAAGGGCATGTGGGTTATTACACTTAATCGCCATTATAAAAATAGTGAGGCGTCTTCTCTCAGATGCTATGCTCCTTGAGAATTTTTGGGCTAAGGTGGCTTCATCTACAGTGTATATGTTGAACAAATATTCACATTGTTGGAATTTATACCCTAAAGTCTTGTAATTAATGATTTATTATTTAATAATTAATAATAATTTTGATTATTTTATTTGCGGTAGAAATGCCTTGAATCTGTTATAGAGCGTTTCGAAGCGCCCTGGTGGGGGTTTGGGGGCAACGCCCCCAAAACCTAAATCAAATTATGGGTTGGTCCGTTGTCATGTTTTTGGGCCTTTATTTGTATTAGGGTTTAAACAAAGGGAAGCCATATATAAGCTCTCTAACAACCCCTATCTCATACAACCCTCTGTATTTCTTCTTCTCCTTCAAGAGACAATAAAATCTCTCTCTCTCCTTCTGCCGGTGGATGTAGCTAACTCTGTTAGTGAACCACGTAAAATCTGTGTGTTAATTTTTCTATTCTTGCTTGTGCTCTTTTGTTTGTCATCGATCTATGTTTTAACATTTGCAATATAACATTACCATTATATGAAAATTTTAAGGTTATTAGTGTAATCTTGAACAATATGTAGTTGACATATGAGAGGATTGTGTTCAAGAAATAACCTAAAGGGTCTATAGTATATGGATAAAGTTGAGGGCCTTATCTTGGTAACACTATTGATATGACCCACTATGTAATAGTTACAAATGAGTATGTATAAGACTGGACCACACAATATTTAATCTTTTTATAAATCCGTTAATTGAGAAGATTAATATTTCAAAGGATGATCATATGCAACTCGATTTTAATCATGAGTGAGTTATGAACTCTTGTTTGTGAGAGCGTGTCATTTGATTTCATGGATGAGAGTGACTTTTGTAGTTGATTCAATGATAAATGAATTTTGTAAGCTGATTTGATTGGTTAATTATTACAAGTTTAGAGGCCTTATCGAGCACTTTCATGAACATAATTATTTATTTGGCAGGAATCGAGAGCAATCAAGGATAAAAGTGATGAAGGAGAAGAATAGAAGGGAAAATGAGGCATAATCAATAGAAGATTAGGCAAGAAGACAAAAGGAAAATAAAGTCTGGTACCCGAGGGGGTAACATTGCAACGCTACATGTTGCACGCATTTTTTTTTTGTAACCTAAGGGACAGCGTTGCAATGCTGCCTCTAGTGTTGGACAACAACGTTGTCCCGACTCTATAAAAAGGAAAGCTTTGTTTCGAACAAGTGGAGCCGTTTTTGAGAAACAAAAATTCTAATTTCGAGAGCTTGATTTTGGGACCTAGAGGACACTTTCAAGAGCTAAGAAGGAGACTCAAGGCTTGAGATCGCGGTACATAATGTTGGGAACAAGTGTTGGCATGCATCTTCCAATATTATCTCTTTTTTCCTTACTTAGTTTCTTTAATTTTAGGATTTCTTGTTAGTCCAATTTCACCCATAACAAAAGGTTTGTGACAGAATAAAAGAAATATATCAAATTCACCTCTTTTTAATTTTTAAAATAAAATTTTAACTAATTCAACGTAGTTCAATCGGTTACTCTTTACATCGACAACTTCATCTTTTTTAGACAATCAACAACTTCATTTATATGAATAAAATACAAAACTAAATGGCATTATAAACGTTACAAACCACGTCCGATATTTAACATAGTATCAAAACTAGAATATATAAAAGTTTTATTAAACTTATCAAAATTTATCCTCTTAATTAAATAAGTAGATTTAAGTACAATAAAAAATAATTAATACTGTAGTGTAAGCATTCCGACTCTACTATCGTGAATTGACTATCTCAAATGCCTTGATCATGTTATTAAATTTTCATCAACATATCTCATTTGGAGTAATAGATATTTTCATCATACAGTAGAAATATAGACAATAGAAATATATATATATATATATATATATATATATATATATATATATATATCAACAAAATATCACTGATGTGACATTTAATAATAATAAGAATATTTTTTTAACTTATTTAAAAAAAACGTTTATTTATCCATCAACGTCAACATTTTATTGATACTGTCAATTACAACATCTTCATCCCCGCCAACATTTAAAACCTTTGCCTCCAGTGGCGGATCCAAGATCTTATGATAGGGGGGCACAAATTCATGTAAGATTTGAACTCTTAGATTTGGGTCTCTATGGTCTTTGAACTTTAAAAAACGTCTAGTAGGTCTCTGAATTCTCTATTTTGTGTCTAATAAATCTTTAAAGTTTTAATTTTGTATCCAATAAGTCTTACATATTCAAAATTTATAAAAATTAAATGTTATATTAGAAATAAATTTATTTTTGTATCTAATAGGTCTTATTGGATATTTTTAAAATTAATATATTTATTAGTTACAAAATTCAAAGTTCAAAGTTTCAAATAGACAAGAAATTAAATTTTATGCCCAATTAAATAGTTAATTTTTTAAAACTTTTGAATATGTTTGAGACATATTGGATATAAAATTGAAAGTTCATAGATTTTACTGGACATTTTTAAAGGACTTATTAGGTACATAATTAAAAGTTTAGAGCATTATTGGACACAAATTCGAAAATTCAAAAACGAAACTTGTAATTTCTTCACATCAATAATTTTAAATGTATTGATATATAATATTTATATTAAGTAATATTAATTACAAAATTTAATAAATAATTATAAAATTATCCACCTAAACATATAAACAAATAATGAAACTTGAAACATTTATGAAATAGAATTAAGTTTCTTTATACTATTAATTTTTCTAAAATATTTTATCTATTGTAAATATGGCACATGTAAATGCCCATTCCACATGCCCACTTAATATCCATGCCAAGTGGCATTTTCTCCATAGCCAAAGTGTCTTCTATGTGTCCAACAAAGGTCATAGATTGATGTCCAAATGTACCACATCATGCTCTCCAAATTGCCTATAAATAGTGGTTTTTGGTGGATAAATAAAGATATAGATATTTGAAAAAGAAACCTCTCTAATTTCATTTGCTTTTAATTTGCCATAAATCCCTATTTTTGTTTATATTATATATATATACTCCACTTGTATTATTTGTTTATATTATATATATATACTCCACTTATATTATTTGTTTATATTATATATATATACTCCACTTGTATTATTTGTTTATATTATATATATATACTACACTTGTATTATTATTATTATTATTATTATTATTATTATTTATTATTATTATTATTATTATTTATTATTATTATTTATTATTATTATTATTATTATTTATTATTATTATTATTATTATATGTTTTGGCAAAGTTTTAGTGCCCGGTTTCGCCTCTCAATTTTACAACACGTTATCAGCACGAATCTCTGTCATTTTTCTCGCTAAAGGTAAGTCTTATTGGTAAGCCATTTTTTACGCATTTGGTTTATGTTAAATTTCTAATATGAATATATATTATTATTTTGATAGTGTTATTATGGCAAACCTTACAAAGCTAGAATTTGCGGCCCTGGATATTAATGGAAATAACTACTTGTCATGGGTCCTTGACGCTGAGGTCCATTTAGATTCTATGAATCTTGGAGAAACAATTAAAGAAGGAAATGATGCATCAAATCAAGAAAAAGCAAAAGCCCTGATCTTCCTTCGCCATCATCTTCACGAGGGATTGAAAATGGAGTATCTTACAATAAAAAATCCCTACGTTCTATGGCAAGGTTTGAAAGAAAGGTACGATCATCAAAAAAAAGTTATTCTTCCAAAAGCTCGTTATGATTGGATGCACCTGAGGTTGCAGGACTTTAAATCAGTAACTGAGTATAATTCCGCACTCTTCAGAATTAGTTCAAAATTAAAATTATGTGGAGAAAAGATTACTGATGTTGATATGTTAGAGAAGACATTTTCCACTTTTCATGTCTCGAATATGCTTCTGCAGCAGCAATATCGAGAGAAGGGTTTTGCAAAATATTCTGAACTTATCTCATGTCTTCTCGTTGCTGAACAAAATAACGAGTTATTGATGAAAAATCACGAATCCCGACCAACTGGAGCAACACCATTCCCTGAAGTGAATGCTGTGAATTTTAATAACCGTGGTCGAGGTCGTGGTCGTGGTCGAGGTCGGGACCGCGGTAGAGGAAGAAATACCTATTTTCGTGGTGGGCATTATAATTTTAAGAAACCCACACGAAGTGATGATCATAAAGGAAAGGCTCCACAAGATAGAAGTTCGAAAGGTGATGAACATAAATGTTTCCGGTGTGGAATGACTGGGCACTGGTCACGTACCTGTCGTACGTCAAAACACCTTGTTGATCTCTATCAAGCTTCCCTGAAGGAAAAAGGAAAAGGAAAGAATGTGGAGTTAAATCTTGCCATTCAAGAAGATGATGTGTTTGACCCCTCCAATATGATGCATCTTGATGTAGCTGATTATTTTGAATCTCCTGGAGAGAGAATTGATGCAATCAAACAAGTAGAGGATGATTTGTATGAAAATATATAATTAAATACTGTTTAGTATGTTTTTGTTGTTGTTTTGTTTGTATATATATTTAAGACTCTTTGTAATCGTTTTTCTTTTCTTTTCAATGAAGAAATATGAACAATTTCAATATGTTGAGTAACTCGAAAATGAGCAATGAGGATTTATGTCTGGCAGACTGCGCAACTACGCACACGATACTCATAAATAGAAAATATTTTACTAGATTGACAATGCTGGAAGCAAAAGTCAATACTATATCAGGTTCTGCAAATCTGATTGAAGGTTTTGGAAAAACAAACTTTATTTTGCCTAGAGGAACAAGATTTACAATTAATAATGCTCTATTCTCTAGCAAATCAAAAAGAAACTTATTAAGTTTTAAAGATATACGTGAAAATAATTATCATGTTAAAACTGATTGTAAAAATAATATAGAGTGTCTCTATATAACATCTATTGTTTCACATGAAAAACGTATATTAGAAACACTGCCTGCTTTTTCTTCTGGATTATACTATACTCATATACGAGTAACCGAAAGTTATGCAATAATGAACCCGAAGTTCATGAATCCAGAAATATTCAGTGTTTGGCATGATCGATTGGGTCATCCAGGGTCAATAATGATGAGAAAAATTATTGAGAATTCACATAGACATCCTTTAAAGAGCCAGAAGATTCTTCAATCCAATGAGTTGTCATGTGATGCTTGTTCTTAAGGGAAATTAATTATTAGACCATCACCAGCTAAAGTGGGAATTGAATCACCTGCATTTTTAGAGCGAATTCAAGGTGATATTTGTGGACCTATTAACCCACCAAGTGGTCCATTTAGATATTTTATGGTATTAATTGACGCATCCAGCAGATGGTCACATGTATGCTTATTATCAAGTCGAAATCTTGCATTTGCAAGATTACTTGCTCAAATAATTAAGTTAAAAGTACAATTTCCTGATAATACAATTAAGACCATTCGACTTGATAATGCTGGTGAATTTACATCCCAAACTTTTAAAAATTATTGTATGTCAATTGGGATAAGTGTTGAACATCCTGTAGCTCACGTTCATACACAAAATGGTCTAGCAGAATCATTTATAAAACGTATGCAACTAATTGCAAGACCATTGCTTATGAAAGCTAAACTTCCTACATCGGTATGGGGTCATTGTATTTTGCATGCTGCATCACTGGCACGTATTAGGCCAGTAGCTTATAATAAATACTCCCCAATGCAATTAGCTTATGGCCAGCAGCCAAATATTTCCCATCTAAGAATTTTTGGATGTGCAGTATATGTACCGATTGCTCCACCACAACGTACTAAGATGGGTCCTCAAAGGAGGTTAGGAATATATGTTGGTTTTGATTCCCCATCAATTATTAAATATCTTGAACTCCTGACGGGTGATGTATTTACTGCACGATTTGCTGATTGTCATTTTAATGAGACAAATTTTCCAACATTAGGGGGAGGAATTAAGAAGTTGGAAAAAGAAATTACATGGAATGCATCGTTATTATCTCATTTAGATTCTCGTAGAAATCAATGTGAACTTGAAGTTCAAAAGATAATTCATTTGCAAAATATAGCAAATCAACTACCAGATGCATTCACAGATATTAAAAGTGTGACTAAATCATATATACCAGCTGCAAATGCTCCATCAAAAATTGATATCCTAAAGGAACAAGTTGTCAATAATGAGTCTGGAGCACGCCAGAAGCGTGGTAGACCAATAGGTTCTAAAGATAAAAATCCTCGAAAAAGAAAAGTAGTTGAGAATCAAAATGATTCAATAAAAGGTATGGATGTTCCAGAAGAAATCCAGAATACAACTACTCAAAAGAGTATTGGTGAAAATCAAACGCTTGAGGATAATAATGAAATTTCTATAAATTATGTTACAACAGGAAAGAGATGGAACCGAAATGATATCATTATTGACAACATTTTTTCTTATAATGTTGCTCACGATATTATTCATGAAAGTGACGATTTTGACCCAAAATCTATCAAAGAATGTCAACGTAGAAAGGATTGGCCGAAGTGGAAAGAAGTAATCCAAGCAGAGTTGAACTCACTTTCAAAACGTGAGGTTTTTGGACCAGTAGTCCCAACACCGGAAAACGTCAAACCTGTGGGATATAAATGGGTATTTGTAAGGAAAAGAAATGAAAAGAATGAAATCACAAGATATAAAGCGAGACTTGTTGCACAAGGATTCTCGCAAAGGCCTGGTATTGATTATGAGGAGACATATTCTCCTGTGGTGGATGCAATAACCCTAAGATATTTGATTGGTCTGACTGTATATGAAAAGCTTGATATGCATCTAATGGATGTAGTCACGGCGTATTTATATGGATCTCTCGATAATGACATTTATATGAAAATCCCGGAAGGATTTAAAATACCAGAAACATATGAATCAAGTTCTCGGGAATTGTATTCAATAAAGTTACAGAGATCATTATATGGATTAAAACAATCAGGACGAATGTGGTATAATCGCCTGAGTGAATATCTGTTGAAAGAAGGATACCAAAATAATCCAATATGTCCGTGCGTTTTTATAAAGAAATCTCAGTCAAGATTTGCTATTATAACTGTATATGTTGATGACTTAAATATAATTGGAACTCCTGAAGAGTTATCCAAGGCAATAGAATATCTTAAGAAAGAATTCGAGATGAAAGATCTTGGAAAAACAAAATTTTGCCTTGGTTTGCAAATTGAACATTTAGCAGATGGGATATTTGTTCATCAATCAACTTATACAGAGAAAATCTTAAAAAGATTCTATATGGATAAAGCACATCCATTGAACATTCCAATGGAAGTTCGTTCACTGGATATAAAGAAAGATATATTTCGACATCGAGATGACAATGAAGAACTACTTGGTCCTGAAGTACCATATCTTAGTGCAATTGGTGCACTTATGTATTTGGCTAATAACACAAGACCAGATATTGCATTTTCAGTAAATTTATTAGCTAGATATAGTTCATGTCCTACAAAAAGACATTGGAACGGAGTTAAGCATGTACTCCGATATCTTCGAGGGACAATTGATATGGGTTTATTTTATTCTAACAAATCAAAATATGATCTAGTTGGTTATGCAGATTCTGGTTATCTATCTGATCCACACAAAGCTAGATCTCAGACAGGTTATCTATTCACATGTGGAGGAACTGCTATATCGTGGCGATCAGTGAAACAGACTATAACGGCCACTTCTTCAAATCATGCTGAAATCCTCGCTATTCATGAAGCAAGTCGAGAATGTGTATGGCTAAGATCGATGACACAACACATTCATGAGACATGTGGCTTGTCTTCAAGTAAACCTCTTCCAACGATGTTATACGAAGACAACACAGCATGTATAGCTCAAATCAAGGGATGATATATCAAGGAGATAGAACAAAGCATATCTCACCAAAGCTCTTCTATACTCATGATCTTGAAGAAAATGGCGATATCACTGTACAACAAATTTGTTCAAAAGATAACCTGGCTGACTTATTTACAAAGGCATTACCAACTGCAACCTTCGATAAATTAGTATATAGCATTGGAATGCGGCGACTCAAAGACTTTAAGTGATGTCTCCATGAGGGGGAGTGAATGTATTATAGTAAACTATATAAAATATGTACTCTTTTTCCTTCACTAGGGTTTTTTTCCCATTAGGTTTTTCCCTAGTAAGGTTTTAACGAGGCATATTTTATATAAATGGGCATTTAAGGGGGAGTATTGTAAATATGGCACATGTAAATGCCCATTCCACATGCCCACTTAATATCCATGCCAAGTGGCATTTTCTCCATAGCCAAAGTGTCTTCTATGTGTCCAACAAAGGCCATAGATTGGTGTCCAAATGTACCACATCATGCTCTCCAAATTGCCTATAAATAGTGGTTTTTGGTGGATAAATAAAGATATAGATATTTGAAAAAGAAACCTCTCTAATTTCATTTGCTTTTAATTTGCCATAAATCCCTATTTTTGTTTATATTATATATATATACTCCACTTGTATTATTTGTTTATATTATATATATATACTCCACTTGTATTATTTGTTTATATTATATATATATACTACACTTGTATTATTATTATTATTATTATTATTATTATTATTATTTATTATTATTATTATTATTATTATTTATTATTATTATTATTATTATATGTTTTGGTAAAGTTTTGGTGCCCGGTTTCGCCTCTCAATTTTACAACATTATCTAAGATTTAAAAATATTTGTATATTATTATTATATACATATGTGAGAAAACTGAAAACAGAATTAAAATTTTTTAACGGGTATCAATTGTAAACAAATAAAAATAATATATAAATATATGTATAAATGTATTCCAAAATTTTAAAAATATTTTTATCTAAGATTTAAAAATATTTGTATATTATTATTACATACATGTGAGAAAACTGAAAACAGAATTAAAATTTTTTAACCAGCATCAATTGTAAACAAATAAAAATAATATATAAATATATGTATTCCAAAATTTTAAAAAAACTGACAATAAAAGATGAATTCACGCTATACAGTATCGAACGCATAACCTTTCAAGGCTACGCTCCCCTCCGTGCCCCCTCAACCAACAAGTCAATGTAATATTTTGAATTTTCAAGTGTAAATATTTATACATAGATCTAAAAACCATGACTTGAGGGGGGCACATGCCCCTCCTTGCCCCAACGTGGATCCGCCTCTGTTTCCCTCGATACATTTCAGCAAACTAAGGTAAAGCCGCAAAGATACCAACAGGTATCTCTTCCATTCTTCCAGACAAGACTACATGAAAGAAGAAACTGAAGATAATTTTGGTATTTAAAAACATATAATACGTGGCTTTAACTTTAAAAAAATTTGTTATAAAGTTTCAAAAGTTTTTTTTTATAAATAAATAGGCTAAATTAAAAAAAAAAAAAAAAACCGACTGATTTCAAAAATATCCCTAAACTTTAAAGTTTCAAAAATACCTCTAACCTTTAAAAAAGATTAAAAAATGCCTCCACCGTTGCCAGACTACACAAAAAATTGACATGGACCATTCAAAATTAAAAATAAAAAACTTACTTGGCATATAGGCCTGGCGCCCTTAGGTTTTTGGCAACCAGTTTTTATGCCCAATTTGTTTGTTTCTATAAACATGTAGGTTAAGGAGACTTTGAGATTGCTTGAAAACCCTATTTGAATAAAACCCATTGATTATAATTGAGAAAGCTCTATGGAAAAATGATATGCTAAGACTAAATTTATGATTTTAAAGAAGGTGTTGGGAAACTCTGTTTGAACAAAACCCATCATTTTCTCCACTGTCCATCTCCGGTTCCACTTTTCGCTTTTCCTCCATTAACGCCATGCTTTCTCCTTCCTCCATGCTCTTCCTTTGATTCTCATTTTCCTTTACTTCACCCTTTCAATGGCGAATCCTCATGCACTCCACAAGTCCAAATTTGCCCCATTTTTGCTCTAGTCCTGATTGATTTTGTCACATTTTTCTTCTAATCCCTCTTTTAAATCAATAAACATATTTTTTTACACCTCAGACATCCACGTTTTCATTTTTTTCATATCACACAGGTTGGTGTTAACATTTAACGGTCCAACTAATGGTGGGGGCATTTTTTTAATGTTTCTTAAAGATTAGGGGTATGTTTGAAACTTTTTAACTTTCAAAGGCATTTCTGAAACAAGACCTATAGTTCAAGGATATTTTTTATAATTTAGCCAATAAATATAAATAGTTTTATCAAAAGATATATTTACACGACCGACTAAAGTTTCCTTAATTAAATGTGAAGACCTCCTATTTGGTCGGACTTCTAATATCTTTTTTTCTTAATTAATTACCATTTTTAGCTTTTAACTGTCTATTTTTGTCATTTAATTAAACAAACATATAAAAGTTGGAAAATGACTCTCAAATGTGGTGCATTTTTAGTGATTTAAAAATTTTAGTGGATCCATTTATCCATTAAATATAATAGAAATAGACTAAAAAGTACATCACATAAAAAGTTAAAGGGAAAGGTTTAGGCCTGTTAGATAATCATTTGACTTTTGGTTTTTGAAAAATTAAGCATGGTTTTTCATAATTTTTCTATAATGGTTTTCATCTTTCTTAAGGAAAGATTTGAATTCTTAGGCAGATTCCAAAAACTAAAACACAATTTTGAAAACTACTATTTTTGGAATTTGGCTAAGAATTCAAATGTTTCTTTGAGAAAGATGAAGAAATTGACAAAAATCAAGCTTAATTTTCAAAAACCAAAAATCAAAAAATCAAAAATCAAATGGTTATCAAACGGAGCCACATTTTTAGTTTCCAAAACTTGGCTTGATTAAACGAGACCTTAGTATTTCCTTTCTTCTTTCAACTTGTGTATTTCACTCCTCATTTTCATCTCAACCTCAAAGTGTTCCCTCAACATTGCATTCAACCTCTGTATTTCGCTCGCCATTGACAACTCCCACCGAAATCCTCTCTCCTTCCTTAGTTCCAAATAAATATCAAACTGAGTAATCACCTTGTTAAAGCTTTCTTGCAATGATAACATAACTTCGGCATGAGTTTCCGTAACTTGGCCACTCAGACTATCAACTGCTTCTTCCTTTTCTGATAGGCCTCCAAACGGAACGATCTTCATGTAGCCCTCGACGTCCGTTGGGAATTGGTCTCGGTCTCGATCGGCGCCCTCTCCAAGTTGCCCCATTGTTCTACACCAAGGACACAGTAAATTAAATGTTGTATCTGTGTTATTTCATTTTGTGTTGCAATTTTATATAGCGTTTCTATTTTACTCTTTGTAACCTGGTCAATCAGTTGGAAGATACTCTTCCTATGCCTATTTCGTCGGAAATCCTTGACTAATTACAAAAGAAAGAATTTGTCGAGTCCAAATGATCCTTTTTCCTAGCTACAAAATATCGAAAAAGCATTAAACAAACCTTTGATAAATCATTTTTGCTTTTTCGAAGGTTAACAAAACCTTCAAAAAGTGTCGAAATAGATCTCTGTCAAAAAAAGCATTTTTCAAAGGAACATTAACCTTCGAAAATTATTATTTTTCAAATGTCACATGTCTTCAAAAATTGTCAAATTATTTATCAATAATTACTTATTGCCAACTATCTTTTTCAAAAGTTTTTGTTATTTTTAAAGACTTTATAATGCTATTTTCAAAGATTTTAAAGCCTTTAGAAATACTTCTTTATCAACATTTATAAATTTGCAAAATTTTTTAGCACATTTGAATATAATAGTTCAAATGAAATTAAACTATTTTCAGCTTATTATTAGCAAACCTCGAAAGGTTCTCTACTAATCCACCTAACTGTAGTGCCCTAAATTTTCCTTTTTAACACATAAAACTTGTGGCCTTGGTGCATTCAGAACAACGAAAATATCTATGGTACATGCAATTTTTTTTTATACATTTACATAGGATCTTTGGCCAAGAAATCTTCATTCAAAGACATTTTTCATTTTTCATGCAAGAAATAGAAGTCCTCAAAGAAACAAAATTGTAGACTTCCTAGAACTATAAAGTTATTGCAACTAAGATTGCTGTTAGGTCTCACTTATTAAAGATTTCAACTCATCTTGAAATGTGGGAACCTTGCTTGCTTCAACAATCATTTCTATTCCCATTAACTGGCAACCTTTTACCAGTAAGAAAACCAACAAATATGAAAAATAGAATCATAAATATATTATTACAATGCCTTGAACACAATAAACTATGGCATCCTTGAGAGGAAAAATAGGATTCTAATTCTGCAATAGGATACAATCATTTCTATCACTATCATTTAGCCAAATCACCTTGATAACCAACATTTGAAAAGGGAACACAAAAACAAGTTACAAAAGAGGCCCCTTCTTTTTGGATTTAACCACATCATCATGTTCTTATGTTATTGAGACTTACGTTATTTAAAATTCTAATATGGTTAAAAGTTAGTGGTAGTAAAGAGAATCACTCCATTATTTTAGTTCCAAGTACTTCTACCCATTTACAACATGTTAGAAATGGGTATGTTCTAAGTACTTTTACCCATGCCAAAATCAATTTTGCCATATATAAAGTACTTTTCCTCAAAATCATTATATTTGAATTGAAGCGTTCTATTAATGCTAATGGAAAAAGTAAAAACACTTAAATCTTTTACGAAAATGCATTCTTTGAGTATAAAATCAAACATCAAATTATTTTGTCATCAAAGTGCTTATAATCAAAGTACATTAGCTCAAATTACTTAATTTTAAACCTTTACCTACTTGTTAGAAATGGTTATGTTCACAATAGTTGTCCCCCTATTAAAATCACCTTTTCCATACTAAAGAAGCTATAAGCACAGGAACAATTTCTAAAAGTATTCCTATGTGAATCAAACTAGCCAAACTAACTTTTTGGAAATAAAATATCAATATCTTCGACGACATAATAACTTTATATTCGGTCCTTTTTAATGGTTATCCTTAGATTGACAAATTGCACATCTTTTACCTTATTTTATTTCTTACTAAACGAATCTGTCCCCTTTAGCTGCACAATATGCTTATATATTATCTATACACACACTTTAATCATCTAGCTTTTTATTTATTTTTCATTAAACTTAGTAATAATTAATTTTCAATTTGGTTATGATCAATTCAAACAAAATAGTTTTACTACATGCTATTAATATACTCATACTTATATAGAATATATAACCATATATAAAATATACATATGTTTATTCTAAAAAAATAAAAATGTATAGATAAGTTAAATCACTGCAAGGAGTATATATAATGCATACATGGACTCTCTCTCTCTCTCTATATAATATTCCCATGTATATGGGACTGCACATCTAATATACTCATACTTATATAGAATATACAAGTATATATAAACTAAGCCTTCATTATGCAATTACTGTATCTTTTTCATCATTTTAATCCTAATAAAATATTTATCTATATATAAAATATACTTTATCGGATTTGTAGTATACTTTACTCTCACCATTGTCTAGTATAAAAATATATACCACTATCAACCAGTGGCGGATCTAGAACTTTATGTCGGGGGGCACAAGTTTATATTAGATTAAAATACAAGTTTAGCCTTTGAACTTTTAGATTTGTATCTATATAGTCCTTTAACTTTGCTAATAGGTCCTTGAATTTTCAATTTTGTGTCTTACAGATCCTTGAAATATCAATTTTGTATCCAATAGGTATCTGACATATTAAAAATTTGTAAAAATTAATTGTTCTTCTAGACAAAATTTAATTTTGAGTCCAATAACTCCTCAACCTATTCAATAATTTTTAAAATTAATGTATTTATTAGTTACAAATTTGGAAGTTTAAAGTTCAATTAGATACAAAATTAAAATTTAATTTTATGTCTAATAGAATAGTTAAATTAATTTTTTTTGAATATGTCTAAAACCTAGCTATTAGATACAAAATTGAAATTTTATGGATCTATTAGACATTTTTAAAGTTCAAAGACTTGTTAGATACATTATTGAAAATTTAAAGACCTATTTGCTGCAAGTTTTTTTTATGTTCTAAAATAATTTACTAAACATTATTATTATTATTATTATTATTGTATATTGTAATTCTAACCATTTTTAATTTAATAAAAACAAAATAATGTATAAATATATATATATTACAAAGTTTAAAATTTGAAAATTAAAATAACATATATATATTATAAAATTAAAAAAAGAAAAAAGAAAATTAAATTCAATAGCCGTGGAAGTGGGAACTAACTGGTCGATCTCGAAAAAAGGGAAAAATTAAACAGTAAACACTCACCTGGGGACCTCCAAAATGGAAAAAGGAAAAATTAAACACAAAGGGCAATTGTTGGATCTCGAACCTTGGATTGCTTGGATCCTACGTGCCCCCTCCAACCAACGAACCAATGAGTTTTCTAGACAACTTAGCTGAAAACTATTATACATATAAATAAAGTCTACAATTTCAGGGGGGCACATACCCCTCTGGCCCCAACGTGGATCCGCCCCTGCTATCAACCACTAGTACAAATTTGGGTTTTAATGACGGGCATTGCCCGTCATTAAAAGGAAACGATGACGGACATGTGTTCGTCATCTTTTCGAGTGTCATGGTAGGCTACAATGACGGACGCTTTTTAATGACGGGCAATGCCCGTCATTAAAAGGTGTCTGTCATCATAGCCTACAATGACGGTCAACTTTTAATGTCGGTCAATGTATGACATTAAAAGTCAATGTCTGTCATTAAATGTCTGTTTTGAATGTTTTAATGACAGACAATGTCCGTCATCATTTCGTCAATAATTTAATTAAAAAAAAAAATTGGTTGCACACATAGCTAACAAAAATCACTACTACAAAACAAGGCATTGATGACGGTCAGGAAAAATAGCGCCTAGGAAACAATGACGGGCAAGATTAAAAAGCGCGGAAATAAAAAAAAATTAAATAAACGTATACAATGTCGGGCATTGCCCGACATTGTAAATTATCCTATGATGTCGGGCAAAGCCCGACATCATATGTCCTTAAAAAGAGTCACTTTTTCTTCTCTCGACAGCACATATCTCTCTTCCCGACCCTTATCTCTTCTCTCACTCTAACTTTCAGTCTCTCTCCCCGACAGCAGCTGTTCTTCCTTCGCCATTCGCCCTTCACCGTTCGCCGTTCGCCCTTCGCCCTTCGCCATTCACCGTTCGCCCTTCGCCCTTCGCCGTTCAGCCATTCATTCCTCGTCTCGTCTGCAGTTCGACCGATTTCTTTATTTTGCTCGTGGCTTGAGATTTCATCCAGATCTAGGATCGCCGTTCGTCTCAAGTTCTCCGTCGTGGTGAGTCTTCGTCTCCCCGTCAGTTTTCGGAGTAGATCTTCACCAGAGGTTCTCGTGGGTACCTTTTTTTGACTGAAAATCTTCGTCTCGTGGGTACCATTTCTTTCCCTTTTTTTTATTTTATTTTGTTGCTGAATAAATCTAAGAAAAATGAAGAAAATTCGAAATTTGTTGTGGGTATCATGTTTATGTAATTTGATTTTGTGGGTATTGACTGTTTTTGTGTAGATCTACAAATCATGTGCACTAGATTGACTAAGGAAAAATTCAATTTTGTTTTAGGAGTTTGTTTAGATTGTTTTTGAAGTTCACTAAGATATTTTGTTATATTTCTAAATTTTGCTTAATTTTTTGAGTTGGTTTATGTTAATTTTTTTGAAGTTCATTAAGATATTTTGTTATAATTTTAGATTTGATAAGTTTAAATTTTGTGTTTGTTTAAAGAGTATAGTTGTGTGTGGTGGGGGGAGGTTGAGAATGTGGGAGAGGGGGTTGAGAACTTTTAGCTATTAAGTTTGTTATATTCTTAAATTTTGCTTAATTTTAATTTTTGGTTTATGTTAATTTTTTTTGAGTTTTGATTTCATAAGTTTATATTTGTGTTAGTTTAATTTGAGTTTAGTTGTGATGGAGGAGGGATTGAGAACTTTTGGTTATTAAGTTTGGTTAGTTTCTTAAGTTTTGCTTAATTTTAATAGTTAGTTTATGTTAATTTTTGTTTTAGTGTCATGAGTATAGTTGTTGGGAGAGGGGGGTTGAGAACTTGAATTATGATGTGATGGGGGAGGAGTTGAGAACTTTCTATGTTTTTTTTAATTTTAATTGTTGGCTTATGTTAATTTTTGTGTTAAGTTTAATGAGTATAGTTATTGGGAGATAGGGGGATTGAGAACTTGAATTATGATGTGATGAGGGAGGGGTTGAGAACTTCCTATGTTTCGCTTAATGATGGAGGAGGGGTTGAAAACTTTTGGTTAATAAGTTTAGTAAATTTTGTTTAATTTAATGGTTGGTTTATGTTAATTTTTTTATGAGTTTAGACTGGATAAGTTTAGTTTTTTTGTTTGTTTAATGAGTATAGGGGGGAGGGAGGGGTTAAGAACTTGTATTATGAAGTGATGGGGGGGAAGGGTTGAGAACTTCCTAACTTTTGCTTAAATTTAAATATTGGTTTATGTTAATTTTTGATGAGTTTAAATTTTATAAGTTTATTTTTGTATTAGTTTAATTTGATGAGTTTAGTTGTTTTGTTTAATTTAATGATGGAGGAGGGGTTGAAAACTTTTGGTTATTAAGTTTAGTGAGTTTTGTTTAATTTAATGGTTGATTTATGTTAATTTTTTTATGAGTTTAGATTGAATAAGTTTAGTTGTTTGTTTGTTTGTTTTTTTTTTTTTTTTTTTTTTTTTTTGAGTATAGGGGGAGGGGTTAAAAACTTGTATTTTGATGTGATGGGGGGAAGGGTTGAGAACTTCCTAACTTTTGCTTAAATTTAAAAGTTGGTTTATGTTAATTTTTGATGAGTTTAGATTTTATAAGTTTATTTTTGTGTTAGTTTAATTTGACGAGTTTAGTTATTATGGACGAGGGGTTGAAAACTTTTGGTTATTAAGTTTAGTAAGTTTTGTTATATTCCTAAGTTTTACTTATTTTGAATAGTTGGTTTATGTTATTTTTTTATGAGTTTAGATTTGATAAGTTTAATTAATTTTTGTGTTAGTTTAATGAATATAGATTAAACTTTAAAGCCACCAGTTTTATAGCTATGGATAAGTCGTGGATGTCAAAGAATCGGATGTCACCAGAATATAGTTCAGGAGTTGAGATGTTCATCGAAAATGGTCTACGACATTCAAATAGGTCAGATGTCATTTGTTGTCCATGTTTGAAATGTGTGAATGCAAAGTCTCAAAATGTGAATGTAGTAAGAGACCATTTATTCATTTATGGTATTGATCAAAGCTATAAAACATGGATTTGGCATGGGGAATCACTACTGATTAAGAGAAACAATGAAAACGTCTCTAGTAGTGAAAAGGAGGAAGTTGAAGATGAAGATGTTGATGACACAATAGGAATGTTTGAGGCTGCACATAGTTATTTTAATGATAAGTCCCCAATTTTTGAGGAAGTACTAGATGATGCCAAGAAACCATTATACTCAAATTGTAAGAATTTTACTAAAATATCTGCATTGGTAAAGTTATATAATTTGAAAGCAAAATTTGGATGGAGCGATAAAAGTTTCACTGAGTTGTTAGCATTAGTTCGTGACATCTTACCAAGTCCTAATGAAATTTCGAGTTCTACGTATCAAGCAAAAAAGATCTTATGTACTCTTGGAATGAAGTATGAAAAGATTCATGCATGTAGCAACGATTGTTGTTTGTTTAGAAAGGAGCTTTCAGATGCAGAAGTATGCTCCACTTGTGGAACATCAAGATGGAAGCTTCGTAAAAATTCAAAGGATGTGATGAAAAACATTCCAGCGAAAGTCATGTGGTATTTCTCTCCTATCTCAAGATTTGAACGAATGTTTCGTAGTAAAGAAATATCGAGTTTGTTGACTTGGCATGCCGAAAAACGAGTAATTGATGGGTACATACGACATCCTGCGGATACAATATCTTGGAAACAAGTAGACAATTTGTGGCCAGAGTTTGGTTTAGAACCTAGAAACCTTCGTCTTGCTCTTTCAACTGATGGGGTCAATCCACACGGTGATCTTAGTAGTAGATATAGTTGTTGGCCAGTTATGTTGGTGACATACAATCTACCCCCATGGTTGTGCATGAAGCGCAAATTTTTGATGTTAAATGCATTAATATTTGGGCCTAAACAACCAGGAAATGACATAGATGTTTATTTAGCTCCATTAGTTGATGATCTGAAACAACTTTGGAATGATGGAGTTGAATGTTATGATGTATATCAAGAACAATGTTTCACACTCAAGGCTATTTTAATGTGGACTATTAATGATTTTCCTGCGTATGGCAATTTATGTGGTTGTACAATAAAAGGATATCATGCATGTCCAATTTGTGGGGAGAAAACGTCATCCACTTATTTGCCAAAAGGAAAGAAGATAGCGTATCTTGGACATCGAAAACATTTACCTCGTTATCATCCATATAGAAGACAAAAGAAAGCCTTTAATGGTAAACAAGAATTGGAATTCGCTCCTAAACCATTAAGTGGAGAGGAGATTCTTGCAAAAACAAGTAGACTTCAATATTCGTTTGGTAAGAAATCAAGAAAGGAAAAAAATAATGGAGATCTTTCAAACACTTATTGGAAGAAGAAGTCTATTTTCTTTGAGTTAGAATATTGGAAACATTTTCACGTGCGACATTGTTTAGATGTGATGCATATTGAAAAGAATGTGTGTGCAAATATTATTGGCACGTTACTTGATATTCCTGGCAAGACAAAAGATGGATTAAAAACTCGTTTAGATTTGGCTGAATTGAACATTAGATCAGAGTTAGCCCCTCAAGTGGGAGAGAAAAGAATCTTCTTACCTCCAGCATGTTATACATTATCGCGAATGGAGAAGTTGAATTTGTGTAAGACACTATCAGAAATCAAAGTACCGGAAGGTTATTCATCGAACATACAAAGTTTAGTGTCACTCACAGATTTGAAACTTTACGGGCTTAAGTCGCATGACCACCACGTTCTTATGCAGCAATTATTACCTGTGGCAATACGTGGTATTTTACCAAAACATGTTAGATATGCAATTATTCGCCTATGTTTCTTCTTCAATGCTATATGTAGTAAGGCGATCGATTCATCTAAGTTAAAAGGCTTGCAAGAGGATGTAGTAGTCACTTTATGCTTGTTAGAGATATTTTCCACCGGCATTCTTCACGATAATGGTACATCTTGTGGTCCATCTTGTAAGAGAGATAGAATTTTGTGGACCGGTTTATTTGAGGTGGATGTATCCTTTTGAACGATATATGAAAGTCCTAAAAGGTTATGTGCCAAATAGAAATCGACCAGAAGGATGCATTGGAGAAAATTATATTGTAGAGGAGGCTGTAGAGTTTTGTTCTGAATTTCTCTCTGGAATTGAGTCTATTGGGTTACGCTCATCGACAAAGAAAGAGAATTCAGACATTGATAGACCATTATCTGTTGCTCATTATATCAATCCCAGTAAGGAACAGTTGGATCAAGCTCATCTTTATGTTCTACAAAATGTAAATGACGTGCTTCCATATGTAGGGTACGTAAATCTCAAACTTTTTCACGTAATTTTCTAATTATGTGATGATCTAATAACTTTGACATTTTCGTATGTTGCATGAATTCAACAGGAAACACATGGAAACTTTATCTAAACTCAATCCAAGTAGATCCAAAAACAAAAAGTGGCTTCAAGATGAGCATAATCGCACATTTAGCAGTTGGTTGCGTGATCGGGTAATCTTAAAAGCCATAGTTTTTAATGAGTGGGTGTAATGTTAATTCCAACGTAATTTAAATCTTAATTTCAGGTTGGACTTGCTCTCGAAGTGCCAAACAACTCCATATCATCTTCTTTAAGATGGATAGCTCATGGGCCTCGTCCAGATGTGGCCACATATCGTGGTTATGTGGTTAATGGTATTCATTATCATACGAAGAAACACGATGATATTAGGAATGTCCAAAACAGTGGAATCATTATAACAGCTAATACAATGCAAGTTTCCAGTGCTAAGGACAAAAATCCTATTATGTCGGACATGACCTTTTATGGTGTAATACAGGAAATATGGGAGCTTGATTACCATAAATTAACTTTCATTTTATTAAAATGTGACTGGGTTGAGAATAATAATGGAGTTAAAATAGACGAGCTTGGGTTTACAACTGTAGATCTTAATCGCATTGGGCATAAATCAGACTCATTTATTTTAGCTTCTCAAGCCAAACAAGTATTCTACGTGAAAGATCCTCTTGATCCTCGATGGTCAGTGGTTTTAACCCCTCATCCAAGAATAGTTGAAGATGATTTGTACGAAGATGAAATGGTAGATATTGTTCAAGATTGTGGATATGGGGTTTTGGAAACAATTCCGAATATTGACGTATCTCATGAAATTGACGAAATGTCATCTACATATCTTAGAAATGATTGTGAGGGTACATGGATTGATAAATAATGTTTTAAATATGGTATGTTTTTAGTAATTTAGTCACATTGTTGAGTTAATGTATCTTACGAGTTATTATATCTTATGTTGTAATTTATGATGTTTTTTCTTGTAGATTGTTAAAATGAGTGATTCAAGTAGCAGCAGTGATGACGGAGTGAACGTAGCTATTCATATGGAGGCTAGACAGACTGCTCGACGAGGCCTCACTACTATGCGTGAATTGGCATGCATAAGAAATACAGGAGAACGCTTAGTCATCCAATACAATAATCAAGGTCAAGCTGTAGGTGAAAATGCAAATAAAATGCAAAGCTATATCGGAGTTTGTGTTAGACAACAAATTCCATTGATCTACAACAATTGGAAAGAGGTTCCACAAGAATTGAAAGACAAAATTTTTGATTGTGTAGAGGTAAGTATTAATTAATTTTAAGGTAAATACTTTTTATTATGCAGAGGTACTTAATTTTTATGGTGATTTTCATATGCAGATGTCGTTTGTGGTGGGCTCTAGGTCCAAACATGCTATTCTTCAATCGGCTTCAACGAAGTTTCAGACATATAGATATACATTGACTCAGAAGTACATTCTTCCCTTCAAGAATGAACCATCTTTATTGAAAAATCCTCCTGAAAAGTATTCACACATTGATCAAGCACAATGGGAGACATTTGTTAATGCAAGAATATCTGAAGAGTGGGAGGTAACTACATTATACTAACATATTTTTTAAATACTAGTGAAATTGTTTTGAAGATTTAAATCAATGGTCTTATGTTATACAGGCGCTTAGTCGTGTCCAGAAAGAACGAAGAGAAAAATGTAAATATAATCACCATATCTCTCGTAAGGGTTACGCAAACTTGGCTGCAGAACTAGTGAGTAACATTAATTAAATTAATTAAATTATTTCTTATGATTATATGTTAATGAGAATTAATAATGTGTATGTTCATATAGGAATTGTCAGACGATCATTCCAATCGTGCAACTTTATGGAAGGAAGCCCGAAAAGGAAAGAATAGTGAATACTTCGATGACGACACTAAACAATGTGTTAGTCGAATTGTAAGTTTAAATATTTTTATTTTAAGCATATGTAGATATGATTCTTAGATTAAATGTCATATGATTATGTGTTCCTTTGATAATTGAAATGTGTATATCTAAATGGTTGTGACAGGACGAGTTAGCTATGACACATGAGGGTAAAGATATTTTGACAGAAGCACTGGGCACGCCAGAACATAGGGGGCGTGTTAGGGGATTGGGTAAGTTTGTTAAACCATCAGTTTACTTCAATGTCGTTAGAGGACAATCAAAACTGGGTGAAGAGTCTGGCAACAAAGGTGCAACTCGACGCTCGCAATCAAATAAGGGTTCAAGTGTAGGAAGTAATGTTTCAAATTCGAAGTCAAAAGGAAAAGAGATCATTGAAGATGTAGAAGAAATTTTAGAGGTAACTTTTATTTATATTGTGTAACTTGACCATATGGCGAGACACTTAACTTCTTTCTTTTCAATTTTTGAAGGGAACACCATGCCACTTGGCTATAGGATCAGTGGATAACATTGTTGCTGTAGGCACAATGTATGAGTCTGATGTTCAATTTCCAACTATCCATGGAGTTCCACTAGGAGCCAATAATGTCAGAGTGGTGATAGATATGATCATGGGCGAAGATGTTACCATACCAATTCCTTTAATGGGAGAAGTAGAAACTTTAAGTCAAGCGATGGGTAACTTTGTGGCATGGTCTCGTGAACTTGTAATTTTGAATACGGCTAAAAAGGTATGTTTTTTGCCAACTTAAATGTTTTTGTTATTTTTCGTTTCTAATTTCAATTTTGTTTGTGATAGGGTTCTTCTTCGGCCAAACCTAAGAAAGATGTTTCTGTCAATGTCTCTGTTTCACAATCTTCTAACTACACGGATGTCCACGTTACTATCAAGCTCTTGAATCGATATGCTATGCTTTCTATGCAAGAGGGCGATACAATTCAAATCAACTTGAGCGAGCACATTTTCGGAAAGGAGAAAATAATTTATCTACATCGCGACGACATCATGCATTATTGTGGGATGGTGGAGATAGGCTATTCATGTATAGTCACATACATTGCGTAAGTATACAAAATTTATCACATTTTTTGATTTATGGACTACGTTTTTTTTTTTAATGTTTTATGATAATTTTAATTTTCTTTAGGTATCTTTGGACTGTATGTGACTACGAAATAATCAGTAAGTTCATGTTAGTTGATCAAATAACAATTTCAAATTACGTGAAGTGTCAAGAAACTCGTTGTAGAAATCTAGCCAACAGATTAGACATGGTTAATTTAGATTTGGATCAACGAGTACTCATCCCATATAACACTGGGTAAGTAATGAAAATTTAAATTAATTTAACTTAATTATAGTTTTGTTTTATTCTTAAACAATGATATTAGAATATTCATTTCTAATAGTTATCATTGGATGTTGATCGTTGTCCATCCGCGAGAGAACACTGTGTATGTATTGAACTCTTTACGTAGTAAACTCGAAGAAAGTTTTCAAGGAACCATAAATACGTAAGTGTTTTAAACTTTTATAGTTGCTGATTTCTACATTTATATTATTCTAATGTTTCAAGTTATTTAGATCCTTGAGAATGTGGCAAGCTAAACATTCACTCCCACAATATCGCTCTAATATCATTTGGAAACTTGTAAAGGTAAATTTACGTTGATTATATTATTTATTTGAACTCTTTGGTATGTTCTTATATGTATAACTTAAGTTTGTTGTTTTTCAATTATTTTACATGTAGTGCCCCCGCCAATTGGGTTCTGTAGAGTGTGGATACTATGTGCAAAAGTATATACGAGAAATAGTGCACAACTCTAGTATCTCCATAAGTAACCTTGTACGTATTATTCATTTACCTTTTAAGTGATTATAACTATATGATTTATTCTCATGTTATATGTATATTTATTTTTCTTTGTAGTTTAACAGCAAACATGCATATAAACAAGAAGAAATTGACGAGATTCGAATAGAATGGACAGATTTTGTTGGAAGATTTGTGTAGAGCTATTTGTGGATGTTAAGAAGAGATTTGATGTAAGTAGTAGATTTACTTTATGTCTTTGTTACATGTAGAATGAAAATATTTGTTTATAAAAATACTAGAAGTGTTTAAAATTTTGGATCTTGTTGAATGTAGTTTGTGGATGGATGGGTGGTCTCATTGTTTCAAGTTTAGATGTAGTACTGGATCTTGTTGGCTGTATAATGTGGAGGAAATGTAGTTTATGGAGGGACGGGTGGTCCCATTGTTTGAAGTTTAGATGTACATATGCATTCTTTCGAAAGTTGTTGTTGGATCTTGTCTTGTTGAATGTAGTTTGTGGAGGGACGAGTGGTCCCATATATGTGTATAATATAGAAGTGAATTGCATTATTTCAGGTTAGTTTTTGGTAGTTTTAATAGAGGTCATGCCGAAATTTTCAGTTTTTGATTCTTGTTAAGTTTTAGGAAAGATGATCAACTATGGTTTGTTTGTTGTGTAAATTGCATGTATAAAGAAAGTTGTTTAGATGTACATATGCATTCTTTCGAAAGTTGTTGTTGGATCTTGTCTTGTTGAATGTAGTTTGTGGAGGGACGAGTGGTCCCATATATGTGTATAATATAGAAGTGAATTGCATTATTTCAGGTTAGTTTTTGGTAGTTTTAATAGAGGTCATGCCGAAATTTTCAGTTTTTGATTCTTGTTAAGTTTTAGGAAAGATGATCAACTATGGTTTGTTTGTTGTGTAAATTGCATGTATAAAGAAAGTTGTTTAGATGTACATATCCATTCTTTCGAAATTATTGTTGGATCTTGTCTTGTTGAATGTAGTTTGTGGAGGGACGAGTGGTCCCATATATGTGTATAATATAGAAGTGAATTGCATTATTTCAGGTTAGTTTTTGGTAGTTTTAGTAGAGGTCATGCCGAAATTTTCGCTAGGTTTGATTCAGTTTTGGTAAATGAATGCTAAAGAATCTTCTTAGTTAATAGGTATGTTAGTTTTATGTTAATGTATTAATGCATTATGATATAGAAGTGAATTACATGTGCACTATTTCATTTTAGTTTTTGGTAGTTTTAGTAGAGGTCATGCCGAAATTTTCAGTTTTTGGTTTAATTCAATTTAAGTGAATGAATATTAAAGAACCTTCCTTAAGCATTTTAAGCATTTTAACTTATTTTAGGTTAGTTTTGTTAAATCTTAGCAAATTAGATCAATAACCTCTTTTATAATCGATTTACTTTTTGTGTGCATATGTATAACATTATAAAATCTTTGTAGTGAATAAGTTGATTGTTGTGTTTGTAATAAGTTTTATCTTTGTTAAGTCATAAATAAAATTGTATATTATGCAGAGGTTTGACGAAATGATAAATATTGTTGGTTAGCCACCCGGGCAACCAACAATTTTTTTTTATTAAATTATGCACAAAACGATGACGGGCATTGCCTGTCATCAAATCTTTCAAAAAATGGACATTTAATGACGGACATTTCACGACGCACATATAACATTTAATGACAGACATCAATTTTTAATGACCGACATTAAAACCCTGTAATGACTGTTAAAAACCGTCATCTATAACATACAATGACGGGCATTACCCGTCATTATATACTGATAACATTCAAAACAGTCCACTTTAATTGACTTTCCATGACGGGCATTGCCCGTCATTATATAGTCACTGTCATCGTAACCTGCAGCACGCTTCACTTTTAATGACGGTCAGCTGGTTTTTATGTCATGCTTTGCCCGTCATGAAATGTGTCCGTCATTATAGCCTACGATGACGGTCGACCTTTAATGACGGGCATTGCCCGTCATTAAAAGTCTCCCGTCATCGTAGGCTATAATGTCACGAGTATTGATGACGGACGCTTGTCCGTCATTAAAACCCTATAATGACGGGCAATGCCCGTCATTAAAAGCTGATTTTGTACTAGTGAATATTTATCTTTCTCAACCTATGCACAAAATAAAATATCAATAATATTATTATTTTTACAAAATAATTAACTCAATAAAAAACCTTAATTAATAAAATATACAATATATAATACAATAAGGAAATTAACAAATCGTTTAACTAATAACGTATCAATTAATTAAAAATATCAACTGTCCTAGTAAATGAAAGTTTAAACAAAAGTACTTGCATAAAGTAGACAAAATTAACAAATTCATAAGTCTACACATATATCTTCCAACAAATTCAGTCCTTTCTATTCGAACCTCGTCAATTTCTTCTTGTTGATATATGCATTTTTCGTATCTACTTTTGTACATAGTACTTGCACCCTACAAAATCCAAAAATCATTGCTTTAAAAGCACCCAAAGACAAAAAAGACCTCTCAACAGCTGAAATGCAGTAAACAAAATTTATTTCTTTGTGGCTAACTTAAAGCTTCAAGATCGACACAAAAAAAATAAAACCAAAACAAATGAAAAAGATGAAACCATAAGCTCAATCACTTTAAAAGCACTATAAGAAAGTTAAATTGAAAGTTCAAGATAACATATTTAAAGAAATGGGTCAAGCATGCAGTTCAACAATGAAAAACAAGCCATCTATTACCAAGAATTTACAAGCGTGTATAACAACGTAAAAGCCATCTATAGATTTAAATAATCTAGAAAAATAGGAGAGAGAGAGCATAATAATGAAAAAGTTAAAAACCAAACAATAATGAAAAAGTTAAAAGTCAAACACACAGCAAAAATGCTTCCAACAAATTGTCATAACAACTATTTTCCTGAAATCAATATAACAAAGGATGCACAGCAACACAGTAAGTAAAACTTTACTCAGCAGAAATGCTTCCAAAGTCATGGATGTTTTCAATATCATATTTTGTAAAGTTTTCTTACAATATGATCAACACACCTTTTGAATAGATAAACAAAAATAAAGTTAAGCTCAAGCCAAGCTACTCTCAGTTGTATACAAACATTGGGTTAAAAAAACAATCAAGAATTAAAATGCTTAAATTGAATTTAACATTATTCAATCCATTGATAACTTGCATTTATGCTTGACTTAGATGCTTTTTTGCTAGGCTTTGAGTATTTTCAGACTTGTTGATTTCAACTTATGCAGATGGTCTAGTCAAAAAGAGAAATATTCTAAAATTTAAATCGAGTACAACAAGAATATTTGCTCAATATAAATAAAACACGTATCCTATGATGGTTTAATCATGCTTACCCTCATGCGCATCTCTAAATGCAGTTTCCATGTTAATAATAGATCAGGACCTAAATAAAATATAGAAAAAGAAAAAAGAACAATGAACTAGTGAAGTCTAACAAATTAATAACAAATAAATAGTATGTCTTTGCAAACTTAGTCTGTAAGTTGGAGCTCCATATGTAACCTGCAGTTCATGATTACCATTAACCACTTTATTGGATCATTTCCAAGTGCAATAACTAATATTTGACATCTAATCCCTATTTCAAACCTAGTGAATATGAATGCAAGGAGATCATGCTTTAAAGTCGCAAAGTCGGCCATTAACTTGGAAGGTACAAGTAAAAAAACAAACATTGATTTTTGCATATGAATGCCGAACATGTGGTACTACTTTGGTCCATAAGATTGGCCACAAAACGTATCTAGAATACTAGTCATCCCCATTTAGACATGTATTCCAATTAAGACCATTTGAAGTAAAATGATTAGCTTTTAAAAACAAAGTGAATCATTCTCAATGAAATCATGATTATTGAATATCTATCCTATATGGGAATAAAAGTTACAGATTCCAAAGCCAACAACTTCAGTTCCTTTGTTCGCTCTATGATGCAGAGTAGTAACATATTATTGTCTTCTAAAATTGGACAAATCACTAAGAACTAAGTAATAGCTATACAAACAGATACATGATACAGAGTAGTAACAAACTAAATGACTTAAATAAACATAGAAAAATATATAATTGTTATTATGCAATCTTATTTAGGCATTCACCTTTTTTCTTCTTTTGCAAAACCTGAAGACTTGATCATATTCTCAATTCAATTCAGCTACAAGGCATTTGCCTACGAACAGATACAAATATATGATATAAAATAGTAATAGTTATACAAACAGATACATGAAGACATACACGTCCTTTTACAAAGGCCAAAAAGCGTATGTACGAAGAAACTTGCAACTTAAAATTGTCAGCTTGTAACTCCTGGCACCTGTTGCCTCTTTTGTTCATTTCACACTATCAATGAAATGCTTTCAATGTTTTTCATCAAAAAAAAAAAAAAGGACCATGAACTAGCCCACAAAAAGTGGAAATGCAAAATGTTAGACAACTGCTGCTCAACATATTATTCCATAACCAAGACATCAAGACTTCAAAACTTAAATATAGAAAAGTTACTCAATTGTAAGAATCAATCAACCATAAAACATCTACATCCAATTGCAGCAAGAAAATTATTCTCCAGCTTCCAGTTCAGGCCTTAGAAACATTAAAATTCATATTCTCCTCACCAATTTTAAATTCATCCAAAGAATGGTTAGGTCAATAGATCATTACATGCATACAATAAAGCAAACGAAGCCCATAACCCCCTTTATTCAACACAAAATATGATGCAGCTACGGTAAAAGCAAATTAGAAAGAGAGTAAACCACAACCCAAGATACAAAAAAATATTTCCAGTAAAGAACAAGGTACCATATGACCATCGAATATGATATTGACAAAACAAGCATGGATCGAAACAAAAGAGAAGAACAAACATCATTCAGATGACAGTAACTAGATAACAAATATAGTGTACCTGAAAAGGAAGAAGCTTTTGTTTTCCACAATCATAAGCAATAAGTTCACACTCCAAAATAAATGATCTTACATATGGCTTCTTTATTCTGAAAAAATGCAGTAAAGTAAAAAATTAATGAAATATTTAACAAATAATTATGTAGAAAAAAAACTTGTACATACAACAAGTTAAGAAGCACGGACACTTTAGTTTGGTTAGAGTGATAGTTTAAAAACAAAATGACGCCATTACATGAAATTCTCCTTTGATGTCCTCTCTTGCTATGGATGGAAACACCTTTGCAAATCAATAACATATTTCAACACAAAAGGAAGAAAAAGATCACATCTTATGAACTTATTGGAATCTTGAACTGTTTCTTCCATTTCAATCTCTATTAAAAAAATATTCCCATTTAGACACATATAAAAGCCACAAACAAAGCACAGGACTCCCTAGAAAACATGATTTTCATAGAAGTTTCAACATGTAGTTGAATCTTGTGAATAGCAATTAAAGAAACCAAGTGAAAAAGTTAAAATTTTAATTACTTTATGAAACCGTGTAGAAGTCATATACAAGGGTTTTCAGGAGTGTTACCAAAAAAGAAAAATAGTGGTTTTAACTTCAATTTTTGCAATGAGACATATCATGCAGTTTTAGGTGTATTCATTCACATGACCTATGTGAAAGGATGCTATTTTAACTCCTTTAGTTATTTTCTCTACTGAATGAATGGAAATGAAAAATAAAGAGGACCACACATTATTTGAACTAAACACTATATTTAGTTACTTGCAAGTTGCAACTTAAAACATACTACAAACATAAGCAAAGAATTAGTGTGACAGTCGCATACCTTTTTAGCTATTTGATTGTTCTGTATGTTTGATCTCATCTTTGCAGCCCCCATCAATTTCAAACTCTTTATCAAACTCTTCCAAAACCTAAGAAACTCTTCTTATCTTATTAAGAAAGAAAGGCAACAAAATAAACCAAAATTAATTAAAGTCTTCAACCATATATTTATCCTTGACCATTGAAAAAACACCAAGAGATGGGAAAACCAAACCCAAATCCACCTCCAGATCAGCAAATTCACCTCTCACCAAAACCCCACAAATAAGCACACTAGATATTATTTTGTGCAAGATAATGACTAAAAGACATCTAACCTCCACCATTACATGGCCGTAAATTAATAACTGATTTCATCCCACTACAAACCTCATTCAACCTAATCACTAGAAATTTTTTTGTGATACTTTGACAGAACCATCAGTTCAATGAGTTGTGCATATACCAAAATAAAGGACATGAATCACAATTTACATAATGTTACCTTGTTGCAAGTAATTCAATTGTCTATTTCTCAGCATTTTGCTTACTTTTATTTCCATGTAAACCATTTTATCCATGATAAAAATTTCTTGTCGTAAATATTTACCTCCTCATCTACTGCATCAGGTTCTTGCAAGAGATCATCAAGGAAGCTCAAATGGTCAGAAAACTCATCTTTGAGCTCTAAAGGTGAAAGTTCCATTGAGATAAATGACAACTTTATGTTAAAGAAAAGTAGGGTAAAAAAGAGAGTGAAGATAAGAAATCTTTAGAAGCCAACAACAAAGTAAATTACAACAAAATTGACATCAATAAGAAAAGGGAATGAGGTCAAAATCACATAGAGAGAGAAAAACACCAACAAGAAGTCATAAGCATACAACCCATCAAATATTATAGTGTATTTCTCAATGATACAAATCTTAGACCTTTTCACTAAATGAGGTGAAACTTGCAAGAAAACTAGCAACTCATCAAGTTATCAAACCATAATTAAAATGAAACCACAATCTTACACAATAAATAACATGTATTAAGTAAACCAACATACACTCCAGAAAATAAACTCTTACTTGACAAAAAGAGATTACATCAAATCATAATTAAAAGGGTTTCCCCCTACCATTTGATGCTAGGATTTGGCTCCATTTCTGCTACTCTGATACTTTCTTCAAAATCACAATATTCACTCATAGCCATAGTCCTTGGCAAAGGCCGACACAATCATCTTTTAACATCAATGAGGATTTTCTTAGAAACCTTTGAAAATAGATGTTTCCTGGCATTATGAAAAGAATTGTGGTATAAGAGTTGCAAAATTTTAATGAGGTTGGAGCCAAACTGATTGAGCTCCCATACTTCAGCATGAAAGAGTGAATGAGAATTACCTATTTTAATTGATAAGGTTAACATAGAATTACTTGGTTTGAAGATGTACGTGGTAGACTTAGAAAAGTGGATACATAGATGAAAAATAAGAATATGATAACTAAAATATGTTCCAGACAAATAGAAATATTGGTCTCAAACCCTTGGTATTTTAACTCAACTAGAGGAGCCTCTGAGAAGAATAAAACGAGAACACATTAATAACCAATATTAAGATATTAAAGAAAGAAGAAAAAAACAAGTTGTGAATCTTAAAATTAAAAGAGAGGGACACCTTGGTTGAGAAATAGGGGATCATTCTGTTTGTGTTCTTGCAGGTGGAATTGTGAAGAAGGAATCATAACAAATTCCTAGTCAGATTACAAGTAACAATATATACTTTACCTTGAAAATGTTGAACTGTACTAAGGGAGAAAAGTCAAACTTATCTTCAAGGCCTCCCTCATTTTAAAGCCCAACAACAACACAATTTGAAATTCAACTCTCCGTTTTATTTTAAAACTATTTTTTTTTTAAAATGGAAAGGTCCAGATCTTAAAAAGAAGAAATCTGGTTTATAAATGCCAACCTTATTCTTAGTATCATTTGGAACATTGCAACTTTCCAATTGATTCCCTACATGCAAAGCTTAAAAAAAAAAAAAAAAAAAACTCATACAAGAAAGAAAATTTTGATACAATCATATGATGCCTAGACTCTCGGTAAAGATCGAAATATTAAGCCTTGAAGTTGTCCTTCCATGAGAATAAATATGTTGATATTTATTTCAAGAAAAATTGAAGGAAAAAAAGAAAGAATGAAAAACATGTGAAACTACTAAAAAACAATAGTACCTGAAATCTTTACAGTCCTATCAAGTAATCAAGAGCCCTATAAATTCCTGCAAGAAATAGAAGACAAATTGAAGGGAGAAAAAAGGAAAGAAAAACATGTGAAACTTCTCATCTATGTTTAAGATGAGTCAAGCAATAAAGTTGTTCTGTTGATCATAGACCAAACTCCCAAATCCATACAATTAAAATGCAGCCAACAAGTATGTAGCTAAGAAAGTAAAAAGCTAATAATAATAAAACAAAATAGTTCGGTATCAGTGGAACAATTATGTAATCACAAAAAAGGAATATCTTATCTGCTTAAAGCAAAACATATATAGGATGAGAGAAGCTAATATGAAAAAGAATATTTTCAAATGCATTAACCACGTAATGCACTTATTAAAAAAATGTATTAACCATGTAATGGACTTTCAGGTATAAAAATTGAAGAGAGTAAATTGCAGAGCTTCAAACACGATCACCTGAGGTCCAGCTGTCAATAAAGCTTCCAATCGAGGGTGGCTTTTCTTCAGTTCATTTTTCTGGGGGATTAGGTTAAGAAACTGCATTTGAGAAGTTGTAAAGAATGTGAAGATCATCAAAACTCATGGAGTAATTTTGAGGAACAACACTAAAAATTTTGGAATGAGGTAAATCGAGAAATATTTGTAGAATCAAACAAGCCCTATATCTTAATCGACAAATCCAAAAATCTCAATCAACTAGAAGTATCTCTCATTCAAACTCGAGCTTCCAGACATCTCTCTTCTTCAAGACCCAAAAAGCACACCAAACTACAAAAGAAGCTCCATCCCCTAAATCAATTCAATGAAGAAAATAAACAAGCCCAAAAGCATGTGAAGCGATTTAGAATAATCCATAATCAATTCAATGAAGAATAACACAAATCAAACAAAGCCCCAAAATACATTAAAAGAAGATTCAGATGTAGGTTTAAGATTATAGGGAGAAATCTTCTAATTGACTCACCTAGAGAAAAATGAGTGAATTGAGAGAGATTCTCACATTGAAGAATGAGATATTGATTGGGTGGCGAGGATGTATTAGCCTTTTCTCTATTGGAACCCAAAGAGGAAAGAGAGATAAATCAAACTACAGATCTATTAACATGGGCATTTGTTAGAACAGACAGTGTTATGAACAATAGAAACCCTATATAACTCAGATCTGAAGAAACTCCCACCGCAAACCAAAAACCCCTCACCAATTAAAAAAACGAAACTGAAAATGGAAGAAAATAAGTTTAAAAAGAAAAGGAAAAACCTTTATTCTCCTTCCTCAAGACGGCTAGATCTGAGCTCCCATCACCTTGCTTCAAATAATAATGAACCTCTCTTCTCCCTCTATTACTCAACACGAAGACTCCATACTACTAGCTCAGAAACGCCCACACATCACCGTTGCCGCCATCGTTATCCTCTTCGGCAGTGAAGCAACCGAAGCCACCGTTGACAACATCTCCATATGTCAAAAAGGGTAGAACAAGAAAACAATGAGGGACTGACTAAATTTACGATAAGAACACAAATTTCAACTTGAGAAATCAAAACCCACAAACGAAAACACCTTGGTCGAATCCAAAACCTTGGAACATAAATTATAGAGATGGGGAGAAAATCCAGAAAGAAGATTTGAGATTCTTCCTCAAATTCGTATATAAAATTGAAGGATCGTAGAAGATGGAGTCCTAGTCATCTGCTCTTTTGTGGGTTTGTGAGAGGGAGAGTTAGTCTGCGAAAGAGAGTGAGGGTTTGAAGCAGAGAGAGAGAGAGAGAGCCAAGTTTGGTGAGGGAAAAGATAATTTACTTTTCATTATTATTTTATTTCACTTTAATGACGGTCATTTGTAATTATATTCAGCTCTACAAACGCATTTTATTGTCCGTCATCATTTTCGAGCGTGAATTTTTTAAGAGTGTCATTAAAAGCAAGATTTGTTGTAGTGAACAACCTATCACACTAGCATTTTTTAGAAAAGAATCCTAGATTAATTTCTAGGACGATGTTAATATATAAAATTGTGGAGAATTATAAACAAATTAGACCTAAAATATTAATATTTATCATCCCAAAACCCTTTTCTTATTAAATAACAAACCAATAAACAAACTTAATGACAACAATATAAGTGAATCTTGTTAAACCAAAATATATGATAAGCCTTAGAATCAAGGCTTATTTAATTCCTAAGTGCTCAAAATATTCTTGTTTGTCCTAAGATTAATTGAAAATAGTGGAAGATTGCTTGAATTTAAGGAATAATTGAATGTGATAACATTTGAAATAGAATTCTAAATAAATTGATTCTTTTTGCAGAAATTATGGAAATTGCAAAATCATATTGCAAAATCCGATTTTGCAATTCTGGGCAGAGAATTTATGGAAACTATATATTCACGTGAACGAAGAAACCCATATATGGGAAAATCAATTTCCGCACGAATTGAGGGATTTGAGCGTGATTTTTGGTAGATTTCAACCCTAGGAAGATCTAAAAAAGAGGGGGGAAGAAGCTCGAAGATAAAACTCGGATATTTGGGAGCGATTTCAAGGATTAATTTTCGTGGGTTTTTACATTTTTTTTTCTGAATGCTCTGTTTCCGTTCTTCTTCGGTTTTTAGCCAAGATTTTCACTATCAATCTTAATTTTTCTTCAGTTTTGTATTACAGAGAGTTGCTCGAACTTTTTTATTCTTCAACTGATGCACTTTTGAATTAAGCTTGAGTTAATTTCAAGATTGAGTTGGTGGGTTTATTTCAATTTGTTCCTCTATTTTTCTGCACTCTTTTTTGTTCCTTTTTTATGCATCAATGGCTACTGTTTTTCTTTATTTTCTCCTCTTGTTGACGAATAAATGTGGGAGTTATTCCTTTGTGCTCAGTTGATATTCAATTGGGAATTAATTTTGTGGTTCAATTCAACATTCCTTTGTAAGCTTCTCTAGAAATTCTTCTTGGTTTCTTCTTAGTTTTCTGCACTTTTCCAGTTTATTCAATCCGACTCAAAGTAGCATTTGGGTTGTTAAGACTAACCATCTCCTAACGTTGGTAAAGGTTGAGTCGATTGGAGTGGAGCAAATTGGTTTGATTAAGTTTTGAAACAAAATTTCGTAAGCCCCTGTTTTTCAATTACGTTTTAAGCTTTTGAATGTTAAAGCTTTCTAAGGGGCATGAGGAAGAAGACCATCATTTTACTTAATTGCCCTTGAATTTTTCTTAAATTCCCATTAAGCACCCTTTTCTTGAATTCCTAGTAGTTGCCAAAAATAATATTACAAATTATTGTTTTAATTATTCAATTTACACAATTTTTAATATGAACTTTTTCTCAAAAAATAGTTTTAGGATTTTTATTTTTAATATGAACTAAAGCTTTTTAGGGGGTTCAAGGATGTGAATTCCCTAAGAAGTAAATGTAGCCAAAATTTCAATAAAAACCAAGCCTACATCTCAATTGTTTGCTTGTGTTGATTAAAATTCCGTTGAGATCCTAGATTGATCAACTAGGGTATCAACTCAAGCTTAGATCTAATACCGACGGGGTTAGTGACAAGCGGATTTCACACAAGTGATGGAGAAAAAGAGCTTAGACATAAGCCAATTCCTTACCCTAGACATAGGGATTAAGGACTCCAAAACCCATAAAATTGTGAGCCAAGTTATCTAAGATAGAGGGACTATAGACATATAGGTCTCTCACTTAGTCTCCTAAAAACCTAAATTCAAGGTAAATAGGAGATGCAATTTTGGTTTACAATTGAGTGTGGAGTAGGTTGGAATTGCAATTTTGGTTTGCAATTACGACTTCGGGCAATGACATGTTTGAGCCCCATCTTTATCTAGAATTCCCTTTGAATTTGCATTTGCTAAGTCTATTTAGTTGTTATTCCAAGATTGCCATTTTAGATTCTGCAATTCAATTCTGCAATTTCTGTTATTTCCAATATTGTCATTTCTAGATTATGCAATTTCTGTTTTTCACCAACACACCAACCCAACATTATTTTCGCAATTTAGTTTTCAAGTTGCAATTTTTCCTTACACTTTTGCTTACAATATTTTTGTTACTCCGTTTCCTGTGGGATTCGATACTTGGTACTCATATACCAATTTATATTACTTCAATCGCGTGCGCTTGCGTGTAACAACCGATCAATATACCAAACATATGAAATAAATATACTCATAAAATTAATATCACATAAACATAGTTACCATGGTTGAATCCAATATGCCCAAAATTGCCAAAAAAAATTTGAAATAAAGGTTTAATCGATTTAACATAAACATAGTTGATGAGACCAAAATAGTTCTCATTTTCTAAGCCTAAATATTGTAGTTTTTAGTGATTTTACGTGCTTAATTCCTTATTTTGTAGGTGAATTAGTCAGAGGAGCATTTGGATGTAATTTGCACCTTTTTAGAGCTATTTAGATTGTTCGGGGCGAATTTAAGCTCAACTGGAGATCACCCGAGCCCAAATTGAATATTTAGATGACAAATGACCATTTTCCCCTGGAGAAAGCGTTTAGATGCCCAAAACAAGCTCAAAAGACACTAAAGACAGAATGCTGCCAAATAGGACATCGCTAAGACATTGCCCATAGACTTTGGTCTTGAGACTGCTCATTTAAAATGGTCTTTTAAATGACCGTTTTAAAAGAGTGAGCGCATGTCGACGCTGCGGCGAGCCCCAAAATGCTGGTCTTGAGATAGCTAGGGGTGTGCAAAAATCGAATGATAGTGGGCTTGTCGAAGGCCCTATCAAGATTAAATTTATAAAAATCGGACCTCTAAATATTTTGCAATAATAGTGGCCAGGATCATCCACAGAGATTGGAGTTCTTAGATCAATTAAGTACCACAGTTAATTATGCCCAATTTATTTAGAGAAATAAAACTTTAGATTGAGGGAAAATAAAATCTAAACTAATATGTACATGCTTTGGAGTCCAATTTTGAGAAATATGCATGATTGATTACCTTAAGCTCAACTCAAATTGATTAATAATTTGATTTTATACTAACAATCTTAAACCAATAATTTCTAAGTTATCAATATCCTCTCTCGAGCTCAATTGACCCATGCCTAGCAATAAATCAACCTCCTGGTCTATTTCTATTACTAAACAGGGCATTAGGCGATTCTCTTAAGGCTTCTAGGATTAATCTACTCACTCTTGTGCAATAGATTAAACCTAGTCATGTATCTAATGTTCTACAACTAAACTTACTCCCTCAAGCTAAATTTAGTTAAACATGTAAAACCATGGCCAAAGGTTAAGACAATATAAAGAGATGCATAAAAGATGTCAATATATAAAGTAAACTAAAAATCAACTATATGTTCAACAACTATAAACAAGCATGGGTCTAAACACAGATTTACAACATAAGTACAACCCAAGAAAACTCCTAAATTCAAGAGAAAATGAAAAGAAATAAAGAAGAATCTTAGGTCGAGTGCTAACACTCGTCTCCGACGTGATGTCCACGATCTCGAGCTTTGAGTCTCCTCATTGGCTCTCCAAATGTCTCCTCTAGGTCCTTAAATAGTGCTTGAATCGAGTTTAGGGTTTTTGGTCTCTCAAAACGACTCCCCCTTTTGCGAATAATAAAACTTCCTTTTTATAGAGTCGTGACAGCGTTGCTTCGAATTTTATAAAGAAGGAAAATATTTGTTTGAGTAGCGTTACAACGCTATAAATAGCGTTGCAATGCTATGTTTACGGTTTTTCAAGGTAGAAAGGTTGTTCAAATGGCGTTGCAATGCTATAAGGAGCGTTGCAACGCTATGCCCTCGAGTCCAAAAGCTTTATTCATCTTCTTCAACACTGAATCTTCAAATATAGCCTTAAGTTGCTCAAATTTATCCAATTATCTCACAATTCTCTTGTTTTGCTCCAAATGCTTGGTTTATGAGTAAGAAACATAAAAATATACGAAAGTACACAAAATCATAGCAAAACTAGCCAAAAACTAAGCCTAAAAATAGCACATTTATGCATGCTATCATCGAACCAAGTCAACGAACCGAACCAAACCCATATGAACCGACTGATTCAGTTCAATTTTTTTTAATTTGATTTTATAGGCTTACTCTTTTAAAAAAACTGAGATGTTTGGTTCGGTCTATGATTTTATTCTTTAAAAAACTGAATAAACCAGACCGAACCGAACCTTTAAATAAGTTTTAAGAAACCATCAACCTTTAACTCATTTACTTAAGCCCTCACCTTGAAAAGCCCAAAGCCCATTCTTAATTGTCTAATCCTAGGTTGTCAATTTTCTACCCTTATTCGACTCTTTCCACCATCTTCATCTTTCTCTCACGGCCACCAACATCTGTCGCCCCCATCCTTCTCTCCCAACCACCAACGTCCGCCGCTGCCCGTCTTTCTCTCATGACCACCTACCATCATTCCTCACTTCTTCATTCACTAAAGCATGCAGACGACACTAGGTAAACGTCCTCATCTCACTCTATCTCTTTCTCTCATAGTTTCTCATTCAAATCCACGCCTTCACCACCTTCATCTCTTTCACTCTGTTTTTGTTGCATCATTTTACAAGATGAAGTTGTTGATTAAAAACCAAATCGAACTGGTGAAAATTGAAATTGATTGGTTCAATTTTTAATCGAAATTGAGGTGTTTGGTTCGGTGACCGATTTTGGCCAAAATCGAACCAAACCAAACCGTGTACACCCCTAGAGATAGTGACAGCGTCAAGACATTGCCTGTAGCATCTCGATGCTGCTTCGAGTTTTATAAAACCCTATGTGAGTCAAATGAGCTTAGCTTTGCTAAATACGTTCCTTAGCATGTTCGTAGTTAGGATTGCATGAGGTTTTTCTCTTAATGCATTTAATTTTCTGGTTGATTATCTTGTACCTCTTTATGTCTATTCCTTAGCATGTTCGTAGTTAGGATTGACAACCCTATGTGAGTCAAATGAGCTTAGCTTTGCTAAATACGTTCTTGTATGAGCTTTAGCATTTCAAGAGGGTACTTACTTTCAGTAGCAATAGACCTTAGAATCGGTGAGTTTGTAAGCTTGACACAGTCATGAACGACTAAAAGAGTCTAAGTCCTACAGAGGTATAAAGTGTGAGGATTAACCTAAACTTGCCACTTAAGTTAGTATGAGAAACTCGTTATTTCTAGCTAATTCTAGGGCTTAAACGACCAGTCTAAAATATGGCACGTTGCGATCTGTGACTAGGATTAGTACTGTCCCAAGTTCTAGATTGGTTTTGGGTCAAATTAGCCATTGGGCTTGGTTAAGTTGATTGGGACTAAATAGAAGTTCTCACGGTCTCATTTTGACATGTGAGTATATTGAAGCATGAAATTCATTATTTTTGTTACCTATGATTGGCATTATTGAATCCTATCTCGATGTGAACCTTCTGAATCGGTGTTCGGTTTGTCTGATATATTTTTACCCTCGTTATTTTCTTCGCAATTTACAATTTCCTTGCATGATTTATACTTTTAAACACCAAACCCCCCTCCAGTTATCAATTAATCTAAATCTAGCAAGTTAATTACCAAATTATGAACATGCCTCCTTGTGGATCGACCTAACCTCTGATACTACAGTATTTATGGGTTTGGAATTATAAATATTATTTCACAAGCCTTCGACAAGCTCACATCAATAGTGCCTACAATGGTGAATTGATTTCAAAGAAATATAGTTACAATGGTTGAATAAAAAATTAACAAATAAAATAAACAGATTTCGCCAAACAAAAATATGCCCAAAATCAATTTCACTACGGTTAGAAGTTAAAAAAACTAACAAAAATCAATTTCACTACTAAACGAAATTGGTGCTATGGAATCAATCTCCTCAAAATGTTACTACACTTGCTTCTTCTTAGGTCAGTAAGGGAAGGTCTACGAGTAACCACACATACAACGATTTTGATTGTTGGAGATTTTAGAGCAAAATTATATTTTTCTTAGGTATTTGTTAAAATTATGGAATATGGAGCAAGGTTAGGGAACAAAATATATTTTTCTTAGGTATTTGTTGAAATATGAAATATATATGGAGCAAGATTTTAGGAAAAGATTTTGGGGCAAGATTATTGGAGTTTTCTAAAATTACGTTTTTTTTTCATATTTATTATTATTATTTAAAAATATAATTTGATGAAGGCCATATATATATATATTAGTAATTGGACTGTAATATATTGATTTTTTATTCCAGCTGCCAGACAAAAGGGTAACATTTGTTCTATTTGGACAAAAGTGAAATAAGTGTCTAATAAAACCCATATATGTAGTTATTCCTAAAAACATGCTTACTTACTAACAAATTAATAAGTATTTTCTTACTTAATTACCACCATTAAAAATTGGACAACTGTTTATTTTTTTTTAAAAAAAAATTGTCACATCTTTCTACTCCCCTCTCATAGTTAACAAAAACATAATTATGGTAAATAGGAGATACTTACCCTCTAGTGCGTAAGGCAAGTATTTTCCAATAAGTTAATACTTATAATCATTCATGTAAAGATATGAAAAAATGAATATTACTTACCAACTTAGGGGTTGGTAGGAACATTCAAAATTTGCATTTCACATTTTATTTTTGAGCTTGCGTAATTCCATTCTCAGTTCAGTCTCCAACTGTAAGCTTGCCATCAACTCCACATTCAGCCTTTTTAGTTCCCTCGTCACTACCGAGTCCAATTGAATCCCTCTCTCATTTTCTTGTTTCAAAAACTTACCGGCTAGCTTTATCAGCTCGTCGAAGCTTTTTTGCAATGGTGACAGGATTTGATCATGACAACTGATCTTGTCGACTCGGCCACCTTCCTCTTTCAATGGAATGATTTTCTCGTCTGGCTCCAGTTTGAATACCAAGTTGTTGAAATCCCAACTGTTAATTATCATTTGAAACTTGCCACTTTGATCGTTGTCATTCTTCATCAGTGACACAAGTCGATCCTTGCACTGTTAGAAGCTGTATTCAATTCCCATCATATCTTTCGAAATACTCTTGAATAGTAGGAGATTTGCCGAACTATTTGAGCCCTCACCTTTTTTTGTTACCAAGGAATGTGTCAATAAACTCATAGCGGAAGCCCTCTGACACGGATCTTTAACAAGGCAACAACTCACGAAATCTTTGAACAAATCAGACAATAATTTACTGTAGATGAGGTCGTTATTATCATTGCTCAACATCTTCTCAACATTCAAACCGTAAGGGAACCGCCTCAAAATCTTCACCAACTCAGACCTGCGAGCTCTCGGGTCCGAAATTGGAGCGCATCCGTAGGCTAATTCCAACGCCACAACCCCAATACCCCATACATCAGATTTGAAACTGTAGTCGTTGTCGTCATTGGATCGTCCTACTTCAGGCGCAACCCAATATGGTACTGAATAAGAATCATTTCTACCCTTAGTCGCCTTTATTGATTTGAAAACATTCACATCCGAGAGTTTAACAGTACCTGTTAAATCACCAATCAATCAAGCAGAGGGCTACAGTAAATTAATTTAATTATATATCAAGACTAGACTTTAAGTTTACCTTTGGAATCAATGAAAATGTTAGTTGGCTTGATGTTTTTATGAACATGACCAAGTTGGTGTAGACACACCAAGGCGGAGAGAAGTTGACAGAGGAGAATGGCCAAGAATTGCTCCGGTAAGCCATTGGGAAAACGAGCAGCGACGACGGTCTCCAAAGATCCGGCATTGATGAAAGGCATGACGATCCAAAGTTGACGATCCACCATGAAACAACAATGAGGGCTAAGAATATTAGGGTGATCGATATGCGAGAGGGAGTTTATGATATTCTTGTCCACATTATCCCAATCCAATTTATCCATATCTACAATTTTCACGGCCACAATGGCGGAGTTCATGGCCTGGCAAATCGCCTTGTAAACCATACTGTGTTCACTAATGCCGATTTCACACACAATTTTGTAGCCCTTGGCGTCCATTGGGAACTCACCTCCAACCTGCTCCTGCTCCATTAATTACACACAAGGATGGCAATAATCAGACAATATAATTGTGTCTTTTCATTTTGTTGCAATTTTATAACATTTCTATTTTACTCTGTCTCTCTTAAGAAAAAATATTCCACCACAAAAAGTGGTCAATTAGTTGGAATCTACTATTCCTTTGCCTATTATGTGGGATGTGGTTGACTAATAAAAAGGAGACAATTTGTAGGATTCAAATGATCTAATTTTCTCAACTTTAAAAGTTTGCAACTATTATTTGAAGGGAACGACAAAATTGGAATTTATGAAAAATTTTAAGGCAAAGATATCATCCCTAGCTTTGGGATCTTGTAGTTTGAATTCAAAGTAGCTAAAAAATGTTTAGTTTTTTTGTATAAAGTTCATTTATGTCATAAATAAATATATATTTTTTTGGAAAAACTATACTTTGGCCGTGAGGTTTGAGTTTGGTTGTATTTAGATTTTTAACTTTTTAAACTCAACAAATTTACGTCTGAGATTTGGATTTAGTTCCATTTTAGTCCATTCGACAGTTTTTCCGTTAATTACTAACAGAAAATTGACGTGACAATATTTTTTTATTAAAAAATATTTTTAATGATTTTTAATTTAAAATATTTTTTAAAATTTTAAAAAAATTCTTTTTTCTTTTTTCTCCTTCTTCTATCTCCCTCTTGCCACCCTTCTTCCTCTTCGTCCATCAATGGCTACCACCACCGCTAGCTGCCATTGTCAACTGTATTCTTTTTCGTTGTCGTTCCTTTTTCTTCCTCCTTTTCATCTTCTTTCTTTTTCTTTCTTTTTCTTTTCTTCTTTTCTTCTTCTTCTTCTCCTTCCTCTTCCTCCTCCTTTCTTCTTCTCTACATTAAAAACAAAAAACCTAAAACGAACCAAGATCTTGGGTTCGTTTCAGATAACCCAAATCAAGCCAACTAGAAAGTCGAAATGAATGTAGAAAAAGCAACTTATATTACATCAGCATTTCAAGCTGAAATATTGCACTTCAGACACCCATTTCAAGAAAATAGGTGAAAATACCAAGCCCTTGATTGAGTTTTTTAAAATATTTTTTGGATATTTCTTCTGAAGCTGGCGAATACAAAAGGAAGACCAAGCAACTAGAAAGTTCTCCATCACCTAAAAAACTCATCTTTCTTAAAACTCTTTTTCTATGTGCTTTCCTTTAACTTTGATTCAATTGAATTCCCTTCAAAAGCTAAAACTTGGAAGTTAAGAAAGCAGAGAAGGAAAACAGAGAGAAGAGAGAGAGAGGATGGAGTGTTGTGTGCCTTTTAATGATAGAGAAATGTGTATAAACTTTCTTGTATTCAAGCAAAAACTCGTTTCAGATCTGAAATGAACCCAAATCTATTTCTTTTCTTTTTTTAAATGTGGGGAAGGAGAAAGAAGAGAAAAAAAAAAAAAAAAAGAAAAGGCAAAAAAGAAGGAAGATGAAGAGAAGGAAGAAGAAGAGGTCGGCGGTGGGCGACAGCAGCGGCAACCATTGATGGAAGAAGAGAAAGGAGGGGAGGAGAGAGAAAGAAGAAAAAGAAAAAATATTTTTTTATTTTAAAAAAATCATTTAAAGTAAAAATCATTTTAAAACACTTTTTAATAAAAAATATTATCACATCAGTTTTCTGTTAGTAATTAACGGAGCAACTAACGGAGGGACCAAAATGAAACTAAATCTGAACCTCATGAGTAAATTTGTTGAGTTTGAAAACTCAAAAACCTAAATGTAACCAAACTCAAACTTCAGGGACCAAAAGTATATTTTTTCCTTTTTAGTTTAACAACATTTGGTGGGGAGGAGATTTGAACCTCTGACTTCTTAGTCGAGCGTACATACCAATTACCGTGATGTTATGCTCATTTTGGCATAAATAAATATTATTTGAACGTTGTTTTAATCACCATAAAACTTATGAAAAACAATTAAATACAATATATTTTAAAAAAATTAAATTATATATATTTTGAATTAAGTTAATTTGAAAGATAATCTAAAAATTTGCTCACATTGTTTTGAAATTTTAATTTTAATTTTTAATTAAAATACAAGATATATAATTAATTTATGTACATATTTAAAATAAAGTTTTACTGTATTTTGAAATTAGTTATTTATAACTATACTTTTTGTTTATTCATGAACAACAAATTTTATTTGTAATCATTAGAATTTCAAATATTTGATTTCTTTTTTATTTTAATTGAGTTTTTTTTGGTGACTTTTTAAAAAATCAATGTGACTTTTATATACCCTCTATTAGATGGTTTTGAAAATTGAAATTCATTAATTGTAAGTAATTTTTATTTTAATTGCAATTTAAATTGAACGGTTAATGATTAATAATTAAAGTTGAGGGAAAAATAGACCTATAGATTAAAAAATGAAGGGCAAAATAGATATATAAAGATTATCCCCTCATAGCCCATTTTATGTATAGTATAGATTATAAATTTTTGTATGTGTCATGTGCCTACACATTGTAGATGCACTTTATGATGTATATTGATAGAGTGTTTGTAACGACCCGAATTCCTACAACACTCTAGATGCAGAAGCACGACCTAGTTACCTCGTTCATGCCCGAAATTTTGGCAGCATGACGGCGTAACTAGGAGAAACCAAAATTTACAACCACCTGATAAGAAGGATAACACTTCTAAGATTTCAACAAAGACTCAGCGCCCATCAACACTACACAAAAAGGGCTGAGATCACAATCAGAGATAACAACACAAAAGATCTCCTATAGTCAGAATTTACAAGATAACACAGGTGCAATTTACAACTGATCCTACAATCCAATATACAAGTAGTTTAACAGAGAATACACAACAAAGGAAAACTAGATGAGGTCTACTAGTATCTCCATAGCTCCATCAGGTCTACGACTCGTCATCCACCTCGTTGATGTACGTTACCTGTAGAAAGACAAACAAAGTAGCATGGGTGAGTATAATTATACTCAGTAAGTAGCCCTCTTAGTAAACCAAAGCTTAAAGGAATCATACCAAGAAAGATATTTCCCTTACTCACACTCGTGCTCAATATCGAGTACTTACACCAAATGACCATGAACTCATTTTCCCTACCACGACTTAAGCCATTCTCAGACCCTACTTCATGTCATACCCGCGAGTTCTGTAATCTAGAACCCAAACCTGTGAAGGCATATAACCCTCACACTCATCATACTAGAGAAATCACCCCTGAGCTAGCACACAGGCGATAGGGAACGCATCACCTACGCTCAACATAATGGGAAAAACTCCCCTAAGCTAGCACACAGGCGCTAGGGAACGCATTCCCTACGCTCAACATAATGGGGAATTACCTCTAAGCTAGCACACAGGCAACAGGGAACGCATCCCCTGTGCTCATCATAATAGGAAAATCTCCCTTAAGCTAGCACCTCGGCAATAAGGGACGCATCCCTTATGCTCACTACATCACACACGTTCTAGGCTTACAAACTCGCACGACACGACAGAAACAGGGTTGATAATGCTTCGAAGATCCCTAGATAAAACACCTTTCTCAGGACCACGCCCTCCTCCTGATCCGGAGTTAACAATTACAACCAACATCTCATAGTCAAGCTCCATGCACTTAAGCAACTATGGCTCAAATTTGATTTGGTTTACTCTTACTTAACCAACATCTCAGTCAATATCAAACAATACTCAATCATCAATAATCCAATAATTTTGCCATATTGATAAAATAAGCTTGTCACATACATTTATTACATCAAGGGCTTTATAAATAAATCCAATGGCTACTTACCTCTCAATTTACCAAAGATCGAAACGCTTCTCTACTTAGGACGATGTTAGCTTAAATCTTATCAACTTGAGGAGTGCCCAACTTGTTACAACTTCAAAAAATCGATTCCTAGCAAGCACAAGAGTTCCAATTTCTCAATAATAACTCAAACAATTTAAAAATCAACTACCCAAAACTTACTTAACCTTAAAAGCCAAATTCTAAATGCCTTGAACCACAAAGCTTACCTATGTTCGTATCTAAAAGTTGCTGGATTTAAACCCGATAAAACTCGAATTGGATAATTTAGTCTCCACCATAATTGGTTTATCCTAAAGTGAATTCCATAAGCTAAGGTCAGTCCAACCATTCAAAAAAGTGCTTAAATAAGCAAACAATTCCTTAAATTTCTAAATTTCATAGCCGAAACGCTTACCCACTGCCCACGAGCCAAGATCTCACTGGAACGAGTTCTAAAAATGCCCAAAATTGACTTCAAGACCGCTGTTCATGCACGAAATTTCTGGAAAAATGTTCATCACCCATTATTGGTGAAGAGAGAGAGAGAGAGAGAGAGAGAGAGAGAGAGAAAAGTCAGAAAAAAAAAGAAAAAGAAAGGGATTGAGAGGGAGGGAGACGGAAGGGGGAGGGGATCGGGTGAGAGGGAGGGAGACGGGAGGGGGAAAGGAACCGGGTGAGGGGGGGAAAGACGGAAGAGGGAGGGAGACGGGAGGGGGAGGGATAGGGTGAGAGGGAGAAGATGGGAGAGGGAAGGAGACGGGAGGGGGAGGGATCGGGTGAGAGGGGGGGGAAGACGGGAGAGGGAAGGAGGCGGGAGGGGGAGGGGATCGGGTGTGAGAGGGAGGGAGATGCAGAAATGGGAGGGATAAGGATGAAATTTTTTTTTTTTTTATATAATAATAATAATAATAATTCATTTATTATTATTATTATTTTTTTTTTTTAAAAAAAAAACAGAATGTTACAGTGTTTATGCCAATTCGAGCATAGCTTATTAGATAAAACAACTATTGCCTTTCTAGAGGGAGTGTTTATTGGATTGGAAGAAAAATTGTAAATTATCCACTTTATTAGTAAGTACGAAAATTCTATGACCAATATGATGGTGTGGTCCAAATTGTATCAAGTTAAATTTAAGAGAAATTATTTGACGAGGTCATCACAATGTGGCTGATAGTTTTGCATCATTGGATGAGGGAGATAAATTATAAATGTACTTCGTTTTTGTATCCAATGATTATTAGGGACAAACATATTTTTAGATCTATACCTGACGGTGATTAAGAGACAACCATATTGTTGAATAATTTGTTTAGATTGAAGTATATTGTTGTTGCATTATTGACAAAATTAGAGATAGTATTGCTTGTTGGACTAGTGCAACGCCAAAGAGCATTGACATAGGAACCTTCTAAGTTTTTTCCAAATGAAAAAGGATCATTCGACTTCATCCTACATATTGTCTTCTTTTTATTAGTCAACCACATCCCACAAAATAGGCATAGGAAGAGTAGCTTCCAAGTATTGTGGCGGATAATTTTTCCTAAGAGAGAGAGTAAAATAGAAATGTTATAAAATTTGCAACAAACTGAAAAGACACTATTAGTTCTAATATAATTAGTTACTTTCTGTTATTGTTTTAAATTGTAAATTCTGTTGCACAGTTTCTTCCTGCCCTATTTAAACAGAGCAGTTTACATCAATAATAAACTCGCCTTCACAACTCTGCTGTGTGTTAGTTCTTAATGGAGAAGGTTGGAGATGAATTCCCAATGAACCCCAATGGCTACAAAATTGTGTGTGAGATCGGCATTAGTGTACACAGTGTGATTTACAAAGCGATTTGCGAGTCGGTGAACTACGCCATTGTGGCCGTGAAAGTTGTAGAAATGGATAACTTGGATATGGTTAGGGATGTGGATAACAATATCATAAACTCCCTCTCGCATATCGATCACCCTAATATTCTTAGCCCTCATTGTTGTTTCATGGTGGATCGTCAACTTTGGATCGTCATGCCTTTCTTCCATACCGAATCTTTGGAGACCGTCGTCGCTGCTCACTTTCCGAACGGCTTACCGGAGCAATTCTTGGCCATTCTCCTTCGTCAACTTCTCTCTGCCTTGGTGTGTCTTCACCAACTTGGTCACGTTCATAAAAACATCAAGCCAACTAACATTTTCTTCGACTCCGTAGGTACGTACTGTTAAAGTCTTGATATATAATTAGATTTACTGTAACCCATCAACTTAAGCTCAAACTTAAATTTTTGGATTCATTGGTGATTTAACATGGTATCAGAGCAAGATGTCATGTGTGTGTTCGAATCGAATCTCTGTCATTTCCTTCTTATCTAATTAACATTGACTTCCACTTGTTGGATGTTCTACAAATTTAATTTTGTAACCCATGATCAGTTTAAGCTTTTAAGTTGATTGGTGATTTAACTAACAGGTATCGTTAAGCTCTCGGATGTGAATGTTTTCAAATCAATAAGGCCCGCTATGGGCAGTGATGATCCTAATTATTCAGTACCATATTGGGTTGCGCCGGAAGTAGGACAATCCGACGACGACGAGGAGTACAGTTTCAAATCCGATGTATGGGCTATTGGGGTGGTGGCGTTGGAACTAGCGTCTGGATGCCTTCCTTTTGCGGACCCATTTGTTTTTAGGTCCCAGTTCTTGAAGATTTCGCGACGGTTCCCATACCGTATGGACATGTATAAATTGGTGAGCCAAAATGACGCAGTAGACTGGAAGTATTCATTCTCGAATATATTCAAGGATTTCGTGAGAAGTTGTCTTGTTAAAGATCCATCCGGGAGGGCTTCCACGGAGAATTTATTGGCGCATCCGTTCATCGAGCACGAGCGTACAAATTATGATAATGGATTATTATCGAAGATGATTATTAATATTAATGCAAAAGATCATATGGTTGAAGGAATCGAGGAAATGTTCGAAAAGAATCAAGATCGACTAAAGTGGTTAATGGACGAGGTGAGGCTAGAAAAAGACAACAAAATAAATGGGCGGATGGTAGAGATTATGTGGTGGGAGTTCAACGAGAATCACTTCCAATTGAAGCCAAAAGAGGAAGAAATAGATTGGTCAAAGAAAAGGGAGGGAACCATCATTAAAGAGGAAGAGCAAGAAGGAAGAATTGATGAAGACAAAGTGCTGAGTACGTTGAGAGAAAGCTTAAACAATGTGATTGCTCAGTTTGGTATGTTTCTTAAACGAGAGTTGGAAATGACCAAGGAAATAGAGAGGTTGAAAAGGGAGTTGGGGGCTGAGAGGAAGAGAAGCTTTGAGTTTGAGTTGGTAATGAGGAGGGAAATACAGAGGGTCGAAGCCGAGTTGGGCGCCGAGAAGGACAGAAACTTTCACTTGACCTTAGGTTATCGCTATTCTAAACCTGAAAATACTTACTAGCTTAGCTAGCTATCTCTTACTAACCGTCGTTGTGTTCTTCACAACTAGAAAGAGATATAAGGCAGAAGAAGGGGGATAATTTTTCTTTTTTTTTTTTTTTCAAATAAAGAAATAACACATAGTTTTAATCTTCGTCTCCAGGAGGTTCTTACTGATTGGTGAGTAGTTAAGTATTTTTAATCTTCCAAACATACACCAAAACAATAATTCTAAACATTATTTAACTAAAGATTTCTCAATATTCTCATATAAGTAAGTAGTGTTCACTGTTAAAAGATAAAATTATTTTAATTAGTACATTTTGTATTATTTACTTAATTACTATACAAAATACTCCTCGTTATTAATCACTCTCTTTTAAATTAATTATAAATTATGATTAAATCACTTTAGCTAATAACACTTATTGTAAATTTACTTTTAAATATGTCTTTAGTCTAACATTACTCTCAAATATGTCCTTTAATTACTAATTATAAAAAGTTGTCCTGTCATTTTATCGTCCTTGCTAATTCGGACAATTTTGTTGTAATAATCAGCTGCTGAGTCTTTAACTTCAGTCTTCTCTCGTGAAACACTAATAAATTTGTGACTAATTAAAGGCATGTTTAATTTGGAGTGACTTTAGTATATAAGGTATATTCAAGAGTGACTTAAGTGTTTTTAACTGAAGTGATTTAGCTATAATTAATTTTAGAAAAAAATCAATTTATACCCTAAATTACCTTTGGATGTTGTATCACTTAAAACTCCAAACTAATAATTGTATCAATTAAATTTTTATAAGTAAATTATCAATTTAGACCCTGCATTAGAATTTCGTTTTAAAACTGTGAATACATAACTTTCACACATGTACAAGATTTCTTTAATAGCATAAATTAATGTTGGAACCAAATACACAGTAGCAATTTTTCATTAATATGAGCAGTTTTTCTATCTTCTCGTCTTTCTCTATTTTTCTCCACTTACTCTTTGTTAAGATTTTGTGAGAAAAATAATTTTAGTTCAGTGATTTTGAGTTGATTTTAAATAAAATCAAGTGAAAATATAGTTATAAATCACTAACGGGGTCTAAATTCTTTCACTTGTGAATGTTCATGGTTTATATTGATACAATTATTAATTTAAGGTTTTAATTGATATAATTTCAAAAATTAAGGAGTATAAATGGATTTTTTTTCTTAATTTTATAAAAATAATTTATTAATAAATCATTTTCATATCTCGTGGTTTAGCTAAAAGATGTTTTTGAATTATTTTTATTTTCAAAAGTAATTTTAGAATTATCAAAATACTAAAAATGACATTTTATTTTAGAGAAAAAAAAGTAAAGAGAAAAATGAGAGAGTTATAGAAAATTTTAAGAGAAAAAATTAGAGAGGGAAACGAAAGCGAGAGACAATTTCTAAAGAAGGAAAAAAATAGAAATAAAATATACATAGAGAGAGAGAGCGAAAAATTGAAAGAGAAATTAAAGGAAAAACTTGAGAGGAGAAGAAATAACGTTTTTTATTTTTTTTTCTTTTTGAAAACAGAAGAAGAAATAACGTTAGACATATATAAGAAATATTTTAGAGTGAAAAAAAGTTCTAAGAGGAAGACAATAAGAAAAGTATCTCAAAATATAATATTCACCTCACACTTAATTATGGTGGGTGTCCTTGTATTTATAATAAAGGATTACAACAATAAGTGGTTACAACCAAAACACAACTAAATTAAAAGTAAATCAGAACTAAATTACAACTAAATAACAATTTATACTAAACAAAAGGAAATGACGTGGTGACTCCTTATCATCCCCCCTCAAATTGATGGAGTATAGCACATGAGTTTGGAAGCTAGTGAGGAAAAATGATCCAACGACAAGGGTTTAGTGAATAAATCAGCTAGTTGAGACTCAGTAGGAACGAATTGAAGACAAAGATCCTTACATACAACCTTCTCTCGAACAAAGTGAAAGTCGATTTCAATATGTTTTGTGCGAGCATGAAAAACCGGATTGGAGGCAAGTAGAATAGAAGACTTGTTGTCACAGTACATTGTAGGGGCAGAAGCCAGAAAAATATACAAATCCTTACAAAGTTGACAAAGCCAGACTAATTTAGCTGCCGTTGATGCCAAAGCACGATACTCAGCTTCGGTAGAAGATTGAGAAACAGTGGATTGCTTCTTCGCACCCCAAGAAATTGGACTAGAGCCAAGACAAATTACAAAACCAGTAGTAGAACGTCGATCACTATGATCACCAGCCCAATCAGAATCAGAGAAAACACGAAGAGCAAGTGACCCTTTTGTGAAGTGTAAACCAGAAGAAAGTGTACCACGAATGTAGCGCATAATACGCTTAAGAGCTAAAAAGTGAGATTGCAATGGTTGATGCATAAACTGGCAAACTCGACTCACAACATAAGAAATATCCGGTCAAGTAAATGTAAGATATTGAAGTGCACCGGTCATTTGTCGAAACAATCGAGATTCATCTGAAGAACATGCAGTGGAAGTAGTTGTAGACTCCTTAAAGGCACAAGGAGATTTGCAAGGTTTGGCATACAAAAGGCCAAACTTTTTCAAAACATCAATGGCATATTTGGACTGAGTAAGTAGAAGACCGTTGCTTGTAGGAGTCAGTTCCAAGCCAAGAAAATATCGAAGAGAGCCAAGATCAGTCATTTCAAAATGAGCTTGCAGCTTTAGAACAAACATGTCAACATAAGAAGGATCATTGCCTGTGAGAAGTATATCATCAACATATAGTAACAAATATGTAATAGATCCACCAACCCGACGAACAAATAGAGAGGGATCAGCTGGAGATGATATAAAATCAAACATAGAGACAATGTGAGATGTGAAACACTCAAACCATGCCCGAGGCGCCTGCTTAAGGCCATAGAGAGATTTATGGAGGCGACAAACATAATCAGGATTAGTGGAATCAATAAATCTAGAAGGTTGAGCCATATATACCTCTTCAGAAAGATAACCATGCAGGAAAGCATTTTTAACATCCAGTTGGCACAATGACCACCCAAAATTAATAGATAAAGCCAATACAAGACGTACTGTAGCCTTTTTTACGACTGGGCTAAATGTCTCCTCATAATCAAGGCCATGCTCCTGATGAAAACCTTTGGCTACAAGACGAGTCTTATAGTGAGCAACTGAACCATCCTGATTTCGCTTAATTCGAAAAATCCATTTGCATCCAACAACGTTCTTACTAGTGGGCAAAGGTACCAAAGACCAAGTTTGTTGGCGTTGAAGAGCATCAAATTCTTCAGTCATAGCGAGTCTCCATTCAACATGTTTTCGTTCAATAAAGGAAGATGGCTAAGTAATAAGTAAAGAGGAAGGAGAGAGTGAAGCAACATATGCTTTTGGCTTGTATATCCTGGACTTAGAGCGAGTCTGCATGGAATGGCGATTAGCAATACCAGTGGATAGTGATGATGAAGAGGCACCATGAATCAGTAATGAGCAATCTTTCAAGGCCAAAGGGGCAACAGTAGTGGGCATGATCGAAAGAGAGCTTGACTGAGCAGTAGGGTGGGCAGAAGAAAGGAGTTGTTCATTTGGCAGGTTTATGGGTTGGGTCGAAGAAAGGGATTGGTTTGACTCTGCGGTAGCACCGACCGAAACACATGGTTGAAGTGGTTCAGGTGGAATGGTCTGGTTGGCAGTAGAAAAAGCTCATGTATCGGGTTGAGCCGAAGAAGTAGGTGAAGTGGAGTGGGTTGAACAAAGTGGGTCCATTTGAATGGGCTCATGGACAGGCAATGAAGAGGGCTGAATTGAGTTGTGGGTTGTTGGTACAGTAGTAGGAAAAGGAAAATATGTGAATATGGGAAGGGAAGAGGGTGAAGGAATAGTAGAAGTTTGAATTTAAAAGAGCAAAAGGGAATAAGATTTCATAAAAAATTACATGTCTAGAGATGAAATTTTTTTTAGATTTTGGCTCAAAGCAAACGTAACCCTTGTAATCTAAAGGATTGCCAAGAAAAATCATTGAGTTGTTCGAGGTTCAAGTTTATGATTATTATAAGGCCGCAAGAGATGATAACATGCACATCCAAAAACACGAAGATGATCATAATCAAGTTTAGAATGAAATAGTAATTCGAAAGGAGTTGAAAATTTGAGACTTAGGGAGGGCATCCTATTTATGAGAAAAACAGTGGTGGAAAAAGCATAATACCAAAATTTTAAAGGCACTGAAGATTTAGACAAAAGAGAAAGTGCAGTCTCAATAATGTGGCGATGCTTACGCTCTGCTACACCATTTTGTTCAGGGGTATAGGGACATGACTTTTGATGAAAAACACCTTTAGGATCAAAGAAAGAGGAAAGAGAGCAATTGACAAATTCACCACCTCCATCACTACGAAAAACTGTGATACGACTATCCAATAAATTTTCAACATAAGGTTTAAATTTAACAATAACAGAGCGTGCATTAGATTTACTAGTCAATGGAAAAAATCCATGTATAACGAGACATATCATCAATAAAGGAAATATAATATCTATACCCATTAATAGAAACAACAGGAGCTGGTCCCCAAAGATCACTATGAACAAGCTCTAAAGGTTTAACAGAAACATGATGAGATAATGAAAAAGGCAATTTAGACATTTTGCCATGCAAACAATGGGAGCAAACACAAGAGTCAACAGAAGAATTTAAAGAGACACTAGAGTTTTTACAAATGTAATTTAAAATTCGATTACTAGGGTGCCCTAGGCGATTATGCCACAGAAGGTGAGACACCTTAGCTCCTAGATGTGCAAAAAATCCATCTCTTGTGCCCATTTTATTTGGAAGAGGGTAAAAGTCGTTCTGGGATGGTCCTGTGTAAAGGACTAGACTTGATTTTCTGTCAACAATAGAGAAAGAGTTAGTATTGAAAAAAAAAGAGCAATCATTATCAACACAAAACTGATGGACAGAGAGTAAATTGGTCTTAATGGAAGGAACACAAAGGACATTTTTAAGAGTAAAAGACTTGGCTGGAGTAACGATCATGCCTGAGCCGTAGTGGGTGGCATTGAGAGTTTGTCCATTACTAACCATGATGCCTTCCTCACCATTGTATGAATTTGCCACCGTGAGATTTGCTAAATCAGAAGTTAAGTGAGCATTACAACCACTGTCAGAAAGCCAAACAACATTAGATTCAGCAACCATGGCAGCTAATTGAGGTGGAGGGTGACGACCTTGGAAGAAGTAGTTCATTCGATTATAACAGTCCAAAGCATTGTGACCAAACTTTTGACAAATTTGACACACAACTTTATTAGTAGAGGCAAAATCACCATTACTAGATGATGTGTTTGAAGACTGACCTGTGGTGGGTGAAATATTGAAAGTTCTGCTATTACCACGTCCAGTGGATGTTTTATAATTGTTGCCACGTCCACGGCCAAGATACCGGCCACCTCTTTCTCGATTATTATGATTTCCACGATTGAAAGATCGAGAATTAGTAAACAAAGCAGTTGGCTGAGAAAATGGATTGAGAGGTTTGTGTTGAGCAATAATGGCAGACTCCTCTGCCTTCAATAAAACATGAAGTTCTTCAAGAGAAATAGTAGTTGATCGAGTGCGAGGAGAGGTACGAAATGCATTGTAATCAGCTGGAAGACCATTAAAAGTATAAATCATAACATCTTCATCATCAATGTGAACTGATACAGGTGCAAGTTTATCTTGAATGGCTTTAATTCTCTGAATATAATCATCAACAGACTCAGAGCTCTTCTTTGAAATTCTTTGTAATTCATACTTTAAATCAATAATGCTTGTCCGGGTTAAAGAGGCAAAGCATTTCTCAAGCGACTCCCAAACCTGCTGTGAACTGGTGCAACCGACGACAAAAGATAAGGCCATCTGAGACAAGGTTGCGTTGATCAATGTAGTGAGAGCATGACCTTGAGCATGCCATAACACAAACTTAGGATTTGATAGCTTATTTTCATTTTCTTCAAGAAATTCGGTTGGACAAGGGAAAGATCCGTCAACAAAATCGAAGAGTGCTAGTCCTCGAGCAAGGTAAAACTAAACAATCTTATGACTAATTAGTTTCATATCAATGACTCTAATCTCAATGCTTTAGGGAACAAAACATTTGCAAAGGAAGAAAACAATCAAACACATTCAATCAATGAGGATTTTAAAACTAATCCCTTCATCCCTTATGTGTGTGTGTGTGTATAGCTTTCCCTTATCTAAGTTTTTATAAGCCCGAGAAGGTTTTATTCGATCCTCAACTCGTTTTCCCCCTACTTCTGACTTTAAGACCAATTCTCAAGCTTCCCTACACTCAAAAGGATAACACGAAATTAAGGTGCCCTGGGGTAGGCCTCCCCCAAACTTAGATTTTTGCTTATTTTGATGAGCACTAGCTTTCACACATCCACTGTAGGGACCCTTATCCAGAGCACTTGCTCGATGGATGGCCTAACTGATCACAGTAGAGGTAGCTCTTTTTGCCCTTAGAATTTTAAATACATGCAACCATTTTTTTTTCTTTACTCGAGTTTTCATTTTATCATAGTAATAAAGGCAAATAAAACATACAATTACTCCTAAGTTTCACGTTACTCAACATCATGCAAGTAGACTCTTAAACTAGTTCCTAAAATCTTTCGAGGTGACAACAAGAATCTAGACCAAATAACCCAATCTTAAGCCTTCAAAACCATGGACAAGAGGGCTAAGTGCTCAAAAAGTATAAGGGAATCCAAAGAAATGTTTTTTTAAATAGGCTTAAATCAAGCATTGCATCTTCAAGTTTCAACCATTTCAAATGGAATTTATCTAAAACACCTCCTAGATTGTCATAATCACCTAATATGCAACTAACTCATCATGCAATTTAAGCTCAATTTAACTCTCACTGCTCAACATGCTCGTGAATAACCCTAAACATGCAAATCTAACGTTCTCCACCCCCAACCTTAATTGATACATTGTCCCCAATGTATCGTTAAACAGAGTTACACAAACAAAAAGCAAGAGGATCAGAGAAACTCCCCTAGTTTTTGGATGGCTTGTAGGTGGTGGTGCATCTTTATCCTCAATTTCTCCTCTCAAGTGCAACACTTACAAAAGAAAAAAAAAACAAAACAAACTACAAAAAGGAAATAAATAACTGAAAATAAAACAAATAAAATAATTAAAGCACTTGGGTTACCTCCCAAGAAGCGCAAATTTTTAACGTCGTTATGCTCGACAGGGTTCGTAAGTGTCAGGGCACATAAAATTCTTCTACTTTCTTCGGTCCCTTCTTGCTTGAATCAATGTAACCTTCCAAGTTTAGAAGGCTTTCCTGCTTCTTTAGGGTACCAGACAGATCATTATTTTTGTTATTTTTTATATAAGGAATGAAAGGAAAAAAAGTAAGACTCAACTGACTCAAAAGAAATAAAAGACTTTGAGGACTCATGAGAGTAAGGAAAAGACAATTCTGTTGGGATTTATGCCCTAAAGCCTCGTAATTAATAATTTATTTAATAATTAATAATTATTTTAATTATTTTATTTGAAATATAATATTATCCATTATATGAAAAATCCAAGGTTATTAGTGTAATCTTGAACAGTATGTGGTTGACATACGAGAGGATCATGTTCAAGACATAACCTAAAGGGTCATAGTATATGGATAAGGTTGGGTGCCTTATCCTGGTAACACTATTGATACGACCCATTTTGTAATAGTTACAAATGATTTGATCCAAATAATTCATGTGGAGACATGTGAGTGGGGGTATCTTATACAATGAGTTTGTATAAGACAAGACCACGAAATATTTAATCTCTCTTTATAAATCCGTTAATTGAGAAGATTAATATTTCATCAGGATGATCATATGCGACTCGATCTTAATCCTGAGTGAGTTATGAACTTCTGCCTGTGAGGGCTTATCCTTTAATTTGCATGGGTGAGAGTGACTTTTGTAGCCGATTCAATATGCCTACCATTTTGGGGACTTGACCAAATAGGGAGCTAGGAACATAATCTTACAAGATGGAATTCACTCCTTCCCATATAGGGTAAGTAGATGAGTAGTTCCCTTAAATGCTGATTTCGAGACTTGAACAATGGGGCCCCACCCTCTCATTGGCTCGAGAGGGACTTAGTTTATAATTATATTATAAACAAATTGTTCATTAGAGGATCAGTGGTACTTAAGGTGTAAGATGTAATTATAGGGGTAAAACGAACTTTTGACCCAGCTGTAATTATGAACAACTCGTGAAGGATCGACTTGCATGTAGTGATTATATCAATGGACACAACTTGTCCTACAGTGCATAAGAGTGCAACTTTAGGTCTATAGTGGAGTGACCCTAGAGTTAATGAATGAAAATTGATTAATTAAAGAGTTTAATTAATTAATTTTGTATCATTGGAGCTTATAATCTGTAGGTCCATAAGGTCCCCTTGCTAGCTCATAGTAACACTAAAAGATCAATTTAGTTGAAAGAAAATTTTGAAATGTTCAAATTAATATTAATTTGAAGTGTTCAAATTAATATTAATTTGAAGTGTTCAAATTAATATTAATTTGAAGTGTTCAAATTAATATTTAATATAAAAGAGGAAAATATATTTATTGTATTTAATACATTAAATATTAAAAGTTGAAATGTTCAAATTTAATATTTAATTTGAAGTGTTCAAATTAATATTTAATATATTAGATATATTAAATATAAAAGAGAAAAATATATTTATTGTATTTGATACATTAAATATTGAAATAATTAATGTATATTTGATATATTAAATAAAAGATATTTATAGAATTTGAATAAGATTCAAATAAATAAATATTGTAGGAGATTTGAATGAGATTCAAATAAATACAATATATATTTTAATATATTAGATATTAAAATATAATATTTTAATTATCGCAAAGATTTTTCCTTGGTCACTATAAATAGGACCCTTGGGTTGAGCCATTCTGTACAACACACATCTCCTCAATGGAGAGAATTAGAGAATTCTCTCTAGACCTCTTCCTCTCCAATCCCTTGGAGATTTTCTTTCAAGAGGCTCCCACAAGCCTTGGTCTTGTGTTCGAGTCATAGCCAGGAAGACTTTGTGGAAAAGATAAAGATCCGCCAGAATATTCTCCATAATATTATTTTCAAGGTATTTATTGCTTAACCTTTGTATTTTAGTTTAATTCTAAATAAATCAAAGACGATTCATATGCTTCCGCTGTGGGTTTAATTTGATTATTCCCTTCAAATTCAACATTAAAAGAAATGCAAGGGAATAGAACAGGTGAAGGCTTTTCAGCCTCCAACTCTATCACTTGAACCTCCTCTTCGGGTGTAAGCTCAGACTCCTCCTTAACCTCACAAATTACCTGTTCTTGGCATGGCGCGAAATTCACAACCTCTTCGTCACTGTCTATGTCGATCTCCTCATAAATTCTTACTTCAGTGGTGTCAAAAGAGTGTTGCTCTTGTAGACTCTCCAGTCTTCTCACGGAATCAGCCAACTGGGTAATTTGGTCACCCAGACTTTGCATTCCAGCGTGAGTCTCCTCTTGAAATTGGAGATTTTCCTTTTGAAATTGGAGATTTTCCTGCTGAAACTAAAGAGTATTATTAGCAATTTGGTAAACTATGGCCTCTAAAGACGTACCTGAGTCTAAAGTTTGAAAGTATTGACTCGGCTACTCCTCCTGGTATCCATAGCTAAAGCTAGATCGATCTCATTTAAGATAGGGACTGTAAAGCTCAAAGTTCATTTGATGACCAGGAAATTCTTCCAAAGTGTAAGCATTTGGCACAAAGTTCCATTGCAGCTGAGAGCATGCTTTGGTGGGGTGTCCTTGCAACGAGCATAATCTACATGTCTCCACTGCTTGAAGCATCCCTACAGCCACTTGAAGAACAACAGAGGTTAATTCAGAAATTTGAGTTTTGAGCTCACTAACCTCATCAACATACAGGGCAGCTACACCATTTGTCCAGTAGTGCTGAGAATAATCTGCCATTTAAAGAACAGATAAAAAAAAAACAAAAATACAAAAGATTTTTTTTTTAGAGCAAATTTAACAAAGAGAAACTAATAGTGGTTCCCCGGCAACGGCGCCAAATTTGATGCGAGCTTGTTGAGGGCTCGTCAAATTACAATTTATAAACCGATCCTAAGCTACTTGTAGCATTGAGTGGACCGGGTCGATCTCAGAGAACCAAATATCAATTTTTCAAATTAAATTTGCAAAGGAGAAAACAAATAAAAGGGGGGATTTTTTGTTTTTCTAAATAAAATAAAACATAAGATAAAAATAAAGATAGGTCAAATCTTACCAAGTTCCAATTCAAAGGCACGGTTTTATCCAATTGCAAAATTGATCATAGGCACACAAAACGTTTAACTTAATCATACAAGCACTTAGTCAACTTATAAGGAAACCCCAAAAGTAACAAATTCCCTAAATTCATTAACTCTAACGAACGTCAAGTTAACGCTAATTACCTAAACAATTTTGACGAAACCGCTCCAAATTATTTAGATAAAGGCATTACGAACCTTGGAACGACCAAGACAACTAATCAAGTAAAACAACTTTCACCTAATTAAGAAGCTTATTTAATTCATAGAATTAAACATGCAAGCCATGCAATATGGAAACCCATAAAACATACACATGTGATAATCCTAATGCTACCGGTTCATTCAACATGACAATTATGGATCATGATCATGATTAGCAATAAAATATGTAGAGTGATTAAGGTGTCAATTTAATCAAAATACATACTTATAAAATTTACACGGGAATTAAAGAATACTTGCAATTGAAAGAAAACTAAGTTAAGGTTCAAGCCTCACAACATTGCAATTGGTTGCAGTTGACCTCTGAACTTGAAAACGTGGAGTTTAGCCAAGCATCGTGATAGTATATCTCCCGTTAAACATGGTTCGATTTGCCCCAATAAAAGTGTAAAAATAGAAAGAGAAAAGCTCTCAAAAGCTCTCACTAAAAGTCTAAGAAAAGGAGGCAAAAGTCCCAACCCTAGAGTGAAAAAATGCTATAAATAAGGTTGGGGCAGCGTCGAGACGCCAAGAGTGGCGTTGAGACGCTGCTCTAGCAAAAAAGGAAAGAAAAATCGCTTGTTCGTGTGGCATTGAGCGGTGTTGAGCATGGCGTCGAGACGCTACTGGCATTGAGCAAGCCAAACCATAGCGTCGAGCGGCGTTGAGCAAAGACAGAATCTTAGCATTGAGCGGCGTCGAGCATGGCGTTGAGACGCTACTGGCGTTGAGAAGCTGCTCCCTGGACAGATTTAGTAATTTTGCTCTAACTTTTTGCTCAGGTGTCTGAATGGCCTCTGGTTTGGCTCGTTTGAACCGTTATTTGACATAGAGTCTCCAAACATGCCTTTTTCTCGAGTCCCTACAAAATAAACATGAAAACACATAAAAAATATCCAACTAACAAGAATTAAGTGTGATTAAATAAAACTTTATATGTCCTATCAAAGAGATAATGGGCCTTTAAAATGGACGTTATCTGAAAACGCCATAGCACATAGTTCGTCGAATCAAAACGAACAGAGACGATAGTAAAAATATGTGTTAATAGAAAAATAGGGGAATGAGGATTTTCTTATCTGCTTGTGGAAACTCCATTGAAAGATGAAAAGGAGCTTAATTCGAAGGTTGAAGATGAAAACCTCAAGAAAAATATTTAAAAAAAAAAAAAGAATAGGGCCTGCAAGACTTTAATGAGGTGAGAAAAAATGGTGAAGTCTTTTCTCCAAAAATGTCAAGACAATCTTTAAAAGAATGGAGAATATCACACAAAATAAGAAAAAAAGGATCTAGGGGCGTGTGTCTGTCCAATGAAGCTCTGATACCAAGAAAAGTATCTCAAAATATAATATTCAACTCACACTTAATTATGGTGGGTGTCCTTGTATTTATAATAAAGGATTACAACAATAAGTGGTTACAACCAAAACACAACTAAATTAAAAGTAAATCATAACTAAATTACAACTAAATAACAATTTATACTAAACAAAAGGAAATGACGTGGTGACTCCTTATCACAATAATTTTGAAGAGAAACAACATGATAATTTCAGAGAGGTAGATAATTCTAAAAGAGAGAAAAAGAAATTTTCGAGAGAAAAATGTTAGAAAGAAAGAGGGAGAGAAAGTTAGAGAGAAAATAGGAAAACTTACCTGTTTAGTCCTTGAGTTTTTAGTTCATAGATGCATTCTGGTCGCTGAGAAGCCTATGGTCAGAATCAAGTGAAATGAAGAGGGGGTGGGGGTACAAGTGAGTGAGAGGAGAGAGGGAAAGGAGGAGTGGGGGTTTGAGGTGAGTGAAAGAGAGAAAGGTTTTTGTTATTATTATTTTTTTTACTTTTTATTTTTATATGTCAGCATTAAAAATGATAAAATAATTATTACTCGATTAATGTAGCAAATAGAAAAAGTAATGTGAGGCCTTTTAAATCTATTTCTCAAAATTTAGGGACTAAAAAAGTATATTTTAAAAAATCAAGAATCAAACACTCTTATGATTCGAAACACTTAGGGGTTAAAAAAGTAATTTTCCTGAGAAAATATAAAGTTAGAAAGATATTGAAAAAAATTAGAGAGGAAAAATTTAAGAGAGAGAAAAATTAGAGAAATTTAAAAGAGAGAAAAATTAGAGATAAATAAAGCTAGAGAGATGAACATAAAATATTATAAAGAAAAAAAAACTTTCTCAAAATTCTAAAGTGAAATAGAAGGAAATTTTTAGAATCTAAAATAATAGTCATTTTTTAAATCAATTTGTTCCCATAATAATCACTTAACCCAAAATCACCTTGGCTTCCAAATGATTAAAAGGGAATCAGTTTTAAGGTGATTTCAAAACATGTTTGAGATTGATTTTTAGCACAAGTAATTTAATTATAAGTGATTGTGTAAATAATGTTTAACAATAAATCATTTTAATGTTATTTTCACACCTTGAAAAGTGATTTTGTTATAATTAAAAGTGTTTTTGAATGATTAATGTTTTCATGCAATGGTAAATTATATAAAGGTGAAAAACAAGGATTTCACCAACCTGAGATCGACAACAAATAGAAGACGATAAAGAAAGTAGACTAAGAGAACCAACTTAAATTACTAACAAGAGCAATAAAATAAGACAAGAACTACTAGAAAATGTTGTTACATTTTAATATTTACTATTAATTTTAGAGAAGTTTTATCTTTTTAAATGAGAGAGTTTTATATAATAAAGAGAAGGAAGTTTTTGGTTCTTTATTTGAAGAGAGGTTAAAAGTTTTACAATTCAATTACTTAATTTTGTATTAAATTCTTAGATCTAAAATTCTCCTATAAATACCTATCTCACAAACACTTTCAACACAACATTTTCCAAACTTCTTTTCTTTCTACTATCTCATATTTCTCTACTTTGCTCTTTTAAGAGCAATTGAACAAAAGAGGGGTGTTCTTTGTTGTGGAGCCTTGAGCTCAACCTCATAGTGCAGAGTGGTTTGAGCTACACAACGTTTCAGTTGGGTTGTTGTATCCTGGAGGGAACAGGCTAGAGAATAACTGTTGCATCGGTGGTTGACAAATAAATATACACCGCGAGGGCTTAAATCTCCTTAAAGAGAGCGAGATACCCGCCTCAACCTAATTGTTTACGTGTTTGTTTCTCAATATTTATCTCAATATTTACTCCATTTTCCTTTGTTATTTGTAATTTTCCCCATCAATTTTAAGGAGATTCACCATGGAGTCTACAATTGAGAAGTCTAATGAGAATGTTGGAGATCTCAACAAGCCTTTTCGATTTAAAGGAGCACACTTTAAGAGATGGAAGGGAAAAGTGTTGTTCTACCTTAATCTTCTCAAAGTGGCTTATGTCCTCATAGAAAAAAAACCCAAAGAAGATTGATACTGAAAACATGGGCATTGAAGAGTTCATTGAATACCAAGAGAAAATTGATAAGTATGAGAAAGATGAGTACAAATGTAGGTACTATCTTTTAAATTGTCTTGCTAATCATTTTTATGTTTATTATGATATTACTTTCACATCAGTCAAGAAAATATGGAAAGCTTTGCATAATAAATATGATACTAAAGAAGCAGGTGCGAAAAAATATGTAGCAAGTCGCTTCTTTCGCTTCCAAATGGTAGATGGAAAAGCTGTAGTAGAGCAAGCACAAGACTTTCAGATGATAGTAGCTGAATTAACATCTGAATGAATTAAGATTGGAGACAATCTTATTGTTGCCGGCATAATTGACAAGCTTCCACCATCATGGAGAGAATTTCAGAAAAATATGCGTCATAAGCAAAAAGAAATTTCTCTAGAAGTGCTAATTACTCGCATTCATGTGGAGGAAGAAGCAAGAGGGTAAGATGCATTGATTCAAGAAGACAATGAAAATTCCACCAAGGTAAATCTAATCTCTTCTAATGATAGTTTACCTAAGGGTCAGATTCCTAAAACTAGTCATTTAAAGCCAAAGAAGAGTTATATGAAAAAGAATAATAAACCTCATAAGAAAAATCCAAGCCAAGTGAATAATAATCAAGTATATTCTCAACACTCAAAAGCAGTTTGCTTTGTTTGTGGCAAAAGTGGGCATATTGCTCGAATTTACAAATTTCGGAAACATGAACCTGTACCTCAGGCTAATGTTACCAAAGAACCATTTGTGGCTATGATAACTAATATTTATATGGTTCAAAGTGTTGAAGGATGGTGGGCTAATTCTGGAGCCAATAGACATGTTTGTTATGACAAAGATTGATTCAAAGTTTATACTCCTTTTAAGGAGCCTAAAACAATAATGTTTGGTGATTCCCATACTACCCAAATTATGGGAACTGGTAAGGTTGAATTAAAATTGACCTCTGGAAGGGTTCTAATTTTGATAGATGTGCTTTATACACCCTCCATGAGGAAGAATTTAATGTCGAGTTATCTTCTTAATAAGGTTGGCTTTAAACAAACTATGAAATCTGATCAATATGTGATAACAAAAAAGGGAATTTTTGTTGGAAAAGGTTATGCTTGTGATGGAATGTTCAAATTGAACATTGAGAATATTAATAAAGCATCTACCAGTTCGGTTTATATGCTCTCTTCTTTAAATTTTTGGCATGCTCATTTGTGTCACATAAATTGTAAATATGTGGGGGTGATGAGCAGTCTTGGATTAATTCCTAGTTTAAAAAATGATTTTGAGAAATGTGAAATATGCAGTAAAACTAAAATTACAAAAGGATCTCATAAAAGTATTGAAAGAAATACCGAATTACTAGAGTTAATTCATACAGACTTGTGTGAATTTGAAGGAATTTTAACTAAAGGAGGAAATATATATTTTATCACTTTTATTGATGATTTTTCAAAATATACTCATGTATATTTATTGAAAAATAAAAGTGATGCTTTTAAGAATTTTAAAAAATTTCTCCTCGAAGTTGAAAATCAATTCGGTAGATAGATTAAAAGAATTAGAAGTGATAGAGGTCAAGAATATGAATCATTTGAATTCAATTCATATGTTGAATCATTGGGAATAATTCATTAGACTACTCCACCATATTTACCTGCTTCTAATGGAGTAGCTGAGAGAAAAAATAGAACCTTAATCGGTTTGACTAATGTTATGTTATTAGCTAGAATCAGGTGCATCTTTTAATCTTTGGGGTAAAGCGGTTTTGACTACTTGTCATGTGTTAAATAGAGTGCCACATAAAAAGACAAAAATTACACTTTTTCAGTTGTGGAAAGGGTATAAGCCAAATTTGGGATATTTAAGAGTTTGGGGATGTTTATTGTGAGGCTAACAGATCCAAAAAGACCTAAATTTTGTATTTTTCTTGGATATGCAGTTCATAATACAGCCTATAGATTTCTTGACATTGAACATAATGTGATTTTTGAATTAAGTGATGCAATTTTTCATGAAGAAAATTTTCCTTTCAATTCAAGAAATAGTGGGGGTCAAAGTTGTGAACAAGCTTCCTATAAGTTTGGCTCTTCTACTCCTAGTGATAATAATGAAAACAACTCTCCAGTTGAATTAAGGAGGAGTAAAAGAGCTAGAACTGTAAAAGATTTTGTCCTGATTTTTATGTTTATAACATTCAAGAAACACCAATTTCTTTGCAAGAAGCTTTGTCATCTCCATATGCAATTTTCTGGAAAAAGACTGTGAATGATGAAATAGAATCACTAATTTCTAATACAACTTGGAAATTAGTTGATTTGCCACCAAGTTGTAAAACTATAGGGTGTAAATGGGTCCTGAGAAAAAAGCTGAAACGAGATGGTAGTATAGACAAGTATAAAGCTAGACTTGTCGCAAAAGGTTTTAAACAAAAAGAAGACTTAGACTTCTTTGATACCTTTTCTCCGATTACGAGAATCACATCCATTAGATTGCTAATTGCAATTGCTGCAATTTTTGGTATGAGTATTCATCAAATGGATGTGAAAACAGCTTTTCTAAATGGTGATTTAGAATAAGAGATTTATATGGACCAACCTGAAGGTTTTATAGAACCTGGGCAAGAGAAGAAAATGTGTAAGCTTACTAAATCCTTATATGGCTTAAAACAAGCCCCAAAGCAGTGGCATGAGAAATTTGATTCTTGCATGCTAAATAATGGTTATAAACCAAATGAATGTGATAAATGCATCTATTATAAATCATGGGAAGATTCACATGTTATTATTAGCCTATATGTTGATGATTTATTGATCTTTGGCTCAAATATTTTTGTTATAAATGAAACAAAAAATTTATTGAGAAGCCATTTTGACATGAAAGATCTGGGTGAGGCTAATTTTATTATGGGTATGAAAATAACAAAAACCTCATATGGATTTTTCCTTGACCAATCACATTATATTGAGAAAATACTAAAAAAATACAATTGTTTTGATTGTAAACATGTGTCTACTCCATTTGATTCAAGTGTTCACTTGTTTCCCATTGAAAATAAAAGTGATGTAATTAATCAAAAGGAGTATGCTAGCTTGATTGGTAGCCTACGGTATGCAACAGATTGCACTAGACCTAACATTGCATATGCAGTAGGAGTTCTTAGCAGGTTTACGAGTAAGCCAGGTAAAGAACATTGGCATGCCATAGATCGTGTTATGAAATATTTATTGGGAACAAAAACTGTGGCTTACTTTATAAAAAATATCCTATTGTTGTTGAAGGATTTTATGATGCTGACTGGAATACATTGTCAGGTGATTCTTTATCTACTACATGGTATATTTTTACCTTGGGAGGTTGTGCTATTTGTTGGAAATCTAAAAAACAAACAATTACTGTCAACTCTACTATGGAAGCAGAGCTTATTGCTTTAGCTTCAGCAAGCGAGGAAGCAAGTTGGCTAAGAGATTTATTATATGAAATTCCAATGTAGGAGAAACCAATACCTCCTATTTTGATAAATTGTGATAGCACAGCCACAATTGGTAGAGTAAAAAACCTTTTTATAACGGTAAATCCAGACCTATAAGAAAAAAACACAGTACTGTGAGATCCTATTTGAGTAATGGGATTATTAATGTGAATTACATTAAATCTTGTGATAATCTTGCAGATCCATTAACAAAGGCCTTGAATAGAGAAAATGTTTGGAATACATCGAGGGGTATGGGGTTGAAGCCCTTATAATTGTCATGAGCCATATATAAGGATACCCACCTAGTGATCAGAGATCCTGAGAACTAGGTTCAAAGGGAAAAACGAATTATAAGGTGGCCGTAAATATGCACTATCTTTATATAGTGATCCATCCCTATGATGTGAGTGCATTTATCCTATAACGTAGTAGAGGGTTGAGTTTTTCAATAAACTCTTAATAAAATTTGTAGCTCTTATGAGTGGGGTGTCGTTGTTATAGGAGCAACCCTTGACAAATTTTACCTATATGAGTGTGAGAGTGGGGCCCCTCTCTATGAGGATATGGGGCTTATTCTCAAATACACTCATGAAATTCTGGGATCAGCACAAGGCCAAAATGTGCTAACCAATAAAGCTCATGTCAACACCTGGATAATTATGTGTGGATAATAGTTCTCTATTTCCCCTTAAGTGTTAGAGTTCAAGTCATAGACCACTACTAACGCTCGAGTAGAGATTATTATTTCACTAGTAAAGGTTCAATGCAGAGTCACACCTTTATGATGCATAATTATATTTCTTTTGGTCAATTGATTTTGATTATTTTAAATATTAAAATTAGTGGGGGAATGTTGTTACATTTTAATATTTACTATTAATTTTAGAGAAGTTTTATCTTTTTAAATGAGAGAGTTTCATATAATAAAGAGAATGAAGTTTTTGGTTCTTTATTTGAAGAGAGGTTAAAAGTTTTACAATTCAATTACTTAATTTTGTATTAAATTCTTAGATATAAAATTTTCCTATAAATACCTCTCTCACAAACACTTTCAACACACAACATTTTCCAATCTTCTCTTCTTTCTACTATCTCATATTTCTCTACTTTGATCTTTTAAGAGCAATTGACCAAAAGAGGGGTGTTCTTTGTTGTGGAGCTTTGAGCTCAACCTCATAGTGCATAGTGGTTTGAGCTACACAACGTTTCAGTTGGGTTGTTGTATCCTGGAGGGAACAAGCCAGAGAATAACTGCTGCATCGGTGGTTGACAAATAAATATACACCGTAGAGGGCTTGAATCTCCTTAAAGAGAGCGAGATACCTGCACCTCAACCTAATTGTTTACGTGTTTGTTTCTCAATATTTATCTCAATATTTACTCCAATTTTCTTTGTTATTTGTAATTTCCCCCATCAGAAAATCAAAGCTAAGGAAAGAGATACCTAGCCAAGCTCACAAAAGATTGAGTCGAAGGCTTAATAGTGTAATAGAGCCCTAACTGCCCTGAAATAAACATTACTATGAATGAAGTTATTGCGAAATTAAAGTAGAATTGAAGTTATTTTTCATGTATATATTGATCACATAAAGATTCTATTGAAGTTAAACGTAATGAACAAATTGTCAATTACATAAAATTAAGAAGCTCTCACTTTACGAGTTTTTAATTACTTTACAAAATTATCCTTATTATTTAACATGTTTAATTCTACTTAAAAGTCAATGTGTTAAACATTTATTCTAAAGCCACTTCTACATATTCCCTTATTCTAAAACAACTTTCCAAGATTTCCCTTTAATTACTAATTATAAAAAATTTGTTTAAATATCTTGTAAATAATCAACCCTAATCTTTAACTTCATTATTCCTCGTGGAAACTTGATAATTCAGGATTAAAGTCATGTTTGAAGTGGCTTTAGGATAAGGGCATAGTCAAGAGTAATTTTAGAATAAAAGTTTTTACTCCAAGTGTGATTTAATTATAATTAATTTTATAAAAATGTTTGTTGGAATAGAAATTTTGGCAAATCATAAATTGTCATGTCATTAATTAAAATTAGTGACAAAATTATTTATTTAATTAGGGATTATTTAAATTTGCAAGTATCCCTAAATTAATTAAGGCAAGTCCAAATATACAATTGAGTTATATGAAATTTGGGCCAATTTTAGACAAAGCTCAAATGGGAGGCCCTAATCCAACAAAGTCTAGGCCCAAAGTCAGTAAGGCTCAATCTAGAGGAATTAAGCCCAAAGTCAACCAGGCCCAGTCCAAAGGCCAAGACCCAAATCAACAAGGGCCAATCCGACTGACAAGCCCAAGCCCACCTTGAGGCCTTCAGGAACTCTATAAATAGAGAGCTCCCTCCTCCATTTTTGGGGTTTAGAAGTGGAGAAATTTTATTCTCTAGAGAATTCAGAAAGAATCCTTGAGGTCCTTAGGTGCTAAACACTCCCTGAAGTTCTTAAGTGCTTAACACTCCTTGAAGATCAAAAATTTTTCAAGACTTGAAGACTTTAAGACCCTAAAGATTGATTGAAGCTTCAACCTTGATAACAAACTACAAAGCCCTCGAGATAAATCTACATTCGAGAACAAGCTGCAAAGCCCTTGAGATAAGTCTACTGTTGCTTTAAAGAGTGTATGCAATTTCAGAATGAAAACACCCTAAATGTGCAAGTATACACAGTCTAAATGCAGTAAGTGATAAGTATTTTTATATCGTTCTCCTCAGGGACTAGTTATATGGAGTTTTGCAATGCCTAAGCTAATTTTATTTAGGTAACAAGAAATAAACATCAATTTGGTGCAATGAAATTAAGAGAAACTAAGGAACAATATTAAAATGGTGTTGGAATGCTGGAATAACAGAAAAACAGTAAATAAACTGAGACTAAACAGATTCTGTGAAAAGGGATCAGGATTAGGGGTAAAATCTTGCTTCATCAAACTAAATGCTACAGCATAGATCATGCTTCAACACTCAATGAAGGTTAATTCGCGGATTCTTTCCAGAATTCCCGAGAATCAGTGATTAACTCCTATTAACCTCTGAAATTAAGCCCTTAACTGCAAACATTAGGTGGGTTACCATCCCTAGTGTCCCCAATTACCTTAGAGCATGCTCCTAATCAGAACTAATGCTATACCATGCATTCAGTTTATCCCTTCTCTTCCCAAAGTCAAGATAAACACAGCCTAGATGAGTTGGCCAGACAATTCCAAGCTAAAAATTAAGCACACAAGGCATAGGAGTGAAGAAGAATCAACAATAAATCCCCTAATCCCTCACCCAATGGGTGATTAGTTCATAATTACAAGAAAAGACAGCAATAAAACAGTAAGAAAAATCTGAAACAACATTCGAAAAATGTCTTTAATATCAAAATGCTGAAAAATAAAGAAATATTGTAGCAACTAGGAGAAATTGACAAGAAAGGGATGTTGGGCAGCTTCTTTATGGCCGATTTCTCTCCTTTCCAGAAGTGGATCACCTCCCAAAAAGGGTTTCTTCTCTTCTTCTCCAAATCTTCCCCTCCAAAATGTCTAATCTCCAAGCTCCTCTCCAAAAATGGCAAACTAGGGCTTTATACCTCTCATCTTCTTTGAAATCAAGGCTGAGTGGACACTTTTAGACTAATGGCAGCACCTCATTCGCTCAAATCAGTACATGTGTTATAAATTGTCCACGTCAATTAATGAAATAACTCCCACGTGCATTTTGTGTAACTGATCTCAGGTAAATGCTCCAGCTTTAATAATGCTTCATCAAAATACAACAATTGCTCCAGCAAGCTTGACTTTCCATCAACAGCAAAGCTCTAGCATTACAGGTTGAATTTTTCAGACTTAGTCATCTTTACCTTCAGCAATTGGCCTGCATAAGTCACAAATAGCACATTTAAGTAATATTATGCCTTAAAAAGCTCACAAGTGCTTTTCACATGAAAATGGACTCCTTTACTACTATGTCATCAATTTAAAAAGGCTTCTAAGTACAAAAGTACCTAAAATAGTGCTTTTAAGTCACAAAATCTTCACTAAAACCCCCTAAATAGCTCTCATTCTAAGAGTTATCATCTGCGTTCGAGAACAAGCTGCAAAGCCCTCGAGACATTTGTATATGAGAGAGAAAGAATTAGAGGAACAAATTAGAGATTGTTCCACACCCACAAGATTAATACAAAATTAAATTTATTTACACGTGTCTCATTTCTCTTTCTTTGTTGAAATCACGTGTGAACGAATTGGCACGCCAAGTGGGACCATCTCTACCTCTCATCTCAAAGCACAATTTAAGTGATGTCATTCAAGACTTCTTCGATGATCTTTGTCATGATCAATTCGTACATCGGTTCTACTATCCATAGTTGCTCCAAATGAACTAAAGTTGGAAGAAGATGAAGTAACGACACTGTCGGGGGCATCGACTAACAACAAGTTCTTGGTCAAGTGTAATCATTTGTTCAATTTTGATTCTGACGTAGTGTCTGTCATGATGACTAAAACAAACTCTATGGAAGAAAGAATGGAAAGATGCAGGAGAAAATCAACATCTTGATGAAGGCGATTAAAGAAAAAGATTCTCAAATCGCATGCTTAAAGACCCAAATTGAGAACCAAAATGTCGCTGAATCAAGTCAAACTCCTGCCGTCAAAGATCGCAATAAAGGAAAAGTTGTAATGCAAGAAGATCAACCATAACCCTCCACTTCGATCGCTTCACTATCTGTCCAACAACTTCAGGACATGATAACAAACTCCATTAGAGCTCAATATGGTGGGGCTCCTCAAAGTTCTCTCTTGTATTCTAAACCATATACTCAGAGAATTAATAGTTTGAGGATCCCAACTGGATTCCAACCACCAAAGTTCCAGCAATTTGATGGAAGAGGCAACCCTAAGCAACACGTTGCTCATTTCATCGAGACATGTGAAAATGTTGGTACACAAGGAGATCTATTGGTCAAACAGTTCGTCCGAACACTAAAGGGGAATGCTTTTGATTGGTACACTGACCTAGAGCCCGAGTCAGTAGACAGTTGGGAACAATTGGAAAAAGAATTTATTAACCGCTTCTACAGCACAAGAAGAAAGTCACCATGTTCGAGCTCTCCAACACTAGACAACGAAAAGGTGAACCCCGTTGTCGACTACATAAATCGTTGGAGAGCCATGAGTCTTGATTGCAAAGATCATCTCACTGAGCTGTCAGCTGTGGAGATGTGCATTCAAGGCATGCACTGGGAACTTCTTTACATCCTCCAACGTATAAAGCCTCGCACCTTTGAAGAACTAGCAACTCGTGCCCATGACATGGAGCTAAGTATCGCTAGTCGATGAGATAAAGATCTTCTAGTAACTAACGTAAGGAAAAATGGAAATAACATCTAGAAAACTTCAGAAGAATCTATGGTTGTCAATACAACTCCTCACAAGTTGTCTCCAAAAAACAGGAAGATTGAAAAGCGACAAGAAAATGAAAGGCGTCGCTTAACATTAAAGGAAAGACAGGAAAAAGTCTGTCCTTTTTCAAATTTTGACATTCCTGATATGTTGGAACAACTACTGGAAACACGACTGATCGAACTTCCAGAATGTAAATGGCCGGAAGAGATGGAAAAAGTCGATGATCCCAAGTATTGCAAGTATCATCGAGTTATCAGTCATCCAGTGGAGAAGTGCTTCATCTTCAAAGAGTTAATTCTAAGATTAGCTAAAGAAGGAAAAATTGAGCAGGACCCCGATGAAATAACTCAATCAAATTATGTTGTGGTTGCAATCGACACATGCAGTCAAATACACTCTAGTCCGCTTCATGGACAAGGAGTGCGCTTAGTCCAATTTGGAACCTTGGAGCCTGTATCTATTTAGTTTCAACCTGAGGTACCAAGAAACAAATTTCAAGACGTGGTCAAGCCTATCAAAGATCAAGATAAAGGTTGGATTGTTATGTCTCGTCAGAAGAAACCAGAACAACATGTTGATCAAAAGGAACATCGCCCCTTCAGAATAAATGACAGATGTCAAAAGAAAAAGAATCCAAGAAAACCTAAACCTACAAGGAAAGGAAATAAGAAGTGTTCCCAGCCTGGCCAATCGGTGACATTAAAGGAATTCTTCTCGAGAGATTTCCTTCCAGTGGAAAAAAAAAAGAAGATTTGGCAAGTTCATGTTGCACCAATGTGGAAGAAGTTGATGATTCAAAGGACTTCTGTGTTCGATTTCATCAAGCCTTCAACTACTCGATCTTCAGTCTTTCAAAGGATGAGTATGGTTGCGAAAAAAGAAGAAAACCAATGTCTAACTTTCATCTCCACTCGACCTTCAGTCTTCCAAAGGCTAAGCATCTTCACATCAAGGAGAAATCAACCTTCAATATCTGTCTTTGAGCGTCTCAAAGCACAGACGATCAACACGACCACCATGGAGATGAAACTGTTCGATGAAGTGAATAATGACAAAAAGATTCACAGTCTTGTTCCTTCTCGTATGAAAAGGAAGTTCTCCATTCTCACAAACACGGAGGGTTCCTTGAAGGTGAAGAAAAATGTCATCATCTTAACAAATCCTACAAATGAAGGATCTAATCAAGACTATGATGAAGACAAAAGCATCTAAAATGTAAAGAAAGCTCATTGTCGCAAGTGCCTAAACTGCATGATGCTCCTGGCCCGCACGAGCTTAAAAAGTGAACGGCTCCTAAAAAAAAACTTTGAACTACGTTATGACTTGATCCCTTCTACTCAAAGGGTATGTAGGCAACTTAAAATAAAAGAAAACTTTAAGCTCAGTCTCCAAAAAATTCCCATCCCCATGAAAACAAGAGGTTACAAGTTGAATGCATACCGGAGAGCTTTGTCCATCTTAAGTTCGGTTCGTCGCTCATTCCCCTAAAGTTTGAGCTTTGTTCCCCTCAAGTTCGATTCGTCGCGCACTCCCCTAAAGTTTGAGCTTTGTTCCCCTCAAGTTTGGTTAGTTGTTCACCCCCTAAAAGATCAAGCTTCGTTCCCTTCAAGTTTGGTTTGTCGCTCAGTTGCTCTAAAGATTGGGTTTCACTCTCCTCCAAGTCTGGGGTTTGCGTTTCGCCCTTTCAAGTGTTCGAGTCCGAGTTTTGCTAACTTCAAGCTTAAGTTCAAACATAGCTCGCTTAAAGTTCAAGTTTGCACTTCGCTCTCTTCAAGTTTAAGTTCGAACGTTGATCGCCCACAAGTTTGGTGATTCGCCTTCAAGTTCGGTGTTCCGCCTCAAAATACAACACTACGCCTACTAGTACGGCGCTTCGCCTCTAAGTTTGACATTCTGTCTCCAAGTCAGGAGGTTCCGTTCGTCGACGTTTGCCCCTCCGCCAAGACAGTAGGCTTCGTCCGTCGACAACATGATAAGGACAACGACCTTCTACTTATCTCTACAATAGTATGATATTATCCACTTTGGACATAAGCTCTCATGACTTTGTTTTTTGTTCTCCCAAAAGGTCTCGTACTAATGGAGATATTTATCCTCACTTAACCATGGTTCTTTTTCTTTCTTAACCAATGTGGGACTTTGTTAGCACTCTTAACACACAACCAGCATAAACAAGTTCCCAACTTTAATTTTGTCGATACACTTGGATAACAAAACAAAATTTCCGACTCTTTTTTATTTTTGAAGAAGAAATTAGAATGTCGACTTTTGAAACACACGGGAAAGCTTTCTAATTTCTTTACACTTGGAAAAGTAGAAGCCATCGTTGCTCTGGGCTAAAAAGTCTTTTCATCTCCTCTAACTCTACACTTTCAAAGGACATTGTGTGTGTATTTAGTATATAGAAATTATATTTGCTCTCTACGTAATGTAAGGGTAAAATCTTATAGCGTATTTGGGATAACTTTTGAAAAAAAATATTTTTTTAAATAAAATCACCTTTTCTATAAACACGAAGAATTACTAATTTAAAATTTGCTTATACAGTGTAACTTTTTAAGTGATTTTAGATGACAAAGTATTTTTTTTATAAAAAAAATCTTAACAAATTTTAAAAAGACATTTTTAGAGCGAATGACCAAATCATCCAATTATGCAACGAGAAAAAAATAAAAAAGATTTTACTGTTGACGTGCAAAGGCGAGGGCTCTTTTGTGGCCTCAAATTTCTTTTATTCATATAAAAAGATGCAACAACTTTGGAAGCTGATAAGCTTGCTCATCGGGCTGTCTTATTAAGTTTGGATGATTCTTGAGATGTTGCATCATGGGTCTCTAAAATTTTCTGTCTTGATAATGTCTTCGCTTTGTAACTTAAAAAAGAAAAAAGAAAAAATATATATTTGTAATTAATAGAATCGCTTGGATTATTGCAACTAAATAAATTTGTTAAAAAGGTAAGAATTAAAAGTATTTTAAGAAAAATGTTTAAACCTAAAGGTATGTCCAACTCATCATCATAAAATATATCAACTTTTTGGAAAAATCTGATAATTTTTATCTCCATTAAGGGCTCTCAAACACATCATTTCCAACCTGTAACAATTCTCCAAAAGAAATATATATTTTTAAGGAATAAATGGTTTCAGAAATAGGGAAAATAAATTCCTTATTCGCTTAGCCTTAACTGGAAATATAATAATAAGTAACGTAACCTTCTATACTCTTTAAGATTTCTGTGGGTAATTAGCCATAGCCATTGCTTATATATATGTCATTTCAATATCTTATTATTGCACCATTATTTTAAAAACATAATCAGTACTAAAAATGGCTGGTGGATGTGCATCTTCCTTTGCTCTTAGTTTGATTCTCTTGATCTTTGCAATCTTGATCTCCTCTTCCCTTGGTATAATAAGCATTTTTTGACTTTTAACGTGGCTTGTGTTAGCTCCGTTTGATAACAATTTTATTTATAATTTTTATTTTTTTTAATAAACTATAGTTTGTTAAATTGAGCATTTAAATGAGTTGAAATATTTGGTTGAAATAATGTTGTGTTATGCAGGAAAGTTTGGATTTGAGTGCAGGGGCAAGTGTGAAGATGAGCCAACTTGTGATGAGTTCTGCAAAAGCATTGGGTTCGTGGGAGGGAAATGTTTAGCTCCACTCCTTCAATCTTGTTGTTGCCTAAAGCGATGAAATAAAAAGTGCTTCTTTCAAACAAGCATGGCTCTTGGATTTCTTCAATAATGTGAAAACTTTTCTTTCTCTTCCCCCTTTTTAATTCCCTAACAAAATTCATCACAACCTTTGTAACACACCACCTGTTTCCTTATGATAATATATGGAATAAAAATGGATTCTACATTTGGATTTATTTTTTTTTTACAACAAATGTGGGATGGATTGAACTTCTTCCTCTGTTCGTGTTGGTTTCTAAATTTAGATTTTGAGGAATCCATTTTTGTTCATGAAAAAGTCATGATAAAATCTATCAACTCTAATTTTTCTAAAAACGATCAACAGTAATATAAAGCAAATTAGTATTGGGTAAATAATAAAATCAGATAAGATTCTCTTATAATCACGTTGAAGGTCAAATCTTATGGCATGTTAGGGACTGATTTAGAAATGGTGATTTTAGCACAATTGATTTTTTGTAATTGATTTATTAAAAGTAATTTCCATATAATTAAAATTACACTTTTAATAGTGATTTTCATACAATCAAAAATGATTTCAACAACTAAGGGCATGTTTTTGGAACTTGAGAGTGTCTTTAGAATAAGTGTTTTAAGCTAAGTGATTTAATTATAATTAGCTTTATAAAAGCGTTTAGTTATAAATTATTTTAATACTTCGTTCCATACTTGTAAAAGTAATTTTAATTTATTTAAAATTATTAATGTTTGTTTTCATTAGTAGTTTTAGAATCATCAAATTCTAAAAAAAAAAGTATTACATTTGAGATTAAAAAAAATTAGAAAGTGTTAGACAAAAGTTATACAGAGATCAAACAAAGTTTCAAAGAGAAAAAAATATTAGAGACAGGGAGATCAATAACAATTTTAGAGAGAGGGACAAAAAATCTAGAGTAAAATTTAATAGAGAGAGCAAAAATTTGAAGATAGAGAAGTAAAATTAGAGAGATATACAAAAATTCTGCGGAGAACGACAAAAATTTTAGAGAGAAAAATTTTAATGAGGGAAAAAAAGTTAAGAGTCAAGGACGAAAAAGTTCAAAAACAAAAAGTTAGAGAAAGAGATAAAATAAATTAGAGAGACAAAAGTTAAGAGAGACAAAAATTATAGAGAGAGAAAAAAGTTAAAAGAGAAACAAAAAAATAGAGATAGATAAAGTTAGAGAGAGTTACAAACCATTGGAGAGAGAAAGTAGTGAGAAAATGAATAAAAATGTTAAAAAGAGAATAAAGTTAAAAATAGACATTATAAAAACTCTAAGAGAGAAAAATCAAAAGAGAGAGGTAAAAATTAGAGATATAGTTAGAGATAGACAAAAAAATTTAGAAAGGAAAAAAACAACTTTGCTCAAAATTCTAAGACAAAATAAAGTGAAATAGAAGGAGTTTTTTTTAATATAAAATAATTAATAGTCATTTTAAAAACAAAATAACTTGATAATCACCTCCCAAGTAAGACTGGGAATCACTTCTTCTAAAAGCACTTACTCACCCTTGCCAAACATCACAATTTTGAAAGAGAAGTGATTTTAGACATGTCAAAAGTGATTTGAATCAATCTAAAATCACTCCCAAACATACCTTTATAATCACTGTTAAGGCCTAGCTACAAAATCAATTTCAAATGAAACTAAGTATTTGGTCAATTTTGTTTCCAATTTTAATATTATACACTAAAAAGAAAATAGTCCCAAGAGGCCAAGACATTAAGAACAAGACTTGTTTTTTGAGTTGATTTGATTGTATTTTTTATTTTTTTCTCTACATCAAATATGGAGGTGGAGTTTCGAAACTCCAACCTAAAGAAAGAAGTAGATGTCTTAACCAATGAGATATGTTCACCTTGACAAATTTATTCATTTATTTTTTAGTTCAACAATACTTAGGAGTGACCCTTGAACTTCTAAACTTTTGGCGGAAGATATGAGGTCTTAACCATGGTATATTAATGGGTTGATATCATTGTTTTGAAATGATCAAATGAGACCTACATACATAGATTTCTTCACCTTTCTTGGTAATTTTTTTTTGGGGTAAAATTCTTGTGTTATGATTTTTATTTCATTATGTGTCATTTATTTCTTGTCTATTCCATAATATAAATGGAGATTTTAGGGATCATTTTTTAACCTATTTTAAAATGAATAATAAAACGAAAAACTACTTTAAAACTGCTTTTGTAAAGATCCAAATATCCCTGAACTTAGGGCTGACCCAAAAACGTGGCAGTTTCATTGGCCATAAAAGTAGAGAAAATAATGTCTCATCTTCCACTTCATCCTCTTTGAATTAGAAAAATTTATCCACGTTCATAAAACCACAACCTAGAACAACAAGCCATCGTAAGCATCATAACTCAACTAATATACAACATGTATCTTTAACTAAGAGGTACAACTATAATTTTCACTAAAAGAATTTTCAGATCGGCCTACGTCCTTTTTCTCAACGCAAGTGTGTGTCGGCGGAAGTAACACTTATGCTGACGCCAATCAAAGGTGTAGAGATGCTAACGCACACGCTTGCATAAAAAAAAATGACGCACACGCTTGCATAAAAAAAAAAAAATAAAAATAAAAAAAAGCTGATATGTCGACGCCTAGTGCATCAGGGGTAGTGTGGTAAATGAAACGCTCATTTTCGTGTTTCCCCCAAAGCCCAAAAAATTTCGTTGGCACAAGCTACATCAGGATAAATCATAATAATAATAATAATAAAAATCCTACACCCTTTTCTTCCTCATTTTCTTCTTCTTCCATCGTCTTTTCCTTCTATTTTTTCTCACACTCGACCACGGCAACTCTTTCGATTTGGGCATTGCGATTTTTTGTAACGACGATGGGTTCGATGAAGGTGTGTTCTTGTAACGACCGACATTTTCAGGTATTAATTAAAGTTTTAATTTTGAGATTTGAATTAATTGTAAGGCCAATTTCGTGTTTAAAGTTGTTTTGAAAGTTAAATTTAGAAATTTGCGCAATTGAAATTTGAGAAATTGGAGGGTGAATAGGGAAGAAAAAAGGGAAAAATGGAATTAATTGATTTGGGGGCAACTTTTGTTAATTAGGTGACTTTGAGCCAAGCCCAAGCCCAAGGAGAAGTCAAGCCCAAATATCCCTCTCAATTATTTTCATACCACGATTACTGTTCATACTATGGGTACTGTTCATACTGTGGGGGTACTGTTCACGCGCGATTACTGTTCACACCCCCGCCTTTCCGATCAGCCTCTTCCAGTCCGGCGAGCCTTCAATTGTGGGTAAGCAATTGGTTTCTATATAGTTCTTTGATGATCTTGGTTGGGTAAGATTTAATTCATGAATCTTGACTTTGTTTCAAGGATACCCATTCCGTTCCAGCATCAAAATCACGAGCGTGTCGCTGTCTAGTAGGATTTGGACTGTTGGAGCGAAATTTTCGGTAAGTCACGAAGATCCTTGAGTTTTGGGATGTATGATAGATCAATTGAAAATAAGATTAATCCATGGATCTTATGACTTAAATTCAAATTTACCCACCAATTTGCGATTAAGTTAAATGCTATAGAATTAATTATAATTTTGGGAATTTAGTTGGTGGAAGAAACTTTGGGCTCAATTATGGATTTTAGGGATCTTTACTAACCTTAAGGATGACTTTGATTAGGTCCTAAATCGTTTGACCGAGGTTCAAGGCAGTAGAATTTTTGGTTAGCATTTGGGTGAATTGGATTCTTGAGCTTAGTCAAGGTAAGGGATCTTACGCCGGTATGCTTAAATGCAAGTTAGGAACTGAATTGAAAAAAAAAAATAAATTATTTCAAATGAAAAGTTTTATAAATGTTTTTAGTTGTGATTTCTGATGAATTTTAAAATACTTTATTTTATATGAAAATGGAGTTGCACATGTATGATTGCCATATGTTCTTACGAATGTGATGCATGTTATATGATTTATGATATGAGGAATGACATGAGAACTTTGTTTTATGTTGCATCATGAAATGAAAAATTTTAAATGCTTTGGGACCTCATGCATACATTATGTTTTCATTATAAAAATGATTTCGAAGGCTGTGGCAATTACCCCCTAAAATTATTGATGTATATCTATATGAAAATGAGCCTTACGAGGCTATATGAAAAGGAACCTGAAAAGGTTAGATGAAAAGAAACCTGAAAAGGTTAAATGAAAAGGAAATGTTAGGTTGGGTTAATTGTCCACATTAAGCCAAAGAGAAAAGTTGAAAGAGAAACGTTTCCGCTATGAAAGGAATTTAGGTCCCACCAAAGGAAAGAAATAAAATGTTTTCGAAAACTCATTATGTATGTGTATGCATATCCTGACCCGGTAGTGAGGTCACTTACTGAGTATTTTAAATACTCATCATTTTTCAAAATGTTTTTCTTTTCAGGTAAAGGCAAAAACATATTTTAGGCAAGTGGTAAGGTGGTTTGCTGAAAGGGTCATGGGTGTCATGAGGAGTATAGCTTCCGCATCTAGTTTATGTTTTAACTCAAATCATTTTGTTAAGTGAACTTAATTGAAGTGAACTATTTCATTTGATTTAATGTTTTGATTCACATTATGTTTTGCAATGGTTTTTAAAGGGATCCCGAACTAAAAGATTTTGATTGTTTAGCAAAAAAGTTTAATTCTTTTTGTCTTTTACCAAAGATTTCTAAAGTCTACTAGCATGCATATAGTAACGTCCCTAGAAAGTCTAACAGGAAAAGTCGGGTCGTTACAGTTGGTATCAGAGCCCAGGTTACGGGTTCTGTAGACTTGCTTACATCGTAAGCATTAAGTGTCCCCATGACCAAAGAGCAAACGCCTTGTCACCGCCAGGTATGTTATTGTATAAAATGTTTGCATGAAAAAAATTAGAAAAATGTTTTGTTCTGAGAAAAAAAAAAGGTTTTGAATAAGATATGATTAATGTGATGTATGAAATGCTTGTTTGAGATGCTTGTTGATGTTATATTCTATTTTGAGTAATGGGAAGGCTTATGTTTAAAAGAAGCTTTCTTGGCATAAAAAACTTGCTTAATTGAGAGATTGAAGTAGTCAAGTGTAGACAAGAGAAAGGAGATGAGATCTAAAGAGATTAGAGCTTTGCAAAAGACATTAGTTGATGATGTCTCTTCAGTAAGATTGTTTTTTTAAGGAATGATAAGTTATGGATAGGATTACACTTTGGAAGTTTAAGGCTTTGGTGTACTAAGGTATTTGTGGATTTTTCATGTGTCATGCCCAAAGGAATGAAAAGGGTGAAAAAGTAAAGTGTATGGGATGATATGAGAAATTTCCTTTGTATCACACTTAACTTGATTAGTGTGGTTAATGAAAAAAGGTTATGTGGTTCCAAAAGGAACTTGAGACTTAAAGGAAGAGCAAATTGTTAGTTGGAATTGAAAGGTCATTTTCAAGGTACCCCAAACTATTTGGATTTTTAACCATAACCATAAAAAGGGAATCTAGTTCATGATGGGAATAAGAGAAGATTTGGTTTAAAAGTAAGGCCATTTATTAAAAAAAAAAAAAATCCCACCAGAGGTTCAATTTTGAACTAGACCTAAGAGAAGATTATAAATGGAGACATGCTTTCGGTTACTGAAGATAAACCTTCCTTGGAGAATTAAAAAGAGCATCATGCGTATAATGACCTTATTAAAGACAAGTATAAGTTAGAAAAAAAAAAAAAGGAATAAAGGTTTTGCATATTAAGAGTCATAGGAAATCAAAGGTAGAGACATCAAGTACACAAGCATGGCTTGACTTTTGCATTATGACTTATGATTGGGAGTCTTTAGATTGGCTAAAGAAATCTTGGTACTATGTAGGAGCTTAGAACTTTTGTGGGTATTGATGGATTAAACTGTTGGATATTTGACTACGAATTCAACTTTAGTATGAGATTTCTTTTCCTAACAAAGGATTAAACAAGGATATTTTGAATATTGGAATAGTTCTTTGATGAGTTTCGTATTTGTTTTAAATAGGAGTTGAAGAGAACAACCTTTAAATTGAAGTGGTTTGTTTTTAATAGTTGTCAAGGAACTATTGAAGTGAACTAATGAAGTCATCAATAATCTTATTGAAGTGAGGAATTAGGCCAACTTAAAGAGGGTGAAAAAAAAAAGTTATGTTAGTGTTAAATCAAGCAAGCTGGACATTTCAGGTTTATCACTAGCACAATACATAGACATGAGCATAGAGCTCAAGTCAAGAACAATGCTCATTTTTGGCTTTGGGTGGAATGACCCTAACAAAGCTATGGTAGCCCAAGTCACAGATACATGGACTATTAGACCAAAACTTCATGTGCCCTAGCGTTTTACCATGGGACACATTAATTGTTGTTCTTTAAGAAAAAAAAAAGATTGGCGAACCAGGCAGTTACGCATTGAGTTTCAGTAGTTATAGAGACTTATGAGTTTATTCAAAGACTAAAAGACAAAATGAGGAGTACCTTGGGCACGTAACTACTAGGGAATGTATCATAATGGACCCTTTTAAAATGGAATCAGTTCGTCATTAGCCTAAACCTAGTAAATGGCGGAAAGTCGTAGTTCCTTAGTTCTGCAAGCTACTCTAGGATGTTTGTTTGGAATATTCCTAGCTAGGCAGCACCTTTAACTCATCACTCTTGTGTGGCATGGTGCTTGCGAGATGAGCTTGCAGAGCTTAAGCGGAGGTTGGTTTCATCCCCTATCTTGACCTTACCTGATGGGTCAGGCAATTACGTGGTGTATAGTGATGCATTTAAGAAAGGCTTAGGTTGAGTGCTGATGCGACAAAGGAAGGTAATTGCATATGCTTCTCGACAGTTGAAAGAACAATTGACTTTAGCCCAGTGTTAACTATTCTTGATGGGACGAAAAGTTTAATGGTATACAGTGATGCTGTAAGGAAATGATTGGATTGTGTACTAATGTAACATACGAAGGTTATTGCTTATGTCTCATGTCAGCTAAAGGAACCCGAGCTTAGTTACCCCCACTCATGAAATTATCAACGGTTCGTTAATGCCTATCTAGGGGACATAAAGAAGATTTTACCCTCCCTAGTGACTCAGCTTTGCTGTACCAAAGGAGATTATTATAACTTTCAAAGGATTAGCATATCAGAAAATAGTTGTTAGAGGAGGTACACAAAACTTCTTTGCATTCTAGCGGTACAAAGGTGTATAAGAATCTCAAGAAGTATCATTGGTTTGCAGACGTTGTCGGTAGATGATTGGTTTGTCCGCAAATAAAAGCCCCAAGGTCTTAGCCCAGCAGGCTTGTTACAACCATTGAGTGTGCCACAGTGGAAGTGGGATGAAATCTCTATGGACTTTGTGGTAGGGCTACCCCGGACAGTTAGAGGCTACACTATGATTAGGGTTATTGTGGAATAGACTTACTAAGTCAGCACACTTTCTTACAGGGAAGCCTACTTACTCCGCAGAGAAGTGGGCACAATTGTACATGGAGGAGATAGTTAGATTGCACGGAGTTCCTGCGAGGATTGTTTCGAACAGAGATTCTCGTTTTACATCTAACTTCTAGAGGAGTTTGCAGAAAGCCTTGGGTACTCAGTTGGATTTCAGCACGTCTTTTCATCCCCAGACAGATGGTCAGATAGAATGGTTAAACCAGATATTAGAGGATATGCTACGGGTCTGTGCGTTGGACTTTGCAGGTAGTTGGGATAACCACTTGCATTTGATGGAGTTTGCTTACAATAATAGTTACCAAGCAACCATCAACATGGCACCATTTGAAGCGTTGTACGGTAAAAGATGTAGGTCTCCTATTTACTGGGACGAAGTTGGTGAACGTCAGTTGTTGGGACCCGAGTTAGTCCAAGCCACAAATGATGCAATTAAAAAGATCATAGCAAGGTTGCAAACAGCACAGAGTATACAGAAAAACTATGCTGACTCGAGACGAAGGGACTTGGAGTTTGAAGTAGGTGACCACGGGTTCTTGAAGATGGCTCCAATGAAAGGGGTTCTGAGGTTCGGTCGGAAAGAAAAGTTAAGTCCACGTTTTATAGAGCCGTTTGAGGTTCTAGAGAGGATTGGCCCTGTAGCTTATAGATTTGCCTTGCCGCCATCACTTTCTACAGTATACAGTGTGTTCCATGTGTTCATGTTGAGGAAATACATGCCATACCCATCACATGTGATTTACTTTAAGCCTTTACAGCTGAATGAGAACTTGAGCTATGAAGAAAGGCCTGTGCAAATTTTGGCGAGAGATCAGAAGATTCTTCTTAATCGAGAGATTAATCTTCTTAAGGTGCTTTGGCAAAACACCAGTCTGTGGAGGCTACTTTGGAGCGAGAGGATGAGATGCAGGCTAGATACCCCGAGCTCTTTCAAGGCTAGAAACTTTCGAGAACGAAAGTTTTTTAAGGAGGGAAGATTGTAAAGACCGACATTTTCAGGTATTAATTAAAGTTTTAATTTTGAGATTTGAATTAATTGTAAGGCCAATTTCATGTTTAAAGTTGTGTTGAAAGTTAATTTTAGAAATTTGCATAATTAAAATTTGAGAAATTGGAGGGTGAATAGCGAAGAAAGAAGGGAAAAAGGGAATTAATTGGTTTGGGGGCAACTTTTGTTAATTAGGTGACTTTGAGCCAAGCCCAAGCCCAAGGAGAAGTCAAGCCCAAATATCCCTCTCTATTATTTTTATAGAGCACGCAGCTCTAGGTCAAGCCAAGCCGTCATCTTCTTCAACCTTCTCCTCTTCCTCCATGAAAACCAACCTCCACCATCAATCCCTCTCTCTCTCTCCCTTTCACTACCAAGAGACCCATCCATTCGAAAACTTCTTCTTCTTCAACAAACATCCATCGCGCGGTTACTGTTCACGGCGAGGTACTGTTCATCGACAGCACTGTTCATACCTCGGGGGGGGGGGGGGGGGGTACTGTCCACACCGCGATGACTGTTCACGATGCACACTGTTCATACCGCGATACTATTCATACAGCGATTACTATTCATACTGCGGGGGTATTGTTCATACCGTGGGTACTGTTCACGCGCCATTACTGTTCACGCCGCCGCAGTTCCGATCAGCCTCTTCTAATCCGGCGAGCCTTCAATTGTGGGTAAGCAATTGGTTTCTACATAGTTCTTTGATGATCTTGGTTGGGTAAGATTTAATTCATGAATCTTGACTTTGTTTCAAGGATGCCCATTCCATTCCGGCATCAAAATCACGAGCGTGTCGCTGTCCAGTAGGATTTGGACTGTTGGAGCGAAATTTTCGATAAGTCACGAAGATCCTTAAGTTTTGGGCTGTATGATAGATCAATTGAAAATAAGATTAAGCCATGGATCTTATGACTTAAATTCAAATTTACCTATCAATTTGCAATTAAGTTAAATGCTATAGAATTAATTATAATTTTAGGAATTTAGTTGGTGGAAGAAACTTTGGGCTCAATTATGGATTTTAGGGATCTTTACTAACCTTAAGGATGACTTTGATTAGGTCCTAAATCGTTTGACCGAGGTTCAAGGCAGTAGAATTTTTGGTTAGCATTTGGGTGAATTGGATTCTTGAGCTTAGTCAAGGTAAGGGATCTTACGCCGGTATGCTTAAATGCAAGTTAGGAACTGAATTGAAAAAAAAAATAAATTATTTCAAATGAAAAGTTTTATAAATGTTTTTGATGAATTTTAAAATACTTTATTTTATATGAAAATGGAGTTGCACATGTATGATTGTCATATGTTCTTATGAATGTGATGCATGTTATATGATTTATGATATGAAGAATGACTTGAGAACTTTGTTTTATGTTGCATCATGAAATGAAAATTTTTAAATGCTTTGGGACCTCATGCATACATTATGTTTTCATGATAAAAATGATTTCGAAGGCTGTGGCAATTACCCCCTAAAATTATTGATGTACATCTATATGAAAAGGAGCCTTACAAGGCTATATGAAAAGGAGCCTTACAAGACTATATGAAAAGGAACCTGAAAAGGTTAGATGAAAAGAAACCTAAAAAGGTTAAATGAAAAGGAAATGTTAGGTTGGGTTAATTGTCCACATTAAGCCGAAGAGAAAAGTTGAAAGAGAAACGTTTCCGCTATGAAAGGAATTTAGGTCCCACAAAAGGAAAGAAATAAAATGTTTTCGAAAACTCATTATGTATGTGTATGCATATCCTGACCCGGTAGTGAGGTCACTTATTGAGTATTTTAAATACTCATCATTTTTCAAAATGTTTTTCTTTTCAGGTAAAGGCAAAAACATATTTTAGGTGAGTGGCAAGGTGGTTTGCTGAAAGGGTCATGGGTGTCATGAGAAGTATAGCTTCCGCATCTAGTTTATGTTTTAACTCAAATTATTTTGTTAAGTAAAGTTAATTGAAGTGAACTATTTCATTTGATTTAACGTTTTGATTCACATTATGTTTTGCAATGGTTTTTAAAGGGATCCCGAACTAGAAGATTTTGATTGTTTAGCAAAAAAGTTTAATTCTTTTTGTCTTTTACCAAAGATTTCTAAAGTCTACTAGCATGCATGTAGTAACGTCCCTAGAAAGTCTAACAGGAAAAGTCGGGTCGTTACAGTTCTCGGCAGTTTAGCCAAAAAAAAAAAAAAAAAAACTTCTACTGCTCACCCGCCTCTAGGATTTTGTAATTTCATTTCAGTTTGCATCTTCTCTTCATCGCATATTCTTTTCTTAAGCATGATTTTCTCTCTCTCTCGTTCCTCTTTATTCTGCTTTTCTCTCTTTGAAAATCATTTATGTTCGGCATCTCTTTGGTTGTTGAGAAAATTGTGCTGAAAAACGGAGAAGAATGGAGTGTTTTTGAATTGTATAGTTTCATTATTCAACATTTTGTTTCGGAGCTACTGGATTATTTTGAATTAGCATCTTATTTGTTGAATATGTTGAACTTATTATATTTCTTATTGGCCGATTATCTCTCAAAAATAGAATTTGTGCATGATTGTTGACGATAACTATGTGTATTGTGATTGTATCCTTAGCATATAGTTACTTATTGAGAAATTTGATCGTGAATGTCTCATTAGACATTACCCATTAGGGTTGTTCATCGGTCAGTCATTGTCAGTTTTGGGGAAAAATCGACACCGAAAAATTGACCGGTCAGTTTCCTCTAAATGGAAACCGACATTTTGTTTATGGGATGCAAAAAGTGACCAACCGTCGGTTGGTTCCGTCGGTTTATTCTTTTTTTTTTTTAATTTTAATTTTAGTTTTAGTAATCATGATTGATTGATTCTTAATAAACCATCCTTTTGAAGTAACAAATAAGATAGCATTAATCGTGTGACATGTGATGATTGTAGTGGATTGGTCTTTGTTGCATTATAATTTCTAAGAGAAAATTCATTTTTTTTTAAATTGAGGATCTAATTTTGAGAACTTTCTTGCTTATCTTTTGTCTTAATTTTTTTTTTTTTTTTGTTGTTGAATTTTTAATAGTTTGTTTCTTGTGCTTGAACTGGTTATATGATTGTAGCCTACACGCTTGTGTACTTTTAGAAAGAAAACCTCCAAATATATATTTAGTTTAATAAATTTGAATTATATATTTTAGTTCAAATTCGTTGAACTCTTGTGGTCAATGGATATTTATTTTTATATGTGCTTAATGTTTACTAGTATAGTTTCATAAAAGTACATTTTGTCAGGGGCAACAACCCTCGACAGATCTCCACATTGGTATGATATTGTCCACTTTGGGCATAAGCTCTCATGGCTTTGTTTTTTGTTTCACCCAAAAGGCCTCCATACCAATGGAGATAGTGTCCCTCACTTATAAACCCATAATCTTCCCCTTATCTAACCAATGTGGGACTTTGGTCGCACTCTCAACAATCCTCCCCTCAAACAAAGTACCAACCGAGCCTCCTCTCAAATAGTCATCTATCCGTCTAGCTTTTATCCTGGCCAACTCCTTTACCGGAGCACACCGCCTATCCAATAGAGCTCTCTACCACGGATCTACACCATGACTATGCCTTCGGGGCTCGCCTCCTTTGTTCGGCACCTGAGGATTCTACTGATTACGGCTCAAGGGCATGGCTCTGATACCACTTGTTAGGGACAACCGACCCTCAACATATCTCCACAATGATATGATATTGTCCACTTTGGGCATAAGCCCTCATGGCTTTGTTTTTTGTTTCACCCAAAAAGCCTCATACCAATGAAGATAGTATCCCTCACTTATAAACCCATGATCTTCCCCTTATCTAGCCGATGTGGGACTTTGGTCGCACTCCCAACACATTTTACAATATTCAATATTTCACAACCAAAGGTATAAGGAACAAATATGCCCCCATGAGATCTAAAAACTTGAGCTATTATCATAAAAATTTAATGCTCTAATGTATTTTGAACACTATTACAAGATTGAAATGTTTAAGTTGTAAATATGAATCAAACATTATTTGAATCGTGTGGTTTGACATATTTAGATTATTAGGTTCAAAAAGTTTCTTTTCATAGTAGTTCAACTTTTTCTCCTCTAAATTGTTAGTGGTAGCTTTTCCTATCTTATAAGAAAACTATTCTAACACTTGAGCAAACCAACACTTGCTAAATATCAAACAAATGTCATATTGCACTCTCCATTTGTGTTAAGCTAAATTTTCTTGGGTACTCTTGTTAATTTTAAAACATCTCTATTAAGTTCTGTTAGGGACAACGGCCCCTCACATATCTCCACAATGGTATGATATTGTCGACTTTAGGCATAAGCCCTCATGGTTTTGCTTTTGGTTCCCCCAAAAGGCCTCATACCAATAGAGATAGTGTCCCTCACTTATAAACTCATGATCTTCCCCTTATCTAGCCGATGTGGGACTTTGGTCGCACTCCCAACAATCCTCCCCTTTGAGTTACCACGGCCTTTAGGTCCTTTACTCTTGCTTCTTCCACGATTCCCAACAAGAAGAGCATTCGAATTATCAACTCCCATCTCCTTTCTTCTTATCTCTTTATTGAACATGCTTTCTTTGATCATATTCAAAGATAGAACACCTTATGGAGTAGAGTTACTAATAGTAACAACCAAGGTTCTCAACTGTCTGGCAAGGAACTCAACAAGAACAAAGCCTGCAATTCATCATCAAAAACAATCTTCATAGTAGTCAACTTGTTAATAATATCCTGGAGTTACCACGGCCTTTAGGTCCTTTACTCTTGCTTCTTCCACGATTCCCAACAAGAAGAGCATTCGAATTATCAACTCCCATCTCCTTTCTTCTTATCTCTTTATTGAACATGCTTTCTTTGATCATATTCAAAGATAGAACACCTTATGGAGTAGAGTTACTAATAGTAACAACCAAGGTTCTCAACTGTCTGGCAAGGAACTCAACAAGAACAAAGCCTGCAATTCATCATCAAAAACAATCTTCATAGTAGTCAACTTGTTAATAATATCCTGGAAGTCACTCAAATGCTCAGAAACAGACTTCCCACCCTTCAATTTTAAATTAACAAGTCTCTTGATTAATGAAGCTTTATTATGCGCGGTATTCCTTTCATAAAGACCTTCCAATTTTTTCCACAAAACATATGGGTCAGTCTCTTTAGACACATGGTTGAAAATACTAAGATCAATCCATTGCCTAATAGTTCCAAAAGTCTTCCTCTTTAACTTAGCCCAATCTTTCTCTTCCATTTTCTCTGGTTTTGAAGGTTTAAAAATGGTGCCATCAGCTTCTATGGTTGTTTCAATTGGATCATACAAATCTTTGCAAAACAACAAATCCTCCATCAACGATCTCCAAATGGAATAATTGGTTGATGTCAGTCTAACCATTGAATTACCTCCACTACTGCTAGTAGACTCCATAACAATGATCAAAATAAACTTTGGCTCTGATACCAACTGATAGGGACAACAGACACTCCACAAATCTCCACATTAGTATGATATTGTCTACTTTGGGCATAAGCCCTCATGGCTTTATTTTTGGTTCCCAAAAAGGCCTCATGCCAATGGAGAGAGTGTCCCTCACTTATAAACCCATGATGTTCCCCTTATCTAGCCAATGTAGGACTTTGATCGCACTCCCAACAAGTTCAATATATAAGATATTTTTTTTCTTCATCTATTCTAAAGGGTCATAGATTAAGGTTCAAATTCAATTTACTAAGTTTAGTAATTCTAAAACTTACAAACCTACAAATCTTACCTACTTCACAACTTAATTATAACATGCTTATTGGCAATCACAAGTCCAGTACTACTGTGAACATAAAAAATGAAATCACGAACTAAAAGGCTATTCAATTAGTACATAGCTTCCACTTGTAATAAAAGAACATAAGGTCTCAATACCCTATTTACAACCATTTTAGAGGATGACTAGGCATTTTTGAGGATTTTAGGGTTTAAGACGTGTTTTAGGCAGATTTTTGGCCTATTGAGGTTTGAAAATGCCTCGTATTACATATTTTTGGATTCATAAGATCCTAAAATGTCTTCTTGACACTTTTTGGTTCCTTTTATGGTCCCAATATGCCTTCTAAACTTGTTTTTTGTTCCTAAAAAATATCCTTAGGTTTATGAAAAAAAAAGCTAACTTTTTATCCTAATTCTTACAAGGTTGAACTTTGTCTATTCGTAGTAATCTACAGAGTTATTTTCAAAGTACATTCAAGGATGAATAAGGATTGGATTAAGCCTAGAGCTAGATTCTCAAGATAGTATGTTGAAGGAGGTGCAAAATTTCTAAAAGTGGCAAATTGTCAAGTAATTGAGGTGGAAAAAATAAGATGCTCAATTTAAGAATTGTCAGAATTCAATGTCACAATTATTGGACGGATTAGAACGACATTTATTTATGTATGGAATATCTCCTTCATACAGCCAATGGGTTTATCATGGAGAACTAACAAACTTAGCTCGATTTCAAAAAAGACGGGATTTCTACGGAGCCTGGATACTTCATTTTATTAGTACAACCAAGAAAACCATAAATTATTCTAATTGATAATATTAATCTGGATACCCCCAAAAAAATAGATCTAATTGCACTTCACGCTCCAAATATGATGAGTTAAGTAAAGAATAATTCCATGCTCATAATGATAATAACAAGATGTTCGGTCTACTAACTAATTTGCAAGGGTTGATGACAGAAAGGGAAAGGGATGCAAATGATGAAAAAGACTCTTAGATGAAATCCCTACTAACGTTGAAGAAGGGGACATTTCAAACACTTTTGAGGAATTGACGGCTGAAGCACGTATCCAATTATACCCTGGACGTTGTAGCTAAGTTTTGGCCTCCAAGGGCACTCAGACACATTTTAGACACTTGGGTAGGTACGAGGGGAGGGTTATGTCGTGTTACACTTGCCTATGGCCCATTCAAGTTCGGTTGGCCTCCATAGGATACTTAGGCACTTTTTTTTTACCATTAGGCTCCTTTGAAGTTTTCGAGGAACGAGGTAGATGCTTTGGGGTCATTTTTAGCTATAAGTTTTGGCTTCCAAGGGCACTTAGACACATTTTAGACACTTGAGTAGGTTCAGGGGTGGGTTATGTCACGTAAGGCTCGCCTAGGACACATTTAAGTTTACCTTGGCCTCGATAGGACACTTAAGCACTTTTTTTACCCTTTTAATTAGGCACTTTTTAAGTTTTTGAGGGATGGAGTAGATGCTTCGGAGACATTTCTAGCTAAGTTTTTGGCTCAAAGGGCACTTAGAAACATTTTAGACACTTGGGTAGTTTCGGTAGGGGGTGGGTTATGTCGCATTAGGCTCGTCTAGGGTACATTCAAGTTCGTCTTGGTCTCCATAGGACACTTAGGCACTTTTTTTTTTTACCTTTTTTGGCCACTTTGAATTTTTCAAGGGACGGGGTACGTAGATGCTTCGTGGTCATTTCTAGCTAAGTTTTGGAACTCCAAGGTGACTTAGACACATGTTAGACACTTGGTAAATTCAAAGTGTAGGTTCTTTGAGCGTTAAGCTCACCTAGGTCACATTGATCAAGTTCGTCTTGGCCTCCATAGGATACTTAGGCACTTTAAATACACACTTCAAGATAATTCTTAGCCACTTTCAAGGTCAAATAGCACTTATGAACATTTTCCTTTCTCTTCGCTTTTTTTTTTTTTTTATGTTCAAGTTTAAACTTTTTCATATTATTTGTGTAACGACCCACCTTAGATCACTACTTGAAGCATGCATAGTCATGTAAAGGGAGGTTTGAAACCAAGAAAAATAAAAACAAAACTTCATGCTAATACAACCAAAAACAAATTTCAACCTGGGATCCCGTTTCAATAAAAAAAAAAAACTTAAAACCACATTTCCAAATACTTTTATTTCAAGACCAGAGTTTCACAACAAAAATAAGCTAGACGCGAAAATAAAATAAATAAATAAATAAATAAATAAAACTAAACAAAACGAAGAATCCAAGCAACCAGAACAGCTCTACGATCCTAGGGAACAGGGAGACTGTTCTCCATAGTCTAGCCAAGCCAATGCCTCGTGCCACGCGTCTCTAGAGTCTACTGGCCACCTGAAAGGAAAACAAAGTAACATCGAATGAGTATAAAAATACTCAGTAAGTAGCCCACTTAAATCCAAGGTTCACTATCCACCTCATAGATGTTCAACTCCTGATCTTACTTCAGTTCTACACTCTCTCAGCTAAGTGACCCCCTAACCTCCTCCACGTATGGTATAGTTTCATTACTAAACCCTAGAGCCATACTTCCGATCTGTGGGCTTCATCCCCACTTCTAGCATACAGCCAGAGAGTCCATGACCCTCAAGCCACATTGGCCAACACTTGCAATGAAAGACACTCTCTTCATGCCATCACAAAATAGGGTACGCAAACCCCTCATATACCATATCACATAATCATGAAGGCAAACATGCTCCAGGTGGAGTGGTAGGTGTCACTAGCCTAATGGTCCTAAGTTATTCCCTAACCCTACCAAGGTTCTCAAGACTTTACAATAGCATAACCACATCAACCCGACGGTCAGGGTAATTAAGGTCTCAAGATTAACTTTCCAATCACACCAATCAGAGCTAACAACAAGCTCAAGCACAACATAGTAGTTTCAAACATAATGCCATTCAAGGTTATACACATGCTAAACCATCCAGCTCACAAATTTAAGCCCCTAAATCCACCTACTACACTCTCAGGTAACTATCAACTCAAGATGCAAATCAGAACTAACCACCCAGTAATACATGCTCCATAACAAAACTTCTAGGCATTTTACATAAAATTACATTCATTTTCAACTGGGTCCTTACTTAAAATAATAACCAAAAAGGGCTTAATGCAAGAGCTACTTACCTCAAGGCCGAAATAAATTATAACAACTTAAGCCCCAAAAATCACTTGCTGAAAAAATATAAGCACCCCTGGCAATACTGCAACAACCCACAAAATCAAACTAATTAAATTTTAAATAACATCAATCAAGGACTCCATACTTAAATTTTGGGGTTTGATTTAAAAGGCGATGAAAATCTCACTTTTCCAATTCTTTGTTGATAACACAACTCCTTGGAATCTGTGACAAATCCCCCAATTCCAAACTTGGCCTCCTATTAACCTTCAATTTAATTCCAACAATTGGAGTCAATTAACTCATAAGAACAGCCACTCAAAACTCACAGAAAAACCCCAATCATGCCTCCAAAATTAAATCCAATTTATTTCAGGCCTCACTTCATTAATAACTTACCCAAAATTAATTTAATCTTACCCCGTTGGTGTTGTACAGTAGCTCAAGAACACCCCAAATGGCCTCCAATCGCGATGCAATTCCTAACCTTGAATCCAAACAATTTGGGTTAATTTAAAATGGCCTCCAATCAATAAATCAGTCCCATAATCTCAATAATTTCATCTTAAACAGCAGTGAAAATTTACCCAAACAGAACGAGGCTTTACTGTGATGAAAACCCACAAAAACGCTGCTGTAAAAAGGGGCCAAACACGGACCAAAAAGGGTCTCCTTGCTGTTTATACACCCAAAGAGGAGTAAAGGGCGCGGTGGCCTACGAGGTGTCGCGAACGGCAGCTGGACGACAGAGCTTACTGGCCTGAGGGCGTGCACGCTGCTGAACTGACGCGAATAACCAGTGTGAGCGGCGGTGGTGGCTTGCAACTTCTGGCGTTGCAGGCTACCTCGAGGGGCGGCGGCTCGGCGGCTTCTGGCAACAGGGCAAGCTGCTGCAAATGACGTTCCGGCGAAGGTGGGTGGCCGCTGTAGTTGACGTTCAAAAGAAGAAGAAGAAGAAGAAGGTTAAAGGTGGATGTTCCTAGCTTGGGCTTTTCGAAGAGAGAGTGAGTGAGAGAGTGAGAGAGAGAGAGAGAGACATGAGATGGGGGTTTGATTTTGGGAATTAAAATAATAATAAAATAAGGAAAAGTTAGCCCAAAAAGAGGGGGAAATCGTGAGTGAGGATGAGAGAATCAAGGAGGTTTGACTTTCCCAAAAATGCCATCATCATCATTTCTCTTTCTTTTTTTTTTTTCAAACCCTCTTTTCAAACTTCAATAATCACTAACTATTCCCAATTTGCCCTTAACCAAATCCAATCCACATACAACCAACTCCAAAATCATCATACCACAAAACCATACCACCATTAATTCCAATTAGTACTAAGTAAAATGAAACAAAATGATGGGTGTTACAATTTATTTTTCTCTTTCAGGTTTGTAGCTGTGGTTGCTTTTGGAGAATACGAGAATGGGTGCCTTTTAGATTAGTAGCTTTCTTTTAAATGTATTTTCTTTGGACAATGTACTCAATTATACTGGATATGTGAATGTTTTTTTATGACAAATAATTGCATTTTTTTTAATATTTATTTATGATATTTTGATATTAATCTTGCTTCTTAATACCAATTATAATATTTAGGTCATTCCATTATGAACTTTGTATTATAAGCTTTCAGATATTATTAAATAAATAAATATTTTTTTTAAATGTAGATATGTCGACGCATTAGCTTCAGCATAAAGATCATATTAGCGCTATCATATGCTTGTTTATCCCGACACAAGCTACATTGGGAGAATCTGCCAACGCAAACTATTTTGCATCAACATAATTAGTTATGCCGACAAAGCTATGCTGACGCAAAATTGTGTAGGGAGAAACCTATGCTAATGCATTTCGAGTTTTTCTCGACACATATAATGTCGTTGGGAAAAGCTATAAATGTTATAGTGTTTCTTGAAACACTTGGATAACAAAAAAAATTTGTAACTTCTTTTTTGTCTTTGAAGAACAAGAAATCAAAAAAATGTCAACTTTGAAACACACTGCAAGGCTTTCTGTTATTATTATCTAGGATTACAACCCAGTATGTTTATTCTTAATATGCAAATTAGAGGTGAATTTGGGCAATTTTTAACAAGAATATAGTGTTCGACAATTTTTAAAGAAGCATAAAGCAGAGGATAAAGAGAGATAAACACCAAGATTTATAGTTGTTCAGTTAATAAACCTACTCCACTTGCAGAGGGTTTTAAAGGTCTGTGCTAGACAATATTATTAGAGATCGAAATTAACAAAGAGCAATACAACAATAGGGGACTCAAATTGAATCTGAAAGATTAATCCTCAGAGCAACTACAACTCTTTTCTCTTTCAAGATAGAGGAGTCAAACAATGAGGCATCTCTTAGGTTCTTTCAAGAAAGCCCAAAAAAGAAAGAGATATAATACAGAAAAATAGAGTGGATAGATACAACCTTTGAAATCTTTTGATTTTTGGTCTAAATGCCTCAAATAATCAACAAAGATTATGTAAAAAATTCCCTCCAAAAATGCAGTAGAGATTGAGTAGAATAGAGAAGAGATTGGCTCTTGAGCAACAAATTTCTCTTCCCTCTTTAGCGAAATCACACCACATGAAAAAGTTACCCACGTTACTTCTTTTTCTCACTGTCTGCAACACCCCAAAACCTTACATTTTCTCTCTGCAAGTTGCGGCTGAATGGCCTTCTCTCGATTTCTTCTCTCCTTCTTTTGCTTTCTAATAAACCTAATTCCTCTCAAATGAATATATGGTGCATCATCCACCCATACATGCCCATTCATCATACTATATATAGATAACATAGGTCTCACGAAAATTGGTATAAAATTGAAACTATCGGGCAACAAGGAGAATGTCTAAATTTAACCCACCTAACTTGAAAAATGTATAAACAAGTTTTAATTTGCAAATATGGCTAAAACAGATTTTAACTAAAATCTACTAACGACATTAGGACGAAAATACCCCCGTTGAATATTTGTAAGTTTATTCTACCTAAAAAAGTGGCTAACAAAAAGAAATGCATCAAGGAGGGAAATACGTTGGATTTTTTTTTTTAGATAATTAAATCTAGGGATCAAAAATTTGAAACAAAATCTAAGGATGAGATATGGAGGTTGTAGAAACAAATGTAACAACCATGAATAAAATCTAGAGATTGAAATTTTGAAAAAAAAAATATTGAATTAAGATAAGATATATAAATTGTAATTTGTTAACTCACATTATTTCGAATTAATTTCTAGACTCTTGATATGAAAAATTCAAAGACTAATTTCAAAGACGAAAATGTGAATAAACCCCACACTAGTGAATTAACAAAGAAAGTCATGAGCACACTTATAAAGCATAAATATGATGACCTAGATAAGTACTCGCGAGGAGTATATATTCAGAAATACATTTGTATTCCTCATTTAACTTGAAGGTGGTAACACTAACCATTGAGCTATATGAGTATTGATAAGACTTAGAATTAAGGCTTATTTAACTTCTAATTACTTAAAATATTCTTGTTTTGTCTTAAGATTATTTGAAAATAGTTGAAAGTTGTTTGAAAATAAGAAATGAATAAGAATGAAGGTAATTAGATAAGATTCTAAAAAAGTTAAGTTTGTTTGCAGGGAATGTGGAAATTGCAAAATCAAATTGCAAATTCGTGATTCTGCAATTTTTTCTGGAGCAGGGAATGTAGAAATTGCAAAATTAAATTACAGAATCGGATTCTGCAATCTGAAGCAGTAGAAAAGTTCAAAAAAGGAAAAAATCTGCATTTAACCCATTTCGAAAATCTTCAATTACAGCATGATTTAAGGGAATTTGAGCACAAAATTTGGGCATTCTTCAACCCTAATGAAGGCCTATAAAAGGGGAAGAAGAGGAGGAGCAATTCAATTCATTTTTGGAGACTTTTTAGAGTCAATTTCGTGGTTTTTTTTTCCTCTGTTTTCTGCAGATTTTTTTTTCTGTTTTCTGCAGTTTCTGTCTTTATTTTTCTGCAATTTCTTCTTATTTTATCAAGAGTCGTTGGCTGCACAATCTCTACTCTCCACTCGACTCCCTCTTGTATTAAGTTAAATTTTGATTCAGTTTTTGATTCGTGGGTTTTATTCACGATTAATACTCTGTTTTTCTGCAATTTTCTGCACTGTTTTATGCCCAGAATTCAGCTAGTTTTCTGCATGTTATTCTCGATTTTCTAATCCAATTCAAAGCAATCTTGGAGTATTAAGACTAATCAATTCCTAGAAATAGAGAAAGGATGAGTCGATTGGAATAGATGAGGAACTTGGTTCTGTTTTAAAAATCATTTTTGCTCAAGTAATTTCTGTTTTTCGTAAGAAGATTTCAATTCTGTACTTTTGCTCCTTAATTTGTTCATTGCAAGGGATTTGGTCATATGGGTGTTGTTGTTCATAATTTGTTCTCTTCAATAAGTTAATTAGGATTTGATATCAATCTGCCTTTTATTTTCCATTCATAGTGAAAGGTTTTGGAGACTTTAATTAGGTACTGTCTAGCAATATGTTGACTGTTTTTACCCAAGTATTTCTTCAACTTATTCAGTTTTAATTATCAGTAGCAATTTACTCAAATTTTCTTTAATATAATGTTTCTTTCAAAAATTAGTTGTAGTATTTTTATATTTACTATGAGCTAAAACTTCTTAGGGAGTTCAAGAATGTGAATTCCCTAAGAAGTAATTATAGCCTAAATTTCAATAAAAATCAAGCCCACATCTCAATTGTTTGCTTTTGTTGAATAAATTTTCGTTAAGATCCTAGATTAATCAACTAGGGTAGCAACTCAAGCTTAGATCTAATACCGACGGGGTTAGTGATAAGCAGATTTCACACAAGTGATGGAGAAAAAGAGCTTAGACATAAGTCAATCCTTACCCTAGACATAGGGATTAAGGACTCCAAAACCCATAAAATTGTTGAGCCAAATGATCTAAGATAGAGTGACTATAGACATATAAGTCACTCACTTAGCCTCCTAAAACCCTAAATTCAAGGTGAATATGAGATGCAATTTTGGTTTACAATTGAGTGTGGAGTAGGTTGGAATTGTAATTTTAGCTTGCAATTACAACTTAGGACAATGACACTCTTGAGCCCCATTTTTATCCAATTTTCCCTTGAGTTTTCAACTACTAAGTCTATCTAGTTTGTTATTCCAATATTGTCATTTCTCGATTCTGCAATTGTTCTTTTTACCAACACACCAACCCAAACTTATTTTTGCAATTTTTAGTTTTCAAGGTTGCAATTTTTCATACACTTCGCTTTATGATATTTTTGTTACTCCGTTCCCTTGGGATTCGATACTTGGTACTCACATACCATTTTATATTACTTCGATCGCGTGCGCTTGCGTGTACAATCCGATCAAGTATGAAAACACGATGCAGTAGTGTGTGAGATCACATTTACTAATTTCAACTATGAATCTAAGAGAAATGAAACTTAAGATAAGTCGCAACAAGAGTATATATTCGTAATTTCATCTATAATTTTCTATTTTAACATCAAATCAGTAACCCTAAACCTTAAACATTTCTAATCTGAAAATCACAATGATCAAAATAAACTACCACAATGATCGAAGTGATAAACTACCTAAGAATTGACATCTACATAACAGTATATAGAGAAATATACCTTTCCACTGATTTTTCCAACAAACTAAAGCAATGTAAATATGTTTAAATACTCATTAAGCATATAGAAGCAGAATGATGACCCACTGTTTTTCGATTTGGAAACCCGGATACATCAATCATTAATCACATTTACCTAACATCATTTATGAAGATGTTCCACACTTGAAAATTCTTCGAGCCTCATCGACAAATATTCTTGTATTTTCATCCATCTATGTGTTGGGATTTATGCCCTAAAGCCTCGTAATTAATAATTTATTTAATAATTAATAATTATTTTAATTATTTTATTTGCAATCTAATATTATCCATTATATGAAAAATCCAAGGTTATTATTGTAATCTTGAACAGTATGTGGTTGACATACGAGAGGATCATGTTCAAGAAATAACCTAAAGGGTCATAGTATATGGATAAGGTTGGGTGCCTTATCCTAGTAACACTATTGATACGGCCCACTTTGTAATAGTTACAAATGATTTGATCCAAATCATTCATGTGGAGACATGTGAGTGGGAATATCTTATACAATGAGTTTGTATAAGACTGGACCACGAAATATTTAATCTCTCTTTATAAATTCGTTAATTGAGAAGATTAATATTTCATCAGGATGATCATATGCGACTCGATCTTAATCCTGAGTGAGTTATGAACTTCTGCCTGTGAGGGCTTGTCCTTTGATTTGCATGGGTGAGAGTGGCTTTTGTAGCCGATTCAATATGCCTACCATTTTGGGGACTTGACCAAATAGGGAGTTGGGAACATAATCTCACAAGATGGAATTCACTCCTTCCCATATAGGGTAAGTAGATGTGTAGTTCCCTTAAGTGCTGATTTCAGGACTTGAACAATGGGACCCCACCCTCTCATTGGCCCGAGAGGGACATAGTTTATAATTAGATTATAAACATATTGTTCATTAGAGAATCAGTGGTACTTAAGGTGCAAGATGTAATTATAGGGGTAAAATGGACTTTTGACCCAGCTGTAATTACGAACAACTCGTGAAGGGTCGACTTGCATGTAATGATTATATCTATGGACACAACTTGTCCTACAGTGCATAAGAGTGCAACTCTAGGTCTATAGTGGAGTGACCTATAGTTAATGAATGAAAATTAATTAATTAAATAGTTTAATTAATTAATTTTGTATCATTGGAGCTTATAATCTGTAGGTCCATAAGGTCCCTTTGCTAGCTCATAGTAACACTAAAAGATCAATTTAGTTGAAAGAAAAATTTGAAATGTTCAAATTAATATTTAATTTGAAGTGTTCAAATTAATATTTAATATATTAGATATATTAAATATAAAAGAGGAAATATATTTATTGTATTTGATACATTAAATATTAAAATTTGAAATTTTCAAATTTAATATTTAATTTAAAGTGTTCAAATTAATATTTAATATATTATATATATTAAATATAAAAGAGGAAAATATATTTATTGTATTTGATACATTAAATATTAAAATAATTAATATATATTTGATATATGAAATAAAAGATATTTATAGAATTTGAATAAGATTCAAATAAATAAATATCGTAGGAGATTTGAATGAGATTCAAATAAATATAAGATATATTTTAATATATTAGATATTAAAATATAATATTTTAATTATGGCAAAGATTTTCCCTTGGTCTCTATAAATAGGACCCTTGGGTTGAGCCATTAAAAAAAAACACACATCTCCTCAATAGAGAGAATTAGAGAATTCTCTCTAGACCTCTTCCTCTCCAATCCCTTGGGGATTTTCTTTCAAGAGGCTCCCACAAGCCTTGGTCCTGTGTTCGAGTCATAGCCAGGAAGACTTTGTGGAAAAGATAAAGATCGGCTAGAATATTCTCCATAATATTATTTTTAAGGTATTTATTGCTTAACCTTAATTTATTGTTTAATTCTAAATAAAATCAAAGAAGATCCAATGCTTCTGCTGCGGGATGAAAAGTTCATTCTTTCACTATGTATGTCCCTAACCAAAAACGTCGTAAATATCAGTATATACATTGTGTATAAAATGATAAATACTGAACTTAAAAGGTATATACCCAGATTTTCTCAATTAAATTGGCTGCAAACCAAAGAATGAAGGTGTATGCCTCTTCAGGTGAACCTCTAATCAGGTTTACAGCCTTCTCTCTCCCTCCACACTCTGTCATAACTAATTCTAACCCTAGGTGAACCTCTTCTTTCTGCTGCAGTTGGCCAATATTAGATCGATTTCTCCTATTTCATAGCTCCTAGAACATTATAAGAAAAAAATTTCAATCATCAGTGTCAAGTCTTGCACCAAACTTAGAAGATCATCAAAATTATGAATTGATAGACAATTCATATCGTAGAAATTTTTTTTAACATAATCTAGGCTGCAATGGATTCAGAGAGTTCCAAAAGAGTTGCAACATTCCCGACTACCACTGAGTTGGACTTGTAATCCTTGTAACGATTCTCCTTATCCCAAACACCATCAAACAAGATGGGAATACCATGGGCAGCCATTCACGATGGATATTGGCTTACAAATGCGTAAAACTAGGGCAGAATGTGGGGAAATATTTTTATCAATTTCTTCTGGAACGTGGACAATGAGAAACCTTGCAACCTTCGTGCAACCTCCATGGAGAGATCGACAACCCCACACCCACAAAATCCAATCAACCCAATCTGTTGCAAAAAGTTAAGTAGATTTTGTTGTAGAGGATTTATGGACTTGTTGCAAAAAGTTAGGGCAATTTTGTTGTAGAGGATCTTGCGGTGGACTTGGACTGACTGTAGATAGCAATATACATCAAGGGTAGAATGGTCATAACTTTTTCTTCACACTCCTCCCAAAAAAATAGGTAGAAAAAATCCCAATTATGAAACATTTTTATCCTTTTTTTATTATAGGTTTTTTTTTTTTTTTTGTATACATCCCTTACAATTTCCCTATCAAGAATTGGTTATTGATAGATTGGGCTCCTCCATTGGGCCCAATTAATTTAAGTGTTTGGGAGCAAGTGAAAGGTCCCTTTAATTTAGCATTATTATTTAAATTAAGCCTAATCTAAAATTGAACTTAATTATTATAAAAATTGCTAAATTAAATACTTGATCATTTGAAATCAAATATTATAACACTTTCTAATTTTCTTACACTTCGAATAGCAAAACCCAATGGTGTCTTGGGCCAAAGAGAGCATAGTTCAACTGACATATTGAATGTGTTAACGACCACGAGGTCTGTGGTTCGAATCCCCCCAACCCCTATTGTACTAAAAAAAATAAAAAATAAATAAAAAAGTCAGCACTTTCCCATATTTTTCTTATTCTTCTTCTTCTTGTTTAGTATTGTTTCACAAATCAAATTGTGCTTTTAGATTTGTAACTACTCAATTACGTTCAGATTAATTAACATCTTTCTTTGTAGTTTCATTCTTCTTAATCCAATGAAGTTTGATTAATAAATAGATATATCTTTAAATCTCATGAATTTTGGATAATGTATTTGAAGTTTTGTAATTGATAAGGAAAATGTTTGGAAATGGCAGTCAATGAAGGATGAAGAGACATTGGATGCATGTAAAAAGACTACTAAAGAAGCAGCAGTAGCAGTGAAGGAAATTGCTAGAGAAGTGAGGGAAACAAGTGAATTCCTTAGAGACATTGTAGCTTCCACCATGCCACCAGCCATTTTCATTACAACTTAAATTGTATATGTGATTTAAGTTTGTAACTTTGTAGGATTGAAATTCAATTATATCAGCTGAATCATTACATTAGCTTCATGACTTATTTAAATAGAGAAGTAGGACCTACTCTAAACAGAGTAGAATATCTTTATTCGTAATGGTGAAGTTCAATTTGAGATCAGAGCTCGGTATTTTTTTTTTTTTTTTTTAAATGTTAACATCAAGGTCAATATATGGTTTAAGATTTTTTTTTTTTCCGACTATGAGGACAAAGTTAAATTCTCAAAGTATATGCATATTAGAGAATTAAAGAATAAAATTTTTAAATGTACCTCGTATGGCATTCACTCCAAATCTCTCTATGGATATGTATCATTTTTCCATCTCCATTAGAGAACTAAAGAGCAAAATTTATCAAAGCAAATGCTAAATCATATATTCAAGTATGTTTTTACATTTCAACCCTTTGTTCTTTAATTAATTTAATTTTCTCACAAGTAAACCATATATATTATAAATATCTTGGAAATTTCTTTCAAGAACATATGTGTTTTTGAGTCAAAGGGGTTCAATTTTTTATGACAGTGTAATTAGCTTAAACATGCCATGTTTGGATGTTTTCCAATCACTTCAATTCATGACTAAAACAGAAATAAAGGAGCTCTTCACTAAAAACATGTCTGATGGGTTGGTTGGGATGCCAACTTAAACTTAAATGTATGTAAAAATTAATGGTCACAAAGAAATGAACAAATAAGTCCTCCATTCAATAGCAAAAGAGAAAGGTAGGTTTTGGATTTGCATATTTGGGGCACTGAGCACTGTTTTGGAAATGAAATACAATAAACAATTTATAGTACAAATAAGAGTGTTTCTGTAAAGATGAAACATTTTTTTTTGTAGTTTTGTTATTGATGTTCAAACATATACTCATCTTTATTTACTTGGAACTCTCAACCTCAGTATAATTATTGCTTCTTTCACATATCACTTGGACTTGTTTGGGAAGCTACCAAACACAGGATGGGACAGTTCAAATAAATTCAAATCAATATGGTGTATTTTTCAATCCAAATTTCAGCCAAAGTGAGCATAGTGTAAAACACCTCTCACTCTTATATTGCAGGAATAAGCAGAAATAAACTAATTAAGAAATTAAAAGAAAATAACAAAAGACAAGAAACACAATTTAAGTGGAGAACTCTTAAATTGGAGAAAAACGACTAGCCACCAAAAAGAAACCCCACAATGTGAAATATTATTATTCTTATTCCGACCCAATTAAAAAAAAATCTCTTAAAGCTTTGTATTAATTACTCATACCATTTTCTCCATTCTCAAACAAAAGAATACAAGAAGAAACTTTAACTAGAATCAACATATACTAAAGATTAAAGTGTTTATAACAACTCAAACAAGTAAAAAACAAAGCCATGAGCCCCTTTATATAACACTTGAAACCTATTAACTTCACAGTATCTTTCATATGTGAGATTTTTGCTCTTCAAACATTTTTAAAAAAAAAACTAATACATAGTTCAAGTGGCTAAACCATTATACATATGTATGAAATGTTAAATATTTGAATCTCTACTCCCACATCATTGAATTCACAAAACAATATTCAATTCCTAACATTTATCATTGAAGAAAAAAAATGTTGAGGTCTTAAAAATCAAAGAACTGGCAATTATTAGAAAAACATAAGATTCTATCTCAAAATCAATTAGCAATAAAAGGAATAATCCATGTATTTTATAAAAATTGTAAGATCTTCTCATTTTTTTAATTGGGATCATCAACAATAATAAAAGTATACTGGGACAAGATGATCCTTATCCCCACTATATTCTCTATTGTTTAAGGAATCGAGTAGGATCGAAAATCTTTAAATGGAGTTTAAGAATCTCCCATAGATAATGGTTGGTGCAAGGAAAAAGATTTTCTATCTCATTAGGATTGAATATTCCCACAAACCCCACCTCTCATGGAGAATAATTCTGTTTCTCTAGTTGACACTATTTAAAAATAATAATAAAAAAATACAAACAAACTCATTAAAATCATTTGAATTAATAAACAAAGACCCAACTCCTTAATTCCAAAAGAAAAAAAATAGGTTAAAAGTTATTATCGATGCTTATATTCATTTTTTTATATTTCCACGACATTTCAAAAGAAAAAAAGGGTTAAATAACAAATTTGATCGAGTTTCAATTTGTTCCCTATCATTTTAAAGTTCGATCAATATATACTTAGTCCTCAAAGTTTGGGCTTAACTTTAATTTTTTTTTAGTTCGATAATATGTAGAATGGAAGATTTGAACCTCTGACCTCTTGGTCGAGATCACATGTTTTATGTCATTTGAGCTTTGCTCATCTTGGCTGCTTAATTAACTTCAATTTGATCTTTATGGATATAGAAGTTCCAATTTGACCCTTATTGGTTTAGGTTTAATTTCAATTTAGTCCTATAGTTTTGTTAAATCTCACCAAGTCTATCCCGACCCTAAGTTTTACCCGTTTGAATTCACCTATTTTCTTTTATTTTTTACTAAATTCTAAACTCTAATACATTAAACTAACATAGTTACCCAAGTGAAAAATTGTTATGTGAATATATTAACAGCAAGGACAATTTGGGAAGTTTGATTAAACAATAGAGACCAAATTGAAGCTTTTAAAATTATGGGACTAAATTAAAACTAAGCTAGCTCAAACCATATGGACTAAATTGAAACTTTTAAAATCATAGGGACTAAGTTGAAACTTTGCACAAATCATAGGGAACTATTTTTTAATATAACCAAAAATATATATACATATTATCTAAATGGTTTGATCAAAATGTAGACACATCATTGAAAATTAAACCCCACAACTTTTATTAAATTAAAAAAGCTAAAGAGAACAAGTGAAAGGAACAAATGTAATTTGGAAAGTTTGAAGTCTTTGGGAAGGAAGGAAAGAGAGACTGAATGTTGTCTAATGGTTTGAGAATTGGAGTCTCTCTTTTGGCCATTAGGTTTTTGGGAGCATCTTCCCCATTTCTCAAGAACCCTAAATTTTCTCATGTAAAGTACAGTACTTTATGAACAGCACAAAAAGCTCTGCCAATAAACAAGCACAGCAATCGAAGAAAAGAAACAAACAAACAATAAAAGAGAGAAACGAAGCCATTGAAGAAGAACCCAGAAGCCATATTTTGCTTTAGATTTCTTTTTTTCTTCTTCATGGAATCAAACTTCTAAAGTGCAATTTCCACTGTTTTTTTTTTTTCAAATTTCTTGTCAATGAAATAATGAAGAAGAAATATGAGTTGGATTCGACATGCATTATTTTTTTCAGAGGCGTTATTTGGTTTTAAATTGTTTGTTTAATTTTATCCAAATGGGGAAAGAAAATCAGTCAATTGAATAGAGAGAATCTTTGTCTTTTGATTTGTCCTTGTGGGTCGAATGTGAGCTTGTGGATTTTAATGATTGCATTTGTTGTTGTTATCTTTGAAAATTTCTTCTTGTTTTGTATGTGTAATAATTATGAATATATATGAGATTTGACAGATTTTGAAATCCTTGAGAGAACATGTCTGAAATTCAGGTTAAAGTTGAGTACTTCAAATTCAGCTTTCAAGTGAAGAGGAGATTCTTTTAAAAATTACATTTGGAATTTTTTTAAAGGGGATTTTTTGTTATTGTACTTTATTATTTTTAAAAATCAAGTTTAGATAGGAATGAGATTTTTCATTGGGTAACGCATGAAGATTTTATAAAAGGAGGCAAAATAAAACAAAGTCAACTGAAGCCTAGGTGGAAGATTTGAATTCTCATGCCACATTTGTAATATTATATTTAAAATTATGACAAGGATTTTTTTAAGAAACAAATCTTATTTTTACAAAGAAAAAATTTTAAACAAATAAATTAATGTGTTAAGGAGAGATTTTATATTCGAATTAGAGAAAAACCTTTACTTACATTGAAAATTGAAATAAAGTGGGATTGTGTCAAAGAGAACATATCAGCACATGATGTAAATCATACTGTGAGCCAGTGTAAATTTTTGTATCTTTCCTATTTTGAATATTTATTTCACTTTATGAAATAGGATTAGGACATTTTTGAGCTTAATGCTTAGTATCAATTTTGGTAATTAAAATCATTGATTAATTATACAGTGGGGAGTTCGTTTTCATATTTTGTATACCCTGCCTATCACACTATGAGAATTGATAATGCTTAAGATCATTACTAAAAAAGACTAGTGATTGCAGTTAAATCTTAACAAAGGTAGTCATAATGGAGAGTTCAATTGGATATATATATATATATATATATATATATATATATATATATATATATATATATATTTTCTTTTTTTTTCTTTTTTTTTCTTTTTTTGACAAAAGAGCACACCAAACTATGAAAAAAAAACGACTACATCACCTTCAAATGGATATGCTTCTTGGATATTTTGGTTATTCAGTACCAAAAAAAGCAAGTTATATCAAATTTCAACTTGGAGATGGAAGTCTTCTTTTATTTCTGTGCAAGAAAGTAGGACTAAATGCATGAATTTGTTGCTCTAGATTGTAACAAATTGATAGATCTGATTTTTGTAGGGTTGGTGAATTTATGACATATTTCAAAACAACTTTATAGCTTCTTCCTTTTTTTACCAAAATAGACCTGAGTTCGCTAAGCTTTTTTTCTAGTCATACTTGCAATAGATTTCAGTTAAATAAATTATATAAAAAAAAATTAACAAGCAAAATGTAAATAAAAAAGTGAAAGATTAAAAAAGATAAAACAGTAGATGAAAATATGAGGACAAATAGATTGTCTAAAACTTTGAAACAAAAAAAGGAAAAAAAACACTCAAATAGTCCTTTCATTATTGAATAAACTGGTTGGATCACAATCACAAACTTGGTCTACATTAGTTTTAAGTTATGAAATATCAATCCTTTCTCTTCTTTTTTTACATCATTGAAAAGAAAAGCATATTTTTGTTGATGAAGAAGCTTACAAATAAACAAACTTCCCACTTTGGCTTAAGCATCAATCAATCTTTTTTTTACAAAAAATTTAACTCTTTCTGCCATTAGAGGATGATGATGAATAGAGCAATGAGGAAGCAGAAAAGCTTGTGTTATTGCTTTTTGGCAGCAAGCTTCTGGTTGACAATTTTGAAGATGTTTCAATTCCAACTCCATTACCATTATTTGAGCTCTTGTTGTTGTTCTCTTGCCGTCCATTTGCAGGGGAGGACCCAGCTTTGAGTAGCACATCAACTTTTGCATACTCTTCTCTTTCATGTTTGATTTCTTTCAGCATCGCCTCCACGTCTTTCATCGTCGGTCGCTCGTCCGGTGTCGAGTTTACGCACAATAACGCTATGCCTAAAACTTGCATCATCTCCTCTATTTCTGTCTCTGGTCTTGATTGCAAACTTTGGTCAAGGACTTCATTCCCTCTCTTTCTCCTCACCCAATCTACAACGTGTTGTCCGTCGGGTATTGTCGGGTCGATCGGTTGTTTCCCTGTTAAAACTTCAATTACCACGACGCCGTAGCTGTAGACATCACTCTTCTCGGTTATCTTCATCATGTAGCCGTATTCTGAAATGGACAAAATTTGAAAACTAGATTAGGAAGATTTGTAACAATATAGGCTAATTGAACATGAAACAGCAGACGATCAAACTGATTTCTTCTAAAAGTCTATACATCTCGTATATCGACCTCATTTCGCTATATGTCTCGTGTGATCGAAAGAAGATGCTTACCAGGAGCAATGTATCCATAAGACCTTGCAACCGTGTTGGAGGACCTGCCGAAATCTCCATTGTCAATAAGCTTGGCTAGGCCGAAATCGGCGATATAGGCCTCGAATTCGAGACCGATGAGAATGTTGTTGGCCTTGATGTCCCTATGAACAATTGGAGGGACACAATCATGGTGTAAATAGGCAAGGCCTTGTGCTGCACCTAGTAAGATTTGGTACCTTAGATCCCATTCCAAGGCATTTCCATTTCTCTCATGTAGGAGACTTCCCAAACTACCATTCGGCATATAATCGTACATTAGCAGTCTCGTGTTTTGATTCGAACAACAGCCCAAGAACCTCACGATGTTCTTGTGGCGTATTGAGCCTAAAGTTTTAACTTCTGCTGAAAACGAATCCCGTACTCCACATTTGTCGTCATTGTAGCTCTTGTCTGTTGCCATCATTGTTGGCCACAGCTTCTTCACTGCAATCACTTCCCCATTATCCATTTCCGCTCGATAAACCATCCCCGAACAACCTTTTCCGATCACGTTACCATCCACAAGACCCCTCAACACTTCCTCCACAGAGAAATTCAGCTTCTGGAATGGTGTGAATTGCCAAGGCCATGTGTCTCCCAGCTCTGAATCCTCATCTCGAATCATCGTTCGAGCTCGAATCACCGCGATCACCCCCATTACTATCATCACAACTGTCAGGACAATGAGCAATGCAATTGCTAGCTTCAGCTTTCTTGATCTCCTTGTATCATCACCGTCTCTCACAAGTCCTTCCCCGCCCGAATCTGTCAAGAAACACGAATCTCGAATCGAAGAACAGAGACCGTTGTTGCCAGCCAAGTCAGTCGGTGATAGTTGTCTGAAAAGTTTGTTGTCAGGAAGATAACCAGTGAAGTTATTGAATGAAATGTTAAGCAAGACGAGATTATCGAGCCCTGCAAGAGGTTTCAAATCACCCTCAAGCCTGTTATGTGAAAGGTCTAGAACAGAAAGCTTAGTGAGTCCAGACATTTGAGAAGGCAATGAACCAGTCAGCCCATTGCAACTAAGGTTGAGAGCAATCTCGAGTGATTCGATCAATCCTAACTCGATTGGTATGTTCCCAGTCAGCTGATTGCTACTTAGATCAAGTAGTTGGAGACTTGAACAGAGTTTTAGTGATGTGGGAATTGTTCCTGAGAAAGAGTTTCTTGCTAGAATGAGCTTATTCAAAGAAACAAGATGTCCCAAACTAGCTGGAATCTCCCCATCAAATTGGTTAGATGAAACGTCCAAAACTTGAAGCTGAGAAAGAGAAGAAAGTGACTCAGGCAATGGACCTTTCAGTCCATTGTTGCTTAGATCAATCATTTCCAAAGCTCTACAATTCCCAATCTCAGCAGGCATGGATCCTGAAAGATGGTTTCCTGACAAATCAAGGAAGTCCAAGCTCCGTAGAGCACCGATCGACTCAGGAATCTGCCCCGCAATCCGATTGTTCCCAAGCCTCATTCGGATAAGAGAACTGCAGTTACCAACATCAGGAGGCAATGTACCAGATATATCATTGGAAATCAAAAGAAGCTTAGTCAAGTTTTGGAGGTGAAACAATCCAGGAGGAACACTGCCTGTTAACGAATTATGAGACAAATCAAGAGCTTGAAGATTCGAACAATTTGACAAACTCGAAGGAATGCTTCCTTCAAGCTGATTCTGCCAAGCAAAGAACACATTCAACTTCCACAACATTCCCAACTCAGGTGGGATCAAACCAGAAATCTCATTACTATCAAGCTGCAACTGCAAAAGATTCGTAGCATTCGAAAGATTCGAAGGAATCGAGCCTGAAACGTTATTGCTACTAATCATAAACTCCTCAAGCAAAGAAAGCCCCCCTAATGTCAAAGGAATAGCCCCAGAAAGAAAATTCAAAGAAAGATCAATCTTTGTCAAACTAACACAGCCACCAATTTCAGGTGGGATTGTCCCAACTAACTCATTCTGCCACAGAAACAGTTGCTCAAGCTTCTGCAACTTGCCAATCTCCTTTGGTATAGAACCAGATAGACTATTTTCATAAAGAAACAAGTTAACAAGCTCAGAACAGTTACCTAACTCCGGCGGAATCTCGCCGGAGATCATGGTGGTGTAAATGGACAAAGTTTGAAGCTTTTCAAGTCTGCCTAAAGAATAAGGCAAAAGGCCTGAAACTCTAGTGTCAGCCAGCCCCAAAATGGTCAAATTTCTGCAATTCCCAATCTCCTCAGGGATTTCTCCAGTGATATCTCTGTTTCCACCTGCTCTAAGAATCTCAAGATTCCCCATTTTGCCCACATCAGAAGGGATTCCCCCACTCAGCCTATTGTCAAACAAGAGCAAATTCTTGAGGGCTTCACAATTGGTGAGCTCAAATGGGATTTTCCCAGTCAGCTGATTGGAGCTCAAGACCAACTCCTCAAGCTTCTTGAGCTTTCCAATGGTTGTTGGGATTGTTCCAACAAGGGTGTTGGAGCTCAAATCAATGAGTGTGAGCTCAGAGCAGTCACCAATGGCAGAAGGAATGGGGCCTGTGAGATTAGCATCAGAAATGACAAGCCTTTGAAGGGAGTGAAAAGAGGAGAGATTTGAAGGGAAAGGGAGCTGAAGAGGGATTGAAATGATGTTGATTTCAGTGACAAATCCTTGAGGAGAACAAGTAATGGAGGTCCAGTTGCAGGGGGTTGAGTCAAGGACATTCCAATTGGAAAAAACAGGGGAAACAGGGGAAGAGGAACTGTGAAGCCATGAGAGGAGAATTGAAGCTTCATGGTTAGTTGCAGCAAAAGAAGAATGAGAGAAGAAGAAGAAGAAGAAGAAGAAGAAGAGAGAGAAGGGGAAGAAGAAGAATTGGATGGACATTTGCCTCAAATTCCAAACTTTTCTTCTTGGGTTTGCATAATTTTGGGGTTTGAAAACTCTATCTCTCTATCTGTGTGTGTGTGTGTGTTTGTGGTTCTTTCTTGTTCTCTCTCTCTCCTTCTGGGAGTGTGAGTTCTGAGAGTGTTTGCTCTTCCTTGCCATGGACTCAAGCTCAAAGAAGATAAGTGTACAAATACCTAGGATTTGTTTCTAAAAAATTCAAAAGGAGAAGAAGAAAACAATAATATTGCCATACAAAGCAAACCCACCAAAAAAAAACATATTTTAGTCGTAAAAATGTGTTGGTCTTCTTCAATTGGGTCCTAGTTTTTAAAAGGTATTGATTTTTTTTTCAATTAAATCTTTATTGCAAAATTTCTAACAAAATAATGATGCAATATCCAAAATATAATTTACCATTCGAGTTCTTTTTTCTTTTAAGTTCAACAAATACAAAAATATTTTTTACTCTAATTTGATGAAATATACCTACCACCTCTTTAAAATAAAAAGTTTACTATACTAAAAATGAGTGTAACTCAATAGTAAATGTATGAGTAATTTTTTCTATCTAGATTGATTTTATAAAATCGTGCCCTCATAATTGAAATTTTATATTTTCAAAAAAGATAATAAAATAATAAATTCTCATTATATAAAAGTTTAACCTATTAAAATGTTGGCATACCCTAAAAATTGACAACTCCAACAAATTTCATTTTTAAATTCATATATTATCACTCTTTCAACAATGATTGTAGGGATATAGGGTTCAATTCTTCCCAAAAAAAGGAAAATAGGGTTCAATTTTAAATAAAAGAAAACCCACCACACAAGGATTAAATTAAAACTTCAAATTCAAAAAAAAAAAAAAAAGCCATAGAAAGCAAACCACCAAAAAGACACAAACTCAAGGGGAAAAAAAACAAAACATATATATTTAAGATTAAGAGTGGAGAGAATTAATATTAAAAGGCAAGTTGTTTAAAACTCCAATGTCTTGAGATCGGCGAAGGTTCAGCAACAGCCACCAGCCTCTCTCATATTAATCAGAAAGTAGGAAATAAACAAACATAAAACTTTAGCTTAGAAAATTGCTTCTTTTGCATTAAAAAATTCTTCCATTTCTGAAAATTTAGTACAGAAAAACTTTGATATATAATATAATATATAGTTAAAAATTAAATTACTTAATTATCATAAAATTAAAATGGTTTGGTAGAGATTAGTTCACGCGGCCTCTGCAGAACCCACATGACAAACATGAACGAACCCTCTCTCCTTTAACGTAACACTTGCTTCCCAATACAATGTTATCTTTTTATCTTCATCAGAATTTCAGAAAAAGAATTGGTAAAACAAACCAACAACAATCTAGAAAAGGATTTCAAAACCATGCAGCTAAAAAACCCTATTCAGTCAACTATATAATTTTTTCGGTTTTTTTTATTACAACAAATGTGAGAGTGTAAGCTTGAACTTTTCGATCTTATGAAAAGAAATGAGTCTCTTAATAGTTTTTCTCCAGATAAGTTATGTGACGATGAGAAAAGAATAACAAACAATGATTTTGTCGATACATAACTTATAAATTGCAGGTTAAATTACAAAGTTAAATGAACTTTGAAATTGTATCCATTATGTGTTTTTAAACTAAAAAATATCTAATTGATTCTTTAAAGTTTTAATAGACCATTGAAATTTAAAAAGTATCTAACAAGTCTTAGAGCTATTAATTTTGCCTAATAAATTATTGAACTAGCTTTACAAATGTTTCATTAATTAAGGACCTATTAGACAGAAAATTAAAAGTTTTAAAATAAATTAGATATAAAATTGAGAGTTCATAAATCTATTATATGATTTTTAAAATTCAAATGTCTATTAGACATACTGAAAGTTGAGACTTGTTAAACACTCTTAAAGCTCAGTGATCTATTAGATCTAGCTCAAAAAGTTTAATAACTAAGGCTCCGTTTGATAACCATTTGGTTTTTAGTTTTTGGTTTTTGAAAATTAAGCTTGTTTTCTCCCAATTTCTCTACAATGGTTTTCATTTCCCTTAAGGAAGTATTTGAATTCTTAGCCAAATTCTAAAAGCAAAAACAAGTTTTTGAAAACTATTTTTTTTAGTTTTCAAAACATGGCTTGGTTTTTGAAAATATAGGCAAAAAATATATGACAAAACAAGTAAAACCATAGGTGGGAGTAGTATTTATAGGCTTAATTTTTAAAAACCAAAAATCAAAAATCAAATGACTATTAAACGGGGCCTAAGTTTGCAATTTAACTCTAAATATTATATCGAGATGAATAATATCATACCACTACGGAGATACGATCGGGGTTTGACCGTTATGTGTGGTTATATTTTAATATAAGATGATAGGAAACTGTGGAAATAGTAGAGATGGCTGTCCCACCATGGGGGGTTGTTTCTCAAGGTCAAAAGGTTTTTTTTGAAGTTTGGATTGGACTTGTTTTTCTTCTCTATATTTACTTGGCCATTATTTCATGTACTGTTAGCTAAAGGACAAAAACAATGGAGAATTGAATGTCATTTCATCTCCAGTGACCTTTTTGGTTCAAAAATGGCTAAGAGAGCAAAACCTTTTTTTTCTTCATTCATAGTGGAGAGCAAATTGTTGAGTTTAAAGCTAAAGATGGTTCAAGGACAAAGGTAGGTGTGGCTCTCATTTCCCATACAAATTAGGCTTGGGAAAAAGAGAGCCTTCTATTTTGCCCTAAAAAGGGAATTGGCAAATTAATGATTAATTAAGAAGATGAATCCCCTTTGATTTTGCAAGTAATTAATTAATCTCACAAATTGTGAAGCCATGGCTGCAAACTACTTAAGGGGAAGAGTCATATTAATTAATTATAGGGTGCATATTTGACACTATTCCGTTGTAATAATGGTTAATTTGGTGTGTTTTCTAAGACAAGCATTCAAGTTTGTAACATTTCTATTATGGATATATAATAAGAAAGCTTTTTATTATTATTATTATTACTATTATTAAATGTGAATTCATTTTTCTTTTTCCAACAAAGTGACAAGTAGGAGTATGATAGAAGCCTTAATCATATGAACTTTGTGGATTGATCCTATCACAAGGACATAATTCATTATTATCTCTGGTGACATAAGGAATAGTCCACATTGCACCCACCATTATACAATGTAATTTTTTTTTTTTTTTTTTAAAAAAAATTCTAATTCACTAGCTCAATTCTACTTTTTTTTTCTCAACTATATATTTTCTTAAAATTATTTTAGGATTATTGTAAACATGGATGGTTATTCTTTCTAGGTTAAATTATATAAAATACTCAGGAACTTTGGAACAGATTTCAATTATGCTTCAAGACTTTGAAAAATTTTCATTTAAGAAAAAAAGCTGTTGAAGAGTTTTTTCATTCAAGGGGTGAATTGAAATTGATGCATGGTAGCAAATGTGCAAAAATTAGAGGACATACAATATCCCATCATTTACAATAACATCATTAATGTTAGTTTGATTTTTTTTAATGATGTGTTGCAAATGATGTCAACAAAATCTTTTAAGATAAAATGACTGGTAACAACAATGTTAGTCTTCTACATAGTTGAAATAGAGTTGAAAGTGATGTAACTTATGTCTTTCAATTTTTACACATCAACTAGCATGTCAATTTTCATCGTCTATCATTTTAGCGGAAAACTCTCTAAAGTCATTTTTTAGAACAATTTAAAAGAATTAAAATGAAAACTTTCTTAGTCTAGGAACATAATTGAATTTTACCCTAAAACTTAGAGAAATTTTGTATAATTTAAACTCTCTCTTGAAAACAACAACAAAATAGATGGTAAACATAAAAGAAGAGAACAACAAAAACATATATATTTACCCTAGAAAACTCTTGCAAAAGAAAAAACCAACCAAATACGAAGGGGGAAAAACCACTATAAAATATATAATAAATAAGTGTGATAAAAAAAAAACCCTAAATCATACTGTAACGACCGACATTTTCAGGTATTAATTAAAGTTTTAATTTTGATATTTGAATTAATTGTAAGGCCAATTTCATGTTTAAAGTTGTGTTGAAAGTTAATTTTAGAGATTTGCATAATTGAAATTTGAGAAATTGGAGGGTGAATTGGGAAGAAATAAGGGAAAAAGGGAATTAATTGATTTTAGGGCAATTTTGTTAATTAGGTGACTTTGAGCCAAGCCCAAGCCCAAGTAAAAGCCAAGCCCAAATATCTCTCTCTATTATTTTTATACTGCACGCAGCCCTAGGTCAAGCCAAGCCGTCATCTTCTCCAACCTTCTCCTCTTCCTCCATGAAAAACAATCGCCACCATCAATCTCTCTCTCTCCCCCTTTCACTACCAAGAGACTCATCCATTCGAAAGCTTCTTCTTCTTCAACAAACATTCATCGTCGGATTTGTCCTTCACACCGAGGGTACTGTTCACGCGCTCGGTACTGTTCACACCGCACCCGAGGGGGGGTACTATTCACATCGCGGTACTGTTCACATTGACGTCACTGTTCACGTGCCGTCGTCTCCCGATCAGCGTTTCAAATCTCGAACAGTGCCACGATTGCATTATGATTTTGGTAAATTTCGACTCCGATTCAATTTTGGATTAAACCCTTTAAGTTACTTGTGACTTGGTTATTATTATGAATTTTAGAAGGAAAGCATGAAATTCATAATTAAGAAGCATGCCATATTTAGAGAAATCTTACTATGGGTAAATTAGAATTAAACTTTGACTAAGTTTATGGCTATGTTGGAATAGAGTGCTTAAAGATTTGGAGAATCATGTGTATTATCAAAAGGACTTACTTGAAATAATAGAGGAATGAAATTATGTTATCTTGGTAACTAGTTGGGGATAAACTTAGCTACCTAGGTGGGTGAATATTCTTGTTGCAGAATTTAATGTAGTCAAATTCATGGTGGGTTCATGTGCGTATACAGTAATTTGAGTAGTTTGCCTAAGGTTCATGAGTTGAGTAGGTCAAGTAATAAGTTCTTTTAAATCATTATAGGTTGAGATGAAAGAACTCCATAAAAGGAGAAAACGAACTAATGGAGCCAAGGTAAGGGACTTTATGCCGGTATGCTTAAATGCAAGTTGGGAACTGAATTGAAAAAAAAAATTACATTTGAAATGAAATGATTTTTATAAATGTTTTTATTTGTGATTGTTGATAAATTTTGAAATGTTATGTATGAAAAGAAATTCTCACATGTATGTTCTTTAGATACTTTTACAAATGTGATGCATGAATATGATTTATGATAATTATGAGAATGTTGATATATGATGCATCACTGTATGAAAAAAATGAAAGAATGCTTTGGGACCTCATGCATACATGTGTATTTTCATAATGAAATGATTTCGAAGGCTATGGCAATTACCCTCCTAAAATTATGGATGTACATCTATATGAAAAGGAGCCTTACGAGGCTATATGAAAAAAAAGCCTTACGAGGCTATATGAATGAAAGCATAGTCAGGATGGGTTAAATTGTCCACATTAAAAGCCGAAGGAAAATTTTAAGGAAACGTTTCTGCTATGAAAAGTCTTAGGTCCCACTAAAGGAAAGAAAAATGTTTTCGAAAATTCATTATGTATGTGTATGCATATCCTGCCGATAGTGAGGTCACTTACTGAGTATTTTAAATACTCACATTTTTTTCAAAAATGTTTTTCTTTTCAGGTAAAGGCAAAGACATATCTTAGGCGATTGACAAGGTGGTATGTTGAAAGGGTCATGGGTGACTTGAAGAGCATGACTTCCGCATTTAGATTTTTTTTTTTTTTTCCAAAATGTTTTGTTAAGAAATCAATATGTTGTGAACTATTTCAACCAATCGAACGTTTTTAATTCATGGTATCTTTTGATATGTTTTTAAAGGGATCCAGAGCATAAAGATTTTAAATTGTTTCTGAAAAAGACTTGATTCTTTTGTCTATTATTAAAGATTTCTAAATTCCATTAGTATGCATGTAGTAACGTCCTTAGAAAGTCTAATAGAAAAAGTCGGGTCGTTACACATACCGACGAACATAGTAGCATAAATGAAATAGTAACAAATTCTAAAAGAATAAGGTCCTACCCAATTTAAAGTTATAGCATTAAATGAATAGTATGTAGTAAATTCCTTATAAATTCATCCAAAATCAGAAAACTAATGTATGTTGTGAGAGTGTGAAAAAAGGGGTGATTTGTCAATTTCCAAACAGTGAAAATAATGGCTGATTGCAAACAAGCATGGTGATTTAGACATAAGATTCAGACATGTCTTTACCAGACGACCAACCAGGTCTGACCACATTTATAGGACTTTCCTTAATCCTAAATTGACCAGCTTTTTAGCCATCTGATGGTCTTTTTAGCTTTTACCAACATTAATAAATTTGTACAATAAAATCATAAAGTGAAATGTGTCAATAATCATCTTATCTTACTTTGAAAGAAACACCTACCTAAACATAACACCATATTTAACAAACATATGAATATATGATAGATTGCTAATTAAGCAAAGTTAATTATTGATCTGCTTGATCTGTAAATATGTCATGTGCATGGATGGCCGACACTTGTTTTTATTGATTTTTAATTTAGAATAAATTCTTTTGGACAGCAATAACAAGATTATACTTATAAGCTGGATTTCAATAGGTAATTTAAAATAATATCATAGCAGAATGTATTATATTCAAACTCTTGTAACATCGTTAACCTTATGAATGTTTAAAACATTAACAAAAACAAAAAACGATATAAAATCCAATGAACTTAAACATTTTAGATTAAGTGGTGAATTAACTTGTGACCTTTAGAGAAAGTAGAAATATCCTAAGTGTTGAACTATCCCTCATATTGAAACTATACATTGATAATTCTATAAATCAAAGGACCAATGAGCAATAATATTTGTCAATTCGAGTATAGCTTAATGAATAAAACATCAATTACCATTTCAAATGTCAATAGTTTGATCTCTACCTCTACAATTATGGAACTAAAAAAAATGCAATAACATCTTTCTCTCTCTCTTCTTCCTTCTGGAAAGAATAATACTTGGTGACATCCCACCATTCAATCTTTGGTAATAAGGGGAGAGAAAATGTTTTTGCATTTCTCTCTCTTAACTGTGTTTTCCCTCTCTTCTTTTGAATAGTGGATGTAGGGAGATTCTTGCACCTAGGATGCACCAAGTATTGTTGTTTTTAGAAATGTGTTGTGAAGATATCCATATACAATTTTAGAAAGATTAAGAAATATTTTCAAAAAAAATTGTTAATACGAATGTACATATTAATAAGGATTATTTGTAACTTACATAACAAGAGTGGTAAATTTTCATTTATTAATTCCAACAACATTTATGTTTTGTTGGGATTTTCATTATTTTTCTTGAAATATTCAACCAACTTTGAATTTATCCATTCAAATACATTCTTTTTTTTAGTTTAACAACATATAAAAAGAGATTTGAAATTCTAATCTTTTGATCGAAAAAATATACCTTAACAAATTAAGTAATGATGAATTGGCCAAGCACATTCTTATAATGATTTGCAAAATTGAGAAATCAATTTTTTTATTAAACTTTACAATTAATTTTAATGGAACGAATTGTTCTCTATATGTCATATATAATAATTCAATTAAAACAAACTAACAGAAAGATACAATTTGTAGATTTTACATAAATTTAAGCACTGTCTGAAGTCATTAAAGCTCAATAGTATGATTTCATAGATAGACAAAATGCAGGGATATAAGTTAAACATAACTATTTCATTGTCCTGCACCAGTAATTAATTAGCCGATGTACTTAATATTTCAAAAATTAAAAAATAATAATAATAAAGCACAGGCAAACATTGGGAATAGATAAGCTTCATATGCATTTGTCACCCACTAGATCTAGTAATGCTTTATTCAATTTTTTTATTATTTAATCCAAAACTTTGTTTATGTGTTGAAGTCTAAGAAGAATTAAGACTTTTGGAGGAATCTATATTGTTTATAATATACTAAAGTCTTGGTCTTGTCTTTTTTCTTTATTAAATATGTACTTTTTAATTTGCTAGTTTATAGAAAATATTATATTGCATTATGTGAGTCATAACCAGCATTCAATTTTGGGATGACTCATATTAACATTGCATTCAATTGGGATCTTTCTTTAAAATAAATTTTAAAAAAAAAAAGTTAAAATTCCAATTTGATCCCTATAGTTTGAGATTCACTTCATTTTAGTCCCATATACTTTTAAATGTCAAAATATAGCCCATAAACTTTCAATACATCTTAAAATTATTCCTTGACATTAGTTTAGGCTTGGGTTTTCCCAAGAAATTTTTTGAAAGTTTAATGTCTGTCCTCTAATTTAATTAAATTGAAAATTTGAAATTGTGTGAAGTTATATATGTATTAGATGTGATATTGTAGAGATTGATGTTCTTTGGATTAAATTAAAAATCCATTATATTTCTGATGAATATTTTATGAGTTTAGTATATAATTTAGAATTCGATTTCATATTGATTTTTTTCTTTTATTTCTAACAAAATGTACTTATTTATTAACATTTTTTTATTTTATAATATATAATATATTTTTGGATTGTTTTTCTTAAATTGTATCCAAATTTTGATAGTTAGAAGTAGTTATAATTTTTTTTTAAAAAAATGAAAAAAAAAACTAAATGAATAAATTTTGAGTGAAATTGTTTTTTTTTTTTAATGGTCATTAACTAGAGCTAGGAAGAAAAATATTTCAAGCATGGATAACCTAAAAACTTTTGTACTCTTAATTTGAATATCTTTTTATCCATATATACTTATGTTAATTAGAAAAAGAAAAACACTCTTTTCTTCATCATACGAATAATTTTGCTAGTCCTAAATAGCACCATTTTTGTCATTCCAACAAAATACAAATTTTAGTTATTATCAAGGAAGACATCTATGTTATACCAATAGACAGTCAGAAAAAAAAAACAACAAAAAAAACATAGCAAGAATGATAACTATATATATTTTTTTCTTTTCTTTTGACTGGGAATGACAACTATAATTTTGAAATCGAAGAAGCAAAATTATATGAAACTCATTAAATTAAGAAGTAATGTAGCTAAACATAAATTTTTGTACTCCTAAAAGCTTTCCCCTTCCAGTAAAAATCCACTTACCGCTTTATGTGGATCTCTTCATATATGTTCATTTCTCTCTGAAGTACTAAAAACAATGATGAAAATAAAATGGTAAGAAGAGTAATGAAAATTTAATTTCAAATATTGCATAAAAAAAACATTAAATCTAATATTATGTTTACTAAAAGGATTTTCAAACTGGAATCATATTGTAAGAAATGACCATAAATATTGTACTATATTTACTATTAATTACCATATAAACATTTTTTTTAAGATTGTGTAAAACCCATAAATTCATAAACCCACTCACAAGTTAAGTATTCGAGATAACTAATTTTAATTAAAATCCATAAATGATTGACAACCAATGTCAGATAGAAAAGAGCCAACCTGAGCATAGCTCGCTTAGTTAAGATATTAATATATACATCCAATCTTAGATGTCAAATAATGTTCAAACCTCATCTCTCTACATTATTGAACTAAAAAAAATACAAAGATTCTCGTTATTTCGATGTAATGTGATATTTTTTTCAAAATATTATCTTATAAATAATATAAAGAAATTTGAACCTAAGGAAGCTACAAATTTTTAATCATTTTAAAATTTGAATAAAGATCATTAAGAAAAATATAACTGAAAAGATAAACCTAATCATAATCTTTGAAAGTTTAGACATAAATTAAAATTTTTCTACCAAACATTGACTAAATCATTTAGTGTGGTATCTAATGAACATTGTATTATGTGAGATAGGGGAAATCTAGTGGAAAGAAAACTAGAGAGAAACTTACAAAAAGTTATGTCAATCATAATCTTTAAAAATTACATATATATTAAGTTTCTTGAACCAAACATTCATGGATGTGTCTATTTATTCTCATCACATAGAAACTCCTTAAAGTTATTGAGTTTATAGTCAACTAAATAAAACTCAATAGATAAACCATATTATAATCTTTAAAAGTTATATGTATGTATCTTTAAATTTCTTGCTCCAAATTAAAAATTGACTAAATCGATTAGTGTTGCATCCATGCATTTTCATTCATATAAGTTGTGACAAGAATTCTCCAATTTAACATCATATTAGTAGGTGTGGAAAATCCAATGAAGAAAAATAGATAAAGTATCCATATAAAGTTATGTTCACATTCGTGGGTTGGATACAATAAGAAAGATAAAATCTAGTCATAATCTTTAAGAGTTACATATAATCAAATTAAATTTCTTGAACTATAAATTGACTGAATCAATTGATGATGTATCCATTCATATTCCTCATTAACACTTAGGACATGAATTCTTCAAGTTAACATAATGTTATTAGAGACTGGAAAATCCAAGGAAAGAAAGTGAGAGAATCCCATTTAAAGTTATGTTCACATTCGTTAAGAAATTAAATATAAAGGCAAAACTCAATCATAAAGTTACATCCACATTAATTTTTCTGAAACCAAATATGTATTAACTTAATTAATCCTAATCATTAGGTTAGTACATTCATTCTCATTAATACTTATTACAAGAGAATTCTCCTAAGTTAACACTATATTATTAGTAGGGAGAAGAGGATCTAATAGAAAAACTAAAAACTAAAAGAGAGAAACCTATTTAAAATTAAGTTTGCACCGTGGTGTAAATCAAAAGATAATCAATTATAACTTTGAAAGTTACCTATATACTAAATTTCTTGAACCAAACAAACCCACTCATTCTCATTAACAATCAAACCCCAACCAAATCCTCCCAACTATGAACATTGTATTACTAAAAATGGGGGAAATTAAAAAAAAATAAAATAAAATAAATAGAGGTGGCAATCATGTGGATTTGAAAAATCCCCCCCAAGAGCCAAAAAGATAGAAAAGAGACTGATGTTAAGGGAAGAATCATTTTCCTCTATATGGGCTACAATATTAAACAATATCAAAAGATGAAAAAGCATATGGCCAAAAATAAAAAAATAGGGTTTTAAGAGAGAGAGAGAGAGAGTTTTGTTAATAAATTATGAGAGTAGTGGTGGTAGCTTTGGACAACAAGAAGAACACATCCCAGATTTTGAGGCCAAGCACGTGACCAAGAGAATCATCTTTAAGAAAAATATTTCAATTTGAAAAGAACAAAAAAAAATTAACATAATTTGACGTTATAACTTATAATATATGGGTTTGAAAGTTGATTATGAGGCCATAATCTCTTTTATTCTTTATTGTTATTTTAAGATGTCTTATCTTATCTCTATTAGATGAACACGGAATACTATCTTAAAACTAATTGACAATGAAATGAGTAATTCATGTATCTTATAAAAATTGTGAAGTCTCTTATCATTTTTCTAATATGAGATCCTCAATATGCCCCCTTAAGATTATGCTTCTTTGAGTTCATCATTCTTGAGTTAGATCTAAATTTTTAGATTGAATGCCCGTTTGGGCTTCATAGACTCTGATATTATATTAGATGAACATGATGTTTCATCTTATAATCATTGGCAATAAAAAAAGTAACTCATGTATCTTACAAAGATTGTGAGATCTTTTCATCTTTTCGATGTGGGATCCTCAACAATCTCTGTGCTTTTAAATTTAATATTAATTAATTTTATTCTTTAACTCTTAAGATTTTCCATATATTGTGTATCTATCTTTAGCTAAAGTTTATTGGTTGTTTTTTTTTCTCTTAGTGAAGAGTAATAAAATCTCATGTGAAAAGTTATTTATAGATGTGTGGTAGAGATAAATTTCAAGATTAAATATTTTGTTTCAAGTGGTGATTTAATAAGTTGCATTGTTGAGCTTTAAAAAAAAAGTTGCATCGATTGAAAAATAATATGAATTTGGGTTGAATTTTAAAATATTAATTTTACCATTAAAGAGAGAGAGTTAAGTTCAAACCATACTTTAAAATGTAATTGAAATAACACGTTTGATTTAGGTGACTTTTTTTAGATGCTTGTTATTACTAATCTTTACTTTTTAGTAGTAAAATAATAAATTCTAAAAAAATATATGAAAACCAAATTGAAACTAAAGTTGAAAGGAGAAGAAGGGGAAAAAAAAGTAGCAAAATTAACCTCAATAATTGGTATGGTATTTTTTGGGAAAAAAAAATCCGACCATTCAACATGGATAAGAAATATCTAATATATAATGATGCTGATTAAGTGAGTTTAGTGTGTAACAACAAACACAAGACATGAATCATGGACAAGAGTTAGTAAGTTTATGTAGTGGGGAAAGGAAAGAAAAACAATTCACTAATAAATATATGAATATGATGTGTGCGCTTATATTTATTTATGTCAATTAGAAAGAAAAAAAAGGGGTATGTTTTAATAATGCAATTATTTAAATTTTTTTGGGGTTAAATTATAAGTTTAACCCCAAAAAAATTATAACTTTTATGTTCGTGTCAAATAGATTCCTAAACCTTAAAATGTATCTAATAGGTCCCTGACTTTCAATTTTGTGTCTAACATGTTCCTAACCTATTCAACATTTTTTTTAAAATTAACAAATCTATTAGATATGAAATTGAATTTTGTGTGTACTAGGACATTAAAATTTTAATTTATTTAATTCCAATAGGCTCATGAATTTTAAAAAATGTGAAATAGTTCAATTACCTATTAAATACAAAATTAAAAGTTGAGGAAATTATTATACAGTTTTTAAAGTTCAATGACTTATTAGACATAAAATTGAAAGTTTATGGACCTATTAGATACTTTTTAAAATTTAGGTTAAATTACAAGTTTAATTGCTGAACGTTGAGGTTTTTGTATATTTGGTCCTTAAACTTCAAAAAATATCTAATAGGTCTCTAAACTTTCAATTTTGTGTCTAATAAGTCCCTGTTAAAATTAAAAATTTTAAAAATTGATTGATCTATTAAATATAATTTATAAATTTGACTTTTATGTCTAATAGAACAAAATTTTAATTGTGTTTAGTAGATTCATGAATTTTAAAAAATTTGAAAGTTCAGAAATTAGATTTGTAATTTTGAAAGTTTAGGAACTAAATAAACACAAATTTCAAAGTTCATGGACTAAATTTGTAATTTAATCTATAATTTAAGGATCTATTTGAAACAAACCTAAAAGTTTAGGGACTGAACTTATAATTTTAACCTAAAATTATAATTGTGAATTTAGTGAAAAGAAAATTGAGATGGTTGTTGAATTAATTTATATATATAATATCAATTTGATTTGAGGGTAAGAAGAGGCCAAAAAAGAAAGAGAGAAGAAAGGTCCAAACGGCGCAGTTTTGTGGACCCGCCCAAAATTCAGGGTTTGGTGACGTTGGAAAAGGCTTCCCCTCTGGAATTTTCACGCGTTCTTTTCTTTTCTGCCTCTCTGCTCTTACTTATTAGCCCCACCACTTTGCTCTTTACACACACATCTTTTTTTTCTTTTCTTTTTCTCTTTATTTCGTGTATTTTCTTAGCTTAATGTTATGAACTTAATTTATAATTTTTATTCATTATTTAAAGGGATGAAGAGTATATTTTGGAAGCCAAAATAGAAGATTACAAGTTTTAACATAAAAATAACAATAATAAAAAAATCACGCATGGTAGTAATTAAGTTTAAGATAGACCTATTAGTATACAAGACAAAGAAGAAAAAAATGTATCCTTAGTAAACTATTGTCTTAAATATGTAATATAAAAATAAAATAAGAAACTGAAAATTTGATTACCAAATCAACAAAATGTTGAAAATAATACGTTGTATATAAGAACTGGGTAACACTAGCAAATTTGATTACAACTTAACTGACAATAAACAATCACAGTGTAAATAATAGTACAAACATTGTATGTAACAACAGTTTCAAAATTCAAGAACAAAAGATAATAAGTAGTCGAGGCACATTTACAAAGAGCTGTCCTAAAGAAATTATTCACTCTACACGAGTTGCAAGCAGACTATAGCGAGCGATCGTCTCAGCAGGATACAACGACTAACTCTGGTAGAACAGCAACCTCGAACTACCCAAATTTGGCAAAACTCTTATATACTTGCACTCAACTTTACTCAAGATTAAAGAGAATAAAGAAATGAGAGAAGAACTCTTCAATTGGAATGAGATACTCCAAAATGGAATGAGATGCTCCAAATGAATAAACAAGTTGCTATTTATAAGCTAGCAACTTAGTAACTCTTCAAAAATAAAATTAATATAAGCAATATGAAACATACATCAAAAGTAACTCAATTGTGTAGTTACTTGTAAAAATTCAAAACATAACTCACAAATTTAACTTTTAAGTTAAATTTGTAAAAAGAAACATCAACACATTTTGATGTTTCAAACCATTTTGAAACTTTTGAATTTCAAGTCAAGTAACAACAACATAAATGAAACATCAATTCATTTTGATGTTTCAAACCAACACTTTCTTTCACAAAATTTTACTATAAAACCCAACACAAAATCAATATTGGCTTATAATTGGTTGCATTTTGCTAATTCAAACTCGTTTATAAAAAATTTCAAACAAAAAATATGAATACTACAATGTTATTTCTTATATTCATAACATTAAAAAAGAAAATATAACCTTTAACTTTTTATGTTCACTCCTCTTTCAATGGTTAAATCTTCAACCTTAAAGGAACGAGTATATATCTTAATTGTTTAGCTACACTCATGTTGACGTATGTATATAAATTAGATTATTTATAATAATTTATATAAATATAAAAGAGAATACATATATAATCCATTTGAGTGATTTTTTTAGTTCACAATATGAGAGCGAGAATCCAAACCTCTAACTTTGTCATAATTCAAAAAGTATATATAAAATACTTAAGATTTTGTAACTTTCTTCTGCTATTCCCTCAAATTTTTAGAATTGAAAGATTATATTTTATATATAAAAGTTAGAATGCAAAATTTTATCCCTCTACTTTTCGAGTATAATGCTTCAAATAATAAACTCAAGTTGGTCATTTGATTGAGAATTGGACATTTGTTATGAATAAAAACAGAAAATTTTCATCAATTAATAACTATTATATATAAATGATTTTTCCACATAATGTGAGCACACATTTTCTTAAAATATTGGGCCTATCATGCAGGCCCAAATCTTGTGCCGGTGTTAAAGATGTCCAAAAAGGCCCATTAAAAAAGCCATGGGACCTAAATATGGGCCACTTCAGTTGGCCCATGTATCTTCCCTTTATAACTGCGTTAATATACGGGACCAAACATTAAACAGAAATGATGTCAAATAGACTATTTCAAAAACTATACTTTATAAATATCAAATTTTATGAAAACTTTCAGCTTGATTGGAGTTTCTTCTGCCATTTTTTCTTACGATTTTAGTCTCATTTAGTATCATCTCTATATTTAATTGTCCATTTTAAATTTATACTTTTTTAATATACATATTTTCGTTTAAGGCAATTATTTTATACATTTATGATAGATTTGATTTTTGAAAGTATATTTTTTATTTCCTGTATTTATGAACAACAAAGAACGAAATTAAGCTCTACGACTTTAAATTTTCCAAATTCAGCTGGTAAAAAATCCAATCAATTTGACATGGAGCTCAATTTTAATAGACGACGAAGGAGCTTTTGATCATGTCAGCAGTATTAACACGATCCAATGGCGCACCAACACCAGCCGTTGAGCCGTGGAGGGAGATTCATTCAGTACATTATATTTGGTAACATCATCAAAGTTATGACTATTGGCAAATACGTAGGGCATGGTCTATGCAATCTTTTTTATTTTTTCAACGCTTTGAAGTTCAGTTTTCATTGTGTCTTCGTTTGATGTTGGGTTTGTGGAGTGCGGTTAGATTGCTCAGTTCTGCTCTCAACTTCGAGATAAACGAGCACATGGCGATCAAGATCAATGGTATTAGGGTGAGAGAACTCTTCGTGAGGTCAAGCTGCTTGGACACATGGATCATGAAAACGTTATATAATCAGTGAAATTTCAGAGATAGATTGTGAAGCAGTTTGGAGAAATTGAATGAGGCAAAAAGGTGTTAGTTTTATTAATCAAAACAGGGGCTTAAATACCCTTTTGTTACAGAATTGAGAGAGTGGGTTTTGTGGGTTTACAACTGTTTAGTTCCACTACCCACTACCCACGTAATATATATATAAAAACTAACAACAAAAAGCCTATTAATAGAAAAACAAAATAATTGAAAAATCTAACTGATAAACATCAAACACTGTCGTTTTATATGTATTGCAGGTGGGCTTCTAAGGTGCTGCCAGGTGTTTAATGAGCTGTCTTCACTTCCCCTCTCAAACGCAATGGTGTGGCCACGACATTGAGTTTGGAACGTAGCTCAGTGAACGTTGCTTCAGTCAACGGTTTGGTCAATCCATCAGCAAGTTGCTTTTCTGAAGGGACAAATCGAACTTCAACATCCTTGCTGAGTACCTTATCGCGAACGAAGTGTACATCAAGCTCTACATGCTTGCTTCTCGAATGAAAGACAGGATTCGCAGCTAGTGACAGGGCACTCATGTTATCACACCAAATCACAGGTATGGATGAGTCTCTACAATTGATTTCTTGAAGTAACGCTTGTATCCAGCTAATTTCAGCTGTTATATGTGCAAGAGACCTATACTCTGACTCGATGCTTGATCGTGCTACGACATGCTGTTTCTTAGAACACCATGAGACTAGGGCTTCACCAACATATACACAATAGGCTGAGATGGATCGTCTATCATCAAGATCACATCCCCAGTCTGCATCTGAATAGCCCGTGATCTGCATATTATTTGATTTAGGTATTTTTAATCCGTGATTACTTGAGCCTTTTAAATACCTGAGTACTCTTTTGACTGCCTTCCAATGTGTGATTGTTGGATTATGCAAAAATTGACTGAGCTTGTTAATTATGTATGAGATCTCTGGTCTTGTATGTGTGACATATTGTAGGGCTCCTATTGTACTTCGATAGAGTGTAGGATTTTCCTTTGGTTCTCCATCGTCAAGTGTAAGATGTCTTCCTGTTACTGCTGGTGTGTTGCACGATCTGATATGATTTAGCTCCAATCTTTCTAACAAATCATTAACATACTTGGTTTGATTCAAGAAAATTCCTGTCTCATCTCTGTGAACTTGAATACCCAAGAAGTAGGATAGGTCTCCCAGGTCTTTGAGTGCAAATTCTTGACTAAGAGCTGCAATAAACTTATTAACTAGGCAAATATTGTTACCTATTACAAGAATGTCATCTACATATACAAGTATGTAAATTTTAGTCTGATTAGTAACAAGGAAAAATAATGAATTATCAGCTCTGGAATTTTTAAATCCCCAGCCAAGAATAACATTTTTCAATTTATCATACCATGCCCTTGGAGCTTGTTTTAAGCCATATAAAGATTTGTTTAGTTTGCAAACATAGTCTGGCTTCTTCTGATCAATGAATCCCTCAGGTTGTACCATGTAGACATCTTCTTCAAGTTTTCCATTAAGAAAGGCATTATTTATGTCCAGTTGTTTGATTTTCCAGTCATAGGCCACTGCTAGATTCAGAATAACCCGTATAGTTGAAGCCTTCACCACAGGGCTAAAGGTTTCTTTGAAATCTACTCCAGGATTTTGATGAAAACCCTTTGCTATTAATCTAGCCTTTAGTTTTTGAACACTGCCATCTGAATTTCTTTTAGTCTTGAAGACCCATTTACAACCAACTAGGTTAAAATTGGGTGAGTATGGTACCAATTTCCATGTAGCATTCTTATTGAGAGCTTCCATCTCCTCTTTCATAGCTGCTGTCCAGCTTGCTGATGTGAGAGCCTCCTTAGTTGTCTTGGGTTCTTGAACATCAAGTTGGGATGTAGAAGCAAGATAATTTAAGTGCTTAGGTTTGAAAATCCCACTTTTGGATCTAGTTTGCATAGGATGAACAGGGAGAGATGAACTAAAAGTTTCAGTTGGAAGAGAAGATATAGGTATTTCAGAACTAGAGCTGGGCAAGGAAGATACAGGAATCTCATTTGAAATTGACTCTTGTAGAGGTGGTTCATGAAGATTTTGTCCACTGGAGGTAGATGGAGAATTGGAGTGGATATGATCATTTAGACTTATATTTGATAGAGTATTGTTAGATGAAATGATAGGAAAATTCATCCAAGAGACCACAGTATCATGAGATTGCTGTTTTTCAACAGAGTTGGTTAAAAAACCAGTTTTGAAAGGGAAGTCACACTCATTAAAAATAACATGTCTAGAGATATAAAGTCTTCCACTAGAACTTAGGCATTTATAACCTTTATGTGACTCACTGTACCCCAAGAAAACACACTTAGTGCTATGATATTGGAACTTATGAGATTGATATGGTCTTAGACAAGGGTAACAAGCACTTCCAAAGACTTTTAAGAAATTATAATCAGGTTTTAGCTTAAAAGCCTTCTCCCATGGTGAACTGTTATTCAAAACAGGGGTAGGAAGTCTGTTGATTAGAAAAACAGCAGAGGTAAAAGCATCCCACCAAAATCTTAGAGGCATTGATGCTTGTGCTAGTAATGTTAGGCCCATTTCAACAATATGTCTATGTTTTCTCTCCACAATCCCATTTTGTTCACTTGTGTGAGGACAAGGATGTCTAAAACTGATCCCATGCTCTTTGAGATAATTACTAAAAGGTCTAAATTCACCTCCCCAATCACTTTGAAGCATCTTAATTTTCCTCTCAAATTTGTTTTCTACCAAAGCCTTATACTGAACAAACATATTTAAGGCTTCTGCTTTTGACTTTAGAGGAAGTATATGAGTCATTCTTGAGAAATCATCTACAAAGCTGATATAAAATCTATAACCAGCAGTTGAAACTATAGGTGCGGGACCCCATAAATCACAGTGAACTAATTCAAGAGGATGATTTGAAGTAGAAATGGAGGACTTGAAAGGTAAGGCATGAGATTTTCCATATTGACATGATTCACAGAAGCTTTGTATATTAGAATTGACAGGAACATTTACATTACTATTTTTGATAACAAGAGATAAAACTCTTTCAGAATGATGGCCTAACCTACAATGCCACACCTCCTTAGAGGCTTCACGATGTCTAACATGAGTGGTAGCAACAAAGGATTGAAAGGAACTACTAGCTTTTCTATTGGAATTATAAACAACTTGACTTAGTCTAGAATTGAAAGAGGCTTCTGTACTGCTGGATTTAAGAGAGAGATTGCTTCAGTGATGAGTTTTGGATCTGGGAGGAGGTAACTTCATGTGGTAAAGACCATCTTTTAAGGATCCCCTGCATTAGAACTCTCCTTGTTTCCTTGTCATTCACAAAACAACAACTAGAGTGAAACTCTACAAAACAATTGTTGTCGGCTGTAAGTTTTGCAACACTAAGAAGATTCTTAGTAATATTGGGAACATGCAGTATATTTTTAAGAAGAATAGGAGGACATTTGGGTGAGAAATTGATAGAACTAGAACCAATATGATGGACTTTGAGTTTTTCACCATTACCAACAGTTAAGGAGTCATTACCATGGTATTCAGATTTGATGTTAAGATTCCCAAGATCAGCTGTTATATGGCTGGTGGCTCCACTATCAGCAAGCCAGTTAGGGTCAGTCACCACTTCAGGGGTTGCAATATATGCAGAATTGCGACTGGAACTTCCTTGATTAGTTGAACTAGGTGGAACTCCAGTGTATTCTTTGTCAAACCTATGATAACACACATTTGCAGCATGTCCATACTTGCCACAAACTTGACAAATTGGCTTAGAGGAGTTATTTCTATAAGGAGAAAACCTCCCACGACCTCTGCCTCTTTCATTGTTACCTCTGTGGTTGTTCATTTTCCCATAATTCTTGTTGGAATTTTGGTTGTTCTGACATCCAGAGACATTTTGCTTATTGTAAGCAAAGTTAGCACTTGCTTCAGCAACATTACCACTTGGATTAATAACATTTAGACGCACCAAGTTATTTTCAAAGGTTGAGAGAGTGGAAATTAACTCATGCCAGGTGATATTTTCTTTCTCTTGAATGATACATATAATAGGTAGATACTCAGCTTCTAGCCCAGACAACGCACATTATATTAAATAGCTTAGAGTTACCGGTTCACCTGCTAGTTTCAAACTTTCAGAAGTTTGTTTCATGTAGCCCAAGTAGTCAGTCATCGCCATAGCTCCTTTCTTTGTATTCTGCATAATGTTTCTGAGTTGATTAATGTGAGCTTTGCTTGAAGCTCCGTAGAGATTCTCTAGGGCTGTCCACACATCTCTTGAATTCTTGAAATCCATGACATCACACGCTATTGATGGAGTCATTGACCCCAAAAGCCATCCAAGCAGTGCTTGATCAACCGTGTTCCATTCTTCAAATGCTGGATTGTTGATCAACTCTAAAGTTCCAGTTTCTTCTGAAGATGAAATATATTCTACAGGTTTAGGCTTTGTTCCAAGAACAAACCCATCAACTTTTTGACCTTTTAGGACTGCTAGAACCATGTTTTGCCATAGGGAATAATTCTTATCATCAAGTTTCACTGTTAAAACAGTGCTAAGTGGATGTCCAAAGGAGGAATTGCTGGTTGGGGTAGTATTAGAGACATTGGAATTTCCTGGGTTAGATGAGGTGACTTGTGGCTGTGAAGTTGAACCTTCAACACCTTCGGTTGCCATTGTTTAAGAGCCTTAGCTCTGATACCAAGTGAAATTTCAGAGATAGATTGTGAAGCAGTTTGGAGAAATTGAATGAGGCAAAAAGGTGTTAGTTTTATTAATCAAAACAGGGGCTTAAATACCCTTTTGTTACAGAATTGAGAGAGTGGGTTTTGTGGGTTTACAACTGTTTAGTTCCACTACCCACTACCCACGTAATATATATATAAAAACTAACAACAAAAAGCCTATTAATAGAAAAACAAAATAATTGAAAAATCTAACTGATAAACATCAAACACTGTCGTTTTATATGTATTGCAGGTGGGCTTCTAAGGTGCTTAATGAGCTGTCTTCACTTAATCAAACATATATATTGCATTTATATATTATTAAATTAATATAATCTAGTATATATATATACTATTTCATTTTATGCAAATATGTTTTTTTATCTAATATGGATTCCGTCATGTACGCTCTGTATATTTAGTCATTTGTAAATACATGCTCGATATATTTGTTTGTCACTACCATCATATCATTTACAAATATATACTCAGTGTATGTATAATACAAATACAACAATATAAGTCATATTATTAAATTAATATAATATCATATATACTAAATTTATTTATATATATACAAACACAATAATACAGTCGAGAACTGTGTGAGTGGAGAAACTGACATATCTAATTTATATATTTAACATATGAAATAAATATACCAAATTGCACCTAATATATAAAATAAATATACCCACAATTGGAATAACATACCAAAAAAACACTCAATGTATGAAATAAATATACTCACAATTGAAATAATATACCAAAATATTGTTATGACATAAAATATCATTTCAATGTTGAATCCAAACCAATTAGGCAAACACTCGGTCTACAAATTGAATAAAAAAAACTTGTTAATTTAATGTAACTTCTGTTTTGATGTACACTAAGGTTTCTCATTGCATGTAAATTATACCTATAATATAATATAAAGAAATAAATATTGTCAAAAAGACATTGCATCGAATACATACATATATGTATGTATATATATACATATACATATGTATATATATATCTACATTGTGGAATATATACCTTAATATACTTCTCAGCTCATTCGTTGTAAAAAGAAAAAGAAAAAGAATATATACCTTAATTTATTTCAGTTATTCAATGACCAAAACAAGTTATAAATATTACACTACAGTTTTAATTCAAAAGAGAAATAAAAGATAAATAAAATAAAAACCTTTTTAACTTGGAACAAAATTGACATGACTCTGAGAAGAATACTTTTATATGAAGTAGATCATGTTAGAGTAGTTTGAAAATTTTAAACTTTTTGTTAATAAGCACAATAAAATAAATTTGGTATGTACTTTATAACTTGAAATGCTTTTCACTATTTAGAAGATAAATGTCAAACTCACCTAAAAAAGCAATAAATTGTATTATGTGACTTTTTTTTTTTTTTTTTTTATAAATTTCCTTGAAAGATTATTGAATGAGATATCCAATTCTAAGATACATAAATAATAATAAATTTTAAAATTTGATTTTTAGAATTTTTTCACAAATAACCTATCTTTCAAACAAATGAATACGTTCTTCTTTATAAAATCATGAGCTTGTGAACAATGATTTCATTATATATAATAATATATATTTTTACAAATTATTCAATCATGTAGTTTTGAAAACAAAAACAATCTCGAAGAAGCCTACCATTTTATAGCTTCATTATTATATCACGTAATATCAAAACTGATTTTTTCTTTAAAAAAAAAAAAACTTTATTTTCATACATATAAATGTAAGATAAATGAAAGGGGAAGACAATACTTAATGAAGCATGTCTCACGTGCCAAAGCATTATGTTTATATTACCAAACACGTGACATTGAGGTTTTTTCATTAAAGATTTCTTCCGCTGTAGTTTTTCTTTTTTCCCTTTTTTTTGAGTAACTTCCACTGTTGGCATTTAAGAGGTTGTTTGGAATTCATGTCATTTTTTTTTTAAATTATATTTTATTAAATTATATTTGCATAACAATTCTTCTATACATTTTTTTTTTAAAAAAAATTCTCAGAAATCATTTATTTTTTCCAATAAATAAAGTTGTTATTTCTTAAAAACTTGAATTTATGATTAGTGATTTCAATAGTGTACAAAAATATAAATTTTTATAAATCATTTATTCACAATTTTCGAAATAATTTTGAAAACAAAAGTAATAGTATGTTTGGAATAACTTTAACCCAAATGCTTTTTAAACAAAATCAATTAATCTTTAGAAAAATTAATAATTTAAAGTATGTTTAATAAAGCGTATGGAATGATTTTAGATGATCAAAAGTTTTTTTTAAAAAAAATCTTAATAAGTAAAAAGAACATTGAAAATTTTAGATTAATTTAAAAGTTATTTATGAAAAAACTCTTGAGAGATAGATTATCCAAAAATCACTTTTAAGTACTTAACAAAAAATCTTTAAAATATGTAGTAAAAAAAATATTTATAATTAATATACTCATTTGTGAATATAGTGTAACAAAAAAAAAACTGTTATTTAAAGCATTTTTTTTAAATGTAAGATATAAAAATATTTTTATTGAAAATATTTTTTTTAAAAGTGCTCAAATTATAAGGTATTCCAAAGAGACTTTAAAACTTCAAATTTTCTTTCTGATCAAGTTCTCCAATTGATTCCAAGTATTAATGGTTTTCTAATTAAAAATATCAAAATGAAGTTTGTTTTAAAAGAGTGTGTTCATTTACCATCATAATAAATTTTGCTAACTCGGACATAGTTTAGTTAGTTAACATTAGTAATTTATCATTTGAACTAAAAAAAATCATAATTTTTAATTAATAGTTTTTTTTTTTTGGTGAAACTTTTTAATTAATAGTTAAAGAACGAAATTGGGTTGAATCTATAATTTGACACAAAAATTCAAAGTTACTTATAATGCTTTATTTATATCCCTAGTTAGTTTAAACTTATGGGGATTGTGGAGGGATGAAACAAACTTAAACATTAAAACTATTTCGATCCTTGGTTTTTATCTGTTTCTATTTTGATCTTTACCCTTCCAACTATTATGTTTAAATTTTGATTTTCTTTGTCAAAATATAACATTACAAATATCATAGTGGAGATTCAAAATTTTAACCCATAAAAAAGTTACTAATACTTCAACAACTATATTCCGGTTGGAAAAAAAAAATAATGACATCAACTAAAAGTAACCTTTTATGTAAAGTTTAGGTAAGATAAAATATTGATAAAGAGCTAAATAATCCGTATGATTTGAGAGTTGACTCAAGGTAACATTTTGAATTCTAAACTTAATTTTGAGTTTTCAAAGCTGTAATCATTAGTTTGTTTTTACTAATCTTATTGGCCAATAATAATGGGTATGAACTATGAAAGAAGAATAAATCTGGGGAAAAGGGCAATATGGGAAGTTAGGTGAGATATTTAATGAAATAATATGGCATATCACACATGGGAGTTTAGGCCCACAAAGCACATGGTATAATAAAAATGCTGGCAGATCACAAACAATTTGAGAGGCCATAATAATGAGTCTATAAACCAAACCACTCTAACCAAAACTTAACATTACCCACTAAGTAAAAAAATAAAAACAAAAAAACAAAGGCCAACCAAAAAGATATCTGACAAAAACATAACAACATCACTACTTTCCTTTTAACTTTTATAATCATCTTTAAGCTGTCTCTCTCATGAACTCAAAAGGTAAAAAAAAAAATTACAAAATCCAGAGTAAAACATAGTGTAATGACCAACAATATTGCATCACAAAATGACTGACAGAGATGGATATAGATGGGGTTAAGTTGATGATGAGAAGATGGTAAAAAAAACCAGACAAATTGAAAGAAAAACAAAAGAACAAGAACAACGCTTCTGCACCTGCCCCTAAAATGGCAATCTCTTTTCAGCTGAAGCAGGCCGAGGTTGAGCAACCAACAGATGAACAACAATGGTGGAAATGATGTAAAAAGGGGGTTTTAAACAAGTTTTGAAAAAAAAAATGTGTACTTGTTAAATGGCTATAATGAAGGGGCAAGGAGATGGATGAGAAATCAGGAAGTCTTTTTGAAAATCAAACAGAAAGAGGAAAGGCTTTTTTGTCTATGGCTTTAAACATTTGGTTTTGGTGTTAAAATGATGGGGACAAGTCTAGCAGGGATGGCCTCGGCGGCAAGGGAGCGAACCGGCCGAAGATGTGATGGAGGCAACCATGGAAGCAGATTTGGCTCCTAAGCTGGAGGCTCTGGCATAACTTGCTGAAGCTCCAGCGCCTGATGGGGTGAAATAAGCTCCATTCAGCAACATATCTCCTTCTGATCTCCAGTTCCACCCCTTCCATTCGTTCTCCGCTGTTTCGACTCGCTTCGTCACCTGCATTGCATCGACCCAATTTGTCAACTGTAATAACGAATTTCGAAATCTAAATCTAAGTTGAAATGATTTTGGGGAGTTACCTCTTTGGCAAAAGGGTTGGTTGGAGCAGCATATCTGTTGCCTTGACTATTGATGGTGGGGTTTGCACTCCCACCAATGGCATACATTTCCCAGTGAGTGTAGTCATTGTTCACCACATGGAAATAGCCATGCCTACATCTACACATTATTGCAATTTATGTGGGGGTGAAATATCAGTTAACAAACTCAACACAATTCAAATCATCTTCTTCTTCAAGTATAAAAGATGAATTTACCTTGGCATTCTTTGAATGAGTCCCTCTCCAAAATGGTTATAAGCAATGGTGACTTGCATTTGCTTGTCCTTTGTGTAGGAATCACTATGGCCTAGAAGCATCACCTGTTACCATATAAGATAAAATTGCATCAGATAAATTTGTTTTTCTAACTTAATTTGATATTAGAAATGCAATCAAAAGTCTAGTACCTCATTGTGGTGAGTGAAGTGATTGTTGGAGATGGTGATTGCAGTTGAGCCCATGACAGCATCAACAAGGCCATCAGCACAATTAGAGAGTGAATTGTGGTCAATCCATATATGGCTTGATCCAAAGATGGAAATGGCATCTCCATCAGCCATGGTTCTCCACCCAAAATGAGTTGGAGAGCTTCTCACCATGGCATTCCCTGTGGGCTTGCAATCATGGATGTGAAGACCATGGATAATGATATTAGTCACGAACTGGATTGTGATGCAAGCGCCATTGGCAATGTGTACATTGACCCCTCGAGCATCAATGGTCTTGAAACTGTTCATGATGAGTTCCTGTTTCAATTGAATCACCATGTCCCTTTTGAACACAATCCAAAGAGGTTTCTCTTGAATGACAGCATGACGAAGAGTCCCAGGCTTCGGGTTCACCGGATCGTTGTCGCTCGAATCAGTGACGACATAGAAACGACCATCACGACCACCAATAGCATTCCGACCGAACCCGATGCCACATTCGGCAAGGCGTTTCCTGTTACGGTGCCAATTGGAGTCGCAACGCCAGCAGTCATCTATGGGATTGCCAGTTCCACAGGAGAAGAATCCCAACTTCCTCCTTTCAGTGCTATTACTGATGCTCCTGCCATATCAAAGAACATTCACATGACAAATTCTCAAGTCCTGACATTCTAGTGACAAGAAGTTGCTCTTGTTCAACCAATAAACAAAAATAGGATAAAAATTATTGGAAAGACCCATCACAATCCACATGTACAAATCTCGAGAACAACCAAGAATTTGTCGGAAAGCTAGTGCTAATTTTCCATCCCAACGCCCATAAGAAAATGCATACCACAAAAACAGAACAAGACAAAACCATGCTGGCATTTTGACCACGAAGACTCTTTCATTATAACGTCTAGAAATTCTCCTCCCATTATTTTACGATACAGACAAAACCGAAGAAAACATCCACATGTGCTCTATTTGATTACTAGAAGACCCATTACGAATTAAAAGAGCAAAATCCAATTCGACCCAAATTTCACAAAACTAATCTCTCTAATAATGAATTTCTTAATAAGATACAGACATCTAATGATAACAAAAGAATCATTAATCCAAATATAGAATGAATGAAAGAAAAAACCCACATCTCAACAGAGGCAGCAATCTCGTCAGGATTATCCACAGCATGCTCATTCTTAAGTTCCTCCAAATCATCATCATTTACCCACCTGAAAACAGAATCACCCAATTAAGTGACAAACCCACCTAGATCTTATCTTTTTCTTATTCTCTCTTAACATAAGAATCAATCATATTAGAAGTGTTAAAACTTAATGGTAGAACTTGATGTGATGTGTTTATGAGTGTAAGAAGCGCGTGGAATATCAGAGGGCGCGTGAGGAATGAAAATGAAAGGAAGAAGTTAGTGAGTGGCTCAACGCTCAAGGTGGGTGCGGAAGAGATCTCTCACGCACCCTTCCGTACTGCCGTTCTGTCACAAAAGAGAAAACCGTTTGAAAAAGCGCTTTTGTTTAGAGAGAGAATTGAGCCGAAACGATTGGTCGGCACTAGAAGGAAAAAAAAAAGAAGAACGCACAAAGAATTAAAAAGAAAATAAAAGGAGAAAGAAATTGTCCTTTTATTCTTGTGGGCGAAATGACTGGAATACCCCGGAATTTTATCAAGCAATCGAGGGAAATAAGTCTGTGGAAGTCTCTGTGGGGGTAATCACGGGAAGGAATCTGAAGGGGGAGTAACTGGAAACGAAACAAACGGTCCAGATCGAGGATCCGGATCTCAACGGTTGATATCGTTAGCTACAGTTGGATCATCACATCACACGGATCCGAGGAGAATCCAACGGCTGTGATTAGAAAGATGGGTAAAACGCACGGCTGAGATCGTTTCGTTACGGTACAGATTTTCCGCTTCCTTTTTTTACTCGAGTTAACGAAACGAACACTAACCTAGTCGCCATTGATGAGTTGCTAGAGCTCTGAAACTTTGTCCTTAACACAGTCCTGTAAAAGTGAAAAAGAAGAGGAATCAAATCACAAACCGCTACAGTTCGTTTGAAATACGGAGATTCTCTTTTTATTCCTCATTCCTTTTTCTAAAGGAATGTTGGACTGAAGTCCGCCATTAAAGCACTGGAGCGTAGTTTTACTTTTCTCATTTCTAAACTACGGCATTGATCCAATATTCTAAGAAAAAAACACTAAATCATACTAAACCATACATTCACATTGAACATTCAAGAGTCTCCAAGTTGAAATCCAAAAGAATCAGTACTATACAAACCTCGCATTTGCTGTTAACAAGAAATTCACACAATGTGGCTAAAATTACCAAATCAAACACGTCACATTGAGATTGCAAGAGCAAAAGAGGAAAGAGAGAAATAAAAAACTTACCTAATTTCAGAGGTCTCTTCTTTGCGAACCAGAGCGATTGTTACGAAGACCACCATTGCAAGGGCAAACAGAGACAGAGAAGGCCATTTACTAAGTGCCGACATTACTGATCTCTCTCTCTCTCGTGGACACTCTTGAGAAAAACCAGAGCGAAATGGAGAGAGAGAGATTATGGAGAAGGAGAAATGTAGAGAGAAAAAGGAAGACGAAGAACAGAGGAAAAGAGTGGTGATGTCAGTGAAAGCTTTGGACAAAACGGACCTTTTATAGACAAACGTCCAACGGAAAAAAAAATGAAGGATAAAAATGAAAGACGATAACAAAATCCCAAACATTCGTTCAACCGACGTTAACGCCGTCAACTAACTTCAACGTTATATATATATATATATATATATATAGATATAGATATATATATACTCTCTCTCTCTCTTTATCTATATATCTCTAGTCTAGCCTCTATATATTTCACGTTTTCTTTTTCTTTTTTAATGTATAAAAAGCGTTTCTCAAAAAACAAATGTATAAAAAGCGAATTTTAAATTCAAGAAATACGAGAAAAATCCGGAAACCTTTTGTATTTTTCGTTTAATAATATTGCATGAGAAATGTTAAAATGAGATTACTTAACTTACAAAATTGGCCAGAAAAAATTATATTTATTTTGCCTCTACACTTCAAAAAAAATATTTAATTAGTCTTTCAACATTTATCCGATTTTTATATTTTAAAAAATTTCTAATAAATATCTAAATATTCAATTTTATGTCTAATAGATTCTTATTATTAATTTTGTTGGTTTAATATTTTGTGGTACATTCATTAACCATTATTTAAGGAATACAGAGAGCAGCAATAAAAAAAACGTGGCAAGTTGATTTAGCACATGTTTGGAGGTTTTTTAGCATAACAAGTGTGAGATGAGAATTTAAACTTCAACTTTAAGCAAAAGAATAAAGGTTTTAACTATTGAGATATGCTCATATTAAGAATATATAAATCTATTAGATGCAAAATAAAATTTAAGAGATTTGTTATAAATTTTTTAAAATGCAAAAACTTAATAAACATAACTTTGAAAGAATAAGAATTTAAATAAACTTCTTAAAATATAGAGACTAAATATACATGATTCTAAAAGTTTAGAAACTAAATATATAATTTAGACTCCGTTTGATAACTATTTTGTTTTTGGCTTTATTATTTTGAAATTCTAGCTTACATTACTTCTACCTATATGTTTTTTTTTTTAAGTTACTTCCACCTATATTTTTCTTTGTGCAAAATCTAAGCCAAATTTTTTTTCTAAAAAATGGTTTTAAAAAAAATTGTTCTTGTTTTTGGAATTTGGTTAAGAAACAATGTGTTACAAAAATAGTGAAAATATACCATAAAAATTGAGAGAAAGTAGACATAATTTTTAAAAATAGAATAGTAAAAAAAAAGACCTTAAGTAATAAAATTCCAATAAATTAACACAATAAAAACTTAAAAGACTAATTTTACCCTCTAAACTCTTCATTCCCATGTTTACTAAAGCAGAGAATTTATGTGAAAATTTGGGAATAAATCAGTCTTGTCCAATTGGAATTCATATTCAAAGTTCTTTTTTACTTTTTTGTTTTCTATTCTTTTTATTGCTTTGACGCTTTACGAATCCCTCTATTCAGCTTTCCAAGTTTCAACAAACCTGCCTTAACGGAAAATAACCGACTCGTTATTCACCGTGACTGTAAATATACAAGTTACACAAGTTACCATCCAACGCCCGAGCGACAATTTTAACTTTTTAACCAGGGCGACTTTTTTTACCTCCAGTGCCACGTCGGACGGGAGCTCGAGGAAGACGTGGAGGGTACGGAATACGGTCACCGGAGACCGATATCACGGTTTTCAGCTGATTTTGCGGTCAATAAATATATAAAATAAGTAATTAAATTATTTAATTAAATTTGGGGGTTGCTTGAATGTGTGAATCACAGTCACAGTCACAGGCACCAATCACGGCTCTTGATTGGTGATTCAACATGGTGGGTGTGGAACATTTGGTTACAGGCTGTTAAGTTATCTTTTCTTCGCCCTTTTTTTTTTTTTTTTTTTTTTTTAGGTTCAATGTAAAATTAAATTTAAATCTAAAATTCACACTCCTCAATTCTGGCTATGATGGTGGAAAAGGTGAGTGTTTTTTAAGCTTAATCATTCATTTTTTTATGTGCTTTTTTTTTTTGTTAGTAAAATAAATGAAGTCTCCAAACTTTCCCACGTATTTCATTTTTTGTTTATGTTCTCTTAAATGTTATTAATTGGGTTTTAAAATTTTACACTAGTTTGGTTGGTGTATTTCATAATTTTATGTGTTTTGTTTTCATTTATAAATTTTAGGTAAATATTGTATTTAAAATTTTAATGCATGCTTGACACAAATTTTATTTATCACCACCTAAACTTGTGTTTGAAATGTAATACAAAAATTTATAAATGTGACTAAATGAATTTTTATGGAAGTTTAAAAAGTAGAATATAAGTGAACTATATATATAGATAATTAAAATGACTTTGTGCTTAAAAAACAACTAATTGCGATCAACAATTTAACCTAATTAGGTCCATTTTTAAGATCTATGATTTTTTTTTAAATGGCTTGTATTTTGATTTTACTATTGTATAAATTTAAGAATGAGCTTTGGAAATGTAAAATATTGTTTTTATTATGTGATATTATTCTTTGTAATTTCCTAAAAATGTGAAAAGAACAAAAAAGAAAAACTATGATATCTATGTCGATCCTTTAAAGGTATGATATAAGAGGAGAATTACAAAAATGGAATAATTAAGAAGGTCATTTTCATCTATCATTGTCTCAAACTTTTGAACTCTTGGATAGATTTGTTCCATAAAAAAATTTATAGTATTTTTCCTTTTTTTTTTTTCCTTTTTTTGGGATTCGGCAACTAAAAATATTTGGAAAGTTGCCAAATGGGAGAGCTAAGTGAAAATAAGAAATAGGAAATATACACTTGAAAAACTCAAAATTATTCCATTTGGATCGTTAGCGTTAAAAATTCGGTAATCTATTGACTTAAGTTCTATGGTTCAAGAAAGTTTAACATGGTATTAAAGAGAAAGGTTGTAAATTCAAACTCTTGTAGTGTCATTGAGGTGAAAATTTAAATCTCTAACTTAGAGAAAAATAGTAGATACGTTAAGTTTCGTTTGATAACCATTTAGTTTTTGTTTTTAGTTTTTGAAATTAAGCTTATAAACACTACTTTTACCTACGACTTTCTTTGTTTCATTATATATGTACTTTTTACAAATATTTTCAAAATCCAAGCTAAGTTTGAAAGACTACAAAAAAATAATTTTTAAAAATTTGTTTTGAAATTTGGTTAAGAATTCAAATGTTTCATTAGAAAATATGAAAATTATTGTAAGAAATTGAGAGAAAATAAGCACAATTTCAAAAACAAAAATAAAAACTAAAAATCAAATAGTTATCAAACGGAGCTTTAATTTGTTGAGTTATGCTTATGTACGTCGTATTTAGTGTTCAATTCAACCTTTCATATATATATATAACCCTTTTAAACTAGATTCAATCGTAGTTTTTTTATATAAAGAAAAAGAAAATTCTCATGTTTTTCTGTCACTTATATTCTTTTTACCTTCTCATATGAATCTTTAGTTGTGTTTATGCTTAATTAATTATTTTTCTATATTATAAACAAAGAGTTCAATGATGCATGAAAAGTATTCTCCGTGAGAAGATATCTGAAATCTTTTTCAATCTCTATAAAAAATAAAATAAAATAAATTCAAATTAAAATAAGCAATCTTAATTTTCTAAATTATTAGATTAAGATTACATTTTAGAATATTTCAAAGGTTAGATTATGTAATTCAAATTAGATTAGATTTAGTTTAGATTTATAATTTGAATTAAGTTTTTTTTAGATTAAGTTATTTCATTTAAATTTGTTCATTTGAATTATGTATTAGATTTACTTTCATTACTATTTTAGGTTTATATCTTTACAATACAATTCATATCAATAAAAATCTAGCAGTTTTGCATTCTCTCTCTTTCCTTCTCTTCTCTTCTCTAAAATTAACATCAGCAATTCATTTCCAGCCATCAAGGAATTCAATGAATTGATTTGGTAAAACATTAAAAATATTTGCTTTTCTTTCACTCTCTTTTTTTGTTTTAGATACTTTAATTTGCAAAATGATTTCTCCTGTGAATAAAACTTTAATTAATAGAGAAATCAGATGAGTTCCATTATAAGAGTTTTGTCCATATAGAAATAATGAAGACATATTAGCTTTAAGTTTTTTTTTTTTTTTTTTTTTGGCATTTTGGCATTTTGGAATGAATAAACTTTGACAATTGCAAATAGTAATCATTGTCAATGTGTAATCAATGGCTAATTAATGGCAGATTTGTTTGTTTGATAAAACTTGTAGTTGTGGATAAGATGACAACAATTTTAATTTTAAAAATTTAGGTAAGATTTTAAGAACATTTTGAAATCTTCTTATTATTTTTAAAATGCTATAAAAACATTGTATTTTATTTTTTGAATAAGCTATAAAAACATTTAGAAATATAAAATTAAAAACAAAATAATGAGTACTAGAAAAAACACGAAATAATGATCAAATGGGCGTTAAATTATTGTTGAAATTTGTTCATTTATCGCATTTAACATTTATTGGTCATAATATATTTTATAGGTAAAAAGAAAAATGTTTACTAAAATAAATTGCATTTGATAATTATTTCATGTTACTTATCATATCTCCGCCTTTCACATGACAAAGAAAAGTTTTCTTATAATTAATTTTTTAGGGAGGAAAATAAAAGCCTTTTTATCATTTTTTATATATAAAAATATTGATGTATTTCGTGTGTATATAATATATAACTTGCAATATGTAAAAAATATAGGCTAAATTATATAAAATACCCCTAAACTATATGAGTCTCGTTTCAATAATATACCCCTCAACTTTAAAAAATTTTAAAAATACTCTTGATTTTTCAAAAACATTCAAAGATACTCTTACCATTAAGTTTTGGATGGACAAATTTTATTAATATCTTTAATCTTTCAAAAAATTTCAAAAATATACTCTTACCATAGAACGTTTCTTCTTTTTCTTCCTCTCACTGCAAATTCTTCTTCCATAAAAATTAATGTAAAACTTTGCTTATAAATACTATGGGCAAGAGAACTTCATATGAAAACAAAGATATGAGATCGATCTTTCTCTTTTTAAAAGTGTAAAGAAGACAAGTGAATGGAAAAAAATGGTTTTTTTTTGCTCTCTCTATTTGTGTGTTAGTGATAAGCAAAAGATTAATTGGTTTGCAATTACGATGAACGGGTGGTAAGTGAAGGGAGAGAGAGGTGTAAATTTATTTATTTATTTTGTCTTTGGAGAGCATTACGAGGGAGTGTTATGGTTATGGATTTTGGATTTTTTGAGCTTATTTGGTCATATTGTTGCTATGACCATTCAAATACTAATAAACTTGAAGAAAACTGGTTTGGTCCAATGTACAAGATTAATTAGTCAAAAGTTTGATATGTGATTATTTTTTTTAATACTTAAGAAATGTTAGAACAAATATGACAAGATTTTTATTTATTGTATATAATTAATGAATTTAGGGAAAGTTGATGGATAGTGACTTGGTGAGGAAATAGCAATGAAAATGCTATCAACAAAATCAAGTTAAGGACATGAAGAAATTAGAACATGAAGAGCAAAAGTCACCTTGAAGCTTCAACATAAGAATCTAGTCAGGCTCTTGAGATGTTGTGTTAATGAAGCAAAAAAAACTTATGTTCCATGAATACATGACAAATAAGCAAAGTTTCTGACTAATTTTCATAGAGGAAGAGTTTGCATAGAGAAAAAAGAAAAAAGCATTTTTCAGTAAGTATATTTTTGAAATATTTTTAAACGTTAAGGGTATTAATGAAACTTTAACATTTTCCATCCAAAACTTAATAGTAAGAGTATTTTTGAATATTTTTGAAAGGTTGGGTGTATTTTTTTTAACTTTTTAAAGTTTAAGAGTCTTATTGAAACAAGAGACCCATAGTTTAGGATTATTTTCTATAATTTAACCAAAAATATATATACTTTTACAGAAAACCTGATTCCAATATTAAGGGTTTACAAAAAAAAATGGTTTACAATTTTTTTTTTCCAATGAATATTGGATGAAACTTTCTAAGTTTAAAGAAAGTAATTGATATCTTATTCACAAATTATTATAGAATTGTTTAATTAAAGAGTTACCTAATTACCTTAGTCCAATATTTTTGTTCTCATGGATAATGATTTTGTTTTTTATTTTCTATCTTCAAAATATAAAATGTGTTTATAAAGGTTTACTTACGTAATTTCTTAAATAAAAGAAAAATTAAAACTAAAAAAAAAAAAATCAAATATCATTTCGTTACCTTAAAAACTATCAAGTTTCTTTCACTTTAATCCTTAAACTATCAAGTTTCTTTCACTTTAATCACTAAACTCTCAAAATATTTATTCTAGGGCTTCAATTTTTTATTTTAAAAAAATTACTTTTGTTACTTGAACTTTCAAAATATCTATTTTAGTTCCTAAAACTTAAGAAGTATAATTTTTTTTTACTCTTACTACTATACTTTTCATCTAGTATTCACACACACTCATTACTATTTTTGTTTAGTTCAACAATATGTGGAGATGTTCGAACTTTGACCTATCAGTTGAGATTATAAATATTTTAACCACTTGAGTTTGTAGAAGTTGACCATTAATATCACTTCAGCCAATCTACTAGAGCCCCACATTAGCATACAATTCAAAATTACATTATCCTTGAGTTAAATAATAAACAATGAATACTAAAATAATTATTTTTTAAAAAATTCAAGTATCAAAATAGACATTTCAAAATTTAGCAACCCAAATCAAATAAATTTGAACTTTAGAGACTAAAATATATTTTTTAAAATTTTGAAGCACCAAAATGTAATTCAAACCCAAAAAAAAAATTAAAACTTAGGTTTTCTTTTTTATGGAATTTTTGGTTTTTTTCTTTCGTGGGAACGAATAATGTTCCCATGCAACAACCAAGTGCCCCCCATCATAACAATATTCTCACGCCTCCCTTAGACCCATTAACCAACAATATTTCCAAAAAAAAAACCAAAACCAAAAACACCTTTATTTACTATTTTACCCTCATCATCCTCTACAAAAAGCTCCACCCAACATCATCATCCGGGACCATTTGATTTCCCTGGGCCCCACCTCTCCAAAATTTTACCCGTTGACCTTTTTCACTTCCCAATGAGATCTAGTGGGAGTCATCTAATCGGACGGTCCGTACTTCGCTGCTCACTGCGTGCACAGGCAGAGGATTGCGGCTTCCGTTTTTCAATCTCTCCTTTTTAACTGTCTCTCGATTTTCATTGGCTGGGTTACTTAAGACGGGCCCCACAGAAAAACTGTCAAACCTTTTTTTTGTTTTTTTTTTGCCTTGATGAAGAAGCAACGGGAGATTGGAGAATGTTGGGGACAAGCAATATTGAGATGTCTATTTCTCTAACATCTTGTTTTTTTTTTCTTAGGAAAATTCTATCTATTATCATGAGGACAAGTGTTCGAGAAAATTTACGCACGTCTTGACTAGTTTTCTAAGATGATTGAAAATTGTTTTTAAGTAGGTAGCTACGATGGGCGTAGAAAAATCCATAGACCACACCACACCCTAGTGATAATTCTTTTTGTTTTTAAGATTCTTAAAAAATATATATTTTTATTGATATTATATTGAAAATTATATTTGAAATTACAAATATGGTCTTTGAATTTTAAGGATGGTGTCTCATAAGTTTTTGAAATTTAAAAAGTTTTAATAGGTTCTAATTAAACTTTCAATTTTGTGTTTAATAAGCTGGATCTTTAAATGTATTAAATGAGTCTATGAGCTTTCAATTGCATGTCCAATTGATTTATGAACTTGAAAAAATGTCTTATAATTTATAAGTCAAAGATGTTTTAGACACAAAATTTAAAAAATGTATTATAATTTATCAAATATTAAAAACAATAAAATATAATTTTTAAGGATGGACATTTTTATAATGCAATTTGGCTAAGGTTTTAAAATGCTTTTAATAAGTGGAGAGATCTTGTAATAAACAAACTTAATTTCAGAACTAAGAACAAAACATTTCTCTCAAGCAAAACCTTTTCATTACCTTCCTTCATTGGCCCCTTATAAGACATTAATGGTATGCTTAATGATCTCTTTTTTCACTTTGTCTTTGTCCCATACCATCTTAAGGTATTCAAGTGGCAATGTGTCTTTTAAGTTATCAAAAAAGTGACAATATCTCTAAATACAATATTATTTCATGTCCACATAATTTGATACATTTCTATAAATCTAAAAACTTACCCAAAAAAATGCAACATGAACTTATCCTACCAAATTGTCAATTTATTCATCTCCTCCAAGCACAATGATTTCAATTCTACCATCTCAATAAAATCTTACTTTAAATTTAACCAGTACCCTCTCAAATTTCAACTCCCACAATCCAACTCACAAAATGAAGCGCAGTGTGAGAGAAAAAACAAATTATTCAATGTACCTGTCATTCTCGTAACCCTTAGTTATATAGTTAAAATTCTTTTTTAAAATTTCTTTTCCATGAGCCTAACAATGTAAATTTATTGTTAACCTGAGTATAACTCAATTGATTAAAACATCTATTCTCAATTAAGAGACTAGAGGTTTGAGTCCCTATCCCTAGATGTTGAACTCAATTTTTTTAAAAAAATACAAACACAGTGTAAAATTATCACTTGTACTCACATTATACGTCAACTATTTTTAATAACTTCTCAAGAAAGGCGATGATTCAAGTTCAAAATTTATTCTATCTGTAATAACGGTTCAACACAGGTTCAAAATACAGTTGAAACCACTCAAATAATTGCTTCGTCACCAAGAGAGAGAGGATTTAGATAAATGGAAAAAGGGGGAAAAGATGCATTATGTAGGGCAAAGTTTAGTTACCGAAATTTTGGCGGGAGTGCAAGTCTAAATTTCCATCTCTTCACAAGTTTCTTTTGCCGGCAAAAGTGAAAAACACAACAAAATTACTCCAACCATTACTTTTTACTCCCTTTGACCAAAAGCCAAACAACTTATCTCCTCAACAAGTTTCCTTTATTTGGACCACCGTGGGCCACCGTTGGCCACTGTGAAACTTCGCCGGAGCTAATTACCAACAAAAAAAAAAAAACTCTCTCTCAATTAGCTCATCTTTTAGTGTATAATTTGGGTCTTTTCTTTCAATTCTATTTCTAATTCAACTCAAACTCATCTCTTTGTTCAACATTTTTGATTGGATATGCCTTCTTCAATTTCAAGCCAAAAAGTGACATTAAAGTTTTGGGGTTTCCACATTTGTTATAATGTTTTTTTTAACTAGTTGAATAATCAAAGTACCCCACAAAAAAGATTGAATTTTACTCCCTCCATATTATCATTGTACCTTTTTCTCACCTTCCAATTCAACTATCTTCAAATTTTCGAACTTCTTCTATTGCTTTATAATAATTAGGGATAGGTTTAAATTTCATTTTGACACTTAAAATTTTAAAAATGACTATTCTAATTCATGAGTTCTAGAAAAATAACAATTGTGATCTTCGAGATTATATCTTACTATTAATTTTATAACAAAGGATGATGTGACTTTCAGATATGTATATGAACGTGTTGAATCAAATATGTGTACGTCGTATGTGTTGATACAAGTATATATTGGAGCTAGATAAATTAGTTGAGGCAAGTATTGGGTGGTCCATGGGCATGGATAATATTAATTTCCAAAATAGTCTTTTGTCAAAAGGTATAGGGACTAAAAAGGACATTTTCAAAATTTAAGACTAAAATGGTTGTAATTGTTTAAAGTTTTAGAGAAGAAAATAATAGACATTTTGAAAGTTTAGGTACCAAAATAAGATTTAAGTTGTGTATTAAAAAGGTCACAAATTTTTTTACTCAATTACAATATAATGTATTTTCATTTTTTCCCCCAAAAAATAGCATATAGTATTAAGATGCTATTTTTATAATATATTTTTTTTCTCTTTAGGTTAGATATAAAACTTCTTGTGAATTTCAAATGGTACTTAATTATTGTCCGTTTGATACAAACATTTGGTAACATTTAGAGAGCAAGTTTTAGTTATGTACTCATTGATTGGTTAGAAAATTAAGTTAGGTATTAAAAATTATAGCATAATTGAATTGCATTTTTAAGCATGTTACCAAACACTTTTAAGAGAAATAATGTCTCGTAAGTTGTACCAAAAAGAAACAAAGATTACACATTGTGTATTTTCATAATACATAATAATTAGTCATAAAATAATCTAATCATATGATATTTTTTTTAAATATTTCCTTTTCTACTTAAATATACCTTAGGGACAAGAAATTTTATCATAAGACATTATCAAACCGCAGTACTTTTATATATGTGTATATATATATTTATATAATTAACTGCTGTCATACAAAAGGATGTTGTTGAGAACTATGAGAATTATTTTTTTAATAATTTTTTAAAATTCCAACTTTAAATATACCTTAAGTATTAAATTGTAATTTTATTATTTACTTTTATATAGTTCTATTGGCTTATGAATTGGGAAGTCATGTACATATAATATTTAGTGTATAAAAGTTTTTTTTTTTTTTTTTTTAAATCTTTAAAAAGAAGTATATAAGTTTACCTAGAGGCTAGATCTAAGTTACGACTTTACGTGTTCACTAGTGTTTTTATAAACTATATATATATACACATCTAAGCTTTTGAAACCCTTTTCTCGAGCTACATATTTAATATTATTCAAACTAAAAAACTAAACATATGTTATATAAACTTGAAATCCTCTTTATGGTGTTCATCTCTATAAAAAAAAAAATTAAAAAAAGAAAAGAAGAGAAAAGAAACGACATAAATTTAACATTTTTCAATACCAGAATCTATATGTAATAGTAAGCTTGTTAACACTATGAGTCAAAGTTTCAAACATTCCCTTTATAACCTAATTATTGATTTTAAATTGAAAATCTACAAGTTCTATTCTAATACACGATTCAATGTCAAATTTAACCAATAAAAAAATATAAGTTAAATTATAAGTTTAGTTCATAAACTTTGAGGTTTGTGTCTATTTGATGTCTAAACATTTAAAAGTGTTTAATAGTAAGTCTCTAAGCTTCCAATTTTGTGTTTAATAGGTCTCTGAAAAATTCAAAATTTTTAAAAATTAATTAATCGATTAAATATAAATATAAATTTTATGTTAAATAGAATTCTAAAATTTTAATTTTGTGTTTAGTAGATTTATGAATTTTAAAAGTTTAAAGACTAAATTAATACAAGTCTCAAAGTTGGAAGACTAAACATGTAATTTAATAAAAAAAATATTTGGTTTTCTAAATCATATAAAAAAAATATTTAAAAATTCAGAAATTAATTTCTAAAATACGCAATTTCAAGGATCGGAACTCTCTTGTCGTTGTCAGAGCCGTTAACTAAAATCCATATTATACGATATTTTACAGAGAGAATGACGACGTAGCATTAAGTGGGTACTACTGTAGCAACGGAATTAATCTAACGGAAAGAATATTTTTGTTTTTCTCTCACTATTAAATAATATTTCTAAGTAATAACTTTTCTTTTTCTTTCTAATCTCCAATATTTATTAGTGATAATACATGTGAGATAAGATAACCCATTAAAAAACACATGTGATAAAAATAAATTAATTTAGAGAATCTATTCTACCTTGGAATCTCCCCAACGTTTATCCTGGGTCTATTCAATTTTTATTTATTTAATTATTTGACTATCTCACAAAATGTTTTTAAACTCAAGTTTCTTAAGCTTGTGTGTTAAACAAGTTTTTTAAATCTAAGCTTTCTTACCCTCAATTTAAACTTTAGGCTAAACATTCTCATACTTCAAATGTTGAGCTCGTAACTAAATACTAATTCCTAAATTATTTTTTTTACATTTTTCATATATTCTTGATATGGATAACAACCCTCGACACATATATTTCCCTCGAACAAAGTACCACTTGAGCCTTCCCTTGAACGAATCCGTCTACTCCAACGGATCACTCATATTGTGGGATATTATTTGATGGCGGTGATCATCTATCACACCATCTACCAACTCTTCTCCCTTCGAACAAAGATCTACCTCCTTTATCAAGTAGACGTATGATAAAATTATACTTGCTTGTTACCACAAGCTCTTTTTGTTCGATTTGGAGATTCATCCACAATGTCAAATGAAGCTCACTAATCTTTGTTTCACTTTGAGGATTTCTCCAACACATAGCTAGATTTAAGGTCATGGCTCTGATTACCAATTGATAAGGACAACGGCTCTCGACATATATATCTCCACAATAGTATGATATTGTCCACTTTGGACATAAACTCTCATGGCTTTATTTTTGGTCCCCCAAAAGGCCTTATACCAATGGACATAATTGTCCTCACTTATATACCATAGATTTTTTCCTTCCTAGTCAATGTGGAAACTTTGTTAGCACTCCTAACAATTCTAATGATGATTTAGATCAACCTATATGGTAGTTTTTGGTCATCTTTTATATCTAATAGTTACATAGTTCAAGTCAATTTCAAATTATCGACTTTCTAATTAGTTCTTTTTTTTTCTTCTTCCTTTTAACTTGATAAGTTAGTTTGACGTATATTTTTACCAAAAAGTAACTAAAAACTATTCCTTTGTTGCTTTAAACCCTTATCTTATACTAATTTCTCCTCACCCGTCCATCTAGATTTTTTACTTATATTTTCTAATATTATTTATATTGATATCGAGATTCAATTTTATAGATATATTATCGATATCGTCAGATATTTCTATAAATTGAAAATAATTATGTAAGTTATATAAATTAATAATTAAAGTATCTTCACTTCTTAAATAAGTTATAGATCTTATTAACAATATTTATATTCAATTGGTTACTAATTGATGACATTTTATATTTATATGATGTCTTTATACGAGATATCGATTAATCCTTAATATTAATGTTATACCCTCTGATTTATAGATTGTCAACATATCAATAGATCATGTCATAGTCATACCATAACCACTCATTATAAGCCCCTATTTCTTAACTGATAGAATCATTAGTTACAAATTATAATTTTATATATTGAAATAAGTGTCAAAAGAATTGTTAATTTGAGAAGTTTTCAAACCATACTCTTAAATTAGTAAACCTTTTTTTAGTTCAACAACAGTTGGGGGTTGGAAGGATTCAAAGCTCTAACTACTTAGTCGAATATACATACTTAATTGAAATTAGTAAACTTAACTTTATGTATATCCATCGCATGCTAATTTTATAAAAACAAATTAAGAAAATTAAAAAAAAACCTCTAAAGAAAGGAAAGACGACATGAATCACAACTTATAACTTTATAGCTATAATCAAAACTTTTTAAAATTAGAGACAAAATAGACAGTTAAATTATAAATTTTGGTCCTTATAGTTTGGACAAAATTTCTATTTAATCTCATAGTTTGAGTTTAGTTTTAATTTGATCCTTGTGATTTAGAAACTAAACCTCACAAGCTTCTCTAAATTGTATTTTACTTACTACAAAAACCTCACATATTTTTCTTTATTTTTTACATAGCCCTAAGCCTTATTATAGTTAACTAATTAACATAGCTACCCAAATCGAAAATTGTCAAGCGAATTTTCTTTTGTCAATATGGTTACTGCAAGGACGATTTGTAAAGTTTGACTAAGTAGGGACTGAATTGAACTTTAGTCTAAACTATATGGACTGAATTGAATCTTTTAAAATTATAGGAACTAAGTTGAAACTTTGCTCAAATCATTAGAGAACAAATCTATAGTTTAATCTATGGCCACAATTCAGAATTTTAAGAGACCAAATTTATAATTTTTATAATTTAATCATGAAAGTTTATCCATTGAATTATCATTATTATTAACAACTAGAGAGAGCATTGACTTTTGAGCTAGAAATGAAGTCCACACCTACAAATGGTAATATTGGGTGCAGTAACTAACTTTATTTACTTGGAACTTAAGATTTTAAATTGTAATTATGAGTAAAGTGGCTGTGTGTGTTCATTAAATTCAGCTCACTTCATAATGAAACTGCATGCAGCTGCAATTGAAAACACCTTAATTTTAATCAATTTCCAAAGCCAATACACAATTAATGATGCACATGCCAATCACTAATGAGACAAAACACAAAATTCTTTCCTAATTGTTATCTTAATGGAGCTCAGCGGTCAAAACACATCTTCTCCATTCTTTAAGTTTGGAACCTCTAAAACAACAACAATAATAATAAATAAATAAATAATAAATCATTTTACGGTTAATTTCAAATAATGACATAGCGACTTGTGATTAAGCTAAAGTTTTGTTTCTACCATGCCATACCATTAAATTATTATTATTTTATTAACTTGAACACATATACATGTCACTTAAACATTAGGATCATTTTGTATATTTAGCCTAATTATTAGGTAACTTAATCATTTTGAACTATTAAAGTTTCGTTTGATAATTATTTAGTTTTTAGTTTTTGAAAATTATGCTTGTTTTCTTATCATTTCTCTACAATAAATTTTAGAGAAAACATTGAATTGCTACATTTGCATATTAGTCTCTATTCAAATTTTATTCCCCAATCTTCTTCTACATTCTCATTCAAACTCATTTCCGCTGTTTTCCATTAATTGTATCTACAGATGGGCTTGCAAGTTGGAAGAGGCCCACTGGGGATCAAGGTTGATGAGTTTACTTTGAGAATATGGGCCTAACCAAAGGCCCATGGGCCTACTACGCTTAAAATTGGGCTTTGAAATTGCTAGATTTACAACTATATTTGTTCATTTTATTCCCTTCTAATAGAAAATAGTTTGAAGTGGATTGGCATCGTCAACTTGTAACTCAAGTTGGTAAGGAATTGTATCCTCGATCTAAAAGTTAGAGGTTTAAATTCCCACCTTGCATGTTGTTAAACTAAAAGAAAAGAAAAAAGAAAAAAGTTGATTGGAATCAATAAATATTTCTTTTTAGTATTATTTATATCTTAGAATTAGATATCTCATCCAAAAATCTTTCATGGAAATCGGTAGGAAAAAACAACTTATGATACAATCTTTCATGCGGATCAGTAGAAAAAAAAAACTCTTCAATGCCCTTGATGCAACCGTGCGTAATCATTTAAAACAAAGATTAAATTAAATAATAAATAAGTAAATAAGTAGACTGATTAAGAGATACGCGTTTAGGATTAAGAAATTAGAGTTTAGACAAAACAGTAAAAGAAAGAAAAAAAAATCTTTAGATTCTTCCCCTTGAGGCCTTAGAGGAAGAATTGGATCATTTGTGATTTAGTTTCTTTTAAGTTTATCATAGACTAGATTTAACATTCTCTGACAAAAATAGTATAATTAAAAGTATAAGAATGTAAGAGATTAAACTGAAACTTCTATAAAAAATTAAACTAAAATTTCTTTAAACAATAAATATTAGATTAAAAAAATACCTAAACATTGGAGACTAAAACATATATTTAGCAAATCGATTATGAAAATTATTTTCCTTATCGATTAATCCTGCCTTCTAACATAATCATACTTTTTAAAATATTAATTAAAAAAACATCTCTCAATCTCAGAGTCTCAAGTAAGTTCAACATTCTCGTTTCTTGGAATAAAGTAGTTAGAGATCCCAGACGGTGTTTGGGCCGTATTTCATCTGGCCCATTAATAATTGAGTTAAAACGAAGTGCAGCTAAAAGCCCATACAGTTAGGCCCATTAATCAAGACTGGGCCGTTTCAGACTCCCGGCCCAACCAATCAACTACCAAGAGAATCTAAACTTGCCTACCGTCAGAAATAACCCACGATCATCCAACACAAATAACGAATAATTAAAAATAAAAAATAACAACGGATGTAAAATAAGGAAGAAGACACGTGGTGGAAGAGAGAGGAACAGCCAAAAAAGAAAAAAAGCAAAAAAGAAAAAAAGAAAAAGGGAATTGATTTATTTGTCCCGAATGATGACGTAATAGGATCACCAAAATCGAAAATTTGATAACGCTAATACGGACAAGACGAACTAGAACAAACAAAACTTGTTGGTTGGTGGGACCCACAGGAGAAAACAAAATATTCAAAAAAAGAAAAAGAAAAAGAAAAAAAAAAGTTTGGGAATTTGGGGGTGGGGGTGTGAAATTGCACGTGGGAGGGAGGGAGTGGAGAGAGACACGTGGGAAAAGGATTGGCATTATTGGCACGTGTTGGAATGTAATACCTGCAAACCCTCGTGACCCCCACCTGACCTGCGCGAGCGAGTAAACTCAAAGTTAAGTTGGAGGGTCAAAATGGCTGCCTGACTCGACCTGCCCGGCTGCCCACGTGGGCTCCCACGTGGACAACTATCAAACAATGGGTCCCATGTGCCACTCTCTTTTACATGTCATTTGTTTTGCTAATACATCCGAGAACAATACTTTTGTTCGCCATTCAATTGTTAACAACAATGAAAGAGAAAATATAAGAAAATATTTTTTCTCCCTTTGTTGTTAGAGATGTCAATTTTTCTGCAGGGACAAAGCACCGTGGAGACTCGCCTTAACGGGGTGGGAAATATCCGTTTAGACGGGAAATGAGAGAGGGAGTTGGGAAAAAAAATTCCCCACGAGCTAAACGGGGATAAGGACGGAGAATGTATTCCCCGTCCCCGTTTCCCATTCCCTGCCCGGTTTAATTTATTTTTATATTTATATTTTATTTTTTAATATATATATATATGTCATTTAAAAGCTTATTATTAATGATTTAAATAATTGGATATGTTTGAATCATATAGTTAAACATTTAATTATATGTATGGATTAATTGGATAATTTGATATTTAATATTGTTTTATTTTTATTAGGAGGTTCAAGAATTTTATCTTTAAATAGATATTTTTTAATAGAAAATTAACTATTTAAATTAAAATTTTTGGTGAATAATTAGCAATGTAATTGAAAATTAATTGATATTTTCCATGGAAGATAACTATTTGAAAATTTATCAAAAGAATTATTTGATTTTTAAAAAAGAAAAAAAAAACTAAACAGAGAATAATTCCTCACGGGGAACTCGATCTCCGCGAATTTTCCATGGAGAATCCCCACTCCGATTCCTGCGAAATTTAATGGGGAATTTCGCTGGGATGAGAATTCAAATGGGGGGCGGGGACGGGGACGGGAAGTCATCCCCATCCCCGCTCAGCCTCGTGGACATCTCTACTTGTTGTCAACAATTCAATGGTGGGGGCAAAGAAATTTCAACACCCAAGATGCAGTTAAGTATTATCTTATTTTCAAATTCGGCGTTTATCTATGTCATTTCATCTAATAACACCACCAACAACAATAATTCCTAAAAAAAGAATAAAAAAAACATAGATCTTTTAAGCTACATGATACAATAATCATGTTAGGAGTGCAAACAAATGTCCTACATTGGCTAGGAAATGGAGTGAACATGGGTATATATGTGAGAACAGTTATCTCCATTGGTATGAGGTCTTTTGGGGGAACCAAAAGCAAAGCTACGAGGGTTTATGCCCAAAGTGGACAATATCATACCATTGTGGAGATATGTGGAGGTCCGTTGTCTTTATCAAATCAGTTGGAGACAAATTTAGATAAGGTGGCATGATATAGTAGTTAGTTAGTTAAATTATATAATATGACTATAGTGGACTGGATTTATAATTTAACTAGAAGAACATTGAAAGAGAAAAAAAAAAGTGGAACATTCACAAATTTAACAATCATATAACGACATTTTTTATCTAAAAAATCAACAATCTAGTTCTTAATCTAGAGATTGGAATGGAACCACAATGTTAGAAATAATGGACCTCTCCATATATTGATATTAATATGATATTGTCCACTTTGGGCACAAGCTTTTACTTTTAGTTTCACTCAAAAGACATTTTATGAATGAGGTGTTATTTTTACTTACTCATGATCCTTTTGCCAATTTGAGTATAGCTCAGCCTGGTTAAGATATATACTATCAACTAAAATGTCAGAGATTCAAATCTTTTCATCATCTTTTAGTTAATATCATACTTTTTTTTGTCGTATACCCAACGCATATCATCATATTAATTCTATTGAAATTTGTTTTTATTAATATAGAAAACCAATACCATAAATGAAGATACTATTTGCTATGAAAAGAAATAGTATTTAATGAGATGAGATATTTAGTCAAAGTGAGCTTAGCTCAACGGTAATTGGTATGTATCATTGACCAATAAGAGGTCAGAGGTTCGAATCTCCACCCTAATTGTTGTTGAACTAAAAAAAAAAAAGATGAGATATTTAGGAACATTTTCAAAACCCTGATCTTTTTCATTTTTCCAATGCATAATTTTGCAATACATGGCCTTCCTTTAGACATATTGATACAAATATAAAAAGAAAATGGCTTTTAAACTACAAACTTATTGTGTTGGTACTTGATCCTCTCTCTTTTGTTTTCTTTCCATAGGTTTGGCTAAAAACAATGTTGATTCATTTCACCCCAAATACCAACACCAACCAAATTGGTGGGAATCTTCCCTTCACAACCCCTTAACACTTTTTAGCCGCCTTCTTCCCACCTTCATCAACTATTATTATTATAATATATACATTAAAATGAGAGATATGCAGTTCATTAATTTACCCTACTTGTACAAGGTCTAATTTCATGGAATATAGAGATGGCACTGATTTAGAGTAGGGTTCTTAGATGCCTTATTTGTCTCAATTCAAATCCCTAATATTCATGAACCGAGTTGAAAAAAATGTGCTTTAAATAATTAAATATTTCTTTTGTAAGTATTATTGGGAGAGCTAGAAGTAGTACTAATTAAGTGCTTAAATTAAAAGCGAATAAGAGCATAGCTCAATTGATATAAAGTATGGATTTATGACCTCTTGATCATAGGTTCGAATCCCTCTATTTCAAGTGTTATTAAACTAAAAAATAATAATAATAAGTGCTTAAACTAAAAGCTTTTTAGTGTGTTTTTAAAAGTTTTAAAACAATTTTAATTATCTAACTAAACACTATAAAATTTTTTAAAAAGTATTTTTAGTGGGGCTGAAAACACTTTTAATCATCCCAAACTTAGGGTTTAGCACTTTTTTTAGACATGACTCAATTGTTCGAAACTTCGAAGTTTAAATTTTTTCAATCTAAATAACCCATAGATGATTAGCGTACTCTAAATCTCTCTAACTCATATAATTTAATGAAGTTGATTGAGAGGTTGTTTGAAATGATTTTTCAAGTGTTAAAAATACTTTTTTTTAACACTTAGGGTATGTTTGGAATACTTTTTAGTTTAAACACTTTTGAAAAAAATATTTTCAATAAAAATGTTATTATATCTTAAAATTTTTCACAAGTATTTTAAATAACAAATTTGTTGATTGCACTTATATTTAAAAGTTATTCTATTAATTATAAATTTATTTATATTTTTTATTACATATTTTAAGGATTTTTGGTTAATTATCTTAAAGTCAATTTTAGATAATCCATCTATCACGTGTTTATTCAAAAAATTAAAGATTTTTAAATTATTCCAAGTTTTTAAAGAAATTTTTATTTATTAAGATTTTTTAAAAAAACCTCTTTTGATCACCTAAAATCATTCAATAAGTTGTACTAAATACACTTTAAATTATTAATTTTTTTAAAAATGACTATAGAAAAATAAAACTTTTTTCATAAGTTTATTCCAAACACATTATTAAAAAATTATTTTTAAGCACTCAAAAAGTTATTTCAAACTAATGAGTTTTCTTAACACCCTTATAATTAACTTAAGACAATATATTTTTACTGACTAAGTAGAGCAGTAGTAATATTCCTGCAAGCCCGTCTTAAGTTTTTTTTTTATGGGTGCTCATCTTTTAGAAATTATAAAATGTCTTTTTTCTCTTTTTCCCTCTCTCTCGTTTTGGACAAACTTAATAGTGGGTGGCAATAAAATATAAATCTATAAATTCTTTTAGTGCGAAAAGTTTAGCTCCTTTAAACTTTAAAAAAGAAAAAGGAAGATATACATGAATAGAAACGACACATAAACTTTGTATATTCTCAAAAAGAGAAGAAAAACACATAATAAACATAAACTTTGTCATATTTGAACTCTAAAAAACTTTGTCATATTCTTTCAAAAAACATTTAGTTGTTTGTAGCTATCACTTTCTGACTCAATTCTTCAACACAAAGTTCCAATGTGGTAACTATGTTTCTCACAAGCTAATGATGAACTAATAGGATTCTTCTTAACCATTACAATTTAGTTAATGGAGTTACTATAATACACCTAATACACGTGTCCAATAACAATATACCAATCATTTCAACAAAATCAATATATCAATAATAGTATCTATTTTCAACCTAAAAATAGATCACCTTTATAGACCGTAAAATTTCACACGTGATCAAAAATGAGAAGGACATCTCCAAAACCTCATCTATTCTGACGTCAATTCTACAACCTCACATATGAACTAACCCAATAATTCTCTCAAGCAACGGATGATTTTAATTCCCAAAATTCAAACTTTACGAACAAAAAAAAAATAAAATAAATTCAAGCCCACAAAATTATGAATTGACATTACATTACATTACATTAGCTTTTCTTTTTTATTATTATTACTTTTTTTTATAACTATCTTCCAAACAATCTCCTCTATGTGCCCCAATTATCATCCCCATCTCCATCTCCCACGTGTCAATTTTCCACGTGCCTTCTTTCAAATATCCCTTCAACCTCCATTTACGTTCCTTATATAAAATCCCAACTCCGAATTCTTCTCCAACCCACCGTTTTTTTCCTCTTCTTCTTCTTCCAATTTTCAATTACAGCCATGCAAATCTGTTTACAGTCGCCGCCGCCGCCGCTTTGCCGGAGCCCCTCCATTGAAATCCCACCAATTAGAAAACTCAAACTACTCCCTCCGCCGCCTCTCAAGATGGAGTCGCCGCCGCGTCGCTTCAACCCATTTCAGAATTTGGCGGCGTCGTTGCTGGACGCCGTCGAGTCGTCTCTGATTGTTGATAAATTGCCGAAAACGGTCGATCCGGCGGTTCAAATTTCGGGTAATTTCTCTCCGGTTCCCGAGTGTCCGGTTCGCCACAACGTTGAAATAATCGGGAATTTACCTGCATGCTTACGTGGCGTCTACTTACGGAACGGCGCTAATCCCATGCATGCACCCACAGGTGGGCACCACTTATTTGACGGTGACGGAATGGTCCACGCCGTTACATTTCACGGCGGTAACAAAGCCAGTTACAGCTGCCGTTTCACTCGCACGAGCCGGCTCGAGCAGGAAGCCGCTTTAGGTCGAGCGATTTTCCCCAAGCCGATCGGCGAGCTGCATGGTCACCAAGGACTGGCTCGGCTTGCAGTATTTTTGGCTCGAGCCGGCATCGGGTTAATCGACGGCTCGAAAGGGACCGGTGTTGCCAACGCCGGTCTGGTTTATTTCAACGGTCGGTTATTGGCTTTATCCGAAGATGATCTTCCTTATCAAGTTAAAATCAAGGATGATGGAGATCTCGAAACGATCGGACGGTTCAGCTTCAACGGTCAGATTAACTGTCCCATGATTGCTCACCCTAAAGTGGACCCCATTTCAGGTGATCTTCACGGTTTGAGCTACAACATGATTAAAAAACCGTATTTGAAATATTTACGATTCGACCGGTTCGGGAAAAAATCTCGTGACGTGGACATCACGCTCCGTGAACCGACGATGATCCACGATTTCGCGATCACGGAAAACCACGTCGTGATACCGGACCATCAGGTGGTTTTCAAATTATCCGAAATGGTCCGGGGTGGGTCGCCCGTCGTGTTCGACCCGAATAAAACTTCCCGGTTCGGGATCTTGTCCAAATCCGACGACGACGATAAGGGAATTGTTTGGATTGAAGTGCCGGATTGTTTTTGCTTCCATTTGTGGAATGCGTGGGAGGAAACCGGCGATGATGGCGAGAAAACTGTTGTGGTTATCGGGTCATGTATGAATCCGCCCGATTCAATTTTCAACGACCGGGACCAGCCGTTGACGATCGAGCTGACAGAAATCAGGATGAATGTCAATACCCGGAACGTGACCCGGCGGGTGTTCGTGTCCGGGTTGAATTTGGAGGCGGGTCAAGTGAACCGGCGGTTGGTCGGGCGGAGAACCCGGTTTGTATACATGGCGATAGCGGAGCCGTGGCCGAGGTGCTCCGGCATTGCGAAGGTGGATTTGGAAACCGGGAAGGTGGAGAAGTTTTTGTATGGTGACGGCCGGTACGGTGGGGAACCATTTTACATCCCGAAAAATGGGCATTGCTGCTGCGGAGACGAGAACGAGGACGATGACGGAGGGTTCATTGTAGGGTTTGTGAGGGACGAGAAGCGGGAGAGGTCGGAGGTGGTGGTGGTGAAGGCGGCGGAGATGAAGGAAGTGGCGGCGGTGAGGCTGCCGGCGAGGGTTCCTTACGGATTTCACGGCACATTTGTTAGTGAAGAAGAGTTGAAGGGGCAAGCTCCGAACTAATTTTTTTTTTTTGCTTGTTTTGTGTAAATTAATCAGTTTGTAGATTTTTTTTTTTTTTTTTGGTTTTTTGTGGTGGTTTGTAATAATTAGTGGTTTTGGACAAGTATATATTGTATATATAATATCTAATTAAGGAATAAAATTGAGCGAGGATTTGACTGATGCAAAGAAAATTGGAATATGTTTTATTTTTTAAAATACAGAAGGTGGGGATTCAGATTTTTTATATTCTTTTTTAACCTAAAAAAATATGTCTATTTGTTGATGAAATAAACAATATTTTAGGAATGGAGAGTTCGAATTTCTGACATCTTAATTGAGAATGCATGTCAATTGTCAAGTCATTTTGGCACCCTAAAATATATTTTAATACCACCTTTGAAATAAAATTTATTATTATTTTTAAACATTTAAAGAATAAAAAGTCGTCAAGAAGGGATGTTTTAAAATAATTTTAGAGTTATCTCTAACCATGCATGGACCTTCACCTTTTCCAGATATTTTATAAAATATAATTTCATAAGTTATAAGATTGGATGTCAAAGGTTTGGAATGAACTAAAAAAAGTGGTGTTAAATCAATGTGCTTTTTATGGTATAAGTAGAAGTAAAGTAACGGGCGAGACAAGGTTTTTTTTTTTTTTTTTTTCTAAGATGAAGGATGTGGAGTGAAAAGTTGAATATCTTACCTTAAGTGTCAAATATATACGTCTTAATTAGTTGAGTTATGTTCAAGTTGAACATTCTTTTGAGTATTTGTAACGATTTTTAGGTTGAGTTATCGTTCACTTGATTAATATTATTTAGTGGCATTTTTAGCTCATCACTTCGTCAAATTTTTATGTTGGCATTCATATTCTTGTATAGATGTTTATATTTATTTTTCATATGAATTTGTAGTTACTTATACTTTTTGAGAACACAAATTTGTTATTAATTCTTCAATTACTTCTTGAGAGTCCTAATTTTGCTTCTTTTACCTTTTTTTTTAATGATTTTTATAGCATATCTTTATTCAGGGTTTTGGATGGAAAGAGAAAAACATGTTATAATTATGCTAACCTAATATGATGTCGAGCATATATACCTAAAAAATTTTATTTCCAATAATTGTATCTCGTTATTCATGGTTTGCAATATTCTTCCCTATACCAAATGCAAACATAATTGTTAATTGACCAAAATTAACCCTAATGCATAAAGAAAGTTTATATAATCACAAGTGGAAACATTTAGGTTAAAAATGTCTATTGTTTCTTACATTTTATCATGTGTGTTGATGAGACAAGATTTTGAGTAGGAAAAGAAATGAAATAGTTATGGTCTACACACACGAAAGATTGCATACTAGTGTGGTGCATGCCCAATACATCTAATACTTAAGTTAGATTTGAACTATGCTGAAGTTGAGCAAGGATTAGGATTGCGTGTTTCGGGTATGAGGTCTTCCAATTTATAGTGAAAGTTGTGATGGATGTCGGCCTACCATACAAGCTACTATGAATTAGTTAATTAAGCTCAGCTCTCCCCCATTGTAGCACCTAAGCGCCGAGTCCACAAGATTGGGTCCATTGTGTAGGGGACAATCTTCCCTAGCGGACCCATCATGCACTAGGTGTGCTTACGTGCTTGTATTTGACCCATAACAATATGCACCACATTATGTGTGAAACAAAAGAAAAAGGGATCTTTAGACAAGAAAAGGCAAAGCCATTTTATAAAAGAATATATATATATATATATATATATATATATATGAACAGATGAGAATGAAAGTGTGTGTTGTAGGACTTTCACTTGAAGCTGAATGGGAAAAGAAAAGAAAAGATAACACAAAAACCACCAATAATGGTGAGATAATATTAATTTATTCATTTTTTTTTGTACATTTTGGGAATGGGGGGACATGATGGGAATTTCTGGCATCATATTGTACATAAACATGGGACAATTCGACCTCTTTTTTGGTTCTTCTATTATTTTACCTCAAATTTTTTCAGTTGTGTGGTGTGGTGGGCAATAAGGTTTCTGTCCCTCATTTTCTTTTTTCATGTGAGTTTCTATTGCCTTTGAACAAGTGTTGATAAATGCTTTAGTGATTGAAAAGACAACTGGGTGGACAGATCGAGAATGGCGGAAAAGTTAACGTGTTATATTATATGTGTTTGTGTTTGTGTATGACGTGTTTGTGCTCCAAACAGAAGTTTCAAAAATTCAATTCATGACCTCCCCATCTTTGATTTTCATGTTGAATATATACTTTATAGTGAAAGTTAAGTGAAAAGGACAATTTTATATCAGGGTTTTGAATTTGAGTTTCGATCTCGAGCGTTGTTCATTAGGTTGGATTTGTCAGACTTTTTTGAATCCTATTGCTGCAAGAATCTGGTCATAAATCTAATTAGCTCTTGGTTGAAGTGGTGGGCGTGTGGTTGAGAAGACTTGCAATGAAAATATATACTCACACCAGTGTGATGTTATGTCCAACACACTTCGATGCTTAAGTTAGGGTGTTAATCGAAGTGGTGTCGAGCTGAACTAGGGTAGTATTGAATACCTCATTAGTCATGAGATGAGTCTCTTCTAATATTTATACTCTTCCTCACCTCACGTCCTATTGTCAGGGTCCATACCTGACATGGCAAGAGAAATTAAGGGGGAAGGTACCATAGGGCACCTCGGCTCGATTGGTACCGAGCTCTATAGGTTGCCTACTTCCTTTTGAGTGCCTTGTTAGCTTAACCCTCTCTGGAAGCCTCACTAGGGAGTTATTTGTATGGTTGACCCAACATGGCATATGGGGAGACACATGAGTGGTGAGCCCTTAGGTCTCAGAACTCATAACAAATCCAATATTGTTGTTCGGGTTGCATGTATTTTCAAATTAAAAAAAAAATGTAACTGAAAAATAAAATTTAGTTAGATGATAGATCTAAATCCGACCCAACTATGAAATGTTTAGTTTGGGTCTAAATCTTTACTATTTTTGTAATTAATTATAAGTTCATATTAGTTCGATTCAACCTAAAAAGTTTTTAGAAAATCCATAAACCAACTTAGTCCATAAACATTCAATTTATTTCAATTCAACCCAATTTATGTATGGTTTGCTTTGAGTTAGGTTAAACAAACTTTTAATAACTTTTTGAGAAGCATAAATAAATTCAAAGAGTATGGTATATATATATACACACACTTTATTATTATTCTTTTAGTCCAACAATTTGTGGAGGTTAAAGATTTGAACTTTTAATCAGTTAGTCTAAAATATATTATGCCTTAACTACCTGAACAAAGAAAAATATATTATGCCTTAACTACTTGAACAAAGAAAAGTATGATTGTTATTACTTAATCTTATGATTTTTTCTTTTCTTTTCTTTTATAGAATAACATAATAAGATAAACGATCTATTTTATACTCTTTTATCCCATTATTGGCCGCCCAATTTTTTTTCCTAAATTTTTGGCATAAATTCCTTTGTTTATAAATGATATCGTACTCCTTCTCTTTTAACATCTTAACATCGTAGAGCTTGAGGATAGCTCATCCAAAGTTCCACGAAGTTTCCCTTTAGAGTCAACTTTATTATTTCTTTTTTTAAAAAAAAAAAAAATTTCTTGCCCAGTTGCATGATATTGAAACATTGAAAATAATAGGCATCAAAGGTGTATAAATATACATTACTTTTTACCTATACATAATAAAAGTTTAAATAGTTTCTAATATATCATATTTAGAGTACTAAAAGTGCAACTGAAGGATTTTTTTGGGCATTCTAAAATATCCGGAGATAATTAAATAAACTTTTAAGGAAAAAGAATTGGGAAACAGTTAAAAAAAATTTTGAAAATATTATTTTAAATATCAAACCTTTTAGGTGTGCTATTTTATTTATATTTCTTTATCTAAGCACTCATGGGAGAGAGACCACTAAAAAAAGTCAATGATATATTTAAGAGTGGACTAATAAAATGACACCTAGGCTTTATAATCAGAGTGGCAGAAAGGCTTCTAGAATTGGATAAATCATTCAGCATAAAATATCTCATCTAAATTTACTTTTTTTTTGAGTTTGAATTTAATGCCATTTTAATTTGATCACCTAACATTATAACAGTATATTGTACATGTAAGGATCATATTCACAAAATGACTTTAAAATATTATAATTTTGTGATATTATTATTGCTAGTGGAACATAGGTTACTTTTTTTCCCTTATTACTCAATACGTTTAATATTCACGATTTTAAATATAGCTCAAATAATTATGCATTAGTTATTTATCTCTTATATGGATGATAAGGTTTGACCCGTCTGTTTTTTTTAGGTACAATGTAATATTGTAAAACTAAAACTCAATATTCTAGTGGGGTTTGAAAGGGAAAAACACTAACTCAATTGATCTTTTTTCCAGCTCCATATCCAAGTATGCTAAAAGAACATGCACATGAGATCACTTGAAGAATAATGGACAAACACCTCTTTTGATGACAAATTATTCAAAGAGATTGCCAAAAGAAGGTAATCTCAACTAGTGTTGCTATTGAATAATCCTATAAGAAAACTCACCAATTATGATTTGGGGCGTTTCGGTTTGCTCAGAACTACTAGAAATTATTCAAAGAACTCGATATAATGTAGCTGACAAATTTATATCGTTGGATGTAGGAGAGAGACTAAAAATTGTGATTGCACCATATACATCCAACGATTTAGAGGTGGTAGCCACAATGTGGTGGTTACATTAAATAATTTTTGATTAAATTACAAATTTAGTCTCTATGTTGTTTGGATAAAGTTAGAATTTAGTCCTTTTAGATTTTAAAAGTAAGTTACTGCCACATATTCAATTCGTTAGTGACATCTAACGGTAGAGACTATTTATGAAGTTTTATCAAATTATGGGTACAAAATTCTAACTTTTAAAATTATATGGAAGAAATTCTAACTTTCTCCAAATCATAGAAACCAAATTTATAATTTAACCATAATTTTTTTCAGAACTACAACATCGATCTTCTCAATTACATCAGGAGTTAGCAGCAAAACAACATTGATGGCTTTCATGTTCTCTCTAGAATCTAGCGGTATTGTTGGTCGCCGACAGCATGTGCACGGTAGTCGCCGGTGGTTGGCGGTAATAGTGTGAGAGTATTTTGGTTATTTTCATATATCATCAAAATTTAGGAGAGATTCCAAGTTAAACACTTAAAAACTTTTTTTTTTCTAAAAGTTGATTTCAAGTATGTCACTCAAAATAAGTTATTTTTCAAGCTCATTTTTTAAAAAAGTCATTGTGAGTAGTTGTCAAACACTACAAATCTTCTTAAAATGACTTTTTTTTTTAATAAACACTTAGAACGTTAAATCCAATTGCCCTGACTAAATTTGTTTCAATATTCCTTCCCCATTAGAACAAACCTGATATTCTTTTGTGGCAGCAGTAATGAATGAGTGATGAAACATTTGGACTTGCTGCACACCAAGCAATTGCAAAGCTGGGATAATGGCTCAACAAGCTCCTCAGCAATTGGCTTTAATTAGTCTCTTTACTTTTTTTTAATCACATCATCGACCAGAGCTCGATTGGCACAAGGTTCCACAAAGCATCAATTAGAAGCGTCAAATATACATTATATATGGAAAACTCCAACTAAAACATGTCGAGTCGATTGGCATATCATAAAAAAAAAAAAAAAAAAGTATTTTTAAGTACTTAAAAAGTCATTCTAAAAAGTCATTCTAAAGAGGCTAGTAGAATCTCCCTTCAGCCATGCTCAATACAGAACTTCCCAAACTTATAGTGGTCATTTCCATTGTTGTTTATTTTAAATATGCTTCAAACCCTGCAATTTAAACACTTTCCAAAACTGCTTTCTCTAATTGCATTTTTTGAAACCCTTTTCTCATAAACGTGTGCAGAGGTTGCGAGATAGTCCCTATCTTAGTTCGAGTCAGTTGACTTGCTCATGAGCGAGGGAAAGTGCAGCATGATCACTCTGTAAGGCCGATTGAAGTGCAACTGTGACAGTTGGTATCAATTTCTGGGTCACTACCCCTTCAAAAAAGAGCATAAGATGGGGAATTTAAATAAACTTTGTAGCACAATTGAGATTGTTGTTGTTGTTGAATCTCCTATATATATGAATTTGTTTTAAAAGCCGTTTTATATTACATGCAGGTCAAATTCTTATAGTGAAGTGGTCGTTACAGCAGCAAGATTAATAGGAAATAGAAGTCATATGATGGGAATTTGTAACTGCAAGAAATAAATGCATAAGATGGTTCAGCGAAAAGAAAAGTTGTCTAATGATGGGAAGAAAACCACCCGTTACAATGTGTATTGAACAGATCTCAGAAGAATAATAAATATTTTTTCTTAGAGCTAAAATCCTCCATATGCTAAGAAATTGTTAAGTAAATTATGGAGCCAAAATTGGGCCCATATATATTTGGCCACATCACACCTTTTGACCTAAATATATAAACATTTATATGTGTTTGCGGCAGTGCGTATGTAATTACGAGAAGAAGAAAAACTCTTGCGGTTTACGAAAAACAGAAAAGGCCGTGGGTGTATGTACTTTTCTTACGGGTTGTTTACAAGAACGTTTTTTCTCCATTGAAGAGTTTTAAGAGTTATTGTAGAGTGATTCGTGAGTCTTTTCCTTAAGAAAAAAGTGAGATAAATCATTCTAGAGAGCATTGTAAACTCTTGTAATTTTCTCCCTGATATTTTAGTGAAACCTGCATTGGTAGCAAAGAACTGAAAATAGCTAACATTGGGTGAACCAGTATATCAGTAGTAAAATGCCATAGGATTGATTCAAAACAGCAAAATGATGAAAACTCTTGAAGACTTGAAAGTTGATGTGTCAACAAGCAGAACATTGATAAATTGTTTTTTAAAGTTTAAAGCGTGCTGAAGCAAAATAGCTCTCCAAAGTTTAATCGCTAGATGAACAAAAAAAAATAAAAAATAAAAAATAAAATATCATTTTGGTCATGTATTTTGAGCTTTATTCCATTTTGATCCTTATACTTTCAAATGTGCAATTCTAGTCATTGTACTTTCAATAAAGCTTAAAATTGGTCCCTACTGTCGCAACGTCATTGCGACGCGAAGCGGCCGACGTCCTCTCCTAGAAGTCTCTTTCGAGGTAAAAGGTTTGGAGTCGCCACCAATCATTATAGGGTGTGATTGGTCACCTATTTTAGAAGAAAATTGTAGTCTATGTAACCAGAAATTAGGCTTGGGAGTTGATTGAGTGTAGGGAAGGTGTTAGCACCCCTACAACACCCGTTTTAGAAAAACGGTTACCACATTTTATTTCAAAATTGTCCTTTTATTTAATAGTCCAAAGAAAAATATTTTTATGTTTTATTTTGAATGTCCCAAAATTTATTAATTCACATTTTAAAATAAAATATGAACTAATAACTATGAGTGGCTCAAGGCCATTAGAAAAACTTGGAATTTATTTTGATATTTCAAAACAAATTCCTTATTTTATAAAAACAAAAACTTATGAAAAGAATTTAAAAACAGAGAGTTCTTATTTCAGAAATCCATTTTTAAAGGAGGCAATTTATTTTATTTCAAATTTCACTACCCAAAATTTAATTTTGAAAAATTGGAGGGTTCTTATTTCATAAATCCAATTTTATAAGAGACAAACTTGTTTTATTTCAAACTTTTGTTGCCAAAACGCAATTTCGGAAAATTGGAAGGTTCTTATTTCAGAAATCCAATTTTAAAAGGGGCAAACTTGTTTTATTTCAAACTTTGTTGCCAAAATACAATTTTGAGAAATTGGAAGGTTCTTATTTCATAAATCCAATTTTAAAAGGGCAAACTTGTTTTATTTCAAATTTTTGTTGCCAAAATTTAATTTTGAAAAATTGGAAGGTTCTTATTTTAGAAATTCAATTTTAAAAAGGGCAAACTTGTTTTATTTCAAACTTTGTTGCCAAAATTTAATTTTGAAAAAGTTTCAATGAGATTAAATAAAATTTGACTAATTGGGCAGTTCCCAGGTAGAGGTGTTCCCTTTGGTCAGCTTAAATACCTCAGCCTAGACAGAACGTTGAGTCCCGCATAATCAAATTTTATTCCAAACTCATTAATTAGTTATAACTTGAGAGCTCATTTAGAAAATCTAAGTTATAACCAAATTAAAACTTCATTTTAGTTGGAATCAAATTAGAAATAAATCAATTGAAATCGAAATTGTATTTAGAAATTTTCAAATCAAATTCAAATGAAATCATCAAATAGCAAAATTTAAGCAATGTGCAATTTAATTCAAATCCAAATGAAACAACAAAATAGCAAAATTTAAGCAATTTGCAAATTAAAACATTTGCAATTTTAATTGAAATTAGAATGAAATAAATCAACTTGCTATTCAAATCAAATAGAAAAATCAAGCAACATGTTATAAATCAACTTGCAAATTAAACAGTCAAATGATGGAAATGAGCCATTCAACAATTAATTGAAATTTAAGTAACAATTAAGGCTAATTGATATTTAAACAACAATTAAAACTAACATGAAATTAAACAACCATTCAAGGACTATTTGACATTATACCAACACATTAAAAAAAATTAAACATACAATTAATTGGTCAATTAACAATTCAATGATAATTTAAACAACAATTCGAGTTAATTGCAATTTAAATAACAATTAAAGTTTAAGAATGGTCAAATTGACAATTAAATCAACATGTCAAATTAATTTATTTTCATGTTTATTTGCAAATTGAGAACCTGCTATTGGTTGAATTAGAATTAAACCACATGCTATTTGAGAATTGAAATTAACCCACAAGTTATTGGTCAATTAAAAAAAAAAAATTCAAACAACATGCCATAGACCAATTTGCAATTAAGTAACATGTTTTGGATCAATTTATTATTTAAGCACATGCTAGGGTCAATTTGAAATTAAGCTACAAATTATGGGTACATTGAAAATTGAACCAACAAACCATGGGTTAAATTGCAAACATGTCCTGAGTGAAATGGAAAAATAAACAATATGAATCCAATTAAAGACTAAATAATCATGGATTGAATTAGAAATTGAAGATCACATGTTTATGGGCAAATCAGTAATTAACACAAAATGGCCAGATTGAAAATTAGACACAAATTAAGGACAAAATGGGAATTTATCACAAGAAGTCAAGGGTTTAAATAGAAATTAATGATAAAAAAAAAAAAAAAAAAAACTTCTCTACCTTCATTTCCACAACTCACCTTACGAAAGAAGAAGACAACGTGGGTTTCTGTTGCTGGTCGATTTTCAGGTCGCCGAAGTTGCGAAGTCGTAGCTGCCGCCGGATCTAGACTTCAAAGGTCGCCGGTGTTAGCCAAATACGCCGCCGGAATGGGTAATTTATGGAATTCGTGGATATGGGTAATTCTCCTATTTTCTCTTTCTTCTTCTTCTCTCCTCTGTGATGTCTCTGTTTTCTAAACAAAATTCCAAATCTTCCCCCTACTTCACCAAAAAGTCCCCCCTTTTATAAGAAACAACACTCCTTAAATTAGTAGAGAAAGGAGAGTTAGTGGTAATGAGGGAGATAAAATTGGGGAGAAAGAAACGAGACAGTGGGAAGAATGAGAAAATTGGGGAAGACTAAACTGATTTGTGAAAATAATTTTTGAGAAAAAAAAAATCAAAAATCAAAAATAAAAAAGGATAAAATTAAATAAAAATCATAACAAAATTAATAAACACGAAAGCTTTAAACAAAGCTTGGAGAAAAATGAAAATAAAACAAAAACGAACCAAAGTAAACACAAACCATAAATTAAAATCAAATCAAATCGAAGTATAAAAATTAACGGACCAAATACGGTATCTACAGTTTGCCCCCCTTTGTGTATCCTGGAGGATTGAAAGGGTAGACAAAGGAAAAGATAGAGTATTTGGATAGTGAATTTTTATCTCGAGAGAGTGACGGAATTGAGCTGACAAAGACATTGACCTTGACTAAATAGTACAATTTGATTTAACCAAAAAGAGAAAAGAATGGACCTGGGTTGACACAGGCTTCGACCTTAAATAGCAGGGTTTGATTTAACCAAAACAAAACAGGGACTTGTTTTAAAAGACAACGGTTTTTATTTCAAAACTTTATTGCCAAAAATCAAACATAAAACAAAGATTTCTTATTTCAGAAATTCGTTTTAAAAAAGGACAACGATTTTATTTCAAACCTTCCAAAAACAAGCCTTAAAATGAAAGAGTTCTATTGAACAAATTGGAAATTTTCCTGAATAGATAATGTTTACATGCATGAAATGAGAGTGTTAATACCCGATGATTTTTGGCTTGACTAAAAGAATTCAATCTTGAAAAAGGACTGAACTCAATTTATGCAGAGGTTTCGCCCTTACTCTGAGATTACCCTCACGCATTTGAAACTTTCAAGAGTGGGGCTATTTAAATGCATGCGACATACAAATGATGTGAAAAATGCAAAATGCAAAAACACAAATCCATCATGTTGGGAGAATTTAAAATTCAAAACAACTCGACCACCGTATCAAGAAAAAGCTTCACGGTTTTGCCCCAGTTCATAAATATCTTTTACTCTTAGAGACTTTAACCTGATTTGCCACCAAAATGACGATAACAACCTTATTTCAGTTTAAAACTTCATTTGTAACAAGGATAGCTTTATCCTGATTCGCCACCAAACTGACAATAAGAGTTTTGCTTTAGTTTAAAACTTCCTTTGTAACGAGGATAGCTTTATCCTGATTTGCCACCAAACTAACAATAACAGTTTTGCCCCAACTCCTATTAAAGGGACCCCCTTACCTTTTTAACAATTCTCTTTTTTGGACCAAACATATATACTTGGGTTCCTTCGCCACGACTTTCTAGCTTGACTTGAATTCTGTGGAACATACGTCATTGCTTTTAAAAGTCTCAGGCATGCCCAATTTCATTCCTAATTGCAATAGTAATTAAGGCAACCATAACATTAGAAAGGAGAGATAGAAAGGAAAGAAAGATTTATTGAGTAAGAAGATTTTCTACAAATGACAAAATTTCCAACCCAAGGTCAAAGAGAAAAACTTCTTAAACAAAATACTAAAATTGACGTGTAATTTTCCTAAACACTTGTTGAATTTTCTGCAACTTTGTCTAGCCTTCAAAGAAAATGATCCGAGGGTCTATGCATAATATTTACGAACATAATCTGAATTGATTGGGCTTGCTAATTCATGACCATCCATATTGGTCAAGATTAGAGCTCCTCCCGAGAAAGCCTTTTTCACTACAAACAGTCCTTCATAATTTGGAGTCCACTTGCCCCGATGATCCTTTTGGAAAGGAAGAATCCTTTTTAGCACAAGATCCCCTTCTCTGAACCCTATTGGGCGGACTTTCTTATCGTAGGCTTTCATCATCCTTCTTTGGTAGAGTTTACCTCTACTCAATGCTGTTAGTCTCTTTTCCTCGACAAAATTGAGTTGTTCATAACGATTTTGGACCCATTCAGCCTCTTCTAACTTAGCCTCCATAAGGACTCTCAACGAAGGGATTTCTACTTCAATTGGAAGGACTGCCTCCATACCATAAACTAGAGAGAATGGCGTTGCCCCAGTTGAGGTACGAATCGAAGTACGATAGCCATGTAGAGCAAAGGGAAGAATTTCATGCCAGTCTCTATATGTTACTGTCATCTTTTCAACAATTCTCTTTATATTTTTATTGGCAGCCTCAACTGCACCATTCATTTTCGGTCTGTAGGGGGTTGAATTGAGATGTTTGATCTTGAACTGCTCGCACAACTCACTCATCATCTTGTTATTTAAGTTCCTGGCATTGTCAGAGATTATGGTTTCGGGGAGGCCATAGCGACAAATGATCTCTTTCTTAATGAATTTGATAACAACTCCCTTTGTCACATCACGATAAGAAACTGCCTCTACCCATTTGGTAAAGCAATCTATGGCTACCAAAATAAAGCGATGTCCGTTTGAAGCCTTAGGATCAATAGGACCAATAACGTCCATTCCCCACATGGAGAAAGGCCAAGGAGCTGTTAAGACATGTAGTTCAGACACGGGAGCATGAGCCTTGTCTGCATAAATTTGACACTTATGACATTCTCTTGCATACTTGATGCAATTCGTTTCCATAGTCAACCAATAATATCCAGCCCTCGAGACTTGTCTGGCCATCATATGTCCATTGGCGTGAGCCCCACAAATTCCTTCATGAATTTCTTTCATAATCTGGTAGGCCTCTGTTGTATTCACACATCTAAGGAGTACCATGTCATGGTTTCTTTTGTACAGTATTTGAAGCGAGCTTGTCGAGGGCTCGTCAAATTAAAATTTATAAACCAATCCTAAGCTACTTGTAGCATTGAGTGGACCGGGTTGATCTCAGGGAACCGAATATTAATTTCTCAAATTAAATTTGCCAAGGAGAAAACAATTAAAAAGGGGGGGTTTTGTGTTTTTATAAATAAAATAAAACATAAACAATAAAGATAGTGATAGATCAAATCTTACCAAATTCCAATCCAAAGGTGCGGTTCTACTCAATTGCAAAAATTGATCATAGACACTCAAAATATTTAAACTTAACAATGCAAGCACTTGGTCAACTTATTAGGAAACCCCAAAAAGTAGCAACTTCCCTAAGGTCATTAACTCTAACAAACGTCAAGTTAACGCTAATTACCTAAACAATTTTTTACGAAACCGCTCCAAATTATTTAGATAAAGGCATTACGTGCTTTGGAAGGACCAAGACAACTAATTAGATGAAATAACTTTAATCTAATTAAGATGCTCCTTTGATTCCTAGAATTAAACATGCAAGCCATGTAATATGGAAACCCACAAAACATACACATGTGATAATCCTAATGCTACTGGTTCATTCAACATGACAATTACGGATCATGATCATGATTAGCAATAAAACATGTAGAGTGATTAAGGCGTCAATTTAATCAAAATACATCTTATAAAATTAACACGGGAATCAAAGAATACTTGCAATTGAAAGAAAACTACGTTAAGGTTCAAACCTCACAATATTGCAATTGATTACAACCGACCTCTGAATTGGGAACGCGAAGTTTAGCCGAGCATCGTGATAAAATTTGATATCATTATTGTCTAAGGAGAAAAGAGAAAAGGAGTCTAAAAACTCTCTAAAAACTTCTAGGCCAAGAGGCCAAAAAGAGATCCCCCTTGCTGTCCATAAGAAGGCTTAAATAGCCTTCAAGTAGACAACTTACACAAGTAAGAAACCCTAAATTCTAGAAAGATATTTTCCCAAAACAATTAGGGAATAATATTTAAAATAAAATAAAATAAAGTAAATAATGTTCTCTCTTGTAAAATGCTGGAAAATACATCTAAAACTCGAAAATCCTTCCCTAAATTCTTAAAACAAACAAAGAATGTTGCAAATAAGGAAAGTTTCTGGATTGCGCAGTCTTCATTATTTTGCCCATAACTTCTTCTACAGACCTTGGATCAACGTGATCTTTATATGGTTGGAAAGATCATTCCGAGATCTTTAGAATGATATCTAATTTGAATATATTCCAAAACGTGAGCAGAAAGATAATGGGAACGGAAGTTGGCACAAAATATTCTCGGGTACAGCACTTTTCCAGCAGGAGCAGTAATCACTCAAAATGCCATAACTTTCATAATACTTATTGGAATGCAATGAGTCTTATACCGTTGGAAAGTTAATTCAATAAGCTTCGATTTGATACCAAATTTGAATATATTTCCATCTCGAAATATCATGATATGACCGGTCAAATTTGGTATAGAAATTTAGTTGCTCGAATCACCTCCAATTTGGTCCGAATTAATTCTGCAATGGTGCAAACTCTTCAAAACACGTGAATTGCTCGAATCCCTAAAAAATAATAATAAAACACATAAAATCCTTCTAATTAACAAGAAATAAGTGTAATTAAATAGGACTTTATAGGTCCTATCAGTATTTCTCTATTCAAGAAAAATTTCATTGCCAACCTTCTAAGAGTTTGCTTGTCATTTTCTGACGCACAAGGAGGATATTCTCCACATTTTAAATACTGCTTGATGTCTTGAAACCACGGCTTTCCATCTGTCTCTCCCTCGATATTCATACAAGAGGCTGGAGCATCTCGCTTCTCAACTTTGATTGGTTGGACTTCTTCATCAAAATCCACATTGAACATGACTGCTAGTGTAGCTAATGCATCTGCTATTCGATTATTTTCTCTTGGCGAGTAATCAAAAGAAATTTGATCAAATTCCTGAGACAACTTTGATATGAGTTGCTTGTACGACAGTAACTTAGCATCTCTAGTCTCCCATTCTCCCCTTAACTGATGGATTACCAACAAAGAATCCCCTATGACTTGAAGTTTCTTAATTTTCATATCTAGAGCTGCATGTATGCCCATCGAACATGCTTCATATTCAGCCATGTTGTGCGTACAGTCAAAACATAGCTTGGCAGTGAGAGGGAACAATTCGGCCCAACTCGTTTGAAGCTCCATCAAAGAACATGGTCCACATCTCTGAATTTGATCTTTCTTCTTCCAAAGTGAAAACATACTCATCAGGGAAGTCAAACTTCATTGGCTCATAGTCTTCTATAGGCTGTTGTGCCAAGTAATCAGCAAGAACGCTTCCTTTTATTGATTTTGAGTCACGTAGGTGATGTCATATTCAGATAAAAGAACTTGCCACCCAGCAATTCGTCCTGATAAAGACGGCTTCTCGAAGATATTTTTCACAGGATCCATTTTTGAGATGAGCGATGTTGTGTGATACAACATATATTGTCTTAAACGACGTGCGGCCCAAGCCAAAGCACAACATGTTTTTTCCATGGAGGAATACCTTGTTTCACAACTAGTGAACTTCTTGCTTAAATAATATATAGCTTGCTCTTTTCTACCGGAGTCATCGTGCTGCCCAAGTACACAACCCATTGCATTTTCTGTTACTGTGAGATATAAAATGAGAGGACGTCCTGGAACTGGAGGTACAAGAACTGGCGGGTTCTGTAAATACTGCTTAATTTTATCAAATGCAATTTGACCATCTTCATTCCAAATCCCATCATTGTTTTTGCGAAGTAGCTTGAAGATAGGTTCACATGTTGTGGTTAATTGTGCTATGAATCTTGCAATGTAATTTATTAGACCTAGAAATCCTCTCACTTCTTTTTGGGTTTGCAGGGGTGGCATTTCTATAATTGCTTTGACTTTGTCGGGGTCTACCTTAATGCCTTCCTGACTAACCACGAATCCAAGCAGTTTGCCTGAGGTTGCCCCAAATATACATTTGTTTGGATTGAGTTTAAGTTTGAACTTTCTCAACCGATCAAATAACTTGCGGAGAACCTTTGTATGTTCTCTTTCTTTCTTCGATTTAGCAATCATATCATCCACATAAACCTCAACTTCTTTGTGCATCAGATCGTGGAACAATGTGACCATGGCTCGTTGGTAAGTTGCTCCAGCATTTTTAAGTCCAAACGACATAACTTTATAGCAGAACGTTCCCCACAGTGTAATGAAAGTGGTTTTTTCCTGATCCTCACATGCCATCTTGATTTGGTTGTAGCCTGAAAATCCGTCCATAAAGGAGAAAGTAGAGAAACCAGCAGTATTATCCACCAACATATCAATATGAGGGAGCGGGAAGTTGTCTTTAAGACTTGCTCGATTCAAATCCCTATAGTCAATGCACATCCTAACTTGTCCATTCTTCTTTGGCACAGGAACAATGTTTGCCACCCACTCAGGGTAATTGGCAACAGTTAAGAATCCAGCGTCCATTTGTTTTCTGACTTCATCCTTTATCTTTACTAACATGCCTGGCTTCATTTTTCGTAACTTTTGTCTTACAGGTTTGCACTCGGGTTTGAGTGGCAAATGATGCATTACAATATCTGCATCTAATCCAGGCATGTCTTGATAGGACCAGGCAAACACATCAACATATTCCATCAGTAAATCAACCAATTTTTGACGAGTTTCTATGGAGATGTTGGTGCCAATTTGAACCTCTTTGATCTCTGTTTGTGATCCCAGGTTAATTGTCTCGGTTAGTTCTTCATGGGGGCCCAACATTCTTTCTTCTTGTTCCATCATTTCCAATATCTCGGGGGTAGGTTCGAAGTGTCTTTCTTCTTCCTCTAACTCCTCATCAGACTCAACATTGTATACAGGAGTATCAAAATCGTATTGAGGATCGTTTGCACATTCCAACTCAGTATTACTGTTTAAGACGTCATTTATTTGGCATAGGAACAAAAGAGAAGAAAATAAGAAAAAGATAATAAATGTCTTGTCTTGAAGAAAATAATACACAAAGCAAAGGAAAATAGACAGAATCATGATCTTTATTAAATAACGAAATAGAATTGAACAAAGAGTAAGTGGACTGGAAACAGAATAAAATGATGAGACTAACTTGGACTCGACAGAAAACTTAAATTATCAAAACAATTAAAAATGAAGATGGACAATTACTTTGACATTTTAACAGCAAATGACGGCAATTCAATAACACTCCAATTGTCAAGCTCGAAGTTCTCTGGGCAAGGGTAGATCCATGGGCCTATTTCTTCTTCTTCAATCACGCCTGCAATTGCATAATTTCCACAGGCCTTTGGATGAATTACACCAGCACTTTTAAAAGAATGGTAGAGAGGCAGGATCATTTTTTCCTGATGCTTTGGTTCACGGTTCTCCAATCTGGCTAATCGTTTTTCCTTTTCCTGCTTTTGTACTCTGATCATGTCCGTTTTACTGGGTTTATACCCCAGCCCAAATCTTTTCATATTGTTTGTTAGGCTCAAGACATCATCTAAACAACTACCACTTTTGCAAGAGATACTTGGAAGCTCGAACTTAGGTTTCTTGGATTCTCCATGTAGGGTCGTGGTGCTTGCAATCTCAAAAGTCTGAAATGGTGATTCAAAAGCTTCTTCCGTTGCTTCGACATAAGGCATTGAAGCTGGTATGGAAACCCAAATATCCTCTTGGCCCAAGACAATTACTAGACTTTTTCCAACTGAAAATTTGAGCTTCTGGTGGAGCGTTGATGGGACAGCTCCAGCTGAGTGTATCCAGGGTCGCCCTAGTAAAAAGTTGTATGCGGCGGGGATGTCCATAACTTGAAAGGTTATGTCAAACGTGTAAGGGCCTATTTGTATTGGAATCTCGATATCTCCAACCACTTGACTGCGTGCTCTGTCAAAGGCCCTTACTATTACGGTGTTGGGACTCATGTGAGACATGTCAACAGGCAACTTTTCTAATGTTGATTTTGGCATTATGTTCAGTGAAGATCCATTGTCAACTAGGACCTTTGCAACCATGAAGTCCTTACACTTGACAGAAATGTGAAGTGCTTTTGTATGTCCTGTACCTTCGGGCGGTATCTCATCATCAGTAAAGGTTATGGAGTTGCACGCAGTTATATTCCCAACAATATTGTCCAAACTGTCTGATGTGATGTCCTTAGGAACATAGGCTTGATTCAATGCTTCTAGTACCATATTTCGGTGTGCCTCTGAAGATAACAACAAAGAAAATATAGAAATTTTTTTAGGTGTCCGGGCCAATTGATCAACCACTTTGTACTCACTCTACTTAACCAATCTCAGAAACTCTTGGGCATCCTCTTCAGATACAGACGATTTGGTCTTTGAGTCGTTCGTTTTTTCTTTGAGCTCATAATCATTGCTTGTACTAGTCTTAGTACCTAACTTTTGCTCTTTTCCTCTATTTCCACATTGCTTCACTAACTGATCAGAAGTGTAGCATCTTCCACTTCGTGTCAGACCCCCTACTCCAGTGATATTGTCAATAGGAAGCAATGGTGTTTCCGAATTGATGGTCACCTTGTACTCATAGCTCCAAGGTACTGCTTTCAAACTTTTATACTCAAAAGGAGCTGGTACTTGGATAGTGATTGGTTTCAGATCAGTAGTGGGTAGAGTGGACTCTTCACAATAAAAAATTGTGAGAGGTTTAAAAGGCACATTCAAACCAACCTTTTTAGAGGAAAGTCCCTCCACAGTGCCTAATTCGTTATCTGGATAAAAGTAATGAGCTCGTGTAACAGTAAGAACCTTCGAGTCCATCAACTCTTGGACCTTCTTACGAAAGTGGTGACACTGATCCAATGAATGACCTTTTGCCCCAGCGTGGAATGAACAAGTCAAGTTATCATTGTATCCGTCCTGAGTAGAATCCAGACATAAGTATTCCTTAGATACGTAACCATTATCAAGGAGAATCTTCAAAAGTTTTTCCATGGGAGTCACAATTTCTGAAACATGTGCTTTTACATCAATACTCTGATATTCTATTGCATTTACTTGGTGATTTGGCAATGGATTCTTATTGACGTTAGGCCCTTCTTCTTTTTTGAAATTCAACCACCCTGCATTGATGAGCTCTTGCACCTTATATTTCAGAGCAGTACAGTTTTCCGTCGTATGCCCGGCGGCTCCTGCATGATAGTCACAATGAGCGTTCGGATCATACCATCTTGGGTAGGGGGATTGCATCGGTTGTAAAGGCTTAGGTGCCAGCTGAAGATTCTGGAACAACTGAGGTAAAAGCTCAGTATATGTCATTGGAATTGGATCAAACTGAGGCTTCTGTGCTACCTTGTTATTCTATTGTTCTGTGGTGACCATCTGCTGTTGCCTGCGAGGTTGAAAGCTTTGATTTATCGGGGGTCTTGAAACTTGGCATGAGTAAGGGAAATATTGAGTAGATGCATTATTTACCTGATATGGAAAGTATCCATACGAGGGTGGATAATAACCTGAGGAGTACCGAGGCATCTGCTGATGGGACTGTTGAGTAAATTTTCCCACCTTCCCTACCATCTGTACCTCTCCTTCCTTTTTCTTTTAAGGTATCCCTTTCTTCACCACTGATAATTCAAATGTATCAGCTATTTTGCCATGCTTAATTCCATATTCGATCCTCTCACCAATGGTCATGATGTCAGAAAAATTGGTTGAGGCGCTCCCAATCATTCTATCGTAAAAAGGAGACTTGAGAGTGTTGATAAACATAGCCGACAACTCCTTATCAGTCAAAGGAGGTTGTACTTGAGCAGCAGTATCTCTCCATCTTTGGGCAAATTCTTTAAAGTTTTCACTACTTCTTTTTTCCATCCTTTGTAAATCTAGTCGGTCAGGAGCCATGTCTATGTTGTGTTTATACTGCTTCAAAAAAGAATCAGCCAAATTTTTCCAAGAACAGACATGTGCACTATCTAATTGCATATACCAACGAGATGTTGGGCTGGTTAAACTATCCTGAAAGTAGTGAATTAGCAATTTATCATTTTGAACATATGCCGCCATTTTCCTGCAGTACATGATGAGATGATTTTTTGGGCAGGATGTTTCGTCATATTTCTCAAATTCTGGTCATTTAAATTTTGGTGGGAGTACCACGTCTAGCACTAGACATAATTGAGTAGCATCTATGTTTCCAAACAGATCAGTACCTTCTACTACTCTCAATCTCTCCTCTAGGACCTCGGGCTTTTCACTAGATGGGGCTTTCTTACCCCAACTCAATCATTTTCTGACATTTGGGTCTTCAAGATTGGGAACAGTAACAGTTACCCTTGATGGTTCTTCCTTAGAGGTTGGAATTCCAGCTTGGCCATCTACAGCAACATGCTCCGATTTATTTATGAATGGAAACAGAATTTGTTCTACCGGGATGTTGTACAGAGGATTGTACGTCGTATACTGCGGAGTAAAATTGTCCGTTATCTGGCGAGAATGAGAGTTAATCCCAAGAGGATCATTAACTGCGTTGCTAGGTTGAGCACCATCAGCCATTGTTTTGCCCTTTTCCAAGACGATGAGAATGGCATCTAGCTTTCCTCGCAGTTCCTCGATATCTTTCCTTGTCTTTTCCATTTATGTGCTTTGTTCTTCCATGATCCTTCTTCTGTATCTAGTGATGTGGGTGCGACAAATTCTAGGTGATCGGGCTATTTTGTTGTTCTGACGAAAGAAGAAGAAAGGAAGACTCAGAGTGATGATAAAGAGAGAAAAACAACACATGATGCATAAATGAATGAACTTTTATTTCTTTGAAGAAAAAGTACAAATTAACCAAAGAAGAAGAAGAAAAAATAAATGAGGAAAAATAAATAAATGAATAAATAAAATATGAAATGGGGAGAAATGGAACATTTAATGAAAGTGACCAAAGTATCCAAGGTCTCTACTAATCATTCCTAGAAACTCATATAGCTCATCCGCATTTGATGCCATCGCTGAAGTGCTCCTTCTCAGCTCCCTTGCCCATTATGCAAATCCTCAAGCTCTTCTAGCCATTACTCTGATAGTATGCATTGTTTGGTTCACCTTTTCGAGAATCATTTGTAGGTCACTTCTCAAGACATCGTAATTTCTTTCATTGCATGGCACTGTTGTTCTAGTTGCTCCCTTTTAATTGATAGCTGCTCGCTTGCTCTTTGACATGCCTTTAGTTGGTGGTCCAATGAGCTTGCATAATTCCTCATGATTCCATACTCTTCTGATTGATCCTTCATTCTCATATGTAAATCATCCAGAGTATGGCGTAGGGTAGTATTAACTTGCTCATACTCAATAAGTTGAGTTTCTTGCTTACTGATGGTTCCTTTTAACTCGCCAACCAGCTGCATAAGGGTCTCCTTATCTTCCAAAAAGTCTATGATCTTGTCTTCCTATAGGTGGACCTTCCTTCGTAATGCTGCGTTTTGGTTCCTTAATGTGTGATTTTCCTTGTTCAATCTCTTATTTTCCTCATCATAATCTCTTCTCACTTGGATCGATTTTTTGAGGTTTTTTCTGTTTCCTCGAGCTTTTTATTGGTTCGAGTTGCTAGGTCGGTTAATCTACCAATTTCTCGTCGTAAGCTCTCATTCTCTCGCTCGAGGTCTTGATTTTTTTCCAACATCTTCTTTTACTCTGTCACCCATTGACTAGGTTTATCTATTGCTATTTTGTTGGAAGTTTCTCCAATGCTTTCACCAATTGAGGATTCCATCATACTATTTTTCTTTTTGCATGCCAACACATATATTCAGGGGTAGCTCCCTCACAATGATTGGTACTGTTCATCTTTCTCACAACTTTCCAAGTAGGTAATACTTGTCGCTTTCTTTCATTAGAGTTCTCACAGCTGTACGAGAATTCTAAATTCTTCAGGCCATGAGTTGCTGGTATGAACGGTTTAAACCACATTTGTCTTAAGGCTAACAATGGTGCATAATGAATGCATCCCCATGGGCCTATTAGAGGAACTGTGTGGAAGTCACCGCACTGATATACCATGGTTTTTAGAGGCATCCAGCGTGCTTTCCAAATAACGCTTTCTAACTTAATCCCTGAAAAGAATGACGCCCACACTTCCTTCTTAGGGAAATTTGAGTCCCACGAGGCCGTGCCAAATTCTGCAATTATATTATGCATCACATTCCAAGTGCTACTGAAATTGACTTTTGGGCACATAAAGTCTTCGGGGAACTTGAGGTGACTATGCATCCAAATATGCAGTAAAGGAACACAACACCTCAGTCTCCCTTTTTCAGTAGCTCTACAATGGTTAAGCACTCGAAAGGTTTCTGCGAGAAGATGTATGACTGGGTTTACCCCATTCTCTATATTAACGAATAACTTTATAATCTGACCATCCACATATCCTTTTGCTCTTGGATATAAGACCGTCTCGTAAATGAATAAAGCCAATAAAGTCAGGCCTTTTTCTTCATTTAGGTATCTGTGAATCAGTCCTGTCAAATAATCCACTAGTATCGATTCTTCATTCCCTTTGATTTTCACATATTTCTGTATTTCGGTTGCCTGTATCGAAAGTAATTTGGATAAGGCCCTTCCTGCTGTGAGTTGAGGATTAAAACCATAGACTGTATCTCCGGCCTTCCTTGGAATACCTAATATCGTTTGGTATTCTTCGATGGTAGGTACTAGGTCCATGTCTTTGAATGTGAAGCATCTATACGCAGGGTCCCAGAAGTCCACCAAGGCTTGTACGGCGAAACGATTAATTGGAATGTACATCAGATCTGCCATATGACCGTATTTTCTTAAGAACAAAAGCCGACGTTCTGGCGTCAAGCCTTCCCAAATCGCCTTCAATTTTCCTAGCTCATTAGGAATTAATTGAACTTGACAAGAAGAAGGTAATGATACTTCACTAGACGAAGATAAACTGTCCCCATGTCTTAGTTGCAGCTGTTTTGCCCATTGTAGCACAACTATTGGCTCATCAGATCGTATTGACTCAATAGTTACATTATTGGCACTCATTTTGTTCCCTTTCAAAAAAGAAAACTAAACTATTTTAGAAAAAGAAAAATGTGTAGACTTTCATGCGCCTACATGGGGGCATTCACAATCCCCTCGAAGGTCGACATTACTCGGTCTAACCAATTACTACTTAACAACAAAGTTAAGAGAAAATACGAGGAAAAACACACACAAAAAATGATGAGGTAAAGTGAGGAAATAAACTAGCAAAGATCTTCATGTGCCTACACGGAGGCATTCGCAATCCTCTCGAAGGTTGACACTACTAATCTTAAGATATAATGGCCCTAAAACATACTTTTAATGCATGTGCGACCCTACGATGCAACTTGACTAAATATGCAATGTCATGTCTCAAAAGAAAAAAAAAACAAACAATAAAAAAAAACAAAATAAAACAAAACAAAACAAAACTAAAATAAATAAATAAATAAAACTAAAATAAATAAATAAAATAAGCTCATAGACTTGAATCTTAAAAGGAAAAGTAAACCTTTTTTGTCAAAAATTATTTCAAAATTTGCCCATTTCTTAAAAAAAAAAAAATCACACAGAAGGTACCAATGAAAAGAAACTAAATTTTATTTAAAACAAAGGATTTTACATCCAAAAAAAAGTTAAAAAAAATGAGAATAACGAACAAAACAAAAAAAAAATGCAAACAAAGGATAATTTCAACCCTAGAATTAAAGAACCTTAAATTAACTAATTCAAAGCTTAAAAAAAAACTGAATGATAAACATGATGTGAGGATGGAATTCTAATCCAAGAAGATAAAGGCCCCCAAATCAATTTAAATGTTATAAAATAACAAATAAATCAACTTGAGCGAGGATTTTTCGTGTGCCTACACGAGGGCATTCGCAATCCCCTCGAAGGTCGACACTACTGCATCCTCAATTCTAATCCTGAAGGGTAAAGCTCGGGTATAGCGTCGTGATAGGTGTGTGGGAATGCATGATAATATGCAAAATAAAATTACCAAAAAAATTACAAAATATTAAATAATGAACCAAATAAACGAAATAAAAGGATAATAGAAAAATAAAATTTAAGTGGCATGACTCTCTAAAATCCCCAGTGGAGTCGCCAAGCTGTCGCAACGTCATCGTGACGCGGAGCGGCCGACGTCCTCTCTTAGGAGTATCTTTCGAGGTAAAAGGTTTGGAGTCGCCACCAATCATTATAGGGTGTGATTGGTCACCTATTTTAGAAGAAAAAGGTAGTCTATGAAACCAGAAATTAGGCTCGAGAGTCAATTGAGTGTAGGGAAGGTGTTAGCACCCCTACAACACTCGTTTTAGAAAAACGGTTACCACATTTTATTTCAAAATTATCCTTTTATTTAATAGTCCAAAGAAAAATATTTTTATGTTTTATTTTGAATGTGGTGACTCCACTGGGGCCCCGGGCCTTTTTTTCATAGACCAAATCGTCTGTATCTTAAGAGGATGCCCAAGAGTTTCTAAGATTGGTTAAGCAGAGTGAGTACAAAGTGGTTAATCAATTGGCCCGGACACCTACAAAAATTTCTATATTTTCTTTGTTGTTATCTTCAGAGGCACACCGAAATATGGTACTAGAAGCATTGAATCAAGCCTATGTTCCTAAGGACATCATATCAGACAGTTTGGACAATATTGTTGGGAATATAACTGCGTGCAACTCCATAACCTTTACTGATGATGAGATACCGCCCGAAGGTACAGGACATACAAAAGCACTTCACATTTCTGTCAAGTGTAAGGACTTCATGGTTGCAAAGGTCCTAGTTGACAATGGATCTTCACTGAACATAATGCCAAAATCAACATTAGAAAAGTTGCCTGTTGACATGTCTCACATGAGTCCCAACACCGTAATAGTAAGGGCCTTTGACGGAGCACGCAGTCAAGTGGTTGGAGATATCGAGATTCCAATACAAATAGGCCCTTACACGTTTGACATAACCTTTCAAGTTATGGACATCCCCGCCGCATACAACTTTTTACTAGGGCGACCCTGGATACACTCAGCTGGAGCTGTCCCATCAACGCTCCACCAGAAGCTCAAATTTTCAGTTGGAAAAAGTCTAGTAATTGTCTTGGGCCAAGAGGATATTTGGGTTTCCATACCAGCTTCAATGCCTTATGTCGAAGCAACGGAAGAAGCTTTTGAATCATCATTTCAGACTTTTGAGATTGCAGGCACCACGACCCTACATGGAGAATCCAAGAAACCTAAGTTCGAGCTTCCAAGTATCTCTTGCAAAAGTGGTAGTTGTTTAGATGATGTCTTGAGCCTAACAAACAATATGAAAAGATTTGGGCTGGGGTATAAACCCAGTAAAACGGACATGATCAGAGTACAAAAGCAGGAAAAGGAAAAACGATTAGCCAGATTGGAGAACTGTGAACCAAAGCATCAGGAAAAAATGATCCTGCCTCTCTACCATTCTTTTAAAAGTGCTGGTGTAATTCATCCAAAGGCCTGTGGAAATTATGCAATTGCAGGCGTGTTTGAAGAAGAAGAAATAGGCCCATGGATCTACCCTTGCCCAGAGAACTTCGAGCTTGACAATTGGAGTGTTATTGAATTGCCGTCATTTGCTGTTAAAATGTCAAAGTAATTGTCCATCTTCATTTTTAATTGTTTTGATAATTTAAATTTTCTGTCGAGTCCAAGTTAGTCTCATCATTTTATTCTGTTTCCAGTCCACTTACTCTTTGTTCAATTCTATTTCGTTATTTAATAAAGATCATGATTCTGTCTATTTTCCTTTGCTTTGTGTATTATTTTCTTCAAGACAAGACATTTATTATCTTTTTCTTATTTTCTTCTCTTTTGTTCCTATGCCAAATAAATGACGTCTTAAACAGTAATACTGAGTTGGAATGTGCAAACGATCCTCAATACGATTTTGATACTCCTGTATACAATGTTGAGTCTGATGAGGAGTTAAAGGAAGAAGAAAGACACTTCGAACCTACCCCCGAGATATTGGAAATGATGGAACAAGAAGAAAGAATGTTGGGCCCCCATGAAGAACTAACCGAGACAATTAACCTGGGATCACAAACAGAGATCAAAGAGGTTCAAATTGGCACCAACATCTCCATAGAAACTCGTCAAAAATTGGTTGATTTACTGATGGAATATGTTGATGTGTTTGCCTGGTCCTATCAAGACATGCCTGGATTAGATGCAGATATTGTAATGCATCATTTGCCACTCAAACCCGAGTGCAAACCTGTAAGACAAAAGTTACGAAAAATGAAGCCAGGCATGTTAGTAAAGATAAAGGATGAAGTCAGAAAACAAATGGACGCTGGATTCTTAACTGTTGCCAATTACCCTGAGTGGGTGGCAAACATTGTTCCTGTGCCAAAGAAGAATGGACAAGTTAGGATGTGCATTGACTATAGGGATTTGAATCGAGCAAGTCTTAAAGACAACTTCCCGCTCCCTCATATTGATATGTTGGTGGATAATACTGCTGGTTTCTCTACTTTCTCCTTTATGGACGGATTTTCAGGCTACAACCAAATCAAGATGGCATGTGAGGATCAGGAAAAAACCACTTTCATTACACTGTGGGGAACGTTCTGCTATAAAGTTATGTCGTTTGGACTTAAAAATGCTGGAGCAACTTACCAACGAGCCATGGTCACATTGTTCCACGATCTGATGCACAAAGAAGTTGAGGTTTATGTGGATGATATGATTGCTAAATCGAAGAAAGAAGGAGAACATACAAAGGTTCTCCGCAAGTTATTTGATCGGTTGAGAAAGTTCAAACTTAAACTCAATCCAAACAAATGTATATTTGGGGCAACCTCAGGCAAACTGCTTGGATTCGTGGTTAGTCAGGAAGGCATTAAGGTAGACCCCGACAAAGTCAAAGCAATTATAGAAATGCCACCCCCGCAAACCCAAAAAGAAGTGAGAGGATTTCTAGGTCTAATAAATTACATTGCAAGATTCATAGCACAATTAACCACAACATGTGAACCTATCTTCAAGCTACTTCGCAAAAACAATGATGGGATTTGGAATGAAGATGGTCAAATTGCATTTGATAAAATTAAGCAGTATTTACAGAACCCGCCAGTTCTTGTACCTCCAGTTCCAGGACGTCCTCTCATTTTATATCTCACAGTAACAGAAAATGCAATGGGTTGTGTACTTGGGCAGCACGATGACTCCGGTAGAAAAGAGCAAGCTATATATTATTTAAGCAAGAAGTTCACTAGTTGTGAAACAAGGTATTCCTCCATGGAAAAAACATGTTGTGCTTTGGCTTGGGCCGCACGTCGTTTAAGACAATATATGTTGTATCACACAACATCGCTCATCTCAAAAATGGATCCTGTGAAAAATATCTTCGAGAAGCCGTCTTTATCAGGACGAATTGCTGGGTGGCAAGTTCTTTTATCTGAATATGACATCACCTACGTGACTCAAAATCAATAAAAGGAAGCGTTCTTGCTGATTACTTGGCACAACAGCCTATAGAAGACTATGAGCCAATGAAGTTTGACTTCCCTGATGAGTATGTTTTCACTTTGGAAGAAGAAAGATCAAATTCAGAGATGTGGACCATGTTCTTTGATGGAGCTTCAAACGAGTTGGGCCGAATTGTTCCCTCTCACTGCCAAGCTATGTTTTGACTGTACGCACAACATGGCTGAATATGAAGCATGTTCGATGGGCATACATGCAGCTCTAGATATGAAAATTAAGAAACTTCAAGTCATAGGGGATTCTTTGTTGGTAATCCATCAGTTAAGGGGAGAATGGGAGACTAGAGATGCTAAGTTACTGTCGTACAAGCAACTCATATCAAAGTTGTCTCAGGAATTTGATCAAATTTCTTTTGATTACTCGCCAAGAGAAAATAATCGAATAGCAGATGCATTAGCTACACTAGCAGTCATGTTCAATGTGGATTTTGATGAAGAAGTCCAACCAATCAAAGTTGAGAAGCGAGATGCTCCAGCCTCTTGTATGAATATCGAGGGAGAGACAGATGGAAAGCCGTGGTTTCAAGACATCAAGCAGTATTTAAAATGTGGAGAATATCCTCCTTGTGCGTCAGAAAATGACAAGCAAACTCTTAGAAGGTTGGCAATGAAATTTTTCTTGAATAGAGAAATACTGATAGGACCTATAAAGTCCTATTTAATTACACTTATTTCTTGTTAATTAGAAGGATTTTATGTGTTTTATTATTATTTTTTAGGGATTCGAGCAATTCACGTGTTTTGAAGAGTTTGCACCATTGCAGAATTAATTCGGACCAAATTGGAGGTGATTCGAGCAACTAAATTTCTATACCAAATTTGACCGGTCATATCATGATATTTCGAGATGGAAATATATTCAAATTTGGTATCAAATCGAAGCTTATTGAATTAACTTTCCAACGGTATAAGACTCATTGCATTCCAATAAGTATTATGAAAGTTATGGCATTTTGAGTGATTACTGCTCCTGCTGGAAAAGTGCTGTACCCGAGAATATTTTGTGCCAACTTCCGTTCCCATTATCTTTCTGCTCACGTTTTGGAATATATTCAAATTAGATATCATTCTAAAGATCTCGGAATGATCTTTCCAACCATATAAAGATCACGTTGATCCAAGGTCTGTAGAAGAAGTTATGGGCAAAATAATGAAGACTGCGCAATCCAGAAACTTTCCTTATTTGCAACATTCTTTGTTTGTTTTAAGAATTTAGGGAAGGATTTTCGAGTTTTAGATGTATTTTCCAGCATTTTACAAGAGAGAACATTATTTACTTTATTTTATTTTATTTTAAATATTATTCCCTAATTGTTTTGGGAAAATATCTTTCTAGAATTTAGGGTTTCTTACTTGTGTAAGTTGTCTACTTGAAGGCTATTTAAGCCTTCTTATGGACAGCAAGGGGGATCTCTTTTTGGCCTCTTGGCCTAGAAGTTTTTAGAGAGTTTTTAGACTCCTTTTCTCTTTTCTCCTTAGACAATAATGATATCAAATTTTATCACGATGCTCGGCTAAACTTCGCGTTCCCAATTCAGAGGTCGGTTGTAATCAATTGCAATATTGTGAGGTTTGAACCTTAACGTAGTTTTCTTTCAATTGCAAGTATTCTTTGATTCCCATGTTAATTTTATAAGATGTATTTTGATTAAATTGACGCCTTAATCACTCTACATGTTTTATTGCTAATCATGATCATGATCCGTAATTGTCATGTTGAATGAACCAGTAGCATTAGGATTATCACATGTGTATGTTTTGTGGGTTTCCATATTACATGGCTTGCATGTTTAATTCTAGGAATCAAAGGAGCATCTTAATTAGATTAAAGTTATTTCATCTAATTAGTTGTCTTGGTCCTTCCAAAGCACGTAATGCCTTTATCTAAATAATTTGGAGCGGTTTCGTAAAAAATTGTTTAGGTAATTAGCGTTAACTTGACGTTTGTTAGAGTTAATGACCTTAGGGAAGTTGCTACTTTTTGGGGTTTCCTAATAAGTTGACCAAGTGCTTGCATTGTTAAGTTTAAATATTTTGAGTGTCTATGATCAATTTTTGCAATTGAGTAGAACCGCACCTTTGGATTGGAATTTGGTAAGATTTGATCTATCACTATCTTTATTGTTTATGTTTTATTTTATTTATAAAAACACAAAACCCCCCCTTTTTAATTGTTTTCTCCTTGGCAAATTTAATTTGAGAAATTAATATTCGGTTCCCTGAGATCAACCCGGTCCACTCAATGCTACAAGTAGCTTAGGATTGGTTTATAAATTTTAATTTGACGAGCCCTCGACAAGCTCGCTTCAAATACTGTACAAAAGAAACCATGACATGGTACTCCTTAGATGTGTGAATACAACAGAGGCCTACCAGATTATGAAAGAAATTCATGAAGGAATTTGTGGGGCTCACGCCAATGGACATATGATGGCCAGACAAGTCTCGAGGGCTGGATATTATTGGTTGACTATGGAAACGAATTGCATCAAGTATGCAAGAGAATGTCATAAGTGTCAAATTTATGCAGACAAGGCTCATGCTCCCGTGTCTGAACTACATGTCTTAACAGCTCCTTGGCCTTTCTCCATGTGGGGAATGGACGTTATTGGTCCTATTGATCCTAAGGCTTCAAACGGACATCGCTTTATTTTGGTAGCCATAGATTGCTTTACCAAATGGGTAGAGGCAGTTTCTTATCGTGATGTGACAAAGGGAGTTGTTATCAAATTCATTAAGAAAGAGATCATTTGTCGCTATGGCCTCCCCGAAACCATAATCTCTGACAATGCCAGGAACTTAAATAACAAGATGATGAGTGAGTTGTGCGAGCAGTTCAAGATCAAACATCTCAATTCAACCCCCTACAGACCGAAAATGAATGGTGCAGTTGAGGCTGCCAATAAAAATATAAAGAGAATTGTTGAAAAGATGACAGTAACATATAGAGACTGGCATGAAATTCTTCCCTTTGCTCTACATGGCTATCGTACTTCGATTCGTACCTCAACTGGGGCAACGCCATTCTCTCTAGTTTATGGTATGGAGGCAGTCCTTCCAATTGAAGTAGAAATCCCTTCGTTGAGAGTCCTTATGGAGGCTAAGTTAGAAGAGGCTGAATGGGTCCAAAATCGTTATGAACAACTCAATTTTGTCGAGGAAAAGAGACTAACAGCATTGAGTAGAGGTAAACTCTACCAAAGAAGGATGATGAAAGCCTACGATAAGAAAGTCCGCCCAATAGGGTTCAGAGAAGGGGATCTTGTGCTAAAAAGGATTCTTCCTTTCCAAAAGGATCATCGGGGCAAGTGGACTCCAAATTATGAAGGACTGTTTGTAGTGAAAAAGGCTTTCTCGGGAGGAGCTCTAATCTTGACCAATATGGATGGTCATGAATTAGCAAGCCCAATCAATTCAGATTATGTTCGTAAATATTATGCATAGACCCTCGGATCATTTTCTTTGAAGGCTAGACAAAGTTGCAGAAAATTCAACAAGTGTTTAGGAAAATTACACGTCAATTTTAGTATTTTGTTTAAGAAGTTTTTCTCTTTGACCTTGGGTTGGAAATTTTGTCATTTGTAGAAAATCTTCTTACTCAATAAATCTTTCTTTCCTTTCTATCTCTCCTTTCTAATGTTATGGTTGCCTTAATTACTATTGCAATTAGGAATGAAATTGGGCATGCCTGAGACTTTTAAAAGCAATGACGTATGTTCCACAGAATTCAAGTCAAGCTAGAAAGTCGTGGCGAAGGAACCCAAGTATATATGTTTGGTCCAAAAAAGAGAATTGTTAAAAAGGTAAGGGGGTCCCTTTAATAGGAGTTGGGGCAAAACTGTTATTGTTAGTTTGGTGGCAAATCAGGATAAAGCTATCCTCGTTACAAAGGAAGTTTTAAACTAAAGCAAAACTCTTATTGTCAGTTTGGTGGCGAATCAGGATAAAGCTATCCTTGTTACAAATGAAGTTTTAAACTGAAATAAGGTTGTTATCGTCATTTTGGTGGCAAATCAGGTTAAAGTCTCTAAGAGTAAAAGATATTTATGAACTGGGGCAAAACCGTGAAGCTTTTTCTTGATACGGTGGTCGAGTTGTTTTGAATTTTAAATTCTCCCAACATGATGGATTTGTGTTTTTGCATTTTGCATTTTTCACATCATTTGTATGTCGCATGCATTTAAATAGCCCCACTCTTGAAAGTTTCAAATGCGTGAGGGTAATCTCAGAGTAAGGGCGAAACCTCTGCATAAATTGAGTTCAGTCCTTTTTCAAGATTGAATTCTTTTAGTCAAGCCAAAAATCATCGGGTATTAACACTCTCATTTCATGCATGTAAACATTATCTATTCAGGAAAATTTCCAATTTGTTCAATAGAACTCTTTCATTTTAAGGCTTGTTTTTGGAAGGTTTGAAATAAAATCGTTGTCCTTTTTTAAAACGAATTTCTGAAATAAGAAATCTTTGTTTTATGTTTGATTTTTGGCAATAAAGTTTTGAAATAAAAACCGTTGTCTTTTAAAACAAGTCCCTGTTTTGTTTTGGTTAAATCAAACCCTGCTATTTAAGGTCGAAGCCTGTGTCAACCCAGGTCCATTCTTTTCTCTTTTTGGTTAAATCAAATTGTACTATTTAGTCAAGGTCAATGTCTTTGTCAGCTCAATTCCGTCACTCTCTCGAGATAAAAATTCACTATCCAAATACTCTATCTTTTCCTTTGTCTACCCTTTCAATCCTCCAGGATACACAAAGGGGGGCAAACTGTAGATACCGTATTTGGTCCGTTAATTTTTATACTTCGATTTGATTTGATTTTAATTTATGGTTTGTGTTTACTTTGGTTCGTTTTTGTTTTATTTTCATTTTTCTCCAAGCTTTGTTTAAAGCTTTCGTGTTTATTAATTTTGTTATGATTTTTATTTAATTTTATCCTTTTTTATTTTTGATTTTTGATTTTTTTTTTCTCAAAAATTATTTTCACAAATCAGTTTAGTCTTCCCCAATTTTCTCATTCTTCCCACTGTCTCGTTTCTTTCTCCCCAATTTTATCTCCCTCATTACCACTAACTCTCCTTTCTCTACTAATTTAAGGAGTGTTGTTTCTTATAAAAGGGGGGACTTTTTGGTGAAGTAGGGGGAAGATTTGAAATTTTGTTTAGAAAACAGAGACATCACAGAGGAGAGAAGAAGAAGGAAGAGAAAATAGGAGAATTACCCATATCCATGAATTCCATAAATTACCCATTCCGGCGGCGTATTTGGCTAACACCGGCGACCTTTGAAGTCTAGATCTGGCGGCAGCTCCGACTTCGCAACTCCGGCGACCTGAAAATCGACCAGCAGCAGAAACCCACGTTGTCTTCTTCTTTCGTAAGGTGAATTGTGGAAATGAAGGTAGAGAAGTTTTTTTTTATCATTAATTTCTATTTAGACCCTTGACTTCTTGTGATAAATTCCCATTTTGTCCTTAATTTGTGTCTAATTTTCAATCTGGCCATTTTGTGTTAATGATTTGCCCATAAACATGTGATCTTCAATTTCTAATTCAATCCATGATTGTTTAGTCTTTAATTGGATTCATATCGTTTATTTTTCCATTTGACTCAGAACATGTTTGCAATTTAACCCATGGTTTGTTGGTTCAATTTTTAATGTACCCATAATTTGTAGCTTAATTTCAAATTGACCCTAGTATGTGCTTAAATAATAAATTGATCCAAAACATGTTACTTAATTGCAAATTGGTCTATGGCATGTTGTTTGAATTTTTTTTTTTAATTGACCAATTGATGGCCAGAAGATGTCGCAACGTCATCGCGACGCGGAGCGGCCGACGTCCTCTCCTAGAAGTCTCTTTCAAGGTAAAAGGTTTGGAGTCGCCACCAATCATTATAGGGTGTGATTGGTCACCTATTTTAGAAGAAAATGGTAGTCTATGAAACCAGAAATTAGGCTCGGGAGTCGATTGAGTGTAGGGAAGGTGTTAGCACCCCTACAACACCCGTTTTAGAAAAACGGTTATCACATTTTATTTCAAAATTATCCTTTTATTTAATAGTCCAAAGAAAAATATTTTTATATTTTATTTTGAATGTCCCAAAATTTATTAATTCACATTTTAAAATAAAATATGAACTAATAACTATGAGTGGCTCAAGGCCATTAGAAAAACTTGGAATTTATTTTGATATTTCAAAACAAATTCTTTATTTTATAAAAACAAAAACTTATGAAAAGAATTTAAAAATAGAGAGTTCTTATTTCAGAAATCCATTTTTAAAGGAAGCAATTTATTTTCTTTCAAATTTCACTACCCAAAATTTAATTTTCAAAAATTGGAGGGTTCTTATTTCAGAAATCCAATTTTATAAGGAACAAACTTGTTTTATTTCAAACTTTTGTTTCCAAAACGTAATTTCGGAAAATTGGAAGGTTCTTATTTTAGAAATCCAATTTTAAAAGGGGCAAACTTGTTTTATTTCAAACTTTTGTTGCCAAAATTTAATTTTGAAAAATTGGAAGGTTCTTATTTCAGAAATTCAATTTAAAAAAAGGGCAAACTTGTTTTATTCTAAACTTTGTTGCCAAAATTTAATTTTGAGAAAGTTTCAATGAGATTAAATAAAATTTGACTAATTGGGCAGTTCCCAGGTAGAGGTGTTCGCTTTGGTCAGCTTAAATACCTCAGCCTAGACAGAACGTTGAGTCCTGCATAATCAAATTTTATTCCAAACTCATTAATTAGTTATAACTTGAGAGCTCATTTAGAAAATCTAAGTTAGAACCAAATTAAAACTTCATTTTAGTTGGAATCAAATTAGAAATAAATCAATTGAAATCGAAATTGTATTTAGAAATTTTCAAATCAAATTCAAATTAAATCATCAAATAGAAAATTTTAAGCAATGTGCAATTTAATTCAAATCCAAATGAAACAATAAAATAGCAAAATTTAAGCAATTTGCAAATTAAAACATTTGCAATTTTAATTGAAATTAGAATGAAATAAATCAACTTGCTATTCAAATCAAATAGAAAAATCAAGCAACATGCTATAAATCAACTTGCAAATTAAACAGTCAAATGATGGAAATGAGCCATTCAACAATTAATTGAAATTTAAGTAACAATTAAGGCTAATTGATATTTAAACAACAATTAAAACTAACATGAAATTAAACAACCATTCAAGGACTATTTGACATTATACCAACACATTAAAAAAAATTAAACATACAATTAATTGGTCAATTAACAATCCAATGGTAATTTAAACAACAATTCGAGTTAATTGCAATTTAAATAACAATTAAAGTTTAAGAATGGTCAAATTGACAATTAAATCAACATGTCAAATTAATTTATTTTCATGTTTATTTGCAAATTGAGAACCTGCTATTGGTTGAATTAGAATTAAACCACATGCTATTTGAGAATTGAAATTAACCCACAAGTTATTGGTCAATTAAAAAAAAAATTCAAACAACATGCCATAGACCAATTTGCAATTAAGTAACATGTTTTGGATCAATTTATTATTTAAGCACATACTAGGGTCAATTTGAAATTAAGCTACAAATTATGGGTACATTGAAAATTGAACCAACAAAACATGGGTTAAATTGCAAACATGTCCTGAGTCAAATGGAAAAATAACCAATATGAATCCAATTAAAGACTAAACAATCATGGATTGAATTAGAAATTGAAGATCACATGTTTATGGGCAAATCAGTAATTAACACAAAATGACCAGATTGAAAATTATACACAAATTAAGGACAAAATGGGAATTTATCACAAGAAGTCAAGGGTCTAAATAGAAATTAATGATTAAAAAAAAAAAACTTCTCTACCTTCATTTCCACAACTCACCTTACGAAAGAAGAAGACAACGTGGGTTTCTGCTGCTGTTCGATTTTCAGGTCGCCGAAGTTGCGAAGTCGGAACTGCCACCGGATCTAGACTTCAAAGGTCGCCGGTGTTAGCCAAATACGCCGCCGGAATGGGTAATTTATGGAATTCGTGGATATGGGTAATTCTCCTATTTTCTCTTCCTTCTTCTTCTCTCCTCTGTGATGTCTCTATTTTCTAAACAAAATTCCAAATCTTTCCCCTACTTCACCAAAAAGTCCCCCCTTTTATAAGAAACAACACTCCTTAAATTAGTAGAGAAAGGAGAGTTAGTGGTAATGAGGGAGAGAAAATTGGGGAGAAAGAAACGAGATAGTGGGAAGAATGAGAAAATTGGGGAAGACTAAACTGATTTGTGAAAACAAATTTTGAGAAAAAAAAATCAAAAAGATAAAAGATAAAATTAAATATAAATAAATAAAAAATCATAACAAAATTAATAAACACGAAAGCTTTAAACAAAGCTTGGAGAAAAGTGAAAATAAAACAAAAACGAACCAAAGTAAACACAAACCATAAATTAAAATCAAATCAAATCGAAGTATAAAAATTAACGGACCAAATACGGTATCTACACCTACTATTAGTTTATTGTTAATTTTTCTTTTAAAAAAATTAGTCTCTATTAGTTTTTCCTCTATAAATGTTGGAAGTATGTTCACATTATGTCTTTTCTTGTATTAAAATTATTATTATTATTTAACCAATCTTGATAAAAATTAACTTCAAACTTATCACATGGACCAATTTTAAGCTTTATTAAAAGTACAAGACTAAAATTGTACATTTGAAAGTATAGGAACCAAAATGAAACAAAATTCAAAGTACATGGACCAAAATGGTATTTTAACCCAAAAAAAAAGAAAAAAAATGATTTTTTTTTCATGAATGTGGACAATAGAAAAATATAAATAATTTTTTTTATATACAAAGAAAGTATTATAAATAATAAAATGATAAAAAGTTTACAAAAATAAAGCTCTTATTTGAGATTGTAAGAAAAAAAAATCAAATTTGACCATAAACTTGTGAGGCTGTATCAATTTGGACCCTAAACTTTTAATTTCAACAAAATTGAATCCAAAACTTAAATAAGTGTTGCAATTTTTACACTTGGTTCAAATTTCGCTAATTTGCCCACTAATTTTTACAGAAAAAATGTAAAAAACCTCCTAAACTAATTAAGTTCAGTCAAATAAAGTTTGGCACAAAAGTAAGTTTTGACAAATACACAAATTAACTATTAAATAACTTTGTCAAAATTCATAAATTTCAATAAAAAAAATTATCTCTAATGTCCTTTTTTTTCTAAAATTTTATAAATTTCATATCGTACATTTGCTATTAAATGCATAATAAAAATTGCTTTTAACGATATTTGGAGCAAAAATTTGTTAAAAAGGTTAAAATTGCAACACTTTTGAAAGCTTGAGGTTAAAATTGTAACACTTATCTATGTTTGAGGTGCAATTTGATGAAATTAAAAGTTTATGATTAAAATTGATACAATTTGATAAATTTGGAGGTCAAAATTGATTTTTTTAAAAAAAAAGTATTAATATTTAAAAGTTTAAAAATAATAAAAATAGTAAAAAGTCGGGCTTGAGTTTACACCACAAGCGCGCTCCATTAAAGAAGCAAAGCACAGGCCCGAGCCCTAGGCGCGCCTATGCAAGGACCTCAATGGGCTTTAAGAAACATTGTTGGGAAGCTTACAAATAGTCAAAAGAAAAGTTCCAAAAAAAAAAAATAAAGATTGCAGCATCTTTCCAATTTTCTGAAAAAGCAGATTATAGTGTGTAATAATATAAAATTGGTGTAATTTATTATTATTTTTTAATAATAAATAATAATATTTTTTATTTACTTTTAGTTCAACAACATTTGAGGGTCGAGAGAATTCGAACCCATGACCTCATGATCATAAACACATATTTTATGCCAGTTGGGCTATGCTCTTGTTAGCTAAAAAATTGTCACGTTTGCACCTCTATTAATTATTATTATTTATTTTAAAAATTATTATTTTATTATAAAAATTGCCATGCCAATGCCTCCATTAATTATTTAAGAGAGACCGTTAAGTGAGAGACTCAATAGAACTATTTCCTAAACTTGAGGGATTTGATTGTCCAATTTTGAAACCTATAGACGAAATCGACACAATGGGCAAACCTTAGGGACTAAAAAGGTAATTTATCTAAAATAGAATTAATCAAAACTTTATGGATATATGTTGAAATAGGAGTGAAAGAAAAAAATGGAAAATATATGGAAGGATAAGATTAAAATTTTAAAAAATTAGTTAGAGAATATGAAATTTTTTTAGGAAAGCCGCTTTTAAGAGCTGCAAGGTAAGTAATTTTCTTTTGGTGAAAAGTGATTCTTGATATAATTAACGAATAATCAATTTTACCGAACAAGTAAGATTCTCGCAAATTGCTTTTGACCCTTGCAAAAACAAATTCCAAACGGACCCTTAATTACATTTTCTTAAAAGTGATTTTAATCGCAAGTTTTTTGGTTACATTACATCTAGAAGTGATTCTAAAATGGCCTAGCTAATACCATAAAATGATTATCGGTCAATAACTTTTTGGAGAATCAACTTTAAAAGGATTCTTCAAAAAATGATTTTAGACCAATTTGATTCTCCCCTAAGTAATTTTAAAGTGATGGATCGAAAATCACTTTAGAATAGTCACTTAATAATTATTTTTTAAAAAAAACAAACTTGTGACTAAAATCAATTTTAAGTAAATGTAACCAAACCAAACACACAAAGATTTTAATTAAAACAATTTTTATATAAAAAAAATTAAAAATTGCTTAAATTAAAAGATATGTCATAAACATTTTTAATCTACTTGATTTTTACTTTTAAAAAAAAACTTTTTATTGCTGTGTTTAATAGATATTTTCCTCTACCAACCAATTTATTTACCTACTCATCAAAGATATAGACTTGCTTTAAATTAAATTGTCATGTAATTTACACAAAAAAAAATAATTTTAAAAATTAAAAAAAAAATCAGCATGCTACCAAAGTATTAAACTAACAAAATCAATCACATAATATTTAAAAAAAAAATCAATCACATAAATCATTCAGACATAAATCTGAAAGTTTATAACTTACGGCACCTCTAACATTAAACTTGGTGCAAGGGCTTGAGAGATAAGAATGGATAAGAGTTTGTGATACCCTTATTTGGTACAAAATTTATTACTTATGTCCATAGACAAGGATATTTTATACCTTTACAAAAGTATGAATTTTCTCTTTCTCCATCTCTACAAATGATTTTTATTTTTATATGTAGTGTTATTTTGAATATAGTTAATTAATTAATTGACTAATTGATATTGAATTACCAAAATCATTACAATCAATTATTTAATTAGTATTTAAAAAAATATTATTTAATTAGATTAAATCAATAATAATTTATTAAAATATTTAATTCAATATTACAAATAAAAGTTTATTAAAAGGATGCAATTACGTATTTACTGAAATTTTAATTAAATAGTTAACAATATCTACTGTCGCAACATGGTCGCGAAGCGGAGTGGCGGACACCTAATTAAAATAATAAAAATGATCTGCATAAACCAGGTTAGGTTCGGGAGTCGATTGTGTGTAGGGAAGGTATTAGCACCCTACAACACCTGTTTTAAAAAAACGGTTACCACATTTATCTTATGTTATCCAAATACTTTATTATAAAAGGTCCTTTAATCTGAAGAAAAATAATAATAAAAAAATAAAAAATAAAATGTCTCACTCGCTCTTACCTCAACTTTATAGAAATAAAGTAAGGGTCAATACAGTGAGTGGGAATGTACCCATCGATTTATTATCACGTTGGAATTTTCCTTTATTTAAAGGGAAAAATTTTTTACCTCAAGAAATTGAGAAATTTTATTATCTCGACTCCGTCATAGGATTTACGTGATTTTATTTTTATTTTTTTTAAAATAATAAAAAAAAAAAGAAAATGAGGATTTTCGTACACCTGCACGGGAGTCTAACTCCACGAAGGCATATTACTCAGCCCTCAAAATAAATTCTCTTTCAATGGAATAATTTTGTCAATTGCTTTATTTCAAACAAGAAGTTCAAATATTGAAAGCTAATTATTAAACAAGCTTGAAAATCATTTGCATACAAAGAGATTTTTCCCTATTTTAAAATGTCTCATGTTTATTAATTCACATTTTAGCAATAAAACATGAACTAACAATTATGAGTGGTGTGAAACCATGCAAAGAGAAATTTGAAATCCACTTGGAAATTAAATTTAATTTGTTGCAAAAAAAAAAATTAAAACCAAATTGGAAATTCATTATAGTATTTCAAATTAAGACTATTAAAAGGAAAAAAATGTATGGAATATCCGAATTAATTTATTGCTAAAGTCAAATTAATCCAAATTGAAATTTTATTAGAAATTTCAAATTAAAACTAATTTCAAACTCATTCGGGAATTCACATCGAAATCAAATTGATAATCACTTGGAAATTCTAATTAAAACCAATTGAAATGATTTTGAACTTCTAAATTGAACCTAAATTCATCTTGAAATTTTAAATTTTACAATCATGGTTTAAACCAAAATTAGACCATGGTATGATCAAATTCAAAACCAACAAACATGTTAGGACAAAATGGATAATTGAACCAACATGTTATGAAAAGGGAAAATAAAATAATAATAAATAAAAGCTACGTACTATGATCAAATTAAAAAATAAAACCTCATATGATCTAATTGTTGACGGACTTAACAAACATGTTATGTAAATTGACAATTAAATATACAGTGGCCAAATAAACATATGCATTGGCCAAATACCAACATACAGTGGCAAGACAGATATGACCAAACAAACATAGTAGCCAAATTAAAATAATGCAGTGATCAAATTAATGGCCAAATCAAAATATGCAAGGGCCAAATCAAAATATACAGTGGCCAAATAAACATATGCGATGGCGAAATACCAACATACAGTGGCCAGACAGATATCAGTGGCCAAACAAACAGTGATCAAATTAATGGCCAAATCAAAATATGCAATGGCCAAATCAAAATATACAGTGGCCCAATAACATATGCAATACCCAAATACCAACATACAGTGGCCAACAAATATCAGTGGCCAAATTAAAATAATGCAGTGATCAAATTAATGGCCAAATCAAAATATGCAATGGTCAAATCAAAATATACAGTGGCCAAATCAAAATATGCAGTCAAATCAAAATATGCAATGGCCAAATCAAAATATACAGTGGCCAAATAAATATATGCAATAGCTAAATACCAACATACAGTGGCCAGACAAATATCAGTGGCCAAATTAAAATAATGCAGTGATCAAATTAATGGCCAAATCAAAATATGCAATGGTCAAATCAAAATATACAGTGGCCAAATAAACATATGCAATAGCCAAATACCAACATACAGTGGCCAGACAAATATCAGTGGCCAAATTAAAATAATGCAGTGATCAAATTAATGGCCAAATCAAAATATGCAATGGTCAAATCAAAATATACAGTGGCCAAATAAACATATGCAGTGGTCAAGTTAATGGTCAAATCAAAATATGCAATGGCCAAATCAAAATATATAGTGGCCAAATAAATATATGCAATAGCCAAATACCAACATACAGTGGCCAGACAAATATCAGTGGCCAAATTAAAATAATGTAGTGATCAAATTAATGGCCAAACCAAAATATGCAATGGCCAAATCAAAATATACAGTGGCCATTAAGACATTAAAATATACAAAGGCCATTAAAAAAATATACACGAATTAGAATGTAAATTAGAACGCACAAAGGTCAAATTAAAACCTATTTTTTTGGCCAAATTAAAAATGACACACACAAATTAGAACGTACAGGGCTAAATTAATCTATTTTGGCCAAATTAAAATAACAATCACACAAATAATGAGAATGTCAAATTAGAAAAAGAACAATAAACCTAACACCTTACCTACGAATGAAGTTAGAAAAAGATTGTCTAGACCTGTTTGTCGTATTGATGGTGACAAGATCTTCTCATAATCTTTTTGTTCTTCTCTTCTCTTTTATTTTATTTTCTCTCTATCATCCAAAGAAAACCTTCCTCCCTACAATATTTTTTTTCTCCATTTTATAAGAGATTACCACTCCCCCAAAGTAGTGCAGTAGGTAGAGAAAGAAGGAAGTGAGTGACGTTGAGGGAGAGATAATTGGGGAGAAAGATACGTGAGTAGGAAATTAAATGAGAAAAACTAGGGAAAGAATTAGGATAAAAAAAGTAGTTAATATATATATATATATATATATATATATATATATATATATATATATATATATATATATATATATATATATATTAAAAAAAATAATAATAAAATAAACTAAATAAATAAAAAAATTTCTTTTTTAACAATTTTTTTTTTAAATATTTGATTTAAAAATTAGTTTTTTTCCCAAAAAAAAAATAAAAATAAAAATCATTTACAAGAAATAATTATGGGATAAAAATAAAAATTATCCGGTCTAAATACGGTATCAACATCTACAATATATTTAATTTGTTAATTATAATTATTTAAATCAATAATAATTTATTAAAATATTTAATTCAATATTACAAATAAGAGTTTATTATATGGATGCAATTACGTATTTACTGAAATTTTAATTAACTAGTTAACAATATCTACAATATATTTAATTTGTTAATTATAATTATTTAAATCAACTGAGTATAAAAATTTATTTTTTTCAATAATTATAATTAATTACTTATTGATTACTTATAATCAATTAATTATTTCTTGAGATTAATTTTGATTAGTTATTTATCATTAACATTTTTGGAATATTCCTACTAACATTCATTATTAACATATCATTTTTTAACTAATTAAATTAATATAATTAAAGATATTTATTAAATATATATATATATATATATATTGAAAACTAATTAGTTAAATTAACTTGGTATGAGTACTCATTTTTTTATACTCATAATTAATTATTCAATTAAAATTATTCTTTTATTATGAATTAGTTAATTTTTAGTAATACTTTGAATTAATTTTGAGTTTTTATTACTTAATCTATTAAAATTACATAAAGTTGTTGATTAATTTCATAAAATAAATACAAATAGAATTTGTTCTCATCAAATCTTGATAACATTCTCATGCACAACCAAACACAGACATCTTTGATTCCTAGCAATCTTATTCCTAGACATATTATTTCCAATCATTCTTTATCCCTAGTCAACTGTCGCAACGTCATCACGACGCGGAGCGGCCGACATCCTAACTAGGCGTATCTTTCGAGATAAAAGGTTTAGAGTCGCCACCAATCATCATAGGGTGTGATTGGTCACCAATTTTAGAGGAAAATGGTAGTCTATGAAACCAAAAATTAGGCCCGGGAGTTGATTGAGTGTAGGGAAGGTGTTAGCACCCCTACAACACCCGTTTTAGAAAAACGGTTACCACATTTTATTTCAAAATTATCCTTTTATTTATTAGTCCAAAGAAAAATATTTTTATGCTTTATTTTGAATGTCCCAAAATTTATTAATTCACATTTTAAAAATAAAACATGAGCTAATAACTATGAGTGACTCAAGGCCATTAGAAAGACTTGGAATTTATTTTGATATTTCAAAACAAATTTCTTATTTTATAAAAAAAAAAGCAAATTATTTATGAAAAGAATTTAAAAACGGAGGGTTCTTATTTCAGAAATCTATTTTTAAAAGGAGACAATTTATTTTATTTCAAATTTCATTACCAAAATTTAATTTTGAAAAAATGGAGGGTTCTTATTTCAGAAATCCAATTTTAAAAGGAGACAATTTGTTTTATTTCAAACTTCATTGCCAAAATGCAATTTTTGAGAATTTGGAAGGTTCTTATTTCAGAAATCCAAATTTAAAATGTGCAAATTTGTTTTATTTTAAACTTTTGTTGCCAAAATGCAATTTTGAGAAATTGGAAAGTTTTTATTTCATAAATCCAATTTTAAAATAGCCAAACTTGTTTTATTTCAAATTTTTGTTGCCAAAATGCAATTTTGAGAAATTGAAAGGTTCTTATTTCAGAAATCCAATTTTAAAATGGGCAAACTTGTTTTATTTCAAACTTTTGTTGCCAAAATGCAATTTTGAGAAATTGGAAGGTTCTTATTTCAGAAATCCAATTTTAAAAGGGGCAAACTTGTTTTATTTCAAACTTTTGTTGCCAAAATGCAATTTTGAGAGAGTTTCAATGAGATTAAATAAAATTTGACTAATTAGACAGTTCCCAGGTAGAGGTATTCCCTTTGGTCAGCTTAAATACCTCGGCCTAGACAGAATGTTGAGTCCCGCATAATCAAATTTTATTCCAAACTCATTAATTAGTTATAACTTGAGAGCTCATTTATAAAATCTAAGTTATAACCAAATTAAAACTTCATTTTAGTTGGAATCAAATTAGAAATAAATCAATTGAAATCGAAATTGTATTTAGAAATTTCCAAATCAAATTCAAATGAAATCATCAAATAGCAAAAATTAAGCAATGTACAATTTAAACGAATTAAGCAATTTTGCAAATTAATCAAAATGAAACAATCAAATAGCAAAATTTAAGCAATTTGCAAATTAAGCACATTAAGCAATTTGCAATTTCAATCAAATAGAAAATTTTAAGCAATTTACAAATTAAACAAATTAAGCAATTTGCAATTTAATTCAAATCAAAATGAAACAATCAATTTCCTATTCAAATTAAATAGCAAATTAAGCGACATGTCATAAATCAATTTGCAAATTAAACCACAAACCATGAGTCTAACAAATTAAACAACATGCTAATTGGTCAATTGGAATTTAATCATCATATAATCAAAAGGGTCACGTTCAAAATGATAAAACCTTAAACTAAGGGACTCATAAGTAGTAATTTATGGACGTTTGCTGGTGATTCGACCTGTTTTAAAATATGGAGATTAAGTTAACAAATAAATGTTTGATCACCTATTTAAATTTAAGTATAATAAATAAATATAAAATTCAAGACTAACTCATAATTTAACCTAAATTTTAATTATCCCTTTAATCTAGGTTTGGATGTTTTGTTACCCAATTTCAAAATTAAAAAAAAAAAAAAAGACTTTGGAAATTAAAGAGATAACAGACTCATTTGAAGAAAGCCTAAACCTTCAATTTGAATTATCAACGAATCCCAACTTCCCAAGTTAACTCAGAGATTGAAAATTTTCTAGAAATGACCTTGGCAAAAATTTTAAAAAGATTTTTTCTTTTACAATATTTAGGGTGGAGGATTCAAACTTCTGACATTTTGATCGATGATAAATATTTTATATAAGTTGAGTTATGCTTAAAAAAAACATGAAATCCTTTTCTCCCTCTCTCATCCCATCTTGGAGTTGGTTGCGTTGCATTAACTCGGGATTGAAGAAATTTTTTTTTTTTTTTGTAAAACTTGGGGCAAAAAGGAACTAAAAAAAACTTGGGGCAAAAAGTGAGTTTCACTCACCCAAAAAGTAAATAAATAAACACAGTTTTTAGAAGTTTTTACTTTTGAGTCAATTGTAATAATTTTTCCACATAGTTGAAGATAAAAGTTCTACCTATTCTTTCTCTCTCTACTTTCCAAAATTTAAATAAAATAATCAACTACAAAAAATAAAATAAATAAATCCCTAAAACTGAGCCACTCCCTTAAATTCCATTATTAAAGAAATCCACCTCACCACTCAATTAATGGACTGAATTGCAATTAAAAAAAAAGTAACGAAAAAAATCAAAAATAATTTAAAAAGCTAATAAAAATAAATAAAGTAGATCATAACATTCTTCAAGAGTAAGGACAACTCTTTGATTTTTGAAGGTTCATAGAGAGTTGTAGTGTGTGGATGGAGATTTCATGAGCACTTTCTCCGATGGGTTTTCAATTCCTGTAATGAATCACCATCTGCATCTTCCATTTTCCATTGTATTGGCCACACCATCTCGTCCATGATTATGATCTTTTTCTCTATAAATCGACTCTAATACCAAATGTTACAAACTCAAGTTCATAATAAAAATAAAACAAAAGAAATTAAAAATCAAAAGGAATAATTGACTCATTTGAATGAGCCTAAACCTCTATTTAGGATTTTCAAGGAATTCCAATCTTCTATGTTAACTCACAAATAGTTCAACGTAAAAGTTCTAAACATTCTTTTATCTCTACTCTTCAAAATTTAAATAAAACAACTTGCTACAAAAAATCCCTAAAACTAAGTCACTACTTTGAATTTCATTATTATAGAAATTCACCTCACCACTTAATTAACCAACTGAATTACAATTAAAAGAAATAACTAAAAATCTAAAATCTAAAAAAAAATAAAAATAAATAAAGTAGGATCATAACATATTGTTGGTGACCTTCAATCATAAAAACTCTAGTTTGATCCATTTTTTCTTAAAAATTGTTTTTTATTTATAGTAATTTTGTTTTTCTTCATTAAAATATTTAATACCATGGTAAGTTCTATTACTATTAATACTAGTTAAATAATGATGTATTTAGATGATCTCATGAAATTTCTCAGCAATTAAATACATATATTATTTTATTACACGAGATCCGCCATTTCATTTATTTTAATTACCATGCAGTGAGTATATATTTTGTCTTTTTTTTTTTTAATCAAAGAGAAAAAAGAAATTCAAGAGAAAACCTCTATAATTTCATTACGAAGAAGATGAACTCTCAAGCTCACTTACACTATCAAAAGCTACTAAATATATAGAGATACAAAGGTGAAAAACTCCTGAACCTACCTCAACAAAATACAAATGAAAAATAGGGGAACAAACCCCTTTGACATGTAAAACCGTAATAACAAAATAATAAACTCTTTGGCCATGGGCTGATTCTAATGGGCCTCTTTCCTAACATTTAATTTTAGGGTTAACTACATGAATGACTTATTTGGAACCAAATTTTACACAAATGGCACGTTTTGTTATTAGTATTTGACTTTGTCACTTTTCAAGCCAAATAGAAGTCAAATCTAGAGGAACATTACTCATTTACCCCTCTATTTATTGCTCTATATATATATAAAATAAAAATAAAATATATGGATACTTTCCATAAACGTTATATCCTTCCCTCCAAACACCATTAATTTTGTATAAGGAATATAATAGATGAAAGATTTTTACGATTTTCCTCCTAAAATTTAGGGATTTTAAAAACTAGACAACCATTTCCATTATCAACGGTTCCATTCTTCATACGTAGGGGGTATATATATTATATATCTGAGAATATAGTAGGGGTATATATAATATATATCTGAGAATATAATAGGAGTATCATATTATCCCAAACATATAAAATGATTACATGCTGATGTATATATTATATACCTCAACATATATATGTATTGGTACAATATACAACACAGTATATATTTAGGAACCCATTGAACATTTTTATATTACATACAGTATGTATAAAATTGATAGGTCATGTTATGACATTATAGCTATATATTATAAGGTTATCTCAAAATTAATAGGATTATTACCAATACAAAATATATGACGATTATTTACCTATGTTTATATAATATATGTCTGTAAATATAACTATACTTATTGCCTACATAAAATATAATAGAATTATATACATACGTATATATAATATACTTTTATGTAAAGGAACTATCTATACTGCTTTCTTTAGTCTAAAATATAAGATTTAAATAAAAAAAACCAAATGAAAAACAAAGAAGAAGGAATAAGGAAGAAGACTAGCTTACTCATTTTGGAGAACAAAAATCTGTACACGACAATTGAACCCACAATCGGAGAAGAACGCCGGTGGAGAAGACCATCAATTAAAATAATGGAGCATGGTTATTAATGGTAACAAGAAATTCTAACCTAATTCGAATAGTAAATATGGAAGAAAAAATATTTACTATTACAAAAAATATATTCATGTAAGTAATTGTAACATTAATTACCTAAATTGAATGATTTAATTATGGAAACAATAAATGATAATTATAACAATATTATAAATATATGCAAAAAATTTAAGGGTACAAATGGAATAAATTGATCTCATAAATATGAGTCATGCTAGAGCCGATAATTTTTTTAAAATGAGACATTTATGAAATATATGGTTGAAAACGTGCTCTTTGCCACAATTTCCCTTAATTTTACCATCATAATGAATTTATGAAAATTTTATACTCTTCTTCATTCTCATCATATTCCACAGTCCGGTGATTGGAAGATCAATGTCGATGCTCTTGGGATGAGACATTGGGTCGTGGTGGAGTGGGTTGGATCATAGGACTCCAGGCAACATTATAGGAGCCGAAAGATAAAGGCAAGAATATAATTGAGTATTTGGACTATTCAAATGTCGAAAATGTGAACGTTAAGGTCCCGTTTGAAATTTATTTAGTTTTTTATTAGTTTTTTAAAATTAAGTCTATAACTACTACTTTCATCTATGGATTTCTTTGTTTTGTTATCATTTTTTACCTATGTTTTCAAAAAATCAAGTCAAGTATTGAAAACTCTTATATATATATATATATATATATATATATATATATATATATATATATATATATATATAGTTTTTAAAAACTTGTTTTTGTTTTTTGAATTCGACTAAGAATTCAAATGTTTTCTTAAAAAAGATGAAATTTATTTTAGAGAATTGATGAAAAAATAAGTATAATTTTTAAAAAATAGATGTTTATCAAACAGGACCTAAGAGATTACATAGTTTCGATCTTGATTCCCACCACCCATTGTGGAGTTAGATTGTTCATCATGTATCAAAAACTTGAGAACGATTTGATGCGTACCTTCTTGACTTGAGAACGATTTGATGATACGTACTTTTCCTCCAAACACATGCATATATAAATAAAGTGTACGTACTTTTTTAATCTTCTTATTTATAGTCTGGATTTTTTTTGTCCTTTTCAAGTTATTTAAAAGAATTATTTCTTCTTACCATTATATTTTTGTTTTACCTCTATTTTTATTATTTTATTTATTTATTGGTATATTTTATTTTTTTAAAAAAATTATTATTCGATATGCATTTTTTAATAAAAGATTCTGAAAACAAGTGTGATGGAGATTAAAAGGGTTTTCTTAATGTCCGTCAATTATTTAAGATTTGTTTGGTAGACAATCTAAATTTATTCTATATTTTCGCATTATGTGACTCAAATAGTAGAAATTTTGAAAACAACATTTTTATGTTTTCAGTGTAAACAATATTTTTATGTTTTCAGTGTATTTAGATTTTGAATTTAAAAATTTAAGTTGAAGAACTATATTAAAATAGATATATATATTTTTTAATAAATATAGTATTTCATTTTATAAATTCAATCCATTTTTGTTCAATTAAAATATGTATAATATAATATAACATAAAATATATGAGATATTGTAAATTAATAATTATACAAAATTTATAACATAAAACATGTTCATAAATTAATTAATAATAGTTTATATTCAAACTAATATTTAATTGGTAAATACAACTAGTTATATGGTTTAATAAATATATTATCAAACACATTTTGAACAATTATTTAAATTGGAATTCAATTTCTAAATCTGTTACCAAACACATATGAAAACATGAAATACCTCTATTTTCATTGAGTCCCTTGTTTTCAAATTTCTGTTTTTAGATCATCAACCAAATACACCTTTAAATTTTGTAGTCATCATTTTTCTTGTTTCTATAGTGTCAAAATGCTCAATTGAATTAACTAATATTAGCTAATAAGAATTGTAAAATATGAAAAAATAAAATAAAATAAAATTTACTCATCAATTTGACAAGATATATCAATTTTTATCCTAAATTTTTAAGTTCATCAGGTCAATTTTTTTTTTTACTTCAAGAAAATGTGGGGATGAGAATTTAAACATCTGACTTCTTGGTCGGGATTATAATGTCTTAATCAGTTGAACTATGCTCAGGTTGATGTCAAATTAGAATTGAAACTTGGACAAGTGTTGCAATATTTAACATAAAACGTATATTTGGTACAATTATTGATGAGATTTAGAAAAATGATCATGAGAGTTAGATTTTTGTTAAATTTTATGGTTTTTGAGAGATTTATTTAATGGTTGATCTTGTTCATTTACAAAACATAATTTTGTATAAGACTTGATTTTTATTCAAAATAGTAAGCGTTGAATGAGGAATTTTGATCAATCCCCAATTGTTACGACATTATACTAAATTAATTTTGTATAAGACTTGATTTTTATTCAAAATAGTAAGCGTTGAATGAGGAATTTTGATCAATCCCCAATTGTTACGACATTATACTAAATTAATTTTGTATAAGACTTGATTTTTATTCAAAATAGTAAGCGTTGAATGAGGAATTTTGATCAATCCCCAATTGTTACGTCATTATACTAAATTAATGACAAAATTAAAAATAATTAAATTTGGGACTAATTACAAATTGACATGTGTCCCAAATTTAATTTGAAGACAAAAATTGGCAAATTCTAAAATTAAAAGATCACATGTCTTCATTATAACCATTTGACCAAATAATTAAACTTAATTTGGTCTAATTGGGTTATATGGAATTTAGGTCAAAGTTAGACAAAACTCAAATCCAAAGGCTAGGCCCAAAGCCAACAAAGCACAAGTCCAATGGTTGGCCCTAGAGGCCATTAAATCCCAAGCCCACGTGCCATGGAAACCTCTATAAATAGAGGAGCTCTTTCAGAAATTAAACTCTCCAGATAACTCAAAGAGAATTCAGAGCAAAGAATGCTAGAAATACTCCCTAAGGTTCTTAGGTGCTAAATACTCTTGGAAATCCTAGAATGTTGAACACTCATTGAAGACCAAAGACTCTTCAAGACTTGAAGACTTCAAGTTCTCAAACATTGATTGAAGCTTCAACCTCGAGAACAAGCTACAAAACCCTTGAGACAAATCTACACTCGAGAATAAACTGCAAAGCCCTCGAGACAAATCCACATTTGAGAATAAGCTGCAAAGTCCTTGAGATAAATTCATATTTGAGAACAAGCGGCGAAGCCCTCAAGACAAAGATAAATCTACATTTGAGAACAAGCTGCAAAGTGTTTGAGACGTTTGTACATGAGAGAGAGAATCAAAGGATAAACATTAGAGATTGTACTACACCCACTGATCGAATTGAAACGTAAGGGCTTTAAGAAAATATTTTTAAATGAAAACAAGGCTTCAATCTAGTGCAAGTGCACATTGTCAATGCAAGTAATATAAAACTGGAAGTATTCCAGAGTATCGATCCTACAAGGAACAGATACAACAAAATTCAAAAGATAGCAAAAATTGTTTTCAAATTGCAATTTTGATAACCAAGGTTATAAAAATGTTGGGAGGTGTTTTTGGCAAAAGAAAATAATAATAAAAAAACAGTAAGTATGAAAATAGGAATTCAAGTTACTGCCCCTTTGGAAAGAAATGCAACTAAAATGCAAATGCAATCATAGTTAACAAGAAAACTAAGTAAACCGAATTTGACTCCTATTCAATTTTGCTTCAAAATCTTTAGGAGACTAAGTGATTAAACCTATATTTCTATGGCTAATCTAACCTAGATAATTTCGTGCACAATTCTAGTGATTTTAGAGTCTCGCCCTATGTCTAAGGTCGATGTTCAGGACTTATTTCTAAGTCTTTTCCTCCATTGCTTTTGTGACATCCGCTTCCATTAACCCTTTCAGTATTAAGTTTAAGCTTGACAAACAACACTAGATGGTCGGCTAGGTTTACTCAATATTAAACTTAACAAAAGCAAACAAAGTTTCAAGTGCTAGCTAGATTAGTTGTGCTTTTAAGCTTTACATCTTTCCTCTAGGGCATTCACCAACTTGAATTCCTAAAAGAAATTTAGCTTCTCATTGCAAGATGGAAAAACATAAAGTAGAAGAGTTGGTAATTCATGAAATAAAATGACAGAAGTAAGAATTCCAACATAAAGAAATCAAATAACCAACTAACTTTATTAAGGAACTACTGAATTCAATGTCTAACAAAAACTCCAGCAACTATCTAAACTTAAAAGGAAATTACAAGGAGAAAAAGAAAAGACATCAACTAAGTTCCTATGAATTGAAATTAAAAAAAATGAATCTAATGTGAAGAACGAACAAGAAACCTGTTCACTCATTTCTTAATCGACACAACTTCTCTTTCTTTAAAGATGATTTGGCCTTTACCACCTCTACTTTCCTTGAGGAATGATTAAACTAAGAGCTCACGGGTTAAGAACCTGAACTATAGCTGCTGGAATTGACAGAATGAAGGGACGTGGGATGTGAAGAAAAATCCAGCCACTTTTTGCATAGTTTCTTCCCTCTTTTATAAGTTTCGTGGGCTAGGGTTTCCTTAATTGCTCCTCTACATCCTTGGGTCAACTTGTAGGGCTAAAATCGTGGTGAAGAATCTCCCAACTCTTGCAAAATCTCCCAAAATCTCACCAATTCCCGTGATTTCCGCAATCTCCAGAATTTTTCAAAAATGCAATTGCATTTTTTTTCTTGCTCCCAAACATGTTTTCCAGAAAAAATGCAATTGCATTTTGGTACTTGCTCCTAAACCTACACATAAATAATAAATTAGTGTAATTCTAACTTTTTTATAACTTCTTTCCTCTTTTTCATTACTCCAACAAGTTTTTATGAATTTTCTAGTAAACACTACCTTTAGCTTGCTCATCATACAACAAAATACACAAAAATGGCAAGAACAACCTAGTTTAAGGGTCAAATAATTCTCATAAATGAGAATTATCACCCACATAATTAAATACAAATATAAGTTCATTCCATGTGTCTCATTTCTTTGTTGAAATAATGTGTGAACAGTGAGTTTCAAAATACTTTCACCCTCTTCTTTTGTTAAATTTAGAGGATGAATGTAGAAAAAGTTATATATAAGGTAGATATGTCAACATGAACAAAGCATAACTAGTATAAAGTATATACTATCGACCAAGAGGTTAGAGGTTATGATCTCTTAACTCACATATTGTTGAACTCAGACATATACTAGTTTTTTTATCACGTGCATTGCACGTGTAATCAAAACAGTATAAAGTAAAATGAATTTATAATAAATTTAACTAATTAAATATTTTTTATGCATTCTTATATTAGTTTTTTTTTTTCTATTTCTATTATGATTTTATATTTTTTAATGTGACTCTTTTGAATATAATACAATATAATATTTGTATTATATTATATTATATTATATTTTTCTATTATAATATGATTTTTCATATAATATTAAGTTTTTTAGTTTTTATTTCTATTATTATTTTTATTTTTATCTAATATAATATAATATAATATAATATGTACTTTTTGAAATAATATATTTTATTTAATTTATGCAATATTTGTTAATGTAATTTTATAACAACTATTTTTTTTAATTTAAATTTGGCATACAATTATTGACAAAGAATTAATTGAAAAATACATACATACATACATACATACATACATATGTGTGTGTGCGTGTGTGTGTGTGTATGTGACATATCTGAGTCATGTAATATATGTAATACTACTGTTGTAATAGTATGTTGTTGTAATAATACTGTTGTAATACTATGTTGTTGTAACAGCTGGTAGGATAAAAAAAATAGGGATACTCCTCATTCTAAAGTTAACTGAGTAACCATGGGCAGTCATGACAACCATGATTTCCTTTGCATGAAAGGTTAACTTAAGAAGTGAGTATGTGAAAATAGCCTCGATGTGATAAGTGCTCGTAGCTAGATACTTTCAACATAAAGTATTAGTAAGCTAGAACAAAGGCATAAATGACAAACAAGTCCCCTCTTGAAAAAAAAACAAAGAAAAAGATGAAGTATGCATCCTAGCAGTGAAAATAAGTTTGGGGTGGACATTGTTAGTTGAGAAAAGCGTGTAAAGTTAGTTTGTTTAGCAACTAAGTGAAACTTGACTAAAAGTAAAGTGTAGTATGAATCCAAGGCGAGGTTGTGAGAGGAAAGTATTTTGTTTAGACAAGGAAGGCATAGAAGTTGCATGTAGTAGAACCATTCAAGTAAAGTTAAAGTGTTATGAGCATGAGACCTCTCCTGAGAGGCTATTTTTCCAAAGAATTATTCTTAGAATCTGCTTTGGCTTGTGTTTATGTCTCTATATTTATTTTGCAATTGCTTGAAGACAAACAATAACTTAAGTTTGGGGGTGTGATAATTCTCATTTATGAGAATTATTTGGCATTTATACTTAGTTATTCTTGTTATTTTATGTGTGTTATTAGATAAAAAAGCTAGCAAAAAGTTGGTTTAAATTGAACTATTGTTAGAAGCCTTTTAAATTAAGTAAGTGGAGAAAAGAAAGCAAAAGAAAATGAAAACCACACTTACTTAATGTTTTTGTGTAGAAATTTGAAGAATTCAACAGAAATGAAATTGCATTGCAATTGCATTTCTGCAAAAATCTGGAAATACACTAAATACGAGATTAACTAAATTTTGGGGATTTTATGTCATTCTTCTCCACGAATTGAGCAAGGCTAGTTGATCCAAGATGCACATGAACAAATATGGAAACTCTAGCCCATAAAGCTTATAAAAGAAAGAAGAAACAAAGGAAAAACAGATGAGTTTTTCTCACACAAACATACTTTTAGGCTACTGTTTTTTCTTCTCTTTTGCTACTGTTTTTTTTCTCTGTTTTTCAGTCCCTTTCAACTTTGAAACTCAATCATTCCTCAACGAAAGTTGAAGAAAGTGAAGGCTCAATTCCCTTTGAAAAAAATTGAGTTAAGTTTATTGAGTAAGAGGTGAAAAAAGAGTTGATGTCGATGGAAATGTCGAAGTCTCAATTTTATGAAAATGTCGATGGAAATATCGATAAAATGTCGATGTCGATGGACATTTTTAAAAAAATTTTAGAAACAAAAAATTCAAAAAAAAAAAATTAAATTAATAAATAAACATTTTACATTTTTTAAATGAGTTAAAATGCTTGTTACAATATTATATTCACATTAAGTTATATTTTTTTAATTATATTTTTTAATATTTAATCAATTTTGTACAATATAGTGGAAATGTCGACATGTCGACGAAAATTTAATACCATGCATAGACTATTGAAATTTACTTTTTACAAATTTAATATTGAAATTATAAAACTTTTGACTTTTGGAGACCACATAAACATTAAAAAGAAAATAGCGCGAATCTTTTAATCAAATATCAAATTTCAAATTAAACTAAAAAAAAAAAATCAGATTGTTTTAAAAAAATAATAACAATCAAATATCAAATGTAAATTTAGTATTCCTAAAAATAAAAGGAGAAAAAGTTTTAATTTACTACGTTTATGTTTCTTTAATTGGATTGATCACAGCTGCTTGAATATACAACTTTTTTTTTTGTTTTTCTTGAGCCGCATTACAAGACAACCACAAAATTCTCGTGCTCAATTACCAATAATATCTATCCTGAAAAGCTAAAAATAAAAATAAATAAAAAGCTAAAATACCAATAATATCGCTCCTAATTATCTAATCCGGGCACGCATCTCCACGTGTCATTGTCATCTAGCTCCACGCGCTCCAACACTCCGTTTATTTCACACCTCCCTTTGAATGGCTTTTCACACTAACACGATTTAAATGAGGGACTATGACAATAATGCCCTTTGACTAAGATGCTTTTGAATTTTGATTAGGTTTGGAAGATCGTTTCATAAATTTGTTGAGGGAAAAAACAAAATTTAGACCTCTGTTAGAATATATAACTATTTTTAATTAATTTCATTTAAAATCAACTCAAAATACTTAAATAAAATTATAATTATCTAAAAATCTTACCATATTAGCATGAAAAATTATCACATCATTCTTCTTAAATTAGTAGAGTAAAATCTGCCACTATTCATTTGATTTCAACATTTCTTTATAATATTATGTTAATCTATGCATTCAAAAAAGTCTTATCAAGATGTGAAAATTATGCATCAACGATTTTAGAACGAAATTCTAACATAGGGTCTTAATTCATTAATTTATGAAACTTTTAGATTTTAATTGATACAATTATTAGTTTGGGGCTTTAATTAATACAATACAATTATTAGTTTGAGGTTTTAAGTGATACAACCCAAAGTTAAGGTCTATTTTTTAATTTTACTTCTAAACATTTTTTATATATAAAAAACTATAATTAAACAACTTATCAAAAAATAGACTCAATATACACTTCAAATTGTTGTTTACAAAAATTTATAATTTTGGTGGGAAAATTGATTTTAATTACTTCAAATTATAAAAATTAGAGATAAAATCATAAAAGGGAAATTCCAAGACTATTTCCTAACTGTAAAAGTTGTTATAATCATTTCTTTGAATATTTATTTTTGAGTAGTTACTTTCTTAAAAATTACAAAATTGTTGTAATCATATCATATGTTTTTTTTCCTTGAATTCAACCATATGTGGAGTGAGAGATTTGAACATTTAACCTCTTACTCGATGATACATATTTTATGTCAATTGAACTATACTCATGTTGACAATTATATCATGTATTTATAACTTACAAATGGTCGAATTTAATTGTAACAATTTAATATATTTTTGGTATAATTGTAACATCATCAATCTAACTATGTTTAGATAGTCTAAAAATTAATCCTAACATCAACAAGTGCACTAAAATTTAGAAAGATACCTCTTATTCCTCATTATTGGAAAACTAGTATTGCAGGTATGTCTCTCCCTTTCACAAAGGTGTGTGTTTGTTCTTTTTTAGGAACTCTCTTCACCATATCTTATGGGTGCAATAAAAAGAACCTACCATATCGACCCAAACCGACCAAGCCGACCATCGGTTGTTGGTGAGGGACTTTAATCCCTCAATAGACTACACAATATATTAAAGGAAAAAAAATCAATTTTGACTCTAAACTTATAAAGTTGTATCAATTTGGACCCTAAACTTTCAATTTTATTACCCTCAATTTAAATTGTGCTAATTAACCCATTAATTTTAACAAAAGCAGTATAAAATCTTTATAAACTCATTAATTTCAATAAAATAAAGTTTTGCATAAAAATAAATTTGATCTATGCACAAATTAACCATTAAATAACTTTGCCAAAATTCATAAATTTCAACCAAAAAAAAAAAGCTCTGATGTTGTTTTTCTCTAAAATTTTATCAATTTCATATCGTACATATTTTATAATTCATTGAACGCATAAGAGAAACTTCTTTTAATGATATTTGAAATGAAAACTTATTAGAGGGTTAAAATTGCAACACTTTTTAAAGTTTGAGGTTAAGATTGCAACACTTATCTAAGTTTGAGGTGCAATTCGATGAAATTGAAAGTTTATGGTTAAAATTGATGCAACTTGGCAAATTTAGGGTCAAAATTAATTTTTTTTTCTATGTTAAAAAAGAAAGAGGTTTTAGGATATGTTAGTGTAAGTTACATAGGAGATAAAATATGAGGGAAATGGAGCTGCCACTTGTAGGTGGGAGGAAATAAGAAAATTATAGAGGAGAGATTGGATAGATAAGTGTTGAGATTTATGCCTTGAAGTCTCATAATTTATGTTTTATTATTTATAAAATAATTATTGATTATCTTGATTTGCAATATTTATTATCCATTTTATGAATATGTTACTAATGTAATATATAACAGTATGTAGTTGATATACAAGAAGATCATGTTTAAGAAATAACTTAAAGAGTCTACTGTATATGGACATGAATGGGTGCCCTTATCCTAAAAACATTGTTGATTCAATATGACTCACTTTGTAAATGTTACAAATGATTTAATCATAATCATTCATGTGGATACATATGAGTGAAATGTCATATGCAATGAGTTTGTATAAGATTGGACTACTAAATATATGACATCTCTTTACAAATTCGTTAAAGGAGAAGACAAATGATTTAATCCTAATCATTCATGTGGATACATAATTTATGTTTTATTATTTATAAAATAATTATTGATTATCTTGATTTGCAATATTTATTATGCATTTTATAAAAATCTTATGTTACTAATGTAATATATAACAATATGTAGTTGATATACAAAAAGATCATATTTAAGAAGTAACTTAAAGAGTCTACAGTATATGGATATGGATGAGTGCCCTTATCCTAAAAACATTGTTGATACAATATGACTCACATTGTAAATGCAAATGATTTAATCTTAATCATTCATGTGGATACATATGAGTGAAGTGTCATAGGCAATGAGTTTGTAAACGATTGGAATGCGAAATATATGACCTCTCTTTACAAATTTGTTAAAGGAGAAGACAAATGATTTAATCCTAATAATTCATGTGGATACATAATTTATGTTTTATTATTTATAAAATAATTATTGATTATCTTGATTTGCAATATTTATTATCCATTTTATAAAAATCTTATGTTACTAATGTAACATATAACAATAAGTAGTTGATATACAAGAAGATCATGTTTAAGAAGTAGCTTAAAGAGTCTACAGTATATGGATATGAATGAGTGCCCTTATCCTAAAAACATTGTTGATACAATATGACTCACTTTGTAAATGTTACAAATGATTTAATCATAATCATTCATGTGGATACATATGAGTGAAGTGTCATATGCAATAAGTTTGTATAAGATTGGAATGAGAAATATATGACATCTCTTTACAAATTCGTTAAAGGAGAAGATAAATATTTCACAAGATGATCATATACGACTCAATCTCAATTCAAAGTAAATTATAACTCTTGCCTATGAGAGCTTGTTCTTTGATTTACATGGGTGAAAATGACCTTTATAGATAATTCAATAAGCCTACTGATCGAGTGAACTTTGGGTGAAGAAAAGTAAATAAATACATTCAACTCCAGTGCAAGTGTACACTATTGATGTAAATAATAAAACAAAAGTATTCCTGAGTATCGATCCCACAAGGAACGATATAATAAAAATATTGTAAAAACAACGTGTAGAACTGCAACTTGGAAGGAGATTTTGTACGGATGACCCATTTTCCAGTGTTTTAATGACTGATGACCTGCGTTCTGAAAATAATGAAACATGACTCATTCTGACATGTCATAGCGCGCAAAATTACACATGAGGGTAGTATGAGACTATTTTGCTTCACGCTCTCGTAGGCGAAAACGCTATCGCTTTCGCTCTCTCGATCTCGCTCAAATGAATGGTTGAAAATCTGGAGAAAAAAAAGACAAGAAAAAATTACGTTAGAGAAGAGCTAAAGCAGCAGAGCTAGAGCAAGAGCGAGAACAAGCTAGAACAAGAGAGAAAACAAGCTAGAGCGAGAACGAGCTAGAGCGAGAGCGAGAGTGAGAACGAGAGCGAGCGAGAGCTAGAGCGAGAGTGAGAACGAGAGCGAGCGAGAGCGAGAACGAGCTAGAACGAAAGTGAGAACAAGCTAGAGCAAGAGAGAAAATGAGCTAGAGCGAGAACGAGAACAAACTAGAACGAGAGCTAGAACAAGCTAGAGCAAGAGAGTAAACGAGCTAGAGCGAGAGCGAGAGCGAGAACTAGAGAGCTAGAGTTAGAACAAGAATGAGAGCATGATGCTCTCACGATAATTTGGACGGGATGCAGAGTACGGAAAGGGTCATATGTCATTAATTTCAAAACACGGGTCAAATGACATCGATGCGCGTGAAAATGAGTCTTCTGTTCAAATTTCCCAACTTGGAAACTAAAAAGTGAAAAAATAGATTTTGGGTTGGTGTGAAATAATAATGGAAATAAAAGTTAAACTGTAAAAACAAATTGCAAAAACAGATTTCATAATCGAAATTGCAAAATCGAAATGGCAAAGGAATAGATTGCAAAATAAAAATTGCAAAAACAGATTACATAATCAAAATTGCAAGAACATATTGCATAAACAAATTTGCAAAATCAAAGTTGCAAGAAATGTAAAATAGAAATAAAGATGCAAGGAAAATTATTCAATGAGGAAAGATGAGGCTCAAGTATGTCATTGCCCTAAGTTGTAAATTGCAAATTTAATCTACTCTACACACAATTGTAAACCAAAATTGCTACTCTTATTCACCTTGTAATTAGGTTTTTAGGAGGCTAAGTAAGTGACGTATATGTCTATAGTCTCTCTATCTTAGATAATTTGACTCAACAATTTTACGAATTTTGGAGTCTTAATCCCTATGTCTAGGGTATAGATTGGCTTATGTCTAAGCTATTGTTTCCATCACTTGTGAGAAATTTGCTTGTCACTAACTCTGTCGGTATTAGATCCAAGCTTAAGTTGCTACCCTAGTTGATCAATTTAGGATCTCAACAACGTTTTATTCAACACAAGATAAAAATGGAAATGTAGGCTCGATTTTCATTGTAATTTAGGCTAGAATTACTTCTTAGGGAATTCACATCCTTGAATCCCTTAAAAAGTTTAGCTCACAATTAATTCAAAAAATTCAAAACAAAACCTGAATTAAATTTCATGCCAAGAAAAGTTAACTAATAACCTATTTGAAACCAAGAGAAATAGAAAGATGGAAATTTACTTGCTGTATTACTGGAATATGAAGATGAAAGACTAATTAAAAATAACAATTAACACATCTCCTTCAAAATAAAGCTCCTGGAACAAAACCCATGAAGAAAAAAAATTAAGAAAAAATGCTTTCAATTGCTTCATCAATCTTAACTCAATTCTAAAGCTTAATACAATAGGTTAAGAACAAAAAGTATGAAAAATTACAACCCAAGGAACTATAAAATAGAAATCGAATTCAAACTACACTCAGAACGAGCTGGAATGAATAAAACATGGACAAAACTCATTGTTTCTCTTAGATTTCAATCGATTCAATCCCAACTATTTCTAGGAAAGAATGAGTCATTACAAACCAAGTTTTTGTTTGGATTGGATTGGAAAAACTAAGGAAAAACAAAACCAAAAACTTCAGCAACTCTCGACCAAAAACAGAGGAAAAATGGGAAGAAAATCCTTGGCACAAAATGAGACTTTGAGCTCTAAAAATATCCCTTTTTGTGTTGCCTTTGCTATCCTTTTATGGTCTTCCATTAGGGTTGACAACCCAATCAATTTTGTCCATAATCCATTCATTTCGTGCAAGAATCAAGCGCTTTCCAAATTTTAGTTTCCTTAATTTTTTTTTCTTTTTTTTTACGTTTTTCATATTGCTGCATATTGTAAAATCGATTATGCAATTTTCGCCTTACGTTTCCTTCAAACTGTTGTATATTGCAAAATCGATTTTGCAATGTTGATTCTGTAATTTTCGCCCTTTCCTACACCAAAAGACTTATTTTTTAGTTTCTCTTCCTACTTTCTTCGATTCCTCTTCCATAATCAATTCTTACATATTCTAAGAATATTTCTCATTATTTTCAAAGCAAAATAAGCATATTTTAAGCATATGGAAGTTAAATAAGCCTTAATGCTAAGGCTTATCACCTACTATTTTTAGGCTTGACCAAACAGGGAATTGGAAACATAATCTCATGAGATGGATTTCACTTCTTCCCATATAGGGTGAGTACATAGTAGTTCCTTTTAAGTGTTGATTTCAGTACTTGAACAATCCGTCTCCACCCTCTAATTAACTTAAGAAGGATTTTATTTTATGGTTGGATCATAAACAAATTGTTCATTAAAAGATCAATTGTAACGACCCGACTTAGTATACAGATTTCTGAGAGTCGCTACTGCATGCATGAGAAACATGGACTTTGAAAACAAATAAGAGGAAGCTCAAGAAAACAAAAGAACATTTCATTAATAAAAATTGGATAAAAATCAAGATACTTTGAGTTCAGGATCCCAACAAAGTCTAAGTTACAAAACTGAATAAATAAAGAGCATTTGAATAAATAAAATAAATAGATAAATAACCAAAGCAAAAGTCATGAAACTAAGAGTTTATTCTAGGATCCTAAGGATTCTGGTCCACTGATATCTCCATAGCCTTGCCAAATTAAATGCCCTCGCCACACGCTTCGTAGGTCTATGCACCATTTGAAAAGGAAAGTAAACTAGCATGGGTGAATATAAAAATACTCAGTAAGTAGCCCCACTTGAGGGGCTGAAACTTCAAATACTTAAGCATAGTCGAAGTGCTAAAACATGTAGAGTCCTAACTTAACATAAACATTGGGTGCTGATGCATGAAAACCTTTAACTGAAAATATAGTAATTTATCATCTAAGTGAACAATTAACCTATCCCCAAGGTGAATCAACTATGATATCTATTGGGATTTATGCCCTAAAGCCTCGTAATTAATGATTTATTTAATAATTAATAATAATTTTGAATATTTTATTTGCAATATAATATTATCCATTATATGAAAAATCTAAGGTTATTAGTATAATATTGAACAATACATGGTTGACATACGAGAGGATCATGCTCAAGAAATAATCTAAAGGGTTATAGTATATAGATAAGGTTGGGTGCCTTAACTTGGTAACACTATTGAGACGACCCACTTTGTAATAGTTACAAATGATTTGATTAAAATCGTTCATGTGGAGACATATGAGTGAGAGTATCTTATACAATGAGTTTGTATAAGATTTGACCACAAAATATTTAATATCTCTTTATAAATCCGTTAATTGAAAAAAATAATATTTCATCAGGATGATCATATGCAAATCGATTTTAATACTGAGTGAGTTATCAACTCCTGCCTGTGAGGGCTTGTCCTTTGGTTTGCTTGAGTGAGAGTGACTTTTGTAGCTGAAGCCTACCATTTTGGAGACTTGACCAAATAGGGAGCTAGGAACGTAATCTCACAAGATGGAGTTCACTTATTCCCATATAGGGTAAGTAGATGAGTAGTTTCCTTAAGTGTTGATTTCGAGACTTGAACAATGGGGCCCCACTATCTCACTGGCCCGAGAGGGACTTAGTTTATGATTGGATCTTCATTAGAGGATCAGTGGTAGTTAAGGTATAATATGTAATTACATGAGTAAAACGGTTTTTTGACTCAGTTGTAATTACAAACAACTCGTGAATGATCGACTTGCATGTAATGATTATATCCATGGACAGAAATTGTCCTACAGTGTATAAGAGTGCAACTCTAGGTCTATAGTGGAGTGACCCTAGAGTTAATGAATGAAAATTGATTAATTAAAGAGTTTAATTAATTAATTTTGTATAATTGGAGCTTATAATCTGTAGGTCCATAAGGTTCCCTAGCAAGCTCATACGAACAATTAGGGATCAACTTTGTTGAAAAAAAATTTCAAATGTTCAAATTAATATTTAATATATTTGATATAGTAAATGAGGGAAAACAAATTTATTGTATTAGATACATTAAATATGAAATAAAATTATAAATGTATTAAGATACAAAAATATATAAAATTTGAATGAGATTCAAATAAGAAAATATATATTAGGAGAATTTGAAATATTTGAATGAGATTCAAATAGATTTAAATATTTATTTTAATATCATATATTAAAATATATATTATTTAATTAGGGTAAAGTTTTGCCTTAAGTGGTTACTATAAATAGAACTTTTATGGGTTAAGCAAAAGTGTGTCTCCTCCCTTGAGAGAAAAAAGTTCTCTCAATTCTCCTATCCATTATTATCTGAAAATGTTGGGCGTTACATCAATGATACTTAAGATATAATATTTAATTATAGGAATAAACCAAACTTTTGACCTAACTATAATTACGAACATCTTGTGAAGGTCGACTTGCATGAAGTGTTATATTTATAGACATAACTTATCCTCCAGTACATAAGAGTGTAACTCTGAATTTATAGTGAAGTAACCGTGTGTTAATGAATGAATTTTCTCTACAAATTTTCCCAAGAGTTCCTTTTAAGGAGTTTTCCACCAACCTTAGTCCTTTGGTATAGTCATAGCAAGGAAAGTTTTGTGGAGATTGTGTAAATTTGATTTGCTATGAAGATTGATTTTCCTTAAAAGTATAGTATTATGTTTATTTTATTTTAATTTTTAATGAATTCAATGTAGATTTCAAAATTAATTTTTAAATTGTTTAGAAATCATATACTTCGAGTGAATTATTCATTCTTATGAATATGTTAAAGGCATGAGTGTCTTGAGATAATATAAACTTTAGGCCAAATTTTTCATCAATGGCATATAATTATCTTTTCCAATACATGTATATTGCTACCTCATTTAATATTTCTTTGTGACATAATTAACAAATTATACAAATTTATTAATTTTAGTTTTGAATTTTTTTCAAATAAAATTAATTTTAATAAATTTTATAAGCAAGATATGCATTATTGTTAACAACATTTCACAAATGGAAATCCAGTTTTTTATATCTATAGTATATATTGATGATAAGATAAACAGATCAATGGTGAGAACATATTGAATAAGATTAGGGCCAGCCTATTACATCAAGAGTTGAGGTAAAAATTTAAATTTTTATTTAGATTCTTAAACAAAATTTATATTTACTTTTTAAATTTTATATCTCTTAATCATGTTTTTTATATTTATTTTGGATTAGTATGAAACTATTGTAAATTTTATTATACTGCAATTTTAGTACAAATTTTATATTTACTTTTTAAAATTTACATTTTTCTCAATTATATATTTAACAAAACAAAAAATTAGTTGAGGCACACGTGCGTTGACCGAGAGTGGGGAAAGAAAGGAGTAATCCTCCGTCCATGGTCGGCGACACCGTGTCATTGGCTCTCTGATGACTCCGAAAATTTTTGTTCAAATCATCTAAATCTATTTTTCCTTTTTTAATTAATTAATTAATTATTATTATATTTATATATACATCTTCTTTTATTAAAATCTCTTTATAAGAGAGAAAATAGATTATCCATCTTGAATTTTTCTTCTCGATCGCTTCATCTGAAAAACCAGAGCAAAGGCGAAGATGGAGAAAGCAATCAACAGGCAGAAGGTTTTGCTGCAGCATCTCCGGCCATCTTCTTCCGTTCCTGCTCACGATTCTTCGTTATCGGTATGATCGACTGTTAATTTCTCAACTCTTTCTTCTTTTTGCCTTTTCTACTTCTTTCTCTGATTGATCCATTTGGTAATGGTTGAGGTCCGGTTTGGTACTTATCTGGTGTTGCTTAATTTGGTTTTGGATTTGTAAGTACGCCCTTAGAAGTAAAGTAGAATTAGAATTTGATCGATTGGACTTGTGGTAATTATGTGCGATGGTCTGGAATGATGTCATTGCAGGTGAATAAGAATATTCATTCTGTGTAATTATTGTTTGATTTGGATCGTCTCTGCTATGTATATTTGAGAATTATTGCTCTTTCGATCTGTAACATAATCCTTTTTTAAGGCTGAGTTACGATTTAATGGATTTTTTCTTTAATAAAATTAGGCATCGGCATGTTTAGCTGGGGATAGTGCTGCATATCAGAGGACTTCAGTTTTTGGTGATGACGTGGTGATTGTTGCGTAAGTTGCCTGTTTCTCTCTCGCTTGTTGATTGATTTTCGCAAATTACAAGTTTAACATCGTACTGTTTTTTTCTTTTTGTATGTAAAAAATTTATTTACATTTTTTGTGCTCCTTTTTAATTCTCGCGCTTATGCTTTGGATGGCTATTGGAGCTCTAAAAAAAACCGGTTAAGCTGATGACCTTGAAACAATTGAAATGTCTATTTACTTCAATTCTATATTTGTGCTCATTCATTTTCAATAGAGCTTATCGAACTGCACTTTGCAAATCAAAACGTGGTGGCTTCAAGGACACTCACCCTGATGATCTTCTTGCACCTGTTTTGAAGGTTTGTATCTTGGTCTTCGAAGTTTGTAGACTGATTTACTGTCACAAAAATAAATACAACTTGTTTTTCTTCTTAATGAGTAATTTTCTTCTTTACACTTTTAGTTTATTACTACTCCTACGCTGGTTTTGTGTAGGCATTGATTGAGAAAACCAATCTCAACCCAAGTGAAGTTGGGGACATTGTCGTTGGTAGTGTTCTAGCACCAGGGTCCCAAAGAGCCAGTGAATGCAGGATGGCTGCATTTTATGCTGGTTTCCCTGGTAATTCATCCTGTCTATTATAATTTACAAGCATTTGATATTTGGTTTTTCATCTGACAATGGATATGTGTTTGTGTTGTGCAGAAACCGTGCCAGTGAGAACTGTTAATAGGCAATGCTCATCTGGGTTGCAGGCTGTTGCAGATGTAGCTGCTGCTATTAGAGCTGGGTTTTATGATATTGGTAAGAAATGAATGTACTACTATTATCACTAAGTAGCAATTGTCCTTTCCCCTTAACCTAGTAGTGTTTGAAATCATTTAATCTTTTTGTTATATCACTTGGCAAAATATTATTTTTATGTGTTTTAGAATGTTCCAAGATATCAAGAACTTAACATTTATGCAATTATTTGTCCAGGCATTGGTGCTGGTTTGGAGTCTATGACTGTCAATCCAATGGCATGGGAAGGATCAGTCAATCCAAAAGTATATTCCCAATCCTTGTTGGCCTGCCCTCTCCAAACTTTTTATGTTTTCGGATTCATTAAGTTGTCTTTGAAACTATTCTTTATATGTGCATTATGGTGGCTACAATTTCTCTTTAATCATGCTAGGTGAAGATCTTTGAACAAGCTCAGAATTGCCTGCTTCCCATGGGAATAACCTCTGAAAATGTTGCTCATCGTTTTGGTGTCACTAGAGAGCAACAAGATCAGGCTGCAGTATGTTAAAATAATTCTCTAAGTTATTTTTTTAGTTTTCTTTAATGGCCTTCTGTAATGATTTTCTTATTTATGTGCTTAGGTTGAGTCTCATAGAAAGGCTGCTGCTGCTACTGCTTCTGGTAGGTTTAAAGATGAGATTATCCCTGTGAGCACCAAGGTATTTCAAACAATATTATGGTTTTGGCATCATTTTACACGCATGCACATGTAGGGAAGCATTTGATTCATCTTTTTGGGCCCTGGTATTTGTTAAATTTAAACAGATCGTTGACCCTAAAACTGGTGAAGAGAAGCCTGTTATAATATCTGTTGATGATGGAATTCGGCCCAATGCCTCATTGGCCGATCTGGCAAAGCTGAAGCCTGTATTTAAAAAAGATGGAAGCACCACTGCAGGTATCATGCTAATTGCTATCAGATAGCAATATAAACAATGTGTCGTTTAATTTTGTTTGACATGTTAAATGGATATTTTGTTGCCTGTACTACTGTAGGCAATGCTAGTCAAGTGAGTGATGGTGCTGGGGCTGTACTTCTCATGAAGAGAAGTGTCGCAATGAAAAAGGGATTGCCCGTTCTTGGTGTCTTTAGGTATGGATATGCCTTTTGGAAATTGTAGGAGATTAAACAAATGTCCGGTTTCCCTTTGCTTTAGTGGCTTTTTTTTTTTTGACTGCTTTAGTGGCATATTTACACGTTGATTTCCTTGAAAACTTCCTTGCTTTTGTTCCAAGAGAAAAGAGTTATTATTAATTCAAACTGTTGGATGTAAAGTTGTTTTTACTTCTATAATCGGTCCTTGCATTTCTGCTTTTTTAGTAGGATCTCAGCCAAGTCCTACAAAAAGAACTGTTACCATGCTTATAAAAGTTCCATTTTCTTAACCAATTTAGGACTTTTGCTGCCGTTGGTGTGGATCCAGCCATCATGGGCATTGGTCCAGCTGTTGCTATCCCAGCTGCAGTCAAGGCTGCCGGTCTTGAGCTTGACGATATCGATCTCTTTGAGATAAACGAGGTATTATATTGTGAAGGGATTTTTTGGGTTTCAGACAATTGAATACGCATCAACCTTTCTAATGAACTACTGCTGTGCAGGCATTTGCATCACAATTTGTGTACTGCCGTAATAAGCTGGAACTTGATCCAGAGAAGGTTAACGTTAATGGAGGTGCAATGGCCGTTGGGCATCCATTGGGTGCAACAGGTACTTTTGCAATAGCCAAGTAATTTATAGAACGATTTGCAAACAGTAGTTCATATTACTTTGCACTGATTGAGATGATGGGGTTCTGTCGTAGTGGAGAATATTTTTTCTAGTTGGTAAAATTGCCCTTGAATTAGGAGGCCTCGCTCGGATTTGCAACTACATAAAATATACATTGCTTTGCATTTTTTTGGGCATTCCACCCATCAATGGGATTTTTCTAGATAAATGAAAACCAGACCATTTAGGTCATTGTTTTGTTTAACTTATCAAATCATATCCTACTGAGTGGATTAACACTTAGAATCATATTTGATCTTTGGCTTTGACTGCCTTTCATCTGGAACCTGAACATATTGCAATGGACTATGGACCAAACAATGCATAAATTCAATAACTGTGATGGTCAACTATATTTTGGGATGCCTATCAATAGCTTAAGCTTCATCTTTCTTTTTTCCAATTTGGTTGGTTTATTTTTACAGGTTCCCGCTGTGTCGCAACTCTATTGCACGAGATGAAGCGTCGTGGCAAAGACTGTCGCTTTGGAGTTATTTCGATGTGCATAGGTACTTATACACGTTTTTTTGGTTAAATACAATAATTGGTTTGGCTTGCTGAGGCTGACAAGGTATCATATCGACCTAAATGCAGGAACGGGAATGGGCGCAGCGGCTGTTTTCGAGAGGGGCGATGTGGCTGATGAGTTGTGCAATGCTCGTAAGGTCGACAACCACAATCTACTGTCCAAGGATGTTCTATAGAGAAGACTGTCATGTTCTACACACCTAAATGTTCTTATTTGCTCCAATCGTTTCTCAAAAGCGATATGATGGTAATAGGTTTGAATTGTTCTTTAAGAACCAGATCATATGTATGGTGAATTTTAGTTAATAATGAAGGGATTATATATGTGTGTACTGTTCAAGCATTTTAGCTGCGTCACTGGGCCATTGGTCTCTGTAAAATTTGAGAAAATATATGGTCTCTCTTTGATTATAATTTCTTGGTCGAATTGTTTATAGGAAAAGGGAGCCTTGTTGGTTAGATGGTTTAAAAAAATATTGAATTAATAAGAATATATTTTCGTAATGTTCGTGAAACAAAACAATTCATGAACTTGTAATTTTAGAAAGAACAACCTCATTAATTATATAAAAAGAAATCTTACCAGAAAACACATATTAAATAACTTTTCTTTTTCTTACCACAGAGGATTTAAACTGTGTTCTGTTAAAAAATATATATAAATCATCCAAGTTTTATGTTTGCAGGTAATCATCATAATTATAGGTCACACCCTTTTTGACAAATTTAAATTTTTGGACATTGGCCTATTTGCCTCTACTTACCAAGTAACTAAAAAAACCAAGCCTTCTAGAGAAGCATAACATGTAAAAGTCAGGGGCGAAGCACGTGCCACCCAACCAAGTATAAATCCTACACCAAACTCCCTCTGCCCATAATACAGTGAAATTGAACACTTCCACCACCACCAGTACTCGCCGGAGCTTCCATCCAATTTTACCACCGCCACCACCGGCCGGCGGCGCAGCAGAGAAGATGGAGACGGTGGAGGAGATTTTGAAGGAGCAAAGGGCGGAGGGGCCGGCCACTGTGATGGCTATAGGAACGGCAGTTCCAACTAACTGTATTGAACAGAGCACGTATCCTGATTTCTACTTTCGTATCACTAATAATGAGCATAACACTCAGCTCAAACAGAAATTCAAGCGCATATGTAAGCATAGTTTTTTTTTTTTTTTTTTTTTTTTTTTAGCTTAGCTTAGCTTGCTAGTTAAGGTAGAAATTAAGCTTAATTGCTAATGATATTTAAAATTTGCTTATCCTAACTTAATTGCTAAACTTAGACTCTATAACACATTATCATGCTACAATTGGTCCCACGCCACCTTGAAACCAAGTCATCCAGAGTATTAACTAACTGTTAAGTTCTCTTTCAAAAATAAAAGGTCGTTTGGTAACGTTACTGTTTTTCGTTTTTTTCTTAATTCTCATTTTTCAGAAATGTTTCCGTAGAAATTTTGAAAACAACAAAATCAAGTTTTTTGTTTCTATTTTTTTTCAAAAAATATATAAAAGTATTATTTTATTATTTTTTTTACTTTTCAAATGCATAATAAATATCTAAAGATAAATAGATATTTATTACCCAAGTAGCTATTTTTAAATTCAAACTTTGCCTATGTATCTTTTTTCCTCCCTCTGTCGTGCAATTTTTAGTTCAATTTCTAAAGTAAATTATAAATTATGTGATTTTGTCACATTCAATGTCCCATCCCATTAAAAAGATATCTACACTCATAAATGAAACAGGGAAAAAAAATCTTTCACTGCACATCACTCAAAACAAAAATTTTGAACTACAATTCACCTAAAAAGATTCAATTACTCTCTTCCCCCTAAACTTTCAAAAGTTTTATTAATACCTTTAAATTTAAAAAAAAAAAGTTCAAAAATACCCTTACCATTAATATATAGACAAAAATTATTAGTACCTTATTTTAAAAATACATTTGAGCTCTCACATTCATACTCTTAACCTTAAAAAAAAAAGTTAAAAAAATGCTCTTACAATTAGTATATGGACGAAAACCGTTCATCTACACCTGATTACCTCACTTTTCTAGTTCATCTTTCTCCTTATTTGCTTCAATCTATGGCCTAACACTTTTCTATTTTTCCTCTTTTTTTTCCTTTCTTTTTCAATACCCTCTTACTCTTTTCTTCCATTTTTCAATCTCTAAAACTTCCTTCATTTCTCCTATATTATTAAATATTAGATTTTTAAATAAACAATAAGAGCTCTCTCTCATTTTTAAGTTTTCCCAAACATAAATATAAGAAATTTCAACACCTAAAGAGTCAATGTTTTTGGTTATTTTGAATTGGAAAATAACCAATTTGAAAACAACTCATATAGATACCCTCATTTTTTTTTTCATATAGATACTTTCATTTTTTTTCTCCATTTGTCCAATTCTCAATCATGAGAAACCTTCTTAACTGACTACAATAAATAGACTAATTTGAACTGCAAAAAGAATTAATAAAATCTTTGTCTGCTACAAATTTGGTAATTCATATATTTTTTTTCTCTCCCACGAGATGCCCTCAAAATTATGACCCGAATTCTCAACATATCTCTCTTTTTGTGTATTAAACCCAAACATACTAACTCAAATTACTAACATACAACCTTGTTAAAGCATTTAAGTTCTATGGTCCCTTGGTAGTTCCATTATTATCTTTTCTTCCTGCTATAGTCTATATACCTTAATTGAAGGGGGTAGGTTTAGAGATTGAAAAATGGAAGAAGAGAGTAAAGAGGGCATCGAAAAAGAAAGGGAAAAATAGAGAAGTGTTAGACTATAGATTGAAGCAAATCAAGAGAGAGAAGTAATGGAAGAGGGAAGTAATGGGGTGTATATAAATGTTTTTCGTCCATATACTAATTGTAAGAGCATTTTTTAACTTCTTTTTTTTAAGGTTAAGGGTATTAATACCACTTTTGAAAGTTTAGAGATATTTTAGAATGAGACTCTAACAATTTCTGTCCATATACTAACAGTAAGAGTATTTTTGAATTTTTTTTTTAAAGTTTAAGGGTATTAATGAAACTTTTGAAAGTTCAGGAGTATTTTTGAAATAAAGTACAAAGTTCATGGATATTTTTTATAATTTAGTCATAAGAATATTTCCAAACGAGCTCTAATTACCCATTATACAGTCTACTAACATGGACTGACGTTTCTACCATCTAAAAATAATGAAACTTTTGTCTATGATCCTCAACTTCATAACCCTACTATGGTTCCATTTCTCTAACATGAACTTACCTTGAAAACTTCTCTTCTATATATACTCTAGACTCTAAAATCTTCAATTTTCCACCTACCAATCAAACACGTATTACATATAGATATAATCTAAACTATAGGTTAAATTACAAGTTTAGTCATTGAACTTTTAACATTGTGCGTATTTAGTCTCTGACCTTTAAAAAATGCCTAATAGATCCCTGAACTTTCAATTTTATGTCTAATAGGTCCTTGAACTTTAAAAATGTCTAAAATGTCATTGAACTTCCAATGTTCAATAGGTTCCTGACATATTCAAAAATTTTAAAAATCAACTGATCCATTATATATAAAATTGAATTTTATGTCTAATAAGGCCCTAAACTTTTAATTTCATGTCTAGTAGATCCGTGAATTTAAAAAAATGTTGAATAGGTAAAGGAACTATTAAACTCAAAATTGAAAATTCAAGGACCTATTGGACACAGAAAATTAAAAGTTTCAGGATCTATTAGACACTTTTTAAAGTTCAAGAATTAAATAGCACAAATTTAAAAGTTCAAGGATCTATTAGACACTTTTTAAAATTTAGAGACCAAATAAACACAACGTTAAAAGTTCATGAACTAAACTTGTAATTTAACCTAAACTATATAAACACAACCACTATTTAAAATATATAATAAGCTAATCATCCCCTTGAGTGTTATTTGTTTGCATGTTATTCGACTTTTATACATGCGAAAGTGATCAAAATAACATATAGGAACCGGAAAATTTGAACTATTTTAATAGTCAGTAATGGACTTTCAAAAGAAAAAAAAAAGTCAGTAACGAGTTCAGATGCCTCCAACTCTTTGTGCAATTTGTCGAAGAGAGAAATATATATATTCACACACACAAAATACACATTTCTATCATATTGCTCTCATATATAATATAATTGAATTGAATTAATTTCATTCAATCTTGTACCTACAAACTTCTTAGAAAAAAAATCCCTTTAATACTCCTAAATTTTTCAGATTGAATCAATTAAAAATTGTATTAATTAAAACCTTAATTTTTTTTAAGTAGATCAATTCAGACCCTCAGTTAGTGATTCATAGCTATTTTCACTTAATTTCATTTAAAATAAACTCAAAATTATCTAAATAAAATCATTCTTTTCCCAAAATTATTCTACCAAAGTAGCAAGAAAAATTATTAAGTAATTTTTTTTTATAAATAAGTAGAGAAAAATAGAGGAAGAATAAAACATAAAAATCCCACTCATATCAATGAAAATTGCTACTACCCACTTGATTCCAACATTTCCCTCTAATATTACTTTAATCTCTATATTTAAACAAATCTTACACACGTTTGAAAATTATGCATTAATGTTTCTAAAACAGAATTCTAACTTAGAGTCTAAATTGATTTATTTATGAAAGTTTAAGAGTTTTAATTGATACAATTATTAGTATATAGCTTTAATTGATTCAATCTACATAGTTTAGAGGTATAATTTGATTTTTTTTCCCCACCTTTTTATTAACACAGTGACCTTATCAATGGGTAGCATGTTGGTTAAGTTTCAAACCCCTATTCTCACAATTATAATATTATGGTTTTTATTAAAAAAAATTAATAGCAAATATTAAATTTTTAATGACAGGTGTTTGACAAACCTTTTACTCTATTTATGGATGACTAAAACTTTTTTTATTTTTCTTTTTCTTTCTTTAAAGTAGTATTTGGTTAAAAGCTTTTAAAAAAAAGTTCTTTTAGCCAATTAAAAATATATGTTAAATTATAAGTTTCGTTCATCAACTTTCAAGTTTGTGTTTATTTTGGTTTTTGAACTTTAAAACGTATATATTAAATCTCTGAACTTTTAAATTTGTGTCTATTTAGTTCATGAACTTTAAAAGGTGTGTAATAGGTCTTTGACCTATCCAATGTTTTTTTTTTAAATTCACGAACCTACTAGATACAAAATTGATAGTTTAGAGTCTATTAGACAGATTTTAATTTTATATCTAATAGATCAGCTAATTTTTAGAAATTTTGAATATGTCAGGGACTTATTAAACACAAAGTTGAAAGTTTATGGACCTCTTAGACATTTTTTTAAATTCAATGACCTATTAGACATAAAATTAAAAGTTTAAAGACCTATTAGATATTTTTTAAAGTTCAGAGATTAAATAGACACAAACTTCAAAGTTCATGGACTAAACTTGTAATTTAATAAAAAAAATATATTTAAAATTTTTTATAAAATTTCTAAAGTGCTTTTTAGGAAGTATTTGACAAATTTTCTTTCAAAATGGTTTTAGCGTTTTACCCTTTTTTTTTCTTTAAACTTTTCAATAATAATAAAGCGTTTCATGTACAAAAACAGGTGAAAAGTCAACAATAAAGAAACGGTACATGCTTTTAACAGAAGAGCTTCTAAAACAAAACCCAAAAATCTGCGCCTACGAAGCACCTTCTCTAAACTCAAGGCAAGACATTGCAATCGTCGAAGTTCCAAAGCTCGGAAAACAAGCCGCCGTCAACGCCATCACAGAATGGGGCCGCCCCACCGCCGACATCACCCACTTAATCTTCTGCACCTCCAGCGGCATCGACATGCCCGGCGCCGACTACCGTCTCACCAAGCTCCTCGGCCTCCGCCCCTCCGTCAAGCGCTTCATGCTCTACCAACAGGGCTGCTTCGCCGGCGCCACCGTCCTCCGCCTCCTCAAGGACCTCGCCGAAAACAACCGCTACGCCCGCGTCCTTGCCGTCTGCTCCGAGATCACCGCCGTCACCTTCCGCGGCCCCAGCGATTCCCACCTCGACAGCCTCGTCGGCCAAGCCCTGTTCGGCGACGGAGCCGCCGCGATCATCGTGGGCTCGGATCCAGTCCCTGGGCTCGAGAGGCCCATATTCGAAATTATCTCCGCGGCCCAAACCATTTTGCCCAATAGCGAGGGGGCCATTGATGGGCATTTACGTGAAGTTGGGCTTACGTTTCATCTTCTCAAGGACGTTCCTGGGCTTGTGTCCGACAATATTCAGAGGCTTCTCCTCGAGGCCTTTGGGCCTTTGGGCCTCTCCGATTGGAACTCGATTTTTTGGGCCGTGCATCCTGGTGGGCCGGCGATTTTGGACCGGATCGAGATGGAGTTGGGCCTTGGGCCCGAGAAGTTGAGGGCGTCGAGGCACGTGCTTAGGGAGTATGGAAACATGTCGAGTGCGTCCGTGTTGTTTGTTTTGGATGAGATGAGGAAGAAGTCTAGGGAAAATGGGCTGAAGACTACTGGTGATGGGCTCGAATGGGGCGTGTTGTTTGGGTTTGGGCCTGGGCTTACTGTTGAAACTGTGGTGCTTCGTAGTGTGGCTAATTTAGAGGCCCAATTTATGGGCCTGTATAATTAAATGGGCTTATTGGCATGTTGAGTTCTCAGTTTAGTTATCTCTTATGATGGTGTTATTTCTCTATCTAAATTGGAATTGTTATTTTTACCTAGATTCAATTTAGTTCACATGTGAAAAATCTATCCTGAAGTTTTCACAAGCTCAAGCATGTATGATGAAATCATTAAAGATCTCTTTTTTTAACTTTGTTTTCAACTCACTATAGACTCGAGAAACAAAGAGAAGATGTGTAAGAACAAAGTATACAACAACCAAAAGAAGGAAATAGATTGAATGGAGAAACTCCCTAATATTTGGAGATCTTAGATGTGTCGATATCCTCATTATTTACGTGAATCATTGCTGCAAAGATAAAAAGATTATGTAAATACTTTTATCGAAATTGAGCATTCATGCTTTTAAATGATTCTTGTAAAATAAAAGTAGAGAAATTATGTTTAGAAATACTCAGAACTAAAACACTAATAAAGATAATAAAAAAAATTTCGAGTTCTATAATTGTGAAGTAAGAAATTGAACCATCTTAAGACAGTAATAAACATATTGATTTTTTGGTGACTATTCAAAGGATGAACGAACCTTTATAATAGACAATTTATATAGAGTTCAAATTTAGTCCCTAATTTATCCGTAGAGGAAAAAAAAGTTAAATTATATGTTCCCCTCTTGTACTTTCACGTCTTCTATATACTTTTAGAAGTTTTAATTGCATCATTGCATTTTAAGTCATTAATCTTAATAATCCTTGTCATTTATAGGTACTAAAAGAATATCAAACACATCATCGTTGTGTCAATCTACGTTTGTGCCACATCAATTATTTTTTGTTATAAACACCAATCCTTGACAACAATAGCCATTAGAATTAGTAAATTAAAGTACAAAGACGATAACTGAAACTTCTAAAAGTAAGGAGACAAATTTGAAATAAAAGTAATGGGAGAGATATAATTTTACTTTAACAATATATGTAGTGGGTCATGGTTGGTTTCATTTTTACTACCTTTTTCATGAATCAAATCATGGTTAATTGAATCGTTGTGAGAGAGCCAATAAAGGACAAGAAAAGGAAAAAGAAGTTAGTATAGGGATCAGATAACTAAAGTAACTCATCATCAAGAACAGAGAAAAATGGAAAAATGGGACAAACAATCCTATTTATGAGATCCAACTCAATTATGATTATATACTACCACCTTCATCTTTTAGTTCAAATATAAACAAATTATAGCGTTATGGCAGATGGTTAAATCCAAATACATTGAAAGCCAGATTCTCTACGCCAATATGAGCATAGTTCAACTAGCTAAGGCATATACTCTTGACTAAGAGGTTAGATGTTCGAATCTTCTACTCCCACCATGTTGCCAAACGTAGGAAAAAGCTTATTCAAAGAATATCATCCATGTAGTTCTCTACCGAGTTTGTTAAACAAGGAGAACAGTGTCTAAAGGGTAACTTTGCTTCTCAAAATCTACAAGCTATCAAAGATTATCCCAATTATTTGAGTATGATACATTTAATAGTCTTGTTTATCAGACTCCAATGAAGCTTTTAGCATCAATTTCTCAGTATCTGTACAAGACGAACTTGCTAACACATTATTCCAAAAGACATGGATATGCATTACAGCATGTGCAAAGGTACAAACAAAATATGGTACTTTTTTGTTAGGATGATAGCCATCCTAAGGACTAAATTAAACCCCATGTGTCATGGTTTGATATATTTGAACAATGCTGATAATGGTGAGACACTTCAGTCATTGTAGCAGGTTGCACTCATTCTTGAAAGAAAGATTCATGGGAGGCAAAATGAAAACATACCTTTTTCTTTTCTTGTTTTACTGAATTGTGCAGACACAAGAGTTCCTTACTCCCTCAAGCTCCCCATCTCCTGACACACTGTTACACAACCAGAAACTTACAGAATAAACACAAATCCAACCTTGTAGTTCTCAGAAACAGGTTTTGATCATGAATTATGGTTTTCAAACACATGTTGCTTTATTCCTTACGATAATTAAGCTTAATCATGAAAGACAGGCCATTATATTTGTATTTCTTTGCCTCACTTCTCAACTCTTACCAACGTGCTATGCCCCATCACATCAGGCCCAAATAATGGAAATAATAAAGAGTGGAGAAGAAATGGATTCAAACTATAGTAGTCATCTATCTAAAATTTAATATCTTACGAGTTTTCTAGGCAACTAAATGTAATTGTTCTATGAGATTAGTCAAAATGCTCGCAAGTTAGTCCAAACATTCACGAATAAAAAAAAAAAAAATCCTATCTATGACCATAAATCTCCAATTCTTTCCTAATGATTATAAACTAAACGATACCTTGGTTCAAACTCTTGGATATGAGCAATATCTTTGCCATGAGCATCAGGCCAGTTCACTTTCCTTGTTTCTGCGGGACAATTCTCCTCCTCTTCCTCCTTCTCCTTTGTCTTCTTCTTCAAATTGCTCTTGAGATTTGGGAATTCTAAACGAATCCCATTAGACCCATTTCCACCACCATCTTGTAGTTCATGATTACGCCATTTTTGCTTGACCCCATCTCTCTTTTGTTCAACAGAACGTGACCTGAAAATGGTGCTCGTCTTGCTTCCTTCGCCTTTGTTGGAAGGTGCATAGCAAGAGCACACTACGGCGGTGCACCTGCTCCCCGCCGCCGACTCCGCCGCCGCCAGGAGTGCAATCGACAAAGAAACGCCTCTCTTCACCGGCTCGATCTGTTGAAACCATGACCAAGCTTGGAGGCCTGTGAGTGAAGAAAAGAAGGTCAGAATCGTTAAAGCATTTGATCAAACAGATGGCATGCTGAAGATTTTGGGGATTTACCACAAAAAGTAATGGGGAGAGGAGTTTTGTCATCATGATTACAGTTTGCTGTGCACATAAACAGAGTGGAGAAAGCACAACCATGATCATGCCTCCACTACAAGTTGTTTGTTGGTTTGTTTGTTTTGTTTTGTTTTTTTTTTCTTTTTCTTCTCTTTTGCTTTAGAGAAGCACTCATGATTGGTGTGGTGAAAGGCTGAAATCAAGAGAAATGGTCCTCTCTTTGTTTTTTTGGTGGCTATTTTATTTGGTGAAGTAATTGATTGTTCCTGTTGGTTTCAAATAGCAAGACGGGCATTTGGTCTTTTTTTGTTCTCGTGCTGTTTTGGTTTTGCTTTCTTCACATGCATGTTTTTAGTAGATGTAGATGAGGAAGAGAATATGATGAGTGCATAAGAATTGAACTGTGCTTGTGGGTTGCCAACTCCATGGATTCAGGTTTCCATGAATAAAGAATTGACTAAATTATAAAAAGTACCAGTGAACTTTATTCATTTAAAAAATATTCATATTCTTTCGAAAGTTGCAATATTATCTTTGAACTTTTATAAATATGTCAAAACTATCATTGGAGTGAAAATTCGTTAGAATATTGGATGAAAAATCGATGTGGCGGTGATTAAAATGTTTGTCTAGATTAAGTCTGAAAGAACAACATTCAGACACATTGACTTTTCATCTAGGAAGCACGGACACTTCATTTTAGGCCAAGTGTCCATGTCAGACACCTGTCGGACACGGATACGTCCGGACACGCTCCGGACACGTGTCCGACACGCTATTTTACGTGTCCTTTTTTATTTTTATTTTTTTTAATTTCGGACACGGCTCGGACACGGCTTGGACACGGCTTGGACCCGGCTGGACACGGCTCGGACACGGCTGGACACGGCTTGGACACGGCTTGGTCACATATCAGAAAAATTTTGAAATAAAAAAGGCTCAAATCATTTAAATTTAAAAAAATAAAAACAAAAATGACATAAAATCATGAAATCTAAAACCCCTAACAAGTAACCACTCACCACTAGCCGTCAATTCTCTTTGACATTGTTAGTCCTTTTCGCCACCGATTGTTCACCTTTTAGAAGTATGTTTTTTTCCCTTAACTTTCTATAAGTTAAATTAAATTAGAGTAAGTTAAACTTAATTAACTTGACATTTTATGCGTTTTAGTGGAGTATATTTAGTATTTTATGTTAAATTTACATATATGTTAAAATAATAATAAAATAAAAAAAAAAAAGAACGTGTCCCCAACGTGTCCGTGTCCTAGTTTTTTAGAAATTGACGTATTGCCGTGTCCTGTCGTGTCCGTGTCCGTGTCTCGTGTCCGTGTCCGTGCTTCTTAGCTTTTCATTTAACATTCTAACGATTTTTCTACTTCAAGGGTACTTTTGAAACATTTATAAAATGTAAAGGATAATAATGCAACTTTTGAAAGAATAGGGATAATTTTAAAAGAAGGAGCAAAGTTCAAGAATATTTTTTATAATCTGAACAGTGCTTGTGGAACCATGTATATTCCTATTTTCTACTAGGTCTCGATCAATATAATTATCATATATTTGAAATTTAAGAAATATCAAGAATCAAAAGTTTTATGATTAAGGTTCAAGAACTGAATTTAAAAAAAAAAATTAAAAAAAAGGTGAAGTACGCTTTTTTAAATGTAAGAAATATAAAAAATCAAGAGTCTTCTAGCCATATAAAATAGCATTTTTCTCTTCTCGTTGAGTGAAGCTGCCTAGTTTCCATTTCTCTTGGATAAGAACGAACCTACAAACTCTACATTTCCATTCTAACTTCTTAATCATTCAAATGATTAGATGAATTTCTATTTCAATTTTGCTAGGGTCTTGAAAAAAGTGGTACAACAAGAGAATTTGTTTTTTAACCTATTTTTTATTTACTTTTTTTTTAGAGTTCAACAACATGAGGAGTAGGACTCGAACCTTTAACCTCTGATTCGAAAACATACGCTTTAACCAGTTGAGTTATGCTCTAATTGACCTATATTTAAGAAACTCATCTATCTAATTTGATGCATAGTCAATTGTTGATTTGTCTTTTCCTCCCATCTTATTTTGTTTCAATTATTGCCACATTACTTGCATTGAAACCTGTAGATAATCAACCTTCAAATAAGTTAAAAGAAGTGTCATAAGATTGGGTAGATCTCATTGGCAAGTGGAAGCACCAAAATAATGCAATTGTTAAGAGAATCCTAAGCATAAAGGAGCAAGATTAAAGTAGCAACTAGCAATAACAGTAAACATTGTCTCTCTATCAAAATAAATTTTTATTTCATTATATAATAAAGTATTTGGCATTCAATAGAACTGCCAACTTTACATTGCTTGTTAGGGAATGCTATACAAAAAATATTAAAAAAAAAAAAAAAAAAATTTCTCAAAGCATTTTAAGCATTGGAAATGCCTGAAAGATGATCAGGTTAGGCTACATAATTCACCTGTATATATATCTATTGTGTGCTAAATTCACATGATGTGAAGAAGTAGAATTGTGCAAGTTCCTCATAGCATTGTATCACGAATTATTCGGGCGAATACCCGGGAAGATAATCGACTGAGCACCTCAGGAAGAACTGTAGCGGAGATGCCCGGCAAAACTGGAAGAAGCTCTTGAATAACTCGAACAACATCCGTACCCTGTTTGTATCCACAAGGATGAAAAAAGGAAAAACAGTAAGGATATACTTGGCTAAAAGAAGATAAAAAATTCTTTAACTATATGTTATTCACTTTTGACTCGAGCTTTCGAGTACCTCTGTAGATGTTGTTGAGAACGAACTTCCTGCTGTTAAGAACTCGAGAATCTTTTGAACGTTATTTAGTATGACTCTGTCTTCATCTGTTATTGTGGGTAGAAGTGCGACAGGCTTGAATGGTCCAATGGAAGGAACCATATTAAAAACTGGTGTAGCATTTCTAAGTCCGAAGATTGACATTAAACGTACTAACTGCTCCCTTGTGACTGCATCAATGCCCTTCACAATCTGCATAGTGCAACAGAGAACTTCTTTTATTACCAAGAAAAAAATTGGCATTGCTTGTTCAAACTTCAAAAGAGGAAATTGACATAGAGCAAGCAATTTCTGAAGCTCAGGTGTCTAATTTGCTAAATAGGGTGTCAAGTTTACTCACTAAAATATAAGATAGAAAAATAAACTTCATTAACAAGTTTATACCTCATCGAGAAGAAATTCTCGAAAGAAGTTCCCTCTATCAGACAGCAGAAAGGCTAAGGATGCCCTTGTTTCAATTGGTTGCTTTTGCTGGAATTCGCGGGGAGCGGGAAGAAATTGAGGAAAGGCAGATGGTGTTTGGCTTTTCAGACCACCAAGCTCAGCCATATCTCCATTTAGATCCTCTCCACCCCCACTTTTAGCAGCAGTTATGAAATTCTCGAAAGCTTGCATAACATCAATGAATCTCTCAGCATCAAATACTCCAGATTTCCCATAGATTGTGTATCGTAAAGCACTCCTTAACCTTGGGGACTCATCAGTCAGAAGTCTCTGAAAGAAAGGAGAAGAAAGAGACCCAAATGTAATTAAATTAAGAGTTCGGTCAAGGCCTTGCCGCAAATTTTTGGCTAGGAGGAAGTGGTTAATAATGGTGGTTAGAACATGTTTCTAGTTTTCATGAGCTCATAATCATCAAACTTGATTACAACGAAAGGACCAGATGATGTCTTCAACAACTACTGTGTCTTTACATACAAGTTCATTGCAACATCCTTGAAAAACCACCATTTTTCCAAGTGAAGGGGCAATGAAACTAAAATCGTTGCACTTGATTTACTATGAACTGTAGATCCAACTCTTAACTCACTGTACAGACCGAAAAAGGCTAATAACATTTTAAGTTGAAGTTTTGTATACATCATTTGCAAGAAAAATATGCAATTATCATTTAAGCTTCACTATTTTCAGTGAAACGACGAGAACACACCATGAAACAAACAACCCTATCCTTGTTATCGATGTTTACACTCCATTACTAAAAATCATATAATAGATCTACCTCAAAGGAAAACAACCACTGTCATGAGCACACAACATTTATTTCTGTAGGAAAAAAGATGGTAGATATCTAATTAGCATGGTCAGCAAAAATACTAATAATAATAAATAAGAGGAATTATACCTGTGCAATATAAGGATATGCCTCATCGACAATGGCAAAATCAGGGTTTCCCACTAAAGCTATTCCTTCTAGAACCCCAATTGCCCTAATTATAAGAGCAAAATATGGAGGTATCCGAAATGGATAATCAAATGTTATCTGAGCTAAATCTGAAGCCAGCTCCTGGAAGTTGATATTCTTTGCACCTCCACCTTCAAGAGCCTGATCGAAAACCTTTGCTAAGACTGGCAAGATTGGTTCCAAATTAACACCCTCTGGGATAAAGCCAAGCTTAACAAAGTCTTTGACTATAGCCGAATAATCTCGATGAATGAGATGTGCAATTGCTTCAATCATTCCATACTTCTGATCATCAGTTAACTTTGTGACTAAACCTGTAACAGCAAATAAGAATCAAGTCAAGTCACTATAAAATCATGTGTTCAGGATAAAGAAACTAATTATTACATATATTTTGCACTTAAAGGAGGTGCATAAAACCATGTTGAGATATATAAGTTGTGGTTGATTGGAAGAACATATACACAATGAACTATAATATACACATTATATAAGTTGTCTATAGTTCAGTTTGTTACCGAAGTCAAGTATGGCCAACTTTCCATCTGGAGTGCGGATCAAATTCCCAGGATGAGGATCAGCATGGAAGAATCCGGTGTCAAGTAACTATAAGAAAATGTATTTAGTTAGAAAACTCGAAAGATATAAACAGGAAAAGTCAAACTGCATCATTATATTCTGTCACAGACTCACAGCAAGCAAAACATTTTCCAAGTAGTACAGAAATCTTCTTACATATGACTGATACATTCCAAAGTTCCATAATTCTAATCACTGTAGCCACTAGTAAGTATGTCTGCCAGGATCTTGTACTAAAACATAAATCTGACACCTACCAGAGTACCAAATCTTCATCCTCTGTGCTTTTTTTAATATGGATAGTAACTAGATATTCGTACACAAAAACATGGAATAAAGTCCAAACAAAATTGGCATAGAGCCAGGAGGGACAGTACGCATATACTAGTGTTACTTGAGAAACACTTGATCATACCTAGATTATCCTGGCAGAGCCTACACTACATCAGCAACTATAAAATACTTGATGCCAAGAAGGTTACTAGTTAAAGGAAAAAAAAAATATTAGTCACTTATGAGGATATGCATTGATTTGAAACTTCAAACTTTTCAACTTGACCCTACGTTTGCATGAGGTGTAAAGAGTAGTTGTATCCGCTCCTGCAAGTTTTTTTTTTTTTTTTTTTTTTTTTTTTTTGGGAAGAGAGAGCCACCTTAGCATGAATAAAGAAATGGAGTAGTTACCATAATATTTTCAAGGAAGTCCCGTCAGAGGAAATAAAAAGAATAAGATCCCAAATAAATTCAAAACTTCTCTCCGTACTTAAAAAGACTTCCATTACCCCCAATCTAAGCTTTCAAAGAATAGAATGCAAATCATATACCTAAGAACCTTTGTCTTTTCCTTGAAATAGTCGTCACAAAGGCATTGGTATGCACAAACTTATTGACCTAGTAAATTACCTGCTTTAGGTAGCATATGACTCCCACATTCACAAGTTCCCCAACATCACTTTCCGTGCTTTGGGATAGCTTCTCTCCCTCTATCCATCCTGTAGTGAGGACCTTCCTTGAAGTATATTTTTGGTATGTTTTTGGAACCACCACCTAAAAGCATGAGAAAAATTAATTATCAATACTAAACCATAAGTAAATAAGTAGAGAAATGGTATTGAATATTTTATAATTTGTGATAGAAACCTCTCCATGCACAAAAAAGGAAACTAATTATGTATAGCATTGCATCTTGATCTAATCAGGTTCATCTTAAGCCCTGATTCAGAATGTAAACAAAAGTACCAGATATAGATTTTTAAATTTGTTGAGACAATCTTTTAGTTCACCAGATGACACAACAATCTTAGTAATCCTCCTTCCACAGCTGTAAAAAAACCCAAGAAGAAAAGCATGACTAAGTGTTGTTCAACCTATACAACTTAGAAGAAATTACTAGCAAACCGCAGTCTTCAAAGCTTGCTTTCAGATTCAGACAAGATGGTAAACACCATCATAACAAAGCCTTATTGGCAAAATGGCTTTGGCGGTTCCCTCTTGAGTCTGGTACCTTTTGACATAGGATTATTGTCAGTAAATACGGTCATCATCCTTTTAAGTGGATATCGGGTGATTTCAAAGGCACTTACAGAAATCCTTGGAAACACATTTCTTTTGAGCTCTCCTCCTTTTCTTCCCTAGTCCAGTGTTCTATAGGTGACGGGAAAGATACTTATTTTTGGGAGGATAAGCGAGAAGGAGACAGTTCCCTCTGCTCTTTGTTTCCCCGTTTATATCATCTATCCTCCATAAAAAACTTTTCTGTGGCCAGTGTCGTTGGTCTCTTGGGGAGCTCGCCCTTGTTGTCACTTGGTTTTCGTCGTCGCTTTCCGATAGGGAGACTACGGACATCTTGGCTCTTTTGTCCTTGATAGAGGGGGTTGATCTTAGACCGGACAGGAGGGATGTTTGCTTTTGGATTCCTAACCCCACTGAAAGCTTTTCTTATAGTTCGTTCTTTTCGTGGTTACTAAATCCCTTTTTGGTTAGGGAGTCGATTATTTCGTGTCTGTAGAAGGTGAAAATTCCAAAGAAGGTTCAGTTTTTGTTTGGCAGGTTATCCTTGGTAGGGTTAATACTTTCGATAGGCTTTCGAGAAAGATGCCTTCGTTGATTGGACCATTTTGTTGTATCCTTTGTCGGAAGGCAGAGGAAGATCTCGATCACTTGCTTTGGGAGTGCGATTTTGCTCGTTCCGTTTGGAATTCCATTTCTAACATGTTTGACTTTCAGTTTGCTGGACACAGAGGTTGCAAGGAGATGATCGAGGAGTTCCTCCTCCATCTGTTTTTTCGTGATAATGGGAGGTTTTTGTGGCGGGCGGGGATTTGTGCGATTGTTTGGGGTTAGGAATCATATAATCTTTAAAGGGATAGAGAGAGACTGTTACGAATAGACGACAAGCAAAGAAACAAAAGCAAGAAAATCGACACACAGATTTATGTGGTTCACTAACAGTATGTTAGCTACATCCACAGACAGAGGGAGAAATCATTTTATTATCTCGAGGAGTAATGGAGAAATCGTTTTATACAGAGATATTTTGTAGATAAGAGTTAGAAGGTTTATATACGGCACCCCTCTTAAACCCTAAATAGAATAGGCCCAAAAAAGCCCAAAAATCGGAAACCAAACTATAATCTCTATATAACTTAAGTTTCGGGGGTCATGTTGCACCCCCGAACCCCCATGCTCAGTCATTTGGAGCTCCAGATAACAGATTCAAGACATTTCTACATAGACCATAGTGAGGTCTGGTCCACCGCTAGGTTCTATGTTTCTCTTTGGGTGTTGGTTTCTAAGATCTTTTGTAATTATTCATTATTTTACTTGATTGGAACCCCTATTTGTAGTTGGGGCTTGGTTTTTTGGATGCCCTTGTATTCTTTCATTTTTTCTCAATGAAGGCTCAGTTTCTTAAAAAAAAAGGTAAAAATCACAAAAGCTTAGAGTGAAAGGATCATACTTCTAAGGCATCCATATTAAGTTTGAGCCTATTGGAGAAAACAATAAAGCCTACCATGCAATTTCACCTCTAGGGAGTCTGTTTGGCAGACACATTGACAGAGTTCCAGATTTTCCCATAATTCTAAAAATTATATTACATTTGCTTTTAAAGGAAAATCAAGAATGATATTGCTCCAGAAATCACAAGTATGTAATGCCTTCTCATTCTTATCAGAAGTTGTATAACAGTTCATTAGGCAAGAAACACACTTATACCATTTATTCGTGATATATTATTAAATATTTTAAAACGTACACTCATATTATACACACACACATATATAATATTTAAGTACGTTGAAAATAATTAAAAATCCACATACATGCTTGCAAGATAGAAAAAAATTAAACATGTAACATTGAAGATTTCTTTTCCTGAAAGCAAGATTTTTTGTGTTTAATATATAAAATGATATGAAAATACTAGAAAACTAAAGGTATATATTGCATACACAAAATGATATGAAAATACTATGAAACTAAAGGTATATACTGCATATGGAAGATGTTTTGTTTATGTTATTTGCTATTCACAAAATATAAAGTCTTAATCTACACGTGTAATACACTGTAATATTATCATAATATTTCTTTCATTATAAATAAGTATACTAGACTTCTCAATAACAAAAGCAGTATCAAGCTAGCTTAATCGCTCATCTTAAAATATTATGATGTACAGTCTAGAAATTACTAATGTATAAAATATGAAATATCAATAATGTATATTTACGTCTCAAATACTTTGAGGCCAAAGCTGTACGTATTGAACACTAATGTCTGCATATCAGAGGATCACCGTGAACAAGTCGCTAGGTTTACCTGTGGAAGATCCTTTCTCATCATCTCAGCAAAGCGTGTTCCATTTTCACCCTCATTTACATAATCTAACTCCTCAAAAAAACGAGCCGCCCATTCATCTACTAAGCCAACCACATCTAGAGAGATCTGAAAAGAAGGGAAATCAGAAGAAAGAAATGCATTATTAAAATTATTTCCATCTTTTAGAACGAAGAGATTACTAAGGCTCCATTTGATAACCATTTGGTTTTTAGATTTTGGTTTTTGAAAATTAAGCCTATAAATACTATGTCTATTTATTGGTCTCCTTGTCTTGTTTTCTACTTTTTACATATGTTTTCAAAAACCAAGCCAAGTTTTGAAAACTAAATTGTTTTCTACTTTTTACATATGTTTTCCATCAAAGGTTACAAAATCCATTGACAAATTGTATAGGATCTTTCTTTGGAGAGGAGGCCAAGATAAGAAAGGAAGCCATCTTCTGAAATGGTCATCTATTCAAGCTCCCATTGAGGAAGGCTGTCTGGGGATTTATGATAATCATAAGAAAAATATTTCCCTCTTGGCCATGTGGACTTGGCGTTTTTATCATGAAAAGGAGGCACTTCGGAGAAGATTTATAGCTACTAAATATGGTGCCACCCATTATAATCTCAAACCAGGAAGGCGATCATTGCACACATCTAAGGGCCCTTGAAAATCAATTGATAAAATGCAACAATTGGTCTACAATTACGTTCAATCCATGGTGGGAAGGGGAAACAAGACGCTGTTCTGGGAGGATGTTTGGCTTGGTTCTACAAATTTACAAACCAAATATCCTACCCTTCACCAACTCTCTCTAAAAAAGGAAGCCCTCATTGCTGATTTGTGGAACCCAAATACGGAGGCTGGGAATCTTCATTTGAGATGAAATTTGAATGAAGAAGAAATAAGGGAATGGGCATCATTATCCCATCTTCTCTCAACATTCATCTTCAAAGAACAAGAGGACCAATGGATCTGGATTATAGACAAGGGAGGTACTTTTTCCACTGGTTCTCTAATCAGAAAGCTGGCTTCTAATGCTAATTTGGCTAATTCTGAATTTTATAGTCAATTATGGAAGGGTCCCCCGCCTAAAAAGTACAATTCTTTATTGGGGAGCTTAGTCATGCTTGTACTAACACATTTGATATCCTCCCATGGAAGTCTCCATGGATAGCATTATTTCCAAGCTGCTGCCATGTGTTTAAAGAGCCAAGAAACACAAATTCACCTATTTAGCAATTGTATCTATGCAACACATTTTTGTAACTTTCTCCAGCAAGTGTTTGGGTGGCACATTACTAGACCTGACGACATCTTCACTCTCCTCGATTTGATGCTTATGGGTCATCCTTTCAAGAAGGAAAAGAAGATTATGTGGTGCAACTATCTTTATGTTTTTTATTGGAATTTATGGCTGGAAAGGAATGGTCGTATCTTCTCAGATAAGCAACAAAACATACATACTTTCATTGAGTCTACTGCTTATCTTGCTTTATATTGGAGTTATCAATCTCCTCCTTTTTGTAATTATAGCTCATCGACCCTCTTATCTCAATGGAGATGTTTTTTGTAATTACCAATGATAGGTTCTTTTGTATCTATTTCATACATCAATGAAATGGTTTCTTCCTATAAAAAAAAAGTTTTGAAAAATAAAAAAAGTAGTTTTCAAAAACTTGTTTTTTTTTTAAGTTCACTAAGAATTCAAATGGTTTCTTAAAGAAGATGAAACTCATTGGAGAGAAAAGATGTAAAAACAAGCACAATTTTCAAAAACCAAATGGTTATCTAACGGGCCTAAATTATTTTTCCCTTCATTCTCGTTGAAAAGAGTACCTGAGGAAACCTCCGAAGAACCAAGCCCAAATTCCGTATGATAAACAAATCAACAGTTACAGTCTCTAGAACGAAAGGCCTCTGAACTTTAACAGCCACCAGATCTCCGTTTTCTTTTAAACGACCCTTATATACCTGTCCTAAAGAAGCTGCCATATTTTTGGGGGAAAAAGAAAAAAGAAGTAAACATTGTTTCATAATATAAAGACAGAATACTCCGCACTAGCAAATGTCTATTAATAAATGTCCGTACCAGCAGCAATTGGGGAAGGAGAAAGTTCAGAATAGATGTTCTGCCATGGTTGACCAAGTTCCTCTTCAATGAGAGCCATAGCAACATCATCGGGAAATGAAGGAACCTTCAGATTGAAAAGGAAAAAAGATCAAACAGTAACTAAATAGGTGCCTTTCTAACTTAATGATAACTGGCAATAGAACATTAACAAAAATCTCTATGCCATATATAGATAAGAAACTAGACTGGAACAGAAATATCTGGACAGTTATACACATGCAATCAGTTGGCAGAATGATATCAAACTAAAAACTAGCTATCTTAGCCTTGGTTTACCAAGTAGGAAATAAGAATTTAATATCCTAAGAATTATTATCAATATCTCAATTTCAGAAGGATATTAAGGTAGTTAGGCTTCAAGTAAATATTATTTTTTACATGATCAAGTTAATTCCATAATACAATACAAAACAGTAAGACTATAGCCAGATGTTCATTGCAAGGACTAAAAACAATGAAGTGCAAGAAGAGATGTCCAGTAAGTGGGCATAGAATACATTTCACCAAGAACATAGAAAGGATGCAGCAATCTAGAAGTTTTTCAGTAATAACTCTTGTTTCCAATAGCATGAGCTATGTATGCCAGCTTTGACTTGAAAGGTTCAGTATAAGAACTTCATCAGCACCCCGTTAATCCCCTAGAATGTCGTATTTGCTAAGTCCAAATTTTTACAGTCCAATAATTCCTTTACTGTAGAAAGTATATTGATCATTGATCAAAGAATAAGAAAAACAACTTTCACATTATCTATCATCAACTACAAAGGATTAGATGCATGTTTCTAATTATGTTTGTCATCAATTTCAATTTACATGGCTTAATTTTAACAAGGGAATTTAGATAATCTAAACCATACCATCTTTATATATAGAATGCTAACCATACCTTATCACAAAGCTTTTGCAGCTCAGTCATTGCAACGGGTGACAGTATATCTGGTCGAATGCTCAGAGCTTGTCCCAGCTTAATATATGCTGGACCCAATGATGTCACAATTTCCCTTAATTCAATGGCTCTTTCAACTTCATTCTGAAATAAAATGTTTCATTTGCAAAAGGAAACACAAAGGAAAGATAGGTTACTGGTATGATTAAATATAAAAGGAAACATAAGCGGTATATTTATGGTTGTTGAATCATCAATTAATAGTGACTGTGTATCATAAGATTCAATTTTTTACTCAGTTATTTTACACCAACTATAGATAATTAACAGGCCCTGTATCATTAACTTACAATAGGCAAAAGGTGAAGGGGGGCGAGTGATAAGTTAAATGATAATTTGGTTATGTGTAGAATCCATGTAACTAATTAGTCTTGATGCAAACGTGGGATGTTGTGTGTAGGTAAGAAGTCTATATAGGACATGGCTGCAAAGAGAGATGTAGCCTTTTTGGTGGATGATCAAGGAGTTAAGAGAGTATGGGGAGCTCTCAAATCTTCCACTGGGTATGCACCGCCTGCTCTTATGAATAATTACTGAGTTCTATAAAAAAACATACAAAATACCAATCCATAAATAGTTTTAAATACACCTGAGTTTCCTACCCACTTCAATACTAGCAGAGTCTAAGATTAGCTTAAGGTATGCAAAAATCTATAAATTTTATGATATTTTACAGATTAAGACATTTTGTTTTTCTACAATATAAGTAGTTCATGAATTGAACCGACCAATACACTATATTTTTTATTCAAAACAACATTTAGACGCGCAAAGCATTTCAATCGATAAAAGCATACGATACCAATAGTGTTGATAGGAATGCTATTAGGATAGAATTAGGAATATTATTAAGGTATTGAGGGCATATTAGTAATTAGCTAAGAAAGTTGTTATGGTGATTTGTTATAAATAGAGTGAGGAAGAAAGGGTGAAGGCGAGCAATTGATTAAGTGGTTTAGGCTTGAGTAATCTCGAGGGAGGGAGGGTCCAAAGTTTCTTGAATTACTTTGTTTATCTTGTAGTTTTTTTATTTTTTATATTGCAATATATTTTGGGTTCTATCACGTGTATAGTGTACTTCTATCAACCATGGGTACATCATAGAGTGTTTCAGAATTGGAAAGCTTCACTTGTGTTGCGTCCAATTGAAGTATACAAGTTTTAGCAATTTGGAGGTGATACTAGTTTAATACCAAGGAGTTTAATCAATTACCAACAGTTTTGGACAGAATTTCAAGAATGGTAGAGATCGTTCTGAAATTTGTAACATTAGATCAAAACAACATGAAAAATGGGAAAACTGCTACTTATCTTTTATACACCCAATTGTAGTATCGTCTAATAACTTTCTTATTTTGAATTCATTAATGATCATACCATAATCAATCATTACTCAACCACTCCTATTAAACATTCAGAGAGAACCAAGAGGCCATGTGATCCCTCTCAAACTTCAAGACTGGTCATGATAGTGAATGTTCTTTTTAAATGCTTCCCACAAGTATGATAGTTTCCACAACCAATTACAATCAGGGACTCCCATGTCCCATCAAGCATTCAAAGAGTCCATATTCTGGCTCACAAAATTCATTACTGCTCAAGAGAAAACTCCAAATGCTAATTTCTAAAGTTTCCCCAATGTTAGCATACTATACGTAATCATTGCCCACATCTGAATGTAGTATTATAAAATAACAAAAGAGGAATGAAGAGGAATGAAAATATACCTCCTTAATTTTCTTGTTTATGATATCCCAGGCAATATGTGAAAGAAAGCCTCCAGCAACAGAAAGCAACTGAACGATTCGAGTTGCTACAGCACGTGGTCTTTTCCCCCAATATGCAGATATGGTTGCAGGGTCATAAGCCAAAGGCAAAAACTCACTGCTCTCATCTACCTAAAGTAGAATAATTTAAATATATAAATAGAAATACATCAACAGAAAAAGGGGAAAAATCACCTAGAAAAATGAGCTTGTTAAAGCTTTTTCAAAGATAAGTATATGAGTTTCATGCCATACCAATTTAATTTTTTCACATTATAATCTTCCATGAAAAGGTTGTTTGTTTGCCCTAAAGTAGCTTCTCCCCTAATAGGGAAATTATTCCGTGGAAGGAAACATTGACTATCAACGTCCAGATCTCTATTTGAACCAAACAAAACAACAATGATAATACACTAATTCACATCCACAGTTTTCTAATGCTATTGATAATAAAAACAATCAACTCTACATGATGAACACAATTATCATAACCTGAAAATATAACAGAGTTCAAAACAGCACATTTTCCTAATTGAACTTTGCATATTTAAAAGTGATTTTTCTGTAAGCCTATCAGTCATGATATTATAGATGAACTCAATTTGTGCTAGAATCAAGTCCCACTGTCTAGGTTTTCTTCCGGATAGGTAACATTTGAGGTTACCGGAGTTCTGTTGTCAACTCCAATCTATCCATCAGGTTGTGGATGACTATGAGTACAAAAGTGGAAGATTTAAAGATGTATCAATTTAACTGTACGTGGAGCATTAAACAAACCAAATGGCAGTATTAGCAATTTCAAATAAGCCTTCATGAGTATTAGGAAAGAATCAATGAAGTTATTTCTTATCCCAAAAAAAAATAATAATAATAAGTCCTCATGAGTCTTTAAAGCAGTATTCCATTCAGCCAAGGAGGGATATGAATTTCATAATAGCCATTATGTATAGGTCTATTTTAGTAAATGATCAGCAACACATTGAGATGAAATTCATATTAAAAGACAAAACTAGATCACACATTATTGAGAGAGAAAAAAAAAATATATGTTAATCACGCACTTATACCTCAACAAGACGGAGCTCAACATTATCCTCTGCAAAAAGGGAATCTCTTAAATTCTGTCCCCGTAGTCCTCTCATGAGTACTGCCAACTCTTCATTCTCTTCCATTTGGGCTCTGACTCTTTTAATTTCCTTTGAAACGTCTCCAATTTTCTGTCATTTCTAATATCAGTGAAGAGCTCCACTAAAAATAAAAGACTTGAAGCATATTTAATAAGTTTCGAGGCACGTAAATAAGCGAACATAAACTCTCCACAATCCATGGAAAAGTTCACCTTATATAGGATAGGAGTTACAGTGAAACTATTCTGGTTAAAGATTAAATCATGGTTATTTTTTCCTTAGTTCAACGACATTTGAAGGTGGGGGACTCGAACCTGCGGCCTCTTGGTCAAGGGTACATGCCAATTACCGCTTAGCTAAGCTGTTGGAGGATGAAAACCAAATATTTGGTATCCAACAACCAAAAACTATAACGCCTCAATGTGAATAGTAGAAAATAAAAGAACCATCAAGTCTATGGACTAGTTTGTCTATTAAGATTTCAACGTTTCTTCTCTCAACAATGGCAGTCGGTTGACGCAAAAATGGAGACGAACGAAAAAGAGTCTAAAATTCTTGGCCTTCTAAACCACCAAGCTGTGAACAACTACGCACGCTGGCACTTTTTGGGTACTCAATATTCCGTCTAATGTTCAGGGAAATTGTTCAATCTCAGTAGCCAGTATTCTTTCAGCAATAATTCAAAGTCCAAGACGATATGCAAATTCAACTATCATATTCTAGCTTTACATTTACGTCATTAAAATTCGTACTCCAAATAATATAGAGTAATCAAACTTCGACCGATTTAAAAAAGAGGAACCGAACAATCATAAACCAGCTCTAGCAGGAATGAAAAAAAAAAAAAACCGCAATCAAGCACACAAAAGAAACAGGAACGGCGTTAAATTCGGCGATATAAAGAAAGGCTCATCCGCGAGTAATTACAGTGGAAACTCCGTTGACAGCTTTAGGAGCCGGCGGGGATCTCGCTGATCCATTAATGGACTTCTTTGGAGACGAATTCGAAGACTCGGTCCGCGTCGGTTTTGGGTCAGTCGCAACCGCAAGAACCTTGCCGGCGCGCCTGCGAGTTCTGGCGACTGGTTTCGGGAACTGAAGGCGCGATGGTAATGTTCGGCAGCGAATGGTGTCGATTCCGCAGGAGACGAGCTGTGGTGCTGCTGCGTCCATGGCGGACCCTTCTCCTTCTCCTTCTTCTTCTTCTGCAGTTCTTCTACACTCACAGAGTGAGGCGGAAGAGAGAAAGGGAGATGAAGTGTTTTGGAGTAGAGAATTGGCAGCAGGAAGAGAAGAATGGCGTTTGCAGAGGACTGAAAATGACTTTCTGGTTGTGGTTGAAAATTGGCAATGAGTTGAGGAATGAGGACCGAGAGACCGTTTGGCCATGGAACTAACACGTGGCGTGATTTGGAGCAGGAAACCACTTCTTTTAGGCAATGTTTTAAATTTTTATCCATACATTTCCACGTGTCCATAGACTCAACATCAACGTGAAGTGTGAATTGATATTTTTATTATATCATAGAGAAATCGATAAAATATAAACAAAATAACAACAAAATGTAACTAATATGAAGATAATACTAATAATAAGTATCTTAACTTATATAAAAATGTAAAATATTTATTTATTAATTTAAATATTTATTTTTTAATATTTATTTTTTAATATTTATTTGAAAATATCGATATCGACATTTTATCAATATTTCCATCGACATTTTCATAAAATTGGGACCTAGACATTTTCATTGACATTGACAATTTAACCCTTACTTGTAGGGAAATATTGGTTACAAAAATTATTAAATTATACGTGGTTTGTATATTTTTCTATTATGTCCCTCGATTTGAAGAGTTATATTTGAATCTTTAAACTTAAATTGTTCAAAAAAAATTTGGAGAGTTTTTTCATTAAAATGATTATCAAAAATTGATGTGAAATCTAATGGATAAAAATTGTAAAGCAGGTAAGACATCATTTTAAATTAATTTCTAAGTTTGTTGTTACCCTTCCTTCCAACTCAAAAGACATAGTTGTCGTCATTTACTATATCATTCACAAAATTAAATTTTATATATCAATTTCTCGACAATGCCTACAACATGTTAGAAAAACAATTTTTAATATGGAATTAGAGTTTAGATATGGCAACTTTCTAATATCACGTTTATGAAAAGATATTGGTGCAACAATTTCTCAAACATTACCTACAACCTAACAGGATTAGAGTTTAGATATGGCAAATTTCTCTTGTATAAATGATCAGTTGTAAACTTGTAAGAGATAAATTTCAGCAACTCAACCATCAAAATCAATTAATCAATATAATGTTGTAATGACTCTACTTTAACAATAAACACATCAAGTTCTCAACAATGATAGCTAGGAACCCTCTTACTAATTATAAGAATATAAAGAAATTATTGTAAATATGACAAGTAAATGCCCATTCCACATGCCCATTTATATCCATGCCAAGTGGCTTTTTCTCCATAGCCAAAGTGTCCTCTATGTGTCCAACAAAGGCCATAGATTGGTGTCCAAATTGACCACATCATGCTCTCCAAATTGCCTATAAATAGTGGTTCATTTTGGATAAATGAGATATGCATTTTTGGTAAAAAACTCTCCAATCCTCTCTTTTCTCTTCCACTTTCTCTAATTTATTTGTTTATTTAATTTGCCATAAATCTCCATTTTCTTTTATTTATATTATCTATATATAATCCATTTATATTTTAACACTTGTATTATTATTATTATTATTATTATTATTATTATTATTATATATTTTGGTAAAGTTTTGGTGCCCGGTTTCGCCTCTCATTTTACAACACGTTATCAGCACGAGACTCTATCATTTTTCCCGCTAAAGGTAAGTCTTATGGGTAAGTTTTTTTTACACATTTGGTTTATGTTAAATTTCTAATATAAATATATATTATTATTTTGATAGTGTTATTATGGCAAACCTTACAAAGCTAGAATTTGCGGCCCTGGATATTAATGGAAATAACTACTTGTCATGGGTCCTTGACGCTGAGATCCATTTAGATTCTATGAATCTTGGAGAAACAATTAAAGAAGGAAATGATGCATCAAATCAAGAAAAAGCAAAAGCCCTGATCTTCCTTCGCCATCATCTTCACGAGGGATTGAAAATGGAATATCTTACAATAAAAAATCCCTACGTTCTATGGCAAGGTTTGAAAGAAAGGTACGATCATCAAAAAACAGTTATTCTTCCAAAAGCTCGTTATGATTGGATGCACCTGAGGTTGCAGGACTTTAAATCAGTAAGTGAGTATAATTCCGCACTCTTCAGAATTAGTTCAAAATTAAAATTATGCGGAGAAAAGATTACTGATGTTGATATGTTAGAGAAGACATTTTCCACTTTTCATGTCTCGAATATGCTCCTGCAGCAGCAATATCGAGAGAATGGTTTTGCAAAATATTCTGAACTTATCTCATGTCTTCTCGTTGCTGAACAAAATAACGAGTTATTGATGAAAAATCACGAATCCCGACCAACTGGAGCAACACCATTCCCTGAAGTGAATGCTGTGAATTTTAATAACCGTGGTCGAGGTCGTGGTCGTGGTCGAGGTCGGGACCGCGGTAGAGGAAGAAATACCTATTTTCGTGGTGGACATTATAATTTTAAGAAACCCACACGAAGTGATGATCATAAAGGAAAGGCTCCACAAGATAGAAGTTCGAAAGGTGATGAACATAAATGTTTCCGGTGCGGAATGACTGGGCACTGGTCACGTACCTGTCGTACATCAAAACACCTTGTTGATCTCTATCAAGCTTCCCTGAAGGAAAAAGGAAAAGGAAAGAATGTGGAGGTAAATCTTGCCATTCAAGAAGATGATGTGTTTGACCCCTCCAATATGATGCATCTTGATGTAGCTGATTATTTTGAATCTCCTGGAGAGAGAATTGATGCAATCAAACAAGTAGAGGATGATTTGTATGAAAATATATAATTAAGTACTGTTTAGTATGTTTTTGTTGTTGTTTTGTTTGTATATATATTTAAGACTCTTTGTAATCGTTTTTCTTTTCTTTTCAATGAAGAAATATGAACAATTTCAATATGTTGAGTAACTCGAAAATGAGCAATGAGGATTTATGTCTGGCAGACTGCGCAACTACGCACACGATACTCATAAATAGAAAATATTTTACTAGATTGACAATGCTGGAAGCAAAAGTCAATACTATATCAGGTTCTACAAATCTGATTGAAGGTTTTGGAAAAGCAAACTTTATTTTGCCTAGAGGAACAAGATTTACAATTAATAATGCTCTGTTCTCTAGCAAATCGAAAAGAAACTTATTAAGTTTTAAAGATATACGTGAAAATAATTATCATGTTGAAACTGATTATAAAAATAATATAGAGTGTCTCTATATAACATCTATTGTTTCACATGAAAAACGTATATTAGAAACACTGCCTGCTTTTTCTTCTGGATTATACTATACTCATATACGAGTAATCGAAAGTTATGCAATAATGAACCCGAAGTTCATGAATCCAGAAATATTCAGTGTTTGGCATGATCGATTGGGTCATCCAGGGTCGATAATGATGAGGAAAATTATTGAGAATTCACATGGACATTCTTTAAAGAGCCAGAAGATTCTTCAATCCAATGAGTTGTCATGTGATGCTTGTTCTCAAGGAAAATTAATTATTAGACCATCACCAGCTAAAGTGGGGATTGAATCACCTGCATTTTAGAGCGAATTCAAGGTGATATTTGTGGACCTATTAACCCACCAAGTGGTCCATTTAGATATTTTATGGTATTAATTGAGCATCCAGCAGATGGTCACATGTATGCTTATTATCAAGTCGAAATCTTGCATTTGCAAGATTACTTGCTCAAATAATTAAGTTAAAAGCACAATTTCCTGATAATACAATTAAGACCATTCGACTTGATAATGCTGGTGAATTTACATCCCAAACTTTTAATAATTATTGTATGTCAATTGGGATAAGTGTTGAACATCCTGTAGCTCACGTTCATACACAAAATGGTCTAGCAGAATCATTTATAAAACGTCTGCAACTAATTGCAAGACCATTGCTTATGAGAGCTAAACTTCCTACATCAGTATGGGGTCATGCTATTTTGCATGCTGCATCACTGGCACGTATTAGGCCAGTAGCTTATAATAAATACTCCCCAATGCAATTAGCTTATGGCCTGAGCCAAATATTTCCCATCTAAGAATTTTTGGATGTGCAGTATATGTACCAATTGCTCCACCACAACGTACTAAGATGGGTCCTCAAAGGAGGTTAGGAATATATGTTGGTTTTGATTCCCCATCAATTATTAAATATCTTGAACCCCTGACGGGTGATGTATTTACTGCACGATTTGCTGATTGTCATTTTAATGAGACAAATTTTCCAACATTAGGGGGAGGAATTAAGAAGTTGGAAAAAGAAATTACATGGAATGCATCGTTATTATCTCATTTAGATTCTCGTAGAGATCAATGTGAACTTGAAGTTCAAAAGATAATTCATTTGCAAAATATAGCAAATCAACTACCAGATGCATTCACAGATACTAAAAGTGTGACTAAATCATATATACCAGCTGCAAATGCTCCATCAAAAATTGATATCTCAAAGGAACAAGTCGTCAATAATGAGTCTGGAGCACGCCAGAAGCGTGGTAGACCAATAGGTTCTAAAGATAAAAATCCTCGGAAAAGAAAAGTAGTTGAGAATCAAAATGATTCAATAAAAGGTATGGATGTTCCAGAAGAAATCCATAATACAACTACTCAAAAGAGTATTGGTGAAAATCAAACGCTTGAGGATAATAATGAAATTTCTATAAACTATGTTACAACAGGAAAGAGATGGAACCGAAATGATATCATTATTGACAACATTTTTTCTTATAATGTTGCTCACGATATTATTCATGAAAGTGATGATTTTGACCCAAAATCTATCAAAGAATGTCAACGTAAAAAGGATTGGCCGAAATGGAAAGAAGCAATCCAAGCAGAGTTGAACTCACTTTCAAAACGTGAGGTTTTTGGACCAGTAGTCCCAACACCGGAAAACGTCAAACCTGTGGGATATAAATGGGTATTTGTAAGGAAAAGAAATGAAAAGAATGAAGTCACAAGATATAAAGCGAGACTTGTTGCACAAGGATTCTCGCAAAGGCCTGGTATTGATTATGAGGAGACATATTCTCCTGTGGTGGATGCAATAACGCTAAGATATTTGATTGGTCTGACTGTATATGAAAAGCTTGATATGCATCTAATGGATGTAGTCACGGCGTATTTATATGGATCTCTGGATAATGACATTTATATGAAAATCCCGGAAGGATTTAAAATACCAGAAACATATGAATCAAGTTCTCGGGAATTGTATTCAATAAAGTTACAGAGATCATTATATGGATTAAAACAATCAGGACGAATGTGGTATAATCGCCTGAGTGAATATCTGTTGAAAGAAGGATACCAAAATAATCCAATATGTCCGTGCGTTTTTATAAAGAAATCTCAGTCAGGATTTGCTATTATAACTGTATATGTTGATGACTTAAATATAATCGGAACTCCTGAAGAGTTATCCAAGGCAATAGAATATCTTAAGAAAGAATTCGAGATGAAAGATCTTGGAAAAACAAAATTTTGCCTTGGTTTGCAAATTGAACATTTAGCATATGGGATATTTGTTCATCAATCAACTTATACAGAGAAAATCTTAAAAAAATTCTATATGGATAAAGCACATCCATTGAACATTCCAATGGAAGTTCGTTCACTGGATGTAAAGAAAGATATATTTCGACCTCGAGATGACAGTGAAGAACTACTTGGTCCTGAAGTACCATATCTTAGTGCAATTGGTGCACTTATGTATTTGGCTAATAACACAAGACCAGATATTGCATTTTCAGTAAATTTATTAGCTAGATATAGTTCATATCCTACAAAAAGACATTGGAACGGAGTTAAGCATGTACTCCGATATCTTCGAGGGACAATTGATATGGGTTTATTTTATTCTAACAAATCAAAATATGATCTAGTTGGTTATGCAGATTCTGGTTATCTATCTGATCCACACAAAGCTAGATCTCAGACAGGTTATCTATTCACATGTGGAGGAACTGCTATATCGTGGCGATCAGTGAAACAGACTATAACGGCCACTTCTTCAAATCATGCTGAAATCCTCGCTATTCATGAAGCAAGTCGAGAATGTGTATGGCTAAGATCGATGACACAACACATTCATGAGACATGTGGCTTATCTTCAAGTAAACCTCTTCCAACGATGTTATACGAAGATAACACAGCATGTATAGCTCAAATCAAGGGAGGATATATCAAAGGAGATAGAACAAAACATATCTCACCAAAACTCTTCTATACTCATGATCTTGAAGAAAATGGCGATATCACTGTACAACAAATTTGTTCGAAAGATAACTTGGCTGACTTATTTACGAAGGCATTACCAACTGCAACCTTCGATAAATTAGTATATAGCATTGGAATGCGGAGATTCAAAGACTTTAAGTGATGTCTCCATGAGGGGGAGTGAATGTATTATAGTAAACTATATAAAATATGTACTCTTTTTCCTTCACTAGGGTTTTTCTTCCCATTGGGTTTTTCCCTAGTAAGGTTTTAACGAGGCATATTTTATATAAATGGGCATTTAAGGGGGAGTATTGTAAATATGACAAGTAAATGCCCATTCCACATGCCCATTTATATCCATGCCAAGTGGCTTTTTCTCCATAGCCAAAGTGTCCTCTATGTGTCCAACAAAGGCCATAGATTGGTGTCCAAATTGACCACATCATGCTCTCCAAATTGCCTATAAATAGTGGTTCATTTTGGATAAATGAGATATGCATTTTTGGTAAAAAACTCTCCAATCCTCTCTTTTCTCTTCCACTTTCTCTAATTTATTTGTTTATTTAATTTGCCATAAATCTCCATTTTCTTTTATTTATATTATCTATATATAATCCATTTATATTTTAACACTTGTATTATTATTATTATTATTATTATTATTATAATTATTATTATTATATATTTTGGTAAAGTTTTGGTGCCCGGTGTCGCCTCTCATTTTACAACAGAAATGAGCTTAATCTTAGTTAAATATAAATTGAGCAAGAGCAAGGGTAAGACTTAAAAGTGTGAACAAGAGCAATAATAAATATATTAGAAAACTTAAGCTCGTTTGATAACCATTTGGTTTTTAAAAATTGTGATTGTTTTGTCATCAATTCTCTACAATGAGTTTCATGTTTTTTAAGAAAACATTTGAATTCTTAGCCAAATTTAAAAAACATAAATAAGTTTTTGAAAATTATTTTTTTAATTTTCAAAACTTGGCTTGGTTTTTTAAAATATATGTAAAAAGTAGATACTAAAATAAGGAAATCCATAGGTAAAAGTATGGATGTTCATTTTTCCTGTGAGGACCCACCTCAAACGAGGTAGGGAATATTCTCCATTTAGGTGGGGAATGGGGAGGGAGTGAGAAGAAATTTTCCTCGTTAGCTAAACGGGGACAGGGATACATTCTCCGTCCCCGTCCCCACCCTGATTTCTTTAATTTTTTTTAATATATATATATATATATATATATATATATATATATATATATATATATTCAAACTTGTTTTTTTTAGGAAATTACAAAAAAAATTCTTTAAATAGAAATTTCTCATTAGGACTTAACAATTTAAATAGAAATTTTCAAAAATTATATTTTATTTAATCAAAATAAAAAAAAATAAAAATCATAAATGGAGAATAATTCTCCGCAGGAACTCAATCCCAGCAAATCCCTCACAGGGAATTCCCACCCCGTTTTCTGCAAAACTAAATGAGGAATTTCACAGGGATTGGGAATGAAATGGGGAATGGGAAGCCATCCCGGGCCACCCCGCCCTGTGGACATCTCTAGGTAGAAGTCGTATTTATAAATTTAATTTTCAAAAACCAAGTAGTTATCAAACGATGCCTTAATTTTCACGTTTTTAACAATAGGACGAAAATACAAACCTCATATGTATGACACCGGAAATGGGTAAAAAAACCCTCAAGTAAACATAACTCAACGGTAATTAACATGTATTTGTTTCCTTTGAGGTCGGAGATTCAAATCTTCATACCTCACATTTGTTATACTAAAAAAAATAAATAGGTAAAAGAAGAACCTACTTTTAGAAACAAATTTCATTAGGCCTTCTAAATTTGGGGCGCCATTTAGTATAAAAGAGAAAAATCCAAAGAGAGAATTGACACGAGTTAGAACTTTGTTCCACATAAAAAGTGTTCGCCAAGGGGATGCAACAGTTTCCTATAGAAAAACCTCTTTAGAGGCCGTTTAGATTAAGGCATAGAAATGAAAATAAAGGTGGGAATGAATAAGAGATACATAATCCTTTGTTTGGTACAAGGTATATTTTTCGTTTACCCATGAGAGTAAGAGTATATTTGAAATCCTTACGAAAAAAGTAACAGTTATTCTTCGTACCCTTCTCTTTCTATATCTTATTTTGTTATTATATTTCTTTCTTTTAAATATATTTATTTATTATATTAAAATTAAATATATTATTTAAAATAATTTTAAAATCAACCCGGTTATATAAATATTTATTTATAATAATGTATTGAATTAGTCTAATTAATTATTCAATTATAATTAATTATTTGATTAAGTATATACTTAATGAAATTTCATTTATTTATACTAAATTAACTTAATTGAGCATTTATTCAAACTATTAATTAATTAATTAGTTATGTATTAAATACATTAAATTAATTAAGATAATTTAGTATAAAATTTAATTTTTTTAATTGTTCAATTAAAAGTAGATATCTATTACTTATGATCAATTAATTTATATCTATTTTTTGAAATATGAATTCATTAATTAATGCATCATAATTATATAAAATTTATAAAATTAATCTTATAAAAGAACACACACATCATTTATGCGTATAAAAATTAGCATTTACTGATGTACGACCAAACATAGCCGTCTACGATTTCAACAATATTATTCTCAGATGTTTTCTTTCTAAGCATCTATTATCTATGGACATACAAAAAATCTTAAATCAAATGACCAATTAGAATGTGTGTATTTCGTGCTTTAGCTTCTTAAGTGGGCATCATGTCATACTCTACAAGTAAAAAAAAGAATTGGGAAATTTGAGGTAGTGTCTATATTTACATCCGTAGTAATGAAAAATGATCAATGATAAATTGCACAAATGGCTACCATATTTTTTTTTGTTAAATTCTACATTTCTCCTTTTCCATTTTTATCCTTGTTGCTGTAATCAAATTCGTTAAAATTCTATTCAATGTCACAACTTTTTCTTATATTCATTATCATTTTGAAATTATCGATCCTAAACTTTAAGGATTTATAAATATTTCAATTGATTTCCCTTTCTTTTCTTTTACATTGTTTTACAACTAGATTTTCGTTCTAAATCAATCTCTTTCTATTTTTTTTTTTGTTGTGGGTGAAATTGGACTAAAGAGATAAACCGGAATTACAAAGGAATCTTGCAATATAAGATTAACCTTTTCAAATCCAATTCCTAAATAGAAGGGAAAACCTTTTATATCCTTATCTAAAAAGGAATATGGAAAACAAAGGTCCTATAAATATGTCATTATGACTCAAAGAAAGGGAGTTCAATTTCAACCCTCATTCTCTAAACTCTAGTTTATTGTTACACTCAAATTCTCCTTACTAACTTAAGCATCGGAGCTGGTGTGGCAAATGCTACATCAGTGCCTAGTTTTTTCTCTTTTGCAGGTCACCTCTTTCCCCCAAATTACAAATTCACCATCGTTGTCACGTGGAGGTCAGGTGAGATTCTCCTGTCCAAAATTTGGCAACAACACTTCTAATTAGTTCAATAAACGTTCTCCATCAATTTTATTAGCGATGCATGAGTTATTTTTCATTTTTCGTGTTATTTCGTGCTTGATTACTCCCTAAGATGGCATTTGGGATGAGAAAAACCACTAGAATCACTTTAACATGGGTCTTGTCTTTGTTCAAAATGAACCGACTATTAAGGACCTCACATTGGAAAAATGAAGAGATACCTCATAATTTATAAGATACATGAGTTACTCCTCTCATTGCTAATTGGTTTTGAGATGGAACTCCATGTAATCTAATATGATGCATACATGGGCTCACGCTTTTCATTGTTTAGAAATTAGAAATAAATTGAGATGCTTGCATAGATTAAGTTTGAAAGAACGGCTATTTTGCCACATTGACCGGATAATATTGCAACTTTTGAACTAATAAATTGTATTTTATAAACAAATGACAAAGCTCAGTGGTATTTTTTTATAATGTAGCCTAAAATAATTATTATTTTATATATTTTGCTAATCTATTTTTTTTCATGCAGTCAACCTTATGTATAAATATACCTTGTAAATGAGTACTAGTTTGAAATTGGGGATCGAAACAGAGACATTTTAAAATCAACATTCAATATCATATGTGCACCTGTAGATTATGAGATTGATAGATTCGATCCCTTGTTTCAGAGCTTGCCTCGTATATGTGATAGAGAATTACATCCACATTCATATGTTTATGACTTCTACCGTGTTTCAACCTTACAACAACTAAAACATGTTTGAAAGTGATTTTGAAATTGTTAAAAATTATTTTTGTCGTATTCAAAATCACTTCGAAACATATTTTTAATTATTCAAAATCAATTTTTATGACATAAAAATTGCCTTTAAAAGTGTAAAATCAAACATTAAGTTAATTTTGAATGATTAAAAACATGTTTTGAAATAATTTTGAACATGACAAAAGTGATTTTAATCTTTTCAAAATCACTTCCAAACATGATCTTATACATGGAGATGTATACCCAATTGGCTAGACTCACCATGTATCCCACCATATTTTTTAAGATGTTACTCCAATACGTTCTTGATCCAATGTAACGCGTTCTGATGGTAGACCACATAAAAGAAGGCTTCTTTCTCGTGGTAAAAGAAATCAAACACTACAAGATGCTACAAAAAATCCACTTTCAAATTGATTCTTTAATAACCGACTAGTTTGATTTGGTTCACATGTTCAAAACATTAAAATTTGGTTAAACCTAAATTGAACCAAAATTATGCCTTTACATATATGTGCGTGTATGTGTTTTAAGGCATTCTTTTTCTTTCAGACCTCTCTCGTTCAACGTCCATCGCCTAGTCGTCGGCCTTCGTTTTTCTTTCAAACTCTCTCTCTCTTTTTTCAACATTCAGCACAACAGATTAGCCACCCAAAGGAAATTAGTTGGCCATTTTACAAAACCATTTTTTTTTCTGTTATTGTTGTCGTTAACCCAAAAAAAAAAAACAATTATTCAGCCTCCATGAGTATTGTATTTTCACATTTGTTCAAAATCTCTCTAAATCTTACCATTATTGTTGAACAAGGTCAAACACTTTACATATGTTGGAAATAATAATTCGCTGTGTATAAAAACTGAATAACACTAGCAAATTTGATTACAACTTAACTGGCAACAAACAATTACAGTGTAAACAATAATACAGACATTGCATGTAATAACAATTTCAAAACTCAAGAATATAAAAGATAATAAGTAGTCGAGGCACGCTTACAAAGCGTTGTCTTGAAGACAATTATTCACTCTCCACAAGTTGCAAGCAGGCTACAACGATTGTCTCAGCATGATACAATGACTAACTTCGATAGAACAACAACCTTAAACTACTCGGATCTAGCAGAACTCTTGGATACTTGCTCTCAACTTGACTCAAGATTAAAGAGAAGAAAGAGAGGAGACAATAACTCTTCAATTGGAATGAGATACTCCAAATGAAGAAACAAGTTGCTATATATTGGCTATCAACTTAGTAACTCTCCAAAAATAAAATTAATATAAACGATATGAAACAAAAAGTAACTCAATTGTGTAGTTTCTTGTAAAAATTCAAACATAACTCACAAATTTAACTTTTAAGTTAAATTTGTAAAAGAAATATCAACACATTTTGATGTTTCAAACCATTTTGAAATCTTTGAATTTCAAGTCAAGTAACAACAACAAAAATGAAACATCAGTTCATTATTTATGTTTCAAACCAACACTTTCTTTCACAAAAGTTTACTATAAAATTCAACAACATATAATCTCTATTATATCTTTTACTTTCTCTGTCTTAGTTGTAAAAAAATTTATATAATGGTTACCTACACATCGATATGCAGCCAGGTATTGTTCAAAATTTCTTCTTTTCTTAAAATATTTTTTAATCTAATTTTTTTTGGTAACATTACATAATTTTTTACATATGCTTTAATTACAAATTTTATTCATTTTTCTTTTTAAAAAAGGACGATTTATTTATCTTTTAAGAAATCTCCTCTAAAATCTAAACTACCATTAAGTTTTTTGATAAGTAGGAGAAAGAAATGCAAAAAGGAGAGAAAATATATCTTTTTCTTTTACTATTTTAACTACAAATCTTTAGTGGTAGTCAACTAGAATCTTTAACCGGTGAGGAGGGAAGTATCAGTCAGCTAGAATCTTTAATCGGTGAGGAGGGAAGTACTATATATTCATGCTAAAAATTCTCTATTTAAGTGGGTTAATTAAAAACCATTACTCAACTTCTTTTTTTTTTTTGAGACTAACCATTATTCAACAATTTGATTTCTTATAAGGGCGTTTACTTCACTAGAATCACAATATAGGAATGACTATACTTTAATCCAAAAGCACAAAACAAAAGTGTACATTAAATATTCAAATCGACTATACAAAAGCCTTAACCATCACAAAAGACTAATATGAGAAGAGGCAGCCTAATGAGCAAGGAGCTTACAATAATTTTGAATGGAGCATCATAAATGCTCTCGAGGGGTTTTGTTTAGCAGGCAAAACCACGACAAACAGACAAAACAATGATCAAAATCAAGATAATTATGATAGCCAACACAATCATTTTTATCTTCATATTTTGGTACCACATCTTCCTCTTTATTTGAGTTCCTTTCTTCTTGAAATCTTCAGCCTGAACAATAAAACAACAAAATATCAAAGGGTAAGTTTAATTTCGCTTTAATGATAATTAATTATAACTCAAAATCAAATGATGGAATTACTATTGAATTGTCAACTTGAGCATAGTTCAACTGGTTGAAGGATATACCATCAACCAAAAGATCAGAAGTTCAAACTCCTATCTTACATGTTGAACTCAGGGAAAAAAAATCACCATGAAATTTTAAAATTTTAAATTGATGGTTTGAAGTATAGTTAATTTGCTACCCATGTTATTGAGAATCAATCCAACTTGATTTTAGAACACTTGGGAAACAAGTTCTTTAGCCTCTCTCAAAGGTAAAAGTCCTTTACTCTCATAAAACAGCTAAATATATACTAGGATCAAAATATAAAATATTTAGAACTATGGGCCTGTGTGCCTTTCCCTCTTCTTTTTTTTTTTTTTTCTTTTTAATTCAATAATATGTTGAGGTGGGGATTTGAACTTTTAACTTTCTGATCGATATTATAATGTCTTAGCCAGTTAAATTATGTTTAAGTTGATAAATTTTAAGAAACTAACATGTGAACGAAGATCTGCGGTTTTATCTACCAATTCTTCGACCTTAGCACCTCGTTCCAGTACCTGTAGAATGAATGAAACTACCCATCAGACACTTGTATAATATATTATTTTGATCCTTGCACTTCATTAATTAAAGTAACAATTTAGTTCATGAACTTTACTTTTGTCATGATGTAGTTCATGTGTTCTTTTAAATTATTAACAATTTAGTTCTAGAACTTTAATATAAAACAATTTAGTCTTTGTAGTTTAAAATTTGTAATAACTGCATTCTTGTGAAATGCTTAGACTGAAAATCTGCATCTCATTTTACCTTGTCAATGTTTCCCATCATAACAGCTTTAACTTCAGAAACTTGGGCCTTCACCTGCATGAGCTTACTGCTTTCTTCAGGATGATCTACACAGTATTGCATATGAACCTTCATTTTGGGTCTGCAACATATATTGTTTCATCATTTAACTTCCAATAATATTCACAAAAAAAAAAAAACACACCTGAAATAACCTAAGTGACAACAATATTTACCCAAAATCCTTGTTCAGACTCTTAGCAACAGCAGTTGTAGCTTTTCCTCCACTATATCTCTTGTTGAAGTCTTCCTTTACTCGCTCGAGAAACGCCATCGAAACATGTCTTCCTGCAGCCTCAACTGCAACTATGCAATAGGCTGCAGCATCAAACGAGAAATGGAAACGTTAAAACCATATACTATTACATAGGGTAGAACATTTGTAGCTAACAAGATTTTAACCCAATACATGACATCGACTACAACTACACAATAGATTACAACATTAAACAAGAAACATAAACATTGAAATTGTATGCTTAAAACAAATAGTACAAATAAAAACACAACATATCCTAGCTAAATTTCTGAATAACACTCATTTGTTGTAATAGATTGTATAATGTATAATGGTAGTTAGGATTGAATTGTTGGTAACTGTACTTTTAAAAAGATTAGCTGTGTTTTTGAAGTAAATTATTAGTGTTTGTAAATTTCAATTTTAAACTTGAAAATCAAGCTAGTTATACCATTTGGTAAACTAATACTAAATCGTTGTGACTTAGCTATAATGACCAAAGTGGACATATTATTTCAATCACTTATATATTTATAGTTAATATCTACATTTGTTATAAAATAATTATTTAAAATTTCATGTGATTTAAATTAAAAATTATTCCGTTTACTAAGTTTGATAAATAAGAATGGTCAAAAAATTATTCTAAAACATTGAATCAATCAAAATTCCGTTCTAATTTAAATAATAATATAAAAAAGATACAGAAGACAAATAGACACAAAAAAAAAAAAATACATACAAGGAAGGATACAGTTGAAATTTTTAGGTTAAATAATTACAAATTTAGTCTATTTGTGTCTATTTGATCCCTAAACTTTCAAAATTATAAATTTAATCTCTAAATTCTTAAATTTTTTAAAATTCATGGATCTACTAGACACAAAATTAAAATTTTAGAGTTTCATTAAACATAAAATTTAAATTTATGTCTAATAAATTAATGAATTTTTAAAACTTTTGAATTTATCAAGGATTTATCAGATGTAAAAACTTATTAGATACGTTTAAAAATTCATGAACTAAATAGACACAAACTTCAAAATTTATATACTAAACTTGTAATTTAATCAAATTTTCAAAGAGAAGTAAGTAATAGATTTTTAGGAAAATCGATTTCAAAAGTCGCCATATACAAGACTTTGCACGATAGGGTAAACCGAAAAGTGATCTTACCTACAGTAAAAACAATGAGTTTTACTTTTACCAACATTAGACGGTTAAAATTCTAGTTTTAAGTCATTAATAAGGCAGCTTCCATTCATTACGATCATGCCAATAGAATCAGAGAGATTATTCTCAGTTTCCTCAACACAAATAGCTCAATCCCCAATTTCACAAACAAATCAATCTCAAAAACAAACAAACAACAGATTAGACAAAGATTCAAAGATCAAAATCAACACCAAAACATAACGAAATCAAAAACAAAAACAAAAAACATACTGAATCCATTGTCGACAAGGTAATTGAAGGTGTGACCATCGCAAGTATAAGTGAACCGATTGTTCGTAGCAGGAAGCCTCTGCAGGCACTCGACAGCGATGCTACTAAAATTTCCAGAAAAATCCGTATACTCAGCCAGAATCACCGTTCCTCGAGCCACGAAGCTGTAAATCAAAGATTTCTGCTGCGCCATAATGATCGGAATTGAAGAAACGGCGATGAAAATTTGAGAGGATTGTGAATGGATTTTGAGTTTGGGGGAAAAAAATTGAAGTCAATGAATGACGAGCCAAGGAGGCTTTTGATGTTTGTTTCTGTTTGCGCGTTCGATTACGAAGTCAATTGTTTTTAAATTTGAAGCTGACCCGGTCACTGCCCGGATTTTTTTCCTGACTGGAAACTTGAATGGATGCTTCCGATATTTTTTGGTCAAGTTATTGTTATTTAATGAACAGTTGAAATGTGAATTTTAAGTTTTTAAAAAAATTGGTTTGGGGTGAGAAAGGCTCGAGAGTTCAGGATCACTCTTTTTAGCTATGAGACCTACGGACTAGCCAATTGTGCCACCAAACCGATTTGTTGACGAATTCAGAATTTATTTTCAAGATGTAGACAATTTATTTGACTTTATTTTTAGTTGAATTAAAGTTGGTAAATTGTCAAAACTAACCTATTTCAAATTTTTTTTTCACAAATGACTTGTTTTTTTTTTAAACTTTTTAGAGATGTGAAATACTGCATTTGTCCCTGCCTTTAAAACACCATAATAACCACCTTAGTTGTTACACTTTCCCTCACTTTTCTTCCTTCATTCTCTATTTTGAATTCCAGGCCAACCGTTAGAGTGACCGTCTGTAACAACTGCGATTCTCCATTGATCGTTGCTCCTTCGATTCTTCATTTCTATATTTTAGGTACGTTCGACACCATTTCTGAGAATTAAGTCTGCATTTAAATATAGTATCGTAAAAAGAACGAACCATAACGGTGTATGGGTTTGATTTATGTGTAATGAATGAGGAATTGTTTTTCTTTAGAGTTGCATGCGTAATCGTTTTGGTAACTTCCTGAGCAACGCATTAGGTATAGCTATGGATTTAGGTAATAATTATTCTAATGGACTGTCTGGAATGGAATAAGATCGTATCGCATTGTCGAATAATACGATTCGTAGGCATATCACAAAATATCGAATAGGGTTAAGTTGCTTTGTCGTATTTGTAATTGCATTATTGTAGTTAGTATTGCATTGTCGTATACTACGATTCGTAATAATATCGCAGAGTATGGAATAGGGTTACATTGCATTGTAGTATTCAGAATTGCATCATCTGTAATTTGCATTGCATTGTCGTCGATACGATTAGTTCGCATATCACAAAGTATCAATTAAGGTTCAATCGCATTGTCGTATTACTAATTGTTTTGTCGTATTAAGTGTCGCATTGTCGTGTGATAAATCACACCATCGTATGATAAGATGAATTGTCCTATCCCAGAGGGTTCGTTAGGGTTCAATCGCATTGTCTTATATGTATTCGCATCATCGTATGATGTATCGCATTGTCGTATAATAAGATCATTGGGCCTATCGTAGAAGATGAGTTAGTGTTCCATCGCACTATCGTATTTAGAATTGCATCATTGTTGCATTTATCACATTGTTGTATATGAAGATCAATAGTTCTATCGCATCGTCGTAGTGACCGTTGCATCATTGTAGTGACCATCGCATATCACGATTTGATGATGACAGTTAATTTGACAGAACTTTGTGAATTGTGCAGGAATTAGAAATGGTAGCGAAGATCAATCCAAGTTAATACTTCCCAACAAATATTGCCTCAATGTGCCATATTGAGAGCACCATTGCTATAATAAAAAAGAAGTTGATGGAGCAACAATTGAACATGTGTTACAAGGACATGTTTCAAACCTCTATTGGACATCAAGCTCTTGTTCAATGGGCCAGTGGTCCATCATATGTTGCTGCATGAGGTGGAAGATGAGAGGGGGAATGTTATCAGCTTCAATGTTCGGGGGAAGAAGGTATCATTTACCTAAGAAGATTTCAATATCGTTACTAGTCTGTGGCCTTTTCAAAGGGAGGTTACAAGGCAGGCAAGCAACGATAGAATGATGAGACTTCTCTTTCCATCAAATACGAAGAAGGTCACGACCAAAGTGTTGGAGACGAAGTACGTGAAATGTGATTTTTAGAATGACGAAGACGCCGTGAAGATGTCCCTCGTTGTGTTCATCGAGCTGCCCATGATGGGCAAGGATAAAAAGACACTGGTGGATAATTCTGTCCTTGGCCTTGTCGATGACTAGGAGGTCTTCACTCACCATGACTAGTCGTCGCGTATATTCTCAAGGACATTGAATAGCTTGAAAACACTTTTGAGTGGAAGACTTGAAATGTATAAGGCGAAGAGAAAAATGACGTCTAAATTCGTTCAAAGCTACACCATCAAAGGTTTTGGACACACCTTTCGATACACTATTAAATCTTCTTTCATGTATACGCTATTAAATCTTCATTGTTTATATGATCTAACCATTGTTGAACGTATCGTGTGTTTTTTATTGTAGATATGGGCGTTGTAAGGGTGGGGTGGCCACTAGGTTGAATGAAAGTGACATTCCATGGATTATTCGGTGGTCGTGCGTGAAGACTCGACCGTATGCTTATCTTCAGAATGAGGTGTTCAACTCGAATCAAGTAAGCAATATCGAAGTACCTCTCGTAGTTTGACTTCTCATTATGCCATATGTTAATATCTTAACTCTACATTATTATGTTATGTATAGACGAGGGTTGTGAGTGGTCTGGTGATGACTGAAGCGGAAGTTCATTATAAGGATGATCGAGTGAATGGGTTAGATGTTGTTCCCCATCCTGTGGAAGTCCACTTGAAGGGCAATGCTAATGAGGAAGAACGAAATGAGGAGTATCAAGAGGAGCACGAGGAGGAAGAAAGAAATTAGGATGATGAATTCATCAACCAATTATTTAGATGAGGTAGCATCGGACGATGACAATAACGTAGAGGATGTGCTGACTACGACGTCCTATCGTCGAGGTAATCAGTTGGAATCTACTCAGGAACAAAGGAAGAAGCATAAGCACAAGGTGCATAAGGAGGACCTATAGACGGTCGAGGGTCGATTAATGGGTAAGTTGGAAGGAGTGAAGACGGAGTTGAAGTAATTAAAGAGGTATTTGAGGCGCTTATGTAAGGTACGAGTTTTTATAATATGTGTTATAATAATTGCTTTCATGTGTTCCTTACTAAAGCCTAATTATGTGTGATTGTAGGGGTTGGGGATAGGTGCAGAAACTCCATACCTGGAGTCTCCAGTTGATCCGATTGAATGTGGACCACTTGATGATCGTTAGGCAGACGATCGTCACAATGAGAATCGTCAAGATAATGACCGTGACGTCCTTGAAGAAGATTGTCAGGTCAATGATTGCCAAGAAGAGGGTCACAACATAGGTGATCGTCAAGAAGACAGCTTGACGTCCGTGAAGAGGATCGTCAGGTCGACGATCCCTAAGAAGATGATCGTGACATAGGTGATCTCAGGAAGACGGCTGCAACGTAGTTGAGGCTCGCCACAACGAGGTTAGTGGTGAGAGTGTCCACGAGCTGACCGATGAAGACACCCAAAAAATGAATCAGGCTGACGCACCGAATGAGCAGAATGAGGGTATAAAGGGTCTAGTGAGCGGTGGACAGATGGAGGATACGTTTGGCATGGAGTCTGATGCTTCTTAGATGGAGTCTCAGGTAAGACTTATTATAACCCTAACTGCATCTGAGAAAGTAATCATTGATTGTCTATTTTAGGAACTAAAGAAAAAAATTCAAAATTAAATTCAAATAGGAAAAACTAAACACTTGTACTTTTCCCAAAATCAAATAAAAACTAAAGTCAAACATCAATAGCCTAAAATTTTAATTTTAAAAATAAAGAGACCAAATAGAAAAAGCTAAAGCGGATTCAAATTTTAGGGGAAAAAACGTATTTTACCAAAAAAAAAAAATCTTATTCTTCTACTAAGAATAATTAACCTAAAGGTTTAATTACTTAATTTAATATCTCTTATTTTTTATTATTTAGGTTTTTTTAAAATTTAATATGATGTATTTTAATTTTAATACACACGACAATATTATTCCTATAGAATAATTGGTGTTAAACCCATGTTATTCTGAAAATGAAAATTGGAAACGAAGGTTTCATTGATCAAAACATATACTAACATTTGTTCCCATTTTGGTTAAAATTTTCATTTTTTAAAAAATATTTTTATAAAAATAAAATAAAATTGCGTAATAGTGTTGATTAATTTAATTTAAATAATATTTTTGAATAAAAATCTAAATCATTATATAATAGCTGGAGAAGAATTTGGAGAAAATCAAGGTAGATAGTAGAATTTTAGAAGCTGTTTGGCGCGCTGGTTTGGAATCAAGAACCTTGGGAATTAGGAACTTGGGAATCCTTGGCTGGAATCAAAAACCTTGGGGTTCCTGATTACTGTATTTGGGGTGCAGTATTGGGTTTGACTAGTTTGCTGAAACCTATGTTTGGGATGCATGGTTGGGCTAGGCTGGGTTTGTTTAGGCTGTTTGAATTTCATATTAATATTTTAACTAATTATGTGGATCAATTGTTTCAAGAATAGTTAAATATGAATGTGTAGTTTGTTCAAGTATAATGATATCTCATTCACTCAATTCATTATGATGTAAAATTAAATAACATTAGTAAGGACATATATTTTAAATAATTAATACTCTATTTCACAAAATATTCAGAAAACTATTTTAGGAACTCTATTTTAGAAATTAAAAAATTGGAAGTCTATTTAATAAATTAGGGAATCTAAAACTCTATTTCACAAAGTATTTTGAAACCTATTTTTGGAACTCTATTTTAGAAATTAAAAAATTGGAAGTCTATCTAAGAAATTAACGAATTTAAAACTCTATTTTACAAAGTATTCATTAACCTATTTTAAAAATTAAAAAATTAGAGGTCTATTTAATAAATTATAGAATTTAAACAAAATTTCGTACCGTATTTTGAAATCTATTTCAAGATATATGAGTTATAAAATTTGAATTCTATTTTAGAAATTAAAATATTTGAAACTCTATTTTGCATAGTATTTTGAAACCCATTTCAAATATAATGAGTTAAAAAATTGTGTAAATGACGCACTGTGAACAAAATAAGGATTCAAGAGTTTCTAAAAAAATCCTACACATGGTAAACGCATATTGGGTAAACAAATAAACTATTTAAAAAATAAAATAAATACAGAAAAATATTAAGAGATAAATAGAAAAAGCAGAATTAAATTGATGGTTTAACATTATATATAATCAAACATTTTCTCTCATATGCGCCATTGCTCCAAAATTCTCCAACGTTTGATAATCCTTCCGCTACTTCCGTTTACCTTATTATCTCCCTTGTCACCCTCTCTCTGCGCCATTGCTCCAAGATTCTCCAACCTACTTTTCACTTTTGATAATCCTTCTGCCACTTCCATCTTCACCATGCTAACTAGGGAGGCATGTGCCATCGATGAGGCCATATTGGCAATTATCGACGAAGCAAAATGGGAACTTGCCCGCGTATGTAAGGCGTCGCAAGAGTTGGAGATGAGGATTCAACTCCTCAATCAAACGCTACAGATCTCGGTGCAGGTGCCGCAAGCCGCCGCCACTGGAGGAGACGCCGCTACTGGAGGAGCAACCACCACAAGAGAGGAAATGTTCATTTCTAACTATAAATTTGGTTTAATTTATTAATTATTAGACCAAAAAAGAAGTCAAAGTAATCGAAAATTCATTTTCCTTTTTGGTAAGAAATCGCGTTGCTTCTATCTAAGGTAACACTTTTACATCTTTCTGTATGATTGCTTTTCTTGATCCTTGTTTCGATGGGTGATTAGTCATTTTGCCTTTCATGTAAGTGGTTTGTATGTGATTGGTTTCTTGGACATGGTTCAATCTTTTTGGGTTGTGTCTTCTAGTTGTCAACTTGAGTAATAACCGATTATGAAGTGGGAAAAATGAGAGGCTTGATGTAAACCGTTTTCTTGAAGTGAATTTTGTCTGCATTGTAGCTTGCGGGGTTATCTTTAGCTTTCTTTTTAATATGAGTATTTATTGTTTTGTAGGATTTTTGGATGTGCAAGTGACTACCTAGCACTGGGGCTTTCCACCTTGACCGCTTGATAGTAATAATCAATTTGGTGGTGCACTCTTTTCTCCAGCTATGGGGAAATCTGTATCAGGGTTTTCTTCAAATAATCTAGCTATGAAGACAAATGCTTCTCTTGATTTGATTCATCTGACACAAGCAACTCGACCAATGAAGAGGCTTTATATTGAAAACTTACCACATTATGCATTTGAGAAAGCAATCATTGATTGCCTGAATCGTTTTCTTACATCTTCAGGTGTTAATCACATCCCCAACCATATATTAGTTGTATTGTATGTGCTTTATTCTATGTTTTTAATAGGTGTAGCTATTTTGTTATGATGTTGTTTGATGGGAGTTTTGGTGCATACCACCACCTGTGCAAATACACAAAGACGGGGGCCAAGCTCTTGTTGAATTTCTTATGCATGAAGATGCTTCATCAACGCTTTCATTTGATGGAAGTGACTTCTCTGGCTCCATTCTAAAGATTCGACGACCGGAAGCTTATGTCGAGATTGTAGTAGGAATAAATATCCAGAATTTTTGACCATCTCCATTGTCTGTGATACTCTCAAGATATAATACAATTTGCACTATAAGGAAAACCTAAAATTGTTAAGCCATTGTTTCCTGGGTTATTGGCACCCTGCATGACCGTATTCTAATTATTGGTGACTTTTGGTTGTCTCTCATGGCTGCATTTTTATTTTTTCTTGAAGTTAGGTATGCTTTTGTTTAGAATTCATTAGTTCTTGTGATTTGGAAGTATGTTGTGCCTGTAATTTAGGATTTAGATGAAGTTGTCTTTCATCTTCTTTTTCTAGGATAGGAGAGGTAACTTGCGGTAGTTTTTCTCTTCCTGCTCTCTAGAATATTTGGTTAGTAAAAAAAAACGAGAATCTCCAATTTAAGTAAGTTCTCAGTCATGGGGATACATATTTTAGTTTAGTAGGTGCAAAATGTGGATGCTAGGATGACTTGTAGTGTTGGAGAATGGTCTATGCTATATTTTGTTACGCTAGTTGGGGAGGATCCCATTAAAACTTTTTTTGAATGCAGTGTGGAAAGGGTAGTGAAGGTTGCAAAAGTGGAGAAATACGTTTTTTAAGATTTTGTTATGTTTATGCTAGTTCTTGGGTGTAGTAGTTGCACCCATGAAGGATTGTCATGATATGACAGAGGAAGTCATTTTACATTCTCTTTTATGGGACAAAGAACTCATTCTGGGTTGGCCTCTCTTTCTATATTCTTTGAAACATTTGGTTAGAGGGAAGTAGAATGCCTTCTATTTAATTAAGTCTTCTGTTCAATGGATGAGATTGGTTGAGAAATCTTAGTTGAAGATGGGATTGCATGTATTTATGGATTGAAGGAGAATCAAGTTGTGGAATGGTGGAGTCTGCTAATGGTATAAAAGGCATTTCCCTAAATCTTGAGAATGAGAATGTAGGGATTGTTGTCTTTGTAGTGGTATCACTATTGAAATTAGAGATGTCCATGGGGCGGGGGCCGGGCCGGGGAATGGGTTTTCCGTCCCCGACCCCGCCCCCATTTCATTCCCTGTCCTCGCAAAATTCTCCATTTAATTTTGTGGAGATCAGGGTGGGGATTCCCCACGGGGAATTTGCAGGGATCAGGTTCCCCGTGGTAAAATTTTCCGTTCTTTTTTTAATTTTTTTAATCTTTTTTTTATAAATTTATTCTCAACCATAATAGAAATTCTTTCTAAATGAATAATTTTCAATATAATTTTTATTTAAAGAAAATGTTATAAAATTTCCTAATAAAAACAATAATATATCATAAGTAAAAATATTATAATGTTGAAACAACTTAATTTCTAAAAATTCAAAATTCAATATTATAACATAGTCTTTAATTTTTTTTTATAAAAAAATAGTCTTTAATTAATTCTTACTATAGTTTTTTTTTTTTTTTAAACTTTTCTATTTATAAGTAATAATTAGTGTGTGTGTGTGTGTATATATATATATATTAACTAATCAGAGTGGGGCGGGGAATCGAGGCGGGGTCGGGGATGGGGACAGGGAAAAAAGCGTCACCGTTTAGCCAACAGGGAGAAAAGTCTCCCCACTCCCTCCCCCATTCCCCGTGTAATCGAGGACTCCCCGCGGGTTAAATAGACATCTCTAATTGAAATAGGGGAACTCATCAAGCGCATTGATCAATTTTGGATGTTCCTACAAGAAAGCTTGGGAGGGCCTATTAGATCAGTTCTTGTGCACATTTTTCTTTAAACCATTTTCCAAATCCGCCTTTTTGTGAAAAGGGGAATTTTTTATGGCAGGCAAGGATTTGTGCTGTTTTATGGGGTTGGTGAGGTGAGAGGAATAATAGAATTAGAATCTTTAGAGGAGCCAAAAGAATCCATTGTGATGTTTGGTGCTCAATCAAGTTCTATGTTTCCCTTTAGGCGTCATTTTCTAAGGTCTTTTGTAATTATTCGATTGGTCTTATTTTACTTGATTGGAACCTCTTTCTTTAGTTGGATTCCTTTTGTGGGCTTGGTTCTTTTTGGATGCCCTTGTATTCTTTCATTTTTCCAAAAAGAAAGTTTGGTTTCTTATATAAAAAAAAAAATCATTTGTTGGTTATTCCAAATATTACCAATACCTTGACCCCTTTAGCTGAAGATAAAGAAACTTTTTCCCATATTTTACTGAGTGATTGACCCCTTGATATTTTACTGAGTGACTGACCCCTTGGCCTCTGCCAACGAAATTTCTGAATAGCATTTCCTCTCCTTTTGTGTTTATTTATTCCATTTTAAAAATGTATTTTGAACTCTTTCCAAAACAGGAACCAAATAGCTGAGGCTTTTAGGTTTTCTCTCAGAGGTTCAATATAAAATATATGATAGTAAAATGTTCAATAACACATTTCTGATAGGCAGCATGCATGGTCATTGTAGAAACTTTACTAATATACCCTTATAACCATTCCTATCATATCTATATTGTTGTGGAGATTCCATCATATTTATACAATCACTTCTGGTCAGAAAATGATACTCCATATTAATTCTTCAAATACTGCATTGGAAGCCTAAGGTATCCTCTGGTATTTTGTTTTTGTACTGTAACATTTTAAGTTCTCTATGTTGATTCTTTATTTCATAAATTCTTTGGACTTTATATTCCTTTCTTTCTTATTATTAAACTTTTCATTGAAATAATGAAAAGAGACTAATGCTCAAAAGTATAATAAACCCAAAGGAAAAAATAATAAAACAACAAAAAAAACATAAAAAAGACAGATTACAAAGGAAAAACGAACACATTCCAATTAAAACATAAATCTTGAATTGAATAATTAGCAAAGTGTTTGGAGAGAGCACCAAAATGAAGCTTTAAGACGAACCAACCCAAAACGATTAGACCATGAAAGTAGCTTGTTTTGAAAAAAACTTCTATGTCCTTTCCAACCAAATTTCAGATAAAAGTGCTTTAACTGCATTAGACCATAAAACAAAGAAGGACCAACAAGCACTTGAAGAATCGTTGGGATGTAATTGTGTAGTTTTTTTTTAGTAATAAGAAAATGAAACTTCAGTACTTAGTCAGTGATAATTTTCATTCATGAGGATTATTTGGCCTTTAAACTTAGTTATATTTGTGATTTTTATTCATATTATTTGATGAAAAATAAAAAAAAAATGCTTGAATTTAATCACATGACTGATGGAAGACCTTTAAATTAAGTAAGTTGAGAAAAGAAAACAAAAGAAGAAAAAAATTCACACTTACTTAATGTTTTGATGCAGGATTTTCGTGGAATGCAACTGCAGTGCAATTGCTACGCAATTGCAATCTGGCAGAATTTGGAATTTAAGTAAAAAACGAGAATTTCGGGATTTTGAAGGAAATTTGACCCACGAATTCAGCAAGATGATTAGCCATGATTGTCCATCAACCAAGAGGGAAACCCTAGCATGAGATCCCTATAAATATTGAACAAAGAAGCCGAACAAAGGGAGCTCGATTGGAGAAGATTTTAGTTTATGTTTTTTTTTGGGTTTTCTTACTTTCTGTAATTTTTCATTTTTAGTTTTTAGTTGCTGTTTTGTTTTATTTTCTTGTAGATCTTAGTCCGAATCTCTTCCTCAATCCCATCACAACAAGAGTTGGCATTGGTTATGAACAAATCCTTGTTGATTGAGCTCGATTTTTGGAAGAAAACAACGTTATGTTTTTGGGTTTTTGGAAGCCTACTGCAGTTTTTTTATTTTCATTATTAAGTTGCTGTTTTTATTGTATTTTCTTCTACATCTCCATCTCTAAACTCTCTTAAATCCCACAACAACGAAAGTTGGTAGTGGTTAAGAGCAATCTTGCTCGATTGAACTGAAGAGAAATGAGTTTTTAGGATGGATTAGTTCTCTTTCGATTTCTGCACTTTTTGTTCGTAAGTTTCTGTTAATTGTGCTACTTGTTATATTTATCAATTTCAGCAAATTTAATTTCTAATTTCTATTATTCGAAGTTTGGAAAACTACTATACTTGAATTTCACATACATATATACAAGTTTTCTTTTAAGTTAATTTAGTATCTTGGAATTTTGCAAATTGATGTTAAGCTACTGTATGGTTTGTAGTGAAAAATTTGCAAATTGTTTCTTTAAACTACTTACTTGCATTGCATTAGCAACTTGATTGCATTATTTACTTTGATTTTCCAATGAATTCCTACAATTCTAATTTATTGTTTTCAATTTATTCCATCATGAAGAGCTAAATTTCCTTTGGGATTCAAGTTTGTGAATGCCCTAGAGGAAAGATGTAAAGCTCGAGAGTAAAAACAATCTAGCTAATTCTTGAACTTTAGTTTGCTTTTGGTGAGTTAAATGTTGGGTAAACCTAGTTGGCCATCTAGTGTTGCTTGCCAAGCTATAACTTAATACCGAAAGGGTTAAGGGAAGCGGATGTCGCAAAACCAATGGAGGAAAAGGCTTAGACATAAGTCTGAAACATCGACCCTAGACATAGGGCGAGACTCCAAGACCACTAGAATTGTGCGCAAAAATATCTAAGTTAGATTAGCCATAGAAATATAGGTTTAATCACTTGGTCTCCTAAAGATACTTCATAGAAGGTCGAATAGGAGTTGAATTCGGTTTACTTAGTTCTTGAGTTAGCTACGATTGCAATTGCGTTCTTATTGCATTTTCTTTCCAAATGGGCATTAGCAACTTGAATCCCTTTTTCATTTCCATTGATTTTTCAAACAAATTTTCTTTTAGTCAAAACACCCCTAAAATCATTTTCACCCTCGGTTACTTTAAAATTGCAATTTGTCAACGATTGTGCAAACTAAAATTCGTTTTATTAAACCCCGTTCCCTTGGGTACGATACTCTGGAATACTTCCAGTTTCTTTATTACTTCGATCACGTGCACTTGCGTGTAGCGATAAGCACCGATCAGTCAGAAAGGAGTTGGGAAGGAATAGAATGTGTTTGATTATATCATAGAAATAAAAGTCGTCTGCCTCTGTTGCCTTTACCTCTCAATAAAATCTAGCAATAGCTTTCACCTTTGTATGGTTCATCCCATAGACTTCCAGTGAAACTAGCATAATGTGTTTTATTAGTTTTTATTCTTTTTTTTTTATTATAAATATTTGCTTGTTGAATGTATGCTTAATACATTATTTGTTTTTCCCATTCATATCTCATCAAAAGAAAAGATGTTCCTATGTTTTGCATATATTTCTATGTGTCTATTTATTATGTTTAACAGGGGTCCAATATGTGCATAGCAAATTATTGACCATATTCACTTTGTACCACTATTGTTTGACACGCTTTTAATTGTCTAATTTAATGCTTTAATGCTTGGAACTTTGATTAATCTTACAAGATTATCTTTAAAATGATTCTATGTAGAATTTTTTTTCCTTTATTTGGGTTGAGTTTTCCCTTTTACTGGCTTGAGCAGTTGGAGTTGGAGAATGAAGTGGAACCATAACTTTGGTTTCAACCACCAAAAATCTTCTTCAAGTTGGACATGGATATTTCCTGTATACTTTAGTCAGACTTTAAGAATATGCTTTTTTTTTTCCAAAAAAATGTGTGTTTTTTCTTTCATATCATTTCAAAAATGGAGATCCTTTTAGCAGGTGAGTCACATCTGATGTTAAAGTTTTCATTTTATGATTTTTAACTTTTAAAGTTGAAAAATGGTGGAATTGATAAATTTCTTTAGTTGAGATGTTATACCTAGAAATCTGAATGGTTGTGGAAATTCATGGAAATGGTTGTGGCTTCCATGTATGGCTATATATTTTTGGCTCTATTGTATAGAATGAATAAGAATGCTCTCATATTTGGTCTCACAATAACATGATATCAAAGTACTAGGACTTTTCTAGGGCAATTAGGGTTTTGTGAGTTTTAGGGATTTGTGAATAATTAGGGTTTGAGGTTTGGAACACCTTTTTGGAGGGTTTGGACTTCTACCTTAGGTTTTGCATTTCACCACCCGTTACCAAGGTCCTTCGCCGCCACCGTCACTGGAATCCTCCGTCGTTGCCGAAATTCGCCTCCGTCGAAATCCGCGGTCGTTGTCAGAATCTGTCGTCGTCGCCACATGTTGCCAACATATTTTTTTTTTGGTTACCGCCCAAACCAAACGAAAGCCCACTTGCAGACCAAACAAAAACTCCTTGCGCGTGGACCTCACGCGCCTCCTCAAGGTTCTGGAGTCATTCCCACTCGCCGATGCATGTGAGTGCATCAGTCGCCAAAATCTGCTCCGATTTTGTGGCTTGTCGTTTTGTCCAACTCCCGACCTGTTTGTGTGGTTATTTTGGTCATAATTGGCTCGTGTTAGAATTTGGTTTGGAAAAGAATTAGAGGTTTTTTTATTGGGAACTTCTTTCAGATCAATTTTTAGTAGTTTGTCGAAGTTTTGCAGTCATTTGGGTTTGATTTCATGGTTTTAGATTTGATTTTGTGGTTTTACATTCATTATTGACCTTGGGCAGAACGAGAACTCGTAGTGATGTCTAATGTGGTTCAATCGCAGCCTCAATCCACCCATGGTTCATCTAAGGGTCCGTTTGATAACGTTCCGTTTTCTCGTTTCCTGTTTCTGTTTCTCATTTTTTAAGAAATGGGCTTATTTGATAACCATTCCCGTTTCTTGTTTCCAAAATTTAAAAAAACATTTCTAATATTGGGCCCAAATATGAGAAACTGTTGAAAGGAGTTTCTTCTGTTCCGTTTCTATCCTCACTTATTTCGTTCCTCATCTTCAATTTCTTGGGTTTTATTTCAACATTTTCTCCTCTCTTTCGTTCCTCAAGATTTCTTCTCCGTCTCTGCTCATACCTCATCATTCCGAACCTTCGTAGACTGCCGGAAAGTGGGCTGACGACGATTGGATTTTTGTAGACCCTTTCTTAGATCCTCTTCCAGACATTTCAAACGCTCAAAAGCCACTTGCAAGCTACTTCTTTGTCCACGGTAAATCTCTCTCTCGAGCTAATATAATGGATTGAAATTATTTGGTGCAATTACTGAGATTTGACTTCAAGTTTTGAGAGTGGTGTTGGGGATTTTGCCTGATGGGTTTTCACGACTATGACTCACTTGAATAAAGAGCAACTCCTTTCTCTGCTTCTTTTTCTGATGTACGATCCTCCCTCTGTTTATCTCTATTCTTTTTCTCTGCTTCTCCTTTTTATTCATTACTATCGCATTTTTTGTTTTGTAGGTAAATGGTTTGTTCCTCTTTAAAAACTTGGAGAAGCTCAGTTTGACATTCAACAATCTCACATCGCTTGAGGCATATGTGTGTTTTTTGTGTCTCATAACTGAAAATGTATCATTGGGCATTTTTTAATTATGGACGTTTAATTGAAGGGCTTGAAGTCATGTACCAATTTGAAGTGGCTATCAGTTGTTCAAAACAAACTTGAAAACTTGAAAGCTTGAAAGGAATTGAGGGGCTTTCTAAACTTACTATAAGTACCACTCATCCTTCATGGTATGTTTTTGTCAAGGTATCATGGGATTGAGATTGGGATGTTTGGAGATATCCTCCGAACACTATGAAGAATGAGCCTTATAGAGTTTATGGAGTTTTCTTTTTCTTATTTTCTCTATGTTGCTCATATTTCTCATTCATTTTTAATCGTCAATTTTAGATTGTTTCAATCTTGGAAAAAACACTAACTACTTGAAGTCGTGTACCAATTTTGGAAAAAACGCACATACACTATGAAGGTATATGTGCGTTTTTTGTGTCTTATAAATGAAAATGTGTTTGATTTGACCATCAATTTTTTTTTTTTTTGTGTTTCGATCTTGTTGTTTAGTTAGTGTTTTTCTTGGAAATAAATATTGTAAGTAACTTCTGTTTATTAAGAATGAGCCTTCCATGACCTGGAGGCTTATCTTTTGAGATAAAAGTAACCAGAATGCTAGTTTCTGTTGGTGAGATAAAAGTAACCAGAATGCCAGTTTTGTACTAAATTCCAAATTAAAAGTTCAGTGGAAGGTGATTGTTAACTGTTGATTGGGAACTTCAAAGTGATTTTTTAGGGTTTAACAACTGTAAAGATTTTGAGGGCACCCCTTAAAATCTTTGTTAGGAATTAGGAGTGAACTTCTTCCTTCTGGTAGGTAGTTCATTATACTGGAAATATTTTGTTTTCCAAGATGAAAATTTTCACTGTTTTTAGAAGTTTGGTCTAGTGCCTTTTTTAATACATGTGGGGAAAAAGAAGAATTAAATAGCCTGTGGCTTGTGTTAATGTCCTCCCTCCTGCCTGAATTCCTCTCTTGAGTAAGGACAAACATTACGAGATTGTTGTGTTTAATTTGGCAGAATACGTTTAACTTGTCTATTTATCAAGGTTTCATGTCTTAGTATGTATTATTGCGTCGATGAAGTTTCTCATTGTCTTGATAGAACTTTCTATAGCCTTCCCATCAAGTGGTAGATATGCAGCAGACAGTATATAAAAGAATCTAAACGCTCTCTATCCATTTCTTTAACAAACTGCCCTTTTGGTAAAGAAAACCAAAACCAAAAATTTCTTTAACAAATTAGGATTATTTACCTAAATTATTATTATTATTATTATGATGTTTGAATTCGAACATATTGAAATTCCTTGCTTTAGGATAGGGAATTTTTGACTTGCTTTAGAGATCCAGAAATTGTTAACTTGCTTTAGAGATCTAGGAAGATACTACACAGGTCTTGATATTTTCTACTAAAGTTTCTAGATGTCAGAAAAATCATTAGAAAAGCATTGTGTTGATGAGGTTGTTGAAACTGATGGATTGAAAAGTGAGGGACCATGCCCTGGCAAGAATGAAACTCTATTGTTGACTTAATGGATGAAGAGGTTGCAAAAGGCAATCGACCAACCACAACATTTATAAGGACTAGTTGGAATTATATGAGAACCCAACTAAATGCTAGTACTGGATATGCTTATACCCATGACCAATTGAAAAATAAATTGAACAAATTAAGACAAATTTACAAAGATTTCAAAAGAATATTGAGTGATATGTTAAGAAATGGTTGGGATCCATTATTGGGCACTATCACCCTAGCAGAGGAGCAATGGAATGATATTTTCAAGGTATAAATTAACAGCAAGGATTTTCCTTTTCAATGTCTAATGATCTATTGAACTGTCGTTGATTTTATGTATTATTGTGAAATTTCTTATAGGTCAATAAGAGAGCTAAAAGGTTTTAAAAAAAGTGGTTGCCCTCATTATGCAAAGCTTATGAGAATTTTTGGAGATACTACAGCTACAAGTGCAAATGCTTGTCCATCAACAAAACTTCCTTCATATTCTGAAGATGAAAATGATGTTGGAAGCAATGCAAATTTTATTGGTGAAGACAGTGGTCTTGAAAAAAGTAGAAAACGAGTTCGAAGGAAGAGAGACGAATTTAGTAGTTTCATGTCTTCATTTATAGATGTGTATGCTGAGAACGCCAAGAGAAGAAATGAAATCCTCGAGAAAATATCTCTTAATTCTACAGTTAGTCAAGTTGAGGAAGGTCAAACATCAAAAGGAAAAGACGTTGTTGATGAAGAGTTGATGGAATGCTTCAAAATTTTGAATGCAATGGAAGATAATGATGGAGAGGTCTATACTAAAGTACTCAAACTTTTGCAAGGAGATGCTACTTGGAGAAAGTTATTTTTGCTCATGCCTGATGCCAGGAAGAAAGATTTCATTCATAGTATCTAGATTTCATTCTGTGCTTTTGTTGAAAGTTATCTTTAGTTTTTTGGCTTTTTTTGACTTTTTTATCCAAACTTGAACATTATCTTTTGGTATTGTATTTCTGGTGATTGCTTTTGGGGATGTTATCTTTTGTAGTTTGATGTCATTTACTTTTTCACATATTAAACTTAAACATTGAATTATGTGGTTTAATTATTTGATTCAGGGATATTCTTATGGATTTAATTCAAGACAATGACTTGAATTTTGATTCTGACGACGATAATGATGTTATATACATCATTTTCAATTTATTGTATGCTGGCTTTCACAAGATGCAATCTTCTAAACAGCCGTGTAGAACGTCTTCACTAAAAGGTCATGATTATGTGATTGAGTTGTTAAATGGCAACAACACAAGATGTTATGATTGCTTTATGATGAAAAAAGGTACATTCATATCTTTTTGTGAAGATTTAAAAGTGAAGACGAATCTGAAATCATCTAGGTATCTTACTGTTTAAGAGAAAGTTGCCATTTTTTTATTAATCATATCACATAATGAGAGAAATCGTATAGCAGCAGAAAGATTTCAACATTCAGGTCAAACTATTTCTCGAGTTTTTAACCAAGTTTTGAAAAAGGTTTGCAAGCTTGGAGTAGAAATTATTTGTCTACCCAACCTAGACAATGTACCATTAGAGATCATATCCAAGACTAAATATTACCCTTTCTTTAAGGTAATGCCTTAATTTTTTTTTCACAAACATGACATTTTGAAAAAATATTTATGTTCATGCTTATTTTTCAGGATTGTGTTGGTGCGATTGACGGTACTCATATTGCTGCATGTATTCCCCAAAATGAACAAATACCATTTCGTGGTAGAAAAACTAACACAACATGGAATATAATGCGTGTTTGTTCGTTTGATATGTTATTCACATATGTCATGTCTGGTTGGGAAGGATTGACCAATGATTCTCGCATACTCCTTGAATGTATCAGACATCCTGAGAATAAATTTCCTATGCCTAAAAGAGGTATATCACTATGTGTTATTTATATTGTAATTCAACATTTCACTTCATCACAAGTTTTTGTGTTTTATATTATGCAGACCAGTATTATCTTGTTGATTCTGGATATACAAATATGCCTGGATTTTTAGCACCATATCGCAGTCAAAGATACAATTTACGAGATTTTAGAGCAAGGAGACAACAACCTCGAGGTAGGGAAGAAGTATTTAACTATCGACATTCTTCACTATGAAATGTTATTGAACGTTGTTTTGGCATGTTGAAGGCTCGATTCCCTATTCTTAAACAAATGCCTCCTTACCCAGTCAACACACAAAAATATTTGCCAACAGCATGTTGTACTGTTCACAATTACATTAGATTAAACGATTGTCTAGATGACCTCTTCAATGATTTTAGCAATGAATCAATGATCGTTGAAGATGTACATAATTTGTCGGACAATTTACAGAGTAATGTAATTGAGTTAGATGTGAGTCAACAACATTTAAGGCAAATGGCTCGAGTAAGAGACAACATTGCAGATCAAATTTGGGCAACATTTGAAGGATAAATACAATTTTATTATTGTTTTTAATTTAGCATCGAGACTTATTTGTATAAATACTCTTTTTTTAAGTACAATTTGTATTAAATAATTTTTTTAGTACAATTTTATATAGGGATATTAGTAATTGCTCTTTATAGTTATTTTAATTCATGTTATATCTTTTTTATATTATACATACTAAATTCTATTTATACTAAAAAAAAACAAGAAACAAGAAACAGTTATCAAACAAATTTTTGTTTCTATTTCTTTTTTCTAAGAAACAAGAAACAGAAATAGTTATCAAACATATTCCTGTTTCTAGTTCTTAAAAAATAAGAAACAGGAAACAAGAAACAGGAAACGGGAAACAGGAAACAGGAAACATGAACGTTATCAAACGGGGCCTAAGAAGCCATTTGTTAATTCTATAGCCAAGTTTGCTAAATTTCAACAATCCTAGAAATTATCAAAAGCATTTTCTTCATCATTTGCGCTTACCCCTATTACAACCATTGCTAGGTCAGGTAACATGAATCATTGTCTTCTTTCATCTTCTACCAAATGGGTGGTCATAGACTCTAGTGCTACCGATCATATGACAGGTAATCCCAATTTGTTTTCCACCCTTTCTTCATCTACATCCCTTGTGAAGGGAATAATCGAATTAAACCCACAGCGGAAGCATATGAATCGTCTTTGATTTATTTAGAATGAAACTAAAATATAAAGGTTAAGCAATAAATACCTTGAAAATAATATTATGGAGAATATTCTGGCGGATCTTTATCTTTTCCACAAAGTCTTCCTGGCTATGACTCGAACACAGAACCAAGGCTTGTGGGAGCCTCTTGAAAGAAAATCTCCAAGTGATTGGAGAGGAAGAGGTCTAGAGAGAATTCTCTAATTCTCTCTATTGAGGAGATGTGTGTTGTGTAGAATGACTCAACCCAAGGGTCCTATTTATAGTGACCAATGGAAAATCTTTGCCATAATTAAAATATTATATTTTAATATCTAATATATTAAAATATATCTTGTATTTATTTGAATCTCATTCAAATCTCCTACGATATTTATTTATTTGAATCTTATTCAAATTCTATAAATATCTTTTATTTAATATATCAAATATACATTAATTATTTTAATATTTAATGTATCAAATACAATAAATATATTTTCCTCTCTTATATTTAATATATCTAATATATTAAATATTAATTTGAACACTTCAAATTAAATATTAAATTTGAACATTTCAACTTTTAATATTTAATGTATCAAATACAATAAATATATTTTCCTCTTTTATATTAAATATTAATTTGAACACTTCAAATTAATATTAATTTGAACATTTCAAAATTTTCTTTCAACTAAATTGATCTTTTAGTGTTACTATGAGCTAGCAAGGGGACCTTATGGACCTACAGATTATAAGCTCCAATGATACAAAATTAATTAATTAAACTCTTTAATTAATCAATTTTCATTCATTAACTCTAGGGTCACTCCACTATAGACCTAAAGTTGCACTCTTATGCACTGTAGGACAAGTTGTGTCCATTGATATAATCACTACATGCAAGTCGATCCTTCACGAGTTGTTCGTAATTACAGTTGGGTCAAAAGTCCGCTTTACCCCTATAATTACATCTTGCACCTTAAGTACCACTGATCCTCTAATGAACAATTTGTTTATAATATAATTATAAACTAAGTCCCTCTCGGGCCAATGAGATGGTGGGGCCCCATTGTTCAAGTCCCGAAATCAGCACTTAAGGGAACTACTCATCTACTTACCCTATATGGGAATGAGTGAATTCCTTCTTGTGAGATTATGTTCCCAACTCCCTATTTGGTCAAGTCCCCAAAATGGTAGGCATATTGAATCGGCTACAAAAGCCACTCTCACCCATGCAAATCAAAGGACAAGCCCTCACAGGCAGGAGTTCATAACTCACTCAGGATTAAGATCGAGTCGTATATGATCATCCCGATGAAATATTAATCTTCTCAATTAACGAATTTATAAAGAGAAATTAAATATTTCGTGGTCCAGTCTTATACAAACTCATTGTATAAGATACCCCCACTCACATGTCTCCACGTGAATGATTTGGATCAAATCATTTATAACTGTTACAAAGTGGGCCGTATCAATAGCCTTACCAAGATAAGGCACCCAACCTTATCCATAAACTATGACCTTTTAGGTTATTTCTTGAACATGATCATCTCGTATGTCAACCACATGCTGTTCAAGATTACACTAATAACCTTGGATTTTTCATATAATGGATAATATTATATTGCAAATAAAATAATTAAAATAATTATTAACTATTAAATAAATTATTAATTACGAGGCTTTAGGGCATAAATCCCAACACCTTGCTAATGTTACTTTAGTAGATGGATCAAAATCGTTTGTCCTTGGATCTAGCACAGTAAATCTAACCCCATCTCTTTCTTTATCCTCTGTTCTACATTTACCTTAACTTTCCTTTAATTTGATCTCTATTAGTAAACTCAATCGCGACCTTAATTGTTGTGTCTTATTCTATCCTGGCTATTGCTTGTTTCAGGATCTTGTGACGAAGAAGATTATTGATAAAGAACATGAATCTCGATGACTTTACAGTTTTGATCATCAAGTACCAAAAGTTGCCTACTCTAGAGTCGTTTCTCCTTTTGATGCCCATTGTCGTTTAGGTCATCCATCTCTTTCAGTACTAAGAAAGCTTTGTCCTTAATTTCATAACTCGTCTTCATTAAATTGTTACTCATGTTAGTTTGCCAAACTTCACTGTCTTAGTTCGAACCTAGAATTGATAATCGAGCAAGTGCACCTTTCGAATTAGTTCATTATGATATTTGGGGTCCTTGTCTAGTTGTGTCAAAATCTGGATTTTGATATTTTGTTATCTTTGTTGATGATTACTCTCGCATGATTTGGTTATATTTTATGAAGAATCGCTCTGAGTTACTTTCTCATTTTTGTAACTTCCATGCTGAAATTCGAATTCAATTTGGTGTTTCTCTTAAAATCTTGAGAAGCGATAAAGCTGGTGAGTACTTTTCTGAAGCACTTAGTGCATACCTATGTAACCATGAAATTCTTCATCAATCATCTTGTGCTGATACTCCATCACAACATGAAGTTGCTGAACGAAAGAATAGGCATCTTCTTGAAACTGCAAGAGCATTATCATTTCAAATGCGTGTTCCAAAGCATTTTTGGGTTGATGCAATTTCCACAGCTTACTTCTTGATTAATCATATGCCTTCATTTGTTGTTAAAGGTCAGATTCTTTATCATGTTTTATTCCCAACAAAACCTTTGTTTCCTCTTGAGCCAAAATATTTTGTTGTACTTGTTTTGTTCGAGATGTTCGTCCTAATCTGACAAAATTAGACCCCAAGTCATTGAAGTGCATCTTCTTAGGCTATTCTCGTGTTCAAAAAGGTTATAGACGCTTTTGTCCTAGTTCGAATAGGTATTTTGTATCTTGCGATGTTACTTTCTTTGAGGACAAATCTTTCGGTTCATCTTTGCCTCCTATGAGTTATAGGAGGATGACAATCTTTTTTTATCTACACACTTGTGTCTCCTACACCCTCTCCTGATCCATCTCCTTTGACATCTGTCCCTAATCGTCCACCTATTACTCAAGTCTACTTTAGACGGCAACAACCTCCGAGCAAATGTCTTGTACCAGAAGATTCTTCGTCATCAAATCCAAGACCAAGTGACGAGCTTCCTATTGCTCTTCGTAAAGGTAAACGTTCTTGTACTTTTCCTATTTTCTCTTTTGTCTCGTAGGACTACTTGTCATCTTCTACATGTTCTTTTATTGCATCTCTTGAATCTATCTCGGTCCCTAAAACTGTTCATGAAGCCTTGTCTCATCCTAGTTGGCGCGATGCAATGATAGAAGAGATGAATGCCTTAGATGATAATGGTACCTAATATATAGTATCTCGTCCAGTAGGAAATAAAGCTATTAGATATGAATGGGTGTGTTAAGGTCAATCCTGATGGTTCAATTGCTCAATTAAAAGCCCGCCTTGTTGCCAAAGGCTATGCTCAGACCTTGGGGTTGATTACTTTGATACATTTTCTCATGTCACTAAATTAACTTATGTCAAGTTATTCATTTCCATGGTTGTTTCTCAATGTTGGTTTATGCATCATCTTGACATTAAAAATGTATTTCTCCATGGTGATCTTCAGGAAGAAGTTTATATGGAGCAACCACCAGAGTTTGTTGCTCAGGAGGAGAATGATAAAGTTGTTGGATTGGTATGGCAACCCTAGAGGAGGGTGAATAAGGTTTATTAAAACTTTTTCCTAAGTATGTTCAAATAATCTAATTATCAAACTTGTTATAAAGAAATAAAAAGGATAATTAATGCAATAAGCAAGATAGATATAATGTATGAAGAATTAATTCAATCCAACACAATGAACAATTAAGAACAAATTAAAGCATGCAATAAATTACTACAATTAATTTACAAAAGTAAATAAGAAAAAGTTAGAGATGATGACACCGTAATTTTATAGTGGTTCAGTCAAACTCGACCTACTCCACTCCCCAAACGCCTTTTGGGAATTTGAATAAAAATTTTACCAACTCTTTCAATGGATCCTTTCCACGGGTTCAAGAGCAAACTCGATCCTTTCCACGGGTTAGGATCAAACCGTTACAAAGTTTTGAATTTTTGAAGAACACGCTTACAACTCTCTCAATAGAGTGGATTTACAAATTTAACTCTCACAAATGAATCATCACTACACAATAAAAACTCTCTCAAGAATAAGAGGAAATGAAAAAATTGAGAGCTTGGAGAGAGCAACAATGGAAGCTTTTTGAAATTTTGGAGGATTGAAAGTTATGAAAACTTGTATGAAAAATTGGAGAAGAAGATGGTATATATATTTTTTTGAGTACAATAGGGGTTGGGGGGATTCGAACCACAGACCTCGTGGTCGTTAATACATTCAATATGCCAGTTGAGCTATGCTCTCTTTGGCAAGAAGATGGTATTTATAGAGAGGGAAATGATGAAAAAATTAAGATTTAATTTGAGCCATTGAATTTCTAAAAGAGAATTGAATGGTGGAGATTAAAAGAAATAAATATAATAAAATAATAACAACAATATAATGAAGTACAAAAAAAAACAAAAGAAAGTGGGTGTGTATGATGTTTTGTTTTTGTCCTTTATTTTTTATTTTTAATTATTTTTTTATATTTTTAAGACTATCAACGGTTATATATATATATATTTATTTATTTATTTATTTATTTATTTATTTATATTTATCTTTTTATTTCAAAATAAAACAATATATAATAATAATAATAATAATAATAAGATTTTATTTTTCCTTTTATTTTAAAACAAACAAAAATCCACTCACATGTCACTCCTCCAAGGCTCCATGTGTTACTCTTTAATTGGTCCATTTTGCTAATTTAGCCGCCACATCATCGCGTCGGGAATTTTGCGTTCAAATTTGTTTTGACATAACTTATTCGTTTGAGCTTCGATTCGAACGATTCAAGAGCGTTGGAATCGTTATTCTGAGGTATACGCTATGGACACTTCAAAATACTAAAATTATTAATAAAAAAATCAAGTTTGTTATTATCAAAATATTAATTAATTAATTAAAATTAATTAATTTGAGATTTAGGGCCAAAAAGCCAAAATCTCCCAAGATGATGACAAACCACTAAAGAAAAATAACTTGAAGTTCAAGGTAGTACAAATGTCTAAGTAATAATTTCAATATAAAGTTCAGTATATCACCATAAAGCTCATACTTGAAAATTCACTAAAAAAAAAAATTAATTCTCCCCCTAAATTAATGCAACACTAAAACATGATACAAAGATTTAGAACATATTTTTCTTAAGCTTCTCCCTCTTTTGCATCATCAAAAAGACACAATTAAGAAAGATTAAGAACTATTATGAAAGCCCCCTCTAAGAATATGAATACATACTTTGTATAACTCCCCTATCAATATGCTTTAAAAATAAATAACAAGCAAAATTATAATTTCCAGAGGCATCACAACAAATAATATCAAGCTCAAGCCTATTTTTGCAAAAAAAATCTTCATTCAAAGGCTTGGTGAAAATATCCGCTAATTGATTATCGGTGCTTACAAAATGAAGACTAATATGACCATTTTGCACATGCTCTCTAATAAAATGATGTCTAATATCAATATGCTTAGACCTAGAATGATGAATATGATTTTTAGTCAAATTAATAGCATTAGTATTATCACAAAATGTAGGCACACTATCAAATTTTAATCCAAAATCACATAGAGTTTGTTTCATCCAAAAAATTTGAGCACAACAACTAGCAACGACAATATATTCCACTTCTGTAGTGGATAAGGCAACCGAATTTTACTTTTTACTAAACCAAGATACTAAGGAGCTACCAAAAAATTGGCAAGTAATAAGGTAAGATAGTGTTAATAAATTGGTCTCAAGTGAAGTCACTAAATAGTTAAAAAAAGTTGTTAACAATTTAATTACATTTGAAAGTCAAATGGATCCTAATCATGAATTGGATAAGGCTCATCATAGTGGGAGAGTTATGAGATGACTCAACCTTTACAAGGACTTAATTGAAGCCCAATTTATCATGTTAGATGACAAAGTAGAAAGGCTTACTGCCCTCAAAGTGAGACTAATGGCAAATGGTTAAACCTAATAGGAGAAAGTAGACTACAAGTAAACTTTCTCACTTGTTGCCATACTGAAATCTGTAAGCATTATTTAATTCGTTGTTGCATATGAGATATGAAAATGAATGTTTACAATTCTTTTATGAAAAGAAATCTTAGATAATGCATCTACACAAATCAATCAAAGAGATTTATTTTCAAAGATCAAAAGAATAAATGTTTGCAAAATAATAAAAGTTCATTATGAAATGAATTTTACCATTAGATCTTTGAATATAAGGTTTGATAAAAAATATCAAAATCTATGACTTTAGATAAATATTAATGAAGCTTGTATAAAAAAAAAATCATTAATTGCTTCGTAGATTTTTTTCATGTTTTATGTTGATGATATTTTACCCATTATGAAGGATGTAAAATGTCTAACATAAAAAGTTGATTAAGTAACTAATTCCAAATGAGTGATTTGGAATGACTCGGTATATTTTACATGTCCAAAATAGAGATTTTAAGGACAAAATGTTAATTTTGTCTCAAACATCTTATATTGACAAAATTGTTGTCAAATATTTAATATTTATGTCTAAGGAAGAGTATCCTAAGACACCTCAAATGTTGATAGTATATAATATGCATAAATGAGACTGAACATTTAATATACAATTGGTTAGCATATATCAGTTAAACGAATGGTATGACCATTGAGTAGAAAATAAAAAACTTTCTCAAATTATCTAGGGATAATGAGAAATTTTTGTGTATAGAGTTAAAAATTTAATCTTTACAAGATAAACTGGTTCTTACAAAGATTTAGGAAATTTATGTAAAGATAAATTTTATCCTAGGTGGTAGAGTATGATATACAAGTTAAATTGTTTTGCTTGTGAAGCAACAAAAGGACTTGTATGACTATAACAATTCCATAAAGATCTGAAAGGTGTTTCAGATATGATTTAGTTTATCCTCTTTATTATGATAATAGTTGTGCAAAGACTAATATTAAGGAAATTAGAAAACACTAATGTATAGGAAATCATATCGAGAGAGAAATTATCATGGTAGTGACCAAGATCGTTTTTAATGACAGACGTTTGGATCTATATAAAAAAACTCTCCAGGCTAAAGTGTTTAAGGGTGATAATTCTTAGTTATGAGGATTATTTAACTCTAAAACCAAGTTGTTCTTGCCAGTTTTGCGTATTTTGTTGAATAACGAGCAAGCTAAAAATGACACTTTTAAATAAATTCATGCAAGCTTGTTGGAGTAGGATAAAAGAAGAATTAAGTTAAAAAGATGCAAGAAAGTTGGCTTAAATTGAGTTTTTGTGCAGATGTGAAGAAAATGCAAATGAAATGCAATTGCATTTCCTTGGGAAGGCAAGGTGATGAACAAGAAGGGAAAATGCAATTGCATTTTTTGGATGTATCCATCAACGCAGAAAAATACGGAAATTCACCAAGACCCACGAAATTCGCTCGATTTATTGGAGAAATTCCAGCCTAAATTCACTCCCAAAGTCTACCCAAGAATAAAGGAGCCCCAAGATGGAAAGAAAAGGCCTCGAAATATCTATAAAAGGGAGGAAAAACAAAAAAGAAGGGGATCGATTTCAGACTCTGTTTTTTTTTTTTTTAGAACTCTGTTTTCTGGGTTTATTTTTCTGTTTAATTTCTTTCGGACAGCATCCAACAATTTGACGATTTCTATTGTTTTTAGTATTTCATTCTTGTAGTTTTGCTCGATTAAGTTCTGAATTTGATCTATCTTTAACAAAGATTGGTTTTTCTGCACTTTGTTCTTGTGGGTTTTTTTGTTTCCCAAGTTTCGAACAGCAGCTTTTCGGTCTCCTTCCTCTGTTTTCCGTCCATTAATCTTTACTTGTTTTGCTCCTTAATTCCTTGGTTTGATCCCTTCTCAACTTCGCTAGAGAAGGTGAAGATTTAAGAATTCGTAAAAGGATTCTAATTCGACCATGGTAAGGAATTCGGCAGTAGTGTTCTTTTTTGGGTTCAACATTGTTCTATGTTAATATTTGGCTTAAAGTTTTTGCTTAATTTTAGTATTGAATTAGTCTTGGTTAAGTCCATTTTCCTGTATGTGACAAGATTGAAGTGAGTAGTTTAATTCATATTCCAAATTCTTTCTCTCCATATAAAAGCCAGTTCATTTCTGTTTTTTTTTTTTTTTGTTTAGAAAAATCGAAATTTCTAGTATTATGTTTATGTAATTCTGATTTCAATTTAGTAGCTCCAACATTGTTATTTCTTATGGGCATTCGTAATTAATAATTACCATTGGTTGACTTAGGGCTAATTTCCTTATTTCATTGTATTAATTATGAATTTTACAAAAAGTAAATTTTGGCTTTTCATTTCTTCCATAATGAGCTAAATTTTCTTTAGGGGTTCAAGTTGGTGAAAGCCCTAAGGAAAAATGCAAAAGCTCTAAAGCATAACCAATCTAGCTAGCATGTGAACTTTGTTTGCTTTTGTTGAATTTAGATATGGGTAAATCTAGTCGGCCAACTAGTGATTGTTTGTCAAAGCTTGAACTTAATATCGAAAGAGTTAAGAGAAAGCCGATGTCACAAAAGCAATGGAGGAAAAGGCTTAGAAATAAGTTCTGAACATCGACCCTAGACATAGGGCGAGACTCCAAAACCACTAGAGTTGTGTGCGAAAATATCTAAGTTAGATTAGCCATAGACATATAGGTTTGATCACTTAGTCTCCTAAAGATTTTGAATAAAAAATGAATAGGAGTTGAACTCGGTTTACTTAGTTTTCACATGTTTAGTCGAGATTGCAATTGCATTTTGAATAGCATTTTTCCAAAGGTGCTTGAACCACTTGAAATCCCTTATTTTTACTCATTGATTTTTCACCCATTCGTTGTTAACAAGCCAACCTTTTATATTTTTACATCCACGGTTACTTAAGTTGCAGTTTGTAAACGATTGTGTGCCATTTAATAAATTTTCGTTAAAACCTGTTCCCTTGGGTACGATACTCTGGAGTAGTTTCAGTTTCTTTATTACTTCGATCACGTGCACTTGCGTGTAGCGAAAAGCGTCGATCAAGTTTTTGGCGCCGTTGCCGGGGAACGGCATTTTCAATAAAATTTATTTTGGACACACAAATTGTGAGCAGATTGCAATTGCAATCCTTCTATTGCAGGAAGTCCGAACTTGATTTGCAGGTACTTGCAGGTTGAGTTTGGTGCATGCAAAAAGAGCCTTGTCTCTTGGAGCTAGACCCTGAAATAGACAAAACCTTCCACCGGCGTCGTAGACAGCAAAGGAGGAAGAAAAAGGAAAGACAAGAGTTGAACACACAGGAGATTCTTTCGAGAACTGTTTTGCAGGAACCTCAGATGGACCCACCTGTAGCTGATCCTCAAGTTAATCCTCAAGGAGGAGGGAACTTGCAACAAAATGCAGGGCATAATGTTGGGCAAAACAATGCATAACCCCATCAAGCAATTCCTCTTCAAAATCCCATCTTTATTGCATAAGAACGAGATAGAGCAATCATAGACTATGCAGCTGTAACCTTTCAAAATCTGAACACTGGGATTGCAGAACCAAACATCGAAGCCAATCACTTTGAGCTAAAACCACTGATGTTTCAGATGCTCAATGCAATGGGTCAATTTGCAGGACTAAAAAATGAAGACCTGCATAATCATTTAAAAACGTTTCTCAGGATATGCAATTCCTTCAAATTAACAGGAGTCTCCAATGACACTTTAAAGCTCAAACTTTTCCCTTTTTCTTTACAGGGAAATGCTGAAGCATGGCTCGACTCTTTTCCTCCAGACTCAATCACCACATGGGATGAACTTGTAGAGAAGTTTCTTTTGAAGTATTTCCCACCCACTAAGAATGCTCAAATTAGAGGAGAAATTATTACCTTTAAACAGGGAATAAATGAAGCTGTAGATGCAGCATGGGAGTGCTTTAAGAAGTTTGTGAGGAAATGTCCACACCATGGCTTGTCTGCTTGCCTCCTAATCGAGCATTTCTACAACGGGTTGACTCAGGCTTCGAAGACCCTAGTCAACGCATCTGCTAATGGATCCTTGCTCAAAAAGACGGTGAACGAAACAAATGAAATCCTAGATGCAATGGTATCCAATAATAGCCAATGGGGAGAAGATGAGTCATAAAGCACTAGAAACGTCGCAGGAATGCATGAAGTGGACGCAATAGCATCATTAAGTGCCCAGATATCATCAATGAACAACACCTTAAAGACCTTTACTTTGGGGAACCAGGCCCCTATTGTTAATCTGAACCATATTTCCACTTATAGTTGCATTTACTGCAATGAAAATCATCTTGTTAACAATTGTCCTTACAATCCTGCGTCTGTATGCTATGTAGGGAAAAATGGGTCAAATCCGTACTCAAATACATATAACTCAAGCTGGAGGCAACACCCGAACTTTTCTTGGGGAGGGCAGAACACAAGCGCATAAAATTTAAATCAATACGTAAAACAGGGAGTGCCACCAGGGTTCAACAATCAGGCACAACAGCAATACACACAAAAGAATGCAAATCCAATGCAACAACAATCGGCAGTACAAGGTCCATCCTTGGAGAATATGATGGAGGAATTCATGGCTAAAAATGAGGCCATCATGAGGAAACATGATTCCATCATACAGAGCCAAGCCACCATCATTCAGAGTCAAGCTGCATCCTTGCGTAATCTTGAAATACAAGTTGGACAATTGGCAAATGAGATGAAGTATAGGCCACAAGGGGCATTACCAAGCACAACAGAGAATCCACAAAGCGAAGGAAAAGAACATTGCAAGGCGATCATGTTAAGAAGTGGATTCAATTATGAAGACCCAGAAATGTGCAAGGAGCAAGAAAGTTCAAAGAATGCCAAAAGTTCCGAAGAGGAAACGAAGGAATGCATAGAAGAAAAAGCTCAGGAACCAATTGAAGAAAAATCAGGTGAAGCGATAGAGATCGCTAAGCACCCAGAACAGGAAAAGAAAACTCCAACAGTAAAGAGTTCAATCTCGACCAGTCAAGAGTACAAACCACCACCTCTTTTTCCCCAAAGATTCAAGAAAAAGAATCAGGATTGCGAGATATGTCTCATCTTTGCTAGGGCAAGTGGGAGAACATGTTGGGTATAAAGTATGTCCTAAGATACATGTCTCGCTGGCTTTAGTGCAAGTGGGAGATTGTTGGGATTTATGCCCTAAAGTCTCATAATGATTTATTTAATAATTAATAATAATTTTGATTATTTTATTTGTAATATAATATTATCCATTATATGAAAAATCCAAGGTTATTAGTGTAATCTTGAACATATGTGGTTGACATACGAAATGATCATGTTCAAGAAATAACCTAAAGGGTCATAGTATATGGATAAGGTTGGGTGTCTTATCTTGGTAACACTGTTGATACAGCCTACTTTGTAATAGTTACAAATGATTTGATCAAAATCATTCATGTGGAGACATGTGAGTGGGGGTATTTTATACAATGAGTATGTATAAGGCTGAACCACGAAAAATTTAATCTCTCTTTATAATTCCGTTAATTGAGAATATTAATATTTTATCCAGATGATCATATGCGACTCGATCTTAATCCTGAGTGAGTTATGAACTCTTGCCTATGAGAGCTTGTCCTTTGATTTGGATGGGTAATAGTGACTTTTTTAGCAGATTCAATAAGCCTACCATTTTGAGAACTTAACCAAATAGAAAGCTGAGAAAATAATCTCACAAGATGGAATTCACTCATTCCCATATAGGGTAAGTATATGAGTAGTTCCCTTAAGTGCTGATTTCAGGACTTGAACAATGGGGCATCACCCTCTCACTGGCCCGAGAGGGACTTAGTTTATAATTAGATTATAAACAGATTGTTCATTAGAGGATTGATGGTACTTAAGGTGCAAGATGTAATTACAAGGGTAAAACGGACTTTTGACCCAACTATAATTACGAACAACTCGTGAAGAATCTACTTGCATACAATTATTATATATATGGACACAACTTGTCATACAGTGCATAAGAGTGCAACTCTAAGTTTATAGTAGAGTGACCTATAGTTAATGAATGAAAATTAATTAATTAAAGAGTTTAATTAATTGATTTTGTATCATTGGAGCTTATAATCTGTAGGTCTATAAAGTCCTCTTACTAGCTCATATTATTATTAAAAGATCAATTTAGTTGAAAGAAAAATTTGAAATGTTCAAATTAATATTTAATTTGAAGTGTTCAGATTAAAATTTAATATATTAAATATAAAAGAGAAAAATATATATATTGTATTTGATACATTAAATATTAAAATAAAATATTTTAATTATGGCAAAGATTTAACCATGGTCTCTATAAATAGAACCCCTAGGTTGAGCCATTAAATATAACACACATCTCCTCAATAGAGAATTAGAGAATTCTCTCTAGATCTCTTCCTCTTCAATCCCTTGTGAATTTTCTTTCAAGAGGCTCCCACAAGTCTTGGTCCTGTGTTCGAGTCATAACCAGGAAGATTTTATGGAGAAGATAAAGATCCGCAAAAAATATCTCTATATTTACTCCGAGTAAGTTTACTTAATTTTATTTTTTAGTTTAATTTTAAATAAAATCAAAGACGATCTACTGCTTTCGCTAAGGAGTGAAACGTTCATTCCTTCATGTCCTTGAGCTTGCCTCGTCATATGTTGTAGAGAATTAAATCCACATTCATATTGTCATGACTTCTACTGTTAGAGATGTTCATTTTTCCTCGGGGATCCACCTCTAACGGGGCGGGGAATCCCTGTTTAGACTGGGAATGGGGGAGAATTTTTTCCCGTTAGCTAAACAGGGATGGGGAATGGATTCCCCGTCGCCGTCCTTGCCCCGTTCCCCGCCCTCGCTTCGACTACTTTATTTTTTTAATATGTATATTTATATATATAATAAATACTAAATTTAATATTTTATGATGTATTATTTTATTTTTCTAAAAAAAAAATTAAGAAATTCTCTTCAAATAGAAATTTACCATTAGGAATTAATAATTTAAATAGAAATTTTCTAAAAAAATATTTTATTTAATCAAAATTTAAAAAATAAATAAATAATATAAACGGAGAATAATTTCCCGCAGGGAACCTAATCCCCGCCAATTCCCCATGGGGAATCCCTACCCCGATCCCCTCAAAATTAAATGGAGAATTTCGTGGGGACGGGAAATGAAATGGGGGGCGGGGAAGCTATCCCCTGCCCTGCCCCGCCCTATGGACATCTCTATCTACCTTGTTTCAACCTTACAACAATTAGGGCATGTTTGAGAGTGATTTTAAATTCAAAATCACTCCAAACTATGTTTTTAATTATTCAAAATCAATGTTTATAATACGAAAATCGCCTTTAAAAGTGTCAAATCAAACATTAAGTTGATTTCGAATAATTAAAGACATGTTTTCAAGTAATTTTGAACATGAAAAAAATGATTTTAACCATTTCAAAATCACTCTCGAATATGCCCTTATAAAGTGGAGATGCACACCCAATTGGCTAAACTCACCTCGTATCCCACCATATTTCTCAAGATGATACTCCAATACGTTCTTGATCCAATGTAAAGCATTCTAACAGTAGACCACATAAAAGAAGGCTTCTTTCTTATGGTAAGAGGAATCAAACACTAAAGTATGTTAGATGTGAACAGTTAGTGCACACTACAAGGTGCTACAAAAAAACAAAAATCCACTTTCAAATTGATTCTTTAATAACCGACTAGTTTGATTTGGTTCACAGGTTCAAAATATTAAAATTCGGTTAAACCTAAATTGAACAAAAATTATGCCTATATATGTGCGCGTATGTGTTTGAGCTTTTTGTACATATGACCTAAATTTTCAGGCAAAAATTAAATATGACCGACTTTTTGAAACTAATGATGGATAACCTTTCGTTGCCATCAGCATCTCAGTGAATTTAGCGTGCAGCATGGAAGTAAGCATGTGTAATCTTTGGTTTTTACCGATTTTGAGATTTTGTTGCTTTTTATTTCGTTTAATTCCCAATCAGAGAGAGCTCTTGATGAGAGTTGTTTGGTCTTGTCACTCCCTCTTGGTCTCTCTCTGAATTTTAGCTTTTATTATTATTTTTTACTTTTGATTTATTTTTTGTTCTCATGATTGTTCTTGTCAGTTGCACGTTTTGAGGTGACACTCAATTTTAAGGGGTCAAATCTTAAGACAGTTAAGAGCACAATCACATTAACTTGCAACCTTTCAAATCTATAGATTGTCTATATAATAAAGAGTTATTCAAGTGCTTAAAGAAATCTATGAAGGTTAAAAAGTTGATCTAAATAATTTAATTTTCTACACACTGAATTATTGAAAGGTTGGGTGACTTTTTTTAAGAAGCCAAATCTAAATTGACAATTAAAACCGAGAGGGAGTCACGAGAACAAACAACTCTCATCAAGAGCTCTCTCTGGATTGGGAATTAAACAAAATAAAAAAAATGAATAAAAAGAGACAAAATCTCAAAATCGGTAAAACTCTAAAATTACACATCTGTGCGCAATACCAAGAGACATGGTGGTCTCGCAAACGACCGAGACCAATAGTTCCATATGCTTACTTCCTCACTGCATGCTAATTTATCGAGATGCTGACGGCAGCAAAAAGTTATCCATCATTAGTTTTAAAAAATCAATCATATTTCATTTCCGTCTGAAAATTTAGATCATCCTTGCAGAAAACAACCCTATGTGTTTTAAGGGGTTCCTTCCCCCTTACCTTTTCAATTGCCGCCTTTTTTTTCTTTTAGACTTCTTTCTCTCATTTAGCGTCCATTGCCTAGGCATCGCCCTTTTTTTCTTTTAAATTCTCTACCTCTTTTTCCAACAGATTAGCCACCCAAGTGTCACATTTCTTTTTTCTTTTAGTCTCTTTCTCTCTCATTTGACGTTAAGCATCTGTAGATTAGCCACCTAGTTGTGCTACCTTTTGCTCATCATTCACCATTAGAACAACCCAACTGACTCGATCCGACCAAATCCAAAATTATAAGGGTGTGGTTTGCACACTATATATGCTAAATAGTTAGATTAAAGGTCTTTAATTTAGTATTGTTTAATGCTTTACCAAAATGTATTTTTCTGGTTTATCTAAAATGCGTTGTATTGGCCTTAGTTGCTTTTCCTTTGGGCTGTCACGTGGCTTGTAAAGGGATGCTTATATACTTGTCCCTTTTGGCTTTTTTAAAATAAAGAATATTTTCAACAGTTGTCTTCTCTCCAGGTGTCTCTCTTCTTGGGTTCTGTACCCATTTTCATAGTATCAGAGATAAGGTTATAAAAAATGGAGCAACCTTCGCCCTCTTCCTCAGGTTATGGGTCTTCTTCTACACATTATTCTACTCAGCAAAATCTCACCACAGTCTAACCCTCCCCAGTTTTCGGCCTCCCTTGTCAACCCACTCATTCCAACTTCCTCTTTTCGACCCCAGTTTTCGCCGACCAATGGCCTATCTCAACCACCACCCACAATGTTTTCTCATCTTTCGCCCCGATTTTTTCATTTCTCGACCTCAGTTTGGTTTCTATCATCCACCATTGTTCGTTCCCTAAAATCCTTATCAACCACCCACTTTCATAGCTCACAACCCTCCTCCCCTTACTTCCCACATGTTTCCTAGCATGGCTCAAGCACTTTCTGTTAAACTTACAGATTCTAGCTACCTTCTGTGAAAAAATCAATTACTCAACTTCATTTATGCCCAAGGTCTTGAAGGTTTTATCAATGGTTCTATTCCCCCACCACTTGAATATATAGATAACCTTCTTCATCAACCCAATCCATATTTTACAACTTGGCAAAAATACAATCGTACAATCATGACTTTGCTTTACTCTTCTCTAACTGAATAAAAAATGGGAGAAATTATTTCTTTCTCAACTGCTAGAGATATATAGGAATCACTACACTGTGCTTATGAATCTACCTCTTCTACTCGAGTTCTCAGCCTCAAGTCATAAATTCAACGTATCAAGAAGGATGGTCTCTCTATCACCCAATATTTGGCCAAGATCAAGGAGGTGGCTGACAAGCTTTCTTCGATTGGTGAACCAATTTCTCTCAATGACCATATTTCATACATTCTAGAGGGCCTTGGCTCCGAATAGAATGCGTTTGTTACCTCCATTCAACACTGGGATGAACTATCGCCAATCGACGATGTTCGGGCACTTCTTTTAAGTTATGAGTATCGCCTTGAACAACAAAATTTCATTGATCAACTAAATGTCATCCAAGCTAATTTTGCAGGGTTGCAGATGCAACTGTCACAATCAACAAGGCAAGGCTCATGTTTTTCTCCACACTCCAACTTCTGTAACCGCCAACCCCAATCATCTCAACCTAGACTACTTGGTAAACCCATATTTTCTTCTCCAAATAGAGGTACCTTTCATCCTCCTTCTTCTCCTCAAAATCGAATTCAATGTCAAATTTGTGGCAAGTTTGGCCACACAACCTTTGTTTGTTATCATCGCACCAATTTACAATACCAACCAAATCCAACACCACCACCTTCGATCTCTTCTCCTCAAGCCCTTGTTTTTTACCAATGTCCCCACCACAATCACTAGCCCACATACTCTACAATCATCCACTACAACAACCTTATTCCCTTTCCCCACACCTACCATTCCGGATGACTCGTGGTACATGGATTCTAGCGCTACCCATCACTTCACTCTAGACTTAAACTCTCTCTCCAACCCTATTTCCTACCATGGTAGTGAACAAGTGACCATTGGCAATGGTATGTCTCTCCCAATTAGTCACATTGGTTATACTTCCTTGGTGTCTAAATCTGATTCTCCCATTTCTTTGTCACAAGTTTTATATACTCCTTCCATATCTCATAAATTAATTAGCATTTCCAAGCTTTGTCATGATAATAAGGCATCAATTGAGTTTTATCCCACTTATTTTCTTGTGAAGGACCTCTTTACCTAGAAAAATCTTCTTCAAGGCACCCTTGAGGGTGGACTTTACAAAGTTTGTTTGTTAAGTTCGACAACATCGATCCGCTCACAGCATTTTGCTGTTGCTCTTTTTGTTTCTGTTGATGCTAATCTATGGCAACTTCGACTTGGTCATCCTTCTTCATCTATTATTAAAAATGTCTTAGAGTCTTGTAAGTTGGGCTATAAATCCAACACCCTTTCTACAGTTTGTTCTTTTTGTCAAAAAGCTAAGAGTCATAGGTTATCGTTTTAATAACCAAGCTTCTAAACCTTTTGAGCTTGTGCATTCTGACTTGTGGGGCCTTCCTCGAAAAAATTTATAAATGGAGCATGTTATTTTCTCTTATATATTGATGACTATTCTCGTTACACTAGACTCTATCTTCTCAAAACTAAGGATCAAGTGTTTTCCCTTTTTCTTCAATTTAGAGCAACGATTAAAAAAAAAACAGTTAAATTTGGATATTAAATCTCTTCAATTTGATTGGGGTGGTGAATTTCAATCTCTCTCTCATTATTTGGCATTTAATGGTATTATTCATCGTGTCTCGTGTGCCTACACTTCGCAGCAAAATGGTCGGGTTGAACGTAAAAATTGGCATGTTGTTGATGTTGGTCCCTCTTTATTAGCCCACTCTTCTCTTCCCTTAAATTTTTGGCCATTTGCCTTTCATTTTGTGGTTTATTTAATCAATTGTTTGTCTACACCTGTTTTATCTAATCAATATCCTTATTCTATTTTATACACCAAGCAACCTGACTATAATTTATTACGTGTCTTTGGTTGCTCGTGCTTTCTTTTTCTTCGCCCTTATAATCGCCACAAGCTTCAATTTCAGTCCACTGAGTGTGTTTTCCTTGGATATAGCTCTAAGCACAAAGGATATTTGTGTTTTGATTATAAATCTAGGCATCTTTATGTGTCTTGGCATGTAGTTTTTGACGAACACAATTTCCATTTGAAAAGCTTGCTATTGACCCTTAACCCATAAAAACATGTTTTCAAGATCACTCCACTGCCTTTTCCTTAATTCACTTTTCTGCCCAACGGTCACCACCCTTTTCACCATCCATTTACCCTTCATTTAACCCCAACCACGTGAATATGTCTCCCATCGTACAACCCTCTCATCAAACACCTGTCCCTCACTTTTCAGCCCAACTGTCCCCTACATTGCCCTCTGACTTATCCGTTTCAGTTATGCCATCACCATCCCCCTTTTTTCCAACCAACACGCATTCTTCCTCTCCCTCCCCATCACCATTCTCTACGACATCTTCTTCATCAACATCCTCTGTTTCCTCCCAGCCCTCTCTTCCTCCATCTCCTTCCTCGACTCCTGCCGTAACCACAACTCCACTAATAAGGGAATTCTATGCTATCTAAAGGGCACGATGCATCTTGGGTTACTTTTGGTTCCATCCTCTGTTACACTTATGAGCTGGGCCAGTTTCCCCGATGATCATAGAAGCACGAGTGCATATTGCACATTCTTGTGGAACAATCTAATCTCATGGCCTTCCTTTAAACAAAAGACGGTCTCCCAGTCTAGTGCTGAGTCTGAGTATAAGGGTCTTGCTAATGTTGCTGCATAGATTATTTGGGTCACAACCATGCTTACTAAACTTGGCTACGCTCTTCCTTCTCCTCCACTTCTACTCTGTGACAATATTAGTGCAACATATATTGCGGCAAATATGGTTCTACACTAGCGAACAAAACATATCAAAATTGACCAACATTTTGTTCGTGAACGCATCCTCCACAAGGAACTTCTTGTCAAATATGTTCCTTCGGAAGACCAAATTGCATATGTTCTCACTAAACCATTGTCCACCGATCGTTTTCAAGCTCTTCAAACCAAGCTCACTGTGTACTCAAGCCCAATTCAATTGCGGGGGGATGTTAAATAGTTAGATTAAGGGTCTTTAATTTAGTTTTGTTTATTGCTTTACTAAAATGTATTTTTCTGGTTTATCTAAAATGTGTTGTGTTGGCCTTAGTTGCTTTTCCTTTGGGCTGTCACGTGGCTTGTAAAGGGATGTTTATATACTAGTCTCTTTTGGCCTTTTCAATATAGAGAATATTTTCAGTAGTTGTCTTTTCTCCAGTTTTCTCTCTTCTTGGGTTATGTACCCATTTTCAATATATAGGTCATTTGTGTCATATAACCAAACAACCTAAATTTTCAGGTTGGTCCAAAAAGCCTCTAATCCAACCCAACCCAACATGTGTACAATCCTAGCTAGAATGATGTCCCAAAGAAGCTAAAAGGATGTCCACTGTTGGAAGTCACTCCTTCAGCCTCAAAAATCCCAATAGACTCCATTTTCAAGTACACACCATTTAATGTTTTGCAGTTTTAGAAAACACCCTTCCCATTCTCCTGATAGTTTTCTCATGATTTTTTTTTTTACTTATGACCTATTTGGATCATCGATATTGTTTCATGGGTATGAATATTAAATATCGGATATTTAAATATCATGAGCTTTAAAAAGTGAAAATTAGTGAAACAAACCCTGATATTAAATTTCTGTCTGAAAACTCATGAAACAATATCGATGATCCAAACCCTGGTATGAAATTACAAATAGGTCCTTAGTGGTTTCTTTTCCTAATTTGAGATTTCAAAGTATCACATTCAAATCCCTTTATCTCACGACGTGTAATCTTTGATTAGATTTTAGATTATTCAATGAATTATAATCTTGATTTACTTTATTTTATTTTGAATGTGTAATCTTCATCTCTCCCTCCCTAATTATGTTGAATGTGATTTTCCCTTATGATTCGTTTCTTTAAAAAATCCAAAAATCAACTCTTCAAATAAAAAAAGTCCAAAATCAAGCGTTGTAGTAACTATTTAACGTTAGGCGCAATTATGTCAAAAATAAATCTCCATATTCTTCAAAAAGAAAATTAGTTGGCCATTTTACAAAATTGTTTTCCTTTTTTTTTTGTTATTGTTTTCGCTAACCCGAAAAAATGTGCTAATAGCAAGAACGGCCAAATTTAAATGTGCGTTTTGAAAAAAGTCCATAGAATGTTTTTTTGAAAAATGACAAAACAATTTTTTTTTATTTTTAAATTAAATTATTAAATGTCGAAAGTACTCTTTACCACAAATTTGAATCCAAGATACTAAAATTATCCTATAATATTTTCAAATCTAGAATTCAAGTTGCAACAAACAAATCTTGTACAAAATTGACTAGTTATGTATTTGAGCATAACTAAAAATAACTTGAGCATTCAATAAATTATTTAATATAAAATTAATATTCGTAGAATAGCCATTAACTAATTATTCCAAAACCCATTATATAAAATAAATATAAAATAAATATAAGAAATTTCAGTATCAATATATAAAAAGAGAAAAAAAATAAAGAAAAGAATAGTATAGAATTGAATCAATTAATGAGTAAATAACTAAAAAAACCAAAAATCAGAAAAATAATAAGAATTTCAAATGTCATTTAATTTTTTTTTTTAAAAAAATTGACTGTCTAATTGAGATTAACACATTAATTTTTGATACACATCCATTTGATAAATAGATCAAAATTTTCTATCACTATATTCTATTAATCGTTATATTAATTATTATGTTCTACAATAGAACAATTTCAATATTCAATACTTATTTGAAATTAGATTCTATATTCATATTAATTAGGAATAGCTAAGATCCAAAATACATCATCTTTAAAATTCTAACTAAATAATAAATCAACATAACTAGAAGGATAATTTAATACATATTTTTAGATTGATAAATACCAAATCACTTCAAAATAGAATTACACCTAAAAAGAATCTAAGTAATAACTCACAAACAATATCTCAAAAACAAAGCTAACTTAAAAAGTTATAAAATCTAAAAAAAATAATTACACATTAATGGATGGAAACTAGAAAAGTCTTATGTGTTAATTCCTAGCCAAATTTGCATGAATCATAAAAAATATTTAATTATAATAACTCAATATTTAGGCATTGCATAAACAAATACCTTGTTGATCGACTGAAAAAGTGTGGGCTTTTAGAATAAAACTTTTGAATAAAAAAAGTCTCCAATCTAGTGCAAGTGTACACTGTCAAACAAGTAGTAAATGAAATATTTCAAAGTATCGATCTCATAGGGAACGGATACCACCAATTCCAAAATGAAAGCAAAGATGTTCACACAAAGCAACATCGATAACCAATATTAAATAATTGAGAAGATTGTGACTGTACTAAAAATCAAATGATAAAAAGATAGAATTCAAACATGATTTACTCTTTAGAAAAGAATTTTGACCTAAAATGCAATTGCAATCTTTACTCAAACACCAAGTAGTGTAAATCAGGTTCAACTTCTATTCGATTTTAATGGAAAAACCTTTAGAAGCCTAAGTGATTAAACCATATGTCTACGGCTAATATGAACTTAGTTTAATGAGAACACAACCCTTGGTCTTGGAGGTTTTGCCCTATGTCTGGAGTAAAAAACAAGTGCTTATGTCTAAGTTTCTTTCTTTTATTGCTTTGTATGAACACATAATCTCATTTAACCCTCTCAGTATTAAAAAATATACTTTCAAAAATCAAATATATCATAAATGTATAAAATAATTACCTTAAACGAAAATCTAATATTAAGAAAGTATAAATTTAAAATGGAGAATTAAATATAGAGATGATACTAAATGAGAGTAAAATCGTAAAAAAAATGGCAGAAGAAACTCCAATCAAGCTGAAAGTTTTCATAAAAATTGATATTTATAAAATATAGTTTTTGAAATAGTCTATTTGACATCATTTCTGTTTAATGTTTGGTTCCGTTATAACATTATGAACGCAGTTATGAAGGGAAGATACATGGGCCAATTGAAGTGGCCCATATTTAGGTCCCATGGCTTTTTAATGGGCCTTTTTGGACATCTTAACACCGGCACAAGATTTGGGCCGGCATGATAGGCCCAATATTTTAAGAAAATATGTGCTCACATTATGTGGAAAAATCATTTATATATAATAGTTATTAATTGATGAAAATTTTCTGTTTTTATTCATAACAAATGTCCAATTCTCAATCAAATGACCAACTTGAGTTTATTATTTGAAGCATTATACTCGAAAAGTAGAGGGATAAAATTTTGCATTCTAACTTTTATATATATAATATAATCTTTCAATTCTAAAAATTTGAGGGAAGACCAGAAGAAAGTTACAAAATCTTAAGTATTTTATATATACTTTTTGAATTATGACAAAGTTAGAGGTTTGGATTCTCGCTCTCATATTGTGAACTAAAAAAATCACTCAAATGGATTATATATGTATTCTCTTTTATATTTATATAAATTATTATAAATAATCTAATTTATATACATACGTCAACATGAGTGTAGCTAAACAATTAAAATATATACTCGTTCCTTTAAGGTTGAAGATTTAACCATTGAAAGAGGAGTGAACATAAAAAGTTAAAGGTTATATTTTCTTTTTTAATGTTATGAATAGAAAAAATAACATTGTAGTACTCATATTTTTTGTTTGAAATTTTTTATAAATGAGTTTGAATTAGCAAAATGCAACCAACTATAAGCCAATATCGATTTTTTGTTGGATTTTATAGTAAAATTTTGTGAAATAAAATGTTGGTTTGAAACATCAAAATGAATTGATGTTTCATTTATGTTGTTGTTACTTGACTTGGAATTCAAAAGTTTCAAAATGGTTTGAAACATCAAAATGTGTTGATGTTTCTTTTTACAAATTTAACTTAAAAGTTAAATTTGTGAGTTATGTTTGAATTTTTACAAGTAACTACACGTACAATTGAGTTACTTTTGATGTATGATTCATATTGTTTATATTAATGTTATTTTTGGAGAGTTACTAAGTTGCTAGCCTATAAATAACAACTTGTTTCTTCATTTGGAGCATCTCATTCCATTTTGAAGTATCTCATTCCAATTGAAGAGTTCTTCTATTTTCTCTTTCTTCTCTTTAATCTTAAGTCAAGTTGAGAGCAAGTATCCAAGAGTTCTGCTAGATCTGGGTAGTTCGAGGTTGCTATTCTACTGGAGGTAGTTGTTGTATCCTGTTGAAACAATCACTATAGTTTGCTTGCAACTCGTGCAAAGCGAATAATTGTCTTCAGGACAGCGCTTTGTAAGCGTGCATTGACTACTTATTATTTTTTGTTCTTGAGTTTTGAAATTGTTGTTACATTCATTGTTTGTACTATTGTTTACACTGTAATTATTTGTTGCCAGTTAAGTTGTAATCAAATTTACTAGTGTTACTAAGTTCTTATACACAATGTATTATTTCCAACAATCTAAAGATAATTACCTGAACTGATGGCTGCAAACTTATCCACTAATGGTACTGTTCAAAAGGTAGCAACAAAAGATGATCTTTTATCTCACCACGTTGAACCTTACTCACATCTTGAAGAAAGAATGCCCAATTACCCCACCAGAAGCTATCACTCCTAAAACTGAAGCAACCAAGAAAGCATGGATGCATTCAGATTTCTTATGCCGCAATTATATACTTAGTGGTCTTTACAACACCTTGTATAATGTCTAGTGCAATGCCTATAATACTTCAAGGCAATTGTGGGAGGCATTAGACAAGAAATGTAAGCTAGAAGATGCTAGTACTAAGAAATTCCTTGTAGGAAAATTCTTAGATTATAAGATGATTGATGCCAAGTTGGTAGTCAATCAGATGGAAGAATTATAAATTATCATTAGTGATTTGCAAAGTGAAAAATTGAACATCAGTGAACCATTCCAATTTGCTGTTGTGATTGAGAAGTTGCCTCCTTCCTGGAAGAACTTCAAATGTTATCTCAAATACAAGCAAAAAGAATTGTACATGGAGAATCTTACTGTTAAACTCCGCATGGAAGAGGATAATAGAAAATGTGACAAAGCTCCGCTAGAAGTTGAAGCCAAAGCTCATGTTGTTGAAGCTTCAAGGCGTGAACCCAAGAAGCAACAATCCAAGAAGAAAAATGTGAATCTTGGACCAAGGAATGATGTTAACAAGCGCATTCGTGGAAACTGTTGGGTTTGTGGTAAGAGTGGCCATATGGCTGCAACTTGTCGTCACAAAAAGGGACAAAGCTCAAACCATCATGCCAATGTTGTGGAAAATGATGATCTAGTTGCTGTCATTTCTGAGGTAAATATGGCTTTTGACACCAAAAGTTGGTGGATTGATACTGGTGCTACTAGACACATTTGTAAGGACAAGTCATTATTCACCTCATATGAAAAGCTAGATGGTAGCGATAAGCTATACATGGGAAATGCTTCAACTACCTCTGTGGAAGGCAATGGGAAGATCTTGCTGAAATAGACTTCCAGAAAGATACTTATCCTAAATGATGTGTGGCATGTGCCAGAAATTCGAAAGAATCTAGTATCAGGAACTCTACTTAATAAGTATGAGTTCAAGCTTGTATTTGAGTTAGATAAATTTATTCTGACAAAAGGGGGTATGTACGTGGGAAAAAAGGCTATCTGAATGATGACATGTTCAAACTGAATGTATTGGCACAAATGCCCAAGAATAATAATAATAACTCTTCTGCTTATATTGTTGAGTTGTGTGATGTATGACATTCTAGGTTGGAGCATGTCAATTATCATTCTTTACATAGAATGGTAAATTTAGGACTATTGCCTAATTTTAACATTGATAATAGACACAAATGCGAAGTTTGTGTTGAATCATAGTTTGCTAGAAAGTCATTTTCATTTGTGAAAAGAAGTAATGAGGTTCTTGATTTAATCCACAGTGATGTATGTGACATGAAAAGTACCCCTATAAGAGGCGATAAGAAGTATTTTGTCACATTCATTGATGATTGTAGTAAATATTGATATGTATACTTATTACATAGTATAGATGAAACCTTATATGTTTTTAAAGCATATAAGGCAGAAGTTGAAAATTAACTTGAGAAGAAAGTAAAGGTGCTTAGATCAGATAGAGGTGGTTGATCGGATGTACACGCAAGCACACGTGATCGAAGTAATATAAAATGGTATGTGAGTACTAAGTATCGAATCCCAAGGGAACGGTGTAACAAAAATATTGTAAAGCAAGTATAAGAAAATTGCAACTTGAAAACTAAAATTGCAAAGATAAGGTTGGGTTGGTGTGTTAAAAAAAATTGCATAATCTAATTGTAGAATCAAGAAATGACAATATTGGAATAAAGAAAAATTGCAGAATTAAATTGCAGAATCTAATTGCAGAATCGAGAAATGGCAATAATGGAAATAAAGAAAAATTGCAGAATTGAATTGCAGAATTTAGAATTGACAATATTGTATAGAAAATTAGATAAGCTTAGTAAATGAAATTGCAAAGGAAATTTTAGAATAAGATGGGGCTCAAGAGTGTCGTTGCCCTAAGTTGTAATTGCAAGCCAAAATTACAATTCCAACCTACTCCACACTCAATTGTAAACCAAAACTGCATCTCCTATTCACCTTGAATTTAGGTTTTTAGGAGGCTAAGTGAGTGACTTATATGTCTATAGTCCCTCTATCTTAGATAATTCGACTCAACAATTTTATGGGCTTTGGAGTCCTTAATCCCTATGTCTAGGGTAAAGATTGACTTATGTCTAAGCTCTTTCTCCATTACTTGTGTGAAATCCGTTGCTCTCTAACCCTGTCGGTATTAGATCTAAGCTTGAGTTGCTACCCTAGTTGATCAACCTAGGATCTCAACAGAAATTTGTTCAACACAAGCAAACAATTGAGATGTAGGCTTGGTTTTTATTGAAATTTTGGCTACAATTACTTCTTAGGGAATTCACATCCTTGAACCCCCTAAGAAGTTTAGCTCAAATTGAAAGTAAAAATTTTAGAACTAATTTTTGAAAAATTCATATTAGAAACTTAAGTAAATTACTAATAAAAAAATGGAACTAATTGAATTAATGCAAAATTTCTATCCTAAACAGCTTGCATCTATGAACAATTAAGATAATAGTTTTTTGATGCAAATCTGGGCAAATAAAAAAAACAAGACTTCGAAGAATTTTCAAATTGAAAATAAACAGAAGGCAGCCATAGAAATTAGTTCTCACTTCCTTCTACCTTCAGCTTCCACTATAAGTCTACAAATAAATATTGAAACTTTTATAAGACACAAGACAGAATTAAACTAAAACAGAATTGATTCAATATTTGTTCAATTAATCCTTACTCCATCCCAATCGACTCACTCTCTTGTTATTTCTAGGAGGCGATTAGTCTTGCCAATCCAAGTACACGTGAATCAGATTGGGTGAACTGAAGTGACAGCATAAATTGAACAACTTGCACAGAAATACGAAGATTGAGCAAGATGAATCCACGAAAACTCAAAACCGAGCTGGAATTAAACAAAAACTGAGTGCAAAACAGAATTCAAATGAGCTACAAGATTCGACTACTCTTGGTAATATAAAAAGAAAATGCAGAAAAGTAAAACAAAAACTGAAGTTATCGACAAAAACAGAGTAAAAAATGCTGCAGAAAACAGAGGAAGAAAACCACGAAAATTAACTCCAAAACGTCTCCAAAACGAATTCCTTAGCTCCTCCTCTTCTTCCCCCTTTATAGGCCTTCATTAGGGTTGAAGAATGCCCAAATTTCGTGCTCAAAATTCCCCAAATCATGCTGTAATTGAAGATTTTCAGAATGGGTTAAATGCAGATTTTTTTTCCTTTTTTGAACTTTTCTACTACTCCAGATTGCAGAATCACGATTTTGCAATTTCTACATTCCCTGCTCCATAAACAATTACAGAATTACGAATTTGCAATTTGATTTTGCAATTTCCACATTCCTTGCAAACAAACTTAATTTTTTTTAGAATCTTATCTAATTGCCTTCATTCTTATTCCTTTCTTATTTTCAAACAACTTTCAACTATTTTCAAATAATCTTAAGACAAAACAAGAATATTTTAAGTAATTATGAGTTAAATAAGCCTTAATTCTAAGACTTATCAGTGGTGAATATGAATCATCATCACTTTATGAATTATGTGAAGTTAATGGTATAATCCATCAAACTACAGGATACACCACAACAAAATGATGTAGCTGAAAGAAAGAACTGAACTTTAAAGGACATGGTTAATTACATGTTAAATAGTTTAAGTTTACCCCATAATTTGTTTGGGGGGGGGGGGGGGGGGGGGGGGGGGCTTTGCTTACAGCAAATTTTATTTTAAACAAAATTTCACATAAGAAGATTGATAAGTCGTCTTATAAAGTGTGGAATAGAAAATTATCATCATATAAAATGTTGAAAGTGTGGGTGTTTGGCAAAGGTACATGTTTCTTTACCAAAAAGGACCAAACTGGGACCTAAGATAATTGATTGTGTTTTTATAGGTTATGCAATGCATAGTGCTTCTTATAGATTCCTGATAGTTAAATCATAAATACCAGATATTAACAATAATACTATTATGGAATTTATTAAAGCTGAATTCTTCGAAGATATATTTCCTTTGAAAGAGGAAAGACACAGAAGTAGTGGTGTCAAAAAGAATTATGAGGCTTATAGATTCCTGATAGTTAAATCATAAATACCAGATATTAACAATAATACTATTATGGAATTTATTAAAGCTGAATTCTTCGAAGATATATTTCCTTTGAAAGAGGAAAGACACAGAAGTAGTGGTGTCAAAAAGAATTATGAGGCTAGCTCTTCGAAAGGTCAAGATGTTCAGAAAATTGAGTCTGAACCTAAAAAAAGCAAAAAAGCTAAGAAAGATACTTTTATGTGGACCTGATTTCATAATTTATATGATTGAAGGTGAGCCTCAAAATTTTTAAGAAGCTGTGTATATCCGGATGCACCTTATTGGAAGGAAGATATCAATAGTGAGATAGAATCCATTTTGCAGAACAATACTTGGGTATTGGTTGATTTACCTCCTAGAAGTAAACCAATTGGTAGTAAATGAATTTTTAAAAGAAAGCTGATGGCTAATGGCTGATGGCATTATTGATAAATACAAAGCTCGTTTAGTAGCTAAAGACTTTCGTCAAAAAGAATGGTGAGATTTCTATGATACCTATTCTCCAGTGACGAGGATTACATCTATAAGAATGTTAATTGCAGTAGCAACTTTACAAAATTTGGAAATACACCAAATGGATGTAAAAACTGCATTTTTAAATGAAGATTTAGATGAATAAATATATATATATGAAACAACCTGAAGGATTTGTTGTAAAGGAACTTGAAGATAAAGTTTGCAAATTGATTAAGTCTCTTTATGGGTTGAAACAAGCACCCAAACAATGGCATAAAAAGTTTGATCACACTATGTTATCAAATAGATTCAAGATAAATGAGTGTGATAAATGTGTATATGTTAAAACCATAAATCAACATTGTGTCATTATTTACTTGTATGTGGATGATATGTTGATAATGAGCACAAATAGAAGTGTCATTGATTCCACTAAAAAGATGTTAAAATCCAACTTTGATATGAAAGACTTCGGTCTTGTTGATGTTATACTTGGAATCTGTATAACAAGAAATTCAAATGGCTACGTACTTTCTCAATCTCACTATATAGAGAAAGTATTGAGAAAATTTGATCAATTTGAGAGTAAACCAGTTATGACACCATTTGATCCAAATTTTAAGTTAAAAAAAAACAATGATGAAGGTGTCTTCTTTGGAATACTCTAGAGTTGTTGGTAGCTTAATGTACATAATAAATTGTACAAGACCTGATATTGTTTATTTAGTAGGAAGGTTAGCAAGATACACCAGCAATCCTGGGCATGATCATTGGAATGCTTTAGTCAAAGGGCTAAGGTACTTGAAGTACACTCTAGACTATGGATTGCATTATATGATACATGTACTGGAAGGATTTAGTTATGCTAATTGGATTTCTGATAGCATAAAGACTAAATCAACCAATGGATATATATTTACCTTAAGTGGAGTAGCTGTATGATGAATATTTTCAAAACAAACGTGTATAGCGCGTTCTACTATGGAATCATAGTTTATAGCTCTTGATAAAGCTGGAGAAGAAGCTTAATGGCTTAGAAACTTTCTTGAAGATATTCCATTATGGCCAAAGCCTATAATCGCAATATATATTTATTGTGACAGTTTGGCGGCCTCTATGAAGGCCAAGAATAATGTTTATAATTGGAACTTGCGACATATAAGACATAAACATAATTCGATAAGGCAATTGCTTTCTAATGGAATTGTTTTCATTGATTATGTGAAATCAAAAGAGAATATTGCAGATCATTTAACGAAAGGATTGTAAAAAGAGCAAGTAACATATACATCAAGGGAAATGAGGCTAAAGCATATGAAATGAATTATCTGATGGTAACCTAACCTAGTTGACTGGAGATCCCAAGATCTAGGTTCAATAGGCAAACTGGTTGGATAATTTATAGTTGACATACTAAGAAATTTATAGTTTCTTCCCATTTCTATGATGTTGTAGAGTGTGTGATCTGTTGATGCTAAGGTCATGTTGATATCTTGTTTACAAGAGGAGTAATGACAAAATACTATTAATCAATATCACCTATGTGAGAGTAGAAGTGAGGTCGCTTCTATGATGACTTTTAAAGTGGCTTATGTTCTCTAAAGCTCTCATGAATTCAGGATTTTGTCCAAGACCAAAATGGACACAAACGTATAGAACTCAAAGATACAAGATAAGTTATGTGTGATGTCTATTGTTTAATTTACCAATAAGAAAAATGGTTCCAGAGCTAGTCTCATTATTTCTTCGGTAAGTTCGATGAATATTCACTAAGGAAGGTTCAAGTTCAGAAGACATGTATCCTGATGCATAGCTTGTTTGTTTGCTCTTAACGATTTTGTTTTGTTTTTCAAACTTTCTTTCATGTGGGGGATTGTTAGTAAAATTTGTGAAAGAAAGTGTTGGTATGAAACATAAAAAAATGAATTGATGTTTCATTTATGTTGTTGTTACTTGACTTGAATCTCAAAAGTTTCAAAATGGTTTGAAACATCAAAATGTGTTGATGTTTCTTTTACAAATTTAATCTCAAAAGTTAAATTTGTTGAGTTATGTTTGAATTTTTACACGTAACTACACAATTGAGTTACTTTTGATGTATGTTTCATATTGTTTATATTAATTTTATTTTTGGAGAGTTACTAAAGTTGCTAGCTTATAAATAGCAACTTGTTTCTTCATTTGGAGTATCTCATTCCAATTGAAGAGTTATTCTCTCATCTCTTTCTTCTCTTTAATCTTGAGTCAAGTTGAGAGCAAGTATCCAAGAGTTCTGCCATATCCAAGTAGTTCAAGGTTGTTGTTCTATCGGAGTTAGTCGTTGTATCCTGCTAAGACGATCGTTGTAGTCTGCTTGCAACCCGTGTAGAGCGAATAATTGTCTTCAGGACAGCGCTTTGTAAGCTTGCCTTGATTACTTATTATCTTTTGTTCTTGAGTTTGGAAATTATTGTTACATGCAGTATCTGTACTATTGTTTACACTGTAATTGTTTGTTCCCAGTTAAGTTGCAATAAAATTTGCTAGTGTTACTTATACATAACGTATTATTTCCAACAAACTTTACCACCAACCACTTGAAAAGTGTATGATTTGAGTTCTGACTACATATACAAATTCAAATTTTAGAATTCAATTCTAGCATGAATATAAATGTTAAATCATGAAAATTTGAAGAAAACCCAACAAGTGGAAATCAATATTAATTGGAGAGGAAATGACTTCACAGGAGTTTGAACATAGGACCTCCTGCTCTAATACCATGTTAAATCACCAATCAACCCAAACGCTTAAGCTGATGGGTTATGGTAAATTTAATCATATCAACACTCTAACAATAAATATAGCTTCAAAGAAAAGAAAACATCAATACCACCCCAAATAGGTTTTAAATGTCGATAGACTCCAGACTATTTACAAAATGCTACTGATATGGCAGACAATAAATGAAAGAGTATCTACATCTAAAAAAATGAAACAAAAAAATTACTAGAGAAAGCACGTCAATGATACAAATTTGAATTTAGCAAGTTAATAAGATCAAGGCACCAAAAATTGACACTTCGAGAATAAACCCAGCTAAAGAATCAAAAGCATTTGATCATTACTAATCAACCCACCCCGAATTTCAGAAAGAACGTAACCCATAGTGCAAACCTTTTGAAACCTTAGGGACCAAATAGATACCAACTCCAAACTTCAAGGACTAAAAATGTATTTTGCCTTAAATTATATGAAATAGATTGACTATTTTTTTAAAAAAAATACTATCTTACATATGCTCTCTATGTAATTAACTCGTTATTTCTCTTGGCTCTACTATGTTGGTCTTATTAACTATATGTATATACTCTTAGGTTAAATTAAAAATTTGGTCCCTATGGTTTGATAAAACCCTTATAAGTCCCTACTTATAAGGGTTTTATCAAACCATAGAGACTATTTGTGAGGTTTTATCAAACCATAAGGATAGAAATTTTAACTGTTAAAACTATTGGAACTAAATTCTAACTTTCTCAAACCATAGGGACTAAATTTATAATCTAACCAACTATATGTACATAGAGATGACAGAAGTATATACCCTTATCTATATGCAAGTGATTGATAGAGTTATTGTTTGTACATGCCCATGTAGACATCTTCTATATATTGGTGCATAAGATATGTGTGTTTGTATATACACATATAGATATATATTGTTGTATTTATTATGTGTTTGCACACATTACTTCTACGCTTCCATGTATGTGTTGTTATATACACATAAGTACTAATTGGTTTTGTACGAAAAAATTTGTATCGATAGTTGAGTAGAAGTTTCTTCGAGTATAATTTTGTTATAAATAACATAAAATAAGTGAAAGTTATTGATATCTTAAATTAAAGTGAAATGTGGATAAATTCGAAAATTAAGGGGAATCCAATTGATTTAAAATCCACAAATCTTGAAGAAGGTTAGCTAAATTAGGTGAGAGATAAATGGTTGAGATTTTTTTAAAAGAAAATCTACTTACAGTTGAGGGCTAATTGTGAATCTAAGTATATACCCAGGATAAAAATGGAATAAAAAACTATTAACTCTCCTCCCTAAAAAACGCTAGCCATAATTCAAATATGACAACTTTTTAGTCATTTTTCATTCCAATTATTATTTTTTTTAGCTACAAGCCACAATTTTCCTTTGCGGAGCCATGCAAGAAAGGAAGATGGACCCGACCCAATCAATATCTTGGAGTTGTATGGGCCTTTTGAGAAGCCTCTTCTTGTTCATACTCCATACAGATACGAGAAAAATTCTAGTATTATCGTAGTATAGAAAATTTTTCATACTATCTCCATTGATTGTTTGCCACGTCAGTATCATTTTGAAAATTATGTGAGATCTACCAAAAATTATATGTGATCCACTAGCATTTAAAAATCATTTCTAAACCCAAGAATATAGTGTGAACAAAGGGAGTATGATACTCCCTTAGTACTAGAAATTTTTATTTTCAGATTCTTATGCTAGAAAAACCAAATTCCAATGGAGAGAGAATTAGATTTTTTTTTTTTAGTTCAATTGTGTTTGTTAGTTGAAAGGTCAAAATTAGGCATTTTTAATTTTTTTTTTTCTCTTTTAAAATCAGAAAAGTGGGTGGAATTGGCAATGGAAATTACTTGGATGGAGCTGAATATAATCAAAGGAACTTATTTTTCTTGTGATGTATTATTAGCTTATTTATATTTATATACTTAAATACGTCTAATCAATCTTTTTAAACATATTTGAGAATAATTTTTTAATAAAGTATTTTTTTAACACGAGGAATTAAATATCAGTGCTTTTATGAAGGAATTTTTTTTTTAATAATAAATTATTTTAATATTTAATTTCACACTTTAAAAGTAATTTTCAACGATTTTAAGAAAAAGATTTTAGAATCATCAATCTTTTTAAGCATGTTTGAGAGTAATTTTTTAATAAAGTATTTTAACACGAGGAATTAAATATCAGTGCTTTTATGGAAGAAAAGAAATGTCTAATAATAAATCATTTTAATATTTAACTTCACACTTTAAAACTGATTTTCATTGATTTTAAGAAAAAGATTTTAGAATCGCCACAATACTAAGAGGTACCTCCCAAATACTAGTTGTTTTATTAAAATGATTTCTTAAAATAATTTTAGACTTTTTTTCAAAATCACTCCTAGACTATTAAACAACACCTAATTATTTTAAAATGAAATTGATTTTTGAAGATAGAAAAAGTAATTTAGGACATTCCAAAATCACACTCGAATATACCCTTAATCTACTAATAACGAATTATATTGAAAACTAAAAGAGAACTCTTTAGGTCGAAATTAAGATTCGAATATTCGGCCTCACATTTACCACGTTATATTACAAATTGTTTTATTAAAATAAATCCCATGGATGAGTAGAATACTTTTTTTTTTTGGTTGAGTTTTCCCTTTCTCTGGCTTGAGCAGTTGGAGTTGGAGAATGAAACCACATCTGAGGTTTCAACCACCAAAAGCCTTCTTCAAGTTGGAGAGCCAATATTGGTAATTAATAATTGACAACCGGTAAATACAACCATTTCAAAGTTTTTTTTTAAAAAAAAAAAAAAAAGGAATAACCACAACAACTACTATTTGGGATTATATTTGTTGTGTACTTTAGTCAGACTTGTTGGAAATAAAAATTCGTTATGTATAAAAACTGAGTAACACTAGTAAATTTGATTACAACAACTGGCAACAAATAATTACAGTGTAAATAATAGTACAGACACTGTATGTAACAACAATTTCAAAACTCAAGAACAAAAGATAATAAGTAGTGGAGACGTGCTTACAAAGCACTGTCCTGAAGACAATTATTCGCTCTGCACGGGTTGCAAGCATGCTACAACGATCGTCTCAGCATGATACAATGACTAACTCCTTTAGAACAGCAACCTTGAACTACTCGGATCTGGTAGAACTCTTGGATACTTGCTCTTAACTTGACTCGATATTAACGAGAAGAAAGAGAGGAGAGAATAACTCTTCAATTGGAAGGAGATATTCCAAAATGGAATGAGATACTTCAAATGAAGAAACAAGTTGCTATTTATAGGCTAGCAACTTAGCAACTTTCCAAAAATAAAATTAATATAAACAATATGAAATATACATAAAAAGTAATTCAATTGTGTAGTTACTTGTAAAAATTCAAACATAACTCACAAATTTAACTTTTAAGTTAAATTTGTAAAAGAAACATCAACACATCTTGATGTTTCAAACAATTTTGAAACCTTTGAATTTCAAGTCAAGTAACAACAATATAAATGAAACATCAAATCATTTTTGATGTTTCAAATGAACACCTTCTTTTACAAAATTTTACTATAAAATCCAATAAATATATATATATATATATATATATATATGTTTTCTTTCCTATTATTTCAAACAAGGAGATCCTTTTAAGCATTGAGTCACATCTAATCTTGAAGTTTTTAATTTTATGATATTTAATTTTTAAAGTCGAAGAAATTGATAAATTTCTTTAGTTGAGTTGTTATCTCTAGAGCTTTGAATGAATAAATCCTTGATGTTAAATTTTTATGCCATAATTAATGTTAGATTGTACGAAATTCATCAACATGGTTGGTTGTTTTATTTTATAATTTAAATTAAAACTTTAGTTCAACTCAATGAAAATATAATAATCAAAATGTTATAATAGTATATATATATTACAAATATTTGTTAATTTAAATTCATAGTGGTAATCTATTTATGACATTAAAACCTTATGAAATATTACTATCAACCAAATGTAATAGAATTAAACAGTTGACTTGTGAGATTAGTAAAATGTCATGAGAGTCCTAATATATTAGGGATATAAAAAAAGTCTAAATACACTATGTATTCTAGATTAAATTTCAAATTTAATCAATGAACTTTTGCAGTCGTGTCTTTTCAAATCCAAAACTTAATATATTTCAATTATTTCACTAAACTTCTAATAAATTTCTATCAACAATATCATTGCTTAAATGTGAAAGTGATAAATTAATTGCTAAAGTGAGTATAGCTCAGTTGTAACTAACATATACTTCTCTATTTTATTTGAGGTCGGAAGTTCAAATTAATCTTCAATATTCCACATGTCTTGTACTAAAAAAAGGAGATAAATTAACTAGACCAATGTTTCACACACTATGGCACAAATATAAAATAAAAATAAATAGGGCAAAAAAAAATCAATTTGGTTGGTAGAGGTACATTTTACATTAATTTTGTTTGTCTTTAAACCTTTATTTTATCTGGTTAATTTACTTTATTCATGTCAAATCATCACCGATTCATTAAATCTTCGAAATTAACAATCAAAACTTGATAAAATTAAAATCAAAGGTTCACATTCCAAGATAAAACAAACAAAAGCATCCAAAGACCAAATCTACAATATATATTAAAATTTAACCTTTTTGATATACCATTCGGTTTATTTGACACCACAAACATTTAAAATTCAAATTAGTGGCAGGTAAAGTTTTCAACCACATTATTTGTGCCTACGTGTCAGCCAAATATGCATCCGACGTGGCTCTACAATTCCACTGTAGCTCAAAATGGTGACACGTGTCGCTTTTTGATAGACATATAGAAAAAAAAAGGTAAAGTTATAATTTGTCTAGAACCGTCATGAGATGGTTCGATTAATCGTATGGCGGTGGCCCAAAATTCCCTGGTCTGTTTGGCCGTCGTTTTCTAAAAATAAAAAATAAATATACTTTATTTTATTTTACATTATTGGATTTTATTGTTTTGTTTATCGCCTGCCTTTTCGTAATCGATCCACTCGTCGCCACTTGTCTTCAACGGTCAAAGTGGCGCTCAAAACTCAATAGAAACGTCGATGTCGGTCGCTAAATTATAAATTTGGTCCGAAAGTTAAATTTTTAATTTCATTTTTTTAAATATAATTAGTCTCCATATAATTTTAAAATTTTGAATTTGTTGGATAAAATTTCATAAATAGTTTCTATAGTTTCACAAAAATCTGACTAGATTCTAATTTCTTTAAAATTATAGAGATCAAATTTATAATTTAACCCCAATTTATCATTAGAAATTACAAGTTTAGTCCATTAATTTTAAGATGATATATTTAATAGGTCTCTAAATTTTAATTCTGTACTTTCAATTTTGTATCTAATAGATTTCTACATTTTAAAAAATCTATGAACCTATTAGATACAAAATTAAATTTTTTGTCTTATAAAATTATGACCTTTTAATTTTATGTCTAATAAGTATGTGAATTTTTTTAAAAATGTTGAATATGACAAAGACCTATTAACACAAAATTGAAACTTCAAGTATGTATATGCATATGTATGTATGGGTGTGTATATATAGAGTTCAACAACATATGAGGATGAGGGGATTCGAATCTCTTACCTTATGTTAAGAGTCTATGTTTTAACCAATTGAACTATGCTTTTAAACTTAAAAAATCTATTTGATATAAAATGAAAAGTTCATAAACATATTAAACACAACTATGAAAGTTCAAAGACTAAACTTGTAATTTAATCTTTATAATATTTAGATGAAATTTATATAGATTAAATTATAAGTTTAGGCTTAATTTTAATAGTTATCTCTACTTTTAATTAATAAAGTTTGAATAATTTTAGCTAAACTTTTAAATTTTCATTTTTTATTGCACGCAATAGGATTCTATTATTCATGGACTTATACTAATTAGACCATCGATTTTTTTTTTAAGTTCAACGATACTTAATAACAATATCTTATCATTTTAAGTATGACTAAATTAATTGAGGTATTATACATATATTTTAAAGATAAGATATTCAAAGTTTTAATGTGCTTTATTGAACTAAAAGAAAGGATAATAACCCTACTTTGATGGAAAGCAAACACTCAAAATGTTAAAAGGGCAAAAAGAGTCCTCTTTTTTGGGTCTTTTTTATTTGGCTTCTTTTTTCTACAAAAGGAAAAGTTGGAATCTTGTGCATAAAGTGGCAGATGGTGCAAGTCGGCACAGTCACAATCACAACTACCCACCATTCATACACCAAATACACTATTTATATATATACCAAATCAGTTTTTAGAGATAGTGGTTTGCGGGGCTCTCCTTTCTCTCTCTTGTTAGGAAGAAAGGTTATGAGCAATTAGGGCAACCTCTGTGTTGTGTTTCGGGCAACCGTGGTGTTGTTTGTTGAGGTTCGGGTGACTTAGAGAGTGTTTCTCCGGCGTATTTGGGTCGAAGCGATGGATGAGGATAGTTTTAATAAAGTTATGTCTAAGCTAACGTTAGTAGAAGAAGGGAGTGAGGCTGCAGAAATTGAAGATGATGACATTGATGAAATAGAGAAGAAGCTACATTTTACGTTAGCGTGTAAGGTCCTCACAAACAAATTTATTCGAAGTGAACTTTTCAAAAAGTTTATGCCTCGGATATGGAATATTGAAGAAAATGTAGACATCGAAAAGGTAGGGCGAAACATGTTTATGTGCTATTTTAGAGATGAACAAGACAAGAAGCAGATTGTCAAAAACGGCCCGTGGTTTTTTGACAAAGCCATGATCGTGCTTGAGGAACCACGAGGAAATGGAAGTTTATCGTCACTGGACTTCAGGTATGTGTCATTTTGGGTTTATTTTCACAATCTCCCCTTTGCAGGAAGCACCCGAAGGCTTGCTATGACGCTAGGCAACTTGGTGGGCAGTTTCGAAAGAGTAGAAACCGAGGAGGTAGGACGGCGTTGGCATCAGACACTCCAGGTAAGAGTAAAAGTGGACACCAAAAAACCTCTTCGGCGGGCGGTAAAGGTGAGAAACGGTTCAATGGCAGATGACAAATGGATCCAGGTAACCTATGAGAAGTTGGGGGATTTTTGCTATGGTTGTGGGATAGTTGGACACAGTCTCAAGGACTGTGATGGTTTTAAGGACACTCCAGAAGCTCACTTAGCATTTGGGAGTTGGCTTCGTCATGGGGGACAGATAAGAGAGGAAAAAGAAGTAGGAGACCGGGGTAAAGGCGTTCGCCAGAAGGGTTGGGGAGACTCTAAATCAGGGGAAAATTTAGGGGATAGGGCTGGGCGGATAGACGAAGAAGACGGTCCACCCGAAAAAGAGGAGCACGGGGTTTGCTTTAACTCCCAGCCGCTTACCAGTGTCGATCAGGGGACAAGTCAGGAAGCGGAGAGGGAAGGGAGTGACCGTCCGCTCGCCGGCGAAGCACACGGGGCTCCTCTGTCATCTGGAATCGAAGAGAGTTCCGTCGTTTCGGCCGGAATCGAGGCGATCAGAAGAAGAGAGACCCGAGGAAAGGCGGTGACGGCTGGTGATGTGTCCCTTCAGCAGGTTCAGTGGGTCAGAACGGGTGGAAAAGGCCAGTCGCACGTGTTAGCCAAGAAGGAGAGAAAAATCGGACAGAAGGGGATAGTTTGTCTCTCAAAGGTGGGCCTGAATCCCCAAATTGGGCCTGACTTGAAGGACTTAAAGGAAAAAAAGGATGGCTTAATTGGGATGCAGCCTTTGGGCCTCCCTCCCGAAATTGGGCCCCTTTATGTTCAATTAATTTCTAATCCAAGTAAGGAATCTGTCCAGCCAGATGGGTCTCCTCCTCTTTCTAACCTTTTGCCACCCAAAACTCTTCCCAGCAAACAAAAAGTTTTAGCTCGAGCTGAAAACCCCCCCATTTCTGAAAAAGGCAAAAATCGAAAATCATGGAAACGGCTAGCCCTCAGTGAAAAGGTCTCTAGTTCCAATGAAAGGTTGGTAGAAGTGGCAGGACAAAAGCATGAATTGACACCCACGGTTTTTCCTCCAATTCCAAAGAGGATTTGCTCAGAGGGTAGAACTACTTTAGCTACATCGGCGGAGGTTGGTTGCCAACCTCGCCGGTCGCCATGAAAACCCTGTGTTGGAATGTTCGGGGGTTGGGGAATCCTCGGACATTCCTAAAGCTTCGGCTTCTTGTCGAAGAGGTTAATCCCCAGATAGTCTTTTTATCAGAAACTAAGAGTAGGGGTGAGATTGATAGTCAGTTAAAGATTGCGCTCCAGATGGAAGGATGTTTTAGTGTTCCTTGTAAGGGTCGTAGTGGGGGCCTCTCCCTTTTATGGCATAGCTCGATTAAAGTTGATATTCGCTCTTTCTCTAATGGCCATATTGACTCAGTTATTTCGGGTGATGAGGGTTGTTGGCGTTTCACTGGTTTTTATGGTAATCCAAAAAAGGAGGAAAGAAGCGATTCCTGGAAGCTTCTGGCTCGCCTTAGCACGTTGGGTTCTCTCCCCTGGCTGATAGGGGGTGATTTTAATGAAATTCTGTTCGGTTTTGAGAAGGAGGGTGAGTCTGAAAGAAAGGAAGGGCAAATGAGGGCTTTCAGGGACACCCTGGATAGTTGTAACCTAATCGATTTTGGTTATAACGGTGATTTGTTTACTTGGACCAACAGGAATTTTTCGGGCAACCTCATATGGGAAAGGTTGGATAGATTTCTGGGCAATATTGAGCTACGAGAGTTCCAGGCTGCGGTAAGAGTGGATCACTTAAATTTTCGCCGCTCCGATCACAGACCTGTTTTGGCCTCCTGGGATTCTCTTCCTCAACATTACAAGACTCCTAATAAAAGGCAGAAACTGATCAGGTTTGAGGAGAAATGGGCTAATATGGATGGTAGCAAAGAGGTCATTGATCGTGTTTGGCAGGAATGTCCTGCTCGCAATCAAAGGCAGTTCAAGAGGAAAATTGATTGTTGTCTTCGTAGCCTGAGGGCTTGGGACAAAGAGCTGCTGAATGGTTCTCTGAAAGGGGCTATCGTTAAAAAAGAAGCCACTTTGGCAGCAATTGCAAACGCTAAGGTTGGTGATTGGAGAAGAGATTGGCTTCGGCTCGAGTGTGAACTTGAAGACCTGCTTGTAGAAGAGGAGAAACATTGGAAGATCAGATCTCGCGAAGATTGGTTGAAGTGGGGGGACCGCAATACATCATGGTTTCACTCCAAAGCCTCCTACAGGAGGAAAGTGAATACGATCACTGGTCTATTTAACGATGGGGGTCAGTGGAGGGAGGAGGAGTGGGAGATCACTGCGATAGCCACAGACTACTTCAAGAAGGTTTTTTCTTCGTCCCAACCGGATATCGAAGCCATTGGGAAGTTTTCTAGTTGCGTGGAGAATAGGATTTCTGATTCTCAGGCTAGGGATCTTGGTAGGCCTTTCTCTAGGCAGGAAGTGGAATCCGCGCTTAAAGAGATGCACCCTACAAAGTCTCCTGGCCCAGACGGTATGCACGCCCTGTTCTTCCAAAATTATTGGAATATTGTGGGAGATGAAACAACTAGAATCTGTCTGAAAGTCCTCAATGAGGGTGAAGACCTAGGGTCTCTGAATAATACTCTGATCTCTCTTATTCCAAAGACCAAGAATCCAACTCAGATGTCAAAGTTCCGTCCTATTAGCTTGTGCAACGTAATTTACAAACTGATAGCTAAAACCATTGCGAACCGGCTGAAATTAGTCCTTGATGCCCTCATCTCTCCCTCCCAGTCTGCTTTCGTCCCGGGGCGTCACATCACCGACAATGCCCTCATTGGTTTCGAGTGTTTTCATGCTCTCAATAGTATAACGAAGGGAAAGACTGGCTGGGTGGCCCTGAAGACCGACATTAGTAAAGCCTACGACAGGGTGGAATGGAGTTATCTTCGCGAATCTTTGAGGTGCCTCGGTTTTAGTCCCCAGTGGGTCTCGCTATTAATGAGGTGCGTTGAATCAGTTAGCTTTGCCGTCATCATCAATGGACGACCTTGCCCGAGCTTTAAGCCCACCCGTGGCCTCAGACAGGGTGATCCTCTGTCCCCTTATCTGTTCCTTATTTGTGCCGAAGGTCTCTCAGCTCGTCTGAATAGGGAAGTTTCTCTCTCTCATATCTCTGGCTTTAAAATTCCTAATATGTGCCCGGTTATTTCTCACCTTCTTTTTGCTGATGATAGTGTGTTTTTCTTCAAGGACTCTGTACAGGAATGTCAAGTTATTAAGAAAGTCCTCCAAGAGTACGAAGAGGCTTCCGGACAGATGGTCAACAAGGAGAAGTCCTCCTTCATTACTAGCAAGAATGTGGGCCAAACCAGAATCCAAGCCATTAGTGGGAGTCTCGGTGTTAGTTTTGTGAGATCTTTTGGCCTATACCTAGGTTTGTCGTCCCATAATTCCCGAAACAAGAAAGATATGTTCCAAGAAGTTAAGTGCAGGGTTTGGAAGGTTATTCAGGGGTGGAAGGAAAAGCTTTTTTCAGCTGGAGGAAAAGAAAATCTGATCAAAGCTATTGCGCAAGCCATTCCGGGTTATACCATGAGCTGCTTCAAACTTCCTGAGGGGCTGTGTTACGACTTGAATGCCATGTGCAGCAGATTTTGGTGGGGTTCGTCTGAGGGGAAGAGGAAAATCCATTGGAGGAGTTGGCAGCGTCTTTGCTCGCCTAAAGAGGAGGGCGGCATGGGATTTAAAGACTTCAGGTTGTTTAATCAGGCAATGCTGGTAAAACATAGCTGGAATATAACTAAAAACCCCTCCAGCCTCTTCGCCAGAGTTCTCAAAGGAAGGTATTTCAATCATGGTGATTTTCTGAAGGCGGGGGAAGGTCTGAACCCTTCCTTCAGTGGAAGAGCATTTTGTGGGGTCGTGAACTGTTCATAAAGGGTTATAGATGGAGAGTTGGAAATGGAAGGCACATTTTTATCGGGGAAGATCCGTGGGTCCCAAACAATGGAAATTTCAAGCCGTTGTCGACCCCTGAGGCTCTCAAATACTCGAGAGTGGCTGAGGTTATTGGTGAGAATGGGGAGTGGGATGAGGGAACTATTAGAAGTGCTTTCCTTCCTCAGGATGCTGAGGATATCCTAAACATTCCCTTGGGGAGTCAGAGAGTGACAGATGAGATCTTTTGGAATCCTGACAATAAAGGAAAATTCTCTGTCAAAAGTGCCTATCGTTTAGGCTCTACCATAGGTGGTTCCCTCACAGCTTCTTCTTCTGATAAGGGTGAGTTGCACGACCTTTGGAGGGCCTTGTGGAAGATCGATCTAATCCCGAGGATTAAGATCGAGGTTTGGAGGATTCTCAATGATATCATTCCGACGGCGACAAACTTGTCCAGGAAAGGAGTTGATACTAACATGGGCTGTTCTTTTTGCAGGATGACAGATGAAACAACTAGCCACCTTCTTTGGGAATGCAGGTTTGTTAAACGGTTATGGCACCACTTTTTCCCTTCTAATGTTAGTTCTTTTTTCGTTGGCAGGGGAAGATGGTCCCCTCTTGATTATTGGGACTGTATTAGAAGAAACGCGAAGATCGAGGATTTGAGAGGGCCTGTGATCTTGATGTGGAATGTTTGGCAAAGGAGGAATCAAATCCGCATAGGCAAGGAGTTTGCTGACTTTGAGTCGTTGGTTTTCTCAACCGAAAGACTTTTAGAGTTGCACGTTCAGGAGAAGCGTATCTCTCCTGGGTGCAAGGCTTTGGATTGCATGCGGCAATCGGGTAGCTGGCGGCCTCCCCAGATGGGCTCCTGGAAGATGAATACGGATGCTGCTTGGTCAGATAGTCTCAGGAGAGGAGGCACGGGATGGGTGGTTCGTGACTGGAGGGGAACCCCAATCATTGGTGGGATGACCTTTGTGGACCGCAAGTGGTCTGTGAAGGTGCTCGAAGCGAAAGCTGTTGTGGACGGTCTGAAGCAGATTGCTTCTCTTTGGAAGGGTCGTAACCCTTCCCTTGTGGTGGAATCGAACTCCCTCGAAGTTATCAGTCTTCTGAACCGTTCTAGCTCGGATCTCTCTGAGGTTAGCCTGTTTATTGATGAAGCTCTTAGCTTTTCTCAGATTGTGCACAACTGTCTCTTTTGTAAAATTCCTAGAGAAGAGAACAAAGCTGCCCATAACCTTGCCGCTTTGGCCTCTTCCTATGGTAGTTCTTTGGTCTGGAAAGATTGTTTTCCAGCGGATGTTTTACCTCTCATTCTGGAGAGAGGTTGATTGTTTGTTTGGTTTGGGTTCTTTATGAAGTTTCTGTTTCAAAAAATATATATATATACTATTTATATAATTATAGATTTATTAAAATTTTCTTTTTTTTTAATGTTATATATTGATGTTAATCTATTTGGCAAAATCCACCATCAATTAGGTTATAAGGACTGCAAGTCAAAATCGAAAAAATTTGCTGAATTGAATTTGTTAGGTTCAGTTTACTAAAATATAAAACGACAAGATAGTCGATCAATTCGCTCTAGAAATATTTTCTTAATTTTAGTCTGGGTTCATTTAAAAATTTAAAAACAATAATAATAAAGTTAAAATACTATTCTAGTCTCTGTATTTTAAGTTTTGTTTTATTTTGGTCCATGTACTTTTAAATGTCTAATTTTAATCATGTACTTTCAATAAAGCTTAAAATTGGTCCTTATAGTGGTCCTTATAGTTAGTTTATTGTTAACTTTTCTTTGAAAAAAATAATCTCTATTAGCTTTCTTTCTATAAATTTTAGAAATATGTTCACACTGTGTCTTTTCTTGTATTAAAATTATTGTTATTATTAAATCAATTTTGATAAAAATAAACTTCTAACTTATCATCAAAGTTTAAAATGTCGATGAAAATATCGATAATATGTCGATGTCTATGAATATTTTCGGAAATGCATTAAAAGCAAAAGAATTTAAAAAAAATTGAAATTGATAAATAAACATTTTATACTTTTTAAATGAGTTTAAATAATTGTTATTAATATTGTATTCACATTACTTACATTTTGTTGCTATTTCTTAAAAATATTTCATCAATTTTTTACAGTATAATGAAAATATCGATTCATCCCTTATGTCGAACTCATGTACATGTAGAAATGTCGATGGAAATGTCGACATGTCGATGGAAATTTAATACCTAGCTTATCATAGGAACCAATTTTAAACTTTATTAAAAGTATAGGGACTAAATTTGGACATTTGAAAGTACATGGACCAAAATGGAACAAAATCCAAAATACAATGACCAAAATGGTATTTTAACCTAATAATAATAGTTGGATGTTGGTTTTTCATTTACTGAGATCGTATATATATGTCTTAACTAGTATGAACTATACTTAGGTTGACAATGGTCAATCGATGGATACAAAAAAAAAAAAAAAAAAAAAAGCAAATGAAAATTTTAATTAATATTTTCGTAGGATTGTCGAAGAGGACTCATACGTTCAAGTTAAATGTTGATCACTAAAGAAAAGAGTTTAAACATTTTTCTTTGTGTGGAGAATATGCTTACCTCTCAAATGATTATGTGAAGAGTTCAAAATAAAATATTTAAATGTTGCTAAGTCTTGATGAGTTACTACATGAATTATTCATCTAAGTTATAAGATTTAGAGAAAGAGAATATTCAATAGACTAATCGTGAAAATATGAAATTCTTATTTTAAGAAAAAAGTTCGAGATAAGATGAGATTCTTATAAATAAAGTTGTGAGGTATTGGATGACAATTAAGCAAAATGAAGCATCCTATTATAAAGTTGAGAAGATCCTTCATGATAGAGACTGATGTTATCGAAGTATAAAGTCACGTGAATGGTGAGAATCGAGATTGTGCTACTTTATATGAGTTTGGGCATCATTAGTTACATGATGGAATACAAAGGGATAGTTTAGAAGAAAAAAAAAAGTAGTTATGGTTGTATTAAATTGGAGATAGGCACTTATTTAGTATGATTAGAATGTTTAAAAGTAAACAAATTATAACGTTTTCAAATCTGTCGTATAAAAAAACAATTCGCAACTATAGCAATTTGTATTTAGACATTTTTACATTTTTTTTACCATGTATATCACTGTTATGCTATTTCTGTACTATACCACTTGTTGTAACATTTTAATATTTACTTTAGAGAAGTTTTATCTTTTTAAATGAGAGAGTTTCATATAATAAAGAAGAAAGTTTTTGGTTCTTTATTTGAAGAGAGGTTAAAAGTTTTACAATTTAATTACTTGTTTTTGTATTAAATTCTTAGATCTAAAATTCTTCTATAAATACCTCTCTTACCACACTCTCAAACACACAACATTTTCAATCTTCACTTCTCTCTAAATTCTCATATTTCTCTACTTTGCTCTTTTAAGAGCAATTGACCAAAAGAATGGTGTTTTTTTATTGTGGAGCTTTGAGCTCAACCTCATAGTGCAGAGTGGTTTGAGCTACACAACGTTTCAGTTGGGTTGTTGTATCCTGGAGGGGACATGCCAGAGAAGAACTGCTGCACCGGTGGTTGATAAATAAATATACACCGCAAAGGGGTTGAATCTCCTTAAAGAGAGCGAGATACCCGCGCCTCAACCTAATTGTTTACGTGTTTTTTTTTCTCAATATCTATCTCAATATTTACTCCATTTTCCTCTGTTATTTGTAATTCCCCCAACACCACTAATTGATGTCTCTGGATTTAAAATTGTGTAGTATTTGTAATTTATTATTATTATTATTATTATTATTATTAATATTATCTTAAGTTAGATTTTCTATTATTTTAGACCAGGTTTGCTATATATATAACTGCCCCTTAAAATAAATATCTTTTAATTTTTCAATCATACACGGTTATAAATTTTTCAACCATACATGCATCTAGCTATGCCATGAGAGTAAAAATCACATGAAATAAATTTATTACTGATGAAGTCTAGTTTAATAACTATCTTGTTTGCAATTTATTTTTTAAAGTTTTAAAAAACTAAACTTGCTAACTTTTTTTTAAAAAAAAAAAAAACTTGCCAACTAATAGGTATATATGTTCGTGTTATATAATCTATGTTAAATTACACAAATTGGTCTCTATAATTTAGAGAAAATTAGAATTTAGCTTCTATATGGTTTTAAAAGTTAGAATTTTATCTTTATCTATAGGGACAAATTTTCACTTTTAAAATTATATGAACTAAATTCTAACTATAATCTTCTTCTAAAAAACATAGCGACGAATGTGAGTTTTTTTTTTGTCTTTTTTAATGAAAAGATAACTTCCAATTTGTATTTGATGTTTCTGAAATTGAGCCAAAATTTAAAATGTCACTTTAAAAAATTAAATAACAAAAATACACATTGGATGGAAACAACAAAAGCATTATCAAACAAAAAGAAACAAATTTTCTTTTAAAATCACAACCATATAAATAAACCAGATAATGAATTTAGCTGAAAAGACAACAAAATCAACTTCGAAGACAAGCTTGTCTCTCTATCGCTCTCTTTACATTTACCCATATTACAATCTTTTTATGGCTCACGATTATTTAAGAAACGAGACAAAAATAAAACAACAAATGAACGGTTAGAATAGAAAGAATGAAGTCAGTCCAAACGTAGTTTAGTGGATAAATATTTATTGTAATCTTAAATATAATGTTGATGGCTCTATTTTTTATCCTACAATTGTTGAACTAAAAAAAATGAAAAGAAAGAAGCAATTATATTTACAAAGTTATATCTAATTATTCAATCTCGATTATAATTTATAAGTTATGTCTAACAAGTTTCTAAATTTTAAATTAAAAAATGTCTAACAAGTTTCTTACCTTTCATTTTGTATTTAATAAGTTTCTCAACTTTTAATTTTATGTCTAATAAATCTATTTACAAATTACAAGATACTTTTAAAGTTGAAAATTTTATATCAAACAAAAAATTGAAAATACTGAGACTCATTAGACATATTTTAAAGTTTACGAATTTATTAGACACCACATTGAAAGTTTAATGAGTCATTAAATACTTTTAGAGTTTAGAAATTTATACAAGGTTTAAATACTATTTTAGTTTTTATAATTTCAACTTTGATTCATTTTAGTCCTTATACTTTTCAAAATGTCTATTTTGGTCACCATAATTTCAACTTTTGTTTATTTTAGTTAAAGTACTTTTAAAACATTTGTTTGGATCCACATGCTTTCAGAGAGTGACCATTTTGATTCATGTTTACAAAATTTTAACACAAATTCTATACATAGCAGAAACTCTTTAATATAAAGTTATAGCTATATTTCAAGAAATTAATTGAGTGTAGTACCGTGTTGAAATTGTGATCCAAAAAATGAAATAAAAAAGAAAATAAAGGGATTGGAACAATCATTTGTTTAAAAGCATAAAGACGAAAACGGACATTTTGAAAATAAATGGACTAAAATAGACAAAAGTTGAAGGTATATAAATTAAAATAGATATTTTAAAAGTGCATTAATTAAAATGAACAAAAGTGAGTACACAAACTAAAATAGACATTTTAAAAGTACATGTACAAAAATAAATAAAAACTATATGGATTAAAACAAACATTTTAAAAGTGTATTAATCAAAATGAACAAAAGTAAGTACAGAAATTAAAATAGACATTTTGAAGTACGTGTATCAAAATAAATAAAAATTAAAACTACATAGACTAAAATAATATTTAAATTTTATACAACTACACGACTAAACTTGTAATTTAATCGAGAACAGAAAAAGAAAACATGGGGATGGAGAGAAGAATATATGGACTAGACTAGAGGAGCTCGAAGTGCGTTTTGTGGTTGTTGGCTTGCGTTGGGTGGCAAATCTGGTTTAGGCATTTTGTCAAACATCTCGCGGGCAATAAAATCACATCCTTTTTGACTCCTCCCAAAATTATTGTGGTCGGCGGCTGGCTGGGGTCCAGTTCGGATGGCCGACGGCACTCGCCCACGCCATCGCCACGCAGACCCATTGCCGTCGCTCTCACTTGCCGCCCTCCATTTAGCCATTGTACGGCTTTCGACCCCTTCAACTCAGCTTCACGATTAAATTATCTAATGCTCCCTCCACTTTTATATTTATTTTACGGTTTAATTACAACTTTCTTTTTTGAGTTCAGTTATGCTCAAGTTCGCGCTTTATTATAAGTTTGATCTATAAATTTTTAGAATTTTAGATAAAATACACTTTTTTTTTAGTTCAACAATATGTGGGTGTGGGTGTGGGCATGAGATGGGGTAGAAGATTCAAACATCTATCCTCTTGGTTGAGTCGAGTGTACTTGTTTTATGTCAATTGAGCTATGTAAAATACACTTTTGGTCATTATGATTTGAACTTAATTTCTATTTGGTCTATAGGCTTACAAAGCTAATACTTTTGGTCTTTGATATTTAAATTTTGTTTTTATTTGGTCTTTAAGGTTTCAAAAATGACATGTTTAGTCTTTGAAGTTTGAATTTGATTTTTAATTGGTCCTTGAATTTTGAAATTAGTTTCTGATTTATCCCTGAATAGAGTTGACCACTAGTTTTTTTTTTTTAGTTCAACAATTGCCAGTGTGGGAGATTAAACCATTGACCTTTGGGATGGTAATTGGTGCCTTATCGACTTATACAATGAGCTATGCTCGGATTGTCACTATTTTTTTTTTCAGTATGACAAATATGGGATATAAGGATTGGTCACTAGTTGATATATGATAACGATGTCATTACAGTTAAAATATACTGACTAGATTTTGTTGATTTATATTTTTTAAATGAGTTGAATGACCAATTACAAACCGATTTCAAACTTTTGAGACTAATTAGAAATCAACTTTGAATCTTGAGAACCAAACATGTGGAAAACTCAGTAACTAAATAGAAATTAAGTTCAAATTCTAGAGATACAAAAGGTTTATAATATATCTTTGAGTTGTTAATTTTATGTTTAATAAGTTTTTATTGTTAAATGTTAATATTTTCTATTGCCCCTGTTATAATTAAGGGTTAAATGATGAGCTGGTTTAATACATTTAGTTATTTAATAGTGTAAATGTTAAACTAATCAAATGAACGAATGGCCTATTAGATGCAAAAGTCAAAATTTAAGGACTTATTAGTTACTTTGAAATACAAGAACTAAGAAACATAAGTTTGAAAGCTTGTGAATCTATTATAATTTTTTTGAAATATGAAGATTTAATAGATACAATTCATGAAAGTTTATGGACCAATCTTAAATTAATCTATTTTGATTCCTAAAATTTTAAAAGCAATTTTAATTCTCGACTTCTAGATAAATAGTAATTTAGTTATTGTTTTAATTTTTAATAAAATATTCAACATAAATCTAACATAGGCACAATGTTTCGTTCATTTACATGATCATTAGACATCTACATGTAGAATAATGATTGAAGCTACAAGCCTACAATAATTGGTATAACATTGAGTTTATAAATATATTTATTGTTGATGCTAGAATTTGTCCACAAAAACATGTTAGTTCTGAGTTGAGGTGACTGTTCGTATAGCTAATAGACCTATAAAGAAGATACTCACACTGATGTGGTGTTATGCCCAACATGCTCCAATGTTTAAGTTGAAATGATGTTGAGTTAGGGTAGTTTTGTGTACCTTACTAATGAGATGAGTCTCTTTTATTTATACATTTTCTTATTGTTCTATTGTCGAGGTCACAACTGGCATGGCAACAAGATTTAAGGAGAGGAATGACATGTACGCCTTGGCTCAATTAGTATCGAACATGGCAGGTTGCTTGCCTTTGTCTTCATTGAATTGTAACTCCTCGACATGGTCCTCCCTAGAAGCCTTGTCGGGAGTTAGTCGCTTGCATAATCCACGTGGCACTGGAGGGCTTACGTGGGCCCCCTTTGATCCTACCCATAACACTTATGGTATTGTAAGTTGATTAATGAAAAATTAATGGTAAAAATGTTATGATTTTTTATCCAAATTTTAAAGATTAAAACATGCTAATTGAAAATTTAATAATCAAAACATGATAAACATGAAAATTTAATGCACCAACGTAGTACTAAACCGATTGTTGTAAGATAAACTTTATGAAATAATAATTTTAGTATTGCTGAAATTTCAAAGAAGATTTCATAACATTTAAAAATACTATTATCAACATGTTTATATTTTTTCTTTATTATTACTAAACATTGGGTCTTGTTTATTTTAAAAAATTTGATCATGCTGATCGGATGTACACGCAAGCGCACACGATCGAAGTAATATAAAATGATATGTGAATACCAAGTATCGATCCCATAGGGAATGATGTAACAAAAATATTGTAAAGCCAAGTGTAAGAAAATTGCAACTTGAAAACTAAAATTGAAAAAACAAGATTGGATTGTGTGTTGAAGAAAATTGCACAATCAAGAATTTGCAATATTTAAATGACAAGGATTGCAGAATTGAATTGCAAAATCTAATTGCAGAATCGAGAAATGACAATATTGGAATAACAAAGATTGCATAATCTAGAAATGGCAAAGTAAATAGATTTAGTAATTGAAATTTCAAAGAGAATTTAGATAAAGATGGGGCTCAATAATGTTATTGCCCTAAGTTGTAATTGCAAGCCAAAATTGCAATTCCAACCTATTCCACACTCAATTGTAAACCAAAATTGCTTCTCATATTTACCTTGAATTTAGGTTTTAGGAGGCTAAGTGAGTGACTTATATGTCTATAGTCCCTCTATCTTAGATCATTCGGCTCAACAATTTTATGGGTTTTAGAGTCCTTAATCCCTATATCTAGGGTAATGATTGACTTATATCTAAGCTCTTTTTCCATTACTTGTGTGAAATTCGCTTATCTCTAACCCTATCGGTATTAGATCTAAGCTTGAGTTGCTACCCTAGTTGACCAATCTAGGATCTCAACGAAATTTTATTCAACACAAGCAAACAATTGAGATGTAGGCTTGGTTTTTATTGAAATTTTGGCTACATTTACTTCTTAGGAAATTCACATCATTTAACCCCCTAAGAAGTTTAGCTCTTATTAAAGATAAAAATCCTACAACTAATTTTTGGGGAAAAGTTCATATTGAAAAATTGAGTAACTTGCTAATTAATACAATTTTGCATCCTAAGTAATATTGGAACAACTATGACAGAAAGCTTAAGCAAATCTGGGCACTTAACCTCAAAGAAGTATAAAACTCTCAATTTAATTCAAAAAGAGAAAATCAAAGGCTTCAGTAGGAATTTCAATCTTCTTCCTTCAACCTTTGGACCTACTAGAATTTTAAATATAACAATAATTGTTGAAACTATTATAAAGTAGAAAAAAAAATAGATAAATAAAAAAAAACTCGCAAACAGAGGCTAGATTAAAACCAAAAACTTAATGCGAAACAGATTTCGAATGAAGAACAAATGTGTACTGCCAACGATTCTTGGTAATACAAGAAGAAAAATCAGAAAAGTAAGACAGAAACTGAAGTTCTCAGCCAAAAAACAGAGCAAAATTTCTGCAGAAAAACAGAGTACTTAAATTGAAAACCCACGAGCCGAAATCTCCACCCAAAAACCCGAATTCAAACCCCAACTTCTTCACTTGAATTGATTGGATAAATCGAAAGAAGAACAGAAAATAAACTTACAGTAGCTCTCGGTAATTCAGAAATGAAATTGAAGAAATATAAAAACAGAGAATAAAAAAAATGCATAAAAGAAAAATAGAGTATTGACGTTGAAAAATAAAACCCACAAATTTGACTCCTAAAAACGCCTCCAAAACGAATTGCATTCTTCAATCATCTTCTCTCATTTTATAGGCCTTCATTAGGGTTGAATAATGTCCAAATTTCTTGCTCAAAATCTCCCAAATCATGCTGTAATTGAAGATTTTCGGAATTAGTTAAATGCAATTTTTTCCTTTTTTGAATTTTTCTACTGCTCCAAAAAAAATTGCAGACTCCAAAAAAAATTGCAGAATCCCGAATTTGCAATTTTATTTTGCAATTTCCACATTCTCAAGTTTGCTGCTCCAGATTGCAAAATCACGATTTTGCAATTTGATTTTGCAATTTTCATATTTCCTGCAAACAAGATTAATTTATTTAGAACTCTATCCCAATTGCCATCATATTTATTTCTTTCTTAAATTAAAGCAATCTTTCGACTATTTTCAAATGGTCTTAAATCAAAACAAGAATGTTTTAAGCAATTGGAAGTTAAATAAACCTTAATTCTAAGGCTTATCACATGCCCATGTCAACTTTTTTAATAGAGTACAACCAAATGAGTTTCTTTGAAAAGACAAAAACTCATATAAAGTAAAATGTTAAAAACTTACATCATCATGTATTTAATCAATTTAGAGGACATTACTAGCCATGAATTTAATGAATAAATTTGGATAACTTTAAATAATAAAATTAAAACTTTTAAAATGTTATGTACTAAATTGAAAATGAATGCAAACTTTAAAAAATCAAACCATATATTTAATTCAAGGAATAGATCCTTTTTATGGAAAAATATTTTATTATAGGGCAAATATGCAGAAAAGTTCCTATAGTGGCCAACCCACCAATATTTTATAGGCTTTATAAAAAAGTTCAACTATTGATTTCCATGATGAGTGAAGGGACATTGAATTTCATTAATGGAGTTTGATTTTAAAAAGGTTAGATTTAATGTGAATGCACCTGTCCTTGATGTCATGATTTTTTTTTTTTTCTTTTAAAAAAAAATTAATTTTGAATGAGAATTGAAAACAACTTTTTTTTCCACAGTTTTTTACTTTTTGAAAATTATGTTGGCTTCCTTACCATTTTTTATTTATATTTTTCATTTTTTTTAATAAACGTTTTTGAACTTTCAATCAATTTTTAAATTAAAAATTGCTTTTTTTAGCTTTCGAAATTTGTCATAGTTTATGAAAACATTTTCAAGTAAGAAGATTATAAAATAGAGAAACTAGGGAGGAGGTCTTTGAAGTTTAATTTTAAAAACATATAAATAAAGGGTTATTAAATAAAACCTAAATTGTTTAAGTTTGATGTCAAATATGAAAATCGAGTAAAGATAAAATGGACAAAATGCATAGAAATCTGCTACTCAAAAATTCGATTGACCATTTTTTAGATATTTAAAATTTTTGACTATTTTTCAAGTTGAGCCCGTAAATAAAGACATCTAGATCCATTTCTCTTTATTTATTTTGTTTAATCTTATTAGGTTTTAAAGGAAGATTTGACTTTCTACTAAAAAAATTTTAAGTAAAAGCCCATTTTTTTTTTAATTTTAAAATTTGGACTAATGCCTTTAAATTAAAATGTGCGTGTGTTTTTTTATGAAAGGATATTACAAAAAAAATTAAGGCACTTTTTATGATTTTTTTTTAAAAAAAATCTATCTTTAAATTCACATTAAAAAATGCACATGCAATATTTAAGTTGTTTTCACCGTATTTAAGACAACCGAAGATTGTTAATATGGGTATAACTCACCAATTGAAACATACCTACTTCTACAACGTAAGTCTAAATACTTTATCCTATGTAAAGGAATATTTCAAAAAAAAAAAAAAAAACCCATTTTTACCAATGCAATTTCGCAAAAATTTATCACAAACTTCAAAAAAATTCTAAAAAGAAAAAAGTCACAAATTTTATATTATTCTAAAAATACATCTTTACCAATGCAATTTCACGTTTATAGAAAAAAACATACCCATTTTCTTATATATTCGCATGATATACAGAATATGTCCAATTTCTAATCAAATTTTCAACCACATGAAAGCAGCTTAATTTTTACTCATAAATAAAAATCAATTAAATGTGATTGATAGAAGACAATGAAGAATAAAAGCTTGAAAACAAGAAGAAAAGATGCCCTCTTTAATACATTTTAAGGGAAATGTCGTATTTCCAGTTTTTGATGGGACATAATAAAGTATTAACATTTATTATATGCGATAAAGATAAAACACTAAACAAAATGTAAAAAAAGTTAAAGCAAGTTTAGGTCAATAGTAATTAACATATACTTCGACCAAGAATTCAAAGGTTTAAATTCTCTCAGTACTCCTTTGAATTAAAAAAAAAAAAGACATTTTAAAAAAGAGAGAATATTCTATGGTTTTAAACTATTTAACAAATTTAAAATTAGTCATAAAAAAATAAAAATTAGAGTAAAAATTAAAATAAATGTAATCGAAAATGAGGGTTGAATTATAAATTTTTTTTTTCAAACTTAATTAATGAGGTAAGCATTTAGTTTATTTTATTCTATAAACTCTAGAAGTATTGATGAATAGTTGACATGGCACGTTGATTAATTTATTTCGTAAGTTATGATATTACGCAAACTTAATGACAATAAATCGAATGAGTACGTTCATCCAATATTCATGCCTCTAAGTATGTATAATTGTCTATTAAATTTATTTGGAAAAATTCTGTCCATTAAATTTATTTGAAAATTTCATTATATATACATACATATAATCTAATGTGAGTGGGTTTAGTATAATATAATTTTCTTTTTACTTTTTGAAAAATTGTAATATATAGACATAGCTTCATTTTATAAAAGATTATATATATATATATATATATTTAAAATGTAGTTTTTTAGGAGTTTGTAAAATGTTGTTACAAGCATAACATTTTTAAAAAAAATTATAAACATCATATTTCTTTAGAAACTCATAAATTATTAATTTACTTAAATAACGACGATGTGTCTTTATGCTACACTAATTAATTGACATAACTTGACTATTAATTTAAATATTGACGCACACAAAATATATTATATAGATAATTCCTAAATATGAAGTTATATAGGTCAGATCAAGTAGATTTTTTTGGCAAGATGTTACCTATCTAGTATATCAATCTAGAAGTCAATACGAGTATATTTTAGGCACCAATTACCATCGCAAAGGTTGTCTTCATCCTGCAATTGTTGAACTCAAAAAATTAGAAAATAGAAAACTATACGAACCATAGAGTTAAAATCAACTCAAATTATTTAAGGTATTGTTTAATAACCATTTGAGTTTTAAAAATTGTGTTTGTTTTCTCGTCATTTGTCTATAATAAATTTCATTATTCTTAAGAAAACATTTGAATTATTAACTAAATTCTAAAAAAAGTTTTTGAAAATTATTATTTTTACTTTTCAAAACTTGTGTTGATTTTTGAAACATAAGTAAAAAGTAGATAACAAAACAAGAAAATCAATAATATTTATAGGTTTAATTTTCAAAAATCAAATATTAAAAAACAAGTGGTTGTGAGGGTCCAAATGATTATTAAACAGAGGTTTAAATTACCAACATAAGCATAACTTAGTGGTAATTGATCGACAACTATTAAATTTGATATGGACTAAAAAAAAATTCAAAAAATGTTAGATAATTTATGCCCCATTTGATAACGTTCTCGTTTTTCATTTCTTGTTTCATGTTTCTGTTTCTCGTTTCTCGTTTCTGTTTCTTAAAAACTAAAAACAGAAACATGTTTAATAATTATTTCTATTTATGTTTCTTGTTTCTTGTTTTTTGGTAAAAATAAATTTTAGTACATATACTATAATAAAACATATAACATGCATTAAAATAAAAATAAAACAATTATAAAGGGGTTATAGTATTTTATTAAGGTCCAACACCTAATTAATAATAAAAATAAAAATAAAAATAAAATTTATCCTTCAAATGTTGTTCAAATTTGATTTGTAATGTTATTTCTCACTCAATCAATTCACCTTGAACGATTTTGACTTACAAGAGTTAGTTCAATTAGACGAATTTGTAAATTGTCTAAGGTCAGACAGTCGAACATACCCACATTTCTTTAATTTAATAATAAACTTTAATTTTATTTTTTCTTTAAAAATGCATTAGCCAATAATACACGCAAGTAAAATCAGAAAAAGAGAGAGAATATATATATATTTTTACATTTCATGGTAAACATGAAATACATTATTAGTTTATTTATTTAATAAAAAAATAAAATCGTACCAAAAGAAAAAATAATAAAGAATTAAATAGAAAATAATAATTATAAACTCGTTAATGTAAAGTAAAAGAAAATAAGAGAAAAGAAAAAAACATAAACGAAAAGAGAAAAGGAAAAAAGAAAAAAAAAGATAATGAACTATTAAAAGAAAAAAGATTATGATGAAAGAGAGAGAATGAATAAAAAGAAATAAATCAAAAAATAAAAAAAAAAAAGAAAAAAATAATAAAAAGATTAAAAAGTATTAAAATAAAAAAAATAAAATGGAAAAGAGAGAAAGAAGAGAGAAAGGAGAGATGGATAAAAAGATAAATAGAAATATATGCATGTAATTTAAAAAAAAATAGAAACTGAAATTTATAAACTGAAATTTTTTAAAATTTATTTTTTTTGAAATTTATAAACTGAAATTTTTTAAAATTTATTTTTTTTTAGAAACGTTTTTAAAAAATTTAAAAACAATAAATATGATGATATCAAACATGTTTGTAGAACAAGAAACAGAAATAAGAAACAAAAAATAATAATGTTATCAAAGTCCTTAGCCTCTAATTTACATCCCAAAAAGAAGCATTCAAACAAGACAATAATGATAAATTTGATCGTTAAACAAGTAAACAACGAACAAATAAAACCAAGAAAAAGAAAAATAGCCGACGCCGACTTATTAATTTTCCTTTTTTTTTTTTTTTCACGAACTCACTTTCATCGTCTTCTTCCTCAATAATAAAAACCAGAAGAAAGAAAGCCAAGGCGGTAAAGTATTTCAGAAGACGAGAATCAAAAGAAAGAGCTGCTCCGTTCATATTCCAATTCTCAGCCCAACGGCGACCGGACTGTGCACCACTTGGCGATCAACCAGCCGGAGATGAAAGCCAATTGACAGGTGGCTCTCCGGCGACGGGTCACGTTGCTCCCCAGTATCTCGCTCTCTACGCCAATCAATTGAAGGCTTCTGTATTGTTTACTCTTTTTTTTTCTCTCTTTTTGGATTTTCTTTTTTCAAAGCTTAATTTGATGCGCATCCCGAGAGGTTCGGCTCTATTTCGTTGGTAAAGTGGACTGGAATTCAATTCGGTTTCTTGAACGGCGTGTTGTTGTTAGTGTTTGTGCTGGATCGGATAGCAGTCCTTGGATATTTTTGTTTTGGATTTGGATTTGGAGGTGTGGAGCTTGGTAGGATGGGGAATGAGAGTTGTTTTTTGATTTCGAATTAAGGTAGTGGTTTGCTTCGGCTTGGTTTTTGATTTGGCGTTTGTTGTACACTCCGATTTGGAGCTGGTACTTGTCGTTTCTCGTGTCCTTGATTGGAGCTGAAGGTAGCTCCGTGCGTGGCTTCAATTGGCTTGGAAGAAGGATTTGATTTCAGGAGGAATTGCGTTTACGCTAGCTTCGGCATTTTATATTTGGACCTCTGTGTTTGTTTTGGGCTATATCTCCGCTCATCATCTACAATTGATTTGAATTTCTCAACATGGTTAGTGGAAATTTGTTTCACTGTAGAAAGAACTCGTGGCCACCAGACGAGTATATCAGCAAGTCGACTTTGCAGCTGGTAAGCTTATTGGCTTTCTTTGATCTTGTGGAAATGCTTATTCTCTTCATCATTTCCTTGAAAACTTCATGAAGTTTGTGAAAACTCATATATGTTTTCGATGTTCTTCCGGGACGATTTATTTGACTCGATTTTTGATTCGCCTTAAATTTATTATCCTTTTACTGGAGTTATTTGTTCACGTTGGATCTTCTTCCCTTGCAGTTTGATTTTGATAGTGCTTCACCACCTGAACAAGCCTGGAGAAGAAAATTAAATGGCCATGCGAATCTTCTTAAAGAATTTAGTGTCACATTTGTTGAAGCAATTAAAATGGTAAGTGATGGGTTCTTGACATTTTTTGTTGCTGCGCAAGATATCATGTCTCGTCAATATCTTCTTTTATGGTTCTTTCTTTTGAGTGATGTGCAATCCTACTGCTATAGGTTCGACTTGGCATTCGCTTGTGGTCTTACGTAAGGGAAGAGGCTTCTCAAGGAAGGGTAATTTCATCTTAACTTAAAAAACAGCTTCTTTCGACATCTCTAGCTGACTAACGTTAAATTTTTATACTGATTGTGAATATATATTTTTTATACCCCCTTTTCTCTGGAGATTACTTCAAGACTTTGAAATCGAGAACGAAATTTAATTTGTGCAGAAAGCACCAATTGATCCATTCACCAAAGAAGGTTGCAAACCTTCAGCATCTCAAGGGGTTCCACTTGGAGGAATGGGGTATGTATTGGATCTATAGACAAACACGATAGTTCTCTATCCAATGTCCAAAATAGTATATTCTTAATCTCTTGGGGATTTCTTTAAATGTAATACAGAAGCGGCAGTATATCCAGAGGTTTTAGAGGCGAGTTCAGGCAATTGCAAATTATTCCTGGTACATGTGAAGCTTCCCCTGTCATGGCCAATCAATTTTCTGTAAAGCCCTGCCCTTTGACTATCTTCTATGATATTTGTTAAAAATGTATGAGTATGAAGTTGTATGTAAGAAAACATATAAAAATTGGAAGAATGGGAACATTCCTATATATATATTTTTTCCTTTTCCGTATCTATGGTTAAAATGTGTATTTATTTTCAAGGTGGTTAATATGTTCTCATGGTTATGCAGATTTTTATTTCTAGAGATGGAGGAAATAAAAAATATGCGTCCGTCTTGGCTCCTGGTCAACATGAGGGCTTAGGGTGAGACTATCAGCTTATGAATCCTCATATTTTGAAATTCCACTTCTGGAAAATGCTTGACTCTTAGCTGCATTTTATAACAGCTCAATGTAACATGCATGCCAATCTGTTGATGCACATCATATCACACATTCAGATACTATCTATTCTTCTAGGATCCCCAAAGAAGAGCCAACTGTAATTCACCTCGTTACCTGGAGGAGTTAATGTTCTGTATTAAAATTAATGAACAATATGTGGCCATAGGCTGTTGGTGTTATAGGGTTAGGAAATCTTTAAATTCTTTGCCTCTAAAATAATCAAAGCAAGCCTTATGTTCTCTTTTTCATTCGTACTATCATTTAGATCAATATAGGGGGCTTGTGTTAGCAAATCATGGAACCACTTGTTTCTAGTTTTAGCAAAATTTTCCCTCTAATCAAAGTTGGGGCAGATTCTGAACATAATTCACTATTGTAGGAAAGCTGGAGACTCGGGGTTATCATCATGGGGATGGAATCTTGATGGTCAGCATTCCACATATCATGCTTTGTTCCCTAGGGCATGGACAGTATATGATGGTATCATTCTGTTCTGTTTTTTTTTGGCTAAGCTATGTTTATCTGCCCTTTCTAACTTATCATTGATTAATGACATATTTTTTTTTCAGGTGAGCCTGATCCAGAACTTAAAGTTTCGTGTAGGCAAATATCACCATTTATACCACATAATTATCGAGATAGCAGTCTTCCCACTGCTGTTTTTGTATATACAGTATGTTTTCTTAGAACTAATCTCATGCAGTTATTTCAACAAGTTATGCTTCTAGTTATGAATGAAAATTATTTTTAGTTCGTTGAGCACCAAGATTGCTAAAACCCTGTTGTATGAGAAGGCAAACTCAACGTTGAGTGTTGCACTTGAGTGTTATTCTACAAACTGGCATTTGGAATTGATATTGTTCATAACATGAACCCACTAATTTAATGCTGCATTCGTACTGGGAATGTCTTAAAGACAACTGATATTGATTTGATTACTATAACCTTGTTTATTACTCTTACATATGAAATTCTTTTGTTGGTTGTTCTATGTTGCATGAAATAGTTATTTAACAATTTTTTCTCTCTCTAGTACTTTGATTTTAGAAGTAAGAAATGATGATTCCTCTCTACATTTGTTGTGTTTTCTACGTTACCATGTTTAAGCACTGCAGCATTCTGTTATTAAGCCTTCTCAATTATGGTGGTTAATTCTTATCAAAAAAATTATGGTGGTCAATTTTTTTGACAATTAGGTTTACTTGGTATTAGTTCCTTCTCCTTGATATTCATTCATGTATTTATTCTTTTAGTTGGTAAATACGGGACGGGAAAGGGCGAAAGTGAGCCTTCTTTTTACTTGGGCGGTAAGATATTTTCTTTATCACTAAATTAATGCTATTTCCAATGCTTCTTTAGCTAATCAACAATTATCATGTATCTGCAGAATTCAATAGGAGGAATCTCACATTTATCTGGAGATCATGTGAATGAGCCATTTATGTGAGTACAAATTCAAATAATTTGTGATCCTTCCCTTCCTTTCTTTCTTTCTTTCATCCTGTCTAACATCTGATATTTGAATGCATTTTTCTTTGATAGAGGCGAAGATGGAGTATCTGGAGTGCTTCTACATCACAAGCAAGTCACCAAACCTTTTACTCTATTTTGCGGTTGGTTGGCAAATATCTCGGTTCATTGATCCCATGTATCTGAACACAGGCAGGCAAAGAGAGAGAGAGGGAGGGAGAGAGGGAGGGGAGGTTGAACACTACAGTTACGTGCACATGCTTGTCATTGAATAGATATATAGGTGTTGGGAAGTTTGAAAGAAAAATGAGAGTTCTTTAATGTTTTGTTGAGAGTTGACGTGGTGTGCTATATCCAAACTTAAGTTTCTTGATCAATGGACTTCTTGAAGTAAGTTTTTAGAAGTTGATTGATATAAATAATCAAGTAGGCATCTAGAGCAGCGAGTTTTGTTCATGAAGATTGTGGAAAGCTATTGTTGATGACTTAAGACAACTTCACTTTGTACTATTATCTGTAATGTTAGAAACTGACCAAGATTATGTGCCCTGACGTATTGTCAGATGAGTGTAGTTGTCCAATTCTGTTTCTTATAACGTGCAACTTAGTTGCTGCTTTTTGTTCCGTCTGTCTGCTTGTGGAGATAATAGGCCTGTAAAGAATTTAAAAGACTCGTGCAATTGTTTCAGGACTGCAAAGGGGAATCATCCAGTTACCTTTGCCATAGCTGCATGTGAGACGCAAAATGTTAGTGTGACAGTTTTGCCATCTTTTGGACTCTCTGAAGGAAGCTGCATCACAGCAAAGGACATGTGGGATAAAATGGTGCAGGTGAGAAACTTATTCTGTCTGCAGTCTTGTGTGGTGATGAGCAAAAGTTCGCTCAGTTTTTGTTTCTAACTTTTTATTGTGTTCTCATGGCCTTCCAATATAAATATATATAATATATTTAAAAGCATCTTCTATTGGTGAAAGGATGGGCAATTTGATCGTGATAACTTCAGTTCGGGACCAAGCACGCCTTCCTCACCTGGAGAGACAGTTTGTGCTGCAGTTGCAGCCTCTGCATGGGTGGAACCTCATGGAAAATGCACTGTCGCATTTTCTCTTTCATGGTCATCCCCCAAAGTGAAGTTTTTGAAGGGATTCTCATATCATAGGTAGGTGTTTGTATTTTTTGATCATAAACCAAACATTCATTAAGATGAGTGAGGCAATACAAAAACAGAGGTCCATATTTGGTAGTTATTAGGAAGATATGTATTTACCTTCATTTTTTGTTTTCAGATTCAAGTGTTTGGTAAGTAGAATTTTTTTTTTGGTTAAGAATCATCAACAAATATGTCTGGCGTATTTTGTCTGCTGACTCCGTGGAACTCTTTTGATCATCTTTATTACCTCGTGTATATGCTCGTCTTTATAGTTTGGGAACATGAATTTATTCTTATAAATGAAGAAAATATACACGTTATCATGAAAAAAATGTGTTATATGGAATTTTGTTTGGTCAATGTTGGACAAAATAAAGTCTCATCTTGCTGTGTTTGTTGCAGGAGGTACACAAAGTTTTACGGTACTTCTGAAAAGGCTGCTCAGACTTTGGCACATGATGCACTTACAAGTTAACATCTCTAACTTATATTGTCCTTGATCGGACAAACTTTTGAACAATGTTCTGTTTAGGATGACCTGTGCATTTTTATTCTCTCGACATACTTCTTAATCATATACTTTGCATATTCAACTGATTCTTTAAATTCAATGAATTAAACAGGATGATAAATTTTATATCTAATATCCTTCTTAAATCATCAACAGATTATAAAAGATGGGAAGAGGAGATTGAGAAATGGCAGGGGCCTATCCTCATGGATGAAAGGCTACCTGAATGGTAATATTTGTTCCCACGTTAATTGTATGAATCGTTTGTGGAGTTTGTTTCTTCTTGCCTGGTTCCCTCAGGGAGGAACTCCTTCAACACGAACTTCCTCTAACTCATGCTTTTAAAATTTCAAGAACTCAATCATATTATAGACATGTCAGGAATGATGTAAGGTCATTCTTGGAACTGGTGAAGTTTGTTATTTTGCATTGAAAAAAAGTGTCTGTTTTGAAGGCTTATCAGAGATTGCTATTGATTTTTAGTTGACTTGTCTAGGCCGTTGAAAGTAATAATCTTTGGCCAATGGCCGTATATTTCCCAATTGGTTCTTGACGATTGTGTCATTCATGTTGGAGTAGCCATGTGGCCAAAAATTAATCAAGTGTGGCTTAATTTTTTTTTTTTTAAATGCACAAGATAAAAATTTCAGAAACCATTTTAGAAACCATGAATCCTTTTAGAACTCTGTCAGCTCATTCATATCACTAATACGTGTATTTACTATTTCCTAGTGTCCTAAGGGCATGAGCCACTTTTTGAATGTGATTCATTTCTATGCCTTATGTGCAACATCTATTTTCTGCAGGTATAAATTCACATTGTTTAACGAGCTTTACTTTCTGGTTGCTGGTGGCACAATATGGATTGGTACTCAGCTACTTTAACTTTGTGGATAAATATTTAACCATTCATCTTTCTTATGGTTACTATATAACATATGTTACTTCTATGGTCCCTACAGATTCTTCCGTAGTGGGTAAAAAAAGGGCAAATGATCAAGATGAACTAGCTAGAATAAAAAAGGATGATATAAAAGCTACAGAAGCTAAAGTTAGTGGCAGGGGAGAAGAAGTCTCCAGGACTACGACCACCACGACTCTTAATGGTTTTGTTGGTGTTGAATTTGATGATGATGAAAATTCTACTTCTAGTTCCCATATAAGTGAAGATGAGTTATTGGTTCCATTGAAAAGGGACTATACTGACCGCTCTTATCAAACATACAAAGTATTGGACCCTGGAAATACTGAGGAAGATGTTGGTAGATTTCTTTACTTGGAAGGAGTAGAATATGTAATGTGGTGCACGTATGATGTGCATTTTTATGCATCCTTTGCCCTTCTCGATCTATTTCCCAAGATTGAACTCAATATTCAACGGGACTTTGCCAAAGCAGTCTTATCAGAAGACGGAAGAAAAGTGAAGTTTCTTGCTGATGGAAAATATGGAATCCGTAAAGTTAGGGGTGCTGTTCCACATGACCTTGGGACACATGATCCTTGGAATGAAATGAACGCTTACAATATCCACGATACAAGCAGGTGGAAGGATTTGAACACAAAGTTCGTGCTTCAGGTTTATAGAGATTTTGCTGCAACCCGTGACATGTCATTTGGAGTTGATGTTTGGCCCTCTGTTCGGGCTGCGATAGAATACCTGGAACAATTTGACAGAGATGGTGATGGTGTAATTGAGAACGATGGATTTCCAGACCAGACTTATGATACTTGGACTGTTCATGGTATTAGTGCATACTGTGGCTGTTTGTGGGTTGCTGCTTTACAAGCTGCAGCAGCAATGGCCCATGAGCTGGGTGATCAAGATTTTGCTGAAACTTGCAAGAGCAAATTTCTAAAAGCTAAACCGGTTTTGGAAGCAAAACTGTGGAATGGTTCTTATTTTAACTATGACAGTGGATCAAGTAGTAATAGTAAATCAATACAAGCTGATCAACTAGCAGGGCAATGGTATACAGCATCCTCTGGTTTGCCTCCTCTGTTTGATGACTTCAAAATCAAAAGTGCTCTAAAAAAAATCTACGACTTCAACGTGATGAAAATTAGAGGAGGTAGGATGGGCGCTGTAAATGGGATGCATCCCAATGGACAGGTGGATGAGACCTGCATGCAGTCTCGTGAAATATGGACTGGTGTTACCTATGGTGTTGCAGCTACAATGATCCTTGCCGGTATGGAGGAGGAAGCATTTAAAACTGCAGAGGGTATTTTCCTTGCTGGGTGGTCAGAAGAGGGATTTGGGTAAGTAACAACTCACTCCAACCAGTTGCTACTTTTATGAGATTTCCTCTCTTTTAACCAGATCAATTGCACTTCAGATTGCTCGTACTATTTGTGCCACCCTGTTTCTACTACATACTATTCATTAAAACAGTCTACTTTGCAAATCATAAAGAATTTATCAAACGCCTGCTACCACACAACACTTGTAATCTGAGTGAAAGGAACCATATAAGATCAATTCCATATTCAGTAGAAATTCATCCCCTGCCCTCGAATTTTCAACCTTTTTTTTTTTTTATGTTTATAATTCTTGAGGCATTTGGCGACCAATCACATTAGTTTCTGCTCATCTAATGTTAGGTATCGAGGGACGCCAAAGGGTTTTTAATTTGAAGCTAACCAAGCATAAATGTTGTAGTGGAGACTAAAATTTGTTTATTGAACTCTCTATTGTACTTCTTTTGTTTTTTTAGAGTTCAATAACATGTGGGGCTAGAGGATTCGAATCTCAAACCTCTTGGTTGATGGTATATGCCTTAATCAGTTGAACTATGCTTAGATGGGCCTCTGTTGTACTGCCATTCAACTCCAGTATATGAATGCTGATTTATACTTCTCTGATTCTATGTAGTGTGCTTCCATTCATGTGTGAAATCTTTTCAATTACAATCGACGACATACCAACATTTTCCTATCTTAATATCATATCTTCCCGTTATTCTTCACCAAATTTCGTTCATTTGATCTTATTTCCTTCTCTACTGCTCACAGGTACTGGTTCCAGACTCCGGAGGCATGGTCCACGGATGGGCACTACAGATCCCTCATATATATGAGACCACTGTCTATCTGGGGAATGCAATGGGCATTATCCCTACCAAAGGCGATACTCGAGGCCCCAAAAATCAACGTAATGGACAGAATCCACACCTCCTCTTCCAACACAAAGTTCTTTCACCATGAAACTGGTGTCAGAAGGATCGCTACAAAAGCTAAGTGTTTTGGTGATTCTGTTTTCAATTGTGCATGCTGATGCTTTTTGATTTTCCGTTTGGCAATTGGCCCTTATAAAGTTGTCTTTGCAATGTGATGTTCGTGTGCTGCCCCAAACCTCTCCGACAGTTAAAAAGAGTAAAATACTGAGGGTAGGTCTGGGGAAAGCATGTTTTTAGAGTTCGGTAAGTAATGGTGGAGATAACACATGGGGTCGGTCAGAGCCTAGATAAGCTTATTCTCTCGGCTGCTTCTTCATTCTGTCTTTGAAAATGTTTATATAGAGAATCTTGTGTCATAATAATTTATTATTATTTATTTATTTTTTTCATATACCCACTAGATTCTTAGTCTGTAGTATGGAACAAAAAATGTTACAATTTGATGTCCAGTTTGTTTGAGGAATCATCTAAAGAGGCTGAAACAATGTGATTGATGGTTTTATACCATTGGTTGTATGAGAGAAATTGAAAAATGTATTTTGACCATGCATCTAATAGTTAGGAAGAGTAGCTTCCTTGAGTAAGTTTTTTTTTTTTTTTGGGCAAGAGGAGGATGGTTATTTGGTCACTAAGTGCACCTCATTATTATGTTTTAATGTTACGTTTTACAACCTAAGGTCTCGTTTAACGATTTGAGCTTGGTTCAAGTTAGCACATTCCTTCATCAGCATTCTTGAGACAATCACTTGAACAATTAGAATAATGGGCTAATTGCTAATAAAATTTTCTTAACATTTTTCATTGTCCTCTCTCTCTCTAAATTTGGTGCTATAAATATAACAAAATCTTAGGAAAATAAGAGAGAGAAAGGAAAGATAAAACCTGGGAATCCTTGTCTGGGGATCTGGTGAAACGTAGCCACCTTTGACAATAGCCGAGACCTCAATTTTGTGGCCAAATCAATGTTCTACAATTACTCTTTTGCTTTTTCTTTTTTTTTTTAAAAAAAAAAAATCACATTGCTCTCTCTAAGGTAGAGAATGCAGATGGTGGCCATGATGGAAGGATATATATTGGGATACTTTGTCCAATTTGCTATATAATTCCCCGCCTAACACTCCTGGCCTCAAATTTATTCCATTTTTGTTTTTCAATGAATTTATGCATGCACACATTTACATTGTTCTTCAGTTATTGTTTGAGATATTCAACCGTGTCTGTTTCGTTGGAGTAATATTTAAAGATTATTTTTTTCTTTTGAGTTCAACGTGTAGAAGTGGAGATTCGAAGATTCGACTTTTTGATCGATGATATAATTTTTTAACCAGTTAGCCATATTCAAGTTGTTATTTTTAAGAATGATTTGCTGATGGTGAGTTTTAATGAAATTATTTATGAAGTTGGAAGAAAGAACAACTTCAAGTAGAAAGATAGTTTTGAAAAATTAGATTCCCTTCGATTGTGCATGGGCTTGTTTTCGTTTTGTTTTATTTCTTTCTTCTCTCTCTTCTTTATAGGAGTGTACACGGGTTGGGTTGGGTTGGGTTTGGTTAGGGAGTATTTTTGGGTCAGTTTGGTCCGGTTGGCTAGTCAAAAGACCTGAGGTTGGGTTGCAACCCAACCCAACCCAACCCTATATTTTCAGGTCGGATTCAATTTTTTTTATTTTTTATTTTCTTAATTATTTAAAATAATTTCTACTTGAACTAATAACTAAAATCACATAAAATTCAAATATCATACTTCAAAGTTCATATGATCTTAAAATTCATATCGATCCTAGAAGAAAAATATTAAAAGTTCACAAATTCATAATACATAGTTATTCAAACAAACATACAAGTTTATTAATACAATTACTACAACTAAATTCTTAAATCTCAAGTCCCACTAGATTTGCATAACAAGAATGAAGCCAAAACATCTAGCACCACAATATTTAGCATCACGAGCATTAGGCTAAGTCCTGAAAATTAAAAAACAATAAAAACAATTAATTTTAAAAAAATCATGCATAACAAAAAAAAAGGTAGAAATAAGAAGATAACATTGGCTGTGTGCATACATTTTATTGATGGAGTTTCTCTCTTCCCTTCAGCTTGTTTGAGGCATTATATTTGAGTAGAGATGTCCACAGGGTAGGGCGAGGTCGGGAAATGGCTTCCCTGTCCCCATTCCTGCCTCCCATTTCATAATGGGACGGGGATTCCTTGCGGGGAATTCGTGGGGATCGGGTTCCCTATAGAAAATAATTCTCCGTTTATGATTTTCATTTTTTTTTAAAATTTTGATTAAATAATATATATATATATATATATATATATATATATATATATATATAATACATTAGTTTTAGCTCGGTTCGGGTTGAATCAAACCAAGAATTTTGCAATCTGAGAATTGAACCGAAAATTCGATTCTCCCTAAAACTAACCCAACCCAAATCGAAAAAAAACCTAACCCAACCCAACCCTTACGGTTTAGGTTGGGTAGTATGTATTGTTTGGGTTATCGAGTTTGTTGTACACCCCTACTTCCTTCTTCTTTTTTCTTTAAAAAGTACATGATGGATTTACTGTAACGATCGACACTTTCACGTATTAATTAAAGTTTAATTTTGAAATTTAAATTAAATGTAAGGCCAATTTCATGTTTAAAGTTGTGCATTGAAATTTAATTTTGGGACTTACATAATTGAAATTGGAGATTTGGAGGGTAAATTGGGAAAAAGAAGGGAAAAAAGATTTAATTGATGTTTGGGGCATTTTTGTGATTTGAGTGAGTTTAAGCCCAAGTCAAGCCCATGTATAAGCCAAACCCTAATTTCCCTCTCTATTATTTTATATTGCACGCAGCCCTAGGTTAGGAGTCAAGCCTTCAAGCCAACTCTCAAGCCAAGCCATCATCTTCCTCATTCTTCTTCTTCCCTTGTTTCGACAGCCCCTCTTTCAGAAGAAAAAAAAAATTCAGCAGCTTGCCACCCACACCACGAATCGCCGCTGCGTCTCAGACCCGACCTCCTGAACCCCACAAGCCGCGCACCTCTGACTCGATCTGCCGTAGATCGAATGCCACGACCGCCGACCATCGTGCAGCTTTGCCACACGCGCGGACCGCCCAAATGCCGCCGCAACCTCATCGCGTAGACCCACGCAACCCACCGTCTGATCTGCTGCAGACCTCGATTGCCGCTCGAATCCGCGAACCGCCGCTCGCTAGGCTGCTTTCCACACGGCAAACCACCTCCGCGAAGTGTCCCCAACTGCGAGAATGGACCGCCGTTGCTGCAGATCTGCGTACCCGACGGGTTTGCTCTGCTTTTTGGGCTATTTTTCGGTGAGTTTCGGTACTGTACAGCCGTGGGTTGCCTATGTTTTCGCGTGGGTAAGAGTTTCGTATTTCTTTCTTATGGTTTTCATATTGGAATTTTGGTTTTGGGCATTATTATAGTAATTTGGAGGTTGACCCATTGATTTTCGAGCTCTATTATATAATACCCATCGTACGTGAAATAGGACTTTAGGATGACTATGAAATATGAGTTTCTTAGGGATAGTGGAGTTATTAAACCAACATCTTAGGGTGGAATTTAGAATTGGAGTTAAAAGCTATGAATGTCAAGCGTGATCTTTTGAAAATTTTATAGGTGCTAAGGGATTTCTGAAATAGGAGTTTGAGGATTCTTTCTTGAGCTTGGCCAAGGTAAGGGACTTTATGCCGGTATGCTTAAATGCAAGTTAGGAACTGAATTGAAAAAAAAATTGAAATGAAAAGCTTATATAAATATTTTATTATGAAATTTTTGATGAATTTTAAAATACTTGTTATATATAAAAATGAATTTTCACTTGTTAATTGCCAATTATTCTTGTGAATGTGATGCATGAGTTATGGTTTATGATTTATGAGAATGTTGCCTTGTGTTGCATCATGGAATGCAAATTTAAAATGCTTTGGGACCTCATGCATCATGTAAATGTTCATGATAAAATGATTTCGAAGGCTGTGGCAATCACCCTTAAAATTAAATTTGTACATCTAAATGAAAAGAAACCTAAAAAGGTTAAATTGAAAATGAACCTGAAAAGGTTAAATGGAAAGGTTAGGTTGGGTTAATTGTCCACATTAAGCCGAAGAGAAAAGTTAAAAGAGAAACTTTTCTGCTATGAAAATGTTTTAGGTCCCACTAGAGGAAAAAATTTTAATAATCACTTTGTATGTGTTTGCATATCTTGACCCCGGTAGTGAGGTCACTTACTGAGTATTTTTAATACTCACAATTTTCAAAAATGTTTTTTCTTTTCAGGTAAAGGCAAGGGCATCCTAAGCGAATGACAGGATAGTTGCTGCAAGAGGCCATGGGTGACCTATAGAAGTTCCCCTTCCGCAATTTCTTCATTCTTAGCATTTTTAGAATATCTTTTAGTAGACGTGTTATGAAAATTAACTCAATTGTTAAATGTTTTAATATATACTTATGCTTTGAAATCAAATTTAAAGGGATCCCGAGGTAAAACTTTTTGATGATTTAGCAAAAGTTTATTTCTTTTTGTGAGATTATTTAAGTTTTACTTTTATTTCATTAGCATGCATTTAGTAACGTCCCTAGAAAGTCTAATAGAAAAAGTATGGTCGTTACATTTGGTCTTTTAAATTTAAAAGTATGATATGTATCGTACTTTTTACTTTATGTTAGGATGGATTCGTGTCATATTCAAAATGTTCAAAATTTATAGACTTGTTAAACACAGGATTAAAAGACTATGATCTTATAAAACACAAAATTCAATTTTGTAATTAATAGGGTCATGAATTTTTTAAAATATTCAATATGACATATATATTGGACAAAAAAAAAAAATTCAATATAACAAAGATATATTGGGCACAAAATTAAAAGTTCAGGAATAAAGTTTATTTAAACTTTAGAGATTTTTTTTTTTTTTAAGTACAACTTTAGAGACTTATTAGACATAAAATTGAAAGCCAAGAGATAGTATCTAAACTTTATGGACCCATGACATAAAATTAAAAGTTAAAGATTTATTACACATTTTAGGGGGTGTTTGGGGCATGGCTTTAGGTTTGGGTGGGTTTGGATTCCAAACCCAAAATCATGTTTGGCCTAAGGTGTTCAAAATCCTTGGTTTTGAAACATAACCCCATGGGTTGCAACAGTGCAACCCCATGGGATTTGTGTTACGTTTTCCTCTTCCATTTGCCGACGACCACTTCTACAACAACGCCGGCGACCACTCGACGACTGCCAACGACAAAAACTCCAAAGACCACACCAGTGACTTGACCATCCTTGACAACTACCTCCGGCAACCACTCCGATGACATTTCAGGAGACCAGTCTAACGACCACCCACATGACCCAACCACCCCAACAGCCTGACCACCCCGATGACCCAACCACCTCGGCGACTCAACCTGCTTGCAACCACCGCCAATGACCATCCGACAATCACTCCAGTGACTTGACCACTCCTGCGACCTGACCACCCGACAGCCACCGTTGGCGACCACCTCGAAAACTCGACCACCGGGCAACTATCCTCGACAATTACCTGGTGACCACTCCGATGACCCGGCCACTCCAATGACTACTCCAGCGATCACCTTGACGACTTGACAACCACCATTGACGATCACTTGGTGACCACTCTGGCGATCCAACCACCTTGATGACCACTCTAGAATTCACAAAACATCCACTAAAAAATAAGAGGAAAATAAGAGAACAAAACAACTAAAGGAAAAAATAGGAAAAAAACCTGCACAAACCTAGGATTCAAAATACTACACCCCAAACACAGTTTTCTGATTCTCAGGCTACAGAACACTGCACCCCAAACACAGCTTTTTTATTTCCGAGCTTCAGAACCCTCCAGAACAAACTCCCTAAGATTCTGATTTCAAACCTATTCCCCAAACAATCCCTTAAAGTTTCCAGACGAATTAAACAAGGTAAAGGGACCAACTTGTAATTTAATATTTTCTTTTTAACCTTTTAGATTACCATTCATTGCGGCTACATTGTTTTGCAACTTGAGGTTATTGTTTCTTAAAAAAGAAGAAAAGAAAAGAAAGAAATTGAGGTTATTGATGTTCCTACAATTACAAAGGTCCAAAGAACCTTTATTCACCTACCCCATTTAATATAAAATACATAATCCAGCTGAATATAATATTATAATTTATGATATTTTCACCTAGATTCGTGATTCTAGAGTGAAAAAAATTTGCATTTTGTGTGTAGGGGTGGGTCCATTCTTAGGATCTAGGAAATGGTGTCAATAATGCCATGGGGCAATGCGAATTAATCTCACTTCTACATGTAATGTGTGGTTTGAATGCTAAAGATAATAGATGGTTAAATTACTTGGTCCAATGGATTGGGCCCCTTCTAATTTGTCTTTGATTTAAAAACTTTCAATTTAGTCTTTATAATATAGATTTAGTTTCAATTTTGATTTCTAGGATTAAATTAAATTTCACAAACCCTTTATAAATTGTATTTTATTCATTTGATTCTTTTATAATTATTTTTGAACCTTAATACTGTTAACTAACTCAATTATTCAAATATATGAGATTTGAAAAAAAAATGATTGGCAATATGATAACGACATAGATGATTTGGGAAATTTGACTAAACTATAGAGACTAAATTAAAACTTTTGAAATTATAGAGATTATATCGAAATCTAATCCAAATAATAGGGAACAAATTGAAATTAAGCACAAACTATAGGTGTTAAGTTGAAAATTTTCAAACTGTAAGTACGTAGTTTAACTAATATAAAATTGAAAATTTTAGGTCCATTTGATAACCATTTTATTTATTGTTTTTTAAAATTAAGCTTATAAACATTATTTTCACTTATAGATTTCTTTGTTTTGTTATCTATTTTTTACAAATGTTTGCAAAATAATCCAAACTAAGTTTTAAAAACTAAAAAAAAAAGTAGTTTTTGTTTTTAGAATTTAGCTAAGATTGAAATGTTTCCTAAGGAAAGATGAAAACGATGGTAAGAAATAGTGACAAAACAAGCGCAATTTTCAAAAAACAAAAACAAAAAATTAATATCTTGTTCGATAATCATTTAGTTTTTAATTTTCGGTTTTTGAAAATTAAGTTTCTAAACACTACTTCCACTTATGATTTTTTTAAATTTATTTGTTGTCTACTTTTGAGAAATGTTTTCAAAATTCAAGTCAAGTTTTGAAAACTAAGGCTTCGTTTGATAACCACTTGGTTTTTTATTTTTGAAAATTAAACTTGTTTCCTCACAATTTCCTTACAATTGTTTTCATTTTTCTCAAGGAAAGATTTGAATTCTTAGTCAAATTGCAAAAGCATTCAAATTGCAAAAACAAAAACAAGTTTTTAAAAACTACTTTTTTTTTTTTAGTTTTCAAAACTTGGCTTGAATTTTGACAACACTAGTCAAAAATAGATAACGAATCAAAGAAACTCATAGGTGGAAGTAGTGTTTATAAGGTTAATTTTCAAAACCAAAAACCAAAAACCAAATAGTTATCAAACATGACTTAAATAAAATAGTTTTTAAAAACTTGTTTTTGTTTTTAGAATTTGATTAAATTCAAATATTTTCTTAAAAAGATGACAACCATGGTATAGAAATTGTGAGAAAACAAGCTTAATTTTTTAAAACCAAAAACTGTTGAAAAAAATACGTTGTATATACAAACCGTGTAATGCTAGCAAACAAACTATACATAAATGGCTACAAACAATAACAGAGTAAATATGACTACAGACTTTGTATATAATAAAAACTACAGAAAACCATAAATGAACCAGATGAAAAGATCAAGAACTCCAATGGTCGTAGATGATCAAATCGATAACAGCAACAACATCAAACATATAGAACCTGAAACAATAAAGGAATGAGATGATTGGTAGTCGATGCACACTTACAAAGCGCTGTCCTGAAGACAATTATTCGCTTTGCACTGGTTACAAGCAAACTACAACGATCGTCTCAGCAAGATACAACGACTAATTCTAGTAGAACAACAACCTCGAACTACCCAAATTTGACAGAACTCTTAGTTACTTGCTTTCAACTCAACTCAAGATCAAAAGAAAGAAAGAAAAGAGAAGAGAAGTCTTCAAATGGAATGTGATACACCAAATGAAGAAACAAGTTGCTATTTATAGGCTAGTAACTTAATAACACTCAATAAAATAAAATAAAAATAAACATTGAAACATATGTCAAGCATAACTCAATTGAGTTGTTACTTGCAAAATTCAAACATAACTCATCAATTAGAAGTAACTACAAATTTAACTTCCATATGTTAAATTTAAGTTGAATTTGTAAATGAAACATCAATCCATTTTGATGTTTCAATCTATTTTGAATCGTTTGACATATTTCACTTTCTTTTGCAAAATTGTAATAAAATCCAACAAAAACAAAAAACTGAAGTATCAAACCCACCAAAATATTAAGGAAAAAATTGAAAATTCTATTAGATACTTTAATGAAAATTACAAATGAAAGAGGCCCTCTCCATTCAAAGAAGTTGATAAATGTGAAATAGAATTGAAAATTTTAAAATGTTAAATGTGTAAAATTAGAATCTTTTTAAAAGTATAAAGAAAGAAAGTACATAGCGTTAAAAAGAAAAGTTGAAAAATGGTTCTTGAAGCTTTGAAAAAGGAGAAAAACATGAATAAAAAGAATACATTTCTGCAAATCCCATCTTTTTTTACCGTACATTTTCTTTAATCGGTTTGTGTTCTAATCTTTGGTTACTGTATCCTTTCTTTCATCACATTTTTCTTTGCTCCTATCATCAATTAAAAAAAAAAAAAAAAAAAGGAATCAAACATTTTATCCACTTGAGATAATCAATTGGTGTTTATTTACAACTCTTTTTTGTTGTTGTTTACTGTTGGTTAAATATAGAGTTAAGTTTTGAATGTTGCGTGTCATTTTTTTAAAATTTTGTTTATACATTTTAAAAATTTTCAATTTAATTTTTAATGAGATGAATTTTTTCAAAATCTCAAAAATAGAAAATGGTGTTCGATGTGCTTTAATTTTTTGTCTCCACATATTGTGGATATCCCTTTTTAATTCTAAATTGAATTATAATATAAGCTTTTCATTTAGTGGAATCCAATCGAGACTGCATGTATAGAATTATTGCAATTGTATTAAAACATCTTTGCTTGAGCCAAAAGTATTGGGTAACAAGGTCAATACCAAGAGTGTGAAATTAAAATTTTCCCAAAAGGAAAAAAAGAAGTCTTTTTTTTTTTTTTTTTGGTTAGTTGAGTGGATTTAATTTTAACCTTTTAATTCTCAATTTCTTTGAATTAAAATTAAAATTTGAATAAATGGCGAACCTAACCTGTAAATTAAGGTAGGTAAAAAATATCCAAATTCAATAATAAAATTTTCAATTCCGTCTAAAAAATATCTTACATGATTAGGAGTACAAATACTCACCAAAAATAGATGAAAAATACTTATAGCTATAAATATTAAAAAAAGAACACAAAAGAAAAAAACAAAAATTAAATCAGCTAAAGGAGTTTATTTTATTATTCATCCAAGCTTATAGTTCAATTTAATGAAATTTCATCCAACCCTAAAAAAAAGGAAGCATTTTGATTTCTACATTAAAAAGGCTAAATTTACTGTGAAGTATTAACACAACCATTTTTAAAAAGTGGTTCTATAGGTTTTTCAGAACATTACCACCTAATAAGGTTAAATTATAAAAAATACTCCTGAACTATGAGGTTGGTTTCAATTATACCCGTGAACTTTGAAAAGTTTCATAACCCTTGAACTTTGAAATTTGTTTCAAAACAACCCTTAAAGGTTTTTTCCGTTAAATTTATGGACGAAAAATGACGTATTTGCATATGTTTTGATTTTTTTTTCAACGTATATGTTCAAATATGTTCACATAAGCAACAATATATATGTAAAAACATAATTTTTCGTCCATGAATATAACGAAAAAAAGCCTTCAATGGTTGTTTTGAAACAAACTTCAAAGTTCAAGGGTTAAAATGAAACTTTTCAAAGTTCAGGGGTATAATTGAAACCAACCCCATAGTTTAGGGGTATTTTTGATAATTTAACCTCCTAATAAATAGTCTGAGAGCAAAACCAACAACCAACTAGAGGTATTACTAATGTTTTACAAATTGAATTATTCTCATATATATCACTCCTTGCAATATATATATATATATATAGTGGTTTTTTTTCCAATATCTTTATGAAATGAGTGCAAGAATGGTTGCAATTTTGTCAAAAAGGTTCTCCTCCAACCATGCCTTTATATCTCATCTCTTGTCTATCCATCCTTCTCCAAATGGACTTAGAGGAAAGGAAGAATCTTTATATCACTATCAATGTTTTCATCAAAATTATCTCTCTCCTTCTTTCTAACTTAGTTGTCTAAAATATGTCTCCTTTTGCAATCAAACTTTAATTATTGGTTTCATGTCTCATTACGCTATATTTATCTCAATTGTAAATATTCATACCAGCTTGATCTCAAAGATTTCATATTTGACATTCAACGAGGACATTTCAAGTCAATATAATTTTTTCTATTAAATTTTTAAATGGAAGATGCACCCACTTAGATAATTTGTCAAGATTTAGATAGTAAAATTGTTGACTTTATTTATCATCATTTGGCAAGAGAGGAAAAGTCATCTTACATATAGGTTTTATAAACAAAATTTAAGTTTAGTATTTAATGTAATCTTGATTCCTTTTCTTCTCCAACCATATGAATATTCATCTACATCTATTTTAAGTTTTATTATCAAACATTTATCAATTTTATCATGTTTACTGATCCTTGTAACAATTTTATAGGAGCTTCTTTCTGTATTGGATATACTTATAAATTCTTTCAATATCTGAGCATAGCTCAATTAGTTAAGACATATACTCTTAATCAAAATATCAGAGATTCGAATTTTCCATCTCGTATGTTGTTGAACTCAAAAAAATATATATATAAATTCTTTTTGAATAAACACACACACACACATATATATAGTATTTAAATTCAATATAAAAAGGTAACAATAAACAAATAAGACACAAACAATATGGTATTCAACCATACACTAAAAAAAAGTAAAATACTATTTAAAAACAAAAAAAAAAAAAAAAAACAAAGATGGAACGATCTAGAAGTTTAAAGTCAGTAAATCAACTATAACTTTATAAATAGCAAACTCTCTAAGAACTTTATTAAAACTTATGATCAATAATTTAATTCAATAAATTAATGTTATTAATGCATATACTTTACTTTAAACAATTGTGTTCACTTATCAAACCACACTTATACATAGTAACTTGGACTTTTGAGGTAAGTGCTCATTTATCATGCCAAAAGAAAAATCTATACTATATTTTTCCACTCTCCAAAATTAATCTAAACTTCTCATCGTTAGCCGTCAAAGTGATTTCAGCCGCACGCAAAAATACAATATTAAATTAAAGATTAAATTATCAATTTAGTTTCTATAATTTAAATTTTTTTGAGTACCGACAAATATGAGGTGAGAATTTAAAATTCCAACCTTAAAAAAGGAAATAACTATTTTAACTGTTGAGTAATGCTTTCGTTGATAGCTATAATTTAGAATTAGTTGCAATTCATTCTCGGTAATTTTAAAAGTCATTCCAATCCAATTTTTATAATTTTAAACATTTCAGTTTAGTCCAAAGGATTTGGTTTAGAGATGTCAATTTTTCCTACAGTAAATGAGGAATCCTCGTTTAGGCAGAGAATGAAGAAGGTAGTGGGGAAGAATTTTTTTTCCATTAGCTAAATGGGGACAAGGACGGAGAATACATTCTCCATCCCCGTCCCCGCCCCGATTTCTTCTTCTTCTTTTTGAAGATATATATATTTGTATATATATAATAAACCATAAATCCAAACTTTTATTAAATATTATTTTATTTTTCTAAGAAAATTAAAAAAAATTCTTTTAAATAGAAATCTCTTATTAAGAATTAACAATTTAAATAGAAATTAAAAAAAATTATTTAATCAAATTTAAAAAATGAAAATCATAAACAGAGAATTATTCCATGCGGGGAATTCTTGCATCGTTTCCCACAAAATTAAATGGAGAATTTCGTGAGGACATGAATGAAATGGGGGGTGGGGCTGGGGACAGGGAAGCCATTTCCTGGCCCCTTCCTCACCCCATGGACATCTCTAATTTGGTTTGGTGTCAAAACCTCACAACTCTTAAACAACTTGCATTTAATGCATGCAAAATTACAAGTTGAAGAACTAAAATAAACTATGATCATTTGAAAGTAGAGAGATTAAAATAGAAAATCTAAAAGTTTGAGAGACCAAAATAAAATAGGAAATTTTGATTTTTTTTTTAACAAAGGTAAACTAAAAACTATTATATATATTTAAAATAATTGAATTAGAAAGTAAGAAAAAAAAAAACACTATTTTATTGTTAAAAAAAAAAGTCTTAGTGTGCTTTTTTTTAGCAAGGGAGGTGAAGAGATTTTGTAAGAAGAGGGCAGGTGGGGACTCCATGCATAGGATCTTAGAGACAAAGCTTCTCTATTTTCATAACCTCATCAGAAATCAAAAAGCACTGATTGAGGATTTGATTGATGCTTGGAGCTTTGCTTTTCCCAGCTGTATTCTAACCTTTAATTCAAAAACCCAACTTCGACTCTAAATTTATTAGGGTGAAAATTCTAACAATTAATTTTTTGGTTGATGGTATGTGTCTTAACCAGTTGAACTATGATCAAGTTGACTCGATCTTACTCCTATTTTAATCCTTATGTTTCACATAAAAATATGTTTTTAGCCTTGTTGCTAAATAATTGTATGATATTGTATGAATTTATATTTCTATTATTTAACAACATGTGGGGTGGAGAGATTTGAATTTCTAACTTATGTGTCGGAAGTATATATTTTAACCAGTTTAGCTATGTTCAAGTTGGCTCAAGATTAATCCTAAAAATTTTCATTAAACACAAAACAAATGTTAACAGAAATAACCAATAAAATAAATATTTAGAAATTTTTAAAAAAAAATTAAATATAATATTTAAAAGTAATAAAATAAATGCAGTACAAAGAGAGAGATTTGCTTTGAGAAGCAGACATAAAGGAAGAAAAAGGCCACAGTTTAAGGTCAGTGTGACCCCTCATTTTCATCTCTGAATCAGCTGCTTTTTATTATGTTTTTTTTTTTTTACAAAAAAAGTTATTTAATAGATTCTTCTTTCCCCACATGATCTTGTTTTTTGTCATTGTAATTGTCCACACTTATATCGATTTAATTAATTATTTTATTTATCGTCCTCATACTCTTCAATCATTTTTTAAAAATTATTGACATACAAAAATCATTTAGAAGGAGAGGGGAAAAAGTCGATTTCAAAAAAAATAAAAAAAAACAAAAAAAAAAGGGGAAAAAAGTAATTTTTTTCTTTGGTGGAAAAAAGTCGAGGTTTATAAGAGAAAAAACTATATTAACAACCAAAAAAGTTTATCATTATTGAAATATCATTATATTTACTGTTTATTTTCTCTGTCTCTCTCACACACCTCCCAAATAGTTCATCAATATATCTATATCTATATATATTTTGAAAATTATTGTACTCTCTTTAACTGTATGGATATAATGAAAACATAGTTTAAATCATGTGTTGGTTTAAGATATATATATGTATTGTTTCTAAATTGTTAAATGCTTGGTTTTAGTTCACCAATTTTGCATAAAGGATTGTTTTAATTTTTCTAATTTATTTTCTATAAATTATTTAACCAAAATTAAGAAAATCTTTCTTTGATTTATTTATTTGATGAGTAGATGTTTATTTAAAATGTTTGAAGTCACATATCATAGGTTGTTAGGTATTGAGTTTTCTTATTGGATTTGAGTTTTTGATAAAACCTATTAATGAAAAATTAACGATGATGACAACTAATTTTTTATATGAATTAGTTTCAAGTTAAAGGGAAAAATGAAAAAATTACCATTTGAATTATAGGGTTGTTATAATTACACTCTTGAACTTTGAACAATCACCCCCTCCTTTTCCAAATTTACAAAATTATTGCAATCAAACCCTGTTGTTAAACTTTTGTTAGTTGCAACTTGGAAAAATACACAAATCAACTATATATGTTGTTACATTTAAACCTTAAACTAGGAGAGTTGTTGAAGATTGTAATTATACCTTAAAACTTATGAAATTTTTGTAATTTAATCCAATCACAACCAAAGTTACAAATATAAAATTTAATTGCAATGATTTGAGCTAACTTACACACACCAACTTCATGGGACAAATTGCAGAATCCTACAACATAGAGTTGTCGAGAATTCCTGGCCATCAATGCAAGAGATTTGAACCCCTCAGCTCTCGAAACCCTCAAAATCTCCAAGTCTCTTCCCTAAACTCTATTATCACTAGACCAATCTAGGGTGGTTGGTTACCACTTCAATTATATTTTTCACATTACTAAAAAGATGTTTAAATAATCCAATAGAAAAATACCACAAAAACAATCATAAAAATGTTAGTCAAAAGAAAAGGGTCCTAAAGGTTCTCTCTACTAGTAAATGTCTCTGCCTGTACTCTCTCATTGACAGATGCCAAAACAAAGTGGCCAATAATTCCATCTTCCCAATGCCATTAAACACTCTCACTGTTATCAAAAACAGTCCCTTTCTTCTTATAAACCACATCTTTCCCTCTCCAAAACTTCCACCATTTTCTCTTCCTTCTTCTTTCTCCTCAAAAACCTGATCTCCCCTTCCCTTCCCCCCCTCTGCATTGAACCGTTTCATGGATATTGATCTCTCCTTCGGCTTCCGGGGGGGTGTCGCCATTACCGATCATCGTCATCGTCATCATCAGCTTCTTTCCACTCCCTTTTCATGGCAAAACTTGAAGATCATTATTTCTCCCCAAGCTTAGCTTCAACCAAGTCTCAAGCTTGCTTCTTCCTCTTCCTACTCATCCTTCTCCTGGTCGTCGTTCCTCATCGCTTCTCAACCCTGCCGAACTCAGGCTCGGCGAGTACTACTACGTCTCATCCTCCTTCATCTTCTTTGGCCATGGCAGAACAAGCCTTCTCTAGCTCTTATTCTAGTAAGAGAAAATTGCAGCAATTTGAAGCAGCTATGCATGAAGTTCCTAGTGGCCCAAATCCCACATCCAACAAGTAAGATTGAAAAAAAGAGAGAGAGAAAATGAAAGAGAGTTATATTAATGGAGGATTATTATTATGAAATATTATTTCTATATACTTGTTTTTTTTTTCTTCTTTTTTTTTTTTTTTGTTTTTGTTTTTTTCTTCTTCTTCTTTTTCTTTTTTTTCTTGTTTGGGTTTTGATTTGTTATATTTTTAGTTTGTTGTTGCATATGATTAATTGTTTTGTGTACAGTAAGCTATAGTGTCCTTTTTTGGGTTAATTTTTCTGCACTTGGATGTTGTTATCACATGTGCTATATTATATTATTGATCACTTTCTTCTTCTTCTTGTTTTGAGAGAAAAATTTGATCTATGTTTATATTAAACTTAGTGTTGTTGAGTTGAGGTTTAATTTTATGAGCCTTTTGTGGAGATTTCATATATCCTTTTTGTTTGATTTCAGTTTGATGATCAGTTCTCAATTCATTATTGGACTTTATTGGAGTTTGAGTTTTTAGAGAACCACCATCTTTATGTAAAGAAATTATAAAGATTTGCTGGCTTTTATATGTTATATTTTTAGTGGTATTTCATCTCATCATGTTAATGAGGATTTGATGTAAATGAAGGCATGATATACTAGTTGGAATATGCATGTGATGATTTTATTGAAAATATTTTAGGTCTCTTTTGATAAAGATTTTGTTTCTAAACATGAAAAGTTATTAAAACTATTTATAACCTTATGTTTCTTTGTTAAATTCTTTTTATAAATCTTGGCAAAGTTTTAAAAATGAAAAAACAATTTTTTTTTAAACTTTTATTTATTTATTTATTTTTGTAATTTTCAGAATTTTCTAGAATTCCAAACGACATTTTAAAGTAAATTAAAAAAAATTTAAATGTTGGTGAATAACTAAAGAAGGAAGATTATTAGATCACAAAAACAAAAACAAATTGAATGCTCTTTTAGGATTGAATTTTATGTTTTTTTTTTAATTGAATTTAATGATTAAATCAATCTATTTTGTAGACCAGCTATAAGATAGACATTCAAGGTAGGTAGGTATTTTCATAATATCATCTGATCAATGTATATAGGGTTAAGTCTTTTCTAATAGATGTGTTCATTTTAATTAGAATGTAACGACAATAGAAAGAATCTTTGTTTTCTTTATTTAGGAGATGACATCTTGGAGTGTGTACTAGGCTTAGGATAAGGATGTATGCGCTTTCACATCTCCAAATAGGAATTCTCTTTCTAATTCGAAGCGATACGCCACAAGAGCAAGATCTCTTATAAGTTCTTTTGACATATGTAGTTCCATTATATTGTCTTAAAAGACGTAAACATTAGCCAAAGAAATACACCCTATCTATATGCACATGGAGTGTACCATATTGTAGTGTACCCTTGTGCACATGATCCTTAGATATTTATTATATGACTTGTGTGTGTGTGTATATATATATATAGTATCAAATTTTCTATTGTAATTATGAACAAAATAATGTGTTACATGAAGTCTTTTAGTGATGATTCAATATAGAGTGAAAGTCTAATTTTAATTATTTAGAAGGTGTTGGTTTAGGGTTTAAAACCCTCCTATCTCCACTTGTAAAATCTTCTTTAGCCCATAGTTAATCTTGGAATCCTCTCTCTTAAACCCTTTCAAATTCTTCCATGAATTCTCCCTCCACGCTATGATCTAGACTTTATTAGTTGAGACGTCTTTATAAGATGAAACTTGTACTATTAATTATTTAAAATTAACAATAATTTGTCCTTAATTTAATCACTAAATTGGAGCCCTCATATTTTCTATTTGGTCAAGCAAAACAAAGTTGAAGTGATGGTGGATTCATTCCATTATTGATGGTATCCATCAAATATTTTGCTTCACAAAATACAAAATGATTATATTTTAGTAAATCGAAATGGAAGCAACCTTTCTTGACTATATCTATATGGAAAGAGGGACAATTAAACTCTTTAAATTAATGTTAAAGGCACAAGGGGAAAAATAGTTAGAGAAATTACATTATACAGCATTTTCTTACAAAGTATAATCCAAAAGTTAATACTTCACCATAAACTACTTATAAATTTTATCTTTTCCTTACATTACCTCTAGATTTTTATTATGTTATAAGTCAAATTTAAATATAGTTTAACTGATTAAGATATTATTAACCTTCTTTAAATATGAGAGAGGTTACAATTTGTAAGTCGTCTTCCTTAATATTTCAACAAAGTATATATATATTATGTTATAGCATATTTAATCACTCAAGAGAGACCAAGATATACCATGATAAACTTGATTGAGTTAGAATTCAACTAAATATAAGAGAAAATAGTAAATTAGGGATTGACATTAGATATATTAGTCGACCAATCATTTGAATATAAAATTATTAGAGCTAATTAATTTATTGGGAAAGATCACGAAATATGAAAACGATGTATAAAAAAAATGAAAAATTTTAAAATATAGTTCATTTGGAACGATTCTCTAGAGATTTGAATCTACAACTTTGAAAGAGATTATTAATATTTGGTTAAATTATAAATTTGATCACTATGATTTGAGCCTAGTTTCAATTTAGTTTCAATAAAATTAAAAGTTTTAATTTAGTCTCTACGATTTGGACTTTAGTTTTAATTTTTAGTCTTATAATATAATCAAAGGTTACAAATACTCTCAATCGTTAATATATTGACACTTGGCAATGAAGTGATGTTTTCTATTTGACTCACTGTATTAGTTGATTATATCATAGTTTAAGGATTGAGGAAACAGTAGAACAAAATAAGTGGATTTTTTTTTCAATCAGAAAGATAGTTTATAAATGATTAATGATGTTTAATAAAAAAAAATTATGGGGACTAAATTGAAAATTGTTGAACTATATGGACCAAATTGAACTTAGCCCGAATCATATGGACTAAATTGAAATTATGCCCAAACTATATAGATTAAATTTATTATGTAATTTAATCTTAGGCTAAATTATAGAAAATATCCTTGAATTTTGTACTTTGTTTAAAAAATACTCTGGAACTTTCAAAAGTTTCATTAATACCCTTAAACTTTTTTAAAAAGTTCAAAAATACCCCTTACTGTTAATTTTGGATGGAAACCGTTAATACTTTATTTCAAAAATACCCCTGAACTTTCAAAAGTTTTATTAATACCCTTAAACTTTCAAAAAAAGTTCAAAAATACCCTTACCATCAGTTTATGGACAAAAATCGTTAGTATCTTGTTTTAAAATACCTCTAAACTTTCAAAAGTTGTATTAATACCCTTAACCTTAAAAAAAAGTTTAAAATATGCCCTTACTGTTAGTATATGGACGAAAAAATATTTATCTACACTCCATTACCTCCCTCTTCCATTTATTCTCTCTCTTGAATTGCTTTAATCTATGGCCTAACACTTCTCTATTTTTTTCTTTTTTTTTTCCCTTTCTTTTTCAATACCCTCTTTACTCTCTTCTTCCATTTTCCAATCTCTAAAACTACCCTCATCAATCAAGGTATATAGACTATTAGCAAGAAGAAAGGAGAATAATGGAACCACCAAGAGACCTTAGGACTTAATGCTTTAACAAAGTTGTACGTTAGTAATTTGAGTTAGTGCATTTGGGTTTAATATACAAAAAGAGAGACATGTTGAGAATTTAGGTCATAATTTTGAGGACATCTAGTGGGAGGGAAAAGAAAGAAAACATATGCATTACCAAATTTGTAGAGGATGAAGATTTTATTAATCATTTTTACAGTTCAAATTAGTCTATTTATTGTGATCAGTTAAGAATGTTCCCCATGATTGAGAATTGGACAAATGGGGGAAAAATGAGAGTATCTATATGAAAAAAAAAATATGGGGGCATCTATATGAGTTATTTTCAAATTGGTTCCTAATTACCAACTCAAGATAACTTCAAGGACATTGACTATATATTTGGATGTTGAAATTTCTCATATTTATGTTTGTGCATGCTTAGTAATGAGAGAGGGCTTCTCCTATTTATTTAAAGTTTTAATATTTAAGAAGGGAGAAATGGAAGAAGTTTTAGAAATTAAAAAATGGAAGAGGAGAGTAAGCATGTATTGAAAAAGAAAGAAAAAAAAAGGAAAATTAGAGAAGTGTTAGACTATAAATTGAAACAAATTAGGAAAGAGAGGTAATGGGGTGTAGATAAACGGTTTTCGTCCATATACTAATGATAAGAGCATTTTTTTTAACTTTTTTTTAAGATTAAGGGTATTAATATAACTTTTGAAAGTTCAAGAGTATTTTTAAAACGAGGTACTAACGATTTTTATCCTTATATTAACGATAAGGGTATTTTTGAAATTTCTTTTAAAGTTTAAAGGTATTAATGAAACTTTTAAAGTTTAGGGCTATTTTTGAAACAAAGTACTAACGGTTTCCATCCAAAACTAATGGTAATGGTATTTTTTAATTTTTTTTGAAAGTTTAAGGGTATCAATGAAACTTTTAAAAGTTCAAGGGTATTTTTGAAACAAAGTACAAAGTCCAAGGATATTTTCTATAATTTAGCCTTAATCTTAATATTTTGACCAATTGAGTTATGCTCTAATATATATATGTATGTATGTATGTACAATAACATGTGGGAGTGGAGATTCGAATCTTTAACTTTTTGGTTGAGGACATATAACGTCTTAACCTATAAAAGAGATGGAGAATCATTTTTGGATTATTTTGTTAAAACTTTTGATTCAATAGTGTTAGAATGCATTTAGATTAATTAGCTTTATTAATGTTGTATTGTTGTTATGTTGCTAATTACATACTTTTATCTTTTTTATTCTTTGGTTATGTGTTGTACCAATAGGATTTGTACACGTTTGTACTCTTCCTCTCTATATAATGTTATTCAATAGCACATATTTTGTGCTGAGTGTCATCACAATTCTGCCATTGTTCTTAGGGGTGTACATGGGTTGGCTTGGGTTGGGTTAAAGGGTTTTTTGGGACCAACCCGAAAATTCGAGTTGGTCGGGTTGGCTACCCAAATGACCCGATCAAAGGTTGCAACCCAACCCAACCCAACCCTAAATTTTCAAGTTGGGTTGGGTTGGGTCATCGGGTTGAATTTTATTTATTTTTTTTAAAATAATTTTCTTAATTATTTAAAATAATTTTTGCTTGAATTAATAACTAAAATCACATAAAATTCAAATATCAAACTCTAAAGTTCATAACATCTTAATATTCGTTACAATCATAGATGAAAAACATTAAAAGTTTACAAATAATTCATTTATAAGTATATATATTTAAAAAAAAAAAACATAAATTTTGGGTTGGGTTGGGTTGGGTTGGGTCGAGTCAACCCGAGCCTAAAAAGGCCAACCCGAGAACCGGCCCAAAAATTCGATTCTCCAAAATTTTAACTCAATCTCGGGTTTCGATTGGGTAGTCTGCTCGGGTTACCGAGTTATTTGTACACCCTTAATTGTTCCCTTTATACCATACAGTAGCACATGGTATCAGAGCCACGGTTCCTTTCTCTTTAACCTCCTCAAAAATAGAAAAATGGCCTACTATACCTGTTCTGAAAGCTCCGTTGAACGAAATCCCCAATTCCCACCAGTGATAGTACCAAACACTCCCTTGAGCAACCAAAGAAATCCACCAGTAAGTACACTGACACCCAGCCCCACCATATTCGCCGAGTTTCCTCCTCGTCCGATTCAAAATCTATCTTTATTGTGTCAACCTTCTCAAACCCAGCAGTATGGTTTTCAATATCCTCCAATACAAACACCTCCACTTGCTTTTTTCCAAATTCAGCTCACCCGCTTACCTTAAATACACGTTTTACCTCAAATGTCTCTAGTGCACTACCCATTCCTCTCTCCCTAATATTTCTCAATCTTGACGGTCAAGCTTTGCGATACTAATTATTTGCTCTGGAAGAACCAACTTCTCAACATTATTATTACTTTGGTGTGGAGGGTTTCATCAATGGAACTATACCACCCCCACCTTAGTTTCTTGTTGCTGCCTAGCTTCAGGTTAGTCCTTACTACTCTATATGGCAGAAGTTTAGTCACACTATCTCATGAGCTGGATGTAGTACTCCTCTTTCTCTGAAGAAAAGATGGGAGAAATCATTAGTTGCAATGCAATGTTTGAAATTTGGGAGACTCTTCGAATGGCTTATGAGTCTTCCTCTACTATTCACATTATGAGTCTTCGCAGTCAGTTACAGCTTGTTAAGAAGGATGTATTTTCTATCTCTCGGTATTTTGCTAAAACCACAGACATCACTGACAAATTATCTACCATTGTTGAGCCTTTATTGTATAGAGATCAATTGGGCTATATCTTAGAAGGCTTGGGTAGTGAAGTATAATACATTTATCACGTCTATCCAAAATCGGACAGATCAACCCTCTATTTCTAATGTTCGAAACCTCCTTCTTACTTATGATTCGCGACTAGAAAGACAAACAACTACGAATCAGCTTAACATGGTACAAGAAAATTTTGCTAATATGAATTTTTTGTCTAATTCCAAAAAGTTTCAAAGATGTTTTGCAGGTTGTTCTATGTCACAGAAAACAAGACAATAACCTTCCTCGTTTCCATCTAGATTTTTTATGGCTCCCTTTTTCGGTCAAAGTGTGTTAGGTAAGCCGCAACAAACCTCATCTAACCCCAAATCCGATAAATTTTTTTGCTCAATCCTTTGTTAATCGCCTCTAATGCCAAATTTGCACTAAATTTAGACACACCATAACTATTTGCCACGATTGGATGAATCCAAACTATGGCAACCCCAATCCTATCCAACCTCAAGCTTACTTTAATAATCTCTAGCCTACTTTTCCTACCACCCAACAAACTGACTACGTCGTAACCCACCCTGATGAGGCTTGGTTCTTAGATTTTGGGGTCACACTAAAGGGAATAATCGAATTAAACCCACAGTGGAAGCATTGGAATCGACTTTAATTTTATTTTAGAATTAAACAAAAAAAATTAGGCTAAGCAAAACATACCTTTGAGATAAATATGGAGATATTTCTGGCGGATCTTTATCTTCTCCATAAAATCTTTCTAGCTATGACTCGAACATAGGACTAAGGCTTGTGGGAGCCTCTTGAAAGAAAATCCACAAGGGATTGGAGAGGAAGACATCTAGAAAGAATTCTCAAATTCTCTATTGAGGAGATATGTGTTGTGTCTAATGACTCAACCCAATAGTCCTATTTATAGAGACCAAGAGAAAATCTTTTTCATAATTAAAATATTATATTTTAATATATAATATATTAAAATATATTTTATATTTATTTGAATCTCATTCAAATCTCCTATGATATTTATTTATTTGAATTTTATTCAAATTCTATAAATATCTTTTATTTAATTATTTTAATATTTAATGTATCAAATACAATAAATATATTTTTCTCTTATATATTTAATATATCTAATATATTAAATATTAGTTTGAACATTTCAAAATTTTCTTTCAACTAAATTGATCTTTTAGTGTTACTATGAGCTAGCAAGGGGACCTTATGGACCTACAGATTATAAGCTCTAATGATACAAAATCAATTAATTAAACTCTTTAATTAATTAATTTTCATTCATTAACTAAGGTCACTCCACTATAGACCTAGAGTTGTACTCTTATGCACTGTATGACCAATTGTGTCCATATATATAATAATTACATGCAAGTCGATCCTTCATGAGTTGTTCGTAATTACAGTTGGGTCAAAAGTCCATTTTACCCCTATATTTACATTTTGCACCTTAAGTATCACTGATCCTCTAATGAACAATCTGTTTATAATCTAATTATAAACTAAGTTCTTCTCGTGCCAGTGAGATGGTGGGGTCCCATTGTTCAAGTCCCGAAATCAGCACTTAAGGGAACTACTCATCTACTTACCCTATATGGGAAGAAGTGAATTCCATCTTATGAGATTATGTTCACAGCTTCCTATTTAGTCAAGTCTCCAAAATGCATATTGAATCGGCTACAAAAGCCACTCTCACCCATGCAAATCAAAGGACAAGCCCTCACAAGTAGGAGTTCATAACTCACTCAGGATTAAAATCGAGTAGCATATGATCATCCTGATGAAATATTAATATTCTCAATTAACGGATTTATAGAGAGAGATTAAATATTTCGTGGTCCAGTCTTACACAAACTCATTGTATAAGATACCCCCACTCACATGTCTCCACATGAACGATTTGGATCAAATCATTTGTAACAATTACAAAGTGGGTCGTATCAATAGTGTTACTAGGATAAGGCATCCAACCTTATCCATATACTATGACCCTTTAGGTTATTTCTTGAACATGATCCTCCCGTATGTCAATCACATACTGTTCAAGATTACATTAATAACTTTGGATTTTTCATATAATGGATAATATTATATTGCAAATAAAATAATCAAAATTATTATTAATTATTAAATAAATCATTAATTACGAGACTTTAGGGCACGAATCCCAACACACACATCACATGACTCCATGCTTTAATAACTCACAGTCCTCTTCTCCCTATTATGGTGGTGAGCAAATCATCATTGGAAATGGTATGTCTCTACATGTTGCACATGTTGGGTCTGCCCTTTTATCTTCAAATGCTTTCTCATCTTGTGTTAAACTTAGTTATGTTCTTCATGCTCCAAACCTATCTCATAATCTTATTAGTGTTGCTAAACTTTGTTATGATAATCATGCTTGTGTCGAGTTTTACCTATCTCATTTTATTGTGAATGACATAATATCCAAGAAACCTCTTCTTTGAGGAAACCTTGAGCATGGCTTATACAAGCTTATTATGTCTAAGTCTTCATTAAAGTTTGTTTCCTCTTCTTTCAACAAGTCTACTGTCTTTGTCTTTACTTTTCAAGACATGTTCGTTTGGCATCATCGTCTTGGTCATCCATCTCTTGAAGTTGTCAAGTTAATTTTGAGTCATTATAATTTGAAATTTCAAGATACTATCCCTTTTTGTAATGCTTGTCAATTGGCCAAGAGCCATAGATTACCTTTCTTTTCTTCTATGTCAAGAGCTTCGAGTCCCTTTTAACTTGTTTATCCAGATGTATGGAGGCCTTCTCCCTCTTTATATATTAATGAAGATAGATATTTTATTCTCTTTATTGATGATTTTAGTAAGTTTTCTTGATTCTATGTTATGTAAAGTAAAAATGACACCCTCCCATTCTTTATTCAGTTTAAAAATCTTGTGAAAACCAAATTTAATACTAATGTCAAAAGTATCCAAACTGATTGAGGTGGTGAGTTTCGTCAATTGTCTAATTTCTTTCTTTCTCTTGGCATCCAACATTAAGTGTCTTGCCCATACACACCACAACAAAATGGTCATGTTGAGCACAAAAATAGGCATGTGGTTGAAGTTGATTTATCTCTTCTTGCTCAGTCCAATATGCCTCAATCTTTTTGGCCTTATGCTTTTTAAACAGCAATGTATCTTATTAATCGTCTTCCTACTCAGGTGCTTCAAAATCGCTTTCCATATACGGTCTTTATAACAAAAGTTCTGACTATAAGCTCCTCAAGTCGTTTGGGTGTGCTTGTTTCCCTTTTTTTGTCCTTTTAATGATAACAAACTTCAATTTCGCTCAAAAGAATGTGTATCTTGGATATAATTCTTCACATAAGGGATATTTGTGTCTTGACATACAATCAGGGCATATTTACATTTCTCACCATGTTGTATTCAACTAACAAAAATTCACTTTCTCTTCCACATCTTTCTCTTACCCTCCAAAAATTCAGTCTTATCACCACATTTTTTCTACTTTATTGCCACCCCTTTCTGCTCCTTTATCTGCTTCGGTTCCCCATGTCTCATTTTCTCCTCCATCATTTTCTTGTGTCTCCTCCCCTTGTCTACCCTCTAATGATGTTGTAGTTTCTCATCACCATAGTTCCTCTTCTCCTACTACCTCTATCTTCACCTCCTTGTGACCCTACACTCGATCTTATTTCACTGTCTACTAGTCCATCTTCCTCCCCCGTTTCCGCACTTACACCCATCCCATCTCCACCACCTCCCTTACCCTTAAATACTCATCCCATGATTATTCAGTTGAAAGACGAAATTTTCAAACTAAAAGCTTGGATTGCTAATTCCCCTTTGCCCTTGCAACCTTTACCCACAAAACCTTCAAATTATAGAGTAGCATTGGAAATTTTGGAGTGGAAACAAGTGAGGGTGACTGAGTATAAGGCATTGATTCATAACAACACTTGGTCCTTGGTTCCCTTGCCCATTGAACGAAAGATTATGGGCTGCAAATGGGTATTTTAACTCACGTTAAAACCTTCATGTGAGATCGATCGATATAAGGCACGTTTAGCTACCCAAAATTACAATCAAGCCTATGTATTGATTGTTTTGAGACATTCAACCCTGTGATTAAGCCTAATACAATTCGCATTATATTATCTCTTATTGTTTCATTTGATTGGGTTGTTTGGCAACTTGATGTGCATAATGCATTTCTTAATGGTCATCTTCATGAAGAGGTTTTCATGCGGCAGCCTCCAGGGTTTGTGAATGGGCTTTTTTCGAATCATGTCTTATGGGCTTGGTTTTCTAAACTCAGTTTTTCTTTGTTGGAATGGGGTTTTATTGGGTCAAAGGTTGGTTCTTCCATGTTTATTTATAAGGATGGTAAGAATATTATTGTTTTTCTTATATATGTGGATGATATTCTTGCCATTGGTAATAATTCAAGCATGCTTCAATGGTTCATTTCTAATCTCAATCAGCGTTTTTCATTAAAAGATCTTGGTGATGTGTCTTACTTCTTGGGCATTCAAATTACGTGAAAATATGGGTCTCTACATATGTCTCAGGAGAAGTACATATATGATCTTTTATCAAAGGCCAAACTTTTTAATTGCAAAGTTGTTACTACATCAATGGTTGTTAGTAATCCATTGTCCCTACATGGTGGTTTTATTCTTGAAAATCTAACTAAATATCAAAGTCTAGTCGGTGCACTTCAGTATTGTCCTCTCACGAGACCTAAGATTAGTTACTCCGTTAACAAATTATGTCAGTTTCTTCATTCTCTCATTACAGTGTATATGTAGGTTGTTAAATGTCTTTTCTAATATATGAAGGGTTCAATTATTCTGGGCATTTCTCTTATAAAGTCTTATCTCCACCCAATTACATGTTATACGGATGCTGATTGGGCTAGTTTTCCAAATGATTGTTAAAGTACTAGCAGTTTCTGCACCTTTTTTGGGTCGAATTAGATTTCTTGGAATTTTGTAAAACAAAAGATTGTATCTTGCTCAAGTGTTGAATCTGAGTACCGTGGAATGTCCAATGCCACAACAGAAATTATATGGGTTCAATCAATACTTCTTGAACTTGGTTTACCTTCTTCATATCCTCCTCTTCTCCCACCTACAATGGCTCAAACCCGGTTATGCATAAACGTACAAAACATATTGAGGTGGATCATCATTTCATGAGAGATTGCGTGGCACGAAAGCAGCTGGTTGTGAAATTTGTCCTGTCTGAGGATCAACTCCTGATGTGATGACCAAAGTTCTTCCTTCACCTTGCTTCACGAGTATAAGAACCAAGCTCACAGTCCTTCCAAGGTCATGTTCACTTGTGGGGAATGTTAGAATGCATTTAGATTAATTAGCATTATTAATGTTTTATTGTTGTTATGTTGCTAATTATAGACTTTTATCTTTTTTACTCGTTGGTTATGTCTTTTGTTATGTGTTGTACCACTAGGATTTGTACACGTTTGTACTATTCCTCTCTATATAATGTTATTCACTAGTACATATTTTGTGTTAAGTGTCATCACAGTTCTACCATTGTGCCCTTTATAACATATAATAGCACAAATAGTACCAAATGTCTCCCTTAATCTATTCATTATGTAAGCCATTTGTGTTTAAATCCCTAAAACAACTCAAAATATCATGTACCACATTCAAAGAACATAAGATGTATATTTCAAATTATAGGTTCTTTATAGTTCCGCTTTAAAGTTGTATAATGGTTTTTGTTAGTTATTATCAAGTAAGAGATAATTTTATTTTAAGAAAACTATGTAAACGCACTCTTCTTCTATATTTTTAGTTTTTTTTCCCTTTTATAATCAGTGTTATTTGTTCTATTGACAATATGGAAGTCTCATTTTTTTAGTACATAATGAAATAAAATTAAAAAATTATGGGAATTAAAGGGAGAAGACAACTCCCACAATCGGGAAAAGAATCATTACGCTCCCGTTGGGCCCACGTAAGACAATCTTCTAGAAGACTTGCTTCTGGAAAAAAATTATATACTTCTACTCCTATTTATTGTAAGCCACCTCATCATCATTTAAAAATAGTGTGAAGTTCAACGAAAAAAATTCTAATACTATCATTGTATGAAAAAATTTCCATACTAGTTTCATTTATTGCTTGTCACATCAACATTTTTTTGAAAATTATGTAGAGTCTACTAGTATTAAAACATAGTGTGAACAAAGGATGTATGATACTCCCATAATACTAGAAATTTTTCCGAATCTAGCAACATTAAAGCATTATTTTATAAAGTAAAATTTATAGTGTGAACAAAAGGAATATCTGTTACGAGATACTGATACCTCCATATTTCTCTCTTGGAGTATGGATAGCTAGGACGTTGACAACTTCGTTACAAATTCTAGAGGTGAGAGTGAAGCTCATAGCTTCCTTTCTCCTCCACATTTTCCTAATTTCATTAATGATGGTTATAATATATTTGAAGTCTACACTATTATTTTAACAACGTATTGTGTTAGGAATATAATAATTATTAATCTTTTTAGTACAACAAATGTGGAGGTATGAAGATTTGAGCTTTCGACCTCAAGGAAAAGTGTATAATTAATTACTAGTAAGTTATGCTCATGTTGACAGTAATCTAATTAATTACTAGTAAGTTATGCTCATGTTGACAGTAATCTAATTAATTTAGTGTAAATAGTTGTTTTATTTAAAATAAGATTTAGATACATGAGCTAAAATGAGTTTGGTTCATCGATAATTAGCATGTACTCTCGACTAAGAGATTAGAGATTTAAATCCTTCACCCACAAAGTTGTGTTGAATTCAAAATAATAATAATAATAATAATAATATATACACACACGTAACGTTATGCCCATGCAAGAGCCCTAAGTTGATAATCATGCAACAGATTAAGCCCAAATCGGCCCAATTCGTGGCCCAGTCTCAGGTCCTTTTATGGGAACATTCGCAGGTTTAGGGTAGTTCTTTAAATAGATTTTTAAAATATGTTTTTTTTCCCTTTGTGTGATTTGAAATTATGGTTAATTTTTGTTTCTTTTTATACAAAATCATATATATGACATGCTTGATTGATTTTAGTTGATATATTTTTGTCAATTAACTACAAATCATTAATTGACTAGATCTAATTAGATCTAATTTCAATCAGATTTTAACTGGACTCTTTCTACGATTTTCTAATTTAGTTATATATATATAATTTTTATTTTTGCAACCAGTCCCGAGTCATTTAAAAGATAATTTTAAACAAGCAGCCAAAAATTAAAGTGCAAACAGAGTTAGTAGTATCTAGATCAATGCATCAATTTTTTAACTACCTAATTAATTATTAGCATTTATAAGTTTTATTGTCATCAACTATTTATTAATAACAAAAAATTATATCATCTTTTACACATGAGGTTTAAGATCATCTAATAATACTAAAGTGAATTTAGTAATTAGCATGTACTCTTTTCTTTAAAATTAAAAGTTCAAATTCACATATCCAACATATGTTATACTCAAGGTTTAAAATGTCGATGTCGACGAAAATGTCGAAATCTCAATTTTATGAAAATGTTGATGGAAATATCGATAAAATGTCAATGTCGATGAACATTTCTAGAAAAATTTTAAAAACAAAAAATTCAAAAAAAATATTTAAGTTAATAAATAAACATTTTATACTTTTTAAATGAGTTAAAATACTTGTTACAATATTATATTCACATTAAGTTATATTTTCTTGTTATTTTTTTAAATATTTCATCAATTTTGTACAGTGTAGTGGAAATGTCGATTTCTCCCTTATGTTGATGTCGAACCCATGGATATGTGGAAATATCGATGAAAATTTCATACCATGGTTATACTATATATATATATATATATAACCTTCACAGAGTATGAGGCTAACTTTCTCAAATCAATGAAATAGACATCATTTTATCCAAACTTCAATAAATAAAGTGTCATATCTATGTTTGTTAATGTAAAGGATCAACAATAATTATAATCGTCATGATAAAAAACAAAAAAAAAAAACAATAATTATAATCGTCAGATCAAAAATATATATATATACTCGGAGATTTGAGCCTGGATTAGGCATCACTAATCACCTTTATAGTTAAATCTTCCATTTTTCAACTCCACTAATGATAGTTTATTTTTTAATAGATGACAATCTAAATTTTAAAGTCTAAAAATATGTAATTTAACAAGATTATAATTAGTGAACTTAGGAGAGTTCAACTAGTTAAGGTTTATGCTTTTAACTATGAGGTCAAAGATTCGAATTCTTTCTTCCTACTTAGTGTCAAACTCAAAACAAAATTATAATTAATAGTTTAAATCTCATTTTCGTCCTTAAACTTTAGATTTATTCTATTTTGATTTTTAAATTCTTAAGATGTTTTTTATTTTTAATTCATGAGGTTTCAAAAAATATTAATTTCGGCTCTTATTATTATTTTATGTTTGCCAAATACTTGACAATCAATCCTATCAATCTCTACACATGTCCACAACCATATACCTTAATTAACACACATACTTAAAATTACGTCATTCATTTATTAAAAGTGAAATACAACATTAAGAACTAAAATAGTCATTTTTAAAAAGTTTGTGAACTAAAATAAACATTTTAAAAATTCAGGCACTAAAATAAGTTTCAAACCATAATCAATATAGACTCAAAGGTTGTGTACTCAATTCTACGAAAATGTCAATAGAAAAATCAATGTTGATAAATATTTACAGAAAAATCATAAAAAGATATTGAAATTAATAAACATTCATTTCACACTTTTTAGGTTAAATTACACATTTAGTCCCCTAACTTCGAGGTTTGTATCTATTTAGTCTCTAAACTTTCAAAGTTACAAATTTAGTTCTTGGACTTTTGAATTTTTTAAAATTCACGGGTCTACTAAACACAAAATTGAAATTTTAGGATTCCATTAGACATAAAATTCAAATTTATATCTAATAGATCAATTAATTTTTTAAAATTTCAAATTTGACATTGACCTATTAAACACAAAATTCAAATTTCAGGGAACTATTAGACACAAAATTGAAAGTTCCTATTAAATACTTTTGAAAGTTTATAGACCAAATCGACACAAACCTCAAAGTTCAGTAACCAAACTTGTAATTGAACCCATCTTTTATTATTAGCATCTAAGTTTACATTAATGAAAATCTTAAAGTTAATTTAGCCATAACTCAACTGATTAAAATATTAAGACTTCAACCAAAATGTCAAAGGGTTGCGTCCCTACCTTTAGCATTGAACTAAAAAAAATTGTTGATATCTTTACATATTTAATTGACAATTTTTATAGTAAAATGCAATCGCGATTTGCATCAATATTAAATCTTAAAAGCATAGAATTGTTGATAGAAATGTGAATACGTTGACGAATATATATATATATATATATATTTATTTATTGGTGAGGATTGAAAAATGAGATTTAAAAGTAGAGGGAATAATTTATGGTGACGATTGAGAGAGGGAGTTTGGTAAACAATAGGGATCGGCGAAAGATTAAAGAAATGCACGTGATTACTCACGTGCGGGTAATTGGTCTGCTGGCGCCGATTTCACGCCACTTTTTTACCGCCTCGGATTCCCTCGTTTCTCTTTTATTCCCTAAATCATAAACCCACTCTTCACTCGCTTTTCTTGCGCGTGAAGTCCACCTTCCACATATTCGATTCGCTGTCGTACGATATTCATAATTACTCGAAGTACTAATTACTTTAGTTGAAATAATATTTTAGCTCATCAACTTCAATTTATCTAAATTAAAAAAAAAAAGTCTAATAAATCTCTAAATTTTTAGATTTATGATTATTTGATATCTAAACTATATGATAGGTCTTTAAATTTTTAATTTTGTATCTAATACGTTATTGACATATTCAATATTTTTTAAAATTCTTAGACTTACTAGACACAAAAGTAAAAATTTAGGGTCTTATTAGACATAATAGATCAGTTGATTTTTTAAAATTTTGAATAAGTTAAGAACTTATTAGATATAAAATTTAAAGTTTAATGACCTATTAAATATTTTTAAAGTTCAAGATCTTATTAGACACAAAATTAAAAGTTCAGAGACCTATTTCATACTTTTTAAAGTTTAGGGACCAAATAGGCATAAATTGAAAAGTTTATGGACTAAACTTGTAATTTAACTTTTTTTTTTAATTTGTAAGAATTAAGTTTCTCAAAATTGGTATGTGATGATTTTTTTTTATGAGTTCAACATTTACAAGAGTGAGAGATCAAATCATCAATATTTGAGACGGTAATTAGTGTTTTATCTAATACTCAGATTAGTAGTATATGATGATTTAATTTTTGTAGTTTAAAATTTGTAATGATTTAGCTCCTATCGTGAAAAAAACTCTCAATATGGAATATAATTTTTATTATATAACAATTTAATCTCTATAATTTATAAATACATTTGGTTTTTAATCCGTTTAACGACGATATACATATATATGAAACCTCATTTAATCTTAATAAAACAATCTCTAAGGTGGGTTTCCACTAAGAACGGAATAGTGTTCGTGTCCAAAGGTGAATAAAGCCCTAGCTTCTAGAGTTTGTTGCTTTGTCCAAGTCGGAAACTGAATGACGCAGAAAAGAGGTATGTCATCTCCAAGAAAGAGATGTTGGCAGTAGTTTATTGTTTGAGGGACTAGAGGCAATATCTCGTAGGGGCCAAGTTTGTGGTTAAGACTGGCAACAGCTCCATTTGTCACTTAGAAATTAAATCATTACACATTTTTGTCACTTAGAAATTAAATCATTACACATTAAAGTATAAAGATTAACTTGTTTTATACTAAAGTTTAAAGACTAAATCATTATAAATTTGAAAGTTATTTATTAAAGTTTAAGAAGTAAAGGGTTAAAAGTAATGGAATCTAAAGTGTTCTTTTAACCTTACTTTTAAAATGGGAGAATCATAACAAGGGACAAATTGCAAAAACCACCTAAAGTATGGTAGTTGTAACAATTGCACTTCTAAATTTTCAAGTGTAAAAATAAACCCTCAAACTATGTTAAATGTTAAAATTAAACCTTCAAACTATGATAATGTAAAAATTGAATCCATTATACTCAATTTCTCAACCATATTTTGGTATTTCTTCTCTATTTTTCTTTCTCTCTCCTCCTTCTCCACCCTCTACTTAATTTCTACCTCTCTCCCACCTTTTGTCAATTCAACACCATCTTTTTTGTTGTATATATTGGTATGGTGCACCTCAATTTGGTTGTATTTATATATATTTCTTTTATTTAATGTTGATTGTTTAAAATTTTGAGTCATAATTATAATCGAAAATTTGAGTAATTATCATAATTTTACTAGTATTCCAATTCTGTTTTCTTGTGGGTTCAACTTCAAACTCAAACCTAAGTGTGAAGAGGCTGTAGAGGTACGAAATTTCTTCTGCTATCTTTGATGATTTCGATAAAATATGTATGAGATATCAGATATAGGGTTGCGAAACTTTTATTTCTTTATCTCTCTTATGGTAATTTGAGGTTCAATTTGTTTAGAAGTGATGTTATCTGCATGATCCGATGCATTTCGTTTCCAGAACCTCGTATGTTTCAAAGGAAATAGATTATTTTTTTACTCACCGTTATTCCCCCATCTTCACTCTTCTCATTGCGCTCGGACTGATAATTACTCAAAATTTTTTAGGTTGGGGTAAAATGGATTCAATTTTTACATTTAACATAGTTTAAGGGTTTAATAATTTTTACACTTGAAAGTTTAGGAGTCCAATTTTTACACTTAAAAGTTTAGGAGTCTAATTGTTGCAACCACCATACTTTTGGGAGTAGTTTTTGCAATTTGTCCTATTAACAATTAAAAAAATAAAGAAAGGAAAATGTCAATAATTTCACAGGATTTGGAAATAATTCAAGAACATAAGGAAAAATTTTAATTTTTACTCGTTTACTTAGTTTAATCAGTCGATTTAAATTTGAAAATTTAGGCCTCGTTTGATAACCATTTGGTTTTTGGTTTTTGGTTTTTGAAAATTAAGCTTGTTTTCTCCCAATTTCTCTACAGTGGTTTTAATCTCCTTTAAGGAAGTATTTGAATTCTTAGCCAAATTCTAAAAACAAAAACTACTTTTTGAAAACTACTTTTTTTAGTTTTCAAAACTTGGTTTGGTGTTTGAAAACATAGGCAAAAAGTATATGACAAAATAAGTAAAACTATAGGTGGTAGTAGTATTTATAGGTTTAATTTTTAAAATCTAAAACTAAAAATCAAATGGTTATCAAATGGGGCTTAAATTTCAACTAATCAATAGTTCAATAAAGATGTTAAGTTACAAATTTGGTAAGCACTCTGTAAAAATATTCTCAAACTCGAAAATAAAATACTAAAATCCACTTAAACATTTAACACAACCCCAAGAACTTGTAACGACGAAAATAATTTCTTGGAGCTACAAAATTTTCTAAAAATAAATTTATTTTTATTTTTAGGAATGGAGCCACAAGAAGTTTAACTAACCATAAATTTTTCAAAAAGTTTTAATGATAAATTTAACCTATTCAACTAAATATATGTATAAAAATATAAATTTTATTAAACAATTTTAAATTTATTAATTAACAATAAGACATATCATACCACTTCTTATTAGTTTACGAGAGAATTTACTTTAAGTTCCTAATATTTTTGTTTTTGTTTTTGTGTGTTTTTTTTTTTTGTTTTTGATTTTAGTCCCTAACATTTAAAAATTATCTATATCTATTGTGTCTCTTATATTTTAAAAATTTTACCCTTTACTAAAGGGATATTAAATGTGACTCATGATTAACCTATGTGACACGATACTAAGGTGAATTGAACAAAACGAATTAAAGCTACTAGGAAAACACAAAACTAATTAAGTCACATAAGTGAGGAAAATTGGAAATTTCTACCCTTTGAAATTTGACAAGAAGTTAAAAAAATTTATCATCTAGGAAACCTAATTTCTCCCTTAAATTTTTGTCAACTCACTGATTATTATATCTTGTCATGCAAGATTAGCATATGTCATAGTTAACATCAATTAGATATGTTACTTTTCTTTTGGGGACCCACCCCAAATGAGGCAAGTAATCACTATTTAAATGGGGGATGGAGCGAGAATGGGAAAAATTATTCCCTATAGCATAAATGGAGAATATGTTTTTCATCCTCGTCCTGCCCCCATCTCAATCCTCGTCTCCATCTCATTTAATTATATATACATGGAGTAAAATGACATTATATTTATTTTTATTGTGAATTCTAAGAATTTGTTCATTTACATAGGAATTCTCCATGTATATTTAATCATTTGAGAATTTTTCATTAAAAAAATTATTTAATTGAGAATTTCTTAAAATAAAAAAGTAAATGAAGAATAATTCCTACCAGAAATTCTCGTCCCAAACTTTGCAAAATTTAATAAAAATTTTCATAGAAATAGAGAATGAAATGGAAGATGAGGACAAGAGAGTCAATCCTCCTTGCTCTTGCTCAATAACACACCTAACATCTATCGATAAAAATTAATATATATACAAAGATATAGGTGAAAATTTTGAAAAAAAAATAAACAAACTAGATTTAAGAAAAAATAATAATAACGTTAAGAAGTAAAATATGTATATTTCCTCAAATTGTATTTTAAATTTATACATTAAAAAAATTCAAAAAAAAAATAATAATAAAACTGGCGGTTCTAATCAAGTTTCCAACCTAGGGCCAGCGCAACGGTCACGAATTAGGTCAGAAGTCAAACTTTACGGCTCGTCGTGTAATGGAATTGCGTGAGGTTCACGCACGTAATTGAAGCGCGTGGAATAAGAGTGGGCAGCTTCTTTTCTGGGCATTGAGATATTCGAAGAACCTGCTTGCCGCTGGCGGGAAAGCGCGTGAAGAGACATAAGAATCCTTCAAAAAGAGCGGGAATCCACGTCTGCATTTGATGCCTTTGTTTTGTACGCTCCCATTTTTTTAAAAAAGAAAATAGGCGTTATTTTCGAGGCATTTGAAAATTGCTAAGCAATATCACCTATAATTCTAATCCCAAAATTACCCCCTCTTTTTTTAACATAATTTTTAGGCGAAATTATAAAAAATATTCTTGAACTTTGTCCATTATTTAAAAAATACTCATATTCTTTTAAAAGTTGTACTATTACCTTTGACATTTCATAAATATTTTTAAACTACATTTAGAATAGAAATTTGTTAGAATGTTGGGACGAAAAATTGACGTAGCAATACATGAAACGACGTGACGATCACTAGGATGCTTGTATGAATTAAGTCTAAAAGAATGGCATCTAGATACATTGACTTTTCGTTCAACATTCCAACAATTTTTCTACTCCAATAGTAATTTTGAAACTTTTATAAAAGGTTAAAGATAATATTGGAAGAGAATAGAGGTTGTTGTTGCCAAATTTTGGACAGGAGAATCTCACCTGACCTCCACGTGACAACCACGATGAATTTGTAATTTAGGAGAAAGAGCTGACCTGCAAAAGAGAAAAAGCTAGGCACTGATGTGGCATTTGTCACACCAGCTTCGATGCTTAAGTTAGCTAGGAGAATTTGAGTGTAGCAAGCTATAATTTAGAGAATGAGGGTTAAGTTGAACTTCCTGTCTTTGAGTCATAATGACCTATTTATAGGATCTTTTTCTTTCATATTCCTTTTTAGATAAGGATTTAAATAGATTTTCCCTTCTATCTAGGAATGAGATTTAAAAAGGTTAATCTTATTTTGCAAGATTCCCTTGTAATTCGGATTTATCTTCTTGGTCCAATTTCACCCATAACATTAGCCCCCACTCTCTAGTTGGAGTTCATGGTGTGGCTTATTGCTTATGAGCGTAAAGTATGGGATCCAATTTGAGAGTATAATCCTTTTATTGGTTTTAAATATAACGCTCTTGAGCGCTCCAAAGTCTTGCTTTGGATTATCCTTAGGATTTGCAGGTCGAACCCCATGAGGTTGGACTCAGTCTTCCATAGGTCTAAGATTCTCCTCTGGGAAGATGAATATCGATTCCCCTGGAGAAAATTTTAGGGCTCCAAAGTCTTGCTTTGGATTATCCTCGGGATTTGTAGGTCGAACCCCGTGAGGTTGGACTCAGTCTTCCATAGGTCTAAGATTCTCCTCTGGGAAGATGAATATCGATTCCACTGGAGAAAATTTTAGGCTTAGAGCCTTTCTCTTAGAAAGATGAAAATCAATTTATTGGGAGGCTGTTTGATACTCTTCTCTTAGAAAGATGGAGATCGATTTCTAGAGAGTAGTTTCTTTGTTTGCTGCTTGTTTAATAGGGAAGCATACCCCTTTTCTTTGCTTTCACCATTGGATAGGTGATATTTGGAATGCTTCATCTGCATTCAAAATTTAATTTTCATGAATATGATATTTTCGCATATCATAATTGAAGTTACCCTCTAGTTTGAGAGTTTAGACAATTCAATGCAAATGAAATATTGATTTAGCTGAATGAAAATATATTCAATCACTTATGCAAGGAAAATATGGAATTTTATGAAGTAGTATGTTATTTGAATAACTTGTTATATCATGCAAGTAATTTCAAGACCTCTATAATTACATGTAATAAATTTCTTTATTGATACTTCATGACATTTTTAATAACTCATGATGTTCAATTTTTCATTAGAGCATATAAACTATCATTTGATGTTATCATGCTAATGACATTCAAATAATGAAAAAAATGTAGAGTGCATGAAGATGCTATAACATAGACAAAATATCATAACAAAATAATTATGACATGCATAATTTGGCTATTGAATTTAAATATTGCACTATAAAGTTTCAAGTTTGAAGTAAACATATCTGTGATTTTCAACTTTGCAAAAACCTTCAAAGTTGATTCCTTCAAATTTGCTTCGTAGTCTCGTTTTTCAGATTTAATTGTTTAAACCTTCGATTTCCATATTTTGACATCTTGAGGAGTTTTTTCTTTGCAATTCCTCTATTTATCAATCTTCTTCCATTTAAAGTTTCCAAAATTAGCCTTCTGAATTGAATTAAGAGGTGTGGATAATCTTGGCCTTGTTGATTTGGTGAGCCCCCAGCTTCTTTTCTTCTTCATCTTGTCTTTTGCATTTTGTTTAATAGAGAGATATATCCCCTATATTCAGTCATCCTAATCAATGAGGATTTTTCTTGATATTTTTTTTATTCTTGTAGAGATTATTCAGATTAATGCTTTAAAATTTACTCCAATTGTAATCATGAATTTTCATGTCAAGTAATCCCTTAGAACTCATATATAGTCTTTAATCATAAAGAAATTGAAGACCCTCCTTTCATCTTATGCAATTCATCCTTCTTTAATTGAACTATCTCCAGCGCATTATCAAGAATGTCAGTTACAACTTGCAAGCATAGTTGTACGAATTTCTAACGGAATCTTGCGGCCATGAATCTCAAAGAAGCTTCAGCAACATTTGATTTTTTTTTTTTATCCATTCTAAGCCCCCATGTCTTCATTCTTTATTGTTCTCAATTTAGATATGCAAGGTAGAACACTCTCGTTCCCCACAGACGGCGCCAACTGTTGTTGTCAAATTTTGGACAGGAGAATCTCACCTGACCTCCATGTGACAACCACAATAAATTTGTAATTTAGGAGAAAAAAGTGACCTGCAAAAGAGAAAAAGCTAGGCACTGATGTGGCATTTGCCACACCAGCTCCGATGCTTAAGTTAGCTAGGGAAATTTGAGTGTAGCAAGCTATAATTTAGAGAATGAGGGTTAAGTTAAACTTCCTATCTTTGAGTCATAATGACCTATTTATAGGACATTTTTCTTTCATATTCCTTTTTAGATAAGGATTTAAATAGATTTTTCCTTCTATCTAGGAATGAGATTTAAAAAGGTTAATCTTATCTTGCAAGATTCCCTTGTAATTCAAATTTATCTTCTTGGTCCAATTTCACCCATAACAGAGGTATTTTTGAATAAGGGACAAAGTTTAAGGGTATTTTTTTTTTTTATAATTTAGCCTAGTTTTTAAAGATGAGAAAATGAAATATTAAAAATATTAACCATTTTAAAAAAAATTAAAATATAAGAATCTCTATAATTTAAGAATTTAAAAAGAGTATAAACAAAACCAAAGATTTCCTTAAATATAATAAGCAAATTTCACAAAACTCACAATTAATATTTTAGTTAAAATTTAAAAAAAATTCTAAATAATCAAATTGAATTTACTAATTAATACTAAACGAACTAAAAAATGTTGAGGGTTTGAAATGTACAAAACTCTTAAACTTCGATATTTGTTTTAATGTGATCTTTCTATTTTTTTTAAAATTTTGTTATTGTCTCTCTCATGTACTTCCATAAATATTAGTATTGGTATATATGTCGTTAAAATCTCATATTGTTTGTGTTAAACATCTTAGGTCCTCTATTTTTGAATTTGATATTATATTTTTTACAAAATAAAACGTGAAACAATAATTCTCAATGTAATTTGAACTATAATTCTTCTAACAAAAAAAAAAAAAGTTGTGTTTAGAAGAGTTAATGAGATGCCAACTTAAACATAGTTTAATGGTTAAGGCAAGCCTACTTTCTCTAGGAGGTCATATAGATTCAAAAACATCTACTTTCACATGTGATGTAATATTTCAAAAAAAAAAATAATAATAAAAGAGCTAGTGAATTTATGTCATTTCTTGTGTGATAGAAGTAAGGTAATTTAACTATTTTTCCATCACTTACTTTCTTTTAAAAGTATTACAACTCAAATAATAAGGGTGAAAATTTGAAAATATAATAGATATTTAAATAATGTACCTAATACCATGATAAGTTAAATTATGCTCATGTTAGGCTATTTTGCCACCAGTTCTAAGATTGTTATACCCTTTTGAAATCTCTTCTCTAAGAGTAAAAAGCAATTATGAGAAAATCTTAACCATTTATGTTGTTTGGTAAAATGAATTATTTATTAATTTATCCATAATCACTTTTAATTTACTCTAATGTGCAAAATAACGCATATACAGTAGGAATTTGAGAATGTTTAAGCATAGTGCATAGAATAAGTGATAACAAAGTGTTCAGAGTAAATGTTCTTGTAGAACAAAACTAAGTTGTACTGAATATTGGTTTTGTTTTCATACCACAACTAGATTACCTCCTATTTAATTACAAAACTTCTCTCTAAGCTAATAAATGCGAAGAGACTAAACCAATAGATTAGGTGAGTAAAGTCAGTTGACTTATACCTAACCTAGCATTAATAACGCAAGATCAATACACAACCTCAAACAGTTAAAAAAAAACAGAGCAAGGATAGAACGAAGGTACAGAAAAATACTAAAATATACTCATGTTCTTACATCCCCCCTCAAACGAGGAGAAGGAAGAAACTGAAGTTCGAGTTTGTCTCGGAGTGCTAAGAAAGGAGCTGGTGACAACAGTTTGGTAAGGCAATCAGCGACTTGATCTTGAGAACGAACGTGGCAAATTTCCAGTTGACTAGACAGTACCTGATCCCGAATGAAATGAGCATCAAGCTCTACGTGCTTGGTGCGCGCATGGAACACGAGATTATGAGCAAGGACCAAGGCAGAAATATTATCGCACCATGTGATGGGGGTGGCCGATAGATGAACATGTAGATCGTTGAGTAAGGAGCGCAACCAGAGCAGTCACAAGCAACATGAGAGAGTTCACGGTACTCAGACTCAGCGCTTGATCATGGAACAACAACCTGTTTCTTAGACAACCATAAGATAAGAGAGGACCAAAAGAGCACACAGTAGCCACTGATAGATTTGCGATCATCAGAGGATGATGCCCAGTCAGCATCGGAGAACCCACTGAGGGTCATATGCATAGCAGGTGAGAGATGGAGCCTAAGGTGAAAAGTACCCTGAAGGTACAGAAGGACACACTTTAGCGCACGCCAATGAGGTATCCGAGGAGCATGACCAAATTGACTTAACTTATTAATCACAAATGCAATGTCAGGGCGCGTATGATGCAGATATTGGAGAGAGTAGAGGTACTGCGATATAATTCGGGTCATTGAGGGTGTCGCCATCAAGCTGAGAAAGCTAGTAACCAGTAGCCATCGGGGATAAACTGGACTTGAGGTGATGAAGGTGAAGCCGAGCAAGCAGGTCTTGTATGTATTTGGTTTGAGAGAGAATCAACCCATCATTTAAAAGGAGAACTTGAATCCCAAGAAAGTAATGAAGAGCCCCCAAATCTTTGATAGGAAAAGAGGATTGCAGCTGGTGGACGATATGATCAAGGAGAGTAGGAGATGACCTTGTCAAGATTAAATACAAGAAGAAAAACAGTACCTTGGCTAGAGCGAAAAATAAAGAGAGAGCAGTCAGCCTTGGACTGAACAAAAGGCCAGGCTAATAAGGAAGACTTCAACTCATCATACCTCGCATGGGGAGCTTGTTTGAGACCATAGAGAGCCTTGTGCAACTTGCACACATAATCAGGGTATTGAGAATCAACGTAGCCAGGAGGTTAGGTGATATACACCTCTTCCTTGAAAGTTCCATGAAGGAAGGCGTTACTAACATCAAGTTGCTTGATGGACCAGTTTCGGGTGAGGGCCAGAGTGAGAACAAGCCGAATGGATGCTGGTTTAATCACGGGACTGTATGTTTCACCATAGTCAAGGCCCGGAGCTTGAAGGTAGCCTTTGGCCACTAAACAGGCCTTATACCTCTGAATCTGATCGAGGGGATCTCGGTTGATCTTATAGACCCATTTTGTACCAACGAGGTGTTGAGAAGGGTGAGGAAGAACCAAGGTCCAAGTTTTGTTGCACTGCAATGCAGAAAATTCAATGTCCATGGCATATTTCCAAGTAGAGGAAGTGACAACATCTCGAAAATGAACTGGTTCCATATTATCCTAATTGAGGGATGGAGTGAGTTGAGCAAGACAACCGAAGAAATGGTGAGGCTTGTGAATACCAGTCTTGGCTCGCGTGGTCATGGGATGATCATTATGAGAGGGAGACGAGTGGAGATGGGGTATGGCAAGGGAAGATGTGGGAGTGGTCAAAACATGAGATGAATGAGGAAATAAGGGTGTAGCGGACAGAGGAGCAGGAGATGGAGTGTACAAATGGTGAGGAGGAGAATGTGTGGGAGAGGTTGGTTGGGGTAGAGGTGTGGGCAAAGATAGGTATAGATGTGTGTCAAGATGAGTAATTGATGTAGTGGTCGGATAGAGAGGTAGCCAGGAGGTGAGGGATTCGGTGGCTGAAGGTGGTGATTCAGTAGCAGTTTCTGGAGGGAAGAGCTGGGTGTAAGGTAATTCTGCCTCATTGAATTAAACGTGTCGAAAGATATACACACGACCACTTGAACTGAGACACTTATAGCCTTTGTAATGATCACTGTAGCCAATAAACACACATTTCTTTGTGTGAAAGTTGAGATTCTAGTGTTGAAAAGGTCTAAGGTAGGGAAAATAGGCTGCACCGAAGCTTCGAAGAAGACTGTAACTTGGTTGCTGCTTCTTTACAATGCTGAAGGGACACTGATTGTCCACCACTAGAGAATGCAGTCTATTGATCAAGAATGCAACCACATGAAAAGCCTCCCACTAGTAGGACAAGGGCATTTTAGCTTGAGCCAACGATGCAAGTTCAGTCTCTACTACATGCTGGTATTTTCTTTCAACTTTGCCATTCTGTGCAGATGTATATGGGCATGATATTTGACATTAATCCTTTGTTGTTCAGCAAACTGAATTATAGGTTTAAATCCCCCCTCCCCCCATCACTCATAATGGACTTAATGGTTGTACCATATTGTTTTTCAATGAGTGTCTTGAAATGATGAAACACATTATTGGCTCCCCTTTATGTTTTAAAGGGATACAACCAAACGTATCTGCTATGGTCATCTAGAAAAGTAAGGTAGTAGAGATAGCCATTAATAGATTATACTGGTGTTGGCTCCCATAAATCCATGTGTATAAGATCCAATATATTGGTTGCTCGAGAGTTAGAAACTGGAAAGGGAAGTTTATGACCTTTACCAAAGTTGTATGCCTCACAAAAATCTATCTTTTCATTCCTTTTAACAGAAGCATTACAATTGGTTAAGACTTGACTCAAAATCTTAAATGAAGGATGACCCAATCTTTGGTGCCATATATCTTTGGTACAAGACAAAAAAACATATTTGTCAACGGTTGTCAAGTCTTCTTGTCGTTTAATCCTTGAAGTCTTTAGGTAGGGCGTTTCCCTCAGAAGGCTTCTAGTCTTTACTTCTTTATTCCCTTCAAACTGAGATGACACGGTTCTCTGTGCATCTTCTAAGCAGTATAGGCCATGCTCAAGCTTCACTATGAGCCAAGTCACCTTGGACTTCCTTTCCTTGACAAAACAAAATTGGTCATGAAACTCAATAACTATATCATTGTCCTTAGTTAGTTTAGAAAGACTAATAAGGTTCTTTTACATCAATGGTACACATAATACATCATTAAGGACTAATTTTAGACCTTTGTTGCTTAAGAACACCACTAATAGGGAGTTTAGTGCCATCACCAACTATAATAGTTTTCATATCTGAGGACTCACCTTTTAGGTTCAGTCCAAGGTCAGAGGTGACGTGGTTGCTTGCTCTGCTGTCTAAATACCAGGCTGCGTCTTGCAAAGTTTATGGATAGGCCATAAGAGCAGTAGGTGCAATGGCAGAATTGACGTTGGAGTTAGACACTGATTGGTTTGTAACTAGGTTGGTAGTGTGTTGAGGTTCAGTCTTGTCATACCTATGATAACAGACAGCAGCAATGTGGCCTATGTTGCCACAAATTTGACAGGTTGGTCAATTGTTTTGAGGATAGGGAGAGTACCGACCTCTTCCTCTAAACTTACCTCCTCTTCCAGATGATTGATATCCTCCCTTAGTGCCTTGAGAGGTGTTGGTTGGTGTTGAGTTTTTTCCTTTTTCAATTGTGGCAAGGTTAACAGAGGCTTGATGGACTATCGCATTTGTTCTGCAAGCTAGAAGATGCTCAACTCTTCGTTCAAAGAGCAGTAATTGATATTGAATGGAAAACAATGACATTTCTTGATTTCTGATTATGCAGACAATAGAATTGTATTCTTTGTCTAATCCAGCAAGAACTTATGAAATGAAACTCCTCATGTCCATTGGACATCTAGCAAGTTGGAGATTATCGTGGTACCTTTTCATAGTGGCCAAGTAGTCACTCATCTTCGTGCTTCCTTTCCTGGTTTGTTGGAGCATTTGTTTGTTATAGTCCTTTTTGAAGGAATGAACGTTTCACTTCGTAGCGGAAGCAGTGGATCGTCTTTGATTTTATTTAAAATTAAACTAAAAATTAATATTAAGCAAACTTACTTAGAATAAATATGGAGATATTTCTGGCGGAATTTTATATCCTCCATAAAATCTTCGTGTCTATGACTCGAACACATGACCAAGGATTATGGGAGCCTCTTGAAAGAAAATTCACAAGGGATTGGAGAGGAAGAGGTCAAGAGAGAATTCTCTAATTCTCTATTGAGGATATATGTGTTATGTCTAATGGGTCAACCCAATGGTCTTATTTATAGAGACCAAGGGAAAATTTTTGTCATAATTAAAATATTGTATTTTAATATCTAATATATTAAAATATATCTTATATTTATTTGAATCTCATTCAAATCTTCTACGATATTTATTTATTTGAATCTTCTTCAAATTCTATAAATATATTTTATTTAATGTATCTAATATACATTAATTATTTTAATATTTAATGTATAAAATACAATAAATATATTTTCCTATTTTATATTTAATATATCTAATATATTAAATATTAATTTGAACATTTCAAATTTTTCTTTCAACTAAATTGATCTTTTAGTGTTACTATGAGCTAGCAAAGGGACTTTATAGACCTACAGATTATAAGCTCCAATGATACAAAATTAATTAATTAAACTCTTTAATTAATTAATTTTCATTCATTAACTATAGATCACTCCACTATAGGCCTAGAGTTGCACTTGTTGGGATTTATGCCCTAAGCCTTGTAATTAATGATTTAATTAATACTTAATAACAATTTTGATTATTTTATTTGCAATATAATATTATCCATTATATGAAAAATCCAAGGTTATTAGTGTAACCTTGAATAGTATGTGGTTGACATACGAGAGGATCATGTTCAAGAAATAACCTAAAGGGTCATAGTATATGGATAAGGTTAGGTGTCTTATCTTGGTAACACTATTGATACGACCTACTTTGTAATAGTTACAAATGATTTGATTCAAATCATTCATGTGGAGACATGTGAGTGGGGGTATCTTATACAATGGGTTTGTATAAGACTGGATCACGAAATATCTAATCTCTCTTTATAAATCCGTTAATAGAGAAGATTAATATTTCATTAGGATGATCATATGCAACTCGATCTTAATTCTGAGTGAGTTATGAACTCCTGCATGTGAGGGTTTGTCCTTTGATTTGCATGGGTGAGAGTGGCTTTTATAGTCGATTCAATATGCTTACCATTTTGGAGACTTGACCAAATAGGGAGCTGGGAACATAATCTCACAAGATGGAATTCACTTATTCCTATATAAGGTAAGTAGATGAGTAGTTCCCTTAATTGCTGATTTTGGGACTTGAAAAATGGGGCCCCACCCTCTCACTGGCCCGAGAGAGAATTAGCTTATAATTAGATTATAAACAGATTGTTCATTAGAGGATCAGTGGTATTTAAGGTACAAGATGTAATTATAGGGATAAAATGGACTTTTGACCCAACTGTAATTACGAACAACTTATGAATGATTGACTTGCATGTAATGATTATATCTATGGACACAACTTGTCCTACAGTGCATAAGAGTGCAACTCTAGGTCTATAGTGGAGTGACCTATAGTTAATGAATGAAAATTAATTAATTAAAGAGTTTAATTAATTAATTTTATATCATTGGAGCTTATAATCTGTAGGTCCATAAGGTCCCCTTTCTAGCTCGTAGTAACACTAAAAGATCAATTTAGTTGAAAGAAAATTTTCAAATGTTCAAATTAATATTAATTTAAAGTGTTCAAATTAATATTTAATATATTAAATATTAAAATATAATATTTTAATGCTGGCAAAGATTTACCCTTGGTCTCTATCAATAGGACCCTTGGGTTGAGCCATTAGATACAACACATATCTCCTCAATAGAGAATTCGAGAATTCTCTCTAGACCTCTTTCTCTCCAATCTCTTGTGGATTTTCTTTCAAGAGGCTCCCACAAGCCTTGGTCTTGTATTCGAGTCATAGCCATGAAGATTTTATGGATGAGATAAAGATCCGCTAGAAATATCTCCATATTTACTCCAAATAAGTTTGCTTAACCTTAATTTTTAGTTTAATTTTTAATAAAATTAAAGACGATTCAATGTTTCCGCTATGGAGTGAAACATTCATTTCTTCAGCATTCTTATGCACTGTAGGACAAGTTGTGTCCATGGATATAATCACTACATGTAAGTCGATCCTCCACGAGTTGGTTGTAATTACAGCTGAGTCAAAAGTCTATTTTACACCTGTAATTACATCTTGCACCTTAAGTACCACTGATCCTCTAATGAACAATTTGTTTATAATCTAATTATAAACTAAGTCTCTCTTGGGCTAATTAGAGGGTAAGGCCCCATTGTTCAAGTCCCAAAATTAGCACATAAGGGAACTACTCATCTACTTACCCTATATGGGAATAAACAAATTCCATATTGTGAGATTATGTTTCCAGTTCCCTATTTGGTCAAGTCTCCAAAATGGTAGACATATTGAATCGTATATAAAAGTCACTCTCATCTATGCAAATCAAAGGACAAGCCCTCACAAGTAGGAGCTCATAACTCACCCAAGATTAAGATCGAATCGCATATGATCATTCTGATGAAATATTAATCTTCTCAATTAACGAATTTATAAAAAGATATTAAATATTTCGTGGTCCAGTCTTATACAAACTCATTGTATAAGATACCCTCACTCACATGTCTCCACATGAATGATTTGGATCAAATCGTTTGTAACTATTACAGAGTGGGTTGTCAATAATGTTAGGCACCTAACCTTATCCATATACTATAACCCTTTAGGTTATTTTTTGAACATGATCCTCTCGTATATCAACTACATATTGTTCAAGATTACACTAATAACCTTGGATTTTTCATATAATGGATAATATTATATTACAATAAAATAATCAAAATAATTATTAATTATTTAATAAATCATTAGTTATGAGGCTTTAGGGCATAAATCTCAACACTCTTGTGAGTGAGATCGAATTCCACAGTAGTCCTGTAGAGTTTCCCATAGTGGTTGTGCCCTGTCAAACCCCATGACTTGTGCTGCGATTTCAGGCATCATGGAGTTGTATAGCCAGCCTACGAGCAGTTGATCTGTTGTATCCCATATGCCGTACTCAGAATCAAGTATCTTTAACCCCAATGGTTCATCTTCACTTGGTGGAAGAATAATTGAGTGATCTGGACATGGAGTTTTTCCATTGAGGTGATCATCAAGCCTGTAGCTTCTCAAAATTGGTAAAACAATACTTTGCCATAGACGAAACTTTTCGTTGTCCAGTTTGATTGAAGTTACCTGGTTTAGTAAGTTGGTGAAGGAGAGGTTTCCAACCGGACAATCTTTGGAGCGGACTTGATATCGACTCTTGTCCTATGATATTTCAACATGAACCTTCGGGTTTTTCAGTGAGGAAGATACAGAGGTCGCTTTTTCGGAACTGCGACATGACCCGTTTTGGGAGGAGTAACCTCAAGATTCGATATAGAGGGATCAACCATTACTGCTCTGATACCAAGTAGGAATTTGAGAATGTTTGAGTAGAGTGCACAGAATAAGTGATAACAAAGTGTTGAGAGTAAATGTTCTTGTAGAACAAGACTAAGTTGTATTGAATGCTGGTTTTATTTTCATACCACAACAAGAAGAAGCTTACCTCCTATTTAATTACAAAGCTTCTCTCTAAGCTAATAAATGCGAAAAGTCTAAACCCATAAATTAGGTGAGTAAAGTCAGTTGACTTATACCTAACCTAGCATTAATAATGCAAGATCAATACACAACTTCAAACAGATAAAAAAAAACAGAGCAAGGACAGAACAAAGGTACAGAAAAATACTAAAATATACTAATGTTCTTACATATACCAACTTTTGAATTCAAGTTTTCTAAAAATTTGTCATCTTCACTAATTGTTCACAAATTTCAATTCTATCCTTCCATATCTTTTGTTTACGCTATTTTTTTCTCTCATATCAATGGAATATTGATTGATTCATTTTTATAAAAATTATTTTTCTTAAAACTTTTATAGAATAATTTAGATCAAATAAAATCACTTGCAATTTAAATCAATTTTAAATAAGTATCTTATAATAAATTAGAAATTAAATTTCAATATAAAAACAAATAAAATAATATGCATATTTTGGTCATTATAACTAGATCATAAAATTGGAATTTACCTATCACTTTTTGATTTTATTTTACAACTGATTTTTCTAAAACTACAACTGTCAGTAATTACTTTTAAAGCTACAACAATTTTAAATTTCTTTTCATCTTTTTTTTTTTTTTTTTGAGAAGTTCAAACTTATGTCTTTAATCAAATTGCAAGATTCATTCTCTTGTCGCCATTGCCGCAAAATGTCTGACAATCTTTCAAAAAGTACAATCACTCTTTCTTAATGTCACTCCAAATTTCGTCCGTTGTTATGCTGCCATGCAAAAAATCTTTTATAAAATACAATACGAAGACCATTTTTTTAAAAGAAAAAACTTGAAATATAAAACTTAAAATGAAATAATAGATTTTTTATAACAAGAATAAGAACAAAAAAATGATAACAAACTTTAATGGACAGTCATATAATATGATGTTGAATTATAAGGATTATCACAATCAAACCCTTGAATATAGAATTGTTACAATTAACTCTTTTTTTTAACTCTATAAAGTTTGAAAACTATAATAATAACTATTAAAAAAAATTATTTTCGAACGTTGAGTTGTCATCTCAATTTAAGATAACAAAAACTTAATGTAAAGCATTTGATTTTAATAATAAAAATTTTATAGTTCAAGAATTTGATTGGAACAACACATATAGTTGAAGAGTAGTTTATGCATTTTGCAATCTTTAAAAGCTTAATAGTAACAATTTTATAAGTGTAGGAGAGTCAAACTAAAAGTTTGAAAATATAATGGTAACAATTTCAATAGTTTTTTTTTTATATAGTTTTTGCCTTTTTTTATTTCTTTTAAAAATGAGTTGTAATTATTATATTGTAAATAAATAAAGGGTGGGGGACAAAGATGGAAATAAAAGTATCAATAACGTCACAGTCTCACTAATCAAATCAAAATAAAGACTAAAGAAATTCCCCACTCTTGGCTTTCATTGGGTCCCACCTTGACATTGATTTACTTGCTTTTCAAGGCGCGTGACGATCAAATAAAACGGCTCTTGTAATAATTACTTAAAAAATAATTTACGGAAATTTCTTTATTTGCATTTATACGGTATCCTCCAACTGGCTTCGCTGACTCGCTATTTTAGCGCGCGTGGCTTTCACGTTGTTCTATTTTTGGCGGGAAGAGATTGTCTTTCCTACTCCTCTTCTCTAGCTTGCTGTTTAAAATTTAAACAAAATAAATTTTTGTATAAGCAAATAAATTTTGGAACAAAAAACTTTTCTTTAAACAAAATCAATTTTCTTAAAAGCATTTTGTGAAAAAATTAACAATTTAACGTGTGTTTGGTATAATTTTTGAATTATTTCAGATGATAAAAAGTATTTATTTAAAAAAATTATAATAAATAAAAAAATCACTTTAAAAAGATTGAATTAATTTAAAATCTAGTTCTAAAGAAACACTTAAAAGATATATTATTCAAAAATTATTTTAAAATGATTAATTGAAAATCTTTGAAATATGTAGTGAGAAAAAAAAAACATAATGGTGACTTATGGAAAAGCAAAAGAAATTGTTATTTAAAACACTTTCTAAAAAATGTAAGATATAAAAATATTTTTAAAAAAGTACTTAAACTAAAAATTATTTCAAATAGACTCTTAGTTTGAGATTGTTGTAACCAATAAAATAATTATTGTCAGTGTACTTAAAAAAAAATCAATGAAAACAAAAAGCAAATAAGTGTTTGGTAAATTTTAATTTTAAATATGAAACAATAGGATATAGCGTTTGGAAATTAATACTAAATTGATGTGATTTAAGTATAATGGCCTAATTAGAAATAATACTTCAATTGTGTTTATATTGATATTTCATTTCAAATATTTTTATAAGTTAATTATTTAACATTTTATATGTTAGCTTTAAATTATTTCACAAAAGATTAAAAAAAAAATTGTTATAAAAAAATTATATCTAACAAATTTTGATTTCAAGTTAAACATAGAAATATAAGAACAAAAATAAATTCAAGATGAGATTGATGGTAAATCGCGGTGTTTCTATAATATAGTGTTGAGGATCCCACATTGGAAAATTTTAGAGAGACCTCACGATTTATAAGATAGATAGGCTACTCATATCATTACCAATTGATTTTGAGATGGAACCCCATATAATCTATTATGATATTAGAGCCCATGATGCCCAAACAGGTATTCGGTCCAAAAATTGGGATCCGACCCAAGAATGGTGAACCCAAAGAGACATCATGTTGAGGATCCCACATTGGAAAAATGTAGAGAGACCTCACTCCTCATTGACTGATAATAAACTTATACGATACAATGCATACTAAGTTGACATTAGTGTAGAGGATTTAGGACACTAAAAATAAAAAAAGTTTTTATTTCTTCCTCCAAACTTTTGAAAATTTGACAGAAATTTCGGTATTTTCTCTTTTAGATAGGAGTCTTCATAGGATGAGTTGGGTTGAGTTAAAAATACCTTTGGACCTAATCCAATTATTCGAGTTGTAAATTTCTTCAACCCAACGACTTTTATTAAATAATGAACTCAATTCAACCCAACCATAAAATATTTGAGTGTGGTTGGTTCAAGTTATTCAGATCACTTATTTTAAATTTTATTTAACAAAAAGTAAAATTTTTATTTCTTCAACATTTATTTACTTATTTTCATACATTGAATCATGATTAGTAACTCGATGTTCATTTATATGGTAAAAAAAGAATTATTGTTAAAAGTTGTAGAAAAATAAAGTTATCTAAAAAGAATTATCGAATAAAGTAAAATTAAAATAAATACATTCATATATAATATATTATATCATAAGTTAAAGATGATTTTTTTTTAATGTATATTTAATAATAAGTTGAAGTTGGTTTGGATCACCAAACTTATATTAGATGAACCAAATACCCATGAATTAATACACAATTTACAAAGTTTAAATTTATTTTAATCCAACCAACCCAAGCAAGTTTATATTTGACCAAAACTATATAGGTTGGTTTGAGTTAGTTTGGGTTCATTGAATTTTTTGAGTCATTGAAGTTTTTAACACTTCTACTCTTTGATTCCTTTTCTATCAATTCAATGAGAATTATGTTATATAAACATATCATCAATTAATTTTAACATTAATGAATAAAAATGATATAATTGAAAAAATATTATAGCATGAAGACTAAATTGAAACTTTATATACAATAAAACTAAATTGAAAAAAGACTCAAATATAGGATCTATAACATATATTTAGCTTTATTTTAAATTAGAAAAAAATACAACTTTGATCCTAAGTTTTGAGTCTAGTTTCCATTTTATTTCTAAATTTCAAAATGTTACATTTTTGTCCCTGACCATTGAATTTAGTTGTCGTTTGGTTCTCTAAGTTTTAAAATGTTATACTTTTTGTCTTTAAGCAATGCTCACTTTTGGTCTTTGACGTAATAGAATTATTTAGTAGCAACCCTAACAGAATGTTGATTCGGATTTTAAAAAGTCCTTCTGATATTAATTAATTTGTATTATTTGTTTGCTTTACATTGTAAAAATATTTATTTTTATAATATTTTAATGGAGACATGGTAAAAATTAATAAAAATCTCTTTGTCCTTCACCTTATTCTTTCTCTCTCTCTTCTACTCCATCTTCCCTCTTCTTCTACCCTCGCCACCAGCCATCAGTCGTTGGCCACCTTCAACCTGTTCTCGACGCCGAAGAAGGATAAAGTTGTTTCTAATTGCTCTTTCTGATGATTGTTGATTATTTTCTTTGGCCCTCCAAAATTAGATTTTCTTCAATTAAGTTTTTTTTTTTCTTCTTATCAATCATTTCATTATGGGTGAGAATTTGAGCTTATGATGTTTTTTTTTTTCAATTAGGTTTGCTTTGTAATATTATTATTGCTTTTTTTTTATTTTTCATTTGAACTTCGTTGTGATAATTTCAATCAATGGGTCAACCTTTTTAAGTGTAATGAAATGAGTGTGGGATATTTTTAAGCTTTTATTTTTATTTCTATATTTTATTTTATTTTTATGTTACTCTTTTTAACCCGTCAATCCACTCTTCCTATTAAATAAGAAGGAGAAGTTGGTGGTTTAACCAACTTGACTAATAAGTCTCCCTATTATAAAGGAGAACTTTTAGACTCGTTATTGTTGGTCTTTCCATTTGTACAATTGGATCTTTCACTCTTACTTTCTGTAAAACTAGAAGTTCTTTGTTCTTGAGATTTCAATTTTCAATTTTGAGCATACAAGCAATCAGGGATTCGTAAGAGGGCTTAGTTGTAATAGAGTTCAGAGAGAGGTAGTAAAATGGATGTAATTTCCTTGATAATTTCATTACAAAGTAATACACATTTATACACAATTGAATGAAATGTAGATGGAAAGCGTATAGCCAAATGTTTACAATTAGAGGCATGAATTAAAGCAAAGATAATGGAAGAATATAATCTAATATGTCCTCTCAAATTGATGATTGATATGAAGTTGGAAGTTTGTCTCGAAATGGCACAAATGTCTGAGGTGACAACAATTTTGTGAATAAGTCTACCAATTGATCTTTAAAGGATATGAATTGAACAGAGATATCATTTCGAGCTACTTTCTCACGAACAAAGTGATAGTAAATCGCAATGCATTTTATATGAGCATGAAAGATAGGATTGTTTGCAAGTAAAATAGTTGAAATGTTATCGCACCACAATGTTGGAGGAACAGTTAGGGTTACATGGAGGTCACAAAAAAGCTGTCATAGCCAATAAAGATCTACAGATGTAGTAACCAGTGAATGACATTCAGCTTCTGTGGATGAGCATGAGACCATGGGTTGCTCTTTGGCAGACCAAGAAATAAGATTGGAGCCAAGAAAAGCAATAAATCTTGAGGTGGATCGGCGATCAAAAGTGTCACCAACCTAATCAAAGTCACAGAAGGCAGTGAGAGATAAATCTCCAGAACGGAACATAACTCAAAGATGTTTATACCCAGGGAGAGATAGCATAAAATACGTTGACAGCAGAAAAGTGAACAACTATGGGATGGTGCATGAATTGACTTATTGATTTATGCGAAAGAAATGTCAGTCTGGTAAAGGTGAGATACTGAAGTGATCCAACCAACAATCGATAAAGTGTTGCATTGTTGAATAAAGGTGTAGACACATAGAGATCAACAGATGTAGACATGGGTATTGAGCACGACTTAGCAGAGGACATTCCTGTAATTTGAAGTAAGCAAGTGAGATACTTATCTTGATTAATAAAAATTCCATCAGAGGAGTTGTGAACCTCTAGGCCAAGAAAGTATTTCAATGCACCAAGGTCTGGTATCTAAAATTCATTTGCCAATTGATTTTTTAAGACAAAGATGTAGGAAGAATTAGGGTCGGTGATCATAATATCATCCACATAAAGCAACAAGTAAGTTAAAGAAGATCCAACTGAACGTACAAATAAGGATGAGTCAGCAGCTGAAGCAGTAAATCCCAAAGTGAACAAATAAGATGTAAAGCTCTCAAACCAAGCCCAAGGAGCTTATTTAAGACCAGAAAGGATTTTATGAAGCAAGCAAACATGAGTTGGACAAGATTTGTTAAGAAAATTAGGAGGTTGAAACATATAAACTTCCTCTTTTAAGTGCCCATATAGAAAACTATTCTTGACATCCAGTTGGGTTAATGCTCAATAATATTGAGCAACAAGCGCCAATATTGCTTGAATTGTTGACTTTTAATAACTGGACAGAACGTTTCAGTAAAATCAAATCCTTCAACCTGATGATACCCCTTGGCAACTAATTTGGCCTTATATCGAGCAATAGAACCGTTAATATTATATTTTGTCTTGAAGACCCATTTGCAGCCCACAACATTCATTGAAGATAAGCGAGGTACTAAAGACAATGTACCTTGTTTCTGAAGAGCATTTCCTCACACATGGCAAATCTCCATTCTTAATATTTTGAGGATTTAGTATATGAAGTAGGATTAGTTGGAATTGAAGTGGACATTGTGGAAAGAAAAGCCTTTGGCTTAAAAATTCCAGACTTAGCACATATTTGCATGGGATGATTATTGATAGTACTTTGAGAAATACTAGTGGAAGCAACATGAGACAGTAAATTCATATTAAATTGGTCATTGGTTGTCATTTTATTTAGAGATGGCAAATCTACAGTAACAAAAGGTAAAGCCTGCAAAATCTCACAAGAAAAAAAATTAATGTCAATAGTGGGTGATTAAGTAGGAATAGGCAGAGTGGAATGGGTAGGTTGTGAAGATTGGATTGTATTTAAAAGAGTGAATATAGGGGTTGGGTCAGTAGGAGGAGGTGAGGTAGGAATGGTAGGGGCTATGGGTTTGGCAAAAGGGAAGACGGTTTCTTGGACAATTTTCCACTGGTACTTTGGCGATCATCCGAACAATTTGCCCAATCTGCATCTGTATAACAAGTTAAGGACAATGAAGAAAAATGTGTAAAAGTAATTCCAAGTGAGATAGTCGCCTTGAGATACTACAATATTCGCTTAACAGCCTTCCAATATGTATTCAAAAGAGAATGTAAGAATTGACAAACTTTGTTTGCTACAAAACTAAGATCAGGGCGAGTTAGAGTACAATACTACATAGCACCAATAATATTGCGATATAAAAAATCATCCAAAAGAGGTTTCACGTCATGTATAAAGAGATGATATCCATTCATGATGGGAGTAGAGAAGGGTTTACTGTCCAACATATTTGCACGCTCAAGAAGATCACAAATATATTAACTATGTGAGAAATGTAGTGAGTCCTTATCATGCTTCACTTGAATACCCAAGAAATATGACAGATCGCCCAACTCTTTAAGCGAAAATAACTCATTCAAAGACTTCACAAAGTTCTAAATGAAAATTGAATCATTACTCGTGATCAAAATACCATCCACATAAATCAATATTATCACCAAAGCTTAAACAAACTTGTAAATAAATATAGAAGTATCTGACTTAGATGCAATAAAACCCCAATTAAGAAGACAAGTACTAAGTTTTGTAAACCATGCTCTCGAACTTTGCTTCAAAAACCATACAATGCTTTACAAACATAGGATGGACATTCTGAATCAACAAAACCACGGGGTTGAACCATATAAACATCTTCAAGGAGATCACCATTAAGTAATGCATTATGAACATCAAGTGACTTTATAAGCCAAGTCAACTGGACATCAAGACTCAATACAATACAAATAGTTGCAGGCTTAATAACAGGACTGAATGTTTCAAAATAATCAATACCATAAGCTTGGTTAAATCCACGAGCAACCAACCGTGCTTTATACTGCTCAATATCTCCATTTGGCTTGAGTTTCAGCTTATATACCCATTTACACCCAATAATTTTATAATGTGCAGCAGAAGGAACAAGTAACCAAGTATTATTTTGGATCAAAGCATGATATTCCTTTTCCATTGTATCCTTCCATTCAACACTTTTAATTGCAACCTTAAACTTAGGAGGTTTAACCACTGGTTTGGACAAAATTGAATGTTTAGACAACAAAACTTTAGGCTACAATACCATCATTAGCTCAAGTAATCATTGGATGAACATTAGTAGCAGAAATTGGGATTATGTGTAATGTTGGTTCATGGATTAGGCTAACAAAGAGATATTCATGGGCTGAAATGGAAGAATTGTGGGCTGTTCTGGATCTAAGATTGAGGTCAAAAAAGGAGAATGGGATGAAGGTGTGGAGGATTCAGGAAAAGAAGAATTAAGAGATGTAGGAAAAGATGAAGGTTGTGAAGACTGCTCATTACTTGTGTAGTGAACCAAGTTCGGTGGAGATGAAAAACCCAGAGGTGCAGATGAAATGGATGAGATAGAAGGGATAGCTGGAGAGCTAGTGTTTGGACTTAATGACACAATAAGAAGGAGTGGGTGAAAAGGAAGATTGGTCAAGATGATGTTGCTTTGTTTTAGTAAAAAGTAAAGATTTCACAGCACAAGGAAAAACAGTTTCATTAAAAACAACGTGGCGAGAGACATAAACAAGACCGAAGTATGGGTCAAGACATAAATAACCTTTATGGTTGATGCTATAACCTATAAAAACACACTCTTTGGACCGAAAAGTGACTTTATGACTATTATATGGTCAGAAAAAAGGAAAACAAATGCATCGAAAGACCTTAAGCAAATGGTAATTGGGAATGTGATTATAGAGCCTTTGATAAGGAGATTTAGAGGCGAGAACTTTAGTGGGAAGACGACTGATAATATGAGCTACCATTTAAAAAGTAAAACTTCAAAAAACTAATAGTAATTGAGAGTGAGCAAGAAGAGACAAACCCATTTCGACTACGTGTCTATTTTTCCTTTCGACCCTACCATTTTATTAAGGGGTGTAAGGGCAAGAGACACGATGAACAATACCATGGGACAATAAAAAGGAAGAGACGCTTCGAAACTCGCCGCCCAATCGGTTTGTATGCTACAAATTTTAGAGTTGAATTGAGTTTTACCATATTGTTTAAATCGTAGAAAACAGGAGAGAGTTTCATCTTTAGACTTAAGTAAATGATGCCAAGTATGATGTGAGAAATCATCAATGAACAACAAGAAAAAGCGAGCTCCATTAATAGAAACTTGAGGGGAAGGTCCCCATACATCATAATAAACTTACTGAAAATGTGTCGTAGTCTTTGTTTCACATAAAGAAAAGGGTAAACAATGGCTTTTGGCCATTTGACAAGAATTACAGAAATCTGAAACGTAATTGATCGGGTGAAACTTATGGGTAAAAATAAAAGAAATAATTTCATCCTCAATTCAAGTGCACACTGCTGATTGGATGAACTTTGGGTGAAGAAAAGTAAATAAATACGTTCAACCCCAGTGCAAGTGCACACTGCTGATTGGGTGAACTTTGGGTGAAGAAAAGTAAATAAATAAGTTCAACCCCAGTGCAAGTGCACACTGTCGATGCAAGTAATAAAACAGAAGTATTCCTAAGTATCAATCCCACAGAGAACGATGTAACAAAAATATTGCAGAGCAAAATGTAAAGAGAATTGCAACTTGGAAACCAAAAATTTCAAAAACAAGGTTGGGAGGAAGTGTTTGATAAAAATAAAATAATTGCATAATTTAATTGCAAGTTAAAGTGACAAAAATGTTAAGTAAGGAAAACAAAGATTTCAGAACTAAATTTGCCCTGAAGAAGAACTCTCTTGAATTGAAGGTCCTTCACAAGAAAATAGAAAGTAAAATTCAAGAAAGGCATTATTGTCATGACAAAGACAAGTAATACTAATTAGCTTGTTGGAAATGATGAGGGTATAAAAAGCACTGTGAAGAATAAAAGGTTGAAAAAGAGAATGAACGGTAATTGAATAGAAGATATTGAAATTTTCTTACCATTGCCCACTGTGACTTGTTCACCACCAAAGTAGGGAGTAGGATTGCACAAAATAGAAGGGTCTGGAGTCATGTGATGGAGTGGCAGAATCCATGAACCAACTCTCATCAGGATGATAATTGTCTAGAGATGTGGTAGAATGAACATCATTAGTGGGTGAGGGAATAGAGGGGGGTGGCTGATAGCATGTAATTATTCTATCTTATTTCCTATTATTTATGCTAGTTTTGTGATTATTTTGAGAGCTTTTATTCCTATTACTCTTAATTTTGTAGAAACCGAGCGTGAGGAGCAAAACCGAGTGTTTTGAAGTATTTTGGTGGATATTGGAGCCTTTTGAAGCTTAATTGAAAATTCAAGAATATTAAAGATGTTATTTGAGCATAAGGCACATTCTGGAAGATTTTACATCGAATCACGGTTCCAACGCATCGAATCGGAGGTCATTCGGACACTCGAGCGAAGAGATATAACAAAAATGGACAGTGCTGTCTTTAGGGTAGCGTCACGACGCTGTCTACAGCATCTCGACACTACGATAAACGCAAAAACGCTATTTTTTCGCTCAGAAATGCGTAGAAACCAAGCTAAAATTGAGGGTTTAGGGAGCAGTTGAGAGCTTTTAAGGTGCATTTTTGAAGATCCATAGCTTGAAGGACGTGGAGATCACGACAGGAACGCGGGATCGACCATCATTTACTAATTTCTTCCTTTTCCTTTAGTTTTAGTTTTTGTTTTGTGGCTGTAAATTAAGAACTTAGAGATTTAATTGTATGAATGTAAGTATCTTTGTTCCTAATACTTGAGATTTTATATTAATTGAATTAGTTGCTATTAGACTTGAGATTTTAATTGATTAAATATCTTGATTGAATGCTTTTGTTTCATTCATGTTTTTATGTATTTAATGCTTATAATCTCTTGATCACGGATTATTTGTTTTATTGGTCTAAATTTGTGCTTGAAAAAGTCTAGTTTAGGCTAAAACTTAATTGCATGACTATTTGTAAATTATTGCATGACTATTTGTAAATTCTTGCATTAAAGTGGAGAATTCTCTTAGAAGCCCTTAAAAGAAGTTGCTTAATGTCTTGCATGCTTTTAAAATCTAGATAGAGATTTTAGGTTTATAACATTGCATGAGAGTTAATTGTGCTTGAAAGAGTTAGTTAACACCCTTACTTCTTGGCTTATGGAATATTTGCATGACAAATCTTCGTAGTTTTCATTATAAGTCTAATTGCTGAAATTGATTACCTAGGATATTTCTCTCCGATTGTGTCTCTATTTATCTTTTTCTTTCTAGGTTAGCTCTTTAGTTTAGCTTATTTGCATATGATTTCTTCTCTAAATAAAGTTAAATGAGAGTAATTGCGGTACTTAAATGAACTAAGAAATTCAATCCCTATGATCGACCCTAGCCACTATTCTTACAAATTTTAGAGGTTTAGGTTTATAAATATATTTGATAGAGCCTTCGACGAGCTCTTTATCAGTGGCAGTAGCTAAATGAGCTTGGGGGGAAGATGGTTGATAAGTAAGGTTGGTGCAATTATGACACAAAAGAGCGGAGTGACCGAATTTTTTACCAATTTGACATTGAATTTTATTGGACTGTTCAGATAGCCAACAGGAAGATGATGAGTGGGATTGTGGCTTGCCTAAAACTCTAGGAGAGCCATTAATAAGGGGGCTGGTACAGGGGTTGCCGATTTAGTATTGTTGGAAGGGAATTTAGGTTGCGTTCTCTTAAATTGAGGCTGTAGAGATGAGTTACTGAAATGGGCTTGAGCAATATTGAGTTGTTCAACCAAAGATTATTTTTCCAACCGAGCTTCAAGAGTTGGTGTATCAATCCTATTTTCAATTGAAGTAACAAAGGATCGTACTCAACACCTAAACCATCAAAAATATAGCTGAGATGATCTCTTTATGAGATTGGTTCCCCTATGGCAGCAAATTGATCAGCAATTTCTTTAATCTGAGAGATATATTTGTGTATGGTTTGACTATCTTTTCTAATTTTCTATAACTTAGACTTCAACCCCATAATTCTAGTTGTGGTTTTAGAATCATAAACCGTTCTAAGAGACTCCCGAATTTCATGCACAGTTTGTAAACTAACTGTCGAGATTTATGCCCTAAAGCCTCATAATTAATAATTTATTTAATAATTAATAACAATTTTGATTATTTTATTTGCAAGATAACATTATCAATTATATGAAAAATTCAAGGTTATTAGTATAATCTTGAACAGTATGTAGTTAACATACGAAAGGATTATGTTCAAGAAATAACCTAAAGGGTCATAGTATAGGGATAAGGTTAGGTGCTTTATCTTGGCAACACTATTGATACGGCCCACTTTGTAATATTTACAAATGATTTGATCCAAATCATTCATGTGAAGACATGTGAGTAGGGGTATCTTATACAATGAGCTTGTATAAGACTGGACCACGAAATTTTTAATCTTTCTTTATAAATCCGTTAATTGAGAAGATTAATATTTCATCAGGATGATCATATGCGACTCAATCTTAATCATGAGTGAGTTATGAACTCCTACCTGTGAGGGCTTGTCCTTTGATTTGCATGAGTGATAGTGGCTTTTGTAGCCGATTCAATATGTCCAACCATTTTGGGGACTTGACCAAATAGAGAGCTGGAAACATAATCTCACAAGATGAAATTCACTCATTCTCATATAGGGTAAGTAGATGAGTAGTTCCCTTAAATGTTGATTTTCAGACTTGAACAATGGGGCCCTACCTTTTCACTGGCTCGAGAGGGACTTAGTGTATGGTTAGATCATAAACAAATTGTTCATTAGAGGATTAGTGGTACTTAAGATGCAATATGTAATTACTGGGGTAAAGCGGACTTTTGACCCAACTGTAATTACGAACAACTCGTGAATGATCGACTTGCATGTAATGGTTATATCCATAGACACAACTTGTCCTACAGTGCATAAGAGTGCAACTCCAGGTCTATAGTGGAGTGACTTATAATTAATGAATGAAAATTAATTAATTAAATAGTTTAATGAATTAATTTTGTATCATTGGAGCTTATAATCTATAGATCCATAAGGTCCCCTTGCTAGCTCATAGTAACACTAAAAGAACAATCTAGTTGAAAGAAAAATTTGAAATGTTCAAATTAATATTTAATATATTAGATATATTATATATAAAAGAGGAAAATATATTTATTGTATTTGACACATTAAATATTAAAATAATTAATGTATATTAGATACATTAAATAAAAGATATTTATAAAGTTTGAATAAGATTCAAATAAATAAATATTGTAGGAGATTTGAATGAGATTCAAATAAGTATAAGATATATTTTAATATATTAGATATTAAAATATAATATTTTAATTATGACAAAGATTTACCCTTGGTCTCTATAAATAGGACTATTGGATTAAGCCATTAGACATAACACATATCTACTCAATAGAGAATTAGAGAATTCTCTCTAGACCTCTTCCTCTCCAATCCCCTGTGGATTTTCTTTCAAGAAACTCCCACAAGCCTTGGTCCTATGTTCGAGTCATAGCCAGGAAGACTTTGTGGAGGAGATTAAGACCCGTTAAAAATATCTCTATATTTACTTCGAGTAAATTTGTTTAATCTTATTTTTTTAGTTTAATTTTAAATAAAATCAAAGACGATCCAATGCTTCTACTGTGGAGTGAAACGTTCATTCATTCATTAACAATTTCACCCAACATCATTGTATAAGATAATAACTATTCGTGGTCCAGTCTTATACAAACTCATTGTATAAGATACCCCTACTCACATGAAAAAATGTGAGTGGAGTATAGTATACGAGTTAAATTGTTTTGCTTGTGAAGCAACAAAATGACTTGTATTACTCAAATAGTTCCTTGAAGATCTGAAAGACGTTTCAGATATGATTTAGTCTATTTTTTATTATGATAATAGTGGTGCAAAGACTAATATTAAAGAAATTAGAAAATATTAATGTATAGAGAATCATATCGAGGAGAGAAAGCATCATGGTAGTGACTAAGACGACTTTTAATTACAGTCGTTTGGATCTATATATAAAAAGACTCTACATGATAAAGTGTTTGAGAGTCACCTAGAATGTTTAGGATTACAAGACATGTCTCATCTTTGCTAGGGCAGGTGGGAGAACATGTTGGGTATAGAGTATGCCCTAAGATACATGTCTCACTGGCTTTAGTGTAAGAGGAAGATTGTTAGGATTTATGTCCTAAAGCCTCATAATTAATAATTTATTTAATAATTATTAATAATTTTGATTATTTTATTTGCAATATAATATTATCCATTATATGAAAAATCTAAGGTTATTAGTGTAATCTTGAATAGTATGTAGTTAACATACGAGAGGATCGTGTTAAAGAAATAACCTAAAGAGTCATAGTATATGGGTAAGGTTGGGGTGTCTTATCCTAGTAACACTATGATACAGTCCACTTTGTAATAGTTATAAATGATTTGATCCAAATCGTTCATGTGGAGACATGTGAGTGAGGGTATCTTATACAATGAGTTTGTATAAGACTGGACTACAAAATATTTAATATCTCTTTATAAATTCGTTAATTTAGAAGATTGATATTTCATCAGGATTATCATATGCAATCTTAATCATGTCTTGCTTGTGAGGGCTTGTTTCTTGATTTGCATTGGTGAGAGTGACTTTTGTAACCGATTCAATATGCCTACCATTTTGGAGACTTGACCAAATAGGGAGCCAGGAACATAATCTCACAAGATGGAATTCACTCCTTCCCATATAGGATAAGTAGATGAGTAGTTCCCTTAAGTGCTTATTTCGGAACTTGAATAGTGGGGCCCCACCCTCTCACTAGCCCGAGAGGGACTTAATTTATAGTTGGATTATAAACAAATTATTCATTAGAGGATTAGTGGTACTTAACGTGCAATATGTAATTACAAGGGTAAAACGAACTTTTGACCCAGCTGTAATTACAAACAACTCGTGAGGATCGACTTGCATGTAGTGATTATATCTATGGACACAACTTGTCCTACAATGCATAAGAGTGCAACTCTAAGTCTATAATGGAATGACCTATAGTTAATGAATGAAAATTAATTAATTAAAGAGTTTAATTAATTGATTTTGTATCATTGGAGCTTATAATCTGTAGGTCCATAAAAACCCCTTGCTAGCTCATAGTAACACTAAAAGATCAATTTAGTTGAAAGAAAAATTTGAAAATTTCAAATTAATATTTAATTTGAAGTGTTCAAATTAATATTTAATATATTATATATATTAAATATAAAAGAGGAAAATATATTTATTGTATTTGATACAATGAATATTAAAATAATTAATATATATTAGATACATTAAAGAAAAGATATTTATAAAATTTGAATAAGATTCAAATATATAAATATCGTAGGAGATTTGAATGAGATTCAAATAAGTATAAGATATATTTTAATATATTAGATATTAAAATATAATATTTTAATTATGACAAAGATTTGTTCTTGGTATCTATAAATAGGATCCTTGGGTTGAGTCATTAGAGATAACACACATCTCCTTAATAGAGAATTAAAGAATTCTCTCTAGATCTCTTCCACTCCAATCCCTTATGGATTTTCTTTCAAGAGGCTCCCACAAGTCTTGGTCATGTGTTCTAGTCATAGCTAGGAAGACTTTGTGGAGGAGATAAAATCTCGTCAGAAATATCTCCATATTATCTCAAATGTATGTTTTGCTTAGCTTAAAATTTTTTTTCATTTAATTCTAAAAATAAAATCAAAGTCGATTCCAACACTTTCACTATAGGTTTAATTTGATTATTCCTTTCAACTTCATTTTCGGTACTCATTCAAGAATGCAATTTCAAGTATAGACTACTATTGATACATTGATGTTATACTTGAAATGAATTTTGAATCAATATTGACATACTATTGGGTATATCAGTTGACATATATACAAATTAGAAAGTATATCATATATACCATTGATATACAACTGATATATAATATATACATTATATCAGATATAATATTGATATACGAAATATAAAGTATATCATATATATTATTGATATACGATGTACGAAATATAAAGTATATCAGATATACTGCTGATACACCAACGAAGGTAACAAAAACAAAAATCAAATTTAAAAATTTTGCTATATTTACAAATTTGAAAAACCATTACTATATTTGCAAATATTCTAATGTTTTTTGTTACCCATTGCAATTACTCTCAACTCTTTCTATACTGTCATAAATCATTTCACTTCACAATGATGTTAGGTGCTCTTAATATATGATTTGAACCTTTTGTTTTAATACACACTCAAAATGACCCTTTGTTGTTAGATTGGTTAAAAAGTTGGGCTTCAACTTCACGAGAAGTTGTTATATATAAAGTTGACCTTTTCCTAAGGGCCATATGGTGTCTATTTTATTTGGCCACATGGGGGATTCATTTTGGCCTTCTTGATCCAAAGGTAAGTTGATGACCTTTTCAATTTCAACCAAAAGCAGTCCAATTGATTTTTTTTCCTTTTTTTTTTCTTTTTTTTTTCTTTTTTTTTTCTTTTTTTTTATAGTTCAACAACATTTTAAGGTTGGAGATTCGAAACTCTGACCTCTTGATCGAGGATATATGTCAATTACCACTAAACTGGACTCACTTTGGCCCAATTGCATTTTATTAATAATAAATTTGCTTCTACATATATCGGTCCTGGTCACAAATCATTGTTTCTTGCTAATTAATGATGAATATATGAAATTTTGAGATGCATGCTATATATATATATAAAGTACAAAAAATGTGGGAGTATGTAGATTTGAATCTCCGACCTCAAGGGAAGGAGTACATGTCAATTATATATCCTTGAGCTATGCTCACTTTGGCAGATGCATGGTTTATTAATGAATGACAAAAAATGGTTGAAAATACCAAAACATAATTAGCATTGTAGAAACTTGGTTAAATTACAAATTTAGTCCCTAAACTTTGAGGTTTGTATCTATTTGGTCCCTAAACTTTCAAAAGTATCTAATAGGTCCCCAAACTTTCAATTTTATGTCCAATAAACCCTTGAAATTTCAATTTTGTTTCTAACCTCCCTGACAAAGTTTTAATTTTTAAAAATTAATTGATCTATGAGATATAAATTTGAATTTTATGTCTAATGGAACCATAAATTTTCAATTTTGTGTTTAATAGATTCGTGAATTTTAAAAAATTTGAAGATTCAGTGGCTAAATTTATAATTTTGAAAGTTCAATGACCAAATAAACTCAAATCTCAAAATTCAAGAACTAATTTTGTAATTTAACTTAAAAATTTTAAAGAGGGCTTTCATTAAGTTACTTTAAGCTCGATTGCGAATTGTTATTTTTCTTTTAATTTTTTCTCCTTAAATCTTGACTCTAAAAGTACTTCTTAAATCTTAAAACAATTTTTTTTAATAATAATAATAATATATTTTTTTAAAACTTCTTTTATTAATTTTAAAAGTTTTTAATTTTTTTTCTAAGTAGATTATAAAACAGAAAAATATAATACCTAAACATGTTTCTTTAAAGCAAATAACAAAAAACCAAATCCCATCAAACTAATCCCCAACCACACGTTTTAAGTTTTTTACATTGTTCTTACCCTTTGATCGTTAATTTTTTTCTTTTTTTTAGTACTTTGATTGGTTAAATTATAAATTTAGTTTCTGAAATTTCTAGTTTGTATCACAGGTCCATGAATTTTAAAATTTTCTTAATAGAGCCCTAAACTTTCTATTTTGTGCGTAGTAGGTCTATGAACTTTAAAAAGTATCTAGCAAGTCCTTGAACTTTCAATTTTGTGTCTAATAGATTATAGATCTTTGGCCTATTCGACATTTTTTAAAATTCATGAATTTATTGGGCACAAAAATGAAAGTTAATGTCATATTAGACATAATATTTAATATTATGTCTAATAAGATTCATTAGTTTTAGAAAAAATTGAATATGTTAGAGACATTTTAAATACAAAATTGAAAGTTCAAGGATTTATTTTACATTTTTCAAATTTAGGGATCTATTAGACACAATTAAAAATATAGGGACTTATTATATAATTTTTACAATTCAAGGACCTATTAGTCACAAACATGAAAGTTGAGGAACTAAATTTGTAATTTAACCCTCTTTAATTCAACCAATATAACACTAGTCAAAGCATTTTTTTTTTTTTTTTAAAAAGGGAAAAATACCTTTTCTCTTAGTTTTACATTTAGTTCCCTTTTGGTCCATGAGTTTTCAAATTAAACAAATTTACCCCTGAGTTTTGTATTTCGTATCAGTTTTAATCCATCCGCTAGATTTTCTGTTAAGTTTTCACAGAAAGTTGGTGGCACTTAAATATTATTAAAAAATATTTTTTTTGAATTTTTTAATTATTAAACTTAATATATATATATTCTCTTCTTTCTCTCCTTCACCGCTAGCCGTTGCTCTCCAGTCACCGGCCGCCGACCTTTTTTTTTTTTTTCCTTCTTTTTTTTCTCCCATCTTTCTTGTTGCTCTCTTTCCCTTTCCTTTTTTTTTTAAAAAATAAAATTCATTTGTTACATTTGCCCATTTAAAAAGGTATTTTACCTTTTTTTTTTTATTTTTTCGTTTTCCTTCTTCTCTCTCCAATATTTCTTCTTGTCCTCTTTCCATTCCTCTCCTTTCTATTTTTTTAAAACAAAATCCATTTAAAATGAAGGGGAAAGGATTTCATTTCAACTAATTATTTCCTTTGTTTTAAAAAAAATTTATTTAAACCAAAACTTATTATTTAAATCCCTCCATTTCAAGTTAAATAATTTTTTTTTAAAAAAAGTTTGGTTTAAATAATAAATACGGAAAAAAAACAAGGGGGAAACCCCCTCTTCAATTCGTTTCAAGTTTATAATGAAGGGGGAATGATTTCGTTTCAACTAATTATTTCATTCGTTTTAATCTCTCCATTTCAAGTTAAACACTAAACATAAACATTGTTAAGATGAAAGGATTTAAAACGTAAACAAATATGCAATTGTTGAAACGAAAAGATTTAAAACAAATGAAATAATTAGTTGAAACGAAATCATTTTCCCTTTATTTTAAATGGATTTTGCTTAAAAAATAGAAAGGAGAGGAATGGAAAGAGGACAAGAAGAAATATTGGAGAGAGAAGAAGGAAAACGAAAAAATAAAAAAAATTGGCAAAATACCTTTTTAAATGGGCAAATGTAACATATGAATTTTGTTTAAAAAAAAAAAGAAAGGAAGGAAGGGAAAGAGAACAACAAGAAAGATGGGAGAAAAAAAAAGAAGGAAACGGAAAAAAAAAAGGTCGACAGCCGGAGACTAGAGCATGACGGTCGAAGGCAGAGGGAGGCAGTGGCCGGCGACTGGAAAGCAACGGGTGGCAGCAGCTGGCAGCGAAGGAGAGAAAGAAGAGAATATATATATATATATATATATATATTAAGTTTAATAATTAAAAAATTCAAAAAATATATATATTTTTAATAATATTTAAGTGCCACGTTAGCTTTTTGTTAAAAATTAACAGAAAATCTGATGGATGAACTAAAACTGATACTAAATACAAAACTCAGGGGTAAATTTGTTCAATTTGAAAATTCAGGGACCAAAAGGAAACTAAATGCAAAACTGAGAGACCAAAAATGTATTTTGCCCAAAAAAAATAAAGTACTACCAAAGATGAGATAACTAGTATATTTTTTTTTTTTTGGACAAAGAGTCTTCAAAACACCAACTACCCAGCCCATTTTCCTCATTACCCACAAGGGCACGAGAAATGGAAAAACCAGAAGCACAACCTCCCTCTTCTTCCTCCAGATATGGCGAATTGGAAGGGCCCAAAAACCTACATGCAACAACAGCAACCTCGTCATAGACACTCCTAGCAATATTGTGAGCGGCAGAATTACAAGTACGGGGGCAATAGGAGAACGAAACCAAGCCCACAGATCACACTGCGAGATCAACCTCCTCCACAAGGTTAGCAATTTCCGTATAATCAAAGGAAATTTTGTTCAACAAATCAACGGCCTCTTTGGCATCAGATTCAGCGATGATCCAGGGGAGCGGCCCAACCACCTGAGAACGTAAGCCTTTAATCCCTTCAATCACTGCCTTTATTTCCAAAGCTTTGATGCTCCAATTATGATGAATATGCTGAGCTCCTTTACAGATCAAAGATCCTCCAGAATCACGCACAATCCACCCCACTCCTCCTTTGTTCAAACTCTCTTTCCACGTAGCATCATAGTTCAGTTTCCACTGGTTCGGCGCCGGGGGGGTCCAACTCGCTTGATTCAAAAGGTTCTCCAATCTGAAGGTACTAGAATTTCTTGACTCCTCTGAATTTTCCTTAGTACTATATATGTCAATCTGCCTGTACAGCCATTGCCTATCTACCAGCTCATCATGATTGAGAACTCTGTTTCGATAGTTCCACGTATTCCATAGTATTACTACCGCCACATTAAGCTCGGCTTCATTTAAATGATCAACTAGCCAATCCCAAAAATCACTTGGACTCCAATCTTCCCTGCACATATCAAACAGACTTTGTAAATTAGGGAGATAATTAATCCACACCTCTCGCACGAATTTGCATCTCCACATCACATGGGAGATAGATTCTGCCTTCTTCCTGCAAAATAAACATAAAGTATTAGTGTCTATTCTTTTTTTGTAAATGTTTAAGCGGGTAGGAAGAATGTCCTGAATTATTTTCCAAACGCACAATTTTGCTTTCGGCATCAAATTGAGCTTCCACAAGGCCTTCCATCTAGCATTACTAATATCCCCATTAGAAGAGGACTCGTTGCCCTTTAGAGCTAAGCTTGACACAAGGTGGAAAGCGCTTTTCACAGTGAACATGCCCTTAGAGTCATGGTTTCAAATAATCTCATCAGCCAAAGTATTACTTCCAATAGGGATTTTTAGAATGGCTTCTGCATCTGCATGCGAGAAATTATCTCTAATAACCCCCTCCTTCCACGAGCCCCTATCATCAATAAGAAACTTCACTCTCTCCTGTTTAATAGAGTCTTTGACTCCCATAGGAATGCTACTCCCTTTCCTATCCAACCAAGGATCCTCTGCTATTCGAATGTAGCTCCCATTCCCTACTCTCCATCTATAGCCTTTTTTAAATAACTCTCGACCCCAAAGGATACTCCTCCATGTATAAGAGGGATTGTTTCCCACGGAGGCATTCAGGAAGTCACCATTCTTAAAATATCTCCCCCTTAGATGTTGGGCCAGCATGCTATTAGGATTCCTCATAATTCGCCAGCTGATTTTAGCAAATAAGGCTTGATTAAAACCAGCAAGCTCCCGAAATCCAATTCCTCCCTTTCCTTTGCTCCGACAAAGATTCTTCCAACTCATCCAGTGCGCCTTTTTTCCATAAGTACCGGAACCCCACCAAAAGCGAGCACACAAACCATTAATCTCATCACATATCTTTTTGGGCAGCTTAAAACAACTCATAGTATATGTTGGGATTGCTTGTGCCACCGCCTTTATTAGAACTTCTTTGCCTCCCAAAGAAAAAAACTTTTCCTTCCAGTTTTGAAGAACTTTCTAGACTTTGTCTTTAACTTTCCAAAAGATTTTACTCTTATTCCTTTCCGAATGGGAAGGCATCCCCAAGTATTCTCCAAGGGATTTAGTAGCTTTCACTCCCAACACGATGCTGAATTCCGCTGCTTTGAAACTCGAAATATTCTTGCTCACCACCATCGAAGATTTTTCCAAGTTTATCGTTTGGCCAGACGCAGCTTCATAGTTGCTCAAAACTCCCTTGATAGACTCACAGTCTCTCATAGAAGCTTTAAAGAATAACATGCTGTCATCTGCAAAAAAGAGGTGAGTCAACGTAGGGCAGAACTTATTAATGCGGAAACTAGATAGATTAGAATCAGATTCCTCCCTGTTCAAAGATGCTGAAAGTCCCTCGGCACACAAAAGGAAGAGATAGGGGGAAATAGGATCTCCCTGTCTCAGCCCTCGTTCCAGTTTGAAACCAGTCTAAGGCTCGCCATTGACAAGCACTGCATAGCTCACAGTCTCCACACAATTCATAACTCTTGCCACCCAATCAGGCTTAAAGCCCAGTTTCAGCATAATCTCCTTCAGAAAAACTCATTCGACTCTATCGTAGGCTTTGCTCATGTCTATTTTCATTGCTATGTACCCATCTTTCCCTTTCCTCTTATTGTTTATGGCATGCAAACATTCGAAACCAAGCAACACATTATCAGTTATTAGTCTACCTGGGACAAAAGCCGATTGAGAAGGCGAAATAATAGAGTTCAAGACCTTCTTGAGTCTATTAGCCAGCGCCTTTGCGACAATCTTATAGACCACATTACAGAGGCTTATAGGTCTGAAGTCCGACATTCTTTTAACTGTAGCTACTTTAGGAATCAACACCACCCGAGTGTTATTCATCGGGCTCAAATCCACTCCATCGTTGAGCACTGAGAGGCACACTCTAGAAGTATCCTCACCCAGGATATCCCAATACGTTTGGAAGAAACCAGCATTGGCTCCATCAGGACCAGGAGACTTAGTTGGATTCATCTCCTTTAGGGCTCTTTCGATCTCTTCTTTGCTAAAAGGCTTGTTCAACTCTCTATTTTGATCCGCCGAGACTTTAGGAGAAATACATCTTAGCACTCTTTGGAGGTCCTCGGACTTAGGGCTTGACGAAGTAAACAAACCTTTGAAATATCTAGTTGCCACATCGCCTATCTCCTTCTCCGTCTTCACCCAATCATTATTTTCATTGAAGATCCCAACAATCTTGTTACGTTTTTTCCGATGAGAGGCTTTCGAATGGAACCATTTGGTATTTCTGTCCCCCCACTGTAACCAATCCTCCATGGACCGCAGCTTCCAATTCTTTTCCTCTCCCTCAAGTAGATCTTCTAACTCCCTTTCCGCTTTGTGTATACTGTCAGTATCAATATGTGGGTCACTCTCCAGAGTCCTAAGCTCTCTAGCCTTCCTGTCAATAGCGCCTTTTAAAGAACCTTGCAGCCTACTTTTGTTCCACCCATCCATTCTGGTCAAGCAATCTATAACCTTGCTATTAAAATTCTGAACATTACACCTATTTGCTGGCCAGAAATCCCGAACAATACCCCGACATTCCTCTTCCTCAAGCCAAGCCGCCTCACATCGTATAATTCTATTCATCCTACCATGTCTTGATTTCTTTCTTCCATCAAAAAGCTCTGCTACAATTGGCCGGTGATCCGAGTTAAAATAGCTTAAATGTTCCACCTTGATTTCGGGAAAAATTGTTAGCAGCTCACTGTTCCCCAAAAATCGATCCAAACGCTCTTTGACTAAGTTATCTCCTCTTCTACCTCTTTTCCAAGTAAAAGGATTGCCATTGAACCCCAAATCCCTCAGGTAACACTTATCCACGCTTTCACAGAAATTGTTAATCAGTCCTGGGGTTTTTGGCACTCCTCATTCCTTTTCATCTGCTGAAAGAATCTCGTTGAAGTCTCCACCTATCAACCAAGGATGGACAGTGGAATGACCAAGTCTGTTCAGTAAATCCCACGAGATTCGCCTCTTGGACTCAACTGGGTGCCCATAGAACCCCGTAAACCTCCACCACTGATTTTGACTTTGAATGGTGACATCGATATGGCCAGGAGAGGAAGAATTAACGGAGATAACAATATCTTCTTTCCATAAGAGCATAAGCCCCCCACTTTTTCCAGCACTCGGAACACTAACAGAGTTACCCATGTTTAGCTCATTTCTGATAACCCGATCATAATTCTCTTTAGTTTTGGTTTCCGCTAGGAAAACCACATGGGAATTTTCTTTGCGCACAACGTGCCGCAAATTTCGGACCGTTCGAGAGTTCCCCAACCCCCGAACGTTCCAACATAAGATTTTCATGGCTTTCGGCGGGGCTGACCGCCAGCCTCCGCCGATATACCTTCACCGATATACCTTCACCACCATCATGGTGCCCTGTGCATTGTCTCTTCCCCGTACCGATCAGCCCATCATCCGAAATTTTATGTTTCTCTCCAATTAACCCTTTAACCAAAGTGTTTTCTCCCCCTCCAGACCCACCATCTGCTCTGGCCTGTCTTTTCCATGCTTTCAGCCCCTTTCCTTTTTTTTGTTTTAATGTTTGTACCCCCAAAGAGACAGCCCATTTTTTCCTGGCATCCCTCTTTAATGGGCTTTTTTTCCTTGTTTTTCTATATCTAGAATGGCATTGGGCCCCTCATCCTTAGTTATCTCTCCCTTTTCTTCACTAACGGCCATATTTCCTTCCTTTGTTTCAATTACTTTTTCCAATGCTGTCTCCGTACCCTGCACTACTTTGACCTTCTGACTATCTATTCCCATTATTCTGTCTGCAGTGCTTCCTTTGTTATCATTACCCGTCCTATTATTTTTTGGGATTTGAATTTTCGACCCCATCTCCGGTTGCTGTATACTCTGATGATCTTCCGATGACTCCTCTGTTAGATTTCGCTTATCCTTCGCATCTCCGACTAACTTCATCCGCCTCAAATAATCTTGAATGTTAGCTTTATTTTCCTTCCCGCCAGGGTCCGAATCCATTTGCCTGTTTGTTCTTTGCTCGCCCTTATCTCCTTGACCCCTCCCTCTGCCTCTTGCTCCTCTGCCTGCCTGTTCTGCTCTTTTGGCGAATGAACTAAATCTCGCCCCCTGATTTTCTCTAAGTCATTCCCCAAATCTAGCTTCTCCACCTCTCTGATCCTGTTTTTCCTCACAGTCTTTAAAAACATGTCCCAATTTTCCACAACCGTAACAAAAGTCCGGTAACTTTTCATAGGTGATGGGAAACCAAACTACTTATGTCATCGCGCCAACTCTCAGATGTGTTCCCCTACAAAGCTGTTTTGAGATATCGAATTTTATTTTTATTCTCAGCGAATCTCCCTCACAATCCCCACTTTCATCCGTATCCACATCCAAAAAAGTCCCCATCGAGTCCCCAATCGCTTTTGCCCATTTCCTGCAATGGCAAATTTCTGATAAGTCTCTCATATGGATCCAGAAATTAGCATACCTGAAATGGAGTTCTGATCGACGACTGTTTCCATGTAGGTCTTCGAAAAGGATTAATCCTCTGTCGAAGCTCCACGGGCCCCCTCCACTGATTCATTCCTTCTCTTTACTATTCCTAAAAGTACATCAAAAAATATTCTTCCCCGCCGCTTTGATCTTTACTTTGTCTTCAAGGTTCCATATCTTGGGCATAATGGTCTTGAAGACTTCACTTATAACCTGTTTTGTGGTGAGTATTTTGCACATAGTTAAGTATTGAAGTTCCTTGTTTAGCATTTCCAGATCTTCTTCTTCTATATTCACTACTCGTGCCTTCTCATCTTCCTACAGGTTTAACCTCCCGAGCAACTTGCTACATTCGTCCCCTTCCATTCCGCCTCCTCCGCTACCGGAGAATAGCCCTTCAGATCACAAAAGGATCCCCTTCCAACCCAAAGGTTGCCTATCCGCTCATGGGTCTCTTTGAGAGAGAAAACCAGAGCCCCAGTTTTTGAAAAGTTAGATAACTAGTATTTAGATAGTTACTTTAAACAAACTATAATTTTAACAGATTAAATTATAACCCAAGCCATATACATTGAGAATTTGTTGAATGTATTTTAGTTGGCTTTAGTTATTAATCGACAACCAATCATGTTATTTAGACGTAGTTTTCCATTAAAGCCAAAGCTCACATGCCCATAAAAACCTTTATAAATAGAATAGCTCTCTTTCATTTGAAGGGATTCGGCAATTAAAATTTTCCAGAGAACTCGAAGAGAATTCAAAGCAAAGAAGGTCAAAAAGACTCCCTAAAGTCCTTAGGTGTTGAACATTCCTTGAAGTCCTTAGGTGCTAAACACTCGTCTAAAACCAAAGATTCTTCAAGACTTAAGGACTTCAAAATCCTAAAGATTGATTGAAACTTCATCCTCAAGAACAAGCACTCCCCCTCGAGTGAAACAAACATACAAGAGAGAGAATTCAATTAGAAAACTCTCTCTTAAAGACTGAAGACTCTTCGAAAACTAAATACGTTTTGAAGATCATAAGGCTTCAAGACTGGAAGACTTTGAAGATCATAATACTTTGAAAGCCAAAATATCTTTGAAGATCTGAAGTCTTTGAAGACAAGTTGAAGGCATTTGAAGCGCAAAGACTTTGATAAATTATTCAAGTATCAACAAGTCAAAGGTCGATCCAACAAGATCAACAAATTAAGGGACGATCCAATAATCAAAAAGCACGCTCAAGAACAAGTTGTTCAGCCATCGAGACATTTGTACATTTGAGAGAAAGAATCAAGAGAACAAATTAGAGATTGTATTACACCCACTCAAATGAATACACAAATACAAGTTTTTTACACATGTCTTATTTCTTTCTTTGTTGAAATTACATGTGAACAATACTTGCACAAAATTGTAAAATATTCTTAAAATAATAAAAAAGTTAACATCTCAATTAAATTTTGAAAATTTGTTAAAATCTATCACTAATTGAATGGTTGAACGAAAAAATTAGAAAAATAAAAACAACCAATTGACAACTCTACACCTCAAACATATATTAATTAACTTCACAAACTAATTAACTTCATAGACTAAACAACTTGAGACTTTATAACTCAACTCTCCACATACTAATAGAGAGCACCAATTTCATATGTCCACTTAAAAGAATCAGTCATTCTTGAAAACTCATGTTATAAATTTTGGTTTCAAAATTATCATAGATTTAATTTAGTTAATTATTTTTAATTAAGTTCAATTGGGCTTAATTAAATTTGGATTAAACTAAATTTAAAAAATTGGACCATTAACTTGTTCCCAAAATTAAGTAACTCAAAATTGGTTTGGGCCCAAAATGGAGGAGCCCAAATTTGTGATATGATAAAGCCATGTCTATTGTAATTTTCATATAGCTTATGTTTACCTAATATATATGCATGATGTATGGGCATGTGGGATCATCATTATGTTTGCAAGGCATCATTCATTAAAGAGAGATTTAGGATTTTTTTTTTTTTGTTGTTAGAAAGCAAGAGAGAGAGAGAGAAATGGAGAGGCTCTGTTTTTCGGCCACCAATTGAGAGAAAGAGAAATTGATTTCTTGGAGGGGTTGCTTGGTCGTGAATCTAAAATCGAGAGGGAGAAGAAGTTTTGTGAGGCTGTTGTTCTCATTCCTTAACTCCATTAGACCATCCTTCATCCACAAAGTTGTCGTGCCGTCCAAACGTGTTGTCGCTCGCAAAGGTTGAAATCAATGTCTGGAGTACGGTTGGTGGTGAAGATATTTGAGAGAGAGAAGAAGTTGAAATTGATTGGGTTGAATCAATTTCCCCTTCTTGGATGCAAATCTTTGGGACAATAAAGGTTGTGTTACTCTTTCTTTATTCTCTTTGATTTCTCTTCTTTATTTCTTTAGCTTTCTTAGATAAATCTCTTTAGATCTACATTCTTGCTTCAATGTTTTGTATATTCTTGTTTAATTCTCTAATAATATTGACTCGCAAATGCCTCTAAGACCCTTTGCAAAGTGGAGTAGGTCTTTTGACCGTACCACTATAAATTCTTGTGTTTTTTTTTTCGTCCTCTTTACTGTTTTCTATACTTTTAAATTCTATCCAGCATTTAAATTTTCAGTAAAAATGCTAAATCTGCCTCTAATTTACCTAAAAATGAATAAAACATGGGTTGTGATCTTAGTTGATTAATAACAACTCAAATAAACTTTTTTTTAACCAATGAATCGCACGAACTTTGATGCATCAACTATGAGACGTCCCACTTTTTTTTTAAGAATGAATATGATGAAGATCTAGCATATGTTCTATATTCTATCCATTTTAATAAATAAATTATTTGTGTGTGTTCATCTATTAATCGAGGGTAGTATTCAATATTGACTATCTAATTCAATAGTTGAAGGTGGGATCGATGACTCAATCAAGACCATTTTTTTTTAATACTAAAGACTTGATCATATTATACTTTTTTAAGTATATGAGCTAGATTGTTAAAATAAAAGTATAAAATACCAACACATAGCTAAAAATATGTAGAGTTTAGAAAAATCATGTGTTCTAACCTCAATACCATCGTGAGAATTTCCTTCATGAGATTTTAATATATATATATATAATTAAGTTCAAAATTAATTGTGCAAACACTTAAAATATAAGATCTAAATAAGATATAATATATGAGATGAAAGTTAAAGCTGCCTCCATGGTTTACCTTTTATTTAAAAATTCAATAGGTAATTATAGACCACTTTAAAAAGTTTTAATAATATTTGCTTAAAATTTAATTATTATTCAAACCCTAATTCCAATCATGTATTTTCTTGTGGGGTGTAGAGGCAGCAAAATTTTCATAATTTTGGTTACAATTTCCTCTCTTCCAATATGAACCTGTTTGGGAATAAGGTAGCCAAATATGGGAATGGGTTAGGCTTTTAAAAAGACAGAGAATTTAATTCAAACCCATTGAAGGCATAATATAGAAAGTTTGCCAAACATAAGACAAATCAAGTGTGTGGGCTTGAAAAGCTTTGTAAAGATATGTTTCTTATCACAAAATTCAATTAATGACTTCCAAAATTGAAAGACTTCTTGAAGAACAAGTTCAAGTCTCTAAATAACAAAAAAGCAACCCTTGTGTGCACTTAAAAGTTAGTGACAAAATTGTTCAATAGGAGTTAATCTCTTTGGTATTCGAGACATGAGTTTTTGTTCATTTTGAGTCCAAAATTGATTTGAGTAATTTAGATCGATCAGGTTGGATTAAAAATATTATCCAATATTTGATCCAATAGTACTTTCAATAAATCTCAAAGTAGAGGAACCAAATTTCATTGTTGTCCTTCTAAGGAATCTAATTTAGTCACGTGAATGTGTTTGATAGCCTTTTTGTAACATCATTTCTATGTTGTATAATTTGACAACTAATTAAAGATGTTTGTACTAGTTTGGCAAACTCAATTTGTTCTATGAAAGAAGAAAATTATGTTTCACTGGAAGCTGCAATGGAATTATGAATGCGCGACAATTTGTTATCCTTCATTTTAAGCTTCATGGAAAGGGGATGAGAACTAGTGAGATATCTTTCTATTAACTACCTTAAAGTCTTTATCTTATATATTATTTTTATCGAGACATTTGGTAAAGAAAAAATATATGTTGTCCACAACATTTCCCACCAAAGCACACATCTCTATATGTAAGGTAGGGTCGAACTTTTAACAATCATGTCTAGACATTTTCAATCATTGAGATGTTCATTAGAATCTCTCTTGAATATTTACTTTATATTCCTTCTTTCAACCATCGAGAGCCTCATACACATAATTTCTTATCAAATGAGGTCTTCTTCAAAGTTAGCATGGATGTGACTTCAGTTGTAGCCAAATGATAAAGTTGGTTGTAGAAATTAAAGGATTGGCAACTATAAGATTAAGATTGAAAGATATCAAAGTGCATTACTATATATCCATTTAGGAGGTCAAGTGTGATTCAAGTACTTCCAATATTTAACCTAGGTTTGGAAAACATTATAATTTAAACAGATCTTTTAGTAGGTAGAATCTTCCAAAATAAAGATATCAAAGTGCATTACTAGATATTCATTTTGGAGGTCAGATGTGATCAAAGTATCTAACCTAAGTTTGAGAAATATCATAATTAAGACATATCGTTTAGTAGCTAGAATCTCTCAAAAGAAAGGGATAAAGATATGTAATGTCTAGTCTCTATTAATGAATAAACTTCTCATTGTACCCTATATGTTATTTATTAGGCTAAATTAAAAAAAAAAAAAAAATACTCCTGTTATTTGTTTCAAAAATACCTCTATTTTTTTAAAAGTTACAATATTACCTTTGACTTTTCATAAATGTTTCAAAACTATCCTTAAAGTAGAAATCTAATAGATTATTGGACAGAAAACCAATGTAGTGGCGACCTAAAACGATGTGGCAGTGACTAAAACACTTGTTTGGATTAAGTCTAACGAATGACATTCAAACACGTCGACTTTTTTCACCTCAAGAGTATTTTTGAAACATTTATAAAATGTCAATGATAATATTGCAACTTTAAAATAAAAAAAAGGAGTATTTTTTAAAATAAATGACAAAGTTTAATAATATTTTTTATTATTTAAAAAAAATAATAATATTTTTTATAATTTAGCCAATTTATTATTACATGCAAAAAACAAGGGATTAAAATTAAATAAAGAAAGAAAAAGAAAAAAATGGGAGCCGTAAATTTAGGGGACGTAAGGTTCCTACCAGAAAATTAAATGACTTTCCCATTCGATCAACTGCCAAAAGAAGCAGTTTAAGTTTCAGAAACGATGACGTCTTGAAATGGTAGGCCGACACGTCGTATCGTACAGAATGAAAACTTTTATTTTTTGATTTATTAAAAAAGAAGGTGGCGCGTGGAGTGCAGTTTCGAAGAGACGAGAGTGGGGGATTTTCAAGCTTAGCGTCCAAGGAAGAAAAAAAATAATTAAATGGGAAAATTGGAGTATGAGAAATAAAAAATTGCACTTTCCACCTGGCCACTCCCAAAGGGAATCCAATGACTTGCCTCCATTTTTCAACTCTCTCTCCCTTCTAGTTCTTATCTCTTCAAAATATCGTCTCACGAGATTTTTCTATCTCTTCCTCTTACTTACTTCTTAATTAAATTGTGAGTCTATACCAACTTTCCTTTTTAATCTGGAAACGAGTTAAATTATGCTTATATTGGCTATCTTGAAACGATTATGTCCTTAAATTTTATGTTTTTTTTTAGTTCAATAATAGTAAAGGGGTTCAATTTGAGTCAAACTCAATGGATAAAGTATCAATTTAGCATCCTAAAAATCGATAGTTCAATTCTCTGCCTTGTGATTGTTGAACAAAAAAAAAAATAAAGTAAAGGATCAACCTATAATATTTAGGATGGTAATATGGAGATTTTAATTTAACAAGATTTTAAAAAGCTTATAAACTTTCAATTTTGCGTCTAATGGATTTTCATTGTTAACTTTGTCAATGCAATGAATACCATCAAACACTTGAACCTATATAAGATCAGTCTTGAACCTATATAAGATCAGTCAGCTGCATAATCTTTATATAATACACTTAGGGGTTGTTTGAGGCATGGGTTAGAATTACCTATGCTATAATAATTTGTGGAGTACTCTGCACTTCAAACACAAACTATTATAACCTCATACTAAACAACTTTACATTTTAAACAATATTATATAATTCTACAAACTATTATAACCTACAGACTATTATAACTTATGTTATTATAACTCATTCAATACCCCAAACAGCTCTTTAGTGTGCTACATAACTATTAAACTCGTGAATTTAACAATAAGGACTTATCAAATACATAATTGAAAAGTTTAGAAATATATTGAAACTTTTTAAACTACAGAGACTATATAAACATCATTAAAAGTTAAGAGCTTATAAGAAACTGTTTGAAGTATAGTGACTAAGAGATACAACCTTGAAAGTTGAACGACCAAATTTTTAATTTAACCTTAGCTTTTGTATGGTCATTTTGTTTTAAGTTCTACAAAAGTGGGAGAGAATAATCAAATCTTCAATCTTAAGAAAGGTAACATATGTTTTTATCCTTTAAGCTATACTCATATTAGTGTTCATCGTAGTTTTACTTGGTAAACTTGTATTAAAAAAATATAATGTTTACTAAGTGAGATTTCTACCTCAATAATATTTTCCAATAACTCAGAAAAAATCTAATCATTAAACATCTTAAAGTGGTGTATAATATTGTATATGAAACGCATAGAATTATTTTTTTACTCATAGAAAAATTTTAAATTTAATGTCTCTTATCAATCATTTAATGATATAAAAACTTTACAACGTTTTAAAATGTGTAATAATGTTTTGGGACCACGATGATGTACTTGCAAGTGAGCCACTATTTTTTTTTTTGCCATATGTCACTTATGGCATATTGTTGCCTACATTTGCGTAGACTTGCTATCAAATATTCTTTTATGATTCTATATTCCATATTGAACCTTTCAATTGTGAGGAGTGCAAGGTCGGTATATACACGTCTACTTACAAAATATTGTCTTGTCTAGTTAGTGATCTAAAAAACAAAATTTATAAGCAACGGGTTAAATGAAAAACAAAGTTTTCATACTTTTAATGTCATTGAATATATGTTTGGTAGTAGATTTAGATATTGAATTGTTCAAATTGTATTATGGAATATATTCATAAACAATAAGAGTAATGGTAGTCACTAAATATTTTGTTGAATCACAAATATAATCAATATTTTATTTTCATAATAAATTATAGGAAAAATACAATTTTAATCCCTAAGGTTTGAGTTTGGATGCATTTGAGTTTTTAAACTCAACAATTTTGCTCCTAAGTTCTAGATTTAGTTTCATTTTGGTCCCCTGTGTTCATTTTTCCATTACTGTAGCTAACTGTGCTGATATGACAACGTTTTTTTTTTATTTATTAAAATATGTTTTTTAATTTTTTAAAATAAAAATGTATTAAATTAACAAAAATATATTTTTTAATTTTTTTTTTCATCTTCTCCTTCTTCCCTCTTCATCTTCTTTCTTCTTCTTCCCCTACCACAACCTGCCGGCGTCCACCAGTCGCTGTCGATCACTACCACCGCCGCCCCTTCGTTTTTTTTCTTTCTTCTTCCTTTTTATCTTCATCTTCTTCCTCCTCTTCATCTTCATCTTCCTTTTTCTTTTCGTTTACAAAGGAGTGGAAAGAGAGAAGGTTCCAAATTCGAAACTCTCTCCTTCTTCTCCTTTGTAAATGAAAAAAAAAAGAAACAAGAAGAGGAAGAGAAGGAAGAAGAAGAAGAAAAAGAAAGGAAGAAAAAGGAAATTAGAAAAGGAAAAGAAAAAAAATAGAGGAGCGGCAACCAGCAATTTTTGGTGGGGGGAGAAGAGAGAAGAAGGAGAAGATGAAAAAAAATAAAAGAGATTAAAAAAACATATTTTTGGTACTTTAATATATTTTTATTTTAAAAATTTTAAAAATATTTTTTTAATAAAGAAAATATCGTCACGACAGCACTGTCATCTACAATAATGAAAAAATGGATTGAGGGACCAAAATGAAACTAAATCCAAAACTTAGGGGTAAAATTATTGAGTTTGAAAACTCAGGAACCCAAATGCAACTAAACCCAAACTAATTATTTTACAATACTATATAATTTATAATATATTACATTGTACTTGTTTTAATTTTAGGAAAAACTACAGGGAGTTTATATCTTGAAATAGTATATTTATTAAAATAAAATTAAAAAAATAAAAATAAAAAAACTTCTAAATTTTTGTTAGTATAATGATGTGTTTTCAAAATATTCAATTTTTGGATCACAAAATCCAAAATCCATTTAAAAAAACCAATTCACTAAACTGTTATCATGGGATCCATTTGAGGTGTCAAAACTAAAATCAAGAAATATCATTTGAATTGCATGTGAAACATGTTTTTATTTTCATTTGAAGACTTCCAATATCCAAAAATTCATTCACATCCCGACACACTAAGGGGCCGTTTGGCCCATGGGTTTGGGTTGGGATGGGTTTGGGTTCCAAACTCAAGACCATGTTTGGCACAAGGTGTTTCAAAACCCTTGGTTTTGAAACACAACCCCATGGGTTACAACAGTGCAACCCCATGGGGTTTGTGCCATGTTTTCCTCTTCCATTTGCCGTTTTTCATTTCCGGCGACCACTCCGACAACAACTCCGGCGACCACATCGGCGACCCAACCACCGCTAACGATTACCTCGGACGACCACTGCGATGACGCTAACGATTACCTCCGACGACCACTGCGATGAGAACTCTAGAGACCAGATCCATTTATCATTCTCCATTTCTAGCGACTACTTCGACAACAACTCTGATGACAACTCCGACGACCACCCAACAACCACCGATAACGACAACTCCGACAACCACAACGATGATCCGACCACCGCTGACGATTACCTCAGACAACCACTGCGATGAGAACTCGAGAGACCAGTCTGACGATTACCCCTACGACTCGACCACCCCAACAACTCGACACCGGATAACCCAACCACTCAAACAACCCGACTTGTCCGAACCACCGACAACAACCACTTGACAACCACTTCAATGACCCGATCACCCGACAACCATAGTTGACGATCACCTCAAAAACCTGACCACCTAGCAACCACCGTAGACAACCACCTAGTGACCACTTCGATGACCTGACCACCCTGATGACTACTTCGGCGATTACCCCGACGACCTGGTAACCCAACCACTCAAAACCACTGTTGACGACCACCTGATGACCACCCTGGCGACTCCAACAACCCAACCACTGCCACAACCACCCAACGACCACTCCGGCGACATGACCACCCTGATGACCACTCCAGCGACCCGACAACTACTACTGAAAACCACCCAACGACCATTCCGGCCACCTGACCACAGTGCAACCACCACCGGCGACCACCTCGGCATACCCAAACACCCCATCAATCCAACCACCCCAACGACCACTCCAACAATCACCCTAGCGACCCAACCACTTAGTCTATATTTTAAAAGGGCCAGCGTGGACGAGCTATATGCAAAACTAAAGGCGATCCCAGGGATGACAAGGCAAGACTGAATGGCTGTTGCAAAGACTATTCTCTCGAATAGTATGATGTTGAACTCCTTCTTTACATTCACCCCAGATTGGAAGTATGATTACTACGTGAAAATTTTGGGGAAAGCACCTAGAACCTGACTCTTTTTTCATCACTTTCATCTACCACTCTTATGACTTACATTTGTGTTTGGACAACTACTTCTACTTTCTTGTCATTTCATCTGGAATGTGTGTTATGATATTTTTAGAACTAGATGTTAGTTCTAATTTTTGGTTTTACTTTACCATTGGCAACACCATTCTTACATTGCACCTATTAATTATCTGTTGCTACGCATAATCTTCAATTTTATGTCATCATGAGTGGAGTGAATGAGATAGCATATAGTTATACAAACTACACATAGTATAATTTAAATTGAACTATAGTTGTAACAATTGCTCTACATAATTGGTTAAATAGTTGGTATGTAACACACCAAAAAAATTATGAAGTTAAAAAAATGGAGTAGGAAAAAAAACAGTGTAAGATTTTTTTAAAAATAATAAACAGTTTGAAAAATTATAAAAAAAAAAAAAAACAGACTAAACAAACCCAGCCCAACCCAACCCTGCACCTCAAACACAGGTTTCAGCAAACCAGCCCAACACAACCCTGCACCCCAAACACAGGAATCAGAAACCCTAGGGTTTCTAATTCCAGCCAAGAAACCCCAGGGTTCCAGAACCCCAGGGTTTCTGATTCCAAACCAGCGCGCCAAACGGCCCCTAAATGTTATGGGACGACTTAGTCAAGTCATCTTGACCTAACCCAACATTAGTTGAGAGCCAATGTAGTGCATTTTTATAGTTACAATGATCTATCCATTTTTAGGATAAAATCAATGCCAAATCCACAAGTCAATTGAAACAAAAGAACTAAAATTTGATTTAAGAAAAACATGCTTTTCTTAAGATATAACCAAATCATCTCCACAACTGCATAATAAAGCTTTTAAAAAAAAGTCCAATGGTTGTGATTAATTTTTTTCGCTAAAGATATATTTTAGTCCCTAATGTTGTTGGGTTTTTTTTTTTCCAATTAGTATTTATTGTTTAAAAAAGTTTTGATTTAGCCCATTATATTTAACATTTTTCAATTATACCCTCTTTAACTAGTGAATGTCAAAATTGACCAATGATAAACTTACATGATATGATATTTAGTGAGTTCACATAAACTTAGAGGAAAAATCAAGCCATATCAGAAATGAAAAGTAAAAAGTTTCTACCAACCTTTTGAGAAACTTGGAGTAGAAAACTTTCTTCTCTAAGGAAGCATGAGTATGTTTCATCTAATAAATGTATGTTAACTCATTAACTATCATGTCATATAAATTTATCATCAGCCAACTCTATCATTCACAAACATGAAGAATATAATTGTAGGTAATTGATTAAATTGAAACCTTTTGAACAACAAGGACTCCATTGAAAAAACACCTAAACATTTGAGACTAAATCATATATTTAGTATAAATTTATTAAATAAATTTGGATTTTCCTTATTACTACAATTGAAATATGGGGTGATAATCCAAACCTACAACTTTCAAGAGATACTACTATTGTCTTAACCAGTTAAATTGTTATTATCCATAGGCTGGATTAAACAAAACCCAACAACAAAATATACATAAAACTCACAAAATAGCATAAATTCAATATATATTCTAAAAAAAATAAAAATATAACGTGAATGTATTTTTTTAATTGGATTTTATCAGTTAAATTAGAAGTTTAGTCTCTAAACTTGTAGTTTTGTGTCTAATAGATCCTTAAACTTTCAATTTTGTGTCTAATAGATTGCTAAACTTAAAATATATCTAGAAAGTCTCATAACTTTTAGTTTTGTGTCTGTCTTTGACATATTATATGTATTTTAAAACTAACGAATCTAGTTAAATACAAAAGCGAGATCCTAAACTTTTAATTTTGTTTCTGATAAATTCATGAACTGAAAAAAATGTTGAATAAGTTTAGAATCTATTATATACCAAATTAAAATTTTAGATACCTATTAGACAAAATTTAAAAATTTAAAGACTAAACCTCTCCTTTAACTAATTATATTGTATTTGAATTGAGTTTTTCCTTTTCTTGTGGAAAAGAATTGGTATTTGAATTACCCTATTTTCATAAAATCCTAAATTTACTCCTATATTTTGAAAAGAAATAAAACATATATACATATATATATACATATATATACATATATATATACATATATATACATATATATATATATATATATATATATATATATATATATATATATATATATATATATATATATATATATATGCATTTTTATTTGTCTTTAAATCCTAATTAAAAATGGCATTTTTATTTGTCTTTAAATCCTAATTAAAAATGGAAAAACTCATCAAAATATCGCGATATATTGGAGGAGAAAAAGACAAAGCAAAAGGACGAGATAAAGAGAAATTGAAAGTACGGTGGACCTGGAATCCGCCAACCCTACCTTTTTCCTTCTTCAACCAGGCGCTATCTTTACATTACATATACCTCTGTTCCTCTTCCTCTGAATCTCTTCTCTCTCTCTTCTTCTCCCTCTCTCTGAACCAACATCAACAAACAACTTCTTCAACAAAACCCATTCTCTTTTCTTCTTCCTCTTCTTCTTCCATTTTCCCATCTGGGCTCTGCAACTTTCCCTTCAATCCCTTCTGGGTTGGGGCCATTTTTCCCAGTCTGTCTCTGTTTTTGCCTCTGGCTTCATGAGAGTTTGCGATTAGGTGGAATTAATGGGGAAGTACATGAGGAAAACCAAGTCATTAGGCGAAGTTGCAGTCATGGAGGTTTCGCAGTCCTCTCTTGGGGTTTTGACTAGGGCTAAGACTCTGGCTTTGCGTCGGCTCCAGCAATCTCCGACGCCGTCCCCGTCTCCGGCGTCTCCGGTTGCTTCTGGTTCTTATCTTCAGCTTCGGAGCCGGCGGCTTGAGAAGCCATCCGTTGTGTTTTCCGGCCATGAATCCAAGAGGCAGAAGCAAAGCCCTAAAGACGGCTGCACGAGAAACCCTAGGACGAACCCAAGCCCTAGGGTGAGTTCTAGTTTGAGGCCGGCCATGCAGGAAAGGTCGGTCTCGCTTGGCCGTGTTAATGATGAGGGGGATCACACGGCGGAGGAGGCGGCGGAGAAATCCGTCGGGAAAATTGATGAAATTCTTGCGGGTGGAAGCAAGAATGAGAATATTGATTTGGTAATCGAAGAAGCTTCGTTTGGGGAAAATATTTTGGATTTTGAAAGTAGAGAGAGGTGTGATTTCTCTCTGTTTTGTTCTCTTTTTTTTTTTTTGTTTTCTCATTTTCTTTTACCATTCAAACTATATTTTGTAATTTGACTGAAATTTTGCATTTCTAGAGTTAGTGGAGTCTGGTGAAAAACATGCAGAAGGTTTTAGTCTGAAATTTTCATTTCCATCATTTGGTTGGCCACGACTCTGTGTAGTTGGTAAATTTTGTTCTTTGGTTGGGTTCTCAGAAGGGGGAGAAATTTAGCTTCAATTTGTTGTTCTTCTTCTTCTGGTGCTGAATTTTCTGTCTGTGGAACTCGTTTTTCTTCAGCCCTTTTCTTTTCATGCACTCCGGATTTTGGAGTTAAGCTTGAAATTAAGCATTCAGATTGTTAGATTGTTCTGTTTTAGGATTTTCTACAGCGCAAAGATCATCTTTCCGCCGTAACTTTTTTTTATTGGAAAATTTCATAGATGGTATTTGTCAAACTTTTGTGCGCACCTTGTTTATTTGTTCATACCTTTATGCCCCTGTAAGACTACCTTTTCCATTGAGCTATTTCACTATGCAGATGATTTTTAGTTTTTTTTTTTTGAACTTTTATTTAGAACATTGTTCTGGGATTCTCTTCCCCACTTATTTTTGCAGGTGAAATGGTCATTCAGGGTTATCATTTTCTTGTTTGTATATCATGTGTTTGTTTTTTTTGTTTACTCTGTTTTTTTCACCCTTTTATTCCACTTGAAGGAAAAAGCTTGTAGATGTATTTGCTCGTTAATTTTTTCTGTTTGTCTTGTTCTGGAGGAGAAGGATTTTGAAAAGGCATTTTTTTCTCAGGCTTTGAACTTAATATTATTTGTCTCTTTAAACGTCTGGTCTCTTTTGCTTTCTCTTGCTTAACATTTTGCCCCTAGGTTTTGTTCCTTTATTTCTTTTTTCCCTAGTTGGAGTTGGAGGAACAGTCGCAAGTTTCACTTTTAGATATTTCTGACATTTTTCATGTGATGTCCTTACCATGGATAGACTTTCTTGATGATTTTTTCCCTACAGATGTTTTTTTGGTATCATGATTATTGAACAATTTCATGTATGGGAATTTTGTTATTGAAATGTTGAATGGAGGTACAAAAGGCATTCCATTACTGAAATTTTACTTGAGGTATATCCACTTGAAAGCAACTTACTGTGTCTATACATTTGTATTTCTGCTGATAACAGGAATCGGTTGCTGAAATTTTTGCATGATCACTGCGTTTCACTACATTGTTTGTTATTCTTTATCAATTTTCTTTGTTTAACTGATGATGCTTTTGATTGTATCAGGAGTACTAGGGAATCAACTCCCTCCAGTTTGATAAGGAATCCCGATATCATACGAACACCCAGTTCTACTACCAGGCCAACAACCAGTGCGATTGAAACTAACCATAGAAATCATTACTCATCTAATCGACACATACCAACAGCTCGTGAAATGGATGAGTTTTTTGCTCTTGCTGAAGAAAAGCAGCAACGACACTTCATTGAGAAGTATGTTAAACCTTTCTTCCATAGCTTAAAAAAACCTGGTATTGTTCGCACAAGTAACAGTCTCGATGATATGATATTTGCAGGTACAACTTTGATCCTGTGAAAGATACGCCGCTTCCAGGCCGCTACGAATGGGAGAAGTTGCAACCATAGAAGATTATAGTGTGTTGTTCCATCAGGACTTCTTTCCTGCTTATTTTCAACAGATCTCGTGCTTAGGTTTTCAGAAGTAGCAGGAAGGAATTAGTCTAACCTTAAAAGGATGATGGTGGTATTTACTTTTTCCATCATCCTTGTTAACTTGTAAAGGAGTAGTAAGACCTCTCAAAACCCAAAAAAAAAAAATGCCAAAAAGAAGTGTAGACTAATGTTCTGTAACATAACAGAGGTTATGATTTACACACTAAATACCCATCCAAGTCAATTGTCTATCTAGCCATGTTACTGAGAGGGGAAGGAAAGAGGGTCTGCAGTTTAGTTTTAGGGTTAGTAGTTAGTTCAGGCAACTAGGAAACTCTGTGGTACAGATAATTTACTTAGGATTTTTTTTCTCTTTTCTCTTCCCCACTCTGTGGTACTGTACTCCCCTCGACTCCTCTTCCTTTGTCTATACTTGTACTGATGGAACTACAAATCAACAACCTGTGGAATAAAAAACTAACCCTTTTGTGTCTCTCTTCTTCCTCTACTGTCATTTGTGTTATCTGTATATTGCTGCAAATTAAGCTCTGTGATGTGTAAAACCATTGCTGCTTCTGATGTTGTGTTGAATGATGAGAGATTAAAGTATTATTTGGTTGAGATAGGTGGTTGGTGGTTTGTTGTTTGTGGTGGATGGTAGTGGAAAAGCTTTATGATGATGAATGAGGGGAATCTTATGTCCACCATTAGTTTATTAGTGTATATGGTGGCACTTGTTAAATGTGATTTGCTACTGCTTCTTGTAGGTGGAGGTGGTGACAGACAAGTTGAAGTCACCAGGAGAATAAGATGGAAAAAGATTAGGAGACAAGGATTAACACCTCAATCAATCAGGGCCAGCTTAAGAAAAGAAAAAATGTCACCAAGAAATGCTTTTTTACAAAGCAAAAGCCACCAAAGACTTGACCTGAAGATAATCTCTCTCTTCTGATTTGGCTGTTTTAGATGTGGGTGGATGGAACTATTACTAAATTAGTATGTAAAATACTTGGCTGCTCCTCGGTGTGTAGTAATCTCTCTGTTTCTCACCATTTAATTGTTGACAACAAGGAGAGAATATTTTTTCACATTTTTCTCTCTTTGCTGTATTTTCTCTCTTTGTTGTCAATAATTAAATGGTGGGAAGTAGTAAGATTCCTACACTCCGATGTGTAGTCAAGTGTTGTTCAATTAGTAGGGGAGGGTATTTTCTTGGGTTTTGAAGTCTTTAGCCTAAAGATTAGAATGCTGAATTCAAATAGAGCATTCATGGAGTTGTCATTAAAGGGTAGACTAAGTACCTTTTTCACTCCCACCATGCTGTCACACTCTTGAGTGAATTTCTGACCTACCTTTATTTGCTTTCTCCTCAGCAATGCTAAAATCTTATGTTTACAGTAAAGATGAGTCAAAGGGGAAGTAATTTCCAATCTTTTAACTACATATGATATTTTACTAAACTGAGTCAAAAGTTTCAAAATGCCTTATATTAGAGAGATTATGTCGATATTCTATCGTCATAGTCTTAAGAATTAGTAACTTCTTTTACGAATCAGTAGTTAGTATATGATATATCATATAACTGCATATGCCAATAGAGAACTTAACTGTGGTTAACTTTTGTGTGGTGTTTATGAACCATCGTGTTCATAATGTCGCGTTCATAATAGTTCAAAGACTAAAACGAAACAAAAAGAGATATAGGGAGAGAGAGTGTTGTTGGGGGAAATAGAGAGGCTGACAAGTCACTGTTTGGATTGTACATAACTGTAAACTGCAAAACTGCAAAACTGTCCTGTGAAATAGCACAGAGTGGTGTCTTTTTTGGGGTTTTGCATTCTAATTTATCTGCCTGTGTCTTGTGGGTTGCTTTCATGGTGATGACTGCAAATGCAAATCTCAAGTTGATAGAAAAAGCCAGGAGAGGCCCAGGCACAAGGATTTGCACCTCATTCTTTTAACTTTCACATGAGAGAGAGAGAGAGAGAGAGAGAGAGAGAGAGTTGCATGTGTTTGGGAGCTGCATATCTCACAGGTGCCCTTTATTTCAGTCACTACTTTGATGATTACTCCCCCTTCACTCATCTGATAACACTTTTGGGTTACAAAATATTAGGAAGATCTCTTTGGGGGTGTTTGGATTGAGGAGTTGGGGGAGTAAAGTTTGTAGGAGTTAATAACTCCCCCCAACTCCTTGTTTGGCCCAAGGATAATTTTACTCCTATTGTGGACCCCACAGATTTATTAACTCCTTCTCCAATTCCCAATTGTGGGCCCCACAAACTTATTAACTCCTTCCCCAACTCCTCATTATGGGTCCCACAACTTTCTTATCTCATTTTTCTTCACCTCACCTCACTCATACCTCTCTCTTCTCCCCTCTCCTTTCTCTCTCTATTTTTTTTTACATTATTTTTTTTAATTTCTTAATTTGAAAAATTTTCTTTATTTTTTATATAAATTTTCTCATCATTGTTACTAATTACTAATTAAATATAGATAATTATTTTTTTATTCTATAATTTTAATCAATTTTTTAACAAAAATATTTTTCTTTTATTCTATAATTTTAATTTTTTAAATATAAATTATATAAGAATGTTTTAGACATGATACTATTATTTAAATTGAAAATTTAATATAAATTATAGTACTACATAACAATTTTTTTAATTGATAAAAATCTTCCTATTTCACGTCCTCCATTTGTCATCTACAATTTTTTTTTAAGTTTCAACTAAAATTACTTATAACAAATAACAATCTCATCTTTTTTAAGTTTTTTTTTTTATTAATAGCTCAAAAATATATATAATTTTATGATTTGAAGATAAGAAAAACATATTTTAAACTAACCCGTATTACATTTTAGAAAATTAGTATTAAAAAAGATTAACGTATTAAAAAATTTTGATTTTCAAACTAATCATATTCAAAGTAAAAAGATAAACAATTTCTCATTCCAAACTTAATAAAATAAAATTATTACAATAAATAACATAAATATATAGTATTTTGAACAAAAGTATGTATAATATTCATTTTGAATGATTTTAAAAAACATATATATTCATTTTGAACTTAATTATTTTAAAATAGCATAAATATTTGATATTTTATTTTTAACTTAGTTATTTTAAAACTTCAAAGAATATATTATTTTCAAATTAATCAAACTTTAGATAATTTATTACATTGATTATGTAGAAAAATAAAATCTTAAATTATGTAAAAAAATTATTTTATTAAGCTTGAAAAACAAATCTTAAATTAAAATTTTAAAATTGACGAAAACAAGTCTTTAATAAAATTATAAAATATTCATAAAATAATATAATTTAAAATCCCAATTTTAGGATTGACGGAAACAAATCTATATTATTTCTATAATTGAAAGAATAAAAACGTAAAAATCTTGAAGTTTATTTGAATCTCTTTAAATTAATGGATTGAAATATTTCCAAATCACATGTAATATTTTAAAAAGTATTGTAAGACTCTTTTATTTGAAAACTATCCAAGATAAATAAATAATTAATGTGAGATATATTGAAAAAAAGAATGTGGGGTATTTTGTTCAAAATTATTTTTTTTACTTTAAAGAAATTTGTAAAATATACATAAATTAATAAAAACAAAAAATCTCAATCTTAGAATTTATGGGGACAAATTCTTAAGAATGAAATTTTGAGAAATTGTAGAAAAAAACTATATAAAATCAACTTAGACTTCAGAACTCCAGGTTTAACAAATCTGCACCCCAAACACAGACTTCATAACTCCTACTCCCTGCAACTCCTTGCCCCAAACACAGACTTCCTAACTCCAGACTAAACAACTCTGCACCCCAAACACAGACTTCCTAACTCCCCAGACTTTCTAACTCCCCAGACTTCCTAACTCCCCAGACATATTAACTCCTCCCTGCAACTCCTTGCCCCAAACAGCCCCTTTAGTTTTTTCTTTCTTTCTTTCTTTTTTGCCTTTTTCAATGATATGATGTTTTGGCATTTTTTGTGGTATGATTATAAGGTTTTGTTTGGTTGATTTTGTTTATGGGAGATTATTAATTAATGTGTTAACCAATTGAGCATAACTAGAAAAACAAGTCGCTCATAAATCATAATACAAATTAAGATTTGAAATAAAGGAAAATAGACATTCTGATTATAGTAAATCAATCTATTCTCACCCAAATTAGGGCTTATTTGGAATGGCTTTTCTAACACTTAAAAATTTCTTTTAAGTACTTGAAAAGACATTCCAAACATGCCTTTAATCTTGCAAAGTAGTTTAAATTTGTAACTTTCTCATAAAATAAAAAGTGAGAGAGAATGTGATGCTATGAAGTGAATTATGTATGTTTCAGTCCATAAAATTTATTAATTTTTTCAACTTAAGTCTCTAGAGTTAAAAGGTTTCAAGTTAGTTCCTTACCTTTTAAAAGAGTGTTAAATGTGGATTTACATAATATTTAGTGAGAATTGGAATTAGAGCACTTAAATAGAGCAAATTTTCTAATTCCTCTATATTTTTAAGTTGGCAAAATTTTCTATTTTTCTCTCTTAAATAGCTTAGTTTCTACTCCAAATTTATGCCTCCTCAATAAGTATCAGTGTTAGCCGTAAACTAATAGTTAGCTACATTTAATACTCATCGACAAAAAGGGATACAATTGAAAAATATTAAAACTTAAGAAATTGAATTTAAACTTTTCAAACGCCATTGGATTAAACTTCAATGGATAAAAAACAGTTTTAATCCTTGTACTTTTATTGAAGTAACACATTAGTCCTTGAATTTCAGTTTGTAACGATTTAATTTTTATACTTTCAAATTGGTAACAAACAACAATTTAATTCCTTAGCTTTAGCATATAACAATGGCTAAATTATAGAAATACCCCTAAACTTTGTACTCTGTTTCAAAAATACCATTGAACTTTCAAAAGTTTCATTAATACCCTTAAACTTTAAAAAAAAATTCAAAAATACCCTTACCGTTAGTTTTGGATGGAAACCGTTAGTACTTTATTTCAAAAAATACCTATGAACTTTCAAAAGTTTCATTAATACCCTTGAACTTTCAAAAAAAAATTCATAAATATTCTTATCATTAGTATATGAACAGAAATCGTTAGTACCTCGTTTTAAAATACCCTTGAACTTTCAAAAGTTGTATTAATACCCTTAATCTTTAAAAAAAAGTTAAAAAATGTACCATTAGTATATGGATGAAAAACATTTATCTACACCCCATTACCTCACTCTTCCATTTATTATCTCTCTTGATTTGCTTCAATCTATGGCCTAACACTTCTCTACTTTTCTTCTCTTTTTTTTTCCTTTCTTTTTCAATACCCTCTTTACTCTCTTCTTCCATTTTTCAATCTCTAAAACCATTCCCTTCAATCAAGGTATATAGACTATAGCAAGAAGAAAGGAGAATAATGGAACCGCCTAGGGACCTTAGGATTTAAATGTTTTAACAAGACTCAAGGTTGTACGTTAGTAATTTGAGTTAGTGCATTTATGTTTAATACACAAAAAGATCGACATGTTGAGAATTTGGGTCATAGTTTTGAGGACATCTAGTGGGAGGGAAAAGAAAAAAAACATATGCATTACCAAATTTGTAACAAATGAAGATTTTATTAATCCTTTTTACAGTTCAAATTAGTCTATTTATTGTGGGTAAGTTAAGAAGGTTCTCCATGATTGAGAATTGGACAAATAGAAAAAAAAAAAAGAGTATTCATATGGAAAAAAAAAAATAAGAGTATCTATATGAGTTGTTTTCAAATTGGTTCTTTTCCAACTCAAGATAACTTCAAAGACATTGATTATTTGGGTGTTGAAATTTATTATATTTATGTTTGGACACGCTTAGAAATGAGAGAGAGCTCCTCCTGTTTATTTAAAGTTCTAATATTTAAGAAGATTGAAGAAATGAGGAAAGTTTTAGAGATTGAAAAATGGAAGAAGAGAGTAAGAGGGTATTGAAAAAAAAAGAAAAAAAAAAGAAAAATATAGAAGTGTTAGGCCATAGATTGAAGCAAATCAGGAGAGATAAGAAATAGAATAGGGAGATAATGAAGTGTAGATAAATGGTTTTCATCTATATACTAATGGGAAGGGCATTTTTTAACTTTTTTTTAAGATTAAGGGTATTAATACAACTTTTGAAAGTTCAAAAGTATTTTTAAAACGATATACTAACGATTTCTATCTATATATTAACGATAAGTGTATTTTTGAACTTTTTTAAAGTTTAAGGGTATTAATGAAACTTTTGGAAGTTTAGAGATATTTTTGAAGCAGAGTACTAATGATTTCCATACAAAACTAACGATAAGAGTAAACTTTTTTTGAAAGTTTAAGAATATTAATGAAACTTTTGAAAGTTTAAAGGTATTTTTGAAACAAAATACAAAGTTTAGGAGTATTTTCTATAATTTAGCCTATAACAATTTAATCTTAAATATAAAAATTTTATCAAAATTAAGTGTTAATTTTTATTAGAAAGGATTTAATTTTTACAATTTATAAATGCATTGGAGACCTCTTCACTTTTGATTGATATTACAAGAACCAAAAGTGATTTTTAACCGTTGAAACTTTGGCCCTTCCTAGGAAGTGAAATAATTAGTGAAATCTATTCACGGTTTGAAATCACTTCATCCAATGATGGCATCCTATTTCTGTCACTCCCAACAGAGTACTTACTATTCATTTCAACTCACCACTCTCGAAATTCGAGCCTTTACTTTGTAATTTGTGATACACTCCTTAATCCTACAAAACACATAGTCAATCTTTGCCTTTACTTTCAAAACATTACTATTTTCGTATTGGTTCCTTACATTTGGGTCCTTTCACTCTTCAAAATTGCACTTTGGTCCTTACAATTTAGTTGAGCCTCTTTAAATATCTCTAAAGTATCGATCACTTTTGCACATGATTCATTTACTTATTTTCATACAAGTAACGATTTAGATTTAACTTCAGGATTGTCCTCACGTTTTACAATGTAGTAATAATGTAGTTCTTATAGTAAAAGTTTGAGCAAATTACAAAAACCACATCTAAACTATAGCAGTTGTTGTCAATTCTCCCCTTAAACGTTTAATTGTAAAATTTAGACCTTTTAACTTTCATATAGGTAAAAATTAAACCTTTCAACTTTCATACGTGTAAAAAGTGGACTCTTTTGTTAACTATAGTTAAAACTTTGGATCTCTTTTTTTTTTTTTTTTTTAAAAAGAAATTAACACATTATTCAAGTGATATTTATCTCTCTTCTCTTCTCTTCTCTCTCTAGTCTCTACATGTCTCAGTCTCTCTCTATCTATTTCTCTTTCTAGTTTCCAACAATACTCGAAAATTTGTTGGATCGTCAACGAAGTGAAGGCACAAGTAATGGTCGCCCTCTCTTTACTTTGTTCAAACACATTGGAAGGGAAATCAACTCGACAGCCCAAGCTTCATGACATTTAGAAGTGAACTAGGAGAGAAAAAAAAAATGGAGGAAGAGAGTATAAAGAAGAAAAGAAAAACCTCTCTAATCCTGTTTTTTTAACCATGTTAGTAAATAGGATCCAATTTTTACATATTTTTACAATTAAAAGTTTAAAGATAGAATTGCAATTAGGGATGTGATTTTTGCAATTTGCTCTAAAAAAAATTTATAATAAAGTTTATTATGTCAACTTGAGCATAATTCAACTGGTTAAGACATATGTCATTAACTAAGAGGTTAAAGATTTGAATCACTTCCATTTGTTGAACTCACAAAAAAAAAGGTTTATCATATATGTAGATGGATAAATATACATTTTAAACTATGTATTAAATCGTTACGTATTATTGAGATTGACAAATAAACCTAAAGCTTTTCTATAAACTTAGGGTGTGTTTACCAATCTGTACTGGATTTGGGCGTAAACGTAATAGAATTGTGGGGTAAACGTAATTGGATTGTGGGGTAAAAGTAATGGCCCGTAATGAAAGAGAATTACGTTTGATATTGTTTACCAATTGTAATCGGTAATGGCAATTCAAACTTACAATTACCATTATGCACTCCTAATAATAAACAAAATTAATCGTGTTATAATACGTATATCAATCTCATAATCTCAATTAAAATATGGCTACCAAAATCAAGCCTAAAAAATGTATATTATCGATATCGATTTCAAATATATATTATTGATTTCATCACTCGATCAAAATATGGCCATACCATGACTCATGCATAAAAAATATATATTATTGATCTCATCATCTCGATCAAACTATGGTCAGGCCAAAACAATCACGTTATCACTATTGCTTACTGCATACCCACACCGATAAACTCACATTAAAAATAGTCAGGCCAAAACAATTGTGTTATCACTACCGCTTACTGCATACCCATACTGATAAATTCACATTCAAAATGGCCAGATCAAAATATGGTCAAGCCAAAACAATCGCGTTATCGCTACTGATAAGCTCACATTAAAAATCGCCAAATCAAAATATGGTTAGGCAAAAAAAAATTCTTTATTGCTACATACCCATACCGATAAACTCACATTAAAAATGGTCAGCAATATTGATAAAAATTTCAGCAATGGGTATGAGAACATTGAGGAAAATCACCACATGAACGAGAGAAAAAAAGCAATTCATGTAAAGTGTGCTCAACAAGTGCAGTGGTCCCACGTAATAAATTCTTGTAATCGGATTGAAGACGATTTTAAGTGTCAATTACAGGGATGAATTACGGATCTCAGGGTGGATCCCACACCTCATTTCTATTGCAGAACACGATAAACATAAACAAACATAATCAAATGGGACTCACATTCTCAAATTACATTTGATTAATTATGTTTACGGATGGGTAATCACAGCCGTAGGCTCGAATTTTCTTTTGATTGAGAAGGTAAAATTGTTTATTACTTAAAAACAAAAGACAAAAGTGATGGACTGGACAGAATTCACTTTTGTTAGTGAGGGTAAAATTGTCACATCACTACTCTGCAGTAAGGGCATTATTTTAGTCTCTTCCCATGTTTGTGCTTTTAATCATTGGAGGTTAGTTTAGGTATGTTTTAAATTATTATTAAAGAAAAGATAGAGATTTTGTTAGTAAAATACTGGTAAAATCACCTACTACATGAATCATGATTGCAACTCTTTTCTTTAACTAAAAAATAACATCAACAAAAAAGGAAGAAAAAGTTCCATCAGACTAGAAAATTTCTAAAGTTTCACAAACACAAAAGGAAGAAAAAGTTGCATCAGACTAGAAAATTTCTAAAGTTTCACAAACACAATGCAGCAGTTTGTAATTGACAATAGGACTCAACCACCTAATATCTCAACAAGAACTTCAGGTTGATTTGCTGTAAAAACGGATACCGACTGCCAAACTCAAGATTGCCAGAGGAACCAGGAACTGGAGGAGCTTGACTATGAACTCGGTCGTCTTATCCTGATTGTAATGAGGCTGCTTTGGAGCTGTGTATGTAAACCTATCGGGGATCGTCAAGATGTCGATCTCTCCAACGTAGTATTTGTTCATCATTTCTCTTGCACTCTCGCTATGACCCACATCTTCAAAATCATCAGTTGCATCCTTACCTGTTTCGACGAAAATTTCACGGTATGTAAACGATGCACGGATACTGCATGTGCATAGTAAAGAACTAAACTATATGACATGAAGATTTATTACCTGTGCCCGACAACAAAACCTCGTCGCCACCGGGATGGTCTTCCAAGAACTCGGTTACATTATAAACCTGTTGGGATAATCAAGATGGACAAATGATAATCTCAAGCTAAAAAATCAATACCAATCAATATAAAATCCATGCATGACTCATTAGTCTAATTCCAGGCCAACTGCCAAAGCAACTGAAAGTTCGTTGTTCATATTCCGAGGTGAACGACCAACCATAGTACAACAAGTCAGAACATCAAAATGATTTAACTTTCTTTTACCATTCTTTAAGAATTTCAGAAGAAAAACAATAATAGAAATCCTCAAGTGTTGTTCTTTGAAGATATCATTCATAGTTCACCAAGTTTGTGTAATTCTAAACATATGCTTCCGAGTAGGAATCGGGTTCATTTGAGGGAAGATTCATGCTCTTTCATGTTCATCCTCCTGCTTCTCACTCTACATTTAAAGAAACTTGAGTTGGCTAAAGTATCTTTGAGTCTCAAACTTGAGTTGAGAAACTAGTACTTGACTTTCTCCACCACAAGCATTCCTACAGTATCTTTGTCCTTTCTGATAATGTGGGTCAAGAAAGAGATTTCACATTACATTTATGAGGAAGAAAGCAGAGTTTATACTACAGTGATGAACAATTACAGCAGACAAGAGCTTAGAACCACTAATTGGGTTATAAGAAATTTCCGATTTCTCAAAAAGGATGGCTCCACTGGAAAGGGCTTCAAGGTCTAGAGATACTACTTGCAAGGTCAATATTTTAAAACTCTTCTTATGTCATGGATCTGGCCACGGCATGGATGAAGCCTTCTTAAAGTTTGGTAGGGACAACATTAGTATGGCGCCTGGTGAGAGATTTTTAACATCTAAAAAAAGCAAGCTGTGGAATATCAATGGAATGTGCAAATTCAGCAGATTGTGAGGCATCAGAATATTTCTTTCAGATCGGATTATGGATGCAAAGGAAGAAGTCATCAAATGGCACCGGTAAAATGAACAAAACCTTTATAGTAGATAAGGGCTGCATTGACCAACATCAACCCACCGGACAGTATGGCAACGATGTATGTTGGCCATTCATTGGACACCTGATTTTTTATTGGTAAAGTTTGAACAAGGTGTTGGATGAGATCTTGTAATGAGAGTTGGAGTTCATTTTTGTATGAGTGTTCTTCATATTAACAACTTTTAGATGTAAAACACACAACAGAGTTTTCCTAAACTGATATTCTTATCAGTTCATTGATAGAAAACATGAAAATCACACTGATCACGTAGCTCCCATTACTGCGATCCACTAGGACATTTTTTCATAACAGGACGGCCAAATATAAAGAAGCCTCAGATTCTATCCCTTCAATGAGATCCTAGTCCTACAAGGAGTCAAAAGACACAAAACAAGGTCATTCAAAACACTAAACTCAGTCCATTTTAAGATCCATAAATCAAAAATCTCCAATCCAATGTTATAAACTTGGTAAGGTGAGCAGAGTAAGGAGTGTTTATAGTAATTAACTTTGTATAATAATGTATACTCTGGAATTAAGAAGCCAAGTCTATGTTTGTCATCATGCAAGTTTGTTTATCTTAATGTACTAATTTGTTTGTTAATCTCATGGGCTACATAAACCAAGGTTACACCTTCTCAGGCAATAATCCACTATATATAAACTTTTATAGATCGCAAACCCCTAAACCAAACATACGTTACATGAATCCACATTCATTCCTTTCCATAATCTATTAACACATATTACACGAACTCATGCTGTCCAACTTAAACAAACCATGTGCGTTGCCAACCTTCGCATAGCTCAACTGTTAAAGCATATGCCCTTGACGAAGAGATCTACCGCACATATGACTGAGGCATTTGAGCCTTACTCTATCTCTAGGAATTTCTACACTCAGAGCCACTCAATTGGCTTTAAACTGCAACCAAAGATCCAATCATCCAAACCTTGGTGAGGATGAAACATCACTCTCCAAGGATTGAATCTATTTGCATTCCTCAAAAAAAGTAAAGGAATAGTTCGATTTACACTATAATCTGCAACCAAATCCCTTCATTACCTAGCCCTTTACAGTTCATCAGTAGCAAAGCTCACTATGCAGCAGTTTAGTAGCCATGGATATTGATTCAACTGTGAAGAACAATGGGTCTGACCCAAATGCATGTGGGAATTCTAGAGCAAACAAAAACAGAACAAGGACAAACACCTTCACAGAATCAAACTCCTCCACACAAAATCAGGCATCTGGAAGAAGAAACCCACAAAAACAAAGAAAAGGGTATGAAGAAAAACCTTGCCATTGATGATCAACCAACAGTCCTTGCGGGTATTGTGCTGAGAGACTTCAGCCAATGTAAAGACCTTTCCGTTGCCACCCATTTGCCAAACTGCCCGGAGATGGTGGAGGAACAAAGCAAACAAGGCGGAGGGGAATTGAAGGGCACTGCAGCAACCAGTGAGGGCGGTGCAGAAATAGAGGGGGGAAAGTGGGGGCGAGTAAATGCATTAATGTGGGAGAAGGGGAAGCATTGAATTGGAATTTGAATTCTGGTAGTGGGTGAGTCATTGGTCATCAGTGGTTTCTTGGTTTGTGTCCAAACAGCTGACACTTGGATTGGAGGAATCGGAAATGGAAGAGAAGTGTTTCAACTTTCAAGAGAAAAATTTTTAGGGAGGAGAGTTTGAAATTCTCGTGAAATTGGATAGAGTGACTTGTGTTGAAACTTGAAATACAAGGGCACTTTCTGTATAAATTATAAGTTTCAATCGTGAATTTCTTAAATGGTGTCTAATAGTTTCTTAAACTTTGACATATTGGAAACTCATAACTAATTTTTTTCTTTTTCTTTTTTTTTATCAATGTACCTTGAATTGTTTAAATATAATCGGTATATTTGAAGAACACATATATAAATAGATACACATTATTAATGTTAATCCGAACATAGCTCAATGGATAAAATATCAATTACTATCCTAAAGGTTAATAGTTCAATCTCTCATCCCGTAATTATTGAACTAAAAAAACATACACATTATTAGTTTGCTAGTGATTGGAATAATGTGCTTATAGCATGACAATAAAAGCATGTTTATGTGGCCAATATGAGCGCAATTTAGTAGTTATAACATTCTCACCAAAGTAAGCATAACTCAATAGTAATTGACATGTACCATCGACCAAGAGGTCAGATGTTCGAATTCTTTCACCTCCAAATGTTGTTGAACTAAAAAAAACATTCATAACTCTCTTAAAAATCATAAATTTGAATCCTACCATCATATTTATGAAGTAATATTCTTTAAAAACATTGTTGAAACATGACATTACATGATGAAGTAGGTAGACAAATAGGCATTTTTTGCCTCCCTTTTTGAGAGGAAAAATAAGTTGGGATGTATTATGTCTCCGACTCTCCTTGTAGGCCCATAGGAAAACTGTTGGGATTTGTCCATGGGCCTATGTGGTGAAATCTCTATTGGAGGCCCATAAAATGTTTCCACAAACAATTTAAACTTCTTTTGTTTTAAAAAAAACAATTTATACTTGTTAGGTCAAGAGACCTGGCCTAACAAATTAGGGTAGTGTTTTAGATGTTGGATAAGTTGAATTTAGAATGATTGATTTAAGTTTTTTTTAATAGCATGTGGGGGTAGAGATTCGAATAATTGACCTTTTAGTTAAGGATATATGTCTTAATTAATTAAAGATTAAGTTACCATTGATGTTATATTTTGAATAAGTTATTGGATTCGGTTTGGTTTGTTTTTTTTTTTTTATTTTATTTAAATTCTTGTATATCTATATGGCCAACAAAATTTTCATGGCACAATAAATCCTTCTTCTTCTTCTTTAAAAAAGAAACAAGCAATAAATCTCTTTTCTATTTGACCTATCTCAAGGTAAGCCCAAATTTTGACTAAAGTAGCAACAACTCACATAAATAATTTTTTAAAATGGAGTGCAAAAACAACTTTCACAAAAATTAAAATAGAGAGTACAAATTAGATTAAAAAAGAGCATCATTTTCATAATTTAATCATCGCCTTTGTATATTTCATGTACATTGTATTTTACAAAACAACACTTTTTTTAAGAAACTTAAAAGGGGCATGATTTCCACTATAAGGCCCTTTTGATGGTAGTGACAAGTTTTTTTTTTTTTTTTTTTTTAAATTTTATTTTTAAGATCTAATTTCCCTTTTATTCATCAATAAACAACAAACGAACACCTTCATTTTTTTACCTAACTTGTTCCGCTTTAAGATTCATGGCCTCAACAATTTCTTAAGCCTCACATATACTAATTTTATCGCCTACTTCATACCACATTTTCCTAGAAAAATATATAATACTTTTCTCGAATCTACTCTCTCTATTCATACTAAAAAAAATTCTTGGGAAATATTTATTTGATGTTACGAGACCCCTTGTTATTTTAAAATATTGCTGAAATGACCTACAATGAATGAGAAGATAACATGGAGAAATGTCCATCCTATCATAGTACTATAAATTTTCCTATGACTACACATTGAGTCCTTACTCTGTCACGTTGTGTATACACTACCACAATTATCAACAAACTAGAATTGTGATTGTGTGAGTTTTGCCGACATCTAAAAAAATCATCATTTCTTTTTTGCACAACACGTTTATATTTACCTAAAAATTCATCATGATTCTCTTTATTTTTTACTTACCCACACTCTTATATAATCAATTTAATATAGTCTAATTTAATCTTCATACATATTTTATACTCAACACCTTTCATTTAAAGATAATGTATTATACAAGAAGACTATTAGCATCTAATAACTATGTAAATATTTTAAAATGTCTAATCAAACTACGGTAGCTAGCTATGATAAAACTTTTAAAATGATAATTGAAATCAAACTCATATCATAGGTTATAACAATTGAAACTAACAAATATTGAAATCCCTGGTAAAAAAAAAACAAAATTCCCTGGTAAGCAAATTAATGACCACTCGCACAAAGAAATATCTTCAAATGCAGAAAATTTCCCAATAATTTATGGTATACTTGAATAAAAAGTTAGAAGAAATCATTAAAAAGTTGTGGATTAAATTAGAATTTCAATATTTATATTTTGAACTTGTTTATTTAGTTTACAAATTAAAAAAAATCAATTATATTTCTATCTAAAATTTATGGATAACACTATTAACGTAATACTTATGTGGCTAACTTGAACATAACTTAATTAGTTAACACATATTCTCAACAAAGAAGTTAGAGATTTGAATCTCTTATACCCTACACACGTTGAACTAAAAAAAACCATAATACTAATGTGGCTATAGTACATATACTTTCTCCATTACTATTAACCACATACATTATTTTATTATTTGAGAATTACACGATTTATTTAGTTTAAGTTAAAATTACGAATTTGATCATTTGGTTTGAACTTAGTTTTAATTTGATTTATATGGATTTGAAAATTTCCATTTGGTTCTTATGGTTTTGATTTAGTTTCATTTAACCTAATAGTGCCAACACGAGCATAGCTCAACTGATATAAACATGTGACTTCGACCAAGAAGTTCGATGTTCGAATCCCCCTCATTACATATTGTTGAACTCTAACAAAAAGAAAAAACTTAGCTCAATAGTTTAACAAGTTGACCTCTATGATTTGGTTTAACCTCATAAATTGTTCTGAAACGGTCTTTTACCCTCTAAAAACTGTTCGATTTTATCCTATTTTACTCAACCATAAACTTAGAAAACCTCATCTTATTGTCATGCAAAGAAAAAAATGTGTTATGTATTCAATAGGGTAATGGATGACTTATTACGAGAACGGTTTGTGAGAGTTAGTTAAACTATAGAGACTCAAAATTGAAAATTTTAAAATTACATAGACAAATTTGAAACATTCAAAACCATATAAGTTCTAAGTCATAATCAAGCTCAAATCATATCAACTAAATCCATTTTATAAACGTCATTGACATGTACGTTTGACCAAGAGGTCAGAAGTTTAAATCCTCTTACTCTCTAATTGTTGTTGAACTAAAAAAAAATCTATTTTATAAATATTCTCAAGGATATAGACTAAATAATCAAAAGTCTTTTTTCTTCTTCTTTTTGTGAAGTGAATCAATAATTAATTCAAAAATTTTAAATTTACATTTTAACCAAAATTTTATATAATCTAAATTAAAAAAAAAAACAATAAGAAGAAAGAGAGGAAAAGGAACTGACTTGTTGGATAAGTCAGGTTTTGGTAGATCGACAGGTTCGATACAAAAAGCAAACCATTTCAGTAGCGAATCCCCCAATTCTCACTCCATTCCTTCTTTTTTTTCTCATCTCAATCCTCGCTCTCTGCACCCAGAAACTTGCTTCTCAATAGGGTTTGTAAAACCCTAATTTTGATTCTTGGATTCATTCCTCTTTTCCCACAGATCCGAGCTCCTTGTTAGCGTTCGTATCGTCAAAGCTATGGCGACCTTGGTGAGCTCGGCGGGTGGGCTTTTGGCGATGCTTAATGAGAGCCATCCTTTGCTCAAGCTTCATGCTCTGTCGAATCTCAACAATTTGGTTGACAACTTTTGGCCCGAGATCTCAACTAGCGTCCCTGTCATGTACGAATTTGCTTTCTCCTTTTTTTTTCTTGATGAAAGTTTGCATTTTAATTTTTTGGGTTCTTGGATTATGTACTTGGGTGTAGTTGTTTTTAGTTTTCGTGGCTTGTAGGGCTGTTAATTGACGAGGGGGAGAGTGGATTATTTCTTTTCGGTATGGATTTATCATGGGAAATGCCTAAACTAACAAATTCTAGCGGGTGTTACTTGATGTTCCGACGGGTTCTTGTATTTGGTCCGGGAAATTGGAGTTTGGAGTGCCAAAGTGATAAATTTTAGAGAAACTCAACTTGACATCAGTAACATTAGGGAATGTTGGGTTAGACATTGGATTTAAGTTAAGTGGAATCTTGCTTTATCTCAACCTGCATTCTGATTTTTGAATTTGGATTAGTGATAAACAACCAAGCCTTCTAATTCAGGTTGCTAGTTTAATTAATTTTTGTTTTAATAACATTTGGAACCAGAAATTTTCGAGTTTCTTTCATAGAATAGATGGTGTTCTGGGTATGATATTTCAGTTGATGTTGGGTTTTTACGGGCCTGGTCGTTTACATCCTCCCTGGATCATATAGGGGCATTGTTTAATTCTGACTTATTGTCTATCTTTTGTCTAAAAAGTGGGTGGTTCATTCTGACTGTGATTTATGACCAGCAGTTAAATATGATCAACGTATGGATATGGACCTACCTGTAAAGAGGTGGAGAGATTGTGTGAGGACGTTTGGGAGGTTGTTAGGTTTAACCCATCTTTATGGGCATTAGTTGCTTGGCTGTTTTATAATTATGAGCTTGGTGTTATTCTTTTGGATTGGTGTCCCTTACTGTAGTTAGGGTTCAAAGTCCTTTTTGTTGGGTTTTTTTGGTATGCCTCTGTATATGTTTTCATTTTTCTCAATGAAAGCTTGGTTTTTTACTTAAAAAAAACATATGGATATGGTCCCGTGTTGTAATAAAATATAGGGGTGGATTATTTGTTGGTGTTGGAAAGCGTAGAAGTATGCTCTATGAGGCTCATGTTGTAGGTGATATCACCGATATGATAGTGCATATTGTAACTCTGTTTGTAATATATGTTTCACTCCTCTTCAGTGAAAGCTTGTATGAAGATGAAGAATTCGATCAGCATCAGAGACAACTAGCAGCATTACTTGTGTCAAAGGTAAATGAGAGTTTTCTCTTTTGGCTTTTCTTGGATACAGATTGTTTGGTTCTCTTCACTTTTTATCATGCTTCTATAACCATTTGATATAAATTTGTCAGAAATGATACCCTTTTGACCAGATGAAAATCCAAACTACCATGAATGGTTGATAACTTCGAGGAGGATCTATAAATTGTTTTGTTTTCCATACATTGATAATGGATTGGCCACCTTTGACTCTCAGGTTTTCTATTACTTGGGTGAACTTAACGACTCCCTATCTTATGCGCTTGGAGCTGGTTCACTTTTTGATGTTTCTGAGGATACTGATTATGTTCATACTCTTCTAGGTAAGATAATCACTATCTTCATCAATTATGGATATTAGTACGTATAAGTTGTTATAACTCATATATTTAGATTTGCTACAAAAGTTCAGGATGTTGCTCAAGATGAATCTTAAGAATGTCAAATAAGGATATTTACTTGTCTTTTGGTATTTTGTTAATAAATTATGATTATACATGAAATGATCGACATCAATATGGAGATTTTAGGATGCTTGGATAAAGTGAAGGACTTGATATGTTGACATTGATGTTTCTTTACTTGAATTCTCAGCTAAAGCTATCGATGAATATGCTAGTCTTAAGTCTAAGGCAGCAGAGTCAAATGCAGAAGGGACAAATGTTGACCCGAGGTTGGAGGCAATTGTGGAGAGAATGCTTAATAAGTATGTGGGTCTCTCTCTCTCTCTCTAGCATGATGCAACTCTTTATACCCTTTGCTTACTCACCATGTGTACATTTAGGTGTATCACGGATGGGAAATATCAGCAAGCTATGGGAATTGCAATTGAGTGCCGAAGATTGGACAAATTAGAGGAAGCAATCACAAAAAGTGATAACGTTCAAGGAACTCTATCCTACTGCATAAATGTTTCACACTCATTTGTTAACCTTAGAGAATATAGACATGAGGTGAGTGATTTAATCCACTTGCTCATTTGCAAGCCTAAAAGTATCTACATTGTATCAATTTTTGCATTTTTGCCTGAGTTGAATGACATTACTTTTATGGTGAGATTGACTATTATATTGAATAGCAATAGTGGACACATTTATGTCATAGACCATAGGTGAGTTTATTGTGCTTATTAGTCTAGGCTTCTTATTATATTGAATGTAAAAAAGATGCCAAGATGGGATATTCTCAAAACATGAAACATTATGCATATTGGCTTGGTCATGTGACCCAGAAATAAGCTTAGGCATAAGTCTTGGTCTTTCTTATTGTACTTATTTATGGCTGCAAAGTGATCCAGGGCTTGGGGAGTTTCTTCTAGTGAGTAATGATTTTGGAAAACTTGTCTAAAAGGAGTAGCAGCGCTCTAATGTTTACGTTATCTCCCTTCCCTGCTACCTTCTGATTGAATCATGTAATGATAACTGATACTGAATGGTTCAAAACCGGATCACTATGACTATATCACCTAACTCATTGTGAAGTATTGTGCTTTATTTTCTTGACTTGTAATTTTTCACATTTCAGATGTTTAGTGTTTGTTCCCCATCTCTTTCTCTTTATTGGAGCTTTTATGTGTATAACATTGATATTAAGTATAAGTTACAAATTTAGAATTAAGAAAATTCATTAAAGTTGGTTAGAATATATGTTGAATTTGGATGCTCAACTGTTTCTTTCTTTCAGAAACCTTAGAATGCCCATATATTCACGCTAGAGGAAACAATTGAGCATTACGGTTTGAGGAAGCTAACCAATTAAAATATGTAATCTGCAATAGGATGAGAATGTTGAGGTTGATGCTTACCTTTCTTGTTTCATTATTCCTATAGGTTCTTCGTCTTCTTGTCAAAGTATATCAGAAGCTGCCCTCTCCAGATTATTTGAGCATTTGTCAGTGTCTTATGTTCTTGGATGAACCTGAAGGTGTTGCAAGCATATTGGAAAAGCTTCTTCGATCTGAAAACAAGGATGACACTCTTCTGGCATTTCAAATAGCCTTTGATCTCATAGAGAATGAGCACCAGGCATTTTTATTAAATGTGAGGGATCGACTTTCAAGTCCCAAGCCTGAACCTCCAGCAGCAGAACAGCCTGGTTCTAACCTGGAGTCTGCTCAAAGTGAGAGTTCTCCTGCTCCTGAGGATGATCAAATGACTGATGGAAGTTCTGCCCCTAACTTGAATGTACAACAAGCAGATCCAAAGGAGGTAGTGTATGCTGAGAGATATACAAAAATCAAGGGAATTCTATCAGGAGAAACATCAATACACTTGACCCTACAGTTCTTATACAGTCACAACAAGTAGGACATTTGCTTCTTAAGCCTTTCTTTTTAAACTAAAGTTCCAGGGATGAGTATAAGGAGCTAGTTACTCAATTTTTTTTACCTTAATTGTCAATAGATCGGATCTTCTCATTCTGAAGACAATAAAGCAATCTGTAGAAATGAGAAATAGTGTCTGTCATAGTGCTACAATTTATGCTAATGCAATCATGCATGCTGGAACCACTGTGGATACATTTCTCCGTGAGAACTTGGTGAGCCGATCTTGGGCTATAACCTTTTCCTTCATTTTGTAGTTAACGTATTGTTTGTTGATATATATGCTGTCTTGCTCTACTATTTATCTAGGACTGGTTGAGCAGGGCCACCAACTGGGCTAAGTTTAGTGCTACAGCAGGGCTTGGTGTTATTCACAGGGGCCATTTGCAGCAGGGAAGATCTCTTATGGCACCATACTTGCCACAAGGTGGATCTGGTGGTGGTGGCAGTCCTTACTCAGAGGGTGGTGCCCTTTACGCTCTAGGTCTTATTCATGCCAACCATGGTGAAGGCATAAAACAGTTTCTTCGAGATAGCCTACGAAGTACTAATGTAGAGGTACACATTCTTTTAAATTTCCTACACTGGTAGTTGATGATTTGATGACTTGATGTTGGGGGAGTATGGATAAATTTTGGTTATTTGGATTCATTCAGGTTATACAACATGGTGCTTGCTTGGGTCTTGGTTTGGCAACTCTAGGGACTGCTGATGAAGAGATTTATGATGACATCAAGAGTGTGCTATACACAGATAGTGCTGTTGCTGGTGAAGCTGCTGGCATCAGTATGGGCTTACTTATGGTTGGTACGGCGAGTGAGAAGGCTAGTGAGATGCTTGCCTATGCACATGAGACACAGCATGAAAAAATCATCCGGTAATTAGGGTTCTGTTATCTGGATTAGCACTGGTGTAGTGTTCTATGCATCTATTATGTTGTTTTCTTATTTTTATACTCATACTCAGTGGCCTAGCGTTGGGGATAGCCCTCACTGTTTATGGAAGAGAAGAAGAGGCTGATACCTTAATTGAGCAAATGACTCGAGATCAAGATCCTATAATTCGTTATGGTGGTATGTATGCGTTAGCATTGGCCTACCGAGGTACGGCAAACAACAAGGCAATCCGCCAGTTGCTTCATTTTGCTGTATCTGATGTGAGTGATGATGTTAGGAGAACGGCTGTTCTTGCCCTTGGGTTTGTCCTCTACTCGGAGCCTGAGCAGGTTAGTGGTCTATCAATTCTTAAGAATGAGTTCCTCCAGCTTAGCAGTCTTCTCCCTTCATCTATTATATTCCAAATTCTGATCCCACTTTGTTATAAATCCACAGACACCTCGAATTGTCTCCTTGCTGTCTGAATCTTACAACCCACACGTTCGTTACGGTGCTGCTCTTGCAGTGGGCATATCTTGCGCAGGTACTGGCCTGAGTGAGGCCATATCTTTGTTGGAGCCCCTGACATCAGATGTTGTTGATTTTGTTCGACAAGGTGCACTCATCGCAATGGCTATGGTCATGGTCCAGATTAGCGAAGCCAGTGATTCCCGTGTTGGAGCATTCAGGTATCATCTTTTTATTTTTATATTCTTCCATCTTTATTTTCTGAAGTCTTTTTTCCAATAAATTTCTAAATTCTTATTTTAGGCGACAATTGGAGAAAATCATTTTGGACAAGCATGAAGACACCATGAGCAAGATGGGTGCAATCTTGGCATCAGGAATTTTGGATGCTGGTGGTAGGAATGTTACTATAAGGTTGTTGTCCAAGACCAAACATGACAAAATCACTGCAGTCGTTGGTCTTGCTGTTTTCAGCCAGTTTTGGTATTGGTATCCCCTTATCTACTTTATCAGCTTGTCCTTTTCGCCCACGGCATTTATTGGACTGAATTATGACTTGAAAGTTCCGAAATTTGAATTCCTGTCGCATGCGAAACCTTCACTATTTGAGTATCCTAAACCGACCACCGTGCCCGCTGCTACGTCTGCTGTAAAACTTCCAACTGCAGTTTTGTCAACTTCTGCAAAGGCTAAAGCTAGGGCTAAGAAAGAAGCTGAACAAAAGAGCAATGCTGAAAAGTCATCTGCAGCGGAATCTTCATCCACAGGTTCTAATCCTGCTAAAGGGAAATCGTCCGCTGAGAAGGATGGTGACTCTATGCAGGTAAATTTCACTTGATGCTGTTATGTTCTGCATTTTATGTGTATAGGTCACCTGTGCTGGTCCATATTGATTTAGGTCTATGCTGCATTTCATGTTCACATTGCTTATAGCTCTGTATTTCTTCTTTAAGTTTTTATTGTTAAGGAACTATGACGAAAGTCGCAATGTGTTCTTTGGCCTACTATGTGGCAGGTTGACAACCCACCTGAGAAGAAAACAGAACCTGAGCCCTCTTTCGAAATTCTAACCAACCCAGCTAGAGTGGTTCCTGCTCAGGAAAAATTCATCAAATTTTTAGAGGAAAGCAGATATGTTCCGGTGAAGTTGGCGCCTTCAGGTTTTGTTCTACTGAGAGACTTGCATCCTTCTGAACCTGAGGTCCTCTCTCTAACGGACACACCATCATCGACAGCATCACCTGCCAGTGGCTCGGCAACTGGGCAGCAAGGTTCGGGATCAGCCATGGCTGTAGACGAGGAGCCTCAACCACCCCAGCCTTTTGAATACACCTCATGATCATCCACTTCTTGATTTGTTTTCGACTTGGTACTGATATCATTTACCAGAAGACATTGCAGAGCAATCTGGGCACAGGTAAAATGCAAGATATTATTTCGAGTTCAGTTACCTCGATGTGCTACCGACGATCTTGGGGACTCCCTATGTATGAACTGGATTTTTTTCTTTTCCATGTATTAATGTTTCAAATTCTAGGAAGATGGGAATGGGATTATGTATGGAAAGCTGAAGCTACTCTATGCTCTATAGTGTTTGATGCCTTTTGTAGTAGAGACATTATTATCGTCGTCGAGCGTTTCGGCGACTGAAGAGCTCAGTGGATATTTCCTTACCTCTAGTTTAGTTCTCTCTTCTCCCCCTCCCCCATCTGCTTTCCATATTATTCCCTTCTTTTGGGACTTGCTCCAGGAAAAATGGTATAACTCTACCAGCTCTGCAATTAAAATATTAGTAGAAGGTGATGTAATGCCTTTGCCATTTGAGATATTGATGTGGTTTCTTTTGTTTAATGATTATACTCACTTTGAACTATGGGATTCTCCTGGGAGTTGATTCTAAGCTATGCTGTTTATGTGAAAATCGCTTTGTCTTCATGGGTGTTTTGTTTTTAAGATCTGTAATTGGGAGATGTCTTAGTTTTTTAAAGTATTGTATAAATGGCTACCAAGGAAAAGCAAAAAAAAAAAAAAGGCTACCAAGAATGTGTATAGATTACAATTCATAAAAAAAAAAATACATGGTGTGAGATTTGAAGCAATAACATTGTCAAGGGTAATGTTGTTAATGTCTTATTGAGTTAATTAAAATTTTTTATTTTAGTTTCATATGGGTGGGAGATTGAACCTTAACCTTTTAGAAAAGTTATTGGTGTTTTAATTAAAAGTTATTGGTGTTTTAATTATTGAACTATGCTTTGGATGATAGTTATGATCAAGTTTATATTGACGTAATGAGCTATGTTCTATTTTGAAGAAAAATATGACTTAAATTTTGTATGAAATTTAAAAGATGTATGGCTAGAATAGTCTATTGCAATTTTTTCTCTAAAATGGCATTCTTCGAATTTATCAAAATTCAGCAAAATTCAGTATTGTTTGGATAAACATTTTTTTGTTATAATTATTAAAAAAAAACTTATACGATAAATGTAAGATTGAACCATAAAAACAATCAAACTAACCATAAATTTATCAACTAATCACCAATTTAATATGCAATATGAGCAAAACTCACTATTAAAACATCTCTTCATTCTCTTGAGGTCACATCCACATTTATTGTAATAAAAAAATAAAAATCTAGGCCCCGTTTGATAACCATTTGATTTTTGATTTTTGAAAATTAAGCTTTGTTTTCTCTCAATTTCTTTATAATGGTTTTCATCTCCCTTAAGAAAGCATTTGAATGCTTAGCTAAATTCTAAAATCAAAAACAAGTTTTTGAAAACTACTTTTTTTAGTTTTCAAAACATGGCTTGGTTTTTGAAAACATAGGTAAAAGATAAATAACAAAACAAGTAAATCCATGGATGGGAGTGATGTTTATAGGCTTAATTTTCAAAAACCAAAAATCAAAAACCAAATAGTTATAAAATGGGGCCCTAAATATCATTTTTCAAATATTTTCTAGAATACCTCATTTTGTAATAACCATTAAAAATGTATTGCTTAAAATATTTTTTTGGTCCCTGTATTTGGGTCTCCTTCTATTTAGTTTTCGTACTTTCAAATGTCCAAATTTAGTATTGTATTATCAATGAATCCTAAAATTAGCCCTTATTTTTAGCTTAAAGTTAATTTTTATCATAATTAATTAAATAAAAACAATACTTTCCATGCAAGAAAAAATACAATGTAAATATGTTTTTGAAATTCATAGAAGAAAGACTAATAGAGACTTTTTTTTAAAAAAAGTTACTTATAAACTAATAATAGAGACTAATTTTAAGATTTATAAAAAGTACAAAAACTAAATTTAGACATTTGAAAGTATAGATACTAAAATTGAATGAAACCTAGACCAAAATGGTATTTTACCAAATATATTTATACCCATTAATAATTTGTAAAAAAAAAAAAAGAGAACCCCAGCTCCAGGAGAGGCCCATGAAAAGGTAGGCCCAAAATGAGAGGCCCAATGAGAAACAGCCCATCTCTTGCAACTATCATATAACCCTAGCGACTCCATTTTTCACAGAGAAGAAGACGATAGCCGCTCTAGGGTTTTGCACAGAGAGCCAAGACGATGGTGTCCGGTTCCGGTATCTGCGCCAAGCGCGTCGTCGTCGACGCAAGGCATCACATGTTGGGAAGACTCGCTTCGATTATCGCCAAAGAGCTTCTCAATGGGCAGAAAGTTGTCGTCGTCAGGTGCGAGGAGATCTGCATCTCCGGCGGATTGGTCCGCCAAAAGATGAAGTACATGCGTTTCTTGAGGAAGCGGATGAACACCAAGCCCTCTCACGGCCCCATTCACTTCCGTGCCCCTGCTAAGATCCTCTGGCGCACCATTCGTGGGTATTATCTTGCTCTTTCCTTCTGCATTTCTGTATTTTTAATGTCATATCCTTTTCTTTGTTCGATTTGGTTCTGTACGATTGGGAATGAATATGGAGACTGGGGTTTTGATTTGGGTTTTGTAGGATGATTCCCCATAAGACTAAGCGTGGTGCGGCGGCGCTTGCCCGTTTGAAGGCGTACGAGGGTGTTCCTCCTCCGTATGATAAGATGAAGAGGATGGTCATCCCTGATGCTCTCAAGTAAGCTGTGATTTGGGGGTTTATGGTTTTGATATTTCTTTTAGTTCTGATTGTGAGATGTTTGTATTTACGAATTGGTTGTGTTGCTTTGGAAATTCAGGGTCTTGAGGCTTCAGGCCGGACATAAGTACTGCTTGTTGGGCAGACTTTCTTCGGAGGTGGGATGGAACCATTATGATACCATCAAGGTGAGAATTTCATGTGAATTGAAATTAGGGAACTATGTCTTAATGAAGTTCATTGTGAATGTTGTTACTAGTTCGTATATCTGTTTGGAGTGGAAATAGAATTTTGTTAATTGGCTGAGTTCAACTGCAATTGGTATCTTTGGGCTCAATTATGGGTGGTCTTTGTGATGTTGTCTTGTTTAAATAAATGCTAATTATGCTTGTTGGGCGTTATATGTTCACCCTTTTTATTGCCTGTCATTGCTTTTATGTTCACTTCTTACTGGTGATCTCCAGCCTTGAGTTTCAATTTTTAGAATTGTTTTGATTATGCAAGTTGATTCTCTTGTTTAATTGTATATTGATTTTACTTTGTACCCCTGCTATCATTCCCTTGTACTTATGAATCAAAGCGCATATCACTTGGTTATGTAGTTGGCTTTTGCAAATATCAAATTGGGAGGTCTTTGGAAATATGATGTTATAAAGCACATATTTTGGCTTTAATGATTAGACATTATCCTTATATAACCTGTCTTTTCTCCTTGTCCCATTTTAATTTAGCAATTCTAAACAATGGTTTTGCTTTCTGCTTGGAATGTCCTGCTATATGCTTTTGTTATCTTTCTTTCCCCTAATTGGAAACGTCAGTTCTTAAATATTGATATCTTATTCCAATGCAGGAGCTTGAGAGGAAGAGAAAGGAAAGAGCTCAGGCTGCATACGAGAAAAAGAAACAGCTAAATAAGCTGAGGGTTAAAGCCGAGAAGGTTGCCGAGGAGAAGCTTGGTCCCCAACTTGAAGTTATTGCTCCTATCAAATACTAATTTTGTGATTTTGATATCAGAAACAGGGATTTTGGTGAATTGAGTTGCAGTTGCTGTCTTCAATTTTGATAATATTTCTCTCTATTAGTAGACATGATACATCTTTGTATGCTTCTAGAATTCTTCAGTTTAGTCAAGTTTTTGATACTTTTTGTTATATCAGTAGATTCATGATATGCCTGTTTGTTCCATGCGAAACATGTCTGATTCCTTGGATGTGCATTTCACTGTGTCTGAACTCTGCGGTTGATTTCTCAAACTTAAGCTTGAAAAATGTTCTTTTCATGTTTCAAACTTGAGCCTGATTTTGCAAATATATTTTTTTTCTTATACTGGTTTAAAAGGATCATCAGGTACTGTAAGCCTGGTAGGATGCTAATATTTTGACCAATCGAGTAATCAGATGCTTAAGGTGATTTTGATTTAGATATCTCAATGTCTAATTATGTCCAAAAGTTTTGTTGATCAAGGATTTTTGTGACTCAATTTGGGACTTGCAATCTTATTAAGGCAATACTTTATTAGGCATTCTAACTATCATATGACATAATTTCAAGCAATGCAAATTCTGGAGTAGCGATGGCCGTCTTGTTGAATTTGCTTTGAATGATTTGTTCTTTCCCCTTGTGTTGGGGAATCCAATTTGGAATTTTTTGAGATTCATACTTTTTGTTAGACAATGTAGATATGATTGGTGGCTATTACCATGTTTTAGTTCACCTATTTTTGGTAATAGAGGAGAAAACATAACATGTTGCAACAAAATCTTGATTCGAGTCATAATTTGGCGTTAGCAAAACACTATGGGGTCGTTTGGTTTGCAGGTTTGGGTGGTTTGTTAAGTCTGTGTTTGAATTCTTATTTATTATTAAACCTGAGTTTATTAAAAGAATATTTGGTTGGTACATTTAAAATTTGTATAAATAATAGAAATTATTTAATTAAAGTAATAAAAACTATATATTAAACTATATGATGAAATTAGAGAGTATTATTTTAATAATAAATAAAATATTTTTAATACATTTGTCCACTCAATTTTCTTCCAATAATTATTTTATAGAATAAATATTTAATTGTTAATGAAAATATTTCAGACTATTTATCAAAGTGTGAACAAATATAAATTTTTTTTTATGCAAATATATCCAATATAAAATTAACCACAAGAAAATGTTATCAATTGTTTATTTAATGATTTATAACTTGTTGTGCTAAGAAAAATTATTTACTACTTATCATCAAAATTACTATTGAACTTAACTTGCTATATTAACTAATACATAAGATTATAAAGTTAAAGTATTTTAAATAATATTATTTTAAAAGCTATTAACTTCAAGATACATTAACCAAAATAGTTTAATTAATTAATTTTACAAATATTATGTCTTTAATTGACTATGATTACATGATTTTTACATTTTCACAAGAAAATGAGTTTTGGAAAGTTGTGGATTTAGAGAAATGGACTTTTATTTATTTATTTATTTATTTTCAAATGGAAATTGACTTATTAAATTTAGGTTTATATAACGTGTCTAGTTTGGAATTTATAATAAAATAATTTTTATTATAATTCATATGTTAATAAAAATTTTAAAATATACCAATAAGTTTCTTATAAATTATGAACACTTTTTAATTTATTTTTGAATATTATTGCTAATCTAAACACTTTTTGAATAATTATTTTGTAAAACAAATATTTAGTTAGTTTTGTCATTGTTTTTTTTTCTATCAATGTAGGAACAAAATACAAAGAAATTCATTCTTATAAATTTATCATTATAATTGCTCTAAAACATGAAGCATAACAAAGCCGACATATCGGTTTATGAATTAACTATTACTATTTGAAATTTGAACTAAATTTATTTATTATAAAGTTATCATTAATTAATTCTTTTTATTTAACTAATATATTTTTATTAAAAATCTAATGCATTTTAAAAGCATAATTAAAGACAAAATATCTACTGTAGCAAACTTGGGGAGTTTGAATAAAGTACTGTAACAAACCTGGTGAGTAAGGTAAAGTACTGTAGCAAATATGGGGGGTAGAATAATATGTACTGTAGCAAACTTGAGTTAACAAAACTGCCAACCAAACATGAGTTTGTTTAAACAAACCCATACTCCCCACTTTCAAAACAGGAAACCAAACACCTCCTACCTGTCCCAAAGACATATGCCCCTTAGGGATTAGCATCCAAAGCTCCTCCATCCAAACGCCTATTAAATTTGTTTTCTATGCATGAGCTTCAAGGGCTGTATTGTAGGTGTATAGGATGATAGGGAACCCCTCCACCCAATATTTGGGTTTTTGGTCTCGATTGTCATTTTAGATGTTGAACTTCGTTTTTAAACTTGTCCTTTCCTTTTAGAAAATTCTATAGAATCAACAAATCTATTTTCTGTTGGGGATGACTTGGGCCTTGGGCCCAAAAAGTCATATAGGAAATGTAATACCCTTGTTCCACATTAGAAAGTTTAAAGAAGTAGAAGTAGTTTATATAATATAGCCAATATGTGAGTTGGTAAAAAAGTGGTTATAGTGGTATTAAAATACCTCCCCACATGCGACTTGCCGCCGTCGTTTGTCCAGTCGAACGGGCAGACTCGGGTAAATGCGCTTGCGCGAAAAAGAAAATAACTTTTATTTCTTTTTCCTCTTAAAACCAAAATGTTTTTTAAAACCGTTTGCTTTTAATTTAACGGTTTTTTTCTCTCATTGAATAGTGAAGATCTGAAATTGATCTTTTTTCTCTTTATCTTTGGTTCATTTTCATGCCATAACACATAGAGAGCTTTTTCCAATTTTTGATCTTCTTCTTCTCGTTCTAATTTCCAAACATCGTTTTCGTCTTGATTCTAATCCTTCATTGACGAGTGCACATTCGTGAAGGGTGTTGTGTTAACCTTGGGGAGCAACCGGCATAAAACGATTTAGCACCGAGGTCGTACCGAAATTACTTTCAAGGCAGTGGTACTCACGACACAACAACGATTTGTTCGATATATATTTTATCCATGTTCACCCATAGAGATTGGTGATGCCATCAAGTAGGGTGAGTTCTTCCACAAGCTCTATCGATTTGGCGACGAGTTGAAATTTATGTGTTGCTAGGATTGTTTTGCCGTTAGAATTTCAAACAATAGATCTAAGGTGTTGACTTTTCCACCGACCATCGCAACATGGGTATTAAGTATGTAAGTGTTGGGTGCAAGCGGATTCCATCACTTATATCCATAATTTTGGCTAAGAAATGTTGTAGTGTTGACCATGTAAGTCAAGTGGCGTTGATGCTCGTCGATTGCTTATATCCAACTGCTCACTTTGGCAAATACAACTTAATTATTTAGATTTCGTTTGATAACGATTTCATTTTCTTATAATTTTTTTTTATTATAGTTTTCACATTTCTTAAAAAAATATTAAAATTCTCAGCCAAATTAAAAAAATAAAAACAAGTTTTTAAAAATTATTTTTTTTAGTTTTCACAATTTGACTTAGATTTTGAAAACATGTTTTAAAAATAGATTTCTAAACAAAAAAAAAATTGTGAAGTAGTGTATGTAAGCTTAATTTTCAAAAACAAAAAAATAAAAATCAAATGATTATTAGGGGTCTAAGAATCTTATTTGCAGCCAAATTATGGTGTTTCATTTGGGATATAATCTTCTACTATTTGTTCTCTCTCTGTCTTCAAAATTTATTGAGAGAGGTATATATTTAATAATCTTGGACGGCTATATAAAATGGATTTTGAAGTTGAATTAAACACCACTGGACCGAATTTCAACAGCTTCAATCAGTTACAAATTAGCTAATTCGATAATAACATATCACAATAAATTATTTATATAAATAATGTATAAATTAATTAGAATAGTAAATGTAAATTAATGACCCAATTGGGAGGATTGGTTCAGTTCAAGTAATGGCTATAAAATTAAAATTGAATTCCTTGCTCGATTTATGCTACTGCTGTTTCATCTTCCACTAGCAATGTTTGAGGTCAATTTTTTTAGTGAAAATTACGGCCCGTTTGATAACCATTTGATTTTTGGTTTTTTATTTTTAAAAATTAAGTCTATAAATACTACTTCTACCTATGCTTTTACTTGTTTTATCATATACTTTTTGCCTATGTTTTCAAAAACCAAGCCATGTTTTGAAAACTAAAAAAAGTAGTTTTCAAAAATTTGTTTTTGTTTTTAGAATTTGGCTAAGAATTCAAATACTTCCTTAAGGGAGATGAAAGTCATTGTAGAGAAATTGGGGGAAAACAAGCTTAATTTTCAAAAACCAAAAACCAAAAACCAAATGATTATCAAACGGGCCCTGCATAATTGGTTTTTTGTTTTTTGTTTTTTTTTTAAGTTTAACATAACTGGTTTTGTTTTAATAGAGATTTATCAAAGCTTTTAAACCTCTTGCTCTAGCGGAAAGGTTTTTTTTTAGTGGAAAGGGTTGTTAGAGAGAGAGCCACAAACTAAATTATTTTGTAAATGTAATAAACATTATACTTTTTTTTTTACAAAGGAAAAAAACGTAGGTGGTAAATAAACAATAAATTGCATATTTGCATATTGAACTCGGCAAACACTTAGTCACTGTGCTAGGTATAAGAGATGTCCATGGGGTGGAGCGGGGCCAGGGATGGCTTCCCCATCCCTGTCCCCACTCCCTACCCATTTCATTCCCCGTCTCTGCAAAATTCTCCATTTAACTTCATGGCAGGGATTCTCCACGAGAAATTCGTAGGGTTCAGTTCCCCCGCAAAGAATTATTCTCCGTTTAGAATTTTTATTTTTTTAAAATTTTAATTAAATAAATTATTTTCTAAGAAAATTTCTATTTAAATTGTTGTTTCCTAAATGAGAAATTTCTATTTAAAGAGAAATTTTTTAATTTTCTTAGAAAAATAAAATAATATTCCATAAAAGTTTAAATTTAAAGTTTATTATATGTATATAAATATATGTATATTAAAAATAAATAAAGAAATCGGGGCGGTAGTGGGGAACGGGGACGAGGAGTACATTCTCCGTCTCCGTTTAGTTAATAGAGAAATATTATTCCACCCCACTCCTTCTCCCATTTCTCATTTAAACGGGGATTCCCCATCCTGTTAGAGACGGGTCCCCGCGGAGAAAATAAACATTTCTAGTGTTAGCTGGGTGTTTGATAAAAAAAATTTGGACGGTAAATAGACAATAAATTGCATACTTTTTTATGAAGGCTTTCCTAAAATAAAATAAAATAAATAAATAAAACTTTTTTATGAAGGCACCATTCATTTCTGTCCTACCTATCATCTTCAATTGACCTATTTTGGTCTACAATTATGAGATGTACTTTTAAATTTCAACCCACTAGAAGAAATTCTTTAAACTGCATAAATTTCATGAGTTAATGATGAAAATTTGAACTTTCATATTTTGGAGTGACCGCAACATTTTTTAAACCAATTACATGTATAATAAATTAAAGAATAATTTTCTTCCTTACTTTCTCATGTATCAACGATGGTAAAATCACCAACTACAATGAATAAGAATTATAATTTATAGATCAGCATTGTCATGTATGAGATAACAATTCGAGAGAATTTGAGAGACTTTTGACCAAAATTTTTTAATTAAGATAATTCATTCTATAGTTTCATAATCCATCTACCATAGATGTAGGAATGTTGTTTTTTTCCACGACAACCTGCCCCTAACGGAGCAGAGAATGGGGAGGAAGCAAGGACAAATTTTTTTCCAATGTACGAAATCCTGTCCATGTGTCCCCATCCCTGTTTTCCGTCTTTACCATACCTTAATTTTAAACTTTCATAAAATATTATTTTGTTTTTATTAGAAAGTTCAAGAATTTTCTCTTTAAATGAGATTTAACTAATTAAATGAAGATTTTTTTTTAAAAATACTTTATTTAATCAAGATTAATAAAATAATAGGTTAAATTATAAATTTGGTCTCTATGATTTGGAGAAAGTTAGAACTTAGTTCATATGATTTTAGAAGTTAGAATTTTGTCCTTATATTTTGATAAAACCTTATAAATAGTCTCTATTGTTAAAAGTTACGCTTTTTTTTTTTTTAAATTTTATTTTAATAGATAAAACAGATACAACAAAATAAAAACATAAACAAAGACAAGCTAAAAGAGACACTGAGAAGCCCCTTGGATAGCATCGATGTCATTCTGTATGGCTAAATGAGCCCATATAGGAGCTATTAGAAGCCAAGCTAATCGATTGAGTTTTTGTCTCTATGATTTTAAAAGTTAGAATTTCGACCCTATAATTATTAACAAAGTAACTTATATATTAGCATAACACGTTGATTGGAATAACAAACAATAATTTAGCATGACTTAATTATTAGCTATGATTGACACAAGTATGTAGTTTAAGTTAGATAAAATAAAGGAGGGGTGGAACAAAAGTTTTTGGTTTAATATACTTTGCTTACCCTCTCCAACTAACCTACCCTCTTAAGTCAGTGATTTAAATTATAATATATATATTTTGCGACAATCTGCTCTCTTTTTTAGAATATTAAAGTGAGAATTCAATTATACAACATTTTTTTTTTAGTTCAACAATAATAGGTGAGATATCGAACTATTGACTTTTGAGATGATAATTTTTTATTATTTAATCAGCTATGCTTGGATTATTGCAACCTATAAACTAATATCTTAACGAGTTAGACTAGTTAAGAAGACATATATCTTTGACCAAAAGATTAAATATTTAAATTTTCACTCTCATATGTTGAACTAACACTGAAGGAAGAAGAAAAAAAGTGAGAGATATATTAATGGGTGCTTTTTTTCCAGTTTTTGAATTGAAATTCTCATTTTAATTGGACCACACCCTCTTAATTCAAATTAATGTGAATGTTGCAATATTGAATTAGCTTTTCCATATAAGGAAAAGGCAAATCAACAAACACAAGACAATAAAATCGGAAGAGAGAGAATTAAGGAAAATCATATTCCTACGTTAATTGGAAATATGTTGAAACATTCGAATATTTTATTTATTTTTTTATTTATTCGAATCTACACCATATCGAATGTCTTTTTTTTTTTTTTTTTTTTTTTTTTTTTTTTTTTTTTTTTTTTTTGCGATAATTGTCGTTTTGGAGTAGCTTTCTCTGTTCTTTTTCTCTCTATTTTTCTCGAGAAACAAACAAAAGAATTTTCCCAGAAAAATTTAGTTTATGTTTTGCATTTCTTATGTTGTTGTTATTTTATTGCATTTTTTAATTATGATTATCTGAAATGGAGCACTTTCATTTGATGTAAATAAGATTGTTACACATATATTTTTCTAAGTCAAAATAAAAGGAGATCAAATGGCATTAATTAGAAGATTTTCTTCTACTTCTTTTTATTTTTTGGAAGTTTGTTTTTTTCTTTCCATGTATTGTCTCATCTCTGTCTAGATTTTCTTTCTCTATGGGCAGTTTTCTTTGCTGATTTTCTTCCTCCCCAAACAGAAAAATATTAGAAACATAATCTTCTGTATTTAATATTTTGTTTTGAGTACAACAATATGTGGTTTAGGAAATTCAAATTTCTGACTTTTTGATCGAGAATATATTAATTAAAAGTATATATTTTAACCAGTTGAGTTACGCTTAAATTTTGGCATAGGTGTATTTTCATAATAGGATAACATTATAATTTGTAGGGACGGTCAAACTTTCAACCTTAGAAAGTTTTATCTAATGTCTTAATTGAGGTTGTTGACATCAAATAGTGTATTTTCTAAAAAAAAGTTCAACAATTACAATTGCAAGCGATCAAACAATCCACATCATTTCAAATGTATCTTTGTTCACCAAATTAGGTTCAAATTGGTTTTATTTATTTATTATTTTTAACATGCTTTAATTAGATTGGCTATTGAAAAGGTGTTAAATATTATGATATTTCATGATTAAAATAAATAATAAAACGTTTGAGTTTCCTTGTAAATGGAAGAATTTTGATTTGTTAAAAAAAATGGAAGAATTTTGAGAACTAAATATATAACTCAATATTGTTCTCAACTGCCAATATGATCAATTTAGTTCAACGATAATTTCTATTGATAATAATTTCATTTATCATTTTTTTCTTTTCATTTCTTTTAGTACAAAGGAAATGGATGTATGAGGATTTGAATCTCCGACCTCAAGTGAAGAAGTACATGTCAATTACTACATTCACTTGACAATGATGATGAATTTGTATTGGGAAAAAAATGTGGCCTGCAAGACAAGAAAAACGTGGACACCGGTGTAGTGTAGGCCACACATGCTTCGATTTTTAAGTCAAAATGAGTCTTTTAGAGATAATTAAGGAGTTCTAGAAGAGTTTTGGAGGCTGGAATGAACTTATCTTGCCCTCCCCTCTAGAGAGACCACTTAAATACCTTCTAATTAGGGTTTTCGTGAGTTTTAATCTTCAAATGGGAAAGAAATGACCGAACGAAGCTGGACCGAGGGTCTATGGGTCATGAAGGGCTGAGGCAAGGCCCAAAAGTGAGCCTTGCCATGTGGTCAGCCTCGATCGAGGCCGTGGCCGACCAGGGGCTTGGGCTTTGGCCCAAGCCCATTTCTTCATCTATTTACTTCGTCCTAGGGCAGTCCTCTTTTGGTTTGAGTCCGTTTTGACTTCGTATTAGGCTTCTATTCTCGTTTGGCCCTTTATTGTAGCCTTTTAGCCAGTCTATTCTTATTGGTTCAATTTCACCCGTAACAAATTTTTTTTTTTAATTAAAGACACAAAATAAAAACTCTTGATTCCTTATAATACTATTGTTTTTATTTAGTCACAATAACATTCTTATTTAATCTTTCATCTTTCAAACACACTTTTTAAATCTCAATTAAATTTCAAAAACCAAAAACAAACGGAAGCACACTCACGATTAGAATTACCAACAACATTTAAAAAGATAAATAATCATTTCTTTAAAAAAAAAGATAAATAATCATATAATAAAAAAAATCGTTATCAAAACAATCTAATAAAATTCAATAATCACTCAATTAATTATTAAATTTTATTCCATTCATGAAAAAACCTTTGACCTTCCCACTTTGCCAATCCATTAAAGAAAAAAAAAACCCATAATTGCCATAAAAGCAAACCTCTAGACATATATATACACAAAACAGTGGTTAACATTTCCACGATAAAAAAGGAAAAAAAAAAACCATCGTCTTCTTCCTTCTACTTCTTCTTCTTCTTCAAAAGTTGCAGAGATTTTTTTTCTCCCATTTGATCGATTCATTCAAAAACTTTTTTTAAAAAATGTGGATTGTTCGTGGGATTTTTGTCCCATTTATTGTAATGATGATGATAATATTTGAAAGAGGAACAGAAGGTCAGTCTTACAGAAGTCTGGGAGTGAAGAAATTGGCATGGCGGACTTTGGTTGTGGACCAGAGCGGCCATGGAAATTTCTCCACCATTCAAGCCGCCATTGATTCTGTTCCTTCAAATAATAGGTTTTGGCTCTCCATTTTTGTCAAGGCTGGTATTTACAGGTAACTTTCTTCTCTCTTATCTCACTTTTTTTTCGAGAGATGAAACTCGAAAGTGGAGTTCGTTTGATAACTATTTTGTTTTTGATTTTCTGATTTTGAAAATTATGTTGGTTTCCTTACATTTTCTTTGGTGATTTTTTTCATCTTCTTTAAAAACACATTTGAATTCTAAGACAAATTAAAAAAAAAAAAAGTAGTTTTCAAAATTTGAGTGGCTTTTAAGAATATTAAAAAAAAAATTCGCATACAATCATGAAAGTTAAGAGCATGCAAAATTTTGAATTTGTATCGATAGTTATTATGGATATGCATTCATGTTGTGCTTGTCTCGTTTAATAATTTTTTCTATAACATTGGGTTTTTTTTTTTTCTCATACAGATTGAATTGAGTTGGTTTGATATATCGGTTTGAGGTAGATGGGGTTGTATGGATTTTTTTTTCTATAAAATTCAAAACAAAAAGAATAGTTAGGCTTGGTTTTTGTTTGCTTTTAGAGAGACATTTGTGAGTTGTGTAATGTTGTATAATTTTTATTTCTTCTCTCACTTCTTTTTAGAGAGGGTTTGAAATGAGTTGATTCGATTAGTACGAACAACATACTATAATAGTTTGGCTTTTTTGTTTTTTTCTATAACATTTGAAACCAAATATTAGTAGGTTTGATTTTTGGTTGGTTTTGGTTTTTGTTAGGGCAACTAGTTTGATTTTTTGAGAGGTCATTTTTTGGCATGAGTTTTTAATTGTTTAAATTGATGGGTTGGTTAAGTTTTCAATAAGGTACAGCAATTGGTTTGATTTTATAAGGAGTCAATTTTCAGCATAGTTTTTTAAGTTTTTTTTTTTTAAAAAAAAAATTTGATAGGTTAGTTAGGTATCAATTTTAGCCAAAAATTGAGACGAATTAACTTATGTATACCTTGTTTTTTCTCTCCTATTTTAATATTTGCATCTCTTACCTTAAATAATTTAAGGGTAACTCAAAGTTACCTGATCTACTGTTTTCAATTACATTGAAATTCAAATTTTATATACTTTAAAAAATCATTTTTTCTTAAATAATAAAGTTTTTGCAGGTAGGCTAGAATGTAAATATATTATTGGAAATTTACTTAACATATTATTGAATGAATATGGTGAAATTATTGGCTGAGGAATTTAAAAAAGTGAATTTTTTGTTTATTTGTTTGTATTTAGAGAGAAGGTGAAAATTCCATATGATAAGCCATATATCATTCTGAAAGGACAAGGAAAAAGGACAACAAAGGTTGTTTGGGACGACCATCTCACAGTTGCTCAAAGCCCTACTTTTACTTCTTCAGCTGATAACATTGTCGTCAAATCTATCACTTTTGTGGTAAGTAAAAAAAAGATATAGGAATATACCATTCATCTAATGCTTTAGAAGAGAATAGGGTTTGTTTTCGTTTGATAATGATTTCATTTCTGTTCTTAATTTTTCAATTTTTGTTTCTAAGTTTTGAAAAATGTTTTCAAAATTGTATGTAACATTTTTTCTTTCAATTTCTAATCTACTTTTAAAATGATCATTTTGTTAGTATAACAATTGTGGGGGTGGAGGATTAAACTATCGATCTTTAGGATGGTAATTGATGTTTAATCAATTGAACTATGCTTAGATTGACTTAAAAGGACCGTTTTTAAAATTAATAAAATTAGTTTTCAAATTTTCTATTTTTAATTTTTGAATATTTTACTAGGATATCAAAAGGGTTTTAAAACGTGGTAATCTAAGCAAAGAATATGTATATTAAATAAACAAATAGTTATCAAAGAACACCTTAGGCTCCATTTTATAAATTTTAGGTTTTTGAAAATTAAGTTCAAAAAAACTAATTCCATCTACGAGTTTTCTTGTTTTGTTTTGTTATCTAGTTTTGACAAATATTTTCAAAATTCAAGCCAAGTAATTTTGAAAACTAAAAAAAAAAATAGTTTTTATTTTTGAAATTTGTCTAGGAATTCAAGTGTTTTTCCTTAAAAAAGATGAAAGTCATTGTAAAGAAAACGTGAGAAAACAACTACAATTTTCAAAAATCAAGAACAAAAAATTAGGGCCCTGTTTGATAACCATTTGATTTTTGAAAATTGTGCTTGTTTTTCTTACGCTTTCTCTATAATGAGTTCCATCTTTCTTAAAAAAACATTTGAATTCTTAGTCAAATTCTAAAAACAAAAATAGGTTTTTGAAAACTACATTTTTTAGCTTTCGAGACTTGGTTTAGTTTTTTAAACATATGTAAAAAGGTAGATAACAAAACAAGAAAACTCACATGTGAAAGTAATATTTTATAGCTAGGCTTAATTTTCAAAAATCGGGCCTAAATAGTTATCAAACGTGACTTTAGTAAAATATTTGAAAATTTTGAGATCAAATTAATGTTATAGCTAGAAACATATTCTTCATTCAATATATATATATATATATTTAAAAAAAAAATCATTTTCCGAACGAGCCCATCATAGTTTCCTTTGAATTTATTATTATTCTAAGGTGAATTATGGTCTTTTTTAGAAATAAAATTATTATTATTATTATTATTTCAGAATTCGTATAATTATCCATGGAACAATGGAAATCCAAGGGTTCCAGCAGTAGCAGCAATGATCACAGGCGACAAGTCGTCTTTCTACAAATGTGGTTTCTATGGTGTTCAAGACACATTATGGGATGACCAAGGACGACATTACTATCATCGTTGTACAATCCAAGGAGCTGTCGACTTTATTTTTGGAGCTGCCCAATCCATTTTTCAGGTACTTATATTACACACAATATTCTATTCTCCTATTTATATATTGCAAATTAAAGTTCTTAAATTCTCAAATTTTCTTTTTATTTTATCAAAAATTGTTTGATAGAAACTGTTGAAATCAAGGTTCTAAGGTTAGCTAAAAGAACTTGATATTATCTTGTTTTGCTTTCATTTTAATTCATCATCTCAATTATTAAGTTAGGTCGGATTGAACTATCGAAAATAGATAGTGTAGTTTTGGCAATGTAGATTTGGATTTAATTTGTCTAGAACTAATTAGACTTTAAGATATATGACCTTTGGATGATTTGACTTTTAAAGCTTGCGTCTTGTTGAGGATGGAGCTACTCGATTTCTTTAAGATTGATCTACCTTTGAAAAGCCTGCCGTATTATTTTTTCAATGTGAGAAAAAAAAACTACGGTTTATAATGTCACTGGACCGAATAACAAATTACTTATAGAGTTTGGGATGGATGTTTTTTTTATTGTTCATCCTTTAAACAAATGATTTTTGTCAAAGTAATTTTCTTCCTTTAAGGGATATAAATCGAACTAAAAAAATTGACAAGAAACCAATCGAATCAAGTTGGTTCATTCGATGTAAAGCATTTCTATTGGTTGGCTTTGGTTTTGTAAATTATAATATTGAAAATTTGTATATGTCAATTCAATTTAGAAAAGTTTGGTCATTTTCAATTGATTTGTGTTATGTTTGGTGATTTAGGGATGTTCAATATCAGTGGTTGGAGAAGCACTTCTTCCATTAGGATCCACAAGCTTCATAACAGCACAAGGAAGAACCAACCCAAATGATGCAAATGGTTTTGTTTTCAAAGATTGCCATGTCTTTGGAAGTGGCTCATCAGCCTTCTTGGGAAGGCCATGGAGGGGCTATTCAAGAGTTATCTTTTACAACTCAAACTTCTCCAACATCATAAACCCTAATGGTTGGGATCCTTGGCAATTTGTTGGCCATGAGTAAGATATCTTTTATTCTCTCTATTTTATTTATTTATTCATTCTTTCTTTTCACTTTTTAAAAAAAAAATTAATTCCACTATTGAATTGTAGAATATGTTTCATTTCAAAATAAGGGGAAACATGAAAAGATTGATTGGGATTTGGGGGTTGGGGGTTGGAAATGTGGATTTTAGAGTTGGTAAGCACTTAGTTTTTATCTAGAAAAAGAAATGGCCCTTTTTGTTTATTTATTGTCTTTTTAGAGTTGGGATTCCAAGTTACAATCATGGGTTTTTTTGACTTATCCTATTAGAAAAAGAGTATAATTAGTGACTCATTTAATAAAAATTTAATTTTTTTTATAAGAAAATTTGGTTGGTTTACTAATAATTTTTTTGTCTATACCTTGAATCATTTTTTAAAATTTTAGGGTTACTCCATATAAACCCTAAACTCCAAATAAAATTTTAAATTTTACATGTGTAAAAAAACTTTAAAAAATATATTATGAAACAAAGGAATTAATTGTTCAAAATGTTATTTTTAATAGTTTAGTTTTTTCTTATAATATATGTTTCATTTTGATAATCCAGGAACCAATTGACCTACGTAGAGAATAATTGCTACGGACCAGGTTCTGATACGTCGCATAGAGTGAAATGGGAAAAGAAGCTCAATTGGAATGAAATACAACAACTAACCAGCATGAGTTTTGTGGATAATGAAGGTTGGATCCAAGACCAACCTTGGTAATTTTATTTTTTTTTTGAACAGCCTTCAACGACTCTTAATTTTATTTTATGGTTAAAAAAATTCAGGATATAATTTAAACTCTACAATTTAGGATAATTTAATTTTTTTTTCTACATTTTTATGAATCATATTTAATTAAAGATTAAATAGTTTTAAAAATGTAATAGTGTGAATGTAAGGTTGGAATTGAATCTTCAACTTGTAAATGAGGTTACTAATACACATTAACTATTAAACGTAGGAAAAATCAAATTAATTCTTTATATTAATAATTTAACATGAAATTGGTCCACAAAGAAAAGTGCAAATTGCACCTTTTGTAATTTGTATTCTAGTTAATGCAATTACAAGTTTATCCCTATACTTAAAGTTTATTATATAATATTTAAATATACATCCTTAATAAAATATTTTTATTTTTAGGGCTTATAACAAACCACATTTATTTATTATATAATTAATTATTAAATATAAAATAGTGGCTTATAAAAAAATCAACTCCACATATTAAAAAATATTTTCTTGAAGAAAAAAAAATTGTTATTTCTACCCACTTTTACAAAGTTTTTTTTTTTTTTTTTGAGTACTTGCAAAGTTTGTTTTACTTTCACGTATTCCGGGAGAATTAAAGTTAAATCATTCTTTAGACTTGGTCTAATATTTGTCATCTTTTAATATTATAGAATAGAATAAAATTATATTTGGCCAAAAAAATCAATTCCTAGTCAATTTATTATTTTTTTAGTACAATTCTTAGTCAATTTATCTTATTTATTCTCAACATTGAATAATACATATTAACTTGTTTGTGATTGGCATATGTTTTTTGTTTTCTTTCACACATTGGAACTATCGTTTCATCTCTAGTTTTTAATGGTGAAGGCCTAAATGATATTAGAGGTACAAAAATTAAACAATTATTTTATAAAGATTTTTCTATCTTCTAGAGCAAAAAGTATATAAAATAAATATGTACGGCCACTTTGTTTTGTTTAATGTCTAACTAACATTTGTTTAATAAATATGTTACATAATCATAGTTTATTTATTTATTTTTTTTTTGAGAAAAATCATAGTTTATTTAACTATATACGTATAACCATCCATTGTAATTAATAAATCAAATAAAGTATTTTTCTAAGACTCGACTATCAAATGTCTATTTAGTTTTTAAATTCATATATATATAGTATTGATCAACATATTAATTTAATTAACAAATAGTGATTTAACGATGTGCAACAAAATAGTAGGCCAATTAAATAAAGTAGAGCCAACATGAAAAAGAAAAAAATAATCAATGATGGGTGAAATACATTTTAAATTGTCTTTCATAGCTTGAGGCTGGCATTTTTTCATAGCTTGTCCATTTTTTATTTTTAAAAAAAAAACTTTCCAACACAACTTACCACTAAACATACATCATATAAAAAAGTGGGTAACTGATCAGACAAATATTGGATGATAATCAATGTAAAGATATTTAAGTAGTGCAAAAATACTACATATCACATTGAATAATTTTTCCTATTGTGTGAGCCTCTGTCAATATATATATTTTTATTTATTTTTACATGTTGTCACCTCGTGCGACAATCATTGGTCGTATGCTTATGATAAATGCCCCTAAGTTTTACTTTGAGTTGCAAATATAAAATATCTAGAAATTAAAAATTTAAGATTTAAATATCTGAATAATAAATATATGTATTTGGATATAGATGATAATTAATATTTGAGAGTTTAATTATTACTTTTTTCTCTCTTCTCTATTTTTTTATGGAAAAAATCCCAAATAAAAAAAATTTAACAAACGGGGCCAAAAAGATCTTCCAAATTTGACAATTTACCCTCAAAAGATTTGAAACCGATTGCGGTCCAATTCAATTCACCCAATTTCACATTTCATCAAATTCGGTAGCCAATTTCACTTTTTTGAAGAAATCAAAACCCAGAAAGTAAAATTCGGCTGGATTTGGTTTTGATCGTTGAAATTCAAATGGCATCTACAATACCCCACGACTTTTCCTCCCTTCTGTATTCATCTTTCTGGCGCTGTCTTTCCAGCCGTCAATCGCTTTTGAAGATTCATCCGGCGGCAGATTTTTCTTCTACTTCCACTTTCTGACCTTTTATGCCGTTTTGACTAAATTTTCTGATCTGGGAACTCTCCCTCAATTCGCCTGCATTTTGATATGAACTCGTATGCTCTAATGAACTTTGCATTATTTTAGGTTTGTTTTCTGAATTGTTTGAGCGGCACTGTTGGGTTCTTCTGAAAGTAAATGAGAAAATCGGATTTTAATTTCAATGGGTAAGACTGAATTCTGGCATCATGAATATTGCACTCCACATGTTTGATGAAATGCCTGTGTGGCAATCATTGGCAGAACAGCATCTTATTAATTATGTTTCGATTAGTTACTATCAATTATGATTATTCTTTTGCTTTTTACTGCACTTTAATGATTAGTAGATTGGAAAATGCTATTGGTCTAAAGGCTGTGGACATGCAAGAAGAATACAAGTGACTACTATCTTGTTACTCAGAATGGAACATCCGAAACCCATACTTCTCTGTTATCTATATTACACAATATTAACAAAAACTATGTATACAGATCAAAGGGGAAAGAAAAAGAAAAAAGAAGCCTACAGAGAAAGAGACTCTCAGCCATCAAAGTTAAATACTCATCTTCTGCCTTAATTGTTGGAGTTTTTCACTGTATTCCCAGAGCTTGGATCCTCTTAACCAGTGACAGAGAAGTTGCATTTCTCTGTTTCCAACCTTCTAGGCTCTCCATTTTTCCTTCTTTCGTGAAGCATTGGTCATTTCCATCTAGTATTTTAACTATCTGTCTCATTTTTGGTCTTAAATCTGGGTTTGAATGAGTACAGGCGATTCCTAATCTCAACAGTCTCATCAGTTCTTTGTGGTTGTATTCTCCATCCAGCCTTATATCAGCTAGTTCTTCTAGTGGTCTTTTCCGGGCGTGGAATTCATGGACCTTCCTCACCAGCAATACCTCTGGCCGTCGAAAATCAACGGCCATTTGTCCAGTAATCACCTCTAGCACCACCACACCAAAGCTGTATATATCAGCTGTCGCCACCGCATCCCCAGAGTCTAAATACTCCGGCGACATGTACCCAAAAATCCCGCGAACTGATTTGCTTTTATCTATGGTTACATGATGATTGCCGTGTTCATTTCTTGTTAGGAATTCTGCAAGGGCGAAAGAACTCAACCTTGGGTTAAGATCAGGATCAAGAATGACAGCTGATGAGGTGATGTTCCTGTGGATGACTTGTTCATCCCATTCCTCATGAAGATAAACAATTGCAGAAGCCAGAGATTTGATAATGTTGTATCTATGACACCATTGCAAGGCTCTATTGTCATGGTGGAAAAGCAGGTGGCTCAAGAGACGGTCTGCTGAATAATCATACACCACAAGCATCTCCCCTTGCTCTGTGCACCACCCGCGAAGCTGTATCAAGTTTCTATGGCGAAGCCGACCTAAGTTAAGGAGTTCATTCGAGAATCTCTCCCTTAGCGCAGGACAAGTCTTCATTCCAAGCCGCTTCACTAGAACATGGTGGCTGCTGTCAAGGAAGCCATGGTAGGCAGTTCCGAAATCGAGCTCTGCCACCCGCTGCGAATCGGAGAAGTTATTGGTGGCTGAAATGATCTCCTTGAAAGATATTTCTCTTGGGGTTTCAATCATTTGAATAGTTCTTGATCTGTCAAGAAACCTATCAGAAGAGTTGGTATAATTGTTATTATTCCCATTCTCAGCAGTCATATATATGGTTTCTCCATTGGCTGAAACGAAACCTGAGGAACTAACTGTGATTGTTGTTGTGTCTGATCTTGTCGCTGTGGTTCTGCTACTGCTAGTGCTTCTCGTAGTGCTGCCATTGGTGGGGGAAGATAGAGAAATGTACTGAGGATGAGACTGAAACGATGGAAGAGCCGGCAAATTCCCCATCATACCACCAGAAAGTGCTTCCACAACCCATTTCATACTTGGCCTATACTGTGGGCTTTGGAGTGTACAGAGGAGACCCAGATGGATCAAACGCTCCATTTCAATCAGATTATAAGAACCATCTGGCAGCCGGTTATCGCTGGAGAGCAGCGGCGTACCGTTGTCAGAGAGCTTTCGAATCCAATCAAGCAACACGATCTGATCATCAGGACATGTAAGGTCCACCGCCCGCCGGCCAGAGACCACCTCAAGAACCACAATTCCAAAGCTGAAAACATCAGATTTTGCAGTGGCAATGCTTCTTCTCTGAAAACTCTCCGGTGGGAGATACCCAATTGTGCCGCCAATTTTGGTGGTTTCCACCAGCCGGAACTGGTGGTGGCCCATCGACGGCACCCTGTATTGGTACTCAAGTTCATGCTCCAACCACCTTGCCAGTCCAAAATCACCAAGCCTAGCATTGTAATTGGAATCAAGCATCACGTTGCTGGTTTTAACATCTCTATGAATGATCTGAGTCTCCAATTGCTCATGAAGATAGAACAGAGCAGCGGCCAAGCCACTCACAATCTTCACTCTCTGTTTCCAACTCAGATCCGTCCCGCCGTTCTCCGGCCGCCGGAAAAGTGCTCTGTCTAAGCTCCGGTTGGGCATATAATCATAAACAAGAAACAATTGGTCTTCATAAACACACCACCCACGGAGCCGGACAAGATTCCGGTGCCGGAGATGGGCCACCGCCACCAGCTCCGCCACAAACGTCTTCTCAAACTTCTCCCCTTTTTCAGCCAAACATTTCACGGCCACCACAGTTCCATCACTAGGCAAATTTGCTCTGTAAACTTTCCCAAATCCACCACTGCCAAGAATTTCCTCTGCACTGAACCCTTTGGTTCCAATATAGAGCTCTGCAAAGCTAAAGATTCTGGGGTTGTCGCCGCCGACTTTTTCGGAAAGCTGCACCCCATCGGTGTCGTGAAACACGCCGCCGCCGCCGGCGGATGGCGGCGGCTTTCTGGGTCCGCCGTAGCAACAGGAAGTAGCCCATTTGACGTCGTCGTGGAATTTGAAGAGGGAATCTCGGAGAAAGGCTTGAAATTGAGACCAACAATCTCGATTGTGATGTTGTTTGACGTTGTTGATGGGTTTTTGAAGCTCTTCACGATCTAGTGGCTGGACTTCATCGAAGTCCGCCGGTAGAAGAAAACAGAGGCGGTTCAGTTGCATATTTGAAGAAGAAGAAGAAGAGAAAGACGAAGAGGCAGTGTGGTCATGAAGGGAAGTTTTGGAGGAAAAGGTTTGAACTTTGGCATATTTGTATTAACTATGGGTGAGTTGCTTTTTCTTTTTTTTTTTTGGTTTCTGAAAAATAAATAAATAATTCAAAGTGGTTAGGTTGCATGGTTGAATTGAATGTCATCAAGTAGCCAGATTAGAACCCACCCCTCGTCTGTCAAGATTATCAGAATAATATTTTTCTTCTTCTTTTCTTCTTTTTTTATTTTTCTTCTTTTTTATTTTTACAAAAAAAAAAAAAGTTGAAAAGAAAAATCTAATTCTGGAACCATTACTTTACGCCATTTGGCAGATGGTTCACACGTGTGGCATGTTTCTTTGGAGAAACAATCCATACCTTAATGGTCAATTTCAATGTACAACTTAACTCTATCCAATTGAAGTTTTTTTTTTTCTTCCTCTTTCTTTCTTTAAATAATGATTTGTTTTACCTAGATAAAATATTTACTCCTTCATTTGTGTCAGATGCATTAAAAAAAAATAATTATTTGTTCTAGCTAAGAGCAATTTTGGAGAGGAATGAGACTTTTGTATGGGTACTAATTTTACTAATTAGGTTAGATACTTTAGATTTGGGTGGTTTATTAGTTTTATTTTTAATTAAATTTGAGTATTTTTATGATTGGATTTGGACATTTTTCTTACTTGATTTTGAGTGTTCTATTGTTGGTTGAATTTTACATGAGTATATTTTATTCTCGAATAATTTTATTATTTAGTTTTATTTAGCGAGGTGTTTAAAATTCATCCTTTATTCAAGTTTAAAATTCAATGGAATGAAATTGAAATTTTGAGTTACTCGCTTACTCTAGAGTAAAATTATTTCTTCATATATAGATATATATATATATATATATATATATATATATATATATATATATATATTTCAACATTGTTTCTAATGGAACTTGTAATTCTGTCTTTGCCACGTCTACTTTTTTCTTTTTCTTTTTTTTTTCATGGATGCATATTGATCCCATTAAATTAATTGCAAGTTCGGATCTATTAAAATTATTTTTTGATAGGGATAACGACCCTCGACAGATCTTCACATTGGTATGATATTATCTACTTTGGGTTAAGCCTTCGTGACTTTATTTTTTATTTTACCTAAAATATCTCATACCAATGAAAATAGTGTCTCTCACTTATAAACTCATGATCTTCCCTTTAGCTAAATGTTTTAAGTTGTTAATGGTCCTCCTTTTGGGGGGACATTCTGAGGCAAAGGGAGAAAGTCTGGGCACATCTGGTAACTTATGTGTTGCATCTGGTACATCTATTATTATCTATGAGAGAATTCAAGTCAAGGTGGAGATTTGTAGAAATGCCTTGAAATGCCTTGAATATGCTATATGGTACATCTATTATCTATGAGAGAATTTTATATCAGGGTTAGATGAGTGTTATATATAAACCCTCTAAACTCTTATCTGATCTCTCTGTATTCTGTACTTAGTTTCTCTTCAAGATAATAAAATTTTCTCCCTCTGCTCGTAGACGTAGCTAACACACTGTTAGTGAATCACGTAAATCTATATGTCGTTTTATTCTTTATGTGTTTCTTTTTTTTTCGTTTGCTTCTGTTTTAACATTTTTCAATCTTCACAAATAATGTACTTAACTTTTTTTTTCTCCTTAAACAAAACGTATACTCTTCAAATTTTAGAAACTTCAATAATAAATTTTGTCACTATTTCCAGTGGCAAAGGTCTAAATCGATCCTCATTCCAAGGCATTTTCCCTTGAGAATAGACAAGGATGTAGACCTAGATGGCATCCATTAAAATTTTTATTTTCTTACAACTTACAAATTATTATTTATTTAAAAATAAGACTTACTTAAAGTTGCCTTTATATATATATATATAAGAATTATATTCAAACAAGGATGAAGATTTCTATGCCAGAAATTAATGTATAGTTTTTATTAGAATAAACATCTAATATAGTATCAATATATGTACTTTTTATTTTGAAAAAAGTTATATGCATAATGCATTAACTTCTATTGCAATGTGTTCTTAAAAAAAAAAAAAAAGTTCTATTACGATGTCCATTTAAATATAAGTATCATATGACACTTAAAAAAATATTAGTTATAAAATAATAGTATTCGAAATGAGAAGAAAAGGATGGAGGGAATCAACGCAAGAAATAGATTCCCTGCTATTATCCTTGGAAGAAATTTCTCATGTTAACTTCTATCTTTATTTGAAATAATTTTAAAATTTCTTATTGGAAGTGTCTATTACACGTCCTATCTTTCCAAGGAAAAATTACATTAATTATTTTTTGGAATTTTTAAACAAACGTTCTTATACACAGTCTATTTTAAGTAAATAGTTATACTTATAGTTTTATTGCAGAATTAGTCTAAATTACTAACTTTCATCCGGTTTTACTTTCAATCGAGTGACAGGATAACAAGAAATAAACGTAAATAAACGTGTTGTTATAAATCAAGTAAAGAAAACTCCAAGCTAGCTAACATAATCAAACTAACATTTTAACTTATATGTCGTGTCAAGTATAACTTGAATAGAGTCATGTTAAACGAACATAAACGAACAAGCACCTTTAGGCTCTATTTGATAACAATTTCGTTTTTACTTTTTGAAAATTATGCTTGTTTTCTCACAACTTCTTTGCTATGGTTTTCACAATTTTTAAAAGGGAGAGGTGATGCTCTGTGCTGGGATTCTCATAAGCCTACAACTTCTGCTTCTGAGTGGCATTGGATGTCTGAGGTTGTCCCTCTCATCGTGGAAAATTCTTATGTCTCATCACTTGCCTTATGTCAGACCGTTCCTCTATGATAACCCATAAAATGACATCTCAATTGTGCCCCCAATGTTATTGGAGCACTCTCTAATACAAGTCATGGGTATAACCAATTCAGGGGCAAGGGTTTACCTCAGGAGCAGGGTCGAGCTTACCTTGAAGCAACTTCCAATGTCATACCTTTTGTCTCCCCTACTTGCTCTTTTTTCATCTTAAACCCAACTTAACCACTATCTCACTATGGGCACCCTGATGTAGAGGGTTACTGGGCCATTCTTCGGAGGTTCACTCCAGTTTCCATCTACGAATGTCAAGATTAACCCAATTGTTTGGTTAAATACTTTAGTAATTTGAGTGATGTGGAGCGATGTGTGAATGACACCCGCAAGATCGGTGATGTACTAAGGAGTTGTTCCATAGAGGATTTCTAATTCAAGGAATGTTTTGGGGGCCTAGATTGAAGATATTTGAATTCTTAACCAAATTTCAAAAAACAAAAACACAAGTTTTAAAAAACTACTTTTTTTTTTTAGTTTTCAAAATTTGACTTGGATTTTGAATACAAGTGTAGATGGTAAATAACAAAACAAAGAAACTCGTACATAGAAATAGTGTTAAGCTTAATTTCCAAAAATCAAAAATCAAAAACAAAAAGTCAAATAGTTATCAAATGATGTTTTAACTTCTGTATTGTATCAAATGGTTAATTTGAGTATTGCCATACAAAACTATCTCACTAAAATCTACTATTACTTTCTAAAAAAACAATATTCCAAACAAATGTCTAAAAACACAACTATAATTTGAAGGCCAACTTTTCAAAGACAATAACATAGAATTGTAGTAGCTCGAATTATTTTGAATTATTTTACAAAGAGAAAATTTTGGGTGCAGCTTGTGCTACACCCATCTCCATACAGCCCATTTAAAATATACTGCAGCAAAAAAATATTTTATTATTATTATTATTTTTTTTACTATCTAAAAAAGATGAGCTGCATGGAGATGAGTGGAGCTCGGATTACACCAAAGTATTTCCCTTTTACAAATTATTATTTTTGAACCATTCAAAACATGATAACAAGCTTTTAATTTTTGGGAAAAGAAAGTCAAACAAAGCACGGTCCACATGGGAACGCGGTCCGGTCCCAAACGGCTGACTAACTGTGTGGCGGGTTACCCGGCTGTCACAAACTTATCCGCCTTCATGTACAGTAGCGCTAATCACGGTCCAATCAGAACCGTCCATTGCGTGAATCATGACTGTCACCAAAGCCTTTATTCTAACTGTCACAGTCCCTCAAGCATTATCTCAAATAATTAACATATTAAAGATTGGCTTTTTTTTTTTTTTTTTTTTTTTGAGTTCATTAAAGATGGGCTTATAAAATATATTCCACGTCAAATCAAAGCTACGCGTAAAGTTTTGTTTTTTTATTGAGTTACATTATTTCATTAAATTTTTATTTTCAAGTTGAATGATTTGTGGGAGAATTTTCAAACAGCATGACAAAGTTCTTTTTTTTTTTTTGGAAAGTTGAAATAACATTTATATTAATTAATACGACAACTTTTCATGAGAATTAAGATTATGATTGATCTTTTTTCTTTTTCAGAAGTCAGATTATTGATCTAATAATATACTTAAACTTCGAGTTAGAGATATTGATAAAAGTATTGAACCGTTAGATTTAGGTAAATACTGATAACAATTTTAATGTGTGATTATTTTAGATCTCATATCATGAAAAATATAGACATCTATTTAATATAGACTATAAATTAAGTATTTATTGATTAAAAATCTCAACATGACAACATGATCAACATACTTCAATTATTTAAGACATTTTAACCTTGACTAAAAGAACAAAGATTTAAACATTTACCTTCACATATTGTTGAACTAAAAAAAATATAATGATTAAGAGTGAAACTAATATTGAGGCATCATGCCCGATTGAATCTTGTCCGCATGTGCTTGGGTTACACAACTTAAATCAGGGTGACACACATGCCTAATTCGATCACTTGAGGAGGGTACCAATTAGGACTCACTCAAGTTAGGTGATCTCATTTAGTTGGACTACGACTGACCTCAATTAAGTTGTTTCCAAACTCATCAAGGATGAGTTGCAACTAAGCCAAGAGTTTTGTAATTTCACTTAAGTTGAGCTATCTAAAGTAATGTTTTTATCACCGTTGAGCTAGTGTAATATTTTAGTGATGGCTTACATCAAAGTGGCTAGAGCTAGTGTAGTTGAACCACATGCTAGGATCAATGTGAATTATTTTTAATTTTGAAAATAATTTCTTCGATAAATACTACCAACTAGAAATTTTGAATTTTCCATTTCCAACAAAATAAAAAATTTAAAGTGTTTATTTTCTTAAAAATGTAATATATTGATAGTTTTTAGCTTCGATATAGACACATCTTTATTTTTAACCATTTCTATTCTCAAACTTATATAATAAAAAAAAAAATTCTTCTACTCTATTATAATATTTTCATGTCTTTAAAACATTATATTCCATCAAGAATTTAGATCAATTTGAAAAAAAAATGGATCACTACAACAATTATAGTTTTTTTGAAAAACGAATAGTAGAAATATATTAAATCATGTCCAATATTATATTGTTGAATTACAAAATTTGATAGAAAAATACTACGTGCAAACACGAGAAAAAAAACCTAGAATCTTAGAATATAATTTAGCCGCCATGAATAAAGGTATAAATGAGTCAACAATTTTCATAAAAAAATAAAAGGAGTTTAAACATGAAAGCTCACCCAACTCTAGAATTCATGAAAAATTAAAAGATATATAAAGCCTTCAAAAAATTACTTTAGATTTAAGAAAGTTTTAAATAATAATTTTATTGATCTTATGTCAACAAAAATTATATTGATCTAATGGCCATAAATGAGGGTGAAAATGACTCAGAAAATAATCAAAACTAATATAAAAAGAAGGGTACAATAAAGTTTTAGTCCCTAAAATTTGAACTTAGTTTCTATTTGGTCTCTCCATTTTTAAATCAAAAAATTTTAGTTTTTGAGATTTAAATTTTGTTTATATTTGATCCTTGAGGTTTCAGAAGTGATATATTGGGTCTCCAAAGTTTGAATTTAATTTCTAATTAGTCCTTGAAGTTTGAAATTAGTTTCCAAATCGTCTATATAAAGTTGATGTTAGTTAACCTAATGGAATGATGACATGGTAGTTAAAATATACTGGCTAGACTTTGATTATATTTATTTTTTAAATGAGATGAAATTTTTTTTATATACATTTTATTTTTTATACTTAGGGACCAATTAGAAACTAATTTTAAACTTCAAGGATCAATTAGAAATCAATTTCAAACTTCAGTGGCCAATTAGAAATCAAATTCAAAATTTAATTTAAAAACAAATCAAATTCAAACTTTGAGACTAGCAAACATGTCACTTTTGAAATCTCAAGGACCAATAAAAACTGAATTCAAATCTAAAGGATCAAAGGTGTTAGTTTTGAAAACTCATAGGCTAAATAGAAATTAAGTTCAAATTTTAGAGACCAAATATATATTTTCCACTAAAAAGAAAGCGGTTTAACTTATCCCAAAAAAAAAGTTTAAAAGAAAAAGATAGAACAAAATAGCTTATAAAAGTAGTTAGAAATTTTTACTTATTGCGAATATGATTATAGCTTAATGGTCAAGAGGTTGGTCAAACCTTAATTCCATATATGATATAGTATTATAAAAAAAAAAAAAAAGTAATAAATTTTTACTTAACTAAAAATGGAGTTTATTTTTATTAAAGTAAGAATATGGTTTAAAAGGTTGGTCAAACCCTTAATTCCATATATGATATAGTATTATAAAAAAATAAAAGTAATAAATTTTTACTTAAATAAAAATGGAGTTTATTTTTATTAAAGTAAGAATATAGTTTAAATCTTATTTTAGTTTCAAAGGTTGTTTATGCTTTATTTTGGTTTTTTAACTTTTAAAATGTCTATTTTATTTTTTTTATTATTTAAAAAAATATTTTTTTAGTTCAACAATTATAGAGGTAAGAGATCGAACCATCGACTTTTAGAATGATAATTGATATTTTATCCACTATACTATGCTCGAATTGACTTAAAAAAAAATATTTAGTCCCTAAACTTTCACAATAGCTATTTTCATCTATATACCTTAAAAAAACTAAACACTTTAATCCTTGTTATTATTTGTCACCTAAAACTTGCTCATCAATCTAATGCTAATACATCACCCAGTGCATGTGACTCTAATACACGCCCATGCTAATACATTCATAGGCATATTCAAAGCTACATTATACATTTGTTAAACAACTAATTACAAAATAAAAGGAGTGTTTTTTTTTAAAGTTAAGAATTAAAAAATAGAGAAAAATCAATTTATACTCTCTTAAGCTGTTGGGATTGTATCCATTAAAATTTCAAACTAATAATTGTATTAATTTAAACCCAATAAATTTACACTTTTTGTTAGTAATTTATAATTATTTCTACTTGATTCTATTAAAATCAATTCAAAAATCACTTAAATAAATTTATTCTTCTCTCAAAATCCTATAAAAATAGCAAGAAAAAATTTTGGTTTAAATTGATACAATTATTAATTTGGAGTTTTAATTGATACACTTTAGTTTAAAGATATATATTTTTTTTTCAAAAAAAATATATTTTAAAATTTCAAAAACAACAGAGTCAATAGTCACCAACATATGTTAATAGTGTCTTATTGGTTGAGACTTAGAATGCTTAAATTAGTCGTCATGCTGCCAATTTGTAACATATATTCAAAACAAAAATGTTATATTATTATTTTATTTTTTTTTATTTTTTTGAGTTCAACAATATAGAGGTGAGGAATTCCAACCTATGACATTTTGGTCATAAGCACATATTTTATGGTACTTGAGCTATGCTCTTGTTGGCAATATATACACACGCAAATGAGATTTGATCTTCGGGTGCGTTTACCTACCTGTAATGAATCAAACGCAATTTGATATTGTAAGTCCCACGTGATTACGATTGATGATGTTTACTTCCCACATTTCTCTCTCTTCTAACCTTGGTTATTTTTTCTTTCTCCTTCCTTCTCTCTCATTCTTCTTCCTTTTTCTTTTTTTTTTTTGGAATTTTTTCTTTCTCCTTCCTCCTCTCTCATTCTTCTTCCTTTATCTTTCTTTTTTTGAAATCTCTAGTTGATAAAAAAAAACATTAAAACCCATAATTATTTTTATGGCTTTATTAAAAATTTGCCTATCCGTTTTCTGGACTATTGTTTTATCCATGGTCTCACATTTTTAGTTGGATGAAACCCAGCAAAGAAGAATGGATTCATTTTTTATGGTTATTATCTGTGATTTTTGGCCATATTTGAATAGATATGATTTTTTTAGATCGATAAAAAAAAATTATGTGAGTTTTGGCCCGACTACGAGACTTGCATTTTATCGAGATCGATATTTTTCTAGATCATATTTTTTTATGCCTGAGTTTTGGCCAGACCATATTTTGATTTTTTCATGTGTGGGTTTTGGCCATGCCATATATTGATTTTTTCATGTGTGGGTTTTGGCCATGCCATAGATTGATCATTTTGAGATCGATAAACAATATTTTTTTATTCGATGAGATCTGACCATATTTGGATCGATATACAAACATTTGCTTAATGAAAATCTGTTATGATTTTTTGATTTTTTTATACGTTATTTTTTGTTTGATTTGTTACAAAGAAGCATTTTAGAAAATTTGAAAAATCATTTAGAAAATTTGAATAAGTAAATAAAATTGAAAAATAATATCTTAATTTTGGTAGTATAGTTACTGTATTATAATTAATTATAAATATAAAAAGACATCATGGTACTCAGTTTTATTATGTTATTTTTCAAAAAAGTAATTGAAATTGTAGCCTGATTTTAATTAAAAACTAATTTGACTATAATTTTAAGAATTGTTTTAAAAAAATGTGGAAAACATGAAAACATGGGCAATACTATTTTTAAAGATTAAGAAATGAAATAGTCATTAAATAGGCTGAAACCTAGTGTGAAAGAAAATGTATACAAAGATACTATACTCAAAGAAAATGCATATACAACATAGTTCATTTTTAAAAAAAAAAAAAAATATTGAATGTTTTATTTTATTTTGTTTGGGTGGCGAAAATATGTGAATAAATTGAAAATATATTCAGATAATTTTGTATAATGAGCTTATGAAAAAGTTACATTTTTTTTCTTTTCCTTTTAAAGCATTTACTGTTTAAGTTTACAATTGCTTTTGCTTTTTGTTTGTTGAGAGTTGGAGTTCGGTTACCTACTCTTTGTATATAATAATAAAAATAAAAATAAGAATATGAATTTTTTTAAGGAAAATATATTCTTTAATTTTAAAAGAGACATTTGTCTTTACTCTTTAGTGGGAGAAGAGATGAAAGCCTTTCAACCTACCATTATTAATTTTTGTCTTTTTGCAAAAAAAAAAAAAAAAAAAAAAAAAAAGAAAAAAAAAGAAAAAAGAAAAAGAAAAAGGAAAAAGATCACTATGGTTAAAAAAATTATTATTGGATTAAAAAAACAGATATATCATAAATCAACTATTCCACGTACAATTAGAAACCTATGGATGACATTTAACTTAAGAATGAGAAACTTTAATTTTGTACGTACGTACTACGTACATACATACATGTATTTTACATATATATATATATATATATATTTCACATAGCTAAACGTATAATATATAGTTTCATAGGAATTTTTTTGGGTATTTGTATATTACTTATTGTGTTTTAAGTTGAAAGTATTCACCAAATTATGCATAGTTCAACTAATTAAGATATTATACTTTTGACCAAAATGTTAAATGTTTAAATATTCACTCACACATCTGTTGAACTAAAAGAAGGGCCGATCGAAAAGTCATTCAAACCATAAAAACATGGTTTAAATCAAGAAAATTCATTTAAGTTTTAAAATCATAGATAGGTTTTTCAATCCAACAAAGATAACATAGATATTTAATATTTTAAAACATATCGATTGATATAACGTAATATATATTTTAAATATTTTATCATAAATCGACTTATTCAATTTTAAAGACATTATTAAATGAAGTTTTTATTGATAATTTTCAAAAAATAAAAGATAATATTACAAAATTTCAACATCGAACATGAAATTGAAGAAGATGTATATTTCATAAACTAAATCAAAGAAAACGACATATCTTAAAAAAGAAGGATGTTGAACCAATATATACTAATAACCTTCAATTTAAGGCATGTTTGGCAAATTATAATTCAACCACCAAAACCACTTAGAATTTATTTTGAAAATGACAGCTTTACCTTTTTCACCATTAATTAAATTTATGTAAAATAACCAAAACCACTTAGAATTTATTTTGAAAATGACAGCTTTACCTTTTTCACCATTAATTAAATTTATGTAAAATAAGTAGGCTGACTTTTGTTTTCATTAGCCATTGACAAAATTTGAAAAAAAAAAAAGAAAAAAAGAAGTAGGTTTAACTGTTCAACCAAATGTTTCCCATTATAAACATATTTTAAATATTATTTTACCCATTTTTTCTTTTGGACTTTTCTTAATATGAATTTAACTTTTCCCACCAAAGGAGTTTGAAATTTATTACAAAACTCCTGAAAATTTTCCCTTACAAATTTTATTTTTTCTTTTTTTTTTGGTTTCTTTTGACCAAAATTATTTTCAATAAATTAACATTCAATATTTTCTTAGATATTTGATTAAAGAAACCTTCAACGTGGTTGACATAAAGTACATGGACAGCTATTGATAATACAAGCTAGAGTTGTAAAAAAATTCAATATTTCATCTTCTTTACAATGATGGGAGGCTAAAAACAATTGAATTGGTTTGAATTTTATGTTCAAAACTAAATTAGAAACTAATGAATTAAATACAACCAATAAAATATTTAAAGTCCAAATCATAAAATTCTTCAATTGCTTTTTTACTGCTAACTTAAATATAATTTAGTGGTTAAAACATCAATAATATATTTTATAGGTTATTAGGTTAGTGTGGTTTGAATCTCCACTCCATAATTGTAATGCTAAATATATATGTATGTATGTATGTATATATATATATATATATATATATATATATATATATAGCACACACATACATATGTACCAACACGTCCAAACCCAACCTACCACAAAATCAAGTAGCTATATATAACAAACACACAAACTTAGCAATTGTATGCTCTAATCTAACTAAGTAGTTATCAAACTGACCAAAAAAAACTAACCCTCACAATAGAAAGTCTCGTTTAGTCACAAGATTGCTCATAAGTCATAACTAGTTGTAACATATATATATATATATATATATATACTATCTAATTGTGAGTCCTAATTTTACTACTTCTTCATTTTTTTTTAATTCAATCCAGATGTTAGGAGATTGAACCATTAAATTTTAGAATGATATAATATATATTCTTAAATTAGTTACTATTTATTCAACTTTGATAATAGTTCAATATAATAAAAATCAAATTTTGAAAGTTAAAATTGACTCATCCAACTAAATATAAAATAAAAATGATTTTTTTTTTGGTTAGATATGATTACAAATAGGGTGTGTGAAAAAGTTAATGTGAAAATGCGAGTTGGGTTGAAAAAAAGAAAAGAAAACAAAGATGGTGGGTTTTCCTTTTCCATATCTTCAAAAGGGTGATGCCACCATTTAAATAGTTTCCATAATTTTCCTTTTTTTTTTCTTTTTGTTCTTTTTCAAGTCCTTTTCTTCGTGGCTTTTCTTTTTTTTTCTTTTTTTTGAGAGATCCTTTTCTTTGTGGTTGTATTCAACTTTCTAGGGTTTTGCCGAGTTGAAAATTAAACACAAAAAGAAACAAGAAGACAACCCTGCTGTTTCTCGAGCAGACAGAAAAAAAGATTGTTGGAATTATGTATCAAAAAAATATTTTCTTGTTTTTTTCCTCTTATAAAATGATGAACTTTCTTAAATTATATTGGTCTCACAAATGTGATAAATGACTTCTATCAATAACATTTTCAACTTCCTACTTGATTGGTTTTTTAATTAGGTCCTTGAATATTGATTTATTTTTCATTTTAATCACGGACTTTTGATTTGGGATGTTTTAAACCTTTTTTTGTCTTTAATATTTCAAATCTTAATTTTGGTCATCGATTTTTTTGTTTAGTTATTATTGTAACGATGGTAGATATGACATATGGTAATAGAGATGTATTACATCACATTTATAATAAATTAAATATAACACTTATATGATAAAGACTAAAAGTGGAATTTAATAAAAGTTTGGGGGGTTAATATTGAAATTTTAAAAGTCAAAAACCAAGATGAAAAGAAAAGGTAAACACCAAGAACAAGCTTTGAAATATTGTTCTATTTTTAAATATCTATTCTATCTCTAGGACCAAAACACGTGATAAAATAAGATTACACTTATAACAGAAATTTCCACCAAAGGTATATATATATATATATATTTATTTATTTATTTCCTAAAACAATAGAATGATTTTAAAATGACTTTTGAGAAACGTGCTTGAAGTACGTAACCTATTTTATAGCCAACATGAACGTAGCTCAACTAACATAAAGCATGTAACCTCGACCAAGAGTTCAGAAGTTTGAATCTTCCACCCGATCACATATTATTGAACTAAAAAAAACAGTAACACATTTTATAGTTAAGAGGTTAACATGTATTGACCATGAAAATTTGAAAATAATTTTTAATTAATTATTTTTGTTATTTTTACCATTTCAAAAGTTTGGTCAAACTCTTCTAAAACTAATAATTTTTTTTTTAAAAATTCAATAATTGTTGGATAGTTGATTGCTGAGCCGACCTTTGGAATGGTAATACATATCTTATCAATCGATCTATGTCCAAGTTGACATAAATTACATTACAAATGAATTTTCTTTTCTCTCAACTCCCATGAAAGATTTTTGAATGAAATATCTAATTCTAAGAAAGATAAATAATAATAAAAATAAATATTTATTGGATCGATTTCAAATTCAATTTTTTTTAGTTTAGCAATAAATAGGAGTAGAGAGATTCGAATTTCTAGCCTCTTGGCTGGGAGTATATGACTTAATCAGTTGAGTTATACTTAAAGAAATAAATGAATTGAATACACAAGTGAGTCTATGTTTGACACTTAGAAAAGCCCAATTTTGAACTGAACAAAAAGACAAGCCAAACTTTTAGTGGGTTGGCCCACTGGGCTTTGGTGGATAAACAGAGAAAAGGCCCAAGGCCCAAGGTCACCGTGAGAAAGGGCCCAAATTCTCACGGTGAACTCACCAACCTCAAGCCCAGTAGGCCTCTTGCAACTTCCAAGCCAATCTTTACCCATACATATTTGTGGTTGCTGATTTTTTGTTCGGAGCTTGCTTGAAGTTGCTCCATTAGTACTTTTTGGAAATTCAAAAAAAAAAAAAAAAAAAAGAAATATAGGGACGAATGAGAAAGATTCGAGAAGAATTGGGCACCAGTGTGATGTTTGCCAATGAGAAAGTCTCATGTATTTCAACAATGATCTCGAGATTTTTTTATTTATAAAATAGGAGTAAGCATAAATTCGTTGTTGTGATAGACCTAGCTTGACTACTCTATTTTTGTTATGATACCTAATCTATTACAACAAAGATCTAATCTCCGAAGAACCAGTTCCACTAGTTCACTAGTTAGCTCAAGGTGAATGAACTTGAAGTAGGTCTTCCTCCAGATCTATTTGAAGACCTAGTCGAGCCACTATATTGATGGAGTCTTACGTAGCTAGGCAGGTAGGTTACACCATATTGAGATGAAATTTCTTACTTAGACCGATGTGCTCACCATAACTTACTCTAGTGAGCAAACTAGTTATGCTTGTCTCCCCTTATTTGGCAAGTTAAGTATATGTTGGTCTTGGGTTTTACTTTGCTATAACAATAATGATTTGTTTGTGTGACCTTACTTACCAACTAGTACCATGTGAACCTCTAGTTATCTCATTATCATTATTATAGTAAATGAGTATGAATGGTTTTTTTTTTTTTTGTTTTACTTAAAATGCTCCATTTACCATTTTTTTTTAAAAATGTTGTCATACTTTATTAGGGAAAAAAAAAAAAGAAAAAGGGTAGGAAAAAAAATTGATTTTTACCATTAAACTTTCACTTTGATCAAATTACACTTGAAACTTGGATAAATGTTGCAATCTTTACCTTAAACTTAGAAAAGTATTGTAAGCTCTACCTTAAACTTGAATAAATTATGCAATGTTTACCTTTTTGATAGTTTTTTCATTTGAATAATTGTTTTAAAAAATATTTCTACGTGAGTTCAATAAATAATGTTGGGTACAAAATTGATAGTATTTTAGAGAAAATTGATATTAGAATTGACTTCTTTTTTTTTTTTTTTTAAATTTCATTTTGGAAAAGTTATTCACGGATCGATTTTATGCACATAAACAAACTTAATTTCATACCAAACTTGTTTTTTTTTTTCAATTAAAATAAGTTAGTTTTTAGACATTTTTACATTTTTTTTTAAAAATAGTGGGTGAATAAGTATATGGTATAATATGATGAAATTAAAAGTTTAAGGTGAAAATGGATACATGGAAGTTTAAGGTGAGATATTAATGTATACCTCATCTAAAATTGAAGATAATAAATAGGAAAATTTTAAATAATAACCCTAACCAAAAAAAAAAAAAATCTCAATGATAATCCTAACTAAAAAGCTAACCCATTGACCAAATCTATCTTCAAAAAAAGATTGAATCTGTCTAATTCAACAAATACAACTAGAAACAAATGTTTAATTAAATTAACATTTAAACCCAATACTCCAATATATTTGTAATATTTTATATTAAAAAATATATATTTACAAATTCTTTTAGAAACTACACAACCCAATCCAAAAAAAAAAAAAAAAAAAGCTAACAACCCAATCAAATTTCCCATCAGAAAAAAAGGAAAAAACAAAAAGTAAACCCTTAAATTTTTAGAATTCTTAGGTAGGAGAAGTCACAAATTATGAATATGTATATGATTGGTTATTTGTTTGTCCCACATAAAACTTAGTTTTAAGTATTTAGATATTGTTAATTTGAACATAACTTAATAGATAAGACACATTACTTTTCAAGGTACGATCACCACACTCGCATATATTTTCATTTTTTTAATTTCACAATGGTATTGGTGGAGATTGAAACATCGACTTTTTAGATGGTAATAGATGTCTTATCTATTGAGATAGATTCAGACTCCTCGAATTTTTTGAACTTCAAAAAGAAAAAAAAAACTCATATTCTCTCTACCTCTATAATGCACCAATATTCTAAAAAAAAATACTCAATAAATGTGGTCCTCTTAATTTTACATTTATTATCACTATACAAATCCTTTTAAAAACTATATGGAACATTAATTGACAAAAAAAAAAAAAAGACGTTTTGATAAATTATGAAAAAGAAAAAAAAAACCCATTATTATTAAATCAAAAAAATTTGAATGAACAAAAGTATTTTTAGCATCTAGTTTCAAAAAAAAAAAAAAAAATTCATTTTTAGTATAAACATTAATAAAGTAAATAGCAAAATATCAAAGGGAAAAAAAAATAGCCGGAAAATTTTCCTTATCAATGCAATTAATAACAGTTTGAGGATGAAGAACGAACCCCCCGCCATAACGTATTCCTCATTTTCCTCCATAACTTTCGTATTTTGCGATTCCTAATTTACCCTTCTCCTTCATCCAATATTCTCGGTTACTTCTTGGTTTTCTCTCGCATCAATGTCCTCTTAATTGGGACTGGTTAGTTCTAAACCTTTCTTCTTTTCATAATCTTTTTTGGGCATTTATGAATTTTTCCCCCCCTATTATTGCCTTCATTCATCTTTCTTTCCCTCTATCTCTAAAGTATGTACTTTCTTTCTTTCTTTTTTTTTTTTTCCCTCTTATGCGTTTATAATTTTTCTTTTTTAAAACTGTTTATTCTGTCATTTCATCATCTGGGTTGTTTGCATTTGCATTTCCATATTCTTATTTCAATAATACACATTTGGAAGACGGATTTAGTAATCAAAATAATGGACACTAGTATTTGCATCACTATTGTGTTTTGTAATTCCATTAATTTCTACTTTCTTTCTGCTCTGATTTGTGATTTTCAATGTGGGGTTTCTTTATTTTAATGAATGGAGGGTGCATTGGGCATAACCCCACCTTCGAACCCAAAATCCAGATGAAACATCTACTTATTCATAATAGCATCTCTTTTGGCTTTTTCTTTCTTTTGAATCTTTTTGTTTTTGGGGTTGTTTGAAAAATCTGCAACTTTTAAAATCTGATATAGTGTCAGATAATGGGGAAATAGGGAGAGGAAGAAGAAGAAGGAAAAGCACTTTTTGGCTTTGTCAATATAGAGGAGACAATTGTTTAATACCCATTAGATATCTTTGGAATGTCAGGGAAAGGCCAATAGCTCTGTACTAGGCCTGAAACTTTCCCAGTGAGAGAGATTTATTGCAATGGCCTAAAAGGGGAGGCTCTTCTCTTCACCTCTCTTTCTAGCCTCTGTAGGAAAAAGGTCTGGCTTCTGGGTAGTTCTTTGGGTTCAGCCCCTTGGTTCTCTGAGAGAAATTCATGGCTGTGACAGCTTTGCTGTACCATTTGCTTTTTTGGGTCTTTGAATCTATACCTTATTACTGGGAGTTATTTCATCTGTTCAGGTAGTTGTGGTGTTTCTTGTTATCTCAGTTCTGAACTTCTAATTTGCATGATGGTGATTTGAAGGGGGGTGGGGGGTTCGGTGGGGTTATTTATCTCTATGAAGTCTCTGTTGTTTTTGGGCCATTTATGAATCTTTGCATGCAGTGTAGTTGATTCAATCTTCTATTGTTGTTTTGTATCCTTGAGATTTTATATAACTCAGTGACGATGCTTGTATGCTATATAAAAGGAATTGTGGAAAGATTATCTTGCTGACTGGAGGAGAAGAATCAAGGGAGAGGGCTTTCTGGTTTTCCAAGACAAATTTGTCTATAAAGGTCTCTCTCTGCTTTTCTCTATTATTTTGCCTCCCGGTTATGTGTTCTCTGTGACTTGTGAGCTGCCTTTTGTATTTCCATAAGGCCCAGCTTTATGTTGGTAGATTTCAACAGCTAACCACATTTCTAATTCTAAGGAAACTCGGTAGTGTACGGTTTAATGGTTTAAGAATAGTCTTACAAGTTTATAACACCCATATTCTCTGGGCATTCTCCAAGCCAAAACACCAATACTACCACATTCTGCAGCTTCCATCGCCCAATGAAAGTTACATCCTCTTTTGATCTGCAGGAAGCCTAAGTCTGCATCGTGTACTCCTTCGACATTTTATACTCTCCAGCAATCATCCTCAATAGTTTCTTTCTTCAATAGAGCAATTTTTCTAGAGGAATCAAGCTCAACGGCTTGAGGACAGATTCTAGCTTCAATCGTCCACTTGTAGACCCTTTTGGATTGCTTATAACCTCGGCTACATCAATTTCTTGGATGTAAGGTACCACTTTTGCAAAGGTATAATGGCATCTCCTTCAGCATTCTTGATAATTGCTCCTACTCTAATCTTTTTAGGGCTAGACTGAATAGAAGTATTTTTATTTGAAATGTATACACTGATAGTTCTCCATCCATCTGGTATGTCATTGTTGCATCTGTTCATTTTGTTAGTCTCTGACATTCATTATAAAGATAGATAGGGGCAAAATATTGTGTAATACACTTAGGTTTCTGCCCTTAAGAATGAGCACAATTACTGTCTGGTATAAAGCTTTTGGGGATTTCTTGTTGTTTAAAACCTTTAGACAGCAATGGTTCACAGCTTTCCCCACAAAATGCCATTACTCTTGAAAAAACAAAGCCAGCAACCCATCAGGGCCGGGGGCTTTGGGGTAGATTCGTCCAGTTACAAGCCACTGAAACCTCATCTGCAGTGTAGGTAGTTACAAAAGCCTCATACATTTCATCACTTTCACATGGCTTGGGACCTCTTAGAAAGGTTAGAACTCAAACACTGCTACCTTACCCATTACAAGAAAAAAGACTATTGAAATAATCAGATACAAGTATAACACTCTCCATTTGAACCTCCACCTAACATCATCATGATTTGAAAGGCCTCTCATTTTTGTTTTGTTCTTCCTTCAAGTGACTTTCCTGTAAAACCATCTTGTGTTTCTATCCTCCCACCACAACCAATCTGTTCTAGACTAGACCTTGCTTCTAGAAAATTTCCTAATTAAATTTTCTGAATTGTTCTTCTGCCTTTCTTACCTCCCTATTAGATTCAACTGATCTTTGCAAGTCGCTTCCTTAATTTTCCCTTACATAGCCTTCTCTCTTGTTTTTCCCCTGGCTTTCTGACCTCTTAATACATCACCAGACTTTCTTCATGGCTGTGACAGCTATGCCGTACCATTTTCTTTTTTGGATCTTTGAATCTCGACCTTATTGCTGGTAGTTATTTCATCTGCTGAGGTAGTTGTGGTGTCTCTTAGTATCATAGTTCTGAACTTCCTATTTTCATAATGATTCTGAAAGGGGTGGGGGTGGGGGTGGGGGGGTTATTTTGTCTATGTGAACTTCTGTTGTTTTGTCCATTTATGGCTACTCTTTGCATGCAATGCAGCTGGTTCAACCTTTTGTTGCTGTTTTGTTTTCTTCAAATTTTGTATAACACAGTGACGGATGTGCTTGAACAGTTAATCGGTTGATGGTAGAAGAGGAAAGAACTGAGGCAGGAAGGAGTTGACCATGGCATCGACTTCTTTTGCTGGCGGGAAGCAACTGCCAGTGATTGAAGCTTCTTCTAACTGTGTTCCATACCCACCACCGCAAACAACCTATGAGGATATCGTAGCTAATCCCAAGATCTTTATGGCATCCTTGGAAAAGCTCCATTCTATCATGGGAACCAAGTTCATGTATTTTTCTTTAAACATCTCCTCCTTTACCTGTGGAGTAGACATTGTCATTCATTTAATCGAAGTTGCTCAAGTCTTGTTTAAGTAGAGATAAAAATTCTTTGTAAATCAATATTAGAAAAGCCTGATGCTGCCTTGTATTCCTGGTCTTAACGTGGAAGTAAAAGCTGATTTTGCTTGTTTGAAAGATGTATCTGTATTTATAATGTTTCCTTTTAGAAGCAACTATCTGTTCTCCATTTTGGTGGTTTTGCAATTAGATTCTGTTTTTCACTTTTACCTCCCGAAAACGCAGGATCCCCATTATTGGTGGGAAAGAACTAGACCTGCATCGGCTTTTTGTGGAGGTCACTTCTCGTGGTGGCATTGAGAAGGTAAAATAGACTTTCTATGAATCTTGTGATCAATATTTTCAAATCTGAAACTTGATGATGGACCTAGGAGTTGAAACTTGTTCTTTGTATCTTTAGAGGGCAAATATAAGGTGGTTATTTGAGCCTATTTCCAGCTTTTTCATTCACATGCATGATTTTGATTGTTAAATATTGCTGCACTTGCACAGATGATTAGAAGGCTGAGGTCTTTTACTCTCAGTACACGATTTGATGCTATAATCGTTACTGAATGATGCTGTTCCGAGTTTGTTTATCAGTTTCTTGGCCAGTATTGGATTTGATTTCTTTATTGAAAAAAAGACATGGGTTCTAAAAGCATGATAAATATTCTCACCTAATGAGTTATAGGCTTTTGGGTTGATTATGTTATCAGAGCAAATCTCAGGGTCTTGCCAGGATCGTCACTGCAGCAATAGCGCTTTCCATGCTGCAAGAAAATGTCATACTTTCTTTTTCCAAACAGGAGTGAATGTCATATATAGTTCCTTTAGTTATGATTTGGACCTCATTTACTTCTCCACGGTCAATAGATAAAAGTTGAATCGTTCTAGTTAACATTTGAAAGCACATTATTTGTAACAATCTGAATTTTACAGGTGATAAGAGAGAGAAGATGGAAAGAAGTAACTTCAGTTTTCAACTTTCCTTCGACAGCCACCAATGCGTCTTTTGTGCTGAGGAAGTATTATCTTTCATTGCTTCATCATTTTGAACAGATTTACTTCTTTAAAGCTGTGGGGTGGACACCAATAATTTCTGGTAAGTGTTAGTAGAATACCCTCTTTGTTTCCTGAAGAAAATGCCATATTCTGCTATTGATTTTCTAACATAACAATCTTTCAGATTCCTCTCCATGCCCAAGTGCAGCTACAATTCCTACGCATGGGATGACCTCTATGTTGCCGCCTTCAGATAATCAGGCAGCGTCCCAGCAGCCACGGACTACTGCAACAGAACTTCCAGCAGGTGTATTCTACGGTCCTTTAGAAATATGCACAGAAAATGAGTCAGGGAACAAGATATTTGTGTGCTTCAATGCCTTCTTTACGAGTTCATGTGATATGCCATATAAATACTGCAATTTTTTTCTGTGCTTGCTTTGTATTTCATAGTCGGCAACACTTGGTTTCTCTTGTTGAATACTAAAGTTGTGACTGCGTCTGATTCATAATTGGATAATTCTTTTCAACTTACAGTTGCTCCGAGTTCGGCATCACCAGCAGGAGGGTTTCCAGTGATTGGAGTCATTGACGGAAAATTTGATAGTGGATATCTCGTTACTGTTACTGTAGGAACGGAGAAGCTAAAAGGTGTGCTTTATCAGGCTCCTTCAGAGCAACCTGCTCAGCAACCAGTGTTGCAACCTGGTGGTGTTTTTGCCAAAGATGGTGCTACCTCCACCGCACCAAATGCTCATCGCCGTCGCCGTCGGAAGAAATCTGAGATAAAGCGAAGGGATCCTGCTCATCCAAAGCCGAACAGAAGCGGCTACAACTTCTTCTTTGCTGAGCAGCATGCTAGACTCAAACCATTATACCCAGGGAAGGACAGGGAGATAAGCAGAATGATTGGTGAGCTTTGGAACAAACTTAAAGAGTCTGAAAGAACAGTAAGGATTGCAATACTCTTTATCTTATACTTTAAGAATTGGTCACATCTTCGGTAGTAGCCAGTGTCGATAATCTTTCTTTACTTGCAGGTTTATCAGGAGAAAGCTATGAAAGATAAAGAAAGATACAGAATCGAGATGGAGGATTACAGAGAGAAGCTGAGGACAGGCCAAGTCATCAGTGATGCAGTGCCATTACAGCAGCGTCTTCCCGAGCCAGACCTGAATATGGTCTATGCTGACAAAAATGAAGAGACCGAGGGTGGCGACTCTCCTCAGACACCAGAAAATGATACAAGCTATGTTGAAGGCGACTCCGGAGAGTATAAAACCGAAGAGAAGGAGGAAGAAGAAGAAGAGGAAGAGGAGGATTCAGAAGAAGATGCATCTCCACAAGGAGTTGGCAATATGGATGTTAACATTTTGGTTGAGGAGGAGCGCTGTGAGACGAGAACAGCCGAAGAGGACGTTAGAAAAGAGAGTAGCACGGTCGGTGACAATAAGGAAGTTTTTGCCGGGGATTCGGTAATGGTGGAGGCAAAGGAAGAACCAGAACCAACGACAGCGATTAGAGAAGATTAAGATGTTACATTGCTCAGTTATAGCAGTGCTTTTTTTTTTTTTCCTTTTCTTTTTCCTTGTCTCTAGCTTACAACCATTCCTTTCTTCTATTCTAACCTTCCATTACTTTAGCTAATACTTGTAAAGGTTTCTGACTGCTGTTGAGATATTCTTATCAGGGAAAAGTTTTGGATCTTTCCATCAGTTTTGTTTTGGGAAGAAATTTTGTTTCCTTTTGTTGAACATTTCAACTGGATTCTTCATTCCCTGGTTTGTTTACAAGTTAAGCTGGCTATCAGTTTTCACTACTATGCCAACTTTTTTTTAGTTTGAATCTGTCTGTAAGTCATTGTTGCAAAGCTCTCTCTCTCTCTCTCTCTCTCTCTCTCTCTCTATATATATATATATATATATTAGAGTACAGAAATGATAACTGTATCAACTTTATTTATTTATTTATTATTATTATTATTTGAAAACAACCGTATCAACTTTATTGAGAAAATGGAAATGGAAATATAGTTTAGTTATCCTAATCCACAAGGTTATAAACTGGATTCACAGATTCCTTTTAAAGGAACTGGTTAATGAGATATTTTTTAGGCTTTGTTTTAAGTTTTAACTGTTGTGAACTGTACTGGTAGAAAAATCCAAGTACATTAGTCTTTGTTAAATTTTAATTTTAGGTTAAATTATAGAAAATATCCTGAACTTTTAAAAGTTTCATTGATGCCTTTAAACTTAAAAAAAAAAGGTTCAAAAATATCTTTACCATTAGTTTTGAATGGAAACCATTAATACTTTGTTTTAAAAATACCCCTAAACTTTCAAAAGTTTCATTAATATCATTAAATTTTCAAAAAAAGTTTAAAAATACCCTTACCGTTAATATATAGACAAAAATCGTTAATACCTCATTTTAAAAATACCACTGACTTTCAAAAGTTGCATTAATACCCTTGACCTTTAAATTTTTTTTTTAAAAAATGTCCTTACCGCATAAATCATTAGTACCTCTCATTTTAAAAATATCCATGAACTTTCAAAAGTTGCATTATATATCCTTAACCTCTAAAAAAAGTTAAAAAATGCCCTTACCATTAGTATATGGACGAAAACCGTTTATTTAGACCCCATTACCTCCATATTTTGATTTGCTTCAATCTATGACCCAACACTTCTCTATTTTTCCTCTTTTTTCCCCCTTTCTTTTCCAATTCCCTCTTACTCTCTTCTTCCATTTTTCAATCTCTAAAACTTCTCTCATTTATCTTATATTCTTAAATATTAGAACTTTAAATAAACAAGAGGAGCTCTCTTTCATTTCTAAGCATACCCAAACATAAATATAAGAAATTTCAACACCCAAATAATCAACGTCTTAAAAATTATCTTCAGTTAGAAACGAACCAATTTGAAAATAACTCATATAGATACCCTCATTTTTTTTTCTTCATACAGATACTCTCATTTTTCCTCCTTTGTCCAATTCTCAATCATAGAGAACCTTCTTAACTGACCACAATAAATAGACTAATTTGAATTGCAAAAATGATTAATAAAATCTTCATCCGCTACAAATTTGGTAATGTATATGTTTTCTTTCTTTTCCTTCCCACTAGATGTCCTCAAAATTATGACCCAAATTCTCAACATGTCTCTTTTTTTTTGTATATTAAACCCAAACGTATGAACTCAAATTACTAACATACAACATTGTTAAAACATTTAAATCCTATGGTCCTTTGGTGCTTCCATTATTCTAATTTCTTCTTACTATAGTCTATATACCTTGATTGAAGGAGGGTAGTTTGGGAGAAGAGAGTCAAGAAGGTATTGAAAAAGAAAGGGAAAAAAAAGAGAAAAAAATATAGAAGTGTTAGGCCATAGATTGAAGCAAATCAAGAGAGAATAAATGGAAGATGGAGGTAATGGGGTGTAGATAAATGTTTTTCGTTTATATACTAACGGTAAAGACATTTTTTAACCCTTTTTTTAAAGATTAAGGGTATTAATACAACTGTTGAAAATTCAAGGGTATTTTAAAACGATGGACTAACGATTTCTGTCCATATACTAACGGTAAGGGTATTTTTGAACTTTTTTTTTGAAAGTTCAAGGGTATTAATGAAACTTTTGAAAGTTCATGGGTATTTTTGAAACAAAGTACTAACGGTTTTCATCCAAAACTAATTGTAGGGGTATTTTTGAATTTTTTTGAAAGTTTAAGGGTATTAATGGAACTTTTGAAAGTTCGTGGGTATTTTTGAAACAAAGTACAAAGTTTAAGGTTATTTTCTATAATTTAGCCTTAATTTTAAAACATGAAAAAGCAAATTATGATATTTGGTAAGTTAATATTAAATTGTTACAATTTAGCTGTAAGGACTAAAATAGATGTAATATTAAAATGTGCACAACTTTGTTTTTCTTTTTTTTTTTTCTTTTTGATAATTTCTATTTTTTTTTAAAGATAATTACTTATACTGTTATATGGTTTCATTGTAAAATTATATTCTCTTAATTATTTGTTAAAATAGGAGTAAACCCAATTGTTATAACAAGTTGTATAAAAAAAATGATAAATTTTAAGTTTTTCTATGAACTTTCATGTTTGTCTCTAATAGGTCCCTAAATTTTTAATTTTGTGTTGATTAGGTCAATAAAGATTAAAAATGTCAACTAGGTTCCTAAGGTATCTTTTGATAAACATTTGAGTCTTGTTTGATAACTATTTGAGTTTTGGTTTTTGGTTTTTGATAATTGTGTTTGTTTTCTCACTATTTCTCTACAATATTTTCATATTTCTTAAGAAAATATTTAAATTTTTTTGCCAAATTCCAAAAACAAGTTTTTAAAAACTACATTTTTTTTAGTTTTCAAAACTTGGCTTGGAGTTTGAAAATATTTGTAAAACGTAGATAACAAAACAAAGAAACTTAGCCTTGACCTATAGCCATTTCTTCATGTTGATCAGACTTTGCAAGCCTGATGTTGATCGGGTGAACTTTGGGTGAAGAAAAGTAAATAAATATGTTCAACCCTATTGCAAGTGCACACTGCGATGCAAGTAATAAACAAGAGTATTCTTGAGTATCGATCCCACAGGGAACGATGTAACAAAATATTACAGAGCAAAATGTAAGGAGAATTGCAATTTGAAAACTAAATATTGCAAAAACAAGGTTGGGAGGGTGTGTTTGGTAAAAACAAAATAATTGCAAAATCTAATTGCAAGTTAAAGTGACAAACACGTTAAGTAAGGAAAACAAATATTGCAGAACTGAATTGCATAATCAAAACAAAACGAACTTGGTAAAAAATGGTAATTTGAACAAAAACTGATCCCAGCAGAATATTAACCAACTAATGAGAATTGCAAGGGAAATTTCTTAGAGAAATGATGGCTCAAGAATGTCATTGCTCTAAGTTGTGATTGCAAACCAAAATTGCAATTCCAACCTATTCTACACACAATTGTAAACCAAAATTGCTACTCCTATTCATCTTGAGATTAGGTTTTAGGAGACTAAGTGAGTGACTTATATGTCTATAGTCTCTCTATCTTAGATAGTCTGGCTCAACAATTTTATGGGTTTTGGAGTCTTTAATCCCTATGTCTAGGATAAATAATTGGCTTATGTCTAAGCTCTTTTCTCCTTCACTTGTGCGAAATCAGCTTATCACTAACCCCGTCGGTATTAGATCTAAGCTCAAGTTGCTACCCTAGTTGATCAATTTAGGATCTCAACGGAATTTTGTTTAACACAAACAAACAATTGAAATGTAGGCTTGAGTTTGTTGGGTTTTGTGTCCTAAAACTCGTGGTTTTGTAAACTGAATGTATATTCTATTTTACTATAAAGATGTTATTGAGGTTTATTCAGTAAATGTGTTATTGAATAAAGTGAATTGTGTATTCTATAACCCAAATCTAATGAACAAAGAACCCTTGGCTATAGTATGTATACTTGAACTTTATGTATGACATAAAAGTGGATCAAGTTCGAGTAATAGCCAAAATGGTCTATAGTATAGGGATAAGGCTGGGTACCTTATTCTGGGGACACTATGGACGCGGTCCACTTTGTATAGTACTAACGATGTGATCCTGAATCGTTCATGTGGAGACATGCGAGTGGGGGCATCCTATGCAATGAGTTTGCATAAGACCGAACCACGAAATAGTCACTTAGACTTTATAACTCCGTTTACTGTCTTAACTGACTATATTCATACGATGACCTAGGTAACTCGATCTTAATCCTGAGCGTGCTATGAACTCCTGTTTATTCGGGATTATCCTTAGATTTTCATGGGTGAGAGTGGCCCGAGATCGCCGACTCAATAAGCCTCCCATTTTGGGGATAAGACCAGATAGATAGTTGGGAACATAGTCATGCGAGATGGAATTCACTCCTACCTGCTTTAAGGATTAGTAGAGAGGTTGTTCCCTTAAGTGCTGACTCCGGGTCTTGAACAATGGGCCCACCCTCTCATTGGCCCGAGAGGGATTCAGTTTGTTGGTTAGACCACAAACCAATTATTCATTAGAGGATCAGTGGGACTTAAGGAACAAGAAGTAATTACAGGGGTAAAAACGGTTTATTTGACCCAGCTGTAATTACGAACGACCTGTGAAGGATCGACTTACTAATCATGGTTATATCGAGTGGACAGAAATATATATACAGTCATGAGAGTGCAGCCACTGGGCTTTAGTGGAGTGTCCCTGTGGTTAACGAATGTTGATTAGCTAGGCTAAAGAGTTTGGCAGGTTAATCTCGTATCGTTGGAGCTCATGATCTGTAGGTCCATTAGGTCCCCTTACTAGCTCAGACTAAGCCTTGGAATAATTTGAGAGAAAAGAATTTGAATTGTTCAAATTCGATTTTGGGAGTAAACGTTAATTATATGCGATATACTTAACGTACTATAATTTAATTATGAATTAAAATCACAAGGAAGAGAGAGGAACATATTTAAATGTGATTTAAATATTTGTTCGGTTTAATATGTGAATAGGGATTCATGTACAAACGATTGGTCATAAAAGAGAGGGATTGGTCTAATTATTTAATTAATATTTGATATTAAATTAAATAATTAAATGGTCTAATTAATTAATCAAGTTTTTTTTTTAAAATTAATTTTGATTTAATTGAAACTTGACTAATCCTATCCAACCAAGTGTTGTCTTCCATAAGAAGCCAAATGTTGTCTTCCATAGGAAGCCAAGTGTTGTCTTTCATAGGCCAAATGTTGTCTTCCATAGAAAGCCTAATGAAGTTTGATTAGTGCCTATAAATGGAATGAAACACAAAAGGATTAAATGAATTTCTTTGATAGTTTTTTTTTAAAAACTGTCTTGAGCTCTCTTCCTTCTCTCTAAAAATTCTCTTAACAAAGGATCCCACAATCCATTCCAAGGGCTGAGAATAGTAGGGAAGACTCTAGTGGTGGTCCAAGTAGTGTTGGTGATCCAAGATTTGCAAAGAATTTGGAGAAATTGAGCTACAAAGGTATGTGTTCATACTTTCTGGTTTTTTCCAGTTTTTTCCAGTTTTGAGCATGTTTTTGTTTGGTTAAATTGATGTACTTTGAGTGCTCGAGATCCGAAATTGCTTCCGCTTTCTTAATATTAACTCTTTCAGAGTTTTTGTTGAAATTTTGGCTACAATTACTTCTTAGGGAATTTACATCCTTAAACCCCCTAAGAAGTTTAGCTCATATTAAAAGTAAAAATCCCACAACAAACTCTAGAAATGAATTCCATACTAGAAGAATAAATTAAAATGCTAATTGCAACCAAAAACTATGAAATATGAATTTGCTTGTTGACCAACATATTTTAGTACGTAAAGAAAACAAGACAATAAATTACAAATACTCAATTATCAACTCCTTGAACAACACCCATAGTTACTGAAATTTCTAGCACAAATGAATTCGAGTCTTCAATCTAAAAACAAGGAATTTAGCAACAATACAAAAGAGAATTGACATGAATTAAACGACTACAACTTAACTCAATTAAACAGAATTCGAACCTAACAAAAATAGGGAATACATCACTGATCTTTACAAATGCCTTCCTTCTACCTAATCGATTCAACTACCCATATTTCTAGGAAGAGAATGAATCGTTACAATCCAAGTTTTTCATTGGGTTGGACTGGAAAAACCAAGAAAGAACCGAATACAAACTGCAACAACTCTTTGATACATAAAGAAATTAAAAAAAAAAACAGAGGAAGAAATAAAAACGAAAACCCATGGCCTTTTGATTCGAAACTCCAAGAAAATGCCTCCAAGAAAAACGATCATTCTCTCCTCATATTCTTCTCCTTTTGTAGGCCTTTGTTAGGGTTGAATATTGCCCAAAAATCGTACTCAAGAACCTCCAAATAATGCAGCAAATAAAGATTTTCCTTATCTGGTTCTATGAAGATTCTTTCCTTTTTTTATTTTTTTTTTGCTGCTCAAGAATTGCAACTTCATCTTGCAATTTCGGTTCTACAATTTTCACGATTCTTGCACAAAAGAAACTCTTCTTAGTTTATCTTTCTCTTTTCCTCTTTCTTTCACATGCACTTCTCACAAGTTATTGATCTTTTTCAAGCATTTTATCAAATTTTTCCTATAATTTCTAAATCAAAACAAGCATATTTTAAGCTTATGAACATTAAATAAGCCTTAATTCTAAGGCTTATCAGATGTCGCTTTATTATCCCGTGCAATCATCGCTTCTTTGTCACCTGGTCGGCCTCGACCATCAGATTTTGAAATGACCTACACTACAAATTTTAGTATGCAGGCGTTACTCGCCAAACTTTTTACCATGGGCTAACGAGGTATGTGGTTTCCTCCAAAGTATGTGGTTTCCTCCAAGGATCAGCTTCTTAGTTGGTCTTTGGGCATGAGATTTAGATTCTCCCGTACCCTCAACCAACTTTGTGTTGGGATTTATGCCATAAAGCCTCGTAATTAATTATTTATTTAATAATTAATAATAATTTTGATTATTTTATTTGTAATATAATATTATCCATTATATGAAAAATCCAAGGTTATTAGTATAATATTGAACAGTATGTGGTTGACATACAAGAGGATCGTGTTCAAGAAATAACCTAAAGAGTCATAGTATATGGATAAGGTTTGGTGCCTTATCCTGGTAATACTATTTATACGACCCACTTTGTAATAGTTACAAATAATTTGATCCAAATCGTTCATGTGGAGACATGCGCGTGAGGGTATCTAATACAATGAGTTTGTGTAAGATTGGACCACGAATTATTTGATCTCTCTTTATAAATCCGTTAATTGAGAAGATTAATATTTCATCAAGATGATCGCGACTTGATTTTAATCCTGAGTGAGTTATGAACCCCTGCCTGTGAGGGCTTGTCCTTTGATTTACATGGGTGAGAGTGACTTTTATAGTCGATTCAATATGCCTACCATTTTGGGGACTTGACCAAATAGGGAGCTGAGAATATAATCTCACAAGATGAAATTCACTCATTTCCATATAGGGTAAGTAGATGAGTAGTTTCCTTAAGTGCTGATTTCGAGACTTGAACAATAGGGCCCCACCCTCTTATTGGCCCGAGAGGGACTTAGTTTATAATTAGATTATAAACAGATTGTTCATTAGAGAATCAGTGGTACTTAAGGTGCAAGATGTAATTATAGGGGTAAAACGGACTTTTGACTCAGCTGTAGTTACGAACAACTCGTGAAGGATCAACTTACATGTAATGATTATATCTATGGACACAACTTGTCCTACAGTGCATAAGAGTGCAGCTCTAGGTCTATAGTGGAGTGATCTATAGTTAATGAATGAAAATTAATTAATTAAAGAGTTTAATTAATTAATTCTGTATCATTGGAGCTTATAATCTGTAGATCCATAAGGTCTCATTGCTAGCTCATAGTAACACTAAAAGATCAATTTAGTTGAAAGAAAATTTTGAAATGTTCAAATTAATATTAATTTGAAGTGTTCAAATTAATATTTAATATATTAGATATATTAAATATAAAAGAGAAAAATATATTTATTGTATTTGATATATTAAATATTAAAATTTGAAATGTTTAAATTTAATATTTAATTTGAAGTGTTCAAATTAAAATTTAATACATTAGATATATTAAATATAAAAGAGGAAAATATATTTATTGTATTTGACACATTAAATATTAAAATAATTAATGTATATTTGATATATTAAATAAAATATATTTATAGATTTTGAATAAGATTCAAATAAATAAATACCATAGGACATTTTAAAGAGATTCAAATAAATATAAGATATATTTTAATATATTAAATATTAAAATATAATATTTTAATTATGGCAAAGATTTTCTTTTGGTCTCTATAAATAGGACCCTTGGGTTGAGCCATTAAACACAACATACATCTTGAATTAGAGAATTCTCTCTAGATCTCTTCCTCTTTAATCCCTTGTGGATTTTCTTTCAAGCCTTGGTCATATGTTCGAGTCATAGCTAGGAAGACTTTGTGGAAGAGATAAAGATCCGCCAGAAGAATCTCCAAAATTTCAAGGTATGTTATGCTTAACCATAGTATTATTATTTAATTCTAAATAAACTCAAACCGATTCCTACGCTTCCACTTGGGTTTAATTAGATTATTCCCTTCACTTTGTTTTTCCTTTTCTCGGGTCTCGAACCAAAGGTGGTTCTTTTTCTTTCTTTTCTTCCTTTTGAAGGTCCTACTTGTCGAACTTTTCCAATATCTTCAACAGGTGCTTTCCATGTTGTCGACTTTCTTCTTTAGCTCGACCATGTCCTCTTCTAGTTAGCCTATGTCAGTATGAGGCCGAGGAGGAGTGACCTCTCTTGTTCGTCGTGGGTGACAATCCTGATCTGAATCGTCTCCATTTGTGTTCTAGTGCTTGTTTCCCAACATTCTACTCATCTTTTCATGGGATTGACCTCAAACAATATGGTTTTCCAAGCAAGCTTTGTCGTTTCCTACAGATGGCGCCAACTGTTGTTGCTAAATTTTAGACAGGAGAAATCTCACATGACTGACACGTGACAACGACGGTGAATTTGTATTCTTGGGGGAAGAACGCTGCCTACAAGACAAGAAAAACTTGGACATATGTGTGGTGTAGGGCACACAAGCTCCGATGCTTAAGTCAGAGAGGGTTTAGAGAGAATGGGGAGTTCTAGGAGAGTTTAGACCGCTGGAATGAGCTTACCTTACTTTCCCCTCAAGAGAGAGCTTAAATACCTTCATTCCTAAAGTTTTTGTAGGTTTTTGTCTTCAATTGGGAACGAAAGGACCAAATGGGGCTGGACCAGGGGTACACGGCCCATGAGGGACCAAGGCAAAGCTCAAAGAAGGGCCTTGCCATGTGGTCGGCCTCGGTCTCAACATAGGCCGACCACGGGCTTGGGCTCGGCCCAAGCCCGTTTCTTCGTCCTCTCACTTCGTAGGTTGGTCCTGCGTTAGTTTCGGTTCATTTTGACTTCGTATTGGGCTTCTTTCCTCATTTGATCCTTTATTGTAGTCTTTTAGCCAGCTCATTCTTGTTGGTCCAATTTCACCCATAACAAAAACAAAAAACCAAATGATATGATAATAAGACCTTAAACTTTCAATTTTGTGTCTAATAGGTTCGTGAATTTTATAAAATATTGAATAGGTCAATGGCTTATTAGACATTGAAAGCTCAATGACTTATTAGACATAAAATTGAAAGTTTTAGAAACTTATTAGACACTTTTTAAGTTCAATTACCTATTTGACACAAACTTGAAAGTTCAGAGACTAAACTTGTAATTTAACCTTAAAAAGAACATTATGTTATATTTGTTATAAATGGTTGTTTTAAACTAATCAATCTGAAAATCAAATTGCCACACTTATCTCCAACTCGACCGATCTCATGCTCTTTCATTATGGTTAGTAAGATGGGTAAAAGCAGAAGAAAAATAACCTTTTAGAATGGTCGCCCCTACTAAAAACTAAAAGAAAATGAGATAAAAAAAATCTCTAGAATGGTAGGATAAGTCATGGCGATCACAAATTTTTTTTTTTTTTTGTGACAATATACGAAGTGAGAGGTTTGAACATTTAACCTCTTAATTGATGGTACATGTTTTATGTCAGTTGAGTTATTCTCGTATTGATGATCAACCAAAATTAAAAACGCACTATCTCAAAACTCACTTTTAAGTGTAGAGTCCAATTCAACAAATATATATATATAATGCAATGAGAAAAAAAAAATCAAATAAACCACGTCATCAAGCGAGTAACAAGCGTATGTTTTGGTTAGATATAAATCGCGGGGCCCTTTTGTCGAATTTTCCAACACAAAGTCAAGTAAACGCTTTCTTCTCAATTCCTTAACTAGCCCGTAACAAGTTCTATTTTTTAGCTCTCAGTTTTCTTCTCAATTCCGATCAAATCTCTCTATCTCCGCCATGGTTTTTTCCCGTCTCCGCCGTTGCTTCTCTTCAAAATCCTCCTCTTCCACAGCCTACCGCCCCCTCCACACTCCGCCGCCGCCTCTTTTTCCGATCTTCGGCGGTGACTACGGCCTGCCAAAGCCTGCGCCGCCTCGGCGGATTCCGATCGTCGACGAAGATTTTAAACGGCCAGAGGCTGCGCCGCCGCGGCCGATTCCTATCGTCGACAAAGATTTTAAACGGCCAGATACTGCGCCGCCGCCCCCGATTCCGACCGGCGACGAAGATTTTAAACTGCCAGAGGCTGGGCCGTCGCCGCCCCCGATTCCTACCGGCGACGAAGATTTTAAACTGCCAGAGGCTGGGCCGCCGCTGCATATTCCGACCGTCGATGGGGATAGTGACCGGAAAGAGGCTGCGCCGCCGCGTCATGTTAGGATTAGCGACGGAGATTGCGGCGGCGGAAGCGGAAATGAAGAAAAAACTAGTGCGGTGTATAGGATTGAGAACGAGTTGAGAGTGATGAACGAGGAGGCGGCGACGCACTGCAGCTTTGGGCCGGTCGGAGCTGACATTTTCCGGTGGGAAGGGGTTGTGATTGGGCCGGCCTATTCTTGCTATGAAGGTGGAATTTTTCAGCTTTCCATTCAATTTCCCTCCGACTACCCCTTGAGCCCTCCGTTGATCAAGTTTCTAACCAAGGTTAGTTATGTCTACTTTCGTCATTTTACATTTTGATTTTGGTTATATTTTTCTTAATTTTTCCATAATTTTAAGTGTTTGGAGACCTTTCCTATTGTAAAATTGTGATTAGAAATGTACATTTTCTCTGCGGGGATCTGTCCCTAACAGGGCAGAGAATATTCGTTTAGGTGGAGAATGAGGAGGGAGTGGGGAAATTTTTTTTCCCATTAGCTAAACGGAGATGGGCATTCTCTGTCCCGTCCCCGTCGCGTTCCCCTGCCCGATTCAATTAATTAATTTAATATATATATATATATATTCAAACGTTTATGAAATATTATTTTGTTTTTATAAGAAAATTTAAAAAAAAATCTCTTTAAATAGAAATTTCTCATTATGAATTAATAATTTAAATAGAAATTTTTAAAAAAAATTATTTAATCAAAATTTAATAAAAATGAAAATTATAAAATGAGAAATAATTTTCTGCAGAAAACCCGATCCCTAAGAATGAAATGGAAAATTTCTCAAGGATGAGGAATGAAATAAAGGGTGAGAACAGGGACGAAGAAGCCATTCCCCACCTTGCTTTGCCCCGCCCTGTGGACGTCTCTAATTGTGATTTTATTATTCTAAAAAAAAGTGTGTTTCTATTAATATTTTTTTTTTGGTTAAAATACCATTTTGGTCTCTGTACTTTGTGTCTCATTCTATTTTAGCCTATGTACTTTTAAATATCTAAATTTAATTCATGCACTTTCATTTAATCTTAAAATTAGTCTTTATTATTAATTTGAAGTTAATTTTTATTGAAATTGACTAATAATAATAACTTGTAAGCAATAAAAAACACCATATAAATATGTTTCTAAAATTTATAAAGGGACTATTAATAGAGACTAAATTTATTTTAGAAAAGTTAATAATAAATTAATAAAAATGATTAATTTAAGATTTATTAAAAGTATAAAGACTAAAATAGAATGAGATTCAAATTATTAGGACTAGAATGATATTTTAACTTTATTTCAAAGCAGAAATTGCGATTTTATTATCTATAGGTTGTGTTTAGGGATGGCAAAAATACCCGCGGGGTCGGGTCCCCGCGGAGCCCCGCCCAAAACGGGGCGGGGAATCCCCGGTTTGACCGGGTATGGGGGTCAAACCGGGGATTTTTTCGGGTCCCCGGTCGGGGACGGGGCGGGGACGGGGAGGGTATCCCCATCCCCGAACCCGCCCCGAATAATTTTATTTTATTTTTTTAAATATAAAATATATATTATAATAATTTTTTTAGTTTTTTTCATTGTATTCTGTATATCTATTTTTATTTTTTAAAAAAATTTCATTTCATTTCCTTAGTACTGTTATTATATATAATTTTACAATATAATAATTTTAATATTAAATTTATAATATAAATATTAAATGTTTTAAACATTAATTATTTAAATAAATAAAACAATAAAAATACAGTTTTAAACATATATAATTTTAATATATTTACTGATTTTTAATTAAAAATAATAAAAATAAATAACAACAAACGGGGATTTTTCCCCGCGGGGACCCGATCCCCGAACGGGGATTCCCCGACCCCGACCCCGACTTTTCGAAACGGGGAATGGGGCGGGGACGGGGATGGGGAGTGCATCCCCGGCCCCGCCCCGCCCCGTTGCCATCCCTAGTTGTGTTGTTCTTCAACTATTATTATTTTACATTATATATTGGAATTTGGGTCTTATTGGTAGGGCTAGCTGTTCAGCGTTGGATTGAAGGTGGCTTTTTTTTTTTTTTTTTTTTTTTAATATTATATTATATTAATTGTTTTTCTCAAATGGTTGGGTTTGTGTTTGCCAACCTGAACATAGTTTAGTTTAGAAGTTCAAATCTTTAATTTCTATAACCTCAAATCTTTAATTTCCATAACCCACATTATGACTGGGTTTGATTAAATAAATATGTATTTTCAAATAGAGTAAAAATTTTAAAATTTTACAAAAATAGGACAGTCCGATCAAAACCTCAAATTCAAAGTACTATAAAACATAATTTAAGAAAACTAACATTCATACTATATTTTTTTAAAAATGAAAAGTTGGGACTTTTTTTTTTTTTTTGGCAATCTAGTCTCTTTATGTTTTTATATGATCATTATTGGTTAACATAATTGATGGTTAACTTCAATTATAACGATTGTTAATCAACCTACCTATTAACTAATTATAATAATTTTTTTTAGTACAACAAATGTGGGACTATGGAGATTTGAACCTCGAATCTCCAGAATAGTACATGTCAATTATCGTTGAGTTATGTTCATATTGACAACTAATTATAATAATTGATTTTCAAGATTTAATTTTTACTATACTTATAATATTTTAGCTATTCTTTTTGTAACATTTCATCTAAATTACGTTAGATTAGAACTCCTAACTTTTTAGAGTTTATATAATAAATATTAGGTTAGATCACAAGTTTAGTCCCTAAACTTTCAGGTTTGTGTCTATTTAGTTCCTAAACTTTAAAAATATCTAATAGGTCCCTAAAATTTTAATTTTGTGTCTAATAGGTCCCTAATGTATTCGATTTTTTTTAATTAATTGATCTATTAGATATAAAATTGAATTTTATGTCTAACACGATCCTAAACTTTCAATTTTGTGTCTAGTAGGTTCACAAATTTTAAAAACATTGAATAGGTCAAAGACCTATTAAATACAAAATTGAAAATTTAAAGACCTACTGGATACAAAATTGAATGTTTAAGGACCTATTAGACATTTTCTAAAGTTCATGGACTAAATAGACACAAATTTGAAAGTTCAAAGACTTATTAAACATTTTTTATAGTTCATGGACCAAATAGACATAAACCTAAAAGTTCATAGACTAGAATTGTAATTTAACCTAAATATTATAAAATAAAATATATAAAGTTAACATATCTTTATGTTGTAATTGCAACTAATTGGAATATCTTGATACATTCAACTAATTCTCATTACTAATAACCTGGATTAATTATTTTTATTATAGTTTTGTAATATAAATTTTTGGCCTCTAGAATATATTATCGATCCGGTCCCCTCCCCAAAAATATGTTATTTAGATCTGCCCCTTATTTAGGAATCAATTATTAGATATTCTAAAAACTATTAGAGTATAAAAATATTTTAAAATAATTATTAAACAAAATTAGATTAAAAGAGATATACGTTTTCTCATAAATAAAAGAAGTGTTTATTATTATTATTATTATTATTTTGACATAAAAATAAAAGAAGTGTTTATAATTAATGATAACACCGACTAGTTAGCTTCAACCCAAATTATATAATTATATATAATTTTAGAAGTGAATTGATCCAACTTATAAGAATGGTATTTATATGACCAACATGGTTCAAGTTGGGTTAATAAAAAAAATTTAAGTCATAATTTTATGTTTACCCTTTTTCTTCTCATCTTATGGAAGGCACTTTACATGCAATAAATGGATTTTGAAATTTGAAAATAAGATGATTGAGTTTAAGATGAAAACTGTGAAATGTTTTTAGGGAGAGAAAATACTTCATCAGTGATTAGGGCATCACTAAGTTTTTGTCATGTATTTACTTTTTCTTTTTAAAAAAGAAAGTCTCTTCTCTCTTCTCTTTGACTAGTTGTCAAAAATCTAGTACCGGTTAACACTAAGATGTGTGAAGTCTTTCAATGGATGAGATATGATATTAGAGTTTGAGGGATAAAAAAAATGTCTTTGAAGCTAATGAAACTTGATAACACAAATATCAAAAGAAAGCAAGGTTTCCACAACTTGAGTTGAGTGTTTGAGGTTTAAGTTTAAGAAATAAAAGCCTTTGATCACACGATGATACACGAAGTCTTCTTTTGGGAGAAACTTGATACTACATGTATCAAAATAAAGCACATTCAAAGAGGGGAAGGAGTGTTTCCAACCTCTTAAATCAAATCTCAAAAATGAAAAGCTCAAGTAATGGAATTTGGTACCATATATATCAAAAGAATAGTACACATTTAGTGAGTTTTCTAATGTCTTGGGCGAGCCTCCAAAGTAGGAAGCGCAATAAATGAGCACATTGATTTCTCTTAAGTTGACACTCAGATTGGTGAAGTCTCCTTAGAATATAACACACTCAATGGAGGAGTTATCTCTTGAGTCAAGCTTTCGAAGTTGGAAACACAATCAATGTATATCTTTGATGTCTTCTAAAACTAATACCGAGACGTGTGTGAAATATTCTTATAAGTGAAAACCACTTATATTAGTGTAAAAAGAACATTCAAACATTGCAAACTTCACTCTTCATCTTGAGACTAAAGATTTCGATTACTTCGAGAATTTAGATCTTTCTTATATGAAAGCAACCACACATTCCAAACTTGTGTTATACCCAATTTTAGTTTGATTTTAGCCCAAAATTTGGGCCATTTCATACTCTTTCAAAAAAAGTCCCAAGTTTTGAACTTTCCATGTATTAACAACTCCATTTGTGTGTTCATTGAAACAGATCTTCCATCCCAATGTAGAAGAAGATGGAACCATTCATATTGACATATTGAAAGAGAATTGGTCTTCAGCATTGACCATTGAAAAACTTATGCTCTCTATATGCTCAATCCTTTCAAACCCAGATCCTCTATACTCCATTAATGAAGCTTCTAGAATGTACCTCAATAATTGGCTTAATTACAATGAGATTGCAAGAGAATGGACCAAAAATTATGCAATGGGAAACTGATCTCATCACTAAACAGATACCCTTCTATTGTAAATTATGCACCAAATAACATGTGATGAATGATATCATTCCATTGGTTTAGGGCTCCAAAAGAGGTTGGATTTTGATCTTGGTGAATGTTTTGTATTATTTTTGCCAAGCCCAACATTATATTGTATTTGATTGTATAATGATCTTAGTTTGTATAATTATTTTAGTTTGTATAATTTATTGAGTCTTCTCAAACTAAGTTAAGTCAGTTCAGTTCAATGATAGTTAATTGATTCATCGATTTTAGATTTTAAAAAGTCATGCCAAGTTTTTAAATAAATTTTAGAATAAGGTAGCTCAACTTTTAAGTCACTTGGATGACTTTAAGTCTAACACATCACAGTATACAAAGTATAAAATAAAAATTATGATTTACTATATAAGGTTATCAAATATGTTTGCCTCAACCACCACAACTAATAATTTTTCAAGACTTAGCACATTCTCATCACATGTAGCCTTGCTTTTCTTCCTCTAAAATCTAGCTTCACCATCTATAATTAAAATATTAAAGGGTTTGTGGATTAAACTAGCATTGTTAAATCACATTTCTAACTACTTAAAATTATACTTTTACAATAGTGACTAAAGGTAAAGTATAATTAGAAGGAAAAAAAAAAAGAATGGAAGGATTAAGATTAAGGGAAAAAAAAGAGAGAAAATGATTAATAATTAGAAATGAAAACAATAATTATAATAATAGAGAAGAAAGGTCAATGGGGCAATAAATAAAATTGAAAGTCACGAGGGTTTCCACTAAAGAAAACTGGGTTCTCATGTAATTCAATAATTTTCAATTTTAATAATCTGTTTATTTTGACTTTGAAATTGTTAAATAAAAACCTTCCCTACCATATTTTAAGGTTACCCAAAAAGCTTTGACCTCTTTTACGCTATGTCGTTTCTCATCATCGCCCCATATGACTTGTCGGCCTCTTCCTTGGGAATGTGGATGAAAAAAAATGTTCGATATTTCCCCTTTATTATTATTTTCTATGAAAAAAAATTAATTTATACAGTTGTACCGCTGAATTTTGAGAGTTGTATTAGTTAAGACTCTAAATTAATAATTATATGGTTAAAGTATCATTTTGGTCTCTGTACTTTAAGTTTCATTTTATTTTGGCTCCTATTCTTTTAAATGTTCAAATTTAATTTATATACTTTCAATAAAGCTTAAAATTGGTCTCTACGATTAGTTTATTGTTATTTTTTCTAAAAAATGTAGTTTCTATTAACATTTTCTTTATAAATTTTGAAAATATGTTTGCATTGTGGCTTTTCTTACATGAAAATTATTATTATTATTTAATCAATTTTGATAAAATTAACTTCAAAATAATAATATAGATTAATTTTAAGCTTTCTTGAAAGTACATGGACTAAATTTGGACATTTGAAAGTAAAAGGACCAAAATATAATGAAGCTCAAATAAAGGGACCAAAATGGTATTTTAACCTAACTATATCAATTAAAATTCTAAACTCTTACAAGTAAATCAATTTAGACCATCTGTTAGGATTCCGTTTTAAAATTGCTAATGCATAATTTTTACACGTGTCTTAGACTTCTTTAAATGCAAATATAATCAAATGGAAGTAGTTTTTTCATCTTCTCATCTTTCTCTATTTTTCTCTACTTATTTAGGAAGAATTAAGTGATAATTTTTCTACTACTTTGGTAATTGGCAGAATTTTGAGATAAGTGATTTTGAGTTGATTATAAATGGAATCAAGTGAAAAATATATATATAAATCACTAACAAAGAGTCTAAATTGATTCATTTATGAAAATTTAGAGTTTAAATTGATACACTTATTAACTTATGATTTTAATTGATACAACCCCAAATTATTTTAGGTGTATAAATTGATTTTTTTCTTTCTTTTTTTTTTTCTTTTTTTTTTTGAGTTTTTTCAATAGTAGAAATGAGGGACAAAACCATTGACTTTTAAAATTGACAATTTTTTTTTAATTTTTTTTGACAAAGCTCAAATTGACATTTAATATATCATTGTTAGGAGTGCAAACAAATTTCTCACATTGGTTAGGAAAAAGAGTGATCATGAGTATATAAGTGAAGACTATTATCTCTATTGGTATGAGATCTTTTGGGAGAATCAAAAGCAAAGTCATGAAGATTCAGGATCGTTATCCTTATCAATCATTTGGTTGCTAAAATATACATTATTTTGTATAGTTTCGTGGCTTTGTTTTCTTTTTCATTAAATTGATGTCCATCAACATATCAATTTAAAAAATAACAAGGGAATCAACGTTATCAAAATTGGTATTAACTTAATTGATTGAAATATTTTTAATTTTAAAATAATATAAAATTGAACCAATCAAACTTTTTCGATTTTAGAAAACAAGTGGGTCAATAAATATTTTTCCCACTTCAGCTTGCACATATATCTATCTATATTTTCAATAAATATTGTGAAAGAATGAAATGATTTATGGCATGAAACTGAACTTAAATTGGTATATGAATTTGTTTATTTTGAAATTTGCTAATTTATATAGTATCGAAACCAAACCGTAAACAAAATCATAAATTCATGAACAAATCACAAATATAAGCTAAATAAACTTAAATTTATGTTTTTTTAGTTCAACAATTATAAAATGGAAGATTAAACTAGAAATAGTAATTAATGTCTTATTTGTTGAACTATATTCAGATTGAAATAAACCTAAATTTATGTTTACTCATATTTTTAGCTATCCAAACAAATTACACAAATCTAGACTCTCATAAAACTAGAGTTATTTTAATTATGAGTCAAAGGATAATTCCAAAAGTTTCTAAAATTAACTAAATAAGCTTGAAGTTAATCTCAATTAACTCTCTAGTTATTTGTGATCTTCAAAAAAAGAAATGCAAAGCCCTGTTCTTTGCATTTGAATACAAGATTTCAAATATCATGTAGAAGAAACTCTGAAACCAAAGTCAATAAATTTACAGTAAATATGGAAAAACAAAATGGGGTTGCAAAAAAAAAAAAAAAAAACACTCCCTCCAAATAAATCATCAAGAATTCAGAAAGATTAAAACAGAAAGAAGATTGCATTAAAATCCCTATAGCAAATAAGAACCAATGAAAGAAATAACAAAAACCAAAAGAGAAATAGAGAAATTTATGAGTCAGAAACTAACAGAGCATCCCAAATCATATCCATGTCCAAAGATGGCATTCTGCTGAGCTGAACATGTTGTTCAATTTCAAATATTCCATCTGGGTTTCTCTTCAATTCCCCTGTTTCACATCCGACGCAGCTGCCGCCGCTGCCTGACATGTTTTCCGGCGAGAACCTCTCCGGATTCTGGCTCAAGTTCAGAACTTTTGAATCTCCCTGCAACAATCCCTTCTCTGATGAAGAAGATGACTCAATGGTGGCTACGGCAGTGGTGGCGGTGGCGGTAGCGGTTTTTTTTCTACTGGAATTCCCCTGTGTTATTGCCTGCAACTTCGCCTCCAGCAGCGCCGCCGTGGTCCGGTTGAGGGAGTTGGTTTTAAGGCGGTGCTTTTGATCGGGAAAATTCAAATGTGCGAATTCCCCCCTCAGCATATAGGCGGCGGTGTCGTAGGCAACGGCGGCTTCGACTGCAGTGTCGAAGGTCCCGAGCCAGACCCTTGTCCGGTTCCTCGGAAGCCGAATCTCCGCCACCCATTTCCCCCAGTGTCGCTGCCGGACTCCTCTAAACAACTTTCCGGCCGTCGTCGCCGGTGACTCTGTTTTGTGATTTCCCTGTTTTCTTCCACTCTGTTTCATTGGCTGTGTCTTCGTCGCCCCCAGCCAGAAATCGCTGTAATTTCTCGACGCAGCGGCAGCAATGGAAGCGGCTTGGTTCTGATTTTGGTTGTTTTTCAGCCATTGGAGCCCTGTTTGAGCTTGAATTTGAAATGGGTTTCGAGGGGATGGATCAACAATGGTGGATTCTTGAAGAAACAGAGTCAGATTTGTTGAATCTATTCGAGGTTGAAACAGAGGAGAAGGAGAAAAAGACTCAGATTCTTGTTTGGGAAAAGTATCCAAGAAATTCACAGGAACAAACCTATCTCCATCTGGGTGAAGATTACTTTCAAATTTTCTAATTCCTCGAACGTTTTCGGTCAAATTCCCACCAGAAATCTCAGATTTTTCGCTCGAAAACAATCTAAAAGACGACGAAGAAGAACAAGGAGAAGAAGAAGAAGAAGAAGAAGAAGGGGATTTTGATTGATCGTTGCCATTGGAACCGCCATTTTCAGACCTGGAAGCTCGAGCTATGGAGCTCCAGAGAATTGGATCGCCATAAAAGTAAGATCCAGAGAGCAATTCTTGAAAAGAAGAAGAAGATGAAAAATCCTTATGAATGATGTTTTTTTGTTCTTCTATCAGAGGGAATTGATCCTCCATTGTTGAAACGCTACTTCACACGGAAGAAATCAGAAGCAAGCAAAGAAGAACGAAAGAAAAAGAAATGGAAATACAGCAAACTCAAGGCATTAATTATGCTTTATATCTATATATATATATATAAGAAAACAGAGAGAGAGAGAAAAAAAAAACAGAGAAAATTTGAAATTTTACATTCATGTGAAGGGTATCTACTTTTTGTTCATAATAAAGTTAAGTTATCATCCGAGTCAGATCTGTTTTTTTTTTGGGTTTTTTTTTTTTTTTTTTTGGTTTTCCCCAAAAAGAATAATCTCATTCCATTTGCTTCCACTCCTCAGTTCGTGCAAGCCATTTCTCTTATGGTTGTCCAATGAGAGGGTGACAGCTCAGCTCTGTTTTGCTTACCTGTCAGCTACGGTTGGATGAATATCCTCCATGAAAGTAACTAAAAGAACCCCAAAGTTTATGCTTTTATGGAAGCACTTAGTGCTCTATTTCCTCTTTACTCACTTCTCATGTGGGTTTCCTCCAATACCCATGTGTCAAAGTTCCTCCTTTTTTACTTTTTTACTTTACTTCTTGTACTTAATTTGTTTGATTAGTGTTAATAAAAAAAAAACAATCCCAAATTAGAAGCATCAAACAAGAATGACAAATTAATAATTGTAACAAATACAGAGAAAGAGAAATGGCATCGATGATTTTATATAGGTCCATCAACTCATATTAGATGAGAGGAATGCAAAATATGATCACAATCACTTAAGAACTTAACGCTTAAAAATTGCTCTGCAAACTCTCTAAATTGGTTGTCATACAAAAATAAAAATAGGTCTTTAAAAAGATGAACCATACAAAAAAAAAAAAAAAAAAAAAAGCATAGAGACAGAGAGCTTGTTCTGTCCTATGAGCCATTGTTGTAGGGCAACATCATTGTAGCACTACTTAATCTATAAAGAATCTCCAAATCTAGTATTGCAATGCTCTTTTTTTTTTTTTTTTTTTTAATTTTAACGTACAACAAATGCATTATGGCACTCATAGACCTTTTGAAAATAATGGAAATTAATGTACCATGGAAAAATTGGTTTCAAAACAAATTTATAGTTTTTAACATTAGAAAAAAAAAATAAAAAAAGAAGTCACCAAATGTATCCCAAATAATGTCTCTCTCATTTATCTAAGACGTTGTTCCAATTTTATCACATTTGTATTAATCTTTTTAATTTTTTGTTTAAAATTACTAGTACATGTCCATCCTTAAAATTCTTTTAGAACATTTAAATTACTTAAAATGTTCAACTAAAATATAAGTATTAATTTGTTAAAACAGCTTTGATGTTGGAGTTAGAGAATATATATATATATATATATATATATATATATATATATAAGTAAACAAATTTTGGATTGTTATGCTAAAAATGCATATATACCTTTGAATGGATTGGTGGTGGAGTCTTTATTCATAAAGTGAAGTGTTTGATTATCATCAGGTTTCTTCATAAGAATGGAATTTTTTGATCAAATAAGAAATTTCTAATGTGAGAAATGTGATAAAGGTATAAAACTCTTAAAGAAAGAGTTTGAAATGAGCTTGCTAGGACTTGTGAACATAAAAATTCTATAATGAAAAGAAATTCGGCATGTGGGCGACACATTTTTAATACCAATAAGATGTAAATTTATTTCGTTTTAATCTCTATATTTTTAAATGTTTTCTTGATTTTTGTACTTTATATAAAAATTCATTCTGATTTTAACCCTTAAATTTTTTATTGGTTAAAATACAAGTTTAGTCCTTAAACTTTGGTGTTTGTGTCTAATAGGACTTTAAAAATATTTAATAAGTCTAAACTTTCATTTTTGGGTCTAATAAGTCCTTGAACTTTCAAAAATGTCAAATAAGTCTTTGAACTTTCAATTTTGTGTCTCAAAGGTTCATAACATATTCAACATGTTTTAAAATTCATGAAATTATTGGACATAAAATTAAATTTTGTGTCCAATAATTTCATGAATTTTAAAACATGTTGAATATGTTATTCATGAAATTATTGGACATAAAATTAAATTTTGTGTCTAACAAGACAATAGACTTTCAATTTTGTGTCCAATAGATTTTTAAAATTTTAAAAAAATATCAAATAGGTCAAGGACCTGTTATACATAAAATTGGAAGCTCAATAATTTATTAGACACCAAATCGAAAGTTTGGAGACTTATTATACATTTTTAAAATTTTAAGGACCTATTAGGCACAAAATTAAAAGTCCAAGGACCTACTAGACACTTTTTAAATTTTATAGATCTATTTGACATAAATCTATCAAAGTTTAGAGAACTGAACTTGTAATTTAACATTTTTTATTTTATATTCAACAAAAAATTTTACATGGTATCATAAGGTCTTAACCCATATATACTCTGTGTTTGGTATCAAATTTGAAAACAAAGTGGTCTAAAAGTTTAACAACAACCAAAAACAAGTATTTATGAAAATTTGAAAATGAAAAGCATATGTACAAAGACAGGTATGATAAAAAAAAAAAAAAAACCAAAATAAAATTTAAACCTACAAACAACAATCAAATAATTATCCTGCCAATTGTATAATCTAGGTGGCACAAAACTATCTCTATCAAAGTGACCCTCAAAGGATTGGAAGCTGAATGATTGGTCCTAAACCACAGTAAGAGAGGGATACACACACTTAGCAATATATATATATATATATATATATATATATGATATTAGGGTTTTGATCAATTATTATCAATATTATCAAGAAACACAATCATTAACTTAGGGACAGAGCTTAATTTGGAAATGTTGAAAAGGAAAATTGTTATTATGAGGAAAGGATGAAGAAATCATTGGTGGATAAACAAATGGGGAACAAGAATTTTTGAAGGGGAAGGCAGATATATAGCTTATTTGGCTTTCTTTATATATATATATATATATTGGATGAATTTTATTTGGGGTGTCTTTTGAGATGTGTTTTGGGGCACTCAAGAACCTCATGAGTTAAAAAGAGATAATAGACAAGCTCCAAAATTTGAGCTTTGAAATGATTATAATTCCCTTTGAGTGGTGGTAGTTTGCAGCCATTTTAAGCTACTTATTGGCTTTTGGTCAATGCCATTTGGGATAAGCCATTCCAAACACAAAGCTAAATTAATGAGAATGAAAGAATGTGAAAGAAGAAAGAGAGAGAACCCATTTGGAAGAACTTGGTCTTAGAATAATTTCAATGTCAAAAAGTGAAGAAAAAAGGGCTCTTGGGAATCTCTCTCTCTCTCTCTTGAATATATAATTGAGTTAGCACATGCTTCAAGCTAAGCTAGCTCTTGTCTATTATAATAAAGATAATTAGAAGGATAAAACACAAGGCCATCTTCTTCATTTGGTTTTGCTTTTGCCTTTTCTTTTACCACACACACTTATTCTTTATTCCCTTCAAAATTTTCCCTTTTTTTTCCTCTTCTTTTCTACCTTCAAATCATGGACCAATTTTATACCAAACACAATTAAGGTTGTTCTTTACCTAGATAAATTTCGATTAAATAATATGAAAATGATACACTTTAAAACAAACCGTCTTTGTCAAGGACAACTAAACCATTTTAATTTAACATTATCTGAATTTATACTCATAAGAGAATTATTTTAACTCAAATATAGATTTGGTTAGAGATAACTTAACTGTTTCAATTAATATTGTCATTGCCTAAAAGTTCAAGATATATTCGCTATGATTAGGTTGGTAGTTAGGAGAGGTGATTGATCAGACCAACCAATGAATGACAATTAAGGAAGGGTATTGTGTGTCCCAATTAAGGACACCTTATATTGACATTTCTTAGGGTTACTCACCTATATGTTTATGAGAGCTTTCCAAAATGACCTGGTCCTATTTTGGACAATATTATTTTATCCAAAAGATGACTTGGTTTTGTCTTTGTTTTATGTTCTCTCTCTCACTCATGAGGCATTGGCCAACTCAAGAACTAAACTTTGGATGAGAATATAGAGACATGGGAAGTATTATTTTTACACTTTAACTATTAGTGTTCATTGCATTTAACCAAAAAAATGAGAGAGAGAGAGAGAGAGAGAGAGAATTAAAGAAGGGGGGATTTGTCATTTGTTAAACAAAGGTTTGGACTTTGGAAGGTGTTGGCTTCTCTCAACCTTCACAACTACCCTCCAAAGCCTTTTGGTTGAAGCGTTTGTGTGGCTTTTTCCATTTAATAAACCAAACATAATATTATTCAAAGACCTAAGCTAACTCCCAAAATATCAAGCAACTACTTCTATTAATATATCTTACCTATTGACTTCCTTTTGAGTTTATAATTCATCACATTTCTAACTCATTTGTTTATGTTCTTTTTTCAAAAGCATTACAATCTTTTTGTCACTAATTCTAATGGTTATTCAATAAAAACATTATACTAGAAGGTATAAAATTTAACACAAGTTGAGTCACTTTTCAAATTTATATGGTTAATAGTGAAAAAAATCAGTGACTACACTAGTTAAAACTTCTTATCAGAGTTATAAGGCTTTTTTAAACAAAATATATAAAAATTGGTGATAAAAATTAGTGGATCTTAACTAGAGTTAATTAGCAGCCTTCATCATCGAACCCATCCCAAAATATTATTAAAGGTAGCATAAGAAAAATAGACAAAAAAAAAAAAAAGAACATGTCAACAAAACCTATAACTCAAAGGAAACCGCCAATAATCGAGGTAAGAGAGACAATACTAGGACTCCAAGCTAATAATTAATACAACAATTGTCTTCTCGAGATATATATATATGAATAACTGCAAGCTCTCCACTAAAAAAGCAAACACAAACATTTGTTCCAAGCTAAACACAACAAAAAACTTCATGATAAGACTATGTCACCACGTAAACTAAACCGATTCTCCAATCAAAATCGACAAAAACCAAAGTTATATCAAGGATTATTCTTAAAATAACTTCAACTTAAACAACCTTCACAAAAATGTACTATATACAACAACTCTTGTAATACCATGATAAGCGCCCAAGATGCTGGATTTACAAAACTAGAGGTCCTTCTAGGATCTTTGCAAACATTCGCGAATAAGGCTAATTTAACGAATTGATTCTAACCAAGAGTTTGGTTAGAGATGAATCACTCTAAGATCAAACTTAGAATCTATGATGGTCACTCTTAGATCCTAAGACAACTCACTCCAGAATTAACTTGATCAAGACTAATCCAATGAATTGGTTTAACATCAAATCTAAAGCAAGATTTGAAAGAAAATAACACCAAATGGGTTTCAAGAAAACACAAGTTTTGATATTCAATGTTGTTCCTCTCACTAGCAATACAAATTCCTTTTATAGACAAGGAATTAGCAAATGAACTTTTCCCCAACTACTTCATTAGATGAGTTTCCCAACCACCTCATTTAATGAACTTCCCAACTACCAACTACCTCATTAATTAACTTCCCAACTACCAACTACCTCATTAATTAATATATGTCAAAGTTCATGAAACTTAAAATTACAAGGAATTCTATTCAAATAGTTTGCCCTACTTAAGTGAACTCCATGGTTAACTTTAATCTTGACTTGTTGAACTAACATTATAAAGAAATTTGTGCTCAAAAATCTTTGTCTCTTCTTGTGCATTAGCTAGCTTTTGTAGATGTAATGTGAAAGCCTCTTGAATCTTCTTTGCCTTGCTCCTTGTTATTGCTCATTCAAGTACATGCAATGGATTAGAGGTTGGATTCACATCAAACCAATTCTTAAACATTCCCTCATCTTTTCAATCTTTTTATCTTGATTTAAAACACTTTATAAAACCAAGGATTCCAGTCTTGTATCTATATATATATATAGACATTTGTGACATTATAAAATCATGCCATATTTTAAATTAAAGGCAAGAAAAGAAGACCACAAAACAAAAACAAGATCAAAAGTAAGGGTAAAAAGAGGTGTAAGAACTTTAAGGAATAGAATCCATCTTTATATACTAGAATTTAGAATCTTTGCATTATCTATCAATCCAAATTAAAACATCTCCACAAACCCATATTGTCGTTTATAACCAAAAAAACAAACATTTTTACATTTTCAAGACATTGTTTGTGAACTTTATACACCCTAAAGTGACGATTTTTTTTTGTTTTCACTTTCTTTTGCTTTTCATTTCCCTAAACGAATATTATTTCTTCCAAAATGTCCCAAAAGAGCATCTGGGTAAGCCTCAAAACATGACAAACAAGACCTAGAGAGATTTATGCAAATTCCATTGAAATTAGACTTGAAAGAAACGGTAAGAGATGTTTCAAATTTCACCAAAATTAGACTTGGGAGAGATGCCTATATGAATTTCATTTAAATTAGACTTGAAAAGGATTATTAAATTAATCACCAATCAATCCAAAAACTTAAGCTAATGGGTTATGGTAGGTGTAATTATATCAACACTCTAACACTCCCCTCACTTGTGGGCTTGAAAATTTGTAAGAGGCGCAACAAGTGGAAATCAATATTAATTGGAGAGAAAATGACATTACAGGAGTTCGAACTCATGACCTCTTACTTTGATACCATGTTAAATCATCAATTAACCTAAAAGCTTAAGCTGATGGGTTATGGTAAATTTAATCATATATCAACAGTACTTTAACACTCCCCTTACTGATGAGCCTTGTTAAAGTGTTAATATATAATTAAATTTATCATAATTCATCATCTTAAGCTTTTCGGTTGATTGGTGATCTAAAATTTTATTGAATTCAATATAGTCGATAACAGTGATCCTGCTAGTGTAAAAAAGTATGCTGAATGTGCTCAATGGGTGAGACTTTTGAATTGGATTGTGCTAATTAGATTAGACTTTAAAGAGAAAAGTCTATAGAGAGAGGTTTGTAAATTCCATTAAGAGTAGACTTGAGAAAACAGCAAAAGGCCAACAGTTTGAAGATAAATTAGAAAAACTTATCCCTTTGCTCTTAAAACAAATGAAAGCTTGTGGATCCCTATAGGCTATAGCTAACCACAGCCATCATGACTTCCACTCCCACCTAAATAACAAGCAAAAGGAGATGAAGGTGGAAAGAATTTAAAAAAGTTGTCTTTAAAAAAATAAAATAAAAAAAAATAAAAAAACCTTAAACTTATTGAATAGATTAGAGTTTGAATGTAAAACAAGTATGTATTTTAATTTATCTTAATTTTGGTCTTTTTTTGTTCTCTAAACTTTCATGTTTATTTATTTACTTTCAATGAGTGTTCGAGCCTATTTGCGTGCATCTATCTCAACTATTCTTATGGAACAATTGTTTGACCCTACTACATTTAATATCCATTCTATTTTAGTTCTTAAACTTTCATATATTTTGTTTTAACCTAAAACTTTACATACAAAACCATTTTAGTTCTTGTAGTTGATTTTTTTTTATAAATTTGTTAACTAAACTCTAATATAGAAGAAATTATTCGAGGGAGTCACGACAATGTAGTTGGCAGCTTTATGCCATTGGATTTATGAGAGAGAAACTGCAAATGTATCTCAAATTTGTATTTAGTGGTTATTAGAAGCATGCAGATTTTTTTAATACACATCCGACGGTTATTAAGAGAAAACCATATTATGGTGGCCTCATTGAATCATTTTTCTAATATAGGCCCTTAATATGTATATATATAATAATCAAGTGTTCGAAGCTATATGTAGGAGCTTAAATGTTAAATTTTAAAAGGAAATTTGAAAGACATATCATTTTTATACAATAATTTAGAAGCTAAAGTATAACATTTGAAAGTTGAAAGACTAAAATAATATAACATTTAATTAGAAGTGTAGGGATTAGAATATATAAAAATAGGAAGAAAATTTTAGGATTTAATTAAGTGAATGTTAAGCATTTGTTTAAGTTATCATCTTCTTGTGATTAATTAGGTGTAATGGGGATTGGAGAAGGACAGCCTTAGTGGCTTACTCATTGGAATAATCAGCATTTGGTGGAGGAAATGATCATGTCAAAAAGTGCAAGCACTCACCAATGAGGTTCTTCCACTTGTCAAAATTTGAAGGCCAACTAACTTAGAGCCACCAGTTTAATTGCTAAAATTTGTGTGGCTGAGGTGTATTGTTTTCTTGCCAGTAAATTTATTGATATTTTTCTTTTTGTTTATGTATGTGTTTTGCATTAGCAACATGAGAAGAGTTTGTAAGATAATTTTGTTTTTATTATTAAATCTTTATTTCATTTTTAGACTACTACACTTATTTTAGTTTTAAACTTTCCAAAAAATAGAAATCACATTAAAATTCAAAATGAAAACCTTCTCTATGAATATTTTTTTCAACTCTATGAAAAATTAAGATCTTGTTTGACAACAATTTTATTTTTGATTTTTGGTTTTTGAAAATTGTGTTTGTTTTCTCACCATTTACTCTACGTTAATGAATTTCATCTTTCTTATGAAAACATTTCTTAGCCAAATTCCAAAAAAAAAAGTTTTTGAAAACTACTTGTTTTAGTTTTCAAAACTCGGCATAGTTTTTTAAAATATATGTAAAAAGTAAATCCATTGGTGAAAGTAATATATTTATAGAATTTTCAAAAACCAAAAACTAAATAATTATCAAATGAGGCATAAAAGTTAGAACATCCCTTAGGTGATTAGATATTTGTACCTCTTGATATGGTTCACATGTGTCAGTCTAAGCACAGTTCAATTGAATAAGATCAAATAAAATTCTCAATTAAAATATCAAAAGTTCGAATTTTCACCTCTACGTATATGTTGAACTTTAAAAAGAAAAATTATTGATTGTTTTTTGGCCTCTTTTAAGATATAATATTTAAAATTAAAAAAGAAAACTAATATCAAAGACGATTGAAGTTTAATTTGAAACATTACATTATTTTATTAGAAAAGTGTCTCTCCTCCCTCTTAATAATTTATATTCAAATTTCGTCTAAACAATATTATTAATTTAGAAAAAGAAAAGGATTTCTCTCTTATAACTAATAAGACAGAAAGAGTTGATCTAAGTTTTGTCCCTAGAAAGAGAGAGAAACAAAATATATATATATATATATATATAATATGATTAGTTATGTTTGTATGAGTTGTAGTAGATGTTTTTATGTGGTCACATTCCCTCCCCTTTGACAAGTGAGAGGTCTAAGGATAACTTAATTTATTAATATTTCCACCATTTTCTTGCTCTAAAATGACAAAAACTATCATCATTTCATGTCTTCTTTCCCCCTTTTTTTAATACATAACAAATTAAACAAAACCCAATTCATTAAAAGCCTCAAATACCCAACAACTCCCATAAATAAAATTTTAAATTTTGAATGTTAATCCTAAACTTTTGTCACTACCCCCACATTGACCTTGTTTTTGCAAGCTCTTTTTCCCTTCTCCTTTGATTAAATATTTACTTTAATTTGTTTTTGTAATAATTTAAACAAAAATGCCTATAACATGCATGGTTATTTTTATTCATAAAAGGGTTTGGAGTGTCATGATTGGAGGTGATTATCTAATAAGATTTGATTAATAAAATCAAAATGTTACAAGAAGTACATACATTATTCTCACGAATGACTTATCTATCTCTTGATTTAATTGGAGAGACAAATTTTAATTCAATTAATTTAAGAATATTATCACCCACAAAAATGACTAGATGTATATGAAAATATCCATGAAAAACTAATGTTAACTTGGGGGTGTGTACCTATATAAAATATGTCAATATATCAATTGAAAAGGAAGTTTTTAAAAATTTAGACCATCTAATTCATAACATCAATTTAGGTTTAATTTCACATACAGTAAAAATGATTAAGCTCAGTGATGACATGCATGCCTTGAAAAGGAAGGGAGAATATAAAAGAAGGTTTTTTTTTTTTAGATATTATTTGGGCAGTTTTTTACCATTGGATGTAGAGAGTGAAGTATCACGAATTTATATCCAACGGTTATTAAGAGGCATAAAAATTTTATAATCCACATCCAAAGGTTATTATGGAGCAATTACATTGTAGCGGCCTCATTGAATAATTTATCATTTTTTTTTTACACTTCAAGTACTTATGTTAACGTGGCTAAGGCAAGAGGCGTGGGTAGCACGTTATAACACACATTTGCAAGTGCTTTCAAGTTCCTATAACAACACTTTTTTCCCATTACACCATTTTTCAATTCTTTTCATTTATTTATTTATTTATAGTTTTTGTTTGACGTTTTATTATTAAAAGCTATCGCTTTTTCTTTCAACTTTATAGTTTTTATTTAAAAAATAATAACCACATTTGGAACTCTAAATTTTATGATTGTTTATTTTAGTGTTCGAACTTTGAAAAAAAATATAATTTTTTGGTCATTGCCATATTATTTTATTATCAACTATTGCTTAACATATTGATAATTTGACTTCAAATATGTGTGTGATAACATGTTGTGTGGGAGTATATTGAAGTCATTCGATGGAAGTAGACACTTAAAATAAACATTTTGAAAGTTTATGAACCAAAATAGAATAAATTTAAAAATTTATGGTCCAAAAGAGATTTAAGCTTAGTTTTTTTAAAAAAAATCTATAATTGTGAAAATGGAGATCAAACAAACACTACTTTTGAAAATGAAAGATAAATTCACCTTTTTTTTTAAAGTAAATAAAAATTCATATCAAATGTTAGGGATCATAAGTAGTTTTTTATATTACTTTTTTATATAAGTAAACATAGTGTAACAAAAGAAAATTGTTGATCGAAATAAACGGTAATAATATGTATGTATTGATAGGGTCAAACCCAAGATTCTTCATTGAGACTGTTTCACTCGTGAACAAAGTCAAGAAGAAAGGAGGGAGAGTAATTACCCCCTCTTAGTTTATCATAATTCAAAAAGTATATATAAAATACTCAAGGTTTTGTAGTTTTATCTATTATTTCCTCTCAAAAAAAATTGGAATTGAAAGGTCATAGAGCTAAGAAGGTAGCACGAATTTCTAACTTTGCCCTAGTTTCAATATCATCATCCAGCTTTTGTATATTTACAAATTTGTTGCACGAAAAAAAGAATTGTATTGTTGATATAAATATATCACTAATATATCCAATATAAAGCACATCATCGATATAAGTATACATCACTGGACACATATATATTTATTGATATATGAAATCTTTCATTTGTGTCATTTTGTAAAATATTTTACCATGTAACAAATTTATTATTATAATTTAGGTTAGATCTACTATTATCATAAAAGTTCCTTGATGAGTTACTCCGAGTAAAATTGAACAATTCTACTCTTTGTTTCTCTACCTTTGTCTTAAACTAAGTCAAACTAAGTTGAGACTGTAATTTGAACTAGTGGAAGAGGAAAAGAGAGTAGTATGATTTTAAATAATATGGTTGTTTGGAAGAAAATGACATAATTTTTAATTACAAAAAGATTTTATTTTCATTAGTGTAAAAATGAAACATATTCTCTCTCTTTTTCTTAACCACAAAGGAGTAGGAAAAGTGGGTGAGAAAAGAGGGAAAAAGATAAAGTTTTTGTAGAAGTACAAAGTTGAAAGCATATACATTTTGGACCACATGAAAGAGAGTGGAAAAGAAATGAGGGCAAGAAATGTTAGTATATTACTTACTAATAAAAGGACTTTTACCAAAAAAGACAAAAAAAAAAAAAAAAAAAAAAAAGCATGATACATTTATATAGTTTAAGTATCATTTTGGTCCTTGAACTTTGGACTTGTTTCATTTTAGTCCATATACTTTCAAATATTCAAATTTAATCTATGTACATTCAATAAAACTTAAAATTAGTTTCCATCGTTAGTCCATGATTAACTTTTGCTAAAAAAGTTTAGTCTTTATAGGTCTTTACGTTAGGAATTTTGAGAAACATATTCACATTATACGTTTTTTGAATGAAAATTATTGTTATTATTTTGCCAAATTGGCCAATAAAAATAAACTTCACGTCCTAAAGTATATGAACTCATTTTAAGATTTGAAATTTTAATTTAATATTTAAGAGATATTTATAAATATTCAACAACTTTGTTAAGGGAAAAATTCTAGTACTATGAGTTACTCCTTTGTTCACACTATGTTTGAATTTTTCCCCTTTGTTAATCTTCAAAGTTGTACAATTCGTTGACTGTTTTATCCTCGTGATAGCCACTTGATCCAATCATTCCATATTTCCATGGCAATGTCCTCGAGTTTCAAAGTCATATTTGATAAATCTCATAATTAAAAAAAAAATGTTTAATAAGTTTTCAAATTTTTTATTTTGTATTAAATACATCTTTGAATTTTTTATTTTGTATCCAATAAATTCCTAATTTATTTGACATTTTTTAAAAATTTACAGTCTTATTAAACACAAAATTAAAAGGTCATGGCTCTATTAGGCACAAAATTCAACTTTTTTGTTTCACAAGTCTGTAAATTTTAAAAATTATCAAATAAGTTGAAGAACTATTACATACGAAATTAAAGGTTTAGATATCTATTAGAAACTTTTAAACTTGAACCTATTAAACATGAAATCAAAAGTATTAGCTATAACTTTAAAAAAGCTTAGGGACTAAACTTGTAATTTAACATTATTTATAATTGTTTTATAATTTGTAATTATTTAGGTTAAATTGTAATTTGAGTTTTTTAATTTTTATGGTCAATCAATAAGTTTGAAAAATGCATAATAGATCGTTAAATTTTCAATGTTGTGTCTATCAAATCCATAAATTTTCAACTTTGTATTTAATAGATTACTAACTAATTAGATACTTTTTTAAATTCAAGAACATATTGGACACAAAACTAAAAGTTCAAATATTTATGAACAAAAAAAAAAAAAAAAAAGCTCAAACGTTTATTATACATTTTTAAATTTTCACAAAATTAAAAGTTGTAAAGAATTATTAGACATTTTTTAAAGTTTAGAAATCTACATCCCCTTAAAAGTTCTGCAACCAATTACCCGTATTATTACCCTTTTATAAAAGTAAATATTAGTAATTAGTAATTATTAAAAAAAAAACTACTTGGTCAAATTTCTCATAAACATATTTATGCAATTTTCAACCCCTTTGTCTTCTATTACTTTCGTAGTTTGATTACCAATTCGAGCATAACTTAGTAAATGGATGCATTTTTTATGAGAAAGGTTCAATTTTCACATTTGCTATACTAAAAAAACTTTATTAGAGTAAAAAAAAAAAAGTAATAGTAATTTATTGCGCAAGCAACATCATTATCCAATGCAAAATTTACTGATTAAAAAAATAGATCGACACAAGATTTGTTTCAAAGATGAAGTAAACAAATTATTGGTTTTTTATTTCTTTTTTGAGTTTTACATGTAAGAGTAGAGATTTAAATCTCTCATCTTTTGGTCTAGGATATATACCTTAATAATTTATTTTTTTTAAGAAGCCTTAATAAGTTAAGTTATATGCTCAAATTGACAACTAATTATGAGTTAAATGAGCATCTATTTACATTAAAATAACATATATAATCAACTTAATATAGCACTTTAGCATTTTAAAATATCAATGATAGATATATATATTATTAACAATATTTTTCAACTATTTCTATTGTAGAGCAAGCAAACCCATACCCGCAAATCTACTTGTCACCAAAAGTACATAATAATCTTTTGCACTCCCAAACTATAAGGGAATCAATCAACTCCTTAAACTTATTAAATTATTGCAATTGCACCCCAAAAGATTGCAAAATGAACAAACCACCTTTAAAATATAAGTGGTGTTTCAATCGAACTCTCAAACTATAAGATTGTTTCAATCAAACCCAAATTCTTTACAACAAATTTTTTTTATTTTATTAAATCGAGAAGCAACTCATCAAGAAACTAAATTTGTTAATATTATAATTTTCAAATTTAATAGATTTAAATTATAACAATTCTACAATTTGAAGGTTTGATTGTAATAATCTTTATAGTTCAGAACCAATTTGTGCATTTTACAAGATTAAAAGTTTAATTATAAAATTTTACGAGTATAGAGAGGTGATTGATCAAATTGAAAATAAGTGTTATTCTAATAACCTCTATCGTTTAGGAATTGGGAGTGTTCCCTATTCTTTTTCACTGATGGGCAATCAAAATTGATAAGCACACCCATAAAATTCAATATTTTATTATAGAAACAAGGCCCATCAACGCCTATTATACAAACATATTCCATCAACTTTTTTTTATTTTATTTAATAGATGTGTATATATTAATATGCCAAACAATTAAAGAGGGAGTAGGCCATTTTTTTTTTCTTTTAATCTATGGTATCAAGCCCCATCCACGTATAAGCATCTAAGTTTGAATTCAAGATCTTGAACTAAATTTTCACTCGAGTGCCCCTTACCCCACCGGGACCAACCCAATAGGGTAATCAATGGAGAATCAAAGGCGTTGTGGTAATTAGGAATACTCATAAATTAAAGGTGAAGTTTCGTATTCTCACAAACAAAGTTTTTTAAAATTGGAGAATTTGCAAATCTAAGCACAGATAAATAACTTGGAGTTGAAACTAACCTTTTGATTAGATATGCTTTAATAAAACCTAGGAGTGCTTATGAAATTTAGGTTTCACAGTCATGTTTTACACACAAGTTTCTCATTCCTAGCAACCTGATTTCCTTCTTCTCTTTTCAACTAAGAAGTACGGACACTTTAGTTTGGCTAGCGTGTTCGTGTCGGACACTTGGACACTCCAACATTTGTTGGACACATATTGGACACTTGTTAGCACAATAGATATGTGTTTTTAACACTAATTGTACAACTAGGACAAAAATAATAAATTTTGAGAATGAAATACACCAAACTCATTTTTTAAGCATATAAATGCATGAACTTATCGACTTTGAATTTCCTCCTTGTATAAAAGTGATATATATTTTTTAAAATGTATATTTTGATAAACGCATCCTTGTTGTCTCTGTGTCCATGTCGTGTCGTATCTATGTCTCGTATCCATATCCATGCTTCTTAACTTCTCAATCTCTCTATTTCTATACAAATTATACCAATATCTTACAAATTCCCACAATATCAAACAATACATCCTGAACTCATTTCAAACACAAAGATCTCATTTTCAGCAATCTTATTTTCAAACTTCCCATTCTGAAGCTTCTCATGTCTAGACTTGCTATTTTTCGAATGTCAGAAATACTAAATACCCCTAAAAGAATAACTTTTAAAAGCTTCCTCTAAGGGTTTGCCACAAATATCTCCTTCAGTCTAAAACGGAAAACTATAGCTGGAGGATGATAGTTTTTCCAGACACTCACTTCTTAGTTTCATGGCTTTCTACTCAAAGCTCAACCACATGATACAGTTTTTTTGGGAGTAAGAAACCGCACTTTCATTGAGAAAAATGAAAAGAATACAAAGGCATACAAGAAAACAAGCCCAAACAAAAAGAGTCCGAATCTAACTACCGAAAAGGATTCCAATCCAAAAGAACACCACCAGTTTAAATTGACCCAACCATTGCCAATAATGCTGACTCATAAACTTTTAGCCCATAAGCACGTCCTAGAAGTTGATACGTAATAGCCCATAACTGTGCATGGATGCATAACCATCCAAACATTGCATTTGCGCAGTGTTGGCAATGAAGAAACTGACACAGGATTGAAAACACCAGTAGCCTACGATATCACCCACCTCGCCACTGTTAATATTTTGGTACTGTTTTGGTTGGGAAAAGCTATTACTTCGTTCACTAGACAAAGCAATCTCCTCCCATCCCCTTTTTAATAGGGTTACTATTCCAATACTAGGTACATGTAACTATGCACATCTGAAGCTGAAAGTGAAAGTAGGACTCTCTAATTCTACATTCCTTTCCTTTGAAATGGTGTTTGAAAAATAAGGTCATAGACAAAGAGTGGGAGAAAAGATTCATGAGGATAAAATTATTGCGGTAGAAATTATGACTTTCAAATACAAAACCAGAAGGTCACTATCTGCAAATGCTGTTATGTATCTTTTGATGAATATCATTGCAAGTAGAACTAGATGGGGCTTGTGTCGTTTTTTCCCCTTTTTTTTTACTTTATGGTCCCATCTAGTCTAAGTGTAACTAGACTGCTTATTCAAGGAATTGCCCAAGGTGTTGTCTAGCACTATTTCCTAAGTTTTTTGGATAAAATTATGTGGAAAAAGGGTTCTGGTTACGTTGGGAATTGTTTAAGATTGATGAATTTCTCTTTTCTTGTCCATGGTAAACCTAAGGCGCGAAGTCTTTGCTTCCAGGCACATTACGTTATGGATCCTTTCGTCTCCATTCCTTTGCCTTGGCAAGATTGTTTCCTAGACAGACATAGGTTTAGTTGAGAGATTCCATGGAGGAAAGGATAGTGTTCATCTTACCCATCTTCACATTGTCGACAAGACTATTTTCTTCTGCTAAAGGGAGGATGCCTCTGTTAACCTCAATCATATCTTACAGGTCTTTGAATTCATTTCAGGTCTTTAAACCAACATACAAAACTGTATTGTAGTTGGGAAAGTTTGTAGTCAAGCTAAACTAGCCAGGTGGGCTTTTTTGGTAGGGTGTGAGATCTCTTGCCTACCTAAGTCGATGTCTATGCCTTCCATTCCGTTATAATCTGAGATCTTAGTTGTTCTAGGACTTGATGGGTTCAACAACGTTTATTTTCTCAGAAGAAACATTCTTCTCTAGGGGGAGACTCTTTTTGATTCAATCTTTCTTTAATGGGAAGGGGATTCTAATTTAGTTTCTTTATTTCTGTAGGATTTCATCCTCAGTTTTCCATAAGTTGGAGCTTATTATGAGAGGTTTTTTGTTCGCAAAGACCAGTTGAAGATGAAAGGGGGTGGTTCTCATTTGATTTAGTGGGAGGTCATTTCCAAAAAATGTGGGAGAGTCACAAGTCGGGTATAGGAAATTTATCAAACAAGAATTATGTCCTTTTTGGCTAATGAATTGTGAAGGTAACCCTTTAGAACCTGAAGCATGCATAAGGATGTAGAACCTGAAGTGTTGTAACATGGCTAGTCTCTTTTTTTTTGGCTACTTTGTGGTACACGAAGTTGGAAATGAACAAGAAGATTTTTAAAGTATTGATCTTGGGAAGAGACGTGGGATCTGGCCCATTTCAATGCCTCTCTCTAGGCGTCAACGACTTGACAGATGAAATTTCCTTTTGTAATTTTGTCTTGTGTTAATGTATTGCCTTTGCCTTTGTTCTTTCATTTCTTTTAATGATAATTGGTTTATCATTTTAATGAAATTGTAACAACAGAAGTCTAACTCCATGTTAGAACCATACCTATTTACTATTTCCCCAAGACGAATACCGAGAGATGAATTCATGGAGATCTATGCGTTAGATTAGATCATAATTGAAAAAACTTTTCATCTAGATCCAATCTCCATGAAATCAGGCATTAACGGCATAATTACCTCAACACAACATATCAAGAGAGCTAAGATTATGAAAGCAAATCATCGCCAATTATCGTTGACAGCATAATACATATCCATACACATCACCGAGACATACGAAGGTTATTTCTCCAATATCAAACAGTCTAAACACCACGAGATCTCAGCGTTCCAACAAGAACAAAGGTAAAAAATCGACATAGCTCACGGCGATTTACTTTTTATTGCTACTTTTACCTCCGGACGAATTATCTCCCCCTGCCGCCTGGGCCGCCTTCTTCGCGGCCTTCTCCTGTAGCGCCTTCGCATCCCTAACCAAAATCCAAAACCAAAAGAATAGCCAATCAAACAAAATTAAAGAAACAAGAAGAAACAAGATAGACGAACCTTTCACGGCGCTGCTCGGGGGTCAAACCATCGTCCTTGTTTTTGCCCTTGGCGTTACGAGCCTGAGACCTCTCTCGGTCCTTCTCCCTCTGGTTTCCGCGTAGAGATCTGAGTCAAGGAAAACAAACTTGAAAGAACAAGAAATCTTCAAAATAAATTGATTAAAACACCGAAAAAGCCTCAATTCATGGAGATCCGAAATCAAAAAACAAGAAAACAGAAACAGAAAACGAGGAATTGAAGATTGAGAAGGATATGAGTCATTTGTTGAAGCTTGAAGTGGCTGAGAAAACTTGTGGAATTGGAGGATTGGCCTGAAGTTAGCCGAAGGAACGAACGATCAATCTCTAAAACAGAGAGTCAACTGTGGGCGTGAAAGAACAGGGGAATCGGAGATTCTTTATATAGTGCCCCACTTGTATTTGTATTCTATTCTGTTCTATATTTATTTTTTATCTTTATCCCTTGTTGGTAGAGATGTCTATTTTCACCGTAGAAAATGGCTCGTAGGGCCCCGCCTTAACGGGGAGGAAAATGGAAGAGAGAGTGAGGAAAAAAAATTCTCGACGAACTAAATGGGGAAGGAGATGGGGATGGGACGGGGAATGTATTCCCGTCTTCGTTTCTTGCCCTGTTTAATTTTTTTTCTATTTTTATTTTATTTTTTAATTATATATATATGTATATATGTGTATATACATGTCATTTAAAATTTTATTGTTAATGATTTAGATAATTAAATATGTTTGAATTATATAGTTAAATATTTGAATTATATGTATGGATTAATTAGATAATTTGATATGAAATATTGTTTTGTTTCTATTATGAGATTTAAGAATTTTATCTTTAAATAGAAATTTTTTTAATAGAAAATTAACTACTTAAATGAAGATTTTTCGTGAATAATTAACAATCTAATCGAAAATTAATAGATATTTTCCAAGGAAAGTTAACTATTTAAAAATTTATCAAAAAAATTATTTGATTCAATTGAGATTGAAAAAAAAAACTAAACGGAAAATAATTCCCTACGAGGAACCCGATCCCCACAAATTTTCTGTGGGGAATCCCTGCATAATTTAACGAAGAATTTTGCAGGAATGTGGATTAAAATGTGGGGCGAGGACGGAGACGAGGAAGCCATCTCCTCTCCCACCCCACCCCGTGGACATCTCTGCTTATTGGTTTAGAGAGTATCTCGTTCCATTTGTAGGGAATAAAATATTTAGCAGGGAAATACAATTTAATCATTCTTTTGATTTTCGTTTTTTTCTTCTTTTCTTTCTTTCTAAATAAGAAAAACAAGTGTGCAACATGTATCAATTTTTAGCCTAAAGTTTCGATTTTATTGAATTGGACCTCAAATTTGAATTAAGAGTTACAATTCCTTTTTTAAGTTGACGTTGCAATCTTTAAGTAGACTTTCGTTTGAAAATTTGTTTAAAATATATATATTTTCTATTTTGTACGAGACTTCAAGACTAAAATCGAATCTTTATTGAAATTTATTCATTGGTTTATTTTGTATATTGGTCGAGCTTAATTTTATGTCAATCTTGATTTTCATTGAGATGAGTGAATTTTAAAAAAAAAAAAGATAAATTGTCTTTTTTTTGTTAAATTATTTGATGAATTTAGCAAGAATTGAATAAAGTAAAATTTGTAACACCTATCTAAGTTTAGGATTTAATTTAATGAAACTGAAAGTAGTAAAAATTGATAGCCTTGTCTAGTTTATGGGAAAAAGTTGATTTTTTTTTCTCTTCGTTTTTTTTTTAAATATCAAATCACAAATACAAAAAATAAATATTCAAACGACTACCCTTGAAGGGAAGTAGAGATCAGCCTCATCAAAAGGTTCATAGCTTAAGGGTCAGTCCAAGTTCAGCTCAAAATCAAAGTTTTACAGGCTTGGCCGAACTTGGTCCTTTCATATTGGATTGTATATGGATTACCCTTTTGAAAAACATTTGATACATAAAAGTTGACATACAAATGTAGCTAATGAACTTTGTTGTCTATGTCTAATTAATCTTCAGTTTTAAAAATAATAATTAATTTCCCTCAACTTTTGGGTTTTTTTAAAAAATTATAATTAATGTCTACATTGACATTATTACTTATCATTACTTAAATCTTGACACAACCAAGTTTTTTTTTCTTGTTCAAGTTGATAAAACTAGTAGGTCCAACTTAAATAAAATAAGAGTGAGCGAAACAAAAAATATATATATGAAAAAGTACCTTTTTGATCCCTAAGGTTTGGATAATAGGTTTTTTTAGTCTCTAGATTTCAAAGTCTTACACCTTTTTTTTTTTTAAATCAAAGTCTTACAATTCATTTCTAAAGTATAAGAAATGCTTCATTTTGGTCCTTGAAGTTAGGTTTTCCTTAGATAGAAAAATGAGAGGTTTTAAAATTATTTAAAAAAAAATTCACCAATGTGGAGTATTTCTTAAACTTCAGACAAGATTTTGAAACCAATCAAAAGAGACCTATTATCCAAACTTCATGAACCAAAAAAGTAATTTTCTCAAAAATTTATTTTAAATCATATTTTGCCTACCCATGGATCCATTCATAAAATATAATTATATAAAAAGAAAATTAACACCAAGAGATGAAAATTTGGTTCTTCAATTTCTCTTTTTTTTTTATCCATAAATCCAAACACCACAAAAAACAAAAGGGTGAAAGAGAAAGGTTGAAGGAAGAGGGGCCTTATTGATGGTGTGAAATTCCGAAAAAGCCAAAGCTCAGGGGCATTTATAGCCGCCTTCTTTGGTCTTCCAATTATTGTAACAAGGCCATTCTTCTCTACGGCCGTAAGTACCCGATGGAACACACATTTCTGGCGGCATTTGTTGCAGAAAAAAAACATGTCTTCCAATGCGACGTCGTTGAGCATCGATAACCACATGCCTTTGGACAATCTAATTACATTTACAACAAGAAAGAATTTGAAAAATGATAATATAAAAAATCTTTTAGATAATTCTCAATCAAATTGGATCTTTTGTTAGTTCAACAATATGCTCGAGTGGAGGGATTTAAATCTTTAACTTCTGAGTCAAAAATATATGTCTTAACTAATTAAGTATATTCAAGTTGATTAATATTAAATTGTTATTTTATAGACATGTTTGAGCACATGAACATGTTGATCAGATGTCGTTTGACACATGGAACCTGACTCATTTGTCACCAAAATTTGACACTTTGATCAATAAAATTAATTTCATACAAGTTGGCATGTCCAAATCATATGTCTGGCTCACGTTTCCAAATGTGTTAACAAGATTTAGCAATTTTTTTGAATGGACAAACTTGATTGATAAATGTTAATACATTAGGGGTGAATTTGATCATTTTAAAAAATTAAGGATTGAATTGAGAATTACTTAATTTAAAAAAAAAAAAAAAATAGTGGCCACTTGAAAATTTTAGTCTTACTAAATTGAATATATATAAATCAAATGAAAAAACACATTTGTATGGTTGGAATGCATGTTTGAGTTTTTCTCAATTTAGTCCCTTATGATTTAACATTTTTCGATTACACTATTTTAATTAGTGAATGCCAAAATTTTGATTGATGATAAGATTACATGATAATTTAAGTAGAGTATTGGTAGAAATTTAAATGAGGAAGTAAGTCATTCTAAGAAAATTAAAGAAAATTTGAAATTTCTACCAAGTTTTAGAAATTTAGAAGAGGAATTGACAAATTGTATATCTCTTAGAATGGACTAGTTCAACAATTTTTTTTGGTACACCTAATTCAACAATGGTTGTTAAAAAACTCATAAAATTTTAATATCTTAGTTAGGTAGGTAGTTACCATGTTATTTGAACTTATTACTCTAAAACCCTTTTACTTTTTTCCACTCAATCTCATTGATCACTAAGTCAGTTCATATTGTGATTTGTTTGAAATGAATCGAGCTTGTATCCTCTCAAAAACATAGCAACACGACCCCACTAAAATCAAAAAATTGTCGTAATTAGGTTGTATAAACAAACATAATCACTAGGTCGATCATGCTCTCTTTTGAATTGTAAAAGATCTATCTCATGTATTAGGCATAATAGCATGCATATAAGTTGTGTCTCATGAGAAATGAGATTCCGTTTCATTAAGGTTGCACCACTATGATTGATATTTTTGCCCTACAAATTGTAAAGATCAAACAAAATTAAATAGACTTAATCAACACATAGAAACGAACACAAAAAATAGATCAAACTACGATTCAACTAGTTTGATCAATTTTTTCGATTCCAATTGAAATCCGACATGAGATCGAGAGAGAGAGTTACATCAAGAGCATCAATGGCAAGGAATGCCAAAGCAAGAGCAAGAAAGAAGGAAGCCATGGGAAGAGAAAAGTGCTTAGCCATAGTTTTCTTTTTCTTTCAATTGGTGAAATTTTTGGGTATTCCCAATTGCTATTTATATACATTTTTGAACTCTCAAATCCTCTCCATGGAGAATAATTTTCCAAGTTAACCAAAGATTTCTTTTCCTTTATGTAATTACTTCAATAGAAATGTGTTTCCAAGTGAATAAAATTGGGGACATTTTTCTTTATATGGTAATTTACTTCTAAAATATCTCAAGAAATTAATTAAACTTCTCATATTTATGTTTTACATATGGTATGCGTGAGTGTAATGTATTTTTATTCCATACTAATTTTGGCATGGTATATATGGCATGTGTGTCAGGTACCACTTGTTAGGGACAACAACCCTCGACATATCTCCACAATAGTATGATATTGTCTATTTTGGGTGTAAACCTTTATGGCTTTGCTTTTGTTCCCTCCAAAAGATCTCATATCAATAGAGATAATTGTCTTCACTTATATACCATGGATCTCTTCCTTCCCTAGCTAATGTGGAACTTTGTTAGCACTCCTAACAATCCTCCTCTCGAACAAAGTACCACACTTGAACCTCCCCTCAAACAAATTCGTCCACTCCCAATTCAGAGCTTGCTCTTTATCTCGAGGCACAACCAATTCATCTCGAGGCAACATTCAAATAGAGCACAAACACGAATCACATTTGTTCTTATCAAGGCGAGAAGGAGAACACCCTGATAGAGCATGACACTTGCTCTACCCTAGGTGAGTGGGAGAACACCCAAATAGAGCACGACCGAGGCTCACTAATCTTTGTTCCACTTTGAGGATTCCTCTGGCACATTTGTTAGATTTTTAGCATGGCTTTGATACTATGATACATGTGAAGTGGAGAGAAAATGATTGACTCAAGTTATTATTGAAATAACTCTCCTCAATATAAGTACACAATAGTGCCAACTAATCAAGAAGTAACTATTGTAGCTAATATATGAAGACAGATGTCATAGAAGATAATAATTAACTAATTACATATATCATAATAAATAGCAATGAATTTAATATAATTTTAATCACCAAATAAAAAAGTAATTGCATATATAGTACAAAAATTGAAGTACAAACATACAAGTATTTAGTTTGATTCTAGATAGATAATCAATATCTAACCGAATAATTAATTTATGTGATCAATTTGGCTTTGGTTTAATTTTTTTTCCTAAACAAACTAAACTACTCTCAATGTCTTTCAGTCTGAAAGTAACAATTTTTACAATATTACATTTGAATTTGAACTTACAGTCAATCAAGAAAAGCAGTAGAGTTTACCAATTAAACTCTATTCAAATCGATACCAAAGGATGTTTTTTCCATATAAAATTACTAGTGAATTACCACGTACAATGTATGTGTATTGTTTTTTCTAATTATAATTATTAAACGATATGGGTAAAATGTTATTTAGTATAGTTATTTTTAAAATTAATTAAATTTAATTAATAACAAAAGTCTAATTTTGTGATTAAAAGTGAAGTTCTTAAAGAGTCTTGAGTTTCTTGGATTTTTAATTAATTTTCTGTCTGACTAAGGTGGAGGTCGAATTTAGGGTCATATGTCAAGGATGTGTCTTGTGCATCATTGGTTGGTTTATACGTTCTGCGTAGAGCATCAATGTATATCCCAATTAGCTTTAGACCACTGGATGTATCCTTTTGTATGTTTTGGTTGATCTAAACATTTAAAACAAAATTAATTAACATAAAATTTGGTTATTTTGTAAAAAAAACTGAGTAATGGAATTACACTTTAAATAATAGAAGATAACATTACACAATATAACACAAGTAATGAACATAATATTTAGTTTGCATCGTTCCTTTTACCATACCTTCAAATGTTTGTTCAAAATCTTTTAATCTAAGTACATTAGGTATAACAAACTAGCTAATTTAAAGTATAGAATAAAAAAATAGAATCTATTTATATTTTAATATATTTCTATCATGTATCTTTTCCCTAAGGATTGGAGAATATTTTAAAATTATTTTTAGTAAATACCTTAATCTTCGGTCTCAAAAGTCTTTGTTGTCGCTTCTTCCTTCTCTTATCCCGTGTTTTTTCTTGAGAGTATTCTGCCATTGGAGCCAAGCTTTAATTAGTTTCTTACTTTTCTTATACATGAGTTTCACGATTTCCCAATGGAGGCAAGATTTTGAGTTTTAAAGGAAGAAATAGTGAGAATTTCTTACCTTTTTTGCCAGACGAGCCTAGGAATCACCGTGTTGAACGAGATTTCAAGCTTTTCCAAAGAAGGAGATGGGTTCAACGATCTGGGGAGCTTTTGAGCTTTGAAGTTTTGAAGCTCGGTTGAAATTGTGTGAAGAAACGAAAAAAGAAAAAAAAAACCCTAGAATCACTCATTCGATTTGCGGTGAAAGGTAAATCTCTCTCCAAATGTTATTTTCAATTTTAATTAGTATTGTACGGGGCAACATGTAAATGATGATTTACTTTGATTTTGGGTTTAAACTATATTTCAAGTTGCATATGATTTTATTGGTTGTTTAATCTATTCTTTTAACTAGTTTTTTTAATTTTTTGTTATGTAATCAATTGTTAATTGTTGTGTATTTGTTTTCATATTAGATTTATTTTTTTAATTTATCGTTAAGAGTTTTTGAATTTTTGTTTAGATTTTAAATAATGAATCTTAACATCTTTTGGTGTTTAAATAATCTATTTTATTTTTTTTTTTTTTTGAAAGAGATTTTATTTATTTTATTTTAGACTTAAGTTTTAAATTATAAATAATGATTTGGCCATTTTAAAAAATCTTAAAACGTTTCAAAGGTCATTTCGTAATTATTAGGGGCTGTTTGGCGCGCTGGTTTGGAATCAGAAACCCTGGGGTTCTAGAACCCTGGGGTTTCTTGGCTGGAATCAGAAACCCTGGGGTTCTGGAACCCTGGGGTTTCTTGGCTGGAATCAGAAACCCTGGGGTTTCTGATTCCTGTGTTTGGGGTGCAGGGTTGTGTTGGGCTGGTTTGCTGAAACTTGTGTTTGAGGTGCAGGGTTGGGTTGGGCTGGGTTTGTTTAGTTTATTTTTTTTTATAATTTTTCAAACTGTTTATTATTTTAAAAAAAATCTTACACTATTTTTTTTTCCTACTCCATTTTTTTAACTTCATAATTTTTTTGGTGTGTTACATACCAACTATTTAACCAATTATGTAGAGCAATTGTTACAATTATAGTTCAATTTGAATTATACTATGTGTAGTTTGTATAACTATATGCTATCTCATTCACTTCACTCATGATGACATAAAATTGAAGATTATGCGTAGCAACAGATAATTAATAGGTGCAATGTAATAATGGTGTTGCCAATGGTAAAGTAAAACCAAAAATTAGAACTAAGATCTAGTTCTAAAAATATCATAACACACATTCCAGATGAATGACAAGAAAGTAGAAGTAGTTGTCCAAACACAAATGTAAGTCATAAGAGTGGTAGATGAAAGTGATGAAAAGAGAGTCAGGTTCTAGGTGCTATCCCCAAAATTTTCACGTAGTAATCATACTTCCAATCTGGGATGAATGTAAAGAAGGAGTTCAACATCATACTATCCGAGAGAATAGTCTTTGCAACAGCCATTCAGTCTTGCCTTGTCATCCCTGGGATCGCCTTTAGTTTTGCATATAGCTCGTCCACGCTGGCCCTTTTAAAATATTGACTAGGTGGTTGGGTCGCTAGGGTGATTGTTGGAGTGGTCGTTGGGGTGGTTGGATTGATGGGGTGTTTGGGTATGCCGAGGTGGTCGCCGGTGGTGATTGCACGGTGGTCAGGTCGCCGAAATGGTCGTTGGGTGGTTTTCAGCAGTAGTTGTCGGGTCGCTGGAGTGGTCATCAGGGTGGTTATGTCGTCGAAGTGGTCGCTGGGTGGTTGTGGCAGTGGTTGGGTTGTTGGAGTCGCCAGGGTGGTCACCAGGTGGTCGTCAACAGTGGTTTTGGGTGATTGGGTTACCAGGTCGTCGGGGTAATCGTCGAAGTAGTCATCAGGGTGGTCAGGTCATCGGAGTGGTCACTAGGTGGTTGTCTACGGTGGTTGCTAGGTGGTCAGGTTTTCGAGGTGATCGTCAACTATGGTTGTCGGGTGATCGGGTCATTGAAGTGGTTGTTGTTGGTGGTTCGGGCAAGTCGGGTTGTTTGAGTGGTTGGGTTATCAGGGTGTCTAGTTGTTGGGGTGGTCGAGTTGCAGGGGTAATCGTCAGACTGGTCTCTTGAGTTCTCATCGCAGTGGTTGTCTGAGGTAATCGTCAGCGGTGGTCGGGTCACCGTTGTAGTCGTCAGAGTTGTTGTTATCGGTGGTTGTTGGGTGGTCGTCGGAGTTGTCATCAGAGTTGTTGTCGAAGTAGTCGCTAGAAATGGAGAATGGTAAATGGAACTGGTCTCTAGAGTTCTCATCGCAGTGGTCGTCGGAGGTAATCGTTAGCGGTGGTCGGGTCGCCGATTGGTCGCCTGAGTTGTCATCGGAGTGGTCGCAGGAGTTGTTGTCGGAGTGGTCGCCGGAGTGGTCGCCGGAGTTGTTTGTCGGAGTGGTCGTCGGAGTTGTCATCGGAGTGGTCGCCGGAGTTGTTGTCGGAGTGGTCGCGGGAAATGGAAAACGACAAATGGAAGAGGAAAACATGGCACAAACCCCATGGGGTTGTACTGTTGTAACTCATGGGGTTGTGTTTCAAAACCAAGGGTTTTGAAACACCTTGTGCCAAACATGGTTTTGGGTTTGGAACCCAAACCCATCCCAACCCAAATTCATGGGCCAAACGGCCCCTTATATTCTAGAACCACGAGTATATCCATCTTGCAAGAAATCAAAAATTAAAACCAAAATAGTAATTTAAATTTTAAACAAAAAGAAAAAAAAAAGTGAAAAAAGATGAAAGTACCATTGTCATAGTCTTTCCACCAAGCCATTGTGTCCCAAACCCTCTCTTCCTTCCTTTACTTTACTCTGCCTTCAGCCTTCTTCCCCATGGCCACACTTTTTCTCTCCCACTCCTCCCTCTTCTTCCTCCTCCTCATCGGAACCACCGCAGTTGACGGCGCGTACTGGTGCGTGGCCCGCAGCGACGCCGGCTACGAGGCGCTGCAGACGGCGCTGGACTACGCCTGCGCCACCGGCGCCGACTGCACTCCGATTCTCTCCAACGGACTCTGTTTCCTCCCCAACACCATCCAGGCCCACGCCTCTTACGCCTTCAACAGCTTCTTCCAACGCAAGGCCATGGCTCCTGGCTCCTGTGACTTCGCCGGCTCCGCCACCATCGCCCAGAGTGACCCCAGTTCGTCCCCATCTTTCTCTCTACCTTCCTTTTTCTGTTTTATTTTTTTATTTTTTTATTTTTTTGCTGCTCTGTCTCTCATTGAGTTATGCTGGCTTTTAATTAAAAAAATATATATTTGTAGTTCTGCAGTTTTTCTAATTTTTTTAGTTCAACAAATTTGGAGGTGAAGGGATGCAAAATTCATACGTCAAAAGCATATATTTTAACCTGTTAAATTATGTTCATATTGAAATTTGATGAACGGTTGAACCATCAAAAATAAAAGAAATAAAGAAAAAATATCGTGCATTTAATAGTGTAAAATTTTTAAATTTGTAATCATGTTGGACTTAGTTATTTTTCTAGATTTTCTCTCTTTTTTTTAAATACCTTTTTTGGTTTCTAGCAAAAATAGATGGGGTGTTGATTTTAATGGCTTATCTTTGATTGAGCTATGTTCTGAATTCTGATTAGCTATAAAGTAGACAAATTATTCTCCTAACAATTAGAACTATGAATTATTTTTTTAATTTTCTTTTTCCTCCAAGCATGGAAATGTGTAAAATTGCTAGCTATGATGAGCTTGAGCTAGGTTATTTTTCTACATTCTCTCTTTTACTCTCATTTGGAAAAAATTATTAAATAAGACCGCTACAAGTTGTTAATATGGTTGCTTTCTAATATATGTTGGATTTAGATTTGAAATGTGTTGGCTATTAATAAGAGTTCAAAATACATTTCTTAATCTCCATTATGTCCAACAGTGTAAAATTACCAATCTAATGCGGCAGTCTTTTCCAATAAGTTTTCAATTGGTTGTTTGGTTTTTTAAGAAGTTGAATAAATTATTAAAAAATTCATAAGTTATTTGGTTTAAATTTTTGGCATAGTGGTGATTTAGGTTAATAGTAGTAGAGGAGAAGATTCTATGTTTTAATTCTTGTAAAATCTTTTTTTTTCTTTTTGTTTTGATTAATTTTGATAGTCTCAAGTGTTAAAAGAATAGGAATGAATGGTTAAATTTTGAATTTGATTGATTATTTGACATAGTTGTTCTGTGCAGGTTATGGATCTTGTGTTTATCCATCTTCTATCAGGTACGCTAAGTTTTTTTTTTTTTTTTTTTCAGTTTTTTAAATGAAATGTTAGATTCTTTTTAATATATATATATATATATCATTGATTAAAATGTGCATAGAGAAACCCTTTATTATATTCTATTTTTTGGTATTTTTGGTGGAGATTTCTTCATGTTCAAGTAAATTGGTTCTCTTTTTAGAGTCTTCTTACAGTTATAAAAATCGAAAGAATTTGGTCTTTGAAAATTTTATATTTGCTTTCCTTTAATTCTGTCTCCCATCCCAATCAAATTTCTAAATCAATTCTCTTTTCTTTTTTTGTAAAAAAAATTTAAAAAAAAAAATCTTGGTGGTAGATTTTGGAGGGGAAAAACAGGAAATATTAGCGGGAGAAACTGAGAAAGCGAGAATTTTGGTTTTTTTAAAAAAAAAAATCCCATTTATTACTTTATATGTTTATTTGACTTTGTCTTCACGAATTTATTGATAGGAATAAGAGTTGTCTTTATAACCTTTTTATTAAATTATTACATACAAAATATTTTATTTTCTATAATTTGAATTTTAACATTTTTTATACATTTCTTAATATATATGATTTTATTCATAAAAAATTAAATTATAATGGAGAGTTTTCCTTATAAAAATCTCGAACTTCAATAGGATATTCCACAAATTAGTTCTTAAGGTAAGGATAGAGATTAAATTGTTTTTTTTTTTTTTCTCTTTTTGGAAGAATCTATCTTAGAAAAGAAATCGGGACAAGAACAAAAGGATTTCTCCCAAAGAATTATTTGAACTGATCGAATTCCTAGGGTAAAGTATAAATTTTACCACCATTTGTCTCCAAAATTCTAGTTTCTTGTACTATCTACTTTAAAACCAAGATTCTCACTATTTTCTTCCCGCAAACAAAATAGACACTCTCAATTTTCTTTCTTTTCGCTTCAAATTTTATCAATTTATTCCATGAGAAAAAGTAAAAGAAATAGTCAACTTGAACATAGTTCAATTGGTTTAGGTATATACATATCTTCAACCAAGATATCAGAGATTCAAATTCCTCCGCCCTATATGTTGAACTCAAAAAAAAAAAAAAAAAGTAAAAGAGATAGAGAGAGTTTTGATGTTTTTATATTAAAAGAAATTAAAAAGAATATCACATCACACGTGGAGCATCGAATCTTATATTAAAATTAGGTTAAATTACAAGTTGACTTGTGTCTATTTAATCCTTGAACTTTAAAAAGTGTCTTATAGGTTCATAAACTTTTGATTTTATGTCTAATAGGTCTCTAAACTTTAAAAATGTATAATAAGTCTTTGAAATTTAAAATTTTTCTTTTTAATAAATCTTTGACATAGTAAAAAAGTTTTAAAATCAATTGATCTGCTACACATAAAATTGAAAGTTTAAGGACTTATTTAACACTTTCAAATGTTTTGGAATCTATTAAACACAAAATTGAAAGTTCAATAAGCTATAAGATATTTTTTATAGTTCAAGGGTCAAATAGATATTAATCTAAAAGTTTTTAGACTAAATTTGTAATTTAATAGTGAGGAAATAATATTTTATTTATTTGAAGAAAAGGAATGTACTAAATCTGAGAGATTCTTCTCCAACATCTTTTTTGTGGGTCAGACACCGTGGGATCAGTCTGGCCCGGGGCCAGGTGGTGGTCAGATCCAACGGTCAGAATGGCATGGATTTACCTTTTTAATTTTAAAATAGCTTTTTGAGTACAAAGACGGTGCGTTTTGGGAGTCTAGAAGGGTGGTCAAGAATAGTACATGTCAGACTCTGTTTGGTCATTGATTACTGCACTTGTCAGACCAGGCTTGTCTTTTAAAATAATTAAATAGAAAAAAAAATAGGTTCTTGAAAATAAGCATAAATTACAAATTTAATCTCTAAACTTTCTAAACTTTCTATTTTGTTTCTAAACTTTAAAAAATATTTATCAAATTTTTAAACTTTTAATTTTGTGTCAAATAGATTCTTAAATTTTAAAAATTGTCTAATAAATTCTTAAACTTTCAATTTTGTATACAATAGGTGTTTGAATTTTCAATTTTGTGTCTAATAAGTCATTGATCTATTTGTCACTTTAAAAAATTCATAATTCTATTAGACACAAAATCAAAAGTGTAGGGTACTATTAGACATAAAATTTAATTTTATCTATAATAAATCAATTAGTTTTTTAAAATTTTGAATATAGCAAAGATCTATTAAAACAAATTGAATGTTTAGGGACTTACTATATACTTTTTAAAGTTTAAGATTCAAATAAACACAAACCTAAGTTAAGGGACTGAACTTGTAATTTAACCCCAAAAAAATTATGAAATAATTGAAGTTAAAATAATAGACACAAACCTAAGTTATTTTATTTCTCTATTTTAGTCTTTATATTTTCATGAATTTACTTGGATCTATATTCAATTTTTATCCCTTTTAGTACATGTAGTTTTGAAAAATGATCTTTTTGGTCTTTATTTAAAAAAATTATAACACAAATTTTGTACCCAATGAAAACATTTTTAGAGACATGACAATTTTTTAAGAATTTTATTGAGTATTATATTTGTTGAAAAAAAAAAGGGACCAAAACAATCAATTTCAAAAGTATAGAGACTAAATTTGACGTTTTAAAACTACATAACCAATTTAGACAGAAGCTAAAAATACAAAGATCAAAATAGATGTTTTAAAAGCATAGAGATCAAAATGGACAAGAAAATCAAATAAGATTTGAACAAAAAAATTATAGAATATAATTGAATACTTGTTTTTTAATTCGGATAAATTGCACATTCTTGAATTGTTTTCTTTATGGACAATTTCAAAAGTGACTGTTTGTGTTTAAAGTTTGAAAATCGTTCTAAATGATATCTTAACTCAACTGATTGTTAGTCGACCAAAAGAGTTTAACTTGTTAATTTTTCTCTCTCTTCCCTTCTCCTTCGTTCTCTGATGACTTCTTCTTTATCCTCCAATGGCGACTTCAACGTCGACCCTTCGAGTTTGTAGGGATTTCTAAAACAGTCTAGATTTTTAAATTTTTTGTTTTTATTAGGAAAAAATGAATAGGAGAATAAGAATTATAGATTGAGTGACATGATGGAAGATGTAATGTATCAGAAGATGCTGTTGGATTGTCCCCTAAAGAATCAATTCTTTGAAATCATTTTGTCTGAGAACTTGTCCAGATCTTTTGCTTCTCTTCTCCAACATTCCTTTGGCCCTATGGTCCTATAAATCTCAATAATTTTTGCTGAAAGTTTTGTTCAAGAATCCTTCTTACACAATACAGTTACAATGTCCCACATCTCGAATTACGTAGCAAATTGCAAATGTTACCATCGTACTTTTCTTCTAAATCCGTCTTATTTAAAGAAAATGCTCCTTTTTATAAATTATCGGTAATAAGAATTGGTAGATGTATCAAGTCATTCTGATTAGGCTAATACAAACACAATCTTAACACTCTCATCATCTATTTAAAGTATTTCAGTAAAACCTATAGGTTCTACGAAGAAAGTTATCTAATGAAGATCATTGGTGACAATTTTCCAGTACTGCAGGAGGAGCAATCACACCGAGCCCTCCAGCAAACACAAGCCCGACAATAACTGTGCCAGCTACAACCACCCCCACACCGGGCTTCAACAATGGCGGTACTGATGACATGAATGGACTAAATCCAGTATACAACCCGACACCATCCTCAACACCAACCAACTCAAAAGCTTCTTCGAGTTTTACAATCCCTAGACTCTTAATCTTCATCTTGTTTTCAATTGCTATCTCACTCACTTCACAAACAATGTAGGAGGGTTATAGATGGGATGTGCACAGGAGGAGGGTTTATTCAGTTTTGTTAGAAATGGTGAGGCTTAAAAGGGTTGGATCAAAATGTAGCTTTTATTTGGATGTTTGATATATGTTTACTTTGAAAACTAAATGGCATAGGAAAAATAGGGTAGGTTTAGTTAAGCCTTCACAAATCTCCCACTTTCTTTAGGGGATTTACTCATTCAATTTAATGGTTCAATTTGATTATTATAAGTTCCCCTCTTTGATTATGGTAGTTAGAGAACTGACTTGTGTACTAGACTATATACATGATTAACATCTAATTTCGAAGGTTCAACTCTCGAGTCTATTTATACTTTCACATGTTTGTGTATTTGTCACTCAACTCTCAAATATTTTGTTTCTAATTATTAGGTAAATGAACAAAATATGTCTATATTAAATTTATATTAAAATATTAACACCAAAGACTACATTGTTTTTTCAAAGTTTAGAATAAAATAAAATGCTCAAAAGTTAAAAGCTGAAATTTCTTCTTTTTTTTTTTTTTTTGGAGAGTGCTTGAAAGTTTAAAACTAAAATGAAACTTTAATGATTTCTTTAATGCAAAGTTTAGAGACTGAAATAAGAAGTTAAAAACTAAAATGACTTTTTTTACTAAAATGATTTCTTTAATGCAAAGTTTAGAGACTGAAATAAGATGCTTGAAAGTGTAGAGACTACAACAGACCGAAAGTTCAAAGAATAAAATATGATTCAAACCTCACCTATAATATTAATAGAATGCCAAAATCACATCCTCATATGTCTATTAATTGCCTCAAGAAAATTGGTGTTTTTGGAGATCAATATTGAAGAGTTACAAAAGAATACAAACCCAATTGATGAAACCAAGTACAATTCTGAACCTCCTCATTCAGCTTTCCATATTTCCATTTTTTGTATGCTCCAGGCTGGTGGCTGAGTTCATCAAGTAGGATTCTAAATAAGAACAGAATGAAAAGCTCAGAAAATTTTCTATATGGCAATTGACATCAGCAGGGGTTCTATCAACAATATGTACCCTGGTTATAATGTCACATATCTTCTTGTTTTCCATGTCTGTATGTATGTACCTTCTGCTCGATTAAACAAATTTCTGGTTGTCGTACTATGTAAATTATATCCCCGACCAATTTATACGAGTCCTGGTTTCGGTGCCAAGTCCACAAAGCATGAGTTTCGTTTTTCACCTGCAAAGAATAGTCTTTAGTTCCCACACTTCGAACATCTCCATCCACCACGAACATAGAAAGGAGTTTCCAGAGTGTTTGATGTTTAAAGGGTTTCAATTCAGTCCCTCACATTTTCAATATTTTTCAATCATATGATTCATATCCTTCGCCTTAGTGACCGTTAAAATTCATGATATGGCTACATGACATGATACGTAGTGAGTTGGTAAAAATTTAAAGGAAAATTCCAGTCACCTTAAGGAACCAACTTCTTCAAAATTTGGAGGAGAAATGAGGAACTTTCTTCTTTTTAAGTGGCCTAATTCTTCTTCTGAATTTGTACCAACTCATAAAAGATCATGTCATATAAGCGTTTGTCATAACCCAATTTTAACATTCACTCATGGGAAGGATATATTTGAAAATTGTCAAAACATAAGGAGCTACATTGAAACTTTTAAATATTAGGGACTAAATTGAAAAAAAAGGCCCAAATATATATTTAGCCTAAGATTTTAATCCCAGAATCTGAAGATACATTGTAGTTTTCTAGACAGAGCTCATTTTATGTGTTTTGGGTGGCTCTTATCATCCTACAACAGTAGATTTTAGAGTTGGTATGACATTGCAACTGTTTCTCAAACACATTCCATTATATCAATATGGCATGAAAATGTAATATCATTCAGATGTCTATGAGAAGGAGAGAGAAATAGAGGGCGAACCTCCAAAATGCCGTGGCCGAAGCTACTTTCACGATATGCACTATAATCAGGTTGCTGATCCCAGCAGAATTTTCCTTTAGCTGGGCCTGATGTGAAATTGAATGCACAGAAGCCGCCCATGTATTCGTCCGGTGTCGAGGATGGGTCCGGACAGTTTCCGGGTTCATCAGCATGTTCAATTGCCATTTTCTCTCGGTTACCTCCATCACCTACCGTTATGTATAAGGGACCGCAACGATCCAAAGTGTAGTTATATACTCTATTTGACCTCTCATAGGCATGAACCTGATCATGAATTTATACTCCCAATCAGAACCGATATCAACAAACTTGTGTATGCAGCAGAGACAAATAGAAAAACCAAATATGTATTTAACAATTCAAATCCTTGTTATGTACTTAACTTGTACACAAAAAAAGGACCAATTGCTGGTAGTTGCAGAGAATCTGTATTGGCACATTAGATTCTTACACCCACATGGTTAGTATGACTTGTGGAATTTTGAAAAATACCTTAAAGAAATTAAAACCACTTTTCAAAATTTTCATAGGTTTTATTACGTTGTAAAACAATGAGTTTTAAAATTCTAAAAACACTTAAAACACTATAGCAATAAAAAAAAGTGCTTTTCAAGAAAGTACTTAATTAGTGCTTCTTACAAAAGTATTTCACCACTATTTTCAGGGTCATTCCTAGTTCACTCTAAATGGTACGAGAGTGGATTCAATCAATACAATTTGAGTAATAAGTTACGTTATCTAGAAATGGACCATTTAGTCGCAAAAAAAAATAAATAAATAAAGAGAACAAGAAAACTGATGAAATAAAGAGGACATACATGGCCGTTGAAAACTATGTCAACTTTATACTTGTAAAGCAAGTCTTCCATTGCCACTTTCATGCACTCTGCTTCTCTATAATGGGCAGTGTAGGTGCTGTACCAGGGTGGGTGCCATGTAGCTATCAACCATGGAGTAACTTTCCTGTCAACTTTAGCCAGGTCTTGCTCTAGCCATTTGTATTGGTCACCTGCACCACGTGAGAAAAACAGCACGACGGATGCAGCAATTGTCGATTAAAATCAAGCTTCCTAATCTAAGAGGTTGTGAAACCCGCAGTCAATGGATTCACCCGATTTGTCATATGAAATGTAGGCACCGAGCATGATGAAATGAATGCCGCCAGCATTGAAAGAGTAGTAAAATGTCGAAGACGAGTTACTCTCTTCGGATGGGAATGCAAATCGGGAACTATAAGCCACAAATGTTTGATTTTCAACTTGTGGTTCTATCTCATGGTTCCCTTCCACCACCATTAATGGAACTTCGGATATTAGAGGCTGCATATACCTGATAATAGATAAGCTGTAAGAGATCATTTCCTAAAATCGCCCTAGCTGCATTTTTTCAACTAGCTTTAGTGTGTTAGTAACCAAGAGGGGTGAGGGGAATAGAAAGAGATCAAAAAGTGAATCGTCTTTTGGCAAAGTTAGGCATATTAACACAATTGAAAGGCTGAAGATTTTTCATATGAGGCATTACCATGTTATAGAATGAACCATAGATGTAGCAGTTCTAAATTATTTTCTTTTCTTTGTTTAACATCGAAAAAGATACAACAAACATAAAAGAAGGTTGCATGATGGCTTCGAAAAATACCAAAGATTTGAATACTTAACAAGTTAGCAAGATGAGTAAGTTCCAAATTTATAAATGAATAAAAAAAGAAAAGGGGGAAAACCCGACTCACCTTCCCCAGTAATCCCAACGAGGCTGGTAAGTTTCATGAATAGGAGTTTCAGGAAAAGAACAAGAGTAACAATCAGAGCCAGTGCCATTTGTAAGATATAAGTTGGCATAACTCACATCCCCAATCAATAGAACAAGGTCAGGATGGTTACTCAAAATATGATTAACTGTTGATGTAGTGTTGTATGTAAGACCCAAATCCCCAACCACTGCTATTCTATTAGGATAACTCTTAGGCCCAGAAACAGGCATAGTTCTGAAATAATGCACATCACTTATTTCTTCTGCAACTGAAGGGTCTCCACACTGATATTGGTACAAAGTATCAGGCTCCAATCCTGTCAGCAAAAACAAGAGAGCTCCAGAAATCCTCTAATGGATGAAACCAGCTATGTTTAGAAAGTCGTACAAGATTCTGAGCACATCAAAAATTATAATTGATCGTACCCGTTAGACGAACATGGTGTATGATTCCAGAAGTATAGTTCTTGAGGCCTTCAAAGGGATAAAGTTGATCGTAGATAAGAGAATAACCCTCTGCTTGGTTATTCATTGGCATTCTGAACTTCCCATACACGACAATACTCGGAACTTTTTCGGGATCTAGAGGTTGAATGTCGTCTCCAATTTGAAAGTCCCCTGCACATCAACCGAAATTCACAGAATCAAACTAACGGCTCACCTAACTGCTAAACCCAACTCTCTCTGGAGAATAAGCTCTTTAGTGAAAATTCGAATTTGGCCATTCTCTTAAGCATTCTAGCGTTTCTAAACAAACTAGCTCATTAAGGAAATATCTAAGTGGCTATTATTTAGTTACAACTGTATTTGTTTCATTAAAGTAATTTCAGTTGTATTTGTTTATTGATTGTATTCACAGTGTGCTATATATAGGCCACTGTAGTTTTTGATCACTAATCAATGAATTCTCTCTTTGTGGTCAATACTCTTTCTTCTCCCGAACTTTTGTTTTGAATTTTATGACAAACCACATCTATTCCTCATGTTGGAAAGGGAGACTGATGAGTTTCATACGTGCAAACACTTGCAACCTTTCAATTAAAAAATGCCAACTCCTCGACAGAATTATCAATTCGAGAAACAATTATTAAATGCGACTGTCACAATATGGAAAGTTTATTCAATATGGCTGCTAAGAACCAATGCATGTTCATAATACATTTTCAATATCTCTAATAGTTCTATTCTAGAAGTGTAAAACAGTCAGCCAGCCTTACTAAAAAGTCTCTCCAATTCGAACTTATGTCATTAGGGTTGTCTTTTACGCATTTTGTCAAACACTAAACATACACACAATCAGTCCAGACAAAATTTCCAGAGCTTTACTCAACGAAGCTTGTCAATTAAGTAATATCACACAATTCAATCTCATAACAGGGGAATTGCTAATTTTGAGCAAGCAAAAGCATCTTCAATCAAACAATTGTGGAAACAAACAAGCAAGTTCACAACTAAATTACGAGCAGTAACCAACAATTGCTTAACCATATTCAAGACAATCAACAAGAAGAATTTGAAGAAACCTGTAATCCAAGAAATCCAAGCGGAGTCATAATCAGCAGAGAGAGAAACAGAAATCTGCTCCGGCTCAAACTGCTCACCATTCTTCTGAACTCTCGGATCGGTTTCCGGCAAGTCCTCAGCCATCCCCCGGAAGCTCTTATCAAGTGGGACAGTTACAGGCTTAAACGGCCCTTCAATGGTGGTCGGAATTCTCCCATGAACCGAACAAACCCTCAAAACAAACAACAAGGGGAGCAAAACAACGGCAAATGGGAAGAGACCCATTTGCCTGGTTCGAAAATCTTCACAACCCAGATGAAAATTAAGCACTGGGATGAGAAGAAATGAGAGGGAAAAGGATTTAAATAAGAAAAGGGATGAAAATGAATATCAAATTGAAGGGATAAAAAGAACGAACACGTTGCATTTCCCATGTGAAGGCAATGAACAATGGCGACAAAGAAGATGACGTCCATTATTCCTTTCATGCGAATGGATTCGTTTTTGGGAAATCGAATATCTCCACAAGTTTGAATTCCAGACTGCCAGATCGACAAAATGCATTACGCTGGCGGTTGCTTTTGTTAATTTATGAGTATTCTATATTTTTCAGATAAAAGTAATGTGTATTTTAGACGCTCACCGCCATTTAGTGGCGGTTTGGTTTAAGATTTTATTGGATATCCATGATAATAAATATCTGAAAATAATAAATATCTGAAAATAAGATGATTGTGTTTGGTTATACATGAAAATGTTATCAGATTTTTATATAAACAAATGATATTTATATTTGTTTGATGAAATTAATATATAAATCTTATGTAATTGTGATAAATTAAATAATAAATTAATATTTCAATAAATAAATACAATTCAATTAATGTACTAACAATAAGTTTAATTGACATGTCGAAAGTTCAAATCTCCATACCCTCAGTTGTGTTGTCCTAAAAAGCAATATAGTTTAATTAATTATAAGTAATAGATGAAATAGGCAATAAACATGTTAGGTCAATATTTTGTAAGCTTGTTTCATGAGAGGTAAGCATCTTTCAACTACAAAAAATATTCAAATAGACAATTACATTCTGTAAATAATGTGCAAATTTATTTTATGAGATTGATCTTATAAATCTTATATAATTTAATAAAACGATAAAAATTAATTTCAAAAAAGAATATAATTTTTTTTAAAGAGTAATAATTAATTGTTAATTGATCACAAATAACTCATGAATAATTAATTATAATGATTATCCTTACCATAAATTAATAATGTTTGTAATTAATTGATTAAATATAATTTTAATTAGTAACTTAATATTTTCATAATAGATTTTATAATGGATGTTTATGCTTGTTTTATGAAATTAATCCTAAAAATATTATTTTGGTACATTATTTTATGAACTAATCAAAATTAATTTCAACCAATAGAAATAAATAAATAAATTATAAATATTTATAATTAAATAATTAATTATAATTATTGAAAATGAATATATATATATATATATATATATATATATATATATATATATATATATATATATATACACTAAATAATAATAAAGAAGAGAGAGAGGAAGAGAGAGAAAGAGAGATTGTAGGTGGGTATAAAGAAAACCCACCGAGGGTATAGAAAACTCATCCATCATGGGAAAAAGTGATAGCATGTCCATACTTGCAAACTTTGTTCCAAACAAGGTGATCTAAAACCCTTACCCATTCTCATCCTTATTTCCCTCCATCCAAATGGCCCTTTATTGCTTCGAGGATTATAAGTTGATGTGAAACAAAATCAGGTGCAAATTTTTGTAGGCTAAATTATAAAAAATCCTAAACTTTTTCCACTATTTCAAAAATGAGAAACTATCCTTGAATTAGAAAGTCTATTAGAATGTTAAATGATATGGCAGAATGCTATTATTTAAGACTTAATTCAGGCAAACATCTTAATGATTGTTACATCGTTCCAGATTATTGTCATATTCTTTTCGTTCAACATTCTAATGAATTTCTATTCTAAATGTAGCTTTAAAATGTTTATGAAAGAGTCAATATTGCAACTTTTGAAAGAATATGAGTATTCTTAAAATAAATGTTAAATTATCAAAAATATCTCTAAACTATGAAGTTGGTTTCAATTATACTTCTGAACTTTGAAATGTTTTATTTTAACCATTGAACTTTGAAGTTTGTTTCAAACAACCCTCGAAGGCTTTTTTTCGTTAAATTCATGGACGGAAAATGATGTTTTTGCATTTATATTGTTGCTTATGTGAACATATTTTAATATATACGTTGAAAAAAAAAATTAAAACATATGCAAATACGTCATTTTTCGTCCATAAATTTAACGGAAAAAACCTTCAAGGGTTGTTTTGAAATAAACTTCAAAGATCAAGGGTTAAAATGAAACTTTTCAAAGTTCATGGGTATAATTGAAACTAACTCCATAGTTCAAGGGTATTTTTGATAATTTAACCTTAAATACATGACAAAGTTCATGGTCTTTTTTATAATTTAGCCTAAAAAATAGTTTGAACTTCGTCATGTGTATAAAAAATACTTTTTTTTAGAACATATCAACAATATCTTTATTCTTTCAAAAGTTGCAATATTACTTTTGACCTTTCATAAACGTTTCATAACTACTCTTTGAGTAGAAATTCCTTAAAATGCTGGACCTAAAGTCACGTGTCAATGACATGACGTTGATTGAAACGCTTGCTTGAATTAAGTTTGAAAGAACAACGTTCTGCCACGTCAACTTTCCATCCAATATTTTAATTGATTTTTACTTAAATGTGGTTTTGAAACCTTTATGAAAAGGTCAAGGGATATATTACAACTTTTGAAAGAATATAGGTATTTTTGAAATAGATGACAAAGTTTAGGGATAGTTTTTATAACTTAGCTATTTTTTTACTTAAATTACCATACTTCGCTCCATCTTTTAATTGTGTGTAATAAATGCTTGAATTTAAAAGGTAAGTCGTTGAAGTTTAATTTTGTATTTAATAATCAAAACAAATTCATGAACCTATTTGTATTTCAATATGTCTAAGGTTCAAGAATTTTTAAATTTTTTTTTATATAAGCATAATAATATGATAATATTAATAAATATCATATGAATATTGTCAACTAATTAATACTAATGACAAACGTGAAGGCGTTGAGTCGTTGAGTAAATAAAATTGTGGTTTTAAATTATATTTTTAGTTTCTGCTAATTTTGGTAGTGTAATCTTAAAACGTATATATCTTTTTTGTCCTTGTCATCGGCTGTCTGTGATGCAAAAAATTCTATAGATTAGTGAAAAGATTTAGAACTTTTCCATTTAATCTCCAAAATTTTCAAAATCTAACGTAATGTAGATATAAAAAGTTAGAATATAAAAATAGGTTACGCTCTATCTTTGGACAAATTATTCAATGAGGTCGTCACATGTAGATTCAATAATTTTCATGCCCTTAATAATTACTAGATATAAATTCTAGATACTTCTCTTTCTACATTCAACGGTGAAAACGGTCAGCCACATTGTGACAACCTCATCGAATAATTTCTCCTATCTTTATTGGTACTTTTGTTTATTAAAGTTTCTAAAGTAAAGAACCAAAATGAATGTTTAAAAAAGTAGAAAACTCAAAATAAATAAAATTTGAAAGTATAAAAATCAAAATAGATGTTTTAAAAGTATAGGGATAAAAATGGATAAAAGTGAAGTGTATAGACATTTTGGTCCATGTACTTTGTGACTTGTTCTATTTTAATCCTTATACTTTCAAATGTCTAAATTTAGTTTCTATACTTTCAATAAATCTTAAAATTGCTTTAAAAAAATAAGGTTAAATTACAAATTTAGTCCCTGAACTTTGAGGTTTGCGTATATTTGGTCCATGAACTTTCAAAATTACAAATTTATTCCCTAAACTTTCGATTTTTTTAAAATTTGCAGATCTACTAAACACAAAATTTAAATTTTAGGGTTCCATTTGAAATAAAATTCAAATTTATATTTAATAGATTAATTAATTTTTAAAAATTTCGAATTTGTCAAAGGCCTATTGCAAAATTGAAAGTTCATGAATCAAATAGACACAAACATCAAAGTTCATGAACTAAACTTGTAATTTAACCAACAAATAATAAATCTTAAAATTAGTCCATATTGTTGGCTTATGGTTAAAAAAAATCAATTTATACCCTAAACTTTGGAATTTGTATTGATTAGAACCCTAAACCAATAATTGTATCAATTTAAATCCTAAACTTTCATAAGTGTATAAATTTAGACCCTGATTTATAACTATTTTCACTTGATTCTATTTAAAATCACCCAAATAAAATTTTGTTCTCATAACTCATAAGTCTTCCTAAATAAGTAGAGAAAAATAGAGAAAGACGACAAGATGAAAAATCACTCATATTAATAAAAATCTGCTACTATCCATTTGATTCCAACATTTCTCTCTAATATTACATTAATCGTTGCATTTAAATAAGTCTCATACATGTATGAAAATTGATAATCCTTAGAATTAAGGCTTATTTAACTCCCAATTGCTTAAAATATCATTGTTTTGACTTAAGACCATTTGAAAATAGACGAAAGATTGTTTCAATTTAAGAAAGAAATAAATATGATAGCAATTGGGATAGAGTTCTAAATAAATTAATCTTGTTTGCAGGAAATATGGAAATTGCAAAATCGTGATTCTGCAATCTGGAGTAGCAGACTTGGAAATGTGGAAATTGCAAAATCATGATTCTGCAATCTGGATTAGTAGAAAAGGGAAAAAAAGGGAAAAAATCTGCATTTAACCCATTCTGAAAATCTTCAATTACAGCGTGATTTGGTGGATTTTGAGCACGAAATTTGGGCATTCTTCAACCCTAATAAAGGTCTATAAAGGGGGAAGAAGATGAGGAGCTGAAGGCATTCGTTTTTGGAGTTTTACATCGTGGGTTTCTGTCAAGTTTTCTTCCTCTGTTTTTTTTTTTTAGTTTTTCTACTCTGTTTTGCCGAGAAGCTTCAGCTTTCTGTTTTACTTTTCTGAATTTTCTTCTTGTATTACCAAGAGCGACTAGTAGTCCAATCTTGTAGCTCATTCAAATTATGTTTTGCACTCAGTTTTTGTTTAATTCCAGCCTTTGTTTCGAGTTCTGTAGGTTTCTTTTTGTTTAATCTCACAACTCCGCTGCAAATTATTTAGTTTATGTTTTTACTCAAGTTTACCCAATCCAATTCAAGTAGTACTTGGATTATTAAGATTAATCATCTCCTAGCAATAACGAGAAGATTTAATTGATTGGAATAGAGGAGGAACTCAGTTCTGTTTCTAAGAATCATTTTTGTTCGATTAAATTCTTTTCCTCGTAAGAATTTTGATTCTGTTCTTTTGCTCCTTAGATTGTTAATTGCAAGAGTTTGATTTTGTTGATTCTGTCATATGGGTATTGTTGTTTGCAATTTATTTTCTTCAATAAGTTAATGTCCTGATTGGAAATTAATATCAAGTTGCCTTTTAATTTCTATTTATAGTGAGAAGTTTTGGTGGTTTAATTTAGCTACTGTCTAGAATTGTGTTGACTATTTTTGCCCAAGTATTTTATCAACTCAATTAGTTTTAGTTATCATTAGCAATTTTACTCAATTTTCTTTAATATGATGTTTCCCCCAAAATTAGTTATAGGATTTTTATCTTCAATTTGAACTAAAACTTCTTAGGGGGTTCAAGGATGTGAATTCCCTAAGAAGTAATTGTAGTCAAAATTCCACAAAAATTAAGTCTACATCTCAATTGTTTGCTTGTGTTGAATAAATTTTCATTGAGATCCTAGGTTGATCAACTAAGGTAGCAACTCAAGCTTAGATCTAATACCGACGGGGTTAGTGATAAGCGGATTTCGCACAAGTGATGGAGAAAAGAGCTTAGACATAAGTCAATCCTTACCCTAGACATAAGGATTAAGGACTCTAAAGCCCATAAAATTGTTAAGCCGAATTATCTAAGATAGAGGGACTATAGACATATAAGTCACTCACTTAGCCTCCTAAAAACCTAAATTCAAGGTGAATAGGATAAGCAATTTTGGTTTACAATTGAGTGTAGAATAGGTTGGAATTGCAATTTTGGTTTGCAATTATGACTTAGGGCAATGACATTCTTGAGCCTCATCTTCATCTAAATTCCTTTTGAAATTTTAGTTTTCTATCCAATATTGTTATTTCTCGATTCTGCAATTAGATTATACAAAATTTTGTCATTTCAATATTGCAATTTCTTGATTCTGCAATTAGATTTTACAATTTTTTTAACACACCAACCCAACCTTATTTTTGCAATTTAGTTTTCAAAGTTGCAAATTTCATTACACTTTGCTTTACAATATTTTTGTTACACCGTTCCCTTGGGATTCGATACTTGGTACTCACATACCATTTTATATTACTTCGATCACGTGCGCTTGCGTGTACTTCCGATCAAAACTTATACATTAATGAATTATACATCAATGGATTTAAAACAGAATCCTAACCGATGGTCTAATTAATTCACTTATAAAAGTTTAGTAGTTTAATTAATACAATTATTAGTTTGAAGTTTTGAGTGATACAACTCTCAAAGTTTAAGGGTATAAATTAATTTATTTTTTCCATGAAAACATATTCATATTGTATCTTTTTTAATGAAAATTGTTATTATTATTTTACCAAACTCAATGAAAATTAACTGTAAACTAGCAAGGCCAATCCGACCATAGGTTAGCACCAATTACCATCTCAAACGTCGATGGTTCGATCCTCACCTCTGCAATTATTTAAAAAAAAAAAAGTATAATCGGACCTTAACCTAAAAAATTCCAAGATTTAGCCAAATAATTATTTAAAGAAAATCATTAGTTTAGTTTATTCTAGGGAAAATTACATTTTTAGTCCCAGAGTTTTCAAAATGTATCCTTTTAGTCCATGAGTTTTGAGAAATATGTTAAGGTCCATGATGCTTTTTTTTTTTTTCATTTATTAGTAATTTTTATTATTTTTAATACATTTTATATTTTTTTAAAAAAATTAAAATCTCTCTCCCCTCTCTCACCACATTCTCTCTCCTCTCTCCTCTCTCCTCCCTCCACCCTCCTTCCCTCTTCTTCTTCCTCTCCAAATGCAAATTGTGATTTAAATAAAAACTAACACTCCTTGAACAAAATACACCATAGCAACAAACACATACCCTTCATCTTCCAAACTCAAAATTTACATTTTTATTGATTTAATTTTGTTACTTTTTTTTAAAAAAAATGTGTTCAATTTTGTTGTGATTAGAACTTGAAAGGAAAAATGAGTTTTGCATTTTTATACATGTTAGTGCTTATGGGTTCATTTGGGTTGTTCCATTTAGGTCCCAATAGCGTAAACAAAACATTTAGCCCTTTCATTAATGGAATATACTTCTCTGTTGAGTGTTAGCAGGCCGCAAGAATTTTTGGTTGATCGCTACAAAGTTTGAAGCTTGTTATGGTGTATTTTCTTCGATTTTCTTTCAATTCTTTCAAATTTCTTTACGGACCTGTTCAATCCAGTCTTGAATCTTGTAGAACAAAGCCAAATCAGCTAAGATGAACTATTTGATGACAAAATCGTTCCTAAGTTATGTGAAATTAAAGAAATTGAAGCAATCGAAGGAAGAACCGAACCTGTCTCTGTTTTTCGAACAAGTCAAGGAAATCATGACCCAAATGAAAGAGACACCAACAACACTTCTGTCTGACATATTTAACCGCCCTGAACGGCCAAGAAGAAAAGAAGAATGGTAGAGGGGGGAGGTGAGAGGATAATGAATATGCTGTCAAAGAGAGGAGAAGAAGGGTGAGGGAGGAGAGAGGATGTGGTGAGAGGGGAGAGAGAATTTTTTTTAAAAAAATTAAAATGCATTAAAAATAATAAAAAAATACTAATAAATGAAAAAAATACCATCAACACCTTTTAAACCTATTTATCATAACTTAGACACTAAAAAGTAGGTTTTCAAAATTTAAAGACCAAACGCACCTATGCCTAAAAACTAGACTAAAAATGTAATTTTTCCTTTATTCTATTTTATCTTAAACAAACAAATCTCGTACGCTATCGCTTTCCTTCTAAAATACGACGGCTCAAACACAGTGGTTGGAATCCAGATCCTATATGAAAAACGTGTGCAACTCTTCGGATAAGTTACATTAAAATTACGAAGATTTCAGTTTCTTTTTTTGTTTTTTTGTTTGATAATTAATTAGGGCTCTGGGAATTTGCGAGAACGATCCTACAACTTCATTTTCCTGCTGATTCGACCTTCAGAATTTTCATAGCTGGAAATTTTGAACACGAAGAAGATGAATGTCTTCAGATTGGCTGGGGATATGACCCATTTGGCCAGCATTTTGGTTTTGCTCCTCAAAATTCATACTATCAAGTCTTGTGCTGGTTCGTCTTCTTTCTCTAATTTTCTGTTTGTTTTTTTAGTAGTTTTCGGCTTTAGCATTGTTTTACCGCTTGTGAACTTTGTGAACTCTGTCCTGAATTGTTCGTTTGGTTGGATATGGTCACTTATTGGTACTCATTTCGTTGAATGAGAATAGAATTTGAAGAAGTGTTTAGTTTGGAGGGAGGGGTTTCGCTTTGGTTAGTTCTTGATTTTCCTGTTCTTTCGGTAATTTGATTCGAGTTATATAACGGTTTAGGTAGGTCTCAATTTAACTGAGGTTTCGTTTTCAGAAGTGTGATGTTAAACTGAAGGAACATGTAAAGGTTTTAGACGTTTTAAGGTTGTTTGCATCATGGGTTTGACTTAAGAGTTGAATTTATGTATGGTAGGTGAGTTTGATTATCCCTTGATTGTGTAAACCTGGACCATTCACCCATATTTGAACTTTTACGAATCATAAACTCACAAATCAAATATAGATTACAAAAGTCCAAGTTTCTATAACCTACCATTCAAATACAAATACAGATTACACAAGTCAAGGTGCATGCAGCATTTCCTTTGGTTTATGAAAGCTTAATGTCTTTGATTAATTGAACCGCCACGGTTTGGAGCAAGTGACGAAAGTAAAAGGACGAGAACATATTCAAATCTCATGGAGGCTACCAACCTAGAATATTAAAATCTTATGAGTTTCTAGACAACCAAATGTTGTAGGATCCAATAGTTTTCCATGAGCTTAATGGAGGTAAGAGTAAGCTAGTTTGGACACTAACCGATATTTTTAGAAAAAAAAAGGAATATAAATTTGTGGGAAGTGGGTCACCTTGCTTTTAGAACATTTGGATATATCTTCTTTACTTCACAAATTTTGTTTTCATCATTATATCCAGCCAGTCTGTTCTCTCTGGATTTTCTACATTTGACTGTTTCATCATTGAACTGTTCTGTTTGATGAGTCTCGAATATTTTCTTTACTGAGCAATGAGCTATATCTTGTCGGTTGTGTAAGTTTGAACTCTCTTCTGGCTGGAGCTGCCATGTCTACTAGCATTATCATGTCTGATTCTGATTACTGATTCTGCAGGCATTTCTCTGAAGACTCAAGAACTTTACGCCCTGGTTTTCATTACCCGTTATTTGGACATATTTGACAGATTTTCGTCAATATATAATTCTATAATGAAATTAATATTTCTGGGGAGTTCTCTCTCCATTGTTTGGTACATGCGACGTCACAAAGTCGTGCGTAGATCGTATGACAAGGAGCACGACACATTTCGCTATCAATTTATTGTGTTGCCTTGTCTGCTGTTGGCACTGGTTATTAATCATAAGTTTACATTCAAAGAGGTACATATATTGTTCCTTTTTCTTCTATTCCTCTTGAATTGGTTCATATCACAACTTAGAATTGAGTCCATCAGAGGAAGATGTGTTAGTGCATCGCATTACAGATGAGTTTTGCATCATTTTTCTACCCATGTTCTTTGTTAATGAATGCAAATGGGTAGGTGATGTGGACGTTTTCCCTATATCTGGAAGCTGTTGCCATTCTTCCTCAACTAGTGTTGCTACAAAGGACGAGGAATATCGACAACTTAACGGGACAATACGTCTTCCTTCTCGGGTAACTCTCCATTTCCAAAGTCTTCACTCAATATCTTGTCAAGTACATTACATTTTGATGTTAAATTGCATATGATATTGAGGGATTCTAAGCCAGGATATTATGTTCCATCCGTGAAGATGAAAGCAACATCTTGTTTGCCTCTTACGTCGTGTTTCATGACATGTTTCATGTCTAATTTATCTGCTGATTATGTTCAGAAACTTCTCATACCAAATCAATGCTTAGTTTTAATTAGAGTAATGTTTCTTTCTCCTTAATTCAAGATTTTGTGTTGGCTTGGCCAATCTGTCAGGGTAATGCACTAGGTTTATGAGATCAGTTTTTGGGAAGGTTTCTTTTAGGATTATATTATCCATTCTATGGTTAACATATGGAACAAAAGAATGTTTGCTTTCGTTGCATTATACCTAGTATTTTTTTTTTTTTTTGACGAACTTTTCTGAATTTGTTTCATTGAAGGAGAGTTAAATCCATTTAAATCCCTGCAAGAGATACAACTATTTGGCATGGAGAGGCTTTTGGTTCAAAAGCTTGAATCCATACTCCTTTTCATTTAAACCTAAGCCTTTGAACATACATTCATCTCCTCTTTTTTCTTATCTTTTCAGCGCATACCGTGCATTGTACATATTGAATTGGATCTATCGGTACTTTACCGAGTCAGGCTTCGTTCGTTGGATAAGTATGTCTCTCTCTCACACACGCACACGCTTGCACACACACAAAGGAAGAAGATATTCCTTAACAAATAACTGAATTGGCTACTAATCATCAAATGAATTCGCCCTTGCAGCTTGGATAGCTGGTCTCGTGCAAACGTTGCTGTATGCCGATTTCTTTTATTACTATATCCTAAGGTAAATTCAACAAATTAATGTTGATGGCTTGTATATAATATGTATATCCTTAATCCTTGAATGATTTGCCACCATTGACTCCATTTTAATTGATGTCTCTCAGCTGGAAGAACAACGTCAAGCTTGAGTTACCAGCTTAGCTTAAAGGATTAGCTTTAGAATTGTCAAGCTATGGCAGAAGGCGCAGTAGTTGAAGATCTCAGTGGATATTTATTGCTCTTCTTTTTTTTGTCAGTTTTGAATTAGTTGTAGTTTAGGGACCTTATTTAAATTAGGAACTTTTTTGTTTCTCTTTGGAAACCACAAATGAATTTATATGCTACCGAGTAAAAGGAAACCATGTCAGTCACAAGAATTTCCAGCAATTTTCTCTAAATCCTAGGTTAAAAACTTAGTTACTTTAAGGAATGGATGTCTCTCAAGTCAACCTAGAGGCAAATGAAGCCTTTTCATCCATGAACATAATGTAAAGAGTGAGACTTATGGTCAATTATTAAAAAAAAAACTGAAGTATTAAGCGTGAATGATCTAAAAGCACTAAAAATAATGAAAAACTAAAGCCCTCCTACAATTGGATTCTTAGCCAAAATCTAACAATAAAAATAAGTTTTTAAAAACCACGTTTTTTTAGTTTTCAAATTTTGATTTGAATTTTGAAAACACTTGTAAGAAGTAGATGACAAAACAAAGAAACTCATGAGTAGATATGAAATAGTATTTATAGGCTCAATTTTTAAAAATCAAAAATCAAATGATTATCAAACAGAATCTAATAAATTTTTTGTGCCTAATTGATAGAAGAGAGCGGAAAGATAGAAGAGATAAGAATATTGCAGGATGAACATCTTCAAATCTTCCTTTATGAGTTTTGATGTCGTTCTTTTTTTGGGTATATCAAATTACCTAAACGACAAACTAAGCAATATACTTCAGTTTTGTATATCAGTATTCAGCAACAAATAACAATGTATATGATATGACAAAGGTGCTGCAACCAAAAAAAAGAATTAGCACCTGTATAAGAATATGCAACTGATCCATTTACAATGTTGTTCAACCTACAAACCTAACTTCATTTGAAAATTTTGATCACGTATCAATATAATCTGCAGATTGGATGATCCTCAGAAGCTCCTTCAAATTAGCCAATATATGGCGTGGTCCCAAACTCTTCACACCAATAAAGTTCAGAAGCTGCTCCAAGTCCTGCAACATTGTTAACAATGCAATAAGTGATAACTACAGTAAACGTAAAAGGTCAAAATTCTAGTTCTTAATCCAGGAGGACTAGGGATGAAACAACCAACAATAGGGGCGCAATTAGATTGCTTGAGACAAGGATGTTGCACGAAAAACAAACAAACAATTTTGGAACCTCATAAATCACAAAATCCAGACATAAAGAAGGAAGGAAATACCTTGTTTAACAAAAATACAGCATAAGCAGCTCTCGTTGTATCTTGTCCATCTAAAAAGAGAGGGAACTCGACATGCTTCGTATCTGTGGCAGGTAGTGAGGTGGATAACGAAACAGATGATGTGGGTTCTATTGAAGGTGCATAGTCACAAATGTAAGAACGAGATCCACCCAAGTGTATAGGGTATCGTAATGGAGCTTTTAGATATGAAGATATGAGGGAAACAGCCTGCAGAAAATACAATAGGATGTTATATTTTACATTATTGACTCTTAAACCAGCATCAAGCATGACGGGTTTAATCATAACCAAATCATAACATTTCACGACAAGCTGATGCCAGACTAGATACATTCAATACTACTTGCAAACAGGGCAGAAAAGTCAATCCAACATTGAGTAACTTGTAAAGAAGTAGCAGCAGTAGAGAAGAAAGCACAAGTTGACAGCAAACTTATACAAAGTTGAGAGAACATACGTGAGCAACGTATCCCAGGGCACTTGCAGATCTATGAGTCTCTTTCTTATCGCTGAAAAAGCTCATTTTTTTAAATGGAAGCACATTCAAATTTAGACCTAATATTGTCAAGGATCCATGATTGACAGGTTTAGATCCAGAAGAATTTCCTGGTAGAACGAAGAAAAGGCATGATCAAATGATATGGTAAAAAATATATATATAATATTAAGGCTATGGCAGGTAAGATACAATAGTCTAGCGATGCATCCTACTACAAAGGCTTAACATAACTGATATTTGCTCGGTACTTGTCAAAGATATCAGTTTTCATTGGTACTAGTCTAGCCTAAGGTTTTGCTTCACAGATAGTAGTATCAAAATGAACAGATTTTCTTGAATTCTTATCAGTTTAAGAACACTTGAAAAAGAGGTGGAAATATTGCCGATTATTGAAAATAGAATCTAAAATGCATAAATATTTTCCAATAGCTGGTCAATAATGTCGTACTCTATGAAAATATCCTCCAACTATCTTGTAATACCTGGATTAAACTAAGGCTCGTATATGAAGAATTATCGACCAAGCATATACCTAATCTACTAGTGCTAGGAAATGATTCAAGCTCCTGATCCTTAGCAGGTCCAGTCGAGATCTTGACAGGATAGAGAAATGAAACTTGTGAAATCATATATTGCTGCCTTCTTCTCAGCATCTTCTGTAAGCTTTTAAGACGATCATAGCCTTCTTCCCCAAGGAGTAATCTATTTGATTCCTGTCAAAGATGTGGAATGATAACAACATGCCAGCCGCCAGTTAGTAGAGTGCCTATGACAGATTTTTATGAGAACTTTACTTATACATCATTATTATTATTACTACTTTGTGGGGAAAGCCTAGGATTTAATAAATACAAAGGAATATTTTATATAAATATTTTCAATCATCAATGATGCCTAGGACATAGAATTCATAAATTTTAATTCAGTTTGAGCGGATAGGACATCAATAACTGAGGGCTTGTTTGCTGCCACAGGCACCACATCCACATTTAGCATGAACTGATGTCTTCAGGATTTTCAACAAACATTCCAGTATGAAACATTTGCTTTGATTTCGAGTCTTCCTAAAATGCAGAATCAAAAGAAAAACAAATACTAAAGAGACTCCTAATCTTATACATGCAACATGTCATTTTAGAAAGATAAATGAGGTGTGGAATGATAATATATGTTTGAAATGCCTTGTTTCTTGTTCAAAAAATATATATGTGAAAAATCTATCCCTTTGATTTCAAAATACCAGAATTGGGTCAATATCTTTTTTTTACGTTATCAACAAGTTGGAGCCCCTTTCTAAAGTAGTGTTTATGTTCGTGCCTGACACCCACAAGAGTTTTTTCATATATATGATCGCAGATGAGCCCTACATAATCCTTGCAAATACTAATGAAAGGTCTGCCATCGTTTCTTATCATATTGAGGATAGTTACCTGCAATCGCTTCCTAGCTTTAGATAAAGCAGTCCCAGCAACCAAAAGTGATCTAACTTCAATACCGAGACTCTCCTCTTGCTTCTTCACATCCTCTGATACAAGTTTAGAACGCATGGACATATTCTCAACAATACATTTCCTTGCTTCAAGTTTCTCTCGCATTTCTGCAAGCTCATTTGATCGACTAACTGACTCAGAATCAACCTGCCCAACAAAGAACAACCAAAGGTTCATAGACTTATCTACAAGGGTTGCAATCACTCAAAGGAAAATTTCTTCACTAAATCAATCAGAACATTTCAATCCCCCACCAAAAAGGAAAGCACCAAAACCAAATCGAGAAGGCCAACAGTCATCTATTTAACTCTTCTCTTAATGAAATTTTACTCATTAGCTTCTAATGCAACGAGGAAATGCAATTAAACGCCAACATTTATTTCCTAAGATGCAAATGAAGAGAAATTCGACCTCCATAACGCACTCAACTTGTAATTTTTAGGACCAGTACCAGTGCCAGAAATGAAAATGAGCACAAAAAGTCTAAAACCCCTCAGCCTCGTCTACTATACATTAATTCCTTCACCGCGTAAACGAAACGAAACAATTCTCACACTCCACTTCTCCAACATCACTCAGAAGCTAAATAGATCCGAATACCCAAACGTTCGAAAAGAAAGCCCCAATTCACAGAGCACATGAAAAATGCAGGGGGGCAAAATTCCCGAGCAGAAGATAAAACACTACTAAGCCGGCAATTTGAAATCAACGAAAAGAATCTGCTAGGCGAAAAGGAAAACCTGAATTAGGGAGTCGAGCTTTTGCTTCAGAAATTCTTTCTGTTGATTGGCTTCCTGGAGCGCCGAAGAGAGACTCCATAGCCTAGCAAGCTCCTGCTCGAAGTCCTCCCATTCAATAACCTTCCCATTTTCCGGATCGGATAATCTGCTGAACTCTGAAGAAGAAGACGAAGGGGGTTTGGCGCGTTCCATGAATGAGTTGAAAAGAAAAGACGATCTTCGAGTTCAAGAAGTTACGACGGCTCGGCGTCATCGTCCTTCCAGTATACAACTACTAAATAAGCCTCAAGAAACCATTGGAATACCTTTTTTCTTTTTCGTTCTTACAGAAAAAAAGTTTCGGATTCTGAGAATTGAGGAGCGAAGAAGAAGAAAGAGGGTGAGACTTTGAGATGAGATGTAAAAAAAAAAAAAAATTGAAATAGAGATGAGAATGTAATTAAAAGGTTAAAAATGTCATTTTGGTTTATGTAGTTTGAGTTTTATTCGATTTTCGTTTTGTACTTTTAAATGTCCAATTTTAGTCCGTTTACTTTCAATAAAACTTAAAATGGGTCTCTATTCTTAGTTTATTGTGAATTTTTCCTAAGAAAATTAATCGCTATTAGCTTACATGGTGTCTTTTTTTTGTCTTAAAATTATTATTAGTATTTAACCAATTTTGATAAAAATCAACTTCAAATTTATCATAGGTACCAATTTTAAGTTTTATTGAAAGTTGAATGACTAAAATTTAACATTTGAAAGTACATTGACCAAAATGGAACAAAACTTAAAGTATAGAGATTAAAATGGTATTTTAACCCAATTAAAATTGAGAAAAGGGAAAAAATATTAAATTACAAATTTGATCTCTATATAGATAAAATTAAAATTTAGTCCCTATGGTTTTAAAAGTTAGAATCTCATCCTTATGGTTTGATAAAATCTCATAAATAGTTTCTATGGTTTGATAAAACCTTTACAAAACCATAAAGACTATTTTGGAAGGTTTTATTAAACCATGGGCACTAATTCTAACCTTTAAAATTATAGGAACTAAAATCTAATTTTCTCAAAATTACAAGGACTAAATTTGTAATTTAATAAAAAAAATGGTTTTAGCAAAAATTACCCTTTTTCATATGAAAATGTGATTGAAATTTGGGGCTTTTTGGGTAAAAGAAAAAAAAAACATATTTTTCATTATTTTTCTTTAAGGTGGCTTTGTTGTATGGTGGTTTTAATTTTTTTTTCTTTTACAAAAGTGGATATGAGGATTCCAACCTTCGACCTCAAGAAAAGTAGTACATGTCAATTATCATAAAGTTATGCTCACTTTAATATATGGTGATTTAATTAGTGATAACAATATTAGAGGAAGTATATAGTTAGACGAAGGATACCATAAAAAATAAAAGTCGTTTAATACTGGTATGATGTTTGTCAAAGACATTTAGATACATAAATCAATTACAAGTTTGGAGTTTTGACAAAATTTTAGTAAGTTAATAATCATTTTTTGTTCCTGTTTTCTCTGGTAAGTATAGTGATTGTCACTAGTTATAAACAGTTTGGTAGAGTAGCACTAATGTGCCTTAGCATCCATGGTAATTATGACTTGTTATGACAACTTAGGATGTGGTTTTTATCCTTCATGGTTGACGTTTAAGATGTAATGTGTTCTTTCTTCTTTCTTTCTTTTGGTTAAATTATCAAAAATATTTCTGAACTATGAGATTGATTTCAATTATACCCTCAAACTTTGAAAAGTTTTATTATAATCCTTGAACTTTGAAGTTTGTTTAAAAAATATCATTGAAGGCTTTTTTTCGTTAAAATCACGGACGAAAAATGATGTTTTTGCATTTGTATTGTTGCTTCTGTGAACATATTTGAACATATACGTTGAAAAAAAAATCAAAACATATGCAAATATATCATTTTTCGTCCATAAATTTAACGGAAAAAACCTTCAAGGGTTATTTTGAAACAAACTTCAAAGTTCAAGGGTTAAAATGAAATTTCTCAAAGTTTAGGGATATAATTAAAACCAACCCCATAGTTCAGGGGTATTTTTTATAATTCAACCCTTTCTTTTTTTTTGAGTTCAATGACATGTGAAGGTAAAAATCCAAACTTTTAAACTTTTATCAAAAATATAATATTTTAATCAGTTGAGTTATACATAGTTAAAATCTTTCATAGTCTTTCATAGTCGACATCGACATGTTAAGAACGTTTGTGTCAAAAATTTAATCCAACATTGAGCTCGAGCACCTCGAGCTTGGCCATGTTTGGACACTAGAGTCGCCCTACTCAAGTGGAGCTACCAAGATGATAAATCTCATTATGGAGGTTGAGTCATGTATTCATATTGCTAGTGTCCTCTTTTAAAACCCTATGTAGGGAAGGATTGATGTTAGAGATATTGGGTGGCTAGGTTTCTCCTTCGTGTGGACGGGATTATTCTTTATTTTAAAATTCAACCGTAAAAAATAAATAGTGACTTGAATTTTAAAAAAAAAAAAAACGTACTTAATCCTTGAATCAATAATATTAATATAATTTTTTAGTCTTTAATGACTTTTCGAACTTGGAAGTCAGATCTAAAATAGTGTTTTATTTCTATAAAAAAGAGGGCTACTTTTTCCATGTAGCGAGCCAACTTATAAACAAGTTTCTTCACTGGTTTTTATCATAATTGTTTACTATTTCTGTTATAAAAACAGAAAATAACAAACAATTTTCTTTATTCTTTTCCATATTTTTTAAGAAAATGTTCACCATTTTTTAGTTTTGTCAATAGCAAATCGAATTTTTTTTCTCCAGCCAAATTGCAGAAAATAATGAAACACAAGGCATAAGAGAAATTAACTTAAAATTAAAAACATTTAACCCTCAACAGTATCCAACAATTTAATGTCTCAAAATGACTCAAAAACAGACAAACCAAAATTAAAAACAGCACAAAACCAGACAGATAAAACTAAATAAATAAAAACTACTACGGGTAGAGCCGCTCTATACAAGGTAAAGCCACTCACAACTAGCAAAAACCAAAAGTCTTTCTCATGTTTTGCAAATTAAATACCATTCTTCTTCTCAATGACACAAAATGCAGGCTTGGCTGGTTGTTGGTTGGCTTATTTCTTCTTGGCAGCGGACTTGGTCACCTTGGCTCCAGATGGGTCCTTCTTCTCCACGCTCTTGATCACACCAACCGCAACGGTTTGACGCATGTCTCGAACAGCAAAACGACCCAATGGTGGGTACGAAGAGAAGGTCTCCACAACCATAGGCTTGGTGGGAATCATCTTAACCATACCAGCATCACCGTTCTTCAAGAACTTGGGCTCCTTCTCAAGTTCCTTACCAGATCGACGATCAATCTTGGTGAGGATCTCGGCAAACTTAACGGCAATGTGGGAGGTGTGGCAATCAAGGACTGGGGCATAACCATTGCCGATCTGGCCAGGGTGGTTCATGATGATAACCTGGGATGTGAAGTTGGCAGCTTCCTTGGCTGGGTCGTCCTTGGAGTTGGAGGCCACAAAACCACGCTTAAGATCCTTGACTGCAACGTTCTTCACGTTGAAGCCAACATTGTCACCGGGTAAGGCCTCTGGGAGAGACTCGTGGTGCATTTCAACAGACTTAACTTCAGTGGTCAGTCCAGTTGGTCCGAAGGAGACAACCATACCAGGCTTGAGGACACCAGTTTCAACACGACCGACAGGGACAGTTCCAATACCACCGATCTTGTAAACATCCTGAAGTGGGAGACGGAGGGGCTTATCTGAGGGCCTCTTGGGCTCCTGGATCAAGTCAAGAGCGTCAAGGAGGGTTGGTCCCTTGTACCAGTCGAGGTTGGTGGACCTCTCAATCATGTTGTCACCCTCAAAACCGGAGATGGGAACGAAGGGGATTTTTTCTGGGTTGTATCCGACCTTCTTGAGATAAGAGGAGACTTCCTTCACGATTTCATCATACCTTGCCTTTGAGTATTTGGGGGTGGTGGCATCCATCTACAGAAAGCAACAACCAAAAAACACAGCAAAATATGTAGTCAATTTGAATTCACTCGTGGGAGAAAATAACATGTTATTTGGAAAGGTTCTACCCTAGGAAGGAAAAACAGTGAGTAATATACAATTTAGCATGCAAAATGGAAATTACGAAGAGATACAAAGTGACATAAAGAATGATATAATGTATCCATCATATGTGGAGAGAGGGGGATTTGAACCCCCATTGATTCTTTGGAAAGAATCACACCAGTTTTGGGACCGGAGCCAACACCCACATGGCCATTCTCTCCTCAGGACGTCAGATGATCAGAATTTCTTATCTAATAAAGTGGGCACAGATCATAGTCAGGACAATGAAACAATTACGTCCATTGATGCCAATAAATAGCCACATTGCATCTTCACTATGACTGTGACCCTCTATCAGATTCAATATAGGTATGATATGTATTATTCCAGAGGCTGATTTATCAATTTATTCTAGCACGTATTAAATGCAGATAAGTAAGTATAACATGCAAGATAAGAACCAAATAGCAAAACACATGAGCGTATAACAACCTTGTTGCAGCAGCAGATCATTTGCTTGACACCAAGGGTGAAAGCAAGGAGAGCGTGCTCACGGGTCTGACCATCCTTGGAAATACCAGCTTCGAAACCACCAGTGGTGGAGTCAATGATGAGGACAGCACAGTCAGCCTGTGAGGTTCCAGTAATCATGTTCTTGATAAAGTCACGATGTCCGGGAGCATCAATGACTGTGCAGTAGTACTTGGTGGTCTCAAACTTCCAGAGAGCAATGTCAATGGTAATACCACGTTCACGCTCTGCCTTAAGTTTGTCGAGCACCCAAGCATACTTGAATGACCTCTTGTTCATCTCAGCAGCTTCCTTCTCGAATCTCTCAATCACACGCTTGTCAATTCCTCCAAGCTTGTAGATAAGGTGACCAGTGGTGGTCGACTTTCCAGAGTCGACATGGCCAATAACCACGATGTTGATGTGAATCTTTTCCTTACCCATTTGATATCAACCAAATGGAACTGCAAAAAAACATAAAAGAGGGGTAAGTCCTCCCGATATACAAACATTCAACACAACCAAAGGATTTCAAATCGACTACAATTTTTTCGTGTATAACATGTATAAACAACCTCCTAAAAAGGCATCATGAAAGCAGAAGCTCCAAAAACCCTAAAGTTAAGCATATTCATACATGTACCAGGGTATACAAGAACATCTAACCACTATAAACAATCCACACAACTACACTAAAGAAATTGATAAGAATCTGAAAGATGCTGAATACCAAAGATGAAACAGCATAAACTTTACATCAGATTTCACGATACTAGCGAATGTTAGAGATGCAAATCCGAACAAAAAACTAAGCATGCTACGTTGATTCAACGACTGTCAAGCACCTAAAAAGTTATTGATAATTGAAAAAACACAAATCAACTCAAAGACATAACAGGATCCAAAAAGGGCAGAAGATTTTCACTGAAATACTTGTAGATCTGACTCAAAACATCAGAACAAGCATACTAAACCAAATCGAGGAACAGAGATAACATGCTGAAGACTTAAATTGCATAAGAAGTTCAAAGAAAAGCATACACAAGCGATAAGCATGAAGCAAAATCAACGAAAAGCATGAGGAATCGAAAGCTTACCCACAAGAATTTGCAGAGAAATCAAAAGAAAGAAGCAGCCTAAATTTCACGCCAGGAGCAAGCAGCGAGGTATAAGCAATGAGATTTATCGCCTATTTATAGCCACTATGTGCGTCTAGGGTTTCTATGAGACCGTCGTGTCGCTTTTGTTTTAGTTTACAATTTTACCCCTCAAATCTGATGGATAATTACGATAATAGCCCTTTCTTCGCTTGCCCTAATTCCTCTTAGGCGACGGATATACTTTGAGGTGCAGTCGTACGGCACACCACAAATTTTAAATTTCTTTTCCTTTTTTGAAAAATTTCGAATGTGGTTATTAAACTTAAATTTTATTGTTCTTTTTTAGAATAGTACGTTACAAATAGGAGCTAGGTTTTAAAATTACAATCTTTAATAAAGTAAATAAAAAAATTAACCTTTGAATAATGCTCATGTTGATCTTAATTTTGATTTGATCTCTACGATTATGAAAGTTTCAATTTAAATTTATGTGGTTAGCTTTAATTTTAATTTTTCTATAGTTTGGTTAAACTATCCCAAACTATTTTACCCACCTAAAAATAGAAACAGAAAAAATAACACTTCAACCACACATATGAGTGAAGAATTCAAACACTTACTTTTAAGACATGTTAATTTTTAAAAAATCAATAACTTAAAAAAAAATTAATAAACTTGTCATTTTAATAATAATATATGAGTTCGTTCCATTTTTATTTAAATTGTGTAGAAGAATTGTGAATTCATAAAGTTTAGTTGTTTTAGTTCAACCATATGTGGAGTGAAGATTTGAACTTCTGATCTATTAGTTGAATAATTACGTCTCAATCAATTGAGTTACTCAGATGGTTCGATTTTCCATTCTTCCAATTGTTAAACTAAAAAAAAAAATACACTCAAGTTGGCTCATAAAGTATGCATCTAGTTTTCTTTTTCTTTTTCTTTTTCTTTTTTTTTTTTGACAAGCATAAAGTCTACATTTAATTTTTGAAATTGTAACTTGCAAGATTATGAGTAAGTTTGTAGGTTTAGCCTTCTTTAATGAAAGGTTCAACTCTATGAGTAAAAGCTTGTTAAAGCTATTAATTTTATGCGAATAGTTTTTTTTTTTTTTTTTTTTGCTTCTATTTATTACCATTGAGGGTTTTTTTTTTTCATTTTATAGCGATTTTTTTAAAGATATTTTTACAGTTTTAGCTAATTTAAAATTTAAAAAAAAAAAAAAAAAAAAGGTTGTTTAAACCATATTTTATTTTTTTTAAAAAAAAATTGATTGAAACTTTAATAACTTTTTAAATTTGATGTGATTCATTTTAATATCATAAATAGTCCCTTTAGTTGTACTAAAAAAAACAATCATTTTAATTCAACACTCGCAAGGCCGAAAATTGAACCATGGACCCTTTAAAATTGTAACATAAATATTATTTTTTTTAATAAAAATTAATGACGTAAATAAAACATAAACTATAAATTTGTACATTTAAACTATAACATAAATATATTTTTTTTAATCTAAAAAAAAACGATTTTTTTTCTATCCTATGTTTTAATATAGTAAATGTAAATATAAAGACGTTTCTTTTACTTTGTTGGGTTCATTGTGTACTAGGTGGAAGGTATCTTTAATTTTTTTTTTTTTTTTGAAAAAAAAAATCAATTTTTACCACAAAACTTGACATGTTGTATCAATTTTTATCTTAAACTTTCAATTTCGTCAAATTGCACCCCCAAACTTAGATAAATGTTGCAATCTAACCCTAAACTTTAAAAAACATTGCAATTGTAATCTTCTAATAAGTTTCCAATTTATTAAAATTCGTTAAAAAAAATATTCTTATATGCATTCAATGAATTCTAAAATATATGTACAATATAACATTGATAAGATTTCAATAAATTAAATTAAATTTATAAAAAAAAAATAAAAAAAAAATAGAGCTAAGTTTTTATTGAAAATTTTTCATTTTGGTGATGTTATTTAATAGTTAATTTGTGCATTGATCAAAATTAATTTTGTACAAAACTTGGTTTTAATAAAAGTAGTGAGTTTATGGAGGTGTTCACATTGCTGTTTGTTAAGATTAGTGGGTAAATTAGCGAAAATCGAATAGAGGATAAAAATTATAACGCTTGTCTAAGTTTACAGTATAATTTGATGAAATTGAAAGTTGATGGTTAAAATTGATACAACTCGACAAGTTTAGGGGTAAAAATTAAAGTTTTTTTTTTATGTTAAATTATATGTTGTTGTTTGCTTTGCTTAGGTCTTTTTGTTTTTCTAAAAAAAAGTTTTTTTTTATTATTATTGTGATATCCCGAAAGAAATTTGTGTAATCGTATAATTCAAGAGTGGAAGTTTTTTAGGGGTTGTTTGGGGCACTTAATGGGTTATAATAACATAAGTTATAATAGTTTGTGCGTTATAATAGTCTATGGAGTTATATAATATTGTTTAAAATACAGAGTTGTTTAGTATGAGTAATAATAGTATGTGTTTGGGGTGCAGAGTACTCTACAGACTATTATAACCATTGTTTAAAATGTCGTTCGACATTTCTAGATATCGGAGGGTTCGACATCTCAATGAGAGGTAAAATATCGTTTTTCCAAGATGTTGAAAAAATGTCAAATGTCGAGAAAATGTCAACAAATTCGATGAAATCTTGAAAAATCTTGGTAATTCTTATAATTTCTCTCTATCTCTATCTCTTGGCCTTCCATCTCTTTCTGTTTCCATTATTCTTTTTTTGTCCGTTCCAACCTCTCAACATATACTTTTATAATTATATAGTTATTTTTTAAAAGTTTAATACAGTATTGTAAAAATTGTGCATGCATCTACAAAATGTTGTATTAAGTTTTTTATATTAATCTTTGTGAAAAATTTTAATATTTAAGAATTTATTATATTTTTACAATCATTTGTCATTTATCAACATTTGATATCTCTCTTAATCAAGGTTCAAGTTCAAAATGTTGATGTCAACGAAAATGTATAGATACTGATTTTACGAAAAATGTCGGCATATATATAAATACTAAATTCGTAGTTTTATAATTATGATTAATAAAAATTATGACTTATATCATCATTAAGTTATAATTAAAGTCTCATTAATTAATTAAAATAAGTCTCATCAATTTTCACGTTTTTAATGATTTTTTTCAAATTTTTTACCAACATCGGCATTCCTCATATAAATATTATTTATATTTTTAGATATATGATGATCATAAAGGTCAATTATAGCCTAATTTCATAGTTAAAATTTCATTTACTAATTCAAATAATTTCCATCAATTTTCATGATTTCTATAATTTTTCCCGAAATTTCTGTCAACATCAACATTTTGAACCTTGATTATAGTATAATTAAATCACAATTAAAGTTGTTTCATGAAATAATTCAAACAGTTTTAATCAATTTGCATATTTTTTTCCCAAATTCCTGTGCACATCGACATTTTTATCGACATTTACATCTACATATTGTCTTAATTTTTAGATATGGTGATTAAAAATTGTCAATTATAGTCTAATTGAGCCACAATTAAAGTTTCATTGACTAATTCAAACAATTTCCATCACTTTCTACGATTTCCATAAATTTTTTCCAAAATTTCCATTGACATTTTCCGTAAAATCTGGACCTCAACATTTCCATCGATATTGACATTTCGAAAATTGATTATAACCCACACCCCAAACAACCCCTTAGAGATTATTTTTGTATTTTCCACTTACATTGAGAAGTTTTTTTACACAAACATGGGCATATATATATATATATATATATATTATGGTGTTGCTTATATCAACTACACAAATTGTCAAAGTGAGCTTAGTTCAGCAGTAATTGGTATTGTACTCTCGACTAAGAGGTCGCATGTTCGAATTCCTCAACCCCCAAATGTTGTTGAACTTAAAAAAAAAACACAAATAATTAATATGTAACCATTAAATCTAAAATTCGACCTTTCAATTCCAACCAAATGTAAGTTTACAAAATTTAACATTTTTTTAGTTCACAAATATCAGAGGTAGAGGATCAAATCATGACTTTTTTTTTTGACAACATGTGAGGTGCGGATTCGAACTTATGGTCTCTTGGTCGAAAGTACATACATTATATCAGTTGAACTTTGCTCATGTTGACATATCAAATCATGACTTTTGGGACAGTAATTAGTGTTTTCATCCACATAGACATACTTCGATTGGTTTACAAAGTTTAACATTATACAACTTTCGTATGGTCGAATTCATAACTTAGACTAACGAAACTCATATATTAAATATAAATTTGGCTTTGTAATTAGTTTATACCCAACTCGTAAGTCAAATCCGCCATTAATTAATTTTTTATTCATTGTATAGTTGACTCTCAAATTCCACTAAATGATAAAATTAATATTGTATTCAATATCAACCTACAAAGCCGTTGTTGACGTTGTTGACGGTCGTTGTTGACGTGCTCGAAGCAAAAGCCGTTGTTGACAGCCTCAAGCAAATTGCTTCTCTTTGGAAGGGTCGTAACCCTCCCCTTGTGGTGGAGTCGGACTCCCTCGAAGTCACCAGCCTCCTAAACCGTTCTAGTTCGGATCTCTCTGAGGTTAGTCTTTTTATTGATGAAGCTCTTAGCTTATTGCAGGTTGTGAACAGTTGCATTTTTTGTAAAATTCCTAGAGAGGAGAACAAAACTGCCCATAATCTAGCTGCTTTGGCTTCTTCTTCTAGTAATTCTTTGGTCTGGAAATAGTGTTTTCTAGCGGATGTTTTATCCCTCATCCTTGAGAGGGGCTGCTTGTAGTTTGGTGTTGGGTTTCTTTTTGAAGTCTTTATTTTTAAAAAAAAACTACAAATATTTTAAAATGGAAAGTGTTGAAGAAATAAAAAAGACTATAGAATACCAAATTTGGAAAAGTATAGGTTAAATTATAAATTTGGTCCTATGGTTTTGAAAATGTTAGAGTTTAGTCCTTATAGTTTTAAATGTTAGAACTAGTCCCTCTAATTTGATTAAACCCTCGTAAATAGTCTTTATAGTAAAATTGAATAAAACTTCAAAATATGACCAAAATTTATACAGAATCCACACCCCCACTCGAAAAAAAAAACTACAAAAAAACTACCAGAGAAAAATAAATCAAATTTACCCCAAAATTTAGATGTATAAATTTTTACATTAAACTTGTACTTTTATCAAATTGAACCATAGATTTAGATAGATATTATAATTTTTTATCTTATGTTCAAGTTTGGCTATTTCACTTACTCAATTTTACAAAAAAAAACAAACTAAAAATCTCCGAAAACTAATTAATTTCAATGAAAATAAAATTTGCACAAAATATATCATAGAATAACTCTAAACTAATAGACATCAACTCCAAGAAGCATATGACTCAGTGAATTGTTTGGACTTTGATGCAATCCACAAAATAGAAAGCAATCTGGATAAAGTTCTGGCTAAAGAAGAAATATACTGGAAGCAAAGATCATGAGAGGAATGGCTCAAGTGGGGTGATAGAAACACGAGATGGTTTCATAGAAAGGCATCTCTGAAGAGGGAGAGGAACTACATTTATAAAATACAAAACGAGGCTAACGAATGGATTTCAGAAGATGAGGATATGGAGAAATTGTTCATTAGGTACTTTGAGGGGATCTTCCATTCCAGCAAACCTAATGAAAATCACTTTACTGCGGCACTGGTTGGTGCGTCTCGAAAAGTTACAGAGGATATGAATGCTACTCTTTTGTCACCTTTCACTGAAGAAGAGATAACAACTGCACTTTTCCAAATGTTTCCTACCAAGGCACCAGGTCCTGATGGCTTTCCAGCTTTATTTTATAAAAAATATTGAGCTACAACAAAGAGAAAAATTGTAGTTGTATGCCTTAATATTTTGAATAATAAAGCGTCAGTGAGAGAGTTAAATCACACCAATATAGTTCTTATCCCAAAAAAGAAATAACCTTTTTATGCTACTGATTTTAGATCTATTAGCTTGTGTAATATTTCCTATAAGATTATTACAAAGGCTATAGCTAATCGACTAAAACAAATACTACCAGGACTGATTTCTGAACCTCAAAGTGCTTTTGTTCCAAGTCGTTTGATCTCATATAATTATTTGATTAGCTATGAATGCATAAATCAAATTTTGAGTAGGAGAAAAGGAAACAGAGGGATGACTGCCATTAAACTGGATGTGTAAAGCCTATGACCGAGTAAAGTGGTCTTTTCTTGAACAAATTATGCTTCGTTTGGGTTTTGATGAGTCATGGGTTTTGTTGATAATGAATTGTATATTCACAGCTAGTTTCTTAGTGATGTTGAATGGGAGAGCTAGAGCGTTTATTCAACCTCAAAGAGGGTTGAGACAGGGGGACCCCTTATCCCCATATATTTTCTTATTTTGTGCCGAGAGTCTATCTAGCCTATTATTATGTGCACAAAATCATAAGATTATTTCAGGTTGTCAAATTGCAAAAAGTAGTCCAACTATCTCACATCTATTTTTTGCATATGGCAGCCTCCTATTTTATCATACCAAAGGTCTAGAGTTTGAAGCTATCCAACGAATTTTGCACATATATGAACAAGCATCATGACAGTGTGTTAATACTGCCAAATTAGCTATTCTGTTCAGTCCTAATGTTAAGAAAGATCTAAAGCGCATGGTGGGACAAAGTATGGACATGAAGATGGCCACTGACTTAGGAAACTATCTAGGGCTTCCATCTCATTTCTCAAAAAATAAGAGAAGAGATCTCGACTTTATTAAAGAAAAGATTTTAAAATCCATTGCTCATTGGAAAGAGAATTTTTTCTCTTTTGGAGGTAAAGAGATACTCATTAAAGTTGTGGCTCAATCCATTCCAACATATGTTATGTCTGTTGGGATTTATGCCCTAAAGCCTCGTAATTAATGATTTATTTAATAATTAATAATAATTTTGATTATTTTATTTGTAATATAATATTATCCATTATATGAAAAATCCAAGGTTATTAGTGTAATCTTGAACAGTATGTGGTTGACATACGAGAGGATCATGTTCAAGAAATAACCTAAAGGGTCATAATATATGGATAATGTTGAGTGTCTTATCCTAGTAACACTATTGATACGACCCACTTTGTAATAGTTACAAATGATTTCATCCAAATCCTTCATGTGGAGACATGTGAGTGAGGGTATCTTATACAATGAGTTTGTATAAAACTGGACCACGAAATATTTAATATGTCTTTATAAATCTGTTAATTGAGAAGATTAATATTTCATCAGGATGATCATATGTGACTCGATCTTAATCCTGAGTGAGTTATGAACTCCTGTCTGTGAGGGTTTGTCCTTTGATTTGCATGGGTGAGAGTGACTTTTATAACCGATTCAATATGCCTACCATTTTGGGGACTTGACCAAATAGAGAGCTGGGAACATAATCTCACAATATGGAATTCACTCTTTCCCATATAGGGTAAGTAGATGAGTAGTTCCCTTAAGTGCTGATTTCGGGACTTGAACAATAGGGCCCCACCCTCTCACTAGCCCGAGAGGGACTTAGTTTATAATTAAATTATAAACAGATTGTTCATTAGAGGATTAGTGGTACTTAAGGTGCAAGATGTAATTACAGGGGTAAAACGGACTTTTGACCTAGCTGTAATTATGAACAACTCGTGAATGATCGACTTGCATGTAGTGATTATATCCATGGACACAACTTGTCCTACAGTGCATAAGAATGTAACTCTAGGTCTATAGTTGAGTGACATATAGCTAATGAATGGAAATTAATTGATTAAAGAGTTTAATTAATTAATTTTGTATCATTGGAGCTTATAATCTATAGGTCCATAAGGTCCCTTTACTAGCTCATACTAACACTAAAATATCAATTTAGTTGAAAGAAAATTTTAAAATATTCGAATTAATATTAATTTGAAGTGTTCAAATTAATATTTAATATATTAGATATATTAAATATAAAAGAGGAAAATATATTTATTGTATTTGATACATTAAATATTAAAATTTGAAATGTTCAAATTTAATATTTAATTTGAATTGTTCAAATTAATATTTAATATATTAGATATATTAAATATAAAAGAGGAAAATATATTTATTGTATTTGATACATTAAATATTAAAATAATTAATGTATATTTAATAAAAGATATTTATAAAATTTGAATAAGATTCAAATAAATAAATATCGTAGCAGATTTGAATGAGATTCAAATAAGTATAAGATATATTTTAATATATTAGATATTAAAATATAATATTTTAATTATGGCAAAGATTTACCATTGGTCTCTATAAATAGGACCCTTGGGTTGAGCCATTAGACACAACACACATATCCTCAATAGAGAGAATTAGAGAATTCTCTCTAGACCTCTTTCTCTCCAATTCCTTGTAGATTTTCTTTCAAGAGGCTCCCACAAGCCTTGGTCCTGTGTTCGAGTCATAGCTAGGAAGACTTTGTGGAAGAGATAAAGATCTGCAAGAATATTCTCCATAATATTATTTTTAAAGTGTGTTTTGCTTAACCTTAATTTTATTGTTTAATTCTAAATAAAATCAAAGACGATCCAATGCTTCTGCTGCGGGATGAAGAGTTCATTCCTATCAATGTCTTGTGTTGGGTTTCCTAAGACATTTTGTGAAGACCTAACAAGAATATTGCCAGATTTTGGTGGTGGAGTACTGTAAATAAACCAAAGATTCATTAGCTGCAATGGGAGAAAGGGGGGTTAGGATTCAAAAACTTGGAAGGCTTTAACCAATCCCTGATTGCAAAGCAGGTTTGGAGAATTCTGCAGAATCCCCAATCACTAGTTTCTCGACTTTTTAGTGGTAAGTATTTTCCAAACTCAATTATCCTAAGGGCTGAAGTAGGCTATACCACTTCTTATATTTGGAGGAGTCTGCTTTGGGGAAGAGAGCTTTTATTTAAAGGCATACGCAGGAGAATTAGAAATGGAGAAGACACTCTTTTGTTTGACCAACCATGGATTCCTCAAGCCACTACATTTAAATTATTTACTAGTTCCCCAAATGAGGCTAAAAATTTGAAGGTGTCTAATATAATTGATGGGTCTGAAAGTTGGGATGCTGAAAAGATGAGAACAATACTTTGCGAAGAGGAGGTCCAAATCATACAAACTATACCCATTTGCAAAACTACAGTTCATGACAGTTGGCTATGACATTATACTAAGGATGGCCAATTTTCCACAAACAGTGCTTACAAAGTATTTATTAACAGCACAATTGATTCATCAGTTTCAAATTCGATCAGGTTGGAGAAATGGTGGAATTCCCTATGGGCTCTCCAAATCCCTTCTATAATCAATGTTTTTATGTGGAAACTTTTTCATGAAATCTTACCCACAAATTATAACTTATACAGAAGACATCTACAAGTTGAACCATGGTGTGTGGTTTGTGGGAAGAACTATGAAACAAAGATCCATTCCATTTTACAATGCAAAAGAGCAAAGACCATATGGAATTTGGTAAATCCAAAGGTAGAAAATTTGATGCTGCAAAGGGTCCCTGTGTTAGAACTTTTGATGACTGTCTTTGAAGATTTCGATTTAGCAGAAATCAAAGCATTTAGTATTTGTTGCTGGGCTTTAATGGTCTGATAGAAATACAACGGTTTTCAAACAAGCTCTACCAAACGCAAATCGAAGATCGGAGTGGATTTTAGATTATTATCAAGAAATCCAAAATGTGCAAGGGACATGCAAAGAGATTTTAGACAAAAGGGATGCACTTGTTCAGCTCAAACGATGGAAGCCACCGACAGAAGGACTTTTGAAGCTCTATATTGATGTTGCATGCCATCCAACCCTTAATCTTACAGGGCTGAGGGCGATTATCAGAAATTCTTGCGGAAAGATGGTGGTTGCAAAAACATAGTTGGTACATGGAAGGAAGGATCCTTTTTTGGCTAAAGCTTTATCGATGTTGAAAGAGATAGAAATGGCTGCCAATTTGGGATTTACGAATTTGTGGATTGAGTCAGATGCCCAGATGTTGGTTTCTGCCATCCACAACCATTCATTTTGATCTGCTCCCCAAGGCCCAATATTAGAAAAAATTTGAAAAAGTATGATTACAAACAGGTTTGTTGGGCTCAGTTATAGTCCACAGTCAACAAAAAAAGTGGCCCATAATTTAGCTAGATGGATATTTTCCTCAAAGGAGTCATATACCTAGTCTGATAATGAGCCTGATTGGCTCCACAAATTGGTTTTGGATGATTTTTTGTAATCCTTTAATTTCTTAATACAATTTATTTATCCTAAAAAAAAAAAAACTCTAAACAAAAATTCACAATTTCAACAAAAGTCTAGCTTTGATGTCATTTCTCTTTCAAGTTCGTCAATTTTGTATTAAAAAAATATATGTTTTATAATTCACTTAACGATTGTGAATATAATTTTTAATAGTTTTTCAAACGAAAGATTATTATAAAGTGTTGCAATATTTTGTTTAATATAAAGATTGCAATACTCATCTAAGCTTAAAGTGTAATTTGATGAAATTAAAAGTTTGGACTAAAATTTTTTACACCTTGCCAAAAAAGATACCAAATATTAGGCCCCGTTTGATAATCATTTGGTTTTGTTTTTAGCTTTTGAAAATTAAGTCTGTAAATATTACTTTCACCTATGAATTTCCTTCTTTAGTTATCTACTTTGTACATATGTTTTCAAAAACCAAGCCAAGTTTTAAAAACTAAAAAAAGTTATTTTCAAAAACTTGCTTTTGTTTTTGGAATTTGGCTAAGAATTCAAATATTTTCTTAAGAAAGATGAAATTCATTGTAGAAAAATGATGATAAAAGAATCACAATTTTTTTTTTTAAAAAAAACAAATGATTATTAAATGGGTCTAAACAAGTAGTTATGCTTGTGATTAAGCATTTGTACATTTCCATTATCATAAACAATTTGAATGCTACTCTTATAAGAACAAAAACAAACAAAAATTGATTGTTCTCTCTCATATGTGATGTAATAGAAAAACAAACAAATTAACACACATGGCTATAAAATTGTAAAAATGGTCTAACATACCAACAAAAATTAGCATCTACAAAAGAAGTCTCACGCTACAAAGAGAATATTCACTCAAACAAAAAATCACACACAACCTAAAAATCTTTAAGGGAAAAAAACAGTGAATATATTAAATTTATCATATATTCACATTCAAAACTAAGTTTGATGATACTAAAACTTTAATTTTGAATTCAACTCATTTAACTAAACTAGCGTATTACCACGTGCAAATGCACATGTATTTTTCAATTTTAAAATTAATTTAACTTGTAAATGATTTGGACAAAATGTTATAAGTACAATTTGTAAAATTAATTTGAATTAATTTTAGTATGTTCTTATATTTTTATTGTGCCTAATTAAATATTTTTTTTTATGCTTTCTTACTTAAATTAAAATTTATCTATTCACTTAATTGAGGTTTGAATTCAATTCTTATTAAGATTTTTTAAAATATCAAACTACTTTTTCAAAAGATTTAAAATTTTGATCAGGATTTAAAAGCATTCTTGAAATCTAATATTTATTTTTTAAATAATAGTTTTTCCTTCAAAAATATTAATAAATAAACAACATGTTTAAAAATACAACACTAAATTCATAGTTGAGGTTTGAAATCTAAAACTATTCTATAAATAAAATAGGTTTTAAAATTTATAAAATTACTATTTTTAATTTTACTGGAACAATCTACTTTTTTTTTTCTTAGGTAACTATTTGGTTATTCTTATACAAATATGATTATGATTGGCAAAGTAAACATTTTGCTAATTATTTGTTTTCTGACATTTTTTATAAGGGGTGTTGATGCACAAATCCGTGTAAAGAAACGCACCTAATCTGCACGTGAATCCAACAGTGAATTTGTATTTGTGAGGGGAAAGAGGTGGCCTGCAAAACAAATAAAACCTGCACACCTGATCGAACTGAAACGTGGGGCTTAAAGAAAATATTTTTAAATCAAAACAAAGCTCCAATTCAGTGCAAGTGCGCACTGTTGATGCAAGTAATATAAAACTGGAAGTATTCTAGAGTATCGATCCCACAGGGAACGGATACAACAAAATTCAAGAGATAGAAAAATTGTTTTCAAATTGCAATTTCAGTAACCAAGGTTATAAAAATAAATGGGATGATTTTTGTTGTTTTTGAAAAAAAGAAATAAAAATGATAAAAGAGGGATTCAAACGTGTTTTTGCCCCATTGAGAGAAATTGCAGCCTAATTGCAATTGTAATCCTTTGACTCAACACTTAAGCTTTGTAAACCGAATTCAACACCTATTCGACCTTCTATGAAGTATCTTTAGGAGGCTAAGCGATTAAACCGATATTTCTATGGCTAATACGAACTTAGTTAATTTTGAACACAATTCTTTTGGTTTTAAAGGTTTTGCCCTATGTCTAGGGTCAAAAACAAATTCCTATGTCTAGGCTATTTTCCTTTATTTCTTTTATGAAAACCAAATTTTTATCTAACCTTTTCAGAATTAGACTCAATTTTTGTATACTAATCTAGGTGATCAATCTAGACTAATAATATGCATTAAAATCAATAAAAGAAAACAAGCTATAGAGGAAGCAAGGTTGCTATCACAATTAGGCCTTTATTCCTATCTTTAAGGCATTCACATGCTTGAATCCCAAAGAAGGAATTAGCTCATTATGGAAGAAATGAAAATCAATGAATTAGAATATTGAAAATCCATAACAAAGTTGGTAAAGGAAAGAGAATAACAACTAAAACTAGAATAAGGATTTGAATGAAAGATACTTTTATTGAATCAATTTAATACTCAACTACATTCAACAACTTGGAATACTACAAAAATTAAGCAACAAACTTTAACAATAAAAATGACAGTAACTAAACTTAAGAAAAATAGAAACTTCAACCAATGATTTGGAAAAATACCCAAACTAAACTAATCCTTTTTTGGCTCATGTCTCAATCGAACTCAATTCCTTCTCTTTCAAGAAGATTTGGCTCGTAACAACCTTCACTTTCGTGAGGAAGGATTGAGATTTTGAACGTTGAAGGTTCTGAAAATGAAGAAAAAGAAAACAGTAGCAAAGTAAATAAAAAAAAAAAGTAGCAGAAAATAAGATGAAAAACAGTGCAGAAAAACCCATTCAAAAAGAAGAACGAAATTCAAAGATTCAGTGTTTAACTAAAATTTAACAACTTACAACATTAGATCAAAACAGAAACTAACTATAGACTAAACAATGAACAAAAACAGAGGAACACTGCTGGAAAAATGATAGAAAATCGTGAACTTTGGACTGTGGGCGAGCAGAACAAACCCAGCCACCTTTTGCTTTATTTTCCCCATTTTTTATAGGCATTGAGGGCTAGGGTTTCCATATAAATCATCCTCAATCCATGGGCTAACTTCTAGGAATCAAATGGGGATGAGAATTCCCAAAATCGTGCAAAAATCCCATAAAATCGCTTGATTTCCGTCATTCTCGAATTTTCCAGAAATGCAATTGCATTTCAATTGCATATCTGTTTTTCAGATCTACCAAAATTTTCCAAAATGCAATTGCATTTCAATTGCATTTCTGTTGCATTATTTTTCAGACTTGTTTTCCAAAGGGATGCAATTGCATTTCCAAAATGGAATGCAATTGCATTTTGTGCTTTCTCACAAACTTGTTTGCCCGAAGAAATGCAATGCTCTTGCGAATGAATGCTATTCGGAATGCAATTGCATTTTTCTTTTTTCCTCCAAATCTACACAAAAACAACAAATTAGTTTAAATTTTAATTCTTTTTTCAACTTCTTTTCATTTTTCACTACTCCAACAAGCTTTCAAGAATTTCACTCATCAACACTATCTTTAGCTTGCTTGGTAATCAATAAAGCATACAAAAATGACAAAAATAACTTAGTTTAGGGTTAAATAATCCTCATAAATAAGAATTATCAACACCGGTGTGGTGCGTGCCACAACTACTTCGATGCTTAAGTCAGAGAGGAAATAAGTGTAGCAAGCTATTAGAGAGTGAATATTGAAAATGAGTTCCCTCCAATGAAGTTATAATGTAGTATTTATATGGGGATGACTTGGGGTCTTCCCTTTCTCGAAGAAGATTAGATTTAGGATCGAGGTGGGACCCTTTGGGGTATATTGGGCCATCGACGTGTGTGGAGCACATCCCCATAGCAAGAATAGGGTCGGCAAGCTCGACTCGGCCCGGTTCACGTCGAGTTGAGCCTCTCGACCTTCCCTTCTCTTACTTTTCTAGGCCCAATTTCATCTAGTGCCTTCGTTTAAATTCTATTTAACTCAATTGTCTTCTATTCTCTTGGGTATGATCCGATTGTCTAAATTTACCCATAACAATGGGCAGTTTTAAAATTTTTTAAATGGGAAGAGTATATTGGTTAATGGATTTTTTTTCAATGAGGCATTTTAAAAAATTCATGCCAATTATTATGTTAATTAATGGATGGTTTGATTAATGATTTAAAATATATTTTGCGAATCAATATAATTATTTATTATATAACTTCAATTATATAAATATATAAATAAAATTCATTTTATCATCCTCAAGTGAATACTTTTGATGCATTACTGGTGCTTTCTTAACAAAAATTAGAAGCAAATAGGAAAAAAAAGGAAAAGAAAGAAAGCCCCAATCACTTATATTTAATGTCATTTTTGTAAATTAGAACTTAATTGCTTTTAAAATGGCCGCCACCTTCTCAAATCTCAATTCATCTCCATCCTCTCCCTACTCCACCATTGACAATATCTTTCCTTGTGAATCTCTCTCATCTTGTTAGTTTGTCGGCGTTGTTTGTCAATGCCATCCAACATGCAAATCCACGAAATTGATGGTTTTAATTGAGGCCTTACTGAATAATGTGATACTTGTGTGCCAATAGAGGTCACCAATTTTTTTTTTTTTTAAAAAAGAGAAAAATACCCAAGTAGGACAAATAGCGCTCGTCTTTCAGTAGTTATCGTGACCTAGATGCTCAATCTCTATTGGCATGAGATAAAAATGGGTAACCACCATAGGCTAGAAAAGATAGTTTAAGTTGATTGAATAGGATCGTTAGTGAGCAATGTTGTATGTGAAAGGAATAATCGAATTAAACTCTTAGCGGAAGCGTTGAAATCAACTTTGATTTTATTTTTAGAATTAAAGGGAAAATAATTTTAGGCTAAGTGATCGAACTGAAATGTGGGGCTTAAAGAAAATATTTGTAAATTAAAACACGCTTCAGTCTAGTGCAAGTGCACACTGTCGATGCAAGTAATATAAAACTGGAAGTATTCCAGAGTATCGATCCCACAGGGAACGGATACAACAAAATTCAAGAGAATAAGCAAAGATGTTTTCAAATTGCAATCGTGGGTAACCGATGTAAAATAATAAGTGGGATGGTTTTTGTTGTTTTTGAAAAGAAGAAATAAATATGCTAAAAGAGGGATTCAAATATGCTTTTGCTCTATTGAAAGAAATTGCGGTCTAATTGCAATTGCAATCCTTTGACTCAACACTTAAGCTTTGTAAACCGAATTCAACACCTATTCGACCTTCTATGAAGTATCTTTAGGAGGCTAAGCGATTAAACCTATATTTCTATGGCTAATACGAACTTAGTTAATTTTCAAACACAATTCTTTTGGTTTTAAAGGTTTTGCCCTATGTCTAGGGTCAAAAACAAATTCCTATGTCTAGGCTATTTTCCTTTATTGCTTTTATGAAATCCCAATTTTTATCTAACCTTTTCAGAATTAGACTCCAATTGTTGTATACTAATCTAGGTGATCAATCTAAACTAGTAATGAAAATTTCAATCAATAAAAGCAAACAATGCTATAAGATTAAGCAAAGTTGCTCTTACATATTAGGCCTTTATTCCTTTCTCTAGGGCATTCACATGTTTGAATCCCAAAGAAAGACTTAGCTCATAATTAAAAGAACGAAAAACAATGAATGAAAAGAGTTAAAGTTCATAACTAAAATAGAAGCAATATGTGATAAAAATTTCAGAGTTAATAAATAATTGAATAACAACTTAATAATAAGGAAAGAACGACTAAAATTCCATTAATCGAAATAAATTCAAAAACTATTTAGTCTTGTAAACAAAAGGAAAGAACAAAACAATTGCTAAAAGCTTGAAATTACAGCAACAATTAAATTCCTAAAACTGAAGCAAATAAACAGAAAATAAATTCTAAGAACGGGAAGAACACAGCCCCTTTTCCGCTTCTTATTCAATCGACTCAACTCCACTTTTTTTCAAAGGGAATTGAGCCTTCACTTCCTTCAATTTTCATTGAGGAATGATTGAATTTCGAAGTTGAAAGGGGCTGGAAAACAGAAGAAAAACAGCAGCAAACAGAAATAAAAACAGCAGAAAATTGACAGCAGAAATTTGACAGCTGAAAATCGTGGACAGCAGCAACTGTGGCCGAAAATGGCAGAAAACTGATTTCCCTCTTGAGGCTTCTTCTCCAATATTTATAGATTAATGGGGCTAGGGTTTCCTTCTTGAATGAGGCACAATTATGGCTAAAATCTCAGCTAAAATCGTGGAGCCAATATCTCACAAAATTCCTAGATTTTAGGAGATTTGCAGATTTCCCTTTCATTTTCAGATCTATCAAAATTGCAATTGCAATGCAATTGCATTTCTATTGCATTCTTCAAATTCCTGCACAAAAACATCAAGTAAGTGTGTTTTCATTTTCTTTTGCTTTATTTTCTCCATTTACTTAATTTATAAGACTTCCAACAATAATTCCATTTAAACTAACTATTTGCTAGCCTTTTTATCTAATAACACATATAAGATAACAAGAATAACTAAGTATAAAGGCCAAATAATTCTCATAAATGAGAATTATCACTAAGCAAAACATACTTTTGAGATAATATTGAGATATTTTTGGCAGATCTTTATCTCCTCCACAAAGTCTTCCTGACTATGACTCGAACATAGGACCAAGGCTTGTGAGAGCCTCTTGAAAGAAAATCCACAAGGGATTTAAGAGATGAAGAGGTCTAAAGAGAATTCTCTAATTCTCTACTGAAGAGATGCGTGTTATGTCTAATGGCTCAACCCAATGGTTCTATTTATAGAAACAGAGGGAAAATCTTTGCCATAATTAAAATATTATATTTTAATATTAGATATTAAAATATATCTTATATTTATTTGAATTTCATTCAAATCTCCTACGAAATTTATTTATTTGAATCTTATTTAAATTTTATAAATATATTTTATTTAACGTATCTAATGTACATTAATTATTTTAATATTTAATGTATCAAATACAATAATAATATTTTCCTCTTTTATATTTAATATATCTAATATATTAAATATTAATTTGAACACTTCAAATTAAATATTAATTTGAACATTTCAATTTTTTTTTCAACTAGATTGATCTTTTAGTGTTACTATGAGCTAGCAATGGGACCTTGTGGACCTACAAATTATAAGCTTCAATGATAAAAAAATCATTTAATTAAACTCTTTAATTAATTAATTTTCATTTATTAACTATATGTCACTTCACTTTAGACTTAGAGTTGCACTCTTATGCACTGTAGGACGAGTTGTGTCCATAGATATAATCACTACATGCAAGTCGATCCTTCACGAGTTGTTCGTAATTACAACTGGGTCAATTACCCCTATAATTACATCTTGCACCTTAAGTATCACTGATATTCTAATGAACAATTTGTTTATGATCCAACCATAAACTAAGTCTCTCTCTGGCCAGTGAGAGGGTAGAGCCCCATTGTTCAAGTCCTGAAATCAGTACTTAAGGAAATTACTTATCTACTTACCCCTATATGGGAAGTAGTGAATTTCATTTTGTGAGATTATGTTCCCAGCTCCATATTTGGTCAAGTCCCCAAAATGGTAGGCATATTAATCAGCTACAAAAGTCACTCTCACCCATGCAAATCAAAGAACAAGCCCTCACAGGCAGGAGTTCATAACTCACTCAGGATTAAGATCGAGTCGCATGTGATCATTTTGATAAAATATTAATCTTCTCAATTAACGAATTTATAAAGAGAGATTAAATATTTTGTGGTCCAGTCTTATACAAACTCATTGTATAAGATACACTCACTCACATGTCTTCACATGAACGATTTGGATTAAATCGTTTGATCAAATTGTTTGTAACTATTACAAAATGGGTCGTATCAATAGTGTTACCAAGATAAGACACCCAGCTTTATCCATATACTTTGACCATTTAAGTTATTTCTTGAACATGATCTTCTTGTATGTCAATCACACACTGTTCAAGATTACACTAATAACCTTGGATTTTTCATATAATGGATAATATTATATTGTAAATAAAATAATAAAAAATATTATTAATTATTAAATAAATTATTAATTACGAGGCTTTAGGGCATAAATCCCAACAGTATGACATGTTGAAACTCTTGATTGTACTACAATTTTGAAAATTTGAAAGAATCATTCTAATGAGAAAAATAAAATTATATAACATATTAGTGGCATTGATGGACAAAATAGTTGAAATCTCCAATGACCGTCGTTCAACTTAAGAGCGAGCAATTTTTCATAGTAACCTACCTTTTGTTGCTACTCTCTCCTTCATGAGCATCATTCACAAATCCCTTCTTTGCATGATCAGTCTCTTTGACATTGCTCTATAATTTTAGTTTTTCAATACTATACTGTGGTATTTATATATTTTGTGTTTTGATGGTTAAAATTTTAATAGTTGGCTGTTTTATTCCATTAATAATAATAATTGCAACTAAATTTATAATCGTCTCTATTCATAATGATTTACAATGCTATTTAAAACTAAAATTATAACTCCCTCCATTCATAATGATTTACCATGCCTCTTCACATCTATAACTATTTTATTTTATTAATTTATTTTAGATGGTATTACTTAGTTTTATTATAAATCATTTATATTTTATTTTATTTATGTAAATTTAGTACAAGTTTTATAATTGCAACAAAAGTATAAAACCTTCAAATATTATAATATATAATTTTACTTTTATAGTTTTATATTAATGTAAATATATATATAGTTTGAAGGATAATAATGTATACTTATTTTTCATTATTGATAAGCCTTAGTATTAAGGCTTATTTAATTTCCAATTGCTTAAAATATTCTTGTTTTAACTTAAGATCAATTGAATTTAGTTGAAAGATTGCTCTAAATTAAGAAAGAAATAACTATGATGGTATTCGGGATAGATTTCCAAATAAATTAATCTCGCTTGCAGGAAACATGGAAATTGCAAATTTCAGATTCTGCAATTTGTTGACAGTAGAAGAAATTAAGGAAAAAAGGAAATCTGGCGCAAAAAAAAATCCATATATGGAAAGCTTAATTTACCTCACAAATTGGGGGAATTGGAGCTCGATTTTTGATCAATTTCAACCCTAGGAAGATCTACAAAAGAAGAAGAAAGAAGAAAGAAGAGACGAAAGGACATTTGGATTTTTGGAGAATTTGACTCGTGGTTCCATTTTTGGTTTTACACTCTGTTTTTCTGAAAATTCTGGATGTTCTGTTTTGCCGAGGAGTTCAGCTTATGTCTTTCATTTTTCGTCGAATTTCTCTTGTAATATCGACAGTATTAGCAGTACAACTTGATGTTCATTCGATTCCTTCATTTGTGTTACATTTTTATTCATTTAAAGTTTTGTTTTTCATGAGTTCAATAGGCTGCTATTGTTTTTGTTTAGTCCTCATAGTTCTGTCATAATCTGAAAAACTTATGCAATTATTCCAGTTTGTCCAATCCGATTCAAATGGCACTTGGATTGTTAAGACTAATCATCTCCTAAAATTAGTGGGAGGATTGAGTCGATTGGAATGGAGTAAGTTGTATTGAACAATTATTGAATGAATTTTGTTATTAGTTGATTATGTCCTCTGTTTTTATTCAAGTTCAGATTTTGTTGGAATGTTTATAGACCCATCAGAATCAAAGGCAGAAGGAAGAAGACTGAAAATTCCTATTGAAGCCCTTGATTCTTGTGTTTATTTTAAAATTGAGAGTTTTAGAAATTCTTGAGAGTAATTGCCCAGAATTGTGAAGGTTTACTGTCATAATTGTTCCAATATCACTAAGGATAGAATTTGTATTAATTAGCAATTTATTCAACTTCTAATATGAATTTTTCTTCAAAAATTAGTTGTAAGATTTTTATCTTCAATATGAGCTAAAACTTCTTAGGGAGTTCAATGATGTGAATTCTCTAAGAAGTAAATGTAGCCAAAATTTCAATAAAAATCAAGCCTACATCTCAATTGTTTGCTTGTGTTGAATAAATTTCCGTTGAGATCCTAGATTGATCAACTAGAGTAGTAACTCAAGCTTAGATCTAATACCGACAGGGTTAGAGATAAACAGATTTCACACAAGTAATGGAGAAAGAGCTTAGACATAAGCCAATCCTTACCCTAGACATAGGGATTAAGGACTCCAAAATCCATAAAATTGTTGAGCCGAATGATCTAAGATAGAGGGACTATAGACATATAAGTCACTCACTTAGCCTCCTAAAACCTAAATTCAAGGTAAATAGGAGAAACTATTTTGGTTTACAATTGAGTGTGGAGTAGGTTGGAATTGCAATTTTGGCTTGCAATTACAACTTAGGGCAATGAAATTCTTGAGCCCCATCTTTATCTCAAATTTCTTTTGCAATTTCAATTTCTAAGTCTATCTAGTTTGTTATTCCAATATTGCAATTTCTCGATTCTGCAATTAGATTTTGCAATTCAATTCTCCAATTTTTCTTTATTCTAATATTGTCAGTTCTTGATTTTGCAATTAGATTCTGTAATTTTTCTTAACACACCAACCCAACCTTATTTTTGCTATTTTAGTTTTTAAGTTGCAATTTTTCTTACACTTGCTTTACAATATTTTTGTTACTCCGTTCCCTTGGAATTCGATACTTGGTACTCACATACCATTTTATATTACTTCGATCGCGTGCGTTTGCGTGTACTCCGATCAATTATATTATAATATAATACTCTAAATTATCAAATGATTTCTTTTTTCAGAAATTTAATATTATAACCACCATCTTGAGATGCTTTTGGGATTATAGACTATAGATAAAAGCAATACACTAAATATTAAAAGAACAAACACCAACATATCTTGAGATGCTTTTGGGAATGTTGCAAGCGATTGTTTTTTAATTTTTTTTAAAGAAAATAACATTCATAGAATTAAATTTCATAGGTGGGACATGAGCCTCCACTTTGGCTTAATGCTTCAAAAACATCAGCATCATTCATGTCCAAAATCTACTTAAAAATACAATTATGCTAGGATTGAGAAGAAAAATTCAAACATACATATTTAGCATCTCATGGGTCAATCTATTATTATCTCAAGGTTTATGATGAAAACAAATTGCAATTCTGTCTCTAGCTAAGTCTTTGGCTCTTTCAATGAAAAATGCAAGTTCAGTTAATGTAACGTCTTCTCCATTTAAAAGTCTCACCACGTTTAAAGCATTTGTTTCTACCTAGATAGCATAGTCTGGTGGTGCCTGGCGGTGAGGACAGCTGCAAAGCTTCACAAATGGTTAGAGTTTCTATCCAACTAATCCTGCATCAGTTAGATATGCATTTGAGAACAATGAATTGACAGAACAAAAAATAAAAGAAAGTACAATCCTAGAAAAATATTTTGTGAGAAAGTGTTGGTGAAAGAATGATGAAAGAAATACTATTTTTATAGTAGTAGATGATAAAAAGTTACAAGACTTTTGGCATTCTAAAACTTTTGAAAGAAATTGTAATTGAATGAAAAAAAAAATCTTAAGTTGTAAAAAAAACTGTTTGCATTCCTTATATTTATTATTATTGATAATCAATCTACTATTTATAATTAATTAGTTTTTTAGTATAATTTATAATTAATTATTAATGACAAACTTTGTAAATTAATAAATCAAAGAAGGGATAAATTTACATTTTAATTCAATTATTAAATTCTAAAAAAAACGTGGGTGGGTGGTGCGAAGGTGTTTTTTTTATTAACCATTTATATTTTAATTAATAATTAATAAGAAGATAATTTAATAAAGATTATAGATATTTATGATTAAAATTTAATATATAATTAATTAGTTATTGGTAATTAATTGTAAGTGACATATTTTGTAAATTTAAAACTTGATAAAAGGGACAAAATAGTTTTAAAAAAGTAATTTTGTCCCAAAAAAGTTTTTCAAAGATGGCTTTTTAATATATTATAGATGGAATAGGAAAAATATTTAAAAGATGATCCATTTGACACATTTATTTTTAATTGTGATTCATGATTGACTTCACTAGAGCTCATAACAACCAAAATTAATTAGTAAAAGATTTTTTTTTTTGTACAACAGGTTTTGGAGTATTAAGATTTGAACCTCTAACTTCAAAGGAAGAAATAGATGTCATTTACGGTTGAGCTATACTCACTTTGACAATTAGTAAAAGAATTGGCATAAGCATAACTTAATTAACTAATACATTATTAATCTCATTTATAACATGTAAGCTAAAAACGTTATCCATCGCTTGGATGGTGTTCTAAAGGGGAGGGGATCAGATGTGATCCAACTGAAAATTACCAATCACTTATACAAATTTGTGAATGTATATCTAGACGCATGAACATAGATGTGAATCCTACGTAGGATCCCACATAAAAAATATGAAGAAACCTCATAGTCTTTATAAAGATACATGGATTACTCATCTCATTGCCAATTGGTTTTGAGATGGAACTCCATGTTCATCTAATACTACCTAATTGGATAAATGAATTATGTAATCTAATCGTGGTCATAATTATCAAGCCAACTAACGAATCTTGATTAATTTAGCACAAGGTAAGTTATGTTGACTCAACCAACGCGATAATTAATTATAACGTATTTCAACTCGTAATTGATTAAACTCGTGGATGCATAAAATGATATGAAACACACAATTCGAACTTGGACATTGACTCACAAAGAGTTTTGTTTTTGACAGATCATTGAATAATATATTGTTTTGTTTAGTATTCTTAAATATTGTTGTGACTAGTAGTTACGACATGACCTGACTAATACAACTCGTGGTTGCCTATGGGTGTGTCGGGTCTTGAATTTCTTCATGCATTATGACTTTCTATGGGCTGAGTTTACCTGACACGACCAAGATTATAACTCTCCCAATTGGTGAGGTATATCAATTTTTATCAACTTTTAATTTGTTTAAATTGGGCCTTGGACTTGAATGAGTGTTACAATTTTTACCTTAAACTTAAAATAAATATCGCAAATCTTACATTTTAATAAAGTTTTGTTTTAAAAGATAATTAAAAAAATTATTATGTGCATTTAATAATTTATAAAACATGTGTATAACTAAATGGGAATTCATAGAAAAGTGACAATGAAGTTGAATTTTTATTGTAATTTGGGAGTTGTAGGAGATCATTCCAAGGGTAGATTTTGTGTATAACTTGATTTTTATTGAAATTAGTCACTTTTGAAACATTTATTTTATTTCTTCTTGTTAAAATTAATGAACAAATTTAGCATGAATTGGATGATAGAGTAGAAATTAAAACACTTTTTTTTTAAGTTTAAGATTCCGTGAATGAATAATCAAGTCATAAGTCAACTGTTTAAATCATTATATCATCAACTAAAAGGGCAGAAGTTCGAATATTCATCCTTCATGTTGTTGAATTAAAAAAAAAAAATCAATTTGATGAAATTAAAAGTTGAGTGAAAATAATCCGTTCATATCATATTTTGGTCCCTTAGTTCAAGATTCTTATATTTTAATCTCTAAACTTTCAAAATGTTCATGAACTTTAAAATATAATTATCCTTGAACTTTTAAGTTCATGAACTTTAAAAATATAATTATTTTGGTACTTACTTTTATTTAATTTTAACAAATTTATAATGTAGCTTCAAGGATGTGTACCGACATATCAATATGATCATGATTTCAAGCCAAAAAGTTAGAGCTAAACATGAGATAAAGTGGATTTATGTTGTTTGGATACTCATGATTTTGAGTGATTTCAAATCATAACATTTCAAATGAATTTCATGGTTTGTTATCGCAAAGTGATTTGAAATTGGAAGTGATTTCAAATAATTGTGTTTTTAGGTAAAAAAATTTCCTAACTAAAATGGTAAATTACTTACTTAGCCTTGTTATATTTTAATTTTCTATTAATCAAAACTATATTAGTAAGCCTTTTATTTTAATTTTTTCCCTCATTTCTCGAATTATATATATATATATATAAGAAATGATTTCATTGATGAATGAAATAGGAAAAAACTTCAGTCACCTTAAGGTGAATTACAAGAAAGCTTTCTAATTGGAGATAAAGAAAGATAAACTATAAAGACTAAAAGGTTGTAAAAATTTGCACCAAAAGAAAACATTAGATAAAACAGTGTCCAAAAACCGATCAAATGTATGAGAGACTCCCCTGAAGCTTCGACCATGCATCCCCAACCAAATGCTCTAAAGAAAAACTTGGACAAAAGCAAGCCAAAGACTATTCCTGGTTTCTTTGAACGGATGTCCCACCAAAATTGAAGAAAGAAAATCAAAAATATTATTGGGAAGAGGCAATGGCCAACCAAAGGCTTCAAATAAGTACAACTAGAATCAATAAGCATAATGGTAATGCACAAATAAATGATCAGCAGGCTTTGAGTTTGATTTACACATATAACACCAAGAAGGAGAGAGAATTGTATATGACATTCTTCTTTGGAGACGGTCATTCATGTTAACTACACCGAAATCGAGTTCTAATAATTCTCATTTATGAAAATTATTTGACCTTAAACTAAGTTGTTTTTGTCATTTTTTTTGTTTTGTTGTATGATGAGCAAACTAAAAATAGTGTTTATCAGTTAAATTAATATAAAAGCTCGTTGGAGTAATGAAAAAGAGGAAATAAGTTGAAAAGAGGTTGGAAATCATACTAATTTGATATTTTTATGTAGGTTTGGAGCAAGTACAAAATGCAATTGCATTCTATTTTGGAAATGCAATTGCATTTCTTCGAGAAAACAAGTTTGTGAATAAGCAAAAAAATGCAATTGCATTTCTGGAAAAACCTGAAGGTTGCGGAAATCATGGGATTTGCGAGAATTGTGGAGATTTTGCAAGATTTGGAATATTTTTTAGCCCGATTTCAGACCTAAGAGTGGACCCAAGGTTGAAGAAAAGAAAGATGGAAACCCTAGCCCCCGACACCTATAAAAGAAGGAAGAATAAATAAATAAATAAATAAAAGGTGGGTTTTTCTCACACAAAAAGACATTCAAGATTGCTGTTTTTCTTCTATTTTGCTGCTTTTTTTTTTTTTTTTTCTGTTTTCTAGCCCCTTTCAACTTTGACCTCAATCATTCCTCAACGAAAGTTAAAGGAAGTGAAGGCTCAATTCCCTTTAAAAAAAGTGGAGTCGACTCGATTTAGTAAGAAGTGAAAAAGGGGTTGTGTTCTTTCGTTTTTAGAATTTATTTTCTGCTTTGTTAAAGTTTTTTTTGTTCCAGTTTTTAGAGTTTTAGCTGCTGTTTATTTCCTTTCATTGTAATTTTCTTGCTGTAACGATTTAGTTGCCAATAATTTATTATACTTTGTTGAATGTTAGTGTCCTTTTTAATAGAATTGCCATTTATTTGATCTTTATTGAACCCGAAATTCTTCTCTTTCACTTTTCATGCTTTTTGTTATGGATTTTCAAACCTTTAAATGACTGTTTTTCACTCTTTTCATGATGAGCTAATTTTTTTTTAAGGGTTCAAGTTCGTGAAATGCCCTAGAGGAAAGATGTAAAGATTAAAAGTACAACCAATCTAGCTAGCACTTGAAACTTTGTTTGCTTTTGTTGAGTTTAATATTGGGTAAACCTAGCTGACCACCTAGTGTTGCTTATCAAGCTTAAACTTAATACCGAAAGGGTTAAGGAAAAGTGGATGTCACAAAAGCAATAGAGGAAAATGCTTAGAAATAAGTTCTGAACATCGATCCTAGACATAGGGTGAGACTCCAGAACCACTAGAATTGTGCACGAAATTATTTAAGTTAGATTAATCATAGAAATATAGGTTTAATCACTTAGCCTCCTAAAGATTTTGAAACAAAAATAGGAGTCGAATTCGGTTTACTTAGTTTTCTTGTGTTAGCTACGATTGCAATTGCATTTTAGTTGCATTTCTTTCAAAAGGGGCATGAGTAACTTGAATTTCATTTTTCATACTTATTGATTTTTTTAAAGTATTTTCTTTTGCCAAAAACACCTCCTAACATTTTTATAACCATGGTTACCGAAATTGCAATTTGAAAATAATTTTTGCTATCTTTTGAATTTTGTCGTATCCGTTCCTTGTGAGATCGATACTTTAGAATACTTCCAGTTTTATATTACTTGCATTGACAATGTGCACTTGCACTAGACTGGAGCTTTGTTTTAACTTAAAAATCATTCTTAAATACCCCATATTTCAGTCCGATCAAGTTCCCAAAGGAAAATTTTAAACTTCTTTGGATAAGCATATTTCCAAATCACAAAATACAAGTCCTTTAGAATATGATCATCAACACCCAATAAACTATTTGTAAGAGATTTAATAGAGAACCTCCCAGATGTTTCCAAAGGCCAAGACCACAAGTCAGGAGAAATCCTAAAATTAATCTGTGATAAAAGATGCAAAATGGTAGCCCATTCAACCACTTCCAAATCATTCAGATTGCGACGAAGCCTTAAATTCCTAGCCAAAATATCTGTATTCCACATGTCTGCTACAATTAATTTAGGATACAAAGCAAGATGATAGAAGCTTGAAAAAGTCATAGCAATAGGATCGCAATTTAACCACGAATCCATCCAAAACAAAATAGATCTTCCATCACCAATACACTTACAAGTACGAGAAGAGACCAAATCTCTAACATTACTAATAAAATGCCAAAGAGATTTATAAGATGCGTTCATTATAGGTTAAGGCCAACTGTTCTCAGGCTGATTGCCATAATACTTGGCAATAACAAGATTTCTCCAAAGGAATCGAGTATCATGGACAAAACGCTAAATCCACTTAGCCATTAAAGCTAAATTCCGGAGTTGAAAGTTACTAATACCCAATCCACCCATTAGTTTAGGAAGCCGCGTAGTTTCCCACTTCACATTGTGAATACCGCCATCACCTCTAGCACCTTCCCATATAAAATCACGAACGAGCTTGTCTAAAGTCTTTATCACCCTCAAGGAATTTTAAATAGAGACATATAATAAGTAGGCAAACTAGAAAGAGTGGCTTGAATGAGAGTGTGTCTACCACAATTGAAAACAAAAGCATATTTCCAATTGTGAAGTTTCTGTTGAATTCGCTCTATAACTGGCTGCCAAAAAGAAAAAGATTTAGAGTTACCTCCCAAAGGTAAGCCCAGATAAGTAGAAGGCCAAACACCTCTTTTACACCCAAAGGTCGATAACATCCAATCCATATCAAAGTCATCAATATGTATGCCCAATAATTCACTCTTGCTCAAATTTATCTTTAGACTAGAGGCTTTTTCAAAAAAACCTACTTCCTCAAAAAGTTTCATTAAAGCCACTCTATCAGCTGTAGAGAAAAGAAGAGTGTCATCAACAAATTGCAAGTGATTAAGGCAGAAAGTTGAAGAGCCAATCGGATGAGTTACAATGCTCTCCAAACTGGCATAATGGTTCAATGTATGACTAAGACAATCAGAAACCAGAATAAAAAGAAAAGGAGATAGAGTGTCACCTTGTCTGATTCTACGGGATGGAATGATCTTTCCACGAGGTCGACCATTAATAATAATTGAGTAATTTACACTAGAAATGCAACCTCTAATCCATTTCTCCACAATTGTCTGAAACCTTTAACATTCAAAATAGCATCCAGAAAATCCCAATCAACTATGTCAAAGGCTTTCTTAACATCCAATTTCAAAACTACACCTTGGCGATTATGCAGGTTCCAATCGTCACTAAGCTCATTAGCCATTAAAGAGGCATTAAGAATTTGTCTATTCTCAACAAATTGAAGTTGATTCTCAACAATAGTAGATGGCAAAATTGATTGTAATCTATTGGACAATGCCCTTGAAATAATCTTGTAAGCACAAGAGATAAGGTTGATGGGGCGAAATTCAATTACTATTTTAGGGGCAAGCTTCTTTGGTATTAAGCATATATAAGTTTCGTTCAATGATGCATTAATAATACCAGAGGAAAAAAACTCTTGAATCACAATCATTATATCATGTTTAATAGTACTCCAAAAAAACTTATAAAATTCAGCAGTGAAACCATTAGGACCTTGAGACTTACTGGATCCCAAAGAAGAGATAGCCTGGAAAACCTATTCTTCAGTAACAACACATTCAAGCCTAGTAGCTTGTTCTAAGTTGATGGAGCTCCAATCCACATTCGTAGGAAGAAAATGCATACTTGCCTCTTTAGTGAACAAAGTTGAATAGAAATCAATAAATTCATTTTCAATGTCTTGAGCTGTTACAAGGCTAACACCTTCCCTGGAAAGAAATCCATAAATTGTATTCATTCTTTTCCTAGCCGTCAAAATTCGGTGGAAGAATTTGTTATTTTCATCTCCCTCTTTAAACCATTTCAATTTACATCGTTGTCGCCAATATATATGATCTTGAGTTGTTAGAGTATCAATCTGCTCATGAAGCAAGGAACATGAATCAATCTGTTGGGGAGTTAATGACACATTGTCCTCAAGATTATCTAGAATTATCAATTGAGAAATAAGATAATTCATTTGGATGGCCTCTAAGCGTTGTGTTTTATACCAATCTTGTAAAACAATTTTAAGCCCTTTAAAATTCATCATCAAACCATGTCTAGGCAAACCTTCTAAGAGAACCAACCTTCAACAACTTCTTTAAGTGTAGGGATCTGCAACCATGAATTTTCAAAGCGAAAAGGACAAGGACCCCAGTTTATGCAGCCAAAGTTTAGTGCCAAAGGAAAATGATCCGATGTAATTCGATCTATGCGCTTTAGGATAGCCGAGCCAAACTTATGGAGACATTCCTTAGTAACCAAAAATCTATCCAGAAGAGATAAATATTGGGTTGTCCTAAAAATAGACCAAGTAAAACATCCATTATGCAAAGGAATGTCTAACAGTTGGTAATTAGATATCTATTGATTACAAATAGTCATACTTCTGCTAATAGAATGATCATGAAATTTTTTCCAAGTCCAACGTGTAACATTGAAATCACCACCAATGACCCATCTATCTCCCCCTAAACCAGCCAAATCATCCAGTTCTCTCCAGTAATCCTCATAAAAGCCATTCCCAGATGGACCATAAAACTGCCGTGAGCCAAAAAGAAAAACCATTTCTCGAATTTCAAACAAGATGTAAAATCATTTCTTTGTTAGTTCCAAATAGAGAGCTAAAACAGAAAAAGTAACATGGTAAGAACCAAAATAGTTACTCGTTAAAAAGTTTAGGTACTAGAATATACATTTTAAAAATTGAGAGACCACAATAGAACCAACTTAAAAATTTAAGAACCACATAAGAAATTATTCGATGTGACCGTCAGAATGTGGTTGACAGTTTTGCACCGTTGGATGTGAGAGAAAAATTGTAAAAATAATTCGTTTTTGTATCAAATAGTTATTAGGGGCAAACATATTTTTTAATCTATATTCGACGATTATTAAGAGACAACAACATTGTGACGGTTTCATTGAGTAATTGGTCTCAAATTAGACATTTTAAAAATTTAAAGCCTAAAATAAAATTTAAACCGTCATAGGAGAGTAAAAAAAATAAACCAAAATAATACAATGGCAATTCCCAAAAACGAAAAGAAAATGCAATTACGAAGTTGGATCATCAGTTAGCGGGTGAAATGCGGTGCATTTTACCGCAAAGTATCAAAAACCCGTTCTCAGCCAATTCTTGGCATTTCCTCTCAGACAAGCAACCGAAAAAGCACACGGTTCAAAAGGCAGAAGGAAGAATCCGCCGATTTGCAGCAAGGATTTCGATTCGAACCCTGTAATTCGAATCGAACAATTTGGCATCAATGGCGGGCCTATCGCTAAAGTGTGGGGATTGTGGCGCACTCTTGAGATCCGTTGAAGAAGCTCAAAAACACGCCGAACTCACTTCTCATTCCAACTTCTCTGAGTCCACTGAGCCTGTGCTCAATCTCGTCTGCACTGCTTGCGGCAAGCCCTGCCGATCCAAGACGGTATGGATTTCAAGGCACTTTCTTCAGATTTTATCTCTAACTCATTTGCGTGCTTTGCTGGAATTCGTAATTGTGTTTAGTAGAATTGTTTACTAGGACGACGCATTTTGAATCTTTTGTGGTGTTTGGTGCTGTAGGAAAGTGATTTGCACACGAAAAGGACTGGCCACACTGAGTTTACTGATAAGACTTTGGAGGCTGCAAAACCAATAAGCTTGGAGACCCCGAAGGTAGCTGCCGAATCAGAAGTTGGTGGGGATGCAAGTGCTAGTAAGTCTGAAGGTATAGAACAATTCTTGTTGTAACCAGTTCTTCAACTTTTCACTCATCAATGAAATGTGTGTTTCATGTTATAGGAATGGCACATTTGTAGAAATGGAACCAGGTCTTGACAATATAGTTGAAAAATTAAGGTTTAAGGTGAAATGATATAATGGATTGTGGCTGTCTGATGGGTATCCATTTTGACAATGTCAGTTGTGGAGTTCTGGTTATTGAGAATTGATGCCATAGTTGCACTATCTCCAAGTTTGTGTTTCATGTGCAAAAACAGGACAATGTAACCCAGAGTATCTTTTCATTCACCGTCCAATGGTATCTCAGAAATTTACTTATTTTCTTTTTTCGGTGGACATTCTTTCTAAGACAAAGCTATATTAAGCAATGTAAGTTCTTAGGTTGTGATATTAAATTGATCTGTATTTACTCTTGGCGTGTTCTTGGTCACCAAAATTTCTTTCCTTCCTTCCTTCCTGCCATTCTTGGACCTAAGAAAGAAGCTCTATACCAAAATAATGTGAAACTAGGTGAAAAACACCCTGAAGATTTAATTAATCAAAGAAAGAAACTGAATATAGCCTCATTATCACCATTATTTATAGGTCGCCACTCACCTCTAATTACAAAAATATCACGTCCAAAATTATCCCTTAACAACTAACCTAGTTAACTTGAAGTAAAACGATAAATACGCAAATTGATCAATGGAATTGTATCTTATGTAAAAAAAGAAGACTCCTTTGTTCACACAACCACCATCATCTACCTCTCTTCTCTGTATATCTCTCAAATTCATTTATCTCTAGATCTTGTACCTTCAAATCACCCGGCATCATGCATGGAAAATTGTACATGAAGCCATCCTTTTAACTACAATTGCCTATCATTAACAAGTAAATCTGTGCTAGAAAAAAATAGTGTTGTGCAAGGAGAAATTGGCATGAGAGGCCATGTAGGCAATCTAAACTTTTAAGCTGCATTTTTGTTGTCTTCTTATTTGGTTGCTGGTGCTTTTTCCCCCTTGAGTAAACTTGTAACTTATTTTCTTTTCATTTGTATCCAGAAATGGTTGTGCCAGAGGTGAACAAGAATATATTAGAGGAACTTGAAGCTATGGGCTTCCCAACAGCACGAGCAACCCGTGCGCTTTATTATTCTGGTGAGTTGTTTGTAAAGTCAGATTGCAAGTTTCTTTATATTTTCATCTTCACGTTTCCTGTTAAGTGATTAAATACAGCCTAACGTAAGAATCTTAATTTTTTGTTGTGACAATTTAATATCGATAGGCTCTTCAAACTATTCAGATTCTCCTAAGGGCAACATCCAACACCATCTTTTATGCAACCATAATACTAAAAAAAGAGGGGCTAAGAATCTATGGATCCATGCTGTTAAGCCTTGCTCTGTGGTCTGTGGACTCAATGGACCCAAAGCCTTATTCCATGATAAAACTGGAAGGAGGTGGTAGACTTGGCCAAATATCACAACTCTTGTTGGAGTGCTTTATGAACCTCCTTTTTTAATGTTCTTCCAACATAAATAATACAATTTGGAGTAGCTTTTTGTAACTACTTCAGTTATGGTCTTTCACTTGTAGTGGGAGTGCTAAAGCAATTTGTCACTTTTTGCCATTTTAATGAAAAACTTATTTGTTGTCCTATGCCTCTTATCTCAACTGTTGGAGCTCTTGTGTTTTTTTTCTTTTGTTTTGGCTCCTGTTGAGGTGGGCTGATTTTTTTGGATTGCCCATTGTATTATTTCATTTGCTCTAATAAAGTTAGATTTCTCATTAAAAAGGAAAATCTATGTGTTCATGTAGATTTAAGAAGATTATGGATTCAAAATATCATTCCTGATTGAAAAAATTGTAACCAAAGTTAAGATATTTTATTCTTCTATGTTCGCATTACTTCCTTATGGATGAACTGTGCATGGTGGTGTACTTCTTGAAAAGTGGCTAACATGCTTCTCAAAGCACTGGTAGTATATTATTTTAGTTCTTCTTTTCGGCCTTTTCTCATCCACTCAGTTATATAGACGATTTTTATGGATATTCATTTTAATATTACTATCATTTCTGGATCTATTAATTAACAAGTATTCATTTCTCTCATTTTAGGTAATGCCAGTCTTGAGGCTGCAGTCAATTGGGTAGTCGAACATGAGAATGATCTGGAGATTGATCAGATGCCTTTGGTATGTATGACTTTCTGTTCATCATTTTTAATATTTTGTATCTTTGATTTGTTCCCGACCTCTATTTTCCTTTACACATACAAAACAACTTTGGTTTATCAAGGTATGAATGAGGTTCACTGTGGAGGTGCAAGTAGATTGGTTTGTTTGTTTGCTGTTGTTGTTTTTCTTTCTTTCTTCCTTCCTTTTTTTTTGGGTGGAAGTGTGTGTGTGTTATAAACTGATGCTGAACTGATATAATGGAAAAACAAAACTGGCTAAAAACAAAGCTTTTAAAAACTGAATCGTGGGAAAAAAAAAGAACTTATCGAACTGATCAAAATCTACCATACGAATTAAAAAACTGGCAGAATGAACCAAAGCTGCTCTAATTGATGAGAAAACCGAATCAAACAAAACATCTTCTGGTTTAAATTATCTAAAACTGAACCAACTGACACAATGTAGCCACGAGGATATATAGCATTCTTGCTATTTCTGTAATCTTCATTGGGAGGATGTCGTACCATTTGTACGTATTATATTGTTGTATTCTAATTTTTAAAATTTATTGACAGAGCTAGTAGGTCGATAGGATATATGACATCCTTATGTGCATTTTTAATCCTTGTAGAGAATGACACCTTACTTTGTGTTTATTTCTCAGGTTCCTAAGGATACAAAGGTTGAGGCTCCAAAGCCTTCTCTTACACCTGAGCAACTGAAAGCAAAACAGCAGGAGCTAAGGTATAGAGTAGGTCACTCATAGTGAAATGACGGAAGTATTGAAAAGACAGAATCATGTTTGTATTACCAAGTTTATTCCAATAAATTCCTCTCGAGTTACTTATCCTGGTTGTGCTTGTGCATTTATGTTATTTTCTTGGTAACTCAAGCTTTTTTTAAATGCTTTAAAATCAATTTTTTTTGTACAAGAATAAAAATTCTATGATTTTGGATTATGCAGATCAAGCTTGAGTACTTCTCTTCTATAGAGATCTTTATCCTTAACCCTTGAAAATCTCCTCAGTTTTTATTCGTTAAATTCAACATTGAGTTAAATTGTTTTCTGATGGTTTTTTTTTGGGTATTTTTCACTCTACATTTTTTCTTGGGTAAGAATGAATTAATTAAAACAGAAAGAATACAAAATAGGGGGAGAATAAAGTATCTCCCAGAATTCAACAAATTTCAAAAAGGACTTCCAATTATTTTGTATTACATAAGGATTACAATTTTTCTTTGACGTAGAAAAGGAGTGCAAATAAATAAAGTGCTTGGTCAAGAGAATCCAACTAGAAGTAGGGAAAATAGTTCTATGAATTAACTTATTATTGCTAACCCATGTACCTTCAAAGGTGCACTGGTTCTATTCCAACCAAAATTTCCTGGAGATTATCCCTGCCATGTTACTACACAAAACCTTGTTTGTGCTTTGAATCTATTGTCAACAAAATTCTGAATAAGTGATTCATGAATATTCTTCTGACTGCATGATTGGCAATTAACATTGTTTTGCTTGGTGAACTGGAAACTTTTGGTGATTTTCTTGCTATTATTTTCTCATATGGCAAACTATTTTTAAGGGAACGGGCTCGGAAGAAAAAAGAGGAGGAGGAGAAGATAGCGGAGAGAGAAAAGGAAAAGGTATTTATGTTACATTCATTTATATAGAAATCTTTCAAGAAATAATTATAATCAATGAGGAACATTAGGATTAAGACTTATCGTATTTTCATTATAAAGCTTTCTGTTCTCATTTCTTTTAGTTTTGTCGTGTTTGTGTCCTAATTTCTTTGAATCAAGCTCCTTTTTCTTTTTTTTTTTCTTTGGTTATAGAACTAGAAGTCATTTGGCCGCACAGAAGTTAAAAGTAGTAAAAATGGGTTTCTTAGCTTTTTAATGACTGTGAAAATGTGCCTCAGATATGTAATATAATATGTATTTTTTTTTTCTCAGGAGAGAATTCGAATTGGCAAGGAACTCTTAGAAGCTAAAAGGATCGAGGAAGAAAATGAGAGAAAAAGGTTCTTTTTTGGTCTTTGTTATGGTATTTTTATGATTGAATTGTTCATGCCTGTAATTGTTCTTATGATATTGAAGCATTATTACTATGTTGTATTCAAGTTTGTTCCATTTTTTTACTGCAAAATATCTTTCCCATTGTAGAATATTAGCCTTGAGAAAAGCTGAAAAAGAAGAAGAGAAAAGAGCCAGAGAAAAAATTCGTCAAAAACTTGAAGAGGACAAGGTAGATAGTTTCTGATCCGGGAAAAATTTGTTGATTAATGCAATCAAGCATAATATAAGATTTTTTTTCTAAACATTTTTGTGTGTGTTATTCTTCAAGAATCAATCTGCATTTTACTTTCTAGATCCAAGAAGCATGCTCGGTTTGGCTAGTGTATCTATGTCGGACACTTGAACACTCCGACACTTGTTGGACATGTATTGGACACTTGTTAGCACAATAGATATGTGTTAAAAAACACTAGTTTTACAATGTCAATATAGGTCCAACATTTGTTAGACACGTATCGAACACTTGTTAAGTATATTAAATAGACACATAATAATATAAGACAAAAATTCAAAAATAATAAATTTTCTCATTTCTTTAAGCATATAAATGCATAAACTTATTGACTTTGAATTTCCTTCTTGTATATAAAATTGTATATATTTTAAAAAAGGTATATTTTAATAAACGTGTCCGTGTCCTAGATTTTTACAAAATGACGTGCACTGTGTCAGTGTCGTGTCGTTGTTTGTACAGTTTGTTTGTTTACAGAATTTATTATTTAGTGTTGTAGTTGTACTTTACACCTTTACTCATTTCTTTTGTGACCTCAGCTGTGAAAAGAAGTGGTAATCTGTACCCGTCGTTTCATAGAAGTTGGTTCATAAGTGTGGCTCTTGTGGGATAATTAGGCTGCAACCGGTAATTTCATTTATTTAACTAGCGCGTAGCGGAGTTGGTTTACTGGTCAAAGAGCAAAGGCTAATTTCTTTGGAGTTATGAGTTCAAGCCTCGGTAGTGAAGTCTGTCCCATTAGTGTCTATTGTCTTTTTTTAAGTCAAGTCAGCCTAGCTAGGATATTGATATTCTATATCTTTCTTAATTCCAAATATTATGAGATTAATTGAGATTTGTGTAAGTGAGCGTGGATTATGAGAAAATTCCCATTATAATATTTTTTTAATATAGGAAATGATAATTCGTTGATGAGATTATATAAAATCAGCAATGCCGAGAAGCTAACAGATTTTTTTTTTCAAAAAAGAACTTTCTGGAGCGAAAGGATCATTTAATTAATTTCTATTAATGACAGGTTAGTTTCTCATTAAAAGAAAAATAATAATATGAAAGAAGAAAAGGTGAAGTTTATAGCTATTTAGTTTTAAAAAGATGCTACCAACAGAATTCAGCTTATCATGAAATGAGTCTTAATTTTGTTCAACTAGAAGCATGAACTTTTTATGCAAAAGAATTCGTGATTGGTCCAAAAGAAATGCTATTTTAGCTGGTAAAGAGTTAAAATTCTTCATTTTTTTAAAAAGCATATTGCTTATGTTTTAAGTTGTGGGAAATATGATAATAGAATGTGAATTTTATAGACGTTATTTTTCACAGGCAGAAAGAAGACGGAGGCTTGGATTGCCACCAGAAGATCCTTCAACTGCAAAACCTCCAGCACCTGTTGTTGAAGAGAAAAAGGTATTGCTTGCCCTTTCAGATTATCTATTTACTCTTTCAACTCTGCATTGTTTAAGCCCCGTTTGATAACCATTTAGTTTTTTGTTTTTGAAAATTAAGCCTATAAATACTACTTTCACCTATGAGTTGCCTTGCTTTGTTATCTACTTTTAACCTATGTTTTCAAAAACCAAGTTTTGAAAACTACAAAAGAAGTAGTTTTTGAAAACTTGTTTTTGTTTTTGGAATTTGACTAAGAATTCCAATGTTTCCTTAAAAAAGATGAAATCCATTGTAGAGAAATTGAGAGAAAACCAACTTAATTTTCAAAAACAAAAAACCATATGGTTATCAAACGGGGCCTTAAGTTTTTGTGATTAAAATGTTAGTTTATTTGAACTGCAGATCTCATTACCAGTTAGACCTGCTTCAAAGGCAGAGCAAATGAGAGAATGTTTGCGATCATTAAAGTCCAATCACAAGGTAAATATATTCGAGACTTCATAAAACCTCCAAACACAAACAGGAACTCGCAAAACCCCACTCAAATTACAAATACTTATACGCATATCTAGACACACACACATATGGAAGTACGATTACTTACATACGGGGTATAATTGCAAAAAGAGTTTGGAAGTGTACAATTAAAAACTGTGAACTTAGCCAAGTCAAAGACATCATCCCGATTCCCAACTCCTGGTTCTGTCATTGAAGTCGTGCCGGTTTCTTTCTAACCAGACTTCACAGAGCATGGCTTTGTTTGCATTAGTCCGCAAAATGGTAGTCCTTTCCACCCATGGTCACACGGCAGCTGCCATTTGAAACTGAAACCGCGCAATTGATTCCTGACTAAAGGGACAGTAAAAAAATACATATAGTGGGCTTTCTTGGTTCCTTTTGGCTTCTGCATTGAGACTCACTACTAGCTTAGAACATGTTAGTTATACATTCTCTGCAATACCAATATCTTAACTGTATGGAGTCCCTTTGGGGACATCCGAATATCTTAACTGTATGGATTTGTTGTTTTGGCCTTAAAATAGGCGAACTCTTACATTAGTGACATAATTGTTTGAACACTTAGAAGAAGACTATTGCTTAAAAGTTAAAATTATCAATTAATCGTAACAGTCATGAGAACAAGTCCATTCTTTTCATTTTAATTTCTTGAATGTTAGTCCTGAAATGATAATTTAATTCATCATTCATCCCTCAAATAAATTCCATTTGATTAGAGTGACTGCTTGGCTTAACTTCTTCTGTTGTACTAGGAGGATGATGCTAAAGTGAAGAGAGCGTTTCAAACCCTTCTAACTTATGTGGGAAACGTGGCAAAAAATCCTGATGAAGAGAAGTTCAGAAAGATTAGACTTAGCAACCAAACTTTCCAGGTAACTGCCTCAATAGGATGATTATGGGACTGTTTTACTTGTTTTTGATATTGATGGCATTTTTTATGCCTCTCTTATGCCTGTGAGTTTTTTCTGGTAAATTTACTCTCTAATCCAAGAGACTATCAACTTTATTATATCACACGAGTAAGGCATTTTTATGTTCTAAGACCATTCTTGGTCAAAGCAGTTCTGTATATGTATTTGTGATTTGCATGTAGAAGGGGGACAAAACACAGAACACGCATTTGCACAAACTAAAGAGTTGTTTTTAGCTGGACCCTAAACAACCATAAAACAAGCAGTGAAATAAGTACGAAATTTATCATTCAACTATTAACATCACTACAATGAACTTGATTTTGTGATGCTTGCCTTCCACTCCGAGGCATGATTTGTTAATTATTCTCTTTCTCGTTCATTGTAAATTTTTAATACAAAAATGGTTAAGTTACAAATTTGGTCTGTGGACTTTGATGATAGTCTATTTAATCCCAAAAGTTTAACTTTGAACTTTGAATTGTGATCAGTACTAAATGACGATGTGATATCTCTATATGTTGGCTGATTTGGCATGTGAGAGAGAATGACTAGACAACTAGACAAAAATAAAGTGGCACAATCTATATAAAAGGGATTTAATATGTGGCTTGAAAAGAGTGTAGTTTGCGTGTGCTAATTTACGTTTGTGAAGTAGACATTGTCACACCACCGTTTAATGATGCATTAGGCTGGGTACTACTTGGACGCTAGAACTATATCTAAAGCTTGTAATTGATTTTTTTAAAATGTTTAGGAACTAGATAGACACAACCATAAAAGTTCAAGATTAAATTTATAACTGACCTATAAAAATATATCCTTGAGTACATTGTTTGCACTCCCCTCCCTTGTTATGTTGTAATGAACTGAACCTGGATTATTCATTGGATGCAACAGGATAGAGTGGGTGCACTGAGAGGGGGAATTGAGTTTCTAGAGCTGTGTGGGTTTGAGAAAATTGAAGGTGGTGAGTTCTTGTTTCTGCCCAGAGACAAGGTTGACAGGCCAGTGCTCAATTCAGCTGGCTCTGAGCTCGACTCTGCAATAAAGAATCCCTTCTTTGGTGTGCTCTAATTTCATGTTACAGACAAAAAAAAATTTAGTACCTGGCTGTGGATGTAGTCAAAATTGATGTTGATATTTTGTTATTTGGTGACACTACATGCAAAAATATTTAGGGCATTTACCATTAAATGTTACTTGACAGCATATTGTTTTGGTGATGCCTTCTCTGTTATCTGTGCCTTTTTATTTACCCTGTAAAATGTTTTTAATGGGTCTTTGAACTTTCAATTTAATGTTTAATAAGTCTTTGTCATTGTCTTTATTAGTTTAATGTGTACATGACACATTAACTATATTGAAGTAGATTTTGTTAGTTTAACTACTTGGCATGTTAAATATATTGAGGTGGATTAATTTTGAGCAAGTTTAAGTATTTGATAACGTGGCCAAATTGAGCATAGTTTAATTGACATAAAATGTAAGCTATCAACGAAGAGGTCAAAGGTTCGAGTCCTTCCACCTCCACTTATGGTTGAACTAAAAAAAAAAAAAAAAGATATTTGGTAACATGCATTAAAGAGATCGTTCGTTGTATAGGTTGTTGGCAAGTTCTATCATATAGAATTGGTATTCTCTTTCAAGCAATAATGATATTATTTGAAAAGTAAACTACCTATATCTCTATGATAATTCAAGCAATTCAAATACGACGAACGTAGAATCTAAAAATTGCCACAAATCTACAAGGATATGTCTATTTCATGTATAAATTAGGAAAAACTATTCAGATCTATCAATAATTCTTGTCTCTCAACCTCAAATTATGACATTAAATCAATGTAGAGAGTGACCAAATCTAAACATGCATTAAGCTCAAAATAATTTTCACAACCACAAATGAAATAGAAATATCAACTATTAACTAAGAAAGAGTAGGATTTGATAAACGATTACATCAAAACTCTAGAAAAATAAAATTAGTTCATAATGAAAATCTAAAAAAAAGTCCTACCTAGAACCATTGAAGTCTAACCAAGAAAAGAGAAGGAAAAATGGAAAAGAAACAAATCCCGTCGATTCTATGAGTTTCCAAGGATCGCTTTCGCTCCGTTTGATTGTTGGGATCCTCCAAAATAGTGTTCAATCGTCTTTCCCTCTTTCTATCTCCAAAATTCTCCTTCCCAAGCCCTCCCATGGACAAGAAAGAACGAATTTATACTTAGGGCTTATTAGTTTGATTGGAATAATTGGAATTATTGCATGAAGTCTAAATTGAGTGCATTGGAATTAAGTGGGTTTAACTAGGATAATTAAAATTCTGAAATTTGGATGAGATTTTTAATATAGTCTCAAATTTATAATTTTGTGAATTTAATTTCTTTTAAGATTTTTAGTTTAAGTTTAAAAATGCCCCAATGTTATTTTCTTAAATTTTTCCTCAATTGAAATTAATTTGGAGCATTAAGTTAGAATTTTTAAATTAAGAAAAAGAAAGAGGAACAGGGGAGAAAAAGCTCTAATTATAAAGTCTTAAGTAGAAAAAAGAAAGTATATTAACTTTAATTGACATCTACCATCGTTCAAGAAGTGGTTCAAATTTCCTATTCCAAATATTAAACTGAAAAAGAAATTAGAAAAAAGAAAGGAAGAAAAAAGAAAAAAGAATTGAGCAAACCCTACTAAGCCCATCTCTTCCCCTCTCACGCGCTAGGGCCAGCTGCCACCGCCACCGAGCCCCCACCCTCTTCTTCTTCATCCTTGCCGACAACGTTCCCTTAGACTCCCTCACCGCCAGCGACCACGCTCCACGAGCCTCCTTCCGGCGACCTCGCGGTTGAGACCCACGCGTTACGGGGACGTGAACCCTCCGTTAACAACGCTGGCACGCCAACGTTTTCCCCCTTGCGTCCGAAGACAGCTGCGAGCTCCAGTGACTTCCTTCCCTAGCGACGGTGCGTCTGAACGGCAGTGACATGATTCGTTCTCCCTCCCTTCATTGAGCAGCCTCAGCCCCCTGTGCAGACCCACGTCGGCGATGCAGTCAACTTCTCCTCCACGTCGGTAGTGCGACCCCAGTTGCAAGACCACTCACGAACAACTCCAATCTGTTTTAGTTTCATGACTCGCGTTTCAAATGACCTCGGATCTGCAATACCCCCTTCGATTCGAGTTAAATCTGCGTGAGCCACACCCCGAATGGCCCGAATCAGATTACTCATTGCCTGTAGAGGCCAGACCTGCGAGTTCAAACATGTTCGAACATGAACCATATGTCATGTATGGTATGTGAGATGTAATGTATGCTGAAAATTGAAACATGTATGTGAAGAAAGGGTTTAATGTTGCATCATTATGAATGATCTGAGTTCTCTTATGTGGGACCTCATGTATTTGTATGTCTCATAAAATTATGAGAAGTTTATGATAATTAACTTTCTTATTGAAGATTTGATGTATATGAAAGTGAAGTACATCAAACTAACTTGCATGAAAGTGATGCATGTCTAGAGGGCTCGATGTACCTGAAAGTCATGTACATAGAGCTCAAGTGCATGAAGGTGATGCACAACCAAAATTAGAGCGATAGTTTTTACTGATGATGGGAATCAAACTCAGATTGGTGAAGATGACAATATGTAGAGCTAGAAGGGTTGTTTTATTTGATTTTACCTTGTAGTTTTTTTGTGTAAGACTTAATGTTATGGATATTGGATATTGGATATTATTGATGTTGTTTGTTAATTGTTAATGTTATCTTATCTCTAATGCCTTATATTTTTAATGAACTGTATGAATGTTTTTTTGATGTTTAAGGGGTTGTTTGGGTTAAAATAACATGGATTATAATAGTTGGTGGGTTATAATAGTATGTGAAATAATATAATATTATTTAAAATGCAGAGTTGTTTAGTCTGGATTATAATAGTCTGCGTTTGGGGTGCAGAGTACTCCATATGTTATTATAACCCTAGCCCCAAACAGGCCTTAAAAGTAGAAATTTACATTAAAAGTATTAAATATTATGTCGAAATATGCACAATTTTTAAAAAAAAATTTAACGCGTCCCCAACGTGTTGTGTCCTACTTTTTTAGAAATTGACGTGTCGCCATGTCCTTGGCTGTGCTTCTTAGTCTCTCCCTTTCACCTATTAAGTCACCCTCGTAACGACCGCCCCCTTCTTGTTGTCTTCCTCCTTTGGCGATGGCTGCCCCTCTCCCATGTCTTCTTCGTTTCTTCTTTTCATTTTTTCACTTTCAATCAACATTTTTCCCTCCCAATCCTTTTATCCATATTTAAAACAAAAATTGGTTTGGGTTCTCTTAAGAAGATGAAAAGCGAAAGAAGGAAGTGAGAATGAGAGGGAAAGGAGGAAGCAAGAGCAAGAGGGAAAAGAGGAAATGTGAGTGTGTTAGTAATTTTTGCGCAATACCACAAGTGCACGGGTCAAGTTTTAGTATAGTGAAAGAGTGTTCGAGTATTGTCCTCATGATTGATTTTCTAATTTACTTAAGTACTATAAATATTATCACCCAATTTTATTTTGAGAATAGAATTGTATGATGGTTGCAAGAATTAAATAAAATAATTCTAATAAAAATTGAAACAATCAGAGGAGAGAATATCCTAGAGAGTTGATTTCACCTATTAGACTAAAATAATTAAATTACTTAAACATTCAAGATTGATTAAACAAATATTTCATAAGTCTAGAAGTCTTTTATCATGAATGACTCTCTCGAGGACAAACAATTCTTATGCAATAAGACAAAACCTACATCTTTAATGATTTTTAATGTTATGCATAACATTAAGTTCATTCATTAAAAACTTTGAATCATTATCAAGTTAGAATGACCTTTAGTCATGCAATTAGGATCTAATCTAAATTACCTTTATCAAGCGTGAATTTAGACCAACATAACATTTAATCAGTGATCAAAAGATTAAAAGCATTAAGAATATAAAAGCATGAATGAAATAAAAGACAATCAATCATGGAATTTAAATAATTAAAACATAAGGTCTAATTGCTAAATCAATCCTTAGAATAAGAAAAGAGTTTAGCCACTTATGTTCACTATCACAAAATCTAAACTCTTAAACAACATCTTAATACTAAACAAAAAGAAAGAAGACAAACTATGCCGGTGTGTCGATCTTCCATCTCCATATGATCTCCATGAACTAGGCCTTGAATATTTCTCTCAAGTTTCTTCTCACTTTTGTATGTAGAATTTTAGAGTTGTGCTCTCAAAAGTTGAATGCCTTGAAGTGCAGAGAATTTGGGTATTTATAATGGGTTAATTCATATCCTAATCTAATTAGAAATTCATTATTTAATTAAATTAGGAATTTAAAATCTAATCAAATTAGGAATTCATAGCCTAATCAAATTAGGAATCCAAAATCCAATTACCTTAGGAATACTTTTATTTTCCAAAAATTGTCTCCAAAATTGGTTGCTTAATTTCTTGTCCAATTAGCTCATTTTTCACCATATTTCTTTTCAAATTTTCTTTTTGTTCCAAATGCTCAATTTCTACAAAATAAACAATTATGAATGTGAAAATACTCTCAAAACTAACATAAAATAGGGCTTAAAGGTAGCACATATTGTGTGCTATCAGAGTGAGAGAGAAAGGAAGAGCCTGTTGAGAAAAAAAGGGAGAGGGAAGATAGGGAGCCCGATTGAGAGTGAGAGGGAAGGAGGGAGAGTTGGGAGTGATAGGAAAAAAAAACATTAAAAAAATACTTGCTGACGGTAGCACAAGGTTAGAAAACTTTATTTTGAAAAATCAGGTCATATATAATTTTGGCGTAATTTTTTCGATCATTCGTACAAATTGGATGCAAGAGAACTTTAGTGTAAGTAATTCTTACTTGGGGGTTTATGTATTGACTAATTGCTATCTGCTTATTGTATGTTATTTGTATGTATTACTAGCGTTACAAGTATAACATGAAAATATATACATCTGTGCATGTGAAATGAATTTGTGTATTGTTTTTGTTGACGTGACATGAGATCCTTGGATAGCATGCTTGAAATTTCGTGGGTATTAAGTTTTGGCATGGATTGACTTGATAGCATTCCAGAAATCATGTGGACTTCAATAATTTCTATGCTCCTTTGATGGAATGGAACTGGAAGTAACAGAATGAAAGATCTCCATGTTCTTTTCAAGCCAAGGCTCGCCTTCTACAGTTCAATGTCACCTCAGATTTCATCTTTGGAAACCCATTTCATCGATCTAATTCATGCTTCTGATTCGACCCACAAGCTCCGTCAGATCCATGGTCAACTCTACCGCTGCAACATCTTCTCCAGCAGTCGGGTTGTGACCCAGTTCATCTCTTCGTGTTCTTCACTGAATTCTGTCGACTATGGCGTTTCGATCTTCCAGCGGTTCGAGTTGAAGAACAGCTTCCTCTTCAATGCATTGATTCGAGGACTCGCTGAAAATTCCAGGTTCGAGAGCTCAATTTTTTACTTTGTTTTAATGCTGAAGTGGAAAATTAGCCCTGATAGGCTTACTTTTCCGTTTGTGCTCAAATCAGCGGCGGCTCTTTCCAATGGTGGTGTTGGGAGGGCTTTGCATTGTGGGATTTTGAAGTTTGGCCTTGAGTATGATTCTTTTGTGAGGGTTTCGTTGGTGGATATGCTCGTGAAAGTTGAGGATTTGGGTTCTGCCTTGAAGGTGTTTGATGAAAGTCCTGATAGAATTAAGAATGGAAGTGTGTTGATATGGAATGTTCTTATTCATGGGTATTGTAGAGTGGGGGATTTGGTAAAAGCTACGGAGCTATTCGAGACAATGCCGAAGAAGGATACAGGATCTTGGAATAGTTTGATTAATGGCTTCATGAGAAAGGGGGACTTGGGTCGAGCAAAGGAACTGTTCGAGCAAATGCCTGAAAAGAATGTTGTTTCTTGGACCACAATGGTGAATGGATTTTCACAGAATGGAGACCCTGAAAAGGCACTGGAAACTTTCTTCTGTATGCTTGAAGAAGGCGCACGGCCGAATGATTACACAATTGTCTCTGCACTTTCAGCTTGTGCAAAAGTTGGTGCCTTAGATGCTGGTTTAAGGATCCATACATACCTTTCAGGCAATGGTTTCAAATTGAATTTAACGATTGGAACTGCACTTGTGGATATGTATGCAAAATGTGGAAATATTGAGTCTGCAGGAGAAGTGTTCCTTGTAACAAAAGAAAAGGGCCTTCTTACTTGGAGCGTTATGATCTGGGGCTGGGCTATCCATGGACATTTTAAGAAAGCTTTACAATACTTTGAATGGATGAAGTCTACAGGTTTGACTTCATATTGCGTTTGTTATTCTATGAATTTTATGCTTTGTTGTCCATAGACTCAAAACTCTGTATGTTTGCAGGAACAAAGCCAGATGATGTGGTGTTTCTTGCTGTTCTTACTGCATGCTCTCATTCTGGACAAGTAGACGATGGGCTTAAGTTTTTCAACAATATGAGGCGTGACTACTCGATTGAGCCTTCTATGAAGCATTACACACTAGTTGTAGACATGTTAGGCAGGGCTGGTAGACTAGATGAAGCTCTAAAGTTCATACGAGATATGGCCATAAATCCTGATTTTGTGGTATGGGGTGCTCTGTTTTGTGCTTGTAGGGCTCATAAGAACATTGAAATGGCAGAATTAGCATCCAAAAAGCTTCTCGAGCTTGAACCTAAACATCCGGGGAGTTATGTCTTTTTGTCTAATGCATATGCTGCAGTAGGAAGATGGGAAGATGCAGAGAGAGTGAGAGTTTCAATGCGAGATCGAGGTGCACAAAAAGATCCAGGATGGAGCTTTATGGAAGTGGATGATAAATTACATAGATTTGTGGCTGGTGATAATACTCATAACCGTGCCCATGAGATATACTCAAAATTAGATGAGATAAGTGAAGGTGCCAGGGAAAAAGGATACACAAAAGAAATTGAGTGTGTACTTCATAATATTGAAGGGGAAGAAAAGGAAGAAGCATTGGGACATCACAGCGAGAAGTTGGCACTTGCTTTCGGGCTTATTAGTACAGCCCCCGGGACAACCATTAGGATAGTGAAAAACCTTAGAGTTTGTGTGGATTGTCATTCTTTCATGAAATATGCCAGTAGAATGAGTCAGAGGGAGATCGTTTTGCGGGATATGAAGCGATTCCATCATTTTAATGATGGTGTTTGTTCATGTGGAGATTATTGGTAAAAATTTGTTGATCAAGAGGGTGGAACTACTGATGCTTTTGTTACTGAGATTGCCACCATACTTCTGCTGCTTTCAAGAATACATCCAAACAAATGCAGCCTCTTCCAATAAAGGTTTGATGCCCTGACATGGTTTCTGATAATTAAAGATCCCTCACTGATCTGAGTTCTTGATTGCTGGTATGATTCTGTTTTTTTTATAAGAAACTGGGATTTCATTGAGAATAATGAAAAAAAATACAAGGACATACAAAAAGCAAGCCTTCAAAAGGAATCTCAAAACTAGCTATAAGAAAAGACTTGAGTCCAAAAGTATAAGACTAAATGGTAATTACAAAAAGCCCAATGGACGGACACCCATAAATATGCATTAAACCTAGCAACCTTCAAAGTATAATCCTATTGTTCCTTTCCAACGAAAAAAACAAGCATGCCACAAGATCCTGTCCCTTCCCGAAAGGGAAAGTTTGGTGATATGATGTTATGCATCTCTTTGTCTGTGGAATGATTTTATGCATCTCATTTTGGTCTCTCTGCAGGTGAATCCCACTGTCTGCAATTTGCTCTTTCACAAAGAAAAGAGTTGCCTTGGGATGCTAAGAAAAGGAATACAGGATTTCCTTAGTTTATTTACCAAAAATTTTTGCACTCAGGTTCCACTTTTTGTTTGATAAGTTATGAGCTTATACATATGATAGACACTCTGCAAGAGGTCTTCTAACTTCAGTTCAGAGATGGGAGAAGATCTTCAAGAATGTATCAACAATGAGTTTGGTGTCAAGGAGGGGGGAGGCCATCTCGAAGGGCGGTCAGGTGGTCGTCGATCGTGCAGCATGTACTGCTAATTCTTTAATCAGAGGATGCTTTTCGGGATTTTATGTCTACAAGCTTCAAAAGAATACAGAAACAGTCAGAAGGATGGACTCCTTCGTTGTTGTTACCAAGCTGCACAATCAAGGAATAAAGAAGTCTTGGGGTTCCATTCAATCGAAATAACTTGATTGTGACTCTTCACAGGAACAAAGAGGGATTCAACTAAATATTTAGAAATTTCATCTTAATTTTATTTATTTATTTTTGAGTTCAACAGTGAGGATTCGAACCTCTAACCTTCTGATTGACGTTTTAGTTGAGGTTATAGTGCCTTAACATAACCATTTACAAAGTTGTTAAAAGTATGTTTAGTAATACATATGTATAAATAATAAAAATAGCCATAGTTATCAACTTGTTATTTTAGTTTAATCTCAAATATTATTAATTAATTTATTAACATACTATATGTTATAAATTTTGTACAATTATTATTTTACAATATTACATAATTTATGCTATATTATGTTACTCATGTTTTTAACAAAAATGAAATTCTGTAAAAAAAGAAAAAGAATTTGAGTTTATAATATGAAATAATATATTTAACGTTTTTTTTTTTATAATTATACACTTTTAAATTTCAAAATTGAAAATATTAGATTAATTATTTTCAAAATTTCTACTATTTAGATCAAACAATCTAAAAACAACCAAATATTCCTTGGATTCATTTCATTTAATAAATCTGAAATATAATTTGAATTACATACCAAATTGAGATTGATTTGGTTAGATTTTTGAAATGCAATCTGCCAATTACAAATATTTGTTATATTGATTTTTTCTTTTTGTCTCAAAAGTGATAAGAATGTTAGGTCGTGAGCTTTAGGGAAGTGACAAATGATAATGTAACTTTTAAAAGCATGAAGACTAAAGTGAAATTATAGTTAAAACATGAGGATTAAAATTGTAGTTTAGCTAGAACAATATGAACTTAAGGTAGCGTCCATAAATGAGGCAAGTTTTGGATTAATTCAAATATTTATTGAATCTATTTGATTTAGTGGATCTAAAATAAAATTTAAATTGCATATCAGACACGCCCTAAATTACTTATTCCTTCTCTAAAAGTTGAAGGTTATATATTCACCTCCCATTTGTGGAATTAAAAAAAAGAGAGAAAAAAAAAATCCTCACTAGAGATGACAATGGGCTAAGGTGAGATCAAGATTCAAGAACACCTTCTCATCTTTCTTTTTTTTTTTTTGAAACTAGCCAGAATTGCACAGCCTACACAAGTGGGTCCCCCTCAGAAACGAGGGCCAAAATATCCTCTGGAAAACCATCTTCCCAGACCAAAGAATTTCCCCGAGAGGCAGCCAGAGCAGCTAGATTATGGGCGGCTTTGTTCGCCTCTCTAGGAATCTTACAAAAAGAGATAAACTTAACACCCTTGGACAGTAAAAGTATATCCTCAATACAAAAAGAGACTTCCGTCAAATCAAGCTCATCGAGATTAAGTAAGTTAATGACCTCACTGGAATCCGATTAAATGATCAGCCTTGGTATGAGATCTTTCCTCCAATCCAGCACCGTCCTCAAACCTTCAAGAATCGCGGTCGCTTCAAGAATTTTAATCGGTTTAAAGTGATTGACGAACTGATAACCACCAATCAGTGGCCTCCCCATCCAATCTCGAACGAGCCAACCAACACCGCCACAACTGCGGGAGCCCCACCAGGCCGCATCAGCATTCAACTTCCAATCCCCAACCATGGGAGTCTTCCACATCAAGCTTTGCGAACGATCTAGAGGAAGAATTGGTGGAGAAACTTTGGAAAGCCTGGAGCTGATCGACTCCCTGTACATGTCCAGAGAGGAGTTGACCACTTGGAGCAGATCCGAAAGAGAGAGAAGCATTAAATCGAACATTATTCCTTTGTCTCCAAATGCTCCATATGACAATTAATGCTCTGCCTAAATCATCTTTAGCCCACTCTTTCCTTACGTAGTCCCAGTAATCCGCCGGGGCCCAGGGGCCCCTTTCGACCGGAAGCCAACCTCCCTGCAACGGAAAAAAAGTATGCCAAACTTTCCTAGCGAATTTGCACTCCCAGAAGAGATGTGAGAACACCTTCTCATCTCATCCCTAACCCAAGTGAATTTTTAATCTTCATTTCGACCCTATTCCCCAATTTGAAGAATCGGACATCGGGTCAAGAATACTAGTTTGGGAAACTAAGGATCCTTTTGAGAAAAATTTTCATTCAATATTTACTTTGAACTTACATATGTTTTATAATTCATTGAAAGTATATGAAACTTTTTTTTTCAACGAGTTTACAAACAAAGAGTACAAATTACAACACTTTTTCAAATTTAAAATTAAGATTGCAACAGGAATCTAATTTTGGTATATCATTTGATGAAATTAAAAGTTTAAGATAAAATTTAGGAAAAAATACATTTTTAGTTTCTGAGTTTTGAGAAAATAGTGCTTTGGTCTCTCAATTTTCTAAATGTATTTTTTTAGTCCCTAAATTTTGAAAAATGAGTTTAAAAGGTCTCTGGTAGTCTTTTTCTATTATTTTTAATATTGAAATGACATTTTATTTTATTTTTTAAAAAAGAACATTTTCTCTCACCTCCCTTTCCTTCCTGCACCGTCGTTCCTTCTTCCCCCTTTCTTCTCTCTTCGAAAACATATTCTTCTTCCTCCCTCCTCCTTCCACCCTCCTTCCCTTCACTCCCTCCACCGATTGGCCGTCAACCATCACCACCACAACTCTATTTTGGTTCAGCCATGAATTATTAGGAGAGTAATTCCTATAATGGAACCCAATCAAATCCACAGGTAGCTTTGTTTTGGTTCAGTAGCTCTGTCCTCGCCCCCAACCAAACCCACAGGCAGCGAAATCAGCGAACTCGCACGCTGTAATGGAACCCAATCGGCTTTGGCTGCATAGTGATAGCCCATAGCGCAATGAGCCGTGAAGTTCCCGCCTTATAACCTCTGCCAAGCTCACCACTGAGCTTCAACCTATCCTAAAAACAAGCTCCCATGGCTCTTGTTCACCAACACCACCTCCCCAACTCATTTCATTTCATTCGCAAGCCCACTCTAAACCAATACACTCCCAATGTTGAGGATCCCACGTTGAAAAAATGTAGAGAGACCTCACAATTTATAAGATACATGGGCTACCTCCTCTCATTGTCAATTGGTTTTGAGATGGAACCCCATGTAATCTAATATGGTATCAGAGTTTATTAAACCCAAATGGGTATTCGGTTCAAAAAAATTAAAATTGGGATTCGATTCAAGAATGGTGAACCCAAAGTGGCACCATCTTGAGGGGGCATGTTGAGGATCCCACATTGGGAAAAATGTAGAAAGACCTCACAATTTATAAGATATATGGGCTACCTCCTCTCATTGCCAATTGGTTTTGAGATGGAACCCCATGTAATCTAATACCCAATTCTCACTTAGTTTTTTCAATTTAACACCAGAAGCTCGTCTGCTTATGTGCCCACCACTCAGTCTCCAATTTTTCTCCTTTTTCTTGAAGAAGAAGAAGTTAAAGGAGCTCAAGAAGGAAACACGACGGAAGATTGGGACGACCCATTATTCTGATTCTTCAAAATAGAGCTGAAACCCCCCGTTCTTCCGGTGGTGATGGTCGACGGCCGATCGATGGAGGGAGTGAAGGGAAGGAGGGTGGAGGGAGGAGGGAGGAAGAAGAAGATGTTTTTGGAGAGGGGAGAAACAGAGAAGAAGGGAACGATGGTGCAGAGAGGAGAGAGAAAATGTTTTTTTTAAAAAAAAAAAGTCATTTCAATATTAAAAATAATAGAAAAATAAAAAGGTCCATTTAGAAAACTCAGGGACCAAACACACTATTTTCTCAAAACTCAGGGATCAAAAAGATATTTTTCCCTAAAATTTAGTACAACCCGATAAGTTTAGGGGTAAAAATTATTTTTTTTCTCTTTTCTTTTATTTTAAAAGTGGAAAATTGAAAAGTATGACCACTTTTTTTGTGGCCAGAATGAAATATGACTGGGTGTTTTAGAATAACGATGAATAACTTTTTGCTTGCGTCACACTGAGAGCGAGAGGACAATAAAACCCAATGAAAGTGAGATGTCTATTTAAACTTCTTCTTGCATACGCCATTTTCAACCTTTTCTCCTCCTTCATGCACATCGGCACCAATTTGCCTCAAATATGGATATCAAATCTAGAATCCATTTTCAACATCTCAAATTAAACCACGCAAATCTCGTTGGTATCAAATATGGAATCTATTTGCATGGGTATCAAATCTAGAATCCATTTTCAACCACCATCTTCTGAATCTATTTTCAACTACCTTCTTCTTCTCCTTCACGCACGATGGGATTTCCGGCGCTGTTCAGCATGAACAAAGCCTGGAAGGTTGAAGATAGTGATGGGAGTGTTGGCGTGAGTTGATGTTGTTTTTCTCGCCCTCGGTGTGATGTAAGCAAAATGTTATCTATCATTATTTTGAAAGACCCAATCGTATTTTGTTTTGGTGGCAAAAAAAAAAAAAAAAAGACAGTCATCGGTACAAAAAGAAAAAAACAATTCAAAAGTCATCTCAAACGTACACACGCTTGTTCTACTTGAACTCGAATCTCCACAACACTTCGCAACTTTCAAATTCTAACGTAAAATTCTTTGTCAAACAAACAAAAACAAAAAACATGCATCCAAACTTCATACAACGAATCTGTCCAAAAAAGGGAAAACCAAATTTCAGTTTGAACAATTTCTAAAAAAGCCATTTAGTAATAAAGAAGAGTAAAATCCTTGTGCAAAGTGGAACACATGCATATCGGAATCGAAATCGAAATTGAAAGTTCAAAATTCGAGCAACAAAATCACAATCGCAAATGGAAGCAGAGCTCGAAGCAGGATCAACAATGGCGGCAATAATACTCTCTGTGATTGCGCTTCTTTTCTTCTTCATTTCTCTTCATCTGTTGGAATCGCTGTTATTGAAGCCGGAAAGACTGAGATCGAAGCTCCGTAAGCAAGGAATCCGCGGTCCTTCGCCTTCTTTCTTCCTCGGAAACATCTCTGAAATCAAGAACATCAGTGCCCTAAGATCGCACGCGAAGAACACAGAAGACGATTCCAATTCCATTGTTCATGCTTGGCCTTCCAATCTGCTCCCGCATTTGGAGCTCTGGCGGAATCGATACGGTAATTTCGAATTCTCATTCAGTTTTTCGATTTTTTTTGGGGCTAAAGTTTGAGATTCGAATATCTAACCTCTTTGTCGGGTTTGTTATTGATACTATGTTTGTGTAATAAATTTCAGAAATTTAAAGTATCTATTTCTAAGGCTTTAGACTTTGAACTTGTGTGGCATATTCAACATTTTTTTTAATTAATGAATCTTTTAGATATAAAATTAAAATTTTTGTTTAATAAAATATTAATGTCTTGATAACTATTTAGATTCTGTTTGATAATTATTTGATTATTTGTTTTTAGTTTTTGAAAATTAAGTTTTCAAAAATTAAGTCAAGTTTTCTTTTGTTTTTAGAATTTGGCTAAGAATTTAAATGTTTTGTTAAGAAAGATGAAACTCATGTAGAAAATAACGAGAAAAAAGTACAATTTATAAAAAATCAAAAGGTCATCAAATGGGGCGTTGATTTTTGTTTTTTTTTGAAACACTGATTTTTTTATTTTTTATTTGTTTGAAAATTAAGCTTATAAATACTACTTCCACCTTATGAGTTTTTCTGTTTTGTTATCTACTTTTTATATATGTTTTAAAAAACCAAAAGAAGTTTTGAAAACTAAAAAACTAGTTTTCAAAAAAAGTTTTTTGTTTTTGAAATTTGTTTAAGAATTCATATATATATATAAATGAAATTTATTGTAGAGAAATGATGAGAAAACAAACATAATTTTAAAAAACTAAAAATAAAAAACTAAATCATTATCTAACGGGTCCTAAACTTTTAGTTTTGTGTTTAATAAATCCATCATTTAGTTGAACATAAAAGATATTTTTTTTTATCAAGTTTTAAAAATTAAACTTTTCAAAGTTTAAGGATAAAAATTGAAACATACCCCAAATTTCAGAGATATTTTGTATAATTTAGCTTTTGAAAAAGGTCAAATAAGTTATTTCAAAAAAAAAAAGAAAAGGGTCAAATAAGTATTAGACACAAAATTTAAAGCTAAAAAATTTATTAGACACAAGATCAAAAGTTTAAAAAGTTATTAGACATTTTTTAAAGTTTAATAATAAACCCAAAATTGAAATTCTAAGGATCTATTGGACATTTTAAAAAAAAAAAAAATGAACACATTTTAAAGTTTATGACCTATTTGTTTGAATGCTTTAAGGCTAAATTATTAAAAATACCCTCGAGCTTTCCAATTTGTTTAAAAAATACTCATATTCTTTCAAAAGTTGCAATATTACCTTTGATCTTTCATAAACTTTTCAAAACTACTATTGGAATAGAAATTCATTAGAAAGTTGGATAGAAAATCAACGTGGCAGTGACTTGGAACGATGTGGTGGTGACTAAGACGCTTGTCTGAATTAAGTTTAAAAGAACAACATTCAATCACATCGACTTTTCGTCCAACATTTTAACAGTTTTTCTACTCCGAAGGTGGTTTTGAAACGTTACCAAAGTGAGCTTAACTCAGTGGTAATTGACATGTACCATCGATCAAGAGGTTAGATGTTCGAATCTCCCTTACCTCCAAATGTTGTTGAGCTCAAAAAAAAAAAAGTAATTTTGAAACGTTTATAAAATGTCAAGAGTAATATTGCAACTTTTGAAATATTAAAAATATTTTTGAGAATCTAAATTTTAGAGGTATTTTTTTATAATTTAGCCAATATTTTAACGTTAAAACTATTTGGAAATTTTAGGGCCAAACTTCGTGTATTCGAGCGGGACGATTCAGATTCTGTGCATAACGGAGATTGAGATGGTGAAGGAAATTAGTCTTTCAACATCGCTGAGTTTGGGGAAGCCTGCTCACTTGTCAAACGATCGTGGGCCGTTATTGGGCCGTGGCATTTTGGCATCAAGTGGCCCAATTTGGGTCCACCATAGAAAGACCATTGCTCCTCAACTCTACCTTGAGAAAGTCAAGGTAAATTTTATCAATTCTTCTCAATCTTTCACTGAGATTTGAACTTGGTAGAATTTGGAGGAGACATATATTATTGGAAGAGGCCGCTCTTGGAATTTGTATTGAGTGATTTTAGGAGTACATTTTCCAATCCACATCCAATAGTTATTAAGAAGCAACTACATTATAGTAGTCTCGTTGAATAATTTTTCGATTTGGCGGTGTAAATGCACTTAATCCAACCATTTTATTTTAACCTTAGTTTCAATTAATTAACACGAGACTTCACTAATTATTGGATGTCTATGTTAATAGTAACGAAATCCAACGTGATACAGTAGTTTATGGATGTTGGGTTTTGGGTAAATTATAACTTTAGTTTTTGAAGTTTTAAGTTTGCGTCTAATAGTTATATGAACTTTAAAAGTATTTAATAGGTCTCTAAACTTTCAAATCTATGTCTAATACATTTAACTTTAAAAGTGTCTAATAAGTTTTCAAAATGTGTTTAATAGGCCTATAAGCTTTTAGTTCTATGTCTAATATGTCCTCAAACTTTAAGAGTGTCTAATAAATCCTTGAAATGTCCTTGAACTTTTAATTTTATGTATAATAAATCTATAACATATTCGACGTTTTTAAAAATTAACGGATTTATTAGATATAAATTGAATTTTGTGTCTAATAGATTCATGAATGTTATCCTAATTGTGGTTTGACGGTTTACAAAGACATTCCATTGATAGAAGGGACTCAATTTGTTGGCCTAATTAATCTTGAATTTGCAGAACATGACAGTTCTAATGGTGGAATCTGTGAACTCCATGCTAAGATCATGGGAAACTAAAGTTGCAAATGATGGAGGACGATCAGAAATCAACGTCGATGCTGATTTTCGAACCTTGTCTGCCGATATTATCTCGAAGGCTTGTTTCGGAAGCAATTATTCTGAAGGGAAAGACATTTTCCAAAAAGTCAGAACTCTTCAAGTTATCTTGTCCAAAGAAAACATTGGTATTCCTGGTTTCAGGTACGATGGTAAAATGTATCCCGATATCTCGTTTAAGGCTAAATTATAAAAAATATCCTGAACTTTGCATCTTGTTTAAAAAACATCACTATTTTTTCAAAAGTTGCAGTATTACTTTTGACATTTCACAAACGTTTCAAAACTATACTCTTGAATATAAATTCATTAGAATTTTAGACAAAAAATCAACATGGTAATGACTTGGGACGACATGGCAGTGACTAAAATGCTTTTCTGAATTAAGTCTAAAAAAACAACATTCAAACACGTCAACTTTTCATTTAACATTCTAGCAATTTTTCTACTCTAAGGGTTAGGGTAATATTTCAACTTTTGAAAGAATAGGGGTTGTTTTTTTAAACAATGAACAAAGTTCAGGGGTATTGTTTATAATTTAATCTCTCGTTTAATGATATGTGAACGATAAGTGTAACCCTTTAGAACTGTTAATCTTGCCTATATCTTAACAATGTGTTATATCTCCCTTGTGTTATTGATTTCATATCAATCGTTGTAGAGAACTTGAATGGGAATTCTATCTTGCTTTCGAGGTTACATTATCATAAATATATATTGGTTGGTAGGGATTTAATATGATGATGTTCTGAATGAGTAATGTGGTAAGAACATTTTTATTTCTCCTATCTACGGCTGTGGATTAACTTTTTATCTGCAGGTATCTCCCCACCAAAAACAATAGAGAAATTCGGAAGTTAGAGAAGGGAGTAGAATCAATGGTTTTAAAACTGGTAAACGAACGAATCGAGCGCTCTTCACACGAGCAAGACTTGTTGCAGGTAATTCTCGAGGGTGCGAAAAGTCTCGGCGAAGACGACGACTCATTGAATATATCCCGAGACAAGTTCATCGTAGATAACTGCAAAAATATATACTTTGCTGGCTACGAGACGACTGCAATTACAGCATCATGGTGCTTGATGTTACTAGCAATACACCCGGATTGGCAAGCTCGTGTTCGTTCCGAGGTGCTTCAATGTATTCAAGATCGGCCTCTCGACGCTGATACCGTTAAGAACATGAAAACGGTATTTCCTCCTTCCATTGCCTGCTGATGTCAAGACTATGAATTGTTAAGGCTCCGTTTGATAACGATTTCGTTTTTAATTTTCTGTTTTTGAAATTTATATTTATTTCCTCGCAATTTTTCATTCGGTTTTCACACTTCTTAGAGAAACACTTGAAGTCTTAGTCAAAAAAACAAAAACAAGAACAAGTTTTTAAAAACTACATTTTTTAGTTTCAAAACTTGACTTGGTTTCTAAAAATATTGGTAGAAGGTAGATAACAAAATAAAGAAACTCATAAGTAGAAGTAGTGTTTATCAGCTTAATTTACGAAAGTAAAGAATAAGAAACAAAATCGTTATCAAACAGAGCCTAAAGGATTCCATTCTTATGATCTTAATTTCTGCCTGTAGCTGACAATGGTGATTCAAGAGACACTTAGGTTGTACCCACCAGGAGTTTTTGTCACAAGGGAAGCATTAGAAGACATAAGATTCAAGAACATTACAATTCCAAAAGGAACAAACGTTCAAATTCCGATCTCCATGCTACATCAAGACTTTGATCTCTGGGGACCGAACGCGCGCCTGTTCGATCCACAGAGGTTCAATAATGGCCTCCTCAAAGCTTGCAAGAATCCACAGGCTTACATACCGTTCGGGGTCGGCCCTCACGTGTGCGCCGGGCAACATTTTGCAATGGTAGAGCTGAAAGTGATATTGAGCCTTGTTGTGTTAAGGTTTGAGTTCTCTCTTTCACCTTCTTATAAGCATTCCCCTGCCTTCAGGTTGGTTGTGGAGCCTGAAAATGGAGTTATTCTCCATGTAAGGAAGCTCTGATCTTTCTCTTATTAGTTGATGAATAATCTTATAAATGTTATGTGGTTGGAAAATCTTGTAGACCTTGTGTAATAAATACATACATTTGAATGTGCTCTATTTATGAGACATTTACAAGGGAAGGTAATTTGGATTTCCAACTTTCAAGGGGAGTGAGGCAAGGAATAAAATACTTTTGGCTAAATGTATGTTTTAGTTCTCAATGCTTGGGTGTTTTTACAAATTTAGTTCTAATTGTTTATTAATTTTCAATATAGTCCTTCATGTTTTAACATTTTTCAATTTACTCTCCCTTGTTGATGATAAATTTATATGGCATAATACTTAAAAAATCCAGAAGAGGAAAAATGTCATATATAAAAACTTTTATTTTCTCATCCAAATTTATAAAAAATTGGTAGAAATTTCAAGTTTTTCTTCTCTTATATGACTTTTTTTCTCCTCTAAATTTTTGTCAGTTCACTAAGTAATATAAATTTATAATCAACTAGTTTTAACATCTACTATGTTGAAGACGGCCAATCTAAGCATAGTTCAATAGATGAGGCATCAATTATCATACTAGAGGTTGATAGTTCAATCCTCCCACCTCGTAATTGTTGAACTAAAAAAAAATAGTTGAAGACTAGATTGAAAAATGTTAATACATCAGGGATCAAATTGAATTGAAATATTTTAAACAATAGGGATGAAATTTAAAAAAAAAATATCAAACATCAGATACTAAAACATATATTTGGTCAATACTTTTTTTTTTTCAGAATATAAGTTGAAAATGTTTTAATTAGTATTATTTTAATAAAAAAAATTAGGATATATTAGCTTTATTGTCATGTAATTTTTTTCAGTGTTATGTAACTTCTTTAAACAATAAAGATGCTCTTAATGTTTTTTTAATAGTTTAAAGATGTTATTATGACTAAAAAAAATGCTATTTTTTTTTAACATAATATATATATATATATATATATATATATATATATATATATATATATATATATATATATATATATATATATTAAGTTTATTGAATAGATGGATAGGAGAGAGAATATCAAGAGTTAAATTGGGAGAGTGGAATGGAATAAATATACAAATAATAATTAATTAAGGGGCATAATCAAAATTATAAAATTAACATTTGGACAAAATAGTCCAAAAATGATTCTTCCCATTAACCATTCTTTAAGACAGTAAGGTGTAATGGATTATAATCAACTTGTTAGTCTAAGAGTAATAAATAGAACAAATTAAAAAAACAAGTGTAATAAATAGAACAATTTTAAGAATGTGATTTACTTTGTTTTGTTAATTAAAATTAATTAGTGTAGTATAATTAGTTAACTAATTATAAGTAATTGGATAATATTATATTTGGAGGAAATATCGAGTAGAGGTATACACAAATTGGATTGGGTTGGAGTGATTTTTTAATTTTGCAACTCGAAAGAACCGAACAAGGTTGCAACCCAACTCTTATATTTTTGGATTGGGTTGGGTTGGGTTGGAATAGACTGCCGACTTATTAAAATTTTTTTTTCAAATATTTTCTTAATTATTTACAAAAATACTGAGAGCTAACATCTAACCCTAACACAAAATATAGTTTTTCATCAACTCTAACACAAAATAATCAGCAGGTCAGACTGTTTTATTCCAAAAAATAAAAAGGTTTATTTCAACAACAAAAAAAATCTAGATCATAGCTTTATTAAAATAAAAAATAAAAAAATAGAACCACGTAACCTAGCTAAGAATAGAGATGTCCATGGGGCGGGGCGGGGCCGGGGAATGGATTCCCCGTCCCCGTCCCCGCCCCCCATTTCATTCCCCGTCCCCGCGGAATTCCCCGTTTAATTTCGCAGGGATTGGGGCGGGGAATTCGCGGGGATCGGGTTCCCAGCGGGGAATTTTTCCCCGTTCTTTTTTTTTTTTTATCTTTTTTATTTTTTAAATTTATTCTCAACCAAAATAAAAATTATTTCTAAATGAATAATTTTCAATATAATTCTATTTAAAGTAAATGTTATAAAATTTCCTAATAAAAACAATAATATACCATAAATAAAAATACTATAATGTCGAAACAACTTAATTTCTAAAAATTCAAATTTCAATATTACAACATAGACTTTAATTTTTTTTTATAACGAAATAGTCTTAAACTAATTCCTACTATAGTTTTTTTTTTTAAAAAAAAAAAATCTATTTATAGGTAATATATATATATATATATATATATATATATATATATATATATATATATATATATATATATATATATATATATATATATATATATATTATTAATCGGGGAATCGGGGAGGGGCGGGGCGGGGCGGGGAATATATTCCCCGTCCTTGTCCCAGTTTAGCCAATGGGGAAAAAAACTTTCCCGCTCCCTCCCCCATTCCCCGCCCCGTTCGGGGCGGGTCCCCGCGGGTTAAATGGATATCCCTAGCTAAGAACCATATTTTACTGCACAGTGATCATTAGGAAGTTCCTATTAACTTTTCGATCTAACATTTTTTTATTCGCCTAATTTTATAGCATTTAATAGATAAGTAGATTATATTAAAATTTTTTAACCAATAAAAATATGCAACATTCAAAAGTCAATAGAAGTTTCTACTAACAACATATAGGCAAGTATCTTTTTATTCGAAACCATTTCGTAGATATTTTACAAGAATTTATTAATCTCTCTAATATTTGGATATTTTTTTAATTTAGTCCATATTGTTTAATTTTTTTTGAATTTAGTCTTCTATGTTTAACATTTTCAAATGCTATAGTGATAATTGCTCAACGATAGTTGACATATACTCCTTTTAGTGAGGTTGGAGGCTCAAATTTCCATATTCCCACATCTATTGTACTAAAAAAACATTTTTGATTATGCTTCTGTCGTTGGCGAATCTTAAAATTTATTATAATCAGTTTACATTTATGATGCTTGGATTGTGTTTGGATTAACTTGCTAAGTAATTTTAAAGATCCATTAAAAAAAAAAACTAGAGTATTTGGCAAAAAAAAAAAAAATCACTTTTAAAAAATTAGATTGGCTAAAAACGTTTTTTTTATTTTTAAGAATTACTTTAAAGTTGATTTTTCTAAAAAGTGTATTTAAACTTTAAAGTGATTGATTGAGAACCACTTTAAAATCATAAACTAAAGCCTCGTTTGATAATCATTTGGGCCCCGTATGATAACCATTTGGTTTTTAGTTTTTGGTTTTTAAAAATTAAACCTATAAATACTACTCCCACCTATGATTTTACTTGTTTTGTCATATACTTTTTGCCTATGTTTTCAAAAACCAAGCCATGTTTTGAAAACTAAAAAAAACAGTTTTTAATTTTTTTTTTTTTTTTTTTTATAGAATTTGGCTAAGAATTTAAACAATTCCTTAAGGGAGATGAAAACCATTGTAGAAAAATTGGGGGAAAACAAGCTTAATTTTCAAAAACCAAAAACCAAAAACCAAATGGTTATCAAACGGGACAAATTATTCAATGAGGCAGTCACAATGTGGCTGTCTCATAATGACCGTTAGATGTGGATTCAATAATTTTCATGTTGCTTAATAACTATTGGATATAAATTCGAAGTACTTCTCTCTCCACATCCAACGGTGAAAAACTACCAGCCACATTGTGGCGGCCTCACCCAATAATTTCTCATCAAACGGGGCCTTGGGTTTTGGTATTTGAAAATTAAGCCTATAAATACTACTCTCATCTATGGATTTACTTGTTTTGTTATCTACCTTTTACTTATGTTTTCAAAAACCAAGCCATGTTTTGAAAACTAAAAAAAGTAGTTTTCAAAAACTTGTTTTTGTTTTTAAAATTTGGCTAAGAATTCAAATACTTCCTCAAGGGAGATGAAAACCATTGTAGATAAATTGGGAGAAAACAAGCTTAATTTTCAAAAACAAAAAATCAAAAACTAAGGCCCCGTTTGATAACCATTTGGTTTTTGGTTTTTAGTTTTAAAAAATTAAGTCTATAAATACTACTCCCACCTATGGTTTTACTTATTTTCTTATTTACTTTTTACCTATGTTTTTAAAAACCAAGCCATGTTTTGAAAACTAAAAAAAATAGTTTTCAAAAATTTGTTTTTGTTTTTAGAATTTGACTAATAATTCAAATGCTTTCTTAAGGGACATGAAAACCATTATAGAGAAATGGGAGAAAACAAGCTTAATTTTCAAAAATTAAAAATAAAAAACTAAATGATTATCAAACGGGCCTAAATTACCCAAGTTTTAAGAATATCTAAACTCGTAATTTAAGCTGCTTTATAATTCATAAACTAAATAAAATTACCCAAGTTTTAAGAATATATTTTCATACATGCATAAGGCGCAGTAATAAAAGATTAAAAAAGCCAAACAACAAACCAAAATTATTTTGAACAAAAATTCACAATTAGTTTTTCAATTTCTTCTTTAAATCAATGGAGGCTTTTACAAAAGAGTTTCTCCACCGTCGTTAAGCTTCGGTCAATGAATTCATCAACGATTTACTTTCCAAAACAGATTATTCTATAAACACTTCATAGAATAAAAAATGTAGAGAAAATAAATCGAACCGAGTCGCTCAAAAAATCTAGAAAAACCCTAACCCCGTCGCGACATGGTGGTTTCCGTCGAGGTGAAACGGCGGCGGCGGCGGAAGCGCCGGCAACAGAGGCCCTCCGATTCTGAACGTCGTCAATTTCTCGACTCTCTCAGCCAATCTGGCTCTCAAATCCATCAATGCCGATCGAAACGCCTTCAATTCCTCCACTCTCATCCCTTCCACCGCCATCTCCCACCAGAATCCGCCGCTCTTCCTCGAATCCTCCTCCGCTCGCTTCTTCTCCGCCTCAAATTCAATTGCTAAATCGGCAAAATCACGATTAAACTCCGCCACAGGAACGTAACTCTCCGCCGGCTTCGGTGGCGACAGATTCCCGGTCAGAAACCGATCCAAAAGCACGTCCACATCCGGATGACCGAAACAAAACACCTTGTCGTTGGGAGAGAAGACGATGATGGCAACCTCTGCTCCGCACAGAACAGAGAGCTCGCCGGCCTTCTTGAAAAGTCCGGCACGGCGCTTCGAAAACGTGACTTGTTTACTGCTCTTCTTCTCTAACTTCTTAATTTCGATCTTTTGACGGCCTAGAGTTTTCTTCATCGCAACCGATTTTGTCTGTGATTTTAGTTCCTCCATTGAAGACAGAAACGAAGCTTCTGGTTTTTTTTTTTTAATAAAAGAATTGAAATTGTGTTTTAATTTTGGGAAGTAATCGTTAAACCCCAAATTAAAGGAGTGTAATAAATAGGTTGGGGATTTTGATTCGTAAATATGGCATAAAAATATTCTGTCATTAAATGATGTTATATTATTTAGTTTTGGTAATTAATACAAGTAAAATTAGACTGAGGATGTTTTGTATTTTATTTATACTTAAAAGTGAGTCAGCTATTTATTGGAATAATTTATTGTTTAGTTAATTGTTGTTCGAAAAGGCCAAAAAAAATGAGACACGAGAATAATGTCATCAAAATTTGCATTAATTACCTGATTTTTATCGTTGATTGATTACGCGATTGATGGTAAAAAAAATTTGGGAAATAATTATTACTCGTTTTCAAGATCAAATAAAAAAAAAAAAAAATGAATATTTTATGACAAAAATAAAATAATTTTTTTAAAATATGTTGACATATAATATAGTTTTTATATTCATTTTTAATTCTTATATATTTCCCCTAAAAAATAATTTTGTACGTTGTGTTTGGTTTTTAATTATAGGAAGCAGATCATACTTGACCTTAAAAGTAGTATCAATTTAGACCATAAACTTTCAATTTCATCAAATTGAATCCTAAACTTAAATAATTGTTGCAATTTTTACCTTCCGTTCAAATTTCACTAATTTGCTCCCCTAATTTTAACAAAAAAATAGTGTAAAAATCTTTAGAAACTTATTAATTTCAATAAAATAAAGTTTTTGCACAAATATAAATTTGACCAATGCACAAATTAACTATTAAATAATTTTGCTAAAATTCATAAATGTCAACAAATTTTTTTTAGCTCTAATGTCGTTTTTATCTAAAATTTTATCAATTTCATATCGTACATATGTTTTATAATTTATTAAACGTATAAGAGAAAGCTTTTTTAGCGATATTTGAAGCAAGAACTTATTAGAGGGTTAAAATTACGTCACTTTTTAAAGTTTGAGGTTAAGATTGCAACACCTATCTAGGTTTGAGATGCAATTTGATGAAATTGAAAGTTTATGGTTAAAATTGATACAACTTGACAAGTCTAGGGGTCAAAATTTATTTTTTCCTTAATTATACCTTAAATTTATTTTTTCTTAATATTATAATTTAAACATGGGAAAGTTTCGACTCTAGATGAATTGCAAATGCATTAATTAGTGTTTTGTTAATTCAACAATTGTAAGGGTGATGGATGAAACCAAATCTACAAGAAAAATCTCTCATACTTTATTTATATATATAATTTTATTAATATATTATGAAAACTATAAACCTCACAGCCAACCTCAGCATAGCTCTATGTTTAAGACACATTTCTTCGATAAGAGGTTTGAATCCACCACCTCATATAAAAATATTTATTTATTTATATATTAGTGTTGTGTCACAGATCAATGGTTTATCTTAAGATTTGATTTGATGTCCATGAATAATAGGTGTCTTATAATATTATTACTCAAAATCAAATATTACTATATTTAGTTTTGTAAAGAATGTTACTAAATTTTTATAAAAATTAATGATATTTGTAAGATTGTACGTAAAATTCTTATATAATTATAAATATTAATCAATGAATATTGAAAATTAACTAAAAAAGTATAAATAAAAATCATAGTCAATAATTATGCATGATTTAAGTTTAGTTTATCTATATCTCAAAAAAAAAAAAAAAAAAAAAAGAACTAAAAAATATCTACTAATTTTAAGAGATATAAGTAAATTAATTTGTTGTAATCATCCATTAGTTAATTTATGCAATGTGAACCTAATTAATAAACTCATTCTAATTAATAGATCATTTTTAACCCCCTTGGTTTAATTTACTTCCTACTTGATTATAATAAATTAAAAGCTTAAGTAGAAATTGATTAATTCAAGGGAATACCTTTTTTGTCCCTCAATTTTACGTTTGGTTATCTTTTGGTTCCTGAATTTTTAAATTCAACAAATTTACTCTTAAGTTTTGCATTTAGGTACATTATTGGTCATTCAATCTAATTTTTAGTCCCAAATAAAAAGGTGATGTGACACCTAATTTTTATTAAAAAATTATTTTATTATTATTCAATTATTTTCAAATTTTTAATTAAAAAAAATATTTTTTAATTATATTTTTTTTCTTTTTTTCCTTCTCCCTTCTTCTCCTTCCTTCCTCCTCCTCCTTCAACCTGCCGCCTGTGGCTTTTTTTTTTTCTCTTTTTTTTAACGAATTGGAAAAAAGTACAAAAATCCAACAAAAAACAAACACCCAAAATCAAACAGTTCCATTGCAATAAACCCACAAAACCAAATCTTTCAAACAACCAAAAAAAAAATCAAACCTTTCAACTTTTTACTTTTCAGGTTCATCCCATCGACGACGCACTCAAACTCGAAACAAACATATGCAAATCCTTTCCCCATCTCCACCGTGGACCCTCTTCTTGGCTGCCGTCGCCACTGGTTTGGTCACCGGCGAAAAAATCCCATCACTCGCCAGCGCTGGATACCCATTAACATTACCATTATCATTAATCTCTGTTGTTGCCAAATTTTGGACAGGAGAAATATCACCTGACCTCCACGTGACAACGGCGGTGAATTTGTATTCTTGGGGGAAGAACGCGGCCTGCAAGACAAGAAAAACCTGGACACCGGTGTGGTGTAGGGCACACAGGCTCCGATGCTTAAGTCAGAGAGAGTTTTGAGAGAATTTTGGAGTTGTAGGAGAGTGTTGTAAGCTGGAATGAACTTACATTGCTCTCCCCCTGAGGGAGAGCTTAAATAGCTTCCTTCCTAGGATTTTTCGTGGGTTTCCGTCTTCGAATGGGGAAAGGAAAGGTCGAATTGGGCTGAACCGAGGGCACACAAGCCATAAGGGACCGAGGCAAGGCCCAAAACTGGGCCTTGCCAAACTGGTCTGCCTCGGCCTCGGTCGAGGCCTACCACGGGCTTGGGCTTCGGCCCAAGCCCGTTTCCTCGTCCTTTCTCGTCCTTGGTTGGTCTCCTGTCGGTTTCGGTCATTTGGACTTCGTATTGGGTTTCTTTCCTTATTTGGCCATTCATTGCAACCCTTTATCCAACCCATTCTTTTCAAATCCAATTTCACCCATAACATTAGGCCCCACTCCCTAGTTAGGATTCAAGATTACGAGCGTGTAGAGTAATGCATGGAGCTTGACTTGGGAGTAGCATTTTAAGTTTTGGAGTCATTGTTGACATTTCGAGGTTTGCATCGAATTATCTCTAGTTATTGTTGTCCATCATTGCTAGGATATTCAGTCTCCTAGAGTGTCGGTTTCTCCATTTTTCCAGTAGGAATTTTAGAGTTCCATGACGCTTATCTTGCGTCTTGTTTTCTCCGTTTCCTATAGGAATTTTAGGGTTCCGTGACGCTTATTTTGCGTCCCAGATCATCCCCAGGATTGCCCTCTAACCCCGTAGGTCGGTCTCTTCCTTGTGGGTAAGATTCTCCTCTGGATGTGTGTTCGTCCACATCCTGGAGAAAATTTAAGGCTCCAAGGTTCTCCTTGGATCATCCCAAGATTGTCGTCCAACCCCGTAGGGAACATTTCGATCTTTCTTGGGGGCTAAGACTCTCCTCTTGATTCACAATCTATGCCGTTTTCCTGGAGAGAATATGTAAATTCGAGGGCGTCCTCAAATTTAAGTGGGCTTGCCATCAAACCCCGTAGGGGCCCTGTAAGGACTATTCTGGACTTCCTGACCTCCCGTAGGAGGGAATTTTGGCTATCTTGTAGCCGTGTAGCTTCATGACCTCCTGTTGGAGGGAATTCTTGGCTATTCTGTAGCCTTGTAGCTTTTTTCTTTTCGTAAGCGTTTTCTGAACAACTGTAGCTTCATTTGAGAGATGGAAGAGGAGGGAATTAGCCACGAAGTGGAGATTGGAGGAGCAAAAAGGCATTCCGACACGTTGGAAACGTGTCCGGTTCAACCGTACCAGGCCGGTTCGGCTGAGCTGCCTGGTCGGCCTCGGCCTTGGCCTGACAAGCCTGACGCACGCCAGTTGCAGGCCTGAGGCCTCAGGCGTGCGCAGGTGGGCCTGCTGTGCGCAGGCCCTCCTCGACCTCGGTGCCCTTTTTTTTTTTTTTTTAATTGCTGAATTTGAATTTTGAATTTCAAATTCAAATATTCCCTCCAATTTCTCCTCCTCCTTCTCCTATAAATAAGAGTTCATTTCTTCTCATCTTCACACCATTTCCATCTTCTTATTCTCTCTTTTAAGGTAGCTTGTTGTTCTATTTTCTTCTCTATATATTTTTTTTCTTTTTTGCCTTTTGAGATGGCAAGTGAATCCTCTGTTACTTCTCCTGAGGTTGGGGGGTCTTCCTCTGGTGACGAGTCTCTCAGTACTAGTTATTATGAGGTTCAATCATCTTCTGATCATCTCTTCAGTGAGCCTTTTGTATATTCTGAGGATATATCATCTTTGGTGACTGAGGCTCATCTTGAGCAACTGCGGTACAAGTATGATATTCCCTTCGATGTACAATTGAGGGTTCCTGGACCTGATGATTGTATTGAGGACCCTCCTCTTGGAGAAGTTGCTTTTTATTCTGCTATGTTTAAATTTGGAGTTCGTCTTCCCTTGCCTTTATTTTTGCAAAGCTTCTTGATGTTGGTTGGGTTGGCTCCCGCTCAACTTGTCCCAAACAGCTGGAGTTATCTCATAGGCTGTTATGTATTATGGACAACATATGGCGATGGTAGTCCACTCACACCACATGTTTTTATGTCTCTCTACATTTTAAGCCATAACCCTTCTTTTGGTCGCTTCTTTTATTATCTGAGTTCTTCTTGTGGTAAATTGATTGATGGACCAAGTTCAGTTCATGGATGGAAAAATAAATGGTTCTTTGTAAGTGGAAATTGGTTAGCTCGTGGGCCCCAAAATTCCACCTACGCAGTTTCCATGAAGTTTGGGGATTACGGTAACTCTCTTTATTCTCCCTTTCTTCTTGGAAACTGCTTATATAAACTTCTATTTAACCATACTATACCTTTTCCATTTTAGTTCCTTTCGATTTCCATCACTCCAGTGCTACTCGAGCGTTTGTGAGAGCTGTGAGGAGTTTGGAAGCTCCATCCCACCTCGGTCTTTCTCTTGTGAGTCAAGAGAACATCGTCAGAATCGGATTTGCTCATCCCCCTCTTCTTGAAGGTAGGATTTGTACTCAGACTCTTCTTATAGAAAATATGTGATCTTGATCAAAGTGGTGGGCCTCGACCAGGGTGGTCGGCCTCGACTTTCCTGGTCGGCCTGGGCCTTCCTGGTCGGCCTCGGCTAGGGTGGTCGGCCTCGACCACTTTGGTCGGACCTTAGTTCCTCTACTTTAGCTTCTGTTTCATGTGTTTTCGTTAACTCATGATTATGTTGCTTCTGTTTTTCAGGCATGCCTCCGCGATCTACTTCTTTGTTTGAAGCTAAAAGGCAAAAGAAGAAGAAGAAAGCCACGGGAGGAGCTGGGCCCTCGAGGGCTGGTGGCTCTAGCTCAGACGTGGGAGGTGTTTCTACTTTCGAGACTTCAAACTTTCCTCCTCGACCTTCTGGTGTCAGTACTCGTCGTACTAGAAGAGGCGTTCCTTCCTCTCATGAAGAGGATATTCCTACTGATCTTCCCGCTTTCTCCCTCGAAGATTTTTCTCCAGTAAGCAATGAGATTGATATTCTGGGAAGAAGTTTTGAGCTTTGGAGGGGTATTGGACATGACCATCCTCCAGGTTATAAAATGGAAGATCCTAGGGAGGCTGTCGTTGAAGGAACCCGTGAGTTGCGCCATGTAAGTCTTTGAGTAGTTATTTGTCTCCTTTTATCTTACATTCGCTTCTTTATAACTAACTCCTTCATTGTTTTGTCATTAGGCTTTTGGTCGGCTTACTATGTCTGCCATGACCATGGCTGAGAAGATCTCCTCTCTCCAACAGACCAGTGTTCCAAGGACAGAGCTGGTTCAAGCTCAGGCTAGCTTGACTCAGGCCAATCGTCTCTTGGCTGAGGTTAGGATTGAGCTTGACTTTACAAGTATTGAGCTCCAATCAGTTTGTACTCAATTGGATGAAGCCCAAGCTCATCTGTCCAATGCGGAATATCTGGCTGAAGAGTTTAAGAAAACAGAGGAATATGTTGTGATGCAAGATGAAATCTTTGACTGCGGATTTAACTGGGCTGTCAAACGTTTTTTCAAGCATCACAAGGACTTAGATTGTGGGGTCATTCGAGAAGATTATGCTTCTTTCAAGAAAGATCCCTTTTCATTCCCTGATTCAGATGATTCTAATGGCAGTGGAGGAGCAGACATGAATGAGGGCTAAATCTTTCGTGTTTTCCCTTTTTTTCTTTTTATCTCATTGTAAGACTTTTATTAATGAGAATATCTTTTCTGTCCATCATCCTTGTCTCTCTTTAATGAATCTTGACTTTAAAGAGGTAAACTCCGTTGAACAGAATTATAGAAATCTTACTAAAGAAAATAAATTGATAAAAGGGGTTCTCATACATGCATGCAAACCACAAACCATAAAATCACTTACTTGTAATTGCTCGGCCTAGGCCTTGGAGGTCAGCCTCAGCCTATGAGGTCGGCCTCGACCTCCGTTTTCCTCCAATTTTTGACTTTTCTGGCTCGTTCTATGTAGCTTCTGCCTTTTGTTCAATTAGAGAGACATATCTCTTTAGTAGCTTCTGCCTTTTGTTTATCAGAGAGGCATATCTCCTATGTAGCTTCGATGCTTTTGTTTCATAGGGAAGCATATCCCCTTAGTAGCCCCCTACTCAAGTAGGAGTTTCTTGGTTGAACTCGTGCTTGAGTGACACAACTTATAGCTTGAAAATTTAATTTTATTGCTAATAAAATTTGAATTTTACATAAATTTTCTAAAATTGAAAGATGCAATACTAACTCAGATAACAAATAATAAAAAATAAGCCCCCTAGTAGTCCATAGGGGTGTGGTCGGCCTCGGCTTCCCTTTTGGCCTCGGCTTCGGCCTCGGCCTTAGGCTTGCCGAGGTATGCTTCCTGCTCGTTTCTTGATCTTTTGACCTCTTTGAGTGTTGTGAAGTAACACTCCCTTGAAGTTTTTTGCTCCCCTTTTACTATTCCCACTCCATTCAAAGTAGGAAATTTTAGTAGCTGATGATAGGTGGAAGCTACTGCCTTCAGTTGATGGAGTGTTGGTCTTCCTAATATGGCATTGTAAGCTGACGTGCATTCTACTACCAAGAAGTTAATCATCTTAGTAGTTGTATTCAGCCCATCCCCAAAGGTGATTGGAAGTTCAATGCTGCCTTCAGGAGTAACTCTTTCTCCCCCAAATCCAACCAAGGGAGTCAGATTCTCCTTTAGTAGCCCCCTCTCTAACCTCATTGCTTTGAAGGCAGCCAGAGAGAGAACATCAGCTGAACTTCCTCCATCTATGAGGATTCTGTGAACCTTCACATTGGCCATAGTCAGGGTAACCACCAGAGCATCGTTATGGGGCTGATGGATGACCCTAGCTTCAGCCTCTGTGAATTCTAAGGCTTGGTTCACAGTTTTAGAATGGACCAAATACATACCTCGATAATCTGAGTCGTGTCTGGCCTCGCGAGCAATTGCTTTCCTTTTCCTGCTGGATTCTCCTCCTGCAGGTCCCCCAAGTATGGTTCTAATCTCACGTGGGGGTTCTTCATCGGGTCGGCCTCGGCCGTCATCTGGTCGGCCTCGGCCATCTTTGACGTATTCTTTCAGATATCCTTCTCTGATCAAGGTTTCGATTTCGTCTCGTAGCTGATAGCAATTATGAGTAGCATGACAATGATCTCGGTGAAAGAAACAGTATTTGTCTTTGTCTCTTTTTCCAGCTGGAGTTCGAATCTTATCTGGAAATTTCACCAAATTCAAGTGGCGAATTTCCATCAAGATCTGCTCAGAATGGAGAGTTGTGGAAGTATACCTTTCGAACCGTTGGCCAGGGACGACCTTTGGGTCGGTTGGCCTCGACCTCTTTCCTCGACCCTCATTCTCTTTGAACTGGAAAAACTGTTGTCCCGAGCTCTATCTTGCTCTGCGTATCTGTTGCTTCTTTCACGATCAAATGTAGCTTCTTTCGATCGTATCAACTCCTCAGCACTCATATACTTTTGAGCCCTGGTTATGAGCTCAACATAGGAAGTCAGTTCTTTCTTGCCAATCGATCTAAGCAAGCCTTTATCTTGTAGGCCTGCAACAATGGCGATTAGGGCAGTCGTATCTGTGAATCCTTCAACTTGCAGCGCTTCCTTGTTGAAGCGCGAGACATAATCACGTAAGGTCTCTTTTTGCCCTTGCTTTATGGTGAGCAAGTGCATCTGAGGCTTACGCTGATCTCGGCCTCCCAAGAATTGCGTTACAAATGCTCTTGCCAGCTCTTTGAAGGAACCAATGGACTTCCTCTTTAGCTTCCTATACCATTCCCTGGCTGGTCCTGTGAGTGTAGAAGAGAATGCCCTGCATTTGATCACCTCTGAAACTCCATAAAGTTCCATCTGCGCTCGGTAGGTATCCAGATGTTCAACAGGATCAATATTGCCATCGTATGAGGTGATGGTTGGCACTTTGAACTTCTTAGGAACCTTCTGTCTCATGATCTCATCAGTGAAAGGGGGATCAACTTGCTCGATGAGAGCTTCGAGATCACACCTCTCGATTTCACGAGTTCTAAGAACGTTCCCTTGAAGGTCTCCAAACTCCTTTTGGATCTTCAGAATGTCTGATTTCCATGGAGGACTTTGGTTTCATGCATCATACCTCAATTTAATCTCCTCGGCCTCGGCCTGTACCTGGTCGGCCTCGGCCTTGAGTTGCAGCTTCCTCTTCAATTCGATCAGACTTCTCAAGTCCGATGTTGCTTCAATATTCTCGTCGACCGTCGCTTCAACTTTACCTGGTCAGCCTCGGCCATCAGCCTGGGAGACGATATGCACAACAGATTTCAACTTACCTGCCTTACTCGTCTGGCTTTTGACCGAGGGTTGACGTGGCTTGTTGTTTCCTCCAAGGATCAACTTCTCGGTTGGCTTTTAGGTATGAAATTTTGATTCTCCCATCCCCTCAACCACCTTCGCTTTTCCTTTTCGTGGGTCTCGTACGAGAGGTGGTTCCTCCTCCTGTTTTTCTTTCTTCTGATGATCTTGGTTTTCCAGTTTTTCCAAGATTTTCAGAAGATATTTGTCCATTTTGTCGACCTTTTTCTTCAGCTCGGCAATCTCCTCTTCTGGTCGGCCTGTGTCAAGACAAGGTCGAGGAGGAGAAAACTCTCTCGTACGTCTTGGGTGACGATCCTGATCGGAGTCGTCTCCATCTTCATTCCAGTGTTTGTTTTCTGGAGTTCTACTCATCTTCTCGTAGGATTGAATTAAGCACAAGGTTTTTCCAGCAAGCGTTGTCGTTCCCCACAGACGACGCCAACTGCTGTTGCCAAATTTTGGACAGGAGAAATATCACCTGACCTCCACGTGACAACGACGGTGAATTTGTATTCTTGGGGGAAGAACGCGGCCTGTAAGACAAGAAAAACCTAGACACCGGTGTGGTGTAGGCCACACAGGCTCCGATGCTTAAGTCAGAGAGAGTTTTGAGAGAATTTTGGAGTTGTAGGAGAGTGTTGTAAGCTGAAATGAACTTACCTTGCTCTCCCCCTGAGGGAGAGCTTAAATAGCTTCATTCCTAGGGTTTTTCGTGGGTTTCTGTCTTCGAATGGAGAAAGGAAAAGTCGAATTGGGCTGAACCGAGGGCACACGAGCCATAAGGGATCGAGGCAAGGCCCAAAACTGGGCCTTGCCAAACTGGTCGGCCTCGGCCTCGGCCGACCACGGGCTTGGGCTTCGGCCCAAGCCCGTTTCCTCGTCCTTTCTCGTCCTTGGTTGGTCTTCTGTCGGTTTCGGTCGTTTGGACTTCGTATTGGGTTTCTTTCCTTATTTGGCCCTTCATTGTAGCCCTTTATCCAACCCATTCTTTTCAAATCCAATTTCACCCATAACAATCTCCATCCCTTTAAACCCACCACTTTCCTAATCAAAATTCCCAAAGTTCCATTAATCGAGCTCCTCTGTATTCAAACAAAAACAACATCAAAATGTACCAAATGAGGCACTGAAGAATGACGATTTGGACCATGAGAGTGCCGGTGGAGTCGCCGTACATGCCCTTCAAAAGGGGGATTCCCATGACCAGAGTGTTGGGTAGAGTTGAGAGTGAAAACAGAATAATCGACCATTTTAGAGAGCCCTTCAAGGAGAGATGGGACCAAACGGCGAGGGCGGCGAGGACGATTAACTTTTGAAAGGTATCGGTGACGATGAATAGAAAGTTCATGGAGAAGGGGTTGTTGGTGGAAATGAAGTGGAAGGAGAGGAGAGGGACGACGGAGAGGGCGGTGGTAGTCGGCGAGTGGATGCAGCGGTGGATGGTAGGTTGAAGAAGAAGGAGAGGAGGAGGAAGGAAGAAGAAGGGAGAAGGAAAGAAAAAAAGAAAAAAAAATTAAAAAAAGATTTTGTTAATTAAAAAATAGGAAATAATTAAAAAATAATAAAAAATAGTTATCGCGTCACATTTCTGTTTGAGACTAACGAAAAAAGGACCAACAGTGTAACTAAATTCAAAAATTAGGGATAAATTTGTTGAATTAAAAAACTTAAAGACCAAGAGAGAACCAAACGTAAATATAAGGGACCCAAAAAATATTTTTCTCTTAATTCAATTAATGTTGAACTTAATTAATCAATTTATATTAACAATTTCCAATTAATATGTAATATGTTTCAATTAAAATAAAGTAATCGATATTTAAGTAATTAATTCTTACATTTTTTTTTTGAAAATTAATTAATTCTCACTTTTAATGTTTGGGCAACTAGTCAATTTCATGGCAGCTGTAATGACGAGTGCACGTGAACTTCGCCCAATGAGGAGTTGAGGAGTTGTGCAATCTATTTTATTGTTTAACCGAAATTATTCAACTCCATATTGAATAATTATTCAAATTATTCAACGTCTCAGTTAGCTGTTTAACCGAGGCGTTAATTAGGGACCATATTGAATGATTTTCTAAACTTGGGGTAAGACTGCACAATTTTGAAATTTAGGACAAAATGGATTTGTTGTTCAAACTTCATGGACTAAAAAGATAATTTACTCTCGATATTATTAATGGGAATAAAAATTAAATGTCAAGTAGAAATATATGTGAAAAAACATTAAAAAAAATAATAACAAATATTTAAATTAATTTACAACCACTCTACACTTTGAAACAATTTAAACTTATTTTCACAATTTTTATAGAAAAAAATGATTAACACTCTTATAGTTGTCAAACTTATAAAAACATAAAAATCTCTATTAATATTTAAAAGAACCATATTTGACTACACACTAGTCATGAAGAAGTTTTAATTTTCTCATCTAACGTATTTTTATTGACCAATTTTATTGTATTTAATAGCGAAGTGGATTCCATTAAAATTTTTTAAACAATAAAAATAGGCTGCATTCAAAAATCAATTGAAGTGTTTAGTAACTTATATGTAGCTCTTTCAGGAATATATATATATATATATATATATACATACATACATACATACGTACGTACGTAAGTATTTTTCTATTTGAAACTATTTCGTCGACATTTTACAAAGCATTTACCAATCTCTCATATGTTTAAGTGTTATTTCAATTTAGTTTATATTGTTTTTTTTTTCATTTAATCCTCTATATTTTAACATTTTTCAATTATGCTCCTCTCGTTAGTGAATCTTAAAATTTATTTAATCTTTCATGTTTTAATTTAGTCCCTTGTCTTCTTAAGTGATTTTCAATGCCCATTAAAAAAAAAAGTCTAGTGTTTTTGACAGAAAAGAAGAATCACTTTAAGAAAGTTAGATTGGCTAAAAATTATTTTTTGAAAAATTACTTTAAAGTTGATGTTTCAAAAAAGTGAATTTAAAGTGATTGACTGAGAATCATTTAAAATCACGTTATAGTAATTTGAAATTTGTAGAATCACTTTTAAATATTGTACAACAAAACAACCTTGTAATTAACCTTTTGGATCATAACATAGAAATAGACTCCCTCTTTCTGTCATTCAAGGCATTTACTAATAGTTGAGCTCTCTTCCTTCGTCATTATGAACATGACCTACAGTCCGGACATCGTACTTCTTTAGTTCTTTTGAAATCAAAATTCAAATGATCACCATCTCCACAATTGTTGTACATAAAAATAAAAAAATAAATAAAAAATCTCCTCTCTGTCTCTCTTGATTTACCAATCATCTCTCTTTGCAATTGTCATATATTTTTTGCCAACATAAAATAGCGGTCCTTGATCAAGAGGTAAGAACTTCAAATATGCATCTCCACAACCTATTAAACTTAAAAGAAAAAAAAAATGGCTTCTTTTAAACCAATGTAGAACTGGTGAAATTTTACATTCACTTAAATGTGTTCTATTTATGAAACATTTACAAGTGAAGGTAATTTGGGTTTCCAACTCTCAAGGGTGTGAAGCGAGGAATAAAATACTTTTGGCTAAGTATATGTTTTTTGTTCCGAATGTTGGGTGTTTTTTTCAATTTAATTTTTATTGTTTAAAAATTTTCAACATAGTTGTTTATGTTTTAACATTATTTTTCAAAATTTACTCTCTCGTCGTTGATGATAAACTTATATGACATAATACTTAAAGAATTCATAGAAATTTAGAAGGAGAAAGAGGCCGTCTAAGATAAAAACTCCTACTTTCTCATCCAAATTTATAAGAAATTGGTAGAAATTTCGAGTTTTTCTTCTCTTAGATGACCTTTTTTCTCCTCTCATTTTTTGCCGATTCACTAAGTAATATAAGGGTATGTTTGGGAGTGATTTTGAAATAGCCAAAATCACTTTTGCCATGCCCAAAATCATTTTTCTTTCAAAATTGTGATGTTTGGCAATGATGAAGAAGTGATTTTGGAAGTATCCAAAATCACTTCAAGTGATTCTCAGTCAATCACTTGGGAGGTGATTTCCAAATGATTTTTGTCAAGTGATTGTGGGTGATTTTGTTTTTAAAATGACTATTATTTCACATTTAAAAAAATTGACGTTTTGTGACGTTACAAACTGTCATCTATTATAAAAATTCATAAATTTCAATCAAAAAGTGTGTTTTCTCAAAATCATCACCATTGAAGTCATTCGTCATTATTTACATAATGCAAATTTTTTTCTCTCTAAAGTTTTTATAATGTCTCTATTACTTTATTTTCTTTTTAAAATTTTTATTTATTTTTCTCACTTTTTTTTCTCTCCAGTGATTTTAGTTTTCTCTAACTTTTTTTATCTCTAATTTTTTTTTGTTCATCTCTCTATAATTTATTTTTTTTACCTCTTGCTCTAACTTTTTGTTCTTGAACTTTTTGTCCTTTTTGCTCTTGAAATTTTTGTCTTTGACTTGTAACTTTTTTCTCTTCATTAAAGTTTTTCTCCCTAAAATTTTGATCATTCTTCCCAAAAAAAATTTATATCTCTCAAATTTTATTTCTCTATCTTCGAATTTTCTCTCTCTATTAAATTTTTCTCTCTAAATTTTTGTCACTCTCTCTAAAATTTGTATCCCTCCATGTCTAACATTTTTTTCTCTTTGAAAGTTTTCTCTAGCTTTATATCTTTTTCTCTCTTAATTTTTAGTTTTCTTTGTATAATTTTTGTCTACCACCTTCTAATTATTTTAATCTCAAATGTAATACTCTTTTTAGTAATTTGATGATTCTAAAATCACCTTTGAAAAAAAATATTAATTATTTAAAAAAATACTTTTAATTAAATTTAAGGAACCACAAAATTAAAATGATTTATAACTAAAACTTTTACAAAATTAATTATAATTGAATCACTTAGCTCAAAACACTTATTCTAAATCACTCCCAAACATGCCCTTAATCATTGAAAATCATTTTTAATTGTATGAAAATCACTATTAAAAAATGTAGAACCAAACATTAAAATGATTATATGAAAATCACTTTTAATAAATCAGTTATAAACAAATCAATTGTGCTTAAAGCACTATTTCTAAAATCATTCTCAAACATGCCCTAAATTTATCATCAATCTAAATTGACAAAGGTTAATATATAAGGAATCAAATTGAAACATTTTAAACAATAGAGATTAAATTTTAAAAAAAAAATATACCCAACATCTGATACTAAACCATATATTTGGCCAATACTTTTTTTTAGAATATACATTGAAAATGTTTTAAATATTAGGTTAAATTATACATAATATTCTTGAACTTTGAGGTAAATTTTAAATATGCTGTTTCATTTTTACCATTAAACTTTAAAACCCATGATACAATATGAAGCTCAAAAATTCCAGAAGAAAATGAATATATTTTTGTTATGATTTTCTGGTCAAACGCAGACTCTGATAACGTAAAACATCAAACAAAACATGTACTAAAATTTAAAACAACCTTGTATCATATTTATATTATATGTTTGTAAAATGTATATTAAACGTAAATTCATCACGAGGAGCCAAACGGTGCCAGTTGGCAGTATGCACGCCTCCAAGTTGAAAGAATAATAAAACAAATTAAAGGCCTTTTTCGTTTTTGTTATCAAACTAAAGCTCCATTTTGATAATGATTTTGGTTTTATTTTTTCATTTTTTTAAAAAAAATTGTGCTTGTTTAAAATTTTTTTAACGTGGTTTCATATTTCTTAGAGAAGTATATGAATTCTTAGTCAAATTTAAAAAATAAAGCATGTTTTTTAAAAACTATTTTTTAGGCCCTAAATACTACTTCCTACTCTGGGTTGTCATGTTTCTTATCAATTTTAACCAAGTCAAGTTTTGAAAATTAAAAAGAAGTAGTTTTAAAAAACTTGTGTTTTGTTTTTGGAATTTGGCTAAAACTCAAATGTTTCTTTAAGAAAGATGGAAACCATGGTAAAAAAGATGAAACCCATTGTAGAAAAATTGTGAGAAAGCAAGCACAATTTTCAAAAACTAAAAATCAAATAGTTATCAAACAGAACTCAAATAATTATCAAACGGCACCAATACACATCATTTTCTTGATTGGTCTAAATCCGATGATATACTTTCTCGAGAAATTCATCAAAAGAATGAATTAAGGCCTTTAAATTTGAAGGGCATTGGATATTTCTTATAATCTTAATTTGCTTTCCTCTCTCTAGCTAAACACTTTCTAATGAAAACCAGGTTTCTCAAAAGCAAATGCAAATCCCTTGATTTTCAAAACATCCATAAAAAGGATTTGAGTAGTTGGATCTTCACAAACTCCTCATTGAACAACAAAATTTTCTCCAAACAAAGATCCCGACTTAAATGAAGGAAAAGTCATTTTAGATGTGCTTCTAATATTTGGCAGGAAGATTAGATTAGATTAATATTACAAAGAATTATGAATCTGCTTCTGGCCAAAGAATCAATTTCATTCAAATCAGCTCTTATTCTTTCTCCTAACATCCACAAAACATTTTCAGGATACTTTACAAGTGATGAAAGTTTGGAGAAAAACTGAAAAATTCAACATAATACAAGAAACAAAAATTCACAATTTTTTTCTTTTCGATTTCTATTTCTTCTTGAATTCATCAACGATTGAATTTCCAAAACAGATTACTCTATACCCCTTCCTTCTATTATGGAATAATACAAGAGAGAATCAAGGAAACCACAAAGATTGAATTGTCCCTAACTCAAAATTCATCCTTAACAAACCCTAACCCGACATGGTGGTGGTTTCCGGCGAGTTGAAGCGACGACGACGGCAGTGCCGGCAACAGAGGCCCTCCGACTCTCAGGGCAGTCAATTTCTCGACTCTCTCGGCCACTTTGGATCTCAAATCCATCAATGCCGAACGAAATTCCTTCAATTCCTCCACCCTCATCTCTTCCACCGCCATCTCCCACCAGAATCCGCCGTTATTCCTGGATTCCTCCTCTTTCCGAATCAATTCCGCAGCCCGCTTCTTCTCCGCCTCAAATTCCATCGCTAAATCGGCGAAGTCACGATTGAACTCCGCCACCGGAAGGTAACTCTCCGCCGGCTTCGGCGGCGACAAGTTTCCAGTCAGAAACCGATCCAAAACCACATCGATATTAGGATGGCCGAAACAGAAGACCTTATCGTTGGGAGAGAAGACGACGATCGCAACCTCGGCTCCGCACAAAACAGAGAGCTCGCCCGCCTTCTTGAAAAGCCCGGCACGGCGCTTCGAAAATGTCACTTGTTTGCTGCTCTTCTTCTCCAACTTTTTTATTTCAATTTTCCGACGGCCTTGGGTTTTCTTCATCCCAACCGATTTTGCCATTGAAGAAGAAAACGAAGCTTTGGGTCTCTGTAAAGGAACTGAAATCTGAAATTATGTTTGAATCCAGAAAAAGAAAGACGGAGAACCCAGAAAAGAACCCCGAAGGTTAGATCCGAAAGAATGATCGAGAATCGCTGAGAGTGAGAGAGATTCGTGCAAAGTTACAGAGCAGAAGCGAGTGAGAGAGAAGACGGCTAGGGTTTGTAGGAAAATAGCCGTTGTCTTAAACTGATGGCTTGTATTTGATTCGATGCCGAATAATATATATATCTAAAAATAATATCATTGAAAATCAATTTTTACCATATTTAGCTTTGTAGAGAAGATTTCTAAGAAAATTAATGTTTGTGTTTATTCGTGGGATTGTAATTTGTACTACAAAAAATCTTATATATGTATAAAGATTAATTAATTAATATCCAAAATTAACTCTAAAAATAGAAATAGAAATCATGATTTTTTTTAATAAGAAAATAGAAATCATAACCTAGCTAATAGGTTAAATTACAAGTTTAGTCTCGTGAACTTTGAGGTTTGAATGGTCATTGAACTTACAAAAGTATCTAATAGGTCCTTAAACTTTCAATTTTGTGTTTAATGAATCTTTGAACTTTCAATTTTGTGTCTAATATCCTGACAAATTTAAAATTTTTATAAATTAATTTATCGATTAGATTTAAATTTGAATTTTATGTCTAATGAAACCCTAAAATTTTAATTTTTTTTGTTTAGTAGACCTATGAGTTTTAAAAAGTTCAAAAATTCAAGGATTAAATTTGTAATTTTGAAAGTTCATACACTAAAAGGATAATTTAACCCTAGCTAATAAGTACTTGTGATATAATTGATCGATTAATTATGAGATATTTTTTAATTACTTCTAAAAGTAAATTAAGTTAAATTCGCTAAATTTTAGTTTTAAATTTCAAAAATTTCGATTGTCAAATATATATTATTTATTTATTTATGTATTCATTTATATTTGTCCAATAAATATGAGGTGGGATCAAACCCTCAACTTGAATTTTTTTAAAAATAATAAATTATTTTAAGGATCAGCTTTAAGAAAATTAAAAGGTATTGGACCCACTAAGGCAGGTAGGATTGACAATTAATTATAAATAATATAATTTTAATTAATTTATACAAATTCATTTATCTTTACTTTTTATTACACATGTAATGGATTTATAACCAACTGGTTAGTTTAAGTGTAATAAAAAAGTGTACTAAAAAGAGTGATAAATAGAACAAATTACAAAAAAAAAAGTATAATAAATATAACAATTTTAAGAATATAATTTACTTTATTTTGTTATTTATAATTAATTAATCTAGTATAATTAATTAACTAATTATAAGTAATAGGATTTTGTTAGTTAACTAACCCATAATATTCCTTAATCACAATGCAGTCGAGTAGGAGAAAAAGTGTGATATTTTATTGGAGGAAATACTGAGAGAGAAAATTTGGGGAATGAAAAATGCGTTTTTTAAACTCAGCTAATTTTCTTAAAATAATTAATTCAAATATATTGGAAAATAAAAAATTTAAAACAAATTGAATCTACAATTTAGATATAGATTTAGTAAATTTACAAAAAAAAAAAAAAAAAAAGGACTAGGTAATCAAATACAGATACAATGATATTTATAAGGTTAAATTACAAATTTAGTCCAAGAACTTTAAGATTTGTATGCTATTAGGTCCCCAAACCTTCAAAACTACAAATTTAGCCATGAACTTTCGAATTTTTTTAAATCCACAAATCTACTAAACACAAAATTAAAACTTTAGAATTCTATTAAACATAAAATTCAAATTTATATCTAATAGATCAATTAATTTTTAAAAATTTTAAATTTATTAGGAACCTATTAAATACAAAATTAAAAGTTTAGATACCAAATAGACAGAAACCTCAAAGTTTAGGAATTAAATTCGTAATTTTACCTATTTAAAATGTAAAAGAATAAGAAAGTAAAATTCAGTTTTAATGGGCAACCTTTATTTTAAAAATATTTGTAAATATGTGTATTTTAAAATGTAATCTTTTCTAGTCATAAAATGTAATTGTAAATATATAATTTTTAGAAATAATTATAAATTTATCAATTTCTTAATACTAGCCAATCATTGAATAACTTAAATAATCGTAATCAACACAGGGACATTAGTAACGTTTGAGTTTCTCATTTCTTGTTTTCTATTATTATTATTTTTTTAAATGTTAACATTTAAACTATTTTTATTTCTTATTTCTCATTTTTAAAAGATATGTACAAATTTGGAAACAACAAAATCAAGTTTGTTATTTTTTTCTCTGTTTTTATTATTTTTTATTTTTTTCAAGACATAAATTAAACATTATTTTATCTTTTTGATTTATAAATGGCATAACAAATGTAAAAAATAAATATAACATAGAAATTTTGAATATTTAATTTAAAAGATTAATTTCATATAAATTTTTTATTTTTTTAATTTAAAATTTTAGAGAACAAAAAACAAGAAATAGCTTCTAAACAAACACTTTTTTTTATGTTTTTTTTTCAATAAAAAAGAAAAAAAAAGTTATCAAACTCAATTATGCTAAAAAGAAAAACAATAAACTAGAATGTTACCAAAACGGGCTAACGTATTGATTATTTGTAATCTTAGTATATTACTCATTTACACACACACACACACACACACACACACACACACATATATATATATTAATTAACTATAATATCATTACATCATGATTCATCTATATGTTGATTAACTATGACATTAGTAAATCACAAATAACCTACACATTGATTAATGTTAATCACTAAATGTGTTTGACATGTCTTTTAAAGTACTTATAAATGACCAAATGTACATCTTTTTTTAAAAAAAATTATAAATAAATTATAGTATTTGGTTAAAATTTTAGAGAGCGATAATAAATGATTTTGACCAACTAAAAATTCTTTTATAATTTTCAATTATAAAAAATAGTTTGAGAAATTTTAAAAATAGATTTTTTTTAGTACAAAAATGTGGAGTATAAAGATTTGAACTTTTGATCTCAAGGGAAGTAGTACATGCTAATTACCATTGAACTATGTTCACTTTGATAGAAATTTTAAAAATAGATAAAAAGCACTTAAAGTGCTTTTAGAAGAATGAACTAACTAATTTTCTTTAAAAATGCTTATATAATAAATGTTTCACTAAAAATCATTTTTTTTCAAAAGACATACTAATACACATATTTTTTGTTAAAACACCATTTTGGCTCATATACTTTGAGTTTTGTTCCATTTTGATCCATGTAGTTTCAAATGTCTAATTTTAGTTCTTGTATTTTCAATAAAGCTTAAAATTAGTCTCTATGATAACTTTGAAGTTAATTTTTATCAAAAGTGGTTAAATAATAATATTAATTTTAATACAAGAAAAAACACAATGTGAACATATTTTTAAAATTTATAGAAGAAAAGTTAGTAGAGACTAATATTTTTTTTTAAAAAAAAGTTAACAATAAAATAATAGTAAGGACCAATTTTAAGCTTTATTGAAAATAGAGGGACAAAAATTAGACATTTGAAAGTATAAGAACTAAAATATTACAAAACTTAAAGTACAGAGACAAAAATAGTATTTTAGGTAAATTTTTCTATATTTTCAATTATAAGTTTTTTTTTTTGGGAAATTATGCCAAAGAGCACGTTTTCAACCATATATTTCACAAATTACTCATTTTAAAAAAAATATCAGCTCTAGCATGACTCATGTTTATGAAATTATATTATTCCATTTATACCCTTACAATTTTTGCATTTCTTTATAATAATGTTATTATTGTCATTTATTGTTTCCAAAATGAAATCATTCAATTGAGGTAAATAACTTTACTATTAATTACGTAAAGCTATTTTTTATGATGAAAAATATTTTATTCTCTAATATTATACTATTCAAATTAGGTGTTAATTTTTTGTTACCATTAATAACATTTAGGTTAACAAATTATGTTTAGTTGTCACACCCCTTCTCAGCTTACTTGCCTAACCTAAGAAGAGATGTAAAGTCAGAGACAATCAACCCTCTTACTAGCTCTCCCTGACCATCCCAACATATACCTGAAAATGAAGGCAACACAAGACGTTTGAACAAGTAAGTTTGAAACGCTCAAATACACATATGAGCAAGACACATTCACTTTCAGTACTATGTTCTTTAATAAGTCATAATATTTTATAGTTATTACAACCCCGCTAAAATGCTTTTACTACAAACTATATACATAAGAAAGTGTATATACAAGGAGCTAAAACGGCGTGGTGGCAAACATGTTTTGTCAAGGCTAAGCACCAGGAACTCGTCTGCTATCTGGAAAGAGAAAACATAATGAAAACGTGAGCTGGGAAGCCCAGTGAGTGTCTATCTTAAAAACATTATAAGCTCAAAGGTGAAGCATAATGATGGACAAGCTACAAGTTAGAGATAACTTATCACTTATTTGTAAGCATAATCAAACCATGCTACCTATTTACAGGTTTAAGTCACCACATTATGTATAGCATAGAAACTCATAATGTAGTACTTGTTAGGAATGAACTCTTCATCCCGCAGCGGAAACATTGGATCTTCTTTGATTTTATTTAGAATTAAACAATAAATTAAGGTTAAGCAATAAATACCTTGAAAATATGGAGATTCTTCTGGCGGTTCTTTATCTCCTCCACAAAGTCTTCCTTGCTATGACTCTAACAAAAGATCAAGGCTTGTGGGAGCCTCTTGAAAGAAAATCCTCAAGGGATTAAAGAGGAAGAGATTTAGAGAGAATTCTCTAATTCTCTCTTTGAGGAGATGTGTGTTATCAAGAATGCTTCAACCCAAGGGTTCTATTTATAGAGACCAAGGGAAGATCTTTGCCATTATTAAAATATTATATTTTAATATCTAATATATTAAAATATATATTTTATTTATTTGAATCTCATTCAAATCTCCTACGATATTTATTTATTTGAATCTTATTCAAATTCTATAAATATCTTTTATTTAATATATAAAATATATATTAATTATTTTAATATTTAATGTATCAAATACAATAAATATATTTTCCTCTTTTATATTTAATATATATAATATATTAAATATTAATTTGAACACTTCAAATTAAATATTAAATTTGAACATTCAAATTTTAATATTTAATGTATCAAATACAATAAATATATTTTCCTCTTTTATATTTAATATATCTAATATATTAAATATTAATTTGAACACTTCAAATTAAATATTAATTTGAACATTTCAAATTTTTCTTTCAACTAAATTTATCTTTTAGTGTTACTATGAGCTAGCAAGGGGACCTTATGGACCTACAGATTATAAGCTCCAATGATACAAAATTAATTAATTAAACTCTTTAATTAATTAATTTTCATTCATTAACTATAGGTCACTCCACTATAGACCTAGAGTTGCACTCTTATGCACTGTAGAACAAGTTGTGTCCATAGATATAATCATTACATGCAAGTCGATCTTTCACGAGTTGTTCGTAATTACAGTTGGGTCAAAAGTCCGTTTTACCCCTATAATTACATCTTGCACCTTAAGTACCACTGATTCTTTAATGAACAATATGTTTATAATCTAATTATAAACTAAGTCCCTCTCGGGCCAATGAGAGGGTGGGGCCCCATTGTTCAAGTCCCTAAATCAGCATTTAAGGGAACTACTCATCTACTTACCCTATATGAGAAGGAGTGAATTCCATCTTGTGAGATTATGTTCCCAGCTCCCTATTTGGTCAAGTCCCCAAAATGGTAGGCATATTGAATCGGCTACAAAAGCCACTCTCACCCATGCAAATCAAAGGACAAGCCCTCATAGGCAGGAGTTCATAACTCACTCAGGATTAAGATCGAGTCGCATATGATCATCCTGATGAAATATTAATCTTCTCAATTAACGGATTTATAAAGAGAGATTAAATATTTCGTGGTCCAGTCTTATACAAACTCATTGTATAAGATACCCCCACTCACATGTCTCCACATTAATGATTTGGATCAAATCATTTGTAACTATTACAAAGTGGGTCGTATCAATAGTGTTACCAGGATAAAGCACCCAACCTTATCCATATACTATGACCCTTTAGGTTATTTATTGAACATGATCATCTCGTATGTCAACCACATACTGTTCAAGATTACACTAATAACCTTGGATTTTTCATATAATGGATAATATTATATTGAAAATAAAATAATCAAAATTATTATTAATTTATTAAATAAATTATTAATTACGAGGCTTTAGGGCATAAATCCCAACAATCTCCCACTTGCACTAAAGCCGGCGATACATGTATCCTAGGGCATACTCTATACCCAGCATGTTCTCCCACTTGCCCTAGCAAAGATGAGACATGTCTCGTAATCCTAGACATTCTAGGTGACCCTCAAACACTTTAGCCTGGAGAGTCTCTTTATATAGATCCAAAGAACTGCCGTTAAAAGCCATCTTGGTCACTACCATGATGCTTTCTCTCTCTCGATATGATTCCCTATACATTGGTGTTTTCTAATTTCCTTAATATTAGTCTTTGCACCAGTATTATCATAATAAAGAGGATAGACTAAATCATATCTGAAACACCTTTCAGATCTTTAAGGAACTATTTGAGTCATACAAGTCATTTTCTTGCTTCACAAGCAAAACAATTTAACTTATATACCATACTCCACCACCTAGGGTAAGATTTATTTTTACATAGATTTCCTAAATCTTTGCAAGAACCAGTGTATCTTGTAAAAATGAAATCTTTAACTGCATACACAAAAATTTCTCATCATCCATAGATAATTTGAGAAAGTTTTTAATTTTCTACTCAATGGTCATACCATTCGTTTAACTGATATATGCTAACCAATTGTATATTAAATGTTCAGTCTCATTTATGCATATCATATACTCTCAACATTTGAGGTGTCTTAAGATACACTTTCTTAGACATAAAAATCAAATATTTGACAACAATTTTATCAATATAAGATGTTTGAGACAATGTTAACATTTTGTCCTTAAAATCTTCATTTTGGACATTTAAAATATACTGAGTCATTCCAAATCACTTATTTGGAATTGGTTACTGAATCAACGTTTTATGTTAGACATCTTACATCATTCATAATGGGTAAAAATATCACCAACATAAAACATGAGAAAAATCCACTAAGCAATTAATGATTTTCTTGTCTATACAAGCTTCATTAATATTTATCCAAAATCATAGATTTTGATACTTTTATCAAACCTTATATTCACAGATCTAATGGTAAAATTTATTGCATAAATAAACCTTTACTATTTCGCAAACCTTTTGTTTTTGATCTTTGAAAATAAACATATCTGATTGATTTGTGTAGATGCATTATCTAATATTTCTTTTCATAAAAGAATTCTAAACATTCATTTTTCATAACTCATATGCAACAATGAATTAAATAATGCTTACAGACTTCAGTATGACAACAAGTGAGAAAATTTACTCGCAGTCTACTTTCTCCTATTAGGTTTAACCCTTTGCCATTAGTCTTACTTTGCAGGTAATAAGCCTTCAACTCTGTCATCTAATATGACAATTTGAGCTTCAATTAAGTCATTGTAAAGGTTGAGTCATCTCATAACTCTCCCACTACGATGAGGCTTATCCAATTCATGACTAGGATCCATTTGAGTTTCAAATGTAATAAAATTGTTAACAACTTGTGTTAACTATTTAGTGGCTTCACTTGGAACCAATTTATTAACATTATCTCACCTTATTAAAGGTTTATAGTATTTTATTTGACATTTCTTATAAAATTGATATTTGTCATACAAATACCTTATTCGTTTTAGGACTACATAAAAGACTACTTTATACTCCTTAGGGGTGGCCTACACTTAGGCTTATCTTTGAACATATACAAGCTTTTTAGGTTTGTTTCAACACGTGAGCTTAACATTCCCAAATGGTGAAGTGTTGTAAACCAGCTTTACTACTCTTCTATAATCTTTAAAATTGTCTCGTAGACACTTTTAGAGAGAATCATGTTCACCATGCAATCTCTATTGCATTTCCTAACTAGAGTATGATAATGGTGTATAACTCATTACTGATGTGACCATGTCTAACAAGGTCCTATTTCTCCTCTTGTAGCACAATTTCACAAAATTGCACTTGGTATTAAGATAATTGGGATAAAAACCCATTTTCTATCAATTAGTTTTAGTACGTAAGGTTCCTGTACTTTTTATTATGATCTGATCATAATATCTTGATAGATTTAATTACCTAATCGATTTTTAAACTTTAGTTCATGGCTAAGTATAATAAATATAACAATTTTAAGAATATAATTTACTTTATTTTGTTAATTATAATTAATTAATCTAGTATAATTAATTAACTAATTATAAGTAATAGGATTTTGTTAGTTAACTAACCCATAATATTCCTTAATCACAATGCAGTCGAGTAGGAGAAAAAGTGTGATATTTTATTGGAGGAAATACTGAGAGAGAAAATTTGGGGAATGAAAAATGCGTTTTTTAAACTCTGCTAATTTTCTTAAAATAATTAATTCAAATATATTGGATAATAAAAAATTTTAAAAAAATTGAATCTACAATTTAGATATAGATTTAGTAAATTTACAAAAAACAAAAAAAAAGGACTAGGTAATCAAATACGGATACAAGGATATTTATAAGGTTAAATTACAAATTTAGTCCAAGAACTTTAAGATTTGTATGCTATTAGGTCCCCAAACCTTCAAAATTACAAATTTAGCCATGAACTTTCGAATTTTTTTAAATCCACAAATCTACTAAACAAAAAATTAAAATTTTAGAGTTCTATTAAACATAAAATTCAAATTTATATATAATAGATCAATTAATTTTTAAAAATTTTAAATTTATTAGGAACCTATTAAATACAAAATTAAAAGTTTAGAAACCAAATAGACAGAAACCTTAAAGTTTAGGAACTAAATTCGTAATTTTACCTATTTAAAATGTAAAAGAATAAGAAAGTAAAATTCAGTTTTAATGGGCAACCTTTATTTTAAAAATATTTGTAAATATGTGTATTTTAAAATGTAATCTTTTCTAGTCATAAAATGTAATTGTAAATATATAATTTTTAGAAATAATTATAAATTTATCAATTTCTTAATACTAGCCAATCATTGAATAACTTAAATAATGGTAATCAACACAGGGACATTTAGTAACGATTGAGTTTCTCATTTCTTGTTTTCTATTTTTATTTTTTTTAAATGTTAACATTTAAACTATTTTTATTTCTTATTTCTCATTTTTTAAAAATATGTACAAATTTGGAAACAATAAAATCAAGTTTGTTATTTTTTTTCTCTGTTTTTATTATTTTTTATTTTTTTCAAGACATAAATTAAACATTATTTTATCTTTTTGATTTATAAATGGCATAACAAATGTAAATAAAAATATAACATAGAAATTTTGAATATTTAATTTAAAAGATTAATTTCATATAAATTTTTTATTTTTTTAATTTAAAATTTTAGAGAACAAAAAACAAGAAATAGCTTCTAAACAAACACTTTTTTTTATGTTTTTTTTTTCAATAAAAAAGAAAAAAAAAGGTTATCAAACTCAATTATGCTGAAAAGAAAAACAATAAACTAGAATGTTACCAAAACGGGCTAACGTATTGATTATTTGTAATCTTAGTATATTACTCATTTACATATATATATATATATATATATATATATATATATATTAATTAACTATAATATCATTACATCATGATTAATCTATATGTTGATTAACTATGACATTAGTAAATCACAAATAACCTACACATTGATTAATGTTAATCACTAAGTGTGTTTGACATGTCTTTTAAAGTACTTATAAATGACCAAATGTACATCTTTTTAAAAAAAATTATAAATAAATTATAGTATTTGGTTAAAATTTTAGAGAGTGATAATAAATGATTTTGACCAACTAAAAATTCTTTTATAATTTTCAATTATAAAAAATAGTTTGAGAAATTTTAAAAATAGATTTTTTTTAGTTCAAAAATGTGGAGTATAAAGATTTGAACTTTTGATCTCAAGGGAAGTAGTACATGCTAATTACCATTGAACTATGTTCACTTTGATAGAAATTTTAAAAATAGATAAAAAGCACTTAAAGTGCTTTTAGAAGAATGAACTAACTAATTTTCTTTCAAAATCCTTATATAATAAATGTTTCACTAAAAATCATTTTTTTTCAAAAGGCATACTAATACACATATTTTTTGTTAAAACACCATTTTGGCTCATGTACTTTGAGTTTTGTTCCATTTTGATCCATGTAGTTTCAAATGTCTAATTTTAGTTCTTGTATTTTCAATAAAGCTTAAAATTAGTCTCTATGATAACTTTGAAGTTAATTTTTATCAAAAGTGGTTAAATAATAATATTAATTTTAATACAAGAAAAAACACAATGTGAACATATTTCTAAAATTTATATAAGAAAAGTTAGTAGAGACTAATTTTTTTATAAAAAAAAGTTAACTATAAAATAATAGTAAGGACCAATTTTAAGCTTTATTGAAAATAGAGGGACAAAAATTAGACATTTGAAAGTATAAGAACTAAAATATAACAAAACTTAAAGTACAGAGACAAAAATAGTATTTTAGATAAATTTTTCTATATTTTCAATTATAAGTTTTTTTTTTTGGAAAATTATGCCAAACAACACGTTTTCAACCATATATTTCACAAATTACTCATTTTTAAAAAAAATATCAGCTCTAGCATGACTCATGTTTATGAAATTATATTATTCCATTTATACCCTTACAATTTTTGCATTTCTTTATAATAATGTTATTATTGTCATTTATTGTTTCCATAATGAAATCATTCAATTTAGGTAAATAACTTTACTATTAATTACGTAAAGCTATTTTTTATGATGAAAAATATTTTATTCTCTAATATTATACTATTCAAATTAGGTGTTAATTTTTTGTTACCATTAATAACATTTAGGTTAACAAATTATGTTTAATTATTCTTTTTAGTTTGTTTTTTCCATGGCCGTCCTGTAGACTTTTCAATTAACGTCAACTCTCTTTTATTCTCCAAAATGAGTAATGTTCTTTGTAACGACCCTATAGGCTCAACACGCTACCTAAGAGTCATTACTAAGTCACGTTGCTATATTACCAAAAATTTCGGCAACATAACGGCGTAACTACACGAAAACCAAAATTTTAACCCTGATAAGACATAGAAAAACACACTTCTAAGATTTCAAACAACCTCCTAGCATCCAACAAACTTCTCAATATGATGCTAGGGTCCAAACAGAAGAAACCAAATATACGTGCACGATTTACAAAGAAAGGTTAAAAATTTTTAAAACATTCTCCTAACATTTAAAAAAAACTTAACATGAGTTCTATATACATCTAGAAACATAAAGGAAGCGGAATAGCGATCAGTCGGCTCCCATGACTCGAGTAGAGGATCTCCGGTCACGCGCTAGGGCCGATCTTAGCCTTACCTGAAAACATTTTAAAAAAAGAAAAGGGTGAGTATTAACGAATAATACTCAGTAAGTCCATCATAGTTTTAAAATAAGAGTTTCAATCACATGCAACATATCATTTTAAATCATAAAACCATCGTAAACCATCGCTTTAGTAGGGGACCTAAAATTCCTTTTATAAACCATGTACTTTTCCTCGCGGCTCTTGTGAACGATTAAATTCTCCCGAGGGCCTCTGAATAGTCCGAAGACATAGTTTTTCTGTCTAATAGAGTCCTCCCTACCTCTGAGAGTTAAGCTCGAAAGCTAACATATATCATGGAGTCCGAAGACTCAGCCCGAAGGCTACCATCGTGGAGTCCGAAGACTCAAGCCCGTCGGCTACAGTCGTGGGGGCACTCTCGAACCCCGGGAGCATATAGAGTCCGAAGACTCGGGTTCCCTCAAAACCCACATAAAACTTTTGGGAGAATTATCGTCACAGCCTGTATAAATCTTTTCATGAACACAACACATGCATGAGGTCCCATTCGTTTTAGAACATAGTTATGAATGCATCAGTCGTAGCAATCGCATTTCAAAGACATACATATAATACACTTTCTTTCTTAAATACTTAACATGAAAAACATATACTTTCAAAGTAAACATAGAGCTAGCTTTAAGTTTCGAAAACTTCTTTCGTTGTGAGATCCCTTACCTTAAATCTTTACTTATTACAATACCCTTTCTTCACTTAGTAATTAAGCTTCTTGAGTTTCCACTCCAAGTACGATCCTCGATCCTCGACAATTCACCTAAAAAGTGTTCTAAACGTGTCTTAAACCATCCGAATTACGCTAAAACACCTTCTATCATTAATAACTCGACGAAACGGACCTAATGGCAATTTTACCCAACTCCGGCGAGCGGCGGCGCGTGACCGGAGCACGGCGGCGCGTGCGGCGGCAGACGGCGGCGCGTGGCCGGCGCGTGGAGCTTCCAATCGGCGCGTGAGGGCGCGTGGAGGCTCGTTTTCGCGCGAGGCTCTCAGATCTGGGTTTTCCGGCAAGTTTCGAGGCGTTCAGGCTGTAATTCCGGCGAGCTTATGGCGTTCACTGGCGTGGGTTGTGAGTTGAAACTTCCGGCGAAGAGGAAGACGAAACCGGCGGCTTGCAGCGTGGCCGGCGTTCGTGAGCTTCGGTGGTCGTTGCGATGGCTGGACGGCGAGTGGTTGGAGCTTCGCGGTTCTCGGACGTCACCTCCGGCAGCGGTGGACGTCTTCGGCGAGCGGCGCTGCGATGGAAAAGAAACCGGCGGCGTGCGGCGGCGACATCCCGAGGAAGAAGAAGAAACAGCCGGCGATGGATGGTGGTTCAGTCGGAGAGAGCGAGAGAGAGAGAGAGAGAGAGAGAGTTCGGGAGGGAGAGCGCGCGCGAGAGAGAGATCTCGGGAAGAAGAAGAAGAAATTCTTTTTTTTTTTAATAATAATAATAATAATAATAATAATAATAAAAATCAAAATATCTTCTCCAAAAGACCAAAATGCCCTTTTTCTCATTCCAAATTGCAAATTAACCTAAAAAATTTAAATTCCTAAATAAGCCGGGCGTTACATTCTTATTTCTTCTTCTTTTTTGTTTATTTTTCCTTTGGGTTTTAATTTAAATTTTGTATTACATACCAACTTTAGTAGTATGGAAATTTTCTTTATTGTTTATTGACTTTTATTTATGTTTTATTTATTTATGTTTTGTTTTATTTGAAAATTTCCTTTGGTTGATTTTTAAAATACTTGACGTCAAATATATAATATTAAATATATTATAAAAAACAAATTTACATAGAAGTATATTATATATACATCTGTATATAATTCTATTATATTCTATATAGGCAATAAGCATAGTTATATTCACATGCATATATTATATAAACATAGGTAAATAATCGTCATATGTTTTGTATTGGTGATAATCTTATTAATTTTGAGATAACCTTACATTATATAGTTATAATGTCGTAATATGATCTATCCATTTTGTATTTACTATATGTAATATATAATGTTCAATGGGTCCTATATATATATTGTGTTGTATATAGTACCCATAAATATATATGTTGAGGTATAGGATATATACATCAGCATGTAATCATTTTATATGTTTGGGATGACATGATGCTCCTATTATTTCTCATATATATATATATATATATATATATATATATATATATATATTATATATATATACCCCTACTATATTCTCAGATATATGATATATATACCCCCTACGTATGAGGAATTGAACCGTTGATAATGGACATGGTTGTCTAGTTTTTAAAATCCCTAAATATTAGGAGGAAAATTGTAAAAATCTTTCATCTATTTTATTTCTTATACAAAATTAATGGTGTTTGGAGGGAATGATATAGATTTCAACGTTTATAGAAAGTATCCATATATTTTATTTCTTTTATATATAGAGAGAGAGCAATAAATAGAGGGGTAAATGAGTAATGTTCCTCTAGATTTGGCTTCTATTTGGCTTGAAAAGTGACAAGGCCAATATTAATAACAAAACGTGCCATTTGTGTAAAATTTGGTTCCAAATATGTCATTCATATAGTTAAATCTTTTGTTTTAATGATCGAAGTTTGGCCCATTTTCTAACTTTGGGCTTTTGTTGTAAGATATGCATATTTCAAGACAATTTTAAACGTGGTATATGGAAGTAGGCTAAAACTTATGATTATCGGTGAAAGTGAGCTCAGTAGTAATTGACATGTATCATCAACTAAGAGGTCGAGGTTCGAATCTTCTACTTTTAAATGTTGTTGAATTCAAAAAATGAAAAACTTACAATTCCTGTATACATAATGCCCACAAAAAGTGTGTGCCAATATTTATCTTGTAAATATACCTACAAAGTAAATAAATAAGTATTTATTTATTGTCAAACAAAGCTTAGTAGATAAAATACTTATTAATTTTTCTATATTTAAAAGTTCAACCTCTTACCCACCTTTGCAACTAAAAATTAAAATAAAATATAGATAATTATTTATTCATGTCCTTTCCACCAACAAAATTCATGTATGACCTCATAAATTTAAAATCAATTACAACATATGAAGGATTCAAATTTCTCAAAATCTTAACTATGTTTTTAACACTTTGAATTTATTTTGATTTATAAACTTCGTAGTTATATTACTTTCAAATGTTACTTGGGACTGTCAAAGTGAGCTTGATTCAGCAGTAATTGACATGTACCCTCAACCAAGATGTTAGAAGTTTGAATCTTCCACCCCAAATATTGTTGAACTAAAAAAAAACCTTTAAGCTTGGTAAAATATCAATTAAGATGGAAAGATTTTTATTTAATGCGGTCCTTTTTTTTAATAGAAATGTTGACTTTTAGTTTTTAGATCTTAACTACTTACCTTAACAATACTTTAAGAATAATAACTATATTTAATACTAATTATTTATTATTATATTTTCCTTGTTTTTTTTTTTTTTTGAGTTCAATAACATTTGGAGTAGTGGGATTCAAACGTATAACCTTGATAAGACTTAGAATTAAGGCTTATTTAACTCACAGTTACTTAAAATATTCTTGTTTTGTCTTAAGATCATTTGGAAATAGTTGATAGTTACTTGAAAATAAGAAAGGAATAAGAATGAAGGCAATTAGGATAAGATTCTAAAAAATTAAGCTTGTTTGCAAGGAATGTGGAAATTGCAAAATCAAAATTGCAATATCGTGATTCTGCAATTTGGAGCAGCAGACTTGGGAATGTGGAAATTACAAAATCAAAATTGCAATTTCGGGATTCTGTAATTTTTTCTGGAGCAGTAGAAAAGTTCAAAAAAGGAAAAAAAAATTGCATTTAACCTATTCCGAATATCTTCAATTACATCATAATTTGGGGGATTTTGAGCACGAAATTTGGACATTATTCAACCCTAATGAAGGCCTATAAAAGGAGAGAAGATGATTGAAGAATGCATTCGATTTTTGGAGACGTTTTGGAGTTAGTTTTCGTGGTTTTTTTTTTCCAGTTTTCTTTCTCTGTTTTCTGCAGTTTTTCGTTTTCTGTTTTACCGTGACTGCTATAATTTTTTTTAGTTATGCTTATCCTTTGATTTATCCAATCTAATTCAAGTGAAGAAGTTGGGGATTGGAGGACATTTTTGGAGTTAATTTTTATGGACTTTCCTTTTGTTTTTCTCTCTGTTTTTTGTAGTTTATCTTTGTCCTCTGTTTCCATTTTTTTTCCTCTGTTTTACCAAGAGTTTATGCAAGTTCTCTACAAGTTTAGTTTCTATTTTAAGGTAGTTGAATGATGTTATTTTCATGTTTTGTTTAATACATTTGATATTCTTATTGGGTTAAATTTATATTGGAGGAACTCAATTTATTTTACTGAAAGTATACGATTCATAGGTGTTTTTCTGGGTTCTCCTATGTTTTTCATGGAACATTTGCTCAATTTATTACTCACTGGGAATATCACTAGAAGTATCAATTCTCTTTAGCTTGTTAATTCATTTTCCTTAAGTGTTATTTCTAGAGTAATATAGTAGTCAACTTTATGTTTACATGAAGTTTATTTTAACTTGTAGCTTAGTTTCTTATGGATTTTAATATGAGCTAAACTTCTTAGGGGGTTCAAGGATGTGAATTCCCTAAGAAGTAATTGTAGCCTAAATTTTAATAAAAACCAAGCCTACGTCTCAATTGTTTGCTTGAGTTGAACAAATTTCCGTTGAGATCCTAGATTGATCAACTAGGGTAGCAACTTAAGCCTTTATTTCTCCAAGGTTCATAAAATCACAAGGTTGCTCATCACAATTAGCCTTTATTTCTTTCTCTAGAGCATTCACATGCTTGAATCCCAAAGAAAAGATTAGCTCATGCTTAAAGAAAGAAAGAAAAAAGATTGAAATAACATAAACTTCATAATGAACTTAAAAGAAAGAACTAAAAGTTGCTGTAAATAAATTACAAAAATTAAATAATAACCCAGCAACTGAACCAAAATTAAAGTCTAATAGATAAAACTTGCAAGAATGAAGTGCCAACAAACTAGCAATATAAAATTGAAATTAAGTTTTGAAATGAAGGAAAAGCAATACATAAAATTAACAAAAGAAAAATGCAGCAACTAGATTGAATAAAATTGAAATCAATACTAAAATAAATATACGAAATACAGTGCAATCAAACACTCTTCTAGCCCCTTTCATCAATTGAACTTGATCCTAATTCTTTTAAAGGAAATCGGGTCTTTACAATATGTGATTTTCGTCTAGATTGGACTGATTATCGGGGCTTGAAGGTGCTGGAAACAAGAAGAAAAACAGCAGAAAAAGAAAAGAAAAACAGCAACTTCGTTGGAACGGACTCCCCTTGTTTTGACTTTTTTGTCCCCTTTTATAGGCCTCCATAAGCTAGTGCTTTTGTCAACTTTAGTGTATGGAAAGACCAATTGTAACGACCGGTTTATTTAGAAACAGTAATTTTGAATTATGGAAATCAAGTTGGATAAAATTTCTTAAGTATATTGATTTTAGAGTGAAATTGAATTTTTGGAAGGTTAGGAGGGCAAAAATGGAAAGAAATAATGGTCAAAAAGGGTATTATGGACTTTTAGAGAAGATATTTTTGATTTTTTTTAATATAATATTATTTTATTATTTTATTATTATTTTAATTATTTATTATTATTATTATTATTTTTATTATTTTTATTATTTTTATTTTTATTTTTCTTTCTTCTTCTTCCCCGAGACTTCCCCCCCCCACCGAATTCTCTCTCTCTCTTCCTCTTCCTGCCGTTCTCCTTCCCTCTCCGACAGCTCTCCCTCTCCATCCTCCTCCTTCTTCCGTCAGTCGCGAGCTTCTCGCCGGAGTCGATTCTCGCCGCCGGCCATCTCCCTCAACCGAACGCCGACAGCACGAACCTCGCGGCACGACCGCCGCCCACCGCTGCGCGCCGCTGCTCGCGAACTCTCGCGCTTCACCGAAATTCCAGCCATCAGTCGGTCGAAGAGTTCGCCGGCTGCTTCTTCTTCTTCCTCGTCTTCTGCAAGTTCCGCCGGACGAAATCATCCGCGTTAGCCTCGCCGGATTCGTTCAGTACTGAGCAGCGCCGATCGCCGCAAAGCTCGCCGGATTTACAGCCTGCACGCCTCGAAACTCACCGGAAAACACCATATCTGTCCAGATCCGCGAGTCTCGCACGAAAACGAGGCTTCACGCGCTCTCACGCGCCAATCGGAAACTCCACGCGCCGGCCACGCGCCGCCGCCGTGAAGCCCACGCGCCGCCGCTCGCCGGAGTTGGGTAAATATTGCCAATTGGTCCGTTTCGTCGAGTTATTAATGATGGAATGTGTTTTAGCGTAATTCGGATGGTTTAAGACACGTTTAGAACACTTTTTAGGTGAATTGTCGAGGACCTAGGATCGTACTTGGAGTGGGAACTCGAGAAGCTCATTTCTAGTGAAGAAAGAGTATTTTAGTAAGTAAAGTTTTAAGGTAAGGGATCTCACAACGAAAGAAGTTTTCAAAACCTTGAGCTAGCTCTATGTTTACTTTGAAAGTATATGTTTTTCATGTTAAGTATTTAAGAAAGAAAGTGTATTATATGTATGTCTTTGAAATGCGATTGCTATGACTTATGCATTCATAACTATGTTCTAAAACGAATGGGACCTCATGCATGTGTTGTGTGCTCATGAAAAGATTTATATAGGCTGTGACGATAATTCTCCCAAAAGTTTTATGTGGGTTTTGAGGGAACCCGAGTCTTCGGACTCTATATGCTCCCGGGGTTCGAGAGTGCCCCCACGACTGTAGCCGACGGGCTTGAGTCTTCGGACTCCACGATGGTAGCCTTCGGGCTGAGTCTTCGGACTCCATGATATATGTTAGCTTTCGAGCTTAACTCTCAGAGGTAGGGAGGACTCTATTCGATGGAAAAACTATGTCTTCGGACTATTCAGAGGCCCTCGGGAGAATTTAATCGTTCACAAGAGCCGCGAGGAAAAGTACATGGTTTATAAAAGGAATTTTAGGTCCCCTACTAAAGCGATGGTTTACGATGGTTTTATGATTTAAAATGACATGTTGCATGTGATTGAAACTCTTATTTTAAAACTATGATGGACTTACTGAGTATTATTCGTTAATACTCACCCTTTTCCTTTTTAAAATGTTTTCAGGTAAGGCTAAGATCGGCCCTAGCGCGTGACCGGAGATCAGCTACTCGAGTCATGGGAGCCGACCGATCGCTATTCCGCTTCTTTTATGTTTCTAGATGTATATAGAACTCATGTTAAGTTTTTAAATGTTTAGGAGAATGTTTCAAAATCTTTTAAACCTTTCTTTGTAAATCGTGCACGTGTATTTGGTTCCTGCTGTTTGAACCCTAGCATCATATTGAGAAGTTTGTTGGATGCTAGGAGGTTGTTTGAAAATCTTAGAAGTGTGTTTTTCTATGTCTTATCAGGTAAGGGTCAGATTTTTGGTTTTCGCGTAGTTACGTCGTTATGCTGCCGAAATTATTGGTAATATAGCGACGTGACTTAGTAATGACTCTTAGGTAGCGTGTTGAGCCTATAGGGTCGTTACAGTTGGTATCAGAGCACTAGGTTATAGGTTCTGTAGACTAGCTTACTTCGTAAGCATCAGGTATCCCATGACTAAGTAGTGATTTCCAGTCATCGCGCAGGTACGCCTCTGAAGTAAACTTTTAATTCGTTTGTTGAAAAGCATGTTATTTTTATGAAATGATTCATATGTGAAATGTATTTTTAAGTAAAGGAAAGTTGAAGAAAAGTTGAAAAGTGTGATCCCTTTTGATGTGAAGGTTAAACTTGATTGTGTTTGTTTGTTAAGTATGCCGCCTAGAAGGAGAGGTAGAGGACGGGGTAGAGGACGTGGTGCTGGTAGAACACATGACTTACCTCCTGAGATGCCAGTGGAACAGGAGGTGAATTCTGGGGCAAATTCCCCTGTTGCTCAGGATCAACCTGATCCAGTTATGGAGCCTGCAAATCCTACGGTTGCGTCGTTGATGTTAGAGGCGATGCAGAACTTAGTACAAGCGACTGTGACAACCCAGTTAGCGCAGATGGGTCAAGTTTCTACGCCAGCTTCACTACAAGCCCGTCACTTGAAAGACTTTAGAAAGTATGATCCAAGGGCGTTTGACGGATCCTCTGGGGATCCTACAGTGGCGGAGTTATGGTTGTTCTCTATGGAGAACATTTTTCAGTTGATGAGTTGCCCGGATGAATATAAGGTTTCTTGCGCCACATTTATGCTGAGGGATGATGCGTACCTATGGTGGGAATCTGTTCAGAGGACCATAGGTACAGGAGGAGGAGTAATGACGTGGCCAATATTCAGAGAGGCTTTCTGGAATAAATATTATCCTGCGACTGCACGATACAAGAAACAAGAAGAATTTTTACAACTTAAACAGAATCGACGTCCAGTAGACGTCTACGAGAGGGAATTCACAAGGTTATCTCGTTTTGCTCCCGAGCTGGTAGATACTGAGGCCAAGAAAACGGAGCGTTTTGTAATGGGTTTGGATCCTCAGGTTAAAGGCGTGGTGCAGGCTGTAGCACTTCACGACTATGCTGCTGCGGTAAGGACAGCAGAGTTTATTGTTGCAGGCCAACAGAGTGAGATTCCTATGGTCCAAAACCCGAGTCAGTCATCCTCTGATCACAAGAGGAGATGGAGTCAGGCGAACTCGAATCCCCAGCGTTCTCAACAGTCTTCACAGTCGTCTATGAGGTCACAGGCCGCTTTTAGTCAGAGGCAGCAAGTGAATAGGTCGGGACTTAATATTGGGGAGAAACCTCGTTGTAATGAATGTGGAAAGTTTCATTGGGGTCAGTGCCTGATGCGGTCTGGGTTGTGTTTTCGATGTAAGAAGGAGGGACACAGAGCTGAAAATTGTCCTACCCTCCCAGACAGGAGAGGTCAGTCTTCGGGTTCAGGTGGAGTAGGACTTAATAGGCCCGCACTGTAGCAAGGGAGAGTTTTTGCTAGTACCAGCAGGGAGGCTGGTAACTCAGATGCTGCAGTTACAGGTACGCTTCCCGTTTTGGGATATTTTGCGATTGTGTTATTTGATTCAGGTTCTACATATTCCTTTATTTTTGCGTCTTTTGTGAGACAAGCTGAGTTAGAACTTGAGTCATTACCCTCTGCTTTATCTGTTGCTACTCCGATGGGGTTGAGTCTATTAGTTACTGAGGGGATTAAGAATGGTAAGATGATAGTTTCCGACTATGAGATGGATGTGAATTTGATAGTCCTAGAGATGGAAGGATTCGATGTTATTCTAGGCATGGATTGGCTGGTTTTGAACCATGCTAATATTGATTGTTTCCATAAAGAAGTGGTGATCACGCCCCCAAAACAGGCCAGTTATAAGTTTAAGGGGATTAGAACTGAATTAATCCGAGAGTGGATTGGTGGGGAATGAGGAACCCCAAATGAGGGAGATATGAAGGAATGGAAAATAAGAATAAAAGAGAATATGATTGATGATTCGTGAGGTCATTTGAGACTTTGGAAAGGATTAGCCCCGTACTCGTGGTTTAACTTGTTCACCTTTCTCTCTATAGTCATGATGTGCTTTATGTTCCTCTCGTTGAGGAAATGTGTTGCTCGGTGATGGAAAAGAGACTTAATGGATTTGGTAAAGGAAGAGAAAGATGATATAGAAAAGATATGTTTGTCTCAAGAAATAAAAAGGAAACGGTTATGTTGAGGTGCCTAATACTCAAGTATGGTGTGCTTTGAGGATAGAAATCCTTAAATGTGGTGAAAGAAATTTGGTTAGTATTTGAAACTCAGAACTTCGTAAGCTTTGGCTGAAGGTGAGAACTTGAGACTTTGGTTATGGAGCCTAGCTTAACATGTGAGATCTTACTCCTAAGGTAAGAGTTTAAACTTGTGAAACTCAAGAATTGGAAGAGAATTTCTTTAAGACTTTGTTTTAGGCTTGCAAAGGAAATGAAGAGAGCAACTTTCTAGTTGAAAATGGTTATTGGCCTATGTTGCTAAATAGTTGGAAAGGGAAACAAAAGGAGTGGTTCGAATATATGTGACTTCAGTGGATGAATTTGGCAAGGCAATAGTGGAAGTCTGGATCAGATAGAATTGAATTTGGAGGCTGAGGCCGTGTGAGGTGAAACCCAGAAAGCGATTCAAATGATGGTGACAATGCGGATAAACTTGCAAGCTGGAGTTCAGGTTTGGATGAGAATAGAGTTTGGAGTAGTGGTGGTTGTGTAAGGTCCTAGAACCGAGGAAGTGAATGGAATAGTCAACGACGGAGTTGGAAATCGAGCAATGATGATGGTGATAAGTTGAGTGTTCAGGAATCAGGTTGGAAGGCGACATCAAGAGAAATGAGCACAATAATTGGAAAGTACAAAGTCGCCCTTGAGGCGTGAATCAAAACTATGGGTGGAATGGAGGAACTGAGAATCAAACAGCAAATAAGGATGAAAATGCAGGTGCTAGTAATGTTACAAGTTGGGGTAAAAGTAGCCCTGCAAATAGAGAAAAGTTGTCATTTGATTGGAAGCAATGATCGATGGTAATGTCTCAGTTCGAATATGAGATCTAGTTTCAGAAGATAGAATTTCCTAAGACTCGTGGTACCAAGGGATCGGTTTTAGTGGTTCCAGCAAGGACAAAATTAGCAACCAAATGACTTTGTGTAGTTGCAGTTAGAAAGGTGCATGGTTTGCTTGGGTTTATGGGTTACTTCCTATGTTAGAACCTCTCCAGTGTAGTAATGTCTTAAACTTAATTGACTCAATGGTGTAGTTGTTTATTTGGAATGAGGCTTATGAAGTGAGATTTCAGGAACTCAAGCAAAGGTGGATTTTGGGTGCTAGTGAGGAGCTGGAGAGTTGTTGCCCATGGTAATACTCTTGGAAAAGTGTTTAGTTGAGCTTTAAGTGTAGCTGGGTAAGGTGATTGTTTGCATCAAGATTGGTTGAAAGGTTTACGAATGCAACTACTCGACCTATGGTTTGGTAGGGATAGCTAAGGACTTTGCTTTGAAAGATTGCAAGGCACTATGGGTGTCAGAAGAAGGTTTGAAACCTTTCGAAACCTTATGAGCTTAAAATATAGTTTATCCAGGAGTTGAGCATGTGGCAGCTTAAATCGTTTGAGTCCTTAAGAGTATGTGATGATAAGTTATGCTGCCACAAGATGGAAAAGGGGAATGGAGTTCGAAGATGGTGGTTTAGTATTCTTAAGAGTAGCATGATGAAAGGAGCTTTGAGGTTAGAACAAAAAGAAAGATGGCTAAAGTTTGGTTGGGTCGTTTGAGAGGCGAACATGTATTCAAAGTTTTGTAAGACTAGCCACTTTCGAGGACGAAAGTTCTTTTAAGGTGGGTAGAATGTAACGACCGGTTTATTTAGAAACAGTAATTTTGAATTATGGAAATCAAGTTGGATAAAATTTCTTAAGTATATTGATTTTAGAGTGAAATTGAATTTTTGGAAGGTTAGGAGGGCAAAAATGGAAAGAAATAATGGTCAAAAAGGGTATTATGGACTTTTAGAGAAGATATTTTTGATTTTTTTAATATAATATTATTTTATTATTTTATTATTATTTTAATTATTTATTATTATTATTATTATTTTTATTATTTTTATTATTTTTATTTTTATTTTTCTTTCTTCTTCTTCCCCGAGACTTCCCCCCCCCCACCGAATTCTCTCTCTCTCTTCCTCTTCCCGCCGTTCTCCTTCCCTCTCCGACAGCTCTCCCTCTCCATCCTCCTCCTTCTTCCGTCAGTCGCGAGCTTCTCGCCGGAGTCGATTCTCGCCGCCGGCCATCTCCCTCAACCGAACGCCGACAGCACGAACCTCGCGGCACGACCGCCGCCCACCGCTGCGCGCCGCTGCTCGCGAACTCTCGCGCTTCACCGAAATTCCAGCCATCAGTCGGTCGAAGAGTTCGCCGGCTGCTTCTTCTTCTTCCTCGTCTTCTGCAAGTTCCGCCGGACGAAATCATCCGCGTTAGCCTCGCCGGATTCGTTCAGTACTGAGCAGCGCCGATCGCCGCAAAGCTCGCCGGATTTACAGCCTGCACGCCTCGAAACTCACCGGAAAACACCATATCTGTCCAGATCCGCGAGTCTCGCACGAAAACGAGGCTTCACGCGCTCTCACGCGCCAATCGGAAACTCCACGCGCCGGCCACGCGCCGCCGCTCGCCGGAGTTGGGTAAATATTGCCAATTGGTCCGTTTCGTCGAGTTATTAATGATGGAATGTGTTTTAGCGTAATTCGGATGGTTTAAGACACGTTTAGAACACTTTTTAGGTGAATTGTCGAGGACCTAGGATCGTACTTGGAGTGGGAACTCGAGAAGCTCATTTCTAGTGAAGAAAGAGTATTTTAGTAAGTAAAGTTTTAAGGTAAGGGATCTCACAACGAAAGAAGTTTTCAAAACCTTGAGCTAGCTCTATGTTTACTTTGAAAGTATATGTTTTTCATGTTAAGTATTTAAGAAAGAAAGTGTATTATATGTATGTCTTTGAAATGCGATTGCTATGACTTATGCATTCATAACTATGTTCTAAAACGAATGGGACCTCATGCATGTGTTGTGTGCTCATGAAAAGATTTATATAGGCTGTGACGATAATTCTCCCAAAAGTTTTATGTGGGTTTTGAGGGAACCCGAGTCTTCGGACTCTATATGCTCCCGGGGTTCGAGAGTGCCCCCACGACTGTAGCCGACGGGCTTGAGTCTTCGGACTCCACGATGGTAGCCTTCGGGCTGAGTCTTCGGACTCCATGATATATGTTAGCTTTCGAGCTTAACTCTCAGAGGTAGGGAGGACTCTATTCGATGGAAAAACTATGTCTTCGGACTATTCAGAGGCCCTCGGGAGAATTTAATCGTTCACAAGAGCCGCGAGGAAAAGTACATGGTTTATAAAAGGAATTTTAGGTCCCCTACTAAAGCGATGGTTTACGATGGTTTTATGATTTAAAATGACATGTTGCACGTGATTGAAACTCTTATTTTAAATCTATGATGGACTTACTGAGTATTATTCGTTAATACTCACCCTTTTTCTTTTTAAAATGTTTTCAGGTAAGGCTAAGATCGGCCCTAGCGCGTGACCGGAGATCAGCTACTCGAGTCATGGGAGCCGACCGATCGCTATTCCGCTTCTTTTATGTTTCTAGATGTATATAGAACTCATGTTAAGTTTTTAAATGTTTAGGAGAATGTTTCAAAATCTTTTAAACCTTTCTTTGTAAATCGTGCACGTGTATTTGGTTCCTGCTGTTTGAACCCTAGCATCATATTGAGAAGTTTGTTGGATGCTAGGAGGTTGTTTGAAAATCTTAGAAGTGTGTTTTTCTATGTCTTATCAGGTAAGGGTCAGATTTTTGGTTTTCGCGTAGTTACGTCGTTATGCTGCCGAAATTATTGGTAATATAGCGACGTGACTTAGTAATGACTCTTAGGTAGCGTGTTGAGCCTATAGGGTCGTTACACCAATGCCATTATTGCCGAGAATTAGGGATAATATTTTGAGAATATCTTCTAAATCGTTCAAAATATGAAATTCTTGTTTCTTCTGCATCTGCCCAAAAATGCAATTGCATTTTCCATTATGGATTGCAATTGCAATTTTGCCCTATTCAAAATTCAAATCAGTGAAGAAATGAAATTGCATTTTCTATTCTTGATTGCAATTGCAATTCTGCACTGTTCAAAATCCAGCACAAAAATCACCGAATCAATATTTATCTATCTCTTTTTCACATTCTTTTCCTCTTCTTCATTATTTCAACAAGTTTCATGAATATTTCTAATAAAACCACATTTGCTCGCTCTTTACACATTAAAATACACAAAATAACAAGAATACCTTAAGTATAAGGGTCAAATAATCATCACAAATGAGAATTATCACACCCCCCAACTTGAGTTATTGCTTGTCCTCAAGCAGTCACAATAAAAAACAATAAGCAAACAATTTACAAAATGCTTTCCAAATGGTGTTTTGAAAAAATGTTGCCTTTCAGGAGAGGTCTCAACTTAGTATTTTACACAACTCTGAGATTTTCTCACATAAAACTTTTACTTTTCTTTTTCAAGATAAGACATTCTTATGCAAACCCACCTATTATGCTTATACTACCTACGTCATAGTCATAGAGTCTAGGGTGATCTTTTTTGTTCAACAAGCCAAGCATATTTCTTTCCCCCCCAAACTTATTCAAAGTTGTTGTTATGCCTCATTTTCTTCTTTTTTATCTTTTTTTTTTAAGAGAGAGTCTCACTGTCACTTGTACCGTCATTCCAACTTACTAACATTTTGTAGTGAAAGTAACTAACCACGAGCACAAGTCACTGCTAAGAATGTTTTCACATACTCACTTTCTAAGTTAACATTTCATGCAAAGAAAATCATAGGTGTCATGACTGTCCTTGGTTACTCAGTTAACTTTTAGAAGGAGGAGTATCCTTTTTTTTTTTTATAGGTCCTAGTAGTAGTATAATAAATGATACAAACATATTTCAACAAAACTTTAAGCACAAAACTCATCCCCCCAAAACTTAAATGGGTCAATGTCCCCATTGACTAAGAACTAAAAAGAACAAGGGTTTGGGGTACATATTTAGGTCACAAAACATGTTAAGCATCGAAGCTAAACTCTTCTATGTGCATTAGATGGGATAAACACAAGGGGAGTTTGGGTTCAAATGTTTTATAGAGAAAAATAATTTATCAATTTTTATGATTTTGAAAACTTAAAGCTGTGTGTAAAAGCACTGGAAAGTTGAGAAAGCTTTAGGTATTATCATCAAGTGCTTTTTAACAAAACACCAAGGAAAACAATTTGCAAACTTGTTTTTGAAACATGATTTTTATGGCATGTTTGTGCGAGGTGTAGACTTTTTTTTTTCTTTCTGGAAAGTGTTCTCAAAAGTAAAAATAAACACAAACAAACAAACAACAAACACAACAAGCAAGACTAGGAAAGCAATAAATCCTAACCTAACATAACAAAACAAATAAATTTAATCTAATCAAAAGCAAGTAAAGATATGGTTGAAGAAAGAATTTTTCCTAGGCCTCAGAAGCGATGTCCTCACGAAGAAAGTCTTGCTTCTCATTAAGGAAGGTGGAAGGGAAGTCATGAAATGTAGGCGCTTTTCCTTTGGATAGTGTTGAAAGACATGAACATATGCCCAATAAATCTCATTCTGCTCCTTTATGTGGGCAAACTCAGCTTTGAATTGTGGATAGGAGGAGTTAGATGAGTTGTATGCAGTTTGTGATGGAGATGCAACTACAGTTTCCTATGAGACGTCGGTGGCCTTTCTTCAACTATTGATGGTGGTGGTGAGGATTAGTAAAATTTGAATTTTTTTCTTTTGACTCTAATGTTGTGGCTGCAAACTTGGCCACAACTTCCTCTTCTCTTTTCTTACTATCTCTTTTCCTGAAACTTACAAGTAAATCATCAAAAAGTTCATGCACTTTAAGTAAATAAGAAAGATTTTTAATGAATTACAAATTAAAAGTTTGATCAATTCAACTCCCAAGTGAGTCTCCAAGCAGAGGTGTTCCCTAACGGTCAATTTAAGTACCTCAACCTAAAGCCTCGTAATTAATAATTTATTTAATAATGAATAATAATTTTGATTATTTTATTTGCAATATAATATTATCTATTATATGAAAAATCCAAGGTTATTAGTGTAATCTTGAACAGTATGTGGTTGACATACGAGAGGATCATGTTCAAGAAATAGCCTAAAGGGTCATAGTATATGGATAAGGTTGGGTGCCTTATCCTGGTAACGCTATTTATACAGCCTACTTTGTAATAGTTACAAATGATTTGATTCAAATCATTCATATGGAGACATGTGAGTGAGGGTATCTTATACAATGAGTTTGTATAAGACTGGACCACGAAATATTTAATTTCTCTTTATAAATCCGTTAATTGAGAAGATTAATATTTCATCAGGATGATCACATGCAACTCGATCTTAATTTTGAGTGAGTTATGAACTCCTGCCTATGAGGGCTTGTCCTTTGATTTGCATGGGTGAGAGTGGCTTTTGTAGCCGATTCAATATGCCTACCATTTTGGGGACTTGACCAAATAGGGAGCTGGGAACATAATCTCACAAGATGGAATTCACTTCTTACCATATAGGGTAAGTAGATGAGTAGTTCCCTTAAGTGCTGATTTCAGGACTTGAACAATGGGGCCCCACCCTCTCATTGGCCCGAGAGGGACTTAGTTTATAATTAGATTATAAACATATTATTCATTAGAGAATCAGTGGTACTTAAGGTGCAAGATGTAATTATAGGGGTAAAACGGACTTTTGTCCCAACTGTAATTATGAATAACTCGTGAATGATCGACTTGCATGTAATGATTATATCTATGGACACAATTTGTCCTACAGTGCATAAGAGTGCAACTCTAGGTCTATAGTAGAGTGACCTATAGTTAATGAATGAAAATTAATTAATTAAAGAGTTTATTTAATTAATTTTGTATCATTGGAACTTATAATCTGTAGGTCCATAAGGTCCCTTTGCTAGCTCAGAGTAACACTAAAAGATCAATTTAGTTGAAAGAAAAATTTGAAATGTTCAAATTAATATTTAATTTGAAGTGTTCAAGTTAATATTTAATATATTAGATATATTAAATATAAAAGAGGAAAATATATTTATTGTACTTGATACATTAAATATTAAAATAATTAATGTATGTTAGATACATTAAATAAAAGATATTTATTAAATTTGAATTGGATTCAAATTAGGAAATAAATGTTATAGGAGAATTTTAAACGGTTTGAATAAGATTCAAATTGGTTAGATAAATATATTTTAATATATTAGATATTAAAATATATTATTTAATTATTTTCCCTAGATCACTATAAATAGGACCCTAGGGGTGAGCCATTGAGTATTCTTCACAACACTTCTCCTTAATAGAGAGAATTAGATAATACTCTCTAGACCTCTTCCTCTCAATCCCTTGGGGATTTTCTTTCAAGAGGCTCCCACAAGCCTTGGTCATGTGTTCGAGTCATAGCCAAGAAGACTTTGTGGAAAAGATAAAGATCCGCCAGAATATTCTCCATAATATGATTTTCAAGGTATTTATTGCTTAACCTTTGTATTTTAGTTTAATTCTAAATAAATCAAAGACGATTCCTATGCCTTCTGCTGTGGGTTTAATTCGATTATTCCCTTCAATTGATATCAGAGTCTCTTTGAGTTTTATTTAGAATTAAAGTTTTGTGATGGTGGGTATTTTAATTTATCATATATTTGATATATTTGTGGTTTGGAAATTGATTGTTTAGGCTATTTGACATTAGATTTATTGGTTTGATTAGATCATTATAAAACCCATAAGGGTTAGAATTTCATGTATTTTACTTTAATGATTACCTTTGCTGCAATTTTCGATCACCTGCGTTGAAGAAGTCGACGACGAAAAGGTGCACGAAAAAAAAATGGAAAAATCGAAGTTAAACATATTCAGCTGAAGCTTTATATTATTATTAAACATTCCAATATTAGAAAACAATGTTTGGTTTAGTGGTGCATGAGGCTTCTTGTTATACTCAAGGTCACAAGGAAGATATTGAAGGCCACGATATGTCTTGGATTTAAATTATTTTCAATTTCTTAGGATATGCCGGTCAATTTTGCTATTTTTAATTTAATTATGCATGAAATGTATGTTTTAAATTATTTGATTGTTGCATAAAGTATGCCATTTAAATTTAAAATCCCACCATAGGTTAAGCATGATCATGCATCTTATCTTATTTTTTAATATAATTGTTATATTTGAAAATTTGGATTAGCTTGTTTCCTAATAGAATTAAGATTAATTTTTTTAATATAATTGTTATATTGGAAAATTTGATTAGGATGATTCCTAATAGAATTGAGATATTTTCTTAATATGCTTATATTTTCCATATCTTTGAATATAATTGTTATATTTGAAAATTAAATTATGATATTTTCTTTCATAAATGAAATCCATGTTTTCCTAATAGGATTAGGATCTATCCTAATGAGATTAGGATTTTCTTAAAATAAAGATATTTCAAATTCATGCTTTAAATAGTTTAAAATTTGAATTTAATATATCTTTATTTGTTAGAATTTAGGATAATCTTTTAATTTAGTTTTAAATGGTTTAAAACGGTAGAATTTCAAGATTATCCATAGTTTAAGTTTTGAATTTAATTTATCTTATATTTTTCTAATAGAATTAGAATAAAATTCTAGGATTATCTTTTAATTTAAAGGGTTTAAAATTATGGATTTTTAAGACTATCCAAGTGAATTATTTTTTTAATAAGATTAAAAATATTTATGTTCATTAATCTAATAATTAATAGTTAATTAAAGATTAATGAATTTGAAAATAAAAATTGACTATATGGGAACTCTGTCTATGGAAGGTTCTGTCTAGACTGAGGTATTTAAGCTGACCAAAAGGGAACACCTCTAACTGGGAACCGACCTGAGAGTTGAATTAGTCAAATTTATTTATTTTCACTAAGCATGCTCATAATGTTATTATTATTTTTTAAATAGTTTAAAAACTTAGCAATTCACATTAAAATCAATCTAATAACATAAGGGTTATGAAAGGTAGATTGAGGAACTTAGATAAATGAGATTAGCCTAATTTTTCTAAGTAATAGAAAACCTTATTTCAAAATACCTAGTGGGAGAAGGACACATGTCAAAAATCCAACGGTCTCTATTATTGATTCACAACGTGAGATTCATGTGGGGCCTCGTGGCGGCTTTTGGACCGTCCTCCCTACGGAAGGTGTTTGCATGGATCAATATCAAGGTGAATCTTTTAAGAAAGTATTATAGTAAGTGGGAGAAGGAAATGTGTCAACATATCATACGGTCTCCGTCATTAGTTTACATCGTGAGATTCATGCGAGGCCTCGTGGCGGCTTTTGGACCGTCCCCCTACGGAAGGTGTTTGCATGAGTCAATATCAGGGTGAACTCCTGAGAATGATAGAATTGTAGTTTTGTTTCCAATACTTGACCTACCTTACGCAGGTACTTGTTGGGATAAAACTATGGGATCTAAAATGATGGGTCACACTTACAAAGAGCTTATTAAGGTTGTTAATGATGTCCTTGACCAAACTAATGGTAACTAAATATTATAGGAATAAGAGTTATTATGGTATAATACTTGGTTGAGATTGTCTCAGTTTAGTGAAGGAATACTTGACCTACCCTACGACGACACTTGTTCTAACTCACTAAAGTACCATAACATTAGAAATGATTTATAGGGTTCATTTTTACAAAATGTTTGATTTCTATGCTAAAATTGAATGGATAATTGTTTGCATGATGTTAAATTATATATACATTTCAATATTATGTCAGTTTCTCTCATAATTTTTAATTTTATTACTAATAAGTCAAAATTGAGAAAATTTTATTACTTGGAAAAAGTAACATTAACACTATAATGGTGGTGTAAAATATTTATTTGTCTTTATTGAGAAATGTTCTCAAAACCTGTTGCTAATGCTATTCGAATTGTTGGTGAAGCACATGATTAATGAATCAAAAGTAAACGAGATAGCTTGTACGTATTCTCCTAGTTGACATGTTAGATGTCAAATTGAGAAGATAAAGAAAATGACAACAACATATGAGATGTTGAAAGTCACCATAAGCTAAATTTAGACAGTTGTCTAAATGATCTCAAAACTAAGTATTACAAAAATCCAAGTAAAGAAACCAAATGATTGAAGCTATATAAAAGGAAATAGTTCCTAAATTAGCTAGGACAGTCATAATAAGAGGAATTTTTGAAATACCTCTAGGTAGAAAAATATAAATGAAAGTAAATTTGATTTACTAGATTTTTGGTGGAATATAAATAATGTCACCTAGATAGTCGATATAAGATCTACTATCAAGATTTATTCTTCATTACATTTAATATGTAATTCTTGGAAAATACTTAACATGTAGAATAGTTTCTACAAGTTAGCACCAGGAAGCCTATCTCAGTTAGTGTAGTGGGAGACATTAAGATGTCATTAAATAAAAATTGTTACATAATGCTGATTATGGTGTTTTTAGTAACCATAAGAGAAATTCAATTTCTCAAACTTTATTATAAAAATGTTCATATAGTATGAATTACTTTGAAGTATGAAAGTTTATATTTTCAAAATTGTTTGAAAATACATTCAGCTGAAAATAAGAACAATTTGTATATGTTAAAAATGTTGGCATATACTATACTACACTTAAGCTTTGTAAACCGAATTCAACACTTAAGCTTTGTAAACAGAATTCAACACCTATTCGACCTTCTATGAAGTATCTTTAGGAGGTTAAGTGATTAAACCAATATTTCTATGGCTAATACGAACTTGGTTAAATAAAAACACAATCCTATTGGTTTTAAAGGTTTTGCCCTATGTCTAGGGTCAAAATTATGGTCTTATTTCTAAGCTCCTTGATAATCCCATGAAATGGGAGTAAATTATCACAAATTTCGGTCTTAGACCTCACTAAAACTCGAATTCCATTGTAAGTTTTAGGCTTTTATGTGGTTGCTTTATTAAGGAAGTGATAAGGATCACTATTCAACCTCCATTTGATGTGCTAAAAACTATTATGAGAGACGAATGATCACTTGGAGCTTTAGAGGTCAATGTGTGCAAGATCGAAGTTACCATGGAGTTTCCATGAATAACATTTGAGTTGTCAAAATGATTTCCAAACTCAAATGTTATTCATGGAAACTCCATGGTAACTTCAATCTTGCACACATTGACCTCTAAAGCTCCAAATGATCATTCGTCCCTCATAATAGTTTTTAGCACATCAAATGGAGGTTGAATAGTGATCCTTATCAGGAAGGGTGTGTTTTGAAAAATTATTCATTATTCCTTTGCTCTTAGTGAATTTTCTCTCATTTGGTCAGGTTTATCTCAGGTATGTGGACTAATTTTATGGGCTGGAAGCTGAAATGTGATTACCAATGCTACAGCATCGTAAGCCACATCGAGACGCAGAAGTGTACGAAATTTTACAGCTTACATCAACATGGGAGTCATCATTCATTAAAAATAGACTAGTAACCTGTTGCCACGTAGAAGGGGAGAGCTAAGTCAGCCCTTTTAGGAAAAAGAAAAAAGGAGCCTTCGGGGAATGGAGGAGAGGCCGAAAAAGGAAAGAATACCTAGAAAATAGAAGGAAGAAGAGGAGGAGCTGCGATTTTTGGAGCTGATTTCCAGAAGAAGAAGAAGCTTCACCATCTTCTAGTCTTTCTTCCTGATTCTCTTTCTAGTTTTACCTTCTAGTTGTTGATTCTTGTATTGCCCTAAGTTTTTCTTAAGCTTTTAGCTAGGTTAGTATACTTTTGTAGCCATTTTGGGTATAACTCTTAGATTAATCCCATTATGTTGTTGTTTTCTGAATTCTTAAGGTTTATTTTCAGTTTTAAAGTTATGAGCTAAGTGTTTTAGGGTTGAAATTTAAGGATTATGTGGTCGTTTGAACTCTATTGACTCAATGCATTTTTTATGAAGTTATACTTTCATTTGTGGTGTTTATTGCAAGTCCTTATTTGAGTTTGATCACCTTGGGTAAGGCACAGACTAGTTCTTAATACTGAAAGGGTTAGGAATGAGTGGATTGACACAAATACAGCAAGTGATTTCTCTTAAGGGGTATAAATTGTAGGGTGTAGAATTATTTTCTAAACTTGTGAATTTGGGGAATTTGGGTCTTATTACTATTCTTTAGCATTGAGTTTTCATAGACATATGCTTAACTCAGTGTTGAAGATAAGAAAATCGAGTTCAAGATGTTTTTGGATCAGTTGTAGGTGAAAATTCTCTTCTATATAACATTGTGGTGTCTAATGCTATAGCATTGTTAACCTCAATTGGGCAAAAACAGCTACTGCCTTCTTAAATTCCAGCCCCCTATTTTCATCATTTTAGTATGTGTTTAGCCTTTCTAATCTTTGTTTAAAGTTATACTTTGCCTTTCTAAGTCTCTCTTAGTTTAGTAGTTGCCTTTGTGCTTGTTTTTAGTTAATTTGCAGATTTAATTGCGTTAAAAAACTTAGTTGTGCATTGACAAGTTTATGCTTAATTTCAACAAATTTGCTTACATTAGTCCTTGTGGGATCAACCTTGTTTATCATTTACTACCTACGATTGCATATGCTTGCATAGTGAGTTTTTGCACAACACTCCTTTCCTAAATTACTTTTAAGAAAACCCAATTTTATCTAACATTTTCAATATTAGACTCAATCGTTGTATGCGAAGCTAGGTGATCAAACTAGACTCATAGTGAAAATTATAATCAATAAAAGTAACCAATGCTATAAGGTTAAGCAAGGTTGCTCTTACATATTAGGCCTTAATTCCTTTTTCTAGAGCATTCACATGCTTGGATCCAAAAGAAAAGATTAGCTCATGTTTAAAAAAAGAAAAAGGATTGAAATAATATAAAATTCATAATGAACTTAAAGGAAAGAACTACAAGTTGTAAATAAATTACAAAAATTAAATAATAACCCAACAACTGAACCAAGATTAAAGTCTAATAGATAAAACTTGCAATAATGAAGTTCCCACAAACTAGCAATATAAAACTGAAATTAAGTTTTGGAATGAAGGAAAAGCAATATAGAAAATTAACAAAAGAAAAATACAGCAACTAGATTGAACAAAACTTGAAGAACAAAACTGAAATTAATACTAAAAGAAATATACGAAATACAATGCAGTAAAACACTCTTCTCTCCCCTTTCATCAATCGAACTCGATCCCACTTCTTTCAAAGGGAATCGAGTCTTTACAATCTGAAATTTTCATATAGATTGGACTGATTATCGGGGCTTGAAGGTGCTGGAAACAAGAAGAAAAATAGTAGAAAAAGAAAAGAAAAATAGTAGTTTTGTTGGAGCGGACTCCCCTTGTTTCGACTTCTTTGTCCCCTTTTATACGCCTCCATAAGCTAGTGTTTCTGTCAACTTTAGTGTATGTAAGGATTCATGTCATTAATGCCGAGAATCAGGGAGAATATTTTCAAAATCTTTCAAAATCTGAAATTTCCATTTTTTCTAAGTCTGCCTAGAAATGCAATTACATTTTCCATTCTGGATTGCAATTGCAATTTTGCCCTATTCAAAACCAGATTTGCGAAGAAATGCAATTGCATTTTCCATTATGGATTGCAATTGTAATTCTGCACTATTCAAAATCCTGCAAAAAAATCACAAAATAATCACTTTTCTATCTCTTTTCACATTCTTTTTCTCTTCATTATTTCAACAAGCTTCATGATTATTTCTAATAAAAACACCTTTTACTCGCTCTTTCCCCAATAAAATACACAAAATAGCAAAAATACTTAAGTATAAGGATCAAATAATCCTCACAAATATGAATTATCACAAATATTAGTGGTTCAATTTCCACTCTGCAATGGTTGGAATTAGAAAAAAAAAAATTCAAATTTGCTCTATAGGTGTTCTTATTTTGTATCCATGTAAGTTTTTTTTTTCTCTTTTTTCTGTTTATGATCTGTGTAAGTTATTTAAGAATAATAAAAAAAATAAAACACTAGATTTTTTTTGGAATCTAGTATCTGATTATAGTGGCACTCACATATAACATATTAATTACATAATGAAATGATTCATTCAACTATTGACACTTGTGCAGCTAAAACATAGTATTAAGCTTTAATCTATACATATTTCCTCAAAAAAAGGAAAAGAGAAAAAGAAAAATTCTTCAATCTACGTGCTATAATGAAAGGCTTGGTGTACTACTGAATGAATGAACGTTTCACTCTGCAACGGAAACATTGAATCGTCTTTAATTTTATTTAAAATTAAACTAAAAAATAAGATTACGTAAACTTACATGGAGTAATTATGAAGATATTTCTGGCATATATTTATCTCCTCTACAAAGTCTTCCTAGCATTGACTCTTCCTAGCATTGACTCGAACACATGACCAAAGCTTGTGGAAGGCTCTTGAAAGAAAATCTACAATGGATTGAAGAGGAGGAGGTCTAGAGAGAATTCTCTAATTTTCTGGATGTATGTGTTGTGTCGAATGACTCAACCCAAGGGTCCTATTTATAGAGATCAAGGAAAAATCTTTGCTATTATTAAAATAGTATATTTTAATATCTAATATATTAAAATATATCTTATACTGATTTGAATCTCATTAAAATCTCCTACAATATTTATTTATTTAAATCTTATTCAAAATTTAAAAATATCTTTTATTTAATGTATCTAATATACATTAATTATTTTAATATTTAATGTATCAAATATAATAAATATATTTTCCTCTTTTATATTTAATATATATAATATATTAAATATTAATTTGAACATTTCAAATTTTAATATTTAATGTATCAAATACAATAAATATATTTTTTTTCTTTTATATTTAATATATCTAATATATTAAATATTAATTTGAATATTTCAAATTTTTCTTTCAACTAAATTGATCTTTTAGTGTTACTATGAGCTAGTAAGTGAACCTTATGGACCTACATATTATAAGCTCTAATGATACAAAATTAATTAATTAAACTCTTTAATTAATTAATTTTCATTCATTAACTATATGTCACTCCACTATAGACCTAGAGTTGCAATCTTATGCACTATAGGACAAGTTGTGTCCATGATATAATCACTACATGCAAGTTCGATCATTCACGAGTTGTTTGTAATTACAATTGGGTCAAAATTCCGTTTTACTCTTGTAATTATATCTTGCACCTTAAGTACCATTGATTCTCTAATGAACAATCTGTTTATAATCTAATTATAAACTAAGTCTCTCTCTGGCAAGTGAGAGGGTGAGGCCCCATTGTTCAAGTCCCGAAATCAGCACTTAAAAGAACTACTCATCTACTTACCCTATATGGGAAAGAGTGAATTTCATCTTGTGAGATTATGTTCCCAACTCCCTATTTGGTCAAGTCTAAAAAATGGTAGGCATATTGAATAGGCTACAAAAGTCACTCTCACCCATGCAAATCAAAAGACAAGCCCTCATAGGTAGGAGTTTATAACTCACTCAAAATTAAGATCGAGTCGCATATGATCATCCTGATGAAATATTAATCTTCTCAATTAATGGATTTTTAAAGAGAGATTAAATATTTCGTAGTCCAGTCTTACACAAACTCATTGTATAAGATACTCCTACTCACATGTCTCTACATGAACGATTTGGATCAAATCATTTGTAATTATTACAAAGTAGGTTGTATCGATAGTGTTACCAGGATAAGACACATAATCTTATCCATATACTATGACCCTTTAGATTATTTCTTGAACATGATCCTCCCGTATGTCAACCACATATAGTTCAAGATTACACTAATAACTTTGGATTTTTCATATAATGGATAATATTATATTATAAATAAAATAATCAAAATTATTATTAATTATTAAATAAATCATTAATTATGAGAGTTTAGGATATAAATCCCAACAACTACGTACTCCATCATCCACACATGTTATAATGATTGATCCAAACTATATAATGTATACAAATAGGGACTGGATGCTCGTTTGGAGCCTCACATTATGAATTATATATATATTTATAGGGTGTTTCAACAAGCTACAAAATAGTTGCTTCACGAGGGACCTTTTGCACTTTGGAGGTCCATGGTTCAAATCCTGAAAAGCATCTGCCTTTGATTTTAATTTTGCATATATATATGTACAAATATATATATATAAAAAAAGCAAATAATTTTGTAATTAATATTACTAATCTAAATATTATATATCGAAACATTTAAATTTCTATTTATATGAAAGTTTAATTAAATGTTTAGTTGCTCAATTTTAAAATTTGTGTCTAATAAGTCTTAAATTAAATTTTGTATCTAATAAATCTTAGATATATATATATATAATTAAATGTTCTATTAGATATAAAATTTAATTTTGTATCTCATGAATCTTAAATTTTCAATTTTGTGACTAATAAATACATTATAAAAATGTCGAATAGGTTGAGAACTTCTTAAACACAAGAGTAAATTTAATGTCTAATAAAACATTTAATTTTTAAAAATTTTGAATATGTCATAAACCCATTGAATACAAAATTGAAACTTCAAATATCTATTAGACACAAAATTAAAAATTCAAAGACATATTAGACACTTTTAAAAGTTCAGTAACTATATAGACCCAAATCTAAAAGTTCCACAACTAAACTTGTTACTTAACTTAATATATTTAAATTTAAAAAATAATTAAAAAAAAAACTTAAGATGAACTTGTGCCCTCCTCCCGACATAATGTTCTGGATCCGTCACTATATACAAATATCGTTTTTTAATTGCCTTTTAGCCCTTGTCTAACTTTTATACCAATTGTCATTGTGTCTCTGTACTTAAGTTTACTACTTGTCAAAGAAACTTAAGAAATTTTTTAATATATATTTTTATTAGAAGTGACTATCCACGATGTTTATATATATACATATATAACATTACAAATGTAAAAGAAAATAGTCAAACCCACAACTCATAAGAGGAAACTCTAATACCTGAGTCGACTATTCTAATATAGTATTACTTTTGTAATTACATAATCTTGTTGGCGAACAAGACAATTTCTCTCATCATTATCTATTTATTTTTAAAATTAGTCGTATAATCTATATCTATACTATATTAAAAAGTGAGGATGTTGAAAAAACTTTTTTGGACACGTTTGTCCCTTCTTTAATTTACTAATTTACAAAATATGTCATTATTGACTAATTATAAATAGTAAATTAATTAATTGATAACTAATTAATTAATTATTAATTATTAATTATTAATAATAAATGTATAGAATTTAAAAGGTTGGAATGTAAAAAAAATTTCTTACAACTTAAAAAGTTGAAGAATTCAAAAAGTTTTGTAACTTCTCATCATCTACAACTATAAATAATGAGTTTTTTCACCATTTTTTTACCAACCTTAGAGTCCCATTCTTCTTCTTCTTCTTCTTTTTTGGTTATCTCCATCCACTGCTCTCAAATTCTCTCAATCTCTAAGACACTTCAATCTTGAAAGCATCTAAATCTAATATGAAGATGTTGGTGTTACATTCAAGTTGCAAATGATGCATGTGTCGAGTTGATATCTTGGATCCTAGGCTTGCAACTTTGCAACTCCACTTAGATGAAGTTCACTAATAGTGTTTGTTCAGCAATATTGTAATTATTATTTTTTTGGAAAAATTACCTTTTTGGTCCCTGAGTTTTCAGGTATAGATGCGTTTGGTCCCTGAGTTTTCAAAACGTATCATTTTAGTCCTTGAGTTTTGAGAAATAGGTTTAAAAGGTCCCTATGTTTTTTGTTTTCATTTATTAGTAATTTTTATTTTTTTTAATACATTTTATATTTTAAAAAATTCTCTCTCCCCTCTCTCACCACATTCTCTCTCCTCTCTCCTCCCTCCACCCTCCTTTCCTCTTCTTCTTCTCCCTTTCTCCAAAACATCTTCTTCTTCCTCTCCAAACGCAAATCATGATTTAAATAAAAACTAATACTCCTTGAACAAAATACACCATGACAACAAAACATACCTTTCATCTTCAAAACTCAAAATTTACATTTTTATTGATTTAATTTTGTTACTTTTTTTTTTAATGTTTCAATTTTTTTGTGATTAGAACTTGAAAGGAAAAATGGGTTTTGCATTTCTATATCTGTTAGTGCTTATGGGTTCGTTTGGGTTGTTCCTAACAGCGTAAACAAAACATTTAGCCCTTTAATTAATGGAAAATACTTTTCTGTTGAGTGTTAACAGGCCGCAAGAATTTTTGGTTGATTGCCACAAAGTTTGAAGCTTGCTATGGTGTATTTTCTTCGATTTTCTTTTAATTTTTTCAATTTTTTTTTTATGGATTCGTTCAATCCAGTCTTGAATCTTGCAGAACATAGCCAAATTAGCTAAGATGAACGATTTTATGACAAAATCGCTCCTAAGTTATGTGGAATTAAAGAAAATGAAGCAATCCAAGGAAGAATCAAACTCGTCTCTGTTTTTCGAACAAGTCAAGGAAATCAAGATCCAAATGGAAGAGACACCAACAACACCTTCGTCTGACATATTCAACCGCCCTGAACGACCAAGAAGAAGTAGAAGAAGGTAGAAGGGGGAGGGGGAGAGGATGAAGAATATGCTGTCGGAGAAAGGGAGAAGAAAGGTGAGGGAGGAGAGAGGAGAGAGAATGTGGTGACTGGGGGGAGAGAATTTTTTTTAAAAAAATTTAAAAGGTATTAAAAATAATAAAAAAAAATTACTAATAAATGAAAAAATACCATCAGGGACCTTTTAAACCTATTTCTCAAAACTCAGGGACTAAAAGGATACGTTTTGAAAACTCATGGACCAAATGCACATATTCCTAAAAACTCAGGGACCAAAAAGGTAATTTTCCCTTATTTTTTTTCTTTTTTTTTATCAAGTAGACAAATCTATTTTAGGGAATGTATAGGTAGAGTCTTGCATTTTTGTTACTATTTACTCTTTTATTGTTATCTCATAAATAGTGTATTGTTATTTTATTTAAAATGTTTGTTAAAAAAATAAAAATATAGATTGATTAATTAAAGCTTATATTTCTTTTGTTGAGGAAAAAAAATCATGTAGCCTTGTGTCTCACAAAAATTTTAATAAATTATAAATAGTAAATTAATTCATTTAAGAATATCTTTAAACTCAAAAAATAAATAAGAATTTTTTTTTTTTTTTTTTACAGAAGTTACACTTTTTTTACATTGCTTTAATACACTTATAATCATTGATAAATGAAGGAAAAATAAAATGGTTGAATATCAATAACTTTACCTTCCATTTATTTATAAAAATTAAATGATACTTCATGGAATTTAAAAGGGTTCAAAATACTAAAAGTTTTGTAACTCCTCAATTTCCTACTATTATAAAGAGGACTTATTTTCCATTTGATCTCAAAAACATAGTTTCATCTTATTTCTTTGCATTTTTTTTCTTTGATGACAATTCGTTGATTTTAGAGTATTTGTTATTGTGAAATGATATCTTATTTTTCTGACTTGCTGTTATTATTTTTTAGTTATTTTATAATTGATGTTGTTTTTTTCTTAAAGAACAAAAGCAATACAACATAAGATTAGCAAGGGAGCCTATACAACTCCTTCTCACGAAGCATAATGGTCGTAACCCAGAGAGGTAGTTCACTCCTCAATTGCATATCTAGCAAGTGCATTAGCAATTGTATTTTTTTCCCTCTTGATGTGCAAAAAATCGCCAATATTGTGGAGTTTTGTTGATGAAATCCAACCTCCTTGGAATAAATGAATATTTTAGAAACATCTTCATCCTCCCCTTGAAGCAACCTAATTGACGATAGACAATCAGACTCCACTATAACATTAAGATGTTATAATTGATATTGTTGTTGTTTTGGATGTTTTTTTTAAAAAAACTTTAATGTTTATTCATGTTTATACTATATATATATATATATATATATATTTCACATGTTGCTTTTATTCAAACTAGTGTATTACCACTTGCAAAATGCACGTGTATTTTTTTTAATTGTAAAATAATTAAACTTTTAAATATATATAAGTGTTCTTAATAAATGATTTAAACAAAATATTATTAAATATAATTATTTTAAATATTCATTATTTAGTTTGATTTCAAAACTCTAGAATTCATTTCAAGTATCATAATTAAAATCATGAAACAAAAAAATAACTTTAGTCAAATAGGTTTTAAAATTTCTAAAATTTGTGTTCTTAAGTTAAATTAGGTAATTGTTTGGTTGTTCTTATACAATTATAAATATGACGACAACATAATATTTAGCATGATCTTTTACAAAAATTTATGGGGGGTAGTTTTTAAAAAATTTAAATTATGAGAATTTGTTGGTTAATGAATTTTTCCACTAAGGGATGTAGGGATTAAACATAATCGATGGAGTGAATTAGATAGGCGTTTACTTCACCTAATCATGTTGGTTGGTCCAAATCCAATTGAGCCAATTAAGAACAGTCTAATTAGTGATTCAACACATAGTATATTTGACGAAATTGAATCAATATAAAATTAATTATTATTATTTCAAGGGAAAATTAGACGCACCATCCCCTAAATTATAGAGATTGTTACAATTGCAGCCACCAATATTTAATTGTAATTAAAAAATAAGTCCAAACTTTTTCGAGTGAAAAAATTGTACAATGATCTTTGTTATAAAAAGAAACGGTCAAACTTTCATAATTTAAAAAATTGGAAGCCTTTTTATTATGTCACATTTCCTCCCACTCTCTCTCCCCCTCCTCCGTCTCTCTCCAACTTTCTCTTTCCCCTTTGGTAGTTCCTCATGCATAGAAATTGGATCAAAAAGACTTTAGAGGATTATACAAAATTTTCACTTAATCGTGTTTTTATATCATTTGGCTCTGTCATACATGAGTGCATAGCTTTCGCTAAACCTTTAAAAAGAAAAAAGAAACCATTAACTTATTATTAATGTGTTTGCATCTATTTATAAGATTTCATATATTTAAGAAGAAAATGAACAAATTTTAAGTTTTACAATGATTATGTGTGTGTTTCTATAATTTTCAATAAATTTAATTGTTGAAACAAAAAATAACATTCTCATTGAAATGAAAAATAACATTCGACTAAAATATTTTTGCTTTCTCTTTGGTAAACACATATCATGCAATTCTTGATTGTTTAATAGGATTAGGAGTTTAAATATATATATTCTTAGTGGCAGTTTAGTAATTTTAATGTAAGTACCTACTTTTTAAAAAAAATAAAAAAGAAAGTTACAAAATAAAACTAAACTTCAATAGCATTTTTATATATAGAAACTAACTTTGAACCAAACCCTAGCAATCAACTTTTCTTTACTCAAATTTCTGTCTTCTCCTCACTGCTTCCATTGACATTTTCCATTATTGTTTGTGCCATTTATTTGGGTTGTTTGATATGTAATCATTCGTCTCCTTTCATTTGAGTTTTGGATTTGTCCTCACAGCAACAACAATTTTTTATTGTGGGTCTTTTTCATTTGAATTTTATTATTTATTTATTAATAGAATGACTTTTATAATTTTTTTGACACATTATAATTCTAATTTAAAATTAGAACCATGGCTTAAAATTCAATATTTTGAAATTCATAATTTTAAAATATAGAATGAGTCTTAATATATATATATATATATATATATATATATATATATATATATATATATATATATATATATATATATATATATATATAAAATAAAAATTAACTTTCTTTTGTTAATGATTGGAATTCTATGGTTAACCGTTTTATTTTAATAATGATCATAACTAAAGTTATAACCTACAAAAATTGAACCCTCATGTAAGAGTAATTAATTAGTATATTTAAAAATAATTTGAATATTTATTTATTTATTATAATATAAAATCTTACCGTTCTAATTAAAATTAGAACCCTAGCTTAAAATTAAAATACAGAATATTAAATTTATTTTGAACGAAATGACTTTTAAGATTAAAAAATATATTATCTCAAAAGAATAGTTTTAAGATTAAAAAATATATTATCCCAAAAGAATATTATAAAGGTTACGTTTGTTAATCTCCAAAAAAAGACAGTCTAAAAAAAGAGGTTACGTTTATTTGTTTTTTTTTTATTTTTGACAAACAGATTACGTTTGTTAAAATATATTAATTCAATTGATTTATTAAGCACTTTACATGGAATAATTAACTTTAATGGACTTAAATTTGATATTAGAGTTATATATTTTAAATTAATGTAAATGATGTCGTAATTTATTGATTTATTAAGACTAAAAGAGAGAAGATGGTTGTTGAACTCAAAAAAACAACAACAACAAAGAGAGAGATGGTTACATGTGAATGATACATAAAAATAAAAGGTTATGGTCTAAATGAAAATGGTACATTTGTAATCTAACAAAAACTAAAGGAGTAGGATAGTCTAAAAATGTTTTTCAAAAATCCTTATTTTTTAATATAGTATAAATATAGATATAGATTATAGTGTAAATTCATTGCCTAAACAAAACTTATATATTTTTTTAGAAAAAAAATTGTTATATTTTTTTCAAGAGAAAGAAAAAATTGTTATAAAATTAATAGGAAACAATTTAATAAACATATTAAATTTCTTATAGAACTTGAATATACTGAAAATTAAATTAATAAACTAAAAACAAATAAAATATTCCAAATTAAAAAAAAAACGCGCGCACACACACAAAATAACAATAACTCCCAAATAACAAAAAAAAAAGTAATAGAGAAGAAAATGAAGATATGTCAATACACAACTACCTTAAAATTAATTTTACATTTTACTTAATAATGATAAAAATAAAAAATCATATAATTCATCAAAATAAGAATTGAAAATATGGATATGGTTCATTCGACACGTGCATTTTGTGCTCTCTATATGAATCTTGTAACATTTAAAAGTGTTTTCAAGATTGACGAAGTGATTTAAAAAGCAACGAAAAAGAAGCAGTCTAAGTTTTATTTTTCCTATTTTGTTTGGAATACACTAAAATAGTAATAATTATTAAAAACAATAAACAAAAGTAAATTAAAACTATTGAAGTTTTCATCTAGCTTCAAGTTCAAGGACTATTTGCTGAAGCTCTTGGAAAAATGAGGACTATTTGCGGAAGCTCTTGGAAAAATCTTCCATCCATGCCAAATCAATTCCATCTTCTAGTGCCATCGAAGCAAGCAAGTGCACATCCTCATTTTCTATCTCTGTTTGGAGTCGAGTCACCAATTCACATCCACATTCACACATTTACACACAACTAAAAAGGAGTTTTAGGTTGGTAATGAACAAAAAATGGTGAAAGAAACTTCATTTTTATAGTTGAAGGTGATAGAATAGTTAGAAAGCTTTTGAAATTCCGAAATCATTAAATTTTAGAATTAATTATAATTAAAAGCCAAACTTTAAATGTTATAGAAAATGAAAAGACAAAACCTTCAAGGTTTTTAAACTCCATATATTTATCACAACTTTATGGTGTATTTAAATTCACATTTATTCTTAGTATGATTAACATATCCCTAAATTATTGTTAAAAAAACATGCATCCATAAATTTTTATCTAAAAAACATATTTGTAAATTCTATCATGTAAATTGTCAAAAATAAAAAAGATATTATAGTAATGTAAATATTTAATAAAATGTAATTTATTTTTTTCATTACTAATATAATATAAATACTCTAAATTACAAATGATACAAAAAAGTTCGGGCTTATTTTTTAATTACAATTAAATGTTGGTGCCTGCAATTGAAACAATATGAATATTATAACTATAAATTTATCGATTACAATCTAAATTGACTTATAAAATAATACTTTAAATTTATCATATTCATTTTAATAAAGGAATAAATTTACAATTTTTTAGTATAAAATACATTTGTAATTAATTGAAGAGAAATTACACTTTTAAATTTTAAATAATAAATAATAAAATAATTGTACTAAAAAATAAATAAATAATAAAATAATTATTGATATTTAATTCCAATGGCATGTTTGTAAATGTAGGAATTAAAGTAAGGGTACAATAGTAAAAAAATATTTTTCAAAGATGGTGGCTTTTTAATATAATAGTGTTTTACCACGTGCAGTGCACGTGTATTTTTTAATTTTGAATTTTTTTTAATTTTTAATGATTTAAGTAAAATGTTAATCTTATTTAGTTGGTAAGATTTTTTTATTTTACATGTTATATCTTATGTGAATATAATATTGAAAGTAACTAACTTAATTATTATTTTAAAATTTTAATCTCAAATGTAGTAAGAAGTTTACAATTTTATAAAAGTTATAAAAAACACAAAAATAACTTAATCAAAACTCAACTTAGATTCAAATTAGAAACTTAGGCCCCGTTTGATAACCATTTGGTTTTTGGTTTTTGGTTTTTGAAAATTAAGCTTGTTTTCTCCCAATTTATCTACAATGGTTTTCATCTCTCTTAAGGAAGTATTTGAATTCTTAGCCAAATTCTAAAAACAAAAACAAGTTTTTGAAAACTACTTTTTTTAGTTTTCAAAACATGGCTTGATTTTTGAAAACATAGGCAAAAAGTATATGACAAAACAAGTAAAACTATAGGTGGGAGTAGTATTTATAGGCTTAATTTTTAAAAACCAAAAATCAAAAACCAAATGGTTATCAAACGGGGCCTTAGAGATTGGATTAAAGAGGAAGAGAAACAAACTAAGAAGAGGCTCCAAATTTTTGTAGAAAAATGGTAGGAAATAGCTCTTTATATAGTTGTAGCAAGGAGTTGTAGAAGATTTTAAAACTCTTGAAATTTCATTATTAAATTAAATTAAATGTAAAAAGCCATTTACTATAGACTTAATTTACATAAATTAAGTCAACAAAACCTTTTATGTTCTAACCTTTCATATTCTAACTTTTCTTTATTTTTATACTTTCATTTTAAAAATTATTTTCTTAATTTAAATGTTAATTATGCATCAAAATATTATATTTTTGTTTTAAAAGTTTGATTATATATAATTTATTTTTTTAAAAAAAATATTTTTAATTTCTAATTTTTTTTTTTAAATATCACGTTTATATAAAATTTCATTAAATATAATTGATAATAAATTATGTTCAAAAATTCATTAAATTTACGTTTTTCCATTGCTTAACATTTTTTTTATGAAGATCCACTACATTTTTTTTAGAAAATTAAAGCTCCCTACATTTAAGTTATTAATTGGTTTGAAAAATATTTAAATATTTAGAAAAATTGCACTTGTTACCATTTTTATTTTTAATAATTAATGTTAGTGGCATGCTTGTAAATTTAGAAATTAGAGTAGGTAAAATGATTTAGTTATATGAGAAAAAAAAATGTAGGTTTTATTTGTATGTGAATGGAGGAGTTTTTTTTTTAATCTAAAAACCTATTTATCATATTTGTATGCTAATTTAGGTGGGAGAGAGAGTATTTGGATGGATGGAAGAATAGGAGAGAGGAAAGTAAAATTGAGAGAGACATAGAGATGAGTAAGAAAGAGAAAACTAAATATAATTAAATTAAATTACATATAATTAAAGTTAGTGACTAAGTAAATAAAGAGATAAATTTTTATATTCCAACTATTTAAATGTCATTACTTATAATTATTAGTAATTAATTATGATGACATGCTTTGTAATTATAAAATTTCATAAAGGATAATGTAGTCCAAAAAAATTTTTCAAAGATTGTGGCTTTTTAATATATTATAGAATTATAGATATTTCATCTATGAATCTTAATAGTTATTTTGTTGAAAGCATCGTGTCTTTCATGGTGCTTACCACTACTTTGTAATTCATATGAATTTAGAAACATTGAGAGGAGATTGAGAGAGGAAGAAAAACTAACTAAGATGTTCACGTTTTTCAAAAAAATTAAAGGAAGACTCTCTATATAGTAGTAGGCTTTAGCTAGGAGTTGAAGAATGTTGAACAACTCTTGAAATTATATTATTAATTATAATTAAATGTAAAGTCATACTTTAATTTTTTTTAAATTTAGAATGAATTTATAGGATATTAAACCAACAAAACTTTTTATATTCTAGCTTTCACTTTCTCATACTTTCATTTAAAAAAAATTATTTTATTAATTTCAATATTAATTATGCATCAAAATATTACATTTATTCAAAAAAAATTATTATATATAATTTACTTTTTTTAAAAAAACTATATGTTATCTTTTAATAAAATAGTACATAAGTTTTTTCAAACTATAATTTTTATCTATAAACAAAAATAAAAAACAAATCAATTTATCGAATAAAATTATAAATTTTATGGTATATCATATTTACTTTTCTTTAAATATGAAAATTATGTAAATATATAATTAATGAATAAAAACTCATTAGTTGGCAATTGACATTTTCATTAATCGATTAAAAATTGAAAATGACATGTGCTTGATAAATGTAAAAATAGATTAAAGGACATCATGGTCCAAAAAAAAAAAATTCAAGATTAATGGTAGCTTTTTATATGAGAAAATTAGTGAACAATCTTATGACATTAGTGAGACTAAAATTTTACTAAAAGTTGAATTAAAAGAATTGTAACATGTGCATAAGCATTTACAAAAATATATTAATAATAAAATATAGGAATAATTGATTCCTATGTTTGTGAGCATTTTGTTGAAGCATCTTTGTCTTTCATTCATACAACCTTATAAACTTTGAGATAATGGATTGAGAGAGAAAAAGAAACAAACTAAGAAAAAGAGACTTGAGTTTTTGTAGAACATAGTAGGGGATAGCTCTTTATATAGTTGTAGCTAGGAGTTGAAAGGTTGCAAAACCCTTGAAATTACACTATATTAAATATAATTCAATGTAAAGTCATTAAAGAATTAATTTATAGAAATTAAAATCAACAAAACCTTTTATATCCTTTCTTTTCATATTCTAACATTTCTAGATTCTTATATTTTTATTTTAAAAGTTATTTTATTAATTTAAATGTTAATTGTGCATCAAAATACATTACATTTATTTAAAATTTTAATTATATATAATTTACTTCTTTTTTAAAATAAATTTCCATACCGTAATTTTATCTATAAAAAAAAGGAAGAAATAATAAAAAAAATCAAAGGGAAAATAAAATTCATAACAAAAAATATAATTGTCAAGGCAAAATATATTTGTTTTTATTTATATAAATACATAATTAATTAAGAATAATTTTTTAACTAAATAATAATAATAATAATAATTAAGAATAACTCCTTTTTATTGGGTATTATAAAAAAAAAACTCTTGTTTACTGCTCTTGATGTTTGGCGTTTCCAAAAAAGAAAAAAATAAAACTGTCTATTACCATAAGGATTTAAATAATTAGTCGCTTGAAAAAATATTTAAATAATAAAAAATAAATTACTTATACTATTTAAACAAATTAATTATGAACAATTAATGTTGATGGCATACTTGTAATTTTAAAAATTGAAACAAGGGTATAGTAGTCCAAAAATGTTTTTCAAACATCCTTGCTTTTTAATATACTAGTGTTTTACCACGTGCAGTGCACGTGTATTTTTTAATTTTGAAAATTTTTAAATTTTTAATGATTTAAGTAAAATGTTAATCTTATTTAGTTGGTAAGATTTTTTTATTTTACATGTTATATCTTATGTGAATATAATATTGGAAGTAACTAACTTAATTATTATTTTAAAATTTTAATCTCAAATGTAGTAAGAAGTTTACAATTTTCTAAAGTTATAAAAACACAAAAATAACTTAATCAAAACTCAACTTAGATTCAAATATAATATTATTGTTTTTTAATTGATTCAAATATCATATTAAATACATTAAGATATGTAAAATTTATGTTATATTTCAAAAAAGCCTAAAAGTTGTAACATTTAACAAAAACATATTAAATTTAAATTATGGAGTGAAATTTTTTTTTTTAATTACTAATTTTATATTCATAGAAATATCAAATAATTTATTAGTCAGTTTTCTTTTATAATGAATTTTTTATTAATTTAATTTTTTTTTAAGCATGTAAGATTATTCTGAAGATGGTATGAAATGCATGTAATATTTTATTAAGATTATAAATTATATTTTGTTAAAATTTATTAATTTATTGAATTTATTCTTAATTTTAGATAATACTTTATATTGAATAATTAATTCTAACGAACTTCCATAATTTATGAAGTTGTATATTTGAATTTTTTTAGACGGTAAATTGATGTAAATATTGTGTAAAATTATTTGTTTGTTTACTTAAGCATAAAAAAGGGTGGGATGGTCAAATGAGAAATGATATATTTGTAACTCATAAAGAATGCAAAGGTAAGACAATATGATATAATATTTAAAATCATGAATTTAACATTAATATATTTGTGGACCTTACTTCTCCAAGTTGAGGGAGTCCGTTTTTCTTTTTAATTTCAATTTTTTTACATTAAGGATAGTTTCGATATTATATAAAAAAGCAAGTTTTTTTTAGTACAACAAATAGGGGTAGGGAGATTTGAAGGAGGTTGTACATGCCAATTACTATTGAGCTAAGCTCATTTTGACAAAAAAAAAAAAAAAAAAAAAAAGCATGATTAATCTTGTTCAAACAAAGTTTATTTTGAAAACATTTTATATTTATTTATATTTAAATATCACATTTGTATAAAAATCAAATAGCGAATAATAAATTCTTATTAGCTAATTTTCATTTGTTTTTTTAATCAGTCAATATTTAAATTTTTACTTAAGTTATATTTTGCATGGTCTATATTGTGAATACATTGTATGTTTTTTTTTTTCATATTTCAAACAATATTTTTTTGAAAAAATATAAAACAACTATTTATTTATTATGTTGAGAAGAACATATTTATTTAGCTATATTTGTTTCAAAAAGAATGTTTATTCGGTTATAGTTAATATAGTTTAATACACTATAAATTATAAATTAAAATAATATATTTATTTTTTGTTGTTATTAATATTACAAAATATAAGAGAAAAGTTTTTAAAAAATTATACTAGTTTTGAATAAAATAAGCATGTGAAAAATCAAATTAATAAATGATGGGCAAAAATTAACATTAAATGCTTTAAAAAGTATTATTATCAAATATATATACAAAATAAATGTAATAGTAATGAAAAGGAAAAAAAATTAATACCATCAATGTTAGATTATAAGTGAAAATATGATTAAAAAAACTTATATGTAACTTTCAATATATTTTTTCTTTAAATTGTTATAAGAATAATAGGAAATAATTTAATAAATATATTAAATTATAAAATAACTTGAAACTATCTCTAACTAAAAATAATCTTGAAGAAAACAAATAAAATTGAATCGAAGATTTAAAATAATAAAAAAAATATTAATACCTATAGGAAAAAAAATTGATACCTAAAAAAACCTTGAAAATAAATAACAAAAAAAAAATTAAGAAGAAAGTACAAACAATAAAAAAAAAAGAAAAAAAAAAGGCATATCCTTATGCACCAGATAAAGTAGCCATGAATGAAGATAACCCACCAACAGATGAGGAAGAACCGCATTGAAAGCTTACCGAGTGATCCCATCTGCCACTAAGTTCTATCTCCGAAGAACAAATAACAAATAACAAATTGAATTCAAAGAATTGTAACATGCAAAGTGCTTAGAAAAAATAACAAAAATATTAATAATAAAATAACTTGAAAATGTCTATTGGAGAAATTGATACCAATGTTTGAGAGAATTTTGTTGAAGCATCTCCGTGTCTCATTAGTGCATAACACTACTTTGCATTAACACAAAAAACTTTAGAAACTTAGAGATTGGATTAAAGAGGAAGAGAAACAAATTAAGAAGAGGCTCAAATTTTTGTAGAAAAATGGTAGGAAATAGCTCGTTATATAGTTGTAGCTAGGAGTTGTAGAAGATTTTAAAACTCTTGAAATTCCATTATTAAATTAAATTAAATGTAAAAAGTCATTAACTATAGAATTAATTTACATAAATTAAATCAACAAAACCTTTTATGTTCTAACCTTTCATATTCTAACTTTTCTTTATTTTTATACTTTCATTTTAAAAATTATTTTCTTAATTTAAATGTTAATTATGCATCAAAATATTATATTTTTGTTTTAAAAATTTTTAATAATTAATGTTAGTGGCATGCTTGTAAATTTAGAAATTAGAGTAGGTAAGATGATTTAGTTATATGAGAAAAAAAATGTAGGTTTTATTTGTATGTGAGTGGAGGAGTTTTTTTTTTAATCTAAAAACCTATTTATCATATTTGTATGCTAATTTACGTGGGATAAAGAGTATTTGGATGGATGGAAGAATAGGAGAGATGAAAGTAAAATTGAGAGAGACCTAGAGATGAGTAAGAAAGAGAAAATTAAATATAATTAAATTAAATTAAATATAATTAAAGTTAGTGACTAAGTAAATAAAGAGAGAACTTTTTATATTCCAACTCTTTAAATGTCATTACTTATAATTATTAGTAATTAATTATGATGACATGCTTTGTAATTATAAAATTTCATAAAGGGTAATGTAGTCCAAAAAAGTTTTTCAAAGATTGTGGCTTTTTAATATATTATAGATATAGATTATAGATGTAACATAGTTTTTAAATTCGTTTTTTTAATAATAATAACAACAATGTAAAATATATTACTGTTTTACATTTTATGCATTTTAAACATATTAATTTTAACAAATTAAATATTGTTGTAAAATTGAGAGGCAAAACCGGGCACCAAAACTTTACCAAATCATATAATAATAATAATAATAATAATAATAATAATAATAATAATACAAGTAAAGGAATATAAAAGGAATATATATATATATATATATAATAAACAAAACAAAATGGAGATTTATGGCAAATTAAAACAAAAGAAATTATAGAAAGTGGGAGAGAAAATTGAGTGATTTCTTTTTCAAATCTCTATCTCAAATTATCCACAAAAAACCACTATTTATAGCCATAATAAGGAGAGGATGATGTGGTCCATTTGGACACTAATCTATGGCCTTTAGAAGACACTTTGGCTATGGAGAAAATGCCACTTGGCATGGATAACAAATGGGCATGTGGAATGGGCATTTACATATGCCATATTCACAATACTCCCCCTTAAATGCCTATTTATATAAAATATGTCTCGTTAAAACCTTACTAGGGAAAAACCCAATGGGAAGAAAAACCCTAGTGAAGGAAAAAGAGTACATATTTTATATAGTTTACTATAATACATTCACTCCCCCTCATGGAGACATCACTTAAAGTCTTTGAGTCGCCGCATTCCAATGCTATATACTAATTTATCGAAGGTTGCAGTTGGTAATGCCTTTGTAAATAAGTCAGCCAGGTTATCTTTTGAACAAATTTGTTGTACAGTGATATCGCCATTTTCTTCAAGATCATGAGTATAGAAGAGCTTTGGTGAGATATGCTTTGTTCTATCTCCTTTGATATATCCTCCCTTGATTTGAGCTATACATGCTGTGTTGTCTTCGTATAACATCGTTGGAAGGAGTTTACTTGAAGACAAGCCACATGTTTGATGAATGTGTTGTGTCATCGATCTTAGCCATACACATTCTCGACTTGCTTCATGAATAGCGAGGATTTCAGCATGATTTGAAGAAGTGGCCGTTATAGTCTGTTTCACTGATCGCCACGATATAGCAGTTCCTCCACATGTGAATAGATAACCTGTCTGAGATCTAGCTTTGTGTGGGTCAGATAGATAACCAGAATCTGCATAACCAACTAGATCATACTTTGATTTGTTAGAATAAAATAAACCCATATCAATTGTCCCTCGAAGATATCGGAGTACATGCTTAACTCCGTTCCAATGTCTTTTTGTAGGACATGAACTATATCTAGCTAATAAATTTACTGAAAATGCAATATCTGGTCTTGTGTTATTAGCCAAATACATAAGTGCACCAATTGCACTAAGATATGGTACTTCAGGACCAAGTAGTTCTTCATTGTCATCTCGAGGTCGAAATATATCTTTCTTTATATCCAGTGAACGAACTTCCATTGGAATGTTCAATGGATGTGTTTTATCCATATAGAATCTTTTTAAGATTTTCTCTGTATAAGTTGATTGATGAACAAATATCCCATCTGCTAAATGTTCAATTTGCAAGCCAAGGCAAAATTTTGTTTTTCCAAGATCTTTCATCTCGAATTCTTTCTTAAGATATTCTATTGCCTTTGATAACTCTTCAGGAGTTCCAATTATATTTAAGTCATCAACATATACAGTTATAATAGCAAATCTTGACTGAGATTTCTTTATAAAAACGCACGGACATATTGGATTATTTTGGTATCCTTCTTTCAACAGATATTCACTCAGGCGATTATACCACATTCGTCCTGATTGTTTTAATCCATATAATGATCTCTGTAACTTTATTGAATACAATTCCCGAGAACTTGATTCATATGTTTCTGGTATTTTAAATCCTTCCAGGATTTTCATATAAATGTCATTATCTAGAGATCCATATAAATACGCCGTGACTACATCCATTAGATGCATATCAAGCTTTTCATATACAGTCAGACCAATCAAATATCTTAGCGTTATTGCATCCACCACAGGAGAATATGTCTCCTCATAATCAATACCAGGCCTTTGCGAGAATCCTTGTGCAACAAGTCTCGCTTTATATCTTGTGACTTCATTCTTTTCATTTCTTTTCCTTACAAATACCCATTTATATCCCACAGGTTTGACGTTTTCCGGTGTTGGGACTACTGGTCCAAAAACCTCACGTTTTGAAAGTGAGTTCAACTTTGCTTGGATTGCTTCTTTCCACTTCGGCCAATCCTTTCTACGTTGACATTCTACGATAGATTTTGGGTCAAAATCGTCACTTTCATGAATAATATCGTGAGCAACATTATAAGAAAAAATGTTGTCAATAATGATATCATTTCGGTTCCATCTCTTTCCTGTTGTAACATAGTTTATAGAAATTTCATTATTATCCTCAAGCGTTTGATTTTCACCAATACTCTTTTGAGTAGTTGTATTCTGGATTTCTTCTGGAACATCCATACCTTTTATCGAATCATTTTGATTCTCAACTACTTTTCTTTTTCGAGGATTTTTATCTTTAGAACCTATTGGTCTACCACGCTTCTGGCGTGCTCCAGACTCATTATTGACAACTTGTTCCTTTGGGATATCAACTTTTGATGGAGCATTTGCAGCTGGTATATATGATTTAGTCACACTTTTAGTATCTGTGAATGCATCTGGTAGTTGATTTGCTATATTTTGCAAATGAATTATCTTTTGAACTTCAAGTTCACATTGATTTCTACGAGAATCAAAATGAGATAATAACGATGCATTCCATGTAATTTCTTTTTCCAACTTCTTAATTCCTCCCCCTAATGTTGAAAAATTTGTCTCATTAAAATGACAATCAGCAAATCGTGCAGTAAATACATTACCCGTCAGGGGTTCAAGATATTTAATAATTGATGGGGAATCAAAACCAACATATATTCCTAACCTCCTTTAAGGACCCATCTTAGTACGTTGTGGTGGAGCAATCGGTACATATACTGCACATCCAAAAATTCTTAGATGGGAAATATTTGGTTGCTGGCCATAAGCTAATTGCATTGGGGAGTATTTATTATAAGCTACTGGCCTAATACGTGCCAGTGATGTAGCATGCAAAATAGCATGACCCCATACCGATGTAGGAAGTTTAGCTCTCATAAGCAATGGTCTTGCAATTAGTTGCAGACGTTTTATAAATGATTCTGCTAGACCATTTTGTATATGAACGTGAGCTACAGGATGTTCAACACTTATCCCAATTGACATACAATAATTATTAAAAGTTTGGGATGTAAATTCACCAGCATTATCAAGTCGAATGGTCTTAATTGTATTATCAGGAAATTGTGCTTTTAACTTAATTATTTGAGCAAGTAATCTTGCAAATGCAAGATTTCGACTTGATAATAAGCATACATGTGACCATCTGCTGGATGCGTCAATTAATACCATAAAATATCTAAATGGACCACTTGGTGGGTTAATAGGTCCACAAATATCACCTTGAATTCGCTCTAAAAATGCAGGTGATTCAATCCCCACTTTACCTGGTGATGGTCTAATAATTAATTTCCCTTGAGAACAAGCATCACATGACAACTCATTGGATTGAAGAATCTTCTGGCTCTTTAAAGGATGTCCATGTGAATTCTCAATAATTTTTCTCATCATCATTGACCCTGGATGACCCAATCGATCATGCCAAACACTGAATATTTCTGGATTCATGAACTTCGGGTTCATTATTGCATAACTTTCGATTACTCGTATATGAGTATAGTATAATCCAGAAGAAAAAGCAGGCAGTGTTTCTAATATACGTTTTTCATGTGAAACAATAGATGTTATATAGAGACACTCTATATTATTTTTACAATCAGTTTCAACATGATAATTATTTTCACGTATATCTTTAAAACTTAATAAGTTTCTTTTCGATTTGCTAGAGAACAAAGCATTATTAATTGTAAATCTTGTTCCTCTAGGCAAAATAAAGTTTGCTTTTCCAAAACCTTCAATCAGATTTGCAGAACCTGATATAGTATTGACTTTTGCTTCCAGCATTGTCAATCTAGTAAAATATTTTCTATTTATGAGTATCGTGTGCGTAGTTGCGCAGTCTGCCAGACATAAATCCTCATTGCTCATTTTCGAGTTACTCAACATATTGAAATTGTTCATATTTCTTCATTGAAAAGAAAAGAAAAACGATTACAAAGAGTCTTAAATATATATACAAACAAAACAACAACAAAAACATACTAAACAATACTTAATTATATATTTTCATACAAATCATCCTCTACTTGTTTGATTGCATCAATTCTCTCTCCAGGAGATTCAAAATAATCAGCTACATCAAGATGCATCATATTGGAGGGGTCAAACACATCATCTTCTTGAATGGCAAGATTTACCTCCACATTCTTTCCTTTTCCTTTTTCCTTCAGGGAAGCTTGATAGAGATCAACAAGGTGTTTTGACGTACGACAGGTACGTGACCAGTGCCCAGTCATTCCGCACCGGAAACATTTATGTTCATCACCTTTCGAACTTCTATCTTGTGGAGCCTTTCCTTTATGATCATCACTTCGTGTGGGTTTCTTAAAATTATAATGCCCACCACGAAAATAGGTATTTCTTCCTCTACCGCGGTCCCGACCTCGACCACGACCACGACCACGACCTCGACCACGGTTATTAAAATTCACAGCATTCACTTCAGGGAATGGTGTTGCTCCAGTTGGTCGGGATTCGTGATTTTTCATCAATAACTCGTTATTTTGTTCAGCAACGAGAAGACATGAGATAAGTTCAGAATATTTTGCAAAACCCTTCTCTCGATATTGCTGCTGCAGGAGCATATTCGAGACATGAAAAGTGGAAAATGTCTTCTCTAACATATCAACATCAGTAATCTTTTCTCCGCATAATTTTAATTTTGAACTAATTCTGAAGAGTGCGGAATTATACTCACTTACTGATTTAAAGTCCTGCAACCTCAGGTGCATCCAATCATAACGAGCTTTAGGAAGAATAACTGTTTTTTGATGATCGTACCTTTCTTTCAAACCTTGCCATAGAACGTAGGGATTTTTTATTGTAAGATACTCCATTTTCAATCCCTCGTGAAGATGATGGCGAAGGAAGATCAGGACTTTTGCTTTTTCTTGATTTGATGCATCATTTCCTTCTTTAATTGTTTCTCCAAGATTCATAGAATCTAAATGGATCTCAGCATCAAGGACCCATGACAAGTAGTTATTTCCATTAATATCCAGGGCCGCAAATTCTAGCTTTGTAAGGTTTGCCATAATAACACTATCAAAAATAATAATATATTTATATTAGAAATTTAACATAAACCAAATGCGTAAAAATGGCTTACCTATAAGACTTACCTTTAGCGGGAAAAATGACAGAGTCTCGTGCTGATAACGTGTTGTAAAATTGAGAGGCAAAACCGGGCACCAAAACTTTACCAAATCATATAATAATAATAATAATAATAATAATAATAATAATAATACAAGTAAAGGAATATAAAAGGAATATATATATATATATATATATATATATATATATATATATATATATAATAAACAAAACAAAATGGAGATTTATGGCAAATTAAAACAAAAGAAATTATAGAAAGTGGGAGAGAAAATTGAGTGATTTCTTTTTCAAATCTCTATCTCAAATTATCCACAAAAAACCACTATTTATAGCCATAATAAGGAGAGGATGATGTGGTCCATTTGGACACTAATCTATGGCCTTTAGAAGACACTTTGGCTATGGAGAAAATGCCTCTTGGCATGGATAACAAATGGGCATGTGGAATGGGCATTTACATATGCCATATTCACAATAAATATATCATTTGTGTGATGCAAAAGTCTCATTTCTCTCATTTACTATCATTTTTCTTCAATTATTTTATAATTAAGGTGATTATAATTTATATTCCAAATGTTTGATTTTTTTAGGGAATATTTCAAATGTTTAGTTTGTTTTAAAATTGATTAATTGTCTCTTCAAAAAAAAAATTGATTAATTGTATTTTTCCTAATTAATTTTCTTCAATCATCTAATTTAATTTTTTCATTTTCTCTTTTCTTTTCCTATAATAATGATAAAAACATAAATAAATATATCACTTTTTGGATGCAAATAAATAATACTATTGTTGTTTTATATTTCTATATTTTTTTAACATATTAAATTTAAAACTTAAATATGTCATTTGCAATATGGCCATCAAATAATACATTTTTATTTTATATTTTAATATAATTAAATACGCCATCTTTATTATTATTATTATTTTGAGTAACTCAATCTTTCTTAATAATATGTTGATTTGAGTCATTGAGGAATAATAATTTTACATCTTTGAACATTCTCCTAGCCCACCTTTTACTCAAAAAGAAAAAAAAAAAAAGGAAAAAAGATCTCATATCCCACCTACATATATATGTTTATTTAAGTAATTAAAATTTAATGATCTCTATACCTCTTAAATTTCTCACACCCGACAATATAAATGTTTGTCTTAAATTTCTAATTCTAATTTGATGAAATTGAATAAAAATATTTTTTGTAGAAAATAACAAGCAATTTTCACGAATGTTATTTTATACTTATTATAATATTTTTCTTTCTTTAATATTTTTTATTTAAAATGGTTGTACATGCTTTAATTTCATTTTTTTAGTTCATCAATATGTGGGGTGAGAGTTCAAACCTCTGATTTTTTAATCCAACATATATGTCTTAACTAGTTGAGTTATGCTCATAGTAGCTTCTTTAATTTAAATTTGATAACTCACAGTATCTTAATCTAGATTCAAAATTTATAAGAAATTTAGCATATTCATTAAATTGTTTTCTTTTCTTTATTATAATAATTCATTTATATTATCTGAATTGTTTTTTTTTTAAAATAACATATGTAATATTTGAGAATATATTAGATAAAAATTATTTAGCTCAAAATGAAGCATTCAATTTTTTCAATAATGAGTGCATTAGTTTTTCTAACAAACCACTATAAAATTTATTACTTTCAATATAATAGCTTTTATTATAATGAAAATTTTAAGCAATTGTTTTTACCTCTAAAATATAACTTATTATAAAGGTATATAAAAAATTTATAAAATATACATGTGACTTTTAAATAACAAAATAATAGATATGTTAATATAAAATATTAACAAATTTATGAATCAAAATTACATAAATTAATTTAAATTATTATAAAATTATAATTCTTTTAGTATAATAAATTTATAGATTGTATCATATTATATTACTAATTAATCTATCCTTTGTATTTTATACAAAATTATTTTATTAGTTATAAGAAAAAATATGCATAATTTGATATATAAACTTGCATATCACGTGGTAAAAAAACTAGTATTATCAATTGCATTAATTAATAGGATTGATGGCCAAACAAGACAAGTCTTTGAGAAAAAAAAAAAAAGAAATGCTAAACAAAATTAGCTAGGTTGGTAGGATTTAATTCTATATTTAATATATTGCTCTTTCAACTCAGTTTGAGAGTTGAAAATTTTTGGTAGTATTTAATTATTTTCTGGACTAGATTGGTTTTTACATATATTATGAATCAGCAATGTTGACCAATTTAGTTTTAATTTTCTATTTTTAAAATTAAGCTGATTTCATTACACTTTCTTATGTTTTTCTTTTTCTTAGGATCAATTTTGAAATCTAGCCAAACAAAAAATATATTTTAAAAACTTTTCTTTTCCATAAAAATGTTGTTAGTAAAAATAAAATACCAAAAAGTAAATAACTATCAACCCGTCCTTAGCTATTGTGATTCTTTAAAATCATTTTTTGTTTATTGAAACTTGTTACAAAAAAAATGTTTTGTAAATTAAATTTGCAAATGTTTTCTTTCTTAATACTTATTGTTCCATAAAAGTGTAATTAATTTATTAATCAAATCAACCTAAAAAATGTCCTCGTAAAAATGAATCCTCTCCAAACAAGGTTCGAAATGTCGATATCGATGAAAGTGTTGAGGTCCAAAATTTATGGAAATGTCGATGGAAATGGAAATGTCGATGGAAATTTCAGGAAAATTTACGAAAATCGTGGAAATTGTTTGAATTAGCCAATGAAACTTTGATTTTGACTTAATTAGACTATAATGGACTATTTTTAAGCATCAAATCTAAAAATTAAGACACTATTTAGATATAAATGTCAATTGAAAATTTGAAATGTCGATGCGAGTAGGAATTTGCAAAAAAAAAAAAAAAAAAAAAATGAAAGTTGATTAAAATTATTTGAATTATTTCATGAAACCTTAATTGTGACTTAATTATAGTATAATTGATTATTTTTCTTAACATCATATATCTAAAATATATGTAATTTTTTATATTCAATGAGAAAATTATGAAGGAAAATTGAGAGAATTGAAATTAATTTAAGAGAATTAGAGGAAAATTGAGAGAATTGGAGGGAAATTAAGAGAAATGGAATTGGAGTGTAGAAATGCCTAGAACCTGTTATCTAGCGCTTCAAATGACCAAATACGGGAGTCTCGCTGGTCTCTGTATTGATTGGGCCTATTCTGTAATAGGGTTTAAGAGAGTGTCATATATACACATTCTAAACTCTTATCTAATTGCTCTCTGTATTTTGTACTCAATTTCTCCTAAAGATAATAAAATTTTCTCTCGCTCTGCCTATGGACGTAGGCTATTAGTTATTATTTATTAACAAAGAAAAAATTAAATTTGAAAATATATATATATATATATATATATATATATATATGACTGAACTAAAAAAAAAAAAAAAAAAAAAAAACTAGATATGGGATGACAAGTCGTCGAAAGGGGGGAAAAACGAAATTCTCCCCACGATATGTCGAGCTACATTTAATACACTGTCTCCAAAGGGATGGAGTTATTATGCTAATCCAATAGACTAGGCTTTTTCCTTTTTAAGTACTATATATATTTTTTCTTCCCTTTCTAGAAGAGATATAAAAAGAAAAATAAAATGATGGTTAATACCATAATATAGCATGTGAAAACTCATATCAACTTCTACGAGGCTGTAGATAATTTTTTGTGTTTTTTTTCCCCTAAAAAACTTATTTCCTATTTTTTTTTCTGTGTTTTCAATCTACTAATTTCAACTGAATTCCAGGTCATGTATGCATGCTTATGTAGAAACTTTTTTTTTTTTTTTGCTTTCTAATGTACTTTCAAAATCTTTTTTAAATCTTAATCATGATTTTTTTTATTTAAAAAAATAATTTTCAAAAACCCATTTTCTATTTTTTGATATTTTTTTAAAGTGAAAATTTAAACAAAGAAAATTGAGTAAAAGTAGTTTTCATCTTTTCAAAAATATAAACTTAAAAACAAAATTGTTATCAAAATGTAGACTTACCATTTTTTGCTTTTATTTACCATTTAATTGCATAATTTTTTTAATAGCATTTAATTGCATAGTCAATCTTCAAAATTACAGTGAGTGATTCATATAAAATTAAAAAGTCTAAAATATTGTAAATAGTACTCCATAGACCACAATCATAATTAAGCCTTAAAAAGGGATTAATAAGAGAGATGCATTAACTATATAAGACTTTGTGAGTCGGTTAAAAAATATTAAAGGGTAATTTCGGAAGAATAGTTCAAAAACTGCAGCCTGGAAAAAGGGTAGTTTCGGAAACCCGGGAATGTGCTTTGACCCGAGCCGGTCCGGCCCATGGTGTTTGATGCCGTCTTCTTCTTCTTCCAAGGAAGGGTCAAAGTCGATGCCAATCTTGTGACGACGAGTCGTCTCTAATTTTCCTGTCGACGGATCCCATCGAACATAGACATGTTGGATTTTAGACCGTTGAATTTTATTGTAAATTACAAAATTCACCCTTATTTATAAAAATTGTTTATGATCGTATTTTAGAATTTTCCAATTTGAACTATTAGTTTCATTAAGTTATGAAGTTTGGTGCAATTAAACATTATTATATTTTTCGTCTTTTTCCACATGGAGAAATGATATTCTAGTATATTTAGAAAAGTGTCATCTGAAATCAAAAAATTATTAACAATTAAACCTTGTTATCGTAACTATAGTTAGAGGTTTTTTTTTTTTTTTTTTTGAGTTAAAAATTACTTTTGGTCTCTAAACTTTTATGAAAATAACAATTTCGTCCATGAATTTTGGTGTGTAACGATTTAGTCCATGTACTTTTATTTTTGTAACAATTTAGTTTCTGAACTTTAGTATGTAACAATTTAGTTTTCATACTTTCAGATTTGTAAAAATTTAATCCCTAACGTATAAAAAATCCAACAAATTAAATGTCTATTTTTATTATTTAACGATATAAACTTTATTATTATTATTATTATTATTCTTGGGTCCCTAGTTTATTGATCTACCTATGCAAGAAATTCCATTAAATCTTAACAATAATTTTTACGGTAGAGACTAGATCCTTACAAATTTTAAAGTACAGAGACTAAATTGTTACATACTAAAATTCAGGAACTAAATCAAACTAAAAGTGATTTTTAAGTTTTTTTTTTTTTTTAAATCAAACTAGTCAAATTTAATTGTAATAATTTTGTAAGTTTTGAGGGTATAATTACAAAAATATCCTCATATTTTAGAAAGGGTTTAGAATTTTTTAGTTTAGAGTATAAATTTAGCAACTCAAACCCCTAGATTTGGAGTAATTCTTAAAAAAAAAAAAAAAAATTAAGCGTCATTTCCGCTTTCTTTTCAGTGTGATTTGATTACAACGATTCTGTAAATTTTTGTGGTAATGGTTCAAATGAAAACTTTTGAGGGTGCAATTGTAATAACCCCTGATGATTATTTTTATTTTTTGTGTATTTAAAAAAAAAATACAAGGAGGAATAATTTTCTAGAATATTCAGGGAAGCAGCATTTTAAAATTAAAATAATTTGATTGCTGTGATGAAATAAATAGTTTTTTTTAAACAAATATAAAAATCTGTAATTATTTAATTATTCAAACAATTATGGTACAACGAGAAATAGAATATCAAGTAAATACTTTTTTTATGTTTCAAATAATATAAATAATTAAATTGATGTGATATGTCAACATATTATTAATTTAATTCCTATTATTATTTGGGCTAAATTATAAAAAAATATTTCTAAACTTTGTCATCTATTTAAAAAACACTCGTATTATTTCAAAAGTTGCAATATTACCATTGATCTGTCATAAATGTTTGAAAATTATCATTGGAGTAGAAATTCATTAGAATATTGGATGAAAAATTGACATAATGGTGATTTGAAACGACATGATGGTAACTAGGATGCTTATCTAGATTAAGTTTAAGAAAACAACATTCAGACACGTCGATTTTTTGTCCAACATTTTAACGATTTTTCTACTTCAATGGTAGTTTTGAAGTGTTTATGAAAGATCAAGAATAATATTGCAACTTTTAAAAGTTTGAGGGTATTTTTAAATAAAGAGCAAAAAGTTCAAGGGAGTTTTTAATAATTTAGCCTATTATCTATTAATATGTATTGTGTATGGTAATGATTCACCTTGAGTATAATTTAATATATATATAACTATTCATTGATTGTTTTTAATTATTTATTTTTTTTCATTTTGAAAAAGAACTATCTATATATTAAAAAAAAAAAAAGAAGAAGAAGAAGAAGAAGAAAAAGAGCTATCTATCATACATGGAAAAAAATAGTTTTTTTAATGCTCTTCTCAAATCCTCTTATACTTTTTCCCCCAAATATTAAAATAAACAAATAGATATAAAAAAAAATTATATTCCAATTTCCATTCCAAACAAATGAATTGATACCAGAAGAAAGAACGTAAAGATTCTGATACATTTTTTCCAAAAATATAGTATTTGATAACTCATTTGATAATAATTTTACTTTTTATAATCCGCATTATTTATTCATAGGCTTTTATATGCTTTCAAAAATTAGAAAAATAAATTAACGTAAGCATAGCTCAATTGGCATAAAGTATGTACCATCGACCAAGAAATAAGAGTCAAATTTCCAAAAAAAACTATTTTTTATTAGAAAATACATTAAACAAAATTAAAACATAAAATAAGCAGTTAAAGAACATGAAAGCCTTATTTTTGCATTCCTTCACTATAGTATCACTATAATTCTTCATTTTGACCATTCTTCAATGGATTAAAGATCCATCCAGGGTCGAATCCCTCCACTCCATACGTTGTGGAACTCAAAAAAAGAAAAAAAAGATCCACACAGGGCCAGTTTCAACTTTCAGGCTCCATAAAACGAACTATAAAATAAAATATAAAAAATTATAGAATATAATGAAACGGTTGGTAAACGAGCATAATTTTTTTTTAAAAAAATGAACATAAGACTATATATATGTATGTATGTATCTTTAGTTCAACAACATGTGGGAATGTAGGGATTCGAACTTCCGACCTCTTGGTAAAAGGTATACACTTTAACCAATTAAATTATCTTCAGGTTGGCTTACAAATAAAATTGTTATTAATCGATTTTTTAAAAAAATTATTATTGCTATTATAACTTATTATTGATATAAAAAGAAAACCGTTATAACGATTTTTTTTAAAAATTATTATTGCTATTATCGAACAGGTTTTAATATATATATATATATATATATATATATATATATATATATATATATAATTAACCCTCAATGTGTTTCCCAATAAATGCAAATATATATAAACAACATTTTCTTCATTTCGTAACATACAATTCAGTTAATCTATGGTATACAATTCCTCACATCTAAACTTCTAATTGACAAAAGAACGTTCGGGCTTCAATTTGGAAAAAGAAAGTCAATTTATTATGAACATTACACAAATAAAATTAAAAGAATATTTTTATTTTTATTTTTTAAATTAAACTTGGAATAAGATAGATATATTGTCATAAGAGACTCAAATCGCTTTCACTAAATAAATAGAGAATTAAGTTTTAAAAAAACATATATTGTATGTGTCACTTTATTTTATCTTATGAATTAATTCATTTGAAAATTTTTCTAGTATTACAATAGTGTATAATATCTCCACCATTGATATTAAGATTTCAACCACATAATTAGTATGTATATTATTTTTTAGGGAAAAAATAAATTTATATCCCTAAGTTTTAGAGATGGTATGAATTAAAATCTCTAACTAATAATTATATCAATTTAAATCCTAAACTTTCGTACAATTCATTCTTTCTTCCACTTTTTTTTTCATTCTTTTGTCACACTATGCCCAATTAATTAACATTTGTTAAATAAGCATGTAACCTAATTATCTAATTAGTCGCAACAACAACAAACACAAAATATCATCATAATAATTCAAAATTCATAAATATAATTAATCACTTTTTAAAATTTAGAGACATGCTTGATATAATAATCGAAGTTGGAGACTAAAATTTTAATTTAAATCAAAATTAATTTATGGGAAAGCTTTTAATTTTTTTTTTTATACCCAAACCTTTCTTGGCTTGGCAAAACCTGTTACATTTAGTCAACCTTCGATTCCCTGTCAACAATGAAGTGTGGAAAAAGAATATTATGTCTTATAATCATACATCATTTAATTATATAAGATAGAAACTACATAAAATCATAATTTAAATTCAAAGACATAAACAAGAAATTGGCAAAGCTTTAGCCATTAAACTACATCCATATCATCCCCTTTTTTACACACTAGTGGAGATTAAATTTAATTTATTTCAAATTAAATTGAATATTTTTAATTAAGGTTAAAATATCATTTTGGTCTCCATAGTTTAGAACTTGTTCTATTTTAGTCTATATATTTTTAAAATTTGAAATTTAGTCCTTATATTTTCAAGAAATTTTAAAATGAGTCCATATGGTTAGTTTAGGGTTAATTATATATATATATATATATATATATATATATATATATATATATATATATATATATATATATATATATTCTATTAGTCTTCACTCTATAAATTTTGGAAAGATTTTCATATTGTTTTTTAAAATTATTATTAAGTTCACATTGTATTTTTTTTTAATAGAAATTATTGCTACTGTTTATTATTTTACTAAATTTAATAAAAATTATTTTCAAACTAACAATAAGGACTATTTTTAAAATTTGTTGTAAGCACAATGATTAAAATTAGATATTTGAAAGTATAAAGATTAAAATAGAATGAGTCGCAAAGCTTGGGGATCGAAATGATATTCTAATTTTTAATTAATTATCTTATTATATATATATATATATATATATATACATACATATATATTGAGTGCATTAATTATCTTATGATATATAACTTATCCAAGATAAATTCATAGAGGAAAACTTACATGATGCTTAGGCTGCACCTTGTATCTGCAGCCCAGGCACATGACATATTACGTTTCTTTACTCTTTTTTTTCTTTTTTAACTTCCTTCCATCATGTCAAATCGTTAGCTTTTTCTTTTTTCTTTTTAACTTGGTAAATGCCTACAAAAGAAAGAAATAAAGAAATGTGACACAATGAAATTTCTTTCTTGTATTTATTTATTTATTTTAACGGGAAGATAGTTTCTAAATATTTTAGTGGCAGGAAAAAAATGGTTGAAAACAAAAATAATATGTAATGTTTCAATAATTAAATTTTAAAAATCAACAATTTTGACATTAATTTCTAGAAAAATTTTAATTTATAAATGCCTAAAGGAAGGAATAACACATCCACAAAATCTATGCTTCGCAATTTTTTTTTGGTAAAAACTTTCATGCTTCAAATATTGATGCAACAACAATGTTGTTAAATTATTATAATAAGAATATGCAACAACAATGTTGTTACTCATGACAAATATTGATGCAACAAGTTGTTCTTTGGTTTTGAAACGATAAAATTTGATATCATGTCCTACGAATCAACATGTTGTTTATTTGTAATAATAATCTCCTACTTCAGATGTTTTTCCAATCAATGCTAGTTGCCATATTGGTTAATCAAATGTCCATGTTAGGCATGTCAAAAAGCAAAGGAAATTTGTTTATTATCACCTCTTTTTGCGCTTAGTACTAATATCTTCTTCTTCTTTTTAAACGTTTTTTCATTTCCCTTTTTTCTACTTTTTTTGGATGCCTAACATGGACATTGATTTAAAATCTAGCAACAATTATTAAAAATCAAATGTCGAGTAACCAATCCACTCTACAAAAGTTAGAGGTATAAATCTACGTACCCTAAATTACCTTTCATAAATAGTCAATTGAAAATTGAAGGTTTGAAATAACAATATAATGTAACAAAAAAATCACAACTAAATTATAAAAAAATATTCAACATTAGTTATAACTTTATATAACATTCAACAAAATGTTTCTTATGCTTAAAGATAATTAATATCTAATTATCTCAAAAAGATAATTATATCTAATTATCTTACATAAAATATTTTTAAATAAACTTAAACAAAATACACTAATGCTCTAAGTTATCAATCTTCAGTTGGTTGGATTTTTATTACTAGTTACTATATATATATATATATATATATAATCTCAAACTAATTACGAATTTTAAAATATATATATTTGAAGCTTGAAGGAGAAGTTTCTCTTATTGGGGTGTTTACAAATTAAAAAAAAAAAAAGTGAAGAAATTGTTTTAGAGTTTGGGTAAATGTGGGGAAAGGGTATGATTTTTTTTTTTTTTTAAAAAAAAGGGCAAAGAAAGGAAACTGGGCTGCACACCCAAGTTGTGCTCCTTTTATAAAACTTGCCGCGCTCATTGACCTTAAATCCTCTCTCTCTAAACAATGGAACGCGAGAGAATTAATTATTTCGCTCAATGAAGTTTCTTTCAACCAGAGATCGCAAGTCGAATTCCTAAAATCCTTCTTTCTTCTCGTTCTTCCACTACATTTCCATGGATTTCCCGAAGTTTTCCGTCGGAAATTATGTGATTCCGTCTCTCTTCTTCGCCGGAGTTCTCTCTTTTTGCATCTGGTCTTCCTCTGTTTCCAGTCCTTTCACTCTTCTCTCCGACGGACGCCATTGCAGCATCACGAAACTTCAAAATCAGGTCTCAATAGCATAACCGCATTCTATTTCTCTATATTCCTTTTCGTTTCTGTGCAACTTTGAATTGATTGTGAAATCGTTGAAGAGTAATGCTAGGGATTTTGATTCTGTTGCACCGCGAGACGTCCTTGCGGAATCGTCTATCTTCAACATATTTGTGTGATTTAGAATTGATTGTGAAGTCGCTCTGGATTAATGCTGCAGAATAGTACTAGTGATTTTGATTCTGTTGCCGTTTTTGTGTAATTTAGAATTGATTGTTGTTGCAGAATAGTACTAGTGATTTTGATTCTGTTGCACCGCTATTAATGAAGTCGTCTATATTTGAAATTTTTGTGTAATTTCGGATTGCTTATGAATTCGTTCGGGATTCAATGTTGCAGAATAGTACTAGTGATTTTGATTCTGCTGCACCGCGAATCCGCGACTAATTAAGTCGTCTATATCTGGCATTTTTGTGCATATTGGAATCGATTACGAATTCATTTTGGCTTCAATGTTGCAGAGTCATACCAGCAATTTTGATTCAGTTGCACCAGGAGACGAGCTTGAATCGGCTCTGGCCAGAACGTCAATGGCGAACAAGACGGTGATAATCGCCGTCGTAAACAAGGCCTACGCCGATCAAGAACCCGAAGCCGTTACGACTATGCTCGACGTGTTTCTCGACAGTTTCTGGCTCGGAGAAGGCACTCGGCCTTTGGTAAATCACCTCCTCCTCGTCGCCGTCGATCAGACGGCATACGATCGGTGCCAGTTCCTTCGTCTGAACTGCTTCAGACTGGTAACGGACGGCGTCGATTTCGGCGGCGAGAAGCTTTACATGTCGGAGGATTTCATCAAGATGATGTGGAGAAGGACTCAGTTTCTCTTGGAAGTCCTCGAACGGGGATACAACTTCATCTTCACGGTACGTTCTCTTTTTCCAGAAATTTTTTATTTCATTCTTTGTTTTTTTTTTTTTTTTTTTCCTTTAAAAAATAAAGTTGAGATTTTGTTCATTTATTTCCACTAAGAATCTTAAATTAGAAATCATGGCTAAAAAAATAATTTGATCTTCTTTTTTTGATTTTTGCAATAGAAAAAATTTGGATTTTCGTTAGGTTTTGGATGTGACCCTCAACGAACCAACTTGATTTACGGACAAAATTTATGAAGGCCATATAGGATATATTATAACCCAAAAAAAAAAGAAAATTACGAAAATATTTACACTCCTGTGTAATCTCAACAGAAAAAAAGATGTTCAAATCCAAAACGAAAAATAATAAAAAATAATTTCTTAAGGAAAAAAAAATGATTGTTTAACTTTAGAGAATGTCGGTTTGACTTGTATTTATCACTTAACTAATTCAATAGGATGAAACCAAGCTATAATTATTTTTCAACTCACTCAAATTAATCAATGGGTTATCTTACCTAATGAAAGTGTAATTATATTTAACTTTGCAATCTTTTTCAATCATTTAAGTTTCATAATCATTTAGTTTTTAAAAAATGTGTTGGTTTTATCACAATTTTTTTTACGATAGTTTTCATTTTTGTTAAAAAAAAATTGAATTTTTAGCTAAATTCCAAAAACAAAAAAATAATAATAATTTAGTTTGAATTTTGAAAACATTTGTACAAAATAAATAACGAAATAAAGAATCTCATGAATGAAAGTAGCATTTATAAACTTATTTTTCAAAAATCAAAATATGTCAGCGATTAGTTTAACTCTTTGATTCACGTTTGCACTAGAGAGATTATAACATAATGGTACAATTTTAAAAGGGTATTTTGTATGAAAAATGAGATGTAGAGCGCTTTAGAAAAAGATTCCTAGAAATAAGACAACTAGGAAAGAGATGATCGAAAGCTTTTAATATGTATCTAATAATATTAAAATGGTGGTATATAATAATATTAAAATGGTGGTGTGGATTACTATTTAATATTTGATTATTTCTTCTTAATATAATTACATTGATCAGCATCTTGTCTTAAAAAAAGCACTAGGAATTGGATTTGTATATCTAAACAAACTCTCTATTTGAGAAAATTTTCATTTATTGCCAATTACAAAAGCATCATTTTGATGTGGAGTGAATATGTATGTATGTATGTATGTATGTGTGTATATATGTATGTATGTATGTATATATATATATATATATATAGATATATATATATATATATATATATATTATCCAGCCCTAGTCTTTCAAATAACGATGGTAGATGGGAGGGGTGTCACTTAGGAGTGTAGGAATTTTCCAAAAATAGTTACCTGTCTTTCGTTGCTATTGACAACTTTGTTAGAGACGGAATTGGAAAAATTTTCAAGTGCTCTAGAAGTATGAATACTCACTTCATTTATTGCTGGTTACATCAACATCATTCTAAAAAACGATGTGGAGTCCACAAACATTGTAAAAATATTTATAAGGGAAAAATTATAGAATGAACGAAGAGAGTATGATACTCTCATAGTATTAGAAATTTTTTAGGAGAGTTGGGAATTCTTATTTAATACGCTGGAACCAATTTGATTGATTTTCTTTATATTATTATAATATATGTTTTTTTTCTTTCGTTTTTGGGGAATGGGCCAATAAGCCAATTGGATGTTAACTTCTAGAGGTGTGAATTGAAGAAGTATATATATAGAGTATATAAACATAACGTACACATTAAGTTAGATTTGACTTTTAAAATCTTAAATTTATTTAATTAAAGCTTAAACTTAAATAAACAATAAAATTAAGATTAAAATATCAGTTTGGTCCCTTTACTTTAGGATCATTCCATTTGTCTCTATACTTCTAAATGCCTATATTTAATCCATGTACTTTCTATTGTGTGGTTGGAGTAAACCCCAAAAAATGGGTGCAGTTGCACCTAAGAATTGCTCTTTCGTAACTATCTTTTTAATTACTATTTTTTATAATATATTATCAACTAAATATATGTTTTAGTTCTTAAAGTTAGGTATTTTTAAAAAATTTTATATTATTGTTCTATTGTGCTTGTTTTTTCACAATTTCTCTACAATAGTTTTCATCTTCTTTACAATAGTTTCCATCTTTCTTAAAGAAATATTTGAGTTTCTAGCCAAATTCCAAAAACAGAAAACTACTTTTTGAAAATTACTTTTTTTAAGTTTTCAAAACTAACATATGGAAAAAGTAGATAAGAAAACATAGAAGCTCATAGGTGGAAGAAATATTTATAAGCTTAATATTCAAAAAACCAAATGGTTATCAAATGGGACCTTAGTTATTTATGTATTTAAAATTTTCAATTATACTATTATTGTTGGTGAATGTTAAAATTGAGTTATGATAAGCTTACATGACATGATACTTAGGGTGAGTTTGACATACCTTCTTAAACTATACTTAGGGTGAGTTTGACATACCTTGTAGTTTAAGAACTTTTGCTTAAAATATATTTAATAAAATTGCTTTAAATTCTTTTTTTTAAGTACATTTAATAACAAATTTATTTGGTTTCATTGCATTCAAAATGATTCTACTAATTGCCAATATGTTTATTTTTTCTGATCGCATACTTTGAAGTTTTTGGATCAATAACTTTAAAGTCAATTTCTAGATAATCAACCATCTCCTAAGTGTTTCTTCAAAACGAGTTTTTAAATTAATTTACTTTTTAAATCATGCTTTTTATTTATTACAATTTTTTTAGAAACACTTAGTCATCTAAAAGTACTTAAGAATTTATGCTAAACACACGGTCCATTAGAAATTCTTCCAAATGTGCTTTTACTATGTTGGCAAGATTTTAGACTAAAAATAAGAAAAAAGTTTAAAATTTTGTCAACTTCTTAAAAGTTTGTTAGTAAAATTAGAAAATTTTCTCGCTAAACCTGATTTCCTTTTTGAATTTTTGTTTAACTCATTAAGTATCATGTCATGTACGTTATAAGAAAATAAAACAAATGTATAATTGAAAATTTTTGGTTAAATTACAAATTTGATCCCTATAATTTTGATAAAGTTAGAATGAGTCTCTTTAGTTATTTTAAACCTTAGGAACGATTTATGAGGTTTTATCAAATTATAATGACAAAATTCTAATTTTTAAAACCATAAAGACTAAATTTTAATTTTCACTAAATCATAGGACAAATTTATAATTTAAACAAAAATTTTTAAAACACAAGGAATTAAATTGAAACAACACTCAAACATTCATTTAGACTAAAAGCACATGTATTAAGCCCATTTTCTCCCTCATCTCCAAACTCCAACTTTAACTACCCATTTAAGAATCAAGGCCCAATAACCAAAACCCACAACAACAACAACAACAACAAAAAAAACAAAAAAAACAAAAAAACAAAAAAAAGTCCAATTAATCCGATTCATTTTATTCATTCACAGGACACAGACGTAATGTGGCTTCGAAACCCCTTCATGAAGCTAAGCCCCAACAAAACCGAGGACCTCCAAATCAGCACCGACGGCTTCTCCGGCAATCCATGGGGAGAAGAAAACTTCATAAACACTGGATTCTATTTCGTCCGATCAAACAACAAAACCATTTCCCTCTTCCAAAACTGGTACGATCTCAGGGACAATTCCACTGGGAAGAAAGAGCAGGACGTTCTTTTAGAGCTCATCCATGGCGGAATCATCGCCAAACTTGGCCTCAGAGTCCGTTTTCTCGACACGCTGTTCTTCAGCGGTTTCTGTCAGGACAGTAGCGACCCGAGGGAGGTGTCGACAGTTCACGCCAACTGCTGCCGGAGCATCGCCGCTAAGGTCGGCGATCTCCGGACAGTGCTTTATGATTGGAAGAAGTTTAGGAATAAGATGAGTTCTTATAATGCGACGGCTGGGTTTAAGTGGTCGCCGCATTTGGGGTGTTTGAATTCGTGGAAGAAGTAGAAATGGATGGAGTTGTTGTTTGTTGGTTTTTGGAATGGTTGTATAGGTTTTTAGTGGCTAGAGTTTATAGTTTGATCTTCATGTTTGAAAAGTTATACGTGTTACTAATTGAGCATAAATAAGTAGATACCGCATTTATATTACAATTTTAGTAGGTGGTATTTCCATCCTTCACTTTATTATTGTTGAACTACTTGTAACTTGTAAGGAAATTTATGTTGAATTTAACGAAAATAAAAGCTAGGTTGAAAATGGATATGTGCATATATCAAGAAGTAAAAATTGGTTGTTTTTTTTTTCTCTCTTAGATTCGATTATTTAATTATAAGTTTAGGTTTTAAAATTTTAAAGTTCTAACTATTTAATTTGGTAATTAGTATTTAAAAAGTTTTTTTATTCTTTCTTTCTAAACTTTGATTAGTGTGTCTATCTCATTGTTATACTTAAAAATTTTAATAAACTACCAAATTTTTATTATTGTATCTAATAAGTTATTGTAACTTTAATATTTCAATCCTTATGTTGCACTTTAAAAATATTTTTCACTCATTCTAATTAGATTTTCTTTGAGGAAAAGTGATTGAAAGGTTAAAGTTCACACGAAAACACATTATCCTATTAGATTCATTGCATAAGATTGAATTCATAGCAAGTTGCCATGGTGGGTGATGTATTAATAAAGTCCAATTTTCAATAAAGTTTTGAAAAATGGAACAAATATTTGAAAGGTCAGAAATCACATAAGACACACAAGACGATACAACAATATATAAAGAATGAACAATACTTGGTTGTACCCCACCATTCAATTCTTGACAATGAGAGAGAAAGATGGAAAATATTTTCTCTCCCCGATTGTCAAGAATTGAATAGTGGGGTGCAGAGAGATTCCTATACTCCGGGAACCAAATATTATTCATAAAGAATTTCCTCCAATGGGATGTTTCAAGATGGGTTTTCTCTAACATTGATCAGAGCTAGAGTTTTCATTTTTTGAAGGGAGAGTGGGGATTTATGAGATTTAACTGTTTGTGTGAAGCTAATTACAAAATTATCAGTGATTTTACCTAGTTTAGATTTAACTGCCATTCATTAGCATTTATTTAATATTAGAAGAAGTAATAAAATTTTATCATATGTTAATTTTAATTAGCTATTGTTCACCTAAGATTTCAAAACGAAACTTAATTCGTGAAAATGAATTTAGAATTTGTATTAATTTATATAATGGTAATAGAATCTCTAATATATGATCCTATAATTTTTTCTTTTGAATGTGTACTTGATCTGAGGGCTGGAGCACTTGTTCTCGAGCAAACTTGTTGATCTTCTTGGATCAATCTTTGGCTTATTGATCTCTTGGATCAGAGAAAATGAAATAGAGAGTGAGAGAGGAGGAAATAAATAGTTAGTTTAAAAAATAGCTTTTATAAATTAAAAAAAAAAGGTAAAATGTTTGTTTTAATTTATTTTGCAATTTATTATTATTATTTCGTTTAATATTATGTGGGATGGGTGGTCATCATTCTGCCTTTTCAATTTTTTATTTTTTTAATAACTTATGTGATGTCGTATAGGTATATATGCTTTGACCCAACCTGATCCGGTCCATGGTGTTTGATGCCCTCAAAGAGTCAAACTCGTTGCTAGTTTTATGACACAAGTGGTCTCTAATTTTGGAATTTTTGTACGGATGACTCGTTTTCTAGCGTTTTAATGACTGATGACCTGTGTTCTGAAAATAATGAAATATGACTCATTCTGAAGTGGCAATGCGCGCAAAATTACCCATGAGGGCAATACGAGGTGGTCTTGCTTGTTAATGCTCTCATACGCGGAAACGCTATCGCTCTAGCTCTCTTACTCTCGCTCAAATGAGTGGTCGAAAATCTGGAGAAAAGAAAGAGACAATAAAAAATTAAGTCAGAGAAGAGCTAGAGCAGGAGAGTGAGAGTGAGAAGCGATTTTCCTTGTCTCTTTCTTTTCTCCAGATTAGCGACCACTCATTACTATCATGAGCAAGAGCGAGAGCACGAGAGCTAAAACGAGAACTAGAGAGCAATTTTCCTTGTCTCTTTCTTTTCTCCAGATTTTCGACCACTCATTACTATCATAAACGAGAGCTAAAGCGAGAGCAAGAGAGCTAGAGCTAGAGCAAGAGTGAGAGTACGATGCCCTCACAGTAATTTGGACGGGATGCAAAGTACGAAAAGAGTCATATGTCATTAATTTTAGAACACATGTCAAATGGCATCAAGGAGCGTGAAAATGGGTCTTCTGTACAAATTTCCCTCTAATTTTCATGGCCACGAATCCCATTGAACCACCCATATTGGTGCAATCAAACATTATTATATCTTTCCTTTTTTCCACATGGAGAAATGAAATTATAGTATATTCACAAAAGCAACCTTTCAAATTAAAAAGTTATGTTAAAATACCATTTTAGTATCTATACTTTGAGTTTTATTCCATTTTGGTTCTTATACTTTCAAATGTTCAATTTTAGTCCTTGTACTTTCAATAAAGCTTAAAATTGGTCTTTATGATAAGTTTGAAGTTAATTTTTATCAAAATCGGTTAAATAAGAATCTTAATTTTAATACAAGAAAAGACAAAATGTAAATATACTTCTAAAGTTAATAGAGGATAATTTTTTTAAAGAAAAATTAACAATAAACTAATAATATGGACTAATTTTAATCTTTATTGAAAGTACAATGACTCAAATTGGACATTTGAAAGTACATGAACCAAAATGGAACAAAGCCCAAAGTATAGAGACCAAATGGTATTTTAACCAAAAAGTTATTAATAATTAAACCTTGCTGTCGTAATTCTAGTCGGATTTAATTGTAATACTTTTGTAAGTTTTGAGGGTACAATTACAACAATATCCTCATATTTTATAAGTGGTTTAGCATTTTTGAGTTTAGGATGTAACTGTAGCAACTTAAATAGTTTTGGGGTAATTCTTAAAAGACAAAAAGGGTTAAATTATAAGTTTAGTTTCTAAACTTTCAGACTTGTGTGTATTTGGTCTTTAAACTTTAAAAAATGACTGATAGATCATTGAACTTTTAATTTTGTGTCAAATAGGTTGTTATGGGTGAATCTAGCTAATTGGGCAAAGCCTAAGAATCACAAGGATTTGGAGGTTCGAGAATGGGCAAGAGGAAGTCGAAGCCCATCGAGGTCGGCCCATAACTCTTCCATGGGTCATAGATGGCCGACCCACAAGTCGATCGAGGTTTGGAGAGGCCAACCCACTCTTGTGTGGCCGACCCATATGGGTCTACCAACGGTCTTATGAGGTCAACCCATGTGGGTCAGCCAAGCCCAGTTTGGCCTTGAGGTCGACTTAAGTAGGGATTGGCAAAATCTCGAGATCAATTTGTGTATGGCTTGTCATATTTAGTATGTCTGCGGAGGAGTCGGTTACATGATCCAAATCCTAAAATTAAGCTTAAAGGAAGAGCAGTTCAATAGTTGATTGTAAAAGATCCATTGAGGAGTTGATTGGACAATATTCTTAAAAACTAATTTAAGTGATTGTGATCAAAATAACCGATGAGGTAATTATTTGTTGATAATCAACCGAGTTTCAATTACAAAGGGTAAAATTGAAACTTTTTAAAGTCTAGGACATAATTGAAATCTACCCCCAAAGTTTAGGGGTATTTTGTATGATTTAACCTTTTTTTTTATTGTAATATGGGGCCATAATAAATTTTTTTCTTAAAGAAACTCCAAGTTATTATTATTATTTTATTTTAAAGCACCAAATTGTTTCTTTTGCAAAAAAGGAAAGAAAGAACGGTGATTTATAAGTAAGATTATTTTATGGATTATAGTTTTTGTGACTGAATTGTACCATTGTTCTTGCTGAATTTTATTATTTTGGTACTAGCTCTGTTCTTTTTTCAAACAAATTTTCATCACATTTCGTACCTAATTACTATTTTCTTATAATATATTCTCGGCTAAATATATATTTTAGTTCCTAATATTTAGGTATTTTTAAAATTTAGTTCATCTTGTTTAAAACTTTTCAATTTATTTTTTATGTATTTAAAATCTTCAGTTATACTATAATTATTGATGAATGTTAAAATTGAGTTATGATAGGCTTGCATGACATGATACTTTTATATTTATTAAGATTTTTTTAAAAATCACTTTTATCACATAAAATTACTCAATAAGTTATATTAAACATATTTTAAATTATTAACTTTTCTAAAAGTGTTTATAGAGAAAATTAATTTTGTTCAAAAAGCATTTTTTTCACAAGTTATTCCAAACACCCTATTAATATTATATTCAAAAGTGATTCTACTAATTGTCAATTTTTTTTTCTTTAAAGTCAATTTCTAGATAACCATCTCCCACATGTTTTTTCAAGAAGAGTTCTAAAATTAATTTGGTTTTTAAATCATGCTTTTTATTTATTATACATTTCATAAGAAACACATAGTCATCTAAAAGTACTTAAGAAAGTATGCTAAACACGCACTAAATTAGTAATTCTTCTAAACTCAATAACTATCATATCGTGTAAGCTTATTATAAGACAATGAAAAAAGAATAATTGAACATTTTTAAAATATAAAGAACTAAATTGAAACTATACTCATTATCAAAAAATAATAATAATAAATAAATTCAAGGGCCAACAAGAAGAATGTCTAAATTTAACCAACCCAACTTGAAAAATGTCTAAACAACTTTCTATTTGCAAATATGGCTAAATGCTATTTTTAGTAAAATCTTTAAATTACTCTGGGACGAAAATACCCCTGACTGAGATTTATACTTTTTATTCACCCACACAAATGGCTACAAAAATGGAAGAGAAATTTAAAGATTTAACTTTCACAGTGGGATAAAAAAAATCTTAACAAACAAAAATAACTGGTAATTCTACTCAAAGAAATGCTAAACAAATACAACATATTGAGGATGAGAGAGGTAAAGCTAACAAAAATACAAGTAACAAACAAGAATAAATTACGTATATATTAGTAATTACACCTATCATCACATATAGATAAGCTTGAATATGAGTATATGGGTATATATACCCTGATTACACTGACTAGTTGAGTGATAACGCAGACAGATTCAACTCCCTCTTAAATGTGCAATCGGACTCAAATGCATTATTAAAAAGAATAAAATTATATAATTTTCATGGCTTCATAATTCTAATGAACTCAAAATGTTCGATTACACTATACAAAATTCTTCACTAACTGAATTTTTCCCAATGTAAATGTACCAATTGTGAGAAAATATACAAATTCGAAACAAAACAGAACTAAAGAGCAATGCGATTTGAGAAGAAGCATTACCGAATTTGAGGAGAGCAGAAACTAGACTGATTGACAAGGAACTTGGAAGTGCCATGAGCCGAGGAAGAAGCATATTCTACACCTTTCATTTTAGATTACTAGGCCGATTTAAAAACAAAATCTAACATATTTAAATATGGCACCCATTTTTTATGTGATTTTGTTAAATGTCGAACATTTTGGGTTGTAGGATCTATTTTTTTTAGTTTTATACAATTTATTTGTTATTTAAACCACGTTTTTGTTAACATACTATAAACGACTACCTCACTATATTTTTCGACACTTTGATTTTGCTTTACAATGATTATTGCATTTTGTTGTATAATTTTATTGTCCTTCTAGATTTAGTCTATTATTTGATAGGGGTGCAAGGCAAAACTGAAAAAACCGTCCAAACCGACCGAAACCGATATCGGTTCGGGTTGGAATCGGTGTGATTGGGCGGTTTCGGTTTGAAAATAAGAAAAACCGAATAGTTTTGGTCGGTTTCGGTTTTCTACATGGCTAAACCGCATATAACTGAGCCGACCGATAATACTTATATTAGAAATTGAAACTTTTATCTAATAATGATGTTGGTTCAACTGGTGTTGCTATCTGACTTGTAACCTTTGGTTTCTGAGTTCGATCCTTGGCTTGCACTTTTTATTATGTATTTATTGTTACCCTTCCATCCAGCCAGCCCAAATCAACGGCAGCCCCAATGGCCCATTACAACTCACGGGCCTTTAGCCCAACACCCGTGCGCCTGGGTTCTCCAAACAGTGAACTGCCAAACCGATGGTTTATCGGTTCGGGGCGGTTCGGCTATGTTTATTGGGCGGTTCGGATTCAGTTTTCCATTTTCCTGATATATTTGGGTTGTTCGGTTTCGGTTTGACACTCAAACCGAGCCGAACCGAGCAGCTTACACCCCTATTATTTGATGTTATTAAAGTCGTTAATAGTAAATACAATGTAAAATATTCTATGTTATTGTATACTAAAATATTCTATATATATAAATACATATATAGATAGATAGATAGATTAATTGAACCATAATGGAGTATATACACAGGCTATATAGACGAAATCATTACACATATTATCTTTGAATATACTTGTATTTACAATGTGAGCTAGATTCATCATTGTATTTAATCCTTCTCCGCCTTTGTGTATATCAATATTTACATTTTTGATTGATTGATATGACTTCAAAATGATAAAATGTTGGGTGATCGAATATTAATTAGTTTCTAGGGCGATTCTATTATTAAAAAATAAATAAAGAAAGAAAATTGATCTATATGATTTAGATAAATAATTTAAAAATAAAGATATAGTGAGTGAAAGCAACAAATCAGGAGATTCTAAACATTCATAAATCTGGAGATTTAAAAAAAAAAAAAAAAACTATGAGGGGTGAGAGAATACAAAATTTTTTTTTTTTTTAAATATCAATTTTTGGTTGGTGGCGATTTGACTATGAATAAACATATATACTGGGGGTATAAGTGAAAAGACAACTATAAAATTGCAAATACTTCAAGTTTATAGTAGTCAAAATTGCAAATACTTCAAGTTTTTAGACATTTTTCATTAGAGATATTTGCAAATACTTCAAGTTTATAGTAGTCAAAATTACAAATACTTCAAATTTTTAGACATTTTTCATTAGAAGTATTTATTTGTAGACATTACTTACAATTTCCCTAAATTCAAATTATACCCAAACACTCGGACTAAAAAACACCTATTTGGCCCATTTCCTCCCCCATCCCCAACTTTCACTGCCCATTTATAGAATGAAGGCCCAATAACCAACAACCAAAAACAAGCCCAATTTAATCCAATTCATTCCTTTAATTCCCATTCACAACAAATTATTCAAAAGCAAAACAGTGTTACGATTACTCTCATGCAAAACTGTCAGTCATATTGTGGCAGCCTGATCGAATAATTTCTCTCGATTCGCAAGACACAGACGTAGTGTGGCTTCGAAACCCCTTCACAAAGCTAAGCTCCAACAAAATCGAGGACCTCCAAATCAGCACCAGCTACTTCTTCGACAACCCATGGGGAGAGGAAAACTACATAAACACCATATTCTACTTCGTCCGATCAAACAACAAAACCATTTCCCTCTTCCAAAACTATTACAATCTCAAGGGAAATTCCACGGGGAAGAAAGGGCAGGATGTTCTTCAAGAGCTCATCCATGGAAAAATCATTGCCAAACTTGGCCTCAGAGTCCGATTCCTTGACACCCTCTTCTTTAGCGGCTTCTGTCAGGACAGTTGTGTTAAATCACCAATCAACCTAAAAACTTTTGAATTGATTAGTGATTTAACATGATATCAGAGCAGGAAGTCCTGAGTTCGAACCCCTACAAAGTCATTTCCTTTTCAATTAATATTGATGTCTACTTGTTGAGCTTTTCACAAATTTTCAAGCCCACAAGTGAGAGAAAGTATTAAAGTGTTAATATATAGTTAAATTTACCATAACCTATTAGCTTAAGCTTTTGGGTTGATTGGTGATTTAACAAGCCGGGACTCGAAGGAAGTTGCAACGGTTCATGCCAACTGTTGTCGGAGCATCACCGCCAAGGTCGCCGATCTCCGAACAGTGCTCGATGATAGAAGAAGTTTAGGAAGATGAATTTTTATAAGAGGTTTAAGGTTGCCATGTTTGGGTTTAAGTGGTCGCCGCATTTGGGGTGTTGGAGTTCGTGGAAAAAGTAGAGAAATGGAGTTGGTGGGAGGTAGAAGATCAACTTTTGTTTGTTGGTTGGTTTTTGGAAGGTTCTAAAGATTTATAGTGGCTAGAGTTTATAGTTTTGATCTTAGATGTTTGTAAAGTCATACATGTTACTGATCTGAGCATAATTTAGTGGATAAGACATTTATATCACAATTTTAAAGGTTAATGATTCGATCCTTCACTTTATGATTGTTGAACTAAGAAAAATTTATACTTGTATTCTCGGCTTTCAATGAAGTTTAGGTTGAATTTAATGAAATTAAAAGTAAAGGGTGAACATAACTAATTATAATTTTATTATTTTAATGCTTATGTTGACGCTAACAATATTAGTTAAAAGTGGGGAAAAAATTGTACACGTTGATTATATTGGGTTGACCACACCTAAAAATTTAACAACTTTTTTTTTTTTTTTGAAAAAAATGAAAAACATACATTTTCTCTCTTTTAGTACAACAAATGAGAAGGTGGAGACTTCAACCTCTAATTTCAAGAAAAGTACATGTCTTCACAACTAAGATGTGTTCATTTTTGGCTCTCCCCCTTTCTACCTTTCTCTTTCCTATTTGTTAAAAACTTAAGCTTAAATTACAAATTTGGTTTTTATGGTTTGAAAAAAGTTAGAATTTAGTCTCTATGGTTTTAAAGTTAGAATTTCGTCCTTATGGTTTGATAAAACTTTATAAATAGTCTTTATGGTTTGATAAAATCTTCATCAATAGTTCCTACAGTAGAGACTATTTTTTAGGGTTCTATCAAACTATAGGAACTAATTCTAACATTTAAAATCATAGAGACTAAATTCTAACTTTCTCAAAACTATAGGGACGAAATTTGTAATTGAACCAAAACTTAAAGGTTCATCCGTAGAAAATTTATGTCCTCCAACCAGTAGGTAAGTATTATCAATTAAAAATTATGATTGCAATCAACTTGTGACATAAATCTTAAATTAATACACTTTAACATGTTTTATATGAATCAAACTCCATTGAAAGTTCAAATATCTATTAAAAATATTTTTTAGTATAAGAATAATTAAAAGTTAAAATTCACTTTTGGTTCATGAACTTTCATGAAAGTAACAATTTAATCTTTAAACTTTAATTTGCAACGATATAATCCTTGTCCTTTCAAAGATAACAATCTAGTCCCTATCATGAAAATATTGATAAGATTTAACGGAATTTCTTATATAGGTAAATTAATAGGAACCCAATATATTTATAATTTACAAAGTCTAAATCGTAAAATAATAAAAATTGACATTTTATTTTGATGGAATTTTTTACGATGAAGTTAATTGTTATAAATTTGAAAGCACAAGACTTTTGTTACAAAATTAAAAACACATAGACGAATCGTTGCAAATCAAAATTTAGAGACTAAATTGTTATCTCCAAAAAAGTTTAGAGACCAAAAGTAATTTTTAGCTCTATTTAAATAATAGGATATAAATTTAAAAAGTAGATCTTGTTTGATAACCATTTGATTTTTTTTTTTTTATTTTTACAAAATATCATTAAATAGAAGACTACGGATCAATTTTTTCAATTTTTCTTTTCCACTTGAGCTTAAAATTTATTGGTATCTCTAATTTAGTTCTTAAAAGTTAAAAAGTCAACAATTAAAAAAAGAAATTAATGTGATTTTTTTAATCATTAATAATCACGTATATCAATAAAAATAAATAAATAATCACGTCAAACGGATAACCTAAACCCAGCAAATGCGCACCCAATAAAACAACAAATAAGAAACAAAGATAAAAAGTAAAACGGATCAGAAATATTACTAATTCTCCAAAAAAAAAAAAAAGGAAATCTTGCTAATAAAAATTCGGACAGCCAAAATCTTACAGATTAGACCTCAACAAAACAAATCATATTACTTAAAGACAATTTTTTTTTGAAAAAGTAGTGATTACCAAAGAAACACGTTCACAAATAATCTATAAGGACTCGTTTGATAACGTTCATATTTCTTGTTTCTTATTTCTGTTTCTCATTTTTCAAGAAACAGACGTATTTGATAAACCATCATATTTCTTGTTTCTAAATTTTTTAGAAACGTTTCTAAAAAAATGGCAGATTTTGATAAACTTCAATAAGTAATTTCTCAAATTTTGTTTCTGTTTTTATTTTCAAGTTTCATGCATGTATTCCTACTTCTCTTTTTACCCATCTCTCCTCTCTCTCTTCTTTCTCTCTCTTTCATTCTTTTTTTTTCTTTTAATACTTTTTAATCTTTTTGTTTTTTGTTTTTTTTATTTTTTTTTTTTTATTTATTTCTTTCTATTCGTTATCTCTCTTTCATCATATATGTTTTTCTCTTCTCTCTTATTTTCTTATTTTCTTTTACTTTACATTAACGAGCTTATAGATATTATTTTCTATTTAATTCTCTATTATTTTTTTTTTGGTACGATTTTATTTTTTTATTAAATAAATAAATTAATAATGTATTTCATGTTTACCATTAAATGTAAAAAAATATATACATTCTCTCTTTTTTTCTAATTTTACTTGCGTGTATTATTGTCTAATGCATTTAAAATAAAATAAAAATAAAATTTATTATTAAACTAAAGAAATGTGGATATGTTCGATTGTCTGACCTTAGATAATTTACAAATTTTTCTAATTGAACTAACTTTTATAAGTCAAAATCGTTCAAGATGAATTTGATTGAAGTGAAAAATAACATTGCAAATCAAATTTGAACAACATTTGAAGGATAAAATTTATTATTATTATTATTAATTAAGTGTTGGCCTTAATAAAATACTATAATCTTTTTACAATTATTTTGTATTTATTTTAATGCATGTTATATGTTTTATTATAGTATATTTGTATATATGTACTAAATTTTATTTTTACCAAAAAACAAGAAACAAGAAACAGAAATAATTATCAAACATGTTTCTATTTTTAGTTTTTAAGAAACAGAAACAGTAAACAAAAAACGAAGAACGAAAAATGAGAACGTTATCAAACGAGGCCTAAATTGGCCAAAATTATGCAAAGATCAAAATATCCATGAAATCCGGGACAGCTACATTTCAAAAAGACAAAAAAAAAAAAAAACAAACAAAATAAAGGCAGCAATTTCTTTTGCTTTTTTCTCCTCTTTCAATTTTCTCAGTTCTCACCGAAAAACGCGATGACACAGATTCAGCAAAAAAAAAAAGTAAAACTGCAACAAAAACAAAGTAATATTTTTCACACAACCAAATCTGACCTTCCTTATTCAACCCATACAGTTGATCTTTCTTCAACACAAAGATCTCTTTTCCCCTCAAACCACTAACCCAAACACTTCAAAAAAACCCTTAGAATTTTCCTATCACAAATCACTAAATTGTGAAAAATCAAGCCTCCACAATTCTCCTCTCAGTACCTGTAATGAGCAGGCTTGTATGGACCCTCAACTGGCACATTGATGTAATCAGCTTGATCCTTGGAGAGCTTGGTGAGCTTGGCACCAAGTTTGCCGAGGTGAAGGGCGGCCACCTTCTCGTCGAGGTGCTTCGGCAACACGTACACCTTCTTCTCGTACTTCCCAGATGATTTCTCATTCCAGAGCTCGAGCTGTGCAATCACTTGGTTTGTGAATGAGCAGGACATCACAAAGCTGGGGTGTCCAGTGGCACAACCCAAGTTCATGAGTCGCCCCTCGGCCAACACGATGATGCCCGTGTTGGTTTCGGGGAAGACCCATCTGTCGGTTTGAGGCTTGATGGTGATGCGCTTCACGCCGGGGTAGTTCTCCAGACCAAGCATGTCGATCTCATTGTCGAAGTGACCAATGTTGCAGACAATGGCATTGTTCTTCATCTTCTTCATGTGGTCAACCATGATGATATCCTTGTTACCGGTGGTGGTGACAAAGATATCGGCCTCGGAGACGACATCTTCCAAGGGGAGGACTTGAAGGCCTTCCATGAGAGCCTGGAGAGCACAAATTGGATCGATCTCGGTCACAATCACACGAGATCCAGCTTGCTTGAGGGCAGCAGCACAACCCTTTCCAACATCTCCATAACCGCACACAACGGAAACCTTTCCGGCAATCATGACATCGGTAGCTCTCATCAAACCATCAGGGAGAGAGTGTCGGCATCCATACAAGTTGTCAAACTGTAAGCAATCAGAAACAAATCCAATCAGAACCAGAGCAGTGAGTGAAGCTCAAAATTTACAAGGAAACATAAACACTGGCACATTTGGCAGATGATAGATCTATCTTTGCATCAAATACAGCAAATTTTCAATTGCAAGTCAACTGCGAAAAACAGGGCAACTGAAATTGAAAATGGAAAGAAAGAACAATGAAGTCCATCAACAGCTTGTTTTGGTCCACCAAGAAGACGAACAACACTCATGCAAGATTCAGACGCAAATCCAAAACATTGTGCACACAGAGTTTACAGTTCAAACACTACATACTACCAGGTCTGACGGTATCAACACAGAAATCAGATCTACAGCAACACAGAAATGCAAAACACAAGAGAAACTCAGATCTAAAACAAAAGCACCAGAAAAAATACCTTGCTCTTGGTAACAGAGTCATTGACATTAATGGCAGGGAACAACAAGGTTCCACTGGACTGCATCTGGTAAAGCCTCTTAACACCAGTGGTAGTCTCTTCAGAAACACCAACCAATCTCTCCTTCATCTTGTGGTACCTCTTAGGGTCAGATTTCAATGCATCTCTAATAATCGTCAACACGATCTGAAACTCGGCGTTATCAGTAGAAGAAGGATCAGGAAGAGCACCAGTCTTCTCATAAATCTCCTCAGCCTTAACTCCCTCGTGAATCAACAGAGTCGCGTCACCGCCATCGTCAACAATCAGATCCGGACCACCACCAGGGCCCCAATCCAAGGCGCGCTCGGTGCACCACCAGTACTCCTGAAGAGTCTCCCCCTTCCAGGCGAACACGGAGGCACTATCGCGAGCAATCGCGGCGGCGGCGTGGTCCTGAGTGGAGAAAATGTTGCAGGAGCACCAACGGACCTCGGCGCCGAGATCGGTGAGGGTTTCAATGAGAACGGCGGTCTGGATGGTCATGTGGAGAGAGCCGGTGATGCGAGCTCCCTTGAATGGCTTGGAGGGGCCGAATTCGGTGCGGCAGGCCATGAGGCCGGGCATTTCGACCTCGGCGAGCTCGATCTCGAGGCGACCGAAGTCGGCCTGAGACATGTCCTTGACCTTGTACTCACGACCGCCGTCGGTCTTCTCGACGATGGGAGACATTGTGAGAGATTTGGGGAAGAAATGAACACAAAACTCTCTGGTTTCTGCGAGAAGAAGAAGATTGCAGAAGGAAGAGAGAAATGTGAGCGACGAAGGATAGAGCTAAGTGAGGGCGTATAAATAGGTTAATCGACGGTCCAGATTTCGGGGTTGGAATTTTCAGATTAGGGATTTGAGATTTGTGGTTTTTATCCGGTCTGGACTTTTATATCCGGGTTCGGGTCTGCATTTTGATCCCCTTTTTTGGATGGTTGGTAGACCGTACATTGAAATGGGAGTGAAAAAGACTCAAAGTTAGGAGCAAAGTAATAAAACTAAAATAATTTTTTTATTATTGAAAAAAAAAAAAAAAACACTTTGGATATTGTAGTTGCGCTAGTGTAAGGATTTAGTTTTCAAATGTATAGCTATTTAAATCTTAAAGAGATGGGTTGAGTTTGACAAATTTTTGGTTTAGGTTAGATAGAAATTTTCAAGAACTAATTGATGTGGTTTAGTTTGTGGGTCTAGAAAACAAATGTTCGGTTCAACTCGAGTCGAATCAATATATATATAGATAGTTTTTAAGGTTTTCATTTTTCCTTTTGCCGACACCTACTCAACAGCCAACCATTCGCAATTTGCCCTTCGCCAGTTCGCCTTCACCTTCACCCTTCATCGAACACAAATTCCCTCTCGTTCACCATTCACATGTCATTTACCATTGCTGACAGCAATCTCATTTCTACCATTCACCCTTCGCCAAACACAAACTCGTCCTTCCAGCTCAATCAAACGAACATGACCTTACCCAATCCGATAATATAAGGGTTGGGTTAAGTTGGGTTGCCCTCTCTAACCGGGTTGATCAAGTTAGGTAAATGATTCGAGTTAGTCCATAAAATACCCCCTAACCCAACTCAACTCAATCTATGTACATCCCTAACACTAATTTAGTCTCTATGATTTAAAATTTGTGAAGATTACTCTATCTATGAAGTAAAACCTTTTTCTATTTTTAATGTGATATATTACATATATATAGATTAATAAACTCAGTAGAGGCCATAAATGTTTATAAACTACAAGAAATAGGTCATTACTTAATAAAAATAAACACTTTTACCTTGATTAGATCTTTCACAGTAAGGATTACATCATTACTAATTTTAAACTACAAGAGATTAAATTGTTATATATTGAAATTCAAAGACTAAGACCCCGATTAATAACCATTTAGGCCCCGTTTGATAACCATTTGGTTTTTAGTTTTTGGTTTTTGAAAATTAAGCTTGTTTTCTCTCAATTTCTCTATAATGGTTTTCATCTCCCTTAAGGAAGCATTTGAATTCTTAGCTAAATTCTAAAAACAAAAACAAGTTTTTGAAAACTACTTTTTTTAGTTTTCAAAACATGGCTTGGTTTTTGAAAACATAGGTAAAAGGTAGATAACAAAATAAGTAAATCCAAGGGTGGAAGTAGTATTTATAGGCTTAATTTTCAAAAACCAAAAACCAAAAATCAAATGGTTATCAAACGGGACCTTAGTTTTTTGTTTTTGAATTTTGAAAATTAACTCTATAAATACTACTTTCACCTATGGGTTTTATTGTTTTGTTATCTACTTTTTACCTATGTTTTCAAAAACCAAGCCAAACTTTGAAGAAAAAAAGTAGTTTTCAAAAACTTGTTTTTGTTTTTGGAATTTGGCTAAGAATTTGTTTTCTTAAAAAAGATGAAATCTATTCTAAAGAAATGATGATAAAACAAGCACAATTTATAAAAACCAAATGATTATTAAACATGGCCTAAATTATTACAAATTTAGAAGTATGGGAGTTAAATCGTTATAAACAAAGATTGAGAGGCTACATCATTCCTTCAAGAAAAGTATGGAGACCAAAAGTGTTTTTTTAACCTAATTAACAATTATGGGTAATATGACATCTTTCAATTTATTTATATTTATCAATATTTCCATTTATTGTTAGTATATTGGATTCAACCCATTGTCCCTAAATTTTAAAATGTATATTTTAATGCTTAAACTTCTCAATTTATTTTATTTTTCCCCAAGTACTTTCAAAATCCATGTCCATGAATTTGTAGAAACTGATTGTTTTGGATCCCATCGTAATTATATTTTTATTAATTGTTTGGTAAATAAATAACATGATTTTAAATATGTGTATTGATCTATTAAATAATTGAAATTCTAATGGTCAAAACAATTAGTTTTTAAAGTTTAGGGACTATAATGTACATTTTGAAAGTTGAATAAGAAAAAATGGACCTAAATGGTTACCAGTTTATGTTAAAATTGTTAATGTGTTGGTCCTCATACTTTGATTTGTTACAATTTAACCACTATACTTTATTGAAATAAGCTTTTCATTAAAAATTTGTTCGAAAATAGAATATGCATGAGATGCCAACTTAAACATAGTTCAATTGGTTAAGAGAGATATATATCATCGATCAAGAGATTAGAGGTTCAAAACCACACCTCCATATATTGTTGAACTCAAAAAGAAAAATCTAAAAAAAACGAGAATATGCATGAGATATGAACCTTCTTTCTAGTATGACAAATGTGAGGTGTGGGATTTTGAACCTCGTACCTCCAAGGAAGAAGTAAGTACATTAACCATTAAATTATACTCATGTTGGCAATGAGATATGAACTATTGAGGGAAGGTAATGGATTTTTCCTATAATCCAAAATCAAATATGGTTCAATAATTTTTCTATTACACCACTCAACTCGCAACAAAATGTTAACAACTAATGCTCCATTTAGGCCTCGTTTGACAACTATTTTGTTTTAGGTTTTTGATTTTTGAAAATTGTGTTTGTTTTCTCATTATCTTTCTTAATAAAACATTTGAATTCTTAGTCAAATTCCAAAAACAAAAACAAGTTTTTGAAGACTATTTTTTTTAGTTTTCAAAATTTGGCTTAGAGTTTGAAAATATGGGTAAAAAGTAGATAACAAATTAAGAAAAACTATAAGTGGGAGTAATATTTATAAATTTAATTTTTAAAAATTAAAAACAAAAAACTAAATTATTACAAACGGGACCTTAAGCCCCCGTTTGATGACCATTTAATTTTTAAAAATTGTGCGGGCCTTAGTCTTTGAATTTGTAAATATCAAGTGAGGCCTAAATGTATAACTTTTTTGCAATCTAAATTTAGTAGCTAAACTATGGTCTTTCATTTTTGTCTCCATATTTTAAAATCTTTTGCTGCGGGTTTTCTAAATGAAAGGTTTTTTTTTTTTCTGTTAATTTTGTAATTGAACATGTATAAATTGATAAACACCGAAATGTTATTCGTACATTTTATTGATATATATATATATATAGTTCAACGATGTATGAAGGGATAATTTAAACAATCTTCTGTCTTAATCACTTGAGCATAGCTCATGACAATTATTAAAATATATGATTTATAGTTTATCTCAGAGAAAAAAAAAAGATGTATGAAATATTGCAATTCCAACTAAGGTTTATAATTTAACATATACAATTAATCAAAGAGGAAAAACCTGCATTAATAACTCCATCGTAATCTAAATATTGGATCGAAATTAATTAGGCGTCAAATCAAAATTGAAATATGTTTGATTTCAATTGGAAAGTATATAGTTGATACCAAAGTTTAAAATGTCGATGTCGGCGGAAATGTCGAAGTCTCAATTTTATGAAAATGTCGATGGAAATTTCTCGAAAAAATTTAAAAATAAAAAAAAAATTTAAAAAATTTAAATTAATAAATAAACATTTTACACTTTTTAAATGAGTTAAAATCCTTGTTTGTTATTATATTCACATTAAGTTACATTTTCTTGTTATTTTTTTTAATATTTCATCAATTTTATACGGTATAGTGGAAATGTTGACTCCCCCTTTATGTTGATGTCGAACCCATAGACATGTAGAAATGTCGATGGAAATGTCAACATGTCGACAGAAATTTAATATCATGGTTGATACGTTATATTTCATTTTTCGAAAAGTTATTTTTTGTTGTTGATTTTTACTATAAATGGTTGTTTTTTAATTCAATAACACATGGAGATTCAAACCTCCAACTTTATAATAAAAAATATATGTCAGTTAAACTATGTTAAGCTTGGCCTGCAAATGGTTAAACCCCTACTCATTTAGGGGGTGTTTGGTTCCCTGTATTAGAAGTGGGAAGTATGGGTTTGTTTAAACAAATTTATGTTTGGTTGGCAATTTTGTTAACCCAAGTTTACTACAGTGCATACTATTCTACCCCCAGGTTTGCTGCAGTATATTACCTTACTCACCATGTTTGCTACAGTACTTTATTCATACTCCCCAAGTTTGCTACAGTACATATTTTTCTTTAATTATGCTTTTAAAATGCATTAAATTTTTAATAAGAATATATTAGTTAAATAAAAATAATTAATTAATGACAACTGTATAATAAATAAATAAATAAATTTAGTTCAAAATTCAAATAGTAATAATTAATTCATAAACCGATATATCGGCTTTGTTATACTTTATGTTTTAGAGCAATTATAATGATAAATTTATAAGAATTAATTTCTTTGTATTTTGTTCCTACATTGACAAATATTAGAAAAAAAAACAATTACAAAACTAACTAAATATTTGTTTTACAAAATAATTATTCAAAAAGTGTTCAAATTAACAATAATATTAAAAAATAAATTATTCATTTACAAAGTAATAGTTCATAATTTATAAGAAACTTATTATTATATTTTAAAATTTTTATTAACATATAAATTAGAATACAAATTATTTTATTATAAATTTCAAACCATACACGTTATATAAACCTAAATTTAATACGTCAATTTCCATTTGATAAAAAAAAAAAAAAAAAAAAAAGTCCATTTCTCTAAATCCACAACTTTCCTAAAGTCATTTTCTTGTGAAAATGTAAAAATCATGTTATCATAGTCAATTAAAGACATAATATTTGTAAAATTAATTAATTAAACTATTTTGGTTGGTGTATCTTGAAGTTAATAGCTTTTAAAATAATATTATTTAAAATACTTTAACTTTATAACCTTATGTATTAGTTAAATATAAAAAGTTAAGTTCAATAATAATTTTGGTGATAAGTAATAAATAACTTTTCTTAGCACAGCAAGTTATAAATCATTAAATAAATAATTGATAACATTTTCTTTATGGTTAATTTTGTATTGGATATATTTGCATAAAGAATTTTGTTTATATTTGTTCATACTTTGGTAAATAGTCTAAAAATATTTTCATGAACAATTAAATATTTATTCTTTAAAATAATTATTGGAAGAAAATTGAGTAGACAAATGTATTAAAAATATTTTATTTATTATTAAAATAATATTCTCTAATTTCATCATAAAATCATCATAAAAGTTACATTTTATATATAATTTAATATATAGTTTTTATTACTTTAATTAAATAATTTCTATTATTTGTACAAATTTTAAATGTACCAACCAAATACATTTTTAATAAACTTAGGTTTAACAAATTAGAATTCAAACACAGACTTAACTCCATACAAACACTAGTTTAACAAATCCAAACTTAACAAACTTACTTTCTGAACCACCTAAACACAGACTTAACAAACTCAAACTTAACAATTTCAAGCTTAATAAACTCAGGCTTAACAAACCATCCAAACTTGTGAACCAAATGACCCCTTAAATTTTTAAAATTTATTTACATTTCGTATTTTGAGATATATTTATGATTTACCATCTACGAAATCTATTGAGCCTCATTAATTTGCTTTGATTAATGAAATAATGTAAGTAGATACCTTGTTATCGGGTGGGCCCATTTTTAATATCATGTAATTATAAGCATTTTAATTCGTATTAACTATATATACACACATAAATATACTTTTTTTATTGTTCTAAATTAAGTGAAAATTTTTGAATATTCAATTCTTTATCGTTTGAGTTATTTCAATGTTTCAGTTTTGATAATTGTAGCGGATAAACTAGTGGGTAAAATCTCTAAGTCCGTTCTTTTAAGTATCGTAACCAATTTTTAAGTATTACTACATGAGGGTGTGGATTTACAATCCACTCATAAGATAGATCAAACATAATTTTTTCAACTTGTTCAAACTTAGATCAAACTACATTTTTCAACTTGTTTGAGCTCAATTCTCCCAAAAAATTTTGCACGAACCATCTGCCTAATAAAAATACTTGATAGAACCCTCAACCATAAAAGTGGCATAACCTCTCGAAAAGAGTCATTTATTATATTACTGTTTACACGTTACAACACGAGTCTTGCTCCACCACATTTCACACGATGCTCCAAAAAGTTTACTTAATGAAGTACTTTATTAATATAAGGTATAAATTTAATCTCACATCCTATCTTAATTTCATACAAATAGAGAGAACTTTATAATAATTTTTGGCAGTACTATCAATAAAAGTAAAATAAGAATTCCTCTCATTTTTCTCTAACAAATTACTGAATTTGTGACGAACAACCACAATAACCATACAATTCAAAAGTGCACCACTCCTTGAATCGACAACATCATTAATTAAGACGGCAAAACAAATTAGTAATTTTTAATTCAAATTTCCTATATATATATATTTTTTATTTTATTCTTTATTTGTATAAGTTTTCAATTTATTTAGATTTTTTTCCGTGTTGGGAATGAGTAGCTGTGGGCCCACGCGGCTATAATAATATGGACGGTCGAGATGGAGCCCGTGATTTTACATTTTTACCCAAACGATCCTTATGGGCTTTTGCGGAGATCTGAGATGAGAAGCAGAAGTTAGACTTCCCTGTATCCGATTCTACAATAATAGAAATAGTCTCGACTTCTAATGAGCCACGTGGCTGAAGATCACTCTTAGCTTCCCATTTCCAACATTCTGGATAGAGATGTCCATTTAACCCGCAGGGTCGGGACCCCTCGGGGACCTACCCGACCCCGACCCCCTGATTAGTTAATATATATATGTATAGTAGGAATTAGTTGAAGATTATTATTATTTTTTTTATAAAAAACTATAGTAAGACTTAGTTGAATACTTTTTTTTTTATTAAAAAAAATTAAAGACTATGTTGTAATATTGAAATTTGAATTTTTAGAAATTAAGTTATTTTGACATTATAATATTTTTACTTATGGTATATTATTATTTTTATTAGGAAATTTTATAGCATTTTCTTTAAATAGAAATTATATTGAAAATTATTCATTTAGAAAGAATTTCTATTACAGTTGAGAATAAATTAAAACAAAAAAAGATTAAAAAAAATAATGGAAAAAAATTCCCCACAGGAAATCCGATCCCCGCGAATTCCTCATGGGGAATCCCCATTTAATTTCGTGGAACGGAGAATGAAATAGGGGGTGGGGCCAGGGACGGAAACCCATTCCTCGACCCCGCTCCGCCCCGTGGACATTTCTAATTATGGATTAAGGAAGGCTTGAAAAAGAAAAGGAAAAATAATGTTAACTTAAACTTTAAAAAGTGTTACAATTTTAATCTTTTTATAAGTTTTCGTTCGAAAGATTTGTAGAAAAAGTAGCATCGAGTACATTCAATGAATTATAAAAACATATTGATGGTACAAAATTAATAAGATTCTAGTGAAAAATGTTGGTAGAATGAAATTTCTGTTGAAATTTGTAGATTTTAGCAAAGTTATTTAACTGTTACTATGTGTAGGGATTGATTTTATTGAAGTAAGGGGAGTCTGTGAAGATTTCTATATTGTTTTTTGTAAAAATCAGTAGGTGACATAGCGGAAATTGAACAAAGGGTAAAATTTGAAATTCTTATGTAAGTTTAGGGTGAAAATTAATGCACGTAGATAAATTTAGGGGTAAAATTTTAATTTTTTTTCCTAAAAAATATATTTTGAAAATTTACAATTAAGTTTCAATTTTTTTTTTATATTTATTGTTAAAAAAATCACTGCAGGAGTGAGTACCATGCCCAGTAGTCACTTTTGGGAGTGAAATATCATTTAAACTCAATATTGAAAAGAGAAAATATCAAAATGTACTCTAAAATGGACAAGTTGTATCAATAAACTTTCAATTTTATCAAATTTGGTCATAAATTTTGATAAGTGTTGCACTTTTTACCTTAAACTTGAATAGGTATTGCAATTTTACCCTCGGCTGATCTTTCATTTAAAAATCTACAATAAAAATATTTTCATGTGCATTTAATGGATATAAAGCATATATTTGGTACAAAACTAGTGGTTTTTATTTATTTATTTAAAGGACATTAGAGTTGCATTTTCTTTGAAATCTATGAGTTTTGATATATTTATTCAATCGTTGATCTTGTACATTAATTGAGCTTAATTTTGTGCAATGCTTGATTTTTCTTGAAATAAGTGAGTTTTGAGAAAGTTTTACTTGCTTCTTGTTAAAATTAGTAGATAACATTAGTGAAAATTGAGATAAAAATTACAACACTTATTTAAGTCTATAGTTTAATGAAATTGAAAGTTTATAGTGAAAGTTGATACTACTTGTCAAGTTTATGAGTAAAATTGATTTTCTTTTTACCTACTAAAAATATTTTCGGACTATCTAAATACAACAGTCGAAATTAAGCTAAAAAAATGGTAGAATAATTCTACCATAAAAATATTCGAATCCATCCGATGTTTGAACTCAATATCAAAATATCAAAAAAAAAAAAAGGATCTAAAGTTCCATTGTCCACAATTTAGAGTTAAATTTAAGTAAATCAGACAAGTACGTGCATAAAAAATAGAAGGATAAATTACAAAAACTACCTCTAAACTTTAGTGGTTGTAACAATTGCACCTCTAAACTTTTAAAGTGTGAAAAATAAACTCTCACACTTTAAAAAGTGAAAAATTGGACCCCTGAATTTTGAATGCTAAAATTGAACTCTCAAACTATCATAAATGTTAAAATTAGGTCCACTTTATTCTATTTTTCTCTCATATTTCTTACTGCCTCTCCTCATTCCACTCTCCCTCTACTACCATACTACAGTACCATCGTCAGGGGCGGATTTACATCGGACCCGGAGGCTCGAGCCCTCCTTGAACTTTCTAACTTTTGTAAATTAGTATTAATATCACAACTTGATATCAAGATTGTCTGATGGCTTAGTGGCATAAGCCCCCCTCCTAATTACGAGTGCCCCCATTTGAGCCTCTCCTGGTGCAATCAGTGCGTTTTTTACCCCTTTTTTTCGCCCGTGTTCGAGCATTTCTACGCACAAATGAACATGTTCTTTACTTTCTTTTTTTTTTCTTTAAATTCAGATTGATTTTAACTTTACGTGTTTTATGCATTTTTTTCCTTTTTCTGAATTAAGTGACTTTTTTTAAGTTAAAATACCATTTTAGGTCAAACTTTCAAATGTTCAAATTTAGTCTCTATATTTTTAATAAAACTGAAATTTGGTCCCTATTTTTAGTTTATTGTTAACTTTTCTAAAAAAAAATTAGTCTCTATTAACTTTTTCTCTATAAATTTTGGAAATATGTTCACGTCGGGTCTTTTCTCGCATGAAAATTATTATTATTATTTAACCAATTTCAATACAAACTAACTCCAAACTATGACAAATTTTAAGCTTTATTGAAAGTACATAGACTAAAATGGAATGAAACTACATGGACCAAAATAGTATTTTAACCTTTTTTGTTTTTCTATAAATTAAGATTGATTTTAGGTTTCTTTTACTTTTCCTTAAACCGAGCATGTGTTTATGTTTTATGTAATAGGCTCCTAAAATTAAAAAAGTATTTAATTAATCATCATTAAACTTCTAATTTTGTATTTAATAAGTTCTCAAAATTTTAAATTAATGTCTAATAAATCCCTAATCTTTTAGATTTTTTAAAGTACAAGGATTTATTGGATATAAAATTAAAAAATTCAGAAACCTTTTAAACATGAAAATGAAAGTTATGGGACTTATTATAAACTTTTTAAAGTTAAAAGCTATTAGACACAATCTTAAAAATTTAAAGATTAAACTTATTATTTAACAAATTTAATATTAAAATATATAAACTAATAACAATACGACGCCTTGAAAATTTAGCCCCTCGACGTTAAACCATCGTGATTCCTTAGTTCGCCATTTCTTCATCTTGTTCTTCTTCTTGGCTATCATTCCCCGGAGGTCGCCGGAGTTGAATATTGGAGACTCTCCGGCGGTGATTATGTGAACAACTATCAATCTCTAAGTTCAGATTCTGTTCAACATGGTTGAAATTTGAAGGATTTTGAAGAAGGGTTTGATTTTAAAAAGATCTTCTAGACCTGCATGCATTTTTTGTTTATGATGTTGAAGAAATTTCCTCTTTAATTTGTCTTCGGCTCTGCATCAATTCTCTGTTCTGCCATTAATGACACCTCCTCAGCTTTCTTCACCGCCGGTGAGAATTCCGCCGCCGCGTGCGGTGGTTGAGGCAGAAGTGGATAGATTAAATGGAAGGGGGTGAAAGTTTTGAATCTCCATTGCTCAGACTGGATTTTCAGGCATTGGAAGATGAAATAAGCAAAAATGTGAAACAGAGAGACACCAAGGGGGAAAGAATTAAAGAAGAACAAGATGAACATCAAGATAAAAGTGAGATCCAATTTATGATAGTTTGAGGGTTTATTTTTCACACTTTGAAAGTTTGCTTCAGGAGTCGTTTTGCAATTTGTCCAAAATAAAATTTCCTCTATTCTTTTTATATTTTTGAATTTTTCTTCTCCAAGTTTAGATTCTACATAAAATCTAGACTGACTTCCACAAGCTACTATCAGACAAAATACAAAAAAAAAAAAAATTGAGGCCCAACTAACAAACCGACCCAAAGCAAGATTCGAGATAAATAATATAAGCATAGCTCAACTGATACGATCGAGAGGTTATAAGTTCATTATGTTGAACTTTAAAAAAAAAATAAAAGAAAAAAAACATAACACAACTACTAATTTGACTGACCAATTCTTATTCTTTTTGATATATATACTAGTAATTGGAGGTCTCACATGATTACTAGTACTTATTAATTGTTTTTTTTTTTTTTAAATAGTACTTATTAATTGTTGCAATCTTAACCTTTAAACTTTTAAATCAAACTTTGAAATCTTTTCAAAACTGCAAATCAAACTTATATAATTCTTGCAATCTTAATTTTAAACTTTTATAAGTGTTACAATTTTAACACTATGATAAGTTTTCATTAGAAAGATCGTTAAAAAAAAGTACTCTTGTGTGCATTCAATGAATTATAAAACAAATGCATGGTACAAAATTGAAAATATTTTCAAGGGAAAATGTCATTAGAGCTAAATTTTTGTTAAAATTTGTGAATTTTGGCAAAGTGCACTCAATGAATAATTCATGCATTGATCAAATCTTTTTTTTTTTCTTTCTAAAACCTGATTTTATTGAAATTTGTGAAATTTTGAAGATTTGTACATTGTTTTTTTTAAAAATTAATGGGTGAAGTAGAGAAAATTAAACAAAGGGTAAAAGATGTAACACTTACATAAGTTTAGAGTTCAATTGGATGAAATTGAAAATTTATGGTGAAAATTTATCCATATTGACAAGTTTAAACATACTGAAAATAATTACATAAATCAAAATGAAAGATATTTTTATGTAATTTATTGTTTTTTTTTCCCATAAAAATTATTGAAAAAGAATCCGACAAGAGGGAGATAGAGAAAAGAATGATAGAAGGAAAAAGGGTGCAAGATCCAGATCTGGTCTCAGCAGAATTTTGTATAAATTAATTAAAAAATTTTAAAAATAAAAACACAACCGACGTGCATTTATTCCAGTTCAAACCAATATTCCATTAATTACAAAATTCGACTTTATGCCTTATTCTTCCATCCATGTGATTGACGATTAAAATGTCAAAAGTCCAAAATTATATCAGATCTCGATGTCATTGAAATATCAGCAAAATATGATGGGTATTTCTTTTAAAAAAAAAAGTGATGAAAATCAAAAAAATTATAAAAACTATTTCAATGAATAAATAAATATTTTACCCCTCTTAAAATGAGTTATAAATTTTATTGTTAGAATTTATATTATCCACCATATTTTCATTAAAATTTATTTAAAATATTTTTTTTGCTTTACTCCAACCAGTCGAAAATATTAACCTACTACAAATCAAAAGAGAAACTGTATTTCAATATTTAATATTAATGATCAATCAATGTTAATATTTTCAACTAGTTGGAGTAAAGAATTTGTTATAAATTAGATGTGGCTTTACCTACCAAACAAGTTGAATTAACAAACATCACAACGAAGTATTTTGCAAATAACTAATCATAAATTTTTACTTTTTTTTCTCTCTAAAAAGTATATTTTTGAAAACCATAACTAAATATCAATATTCTTTTGAATTAAATTTTTCAAAAAAAAAAATCCTTTTGAGTTAAGAAAAAAAAAACTAAAATCATTACAAAAATGGATGGCTTTAATCATGTTAGTATTTGACATTCCTTAGACAAGGAATATAAATTTTATAAAATAATTTAGAAAATCAGATGAGCATATGCTTATACAAGTCAAAGTAACAAATATCACATTAAAAAGAAAAAAAAAAAAAAAACTCTCATATAGGGAGGTTAGTGGGATTGGCGACAGATCACCAACCCCAAATCCATATGACCATATATTATATACATTCTTTTTTTTAAAAAAATTGGTATTTCAAAATTTCACTTTCAAGTTTTATTCAAAAGAGAAAAAAAAAAGATCACTTTCAAGTTGGTGTGTAAGTTCCACAAAGTCTTACCTAAATTTGAAGGCTTGAAGCAAATGAGTGATCTACATGGCGTTTGGAGTACCGTGTTGGATTTGGATGGTTCTGGAATCCAAATCCAAAACGTTGTTTAGGCCATTATGTTTAAAATCTAATGAATTTGAAACACAATCCATAGTTTTGAATAGTGCACTCCAAACACTATTTTTTGATTTTCAGACTTTAGAACACTGGACTCCAAACATTGATTTTTTATTCCTAGGCTTTCAAACTCCTCAGGATTTCGATTCCGATGGTTTTGATTCCCAAATGGTGCTCTAAACGCCCAGATCTTCAGCCAACGTGTTTGGCAACTAGGAAAACCTTTATTCTTAATAAAATTGATAGGAAAAAAAAACAGACAAAAAATATTCTTAGTATAATTATATGGAAAAAACTTTGTTGCACCCATCTCGATGCATCCCACAAACTAATAATTATATCAATTTAAACCCTAAACTTTCATAAATCATTCTATTAGAATTTATTTTTAAAATCGTTAATGCATAACTTTCATTTGTGTATAAGATTTTCTTTAAATGCAGAGATTTACGTAAATTAAAGAAAAATGTCAAGATCAAATAGATAGTGGTGGTTTTTCATTAATATGGGCGATTTTTCATCTTCTCTTATTCCTCTATTTTTCTCTACTTATTTAGAAAGGATTACGTGATTTTTTTTTTGTAGGATTTTGGTAGAAGAATAATTTTATTTAAGTAATTAAGGGGATAAATTAATCGTTTCTCATTTTATTTTTATTGTTTGAATTCAAGTGATAGATGAACATTTAAACCTACCGCTTTTTAAGGAAGTTATTTTATTCTGGTAGTTGAACTGCTCTAGTGAAAAATATCTTTCTCGTTTAATTCTTTTTTTTTTTTTTTTTTTTGAGCAATCTTTCTCGTTTAATTCTAGTTTTTAAAAAATGTTGTTGGAATCTTACTTGAATTTTAAAAGCTTTTCTTTTCTTTTTTTTTTTCATCCAGAAATTTTAACAACTTGGACATGGATTTAATGTTTTTAAAATATTGGAAAGAAACAAGGAAAAATGCTTCTTCTTTTTTTTTTTTTTTTGAAGAATGAGAATGAAAGATCCACACAATTTGCTGAAGTGAGCTACGAATGAAAAAAAAAAAAAGAAAATGAATCCCACAAAAGTAGTAGGAATCGAAGAAAGAGAGTTGTTTAAAAGAGGTTGGTGAATTATTTTTTAAAAATAAGTTTGGTGAATTGAAATGACTAAATTGCCCTCAGCTACCCCCGAGTCCCCACCTGACCCACCCACCATAATCCGTCTTTTTCTTTTCCTCAACCAATACCATAAGGCTGTTGTCGACCAAACGCAAGCGTTTTGAAGTTTTTCTATTTCCCAAATTCTTTCACCAAACGCTTAAAATTGGACGACATGACGAACACATACAAGAGTCGTCATGTCGTCCCGCGTCACCAAAGGAGAATGAAATATGAACTTGAACAGAGACATAAAGTTCTCCATTCTACTTATTTTATTTTAAAAAAAAAAACCATTTTTACTAATATATATTTAATTTCAACTTTAAATAAAATACTAAACATGAATAAATTTATCGTAATTAAATTTAGAAATTGATTGCATACTAATTAATATATAACTCAAAAATCAATGAAGAAGATACTTAAACCAATCTATATAAGTGTCTAAATGGTATGATGAAATACTTGATTTTTTTTAATAGTTCAACAATATGAAATTGAAAATTTGAACCATTACTTTGTTAAATAGATATATAATATATTAACGAGTTAAATTATATTGAAGTAGACAAAAAAAGTAAAATACTTGAACTAAACCAAGGTAAAAAAGTGTAAACTTAGACCCCGTTTGATAACCATTTGGTTTTTGGTTTTTGGTTTTTGAAAATTAAACTTGTTTTCTCCCAATTTTTCTACAATGGTTTTCATCTCCATTAAGGAAGCATTTGACTTCTTAGCCAAATTCTAAAAACAAAAACAAGTTTTTGAAAACTACTTTTTTTAGTTTTCAAAACGAGGCTTGGTTTTTGAAAACATAGGTAAAAAGTAGATGACAAAACAAGTAAAACCATAGGTGGGAATAGTATTTATAGGCTTAATTTTCAAAAACCAAAAACTAAAAACCAAATGGTTATCAAACGGGGCTTTAATAATAAATTTTCAAATTCAACCAAAAAATATTCAACATGATAAAAGAAAAAAAAAACCTTTAATGATATATATATAAAAGTTAGGAGGTGGAATAAACTTTTTATTTACAATATTAATTTTACTTTTGGCTAAATTATAGAAAATATCCCTAAATTATGGGTTTTGTTTCAATAATACTCCTAAACTTTAAAAAGTTTAAAAAATATCCCTGATCTTTCAAAAATATCTTTAAGGTTAAGTTTTGGATGGAAAATATTAAAGTTTCGTTTCAATAATATTCCTAAATTTTAAAAAGTTTTAAAAATATCTCTGACCTTTCAAAAAGTTCAAAAATACCCTTACTGTTAAGTTGTGGATGGAAAACATTAAGGGGCTGTTTGGCGCGCTGGTTTGGAATCAGAAACCCTGGGGTTCTGGAACCCTGGGGTTTCTTGGCTGAAATCAGAAACCCTGGGGTTTCTGATTCCTGTGTTTGGGGTGCAGGGTTGTGTTGAGCTGGTTTGCTGAAACCTGTGTTTGGGGTGCAGGGTTGGGTTGGGCTAGGTTTGTTTAGTTAGTTTTTTTTTTTTTTTTTATAATTTTTCAAACTGTTTATTATTTTAAAAAAAAATCTTACACTGTTTTTTTTTTCCTACTCCATTTTTTTAACTTCATAATTTTTTTGGTATGTTACATACCAACTATTTAACCAATTATGTAGAGCAATTGTTACAACTATAGTTCAATTTGAATTATACTATGTATAGTTTGTATAACTATATGCTATCTCATTCACTCCACTCATGATGACATAAAATTGAAGATTATCCGTAGCAACAGATAATTAATAGGTGCAATGTAAGAATGGTGTTGCCAATGGTAAAGTAAAACCAAAAATTAGAACTAAGATCTAGTTCTAAAAATATCATAACACACATTCCAGATGAAATGATAAGAAAGTAGAAGTAGTTGTCCAAACACAAATATAAGTCATAAGAGTGGTAGATGAAAGTGATGAAAAGAGAGTCAGGTTCTAGGTGCTTTCCCCAAAATTTTCACGTAGTAATCATACTTCCAATCTGGGGTGAATGTAAAGAAGGAGTTCAACATCATACTATCCGAGAGAATGGTATTTGCAACAGTCATTCAGTTTTGCCTTGTCATCCCTGGGATCGCCTTTAGTTTTGCATATTGCTCATCCACGCTGGTCCTTTTAAAATATTGACTAGGTGGTTGGGTCGCTAGGGTGATTGTTGGAGTGGTCGTTGGGGTGGTTGGATTGATGGGGTGTTTGGGTATGCCGAGGTGGTCGCCGGTGGTGATTGCACGGTGGTAAGGTAGCCGGAATGGTCGTTGGGTGGTTTTTAGCAGTAGTTGTCGGGTCGCTGGAGTGGTCATCAGGGTGGTCATGTCGCCGGAGTGGTCGCTGGGTGGTTGTGGCAGTGGTTGGGTTGTTGGAGTCGCCAGGGTGGTCACCAAATGGTCGTCAATAGTGGTTTTGGGTGGTTGGGTTACCAAGTCGTCAGGGTAATCGCCGAAGTAGTCATCAGGGTGGTCAGGTCATCGGAGTGGTCACTAGGTGGTTGTCTACGGTGGTTGCTAGGTGGTTAGGTTTTCGAGGTGATCGTCAATTATGGTTGTCGAGTGATCGGGTCATTGAAGTGGTTGTTGTCGATGGTTCGGGCAAGTCGGGTTGTTTGAGTGGTTGGGTTATCGGGGTGTCTAGTTGTTGGGGTGGTCGAGTCGCATGGGTAATCGTCAGACTGGTCTCTCCAGTTCTCATCTCAGTGGTTGTCTGAGGTAATCGTCAGTGGTGTGGTCGGGTCACCGTTGTAGTCGTCGGAGTTGTTGTTATCGGTGGTTGTTGGGTGGTCGCCGGAGTTGTCATCAGAGTTGTTGTCGAAGTAGGCGCTAGAAATGGAGAATGGTAAATGGAACTGGTCTCTGGAGTTCTCATCGCAGTGGTCGTCAGAGGTAATTGTTAGCGGTGTTCGGGTCGCCAATGTGGTTGCCGGAGTTGTCATCGGAGTGGTCGCCGGAGTTGTTGTCGGAGTGGTCGCTGGAAATGGAAAACGGCAAATGGAAGAGGAAAACATGGCACAAACCCTATGGGGTTGCACTGTTGTAACCCATGGGGTTGTGTTTCAACACCTTGTGCGAAACATGGTTTTGGGTTTGGAACCCAAACCCATGGGCCAAACGGCCCCTAAAGGATCTTTCAAAAAATTTAAAATATACACTTACTAAAAAATGTTTCTTCTTCTTCCTCTCTCTACAAATTCTTTCTCCATGAAAGTTAATAAGAATGAACGGATTATTAGCATTTGAAAGGTCATAGTACCAAATTGACTAAATAAGCTCCAAAAACCAAAACTTCATAACCATAACCCTCCATTGTAACTCTCCAAAGCTAGAAAAAAAGAAGAAGATAAATTGTTGTTGGGATGGATTTAGAAACCTAAATGGGTGGATCTGGGTAGGAATTTGTTCAATTCTTCGAAGTTGAAGGATAATTTGTTGTCATCTTACTTTGTGGGATCAATTTCTAGCTTGAATTCATTTAAAATTCAGCTACACTGATACTTGAATTTGACGTAAAATTGTGGGGATGAAAAATAAATTCTCTATGACCCACATATCGCTTCCATCTCTAGGTTTGTTGTTTTTCATTGCGTCAAGATTAACACTCAAATTTGAAGTTCATTTGTGACTCTATGTTTACTTTAAACTTTTGGGGTTTCCCTTTAGCAATCGTTAATGAAGCATTAAACTTAAAAATTTAAGATGCGCTATAACTAACAGAACAACCAGTTGAAAAACGCTAGCTAGCTAGGCTAGCGTGCAATGGTTTTCTTTGCGTTGGCGTTGCATAAAATTATTCAATGCAATATCGCAAGTGTATTAGTCAAGTTTTAATATAGTGTAAAAATGTCCGAGTATTATCCACGAGATTGGTATTCTAGTTCACTTAATTAACACGAATACAATCACCCAATTTTATTTATAGAAAGACATAGAAAGGTGAATAAGATCAAAACAAAATAAAAACATAAAATAAAAAGATGGAGAATAATTAGGAAAGATATATCTTAAGGGAGTTGATTTCACCAATCAAACTAACGATTCAATTACTTAAACAACCAAGATTTACATGCAAATAATCCATAAGTCAGAAAGACAAAGGTAAAAACTGCCTCTTATGAGCACAATTAAATGTCAAGGGTATTAATGAAACTTTAACATCTTCCATCCAAAACTTAACGGTATGGGTATTTTTGCATTTTTGAAAGGTTGGGTATTTTTGAAACTTTTTAAAGTTCAAGGTATTATTGAAATTAAATGAAACTTTAACGTTTTCCATCCAAAATTTAACGGTAAGGATATTTTTGAACGTTTTTGAAAAATCAGGAGTATTTTTGAAACTTTTTAAAGTTTAGGGGTATTATTGAAACACAACTCATAATTTATGGATATTTTCTATAATTTAGCCTTATTTACCTAATATCTAAATTGTCTTTTAAACATTTTTTAGTAAAAAAATTATTACACCCTCACACAGCTTTGCCCAAAACACAATCAATATTGTTAAATTAAGTATTTAATTTTTATTATGAACACGTCTAATTTAAGTAATTGGGTTATGACGGATTTACACCCCTATTAACATTCTCATACCTAATATCGCCCTCCCTAACTAAATAAACATGTTTTAATTGAGTAATTGAATTTTAACAACCTAGCTCAAACATTTTCACACCTTATGTTTTTTTAATGAAAGATGATACTATTTTAGTGCAAAGATTCTTAAACAGGGCCTTAATATTTATTAAATACATAAAAACAAGATTAGAATATATTATATACATGTTTATTTGACATCTAATTTTTCCTACCAAACTTTACTTTTCTATGAAGTCAATTAAAATTTTAAAAAAGTTTACATTTGATCTCCACAAGTTAATAGGTCTCGATGTCAAATAGTTAAGCTTGTTAAAATTTCTAAAAGAATGTAAAATATAATTAAATGAAAAAAAGAAAACCACAAATAAAATTGAATTCATGTTATTTGTTGTCTTTAATCAATCGTAGTTGGGCACATGTCATTAGTCGATAGCACACAAAATGTGTTATCTTTAGACTTTACTTATTGCTAGTTTTATGATTTTATTAGTTGCTTTCACATATTTATTTGTCTATTTTGTAGAAATTGAGCAATTAAAACAAAATTGAAGCTTTTGGAGTCATCAAGTTTAAAAGGAGTTATTTGAGCAATAATTTGAGTACCAAGTAAAGAGAATATTGAATTTAATCCCAAAAACTCGAGACAACGACATCTCAACACTTAGAGAGCGTCAAGACGCCATGTCCACAACTGCACAAGCCATTCAACCCATGAGGCAAGCGTTGAGACGCTACCTTGAAGCGTCTCAATGCTTTAGAAATAAGCTACGCAAGTTCCTTCCATAAAAAAACATGCATTTGGGGTAGCGTCTCTACGCTACAACATGTTTTTCTTTTTTATTTTGAGCGATAGGCACGACGTCAAGAAGTTGTCCCAAATATTATAAATTCATCATTATGTGTGCAGAAAAGGGAGTCACCTAGAAGAGAGAGTTTAATTTCGAAAACAAAGCTTGAGGGACCTGGAAGGAGATTCTTTGGAGCACGAGGAATAGATTTTGAGGCTAGGGGTTGTGGTCTTGCAGCGGGGACGGAGCTTGACACGTTGCACTAGTTCTTTCTTTTTTTCTTTACTTTGCAATTTAATTATGGCTTTGTATATAAGTTTAGAGATTGTAATACCGAGCAATTTATTTATTTGAATGACTTAAACTATTGTACTTTAATTCTATTCATGTAATTGTGTTTTTAATTCTTATGAACTCTTAATCAAAGTTTATTTGTCTTGTTGGTCTAAATTTACACTTGAAAAAGGATAGTTTAGATGAGACCTCGATTACATGACTGGTAGTAGCTTTAACATGAGAATGATTAGAGTTCTATTAGAAGTCTTTAAAATTAAGTGTTTTTAATGTCGTGCATGTTTATTAAAAGCTTAGACAAAGGTGTTAGTTTCATAACCTTGCATGAGATTCAATTGTCTCATTAGGGCCCGTTGTTACTTGTAGCTTCTTGACTTATATAATGAATGCATAGTACTTATTATTATTCTCTTAAATAAGTTATGTCCATGGATATAGCCACTACATGCAAGTCGATCATTCACGAGTATTTCATAATTAAACTAGGTCAAAAGTTCGTTTTACCCCTGTAATTATATCTTGCACCTTAAGTACCACTGATCCTCTAATGAACAATTTGTTTACGATCCAACCATAAACTAAGTCCCACTCGTGCCAATGAGAGGGTGGGACCTCATTGTTCAAGTCCCGAAATCAGTACTTAAGGGAACTACTCATCTACTTATCCTATATGGGAAGAAGTGAATTCCATCTTGTGAGATTATGTTTCCAGCTCCATATTTGGTCAAGTCCCCAAAATGGTAGGCATATTGAATTGGCTACAAAAGTCACTCTCACCCACACAAGTCAAAGGACAAACCCTTACAGACAAGAGTTCATAACTCACTCAGAATTAAGATCGACTCACATATGATCATCCTGATGAAATATTAATCTTCTCAATTAATAGATTTATAAAGAGAAATTAAATATTTCGTGGTCCAATCTTATACAAACTCATTGTATAAGATGTCCCCACTCACATGTTTCCACGTGAATGATTTAGATTAAATCATTTGTAACTATTACAAAGTGGGCCGTATCAATAGTGTTACCAGGATAAGGCACCCAACTTTATCCATATATTATGACCCTTTAGGTTATTTCTTGAACAAGATCCTCATGTATTTCAACCATATACTGTTCAAGATTACACTAATAACTTTGGATTTTTCATATAATGGATAATATTATATTGCAAATAAAATTATTATTAATTATTAATTAAATTATTAATTACGAGGCTTTAGGGCATAAATTCTAACATAGACGACATTTGTACTCAATTTCACTATATTAAAACTTGACCCGTACACTTGCAGTCTTGCATTTTACGTAACATTAGCAAAGTATACCATATATTTTTTTGAAAAAATTGCACAAACCATCCTTGAACTATGGAGTTTATTACAATCACACCCTTGAACTTTTAATTTGATTAATCAACCAACTGTACTTTATTAAGTGTTGCAATCACACCCATTAATTTCTAATGTGATCAATCAACCTCCTATACTTTGTTAAGTGTTACAACCAGCCTCTTCTGTTAGTTGCCGTTAAAGTATCATTTAATTGGGTTTCACATGGGTGACTCACACGTTAGTAAGGAATAACAAACTTGTTATTGACAAATCTTAAAAAAAAAAGAAAAAAAAAAAGAAGTTTTACGTTTTAGAAAAAGAAGCCTAGGAAGTTTCAATTTAATGGGTGTTATTTGAGTTGTGTAGTTTTTCTATTCTATTCTTTTTTTTTTTAATGAGAAAGAAAAACACCAGAAGACCAAAGAGATTGTAGTTGCCATAGCTGAAACTTCCATCTCCAAATTAGTCGATGATGGTGTTGCCCAATCTGTATAGCTCAGAAAGAGGGGGCTGACCTCGTAATGTCCTCAATGACAAGTTTACCTTCCCCTACTCACGTATGAGTCACACATGTGAAATCTAATTAAACTGTAATTTAACAACAATTAATAGAAGGGACTAATTGATCAAATTAAAAATTCATGAATGTGATTGCAACACTTAACAAAATATAGAGAGTTGATTGATCAAATTAAAAATTCATGTAATTGTAACAAACCTCATACTTCATACTTCAGACTTGGTTGGTATAATTTTTCCTTTCTTTTTTAACACTACCGAACAATATCGATTAAATTTTGTATCTAAAATAGAACAATACGTAAGCTTCAAAATCGATATTCAAAAAACCCTACAAGAATAAAAATGTCCATATTTGTTTGCATAAAATATATGGGAGAAATTACATTTTTATAGCTTTTGTACCAAGGAAAAAAAAACGTTGTATCCTCATAATTGATTTTTTTTTTAGTGAATCCTCATAATTGATTTTTGGTTAAATTGCAAGTTTAATCTCTAAACTTTTAAGTTTTTGTCTATTTGATCCATAAACTTTACAAAGTGTCCAATAGATCCCTAAACTTTTAGTTTATGTCTATTTGGTTCCTAAACTTTAAAAAGTGTCTAATATATCCTTAAACTTTCATTTTTGTGTTCATGGATTTTTACTTTCGTGTCTAATAGGTCATTGACCTCTTCAACATTTTTTTTTTTTAAATTCACAAACCTACTAGATACGAAGTTGAAAGTTTAGGATTCTATTAGACATAAAATTTAATTTTATATCTAATAAATCAGTTAATTTTTTAAAATTTTGGATATATCAGGGACCTATTAGACATAAAATTGAAAGTTCAAGGATTTATTAGACACTTTTTAGAGTTCAGAGATCAAATAGACACGAATCTGAAAGTTCAGGGACTAAACTTGTAATTTAACTTTGATTTTTTTTATTCATTTGCCAATGAAAAGAACCAAATAAAAATATGGTTCAATGAAGCTTTTCGACCTTCAATGATTGAATAATCACAATGTTTAAAGTTAGGCCTCGTTTGATAACCATTTGTTTTTTTGTTTTTGGTTTTTGAAAATTAAGTTTATTTTCTCTCAATTTCTCTACAATAGTTTTCATCTCCCTTAAAGAAGCATTTGAATTCTTAGATAAATTCTAAAAACAAAAACAAGTTTTTGAAAACTACTTTTTTTAGTTTTTAAAACATGGCTTGGTTTTTGAAAACATAGGTAAAAGGTAGATAACAAAATAAGTAAATTCATGGGTGGGAGTAGTATTTATAGGCTTAATTTTCAAAAACCAAAAACCAAAAATCAAAAACCAAATGGTTATCAAACGGGGCCTAAACATTTGGTTTTTCGTTTTTTGTTTTTGAAAATTAATCTTATATACACTACTTTTACTTATGAATTTCTTTGTTTTATTGTATACTTTTTACCAATGTTTTCAAAAACTAAGCCAAAATTTGAAAACTAAAAAAGTTTTCAATAACTTGTTTTTATTTTTTGGAATTTGGCTAGAAACTCAAATGTTTCCTTAAGAAAATAGAAACCATTGTAGAGAAGATGAAAATAAGTGTAGAGAAATTGTGAGAAAACAAGTATAATTTTATCAAAAGTAAAATGGCTATCAAATGGGAAGTCAAATTTATTTTTATATTTTAATAAATTTATAAGTTTGGTGACTAATAAGAGAAATAACATTGATCGACGTCTACATCTTTTATCTTTAAAAATTAAAACAATGAGAAAAGAAAAATATCATCTTCATATTCATCTTCATCTTCATCCCCACTCAACACCTCTAAAATTTTGACACATCTGGTCGAGAGAGATATTTTTTCTTTTCTCTTGGTAATTGGTCGTTACTAAAATAATCCAAATATTATAATGAAAGTGAAAAAACTAAGATAATCCAAATATTATAATAAAATAGAATAAGGCTTCTTTTTCTTATGTCGTACTTCATTTAGTACTTGTGTGATTCTTTATATGTTTTTAATTTTTTTAATGAATTGAATCCTCTCGAATATTGTAAAAGATAAAATAAAAATAAAATCTTGTCGTTTAGGCCGCCAATAAAGCCGCTAATGAACGACTAAATTACAAAAAATAAATAAATTAAAAGAAAAAGAACAAACTAATTTATTACAACAAAAGAACATATTTTTCCTTTATATTATAAAAAAAGAGATCATATTTATAATTTATCCTCTCTCTAATTGTATTACGTTAAAAAATTCGGTAGTTTCATTTTATAAATTGAAGAGCAGAGATAAAGGAGAGAAAAGTGAAATAAAATAATACTATATTAAAAAAAAAGTTAAATTCTGCTCTATTTTATTTCATTAAATTTTCAAATGTTTGGATTTTTTTTAGTTCCAATAACATTTGAGGTGGGAGATTCCAACTTGTCAATGATACATGCTAATTACGCTGAATCATGCTCGCTTTGACTCAAATGTTTTAATTTGATTTAAGACTTTTGCATAATTTTTTTTTATTAAATGCTATTCTTGATTTTTCTTTAATCACTCAAAAGAATTTAAGTGTGTATTTTCAAGTGGTTTATAAAAATGTTAATATAAATTGTAAAACATTTTTATCAGATGTTAAAATATCATTTTGGTTTATTTATTTTAGGTTTCATTCCATCTTGATCCCAGTACTTTGAAATATCCAAATTTAGTTAATGTACTTTCAATAAAGCTTAAAATTGGTCAATATTATTCTCTTGAAGTTAATTTTTTTTTATCGAAATTGGTTAAATAATAATAATAATTTTCATGCAAGAAAAAACACCATGTGAGCATATTTTCAAAATTTATAGAAGGAAGGCTAATAAATATATATTTTTTTCTTTTTACAAAAGTTAACAATAAACTAATGGTTGAAGGGAATAATCAAATTAAACCCACAACGAAAGCCCTTGGAATAAACTTTGATTTTATTTATAATTAAACAATAAAAATTAAAGTTAAGCAAAACATATATTGAAAATAATATGGAGAATATTATGGAAGATTTTTTTTTCTCATTGTGCTCCAACTCCAATGACGTTGAATTTCAAGACTTCCACAAAGTCTTACTTGCTATGACTCGAACAAAAGACCAAAGAGGTTTGTGGAACCTTTTAGAAAATAGAATGAGAGAATGAGGGGAGAATTCTCTAGAGTTTCTTTCTCTTATTTGGAATGCGCACAAATGGCTCACTCAAGGGCCCTATTTATAGTGACATAGGAAAAATAATTAAATAATATATTTTAATATCTAATGTATTAAAATATATTTATCTAACCAATTTGAATCATATTCAAACATTTCCAAATTCTCCTACGACATCTATTTCTTTATTTGAATCTAATTCAAATTTAATAAATATCTTTTAATGTATCTGAATACATTAATAATTTCTTTAATATTTAATGCATCATATACAATAAATATGTTTTTCTTCATTTAATATATCAAATATATTAAATTTTAATTCGAACATTTCAAAATTTCTCTCAACGAAATTGATATCTATTTGTTTATATGAGCTAGTAATGAGACTTTATGGACCTACAGATTATATACTCCTGCCTGTGAGGGCTTGTCCTTTGATTTTCATGGGTGAGAATGGCTTTTGTAGCCAATTCAATATGCCTACCATTTTAGTGATTTGACCAAATAGAGATCTGGGAACATAATCTCACAAGATAGAATTCACTTCTTCCCTTATAGGGTAAGTAGATGAGTAGTTCCCTTAAATGCTGATTTCAGGACTTGAACAATAGGACCTCACCCTCTCACTGCCCTAAGAGGGACTTAGTTTATGATTGGATCATAAACAAATTATTCATTAGAGGATCAGTGGTACTTAAGGTGCAAGATGTAATTACATGGGTAAAACGAACTTTTGACCCAGTTGTAATTACGAACAACTCGTGAATGATCGACTTGCATGTAGTGATTATATCTATAGACACAACTTGTCCTACAGTGCAGAAGAGTGCAACTCTAAGTCTATAGTGGAGTGACCAATAGTTAATGAATGAAAATTAATTAATTAAAGAGTTTAATTAATTGTTTTATATCATTGGGGCTTATAATTTGTAGGTCCATAAGGTCGTCTTGCTAACTCATATGAACAAATAGAGATCAATTTCGTTGAAAGAAAATTTTGAAATGTTCAAATTAAAATTTAATATATTTTGATATATTAAATAAGGGAAAACATATTTATTGTATATGATGCATTAAATATCAAAGAAATTATTAATGTATTAAGATACATTAAAGAAAAAAATATTTATTAAATTTGAATTAGATTCAAATAAGGAAATAGATGTCGTAGGAAAATTTGGAAAGATTTGAATAAGATTCAACCTGGTTAGATAAATATATTTTAATATATTAGATATTAAAATATATTATTTAATTATTTGCCCTATACCACTATAAATACGATCCTAGGGGTAAGCCATTATGTGCATTTTATATAAGAGAAAATAACTCTTGAAATTCTCTTCTCATTCTCTCTCTCTACTTTGAAGAAGGTTCTCACAAATGTCTTTGGTCATTTGTTCGAGTCATAGCAAGGAAGACTTTGTGGAAGTTTTGGAGTTCAACCTCATTGGAATTGGAGTATAAGGAGAAAAAGACCCACTAGGATATTCTCCATATTTACTCTAAGTAAGTTTGCTTAATCTTATTCTTTAGTTTAATTTTAAATAAAATCAAAGACGATCTAATGCTTCCACTGCAGGATGAAGTGTTCATTCCTATCAGATAACTCACTCAGGATTAAAATCGAGTCGCATATGATCATCTTGGTGAAATATTAATCTTCTCAATTAACAGATTTATGAAGAGGGATTAAATATTTCATGGTCCAATCTTACACAAATTCATTGTATAAGATACCCCCACTCACATGTCTCCACATGAACGATTTGGATCAAATCATTTGTAACTATTACAAAGTGGGCCGTATCAATAGTGTTACCAGGATAAGACACCCAACCTTATCCATATATTATGACCCTTTAGGTTATTTCTTGAACATGATTCTTCTGTATGTGTCAACCACATACTGTTCAAGATTACACTAATTAACCTTGGATTTTTCATATAATGGTTAATATTGTAATACAAATAAAATAATCAAAATTATTATTAATTATTAAATAATTAATTAATTACGAGGCTTTAGGGCATAAATCCCAATAATAATATGAACTAATTTTAAGTTTTATTGAAAGTACAAGGACTAAATTTTGACATTTAAAAATACAAGAACTAAAATGGAATGAAACTCAAAGTACATGGATTAGAATGATATTTTAACCTTTAAAAAATACTTTTTATTGCTCTTTAAAATTTTAACCAAACACTATGAAAAAGAAGCACTTTTAGTTATTTATAATAACTCTATAGTTTGAAGGTAAGTGATTGCAACCGTTTATATTGGCCTTTGTACTTTAGCTTTTATAACATTTTGATCATTATACTTTTAATTGTAATGGTTTACCTTTATACTTTAAAAAATGTAGCAATTAAAATCTTGAAGTTAATTGAAGTTGTCTTTTAAAAATTTATTAAAAATAACACATGCATAAAAGATGGATGAGTGAATGAAGTGATGAAAAAAAATCAAATGTGGTTTAATTACATAAGTTGAATTCATGCTCATGACCTCTAAAGAAGATTCCCAAGGCCAGGCCACTAAGGTCGAGCTGAAGAGGAATACCGGCCAAAGTGAGGATGGTACGACCTATTGAGTTGGGTCTTAACTGAGTTGAGGCACGTAATCTCTCCTTTTCTTACTCTTCGCTAACTCCATATACGACTTTGATAAGTGAAGAATATTATGAATAGAAGGGACTCATCTCACTAATGAGTTACGTAAACTACCTTTAGTTAGCTTGACACTACTTCGATCCAAGCATAACTTAACCATCCAATAGCATATATGCTTGTGAGAATTCTAGCTTGCAGGTCAGTAAACCCTTTCACATGCACATGCAGCGGCAGAACTGAAATGTACCTAACATCAGAATCTTTGATCAAAGAATTTCCTTAAAAGATTAGTGACAAATTCATATATTTAGTCTAAAAAAAACACAATAATCAAAATAGTGACTCAAAATACATTTTAATATATAAAAAAATGCTAAATTATATATATATATATATAAACCTCCAAACTCTGCAATTTGTTTAAAAATACGACCCTATTCTTTTGGTAGTTTCATTATTACTCTTAACAATTCATAAATGTTTTAAAACTAACTTAAGAGTAGAAAAAAGTTAGAATGTTATTCTTTTAGATTTAATTTAAGCAAACATCCTAATTACCGTCATGTTATTCTAGGTTATTGTCACCTCGATTTTTCATCTAATATTTTAATAGATTTCTAAGGATAATTTTGAAACATTAAAAGATCAAGAATAATATTGTAATTTTGAAAGAATAGATGTGTTTTTGAAGAAAAAAAAAAGTTCAAGAATACTTTTTATAATTTAGTAAAAAAAAAAAAAGTATTTTTCACGTTTAAAAAAAAATTACAAAAAATAAAAAAACGGACGTGAAAATTACTGGTGAACAGTAAAGATCCACCTAATGTAAAAGAGATCAACAAATGGAGCTAATTTCGACACCTAGGCAACACAGCTTCAACAAACAAAAAGGCTATTTTCGTAAATTCCCACATCGCGATTCCTTTTAAAACCACCACGAACTCCCTCATCTCAGTGCCTGCCTTGCCCCCATTTTCAGCTTCTTCTTCTTCTTCTTCATCTCCAAATTCTCTGTAATTTCTCTCTCTCGTCCGCCATGGATCCCGTCAATGCTTGGGGCAACACTCCTCTCGAAACCGTCGACCCTGAGATCTTTGATCTGATCGAGAAGGAGAAGCGTCGCCAATGCCGCGGAATCGAGCTCATTGCCTCCGAGAATTTCACCTCCTTCGCCGTCATCGAAGCCCTCGGCAGCGCCTTGACCAACAAGTACTCCGAGGGCATACCGGGGAACCGATACTACGGTGGCAACGAGTTCATCGATGAGATCGAGAATCTCTGCCGTTCTCGAGCCCTCGAGGCCTTCCATGTCGATCCTGCCAAATGGGGCGTGAATGTCCAGCCCTACTCTGGTTCTCCGGCGAATTTCGCCGCCTACACGGCGTTGCTTCAGCCGCATGACCGGATTATGGGGCTGGATCTTCCTTCTGGTGGCCATTTGACGCATGGTTACTACACCTCCGGTGGGAAGAAGATCTCGGCTACCTCGATTTACTTCGAGAGTTTGCCTTACAAGGTTGATTCCACCACTGGTTATATTGATTACGCTAAGTTGGAGGAGAAGGCTTTGGATTTCAGACCGAAGTTGATTATCTGTGGTGGCAGTGCGTACCCTAGGGACTGGGATTACGCCAGATTCAGGGCAATTGCCGACAAATGCGGTGCCCTTCTGCTTTGTGATATGGCTCACATTAGTGGACTCGTTGCTGCTCAGGTATATATAAGTGAAAGAAATCTATGAATCGATTTCAGATCTTTTGTCATTTTGTCTTGAGAATGTTGGCAAGTGGATGTTGTTTGTTTTTCATTTCTGGATTTGGGATCTGTTGGTTTATGTTGAATTTGCTTTTCTCTTTGATCTCTGCAGATGATAAGCTCAGTGTTCATACTTGTCTTTCGTATTTGTGTTCAATTGATTAGAAATGGTTAGAAATGGCACAGGTTTTTAGATCCATAATTGTTTGAGCATCTTACGTAACAGGATCTGGCTTTTTGAAAACTTATTTAATGATTAATTATCGATGCTGCGTTGCTTCTTTGTAACGGAAGATAGATTGTGCTCTTTGGATTGGTAGAACTGTTATGCTTTCATTGTTTTTGGCAAATATTTTGTATTCCTTATCTTTACTATAAGATTCAGTTTTAAATGCTAGTTGAAAATTTAAATGGGGATCTACTGAGATGAAATGGATACATTTCTGCTTCCAGTTGAATTCAGTTTCAACGTAAAACAAATCATATTCAATCATCCTTTTGTTTTGAACCTACATTTACGTTTTTTTTTTTTTAATTATTTAATGGCATATTTCTTCTAAGACATTATGATTGTTTATAATCTCTGTTTCTTTTCTTGCAACTTAAGCGATTTGGGTCTGTCTGGTATTGTAAATTAATAACGTCCAATGTTTGTTTACAGGAAGCTGCAAACCCGTTTGAGTATTGTGACGTTGTGACGACCACAACTCACAAGAGTTTGAGGGGTCCCAGGGCTGGTATGATCTTCTATAGGAAGGGTCCAAAGCCCCCCAAGAAGGGTCAGCCTGAAGATGCTGTGTATGACTTTGAAGACAAGATCAACTTCTCTGTCTTCCCAGCCCTTCAGGGTGGCCCTCACAATCACCAAATTGGTGCTTTAGCTGTTGCCTTGAAGCAGGCCATGTCCCCCGGGTTCAAGACCTATGCAAAACAAGTTAAGGCCAATGCCGTGGCCCTCGGAAATTACCTGATGAACAAGGGCTACAAGCTTGTCACTGGAGGAACCGAGAACCACCTCGTTCTCTGGGATCTTCGTCCTTTGGGATTGACTGGTAATTCCATGCAAATGAACTTAAGAAAACTAACAGAAAGAATATGTTCTGTTCTGTTCTGTTCGTGTAACAATTTTGTGGTAATTCCTCTTGCAGGCAACAAGGTTGAGAAGCTTTGCGACTTGTGCAACATCACTGTAAACAAGAATGCCGTGTTCGGCGACAGCAGTGCATTGGCTCCTGGAGGTGTCCGAATTGGTAAGAATTGATATCTTTAGAACATGGTTCATTCCATCATCCACAATCCTTTTTAACTTGTTCTTCCTGCAATCAATCTATGAGTAGCTATCAATTTTGAATGTGTGATTAACAAGACATCAAATTTGTGATGTTAGGTGCACCTGCCATGACATCGAGAGGTTTGGTCGAGAAAGACTTCGAACAGATTGCGGAGTTCCTGCACCGTGCTATAACCATCACCTTGAACATCCAAAAGGAATATGGAAAGCTGTTGAAGGACTTCAACAAGGGTTTGGTAAACAACAAGGAAATCGAAGAGCTCAAGGCCGACGTCGAGAAATTCTCTGGCTCATTCGACATGCCCGGTTTCCTCATGTCCGAGATGAAGTATAAGGACTAGAGAGCAAACAACAAGAAGATCGTTTGGAAAACTAATAAAGTTTTGGGTGTTTGTTGAATTTTTAAAATCTCACTTCTAAAGTTGAAAAAGTAAAAAGAAAAGGTTGCTGTTTGTTTGTTTTCTTTTTTTCCCCCTTATCTGTATGATGTAGACTAGATTTTCCTTTACAAATAGTCATTCATCAGTTCGCTAAGAAAAGAATGAGTTTCTAATTTTCGTGCTAAAAGTTACCCTTTTTTTTAAATATATATATTCATTTTGAACATGAATTTGATGAGAATATTTGCAGTTTTGGGCTTGATAGGTTGGGAAGCAGCCCAATTTCAAACTTTTAAGGCTTGAGGACCCGTAAGTATGGGCAAGATTCTGGGCCAGCATGGCCCATGTTTTTTCAGTGGATTCCTCTTTCCTTCATTTTATTTTGGGCTTTTAGAGGATTATTTGGCCTATTATTACTTTTTTAGTTGACAAAAAGTTGCACAGCACAACTTTGTTAATTATATACATAATATTGGAAGTAGTGGTGAATAAAATTAGGGAAGAAAACAATTTATACCTATAAATTTTGCTAATAATGGTATCCATTAAGATTCTAAACTTTAATCAATTTAAGCTCTTTATTAACGATTCCAAATTATTTTGACTTGATACCATTTAAAATTAAGAAGAGAGAGAAAAAAAATGTTCACATTAATGAAAACCTCTACTACCCACTTGATTCCAATATTTCTCTCTAATATGGTAGTAATCCTTACATTTAAAGAAGTATTACACGTGAGAATTATGGGTTTATAAATTGATTCACCCGAGAAAGTTTAGTGTTGTACTTAATATAATTATTAGTTTTGGGCCAAAGTAAGCTTAGCTCGATAATTGACATGTACATTCGATCAAGAGGTCAGAGAAAAATCTCCAACTCCCAAATCTTGTTGAACTCAAAAAAAAAATAAATTAAAGTTTTAATTGATTGAACTTACAAAATTTAAGGGAATAAATTATTTTTTCCATAAAATTATATTTAAATTACAAGTTTAGTCCATGAACTTTGAAGTTTGTATCAATGTCATCCCTAAACTTTCAAAAGTGTTTAATAAGTTCCTAAAATTTTAATTTTGTGTCTAATAGGTCATTGAACTTTTAATTTTGTGTCTAATAAGTAGCTGACAAATTAAAATTTTTTAAAAATTATCGATCTATTAGATATAAATATGAATTTTATGTCTAATGGAATCCTAAAATTTCAATTTTGTGTCTAGTAGATCTGTGAATTTTAAAGAATTCAAAAGTTCAAGGACGAAATTTGTAATTTGAAAGTTTATAGACAAAATAGACACAAATCTCAAATCTCAAAGTTTAGGGATTAAATTTGTAATTTAACCTAAAATTACTGTTCTATTTATATTTCTAATCGTCCAATCTCTATTGAAATTTGTTTATTATATTGGGAAATTTGCACATAAGACTCATTTTCACGTGCATCGATGCCATATGACCCGTATTTTGAAATTAATGACGACATATGACTATTTCTGTACTCTGCATCCCATCCAAATTAATATGAGGGCATCGAACTCTCATTATTGATCTAACTCTAGCTCTCTAGTTCTCGATCTTGCTCTCTTGCTATCGCTTTCATGATAGTAATGAGTGGTTGAAAATCTGGAGAAAAGAAAGAGACAAGGAAAATCGCTCTCTAATTCTCGCTCCAGCTCTCTCGCTCGTGATAGTAATGAGTGGTCAAAATTTTAGAGAAGAAAGAGACAAGCAAAATCGCTATCTAATTCTCGCTCTCGCTTTCGTTCTTGTCTCGTTCTCGCTCTCGCTCTAGCTCTAGCTCTGCTCTGACGTAATTTTTTCTTGTTTTTTTTCTCTAGGTTTTCAACCACTCATTTAGTGAGAGCGAGAGAGATAGCGTTTCCGCGTACAAGAGTATGAACAAGCAAGACTGCCTCATACTGCCCTCATGTGTAATTTTGCGCGCTATGCCACGTCAGAATTGGTCATATTACATTATTTTCATAATGCATGTCAGTAGTCATTAAAGCGTTGGAATACGGGGGTCATCCGTACAAAAACCCCTATTATATTATACGTTCCATTTTTTACTCTAAAGATATTTATTTATTTCACAAGCCTTGTTAGGTAAAAGAATAAACTTACTATAGATTTTTTTTTATTATCGATTTCTAGACAGGAATAAATACTTTTTTTTTTCTAAATGATAATAATATTAAAAAAAAAAAGTCTCTAACAAACTACTTTTTTTTTTTTTAATGAACTTTCATTTTACGTAGTTATTTTCAAGAAAGTCATAAAGGAAAAGGGCTTCTGGATTAGAAAAGAAAAAGGGGGGGAAATCAAAATAAAATATCAGAAGATAATAATTTTTTTTTTTTTAAGTCTCTAACAAACTACTTTTTTTTTTTTTTTTTTAATGAACTTTCATTTTACGTAGTTTTTTTCAAGAAAGTCATAAAGGAAAAAGGCTTCTGGAATGGAAAAGAAAAAGGGTAAAAAATCAAAATAAAATATCAGAAGCAAAACTTTGTGGAGATTGCGTGTAACCAACGTCACCCTTTGATATGACGTGTCATTAGAATTTTTTTTTCTTCAAGGCCAATATTTAATTTCCAACTGTTTTTTCCTTTTCCCTAAAAAATATCAGCATTACCATTTTCTTACTATTTGGAATTTCCACAAATAACGAAAATTCCATTCAGCCCTTTTCAGAATCTCCTATTTTTAGGTCATTAACCAACCAAATCATTTTAATATTAATTTAACTAAATACTAATTCTTTTCTCAATCATCATCAATCGTTATCCTACTCATTACAAAATGATTTTAATTTCCAATTATTTCATTTTCTATATTTATACTCTTGTTTGAGTCTATTCGTTTGGACTTTTATATCACATGGACGTATTTATTTCCAACCTTAAAATAATACCGTTTCATCAACTGTGACTAATTTAGAAGAAATGAAATTTAAAACGTGAAAGGAGAGAGTTTTCAAAACAAATCAAATAAATATAGATCTAAAAGAAAATAAATGATGAGCTCAATGCATCCTCTTTAACTAAAAAACGCACATTCCTTTATTCACAATTATTTAAATCAATGTTGAGAGAGATTCAAAGTCCTAACTTTTTTCATCATTTGATAAAAAAGCATATCATATTCATAGCTTACACAACACAAGAAATTACTTACCAATCAGCCAATCACTTTCTAATGTATAATGTCGATAATTTTTTACCTTATTTATAATTGGAACTTTAAGATGAAATAAAATAAAAGAGGTGGTTTGTTTTTATTTGATAATAAATATATGTACATGTATTTATTTATTTAAACATATAAAAGAAGTACTTAAAAAATCAAATCAAATGTCAAGGTCCAAGTGGGTGAGAATGGGAAAGAGACGGTGCATAGTGGAAGAGAAGTGTCGGCAGCAAAATTCATGGGGGAATTTCAACAAACACCTCGTGTGTGTGAGAGGGATTCGAACGTGATTCGTACATTTGATCAGTTGGTTGAGGGAGGGATTCGAACTTGTAACTAGCTGGTCGAAATTATATGTCTAAAATGATTTAACTATGCTTTAGTTGGCAAAAAAGAGATTACTTTACCAAATATTAGGAGCATTCACATCATGACAACTACATTCAATCCTGTTTCAAAAAAGAGAGAGATTAGTAAACAGAGAGAAAACGGTAAAGAAAGAAAGTGTCGGAGAAAGTAAAAATAACATTTTCAAGCTATATAGTAGGTTTTTGACAGAGAAGAAGAGAGATTTTTTCTTTTCTTAAAAAAAAGATGCATGTATACAAAAGATAAAAGCCGAGATTTTATCTCGACCCTGTCCAATTAGTAGAGAAGTATTGTTCAAAAAAAATAAAAAGTAGAGAGAGAAAGTGATAGAGAGATGTGAAAGGAGGGAGAGAAAATGGTGAGTGGGGAATGGGAAAGAGACCAATAGAATATGGAGTGTTTGTGAGCAATCATTAATAATCCCAACACACCCACATGGCTACATTTCCCCAACTCACATGCCCACCGTCACTTCTCTCTCTAACCCTTTTCAGAACTCTCTAAACTTAATATAAGTCTCTCCCTCCCTAGTCCCTAACAACCATTCTCACTATCACTAAGCTTTAAAGTTAATTTACAAAGTATGATGATTTGACATTCAAAAGTTTTGATTCTTTGAGTTATTCTTTGTCTCAATATATTCAATCCATGAACTTTAAAAAGTTATTAATCGGTCGTCGAACTTGGTCAATTTAAGTATAGCTCAACTAGTTAAGATATATGCTTTCAAATCTAAATTATATATATAAAAAAAAATACTTCTCAATTTTACCCATTATTTCAAAAATATTCATAGTCTTTTAAAAGTTGTAATATATATTATCTTTGACCTTTCATAAATATTTCAAAATTATTCTTGGAGTATAAATTCATTAGAATGTTGGATGAAAAATCGACGTGGCAATGACTCTGAAATGACGTGGCAGGGACTAGGATGCTTATCTGGATTAAGGCTGAAAGAACAACATTCAGACACGTCAACTTTTCGTTCAACATTGTATTGGTTTTTCTAGTTTTGAAATATTTATGAAAGGTTGCGGGTAATATTGCAACTTTTGAAAGAATAAGAGTATTTTTTAAACAAGGGACAAAGTTCAAGATTATTTTTTTTTATAATTTAGCCTACTTTCAACTAAGAGGTCAGGAGTTTGAATATTTGCCTTCACATATTGTTGAACTAAAAACAAAAAACTTAGAATTCTATGTCTAGTAGGTAATTGCAACTAATTCTGTTGGTTTAACACTTATGTGACAGTGACATGTTGTGACTGCATTATTTAGAAATATGGGTAGGTTCAAACGTTTGGTAATATAAGCGTTCAATTAGCAGAGTTAACAATAGGGATCTTTTATGACATGAAGTTGAAAGTTTAAAGGCGTATAAGCTAGAATCTTTTTAGATAGAGATTAAATTATAGATAGAACTTTGAGAGTTTAGAAACCAAATATATAATTTAACCTATAGTGCATTGCATGAGTTGGAACTATCCCTTATGTCAATCAGTTGAGTTGGGCATATCCATTCGTAAAATCTAGAATTGCCCCTTCGTTACATGACTCGATTTATAATAACTTACGTGACATGTAATGGATTGATGTTGTAAAATGGATCCATTAAAAATGTTATTATGTTAATTAATATTGTGGCGAGTTTGACAAAATTAGTTGACGAGATTTATAATTGAGATTTGATATATATATTTTTTTAGTTCAAAGAGATTTGATATATATTATTACTTTAAGAAAGGGTATGTTACATTTGTCACTTTATTTTGTCTAGCTATCCATTTTACTCTATCATTTGTTTGTCAAAAAGTCTCATACCAAGTTAATTTAGTCAATATTTGTCCAACCCAATTTGTTATATTTTCATTTAGTTAACTATGTCAACCATGGCCACTATAATTAGGACTTGTTTGTAGAGATATCCATTTTTCCCAGAGGGCTAGTGCCCGGTGGGGACCCACCCTTAACAGGGAAAAAAATTTCCGTTTAGATGGAGAATGAGGGAGGAAGTGGGAGAAAAATTATAGGAATGAATAGTTCACTCTACAACGAAAGCATTGGATCGTCTTTGATTTATTTAGAATTAAACATAAACATACAAGGTTAAGCAAACTTACATGGAAATATATAAAGATATTTCTAGTGGATCTTTAATCTTCGTGTGCTCAAACTCCAACGAGGTTGAATCTCGATCTCCACAAAGTTTCCTCACTATGACTCGAACATAAGACCAAAGCTTGTGGGAGCCTCTTGAAAAAAAATTCACAAAGGATTGGAAAGGGAGAGAAATAGAGAGATTTCTTTATTTCTCTAGAGAGAAGATGCGTGAGATCACCATTTGGCTCAACCCAATGATCTTTTTTATAGGGACTTAGGGAAAATATTTGCCAAAATTAAATAATATATTTTAATATCTAATATATTATTATTTGAATCTCATTCAAATATCATAAGATCTTCTAATATATATTCAACCTATTTGAATCTCATTCAAATTTTAAATATATATTTGCCTTTAATATATCTAATATACATAATTTTTTTAATATTTAATATATCAAATACAATAAATATATTTTTCTCTTTATATTTAATATATCTAATATTAATTTGAACACTTCAAATTAAATATATTTTTCTCCTTTACATTTAATATATCAAATATATGAAATATTGATTTGAACATTTCAAAATTTTCTTTCAACTAAATTGACCATTCAGTGTTACTATGAGCGAGGGACCTTATGACCTACAAATTATAAGCTCCAATGATACAAAATTAATTAATTAAATTCTTTAATCAATCAACTTTTATTCATTAACTCTAGGTCACTCCACTATAGACCTAGAGTTGCATTCTTATGCACTATAAGACAAATTTTGTCCATGGATATAACCATTACATGCAAGTCGATCATTCACGAAATGTTCATAATTACAGTTGGGTCAAAAGTCTGTTTTACTCATATAATTACATCTTATACCTTAAGTACCACTAATTCTCTAATGAACAATTTGTTTATGATTTAATCATAAACTAAGTCCTTCTCGGGCCAATGAGAGGGTGGAGTTCCATTGTTCAAGTCCCGAAATCAACACTTAAGAGAACTCATCTACTTACTCTATATGGGAATGAGTGAATTCCATTTTGTGAGATTATGTTTCTAATTCTCTATTTGGTCAAGTCCCCAAAATGGTAGGCTTATTGAATTGGCTACAAAAGCCACTCTCACCGATGCAAATCAAAGGACAAGCTCTCACAAGCAGAAGTTCGTAACTTACTCAGAATTAAGATCGAGTCACATATGATCATCCTGTGAAATATTCACCTTCTCAATTAACAAATTTATAAAGAGAGATTAAATATTTCGTGGTTCAGTCTTATACAAACTCATTGTATAGGATACCCTCACTCACATATCTCCACATGAATGATTTGAATCAAATCATTTGTAACAATTACAAAGTGAGTCGTATTAATAATGTTACCAGGTTAAGACATACAACCTTGACTCTTGAGGTTATTTCTTGAACATGATCCTCCGGTATGTCAACTGTTGGGATTTATGTCCTAAAACCTTCTAATTAATAATTTATTTAATAATTAATAATAATTTTGATTATTTTATTTGCAATATAATATTATTCATTATAGGAAAAATCCAAGGTTATTAGTGTAATCTTGAACAGTATGTGGTTGACATACGGGAGAATCATGTTCAAGAAATAACCTAAAGGGTCATAGTATATGGATAAGGTTGGGTGTATTATCCTGGTAACACTATTGATACGGTTGACTTTGTAATAGTTACAAATGATTTGATCCAATTCGTTCATGTGGAGACATGTGAGTGGGGGTATCTTATACAATGAGTTTGTGTAAGACTGAACCATGAAATATTTAATCTCTCTTTATAAATTCGTTAATTGAGAAGATTAATATTTCAACAAGATGATCATATGTGACTCGATTTTAATCCTGAGTGAGTTATGAACTCTTGTCTGTGAGGGCTTGTCCTTTGATTTACATGGGTGAGAGTGACTTTTGTAGCCAATTCAATATGCCTACCATTTTGGGGACTTGACCAAATAAGGAGCTGAGAACATAATCTCACAAGATGGAATTCACTCGTTCCCATATAGGAGAAGTAGATGAGTAGTTCCCTTATGTGCTGATTTCGAGACTTGAACAATGGGGCCCCACCCTTTCACTGGCTCGAGAGGGACTTATTTTATAATTAGATTATAAACAGATTGTTCATTAGATGATCAGTGGTACTTAAGGTGCAAGATGTAATTATAGGGGTAAAACGAACTTTTGACCCAGCTGTAATTACGAACAACTCGTGAAAGATTGACTTGCATGTAATGATTATATCTATGGACACAACTTGTTCGTGTCCTACAGTGCATAAGAGTGCAACTCTAGGTCTATAGTGGAGTGACCTATAGTTAATGAATGAAAATTAATTAATTAAAGAGTTTAATTAATTGATTTTGTATCATTGAAACTTATAATCTGTAGGTCCATAAGGTCCCCTTGCTAGCTCATAGTAACACTAAAAAGATCAATTTAGTTGAAAGAAAATTTTGAAATGTTCAAATTAATATTTAATATATTAGATATATTAAATATATAAGAGAAAAATATATTTATTGTATTTGATACATTAAATATTAAAATAATTAATGTATATTAGATACATTAAATAAAAGATATTTATAGAATTTGAATAGTATTCAAATAAATAAATATCGTAAGAGATTTGAATGAGATTCAAATAAATATAATATATTAGATATTAAAATATAATATTTTAATTATGACAAAAAATTTCTCTTGGTCTCTATCAATAAGACCCTTGGGTTGAGCTATTAGACACAACACATATCTCCTCAATAGAGAATTCTCTCTAGACCTCTTCATCTCCAATCCCATGTAGATTTTCTTTCAAGAGGCTCCACAAGCCTTGGTCATGTGTTCGAGTCATAGCCATGAAGATTTTATGGAGAAGATAAAGATCCGCCAGAAATATCTTTATATTTACTCCAAGTAAGTTTGCTCAACCTTAATTTTTAGTTTAATTTTAAATAAAATCAAATACGATCTAATGATTCTACTGCGGAGTGAAACGTTCATTCCTTCATCAACCACATACTGTTCAAGATTACACTAATAACCTTGAATTTTTCAGATATATAATGAATAATGTTATATTGCAAATAAAATAATCAAAATTATTATTAACTATTAACTAATAAATTATTAATTATGAAGCTTTAGGACATAAATTCCAACAAACACACACGTATATGTTGAATCACTCTTGAATTGTAATCTTTAAATTAATTTTTTTTAATTGTTTAATGATCTATAAGATATTGTACGAATAATTTGATATGTTTGAACTATTTTAAATTCTTATATATGGATAATTAAATAACTTAATATGAAATATTATTTTATTTCATTTAAGAGGTTAATTTTTCATGAGGAATTAATCATTTAAATGAGGATTCATAGTGGAGAACTAACTATTTAATTGAAAATTTTCTTTAAAAAAATTTTAATTAATTTTTTCTAAAAAAATTCAATAGAAAATGATTTTCCGCAGGGAATCCAACCCATGAATTTCCTACAGGGAATCCCCTCCCCGATCTCCACAAAATTAAATCGAAAATTTTATGGGATGAAGAATGAAATGGAGGGCAGGGATGGGGAAAGGAAAATCGCCCTGCCCCGTGGACATCTCTATTTGTTTGGAATGATTTTTCAAGTGCTTAAAAATATCTTTTTAACAATTAAACTCCTTTATAGCCACTTGAAAAGTCATTCCAAAATGACCTTTAACCAGAAATCAAAATTCAGAAATGTAATTAGAACCCTTGAAAATTTAGTAGCTAAATAAATTTGATAAACATAACCATGAAAGTTTTTTTTTTAAACTAAATTTACAATTTAAAACATCTTTTTGTTATAAAATAATATTGGCTTGTATAACGTCATTTTACTTGATACTTCAACTATCAATAAGAAAATCACAAGATCTTTTGATATCTTATTTCATGCCAAGGGTCAATTGAAAAGATATTTTGTAAAATATCAAATCATGTGGTTCCATAAGCATTTAAAGCATAAGAGATAAGTTTGCATTTGTATTAAATCACAACAATTAATTTGCATCTCATCACAAAATTAATTCATTTATGATCCTTATCCATTGATAAGAAAATTGAATTTTAAATTGGGAAAGATTTGAATAAACCTTTAGAAATTTGAACTAACTAAACTTTTCTAACTAATTTGTCATTCATTAAGAATATCTATCCATCTAAATTTACGACTATTATTATATTTGGTCATATATATCTAAATCAAAAAAAAAAAAAAAAAAAGGAAAAGAATGTTAAGAGAGCTCATTGAACTATGCTATTATACTGAGTTATTTTTTACAACTATATTTTACTTTTACCATACTTTTAATTGTAATAACTGTTATTATTGTATTCATAGTAGACCTCATCTATAAATAGATGCTGCTATTGATCACTTATTTTTCATTGAATGAAAACACACTTTTGTGATCATCTACTGTTATTGAACTCTTTCCTTTAGAAACTTAAGATGGTATCAAAGTCCAAGAAGCCCAAACGAGTATTCGGTTCAAAAATTAGGATCCGACCCAAGAATGGTGAACTCAATGAAGCACCATCTTGAGAGGGCATATGAGAATCCCACATCGAAAAGATGAAGAGCGACCTCACAATTTCTAAGATACATGGGCTACTTCTTTCAATGCCAATTGGTTTTAAGATAAAACCTCATGTTTATCTAATATGGTATTAGAGTCGTTTAATTCTAATGACCATTAGAGAAATTCTTGATTTTTTTTAAGCACTATGGCCACTTCTTCTACTCATCGAAGTTCATTAGAGATTACAAATTTCTTGCAAATCACTAAGGTGATTAATCTCGACCACAAAACTACGATTGTTCGACTAGATGAAGAGAATTTTATTTTTTGGAAGCAACAAGTTCTTACAACGCTTAGAGGATATGAGCTCGAGCAATTTCTTGATATTAACACTAATCACTGCCTGGTTGTTGTGCTCTATGTCGAACACTCTGTTTTCATAAACAGTCGATTGTAAGACTGCATATGAGGTATGGAAAATTCTTACAATTCCATATTCATCAAGAAATCTTGCTAGAGCTTGAATCTGTGAAAAAGAGAAATTTAAGTTTGAAATAATATTTTTTAAAGATTAAGAATCTGATTGATTCTTTAGCTACTGCTGGTAGAAAGATTATTCATGAAGATCATATTTTACATATTTTGGCTAGGTTAGGATCAAAATTTGATTCAACTGTATCAGTTATATCTTCTATTGATGATCGTCTTCCTCTACAGAAAGTGTATATGTTATTATTGACCCAGGAAAGTCGAATTGAGAGGAATATTTCTCTTAATCCCGATGGTACTTTGCCCTTAATTAACTTAACTGTTTAATCTCCTCAAATATCCTCTTCAAACTCTTCTTCTCAAAACAATGATAATAATCGAAGAGGTAAATATCAAAACAATGGTGGTAAATCTTAGGGTAATGGTGGCAATCATCATTTTTGGAACAAAAACAACAAACCGCAGTGTTAAGTCTATGATTGATTTGGTCATACAACACTTCGATGTTATTTTCGTTTTGAACGATGGTATCAAGGACCAAACTCTTCTCCAAATGGGCAATCTTCTAATTTCTTCGCACCACCAGGTAAGAATTTTGTTCAATCATCTGTAAACACTCTTTCTATGCAACATTTTGAACAAAGAAAATCAATGGTACCCTAACTCTGAAGCGATGAATCACGTGACAAATGAACTTGCAAATTTGTTTATGACTTTTGAATATCTTAGAGACACTAAAGTACTTATGGGCAATGGTACAAGTTTGGATATTCGTAATATTGGATCTTCTTTTCTTAAATCCCCTTTTTCTTCCCCTGATACTGTTTTTCACCTAAAAAATCTACTTCATATTCCTACTATAGCCAAGAATCTTATCGGTGTTAGCCAATTTGCAACTGATAATAATGTTTAATTTGAATTTCACCCTAATGTTTGCTTTGTGAAGGATCTAACCAATGGTCGTGTTCTTCTCAATGGCAAACGAGTTGATGGATTGTATAGTTTCATTCTAGCTCATGCGTCCTTTCAGCCTTCAAAATTTGATGACTGCTCTTCCTCAATCATTCCACAACAAGTATTACATATTTCTACGCAGTCTAAAAATTGTACTTCTTTGAAAGATTATGCCATTACTTCCTTGTTTAATGTATGGCATAATAGACGTGGTCACTGATAAGAGGGCTTGTCGAAGGCCCTATCAAATTATATTTATAAACCAGACCTTTAAAATTTGCAGTAATAGTGGTCATGGTCGATCATAGGGATTGGAGTTCTTAGATTAATTAAGTACCATAGTTAATTATACCCAATTTTATTTAGAGAAATAAACTTTGAATTAAGAGGAAAATAGAATGTAAACTAATATTTACATGGTTTGGAGTCCAATTTTGAGAAACATGCATGGTTGATTAACTTAAGCCTAACTTGAATTGATTAATAACTTGATTTTATACTAACAATCTTAAGTTAAGAATTTCTAAATAATCAATTGACTCTCTCATGCCCAATTGAACTCATGCATAGCAACAAACCAATCTCTCGGTCTATTTCTATCACTAAACATAACATTAAGTTATTCTCTTAAGGCTTCTAGAATTAATCTACTCACTCTCGTGCAATAGATTAAACCTAGCCATGCATCCAGTGTTCTATAACTAAACTTACTCTCTCAAGCTAAATTTAGCTAAACATGCAAAACCATGGCCGAAGGTTAAAACAATATGGAGAGATGCATAAAATACGTCAATATATAAACTAAATTAAAAGTCAACCAAATGTTCAACAACTACAACCAAGCAAGGGTCCAAATACAGATTTACAGTACATAAACAATCCACAAGAATCTCAAATTCAAAAGATAAAGCAAATGGAAAAATAGAGAAAATTGAGGTACACGTGCCAACACTCGTTCCTGTCGTGATGTCTCACGATCTCGAGTTTCGAGTCTCCTTCTTAGCTCTCCAAAGGTTTCTTCTAAGTCCCAAAACAGTGTATAAATCAATTTTAGGGTTTTTGGTTCTCAAAATGACTCCCATTTGAAGAATGAAATTTTTTTCTTTATAGACATCGAGACAGCGTTGCAACGCTAAGGGCAGCATTGCAACATTATCCCTCGAATTTTATAAAAAAAGAAAATATAAATTTGGCTGGCATTGCAACACTGTGGACATCATTGCAACGCTATGCCTGCTACATTCCAAGGATGAAGGGCTATTGATGTAGCGTTGCAACACTACAAATGGTGTTGCAACGCTATACTCTCGGGCTCACAAGCTTTGTTACTTCTTTTTGGATCCTCAAATATAGTTCAATTATGCTCTAAATTCGTCCAAATACTTCACAATGCTTCGGTTTTGTTCCAACTACTTGGTTTATGCAAAATATACATAAAAATACATGAAAACACACACAATCATAGCAAAACTAAGCCTAGAAATAGCACATTTATGCATACTATCAGTCACTCAGCTATAGCAACTATACAATTTGTTCTTGATGCTTGTAATATTGCATATTCCAGAAATAAAATTCCTTCGTTGTGTCATGCTTGCTCTATTAGTAAAAGTCATAGCCTTCCTTTTTCTTATTCTATCTCTCAATATACAGCCCCACTTCAATTAATTGTTGTTGACTTATAGGGTCCTGCTTTTAAATCACCCCATAATGGTTTTCGCTATTATATTAGCTTTGTCAATGTTTACACTCGTTACACATGGATTTACTTCCTAAATTCAAAATCTGAGTCCTTTCAAGCCTTTCTTCATTTTAAAAATCATGTTGAAAAGCTTATTGGTCAATCTATACTCCGTTTTCAATACGATGGTGGAGGTGAATTTTGTTCTTTCATCCCATTTTTTAAAAATCATAGAATTGAACATAGATTGACTTGTCCCTATACTTCTAAACAAAATGGCATTGTAGAGCGTAAACATCGATATATTGTGGATATGGGTCTTACTTTGTTATCTCATGCTTCTTTATCTCTTGAATTCTTGGATGATGCATTTTCAACTGCTACCTATTTGATAAATTGACTTCCAACAACAATCCATCAACAAATTTTTCCCTTGGAAAATTTTTGGTTTTAAACCAAATTATTCCTTCTTATAGTTAGGTCAAAAGTCCGTTTTACCCCTATAATTACATATTGCACTTTAAGTACCACTGATCCTGTAATGAACAATTTGTTTATAATCTAATTATAAAATAAGTCCCTCTCGGGCCAATGAGAGGGTGGGGCCCCATTGTTCAAGTCTAGAAATCAGCACTTAAGGGAACTACTCATCTACTTACCCTATATGGGAACAAGGGAATTCTATCTTGTGAGATTATGTTCCCAGCTCCCTATTTGGTCAAGTCCCCAAACTGGTAGGCATATTGAATCGGCTATAAAAGTCATTCTTACCCATGCAAATCAAAGGACAAGCTCTCACAGGTAGGAGTTCATAACTCACTCAGGATTAAGATTGAGTCGCATATGATCATCCTGATAAAATATTAATCTTCTCAATTAACGGATTTATAAAGAGATATTAAATATTTCGTAATCCAGTCTTAGACAAACTCATTGTATAAGATACCCCCACTCACATGTCTCCACATGAATGATTTGGATCAAATCATTTGTAACTATTACAATGTGGGTCGTATCAATAGTATTACCAGAATAAGACACCCAACCTTATCCATATACTATGACCCTTTAGGTTATTTCTTGAACATGATCCTCTCGTATGTCAACCACATACTATTCAAGATTACACTAATAACCTTGTAACGCCCGAGGTTAGGAGGGGTACATGAATGAACCGAGACCACGTTCGAATGAGAGGGATCTTGGGCTATGCAAGGCATGGTTAAGAACGGCTTAAAAGAATTGATAACTACTGAAGGGAGTAATCGAATTAAACCCACAGCGGAAGCATATGAATCGTCTTTGATTTATTTAGAATTAAACTAAAATACAAGTGTTAAGCAATAAATACCTTGAAAATAATATTATGGAGAATATTCTGGTGGATCTTTATCTCTTCCACAAAGTCTTCCTGGCTATGACTCGAACACAGAACCAAGGCTTGTGGGAGCCTCTTGAAAGAAAATCTCCAAGGGATTGGAGAGGAAGAGGCCTAGAGAGAATTCTCTAATTCTCTCTATTCAGGAGATGTGTGCTGTGTAGAATGGCTCAACCCAAGGGTCCTATTTATAGTGACCAAGGGAAAATCTTTGCCATAATTAAAATATTATATTTTAATATCTAATATATTAAAATATATCTTGTATTTATTTGAATCTCATTCAAATCTCTTGCGATATTTATTTATTTGAATCTTATTCAAATTCTATAAATATTTTTTCCTCTTTTATATTAAATATTAATTTGAACACTTCAAATTAATATTAATTTGAACATTTCAAAATTTTCTTTCATCTAAATTGATCTTTTAGTGTTACTATGAGCTAGCAAGGGGACCTTATGGACCTACAGATTATAAGCTCCAATGATACAAAATTAATTAATTAAACTCTTTAATTAATTAATTTTCATTCATTAACTATAGGTCACTCCACTATAGACCTAGAGTTGCACTCTTATGCACTGTAGGACAAGTTGTGTCCATAGATATAATCATTACATGCAAGTCGATCCTTCACAAGTTGTTCGTAATTACAGCTGGGTCAAAAGTCCGTTTTACCCCTATAATTACATCTTGCACCTTAAGTACCACTGATTCTCTAATGAACAATATGTTTATAATCTAATTATAAACTAAGTCCCTCTCGGGCCAATGAGAGGGTGGGGCCCCATTGTTCAAGTCCCGAAATCAGCACTTAAGGAAACTACTTATCTACTTACCCTATATGGGAAGGAGTGAATTCCATCTTGTGAGATTATGTTTCCAGCTCCCTATTTGGTCAAGTCCCCAAAATGGTAGGCATATTGAATCGGCTACAAAAGCCACTCTCACCCATGCAAATCAAAGGACAAGCCCTCACAGGCAGTAGTTCATAACTCACTCAGGATTAAGATCGAGTCGCATATGATCATCCTGATGAAATATTAATCTTCTCAATTAACGGATTTATAAAGAGAGATTAAATATTTCGTGGTCCAGTCTTATACAAACTCATTGTATAAGATACCCCCACTCACATGTCTCTACATGAATGATTTGGATCAAATCAGTTGTAACTATTACAAAGTGGGCCGTATCAATAGTGTTACCAAGATAAGGCACCCAACCTTATCCATATACTATGACCCTTTAGGTTATTTCTTGGACATGATCCTCTCGTATTTCAACCACATACTGTTCAAGATTACACTAATAACCTTGAATTTTTCATATAATGGATAATATTATATTGCAAATAAAATAATCAAAATTATTATTCATTATTAAATAAATTATTAATTACGAGGCTTTAGGGCATAAATCCCAACAACTACTACCTATACCAACAAGGTGCACCTTCCTTTTCGATGGCTCAATCATAGGAACTCCAAAGTTAAGCGTGCTTGGCTTGGAGCAATTCTATGTTGGGTGACATCCTAGGAATTTTCCTAGGAAGCATGTGAGTGAGGACAAAGCATGCTGAAAGGACTCGTGTTGGTTTGTGGGGACAGTCTTCACTCTCACAAGCAGCTAAAGATAAGTAGGTAGCGTGGTCAGGCCGAGGGGGATGCAGGGGAATGCCGGGGCCGTTAGGTGCCGAATCCGAATTCTAAATCCTTGTCCAAATCCTGGGCCTGGGGCGTTATAGTTGGTATCAGAGCCCAAGGTTTTGGGTTATGTAGACTTGCTTACATCGTAAGCATTAAGTATCCCATGGCCAAGCAGCAAATATCCAGTCATCGCCAGGTATGCCCATATATTAAAGATTATTTCATTTATTCATTCTTCCTAATTTATTTATTTATAGGAAAAATGGTTGTTTATGCTATGTTTCCAAGTTTACAATAAATGCTTTCATGTTGATTAAATTGGTAGGATGTGGAATTAGAAGGCTTAAATAGATTAGTTGTTATTGTAGTGCTTCCATAGAAATGCCGCCACGTAGAGGAGGAAGAGCTCGACGAGGTAGCGGACGAGGAAATGTAGGGGGACAGGATCCACCGCTGAGCAACCAGCCTATCAAGATGTGAACCCCCCAGTAGCGCCGCCAACTGGGCAGGCGAACCCTACTGTGACAGCAATGTTGTTGGAGGCCATGCAGACCCTGGTGCAGACCACAGTGGCAAACCAGCTAGCACAATTGGGTCAAAATCACGGAAGTGCATCTCTAGAGGCGAGATACCTGAAAGATTTCAGGAAATACGACCCTCGTACGTTTGATGGATCCTCTGGGGACCCGACAGTGGCAGAGTTGTGGTTGTCTTCCATAGAAACCATTTTTTGGCTCATAAATTGTCCAGAGGAGCAGAAGGTGTCATGTGCTGCGTTCATGTTGAGAGATGACGCGCTCATGTGGTGGGAGTCTGTGATGAGAACTGTGGGCACCAACGGTGAGCCGGTGGCATGGACACAGTTCAAAGAAGCCTTTTGGAGGAAGTTTTACCCAGCGGCCGCCCGTTACAGGAAGCAGGCGGAGTTTTTGCAACTTCGCCAAAATAGGCGGTCAGTGGAGGTGTACGAGAGAGAGTTCACGAGGCTCTTATGCTTCGCCCCTGAGTTGGTCGACACTGAGGCCAAGAAAGCAGAGCGCTTTATGATGGGTCTGGATGAGGATATTCGAGGCATCGTTCAGGCCTTGGGACCTCCTGATTATGCCACGGCAATGAGAGCAGCTGAATTGATAGGCGTTCGTCAGCAGAGTGAGCCTCATGTGCCTGTAAATCCAGGTCCTTTCACGAGCCAGAAAAGAAAGTGGGGACAAATGACCTCTGGCCCTCAGCACTCCCAGCTCAGCACTCGTTTGGGAAATCACATTCAACTCCAGAACAAAGGCAGCAACCATTTAGACCAGGAGGTAGTAGTGGAGATAAGCCACGGTGCAGTGAATGTGGGAGACAACATTGGGGCAAATGTTTGGCCAGGACGGGAGCATGCTTCAGGTGTGGACAGGAGGGTCACCGAGCAGAAAGTTGCCCTAACAGAGGTACTGGGAATAAAGCTTATGCTACTACGAGTAGAGGTGCTGGAAATTCAGATTATGTGGTAACAGGTACACTTCTGATACTTGGGCACCTTGCCTTCGTGCTTTTTGATTCAGGTTCTACTCATTCATTTATCTCTGCATCTTTTGTGAGTCAAGCTAAATTAAAGCTGGAACCGTTGATGTATGTTATGTCTGTTGCCACTGATAACTCTTAAATTAAGAGTTATATGCTTGTATTTTTGGGCTAAATTTCTATATTTTATATCTATGAATCTTGGAAATTCCCTAGATTGGAGTCATTTTGCTCTAGAAGTAATTTTGATATAGTAATATTTTTATTAGAGCAATTTTATTCTAATTAAGGCATTTTATGTGATTAAATCAGGGTGGATTAATGAAGAGTTACGAAGCCAAGAACAGCAGTTTTTCAACTAATTGCTGGAGCAAATTTCGCGCATCAGGCTTTTACGAAATTCGCACGTGGAAGCTGTATTCATTAATTGAGCTGGCATCTGTCAGTCCAGTCATCTGCTTCCAGCGAATTAGAGGCCGCCACGTCACTAGGTCAAGCCCAGTCAGCCCTCGTTTTCATAAAAGGGTGACTATTATAATGGCCTGCCGTTTTTTTGTTGTTGGATAGATGGGCATTTTGAGAGAGAGGTGCTGATCCCGAAATAACAGAGAAGGAGCAGTAGAGGAGAGCTTGGACCAGGAGCCTTCACCGGAGTTTGCCAAAAACGGAAGGATTCCAGTCGGAGCAACGCCGTTGCTGTGGCAAGAAACTTGGGGCAGCATTTCGACTTCTCCTGCTACAATTTCTACTGTCTTTTAGTTATTTTCTGTTTTTATTTCCATGATGTTTCCATTTCTACTATTTTTCCGTTTTCACTGTAGCATGAACTAATCCCTCTTAGGTGAGGATTAGAGGATGATTGTTATTTGCTAATGTTATAGTTGAGTAAACTTCATCTCCTTCGGTTTGGTTTTTAAGGGCTTTTAATCTTAGTTTGTTTCCGCTTGGCCAGCCGTTTCGAACACCGTCCCTCTGATTTCTGGGAAGAATAGGAGGGGCTGAAAACTTAAAAAACCACGTTAGCCTCTTGTTAAGGTTAGTTGCTGACTAAGTGGGTAGGTTAGGGATAGCCACTCGCCTAACGCACACAAAGTACAAAGGGTTTATTATGCTGAAGTAATTTAATTGCGACAGCATATATTCAGTGATTCGGGAGAATACCGTGTAGTCTGTAGTGAATCGATTGGAATGAATGTATACTCAGTTTATAACTTAGCTAATGCATGACTTACCTCTAATCCGAGCATTTCCTTTAATTAAAAGTACAAGTTAATCGTTCTCTGTTTTCTGAAGTCTTTACTCTGTTTTGCATGCTTTAGCATTAAATTTGCTCCAGCATTTATGATTTCTTTTATGGCATTTCCCTCGATAATTTTGAATGGTTACCAAATGAGTCACTAAAAATTAATTTAGGATCATTAGAAAAATCAATAGTCTCCGTGGATACGATAATTTTACTTGCCACTTGCTATAAAAAGGATGTGTACACTTGCACATTGACACTCTAAATTGCACAATTGTTCACATTGCTCTAGCAAACGCATCAAGTTTTTGGCGCCGTTGCCGGGGACTATTCAATTTTTCTTTTACTTAAATTGATTTTTGGTAACTGGTGCTTAATTGAATCTGAATTAGCTGTTTGGTTTTACTTTCAGGTGTGTTAGTGGTGTATGAACAAGTCTTCTGACTTGGAATTTCGAATTGATCCAGAAATTGAGAGAACATTTCATTTAAGGAGAAGAGCTCAAAGAGCTGGTCAAAGAGATAGGCGATATCTAATGGAAAGACAAGATCCACTTATACCGCCTGGACCTCGAGTAGGACCTGCTATTGATGAGAATCAACCACAACCTGAATTGAGAGGAAATCGACCAGTTAATCAGGGAAATATGGCTGAGAACCCTGTTCTTTTAGCCAATGACAGGGAAAGAGCTATCAGGGCTTATGCAGTACCCACATTTGATGAATTATATCCTGGAATTGCTGGACCAGAAATTGAAGCAGCAAATTTTGAGATGAAGCCAGTTATGTTTCAAATGTTGCAAACGGTGGGACAATTCCATGGTTTACCTTCTGAAGATCCACATTTGCATCTTAAGTCTTTTCTAAGTGTGAGTGATTCATTTAAGAAGCAAGGAGTATCGAAAGACGCACTTAGGATGATATTATTTCCATATTCTCTTAGAGATGCAGCAAAGGCATGGTTGAATACTTTTCCACCTGGATCTATCACTTCGTGGAACGATTTGGCAGAAAAATTCTTGATTAAGTATTTTCCACCAACGAAGAATGCTAAGTATAGAGCTGAAATAGTAGCATTTAGGCAGTATGATGATGAGACATTTAGTGAAGCGTGGGAACGGTTTAAAGAATTACTAAGAAAGTGCCCACACCATGGTCTACCACATTGCATCCAAATGGAAACATTATACAATGGGTTGAATTTGGATACTTAGAACATGGTAAATGCTTCAGCAAATGGAGCTCTGCTTTCAAAGACTTTTAATGAAGCCTATGAGATTTTGGAGAGAATTTCTACCAATAGTTCTCAATGGGCAGATGTAAGAAGCACCCCTGGGAAGAAGAAGCAGGGAGTGTTGGAAGTTGATGCATTATCATCATTATGTGCCCAAATTGCTTCCATGGCAAATATTTTGAAGAACATGTCAATGGGGAATGTGTCACAGAATGCTGCCTCAGTTAATCAAGTCACAGCAGAATCATGTGTTTACTGTGGGGAAGCGCATACGTTTGAATTCTGTCCTGGAAACCCAGCTTCGGTAAATTATGTTGGAAATCAAATCATGAGGCAGAACAATCCATATTCCAACACCTATAACCCAGGATGGAGAAACCACCCAAATTTTTCTTGGAGTGGTCAAGGAAGTAATGCTGCAGCAAATCAAAGTCATCAAAGAATGCAGTATCCTCCCGGATTTTCACAGCAGCAAAATCAGCAGTTTCCACATCAAAAGCCTGTTAATCAATCAATTCCTGGAACCTCTTTGGAGAGCCTCATGAAGGAGTATATGGCCAAGAATGATGCTGTAATTCAAAGCCAACAAGCCTCCTTGAGAAATTTAGAAATTCAAATGGGACAATTAGCAAGTGAGTTGAAGGCCAGACCTCAGGGAAAACTTCCTTCAGACACTGAGACTCCAAAAAGAGAAGGTAAAGAGCAAGTACAAGCGATTGAGTTGAGGAGTGGAAGACCTCTTGCTGTAACAGAAAAGTTAAGCAAGCAAAAGCAGAAAAGTAGAGAATCAGCAGTGCAGACAGAGGAAGACACAGTTGAGCCTGAAAATGTGAGTCTGGAAGAAATAGAGAATGCTGAGAGTACAGAGGATATAGAGAAAACAAAGGATACTGGGAATGCTGAAGCAGAAGACAGTGCTGGAGCAAAACGTTCAGCAGTAACACAGAAGCCAGCTACTGTGAGTCCAGCATTTGTGCCACCACCACCACCATTTCCTCAGCGATTAAAGAAGAAAAATCAGGATCAGCAGTTCAAGAAATTCTTTGATATCTTTAAACAGCTTCATATAAACATTCCTTTGGTAGAAGCTCTTGAGCAAATGCCAAAGTATGCGAAGTTCCTTAAAGATATGCTCACCAAGAAGAAGAGGCCAAGTGAGTATGAAATTGTACCATTATCAGGAGAATGTAGTGCTATAGTTGCAAATCCTATCCCTCCTAAACTTCGAGATCCTGGATCATTTACAATACCAGTGTCAATTGGAGGAAAAGAAGTAGGAAGAGCGCTCTGTGATTTAGGTGCCAGCATAAATCTTATGCCATTGTCTATTTTTCAGAAATTAGGCATTGGAGAGGCAAGACCAACCACTGTAACTTTACAGTTAGCTGATAGGTCAATCACATATCCTGAAGGGAAGATTGAAGATATTTTGGTACAAGTGGATAAATTTATTTTTCCAGCTGATTTCATCATTTTGGACTATGAAGCAGACAAAGAGGTACCAATCATTTTAGGGAGACCTTTCTTGGCAACTGGAGGTACAGTAGTGGATGTGGCTAAAGGTACCATTACATTGACTGTGGATGATCAGGAAGTGAAATTTAATGTGTTAGATGCTATGAAATGCCCAGCGGAGATAGAACAGTGTTCAGCTATTCACATCCTTGATGATGTGATAAAAGAAAATTTTGAGCTTAATTTGCTAGAGCAGCATGATCTAACGTTTGAAGAGATTTCAACAGAAGATTTAGACTGCTGCAGCAAAAGATCTGAAGTGAATAGTGTCGCAGAATTTCCAGGGTATAGGAGGTTATTTGAATCATTGGAGTTGGCAGATAGAGAATCTCCACCAATTCAACCATCAATCAAGGTGCCTCCTAAGTTAGAATTGAAACCCCTCCCTACACATTTAAAGTATGCATACCTGGGAGAAAAAGGAACTTTGCCAATCATTATTTCAGCAAATCTTTCACCCGAGGATGAGCTACTGCTTTTAGAATTGCTGAAGCAATACAAGAAGGCAATTGGATGGACATTGGCAGATATACAGGGTATAAGTCCTTCCTTTTGCATGCATAAAATTAATTTGGAGGATGGAAATTTCATAACCATTGAACATCAAAGAAGGCTTAATCCTGCAATGAAGGAAGTAGTTAAAAGGGAAGTGATCAAATGGTTGGATGCTGGAATCATTTATCCAATTGCTGATAGCAATTGGGTAAGTCCTGTGCAGTGTGTTCCTAAAAAGGGAGGTATGACTGTGACTGTTAATGAAGCTAATGAGTTAATTCCAACTAGAACAGTAACAGGTTGGCAGATTTGTATGGATTATAGGAGGTTGAACAAAGCCACCAAGAAAGATCATTTTCCACTGCCGTTTATTGATCAGATGTTGGATAGGTTGGCAGGGCAAGCTTATTATTGTTTTCTTGATGGGTATTCGGGGTATAATCAGATCACCATTGCTCCTCAAGATCAGGAGAAAACAACATTTACTTGCCCCTATGGAACATTTGCTTTCAGAAGAATGCCTTTCGGGTTGTGTAATGCTCCAGCAACTTTTCAACGCTGCATGATGGCCATATTTTCAGATATGGTGGAGTCTATAATGGAGGTATTTATGGATGATTTTTCAGTATTTGGAGAATCTTTTCAATCCTGTTTAGAAAATTTGGGTAAGGTATTGCAGAGATGTGAAGAGACTAACCTGGTGTTAAACTGGGAAAAATGTCACTTCATGGTCAAGGAAGGAATTGTCCTTGGGCACAAAATTTCTGAGGCAGGAATTGAAGTTGATAAAGCAAAAGTAGAGATCATTGAAAAGTTGGAGCCACCATCATCAGTCAAAGGAGTCCGGAGTTTTCTTGGGCATGCTGGATTTTATCGAAGATTCATAAAGGATTTTTCAAAAATATCCAAGCCGCTCTGTACTTTGCTGGAAGTCAATCGACCATTCCAATTCTCTGAGGAATGTGTAAGGGCATTTAACACCTTGAAGACAGCATTGGTTTCCACACCAATCATTGCTGCACCAAATTGGAGTATGCCATTTGAAGTAATGTGTGATGCAAGTGACTATGCAGTAGGAGCTATGCTGGGGCAAAGAAATGGCTGAACCATCCATCCAATTTATTACGCCAGCAAAACCTTGAATGAAGCTCAGTTGAATTATACCACTACAGAGAAAGAGCTGCTAGCTGTGGTATTTGCTTTGGAGAAATTCAGATCGTATCTCATTGGGACCAAAGTGGTGGTTTATACCGATCATGCGGCCTTAAAATACTTGTTGGCGAAAAAAGATGCTAAGCCAAGGCTAATAAGATGGGTGTTGCTTTTGCAGGAGTTTGACTTAGAGATAAAAGACAAGAAAGGGTCGGAGAATCAAGTGGCTGATCATCTCTCTAGAGTGGAGCAGCATCAACAATTGCTACAGCAACCTGAGATAACAGATGCATTTCCAGATGAACAATTGTTGGTAGTCTCAGAAGTGCTAGACAATGAAATTCCTTGGTACGCTGATTTTGCTAACTATTTGGCTGCTAACATTTTACCTTCTGAATTGTCTAAACAGCAATTGAAAAAGTTTCTCCATGAGGTAAAATTTTACTTTTGGGATGATCCATATTTGTTTAGACATTGTGCTGACAATATTTATAGAAGGTGTGTTTTTGGAAGTGAAATTCAATCAATTCTTGAGCATTGCCATGCTTCTCCATACGGTGGACATTTTGGAGGGCAACGCACGACAGCAAAAGTTTTCCAATCAGGTTTTTATTGGCCCACAATTTTTAAAGATGCACATTTTTTTAGTAGAACATGTGATACTTGTCAAAGGAGAGGAATGATAGGAAAAAGAGATGAAATGCCCTTAACTTACATTTTAGAAGTTGAATTGTTTGATGTTTGGGGTATAGACTTCATGGGACCATTTCCTCCTTCTTTTGGCAATTACTATATTTTAATGGCTGTTGAGTATGTATCAAAGTGGGTTGAGGCTGTGGCTTGTCCTGTAAATGATGCTAAAACTGTTTTGAAATTCATGCATAAGCACATTTTTACACGATTTGGCACACCTAGAGTTTTAATTAGCGATGAAGGGACCCATTTTGTTAACAAAATGCTTGGCAATTTATTAGCAAAATATCATGTTAAGCATAGGGTCTCAACACCTTATCACCCACAAGCAAATGGTCAAATAGAGTTGTCAAATAGAGAGATAAAGGGAATACTTGAAAAAGTTGTGCATCCAAATAGAAGGGATTGGTCCAATAGGTTGGAAGATGCTCTTTGGGCATATAGGACAGCTTACAAAACACCTTTAGGTATGTCACCATACAGGTTAGTCTTTGGTAAAGCTTGTCATTTACCTGTAGAGTTAGAGCACAAAGCATTTTGGGCCTTGAAAAAGTTGAATTTTGACTATACTCATGATGCAGCATTAAGGTTGCTGCAGCTTAATGAGTTAGATGAGATGAGACATGCTGCTTATGAAAGTTCCAGGCTATACAAGGAGAAAACTAAATTGTGGCATGATAAAAGGCTTTTGCCGAAGCATTTTGAGAAAGGACAAAGAGTTTTACTGTTCAACTCTAGACTAAAACTATTTCCAGGAAAACTTAAGTCTAGATGGTCTGGTCCATTTACAATTGTGAAGGTATTTCCCTATGGTGCAATAACTTTGCAGGATGAGAAAGATGGCAGAACATTCAAGGTGAACGGCCATCGCATCAAACATTATTGGGGAGGAGAAATTCAGCGGAAGCTTGCTTCCCTGAGTTTGACAGAAGAATGACGAAGCAATTATTTTGCTGGAGCATTGAGTATTATTGCATATTTTTACGCTCCAGAATTTTTTTGTTAGTCGAGTTGTTGTTTTATTTACTTTAGGAGTTTAATGTTTTTTTTTTTTTTGTGCAGATCGTTTATTTTATCTTTTGTGAGTTGTAAATAAAAAAGGGAAACAGATTTTTCTTAAAAAGGAAGGACAGAGAAAATTCCTTTTTCGGTTAAGGAATTAAAGGCAGTTGGTACGGCAACTTTAAAGACATAGCAATTTTCGAAATCTTTTTAATTGAGTGGTTGGGGATTAATCTCACAGAGGCATGCAAAGAGTGTGGCAGCAAAAATATCTGGGGAAAACGATATGGGTTTATGATCAAATCTGAGGCTGTCAGCGATTCTCAAGGGGTATAACGTTAGTCAAGGCTATTTTTAAGGGATTTTGAATTTAAAAATCTGGAGGAAAAGACCAGTATGCCCTCCTAGTCATTGTCCTTAAATTGAACCCTAGCCATTGGATTTACCCATCCTCTTTGCTATCTCAACCCGAACTCTGTAGCTCTGAAAATTCTATCCTTCTCGCCGGAAAAATGCCAGCAAAAACGCGCCGATCAAAGCTTCAGGAAGGTGAACCTTCTGAGCCGGTAGAAGCCGAGGTCATTCCGGAGCAAGAAAAGAGGAAGTCACCCAAGAAAAAGAAGAAGAAGGTTGTGAAAGAGGTAACGCCAGAACCGCTGGTCGAAACTGAGGAAGTTGCTGAAACAGAGGTCATTGATCAAGAACATGCAGAAGAGGAAAGACCTATCGAAAACATAGAAGAGAATGTGGGAAGCGAAGAAGTTCCTGAGGCAGAAAAAATGCAAGAGCATGAGGAAACCCAAGTGAGGGAAGAACCACCTGTACAGAGCCTAGTGACTGATGAAGCGATAATAGAACAATCGCCAGAAAAGTCCAAAAAGAAGAGAAAGAAAAGAAAGCGAATTGCTGAAGCATCTGGGGCAGAGGAGACTCCAACAGAAGAAGTGGAGCCAGAAGAGGAAGATGCTGCAGCAATGGCTGCCAAGGCGAAGAAGAAAGGCAAGAAAAAGGTGGAAGAAGGTACAAAATTTCCTTGGGAAAGATTTATTTCCTCTAGTGCGAAAAAGAAATATAATGAACTGAAAAAGAAGGAATTTCTGCCGGAGAAAGGATTCAGTTCTGATTTAACCATGCTACCGAAGTTTTTAAGCTCAAAAATTGAGAGTTTGGGTTGGCAGCAGTTTGCAAGGCAGCCGAGCGAAGCAAGAGTGCAGGTTGTTAGGGAGTTTTATGCAAATTTAGACCCAAAGGAGGGGTATTTGGCCATAGTTCGTGGAGTCCCAGTCGATTGGTCACCGGAGGCCATTAATGATCTATACCATCTAGAGGACTTCCCCCACGCATTGTTTAATGAGATGATCACTGCTCCTTCTGTGGAACAGTTAAATGCTGCAGCAAAGGAGGTAGGAGTAGGAAATGCTCAATGGAGGGTTTCAAGTGGTGGAACAAGAACCTTCCAAGCAGCATATCTCAACAACGAAGCAAATGTGTGGTTGGCCTTTGTCAAGCTCCGCCTTATTCCGACAACCCATGACTCGACGGTATCAATGGCTAGAATCCTACTGACTTTTGCAATTCTGAAGGGGTTAAGCGTGAATGTGGGGAAGATTATCTCGGCGCAAATTGAGAGCTGTGCAAAGAAGAAAGTTGGGAAGTTATTCTTCCCAAACACTATCACAATGCTGTGTGATCGGGCGGGAGTGCCTAAACACCCTGAGGATGACATACTATTTGATAAGGGTGTCATTAATCCAAGCAGCATTCAGCGCCTGCAAAGAAGGGAAGGAAGCTATCAAGCTGAAGGTCTTCTGAGAGGAGTTGACAAGCTGTTGGAGTTGCAACAACAATTGCTGCAGAGGATTGAGCATGCAGAAATGCAACAGCAAATATTCTGGTTGTACGCTCGAAGAAGAGACTCCGCTATTAAGAAGGCCTTGCTCAACAATTTCCAAAAGCCATTCCCTGCTTTTCCTGCTTTCCCAGAAGAAGTACTGACCCCTTGGATGCCGCCATCTGCTGACCAACCGTTTGAAGAAGAAGAAAATATCGAAGACTCATCCGAAGAAGAAGGCGAAGGGATGTAGTCTGTCTTCCTTTAACCATTTGCTATCTGTTTACTTTTGTTTGTCTTTACTTAGTTGTTGCTTATGCTTATTTCTGCTTTAGTAGTTGTTTTGTTTTGTTTAGGTTTAAGCTTTTAGAAGTTAGGACTTAGATTGCGAAGAAGAAAAACTGCTCCTAGTTAATTCTGTAATCATGATCTCCTGCGCGTAGTAATTGAAAAGCATATCTTGTTCAGCCTCCTTGCTCTTAAAATTAAAATTAAGTGTTGAATGAATTGTTCTTGCCTAAGCCTGTTGTTAAAGCAATTAGATTGCTGGAGCATAATTAGAAATTGCATGTTAATTAAGTTGTGCTCTGCTTGTGCCTTGAATTCTTCTGCTTAGTCAAATTTGTTCCTATATTCAAGCTGCTGGATGACTGCTGATGATTTAGCATTTTAGGTTATTGAATCTTTTGCACAAGAAGTCCTAAGTTTTAAATAGATTCTTATAGAGCCATCTCTTTTAAAGCTTAGAAGTCTAGGAATGCTCATTCCCAACCAAAGGATACCAAGTTTACTTTTCTGTCCAATTCTAGTCTGTTTAGCCAGCTTGTAATAAGTTTGGGGGTCTTCCCTTTACTTTCTCTCATTGGGGACAATGAGCGATTTAAGTTTGGGGGGGCCGTGTTGAAGTTGCTAGAGCATTGTTGAAGATTTTGCCTGTTATTTTTTTTTTTAGGATATACTCTTAGGGAGCACTCCTCTTCTACTCCTAAGATGCACTCCTCTCCCTTGCAAGCAAGCCCAGCCTGTTAGGTTGTTAAAAAAAAAAAAAAAAGAGTTAGCTCAGAAAAAGGGTTTTGCTAGAGCAATCTCTGTGTAGCTTGTGCTCGTAGCTAGATGTTTTCACCAAAAAGTGTTAGCATTCTGGAACGAAGGTATAAGCTGCATGAAGAAGCTTTGAAAAGAAAAAGAAAAAAAAAAAAAAAAGAGAAAAAGGAAGCAAGGGATGAGTGTTAGCCTAATAGTCACAACTCTCCTAGAGCTTAGGTGAGCTTCATCATAAAATGTTGCCATTCTGAGAAGCAAGAGGGAAGTGACATGAGGGCCAATCTTAGAAAAGAAGTGGAATGAGTGTTATGCCTATGAGGTGATGAGCCTGAAAGCTAGGGTGAACGACATCATAAAATGTTGTCATTCCAAGAAATAGGGCTATGACTTCAAGGATCTCCAAGAGAGTAGTAAAAAAAAAAAAAAATAATAATAATAATAATAAAATATAAAAATATAAAAAAAAAAAAAAAAAAAAAAAAGAAAAGAAAAGAAAAGAAAAGTGCAAGTTTTGTGCTAGTTTAAAAGATTAGTCTTAGAGAGGAAGCACTGTTGTGTAAGTTTGGTTTGGGATTGAATAATGAGTTTGAGGATTAGAACTTCTAAGTGATAAAAGCTTTGGAGCTAAAAGATGTCTAGTTAATTCTTAGGCATGTGCAAAAGAACATAATTTGAAATCTTGAAGCAGGACAGTATGTATTGAGTTGAAGGAGCAAGTTTGATGCTGGAGCATCACTATAATGGTGGGAATGCATATAAGAATTCAGTGGTCAAGTAGAAGTAGCTTTTGACATGTATAGGTGAAGGAAGCATCACTCGAGGACGAGTAATGATTCAAGTTTGGGGGTTTGATAACTCTTAAATTAAGAGTTATATGCTTGTATTTTTGGGCTAAATTTCTATATTTTATATCTATGAATCTTGGAAATTCCCTAGATTGGAGTCATTTTGCTCTAGAAGTAATTTTGATATAGTAATATTTTTATTAGAGCAATTTTATTCTAATTAAGGCATTTTATGTGATTAAATCAGGGTGGATTAATGAGGAGTTACGAAGCCAAGAACAACAGTTTTTCAACTAATTGCTGGAGCAAATTTCGCGCATCAGGCTTTTACGAAATTCGCACGTGGAAGCTGTATTCATTAATTGAGCTGGCATCTGTCAGTCCAGTCATCTGCTTCCAGCGAATTAGAGGCCGCCACGTCACTAGGTCAAGCCCAGTCAGCCCTCGTTTTCATAAAAGGGTGACTATTATAATGGCCTGCCGTTTTTTTGTTGTTGGATAGATGGGCATTTTGAGAGAGATGTGCTGATCCCGAAATAACAGAGAAGGAGCAGTATAGGAGAGCTTGGACCAGGAGCCTTCACCGGAGTTTGCCAAAAACGGAAGGATTCCAGTCGGAGCAACGCCGTTGCTGTGGCAAGAAACTTGGGGCAGCATTTCGACTTCTCCTGCTACAATTTCTACTGTCTTTTAGTTATTTTCTGTTTTTATTTCCATGATGTTTCCATTTCTACTGTTTTTCCGTTTTCACTGTAGCATGAACTAATCCCTCTTAGGTGAGGATTAGGGGATGATTGTTATTTGCTAATGTTATAGTTGAGTAAACTTCATCTCCTTCGGTTTGGTTTTTAAGGTTTTTAATCTTAGTTTGTTTCCGCTTGGCCAGCCGTTTCGAACACCGTCCCTCTGATTTCTGGGAAGAATAGGAGGGGCTGAAAACTTAAAAAACCACGTTAGCCTCTTGTTAAGGTTAGTTGCTGACTAAGTGGGTAGGTTAGGGATAGCCACTCGCCTAACGCACACAAAGTACAGAGGGTTTATTATGCTGAAGTAATTTAATTGCGACAGCATATATTCAGTGATTCGGGAGAATACCGTGTAGTCTGTAGTGAATCGATTGGAATGAATGTATACTCAGTTTATAACTTAGCTAATGCATGACTTACCTCTAATCCGAGCCTTTCCTTTAATTAAAAGTACAAGTTAATCGTTCTCTGTTTTCTGAAGTCTTTACTCTGTTTTGCATGCTTTAGCATTAAATTTGCTCCAGCATTTATGATTTCTTTTATGGCATTTCCCTCGATAATTTTGAATGGTTACCAAATGAGTCACTAAAAATTAATTTAGGATCATTAGAAAAATCAATAGTCTCCGTGGATACGATAATTTTACTTGCCACTTGCTATAAAAAGGATGTGTACACTTGCACATTGACACTCTAAATTGCACAATTGTTCACATTGCTCTAGCAAACGCATCAGCCACCCCAGCAGGGGTGAGTTTGTTAGCTACTGAAAAAGTAAAGGCATGTAAAGTGTCAGTGTCTGATCGTGAGTTAGATGTGACCTTGGTAGTTTTAGACATGCAAGAGTTTGATGTAATTCTAGGCATGGACTGGCTGGCGGAGAATCACGCCAGTATTGATTGTTTCCATAAGGAAGTGGTGTTTATGCCACCATTGCAGGCAAGTTACAAATTTAAAGGGGCCAACATTGAGATTGCCCCTAAGGTGATTTCTGCCCTAAAGGCAAGGAAGTTGATCAACCAAGGGGCATGGGGTGTTTGGCGTGTGTGGTCGACACCAGATGTACTGAGATTTTAGCATCATCAGTACCAGTGGTAAATGAGTTTCTAGATGTTTTTCCTGAAGACCTTCTAGGGTTACCTCCGGCACGGGAGGTAAACTTCAGCATAGAGCTCGAGCCAGGGACAACTCTTATCTCTAAAGCTCTTTACAGAATGGCCCCAACAGAGTTAAAGGAACTCAAGTCACAATTGTAAGATCTTTTGGATAAAGGATTCATACGCCCCAGCGTGTCACCGTGGGGGGCACCTGTGTTGTTCGTGAAAGAAAGATGGATCTATGGTCTGTGCATAGACTATAGAGAGCTAAACAAGGTAACTATCAAGATTAAGTACTCTCTCCCTCGTATAGATGACCTCTTTGACCAGTTACAGGGGACAGCGATGTTCTCTAAGATTGACCTGCGGTCAAGTTATCACCAGTTGAGAATTCGAGATGAAGATATTCCTAAGACATTTTTCAGGTCCAGGTATGGACATTACGAGTTCACTGTGATGTCGTTTGGGTTGATAAATGCGCCTGCAGTCTTTATGGGTTTGATGAATAGAGTATTCAAAGAGTTCCTGGATACCTTTGTGATTGTGTTTATTGATGATATTCTTGTCTATTCCAAGACTAACGAGGAAAACGAGGAGCATCTCAGGAGAGTTTTGACAACTCTGAGGGAGAATAAGCTGTATGCAAAGTTCTCTAAGTGTGAATTCTAGCTCCAACAAGTGTCCTTTCTAGGGCATGTGGTGTCAAGGGACGGAGTATCAGTGGACCCCGCAAAGGTAAAAGTAGTGACTAAGTGGCCTTGCCCAACCACGGTCACCGAGGTGCGTAGTTTCTTGGGTTTGGCAGGCTACTATCGACGATTCGTGCAAGATTTCTCTAAAATAGTCGCGCCTTTGACTCAACTGACTCGTAAGGGTAACCCGTTTGTGTGGAGTGATGATTGTGAAACAAGTTTCCAAAAGCTGAAGCAGAAGTTGGTCTCGGCCCCAGTACTCACCGTGCCTGATGAAACTGGAGGTTTTGTTGTCTATAGTGATGCCTCAAAGAAGGGCTTGGGATGTGTTCTAATGCAGCATGGACAGGTTATCGCCTATGCCTCCCTCTAGTTGAAGGACTACGAGCGCAACTATCCGACCCACGATTTGGAATTGGCAGCAGTGGTCTTTGCCCTGAAGATTTGGAGACATTATTTGTTTGGAGAGAAAATCCAGATCTTCACAGACCACAAGAGCTTAAAGTACTTCTTCACTTTGAAGGAGCTAAACATGAGGCAACGTAGATGGCTGGAGTTGGTGAAGGATTACGATGTTGAGATTTTGTATCACCCAGGCAAAGCAAATTGATAAGCCTTAGAATTAAGGCTTATTTAAGTCCCAATTGCTTAAAATATTTTTGTTTGTCCTAAGATTAATTGAAAATAGTGGAAGATTGGTTTAATTTAAGGAATAATTTAATGTGATAGCATTTGAAATAGAATTCTAAATAAATTGATTCTTTTTGCAGAAATTATGGAAATTGCTAAATCAGATTGCCAAATCTGATTTTGCAATTGTTTCTGGAGCAGGGAATGTGAAAATTGCTAAAACCAGATTGCCAAATCTGATTTTGCAATTGTTACTGGGCAGAGAATATATGGAAACTTATTATCAGCGTGAATGACGAAACCCATATATGGGAAGAGTGATTTCCGCACGAATCATAGGATTGCAGCCCGATTTTTGGCTGATTTGAACCCTAAGAAGATCTACAAAAGAGGGGGGAAGAAGCTGGAAGCTCTAGTTCAGAATTCCTCGGTCGATTTCAAGAATTAGTTCGTGGGTTTCGGAGTTCGTAAAAAGCCTCTGTTTTTCGTATTTTCTGCTGTTTTTGGCTAAAATATTCAAGTTCTATCTCGGGTTTCCTTGAGTTGTATTACAGAAGCGTTGTTTGAATTATTTCTATTCTCAATTTGATGTATTTTGATTGAAGTTTGAGTTAAATTTCAATTTACGTTAGTGGGTAATTTTCGCAAAAAAAAACATCCTATGTTTTTCTTCAGTTTTTTTTGTTCTTCTTCACCAAGGATTGATTTACAGTGCATCAAAATTTCTTTCTTATATGATGAATGCTTGTGGGAATTATTCCTTTGTTCTCAATTGAATTCAAGTATGCATTACTTTGTAGGGAATTCCAAGTTCATTCAAAAATTTCTTTTAGAATTCCTTCTTCAATTCATTTTGCTCAATTAATTTCTGCACCTTCCCTTGGTTTTCCAGTCCAATTTGAGAGTTTCTTGAATCGTTAAGATCAATTGTTCCCTAAAAGTGGAGGAGATTGAATCGATTGGATAGGAAGGAGTGCGTTAGTCATTGAATTGAAATTCTGTTTCCAGCCTCTGTTTTTCTTCTGCAATTTAACTTCTGTGAAAAGGGTGATATTATTCAACTTATGTTTGTGGGAAAGATAAGGCTGAAGGAAGGAGATGACAAAATTACTTAGTTGCCCTTGAAGTTTTGGCTTAATTTCCATTAATTATCCTTGCTTGAATTCCTAGTAATAGCCAAAATTCATTTTACAAATTACGGTTTTAATTATTTAAATTACACACTTTTACCATGAACTTTTTCTCAATAATTAGTTTTAGGATTTTTAGTTTTAATATGAGCTAAAACTTCTTAGGGGGTTCAAAAATGTGAATTCCCTAAGAAGTAATTGTAGCCAAAATTTCAATGAAAACCAAGCCTACATTTCAATTGTTTGCTTGTGTTGATTAAAATTCCGTTGAGATCCTATATTGATCAACTAGGGTATCAACTCAAGCTTAGATTTAATACCGACGGGGTTAGTGATAAGCGGATTTCACACAAGTGATGGAGAAAAAGAGCTTAGACATAAGTCAATTCCTTACCCTAGACATAGGATTAAGGACTCCAAAACCCATAAAATTGTGAGCCAAATTATCTAAGATAGAGGGACTACAGACATATAGGTCTCTCACTTAGCCTCCTAAAAAACCTAAATTCAAAGTAAATAGGAGATGCAATTTTGGTTTACAATTGAGTGTGGAGTAGGTTGGAATTGCAATTTTGGCTTGCAATTACAACTTAGGGCAATGACATTCTTGAGCCCCATCCTTTATCATTTCATTTTCTAAGTTTATCTAATTTTCTATCCAATCTTGCCAATTTAGATTCTGCAATTCAATTCGGCAATTTCTGTTCTTTCAATTATTGTCATTTTAGATTCTGCAATTAGATTCAGCAATTTTTATTTTTCACCAACACACCAACCCAACATCCTTTTTGCATTTTAGTTTTCCATTTGCAATTTTCCTTACACACTTGCTTGACATTATTTTTGTTACTCTGTTCCCTGTGGGATTCGATACTTGGTACTCAGATACCAATTTATATTACTTCGATCGCGTGCGCTTGCGTGACCACCGATCACAAATGTAATTGCACATGCTCTTAGCAAGAAGACAATACACAGTTCGGCTTTGATTACTGACCAAGCTGATATACGGGCCGATTTAGAGCTTGCAGAGATAGTAATGTTAGTGGGGGAAGCTACAGCACAGTTAGCCCAGTTGACAGTTCAGCCAACCTTGAGGCAGCGTATTATTGATTCCCAACGGGGGGATCCTAGTCTAGTGGGCATGTTTTGTCAAGTGGGAACATACCAAGCGAGTGAGTTTTCTCTATCTTCTGATGGTGGTCTCTTGTGTCGGGGACGTTTATGTGTGCCGAAGATTGATGAACTTAAGAATGAGATTTTAACCGAGGCATACTGTTCTCCATTTTCGATGCATCCAGGCAGTACAAAGATGTATCAAGATATGAAACAGTTTTATTGGTGGCGTGGAATGAAGAGGGACGTGGCAGACTATGTTAGCAAGTGTTTAGTTTGCCAGCAAGTGAAGGCCCCAAGGCAGAAGCTAGCAGGCTTGTTACAACCGTTAAGCGTGCCACAGTGGAAGTGGGATGAGATCTCTATGGACTTCATGGTAGGGCAACCCCAGACAATTGAGGCTACACAGTGATATGGGTTATTGTGGATAGACTTACTAAGTCAGCACACTTTCTTCCAGGGAAGCCTACTTACTCCGTAGAGAAGTGGGCACAATTGTACATGGAGGAGATATTTAGATTGCACGGAGTTCCTGCGAGGATTGTTTGGAACAGAGATTCTCGGTTCACATCTAACTTCTGGAGAAGTTTGCAAAAGGCTCTAGGTACTCAGTTGGATTTCAGCACGTCTTTTCATCCCCAGACAGATGGTCAAACATAACGGTTAAACCATATATTAGAGGATATGCTACGAGCCTGTGCGTTGGACTTTGCGAGTAGTTGGGATACCCACTTGCATCTAATGGAGTTCGCCTACAATAATAGTTACCAAGCAACCATCGGCATGGCACCGTTTGAAGCTTTGTACGGTAAAAGATGTAGGTCTTTTATTTGTTGGGACGAAGTTGGTGAACGTCAGTTGCTGGGACCCGAGTTAGTCCAAGCCACTAATGATGCGATTGAAAAGATTAGGGCAAGGATGCAAACCGCACAGAGTAGACATAATAGCTATTCTGATTCGAGGCGAAGGGACTTGGAATTTGATGTGGGTGATCATGTGTTCTTGAAGGTGGCTCCAATGAAGGGAGTTCTGAGGTTCGGTCGAAAAGGGAAGCTGAGTCCACGTTTTATAGAGCCATTTAAAATTTTGGAACGGATTGGCCCTGTAGCTTATAGGTTGGCTTTGCCGCCATCACTTTCTGCAGTACACAGTGTGTTCCATGTATCCATGTTGAGGAAGTACATGTCGGACCCATCACATGTGATTGACTTTGAGCCCTTGCAGTTGAACGAGAATTTGAGCTATGAAGAAAGACCAGTGCAAATTCTTGCGAGAGATCAGAAACTCTTCGTAATCGAGAGATCAATCTTGTTAAGGTGCTATGGCAAAACCACCAGTTCGAGGAGGCTACTTGGGAGCGAGAGGATGAGATGCGGGCTAGATACCCTGAGCTTTTTCAAGGCTAGAAACTTTCAAGGACGAAAGTTTTTTTAAGGAGGGAAGATTGTAACGACCGACACTTTCAGGTATTAATTAAGGCTTTAAATTTTTTTATTTACATTAATTGAAAGGCCAATTTTATGTTTAAGGTGTATTGATGTTTAATTTTGAAGATTTGCATTTTTGAAATTAGAGAATTTGAGGGTAGAATGGGAAGAAAGAAGGAAAAATGGGATTTAATTGATGTTTAGGGCAATTTGGTTATTTAAGAGACTTTAAGCCAAGCCCGAGCCCATGTTTAAGGCAAGCCCTGATATCCATCTCTATTATTTTATATTGCACGTAGTCTTAGGTGAGTTTTAAGCTAAGCCAAGCCAAGCCGAGCCTTCATCTTCTCCAAATCTCTTATTCTTCTTCTTCCCTTGTTCGACAACCACCCTTTCATAGCAGAATTTTTTCTTCTTCCTTCTCTTCTGCACCTCATTCGCCACCTACACCACCTCCACCGCACGCCGTACCTCTGTCGCGCCGCCGCCTCTGCGACTCAGACGGTAACTGTCGCCCGCCGCCCCGTTGCGCCTGATTTACTACAGACCGCTGCCGCGCCTCAGACCCGAACGTGGATGCCGTTGCTACTCCAGATCTTCATCGTGCCGCTGTTCGCCGCATCGCTGATCGCCGTCCATGCCACTTCGCCAAACTCCGCAGCTTCGAACGCTGGCGTCTTGCTGCAGTTCAGTTTCCGGCGAGATTTTCTGTGTTTTGGGTATTTTTCGGCGAGTTTCGGTACTGTACAGCCGTGGGTTGACTCCGTTTTCACGTGGGTAAGCTTATTCTCATTGTATTCTTATGGTTTTCAAAGGGTAGATTTAGTTTTGGGCATTGTTGGGATAAATTGGAGATTGACCCATTGATTTTGGGCTCTATTTTGGATACCCATTGTAGGTAGAGGTTGGTGTGACAAGATCAAATCAAACCACCATTTATTCGACAAAGCTCGGTTCTGTTTCGAGAAAGAACGGAGGTAAATTTTCCATTCTAAAATCAAGCAAAACCCTTGAGTGTATGCTAGACTACAATTCTAAGTTTTGGGTGTTTGACTTTTCTCTAAGAGTCAAAGTGAATTTAGGTGAACCAAATTTAGTTTGGTGGAAGGAATTTTTGGGATTTAATTATGAATTTTAGGAATTGTTTCTAACCGTAGGGATGGTTTGAATTAGGCCCTAAATCGTTCGACTGAGGTTCAAGGCAGTAGATTTTGGTGAGCATTTAGGTGATTTGGATTTTTGAGCTTAGCCAAGGTAAGGGACTTTATGCCGGTATGCTTAAATGCAAGTTAGGAACTGAATTGAAGAAACTACATTTGAAATGAAAAGCTTTTATAAATGTTTTATTATGACTTTTGATGAATTTTAAAATGTTTTATTTTATATGAAAATGGATTTCTACGTGTATGAGTGCCAATTATTCTTATGAATGTGATGCATGATTTATGATTTAAAATCTATGATGAAAAATACGAGAATGTTGCTTTGTGTTGCATCATGGCATGAAAATTGAAATACTTTGGGACCTCATGCATACATGTATGTTTTCATGATAAAAATGATTTCGAAGGCTGTAACAATTACCCCCTAAAACTATGGATGTACATCTAAATGAAAAAGAACCTGAAAAAGTTAAATGAAAAGGAACCTGAAATGGTTAAATGGAAAGGAAAGGTTAGGTTGGGTTAATTGTCTACATCAAGCCGAAGAGAAAAGTTAAAGAAATATTTCCACTATGATAACGTTTTAGGTCCCACCAGAGGAAAAGTTTAAAAAATCACTTTGTATGTGTTTGCATATCCTGACCCCGGTAGTGAGGTCACTTACTGAGTATTTTAAATACTCACCCTTTTTAAAAATGTTTTTCTTTTCAGGTAAAGGCAAGGGCATTGCTAGTCCTCGAGCAAGGTAGAACTAAACAATCCTATGACTAATCAGTTGCATATCAATGGCTCTAATCTCAATGCTTTAGGCAACAAAACATTTGCAATGGAAGAAAAACAATCAAACACATTCAATCAATGAGAATTTTAAAATTAATCCCTTCATCCCTTATGTGTGTGTGTGTAGCTCTCCCTTATCTAAGTTTTTATAAGCCCGAGAAGGTTTTATTCGATCATCAACTCGTTTTCCCCCTACTTCTGACTGTAAGACCAATTCTCAAGCTTCTCTACACTCAAAAGGATAACACGAAACTAAGGTGCCCTGGGGTAGGCCTACCCCCAAACTTAGATTTTTGCTTATTTTGATGAGCGCTAGCTTTCACACATCCACTGTAGGGACCCTTATCCAGACCACTTGCTCGATGGATGGCCTGACTGATCACAGTAGAAGTAGCTCTTTTTGCCCTTAGACTTTTAAAAACATGCAATCATTGTTTTTTCTTTACTCGAGTTTTCATTTTATCACAGTAATGAAGGCAAATAAAACATGCAATTACTCCTAAGTTTCACATTATTCAACATCATGTAAGTAGACTCTTAAACTAGTTCCTAAAATCTTTTGAGGTGACAATAAGAATCTAGACCAAATAACCCAATCTTAAGCCTTCAAAACCATGGACAAGAGGGCTAAGTGCTCAAAAAGTATAAGGGAATCAGAAGAAAAATTTTAAAATAGGCTTAAATCAAGCATGCATCTTCAAGTTTCAGCCATTTCAAATGGGATTACCTAAAACACATCCTAGATTGTCATAATCACCTAATATGCAACTAACTCATCATGCAATTTTAGCTCAAAAAATTCTAAAATTAAGGCTCACTGCTCAATATGCTCATGAATAACCCTAAACATGCAAATCTAACGTTCTCCACCCCCAACCTTAATTGATACATTGTCCCCAATGTATCGGTAAACAGAGTTACACAAACAAAAAGCAAGAGGAACAAAAAAACTCCCCTAGTTTTTGGTTGGCTTGTAGGTGGTGGTGCATATTTATCCTCAATTTCTCCTCTCAAGTGCAACACCTACAAAAGAAAAACAAAACAAACTACGAAAAGGAAATAAACCATTGAAAGGAAAACAAATAAAACAATTAAAGCACATGGGTTGCCTCCCAAGAAGCGCAAATTTTTAACGTCGTTATGCTCGACAGGGTTCGTAAGTGTCAGGGCACATAAAATTCTTCTACTTTTTTCGGTCCCTTCTTGCTTGAATCAATGTAACCTTCCAAGTTTAGAAGGCTTTCCTGTTTCTCCAGGGTACCAGACATATCGTTATTTTTTCTATTTTCTATATAAAGAATGAAAGACAAAAAGTAAGACTCAACTGACTCAAAAGAAATAAAAGACTTTGAGGACTCATGAGAATAAGGAAAAGACAATTCAACATTAAGAGAAATGCAAGGGAATAGAATAGGTGAGGGCTTTTCAGCCTCCAACTCTATCACCTGAATCTCCTTTTCGGGTGTAAGCTCAGACTCCTCCTTAACCTCACAAATTACCTGTTCTTGGCATGGCGCGAAATTCACAACCTCTTCATCACTGTCTATGTCGATCTCCTCATAAATTCTTACTTCAGTGGTGTCAAAAGAGTGTTGCTCTTGTAGACTCTCCAGTCTTCTCACTGAATTAGCCAACTGGGTAATTTGGTCACCCAGGCTTCGCATTCTAGCTCGAGTCTCCTTTTGAAATTGGAGGTTTTCCTTTTGAAATTGGAGAGTATTATTAGAAATTTCATGAACTAAAGCCTCTAAAGACATACCTGAGTATGAAATATGACGGTACTGGCTTTGCTGCTCCTCCTGGTATCCATAGCCATAACTGGATTGATCCCATTTAGGATAATAGGGATCATAAGACTCGTAGTTCACTTGATGACCAGAAATTCTTCCAAGGTGTAAGCATTTGGCACAAAGTTCCATTGTAGCTGAGGGCATGCTCCAGTGGGGTGTCCTTGCGAGCATACTCTACATGTCTCCACTGCTTGAAGCCTCCCAACAACCACTTGAAGAATAACAGAGGTTAATTCAGAAATTTGATTTTTGAGCTCACTAACCTCATCAACATACGAGGCAGCTCCACCATTTGTCCAGTAGTGCTGAGAATAATCTGCCATTTAAAGACCAGATAAAAAAAAAACAAAAATACAAAAGAAATATATATTTTTTTATTTTTTTAGAGCAAATTTAACAAAGAGAAACTAATAGTGGTTCCCTGGAAACGGCGCCAAATTTGATGCAAGCTTGTCGAGGGCTCGTCAAATTAAAATTTATAAACCGATCTTAAGCTACTTTGTAGCATTGAGTGGACCGGGTCGATCTCAGGGAACCGAATATTAATTTCTCAAGTTAAATTTGCAAAGGAGAAAGCAATTAAAAATGGGGGGTTTTGTGTTTTTATAAATAAAATAAAACATAAATAATAAAGATAGAGATAGATCAAATTTTACCAAAATCCAATCCAAAGGTACGTTTCTACTCAATTGCAAAAATTGATCATAGGCATTCAAAATATTTAAATTTAACAATGCAAGCACTTGGTCAACTTATTAGGAAACCCCAAAAAGTAGCAAATTCCCTAAGGTCATTAACTCTAACAAACGTCAAGTTAATGCTAATTACCTAAACAATTTTGACGAAACCGCTCCAAATTATTTAGATAAAGGCATTAAGTGCTTTGGAAGGACCAAGACAACAAATTAGGTGAAATAACTTTAATCTAATTAAGATCTCCTTTAATTCCTAGAATTAAACATGCAAGCCATGTAATATGGAAACCCACAAAACATACACATGTAATAATCCTAATGCTACCGGTTCATTCAACATGACAATTACGGATCATGATCATGACTAGCAATCAAACATGTAAAGCGATTAAGGCGTCAATTCAATCAAAATACATGCTTATAAAATTAACACGGGAATCAAAGAATACTTGCAATTGAAAGAAAACTACGTTAAGGTTCAAACCTCACAATATTGCAATTGATTACAACCGATCTCTGAACTGGGAACGCAAAGTTTAGCCGAGCATCGTGATAAAATTTGATACCATTATTGTCTAAGGAGAAAAGAGAAAAGGAGTCTAAAAACTCTCTAAAAACGTCTAGGCCAAGAGGCAAAAAAAAAAAAAATAATCCCCCCTTGCTGTCCATAAGAAGGCTTAAATAGCCTTGAAGTAGACAACTTATACAAGTAAGAAACCCTAAATTCTAGAAAGATATTTTTCCAAAACAATTAGGGAATAATATTTAAAATAAAGTAAATAATATTCTCTCTTGTAAAATGCTGGAAAATACATCTAAAACTCGAAAATCCTTCCTTAAATTCTCAAAACAAACATAGAATGTTGCAAATAAGGAAAGTTTCTGGATTGCGCAGTCTTCATTATTTTGCCCATAACTTCTTCTCCAAACCTTGGATCAACGTGATCTTTATTGTTGGCTTTTTGGCCCTTAATCTCAAATTAATTAATTTTAATTAATTAATTAATTAATTAATATTTTGATGATAACAAATCTGCTGTTAATTACTAATAATTTTAGTGTTTTGAAATGTCCATTTCGTAGAGCTCAGAATAACGGTTTCAACGCCTCTTGAATTACTCAAATCGGAGTTAAAACGAAGAAGTTATGGTCAAAACAAATCTGAACAGAAAATTCCCGATGCGATGACGTGGCGGCCAAATCAGCAATATGGACCAATTAGAAGATGACATGTGGAGCTATGGAAAAATGACATGTGGGTGGATGTTTAGTTGTTTTTAAAATAAAAGAAAAATAAAATTATATATTTTTATATAAATTACCATTTTAACTTATTTATAAAAACTAAAAAATTAAAAAAATATATTATTATTATATATATATGAATATAGCCGTTGGGTATTAAAAAAAATATTAATAATTAAAAAAAAAAAAAAAAAAAAAAAAAAAACTTTGTGACCGTTAGTCACATAAAAAAAAAATTATATATATATATTAATTTTTTATTATTATATTATTTTTTTTTTTTTTAAAAAAATTATTTCAAAACAACCTCTTACACACTCACTATTTTCTTACACATTTCAAATCATATTACACACCCACTATCATTTGTTTTGTCTTTATTATTATTATTATTATATTAATATATTTACATTTTAATCTCTACCATTCAATTTCTCTTTTACAAATCCAATGGCTCAAATTAAATCTTGATTTTTTTGTTCTTTTCCCTCTCTATAAATACCATCTTCTTCTCCATTTTCATACAACAAGTTTTCATAATTTTCATCCTCCAAATTCTCAAAGCTTCCATTGTTGTTCTCTCCAAAGCTTTCATTTTTCTTTTCATCTTTTCTTGAGAGAGAATTATTGTATAGTGAGGATTGATTTGTGAGAGTTAAATTTGTAGATCTACTCTTTGAGAGAGTTTTCTCCATCTTGTTCTTTCAACTTCAAGTCCATTGTAAGGGTTTCTCTTGATCCCAAAAAAAGAGAGGTTGTAACTGTTTGATCCTAAACCGTGGAAATGATCGGGTTTTGTTCTTGCGCCCGGAAAAGGAACATTGTAACGGTTGGACTCTAAGCCGTGGAAAGGGTCGTTGTTCTAGTGAAATACCCAAGAGGAGCTTGGGGAGTGGAGTAGGCCGGGTTGTGCCGAACCACTATAAAATTTTCGGTGTCAATTTCTCTATCCCTATCTTATTTCATTTTTGCAATTAATTTGTTGTTATATTATATTGCATAAAATTAATTGTTCTTGTATGTCTATTTTGGTTGGTACAATTTTATCTTTACATATTCTTTACCAATCTTGCTTTTAGAATTAAATAGGGTGTTTGAAATTGTTAGATTTAATTTCTTGTTTAATTTGAGGTGAATTTATTTGCATGATTTATTGTTTAAATTAATTATTGCAAAAAGTGTGTTAATTTGTTTGATTGGGCTCACATTGGGAAAAAGTTTTATAAAGTTTAAATAAACCCTATTCACCCCCCCCTCTAGGGTTGTCATACCGATCCTACATTTATATGGTTGGAAAGGCCATTCCGAGATCTTTAAAATTATATCAATTTGGATATATTCCCAAACATGAGAAGTAAGATAATGGGAACGGAAGTTGGAACAAAATATTTTCGGGTACAGCAGTTTTCCAGCAGGAGCATTAATCACTCAAAATGCCATAACTTTCATAATACTTATTGGAATGCAATGAGTCTTATACCGTTGGAAAGATAATTCAATAAGCTTCGATTTGATACCAAATTTGAATATATTTTTATCTCGAAATATCATGATATGATCGGTTAAATTTGGTATAGAAATGCAGTTGCTCGAATCACCTCCAATTTGGTCCGAATTAATTCCGAAATGGTGCAAACTCTTCAAAACACGTGAATTGCTCGAATCCCTAAAAAATAATAATAAAACACATAAAATCCTTCTAATTAACAAGAAATAAGTGTAATTAAATAGGACTTTATAGGTCCTATCAGGCATCCAAGGCGAATGACATGATAGTTGCTGCAATAGGCCATGGGTGACCTAAAGAAGTTTTATTTCCGCAATCTTTTAGTTGTTATCATGTTTTTTTTTATGACTTTTTAACTGTTGTGTTCTACAAATTATTTCAGTTGTTAAATGTTTTAGTTCATTCTTTTGCTTTCAAATTTAGAGGGATCCCGAGTTAAAGGTTTTTTTTTTTTTTTTTTACAAAGGTTTATTTCTTTTTGAAGGATTATTTAAGTTTGATTTTTATTTCATGAGCATGCATTTAGTAACGCCCCTAGAAAGTCTAATAGGAAAAGTTGGGCCTTTACAGTTGGTATCAGAGTGGAACTTCTCCCAGTAAGATGTGGTTCGGGGACGAACCAAGGCGGAAGCTTGTGGGCATGTAACGCCCGAGGTTAGGAGGGGTACATGAATGAACCGAGACCACATCCGAATGAGAGGGATCCTGAGGCTATGCAAGACATGGTTAAGAAAGGCTTAAAAGAATTGATAACTACTACATATACCAACAAGGTGCACCTTCCTTTTCGATGGCTCAATAATAGGAACTCCAAAGTTAAGCGTGCTTGACTTGGAGCAATTATAGGTTGGGTGACCTCCTAGGAATTTTCCTAGGAAGCATGTGAGTGAGGACAAAGCATGCTGAAAGGACCTGTGTTGGTTTGTGGGGACAGTCTTCACTCTCACAAGCAGCTAAAGATAAGTAGGTAACGTGGTCAGGCCGCGAGGGATGCAGGAGAATGCCGGGGCCATTAGGTGCCGAATCCGGATTCTAAATCCTGGTCCAAATCCTTATGCCCAACAGAAGTACTGTGGGAGCACTTCAGTATGTGACTTTTGTTAGGATTTGTGCCCTAAAGCTCGTTTTTTGTAATTAAACATTTTCTCTTTTATTATTAAAATAATTTATTATTTTACATTGTGTTTAACACTATCTAATATTGTATAAAATCCAAGGTTATTATTGTAATCTTGAACAGTATGTAGTTGACATACAGGAGGATCGTGTTCAAGAAATAACCTAAAGAGTCTATAGTATATGGATAAAATTGGGTGTCTTATCCTGAAAACACTATTGATACGGTTCACTTTGTAAATATTACAGATGATTTGATCCAAGTCATTCATGTGGAGACATGTGAGTGAGGGTATCCTATACAATGAGTTTGTATAAGACTTGGCCGCAAAATATTTAATATCTCTTTATAAATCCATTAATTGAGAAGATTAATATTTTACAGGATGATCATATGCGACTTCATCTTAATCCTAAGTTAGTTATGACCTCCTCCTTATGAGAGCTCGTCCTTTGATTTGCATGGGTGAGAATGGCTTTTGTAGCCTATTTAATAAGCCTGCCATTTTGGAGACTTGACCAAATAGGGAGTTGGGAACATAATTTCACGAGATGGAATTCACTCATTCCCATATAGGGAAAGTATATGAGTAGTTCCCTCAAGTGCTGATTTCGGGACTTGAACAATGGGACCCCACCCTCTCACTGGCCCAAGAGGGACTAAACAAATTGTTCATTAGAGGATCAGTGGTACTTAAGGTATAAGATGTAATTATAGGGGTAAAACAGACTTTTGACCCAACTATAATTACGAACAACTTGTGAATGATCGACTTGCATGTAATGGTTAGATCGATGGACACAACTTGTCCAACAGTAAATAAGAGTGCAACTCTAGGTCTATAGTGGAGTGACCTATAGTTAATGAATAAAAATTAATTAATTAAAGAGTTTAATTAATTGAATTTATATCATTGGAACTTATAATCTGTAGGTCCATAAGGTCTCCTTGCTAGCTCATATGAACAAATATGGATCAATTTCGTTGAGATAAATTTTTTGAAATGTTCAAATTAAAATTTAATATATGTGATATATTAAATGAGGGAAAATATATTTATTGTATATGATACATTAAATATAAAATAAATTATTAATGTATTAAGATAAATTAAAAAAATATTTATTAAATTTGAATTAAATTCAAATAAGGAAATAGATGTCGTAGTAGAATTTGGAAATGTTTGAATTTGATTCAAATCAGTTAGATAAATATATTTTAATATATTAGATATTAAAATATATTATTTAAATATTTGCCCTAGGCTACTATAAATAGGACCCTAGGAGTCAGCCATTGTGGACATCACAAATAAGAGAAAATAACACTAAAAATTCTCATCACTCCCTCTCTCACTATGTTCAAGAAGGTTCCCACAAACTTCTTTAGTTCTTTGTTTGAGCCATAGCTAGGAAGGCTTTGTGGAAGAGATCAAGAACATCAAAGAATCTCCGTATTTTCAAAGTATGTTATGCTTAACCCTAATATTATTATTTAATTCTAAATAAACTAAAACCGATTCCTACGCTTCCGCTTGGGTTTAATTAGATTATTCCCTTCAACTTTGACCATACCCGGATTGCATATTGCGTGAATAAGGTATGTCAGTTCATGCGAATTTTGAGATATTTAGGAGGAACAATGGATCATGGTTTAGTATTTACTAAACCAAAGACTTATTTTTACAAAGATATGCATATGCAAATTAGGCATCTGACCCTGACAACCGTAAATCAACTTCGGGATATTGTGTATATTTTGGAGGGAACTTGATACAATGGTCATCTAAGAAGCAGCACATTATGTCAAGGTTAAGCATAGAAGCATAGTACAGAAGTCTTGCACGAGTATCTGCTGAACTTATTTGGTTACAACTATTGTTCAAAGATTTACGATTGACTATTGATTGACCACCTACTCTTTGGTGTGATAATCTTAGTGTTGTGCATCTGAGCGCGAATCTAGTGTTATATTCTCGAACGAAACATGTTGAAATTGATAGATATTTTGTTAGAGACTTAGCGTTGCAAAGACGTTTATTGATTTGTCATCTCCCTATCGTGGCTCAGATTGCCGATGCACTAACAAAACCTTTGTCTATCACTAGGTTTTTTGCTCTAAAAAGCAAACTCAATGTGTTTTCTCCTGTCTACATTGGTTTGAGGGGGGTGTTAAGAGAGTTCATTGACTATGCTATTGTACTTGGTTATTTTTTACAACTATATTTTACTTTTACCATACTTTTAGTTGTAATAACTGTTATTATTGTTTTCCCAGCAGACCTCATCTATAAATGGTTGTTGCTATTGATCACTTATTTTTTTTTACGGAATGGATCATCTACTGTTGTTGAACTCTTTCCTTTAGAAACTTAAGAAAGAATAATTAAGAGACTGTGGAAGTTATTTTCTAAACTAAAATTTAGGGGAAAATCATTCCTTTGTTGTTACAAATAATCTATTTTCTAAAATAATTGAAATCGTGTTATTAAAAGAAATATGGACGTACAAATAATTATGCAATAATCTTGATATTTTTTTTAAGAATATTACATTAAAAATAAGGAACTTATAACCCATAGGAAGAAGTATATATAAATGTTAATTACTTTAGTTATGCTAAGCTTGACTAATAATCTTTTATAATTACAAGTCAATCGTGATTTTTAATAAATAGTTTAAGGTTCTGTTTGGAATTATTGTAGCTTTTAAAATAATTGTGGCAATTGTGCTTTTAGAAAAATCAATTGTCATTGAAGCAAAAATTAGTTGTCATATGAAGCAGAGATTAGTGTTTGGTAAATTTCAATTTTAAACATAGAAAAGCAAGTCACTGCGTTTGATAAATTCAAATAAAATTGTTGTGGTTTAGCTAATGACCAAAGTAGACATATTATTTTAATTATTTATATGTTGATGCTCAATATGTATATAAATTATTATAAGTTATTTATTTAGAATTCTTATAGTTTAAATTACAAATTATATTTTGTTATTACTTTAATTATACGATAAAAGTTTAGGGAAAATAATTGTTATATAAAATTGTAATGAAGATTTCTTTTGGGTTTTCGATTATAACTATTTCAAAACTTACCATCCCATATTATTCCTCTCTTCATTTCAAAACTTATCCCCAAATCTAAAGGATATAGTCCAACTATATTTAAAAAAAAAAAAGTAAATCAATAAATAAAATTTAAAAAATAGATAAGAAAAAAAATCAAAAAAACCAAATACTTAACATTCAACACCTCTAAATCTCAAATATTTTGATTCAACTTTTTGATATCTTTCAATTGTGTATCAGAGAAAAAACACCCGAACAATTTGGAGGGTAAATGGGACGATTAAAAAAAAAACATAAAATGGTAATTGAAGAAGATGATGACAGTCAAACAATAAAATAGAAAGTAAAAAAAAAAAAAAAAAACGGAATTGTTGTCGATGCAAAGAAAATCGTGAACATCCATATTTTTGCTTGAATTTGCTTCAAGTTCAATAATGGTAGAATTGTATCTTTGATATGCGAAAAGGCCATAGGAATTGAAAAAATATATATATATACGGAAGGTTATGGTAGCTATTTTGAGAAATCGTCAAAGAAAGCGTCTGATTATTTGAGAATCTAAAATCAGAAGTGCGATTTTGGAGATTTTGGAAATCAAAGAATTTAAAAAGTGATTTTATATAAATTTTTAAAAAATAGAATAACGAAACACCCTAGGGTTTTCTCAAAATTACTTTTATGTGTTCCCACCGCAATTCCAAACGCAGACTAAATCTCATTTTATTGGTTTGTCGACTAGTAAGTTTAAAAATAACTAAGTTAAAATACCGTCATTTTGGTCTATATACTTTTAGACTTATTTTACTTTAGTTTCTATACTTTCAAATGCCCAAATTTAGTCTTTGTACTTTCAATCAATTTTAAAATTAATTAATGTTTTTAGTTTATTGTTAACTTTTTGCAAAAGAAAAAAAAAATCTATATTAGCTTTTTCTCTATAAATTTTGAAAACATATTCACATTGTGTCTTTTTTTTTTAATAAAAATTATTATTATTATTTTACCAAGTCAATAAAAATATAACTTCAAACTAACAATAAGGACTAACTTTAAGATTTATTGAAAGTATAAAGACTATATTTAGACATTTGAAAGTTTAGAGTCTATAATGAAGACTCAAATCATAAAAACCAAAAAAGTATTTTTAACTAAATAACTATTTTGATCATTATCATTTACTTTGTTGTCTATTATTTAAAGATAAATGATGTGGCCAAAGAGAGCATAACTCAACTAACATATCAAATTTGTTAACGACCACGAGGTTTGTGGTTCAAATCTCCCAACCCCTATTGTACTCAAAAAAAAAAAGAAGATAAATGATGTGATTTCCAATATACATATTAATATGTTGTTGTAGGCATGCATTAAAACTATATAAGTTAATTAAAGTGGGTATTAAGTCGGGTGAATACTAGATGGAGCTGGGTTTCAAACAATCCTCTTATTGCTAAGGAAAGGTTTTTATTATTTTAATTAAAGTTGATTCTACCCTAGAAGGAAAAGAAAAAGTCGAGGGAGAAATTTGATGACAGGATAAAAGTAATTATTAAATTTTTTGTTTTTTACGATTCGAGACTAAATTAAATTTCAATTCAAACATAGTTTAGTAGATAAGACATTAACTACCATACCAAATCTTGATAGTTTAATCTCCATCTTATAATTATTGAATAAAAAAATTATTAAAATTAAATTTGAATAAACGTAAAATATTTAGACTAAAATAGAATTTAAACAAAAAAAAAATTAATGGGGTGAGAGTATTATTTTGTGTGAGGAAGCTTCTGGAAGGGCCTTTCTTCCTCCACCAATCACTCTACCGACATTTCCATATAGACAATTCTAACTTTTCCACATTTTTTTTAAAATTTTCTTTCTAATTTTCTAATACTGTTTAAATTTGGGGAAAAACCCTTTTTAATTGTGCCTGAATATTTCTTCTATTCAGTGGATTTTGTGGCAGATTGGTAATTTATTAAAATAAAATGCCATTTTTGCAAGCTAACACATAATTAGTGTCACCTAGTTAACTTGAAAAAATGATTTGGAAAAAAAAAAGTGTATTTGTATATTCCATGGGACCATAATGTAATTAAAAGCTGCCTAGTTAGCATCTTTTTTTTTTTTTTGGAAAGGGAGAAGTTCTTTTTTTTTTTTAATCACAATGTTTGGATTGCTAAGTAAATTTTAATATTAACTTTTAATTTTATCAAACAGAACATTAAATTTGAAGAGATGATCATATTAATATCCATAATTTAATACACTTTCATTTTTCTTTAAGATTTGTGACTAGTTATAAAGATTTGTATTCACAATGTTTGGATTGTTAAGTAAATTTTAATATTAAACTTTTAATTTTATCAAACAGAAGATTAAATTTGAAGAGATGATCATATTAATATCCATAATTTGATACACTTTCATTTTTCTTTAAGATTTGTGACTAATTATAAAGATTTGTGTGGTTTTATAAGACTACGGTCCTACTAGTCATGTTGGATGTTTTTTAGCTCATTTGGAATATTTTTTCCTCGATTTTTGTGTTTCTTTTATCCACTCGATTTTATCTTTAAATAGCTATTGGTTCTCAAATTTATCCATGTAGTGATAATAAGGTAGAAGTGTTTTGTCCTTAGTATCTCCTATCTATGACATATATACAACATCATGGCATGATTTTATTAACTTGAAACTTAAAAGTCGAAAATAATAAAAAATACTTTTTGAAAATAATAATAATAATAATAAATTCAAATCAAGGATTTCAAAAGTTTAAATCGAGAAATGAAAATGAAGCAATCAAAAGTTGAACAAGACCAAAATGATATTAGACGAAAAATTTCCCTTCAATTACCAAATAATGATATTTAGCTTCATCATTAGTGTTACAACTCAAGTATCTAATATTAATAAATTGAGTCCCATTAATTGATTGTCATAGGTATAAAAGACTACTTTAAAATCAGCTATCAAACTAAAAAAATTTAGTTCGGGTTTAAATTCTATTTGATAATTGAACTTTCATATTTATTTAGTTTAAGTTTCTAAACTTTTAGATGCTGTATTTTAACTTTCAAATATTTTATTTTAGTCTTTAAACTTCACATGAAAAACTATTTTAATCTTTATTCTTAATTTTTTATTAATCATTTAACAAGCCGTCAAATATATTAAGAGATGTCAAAGTGAGCATAGCTCACAGATAATTGGCATGTACTCTCAACTAAGAAGTTAAAAGTTCGAATCTCATCACCTTCAAATATTGAACTCATATATATATATATAAAGAGATTATCACTTAATCTATTACCGGTGACTTCAAACATTTGTCTATATATAGAGATTTATTAATAAGGTATATGTACAAAAAATATATCTAAATGAAATTTTTGATTAAATTTTTTTACTAAAATTAACGACAATAATTAAAATAGTTTTTAGGTAAAGTTTGGGACTAAAATAAAACATTTAGAAATTTTAAAAGTTAAAATAGAATTAGATCAATATTGTGTGAGTTTGTTGAATTTTGCAAGAAAAGACAAAACTAAAATAAAATAAAATAGGCAAGTGCATGCCACATTGGTCCAAATTCCTATGTACCCTAAAGAAATAAAGTATCCCCATGGAATGATGAATACCTTTCAAGCCCATTCACATTTTCAGAGCTACCCATCTTTTAGATCAATCAACTCAAGAAAAGCCCATATTTTAATAAATTTATTTTTATGACTGTGATAAGTAAAAAACGAAAGAAAAAAATAAGTTCCTAGATTTTAAAATAATTAAATAATATTTACTATTTTGATTCCTAAATTTTGTTAGTCATTTCATTATGATATATATATTTTCATGACTTTATTGTCAGAGTAAAATGAATGTTTCAATACCATAGCTAATACCAATTTGGATATAACTTCATTAATGAAAGCATAGTAGTTTTCTTTGTAGGTCAAAAATTTGAAGCGTCATCATTACGTTTGTAATATCATATTCTAAAGAAAAAAAAGTCACTTGTCCTAAAAGGAAAAATTATAATAAAAAGTAAAATTTGAAAGAAATTTAATTTCGCGACGGAGATTATAGCCCTGGTCATAAGTTTTTGTAAGTCATACTCTTGTGCTTTTAAATATGGTCTCAACTACTCAGACAGTTTGTATGTCTAAATTTATTTTCTTCTATTAACTAGCTTTAAAAGAATTAGTACACGCAACATATGTAAAATAAGTCATGCATTTGATTTCATTAGAGTTCACACTAAAAATTATTTGAACAGTTTGATTTTTAGATTTTGCGAGCCATTATGACATATGACATGATTTTAAAGCATAGCAAGAGTGTTTACAAAATAGGCATAATAATTACTAAAATAGGTTTTATGCAAAATTTAAGAATGTAAGGAAGTAAAAATATTCAAAAGTCTAAAGACCAGAATAGATAAAATTTGAAATATGATTTTAGAAAAAAAAACTATATTTTAGTCATGGCACTAAAACCAATAAATATCTTCCAATTGCAATAAGGGTTTAAATAGATAAATGAAATTAAATTTCAATTTTTTTTTAAAAAAAAAGATAAGAATGTAGTTAGTGCAAAATTGAAGATATAAAGTCACCCCACCCTAAAGTTGTCCAAATGGCCATGTGATAAGAAGAGCAGATTTCAATTTATGGAGCTAATAGTCCTAAAAAGAAGTGGACACCAAACCCTCCAACCCCACAAAACCACCAAATTTATTTCATTCATATTCCCTTGATTTTTTCAACTCTCTTTCTCTTTCTCTCTCATTAGAAAAAATAGGAAATTCCATTTATTTTCAATATATTCTTAGGGCCATGTTTGACCAAATTGATGCATCTGTCTAATAATTTGTTTTGATATTTACTCTTTTTTAGTTCAACCACATGTGAGAGGTAAAGATTCAAATTTTCGATCTTTTGGTTGAATGTACATGTCTAAATCAGTTGTATGATGCTCAAATTTACTAATATCATATTTATTTATCAACCCTTCTTTATTTCAAACTTTTTTATAATCTTAATTTGAATTTCTAATAATAGAATCATATTTGATGACAACTGTGAGTTAGTCAAATAATTATTTTTTATTTATATTTTAAATAATTATACTTGTTTATTAACAATTCACTTTGAAAGTGGGTTCAGAATTCTAATTCAATTTCGCAGGTTTTTATTTATTTTAAGAAATTGTTAGTAAATTTATCTTTTTTAAAACAAAAATCGTTAAGGTAATATCATATTTTGTTTTTATAATCCAATAATTTATTTATAATAAACCAATGATTAAGAAGCATTATTTAATAATTTTTATTATATATATTTGTCGACGCTCCAAGATTTTGTTTTAAAGATCCACTTTTATGATGGGAAATTGAATATATTTCAATTTCTTAAATATTCAATATATAATTATTTTTAAATATAAATATAGAAGACAATTAATAGCCTTCATATTTACATGTATTTCCTCAATGCCATTACCTTTTAATTTTTTTTTCCGTAGGGGACATGGTCGGCTGGAATCTCTAATAGGCCGAAATTAAGAGAAAAAAGAAAGTAAGAATTTAATTAAACGATCACTTTTTTTTTTTTTTTGCAAAGGTATGAAGCTTTATTATTCCTATCATTTAACGCGCAAATTATTGATTAAACAATATTTAATTCCACGTCAAGTCTAATTATTATTATTAAAAAATCATAATATTTTGTATTGCTTCAATTGAGTGGACTTTGTTACGAGCAATGTAAACAGAATAAAAACAAATAAATAAATATATAAACAAAATGCTCTCTACCCCAATTGTTTTTAAAATAGAATTCACGACCAAATGGGTATTAGTACTAGTTGACTGTAATTATTTTAAACATTTCAAAAATGTATATACAAAAAAAGAAGTTGAACTTTCGGGTCTGTATTTATTTGGTCCCTAAACTTTAAAAAGTGTTTAATAGGTCACTAAACTCAAATTTATGTCAAATAGATCTTTGGACTTTAAAAAGTATCTAATAAGTTTTTGGGTTAACTACATGAATGGCATATTTGGAACCAAATTTTACACAAATGGCACGTTTTGTTATTAATATTGGCTTTGTCACTTTTCAAGCCAAATAGAAGCTAAATCTAGAGAAACATTACTCATTTACCCCTCTATTTATTGCTCTCTCTCTATATATAATAAAAATAAAATATATGGATACTTTCCATAAACGTTGAAACTTATATCATTCACTCCAAACACCATTAATTTTGTATAAGGAATATAATAGATAAAAGATTTTTACAATTTTCCTCCTAAAATCTAGGGATTTTAAAAACTAGACAACCCTTTCCATTATCAACGGTTCCATTCTTCATACGTAGGGGGTATATATATTATATATATGAAAATATAGTAGGGGTATATATAATATATATCTGAGAATATAATAGGAGTATCATGTTATCCCAAACATATAAAATGATTACATGTTGGTGTATATATTATATACCTCAACATATATATGTATTGGTACAATATACAACACAGTATATATTTAGGAACCCATTGAACATTATATATTACATATAGTATGTATAAAATGGATAGACCATGTTATGACATTATAGCTATATATTGTAAGGTTATCTCAAAATTAATAGGATTATTACCAATACAAAATATATGACGATTATTTACCTATGTTTATATAATATATGTCTGTAAATATAACTATACTTATTGCCTACATAAAATATACTAGAATTATATACATACGTATATATAATATACTTCTATATAAATGAACTATCCATACTGCTTTCTTTAGTCTAAAATATAAGATTTAAATTAAAAAACCAAATGAAAAACAAAGAAGACGGAATAAGGAAAAAGACTAGCTTACTCATTTTGGAGAACAAAAATATGTACACAACAATTGAACCCACAATTGGAGAAGAACGCCGGTGGAGAAGACCATCAATTAGAATAATGGAGCATGGTTATTAATGGTAACAAGAAATTCTAACATAATTCGAATAGTAAAATATGGAAGAAAAAATATTTACTAATACAAAAAATATATTCATGTAAGTAATGGTAACATTAATTACCTAAATTGAATGATTTAATTATAGAAACAATAAATGATAATTATAACAATATTATAAATATATGCAAAAATTGTAAGGGTACAAATGAAATAAATTGATCTCATAAATATGAGTCATGCTAGAGCCGATAATTTTTTTAAAATGTGACATTTATGGAATATATGATTGAAAACGTGCTCTTTGCCACAATTTCCCTAAGTTTTTCAACTTTCAATTTTGTGTCCAATAGTTTCCTGAATTTTCAATTTTGTGTCTTGACCCATTTGATATTTTTTAAAATTCACATACTAACTAGATACAAAGTCAAAAATTTAAGATCTCATGAGACATAAAATTCAAATTTATATCTAATAAATCAATTAATCTTCAAATTTTTTTAATATGTTAGAGACTTATTAGACTTAAAATTGAAAGTTCGGGAACCTATTTGACATTTTCAAAATTCAATGACCTATTAGATACAAAATTGAAAGTTCAAAGACCTATTAGACACTTTTTAAAGTTTAGAGATCAAATAGACACATGCCTGAAAGTTTAGGGATCAAATAGACACATGCCTGAAAGTTTAGGGACTAAGCTTGTTATTTAATTAAAAAAAAAACTAATAAACAAATTTCATAAATAGCTTTCTTTGCTCAAAAGAAGAAAATATATGGCAATTGTGAAATAACCCTCCATCTTGCACTTTTTTCACCCCAAAAAAAAGGATAAAAATTAATTCAATCTTCTATAAATTGACAATTATGTGCCAAGTCCAATCATTTCTATTAGATCTATTTTTCCATGACGCATGAATTTCTATTTAAAAGAGAGATAAAGATTTAGGACATGTTTGAGAGTGATTTTGAAATTGTTAAAATCACTCTTATCATATTTAAAATTACTCTGAAATATACATTTAATTATTCAAAATCAATTTTTATGGAAAGAAAATCATGTTTAAAAGTATAAAATCAAATACTAAGCTAATTTTGAATGATTAAATGCATGTTTCGAGTTATTTTGAACATGACAAAAGTGATTTTGACCATTTTAAAATCACTCCCAAACATGTCCTTAGAAAAATATTTATGTATATTTCAAAAGAAAAGGTAAATCCTTTTTTTACCTCAAATTTGACTCCACACCCCCACAAAGAGAGGAATCAACTGGTTAGATTAATAAATGGTGTTAGTGAAGGAATGAACGTTTCACTCGGCAACGGAAGCATTTGATCGTCTTTGATTTTATTTAAAATTAAACTAAAAATTAAGGTTAAGCAAATTTACTTAGAGTAAATATGGATATTTATGGCAGATTTTTATCTCCTCCATAACATTTTCCTGGCTATGACTCGAACACAGGATCAAAGCTTGTGGGAGCCTCTTGAAAGAAAATCCACAAGGGATTGGAGAGGAAGAAGTCTAGAGAGAATTCTTTAATTCTCTAGTGAGAAGATATGTGTTATGTCTAATGGCTCAACCCAAGGGTCCTATTTATAGAGACCAAAGGTAAATCATTGCCAGAATTAAAATATTATATTTTAATATCTAATATATTAAAATATATCTTATACTTATTTGAATCTCGTTCAAATCTCCTACGATATTTATTTATTTAAATCTTATTCAAAATTTATAAATATATTTTATTTAATGTATCAAATATACATTAATTATTTTAATATTTGATGTATCAAATACAATAAATATATTTTCCTCTTTCATATTTAATATATATAATATATTAAATATTAATTTGAACATTTCAAAAAAAAAATTCAACTAAATTGATCTTTTAATGTTACTATGAGCTAGTAATGGGACCATATGGACCTACAGATTATAAGCTCCAATTATACAAAATTAATTAATTAAACTCTTTAATTAATTAATTTTCATTCATTAACTATAGGTCACTTCACTATAGACCTAGAGTTGCACTCTTATACACTGTAGAACAAGTTGTGTCCATAGATATAATCATTATATGCAGGTCGATCATTCACAAGTTATTCGTAATTACAGCTGGGGTCAAAAGTCCATTTTACCCCTATAATTACATCTTGCACCTTAAGTACTACTGATCCTCTAATGAACAATATGTTTATAATCTAATTATAAACTAAGTTCCTTTCGGGCCAGGGAGAGGATGATGCCCCATTGTTCAAGTCTCGAAATCATCACTTAAGGGAACTACTCATCTAATTACCCTATATGGAAAGAAGTGAATTCCATCTTGTGAGATTATGTTCCCAACTCTTTATTTGGTCAAGTCCTCAAAATTGTAGGCATATTGAATCGGCTATAAAAACCACTCTCACCCATGCAATTCAAAGGACAAGCCCTCACAGGCAGGAGTTCATAACTCACTCAGGATTAAGATCAAGTCGCATATGAGCATTATGATGAAATATTAATCTTCTCAATTAACGAATTTATAAAGAATGATTAAATATTTTGTGATCCAGTCTTATACAAACTCATTATATAAGATACCCCCACTCACATGTCTCCACATGAATGATTTGGATCAAATCATTTGTAACTATTACAAAGTAGACTGTATCAATAGTGTTACCAGGATAAGACACTCAATCTTATCCATATCTTATAACCTTTTAGGTTATTTCTTAAACATGATCATCTCGTATGTCAACCACATACTGTTCAAGATTACACTAATAACCTTGAATTTTTCATATAATGGATAATATTATATTGCAAATAAAATAATCAAAATTATTATTAATTATTAAATAAATCATTAATTTCGAGGTTTTAGGGCATAAATCCCAACATTTAGTACCAAAGTAAGCTTAACTCAACAGTAATATATTGACATGTATCATCGACCAAGAAGTTGCAAGTTCGAATCCTCCCACTCCCAAATGTTGTTGAACTCAAAAAATATATATAAATTAATTAAGTTTATTTTCTTTTAGCTTAAACTATATATCTAGAGTTATTAATATTTAATTATTTTTATGTATACAATATAAATAAACAAATAAACACTACGTAAAATAGGATAAGAATCTCATTCCTTTATTAGTTTATCTCACAAATCTTTCCCAACTTCCCAAAAATGGATAAAATAGTAAGGACAAATAATAAAAGTTCTCTTAGGTAACAAAGATGAAAAATGTACAGACCAGTGCCCTACACTATTGTCATCTCTAATTAATTGTTCATTGATACTCAGCTTACAAAGGTAAAGATTTTTATTATTAGTTCTTTTGCAATAAAGAAAATAACTTATCATTTTTTATTGATGATATATCTACTTTCTTTTAGTACAATATTAATTAATCTAATATAAATAAGATTAAGACAAGTCGATAATATTGATGAGAAGTTAATCACTATCTAATATGTTAGCCTTTATCCAGACTTAGCCTCAATGTAGCTTGGAGTTTCCAGCATGGTTGAGAACAATTTCTTTTTTCTTTTTTCTTTAAACTTTGACTCTCGTTGTCAATTTTGTATATATCTAATGTGTAACGATAATGGTTATCTTTATTAACTATATTATTTTTAAAAGGTAATATGCGTTTTTATACATTCTTATTTTTAAAACTTGTGTTTAGTTCAACAATAATATTGGGAGTGGAGGATTCGAAAATCTCTGACCTCTTGATCGAAAGTACATGTTAATTACCGCTGAGCTAAACTCACTTTGACCTTATTTTTAAAACTTAGATGGGTATGTATACTTCTTACATTTTCATGAAATTTTTTAGAGAGAGAATTTTTCTATATGAGCATTTTTTATCTCCATTAAGGCATTCGTCGAACCTACACTAATTTCTCAAAAACAATGAATGCAACAAGGTTGAGAATTAAAACCTCTGAATATCATTGCATTCATAGCCCATCCTATTCTAAAATTTCACTATAGTTTAAAAACATTTTTAAAATGTAGATTACATACTAGAAAATTATAAGAATACATAAACTCATTCTTATCGAACCTAACAAAAAACTAAAAATGAAATCATCATCAAACCGACTGTAAATCTCGTAGACAATTATTGTCCCCCCTTCTAGATAATTGAACCACCAAATCAAGTCAATCAAACTAGAAGTTTATAAATAATCCCATTGGAAAATTAGTGAACAACTTGCATGTGATACATAAGACTAAAGACCCATATTTTGGTGAGACAAAGGTATCAATTTGTGAACCCTAATTTGGATTTGTGTGGGGAAAGAGAAGCCCAAACCCTGGCCCACTCAAAATTTTCCCTCAATTTCATTCTTGTGAAAAATTTCTTGGGATTCCAAAAGTACAAATTTAGGACAAATTTATTCTGATTTTTATGTTTTTTTTTTTTTTTTTTTTTTTTGGCCTTAGCTGTTAAAATTGGATTAGATTGGGATATTTCTGACTTCCAGCTCATCATTTTTGACCACCGACGCCACTCAGAGAGTCCATTTTATCATCCACTTCACACACACAATGACAAAAGAGGAAAAATATGGATTAAACTAAATTATAAAAATCTATTCATTTTTTGCCCCAACTTTTTCTATTATTTGTTGAATGACCCCTTTTCAGTAATTTTCTTTAGTTTTATAACCAATCACTTTCTTTTCAAAGAATCAATTTTCCGATGGGCATAAATATGGAATATGATCGGTTGATAAATTCTGAAAATTAGTTGGTGTAAAGAACTTGTTAATACGATGATTAAGTTAGTTTATAGTTTTGATAAATTTGAAAATGTATAGTTTGAAGTTAGAAAGTATAAGTTTTTGTAATTTGTGTTTGGATTGTGTAAATGAATGAGCAATAACAATTTAAATTTGTGATGGTTGTGTTTTGTTGTGTAAGTTCATGATTTGTAATGTTGAGATTAATAAATTTATCTATGCTTGTGAGATTAAATAAAATTTATAATGTGAGAAACACAAATTCACAAGTAAAATATAAATTTTACATATTAACTTTATATTACACCAATTTAATGTGTAGAGTGAACTTAACATTCATCGAAATCAAATCCTTATAAACGAAATATCGTGTACATAATAACAATCCAATTAGCAAAAACTTGTTGAGGTAAAAGGTCCATTAATAAATTGAATTCTCTGATTTTTAATTGTTCCAATATATATATGTTTGTAGTAGATCAATAGTCTTCTAAGATGAGTTAGATTATCTATAATTATAAAGTTGAGAGAGACATTAATCCATTCAATTTAAGATATGCCAACTTTAAAGATCTTGAAATTAATTTTATATTACCAAGTAGTAGGATTTTTATTTAAAAAAAGGCTACATAGATGATTAATTTATGGAGCTACATTATATTTCAGTAAAACCGTGTGTTTAAATGACATTTTTTCAAAAGATAATACAAAATTATAAGATAGCTAGATGACGAGATCTGAAATTATCAATTGAATCGATCATTTTAGTTCAAAATGTACAAGATTATATTATTAAAAAAAACATAAAATTACAAATTGTGCAAACCCAACAAAATAGATCAACATCAAAACTTGACCCCTCAAGAAAATCTATAATTTTTTTTAAAAATGATTGAATAGCATGGATTGGCCGTGTTTGGAGGATGAAATTCAAGTTCAAGTTCAATGAAATGGCGTCTCAAACTATCCGACAAAAATAAAACCAAACCAAACGCGTCATTGGCTTTTACTCATTTGACTTCACATACCTTTCCCACTAAATTATTATATATATATATATTTATTCTCTATTTTAAAACTGGATTTTTAATATTCGTATTTCTAAAATATATGTATATATATTATATTGACATTGTTTTTTTAAGAGAAAAAACAAATAGCGAATTGAATAGGGACTGTTTGTTAGTTGGGCCTTAAACGGTAGAGCAAGAGTACATGTGTGGACACGTGTCGATCACGTGCACTTGGACAGTACTTTCCATTTTTCTACCTATTCAAATTCAAGAAGCTGGCAATTCTTGCCCAAAAAAAAAATAATAATAAGACTTTGTTTTCTTTTAATAATTGACTGCCCTTATGTCTTTTCTTTTCTTTTTTCTTTTTTTTCCCTCGTCTTATTATTAGTATTTTTTTTTTTAATGATTTGAGTGAATATTGCTTCAATTTTAATTTTTGTACGTGTTATTAGTATTTCTTTAAATTTGAGGTTAAAATATATCTTTTGGTCTATGTAATTTAGTATATTTATTAATTTTATCCTTACCCTTTTAAAATTTTTAAATTTTATTCGTGTACTTAAAATTATCTAACTTCCTTATTCTATTTTGATCCATAAATTTTAAAACATTATGTTTTAGTCCTTAAACTTTATATTTAAAAAATTACTTTAATCATTTCCATTAAAGTTTTTAATAAATTATTTAAAAGAAACTTGACATAAGTATTATCTTTTTGTTGTCAGCAATAACAAATATTTCTGTATTTTCAAAATGTGATAGGATAGTTGTCACTCTTGATTTTTCTCGTCTTAGTTGATGTGAGAATTTGAATGCACTCTCAACAATTCTCCTCTTGAACAAAGTACCACATAACCCTCTTCAAATAGTCGCTCATTTGCTTACTCTCGCTCCTCTCCTTTGAAGCACACTGCTTGACTTGATATAGCAAAACAACATGGATCACTTGTGGGATATAATCGGCGTCGGCCGCTCCTTGTCGCACCCTTTAATTATCTTCCCATCAAATCACACATGTTTGCATTTAAGGATATTCTTCCACAATTCCACGTGATCATTTCTCTAAAGACTCATCTCACTTTTTTGTTCGATACTTGAGGATTCTACGTACACAACTAAATCTGGAGCATATGACTTTGATACTAATTGTTAGGAATAACAAACCTCTCTATATATTGCTTTGATTTTTGATCAGACTGAAACGTGAGGCTTTTAAGAAAAGATTTTTAATTCAAAACAAGCTCCAATCTAGTGCAAGTGCACACAGTCGATGCAAGTAATATAAAATTTGAAGTATTCCAGAGTATCGATCCCACTGAGAACGGATACAACAAAATTCAAATAGTAGCAAAAATTGTTTCAAATTGCAATTTCGGTAACCAAGGTTATAAAAATATATGAGGTTGGTTTGTTAATGAAAAATGGGTGAAAAATCAATGAGTAAAAATAAGAGATTTCAAATGGTTCAAATACCTTTTAGAATAATGCTATAAAAAATGCAATTGCAATTGTAGCTAACATGTGAAAACTAAGTAAACCGAATTCGACTCCTATTCAAATTTGATTCAAAATATTTAGAAGGCTAAGTGATTAAACCTATATGTCTATGGCTAATCTAACTTAGATATTTTCGCACACAACTCTAGTTGTTTTGGAGTCTCGCCCTATGTCTAGGGTCTATGTTTTAGAACTTATTTCTAAGTCTTTTCCTCCATTGCTTTTGTGACATCCGCCTTTCCTTATCCCTTTCAGTATTAAGTTCGAGCTTGACAATCAACACTAGTTGGCCGACTAGGTTTACCCAAATCTAAACTCAACAAAAACAAACTAAATTCACATGCTAGCTAGGTTGTTGTTGCTTTTAAGTTTTACATTTTTCCTCTAGGGCATTCACCAACTTGAACACCTAAGGAGAAATTAGCTCATTATGGAAGAAATGAAAAACAACAATTTAATTGCTATGAAGCTCATACTTGATGATTCGAAATAATGGAAATAAGTTCCAAAATAATAAAGCTACCTAATATGAAATATATTAAGAAAACTTTGTGATAGAATTAACCCAACAACTTAACATTCACAAAGGAAGTCAAAAACGGATATGAAATTCAATGGTACTAATACTTTCTTACAACCATAATTTCAAGAATAGCATTATTGGAAAATTCAACATCTTGAGGGAATCCTAATTACTCAACAGATCTTTCTTAACTAAGAAGAGCAACAATCAAAAGACTCGATAACTAACATCAAATGTTTCCTTGCTTTGATCGAACCATATACACCTTCACCTCCTCTAACTTTCGTTGAGAAGGGATCAATCTCGAAATTTTCATAGAAAAATGAAGAGCAAACTGCTGTAAAAATGACAGAAAAAACGCTAAAATACGAACTGTGGGCGAGCAGAAAAACCTAGCCACCTTTTGGATCTTTTCTTCCTCTATTTATAAGCTTCTTGGCTAGTGTTTCCATATATAATCATCCTCAATTCATGGGCTGACTTCTAGGAATCAAATTGGGATGAGAATCTTCCAAAATCGTGCAAAAATCCCATAAATCGCGTGATTTCCGTCATTTTCGCAACTTCCAAATTTTTCAGAAAATGCAATTGCATTTTCATCAGCATTTCTAGGCTTGCTCACTATCATGCTCTTGTGAAGGAATGTTATTCGGAATGCAATTGCATTTTTCCTTTTTGTTCCAAATCTACACAAAAATAACAAATTAGTTTAAATTCCATTCTTTTTTCAACTCCTTTCATTTTTTTCATTACTCCAACGAGCTTTTATGAATTTAACCAATAAGCACAATTTTTAGCTTGCTCGTTATACAACAACACACACAAAAATGACAAAAACAACCTAGTTTAGGGTCAAATAATCCTCATAAATGAGAATTATCTGTTGGGATTTATGCCCTATAACCTCGTAATTAATAATTTATATAATAATTAATAATAATTTTGATTATTTTATTTGCAATATAATATTATCCATTATATGAAAAATCCAAGGTTATTAGTGTAATCTTGAACAGTATGTGGTTGACATACGGGAGGATCATGTTCAAGAAATAATCTAAAGGGTCATAGTATATGGATAAGGTTGGGTGCCTTATCCTGGTAACACTATTGATATGGCCCACTTTGTAATTGTTACAAATGATTTGATTCAAATCGTTCATGTGGAGACATGTGAGTGGGAGTATCTTATACAAAGAGTTTGTGTAAGACAGGACCACGAAATATTTAATCTCACTTTATAAATCCGTTAATTGAGAATATTAATATTTCATCAGGATGATCATATGCGACTCAATTTTAATCCTGAGTGAGTTATGAACTCCTACCTGTGAGGGCTTGTCCTTTGATTTGTACGGGTGAGAGTGGCTTTTGTAGCCGATTCAATAAGTCTACCATTTTGGGGACTTGACCAAATAGGGAGCTAGGAACATAATCTCACAAGATAGAATTCACTCCTTCCCATATAGGGTAAGTAGATGAGTAGTTCCCTTAAGTGCTGATTTCAGGACTTGAACAATGAGGCCCCACCCTCTCATTGGCCCGAGAGGGACGTAGTTTATAATTAGATTATAAACAAATTGTTCATTAGAGGATCAGTGGTACTTAAGGTGCAAGATGTAATTACAAGGGTAAAACGGACTTTTGACCTAGTTTTAATTACGAACAACTCGTGAATGATCGATTTGCATGTAGTGATTATATCCATGGACATAACTTGTCTTACAGTACATAAGAGTGCAACTCTAGGTCTATAATGTAGTGACCTATAGTTAATGAATGAAAAATAATTAATTAAAGAATTGAATTAATTAATTTTGTATCATTGGAGCTTATAATCTGTAGGTCCATAAGGTCCCCTTGTTAGCTCATAGTAACATTAAAAGATCAATTTAGTTGCAAGAAAATGTTCAAATGTTCAAATTAATCTTAATTTGAAGTGTTCAAATTAATATTTAATATATTAAATATACTAAATATAAAAGAGGAAAATATATTTATTGTATTTGATACATTAAATATTAAAATTTGAAATGTTCAAATTTAATATTTAATTTGAAATATTCAAATTAATATTTAATATATTAGATATATTAAATATAAAAGAGTAAAATATATTTATTGTATTTGATACATTAAATATTAAAATAATCAATGTATATTTGATACATTAAATAAAATATATTTATAAAATTTGAATAAGATTCAATAAAAAAAATATCGTAGGAGATTTGAATAAGATTCAAATAAGTATAAGATATATTTTAATATATTAGATATTAAAATATAATATTTTAATTAGGCAAAGATTTACCAGGATCATTGGGTTGAGCTATTAGACACAACACATATCTCCTCAATAGAGAGAATTAGAGAATTCTCTCTAGACCTCTTCCTCTCCAATCTCTTGTGGATTTTCTTAGGCTCCTCTCCAATCCCTTGTGGATTTTCTTTCAAAAGGCTCCCACAAACCTTGGTCCTGTATTCGAGTCATAGCCAGAAAGACTTTGTGGAAGAGATAAAGATCCGCCAGAATATTCTTCATAATATTATTTTCAAAGTATGTTTTGCTTAACCTTAATTTTATTGTTTAATTTTAAATAAAATCAAAGACGATCCAATGCTTTCGCTGCGGGATAAAGAGTTCATTTCTATCATTATCAATTTTACCCAAAACGCTTCATACTAATGGAGATAGTTGTCCACATTTATATACTCATAATCTTCCTCTTGTCTAACTGGTGTGGGTCTTGATTGTACTCCCAACACTTTTACCTAGGGGTGAAAACCAGTCGGATCGAATTTTAACCTAACCACTTCGGGTTGGGTCGTTTTTTTTTTTTTGGGTAAGACTCTTTGCATAAGCCTCCTATCAAATTGAAATTCAGGCAAGAAGAAAACAAAGAAAAAGAATAAGAAGAAGAGTGTCAAATTGAAATCTAGGCAAGAAGAAGACGAAGAAAAAGAACAAGAAGAAGATAAGAAGAGTGTCAAATTGAAATCTAGGCAAGAAGAAGACAAAGAAAAAGAACAAGAAGAAGAAGAGTAAATCAAAGAGGGAGGCGAAATGGGTCTCTGTAAATAGAAAAGAAGAAGAAGAACTTCGAGCTTGGACTGGGGCTCACGGCGTTGGGTTGTGGGGATGCCACAACAATGGCAACGACGGGGCTGAATTTGGAGTTGGAATCGGTTGATTAGGGTTGTAATATCACTAGAGAACGAAAAGGAAAGGAAGAGACAAGAAAAAGGAGGGAGATAGAAGGAAGTTGCAGTTGGGGCTGAGAAAAAACCTAACAAAACCCTAAAAAACTTATATTTGTGTGATTCAGTTAAAACTAAGAACCGAACCAGTTCGGTTTGGTTGAGTTATTTTAAAAACAAACTTGAACCGAACTAACCTAAATCGATCTCATTTCTTTCACTCCTTTTTTTGCTAATTGATCTGATTAATAGATGTATACATAGACAAGTATTTGAAACTACACCTAATAAATTAGGTGTCGAGTTTCCTAGTGTATGTAGGTTAATGTTAAATGATTAACAAAAGGTTAACTAAAATGATTAAATAGTTTTATATACGGTTTAGGAATCATATATAAACTAAAATTTGAGAGTTGAGTAAATAAAACAGACTATATGCCAGGTCTACGAATTAAAACACAATCTATGTGAAAGTTTAGAGATAGATAAAGATAGAATTTAGGTTAAATATATAAAATAATCTCCCATTTTTTCAGGTGAATCTCAATTTTGTCCTTAAATCTTTCAAAATTTTCAATCTTATTTCCAATGTATTAAAAATCTTCTAGATTATTCTTCCATAAAAAAATATTAACAAAAGTCGATATATCATTAATTTATTATTTTTAACATATTTGAACATTTGTGTATATATCATTTAGATACTATTTAACACACAGAAAATTCAACTCATCTATCAATAAAAAAAATTTCTTCCAAGTAAAGCATGTTTACATATAAAAAAAATAAAATATAAATTTATTGACACATTGGCTTTTTATTGACCCATCTTTTTACGAAATAACTTAATTGAAAATTTTTAATACACTTAAAATATAAGAATCAATAACTTTAAATGATTAATGTCATGTTAAATCACTGATCAACCCGAAAGTTTAAACTTTTGCTCTTAATAGTGAAATTCAGTCCATTATGCGAAATCACACTTGGGAACTAGTCGATCTTCCACTAGGAAGTAAATTACTTAGGTGGAAGTGGATTTTTAAACGAAAAATGAAGACAGATGGATCAATAGATAAATTAGAAAGCAAGACTTGTAGCTAAAGGTTATAGACAACATGAAGGACTTGATTATTTTGATACCTACTCAACAGTTACTAGAATTACTTCATTTACCTTCTAATAGCAATATCGACTTGGAACATGCTTGAAATACATCAAATGAATGTAAAGACTATCTTTTTAAATAGTGAGTTAGATGAAGAAATCTACATGAGAGGTAGAAGTTTGAATTCTCCTATTTGGTTGTTGAACTAAAAAAATAATAATGATTGAGAACGGAAAATAAAAATTACCGAAAATATTATAAACATTTTGTACCTCAAACAGCCCAAAATTTTAAACATTTATTTTTTAAAAAATCAATAAATTAAAAATGGAGATGAAAATAAAAATGACAAAAAAAAAAGTAATAAAAAAGAAGATTAGGGGCATTTGTGGAATGGTCTGTTACATGCCACTTTCCATCTGGAGCTGGAAGAATAACAAAGAAGATTGAAAGAGATGGAGGAGGAAAAGTTGCCATTAACCATTCTCTAACTTCCTTTCTCTCTCTTTGGCCCCACATCTCTCTCTCTCTCATCGCTATATTAATCTTTCTACACCCCCATTCATTTCTTCAGAGCTCTACTTCTTTAGTTCAGAGCTCTTCACTCTCCAATTTCTTCTCCTCCTCCATTTTTATTTTTTACAGAGCTCCAATTTCTATTAACAATGGCGTCTCCGCCGGACACCAGCAAAACCATCAAGCTCGAGCGCTACAACAGCTATCTCCGTAAGGTCAACAGCACAAAACTCTTAAACGCCTCATCTAAGCTTCTATTCCGCGCCACCCTTCTCGTCGCTTTAGTTCTCGTCTTCATTTTCACTCTCAACTACCCGCCGCTGTCTGCCGACAGCGGCGGCGGTGGAAACCAGCTTCACACACACCGGAGTTTCCTCTCCTCTGCCTTCTACGGCGGGAGTGGCCACGGCGGCGCAGCCTGGGAGAAGCAAGTCCGACACTCCTCCACTCCTCGGCGTCCCAATGGGATGTCCGTACTCGTCACTGGCGCGGCCGGTTTCGTTGGTTCCCACTGCTCGATGGCGTTAAAGAAACGAGGCGACGGCGTTTTGGGACTCGATAACTTCAACAACTATTACGATCCGTCGTTGAAACGAGCACGTCAATCTCTCCTTCTGAAACATCAAATCTTCATTGTAGAAGGTGACTTAAACGACGCCGCATTGCTGTCTAAGCTCTTCGATGTGGTTCCCTTCACCCACATCCTCCACCTGGCAGCTCAAGCCGGTGTTCGTTACGCTATGCAAAACCCTCAATCCTACATCAGCTCGAACATTGCCGGTTTCGTGAACCTTCTAGAAGTCGCGAAAGCCGCCGATCCACAGCCGGCGATTGTTTGGGCCTCGTCCAGTTCCGTCTACGGCTTAAACACCGAAAATCCCTTCTCGGAACTTCACCGAACCGACCAACCGGCGAGTCTCTACGCGGCGACGAAAAAAGCCGGCGAGGAAATTGCTCACACTTATAATCATATTTACGGGCTCTCGCTCACCGGACTCCGATTCTTCACCGTGTACGGCCCGTGGGGGCGGCCGGACATGGCGTATTACTTTTTCACGAAAGACATCCTCCAAGGGAAACAAATCGATATCTACAAAACTCACGACGCGAAGGAGGTGGCGCGTGACTTCACGTACATCGACGATATAGTAAAAGGCTGCCTCGGAGCGCTCGACACGGCGGAGAAGTCCACCGGCAGCGGCGGAAAGAAGAAAGCTCCGGCGCAGTTGAGGATCTACAACCTGGGGAATACGTCGCCGGTGCCGGTGGGGAAATTGGTGTCGGTGCTCGAGAATCTGTTGAATACCAAAGCGAAAAAGCACATAATTACCATGCCACGAAACGGCGACGTTCCGTTCACTCACGCGAATGTTAGTTTGGCGTTTAGGGATTTCGGGTACAGGCCGTCCACGGATCTGCCCACGGGGCTCCGAAAGTTCGTGAAGTGGTACGTTGGGTATTATGGAATTCAGTCGAGGGTAAAAAAGGAAACGGAGAAAAATAATCATCCATTGCCCGAGGAATCCGCTTAATTGTTCTTTTCCTTTTTTTTTTTAATTGTCGTCGTCACGTCACATGGCTTTCGTCGACTTGTCGTTTCCTTTTTTTTTTTTTTTTTTTACATTATATTATTATTATTATTATTGTGGTTTCTGCTGTAGAGGATCGAAGGTATCCACAGCTGTGTTCATGTTGTAGAAAAAAAATAGATATAAGTTATAAGGAAAATAATATTTTGTATTTTGATACGAAAAAAAAGGGGAAGTGAGAGAAAAGGGAAATAGGAGAGAGAAAGTGGGAAGTGGAAGAGAGAGTGGATGATGTAATAATTGGAAGGTGTGGGGTCTACTGGAATGGGTGTGGATCTCAGCCGTTTGATGTCTTGTAATCACAGAACAGAAATGATAATATCAAAATTTCTTCAATTTTCCATCAATATTATGTTCTTTTTTTTTCCTACAATTTTGGTTTAGTTTCAATTTGATTTTTGTGATTATGGTTTAGTTTCAATTTGATTTTTGTGATTACCCGAGTAGGGGTTGAATCTTTAAATTTGTAAAAGGTAATAAGTATATTATGTATTGAGTTTATGTTTAAATTGGCAGGTTAATTTCAATTTGATTTTAATTTGAGTACAACTATATTAAGATTTAGACTTAAGTAAAAATTAGATTAAATTACAAGTTTCGTCTCTAAAATTTTTCAGCGTGCCTAAAAGACTTTAAACTTTAAAAAGTGTCTTAATAGCTGTCTAAATTTTCAATTTTGCGTCTAATAAGTCCATAAACTTTAAAAATGTCTAATGAACATTTAATTTTGTGTCTAGTAGATCCTAGACATATACAAAATTTTTTAAAATTAATTGATCAGTTAGATATAAAATTAAATTTTATGTCTAATAGGACCCTAAACTTTTAACTTTGTGTCTTGTAAGTCCGTGAATTCAAAAGAATATTAAATATGTCAAGGACTTATTAGGCACAACATTGAAATTTTAAAAACCTATTAGATATTTTTAAAAGTTCATAGACCGATAAAATACTTTTTAAAGTTCATGGATTATATAGACGAAACTTGAAAGTTTGGGGGCTAAATATGTAATGTAACCTAAAAATTATAGGAGAAAATTGATAGATTTTTTAGTAGGTAAAACTAGTTTAAATATGAATTTTATTTTAACCAAATTATAGAGATTGAGTTGAAATTTTTAAAATTGTAGGGATAAAATGGAGATTAATGTCAATTTATAATGATGAAATTGTCAATTTAACTTTTTTTTTCCCTTTCGGACAAAATACCAATGGTGGGGAAGCGTTTTTATTTATTTTTTTTGGGTGGCCTTTTGAGGATGCTTTCTTTAATAATCAAAATAGAGTTGGATGGTATTCATTTTTCAAATTAATAAAATGTTTTTTCTTAAATGAGAATAGAAAGCTCAACCATTTTTTTTTTCTAATTCATAAGGACATATTTAGAAGGCATTTTCAATCGTCACCTTTGTTAGTGGAGAAATTAAAAATTGACATGCATATAAAAAAAGATTACACGACACGTATTTTCCTACTTCTGCTAAGTTCAGTTTTTTAAATTAATGATGATTTAATATATTGCTAAAAAAAGATATATTGAATTAAAAATTCTAAACTGCTTTTTTTTTTCTTTTTTTTGTTATTATTCCACTCGTGTTTGAATCTTATATTAATATCCAAACATATACGTGAACAAAAAGAGTATTGATAATTTATTGAAATATTAAATTTGGTCTAACTTTTTTTAATTAACTTAAACATTTACTGGTGATTTAATATTAAGAAAAATCTAATGAAAAGTGTAATTAATTTTACGGCCAACCATTCTTAATTAGCTCGAAATTAGAGAAGGTAAATGATAATATAAAAACATATAAAATTATGGTACGAGTAATAGTTTATAGTTGTACATTTTTCTTGTTGAAATATATTTTAATATATAGTTTAATTTTAAAGTACCATGTGTTTTTTTTTTCCTTCTGTTTGGAAGAGTTTAAAAGTACTATGTTGATTTAAGGTTGGCTTCAAAAACCAATGTGTCACGTGAACATTAGGCAGCCCTTGTGAATGAATGACCAAAATTATTTGTTTCATTAAATGCGTGCCGGAAGGAATTCATATTCATGAGTATAGTTTACTATCAATAACTAAATAAATAATAATTTAATGAATTTGTTAATTTTATTGCTTTTGTCCATTCAATTTTGGAAGTCTATGATTGCCAAATATGTAGTTTGAGTAACGTTGGAGTAAAATATGATTTATTCAAAAAAAAAATAGTTGGAGTAAAATATGATTTATTCGAGTATGATTTAGATTTAGATCTCGTTTGGCTGGTGGAACTTTTAGGACTATTTGTTGTAGTCTAATAAACTTTCAAAATATCTAGTTATTTTAGGTTAAATATCATTTTGGTCCATGCACTTTATGTCTCATTCTATTTTGGTCTTTGTACATTTGAATATTCAAATTTAGTTCATGTACTTTCAATAAATCTTAAAATTAGTCTTCATCGTTAGTCTGAAGTTAATTTTTGTCAAACTTGATAAAATAATAATAATAATTTTCATTCTATAAAAGATACCATGTGAATAGTGGCGTATCTAGGAACTTTATGTCGGGGGGGCTTGAATTCACATAAAGATGATTTTGAACACATTGATATATTAGTTTGGTTAAAATATTATTTTGGTCTCTGTACTTTGAGTCTCTGTGTCTAGTTCCATTTTAGTCTTTGCACTTTTAAATGTCCAAATTTAGTCTATGTAGTTTCAAAAAAAAATCTTTAAATTAGTCATTATTGTTAGTTTGAGAGTTAATTTTTATCGAACTTCGTAAAATAATAATAATAATTTCATTTAAGAAAAAAATACTATGTGAATATATTTCCAAAATTTATATATAGAAAGCTAATAGAGATTACTTTTTTTTTTTTTTTTAAAAGTTAACAATAAACTAACAATGTGAAGTAATTTTATGATTTATTGAAAGCACAAACACTAAGTTAGGACATTTAAAAGTATAGAGACTAAAATATAACAAGACTTAAAGTATATGAATAAAAAAATGATATTTTAACCTTTTTGTTTAGATATTTTGATATTAATAGTATGACTAATTTTTTTTATACAAGTGTAAATGATTAATAAGATTTTTTTAAAAAGAGAATTTATATTATTTATATAAAAAAACTGAGTTTGTATATTTTTATTGGTCAATATACATATAAAATATAATAAGAAATATTTTTTAAGAGAATTTAAATTATTTACATTAAAAAACTGAATTTTTATTATTATTGGTCGATATATATAATATAAAATAAAAAGAACACATATATTGTGATTTGAACTTGGGCATAATAAAGGTCTTAAGAAAAAGACAGAAGGGGCTTGCCACTGGGCCAAAGAAGTTTCTGTAAAAATTTGCTAACATTTAAAGTATAAAAACTAAAGTTTCAAAAGTTAAGGGGGGGCTCAAGCCCTCCTGAGCCCTTCTTAAATCCGCCCATGCATGTGAATATGTTTCTAAAATTTATAGAAGGAAATCTAATATATATTTTTATTTTTTTTGAAAAGTTAACACTAATTTTAAGATTTATTGAAAGTGCGGAGACTAGAATTGGACATTTGAAAGTATAGAGACTAAAATAGAACCAACCTTAAAGTTCAAGAACTAAAAATGGTATTTTAACCATTATTTTATTTTGATGTTTAAACTTTCAAAATGTTTGTTTTGGCTCATGAACTTTAAAAAGGTAAACATGGTCTTTGGAACCTAGAAAAGTAATAGTTTTGGTTGTTGTCATTATTTTGTCACGGATTGTTTAATAGATGGATAACATAGTTTTGAGTATGCCTTATTGAACACTGACATGGGAGGCATATAAGTTAGTTGAGGTAGAGTATTGGGTGGACAAATACTACATGGCAAAATAATATAACAAAGACCAATATTGTTACTTGTGAAAAGTTCACAAAAAAAAAAATCGATATTTTGAAAATTCAGGAAACTAAAAGTTCAGAGATTGAAATAGACATTTTGAAAGTTTAGAGATCAAAATAATTACTTAAAAAAAAACAAAAACTGAAATAGACATGTAGAAAGTTCAAGACCAAAAATTAAATAAATGTAAAAATTCATAACCAAAATTAATGTAAAAATTCATAAATTGGAATGAACTTCAAACATAAAATTTTATATCTCACTTCAAATAGTGACTTTCGATATTTGATGATATTAAAATACAATATTTTTACATACATTATTATTTCATAAAAAAAATGAAAATAGAGGAACAAAAATCAATCTCTCTCTTTCACATTGTGAAATATTGTGCCGTAAATCAAGAATGCAATAGTACATTTGTGACTTGTGGATCACACATGCTCTACCAAAAAGATATACAAAATTTCATTTGGTGAAAATTCCATACGTAATTTAAATTAATTGTGATTTCAAATATTAGGGGACAAAATTATTCATCGTACATCTGTTTTTACTTTGATTCCATAAATAGTTTTAGCAAACACAACATTAGAAATCTAATTACCATTCAATAACTTTTTATTTCCATTGATTTTAATTTGCATTAATGAAATGGGGCTAGGTAAGATCTGTTGACATACATATATTAGATTTATAACATTGGGGAGAAATATGTCTTTTTATTTTTCTCTAGGATTATTGTTTTAAAGAAAATCTATGAGAAGAGAACTCAGAATATTTAAGACAGCGTTTGGCGTCAATGGGAATCTAAAATCAGGAAATGGGGTCGTAATTTAAAATTTAAATTTAAAAAAAAAAAAGTGTCATATTTCCGACCGATGTAGAGGAATCCGAGGTTGAGTTGTCTGTGAGCTGCGACGGTCGTGTTACTTTGCTCTGTGGACCAATCACTCCCAATTTTCAACATTGATCATTTGATAAACTTATAATTTTTTTTTAAAAAAAATCAAAATATAATTATGACCCCTGCATTTTAAGCCTATTCAATTTTAGTCTATATATTTTTAAATATCAAATTTTAGTCAATGTATTTTCAATAGAATTAAAAAGTCTAGAGAGTTAGAAAGTATGGGTTTAGGGTGCAGATAGAAAGCCTAGGGTAAGGAGTTGCAGAGAGTAGGAGTTCTGAAATCTATGTTTGAGGTGCAAGTTTGTTAAACCTCGAGTTCTGAAGTCTTAGTTGATTTTAGTTTTTTTTTTTGTACAGTTTTTCTACAATTTCTCAAATTTTCATTATTAAGAATTTATTTTTATGAATTCTAAGATTGTGATTTTTTGTTTTTATTAATTTATGTATATTTTACAAATTTCTTTAAAGAAAAAAAAATGAACAAAATACCCTACATTCTTTTTTCAATATCTCTCACATTAATTATTCATTTATCTTGGATAGTTTTCAAATAAAAGAAAGTCTTATAATATTTTTTTAAAATATTACATGTGATTTGAAAATATTTCAATCCATTAATTTAAAAAGATTCAAATAAACTTCAAGATTTTTACTCAATATCTCTCACATTAATTATTCATTTATCTTGGATAGTTTTCAAATAAAAGAAAGTCTTATAATATTTTTTTAAAATATTACATGTGATTTGAAAATATTTCAATCCATTAATTTAAAAAGATTCAAATAAACTTCAAGATTTTTACTTTTTTATTCTATCAATTCTAGAAATAATATATATTTGTTTTCGTCAATACTAAAATTGAGATTTTATATTATATTATTTTATGAATATTTTACAATTTTGTTAGAGACTTGTTTTCGTCAATTTTAAAATTTTAATTTAAGATTTGTTTTTCAAGCTTAATAAAATAATTTTTTTTTTTTGCATAATTTAAGATTTTATTTTTCTAACTAATCAATGTAATGCATTATCTAAAGTTTGATTAATTTGAAAATAATATATTCTTTGAAGTTTTAAAATAACTAAGTTAAAAATAAAATATCAAATATTGATGCTATTTTAAAATAATTAAGTTCAAAATGAATATATATTTTTTAACACCATTCAAAATGAATATCATACATACTTTTGTTCAAAATACTATATATTTATATTATTTATTGTAATAATTTTATTTTATTATGTTTGGAATGAGAAATTGTTTACTTTTTACTTTGAATATGATTAGTTTGAAAATCAAAATTTTTAATACGTTAATCTTTTTAAATACTAATTTCCTAAAATGTAATACGGGTTAGTTTAAAATATATTTTTCTTATCTTCAAATCATAAAATTATATATATATATATATATATATATATATATATATTATTATTATTATTATTATTATTATTTTGAGCAATCAATAAAAAAAAGCTTAAAAAAGACAAGATTGTTATTTGTTATAAGTAATTTAAGTTTAAATTCTAAAGAAAATTGTAAATGACATGTGGAGGAAGTGAGATAGATAGATTTTTATCAAGTAAAAAAATTGTTATATAGTACTCTAATTTATATATAAATTTAAATTTAAATAATAGTATCATATCTAAAACATTCTTATATAATTTATATTTAAAAAAGAAAATTATAGAATAAAAAGAAAAATATTTTTCTTAAAAAATTTATTAAAATCATAGGATAAAAATAATAAAAAAATTATTATTATTTATATTTAATTAGTAATTAGTAATAATGGTGAGAAAATTTATATAAAAATAAAGAAAAATTTTCAAATTAAGAAATTAAAAAAAAAATTATTGAGAAAGGAGATGAGAGAAAAGAGAGAGATAGCAGTGAGGTGAGGTGGAAAAAAAAAGAGATAGGAAAGTTGTGGGGCCCACAATTGGGAGTTAGAGAAAGAGTTAATAAATTTGTGGGATTCACAATAAATTATGTTAACTTTTTTTAAAAAAAAATAAATTATCCTTCTCTCTATAAGTTTTGGAAGTACTATTCACATTACATTGTGCTTTTCTTGAATGAAAATTGTTATTATTTTATAAAGTTCGATAAAAATCAACTCCCAACTAATAATAAAAACTAATTTTAAGATTTATGGAAAGTATATGGACTAAATTTAGATATTTGAAAGCATGTGAACTAAAATAGAATGATCCCAAAATATATATGGACCAAAATGGTATTTTAACAAATATATATATATATATAATTGTAATAAAGTCAGCTTTCAATTTCATTCAATTGAATTTGAGAATGAGTCTTTTATTATTTATATATATCTATAATTGTAATAAAGTCAGCTTTCAATTTCATTCAATTGAATTTGAGAATGAGTCTTTTATTATTTATATAGTTCTTTATTGACCACTAGACCAATTCATTACGAGATATATATATATATATATATATATATATATATAAAATTCAATCATTATTATTTTATTGCTAAAACATTATTGAATAATTTACTAAAAATAATTCAATAATTACTATTATGGGTGAAATTGGACCAACAAGAACGGGCTAACTGAAATTCTACGATTAAGGGTCAAACGAAAAAAAGAAACCTAATACGAAGTCAAAACGGACCCAAACCAAAAGAGGAACGACCAAAGAAACAAAGAGACAAAGAAACGGGCTTGGGCCAAAGCCTAAGCCCGTGGTCAGCCTTGGCCGAGGCTAACCACATGACACGGCCCACTTTTGGGCCTTGCCTAGGTTCCTCACGGCACATTAACCCCCGGTCCAGCTCTGTTCGGTTCTTTCGTTTCCATTTGAAGACGAAAACCCTAATGATGAGGTATTTAAGCTCTCTCAAGAGGAGATTGGAAGGTAAGCTCATTCCAACCTCCTAAATTCTCTAAGAACTCCCTAATTCTCTCCAAAAGACTCTCTCTAACTTAAACATCGAAACCTGTGTGGCTTACACCACATCGGTGTCCAGGTTTTTCTTGTCTTGCAAGCCGCGTTCTTCCCCCAAGAATACAAATTCAACGTCGTTGTCACGTGGAGGTCATGTGAGATATCTCCTATCCAAATTTTGACAATAACAATTGGCGCCGTCTGTGGGAAACGACAACGCTTGCTTGGAAAACCTTGTGTCTGAGTCAATCTTCCAAGAGAGATGAGTAGAATGCAAGAAAACAAACACTGGAATGAAGACGAAGACTATTTCGAATAGGATCGTCACCCGAGACGCACGAAAGGCAGAAGCTACACTCAACGAGCCAAAAAAGTCAACAAGATCAGAGAAACCAAGGCAGAACACCTACAAGTAAGTGATTTTCTTTGGTTTGTGGTTTGGATGCATGTGTGAGGACCCCTTTTATCAATTTATCTTGTTTAGTAACACTTATATAATTCTGTTCAACGGAGTTTACCTCTTTAAAGACGAAATTCATTAAAGAGAAACAAGGATGATAGACAGAAAAAATATTCTCATTGATTCATACAATAAGATAAAAAGACAGTAAAGGGAAAGCACAAAAGATTTAGCACTCTTTTACATCACCTCCTCTACTCGTATTAGAATCATTTGACTCTGGGAAGGCATATGGATCTTTCTTAAAAGAAGCAAATCATGTAGGCATATCTAAAAAAATGAAGCAACAAAATCGTAAGTTATAGAAAACACACGAAGCAAAAGTTGAAAGTGAAACAGAGGGGCCGAGGTCGACCACCTCAACTAAGGCCAACCACCTTGGTTGAGGCCAACCTCTCCCCAGCACAAGAATTAAAAGAAGAATACGAATTTAAATCCAACCTTCAGGAAGAGGGGGTGGAGCAAAACCAATTTCGACTATATTATCTTAACTCACAAGGGAAAGACCGAGATAAGATGGAGCTTCTAAACTCCTCATAGCTCTCACAAATGCTCAAGCAGCAGCTAGACAACGAAATTCGATGGGAACTGAAAAGGAGAAGAAAATGGAAGAGTATCAGAGCAACAAGTTACCTTAAAGAGAGAATGAGAAGATGAGAATGTGGAGAAATGAGCTCCTATTTATAGGAGAAGCAAGAGAAGAAATTGGAGGAAAATTTGGATTTGAAATTCAAATTTTGAATTCAAATTCAATTAAATAAAAAAAAAAGAAAATTGGGTCGGTCGAGGCTAACCCATGACTTGTGCATGGCATGCTTGCCAGCGCGCGCTAAGCGCGTCAGAAGGCAAGCCTGAGGGCAGACGCGCCAGGAGTGCCTCAGCTTCGACCGGGCAGAGGCCGACAAGACCAGTTCGATTTTGAAAATCGGATATGTGAAAAACGTGTCCAGGTATGGTCTTCCTCTCCTCAATGCCCTCCAATTTTCATTCTTCTCTTTTCCTCTTCCAGGATCTACCTAAAATGAAGCTACAGTTGTTCAGAAAACGCTTACGAAAAGTGAGAAGCTACAAGGCTACTGAATAGCCAATAATTCCCTCCAGCATGAGGTCATAAAGCTATACGGTTACTAAATGACCAAAATTCCCTCCTAAGGGAGGTCAGGAAGTCCAGAATAGTCTCTACGTGGCCCTTATGGGGTTTGATGACAATCCCACTTAAATTTAGGGACGCCCTCGAATTTATATATTCTCTCTAGGAAAATGGCACATATCGTGAATCCATAGGAGAGTTTTAGCTCCCAAGAAAGATCGAAATGTTCCCTACAGGGTTGGACGACAATCTTGGGGAGATCCAAGGAGAACCTGGAGCCTTAAATTTTCTCCAGGATGTGGACAAACATACATCCAGAGGAGAATCTTACCCACCAGGAAGAGACCGACCTACGGGGTTAGACGGGATTCTTGGAGATGATATGAGATGCAAGATAATTGTCACGGAATCCTAAAATTTCTATAGGAAAATGGTGAAACAGAGATGCAAGATAAGTGTTATGGAATCCTAAAATCCTACGGAAAAATGGAGAAACTGACACTCTAGGAGACTGAATATCCTCACAGGGATGGACAATAATAACTAGAGAGAATTTGAGATAGACCTCGAAATGTCAATGATGACTCTAAAACTTAATAGGCGACTCCCAAGTCAGGCTCCATGCAATTACTTCACACGCTCCTAATCTCAAATCCTAACTAGGGAGTGAGGGCTAATGTTATGGTTGAAATTGGACCAACAAGAACGTGTTGACTGAAATGCTACGATAAAGGGTCAAACGAGGAAAAGAAACCCAATACGAAATCAAAATGTGCCCAAACCAAAAAAGGACATGGCAAAGCCCACTTTTAAGCCTTGCCTCAGTTCCTCATGGCCCGTAAACCTATGATCCAGCTCCGTTCGGTCCTTTCATTCCAATTTGAAGACGGAAACCCACGAAAACCCTAATGATGAGGTATTTAAGCTCTCTCTAGAGGGGAGAGCAAGGTAAGTTCATTCCAGCCCCCTAAACTCTTTAAGAACTCTCTAATTCACTCCACAAGACTCTATCTGACTTAAGCATCGGAGTCTTTGTGCCCTACACCACACCGGTATCCAAGTTTTTCTTGTCTTGCAGACTACGTTCTTCTCCCAATAATACAAATTCACCATCGTTGTCACATGAGATTTCTCCTGTCCAAAATTTGGCAACAACAATTACAATATTGATTTGCTATTTATTATACATCATAAAACAAAAATCCTTAATCTATAAGCTCCTCCAAAATTATTTAGAGAAAAAGAGTGAGCTCCAACCGTGTTGCATGAGGAATGTCCTAATTTTCTAGTAAAAAAAACAACATATATCTCAAAACTAGATTCTTGTCTAATTCCAAAATATGTAAAATCCCAATCAATTCTTGGTATATTGTCAACAAGATTAGAACTCTAAACTAATCTCTAAATTCCAATATGTTCTTTTTTATATTCCATTCAAATATTCAGCACTCACATCATATGACACTTTCAAACACTATATATTACAAGAAAAAAATATTTCCACTTGTTTCTTATAAAGTTGTCAATCTAATGATATGAATATATAGCATAATTTTTTTTGCCTATAATTTGTTTATTTTGGAAAAAAAAATAAATTTATATCATAAACTTTAGGGATTGTATCAATTAAAACCTCAAACTAGTAATTGTATCAATTTATAAACTTTCATAAGTAAATCAATTTAAATCCTCCCGTAAGTGATTTATAGCTATTTTCACTTGATTCAATTTAAAATTAATCCAAAATCACCTTATAAATAAAATTATTCTTCTCCCAAAAACCTAACAAAGTAGCAAGAAATATTATCATTTAGTTATTCCTAAAAAAAAAGTAGAGAAAAATAAGGGAAGACAAGAAGATGAATAATTGCTCATATTAATTACAAAAAAAAACTGCTAATGTCAATTTGGTTTTTGTGTATTTCCCTCTAATTTACATTAATCCCTGCATTTATCTTACTCCCGTGTGAAAGTTATGCATTAACGGTTTTAAAACGAAATTCTAACCGATGGTCTAAATTGATTCACTAATGAAAGTTTAAGTTTTTAATTTATACAATTAGTAATTTAGAATTTTAAGTTAGGGCTTTAATTGATACAATTATTAATTTAAGGTTTTAAATGATACAATTTCTAAAGTTTAGGAGAAATTGATTTTTTTCCTATTTATTTTTTTATTATCATAATATTCTTAGAGAGATCAAGAGATTATGTTGGGTACCAAATTAACATTGTTAATTTAAAATAAAGAGATTATGTTGGGTACCAAATTAACATTGTTAATTTAAAATATAGTGTATGGGTCATGTATGATACAAACTAATTAGCTAAAATGATTGTGTTGGATTCTGGTGGCTTTACTCCAAAGCTAAGGTATTCAAACTTAAGGAAGAAAAAATCATATGAGAAGTGGAGATGTTGAGGACAATATAAGTACATGATAAATTCTTTCAAAAAAAGAAAGTAAATAAATAAGTACATTAATAAAGTCGGCTAATTAGCACATGTTCCATTAAAATAATGATAATAATAACATTGTTCTAAAAATCATTTATATATATATATATATATATATATATATATATATATATATATATATATATATATATATATATATTTATTTATTTATTTATTTTTTGAGGAAAAAAATCATCTTTATATAAATAATAATAATAAACCTAGATTTTTATATTTGATACTATTTATATTTGTGATCCTATATAATTGAACAATGAAATTGCTTATAGTTGTTTTTTTTTACTCTTACATATAGTTTTGAAATTTCAACTTATTTTTTAAAATAGAAAATATGCTTTTGAAAAATGTAGGTTTTACATTTTGATTAAAATTTTGTTAGTATATAATTTTGATTATAATTTTAAAAGCATATTTAAAGGGTAGCATATAAGAATAACAACTAAAGTCTTGTTTGATAATCATTTTATTTTTTATTTTCTATTTTTGAAAATTATACTTGTTTCCCCACCATTTTTTTTTTTTTTTTGTAATTTTTTCACTTTCAAAGAGACAATCGAAATCTAAACCAAATTTAAAAAACAAAATCAAGTTTTTAAAAATTATATATTTTTTTAATTTTCAAAATTTGGCACGATTTTTTACAACGTTTTTTAAAAAAAAAAAGTGGGTAATAAAGCAAGAAAACTATAAGTAAAAGCAGTATTTATAAGCTTAGTTTTAAAAAAAAAAAAAAAAATGGTTATCGAATCAGACCTAAATAAACAAGCTTTTAAATAAATATAAAATTAAAATTAAAATGATTAGCATCTACCTTCATTTCATGTATTCTCTCTCTCATTACCTTCATCTACCAAGCTAGAAAGAAAATCACAAGTCTTGTTATAACCATTTTGCTTTTAGTTTTCTATTTTTTTTTAAAAAAAAATTACTTATTCAATTTACCCTAAAAAAGCATTTTTGAGAAAGTTTTTAACAAAAGTAGTTTATTTGTTCTTTATGATTTTCGAAATTTGGCCACTTATTTTGAAACGTCTCCAAATAGTGAAGAACTAAATTTTTCGATAATTACAAATTCATTTTTTTTAATTAAAAAATCGTGGTAAATAAATAAAGTTTGAATTATTTATCTTGTGAATAACATGACACGAAAACTTTTTCTTTTTTCTTTTCCATGGTAATTAATTGAGATGAAAATGAGAGTTATATAGCTTTGTAGCCTTTATTTGTTTGTTAGTGCAATCATAAATTATAGAAAAATATTATAAAAATAAAGAAATAAATAAATAATTTGGAAAAAGGTGTTAGGGGAAAAATAGACTTTGGCCACCTCCAACGACTCAATGTCCACCACTCGCTTTCTCTCTCTAGGATACCCTTTTTTCTTCCACCGACACTTTCTCTCTCTTGCCTTCCCATTAGAGATACACAAATAAATTCCCAAAAAAATGCAATTTCTTTTTTATTATTGTTTTTTTTTTTTGAGAAATTGCAATTTCTTTTTTATGAAAGTATTATAAATAAATATATATTAGCCAACATGAATATAGCTCAACTGGTTAAAGCATAGTCCTCGATCAAGAGGTCCGAAATTTGAATCTCTCCAGACCTTGCTGAACTAAAAAAAATATAGGCTAAATTATAGAAAATACCCCTGAAATTTGTACCACATTTCAATAATACCCTTGAATTTAAAAAAAAAATCATTAATACCCTTAACCTCTCAAAAAAATTCAAAAACAGTCTTATCGTTAAATTTTGAATGGAAAACATTAAAGTTTCATAATATCCTTGACCATTCAAAAAATTTCAAAAATACTCTTACTGAAAATGTTTCTTCTTTTTCTTCCTATCTTTGTAAATTCTTCCTCATAAAAATTATAAAGATCATATGCAACAAAACACCATATGAAACACAAAGTTTGAAATCGAGCTTTCTCTTTTTAAAAGTGTAAAGAAGATAAGTGGAAGAAAAAAAACGAGTTTTTTTCCTCTATGTTTGTGTGTGTTAGTAATAAACAGAAGATTAATGTGATTTTCAATTACGATAAATGGGTGGTGAAGGAAGAGATGATTTTTTTTTTTTTTTTTTTTTGTCTCTAGAGAGTTGCGAGGGAGGGTTATGATTATAGATTTTGGGTTTTTGGAACTTATTTGGTCAAATTGTTGCTATGATCTTTCAAATGCCAATAAACTTGAAGAATGTGGGTTTAGTCTAATCTACAAGATTAATTAATTAAAAGTTTGATATGTTATTTTTTTTTAATATTTAAGAAGTGTTAGAACCATTATATGACAATATTTTCATTTATTTTGTCTAAAAAGAATTAGGGAAAGCTTATGGGTAGTGACTAGTGAAGAAATAACATTGAAAAGACTATAAACAAAATGAAGTTAAGGACATGAAGAATTCAAGAATGAAGCAAAAGTCAATCTTGAAGCTTCAAGCTCTTGGGATGTTGTGTTGAAGGAGAAGAAAAACTTACTGTCTATAAAGAAATGGAAAATAAGTGTTGAATGAGAAATTTCGATCAATCACAAGTCACTACGTCATTTTTCCAAATTAATGACAAAGTTACAAATAATTAAATTTTAGACCACCTATAAATTAACATATGTCTTGAATTTAATTTGAAGGCAAAGGTTGACAAATTTTAAATTATAAGGCCACATGTTCTCATTATGATCATTAATCAAATAAATAAATTTAATTTGGCTAAATTGGGTCACATGTGATAATTCTCATTTGTGAGAATTATTTAGCTTCCGAATCCAAGTTATTTTTGAAAATTCTTCTGTGTTGAACCACAAAGTTAGTACATAAGCAAGTTTACATAAAAAAAACACTTAAGCATGCAAGGAGTTCTTCAAAATGCTAGAAAAGAACTTAGAGTATAAGAAGTTGGCTAAATTCCTTGTTGATGTAGATTGAGCAAAATGTGGAAATTGCAACACAATGGCAATTGAAATTCTGGAATAAAGCAGAAAACGTGAAATTCGAGTTTCACTATAATTAGAAGATATTGGCAAGATTTCCTCTTGGAGGGCTATAAAAAGGAAGAGAAACAAAAAGAAAGGGGATCGATTTTCTCTTCAACCCAGTTTTTGCCATTTTTTATCGTGTTGTCCAACTTCTTTTAAGCCTCTTTGATCCTTTATGCTCGATCCAACCATGGCGGAAACCTTGATTTGTGAAGATCTATTTCATCTTGAAAAACACTTAATTGAGTTCGATTAGAAAGAAGGAAAAGAAAGATTGATGAGATTTCTGTTCTTGCTTGTAATTCAATTTCTGCTTCAGTTTTCATTTACGTTTGGGTGTTGTTTTAGCTACTATTTTCCCCTTGTTTTAGTCCATTTTTATCTTCGGTTAGTGTTGAATTTCATCTTCTTTAGTTTTCAATTATTCAAGTTAGTTTTGTATTTTAAATTTTTGGAAGGGTCATTGTCGCAAGGTCCTTAAATAAAGTCGAGTTTAATTTCTAGCAATTGAGTTTCTATTTTGAGCTACAATATGGGCTCTTGGTTTTGCATATTTATCTATTTAAGTCATGAATTTTCTTTTAATTCGAGTTAGTTTAATTTTTCATTCCATTAAGAGCTAAATTTTCTATTCCATTATGAGCTAATCTTCTATTTGGAATTCAAGAATGTGCATGTCCTAGAGAGATGAATTGAGGCGAAAGTGTAAAAGTAATATTGCTTAACTCTATAGGTTGTTTGCTTTTGTTGACTAAAACGTTCATTGTAAGCCTAGATTGATCACCTAATTTTGCATATAATACTTGAATCTAATATTGAAAGGATTAGTGGAAAGTGGTTTTCATAAAAGCAATAGAGGAAAAAACCTTAGAAATAAGTCTTTAATTTTGACCCTAGACATAGGGCAAGACTCTAAAACCAATAGGATTGTATTTTGATTTATCTAAGTTCGATTAGTCATAAAAATATAAGTTTAATCACTTGGTCTTCTAAAGATACTTGTGATCAAGGTCGAATAGGAGTTGAATCAAGTTTACATCTTTTAAGTTTTAAGTTCACAATTGAATTTGCAATTAGGCCACAATTCCCATCAAAGGGGAATGATCATACTTGATTCCCTCTTTTCATTATCCTTGTTATTTCATTTAACTCCTTAGCAAAACAACATTTTCACTCTTTAAAATTGGTTATCGAGATTGCATTTCTAACACCATCTTGCTATTCTTGAATTTTGTTAAATTCGTTCCTTTGTGACACGATATCCGAAATATTTCTAAACTACTACATGCTTGACAATGTGTACTTGCACTAGACTGGAGTTTTTCTTAACCCCAAAAGTTTCTTACCAAAGCCCACACGTTTCAATCGATCAAGTATTTTGTGTCGTTGTCGAGGAACGACATTACTAACAAAATTCAAATTTTCTTAGCATAGATTGTGAGAATATTGCAACTGCAATTCCTTTCTATTGCAGGAGGGATCGAATCTCATTTGTAACAATTGCAGGTTTGGTGTATGCAAAAGGAGCTTTGTCTCTTGGAGCAAGATCCTGAAATAGAAAGAACTTTCCATTTGCGTCATAGACAGTAGAGGAGGAAAAAGGAGCAACGAGAATTGAAAGCACAAGAGAATCTTTCGAGAATTGTTCTACAAGAACCTCAAATGAATCCTCCTAAAGATGATCCTCGAGTTAATCCCCAAGAAGGAGGGAACCAGCAAGCAAATGTAAGGAAAAATAATATGTAGAATGATAGGCAGCAGCAACAAGCAATCCCTCCACAAAATCTCATCTTCATTACAAAAGAAAGGGATAGAGCAATCAGAGACTATGCAGCTGCCACCTTCCAGAATCTAAATACAGGAATTGCAGAACCTAACGTCGAGGCTACCAATATTGAGTTAAAGTCAGTGATGTTCCAAATGCTCCAAACAATGGGCCAATTTGTATGATTATCAAATGAAGATCCGCACAAGCATATCAAGATGTTTTTAAGGATCTGCAATTCTTTGAAAATGAATGGAGTCTCAAGTGAAGCATTGCGACTAAAATTGTTTTCTTTCTTGTTGCAGGGAAATGCAGAAGCTTGGTTGGATTCCTTTCTCCCATATTCCATTATAACGTGGGATGACCTAACACAAAAATTTCTTTTGAAGTGCTTTCCCCCACCAAAAATGAACAAATCAGAGAAAAGACCATCACCTTCAAACAGGGATCAAATGAAGGAGTGGACACTGCCTAAGAGCATTTCAAGAAGTTAGTATGAGGAAATGCCTGCATCACATCCTACCAGCTTGTCTCCTCATGGAGTATTTTTACAACGAATTCACTCAGGCTTCAAAAACCTTAGTTAACACATCAGCAAACGGATCCCTGTTAAAGAAAATAATAAATGAAGAAAATGAAATTTTAGATGCTATGGTCTCTAATAACAGTCAGTGGGGAGAAGACGAATCATATTCCACGAGGAACGTAGTAGGAATCCATGAATCAATAGCAAATTCGAGTTCATTTCACGCGTCTTATTCCCATTTTGAAATTACGTGTGAACAATAAGTAAAGCTTCTCATTAATTTTTATGGAGGAAGAATTAGCATAGAGGGAAAGAAGAAGAAACGTTTTTCAGTAAGGGTAGTTTTGAATTTTTTGAAAGGTCAAGGGTATTAATGAAACTTTTATGTTTTCCATCCAAAAATTAACGGTAAGAGTATTTTTTAACATTTTTAAAAAATCAAGGGTATTTTTTAAACTTTTTTTAAGTTCAAAGGTGTTATTGAAATGAAACTCATAATTTAGTTGTATTTTCTATAATTTAGTCAAAAATATAATTAAACATATATTAGAATAGTTTTTTTTAATATATTGAAATGTATATTATAATAGTTTTTTTAAGCATAATGATGTAATAAAATTATAGAAGTAGTTGTTTTAAATCTTCCCTAACATGGGCCAAAAGTTGATGTTGAAATCTAATTTTAGTAAAAAAGAAAAGAAAAGAAAAGAAAAGTGAATAGGTCAAATCTACAAACAAAACTAGCCATTATTGAGTTGAACCAACCAAATTTATCACAATCAAAATAAAAACCAAAATACAGATTTTTTGTGCCAAATAGAGCATAGCTCAACTATCATATTCAATGTGTTAATGACTACGAGTTTTGTGGTTCAAATACTCCCAGCCTCTATTGTACTACAAAAAACACAGATATTTTGTTTTTTTATTTTATGAAATTGGATTGATTGCTATATATTGCTCAAACTAATCAAATCAACTCGATCAATTTTAGTTTGCACCCTTAGTTTTTTTTTTTCTTCCTTTTTTTAAGTTCCACAACATGTATGAGTGGGTGGTTTTGAACCTCTAACTTCTTGATCGATGATATATGTCTCAACCAGTTAAGCATGTTCATGTTGACATTACACCCTTAGTTTCAATTTTACAATTAATAGTTTTTGTACGAACTACTATAATCAAATCACGACATTTAAAACTATATGAACCGGAATGAAATTACGTATTAAAGTTTACCTTGAATGGTTGGGGAATGGTTTTGGGAAGAAGGCCCCAATGGAGAGTGAAATGAATGTGAATGAATTGTTTTTAAAGCCATAAACATTCTTTCAAGTGAAGTACAAATGGTCAGAAATTGTAGTGGTACAATTGCCAACTTGTTTTAAGAATAAAAACTTTTATCATCCAATCCATCAAACAATTGAGTCCAACCAAGAGGGCCCATTCAGAAGGAAAGTTTCAGTGGGTAATTTTAATTCTATGTTCATAAATATATGTACATATCTAATATCTTTGCAGTTGTATAAACAATTATAAATATAGTAATTTCTTTTCCTAAAAAGTTTAAACTATCCAATTGGTCTATATAATTAGGGCTTAGTTTCAATTTGATTCTTATGTTTTAAAAATTTTAATTTGATTCTTATGGTTTGATTAAATCTTACAAATTGTGCATAAATTGTTTTTTACCGACGTAAAATTCCACATATCTTCTCTATTTTTTTACTCCACTATAAACCCTAATACAATTAGTGAATCTAAGCAAGCAAGTAGAAAGAATTAGCTTATTGCTATGTAAATAGAAAACATGTCGCGTATCCAATATGGTAATACCAATAACAACTTATGAGATTTAAACTATAGAGACCTAATTAAAACTAAATTCTAAATATATTATTGAATTCACAATTTCTCCAAAAAATTATTAATAAATAACAATAATCAATATCTTTTTATTTTGAATGATTGGGAGATTCGAATCCCTGACCTCTTGGTCGATGGTACAAATTTTATGTCAATTGAGTTATGTTCACGTTGGCATGCTAATTTACATAATTAATGATTGACTTATATATTACTTTATTATAATCATGGCAATTACTTATTATTACTAAAGTGAGCATCATTTAGCAATAATTGGCATGCACTCTCGAATGTTATTACTTTGTTATCCCCCCGCCCCCCTTTTTTTCCCTTTAATCTTAATTATTTTTTAAGCTTCTATTCTTTTTGTAGCATTTAATCTTGTTTTCCAACATTTGGATGATAATTTGATAATTTTGTTTTTATGTTTTCCTTTTATTTGCTTGTTTGAGATATGAGTCCTTATGCTTGGCCCACATCTGGCTGATGTTTGGGCCCAACCTTGAATTTACTCCTGATGATTAGCCAATTTACAGGCCCAATCACTGAGGTTGAGGTCCACTACTGGATGCTTAAACGGTACATCCAAAGCCCAAGTTTGGCCCAATGTAATTCCAGGTGATACGAGAGAAATTTGGCCCAATCAAACTTTTAAAAATGGGCTTTCTACATGGGTAGCCTACTAATTAGGCTCATATTACATTGTTGTCTAAACCCACTATTTTTTACAAATATAGTCAAGAGGCCCTTGTTTATTACACAAAAGTTAATATCCATTTACTAAACAACCCTCATCCATGATTTGACAGGTTTTTAAAAAATAAAAAATAAAAGGAAATACCATTAAGGCATGTGAACGGTTTTCAATCCATTTTCAAAAAAATAGAAGAACAATTTTATGTCCAAGAAAGGAACGAACAATAATTTTTCCGTGATTTGGGTTGAAGAAAAAACATTATCTAGCATCTTCTGAAACCCTCGAGTATTAATTGAAGAAGAAGAAGAAAATCATTGAGAAGAAGAAGAAGACAAAGGCCGCTTTCGTGTATACAACTGGTATGTTCCCCTTCCGCTTTCGTATATTCCGCTTTCAATTTATATGAATGCAGTATATTTGATATTTGCCCTAGGGTTATTATATATATTAACATCAAAATATATTAGCTATTATATATGAACATAGTATATAGAACAGTATATAATATAACATATAAATAAATAGAATTTTCGATATAATACATACTATATATACTATGGTATATAGAATATGTTATGTTCGATATAATAGAACAATATATAATATAACAGTATATAATATACGAGTATACTATATATTATGGTATGTTCATTGTAATATATAAGTATATATATACATTCGATGTTATATTCTGGTATGCTCGGAACCATATATATTGAATATACTGTATATTGAGCAGACTATATTATGTTTGAGAGTATATCTTGTTATGTTCCATATAATATATATAAAGCATAATTACATCATATATATAGATGTTCGCGTACATTATAGAAAATTACATGGAATATCTACATAACAATGTACATTGGTATATTCTCATAGATAAAGCAAATAAATGGGATTATACAGTTAATAAACACATAGAAAAGGAAACTTCATACCCATTTGAAGGACATTGAAGGCTGAACAGTTAACTTGCAGAACAAATATGGTAGCTCAATGATGAAAATGTGGTGGATGGACGTTGAATACGTTGGTCGTAGAAATGAATAAGGTTGGTCGTAGAAATGATAAAAGGTTGTTGGGAATAAAGGATTGTAAAAGATAAATGAAATAAGGTTTTTTGTGAAATGTAAAAATAAAAATCGTGGATGTTGAAAAAAATGAAAAAGAAGAAATCATGGAAAAATTAAGGAGACAAATTGCTAAAATCGTGGTGAGAATAAAATAAAATATAAAATAAATAAGAATCTTCCTAATTACTATACGGTTTAATTAAAGAGAGAGAAACAAATAAAAGGGTATAATAGACTAAAATTGCACATTAAATCTAGATATGAAAATATTCAAATATTTGTACATTTATGAAAATACCTATTTTAAAATTAATTATATGTGTAAAAATTCCTTTAAAAATTAATCATGAGAATTAAGCGACATTTGTACATGCTCATAGATTTAACATCAATGTAAGGAGTGGATCAATATTTTCATTATACCATAAAAAAAGGATGAAATATATAAAAGAATAACAATAAGATGTAACTAATATAAATATAATATTAATATTATTTTTTTAGTACATATAATATTAGTATTAAGTATTTTAACTTATTTAAAAAGTGTAAAAGGTTTATTTATTATTTTAAATCTATTTTTTTAATTTTTAATATTCTTTAGAAATATCTATGGATATTGGCATTTTATCAATATTTTCATCAGTATTTTTATAAAATTGATACATCAACATTTTTGTCGAATTTTAAATCTAATATGATATTCATATTTCATTTATCAACTATTAAATTATCATTTGATTTTTGGTCTATTTGATAATGAAGCCTTGTTTGAAATTACTCTTTTCATTTATTTAATTTTTGCAAATTCTATAGCAAGAAAAATTGAAGGGGCGTTTGGCCCACCGCTTTGGCATGGATGTAATGGATGTAGTAACTGTTATTGGATTAAAGAAACAAATTAGTGGATAATGAAATTGAACGCTAATCTGAGCATAGTTCACCTAGTTAAGACATATTGCCCTCAACCAAGAGGTCAGAGGTTCAAATTCTCCCATCCCTACTTGTTGTTGGACTAAAAAAAAAATATGAATACTTAAAACAGACAAGAGTATAAATGAAAAATAATTTTTATATGGTTATGAAAAGCTTCAAATCATTCAATCTAGGAAACAACATTACTAGAATATTTGTATACATAATTTTTAATATGATTTCATACCATGTTTATACTCTCTATATGCAGGGATATATTATGTAAGTTGGTGAATGGTGAAGATTTAAAAAATGTATATTAAGTATGTATTAGGTATATATTTGTGGAATACTAAATTTATCGAAATGACATGTTATAGTATAATTAAAAAATATGGGGTAAGAGGAAATAGATACAATAGTTGTTATTGGATTAAAGAAACGAATTAGTAAGGCTCCGTTTGATAATCATTTGGTTTTTGGTTTTTAAAAATTAAGCCTATAAATGCTACTCCCACCTATGGATTTACTTATTTTGTTATCTCATTTTTACCTATGTTTTCAAAAACCAAGCCATGTTTTGAAAACTAAAAAAAGTAGTTTTCAAAAACTTTTTTTTGTTTTTAGAATTTAGCTAAGAATTCAAATGTTTCCTTAATAGATATGAAAACCATTGTAGAGCAATTGAGAGAAAACAAGCTTAATTTTCAAAAACTAAAAACCAAAAATCAAATGGTTATCAAACGGAGCCTAAGTAACTAAATACAATTTGAGCATAGCTTATCTGGTTAAGACATGTATTTGACCAAAAGGTTAGAAGTTCGAATCATCTTCACCTCCACTTGTTAAATTAGAAAAAAAAAATGAACACTTAAAACAAAAAGAGTAGAAACAAAAAAACAATGCGACCAAGGAACAACTGAAAAAACAAAATCACCAAATTGAAAGGGTGTGCCGAAAAAAATAATACCAAAAAATGGTGGCAAAGAAAATATACTCATCTGTACAAAACAGTCAATTCAAGAAGTTATTGAAAAATCGGACTGTGGTAGATTAAGGCACGAGCAAATGAAGAAGAATGCAAAAGAAAAAAAAAGGAATGACGACATAGAGAATGGACAGGAGGAGAAGAAGATGAAACAATAAAGGAAAATGATATTACACATTGATTTCAAATATGTGGGTAATAATGATAAATATTACAATACAATTTTTATTTCAAAATATATTAATGTCATTAATGAGACATACACTTACCATTTGAAAAAATCGTGGAAGAATAAATTATTAAATAAAAATATTATATTAAACGTGGAATGAGAAATTTATGGAAGGGTATTTTTGTAAACAAAGATTTCTAAATAATGCATAAAAAGCTAAAGATAGAAAATTAATTGATGGTACACATTTGCATAAAAAGATAAAGATAGAAAATTAATTGATAGTACACATTTGTGAAATATAGAAGGTGAAAGAACCTATTCACTATAATTTCTTATAAAAATTGGCAAATCTTAAATTATAAGGCCACGTGTTTTTATTATGACCATTTGATCAAATAATTAAATTTAGTTTAGTCAAATTGGATCATATGGAATTTGGGTCAAAGTCAACAAATTCAAGTTCAAAAAGATAGGCTCAAAGCCAACAAAGTCCAAGTTTAATGGTTGGGCCAAAATGACATTAAAGCCTAAACTCTTATATACGTAGAAAGCTCTATAAATAGAAGATATTTCTTTCATTTGAAGAGTTCAGAAATTCAAAATCTCAAAATGAGAACTTAGAGAGAATTCAAAAACAAAAAAATCACAAGACTCATTGAGTTCTTGAAGATCAAACATTCTTTGAACCAAAGTCTTGAAGACCAAAAGACTTTAAAGATCAGAATCTCTTTGAAGAACTAAAGCCCTCAAGACAACTTCATATTCGAGAACAAACTACAAAGCCCTCAAGACAAATACATTTGAGATAAAAAAAAATGAGAGGATGAAACATTAGAGATTGTACTACAGCTACACAAAATCAATACAAACACAAGTTCATTTTCACGTGTCTTATTTATTTGTTGAAATCTAGTGTGAACAATAACTCTTTTTTTTTTCTTTTTCTTTTACAATTTCATTAATCTCTTTCTAGGTTGCCAAACAATCCTAGTGTCATGTATTATTTATATAGTGTTCACCTTATTCTTTTAATAGTCAACATGAATATATCTCAACAAATTAAGTTATTGCACATTTGTCTTGAAAGGTCAAACGTTTAGGTCTCCACTTACACGTTATTGAACTAAGAAAGAAAAAATAATTATTGTAGTATGTTTGAATTCTATTTTAGTAGATGTACCTTTGAATTTTGGTTAAATTACCAATTTGGTTCCTATGATTAGGGAATCATTTATATTTGACTCATATGATTTTAACCTTCATTTTGATTATTATCATTTGGTTAAGGGTAATTGTAATGGGTAGCAAATTAGAGTTTGTTATTTGCAAATATAGCAACTTTTTAAAAAAAATTGCAAATATGGAAAATCTCTTAAATAACTATTTCTTATTCCCGTTTTACCCTTATTTTAAAGATGAATTTGTGCGTGTTCTTTCTCCTCTTTCTTCTTCCTCTTTCATTTATTGTGATTAAAGTCTATCAGTGATAGAAGCTTATCACCGATAGACTTCAATCACAATACATGTATTGTAGCTATCATTGATAGACTACAATATTGAAGTCTATCGGTGATAGAAGTATATCACTGATAGACTTTAGCCACATTGGTAGTCTATCAGTGATAGACTTCAATCCATGATGGTAGTCTATTAGTGATAGATTCCTATCACTGATATACTTCAATCATAATATATGTTGTCTATCAGTGATATATTGCTATCACTGATAGATCTGTACAACAACAACTAATCAACAATAATTGCAACGGTGATACATTCATAAGTTAGGTAAAGTACATTGTGCATTTCTAGTTGTTCTTTTTGTCATGTGCTTTTTTGGTCATCTCTATTCTTCTTCCTCGTTCTCATTTTCTATTTCTTTTTCATCTTCCTCCTCGTCATCATGCTTCTCATCACTTTCATTTATTAGTATATCAATGATAAATAAATAAATAAATGAAGTAGAAAGGTTGAATAATTTTAGCCTACTATTATTAATAAACTTCTATTCATTATTTTGAAGTCAATAAGTGGGAGTCACTGATAGAATTTAAATAATTGAAGTCTATCAATGATAGACTTATCACTGATAGACTCTATCAGTGATAAGAGACTATTACTGATAGACTCTGTCAATGATAGAAGTTTATCACTAATAGACTTCAATTGTAGAAACAACAGCTAATCAACGATTACGAAAAAAAAACCACTTCAATCTTCAATGCGTGCTAAAAGTCAAAATTAAATCTAAGTGTTAAGTGCCTTCCCATGGACTCATGTTTGCATTACATGGCCTCTCGCTGATTTGTATGTGATATGAAAGTCAAAAGTATATGATCTAATATTGAGTATGGAAATGGATTATCTCTAATTTGTATTATATGATATTACAGTGCTAAGTAGATTTATAGAAGCAACTAAAGATCAAACAAAATCAAATAGAAGATTACATTTACTGTGATTACTTCATCAGTGATAGAAGCCTATTACTGATAGACTTCACTCATCACATGTAGCCTATCTCTTGTACAAATCTATCAGTGATAGCAAAGTCTATTATTAATAAACTAGTACAAAAATACTTAATAAGCAATAATTGCCATTTTGATTGAAGTCTATCAGTGATAGGCTTCTATCGACTTCACTCACAATAGTAGCCTATCAACTAAACATCAATGATGCACCATTTTAATGTGATTAATCAACAATCAAACAAAGAAAAAACATAATCCAACCAAATAGGAAACCAAACATATTAGAAGAAGCATAATACAAAGAAAAAAAATAGCAAACTAAACCAATTAAACATTTGGATGCATCTAAACATCAAACAAGACCAAATAAAAGGTTAAATATGAAAGGACTTAAGTTCATATGAAAGAAGTATATCATTATGGAGTTTATAAGTGCAAGGAGTCTATCAGCGATAACTTACAATTATTGATAAACTTCTATTGATTATTTTGAAATCAATAAGTGATAGTCATTGATAGATTTTTAATAATTGAAGTCTATCAATGATAGACTTCTATCACTGATAGACTACCAGTGATAGGAGTCTATCACTAATAGACTCTATCAGTCATAAAAGTCTATCACTGAAGGGTTTTTAGTCTTTTGACGCAAGCTTGATTTAATTTTTGTCATATTTACAAATAGTTTTAAGATTTGCTATTTTTGTTATTTTTTTGATTGGCTTTGTTATCTGTGCAAAGTATCCCTTTGGTTAAATCTCACAAATTGTTTATGTCATTACAAGTTATTACTATATTTATTCACATAACAATGAGCTTATATTTTTTATTTATTAACTACTCAATAAATAGGGCTTTATAGTTGCGATTGAGCTTTTGGATGAGTAAAAAACAGTTTAAAGGCAATTAACCAAACTATATAAATCAAAGTAAAACTTCTAAAACTATAATATTAAATTGAAACTAAACTTTTTTTGTTTTAGAGGAAATTGAAACTAAACTTAACCCTTATGAACCAATTTGGTAATTTAACCTTAAATATGTTTATTTTAATAAATCATTTATTTGCCAACGTAAGCATAGCTTAGAACATATACTTTTTTAAGGTTGAATATTAGATCTCCTCTTCTCACATTTGTTGAATTGGAAAAAAAAAATCTAGTTAGCTAAAGTTAATATTATTAACTTATTGATCAATTTGCTTGCATTTAATGGTAAATATTGCTTACTTTTGTTAATTAAGACCTCGTTTGATAACAATTTCGTTTTTGAAATTTATGCTTCTTTTTTCACAAATTCTTTACTATGGTTTTCACTTTCTTAGAGAAATATTTGAACTCGCTATCAAATTTCAAAAACAAAAATGAGTTTTAGGCCCCTTTTGATAACCAATTTAGTTTTTGAAAATTAAACTTATAAATACTACTTTCACCTATGGATTTCATTGTTTTGTTATCTATTTTTTATGTATGTTTTCAAAAACCATGTAGTTTTCAAAAACTTGTTTTTATTTTTGGAATTTTGTTAGAAACTCAAATGTTTCCTTAAGAAATATAAAAAGAATATGAAAATCATCAGAAATTGTTTTGTTATCTATTTTTTATGTATGTTTTCAAAAACCATGTAGTTTTCAAAAATTTGTTTTTGTTTTTGGAATTTGGTTAGAAACTCAAATGTTTCCTTAAGAAATATAAAAAGAATATGAAAATCATCCGAAATTGTGAGAAAATAAGGTCAATTTTAAATAACTAAAATTCAAATGGTTAGCTTTAATTTTCAAAATTGGAGAGTGAATTTTTGTTAATCAGAAACGCAATTGAATTTAGATGGGAAAGATTCGAAATAACCGATCTCAATTTTCGCTCATGATTTGGCTTCTTGTTTTCCGCCGCATTTTCTCAGTAGCCAAACAGGGGACGAGGAGAGAAAATTCCAGAGCATCGCCAGCCATACATTTCAGATTCCAAACAAAACCATACTTGAAAACGACGTTCCGTGTGTTGTGAAGCAATTAATCTTTTTCTTTAAAAAAAAAAAACTAAAAATATGTTTTACTTCCAAATATTTGAGTATAGTCCCTTTAGATTAAAAGTTTAAATTTAGTTTATTTAGATATTAAGATTTTTTTTTTAAATTTAGTCTCTTAATGTTGGTGAATGTTAAAATTAGTTGTTGATATACTTACGACTTACATGACATAATATTTAGTGAATTGATAGAAATTTAGAAGATGAAAAAAAAAATTAAGAGGAAAATAAAATTTTATCTTCTTAGATTATCTTTTTCCTTCTTTAATTTTCTGTCAATTTATTAAGTTGATCTTCTACCAATTTTAACATTCATTCATCAAAGGGAAAGAAAAAAAACCAAAGGGAAAAAATTGTTAATACATAATAAACCAAAGGGAAAAAAATCAATTTGTACCTTCAACTTTAGGATTGTATCAATTAAAGTCTCAAACTAATAATTATATCAATTTAAATTCTAAACTTTTATAAGTGAATCAATTTAGACCCTCTATTAGTGATTTATAACTATTTTTCAAAATTGCCTAAATAAATTAAGAGCAAAAATCAATTTATACCCCTATACTTTGGTAGTTGTATCAATAAGAACCCTAAACTAATAATTGTATCAATTTAAATTCTGAACTTTCATAAGTGTATCAATTTATATATTCTGTCAGATTTTGCTTGAAAAACATTAGTTTATACTTTGGTAGTTGTATCAATAAGAACCCTAAACTAATAATTGTATCAATTTAAATTCTGAACTTTCATAAGTGTATCAATTTATATATTCTGTCAGATTTTGTTTGAAAAACATTAGTTTACATGTGTGCAAACTTATAATTATATCAATTAATTATAATCAATTAAGCTCCTAAACTATCACAAATTCACAAGTGAGTCTAGATTTTTTAAGAAATCTACACACGTGTTAGAATTGATGCATGAACGATTTTCAATTTGAGGACCTATACTGATTCACTTATGACAGTTTAGGGGTTTAATTGATAGAATTATAAGTTTAAACATGTGTAAACTGACATTTTTTCAAATGGAATCTAACAAAGTGTGTAAATTGATACACTTATAAAAATTCAGGGTTTAAATTAATACAATTATTAGTTTGATACAACCCCCAAAGTTTAGGGGTATAAATTGATTTTTGCCTATAAATTAATTATTCTCCCAAAATTTTATCAAAGTAACAAGAAAAATTATCATGTAATTCTTCCTCAATAAGTAGAAGAAGATAAAGGAAGTCAAGAAGATGAAAAACTACTTATATTAATGAAAAGTCACTATTATCAATTTAATTCCAAATATTTTTCTCTAATATTATATTAATCCCTAAATTTCTTACATTTAATGAAATTTTATACACACGTATGAAAATTATACATTGTTAATTTAGAACTACATTCATTTTTGGGCAAAATACACTTTTGGTCCATGAAGTTTTGGATTGATGTCTATTTGGTCTCTAAGGTTTCAAAATGAACACTTTGATCCCTGAGGTTTGAAAAATGTTCTAAATGGTCCCTAAATTAAATTTGACCGTTAGTTGACTAACTGAAAATGATGTGGCATAAGTGAGGTGGCAATTTTAAATGATTTGGCAACTTTTATTAGTTTTTTAATTGATTTTAGCCTTTGGTCTCTCTGTAACTTTTGCTTTTTCGGCCACTTTGCCGGAGTTTCAGTGTTGTTGACCTTGTTCTTCTTTGGCGTCTCTCAATCTCTTTGGTTCTTTTTCTTTTTTCTTGTCTGGGAAAATTTGGGGGACTTTCCTCTTTCTTTTGTTTCTTTTTGGGTTTTGGGTTTCGTTTTTTGTTTTTTTGGGGGAGCTGATCCGGCTAGCTGAAGAGTGATTAAAGCTGACTTTTTCCAGAACTTTTGGTTCTTCGATCTGTTTTATTTTTCTTTAAGCTACTGGAGATTTCCTTTTCGTTGGAGAAGATGAACCAGTGAGATTTTGGTGGTTGGTTTTGTTTTTTTTTACATCTATTCAATCACCTTAGGAGTCCACGTACGGCGGAAAACAATGAAGACGCCGGCGAACGGTGCCGCCTCCCTGCCGTCGCGCCTAACTCCTGCGAAGGTACTTTCTCTCTCTCTCTCTCTCTCTAAAACAAAAAAAAAATCACATAACAGCGATAAATCACACAGTGAGATTCCTAAATCCTAATCTTTCTCCCCGGTTCAATCTTGAGCTTAATCTCATCGAATTAAGAGAGATTAGGAGCTTTTTTTTTCTTTTTTCTAAACCTTCGAATCCTTTCCAAAACTTCCGTAAGTTCAATCTTGAGCTTAATTTCAAGCGAACTCTCGAAAACTTGCTCGCTAAAGTTCGACGAACCAGAGATTAGGAAATTTTCCCGAAACCTTCAAGAACTACCGTAAATTTCTCCTGCTTAATTTCAATCGAACTCTCATTAATTTATTCGATACAGTCCGAAAAAACCAGATAGATTAGCAATTTTTTTGAAACCTTCCTGAACTCTCCTTATGTATCTAAAAGTAAACTCACCTTCTCCATCCAACACAAGAACAGGAAGAGGAAGAAGAAAGAACAAAGAAGGCATTTGAATCTCAAACAGCTTTCGTTTGGGGGTTAGTGCAATAGAACTAACAGTAAAAAAAAAGTGAAACAAAACAAAAAAAAAAAAAAAGGAAAATGGAGAAACACGATGTAAGGAAGGACTAAGAAGAAGGAAGGAGAGGTGGGAAAGGAAATTGAAAAATAAAAAAGACACATAAGCCTAAATCAATTAAAAAATTAATAAAAGTTACCAAATCATTTAAAATTGCCACGTCACTTATGCCACATAATTTTCCGTTAGTCAACTAACGGTCAAATTTAACTTAGGGACCATTTAGAACATTTTTTCAAATCTCAGGGACCAAAGTGTCCATTTTGAAACTTCAGAGACCAAATAGACACCAATCCAAAACTTCAGGGACCAAAAGTGCATTTTACCCTTCATTTTTTTGCTAAACTAAATTAAAACTTTTTAAAATACTATAGGATGTGGAAAATGACAATTCGACACGTGTCAGTTGGATAGAGCCTTTTGTATTTTTGATGAACAGGGGTGGTGCCACGTGGATGGGCGCACCGTTGGAAAGAAACTGGGAGTGGGAAAACCAACCCACGTGGGCTTTAGCAAGTGGTTGCTCTGACTCGGTTGGTTGGACGGTCCATTTTCGGAACTGTCTTCAAATAGTTCCTAAAAGAATTTCTTAATTTTTTTAATAATATATTTAGACAATTATTGTTTTTATTTAGTTAAAAATTAAAATATCATTTTAATTCATGTACATTTATGTACTTTCAATAAACCTTTAATAGTAGTCTTTATTGTTAGTTTTAAGTAATTTTTTTTATTGAAATTATAAAATAATAATAACGATTTTCATGCAAAAAAAATTAATGTAAATATATTTTCAAAATTTATAGAGGAATGACTGATAAAGATTTTATTTTTAAATAAAAAAAATTAACAATAAATTAACATGGACTAGTTTTAAGATTTATTGAAGTATATTGACTATATTTGGACATTCAAATGTACGATGACTAAAATGGAATGATATTGTACATGGACAAAAATGGTGTTTTAACCATTTTAATTTATTTTTTATTTACTTATAGTGTAGTTCTATAAAATAATTGTTACATTTATGTACTTTCAATAAACCTTTAATAGTAGTCTTTATTGTTAGTTTTAAGTAATTTTTTTTTATTGAAATTATAAAATAATAATAACGATTTTCATGCAAAAAAAATTAATGTAAATATATTTTCAAAATTTATAGAGGAATGACTGATAAAGATTTTATTTTTAAATACAATAAATTAACATGGACTAGTTTTAAGATTTATTGAAAGTATATTGACTATATTTGGACATTCAAATGTACGATGACTAAAATGGAATGATATTGTACATGGACAAAAATGGTGTTTTAACCATTTTAATTTATTTTTTATTTACTTATAGTGTAGTTCTATAAAATAATTGTTACATTTATGTACTTTCAATAAACCTTTAATAGTAGTCTTTATTGTTAGTTTTAAGTAATTTTTTTTTATTGAAATTATAAAATAATAATAACGATTTTCATGCAAAAAAAATTAATGTAAATATATTTTCAAAATTTATAGAGGAATGACTGATAAAGATTTTATTTTTAAATAAAACAAATTAACAATAAATTAACATGGACTAGTTTTAAGATTTATTGAAAGTATATTGACTATATTTGGACATTCAAATGTACGATGACTAAAATGGAATGATATTGTACATGGACAAAAATGGTGTTTTAACCATTTTAATTTATTTTTTATTTACTTATAGTGTAGTTCTATAAAATAATTGTTTGAAAAGGAGGAAAAGTTGAATTACTCCCTAATCTAATTTTAACGTTAAACTTTCAACTTCATCAATTTGAACCCTACACTTAAAAAATGATGAAATTTAAATTTTATAGTTGAATATCCCTAAGGGTTTTTCTTCTTCTTCTATGAAGATCTACGACTAACTACGAATGTCTTTATAGTTTTGTGGGACTATTTTTGTAGGTATTAGTTCTTCTAATGATGTTGAATACTTTTAATTAATTGGATTTACATATTTTCTTGCTAAGTTTGAGCATTTTTTACATGCTCAAATTTGTGGTTAGGTTCAAGTAGGTTTTGTGATTGGGTTTAGATATTTCTTTAATGTCATTGTGAGTCTTTTTTTAGTTAAATTTTGTATGATCTATTGGCTAGTTGATGCATAAATTCCAAATTTAGTTATGAGAATATATTAGTTGCATTGCACCACTTTTTCAAAGTCATGTTTAAAATGGACTCATTTAAGTATATGAGTAAAAATTCTTTCCCAAAAATATTGAATATAGTTTTTTTTTTTTTTTTTTAAACCACAAGTTTGTGAATAATGTTATTTTGCAAAGAGTATAAACGAGATACCAAAAAAAGTGGGCAAACTTATCTATATCTATATATTATATTTAACTTTTAAATCTAATTTATTAGGAAGACAAATTAAGGGGGAGGTAATTTTTTCTCTCGTTTCTTTTGGTTGCAACGAGGTTGCATAGTCTTCTTAAGCGTTCTTTTTAACAAGCTTTGGTCAACGTAAGGCTTCATTAATCTTGTTCTTAAATTTAAATTAGAGTTTCATTTTTTCTGCAAGGACTCGCCCCTCCCTATTTAGGCAAGGAATGGAGGAGGAAGTAGGAGAAAGAATTTTCGGCGAGCTAAACGGATATAGGGACGGGAAATGTATTCCCCATCCTCATTACCCGTTCTCAGCCCCGTCGATTATTATTATTATTATTATTATATAAAATTTTATTGTTAATGATTTAGATAATTGAATATGTTTTAATTAGATGGTTAAACATTTGAATTATATGTATGAATAATTAGATAATTTGATATGAAATATTATTTTGTTTATCTTAGGAGGTTTAAGAATTTTATCTTTAAATAAATATTTTTTTAGGAAATTAACTATTTAAATGAAGATTTTCTGTGAATAATTAACTATCTAATTGAAAATTAATAGAATTCTCCATGAATAGTTAACTATTTGAAAATTTATCAAAAGAATTATTTGATTCCATTGAGATTAAAAAAGAAAAAAAAAACTAAATGGGAAATAATTTCCCGTGAGAAACCTGATCCCCGCGAATTTTCTGTGGGAAATCTCTGCCCTGATCCCCGCAAAATTTAATGAGGAATTTCATGGGGATGAGAGATTAAAATGGGGGCTGGGGACGAGGACGGGGACGCTATCCTCGTTCCTGCGCCACCTTGTAGACATCTCTAAATTCAATTCTCTCTCAAGTGATGCTAGAACTCGAAAGGTGGTCAAAATTTTTGTTTTAATTTCTATTATTTAGGTGTTTTTAATATAGTTTCTATGATTTAAAGATTTTGAATTTAATTTGTTGCATTTTAACATTTTTTAACTATACCAATTTTGTTGATGAATTTAAAAACTAAATGATTATAAACTCATATGACATAAAATTTAGATAAGAAATTAAGCCGCTCGAGAAGAAGAAAGTTTCTAATTCCTCTTCCAAGTTACTTAGAAGTTGATAAAAATTTTGATGTTTTTTCTCTTAAATAGCATAATTTTCCATCTAAAATCTTGTCAACTAAGTATTATGGCATGCAAATTTATCATCATCAATTTTAACATGCAAACGAAAATAGCATAATTGAAAAATATTCAACGTAAAAGACTAAATTAAAACCTTTTAAAATATACGGACTAAATTGAAAAACAAAATCTAGACATTAGTGACTAAAACGTATGGTTAGCCCCAAAATTTCATCTCAAGATTTCTAAAGACTTTTCTTTTTTAAATAACTAATTTAAGCATTCAAACCAAAATTGGTGAAAACATACTCAGAGTAACTACTTTTTAGAAGTGCAATCTAAGATAAATTAGATTCTCCACCCCACAAATATTGAATTAAAAGAAATGGTTAAAACATTATTTTGGTATCTGTATTTTGAGACTCATTATATTTTAGTCCTTATACTTTCAAATGTTCAAATTTAGTCACTATCAATAAATTTTAAAATTAGTCCTCATTGTTAGTTTGAAATTAATTTTTTTAATCAAATTTGGTAAAATAATAATAATAAGTTCAGTTCAAGAAAAGACATAATGTTAATATCTTTCCAAAATTCATAGAGGGAAGACTAATATAGATTTTTTTTTGAAGAGTTAATCACAAACTAACATCATGGACTAATTTTAGGATTCATTGAAAGTATGAGGATTAAATTTGTACATTTAAAAGTACATGGAGTATAATAGAACAAATCAAAATATTGGGACCAAAATGGTATTTTAACTAGAAAAAAAATTACTTTTCTAAAAAGTCTTATCTTATCTTATTGTTTTGTTTAATTTATTTTCACATAGTACTTACTTTTTAGAGGTTAAATTGAATTTTTATTTTTTATAATATTTAAAAATTTCATCTTTAAATTTTCAACATGGTATTTATTTAGTTTATAAACTTTACGAAGTCTTAATTATGTCTCTAAATTTTGAATTATGTTTGTATTTCATTTATGTCATTAATACCATTAACAAAACACTTATGTGACATGTCATTGATTTGTTCAGTTATTTACTACATCCTGCCAATTCACTCATAAAGAAATAATCAAGATTTCTAAAAACTACTTAGTATTGTTTCCCTTAGAAGTTTTAATTGGTTACTATGCCAAGGCATCTAGAGTTATCCTTCACATTTTACTATTTTTATACATTGCATTACAAAACATTGAAAACTACAACTCTTAGCACCCACTTTGGTTTTTAGAGTAGTTTTAAAAAAAACGTTGGTTCTTAGAGAAGATCATGAGGATGTAAATTAAATGATAGCCTTATATACTTTTTGTACTCACCTAGTTTAAGAATTCATATATAATTATTATTAGTTGACCATTAACCAAAGAGACAAGTTCAAAATTTTAAGTTTTTTTTTTTTTTTTTTAAAAGTTCCAAAATTTAAAAGATCTTGAGGTAACGAACTCAAATTAGAGGTGAATGCCATTCATGCATGTTTTGACTTTGTAAGAAAAAAAAATTAATCCTTGTCCTTTTACAATTTTTACTTTGAAAAATCGATGTGGAACCAAATTTTTTTTTGGTTGGAGATCATTAAAAAAAGGCACTATTATTTTATTAACTATTTTATCATGAAAAATAAATAAATAAATAGATATATTAAGGCTTAATTTGGAATTACTACCACATGTAAAGTAATGGTTGTCAAATGTGCTTTTAGAAAATCAGTTAGAGTATGAAGTTAATAACGCTAGGTAAATTTCAAGCTTAAAACATTAAAAAAGTAAAATAAAATAGGATCAAATGGAAATTTTAACCTTAAAACATTAAAAAAAAAAAAGTAAAATAAAATAGAATCAACTAGAAATTTTGAAAAGTTGATTAGAAGAGCCATCATATTTTTTTGGAAAGTAAACCCCTAAAGCTACTGTTAACTAGATTTTACAAATCAATGTAATTTAAAAAGTGATTTTTTAAGATTAATTAATAATTAGTTTTATCAAATACTAAAAACAGTTAGAATTTGTACATAATTACTTTTAACGCTTGAAAAATCAATCTCAAATAGAGCCTAGATAATTGTATTCACAAATAAAAAAGAATAATGAATGTATTAAAATGATTATTGGCTCCAAGATGAGTCTAAAATGTTTTCATGCTCTTGACTCAATCCATAATCAAATAGAAGAGTAGTGAGAATATTATAGAGGCAACATTTGCAAATACACTATTCATCCAAATAAGCCTGTTCTAAGGTTTATTTAAAAACTTGATCGGTGTACACGCAAGCGCACGTGATTGAAGTAATATAAAATGGTATGTGAGTACCAAGTATCGAATCTCAAGGAAACGGTGTAACAAAAATATTGTAAAGTAAAGTGTAAGGACAATTGCAACTTGAAAACTAAAATTGCAAAAATAAGGTTGGGTTGGTGTGCTAAAAAAATTGTAGAATCTAATTGCAGAATCTAGAAATGACAATAATTGAAATAACAAAAATTGCAGAATCTAGAATTGGCAATATTGGATAGCAAACTAGATAAACTTAGTAAATGAAATTGCAAAGAGAATTTAGAATAAGATGAGGTTCAAGAATGTCATTGCCTTAAGTTGTAATTGCAAACCAAAATTACAATTCCAACGTACTCCACACTCAATTGTAAACCAAAATTGCTTCTCCTATTCACCTTGAATTTAGGTTTTTAGGAGGCTAAGTGAGTGACTTATATGTCTATAGTCTCTCTATCTTAGATAATTCGGCTCAACAATTTTATGGGCCTTTGGAATCCTTAATCCCTATGTCTAGGGTAATGATTGACTTATGTCTAAGCTCTTTCATCCATCACTTGTGCAAAATCCGCTTATCACTAACCCCGTCAGTATTAGATCTAAGCTTGAGTTGCTACCCTAATTGATCAATCTAGGATCTCAACAGAAATTTGTTCAACACAAGTATACAATTGAGATGTAGGCTTGGTTTTTATTGAAATTTAGGCTACAATTACTTCTTAGGGAATTCACATCCTTGAACCCCCTAAGAAGTTTAGCTCATATTAAAATCTATAAGAAACTAAGCTACAAGTTAAAATAAACTCCATGTAAACATAAAGTTGACTACTAGATTACTCTAGAAATAACACTTAAGGAAAATGAATTAACAAGCTAAAGAGAATTGATACTTCTAGTGATACTTCCAGTGAGTAATAAATTGAGCAAATGTTCCATGAAAAACAGAGGAGAACCCAGAAAAATACCTATGAATCGTATACTTTCAGTAAAATAAATTGAGTTCCTCCAATATAAATTTAACCCAATAAGAATATCAAATGTTTAAACAAAGCTTGAAAATAACATCATTCAACTACCTTAAAATAGAAACTAAACTTGTAGAGAACTTGTAGAAACTCTCGGTAAAACAGAGGAAAAAAATGGAAACAGAGGACAAAGATAAACTACAGAAAACAGAGAGAAAAACAAGAGGAAAACTCATGAAAATTAACTCCAAAAATGTCCTCCAATCCCCAACTTCTTCACTTGAATCAGATTGGATAAATCAAAAGAGAAGCAGAACTAAAAAAATTACAGCAGTCACGGTAAAATAGAAAATGAAAAACTGCAGAAAACAGAGGAAGAAAATTGGAAAAAAAACCACGAAAAACAACTCCAAAACATCTCCCCAAAAATGAATGCATTATTCAATCATATTCTCTCCTTTTATAGGCCTTCATTAGGGTTGAATAATGCCCAAATTTCGTGCTCAAAATCCCCCAAATCATGCTGTAATTGGAGATTTTCGGAATTGGTTAAATGCAGATTTTTTCCTTTTTTTCCTTTTCTACTGCTCCAGAAAAAATTGCAGAATCCCGAAATTGCAATTTTGATTTTGCAATTTCCATATTCCCAAGTCTGCTGCTCCAGATTGCAGAATCACGATTTTGCAATTTCCATATTTTCTGCAAACAAGATTAATTTATTTAGAACTCTATCCCAAATGCCATCCTATTTATTTCTTTCTTAAATTGAAGCAATCTTTCGACTATTTTCAAATGGTCTTAAGTCAAAACAAGAATATTTTAAGCAATTGGGAGTTAAATAAGCCTTAATTCTAATGCTTATCACATCTTCATCTCACTGACATGTGCTAGAGTAATGTGAATATTTCAGCAATAACATGGTGTTTATGCACAAGTGTACACATACATTTGTAGCAAGTGCTAAGTAAATTATCGTATCCATAGAGACCAGTAATCTTCTATTTTACCACAAATTAACTCTCAGTAAACTCAATTTGTAACCAATAAAATTCATCAAGGAACCGAAATAAAATGAAATAACAATGCTGGAACAAAATACTTGCTAAAACAGAGTTACTGAAGAAAGATAAGTAGATAGAGAATGACTAAACTTGTACTTTGAGCTAATTAAAAGGCTTGGATTAGGGGTAATTTCCATTTTAATCGATTCTACAACTTAAGCATATGTTCATTTCTCTCAACCCACTACAGCTTACACGACATTCTCTCGAATCACCTAAAATACATTGGTTCATTCCCATTACTACAGCGAAATTAAACCCACTGTAATGTATGTGTATCAGGTAGTGACTATCCATAACCTCCTCACTGAGCTAGTTATTAACCCTAACACGGGGCTAATGTGGTTTGTAAGCTTTCAACCCCTCTTATTCTTCCCAGAAATCAGAGAAACGCTACTAAAAATCGGTTGGCCAAACGAAAATGAGCTAAAGAAATAAAAGCTCTTAAAAACCAGATTGAGCTAACTGAAATGTACTCGGCTATAAAATAAATCAAAACATCCAACCCCTAATCCTTACCTTAAGGTGATTAGTTCATAGTGCAAGAAATGCAGAAAATAAATCAAAATGCAGCCATAATTAAAACAGTGCTAAGAAATCAAAAGGAAGAAGAGGAAGAGATAGCCAAAATGTTACACCAAAAAGGTTGAAAAGCCAAAATGTTATACCAAAAAGGTTGAAGCAGCATTCAGCAACACCTCTAATGGAAGATCCTTCTCCTTTTGAAAACATTCTGGTAGCTCCTCTTCCAAACAACTTTCTTCTTATTCTCTCTCTGTTTTTTTTTTTATTTTCTCTCCTCCTTTTGACCTACCCTTGTCCAAAAACGGTTGTCCACTACGTATACCTCACAAATTTGTGCAAATAAGGGATGACTAGACATGACCCATGAAATGGCGAACTCCTATTGGTCGAATCATGCTGAGTAATCTGACATCTTCCAACTCATATAATGAGCTGCCTTTCTCACGTGCAAAATTCGTGTTGGCTTAAATTACCATATTTGCTCCAGCAAAACGTTATAAAAATTGTTGTCATTTTGCTTCAAAAGTCTTTAGTCCTCAATAATTATCCAACCTTTAAGCATGTCCTGAATTAATCAAATAAGCTTATTAAATAGTTAAATCATGCTCTAAAAAGAAATTTATTAAATCAAAAGTAACTTAGAGCAAAAGAAATCAAAGCTAGGGGATTTTCAAAATAAAATGAGGTAAAATATGACAATTCACTCCTAAATTGATAACCTATAACTCTTATTTTAAGAGCTATCACTCACATAAGAGTTTATTGATCCTAGTCTCCCTCTTCTATATGTATATTATTGCTGTTGTTGCCAAAATCTAGACAGGGCAACACACCTGACCTTCACGTGACATCAACCGTAAATTTGTAGTTCAGAGGAAGAGTGTGACCAACAAAACAAGCGAAACCTAGGTACTAGTGTGGTACTTGCCACATTAGCTCCGATGCTTAAGTTAGCTAGGATTGTTTTTAGTGTAGCAAGAGTTTTAGGGATTAGGAAAAGCTTACCTTCTCTTCATTAAAGAAGGGTATTTATATGACCATTATAGGGTTTTCCATTGACTTCTTTTCAAATCTAGTCAAAAAAGGATCATGTTGGGATGGACCAGAATTACCCAAACCGGGGGTACGCACCAGGTTGACCCTTGCTGGAAGCACTGGTACTGATGTTGATTTGCAAAGCTGGGTAGAAATCCATAAGATAAAGAATCAGGATTATAAGGACAATTATGAAATGAATGACTTCCTTTGCAATAAACACAAGAAATAAAAGAGATAGGGTTAAAAGGAGCTATAGGATTTCCCATCATCAAAGTTTCCAACATGTAGCTTAAGGATGAAACTTGTGCGCTCAATGCTGCAATGATGTCTTCTTCCATCCTGTAGATTTTCTCAAGCAATCAAACCCTATGTTGTGTCTTTTTGCAATTTCTCTACCTCAACAAGTGAAATCGAGCTCCTCCTGCAATTGGAGAAATTGCAGTTGCAATCTTCTTTCACAATTTTTGCTAAAACAACTTTTTTGTTAAAACTGCCATTCCCCGGCAACGGCGCCAAAAACTTGATCGGTGTTACACGCAAGCACACGCGATCGAAGTAATATAAAATGGTATGTGAGTACCAAGTATCAAATCCCACAAGGAACGGTGTAACAAAAATATTGTAAAGCAAAGTGTAAGGAAAATTGCAACTAGAAAACTAAAATTGCAAAAATAATGTTGGGATGGTTTGTTGGTAAAACAAAATAAAAATTGCAGAACCTAATTGCATAATCAAGAAATGACAATATTGGAATAAAGAAAAATTACAAAATTGAATTGCAGAATCTAATTGCAGAATCGAAAAATGGCAATAATGGAAATAACCAGAAATTGCATAATTGAATTGCATAATCTAGAATTGGCAAGATTGTATAGCAAATTAGATAAGCTTAGTAAATGAAAGTACAAAAGGAATTTGGATAAAGGATGAGGCTCAAGAATGTCATTGCCCTAAGTTGTAATTGCAAACCAAAATTACAATTTCAATCTATTCTACACTCAATTGTAAACCAAAATTGCTACTCCTATTCACCTTGAAATTAGGTTTTTAGGAGGCTAAGTGAGAGACCTATATGTCTATAGTCCCTCTATCTTAGATAATTCGGTTCACAATTTTATGGGTTTTGGAGTCCTTAATCCCTATGTCTAGGGTAAGGATTAGCTTATGTCTAAGCTTTTTTTCTCCATTTCTTGTGTGAAATCCGCTTATCACTAACCCCGTCAGTATTAGATCTAAGCTTGAGTTGCTACTCTAGATAATCAATCTAGGATCTCAACGGAAAAGTATTCAACACAAACAAACAATTGAGATGTAGGCTTGGTTTTTATTGAAATATAGGCTACAATTACTTCTTAGGGAATTCACATTCTTGAACCCCCTAAGAAGTTTTAGCTCATATTGAAAATAAAGATATCATAACTAAATTTTTAGAAAAAGTTCATATTAAAAAAAATATTTGTCAACTACTACAAATTCTAATATTGGAATAACTTTGACAGTAAGCTTAAGTAAATTCTAGGCAATTAATACAAGATTTTTAGAAAATTTCAAATTGAATAAAAGAAAACAGAGGGCAGCATTAGACAAGTGATTCTACTTCCTTTTATTCTCAAATTTGCCCAAACATTCAGCATGCAAATACTTACTAGAACTTATTAAAGAAGGAAGCAGAAGAATGTAGAACAAAAATAAATAAAGTTGATGATGTTCGACGAACTCTTCTTTCACTCCAATCGACTAAATCTACTCCCTATTCTTAGGGGATGATTAATCTTAACAATCCAAGTACAACTTGGATCGGATTGGGTAAACTGGTGTAAAAACAAAAATTAGCAACTTGTAACAAAATTATGAAAATTGTACAAGGATGAACCCATTAATGCTTGCACAGAGACTGGAAATAAACAAACTTAAGGCGAATTCAAATTCAAAATGAACTACCAGTGTGTATTGCCAACGTTCTGGTCATACAAGAAGAAACATTCAGGAAAAGAATTAGAGACAGAAGGCTGAACCTTCGACAAAAACAGAGAGACGAAAACAAATGCAGAAAAATAGAGTATTCTCCTTGAAATAAACCCACGAGCCAAATTGAAAATTTCAAACTAAAGCTTGATTAAAAAAGAAATCGAATGGAGAATAGAGATTGTTCAAACAATTCTCCATATTACAAAAAGAAAATTGAAGACAAATCAACAAAGCTGTAATCCTTTGGCTAAAACAGAAACATAACAAAGAAATTCTGGAAAACAGAGCTTCGAAAAGGTAAGGAACCCACAAAAATTGACTTCCGAAATTCTCTCCAAAAAATCCGATTTTCTCCTCGAGCTTCTTCCTCCCTCTTTTGTAGATCTTCCTAGGGTTGAATCTTGCCAAAAATCGCTCTCCAATTCCCCCAATTTGTGCGGAAATTGAGTTTTCCATATATGGGTTTCGTTGCTTGAACCTTCGACTTTTCAACTTCCATAATCCCTTGATATTCCATGTTGTCCAGAATTGCAAAATCAGATTCTGCAATTTGATTTTGCAATTTCCATAATTCCTAAAAACAAGATCAATTTACTTAGAATTCTATTCCAAATGCCATCACATTCATTTCTTCCTTAAATTCAAGCAATCTTCCACTATTTTCAAATGATCTTAAGTCAAAACAAGAATATTTTAAGCAATTGGGAGTTAAATAAGCCTTAATACTAAGGCTTATCATACGCACCAGGTTGACCCTTGGGTCAGCCTCGGCCTCTAGTGAGGCCAAGCCTATGAAACTAGGCTTCGGCCCAGTTTCTTCTTTTCTTCTTTGTCTGTGACATGGTCCTTATGTGTTGGCCTGATTTTGCCTCGTGTTGGGCTTCTTCTTATTTGTTTTGTCTCTGATTTCTCTTGTAATTTGGGTTTGTTCTTATGGTCCAATTTTACCCATAACATTAAGCCTTTACTCCCAAGTTGAGATTTGTGGTTCAGCTCTTCATGGACTGGACATTTGGAGTCCACTTTAGGAGTATAGATTTTTTGTCTGTATTTGTCTTCTGATCGCTATGCTTTGCTACAACACGCAAGTGCACGTGATCGAAGTAATAAAAACTGGAGTATTCCAGAGTATCGTACCCAAGGGAAATGGTTTTAACAAAATCTACTGAGACGACACAAAATATGTTTGCAAATTGCAATTGTGGTAACCAATGGTGTGAAAATGATTGAGTGGTTGTTTTTCCTAAAGAAAATAAATAAAAATGATAAAAGAGGAATTCAACGTGTTTTTGCTTCATTGAAAGAAATTGCGGCCTAATTGCAATTGCATTCCTTTGACTTCAACACTTAAGCTTTGTAAACCGAATTCAACACCTATTCAACCTTCTATGAAACATCTTAAGGAGGCTAAGCGATTAAACCGATATTTCTATGGCTAATACGAACTTAGTTAAGTAATTTCCCAGGTAGATCCCCAGGTAGAGGTGTTCCCTAAACGGTCAACTTAAATACCTCAGCCTAGACAGGATTCTGCCTTAGACAGAATTTACTTAATCAACTTCTTGATTCACATTAATAAGTTTTTTTTTTTTTTTTTTTATTTTTTTTTTTTAGAGGCACACGATTTTAAAAACAAAAGATCAAACTTAACTGACACAGAACTTCAAACAACTTGGGAGTTAATTAAACAACATGACAAAATTCAAGGAACAAAGATAAGCAAGTTTAAGATAACAACATCACAATCCAAACTATCATAGATTTAATGAGTAAAATTTAGGGTGCAAAGAACAACTCCCCTAATCATTGGAGGCTGAATCATCATCTTCTTGGCATGTTGGATGTTTTGCTTGGTTTTGCAATTGCATTCCATTTGCATTCTTGTCCCTCGGCTTGCCTCATTTTTCGTGAATGCAATTGCATTGCAATTGCAATTCCTTTGGATTGGCATTTGATTTTCCCCTATCCCTTTTTATCTGAACTCCAAAGCAAATTGTCAAAAAGTTCACACAGGCTCGAGAAAGAGTTCATGCCTTAAAATATATATTTTTTAATTTTCTTATTTCTTTTTGAATTTTTGAATCTCTTAAACAATTTCCCAGGTAAATCCCCAGGTAGAGGTGTTCCCTAAACGGTCAACTTAAATACCTTAGCCTAGACATGATTTTTCCTTAGACAGAAATTGCTTAGTCATTTCAGAATTCATAGAAATAAGGTTTTTTTTTAATATTAAAAAGAAAATGATAGAAATATATTTTTTTTAATAAAAAAGAAAATGAACGAAAAGATAAACTTATCCTATTCCAGTAGGCAGCCCACAACCGTGTTCCTTCATTTTGCACCTAGGTCTCGAGGTTGGACGAGATTTCATTCGTAGTTGAGGTGCTTTGATCACAACGAGTCTTGCTTGCTCGAGAGATTTGCATGTGCGTTTGAAAGTAGAAATTGTAGTTGCAACTTGTGTCACATTCTGCAAATTGTCATCCTTCATGCTCTCCTTTTTGCATTCTTCTTCATTTAGCATTTCCTGCAAGTTGTAATAAGTCAAAGTAGGGTCTTCTAGTATCAGGAGCACTTTGGATGCCATTTGCTGTGAAATTGCAACTGCATAGTTCACTGCAACTTCCTTGGGTGGTTCCTTCTCTTCTTGAGGTGGTTCTTCTTTAATCTCTTTTCTCCTTTCTGGCTCCTTAGTGTTTTCAATAGTTGGAGCGCTTTTTGCTTCTACTGGGAGTTCACGATCTTCATGTTCCAATTCCATTCTAAGTGACACCACCTCACATTCCTCTTCTTCTTGTTCTTGTTTTGAAGTCTCTTTGTTCTCGAGAAAAATTCCTTGGGACCTGTTCTGCAATTCATCTGCAATTTGTTCCATCTGGATTTCCAAATGTCGTAGAGATGCAGCGTGACTTTGCATTACAACATCGTTCTTTGTTCTATATTCCCTTGCGAGTTCTGCGATACTTGGCTCTTTTGGAATCATCTTCCCTTGCTGAAAGCACTGGTACTGATGTTGATTTGCAAAGCTGGGTAGAAATCCATAACACAAAGAATCAGGATTATAAGAACAATTATCAAATGAATGACTTCCTTTACAATAAATACAAGAAATAGAGGGGATAAGATTAGTAGGAGCTATGGAATTTCTCATCATCAAAGTTTCCATCATGTAGCTTAATGATGAAGCTTGTGCGCTCAATGTTGCAATGATGTCTTCCATCTTGTTGATTATCTCAAGCAATTCAATCCTAAGTTGAGCCTTTCTCCTCTTGCAATTTCTTTCCCTCAACCTGCAAAATAATGTGAACAAGAATTGGGCTTCTTGCAATAGAAGAATTGCAACTGCAATGCAATTGCAATTTAATTGCAATCTGCTCACAATTTGTGTGTCTAAAATAAATTTTATTAGAAATGCCGTTCCCCGACAACGGCGCCAAAAACTTGATCGCTATGCTTTGCTACAACACGCAAATGCACGTGATCGAAGTAATAAAAACTGGAGTATTCCAGAGTATCGTACCCAGGGGAAAGGGTTTTAACAAAATCTACTGAGACGACACAAAATATGTTTGCAAATTGCAATTGTGGTAACCAATGGTGTGAAAATGATTGAGTGGTTGTTTTTGCTAAAGAACATAAATAAAAATGATAAAAGGGGGATTCAACGTGTTTTTGCTCCATTGAAAGAAATTGCGGCCTAATTGCAATTGCATTCCTTTGACTTCAACACTTAAGCTTTGTAAACCGAATTCAACACCTATTCAACCTTCTATGAAGCATCTTTAGGAGGCTAAGCGATTAAACCGATATTTCTATGGCTAATACGAACTTAGTTAATTTTGAAACACAATTCTTTTGGTTTTAAAGGTTTTGCCCTATGTCTAAGGTCAAAAACAAATTCCTATGTCTAGGCTATTTTCCTTTATTGCTTTTATGAAATCTAAATTTTTATCTAACCTTTTCAGAATTAGACTCAATTTTTGTATACTAATCTAGGTGATCAATCTAGACTAATAATAAGCATTAAAATCAATAAAAGCAAACAAGCTATGGATGAAGCAAGGTTGCTCTCACAATTAGGCCTTTATTCCTATCTTTAGGGCATCCACATGCTTGAATCCCAAAGAAGAAATTAGCTCATTATGGAAAGGTTGAAATCAAAAACTTACCTTGTGTAAAATTCATAATTAATACACTAAAATAAAGAAATTAATCTTAAGGCAAACCAAATTGAATTATCAATTAAAAATACCCACTGAGAAGTAACAACACTGAAGCTACTAATTTAAAACCAAAATTTCGTAAGTCATGATACTGAAAATTGCATCCTTTGTAGAAAATAAAAACCCAAAATGAATTAGCTTTTGTATGGGAAAAACAAAAAGAAATTGGAATCCATAATTCAACTTTTCAATTTAACCTTACCACATACATGAAATTGGAAACTATCCAAAGCTAATTCAATAACTGGAAATTAAGCAAAAACTTGAAGTATTAAACAAAATCTAACTTGCAGAAATGACTTTGAACAAAACAGAGTATCGCGCCAATGTATATTTCCTTGTGTTGATCAATCCATAAACACCATTAAAGGTTGTTGGATCTTCACCTCCTCGAACTCTCGTTGAGGAGGGATCAACCTTGGAATTTATAGAGCAAAACAGACATAAACTACTGAAGAAAGACAGAAAATGAAGAACAGAAGCTGCTGTCTAAAACCAAAAAGAGACAAAAAACAGAGTACAGAAAAATTCGAAAAAACAGAGTATGAAAAATTTTGTATCTCTCTTCTTCGTTTTTCCTCCCTTTTATAGAGATTTCGAGGCTTCTTCTTCCATCTTGGGCTCCTTAATTCGTGGGTAAATGATTGAGCACGAGATTTGGCTGTAAATTCTCCATAAATCAAGCAATTTCCGTGGGTTTTGGTGATTTTTCAAAAATTCTGCACTTGATTTATAAGTCCAGCATTCTTCTTCTTTTTTCTTCACCTTGCCTTCCCAAGGAAATGCAATTGCATTTCATTTGCAATTTCTTCACTTCTTCAAATCTGCACAAAAACTCAACTTAAGCCAACTTTCTTGCATCTTTTCACTTAATTCCTTCTTTTATCATATTCCAACAAGCTTGCATGAATTTATCTTATAAACACTATCTTTAGCTTGCTCGGTAATCAATAAAGCATGCAAAAATGGCAAGAACAACTTAGTTTTAGGGTTAAATAATCCTCATAAATGAGAATTATCATCTTCGAAGAATGTACTTTGCATAATACATGGTTGATCCTACATTTTCTTTGATTTTTTTTCTTGAAATGACCCATCAAGTCCTTTGGGCTGACATTTTGGTTTTCCTAAATTTCATCTTCAAAATTATTGTACGTGCTTGGCTTTATGTAACCAAATTATGCACATCTATTAGTTTCAAAAACCTATCGCGAGATTCATCTCAGATTTTCAGGCTGCTAGGTCAACTAACCAAACCCCTTTTGGGGGCCCAATCAATTTTTCGGGCTTGAGTCCTCCACACCCAAGTAAAGTTTTGCATTCATCACGCTCTGCTCAACTTTATAAAGCTTGTTTTTTTCATGTTCAATCGGGACCGATCGAGAGTTTTTTCTTAGATTTTTGGGTTGCCAAGATCAATTAACCTGTTAGGTTGCGTCCTCTGCATGTTTCGTGCTTTGTTTACATGACATAATTTGCCTTATCTGGAGTAGGCTCTAAATTTTGGCTCTAATCTAGAGCTGGATCCAGATTTTTAGCTCTCATTTTGATGATCGATCTTCTTGCTTTCTATTTCTTATTTTTTTATTTAACTCAGAAGAAAAATCGAATTAGATAGAACCAATGACACCACGGGTTGGGGGCGTTCATGAGACATGCCTTCTAAGCATATTTGAGCTCCTCGACCTTGGCCTTTGGCCCATTCTCTCTTTTCCAAGGTCTAATGGACCCATGGATTATTTCTCGACCTGGTTCACTTTATTTCTTGAGTTTGGTCATCATTAGCCCATATTGTCTTGGTTTCTTGTTCATCTATCCATTCGGATTCTGAAAATGGTAATTGGGCTAAGAAAATGTGTTGTGGTCGGGGGCATGCTAGACACACACCTCGTGCTTGATGAAATAGGTCAAGGTGGGGAATTGGGCCTTGACCCAATTTTTCTCCTCATCCAAGACCCCGTGGGGTCCTATGTTGCTTCTCAGTTTTGATCTTTTTCTCTATTCTTCTGGGTTGATAGTTATTAGACCCATCTCGTCCTTGGGTCTCCTCATTGTTTCTATAATTTGAATTCCATAAAAAGTAATTGGGCTAACCGAATGATATTATAGGCCTGGGGCATGCGAGACGCATGCCCCTTGAAATGAATTGGGCTCCTCGGCCTCGGCCTCATACGGAGGCCGAGGTGAGGAGTTGTGTTTTTGGCCCAAGTCTTTTCTTCTCTAACACCTAACAATGTATGTAATTGCTTCTATGTCTGGATTCATTTTGCATCTTGTTTAACCATTTGTTCTTCTTCTTATGGTTTCCAACTATGACTTATTCTTTAAGGATTCCTAGTCAATCATGAAGCATCTATGCCTCGAGCTTTTCAACGTAGAATTTTGAACTTTGTTTTCATGCATGAGCTCGTAAGCTTGATTTTGTGATGGTTGAGTAGTTTGCACTAGACTATGGTTGGTTGGCCTCAGCCTCGACCAGCCCCCAATTTCAGGTCATTTTGTAATTCTTCATTTCATCGATTCTTGCTTTGTGCATACTTAGGTTTTTCTTACGTTAAGAGCATGCAAAATGCACACCTTGGCATTGAATTGCTCTCCTCGGCCTCAACCACCTTTGCTCTGGTTGGAGTGAACTTTTTGGCTTTTAGCCTTTAGTGCATCTTCTCTAAGGTGGGGGCGTGCTTGAGGCATGCCTAGTTGACATTTGTATCTCCTCTCTCTTAATGATGTAAAACTTTTCCTTTTAAATGAAATGAAGTTATTTTCTTTGCTTACCTCAACCTTAGTGATATCTTGTCCATAATTTGCATGATTCTAGGGTGATCATGAGTTCGATTCTACCATCCGTGCTTTATAAACAAGATATGATCATAGGGTCGGACATAGTCATTTTATAGCTTTCAGGAAGCCCCCTATCTTTATGATGAACATCTTGGCCTCATATTTGTCTTCACATTGGTGAGGTAAGACCCTATGGTCGACCTCGACCTATGAGCCTATGATCGGCCTCGAGCTTGTGTCTTCTCAGGTTGAGATTTGTAAGTTGTGTTCTCAACTGGATGAAGCTAAGGCGAATTGGAAAAAGCCAAGTATCGAGATTAATTTGAGCATTTATGTTCCATGAGCTATTCGCCTTTAGCTTTGGAAAAGGCCCTTGTCTGTGTGCAGAGCAGTCTTTATGTTTAAGTAATGGAATGAGCTACAGATTAAAGAAAAATGTAACATGGTAGTCTTCGGCTTCATAGGCTATGGTTGTATCCCCCCTTTCGAAGTGTAGAACAATTATTGCGTTTTAATAATGGAAGGAAATGCTAACTAATGGAAAGGAATTTGGTCGGCCTTGACCTCGGTTCTTCTTTTTCTTTTATGATCTGGAACTTTGCGTTACTTTTGTTTTATTGCTTTTTGTTTACTAGGGAAGCATACTCTCTCTTCTTACTTTTGTTTAATAGGGAAGCATACCCCTTTGTAGTCCTTTATCCTGAGCATTATCTTTATTTCTTCAGAAAAAATCTCCTTTTATAAGTGAAATGAAGGAATTAACGTTTCACTCCACAGCGGGAGCATTAAATCGTCTTTGATTTTATTTAAAATTAAACTAAAAAAAATAAGATTAAGCAAACTTACTTGGAGTAAATATAGAGATATTTTTGGTGGGTCATTATCTCCTCCACAAAGTCTTCGTGGCTATGACTCGAACACAGAATCAAGGCTTATAGGAGCCTCTTGAAAGAAAATCCATAAAGGATTGGAAAGGAAGAGATCTAGAGAGTTTTCTAATTCTCTATTAAGAAGATATGTGTTATGTCTAATGACTCAACCCCAAAAGTTCTATTTATAGAGACCAAGGGCAAATCTTTACCATAATTAAAATATTATATTTTAATATCTAATATATTAAAATATTATATTTTAATATCTAATATATTAAAATATATCTTATACTTATTTGAATCTCATTCAAATCTCCTAAGATATTTATTTATTTGAATCTTATTCAAATTTTTTAAATATTTTTTCTTTAATGTATCTAATATACATTAATTATTTTAATTTAATGTATCAAATACAATAAATATATTTTCCTCTTTTATATTTAATATATCTAATATATTAAATATTAATTTGAACACCTTAAATTAAATATTAATTTGAATATTTCAAAATTTTCTTTCAACTAGATTGATATTTTAGTGTTACTATGAGCTAGCAAGAGGACCTTATGTACTTACATATTATAAGCTCCAACGATACAAAACTAATTAATTAAACTATTTAATTAATCAATTTTCATTAATTAACTCTAGGGTCACTCCACTATAAACCTAGAGTTGCACTTTTATGCACTGTAGAACAAGTTGTGTCCATGGATATAATCACTACATGCATGTCGATTTTTCACGAGTTGTTTGTAATTACAGTTGGGTCAAAAGTCTGTTTTACCCTATAATTACATATTGCACCTTAAGTACCATTGATCCTGTAATGAACAATTTATTTATGATCCAATCATAAACAAAGTCCCTCTCGGGCTAGTGAGAGGGTGAAACCCCATTGTTCAAGTCCCGAAATCGGCACTTAAGGGAACTACTTATCTATTTACCTTATATAAGAATGAGTGAATTCCATCTTATGAGATTATGTTCCCAGCTCCCTATTTGGTCAATCCCCAAAATGGTAGGCATATTGAATCTGCTACAAAAGTCACTCTCACCCATGCAAATTAAAGGACAAGCCCTTACAAGAATGAGTTCATAACTCACTCAGGATTAAGATCGAGTCGCATATTATCATCCTAATGAAATATTAATATTCTCAATTAACGAATTTATAAAAAGAGATGAAATATTTCGTGGTCTAGTCTTACACAAATTAATTGTATAAGATACCCCCACTCACATGTCTCAACATGAATGATTTGGATCAAATTATTTGTAACTATTATCAAGTGGGTCGTATCAATAGTATTACCAGGATAAAGCATCCAACCTTATCCATATACTAGGACTCTTTAGGTTATTTCTTGAACATGATCCTCTCGTATGTTAACTACATATTGTTCAAGATTAACTTAATAAGCTTGAATTTTTCATATAATGGATAGTATTATATTTCAAATAAAATAATCAAAATTATTATTAATTATTAAATAAATCATTAATTATGAAGCTTTATGGCATAAATCCCAACAATCTCCCAGTTACACTAAAGCTGATGAGACATGTATCTTAGGGCATATACTTTATCTCTCTCGATATGATTCCCTATACATTGGTATTTTATGATTTCCTTAATATTAGTCTTTGCACCACTATTATCATAATAAATATGATAGACTAAATCATATCTGAAAAACCTTTCAGAGTTTCAATGAACTATTTCAGTCATACAAGTCCTTTTTGTTGCTTCACAAGCAAAACAATTTAACGTATATATCATACTCCACCACCTAGGGTAAAAATTATCTTAACATAGATTTCCTAAATCCTTGTTAGAACTAGTATATCTTTGTAAAGATCAAATCTTTTACTCCATACACAAAAATTTCTCATTATCCATAGATAATTTGAGAAAGTTTTTAATTTTCTACTCAATGGTCATACCATTCATTTAACTGATATATGCTAACCAACTGTATATTAATTGCTAAGTCCCATTTATGCATTAATTGTCTTCCACTTAAAGTAGATAATTATCCATATGCTCTCAACATTTGAGGTGTCTTATGATACTATTTTTTAGACATAAATATCAAATATTTGACAATAATTTTGTCAATATAAGATGTTTGAGACAAAATTAACATTTTTATCTTTAAAATCTCCATTTTGGACATGTAAAATATACCGAATAATTCAAAATCACTCATTTGGAATTGGTTACTTATTCAACTTTTTATGTTAGATGGACATCTTACATCATTTGTAATGAGTAAAATATCATTAACGTAAAACATGAGAAAAATCCACTAAGCAATTAATGATTTTCTTGTCTATACAAGCTTCATTAATATTTATCCAAAGTCATAAATTTTGATACTTTTATCAAACCTTATATTCAAAGATCTAATGGTAAAATTCATTTCATAAATGAACCTTTATTATTTTTCAAACATTTTTGCTTTTGATCTTTGGATATAAATCTCTCTGATTGATTTGTGTATATGCATTATCTAAGATTTCTTTTCATAAAAGAATTTCAAATATTCATTTTTCATATCTCATATGCAACAATGAATTAAATAATGCTTTCAAACTCTAGTATGGAAATAAGTGAGAAAGTTTACTCACAGTCTACCTTCTCTTATTAGGTTTAACCATTTGCGATTAGTGTTACTTTGAGGGCAATAAGCCTTCAACTTTGTCATATAACATGACAATTTAGGCTTCAATTAAGTCCTTGTAAATGTTGAGTCATTTCATAACTCTCCTACTACGATGAGGCTTATCCAATTCATGACTATGATCCATTTGACTTTCAAATGTAATTAAATTATTAACAACTTTTGTTAACTATTTAGTGGCTTCACTTGGAACTAATTTATTAACACTATCTCACATTATTAAAGGTTTGTAGTCTTTTATTTCACATTCTGTATGATATTTGTCATACAAATACCTTATTCGTTTTAGAACTAGATAAAAAATCATTTTGTACTCAATAAGGGTGGCCTACACTTAGGCTTATCTTTGAACATATACAAGCTTTTTATGCTTGTTTCAACATGTGAGTTTAACATTCCCAAATGGTGAAGTGTCCATCTAACATAAAAGTATGGTGAATGAAGAATTGGTTGAAGATATTAGTTACTCAGAAGATGAGGAACAAGGGGATGCGAATGATAGAGAAAAATCGTTTATGGTTAAAATTACTTAAGATGAGATGTTTAAAAAAAAATGAAATGAAAAACTATACGATTGAATGATTGATAGAGTTGGGAGCAAAGCCATTTACTGCAGCCTCGAATCCAGTTGATGTAGAAAACTGGATGGACAAGTTGTAAATGTATTTAGAGGTAATGGAATGCCTTGAAAATAAAAGGTGATAAGACCTTGCTATATTTCTTTTAGAAGAAGTGGCTTAGGATTGGTGGAAATTAAATACAAGTAAACGATCAAATGGTCACGAAATTAGTTGGAATGAATTCAAAAAAAAAAAAAAAGGTTTTATATGTGGAATATTGTCCACCATTGTATAGAGTCAGAGTGGAGAGTAATTGGGAGATTAGTTGAAGCAACTACGAGAAAAGAAAAACATAGATGGTGAATTTACTTTATGTTAGTAGCATTTAGAATGAAGATGCTCAAGAACTTGAGGAAAATTCAAATTTTAGCAAGTGGAAGCTAAAGGAGTTAACACATTGTTAAAATGACGAACATATAAGAGTGGATATATGATGGAAAGTACGTAGAAAAAGGACTATGAGAGTTGAAAGAGTAGGTTAGAAATGAAGAAGCCTAGAGGACCATTGGAGAATATACATGGCTCTTTAGCTAATACAATTAACAAGTCAGGCGATTAGCGGACTTCACTAGACCTAACGCCTTACCAGATGGTACAATTGTATTAATTATTGGAAAAAGGTTAACATTATGAGGTGGTGGTACATTGTTTTTAATCATTTGAATAAGGAGGTTTCACATAGTAAGTATCCACTACCTGAATAGAGGACTTGCTTGAGTAGTTCAAAGACATCTCAACATATTCTTGAAATGTTATGCGATTGGGATACCACCAATATTTGAGGAACGGAAGTACTGAAAATTGCCTTTAGGATGCTATCTATGTAAGATGAGTTTTTGAGTTGCACCATACAAGTTATTAGTTAATGAACCAACAAAATTATGGATTTTGGAAACTAAGTGTTCAGTTCTTAATAATTCAATTGTGGTTGTATTCGATAAGGGCAAGTTGGAAAATTCTAACAGTAAAGAAGAGCACGTGGGATATCTCATAATAAGCTACAATCATTGTAAGATGAAGGGGTTATATGTTAAGGTTAGATAGTTTGCATTTTGGCTTGATCAAGTTGTGTTTCTAGACCAAGTGAATCATGTAAAAGACGTGAATAATGTAAATGACACAATTTCTGATCATCAAAAGATTGAGGCAAGATTTAACTGGGATGATCTAGAACTATTATTGGAGTACATAGCTTTTGGGATGAGTTGGCCAGCTTTATGGGAAGATTATTCAAGATAGATGCTCTACTGATATGTTTGATTAGAAAGAATTTGAAATGTATATAGGCAAATAAGTATGAGCAAAGTTATTGAAATTTAAAGAAAATGCTAGTTGCCACTCAATATAACACTTCCAATGCATGGTGAATAACTTGTTATCTACAAGGACATTAGGTTGGTTGTGTTTGATGTACCATGGAAAGTTAATGATTTATGTTTCAGAATGGTGTAGAATCACAAGCATAATTATCCAACTTGTGATTGAGGATTGACTAAAATGGTATTAGCCTTAAGGTATGAGATACTTAAGGAGTAGTGACATTATCTCTAAGAGGAGAGGTTTTATATATGGGCAAATTACAAGAGTTTAAAGTATATATTTAACTAAAAAGAATGAAATTTGTATAAGAGAAGATGACTAAATTTAGGAAACCATTATGGTTGGTACCATTGATAATTATCCAAGAAAGAGTGACATGGTTGTTGGTGTGCCTTAAGCAAGAAGGCAAATTGTTCAAAAGTTTTAGTAAATGCAATTAGATTTCCTTTATTGGGTGCTTTCAATTACTTGAATGAAGAATTATTTATGGATAAAGTATTGTCCTATTTACAAACCGGTGACTATAAGACTTGCTTGAATTCATAAAGTTATAAAGAAAAAAAAAAGGAAATTTGTGTAAGATTAATTGGTTATGTGTACCTAACCATCCAAGTTTGAAGAGTGAGATACTTAGTGAAGCTTTCACTTCAATTTATTATATGCACCGAAGAAATACAAAATTTATTGAAGATTGAGGAAATTATCAGTAGCAAGATATGAAAAGAGGAATAACAAATATGTTTCTAAAGCTAAATTTGTCAAAAGACTTTTGATTTCTCTATCTTGCTCTTAATGGATATGGAAGCATATCAAGATGGATTTATTATTTGGCCTTATTTTGCACTAAGAGTGATTATGATGGTGTCTAGTTGATGACATAGGTTGGTTCAGATTGCAAATCATTGTCGACCAAGATTACAAGTCCTTTAGATAAATGAACTTTTGGAGTTAAATGTATTGAACAGAGCTTGGAAATTACTTTCCAATTATGGCCTAGTGCATAGCAAATGTTGGGTACTAAGCTATATTTTGGTACAAATTCTCGCCATAGATGATGGATTTATGAAAAAAAAAAAAAAACTATCTAAACTTTGAAGTTATGTTATGAGCCTATTTGTAGTTCAAGGAAAGATGAGAAACTCATGAGTTGTTTGTGGAGTTTGCTTATAATATGGTTGTTATTCAAATATAGAGGGATGATGTTGGTTAAAGCATGTATGTAGAGAGAGAAAACTCCATCTATTCTAATAAAGTGGTCAGAGAAAATCAATAAACCATGAACTTACTCAAATTAATTGTAACGAGGGCAACATTGACTAGCGAAAAGATGAAAATAAGAAAGAGTAAGTGTAGTGATTCGGCATGAAGTCAAAGAGAGACCATATGTCGATTTGAGTACGTAAATCACCTTTGACAAGGATGCTCATGATTTTGGATGAATATTATTTTATGTACTTCATATTTCTCTCACAATTTCAATTAAGTGTTGATAAAATGTCGAGGTTGTTATCAAATTAATTAGGGACAATTATGTCAATTGGGAATTGTCATAACAAACAATATTTGAGAAGCTTATAAGATCATAGATGATGGTATAAAGTTGAGTCAAGGTTCTACACGAGATATAGTTGTGATAGTTTTTGATGAGAAAGGAAAATGTGTTTTGCAATAAGATTATTTGTTAGTCAAGGTTTCATGGGAAAACAAATTATGCCCTAGAAAAATACTACACGCATGCTCAAAATCCTTAGTTATTAACTTCACTCGCAAGGCTGAATTTCGAGGACGAAATTCTTAAAGAGGGTAATATTTTGTAACACCCTCTTATGTCTTTAAGAACTCCAAAAAAAAAAAAAAAAGTGAAATGAAGATGCAACATGGAAAAATGAAGTTCAAATGCACTCCTTAATTGAATTTCGAGGACGAAATTCTCAAAAGGGAGTAATAATTTGTAAGACCCAATTTTGATATTCTAGTATTTGAGTATTTATGACATGTTGATTATTTGGTTTTGAAAATTTTGGATTAAGGATAGCTTGTAATAAAAGGAAAAGAAAAAGGATTGAAAAAGAATTGAAAATGTGGAACTTTGTTTAAAAAAAAAATAGATAAGGAAAAGGAATTATATGTATAATAAAATAGTGAAGTGGAAGGCAAGCTTCCATGGGAAGCTATTGGTTTTATAAAAAGAAAAGAAAAGAAAATAAAATAAAATAAATTGGTGTGGCTATATTAGAGCCAAACAAAAAGAAAGTAAAAATAAAAATAAAAAGAAAAGAAAAATAAAAAAAAGGAATAGGGGAGTGTTATGGAAAACAAGGAGAAAAGGAAATTAAAGAAAGAAATGAAGAGAAGGAGAAAGGAATAGAGAGAAGAGAATGAGAGAGGGATATGAGGTTAGTCATTGGAACAAAATTGAAGAGCTTATAGGTAAGGAATTCAACTTGATAGGCAATTTTTCTTAGAAAAACTTGGATTTATGAAAAATTAGTTGTTTAGTCATGAGTTTTCTTCTTTGATGTTCAATAATTCTCATGGATTTCTCTTTGTTGTTCAAGAAATGTTATGGATTTTATTGTGTGTATTCTTTTCTTGGGATTTGGCTCAAGTAAGAGAAAGAAAAAGAGATAAACAACCCAAATTTTAGTGGAAAGGAAAAAGATGACATGGAAGTGATGAAAAATAATGTTGAATAAACATGGAGTAAGCTATTTTGTTGGTTTTATATTTCAATGAAAAAAAAAAAAGAGAGAAAATATTCTTGAAATTGAAAGGAAATAAAATGGAAGTTAGTCATGTATGTACTCTTATGGGAGAAAGAAAATGAAGTGGAGAAGTTGAAAATGGGCATTAAATGAAATAAAATGGAAGATTTATGTTGTGGGTTTGAAAGGAAACAAAAATAGAGGATGAAAGGTGAAGAGGATGAAGATGAGTGAATAGTAGAGATAGAAAATAGAATAAAATAAATAAAGAAAATTTGAGAAATGTGATGTAGATGGTTAAATGTGAAAGAGAAGAGAGAAATAGTTTTGTTTTTTTTAATTGGAGAAAAGGACAAAATACTTCATGGATTTTGGAAAGAAAAGAATTAGAATTGATAAAATAGTTTTATTTGGGAAAGGACAATTAGTATCTTGGTGAATGTTGGGATGAGAAAGAATGCATAATTTGGAAAATTGGAAAAAGAGAAATAGATTGGAAATTAGTTAATTCGATTAAGATGAAATTCATGTTATTTCTCTTTTGGAATTAGTTTGTAAATTGGTGATTTGGTTATTGGAAAGTTCAGATTGGACAGAAATTGGACTAACATATGATTTGAAGAACCGACGTTGATATTTATGTGAGTGGTTTATTTTACGAATTGTTTTCATTATTTGATTATTATTATAGATTTTTAAGAATTCTATAATTATGTGTGAATTTAGAGAAATTGCAAAGAGATTTTTAGAGAATTGTTATGAATTTCCAAAAATGGTATTGAAATTCCAATATTTTATGCTTTTAGCATAAATTATTATTTGAGAAATATTTGAGATATTTTATGATTATTGAGATGTTTGAAGAGTTTAAATGTTTGTTGAGAAATGTATGAATTTCATGAGATGTAGTTTAAAAGAAAATATGACTTTGGAAATGTTTTATATTATTTGAGAGATTTGATGATTATTTGAGAAATTATAAATGTTTAATGTTATTTGAAAATCTCTCAAGTTTATGAGATGTTTAAAGAAAAAGCATGATTTTCAGAAAGAGTTTGAGAAGTTAAAAGGTTTATGCTGGAAGTGGTTTTCAAACCACTAGATCTTTGTACCCTTGGTGATTACCCGATATGCTATGAGAATGTGTTCCATAGTATGCTCGCATGCTCAGGTCGCAGGGGATGCAGGGGAATGCCGAGGCCATTAGGTGCCGAATCCGGATTCCAAATCCTGGACCTGAAGCATTACAGATATTAGAGTTTGCTCTACGTGCACGTATGACAGAGATTGCTGTGCGTATTGAGATTACTCTACGCCAGTATGACAGAGATTTGGGTACAGATTTGGTGATGAATTTCACTAGTTATGTTTATGCTTTCCAGAGCTGTAATTGCAGATTTTCGTATCTATGTTTTACGAACCTGTGCTTATATTTCAAGAGTTGTTGACTTAAGAGTTATTGTTACACATTTTTTTAACGTGTTGAAATGATCTCAAGCATAACCTACATTATTTGCACGTACAGAAATTTGATTTATGTTTATTATGAAAAGTGTGTTACTAAACATTATTTTTTTTATATGGAAGCACCACTCACTGGGCTTTTGAGCTCATTCTTTTGTTTTTAAAATTTTCCACCAGGTCGCTCTTGAGTTTCAATCAGAGTTAGCTAATCAGAATCTGCCACCAGTCTTATCAAGTCATTGCATATCATCTAGTGTAAGTAAAAGGAAATTTTTTTTACTGCGTTGTTCATAGGATTTCTTCAGATAAAGTTATATAATGTTTCAGAAGAGATAAAGATTTGGCAATAGATTCCATTGCACATTTGGGGTCTACTGCCATCACATCTCGTCCTAGGTTTGGTAGAGTTAATCTGGGGCGGGTTGTGACACCTTGTCTAGCCCTCTACTTAAGGAGAATTTTGCTTGTCGGAAGATCTTTGCTTGAGTACTAATTGATTTTCAAAACATAACTTGTATTGACTAATTAAGATGGGTAATAACATTTGTGACTATCCTTAGACAAGAAAAGAAAATCTATCTTACTACATGAGACTTTTTTATTGATCAATTGGAATCTAATTGACCCAATTAACATAAGTTGAGCAAAAATAAAACCAAACTAACTTTTTGTGAAGAAAATTTGGGGTCGACCTCAGCCTCTTTGAAGCACGTACATAAGTGCATTCCTTCAAGAAGCCATTTCGGATTAGAGCTTCAATGTCATCCTTCAGCTAGAAGCAGTCTCGGGTCATATGTCCATGATCTACATGGTAAAGGTAATATTTTTTGTCTATCCCTTTTATTTAATCTTGTTTTCATCTTTTCAAGTCGCTTTAATAAGTTTAGATAACATACCTCAATTAGAATTTGTTCAAGGGGAGCTGTTGTTGGAGTATACTTCTCGAACTTCCTAGATGGGTAGGTGAACCGATGTGGCTTCTAGTTATCCATCTTTTGTCTCCTGGTCTCCTGATGTAATGTTTCACTCAGTCTTTTTCGTTCATGTATTTGATCTGATCTACATTCAAGTTCATTAGTGACCTTTTTTGTACGAAGAAATTCTTCTGCGCTCATATACTTTTAAGCTCGAGTGACGAGCTCTACATATGATGCAGATTCTTTCTTTCCCAAACACCATATGAATCTTCGATCTTTACGTCCGTTGATTTAGCCATCAAAGCAGCTCCATTAGTGTATCCTTTGACTTTCAACGCCTCAAATGATAAAAATATGGAATCCAAATATGCTTTTGCCCCTTAGAAAAGAATTCTGACCTAAAATGCAATTACAATCTCTTTCGATTTTAATGGAAAAAATTTTAGAAGCCTAAGTGATTAAACCATATATCTATGACTAATACGAACTTAGTTTAATGAGAACACAACCCTTGGTCTTAGAGGTTTCGCCCTATGTCTAGGGTAAAAAACAAGTACTTATGTCTAACCCCCTTTTCTCTATTGCTTTGTATGAACACGTAATCTCGTTTAACCCTTTCAGTATTAAACTCGATCTCTGTATGTTCACCTAGATGATCAAGCTAGATTCACTATAAGAATGATAATCAATAAAATCAAACAATGCTATGGAATCGAGCAAAGTTACTTTTACATGTTAGGCCAAGTTTCCAATCCTTAGGGCATTCACATATCGGAATCCCAAGGATGGAATTAGCTTATGATGGAGAAAATGAATAAGAAAACATTAAAAGAAAGAGAACACATACTGATTTAAGAAGTAAAAAGAAAGAAAAACAAAAACTGGAAAATAAAGTAATGAACTTAAAAGAAATAATAACTTGAATGAAGAACTTTATTAAAATAATCTTGCTGTAAATGAAAGAACTAAATTAGAGACAAGAACTAGAAGTAAACTGAATGTGAAATAACCAAAGTTGAAGTGCTGGAAATTAAGACTAAACAGAAAACTAATGGCTCGTTTGATAACGTTCATGTTTCCTGTTTCTGTTTCTCATTTTTAAAGAAACAAACATGTTTGATAAACCATCATGTTTCTTATTTCTAAAATTTTTAGAAACGTTTCTAAAAAAATGGCAGATTTTGAGAAACTTCAAAAAGTAGTTTCTTAAATTCTGTTTCTATTTTTTTTTCAAGTTTCATGCATGTATTCCTATTTCTCTTTTTACCCATCTCTTCTTTCTCTCTCTTCTTTCTCTCTCTTCCATTCTATGTTTTTAATACTTTTTAATCTTTTTGTTTTTTTTCTTCTTTTTTATTTTTATTTTTTGATTTATTTCTTTCTATTCGTTCTCTCTCTTTCATCATAATCTTTTTTCTTTTAATAATTCATTATCTTTTTTTTTCTTTTTTTCTTTTTACTTTTCTCTTTTCGTTTATGTTTTTCTCTTTTCTTTTATTTTCTTTTTTTCTTTGACTTTACATTAACGAGCTTATAGTTATTATTTTCTATTTAATTCTCTATTATTTTTCGTGTTGGTATGATTTTATTTTTTTATTAAATAAATAAACTAATAATGTATTTCATGTTTACCATTGAATGTAAACAAATATATACATTCTCTCTCTTTTTCTGATTTTACTAGCGTGTATTATTGGCTAATGCATTGTTAAAGAAAGAATAAAAATAAAGTTTATTATTAAATTAAAGAAATGTGGGTATGTTCAATTGTCTGACCTTAGACAATTTACAAATTCATCTAATTGAACTAACTCTTGTAAGTCAAAATCATTCAAGGTGAATTGATTGAAGTGAGAAATAACATTGCAAATCAAATTTGAACAACATTTGAAGGATAAAATTTATTATTATTATTATTATTATTATTATTAATTAGGTATTGTGCCTTAATAAAATACTATAACCTCTTTCTAATTGTTTTATATTTATTTTAATGCATGTTATATGTTTTATTATAGTATATGTACTAAATTTTTTTATACCAAAAAACAAGAAACAAGAAACATAAATAGTTATCAAACATGTTTTTGTTTTTAGTTTTTAAGAAACATAAACAAGAAAGGAGAAACAGAAATAGGAAACAAGAAACGAGAAACGAGAATGTTATCAAACGAGGCCTAAGTTGCTGGAATTTAAACTAAAACAGAAAAACAGAAATTGCTATTACAATAGAAAAGTCGAACTTCAAGGAGAGAATTATCACCTCTTCAATCAATCTAAACTCAACCTCTTTCAAGAAGAGTAAGATCTTCACAACCCTAGACCTTCGACATGGTTGGATTGAAGTTTGGGTGGCATTTCTTCTCCTTTTAGTCGAGAAAACAGAAAAATAATGGTCTTCAATCAAGTGTGGCCGATCGTGGACTCATTTTTCATGGCTTGAATCTTCATATTTATAGCCTCCAAATGCTAGGGTTTGCTCATTGGATGTTAAGGCAAGAATTGAATCTTTATGAGCTTGATTAGTGGGGAATATCTTCAAATATTAGCATAAAATCGAGCTTTCAGATTTTCTCCTTTATTCTCAAAATTTTGTCTCCCAAGTGAAATTGTAGTTGCAATTCTGGCAGTTTTCACTTTTCTGCATAAAAACATCAAAACTCATTAACAATCAACTATTTTCCTCTTATTTCCTATTTCTTAGCTCAAAACAAGCCCTTAACTAATTTTAGCTATTTTCTCATTAATTTGCTATATTTATTAGACATAAAAACATACATTTGTGCAAATAGCTTAAGTAAAAAGGGCTATAAATATGTAAAATATTAGCATTATCACCTAGGTGTAAAGCTAGCTGATCGGTCGCTACACGCAAGTGCACGTGATCGAAGTAATAAGAAACTAGAAGTACTTCAGAGTATCGTACCCAAGGGAACGAGTTTTAATAAAAAGTATTAAAATAGCACACAATCGTTGACAAATTGCAACTAAAAGTAATCGTGGGTGTAAATGATTTGTGAGGTGTTTTGACTAAAAGAAAAATTGTTTGAAAAATAAATGGAAATGAAAAAGGGATTCAAGATGCTAATGCCCCTTTGGAAAGAAATGCAACAAGAAGGCAATTGCAATCGTAGCTAACTCAAGAACTAAGTAAACCGAACTCAACTCCTATTCGACCTCCTATGAATTATCTTTAAGAGGCTAAGTGATTAAACTTATATTTCTATGACTAATCTAACTTAGATATATCAGCGCACAACTCTAGTGGTTTTGGAGTCTCGCCCTATGTCTAGGGTCAATGTTTCATAACTTATGTCTAATCATTTTCCCTCCATTGCTTTTGCGACATCCGTTTCCCTTAACCCTCACGGTATTAAGCTATAGCTTAACAAGCAACACTAGATGGCCAACTAGGGTTTACCCAACATTGAACTCATCAAAAGCAAACAATAGTTCAAGTGTTAACTAGATTGTTTTTACTATCCAGCTTTACATCTTCCCTTTAGGGCATTCACAAACTTGAATCCCAAAGAAAATTTAGCTCTTCATAATGAAATTAACAAAAAACAGTAAGCTTGAATTGATAAAATTCATTGGTACAACAAATAAAGACGTTCAACAACTCGTAAATTCAACTCAATGTCAAAAACTCAATTACCAAAGTATTGTTGTATTCATTCAGTAAGGAAATTCTTAGAAACTTATATAAAAAAAATTGAAATACAGTAGCTTCCAAAGTTAAATAACAGAGAATAAAACTTTCAGAAATTGCAAAGAACAACCCAGACCCCAGTAGCTAACTTTAAAGCAAATAACAGAAACAAAAATACAATGCTTGTAGATATCAAATAAGAACTCAACTACCCGAAAAACTCATTACTCTCGACTCAATCGAACAAGGAATTTGTTCATAACCACCCCAACTCTTGTTAAGATGGGATTGAGAAAGAGATTCGGGACTTAAAGGAAGAAGAACAACAAGATAATGAAAAACAGAAACTGTAGTACTTAAAAACCTAAAAAATAAAAACAGACTTCTTCTTCAAATATCGAGCTCTCCCTTACGATCTTCTTCTCCAAAATATATAGGGACTTCATGCTAGGATTTCCCTCTTGGTTGATGGACAATTATAGTTCATAATCTAGCTGAAATCGTGGGTATAGTCTCGCTCAAAATCCAGAAATTTGTGTTTTTCCTTAATTTCCAAATCTGTCAAAACTGCAATTGCATAGCAATTGCAATGCTGTTGCATTCCATAAAAATCCTGCATCAAAACATTAAGTAAATGTGAATTTTTTTCTTCTTTTGTTTTCTTTTTTCAACTTACTTAATTTAAAGGTCTTCCAACAATAATGTGATTAAATTCAACAACTTTTCTATTTTTCATTAAATAATATGAATAAAAATCACAAGTATAACTAAGTTTAAAGGCCAAATAATCCTCATGAATGAGAATTATCATAGGCCCAGAACATCTTTTCATGCTCTTTGGGAGTGATGTTTCTCGAAAAAATAGTGGAAGAACTCTTCCTTTTATCAAATGAATTGGCCACGAAATCTCAATCACATTACAGATTTGGTGCTTTGGTTTAAAGAGGTTCTTAAAAAGGAAGATTTGAGGAGTTTATGGTGATGCGTTGGGGTGTTTGGAATGCAAGGAATAAAGTTGTTATGTAGGGGAGAAAGGAGGAAGTCTCGGCTCCTAGGAGTTGGGAGTTATGCCTTTCTTACATACAACAGTTTCATGAGTATAATAAGACTTTTAGAACGGAACAGATGCCTCATTCACACACAAGAAATTAGAAGTGGAAGCCACCAATTTTTCCTATTATAAGCTCAATACTGACGCTGCAATTAGGAAATATGAAAATAAAAGTGGCTATATTGTTGTTATTCGAAATGACTTGGAGGAAGCGATGGTTACCTTAGCAAAACCTATCCCTTGGATCACGGAGGTCAACATGGTAAAAGCAATCGTTGTGAGAGATGGGCTTTGTTTGGCTTTGGAGATGGGGTTTGCTGCGTGGAGGTAGAAATTTATTCTGCTAGAATCATCCTTCTTCTTCAACAAAAAAAACCCCAAATCAATCGGAGCTAGGATACATCATGTAGGAGATTATTTTGCTTTCTAATCTTTTGTCCTTTTGTTCTTTCAATTGGTGTGATCAGAGAGTGAATCATCTTGTGCATGCAATTGTGAAGAAGGCGGTGCTGCTCAGCAAGGAAGAAAGTTGGATGGAAGACGTTCCTGAGGATTTGAGGACTGCTAACCTTCAGGATTTAGCTGAAGTGGGTCCACTGTCTCTTAGAAGTGGACCGAATTTAATGTAATCTCTATTTTGTTGAACTCTAAAAAAAAAAAAAAAAAAAAGGTGGTTTTTGCACTTTTCCCCTAAAGTCATATATTTTTTCAATTCTATATACTGTCATGTGATTTGCTCCAATGACAGATTTATAAAAATAATAATAATAATAATAATAATTTTTTTAAAAAAACTCCAATTAATTTACATTCAAGAGAGCTGATCCACACATGTCATTTGGTTAAAAGATAATTGTTTGTTAAAATTTATTTTATTTTTAGTTTTTCTGGTTTAGATTCTTCAATTACCCAAATGTCACCTTACTAATGAACCACATGTCTTTTTTCGCATATTTTACTCATTTAAGTAATTTTTTCCCTTTAAGCAATCAATATAGACTTCTTAAAATAGTTTTTTTTTAATAGTATCCCATTTAATTGGGTTTAAGACCGTTTATTATTTTTTTTTTTAAAAAAAACTTTCAAACATTTGTTTTGGGTTATGTTGGGCTTGTTTGGTATGTTTTAGGTTTTCAAATTCACTTAATCCAATATGAATATACTTTTGATAGATTTGTTTTTGAAAACTGTTTTTGAATTTTGTGATCTAAAGTAGTAAAATTTTTTAAAACAATATTTTTATGTTTTCAGTGTATCCAAATTTTGAATTAAAAATTTTAAAATGTAGAATTACATCTAAAAAGGTAAAAACTTTGATAAATATAGTATAAAATAAAATCATTTCATTTTTGTTAAATTAAAATATGTATAATATAATATATTATAAATTATATGATATTGTAAAATAATAACTATACAAAATTTATGACTTAAAACATGTTCATAAATTAATTAAAAATAGTTGAGATTCAACCTAATATATAGTCGATAACTATAACTATTTTAATGGTTTATAAATATATTATCAAACATATTTTGAATTATTGCTAAATTAGGGTCTAGTTTCTAAATCTGCTACCAAACACAAATAAGTTCGAAAATACTAAAAATATGAAATACAATCCTAATTTTTATTGAATACCTTGTTTTCAAATTTTTGTTTTTAGATCACCAACCAAAAGTACCCTTATTTTTTATAAATTTATTTTGGTCTTTAGACAATGCAGAGAAAGAGAAAAAGGGAAGAAAGAAAAGCATGCTACTTTAGTTATTTTTCATTAATTTTTTGATAAATTATTTTATAGAAACTTAAGATAGGCACATATTTTGTTCATTTATTTGATCAATAAATATTTTTATAGTCAAGTATTTGAAGTTACATGTAGTAATGAAGTAATAGTCGGATATCATATTTCCAAATAAATTTAGGTTTCATTAAATAATTAGTTAAAAAAGCAAAGGTAAAGACTAAAATAATTTGTTATGCAACGTTAAATGACGAAAAGATAACATTTCAAAAGTTGATGAACTAAAATAGCATTTTTCTTTGAGTTATAAAATAGGATATTTAAATATATATAAAAAAAAACAAAAACAAAAGTTGGGAGATCAAGTTAGATTTAAATTCATTTAATTATTTGAAGATTATTATATAGTTTAAAAATTGCAAGACAGATATCCATCATTAACTTTTCTAGTTCTTTCAAATGAAAATTATAATAATAAGTTCATGTCAAGTTAAAAAGAGAAGAATTTTGAACATTTTTGTTTTAATATATATTTGGGAAATGAAATAAAATTTTCAATTTTGTAAAAGATTGGTGCAATATGTTATTATTCTTTTAAGTAAATATGATTAAAGCCACTTATTTCTTTAACATCTATAAACAATTAATTAGTGTCTTAAAAGGGTCACATGAATGAAATAACATTACTTGATGATAAGGCTGTTTTTTTTTAATTTTTATTTTTTAAATAAGTTTAAGAAATTAAAAAAAAACACAATTTAGTATTATAACTAATTTAATTGAAAGTAATGAATATTTATTGAATTGTTTTTAATATAGTGCTAAATAATGTCCTGATAATTATTACATAGTATTTAATAAAATATTTCATCACAAACAATAAAATACCATACTACCTATATTTTTTTATAATAAAGTACACGAATTATTAAATGTATTGCTCAGATGTTCAAATTGGCATATTCCTTCGACTAAGTGATGGTATAAAATTAACATAAATTGTAAGAATCAAAGTGAGCATAACTCAATGGTAATCGACTAAGAGGTTAGAGGTTCGAATCACCCCCCTCCAAATGTTGTTTAACTTAAAAAAAAAATTATAAGAACATTAAATGTGGAAGGGACCGTGTATAATGCATGTACTTAAAGCATATTAGTCTATCACTCAGTCTTGAGAGAACGAACTTGATTTAATGGTTAAGTTACAAGCATGAGTACACCGATCTACTATTTCAATAAATTGAATTGAAATCGACTAGTATCACGCTAGAAATTTGATAGCACATATTATGTGCTATTTCTAGGGCTTATTTATTGTTAGTTTTGCTGGAATTGAGCAAATGGAGCAAACAAGAGCTTTTAATGAATTTATCGAGCAAATTACGAACAATTGAGCGAAAATAGAAGAAAGCAACAAGAAAAGGAAGAATAAAAATAAAGCTCAAGCCCGACGGGGCAGTGTCGAAGCTTTGCAAAGAAGCATCACGATGTTGTCTTGCTCAAGCCCAATAAACAACCCGAGTGGCGTTGAGAAACTATATAAAAACGTCTCAACATTACAATTATGAAGACGCAAAACTACAAAGTGGAAGAAAAGGTGCACGCGAAGCCCTTTTGATTTTCGTCTATAGAGTCAAGACACTATGGATAACATCTCGATACTACAATATATTTCCTTTTTTTTTATTCTATGTGCTAGGGAAAAATGTTGAGACGCTGACCTAACGTCTCAATGCTACACCGATACTCTTTTAAATACCCACTTTCTGCATGCCATTTTGGAGGAATGCTTAGGGGATTTTGACCTACAACAAAGTTACGATTCTGGAGAGCTTTGAAGACGACTTTGGAGCCTAGAAGAAGAATTTTTGAAGCTTGAGATCATGAAGATAGTGCTGAGGACGGGATATCACTATGACTGACTTGATTTGTCTTCTTACCTTTATTTTTGTATCTTTGTCGTGAATTTTAGAATAAGATTTTGTTGTTACTTTGTGAACATGAGTAGCTAGACCCTTTATTCTTAGGTATTGATGTAGCTTTGGATTTTTATGATTTAATTAGTTGAATGTACGTTATTGCTTAATTCCATTAATGTATTTATTTGCTTAATGTTTTTGATCTACTGGCCATAATTATTTTTGTATTTGAATCTTAGGCTCAAGAGAGGGGATTTAAATTAGAACTTAAATGCAGGACCATAGTAGTTTTAAAATTGGGAGATTTAGGATCATTTTAGAAGTTGTTAAAAGGATTAGACTTAAGGTCTTGCATATTAATGAATCTAGATAGGAATATTGGATTCTTAATATACTTGAGAATTAATTGTGCACGGGAAAGACACTTATGACCTTAGAATTCTTGTCTTAATGTTACATGTTTGTTATTTGCACTTAGTTTAATTAAATCATATGGGCATGTTTGGGAGTGATTTTGAAATGGTTATAATCACTTTTGTTATATTGAAAATCACTCCAAAACATGCATTTAATCATTCAAAAATATTTTGAACTCAAAAAAAAAAAAATCATTCAAAATCATTTTAATATTTGGTTTTACACTTTTAAATGTGATTTACATACCATCAAAATTGATCTTGAATGATTGTTTCAAAGTGATTTAGAATATGACAAAAGTTATTTTAATCATTTCAAAATCACTCACAAACATGCCCAATCCAATTAGTGAAATCATTTCCCTAAGACACATTTTCCATTGATTTTCTTCAAATTTATTTCAATTTCATCATGTTGTTTTCTTTTCTCTAAATAAAATTAAATGTTTGTATCATGTAATGCCCGAGTTTAGGAGGGGTACATGAATGAACCGTGACCACATCTGAATGAGAGGGGTCCTGAGGATATGAAAGTATGGTTAGGAAAAACTTAAAAGAATTGATAGTTACTACCTATGCCAACAAGGTGCACCTTCCTTTTCGGTGGCTTAATCATATGAACTCCAAAGTTAAGCGTGCTTGGCTTGGAGCAATCCTATGTTGGGTGACCTCCTAGGAATTTTTTCTAGGAAGCATGTGAGTGAGGACAAAGCATGCTGAAAGGACCCGTGTTGGTTTGTGGGGACAGTCTTCACTCTTAGAAGCAACTCAAGACAAGTAAGGTGACGTGGCCAGGTCGCAGGGGATGTAGGGGAATGCCGGGACCATCAAGTGTCGAATTCGGATGCCAAATCCTGGTCCGAATCTTGGGCCTGGGGCGTTATAGTATTTGTGATATTTAAGTGAATTGAAAATCTATTCTAGAGGACGACATTCATAATTACTTACACTATATTAAAACTTGATCCGTGTAAACGTCTTTGTGTTAACTCTTGAAAATAGAGGAAAGAAATTGAGATATGAAAAATGGAAGTGGAAGTTCGAAAATAGTGTGAAAATAGTTGAAAGAAACCTATTTATAAGTGAGTGACCCTTGTATTTGGTAATGTCAAATTTCTTCCTCCATTAAAAACCATAATTGGCTGTTTTTTTAAAAAAAAAAAAAATAAAAATAGTTAAAATTACAAAAAACTTCCAATAAATTTTGCCATTTTTTGAAAAGTGCCCCTAATATATGAAGGTTGGAATTATCTTTACATTTCCATCCTAGTCCAAAACTTTTTTGTTTTGTTTCTATTTTAGCCAACATATTTTCCATGTCTGTCTATATTGATCATTGTTGTTCAATTATTTAATTTTCACTGAGAAGGTAACATTGTTTTATCTCAAAATTCTAACATGCCACTTTGTTGATAAAATTTGCATTTGTGACAAATATCTTATGCTTGGAGCTATTTTGAGATGCCATTTCTATTTTTCTTTCAAATATGAACTAAGATTAATGGTTAGATAACTCATAAAAGTCAATATTAGATTAAATTATAAATTTAATTCTTGAACTTTGAACATCCCAGGCTATAAAAGTTAGTTCCTAAATTTTAGATTAGAAATTAATATCATTGACGCAATGTTTACATGACATGTACATTATCTATCCAATTATTTGCTCACGTTAGGTAAACTCAGCTCAACTCAACTAAATTTAAATTTATCCAATAGGAAAAATTGTACTCTCTGGATTAAAATAAAAAGTTCAAGGACGAAACATATTAATTTGGTCAAATTAAAAATTTAGTGCTTGGACTTTAATAGTTATGTCTATTTTGTCACTAAACTTTAATTATTATATCTATCTAGTCCTTAAATTTTAAAGAGTCCTAATTACATCCCTACCCTAAACTTGATTTTTGAATTTATGAATCAAATCATCACAAATTAGTTCAACATACCAACATGCAACGTCACTATTCAATTAACAATAACAACGACATAAATTTATGAAAATCTAAATCGAAAGTTTTAAGAACATAATTAAAAATTTTAAAAATTTACGAACTAAATATACTCTTTTCAAAATTTAGTTGCTAAATTTATAATTTAACTTAAATACTATAAAACCAAAATTATTCTCGTTTTAACATAATCCAGTAGATAAGATAGTCATTACCATCTATACAATCAAAGTTTGATTGTCGACCCAATATTTTTTTAATTCAACAACACACCGTGACGGGATTCAAACTTCTGATATTTTGGTTGAGAATGTATACTTTAACCTGTTGAGCTAGGCTCAGGTTGACCCCTAAAGCTTTCATCAAACTAAACAAATCGATTTTTTCTTTTGAGTTCAACAACATGTGAGGGTGAGTATTCAAATCTCTAACATCTTGGTTGAAGATATATGCCTTAATTAATTGAGTTGTGTTCAGATTAAAAAAAAAAAAAAATTCAAAAAGTTATATTCAACTCATTTTGTAAAGAAAAAAAAAAGGGTATTAACCCTATTTTACCCCTCTCTCACTTGCGTGTGCCCTCCAATCACCCAAAAATATAAAAAAAGAAAAAAGAAAAAAGAAAAATGAGAGAGAAAGAGAGAGAAATAAAGACTAGTACACTAGGAAGAAGGGAGTTTGAGGCATTCTCAAATCGTCCCTCTTTTTTTCTTCAGAATAGTTGGGGGAACTCAGGGACAGAGATACACCCAAAGAGAAACAAAGAAGGAAACACAGTAGAACCAGAGAAGAGAAGAAACCCCCAATTTTTACTCACTTAATAGACTCAAATCTCTACACAGAAGAAGAGAAAGAGAAAGGAGAGAATCTAGAGCTAGAAACTGCTTTTTTTCTTCGAAATTTTGAATAGTTTTTTTTCTTCTTCCCTTTTTTCCATTTCCTATGCCTTCTGTTTCTGGTTAATCTCTGTTTGAGCGAGATAGGAGAGAGATCTTGTCCTTCTACATTGCCCACTCTGTAGCGGACAAGGTAATCTCATTACCCAATTTCCGAATCACTTTCTTTCATCGACCCACTTGATTTTCCCCTTGAAATTTCTTCGTTATCGGGCTGAATCGAGCTGCTTTTACCCTTTTCATCGATACCCTATAATTGCATAGGTATTCTTTTTCAGGGGTTTTGATTCTTTCTATATATTTCTTTGTTTTTGAAAAAGATTTCTTCGGATTCTCGTTTCTTTCTTTTTGTTTTGAGGAATGAAAATTTAGGGTTTTGGTACTGCCTATGTGCTCATGTATTCGGTGGATTTTCTAGGGTTTCGACGGATCGTAACTGGGTGGCTCTCCAATTTACCGGTTTTGCACTAATTAGGGTTTGATACCGACTATGGATTGAAAGTATGATTCTCTAGAATGGGCTGGAGCTCCGATCTTTCGTGGGATTCTGGTTTTAGTCTGTACTTTGCCGGGGCTGCGATTCTGAAACTGTAACGTACCACTAGAATGAACTGAACTTTGCTGGTCTGATCATGGAAGAGGATTGCACATTATAGACTTGTTTTTGGCAGTGATCAGTCTCAACCCAATCAATTTCTTGGATTACAAGGGATTTTCGATACTGTTTCAGGTCTTTCATCTCTAATTAGGGAGTTCTGTTGGTTTAAAGAGGAGCTAATAATTCGCCCAGGAGGAAAATCAAGAGACCATTGCGTTGAATCATTGACATTTTTCACGAGCGGATCGGGAGAGCTAATTTGTGCTAAATTTCTTGCTTCGGAGTTCTGTTTATCTGCGTTTCAGTTGATTTTGTCCTTTCATATTTAGGTTTTCTCTGATATTCGGGAACTGGGTTAGAATTCATTTAGTCCAGTGGCAGAGTTGGCTCTTATCAGTTTTGAGAATTTTGGAAATATCTCTTGGCCTGTGCTTATTATCCCTGTACTCGTGTTTACAAGTGGGAAGAGTTCTCTGAGGTTTGGGAATTGCATCTGTGGGATTGACTAAGAAGCACATGGAGGAATATTGAAGCTGGAAATGAATGCGAGGACATGGTGCATGGACAGCAGCTTAGTTTCTTGTTCGTTCCCTTTTCGGAACAGTGCTTCTGGAAAGTAGTTATAACATTTTCGCCTGTGGAAAGAGCTCTTGTTTTTTATCTAGGTACTCTGTGCAATGTCGCGCTGCTTTCCATTTCCGCCACCAGGATATGAAAAGAAGTCTAGGGCAGAGGATGCGGACCTACTAAAAAAGGTTTATAACTTGCCTTGTCTTCTATACATATAATACTCTAGTGAGATATTTGGTGGAGAAGAATTATTTATTGGGCCCTTTTGATTCCACATGGTGCATCCTACTATAACTCCATTTTGGGAGGTTCATTAGACATGATTTCACAATCATCATCAAGGCTTAAATGACTGGACTTGTTTGGCGTTTAGATGAATCAAATTGTCCTTCTATTTTCCTTAAGCATTACTGGTTTTATAAACTGTTAGATTCAGTGCCGTTTCTTAAAAGTTGAATATTATTCTGCATGACAATTCCAAGTGTCCCAAGTAAAATGAACAATTAATATGTTGTCAGATTAAAAGCATGGATGTTACTGGATCTTGAGATAATTGTGTATGCCATTGCCTGCTTTTGATAGATCCTAGCTCATTAGATGATTTATGGGTAGGCTCTCTGCCAGTTATTTTCCCCTTTATATTTTGTTTTGTTTGTTTGTATCTGTTATTTGTTTGGGGTGTCCCTGTGTGTCTTGAGAACCTAAAAAATACTTCTGCCACATTCATGTGTTTCTTTGGATAAATGGTAGCTGTAGATGGCAATATATGCTTCTCACTTTGTTTAGTATTACAATGATGAAAGTGTTTGCTGATATTGTTGAACGGTTGACCATGTATTTGAAAATGTTATCTTGTTTTTGGTCATCTGTTTGATATATCCTTTTGTTGGCTTGGTGGATGTTTCTGACTTTTTTCTGAAAGATATTTTGGAAGAAGTGCTTCTACTTTTACATATCTTTATACATGTTACTTGTCATTTGACATTTTTCAAGTATTTCAAGCGTGGGGTGCGACCAGATCTTTCAGCTTTGTGTCATCGCACTGGATGGCTCATCATATCAGTGGTCCAAAAATTTCCCAAGAGTTTTTCTTGATGTTTTTTGTTGGGGAGCTGTTCAAATGGGAGAGTTTTCTTTTCGATCTCTTTCAGCATAAGCTTAGGACACAAGAATTCTTCCGTGTCTTCTATGGGGAAACTTCTCCTACGAAGAGCCTTCTAACTCTTTTAATTTCTTCAGAAGGAATCTTAATGATAGAAAATATTTTGATTCGATTTCTCGTCAGCCTAATTTTATCGGGTTTCTTATAATTTTGATTTGTTGATCTTTTGGATTCTTTGGGGATTTTCACTTGTTAATCTCCCTTCCAGATATTTAGCTTACATTTTCCATCTTGTCTTGAGGATTTCCCTTTTGTTAACTACATTGTAAGGAAAAAGTCCCAGTAGGCTTGTTTGGTTGGTGACTTGGGAGAAGACTGATTCCATTTTTGACATGCACATTCAAATGACAACCCTAAGGGCCCTCATGTGAAGCTAAGACGGGAAAAGAAATACTGTATAACCAAAGCACTAGTTTTAAATGGGAATCCTAAGGTCCTCAAAGCTTTCTATTGGAAGTTACAAATGAAGCTTATACATAGAATATTGTATGGAATATAGAATATCATGCACAACTCCTTAATTGAAAATCTGAATATTTGAATTGTGATGAGCTAGATGGCTTGTTGTGTGAAAAGAGAAGGATAAATAACTGTGAGATGAATTGAGAACTTGAGAGAGACACGAGCATGAAAGGAGTAGTAAAAAATGAAAGCATGGGCAGAGCATGGGAGGTGAATGAGATAAAGTTGGGCCTTGCTCTTGGAGAAGCTATCGAGATGATGAGGTGAGGATGATGGCTGGTTTCTATATTTTTATCAACCCTTAAAACTGATTTTTGTTTGGGGTAGAGTAGGAGGTAACTGCCAACGGTTAATTCTTCTGCCTTCTCAAACAAAGCTTAAATTTGACTGATTCATAGACCCAAATTCTAATCTGTAAATCCACGCTAAAATTGTCTTGGCCGTTACCCATTTTTCTTGTATTTGTGCCTGCATATCTTCACGTGTTGGAGTCTTGTTTGTGATCCTAAACCTTGTCTTGAGGTGTCAAACTCGTGTTAGGGCTGTGTTGATGTTGAGGACAAGTGACACCTACACTCCGGCAATATGATCAGTGCTTCAAAGAAAATATCTTTTGATTATTGGGATTGTGATCAGTTTGGGTGTTTTTGGTGACAGACATGTCTTTGATGAGGAACATCGAGAGGCTCTAGATCACATGGAAGTTGTCATACATATTCTTCTTGTTTTGATTTTTAACGGTTGGATGAATGTGCGAGAACAGAGGTGTTTGTTAGGTCTGTGTGGTTGTCTTTGCTTTGCTTGCTGCTTTTGTTTGAATCTCTTATCCAGTCCTTTAGTTTGATCTTCCCTCTTACAAAATCTTTCTTGAACTTCCAGTCTTTTTGTTGCAACCTTATATTACAATAGTGTCAGATTCTTAATTTGTTGTTTGAAAAATGAGGGATTACAAGTGTAACTATCTAATCCCTCCACAAAATGGTATTTCAGAAGCACGGTGATTGAATATCAGATGCATTGAGTTTCTACGGTGATTTTAGTAGGAATAAGATATGTTCTTGCATGGATTCTGTTCTTTAATGTTGTTGACTGCAAATTTTCAAAGAATTCCTTCCTGGTGTCATTGATTAAATTAGCCATATTTGAATAATTAGAGTATGTTTTAACGAGAACTGTTTGCAATGATCTTTTTTTTTTTAGTTTTTTCTAGAACAGAATGTTTTCTTCTCGTATTTCTTCTTTTCTAAACACCGAGAGAAGCTAAATTTTTGGATGAACTGATTGCTGTGCATATATTTTACAAACTGATGGCAGTACCGATTGCATATTGTTTTGCTTTCTTATCTCTCATGTTTTGTGGAGATACATAGGCATACTGGGATTGTCTTTGGAGCTTTGGGTGGTAGGAAGGAACTGGTGCTTGGGGATGTGCATATTAGTTAGCCGCAATACAGAAAATGAAAGTTATGTGAAGTTTTACTTTCTTCAGCCTTATATTGCTACGGGCGGCTGTTTTTTTTTTTTTTTAAATTATTTTTATTTATTTATTCTGGATTGAGAAAAACAATAGGATCTTTGGGTGGGGAGAGATCGTGGGAGGAGGTTTGGTCCTTAGCTAGATTTAATGCTTCTGTTTGGGTGTATGTGTCTAATAACTTTTGTAATTATTCATTAAGTCTTATTTTTTTGGATTGAAACCTCTTTCTAGGTCGCTATACTTGTACTTGTTTGGCTCTTTTTGGGCTGTTGTTTGTAGGCCCCGTCTCTCTTTTTTTTTTTCCCCTTTGTTGGGAAGCTTGGTTTTTCGATTTAAAAAAATGAAGTTCTACTTTCTAATTCAGAGTTCATATTTGATTTGCTCCGTTTAGAATACACATTTTTGAGAACTGCAAATGTTTTACTGGATTTTGTGGGTTGGTTTATGAGATTTCCTTCAAACTCTTATTCGTAGACAATTTTGGAGAAGGCACCTTTGTGGATGCCAGACTGTATAAACTTGAGATTTAGGGAGACTTCACCTTCAAATCAAATTTAATTTTTGTTCTTTTATATCTTGGTTGATTGCAATTCCTTCTCCTATTCTTGTACTATTTAGAGGAACAGGATCCTTGGGGGGTTGACAGTTTTCTTTTATCCTTGTCAAGTGCCAACTTAATGAATTAGACAAGGTCCAAAGAAGTCACCCTTCGATTTTCTTTTTCCCTTAATGGTAGTCTTTGTTAGAGTGATGCAGAAAATCAAGACGTTTTGTCCCTTAGTTGTCAAGTCCACCGTTTGGTAGTCTTACTTGAAATTTTTTGTTCAATGGTGCACCCATGTTGCATCCAGAGCAAGAACGCTGTGAAAGAATAGATATAGATATGGCTTTGGCAGATTTTGTACATAATCAGTGCTAATTAGGACGCATGGCTATGTTTGGGTATCTTTTTGAGTACAGAGATCCACCGTAATTAGACTGCTTTGAGAGTCGAAATGAAGAACTTAATTTTGTTTGGATCTCTTCTTTTCTGTGTCACTATAGCGTGGGCTTTATCCAAAGCATCAACTAAAGTGTAAAGATGCCTAAACACAGAGGCTTACAAATAGAAGAATAAGACTCCTTCAGAGGCCATCTTCTCATGTCAAGCTACTGAGGCAGTCAAATTTTATTAATAATATTGGAAAGAGCAGCCCATTCTTAAATCTTTTAAGTCTGAAATGTAGGTCTGATTTAAAAATAAGATCCACATCCCTTCCGCATTCTGGGCAGCAACTATGATGAAGAGATTTGTAAGCTCATAGAGTGTAGGAGTACTTAAAAAATGGCTGGTTCATCTATCATAACATCTTTCCAAGACTCGTATCATTTTTCAGTATGCTTGATGCATTTGGGCATATAATTTGAAGGGCTTTTAGCATTTCTCCAGCAAGCTGACATAGAATTCCATCTTATTTGCTCAAGATCATATTGCTAACAATAATCCCGTGTTAGAATGTTTCCATTTCATTGACAAATCTCTATCCTCATTTTGATCCTTTTTCCCAAGCTTCCCAAGACTAAGACCCCATTTATCAGTAGACGTCAATACCTCGCCATAGTTCCATATTTGGTGGAGACCTCACAAGTTTACATGATTTTGTTTTGCACTTCTTGCCTTATAAGCGTCAATCTGAAACATTCAACTTACAATGAGCTCCATGCTTGGTTTAATGTAAATGCTTGAACTGGAGTTGGTATTGAATAAAATTTTTAGGCCTTCGTGAGATTCAATGAATTTATTTGAAGCGACACAGGTGCTTGTGAAATTGTAAGAGATGATTTAGTGTAGCACAAACGTCTAGTTCTCTCTTGTGCAGTAGTTTATAACTACTTCTCTGATGATGTGGTGCGTTAACTTTTTTGTTCTTTTTGAAAATTTATTGTAGCACCTTTTCCTTTAAATTAGGCGTGCATAATAGTTTCTTTTTATCTTGTTTCAATTTCAATTTATAACAATGGTAGCTGAGTATCATCATTTCATAGGTTTTCAACCTAGCAATTAGAAATTGAGAAAAGACTTGGTTTTTCCCTTATTTTGAAATGATATTGCTCTAATATTCATATTTTTCTTTCTGATTGGCAGGAGAAGAGCAAAGAGAAAAAGCATAAAAAGGAGAAGAAAGAGAAGGAGAAGAGAGAGGGTAAAGAAAAAAGAGATAAGGATAAAAGTGATGAGAAACGCAGGGAGAAGAAAGACAAAAAGAAAGACAGGGACAAAAAGAAGGATAGGGATAAGGAGAAGGAGAAAGTACATGCCTCGGAGGAGAGTAGACCTTTGGGGAAAATCGGGAGTCAAAATGGAGAGGAAGTTGTTAGAGTCAGACATAACAGTGTCCAAGAGGAGAAGCATGCTGGGCAATTTGATTCTTACGTTGGAAATAAGATTGGTCAGAATACTTTTCTTTCTAAGGAGACAAAGAACTCAAAATTGGTGCCGGAGGTGGGGAGGAAAATTGAGGACAGTGGAACTGCAAAGGTCGAGAAGTTTGCTGTTGCACAACCAAAAAGGGATGATGGAATGGCCACACAGGTGGCTAGGAGTTCTGAGACCTTGTTTGAAGGTGGTAAGGAACAGAACAAGAACAAGAAAATTGATGAAAGAAAATACAATGGTCAAGGAATTAGACATGAGGAAAGATTCAGTGGAAATTCTGTGGTCCCAAGTTTCACTGCGACTGCAACTGCAACTGTTGAATCTGGAGTTGCAGGAATGTTTAAACCATTGGAGAAAAGTGTCGAGAGAAGGAAAGAAACAAATGATAAAATCAGACAGAAAGAAGGTGAAGAAAAACGAGGGAGCAAACACAAGGATAAAGATAAAGAGAAAAAAGGACGATCGAATGATAAAGAGAGCGATAAAGAGAAGAAAAAAGAAAAGAAAGCGAAGGAGAAGGAGAAGGAGAAGGTGGAAGAGAAGAGTGCCATGGTAGATAAAACAAAAGAGATCAATAAGGATAACCTCTTAGGTAGACATTCTACAAATACAAATACATCACAACTTCCTGACAGCAATATAGGTGCTGCAGTTGAGGAAAATCTAATTAAGAAACGGAAGGATTTTGAGCCTAATGGAGTCTTGCATGGTGAGTTAATTTGTATAAATGAACCACGTAATTATTTGGCTATGGATCTATTAATTGAAATTGGTTATAGTTTATACTGGTAACTTTTTTACCTCTCAAAATAGTTTTCTTAATTTTCTTTCAGCAATTGACAACAGATCCAGTAAGTTGTTGAGGCCCACTTCTCATCCATTGAGGGAAAATGGTAGAATACTCGAACCGTGCTTGACTTCCACCTTGCCTCCTTCAGAGAGACAGGCTATGGCAAATGACCTTGTTTTCGTTACTAAAGAACGCAAGATTAATGGCATTATTGAAGCTCACCACCCGCCTGCCTCTTTGAAACACAAGTCTGGCGGACCGGACGATCATCCTCAACCTACTGCAATACATAAAAAATCACCCCATCCAGATTCCAAGTACTTGAGCGTGGTATATTCGGTACCCAAAATGGAGGAATTGTCAGATTCTGATAACCAAGATTGGTTATTTAGCAGCAATACTTCCCATGTGATGAAGCCCAAGTCGGAAGCTTCAGAGACCGAGGAAATGCCGCAGGTATGGGCTGAGGCAATGCAGATAGAATCGGCTGATGTTTATGCTCTGCCTTATGTTATTCCATACTGATGGTCTCACATGACTGGGCATGATCTACCAACTTAACTCTATTTGACTTGAGGTAGAGACCCGCCTTGGAATCGTGTCGGAGTGGTGATTCACCAACAGCCAGCTCTTGACATGGAGTTTTTCCATTCTTCCACTGCTCTCGCATTCTTGCTCGGTTCTGGCAGCTGGGGCTGGACATGTGATATTGATCATCTTGCTATCAAATTGTTGATTGGAACAGCATCTGTGGAATGCTCTTGATCATTGAGGGGTGGGGGGCTAGGTAATGAAGGTGGTTTTTGGCTTTAGGACATTAAATAACTAATTCATTGAAATGAGAAAATTCATAAAGGCTACTCTGGGAGGTTTTGCCTGCAGAGAAAGAGAGAGAGAGAGAGAGAGAGAGAGAGAGAGAGGAGGTGTGAGCTTGTGGTATTTTATTTAATTTGCTTGGAGCTGAAAAAAGCACTTTCTAATTGAGAATGTGAAAGGAATTAGATGTGGTCTTTACAACTCCACCACAATTTTGATTTGTATCATAGAACTTTTATTTACAGAAATGTAAGATAGAGGGAAAAAGGAAAGTAGTGCAATTCATTCATGAGCCTGTGGATTAGTTTTCATATCTTCACTTTTCATTCCTAGATGGTGATAAGGAACTGCTGGTTGCTTTTGAAGATACAGAAAGCTTACTAGCCTTATAAATAGAGATGATGGCTCAAGAAAAACTTGTCTTCTTCTCTTTGCTAGCTTTCTGTTCTGCAGTCAGACTTTGGTGGCTATTGAAGTGATTTGTCAGAAACTAAGACCTCTTTCCATATGTTAGTTTTTGGTTCCAATTTCCAGACAGATGGAAATAGAATAGAAGAATGGAGGCTGAAATTGCAGGTGTTGGTGTCTATCACAATTCATTGAAAAATGAGGGTAAGTTGAAGAATCCTTTATAAACCCTGCATTTTGATCCTTTCTGCCTTAAAATCTCTAATTTTTTTTTTTCCTTCTAACAAGTGGGTTTAGGTCTAACAAGTGGGGTTAGGTGAGAGGATTCGAACCTCTATCCTTTTGGTCGAGAACATATGTCTTAACTAGTTAAACTATTTTTAGGTTGGCAAAGGTTGGCAAAGGTTTAGTTGATTTACCCTTTGTTTTGGGAACTGGTTTTCATATCTGGTTTATAGAGTTAGCTATCAGGTGATTTGTAGAAGTTGGGTTTATTGGATACTTGAAAACTTGAATTTCAATTATATAAGAGCTTTTATGATCTCTAAAGAAAGCAAACTTTTTTTGGGGTTGTTTAGGTACATTTTTTAAAATTTTATTTTGCAAATTAATCTTTTAAAACTTTAAATGTGAGTTTAAAACATAGCTTTGGTTTTTAAAGTTCCCTCATGTTTTTAGACCCTAAATTTCAAGGGGTCATTATTTCTACAATGTAATATTCCAATCATTCAAAAAAATTTAGCAAATTTTTTTTTAAGTTTATTATTAGTTTACATGTTCTTTAGTATCACAGTATGTTGGGCAGTGTTGGAGGTCCACTTCCCATTCTTGATCTCATGGAGATTTTCTTGTCTTCCTTCCACTTCTTGATTTGGGTTATTGAGATTGAACATTGAAGATTTCTTATGTACTGATTGGGTTGTGTGGGAAATTTTTCATGTGATATCTTTTTAATTATTTTTTTAATCAGTACATTGTAATTATATATAGTTTTGTGACAATCTGTTTTTATATAGTTTTTTGGGAAAGTAAATCTGTATTTATACTATTACTTGCTAGTTTAAATAATTATTTTTTTAATATTATTTATTAATTATCTTAAGAGGAAAAGTCAGAACATGTGTATTAATAATAAAAAAGTTGGAGTCGAGCAAGGATTTTTTTGTTTTTAAACGACATTTTATTTTATCAATAACTAGGGCATGTTTAATAGTGATTTTGAAATGATTAAAATCAATTTTTTTCATTAAAATTACTCTCAAACATGCGCCTCTCCTCCTTTCCCATGCAAACTTATTAAATACAAACCTTTTATTTTTGTTCTTATCCAAAATATGCTTCCCATTTCTACATGTCTCCTCGTTTCTTCAAGTATTCATAAGCGAAAAATAGAAATACTTATTTAGAGTGTGTAGAAAGTTTTACGCACTTTTTGATATAGTGTAGTTTTAATGGTCTATATTTATTGCATTTAATAATTAAGTAGCTTTCATTGATATTTTCAAGCCCCCAAAAATACACAAAATTATAAAATCAATAAGAACTTCTACTCATTGCTACATCAACGAGTATTATTCTTCCTAGTTATAGCTTCCTTGGGACACAACTAAATGAAAGTACCACTATTTTAATGTCCCATTCGTAACTTCCGACATATAATATAACAATCTTCTTAATTTCATCCACAAACGTGATTGACTCATTCCTTAGTGTCTCTATAGGAACATTCCATTGGCCATCAACTCAGCCTTCAGCCCCACCACTTCATTCTCCGGTAGAATCACAGTTACCAACCTCCCTCCGCCGCCGCTACCGACCCCATCATCCGCTGGCCCAGGAACCACCACCACCGCTCCGCCGTCTCCTACGCCGTGCACGGTGTAGTGCACAAATTTGGGCCTCTCAAAGTCCAATTTCATCCCATCTCCATACAAATCAGCTTCATCCCATTTCACAAATGTCAAATTCCCTCCATAAACAACAAAATCACTCACTCCATCGTCTCTTTCCACAGCTTCTTCAATTAGCTCACTTTCTTCCTCCGCCGTGCCGGCCACCAGCAGCTCCGCCAGCTCCCTCCAGTCAGCGGCGGAGACAGCGGCGGATTTGACTGTGCTGATCTTTTGGGCGTTCCCAGTTATCTTCCTCTTTTGTTTAATTGGGTCGACTTTGCAGAGAGTCACCGTCGTGGGTTCGGAGCCTCGCCGGAGCTTGGCTATGGACTGCCATAGAACGGCGGAGATGGATTCGAAAGGTGGGGTTTGGTGGGGCATTTGGGTCTGTAATTTGGCCAACTGGGTCGCGTTTAATTCGAAGGAAAATGATTCCATTTTGCAGTTGTTGGTCGGAATCCAATGGTCGCCGACTGGATCGACTCGCCGGAGGGAAAGTGGAGGCTTATCGGCGGCGGAGAGTGGAGGTTTCAGCGGTGGAGTAGTGGTGATCGTGTTCACGCCGGGTGGCGGCGGAGGAGTGACGGTGGTGGCGCCGGGGCCGAAGAGGAGATCGGTGAGAGAGTTCATGAATGCGGCGGCGGAGAAGGCGTCGCCGAGGATGTGGGCCCAGCTCAGCCCAATTGAGATTCCTTTGCATTTGAATCTCGTCACCTGTAAACAAAAGGCTTTGATTTAGCCATTATGAAAGATCCAAGGAAAAATAATAGGAATGTCAATTTTTGGTTTAAATTTTTGTTTCTGTTGTTTAAATTTTTGTGTTTATTTCATTTTGATATCTAAATTTACGTAAAAATCTATGTTTGCCAGAGTATGAAATTATGTGAACTTGTGTTCCAAATTTTAGGTTCCATCAAACTGAGTTTTTTTAGGCTAATCAGAATATAATTCAACTAATTACAATACATTTGTTTCAAAAGTCATGTACCCATTTGCATCTCACATTATTAAACTAAAAAATTAAAAAAAGAAAAAAAAAACAACTACTTAGTTGTTTTTTAAAAGTTGGTGTTTAAAGATTAAAATGATCATTTATTTATGAATGATAAAGAATATTGAACCGTAAAGTGTTAAAATTAAGAGGAAAAAGCCAAATCGAACATAGCTCAGTGGATAAAACATTAATTACTATCCTAAAGGTCAATAGTTCGATTCTCTATCCTTCAATTGTTGAACTCAAAAAAAATAAAATAAAATAAAATAATAAAAGAGGAAAAGTAAGTTCTAAATACAATAAAGAAGTTCTAATCACACTTATGAGATGAAGTCCATCACTTTTAGCTAGAAACTAGTTTAAAATTGAAACCAGTATAATTTTTTTGAAACAACTAAAACTAGTTAGTATTGTTGTTTGGAGTAAAATTAGTATTATTTTTGAAGTTTGTATTTTAAAAATAATTAAAATATCCCTTTTCACTTACCACTAAAATATTCACTTGGATAGGTATATATTATCATCCAAAATATTGATAGTTTAATCTCTCACCCTACAATTGTTGAATAAAAAAAAAAGTTTGATACAATATGGTTTGTGATGTATCGTGTCATCGTTGTGTTCATAAAATAAATATTATTTTTCAGAATTTAAAAATTAAGACAATATTGGTATCACATCGATTAATAAAATCACGACCGACACTACCCAATTCATTTAATACCTCGTACCCACCATCGTTTCGTATTCATGTTTATTTTTAAAAATAATAATAGTGAAAATTTATTGCCAAAAAAAACATTTTAAAAGAGAAAAAAAGGCTGCCATCCTCCAACTAGAAACCCACCGCTATTTACTACCACAATAAATGGAAATAAATTATACTTCTGATGGAGCCATGTCTCCCATCTATACAACATAAAACTTCTAATAATTGAAGGTAAAGAAGTGGAGCAAAAAGGGAGAAAAATAATGGTCTAACTCGAGCATAGTTTAGGTTGATGGTTAATATATAGTTTAGTGGATAAGACATCTACAATATCACTATTTCAAAGGCCGATGTTTTCAATCTCACCTTTATAATTATTGAACTCAAGAAAATGAAAATAATAAACTGGAGTAAAAGTCTTTTACTCTCATCATGATGGCTCTACAATTTTTATATATATAGAAGATTAGCTCTTGCACATATTAGCTAATCCTATAAGATAATTGTCTAACACTAAGAATCTCGCAAGATAGTAAGTTAACTCTAAAATATTTAGTTGTCAAGATTTAAATTCATTTTCTAAGAGTTTTTCTTTACTTTTTTACTTATTCTAATGGCCACTAAGTCAAACTATGGTGGTTTATGATTCTATAATTTTCAAATTTTAGTTTAATTTTTTTTAAACTTTATATTTAGTATTTTTCATGAAAAACATAATATTCTATATTATTGAAAATGGAATTTATTTTTCTTTAAAAAAAAGGCTAAAATTAAGATTTTAAAAATTAAAGACTAAAATAGAAATTTAATAAAAGTTTAAATGATGAAACCACGATTAAACCTTTACATTTTAATAAATTAATTGCTACCCAAATTTAGGAGGTTAAAAAAAATCTAGGATAAAATATATTTATGGTCTCTAACATTTGAACTTAGTTTTTATTTCATCATTGAGTTTTCAAAACTAACACTTTTGGTCTTTAATATATGAATTTAGTTTCCATTTGTTCCTTGAAATTTCAAAAGTCACATGTTTGGTCCTTGAAATTTGAATTTGATTTTTAATTGGTTCATGAAGTTTGGAATTAGTTTCTAAATATGGTCCCTAAGTCGAGTTGATGCCTGATGGCTTGTTAAAATATAAGAGAATGATGATGTGACAATCAAAATATGCCAACTAGACATCGTTGATATGGATTTTTTAAATGAGTTTGAAATTTTATTTATTAATTGATTTTATACTTAGAGACCAATTAAAAACCATTTTCAACTTGAAATACCAATTAGAAATCAAATTTAAATTTTGTGCGCCAAACATGTCACTTTAAAAACCTTAAGAACCAAGTAGAAACTATATTCAAATATTAAGAACTAAAAGTATTAATTTTAAAAATTTACGGACCAAATAAATACCAAGTACAAATTTCAGGACCAAAAGTGTATTTTATCAAAAATCTATTACTTCAACATGCAGGAAAAAAAAATCAACTTTTTTCTTCTAATTTTATCTTTTTGGGCCATGTGAAAAATCTACTTTAAATAAATAGATGATAATGCTACAGAGATTAGAGATATGTGACAGATCAACTTCACACAGCTGGAAACTTGCTTTCAATATCTGAGAAAATAACGTTTTTATAAATCAATATGGTACACGTATATCATGCATGCATTAATTTTGATAAAGAAGTTAAAACCCACAAAATTGAAATATATATAATACTTAGGTCCATTTGATAATCATTTAATTTTTTAAAAATTGTACTTTTTTGTTTCATCATTTCTTTACAATGAGTTTCATCTTCTTTAAGAAAAAAAATTGATTTCATAGTCAAATTCCAAAAATAAAAACAATTTTTTTAATTTTCAAAACTTGACTTGATTTTTTAAAATATATGTAAAAAGTAGATAGCAAAACAAGGAAATTCATAAGTGAAAGTAGTATTTATAGACTTAATTTTCAAGAACCAAAAACTAAAAACCAAATGGTTATCAAGTGGGGCTTTATTGTTTTTTCTTTTTATGGCTATGAAATGTATGTTATAAAGATATAATATTAATGAGCGAAGTAATGGGATTCACTGTGCATCCACATATTTGGATACAACTATATTGTCCAAAAAAAGGAAAAAAGAAAAAAAAGAAAAGAGATATTACTTTATATATATATATATATATATATCTAATTTTATCTTTATATCTGATGGCATGAGCATTGCTCAATCAACTGAGATATTACTTTTTTTTTGAACAACAGTCAACAAATATAGAATATAGAGATTTGAACTTTCGCCTTCAAAAGAAGGAGTAGATGTCAAGCTTACGTTGGCAATTAAGATGTTAGTTATTTCTCTGAAGGTAGTAGGTTTGAATCCTCCACTGTATTGAATTCAAAAAGGAAAAAAAAAATCTTATGTATTCAAAACTAAAAGTATTAAGGCTAAATCCTATTTTAATATTTGATCGCCATTCAAATATACTAATCAAATATATACAACAAAATTAATTTTGGTTTCAAATTTTTTTCATTTTGGTTCTCATACTCTTAGAACGTTTGTTGTAGTTCTTGTATTTGTCCATTTTAATTCCTACAAATTTGTTTATTTCATTTTTTGTAATTATAACTGTAGCACAACAGTACATTCAATAATTTTTTTAAAGAACAATTATTGAATATATACATTTTAAAACTTGAAAGTAATCAAAATAAACCAAAGTTAAAATTACAATGACCAAAATAATATTTAAACCCATATTTTAATATAAAAATTCTTATAAAAACTTCCTCTAAAAAAATCTTATTAAAATGCATGAACTTAAAAAATACTGTTTAGTTTATGACTTTACATTTAAGAACCATCAACTAACCTGAACATAATTCAATTTTTTTTAGTTCCATTGTTCTAAGGTGGGGATCAAGCTATCAATCTTTAGGATGGTAATTAGTGTCTTATTCACTAAGTTATGTTCGAAGTAACATAAGTCAACTAGTAGAGACATATGTCAAAAGGTCAAAAGTTCGAATTCTCTCAACTCCATATGTTGTTAAACTAAAAAAAACAAAAAGTTAAATTATACAAAATACATTCAAACTTTGGAGTATGTTTCAATTATATCCTTAGATTTTAAAAAGTTTCATTTTCACTTTTGAACTTTTAAATCGGTTTAAAAAACAACCCTTGAAGAGTTTTTTTCATTAAGATAAGATGAAATTTGATGTGAAAGTTAATGTGTAAAAATTGGAAGATATAAATGACATTGTTAACATCGTGTACACTTTTTAATTTTTATACGTCCACTATCACGCCAATTTTCATCATTTATTTAGTGAAGAAGATATTTTTTTGGACCAATTTTAAGGTTCAAGAGTCCAAAATCTAGCAGTATAGTTAAAACCTACCTCAAACTCCAAAGATTCAGGCATTTTGTATAATTTAACCAATTTTTTTTTTAAAAAAAAAACCCCGACTATCATGTTACCGTTGTATGAAACTATTTACAACAAAAAATAAATAAAAATTTGAAAAGACTGTTCAAAGCAACCGTCACTCTTACAATTATTAAATATAGTATCAGATGGACTCGTAAAATTCATTTTAAATCTAAAGAATAATTTAAAATAACAATATCTCAATGGACGACGTACCTGCATATAAATGGGCGGAGAAAAGTGCAATTCAGGTCCGATAACCTTCTGCGAAACCAGCAATTTCAGAGTCGACCAATCGTCTCCGATCGTCTGCAGCCATTCCGCCACCGTCGTACGGCACTCCGCCTCAATAAATCTAGCGCCGCAGTCATTGCACTTTATGAACGGCCGGCCGGAATCAGCGCGCCGGAGCCGGCCGCAGGTGACGTAGTACTCGTTGAACAGAGAGAACGTCGCCACCTTAATCTGCGCCAGCGTCAGCGACGAACTGGCCTCGGAATCGAAGAAGTAGATTCCGTGGATGTAATGGAGCTTCATCGCCAAATCGAGGCCGGACAGGTGATAGGCGCCGTCGGATCCGATCGAGTGGCCGGGACCGACGGAGGAGATTCGGAAGCTGTGGATGAGGCTCTGTTCATCGTCGCCGGAAACCATGGCGGAAGGAGGAGGATTGTTTTTTTTTGACGGAGGAGAAAGGGGGGCGAAATTTGGGGTTTTATAAGGGGACTTGTCAGAGACTCGAAGTCAGAGCCGGTGAGGGGTTTAATGCATTTTATTACGTGTCGGCTGATTATTGGCCGTTATTTTAAATTAGTTAGTTGTATGAAATAACATTTGTGGACTAAACAACGTGAATCTAACTATAACTCAATTAATAAAGATATATACAATCCACCAAGAGATTGGTTGAACTAAAAAAAAAGAGATTGGTTGAACTAAAAAATTGAGGAAAAAAGGTTTAAATACTATTTTTTGTTCGTGCACTCTTTAACTTTAGTTCATTTTGATCTCTAATTTTTCAACCTTTCATTTTTTTTTTTTTTTACTTTCAAATTTTATGTTTTGGTCATTGTAATTTTAACAAGGTTCGAAATGTCAATGTGGATAGAAATGTCGAGGTTCATATTTTAAGGAAATATCGATGGAAATTTTGAGAAAATTTATGGAAATCGTGGAAATCGATAGAAATTATTTGAATTAGTCAATGGAACTTTGATTGTGGCTTAATTTTTTTTTTTTTTTTTTTGAGAAAAGAAATAACACAACTATAAAGAAAGAAAGTCTAAAAGTTCGAGTGAAGAATCATTCCTCCACTCCTCATCTCTTTGTAGGAGTTGGGCCCTGTTTGCCAACTTATGAGCTTCCAAATTAAGAAGGCGTTGAACATGAGTGAAATGGATTTGAGGCCACGCAGGTTTAATCTCGTTCACTTTTGCCACTATACTCTGAGCCTCTGTAATGTCATCTTTTTGGAAATTTAATAAACGTATAGCATTAAGCGAATTAGATTCCACTATGATAGGGATAGATCTGTCCATAATCAATGTACGACCAACATAGATTGCTTTTAATTCGAGAATGGATATTGTTAATCTGTTGGCTAACCTGCTCCAGTGATATTCCTTTTCCAGCAAGAGAATTATAACGGAAGGAAGTAAACAACGACTAAAACTTCTAAAAACTACACAACAATAAACTTTAATACGAATAGAAAATTTGAAGAACAAGACTACAACACGCCCTTCACTCCTAGCCCAATCGAACACAAATCTGCCTTTTTCAAAGGGAATTTTATCTTAACAACCTCCAACTTTCGTTGAGGAAGGATTGAGATTCAGAGCTTGAAGGTTCTTAAGATAATGGGAAAAACAATAGCTATGGAATGCATGAAGACAACAAAAAACTAGAGACTTTTTTTGTGAGAAAACTCGAACACCTCAACCTAAATAGAACCTACCTTCGATAGAGTCTCCTCTTGATCAAAAACTTTTTATTTGAATTTGTGCCTCATCATCCACACCAATATATTTTTCTTTATATATATATATATATATATATATATATATATATATAAAGAAAATGAAAGAAAAGATAAACTTATCATATTTTAGTAGGGAGACCGCAATCATGTTCCTTCATTTTGCACCTAGGTCTCGATGTTGGATGAGATTTCAATCGTAGTTGAGGTACTTTTATCACAATGAATAAACTGCCTCAAGTACTTCAATAACAACAAATGGAATAACAGTACTACACCCAAATCTTGAATTCAACTAAAACGAGATTGAAACAGCAAGCTAAAGAAAATAGGACTAGACTTATATATGAACGAAAGACCACTGCTTGTTTTTTTCTTTTTTCAAATTCCTCAATCGATTAACTCTTCTTTGTTCAAGAGGGAATTAATCTTTATAACTCAGAACTTTCGTTCAGATTTGGATCGAGAGTTAAGGGCGAAAAAATGCTGGAAAAAGAGAAGAAAAGAAGAGCAGAAAAAAGACAGCAATTAAAAATGTAGAAAAATGGAAATTTCGGAGATGAAATCCGCCTTCTTTATGTATTTTTCCTTCCATTTTATAAACCATGGTAGCTAGAGATTATTTTTCCTTCCATTGGCTAAAGAATCTCCAGAAATTGAGCTAATTAAGGACTAAATCGTGGGTTTCCTTCATTAACAAAACTTGTGGTAATCTTGATTTCTTTCCATACCTGTCACTGCAGGTCAATTGCCAAATCTGATTGCAATTACAATCTAATATTGTAATTCTCCAATGCCCTGCATCGAAACCCAATTTTTAGTCCTTCTTTCATTTTTTTTTACTACATTTGCTTACTATGTAATTCATTCTTCATGGAATTACTGACTTTTCTATGATTTCTAACTTCTTTACACAATTTATATGGATTTCCAAGCATAACTTAAGTTTATTAGAGCTAAATCAGTCTCAATACTAAGACTTATCAAAAACCTAGGTTAAAGACCTTATAAATACGTCATTATGACTCAAAGAAAGGGAGTTCAACTTAACCATCATTCTCTAAACTCTAGCTTGCTACACTTTTCTTTCTCTCTGACTTAAGCATCGGAGCAGGTGTGGCAAGTGCCACACCAGTGCTTAGCTTTTTCTCTTTTGCAGTTCATATCTTTCCCTCAAATTACAAATTTGTACAGTTGCTGTCACGTGAAAGTAGGTGAGATTTCTCCTGGCCAAATTTTGGCAACAACAAGTTTATTTGCTTTTAGTTCATTTAGGTAGCCAACCATATGAGGCTATTTAAAGCCTTCATTTGTAAATTTGAGAAGTTAGACATTTTGGTGAATGAAAATGGGGAAAGTTCCTATTTTTGCTCCAAACCGAGAGCATGTTGCATCATAGCTTAGGTTTGCATGTTCCTTAGAAACATTCAAGTTTGATTGGTCATCAAACTTGTGGAGTGTTTCGACTTTGGATTGAGAAAGAGTCTTCCTTTCCAAAGACTTGATTATCCAGGTTAGTCTTTTCTTCTTTCCCTTAAGTGGTTCTGTGTGTGTATCCTAAGTGTTACTGTGTGTGTTTAGGAGGTGTTTGTTTTTACAAGGGTTCCTAAGCTACTTGTGGTAGGGTTGAATACATCATTTGGTATCCAAGCTTTCTCGGCACCTTTAATTTCGTACAAGGACTATTTATCAAATAAGTAGATGTTCATTTGTACACTAATATTTAAAGCCATTTATTGAGTTTTGAAATAGATCAAGATATTCTATGAAATGATTAAAGAAAGTAATAATAAGGATAAAGTCAATTTTGGTGTAAATCTTGGTCAAGAAACTTTCAAATTTGCTTCATTTTTATTTTTGAACTTTCAAAATCTTTATTTGAGTTCCTAGACTTTTAAAATTATTATCAATTTTATTTAATAGTGTTGGGCATAAGGCTTAAATCTATATGAACTTGTTATTTAAATATTATACAAAAAGCCTTTGTATTAATAGAGTATTGAATATTTTGGTTATAAGTTCACGTCTTGACCCCATTTGTATATGTTGAGATTTAATGGCATTTTACTATTGTTTTATGCAATTCTTGGTTGGATGGTAAGTTAGGACTATCTCTCTAGACTTTCTAGCTCTATATTGGGATAGGGGATAAATATGGGGAAATAATGGAGCTTTTTTTGAGAAAAAAAATATAGTTTCAAAAATATTTTCAAAACTATGATAGATTTTATCCACGTCAGAAATCATTTATTTTATAAATGATTAAAAAATAAAACACTAAAATCATGTCTTTGTCAAATGATTTCATTCAAACTTCTAGCAGACTTGCCACTTCATCTAAACAACAATATATTTCTAAATATTTTCGAAATTACCTTAATTTTAAAAATATTATTAAAATATAATATTAATAATAAAAAAAATTAATGAATTTGTATGACTTTGCTAATAAATTTATTTCATTTCTATATTTTAACTTAGCCAATGTACATTGAGATTTAATGGTACTTTATGTAATTTTTTATTAAATGGTGCCATGACGATGCATTTATTTGGGCCTAAATTTGAGTGAATTTGTTTTGTTTTGTTTTTTTTTTTGAAAGTTATGTGAATTTGTTTTTAATTCTACTTTAAAAAAAGTCTCATATCAATAGAAGGCATTGCTTATAATCAAGGTGTAAACTATTAATGTCGACAGAAATGTCGAGGTCTTAATTTTATGGAAATGTTAACGAAAATATCAATAAAATGTCGATGTTGATGGATATTTATGAAAAAATCATAAAAATTAATTAATTTTTTAAAAAAATTAAATTAGTAAATAAACATTTTACACTTTTAAAATGAGTTAAAATGCTTATTACTAATATAATGTTTACATTAATGATGTTTTGTTGCTATCTCTTTAGTATTTATCGATTTTTTACGGTATAACGAAAATGTCGATTTATCCCTTATGTCGATATCGAATCTATAGACATGTAGAAATGTCAATAAAAATATGTCTGACATGTTGATGAAAAATTACTACTATACTTATAATTTACCGTATGTTTTTTTTCCTAATATTAACCAAGAGAGAGATCATTCAATTTCGTACACCAACCAACCTTAGCAATACCATAAAAGATGATCCTAGCTTGTAGAACACTTAAAAGAGAAATATGTTCGACTAACCTATACCAATGTTGGAGAAAACAAGCAATAACTAAGAATACCTATAATTTCCTCAAAAAAAAAAAAACGAATACCTATAAAGAATAATGTGATAAGGAGCATTTTAAATGAAATAACGTAACCTTCTTGCAAAGAAGAGATGGTGGGAAGATTTAATGCAAACTTTATTACCATTTTGTACTATTTTATGGTTGAATAGTGTCAAGTCTCAATAGGTCTAACTAATAGTTATTTAATGGTTAGATTATAAATTTGGTCCGATCCCTATAGTTTGGAGAAAATTAGAATTTAGTTCCCATAATTTTAAGATTTAGAATTTCATCCATATGATTTGATAAAACCTAAAAAAGAGTCCATATGATTTGATAAAATCCTATTAAATTGTGTCACTATTTATGGGAGTTTTATTAAACTATAGAGACTAATTCTAACAATTGTTGATTCAACTTCGTACACTGACCAAAACTAGCAAAAGCCAAAGAAGATGAGTCCTCTCGTAGGAACACACTCACAAGAGAAGAAATAGTCGACATCTATATGTGACATTTACCAAATATCTATTAACAATAGCAATGTTAGAGAGAAAACGAACATGATCCCAGAATACCTATAAGAAAAGAAAAATATTATCTTATATAGTTTGGTTTGAACATTTGGCATATAAAATAACCATAAGGAAAATCTTCTAAAGAAGAAAAGCAACATCATCTGTATAGATTGCAATGAATGATCAAGTTCCAGCCACTTCTGTTTTCTAATAGTAAAATCATGTTAAAATTAACGATGAAATTCCTTACACGCACGCTACTTAATTTTATTACATGAAATTGTTTACGAGCAAAATTTACTATGTTCATATTATTTACTTAAACTTATTTATTGTTGCAAGAATTTAATTAATTAAGAAGAGAAGTTAGATTATGCTAATTTTCACAAGTCGACATCGATCAATAGAACACTACCAAAGAAAAAAGAAAAAAGCAAAGTTAGCCCAATGTATTCTTTGTCAATATATAATAATATGGTAAAGTAATTTTTAGATAATGAAATAATGATCATAAACTTGTAGGTGAAAACGTATCAAGATGGAACAAAACATTATATTAATGTAAGGTTGGTTGGCATACCTTTCTGATTCCTATAAAACAACTCAGGTAAATAATCGACATCTTCTAAATATTAAAATAGATTTCTCCATAAATTGAAATAGTATAACATTATCTATTTAATTCTACCTAATTAACTTAAATAATAAATCTTAAGGCTTAATTTGAATTAATTTACTATTCCATGGTTAAAAGCCACCTTCCACAACATAAGAAATACCTTAGATCCCGTTTAATAACTATTTAGTTTTTGAAAAATGTACTTATTTTTTCATCAATTTTTTACAATGAGTTTCATCTTTCTTAAGAAATTATTTGAATTTTTAGCCAAATTCAAAAAACAAAAATAAGTTTTTGAAAACTACTTTTTTAGTTTTCAAAACCTGGCTTGGATTTAAAACCATAGGTAAAAAGTAGATAACAAAACACGGAAATCTGTAGGTTGAGGTAGTATTTATAGGCTTAATTTTTAAAAATTAAATGATTATCAAACGGACCTTAATAACTAATTAATATTTGATTATAATTACTTAAATTTATTAAACAATCCCCAATGGATATTTATTTTACCTTAAATCCCTTTCCAAAACCATTTAATAAATACATCATTCATAGCTTAATTCTTTTTCACTTATTTTTTTTTCAATTAATTTATGATAAAATTTAAATGTGATTAAGTTATAATTTCACCCATATACACTTTCCATATTTAACCATAGTTAACTTTATGTATATGTATAGATATATTATGTTTTTCCATATTTAACTTTATAATTGCTTTTCTTTTTTTTTTTTTACTTAGTTTTCATGTGATAGGGAGTATTTTAAACGAAATAACTCTTATGCAAAGAAGAGAAAGGTGGAAAGATTTAGGCTAAATTATAAAAAAAACCTATGAATTTTGTCATTTGTCTGGATTGAGTCTGAAAGAATGGTGTTTTGCCACGTCGACTTTTTTCGTCTTAACATTCTAACGGATTTTCTACTTCAAGAGTAATTTTAAAATGTTTATGAAAGGCCAAGAGTAATATTACAACTTTTGAAATTATAGGAACATTTTTAAAACAAATGACAAAATTCAGAGGTATATTTTTTATAATTTAGCCAAAGATTTAATGCAAACTCTATTACTATTTTGTAGTATTTTATGGTTTGTATATTGTGTGCCCAAGCTCACACTAAGTCTAAATAAATCTATATGAATTTGTTATTTATTATTATTTTTATTGACAACATATTGGGTGGAGGATTCGAACTTCTAACCTTTAGTCGAGAAGATACACTTTATGTCAGTTGAGTCATGCTCAAATTAGAAAATTTGTTATTTATTTATTACTTAAAACAAGTCTCATATGAATAAAGATATTGAGTTTTCATATAAACTTTATGTTTTTCCTTAATTTAATATTTGACATCTATGCGACATCTGCAAAGTATTGATTAACAATAGCAATATTAGAGTGGATAAACATGATCGTCCAAGAATACCAATGTAGCCACCTATTTTTGCCCGACTTCTTTTTATAAAATTGATTGCTAGTTTATATATATATATATATATATATATATATATATATATATATATATATATATATATATATATATATATATAATGTTTGTTATTAAATTTGCTCATTATTGGAATGTCTCCACTTTGATATTTATTTGTTATTTGTTAATTTTACCTTTTTATGCCTTTTATTTATTTCTTTCTTTTAAGTTGGAAAAGCCATAATCTTTTGGATAAAAACAAAGTTTGGTTAAATGAGTAAGTTTGGTATTTTGTTTTGCTTGACCAAAAGTTGTTGGTCCTTTTTGGTGCTAAGTTCCTTTTGGCATATTTTCAAATTGCAAAAGCTTGTTCATTGGGTTAATACACAAAAAAGGAAGTTGTTTTGGGCTTTTTATACCTCTCTTTCCTTCTTCAAAGAGGGGGATCTCCATCCATACACAAAAAAAAAACCTAGAAGAAGCTCTTCTTTTCTCAATCTTTTTTTCTCTCATCCATAACACAACACACCACTACATCCATCTTCACACCAAAAAAAAAAAAACCCTACCAACCTCATATCCATATACACATCCAAACACATATCACAACCACACATGCATTGAGAGGTAGAGAGAGAAAAAAACAGTGAGCTTCATTCAAAACTAACAAAAATCCATAACACAAAAAAATAACCCTAACTTAGTTGGAAGTTGCATTTGGTAGGGCTTTGTCTCAAAGATCCGCGCCTCAAACAACAAGCTAGTTGGTTGTTCTTGATCTCAACTTCTAGATCTTCATCTCTATCTCGAAATGCCCCTGAAAAACAGTAGTTGAGTAAGGGTTTTACAAGTTTTATGAGTTTTTGCTAGTATTTTTTTTTATATTTATTTTGCATCTCTTCTTACGTTTTTTTTACAATATGAGCTTTTTTTCTTATCTTTATGCATACGCTTTGGATCTTTTGTTCTTACTCTTAATCTATGTATGATTTTCTTTTCTTTTTTTTCTTTCTTTCTTTCTCTCTCTTATGAGTTTTATTTACTACAAAAAAAAAAGTGAGAAACAAGCAAAAAAAAAAAAAAATAGAAAAAAAAAACAGAGCAAGAGAAAAAATGGAAGCAAAAAAAAAACAATGTTGTGAAATCAAAAGAAAGTTGTATAACATACCTTAGATTGGGTGAGTAGAGATTTGCTTCTAAAAAATGTTGTTACCACCTTGGTGAGGAAGATTTGAAGAAGAGAAGAAAATAAAAGGGTTTTGAGAGAATAGAAGAAAATTAAATGGAGAATGAGAGAGTAATAAGTAAGTGGGTTTTTTTTTTTAAAAAAAATTAGTTTTTATCAAAGTTTTTTTTAAATAGTTTTTTTTATTTATTTATTGCTTTTTCAAGTTATCTCTCCTTTACGTGGCCATCCTTCTATCTTACAATTTCCTTTTTTTTTTTTTGTCACATCAAACACATTGCACAAGACATAGTATTGTTTTTTTTTCTTTCTTTCTTTTTTGTTTTTAATTTTTGTACTTTTTGTTCCATTTATTTTGATTTATTTTTTTAATTATTTACTTGTCTCATTTTTTTTTAATTATCTAAGATTGATATCTTATTTTCTTGTCTCATTTACTTTAATTTAAATGTTACCTTTTAATTATCATTATTTATATTAGCATGTTTACCACATTGTCAATTTGATATGTGCATAACAAACTATGTTGTGTCAATCTTCTTAGTCTATTATCCAACGACGAAATTTAGAAATATTTGGAAGTCTAATTTTCTAATTTTCTCGAGGTGAGAAATCGATTCTTTGGAAGTCCAAGATTGATTTCAATATTTTTTTTCTTCCTTAAATTTGTTAATATGCTTGTACATAGTGTTTGTTTGATTATTTACGAATGAATAGATTATTATGCTAGTTTAATTTGTCTTTAAAATGCATTTATTTATTACGCTTAATTTTGATTTTCTTTTTTTTTTTCTTAACGTTGTTTTTTTTAATCTCTTGTTATAAAATTATTGCTAAATCTTTAAATTTGCTATTTTTGAGTTTACGAAAGTTTTATAACCAAAATGTCATTTCTAAAGCCTTTTGTAATCTCTTTCTTAAAAAGTGGTTTTCAAGGTCATTTTTTTTTAAATTCCTACGACGGAATCTAGAAATATTTGAGAGTCCGATTTTCTAGAATTCTTGAGGTGAGGGATCATTATCTTTGGGAGTCCGAGATTTTGATCCCAAGAAAAAATGAATTTAATTAAAAAAAAAAATTTTGTTTTTTTTTTTTTTTATAAAAAAAACTCTCTTCTATAAAAGGCTATTCTATGACGGAGTTGAGAAATTGTAAAATTTTCTCATAATCTTGAGGTAGAGAATTTTTCCTTGGGAATATTTCTAATATAGTCAAATTGATGGATATTTATCCACTTATTTTATGAGATCATGACTTCAAATATTGGAGAAATGAGAGGTAAAATAAGACATTGTTTTAAAAATCTCTTTTTCCCTAAATAAGCTTTTTTGTCTAAAATCTTTGCAATTCAAGATTTAAATTTGGCCACCGTTTTAAACGGGTGTTGTGGGGTGCTAACACCTTCCCCACACACAAGTAACTTCCGAGCCCAAATCTGGTTTACGCATGCCGTTTTTTTTTCTTCTTTTTTTTTTTAAAAAAAAGTTGTTTTATTTTATTTTGATGCCCAATCACATCATAAAAAAGATTGGTGGCGACTCCTTTTTAAAGCCTCCTTTTTCGAGGATGTCGGCCGCTCCACGTCGCAAGTACGAGGCGACAACCTACAAGAAAAGAATTTTACGTTATGAATATTTGGCATATATAATAGCCATAAGGAAAATTTTCCAAAAAAGAAAAACATATTTTTTGTTTTCTAAAAGTAAAGTAAAATCATGTTAGAATTAACGATGAAATATATATATACATATTATAATTTTTTTAATTATATAAATTTGATCAATATCCGACTTAATTTTATTACAAAAAATTCATAAACTAAACTGAAAATTTTAAATAAGAGGTTAGATTATGCTAGTTTGTACTAGTTAGCATCAATCAATAGTTCACTGTACACATAGATATGAATAGTGGAAGACTTGAGCATGGTTAAAGAATACCTGCAATAGAAGAGATGATAATAGACACTGACGTGGTACGGTCTCCTAAATGCATTAGTTAGCTCAATGTCTTCAATATTTGGTCAATATCATAATATGATAAAGTAATGTCTAGACATGTGAGTAATGATCATAATTAACGGTAGATGAGATGTACGTTCTGAGATAGGGCATAAGGGTCTGTAGTGATTATTAACATGCTTTTCCAGCTCATATATTCCCACCTACGACACATGAGGTTTCGAGAGCCCGATCCGAATCTAAATGAGTTTTTTATATGTGTCTAATATTTTTTAGCTCAGCAAGATTCGGATAAAGACAGACATACCTACCAGTTTTAAGTGGAAGAAAATAATTTTTAGTTTCTAAGTACACACCCATGTCTAATTTGAGTTGATGGGCATTTATGAGTGACAAAACATTTTGATCATCATCACTAATTGATTAATAAAATGAATGATTATTAATATAGAGATGTGCATACAGTACCACATTTGGGATCAAGAGTTTGATTAGTTCAGCCTTTAAAAATTTTATTTCTAACACATCGTTAATACAACTTCTAAATATTAAAATAGTTTTTTCAATAAATTAAAATTGTATAACATTTTCAATCTCAATAAATATAGTAATGTTTGGTTATAATTACTTGAATTTATTAAACAATCTCAATAAATATTTGTTTCACCTTAAATCCCCTTTTAAAAGAATTTAACAAAAATATATCATCAATGGGTTAGTTCTTATCCACTTTTTTTTTAATTAATTTCTGATAAATTATAAATTGGATTATTTTATTATTCTATTTCCATAGTATAAAGTTTCACCTTACACCCTTTACAAAATGATAAGATAGGAGTTTCAACTTCAATTCAAATATAACTTAGTAGATAAGGCACTTATCATTGTTCTAAATGTCGATGATTCAATCCATCAATTCTACAATTGTTTAACTTAAAAGATATGATTTTCAACATGGAGCTTGCATTTATCAAGATATTCAAAGTCGTACCAAGTCAAGCTCGTAATATTTTGACGGGAGGAATCAATTTTATTTATTCTATTCTATTCTTTTTTACAAACATTCAATGTAACAAAACTACTTTTACTCCCATTTGAGGAGAAAAATTATTCAAATGTGTTGCCCCTTAATAGTTGTTCAAAACAAGTTTAAAATCTATATGTCTCTTAATAATTAGTCGACAAATTCAAATTATAGTTTTTAAATTCTCTCATGTATTTAAGAAAATTGAAATTTGAAAACAAAGGATTCAATTAAAACATAATTGTATTTCATATTTTTAGATATGTGTTTGGTAGCAAATTTAGAAATTGGATTCCAATTTAAAGAATTATTCAAAATGTGTTTGATAATATATTTATAAACCATAAAACTAGTTCTAGTTACCAACTAAATATTAGGTTGAATATAAACTATTATTAATTAATTTATGAACCTGTTTTATATTATAAATTTTGTATAATTATTATTTTACATTATCATATATTTTATAATATATTATATTATACATATTTAATTTAACACAAATGAATTGAGTTTATAACATGAAATATTATATTTATTAATATTTTTATCTTTTTTAATATAATTTTACATTTTAAAATTCAAATTCAAAATCTGGATATTATTTGAATCATAGAATTCGAAAACAATTTTTAAGAACATATCTGTCAAACACATATTTGCTAAATTTGAATTCAAAAGCATCAAACAGAATTCAGATTGCTTATCAAACAAGACGTTAGTCTTTTCAATTCCTTTATCCAAGGTCATTTATCCAGTTACTTTCTCCTCCCTCCCCACATTCCTTCGTACCCTTATTCTTCTTAAATTTCTATGAAAAAAAATGTGCTTTTTAATAATGCTGAACTTTTGTATTTCATTCTGTTTTATTTATTGAAAATTTTAGATAAAAAAGTCATTGGATAGAGTTGGGCACCATGCTTAAATCTATATGAATTTTCTATTTAAATATTATTTAGAAAGCCTTTGTATTAATAGAGATATTGAATATTTTGTTTGTAAATATGGTAGTTTTTTTTCCGTTTCTTTTTGGAAAAAATACCTTTTTGGTCCCTAAATTTTTAAGTGGTATTTGGGGATGGGTTTGGTTTGGGTTGGATTGGCTTCCAAACCCAAATTCATGTTTGGGAGATAGGTTTTCCATCCCCAAGGTTCAAACAACAAACTCTCATCTAATCCTATGGGATTCCTCCTCCAAATTCATGGGTTCTGTTGAAATTACAAAAACGTTAATGCGGCCCATCACATTTCTTTCTATTTTTGTAATAAATGTGGTTGGTCCCACCTCTTCTCTCTTCATTTTTTCTCATAATTATGATGGGTCCACAATTTTTCTCTTCCTCCTTTTTATCTTACTCTATTAAAAGATTTTTTTTAATTACAATTATATAGTTTTTCTTCAATTAAAAATGTGAAGTTACATTATCTTAAGTCTAAATAAAATTATTCTTTTTGTTTATTTATATTTAATTCAACTAACAATAGTTCAAAATATGTATAATTTTAAAATTTTAAAATAAGAAAAATATATTTTAGACGACTTACTTATATTAATATTTTGAAAAAGAACATTTAATTTTAAGTTAACATATTAAAATTTAAGCTTATATGTTATTTCAAATTAACAATATTCAATGTAACAAAAATATATGGTATTTTATTTCGAATTTATTAAAATATAATAAATAATATTTAATTTTAAATTAGTTATAGTAAAGAAAATATTTAATTTTTAAATTAGATACAAAAAAAACGAAAGTATATGTATGATATTAATTTTGAATTTAGTTATATTAAAATAACTTATATAGCTAAAATACATGCTATTTTATTTTTAATTTAGTCATTTTAAAATAACATATAGAATGTATTTTATTTTAATTTAATCAAATTAAAATTAGAGAAACTTTGTACAGTTTGCTCTATATGTAATTCTATATACTAATTTCACTTTTTCCATGAATCATATAATATTTTTTTTCTCATTAACAACTTTAACTTATGAAACCTACCAAATTTTATGAAAATTTGGAAAAATACTTGAAAAAAAAAAGTTCATTTCTCAATGTTTGAACTTTTTGTCAAACTACTTTGTAAAATATACTTTCAAAATTCCAAAACTTTACGCCCCGTTTGATAACTAGTTTGTTTTAAAAATTGTGCTGTTTTCTCACAATTTCTCTACAATGGTTTTCATCTTCTCTACAATGGTTTTCATCTTTCTTAAGAAAACACTTGAATTCTTAGCCAAATTCCAAAAACAAAAACAAAATTTTGAAAACTACTTTTTATAGTTTTCACAACTTGGCATGATTTTTTAGAACACATCTAAAAAGTAGATAAAAAATAATGGAAAGCTATAAGTGGAAGTAGTATTTATAAGCTTAATTTTCAAAAACCAAAAACCAAATGGTTATCAAACGGGGCCTTAACAATACCCTTCTTACTTTTAACTTATTCATTATATGTTTTTGATAATGTTATTTAAATTGACATCACCATGAATGGAGTGAATGACACAAATTAGAGTTACACATATTACACATGGTATAATTCCAATTTGAATATGGTTGGGACAAAGTCTTTTAAATATTGATATGTAAATTTTCACACAAATTTTGTCAAAATATTGATATGCAATTCAAAAACCAATTATTATGTCACAAAAAATGGAAATTAAAAAAAAAACGTAAAAAATATCTTAAAAAAACAGTATAAACAACTACATTCCAACCCAACCATGCACTCCAAACATAGGTTTCAGCAAACCAGACAAATTAGACAGACTCAACACTGCACCCAAAACACAATAATCAGGATTTCCAAGCTTTCTGATTCTCAGGCTTCCTGATTACAAAACAGTGCGCCAAACAGCCCCTTAGGATTAGGTGTGTTTGGTCCCTACCCTTTTAGTCCTCGAGTTTTAAGAAATAGGTTTAAAAGTTCCATAGAGTTATCTTTCCATTTGCTAAGTAACAGAATAATTTTTTATTAATTTTAATAAAATAAAATAATGATTAAAATAAAAAATAAATGAAAATAATATTAAAACAAAAAACCCCACTATCTCTCCTCTTTCTCTCCACTCTCTCTCCCCTCCCTCAACCCATGCCCTCAATCCCACCTCCACCCCCTTTCTGTCGGTGCACTCCTCTTCGTAGTATCCCCTCCTCCAGTGCCGACATCTTCTCTCTCTCCTCCTCCCTACCGACGCCTATATCTGAACTTTCTCCATGGTGGCTCTCTCCACCATCCACTCCCCATCCTCCACCCATAGCAACTGCCGCAATCTCGCAGCCCACTCCCAACACTATGCCATCAAAACCAAAACCCCACCTTCACTCTACTTGGCCGACATACTTTCCAAACTCCTCCACCTCCAAATCCAAACCCACCTCTCAGATCTTAAAACCAATGACTTAAACTTTCCACATCTCCCAAAAAAACCCATCGCCCATCAATGGCGCCAACTCCACGACTCTTCCAAATAGTCCAACCTCCTCCATTTAGGCATTGACGGGGAGGAGAGGGAGAGAGAAGATGCCAGCACCGACGAAGAGAAATTGGTGCCGGCATCTGCAAAGAGGAGACGTCGGCACCGACAGAGAGGGAGTGGCATTGGGACTGGGGGCATATGGGGTGAGGAAGAGGAGAGAAAGGAAAGAAAGAAGAGAGATAGTGGGATTTTTTGTTTTAATATTATTTTCATTTATTTTTTATTTTAATCATTATTTTATTTTATTAAAATTAATAAAAAAAAATTATTCTGTTACTGTAGCAAACGGAAAAATAACTCCAGTGACCTTTTAAACCTATTTATCAAAATTCGAGGACTAAAAGGATACGTTTTGAAAATTTAGGGACCAAAAGCACGTAATCCTAAAAACTCAATGACTAAAAAGGTAATTTTTCCTTTCTTTTTTGGCCTTGTATGAAATTATTTGTTCAAAAAATGGTGTTTCAATCGGAAATCACTTTTTGAAAAGACGATTTTAAACTTCGCCTACTATATGAAGAAATTGTCATTTAAAAGGTTGCAAAACTTTCTTAATCACATTGTGGGATATAAATCAGATAGTTCCCAACCAAATACCAAAATATCTAGCTTGAGTTTTGGTAAAAAGAAAAAAGTGAACGAATTTTGGTCGTCAAACTTTGCTCAGAAATATTCTGCTTCGATGACGCAATTGCACACTTTTGGAGTTGGATTAGATGTTGTTTATTAAAATTAGGGAGAAAAAATCAATTTATACCCTAAACTTTCGAGGTTGTGTTGTATCACTTAAAATTTCAAACTAATAATTGGATCAATTGAAGTCCTAAACTTTCATAACCGAATAAGTTTAGACTCTCCATTAGAATTTCATTTTAAAACCGTGAATGCATAACTTTCACATGTTTATAAGACTTCTTTAAATATAGGAATTAACGTAATTTAGAAAGAAATGTTGAAATTAAATCAAATAATAGCAGTTTTTTATTAATATGAGTGGGTTTTCATCTTTTCGTCTTCTTCTATTTTTCTCTCACTACTACAAAATATGGAATAGACCACATCATATGAATAGTCTCTCATGGTTTAGACCACGATTTTGCGACTGTAGTATACTCCAGTATAGTCTATACTATAGACCATGGTCATAGTCAACCGTGGTCTATAATATAGACCACAACTAACGTCAACTGCAGTGTCTATGTATAGACCATGGCTAACGTTAGTTATAGTCTATTTGTATAGATCATGGTCAATGTTAGCCACAGTCTATTCTAATAGACCACAACTGACCGTAATCGTTATCTATAATACATACCATGGCTATGGTCAACCATGGTGTTTTATGTTATTAAAAATTTTAATATATTTTTAATATTATTTTATAAATCTCAATTATATGCGCATATTTTTTTTTAAAAAAAATTATAATGAAAATCAACATCATAACATTCTCTCACATTTCTTAAATTGACACAAAACATTCCATTAAAATAAACTCAAATCAAAATTCTAAATTAAATAAAAAGAATGTAAATTCACATAAGATTAAAGTAAAATACTCAAGTTAATAAATTAAATAAAATTATCATATATTATTTTAGACAAGAATGTATTGCCGAAGAAACTATTTGTAAGAACTTCGAAAGCTTCATCAATATCAGCTTGAGTATAGTCCTTTTGTTACTAATTTGCAGGAAGAAGAACAATATAATTATATTATTGGTATTCAATTTCTCAAAAAAAAAATTCAAGAAGTTGGAAACCTTAAAATATAAATTAATGTCTAACATTAAGTACTTTAACAAAATTATCATGCTAGGCAAGTCCAACTTTAAAATAGTAGTGCATGCAACTATTGGAGATGTTATTTTCTAAATTAAATGTTAATAAAGCTTCATCTAAACAGTTTGATTATTTAAAACTATCTGTAAATTCATATCCTTGTATCTATATACTTATTATGAATCGTCCCCACCTAGGACTAATATTGTGAGTTATTCATCCAACATGTTAAGAATCCTAACTAGAAATTAATGGATCAAGCATGTTATTTCCTACCAAAAATAAAATGAAAAGATAAAATTCAATAAAAAAAAATTATATAAAGCTTAATGCCAAATGAACCGATAGGATTGTTTTTATCTCCAAAACCCCTACAAATATATAATTTGATTACAATGAGAAAATTATAAATAAATTGTTTGAGAGAAACTACTATTCTTCAAAAGAAACAAAAGATCATGCAAGTATGCAACTAAGACACCTACACTCGATACTCTAAATTAGATACTTTTTTTAATCAAATGATTATTCTAATTTTTAACCAATAAAATTAAAATCTAAGTTCTAATTTTTTAATACCATCATTTTTTTTTTTTTTTTTTTTGAAACTAATACCATCATAACTCATTTAATAGAAAGCTGGAAAAGCCAAAGAATTTAATTTTGGATAACAAAAATAAAAAATCTAAAACATGTCTTTAACACTATGAGAATTTGAAGGCTTCAGAATTAACCATACAAGTTTCATTTCTCTTCTTCTCACCACCTTAGATAGCTTTGTAAAAAAAAAAAAAAAAATTAGTATTAGATGTGGTAGCAATGTAATTACATGAAGTGTATTGTCATTGATAGCATGTCAAAAAGTGAATGAAAATAAAGATTCAATCATATAAGGGAAATTGAAAGCCTTCTAAATATGCCTCATCAGATAAAGTACACCGGATGATCTCCTTACATTTCTACTTAGCTCTTGTTAGTTGTCCTTTCAAACTTTAACAAGTTCAGTAATTCTCTTTTCATATGACTTAAAGCTAGTAACATCTTGGATTAAATTCTTCTTAAGTAGACCTCTTTTGCTACTTTTCTATAGTATCAATCAAATTTAAGTGAACATTCATCATTTATGTTAATCACTTTTATCTACCAATAACTAAAATAACTTTGAAAAAAACAGACTTGAAGGAAATTGATAATCCATAACCAAACAAGTTTAAATTGGAAAAAGAAGTATTAATAATGACACAAACCAAATAAATAAATTATCAATGGTGCAATTGAGTTTTCAAATAATGTTCACATAGACGTTATAGGAAAGATTAATGGAACATACTCACAAACAAATCTCTTAGGCCCCCGTTTGATAACCATTTAGTTTTTGGTTTTTGAAAATTAAGCTTGTTTTCTCCCAATTTCTCTACAATGGTTTTCATCTCCCTTAAAGAAGTATTTGAATTCTTAGTCAAATTCTAAAAACAAAAACAAGTTTTTGAAAACTATTTTTTTTAGTTTTCAAAACATGGCTTGGTTTTTGAAAACATAGGCAAAAAGTATATGACAAAACAAGTAAAACCATAGGTGGGAATAGTATTTATAGGCTTAATGTTTAAAAACCAAAAACCAAAAACCAAATGGTTATCAAACGGGGCCTAAGGCAACCACAAAAGAATAGTATTTATAGGCTTAATAACTTGTTGATTTTGGGGCATTTTTTCTACAATTTCAACAAGAAAGCAACCATGTACAAAAGAATCCTGTCAATAGCTTACGATGTAAAACTATCTACACAAGCATAAATACGTTAAGTTATACCAAGTATTTTTACTAACTACTAAAAAAAATGCCAACAAGAAGACTGAAAAAATTAGGCAAGAGAATTCCAACAATAGATTAAATTTTACCAAATGAAAAGAGAACACAAGTTGTACTTAATAGCCAGGGAAGAAAACTAGAAAGTAAATAAATGACATGCTTCAAAAATATCATAGAAGTAAAGCATGGGTTAAGTTAGAATGTCTGATTCAACACAGTTCCAACCTTGATGAATAAAAAAACCAGTGAAGTTCTAATGGTAAGAAGAAATCTGCAGAAAAAGTGAGAATATATATTGTGTATCAAAAAATAAAAGAAAAATAGGGTGTGAGAAAATTGAACAAAAGAAATGATGACCGTACCTACCGACAATTCAAGGTAAGATTCTCACATAAGTAGAAGAAAAAGTATAAGATAAATTTAGGGATTAAAAAGGATAAAAAAAGAATTAAAAATATAGAACCGATGCATTTCTCCAAGTATAGAATGAAATAGATTTTCTTGACTCAAACTTGATCTCACACGGAGAAAGTTAGATATATAGCATATCACATTACACCAAGGCTGAATGTAGACAGTAGAATAGTAACTGCAATTGTGATGTACAAAGAGACGTGAGACAACTAAAGCGAACTCCAAGTAATTAAAGCAACTGACTAAAACAAGTTTTGAATGGAGTGGCTAAACATATCGCCTGTAGTGCAGCTTGAGACTAGGGCATCCATTCATGAAGTTTTTCTCTTGAGAGGTGGGTCCGTCTAATCTACTTTTTAAATTTATTTTAATTTATTCTGTTCACATGTGATTTCAACAAGGAAAGAGACATGAGACACGTGTAAATAAATTTATATTTATATTAATTTTGTGGGTGTGGTACGATCTCTAACTTATTCCTATGATTCGTTCTCTCTCATATACAAATGTCTCAAAAGCTGAAAGCTTGTTCTCGAGTGTGCTTGTTAGTCTTTTCTAATCGACCTTTAGCTTGTTGATACGATCGAAGTCTTGGAGTCTTGTACGCTTCAAATTCCTTCGACTTGTCTTCAAAGATATTTTGGTCTTTAAAGTCTTTAAGTCTTCTAGTTTTTAAAGCTTTTTTGGTCTTTGAAGAATCTTCAGTCTAATGACTTGCCTTTGAGGGTCTTTGGTCTTCCAAGAGTGTTGAACACTCCTTCAAGGAGTGTTCAACACCTAAGAACTGGTCTTGAAGAATCTTTGGTCTTCAAAGTGGGTTCAAACATTCCATAGAATATTCAATATATAGCATAACTAATAATATAATATATACCATGGTATACATTAAATTATTAGTTATGCTATATATTGAATATTCTATGGAATGTTTGAATGTCTAATACAATTATATCAATATAAATGAGCTAATATGTGTAATCATGATATATAAAATAGTATATCATGCAAGGGTACTATAATTAATAATATAATATATACCATGGTATACATTAAATTATTAGTTATGCTATATATTGAATATACTATGGAATGTTTGAAAGTCTATACATTTATATCAAAATAAATGAGGTAATATATGCAATTATGTTATATAAAACAGTATATAATGCAACGTACAATAATTGATAATATAATATATACCATAGTATACATTAAATTATGAATTATGCTATATATTGAATATACTATGAAATGTTTGAAAATCTATACGATATATGAACATATGGCTCAATTTATATCATGATAATACCATGGTATATTTACATGTCAATATACGTTGTATATTCTCATAACAAATGAAGAAGTGGAAATCTATATTCTACAGTGAATAAAACATATAAAATTATTGGAAAAAAAAACACATGGGATTCAGCAGTGAATAAAACACAAAAAACACAATTTCATACCCATTATTCAGATGTTGACAGAGATGGGAGTTGTGCGATGGTATAATCGAGAAATAGATAACTTGCTGGCTGGGGAGTGGGTGTGTGACGGATGTTGACAAATATGCTTGTTGGACGTTGGGAGTCGAAATCATAAATGGGGCAGGGACTGGAAATGAGATATGGAAAAAAAATGGTCTTTAGAAGTTGACAAATACAACTGTTGTTGCCAAATTTTGGACAGGAGAAATATCACCTGACCTCCACGTGACAACGACGGTGAATTTGTATTCTTGAGGGAAGAACGCGGCCTGCAAGACAAGAAAAACCTGGACACCGGTGTGGTGTAGGCCACACAGGCTCCGATGCGTAAGTCAGAGAGAGTTTGAGAGAATTTTGGAGTTGTAGGAGAGTGTTGTAAGCTGGAATGAACTTACCTCGCTCTCCCCCTGAGGGAGAGTTTAAATAGCTTCCTTCCTAGGGTTTTTCGTGGGTTTCCATCTTTGAATGGGGAAAGGGAAGGTCGAATTGGGCTGGACCGAGGGCACACGTGGCATGAGGGACCGAGGCAAGGCCCAAAAGTGGGCCTTGCCAAACTGGTCGGCCTCGGTCGGGCCAACCACGGGCTTGGGCTTCGGCCCCAAGCCCGTTTCTTCTCCCACTCATTCTAGGCCAGTCCACTATCGGTTTCGGTCCGTTTTGACTTCGTATTGGGCCTCTTTTCTTGTTTGGCCCTTCGTTGCAGCCCTTTAGTCAGCCCATTCTTGTTAATTCAATTTCTCCCATAACATTAGCCCCCACTCCCTAGTTAGGATTCGAGATTAGGAGCGTGTAGAGTAATGCATGGAGCCTGACTTGGGAGTAGCATTTTAAGTTTTGGAGTCATTGTTGACATTTCGAGGTCTGCCTCGAATTATCTCTAGTTATTGTTGTCCATCCTTGCTAGGATATTCAGTTTTCTAGAGTGTCAGTTTCTCCATTTTCCAGTAGGAATTTTAGAGTTCCAGGACGCTTATCTTGCGTCTTGTTTTCTCCTTTTCCTATAGGAATTTTAGGGTTCCGTGATGCTTATTTTGCATCCCAGATCATCCCCAGGATTGTCGTCTAACCCCGTAGGTCGGTCTCTTCCTGGTGGGTAAGATTCTCCTTTGGGTGTGTGTTCGTCCACATCCTGGAGAAAATTTAGGGCTCCAAGGTTTTCCTTGGATCATCCCAAGATTGTCATCCAACCCCGTAGGGAACATTTCGATCTTTCTTGGGGGTTAAGACTCTCCTATGGATTCGCGATCTGTGCCGCTTTCCTGGAGAGAATATATAATTCGAGGGCGTCCTCAAATTTAAGTGGGATTGCCATCAAACCCCGTAGGGACTATTCTGGACTTCCCGACCTCCCGTAGGAGGGAATTTTGGCTATCTTGTAGCCGTGTAGCTTCATGATCTCCTACTGGAGGGAATTCTTGGCTATTCTGTAGCTTTGTAGCTTCTCGCTTTTCATAAGCGTTTTCTGAACAACTATAGCTTCATGACCTCCTACTTGAGGGAATTCTTGGCTATTCTGTAGCCTTGTGGCTTCTCGCTTTTCGTAAGCGTTTTCTGAACAACTGTAGCTTCATTTGAGAGATGGTACCGTGAGAAGAGTAGAGGAAATAAGCAATGGAGTGAGCATCGGGGGCAGGAAGTCTGGTAGGCCTCGGCCGATCTGGTCGGCCTTGGTCAGTCTGGTCGGCCGGGCTGGTCGGCCGAGGCTTCCTTGGTGCGTCTTCTTGGCCTCCTTGCGCGTCGATACGTTTTTTCGTGTACAAGTTTTCCTCGATCTTATCATCTCTTCTTCATTGAGTCAGCTTGTCTTGATTTTTCCCTCGTTAGTCAAGAGAATTTAATTAGAATCAGTTTTATTTCATATCTTCTTCTGGAAGGTTGGTTTTAACCTCAAATTCTTGTTGTAATCATTGTGCTGGGGAGAGGTCGGCCTCGGCCAAGGTGGTCAGCTTCGGCCACGTTTGTCAGACCTCAGTTCCTCAGCTTTAGCTTTTGTCTCATGTGTTTTCATTAACTCATGATTTCGTTGCTTCTGCGACTGGAGTGTTTTTGGCAACTTGCTCGGCCTCGGCCTATGAGCTCGGCCTCCACTTCGGTTTCTCTGAGGTTGTTGACTTTTCTGGCCATTTTGGTGTAGCTTCTGCCTTTTATTTAATAGAGAGGCATATCTCCTATGTAGCTTCTCATTTGATGAGGAAATCTTTGCTATGTTGAGTCTATGCTTTATTCACAAAGTTCATGATGATCTCGAGGAAGAATGAAATTTTATTCATGTTAATCACAACAGTAGTAACAATAGAAGAATAATCTATTGATAATAGATCTTCAGGTGTTCTGCGTTCCAAGGATGGGAAAGAACCTTTCCTTTATAATCAATTAGAGTGTACGTGCCAGGTCTGACAATTCTTGCAATCTGATATGGTCCTTCCCATGTTGGACCCAGTGCACCTGCTGATGGATCTTTGGTGTTTTGCATGACTCTTCTTAGTACAAGATCTCATTCTTTGAAGCTTCGTCTTCTGACTGTTGAATTGTAATATCTTGCAATTATATTCTTGTATTCTGCAGTTCGAAGATGAGCTTTTTCCCTATGCTCTTCTAATAGGTCTAAGCTCAGTTTCATTGACTCCTCATTCTGTTGAGGGTCAAATTCCTCTACTCTTGGCGAGGGTAAACCAATCTCCACAGGAATGACTGCCTGTGCTCCGTAAGTAAGTGAGAAAGGAGTCTCACCTGTGGTAGATCTTGCAGTTGTTCTGTATGCCCATAGCACATTAGGCAACTCCTCTGCCCATGCTCCTTTCAGATTTTCTAACTTTGTCTTGAGGTTTAACTTGATAATCTTGTTCACTGCTTCCACTTGCCCATTGGCTTGTGGATGTGCTGGAGATGAACATCGATGATTGATGTTAAGATCTGAACAAAATTTCCTGAAGGCTGCGTTATCGAATTGTTTTCCATTGTCTGAAATAATGACATTAGGAATTCCAAAACGACACACTATGTTTCTCCATACAAAGTTAGTTATTTTCTTTTCTATAATTGTTGCCAATGCTTCTGCTTCAGCCCATTTAGTGAAGTAATCAACTGCTACCACTGCAAACTTAGTTTGTCCTTTGCCTTGGGGAAGAGGTCCAATAAGGTCTATTCCCCATTGTGCAAAAGGCCAGGGACTTACTATGTTTGTTAGTGGTTCAGGTGGTTGTCTTGGTACTGGAGCAAATCGTTGGCACTAGTCACACGATCTGGTGAAGCTTCGAGCATCTTGGAGCATCGTTGGCCAATAATATCCTTGTCTTACAATCTTATGACATAAAGATCTTCCTCCGGAATGGTTGCCACATATTCCTTCATGGATTTCTTTCATCACATATCTCGCCTCAATAGGTGTGAGGCACCTTAGTAGTGGCATTGAATAACCTCTCTTATAGAGTTTACCTTCTCTGAGTAGGTAATGAGCTGATCGCCTCTATATCCGTTTGGCTTCTACTCTTTCTGAGGGCAATTTTCCCTTTTTCAAGTATTCTAATATGGGATCTATCCAGGAAAAGTCTTTCTCGGCCTCGGTCAAATTGTCCTCGGCCTCGGCCTCGGCCTTCTCGTCCTCGGCCTCGGCCTTCTCGTCCTCGGCTTCGGCCTTCTCGTCCTCTGCCTCGGCCTTCTTGTCCTCGGCCTCGACCATAATGTCCTCGGCCTCGGCCAAATTGTCCGCGGCCTGAGTTGGCTCGTCCCTAGTTTTGGCTTCTTCGTCTCTGGAAACCGTTACATCAGTTTTCAGTATTTCTTCTCTGCTTATGGTTGGTTCAAATAGGATTTCGACTGGAACTGTTCTACTCAGTTCAGTTTCATAGGCAGCTGCTAATCGAGCTAAAGAATCAGCATTGGCGTTTTGTGATCTTGGAATTTGCCTAAACTCATGTTTTGGGAATGAAGTAAGCAATTCCTTGACCTTTGACAAATACTTTGCCATCCTCTGCTCTTTAGCTTGATACTCTTCGGTTACTTGCTTCACTATCAATTGAGAATCACTCAAGACTAAGAGATTGGAGATTCCTATTCCCCTGGCAACTTTTAATCCGGCTACGAGTGCTTCGTATTCTGCCTCATTATTTGAGGTTCTAAAGTTGAATCTGAGAGCATATTCGTACCTTTCTCCTTCGGGAGATTCAAGTAGAATTCCTGCTCCGCATCCTTTAACGTTGGACGATCCATCGACAAAGAGTTTCCAGGGAAGATTAGGATCTTCTGGATGAGACGCCTCCACCTTCATTATGCATTGAAGGTGGTCGGCCTCGACCATTGCGTGGTCGGCCTCGGTCCCTGTCTGGTCGGCCTTGGCCCGTAGTGGAGTGAGCTCAGCAATGAAATCCGCCACTGCTTGCCCTTTGATCGATGTCCTCGGTTTGTAATGAATATCGTATTCACTAAGCTCCACTGCCCACTTCATGAGACGTCCTGAAGCTTCTGGCTTTTGCAGCACTTGCTTGAGAGGGAAGTTTGTGAGGACAGTGACTTTGTATGCTTGGAAGTAAGGGCGTAATCTTCTAGCTGAGGTAACTAAAGCCAGTGCAGGCTTTTCTACTTGAGGGTATCTAGTTTCAGCCCCCACCATTGCTCTGCTTGTGTAGTATACTGGTCTTTGGTGACCATTCTCTTCTTTGATTAATGCAGAACTTACAGCGGTGTTAGAAGCTGCTACATAAAGTAATAACTCATCTTCCTTAATTGGTTTGGCTAGGAGGGGAGCTGAACTTAGATAAACCTTCAATTCTTGAAAAGCTTGTTCACATTCTTTAGACCATTCAAATTGAAGACCTTTCTTCAGAATTTTAAAGAAAGGTTGGCATCTGTCAGTTGCTCTACTAACGAACCTGTTCAGTGCTGCAATTCTCCCATTGAGACTCTGAAGTTGCTTGAGATTGGTTGGAGAGGACATCTCTATGATGGCCTTTATCTTGTCAGGATTTGCCTCAATTCCTCTTTGGTGTACCATGAATCCAAGGAATTTTCCTGATGTTACTCCAAAAGCACATTTGCTTGGATTCAGTTTCATCTTGTACTTTCGAAGTATTTTGAATGCTTCATGGAGGTCAGTTTCATGTTGATGTGCTTTAATGCTTTTTACTAGCATATCATCCACGTACACCTCCATATTCTTTCCCAGCAATGGGGCAAACATTCGATTTACCATTCTTTGGTAGGTTGCTCCTGCATTCTTGAGACCAAATGGCATGACTTTGTAACAGTAAAGCCCCCTATCAGTAATGAAAGAGGTATTTTCTTGATCAGGTCCATACATCTTGATTTGATTGTATCCAGAGTAGGCATCCATGAAGCTTAATAACTCATGGCCTGCTGTTGCATCTACTAACTGATCTATCATAGGCAAAGGGTAACTGTCCTTAGGACATGCCTTATTTAGATCAGTGAAGTCGATACACATGCGCCATTTTCCATTAGACTTTTTTACTAAAACCACATTGGATAGCCATTGAGGATAATGGACTTCCCTAATGAAATTGGCTTTTAGTAAATCATCTACTTGGCTGGCTATGATCTCATTCCGCTCCTGATTGAATGCACGTCGCTTCTGTTTTACGGGCTTGAAATCTCTGTCCACGTTCAATCGATGTACCATAACGTCGGGATCTATTCCCGGCATATCTTCATGAGACCAGGCGAATAAATCTGCGTTGTTTCTAAGGAAACTGATCAGTTTTTCTCTCTGTTCATCCCCTAGGTTTGTTCCAATGTTTATTCGCCTGTCCTCTGATGTGAGCGGGACAGATTCTAGTTCTTCGGCTGGTTGCCCTCTCTGGTCGGCCTCAGTCTCCTCGGGGGCAAGGAGCTGGTCAGCCGCCTTCTTTGTCGCTTCTCCTTGTAATCCTTCAGGCATGCGCTGCCATGTAGCTTGAACGATCTAGTCGGCCTCGGCTTCCTTCTGGTCGGCCTCGGCCTTTTTTTGGTCGGCTTCGACCTCGGTGTGAGGTCGATGAGGCCTGTTAGTTTGCATTTGTTGCAAGCGACGGTCCTGATCAGAATCGTCTTTATCTTCATTCCAGTGTTTGTTTTCTGGAGTTCTACTCATCTTCTCGTAGGATTGAATTAAGCACAAGGTTTTTCCAGCAAGCGTTGTCGTTCCCCACAGACGGCGCCAACTGTTGTTGCCAAATTTTGGACAGGAGAAATATCACCTGACCTCCACGTGACAACAACGGTGAATTTGTATTCTTGGGGGAAGAACGTGGCCTGCAAGACAAGAAAAACCTGGACACCGGTGTGGTGTAGGCCACACAGGCTCCGATGCTTAAGTCAGAGAGAGTTTGAGAGAATTTTGGAGTTGTATGAGAGTGTTGTAAGCTGGAATGAACTTACCTCGCTCTCACCCTGAGGGAGAGTTTAAATAGCTTCCTTCCTAGGGTTTTTCGTGGGTTTCCATCTTTGAATGGGGAAAGGGAAGGTCGAATTGGGCTGGACCGAGGGCACACGTGGCATGAGGGACCGAGGCAAGGCCCAAAAGTGGGCCTTGCCAAACTGGTCGGCCTCGGCCGGGCCGACCACGGGCTTGGGCTTCGGCCCCAAGCCAGTTTCTTCTCCCACTCATTCTAGGCCAGTCCACTATCGGTTTCGATCCGTTTTGACTTCGTATTGGGCCTCTTTCCTTGTTTGGCCCTTCGTTGCAGCCCTTTAGTCAGCCAATTCTTGTTAATTCAATTTCACCCATAACAACAACAATGCTAAAATCATGGTAAATTGAGGGAGACAAATAGTTATAATTATGGAAAGAGCTATAATTATGGAATTGGGAATAAAATCAAAAATAAAATTAAAAAACTACCTAATTAATATAGGTTTTAATCAAAGAGAGAGAAACGAAAATAAAAGGGTATAATAGACCGAAATTGCACATTAAATCTAGATGTGAAAATATTCAAGTCTTTGTACATTTATGAAAATACATGTCTTAAATCTAATTATGTGTGTAAAAATTCTAAATTTCATATGACCCAATTTTATCAAATTAATTTTTAATTATTTGGTCAAATGAAGACATGTGGCTTTTTAATTTAAGAATTGCCATATTTTGTCTTCAAATTAAATTTGATACACATGTCAATTTATAATTGATCTCAAATTTAATTATTTGTAGTTTCATCATTAATTTGGAATAATGATGTGGCAATTGGAGATTGGCCGAAATTTCTCAGTCAACAAATACCCCTTTTCGAGATTTATGCACAAATATGCGTGGGTGAATCTCGAAAAAGATAGTTTGGAGTAAAAAATGTAAGTTTTTTTTTTGTTCCTAATATTAACTCCCTTTGACGTGTCAATTAATCAAAATCTGAATTTGGCTCAAAATTTTGATTTTTTTGACATATTTTTTACGTCAGTTAATCAAAATTTGAATTTTGGACAAAATTTTGATTTTTCTTGTTTGGTGACCAACTTTGATTTGAATTCCAATTGGATTTAATTCCAAATTGAATTTTGAGTAATACACCAAACTCTATCAAATTTTGACATGAATTTGAAGCATAACTTTTTTTTTTTTTTTAATTTCACTCAAATTTGATCTGAGAGGATTTGAGTGAAATTCAGATTATGCCCAAATTTTACTTTTTGAGATAAAATCGAAATTCTAATTTGGATTTGGATAGAATTAATTTTATCAAGTTTTGACTTGGGATAAAATTGGATCGATTTAACAAATTCTGGCTTTGAATTTGGAATATAACTTGAATTTGAATTTCAATGAAATTTTAATTTTGGACAAAATTTGGACTATGCCCAAATTTTGATGGGATTAACATTTAGTTGGGTCAGATTCTAGCCAATTTTGACTTGAATTTGACTTGAATTTTGGATGGAAGAAAATCTACGATTCCAACTGAACTTTAAAAGTTGCTTTAATGTAAAATATGAATTTTAAGCTGCTTTTGATGGATCCCAATTCAATTTGAAGTAAAGATTCTCCAATTCAATTTAAATTTAAGACGAAATCTAAACGAATTTGAATTCGATATGGAACAATCTCATCAAAATTCCTTCAAGGTATGTGGGTATTCATCATCTTTGGACTTCTGAGCAGTTGCGTTGGAGAAATTTTTTCCTTTTTTTTATTTCTCAAACCCTAAGTGGAGGATTTCTTTGTTTTTCCATTGGACTCCTTGTCAAGTTTCCATCAGCGATCATTCGTGGTTTTGTTCAAATCGAGTCGGATAGTCGAGTCTTGGAGTCGTTGCACGTTGTGGTCATTAGAGTGCCATTGTTGGATCGAGTCGTCGGTCAACCAGGTGTTGTTGTGTCTATCGGCCTAAGGTCACCGACTTTTTGATTAAAAGAAGAGCATTGAGGAGAGATAAATTTTCTCTTCTTTTCCTCCATTAAATGCTTTATGCTGCATTAATGTGAAGGTTTTTTTTTTCAATTGACAACACTTTGTTAATATTTTTATTTTTTTTTCTATACAAATTTTTTTTTCTCTTTATTTTATCCTCTTTTTTTTCTTAAGCTAACACATTTTTTACTTTGGCCCCTCTTTTTTTTTCAAAGGAAGAAACTTTATTCGGCGGCTCCTTTTCCATTAGGAATACCATATTGCTCAAAAACCGGAGAACGAGAATTTGAGGTAATTCAACTTTTCTCTTTTTTTTTTTATAGCTACAATGTCAATCTTAGCGTGGGTACACTTGTAGAACTGATGCGAGCTTGTCGAAGGCTCGTCAAATTAAAATTTATAAACCGATCCTAAGCTACTTGTAGCATTGAGTGGACCAGGTCGATCTCAGGGAACCGAATATTAATTTCTCAAGTTAAATTTACAAAGGGGAAAACAATTAAAAATGGGGGGTTTTGTATTTTTTTTATAAATAAAATAAAACATAAGCAAATAAAAATAAAGATAGATCAAATCTTACCAAGTTCCAATGCAAAGGTGCGGTTCTACTCAATTGCAAAAATTGATCATAGACACTCAAAATATTTAAACTTAACAATGCAAGCACTTGGTCAACTTATTAGGAAACCCCAAAAAGTAGCAACTTCCCTAAGGGCATTACGTGCTTTGGAAGGACCAAGACAACTAATTAGATGAAATAACTTTAATCTAATTAAGATGCTCCTTTAATTCCTAGAATTAAACATGCAAGCCATGTAATATGGAAACCCACAAAACATACACACGTGATAATCCTAATGCTACCAGTTCATTCAACATGACAATTACGGATCATGATCATGATTAGCAATAAAACATGTAGAGTGATTAAGGCGTCAATTTAATCAAAATACATACTTGTAAAATTAACACGGGAATTAAAGAATACTTGCAATCGAAAGAAAACTACGTTAAGGTTCAAACCTCACAGTATTGCAATTGATTACAACCGACCTCTGAACTGGGAACGCGAAGTTTAGCCGAGCATCGTGATAAAATTTGATACCATTATTGTCTAAGGAGAAAAGAGAAAATGAGTCTAAAAACTCTCTAAAAACGTCTAGGCCAAGAGGCCAAAAAAAAGATCTCCCTTGCTGTCCATAAGAAGGCTTAAATAGCTTTGAAGTAGACAACTTACACAAGTAAGAAACCCTAAATTCTAGAAAGATATTTTCCCAAAACAATTAGGGAATAATATTTAAAATAAAATAAACAATGTTCTCTCTTGTAAAATGCTGGAAAATACATCTAAAACTCGAAAATCCTTCCCTAAATTCTCAAAACAAACATAGAATGTTGCAAATAAGGAAAGTTTCTGGATTGCGCAGTCTTCATTATTTTGCCCATAACTTCTTCTCCAAACCTTGGATCAACGTGATATTTATACGGTTGGAAAGATAATTCCGAGATCTTTAAAATGATATCTAATTTGGATATATTACCAAACGTGAGTAGAAAGATAATGGGAACGGAAGTTGGCACAAAATATTCTCGGGTACAGCAGTTTTCCAGCATGAGCAGTAATCACTCAAAATGCCATAACTTTCATAATACTTAATGGAATGCAATGAGTCTTATATCGTTGGAAAGATAATTCAATAAGCTTCGATTTGATAGCAAATTTGAATATAGTTTCATCTCTAAATATCATGATATGATCGGTCAAATTTGGTATAGAAATTCAGTTGCTCGAATCACCTCCAATTTGGTCCGAATTAATTCCGAAATAGTGCAAACTCTTCAAAACATGTGAATTTCTTGAATCCCTAAAAAATAATAATAAAACACATAAAATCCTTCTAATTAACAAGAAATAAGTGTAATTGAATAGGACTTTATAGGTCCTATCAAGAACCCTAGCGGTTCTAGGTGTACTTGTAGCTACCCTTGATCACAATTAATTTGCTCTTGTAGCTACAGCACTCTCTCATCTTAGCGTGGGTACACTTGTGGGACCTTGGCGGTTCTGGGTGTACTTGTTGCTATCCTTGTTCGTGGTTAATTAGTTCTTGTAACTACAACACTCTCCCATCTTAGCGAGAGTACACTTGTGGGGCCCTGTCGGTTTTGGGTGTACTTGAAGCTACCCTTACCCTTCAATGTTAGCTCCAGAACACTCGACTCTAACGAGGCCTATGGTGTTCCTACAGCTCCACTGCTCTTCAATGTTAGCGCAAGAACACTCAACCCTAATGGCGTTCTTACAGCTCCGTTGTCGATCGATGTTAACTCAAGAACACTCAACCCTAACGAGGCCTATGGTGTTCCTGCAGCCCCACTGCTCTCCGATGTTACTTCAAAGACAACTTTCAAGGTAAATCATATATCCCTTCTAATTTTATCTTTTTTTTTTTTATTTTTTTGCTTTTTTTTTGTTTTTTTTTTTTTTTCAATTTTTTATAGGGCTCTTTGGTATTTGCTCAGTGACGCCACTACTTGCTTGAAGCGAAGCGAAGCCTGAAGCCTCCTAATTCTGTGAAAAACGAGCGACAGCGAATGGAGACTCCTAACTTAGCATAGGAACAAGCATCAACAGACCAAGCCTCCTGACTTGGAGGAGGAGCAAGCGTCGACGGACAGAGCCTCCTAACTGGGTGAAGAAGCAAGCATCGATGGACTAAACCTCCTTACTTGGCGGAGGAATGAGCGTCAACGGATAGAGCCTCCTAATTTGGGGGAGGAGCAAACGTCAATAGACGGAGCCCCCTAACTTGGCAAATGAGCGAACTTCAACAGACGGAGTCTCTTGACTTAGAGACTGAGCGATTACAAAGTCTTCAGATCTAGAGGCGAAGCGACGACCAAATCTCAAAACTTGGAGAGGGAGTGAAACATTGAACTTAGGAGCAAAACGTGTACTTAGAGGCGAAATGCCAAACTTGGGAATGAAGCACCAAACTTGTAGGCGATCAACACTCAAACTCGAACTTGAAGAGAGCAAAGTGCAGACTTGAACTTCAAGCGAGCGATGTCTAAACTTAAGTTTGAAGTGAGCAAAACTCAAACTCGAAGACATGAAGGGGTGAAGGGGTGAAACGCGATCCCCGAACTTGGAGGAGGGTGAAGCCCAAACTTTAAAGCGACTGAGCAAAAAACTGAACTTGAGAGGAATGTAGCTCGAACTTTAGAGTGAGTGAGTGAAGAACTAATTACCCCCTTGAAGTTCGAGCTTCAAACTTGAGGGAGTAAGCGACGAAATTAGCTTGAAGGGAACGAAGCTCGAACTTTAGGTGAGTGAGCAACGAACCACACATGAGGAGGTTGAAGCTCAAATTTCAAGGGAGTGAGTGATGAATCGAGGTTGAAGGGAACAAAGCTCGAACTTTAGGGGAGTGAGCGACAAACCGAACTTGAGGGGAACGAAGCTCGAACTTGAGGAGAGTGAGTGATGAACCGAACTTGAGGGGGTTGAAGCTCGAATTTTAAGGGAGTGAGCAACGAACTGAGCTTGAAGGGAACAAAGCTCGAACTTTAGGGTAGTGAGCGACGAACTGAACTTGAGGGAAACGAAGCTCGAACTTTAGGGGAGTGGGCAATGAACCTTACTTAAGGTGGACAAATCTCTCTCGTATGCATCCAACTTGTAATGTCTTGTTTTCATAGGGATAGAAACTTTTTTTTTTTAAGACTGAACTTAAAGTTTTTTTTTCTTTAATTTGCCTATGTACCCTTTTAGTGAAAGGGATCAAGTCATAACGTAGTTCAATTTTTTTTTTAAGGTTGTTCACCTTTTAAGTGAATGAATGAACGTTTCACTCCACAACAGAAGCATTGGATCATCTTTGATTTTATTTAAAATTAAACAATAAAATTAAGGTTAAGCAAAACATACTTTGAAAATAATATTATGGAGAATATTCTGACGGATCTTTGTCTCTTCCACAAAGTCTTCCTAGCTATGACTCGAACACAGGCCAAGGCTTGTGGGAGCCTCTTGAAAGAAAATCCACAAGAGATTGGAAAGGAAGATGTATAGAGAGAATTCTCTAACTCTCTCTATTGAGGAGATGTGTGTTGTGTCTAATGGCTCAACCCAAAGGTCTTATTTATAGAAACCAAGGGTAAATCTTTGCCATAATTAAAATATTATATTTTAATATCTAATATATTAAAATATATCTTATACTTATTTGAATCTCATTCAAATCTCCTACGATATTTATTTATTTGAATCTTATTCAAATTTTATAAATATCTTTTATTTAATGATTCAATTATACATTAATTATTTTAATATTTAATGTATCAAATACAATAAATATATTTTCTTCTTTTATATTTAATATATCTTATATATTAAATATTAATTTGAACATTTCAAATTAAATATTAAATTTGAACATTTCAAATTTTAATGTTTAATGTATCGAATACAATAAATATATTTTCCTCTTTTATATTTAATATATCTAATATATTAATTATTAATTTGAACACTTCAAATTAATATTAATTTGAACATTTCAAAATTTTCTGTCAACTAAATTGATTTTTTAGTGTTACTATGAGCTAGCAATGGGACCTTATGGACCTACAGATTATAAGCTCCAATGATACAAAATTAATTAATTAAACTCTTTAATTAATTAATTTTCATTCATTAACTATAGGTCACTCTACTATAGACCTAGAATTGCACTCTTATGCACTGTAGGACAAGTTATGTCCATGGATATAATCACTACATGCAAATCGATCCTTCACGAGTTGTTCGTAATTACGGCTAGGTCCAAAGTCCGTTTTACCCTTGTAATTATATCTTGCACCTTAAGTACCATTGATCCTCTAATGAACAATTTGTTTATAATCTAATTATAAACTAAGTCCCTCTCAGGCCAGTGAGAGAGTGGGACCCCATTGTTCAAGTCCCGAAATCAGCACTTAAGAGAACTACTCATCTACTTACCTTATATGAGAATGAGTGAATTCCAACAATCTCCCACTTGCACTAAAGCCGGCAAGACATGTATCCTAGGGCATACTCTATACCCAACGTTAAGCTCGTGCGGACCAGGAGCATCATGCAGTTTAAGCTCTTGCAACAATGAGCTTTTTTTTTTTTTTTTTTGCATTTTATAGATACTATTGTCTTCATTATAGTCTTGATCAAATCCTTCATTTGCAGGATTTGTTAAGATGATGACATTTTTCTTTACCTTCAAGGAATCTTCTATATTTATGAGTACAAAGAACTTCCTTTTCATGCATGAAGGGACAAGACTGTGGATCTTTTTGTCTTGGTTCACTTCATCGAACAATTTTTCCTTCAAGGATTTCATCTTCCTTTCATGTTGATCGCTTGTTACTTTGAGGCGATCAAAAACAGATGTTGAAGGTCGATCTTTCTTTGATGTAGAGACACTTAGCCTTTGGAAGACTAAATGTCGAGTTGAGACAGAAGTTGGACATTGGTTTTCTTCTTTTTCGCGACCATACTCATCCTTTGGAAGACCGAAGGTTGAGTAGTTGAAGGCTTGATGCGATCGAAAAAAAAAGTCATTTGCTCGGCTTCTTTTGAATCATCAACTTTTTTTCACATTGGTGCAATATGAACTTGTCAAATCTTCTCCCCCTTTTTCCACTGGAAGGAAATCTCTCGAGAAGAATTCTTTTAAGGTCACTGGTTGGCGAGGTTGAGAATGTTTTTTATTCTATTTCCCCTTTGGTTTAGGTTTCCTTGGATTATTCTTTTTTTGATACTTGTCCTTTCATTTGTGGCTTCTAAATTGGCGAGACTCGTCTGAAGCTAAATTTGGTTTTTGCTTCTTCAGACAAGTCACAAGAACCCGACCTTTGTCTTTATCATTAGTAAGTTTGACCATGTCTTGAAGTTTGTTTCTTGGTACCTCATGTTGAAACCAAACTGCTACAAGTTCCAAGATTCCAAATTGGACTAGACTCACTTCCTTATCATGAAGCAGACTATAGCGCATTTGACCGCATGTGTCTGTTGTTATTGCGACATGATTTGATTGAGCTATTTCATCAAGGTCTAGCTTAATTTTTCCTTCTTTAGCTAATCTTAGAATTAGCTCTTTTAAGACGAAACACTTCTCCACTGGATGACTAATAATTCAATGATACTTACAATACTTGGGATCATCAACTTTTTTCATCTCTTCTGGTCGTTTACATTCTAGAAGTTCAATCAGTCGTGTTTCCAGTAGTTGTTCCAACATATCAGGGATGTCAGAATCTGAAAAATGATAGATTTTTTTTGTCTTTTCTTCAAAGTTAAACAACGTCTTTCATTTTTTTTTGTAGCTTTTCAATCATCTTGTCTTTTGAAGACAACTTGAAAGGGGTTGTATTGACATCCATAGACTCTTCTAATGTCTCCTTAGTGTTCTTCCCTTTTTCCTTACGTTAAGGACTAGAAGGTTTTTATCTCCTCGACTAGCAATACTTAACTCTTCAACGGTGCAAGGCTTTATACCTTGGAGGATGTACAGAAGTCTCCAGTGCATGTCTTGAATGCACATTTCCATAGCATACAGTTCAGTGAGACGATCTTTGCAATCGAGACTCATGGCTCTCCAATGATTTATGTAGTTGACAACAGGTTCACTTTTTCGCTATCTTGTGTTAGTGAGCTCGAACATGTTGAGGGTCCTTTTTATGTTGTAGAAGCTGTTGAGAAACTCTTTTTCAAACTGTTCCCAATTTCCTATTGACTCGGGCTCTAGGTCAGTGTATTAGTCAAAAGTATTTCCCTTCAGTGTTTGGACGAATTGTTTGACCAATAGATCTCCTCGTGTACCAGCATTTTCACATGTTTCGATGAAATGAGCAACTTGTTACTTAGGGTTGCCTTTTCCATCAAATTGCTGGAACTTTGGTGGTTGATATCCAGTTGGCATTCTCAAATTATCAATTCTCTTAGAATATGGTTTAGAATACAAGAGAGAACTTTGAGAAACCCCACCATATTGAGCTCTAATGGAGTTCGTTATCATGTCCTGAAGTTGTTGGACAGAGAGTGAAGCGATTGAAATAGAGGGTTGTGGTTGATCTTCTTGCACATCATTCTTTCCTTTATTTCGATATTGAGGGCATGAGTTTAACTTGACTCAAAAAAAATTTGGTTATCAATTTGGCTCTTTAAGTATGCGATTTGAGAATCTCTTTCCTCGATTGCCTTCATTAAGGTGTTGATTTGTTCCTGCATCTCTGTTATTCTTTCTTCCACAATGCTTGCTCTAGTTGTCATGACGGACATTATGTCAGAATCAAGATCGAACAAGGGGTTACACTTAACAGAAAACTTGCTGTTAGTCGATGCCCCCGACAGTGCCATTACTTCACCTGCAATAGAAGCTTTATCATCTTATATCCTCAGTTGATTGGAGCATCTATGGGTAACACTCGTATACGAGTTACTCGTGATAGCGGTCATCGAAGAAGTCTTTTTAGATGACATTACTTCACTTGTATGTTGGGATGAAAGAAAGAGATGAGAGATAGAGATGGTCCCACTGAGCGTGTCAATTTGTTCACATGTGATTTCAACAAAGAAAGAGAAATGAGACATGTGTAAAGAAATTTATATTTTTATCAATTTTGTGGGTGTGGTACAATCTCTAACTTGTCCTCTGATTCTTTCTCTCTCATATACAAATTTTTCGAGGGCTAAAAGCTTGTTCTCGAGTGCGCTTGTTGGTCTTTTCTGATCGCCCTTTGACTTGTTGACCTTATTGGATTGACCTTTGGCTTGTTGATCTTTGATCAGCCTTTGGCTTGTTGATCGTTGGATCGGCCCTTGGCTTGTTGATCGCTGGATCCACCCTTGGCTTGTTGATCCTCTTGAAGATATGATCGAAGTCTTGGAGTCTTGTACACTTCAAATGTCTTCGACTTGTCTTCAAAGATATTTTGGTCTTTAAAGTTTTCAAGTCTCTTGGTCTTCAAAGCGTCTTTGGTCTTCAAAGAGTCTTCAATCTTCAAGAAACATTTAGCACCTAAGGACTTGTCTTGGAGGGTCTTTGGTCTTCCAAGAGTGTTCAGCACCTAGGGACTTATCTTGGAGGGTTTTTGGTCTTCCAAGAGTGTTAAGCACCTAATGACTTGTCTTGAAACATTCGATACCTAAGGACTTTATGGAGCATTCAGCACCTAAGGACATTGGTCTTCTTTCCTCTCAATTCTCTCTGAGTTCTTTGAAGAATAAAATTTCTCCACCCTTCAAATGAAGGAGAGCTCATTTATTTATAGAGCTTTCCATGGCATGTGGGCTTGGGCTTTAGTGGCCTTTGGGCCCAACCATGGACTTGGACTTTGGTTGGCTTTAGGCTTAACCATTTGAATTTGGGTTTTATTTAACTTTGACTCAAATTTCATATGACCCAATTTGACCAAATTAACTTTAATTATTTGGTTAAATGAAGACATGTGGCATTTTAATTTAGGATTTGCCAATTTTTGTCTTCAAATTAAATTTGAGACACATGTCAATTTATTATTGGTCCCAAACTTAATTATATATTTGTAGTTTCGTCATTGATTTGGAATAATGACATGGCAACTGGAGATTGGATGAAATTTTGTCAGTCAACATATTCAAATCAAATAAAAAAAATATCAATTTTATAAATAAACATAAGATATTAAATTTAAAATTGTATTGTTAAATTTTAATTATTTTCTTTCCATTTTTCATAAAACTAAAAACTATGTTAAAAAATTTAAATTTTATTAATTTTTTTATGATAAAAACTTAAATTTTAAAGTAAAAAAAAATAAGGACAAGTTTAATTAAAAATTTTCAACCGTATAAAAATTTAAAATTAGATAACTACTATTTATTATTATTATTATTATTATTATTTCTTATTACTACTACTACTTTAAAAAATAGATAACTACTAATTTTTAAAGTCGTCAAATTTTAGATTTTTATTTTAGATCTAAGTTTTTCAAACTATAATTTTTAATTCTAAAGATGGATTTTATGATATATTTCTTTTCTCAAATATGGTTGATAGTTGGACTTTATACCAATCAAATCTCACTTTGAATCTCACTAACTCATCGATTTAATTTCTTTATTTGGCACCAAAGCTTCTAGGCTAAAAAATAAAAGAATCCCTAAAAAAAAATTCAAGAAAGAAACAAACATCCCATTACAATAACCAATGCATAATCAATGTCAATTCAAACAACAATAAACAACACGCCCCCAAAATGCTCAATCGAACCACAATCAAATCATTTGCCAAACAATATTTCCACCAAGAAATCCATTCTTCAATTTAAAACTAAAAACACACAAACAAAAAAACAATCATAAACCATTACAAAATTACCATCAATAAACACAAGCAAATAAAAAACAACTCAAAGCACTCAAACTTCTATCAAGATTTTAGATAGCCAAAACCAAAAAATCAATAAACACAAGAGAAAAACCATTACAAAATTGCCATCAATAAATACAAAAGCAAATAAACAACAACTCAAAGCACTCAAACTTTTATCAAGATTTTAGATAGTCAAAACAAAAAGAGTTTGTTCTAATTCAAACATTGAGGGTGAAAAAGAGAGAAAAAAAAGAAAAAGGAAATCTAACGAAAAAATGGACGCCGGCTACGGTGAGACGGTGGCGGAGGGCGGCGGCAACATTGGTGGAGGGCGACGATGACGTTGGCGGTGCAAGCAATGAAAGTATGTTAACTGCAGTAGAGGAGAAGAAAAAAATCAAAGAGGGCGAAAGAAAGAGAGAAGAAAAAGAAAGGGAGTTAGGGTTTTCTAAGTAAAAAAAATTTCGATGCCATATTAACGGTGTCAGAAAAAGTACCATTTCCCAACGCTATGTTAGAGGCGTCAGCAAAGGGTCCCTTTGCCAACGCAGTTTAAAACGACATCAGCAAAAGTGTCACCTTTTTCCGATTTGTCAACGCCGTTAATAGTAAGTTTTGGTTTTAGACCACAAATTTTAAAAAACTGTAGTCAATAGTAAGGTTTTAGACCATGGTTATAAAAACTGTGGTCTATTAACATATGCATTTATTTTAGACCATGGTTAGACTAACTGTAATCACTTTTAACCACGGGTTTTTGAGAGACCATAGTCTAATATCTAAAGTCAAGTATGGTCTATACTCAAATTTGTAATAGTGTCTACTTATTTAAAAAGAATTACATGATAAATTTTCTTACTACTTTGGTAGGACTTTAGGAGAAGAATTGTTTTATTTAGGTAATTTTGAGCTGATTTTACTAACAGACGGACTAAATTGATTTACTTATGAAAGTTTAGGGTTTGAATTAATACGATTTTTAGTTTAGAGTTTTAATTGATACAACTCCAAAGTTTAGGAGTATGAGTTGATTTTTACCCTTTAAAATATTAAATATTTATTGTTAGTCTTTAGCTTATATGACGATGGCACTAATTTCCTTAGATTGACAAATGGCAACCAAGTTTCTTGAATGGATGTAGAGGAACGGGAAAATTTTTAATATTACTGTAGTACATACTCCTTTCAGAAATTTTTCCTAGAAGGAAACAAAATGGCCACAGAGGACAAATGGCTAGATAGTAGTATGAAAGAGTAAAAAACAAGAAAGGTGGGCAAATAAGGTTAGAAAACTGTTTTTAAAATTAGGTCAAAAAACGTGTCTTCAAGACAATTTTAATCAATTCCTACCACCTGGATCCACCTCTTTGGCATAATGAATTGTCAAAGGAATCATTTGAACAAAACACGATTTCTTCACTTCACGTCTACCTTATTCTTCTAAATACTTTTGAAAATCATCGTATCTTTCTAATCGCATTAAAATATAGGTTAAATTATCAAAAATATCCCTAAATTATGGGGTTGGTTTCAATTATACCCCTAAACTTCGAAAAGTTTCATTTTAACCCTTGAACTTTGAAGTTTGTTTCAAAACAACCTTTGAAGGTTTTTTCCGTTAAATTTATGGACGAAAAATGACGTATTTGCATATGTTTTGATTTTTTTTTCAACGTATATGTTCAAATATGTTCACATAAGCAACAATACAAATGCAAAAACATCATTTTTCGACCATGAATTTATTGAAAAAAAGCCTTCAAGGGTATTTTTGAAACAAATATCAAAGTTAAAGGGTTAAAATGAAACTTTTCAAAGTTTGGGGGTATAATTGAAACCAACCCCATAGTTCATGGGTATTTTTTATAATTTAACCTAAAATATACTACATTTTTAAAAACATTATTAACATAATACCAACAAAACAAGAGCCAACTTGAGCATATGACTCAACTAATTAATATATATATCCTCAATCAGGAGGTTCGGATCTCTTCACCCCACATGTTATTAAACTAAAAAAAATGCTAAGTAAACTACAAAAAGTACTCTTGAACTTTACCATTTGTTTCAAAAATAACCATATTCTTTCAAAGTCACAATATTATCATTGACCTTTCATAAATGTCTCAAAACTACCCTTGGAAATGCATTAGAATGTTCGATGGAAAGTCAACATGGTGGTGACCTAAAGACTTAAACGACGTGACGCTTACTTGGATTGAATGACGTTCCACCCCTATCTGATTTTCTACTTCAATGGTAGTTTTGAGACCTTTATAAAATGTCAAGAATGGTTAATATTGCAACTTTTAAAATGATACAAGGGCAAAGTTCAGGGGTATTATTTATAATCTAGTCCAAAAAAAATCCGAAAACAAGATTCATACCATTTTAATAAAAACGGTTCGAAAGGAGAGAAACTTTTGATTTGCCCGAGACAAAACCCACATGGTGCATGTGTGAGAGAGGTTTGAGAAAAAGTACAGTAGTATTCCTTTTTTTTTTGATTTTGGTTGCCCATAGATCCACCACTTGCTATTTCTCAGTACCATTGGCGCAATTGAGAGAGAAGGAAAGAAGAAAGAGTGTGGCTCTGGCCTCGCCTCGCCACGGCCCCAAATCCAATGCGCTTTACGACAAACGTACGAACGGCTTACTTACCATGTAAAGCTGCAAACCCTCCGGTTAAAGTTGGAGAACATCGATTTGAATACTTCCTGCGTCCTTCTAGAACTTTTTTTTTCTTTTTTTCTTTTTTACTCTTTTTGAGATTTTTTTTTTTTTTTTTTATCAATTTTCACCTTAAAGTTTTAATTTCATTGAATTTGATTATTTGATTTTTTTTTTAGTTCATCAACATTTAAGATGGGAGATTCGAACCTCTGATCTCTTGGCCAATGGTGCATGTTAATTATCATTGAGCTATGCTTACTTTAGCATAAGTGTTGCAATTTTTACTCTATGTATCAATTTTCACCTTAAAATTTTAATGTCATTGAACTTAATTTTTATTCTCTATTTAAGTTTTCTAATTAACCCACAAATTTTAACAAAATAATAATAATAATGTAAAAATCTCTAAAAATTTACTAATTTAGTGAGATCAAATTTTGTACAAAATTAAATTTGATTAATGCACAAAATCAAACATTAAAATGACTTCGCCAAAACTGCAACCATTAAAATGACTTTGCCAAAACTTATAAATTTCAATATAAAAAAAATTAACTCTGGTGTAGATTTTGTCTAAATCTTATCAATTTTATACTGAATATATATTCTATATGAGGATGCTTTTTTTTAAATAATTTTTTGTACAAAAACCTGCCATAAGATAAAAATTGCAATACTTTTATTTTTATTTTTATTTTTTTGAAGTTACAATACTTTTTAAGTTGTTAAAATTGTAACAACTATCCAATTTGATGAAATTGAATGTTTAAGATAAAATTGATACAATTTGTCAAATTTAGGGTTAAAATTAACATGATCCCTTTGTTTCAACTTTTAAGAGTGAATTTGAAATATTTTAAATTTGTTTAAGTCTGTTAACTTTTAGGTTTGTTTTATTTTGATTCTTAAAACTTTCAAAACGTCTATTTTAATCTCTAAACTTTCAGGAAAAAACTATATTTATCATTATTATATCATCTTTTCACCTAATATCTACTTACCCAATACTTGTCTCCAACGTATAGAATTTGAGTACATGCTCACGTTAAGAGTACACATACTCGTAGCTATGCTATCAATTTGTTAAAGTAAAATTGATACAAAGATTAAATAGTTATTTTACAAAATATATAAACTAAAATAAATATTTTGAAAGTTTAGGAACTAAAATAGAACAAACTCTAAAATGGACCATTTGAAAATAAAATTTAAACATTTTTAATTTTAAGAACAATGTTTCTAAAGCATTATTTTTTCTTCTATTTTATTTTTCTGAAAAATGATATTTTTTTTGGAAGGAACGCTAGTTAAGTGTTATTTTTAAAATAAATAAATTTTGCAAAGGTACTTTAATTATAACCAATTTTGTAAAGAATGCTTAATAAATAATTACAAATTACTCTAATGTTTAATTTTTAAACTTTTAAATGGTTTTTAAAGTATTTTCCAATCAACCACTTTTTTTTTAGTTCAACAACATTTTGATATGAGAGATTTGAATTTCTGACCTCTTAGTCGAAGTACGTGTCAATTATGTCTGAACTATGCACACTTTGACTTTTTGGATCAAACACTTAAGCAAAAAGTACTCTGGTACTCTTTTTTTATGGTTAAAATATCATTTTGGTCCATGTACTTTGAGCTTTGTTCTATTTTAGTCTCTGTATTTTCAAATGTCCAATTTTAGTCTTTGTACTTTCAAAAAAGCTTAAAATTTGTGCTCTCCATATTGAATGTACAGGAACTAAAATTTTAAGCTTTATTGAAAGTACATGGACTAAAATTGGACATTTGAAAGTACATGGACTAAAATGGAACAAAGCTCAAAGTACAGGGACTAAAATAGTATTTTAACCTTTTTTTATTTATTTATTTGAAAAGTACTCTAGCACTCTTATAAAAACACTTGACTCTTTTTTTAATCACTATTAAGTTACTGGACCAAATGCACTCTTTGAAGTATGGCTTAAAATAACCATTCTAAACTTTGTTTTCAACTTTATGTTATAAAAAATTAAAGCTTATTTAACCATACAACATTTTGTTTCATTTTCTTTACATACTTTTAAATTGATTTTTAAAAAATACTTTGAAATCTTGATGAAATTTCAAAAATAGCAACAAGTTTTTAAAATTTTATTTTTAAATGGTTGATTACGAAACATAGTGATTCAATTTAAAACCTTATAAAGATATCAAACTTAAGCGAAGACATTTCAGACAAAACAAGAGAAAAAAAAAAACGAAGAAAACATACGTAAATAATAATTTTTATAAATGAAAAAACATGCGTATAATTATAAGCTTCACTGCTAAAAAATTATTAAACAATATATATATATATAAAATCCAACTACTTCTTCAGAATTTTTCTAATCGCAGTAGTGTTTTTTGTCCTACGATAGTAGGATGATACCAATTAAAGGAAATAATCGAATTAAATTATAGTGAAAGTGTTGATGATTTTATTTTTTCTTGTTATATATATATATATATATATATATATATATATATATATAAACTTTCAGACTCAAATCGTGAAACCCAGCCTTGATCCACTGTGAGTCTCTCTCTCTCTCAACTTTTAATCTTCTTTTGTTTGTTAAAAGAAAATTACAACAAACTCTAATCCTTATGGGTTTTACAAAAATCTAATCAAAACCATAAATCTAATGTCAAATAGCTTAAAGAGTCAATTCTGCAAACTATCACATAACACATATATGATAAATTAAAAATACACACCATGGATAATTTTGATTCCATACATCTTCCTTTTCATGGCTGCTACATGGCTTTTTCTTTTAAAATTAAAATTATACATAAATTTAGTGAAATCCACATGTTGGAGAAAAGAGCATCAGAATTTTTTTGAAGATTTTTAAGATGGATAGTTTGTACGCCTAAAAAATTTAACCTATTCTAGGAAACGCCACTAAACTCACAACTAATATGCTCCGAAAATTTTGGCAGCATAACGACATAACTACAAGCTACCCAAAATTTTTTCTAAATACTTGTTAAACAAAATATCACACTTCTAAAACCAGATTAATCAAACAACAACTCCCACACATTTGGGCGACAACAAAAACACCTAAACTTCCAGTATGAATAACTTCACAAATCTCTAAACAAACCATAACTTTTTAAGACACCAAAAATAAGACCAGAATTTCCAACAGCAAGCAAACTTAAGTCCAGCAGCTAAGCTTGAACAAAAAAAACTTATCTACACGTCTAATTCGAATAAAGACTTAACGGATAAAGAATGGACAAAATAAGCATATACATAGCATGTGTTCAATTTCATCTAAGGACCTTATCTACTTAATTCAAAGAAAACTTCTATCAAAAAGCTAAAGTCTTCCTAATGGTCTCTTCAAACGTCTCTTCCTCACCACCAAACCTTAGTCACCTGCAAAACTATTGGTTGGGGGGAAGGGGGAGAGTACAAAAGTACTCATTAAGTAACTCACACCTGGTGAGCCACCAAACATCAAACAAACAAAACACCATGTTGTCACGCGCACCCAAACATGCTTATCAATATTAATAACACAAGTCTCACGCTAAACTTACATAAAACTCACACAACACATGAATTCTACATCCCACCATGCACACTCAAGCTCCACAAGCTCACGCAATACTCATAATTTAGTTCTCACAAGGCTTCCTGCGACCGATTCCTTCGAGACACGTTGATCCCCTTTGATTTTACTCAAGGCCACCGACATTCTCTGTCGGCCCCAACTATTTGTATCCAGGGCCATCGATGCTCTCCGTCGGCCCCAACTAATTTTTCATCAAATGTCATCGACGGTCTCGAGAATCTTCAATACTTGTCTTTCTAAACTCAACGCATCGACCCTAACTATCTTAAACTAGGCCATCAATGCTACTTCTAACTTCATTAATGACATACCACCCCTCAACCATTTTACTCGAGGCACCTGGTATATACCCAACTTTCCTTTATCACACCTAAGGTCCTCTGACCTCACACACAATCTTACTAGAATGCATGTTTCCTAGGCATACTCCTAGACCATGGTTTATGCCCTAAACAAAACAACTCATTCACAACACACATATTATGCATAATCAAACAACTCAAGAATCCAGCATGCTATCATCACATAACCATAGCACACATCACACATATAAGCATGCTCAACATACACATAATGGATCATGGAGCATATTTATATAAAATGCAAAAAATAAATTAACAAGGAAACATACAACATGCTTCACGCAGTCAAACAGATCTACCAAGTAGAAACTACTTACCTAAAGCGATCTCACTACAAGAAAAAGCATTTTCAGCGATGAAACTTTCAGCGAAAAAATCAAATTTATCACTAATAAGTAGATTCAGTGACAAAAAACATTAGTCCTTACTAAATTAGTGACGATAGAAACTTTTCGTTGCAAAAATTAGTGACAGAACCAAATGTGTCACCAATAATTAGATTTAGTGACAAGAAACAAAAATTGTCACTAAACTAGTGACAATAAGAATATTTTGCTACTAATAGTAGTGACGATAAAACATTTTCGTTGCTAAGACTAGCGACAAGACTAAATGTGTCACCATTAAGTAGATTCAACAACAAACAAAAAATTTGTCTCTAAAAGTAGTGACGAATAGAACATTTTGTCGCTAATAGTAGCGGCGATAAAAACTTTTTGTCACTAAAACTAGTGACGAGACAAAATGTGTCACCATTAAGTAGATTCAGCGACAAACAAAAAGTTTGTCTCTAAAAGTAGTGACAAATAAAAAATTTTGTCGTTAAAAGTAGCAACGATTAAAACCTTTTGTCGTTAAAACTAGCAACGAGAGTAAATAATGTCACTAATAAATAGATTTAGTGACAAACAAAAAAAAATCGTCGCTAATAGTAGCGACAAATAAAACTTTTTGTCGTTAAAAGTAGAGCAATGATTGAAACCTTCATGGTAAAACTAGCGACAAGAATACATGTGTCATTATAAATAGATTTAGCAACAAACTAGAAAATCGTCCCTAAAATTAGTTACAATAAAAAAATTTCGTCACTAAAACTTTTGATGATAAAAATCTATTGTCACTAAAACTAATGACGAGATTATATTAAAAATTGAAAAAAAAAATGTCCAATGCATGTGAGTGCGAATTAGTTTATCTAGTCATCTTTTAAATCATATATTTAAAATATAGTTAATTCATCTTATTATTTATAAAAACAATAAAATTTCATATTTTACTTTCAAGATATATTTTAAAACTTTTTTTAGTTATAAATTCATACTTAATTCCTTAAAGATAGTTATATTTTCTTATTTTTGTGAAGTTAGAAAATTCTAACAAGATTTTTGAAAGTTCAAAATGCAGAGATTTAATTGAATTTAAGTTAGAATAATCAATAATATCTAATTGGATAAATAAATAATCTTCTACTTTATTGTTTTTCCTTGATTCTAAGTGAAACGATAAATATTTTTCAAAACAAAAATAATATTGCTCAAAATTTGTTATACAATAGTTTTTATTAAAAAAAATAATGTTTAAGAAATTTTAAAATATATATTACATTGAAAATGTTAAAAGTAAAGGTGGATTGACTTAGAAATAAGGTTATACGTTTATAAATTAAACTACTTTATAACTATATATATATAACTATATATATAATTTGATATCTTAATTTTTTGTTTTAATTATTAAAAATTCTAAAATAAAGAGAAATTATGTATATATTATTAAAAAAATTAAAAAGTTTAAAATACATATATGGATGATAACTTGTGCAAATTAAAATCAAGTATTTTTTTTAATAAATAAAAATAAAATAAGATAGAAATGATGAGTATCTCATTGGTTGGAAATCAATATTATTTTTCATTGTTGTTATTGTCACTATATAGGGCTGATCAATTTTCAACAATAAAATATAATTTTTATAGCTGAAGATGCAACTGCAATGAAATAATATTACCTTCATTGAAATTAATTTGATCAAATTATTATTAATTATTATAAAAAATTAAATTCATATTTTATATGCAAAATAAAATATTATATGATATTTCTTGATTTAGTATTTTGTATATTATTATTATTATTATTATTATTATTATTATTATTATTATTATTATTATTATTATTATTATTTGTAATGATAGAGGATTTAAAATGAAGGTTATTGAAAACAATTAAAATCTAAAATATGATGATATTAAATTAGTACTTTGCCATAAATTATTATAGAATCTTTCTAAAATCTTACTATTTGAGCTTTATTTTTTTAAAATTAAAGCATAATTTAAATCACTTAAGCTTTCAAATGATTCTACTTGAGGAATAACAAATAATATAGTTTTTTTAAAATTCATCCGAATGTTAATCACTCAAAATCATGTATTAAGTTGATTTATATGTATTCAACTTTGTAAATATACAAGTTTCCAAAATTTTAGTTATTGTTGTAATTTATATGCCGAATGGTTCTTATTGAATTTATAAATTTAAACATAATTAATCATATATTTGAAAATTATGAAGAAAAGTTGAATTAAATAGGTTTTTTTAATTAAAAAAAAAAAACTAAAGTTAGCTTTACAAAAAATTTTACATCGTCATTTAAATATGCTATGAAAAATTTACATAATTAAATTAGAAATACCACTGCAATAAAGAAAATAATTTTAGCGCTTAGGTCAACAACAATTAAAATAACATTTGGTCACAAATTTCATTAACAAAAGATTGTTTTGTCACAAGCATTAATTGCGACAAATATGACGTTTCTTCAGAAGCTTCAACAATGAAACATTGTTTCACTGCAAGATCAAAAGCAACAAAAACGATTCTTAGCTATAGCTAACAACGTAAATGAGATTTCATCGCTATCTCAATGACATACAATTATTTTCATTGGTTGTTGACCTTTAAACGATAAAATAAGTGATTCCGTCATTATTGACCTTAAGTGGGGAAACAAAATTTTCGTTGTTGATGATTTATAGTGATGGAATATGCATTTTGTCATTATTGACCTTTAGCGATGAAATAAGTGATTTCTGCTTTGATGACCTTAATAAAAAAATAAGTGATTTTATCATTATCAATCTTCAGCAACGAAATAAATGATTTTGTCATCGTTGAGCTTTTAGCGACAAAATAAAGCATTTCATTGTTGTTGTTCTTTAGAGATGAAATAAGGAATTTCATCATTGTTGACATTTAGCAACAAAATAAAGAACTTCGTCACTGTTGACCTTTAGTGACAAAGTAAGGGATTTTGTTGCTATTGACCTTTAGCAATGAAACAAGTGATTTCGTTGATGTTAACCTTTAGCAACAAGATGAATAACTTCGTCATTGTTGACCTTTAGTGACAGAGTAAATGATTTTGTCGCTATTGATCTTCAGGAATGAAACAAGTGATTTCGTCGATGTTAACCTTTAGCAACAAAATGAATAGCTTTGTCATTGTTGACATTTAGTGACAAAGTAAGTGATTTTGTCGCTATTGACCTTTAGCAATGAAATAAGTGATTTCGCTACTATTACCTTTAGCAACAAAATAAGCAATTTTGTCATTGTAGGTAGCGACATTCCGTTATTTTGTCACCTTTGGTCATAGTGACACACCTATAGTGACGTTTTTTGCGACATTTATTTTTCGTCGCAAAAAAGTTTTAGTGACATTTTTTTCTTTTTAGCAACATCTTTTTTCCGTCGCAGAAAACCATTTTTCTTGTAGTGTCTTTAAGATAAACCAAGAGATTCCCTAAACAAGGTAGACAAGGTTTAGAGATCAAAATTGAGTTCGATAATCTTATTCGAAAAAGAAAGAGTGTTCAAGAGGAACTCTCTTACCCAAACCCAAACTCACTCTTAAAGCTGAGTGATAACTCTTAAAATAAGGGTTATAGGGTATCATTTTAGGATTGAATTGTCATATTTTATCTCATTATATCTTGGAAATTCCCTAACTTTGAGTCATTTTGCTCTATGATTAATTTTGATATAGTAACATTATTATTAGAGCAATATTATCCTAATTAAGGAGCTTTATGTGATTAATTTAGTGCTTGATTAAGGAAGACAACCGAGGTCAAGAGCAGCAGTTTTACAATAGTTTGCTGGAGCAAATATGGAAATTTAGGCTAACACGAACGTGAGAATTGCTGCTCATTAAATGAGCTGGAAAATGTCAGTCCAATCAGCGTATTTCAGCCAACAGAAGCTCGCCACGTCACATGACCTGTCTAATCAACCCTTATTTTCATAAAGAATGGAATATATGTGTTGGGCAGCCGTTTTTAAGAATGAGGAGGTGGAGATCCCGAAACAACAGAGAGAGAAAGAGAAGCAGAGAGCTCCGATTTTGGAGGCCATGGACGGAAGATTTCCATAAAAGGAAGGTTTCTCCAGGGGATAAACATCGATGCTAAGTCAAACGTTTTGGGGCAGCTTTCCGATTTCTTATGCTACATTTTCTATTTTCATTTAGTTTATTTTCTAAATCATTTCCATTATGTTTATATTTCGACTTTTCTGCTGTTGTTTTTACATTATGAACTAATCACCATAAGGTGAGGATTAGAGGATGATTGCTTTTGATTATGTTATAGCTGAGTATATTTTCTTTCATTCGATTTGGTTTTTAAGAGGGCTTATTCATTAGTTCATGTCTGTTTGGCCAGCCAATGTGAGCAGTGTCCCTCTGATTTCTGGGAAGAATAGGAGGGGCTGAAAACTTAAAAACCACGTTAGCCTCTTGTTAGGGTTAGTAGCTAGCTAAGTGAGTAGGTTAGGGATAATCACTCACCTAACGCACACAAAATACAGTGGGTTCAATGTGCTGAAGTAATGGAAATGTGACAGTATATTTAGGTGATTCGGGAGAATACCGTGAAATCTGTAGTGGGTCGAATGGAATAAATATGTACTCAATTCGTAACATAATTAAAGCATGATTTACCTCTAATCCGAGTCTTTGTTTTAGTTGAAAGTACCTAACCTAGTTTTCATTTGTTCTTTTACGATTCCTCTATTTTCCCTGCTTTAGCATTAATTTTGTTCCAGCAATAGTGACTGATTTTATTTCATTTCCTTGACGAATTTGAATGGTTACAATTTAAGTTACTATGAATGATTCAGTAAATAGAAGGATTAATAGTCCATGTGGATTCGATAATTTACTTATCGCTTGCTACAAAAGTATGTGTACACTTGCGCATAGACATCATAATATTGCATAATTATTCACATCACTCTAGCAAGTCATCACTGAGTTTGAACACTACGAAACTGAACTAAATCCTATAACGAAGAGTATTCAAGCTTAGAGACCTATCTCAAGATACTTTAGTGGAGTTCGAAAGGGTCTAGAACGCGTTATTACCTACCGAACGCCACCAAAGGGCCTCGAAACCTTTCTGGTCGGTGTTTAAAGGTGTTCGAACTTATTCGAAACTACAAACCAAAAGCTTCTACAAGTTAGAACCTACATTACAACACCTAAAGAGTATTCGAAAAAGGTTTAAACACAACCTTACCACCTTAAACTCATCAAAATAACTCGACCCTTGATGAAAAGTGTTCGAATGGACTCCGAATTAGTTCAAACTACAACGAAGACACTTCCAAAGATTAGAAACTACATCACAGCACTTTAAGTGATTTACGAAAAGGATGAAACTTGTTGAAACTTACCGAAAGAGCTCTTATGCTTGATGTTTGTTGTTCAAATGTGTTCAAATCGATCCTAAACTACAAACTAAAGGTTCCTACATGTTAGAACCAAAGCTACAACACTTAAATTGATTTGCAAAATGTCTATAACGTGGCGAACTTACCGATCAACGCTAAAAGGACTGAAAGGCTTGCTAGATTGTGTTCGAAGAGGTTCAATTTTGCGAATCAAAATACTTTAGGCTATAAGTAACTCAATTCTAGGCTATTCGAGTTGTGGGTCACAATCGAAAGTGTTTGAAGTTGCAAATAAAACGGTGTCCAGCATTTTAGAAACTGATTTATAGCAATTTAAAAGAATTCAAAAGGGTGAAAACACGCTGAAACGTACCAAAAGAGGTCGAAACCTTGCTGATTGGTGTTTGACAGCGTTCGAAAATGTGAATTTGGGTAATCCAAATTGAGGTGGATTGAGTGGGTCACTAACTAAAGCGATTAGAAACAAGGGAAAATGTGAAACTTCGTGTGGATCTTTGTTGGAGATTGAATCACGTCGTGGGTTCGAGTGTAGAAGCCAGAGAACAAGATTGAAGAAACCCTCGTTGTTGCAGATACGAGCTTGTGCGAGTCTCACAAATAGCCACTGAATACATGGGCACCGCTGCTGGGTTGAAGACACGCGTTTGCTGGAGGGAGCTGCTACTCACGTCGGTGTGCTCGCCAGAGGAGGAGGTCGCCGGAGAAGAGAGGAAAAAAACGAAAGGGAGATGGGGTGATGGTTAGGTTCACGCCAGAGAGGGGGAGGAAAAAGAAGATGAAAAACTTAGGGTTTTCTCTCTTTTTTCCTTTTCCCTTAATTTTCCCAATATAAAAGTTCCAATAAATGTAAAAGGGAAACCTTTGGGTCTTTTCTTTGTATCATTTTTTTTTCTCTTTTTCCAAGTTTAGAACTCCAAATAAAGACAAAAGATTTTAGATAGAATCTAATTAGATGGGATTTGGGTTTCTTTTGAACTTGGAGAATAATGACTAAATTAAATCCTCAAACTTTAGAATCAAAGATTTAGTTAAAAATCTCTTTCTTCAAAGTAAAAGAAACTTGATTTATCGAACTTAAGGAGCCAAACTCGAAATTCTAATTTTTCAAATTAGAACTGTAATGAATAACTGAGTCTAATTACTCTAAAATATGCTAATTTTATAACGCGGAGCATTACAATCTCTCTCCGATATATATATATATATATATATATATATATTTTTTTTTTTTTTTTTTTTTTTTTTTTTTTTAATATTAGTTTTTTATCTTCTTTAATCATATTTTATCTTCGATTTTTATTTTTATTATTATTTTTATATTTTTTTCTTTCATCATCTAATGTGTAAATGTTTCTCTCCTGTGACTCTTTATCTTCTTTAATCCTTTTTTCCTTTCACTATTACTTTAAATTGTTTTACACATCTTAAAAATGAAATAAACAAGAATATTATTTTATTTCATTTTAATTATTATATTTATTTCCATTTTGTAACTTTATTGTTTTCAAATAATTAAATAACTGTTTTGTCTCACTTTGATTAACATTATAATTAGATTTTATTTGTTATCCATTATGATATTTTATTTTCATTTGGCTTATTTTCAAATAATTAAATAATTCATTTATTCCATGTTTATCATATTATAATTAAATTTTATTACCTATTTGCTTACTTATATACATTAAGGAATTATAAATGAAAAGAATGAAGATTTTGGTAGAGAATAAGCTTAACATGGTAAACAAGATGAAAGTATTGAATAAAATTTAAACTATTAGTGTAGAAGAAACAAAAATAACTAAAAGAGATAAAGAGTCATAGGAGAGAGAAACTTTTACACATTAGAAGATGAAAGAAAAACATATAGAAGATTAAAAAACATGATTAAAGAAGATAAAAAAAACTATTAAAAAATTAATAATAAATATAAATAGGAGAGACAAACTAAGCCGCTGCACTTAGAAATCTTCAAAAAATCTTAAAAAAATCGTTATGCTCTTTCCTCCAACAACCTGTGGACCCCACTAAATTTATGTATAATTTTAAGAGTAATTGTGATAAATGGTGTTGGGGGAATTACAAATAACAGAGGAAAAATTGAGTAAATATTGAGATAAATATTGAGAAACAAACACGTAAACAATTAGGTTGAAGCGCGGGTATCTCACTCTCTTTAAGGAGATTCAAGCCCTCTGCGGTGTATATTTATTTATCAACCACCGGTGCAGCAGTTCTTCTCTGGCCTGTCCCCTCCAGGATACAACAACCCAACTGAAACGTTGTGTAGCTCAAACCACTCTGCACTATGAGGTTGAGCTCAAAGCTCCACAAGAAAGAACACTCTTCTTTTGGTCAATTGCTCTTAAAAGAGCAAAGTAGAGAAATATGAGAATTTAGAGAGAAGTGAAGATTGAAAATGTTGTGTGTTTAAGAGTGTGGTAAGAGAGGTATTTATAGGAGAATTTTAGATCTAAGAATTTAACACAAAAATAAGTAATTAAATTGCAAAACTTTTAACCTCTCTTCAAATAAAGAACCAAAAACTTTCTTCTTTATTATATGAAACTCTCTCATTTAAAAAGAAAAAACTTCTCTAAAATTAATAGTAAATATTAAAATGTAACAACAAATGGTTCTTTTATAAAACTTGTTTACAAATTTCTCCTTTATCAAACGAAAATGGTGAAACAAGAATGGAGTGCTTCATTCTTGATTCACCATTTTCATTTGATGATCTTAGATGGTGTGCTCGATGTTAATCAGTGAGAAAAGAAGACATTCATCGTTTAGATGTACTTAAACTAGGCTATATCCGATGTATATTTTACGATTTGGAGAGATAGAGCGAGAGCCTTCATAGTTGAGCAGTCGTCATTGTACGATGGAGAGAAAAAACTTATTCTTCCGTTGAGCGGTGAACCTTCATATTTTCATACCGATAGAGAGAGATTTGGAAGTGAATGATTTGGGCAATGATGGGATTTTTTGGCTGATTTTTTGGGCGTGATTTGCTCCTTTTTAGGAACAATATTTCAAATCAAATTGTACGTGAAATGTTTTTGCCTTTTTTGGATATTATATATTTATTTTCTGATTTTCATATAATGAGTGGGTAAAATGGTAAATGAGCTACAAAATGGATTTTTATGTTTTAAAAGTAGTGGACATTGATGCAAAATTTTAAAAGCTTGGACACATTTGTAATATGGCTATTATAAATGGCCTATTTATGTACTTCACCATAATTTTAATTTTAAAAAGAAGAAGTCATGTGGCAGCTATGGAAAAGAAAAGGTATGGAGTACTCCACTGTAGGACTAGAAAAATTTTCGAGACTACTCCATACCTCTTCCTTTTCATGGCTGTCACATGGCTCCCTTTTAAAATTAATTTCATGTAGAAATTTAGTGGATTCACATATTCTTGGAGAAAAAAGAACATCACAATTTTTTTAGTTTTTTAAAATGGATAGTTTCTCTCATTTATTTATAGGTATTATTAATTTTTTCCCATATTAGTTTTTAAAAAAAAAAAACTTTTACACATTGAAAAATGAAAGAAAAAAATAAAAATAAAAATAAAAGAAGATAATTATTAAAGAAGATTAAAAAAAAAAAATTAATAACAACCATAAATAGGAGAGAGAAACTTCCCAATCTTAAAAAACCTAAAAAAATCAAAGTTTTTTTTTAAAAAAAAAAACATGAATGAAAAGGAAGAAGTATGGAGTACTACCGCTCTATGACAATAAAAAATTCCGCTTTATTGCCCACCAAATTATTTTATATTTACGATATTCACTCGCCTTAAAATGACAACTCAATTATTTCCATTATCATAATGACCCACTTTGATCCACACAACATAAATGCACAACATCTCCACTTCAATAGAAGTTAAAAGGGCTAAGTTGGGAAGTTCCTTTTCAAAATAATTTAGGATGCTTTTATAAATGGGAATATTTATTGTGTTTTGTACAGTAAAACTGCTTTTTGCAATTTATGATTTTAGGATGAATAATCATTAAACATCATAACAGACCAACAATCTATATCTATACTATATATAAAATGTACAATAGAGATAAAAATTTTATGCCAATTTTACCCTTTCATTATAAGACTTTTCACTATTACTTTGGTGGGAATTTTGTCAATTCCAAATTGTCCGTAATTTTCTGATTGAGGAGGAAATTAAATGCTAACATTCTCTGAAAATTAAATACAATCAATCAAATTCTTTATTATTATTTGGTGATTGAGAAAAGAATTAAATGTTAATTTAAGTCCAAATTTTTCGTAACTATTTGTTGAGGAGAGAATTAAATGTCAACCTTCTCTAAAAATTAAATGCAATTAATCAGTTAAATTCTCTATTCTTGTTTGGTGATTGAGAAAAAAATTAAATATTAATTTAAGTCTAAATTTTTCGTAATTATTTGCTGATTGAGGAGAGAATTAAATGCCAACCTTCTCTAAAAATTAAATGCAATCAATCAAATTCTCTATTATTGTTTGGTGATTAAGAAAAGAATTAAATGTTAATTTAAGAATGAGGCAATTTTGTTACTATTTAGGAAACAAATTGTGAACCGCTTAAATTAAGCGGTTTAATTACACCAAAGTTTGGTCTAATTACCCAAAGTTTGATTTCCTTATCGATTCTACTTTAAATATTTGAGCAGTATTTTAACTATTTATGGTGATTTAGATAACAAATTTTTTTCCGTTGAAATGAATTAAATCAAGAAAATCCATTGAACTTCTTGAACGGTTACGTTTCCCAACTTCAGTTTTCAAAAAATGGCTTATCGTCTTCCTTACCACAACTTTAATTCAATAACTCATCAAAATCTACTATATTTTACCATTATAAATATACAAAGATTGTTCAATCAATCAAAGCAAGTCCATCAAACTAAGTCCTAATTTGAGTTGTCTGATGGAAGAAAGAAATGAGGACAATTCATAAACAAAAGACAATACCTTCCATCTAAATTTTTTTAATTTGTATTCAATCCATTTATTTTTCTCTCTACCAAGAATGCAGCATCTCTTAGTCTGAGCGTTGGATCCTTCACAATGTCCGTCTCAAAAGTATATGCTTTTGTCATCTATGCACCAATTGCATCCTCAAGAACAATCTCTTTCATTTATATCCTATTTTCTTTGATGTTTATGACGATTTCTCTCCCATCACAGTCTCATCAGCGAGTTATGTGCTTCAAATGCCCTTCAACATCTCATCTCTCTTGCACGACCAGTAATATGAGAGTAAAAAAAAAATAGTATAGAACTTGCACTATAAATTGCTAAGACGGAGGGGACGACGACAACATGAACAGGAGAGGGTGGCAACGACATGAGCAAGAGAGAGACGAAGACAACAATACTGAACAAGATAGATGGTCCAACAGCAACGACAAAACTAAACGAGAGGTACGTTTCAAGGCGGTATAGAGTGAGGAGGGGGAGCTAGCATGAAGATCAAGAGAGGAGAAAAAGCGTGAAACTGAAAATGGTGGGTAGCACCTAGGGTTTCATATATTTTAATTCAATTATTAATTAATTTGTGTACACATGTAAAAAAGCTCCATTGACCTTGGAAAAAATAAAAACCCCATTGCCCTAATAAATTTTTATTATTCTAAAATTTTATTTTAATTTACTTATTAATGGTTAATTTAAAATGATAATATAATTAATTGTTTCAATACTTATATGTTAGAAAAATATGAAATAAGATGAGATTATTAGCACTATATAAATTACTACTATGTAAACAATTTAAAAATATATTTGTTTTTATATGGAAAATTATACATTGTATGACAAGAGTACGAAAATATTAAAGTAGAATCATTGCATTAGCTTTCTTACAATACTAAAACAATAACAAATTTATTTAATAAGTAAAATTTTAAGTATTTTTTATATTTTTATGCTTTAAAATAAAATGTAAAATTTCACGTGCATCACACATGTTTGTCACTAGTAATATATTAAAAGCAACTAACATATTAGGATAAATTACAGATTTAATCCCTAAACTTTGAGGTTTGTGTCTATTTGGTCTTTAAACTTTCAAAATTACAAATTTAGTCCTTGAGCTTTTGAATTTTTTAAAATTCACAGATCTACTAGACACAAAATTAAAATTTTAAGGTTCCATTAGACATAAAATTCAAATTTGTATATAATATATCAATTAATTTTTAAAATTTTCAAATTTGTCTGAGCCTATTAGATACAAAATTGAAAATTTAGGAACCTATTAAACTTATAATTTATCCAACATATTATCATCTTTTTTTTTTTCATTTAAGCGTCTTGTTTTTCTAATAATTTTCATGAAATAAACCAAAACTAGAAATCACACTTTCCTTTATCCACCTAAATTATTTTCTTTATTTGATTGTTGAGTATAGATAACTAGGAATCTTAGACGTTAATTTCAAAAGGGTCCCCATAAGATAGACATTAGGGTATGAAGGACAAAGGGTCACAAATCAGCCCAGAATTTAATCCATCTCTTTGAAAAGGTGGCTTATGGTGAACTTTTAACCCAGCTTGGATGGATGGCCTCTTGAAAATGACCTTCAATAATGAACACACATCAGACGGTTCTGCTACCACCCACTTGCTATTGGTCCCTTTTCCCTCACTTATCTTCCATACACAATCACACTCACACTCAACTCACCCTTCATTATTGACCATTACAATGAGATTTTTCCTTTTTTAATATCCGTGAGAATATCCGTGCGTGTCCAAATCAGCTCATGCACGTCTAACTATTCTTACAAAACAATTACTTGATCCTACTACATTTGGTAGCCAAAGTAATCTTTTCTTTTTCTTATATATGTGAGCGTTTAGCTTGCAAGCATCTCAACTATTCTCATGAGACATTTAATTGGTAAGGAAACTCGTAAGATATTAAATATTAGAAAAGTAGCCGTCATGGCTTGAACTCCATTACCTCTAAGCCTTTTCCTTTAACATTGACCCTTATTAATAGATCATTGGGCAACTCGTGGTGGTTATAACTCCTAGCAGCATTTTGAAAACTAAAAAAGAAAAAGTTAAAACATGTTCTAACAGAGGTCTTAGTGGAAAAGAAATTATTGGTTTAACAAGATTGTGTTTTTAGAAAAGCAATAGAAATTCAAGAACAAAATTGTTATCTAGCAGGACTACTCAGGAATGATCAAGTAAACAGTGATAGATTATTCTGAGATCAGTTTGGTAACTCATGTACTCAAGAAACTATAATTGCCATATATACATGCAATACTAATTTGCTAGTAATTTACATTCCCTGTGGAACAACTTCCCAATTTCCAGACTCTAAACAATTTGGGTTTCACAGAGGAAGTAGAAGTTCTTGTAATCAGTAGGCTAAGTGTATAAAGAGTGCTAATTAAGCTTTTGTATCTAGCTAGTGTATATTATATCAGCTATGTGCAGGAAGGTTGAAAGTTTTAGAGCAGGGGAAAAAACCAAATTATATGTCGTCGTGAAGATCGTCCCTTTGCCTGCGCATTCGAGCTCCCCACGACATGTTTGCTCTTGAATCTTTGTTCATGCTTCTTCTCTTCAATTCTGATAGCTGATCCTGCCAACGGCTCTTCCACCCACTTTTCTCTTCCATTTCCTGAGTAATTCAAGGAAAGAAGACAAGTAAAGATTTAATAAAGGAAATTATGAACAGAAACTAAAAGAACTGATATCTGTCATATGAGTTATATGCAGGAGTCACGATTTGATCCAGATTATACCTGTTGTGATGCACTTAAGTATTTGAATTAGGATTAGATTTCATTTTTAGTAACGAATGGTGAAATAATAAAGTAAAAACCATGAGATGTCATTGAAAGGATTATTCTTCTTGTATGATTTTTGCCATTTTGCAAATATTATGGAAGCATGCTGCAATCTTAAGCAAGATAGATAGAATAAAGAAACAGAAGAGCCAAAAATTATGGTTAATTAACAATATTGCTCAAAAAGTATTTGTATATCGTCATATACCTTTGTAGTTTGTAAATTATGTTTCAACGAATAGTTAAAAAAAGAAAAAAAAAAAAGTTCTTGTGTTCCAGATTGTGTTCTTCATCTAATTACTTATATAAAACTCTGTTAAATTAACGACAGCAATTAGATTGACTCTGTAAATGGATGAAAAAACAAATCACAGGATTTTTGCAGTTCCCCTACGCCGATTCATGTAGAAGCAGGACGCTTAGGTAAATGGGGAAAACAGAGCAATAGTTCCAAAAAAAAAAATGAAAAACACGATTGAGAGCTTGGAGTAATCCAGGTTGAATTAACGAATAGGTCAGAGAAATAAAATAACAAGAACTCAGGATCAGGAGGCGAGATTGTTCAAAACAGGTCAAAAATCAATTCAATATAACGAAATAAATTGCAATAAAATAAGGTAGAGAAGGTATCCTAATTGATTCATTCAGCAACCAATTTCGACCTCAAAAATCGCCAAGAAACGTACCTCATGGTTGTAGCCGCGTCTTCGAGCAGAGAAAGCAAGGTGAAGACCTCTCGCCATGTCTCTGTCATACAAAGCTCTCGTACTAGGATCGGACAACGTCTCGTACGCCTCCTGAACCTTGATGAACCTCCTGGTATATTCCTCGATCCGGTCCGGCGGCGAGACGTCCGGATGATATTTCAGAGCCATCTGCTTGTACGCCTGTTTAATCTCCACCATCGACCCCGACTCCGGTACTCCTAAAAGCTCGTAGAAGCTCATCTCGACGGCGTTGGAGACGAGCGCCTCGTTGACGACGGCGGCCTTTGCTCTGACGCAAGCAGAAGGAGTCCGGGTCGATTTGGGGAACAGAACCTGCGAATTTCCTTCCGGCGGAGAGGCTCTTCTAGGAGAGAAGATCGGAGGCATCGCCGATAAATAGCAACGTGAATCGGTACCGGATAAAGCCAAACCGCAGCCACGCATCTCTGTATCTGTCTGTGATTTCTCCTTCCGATTATGTCACTGAAATCTTCCTCTGTCGAACTTTCGCCGCTCGCAGTTTCGTCACTCTGTTCTTGTTTTGTACGACGGATTCTTCTCTATCTTCTTCTCTCTTGGCGGTGTAATGACTTGCGACTGCGGAAGGAAGTTTTTTATGAGCAAAAACAAAAAGAAGTTTTGAGAATTTCTTGTTTGAATTGATTTCGCCGTTTAGGTTTAAATGGGATTCTGAGCTGAGGTATAAATAGAAATTAGGAATTTAGGACGCCATTTATTTATCTATTTATTAGGGGAAAAAAATCAAATTTGATTCTTGTGAATTTGTATCAATTTGGATATAAATAGAAATTAGGAATTTAGGACGCCATTTATTTATTTATTTATTAGGGAAATTCAATTCTAAACCTGTGAAGTTGTATCAATTTGGACCTTAATCTTTCAATTTCATCAAATTGAAATTTAAACTTAAATAAGTATTGCAATTGTACTCTCGGTTCAAATTTCGCTAATTAGTACACTAATTTTAATTAAAAACAGTATAAAAATCTTCATAAACTCATTAATTTCAATAAAATAAAATTTTGCAAAAAATAAGTTTGACCAAGACACAAATTAACCATTAAATAACTTTGCCAAAATTTATAAATTTCAACAAAAAAAAAATAGCTTTAATGTCGTTTTTTTCTAAAATTTTATCAATTTCATATCATACATATAGTTTTATAATTTATTGAACGCATAAGAGAAAACTTCTTTTAATGATATTTAACGTGAAAACTTACTAGAGGGTTAAAATTATAACATTTTTTAAAGTTTGAGATTCAAATTGCAACACTTATTAAAGGTCAAAATTTATTTATTTTTCTATTTATTATTATTGTTGTTTTTGGTTCAAAAAAGTGTGCGGTGGGGACAATTTTCTAAGCTTGAATTTTCTTTTATTTTGTTTAGTTCAACAGCCTATAGAGATAGAAATTCAAACTTATCCAAACTTCAGCTTCTTTTTTTAAAATATTCAAAACTTCCAGCTTTAAAAAAAAGTAAAGTAAGTACTTTAAGGTCTGTTTGGTAGGCAATTTAGATTTTATTTTACATTTTCGAATTCACTGAATTCAATAAATATACATTTGGGAGATGTGTTTTCGAAAACTGTTTTTGACTTCTGTGATTTAAATGGTGGAAATTTTAAAAACAACATTTTTATGTTTTCATTGTATCCAAATTTTGAATTTAAAATTTTAAAATGCATAATTATATTAAAACGGATAAAAACTTTAGTTAATATAATATTTTATGTTATAAACTCAATTTATTTTTGTTTAATTAAAATATGTATAATATAATATATTATAAATTATATGATATTGTAAAATAATAATTATACAAAATTAATAACAAAAAAAACATGTTCATAAATTAATTAATAATGATTTATATTCAATCTAATATTTAGTTTTGCAACTACAGCTAGTTTCATGGTTTATAAATATATTATAGAACACATTTTGAACAATTGTTTAAATTGGAATCCAATTCCTAAATCTCCTACCAAACACATATCTGAAAACATGAAATACAACTCTATTTTCATTGAATTCCTTATTTTTAAAATCCTATTTTTCGATTGCCTACCAAATAGGCCCTTATATATTTAGCTAGCTATATCGGATTTGATAAAATTGGAATGCGGTTTTGTTTGAATGGTAATGTTTTAAAATAAGATTGTCATCTTTTTGTAAATGTTAAATTACAAGTTTAGTTCTTGAACTATCAAATTTGTGTCTATTTGGTCCCTGAACTTTAAAAAGTGTCTAATAAGTCCATGAACTCTTAAATTTGTATTTATTTGGTCTCTGGACTTTAAAAAGTGTCTAATAGGTCCTTAAACTTTCAATTTTGTGTCCAATAGGTTACTAAATTTTCAATTTTGTGTCTAGTTGTAACGACCCTATAGGCTCAACACGCTACCTAAGAGTCATTACTAAGTCACGTCGCTATATTACCAATAATTTCGGCAGCATAACGACGTAACTACGCGAAAACCAAAAATTTGACCCTTATCTGATAAGATATAGAAAAACACACTTCTAAGATTTTCAAACAATCTCCTAGCATCCAACAAACTTCTCAATATGATGCTAGGGTTCAAACAGCAGAAAACCAAATACACGTGCACGATTTACAAAGAAAGGTTAAAAGACTTTAAAACATCCTCCTAAGCATTTAAAAACTCGACATGAGTTCTATGTACATCTAGAAACATAAGAGAAGCGGAATAGTGATCGCTCGGCTCCCATGACTCGAGTAACTGATCTCCGGTCACGCGCTAGGGCCGATCTTAGCCTTACCTGAAAACATTTTAAAAAGGAAAAGGGTGAGTATTAACGAATAATACTCAGTAAGTCAATCATAGTTTCAAAATAAGAGTTTCAATCACATGCAACATGTCATTTTAAATCATAAAACCATCGTAAACCATCGCTTTAGTAGGGGACCTAAAATTCCTTTTATAAACCATGTACTTTTCCTCGCGGCTCTCGTGAACGATTAAATTCTCCCGAGGGCCTCGTGAATAGTCCGAAGACATAGTTTTTCCATCGAATAGAGTCCTCCCTAACTCTGAGAGTTAAGCTCGAAAGCTAACATACATCGTGGAGTCCGAAGACTCAGCCCGAAGGCTACCATCGTGGAGTCCGAAGACTCAAGCCCGTCGGCTACCATCGTGGGGGCACTCTCGAACCCCGGGAGCATAGAGAGTCCGAAGACTCGGGTTCCCTCAAAACCCACATAAAACTTTTGGGAGAATTATCGTCACGGCCTACATAAATCTTTTCATGAGCACACAACACATGCATGAGGTCCCATTCGTTTTAGAACATAGTTATGAATGCATAAATCAAGACAATCGCATTTCAAAGACATACATATCATTTCCATTCTTTTTAACATGAAAACTCAAATAGAACTCATGGAAATAACGTATAAAGGAATATACATATAAAACACTTTCTTTCTTAAATACTTACACGAAAAACATAAACTTTCAAAGTAAACATAGAGCTAGCTCAAGGTTTTGAAAACTTCTTTCATTGTGAGATCCCTTACCTTAAGTCTTTACTTACTAAAATACCCTTTCTTCACTAGTAATAAGCTTCTTGAGTTCCCACTCCAAGTACGAACCAAGGTCCTCGACAATTCACCTAAAAAGTGTTCTAAACGTGTCTTAAACCATCCGAATTACGCTAAAACACATTCTAACATTAATAACTCGACGAAACGGACCAAATGGCAATTTTTACCCAACTCCGGCGAACGGCGGCGCGTGACCGGAGCACGGCGGCGCGTGCGGCGGCGGATGGCGGCGCGTGGGTGCGCGTGGCCGGCGCGTGAGGACTCCGATCAGCGCGTGACTCCCGGATCTGGACAGATTCAACCCTTTCCGGTCGTTTCTACTCGCGAACCGTCGATTTCCGGAAATAGACGAGCTCCGGCGAGGCAGAAACCGCAACACCAGCGATTTCGGAGCTCCAGCGAGACTGCTGCGAGACGGCACCGGCGAGGCTTGCGTTGAGCTTCACTCCGTACCCGAGGGAGCTTCAGATCCGGCCGGTCATCATGGGTTGCAGCAAAACGAAGGGAAGAAGCCGGCGGTGAAGGACGAGCTGCGCGCGGGTTGCGTGGGTTTTCCGGCGAGACTTGCAGAAGACGAGGAAGAAGAAGAAGACGCCGAAAGGGGTTTCGGCGGCTGCTGCTCGGCGGAGACGAAGAAGAAGGAGAAGACCGGCGTTCGTGAGCTTCGGCGAAGTGCTCGCTCGCGAATTCCGGCGAGGCTTGGGAGACTCGCGTGACGGTAGCTCTCCGTCGAGCTTCGTGCGGTGGATCCGATGACGGCGAAAGGCCGGTCGGGGGTGGGGTTATCTCGTGCTACATACGACGGGGGAGAGAGAGAGAGAGAGTGAGAGAGAGTGATCGGAGAGGGAGAGTTTCGGGAAGGGGAAGAAGAGAAAAGAAAAAAAATAATAAAATATTATTAAAATAAAAAAAATGGATAAAGATGGGGGATTATCCTATATAAAAAATAATAATAAATTTCCAATTTTGCCCCTTTTTAAACACTAAATTCCAATAATACCCATTTTTCTTAAATCCAAAAATGCAAGTTAACCTTCATATTTACTTTCCAAATGAAAATCATTCCACTTTATTCCAAAAATTAAAAATTTAAACTCCTAAATAAGCCGGTCGTTACACTAGTAGGTCCTTGACCTATCTAATATTTTTTAAAATTCACGAACCTACTAGACACAAAATCAAAAGTTTAGGGTTCTATTTGTCATAAATTTCAATTTCATATCTAATAGATCAATTAATTTTAAAAAAAAAATTAAATATGTCAGGGACCTATAAGACATTTTTATAGTTCAGGGATCTAGACACGAAATTGAAAGTTCATGGATATATTAGATACTTTTTAAAGTTCAGAGACCAAATAGACACAAACCTAAAAATTCAGGGACTAAACTTGTAATTTAACCTTTTGTAAATTACCTATTTTAAAGAGAAAAGATTTTTGGTGGAAGGTGTACGTACCTACGCGAGGGTATATATATTTATAATTTGAATTTGATCCCATGGTTTGAGTTTTTTTTTCAATTTTGTTTTTATATTGTTTTAAAATTTTAATTTAGTCCATATAGTTTGAGTTTAGTTTTAATTTGGTCTCTATAATTTTAAGAGTATACTTTTTTTTTAATCTAAAGTTTAAGTTTGATTTTTGTAGTCTGGTTAAATATATATCACAATTGTCTCTATATTATCTTTTACCCACCCAAAAAACCACATGCTTTTTCCTATTTTTTACTCAAGTCTAAATCTTTTCTTAATACATCCAAATAACATAGCCAACTAAAATAGAAAATATCAGCTCATTCTACATAAATAAATTTAAAAAATGTGTCATGTGACAATATGCTTAGGATAAGAATGATTTGTGATTTGTGAGGTTTGACTAAATAATAGGGATTAAATAGAAATTTTAAAACTATAGACTAAATTGAAATTTAGCTCAAACCATAAGGATCAAATTGAAACTTTTAATCTAGAGGGACCAAATTATAACTATCCCCATATTATAGAGACCAATTTGTAATTTAACTTTAAAAAACAAATAGAAAGAAAATTAGATAAATAAGTTCACATCATGGCCATGCTGCCCTCATTTGAATCATAATATTCTAAAAAGTTGGGGAGATTAGTTTGAACTTGCCTCAAATTAGATTCTAATTGGTAAACTAGTCAAAGTTTTCTAAGGGTGTGCTTGGAAGTGATTTTGACAAAAGTAATTTGGGTCATTCCAAAATCACTCTCAAACATGTTATAAGTTAGTTTAGGTACTAGTACATATAAATAAATAAAAATAAATAATATAATCCCTAAAACTTGAATTGGATGTCAAATTTTAGATCATGCTTTTATTTAGCCTCTTGATTTTTTTTTATTTTTTTTTTAGTTTAAGAGTGAGAGATTCAAACCTCTTACCTTTAAGATTAAAGACATTTTAACAATTTGAGCTCATGTTCAAAGTTGATTAGTCTTTTGAAAGTTGATGCGACATGTCTATTCAATAAATTTGTATGAGTTGGCAAAAATATAATATAAAATTATTTTCTTTTTGATGGAATAATATGGTATACACAATTGATTTGAACATTATAAATAAAGTATTTTATATTCTCAGCTAGCTGTGTTCTATTAGATAAAATTGGGATGCGATCATCGTTTGAATAAACATTATCATATTTTTGTAAATTACCTATTTCAAATTGGAAAGATTATTTGCTAAAAGGTGTAGGTATGTGGTTATATATATATAATTATGAATTGTCTCATGATTTGAGTTTTATTTCAACTCGGTCCTTGTATTGTTTTAAATGTTTTAATTTACTTTTTATAATTTGAGTTTGGCTTCAATTTGGTCCCTATAATTATAAAAGTTTATTTTTTTTTAATTTGAAAGTTTAAGTTTAGTACATTTTTATGGTTTGGTTAAAACATCGCAATTGTCTCTATATTACCTTTCACCACACAAAAGTCCACGTCTTTTCTTATCTCAATTCTAAATCTTAATACATTCAAATAACATAGCCAATTAAAATAGCAAACATTGATTCATTCTACACAAATAATGTGTCACATACTCAGTATGGAAATCATAGAGATTATTGAATAGAAACTTTTAAAATTATAGAAGCTAAATTGGAACTAACTTTTTTTTTTTTAGTACAATAAATGTGAGAGTACGGGGATTTAAACCTCTAACCTCAAAGGAAGGAGTAGATGTTAATTACCGCGTTAAACTATGCTAATGTTGATAATTAAAACTAAGCTCAGACCATAAGAATTAAGTTAACCAAACTACCACTATACTCATATTATACATAACAAATTTATAATTTAACTTGAAAAACAAATAGAATGGAAAATAGTGAGGAATAAGTTCAAATCCTGGCCATGGTGCCCTCATTTTTTTTTTTTAATGTGTGCATACGTGGATGCATGATTTTTTTTCAATTTTATTCCATTAACATTTTTAGGACTATTTATCCCATTTTATTTTGTATTAGTTGTAGTTTGGGTTTTTTTCCTTTTTGGTTCTAGGCTTAGATTGTTTTTGGAAAATTTGAATGGACGGGTTATTCTCTAAAATATTTGTAAGCATATATTTCATAATTATAAATCTTGTATATTTGGTTTTTAAGTAATGGTAAATATTACCTAATGTGTTGATGATAACAAACAGATATTTACTAATTATTTTAGATTTTAAAGTACCTTAGTCTAGAGCTTGAGAAGATGATTATAATACTTTTCAATAGTTCGAATAAGAGGCCATATGAGAAAATTATGTAGAAATTAAGACTTTGTTTGGTATGCAATCTAAATTCTGTTTTATGTTTTCAAATTCATTGAATCAAATGGATTAAGCAAATATTTATTTGACAAATTTATTTTTTAAAACTATTTTTGAATTATGTGATCCAAATAGTAGAAATTCAAAAAATAACATTTTTGTGTTTTCATTGCATCTAGATTTCGAATTTAAAGTTTTAAGATGCAAATTATATTAAAAAATATATAAAAACTTTTATAAATATATTCTTTCATATTATACACTCATTTAATTTTTGCTAAATTAAAATATGTATAATATAATATATTATAAATTATATGATATTATAAAATAATAATTATACAAAATTTGTAACATAAAATATGTTCATTAATTAATTTATTAATAATAGTTGAGATTCAACTTAATATTTAGTTGGTAACTACTATTTTTATGTTTATAAAAAATCAAATGTTTAGATTGAGATTCAATTTCTAAACTCTTCTACCAAACACATATTCGAAAATATTGAATATATGAAATACAACTCTATTTTTTATTGAGGCTCTTGTTTTCAAATTTATGTTTTCAGATCACTAACTAAATGGATCGAGACAAAATCTCACGTGGCAATGACCTCAACATTGACATGAACAAGCTAACCAATAAGATGGCGATACACGACAATTGAGATGATATTTAATAACATGGAAAATAATCACGTGATAACTTGTGTGGCAAAAACGATGAATTAAATTACATGTGGCAACATGGTCTGACAAGGCATTGACGTAGTCACGCACCCAAACACATGGCAATGGACTCAATTGAACGACCACTAAAAAATGGTCATGTGGTAGTTCTAAAAATTACCCAAAAAAGGAAATAACATTGGAAAATATCATTTATACATCTTCATTCACACACTACGCTTCATTCACACACTACACTCCAAATTGAATATCATAAGGTTTCTCCCAAAAAAAAAAAAAAAATCCTTAGATCAAAAGGTTCATATTTACCTCAACTTTAAACCCTTCCAAAAAACCTATTTTTAATCACTTTCCAAAATCCAAGTCATCATTCTTTTATGGGTGTTTGACTCATCGTTTTAAGTTTGGCTGGTTTTGGAATCCAAACTCAAAATGGTGTTTTGGCTACTGTGTTCAAGACCCATAGTTTTTGAAACACAACTTGATAGTTTTGAATAGTACAACCTGATGGTTTTGAACAGTGCGATGGTTTTCCCTTCCAACACCCAGTTTTGCTCCATTTTCTCATGGCCATATTTAAATGCTCATTTTGAAAAAAGGCCATAGAATTTTTTTTTTTTTTTGAAAAAATTACCAAACGATTTTTTGGAATTTTTAAATGACACAAATACCTCTTAACAAAATTTGTATCCTAGATACTAAAATTATCCTATAATTACATTCAATATAAAACTCAAATCCAAACAAATTGATTCTTCATAAATCCTTAAATCAAGAAATCGTTGGTTAACAAAAAATCAAAATTACATAATAATTAAAAATCAATCTATATTGAAAATCACATCAAATTTACCTCAAAAAATTTTTTAAAAAAATCTCATAACAAAATATCTAACTGAAATACATTATATCCAATCTAAAATTCAAATAAAAATAAATCAAATTCTCCTAAATACCTTAAAACAAGAAATGCCAACAAATTTTTTTTAAAAAAAATACAAAAATTAAAATTCTATCTAATTAAAAGATAATTTGATACATATTCTTAAATTTTGTAAATACCAAATTATTTAAATACGAAATTTCACCTACGAAGTTCTAAATGAATTCATAAAAACTTATAATACATAAACACAAAGTAAAAGCAAACATCATATCAAAAATAAGGAAGTCAATCGAAGATGCTGAGAATAAATTGAGATTAATAGATTAATAAAGAGATTTGTCGTGAATAATATAAAAAATCATCGAAAAAAACATACATAATATTGAAAATACATATGGATTTGGAAGAATCTGGCTAGAAGCCTCCAAAATTCGCTTGAGGAATCTGTAATCGCCTAAGATGAAGCAATGATTCGTTTATGAGGTCCTGATACGTTCTAAATCAAACCCAAAAGATGAGCAAAAAACCAACTCCAATTCCATTGCTAGAATTTTGCTATCTCACAAATTATAACAAAACCATCATATTGATTTAGAAGAATTATCACTTTGATTCCCAAATCTGATAAGAATCATTGAATCATAATGAAAGGTAATAGACTGTACTATACAAGCAATGAAGGACTCAAATCCAATCAATTACCTTTTCTCATTCTTATACTAATTGAAAGACTCATTCAAAAGTTCTTGAAAAAATGACCCAACTTACACAAACAACTAACAAGAGATCCACTAGAAAATAAGAAAAAGAAAAAAAGATAACAAAGTAGTAAAGGGAAAAAAAGAAAAAGAAAAACTCCACAACCCCAAGTTCAAAACACTGCACTCCAAACCCAGCTTTCTGATTTTTAGACTTTCAAACACTATTTTTTGATTCTCAGGCATCAAAACACTACACCTCAAACACTGTTTTTTGATTCTCATAGCTTCAAGCTCTTTAGAATAAACCCCCCAGAGTTCCAAATCTAAGGGTTCTGATTTCAAAACGGTGGCCAAACGCCGCTATGTGTTTACACACCTAATTTTTTTCTAGAAGTTTCTCTAAAGAAAGTCTTCATTGACAAAGCTTAGATTTGTTTTATTTTGTATGAGGGGAGTAATTTGAATTTGAGATATTATATTGTTTCTTGTGCTAAATTTGGTAGATCCACTATGATGAGAGTTTGTAGTGTTTATGAAAAACATTTTTTCATTTGAAATTTTGTTTTAAGATATGGGTGCACGTCAAGATTGAATGGTTTAACCCTAAACTTTAAGAAAAGAATGTAATAATAGTTTGATCTTGAATCTATCAAAAGAATTGTTGTAATGAATCGATCTTAAATTAGTTAAAAAGAATAGTAGAGGTTAAATGTTGGACATGTAAAAAGAATTAGTAGTCTATTTACTCTTGAACAAAAAAAAAAGTGATTGATTGGTTTGGTTCTCACTTGTAAGAGAGCCATTGCAGTAAAATACAAACAAACAAACAAACAAAAAAAAAAAAAAAAAAAAAAAAAAAAAAAAAAAAAAAAAAAAAGTCTTGAAGAGTAGAGTAGATATTACCGAACCACTATATAAAAAACTTCACTACTATTTAAATTTCTGCTGCTTAATTATTTATCTAATTAAATTACACGCTTTGCAAATTATCGTATATTGGTATATGTATTGTTATATATATATATATTTATTTATTTATTTATTTTTCCGTTTATCTAATTAATCTATATTGAATTAATTTGCTACGAAAAAAATAATAATTTAATAAGCAACCTCATTAATCTATATATATTTTGTGTGATAATAATGAATTTACACTATCAGCCATTAACTTTGATTGATCATAATAATCTTGAATTTACATCTGACGTGCTTTGTTTGCAATAAATAAATAAATAAATAAATATATATATATATATATATATATATATATATATATATATATATATATATATATATATATATATCAATTTAAAATGATAATAGATTAGAATGAATTAAGTTCGAATTTTTTTTTTGACAACATCTGAAGTGAGGGATTCAAACATCACTTTTAATCAAAGGTACATACTTTAGCCAATTGAATGATGCTCATGTTGGCCTATTCGAATGAGCTTAAATCCTCGTATATGATATCATGTGTATATTATAAATATTGATTTTACAAAAAATATTATTCAAATTTCTATCCTTCAACGTCACAGTCACAAACAAATAATATAGAAATTGATTAATCATTTGATGGCGTTTTTTTTTCTTTTTGTTGCTATATATAAAATTATTTTTAAGGGCTTAGTTTTTTGGGCCAAACGGGTTGTTAAATGTAGGGTAGCTAAATTCATCCCACGTTATGTTTCATAAATATGGTAATCCACCCCTAGGTTTCACAAGCCACCGGATTTGAAAAGGGGAAAAGAAAAACAATGGTCTCATTTCACAAGCCACATGGGTTTCTCAAATTAATTTCACGACAATTTGCAAGGAAAAAAAAATCGAACTTTCCGTTGATATGATCACATCTGAATTTTTAATTTGAAGATTCACCCTCTTAAAATTACAATATCGTTGCAATCAAATCTTACTGTTAAAATTTCATTCATGGTTGAGTTTAATTACAATGATTTTATAAGTTTATGTTTATAGTTGTGCCAACTTAAACATAGCTCAATTGGTTAGAACATTATAATCTCGAGATCGAATGTTTGAATCTCCACGTCCATAGATTATTGAAAGAAAAAAAAGAGTATAATTACAAAAACACTTAGGGGCTGTTTGGGGCATAGGTTATAATAACCTATGTTATAATAACATGTGGAGTACTCTACACCTCAAACACAGACTATTATAACCTTAGACTAAACAACTCTGCATTTTAAACAATATTTTATAATTCCACAAACTATTATAACTCACAGACTATTATAATTCACTCAGTGCCCAAAACAGCTCCTTAATAGTTAGTTTATAATTCACTCATTGCCCCAAACAGCTGCTTAAGAATTAGTTTAGAGTTTAAGATCAGTTTTGTGGTTGAAGAGTGATTTTTGTATTCTTCAAATTGTAGCTAACAAAAAACTTATACGTACAAGGTTTAATTTGCAGCAAATTTATTAGTTAGAGGATAATTGTAAACCCTTAGGGGCCGTTTGGTTCAAGGTTTCTTATATGCCTGGGAATAATGGATGTCTGGGAATAAGATGTCTGGGAATAAGATTGCTGGGAATCATTGATTGCTGTGTTTGGTTGTACACCTGGGAATGCTAATTTTCATAATAATAAATGATATTTTTATCTTTTTATGAGATTAATTTTATAAATTTTATATAATTATCATGCATTAATTAATGAACTCTTCAACAAATAGATGTAAATTAATTGATCATAATAGATATATAATTTGAATTAAATAAATAATTGTAAAACGTTATAATTTGTATACTAAATTATTTCAATTAATTAAATATATTAAATAGATTACTAATGTATTAAAGTTTTAATAAATACACAATTACATTAATTTAGTTTATTTTTATAAAGGACAAAAAATTCAACTTTACCTGTAAACATGTCACCATGTATCAATTTTCACTCTAAACTTTTAATTTTTACCCATAAACTAATGAATAACTATACCAAAACTCACAAATTTTAACAAAATGTAGTTCTAACATTGTTTTTTTTTTTTTTTTTTTTTTTTTTTTAAATATAATCAATTTTGTACCATACCCATGTCTTGTTAATTCATTGAAAACATATGAAAAGACTTTTTTTAACGAATTTTCAAAAGAAAACTTATTGGATGATAAAATTAATTAATTTTATTAGAATAAATAAATATATTAATTTTATTAGAATAAATAAGTATATTAAATTTATTAGAATAAATAAATTTATTAAATTTATTAGAATAAATAAATATATTAAATTTATTAGAATAAATAAATATATTAATTTTATTAGAATAAATAAATATATTAATTTTATTAGAATAAATAAATATATTAATTTTATTAGAATAAATAAATATATTAATTTTATTAGAATAAATAAATATATTTAAAAGAAAGATGAATATTAACAAAAATAAGAGAGAGAAAGAGAAGAGCATGAAGAAAACCCATGCTTTTGCAAGGGTATCAAATGCCCTTACACATGGATATACAAAACCCATGGGAATAGCTTATTCCCATGGTCAATCCTCAAAACCTTGTAACAAACATGGAATTTTGTATCCCTTGCTGATTCCCACCCTTATTCCCATCCCCATACCCCCAATCCAAACGGCCCCTTAGGGGTTGTTTGGGGCAAGGAGTTGCAAGGAGTATGAGTTAATATGTCTGGGGAGTTAGAAAGTCTGTGTTTGGGGTGCAGAGTTGTTTAGTCTGAAGTTAGGAAGTCTGTGTTTGGGGCAAGGAGTTGCAGGGAGTAGGAGTTCTGAAATTTGTATTTGGAGTGCAGATTTATTAAACATGGAGTTATGATTGTTATTTGCTATAAGATTGTTATTTGTTATAAGCAATTTTTGTTTAAACTTAAAAAAAAAATGTAGATGACATAGGGAGGTTTTTATCAATAAAAAAATTAGTTATGTAGTATTCTAATTTACATTAAGAATTTCAATTTAAATAATAGTATCATATCTAAAACATTCTTATATAATTTATATTTAAAAAATAAAATTATAGAATAAAAAGAAAAATATTTTTGTTAAAAATTTATTAAAATTATGGGATGAAAATAAAATTATTTTTTTAATAATTAGTTATATTTAATTATTAATTAGTAATAATGACGAGAAATTTATATAAAAAATAAATAAAATTTTTTAAATTAAGAAAATAAAAAAAAATTATGTAAAAAATAGAGAGAGAAGTGAAAGGAGAGAAGAGAGAGGGGTAGGAGTGAGGTGAGCCAAAAAAAAAAAGAGATAGGAAAGTTGCAAGGAGTTGGAGGAGGAGTTTATAAGTTTGTGGGACCGACACTAAAGAGTTTAAGGAAGAGTTAATAAATTTGTGGGACGCACAATATGAGTTAAAATATCCTTGGGCCAAATAAGGAGATGGAAACTCCTCATAACTCAACTCCTCCCAACTCCTCAATCCAAACACTCCTTTAGAGGCTGTTTGAATTTTGGTAATATAGATGGTGGCAAAACTACGGTAGGTCCTGAACTTTAGAATAAATAATATTCACTTAATTTTTTAAAATCCTATTTTGTCCCCATTGGCAAACATGTCCCAAGTCGCACGCATGTGTTCGAACCCTGGACGGTTCAGATTTTCCATTCCTTTTTATTATTGTTTTTGTTTATAAACGTGTCTGACTATTTTCTTCTTCTTTTTTAATATTATTTCATATATATGTTTATAAAATGTTGTTATTTTTATTGATTTCAAAATATATAGAAAACTATTCTTTCTCTCAAAACAATCTAGACTTTTATTTTTTAATATAAATTTAAATGGTAAGCCATATTTTCTTTGAAAGAATTTCATCTCCAAATATTTATAATTTATAAATATAAAATATAAAATATATATAAGAAACTATAATAATTATAAATGTTTTTAAATGTAAGTAAATTAGTTTTTAATAATTAATTTATATTATAAAACAAAAAAGCATAATTATTATTTCAAGTTTTATTTTCTTTTATATATATTTATATAAAGAATAGGTTAAAATATTATTTTGAGAACTTGTACTCTGAGACTTATTTTATTTTAGTCTTTGTAATTTCAAATGTCCAAGTTCAGTCCTCTTACTTTCAATAAATCTTAAAATAGTCCTTATCGTTAGTTTATTGTTAACTTTAAAAAAAAAATTAATTAGTCTCTATTAACATTCCTTCTATAAATTTTGGTGAAAATGACTAATTTTAAATTTTATTAACTACAATGACTAAATTTAAACATTTGAAAATACAATGATTAAAATGGAATGAAACTTAAAGTACAACGAACAAAATAATATTTTAACCTACAAAGTTTTCTATTGAACAAACTAATATCAAAATATATCAAGCTCCCAATATAAAGTTTCAGATCTACTACTAAATATAGATAACTTGAATCTTTAGATGTCTGAAATTGTATATATCCAGAAATATGGCATTTTAGATTACCTGTTTGTTTTGAAGGTATAATTTATAAGAATGCATGAGAATATTTGGATAGCTATGTTTATTTTGCAGAATTTGTGTACAAGAATATACCAATAATGTCTTTACTATTCTTTACGTAATTTACATATTATTTTAATATAATTTAAATTTATATAATATTTTGGTATTTATTAATTTAATATTTTATTTTTAAATAAATTTAGTTTATACAAATAACTAAAAAAATTATTTCAATAATTGTATGAGAGAGAAAACTCACTAAATACAGAAGTATTAGACAACTATTGGAAAAGTAGAATAAAAGGAATATTGTACTTTAAATTTCGATTGAAAATAAATCGATATATTATTCTATTTAACTAAATCTATTTTATATCTAAATGTAAAATATAAATATGTTTAATTACATATGGTAATTTTGTTAGTGCATGAATACATTAGTTTATTTTTAAATACAAAATAAAAAATGTGAAATAAAAAAATTGACAAAAGAATAAAAATATAAAAGAAAAGTAAAGGACATAAATGTCATTAGAGAATGCCCTCTACATGGGAATCTTAAAGGGACCGTTTGTTTCGTGGTAATCCAAGATTCCCATGGAATTGGCATCTAAATTACTTTGTTTGTTTTGTAGAAATGTAAGATACCTTGGCATATCAAGATGCCCGGGTATCCTACGATGCCCATTTAATTAGAGGGCATCTGGTTAAATTTGAATGCCCTTTTAAAACATGCGTTTTTAAGATTCCCATGTCGAGGGCATCTGCTAATGACATATTTGCCCCTTATCAATTTTCTTAATTTTACATTTTTATTTTTATTTAAAAATAAATTAATGAATTTATGCACTAATAAAGGATCATATGTAGTTAGCTATATTTATATTTTACATTTAGATATAAAATAAAGTTGATTTAAAATTTAATTAATATTAAATATTAAATATTTTATAAAAATATCAAACTAATATAAATTAATTTGTTCTACAAAATAACACATAAATATTAGTATAAAATAAATTGATATACAAATATAATATTAAATTAATAACACCAAAATGCATGTGATATCAATTTAATTATATTAAACTAATAATTAAATTATGTAAAGGTTAGCAAGGGCATTATTGGTATAACACATAATCTTTAGACATTCCTATACATAAATCCTGCAAAACAAACATGATTATCTAAATATTTCCAGATATCCTTATAAATTTTTCTGCAAAACAAACATGGTAATTTAAAGATGCCAGACATTTAAAATTTTGGACATCTAAGATTCTGGGCATCTGAAGATGCCGGAAATCATAATTCCCTAAAAACAAACAACCCCAAAAACCCATGTTTCAAGAGGGCATCCAAAATTAGTTCAATGTCTCTTGTAGGGGCATTTCAAGATACCTTAATATCCTACTTTACTGCAAAACAAATGAGTTAATTTAGATGTCCATTCCATGAGAATCTTAGATTCCTACCAAACAAACAACTCTTTATAGTGTAAGGATGCCTCTTTATAGTTTAAGGTTATGTTCGAGTTTAAGGTTTAGCGTTTGCCGTTCAATTGCAACACTCTCATAGTTTTTGGGTATTTTGCATATGTTTTAAGTTGCAACTAACAAAAATAAATAAATAAGGCCCCATTTGATAACCATTTGGTTTTTGGTTTTTGGTTTTTGGTTTTTGAAAATTAAGCTTGTTTTCTCTTAATTTCTCTACAATGGTTTTCATCTCCCTTAAGGAAGTATTTGAATTCTTAGCCAAATTCTAAAAACAAAAACAAGATTTTGAAAACTATTTTTTTTAGTTTTCAAAACATGGCTTGGTTTTTGAAAACATAGGCAAAAAGTATATGACAAAACAAGTAAAACCATAGGTGGGAGTAGTATTTATAGGCTTAATTTTTAAAAACCAAAAACCAAAAATCAAATGGTTATCAAACGGGGCCTAAGGTTTCCGTTTGTTATCCCAAAAAATCCCCAAAACAAAAAGTGAATATAAATTGCGCATATTTATTCATTGAAATTGAAAGTTTGAAGATTATTGTTGACAACTTCATTATTTTCTAATTTATAATAATTTTATTGTAAAAAAATATTTATTTATTCATTATGAGTGAATATAAATTGAGTATATTTCTGTAATTGTAAATTTCCGTTTGTTATCCAAAAAAAAAAAATTGTTTTTTTCCGTTTATGTTCTTCGTATTCGATCGTTATTAAATAATTTGTCAAATGGGTAACTAATAATAAATACTTTAAAAATTCCCTGAAAACTTTAGTTGTTCCTGATATATTTTAATATATATTTATTTTAAAGTTTAAAGTTTAAAAATGTAGTTTTTTTTTTTTTTTTTAAATTCTAAAATTTCATTTAACGACACTTCTATTCTTAGGAACTTGTGACCGGCAGCTACAAAAAAATAACAAAAATGAAAAATGGCTAAAAAGTTGTCATATTTAGAATTATGGCTAATGAGTTTTAGGGCATGGTGAATAATTTTGTTTTCTATTTATACCCTGTATTTTTAAATTAATTGTGTTAGAATAGAAATTTTGACCAGCCAGAAATTGTCATGTCATTACCCAACATTGATGACATAATTATATTTAATTAGGGATTAATTAAATTTGCAAAAATCCCTAAATTAAATTATGGCAAATCCCAATATACAATTGAGTTATGTGAAATTTGGGTTAATTCTAGACAAAAGCTCGAATGGAAGACCCTAATTGGTAAGGCCCAGTCCAAAGGTTAGACCCAAAGTCAACCATGCCCAGTTTAACAGTCAGGCACAAGCCCACATGGAGGCATTGGGAAACTCTATAAATAGAGAGCTCACTCCTCCATTTTAAGAGTTCAGAACTGAATAAGCTTAGAGAGAATTCAGAAACAATGCTATGAAGTCTCCAGAAGATCTTGAAGATCAAATACAGTTTAAACGTAGAATATTTCTCGAAGATCAAGAACGATCTAATCACTACAAGATTTTTCACTTTTTCCGACACAAAAAAGCATCGAAAAAAATCTAAATTGTGTCGAAAAAAGTTTTGACCAACGAAAATATTTCATCATCAATTTCATCGACGGAAAGCGACTTTTCCACTATGGCGTTGCATCGGGAAAAGTGGACTTCTCTCGATGTAACACATTGCATGGGGAAAAAGTTTCTCCCGATAACCAATGTACGCGTCGGGAGAAGTTTACTTTTGACGACACAATGTGCGTCGGCAAAACCCTAAACCCTACTTTTTTTCTCTTATTTGTTTATTTCTATACTACTTGATAGTTCGTTTTAGTATCATTTTAAAACCAAAAATAATATCATAAAAAGAAATAGTATTGAAATGCAATAATTTGATTACAAAATGTTCAATCTCTATTGTACTAGAGTTCGAAAGAAGAAAAAAATACATCGGAAAGAAAATAATTAATCTTAAAGGCTTCAATCGTCGTCTTCATCTTCGTTTGTATTTTTAGAAAATAGGTCTTCAAGATTACACAACTACAAATCTGAAAATAATAATAATAATAAATAATATTAAAAATTTTAGATATAAAAAAAAAAAAAAAAGAATGTGCCTAAAGTGAAACTAAAGTACAAAAAAGTCTAAATGTCATTTTGACTCTCAAACAAACTTAGAAAGTACCTAAAGTGAAACTTATGCACACAACCAACCCTTCGATGCTACAAAAGTGTCTTAAAAGTGCTTAAGCATACTTTGAGGCCAAAAATAACTCAAAACGACCTAAAAGTGTCTACTTCGCCCCTTGGAACCCACAAAGTGGTCAAAAAGTGGCTAAAAAGAGTTAAAGTGTCATTTTGACTCTCAAAGAAACTTAGAAAGTGCCTAAAGTGAGCACACAATCAACCTCCCGATGCTACAAAAGTGTCTTAAAGGTGCTTAAGCATACTTTGAGGCCAAAAACTAACTCAAAACGACCTAAGAGTGTCTACTTCGCCTCTTGAAACCTCCAAAGTGGCCAAAAAGTGCTTAAAACAGTATAAGTGTCATTTTAACTCTCAAAGAAACCTAGAAATTAAAGTGCCTAAAGTGAACCTAAAGCACACAACCCACCCCATGTGCTACACAAGTGTCTTAAAGGTGCCTAAGCGTACTTTGAGGCAAAAAACTAACTCAAAATGACCTAAAAGAGTCTACTCTGCTCCTTAAAACCTACAAATTTATCAAAAAGTGTATGAAAAGAGTCTAAATGTCATTTTGATTCTCAAAGAAAGCTAGAAGATGCCTAAAGTGAACTTAAAGCACACAACTCACCCCCCAATACTATAAAAGTGTCTTAAATGTGCCTAAGCATACTTTAAAAACCAACAAACATTCCCAACTCATTGAAACTTTTACTTCAAATATCACAAACTCACTCAAACAACCTTCACACACATTCCACTAACTCACCCAAACTAATCCTAAAAAAAGTGTCTGACTTAGCTATTCTTACTTAAAATCCCACTAACTTATTCAATATCTAACCCTTAAAAAAATGTGTCTAAATCACTGAAACTAACTCTCTATTTAAATGGCTACCATAACTGTAGGATGGCCATACAACCAAGTATAAACTTTGACACTAAATGAAGAACTTAATTCACTTAAACCGATTTCTATACCCAATTATGGGTACAATAACTTATAAATAGCCATATAAGCTAATAATTAAACATAAAATACAATATAACATACAACCAAACATATAAAAGACAATAAGTTTCGTAATGATTTTATAACATCAAAGAAATCATCCACACCTAGTTAGAAGAGACTCTCTTGTGTGCTTGCCATTGTACGATCAAAATAAGCCTACTTCATAAAATGGACAAACTATTACTAATTATAGATAGAAAATTATAAAGCAAAATTTTATTGATGAAGTTAAAAATCAAAAGTGGAAACTATTACTCATTATAGATAGAATTTAATGCAAGTTTAGTGTCTAATTCACTCCAAAGTGTATAAAGTACAAATTTTAGATGATTAACTCATCCCAAACTCACTCCAAACTCTTCTGAAAATGTCTAACTTCTCTCCAAACATCTTAAACTAACCCTCAAACATCCAAAATTACTTAATTTTAAATAAATTTCATTCTAACCCTCCAAGGATATATTAAGGAAATGTGTCCTTGAGTCTAGCATTTTGTGCAAGATCCTAGTTCCAAGTACGTACATATACAAGGCACTTAGGGATTTTAAGAGAATAAAATCACAATATAATCTTCACTAAGCTCAAAATAAGCACTCTAACTCAATATATAACCTTAAATTAAGCTAAAAATTAACACCTATATTTTCATGTTCAATAGGCTCAATAGGATAAAAATCACAAAATAGGCTACAAATCAAATTACACAATAACATTAGAATCAAACTTTAATCACACACAAGAGGCTCAAAATCAAACTAATCACACACTTGGACTCAATGTCACAATTTAATCACACAAATATAGGCTCGAAATCACACTTCTAATCACACAATAAGCTCCAAATCAAACTTTAATCACATAAAGAGCCTACAAATCACAATTTAATCAAATAATTAAGTTTCAAATCACATTTTGAACATACAAAATTTCAAAATCACAATTTAATCATACTTTAATCCATCAATAAGCTCCAAACTAAACATCAATCACATAAATAGCCTCCAAATCACACAAATATTCTCCAAATTACACTGTGAACACATAATAGACTAAACGTAAATTTTTGAACTTCAAAAGGCTCAATAACCAAGTTTAAAGCTTAAATAAGCTAAAAAACACAATGTAAGAATTTATATACCTCCAAAGTAGCGAACTCAAAAATTTTCTCCTTCAAAATGCCCAAAATCAGACTGCCGCCTCATGTCGTCAAAACCTACAAGAAAAATGCCGGAAATAGAAGAGAAGAGAAGAAGAAAAAAAAATAAGAGAGGGCAAGGGTTTTATTTTTTGTGACCTTTCCCGATGCAAAAAAACGCTGGCATAGGTCAAAAAAGCGCGGAAAAATTAAAACGTGTGTTTCACTTAATTCACTTCTCTTGACTCTAAAAAAAGCGTTGGCATAGCCTTTTTAAAACACCGGCTTATCTTTTCGCCCCATATAGCTGATTATGGCGCCCAAAAAGATCTCATGATGCAAGCATTTTTGTTGGCATAGCCAACTTTTCCTGAAAAAATTTGCAAGCATCGGAAAAGGTCCCAACGAAAATGGAAAGCATCGGGAAAAGTGTGTAGATTTCCCGACGCTTGCCATTTTCGTCGGAAAAAGTATGTTTTTCCCGACAAAAAGTGTGGGAAAAACTTCATCGAAAAATCAAAAAATTCTTGTAGTGAATCCAACGATCAACAATCAGAGGTCGATTATCCAAGCAGCTTAAAAAGCAAAAGACCGATCATCAACTAGATCGACCAGCCAGAGGTCGATCATCAAAGAAGATCAATAAGCCAGAGTCCGATCATCAACTAGATCAACAAGCTAGAGGTCAATCATCGAAGAAGATCAATAAGCTAGAGGTCGATCATCCAAGATGATAAATAAGCCGATGACTTTCAAGAAGCTACAAGTCGAAGACCTTCAACAAACTATAAGCTGAATACCTTCAGGAAGCTACAAGCCCTTCAATAAGCTATAAGCTGAAGACCTTCAAGAAACTACAAGCTGAAAACCTTTAACAAACTACAAGTTGATCACCTTCAACAAGCTACTAGCCTGATCAGTGCTTATCGCTACACGCAAGTGCACGTGATCAAAGTAATAAAGAAACTGGAAGTATTCCAGAGTATCGTACCCAAGGGAACATGGTTTAATAAAATGAATTTTAGTTGGCACAAAATCGTTGACAAATTGCAAGTTAAGGTAACCGATGGTGAAAATGATTTGAGAGGTGTTTTGACTAAAATAAAATTATTTGAAAATTCAATGGAAATGAAAAAGGGATTCAAGTTGCTAATGCCCCTTTGGAAAGAAAATGCAACAAGAAAGCAATTGCAATCATAGCTACATCAAGAACTAAGTAACCGAATTCAACTCCTATTCGACCTTCTATGAAGTATCTTTAGGAGACTAAGTGATTAAACCTATATTTCTATGGCTAATCTAACTTAGATATTTTTGCGCACAATTCTAGTAGTTTTGGAGTCTCGCCCTATGTCTAGGGTCGATGTTTCAGACTTATGTCTAAGCCTTTTCCTCCATTGCTTTTGTGACATCCGCTTTCCTTAACCCTTTTGGTATTAAGTTATAGCTTGGTAAGCAACACTAGATGGCCAGCTAGGTTTACCCAACAATTAACTCACCAAAAGCAAACTTGAGTTCAAGAATTAGCTAGATTGTTTTTACTCTCGAGCTTTACATCTTTCCTCTAGGGCATTCACAAACTTGAATCCCAAAGGAAATTTAGCTCTCCATAATTAAATTAACAAAAATAGTAAGATTAAAAGTGATAAAATTCATTGTTACAACAAAGTAAACAATGCAATTAAATTGCAAATACAAAGTAAATCAGTAGCTTCAAGAAATAATTTCAAGAATTCAAGATACAAACTTAACTCAAAGAAAATTGTATATATGTATGTGAACTTCAAATACAGTAGTTTTCCAAAAATTCAAATAGCAGAAAATAAATTACCAAAACTCAAGTTAACAAGTTGTATCAAAATTCAATAACAGAAACTAAGATTGCTGAAATTAAAAAGATAAACCAGTGGCTATTCTAACCCAAATACAGAAATTCAAAACTTCACCCATCTTAAAACCCATTCTCCGTAACTCAATCGAACAAAGAAATTGTCCATAACCATACCCAATTCTTAGGTAGATGGGATTGAGAGAAGGATTCTGGAAGTTTTAAGATGAAGAACACTAGAAAAATAAAATCCACAAATGAAAACAAAAATGCTACTGTCGGGGAAACAATACCAAAAGTGAAACAAAAATTCCTCCCAAAAATCGTGCTCCCTTGTTCGGCTTCTTTGTTCAATATTTATAGGGATCTCATGCTAGGGTTTCCCTCTTGGTTGATGGACAATCATGGCTAATCATCTTGCTGAATTCATGGGTCAAATTTCCTTCAAAATCCCAAAATTCTCGTTTTTTATTTAAATTCCAGATCTGCCAGATTGCAATTGCATAGCATTTGCACTGTTGTTGCATTCCACGAAAATTCTGCATCAAAACATTAAGTAAGTGTGAATTTTTTTCTTCTTTTGTTTTTTTTTTCTCAACTTACTTAATTTAAAGGTCTTTCATCAATCATGTGATTAAATTTAAGCATTTTTTTTTATTTTTCATCAAATAATATGAATAAAAATCACAAATATAACTAAGTTCAAAGGCCAAATAATCCTCATGAATGAGAATTATCATAGCCGAAGACCTTCAACAAGCTACAAGATGAAGACTTTCAACAAGCTACAAGCCGAAGACCTTCAACAAACTACAAGCTGAAGACCTTCAACAAGCTATAAGTCGAAGACCTTCAACAAGCTACAAGCTGAAGACCTTGAACAAGCTACAAGTCGAAGACCTTCAATAAGCTACAAACTGAATACCTTCAACAAGTTCAATGTTGAAGACTTTCCACAAGTTCAAAGTTGATGATTCAACCTCGAGAACAAGCATTTCAGCCTCAAATCCACAAATTTTCAAACATTTTATTTTAATTTAAGATATTAATCACACCTTTATTTATAACAAAATCATCATTAAAAAAAATCATGCTCAACTATCAATATACGTTTTTTCATATCAAACCACTCAATACTTATGTGTATATAACAACACTTACATGGAAACACAGAAACAATGTGTACAAACATGCAACAAAATACAACAACATGTATCTATATGTGTATATTTAAACACACATTTTAATCACCATTGTACAGAAGATGTCTACATGAGTGTGTACAAACAATAACCCTATCAATCACTCGCATATGGATAAGGGTATATAAGTGTATATACAAACTATGATAAGTTGGGTCCTATAAGCCTCGTTATTTTCAAAATCAAACAAATTAAAAAAATCATAATTAAAAGACGGAAGGAGTTTTATAATCCAAAATTTATATTTAAAAATGTGAAACAAAATTCCTAAAATGTCGAGGTAGAGTTAAATTGGATTTAAATACAAAATGTTTCTTTTTAAAATTTCAGTTAAGCAAACAACACACCTTTGTATTCATACTCCAATTTCTAGAATACAAAGTTCATCCCAAGAATAAAAAAATTAAATCAAAGAAGAGTTAGTAAATTCATGTACATACCTCATGACAATCCTTCAAGTCTTAGCAACAAGGAGTAATGCAGAAGATGTAGAGCACTGTTGTTTGAGAGAGAAATGTTTGAGCAGAAAGTGAATTTTTAAAAGACGATGAAAGCTGGAATAAAAAAACTACCGCTCAAGTGAAATGAATGAATGTTTCACTATGAAGCGGAAGCATTGGACCGTCTTTGATTTTATTTAAAATTAAAATACAAAAAAATAAGATTAAGCAAAAAAAATACCTTTGTATATTATGGAGATATTTTTGGCTGGTTTTTATCTCCTCCAAAAAGTCTTCCTAGCCATGACTCGAACACATGACCAAGGCTTACAAGAGCCTCTTAAAAGAAAATCCACAAGGAATTGAAGAGGAAGAGGTCTAGAGAAAATTATCTAATTCTCTATTGAGAAAATGTGTGTTGTGTCTAATGGCTCAACCTAAGGGTCCTATTTATAGAGACCAAAGGAAAATCTTTGTCATAATTAAAATATTATATTTTAATATTTAATATATTCAAATATATGTTATACTGATTTGAATTTCATTCAAATCTCCTACGATATTTATTTATTTGAATCTTATTCAAATTTTATAAATATCTTTTATTTAATGTATCTAATATACATTAATTATTTTAATATTTAATGTATCAAATACAATAAATACAGTTTCTCCTTTTGATATTTAATATATCTAATATATTAAATATTAATTTTAACACTTCAAATTAAATATTAATTTGAACGTTTCAAATTTTAATATTTAATGTATCAAATACAATAAATATATTTTCCTCTTTTATATTTAATATATCTAATATATTAAATATTAATTTGAACACTTCAAATTAAATATTAATTTGAACATTTCAAAATTTTCTTTCAACTAAATTGATCTTTTAGTGTTACTATAAGCTACAATGATACAAAATTAATTAATTAAACTCTTTAATTAATTAATTTTCATTCATTAACTCTAGGGTCACTCCACTATAGACCTAAAGTTACACTCTTATGCACTGTAAGACAAGTTGTGTCAATGGATATAATAACTACGTGCAAGTCGATCCTTCACGAGTTGTTCGTAATTTCGGCTGGGTCAAAAGTCCGTTTTACCCTATAATTACATCTTACACCTTAAGTACCGCTGATCCTCTAATGAACAATTTGTTTCTGATCCAACCATAAACTAAGTCCCTCTCGGGCCAGTGAGAGGGTGGGGCCCCATTGTTCAAGTCCCGAAATCAGCACTTAAGGAAACTATTCATCTGCTTACCCTATATGGGAATGAGTGAATTCCATCTTGTGAGATTATGTTCGATTATGTTCCCAGCTTCCTATTTGGTCAAGTAGGCATATTGAATCGGCTACAAAAGTCACTCTCACCCATGCAAATCAAAGAACAAGCCCTCACGGGCAGGAGTTCATAACTCCATCAAGATTAAGATCAAGTCGCATATGATCATCCTAATGAAATATTAATCTTCTCAATTAACTGATTTATAAAGAGAGATTAAATATCTCGTGGTTCAGTCTTATACAAACTCATTGTATAAGATACCCCCACTCACATGTCTCCACATGAACGATTTGGATTAAATCATTTGTAACTATTACAAAGTGGGTCGTATCAATAGTGTTGCTAAGATAAGGCACTCAACTTTATCCATACACTGTGACCCTTTAAGTTATTTCTTGAACATGATCCTCTCGAATGTCAACCACATACTGTTCAAGATTACACTAATAACCTTAGATTTTTCATATAATGGATAATATTATATTGCAAATAAAATAATCGAAATTATTATTAATTATTAAATAAATTATTAATTACAAGAGTTTATGGCATAAATCCCAACATCAAGAAGAAAGAAGAATATGAATCGGTTGTGTTTATTGGTATGTATTAACTCTTGACAAGTATGTGATGTGTAACCCTACTAATAAGGTTTATAATAACTGATTGTTTACGAGAATTATGTGTATTTACTCATGATGAGATTTTTCTACTATTTTGGTCTTATTAGGTTTTTAGTGGTTTTTCTTGAGGTTTTTTGGCCTATTATATTCAATGGATTTTCAACAAGGGTTGGTGTACATACCTAATCATGGTTCGTCAATGCAAGAGGAAGCGTACAATCTTCAGTAAAGAGGAGGGAAATAAGGGGTTAGATGCATGCGGTTTTGGAGGAGATACGAGGATTTAAACAAAAAGCATTTTCTTGGGAGCCGGAGATGAAGGGTTTTCAGGTGAATGACGTCCTCATTAATGATGGCAGGTGAATCATTATAGCTATTTACCCTTTCCAATGGTGGATGTGATTGATGAATGCTTAATTTTGTTTACTCCTTCACGCTTAATGGGTCCTTGAACATATTTTCATTAGTTGAATGCTTTGAAAAAATCACTTCAGATATATTTTCCAATACATACTCTTAGATAGATATACAAGTACTTAGATAGTTCATCATTTTGATCACTATGCTTGTTGATCTGTGTAATTTATGCATTTTTGTTGTTTTTAGTTATGCATACTAAGAATTTATAATTTTTGTTTAAACCATATTAATTTAAGCATTTAGATTTTTTTTAAAGTTGTTAGACTTTGTTGATGACAAGTTGGACCTCTCTCCTCCTTATAGGCTTTGCTTTAGTTGTTTAGAAACTAAAAAATATAGGTAAGGGCATCTTCATCCAAATCTAATTATAAAAATGAAAACAAAATAGGTTTAGACATTTTACAAAATCCAATAGATTTAGTTATATTTTAAGTTGGCCTATTAATATTTAGCTATATGTCATGTTGCCTCTTTATCCTTCGTTTTAAAAGTTATTTTTGAAATATTAGCTAATTTAAAAAATTAACATATAGAATTTTAAAACTAATTTTTTTCATTTTAAAATTTTGACTAAAAAATGAAGAAGAATATATATATTTTTTAATTTAATGTGATTAAATCTAATGCTATAAACATAAATATTATTTTAATTTTAAAGAAATCAAATATTGTTAGATGCAAGTTTAGAATTTAAAATTATGAAAGACAAAAAAGTCAAAAAATATTTCTCAAACTATTCCCTTTTTAATGGATGAAGATAAATTATATAATTAATCAATTAAGATTAAAAAAAAATTATCAATGGAAGAGTTGCATAAGATTGTTAAAATAATTCTCTAACATCATACTTTAATATAGTAACGATCCTGCTCAAGTAATTTAAATCAAGGTTAAATTATCAAAAATAACCCTGAACTATGTGGTTGGTTTCAATTATACCCCTAAACTTTGAAAAGTTTCATTTTAACCCTTGAACTTTAAAGTTTATTTCAAAACAACCCTTGAAGGCTTTTTTTCGTTAAATTCATGGATGGAAAATGATGTTTTTGCATTTATATTGTTGCTTATGTGAACATATTTGAACATATATATTGAAAAAAAAGATCAAAACATATGCAAATATGTCATTTTTCGTCCATAAATTTAACGAAAAAAACCTTCAAAGGTTGTTTTGAAACAAACTTCAAAGTTCAAGGGTTAAAATGAAACTTTCAAAGTTCAGGGTATAATTGAAACCAACCTCATAGTTCAAGCGTATTTTTGATAATTTAACCTTTAAATAAACAACTTGATTATATTTTATATAGTAAAATGGTAAATCATAAAACTGTGATAAATTTATAGGCTGTGAACAACTGTTAACATCTCTATTTTAGATAGCATTTAGGTCTTTTTATCTTTAAAGTTTGAGATAATCTATTTTTTAGTCTTTGCCATGAGCTATCAGTTACAAGTTGACAGCTTCTACTTTCAACTTGTAACTGATAGCTCATGGCAAAGACTAAACTTTAGAGACCTGCAAGGTTTCAATCAAGCCATGCTGGCTAAACAAGCTTGGAGGATTTTTCAGAATCCTGATCTACTAGTGTCACAAGTTATTAAAGGTAAATATTTTCCAACCACAGAGATAATCAATATAGCTAGAACTCCTTCTTATGCTTCATATTTCTGGAAAAGTTGTGTATGGGGTTTAGACCTTTTAAAGAAGGGTTTAAGATTGCAGGTTGGTGATGGTAAGACCATAAGGATATTTAAGGATCCCTGGCTCCCTTGACCTTGGTCTTTCAAGGTATTGTCTGGAGGAACTGGTCTTGATGACTTATTAGTCTCAGATTTCATAACGCCTACTAGAGTGTGGGATGTGGAAAAGCTTGAGCAGCATTTCTGTCCTATTGATGTTCAGGCTATTTGTAATCAACCTCTTTCACTTATGGGGTTGCCTGATAAATGGGTTTGGCATTTCGATAAATATGGTTATTATCAGGTTAAAAGTGGATACAAAACCTATATGCTATTGCAGGATATGCAGGAGTCCTCAAGTGAAAATAGATATAAAGACTAGTGGAAAGCAGTCTGGAAAGCGAACATACCATCAAAGATTAAGGTATTTGTTTGGCGTTCCTTCCATAACTGCTTACCAACAGGTGTGAATTTGTGTTCGAGGGGGATGGATGTAGAGGTCAGATGTCTTGCATGTAAGGCCAGACCAGAGACAACAGACCATGCTCTATTCACATGTTCCCGATCAAAGAAATTATGGAATCTGCTTTTTCCTTCTACACCAATAGCTTTTAAAGGATGTGTAAGCATTAAGGACCGATGGTTGCATCTTTTTAAGGTATTACCATATAAACTATTTGAGATTTTGTGTGTAGGAGCTTGGGCCATATGGAATGATCACAACAATATTTGTTTCCATAATTCGCTTCTACCTTTTCCTGATCGATGTGAGTGGATTATGAAATATCTGGAAGATTTCCAAAAATTTAACAACAATGTCAATAAAGATACTCTCCCCAAGAGAGTCACCTCCAATCAACAAGAGGTGGGCGAATGGGTGAATGTTTTTGTTGATGCAGCTTGTAACGACCAAGTTAATTTAACTGGTTTGGGGGTGGCGGTCCAGTATTCTGATTCCTCTTTAGTGGCGGCTTTACGGAATAGAACTAATAGTTATGTCTCGCCGGTGTGCTCAGAAGCCTACGCAGTATTGGAAGGATTGCGGTTATCCCATAGGTTGGGTCTCTCACGGGTCAAAATTCATTCTGATTCTCTCACTGTTATCTCCATGTTGAATGGTTGGTGGAACACGACCACTGAAGTTCGGAATGTTATATATGATATCAAATCTATTCAACAAGGTTTTCAACAGGTGGTCTTTGTGCACGTGCATCGTGAACTGAATTTCTTAGAGGATGGTTTGGCTCGATCGGGTCTATCAAACTGCCCGATGCTATGGACTCAACATTTTCCAGCTTGGGTTGTAAACTTGTTTTCTTCAAATTCAGTTTCAACTGTATCTGTTACAAACACTTTCTAATACTTAATATAATGTCTTGGTTTTCAAAAAAAAAAATATCAGTTACAAGTTGACTGGATCTCTTTTTATTATTATTTTTATTATTATTTTTATTATTTTCTTAAGCTGACATGCCATTATTTATTAATTATAAAGCTGAGTTGACATTAGTTTATTTAATAAATTTATTTATTTTCATTTATTATTACAAACTAAGCATTAAAATAAATTCTATTGAACAAACAAATATTAAATATAAAAAAAAAACAAATACAAAAAACATAATCTTTCAATTCTTCAATGAACTGAAAAAAAAAACTTGTTGTTCATCTTCCTTCTTTTCAAGATTTATACCATAAAGCAAAAAAAAAAAATCTTTTATGTCGTCTTCTCTTTCTTCTTTCTCTTCCTCTTCCTTCTTCTTTCTTCCTTGTCCTCTTCCTTCTCCTTCTTCCTCTCCTTCTTTCCAATTTCAACTCATTTCAGATCTAGAAAAGCATTGGTTCTAGATTTGGAATGCAACTACTAGATCTGGGTGATGAACATGAACATGAACATGAGGATGAAGATGAAAGATGAGAAGATCTATTTTTTTTTTTGTGTGTTTTTTATTTTTAGTTTACAAAAAAAATTAAAAAAAAGTATATTTTTTAATAAATTAATGTCATAGGTAAGGACCAAAAGTGTTAATAGCAAGGGCCAAAAATGAGATTATCTAAAACTTCAAGGGTTAAAATGTCGAATTTGAAAACTGTAACCTTAAGTCAAATATGAGGGACAAAAAATGTATTTTTTCCTTATTTTAATTAATAAAGCATGTAACTTATAATTTATTATTGTCGTGGGAGTTTTGTAATTGACAAATGTCTATATAAATAGGCATATTCATGTGCTACACACTCCTAATAAGCTTCACAAATAGTTTTTATTTGTCTCTAAATCTCAAAAATCCTACAATTTTATTTTGGTATTTAAATATCTCTAAAGGACTATTGTTTGTGGTTTTTACATGAGCAACCAAAAAAAAAAAAAGTAAAGTAAAGAGCATTTTTGTGGCAAGTTTTAGATTGTCTTATGCATAAATATGACACTCGTTGATGTGATATATATATATATATATATATATATATATATATATATATATATATATATTTAAAAATGAATGTTGACGAAGGATTGAAAGAATTAAGTCAAATTTTTTCATTTTGAACATGGACAAATAGGATTGTTCTCATGTATGAAGATGATAGGAAACTTCTTGATGGGTATATGGATTGAGCATTATTTAGATGACTTTATAAAAAATAATGATAATAATGTGGCAAAAAAAAAGTGGTAATCAATAAAATGAAATGAATGAATGTATTAGAAAGACCACCACATATAAGAATTTAATAATATTTATCTTACTATGAAATTATTCGAGAGCGCAATACAACCACAAAATTAAAGTGAACAAAAAATAATTCAAGCTCGATCAATAACAAAGAGTCTTTAAACAAAAAAAAAAACATGAAAATTATTCGAGAGTGCAATACAACCACAAAATTAAAGTGAACAAAAAATAATTCAAGCTCGATACATAAAAAAGAGTCTAAATTAAACAAAAAAAACATGAAAATTATTTGAGAGCGCAATACAACCACAAAATTAAAGTGAACAAAACATAATTCAAGCTTGATCAATAACAAAGAGTCTAAATTAAACTAAAAAAACATGGAATAAAATGAGAAAAATCCTTACTCACAAGAATACTTTTTTTGGGGAGAGGGGGGGAATAAGAAAGCTAAAACCCCATTTGATAATCATTTGGTTTTCAATTTTTAGTTTTTGAAAATTAAACCTATATATGAATACTATTTCTACCTATGGTTTTTCTTGTTTTGTTATCTATTTTTTATCTATGTTTTCAAAATCGTAGCCAAGTTTGGAATTTTGTTAAGAATTTAAATATTTTTTTAAGAAATATGAAATTCATGGTAGAAAATGATTTAAAAATAAGCACAATTTTTGAAAACCAAAAATCCAATGTTTATCAAAAGTATGTATGATATTCATTTTGAATGGTGCTAAAAAATATATATTCATTTTGAACTTAATTATTTTAAAATAACATAAATATTTAATATTTTATTTTTAACTTAGTTATTTGAAAACTTTAAAGAATATATTATTTTCAAATTAATCAAACTTTAGATAAGTCATTACTTAGATAAGTCATTACATTGATTAGTTAGAAAAATAAAATTTTAAATTATGCAAAAATAAATATTATAACTTTTATTAAGCTTGGAAAGCGAATCTTAAATTAAAATTTTTAAATTGACAAAAGCAAGTCTTTAACAAAATTGTAAAATATTCATAAAATAATATAATTTTTAAAATCTCAATTTTAGGATTGACGAAAACAAATCTATATTGTTTCTAGAATTGAGAGGATAAAAACATAAAAATTTTGAAGTTTATTTGAATTTCTTTAAATTAATGGATTGAAAAATTTCCAAATCACATGTAATATTTAAAAAATTATCGTAAGACTTTCTTTTATTTCAAAACTATCCAAGGAAAATAAATAATTAATGTGAGAGATATTGAAAAAAGAATATGGAGCATTTTGTTTAAAATTCTTTTTTTTAAAGAAATTTGTAAAATATACATAAATTAATAAAAACAAAAAATCTCAATATTATAATTCACGGGAACAAATTCTTAATAATAAAATTTTTGAAAATTTGTAGAAAAACACTATATAAAAAACATATAAAATCAATTCAAATTTTAGAATTCCAAGTTTAACAAATCTACACTCCAAACATAGACTTTCTAACTCCTCAGACTTACTACTCCTACTCTCTGCAACTCCTTATCTCAAACAACTCCTAAGCAATAAAATGTCTATCCTTGTAACAAGCAAAAGTAACCAATCGAGGTAACTAGACTCCAAAGTAAGTGAGCAAGAATGTGGCAAGTCCATCAACAACAACGTTTTGTTTAGCGATCTTCTTATGTGCATGTATGAATTGATGTTCAATTGATTTCATTTGCAAGCTGGAAAACCTTACGGACTACTGAACCGATTGCAGTGAGATGTTCATGTTCGTGATTCAGCACCTGAATAGGAATAGAATAGCCTCGACACAATCGAATTCAACAATCACACCAGATCGGTACAGGAAGACAACACCTTTATTTAGCCCGTCTTCAATTGCCAACATGATCTCGAGGAAAAATGACCGAGTAGTACCCAGTTAGCAACTTAATTATGACCCGTTATAACATTTATGGTCCGTTTGATAACTTTTTCATTTCCTATTTTTTGTTCTTGTTTCTCATTTTTTGAGAAATATACATGTTTGATAAATATTCTTGTTTCTTGTTTCTAAATTTTAAGAAACGTTTCTAAAATTGAATCAAAATTAGAAATAGTTTCTCTTGTTTCCGTTTCTGCTTTACAGAGGCTGAGAAACAAAACATGAAATCCCTCCCACATTGCACGCAGACAGGTGTGACCCACAACCATCCACCCAAACACCACCCCTAGGTCCAACTTTCCACACACGTCATCTGTCTCTTTTTTTTTTTTTTTTTTTTTTTTTTTTTTTTTTTTTTTTTGTGCTTTTGCCTTATCAATTTTTTAAATTGGATTACATATTTACATTGGAATTATTATAAATTTATATTTACTCCTTTTTAATCTTTAATTTTTTATTTTAATTTTAACTTCCTCTCTCAATATGAGCATAGACCATTATTGAAATTAATAAAAAAAGTGGATTCAACTAGTATTGTTATTTTTTATTCAAAAAAATAAAACCATTTAAAACTAAATTACAAGTTTATTGATATGAAGACAAATCTTTTTTCGTAGGTCAATTAATATTCCTTAAAAATTAAATTAATAAAGTTATTAGTGAATCAACTAATAAATTAATCAACTAATAAATTAAACGTCTCAAAATTCAACTTAAACGAAAACAATCAAAATTAATCTACATAAATATACTCAAAACTAATCAAAATTTGCGAAATATTTGAAGGATAAATACAATTGTACTATTGTTTTAATTTTGCATTGAGACTTATTTGTATTATATACTCTAACTTTTTATAATTACTTCATATATGTCTTTTAATGCATGTTATTTTTTATACTATATATACTAAATTCTATTTAAACCATAAAAAGAAAAAAAAGAAAAAGAGAAACAAAAAACAAGAAATAGTTATCAAAAAAGTTTCTGTTTTTTTATTTATTCAAGAAACAAGAAACAGAAATAGTTACCAAATATATTCCTGTTTCTAGCTCTGAAAAAATAGAAAATAGGAAATGGAAACGTTATAAACGGGGACATATGTTTCCCGTTTCTTGTTTCTATTTTTTAAAAAACTAGAAACAGTAATATGTTTGATAATCATTTCTATTTCTTGTTCCTTAAAAACAACAAAAACATAAATGTGTTTGAAAACTGTTTCTTGTTTAATAGTTCGAAATAAAAGTTAGTAGATATATAATATATAAAATAAATTTTTTTTTATAATATGGATGGAAAAAAACATAATTTAATTAATAAACTTTTTTTAGTATAACAATTTCATTTGTTGTACTAAAAAAATATAACAAATTTATAATATGTAATACAATTCAAGTCCTAAAGCAAAATTGAAAGCAATAATAATAAAAAAATGCATGTGTTTCTTGTTAGCTAATAACGCTCAAAGTATTAAATTTTCGTCAATAGGTTGTTGTTATATTAAATTTTCATCAATATGTTGTTGTTTTTATTAAAAGAATGGATGAATCGACATTTTCATTATGTTGTAAAAAAATAAACAAAATATCATTAATGTGGACAACAATACATAACATTTTATAATAAGAATTTTAAACTTATATTTAAAAAGTGAAATGCTTATATATTAATTTAAATATTTTTTATGAATTTCTTATTTTTAAAATTTTCCAACAATATCAACTTAAAATTAGGATAAATAATAGATTTTTTTTTTTTTTGGAAAATGGTAATTAAGTCATATAAAGAAATAATTAATTAGAACAAAATAATGCAAGGAAAAAAAAGGAAGAAAAATTGGAACGCACAATGAGAGAGAAAGGAATAGTAAAAAAGGAGAGTGTCATGGATTAAATTGAGAGAGAGATTAAACCACAATTAAGAGAGAAAGTACACACATGCAACCCTAGAACAATTCGAAACATTTTTCAAAAATTAGAAACAAGAAACGAGACTGATTATCAAACAAGTTTGTTTTTTAAAAAACTAGATAAGGAAACGTTAACAAACGAGCCCTTAATTATTACACCCTATAGTTTATGGCCCCTAATTAGCTAGTCATTTGAATCTCTTATCACCCATCCGAGACTGCCTATACCTTAGTCTTCTTTCCACACAACATCACAAGTAGGGGTGATTATTGTTGGGATTTATGCCCTAAAGTCTCGTAATTAATGATTTATTTAATAATTAATAATATTTTTGATTATTTTACTTGCAATATAATATTATCAATTATATGAAAAAATCAAGGTTATTAGTGTAATCTTGAACAGTATGTAGTTGACATATTGGATGATCATGTTCAAGAAATAACCTAAAAGGTTATAGTATATGGATAAGGTTGGGTACCACATTGATACAACCCACTTTGTAATAGTTACAAATGATTTGATCCAAATAATTCATGTGGAGACATATGTGAATGAGAAAATCTTATACAATGAGTTTGTATAAGAGATTGTATAAGACTGGACCACGAAATATTTAATCTCTCTTTATAAATCCGTTAATTGAGAAGATTAATAGTTCATCAACATGATCATATACGACTCGATCTTAATCTTAAGTGAGTTATGAACTCCAACATGCGAGAGTTTGTCCTTTGATTTGCATAGGTGAGAGTGGCTTTTGTAGCTGATTCAATGAGCCTACCATTTTGGGGACTTGACCAAATAGGGAGCTGGGAACATAATCTTACAAGATGAAATTCACTCATTCCCATATAGAGTAAGTAGATGAGTAGTTCCCTTAAGTACTGATTTTGGGACTTAAACAATGGGGCCCCACCCTCTCACTGGCCCAAGAGGGACTTAGTTTATGGTTGGATCATAAAAAAAAAATTGTTCATTATAGGGTAAGTAGATGAATTATTCCCTTAAGTGCTGATTTCGGGACTTAAACAATGAGGCCCCACCCTTTCACTGGCCCAAGAGGGACTTAATTTATGATTGGATCATAAACAAATTGTTCATTAGAGAATCAGTGATACTTAAGGTGCAAGATGTAATTACAGGAGTAAAACGGACTTTTGACCCAACTGTAATTACAAACAACTCGTGAAGAATTGATCGGGCTTTTTGCTACAACACGCAAGTGCATGTGATAGAAGTAATAAGAAACTGGAAGTATTTCAGAGTATCGTACCCAAGGAAACGGGTTTTAATAAAATTTATTAAAATGGCACACAATCGTTTACAAATTGCAACTAAATGTAACCATGGGTGAAAATGATTTGTGATGTGTTTTGACTAAAAGAAAAATTGTTGAAAATATCAATAGAAATAAAAGAGGGATTCAAAAATGCTTTTGCTCTATTGAAAGAAATTGCGGCCTAGTTGCAATTGCAATCATTTGACTCAACACTTAAGCTTTGCAAACCAAATTCAACACCTATTCGACATTCTATGAAGTATCTTTAGGAGGCTAAGCGATTAAACCGATATTTCTATGGCTAATACGAACTTAGTTAATTTTGAAACACAATTCTTTTGGTTTTAAAGGTTTTGCCCTATGTCTAGGGTAAAAAACAAATTCCTATATCTGGGCTATTTTCTTTTATTGCTTTTATGAAAACCCAATTTTTATCTAACCTTTTCAAAATTAGACTCAAATTGTTGTATACTAATCTAGGTGATCAATCTAAACTAACAATGAAAATTTCAATCAATAAAAGCAAACAATGCTATAAGATTAAGCAAAGTTGCTCTTACATATTAGGCCTTTATTCCTTTCTCTAGGGCATTCCCAAAGAAAGACTTAGCTCATAATTAAAGAAAAGAAAAATAATGATTTAAAAGAATCAAAGTGCATAACTAAAATAGAATTAATAAATACTTGAATAACAACTCAATAATAATGAAAGAACAACTAAAATTCTATTAATCAAAATAAATTCAGCAACTAATTAATTTTAAGAACAAAAGGGGAGAATAAAATAGTAGCTAAAACTCAAAATTACAGCAACAATTAAGTTCCTAAAATAGAAGCAAATAACTTAAATAAAACATAAAATAAATTCTAAGAAATGGAAGCCCATTTTTCACTTCTTCTTCAATCGACTCAACTCCACTTTTTTCAAAGGGAATTGATCATTCACTTCCTTCATTTTTCATTGAGGAAAGATTGAATTTCGAAGTTTAAAGGGGCTGGAAAACAGTAGCAAATGAAAATAAAAACATTAGAAAATTTGACAGCAGAAAAATCGTGGAACAGCAGCAACCGTGGCTGAAACGGCAGAAAACTGATTCCGTTCTTGAGGCTTCTTCTCCAATATTTATAGATGAAATTGGGCTAGGGTTTCCTTCTTGAATGAGGCACAATTATGGCTAAAATCTCAGCTAAAATCGTGGAGCCAATATCTCACAAAATTCCTATATTTTAGGAGATTTGCAGATTTTCCTTTAATTTCCAGATCTATCAAAATTGCAATTGCATTTCTGTTGCATTCTTCAAATTCGTGCATAAAAACATCAAGTAAGTGTGGTTTTCATTTTCTTTTGCTTTCTTTTCTCCATTTACTTAATTTAAAAGACTTCCAACAATAATTCAATTTAAACCAACTATTTGCTAGCCTTTTTATCTAATAACAAACATAAAATAACAAGAATAACTAAGTATAAAGGCCAAATAATTCTCATAAATGAGAATTATCAAGAATCGTCTTGCATGTAGTGATTATATTTATGGACATAACTAGTCCTACAGTGCATAAGAGTGTAACTCTAGGTCTATAGTAGAGTGACCTATAGTTAATGAATGAAAATTAATTGATTAAAGAGTTTAATTAATTATTTTTGTATAATTGGAGCTTATAATCTGTAGGTTCATAAAGTCCCCTTGCTAGCTCATATGAACAAATAAGGATCAATTTTTTTTAGAGAAAAAATTTTGAAATGTTCAAATTAAAATTTAATATATTTGATATAATAAATGAAAGAAAACATATTTAATGGACATGATACATTAAATATTAAAGAAATTATTAATGTATTAAGATACATTAAAGAAAAGATATTTATTAAATTTGAATTAGATTCAAATTAGGAAATAGATGTCATAGGAGAATTTAAAGAGATTTGAATAAGATTCAAATTGGTTGGATAAATATATTTTAATATATTAGATATTAAAATATAATATTTAATTATTTTCCCTAGGCCATTATAAATAGGACTCCAGGGGTGAGTCATTGTGTATTTTTCATAAAAAACGCATCTCCTCTACAGAGAATTGTAGAATTCTCTCTGAACTTCTCCTCTCTCTTTTTTTTTTTCTTCCAAGAGGCTCCCACAAGCCTTGATCCTATATTCGAGTCATAGCAAGTAGGCTTTATGAAATTGGAGTTTCAACCTTGTTGGAATTGGAGCAAGAAGATTAAGGACCCACATGAAATATCTCCATATTTATCTCAAAGGAATGTTTTGCTTAGCCTAAAATGTTTTTTTGTTTAATTTTAAAATAAAATCAAAGTCGATTCCAATGCTTCCACTGTGGATTTAATTCAATTATTCCTTTCAATTATCGGTCGGTCGGCATCAGTTTTGAACTAAAACTGACGCTGACCACACACATGTCGGTTCCCTACGGTCGATTTTGATCAGTTTATGAATCTGACGAAGTGAACGAAAAGCATGTGAGAAAGAAGAAGAAAAAATGAAGAAGAAAAAATGGGAAGAAAAATAAGAAAGGAAAAAATGAAGAAAGGAAGAATTAAAAAAAAAAAAAGAAGAAGAAAGAACAAAAGGAAGGAATAATAAAAGAAATACAAAATGGAGAACTTCATAAGAAAATAAGAAAAATAAATGAAAAGAAAAAACAAAGAATATGAAGAAAAAAAGAAAGGAAAAAAAAGGTGGGGAGAGAAAGAAGAAGAAAAGATGTTGGAAGTGCCCTAACAAAAGAAAAATAAAAATCATGAAATAGAAATATTTTTTTTATAATAATTGCACCTTATGGTTTTCTCAAATGAGCTATTGCAGCAGTGCTGGTCATACACGCAACATACATACATACATACATACATAAATTGACCTATTTAGGGGCTCTCTAACCAACGGATGGGTCGAAATTGACCTCGACTGAAAAATGACATAAATTGATCGACCAAAGTCGGTTCAACCGATTTCGGTCGGTTTGCTCGATTTTTTAGTCTCTTTTGTTACCCCTAATCATAAGTTAGCTTCCACATAAAGAGAACAAATTATTCAATGAGGTCACCACAATGTGGTTGCCTCTTAATAACCATCGAATGTAAATTCAAAAATATGTTTGCTTGATGATTCTCATTCTTGAGATTATTTATCCCCATTAGGCTTAAGTTATGCTTAAAATTTCATGAAATTATGTGTATGAGCTTAGAAAATCTTAGCAATATGTAGTGAAAGTTAGTAAGCATGTTAGGGATGAACTAAATGAAGAAAAGAAGTTGAAAGAATGAAAAAGTGATTGAAAACTTTGTTTTGATGTAGAAAATTGATGTTGCAAAGAATTGCAGTTTCCAATTGTAGTTGCAATTGCGTTTGGCAATTGATTTTGAACAAGGCAGAATAGCAATTAGAAATGACAATTTTTCACAGATTTGGAAAATGCAGAATTTTTGGGATATTTTTAGATTATCCTCCACGATTCTAGCGATATCAATTGACCATATTTATTCTTCGTTCAAGAAGGAAACCCTAGCCCAAATATTTTATAAATGACGGAAAAGAAGCCGCAAGAAAGGAGGATCGTTTTTCCCCATTTTCGTCCATGTCGTGCTAATGATTTCTTTTTTTTTTTTTTTTTGTATTTTTCTATTTCCAACCCTTTTTGAACTTCAAAACTCAATCATTCTTCAATGAACATTGAAGGTAGTGAAGCTCAATTCCCTTTAAACAAGGTGGAGTTAAGTCGATTGAGTACGAAGTGAAAAAGTGGTCAGGTTCTTCCGTTCTTAGAATTTATTTTATGCACTGTCTAAGTTTAATTGTTTCAGTTTTAGGAAGCCTTAGTTTCTACTGTATTTTCATTCCTTCAGTTGTAATTCGAGATTCAAGTCAGTTGTTTAAGTTTCATTATATTTTTGACATTGAATTCTTAGTTCTTAATAAAATTTCCAGCTTAGTGTAATTAATTCTCTTCTTCTTCAAGTACTCTAGTTTATGCTTTTAAGCTTTGGTTAAGTTAATTTCATTATTGCATTTCAGAATTCCTTTTTATCTTCCTTTTAAATTTAGTTATGCATTTTTATTAGCTTAGAGCTTTATTTTTTTCCTTTTCATTTATGAGCTAAGTCTTTCTTTGGGATTCAAACATGTGAATACCCTAGAGAATGGAATGAAGGCTTGAGTGTGAGAGCAACCTTGCTTACTCTATAACTTGTTTATTTTTATTGATTTTTAATACTCGTTATTAATATAGATTGATCACCTAGATTAATATATATCAATTGAGTCTAATTCTGAAAAGGATAGATAAAGTTGAGATTTCATAAAAGCAATAAAGGAAAAAACCTAGACATAGGAATTTGTTTTTGACCCTAGACATAGGGCAAAACCTTTAAGACAAAAGAATTGTGTTTCAAAATCAACTAGCCATAGAAATATCAGTTTAATCACTTAGTCTCCTAAAGATACTTCATAGAAGGTCCAATAGGTTTCGAATCCAATTTCCATTGCTTAAGAGAGTCAAGGATTGTGATCGAGTGAAACTTGTGGATTAAAAATAAAAGAAAGAATTCAGCCCAGTGCAAGTGCACACTGTCGATGCGAGTAATATAAAATTGGAAGTACATCCAAAGTATCAATCCCACAAGGAACAAATTTTAACAAAAATTAAGAATAATACAAAGATGTTCAAAAATTGCAACTAGGGTAACCAAAGTAAAAAAAAAAAAATAAATTATGATGGATGTGTTGCTAGAAAGTAAAATAAAAAGAAAATCAAAATAATGAAACATGAGATTCAAGTGTGATCATGCCCTTTGGTGAGAATTGCAACTCAATTGAAATTGCAATTAGAGACGTCCACGGGGGCAGGGAGGGGACGGGGATGGCTTCCCCATCCCCATCCCCACGAAATTTAGTAGGATCGGGGTGGGGATTCCTAGAAGAGAATTTGCGGGGATCTGGTTCCATGTGGAAAATTATTCCCCGTTTAGTTTTTTTTTTCTGTTTTTAATCTCAATTGAATAAAATAATTCTTTTGATAAATTTTCAAATATTTAACTTTCCATGAATATCAATTATTTTTCAATTAGATTGTTAATTATTCACAAAAAAATCTTCATTTAAATAGTTAATTTTCTAATTAAATATAAAATTCTTAAACTTGGAATATTTCATATCAAATTATCTAATTAATCCATACATATCATTCCAATGTTTAACTATATAATTCAAACATATCAAATTATCTAAATCATTAACAATAAAAACTTTAAATGTCATATACATACATACATGCATGCATGCATGCATACATATATAGATACACACATATATATATAGATACCTACATATATACATGCATACATATATATATATATATATAGAAGCTCTTGACGATGATTTCTCTTATCTCTAGCTCATTTTCTGCTTGGGTTTTCTTCCTTCAGCTCCTTTGTCGACTTGTTTCTCTCAAAACTCGATTTCTTCCTCTCAATTAGGTTTTCTCTTTCCTAAAGACGACTGCTTGCTTTAAATACCAATGCCCATCTCGATTTTAGGGCTACTTAGGTCAAACAAGACACGTGGCGACTTCTAATTGGATAGATGACGTCGTTTTGGTTAATTTACATCAGCTCAATTAATGAATTATTTTCTCATGTGATGTATCACGTGTTGTCTTTCCATAACTCAAAATGCTGAATATTTTTCTCCAACAATTCATTTGTTGGACAAATGCTCCCTCATAGTTTTGCTGATAAAGTATTTAAATTACGACCTACAACACCAAATTAACATAATTTAGTATTTTTTTAGCTCTCATTTATGTCAATACGACAATTAAGAATATCTAAAGAAGCTATTCCAATAAACAATGATTTTAGGGGATTTCAAGCATGAAAATATTAGCATTATACTCAAATAAAGGAAATTTAGGCATAAAAGACTAGTTAATAACTCTCATTTGGAGAGTTATCAGTGGTCAATCGCCTTATCGTCGTTCCTGCCACACAATGATGAATAAACATTAATATTTAAAAAGTGTTTCCAAGACTCTTTAGACAACTTGCACTTCCAGATTAAGTGCTCAATATTAGTTTTAGGTTCTTTATGACAGAAATGACACCAAACAGTGTGAGAAACATGATCCTACTTGATCTAGCTCACTACGCATTCCCAGCTATGATAAACACTTTTAACTGAAAAGATTCCTATCTTATCATAGACCCAATATACTTCATTAACCTCTTTCTACCTACTAGTTGGAATTGATAAAATTAAGTTTGCCTTAGCTTCTAAGAAACCTTTTCTAACTCTATCTTCATTCCAACAACCATTATCTAGTAGAAAGGAAGCTACTATCTCTTGACGGACAGATTCCTGAACATAGCAAGGTTTGTTATTTCCTTCTCTAGGAGTCTAGGGGTCATCCCAAATATGAAGTTAAAAGAACGTGGATAGCCAATTATAATTTTTTTAGGAAAAAAGGAAAGTTCATTTTTTTTAAAAACTTTTTAGGGGTTGTTTGGGGCAAGAAGTTGCAGGGAGTAGGAGTTAGTAAGTCTGAGGAGTTAGGAAGTTTGTGTTTGAGGTGCAGAGTTGTTTTGTCTGGAGTTAGGAAGTTTGTGTTTGGGGTAAGAAGTTGCTAAGTCTGGAGTTATGAAGTATGTGTTTGGGGTGCAAATTTGTTAAACATGGAATTCTGAAGTCTGAATTGATTTTAGTTTTTTTTTATACAGTTTTTTCTACAATTTCGCAAAATGTCATTATTAAGAATTTGTTCCCATGAATTCTAAGATTGAAATTTTTTGTTTTTATTAATTTATGTATATTTTACAAATTTCTTAAAAAAAAAGAATTTTGAACAAAATACCCCACATTCTTTTTTCAATATCTCTCACATTAATTATTCATTTGCCTTGGATAGTTTTCAAATAAAACAAAGTCTTACAATACTTTTTCAAATATTACATGTGATTTGGAAAGATTTTAATCCATTAATTTAAAGGGATTCAAACAATCTTCAAAATTTTTATGTTCTTATTCCTCAATTCTAGAAATAATATAGATTTGTTTCCGTCAATCTTAAAATTTAGATTTTAAATTATATTATTTTATGAATATTTTACAATTTTGTTAAAGGCTTGTTTTCGTCAATTTTAACATTTTATTTAAGATTTGTTTTTCAAGCTTAATAAAATATTTTTTTTGGTATAATTTAAGATTTTATTTTTCTAACTAATCAATGTAATGATTATCTAAAGTTTGATTAATTTGAAAATAATATATTCTTTGAAGTTTTAAAATAACTAAGTTAAAAATAAAATATCAAATATTTATGCTATTTTAAAATAATTAAGTTCAAAATGAATATATATTTTTTTAACTCCATTCAAAATGAATATCATACATACTTTTGTTTAGAATACTATATATTTATGTTATTTATTGCAATAATTTTATTTTATTAAGTTTAGAAGGAGAAATCATTTATCTTTTTACTAGGGGTGTACACGGGTTGGGTTGGATTGGGTTGAAGGGTTTTTTGGAACCAACCCGAAAATTCGGGTTGGTCGGGTTGACAACCCGAATGACCTGATCAAGGGTTGTAACCCAACCTAACCCAACCCTATATTTTTGGGTTGGGTTGGGTTGGGTTGGGTTGGGTTGCCGGGTTGAGTTTTTTTATAATTTTCTTAATTATTTAAAATAATTTTTACTTGAATTAATAACTAAAATCACATAAAATTCAAATATCAAACTTCAAAGTTCATAACATCTTAATCTTCGTTACAATCCTAGATGAAAAACATTAAAAGTTAACAAATTATTCATTTATAAGTGTGTATATATATATATATATATATATATATATATATATATATATATATATATATATATATAAAACTTAAATTTTGGGTTGGGTTGGGTTGGGTCGGGTCAACCCGAGCCTAAAAAGGCCAACCCGAGAACCAACCCAAAAATTCAGTTATCCAAAATTCTAACCCAACCCAAACCGAAAAAAAACCTAAACCAACCCAACCTTTACAGTTTGGGTTGGGTAGTCCGGGTTACTCGGGTTATCGGGTTATTTGTACACCCCTACTTTTTACTTTGAATATGATTAATTTGAAAATCAATTTTTTTGAATATGTTAACCTTTTTAAATACTAATTTCTTAAATTGTAATACGGGTTATTTTAAAATATGTTTTTCTTATCTTCAAATCATAAAATGATATATATTTTTTAGCTATTGAAAGAAAAAAAAAAGAAGAAGATAATCTTATTATTTGTTATAAGTATTTTTTTTTTGTTTAAACTTTAAAAAAAAAAAAGAAATTGTAGATGACATGTGGAGGAAGTGAGATAGAGAGATTTTTATCAATTAAAAAAATTGTTATATAGTACTTTAATTTACATTAAGAATTTCAATTTAAATAATAGTATCATATCTAACATTCTTATATAATTTATATTTAAAAAAGAAAAATATAGAATAAAAAGAAAATTATTTTTGTTAAAACATATATAAAAATTATAGGATAAAAATAAATAAATATATTTTTTAATAATTATTTATATTTAATTAGTAATTAGTAATAATGATGAGAAAATTTATATAAAAAATAAAGAAATTTTTGTAAATTAAGAAATTAAAAAAAATATATGTAAAAAAAATGGAGAACTAGAAAAGAGAAGAGAAATGGAGGTAGGAGTAAGGTAAGATGAAGAAAATATGAGATAGGAAAGTTGTGGGCCCACAATGAAGAGTTGGAGTAGAAATTAATAAGTATGTGGTGCTTAAAATAGGGAGTTGGAAGGGAGTTAATAAGTTTGTGGGGCTCACATTTGGAATTAAAATACCATTGGGCCAAACAAAAAGTTGGGAGGATTATTAACTCCTCTACCCTAACTTCTCAATCCAAACATCACCTTAGAATGAAGGGATGAAGTGAGAATTTGAACTTATGATCTCCTATAAAGTTTTTTATGCACCAGTTGAACTATATGAAAATATAATTGATGCACATACAATTTACGTTTACCCAAGTGCATGGGTCAAGTAATATAAAACAGTATTTCTACCGAGTATCGAATCCACATGGATTGGTTTTAATTTAATTAAGTATCGTGACTACTCTCATTTAACTTTTTTTAGAGAAAATAACCACAAGAAGATAAACTAAACTAAATGTAGAAAATAAATGGGAGACACAAACCTACGGGATAACTTGGGAAAATGATTAATCACTAAACTAGACAAACAATTACAACTAATTCGACAATGAACTCATAAGTTTATAAGCTCTAAAGGCATGGAATCTCTTGTTGGTCTCCTCCAATCTCGAGTATTAAATAACTAACCTAGGTGTCTCTAGCGCTAGCTAAATCATACAAGGCATTAAGACCTTTCATTATGGACCTCTAATAATCGCTCTTATCACTGTCATGTCCAAGTGATTATTAGTCATGCATTTGGTTCTAAACTAAGCTTCTCTTTGTCGAGTTTCCATTTAGAAAACAGGTAAATTAATTAGTGCTATACGAATTAGTCTTCTCAACAACTATAACTAATTAATCACTAATCCTGTTGTCACTCGAGTAATTAATTAATTGCCACTTTTAAATCCTAACTAAGTTTCCTCTTTCGAGCTCAACTTAGACTAATTCAATTAACCAAAGAACACTAATTAAAAGCATGAAGCCCTAAATGCACAAATTAATCAAAGCCACAATAGTCATAAACATCCATAAATCAAGCAATCAATCCCAAACATCCAACAAGTAAGCATTTGATTCAATTCAATACAATAAATCCAAAGTAATTAAGGACATGATACACAAAATCAGTCAATTAAACCCATAAGTCCCTAATTTACAACCTCTACAGTAGCTAAAAATGAAAGGAAAAAGGAAGAAAATACCAACAAAAGTCGATCTCGCATTCTCGTCGTGATATCATCATCCTCGAGCTCCAAATTATTCAATTCCACTCCAAAATGCTAACAAATACTCTCAAAAACCTCAAGAATAGCATAGAATCGAGTTTAGGGCTAAAACCCTAGGTTTGGACTCTAAAAGTAGCGCCCCAAAATGATGCTTATATAGAAAATCACGAGGCAACGTAGCATCTCAACTCTACAAGAAAAGTGGCGCACGTGTGTTTTCAAGCGAAAAACATGATTTTCGTAGCATCTCGACGCTACCCTTGCTGGAAAACTACCCAATGCAGCAATGTTATAGCATTGTTGTAGCATTATACAATGCTATAGCATTTCTGTAACATTATTGTAATGCTATAGCATTGCCAACCCCTTGGACTTTTTTTTTCCTCTTCTTCACTTGGATCTTTAATATAGCTTAAAAGGCCACCAAAATCATCATAAAACCCTCGAACACTCCAGTTTTGCTCCTTTAGTCCAGTTTCTACAAAATAAGGACAAAATGGCATAAAAGCTCACAAAATAACAAAACTAGCATAGATCATTAGTATAAGATAGCACTAAATGAGTGTTATCGATCACTAATTATGGGTATTGATGATATCATTTATATAAAGTTTGGACTTCAATTTAATGAAATTAAAACTTAAAATTCATTTATTGAACTTTCAAAATAGCGAAAAGTGTTTTTAGCCAATGAAAAATTATTTGTTAAAATTTCATGGTGTTTGGCTAGATAATAAAAAAGATTTTGAAAATTATAAAAGCACTAAAAAATACTTGTAAATGCGAACATGAATCAGATAAGACACCTATTGCCAACATTTTTTTTTAGTTCAACATGTAAGACTAAGGATTCAAACCGTTGACCCTTTTGGTCGATGATATATGACTTAACCAATTGAATTATGCTCAAGTTGGCCCTAACATGAGCATAGGTCAAGGCAAGATATTAAATAAGATAAGATAAGATAAGATAAGACACCTTTAAGGTTAAAATGTCAGATCCTCCAATCTTACCATTGTTAAACTAAAAAGAATACTTAGGGGGACTTGGCCCATAGTTTTGGGTTTGGATGGTTTTGGATTCCAAACCCAAAACCATGTTTGGCCCAATATATTCAAAACCTTAGTTTTGAAACACAATTCCACGAGGTTACACTCTCAAACCCACTCCAAACACATGGTTTCTCTTTCTTCTATAAAGTTGGTGAGACTCACTATTTCTCTCTCAATCTTTACATTAATTTTGGTGGGACCCACCATTTCTCTCTATTTTTCTCATAATTTTAGTGGGTCCTACCATTTCTCTATCCATTTTCCTCATAATGCTTTTCATTGATCTATATTTAATTAACAATAGTTTTACATATAATTTTGTTATTTTAAGATGAAAAAAATGTACATTTAGACGACTTACTCATATAAATATTTTTAAAATAACATTTAATTTTAAGTTAGTGTATTAAAATTAAAAAATATATATTTTATTTTAAAATTAACAATATTCAAATAAACAAAAATAAATGATATTTTATTTGTTGTGGACATTGATTGTCATGTTATGTTTCTTTATGTTGTTCATGCTTTCGTATCTTATTTCCAGACTTTGTATCATTATGTTTAAACTCACGATCATGAACATTGCAATATTATGTTTTTCTTCTTCTTAATGGTAACCAATGTTTTGATTGTTAGAAACAATTTTCTTATTATTATATTATAACATAAATTGAAGGCTTCATTCAAAAGTCCTTAAAAAAAGTGACCCAAGTTACACAAGGAGCCCAAAAATTAAGAAGACATCCACTAGAAAATAAGGGAAACAAAAAAGAGAACAAAGTAGAGAAGGAAAAAAAGAAAAATAAAAATTGCACAACCCCGAGGTTCAGAACACTACACCTCAAACACATATTTTTGACTCCCAAGTGATTAGCCTTAGTATTGAGGCTTATTTAGCTCTAATAGACTTAATTTATGCTTAGTAATCCATAGAAATTATGTGAAGAAGTTGGAAAATCATAGAAAACATTAATAGTTCTGTAAATAATGTATTTGGTAAGAAAATAGAGTAAAAAGAATGAAAGAAAGACTAAAAGTTGTGTTTGATGTAGGGCATTTGAGAATTGCAATTTGATTTGGCAATTGAGCAGCAATAAATAAGGAAAGAATTTAAGTCCACGGCTGGTCCAATTAAGGAAAGTGATCAATCACCTTGATTCTGCACAGATGTTGGGACGAATTAAGGGAACACTGGAGAATTGAAATATTAGGTTGCAATTTCAACCAAATTTGGCAATCGAGCATTGACATATATGGAAATAACCAAAAAAATCTACTGCATTTTTAGAAAAGGAAACCCACAATTTTTGCTTGATTTCAGCACAATCCATGAAGATTCTTTGGCCAATGGAAGGAAAAATAAACCCTAGCTGTCATGGTCTATAGAATGGAAGGAAAACGCACAAAAAATGTGGAATTCCTCAAAAGGAAGAAAATCCATTTTTTTTTGTTTTTTGTTGCTGATTTTTTAATGCTATTCTTTCCTTCTTTTATTCCAGCAAATTTCTTCCTTAGCTCTCGATCCACTCTGAACAAAAAGTTATAGGCTGTGAATATTCATTTTCTCTTGAACAAGATGAGTCAATCGATTGAGGAATAAGGGAGAAGAACAAGAAATCGTTTACGTTCATGTATAAGTTCCAATTTCTGTTTTCTTTAGTTTTTAGTTTTAAATTATTTTTTGGTTATAATTGAGACTTGGTTGTATTACGATTGTTCAATTCTATTGTTATTGAAAGCATTCGAGATTATTTTATTGAAGACTTATTGATGCACATTGGGTTTTATATTCCAGCAAGGTTGTGTGCGTGGGTTTCTTTCCCAGTTGTTGTTGTTTTTTTTTTTTTTAAATAATTTGATCGAGTTATTTAATAGTGTTTTACATCTTCAATACTTTACTCTTAATATTCCTTTGTGGGCAAAACTTAATTTAAACCCTTAGACTTCTATTTTTAAGCTACTTTTTTTTATTTTCCTTTTGTTAGCATGAAGATTAGTCCTTATCATTACTTAGTTTCTTTTAGATTATTTATGAGCTAAATCCTTTTTAGGGGTTCAAGGATGTGAATTTCCTAATAAGTGAATTGAGCTTAAATTGTAAAAACAACTAAGCCTACACTTTAATTATTTGCTTGTGTTAAGTTGATTGAATTTGTAATTCTATATTGATCAACTAAGGTTGCATGCTAAGCTTGGAGCTAATACCGAAAGGGTTAGTGAATAGCAGATTTCGCACAATCAATGGAGACAAGAGCTTAAACATAAGCCATTTTTTACTCTAGACATAGGGCAAAAGACTCCAAAACCACTAGAATTGTGTTATAAATTTATCTAAGTACGATTGACTATAGACATATAGCTCTAATCACTTAGCCTCCTAAAGATTTTAGAATCAATATTGAATAGAAATTGAATTCGGTTTACAATTATTTGTGTAGGTACGAATTGCAATTGCAATTTAAAATAACAATTCATAACTTAAGGGTAATGAACATTCTTGAGCCTCATCTCACTCTCATAAATTTACCACTTAGCCTTTCGTTTTTATTTGCTTTTCATACAATCACAATCCTATTTTGCAATTGAGTTACCCTAGTTGCAATTCTTGAACAACCTTTGCTATTTCCAACCTTTTTTGTTAAAAATCGTTCCCTGTGGAATTGATACTTTAGAGTACTTCCAATTTTATTACTTGCATTGATAATGTGCACTTGCACTGAGCTGGATTTCTTTCTTTTATTTTTAATCCACAAGTTTTACCTGATCACCAAGCTTCCAAACCCTGCACCCCAAACACGATTTTTGATTCATAGACTTCAGAACCACCCAAACAAACCTCTCAGGGTTCTGATTCCGAAACCATAGGCCAAAAGCCCCCTTACAGTACTCTTAAGAGAAGCATTTAATTACTACTTAATCTTTCTTTTAAAAAAGTACTTAATTTAAATATATGGTATTTTCACTAATTTTTTTTAAACATCATTTTAAACAATTTCCGAGTGTAGAGAAAATAAAAAAGGGACATTTTTCTTAAGGCCATGTTTGTTTCATCGGTTTTGACATGAATTTTGGTAATGATATTAAAAATTCAAGTTTGTTTCAGGGATGTTTTCTTTTTAAAACTAAGGTAATTATTATCCATGTATAAAAATATCCCATGAACCATGAGATTTTATTATCCTTTTTAGATATGAGATTTTTTTACTAGGGACTTTTTTTCTTCAGAAATGAAGAGGAGAGAGGAGAGAGAAGAGAGAAAATTACTCATTGTTCTCTAATTGAGCTGTAAATTAATTTTAATTGTTTTATTATTAATTAGTTAATATAAATATTTTAATTAAATCTAATAATTTAAATTATTATTTTCATAAACAAAACCTATAAAACAAATACAAATATTTAACTCTCAGATATTAATTATCCTGCATATCCCAATACAAAAATTTAAATCCAATATTTTTGACTCTTAAATATTTAATATTGGTGATCCAAATCAACCGTCAATACCTAGTGAGGAATGGCCTTATGGGCCGGACTGCCAATCAATTGAATTTATTGGGCCGAAATCCAAATTTAAGAAGCCCAGCCCAAGTCCAAACTCGAAACCACATAAGGAAATTCCTAAAGAGCAAAGTTAAAAGAACAAATTCCCACCGCCCTCTGTTTCTAAAACCTCTTGACGGCCGAGAGGGGCTGCCGCGCCAAGAAGAACCAGAAGCCGAAGAAAGCCAGTACTCTGTTTACACTGCCGAATTCAACTCTATCTTCTTCCTAATCGTATATTTTTCTCAAGCTTTTTCGATTTGAAGTTTCTAAAGTTTTGAGAAGCTCGAAGAGTTTGATCTTCCATGGCGACGGCTTCTCACGCACAAGCTGTCAAGTCCCTCAACAAGTCCCCTGGTCGCCGGCGTTTTGTTGTAAGCATTCTCTTCGCCGAATATCTTCAGGACTCTTGTGTTTATGCTTTGAGTTGATAATTTATTGGTGCTTAAGTTTGGTTGCCATGAAACTAGGACAACAATTGAGTGAATGTTTTTACATGTCTTACTGTTGCCTAGTCGAATGTAGGGTTGAATGTCTGTAATGTCCTACTGATCCCTAGTCGAATGTAGTGTGTTTCTGGGGAGATAGACAGTTATTCTGGGGTGGGCTTGTGTTTTTCCCTTGAATTTTATAAATGTGCATGTTTGTCTACTTGCTAACTTATGAAGCAGAGTTTCTTGGTTTAGTCTCCCCTTTGCTTATATCAGGATGCTGGTTATTAAACCTTACTTTCAAGATTTTGACTATTTTTCTGAAAATAAGCGAGTTGTTGGTTATTATCTAATTTTTCTTTTTCTAGTGAGTCTCCCTTTCTCTAAATAGTTTATGATAATTATTTTTGTTTACATTTTTTAGATATCATCATTTTCTTTTTCATGCTCTACAGTTCCAGACATTCTCCCAGAGATTACAAGAAATTGACATTGATGTATACAGAAGCCTTGATAAAGTAAAGTCCGAGCCATCCGAGGGATCCTCCTTTTTTCGGGACTGCCTTATAGAATGGAGGGTATGCCTATATTAACTTTCTTTTCGGAGGGTGGGGGTTTCCTTTTTTGCCCCTTTTAGTTGCTAATATTTTTATGATATATGTCTAATATGGTTTGGTATAAACTCATTACTCGGTTGTCATTTTATTACTGCCTGTGAGCATTGGTTGATAAAGTAGCTATAGTCTATGATCAATTTTTTAATGGTGGAATTGAGGTGATTTTCAAAAGCATCCCATTTTTCTTTCCACAATAAAGAAGTGACAATATCAACTACTTGGATTTAGATGAACGCAAGGTTACCCTCTAGAGTTATTAATTTGAGCAGGAAAGATAACCTTTAAATTGCGATTTTCCTCTTTCCTCTGAGTTAGTTTATTGAAAAGGAATAGGATAAATCAGGAGAGATTAGAAAGAAATAATATCATTGTCATGTGTATTGCCTATAGATTGTTGTTCATGGTATTGTTCAATAAAAAATCTGGATGAAGCTGGCTTTTGATGTTAATTCTCTGTAAATGTGGGTGTTTCATGTAACATTTGTGTTAGGGACTCAATTTAGCAAAGGAATTAGTTTTGTACGATTATTTAGCCTTCTCATCTGCTAGAAATTTTATTATCTTTTTCCAACAAAATTGTTGACATTCTCTTCTTTAAATGTGTCACACCAATGCAGGAATTAAATACTGCGGAGGATTTTATTTCTTGTTACGAGGAAATCATTCCTCTGGCACAAACTTTACCTCTAGTGATACTGCACAAGCAGTCCATATTTTCAAATCTTCTTTCTAGAGTAAAGATAAAAGCAAGGCTATCTCTGGAGCCTATATTGAGGTATGCCAAACTTATTTTTTTAATCATCCCTGTGTTGCATATTATGCCTTAGTTTTGACCTTTCAGTTTATGTTTGTAACTTGTATTTCAGTTTCTGTGATCAATACCGTGCAGTTGATGACTTATATGCTCAGTGTTATTGTTCAATCTCCATACCATATCATTTGTTAATAAATATAATATGTACATATGATTGTAATTCTTAGTAGGGATGAAGCACCAACCCTCAGGCTACTTTCTAAAAACCATTGGAAATACTCTTGTAAAAATGATAGCGGAACTTTTAGGTCTTTAATTATCGTCCTTGCAGGTCACTGTTTTACAGGGCAGTGAGATATGTAGGTTCTTTTCATGGCAACATCAATCACCCCCAAGTTACTAAAAGAGATCCTATCCAAATTGATTACATTCGATTCACTCTAAATAGCCATGGAAAACCCATTGGGCCTTAGGGTCTTGTTCCAAATCTTTTTTTCCTTACTATAACTAGGATGCCAATCCAATTCCTCAATAAAAGGGGTGGGGGGGGGGGGGGGGCATATAAATGGGAAAAGAATAGAAGAATCTCTCTCTCTCTATCCCTTTCTTTACTAGAACCCTACAACTAGCTTAGAGATGAGATTCATATTCCTTCGAGCATAAACATCCTCAGGAATAAAAAAGGAGGCATTGTAGTTGGATGATCCAATTGATGTCCTCCCCAAAGTAAAAGTTCTCCAATTTGTTTGTCAATTTCATTCTTTCATTCATAGGAGGGACATTCTATCCTTCCCTCTCCTCAATGTCTTAAATCCTTTTTTTTATAGGAAACAAAAAACATTTCATTGATATGGTGAAAGATAAACTCCTCAATCTTTTAAATCTTGCCTCCATGAAGTAAAGAAATTGGCTAGAACCCCAAAATTTTGGTCTCAAATCACCAAAAATGAGAGAAAAGATTGCAATGTTGGATTGCTAATGCCCCAAGAGCCTTTATTGAAGGAAGACAAATCTTGGATCAGATGTTTGTTGTTAATGAGGCCATTAAGGACTATAGGAAAAGGAAATAGGAAGGGGTTGTCTTCAAGATTGACTTCGAAAAAGCTTATAACCACGTTGGTTGGAATTTCCTGGGTAAGGTCCTCAAGAAGAAAGGCTTTGGGTTCAAATAGAGATCTTGGATTTGGAACTATGTTAGGTGAGTGAATTTCTCTATCTTAGGTTAGTGTACTTCTCTATCTTAGTTAACGAGAGGCCTAGAGGTAGATCTTCACTTCTGGGGGCCTTAGACAAGGGGACTCTCTTTCTCCTTTCTTTTTTATCCAAGTGATTGATACCCTCAGTAGATTGGCGTCCATGAGAGTGGAAAAAGGTGTTATTGAGGGTTTTAAGGTTGGGAACGATAGAGTCCATTTATTGCACCTACAGTTCGTGGATGACACCCTTTTCTTCTATCTAGGTTTGTAGGATTCTTTTGAAAACTTGTATGCGCTCTTGCGTTTTTTGAAGTTATGACTGGTCTCAAGATTGGTAGGGGTAAGAATACGATTATTGGTATTAATTGTACCTCTGCTATGTTGGAGGCATGGGCTTCTTTGGTGGTTTGTGAGGTGAGCCAATTTCTTTCTTCCTATCTTGGGCTTTCGAGTAGTAGCCTGAAGTGTGCTTTTTTTTTTTTTGAATTTGGTCTTGTAAAAGATTAAAAAATATTTGTTGAGAAAAGGAAGAGGGCTTCCTTTTCAAGGGGGGGATAACGCTTATCCAATCGGTGTTGAGTGGAATCCCAACATATTTCCTTGCTTTGATTAGAATCTCGGTCTCGGTGAGCAAAAGTTTGGAGAAGTTCATGAGGGATTTCCTTTGGGAAGGGATAGAAAAGGGGAGGGGGCTCAAAATGAGGCTTTGTTGGCTGAGTGGTTATGGTGGTTCTTTTTGGAACATGACGCCTTTTGAGTACTGGGTTATAGTGAGCAGATATGATATGCATCCTTTTGGGCGGGTCTTAGCTTGTGGGGGTAGGGACTCCTCTAAATTTCCTTGGAATGCTATTTTGTCGGTGTTTCCTCATTTCTCTCAATACTTATAAAATGTTCTATTTGGATTGTACAAAGGTCTATTTGTAGGAGGATTGTTGGGTGGGAGGCAAACCTCTTTACTCTGTGTTCCTTTGGTTGTATCATCTATATGATAAGAGGTTGCTGGCTGTGGCCTTGCTCTTGCCCTCTTTAGATTCCTCCTCGCTTTCTTCATTAGTCTCTTTGGATTTTAGTTGTCTGTTTACAGATAGGGAAGCTGCTGATGTGGTGACCCTTTTTCTGTTGTTGGGTGACTCTGTTGGTAGTATGGGAGGAGGGATATTCAGTTTTAGACCCCCAATCCTTCCGGTGGCTTTTGTTCTAGTTCCTTTTTTCATTTGTTATGTGGCCCTTTTCCCCCTTTTGGTGCTTTTGCTTTCTCCTTTCTTTGGAAGGTTAAGATCTCCAAGAAGGACAAATTTATTTTGTGTGGCAAGTTCTTTATGGGAAAGTTAACACCTTGGATTGTATCTAGAAAGTAGAAACATTCTTCCTATGGCTGGTCTTGGTGCTCATTGTGTCATCGCTTGGGAGACTGTTAGTTTTCCTTTGTTGTTTGGGAGCGTTGTTGGAATTCCTTCGGGATTAGTTTGTTTTGTAATAAAGGTGATGATTCTCTAATGGAGGGGACCCTTCTGAATTCTCCCTTCTAGGTGTTAAAACAGAAGCAGACGACAAACAATAAACACATAAAGGATAAAAATGACACATAGATTTACGTGGTTCACTAACGATGCGTTAGATACGTCCACGGGCAGAGGGAGAGAATTTTTATTATCTTGAGGAGAAAAACTGAATACAGAATATAAAGATATGTCAAATAAGAGTTTAGAGGGTTTATATATGGCACCCATCTAACCCTAATACAGAATAGGCCCAAAAAGCGAGACTCCCGTACTTGGTCATTTGGAGCACCAGATAACAGATTCAAGGCATTTCTACACTACGATAAAGGAAGAGTCCATTGACAGGTTTATATTTTTGTTGTGTATTGATGGTTATGGCTTAAGAGAAATAATAGGATCTTTAGGGGTGTGGAGAGATCTGTAGTTTAGGTTTGGTATATTTTAGATTTAATGCCTCATTGTGAGTGTATGTATCTTTGCTTTTTTTTTTTTAATTATCATAATCGGTCGTATTCTTTTGGATTGGAGCCCGTTTCTTAGTTAGTCTTTACTCTTTGTGACTTCTTTTTTGTTGAGTTCTTTTTTTGTTTGCTCTTGTATATTCTTTTGTTTTTCTCAATGAAAGCTTGGTTTCTACAATAATAATAAAAAAGAAAGCTTGGTTTTTCAATGAAAGCTCACTTAGGAGTACGTGGACTCTACCCTCCCTGCAAACCTGAACATCCACCAGATTGGCTACCTTCATGTTCTCTTACTCATTCTACTTATAAGCAACAAATGCTAACTAAATCCTTGACTAATTATTAATATGCCCTGGCCCATCAGTTTGGTGACCAGTGTGTACAAGGTTATTGCTAAGGTTTTAGCTAATAGGCTTAGGAAGGTTCTCCCTTCGACGATCTCTGATTCTCAAGGAGCTTTTTTAGCCGGAAGACAGATTTTGGATCAAGCTTTAATCGCGAATGAAGCCATTGAGGATTATAGATCTCGGAAGGAGGAGGGTATTCTGTTTAAGATTGACTTTGAGAAAGCCTACGACCATGTGGATTGGAACTTCTTGGATAAAGTCTTAGCTAAAAAGGGGTTTGGTTACAAGTGGAGATCTTGGGTTTGGAGCTGTGTAAGAACGGTTAATTATGCCATTTTGGTTAATGGCAAACCTAGGGGAAGGATTCAAGCCTCCAGAGGTCTTAGACAGGGTGACCCTCTTTCTCCCTTCCTTTTTCTTTTGGTGGTGGACACTTTGAGTAGGATTATTGCCAAAGGGGTTGAGGGTAATATTCTTCATGGCTTCGAGGTGGGGAGAGATAGGGTTTCTCTCACACATCTCCAGTTCGCGGATGACACGATTTTCTTTTGCTCGGGCAAGGAGGAGTCTTTTTGTAATTTGATTCAAATCCTCAGGTTTTTTGAGGCTATCTCAGGCCTTAAGATTAACAGAGGCAAGTGTCAGCTTTTAGGCCTCTCCTGTGAGCCGGGTAAGTTGGATAGGTGGGCGTCCTTAGTGGGGTGCGAGGTTGGCTCTTTCCCCTCTGCCTACCTAGGTCTTCCCCTTGGTCACAACCCTAGGAGTCTTTCTTTCTGGATCCCGGTTGTTGATAAGATTCGGAAGAGGTTGGCTTCTTGGAGGGAGAGTTTCTTCTCCAAAGGTGGTCGTTTAACTCTCATCCAATCGGTGTTGAGTGGAATCCCAATTTTCTTTATGTCTTTGTTTAGAATTCCCACTAAAGTTACTAAGGTTATTGAAAAGCTGATGAGGGATTTTTTGTGGGAAGGGGTGGATGAAGGTAGAGGTTCTCATCTGGTGAGGTGGGAGATTGTTTCTAGGCCTATTGACCTGGGGGGGCTAGGCATTGGTAATGTGAGGGTCAGGAACAAGGCTCTCTTGGCTAAATGGCTTTGGCGGTTCTACCATGAAACTGATACCCTCTGGCACAGGGTCATTACAAGCAAGTATGGTCCTCATCCCTTTGAATGGACTGTTGGTGGGGCGTTAGGCACTTCCAGAAACCCGTGGAAAGAAATTTCGTCTGAATTACCTGTCCTTTCTCAGTTTATTCATTGCGAGGTGGGAGATGGGAGGGCTACTTTTTTTTGGGAGGATAAGTGGTTGGGGGATCGTCCCCTCTGCTCTTTGTTTCCCCGGTTATATCACTTGTCTTGCTTGAAAAATCAGTCGGTGGCTTCGATCCTTTCTCCTGGAACTCCACCGACTCCTTCTTTTTTGCTTTGTTCGTGCGTTAACTAATAGGGAATCTTCGGATGTGATGGCTTTGTTATCACTCATTAGTGAGTTCAGGTTTTTTCCCACGAGGGGGGATGTTCGTATTTGGAGTCCTTGTCAGTCCAGAGGCTTTTCCTGTCGTTCTTTTTCACTGTTTGGTTCAACCCCACTTCTTCGGGGGAGTCTTTGCGTGAGTCTTTCTTCTCCTCTTATGGAAGGTTTAAGGTTCCGAAGAAGGTTAAGTTCTTTGTGTGGCAGGTCTGGCATGGACGGGTTAACACCTTGGATCGGATTTTGGCCAGAGGTTCTCCTTTGGTTGGGCTTTTGTTGTATTCTGTGCAGGAAGGCGGCTGAGGACCTGGATCATATTCTTTGGAACTGTGATTTTGCTCGTGCTGTTTGGTGCTGTCTCTTTGGGGAGTTTAACCTGTCTTTTGTCAGGCCTCAGGATGGTAGAGAGTTGGTGGTGGAGCTTCTTATGTTCCCGCCTTTTCGTGAGAAAGGGTTGTTTTTGTGGCAGGCCGGGGTTTGTGCTGTTATGTGGATCTTGTGGGGGGAGAGAAATAATCGAATCTTTAGGGGGCGGGAAAGATCAGTTCAGGATGTGTGGTCCCTTATTAGATTTTATGTTTCTCTTTGGGCTTCGGTGTCGAAGTTTTTTTGTAATTATTCTCTAGGAATTATCTTGCTTGATTGGAGCCCCTTTTTCTAGGGTGGTTCCCTCTTTTTGTGGGCTTTCTTTTTGTATGCTCGTGTTTTCTTTCATTCGTTCTCAATGAAAGTTCGGTTATTCATCTAAAAAAAAATATGCCCTTGGGATGCTAATAATATTTCTAACAACTACCCTAATGACGTTCCTAACAGGTAATCCTTCTAAGAATCTCTCACTGTTTTACCCTTTTGTCCCCCCCCCCCCCCCCCCCCCCCCCAAAAAAAATGTTAGCGTTCCATTCCTTATACCTAAACAATTTCAAGGAGCAAAGTTTTTTTTTTTATGAACAAATGATTAAACTTTGATGCCTGCGGGCCAACAAAAGCGGGTAAGACCTCATGTATATGTTCTTAAATATAGAAGGATAAGAGGCAAGGTCATTGCTAGTGCTTAGGGTTGGGTATTGGAAGGACAATTTCTTATACTTGAAAGAAAACCTAGTCACAAATCTATCCAATCAACAATAGTTGTCATTTGAATGATGATCGGATTAAGTAAATTTCCCATTGATGATAGAGGCATCTCATAAGCCTAAAACTATGTTAAATTGTTGTCCCTATTATTTAACTTTTGTTTCAATTTGTTCTCTCTACTTTTAAAAGTTTTATTTGTGTCCTTATTTTTGGAAAAAATGAAACTTAACAAATGTCCCTACTAGTGAGAGGTAATAGATGTCCATCTTGTCAAGTTTATACTATTTGAAAAAAATGTGTTCGTGTGTGTGTAGTCAATGACCCTATGGTGGTGGTTTTATTTACGTCACTATATTAGCAAAGCAAGCTTATTAGACCATTTTTCTGTCAGTTTTTCTGAATTTTTCTCATAATTTCTAAAATTGTTTCTTATGCTATTTTCTTGTAAGGTATATGTCTCAGTTATCTTTTATGGATTGGAGATGAAATTGTGATTTTTCATTGCAGGTTGATTGCGGCTTTATCAAGAGATCTGTTGGAGGATTTTTTGCCGTTAGTTCCTTCTCTCTTGGACTGAAATATCTTGTTTGTACTTTTGTGCTTTATCACTTTTTTTTCTCCCTCGGGTTCCGTAAGTTTGAATGGTATTTTTTTATGTCATTCTTTTATGTCATTCTTTTCTTTTCTTCCTGTGCCAATTTCTTTCTTTTCGTTTCTTTTTCCTAGATTTGTAGAAAATATAATTTGATTGTTAATTTACAACCATATGTATTACCATCTGCAACAGTATAAACAATATGTTATGTGAATGGTTGCGAGTCTAGTAACAATGCTACTTTTTATTCCTTCTACTTATTTTATGCCTTATGCTATCAATCATTATGTGACAGATTCCTGCCTCAATTAACTGATGCATTAGTGTCTCTCCTAGAAGGTGGTGCAGCAAGGGAGCCAGAAATTGTTGAGCAGGTTTATCTACACCATGCCTTCAATTTTGACGTATCAAGTCATTGATACCATACTGATATTTATTCTAAAGCTGGATCATGTTTCTTGCAGATTTTTACATCTTGGTCATATATAATGATGCACTTGCAAAAATATCTTACACGAAATCTTGCCCATTTGCTAAAGTAAGTCTTCCACTTTTGCTTCTTATTATGTTGCGGTGAAGAAAAGAATGTATCTGTATATTTGTCAAGGCCCCACATCTATACCAAGCATCTATGAATTTTTTAAAGTCGTCTCTTGTGTAAGTTTGCATATTAGTTTGAATTAGGTAAATGTTACAACACAGATTTCTCTTCTTGGGCCGTTGGTCAACAAAGGCCTATTTCTCTGGTGGTGGGTTGTGGGGGGGGGGGGGGGGGGGGGGGGGCTTAAGTAGAAGCAAAGTTTACATGGTGAGGACAGAATAAACAATAGAGGTAGAGTTGATAGAAAATCATGAGCTTAGTAGTATCATGATAGAATCCGAATATATTAAAATATGAAAGATAACAAAACAGTAAGATAAACCAAGTAATTTGAGGAACTTGGACCCTCCCTAACTTGAGATCACTCAAGCCTAGCCAAACTCACTAAATTAATGCCCCCCTTCTCCCTATCCCACTCCCTCTATTTATAACCAAATACCCTAACAAACTCCCTAACTATTTACTAATATACCCTTAATACCATTCCTATCATATCACTAGTGAAAGAAACAAAGAATAGTGATAAGGTGAAAAGCAGCCACTATGGAACTTTTGTGTTTATGTGGTTTAGGAATTTTACCCCAATATTCTTTGAAGATGAATTGAAAGCAAACCTCGTTGATACATGTTCTTCCCTTGATTATTTATTGGAACCATGCATATTCGCTCAATGTATGTATGTGCTCATGCATGTTTATTTGAATTTTTAAGGGTTACAGTGTCATTAAGACATTACTCCAAAGATTACATTCAAGATTTCATGGCTGAGGCGACATCATTCTTGCTAAGGAATGCACCAGTTGATCAGCTAAAAAATGGTAGGACTTTTCAATATTAAGCTTTTTAGACGCTAGTATTTTACAGATCTTCCTATTTTTCTGCTTGTAGTACACTTATGAAATTGTTTACCAAGTAAAAAGAAAGAATGAAGATAAATTGACTCTCAACTTCATTTGTTTTGTATTTATTTAGAGACATAATTGTGGAACCTAATATTATGCTATGATTTCTTATAATGTAGTTATCCTCACTGTTTGGTACATCTCTTTCAACTTCAGTGGGTGTAAATATATAGACAATTATTAGAAAAGCTCTAACATCTATGGTAATTATTAGAAAAGCTCTAACATCTATGGTTTCCTTTGAGTGTATGCTTGTTAGCCTGTACTCATGGTAAAATTTTGTCATGGTTACTACCTCTTCCCTAAATTTGCTCATCTACTTAAACTCTATATATAGGCTAGATGTCACAGGGCTTTTCCCTTGTAACACTAAATATATTGAAAAATGATGAGAGATTTTATTGTGCAAAGGAGTGGGAGTATCTGGCAGCAATCATTTGGTCATTGGAAAGGATGTTTCAACCACAAGAATCTGGGGCATAGGTCTTAGCCCTATGCAAATGAAATTTTGTTTTAGCTTGGCTCCTTTTAAAGGGCTGTTTTTTTTATGCCCCACATATTCTTTCATTTTTTCTCAATGAAAGTATAGTTTCTCATTAAAAAAAAATGACAATGACATTTAATCTCTTATTGACAAGCGACTTCAGAGAATTTCTTGCGAATTTCTCCTTATGACATTCTCTAGGAGTATCCGCAGTGTTTTAAAAGACACTCCTTAACTGCACCATGCTGTTAAAACTTTTTTTCAAGTAGTTCAAGGATTTTCATTTGAGATGCTTTATTAAGATTCCATCATAAAGTTGGCGAGAAGGTGTAATTTAATATCCAGATGCTGACTACTTTTGATTTTTTTAATAATAAAAAAGAAAGTTAATTTATTTTACATACGACAAAGGTATCCAAAATAGGCTGTCAATATTTCATGAGGTTTACCAGCTTGCTCTCGGTATTCCTCACTATCAACAATTGAAAAGCGTGTTACATTCCTCAAAGGTGACATCATGAGAGTGTTCCACGATTTTTTTCAAAATGAGGCATCATGAGAGTATTCCACGATGTTATTTAGAATGAGACATCATGAGAGTGTTCCACGATTTTTTTCAGAATGAGATTATTAATGCGAGCCTCAACGAGATTTACATTTGCTTGATTCCCAAGAAGTTGGATGCTCGTATAGTGGCCGACTTTCGCCCCATAAGCCTTACCATCTGCCTTTATGAGATCATTGCACGAGTCCTATCAAAACGTCTCAAGAGAGTCCTCCCTCTCACCATAACCGAGTATCCAACAACTTTTGTTGAGGGTAGACAGATCCTCGATGCTTCTCTCATGGCAAACAAGCTCATCGACGAATGGAAAAGAAAGAAGAGGAAGGGCGTGGTCATCAAACTGAACATTGAAAAACCATTCGATAAAGTGGACTGGGACTTCCTAGACAACATTCTAGCCTTAAAAGGTTTTGGAAACAAATGGAGGACATGGATTAGAGGTTGTATATCTTCTCCTAATTTCTCGATTCTTATTAATGGTCGTCCTTGCGGCAAAATCTTAGCCACTTGAGGCCTTAGACAGGGGGATGCTCTTTCACATTTTCTCTTCATTATGATTATCCAAAGCTGAACATGATGGATTTACCAAAGGTTTTTGGGTTGGCCATGGGAATTTTTGCATTAATCATATCCCAATTTGCTGACAACACCATCTTATTCCTTGATTTCGAAGATGAACTTTTTCTCCAACATTTTCTAAGTTATTGGAAATTTTGAACAGATTTTGGGGCACAACATTAACCTACAAAAATTCGAGATTATTGGTAATAATGTTGAGCCCTTGGATATTGAGGAGGCAACTAGGAAATATGGTTGCAAAATGGGGACCTGGCCGAACACCTACTTGGGACTCCCTCTTAATGGTACTTTCAGGACTCTCCTTTTGTGTACCAATTATTGAGAAAATTGAGAGAAGATTCTCGACATGGGGACTTTCTTTTACCTCCAAAGGTGGAAGGCTTACACTTCTACAAGCTACTTTTTCTAATCTCCCAACATATTATCTTTCCTTATTCCACTTGCCTGGGAAGGTGGCTCAAGAGATGGAAAGAATTTTCAGGAATTTCCTTTGGGGATGGGGAACTAACACAAACGGGCAACATCTTGTTAGATGGAATAGCATTCTCCATCCACTTGATCAAGGAGGCCTTGGGCTCCACCCTATGATTGATAAAAACAAAGTCGTCCTTGCAAAATGGATTTGGTGATGCAACATTGAAAAATCTGCATTTTGGAGGAAACTTATTAAAGAAAAATATGGCACTCTGATCCATCTAAAGTAGGCTAACCTCGCCACTTCAAAAGCCCCATGGAAGTATATTGTTTAGCAACAAAGTCTCATAACCCGCCGTATTTGTCACCAAATAGGTAATGGAGCAAGCACACTCTTCTGGAATGATCCATGGGCGACTAGCCACCCATTGGCCACACGTTTCCCCTTCCTTCACGTCTCTCATTGTAAAGAGGCCACGATGAAAGAAGTTTGAACACCACCGACAGATTTTGGGACCTTAAACTTGGGAGGAATTTAAAGAATGAGGAGGCAACATAATGGGCTGGCCTCGGTATTTACCTCGCTCCGATTATTCTCTCTCAAGCCAAAGACACTTGGAAATGGCCCCTCAACCATAGTGGCAACTTCTCTACCAAATCTCTTATATCCGATATGGGCGACTCCACTAGGCTTTTGGAGACATCTTTGACTTGATGTATTTGGAAGGACAACAAATTTTTCCTATGGGAACTCTCTCACAAAGCCATTAACACTAAAGATGTCCTTAAAAAATGTATGCCTTACATGGCCATTTCCCCTAGGTGGTACTCCTTTTGCAAGGCTGATGATGAATCCCAGAAACACATATATATACATTGCCCGTTTGCATCAAAATTTTGGGACAAAATTCGTGATTCCTTTGGTTGGCAGCTGGTTGTTCCTAGAGATCTCAAGGACTTACTCAGCACTGTTTTGGTTGAATATCCCTTCAAGAATGCAAAGGCTCTGTTATGGAAACACATTGCTTGAGCTTTTTTCTGTGTTCTTTGGAAAGAAAGAAACCAAAGAGTTTTTTTGAATACAGAAAATCCTTTCGAGATGTTCTTTGATCTTGTTATTTATTATGCTATATCTTGGTGTAAATTGTCTAATCTCTTTACTTCTTACTCTTACACTTCCCTATTAAATAACTGGGAAAGCCTCTTGTAATCATCATAGATATCACATCCCTTTTGTAATTTCATACATCAATGAAATTGTTTCTTACCAAAAAAAAGAGAAGAAAAGCGTGTTTCATTCCTAGTCATCCATGAAAATAATCCATACTTCTGAACTTAAAGGTTAGTGTCACTTGTTAGAGAAAATAATAGACTTGGACCTAGTTTGCTTTTACACTTGCGGTCAGAATAGTTGTTCCTTCTACTGATGATGTATATGTTTTCGAGTTAAGAAGGGGGAAGTGCTTGAGATGTTGTACGCAGTGTTTTAAAAGACGCGCCTAGGCGCAAGGCGCATGTGAAGCGCCTTGCCTCGAAGAAGCAAGGCACTGGTAAGAAGGCGCGACCTAGGCGCGCTCCTTCCATGAAGCCCATGAAGCACGCACTCCACGCGCCTCTAGGGCTTATTGAATTTCATTTTTAAAAAAATTTTTAAGTCCAAATTTGCATTTAGGTTAGTTATTATTTAAAAAATAATAATTGTAAACACTCTTAAACGCAAGGGCTTCTGTTGTATTGTTTAGATTCTTATTTATTTTTTATTAGAGATGCCTTAGATAAGAGTTTAGGAGGCTTATATATGGCACTCCCTTAAACCCTCATACAGAATAGGCCCAAAAAGCCCAAAATTACGAGATAAATAATTTCCCAAGTCTAAACTAATCTCTAGATAACAAATTCAAGGTATTGCTACATGTATATATACATATATATATATATATATATATATATATATATATATATATATATATATATATATATATATATTTATATATAGTGCGCGTTACAAAAAAAAAAGCCCGCTCCTTTTTTTGCTCCTTGCGCCTAAGCCCCAAAGGGCCATTGCGCCTTAGTGTGCCTTTAGCCTTTAAAAACATTGGTTGTACAGGACCCCTAATTGATAAGGATGTTGGTGTATTTCGTATATTATAGCGTCCTGGCTATTTGTCTTGAAAGTTCCTCTCTCTCTCTCTCACACACACACACTTGTTAATCTATAAAGCTATATAGCTTCCTTATCAACATTTTTGACCCTTTGCACCTTTTAATTGATGCAGGAATTAAACAGATAATATTGGAAGTTGTTAAAAAACCTTTAGCTACAAGAGAATATGGTGCTAGTGCTCTGCTATTTCACACTATGAGAGGAATCTCATCAAGGTTTCATTCAAGAGCAGAGCTGGTGTTTCGCTTTTTGATCAGTGGTCCAACATTTGAAATTGGCCTAGACTCCAGCCAAGGTGAATTTCTTTCTATGGAATATACTAGTTCCATATATTGCTAATTGTTTGTCAGTTTCTTAAATCCAGTTCACTGTGTATGTTTTTCGGAAATGTCATTGTTAATCATGGGGTGGCACTCTGACAGCCTGCTTTGATGTGCTGGCTTAATGGCACCCAAACTTCTCTTATTAAAATGTCATATAATCTGTACTTTGAAAAAGAGAGTGATAGAAAGAATAAATCCCGTCCTTGTTCCATTTGCAAATACTGTTGGGTGATTTAATATATCAATGATAATCCGTACTTTGATTACTGACCATATCTTTCTGTCTTCCGAGCAGTTACCACAAGTTATTTTCCTCTTAATTTTTTCTGTGTGTATTTCTATTCTAGGTTTAGATGCCATTTTAGAAGTGATCAAGTGCGTGTGTCAGAGATTATGTGAAGAAATGGATCCCAAGGAATTGGATATGATATGGAAATGCTTGATTGAGGAAATAACAGATGCCATTATTAATGGTTGCGTGCTTCATATAAATCAACTGTTGATGCTGCTTACTTCAGCAGTTCAGAATGTGAATTGGAAAAAAATTCCTGGTTAGATATCTGACAAATACTCCTCTCTTCCAATTTTCAAGTGTTGGCCATGTTCGTAAAATTTTATTATTTTACTAAAGCTGCTAAACTTTTTTGCTTCACAGATTACAAACCAATGCTTGAGCTTGTAGACTTACGTGTGATGAAGTTTATCACAACTACAAGCCTTACAATGGAGGATGGTTTATCCAAAATCATTGATTCGATTTTGCAATTAATGTTGGTTATTCTTGATGGTCTTCAAAGTTCTGAGGACTCTCTATCTATTTCTGGTTGTTCATTGCATTGGGCTCCAATATTTCAATTAAAGAGCAATAGGTATGAGCTACATAGCCCTCATAAAATGTGACACTTGGCGTATATTACCTTTTATATTTTTTAATTTTAATAACATATTTGAGGTCTTTGTTTTTAGTTTGTTGACTTTTGTACGAGAAGTAATGGAGAAGGACACTAGTGTACTATGTGCATTCAGAACTAACATTTTAAGGTATATATCAATTTTTTTTTTATATATTCTATTGCAAAATTAGGTGAGATATCTAATGGGGCTGCTATTGCATTTTCAGAACAATGAATGAATTGTTAGAATCTTCACATGAAGAAGTTATTTATCTTCTGCTTTCCTTCTGCGAGAGATTACCTACAGAAGAGTTATGCACATCCGAAGAGGAAGTTCCAAGGATTTATAATTTTTTCCAAAAGATTCTTGGTCATTGGATTACAGAGATAACTGATTTCATGCAAGGCAGTTCTAATGATATTAATGAATCTGAGTTGGCTATTTTTTGGGGTGTTATTCGTTGCTGTCCATATATTCTAAAATTTCAAGCCAATTCATCCTTACTAGTGGACTTGATTGATGCACTTGATCGGCTTTGTACAGTTGAAGGTAAAGTTTAATCATTTTATCTCAAATTGGTTTATTTCATCTTATTTCCTTTAGGACAGTGTTACGGATTTGATGGGTGTATAAGATTACCATAATAAGTACCTATTTCTCATATAAGGGCTTTGATGTTTAGTTTATTTTTTTACACCTGCATACATAAAATAGATATATAAAATATGGCTATGCTTATTTTTATTGCATTAGTTGAGGCTGATACTACTTTTACATGCTTCATTTTTTTTGGGAGCTTCTTAATTACAGCTGGCTTTTGTCATGATCTTTTAGGCAACATATTTGGTGTTCCTAAAGAAAATTGGGAAAGCTTAATTGGTGCCACTATAGGTTCTTATCTTAAGTTGCTCTCCAGTGAGAAGGCTGGGCTTGAAGAATCAAAAAGGCTTGTGTATCTTGCCAAAAAACATAGCTCATGTTCACAAGTTTTGGTAGCTGTAGCTGATTATTTGGATTTTATTTATGGGTAGGTTGAAGAATTTGCGTTCTAGACCTTTTTTTTCTCTCTATTTTCTAATAATTATTTCATCTCTAATTTTGGTTGTTGAAAGCATGTAGTATCCCTTAACCGTGTCAATTGTAGGCCTGCATTGGAAGTTGACGTTAGCAAAAGAATTTATTCTGAAGAGTTTCAAGCAAATAAGGTTGAGGATGCGGTACAAGTGTTTGCAGATAATTTGCGTCACTCAGATAAGGGGGTTCGTATATCTACACTCAGAATATTGTGTCACTATGAGCCTTTGCGGTCTGGTATCTTTACAAAGGACCCTTCAATTGATAACGAGATGGAAACTGAAAATTTGGAATCATCTTCCGATGATTCGGTTGGTGGTGAGGTAAGTTTGTCCATGTTCCTTTATTTTCCCGTTTGACTTTGTGCTTTAGAGCTCTGGGTTCACTCTCTAATTGTGTCAGGTTCTTCGGCTACTCCTTTCTATTGAATCAACTCCTACTTCAATCTCTACCAGCAGAAAGATTATATTATTAATCTCTAGAGTTCAGATGGCCTTGTTGTCTGAAAAGATACCTAGGGCTTACTTATTGGTTGTTTTAAATGGAATTATTGGCATTTTCCAAAACCGGTTTAGCTATATTTGGGATCAAGCATCTGAATGCCTTGCCTCTTTAATCAGAAGACACTCGAGAGTTGTGTGGGATAAATTAATCTGTTATTTTCAGCCGTGGCTATTTCTACTTGATCAACCGGACAGAGAAACTACTGAATCATCTGATGAACTAAATGGTGTGCTCTCGTGTGCCATTATGATTTTTTTTAGCTTCGTATTTCATTTAAAATAATTGTTCTTCTTATGCTTTTTTTTTGGTTGGTTACTGTTAAATCACCTATCAACCCAAAAGCTTAAGTTGATGAGTTATGGTAAATTTAATTCTATATCAATAGATTAACACTCCCCCTCACTTGTGGGCTTCAAAAATTTGTAGAAGGTATAACAAGTGGAAATCAATATTAATTTGGGAGGAAATGACATTATAGGGGTTCGAACACATGAACTCTTGCTTTGATACCATGTTAAATCACCAATCAATCCAAAAGCTTAGGCTGATAGTTATGGTAAATTTAATTCTATATCAGTAGATTAACACCATTTTCAGAATGCTCAAGTAAGTTTCTTGTTTCAGTAGAGTTGTTTGTCATTTTATGTTAAACAAAAAGTTCTTTTTTTCATATGTAAGATATTGTTTTGTAATACTTGTTTCTGTGCAATAAAGATTGGCCTATTCTCTCTGCTTTGTTTTAGGTGTTTGGAATAATTTTTTGAAGTTCGGTTTTACACTTTTTGTCTTTCAGATATTGTCAGATGTTTCCGCTCATTTGTTGTTCCTTCACCAGACAGTACACCACTCTTTACTCTGCTATCCTTGGTGCTCCAATCATTACAGAAAATTTCGACTATTGTTGAATCTCAGTCTCGACAGATCTTGCCTCTGTTCTTAACATTTTTAGGCTACAACACCGATCATGTGGAAAGGTGTGATTTATCAATGTATTCATAGCTCATATTTTATTTTTACGGGCCCAATGTTATTCCACTCTTGTAGTTTTCTTATTTACAATATTTTTTGCTTGTCCTTTGAAATTACAGTGTGGATTCATTCAAACAATATAAATGTAAAAGCAAGGAGTGGAAATGTGTGCTCAAGGAGTGGTTAAACTTGCTGAGAAAAACCCGTAACCTGAAGTCTTTTTACAAGAGTGACTTTCTTAAAGAAGTTTTGGAGCGAAGGTCGGTGTTATATTTAATGAAACGCCTGTTCTGTTCTATTTAATGTCACAAAGTTTAATATTGAATCATCTTTTTGCTTCTATATATTTCTTCCATAGAGGAGACTGCTGGTTCTTTTCTCTAACGATTCTGCGTATACATGCTTTGGTTGAATATTTCTAGGCTTTTGGACGATAATGATGCTGAAATACAAAGCAAGGTCCTCGATTGCCTCTTAATCTGGAAAGATGACTTCTTGATCCCTTATGAACAACATCTAAAAAACTTGATCTCCCCCAAGACTTTGAGAGAAGAACTTACAAGGTGGAGCTTGTCAAAAGAAAAAAATCAAATTGATGATCGGCACAGACCTAATCTCTTACCTTTAGTTACTCGCTTATTGATGCCAAAAGTCAGAAAATTGAAGGTTCTTGGTTCCCACAAGGTAAATTCTTTATCGGGTACAGTATATACGGTTTATGATGAAGTCTACTGATTCTCAGTATAACATCTTTGTTATTCTTGAACTTCGTCAGTATTTGTTACTGTTAGTAGAACATGCACGTATTAGTTAGTTTTTGAGGTTGATTGATAGCTAATCAGTATGCCATATTTGATTATACTTGAGCGATGCCATTGTTTGTTGCTGAAGCATTACTTGCATGCATAGGTTGTTTGGTTTAATTGATTGACTAGTTTAACATATTTGGTTAATCTTGAACATTCTCAGTGTTTTTAGTTTGTGTTTTGGATTGTTTGTTATGCGTACAGTTGTCATGAAGGATGGCTTTTCTTCAATTTGATAGTTTGGGTGGCTTATTCTTATATATTAGAGGAATCACAAAAAATACTGAGTTTGATATTTCTTTTATGCCAGCAAGCCAGTGTAAATCTTCGAAAAGCTGTCCTTCAGTTCTTTGCACAACTTGATACCATAGAGCTTCCAATTTTCTTTGCTCTGTTATTGAAGCCCTTGAACATTATTCCAAGGGAAGCTGATGCAAGTGCTTACTGGTTTTGTAACTTACCCCCGGTTTCAATGAATGCTTCAGCAACTAACATCTTGCAGTACTTCTCATCAGAAAGTATAGAAGCATTGTCATGGAAGAAGAAATATGGTTTTATGCATGTTATTGAAGAAGTCCTTGCAGTTTTTGATGAAATGCTTGTTACTCCATTTCTCAATATGATATTGGGTTGTGTTGTCCGAGTATTGGGAAGTTCCACATCAAGTCTTCAAGCAGCAAGGCAAAATGAAGTGTCTTTAGTTGAAAATGGAAGGATGTGTGCCAAGAATTCACTTGAGATTAACAAAGAAGCTGCATCCCCTGGCCTGGTAATGCTTCCATTCAGATTAGGGGTTTCTTTGATATCAACTTTCTGTAAACTTCTTGATGCTCTGCTTTTTTTTTTTATCCCATCATAAAAGTGACTTTCTTTCTTATGAGAGTATTTCTATCTGCGTTTGTGTCATACTATCTCCCCTTCTTTACCCAGTTTTGAATTAAGGATAATGCTCAAATCAGCTGCACTTGGTAGTTGGTACCAGCTATCTGATGAGTGTGCAATTAGATTCTGGTCAAAATATTTTTTTACTGGGTGTTGAGATCTGTACTGGTGGAAGTATTCTCATTTACCTAGTAGTCAAGGTCGTCAAATTTCAAGGTCCACTTGTTACTGTTTTATTGGAAGCAAAATGCTAATCTTTTTCCTCATTCATTTATTTTCTTATATTCTTCACTGATTACATTAGATTGCTAATTATGAAACTTGAAGCTTTAGATACTAATGATGTTTTTTTCTCCTAAGCAGACCAGTTCAGCCGTGAAGCAGTATAAAGATTTAAGGTCTTTGTGTCTCAGAGTCATTTCTGTCGTTCTTTACAAATATGAGGATTATGATTTTGAAAGTGAATTCTGGGACCTATTTTTTATGTCTGTAAAATCTTCAATCGAAAGTTTCAAGCACGAGGGCTCAAGTAGTGAAAAGCCAAGTTCACTTTTCTCTTGCTTTCTTGCCATGAGTAGAAGCCACAAACTTATGCCACTGTTGGCTAGGGAGAGGAAACTTGTTCCTGATATTTTCTCAATCCTCACCATCTCAACAGCATCTCAATCCATCATATCGTTTGTTCTTCAGTTTATTGAAAACTTGTTGACTTATGATGGTGAGTTGGATGGCAATGACAGTGATGTGAGAAGCGTTCTACTTCCAAATCTTGATTCGCTTATTCAAAACTTGCATGTTCTTTTCCAAAGTGGTGATGCGAAAAAGAGGTATGTGTTTTCATCTATGATGATGTGCATTATTGTTTTCTATGTTAAGGATTGTCTACTATGCCAAACACTAGCAATCATTTTAATAACTTTGTGTCTACTTTCATTTTCTGGATTTGAAGATGGTATCAGCTTGCAAAAATAATTTATTATAATTTAACGTGTAATACCCTATTCTGCAAATTGTTAATAGATGTGCAATCCACGTGATTCTGTTGTTCATCGCGTGAATAGTTTTCCATATACTGGGAAACATTAGGGCTAAATATATACTTTAGTACCCAATGTTTGGGTCTTTTTCCAATTGGTACTTGATCTTTTAAAATTTTCAATTTCATCATTTATGTATTAAATTTTTTTTTGTAACAGGGTACAAAATTACTTCTGTGTTCCAATTATAAAAAATCCTTTTGTAATTATGACCAAAATTTTAAAAGGCTTTTGATGCTTACGCCTTGGGGCTTGCCTCAAGGGAAGGCTCTAACTTTTAGCCTTGAGACTTATGCTTTCTTTTGACCATAAGAGGCTTACGCCTCCATGAAAATGCACTTGAGCTTAAAGTCTCTACGCCTCATGTAATTATTAGAAGAATAATGCTAATTAACCCATTCTTTTTTTTTTTTTTTATAAGAAACAATTTCATTGATGTATGAAATTTACAAAAGGGATGTGAAATCCATGATTACAAAAGGCCTTCCCAATTTGTTAAGAGGGAGGCATAGCTATATGAAGCAAAGGAGTTGGATAATTTACACCAAGATATAGTATGGTAAACAATAAGATTAAAAAGCCTGTCATGGAGTTGTTCCTTGTCTAGAAAGACTCTTTGATTCCGCTCTTTCCATAGGATCCAAAAGAGGGCTTTGGTGAAATTCTTCCAAAGCAACGCTTTTACATCTTTAAAGGGGTGGTGTACCAAAGCCGAGATAAGGAAATCCGTAACCATTGAGGGGAAAGTTAAATACCAACCAAAAGCTTTGAGAATTCTACTCCAAAGACTTTGAGCATAAGAGCCGTGGATGAAAACATGGTCCTGTGATTCATAGTTTTCTTTACAGAAAGAGCACCAGTTTGGTGACAGTACCATATATGGCATTCTTTTTTGTAGGTTTTCCTTGGTGCTGATGGCTTGTGGGCAACTTCCCAGAAAAAAAATTGAACCTTTTTTGGATATCTTTCTCTCCAGATTGCTTGAGCCAAAGAAGGGTCCAAGATGGCTGTTTTATTCCCCATATCCAGCGCAAAGATTTTGTTGAGTGTTAAATCACCAATCAACCCAAAAGCTTAAGCTTTTGGGTTGATTGGTGATTTAACATGGTATCAGAGCAGGAGGTCTTGAGTTCGAACCCCTGTGAAGTCGTTTCCTCCCCAATTAATATTGATTTCCACTTGTTGGGCCTCTTACAAATTTCCAAGCCCACAAGTGAGGGGGAGTGTTAGAGTGTTGATATAATTAAATTTACCATAACCCATTAGCTTAAGCTTTTGGGTTGATTGGTGATTTAACATTGAGAAAGATCCATCCACACTTGGGAGCCATTTCAATGAATCATTTCTTTGAGTGAGGGCCATAGAGGCAAGGTCTAGGCTTACTTCAGTCCATTCAGCGGCTTCCTCATTCTTTAAATTTCTTCTAAGGTGCAAATCCCAGAAACTGTTTTCGTCATTCCATATTTCTTTCACCGAGGCTGTCTTGCAAAGTGATAGTCTATGGAGAAGGGGATATCGCGCTGCTAAAGATAAGTTGGAAACCCATGGGTCGGTCCAAACAAAGGTGTTTCTACCATCCCTCGCTTGATGACAGATTCGACTGGTGATGAGATGTTGGTGCTTGATGATGGTCTTCCAAGGATCCTTTGTAGGGTTTAGAGACTTATAAGTAGTATAGGATGAGGAACCATATTTGGCCCTAATAAGCTTCCTCCCTCAAACAGTTTGCTTGTGATAATATCGCCAAGCCCATTTAGCAAGTAAGGCTTTGTTTTTGTCTCTCATAGATTGAAGACCGAGGCCACCTTGGTTTGTTGGAAAGTTGACTGCACTCCAACGAACTAGATGAAGCGCATCTTTCCATAAGAAATTTCTATATAAACGATCCACTTCCAAAAGCACCTTGTTTGGCATCGCAAACAAAGACATGTAATAAGTTGGAAGATTGGACAATGTTGCTTGGATAAGTGTGAGCCTACCACCTTTTGAAATGTGAGATGAGCCCCATGCGGAGAGCCTTCTTTCAATCTTCTCGAAAATGGGAGCCCAAAAGGAGGAGGATTTTGGGGAGCCGTTGAGAGGAAGCCCCAAGTAGGTATTCGGCCAATCACCCTCCACAAAAGCTGTTTGGAACTCTGATATTGTGATAGGAAGGACCCTCCTTTTAAATCTTTCGGAGAGAACCCGAGCAATGATTTTATAAAGGCTAGTGGTTAGACTAATAGGGTAATAGTCAACAACCGAGCAGGCGTCCAACTTCTTTGGAATCAAACAAACGTATGTTTCGTTGAGGCTTGCATTAATAATCCCATTTTGAAAAAAAATCTTGGAATACTCTCATAATATCGTTTTTGAGGATGTTCCGTCATTTTTTGAAGAATTCCGATGTGAAACCATCCGGTCCCGTAGAATTTTTGGTGCCAAGCTGCTGAACAGCATGCCATACCTCAGCTTCAGTGAAAGCTACCTCTAAAATGGCAGCTTGTTGGGGGCCAATTGGACTCCAATTTATATAGGAAGGAAAGGCTGCCAAGTTGTCATTCTTGGTGTATAGTTCTTTGTAAAAAGTGACAAACTCAACCACAATTTCATCCTCCCTAAGCTACTGCCTTGAGCAGTTAGTGCTTCCATAATAGTGCTTTTCCGTTTTCTTGTGGCCATAACACGATGGAAAAAACTGGAGTTGGAGTCCCCCTCCTCCAACCATCTTTTCTTACATTTTTGCCTCCACTTTTGCTCTTCCTTGGCAGCCAAGGATAATAATTCAGCTTTCATTAATCTCCTGTGAGTGTGTTGTGCTATAGAGAGGGGGCCAGCTTCCCCCAATTGATCCAACAGAGTGATTTCTGTCAGCAATGAATTTCTTTTTGTAGTAATGCAGCCAAAGGTCTCCTTGTTCCAAATCTTTAGCATGACTTCGAGGCTTTTGAGCTTCATGATAAAACCATGACTCGGCCATCCTCTAAGTAGCATCAGTGTTTTAAAAGGCGCGCCCGCGCGCCTAGGTGCAAGGCGCACGTGAAGCGCCAAGCCTCGAAGAGGCGAGGCGCGGGTAAGAAGGCGCGGCCTAGGCGCGCGCCTGCCATGAAGCCCCGAGGCGCGCGCCCCACGCGCCTCTAGGTATTATTAAATTTCATTTTGTTTTTAAGTTTTTAAGTCCAAATTGTGGGTTTAGGTTGGTTATTATTTAAAAAAAATTGTAAAACCTCTAAACGCAAGGCGCGCGCCCCCGTACTTGGTCATTCGAAGCGCTTGATAACAAATTCAAGCATTGCTACATGTACACACACACACACACACACACACATATATATATATATATATATATATATTTTATGGCTTTTTATGTATAGTGCGCCTTACAAAAAAAGCCCGCGCCTTTTTGTGCGCCTTGCGCCTAGGCTCCAGAGGGCCATTGCGCCTTAGTGCGCCTTGAGCCTTTAAAAACACTAAGTAGCATATTCTTCCACCAGTACTCCACCATTGGTAAGAAACCATGGTGTGCTAACCACATATTCTCAAAACGGAAAGGTGAGGGCTCCCATTAAAAACAGCCCATGGAAAGGACGATGGGGTATGATCTGACGTTGGCCTATCCACGCGTTTCACACCGACATTGGAAAATTTAGCAAGAAAGCCTTCAGTAGCCAGAAATCTGTCTATGAGAGTCATGGTAGGAGGAGATCTATTGTCGGACCATGTAAAGAGATCGTTTTGAAGAGGGAGGTCTATAAGTTCAGAGTCACATATGAAATTGTTGAAATGCTTCATCCCAATTCCCACGCGTGACCTTATTGCTTGATTTCTCATGAGCCCAACTGGAGACATTGAAGTCACTAGCCAGAAGCCAATTATCGGTGCAAAGATAGGATAAGTCATATAACTCTTGCCAAAAAGGAGATATTTCTCTGTATCTAGAGGGTTCGTAAATCCCTGAAATCCAGAACATGAAACCATCAGCAAGAGTGATGAGAGCAGTTAGAGAAAACAGACCTTTTGTAATTTCAGATGTAGAAATAGCAGGGTCATTCCACATAATGAGAATGCCCCCTGATGATCCCAAAGCATCCAGAGAGGTCCAACTAATGTGTCTAGCACTCCAAAGAGATTCAATAACCCAACGATCAACTGTAGCAAGCTTGGTCTCTTGGAGAATGATCATGGTGGGATTGAATTTGAGGAGGAAAGATTTGATGAGAGCTCTTTTCTGCCGATCTCCCAAACCTTGGACATTCCAAGATATAATAATCATGAAGGGGTAGAGCCACCCATAGAGAGCTTTGTGGAGGATTTTTCGTAATTAACATTCGAGAACAATCTTGCTAACTCTCTGGCTAACTTATTCTGTTTATGCACTGTTTTATTCTTCTTGCTTGCGGTTGGTATGGGCATGATGCACATATGGTATTCTTTTAGCCACAGAGCAAGGATTCGAATGGCTGTAGTTGGGGAAATACTAACTGATGTCGGATGTTCATCATCGACCTCTTCATCGGACTGTTCCTTTAGAAAAAGGTTTCCCAACTCAGTATTATTAAGCTCAATGTCTATAGGAAAGGGAGGGGGAATGTTCTACTGACAACTAGAGAGGGTGGTGCTGTCGAGAGAGGGAGGGGGTTGGACGCATACTCTTCTTCTGATTCAAGGAGAAGGTCAAATGTGAAGTACTTTGTGCCTCTGACAAGGTATGTATTCTGTTTATTAATGGTGATGGTTAATTTATCGGGGGATGAGGCCACCGTCAATGGGTTAGGTAAAATAGATAAAGGGCGCCAAGGTAGTAGAAATAGTCGGTGGAAGATAGGGGGGTTTGGGTTTAAAGAGGGATCTAGCCCAATGGGTTTTGACTTAGGATACGGTGGTGGGCTTTTTGGTGAAGAAATAAGCAGTGGCCCATTGGGCTTCAGCAAGGGGGATGGTGGTGGATTATTTGGTGGAGAAGAGAGTTTAACGATGGGCAGTGAGGATGAGAGACGTTTGGGTGGGGTAGAAAGAGCTTTATCTTTGAAGACGTGGTTAGGTTATGAAGCCGCAGGCTGGACAACGGGTGTTGCAGGGATTTTGTGGATAAGGAGGATCGTCGGTGTTAGCAAGAAGCTGAGTGTCAATGGTAGCTGCCTTTGAAGTCTCAATCAATTTAGGAGCTCGAGGGTACGGACCTAATAACCCAGCAGAGGGATCGTTGATGGCCTTGGTAACTGCGCTTTGCCGAGAAAAGTCCGACGAGCCTTCAAAACCATGAATTCCGGCCACAAAACCAACATATTGTTCTCCAATAAAGAAAGGATCAATGGAGACCATGATTGGAGCTGTGGAGGAAGAAGGGAGGGCAATTTCGGAGGGAATGAAGCCAGTTTTGTTTTCCTTAATCTTGATGCTAGCTTCCATAAGATCAACTCGAGAGGATGTCTTTTTTGCAACCTTGATGAGGCCCTCACAAATGTCTCCAATGAATTTTAGCGTTTCGAAATCCCATCTATTGAGGGGAAGATTTTTTATTTTTATCTAGCCATTGTAGGACGGTATCACTGGATTTCTCGTCTGGGCTTCTTCTTCCCAACATTCAATCTTGATCTGATAGGCTCCCATAGCTAGCCAATTGGACGTGGAGCATAAATATGAAACCTGGTCAATATTAGCGCAATGGAGGAGGGCTTTGTCTACTCTAAAAGGGTTTAAATGGCATAGGTCGTTGTGAAAAGATTGTAGGCTCCTTGTGATCAGATACCAGTCATCATGAAAGTACTTTCGAGTGATTACGACGGTGGTGTTTCAATCAACAAGAACAAGGAGGGAAAAACTTGGTTCGTCAATGACCGCCTGTTTATCGTTGGTAAGGATCGATTTGTAAGATGCAGAGGGCCCTAGATGAGACGATGGTTTGTTGACTGCAGTTAATGCGATTAGGGGAAGGGGGAAAAATGGGTTGATAGATAGTTGTGAGAGTACTATTAGAGATATTTTGGGACAATAGTAAGGGTATCAAGGGTATTTAGCTAGAGAGTCTTGTTATAAATAGGAGTAGGGTTTGTAGAAAAAGGGGCTCATATTTTGGTAAGTCTGTCCTTAGTGGATTAGTTTTGGGAGAGACATAGCCCTCTTAAAAGGCTATCGATATTGTAATTTTCTTCATTGATATTGCAATATATTAGTTTCTTTGTGCTCTTCATATTTTCTGTGTTTGGATACCTAACAATAGTCTTTAATGCGGGTTTCTTAGATGGTGGGGGGAGAGTTTTTGGTTGTTGGACTGGCTTTAAAGGGAGAGCAGGCGGGTAGTTTTCAATGAGCGTATAAAAGGACTCCCAACCTTTTCTACCATCACCAACTGGGATAAAAAGCTTATTGACGCCTCCATTGCTGTGAAAAAGAGAAATTTCTGCCAACGTTTCTTTCCAGTTAACCAACTTTTTGACCCAAATGGTTTGTTCGATAAATTGTTCATCTCTGAAGAATTTTTGTGTCAATGAGACTGAGAGAAGGACCTTGATCGTGGCTACCAACCAAGGGAAAGTTTCCTAGTTCAATGCTAGGAAGAAAGCTTTGTCACGAGTAAACTCCAGTAATTTCACTCTAGTGCCTCGATACCTATCGTCTACCTCAACCGAGTAGGTTTTCCTTTTTTTTTTTTGATAAGAAACCAAGAAGGAAATAAATCACATTCCAAAATGAAGAGAGCAACAGCCTAAGGGCTGGGGGAAGAGAGAACCCCCACCCAAGGAACTACATACACAAAGCTTTCCAGTCATTCAGAAGCATAGAAAAAGGGTAGTTACAAAAGAATTTGTTATAACTATGGCACCACCAAGCCGTATTTAACTGTACAACATCCCAAAACCTATTCAAAGGAGTAGAATGATCTTCAAAAGTTCTTTTATTCCTTTCCAACCATAAATTCCAAAGAAGAGCTCTAACTGCAAACTTCCAAAACCGAGTAGGTTTTCCTATCAATCTTTATGGATTGTTTCTTTAGAGGGGGGGGGGGGGGGGGTGCCATCAGAGTCACCGGAAGGGGATTGGGGGAGGGTGTCCAGTGGCGAAGGGGGGTTTTTCATGGCTGTTGGAGGTGGTGGGTTGGATGGAAGGGACGCACGGGGGGGAGAGAGAGGGTTTCATGGCTTCAAAAAAATCCCATTCTTAAAAATATAAAGGTTTGAGTTGGGACAATTTGAACTATGACTACTTTTACTACTTAAGCTTCAAAAACATTAAAGACAAAAATGTATAGAATAAGTCAATCATATTAGTGATAATCATAGTGATGTTAAAGATATTCTTTTAAATTTTTTGTTCAAAGTGGGAATTGATTGGGGTGATTTTTTTTATACTTTTATATAACTATTATGTTTAGCAAAAAAGCTTTTGGGTTGAGTAGTGATTTATCATAGTATCAGAGTAGGAGGTCCTGAGTTTGTACCACGTTACGAATTTAAAAAAAAAACTCTAATGTATTGCAATACTCAATAACATAGATTGAGGATTTGTATAATGTTTTGAATTAAAATTGAGACTTATGCCTCACCTCTCCAAGAGAAAAAATCCTCAAGGCTGCCTTGGGCCTTTAAACCATTGATTACAACCATTGTTGTAACTATTTGGGATTGGAAGGCTCTTCTTCTTCTTCTTCTTTTTTTTTTTTTTGGGGGGGGGGGGGGGAACTCAATAAACCCATCCCTTGGTTGTTCTTGTGTTTGGTCCTTATTTCAATATGTCTCTGTTTAATGTTGCAAAACTTTAAAATTGACCTGGCAAAATGATGATTGAAATGTAAAGGTAAACTCTATTAATCGAGTTGAAATACTCTATGTTGCAATCTGATTGAATAAATATACCACTCCCCATAAAATAGAAAACTAGAATTTGGTTAACGAAGTTGGGGGCTGTTCCCGTGTTTCAGTCAGAGGGCCTTCACCTGGTTAGGCATCTTGCCTTGTTAGAAAGTTTTGTCTCTCAAATGTGGCGATTTTTTGGAGAATGAAATTGAGTAAAGAAATAAAAACTTAAACTAAAAGCTTTGGTCCTGTTTTGTTGGACCTTCTCACCAAAATGCGCTCTATCTCCAGTAGTTGTTGAGGAATATGGAAATAAGACTAAATTAAAGAAAGAATATGGAGAGCTGTAATGCCTAAATGACGGGAAAACCAGTGTTGATGACCTATTTAGTGCTGACATTAATTTTATAGGTCTTTGTGATCTAATTTTGTAGACTCTTTGTACTTGAACCTTTTTTTTAATAGTTGATTCCTTTATTTTTTTTCTATCTTGTATTTCGAATATGCTTTTTAAATTCTGAAATCATGATAACAATTTTATATTTTGTTTAAAAGTTATTTTTGGAATCTTATCCAGTTTTATAAATAAGCACATGATATTTACTTTTTCTTTTCATTTTAAAACTTGATTAAGATTTCAAAAGAATATTTATAATTCAATTGATTTATTCTAATTTTGTAACATGAACATTATTTTAATTTTAATAAAAATAATCAAATAAATCAAGTAAAAACTATCATTATCAAGGCAAGTTCAAAGTTTCAAAATTATATAAAGGATTAGTGTTTAAAAATAATTTTTATAATCCCTCATTTTAATAAAGATAAAGATAAAAATAAACTATATAATTGTTTAATCAAATATTAAAAAATTACATTAATGACTAATGAAATTATCCATCGAAGAGTTGGTGTAAAATTGTCTTAACCATGATTTCCTACATTCTACCTTTTAAAATAGTTATGATTATGAAATGTATGCATATGTTTTGCATAAATTTCCTGTGCTTTACTCCACAAGGCTCTTGCTTTTCTTTTTGTTTTGCCTTTAATCTTAAAAGGGCTATTGCTCTCCACACTTTTAAGAATTCTGGTCAGCATGTATTTTTGTATGAGTTGTAGCTGTTCTTTATGTTTCAGGTACTCGTGTTAAGTTTTCTATCAGATGACTACAAATTTTATATGAAAACGGGAAATAAAATTATATTCCATAACAAACTTATAATCATTTCCTGGTTTCATCATGTCAGGAAATTGGTAGAACACCTCAACGGACCAATGATAAGAATTTTCAAACTACTCTCGAAGCTTGTAAGGGATCAATTGCATGCTAAGAAGTTTGTAGAAATCTTACTCCCATACTTGACTCAGACTGGTCGTACTTCTGGTGAGAACATTTCCCTTTTTGTTTTTAGTTGGAAAATACTGTAAAAGTTGACTCGTCAAATTAGAATTAGAGTTTTGTAACCGATTTAAAGCCCTTACTTGCCTTGCAGAATCTCATGCCGATACTCTGCAAGTGATCCAGAATGTGGTTCCTATTCTAGGGAGGGAGAGTACAACAAAAATCTTGAAAGCAGTTTCTCCGTTACTGATTTCTGTTGACCAAGATTTGCGTTTGCTTATATGTGATCTTATCAATGCTCTTGCAGAAGTTGATTCTTCCATCCTAAGCGTGGTAAAGTTCAACTTTTCTATATGCATTCAAGTTCTTTCTATTGATGATACTATTTTGGTTTGTGATTTGTTATCCAAAAAGAATGATAATGTTGTAATTATTCTATCTACTTTTCATATTCTGTAGGCTCAAATCATCCGTGGTTTGAATGCAACCTCTGCTATGGAAATTGGTGGCCTTGATTTTGACATGATTGTCAATAGTTATGAAAAAATTGATGTGGATTTCTTCTGTGCTACCTCAGAGGAAGACGCATTAGTTGTTCTATCACAGTGCGTGCATGATATGTCATCAGAAGAACTAATCCTAAGACATAGTGCTTATAGGTCTTTGCTCTCTTTTGTTGAATTTTCTTCTTCAATTCTTGGTCAAGGAGGGATGGGTCACCATGAATCAATTGACAATATGACATTATCGGAGAATAGCTGGTCGAAAGTAAGCATCATGCGGATAACAAACAAATTTATTTTGAAGCATATGGGGGATGCAATGAACAGAGATACCTCTGTTAAAAAGGTAGAGAGTTGAGTTATATTTTATTGTACTTATGGCCCTGAAGTAATCTGTTGAATCCAAAACTTCACTTTTTTTATTAATCCGTGAAAGATGTAAATACTCAGCTGATACATTGAGGAATAAAATGTTTGTTAAGCTTTGGTTTATGTTCTTTTCTATATTTTACAACAAGAACAATTTATTGTAGATGGTAATGAAAAAAGTTACAAGTATAAATTTGAAGTTCATTCGTTTGATCATTATTAACCTTGTATCTAAGGATTGTGAATGGATTATTGTAGTTAATATCACATGGGTGTTGTACATTGGAACAAGGAAAAGAAAATGGAAGAAAAAGAATGGATTGCAAATAAGTCCATCCTCTTTTCTTCCATATAGGATTTTGTTCCTCTCTATTTTAAGCATGAATAGATGGTTAGAGGATCTCTACTTCAGCTTCTTAAATTTTCATCTTTCACTTTATTGATTAAATATATAGCATTCATTATGTCTTAGAAGTACAATGTTATCAATTATCATTTACATTTTCCTTTCTGATCTTCTTTTATGAATTGTCTGGTTACAGGAGTGGATAAATTTATTGCGAGAAATGGTGTTGAAATTTCCTGATGTAGCAAATTTAAGTTCGCTGAAGGCCTTATACAGTAAAGATGCTGAAGTTGATTTTTTCAGTAACATAACCCACTTGCAGGTGAATTTCTGCTTCATATGTTGGTAAAATGTGTAGGAATAAGAATGTCACCACTGTGCTTGGGAGTAGCATTCCTTAATTTTCTTATAAACCTGTCACCAAAATTGTCACTAATTATCATCAAAAGGAAAAATATATTGTTTCTCCAAATATCAACGTGGTTTCTTTCTAAATTAAAAAGTATTTATACCAATACTTCTTTTGATGGATGAAGCATACATTTTTAAAGGACTAAATTTTCTTATGCCTTGTACATTTTATATAACCAGTGGATGCTTATATTGAAGATGGCATTAGTAATTTTCTTAACTCTTATGCTTACATTTTATACTTGAGGATAAACGGAAAAAGTTAATAGTCTAGTTCTTTTTTCAGCATTTTTTTTGTTCCATAAAAAAGGGAACATAAAATTGAGGAGCACGAAAAGACCCCAACAAAGTATAAGAGCTTGCTGATATCCCCTGCTAGATTTTTCAAATCTCTTATTTCTTTTCAATTATATATTCCAATGAAGAGCCTGGCAAGCATTCAATTAAATAATAAGTTGAGATTTTTTCTGTAACAATTAGAGAAGGAAACCATTAAGCCTTCACAAAAGTAATTCCGTTTAGCAACTCAAAAGACTCAATTGATTCAAAAGTAATCTCATTGTAATTGTTTTAATTGACAAATTTTATTTCCTATAAAAAAAGATTGATTTCTAACTTCTCGTTGAGTTGTTATCTCCATTTCACATTGATTTTTCAAGAAATTTCTTTTATGTTGCAGAAACTTAGAAGAGCAAAGGCACTGATTCGCTTCAAAAATACTATTAATACTGTCAACATGCCTGAGGTATTTTCTCTATTCTTAATATTGATTTTACTATTCAACGATTGATTGGGAAGTTGCTTAAGTTATCCTCACTTCAATTTCTTTAAGGTTACCACAAAGAATGTCTTTGTGCCGCTGTTCTTCAATATGCTGTTTGATTTACAAGAGGGAAAAACAGAGAATATTAGAGTTGCTTGTATAGAGGCGCTTGCTTCAATTTCTGGTCAAATGGAATGGAAATCATATTTTGCTCTATTAAGAAGATGTTTTCGGGACCTCACTAAACATCCAGATAAGAAAAAGGTTCTGTTGCGCTTGATATGTTCTATTTTGGACAACTTCCATTTTCAAGAGAATATTTCAGAAGTTGGGTCAACACACTTATGTGGCAGTACGGTTGTGACAAGTGATATGCAAGCATGCCTTAGTAAAGATGTGTTCCCAAAGATACAAAAATTTATGAACTCTCAGTCAGAAAGAGTTGATATTTATGTTCATCTTGCTGCACTGAAGGTGTTAAAATTGCTTCCAGAGGATGTTATGGATTCACAACTTTTGAGCATCATCCAGCATATTGTAAACTTTTTGAAGAATCGTTTAGAAAGTGTCCGTGATGAAGCTAGATCTGCTCTGGCTGCTTGTTTGAAGGAACTTGGATCTGAATATTTCCAGGTTATAGTTAGGGTTTTGAGAGGATCTCTAAAGCGTGGATATGAGCTGCATGTGTTAGGGTATACACTCAATTTTGTATTGTCTAAGTTCTTTACTGACCCAGCTTTTGGGAAGATAGATTATCTTTTGGAAGATCTCATTTCTATTGTAGAGAAAGACATCCTTGGGGAGGTTTCTGAGGAAAAAGAGGTTGAAAAGTTGGCCTCGAAAATGAAAGAGACAAGGAAACAGAAGTCCTTCGAAACACTGAAATTGATATCTCAAAACATAACATTTAAAAGCCACGCACTTAAGCTTCTTATACCTGTTACCGATCATATGAAGAAACATCTGACACCAAAAGTTAAAGCCAAATTGGAAAATATGCTAACTAGCATAGCTACTGGTTTTGAAAGCAATCCTTCTGTCAATCAAACTGACCTTTTAGTCTTCATCTATGGCCTCATTGAAGATGGAATAAAAGGTGAAAATGGACAGGGTGAAAGCACGTCGTTGGTCGATGCAAACAAACATTCTAGAGATGTCTCCAGAGGAAAGAATTTGTCATGTCAAATAATACTTGCCAAGTCCCCCTGTTCACACCTTATTATGGTGTTCGCACTAAGGCTTCTGCATGGATACATGAAGAAGATGCAACTTGGGAAAGGACATGCTCAGTTGCTATCAATGCTTGACCCTTTTGTTGCCCTGTTAGGAAGCTGCTTGACTTCTAAATATGAGGATGTTTTATCATTAACTCTTAGATGTCTCACTCCATTGCTGAGATTGGCTTTGCCATCTGTCAAATCCCAAGCTGACAAAATCAAGGGAGTAGTGTTACATATTGCCCAGAGTTCAGTAGATCCACGCAATCCATTAGTAGAATCATGTTTGAGGTCTTTAACTGTGCTTCTGAGAAATGAAAAAGTTACACTTTCCACAGATCAGCTGCATTTATTAATTCAATTTCCATTGTTTGTCGATATTGACAAGAATCCATCTTTTGTTGGCCTTTCACTTCTAAAGGCAATTGTTAGTCGCAAGCTTGTTGTCCCTGAGATTTATGATCTTGCTGTTCGAGTAGCTGAATTGATGGTGACAAGTCAAGTTGAACCAATACGGAAGAAATGCAGCAAAATCTTACTACAATTTCTGCTTGATTACCGTCTTTCAGAAAAGCGCTTGCAGCAACATTTAGATTTTTTGCTCTCAAATTTAAGGTGACCAATGGTATTAAGCTGATTTTCTTTATATATTAATTTTGTGTTTTGTTCCGTCTTTAGAAGATTTTCCTATGATTGTAGGTATGAACATTCAACGGGAAGAGAAGCTGTTTTGGAGATGCTTTACACAATTGTGGTTAAATTTCCAAAAACTGTGGTGGATAGTATTTCTCAGACATTATTTGTTCATTTGGTGGCTTGCTTGGCTAATGATCAGGATAATAATGTTCGGTCTATGACTGGTGCTGTAATTAAGCGTCTAATAGGTTGCATAAGTTCAGGTGCTCTCCATTCTATACTTGATTACAGTCTATCTTGGTACTTGGGAGGAAAGCAACAACTATGGAGTGCTGCAGCGCAGGTGAATTTCCTAAATATGTGTTTTCTTTAGAGCAATTTGAAACTTCTATATTTTTGGTTCACTTTTCAATCAACTTGCTAAATTGATTTTCAATTTCTCAGTTAATATAAGGATATGTTTTAGGCTTTGATGGGTAACGTGCTTAAAAGATGCTATATTTACAAGTATACTCCTTTAAAGTAAACAGTCCTTGTTCTTCTACGAATGTAGACAGTGATAAATGCTAATCCTCGATTGGGGCCAAATCTTGAGCTTAGTCTTCTTTTGCTTCCAAGATGTATATGTGAGTTGATGTTGATTGTTTGAATTTCTTTCACATTTAATATTGAAGCAAATTAATTGGTATTCAGAGGTACTGACACATTAAATTTTTTCTTAAAAAAAATCATTCTGAATCAGCAATCTCATATGCAGTGGCTAAGTTTTTATTTTGAACATTAAATTAAATTTTTGGGAATATGCAATAGTACATAGTGAAAAAGAAGATGACTAATTCATGCTTGTGGCAAATAAAACAATTATATAATGAGAGAGATCAAAATGCCTGGCTTTTCTATGAAAAATCACAAGTACTTAATCTTTCAATCACCAGGATTAAGGATTTAAATGTATGTTCTAATGTTATATTACATAATATGAAATGACCTTTGAAGATAAGCTCTCATCTTTTGATTCTTTTTGTCTTAATGTGCAGTATATTGCTTCTTCGTGGTGCTCAAATCACACAAAATTCTTTTGTAATTGTAGCCTATCCATGATTAATAACAATTGGAAGGCTCCCTTTTGTAGATCTTTGGGGAGGGGTTCCCTCTACCCCTTGCCCTTAAGGATGTCCTTTTGGTTTTTGTGTGAATGTGTTCCTCGCAGGTTCTTATTAAAAATTTAATAATAAAAAAAAGCATTAAATGAGGAAGCAAAGTTATAGATTGTGCATAATAACATCACGTGAAATATATAATTAAACGTAATATAGCATGCTGAAGTGCTCTACTACGATGTAAGAGTATTGACTTGATTAAAATAAGAGAGGGGGGTGCATATTTTGTATGAGACTGTCTATTGTTGTTGCCTCCAGTTGGACTAGTTTGGAATATGAATGGACTTTTTTTGTAATTACTTCTCCATGTTTTGTGCTAATTGTTCTTTTTCTCTCTTTTTTGGTGATCTATTAGCCTCAGACTTTAGTCTTTGAGTTTCATTCTAACTGTTAATTTTCTTCATTAACCATCTCTTTCATTTGGAGGAAAAAGAACAAGCGGAAGATAACGATATTATAGTTTTTGTCTGTTGCCACATTGGTGATTGGTCACTCATTTAAATAAAACTAAATAAAGTGGAAGAAAGGAATTGACATTATTTTTTGTACACAGGTATTGGGATTATTAGTTGAAGCTTTAAAGAAAGGTTTCGAAAGACATATCAAAACTGTGTTGCCAGTTGCCAGAGGCATTTTGCAGTCTGTTGTTGATGTTACCATGAATGAGCAAGTTGACATTTCTGCAGAAACTACCATTACCTTTTGGAAGGAGGCATATTATTCGTTAGTGATGCTAGAGAAGATGATACACCAATTCCCTGAGTTATTCTTTGAGAAGGATTTTGAGGTATGCTGCTATCAGTTCCTTCCATTAACTGTCATTATATTTTATTAATATTCTAGTGCATGGGGTAGCTTTATCCTTGGTAGCAGATGCTGAACTACTGACAAACTTATACAGTAGTGAAAATTTTATGGTTGGTCCACTACATCCGTTTGGTTTCATTATCTACAGAACCTAAAACATACTAACGTAGGAGACCCTGGTTTTGTAAGAGGTGGCTTGGACCACCTAATTATGTTTTTATGAGCATTCATAGAGTCATAGCAAGGAGCTTCATTTTTTAGAGTAAATGTCTCCTTTTTGGGTTTTACCAGTGTGTCAGCTGGCAGTAGGTAGTTGAGCGCTGATTAAAGAAAAGGGTCCTTGTACAACCCAAGCACAAACTAAACATACATCATCATCCGCTGGTTCATAATTCTAGAGACATCAAGTATTTTTTATATTAAACTCCCTTCAAGATTTGAACATAGGTGTTACTCAGAGACCGTGGGCTTTAGAAAACGGGGCCGCCGCTTAATTCTCTCGAAGATAATTTCTTGACCTCTTTTGAAAGAACTTTCAACATTCTTTTAAGAATTTTCTGTATCTAATGCTTTTTTTTGGGCTCAATTGTGTTAAATGCCCAGGACTAAACTTGAGGGAATGTGTATGATGAAAATGATTTTTGATGTTTGTCTTCGTTTGGGCTCAGTTGTGTTAAATGTCCAGAACTAAACTTTTCTTCCAAGTTTTTTGCATTCTGATTGTTGTTGCTGGTTTCTATTTAGAATTCTTCAAAGAAAGGCTTATATTTCTATGCCTATTTAGTTGTTTAATCACCTCGAGGGGCATAATAACAGCATCTGTTAAATCATATAGAAATGTCCAGGCAGTCTTTTGTTATAGGATATATGTGAACTTAGGAGCTTATTATTCTCTTGTTCTTTATTGTAATTTTACTATTATTAGGTTAGGGCTTCCATGCCTATATATATTTAACTCTAATGTATAGAATTTAAATTATTCTCCCATATTTGGTCTCACATTAACATCTTTTACTGATTGTTTAGTTGTAAACCATTAACGTAGTGGAAGCTTAGTTAGATTGCTGATTCTTTTTATTACTCTCAGGATATATGGGAAATGATTAGTCACCTGCTTTTGCACCCACATATGTGGATACGTAGCATCTCAAATCGCCTGATAGCGTCATATTTCACTACTGTGATTGAGAATAGCAGAAGAAATTCTGAAAGATCGCTTGGAGCTTATTCTCTTATGAAGCCAAGTAGACTCTTCTTAATTGCTACGTCCTTTTGCTGCCAGTTGAAGTCGGAACTCGCAGATAAAGATGCTGATTTGATTGTCCAGAACCTTGTTTTTGCTATTTGTGGTTTGCATTCTGTCATTGGAAAAGTTGAGAATGCTAATTCATGTCCGTTCTGGTCTACCCTTGAACAACCCGAGCAAAGGCTTTTTCTCAAAGCATTCCAGTTGCTTTACTCAGGAAAAGGAAGAAGCATGCTTTTACCTCGTATGACTGGTGTATTTGACCAAAATGATGCTTGTCCCGAGGAGATCTGTCACCTTCTCGTCTCAAACTTGCTCAAGCAGATGGGGAAGGTTGCTCTTCAAACAGATACCATCCAGGTTCTCTCCAAGTGGTTTCAAGTTTATTAAACTATTTATTTCTACCTACCACCCTTCTGATTTCTATTAATCATATGTGCTGGGTTTCATGCAGATGACAGTAGTTTTCAATGTCTTCCGCAATATATCATCACAAATTGCTGTAGAAGATTGCGAACGATATGCTTTTGAAATTTTGTTGCCTCTATATAGAGTTCGTGAAGGGTTTTCTGGAAAATTGATCCCAGGTAAAATTTATTTCCACTGCCAACCTTTTCGTTCCCAGTTTCTTTTTATTGTCTTTGGCTGTGTTGTGCTTTAAACGTGATAAGAAAATATAGTGCGACAAACTAATGCAATTGCACAGCTCATTTTTCATCTCTCATGAATAGCTATAGATTTTATTATTCATTATTCATCAAATTCCTTTGAGAAAAGTTTCTCGTAGATTTTATCAGATTCATGAGGAATCGGATCTTTTTCTTTAGTGCTTTTGAAGCTCCTAATATCTGAGGGGGTTTATGTATTTGAATCCGTGAATTATTCTACTTGTAAATGGTCACAAGTTTTTCACAATAAAGAAAATATAGCCCCCATATTCTTAAAGACTGCTCAAGTTTGATTTTTACAAATACTGTTCTTTCATTTCAATCTGGTCTTGATTCATTATTAGCCTTTTTCTTGTGCAAGAAGTTGGGCTGAAATACACTTATTGATTTTCGGCAGTAGAACCGAAATATGATTACAGTTACGGTTCCTTTATCTCATCTATTATCTAATTTATGGCGATTCTGTTATCTTAGCTTGATCCATTGATTGATTCAACTTCATCTACATAATTGTTTATCGAGAAAAACTGACTATTATTTACCAATGAATTTCTTTCCTTGTTTTGTAGATTCAATGGTACAGTTGGCCCAAGAAGTTTGTGATAAAATACAGAACTGTTTGGGCATTCAGAAATTTGTACAGGTGTACAGCCAGATCAAGAAGAGTCTCAAGGCCAAACGGGACAAGAGGAAGCAAGAAGAGAAGCGCATGGCCGTCATCAATCCTATGCGAAATGCGAAAAGGAAATTACGAATTGCAGAAAAACAGCGTGCCAGCAAGAGAAGGAAGATAACGACGATGAGAATGTCAAGACGGATGTTGTAGATTAGATGTAGCAAATATATCTATTGTCATCACTAATACTAACAGGTATACACATCAGCTACTCGGTTGGGTTAAGATTTCAGGACGTCGAGGATCGGTGAGTCAGAAGGATCAAGATCATACAATTTGACTTCCCAGATGATAATCCAATGTCTTCCGGGCACTGTCGATGTATGAACTGCCAGCCACAAATATCGTCCCTGCTTTGTTTATACAGGAACTGGCATGAGGATTAACTATTGTTGAAGCTATCTGATGAATGGTAGTTTCAAGGTTCGAGAGGCACAATTTTCCAGCTGCGATCTTCGATAAATTAGGATTGTGGCTGTCATCTCAATTTTGGCTTGTGCTATAGGCATTTTTGTTCGTTTAGTGTATAATATATTTAATTTTATCTTAATATATTAGGAATATCAAGTTCTTTCTGTAGCTTTCTTGTGATCAAATGTCTCATATTTCTGTGATATTTACTTCAATATGAATAAGAAAGTCTAAATGGTAAGAAATTAAGAGAAGTAAGCTATAGAAGCTATTAGGGGCTAGGTAGATTTGTTTTTGAAAATTCAAGAGTTGAATACTAATATATTTGTTAACTTTTCGTCCATATATTGCTAAGCTAATAGAAATGTGATTTATAAACCAACACAAATAATTTTCCCGTTTCAATCTCATTATAGTCCTTAAACTTTCAAGTTTGTTTCATTTTGGTCCTCGTTTTTTAACAGGTGTATTTAAACTATCAAGTTTGTTTCATTTTTGTCCTTGACTTTTAAAGAGTGTATTTAAACTATCAAATTTGTTTCATTTTGGTTCCTAAACTTTTAAAATGTCTATTCTAGTCCTTGAACTCTTAAAAGTTACTTTGGTTTGCTATATTATTTTTCAATCTAATATCTACTTGTCAAATGCTCGTTTTGAACCTATGTGATTTAAAATTATGCTCATATTAACATGCTAGTACACAATGTTGATTTGTTAAAATCAAAATAAAAATAAGGACCAAATTAATTCTTTGTTAAAAGTTCAAGAATTAAAATAGGCATCTTAAAAGTCTAGGGACAAATGGAATAAATTTGAATGAACATTTTCAAAGTTTAAGTCTATTTGGTAACTTTTTGGTTTTTTGTTTTTAGAAATTGTGTTTGTTTTCTCATCAATTCTCTACAATAAGTTTCATCTTTCTAAAGAAGACATTTGAATTTTTAGCCAAATTTAAAAAACAAAAACAAGTTTTTGAAAACTGTTTTTTTTAGTTTTTAAAACTCGCTTGAAATTTAAAAACATAGGTAAAAAGTAGATAACAAAATAAAGAAATCCATAAGTGGTAATAATATTTATAGGTTTAATTTTCAAAGATTAAAAAGTAAATGATTATTAAACGAGGTGTTCAAGATCAAAATAGAACAAGTTTCAAAGTTGAGAGACTAAAATGAGATATTTGAGGTACATGTGAAACACTCCATATTCTTTTTTTTTTTTTTTTTTTTTAGTACAATAAGGGTTGGGAGGATTTGAACCAGAGACCTTGTGGTCATTAACACATTTGATATGCTAATTGAGCTATGCTCTTTTTGGCATATTATTCTTGCTCATTAGTATTATTATTATCATCTTGTGATAGTCGAGTTATTTATCAAAAAAAAATTGTTCTGGACTCTTGAAGATTAAAGTACGTAAAAGTATGATCTAAACTTTAAATACGATAGTAAATTAATATATATATATATATATATATATATATATATATATATATATTTGAAAAAAAGAATCAACTTAACAACTTGAATGAACAGATTCATCGACTTTTTTCAAATTTAATTTGCACTTGCACTCTTCTTTATCCGAAAAAAAAAACCAGAATCTACCATACGCAAAGCATGAATCTTTATCTAAATTCTCCTAATTCCTTTTAAAAAGAAGAGGAAAAAAACTGACCACAAACAAAAAGATAGAAGGTTGAGACATCTCTTTCAAATTCGAATCTAGAAAATGAAAATGAATGAGAGAAAAAAGCTTATTATAGTTGTAACAAAGATTGAGACCTACTACCCAAAAATTTGTTGGATATCCAAAATAAATGGTAATGTGAATTCTGTTTTTGTAAAAATTAAAAAAAATAATAATAATAAACTTAGCGAAATATATCAATTTTTACAAAAAAAAAAAATTTAAATTCATCAAATTAAACCTTAGACTTATTATAGTTTAATTAAATTACAAATTTAGTCTTTGAAGTTTGCGTTTATCTCAAGTTCAAATTCCACTATATTCACCCCAAATTTAACATAAAGAAAAATAAAGTAAAAATTTCTCAAAATTCACTAATTTTAACAAAAATAAAACTTTTTATAAAATTAAGTCTGATATCTGATTAATACACCAGATTTACAATTAAATAAGTCTTTTAAAATCTCCTTCATTACATATGTTTAATATTCATTCAATGCACATGACAATATTTTTATTAACTCAAATTAAAGTCTATTAAAGAATAAACATTGAAACACTAGATTAAGATTGTAACACTTATCTAGATTTTAACGTTAGATTGATACTCTTTTTTTTTTGGGAAAAATACCTTTTTGGTCTCTGAGTTTTCAACCATAGGTGTGTTTGGTCCCTGAGTTTTGGAAATAAACCTTTTTAGTCCCTGAGTTTAGAGAAAAATACTTTTTTGGTCCATGAGTTTTAGAAATAAACCTTTTTAGTCAATGAATTTTGAGAAATATGTTTAAAAGGTCCCTCGTATTATTTTTTTTTATATAAAATCAATATTCTTTATTAATTTTTAATATTATATCTCTCTTCCCTCTCTACCCATTCTCTCTCTCTCATCTCTCCTCCGTCTCTATCCCATTCTCTCTCCTCTCTCCTCCTTCCACCTTCCTATCCTCTTCTTTGTCTCTTCCCCTTCTCCCCACCATCTTCTTTACGAAGATTCATAGTGAAAAAAAAAAATTATCCTTTTTTAAGAAGATTGATTGATGTATTGAGAGAGAGAGGAGAGGAAGAAAAAGATAGTGGGAAGAAGGGGAAAGGATGAATAAAATGGAAGGAAGGTGGAAGGAAGAGAGAGGAGAGAGAATGGGGTAGAGAGGGAAGAGAGTTTTTTTTTAATTTAAAAAATCGTTAATATTAAAAATTAATAAAGAATATTAATTTTATATTAAAAAATTAAAAAAAAAAATACGAGGGACATTTTAAACCTATTTCTCAAAACTCAGGGACTAAAAAGGTATATTTTCAAAATTTAGAGACCAAAAAAGTATTGTTTTCTAAACTCAAAGACTAAAAATGTTCATTTTAAAAATTCAGGAACTAAATGCATCTATTGTTAAAAATCCAGGGACTAAAAAAATATTTTTTTCCTTTGTTTTTTCTTTCAAATTGCCCTTTAGAAAAATTTGACGACGACGATTAAGAAGGTCAAGCAAGAGTTGACCAGACGATTCCATATTTAAAAGCGTGTCCGTACGTCGTCAATAGCGTGTCCAAATTGCCTTCGAATGAACTGTAAAAAACAATATCATCAAAAGGCGCAACAAAGAAAAAAATATTCATCGGAAAAGCGCGGCAAGAACATTTGTAATCGGAGTTGTATTTCTATTTTTCCCCATTCGTCCTCTCGAATGCAAAACACAACCAAACAACTGATCCAACTCAAATATTTGGACCCATCATCAATGGCGGTTCTCGAATCGAGTCGTTTCTCAGAAATGGCGGTGGTGGGTTCGTAGCCTGGCAGCTTTTGGGCGAGCCAAGAGGTTGGGTACGTTGTTTTTGTTGATTTCTGATGTGGGTTTCTTGCGATTTCTTCTAGGGGTTTTGATTTTTGGTGATGGTTGTAGGAATTTGGATTTTATGTCTCTTGTCTCTGCGAAGAAGTTCGAGTAATCCCCATATTTCTGTTTAAGTTATGGGGATTTCGTCTGATAATGTTCGTGGGTTTCTTCTTGCTGTCTCTTCCAGCGTTTTTATTGGGTCTAGTACTATTATCAAGAAGAAAGGTCTCATCAAATCAGCGGCTGTTGGAACCAGAGCAGGTTTGGTTTGATCACCTTTCGATTTTTATTGCTTTGAACAAAATACTGAAAGGGTGAACCTCAAATAAGAAATGATTGAACATTGTAAAACATGTTCTGAATATTTGATTTGGAAGAAAACCACAATGGTTTGTCTTGGTAGTTAAATGACATGTAAATAATAAAATGGTAGCGTTAGAGAATAGTTTTGGTGTCCGTAAGCTGGCCTGGACATTCACAGATATCAAAAAAAGAAAAAAAAATGATTTGGAAGAAACCTTATCAGTTATATGATGTGTTCTTTTTTATTGTGTTTGCTTCAATGTATTCAGCATCTGGAGGCTTTTCGTACTTGTGTGAACCTTGGTGGTGGGCTGGGATGATAACCTGTAAGTTTTATGAGTTCTTCTATAGGTTATTAAATCATTAAATGGTTCTGTATATTCATTTTCCTTCAATATACCTTCTTGTGTTCTTATCATGATTTTCTATTTAAGCCAATTCTATTTTCATGGTCTACAGTTATTTGCAATGGAATTTGGACCTCATGATACTCTCCATCTTTCTCTCCCTTCAATAGCTATAGTTTGGGGCTTAGCTTTCCTCCCCCTATGTAATTTCCTATCATATATGAAATGTTTGATGTTTCCTATTTAAGGAAAAAGAGAAAAGAAGACAAAAAATCCATATTTTCTTATTTTTGGAGGAGAAATATTAAAACAATAGATTTTTTTTTTCAAGCAATGTGTTAACCACCTACCTAAGATTTAATGTCCTATGAATTACCTTGACAACCAAATGTAGAAAGGTGGTTGTCTTGTGAGAATAATTGAGATGTGTGCAAGCTAGGCTGGTCACTCACGGATATTTTTTAAAAAAGAAAAAGAAAAAAACAATAGACTTTGTTTTTTCTTTTGCTAGTTTGTACGGTAGATGCAGATTTTTTTTATTTTCTTTTATTTTTCATCAGTTAGGATAGTGAACCTCGCAAGATCATGTTGTATATTTGCTTTTATTTTCTTCGGTTAGAACTAGAAATCTCTCATGCATCTTTATGTTAGCATGATATTGTTCAGTCAAGTCTAAAGTCACTTCAATTTATTATTTAAGTCTACCTAGAAGAACTCTTATCTAAATATATTGTCCTAATTAATCTATAATATCTTACTTCTAGTTAATACAAGCACACCTTGAAGGCTTGAACATCAGCCTACTCGTATTCTTTCTATTAATTTCCTCTTCAATGAAGTTCTTTTCTCCTTTCCATGGTCTTTATAGTGATTGTTGGGGAGACTGCTAACTTTGTTGCTTATGCATATGCTCCGGCGATTCTTGTCACTCCCTTGGGAGCTTTGAGCATTATTTTCAGGTATGTAACACATTATGCTTGCAGACATTATATAACATTAACTAGGCGTAAATGCTTAAAGATGGATTTTGAAAATTCAATCTGCTAGCGAAAAATTGGTGTGCACTTTGCTGATTGTAGCTTGTGATGTTCCATAATTGATGAATAAATAAAACGTTTTCTTGCAGTGCAGTCCTAGCTCACTTTATGTTGAAGGAGAAGCTGCATATCTTTGGAGTTCTTGGTTGTATTCTCTGTGTTGTGGGTTCTACAACCATTGTTTTACATGCTCCAATGGAGAAAAAGATTGAATCTGTTAAGGAAGTGTGGCATCTTGCAACAGAGCCAGGTATTAAGAAGCACACACACTTTAGTTTGGCTAGCATGTTCGTGTCCGACACGTGTCTGACACTTGGACACTCTGATACTTGTTGGACATGTATCAGACACTTGTTAGCACAATACATATGTTTGACACTAGTTGTACAAAGTCAATATAGGTCCAACATTTGTTAGACACATATCGAACACTTGTTAAGTATACTAATTAGACATATAATAATAAATTTTGAGAGCGAAATACATCAAACTCATATTTTTAAGCATATAAATGCATAAACTTACGGACATTGAATTTTCTTTTGTAATAAAAATGGTGTCATTGTTGGGTCCGTGCCCGTGTCTTAGATTTTTAAAAAATGGCATGTCACAGTGTCCATGTCGTAACGCATCCGTATCTCGTATCCGTATCTATGCTTCTTAGGCTAGATATAATATACTGGAGTTTCCTAAAGTTGCATAGTTTTGAACTTCCAAGATTTGGATGCCAATTTATGCTTCATGCGCTTCTTTCAGGATTTCTGGTCTATTCATTCCTAGCAATAGTTGTAGTTGCAGTACTCATTTTTCGATATGCCCCACGCTATGGCCAGTCCCATATGATAATATATATTGGAATTTGCTCTCTCATGGGCTCGCTTACGGTTCGCTTCTTCAAAACTTGATAAAACTTCTTAATTTTACTTCATCTTTCCGGTCTATGATAGTTTTTGGATTTTTCTTCAGGTTATGAGCGTCAAGGCAGTAGCTATTGCTGTCAAGTTGACATTTGGAGGAATGAATCAATTCAAGTACTTCGAGACATGGTTCTTCACTGTGTTTGTGATAGTCTGTTGTATTTTGCAGGTGATCTACTTGAACAAGGTAATATTTTGTAGTACTTAGTTATATGAATATGTCTCAACTTTCATACCAGATATACTCAATAAACATAAGAACACACTAAGGCCCTTTTGATAACCATTTTGTTTTTGGTTTTCTGGTTTTGAAAATTATGCTTGTTTCCTCACAAATCTTTAGTTAGTTAATCACCTTTCTTAAAAACAGATTTGAATTCTAAGCCAAAACTGCAAAACAAAATCAAGTTTTTAAAAACTATTTTTTTTAGTTTTCAAATTTTGGCTTGGATTTTGAAAAACACTTTAAAAAGTAGGTAATAAAGCAAGGAAACTATAGGTGGAAGTAGTGTTTATAAGCTTAATTTTCAAGAACAGAAAACTAAAAACAAAATGGTTATGAAATGAGGGCCTAAGATATCTTCTTTTAAAAATGGCTTGAAACATTTTTAACATTTCATCCTATATGTTTAAAATGAGCACCTGACCGCTTTTTACAATCATTTGTAGATAGGTTAAATTACAAGTTTAATCCCTAAACTTTTATATTGTGTCTAATATGTCTTTGAAACTTTAAAAAGTGTCTAATAGGTTTATAAACTTTTATTTCTAAGTTTGTAGCCTACACCGTAGCTTAATGAAACTAGTTAAAATAGCGAAACTGGATTCGGGCACCCATAGTTGTTGGGTTAACTTGGAAAAATTAGAATTCAGGCATCACGGTTGACATTGAACTTGGCAGGGAAGGTAAAGGCTGAATTTATTAAATACACCAACCTCTAGGCATACTTTTCTTCAAATCACATGTGCCATGTGTCATGCCATTAACTGGGAAACACGGACACTCTATTTTTTAGTGGAGTGTTAGATGTCTAACACAAACACGCTTTAGTGTGCTGACATCTGTCCCAAAAAAAAGAGTGTCCGATTATTTAATTGTTTTTTTTGTAATTTTCCAACAAACTGCCAACACGTTAATGATACAATTAGGACCTGTTAAGGCAGGCTAGGGACACATTTAAAAAAGAGAAAAGAAAAGAAAAAGGACTCTAACTGGGTTAAAAAGCTCATTTAAAAAGAAACCTACACTAAATAGGTTAAAAAGAAAAGAGGACTAACACTTGTGGAGTTTGTATCTTTTGAGCATTAGTCTCTTTTCATTTATACAATGAAAAGTTTCGTTTCTTGTTCAAAAAAAAAATCTAAATTTTATTGGATAGTGGATATTGTTGGTTGGCTCTCACTTTTAGGGGCCATTTGGGGCGTGAGTTATAATAGTCTGTGGACTACTTTGCACTCCACACAGACTATTATAACTCAGACTAAATAACTCTACATTCTAAACATAGATTATATAACTCTACAGACTATTATAACCCACTCAGCGCTCCAAACAGTCTCTTAGTGAATTGTATTTTCTTTTAATGTGTATATTTTAGATCTTAAATTTGTTTTTTTATTGTATTAAATGTTTACAATTTGTCAAAACATGCACACACACAAACACATATTAAAAAATTAGCATACACTCAGCTTGTTGTGTATTACTTTGTTGTACAAATTAATGTGTTGTCGTGTTCATGTTATGTCATATCCGGTGTTTTTAAAGGCTCAAGGCGCAAGGCACAAAAAAAGGCGTGGGCTTTATTTTGTAAGGCGCACTATATATAAAAAGCCATAAATAAATAAATAAATAAATAAATATATATATATATATATATATACACATGTAGCAATGCCTTGAATTTGCGTTTAGAGGTTTTACAATTTTTTTAAAAAAATAATAACTAACCTAAACCTACAATTTGGACTTGAAACATTAAAAAAAATGAAGTTCAATAATCCCTGGAGGTGCGTGGAGCTCGTGCCTCAGGGGCTTCTTGGAAGGCATGCTCCTAGGCCGCGCCTTCTTACTAGCACCTCGCTTCTTTGAGGTGAGGCGCTTCACATGCGCCTAGGCGTGCGCCTGAGCGTGCCTTTTAAAACACTGGTCATATCTTTCTCATGTGTCCATGTTCATGCTTTTTATGCCGTGAATATAGTTTGACAATATTTCTTAAAATTTGATGTCTAAGAGAAAGTTTGATTTATAGTTTGATCACCATCTTCTCCAGGCTCTTGATGCTTTCAACTCTGCTGTTATATCTCCAGTTTACTATGTGACATTCACAACTTTTACCATCCTTGCCAGTATGATTATGTTTAAGGTGAGTAAATTCTGCTCCACGAGATCGAGTAAAAACACGATTCTAGAATTTTTATTTATTTTCTGTTTAGTCCTAACTTTAAAATTTTTTATTTTGGTTCTTTAATTTTGTCTGCTTCAAGTTTAAGTCCTTCGAAGCTTTCCAATTCTCTGAACTTCACATTTAGTCGTTGTCTTAGAAATTCTTATTCCAAATTAATTGAAAATGAGATATGAAACAATCTGTTAGACATAGGTCATACAAAGATTGGTCTGGTTTCAATGTAGTGTTTAATAGAAGTTGAGGACTGAAATTGAGGTTTCAAAGATTAAAAGGACCAAAATAGAAAAAGTAGTTGAGAGTTTGGGTACTAAAATAAAAATTATAAGGATGTAGATACTAAAACGAAAATTGGATAAAAATTCAAGGTCTAAAACCATACTGAAATCAACAAGAAAAGGAAAAGAAACAGCCTCATGTCTTACATGTGGAAAATTTACTTTGATTTATTTGGAAAGCAACTCTGGATGACCTATTTAAAGGACAAATTTCTGTCTTCAAGGATTAAGGCTGTGTTTTATAACTATTTGGTTTTTGGTTTTTGAAAATTAAGCTTATAAACACTACTTCCACCTATGAGTTTCTTTGTTTTATTATCTACTTTCAAAAAATGTTTTCAAATTTCAAGAGATGTATTAAAAATTTTATAAAAAATGGTAGTTTTTAAAACTTGTTTTTGTTTTTGGAATTTGACTAAGAATATAAATGTTTCTTTAGGAAAGGTGAAGATAATATTAAAGAAGTGGTGAGAAAACAAACCTAAATTTGAAAAACAGAAAACTAAAATGAAATTGTTATCAAATGTAGCCTAAATGTTGGCATTCATAGGAAATTTTTCTATAAAGTTTTATATCGTTGTCCTGATGGTAAGGGCTTGAGATGTTTGGAAGTGTCATTAGAAATCCTAGATTTAAGCCTCCCGTCGAATAGTTAACAATTTAGAACCCTTGTTATCTCTCGAAGTTAGCCTGGGAGTGGGTTGAAAAAGCCACTCTAGCCCACAAGCATAACGAAAGATGCAGACTCTCAAATCCCCATTTATCGATAGAAAGAAATATCGAATGTCGAAGTTTTTGAGTAAAGTTATGAATTGTGCATGTGACTAATATTCTCATTGTTTCTCTCTTTTGAGCAAAAACTCTCTCTCTTGTGCAGAACTGGGACTCTCAAAGTGCAGCACAAATTGCAACTGAAGTTTGTGGATTCATCACTATTCTTTCAGGCACATTCCTTCTCCACAAAACCAAGGATATGGGAAAAGGTCCTGCCACTGAACCCCCTCTGTTCCAAACCCAAAACCATCCTCATGAAAATCAAAATCAAAATCTAGATAGCAGTAGAAGACTATAGTTTAAAACAAAACTATGCCCATTTGGTGACAATTATTTAATGAGACCATCATCTCAATCATTGAATACAGAGTGAAATCATAATTTTTTTGTTCCTCTCTGCATTCAACAGTATAAAATCGTCAGTCACATTGCGCTAGTCTTCTCGAATAATTTTTCCTTTCAGAGAGAAGCTGAAAGCTAATTCATTCTTTTGTTGCATATAAATTAACTGATAGTGATATGTCATAACTGCAAAACGTTGATTAAAAAAATCCCTCATTTACTGTAAATATTCTTTGTGAACCCATCTACGTGTCCTTGCCCTTCAAATCACTCCCCTGTTTCCAACTTATGATGATGTCATATTCTAGTTCAGCTCAGTGTTTTTAGTTATGGAAATAATTTTTAGATTTCGGGTTTTAAATTTTCGTCGACAACATATTGATATTTTTAGATGTTCATGGATTCAACATCGATATGAGGGGTGAATCGATATTTTCATTATATCTTAAAACAATCAAAGAAATACAACAAAAATATCAATAACATATCACTAATGTGGGCCTAATATGAATAATAACAAATTTAAACGTATTTAAAAAAGGTAAAATGCTTATTTGTTAATTTAAATATTTTTATGAATTTTTTATATTATATATATTTTTTCCAAAAATATCTATTGACATCAATATTTTATCGATATTTTCATTGACATTTTCATAAAATTGAGACCTCGACAATTTTGTCAACGTTGACATTTAAAACCTTGGCTAGATTACAATTTAGAAGTTTATAACCCTTTTTTTTATTCTAGTGAGAAGGGTAATCAAACTAAGAAATAGATTTAGAAACTAACTTATCAATGAATTTTTGAGCAATTTCATCTTTTGTGTGATTTGAGAATCATGTTATTAACATCCTTAGCTCTTTAGAGTCATTTGGCTTGAGATTGTATCACCTAAAATTAAAAACTTAAGTTTACTTTAGTAGGTGGATTTGGTCATTCCAAATTCCAATCTCCATGTTAGAAATTTGTTTAAACTATAGACTCTATATATATAAACCCACAAAAAAAAAAAAAAATCTTTTTTAAGTTGTGTCAAAGTAAGCATAGTTCAACAGTAATTAACATGTATCATCGATCCAGAGATTAGATATTCGAATTTTTCCACCCTCAAATTGTTGTTGAACTCAAAAAAAAAAAAAATTAAAGACACACAAAGGGCTTTTAGAACTCATTTCTTTATATAATTTAACATAGATTAGTCTCCTAAATCTAAGGGAGGACATATTCAAACTTTTCCAAACATGTAGACATAGCATACAGATTTTGTATAAAAATTTGTTCTTAATTATTGTCAATAATATTTTGTAAATACCTTAATGAAAATATAACTGTGACGTGCCTTGGTGTTTACGTAGATGTACGTGTGGACAAATATTCATGTCACATCTTATGTGGTTAGGGACCGTAGGGTGTCAAGTTAAGAAATGAATGGATATTTCTATTAAATGATTAATAAAAAATTAATAACCAAGAATAAACTTTTTTTTTTTTAGATTCAAATTTTGGCTAAAAATAATAAAACATTTGAAAGTATATGACTCGTTTGGTAATGTTACCATTTATTGTTTCTTGTATCTGGTTTCTTATTTTCTCTTTTTTAATTAAAAAAATGCATTTATTGTTTTGTTTCATGTTCTTTATTTAATTGAAAAAAGCACATAATGTGTTTGGTAGCCATTTTTTATTTTTTGTTGTCTAAAAAGTTAAATAAAAAAGTAAAAGTTTTAAACGAATTTTGATGTTCTATTTATTTTCTAATATTTCTTTGCATTTTATAAGTCAAAAATGATAAAATAATGATTTTTGTATGTTTTGAAAAAAAAAATTGAAAATTGGAACAAGAAATGGTTATCAAATAAGGTCCCATTTGATAACTATTTAGTTTTTAATTTTTGGAAATTGTGTGTTTTTATCAATTCTCTACAAATGCATTCAACTTTCTTAAGAAAACATTTGAATTCTTAGCCAAATTTTAGAAACAAAACACAAGTTTTTGAAAACTACACCTCGTTTGATAACTATTTGGTTTTTGGTTTTTCAAAATTAAATTTGTTTTCTCATGATTTCTCTATAATAGTTTCCATCTTTTTTTAAGTAAACATTTGAATTCTTAGTCATATTCCAAAAACAAAAACAAGTTTTTAAAAACTACTTTTTTTTAGTTTTCAAAACTTGACTTGGTTTTTGGGTTTTTGAAAATATTAGTAGAAAGTAGATAACAAAACAAAAAAACTTATGAGTAGAAGTAGTATTTATAAACTTAATTTTCAAAAGCCAAGAATCAAATGGTTATCAAATGGGGGCCTACTTCTTTTAGTTTTTAAAACTTGGCTTGGTTGTTGAAAACATAGGTAAAAAGTAGATAACAAGACAAGGAAACCCATAAGTGGAAGTAGTATTTATAGACTTAATTTTCAAAAACCAAAAACCAAAAACCAAATGGTTATAGTTGAAGATTAAAGCTGAGATTTATTAAAAGCCCATCTTGTTGTTTCTAGGCCAGTGTTATTTCTTATAGCCCACTGTTTATCTTATTGTATTTGTCTGGCCCATTCTTCATATAAAACTATTAGGGCATCCTGTATCAAGGTCTTTAAATAGCTTCTCATTACAAGGCAAACAACTATTGGTTGCTTTAGAAATCAATACATACATTACACAATACAGTCTTTAAACTTGGTATTAGAGCTTTCATCCGGCCAACGCTTCAAGATGAATCCTGAAGAAACCATCTTGAAAATCTTAGCAGCAGAAAGTGTTGAAGAAACACCAAACAGCAAGACAACTGCTGTCACTCCTGCGCCTTTGGATCAAGCAACGCAGTCTCAGATTCAAGGAAGACTTGCTGCAAGTTTAACCACATCTCCAAACTTTGGAAATCCTCTGAGTACTGCTCTATCAGTAAAACTCAGCGAAAACAACTATACCCTGTGGAAGTCCATGGTGCAAACGGTCTTGAGAGGTCAGAGGCTCAACAGTTTCATCCTAGGAACCAAGGCTAGCCCACAAGAGTTACTTGCTGCAATCGTGAATGACACCAACAGCCTGACTCTAAATCCGACTTATGAAGAATGGGTGACAGTTGATCAAGCTCTTCTTGGATGGCTTTATTCTTCAATGGAGCCTAGCATAGCTTGCGATGTCCTGAATCTCAGCAACTCAAGAAATGTCTGGAAAGCATTAGAAGAAAGATATGGAGCTGCTAACAAAGCAAAAATAAGCCAGCTTAGAAGAAGTTTGCAAAACACTCGAAAGAATACATCAAAAATGGTGGATTACTTAGCTACTATGAAGCAAATTGCATATAATCTTAGACTAGCAGGAGACCCTATTTCTGAGAGCTCTCTCATCTCAAGTGTCATAACCGGTTTGGATGCTGAATTTTTATCGGTCACTTGTCAGCTAAATGGTAAGAATGACCTAACATGGCAAGAAACTCATGCCACGCTTCTAGCGTTTGAAAACCAGCTGCTAGACCTGAATATCATCTCACATAATCCAGAAATAGCAAATGCTACAGCCAACCTAGCCCATGGAAAACAGTTTGGAAATACAAACTACAACAACACAGTGAGCTATAACTAGAGAAATCAAAATACCACTAAAAATAGAGTGCAAAACAGAGGTGGAAATGGCTTCAGAAGTATATACAGAGGCAGAGGAAGACAAGGAAATCAAAGGCCAACTTGCCAAGTCTGTGGCAAATGTGGTCATTCGGCCGCAATCTATCACTATAGGTTTGATAAGCAATTTATGGGATCACAATTGAACAGAAACAAAGGTCAAACGGTCTTTATAGCAACCCTAGAAATTGTTGCAGATCCTAGCTGGTATGCTGACAGTGGGGCTAGCAGCCATGTGACCTATGACCAGAACAATCTATCTCAGAAAACTGAGTATAGTGGTAAGGAAACTCTATATGTTGGTGATGGTACACAACTGAAAATTCCTCATGTTGGTATTGTCTCTCTACCCTCTTTACCTCATCATCAGCTCAAACTGAAGGATGTTTTACATGTTCCTAATATTGCTAAGAATCTACTAAGTGTTTCGAAACTAACATGTGATAACAATGTCTATGTTGAATTTCACTCTTTTGTTTGTTTTGTGAAGGACAAGCTCACGGGCAAGGTTTTACACCAAGGGAGACTTAAAGATGGATTATATCAATTGCAAGAAGATCATGACTCTTTTTCCTTTCCAAAAGGTGTCTTACCAGTTCGTCCTAGTGTCAGTAGTCCCTCACGTTCGAAAGCTTTTGTTGTTTCTTTTGATTCTATGAAAGAAGTGTGGCATAGGAGGTTAGGCCACCCATCATCCAAAGTCCTTAGCCAAATTGTCAAAAGTTGTAATCCGAAATTGAAAATCAATGAAAATTTTGGCTTTTGTCAAGCATGTGAGTTTGGCAAATCGCATTTTCTACCCTTTCAAACTTCTACCTCTCATGCTAAACATGTTCTTGATCTCATTCATACAGACCTATGCGGACCATTTCCAACTTCCTCAAACAACGGTTATCTTTATTATATTCACTTTATTGATGATTATAGTAGATATACTTGGATTTATCCTTTAAAGAATAAGTTTGATTCATTGAATGCTTTCCAAGAGTTTAAGGCACTTGTTGAAAACCAGTTTCAAACTACAATCAAAACTCTACAATCCGATTGGGGTGGTGAGTACAAACCCTTCAATGAATTTGTTCACCAACATGGCATTGTTTTTAAGCATTCATGCCCTCATACTTCTGCCTAAAATGGGAGAGCCGAGAGAAAACATCGCCATATCTTTGAAACCGGTCTAACCCTCCTTGCTCAAGCCTCTATGCCTCTAAAGTTTTGGTGGGAATCCTTTCAAGCCTATGTCTATCTTATTAACAGGTTGCCTACTCCTGTTTTAAATGGAATGTCACCCTTTGAAATTCTACATGAGTTTCCACCCAACTATTCCTTTCTCAAAACCTTTGGGTGTGCTTGCTATCCTTGCTTACGGCCTTATTGAAGGGAATAATCAAATTAAACCCACAGCGGAAGCATAGGAATCGTCTTTGATTTATTTAGAATTAAACTAAAATAAAAAGGTTAAGCAATAAATACCTTCAAAATATGGAGAATATTCTGGCGGGTCTTTATCTCCTCCACAAAGTCTTCCTGGCTATGACTCTAACAAAAGATCAAGGCTTGTGGGAGCCTCTTGAAAGAAAATCCTCAAGGGATTAAAGAGGAAGAGGTTTAGAGAGAATTCTCTAATTCTCTCTATTGAGGAGATGTCTGTTGTATAGAATGGCTCAACCCAAGGGTCCTATTTATAGTGACCAAGGGAAAATCTTTGCCATAATTAAAATATTATATTTTAATATCTAATATATTAAAATATATCTTGTATTTATTTGAATCTCATTCAAATCTCCTACGATATTTATTTATTTGAATCTTATTCAAATTCTATAAATATCTTTTATTTAATATATCAAATATACATTAATTATTTTAATATTTAATGTATCAAATACAATAAATATATTTTTCTCTTTTATATTTAATATATCTAATATATTAAATATTAATTTGAACACTTCAAATTAAATATTAAATTTGAACATTTCAACTTTTAATATTTAATGTTTCAAATACAATAAATATATTTTCCTCTTTTATATTAAATATTAATTTGAACACTTCAAATTAATATTAATTTGAACATTTCAAAATTTTCTTTCAACTAAATTGATCTTTTAGTGTCACTATGAGCTAGCAAGGGGACCTTATGGACCTACAGATTATAAGCTCCAATGATACAAAATTAATTAATCAAACTCTTTAATTAATCAATTTTCATTCATTAACTCTAGGGTCACTCCACTATAGACCTAAAGTTGCACTCTTATGCACTGTAGGACAAGTTGTGTCCATTGATATAATCACTACATGCAAATCGATCCTTCACGAGTTGTTCGTAATTACAGCTGGGTCAAAAGTCCGTTTTACCCCTACAATTACATCTTGCACCTTAAGTACCACTGATCCTCTAATGAACAATATGTTTATAATCTAATTATACACTAAGTCCCTCTCGGGCCAATGAGAGGGTGGGGCCCCATTGTTCAAGTCCCGAAATCAGCATTTAAGGGAACTACTCATCTACTTACCCTATATGGGAATGAGTGAATTCCATCTTGTGAGATTATGTTCCCAGCTCCCTATTTGGTCAAGTCCCCAAAATGGTAGGCATATTGAATTGGCTACAAAAGCCACTCTCACCCATGCAAATCAAAGGACAAGCCCTCACAGGCAGGAGTTCATAACTCACTCAAGATTAAGATCGAGTCGCATATGATCATCCTGATGAAATATTAATCTTCTCAATTAACGGATTTATAAAGAGAGATTAAATATTTCGCGGTCCAGTCTTATACAAACTTATTGTATAAGATACCCCCACTCACATGTCTCCACATGAATGATTTGGATCAAATCATTTGTAACTATTACAAAGTAGGTCGTATCAATAGTGTTACCAAGATAAGGCACCCAACCTTATCCATATACTATGACCCTTTAGGTTATTTCTTGAACATGATCCTCTCGTATGTCAACCACATACTGTTCAAGATTACACTAATAACCTTGGATTTTTCATATAATGGATAATATTATATTGCAAATAAAATAATCAAAATTATTATTTATTATTAAATAAATTATTAATTACGAAGCTTTAGGGCATAAATCCCAACACTTATCAGCAACACAAATTCCACTTCCATACTACCAAGTGTGCTTTTGTGGGATATAGTGACCAACACAAATGATACAAGTGCCTTAGCTCTACCGGAAGAATGTATATTTCACGACATGTTAAGTTCAATGAATTAGACTTTCCTTTTCAAGATACATTCATGTCATCCTCGAAACATCCTCCTTCCTCCACCGAGACCATCATGTCATGGCTACCCACTCCTCCTCCGTTTCATTCTCCCCTCACCCAATCCAATTGGCATAATCCATCTTCAGATATCTTTCTACCCTTAGCCCGTGAGGCTCATGTGGAAAACCCAAAAGGTTTACTGGTCGTTCACGCTCCCACTCTCCTGCTCTCCCTATTCAGCACACTGCTAGTATGGAGAGGGGGAGTTCTGCACCTACAATCAATGTTCCTACCCAAAGGTCTCTAGAAAATGAACTCAATGATGTTATCATAGAACAAACCAGTGAGATTGAAGAATCAGTGACCTAGGGCATCACAAATCAGCATCCTATGGTGACTAGAGGTAAAGGTAGAATTTTTAAACCGAAACAGTGGGTGTTCTCGGCCAATGCACAAGGTAACAGTCATGACAGAGAGTTGAACTTCAGGGAACCAATATATGTTGAGGAAGCCTTACTAAGCAGTGAATGGAAAACAACAATGGTTGAGGAGTACACAGCACTCCAAAACAACAGAACTTGGAATCTAGTGCCACCAAATTCAAATCAGAATGTAGTTGAGAACAAATGGGTTTTCAAGTTGAAGGAAAATCCTGATGGCTCAGTTCAAAGACATAAAGCTAGGTTGGTTGCAAAAGGTTTTCATCAAACACCGGGTATTGACTTTAAGGAAACCTTTAGTCTAGTTGTTAAGGCTCCTACAATCAGAATCATCCTAACCTTAGCGGTCACATACGGTTGGGACATAAGACAACTCGACATCAATAGTGCTTTCCTGAATGGAGAACTACAAAATGATGTTTTTATGTCTCAGCCCGAAGGCTTTACAGACCCTTCAAAACCTAAACCATTTATGTAAACTGGAAAAGGCTCTCTATGGACTAAGACAAGCTCCAAGAGCTTGGTATGACAAGCTTAAAGGAACATTGAACAAATGGGGCTTTGAAAACTCTAAGTTGGACAACTCTATTTTCTTTTTCAACGGAGGAGAGAAAAGCATTAGGCTTTAATCTACGTTGATGACATATTAGTCACAGGGAATGACAAGGAAATGTTAAGTAAATTCACCAAAGAACTAAATAAAAAATTCGCCCTTAAAGACATGGGAAAGCTCCACTATTTCCTCGGAATAGAGGTCACCTATTTAGGGCAAACATTACATTTGAACCAAGGTAATTATGTCGAAAGTCTACTAAAAAAATTCCGATTCGAAAACATTAAACCTTGTTCAACACCAATGGCAGCAGGGAAGAAGATAAGTGCAAAAGATGGACAGCCTCTACAAGACCCTACAGAATACAGAAGTATCATAGGAGACTTACAATACCTGTGTAATACCAGACCAGACTTAGCTTTTGCTGTGAATCTCTTAAGTCAATTCTTGTCAGCTCCTACGACAACTCACCTTCAACCTCTGAAAAGAGTACTCCGGTATGTGAAGGGAACCAAAGAACTGGGAATTAACATTCAACCAGTAAGTCACACGGAAATCATAGCCTTTTCGAATGCCGACTGGGCATGCAATACAGATGATTGAAAATCAGTTGGAGGAATATGCACATACCTTGGTGAAGATCTTATATCATGATCATCGAAAAAACAAACAGTGGTTGCTAGATCTAATGCCGAATCTGAGTATCGTTCGCTTGCCCAAGCTGCGTCTGAAGTCACCTGGCTTAACTCCCTTCTCAGTGAGATCAAAATTCCTCAAAACTCCAAGCCCATCATCTGGTGCGATAGTCTAAGCACAACAGCCATAACATCAAACCCAGTTTACCATGCAAGGACAAACCATATCGAGATTGACATACACTTTGTTAGAGAGAAGATTTGCAAGGGAGAATTGGAGATAAGATACGTACCTACTGGAGACCAAATCACAAACATTTTCATGAAGGCTTTGGGACACTCTCGGCTTCAAGTGATGATTGACAAACTTGGGCTTACAAGAAGACCACAAGTTTGAGGGGAAGAGTTGAAGATTAAAGCTGAGATTTATTAAAAGCCCATCTTGTTGTTTCTAGGCCCATGTTATTTCTTATAGCCCACTGTTTATCTTATTGTATTTGTCTGGCCCATTCTTTATATATAACTATTAGGGCATCCTGTATCAAGGTCTTTAAATAGCTTCTCATTACAAGGCAAACAACTATTGGCTGCTTTAGAAATCAATACATACATTACACAATACAGTCTTTAAACTGTTATCAAATGAGACATTAATTTTGCAGTTTCCAAAAATTATGAACAACTACCAACATATGTCTAAAAAAAACAAGTAACAAAATCATTATCAAACAATCTCTTAGAAACTCAAATGGAATAAGTGTAAAAGTTCAGGAACAAAAATAAAATTAAAATCTATAAAAATGATAATTAAAATATATTTTTTTCTGAACAGATAATGAATAGATTGAAAAAGCTACGACAAAGTTGATTTAGTTATCATTCTAAAATTTCTTACATCTAAAATTAAAGTTGATTCAATTATCTACCTTTTTTGTATTTATTCACCATAACAATATTTTTTACATTTTTTTTTTAAGTCAATATTTTTTACATTAGAGACTTAATAATCACTTTTTTTTTTACAAAAAAGACTAAATCATTATAGATATAAGCATTAAAATCAAAATGTTACCATATATAGCCAAAAATACATAGACTAAAAACGTGCTTTAACCATTGTTTCTCCCATTGATAAAAACTACAATTCAACTTATATTAATTTTAAATTTAATAAACATTTATTTAGTATAGAATTAATAAGTAATAAATCAATATAGGTTAAATTATAAGTATTGTTTACGAACTTTTACAAGTATGTCATTTTACAGGTTTCTATACTTTAAGAAGTTTCTTCTAAAACTCTAAGCTTTCAATGACCTGTCTAATAGCTAAAAAACCATTTGAACCCATAAATATTCAATTATGTATTTAATATATCATTGACTTCTTAAATTTGTGTCTAATAAACTATTATTTATGACATATTTCTAAAATTTCAGAATCTATTAAATATAAATTGAAAAATTGATAATTTATTAGACTATTTTAAAATTTAAGGACCTATATAACACAACATTCAAAGTTCAAGACCAAAGTTATAAGCTAACTTTAGCATAACTGATTAAGATATATAGTTTCAACGGAGAGATTAGAGAATCTAATCCTTTCACTAAAAAAAGATAATAAAAGTTTATTAATTAAAAAGACCAAAATGAATTTTCCATGAGTTTCCGACCAAGGATAAAATAAATAAATGCTTGTGGATTATTAGTGTTTCATGTCCCTATATTTCCTCAGGCTTATGTCTTCGCGCTGCCACTTTTACGATTTACTGCGCTCCAAAAGAAAATCCTTTTTCCGCTGATAAATTCTCTGACGCCCCCTTCTTCTTCATCAGCTCTACTTCCTCGGACCTCACTTTTTCCCTTTTTTTTTCCCCTTCAAAATTTCCTTTCAATTTCTCTCCAAAGTCGCCTTCTGTTTCCAATTCGTCAGGTAAGTACAAATCTCTGCTTCCATCCTTCAATTTGGTGGCTTTTCGATGCGGGTTTTGTTCGATTTTGGTTTTTGGCTTGGGGTTTTGATGGATCGTTGCTTTTCTTTGATGCGAATCTTCTGGGTTTGAATTTTGATTGAAATTAGCTCTGGGGTTTTGTTTTTCTTTTATTGAGAGATAAATTGGGAGATAATTGGGTCTGATGATTCCCCCGAAGCGAAAGAAATGGACTGAAGCTGAGGAGAGGACTTTGATTGATAAGTATGGAGAAATGGTCTCTGATGGAACCCTAGCTAAGATGAAAACCCGTGAGAAAAAGTTTAGGCCAATTGCTAGTTATGTGAATTCTGTGCACCATGTTCAAGATCCTGTGGCGTATCCATGGCAGTGGACTTGGAAGGATGTTTCTACTAAGGTCCAGAACATGAGGCACCAATATCTGCTTGTGAAGCAGAAGATTAAGAAGCCTGAATCGGGAGTCGAAAACTCAGGTGGGGACTCGAAGGCAGAGTATGATTGGATGGAGGGTCTTACCTATTGGTCGAACTTCTTGAGATATAAGGATGTTTTTGGGGATGTAGCAGCTGCGAATAGCAATTATAATGATTTGACAGTCGTTTCAAGTAGTGATCGGGGGAATGTAGACCAGTTTTTGGAGGTGAGTAGAGAGATGGATATGTTGGATTTTGCTCATATGGGGCATTCTGGGGCAGGGAACTTCACGGCTGGAATTGATGGTGTTGACAATGGGGTGATGAGTTTGGGGTTTGAGTTCGATGGGGAGGAAGCGGAAGAAAACTTTAATGATAATGATCACTTGAAGGAGGATGGAGAGAACAGTTTTTTATGTGAAGAAGTTGATCCCAAGAAGAACAACTTGAAGAAGAAGAGAAAGGTGATGAAGAGATTGGAGAAGAAAGCATGGGGATTTCTCGTGAACCAGCTAGGGCGGTTGAAGGATATGGAGGCTCAGTTTGAGAAACGCGAGGTGGAAAGAGAGCAGGAGCGTCGGAGGTTGGAGTGTTTAAGATTCGAAATGGAGAAAAAATGGGAACAGAAATGGGATGACAGGGAAATGCAAAGAACGGAGAGGGAGAAAGCCCGAGATAAGTTGAGGAAGCAGAGAATTCAAGAATGGGAGGCTATGGAGAAGGAGAGACTGGAAATGGAAAGAAGAAGAGAGGAGAAGTTGAATCATGAGAGAGAATGGGAGGAGAGAATGAGCAAGAGAAGGTTAGAATGGAAGAATAGGATCGACGATATGTTGAACCAGCACCGGGCTGAAATGAATCAAATTCAGACTCGCATTCTCCATGAGCAGCAAAACCTTACCGGTCAATTGCTAGGTATTATCTCTCAATGGACTGCTCATCCTTCTGCACTCTCTGATCACACTAGTGCTAGTAACCATTATCTTTCACAAATGATGCAAAATTTACATCATGTGAACGGAATTGTTCATGATGGCACGAGAGTTGAGACAGACAACCAAGACGATCAATTTATTGTCGACGGTTGACATCTCATCTTATGAGCTTGATCAGAATACTATGTGGGAGCTGCAAGAATATTTGCAGCAATGGGTTAGTCTGTAAAGGTCTGAGAATAGTTGTATGAATTCAATTTTTACTGTCTGGCACTTGGTCCATCTGGTGCTAATCTGTTTAGCTTGAATTATGACAATAAGAAATATAAAATTCCTCTCATCTTTTATTGTTACCTTATCCTTCTATGCTGCAGATTCTATTTTCCTTGTTTTCTTCTTTAATAATGCTGCTGCCCTTGAGATCTACATCCAAGCAAACTGCTGATTTTTTTCTTGGTCAATAAAATTACACCAACGTTTACTTAGCTTTATAATATCACCTTGCATTTTTCAATATAATTGCATCTCTCCTCTGTTATATACAAGAAACAAGCAAGCTAATGAGTCGGTTTTGCTTTAGTTCATGAATTTTCTTCCCAGCATTCGGGAGGCTCGGAGAGGGACGAGATTACCTCGATAGAGGTAGGAACACTTCTTTTTTCTCTTTTTGTTGTAGGACGAGAATGGTTTGTCGTTGCGACGATTGAATGTCTTTGTGACAGAATGCTTTTGTAAATTTTTCTGCAAATTGCATTGGCGTGCACGGGAACAATGTGTAGATAAGAATAGTGATTTGTTGCAGTTAGTTGATCATTGAACATAAATTCAAATTTATAGCTGTGGGACCTGGTGATACAGGGTGTTGAATCATTTATCAAGCTACTTGTTCATTTAGATTAGATTAGAACAGAAACACATTTTCAATTACAAGCAGACACTTTGCTCTTCTACTTCAAGAAATGGTATTTCAAGTTCTGAAAGCATATAAGCTAAGCCAGAAGTGAATTTTTGTTATAGATTTTCTATTATTTTGATAAGGTATAGATATCTATTTTATTTTTTTTAGCATAATATAGATTTTTATTCTCTATCCTGTCAAATATAAATTTGCAAAAAATGCATTATCATATTTAGAATATATACGGGGAGAATGAGTTTGAACCTACCATCCATACAAAGACATTGATATCTTATCAGATATCACTTGAATTAGACTCGAGTTGACACGTTTTTTATATCAATTTTCATATTATCATATTGGATAATGATGAAATTTTAGATATACATTGAAGATGGTAGGTTGAGGTGCATGCAAGCTAGCGTGAACACTCACAAATTATTATTATTATTTTTTTAAGATTGATGGATGATGGAAAATTTAAAGTGGTACCACTGCTTATATTTATTGAATGCCTAATATTGATGGATAGGGATTTTTCTTTTTCGTTTTTATTTCGAGAATTAGTCTACATATCTGCCATTGACTTATCTTGGTTCCTATCCACGGAAGTGTATACTTAAATAAGTTTTAGGTTAAAATACCATTTTGGTCTCTATATTTTGAGTTTCATTGTATTTTAGTTCATGTACTTTTAAATGTCCAATTTTAGTCCATGTACTTTCAATAAAGCTTAAAATTGGTCTCGATTATTAGTTTATTATTAACTTTTCTAAAAAAAATTAGTCTCTATTAGTCTTCCTTCTATAAATTTTGGAAATATGTTCACATTACGTCTTTTCTTGAATGAAAATTATTGTTATTATTTAACCAATTTTGAAAAAAAATTAACTTCAAACTAATGGTAGGGATCAGTTTTAAGTATTATTGAAAGTACAGGGACTAAAATTGAACATTTGAAAGTACATGGACTAAAATGGAATAAAACTCAATGTACAAGAACCAAAATGGTACTTTAACCTTATTTTTATTTTATTAATAATATGTGATTATTAAAATTTTATAAGTGATATGATATTAGAAGTTTGCACATGTTACTGAAGTGAGCATAGCTCAATGGTAATTGACATGCACTCCTTTCTTTAAAGTTGAAAATTTGAATCCCTATTTTTCCATATTTGTTGTAAAAAAAAGAAGAAGAAATTTGACCATGTTTTTTTAAGTTGAAATTATTTAATTTATCCCATAATGCTAAATTATATTCTGATTAAAAAATGATTAGTTAGTCAAAATTAAAAGGGTTCCCTTTGTAACAAGAAAAAAGTATTGTGAAGAAACAAAATGGTCATCATCATCTTTTATGAGTGTTTTAAATGACGTAGAATAAGATAATTGAAGTCCATTAGTAATTGATTTCTCAACTTACAAAATTCAATTGGGGCAAGTATTTAATGAGGATTTAAACTTTTTTCTTTTGGCACATCAATAAATGTGCCAACTTAATCACGGACCATCATCAAATTAACTACCACATATTTTTTCGCTAGTCAATTAACACTCGAGGAATCATTTAAAACCAATTTTAAACTTGAGGATTAAAATGTCACTTTTGAAACCTACCAAATAGACACTAAATTTGCATCTTGCTTCAAGGACCAAAATACAATTTGCATATAAATAATATATATTTTAACTTATTTAAAAAGTATAAAATGTTTATTTATTAATTTAAATATAATTTTTTTTGTATTTCAAATATATATATATATATATTTAAATTTTTTACTTTTAAATTTTTTTTCAGAAATATTCGACATTTTAAAACTTGGTTCAAACTCGGAGGGTGTAAGATGCGAAGCAGATGGTTGAGCATCAGAACAGCGCCGTCTACCGTCAATCGGCATCTACGCCGCCGGCTGCAGTTTTCATTTCTCGAGTTCTGTTTCTTCTAACGAAAGTTCAGATACTTCTTTCATTGATTTTTCTGTTCTCTTGCCTTTCGAAATCTGTAGTATAGTGTGAAATTTGGTTTTTGAGGATGAATCGGATTTGCAAGCGCTTGCTTCTGGTTCGAAATCAATTTCCTTCATCATTCCGCAGCATCAATGGCCGTTTCTCGTCTGTAAGTTCTTCGATTCCACCAGCTCTATATTCCCCTCCCAAGTTCTCGTTCTGGATTCCTGCCTTTTCGGGTTCGATTTCGTTTTTGGTCCGTTTTAATTCAAAATTTGTTCGATCAGGATCTTACTGTCTTAATGAAGTTAAAAGGGAAGAAATTCAGAAAGTTATGCAGATAAGTTACACAAAGCTATTGTGGATAATTCTTACGCACATAATGACATGGAGAATGCCTTTGACCAAGTGGGCGCCTATTTTAGTACCGATTTAGTTGCAGAGATTCTTCATAGACTTCGTTTTGATGAGAAATTAGCGTTTAGATTCTTTACATGGGCTGCGCGTCAAGAGAACTATTCCCATGAGCCTCGGGTTTATAATGACTTGATTGATATACTCTCTAGCACTAGGTACAAGGTCAAGAAGTTTCGAATTGTTTGTGACCTTCTTGATTACATGAAGAGAAATGACAAGAATACTGTTCCTGTTGAGGTTCTATTTGGGATTTTGAAGAACTACACAGAGAAGCATTTGACTCATTTGCAAAAGTTTGAGAAGAAGAAGAAGATAAGAGTGAAGACACAGTCGGAAATCAATGCCTTTAATTTGTTATTGGACACTTTGTGTAAATGTAGTCTGGTTAAGGATTCTGAAGCTTTGTTTAAGAAGGTGAAGAAGAAACTGAAGCCAGATGCGAATACATATGGTATATTGTTTTTTGGTTGGTGTAGAGTTAGGAACCCAGGAAGAGGGATGAGGGTATTGGAAGAGATGATAGCGCTTGGATTCGATCCTGATAATTTTACTTATAACACTGCTATTGCTTCCTTCTGCAAAGCGGGGATGTTGACAGAAGCATGTGAACTCTTTGAGTTCATGAGAACAAAAGGTTCTACCTTGTCTTCACCCACAGCAAAGACTTATGCAATCATGATTGTGGCTCTTGTTAATAATGGTAGAATGGAAGAATGCTTCAAGTTTCTGGAATACATGATAAGAAGCGGTTGCCTTCCCGATGTTTCTACATACAAGGAACTGATTGAAGGGATGTGTTTGGCTGGAAAGGTTCAGGAAGTTACATGTTTTTGGAAGAGATGGGAAAGAGAGGTTACCCTCCTGATATAGTTACTTATAATTGTTTCCTCAAGGTTCTCTGTGATAATAAAATGAGTGATGATGCACTCAAGCATTGCGATAGAATGATTGAAGTTGGTTGCTTGCCCAACGTACAGACTTATAACATGTTGATTTCTATGTTTTTTGAGATGGGTGATCATGATGGAGCTTTCCAGATTTGGCTTGAAATGGATAAAAATGGTTGTGCACGGGATGTTGATACATATTGTATAATGATTGAAGGGCTTTTTGATTGCGACAAAGTTGGAGATGCATGTTTCCTTTTACAGGAAGTGGTAAACAAGGGAATGAAGCTCCCTTATCGGAAGTTTGACTCATTTTTGATGCAGCTCTCTGTAAATGGTAATCTCCAAGCAATCCATCGGCTGTCTGAACACATGAGAAAGTCTTACAACCCTGCCATGGCCAGACGTTTTTCTCTGAACCAAAAGCGGATGAGCATGAGTTTGAGAGGAAAATAACAAGACTTGGTTGGATGTAGGCTTCCAAATTGTTTCTCACATTATGTGTTGTGTATTATTTCATTGAGCCAATTTTGATGCATTACTTATCAAGCATGCTAGTTTGAGAAGCTTTCAAGCTTCTTGCCTTTTTGAAGTGTTCTGGTGTCCCACAACTACAACTTCAATTAAACATTTCTGGACCATGTCCTCTAAATGCAAGGTATATATGAAAGTTCTTGCCGCTAATAAGTTATAGGTTGATATATCTTAAACGAGTTTCCAAATTTACACTCAGAGAATCTAACTCTCTTATTAGTTATTATGGTTAGGTGGTAAAACTGCAAGGGAGCTCGGTAAAGCATGCACAAAATACCTTAAGTAGAGATCAAAATTGGAGGGCAGAATGGAATTAACATGTAAGCAACAGAGCCTTCTCCAAAACATATCTTGTCCCACCCAGCTCCTCGGCCTTCTTTGAAGCGTTGTGACTCCCATCCCATCAAGTCAGGAAACCAACACTGAAACTAGCCTAGCCCTGGTAAGGCAGGAGAAAGCAATGAGTTTAAGCAGGCGAATTGTGAAGAAATATCTTCATTCTTATGTTTTGATTTTGCCTGGAAGATGTTCTTATGCTGTTACAAGGATTTCAGTTCATTACCCCTAGAGGCTGTCCTTGAATAATTTCTCACATTGTTAAGAAATTTTATTTATGACATCCTCTTCATGGTCTATTTATTGGAAATGTACATATGTGGTGCTTTTTAGTATGTTAATGGAAGACTAAATGCAAGCCCCTACAGCCCAGGGAAGGCATTGTTCTCTTTTAATATTTTTTCTTCATTTTGATCACTGTTAATCTCATTCAAGTAGAGTTTTAGGTAAACTCTGACTATATGTCATCGAGACCTTTAGTTCAGATTCAAGCTGAAGGTGACATGTGTCCGATTTAAAGGGTGAAATCTGATTGTCTATCAAAATACCACCCATCATATCTTGCCAAACAAGACTAATACAATAACCACAACACTTTTTTTTATTTTAAAAAAAGCCAAGACAGATGTAGTTTCCAACTTCCATATATACATATCAGGTGGCTTAGAAGATTTATGGGATGCCGACAACAGTTACCCATAAGCACCTTTATATACAAGTTACAACTACCCATTGTACACTTCTGCTTTAGGACCAAGCTGCTGAAATTATCAGTGGCAGTTAATGGTTGCCTTGTACGTGGGATTTCTTTTCTTCATTTCTCTTGGTATGTTAATTTAAAGGTCTGATCTTCATCATAGTAACCATGATGATGTGTCTTATTTCAGGATATTTGAACTCGAAAAGTTTCTCGGCAGTTGCTTGAGAGAGACAATCATCATTCGCAGGGACCGTTGAGGGAAGAGCAAAAAGCACTTCATTGCCATCTTCCTCAAGCTGAAGGCCAAAGACTTGGCCAAAAACCTGAACAACAATAAATCAAGTTGCAATTAGGATCTGTGCGAGGTAATATACAAAGTTGTCAAGAAAAGTAGCTTATTTGCTGTGAACGTATAAGCATTCTTTTGGATGTAATCTAATTAAATCCTCTGGCATTGAACAGAAATGCCAACAACAGTGGTTTTTTAGCAGCACACTAGTTTTATTTCCCCATACTGTCTAGTTTGCAGGAAGCTTGTGGTTACAAGGTGGAGGCTAATTGTGTGATCTGTATTGTGATTTTACTTGTTGAAAATTTTTAGATAAGTTAATTCTGCTTACCACTTTCATCTTTGAAATAACTGTGTCATTAATGGCAGGGGACTGTGTGACCAAGTTCACTACAAAGAGACCTTGCTCAGATAGGGCATCTTTTGCAGTCTGAAGAAATAACTCTTCCAAAAAACCAGCAGCAGGACAGATCATTCCAGAGCTACACAAGGAGCAAACTTTTTTAAGGTACACGAGATATGTCGAACAACTCGAACTATAATAATCCCAAGTTCAAAATTGTACTAAACTCAGTTAACATTCACCTTGTATCGAAAGAGTCGACATCGATGATAAGTATGTCAATCTTCTTGGTTTCAAATCCATTGATTGCAGATGCTGAATCAATTGGTGAACTTGTGACTTCTTTCAGAAACTGGACTCCATCAGCAATATGCACCTGGAATGCCAAGAAGGATCCAAAAGGGGTAATTATCTTCTTTTCAAGTTTATATTCGGATCAAATGCAATGATGGTTTTTATCTATCATACATCTTATGCTAAGGCCTAAAGGATTGCTTGGTAAAGTATGAAAAGCCTTAAAACCTCAAACAATAATGTAATATTACTGAGAACAAAAATGATGCCAACAAACTGCCATATTACCTTCAAATGCTCATCGTCAGCAAAATTAAAGTGCTCCTTTGCAAGACCAACAATAACTGGATCCAACTCCACCCCTAAGAAAATAAGTATCCCTCAAAATAAATTGTTAGCTTTCTTTATTTTCATTTTTGGGGGAGGGGGTTTGAGGAAAAGCAAGTTACGTCAATGTCCAAAATATGTATGGAGGCACGTAGGAACATCGGTAGTAAATCTGCCCCGAGACCCACAACCACTGATTGACCTGGCAGACATAATATGTTAGTTTTCTGAAGAGAAACCAACCATAAGAATCTGACTGAGAATGAAAAGTAGAATATTCTTTCCTTTATTTTCATTTTTGGTTAAATTAAACAAAATACTCATGAACTTTTGAGTAGGTTTCAATTATGTCCATAGACTTTAAAAAGTTGCATTTTTACCCTCGAACTTTGACATTTGTTCCAAAAAATACCTTTGAACTTTGAAATTGTTTTAAAAAATATATTTTTCATTAAAAAAAAGGATGAAAATTGACGTGACAACTGATATATAAAAATTAAAAGACGTGCATGATATTATTTACAAGTATATACAGGATTAAAATTATTGTTACCATTTATTTCATCTCAAAAGATTCTTTAAAGTCATTTGGGCTCCATTTGATAATCATTTGATCTTTTGTTTTTAGTTTTGAAAATTAAGCCTTTAAATACTACTTCTACCAATGAGTTTCTTTGTTTTCTAATCTACTTTTTACACATGTTTTTAAAAACCAAGCTAAGTTTTGAAAACTAAAAAAAATAGTTTTCAAAAATTTGTTTATGATATTATGAAAGTGTTCCAAGATTTTTTTTTCAAAATGGGATTACAACGAAACTTATATTTGTTTGATTCCAAAGAAGACGGATGCCCGATCAGTTGTTAATTACCTCCCCATTAGCCCACCACCAACCTTATAAAATCATTGCTCGGGTACTCTCTGAACGTCTAAAGAGGGTCCTCCCTTCTACGATAACTGCTTATCAAACGGGCATTGTAGAAGGTAGACAAATTCTAGATGCTTCTCTCATGGAAAATGAAGAAACGTAAAGGGGCAGTCATTAAATTGGACATTGAGAAGACCTTCGATAAGGTTGATTAGGGTTTCCTTGACAACATCCTCCAAGTTAAAGGCTTTAGACCAAAATGGAATTCTTGGATAAAAGGATGCATCTCCTCAACAAATTTCTCTATTATTATAAATGGTCGTCCAAGGGGAAAAATACTTGCTTCACGAGGTCTCCGTCAAGGCGATCCATTATCACCCTTTATATCGTCATGATTATGGACTGTTTTAGCAGACTTCTTTCAAAAGCGGGAACCGATGGGCTTGTAAAAGGATTCCACTTTGGAAATGGACACATTTGCATTAACCATCTCCAATTTGTAGATGACACCATCCTCTTCACATAATTGCTTGATGATTCCTCCATCACAAACCTTCTAAAGGTAGTTGCTTTTTTTGAAAAGTCCTCTGGGCACAATGTTAACCTCCATAAATCAGAAATCATTGGCATCAATGTTGACTTTTTGATGGTAGAAGACTGCTAGAAAGTATGGATGTAAAATGGGTGATTGGCTGAACACGTATTAGGGTCTCCCTCTAAATGGCTCCCCAAAAGCCTTATCCTTTTGGCGACCTATCATTGAAAAGATTGATAAACGGCTCTCAGAATGGGGATCATCATACACTTCAAAAGGGGGAAGGCTTACTCTCGCCCAAGCCACCTTATCAAACCTCTCAACTTATTTTATGTCTCTTTTTGCTATGCCAACCAAGATGATTCAGGAAGTGAAACGATTATATAGGAATTACTTATGGAAAGATGGCCCACATCATGTAAGATGGAGTAATGTCATTCTCCCATTGACCAAGACAGTCTTAGTCTCCACTCTATTGGAGACAAAAATAAAGCCTTGCAAAATGGATTTGACAATACTATCATGAATCAACTGCATTACGGAGGAATCTTATCAAGTCTAAATATGGCTTGTCGAATATTACTACTTGAAAATCCCTTCGTTATACAAAAGAGCCTTGGAAGTCCATCATCAAGCACCAAGGCCTCATCACCAGTAGAATCATTCACCAAGTGGGGAATGGTGGCAATACTTTTTTCTGGACAGATCCTTGGATCAATAACTGTCCCCTTGCATTGCGCTTTCCTCTTCTTTGTAGGCTATCTCATTGCAAAACAACATTGATCCAAGATGATTGGAAGGAGGAAAACAATTTCTGGGACCTACAAATTAGAAGAAATCTTAAGGGTGAGGAAGTTGCTGAATGGGCTGACTTAAGTCTCGACCTCGCTCTTGTTATTTTATCCACGAAGGATGATTCATGGAACTGGCTTCCTAGTCCAAATAGCTTATTCTCTATAAAATCCTTGATGAGGATATGAGAGATATTTCATTCATCCTTGACCCTACATTAGCCACATGTATCTGGAAAGACAAGTATCCAAAAAAGGTAAAATTCTTCCTTTGGGAAGTTGTTCACAAAGCCATCAAATACAAAAGAAAATCTTCAAAGCAGAATGCCTTATTTGGCTTTGTCTCCAAGCTGGTGCCCTTTGTGCAAAGCCAAAGATGAAACACAGAATCATCTATTCATCCACTGTCCATATACTTACAGCTTCTGGAACAAAATTCGGCAAGCCTTTGGATGGTATATAACTTTTCCTTGGGAGGTAAACAATTTCCTATTTAAATCTTTGGCTCACCATCCTTTCAAGGACATAAAAGCACTGCTATGGAAGAATCTCATCAGGGCCTTCTTTTGGATTCTTTGGAAAGAGCGTAATCAAAGAGTCTTTCAAGACGAGGAGCAATCTCAGGACAGGATCTTCGACCTTGTTATTTACAATGCTATTTCTTGGTGTAAATTGTCATCAATCTTCAATCCCTATAGTTATGCCTCCCTCTTGACCAATTGGGAAGACTTTTTGTAATCACCATGGATTAACATCCCTTTTGTAAATTTCATACATCAAGAATTCAAATATTTTTTTTAAGAAAGATGAATCTATGGTAGAGAATGATAAAAAAAACAAACACAATTTTCAAAAACAAAAAATAAAAAACCAAATGATTATCAAATGGGGCCTTACATAATCAATTTTTACATATCAACTGTCAGTCAATTTACGTGAATGATGTTGTAAATGATGTCACGTATGACTTCCAATTTTTACACATCAATCGTCGTGTATCCATCTCGTTTTAATGAAAAAAATTCTTCAAGGGTATTTTTTTAAAATAAATTTCAAGTTCAAAGGTAAAAATGAAACTTTTCAAAGCCTATCGACATAATTGAAATCATTGAGTAGTTTGTATAATTTAACCTTTATTTTTCTTTTCAGCCAAACAGTCTCAAAAGATGTAGAAAGCTAACTCTATTTCCTGCTGATGCTACAGTTTCCAGATGTTCAGAGATCAATGTAAACCCTGCAATTATTCCCATGTAATAAAAACTTGCCAAATAGCCATGGTCCACCTTCAGCTCGCTAACTTCTACTCCATTTTCCAATAGGACGAAGAGGGACAAGAAAACAGGACCAAATTAGCAAACCTGAAAAATTGGAACACAGAAAGCTAACTCTCACTGGCAAAAGGCTTCTGTTGCCAATGATCTCGCTCACCGGTGAGTTTGTCAGGCGACCCGTCTTCCTCGGCCAGCAGAGCTTCTGACTGCACTAGACATTCAGTTCTTTGAAAGATAAGGCGGCGGAACATCGGAGTTTCGGTCGGTAAGAAGCAACTAGCATCGCCTCTGATTTTTTCATATATCACATCTTCCAACTTTACTTGTCCTGTTATTGAAGAAGTGACCTGCAAAATTGCATCTAAGGTGAGAATATTTGATGTAGTTTTAAGTTTTTGGTATAAGTTTAGTACTACTTATAAAATTTTAAAACCATAGGATTCATTATTTAGATTATAACAAGGTGTTGAACCTGGTTTAGTATACTGCGCTCCCTGATCCCATCGCATGCCATCATGAAGCTGTAGAATGTTAATCAATAAATTGAGTTTTGTACATCGAAATGGAGTAATCTTTCATGTATACGCTTTATGTTTATGAATGATGTATTGAATTAGTGATAAAGATTTGAACCTACGATTTTAGGAGAGAATTAGGACGTATTGGGAGTGATTTTGAAATTGAATCAATTTTGTCATGTTCAAAATTACTTCGAAACATGTCTTTAATCATTCAAAATCAACTTAATGTTTGATTTGACACTTTTAAAAGTGATTTTCATGCTATAAAAATTTCTTTTGAATAATTAAAAACATGTTTCGGAGTGATTTTGAATACGACAAAAGTAATTTTAAAAATTTCAAAATCACTTCCAAACTTGTTCTTAATGTTTTTGACTAGTTTAGCTATGTTTATTTTGGTTTTCTTTACCTGTTAACATCACTCCAGTGATGCTTTACTCTTAATCCGATAAAGTTCTATGATGAAGCTTAGCTTGAGTCTCATTTTATAATTATCCAAATAATTCAAAAGTTTTATTATGGTACATCTCGAACTTTTTGTTACAATACAAGCTTAAAAATCTCATTATGAAGTGCAATTATAATTCTCAAGATGATAAATCAGTACTAATAACAATGAAGCTAAAAAGAAAGTCTTTGTATTGTTTCAAGTAGCATACGAAATTTGAGGTTCTTTATCATTGTTGTCAGCCTTGGGCGCTACTTGCTTTACCAAGGGAGTCAAATCTTTCTGCAAGCCATTTAAAGTAGTGAAATTAGTAATATATTTTGGGTTCCAATATTATTTTTGGTCTGTAATTGAGGACTTTATTCCATTTTAGTTCATATATTTTTAAATGTCTAAATTTAGTATGTAATTCAACATATTAAAATTAGTTTTGATTGTTGGTTTGAAGTTAATTTTTATTGAAATTGGTAAAATAATAATAATAATTTTCCTTACGATAAGAAAAAATGGGAATATCTTTTCAAAATTTATAGAGAGAGAGTTAATAGAGGTTAGATTTGTTTTGGAAATGTTAACCATAAACTAATAGTAGGGAGTAATTTTAAGATTCATTGAAAGTGTATGGACTAAATTTGGACATTTAAAAGTACGAGGATTAAAATAAAACAAATCTCAAATTACAAGGACTAAAATGATATTTTAACCTATATTATGTGAAAGTATTGGACAATACACTAAAAAAAAAAACAAATGATATTAGTATGACTTCAATTAGATAATGACATTGCTATAGGCATTGACACATTTTTTTTTCCAATTCAACATGTAGGGGTGGAGATTTAAACCTTAGACCTTTTAGTCGATGATATATGATTTAACCAGTTGAGATATGTTTAGATTGACACAACTTTTTTTTTTTAGTTCAACAACATATGAGAATAGGAATTCTAATTTTTGACCTCTTGATGGAAGATATATGTCTTATGATTATTAATCATTTGAGCTATGCTCAAGTTGGAGGCATTGACTTTACATCTAGAGTCCTATCATGTTTTAATTAGTGGTGGTTTGTGTAACGGAAAGACATTTCACTTTATTCATATATTAGAATTTTTTGAATAAATAATTTACATTTTAAGTTAAAAATACACGCAAAAAAATCAATTATTGTGCAAAGTATAGTAGAGGATCTGTAGTCACCTGAATAGTCTCCATGTCGACATCAGTGTGGCTTTTGTCTAATAAAATCTAAATTTACAAAAAAAAAAAAACGAATAAAATTAAAAAAATTAAAAAAGTTATGCACTTATTTTTGTACCATTAGCTTACACATTGTCACATATTATAATTAATTTTTACGTAGACTCCAGAAATAACAAACTTTATATTATAGTAAGTATTTTCTTTCTAATATCCTTTTTATTTCTAATGAAATATTTTTAATAAAAAAAAAATTCTAAGAGAGAAAACATACCATAACTAGACGAGCTACCTTTGAACTTTTAACAATCATCCATTGTCCTTCTTTCGATGAAAACGTCCATTCATGACTTCGATTCTAATCATCCAAGCAAACATGTCAATTTAATTTTTTCTCGAGAAAATGCTAATAGACTCAAATGGATTTGAAAATTTGAAAATTCTATTATAAATATCTAACTTTGACATGAACTATTAATATCAATTAGAAAAAAAATGATATTCATAGTTTCGGACTCAAGATCTCTTAATCTAATATCGTATTAAATCACCACTAAATTCCAAACTCAAAAGTTTAAGTAGATAAATTAGAGCACACAAGATCTTTTTTAATATCTCACCCTAAAATTATTATCCAATGAGATTTTAACGAATAATAATTTCAAGAGGGAAATAAAAGAGTGACCTTGGAAACTAAAAAAAAACTCCAAATTTGTGGTTGAATGGACCAAATTGGCCCTCGGCATCAAGGATCACAGCTTGGTAGCTGAATTTTGAGGTCCCTTGTTCACCCAAAATGACCTGATCAATCCGCTGGCCTTGATCAATTTTCTTCAAATCTCCCATCCATTCTAACTCCAAATCTTCACACATGATCTGTCATTTCCTCCAAAAAAAAAAAAAAAAATGGAAACGAAAATCAATCGAAATGAAAAATAATGACTCTTTTGAAACCAAAATAACAAAAATAAATGTAGTGCGATGAAATATGTTTAAAATAGAAACTTCAGCAAAGTTGATCATGTTACATACCAAAAACCGATATCATACGAGTGCTTGGAGACTTGAAAAACGTGGCATTTCGATACCAAAATCTGGGAACCAAGAGAATGAGAGAGGTGAAATATCTATTGCAAGTGACTCGAAAGAATAACTTGTCCCAACTCTTTGATTTCTTTTTTTGTGTAGTGTTTGTTTGGTATCATTCAATTTGGAAAAATGTCTTTATTCTTCAATTATTTTTCATGGAATATTTTCTTCCTACTTTTAATTCATTCTTGAATAATTATTGAGTAGATTATAATATTGTTATGGCATATCAATGATGTATATATAATTTGACTAAGTTAGTGTGATACGATAAACAATGGACATACTAAAATTAAATAAATTTTAATTACGTCCTTGCCGTACTAATTCGATATTAAACAACTTGTTAAGCACTGAGACATTAAGAAAAATATGAGTTAAATACTTTACAAAATAATTCAACATTAGAATAGAACTCGTATGTAGAGGTGTAAGTTGTTCGATTTGGGTTCATTTTTGACCAAGACTAGTATTGAAGCTGTAAGAAAAGTTGAAAAATGAAGATTGAAGTTGGATCCAATTTTTTTGAAAAACTAAGTTTGACCGATACCCGTTTAGGCTTCATGAGCTCTGATACCATATTAGATTACATGGGGTTCCATCTCAAAATTGTGATGTCTTATAAGTTGTGATGTCTCTCTTTATCTTTCAGATGTGGGATCTTCAATATTTAAGAAATCAACGAAATTGATTAAGATGAAACAAAATTGTTTGAAACTGAAAATTTCATCTAAATTGAATCAACGAACTATTTTTCTAGTTTTCCCATTTTGACATGCACCATATATATCCTTGACCTTGAATTTGGTCTCACTATAGTTAAGAAATCCACAATATATGTGAAAAATAATCTCTCTATCTATCATTCTTTCTGTTCAATGGAGGGTATTATGGTAGGTTTACCAAAAAGTTAGGACTAGTATTCAAATATAAATATATAGCCAAAAAGTTTCAGTAATCTCTCTATCATTCTCCTTGTTCAAAGGAGGGTATTATGGTAATTTTGCCTAAAAGTTAGGACACGTATTCAAATATAAATATATAGCCAAAATTTCTAAATTTCGGTGATCGAAAATGCAACTTGTAAAAAAGAGGGAAAAAAATCTAAAGGCTACTTTATATTGATTTGAGTTTTTTTTTTAATTCAATTATTTGAGTTTGATGTATATATAGTGAGAGCGAACCACAAAATAGGAGAGATTATAAAATTAAATTAAATTAATCTCTGAAATTGACACAACATGATTTTGAATTTATGAATTAATTAATGCATGTATTTACGATACGGACAGGAACTAAAATAAAAAAATAATAATAATTTGTGTCAATTTTTTCCTTTCTAAAAAAATGAATATTAAATCAATTTCCATATCATGTGATATGTAAAAAAAAAAAAAAAAAAAAACTTAATTATTGAATGAGAGAAATTTAATAAAAATGAAAAATGAAAATAAAAACGTCATCATACTTGTAGGAGATGGGATAGGATCCTAATGGATAAAAAATGGTTCACAATTATTGTGATTCTAGTTGCATTATGAAGAGTAGGGGTGTGCATGGAACCGAAAAAATTGACATGATTTGGTTCGATTTTTTTTATTTTTTTTAAAAATCAACTTTTCGGTTCATGCCTTCAGAAAACCGAGTATTTTGGTTCAGTTCTCGATTCAGGATCTTAAAAAATTGAAAAAAATCGAACTGGACCGAGTTAATAATAATAATATACATATTTATATGTGTTATTAATGTGTATTGTCTAATCCCATTCCCAGCAGCCGGTTATGAGGCTCAAGCCCATCTCCCTTCCCTCATTTCACGTGAATCAAGCTAGGGGTGTTTGTGGGTTGGGTTGGGTCGGGTTGAGGTACGTTTTAGACCCAACCCAATTATTCGGGTTGCAAATTTCTTCAACCCAAACAACCCTTATTAAATAATGAACCCAACCCAACCCAACCATGAAATATTTGGGTTGGGTTGGTTCGGGTTGGTCGGGTTATAAACTCAAAATTTTATTTTAAGAAAAAGTTAAGTATTGATATATAAAATATATATTTATTTATTTTTAAATATTGAATTAAGATTAGCAATTCAATTTCAATTTATATCATGAATTTTTACCTTCCAAAGACTCAAAAACTTATTTTAAAAAGTTGTTGAATAATAAATAATCTAAAAATAATTATAAAATTAAAATAAATATATGTACATATAGTTGTAATATAAGTAAAAAAAATATTTTTTAAAATTAATAAGAAGTTCGGGTTGGTTCGGTTCAACCCAAACTCGTTTTTGGTGAACCCACGAACCAACCCAACCCATAAAGTTTTCCTTTGTTTGAACCCAACCCAACCCAAACAAGTTGATAACCCAACCCAAACCGTTGAATTGGGTTGGGTTGATCGGGTTTTTCGGGTCATCGGGTTTTTTGAACACCCCTAAATCAAGCCCATCCAATATCTACATATATTTTGTTTTTAAGTTTTAAAAACACAACAAACCCTAAATTTATTTTTTCCCCCACGCCATATGCCGCCAGACCTTTCATCTTCTTCGTTTCTTTCGCTCTTTATCTTCCCCATAGGCCAATCTATTTTTCTCCACGTTGTCGCTGCCAAATCTTCCTTCCTTCCCTCATTTCTTTCTTCTTCTTCATCTCAATTCCCCAGTCGGCCAATCCTCATTTCTTCTCCAACTCATTGTCGCCTTTCTTCATCTCGATTCCCCACTGTGCAGCACACATCAGTCGTCGGTGCCGGCCAATCGACGTTGACTATTTTGTGAGTTTCTGTTTATTCTCCCAAATTTCAAATATTACGGTGAGGTTGAGTTCTTCTTCTTAGTAGATTTAGTCTTAATTTTTATTTAATTAATGAATTTGTGAATTTCTGAGATGTGAACACGTTTTTAAATAAAAATAAAAATTCGGTTAAAACCGACCTGAACTAAATCAGGTCGGTTCGGTTCAAAAATCAAAACCGAGGTACCTTCGATTTTGATCGGTTAGAAGTCTTTAAAATCGACCTATTCGGTCAGTCTATGGTTCAACCCAAAACACCTCTAATGAAGAGAGAGAAAAAAAATTCAATAATTGCGATAATTTATTAAAATTATTGGGTATCTCAAAAGCTTATATATCCTTAATAATAAACTAATATATCCTTTTATATATATATATATTTTGTGATTCTAATTGCATTATGAAGAGAGAGAAAAAAAAAGATTCAATAATTGAGATGATTTAAAAAAATTATTGGATATCTCAAAAGCTATTATATCCTTAATATTTTTTTTGAATGGACTAATATATCCTCAATATTAAACTAATATATCCTTAATAATATATATATTGCATTATGAAGAGACAGAAAAAAAGATTCAATAATTGAGATGATTTAATAAAATTATTGGATATCTCAAAAACTAATATATCCTTAATAATAAACTAATTTATCCATAATAATATATATATAATCCTTTGCACAAATTTAAAATGAATAAATAAAATTATTGGAAAATGATAAAATATAACATCATTCTTTCATCATTTTTAGGGCTAGCATTGTGGCGGTGTGAGGTTGAAAGTATCCTCTCAATCTTCGACCACATCAGAAATTTCAGAAATTTTAGACACCACCCATATGATATCTATTTGGTTTTTAAAGATTAAACTTATAAGCACGATTCTACGCCATTAAACATATGAAAAAAGATTCAAAAACCATTTTTCAAACCCATATGTAACAGTTGGAGGAACAAAAAGATTTTGAACCTAAATCTAATGATTGATTATTAGGGTTCCGTTTGATAACCATTTTACTTTTTGGTTTTTGTTTTTCAAAATTGTGTTTGATTTCTCATAATTAATCAACAATGAGTTTCATCTTTATTTTTAAAAAAAACGTTTGAATTCTTAGCAAAATTCTAAAAACAAAAACAATTTTTAAAAACAATTATTTTAGGTCCCATTTAATAACCATTTGGTTTTTTATTTTTGAAAATTAAGCCAATAAATGCTACTTTCACCTATGAATTTTTTTGTTTTGTCATCTACTTTTTACCTATGTTTTAAAAAACCAAGCCAAGTTTTGAAAACTAAAAAAAGTAGTTTTCAAAAACTTGTTTTTGTTTATGAAATTTGGCTAAGAATTCAAATGTTTTGTTAAAAAAGATGAAATTCATTGTAGAAAATTGATGAGAAAATAAGCACAATTCAAAAACCAAAAACTAAAAACTAAGGCCATGTTTGATAACCATTTGGTTTTTTAAAAATCAAGCTTATAAACACTATTTTCATATATCAGATTCTTTATTTTGTTATCTACTTTCTACTCATATTTTCAAAAACCAAGCCAAGTTTTGAAAACTAAAAAAAATAGTTTTTAAAAACTTGTTTTTGTTTTTAGAATTTGATTAAGAATTCAAATGTTTCTTTAAGAAATGTGAAAACTATGATAAAAAAATTGTAGGAAAACAAATATAAATTTTAAAAATCAAATGTTATCAAACGGGACCTAAATGGTTATTAAAGGGGCCTAGTTTTCAAAACTTGGCTTGAATTTTGAAAACTTAAAGTAGATAACAAAACAAAGAAATCTATAGATGGAAGTAGTGTTTATAAGATTAAAATTTTAAAATAAAAAAACTAGGGTCTCTTTTGATAATCATTTGGTTTTTGGTTTTTAGTTTTGGAAAATCAAGCTTATAAACACTACTTCTACCTATAATTTCCTTTGTTTTGTTATCTACCTCTATCAATGTTTTCAAAAACTAAGCCAAGTTTTGAAAATTAAAAAAAATTCATTTTTAATAATTCATTTTTATTTTTAGAATATGACTAAAAATTCAAATGTTTACTGAAGAAAAGATGAAAACTATTGTAGAAAAATTCAGAAAAAATAGACTTAATTTTCAAAAACCCATAACCCAAAAACTAATGCCCCGTTGGATAATCATTTAGTTTTGGGTTTTTTATTTTTAAAAATTATGCTTGTTTTCTCACAATTTCTCTATAATAGTTTTTATCTTCTCTACAATGGTTTTCATCCTTTTAAGTAAACATTTGAATTTTTAGCCAAGTTCTAAAAACAAAAACAAGTTTTTGAAAACTACTTTTTCTTAGTTTTTTAAACTTGGCTTGGTTTTTGAAAACATACCTAAAAAGTAGTTAGCAAAACAAGGATCCCTATAGGTAAAAGTAGTATTTATAGGCTTAATATTCAAAAACCAAAAACAAAAAATCAAATGATTATCAAACGAGATCTAAATAGTTATCAAATGTGACCTAAAGTAATCAACCACACTTGATGGTGGGAATCATTTTTATTATAAAAGGGAGTGAAACACAAAGCAAAACATGCAAGTGGCAAGTTGAATCAACCAAATAAACTTTGAGAGAGAGAGGGGAAAAAGAAAGAATATGGGGAAGAAAGAGATCTTGAACAACATAGGAGAGTTCTCCAACCAAGAAGGTTGGGACAAGTTCTTCACCGGCCGGCCACTCCACAACTCTTATGTAACGACCCAACTTTTTCTATTAGACTTTCTAGGGATGTTACTACATGCATGCTGAAGAAATTTAAAAATTCTTTATTAACAAACAAAAAGAATTAAAGTTTTCGCTAAACAATCAAAAATCTTTATGCTCGGGATCCCTTTAAAAATCATTTCAAAACATAATATGAATTAAAACGTTCAATCAGTTGAAATAGTTTCTTAACACATTGTTTACTAAACAAAATATGTTTAAACTAACACACTATCTAAATCTTTGTCTTTGCCTAAAAAGAAAAAAACATTTTGAAAAATGGTGAGTATTTAAAATACTCAGTAAGTGACCTCACTACCGGGGTCAGGATATGCAAACACATACAAAGTGATTTTTAAAACATTTTCTTCTAGTAGGACCTGAAACCTTTTCATAGTGGAAACGTTTCCCTTTCAACTTTTCTCTTCGGCTTAATGTGGACAATTAACCCAACCTAACCTTTCCTTTTCATTTAACCTTTTCAGGTTCATTTTCATTTAGATGTACATCCATAATTTTAGGGGGTAATTGCCACAGCCTTCGAAATCATTTTTATCATGAAAATATACATGTATGCATGAGGTCCCAAAACATTTTAAATTTTCGTTCCATGATGCAACTCAAAGCAACGTTCTCATATCATTCATCATAAATCATAAATCATAACTCATGCATCACATTCACAAGAATATTTGGCAATCAATAAGTGAAAATCCATTTTCATATATAATAAAGCATTTTAAAAATTCATCAAAAATCATAATAAAACATTTATAAAAGCTTTTCATTTCAAATGTAGTTTTTCAATTCAGTTCCTAACTCGCATTTAAGCATACCGGCATAAAGTCCCTTACCTTGGCTCAAATAGCTCGCTTCCTCTTTTTATGGAGATCTTTCACCTCAGCCTATAATGATTTAAAAAAAGAACTTAGGTAAGTTCTTAAGGTAACTCATATGCCTTCCATAATGAACTTAAACCTTTAAGCCCCCTATTCTAGTATAGCCTTTTACTTAATCCTAATTTTTTTTTCAAGACAACCTCAGTAGAAATTTCATAACCATGGCATGCTTCATGACTAAAATTTCATACATACTATCATTCATAACTTTTTCCAACACCAACATAGTCACAAAATAACTTAAAGGGCTTAATCCAAAAATTGAATCGGAGTCGAAATTTACCCAAATCAGAACACGATCAAGAGCGGGATGGTTCGGGTTCGAAAAGCGGATCGGGAGATGGCGACGCGTACAGTACCGCGGCATGAATAGTACCCCCCCCGCGTGAACATTACCTCGCTGCGTGAACAGTGTCGCCGTGTGAACAGTACCCCCCCCCCCCCCCCCCGCGGCGTGAACAGTATCGCGGTATGAACAGTAATCGCGGTGTAAACAGTACCCATGACGGAAAACAGTCCGTGCGTGAACAGTAACCGCTCTTGAAGGACAAATTCGGCGATGGATGTTTGTTGAAGAAGAAGAAGCTTTCGAATGGATGGGTCTCTTGGTAGTGGAGGGAGAGAGAGAAGGATTGATGGTGGAAGCTGTTTTTCATGGAGGAAGAGGCGAAGGTTGGAGAAAATGACGGCTTGGCTTGACCTAGGGCTACGTGCAGTATAAAAATAATAATATAGAGGGATATTTGGGCTTGGCCTCTCCTTGGGCTTCGGCTTGGCTCAAAGTCACCTAATTAACAAAATTGACCCCAAACCAATTAATTCCCTTTTTCCCTTCTTTCTTCCTAATTCACCCTTAATTTTCTCAAACTTCAATTATGCAAATCTCTAAAATTAACTTTCAACACAACTTTAAACATGAAATTGGCCTTCAAATCTTAAAATTAAAACTTTAATTAGTACCTAAAAGTGCCGGTCGTTACACCTTATGAGTGGTACACTGAGTGGCCGGAGTTTCGGGATCTTCTTCTCTCCCATCTCTCTGCCTCTCCGACCTCCCAGATTTTGGTCCCGGGATGCGGTGTTTCCCGACTCTCTGAACACCTCTACGACACTGGTTTTTTAGGCATCACCAACATCGACTTTGCCAAAGTTGCCATTTCTGATATGTCTCGTCGTAACACTCGTGAACGTCCTTACGTGCGGTGGCGCGTTATGAACATGACTAGTATGCAGGTGATAATCATTTTGACTCTGTTTGATACCTATTCTATTTTTAAAAATTAAGCTCGTTTTCTCATAGTTTCTCTACCATGATTTTCATATTTCTTAAGTAACCATTTGAATTCTTAGTCGTATTCCAAAAATTTGAAACTTAGTTTTTTAACTATGTGTTAATTTAAGGGCGTTAAATTACAAGTTTAGTCTCTAAACTTTGATATGTATCCATTTGGTCCTTCAACTTTAAAAAGTGTCTAATAAGTCTTTGGACTTCCATTTTTTTTGTCTAATAAATCCGTGTACTTTAAAAATCTCTAATAGGTCTCTAAAATTTCAATTTTGTCTCTATTAGGCCTTTGACATATTCGAAATTTTTTAAAATTAACTAATTTATTAGATATAAAATTGAATTTTATGTCTAATTGGATCTTAAACTTTTAATTTTGTGTTTAGTAAGTCCGTGAATTTAAAAAAATATATCAAATAGGTCAAAGACTTATGGACACGAAATTAAAAGTTTAAGAATTTATTAGACATTTTTTAAAGTTGAGAATTTATTTGACACATAATTGAAAGTTCAAATATTTGTTAGACACTTTTTTAAAGTTCATAGATCAAATAGACACAAATATGAACCAAATGTATAATTTTACCTTTATTTAATTAGTTTCTAACCTATTACTTAATTAAGAAGTATAATTAAAGAATTTTTAATATTTTTACTAGTTGAATTATGGTCGGATTACCGTTTTAACCCTGGTTCTTGTGTAAGTGTTTTATAGTTTGTGGATGAAACTCTGACGCAATTATTGACAAAGGAGGATTGGATGCACTGGTCGAATCCGAGGATAGAGCCATGCTAGCGAGCCAATATTTATCTAAGGTTTTGGCTTTTAAATGTTTAAAAAAAAATTTTGAAAGACATATTATATTAAATTTAAAGTTTATTTTAGTCTCTCAAATTTTTATATTTTTTTCATTTTAGTCCTTTTAATTTGTTCCATCATAGTTTATCTTCTAAGATTTATTTGAAGTTTTATTGCTAATTATTCAACACAAATTTTAATTCTCTTTTGCATCGTCTCAAACATGGACTTGTTATTACAAATTAAAATTAACATAAAATAACCCGATTTGATTACCAATTTATTTTTAGTTTTTGATTTTTAGTTTTCTGTTTTTTAAAAACAAATGTGTTTGGTAACCAATTGACTTTTTAGTTTTTAAATTTTTGAAAACGTTTTTAGAATTTTAAAGAAATTTTGAAAACGAAAAAAAAAACCGTTTTTAAAAACAGTTTCCATTGTTATTTTTGAGTTAAGTGGAGTGGGACCCACATTTATGCACCACACGTTACAATACAACCCTACACTTGGACGGCACTTTTATTATTAAATCAATTTTTATTGAAACTTCAATTTTTAGTCATAAATTGATAGGAAAAAAAATCAATTTTTATTCTTTTTTTTAAAACTTCAATTTTTATTCTCAAATTTGAGTTATATCATTTTTTTTATTAAATTCAACCTTAAACTTAATAAGTGCTCACTTGTTTATCTTCCATTCAATTTTTAAAATTCACACACTAATTTTTTTAAAAAAAAAACTAAGTGTGATAAAAATTTGCACGAAATTAAATTTGATCTATACACAAAATTGTTAACATGGGAATAGCTTAACGGTTAAGGTATCTACTTTTTCCTTTGAGGTTGGATATTTGAATTTCTACCCAACATTTATTGTACTAAAAAAATAATACACAAAATCAATTGAATAATTCTACTGTAATTCTTATCAATAGATTTAAAACATTAATATTGTTTTTTCAATATGCAATTTTTTGCTAAACTGAGCATAGCTCAGCGGTAATTGACATATACACTGAACCAAGAGGTCAGAGTTCGAATCTCCCCACCCCAAATGTTGTTGAACTAAAAAAAAATGCAATTTTTCAAAATTTTAAAATAAAAATATAATTTTATAATTATGTGTATTAGATGAAAAAGTATTGTAAAAATAGTTCGGTTTTATTTTTATAAAAAATATAAAATAATCAAATGTTCATTTAATTTTTTAAAAACAAAAAACCAAAAGTAGTTACCAAACATGATTTTGGTTTTTTGTTTTTAAAAAATAGAAAACCAAAAATAATTAGCAAATATGTGTAGTTTTTGTTTTTTAAAATCTGAAAACCAAAAACAAAAAACTAAAAACTAAAAACCAAAAACTAAAAACTAAGGCCCCGTTTGATAACTATTTGGTTTTTAGTTTTTGGTTTTTGAAAATTAAGCTTGTTTTCTACCAAATTCTCTACCATGGTTTTCATCTTATTTAAGGCAAATTCTAAAAACAAAAACAAGTTTTTGAAAACTACTTTTTTTAATTTTCAAAACATGGCTTGATTTTTGAAAACATAAGTAAAAGGTATATAACAAAACAAGTAAATCTATGGATGGAAGTAGTATTTATATGTTTAATTTTCAAAAACCAAAAACCAAAAATCAAATGGTTATCAAACGGAACCTAAATGGTTATTAAACGGAGCCTAATAGACTATGGATTTCTCGACTTTTATTATTATTATTATTTTAGGATAAGATTTCGATTGATTCACTTTTTATGATTTTCAAGTGAACAGGGTAACTAAATCTGGAGGGAAATTCATTTGTTTTACCTTTGCAGAACCTCATGTGACAGGTACCCCTCAAATACTTATATCATTTTTCTCTTTATTCAAACTAGTTGGATACTACGTGCGTTGCACGTGTTCATAACGTTAAAAATGAAATATAATATAAAAGTTGAATGTAAGATCTTATAAATATGGAAAATAAAGAATGACACTTCATTATTATTGTTTATTTTGGTTAGCATCATTTAATTACTCACTTGATTTCAAATTTTAATTTAAACCAATTTTTTTTTTTTTTTTAAATTTTGATTTGAATCATTTGATTACACACTTAATGTTAAACTTTAATTTAAACTAAAATATTATTTATTATTATTATTATTATTTTAAATCTTGTATTGCCTAATAATTGAAAAAAAAAATCATTTTTTGCTTAAAGAAATTTTGAGGAGATCTATTGGTCAATTTATTTTTGTTTTACAAAAGTTCATTGCATTGAGAATATCTATTAATAAAGTAATTTAAACAAAAATATTATTTTTTATATCAAACTTTAAATATAATAAATTAAGAAATACTGAGTTTATTTTTTATCATAAAATTGCAAGATAAAGAATCTCTCATCAAATAAAATAATTTTTATAATTTGAATATTAATTAACTTAGAAATTGCAATGACATTATATTTTTAATAACCATTAGTAATTATATTTGAATATAATACATTTACATAGATATGAAAAAAAATGCAAAATTGTGATTAGACTTTTATAAATCCTAACCTAGGAAACTCCTATAATAATAATAATAATAATAATAATAAAAAAGAAAAAGAAACAACAAAAAATAAATAATAAAATAATAAAAAAATACAATTACATCAAATTGTCTATTATTTTCTATTTCTACTTGTACCTTAACGAACTAGAGTTGTAATTGTTTTCTTCTCCACCCTTTTCAAGGGTCAATAGATGAATTGATGTAAATTTACAAATTTGAGAAGAGAAAAAGAAAACTACATAATGAGCAATTTACATTAAACCAATCTTCTTGCCATTTGCATTAAAAAAAAAATACAGAAGTCCATATAAGCAGTATATTACATTAATCACTCTCATTCTCAACCATTTGAAAAGAAAAACTACAAAAGCATGTAAAAAACAGTAAACTACATTAAATCTCTCTATCTGAGATTTGCAAAAACAATTGGAGGGAATTCAATTGTCGACCTCTAACATCATAATGAAGTCTCTCCAATAATAAATTGCTTGAACCTTAAGAATTGGAAAATTGGATACGTTGAAAAGAAATATTAGGTTTATATAGCCATCAAATGAAATAGGGAAAATCAAAATTTCTTCCTACATAGTTTTTGGAATCACTCTAAAAGATAAGGAAGAATTCAATTGTGGGTGGTATAGACAGTATATGACGTTTAATTTATTTAAATATGCATATATCATATGGTCAATTTGAATAAATTTGTGATATTAATCAATTTGTCTACAAAATATAATATTTTTCTTTTTTTTTTAATAAATCGTGATATATTTTTTTAGAGATGGGTGGAGATTATTTTGTTAATCACCATTTAGAATCACCATTTAATATATGGGCAAGATATGAGTAAAGATTTTAAAACATTTAACTCAAATTTTATATAATACAATTTTTATTTTTTTTAACTCACCATTTATTAATCGATTTGTGTATAAAAGTTTAATATTTTTATCTTTATTTTTTTAATAAATCGTGATATGTGTAGTTTTATCTTATCTTTTAATCTTTATTTTAATATTTTAAATATGAATTAAAAAAGTTTAAAATATTAATTTATAAAAAAAAAAAAAAACAATATGATTCAGAGATTCGTAGAGATTAGTTTTAAATATTAATTTATTAAAAACAATCTCATCTTTTAATCTTTATTCTAAATATGAATTTAAGAAGTTTTAAATATTAATTTACTAATATTCATTTAAAAATTAGAGATCTGTAGAGATTTTAGGATCTTTATTCAAATTGAGATATGAAGAGATTTTAAAACATTTAACTCAAATTTTATATAATACAATTTTTATTATTTTTTTTAAACTCACCATTTATTAATCGATTTGTGTATAAAAATTTAATATTTTTTTCTTTATTTTTTTAATAAATCGTGATATGTGTAGTTTTATCTTATCTTTTAATCTTTATTTTAATATATTCAATATGAATTAAAAATTTTTAAATATTAATTTATAAAAAAACACAATATGATTAGAGATTCGTAGAGATTAGTTTTAAATATTAATTTATTAAAAACAATCTCATATTTTAATCTTTATTCTAAATATGCATTTAAGAAATTTTAAATAATAATTTACGAATATTCATTTAAAAATTACAGATCCATAGAGATTTTAGGATCTTTATTCAAATTCAGGACAAAATTAAAAATCTTTCAATTAAGAAGGGCAGAGAAGTATTCAAATTAAGAAGGGGCAAAAATGGAAATTAAAAGTTTCTTCCCTTAAGCGTCATTTATATAGTACTAATTGGATACTACGTGCGTTGCACGTATTTCATGATGTTGAAAATGCAATGTACATGTAAACGTTGAATATAGGGTCTTATCTATATGGAAAATGAAGAATTACACTTTAATACTTTTTTTTTATTATTATTAGCATCATTTGATTACCCACGTATTTTCAAACTTTAATTTAAACCAAAATATTATTTTTTTCCCTATTTTTAAAAATTTTCGTATTATTCAGTAATTTAAAAAATCTTTTTTGCAATGAACTTTTTGAATTTAAGGACATCGTTAATTAGATAGTGGTTCTCAATTTTAGAACTCTTTAAATCTAGGAAAAAAGTTTCGAGAATATCTATTGGTTAATTTATTTTTGTTTACAAAAGTTCACTAAATCGAGAAGATGTATTAATAAATTTATTTTTGTTTACAAAAGTTTAATTTCAAACTCTAATTTAAACCAAAATATTATTTTTTATTTTGATTTGCATCATTTGATTGCCCATTTAATTTCAAATTTTAATTTAAACCAAAATATTATTATTATTATTATTTAAAAAATCGTATTAATTATCTAGTAATTGAAAAATATCTTTTTTGCACTGATTTTTCCAAATTCAATGAAATCATTAATTAGATACAGGTTCTCAATTTTAGAACTTTTCAAATCTATGAAAGAAGTTTCGAGGAGATCTATTAGTCAATTTATTTTTGTTAACAAAAGTTCAATGAATTGAGAATATCTATTAATAAATTAATTTAAATAAAAATATTGTTTCTTATTTCAAACTTTAATAATAATAAATTAAGAAGTATTGAGTTTATCTTTTATCATAAAATTGTAAGATAGAGGATTCAATCTTCCATCAAATAAAATAACTTTTAGAATATGAATATTAATTGTTATCATAATATTGAAAATTACAACGACATTATATTTTAAATAACTATTAGTAATTATATTTAAACATAATAAATTACATAAATAGAAAGAAAATACAAAAATCAGATTTTCCTAAATCCTAGCATAGTAAACTCCAATTTATCTAAACAAAAAAAAAAAAAATAAAGAAAACAAAACAAAAATGAAGAAAAATGAAGAAAAAAATAATACAATTACATCACATTGTCGGCCATTTCCTGCTTCCTTAACGAAGCAAAGTTGCAATTGTTTTCTTCTCCACCCTCCTCAATATGCCAAGGATCAATAGATAAATTGGTGTTTATTTACAGATTTGAAAAGAGAAAAATAAAACTACAAAAGCAGTAAATTACATTAAATTACTTCTCTTACCATTTGCCAAAAAAAAGCATTAAATCATTCTCTTTCTCTTCCTATTAGATTTTCTAGGGACGTTACTACTTGCATGCACATGAAAAATTTGAAACTTTAGTATTGGACAAAAATAATTAAATTTCTTCATAAACAACCAAAGAACCTTTAATTCGGGATCCCTTTTTAAAAACATTTCAAAAGATACTTGGAATTAAAATGTTAAAATAACTAATGTTTACTTAACAAAATAATTTGAGTTAAAACATAAACTAGATGCGGAAACTATACTCTTCATGACACCCATGACCCTTTCAGCAAACTACCTTGTCACTCGCCTAAGATATGTCCTTGCCTTTACCTGAAAAGAAAAACATTTTGAAAAAGGATGAGTATTTTAAAATACTCAATAAGTGACCTTACTACCGGGTCAGGATATGCATACACATACATAATGAGTTTTCGAAAACATTTTCTTTCTTTCCTTTGGTGGGACCTAAATTCCTTTCATAGTGGAAACGTTTCTCTTTCAACTTTTTCTCTTCGGCTTAATGTGGACAATTAACCCAACCTAACTTTTCCTTTTCATTTAACCTTTTCAGGTTCCTTTTCATTTAACATTTTCAGGTTCCTTTTCATATAGCCTCATAAGGCTCCTTTTCATATAGATGTACATCAATAAATTTAGGAGGGTAATTGCCACAGCCTTCGAAATCAATTTTATCATGAAAACATAATGTATGCATGAGGTCCCAAAGTATTTTAAACTTTTCATTCCATGATGCAACACAAGCAACATTCTCACATCATTTATCATAAATCTAAATCATAAATCATGCATAACATTCATGAGAAGATTTGGCAAAACAAGTGAAAATCCATAATAAAATATTTATAAAAACTGTTTATTTCAAATAATTTTTTTTTTCAATTCAGTTCCTGACTTGCATTCAAGCATATCGGCATAAAGTCCTTTACCTTGGCTAAGCTCAAAAATCCAAATCACCCAATTGCTCACCAAAATTCCTTCGCCTTGAACCTCAGTCAAACAATTTGGAGCCTAATTCAAACCATTCCTAAGGTTAGAAACAATTCCTAAAATTCATAATTAAATCCAAGGTTCCTTCCACCAACTAAATTCCAAAATTAGAAAGAATTCCTTAGCATTTAACTTAATCTCAAATTGATGGGTAAAATTGAATTTAAGTCACAAGATCCATGGGTTAATCTTATTTCAATTTTAATCTACCATACAACCTCAAACTTAAGGACCTTTGTGACTTACCGAAAAATTTCGCTCCAACAGTCCAGATCCTACTGGACCGCGACACGCTCGTGATTTTGATGCCGGAACGGAATGGGTATCCTTGAAACAAAGTCAAGATTCATGAATTAAATCTTACCCAACCCAGATCATCAAAGAACTACGTAGAAACTAATTGCTTACCCACAATTGAAGGCTCGCCGGACTGGAAGAGGCTGATCTGAACGGCGGCGGCGTGAACAGTGACTGCGCCGTGAACAGTACCCCCGCGGAATGAACAGTACTCGCGATATGAACAGTATCGCGTCGTGAACAGTACCTCGATGAACAGTACCGCCGTGAACAGTATCGCGCGATGGATGTTTGTTGAAGAAGAAAAAAAAAACTTTCGAATGGATGGGTCTCTTGGTAGTTAAAGGGATAGAGAGAGAGGGATTGATGGTGGAGGTTGTTTTTCATGGAGGAAGAGGAGAAGGTTGAAGAAGATGACGGCTTGGCTTGACCTAGGGATGCGTGCAGTATAAAAATAGTAGAGATGGATATTAGGGCTTGGCTAAAACATGGGTTTGGGCTTGGCTTAGTGACTCTTAATTTACAAGAATGCCCCAAACATCAATTAAATCCCATTTTTCCTTCTTTCTTCCCATTCTACCCTCCAATTTTTCTAATTTCAAATATGCTAATTCTAAAATTAAATTCCAACACAACTTTAAGCATGAAATTGACCTTACAATTAATTTTAAATTTCAAAATTAAAGTCTTAACTAATACCTGAAGGTGCCGGTCGTTACAAATCCTCTACAATGGGTTCAACTTTTTTAAGAAAATATTTGAATTCTTAGTCAAATTCCACAAACAAAACACAAGTTTTTGAAAACTACGCCCCGTTTCATAACTATTTAGTTTTTGGTTTTTCAAAATTAAGCTTGTTTTCTCATGATTTCTCTATAATAGTTTCTATCTTTTTTTAAGTAAATATTTGGATTCTTAGCCATATTCCAAAAACAAAAACAAGTTCTTAAAAACTATTTTTTTTAGTTTTCAAAACTTGACTTGGTTTTTGAAAATATTAGTAGAAAATGGATAACAAAACAAAGAAACTTATGAGTAGAAGTAGTATTTATAAGCTTAATTATCAAAAACCAAAAATCAAATGGTTATCAAATGGAGGCCTACTTCTTTTAGTTTTCAAAACTTGGCTTGGTTTTTGAATATATAGGTAAAAAGTAGATAACAAAACAATAAACCCATAAGTGGAAGTAGTATTTATAGACTTAATTTTCAAAAATCGAAAACCAAAAATAAAATGGTTATCAAATGAGACCCTAATTTTGCAAAGAACAACTACCAAACATATGTGTCTCTAAAAAACAACAGTACATGAGTAACAAAATCATTATCAAACAACCTCTTAGAAACTCAAATAGAAAAAGTGTAAAAGTTCAGGAACAAAAATAAAATTATAATCTATAAAAATGATAATTCAAAAATATATATTTTTTCTGAATAGATAATGAATAAATTGAAAAAGCTACAACCTCTTAGAAACTTGAATGGAATAAGCGTAAAAGTTTAGGAAAAAAAAAAATTAAAATCTATTAAAATGATAATTGATTTTTTTTTCTGAATAGATAATAAATAAATTGAAAAAGCTACGACAAAGTTGATTTAGTTATCATTCTAAAACTTCTTACATCTAAATTTAAAGTTGATTCAATTATCTACCTTTTTGTATTTACTCACCATAACAATATTTTTTACATTTTTTTTTTGATATACAATATTTTTTACATTAGAGAAAATCCTTCGCGCTGCCACTTTACGATTTACTGCTCTCCAAAAGAAAATCCTTTAACTTCCGCCGATAAATTCTCTGACGCCCCCTTCTTCTTCATCAGCTCTACTTCCTCGGACCTCACTTTTTCCCTTTTTTTTCCTTCAAAATTTCCTTTCAATTTCTCTCCAGAGTCGCCTTCTCTTTCCAATTCGTCAGGTAAGTACAAATCTCTGCTTCCATCCTTCAATTTGGTGGTTTTTCGATGCGGGTTTTGTTCGATTTTGGTTTTTGGCTTGGGGTTTTGATGGATTGTTGCTTTTCTTTGATGCGAATCTTCTGGGTTTGAATTTTGATTGAAATTAGCTCTGGGGCTTTGTTTTTGTTTTTATTGAGAGATAAATTGGGAGTTAATTTGGTCTGATGATTCCCCCGAAGCGAAAGAAATGGATTGAAGCTGAGGAGAGGACTTTGATTGATAAGTATGGAGAAATGGTCTCTGATGGAACCCCAGCTAAGATGAAAACCCGTGAGAAAAAGTTTAGGCCAATTGCTAGTTATGTGAATTCTGTGCACCATGTTCAAGATCCTGTGGCGTATCCATGGCAGTGGACTTGGAAGGATGTATCTACTAAGGTCCAGAACATGAGGCACCAATATCTGCTTGTGAAGCAGAAGATTAAGAAACCCGAATCGGGAGTCGAAAACTCAGGTGGGGACTCGAAGGCAGAGTATGATTGGATGGAGGGTGTTACCTATTGGTCAAACTTCTTGAGATATAAGGATGCTTTTGGGGATGTAGCAGCTGCGAATAGCAATTATAATGATTTGACAGTCGTTTCGAGTAGTGATCGGGGGAATGTAGACCAGTTTTTGGAGGTGAGTAGAGAGATGGATATGTTGGATTTTGTTCATATGGGGCATTCTGGGGCAGGGAACTTCACGGCTGGGATTGATGGTGTTGACAATGGGGTGATGTAGACCAGTATATAAATAATGTACTATTTTTCCTTAATTAGGTTTTTTCCCATTGGATTTTTCCTAATAAGGTTTTAACGAGACATATAATTTATATACAATGAATATCTAAGGGGGAGTGTTATAAATACACTATTATATATGGTAGATATTCGTTGGACTACATTGGACTTACTTGAAGCTTACTTTGATTGCTTGGAGCTTACTCACTTACTTGGAGCCTACTTGGATTGCTTGGAGCTTACTCACTTGGAATACTATAAATATGTATAGTATGAAGGTTTTAAACAAGAGTGAGATGTACCAAAAAGGAAAATTCACTTGACAATAGAAATCTATCTACTTTGCTCTCTACATTGTGTTCTTGTGTTTCTTAAGTTGTTCTTGTTCACAACATATTTCAACTTATTTAAAAAGTATAAAAATGTTTATTTATTAATTTAAATATATTTCTTCGTATTTCAATATATATATATTGAATTTTTTACTTTTATAATTTTTTCAGAAATATTCGACATTTTAAAACTTGGTTCAAACTCGGAGGGTGTAAGATGCGAAGCAGATGGTTGAGCATCAGAACAGCGCCGTCTACCATCGATCGGCATCTTCGCCGCCGGCTGCAGTTTTCATTTCTCGAGTTGTGTTTCTTCTAACGAAAGTTCAACTACTTCTTTCATTGATTTTTCTGTTCTCTTGCCTTTCGAAATCTGTAGTATAGTGTGAAATTTGGTTTTTGAGGATGAATCGGATTTGCAAGCGTTTGCTTCGGGTTCGAAATCATTTTCCTTCATCATTCCGCAGCATCAATGGCCGTTTCTCGTTTGTAAGTTCTTCGATTCCACCAGCTCTATATTCCCCTCCCAAGTTCTCGTTCTTGATTCCCGCCATTTCAGGTTCGATTTCGTTTTTGGTCCGTTTTAATTCAGAATTTGTTCGATCAGGATCTTACTCTACTCTTAATGAAGTTAAAGGGGAAGAAATTTCAGAAAGTTATGCAGATAAGTTACACAAAGCTATTGTGGATAATTCTTACGCACATAATGACATGGAGAATGCACTTGACCAAGTGGGCGCCTATTTGAGTACCGATTTAGTTGCAGAGATTCTTCATAGACTTCGTTTTGATGAGAAATTAGCGTTTAGATTCTTTACATGGGCTGCGCGTCAAGAGAACTATTCCCATGAGCCTCGGGTTTATAATGACATGATTGATATACTCTCTAGCACTAGGTACAAGGTCAAGCAGTTTCGAATTGTTTGTGACCTTCTTGATTACATGAAGAGAAATGACAAGAATACTATTCCTGTTGAGGTTCTATTTGGGATTTTGAAGAACTACACAGAGAAGCATTTGACTCATTTGCAAAAGTTTGCGAAGAAGAAGAAGATAAGAGTGAAGACACAGCCGGAAATCAATGCCTTTAATTTGTTATTAGACGCTCTGTGTAAATGTAGTCTGGTTAAGGATTCTGAAGCTTTGTTTAAGAAGGTGAAGAAGAAATTGAAGCCAGATGCGAATACATATAGTATATTGTTTTTTGGTTGGTGTAGAGTTAGGAACCCAGGAAGAGGGATGAGGGTATTGGAAGAGATGATTGAGCTTAGATTCGATCCTGATAATTTTACTTATAACACTGCTATTGCTTCCTTCTGCAAAGCGGGGATGTTGACAGAAGCATGTGAACTTTTTGAGTTCATGAGAACAAAGGGTTCTACCTTGTCTTCACCCACAGCAAGGACTTATGCAATCATGATTGTGGCTCTTGTTAATAATGGTAGAATGGAAGAATGCTTCAAGTTTCTGGAATACATGATAAGAAGCGGTTGCCTTCCCGATGTTTCTACGTACAAGGAACTGATTGAAGGGATGTGTATGGCTGGAAAGGTTCAGGAAGCTTACATGTTTTTGGAAGAGATGGGAAAGAGAGGTTACCCTCCTGATATAGTTACTTATAATTGTTTCCTCAAGGTTCTCTGTGATAATAAAATGAGTGATGATGCACTCAAGCATTGCGATAGAATGATTGAAGTTGGTTGCTTGCCCAGTGTACAGACTTATAACATGTTGATTTCTATGTTTTTTGAGATGGGCGATCATGATGGAGCTTTCCAGATTTGGCTTGAAATGGATAAAAATGGTTGCGCACGGGATGTTGATACATATTGTATAATGATTGAAGGGCTTTTTGATTGTGACAAAGTTGGAGATGCATGTATCCTTTTAGAGGAAGTGGTAAACAAGGGAATGAAGCTCCCTTATCGGAAGTTTGACTCATTTTTGATGCAGCTCTCTGTAAATGGTAATCTCCAAGCAATCCATCGGCTGTCTGAACACATGAGAAAGTCTTACAACCCTGCCATGGCCAGACGTTTTTCTCTTAACCAAAAGCGAATGAGCATGAGTTTGAGAGGAAAATAACAAGACTTGGTTGGATGTAGGCTTCCAAATTGTTTCTCCTCACCTTAGACGTGTTGTGTATTATTTCATCGAGCCAATCTTGATGTATTACTTATCAAGCATGCTAGTTTGAGAAGCTTTCAAGCTTCTTGCCTTTTTGAAGTGTTCTGGTGTCACACAACTACAACTTCAATTAAGCATTTCTGGACCATGTCCTCTAAATGCAAGGTATATATGAAAGTTCTTGCCGTTAATATGTTATAGGTTGATATATCTTAAACGAGTTTCCAAATTTACACTCAAAGAATCTAACTCTCTTATTAATTATTATGGTTAGGTGGTAAAACTGCAAGGGAGCTCGGTAAAGCATGCACAAAATACCTTAAGTAGAGATCAAAATTGGAGGGCAGAATGGAATTGACATGTAAGCAACAGAGCCTTCTCGAAAACATATCTTGTCCCACCCAACTCCTTGGCCTTCTTTGAAGCCTTGTGACTCCCATCCCATCTAGTCGAATTGTGAAGAAATATCTTCATTCTCATGTTTTGATTTTGTCTGGAAGATGTTCTTATGCTGTTACAAGGATTTCAGTTCATTACCCCTAGTGGCTGTCCTTGAATAATTTCTCACATCGTTAAGAAATTTTATTGATGACATCCTCTTCATGGTCTATTTATTGGAAATGTACATACGTGGTGCTTTTTAGTATGTTAATGGAAGACTAAATGCAAGCCCCTACAGCCCAGGGAAGGTATGGTTCTCTTTTAATATTTCTTCTTCGTTTTGATCACTGTTAATCTCATTCAGGTAGAGTTTTAGGTCAACTCCGACTATATGTCATCGAGACCTTTAGTTCAGATTCAAGCTGAAGGTGACATGTGTCCGATTTAAAGGATGAAATCTGATTGTCTATCAAAATACCACCCATCATATCTTGCCAAACAAGACTAATACAATAACCACAACACTTTTTTTTTATTTAAAAAGAAGGCAAGACAGATGTAGTTTCCAACTTCCATATATACATATCAGGTAGCTTAGAAGATTTATGGGATGCTGATAACGGTTTCCCATAAGCACCTTTATATACAATTTACAACTACCCATTGTACACTTCTGCTTTAGGACCAAGCTGCTGAAATTATTAATGGCAGTTAATGGTTGCCTTGTACGTGGGATTGCTTTTCTTCACTTCTCTTGGTATGCTAATTTAAAATTAAAGTTGATTCAATTATCTACCTTTTTGTATTTACTCACCATAACAATATCTTTTACATTTTTTTTTTTTTGATATACAATATTTTTTACATTAGAGAAAATCCTTCGCGCTGCCACTTTACGATTTACTGCTCTCCAAAAGAAAATCCTTTAACTTCTGCTGATAAATTCTCTGACGCCCCCTTCTTCTTCATCAGCTCTACTTCCTTGGACCTCACTTTTTCCCTTTTTTTTCCTTCAAAATTTCCTTTCAATTTCTCTCCAGAGTCGCCTTCTCTTTCCAATTCGTCAGGTAAGTACAAATCTCTGCTTCCATTTTTCAATTTGGTGGTTTTTCGATGCGGGTTTTGTTCGATTTTGGTTTTTGGCTTGGGGTTTTGATGGATTGTTTCTTTTCTTTGATGCGAATCTTCTGGGTTTGAATTTTGATTGAAATTAGCTCTGGGGCTTTGTTTTTGTTTTTATTGAGAGATAAATTGGGAGTTAATTTGGTCTGATGATTCCCCCGAAGCGAAAGAAATGGACTGAAGCTGAGGAGAGGACTTTGATTGATAAGTATGGAGAAATGGTCTCTGATGGAACCCTAGCTAAGATGAAAACCTGTGAGAAAAAGTTTAGGCCAATTGCTAGTTATGTGAATTCTGTGCACCATGTTCAAGATCCTGTGGCGTATCCATGGCAGTGGACTTGGAAGGATGTTTCTACTAAGGTCCTGAACATGAGGCACCAATATCTGCTTGTGAAGCAGAAGATTAAGAAACACGAATCGGGAGTCGAAAACTCGGGTGGGGACTCGAAGGCAGAGTATGATTGGATGGAGGGTGTTACCTATTGGTCGAACTTCTTGAGATATAAGGATGTTTTTGGGGATGTAGTAGCTGCAAATAGCAATTATAATGATTTGACAGTCGTTTCGAGTAGTGATTGGGGGAATGTAGACCAGTTTTTGGAGGTGAGTAGAGAGATGGATATGTTGGATTTTGCTCATATGGGGCATTCTGGGGCAGGGAACTTCACGGCTGGGATTGATGGTGTTGACAATGGGGTGATGAGTTTGGGGTTTGAGTTTGATGGGGAGGAAGCGGAAGAAAACTTTAATGATAATGATCACTTGAAGGAGGACGGAGAGAACAGTTTTTTCTGTGAAGAAGTTGATCCCAAGAAGAACAACTTGAAGAAGAAGAGAAAGGTGATGAAGAGATTGGAGAAGAAAGCGTGGGGATTTCTTGTAAACCAACTAGGGCGGTTGAAGGATATGGAGGCTCAGTTTGAGAAACACGAGGTGGAAAGAGAGCAGGAGCGTCGGAGGTTGGAGTGTTTAAGATTCGAAATGGAGAAAAAATGGGAACAGAAATGGGACGAAAGGGAAACGCAAAGAATGGAGAGGGAGAAAGCCCGAGATAAGTTGAGGAAGCAGAGAATTCAAGAATGGGAGGCAGGCTATGGAGAAGGAGAGACTGGAAATGGAAAGAAGAAGAGAGGAGAAGTTGAATCATGAGAGAGAATGGGAGGAGAGAATGAGCAAGAGAAGGTTAGAATGGAAGAATAGGATCGACGATATGTTGAACCAGCACCGGGCTGAAATGAATCAAATTCAGACTCGCATTCTCCATGAGCGGCAAAACCTCACCGGCCAATTGCTAGGTATTATCTCTCAATGGACTGCTCACCCTTCTGCACTCTCTGATCACACTAGTGCTAGTAACCATTATCTTTCACAAATGATGCAAAATTTACATCATGTGAACGGAATTGTTCATGATGGCACGAGAGTTGAGACAGACAACCAAGACGATCAATTTATTGTCGACGGTTGACATCTCATCTTATGAGCTTGATCAGAAAACTATGTGGGATCTGCAAGAATATTTGCAGCAATGGGTTAGTCTGTAAAGGTCTGAGAATAGTTGTATGAATTCAATTTTTATTGTCTGGCACTTGGTCCATCTGCTGCTAATCTGTTTAGCTTGAATTATGACAATAAGAAATATAAAATTGCTCTCATCCTTTTTTGTTACCTTTTCCTTCTATGCTGCAGATTCTCTTTTCCTTGTTTTCTTCTTTAATAATGCTGCTTCCCTTGAGATCTACTTCCAAGCAAACTGCTGATTTTTTTCTTGGTCAATAAAATTACACCAACTTTTACTTAGCTTTATAATATCACCTTGCATTTTTCAATATAATTGCATCTCTCCTCTGTTATATACAAGAACAAGCAAGCTAATGAGTCGGTTTTGCTTTAGTTCATGAATTTTCTTCCCAGCATTCGGGAGGCTCGGAGAGGGACGAGATTACCTCGGAGGTAGGGACACTTCTTTTTTCTCTTTTTGTTGTAGGACGAGAATTGTTTGTCGTTGCGATGATTGAATGTCTTTGTGACAGAATGCTTTTGTAAATTTTTCTGCAAATTGCATTGGCGTGCACGGAACGATGTGTAGATAAGAATAGTGATTTGTTGCAGTTAGTTGATCATTGAACATAAATTCAAATTTATAGCTGTGGGACCTGGTATTGTTGGTGATACAGGGTGTTGAATCATTTATCAAGCTACTTGTTCATTTAGATTAGATTAGAACAGGAAACACATTTTCAATTACAAGCACGCACATTGCTCTTCTACTTCAAGAAATGTTATTTCAAGTTCTTAAAGCACATAAGCTAAGCCAGAAGTGAATTTTTGTTATAGATTTTCTATTCTTTTGAGAAGATATAGATTTTTATTCTCTATCCTGTCAAATATAAATTTGCAAAAAATGCATTATCATATTTTGAATATATATGGGGGGAGTGAGTTTGAACCTACCATACAAAGACATTGATATCTTATCAGATATCACTTGAATTATGCTCGAGTTGACATGTTTTTTTATATCAATTTTCATATTATCATATTGGATAATGATTAAATTTTAGATATTCGTTGAAGATGGTAGGTTGAGATGCATGCAAGCTAGCGTGAACACTCACAAATTATTAATTTTTTTTTTAAGATTGATGGTAGGTAGCATTGGATGATGGAAAATTTAAAGTGGTACTACTGCATATATTTATTGAATGCCTAATATTGATGGATAGGGATTTTTCTTTTTCGTTTTTATTTCGAGAATTAGTCTACATATCTGCCGTTGACTTATCTTGGTTCCTATCCACGAAAGTATATACTTAAACAATTTTTAGGTTAAAATACCATTTTGGTCTCTATATTTTGGGTTTCATTGTATTTTAGTCCATGTACTTTTAAATGTTCAATTTTAGTCCATGTACTTTCAATGAAGCTTAAAATTGGTCCTTATTGTTAGTTTATTGTTAACTTTTCTAAAAAAAAATTAGTCTCTATTAGTCTTATTTCTGTAAATTTTGGAAATATGTTCACATTACGTATTTTCTTGAATGAAAATTATTATTATTATTTAACAAATTTTGAAAAAAATTAACTTCAAACTAATGGTAGGGACCAATTTTAAGTATTATTGAGAGTACAATGATAAAAATTGGACATTTGAAAGTACATAGATCCATGGGGACTTTCAAATGGTAGGGACATTTGAAAGTAAAATTGGACCAAAATTGTATTTTAACCTAATTTTATTTTATTAATAATATGTGATTATTAAAATTTTATAAGTGATATGATATTAGAAGTTTGCACATGTTGCCAGTGGCGGATCCAGAATTTTATGTCAGAGGGGCTATATAGAAATAATTTTGAACTCATTGATATATTAATATATATTGATATCAGTTCGTATATTTTGATATTAAATTGACTAAACTACAAATTTGGTCCTTAAATTTTTAATATTTTGTTTAAGAAATTCTTGACATTAAAATGTTTCTACTAAGTCACTAAGTTTTCGATTTCTGTTTAATAGGTTCATAAATTTTCAATTTTGTATTTAATAGATCATTGAACTTGAAAAAAAAAATCTATGAGGTTACAAATCTATTATAAACATTAATTCAAAACTTGAAAACCTATTAAATACAAAATTGAAAGTTTAAAGTTTAAAGACATTAAATTGAAAACTCTAGAACCTATTAAATACAAAATTGAAAGTTTAAAGACCAATTGACAATTCAAAAGCCTATTAAAATAGATCAAATTTATAAGTGTATAAAAAAATGAAACTTGAAATAACAATTAATAATTAGATTATTTTTTCTCCTCCATAGAATTATAAATTCTTTTTATATAATGAATTTAATAAAAATAATTTACTAAAATTCAAAAATATTTTTATTGTTCCATCTCTATTTCACTAAAAGAATTCAAATTTAAAAATGAAATTGAAAAAAGAATCATAATATCATGTATTTGTTATTAGAAAAAAAAATTGAACTAAAAAAAAGAAAGAAATTTGAATTATTTTAAATATATGAAAAATAAATATTACTTTGCAAAGAAAAAAAATCCCAAAAACAAGAAAAACGAGAAAAAAAAAACAAAGAAATAAATTGGAAAAACAAACGTAAAAAAAAAAAGAAAACAAAAATAAGGAAAAAAATCCAATGGAAAAAAAACACAGAAAAATGAAATTAAAAAATGAAAAAGAAAACAAAAAAAAAAAAAAAAGAAAAACGAAAATAAGCTAAAAGCTAAAACAACGTGCACGAACAAAAAAAAAGAAAACGAAAAGAAGGAAAAAAATACAGAAAAATGAAAAATGAAAAAGAAAACGAAAAAAAAAAAAAGAAAAACAAAAATAAGCTAACACATTTGCTCATTGGATCTCGAACCACGGAATGGAGAATACTAGGGGGGACTTCATCCATCAGGCCAAAAACGAAACTTGGAAATTAAACTGTAGTTATTAATACAAAGATAATAGTTAAATAGTTGAGGGGGGCTCGAGCCCCCTGGGCTCAACGTACATCCGCCCCCTACATGTTGCTGAAGTGAGCATAGTTCAACGATAATTGACATGCATTCATTCCTTTGAAATTGAAGATTCGAATCCCTATTTTTCTATATTTGTTGTAAAAAAAAAAAAAAAAAAGAAAGAAGAAGAAGTTTGCATTTTTTTTTAGTTGAAATTATTTAATTTATCCCATAATGTTAAATTATATTCTGATTAAAAAATGATTAGTTAGTCAAAATTAAAAGTCGAAAGGGTTACCTTTGTAACAAGAAAAAAGTATTGTGAAGAAACAAAATGGTCATCCTCATCTTTTATGAGTGTTTTAAATGAAGTAGAATAAGATAATTGAAGTCCATTAGTAATTGATTTCTCAACCTACAAAATTCAATTGAGGTAAGTATTTAGTGAGGATTAAAATCTTTTTCGTTTGGCACATCAATAAATGTGCCAATTTAACTACGGACAATCATCAACTTATCTACTACATAATTTTTCTCTAGTCATTTAACACTTGAGGAATCATTTAAAACCAATTTTCAAACCTGAAGATTAAAATATCACTTTTGAAACCTACCAAATAGACACTAAATTTGCATCTTGCCTCAAGGATGAAAAGACAATTTGCATATAAATAATATATATTTTCACTTAATTAAAAAGTATAAAATGTTTATTTATTAATTTAAATATATTTTTTTTGTATTTCAAATATATATTATTTTTTTTGTTGAACTTTTTACTTTTATAATTTTTTCAGAAATATTCGACATTTTAAAACTTGGTTCAAACTCGGAGGGTGTAAGATGCGAAGCAGATGGTTGAGCATTAGAACAGCGCCGTCTACCATCGATCGGCATCTTCGCCGCCGACTGCAGTTTTCATTTCTCGAGTTGTGTTTCTTCTAACGAAAGTTCAGCTACTTCTTTCATTGATTTTTCTGTTCTCTTGCCTTTCGAAATCTGTAGTATAGTGTGAAATTTAGTTTTTGAGGATGAATCGAATTTGCAAGCGTTTGCTTCGGGTTCGAAATCATTTTCCTTCATCATTCGGCAGCATCAATGGCCGTTTCTCGTTTGTAAGTTCTTCGATTCCACCAGCTCTATATTCCCCTCCCAAGTTCTCGTTCTTGATTCCCGCCATTTCAGGTTCGATTTCGTTTTTGGTCCGTTTTAATTCAGAATTTGTTCGATCAGGATCTTACTCTACTCTTAATGAAGTTAAAGGGGAAGAAATTTCAGAAAGTTATGCGGATAAGTTACACAAAGCTATTGTGGATAATTCTTACGCACATAATGACATGGAGAATGCACTTGACCAAGTGGGCGCCTATTTGAGTATCGATTTAGTTGCAGAGATTCTTCATATAATGTAATATTACTGAGAACAAAAATGATGCCAACAAACTGCCATATTACCTTCAAATGCTCATCTTCAGCAAAATTAAAGTGCTCATTTGCAAGACCAACAATAACTGGATCCAACTCCACCACCTAAGAAAATAAGTATCCCTCAAAATAAATTGTTAGCTTTCTTTATTTTCATTTTTGGGGGAGGGGGTTTGAGGAAAAGCAAGTTACGTCAATGTCCAAAATAGGCATGGAGGCACGTAGGAACATCGGTAGTAAACTTGCCCCGAGACCGACAACCACTGCATTAACCTGGCAGACATAATATGTTAGTTTTCTGAAGAGAAACCAACCATAAGAATCTGACTGAGAATGAAAAGTAGAATATTCTGTCCTTCATTTTCATTTTTGGTTAAATTAAACAAAATACTTCTAAACTTTGGAGTAGGTTTCAATTATGTCCATAGACTTTTAAAAGCTTCATTTTTACCCTCGAACTTTGACATTTGTTCCAAAAAATATCTTTGAACTTTGAAATTGTTTTAAAAAATATATTTTTCATTAAAATAAAGGATGAAAATTGACGTGGTAGCTTATATATAAAAATTAAAAGGCTTGTGTGATATTATTTACAAGTATATACAAGATTAAAATCATTGTTACCATTTATTTCATCTCAAAAGATTCGTTAAAGTCATGTAGGCCTCGTTTGATAACCATTTGATTTTTTTGTTTTTAGTTTTTGAAAATTAAGCCTTTAAATACTACTTTTACCTATGAGTTTCCTTGTTTTGTTATCTACTTTTTACATATGTTTTTAAAAACCAAGCCAAGTTTTGAAAACTAAAAAAAATAGTTTTCAAAATTTTGTTTCCAATATTATGAGTGTTCCAATATATTTTTTTTCAGAATGGGATTATAAATGCGAGCCTCAACGAAACTTATATTTGTTTGATTCCAAAGAAGACGGATGCTCGATCGGTTGCTGATTATCGCCCCATTAGCCTCACCACCAGCCTTTATAAAATCGTTGCTCGGGTACTCTCTGAACGCTAAAGAGGGTTCTCCCTTCTACGATAACTGCTTATCAAACAGTCGTTGTAGAAGGTAGGCAAATTCTAGATGCTTCTCTCATTACAAATGAACTTATAGAAACCTAAAGGGGCAGTCATTAAATTGGACATTGAGAAGGCCTTCGATAAGGTTGATTAGGGTTTCCTTGACAACATCCTCAAAGTTAAAGGCTTTAGTCCAAAATGGAGATCTTGGATAAAAGGATGCATCTCCCCAACAAATTTCTCTATTATTATAAATGGTCGTCCAAGGGGAAAAATACTTGCTTCACAAGGTCTTTGTCAAGTAGAGATGTCCACAGGGCAGGACGGGGTCGGAGAATGGCTTCCCCATCCCTGTCCCTGCCCCCCATTTCATTCCCCGTCCCTGCGAAATTCTCCATTTAATTTTGCGGGGAATTCGCGGGGATCAAGTTCCCCGTGGGGAATAATTCCCCGTTTATAATTTTCATTTTTTAAAATTTGATCAAATATAATTTTTTTAAAAAAAATTTCTATTTAAATTGTTAATTCTTAATAAGAGATTTCTATTTAAGAGATTTTTTTTTTATTTCCTTAGAAAAACAAAATAATATTGAATTGGATTTATGGTAAATACAAATATATATTTTAAAAGAAGAAGAAGAAATCGGGGCGGGGTCGAGGAACGGGGCAGGGACGGGGTTGGGGACGGGGAATGTATTCCCCATCCCCGTCCCCGTTTAGCTAACGGGGAAAAAATCTTCCCTACTCTCTCCCCCATTCCCCGCCTAAACGGGGATTCCCAGCCCTGTTAGAGGCGGGGAAAATGGACATCTCTACCGTCAAGGCGATCCATTATCACCCTTTATATCGTCATGATTATGGACTGTTTTAGCAGACTTCTTTCTAAAGCGGGAACCAATGGGCTTGTAAAAGGATTCCACGTTGGAAATGGAGACATTTGCATTAACCATCTCCAGTTTGCATATGACATCATCCTCTTCACATAATTGCTTGATGATTCCTCCATCACAAACCTTCTAAAGGTAATTGCTTTTTTTTTTAAAAGTCCTCTGGGCACAATGTTAACCTCCATAAATTAGAAATCATTGGCATCAATGTTGACTCTTTGATTATAGAAGACTATGCTAGAAAGTATGGATGTAAAATGGGTGATTGGCCGAACACGTATTTGGTTCTCCCTCTAAATGGCTCCCCAAAAGCCTTATCCTTTTGGCAACCTATCATTGAAAAGATTGATACACGTCTCTCAGCATGGGGATCATCATACACTTCAAAAGGGGGAAGACTTACTCTCGTGCAAGCCACCTTATCAAACCTCCCAACTTATTATATGTCTCTTTTTGATATGTCAACCAAGGTGATTCAGGAAGTGGAACGATTATACAGAAATTACTTATGGAAAGATGGCCCACATCTTGTAAGATGGAGTAATGCCATTCTCCCGTTGGACCAAGGCAGTCTTAGTCTCCATTCTATTGGAGACAAAAATAAAGCCTTACTTGGAAAATGGATTTGACAATACTATCATGAATCAACTGCATTATGGAGGAATCTTATCAAGTCTAAATATGGCTCGTCGAATATTACTACTTGGAAATCTCTTCCTTATGCAAAAGAGCCTTGGAAGTCCATCATCAAGCACCAATGCCCATCACCAGTAGAATCATTCACCAAGTGGGGAATGGTGGCAATACTTTTTTCTGGACAGATCCTTGGATCAATAACTGTCCCCTTGCTTTGCGCTTTCCTCTTCTTTATAGGCTATCTCATTGCAAAACAACATTGATCCAAGATGATTGGAAGGAGGAAACAATTTCTGGGACGTACAAATTAGAAGAAATCTTAAGGGTGAGGAAGTTGCTGAATGGGCTGACTTAAGTCTCGACCTCGCTCCTGTTGTTTTATCCACGAAGGATGATTCATGGAACTGGCTTCCTAGTCCAGATAGCTTATTCTCTACAAAATCCTTGATGAGGATATGGGAGATATTTCATTCATCCTTGACCCTACATTAGCCACGTATCTGGGAAGACAAGTATCCAAAAATGGTAAAATTCTTTCTTTGGGAAGTTGTCAACAAAGCCATCAAATACAAAGGAAAATCTTCAAAGAAGATTGCCTTATTTGGCTTTGTCCCCAAGCTGGTGCCCTTTGTGCAAAGCCAAAGATGAAACACAGAATCATCTATTCATCCACTGTCCATATACTTATAGCTTCTGGAACAAAATTCTGCAAGCCTTTGGACGGTATATAACTTTTCCTTGGGAGGTAAATGATTTCCTATTTAAATCTTTGGCTCACCATCCTTTCAAGGACTTAAAAGCACTGCTATGGAAGAATCTCATCAGGGCCTTCTTTTGGATTCTTTGGAAAGAGCGTAATCAAAGAGTCTTTTAAGACAGAGCAATCTCTGGACAGGATTTTCGACCTTGTTATTTACATTGCTATTTCTTGGTGTAAATTGTCATCAATCTTCAATCCCTATAGTTATGCCTCCCTCTTGACCAATTGGGAACGCCTTTTGTAATCACCATGGATTAACATCCCTTTTGTAAATTTTATATATCAAGAATTCAAATGTTTTTTTAAGAAAGATGAAATCTATTGTAGAGAATGTTGAAAAAACAAACACAATTTTCAAAAACAAAAAATCAAAAACCAAATGGTTATTAAACGGGGCCTTACATAATCAATTTTTACACATAAACCATCAGTCAATTTACGTGAATGATGTTGTAAATGATATCACGTATGCCTTCCAATTTTTACACATCAATCGTCGTGTTAATTTCCATCTCATTTTAATGAAAAAAACTCTTCAAGGGTATTTTTTAAAAATAAATTTCAAAGTTCGAAGGTAAAAATGAAAATTTTCAAAACCTATGGATATAATTGAAGTCGTTAAGTAGTTTGTATAATTTAAGCTTTATTTTTCTTTTCAGCTAAACAGTCTCAAAAGAGGTAGAAAGCTAACTGTATTTCCTGCTGATGCTGCAATTTCCAGATGTTCAGAGATCAATGTAAACCCTGCAATTATTCCCATGTAATAAAAACTTGCCAAATAGCCATGGTCCACCTTCAGCTCGCTAACTTCTACTCCATTTTCCAATAGGACGAAGAGGGACAAGAAAACAGGACCAAATTAGCAAACCTGAAAAATTGGAACACAGAAAGCTAACTCTCACTGGCAAAAGGCTTCTGTTGCCAATGATCTCGCTCACCGGTGAGTTTGTCAGGCGACCCTTCTTCCTCGGCCAGCAGAGCTTCTGACTGCACTAGACATTCAGTTCTTTGAAAGATAAGGCGGCGGAACATCGGAGTTTCGGTCGGTAAGAAGCAACTAGCATCGCCTCTGATTTTTTCATATATCACATCTTCCACCTTTACTTGTCCTGTTATTGAAGAAGTGACCTGCAAAATTGCATCTAAGGTGAGAATATTTGATGTAGTTTTAAGTTTTTGGTATAAGTTTAGTACTACTTATAAAATTTTAAGATCATAGGATTCATTATTTCGTTTATAACAAGGTGTTGAACCTGGTGTTGAACCTGGTTTACCATACTGAGCTGCCTGATCCCATCGCTTGCCATCATGAAGCTGTAGAATGTTAATCAATAAATTGAGTTTTGTACATCGAAAGGGAGTAATCTTTCATGTATACGCTTTATGTCTATGAATGATATATTGAATAAGTGATAAAGATTTGAACCTACGATTTTAGGAGAGAGACTTAAGACATATTTGAGAGTGATTTTGAAATTGTTAAAATCATTTTTGTCATGTTCAAAATTACTTCGAAAGATGTCTTTAATCATTCAAAATCAACTTAATGTTTGATTTGACACTTTTAAAAGTGATTTTCATGCCATAAAAATTATTTTTGAATAATTAAAAACATGTTTCGGAGTGATTTTGAATACGACAAAAGTTATTTTAACAATTTCAAAATCACTTCCAAATATGTCTTTAATGTTTTTGACTAGTTTAGCTATGTTTATTTTGGTTTTGTTTACCCTTTTAACATCACTTCAGTGATGCTTTACTCTTAATCCGATAAAGTTCTATGATGAAGCTTAGCTTGAGTCTCAATTTATAATCATCCAAATAGTTTTTAACCCATCATAAATTTTATTATGGTACATCTCGAACTTTTTGTTACAATACAAGCTTAAAAATCTCATTATGAAGTGCAATTATAATTCTTAAGATGATAAATCAATACTAATAACAATGAATCTAAAAAGAAAGTCTTTGTATTGTTTCAAGTAGCATACGAAATTTAGTGTAAAAAAAAAAAAAAAAAGTAGCATACGAAATTTGAGGTTCTTTATCATTGTTTTCAGCCTCGGGCGCTACTTGCTTCACCAAGGGAGTCAAATCTTTCTGCAAGCCATTTAAAGTAGTGAAATTAATAATATATTTTGGGTTCCAATATTATTTTTGGTCTGTAATGGGAGACTTATTCTATTTTAGTTTATATATTTTAAAATTTTTAAATTTAGTTATGTAATTCAAAATATTAAAATTAGTTTTATTGTTGGTTTGAAGTTAATTTTTATCGAAATTGGTAAAATAATAATAATAATTTTCATTACGATAAGAAGAAATGAGAATATTTTTTCAAAATTTATAGAGAGAGGGTTAATAGAGGTTAAATTTATTTTGGAAATGTTAACCATAAACTAATATTAGGGAGTAATTTTAAGATTCATTGAAAGTGTATGGACTAAATTTGGACATTTGAAAGTACGAGGACTAAAATAATATTTTAACCTATATTATGTGAACGTATTGGACAATACACTAAAAAGAAAAACAAATGTAAATACCGGTATGACTTCAATTAGATAATGACATTGCTATAGGCATTGACACATTTTTTTTTCCAATTCTAACATGTAGGGGTGGAGATTTAAACCTTAGACCTTTTAGTCGATAATATATGATTTAATCAGTTGAGATATGTTTAGATTGACACAACTTTTTTTTTTTAGTTCAACAACATATGAGAATAGGAATTCTAATTTTTGACCTCTTGATAGAAGATATATGTCTTATGATTATTAATCATTTGAGCTATGCTCAAGTTGGAAGCATTGACCTTACATCTAGAGTCCTATCATGTTTTAATTAGTGGTGGTTTGTGTCACGGAAAGACATTTCACTTTATTCATATATTAGAATTTTTTTAATAAATAATTTACATTTTAAGTTAAAAATACACACAAAAAAAATCAATTATTGTGCAAAGTATAGTAGAGGATCTGTAGTCACCTGAATAGTCTCCATGTCGACATCAGTGTGGCTTTTGTCTAATAAAATCTAAATTTACAAAAAAAAAAAACGAATAAAATTAAAAAAAATTAAAAAGTTATGCACTTATTTGTGTACCATTAGCTTACACATTGTCACATATTATAATTAATTTTTACGTAGACTCCAGAAATAACAAACTTTATATTATAGTAAGTATTTTCTTTCTAATATCCTTTTTATTTCTAATGAAATATTTTTAATAAAAAAAAAATTCTAAGAGAGAAAACATACCATAACTAGACGAGCTACCTTTGAACTTTTAACAATCATCCATTGTCCTTCTTTCGATGAAAACGTCCATTCATGACTTCGATTCTAATCATCCAAGCAAACATGTCAATTTAATTTTTTCTCGAGAAAATGCTAATAGACTCAAATGGATTTGAAAATTTGAAAATTCTATTATAAATATCTAACTTTGACATGAACTATTAATATCAATTAGAAAAAAAATGATATTCATAGTTTCGGACTCAAGATCTCTTAATCTAATATCGTATTAAATCACCACTAAATTCCAAACTCAAAAGTTTAAGTAGATAAATTAGAGCACACAAGATCTTTTTTAATATCTCACCCTAAAATTATTATCCAATGAGATTTTAACGAATAATAATTTCAAGAGGGAAATAAAAGAGTGACCTTGGAAACTAAAAAAAAACTCCAAATTTGTGGTTGAATGGACCAAATTGGCCCTCGGCATCAAGGATCACAGCTTGGTAGCTGAATTTTGAGGTCCCTTGTTCACCCAAAATGACCTGATCAATCCGCTGGCCTTGATCAATTTTCTTCAAATCTCCCTTCCATTCTAACTCCAAATCTTCACACATGATCTGTCATTTCCTCCAAAAAAAAAAAAAAAATGGAAACGAAAATCAATCGAAATGAAAAATAATGACTCTTTTGAAACCAAAATAACAAAAATAAATGTAGTACAATTGATTTTCAACGTGTGATGAAATATGTTTAAAATAGAAACTTCAGCAAAGTTGATCATGTTACCTACCAAAAACCGATATCATACGAGTGCTCAGAGAGTTGAAAAACGTGGCGTTTCGATACCAAAATCTGGGAAGCAAGAGAATGAGAGAGGTGAATGTAGGGATTTTGGCAATATGTTTGAAAAGAAATTGTCCCACGTTGAAAATGTACAAAAAAGTCATGGGCTTCAAGCATTATAAAAGGAGTTCATGGCTTTGATTTTAAAACATCCCACTTTGAAATATTTTAAGCTTGGTATACTAACTCTAGTTAAGTGAGTAGTATAAAGCTTTGAGAGAGTGTTTCTTTGTGAATGGGCTTGGGAAAAAAATTCTGTATGATTGTAATAATTTTTCACATAGTAGAGTTTCTTTTATCCGTGGTTGTTTCTTCGGTTTTGGAGTTTTTTCACGTAAATTCTTGTGTTTCTTATTTTGTTGCTTTCTTTTAATCTTTCAGTTATTTTTTTGCTTATTTCTGCGGTAGTAGTGGAAGATTTTTTCTCAACAGTGAAATCTATTGTCAATTCACTCTAGGGAATAACTTGTCCCAACTCTTTTAGGCCATGGGAGGATCGCTCTCTTCCCATGTTCTCTTTTCTTTGTGTAGTGTTTGTTTGGTATCATTCAATTTGGAAAAATGTCTTTACTCTTCAATTATTTTTGCATGGAATATTTTCTTCCTACTTTTAATTCATTCTTGAATAATTATTGAGTAGATTATAATGTTGTTATGCCATATCAATGATGTATATATAATTTGATTAAGTTAGTGTGCTACGATAAACAATGGACATACTAATATTAAATAAATTTTAATACTAATTTGATATTAAACAACCTATTAAGCACTGAGGTATTAAGAAAAATATGAGTTAAATACTTTACAAAATAATTCGGCATTAGAATAAAACTTATAGCTGGTAGAGGTGTAAGTTGTTCGATGTGGGTTGGTTTTTGGCCAAGACAAATACTGAAGGTTAACCAAGTTTAAGAAAAGTTGAAAAATGAAAATTGAAGTTGAATCCAATTTTTTTGAAATACTAAGTTGAACCAAACCATACCAGTAATTTAAAAAATCAACGAAATTGACTAAGATGAAACGAAATTATTTGAAACTGAAAATTTTATCCAAATTGAATCAACGAGCTATATTTTTCTAGTTTTTCCATTTCAACTTGCACCATATATATCCTTGAACTTGAATTTGGTCTCACTATTTTTCTGTTCAAAGGAGGGCATTATGGTAATTTTCCCAAAAAGTTAGGACTAGTATTCAAATATAAATATATAGCCAAGAAGTTATAGTAATCTCTATCATTCTCTGTTCAAAGGAGGGCATTATGGTAATTTTGCCTAAAAGTTAGGATTAGTATTCAAATATAAATATATAGCCAAAATTTCTAAATTTAGGTGATCGAAAATGCAACTTGTTAAAAAGAGGGAAAAAAAATCTAAAGGCTCCTTTGTAATGATTTGAGTTTTTTTTTTTTTTTTTTTTAATTCAATTATTTGAGTTTGATGTATAGATATTGAGGGAGAACCACAAAATAGGAGAGATTATAAAATTTAATTTAATTTAATTAATCTCTGATATTGAAACAACATGATTTTAAATTTATGAATTAATTAATTCATCTATTTACGATATGGACAGGAATTAAAATTTAAAAAAAAAATTAATTTGTGTCAATTTTTTCCTTTCTAAAAAAAATTAAAAATGAGTATTAAATCAATTTCCATAGCATGTGATATGCAAATAAAATTATAAATCCGTTTTGTATCAATTTTATTTGATAATTATTGAATGAGAGAAATTTAATAAAAATGAAAAATGAAAATAAAACGTCATCATACTTGAAGGATCCCACTGGATAAAAATTGGTTCACAATTATTGTTTTTTTTAAAACTACAATTATTGTTATTCTAATTGCATTATGAAGAGAGAGAGAAAAAAAAGATTCAATAATTGAGATGTTGAATCTTTTTTTTCTCTCTCTCTTCATAATGCAATTAGAATTATTGGATGATTTAATAAAATTATTGGATGTCAGGAAAACTAATATATCCTTACTAATATATAGGATTTTTTTTTATTAATATTGTAGTTTTTTAAAGTTATTATAAAAATATTGTTATTTTAAAAGTATTTATAAGAATATTGTAGTTTTAAATAGCTGGCGGATGGTCGTCTCTTCAAGAGACGACCATGTACATGCATTTGAGATGGTCGTCTCTTGAAGAGAAAGAGACGACCATGTGTGCGCGGACGACTGTCTCTTCAAGAGACGACTATCTCCCGCCTTTTCGTTTAAAAAAAATGTGTAGATGAAGAGACGACCATCCCAAAAATTTTATAATTATGCCAATTGGCATATTGGTCAGCTGGTTACTCTAAAACATAAGGGGCCTAGGTTCAAGCATTGTGAAATGCAGTTTTCAACTATTTATTTCTTTTTCCTTCCATTTTTTTTTCTTTATTTCTCTTTTTCTTTCTTTTATTTGTTTTATTTAAATAAAATAATATACCTTATGTTTTTTAATATTTGAAGTAAATTAAATATTCTATTACAATTTATTTATTTTTTCTAAGAAATTGAAATTTATTTAAGTATTAATTATTTAAATATTTTATTTTCTAATATGAGTGATTTTTCATTCTCTCGTATTTCTTTATTTTTCTTTATTTATTTAGAAAAAAATTACATGATAATTTTGAATAACGTGTTCATTTTATTTAAAATCAACTCAAAATGACGTAAACGAAGTTGTTCTTCTCCCAAAGTCGATTGCAATATAATATTTAAGTATTAACTATTTATATATTTAAGTATTAACTATTTATATATTCAAGTTGTTCTTCTCCTTTTATTTTAAGTATTAACTACTTAAATATTATATTGCAATTGACTTTGGGAGAAGAACAACTTCGTTTACGTCATTTTGAGTTGATTTTAAATAAAATGAACACGTTATTCAAAATTATCATGTATTTTTTTCTAAATAAATAAAGAAAAATAAAGAAATACGAGCGAATGAAAAATCACTCATATTAGAAAAGAAAATATTTAAATAATTAATACTTAAATAAATTTCAATTTCTTAGAAAAAAAGAATAAATTGCAATAGAATATTTAATTTACTTCAAATATTAAAAAAACGGAAGGAAAAAAGAAAGAGAGAAAGCGAATGAAAAAAAGAAATAAATAGTTGAAAACTGCGTTTCATAATGTTCGAACCTAGGCCCATTATATTTTAGAGTAATCAGCCGACCAATATGCCAACTGACATAATTATTAAAATTTCTGGGATGGTCGTCTCTTGAAGAGACAACTATCTACGCTTTTTTTTTTTTTAAAACGAAAAGGCGGGAAATGGTCGTCTCTTAAGGCGACCATCTGAAGAGACGACCATCTGCCGCGTACACATGGTCGTCTCTTCAAGAGACGACCATCTTAAACACGTGTACATGGTCGTCTCTTGAAGAGACGACCATCCGCCAACTATTTAAAACTACAATATTCTTATAAATACTTTCAAAACAACAATATTTTTATAATAACTTTAAAAAACTACAATATTAATAAAAAACCTCCCTATATATATATATACTTAATAAAAAAAATATATCCTTTGCAAAAAATTAAAATAAATAAATAAATAGAATTATTGGAAAATGATAAAATATAACATCATTCTCCATCAATTTTAGGGATAGCATTGTGGTGGAGTGAGGTTGAAAGTGTCCTCTCAATCTTGAACCACATGAGAAATTTCAGAAATTTTATGCCACTCGTTTTATAGCTATTTAATTTTTTATTTTTAGTTTTTTAAGATTAAGCTTATAAGTACTATTTTTACTTATGAGTTTCTTTGTTTTGTTATCTACTTTTTTACCTATATTTTCAAAATCTAAATCAAGTTTTGAAAACTAAAAAAAGTAGGTACCATTTGATATTATTTTATTTTTAGTTTTCTGTTTTAAAAAATTATGCCTACTTTCTCTCAATATCGTCTACGATATGTTTCTGAATATTCTTGCCAACACATTTGAATTCCTAGCCAAACTTTTAAAAAAAATATAAAAACTACTTTTTTTTTTAGTTTTCAAAACTAACTTGGCTTGATTTTTTAAAACACTTTTTGAAGGTAGATATAATAAAACAAAGAAACTCATAGGTGGAAGTAGTGTTTATTTATAAGTTTAATTTTCAAAAATCAAAAACTAAATGGTTATCAGGCGGGACCGTAGTTTTTAAAATTTATTTTTTCTTTGGAAATTTGGTAAAGAATTTATATGTTTCCTTAAAGAAAGATGAAAACCAATGTAAGGAAATTGTGAGATAACAACCATAATTTTAAAAAATGAAAAATCAAATAGTTATCAAATGAACCTTAATTATTATATAATGCGAATGTGATTTTGTAAATTTGTGGATGAATGGCCTACCTAAAATGTAGGTAAAATTAAGTCAACATTTTCTTATGTCCATAAGTTCGACATTGACATGTGGGGTCAATCGACATTTCTGTTATATCTAATAATAAAGTTTATGAAATATAACAAAAATATCAACAAAATATTTAATAATGTAAGCCTAATATTGATAATGAAAGAATTTTAATTTATTTAAAAGGTGAAATGCTTATTTATCAACTTAAATATTTTTTTATGAATTTTTTATATTTATAATTTTGTTAGAAATATCCATCGATTTTATCGATATTTCTGTAGACATTTTCATAAAATTAAGACATTAAGATTACATCGACATCTACATTTAAAACCTTGAATAATATGGTTCAAATCTAGTTGTGATAACATAAATAGCCAAAAATTTATATAACAAAATCATTAATTCTTACAATATTTTGTGTTGAAAAATTCATAAAATAGTTAGATATATAATCTGATGAATATAGATTAAACTCATGATTTCAAAAACATATGAATTTAAGTATTACCTCTTTAACTATTATCCCCACACTTTCATTTGGATTTAATAAAATTAAGGAGAAATATATCCAAGGTGGAGAAGATTTTTCTCGTCATATTTACAATCGCATTTTTTTTATATGGTTTTGGTGATAAGAAGTTTTTTGTCATGATTCAATATAATTAATTAATTGTCAAGTCAAATTAAAGTTTCTTCTGATTTTTGTTTTCTTTTTGTAAGTATTTGAATATGGCCATCCATTTGCAGAAAGGGCTCTAGAGAGTTCTCTTAATGGAAAATTGGGAAAATGGCATCTATAACAAAAAATGTTTGAATATCAACCCAAATCTTGTTCCAAAAGTACCTAAGTAACCTTATTCAAGTACAAAATTACATTATTATCTAGAATAAATGTAATTTTCTTCAAAGAATATCTATAACTTTTTGCATTTATTTGTGATTAAAAGATTTTTATAAAAGTTATGGTTGTGACAAAAAATAAGGTAACGATGGGCTTTTCAAATATTGATTTTTTTTGTTCAAAGGTTATATATATGACAAATGAAAGAAATTTCAAGATCTAAGATCAAGACAATTAAAAAATTACTAACAAACTGGAAACAACCGACAAGAAGACAGAGCGAAATAAAACAAGGAACAAAAAAAAAAAATCAAAGTTTACAACTAAAGTGGAACAAAAGTAGGAAAATAAAGTCCAAGGCTTATACAGTCAGCAAAGCTAAAAAAAATTATATATAGAGAGATATATTTTAAATTATTACCACTAGAAATCATACCATGCAAATCAGAGATGCATAATAGAGATATATTACCTTTCTTTCATAGCTCATCTTTTATGTCCATGTATATCTCTTATCTTTTCAATATTCGCACACAACATATTAAACTTATATTATTATTATTATTATATAAAACTTACATCATTATTAAAGCAAGTGACTTCAAAATACATAAGCAAGTTAATTACACATCAATTTTAAACACATCCAACCAAAATTTTCAAATTAGTTTTTACTAAAGGAAGAGTAATTGTAGGGGTCAAATTTGAATTATTTCTAAATTAAACTAATTAATCTCACTTTAAAAACTTCCTCATCAAAATGAAATAACAATGCTCAAATTTTAGGGACAAAATTATTTTTTTTAAAAAAAAATTTAAGCATATCAATAATGGAGTTTTTGCATTTATCTGCTTGGAAAAAATATGGTTGAGAAGAGAAGTGACACAACGATTTCTCTTAGCCCAAAATAAAAAAACAACAACAATAATAGTTTATCTTCCTATCTATCTCTTTCTTGTCACCTTTCAAAATATTGTTATTATTTTGGCATTTTGGTTCCAAAATTGAAATCGATTATCAAAGGATTTTCTTAAGTAAAAAAATATCCTCTTTATCATGAAGGAAAATTGAAGACTGGCCCTAACTTTTTGTAAAATTATTATACTGCCCTCACATGAAGGTCATATTCAATATACAATAAATTATAATAATTGTGTAAATTTATAAAAATAAGAAAATAATCACAACATCATATTATGTTGTAAAATTGCAATCAATTTAAAAAATATTGATATTTTAAAAATATATTATTTTATTACGTCTTTAAATAAAAATTACATATTCTAACTTTAGATCGTTAATAACTCAATTCATAGCCAGATATAAACAATACTCTCTAATTGAATCAGAAATTTTCATAAAGTTAGGAAAATTGTACAATTCTAACTTTATACATATATAATCTTTTAATTAAAAAAATTATTTTAAAATTCAATTAATATTTTCTATTTATTCTTATGTTTTTTAAATTTTAAAAAGATATTTATGATAAAATTTCATACAAAGAAACCTATTTATTAAAAGGAAAAATTATTTGAGAGGACTAGTGGACGATTCTACGCCATTAAACATATGAAAAAAGATTCAAATCTATTTTTCAAACTCATATCCAATAGTTGGAGGGGCAAAGAGATTTTGAACCTAAATCTAATGATTGATTATTAAGGTCCCGTTTGATAACCATTTACTTTTTGGTTTTAAAAAATTGTGCATGATTTCTCATAATTTCTCTATAATGAGTTTCATCTTTCTTAAGAAAATACTTGAAGTAGTGTTTATAAGCTTAAATTTTCAAAAACAAAAAATTAGGACCCATTTGATAACTATTTGATTTTTTATTTTGGAAAGTTAAACCTAATCATAAACACTACTTCTACCCATAAATTTATTTGTTTTGTTATCTACATTCTACCAATGTTTTTAAAAACCAAGCCAAGTTTTGAAAACTAAAAAAAATAGTTTAAAAAAACTTTTTTTTTGTTTTTAGAATATGATTAAGAATTAAAATGTTTACTTAAGAAAAAATAAAAATCATGGGTAGAAAATAGAAATCAAAAGATAACAAGTTTAATTTTAAAAAATCAAATAATTATCAAACGAGGCGTAGATGATGTCTCGATGATTATCAAATTAGGCCTAAATTAATCTGCCACACATCCTGGTGAGAATAATTTTTCCTATAAAAGGGAGTGCAACACAAAAAAGCAAGACATGCAAGGGGCAATTGAATCAACAAAGTAAAGTTTGATAGAGAGAGAGAGGAAAAGGAAAGAATATGGGGAAGAAAGAGATCTTGAACAGCCTAGGAGAGTTCTCCAACCAAGAAGGTTGGGACAAGTTCTTTGCCGGCCGGCCACTCGACAACCCTTATGAATGGTACGCCGAGTGGCCGGAGTTTTGAGATCTTCTTCTCTCCCATCTCTCTGTCTCTCCGACGACCTCCCAGATTTTGGTCCCGGGATGCGGCGTTTCTCGACTCTCTGAACACCTTTACGACGCTGGTTTCCGAGGCATCACCAACATCGACTTTGCCAAAGTTGCCATTTCTGATATGTCTCGCCATAACACTCGTGAACGTCCTTACATGCGGTGGCGCGTTATGAACATGACTAGCATGCAGGTGATAATCATTTTGACTCCATTTGATACCTATTCTATTTTTAAAAATTAAGCTCGTTTTCTCATAGTTTCTCCACAATGATTTTCATATTTCTTAAGTAACAATTTGAATTCTTAGTCGTATTCCAAAATTTTGAAATTTCGTTTTTTAACTCTATGTTAATTTAAGGACGTAAATTACAAGTTTATTGTCTAAACTTTGGTTTGTATCTATATTTGGTCCTTAAACTTTAAAAAGTGTCTAATAAGTCTTTGAACTTTCAAATTTTTTTTTATCTAATAAGTCATTGTAGTTTAAAAATATATAATATGTCTCTAAACTTTCAATTTTGTCTCTAATAGGCCTTTGACATATATATTCAAAAAAATTTAACTAATTTATTAGATATAAATTTGAATTTTATGTCTAATTGGATCTTAAACTTTTAATTTTGTGTCTAGTAAGTCCGTGAATTTTAAAAAAAATGTCAAATAGGTCAAAGACTTATGTACACAAAATTGAAATCTATTTGACACAGAATTGAAAGTTCAAATATTTGTTAGACACTTTTTTAAAGTTTATAGATCAAATAGACACAAATATGAACCAAACTTGTAATTTTACCTTTATTTAATTAGTTTCTAACCTATTACTTAATTAAGAAGTATAATTAAAATAATGGATGAAATGTGAAAATTCGAAAGATACCTTAAAAGTGAATTTTTTAATATTTTTATTAGTTGAATTATGTTCAAATTACCGTTTTAACCATGGTTGACGTGGAAGTGTTTTATAGTTTGTGGATGAAAGCTTTGACGCAATTATTGACAAAGGAGGATTGGATGCACTGGTCGAATCCGAGGATGGAGCCATGCTGGCGAGCCAATATTTATCTGAGGTTATCTTCTAAGATTTATTTTAAGTTTTATTGCTAATTATTTAACATAAAATTTAATTCTCTTTTGCATCGTCTCTAACATGGACTTGTTATTACGAATCACTACAAAATTTTATTATGTAAATATTTACTCACCAAATAAATAAACAAAATAAATTTGGAGACAATAACAATTTAATTGTTTTGAAAGTTTAAAAACGAAAATAAAAGGTTAAATTATCAAAAATACCCCTAAACTATGGGGTTTGTTTCAATTATACCCCAAACTTTGAAAAGTTTCATTTTAACTCTTGAACTTTGATATTTGTTTCAAAAATACCCTTGAAGGCTTTTTTCATTAAATTCATGGTCAGAAAATGATGTTTTTGCATTTGTATTGTTGCTTACGTTAACATATTTGAACATATACATTGAAAAAAAATCAAAACATATGCAAATACGTCATTTTTTGTCCATAAATTTAACGGAAAAAACATTCCAGGGTTGTTTTGAAACAAACTTCAAAGTTCAAGGGTTAAAATGAAACTTTTCAAAGTTTAGGGGTATAATTGAAACCAACCTCATAATTTAGGGGTATTTTTGATAATTTAACCAAAATAAAATAACTAAGACTATGGATTTCTCGATTTTTATTATTATTATTATTTTAGGATAAGATTTCGATTGATTCACTTTTTATGATTTTCAGGTGAAAAGGGTAACTAAATCTGGCGGGAAATTCATTTGTTTTACCTTTGCAGAACCTCATGTGACAGGTACCCCTAAAATACTTTTATTATTTTCCCCTTTATTCAAATAAATTGTTTTCTTTTTTTTTTTTTTGAAAAAGGAAAAAAAAAAACTTTTTGTCTTAGGGTTTTGATTTAATTTGATCCACAAACTAAAATACATTTGATAAGATGGATTTTTTAATTTCATTTTCTTAAAAAAGAATTTTTTGTAGTCCAAACTAAATTTCAATTTCCAATAATACTTTTTGTCAACTGATCTTTGTAATGGATATATTCCATTGTTCATTATATTTAAATCACCGATTGACCAACCTAACATACACCCTATGTTAGAAAGATGTTAGTTTACTAGAGTGCGATTGGCATTAATTTTGAAGATTAAAAATGATTATAAAAGAATCTTTAACTGTTTTTAATATTTAATAAAATTAATTATAAATTAATTTTAATAAAAACAATTTTTTAATTACGTTCATTTTCAAAATTCAATTAACAGTAGCTTTTCAAATTAGTTTTTCTAAAAATCTTGTGGATTTACTAACTAATTATTTATCCTCCCATACCTCTGCCTTGTTGAGACGTGATTTATTCTGTTTTTGTTTTAAATTTAATTTGGAGCTTCTATTATCTCTTTTTAATTCAATTGAATTTATTTATTTATTTTACTTTTTATTTAAATTGAAATCTGTTTTCCAATGTGATTTTTTTTTAGCCATGGTTAATTTAATCATATAAATTTTAAATTAATTATCTTATAAAAATTCTTAAGTTAAATATCAACATAGAATTATATTATGTTTATTTTGGTTATTATAGTTAAACTGCGACAAATTAGTGTTAATTTACCAAACACTTAATTTACTTTTTAATCTTTAAAGTTGAAACTTATCCAACACTAATTTACTTTGTATTACGACTAATTTTTTTAAAAACACAGTTGACAATAATTGTTACGGGCAAAAACTAGCCTTAGACCAACCTTGGTTGACCCCTCGAGGGAAGGGGTCGGCCAAGAGGGCTTGTTGGCCGACCTCTCGAGGAGTCGGCCCAGACCGAAATTGGCCGACCCCTCAAGGGGTCAGCCAAGAGGCCGAACCGGCCTTGGCCGGCCCCTCGAAGGGTCGGCCAAAAGGCCGAACCGACCTCAGTCGACCCCCCAAGGGGTCGGCCAAGAGGCCTATTTGGCCAACCCCTCAGAGGGTCGACCCAGTCAGGTGAGCTCATTGAACCGGCTCCTAGGTTAGACCAAAAGGCAACAAGGACGAAATCTGTCGAGGGAATGGCCCTGGTCTAACTTCGTTTTATCCCGAATGGACGAGCAAGAAACGGGAAAGACATTCGGGAGTGCATTGAATGATCCGTTAAAGTTCGAATTAAACGAGATGAGGTCTGTAACGGTCAGGATGATAAAAACAATCCATGATCGAGCTAAATTCTCAGAGATCTTAATAATGCAGAATTGACCGTTACAATTACGTGAAAATATAAAAAAGCGAAGTACAGCGACGTTGAGGGGTATGCAATCATCACCTTACTTTTACGGTCTGAGCTTTCTAAAAACTCTGATTTCTAACTTGAGCGTCGGAGTTTAAGTGGCTTAGCACCACACCAGTTAGTTCTCTATTTTTGCAGGCATTTTCAGCTCCCGAAGATACAAATTTACGGTTGATCCGGCGATCCAAATTCCGGTATCAACAATAATTATTTTAGAAGCTACAATAATTTCAAGCTAAGCCTTATATTTATTCTTTCGCAACGGATTATGTATATATTGCAAAAGAAACCTATCTCATAGCCTGAAATCAAAATTGGAAACAGACTAAGAAAATATCTAAGAACGACAAGGGTAATAAAACGAGAAACAACCAAAAGAAAAACTAATCAAAGACCAAAAAAACCATAGCTCACAACTTTCCTCTCGATCGTTGTTCTTACAACTTTGTGATCGAGTCTAATTTTACACTTTAATAAGGTCATTTCTAACGGTTTTCAGATTTGCTATTTTCTGAACTCCGAGTTGGATGGAAAACAAAGATTGAGGCAATTATTGGGGAGTTTACTTAGTTAACTACTTAGTTAACTGTTAGCCGTTAGTTATTTCTTAAACTAATTATTAGTTTAGTTTGTTTAGAGAAATTGTTATTCTGTTAAACAAACATCTCTCATATATTTTGTATATATATATTCAGTGGAGATAATGAATAAAGGCAGAAAACAGAGTATCATTTCTCCCATATCTTCTTCTGTAAAATGGTATCAGAGCTGTGATTCTTTCGCTGCTTCTCTCGATTCTTCATCATGGAGTTCGAGACTCAAATGCATGCGACTGATTCTTCCACCTCTCGTCAAGAACAATCGTCTAATGCACAGAACACTCAGAGTCCATTTTATCTTCACCATAGTGATACCTCCAACCTGATACTTGTTTCAGAACTTCTTACTGACGATAATTACGTTACCTGGAGTAGATCGATGTTGATTGCTCTATCAATCAGAAACAAGCTCGGTTTTATTGACGGAACCATACCGGAACCTACTGGCGAGCTTCTTCCTCTTTGGATTCGCAATAATCATATGGTGATTGCGTGGATTCTCAACTCCGTTTCGAAAGGTATTTCTTCCAGCATAATGTTTACTGAATCCGCAAGGGCGATTTGGTTGGATTTAAAAGAACGTTTTCAGAAACGAAACGGACCTCGGATTTTTCATTTGAAGCGAAATTTGACCACTGTTAAACAAGATCAAGAATCGGTGACGATGTATTTTGCAAAGATCAAGAGTCTTTGGGATGAATACACCTCTTATCGACCAGGATGCACTTGTGGGCGATGCAATTGTGGAGGAATTCAGTCGATTGAGAAGTTCATTCAATTTGAATACTTAATGTTCTTCCTGATGGGATTAAATGATAGTTTTGGTCATGCGCGATCTCAAATCTTACTTATGGATCCACCTCCTCCAATTAGTAAGGCATTTGCGTTAATCGTGCAAGAGGAACAACAAAAGTCTGATACGGCACCTACAGCTATAACTTTAGCAGTTCCTAATTCTTCTAATCGATTCCCTGCATCAACAAACAATAATCCGAATAGACAGAGAGGAAATCGTCCTATCTGCACACATTGGGGGTTTCAAGGCCACACGGTTGATAAGTGCTACAAGTTACACGGATATCCGCCTGGTTATCGTCAGACAAATAATCAACGAGGATTCAATAATGGACCTCAAAGAAGTCAAACTTTCAAGAATAATTCTACTGCTCATAACGTCATTGCTGCAAATCAAGTAAATACAGAAGGATCACCAGGCATTAATTCTGACGATACTTTTATTCAGTGTCACAACATCCTAAACCTGCTTCAGTCCAAGTTAGCTGCAGCTAAGAATGATACTGATGCCACCAATGCACATATAGCAGGTATTTCTCCAAATACTATCTATAGTAAAGACTCAGAGTGGATAATAGATTCAGGAGCATCAGCACATATATGTTTTTCTCAAGTAATATTTGATTCACTGGAGCCTATTTCCACTTCTGTTATATTACCCGACAACATTAAAATCCCAGTTCACTATGCTGGTACTGTGACTGTTTGTGGGTCAATAAGTCTTAAACGTGTGCTTTTTGTTCCAGAATTCAAATATAACCTCCTCTCTATCAGTGCATTAACTACGGATGATATGTTTTATGTGTCCTTCTCCACTGATTCTTGTACTATTCAGGAAAAGTGCACTTTGAAGACGATTGGCAAGGGTAAATTGCGTAATGGTTTGTATATGCTTGACAACGTACTTCATGCCGTTGATTCTCTGTTTGATGAACATGCTGTCAATGCTGTCAATACTGCCTCTTTATGGCACTCCAGGCTAGGCCATCCTTCCTTTACTAGACTTTCTGCTTTAAAGGACATTTTGATGTATGATTTTTCATGTTCTGATTCCTCTTGGCCTTGTGAGATCTGTCCATTGGCCAAACAAAAACGTTTGTCATTTGTTTCACATAATAATAGATCAGAACATATGTTTGATTTGATACATGCTGATGTTTGGGGTCCTTTTGCTGTTGCATCTCATGCTGGTCATCGTTATTTTCTCACCTTGGTGGATGATTTCAGTCGTTATACTTGGATATTCATGCTAAAGAAGAAATGTGATGTATTGACTATTGTTCCTCAATTTTTTAAGCTCGTTGAGACACAGTATAGCAGAGTCATCAAGAAGTTTAGATCTGATAATGCACCTGAGTTATTGTTTGATGAATTTTTTCAAAGTAAAGGGGTAGTTCACCAATTCTCTTGTGTAGGTAGACCAGAACAAAACTCAGTAGTGGAGAGAAAACATCAGCATATTCTTAATGTTGCCCGGGCTTTATATTTTCAGTCTCGGGTACCACTTCATTTTTGGAATGAGTGCGTCCTAACTGCTGTTTTTCTCATCAATCGCACTCTTTCACATGTTCTAAAGTGGAGAACCTCATATGAGTTACTTCATGATGTCCCTGCTGATTATTCTTCCATAAAGGTCTTTGGTTGCCTTTGTTTTGCATCCACATTGGCTGGTAATCGCACAAAATTCTCTCCAAGAGCAGTACCTGCTGTTTTTGTTGGATATCCACCCGGGATGAAAGCTTTCAAGTTATTTGACATAGAAAGCCGAAATTTTTTTATTTCCAGAGATGTTGTTTTCCATGAGGCTATCTTTCCATTTCATAAGGTAACTTTACCTAATGATCAACCTAATATCTTTCCTAATCTTGTTTTACCACAACCCTTCAATGTTTCCATTCCAAATTCTACTCCACCTAACTTCAGTTCTTCCATTGAGCCTATTTTTAACCAACCTACAGAAAATATCACAGAACCACCTATACATCCTTCTGGCAATATACCCTTAGACCTCCCAGAAACTCAGCCTTTACGAAAATCTTCCAGAACCTCTAAACCACCTTCTTACCTCCAAGACTATCATTGTAGCTTGATACATAATTCTGCCTTACCTTCCCCATCCACCCGATATCCTATACAAAACTATCTCACTTATACAAACCTTTCCCCCACTTTCCGATCCTTCTCTATTGTTGTTTCATCTCATTATGAACCTCAATTCTATCACCAAGCTTTGCCTTTTGATCATTGGAAAGAAGCTATGCGTGCTGAAATTCAGGCCATGGAAATCAATAATACTTGGCAGATTGTCCCCTTGGCACCACATAAACATAGCATTGGATGCAAATGGATCTATAAAGTGAAACGTCGTGTTGATGGTTCTATTGAAAGATATAAAGCTCGTTTGGTAGCAAAAGGGTATACACAGCAAGAGGGGCTGGATTTCATAGAGACTTTCTCACCAGTTGTTAAACTTGTAACAGTCCGTGTTCTTCTTACAATGGCTGTTTCATATGGTTGGCCCCTTGTTCAACTTGATGTGAACAATGCTTTCTTGCATGGGGAGTTATTCGAAGAGGTCTATATGGATCTTCCACTTGGTTACAAACCAGAAGGAAATTTTCCTAAGGGGGAGCATCTTGTTTGTCGCTTAAATAAGTCTATTTACGGACTCAAGCAAGCATCAAGACAGTGGTTCGCAAAATTCTCAGACACTCTCATTTCTCTTGGTTTTATCCAATCAAAGGCAGATTATTCGTTGTTTGTTCGTGGCAATGGTATTGATTTTTTAGCTTTACTTGTATACGTTGATGATATCATCATTACTGGAGCAAATCACAGTCAAATTACTCACCTCAAAACCACATTGAATGATCACTTCAAGCTCAAAGATCTTGGATCCCTCAGCTATTTTTTAGGGCTTGAGTTGGCTCGTTCTAATCAAGGGATCTCTGTGTCCCAAAGGCATTATACACTGCAACTATTGGAGGATAATGGTTTACTTAGAGCTAAAACAGAGGTTGTTCCTATGGATCCATCCCTTAAACTCCAACATTCTGATGTTGACATTTTACAGGACCCTTCTGTCTATCGACGATTAATTGGTCAGCTACTCTACTTGACGATATCACGCCCAGATATCACATTTGCCGTGCATAAACTTAGCCAATTTGTTGCTAAGCCTTGTAAAGTTCATTTGGCTACTGCACACCACTTGTTACGTTATCTAAAGTCTGCCCCTGGACAAGGTGTTGTATTCACACCTACCAAATCTTTTCAACTTCGAGCGTTTGCGGATTCAAACTGGGCCTCTTGTCTAGATACTTGACGATCGACAACTGGTTTTTGCATTTTCATGGGAGATTCACTAGTATCATGGAAATCCAAGAAGCATAGTGTTATTTCTCGCTCATCTGCTGAAGCGGAGTATCGAGCCCTTGCTCTCACCACTTGTGAACTAGTATGGTTGTCTTATCTTCTAAAAGATTTGAAAGTTCCTTATCAGAAGCCTGTTCTTCTGTTTTGTGACAACCAGGCAGCACTACATATTGCAACAAATCCTATTTTTCACGAGCGCACTAAACATATAGAACTTGATTGTCATTTTGTGCGTGACAAGGTTGCTGATGGGTTTGTTAAACTTATGCCTATACGGACACATCTTCAGCTGGCAGATCTCTTCACTAAGCCTCTTCCAGCGACAACCTTATTTCCTTTACTATCCAAGTTGGGCATAACTAATGTATACCGCCCTCCTTGAGGGGGAGTATTGGGGAGTTTACTTAGTTAACTACTTAGTTAACTGTTAGCCGTTAGTTATTTCTTAAACTAATTATTAGTTTAGTTTGTTTAGAGAAATTGTTATTCTGTTAAACAAACATCTCTCCTATATTTTGTATATATATATATTCAGTGGAGATAATGAATAAAGGCAGAAAATAGAGTATCATTTCTCCCATATCTTCTTCTGTAAAAGCAATAGCTGAGAAATCAACAGCAAAACCAATTTATCCTTCATTCATGGTGGTTGCTGAAAAAGCTGAGGACTCTTCTTCCTTGCATCCTTTGGTGTCTTCCCTCACTCTTTCTTCTTTTCATTTTGATGCCACCCAGGTAAATATATATGATTTACTAATTTTATCTTTCCATTTTTATACTACAGCTTCAAATAGAAAACATTCATAAATTATTGTGATTGTATTATTATTTGAATTTGGGCTGGATTTAGACAATGTTATTTCCAAGGGGTTATTTAGTAATTCCATGTTTTCCATTTTTTAGAAACAAAAGCGTTTGATATATAACTGCTCTGGTTTCTTGTTTCTCATTTTTTAGAAACGTTTCCATAATTATATAGAAATTTTGTATGAAAACAACATGATCGAGTTTTTTGTTTTTTTTTTCTATTTTTTTTAAATATAAATAAAAACATTATTTTATCATTATTGACTTAGTCAATGTATAATAAATATCTAAAAATAAATATATATAACATAAAACTTTTGAATATTTAATTTTTAAAACTAATTTTTATATAAAAAATTTCATTTTTAATTTTAGAACACATGAAATAAAAAGTGATTATTAAATATGCTTATGTTTCTTTTTTCAATAAAAAAGAAAGGACAGGAAAAAAAAGTTATCAAAGGTAGTTTTGTTTTTCTTTATTTTAAAAAAAAAAAACAAGAAACAAAAACCACTAGAAAATTTAAACCTTCATGCTATATTTAAAATTAGTACAAATTTATATATTATATATTCTCTTGTTTGGGTTAGTGATTTCTACTCAATGAAATTTACGACCCACTAAATTATGTGACAAAACAATTTATCCAAAACCATGAATGAAAGCACTATTTTGATATTGAAGTACTATTTAGAATTACGTTGCTTTCAACATTAAAAATAGGCTAAATATTAATATAGGTCCCTGCTAATTAATATTTACATTTTTTTTTATTTCTTCCATATTCTTTTCAAAATTTTACTTTTACCTCTGATGTATCTTTTTTTTTTTTTTTAATTTTACACAAGAAAAAGTTGAACTAAACATGTTTGTTTTTTAGAACGCTTTTTTCTTTATTTTTAAAAAACAAAAATTAAGTGTTGTTTTTTAATAAGTTGTTTATTTGACTGATTTTGAGAATAAATGAAACATTATATTATCCTTATTCTTAAAAATAGCAAAAAACCAAAATAAAGTGAAGATAATTTCGAAACTATATATTTATAAATAGAATTAAAATTAGAATTTCACGTGTGTTTTAGGCTAATGAGTTCTACGAAGCTGTAGAGAAGGAGAACAAAATCCGAGAAGAGTATTTAAAGGGCAATTACGTTATTTCACACTCGCTCTTAGCTAAGGAAGGGAGACAAAAAGAAGTCAAGAACATTCCCAAACATGCTTGGATCAAACACATCTTGGGTGCAAGAGTGCTTGAGAAAGCCATTGCATGAGAAACTGAAGGATTTGGTTGAAGAAAAAAGTTACGTTGGTGTGAAATGAAAATGTGTGTCGAAATTTTTTGTTTGTCCTTCCATGTGTCGTAGAGACAGTTCAAAATAGTAAAGACAACCTAAGTTCCTTAAAAGGAATTGTCTTGGATTGAATCGCTCCACATTTAAGTATCTATGTTTGAAAAAAAGAATGTATTAATAATTATGTGTGGGTAAGTTGTATATATTATGTATGTACTACCATGTTTGTGAATAATGAAGAATTTTGTGTAGTTATTATTATTATTATTTTTTTTTGAGTTCAACAATATTTGGGGGTCGGAGGATTCGAACCTAAGAGGGTATATGCCAATTATCTCTAAGCTAAGCTCACTTTAGCTTAATTTATTGTGTTCTTGTACTTTGTCTTAATTTTTACTTTATGGCATTATGAAATAATGTATTTTGGAAAGAAATTAGAAATAGAAATTAATTTAAAAAATGCCTAATAAAAAGGAATTTTATAAATTAGGAATTTTAATAAAAAGGAATTAAAGTTTTCTTAATTTTTCTTTAACATTTTATATTAGTATAATAGTAAATTATCAATAATCTTTAGTAAACTTTGTTTTTTTGAAAAGGTTAACAGGCCTTAAAAATATAGAAGTATGTACTTTTTAGAAATTCAAATAGGCAACTTTTTTTTTTTTTTTTTAATACCGTAGTTATAAATTTAGTCCCAAAATTTTTAAAGTAGTGTTTAATAATAGGTCTCTAAAATTTAAAAATTATCTAATAAATCCCTAAACTTTTAATTTCGTGTCTAATATATTTATATATACCTTAAAAGTTCATAATATGTCTTTTAATTTTTAAATTTTGTGTCAAATAACTTCCTAATATATTCGATATTTTAAAAAACTTATGATTCTAATTAGACACAATAAGACTATATGACATTTTTAAATTTTGTATCTAAGTTCACGATTTTTTTTAAAAAAAAAAATCTAATAGGTCAATGGTCTATTAGACATAAAATTGAAATTTTATGGACCTATTAAACACAACTATGATCGGGAACTAAACTTGTAGTTTAAACTTTAATTTAGGGTAAATTATACCTTTGTCCCTGAGATTTGGGTTAAATTTCTATTTGGTTCATGAGATTTCAACAGTAACACTTTAGGTCCCGTTTGATAACCATTCGATTTTTAAAAGTTGTGCTTGTTTTCCTATCATTTATCTACAATGGGTTTCATCTTTCTTAAGAAAACATTTGAATTCTTAGTCAAATTCCAAAAACAAAAACAATTTTTTTAAAACAATTTTTTTAGTTTTCTAAACTTGGCTTAGTTTTTGAAAATACATGTAAAAAGTAGATAACAAAAAACGAAAACCTATAGGTGGAAGTAATATTTATAAGGTTAATTTCAAAAAACCAAAAATTAAAAACTAAGGCCCCGTTTGATAACCAATTCATTTTATATTTTTAGTTTTTAGATTTTAAAAAACAGGTGTGTTTGATAACTTATTCATTTCTTGGTTTTTAGTTTTTTAAAAACGTTTTTAGAAATGTGAAGAAAAACTGAAAACGGAAAAAAATAGTTTTTGAAATCAGTTTTTCGTTTCTGGAAAACGGACTGCCTCCCTACCTCGTTTATAACCACACTGGAAACACGGAATTGCCTTGCAAAAGCAATTTGCATGTATTATTATAATAATTAAATAATAATAATATTTATTATTATTATTACTTTTGCACAAAAAAGTATCTGTCTTTTTACGTTTTCAGAGTGAGTGGTTTTAAATTATATTTTCCTTTTATTTTTTTGTTCAAACTTATTATTTTAAGTTTATACAAATAAATACTAATATTTAGCCTCTACCTTGTTCTATATTTTTTTTTTTTTAAAAAAAATTACCCCAAAAGTTTTCAACCAGTATTTTGACTTCAACTTTTAATTTCATCACAAATTTAGCTCTAATATGGTTTTTCTTTGAAATCTTATCAATTTTATACCATATATATATTTTATAATTTGTTAAAGGCATATGAGAATATATTTTTTTAACTAATTTTCAAATGAAAACTTATCAGAGATAAAAAAAAAAAAAAATTGCAACAATTTTTCAAATTTAAGGTTAATGAGGTGCAATGGGATGAAATTGAGAGTCCATGGCAAAAATTGATATTACTTGACAAGTTTATGGATAAAATTGATTTTTTTTCTCTTATGTATATTAGATGAAAGAATATTGTAAAAATAGTTCAGTTTTATTTTTATAAAAAATATAAAATTAAAAGCAGTCATCAAATGTTCTTTTGATTATTAAAAACAAAAAACAAAAAAATAATTATCAAACATGTTTTTGATTTTTTTTTAAAAAAGAAAACCAGAAACAATTATCAAACATGTTTTTGGTTTTCTGTTTTTAAAAAATAGAAAACTAAAAACAGTTATCAAACATGTATGGTTTTTGTTTTTTAAAAACCAAAAACCAAAAACAGAAAACCAAAAATTAAAAACTAAAAACCAAAAACTGAAATGGTCATCAAACGGAGCCTAATGGTTATTAAATGGAGCTTTAGTCCTTAAGGTTTAGAATATTGTTCTAAATAGTCCCTAAGTGAAGTTGACTATTAGTTGACTAGCAGAAAAATGATATGACGTGATTGAGGTGATAATTTTTAAATGATGTGGACAGTTTATTAATTTTATATTTGTTTTAGGCTCAGTAGTTTTTTTCTTCTCTCTCTCCTCCTCTCCCTTTTCTTCTCCTTCCCCTCACTTTATTAACAATTAGTTCTCTATGTGAAAAACAATAATAATAGTAATTAGTCTAAGGCTAATCTGAGCATAGCTCAGTGGATAAAGATACCAATTTATAATCTCAATTGTCGGTGGTTTGCGATCTGCTCCCTACAATTGTTGAACTAAAAATAATAATAAGGGAAATTTACCTTTTTAGTTCCTAAGTTTTTAATATTAGGTGTGTTTGGTCCCTAAATTTTAAAAATATACCATTTTAGCCTCTGAGTTTTGAGAAATAGGTTTAAAAATCCTTTGTTATACTTTTTCGTTTGCTATAGTAATAGTCACTTTTTATTATTTTTTATGTTGATATGGAAAATGCTAAACTAATTATAAAAAAGCCTCTCTTCTTTGTCTCCTCCCTTCTACCTCACCCCATGCCCGATGCCCCACCCACGACGACCAGCTCTCCGACGACAAGCGACGACCGACGAGCTTCAGATGGCAGTGACACAAGACCAACGAACACGACCTCCTTCCTACAATTTTAGTGACCTCAATCGGCGATTCGCATGCATCATCTAGATGCACACGGACAACCATAACTGGATCCACCATCACCAAGACCAATTTCAAAAAAATAATTCACTCCCAATATATAAGTCATCTCCTCAAGACCAACTCCAAAAAACTATCATTAATGATACCAAAATGTTCCAAAATGTTCCTCTAATATTTCAAAAACGTCTTCATAATCGGAGCCATTATCACTTTCTCGTACTTCATATGACAAACTTTCTTCACCATGCATTGTCCATTGAGTGTAACTTGGAACTATCCCAAACATTAACTAATCTGCTTCAACATCATCTCGAGTTTTAAGTATTGCATTATTACATCTCTTACATGGACAAGAAATTTGACCTGATGTTGCATACATGAATGCAAAATCTAGAAAACTTCTAACTCCATTTCTATATTCTTGCAAAACTCGATTTCCAATTTGCTTCCAACTCTTATCCATGTTATAAAATAATAATAATCATTCAAGGAGGCTTAGTTAGTTCGCACTCAGAAGGATTCCAAATGTAAGAAAGATTTGTTCATCAATGGTGCAAAACAAGAAGAGGTAAAATGACCATACATGACAATGATTAAAAAAGTCGATGGCCCTAGCCTTCAGCTTAGCATCTACAAAGTCTCCCAATAGAGCAATAGAATGCAGGATCCAATAGCAAACCCAAGGTCGACTGATCAAATGTCATAAAAGGAAAGAAAAAAGACGTAAGCTAGCATATCATACATCATAACTGCATGATCAGGCATATATTATATGATTGAATGGAGTAACTACAAGTAATTAGGCAATCATTTACTGATCACAAGGAAAACTTTACACTCAGATTCTCTACAGTGTCTAGTCACATTACTTTGGTCCAATCATCTATTACGGGAACAATGGTTAAAACAAAAACTAAAGAGTTATGTGCAAGAGGGAACTTAAAATGTGTAGGAAATGCTTACATGCTCTATACAAAAAAAGAATTAAAAGATAGGAACGAAAAATAGATTTATCATCAGATTAAGAATGAAAAGCTAAACATGAAGGCTTTATCCTCCAGAATATTAAATCTTCTAGTTGGCAAGTTCCCAAGTTTTTCTTGTAACCCACTGTAACGACCCGCCTTGGATCGCTACTTACCAAACACATTTATCAATAAAGGGATAGTCTTAAAATACCCTTCAAATTTCAAATAGCAAAAACACATTTTAAAACGTTCTTAAACCATTGCGGAAGCAAATTAACCATTCAGATATTACAGACAAACCAAAGTCGGAAAGTGGGTTCATTTTTTAAAAAAAACTTTAAAATAAAGGACTCAAAAGAAAAGACCATTCTAAAAGACCTAGGGCAACGTCCATAGCCTAGCCAAGCCACTGCCTCGCGTCACCCGCCCATAGTCTACCTGTCACCTGAAAGAGAAAGACAGGATAGCGTAGTATGAGTATAAAAGTACTCAGTAAGTAGCCCACTTATCCAAAATATAGAGTTCAAAGACCACCAGTCAACTTGCCACAACCTTTCCCTCTCTGGACTAAGCGTCCACCTAACTACCCTCACCCACGGTGTAGCCTTAATGCTACATCCTAGAGCCATGTTCCCTAAACACGGGGCTATAACCCCTATCTAGCATTTGACAAAGAGGTATCAATCATCCCCGAGTCACACTGGCTAGTATATCACATGTCATTGGGGCTTCATTTCCCATATGTCTAAAATACAGCATGGAGGCATAATCATCTCCTATGCAACATAGGCTAGCTGAACACATAGGTCACCGGGACTTCATTACCCAGGACAAAGAGCTAGGAGGCATAATCATCTCCTGCTACACAGACTAGCAAATCATATCATAGGAAAACATGCCCGGTGAGGTAGTAGGTCCCACTAGCCTGAAGGTGTTAAGTCACTCCCTTAACTTTAATAGAGTTTTCAAGATCATAAATTTTCATCACAATTTTCGTAAATAAGATTTATGACCTTACAGCGGCCCCTCACTAGCATGTTTTACGCCTGACAATCTCTACACGGAACAACCCCTCCTGTCCGAGGACGTGTCGAGTTAAGGACAGTTACTTCGGTTGTGCAATCACTTTGCAATTGTCACAACGAAGCACCCTCGATCACGCTGCTATCCCCAATCCAGGAAAGATAGCTAACATGCTGTGTTACCAGCTATAATAATGGTCTACAATCTTATATATTGACATGTCGTTAAATCCTATACCTTAGGCATACGTTCATCTCAGGTTTAATTCATGAATTTCAAATCTCAACAATAGAACTTGAGCACAAACTCATTCGAGATGCTATTCACTGAACACATGGGTTCGTCATGAATTTACATAATTATGTAATAATCACATGCATTGGTAATAAAGTTTACTACAGATAATCACCATGATAAATTAAATTCATCCATCCAATAACTCCCGTAAATTCCTTAAGTACCATGCATAATCCTCATAATGAACTCTAGTCTTTAAGCCCTCTATATTCCAATACATTCATATACTTGGTCCATAATTATTGCAAAATTACTTCATAGGATTTCTCAATCAATTGCATGCTCCAAATCTCAAATCTCAAGCATAAACCCAATTCTACATTTTTGCCTTAATCATAACATGCATTCAGAATCCTAATTTCATGCATAATCTCAACATTAATAAATTGCAATAACAACCAAGCCATAAAATATCTTAAAGAGACTTAATCCAAATGACTACTTACCTCAAACAGTAAAATGAATATTATTCTAGCAGCAAAAATTCCTTCCAAGCTCTGGTCTCCTACTTAACCTTCAATAATCCAAAATAAAAATAAGGATTATAAAACTTGGTCCAAAATTCTTGAAATTTCATAACTAAGCTCCATTTAGTCCAATTTTGATAAATCTTTACTGAACCATTTCTTTAATCTAATTTCAGTGAGTCTTAGTTCCATAGTCTTGTTCAATGGTCCAATAGTCTCGAAAAGTCCAACAATTATCCCAAATGCAAAGGTTGTCCAATAATTCAGTCAAAGGGTCAAAGAATATTCTTAATTTATAAATCAGTCCCTTTTTATTTCCTTAGATCAATTTTAATTTAGCACAGTATCTCACCCAATTAAAATTGACTGTGCAAAACCCTCAACCTTACTGGAAATTTATCAATTTGCCTCCAATTCGATAGTTTGATTCTCAAATCGATATCCTGCAATTTTAGTCCAATTGTTAATGATCGATCCAAATCAAGTCCTTAAACAGATTCAAAGGAGTGTCGAGAACACCTAAAACAGAACGAAATCAGAAACGGGACTGTTCGGGCTCGAAAGTACATCGGAGACGGCGGCGCGTGCGACGGCAGACAGCGGCGCGTGACTGGCGTGTGGGAAACTTCCAGAGGCGCGTGAAGGCTCGTGAAGCTTCGTTTTGAGCAGATCGGAGCGGTAGAACGTCTCTGAGCTTCCGGTGAGTTCGATTGGCGTGCGGTGAAGCTTGGTTGCGTGATGGATCTGAGGTTGGAGAGAAACCAGCGGCTCACGGCAGCAGATCTATCGATTTCCAGCGAGATCTGAGCGACGGGTAGGCGAAGACACCGACGGAGAAGAATCTGGTGGACGAATCTGCTCGGAGTTGCCCGCGGACGGCGGCTTGTGTGGGTTTTCCTGCGAAATTTGCAGAAGACGAGGAAGAAGAATGAGAAGCAGACGGCGGTGGCAGAGTGCCCGTGACCTGTGCGGCGGACTAACGGCCGGAGCTCGTGCGGTTCGACGAGGATGGCGGCGTTCGTTCGGCGGCTGCGTGGTTCGCGTGGAGAAGACGAAGAAGGAGAATGAAGAAGGAAAAAAAGGAAAGTGAGTGCTTCGGGTAGGGAAGAAAGAGAAAAAGAGAGTTCGTGAGAGTGGGGGTGGTGAAAGATGACAGAAATAGATAAACTTGGGTTATTGGCTCAATACAACATTCTTCCCAAAAATTTTAGGGGCCGTTTGGCCCATGGGTTTGAGTTGGGATGGGTTTGGGTTCCAAACCCAAAACCATGTTTGGCACAAGGTGTTTCAAAACCCTTAGTTTTGAAACACAACCCCATGGGTTACAACAGTGCAACCCCATGGGATTTGTGCCATGTTTTCCTCTTCCATTTGCCGTTTTCCATTTTCAGCGACCACTTCGATAACAACTCCGGCGACCACTCCGACAACAACTCCAGCGACCACTCCGATGACAACTCCGGCAACCACTCCGACAACAACTCCAGCAACCACTTCGATGACAACTCCGACGACCCGACCACCGCTAACGATTACCTCCGACGACCACTGCGATGAGAACTCTAGAGACCAGTTCCATTTACCATTCTCTATTTCTAGCGACTACTTCGACAACAACTCTGATGATAACTCAGGCGACCACCCAACAACCACCGATAACAACTCTGACGAGTACAACGGTGACCCGACCACCGCTGACGATTACCTCAGACAACCACTGCTATGAGAACTCGAGAGACCAGTCTGACGATTACCCATGTGACTCGACCACCCCAACAACTAGACACCTCGATAACCCAACCACTCAAACAACCAGACTTGCCCGAACCATCGACAACAACCACTTCAATGACCCGATCACCCGACAACCATAGTTGACGATCACCTCGAAAACCTGACCACCTAGCAACCACCGTAGACAACCACCTAGTGACCACTCTGATGACCTGACCACCATGATGACTACTTCGGCGATTACCCCGACGACCTGGTAACCCAACCACCCAAAACCACTGTTGACGACCACCTGGTGACCACCCTAGCAACTCCTACAACCCAACCACTGCCACAACCACCCAGCGACCACTCCTGCGACATGACCACCCTGATGACCACTCCAGCAACCCGACAACTACTGCTGAAAACCACCCAACGACCATTTCGGCGACCTGACCATCGTGCAATCACCACCGGCAACCACCTCGGCATACCCAAACACCCCATCAATCCAACCACCTCAACGACCACTCCAACAATCACCCTAGCGACCCAACCACCTAGTCAATATTTTAAAAGGGCCAGCGTGGACGAGCTATATGCAAAACTAAAGGCGATCCCAGGGATGACAAGGCAAGACTTAATGGCTGTTGCAAAGACTATTCTCTCGGATAGTATGATGTTGAACTCCTTCTTTACATTCACCCCAGATTGGAAGTATGATTACTACGTGAAAATTTTGGGGAAAGCACCTAGAACCTGACTCTCTTTTCATCACTTTCATCTACCACTCTTATGACTTACATTTGTGTTTGGACAACTACTTCTACTTTCTTGTCATTTCATCTGGAATGTGTGTTATGATATTTTTAGAACTAGATCTTAGTTCTAATTTTTTGTTTTACTTTACCATTGGCAACACCATTCTTACATTGCACCTATTAATTATCTGTTGCTACGCATAATCTTCAATTTTATATCATCATGAGTGGAGTGAATGAGATAGCATATAGTTATACAAACTACACATAGTATAATTCAAATTGAACTATAGTTGTAACAATTGCTCTACATAATTGGTTAAATAGTTGGTATGTAACACACCAAAATAATTATGAAGTTAAAAAAATGGAGTAGGAAAAAAAAACAGTGTAAGATTTTTTTTAAAAATAATAAACAGTTTGAAAAATTATAAAAAAAAAAAAACTAACTAAACAAACCCAACCCAACCCAACCCTGCACCCCAAACACAAGTTTCAGCAAACCAGCCCAACACAACCCTGCACCCCAAACACAGGAATCAGAAACCCCAGGGTTTCTGATTCCAGCCAAGAAACCCCAGGGTTCCAGAACCCCAAGGTTTCTGATTCCAAACCAGCGCGCCAAACAGCCCCTTAAGGGCTCAAGATGAAAATGTTCCCAATAATTGTTATGGCTCAAGACAAAAATTCTATTAAAAAAAAAAAAAAAGATACCCACACGTGGGTTATTACACCCACTTTACTCCAAACTACCCTAATGGCTGATGTTAATCATTTTGTCTGAAACCAAGTAATCAAGGTGTAGGCACTATTTACAAACCATGCTTCAAAAAGAAATTAAATCAAATTGCACACATGACTGTATGAATCATTTATAATGAAATTCGTGGCATAGTATTGGCTTTAGTGGAAGCATATGATGCATGGAAGACACACTTCTTGGATAATATGAGCGCATCTATAACCTTTTAAGCATCCAACATCAAGATGGGAAAAACACACTTGTACAAGAAATAATAAAATTAGAATGAGAAAAATTAGACAATGCTATAATTGAAGTGTAGTAAAACTAATGGATGGAGAACCCTTTTTAAGTTGTCGCATGTGATAAAATCTGGAGAATTTAGTAAATAATGTTTGAAATGGAACTTTCAAGGTTATGTGGACTCATTATATAAACATATAATTGCATGTAAATATTTATGTTTCACTTTTAACATGAACTACTATTGTGTAAGGTATCATGTTATTTATAAAGGGTTTTGTTTATCAATTTCCATAAACCTTTTTTTCAAAATAAAATAAATTACACAATTGCATTTAAATCATTATATATTATATAAAACTAAGAAAACATTTTCTATATCCCACGTCCATGCTGAATTGCTAATGGCTTGAACAATCATGTGCCAACATATTCATGCTTTTGGTTTCCTAGGCTTTCATAAGCCTAAATATTTTGCAAATAGCCTTTGGCTTGTAATTACTATGGCAAATGAATAAATGAATAAAAAATATTTAAAAAAGAAGGAAGAAGAAAGAAAGAAAGAACAAGAAAGGGTCAAATCAAACTGTTCGGGAATCTCCATTAATCATAGTATAATTTTAGGCAACTGCTCATATTTGGAAAAACGCATTTGGAAGCATTATCAAATGGAAGGCTATAAAGGGTCATCAAGAAATAAAGACGGAATTTGTTTTTTTTTCCTAAAAAAAGACACAAAACAAGGACTATAACTGTATTTACAAACCCATAGTTCAATTAATTTCAGTCTTCCTTTTTTTTTCTCTGATAAGGGTAAATATTCTTCTTGAGCACCAGAAGCTATATCAATATAGAATCTGTAAATTGAAACTACCTGGGCAGAAGTAGAACTTCAATAAAAGAAAAACATCAGTACAAAATCATTATAAGAAAATACATGTGGTTCTGTCAGCTTTTTCTAAAGCACTATTACAAAATTTAAGTGAAATTTCAGACCAACAAGACCAATCCCATTCTCCAGTCTATGCAGACAAGCATCCAACACAAATTTGGCAGAATCAAACAGACAAGCTACATAGAGTACTTTCAAGAAGAAAAAAAAATTGGAAATTCAAGAAAGTTGGAATCTCGAGAAAAGAAACAACAGAAGGGGTAGTAGGAAAAGCAATTTACCTTCAAGAAACGACCCCTCCTATTTTCGCCAATATCAAAGTAAAACACCTGAAAGGCACGATGAGTACACAAAAAGCAAAAAGTTGACCACAAGAACAAAGAGATAAACTAAAAAGTAAGAGGAAGAAGAGAAACAAAGATAAGAGATAGAGGAACAAAGATGCCTTTGTGTCGAGCTGCAATTCCTTGCTAAAAACCTCCAAATCATCAGAATCGATATAGTAGTTGAAGAGATCTAGTATCTGATTAAGTATTGATAATTCAAAAGGACCTAAAAAGAAAAAAAAACAAAGAAGAAAACACCAACCTGAGTGACAGGGTATTCGACCGTGTGTTTGGCTAAGGCTTTTACTATAATTTCAGTCAAGTTATCACATGTCTCGAATTCTCCATCTTTTACTGTAATTTCAGTCACACTATAAGAAATTTATATATGTTACCTCATTAATAGGGTGTGTTTTAATTACATTAAACTCTTTTTCACGCGCCAACATTTTTTGCTTCAGTTTTTGTTGGGATAACAAACAGAAACAGAACACACCGAAAGCCAAAAAGCCAAAACCAAAACATAAACCAATCAAAAAGAAAAGGAGGAAAAAAAAAGGATTGCGTGATTCATTCTCTATTGCTTCTTCCTGAATCTACATTTCTGTAAGAAAGCTTTGATTTCAATCCATTTCTTCATAATTTTTTTTATATTTTCCCTTCAGAGTTCAGACAATTCGTTTAGATCTTCCTAATGAGTCGATACGATTCCAATCCTTTCGACGAAGACGTTAAACCCTTTTCTGTAAGTTCTCTTCCTCTGCCTCGTTACATTCGTGTTTGAGATTGGAGTTTCTGGTTTTTGATATATGTGTTTTGGCTATCTACGTAATGAGATTTTGATTTCTCGAATGTTTGTTGTTTCATTCTGTCGTCTTAATGAGTTGTTTATGGTTTTCTCTTTGGTGCAATGGAGCCTCAGATCTGCAAGTGGTTTTTCACTTCCTTATTGTATTGATATTTGATAGATAAGGTCGTTTATGGATGATAAAAAAAAATCCGAAGGTCAATGAAATCTTGTAGAACTTGACTAGAAAATCACAGAACATGGCTGCTATTTGTAAATACAAAGATGCATGGAAGCAGACAAAATAACCTTTGATCTCTTAAGAGATTATTACATTTTCATCACAATGCATATCGATCTTAAAAACGCGCGGTCGTTGTCCTTCTTCACAGCTCATCTGCCAATTTTGAAATAAAGAACCGAATCGGTTGCTGCCGCATCCTCTTCCTCCTTCGAACGGCGTCTGGCAAACTTCACGCCGGCGGCCGAGTCGAACATCGATCTGGAAGAAGGCAATGACACCAATTTGGAAAGCGATTTGGATGGAGAAAAGAGAGATCAATTTGGATGGAGGAGGAGTGAGAGGAGGAAGTTAGGTCATTCGAAAAAAGATATTTCAATCGATTTTGAGAATTATTATTATTATTTTGTTTTTTTAATTTTACCTTTTAAAGAATATATTTAAATATAATACTAAATATGAAATATAATATCTTTTTTCAAGGGTTTTAAGAACTTTCAATAATAGATAGGTATGTATCAAAGGTATTTAATATAATTTTCAAAGGATTTTAGTGTTATTTGATTAATATAATATCTTTTTCAAAGGTTTTTAAGAACCTTTGATAAAGAGTAGATATTTATTAAAGGTTTTTATATACCTTCGATAAAGAATAATATAATTTTCAAAGGATTATAATGTCCTTTGATAAATATAATATCTCTTTCAAAGGTTTTTAAGAATCTTATATAAAGAGTAGATATTTATCAAAATCTTTTTAAATTGGACTTTATCAAATGAGGATACAATGGGTTGGATGGATTACAAACTAGACTAATTGATTAGTATTTCAATGATTAATGAAATTCTTCTTCTAAAAAAAAGAGGTTTTTTAAACACCTTAATATAATTTTCGAAGGATTTTAATGTCCTTTGATAAATGTAATATATTTTTAAAGATTTTTAATAACCTTCAATAAAGAGTAGATATTTATCAAAGGTTTTTAATGTCATTTGATAAATATAATATCTTTTTCAAAAGTTTAAGAACCTTCGATAAAGAATATATATTTTTCAAAGGTTTTTTAAACACCTTCGATAAAAGATAATATAATTTTCGAAGGATTTTAATGTCCTTTGATAAATATAATATCTTTTTCAAAGGTTTTTAAGAACCTTCGATCAAGAGTATATATTTTTCAAAGGCTTTTTAAATACCTTGATAAAAGATAATGTAATTTTCGAAGGATTTTAATGTCCTTTGACAAATGTAATATCTTTTTCAAAGGTTTTTTAAATACATTCGATAAAGGATAATATAATTTTCAAAGGTTCTTAATGTTCTTTGATAAATATAAAATATTTTTCAAAGGTTTTTAAGAACCTTCGATAAAGAGTATATATTTTTCAAAGGCTTTTTAAACCCCTTCGATAAAAGCTAATAAAATTTTCGAAGGATTTTAATTTCCTTTGATAAATGTAATATCTTTTTCAAATGTTTTTAATAACCTTCGATAAATATTAGATATTTATCAAATATTTTTCAAATACCTTCGATAAATATAATATCTTTTTCAAATGTTTTTAATAACCTTTGATAAAAAGTATATATTTTTCAAAGGCTTTTTGAGTTCCTTTGAACAATATATATCTTTTTCAAAGATTTTCAAAAACCTTTGATAAAAAATATATATTTTTCAAAAGTTTTTTAAATATCTTCGATAAATGATAATATATTTTTGAAAGGAATTTAAAAATCCTCCAATAAATACATATCTTTTTCAAAGGTTTTTAACAACCTTCGATGAAAAGTAGATTTTTTTCAAAGGTTTTTTAAATACCTTTGATAAATGCTTATATTTTTCAAAGGTTTTTTATAACCTTCGATAAAAAGTGGTCGAAATAGGTCAATTTTTTTTGTAGTGATTATTCGATCTCAATCAAGGGATAACAAAATCTTTATTAGCCATTATGCCCAACAAATCCACATCTTCACCTCTCCATCTCTGTCACCTTTCTCCCCCTCGCCAGAATTCTAGCTTCCACTACAAGAAAGTTGACTATTTTTGAAGGTCACAACCTTCGAAAAAATACTTAATAGACCTTCGATAAATCTTTTTTCAAAGGTTAATTTAACCTTTGAAAAGTGTCGAAATAGATCCCGTCGAAAAAGTTTTTTTCAAAGATTTGTTAACCTTCAAAAATTAATATTTTTCAAAGGTCACATTAACCTTCGAAAATTATTATTTTTCAAAGGTCACGTTAACCTTCGAAAATTATTATTTTTCAAAGGTCACATGTCTTCAAAAATTGTCAAATTATTTATCGATAATTATTTATTGGCAATTATCTTTTTCGAAGGTTTTTTTTATTTTTAAAGGCTTATAATACTATTTTCAAAGATTTTAAAGCCTTCAGACATACTTCTTTACTGACAGTTGTAAATCCTTCGAAAAACCTCTTACCAAAACCTTTAGCACTTGAATACAATAGTAAATTTAAATTATATTAAACTAATAACCTTTTCAAGCCATAAATCTATAGCTCAAACACCAATTACCTAGTTGCAAAGTTCATAAACCTGTACTTAAGCTTTCCAACCCCACACTTCATAGATTCAAATATATAATAAATTTCTCAATGTAAATGATGAGCTTATATGAAATTGAAACTCAATCAAATGATACAACAAGTAAATCAGCCAACAATCTTATACTCCACCATGCATTATACAACCACAATATTGAAACTATAAGAACTTTCTATCATAATTCCAAAAAAGTTAAACATTGAGATCCACAACAATACAATATTTTGGACAGTCACAACTATTTGTACCAAGAGAACTTAATTTCAATGCTATATGTAAAACAAATTTGAATAATTTCTTAATTTCAATAGTACCAAGAGACTCATTAAGACGACGCTCAAGATCACACTTGACAATGATTCCAAATGTAAAATGTAAGAAAGATTTGTTCATCAATGATGCAAAAAAAGAAGAGGTAAAATGACCATACTTGACAATAATTAAAAAAGTCGATGGCCCTAGCCTTCAGCTTAGCATCTACAGAGTCTCCCAATAGAGCAATAGAATGCAGGATCCAATAGCAAACCCAAGGACGACTGATCAAATGTCATAAAAGGAAAGAAAAAAGACGTAAGCTAGCATATCATACATCATAACTGCATGATCAGGCATATATTATATGATTGAATGGAGTAACTACAAGTAATTAGACAATCAGATACTTGATCACAAGGAAAACTTTACACTCAAATTCTCTACAGTGTCTAGTCACATTACTTTGGTCCAATCATCTATTACGGGAACAATGGTTAAAACAAAAACTAAAGAGTTATGTGCAAGAGGGAACTTAAAATGTGTAGGAAATGCTTACATGCTCTATACAAAAAAGAATTAAAAGATAGGAATGAAAAATAGATTTATCATCAGATTAAGAATAAAAAGCTAAACATGATGGTAAATATTCTTCTTGAGCACCAGAAGCTATATCAATATAGAATCTGTAAATTGAAACGACCTGGGCAGAAGTAGAACTTCAATCAAAGAAAAACATCAGTACAAAATCATTAGAAGAAAAGACATGTGGTTCTGTCAGCTTTTTCTAAAGCACTATTGCAAATTTTAAGTGAAATTCCAGACCAACAAGACCAATCCCATTCTCCAGTCTATGCAAAGAAGCATCCAACACAAATTTGGCAGAATCAAACAGATAAGCTACATATATGGTTATGAAAGCCACCATTAGTCATTACCTCTGTGGTGAAAATAACTTCCCTAGTTAGAGCACTAAACTTGGCCTCCATCTTTGTTACAGTAACACACGTTGTTACAGAAGAAGAAAAGTAATTTTAGAAACTTAAGACTTTTCTTTTACATAACTGCAGAAGGAAGAAGTCGAGTTACCTAGCTCATTGGGGAAGACAACTAAGTCAGAGGCAAGGTTTTTGAAATCAGGTGAAAGAGTTGCAACAAAAACTCCGAACTCAATTGGGGTGTTATCAATATTCAGGGGATGTGACAATACCAATGCACATAGTATTGCAGTATCTGAAATCAATATTAACAATTTAAAAATTGAATCAATGATAGAAATGTATTAAATAATGCAAATTATGGACCAACGAGAAAATGATTCATATGTGATGAAGGAAAAAATATCTCTCTACTTCAGTTTTACGACACCTGAAAATTAATTCAATGCTATGTTCTTTCTTTTCATCTCATATATGAAATTCGATCTTGAGATAAAAAATCCAAGAAAATGCCTAATATTATAAAATCCAAGATTCAATCAAAATTACAGAAATCGTCCTCAATCCAGAAATCACCAGAACGACAACATTCATTTCAATTAGAATCAAGATTCTTCGAAAAAGAAATTACCGCGCAAGCAACAACTATTATTGAGATTAAAAAAAAAAAGCAAGAAATACCTACTATCATAAAATCCAATATTCAATCAAAATTACAGACCAGAGAGAAATCATCCTCAATTCAAGAAATCACTGCAACAATGACAATCAATTCAATTAGAATCAAGATTCTGCGCAAAAGAAATCCCCACACACAACAATGATTCTGAAGATTAAAAATAATTCGAGAAAATACCGAATACCATCAAATCGAAGATTCAATCAAATTTCAGACCAGAGAGAAATCATCCTCGATCAAGAAATCACTACAACAGCGAGTCTGCAACAACATTCAATTCAATTCAATTGGAATCACGATTCTTCAGAAAAGAAAAGAAAAACGTAGTAAGCGATACACTTACTAGGATCCTTAAATTTCATGGGCGCCATGCTTTGATGTCGGTGGAGTGATTACAGTTTTGCACTTATGAATCGCAGCATCAGCATTCTCCATTTTTAGAAAATCTTTGGATTGGCGATTAATAGAGAAGAGAGATCCTCAATTCAGGGCACTGTCTTTTGAATGTTGAGATCCTCAATTAGGGCAAAGAAGATGAGGGAATGGATGAAAATGGAGGCGTTGCTGGTTTGGAAGTTGCCGAACTCCACAAATCGACGGTGGCTTCAAATCCAGAAAGTCCGACGAGAGCAAGAATCTACGGAGAGAGGAAGAGGAAAAGAATCGAAACGTAGGGCTGGGCGACGATATTTTCAAACATAAATTATTTTCTTTTTTAAAACTAAAAACTTTATTTGATAATTTTAAAATACAATATTATTTTTAAACAAACTTTTTTCAAAGGTTTTTTATAACCTTCGATAAAAGTCGACAGTTTTCAATAACTCTCGTTTAAAATATATATTTTTTAAAGGTTTTTAAAGCCTTCTAACTTTTTTTTTTAATGAATATATGTTTTTTCAAAGGTTGTTAATAATCTTCGATAAAAGTAGATATTTTTCAAAGGTTTCTAAGAACCTTCGATAAAGGATAAGATAATTTTCAAAGGTTTTTTAATGCCCTTTGATAAATATAATATTTTTTTCAAAGGTTTTTAAGAACCTTCTATAAAAAGTGTATATTTTTCAAAGGTTTTTAATAACCTTCGATAAAGGATAAGATAATTTTCAAAAGTTTTTTAATGTCCTTTGATAAATATAATATTTTTTTCAAAGGTTTTTAATAACCTTCGATAAAAGATAAGATAATTTTCGAAGGTTTTTTAATGTCTTTTGATAAATATAATATTTTTTTCAAAGGTTTTTAAGAACCTTCTATAAAAAGTGGATATTTTTCAAAGGTTTTTAATAACTTTCGATAAATGATAATATAATTTTCAAAGGTTTTTAATTTCCTTTGTTAAATATAATATATTTTTCAAAGGTTTTTAAGACCCTTCGATAAAAATTGGATATTTTTCAAAGGTTTTTTAAATACCTTCGATAAAAGATAAGATAAATTTCAAAGGTTTTTAAGAACCTTCGATAAAAAGTTGATATTTTTCAAAGGTTTTTAAAATACCTTCGATAAAGGAGGATATAATTTTCAAAGGTTTTTAATGGCCTTTGATAAATATAATATCTTTTTCAAAGGTTTTTTAAAACCTTCGATAAAAAGTGAATGTTTTTCAAAGGTTTTTAAAATACCTTCAATAAAGGATAAAATAATTTTCAAAGGTTTTGAGTGCCTTTGAAAAATATAATATCTTTTTCAAAGGTTTTTAAAAACCTTCAATAAAAAGTAGATATTTTTCAAAGGTTTTTTTAACTACCTTCGATAAATGATAATATATTTTTCAAAGGAATTTAAAAATCCTCTGATAAATACAAATCTTTTTCAAAGGTTTTTAATAACCTTCGATAAAAAGTAGATATTTTTCAAAGGTTTTTTAAATACCTTCGATAAATGCATATATTTTTCAAAGGTTTTTTATAACCTTCAGTGGTCGAAATAGGCCAACTTTTTTGTAGTTCCATGAATGGCTTTGAACACTTCGTCACAAAATCAACACACTTCTCCTAAGCAGCAGCCAAACAAACCTCCATTTCTCGCCGATTGAGGTTGCTGAAATCGCAGGAAGGAGGTTGCGTCCGTGGGTCTTGTGCTGCTGTCGTCTGGAGCTCGTCGGTCGTCGGTTGTCGCGTGTAGCCGGAGAGCTGGTCGTCAGTGGGGGTGGGGGCATCGAGCATGGGGTGAGAGAGAAGAGAGGAGACAAGGAGGAGAGGGGTTTTTTTATTTTTTATTTTAATTTATTATTTATTATTTTAGCATTTTTCATCATAAAAAATTACTCTGTTCTTGTACCAAACAGAAAAGTGTAAGACTAAGACTGCATAGGCACCTTTTAAATTTATTTTTCAAAATTCTAAGACTAAAACAGTACATTTCGAAAATTCAGAAACCAAACACACCTAATTCTAAAAATTCAGGGACTAAAAATGTCATTTTCTCTAATAATAATCAGTCTAGATGAGTACCAAATACCATATAATTTTACTAATCAAAATTTGGTCTTTCAAAGGTCTCACGGTGACACACCATGAAAAAGTCACCTTTTTTTGGCGTACTTCTCCTTTCCATTTTCAGAAGCTGAGTGGACCGATGGCTATACATTGTACTGCTAACACATCAGAAGAAATCATACTTCAGATTTAAAAACTGGCTTGCAATGGTGGTCGGAGGTAAGATGAGAAGAGAGAGAAGAAAATAAAGTTACCAAACATAAAATCAATAAAATGTCCACGTCATTAAAAATTACTACCTCAATCATGTTGAGGTCATTTTTTTTATTAGTCCATTAACAGTCAACTTCACTCAAAGATCTCAAAAAAAAAAATCACTCAAGGATCATTTTGAGTTATTTTCTAAACTTAGAGACTAAGATCTCATTTGATAATCATTTAGGCTTCATTTGATAACCATTTGAGTCTCGTTTGATAATCATTTCAATTTTTAGTTTTTGATTTTTTGGTTTTTTGTTTTCAAAAAACCAAAAATATGTTTGGTAACTGGTTTTTGTTTTTTGTTTTTAAAAACAAAAAACAAAAAACATGTTTGATAATTACCTTTTGTTTTTGTTTTTAAAAAATCAAAAGAAAAAAAAATAATTTTTACCCCTTAATTTGTTAAGTTGTATCAATTTTTGCCCTAAGCATTCAATTTCATTGAATTGCAACCCAAACTTAGATTAAGTGTTACAATCTTAGCCTTAAACTTGAAAATTTGTTGCAATTTTTAACCTTTGATAAATTCTCGTTTGAAAAATCGTTAAAAAAAAGTATTCTCTTTTGCTTTCAATGAATTATAAAACATATATATGATACAAAATTGATAAGATTTAAAAAAAATCACATTATAACTAATTTTTTGTTAAAAAATGTGAGTTTTGATAAAGTTATTCATGGTTAACTGTATTTTTTAATTTTTGTTTTAAGTTTGTATTTTTCTAATTTAACTTTCTAAAAAAACACTAATAATATGATATGGTTTTTTTAAAGAAAAAAACAATGATGATATTAATATTTAAAGTAAGAAATGGAAGTGAAAAAAAAAACTATCAAAGAAATAAATGAAAAGGAAAAAACTTTAAATAATGATTTTGTGTTTCTCAAAAAAAAAAAAGAAAGAAAGAAAGAATCATTTTCGAAAATGCAGAATGGTAGCCCACAAACCTTGAGGGGGCGTTTGGCCCATGGGTTTGGGTTGGAATGGTTTTGGGTTCCAAACCCAAAACCATGTTTGGCACAAGGTATTCAAAACCCTTGGTTTTGAAACACAACCCCATGAGTTACAATAGTGCAACCCCATGAGTTTGTGCCATGTTTTCCTCTTCCACTTGTCGTTTTCCATTTCCGACAACCACTTCGACAACAACTCCGGTGACAACTCCGACGACCACCGACAACGACAACTCCGACGACCCGAGCACCGCTGACGACTACCTCTGGAGACCACTGCGATTGGAACTCTAGAGACCAATCTAACGACCACCCTTGCAACCTAACCACCCCAACAGCTTGACACCTCGATGACCCAACCACCCTGACAACCCGACTTGCTCGAACCACTGCCAATGACCATCTGACAACCACTCCGACAACCCGACCACCTAGCAACCGCCGTCGACGACCACCTAGTGACCACTCCGATGACCCGACCACCCCAGCAACCCGACCACCCCGATGACTACTTTGGCGATTACCCTGACAACTTGACAAACTCAACCACCCAAAATCATCGTTAACGACCACCTGGTGACCACTCTAGTGACCACCCTGGCGACCTGACCACCTAGCAACCCGACCACCCTAATGACCACTCTGACAACGACTCCAATGACTCGACCACCAGACAACCACCCAGCGACCACTTGGACGACCTAACCAATTATATGACCACTCCAGCGACCCGACCAACCAACAACTACTGTCGAAAACCACCCAACGACCACTTCGGCGACCTGAACACCGTGCAACCATCACCCGCGACCACCTCGGTAACCTAGCCACCCCATCAACCTGACCACCCAAACAACCACTCCAACAATCACCCCAGCGACCCGACCACGTAGTCAATTTTTTAAAAGGTTAAAATAAAACTAAAAATGGCTACTAAATAAATTTTTAACCCAATATATTTGAAATAGGTTTCAAAATATTGTGCAAAATAGAGTTTCTAATATTTTAATTTCTAAAATAGAATTCGAGTTTTATAACTCATTTATCCTTAAAATAGATTTCAAAATACGGTGCGAAATTTTGTTTAAATTCCATAATTTCTTAAATAGACCTCCAATATTTTATTTTTTTAAAATAGAGTTCCAAAAATATGTTTATGAATACTTTGTAAATAGAGTTTTAAATTTAAATTCCCTAATTTTTTAGATAAACTTCCAATTTTTTAATTTCTAAAATAGAGTTCCAAAAATAGGTTTCGGAATACTTTGTGAAATAGAGTTTTAGATTCCTTAATTTATTAAATAAGCTTCTAATTTTTTAATTTCTAAAATAGAGTTCCTAAAATAGTTTTCTGGATACTTTGTGAAATAGAGTTTTAAATTCCCTAATTTTTAAAATAGATTTCCAATTTTTTTAATTTCTAAAATAAAGTTTGATAACTATTCAATAGAAGAGTTATTTCTGTTTAAAAATCTCTTATTAAACCTACTTGTTTGAGTGCTTTTGGTGATTTTTGGTTGTTAAAGTCCCAAGTTTTGTATGTGTTTGCTGTTAAGAGTGAATTTCTTTTAAGATGTGAAAATAGCCTACTTTTGGCTAAGACATGAGCTTAATTTATTGAATTTTGCTTCAGGTGAAGAGCTTTGAAAACAATATTAGAAGATGAATTTAGAGAGATATGTAAAAATCCTTGTTGAAAAAAATTATCAAGTAAAAAAAATTGATTTGAAAAAAAAAATCTAAAAAAATTGTTTAAAAAAAAGCCTAAACAAACCCAGCCCAACCCAACCCAACACTGCACCCCAAACACAGGTTTCAGCAAACCTAAGATGTGAAAATGGTCTACTTTTGGCTAAGACATGAGCTTAATTTATTGAATTTTGCTTCAGGTGAAGAGCTTTGAAAACAATATTAGAAGATGAATTTAGAGAGATAAGTAAAAATCCTTGTTAAAAAAATTATCAAGTAAAAAAATTGATTTGAAAAAAAAAAAATCTAAAACAATTGTTTAAAAAAAAGCCTAAACAAACCCAGCCCAACCCAACCCAACCATTTACCCCAAACACAGGTTTCAGCAAACCAGCCAAACCCAACCCTACACTCCAAACACAGTAATCAGGAACCCCAGGGTTCCTGATTCCAGCCAAGGATTCCCAGGGTTCCTGATTCCAAACCAACGTGCCAAACAGCCCCTAAACGTTATTGGCGTGAGGCGGCCCAGAGCTTTTGAAAAAACGAAATTGAGTTTTTGAAAACGATTTTTTTTCGTTTTTGAAATTCTTTAAATATTTTTAAAACGTTTTCAAAAATACAAAAAACAAAAAACTCAATTGGTTATCGACAGGCCTGTTTTTTAAAAAATTAAAAACTAAAAGCCAAAAAATAAAAACCAATTGGTTATCAAACGAGACTTTAGTTTTTGGTTTTAAAAATTAAGTCTATAAATATTACTTTCACCTATGGCTTTCTATGTTTTCTTATCTACTTTTAAGATGTGTTTTCAAAAATCAAGTCAAGTTTTGAAAACTAAAAAAAGTAGTTTTCAGAAACTAGCTTTTGTTTTTAAAATTTGGTTAAGAATTCAAGTGTTTTCTTAAGAAAGATGGAAACCATTATAGCAAAGATGAAAACCATTGTAGATAAATAGTGAGAAAACAAGCACAATTTTCAAAAACCAAAAACCAAGGCCCCGTTGATAATTATTTGGTTTTTGGTTTTTGAAAATTATGCTTATTTTCTCACAATTTATCTACAATGGTTTTCATCTTCTCTACAATAGTTTCCATCTTTCTTAAGGGAATATTTCAATTTCTAGCCAAATTTAGAAAACAAAAACAAGTTTTTGAAAACTACTTTTTTTAGTTTTCAAAACTTGGCTTAGTTTTTTAAAACATATAATGTAAATAATATATAAGAAAACATGGAAACTCATAGGTAGAAGTAGTATTTATAGGCTTAATTGTCAAAAACCAAAAACTAAAAATCAAATGGTTATCAAATAGGGCCTAATGATTATCAAACGGAGCCTTAGTTTTTTGTTTTTGGATTTTGAAAATTAAGCATATGAATATTACTTCCACTTATGGGTTTCCTTGTTTTGTTATTTTCTTTTTACATGTGTTTTTAAAAATCATGCCAATTTTTTAGCTTTCAAAAACTTGTGTTTTGTTTTTGGAATTTGGCTTTAAGAAATATAAAATTCATTATAGAGAAATGATGAGAAAACAAACATAGTTTTCAAAAACCAAATGGTTATCAAATGTGGCCTAAAATGTTACTTTTGAAATCACAGGAGTCACATAGAAACCTAACTCAAACTTTAGAGATCAAATGTGTAATTAACCCTTTAATTTATTAGTAAATATGTGATTTTTTAGAAGTAATTAAAATATCACATATTTTTTAAAAAAATAAAAATATAGTATTCTTTTAAATTTATAAATCATTGATTAACTTAAATAATAACAACTAGTATAATTTATGATATAGTTATATTGATTAACATAAATATTAATGATTAATTTATATATTAATTGAATGCATAATCGTGATAGTCATTGTGATTAACATTAATTGTTGATTTACTCAAAAAAAAAATTGTTGATTTACATATTATAAATTTACTATATTTCTATTTTTTTTTAGTTGCTATTTTCTTTAAATTTTATCTAAATTTGCAATTACTCCTAACTTTTACCTTGGTGGTAGAAGTAGAACAATACAATAATGGGGAAAAAGTTAAAAAGAAGGGAAAATTCTAGGAATGGCTAAAAAGAATGGGTTGTTTTGGTTAATGGACATCCGATTTTTCTTTTTAATTATGGCCACACGTGAGGTGCACATGTGGCGTTTCTTTTTTCAAATCCCCGTTTTTTCCTCATACGCTAAATCTCTCTCCTATTTTATTTAAACTGTATCTAATCTGTATTTTGAAAGATTTACATTGCAATTATTATCTTTATATTTATTTTTTCGATTCTCTCTCCCCAAGAAAATCTTCCTCTCTTCAAAATTCTCTCTTCCTAAGACAATCCTCCTCTCTTCAAATCTAAATATCTCTCTCCTATTTTATTTAAACTATATTTAATTTGTATTTTGAAAGATTTACATTGCAGTTAGTATCTTTATACTTATTTTTCTGATTCTCTCTCCCCAAGATAAATCCTCCTCTCTTTGAATCTTAAACCATTGGTATTTTTTCGGTAACCATCGTTGCTACACAAGCCAATTTCATACATGTAATTGTTCAGTTGCTTCCTTATCCACTCTTTGAAATTCTCTCTCCATAAGACAATCCTCCTCTCTCCCTAAGACAATCCTCCTCTCTCCTCTCTATGAATCTTAAGCCATCGATATTTTTCCAGTTTTCTCTCCCCAAGACAATCTTCCTCTCTCCGAATCTCAAATCTCAAGCCATCGACACCGTCGCTATTGCACAAGCCAATTTCATGTGCGTAATTGTTCAATCACTTACTTCTTAACTTTCTGACAGTTCGAACAACGATTCGGAGCTTTTTGGAAGCTTAGAAGGTGATTCGTAGGAATCTTCGAGGCTTGGAGTTGAGTTGCTATGCATGGTGAAAGCGATGCTGAAGAAGATGAAGAGCAGAGTGTTAGTCAGGGACAAGGTGGTTGTTGGTTCCATTGATGGTGAAGGCATAGAGGGGTTGCGAAATTGCCTTGGATTCTATTCATGGTCCATCTGCAGCCTTCTATTCGCTTATTATTCATGCATGTTCTACTACTCTTATTGATAAAAATCTAGCTTCGTGGTAGTGTTTGTACTTTTTTTTATTTATAGTGTATTTCTCTGTAAGTATTTTGTTTCGTTGATTTTTACTCTATATTTATTTCAGACACATACACAACTCAAGAGGTAGATGAGTTCGTGGTAGTGTTCGAACTTTTTGTTTTTTTTTATGTACGGTGTATTTCTCTGTAGGTATTTTGTTCGGTTGATTTTTACTCTATATTTATTTCATACACATACACAACTCAAGAGATAGATGACAATGGTAGGTTTAGGTATAACAAACTACCTAATTTAAACTCTAGAATAAAGAAATTGAATCTATTTATTTTTTATTATATTTGTACCTTGTATCTTCTCAAAATATCGGATTATATTTTTAAAAAATGTGTAAATACGGTAATCTTCGTTATTTTTGAGTTACTTATATTTTTTAGTTTAATATTTCATATTGCATGTCATTTTATTGGTTTGTTAATCTATTATTTTAACTATTTTTTTAATCTTTTTGTTATGCAATCAATTTTTAATTGCTGTGTATTTTTGTTTGAATTGTAGATAATCTGTTTGAATTAGGTATTTTGTTCAGTTGATTTTTACTCTATATTTATTTCAAGCACATACACAACTCAAGAGATAGATGACAATGGTGGGTTTAGGTATAACAAACTATCTAATTTAAACTCTAGAATAAAGAAACCGAATCTATTTATATTTTATTATATTTGTACCTTGTATATTCTCAAAATATCGGATTATATTTTTAAAAAATGTGTAAATACTTTAATCTTCGTTATTTTTGGGTTACTTTTATTTTTTAGTTTTGTATTTCATATTGCATGTCATTTTATTGGTTTGTTAATATATTATTTTAACTAATTTTTTAATCTTTTTGTTCTGCAATCAATTTTTAATTGTTGTGTATTTTTGTTTAAATTGTAGATAATCTGTTTGAATTAGGTATTTTGTTCAGTTGATTTTTACTCTATATTTATTTCAGACACATACACAGTTCAAGAGATAGATGACAATGGTAGGTTTAGGTATAACAAACTATCTAATTTAAACTCTAGAATAAAGAAGCCGAATCTATTTATATTTTATTATATTTGTACCTTGTATTTTCTCAAAATATCGGATTATATTTTTAAAAAAATGTGTAAATACGTTAATCTTCGTCGTTTTTGGGTTACTTTTATTTTTTTAGTTTAGTATTTTATATTGCTATGTCATTTTATTGGTTTGTTAATCTATTATTTTAACTATTTTTTTAATCTTTTTGTTATGCAATCAATTTTTAATTGCTCTGTATTTTTGTTTGAATTGTAGATAATCTATTTGAATTTTGAATTTTGAATTGTAGATAATCTGTTTGAATTTTGAATCCTAACAACTTTTGTTGTTTAGATTACCGAATTTATCTATTCAAATTTAGATTTTAATTTTAAATTAAATTTAATTACCCGATAATTAGGGAATCTTAGTCATGGAAGTGGTTAGGGGTAGTCTGGTCATTTAATAATTACTAATTAAAATTATGAATAATAATTTGACCATTTTTAAAAAATTAAGATTGCTCGGCCATTTTTCAAAACGTGAAATAAAAAATGGTCATTTGCGTAGTCAGCCCTAAAAAGAAGTGTTGTTGGGCTTGGAGCATTGAAGGCTATATTTTGGGCTTAGGTTGGGTTGGATCATTTTTCTTAAAGTGTTTATATAAATGTATATTTTTATTAAAAAAACATAAATACATGTAAACAAAAACTGCAAATGTAAAATTTCCTTAAAGTTCATTAACCATGGATTCATTTTTGGATAATTATCAATTACTTCCATTTTACGTAATTGATAATTGACCTAAATTTTGATTAAGTAAAATAAATCATAATGATCGCTAATTAACATGTTGGCGTAAATCATAGTAATAACTTATAATACACATGAGTCCTACCTTTTTGTCAAATTTGCAAGTAAATTGAACAAATTAAAGTCACATGTATTGGATCTCAATCTTGTTTATCAAATAGCTTCTCTTTAATGACCTACAAAGTACAACCAAAGTGGAAAAAAAAATTAGAATTACATTACAAAGAGCAATTCAAACTTCCGATTACCAAATGTCTTAACAAGTTAAGTCATTTTCAAGTTTATGTGAAAGACGTTAAATAATATACATGTGTCAACCTGAGTATAACTCAACTACCTTAAGGGCATATACCTGTTGGTGTGAATATCATAAAAGCGGAAGCAATTTTAGATCTTAAGTACTCTAAATACATCAATTTGATCAAACAAACAACATGCTCATAAATCGAAAAACAGAAAAATAGAGTATAAGAAAACTTTACCTTTGAAGCTCAAATTCTTCAAAGATTTTTCAAGTTTCTAAACACGAACACTTCGTGGACTGATAAGCCAATTTAAGCATGACAAAATAGGGTGCATTTTGGGCAAATTGTTGGCTTTTGAGGTCTTTGTTTTATTAATCTTGCTTACTTTTTGTTTGTTTATGTTTTATCTCCTTGTAGGTTGTGTTTTGGCATTCATTTGGGTTTTTAAAGGATGAATTCAAAGGTTTAAAGTGGGATTTGTGGCAGCAGGATAGCGCCTAGGCGCTGCAAATGGCGCCTAGGCGCTGCGATAGGAGGCAGGCGCACAGCAGGATGGCGCCTAGGCGCCACTCTGGGCTCCTAGGCGCTGAAGCTCGGGCAGAATCAATTTTTTACAGCGCCTAGGCGCTGTCTATGGTGCCTAGGCGCTGCATCGCAGATCTGTTTTAAAAATGGGTGTCTCAAAACACAGGGGGGTGGATTTTTTAGAAGATTTTTAGGGCAGAAAGAGGCGACAAACAGAGCAATAGAGGGAGAACGACCAAGGAAGAAGAGATTGCTCAATCTTGGAGGTCTTTAGCAGCCAAAAAGGAGTAGAGCTAAGCTTAATTTGTTCCTATTTTGCTTCTCCCTTCTCTTTTGTTCGTTTGTAAAGACCCAAATGATGACTTTTTCTGGTTTTGTGAAGTTTTACAATATGAACTAAGTCTTCTTTTCTAGGGCTTTGATGTAATCAAATACTTGAATCCTACTCTTTCTTAGTTAATGGTTGATGTCTCTATTTCATATATGGTTGTGAGATTGCTTTTGTACCTAAAGTATGTTTGGATTTGACCACTCTTTACATTATTCCTATGTCATGGTTTGAGGTTGAGAAACAAAAACCCTTGATGAACTAAAGCATTTTCCCTAATTTACACTTGAGTTAGAGATATCCTTGTGGGTTTTGTGGCAATTTTAAGTTCTACGGGCTTAGTATTTGATTTGTTTGAATTGTCATAGAAATATAGTCAATTTACACTTCAATGAATATCGTTATTGCTTGAGAAAGAATATCGAGTCTATAGGGTAGAGCTTGCCAACAATCTTGAAATAGAGGAAAACATTAGCCATTAATGAACAAAGAGTAGGAGGAAGTATTTGGTGAAATCATTGCTCTAGAGTTTTTACAAAATTAGTTTTATCCTCTGTTTTTGCTCTATAAATTGTTGAGTTTAATCACATTTTCTTTTTCATCAAGCAAGTTAAATTTCCATTCATCTTTGAAAATTAGGTGCTTAGATAAAATTGAAGCTAAAGAATTCGGTAATTGGTAACTTTTAGTCCCTGTAGAGAACGAACTTTGATTTAAATCACTGTATTACTTGTAACGATTCGTGCGCTTGCGAATTCGACCAACATGGACCACCTCTAGTGTCTTCCTTGCTATTCTCCGACCTTAGAACGGTTTGTGGGAACCAATGGTGATAGAAAAAAGAAGGGAAAAATGAGAGAAAGCTAGCAATCTCTTCTAGCAAAATTTTCCACCATCCTTCTTTTACATCTATCTTCTCTTCTCTTTAAAAACATACAAACAAGCTTTGAAGCTCAAAGACAAGAGAATGTGGGATGCTCAAAGACAAGAGAATGTGGGATTCTCATAGACAATAGAAGGTGGGATGGATTAATCATGAGAAACACTACCAAAAAAAAAAATCTCATTTTTGATATGATATAATCCACTCAAATGAAATTTATTTATTTAATTTGATATCTCATATCAAATTAAATTAAAAATAAATCCCAACCTTTCTCAAATGTTTGAATCAAAATATGTATCATATACATATTAGGCATATTTATGAGAAACACTACCAAAAAAGAATCTCACTTTTTTTTATATGAATTAATCCACTCATTATTTATTTAATTTGATATCTCATATAAAATTAAATTAAAAATAAATCCCAACCTTTCTCAAATGTTTGAATCAAAATATGTATCATATACATATTAGACATATTTAAATCATATTTAAATATTTTCCAACTCTCTCTATAATATAGTTTAATTCACAATTAAGCTATATATATAATTGGTCAATTATATCGTATATAATTAACTCTTACTCCCTTAACCGAATTTGAACAATTCAAATTCTCTTATCACACTGTTCTAAGGTTTAGTCTGATACGAGCTAGTAAAGGGATCTAATAGACTTACAGATCATGAGCTCCAACGATACGAGATTAACCGGCCAAACTCTTTAGCCTAGCTAATCAACATTCGTTAACCACCGGGACACTCCACTAAAGCCCAATGGCTACACTCTCCTCACTGTAGATATATTTTTGTCCACTCGATATAACCATGATTAGTAAGTCGATCATTCACAGGTTGTTCGCAATTACAGCTGGGTCAATTAAACCGTTTTACCCCTGTAATTACTTCTTGTTCCTTAAGTCCCACTGATCCTCTAATGAACAATTGGTTTGTGGTCCAACCAGCAAACCGAATCCCTCTCGGGCCAATGAGAGGGTGGGCCCATTGTTCAAGACCCGAATTCAGCACTTAAGGGAACAACCTCTCTACTAAACCCTAAAACGGGTAGCAGTGAATTCCTTCTCGCAGGTCTATGTCCCCAGCTATCTACCCTGTCTTATCCCCAAAATGGGAGGCTTATTGAGTCGGCAATCTCGGGCCACTCTCACCCATGCAAATCAAAGGATAATCCCGAATAAACAGGAGTTCGTAGCGTGATCAGGATTAAGATCGAGTTACCTAGGTCATCATATGAAATAGTCAGTTATGATAGTAAACGGAGTTAAAAAGTCTAAGTGACTATTTCGCGGTCCGGTCTTATGCAAACTCATTGCATAGGACGCCCCCACTCTCATGTCTCCACATGAACGATTTAGGATCACATCGTTTGTACTATACAAAGTGGGTCGCGTCCATAGTGTCCCCAAGATAAGGTACCCATCCCTATCCCTATACTATAGACCATTCTGGCTATTACTCGAACTTGATCCATATTCATGTCTCCACATGAAGTTCAAGTATACATTTTATAGCCAAGGGTTCTTAATTTATTGGATTTGGGTTAAAAGAATGCAATTCACTTTATTCAATAACAATTTTACTGAATAAACCTCAATAACAACTTTATTGCAAAATAGAATATATATTCAGTTTACAAACCACGAGTTTTAGGACATAAAACCCAACAATACCCTCGACCAAGTGGTTATAGGTTCGAATCTCTCCACCCTACATGTTGTTGAACTCAAATACATACATACACACACATATAATCATAAAATATCATACGAATTTTTTTGAGAGAAAAAAAGTATCAAATACAAAGACGAAAAAGCTCCCAAACGAATATGAAAAAGAAAAGCCAAAAGTGAAGCCAAGACAAGGAATGAGAGGATGCAAACTTGTTAGAATGATATGAAGTTTGTTTTGGAGGTTGAGAGGGCATTCATGTGCTTTTGTGAAAAACAACAAAACATATTTCTCCCTCACACACATAACCCAATTGGAGAGGGTATGAAGATTGAATTGAAGATAGAGTTTGGTTGATGCTGCTAACCCTTTTGTTGGATTGGCTTTACTTTAACCACATATTCTTAGAGTGAGAGAGAGAGTCCAAGTTGATTGAATCTGCTACCGTATTTATGTTCCTATGGTATCACTTTTGGGACCGTTTGAAAATATTTGCGCTTTTTGTTTTTCTTTTAAAAAAAATAGAAAAAGATAAACGAAAATGGATTTAATGATTCACTGTTTCTTCTTTCTTGTTCTTTAGATATAAAGATGATAAAATAATAATAATAATAATAATCAAATAAAATAACATAAAACCTGAAAAATTACTTTTTTAAGTATTCTGTTTTTTTTTTAGGTTTTAAAAAAAAATCTTTTTACACTATAAGTACAACTTAATTATGAACTAAAAATGATAACAACCTGGGCATAACTTAACAGTTAAGGCTTTAGTAACCTTTTTTAATAGGTTTGAATGTTCAATCCATAGCCCCAAAGTTACTATACTTATATATTCTAAAAAGAAAAGGTAGGAATATCTTATATGTAAGTTTGTTTCTTTCTTCTCTTTCGTTTGTTCTGGTAAGATACAACTGTGTGTTTAATAACTTTACCACTAGACCTTGAAAAACATTTATTCATACTCTATTTTGATCTAAGTGATTTTCTTTTTGTATTTATACCTTGAAATATTATATTTTGGTCTTTAAACAGTTTTGAAAATATTAATCTTATTTATCACCATTAGATTTTTATATCACATTTTATATTAGTCTTATTAGACCACTTATTTTTCTAGATTCCAATTTTCACATTACAAAATATGATGTAAATTAAAATCATTTAGGTCCCGTTTGATAGCCATTTAATTTTTTTTTTTAAGTTTAGCTTAACAATATTTTCACATTTGAGTTTTTTTGTTTTGTTATCTACTTTCTGTTGTAATTGGTTTTAAATATGAGTTTCTTTTTAGATTTTAGTGTTAGAGTTTTCATATTCTTAAAGAAGAAAACCTATTGATAAGAGAGGTTAAAAAGTTTACAATTTAGTTACTTATTTTTTGTATTAAATTTCTAGATCTAAAATTCTAGTATACATGCCTCTCTTACCACACTCTCAAGCACACAACATTTCAATCTTCTCTTCTCTCAAATTTCTCATATTTCTCTACTTTACTCTCTTAAGAGCAAGTGGCCAAAAGATGGGTGTTCTTTGTTGTGGAGCTTTAAGCTCAACTTATTTGTGCAAAGTGGTTTGAACTACACAATTTTTCAGTTGAGTTGCTGTATCATGAAGGAGACATGCCAAAGAAGATATGATGCATCGGTGGTTGATAAAGAAATATACACCGCAGAGGGATTGAATCTCCTTAAAGAGAGCGAGATGCATACGCCTCAATCTAATCGTTTACATGTTTGTTTCTCAATATTTACTTAATTTTCCTATGTTATTTGTCATTCCTCCAATACTGTCTAAAAAAATAAATCCAAGCAAGTTTGAAAACTAAAAAAAAAAAATAGCTTCTGAAACACTTGCTTTTGTTTTTAGAATTTGACTACGAATTCAAATGTTTTTTTAAAATACGTAAAAATCATAGCAAAGAAATTGTGGGATTGAAATGGTAAGTTGAAAGAGAAGTTTTATTTTTATTTTTTCAAATTCAACTTAGAAATAAAATGGTAAGTTTTGTATTTTGTCGACCGATATTAATTATATGAATGAGAAATAAGCTTAATTTAAAATTTAGAGACGTATTTAAATTTTCTAACATTTAGAGATTCTATAAACAAAATATTCAGAATATAAGAGATCACAGAATATGTAATTGAATAAAGAAAAGAATCCACGGCAGGATTGGGATCATGGGTTGAATCAATGAGTAATTTCCTCCTCTTTCTTTTTTAATCTAACACTTAAATAGAATACTAAAAGGGAATTTGAGATTCCTTTTGAAAAAAAAGTACTGTTTTAAGTGAAGTACTTCTTTTCTTTTCTTTTTTTTTATAAAAGTACTAATTAGTTAAGTGTTTTAAAATTTTCCAGTAACACAAACTTTTTCTTTTGACAATACGTGAGGTGTAAGATTTGAACCTCTGACCTCTTGGTCAATTATAGATATTTTTATATCAATTGAGATATACTTATGTTGGCGAGATGTAACATAAACTTTTTTTTAAAACACAAATATATACTAAATCAACAAAATGTGATTTAACAAAGAGAAGAGACTCTATAGTGGATTGAGATGGTGGGTTGAAAGAGAGTTGTAACTTTATCCTTTTTTATCAAATTGAAAAATACATCTTTCTTTTTGCTCTCAAGGAAAGTGTGCAATTTCCTTTTAAACTCAAAGCCACCACCTGTGAAGTTTTGCAATAAATAAGACTCTAAAAGGAAGGGTCTGAAATTTATATACAAAACAATTTCATGTGAAAAAAAAGATTATTTCTGCGGTGTCCATTTTCTATCAGTTCATTTTTGTAAAGTATTATTTTCTCGAACAAAGTGTTTGTAGAAGAAAGACAAAAAAAACTTTGACCTTTGGCGGTTGTAAATGCAACACGGGTAAAAGCAAAAAGGAAAAAGAAGACAGAGAGGCCCAACCAAGAATAGAATAATGATGCTTTCTTTTGTAGGGTTTTTTTTTTTTTTTTTTGGGACAGTGGTCGAGTTATCATACATTCATCTCGACCAATCTAATCAAACAGAATTATCTTTTTTTTTTCATGAGTTCAATAATTATTAAGATGGGAGATCGAATCTTCATTCTTTGAAATGGTAATAGATGTCTTATCCACTAAACTATGCTCGCATTGACTCTAAAAAGGGGTGCATCACAGACTTTCCAAATGACCAAACTTAATATTACTATCGCCCAAACATGCTTAACTACAGAGTTATGATAGAATCCGGTGCATTAGTGCTAGTATGATCGCAACCAAAAAACTATTTGTTCCTATAATATTTAATTTGGTTGTCAAGAAATGTGTAGAATTTTAATATTCTAGGTAAGCATGTCAATTTTTAGGTTTAAAATACATTCTCCTGATTAAAATCCTTTTTGACTTTTTTACCTATTTCAGTGACTACTAGGTCAACATATGGTAGTTTGTATATTTCGAGATTAAAAAGTCTAAGTATATGTTTGATGTAAGGTTGTATAAAAGGTTGTGTCTATTTTGAAATATGAATATGTTCATTTTAAAGTTTGAGTTTGTTATAATCAGAGATTTATATACTATATATAGATTTTTATAAATAAAAATCTAAAGGATCAAATGTAGTTGGTTGATGTGCAAATCTGACACGAACATATCCGTCTGCTTCGCATGTGATCAATGATGATTTCAAGAGTAGAGTACCTGCAAAACAGTCTGCACACAGGTGTGGTGCTTGCCACATAAACTCTGATGCTTAAGTTAGATCAAATGGTTTTTGAGTAGTGTACCAGAGTTATGATGGAATCCGGTGCATTAGTGCTAGTATGATCGCAACCAAAAAACTATTTGTTCCTATAATATTTAATTTGGTTATCAAGAAATGTGTAGAATTTTAATATTCTAGGTAAGCATATCCATTTTTAGGTTTAAAATACATTCTCCTAATTAAAATTCTTTTTTGACTTTTTTACCTATTTCAGTGACTACTAGGTCAACATATGGTAGTTTGTATATTTCGAGATTAAAAAGTCTAAGTATATGTTTGATGTAAGGTTGTATAAAAGGCTGTGTCTATTTTGAAATATGAATATGTTCATTTTAAAGTTTGAGTTTGTTATAATCAGAGATTTATATACTATATATAGATTTTTATAAATAAAAATCTAAAGGACTAAATGTACAGTCGGTTGATGTGCAAATCTGGCACGAACATATCCGTCTGATTTGCATGTGATCAACGATGATTTCAAGAGTAGAGTACCTGCAAAATAGCCTGCACACAGGTGTGGTGCTTGTCACATAAACTCTGATGCTTAAGTTAGATCAAATAGTTTTTGAGTAGTGTACCAAGAGTTAGGATTTTGTGAACTTACCTCCATAGGAGTTTGTATTTTCTATATTTAAATGGGATTGACCTAGTGTTTTCTAGTTTTATCTCAACAAAAGGGTTTACCAGACATAAACCGATTTTCCTAGCGCGTCACTGAACTGTCGAACCACCTAGGTCAGGTCAACTTAGAGGTGGTCAGCCTTAGACCTAGTCAACTCACTAGATTGATTGGCCTAGGGGCTGGTCAACCTTAGGCTCGATTAAGCTCAGGCCCACTTTCGCTCACAGCCTTTTTCATTTTGGACCTTTTTGGTTTGCTTTGGTAGCCTATCATGTGTTTCCTTAGGTCTGAGCAAGATTTAGCCATTCGCAATCCCACTTACTGAGCATCACATTTATCAGCTTATGAATCTCCTTTCTGAGAAGTTTATCTCTCCCCAAATCTTTTTGTCCCACATTCCTCAAGTCTTTTCTTCCCATGTGATTGTCAGTCAAATCCTTAAGATCGACAGTGTTGGCGACATTCAAATCATACTCGTCATAGAGCCTTTGAGCGTCATGACTCATGGTCGACTCCAACGCTAACAAAAGTGAAGGATTGGTCATCCAAGAAATCGATCAAAGACTGAGGGATTTTCAGGGCGTGGATGTGTTGGAAGATGAGGCAGCGACGGTCGATGCAAAGTTGCAAAGTGGCGACGAGATTGTGGTAATGGCTATTAAAGTCAGGGCAACGCTCGATGTTGAGATTGACGATGAGATGGTAGAGCCAGTGGCGATAGATGCAGAGGATATTGGAGATCCAAATGTTGACCATGAAAGGGCAGGTAGTGGGGAGAGTCAGACTGTCATCGTCATCAAAAGTGATGTCATAGGAGTTGTAGAGGATTTTGGGGTCTGAGATGCTCAGAAGAGCCATGGTGGTTAATGATGGATGGCGAAGGGTTTTAGCACACAAAATGTGGCTTAAATGTTTGAATTATGCTCAAATTAACATATAATAATATAATCAAAACCTTTTTTTTTTTTTTTACAAAATACAATAAGAACAAACCTAAGATAAAGGAGGGAAATCAAAAACCAAGCTAAGAGAAAGAGGCCTAACACAAAACAAAATTGAAGATCACAAAATGCCCAAACCCTGGCTGAAACTCAATTCACCTCTTTTGTCGAGGCCGGGGCTATGGTCGACCTCGGCTTGAGGCCGAGGCCAGGCTTGGCAGACTAAGAGGGCATATGCCATGCATGCCCCTAGCCTGTAGGACCTCTGTTTAGTCCGATTTGGTTGATCTTTAGCCTGATTCACAGAAGAAACATAAATTCCTAGAAGCGTTCTTATATAAAATACATTTCTTCAACCTAGAGAAGGTAATTAAGCTCGTCCTCATACCAGAAACATAACCGTGCTACACTCAAATTCTCCTAGTAACTTAAGCATCGGAGTTGGTGTGGCAAGCACCACATCAGTGTGCAGTTTCTTCTTTTTTTGCAGGTCACGTTCTTCCTCCCTTCAAATAAATTTTTCGTTGCTATCACATGAAGGTCATGTGCATTTTCCTTGTCCATATATGTTAGGCAACAACATATATAATGGAGTAAATATATATCGTAGTTTTTGATGTTTGGATGTTTTTTTCAATTGAGTCCTCATAGTTTAAAAAGTTTTCTTACATTTTAAACATTATATTTTTCAATTATGCTCTTTCAATTAAACAAACATGTCTAATGGCAAGGCTGGTCTAAGTAACATGGGGCTTTAAAAGCAAAAATTCATATTTAGCTTTTTTAATTACTTTAATTTTATATCTGTGATATATTCAACTGTATTTATTTTGAGTTCTATTACAAAACCTACATCAACTTTATTGTATACGAAGCCCAAAAATTTTAAGGCCTAATTGTTTCGTTTGACTATACCTTAAGCTAGTTAATGTTGTACTTACATAATATAATACTTGATGAGTTGATAGAAACTTGTCTAATTTTTAAGTCATCTTATTCTTCTTCTACATCTTTGTAAACCCAATATCATTTCATCATTGAAAAACATGAAACAAATAAATCGAAAAAATATTGAAAACATATCAAGATTCTTCAAGACTAAAACATATATTTGATTTTAACCTATATATATATATACTAGACCGTTTTAACCTTTTATATTTGTAAGTTGTTTTATGAAAAGGTTAATATGTTTTAAAATATATAAACATGTCCTTTTTTTAAGAACTTTTTAAAAATTTAAAATAGGATAACTTCATTTTTTAAAATATAGGTTACATTACAACTTTAGTCTCTAAATTTTAGAGTTGTGTCGATAGGTACCTAAAATTTCAACTGTATCTAATAGATCCTTTAACTTTAAAAATGTCTAAGATAATTCTAAATTTTTAAATTTTTTGTCCAATGAGTTTTTGACTTATTCAACATTTTTAAAAAAACATAGTATTGTGATAAGATATTAATCTTTTAATTTTGTGCTAATAAGACCATGACTTTTCAATTTTGTGTCTAATAAGAATACGAATTTTCAATCTTGTTTCTAATAAGACCATAAAGTTTAAAAAAATTCTACTAGGTTAACAACATATTAGACACAACATTAAAAGTTTAGAAACCTATTAAACACTTTAAAGTTTAAAGACCTATTGATACAATTGCAGTTTATGAGCTAAACTTGTAATTTAACCTTTACCACATTAGTAAATATGTGGGTTTTATTAGAAGTAATTATAAATATAACATATTTTAAAAAATAATTAAGAATACAACATCTTTTTCTTTTTTTAAATTTAGAAATAATTGATCAACTTAAACAATCGCAACTAAATATAATTTTATGATATAGTTATTGATTGACATGAACTAATGATTAATTTAGATATTGATTGAATATATCATTTATTTATTATAATTTTACTATATTTTAATTATTTTTTAGTAGTTATTTTCTTAATATTTAGTTTAAATTTTTCTAAATTTGCAATTCCTCATAAGTTTTTAGAGTTTATGTAATAAAAGTAGTTTTTTTAGTTCAATAGCATCTAGGAGTAGAGATAAAGTAGTGCACTAAAGTGAGCGTAGCTTAGCCGTAATTAATATATATCTTCGACTAAGTGGTCAGATGTTCGAATCCCCCGACTTCCAATAGTTGTTGAACTCAAAAAATTAATAATAATAAGAGATAAATGTTATTGTATACAAACCTGACTTAAACATATATCATTATGCAAATTACAAACTTATTTAGATATCCATATTTTCACATATTCATGAATTTGTCATCGACATAAAAAGTAAATTGACATTTTTCTTTTGAGCTCAACAACATTTGGAGTAGGAAAAATTCGAACTTCTAATATTTTAATTTGAATATGCATATCAAATACGACTTAGTTAAGCTCACTTTGACAATAACTTTGGCAAGTAAATTGATATTTCTATTATATTATAACAAATTGATGAAATATTTTTAAAAAATAATAACATAACGTAACTCATGTGAATATAATATTTTCTAACTCATTTAAATAGTGTATAAAATTTAAACCACGGTAGTATGAGTATAAGAAGCAAAAGCGGCAAGTTCGCATCGAGAACCGGACAGCCTTGGAAATGGTGAAACTCTCCACCCTAACCAACCGCATCTCTCCACCTCCGCCGTAACCGCCTCCACGTGTCCCTCCGTATTCCTCTCTCACTCTTCAATCCCCATCGCATTTCTTTCAACAACAGAAAAGAGTTCTAATTCCACTGTTCTTACAAGAACTACAGATTTCATAATTGGATGAAAACATTGTTAATTCTTTCCATTTTCCAAATGAAAACCAGTCCATTTTAATTTGTTTGCATGTGGATTTTAGAATCGAGCGAGCGATTTTGGGGGAATCTGCTGCAAGTAATGGCGTTTGGTTACTGTTAGAATCACTGAATTGTGTTGTTTCAACTTTCAAGACGCGATTTGATCAGAAATGGCTGGGAACGAGTGGATAAATGGCTATTTGGAAGCGATATTGGACACTGGTGCTTCCGCCATTGAAGAACAGAAGCCGACGCCGGCGAATTTGGGCGACAGAGGCCATTTCAACCCGACGAAATACTTCGTCGAGGAAGTCGTTAGCGGCGTCGATGAATCGGACCTTCATCGGACATGGCTGAAGGTCGTCGCCACTCGCAATACTCGCGAGCGGAGCTCCAGGCTCGAAAATATGTGTTGGCGAATTTGGCATCTCACTCGCAAGAAGAAGCAGGTTCTTCGATTTTCCATCTTTTTTTGCCCTTATTTTTTTATTTCTCGTGATGAACGGCGATGGACTTTTGAGAAATTGTTCTGTGTTCCGTTGTTTGTTCTTTGTTATGATGATTATTTTCTCTCTGTTTGGAAGATTTGTGGATTTGTTTCTTCTTTTGCCTTTTTCTGCCATTGATGTGATTCTGAAGCTTTTGGTTCGTTTGATCGATTTGATTGATATGATTCGAAACTTTTGTTCTTACTTTCTCTGACTCTGTATTGCACCGTTTGTTGCTACTCATTTTTTCTGCTGAGAATCTTTGAGAAATGGAAGGCGTCCACACAAGCTGATTCTGTAAAGGCTAAGCTTTTTGTCGTATACTTTATTATTATTATTATGAACTTATAATAATATAGATTAAGTTTCAACTTTATAGGATTAATCTAGGGTTATAGGTTTAAGAGTTTCAATTTGGTCTATATGCGAACCCGAGCATAACCCAACTAATTAAGGTATACATGCTTGATCAAAAGATTTGAGGTTCAAATCTCCACCCCTTGTTGTTGAGCTAAAAAAAATAAAGAAAAAAAAGTTTCAATTTAGTCTAGATAATTTTATTGAATCTTTTGAAATATCTCTATTCTCCCTAGATATTAGATAAGAAGGGATGAGGGAGGCAATTGGAAATTAGTTTATCTTAGATTTAAAAAGTTGTATGAATGTAAACATGGACATAACTCAATTGGCATAAAGTATATATCATCGACCAAGAGATCAGATGTTCGAATCTCCTACTCCATATATTGTCAAAAGAAAAAAGTTGTATGGAAAAATTAAGATTTTGTCCTCTTAATTTTTTAGGGAAAGAAGATATATATATAAGAAGTTCAAAGGTAAAATTTTGTCTGAAAATTTTTGGCTCTTGGGAATTTGATCAAACCATGGGCCATGGGGACTGAATTGAAATTTTTTTAACTATAGAAACTAAATTTAAACAAAACAGAAATTGTAGGGGCTAAAATGGGGATTTTAACCTAAAATATATTATTGCTCCTTAGACTTTGGTTTTATTTATATTATTGCTCCTTAGATTTAGGTTTTAATAATGTTTTAGGCCTTGTAATTTTTATTTGTAACTATTTAGCTCTTATACTTTCGAAAAGTTAACAATTAAGTCTCTAGGTTGAAATTTCATTAAAAAATTTATTGGAAAATAACATGTGCATGAAATATGGGCAAAATTAGATGTGGATGTGACTCAATTATTTGGCCATCCGTGTGACTTGGTTACAACAAAATTTTTAATGTTGGGAGCCCATTGTTAAATCTTTCGAAGTATCTGGACTAAATGGTAATAAAGTCTAAGAGCCACGAAATTACTAGAGCCAAAGTGCAAGGACAAAAAGATAAAAACTAAAAGGGGGCGTTTGGAGCACCGTTTCGGAATCAGAACCCTTGGAATCGGAACCCTGGGGGGTTTGTTCTGGGGGGTTTGAAAGCCTGGGAATCAGAAAACAGTGTTTGGGGTGCAGTGTTCTGAACCCTGGGAATCAGAAAACAGTGTTTGGGGTGCAGTGTTCTGAACCCTGGGAATCTGGAAACAGTGTTTGGAGTGCAGTGTTCTGAACCCTGAGGTTGCGCAGTGTTTCTTTTTTCTTTTTTCCTTTGCTACTTTGGTCTCTTTTTTTTTTCCTTTCCTTATTTTCTAGTGGCAATCTTTGGTTAGTTGTAGAATCCTTTGTGTAAGTTGGGTAATTTTTTTAGTACTTTTGAACGGATCTTTTAATTAGTATAAGAATAAGAAATTTGTTACTGGAAATGCAAATAATTACTTCGTAAAATACTAAATTTGGTTAGGTTTATGACATGTATAAAAAAACAGTTGTAATAATTTATTTTTTTTTACAGGAAAAAAATGTGAGTTTCAAATGAAAAATAATTACTTTGTCAAATATCAAATTTGGTTAGGTTTATGACAAGTATTTAAAAAAAATTGTAATATTTTATTGTTTTTTACCAAAAAAAATGTGAGTTTCTAATGAAAAATTAACATACTTTGTCAAATATTAAATTTGGTTAGGTTTATGATAAGTATAAAAAAAATATTTGTAATAATTTATTGTTTTTTACAAAAAAAAATGTGAGTTTCCAATGAAAAATCAACATACTTTGTCAACTATCAAATTTGGTTAGGTTTAACTTATTCTTTTCATGCATAAAAGCCTATTAATTATATCTTGTATTAAACAATAATTATATTTTTAAAATTGATATAATAATCTTAATACAATATAATATGTAAGATTAAATTATTAAAAATACCCTTGAACTATGAGATTGATTTTAGTTATATTCCTAAACTTTAAAAAGTTTTATTTTAACCCTTGAACTTTGAAGTTTGTTTCAAAACAACTCTTGAAGGTTTTTCCGTTAAATTTATGGATGAAAAATGATGTATTTGCATCTGTTTTGATTTTTTTTTCAACGTATATGTTCAAATATATTCACATAAGCAACAATACAAATGCAAAAACATCATTTTTCGACCATGAATTTAATGAAAAAAAACCTTCAAGGGTATTTTTGAAACAAATATCAAAGTTCAAGGGTTAAAATGAAACTTTTCAAAGTTTGAGGGTATAATTGAAACCAACCTCATAGTTCAGGGGTATTTTTGATAATTTAACCAATATGTAAATAGTATCAAATTTTGCACTGCATTCCAATTTGTTTCACATCCGGATCACAATGAGTTTGCAAAGTTTGGCTTCCTATTTGCATTAGAGAAACTATAAAATGTATATGAAAGCTTTTATCTGTTCTACATTTTGGTATTTGATGTCTATGCGAACTTGCAAGAAAGAGTGTGAGTAGTTTCTCTGCTCAACACCTTTGTCTCGAGCTAGCATTACGATAAACAATACGACGTTTGCTTTTGTTGAAAAGGAAATAATTTGTGGATTATTACTTGGTGCACTCACAGTTTTTGTGTACAGTTGGAGTGGGAGGAGCTTCAACGGTCAACAAAACGGAAAATGGAGCGGGAACAAGGACGGATGGATGTAACAGAAGATATGTCAGAAGACTTATCAGAAGGAGAAAAGGGGGATGCCGTGGGTGAAATGGTGCAGAGTGAGACCCCGAAGGCAACTTTCCAGAGGACTATTTCCAACCTGGAAGTTTGGTCAGAAGAAGAAGAGAAAAGGGAAAGGAAACTTTATATTATTCTTATCAGGTACCCATTTTTCTAATTCAATGATGCACCTAAATAACTCTGACTATATGTTTATCCTCCAATATTCTTGCTGATCTTCATCACAGCTTGCACGGTTTGGTTCGGGGAGATAACATGGAGCTCGGTCGCGATTCTGACACTGGTGGACAGGTGCAGACCGATGTCACTAGAAGAAAATTAATTGATAATCAGATTTGTATTATCTGTCTTGTTTAAATGGTGTTTCTATCTAAAAACAAACTTTTTCAGGTCAAGTATGTTGTAGAGCTTTCTCGTGCTCTAGCACAAATGCCGGGGGTATATAGGGTGGATCTTTTTACCAGGCAGATCTTGTCACCAGAAGTTGATTGGAGCTATGGTGAGCCAACGGAGATGCTAAGTACAAGAGCTGAAGATGGGGATGGTGATGTTGGAGAAAGCAGTGGAGCGTATATCATAAGGATTCCGTTCGGTCCACGGGATAAATATCTCCGGAAAGAATTACTTTGGCCCCATATTCAAGAGTTTGTAGATGGAGCTTTAGCTCATGTTCTTAATATGTCCAAAGCCTTAGGTGAACAAATTGGTGGTGGTCAGCCTGTTTGGCCATATGTCATCCATGGACATTATGCCGATGCCGGAGATAGCGCTGCTCTTCTCTCAGGTGCTTTGAATGTTCCAATGGTGCTGACGGGACACTCGCTTGGAAGAAACAAGCTCGAACAGCTTCTTAAGCAGGGACGCCAATCGAAAGAAGATATTAATTCGAACTATAAGATTATGAGGAGGATTGAAGCAGAAGAGCTTTCTCTTGATGCTGCAGAACTTGTGATTACAAGCACCAAACAGGAGATTGAAGAGCAATGGGGACTTTATGATGGATTTGATGTCAAACTCGAGAAAGTGTTGCGGGCACGTGCTCGACGTGGAGTCATTTCCCATGGTCGATACATGCCGAGGATGGTGGTAAGATTTACAGTTTCTTCCTCTTTTATTGCCAAGTTAACCACAAGTAAAAATGTAAATGGTAGATTTTTCCAATATGTTACTTTATTTGGACATTCTAATGAAGAACTCAAGACCGAAGTTGTTGGCAGGTAATTCCTCCCGGCATGGATTTCAGCAATGTTGTGGTTCCTGAAGATGCACCTGATGTTGATGGCGAATTGACACAACTTACAAGTGATGGGTCCTCTCCAAAAGCGATTCCAACAATGTGGTCTGATGTAAGTATCCAATTTTGATATTTTTTTCCCCTTTTTCACTCTTATTCAACTATCTTAGATTACATTTTATTACTTCTCCTCTCAAGGGTTATATAATTGTATAATAGGTGATGCGTTTTCTTACAAACCCCCATAAACCTATGATATTGGCATTGTCGAGGCCGGACCCGAAGAAGAATATAACCACTCTTCTGAAAGCCTTTGGAGAGTGTCGTCCATTGAGAGAACTTGCTAATCTAGTAAGTAGGATTTCGCAATAACATGTTTAAGTTATGAACAATTGATAAATGCTTTCTGATAAATCATGTGTTTTTTCTCCCTCTATAGACACTGATCATGGGGAATAGGGATGATATTGATGAGATGTCGGCCGGTAGTGCTAGCGTGCTCACAACAGTTATAAAATTTATCGATAAATATGATCTCTATGGTCAAGTGGCATATCCAAAGCATCATAAGCAATCTGATGTTCCAGACATATATCGGCTCGCAGCAAAAACAAAGGTTTGTTCGAGATCCCGGATCTACAATAGCTTCCTGTAACCATACCATTACTGTGCCATTAATAACATGTTCTTTGAAACAATGCTAGGGTGTTTTCATTAATCCAGCATTGGTCGAACCGTTCGGGCTGACCTTGATTGAGGTTGATTTTTTTTTTCCTGGATATCATTAGATGTGTTATGTGATTTCTTGGTTTCTCTAACCCAGTTGGATTTATGCCTCTGAATTATTCTAGGCAGCCGCACACGGGCTCCCAATGGTGGCAACTGAAAACGGCGGACCAGTTGACATTCATCGAGTAAAGAAAACCTGATCTCAAATCCTTATCATGAACTCATATTGTTACTTATACAATCTGAGTAACCATATGAACTTGTTTTTATGATTTTAGGCCCTAAACAATGGTCTGCTTGTTGACCCTCATGATCAGCAAGCAATTGCTGATGCTTTGCTGAAATTGCTATCAGAGAAGAACTTGTGGAATGACTGTAGGAAAAATGGTTTGAAGAACATACACCTGTTCTCATGGCCAGCACATTGTCGCACGTACTTGACTCGAGTGGCAGCCTGTCGAATGAGGCACCCGCAGTGGCAAACCGACACCCCAGGGGATGAAATATCCACAGAGGAATCCTTCAATGATTCTCTTAAGGATGTGCAAGATATGTCGCTTAGACTTTCGGTTGATGGAGAAAAAACATCACTGAATGCATCAATTGATGTAGCTGCATCCACTGATGACCCTGATTTGCAGGACCAAGTGAAGCGAGTTTTGAGCAAGATAAAGAGGTCAGGGAATGAATCGACGGAGACCGAAAAAGGGAATAAAATGCTGGAGAATACCCCTGGAAAGTATCCAATGTTGAGACGGCGGCGCAGGTTGATTGTTATAGCACTTGACTGCTACGACAGCAATGGGGCACCAGAGAAGAAGATGATCAAGATGTTGCAGGAGATTATTAAAGCTGGTCGTCTTGACACTCAAGTTGCACGAGTTTCAGGCTTTGCTCTATCGACAGCAATGCCACTGGCAGAGACTGCAGAATTCTTAAGGTCTGGAAAAATACAACTGAACGAGTTCGACGCTTTAATCTGCAGCAGTGGAAGCGAGGTTTACTACCCGGGTTCTTACACTGAAGAAGATGGAAAACTGTACCCGGATCCAGATTACGCATCGCATATTGATTATCGTTGGGGATGCGACGGTTTAAAGAAAACAATTCTGAAGTTGTTGAATGCACCTGAAGAAGATTCTGACAAATTTCGTAGTCCAATTCAGGAGGATGGAAAATCGAGTAATGCACATTGCATCTCCTACTTAGTAAAGAATCCCAGTAAGGTAGGTGAAAGCTAACAACTTCACATTGCAACATATGCAGCTTCACTTGAGATCACACCAACTGATTCTCTTTCTTTTTTCTTTTCAGGCGATGAAAGTCGACGATTTGAGGCAGAAGCTTCGGATGCGCGGACTTCGGTGCCATCCAATGTATTGCAGAACCTCGACTCGAATGCAAATCGTTCCCTTACTTGCATCAAGAGCTCAAGCACTCAGGTTTGGCAACATACAAATTCAATGAAGTCCATAACAAAGTTCTAAACTCCTGCCTTTTTTTTTTTCGTTTTCGCTCTCGTCTCTAATCCGAAACGATATTAAGTGTTGTATCGAAAACCTATAGTTCACTCTTTCATTGGATCATTTTGGCTCGTTAGACTAGTACATACAATGATATTATACATCTCAACTTCATTCTTTTCATATCGACCGTAGGTATCTTTTCGTGCGATGGAGACTGAACCTTTCAAACATGTACGTATTCCTGGGGGAGGACGGGGACACCGACTATGAAGAGATGATAGCGGGGACTCACAAGACGATAATCATGAAAGGAATGACGAACAAAGGGTCGGAAGAGCTGCTGAGGACATCAGGAAGCTATGCAAGAGATGACATTGTTCCAGGTGAGAGCCCACTGGTGACATTTGTTAATGGGGATGCAAATGCTGAAGAGATTGCAAGTGTTATTAAACAAGTTTCATTATCTGCATCCAAAATCTGAGCTTTCTTTTTCAGTGGCCATTGAAACCAGTTTCTTGCTTCATTCAGCTTCCTTTGCTCTGTTTTCTTCTTTTTAAGTTTTTTCTGTGTATAGTGGTTATAGCTGTTCAGTTTAAGAAGTTGCTATTGTTGGAGATTCTGCGTTCATTATGTCAGGCCATAAAATATAATTAATCTAAATTCTCAATCAAATTCAAACAATATATATTCTATCTAAATCTCATATCAGATTCTGGTTTCAAATATCGCGGAATAAACAATTGGAACTTATAAGAAATCAATTTAAACTTCTAAGCAACAAGAATGATAATAAGAAGAGAAGGAAAGAAAAATTGACACCAAATTTATATTGATTCACCTAAAGTGGACTACACAAAGTTCTTTGCTACCAACGTAGGTTCCACTAAAACGTCAAGGAGAAAATACAAGAGTTTACGACCTCTCTAGAATGATTTTGAAAAAAGGCTCACGAATCACTCTATAGTCGCTCGAAAAACACCACCACAAAAACAACTAAGAAAAACTCACGAAGTGTACTCAAGGAGCTCTCGCTGATTTCCTTCAATACTCGCTGGTTTTTCTTCTTCCTTTCTATTTCCGTAGACCACACTCGGCCACTGCTTTTTTCTTTTCGTAAAAAAACATCCTCAGCCGCCACATACTCGTAGGGCAAGTATTAGATAGAAAATGGGTCAACATTTAATGGGCTTAATTTTGGGCTCCATTCTTCTTAACACATTACCATCTCTCTTCTTTACTTATGGAATTTTTAATGTGAAAGGAGAATTGAAAAAAAAAAAAAAAAGAAAAAAGAAAAAAATAGATTTTTATTTTATTTTGGTGCTGAACTTTTATATCTGTTTTATCGGTCTTTAAATGTCTATTTTACTATTTGAACTTTTATGCAAAAACAATTTTGATGTACAACCATTTTGATCTTTGAACCTTTAATACTTTTTTAGTCTATTAAAAAATAACTATTTTTGGTTTTTATATATGTTGCCACCTAATATTCTTTATACTTAAATTTATTAAAGTTGTTAAAAGTAAAGGGAGATAATGACAAAAATGACCATTCTTTTATAAGTTTAAAAACTAGAAGACATTTTGTAAGTTTTGGAATTAAAATGGAATAAATCTGAAAGTTGATAGTGTATTTTGAAATTTTAAAGATTAAAATAGAATAATTTAAAATTTTAAGGACCTAAAAATAATTTTTACAGTATTGTAATCGAGAGAAATTTGAATATAAAATCCACGGGAGGAGATAGATCAAAATGCCAATGCCCTAAAAAGATAATATATTGGGTAAGATTTAATAAATAATATATTGTTTTCAAAAAAATAAATAAATAATATATTTGTAAAAGAAAAATAAAGCCAGAATTAATTTTTATCTTATGTTGGCTCAATTTTTAATTTGATTGAGTGAATTATTAAACGTTTTTCCGTAGAAAATAGATTCACTGACAACAATTCAGATTTATATATTAAATCTATTTGTTAATTTTATTTTTTTATTGATAATTAATCAAACAAGAGTAAAGTATATTAAATATATATTTTGACTGTTGACTTTCTACAAGAAAGTGATTTTAAACTTGAGGAAAACATAAGTTTATTTCCAAATGTCAACTTTGAGGGCTCGAATTCCAAGGGACAACTTTGACGCAATGAATAGCTTTTGGTTAAATTACAAATTTAAGGCGCATTTATCTACCTGTAATCGTAATGAATCAAACGTAATTTGACAGTCCCACATGATTACGATTGAGGGTATTTACTGTATCAATTGTGGGTCCATGTTATTTGTAATCTGATTATGTGGGTATGTTATCTGATTATCATGAAATATTACGTGAGACTCACTCATCTGTTTTACTTCTCACGCTTTGCCCTTTCTCTATCTTTTAACATCAATTATTTTTTTTCTCTTTTATCCTCTCTCATTGTTCTTCCTTCTTCATTCTTTTTCTGGAATTTCTCTTCTCTCCTTCTTCTTTCTTTTTCTTGAATTTATTAAGGTTAATAAAGAGCATTGAAACCCATAATTATTGTTATAGCTTTATTAAAAAAAAATTTATCCGTTTTCTAGACCATAGTTTTGTCCATGGTCTCACGTTAGAATAAGGGATTCGTTCTGAGGTTATTGTCAATGATTTTTTGCCATATTTGAATCGATACAAGATTTTTTAGATCAATAAAATGTTTTTTTTTGTACATGAGTTTTGGCCAAGCTACGAGAATTTGCGTTTTACCGACGTATATTTTGATATAGTTTTGGTCGGCCATATTTTAATTGATATCAATATATTTTTATGCGTGAGTTTTGACCATACCATATTTTGATTATATCGATATTGATTTTTTTATGCGTCAATTTTGGCCAGGCCATATTTTGATCGATATCCATATTTAGATGAAATCGATAATCAATATATTTTTTATGAGTGATTTTTTGCCAATTTTTTTATGCGTGAGTTTTGGCCAGACATATATTTTGATTCATATTAATATCGATATTTTTTTATGCGTGAGTTGTGGCCAGACCATTTTTTATGATTTTTTTATGCGTAAGTTTTGTCCATGTCTTATTTTGATCGATATCGATTTTTTTTTATGCGTCGCCATATTTGGATCGATATCGGTATCGATATTTTTTATGGCGTGAGTTTTGGCCAGACATATTGATATACAAATATTTGTTGAACGAAAATCATAAAATCATTTTAGAAAATCTGAATAAGTAAATAAAATTGAAGAATGGTATCTTAATTTTAGCATAGATACTGCATTTTAATTAATTATAAATATAAAAGGGCATAATGGTAATCATATCTATTTCATTCAAATTTTAGAGGTAGGTAAAGTAAATACAACCAATCGTAATTCTATTGAGTTACATTCCGTTTTATTTCAATTACGTTTGCGCTACAATCTCATTACGATTGCGTCCAAATTCATTACAGTTTAGTAAACGCTCCCTTAGTTCATGAGCTTTCAATTTTTTAAAATTTACGAATCTACTATACATAAAATTAAAATTTTAGGGTTCCATTAGACATAAAATTCAAATTTCTATCTAATAGATGGATTAATTTTTAAAAATTTTGAATTTGTCATAGATCTATTAGACACAAAATTGAAAATTTAGTGACCTATTAGATACAAAATTTAAAGTTTCAAGGCTTATTAGATACTTTTAAAAGTTCACAAAATAAATAAATATAACCATCAAAATTCAGGAACTAAACTTGTAATTTAACCAAAATAGACTTTCTCAAGACCATAATATTCCAAAATATATAAGGAAAAAATCTAAAATAAAGTGTTACTTTGGTAATTACATCTGAATGTTGGAGTAGTTTCCTAGTACGGGACAGATGATGGTTGATAATGGTATTATTTCTTGTTTTCTCAAGACCGTCCATAATATTCCAAAATATAAATTAATAAAAAAAATCTGAAATAAAGTGTTACTTTGGTAATTACGTCTGAATGTTGGAGTAGTTTCCTAGTACGGGACAGATGATGGTTGATAATGGTATTATTTCTCTCTTTTTTTTTTTTTTTTATAAAATATAGGTTAAATTGCAAATTTAGTTTGTATACTTTGAGCAAAATTTTAAAGTTTTATTTTGGTCCATATGATTTTAAAATCTTCAATTTGATCTCTATGATTTTAAAATTTTCAATTTAGTCTTTATGGGTTAGTCAAACAAACTTCGCAAATTGTTTATGTCGGTTGTCATTACCATATTGACAAATATTTTTCACATGAGCAGTTTCCTAGTTGGGTAACTATGTTATTTGATTGAGTTAGGATTTAAAGTTGAGTAAAAAATAAAGAAAAATAGGAGGGTTTTTTAGTAAATAAAACCCAATTTATGGTCAACTTGTGAAATTTAACCAAACTGTAGGGACTAAGTAGAAACTAACCTCAAACCATAGGGGTCAAAGTTGAAACTCACCAAATTAAAACTAAGTCTAAATCACAGAGACCCAATTGAAACTTTCATAAGGACTAAATTACAATTTGTCCAAGCGTAGGGTTTAAATATAAAGAAAGAAATAAGAAATAAGAAATATGCCCCTTTGAGCACATCTGTAAAATTGGAGCAATGTAGAAAAACAAGAAATATAAACAACATTATTAAGAGAAAGACACTTAAATAACGTTTGTTGGACAATGAAAGATGTGCTGTGCAACCTATTAGTTTGAAATTTTAGATTTGTGGGTTTATGATTTGTTAAAATAAATTTATAGCATAGGAATTAAGTTTAAAAGTATGAATTTACCTAGGTTACGAATTTACAAACATGTTACCCACACTAATAATTTTTTTTTAGTTCAACCATATTGATCGGTGCTACACGTAAGTGCACGTGATCGAAATAATAAGAAACTGGAGTACACTAGAGTATCGTACCCAAGGGAACGAGTTTTAATAAAATTTATAAAAATGGCACTTTATCGTTGACAAATTGCAACTTAAAGTAACCGTGGGTATAAAAGATTTATGAGGTGTTTTGGTTAAAAGAAAAATTGTTTGAAAAAAATCAATGGAAATGAAAAAAGGATTCAAGATATTAATGCTCCTTTGGAAAGAAATGCAACAGGAAGACAATTGCAATCGTAGCTAACTTAAGAACTAAGTAAACCAAATTCAACTCATATTCGACCTTTTATGAAGTATTTTTAGGAGACTAAGTGATTAAACCTATATTTCTATAGCTAATCTAACTTAGATATTTTTGCACACAACTCTAGTGGTTTTTGAGTCTCGCCCTATGTCTAGGGTCGATGTTTCAAGTCTTATGTCTAAGCATTTTCCTCAATTGCTTTTGTGATTGATAATTCTCATTCACGAGGATTATTTGGCCTTTAAACTTAGTTATATTTGTGATTTTTATTCATATTATTTGATGAAAAATAAAAAAATGTTTGAATTTAATCACATGATTGATGGAAGACCTTTAAATTAAGTAAGTTGAGAAAAGAAAACAAAAGAAGAAAAAAATTCACACTTACTTAATGTTTTGATGCAGGATTTTCGTGGAATGCAACTGCAGTGCAATTGCTATGCATTTGTAATTCTGGCAGATCTGGAAAACAAAGCAACAGAAATGCAATTGCATTGCAAAAAATCTGGAAGTGCGAAAATGACGGAAATCACGCAATTTATGGATTTTCTACACGATTTTGGAAGATTCTCATCCTCATTTGATTCCTAGAAGTTAGCCCATGGATTGAGGATGATTTACATGGAAACCCTAGCCTTCAATGCCTATAAAAATGGGAAGAACGATCAAAAACTCGGCTGGGTTTTTCTTCTCACGCCCATTTCTGCAAATTTTTATTTTTAGCTTTGTAGTTGCTGTTTTGTATTCATTTATGCAACATCTCAGTCCCGAATTTCTCCATCAATCCTATCTCAACGAAGTTGATGGTGGTAAAGAGCAAATCCTTGTTCGATTGAGCTCGATTTTTGGAGAAAGATTTGTTGCATTTTTTGGGTTTTTATCCACGGCAGTAGCTTCAAATTTCAGAGTTGTTATGTTGTTCTTCTTCCAAAGATTCAGAATCTATGTCTCAATCCATCTCCATAAAATTTGGGTGTGGTTATGAACAACTTCTTGTTCGATTGAGCCAAAGAAATATGGGTTTTTAGGATAGATGAGTTCTCTACGATTTCTGAAAAATTTGTTCCTTGTTCTGTCAATTGCATTAGGTAGCAGAATGGGCTATTGTTCAATTTCAGCAAGCTTGGTTTCAGTATTTGAGTTTAGTAGCTACGACTTTGTTGTATTTTTTTTAATTCAGCAATTTTAATTTTGGTTATTTGAATTTTGGAAAACTACTGTATTTTGGATTTTGCTTACATATATACAAGTTTCTTTAAGTTAATTTTGTATCTTGGAATTTTGTTGCATGTTTACCTTTGTGTACCAATGAATTTTATTAATTTACACTTACTATTTTTGTTAATTTAATTAGGAGGAGCTAATTTTCCTTTGGGATTCAAGTTTGTGAATGCCCTAGAGGAAAGATGTAAGACTCGATAGCAACACAATCTAACTAATTCTTGAACTAGTGTTTGCTTTTGGTGAAAATAATATTGGGTAAACTCTAGTTGGCCATCTAGTGTTGCTCGCCAAGCTAAACTTAATACCGATAGGGTTAAGGGAAGCGGATGTCGCAAAAGCAATGGAGAAAAAGGCTTAGACATAAGTCTGAAACATCGACCCTAGACATAGGGCGAGACTCAAAACCACTAGAATTGTGAGCAAAATTACCTAAGTTAGATTAGCCATAGACATATAGGTTTAATCACTTAGTCTCCTAAAGATACTTCATAGAAGGTCGAATAGGAGTTGAATTCGGTTTATTTAGTTCTTGAGTTAGCTACGATTGCAATTGCCTTCTTGTTGCATTTTCTTTCCAAAGGGGCATTAGCATTCTTGAATCCCTTTTCATTTTCATTGATTTTTCAAACAAATTTTCTTTTAGTCAAAAGACCCCTAAAATCATTTTCACCCTCGGTTACTTTAAAATTGCAATTTGTCAACGATTTGTGCAAACTAAAATTCGTTTTATTAAACCTCGTTCCCTTGGGTACGATCCTCTGGAATACTTCCAGTTTCTTTATTACTTCGATCACGTGCACTTGCATGTTGTAGCGAAAAGCACCGATCAGTGACATTCGCTTCCCTTAACCCTTTCAGTATTAAGTTTAACTTGGCAAGCAACACTAGATGACCAACTAGGGTTTACCCAACATTGAACTCACCAAAAGCAAACAATAGTTCAATAATTAGCTAGATTGTTTTTGCTATCGAGCCTTACATCTTTCCTCTAGGACATTCACAAACTTGAATCCCAAAGGCAATTTAGCTCATCATAATGAAATTAACAAAAAACAGTAAATTAAAGTTGTAGGAATTCATTGATACAAAAAGAGGATGAAGATACAAACAACTAGCAATTCAAAATTGATTTTAATATCCAATTGCCAATAAGAGAAGATTGTATTTAATACCTAAAATAAATTTCAATAATTAAGAAAACAAAAGCAGTAAGTATATGAAGGTGAAATAACATAATTGAATCACAATTTGCAGAATTTGAAAAGAACAAACTACTCGAACCTCTTGCTCTTCATTCAATTGAACAAAGATTTTGCTCTTTACCACCATCAACTTCATTGAGATGGGATTGGGGAAGAGATTCGGGACTGAGATGTAGAAGAAATTAATACAAAACAGCAACTAAAAAAAATAAAAATGAGAATTGCAGAAAACCCAAAAAAACATAAACGTAAATCTTCTCCAAATTCGAGCTCCCTCTTCCGGTCTTATTCTCCAAAATATATAGGGACTTCATGCTAGGGATTTCCTCTTAGTTGATGGACAAGTACAACTCATAATCTAGCTGAAATCGTGGGTAATTCTCGCTCAAAATCCTAAAATTTGCGTTTTTCCTTAATTTCCAGATCTGTCAAAATTGCAATTGCATAGTAATTGCAATATTGTTGCATTCCGTAAAAATCCTGCATCAAAACATTAAGTAAGTGTACATTTTTTTCTTCTTTTGTTTTCTTTTCTCAACTTACTTAAGTTAAAGAACTTCCAACAATAATGTGATTAAATTCAACAACTTTTCTATTTTTCATTAAATAATATGAATAAAAATCACAAGTATAACTAAGTTTAAAGGCCAAATAATCCTCATGAATGAGAATTATCACATCCCCAAACTTGAGTTATTGTTTGTCCTCAAGCAATCAAAATCACAGCATTCATATATGAATTTCAACAACTAACCAAAGTTCTTGACAAAACAAATATCCTCTCAGGAGACATCTCAAGCTCATAACACATGTTTATCACAACCAACTTTAATCCCACCTTAGTCTTGAACTTAGCACCTTTCACCCATACTTCCCTAAAAATTGTATCCCTACTCTTCTAGTTTCATCTTGTTTGTTTCCTACATAGGCCATCTTTTGAGAAACAACTTGACTAAACAAAAGAAAAACTACCCCAAACTTATTTCTTTTTACTGTCAAGCTATTCAAACTTTTTTTTTCTTTTTTTTTTTCTTTTTTGTAGAAGGGTTCCTTAGTCAATTGTACCTTTGTTCCTGAAGGGAATAATCGAATTAAACCCACAGCGGAAGCATAGGAATCGTCTTTGATTTATTTAGAATTAAACTAAAATAAAAAGGTTAAGTAATAAATAGCTTGAAAATAATATTATGGAGAATATTCTGGCGGATCTTTATCTTTTCCACAAAGTCTTCCTGGCTATGACTCGAACACATGACCAAGGCTTGTGGGAGTCTCTTGAAAGAAAATTCCTAAGGGATTGGAGAGGAAGAGGTCTAGAGAGAATTCTCTAATTCTCTCTATTGAGGAGATGTGTGTTGTATAGAATGACTCAACCCAAGGGTCCTATTTATAGAGACCAAGGGAAAATCTTTGCCATAATTAAAATATTATATTTTAATATCTAATATATTAAAATATATCTTATATTTATTTGAATCTCATTCAAATCTCCTACGATATTTATTTATTTGAATCTTATTCAAATTCTATAAATATCTTTTATTTAATATATCAAATATATATTAATTATTTTAATATTTAATGTATCAAATACAATAAATATATTTTCCTCTTTTATATTTAATATATCTAATATATTAAATATTAATTTGAACACTTCAAATTAAATATTAAATTTGAACATTTCAAATTTTAATATTTAATGTATCAAATACAATAAATATAATTTTCTCTTTTATATTTAATATATCTAATATATTAAATATTAATTTGAACAATTCAAATTAAATATTAATTTGAACATTTCAAATTTTTCTTTCAACTAAATTGATCTTTTAGTGTTACTATGAGCTAGCAAGGGGACCTTATGAACCTACAGATTATAAGCTTCAATGATACAAAATTAATTAATTAAACTATTTAATTAATCAATTTTCATTCATTAACTCTAGGGTCACTCCACTATAGACCTAAAGTTGCACTCTTATGCACTGTAAGACAAGTTGTGTCCATTGATATAATCACTACATGCAAGTTGATCCTTCACGAGTTGTTCGTAATTACAGCTGGGTCAAAAGTCCGTTTTACCCCTATAATTACATTTTGCACCTTAAGTACCACTGATCCTCTAATAAACAATTTGTTTATAATATAATTATAAACTAAGTCCCTCTCGGGCCAATGAGAGGGTAGGGCCCCATTGTTCAAGTCCCGAAATCAGCACTTAAGGGAACTACTCGTCTACTTACCCTATATGGGAAGGAGTGAATTCCATCTTGTGAGATTATGTTCCCAGCTCCCTATTTGGTCAAGTCCCCAAAATGGTAGGCATATTGAATCGACTACAAAAGCCACTCTCACCCATGCAAAGGACAAGCCCTCACAGGCAGGAGTTCATAACTCACTCAGGATTAAGATCGAGTCGCATATGATCATCCTGATGAAATATTAATCTTCTCAATTAATGGATTTATAAAGAGAGATTAAATATTTCGCGGTCCAGTCTTATACAAACTCATTGTATAAGATACCCCCACTCACATGTCTCCACATGAATGATTTGGATCAAATCATTTGTAACTATTACAAAGTGGGTCGTATCAATAGTGTTACCAGGATAAGGCACCCAACCTTATCCATATACTATGACCCTTTAGGTTATTTCTTGAACATGATCCTCTCGTATGTCAACCACATACTATTCAAGATTACACTAATAACCTTGGATTTTTCATATAATGGATAATATTATATTGCAAATAAGATAATTAAAATTATTATTAATTATTAAGTAAATTATTAATTACGAGGCTATATGGCATAAATCCCAACAATCTCCACTTGCACTAAAGCCAGCGAGACATGTATCCTAGGGCATACTCTATACCCAACATGTTCTACCACTTGCCTTAGTAAAGATGAGACATGTCTCGTAATCCTAGATATTCTAAGTGACCCTCAAACACTTTAGCCTAGAAAGTCTCTTTATATAGATCCAAATAACTGCCCTTAAAAGCCATCTTGGTCACTACCATGATACTTTCTCTCTCTCGATATGATTCCATATACATTGGTGTTTTCTAATTTCCTTAATATTAGTCTTTGCACCAGTATTATCATAATAAAGATGATAGACTAAATCATATCTGAAACACCTTTCAGATCTTTAAGGAACTATTTGAGTCATACAAGTTCTTTTCTTGCTTCACAAGCAAAACAATTTAACTTATATACCATACTCCACCACCTAGGGTAAGATTTATTTTTACATAGATTTCCTAAATCTTTGCAAGAACCAGTGTATCTTGTAAAGATCAAATCTTTAACTCCAGACACAAAAATTTCTCATCATCCATAGATAATTTGAGAAAGTTTTTAATTTTCTACTCAATGGTCATACCATTCGTTTAACTGATATATGCTAACCAATTGTATATTAAATGTTCAGTCTCATTTATGCATATCATATACTCTCAACATTTGAGGTGTCTTAAGATACACTTTCTTAGACATAAAAATCAAATATTTGACAACAATTTTGTCAATATAAGATGTTTGAGACAAAGTTAGCATTTTGTCCTTAAAATCTTCATTTTGGACATTTAAAATATACTGAGTCATTTCAAATCACTTATTTGGAATTGGTTACTTAATCAACGTTTTATGTTAGACATCTTACATCATTCATAATGGGTAAAAATATCACCAACATAAAACATGAGAAAAATTCACTAAGCAATTAATGATTTTCTTGTCTATACAAGCTTCATTAATATTTATCCAAAGTCATAGATTTTGATACTTTTATCAAACCTTATATTCACAGATCTAATAGTAAAATTCATTTCATAAATAAACATTTACTATTTCGCAAACATTTTGCTTTTGATCTTTGAAAATAAACATATCTGATTGATTTGTGTAGATGCATTATCTAAGATTTCTTTTCATAAAATAATTCTAAACATTCATTTTCATATCCCATATGCAACAATGAATTAAATAATATTTACAGACTTTAGTATGACAACAAGTGAGAAAGTTTACTCTTAGTCTACTTTCTCCTATTAGGTCTAACCCTTTGCCATTAGTCTCACTTTGAGAGTAATAGACCTTCAACTTTGTCATCTAACATGACAGTTTGGGCTTCAATTAAGTCTTGAACTCTTTGTTGTTGGAGTTTTCTTTTCCTGTTATGGGTGTTAGCGATTACTTTCTCTATCGCTTCACATGATTTTTCTTCAATTGGTTCCTGAGCTTTTTCTTCTATGCATTCCTTCTTTTCCTCTTCAAAACTCTTGGCTTTCTTTGAACTTTCTTGCTCCTTACGCATTTTTGGGCCTTCATAATTGAGTCCACTTCATAACGTGATTGTCTTGCAATGGTCCTTGCCCTCGCGTTGTGGATTCTCTGTAATGCTTGGTAATGCCCCTTGTGGCCTATGCTTCATCTCATTTGCTAGTTGTCCAACCTGTATTTCAAGATTACGCAGAGATATAGTTTGACTCTGAATGATGGTGGCTTGGCTCTGCATGATGGAATCATTTTTGCTCATGATGGCCTCATTTTTAGCCATGAATTCCTTCATCAGATTCTCCAAGGATGGACCATGTACTGCCGATTGCTGTTGCATTGGATTGGCATTCTTCTATGTGTATTGCTGTTGTGGTTGATTCTGACTTGAGTTTCTTGCATTCTGACTTGAGTTACACTGTTATGCACTATTCTAACTTGGATCAAATCATTTGTAACTATTACAAAGTGAGTCGTATCAATAGTGTTACTAGGATAAGACACTCAACCTTATCTATATACTATGACTTTTAGGTTTTTTTTTTAACATGATCCTCCCGTATGTCAACCACATATTGTTCAAGATTACACTAATAATCTTGGATTTTTCATATAATGGATAATATTATATTGCAAATAAAATAATCAAAATTACTATTAATTATTAAATAAGTCATTAATTACGAGATTTTATGGCATAAATCCCAACAATAACAACTAAGATTAAATCTAAATTTTTAATCGAAAGTGGTAATTTTTCTTCAAATTTTTTGAAAAAGATTAAAATCAAACGACTCACCTTCCTTCAAAAATTGGAAAGGACTTTTTTGAGTTAAAATACCATTTTGGTCCAATACTTTGGATCTCATTTTATTTTAGTTCATGTGCTTTTAGATGTCCAAATTTAGTCTCAGAACCTTCAATAAATCTTGAAATTAGTCCTTATTGTTAGTTTGAAGTTAATTTTTATTGAAATTGGTTAAATAATAATAATAATTTTCATGTAAGAAAAAGACATAATGTGAATATGCTTCCAAAATTTATAGAGGGCAGGCTAATAGAAACCATATTATTTTTAGAAAAGTTAACAATAAACTAACGGTATGGACTAATGTTAAGATTTATTAAAAGAAATTTGGACATTTGAAAATACATATAGACTAAAATGAAATGGAATTCAAAATACATAGACTAAAATAGTATTTTAACTTTTTTTTTTTGTTATTATTTTCTTGGATTTCGTTTGTTGTACTTTTATTGTTTTTCTCACTTATCTAATTCAAAAATGAAAAAAAAAAAAAAAGATTCTTTCTCACCCTTGAGTTTAGGATTGAGCATATGTAACTTCTCTCCTAAATATATGCAACTAATTAAAGTTTAAAGATACATTCTTTGATGTTGACATGGAATGTATTCTTGGCATCTCAACATGCAAGGGCAAAATGGAGGATATTTTGAGAAAAGTAGGGTTTGTATTGTTAAAAGTGGCTATAAAAAGGCTCAATTTAATGGGGGATAGTATTCTATTTCAACTGGGTGAAAGAACAATGAAATGATTGTGTTTTTTTAAATAATTTTTTTAGTTAAAATGTGAGATGGGAAATCCAACATTCAATCTTACTACCAAACTATGTTGGAATTAACCATAGAATGATTATGTTTTATTTTCACATTTTTGTTTTTAATTTTGTATTTTTTTTTTCTAGGAGAAAATTATAATGGATTAAAATATGCTCTAGTTTTCCTACTTTCTTTTATAACATTTTAGACTTTAGACTTAAATTTATAACATCTCATTTTTATATTTAATAAAAAAAAAGTAACGATTAACATTTGGAGTTGTTTATCTCAGTTGATAAGATACTAATTACCATCTTAAAAGTCGATGGTTCGATTCCCATCTCACAACTGTTGAACTCAAAAAGAAAAAAACATTTTGGAGTTGAAATTTCTTTCTATAAAAAAAATTTCTTGAGAAAGAATTTTCTTATGAAATATGAAAAATGGGCAATTGCATAAAAAAAAAAAAAAAAGCAATTGCCAAAATGAGCATAGTTTAGCGGTAATTGGCATGTACTATTGACTAAAGGTTAGATGTTCAAATCTTGCCACCCCCAAATGTTGTTGTGAACTAAAAAAAAAGTCTAATTAATTAGAAATATAACAACAACATTATGCATTTGCAAATATAGTAATTTTTTTAAAAAAAAAATTGTGTACCTATTTAGACATTTTTATGTAATTTTTTTTACCCTCGTATATCACTGAAAAATGTCTATCAATGATATAGTTTATATCATTAAGTGATGAGAGATTTAAACATCTTACCTCTTGGTCCAAGGTACATACTTTATGTCAGTTGAGTCATGTTCATGTTGGCAAGTGATATTTGACTGTATTTTCAATCCATAATTGTCTGAATGCTCTCAATCATTGCATACTATTATATCAATAGAATAAAAGAGGGTAAGTAAGTAATATTTGTTTTTTTTGGGCAATAATTGTTGGTTTTTCTATTTAGACTTTTTATGTCATCACTAATTTATGCATATTAGTCTATTAGTATAAACATATTTCACTAGTGGAAGTGAAAGTGGAATATTGTAGACGTCTATCAATGTTATTACTAACCGAAGTAAAAATGATTGAAAAAAAATGGTATATTAGTGCCACCCACTAAATTTTACTTATTAAAAAAAAAAAATCTTCCATAAAAGATCTTGCTTGGAGAACAATCTTCTCATTAAATATTAAAAGAAAAAGAAAAAGTCGATAAATCTTGTTGAGTAAACAAGTTTTTCAATTAAATGTCCATTTTTTTTTTTTTTTTTTTTTAACCCAAGTGACTCAATTTGTAATTATCACGTATGTGTAAATGTCCATTTACACATACGTGATAATTACAACAAATTTTTTTTAACCCAAGTGACTCAATTTGTTTATTTTTTTAGGGCAAATTCAATTTTTTTTTTTAGTTCAAATTCAATTGTTATTTTTACATCTTTTAAAGTAGGTAGGCTGATTTGTTTTAGAAAAAATATATATACACGTTCAATATATATATATATGTGTAAAAAAAAAATACATATTGAACTCAATGTCTAAAAAAAATACATGTTGAACTCAATTGTTTTTTTTTTCTTTTTTTTTTTTTTTGTGTGTGGTTTGTAGACTCAATCGTCAATTGTCATGTCAGTTTACATAAATGATGTTGTAAATGATCATATACACCTTTTATTTTTTACATATTAACAGTCACATTAATTTTTCATCTTATTTTAATAAAAAAATTTCTTAAAGTATTTTTCAGAAAGAAAGTCTGAAGCATAATTAATACTTAAATATTTGGTATAAATTAACCATAAATTAGTAATAAGTGACTCATCCACGCCTGATAATTCAATAATTTTTCGGAGGAAAAAAAAATCATACTATCTTAAAAAGTGGCTTATTGGGAGAATCATTTTTGGATTATTATATCCAAATGATACCTTCTTAATTCCAAATATGTCTCTTAATTCATTCTTTTTTTTTTTTTTTTTTTTTTTTGAGGTAACTCTTAATTCATTCTTGGACTATTATTTATTGCCCCTATTTAATTATTAAATTTACAAATGATGTCATTAACCATTAATTATCAACCATAAATAAATTATTTAAATTTAATTATAAATAAATAAACTAAAAAAAACATTACGTAACTTTCTTTTTTTATTTTATTTTATATAATTAACTATTTACATCAATCTAATAGTTTAATACACCTATAATAATTATAACATGGAATTTTAACTATACTAAATAATTTTTATTTAGTTATTACTTTAATACAAAAATAAAAATAATATAAATTCAACAAAATAAATTAACTATTAAAAGTTTTAATAAACAAAATATAATTGATTATTTTTTTTGGGGCGTAGGAAAAAGGGGATCAAAATATAATTAATAATTTTGTTGAATTTATAATTGATAAAATTTTAGCTTATGACTAAATGTAAATTTAAATGCACCATAAAGTTGTAATAAATATATGGAATTTAAAAACACACACCATAAAGTTGTAATAAATTTAAAAAAAACACACCATAAAGTTGTAATAAATATACGGAATTTAAAAAAACATTTTTTTATGTAAAGGAATATAAAAAACTTTGAATATAAAAATATTAGTCTTTTCATTTGTTAAAATATTTAAGATTTGGTTTTAATTATAATTAATTATAGATTTTAATGATTTGAAATTTCAAAAGTTTTTGTAACTTTTCATCACCTTCAACTATAAAAATAGAGTTTCTCACCATTTTTTTTTCATTACTAACTTAAACTTTCTTTTTAGTCCTTGCGTGTAATAGTTGCAGACAATCTTTGAACTCGAAGTCAAACGAAAACTCCAACACCTTTTAATTTGCCTTTTTTTTTTTGTTTCTAATTATTATTTCTATTTTGTTGAATTTCAAAGAAATATGGAAAAAAATTAGAGCTCCTTTTTGTTTTTCTTTCTCTACACTTAGATCTCTTTCCTTCCTTTTTAAATCTCTTCAATCTTGAAAATACTTCAAGATGTTACAAGATACATTTAGAGAGCATAAAATCTATATGCCGAATCAATCCTATTCATATTTTCAATCCTAAGTTTGATGAGTTATATAATGATTTTTGTTTTACTATTATCAAGTGAAATGTAAATTTGTTTAAAGGAAGTTGTGTATTGAAATATCTACCTTTTCTTCTTCATTATTTTTTTTTTTGTTATTTTGTAATGATTGTTATAATATTTTTTAATTCGAAATATTTGTATCTATTTTGAATTTTAATTTTTTACATGCTAATTTTATTCAAATCTAGCATGATTTGTTTTTTCTTCCTTTTTTTCGTAATAATAATAACAACAATAACAAAACATAAATATATTACATTAATTTATAATTTATATTGTATTATACTATATTAATTTCAACTAAATAAATATTCTTTAAGAAAGAAATATAACTGAATAACTATGTTGTTTAATTTTTCAAAAAAAGTTGTTTGAAATATGGAAAAAAAAAATCGAAACTATGCAAAGCATAGACTATTTAAAACATGACTCATTTCATTAGAGATATAATTATATTCATGCTAAATATTATTCTATCATAAAATTCAATTCAATTCAATAAATAACACTATGCCATTTGCACATGGTATATTAGATAATATCTAGATTTTGTACTAAAAAAAATATCTATTTAAAAAATAATAATATCTAAATTGTTATTATTTCAAATTTTAAAAAAATTAATTAAATTAAATACACTAGAGATCACACCCTCTTTTACTCTCTCGAAAAACTCTCAACAAATTCTACTTTCTCTCTCCCATCCATCTAAATTCCTTTCTCACCCTTAATCTTCTTCTTCTTATTATTTTCTCTCGTTAACTCTTGAGAGAGTATAGTTTAATAATGAGAAAAGTTGGAATATGAACCATTAAAATGTAAAGAGGTAGAATATGAAAAGTCTAAATTATTTTTAAAAATTCATAAAATTAACTTTAAAAGGTATGCATTTATCTTTAATTATGATTAATAATAAAATTTCAAAAATTTTGGAATCTCAACAGTTTTATAACTCTTTATCTCCCACTACTATCTAAAAAGCTCTCTCCTACTTTTCATTTTTTTTTACTAGAATGTAAGTATTTAACTTATTTCTTAGTTTTTGTTTATTCCTTCATTCATTATTTTCTTTTGCTTTATAATTTTGTTGAAATGTTTGATATACTTTTTATCCTTAACTTTTCTTTTGATGCAATGTTGATAATTTTTTTATTTTATAAAAGGTATGATGAGACATAAAAATAATTAATTGAGCTTGAAAATGATATACTACCGTTTGAAGTTGAACACATATATGTTTCAAGTTAATATGTAGCTTCTTTTTTTTAAGCTTATTTTATAATAATGAGAACAATTACAATAATTATGGTAGATGAAAGTTTTTATATACCCTTACAATCTTAATTTTAATTTTTAGTATTTTCTCATTTTTTAACCATGTTAATAAGAAATCACACTATTTTATTTGTTTTTTCTTAGTTATTTTAATGAATATTGTTGCATATTTTTTCAGTAAGCACAATTTTTTTTTTTTAAAAAAAAAAAACAAAAATTTTATGTAGTATATATTTTTTTCTAATTTAGTATAATTTAGCAAACTATCCATTAAAAGATTTCTTATTGTATATTATATATTATATAATATGCAATACCTTAAATTAATACGGGTTTTTAAACTATCTTTAAAAAAAAAAAACCTCTCGTTTGCAATAATATTAATGATATAAAATTAAAATAAATTAAAATTAACACTTTTTTTTGTTAATTTAAATTACAAAATAATATAACCGATGATTATGCTTGACTTTAACATTATGTATGGTAAAAAATTAGTAATATTAATCTTAATATTTTCACCTCAATATAAAATAAAATGAAAATATTGAAATATTACTATTTTTATCTCCAAATAAAATAAAATGAAAATATTATCAATATTATAAAATAATTAAAAATACCACGTGTTAAAAGACTAGTGCAATGTAAATAATGTTATATAAGAAGAGGCAAACTTACCAGAAAAATACTTTTAACCAATCAGAAAATTTCAAAAGAATTAGAAAACCAAAGGCAAAAGGAGTGCGTCACTGACCAGTTTACCCTACTTCCTCAAGCGCCCACTGAGACCTGTTAACGCCGTCGTTGTTTCCTACTCAAAATTCTCCATTTTCTTCTCTCCATCATCTCGATTCTCGCCGGTGAAGGAATCTGAAAGAGGAAGAATTTGTTGTTCTAGGAGGAACCTTTGATTTTCCGGCAGATTGATAGAGATGGGAGACGTCTCAGGTGACGCCGCCGCCGACGGAACCAAGGCCACAAAGCTTCCGATTCCAGGAAAGAGGAATATTCTCATCACCAGCGCCCTTCCATACGTCAATAACGTTCCTCACCTCGGCAACATCATTGGCTGTAATGTTCTTTCTCACTTGTGTATTTGTGTTTCCGCGTGTTTGATTGATTGAGGATTGTGTTGTTTCTTCGCATTTCTGAACGTTTGAGTTTGAATTGGTTTCTGTTCGGTTTCTGAGAATTGAATGATGGAGATTTGAGGAATTATGTCGCCTTCTGAGTTTATTTATGTGTTATGATTATAGAAGGCTGAATGAAATGTTTTGTTTATTGTGATTTCAATATCCTGTTATACTTCCACCAAGCGCTGAATTGATTTTATGCGTTTAGAATTTTGGTTTGATTCTGTTTTTATTGGTGCAGGTGTGCTGAGTGCTGATGTTTTTGCTCGGTACTGTCGTCTTAGAGGTTATAATGCTATTTACATATGCGGAACCGATGAGTATGGAACGGCGACGGAGACAAAAGCAATGGAAGAGAAATGCTCTCCTAAAGAGATTTGTGACAAGTAAGATTTCTTCTCAGGTTTCTGTTCGTCATGTCTTTTTGCGTTTTGGCGGTCACTGATTATAGAGAATAATTTGCTCGGTTTCTTTTAGCTCATTAAGTATATAATATGTACTCGCTTAATGCTACAATTTCTAAATTCTCTCCACTCTTTCACGAGCGTAGTTTTATAAATCGGACAGAAATCTGGATGTCAAGCTTTTGGTATTGTCTTCTGGATTCGAACACTTTATTCACACAGGATGTTTTTTCGTATTCACATTATCTTTGAACGGTTCTGGTTTTTGCATGCGTGTAATTTCGAGGAGCATTTTTGAAGTTTATCTCTTTCTTCCTTGTATAATGGTATGGTTTGGCTGAATTATATGTACTTGTACATTCAATCGACTGTTCAGAATGGATTTTTCTTTTTGGTGCCCTGCAATCTTTCTCTTCCTCTCTTGAATGCCACTACTGTTTAGATGTGAACTATAGCTCGGAAAGATTGGGGCCTTATTTAACTATTTCTCCACTGTCAGGTACCATGCAATTCACAAAGAAGTTTATAATTGGTTTGGTATTAGTTTTGATGAATTTGGGCGCACATCATCTCCACAGCAGACTGAAGTTTGTCAAGCAATATTTGGCAAACTGTTGGAGAACAATTGGCTTTCTGAAAACACGATGCAACAGGTATAGAATTATTTATCACTTGAGTATAATATTCATCTCGTGGGTTCTTATGGTTCCATGTCGTGAACTTGAGTTGTTCTATTTCTGTTCACTGATTTCATGCACGGCATTTATTTATATATTTTTACCCATAATTCAGCTTTACTGTGATACTTGTGAGAGATTTTTAGCTGATCGGCTCGTCGAAGGCATCTGTCCTACTCCAGGTTGTGAGTATGACTCCGCACGTGGTGATCAGTGTGAAAAGTGTGGGAAACTTCTAAATCCAACTGAATTGAAAGACCCCAGGTGCAAGGTACTTCATGGATTTCTTGCCACTGAGAAACTTTTTTTTTGGGTATTATATCCAGAACCTTTCATTAAGTATTGCGAACTGTATAAAACTTTCAATGAAATTATGAAAAAACATTCCAACGGGAAGAGGTTTTTTTTTTTTTGGTGTTGGTGTTTTGGGGGGGGGGGGGGGGGTAGGGGGTTGAATCAATTGTCTCAAACTTCTTCTTGATCCCATCCTGAAAGACTCCTCTATTCCTTTCAAGTCAAGCAACACCAATTGCCTCTTATCTCTTCTTGACAAAGGGTAGAGATTGTTTCTTTGTCAAATAAAATCGATTTGAATGATTGTTTGGTTTCTTTTCCTTTATCCTTATCCTTGGAGCTTCACAAGAAAATATGGTTAGGATTTTCCACATGTCCGTTGCAAAGAATACATCAATTCAGCTGAATACATGTATTACTAACTTGAATTTTATCATTGGTGTTAAGACTTTCCTTGGGCCAAATCCATGGAACACTTTAATCTTCTTTTGGGATTTTCCTCTTTGCACACAGCAGCGAAGAGAGGTCCTTTGGCATCTTCTTCTTTTTTAAAATAATAATAATAATGAATTGAGAGAAATCCTGTTGAGTTCTCATGTCTGCAACTTAGTTCATCCAATTATTATAAGGATGAATCTATTATTGAAAAGGGAAGTTTGGAAAAGCTATTGAAAGCTATCTTGCATGAAAAGAAGCCCGAAGAGTCTAGTGGCCAAAATCTCTTATCTTCATTGGAGGAAAAATTCACACTTTGAAGCAAGTGAGGACAAGATAGTTCATAATCTATTGTTGTCAGTTTGAAGCATGGTTTATGTTTATCTAACACATTTGCATGGTGAAGAGTCAAAACTTTGCTTGAAATAGAATTTTGTTATATACCATCAGTGGGTTCATCGAAGCAATCCTAACAATTTTCTGCTTTTTCTCATCTCTCTCTCAGTATCTATCCCTCTGTTTCTCTCTCATTCTCAGATATGGGCAACATTCTTGTTTCATGTCTTCTATCTAAATTGTTTTTTGATAAGAAACCATTTCATTGATGTATGAAATTTACAAAAGGGATGCTAATCCATGAGATTACAACAAGCTTTCCCAATTTGTTAATAGGGAAGTGTAACTGTATGAAGCAAATAAACTAGAACCTTTACACCAAGAAATAGCATAATAAATAATGAGATCGAAGAAACCATCAAAAGCAAGCTTCTTATCGAGAAAGACACGTTGGTTCCTTTCTTTCCAGAGAGTCCAGAAAAAGGCTCTATTAATGCACAGCCATAGCCCAACCTTTTCGTTCTTGAAAGGGTGCCCCACCAACACTCTAGATAGAAGGTCCTTCACACTGCTCGGGAAGGTTAAACACCACCCAAAAATTCCACAAATCCTTGTCCAGAAAATCCTCGCATGAGAGCAACGTATAAAAATGTGATTTTGTGATTCCAAATCAGCCATACACAAAAAACAGCAGCCAGGGGACAAGACCATAGTGGAAAAACACTTCTGTAAAGTTTCTTGAGTATTGATGGCTTTGTGGGAAAGTTCCCAAAGGAAGAATTTAATCTTCATGGGGTATTTGCCCCTCCATATAGCCTTAGCCAGATAGTTATCGATAAGCGTATTTGAGCCCCCCATGTCCGTGAGGAGAGATTTTGTGGAGAAGAGCCCATTTGTGTTGAGAGGCCAATTCCATGTATCTTCTCCCTAAGTAGGGACAATAGGATCAAGAATGATCGGCCCATTCAGATGCTTCTTCATCCTTTAGGTTCCTTCTGAGCTTAAGGTCCCAGAAGCTTCTATCTGTGCACCAAACCTCTTGAATCGTGGCATTCTTCCGATGAGTGAGCCTAAAGAGGAGAGGAAACCAAATTGACAATGGCGAATTAATCACCCAAGCATTGGTCCAGAATGAAGTGCAAGCGCCATTCCCCACATTATAACAAATTCTACTAGTAATAAGTCCTTGGTGCTTGACTATCTTTTTCCATAGGCCCTTTGCAGTGGCTAATGACCCCCATTTAAGGTAAGTCGTCGATCCGTACTTTTCAAATATGAGCTTCCTCCACAAGGCAATCTTCTCTGTGTGGTAACACCACACCCATTTTGGCAGCAATGCTCTGTTTTTGTCCCGAATGGGATGGAGACCAAGATCACCTTGATCCAAAGGGTGGAGAATAGTACTCCATCTGACTAAATGCTGTCCGGTTCCATTAGGCCCACCCTTCCATAAAAATGTTCTATACAACTTTTCGATCACTTGAGCCACCTTGTTAGGTATTTGAAAAAGGGAGAGGTAATAGGTGGGGAGGTTTGATAGGGTGGCTTGGATGAGGGTGAGTCTTCCTCCTTTAGAGGTAAAAGTTGATCCCCAAGATGTTAATCTTCTCTCAATCTTCTCAATCACTGGGGCCCAAAAAGCAAAGCCTTAGGAGCTCCATTAAGAGGGAGGCCAAGGTAAATGTTCGGCCAAATACCCAATTTTCTATCTAAAATTTGAAGTTATAGGATTCTATTATAGCCATTTATGTTCTAGTGTGGTTAGGAAAAAAAAAAGTTCTAGCGTGGACCTTCTCATTGGAAATTAGCCTTCACTTTGGTTCACCCAAGGCTTGGTTAACAGTTTGAATTAAAAGCAAAAGGTGTGAGATGGAGTATTGTGGAAGCTGTAATTCAACATTAATTGTTAATGCCTTCCTCTTAACAAAAAAGGAAAGGAAAAAAAGAAAAAGAACAAACCAAGGGGGACAAAAGAGATCATAAAGCTGCGTTTATAAATATTTCTCATAAAAAAAGCCACGTTTATAAATATAGAAAACTAAAGTTATATGAGTAGTGGTAATTTAATAGCATCTGCAATAGTATTTCAGGTACTTTATTTTATCAGTTGGTTTCATTTCCCCCCCCAAGATTGCAACTTAGTGTTAATATTTGGAAAATAGGTCTGTCAAACACCCCCACGTATCCGTGATACAAACCACATGTTTCTTGAACTTCCTTTGCTAAGAGATAAACTGGAAGAATATATCAACAAGACGTCTGTGGCCGGATCTTGGAGCCAAAATGCTATTCAAGCAACACTTGCTTGGCTTAAGGAAGGGTTGAAACCCCGGTGTATTACAAGAGATCTAAAGTGGGGGGTTCCTGTTCCACTTGAAAGGTTCAAGGACAAGGTTAGTTGTCTTTTCAATCTTTTAATTGTAATGGTTGGATGTTTTTCTATGATAAATATTTGTTAATTTCCATTTCAATTTTGTTAGGTCTTCTATGTCTGGTTTGATGCACCTATAGGATATGTCTCCATTACATCATGTTACACAAATGAATGGGAGAAATGGTGGAAGAATCCAGAAAATGTGGAAGTTTTTCAATTTATGGGCAAGGATAATGTGCCTTTCCACACAGTAGGTGTCCTCACCATCAAACTTTCCTTATCAACTAAGAAGAGATCTGTTCTTTTTCTTATTCTTCTTCTTTTTTTTTTTTTTATAAACGTTTTACCTTTTACGAATGCCATTTTCATCCTAACTTCTGGGAATTAAGGACCAACGTGGTATTTTTTATCTGAAAATAGTTTTCTATTTCTTAACATTGAAAATGTAATTTATTTGCATTTGGTAACATTTGGTAACTTTCTCTCTATCAAACAGTGTGATAAATCAGTCGTCTCTTCAAAGTATATATTCTTATTAATTGTAAAGTACCCCTTCAATGGAAGTAAGAAACTGGAAGTTCCAGTTTCCATTATGAACTGCTGATGAACCTCTTCGGACTTGTGATTTATAATGACTGTTGTAATAAATCTCTCTCTCACACATAGATTGGAACCTATATTTGTTAACTTCTCTCGAATATATTCTGATTCAGGTTATGTTTCCTTCCACTCTTCTTGGAACTGAAGAAGACTGGACCTTGATGAAAACCATTAGTGTTACTGAATATTTAAACTATGAAGCAGGTAACAGTCAATGATTTAGTCAGTACATGTTTTTTTTACCTATATTTCATCTGTATAGATGAATAATTTGTATACACCATTTGGAAAAAACAACTTCTGGAAAGATCGTACTGTAAACATTTATTCTGGATTGCTTTTACAGGAAAATTTTCTAAAAGCAAGGGCATAGGAGTTTTTGGTAATGATGCAAAAGATACAAATATTCCTGTAGAAGTATGGAGATATTACTTATTAGCTAATAGGCCTGAGGTAAGTTTGCAACTTTCTTGACTCTGGCATTCTCTGCTCATTGCTTATAGATATAATTTTTTAAATATAAATTCTGTTAAATTAGGTTTCAGATACATTATTTACATGGGCCGACTTACAAGCAAAACTAAATGGCGAGTTGCTGAACAATTTGGGCAACTTCATTCATCGAGTTTTGAGCTTCATTGCCAAACCTTTAGGTTGGTACTTTGTTTTTTATTTTAACTTCCTAGGGTCTTTGTAATTATTTCCGCTTTAGAAATGAAATTTTCTTCAGATGGAACTTGTAGACATTTATATAGCTGCAAGGTGGAAATGAGTTTTGTTAATTTGTTAAAGATGTTTAATAACTAATAAGGTTAGGCACAGATGCCCGATTGAGTGTTTGTGCTTCTTATTCTGAAGATCTGATCATTCCAAGTGGGCATTTTTACTTCTATAAAGATCTATGACATATTTCCAAGCACTATATTGATTCTTATAGAAAAGGCAATAAAATTTCCCAAAACTTGATTATGCTTTTGTATCAAGAGTTGCTGCAGTTTCCTACAGTTAGACATATTTGAATTCTCTATTTACAGGGCAGGGTTATGGTTCCGTTATTCCTGATGCACCTGATGTGCACTCTCATGGATTGACATTGGGTTTGGCTGAGAAAGTTGGTAAATACGTTGATCAATATGTGGAATCAATGGAGAAGGTGATTTTTCCTTAAAAAAATTACCTTCATATTTTGTAATACCTTTTTGTTATGGGAACAGGATATTTTGTGATATTGAAATATTGTCTGTTTTCTTTTTCGTTCCACCAATTATTGAAATGAAATCGTTTTATGGAATATTTACAGGTTAAACTAAAACAAGGATTGAAAGCTGCAATGGCTATTTCAAGTGAGGGAAATATATATTTGCAAGTAAGCATAGTCATTGACTCAGTTGGATCTTGTTTCTTCTCATGTTCATTATTGATTAAATTTTCATATTTCTTTGCAATCTTTGCCACTCTGACCATTTATCATGCCTTTCATTCAGACAGCACAGTTCTGGAATCTTTACAAAGAGGACAAACCTTCCTGCAACGTCGTTATGAGAACTTCAGCTGGACTAGTATATCTTCTGGCATGTTTATTAGAACCTTTCATGCCTTCTTTCTCACTGGAGGTAAATATTCTAACTACACATTTTCCACATATCTATTAGCAGTAGAGCGTTAACAAATGAGCTGTGTGTGATTTAGACCATTTTTAAACAGTTGATTGATTATCGTGTCCATTATAAATCCCAATTCAAATAACTATTTTTTGTATAACTATTATCAATTTATATTTTTGTGAAGAATCTCAAATTAAACTATTTACGTTTGGAAGGCAAATTGTTATTAAATTATGTTTATATCACATCTTTTACTTTTCTCAAGACAATGTAGTATATGATATATGACATCAATTAGGAAAAATAACCTTATGTAGGTATTTGGAATTTTCAAAATTGCCAAATCACGATAAGGGACTTAGAAGAAGCTTCTTCCACATCCTAATTCCTACCATTTTTAATATAGCAATTATTATCTCGTTCTTATTTTTCTTTTTCTCTGTAATTTTTGTATTATACTTGCAGAAAATTATGCCTTTTTTAACTTTATCCATGTATTTAAAGGTGTTTAGGCAACTGAATTTACCTTTGGAACGGCATATTTCGCTTTGTGAAGAAAAAGGAGACATCGAGAGAGCAAAACAACCTTGGAAGATCCTACCTTCTGGTCTTAAGATTGGCACACCAGAACCATTGTTCAAAGAATTGGTATGCCTCATACGTGTCTCGTCTTTATAATTTATCTTTTATGATATATAAATAGGGGATCCGCAATTGTGATTGTGGATCAATTGAATATGCTGAACGTGAAACGACCGTGGTGACTGCTAACTCTCTTTCTCCAGAAAGACGAAGAGGTAGAACTATACAGAGACAAGTTTGCTGGAAGTCAGGCTCAACGCATTGTGAGAGCAGAAGCTGAAGCAGAAAAGCTTGCTGCTCAGCTAAAAAAAACTAACGTTTCAGGTTGGTTAAATTTCACCATTTTTCTTATGCTTCCCGTTGTAGATTTTATGAATGAGGTAAATTGGAGTTCTAAAAAGCATTAATGTTATGCGGGTTTTACATATAAATAACCCTTTTTAAATTTTAATATTAATATAAAGTTTAAATCCCATTTGGGTCCTTTTAACTTTCAAATAATTTTAGGTTTAATTCTATTTTGATCCCCAAACTTTCAAAATATTTATTTTAGTGTCTGAATCTCAGGAAAGTTACCACCTTAGTCCTTTTGTTGAATATTTAAATAGCGTGACTTCAAATATGTTTATTACTATGTCGATGTGGGTATGTATAGGAGCCGCATGGGTTGATTAAGACAGGTATAGATGGGCAACTATTAGACGACCATCGACATAATAATAGCAAGGACAAAAGTAGTCATGTTCGGAGACCAAAATAGAATTTAAAACTTATTTTAATATGCATTATATATACACAAGATATTTAAGATGATATTCTCCTCACGAATGCTTTTCTAAATGGTTCTACTCGTTGTAAGAAGGCAGTGGTAAAAAGCAACAGGCAAAATCCACAGGAAGCAAACCAAAAGCTGCTGTGGAACCAGAAATTACGATTACTAGACTCGATATCCGTGTTGGCCTAATTACTAAAGCTCAGAAGCATCCTGATGCTGATTCCCTATATGTGGAAGAAATCGATGTGGGAGAATCGCAACCTCGAACTGTTGTCAGTGGACTTGTCAAGTACATTCCTCTTGAAGAGATGCAGGTTTCTATTAAAAGACCCCTTGTCTCTTCTCTTATATTGTAAATGTCAGTTCTCAAACTCATGGTCATAGAATTTGTTCTGTAGAATCGGAAGGTCTGTGTACTTTGCAACTTGAAGCCAGCATCCATGAGGGGCATTAAATCGCAAGCCATGGTCCTTGCTGCTTCCAATAGCGACAACACTAAGGTTAGCAATTTTCACAATTGTTTCAATAATAGCCCAGGCTCCTTGTTCTTTGCAATTCTTGATTTAATTGAATAAGTAATACATGAAAGAAGTATAATTAAATCATTTTTAAATGATAAAATTGGCTTTCATCGAGAAAAATGAAAGTATACAATAGGACAACGAAAAAAAAGCAAAAGACAAATGTAGCCCTTAGTCTTTTTGGAGATAAGGATCGAAATATAAGTAGTTTCTCGATTTTCTTTTTTACTCCCTATAACTTTTCTTTTCTTCTTTTTCTTCTTTTCCTTTCAAATTAAGATTCCTTACTGATATTGATGAAAACATAAAAAATTTCATAATATAAAAGCAAAATCTGAAAAGTCATATTCTATATGTTAGCGATATTATTAGAACTAGTACAAATATTGAAATTTATAATAGATATTCCAATTTTGAACCAAACTAAATTCTCCAAAGTTATATTGATATCCGATGTTTCTTCTATCGTAAACAGACATTTTCAATCGTTTTTTTTGTTTAAATGAAATCAGAGAGTAAAAAGAACAATTCAAATAATGTTATGATGATTTCTAACAGTTTATAATGGTGCATTTTTTAGGTCGAATTAGTCGAGCCACCAAAAGATGCTAATGTCGGAGAAAGGATTAAATTCCCAGGATTTGAAGGCGAGCCTGACGATGTATTGAACCCGAAGAAGAAGGTATGGGAGACGCTGCAGGTAGATTTGGCTACTAACACAGATCTGGTGGCATGTTTTAAAGATATTCCATTTACCACATCGGCTGGTATTTGCAAAGTTTCCTCTATTTCCAGTGGTTCTATCAGGTAGAGACGAAATCTCAATCAATCAATTGAAGAAGGGGAGAGGGGACTTCATTTTCCAGGTTTTGAATTTGCTTTTACTTTTTACTTTTTACTTTTTTTTCCTGTTTTCTGGCAGTGTTTTATTTTTCACCTTTTCTTATTGTAATTTGAAATATTATTATGTTCTATTTATGGGATGATTCGCGAATTAAATTGTCCCAAGTCATAGAAAGTTGTATTCAGGTTATCGAGTTTATAATATGGTTGAAAAATAAAAACTTTTGAAAAAAAATTATGGATTGCAATTTTTCCTACGTGAATCCACCACAGATTCATTACTGATTTAATCCGGGATGGGATGAGGATGCGAATTTCTTCTCTGACCCTACCCGTCTGGGATGTTCACTAACTTTTGTATTTATATATTAATAAAGATAAATAAATATCTATACTAATCAATGATTAAAAATTAATTCTCTAAATTCACATGACAATTTATTTTTTCTATAAGATTTAATGTTGAATTATTCTTTAATATCGAAACAATAATAACAAATACATAAAGTAGGGGTGCGCAATTTCCGTGCCACTCCAATGTCGGATATTGGTATTGAATTTCATTTGTCTAATTCTACTCTGCCTTTATCCGGTGAAAGGATACAAGTCTTCTAACAAGTCACGACAGTTCACTCAGTGAATGTGTTATTTACGGCGAGATCGAATTTCCCTATTTTTTATATATAAAAAAAAATTGTTTTTTTATATATAAAAAAAATTGCAGTAAATCTTGGCCATGTTTTTAATAATATTATCATTATTTTTATCTTTGAATTAAAGTTTGTGTCAAATAAGTCTTTGAACTTTAAATTTTTTTAATAATTTTCTGAACTTTCAATTGGATAATATTTAGCTGCATACTGGTGAGCTTCGTACCACTCACATGGACTAATATTTTATAGACATGTGTTTATTTTTACTTTTATTCTCTTTTTCCTTGCTTTCTAGAGATGGTCTTTGTTGTCACTCTTGCATTTGTTTTAGTTTATGAACACTTTGTGATTAAAGTATTTAACTACAAGCAAGAGTCGCCTACTATGACTGTTTGCACAATACTCTGTAAGGCCTCCTATTATTCACATTTATGTAAGGAAGGGTAAAAGGGGAACAAAAGAATGAATAGAATGTTTATGAGTTTTTGTAGTGGGGACCAGGGAAGATCGTGCTTGTACGATCTGTGGGTGAGGGAGGTTTATGTAGGGGTTTGTGGGCAGGATTGTGGTGTGGAATTTTGTGGACAAAGTGTCTGGAGAGGAGAGGACCAGCTCTCTAACAGCTGGGTAAACCATTTTGTGTTATCTTGCCTTCTTATCAATCATATCGGCTAATAACCCACTGTTCATTGAAGAACTATCAATAGAACAGTGTGGGTTTCTTCCTATCAATTGTATTGTGTGTTTTTCTGCTTGTTAAACAGGTTCTTCACGTTAGGATACCTAACAACTGGTATCAGAGCACGTTTCGCCCTGGGGAAGACAAGGAGTATGGCGCAAAAACAAGTCGAAGAAAGGCTAGAGGGAACCGAAAAAGGAATATCTGAGATGAAGGAAGCCATACAGAGCTTGGGAAAGAACATGGAACGAATATCGATGGATATGCGCAAACATCAGAGAGAATACGGGAAGAATATGGAAAGGTTATCGCTGGATATGCGCGAAAATCAGAAGGCGTTGATTATGATGATGGCTGAAGGTTTGGGAAGTAAAGGACAAGCCACTTCAGCGTTGTCTAGTCAATCAATACAAAAAGGGAAGGAAAACGAGGAAGAGTCGGGCCTTCAGAGCGGCGGTGTTGACGAAGGCGAATCTTCCCAAGGCAGAAAGGAGCCACAGAGCACTAATCGCAGTAAATTTAAGAAGCTGGAAATGCCAGTGTTCTTAGGATCGAACCCAGATTCATGGTTATTTAGAGCTGAGACTTACTTTGAGGTTCATCAACTAAGTGATGGAGAGAAAATAGCGGTATCCATAGTAAGCTTCGAGCAACCGGTAGTCGACTGGTACAGATGGACGAATAACCGAAGGAAGATCTCATCGTGGGCGAATTTGAAAGACGGACTGTTCACGAGGTACAGACCATCGCAAGAAGGAAGCCTCTGTGCAAGGTTTTTGGCTATTAAGCAAGAAGGCATCGTCGCAGATTTTAGAGCTCGGTTTGAAACATACTCGGCGCCGTTACCGGAGTTACCAGAGGACGTCTTGGAGAACACGTTTCTCAATGGGCTCAAACCACCCATTAGGGCTGAGGTTATTAGTAGACAGCCCGTTGGGCTGGAGGAAATCATGAAACAAGCCCAAATAGTGGAAGACAGAGACCTAGCTATTAAAATGGCCACTGAAGAATTGGGCTCGAGCCCACATGCAATCTCGAAAAGGGGTGTTCGCGGAACCTCTAATAAAAACGAGGGAAACCAGGGGCTACAAGCAGGGAACAAGTCAATTGAAAATACACGCTCGGTGACGATACCAGAGAAGAGGGAAAAATTACTTCAGAAAGATCCACCATCTAGAAGGCTGTCTGACGCATAATTTCAAGCCAAGAGAGAGAAGAGCCTCTGTTTTAGATGTGATGAGAAATACACAAAGAATCACCTTTGCAAAAATAGAGAAGTGAGGGAGCTTCGCGTGTTGCTAGTCAGTGAGTTTGGGAACATCGAGTTGAACCAAGACGATTTTCGGGAAGAAGATTGCGAACTAGTGGAAGTTGAGGCCAATACGCTAGAACTTGCTGACGCGGTTGAGTTGGATTTGAAGTCGGTAATTGGTTTTTCAACACCCGGAACGATGAAGGTGAGAGGTAAAGTGGGGAATAAAGACGTGGTAGTCCTGATAGATCGTGGAGCTACCCACAATTTTATATCCTAAAGGTTGGTTGAAGAACTACAACTTCCAAAATCGGAGACGACAAACTATGGCATAGTCATGGGAAATGGGCTTGCAGTGAAGGGAAAAGGGGTCTGCAAAAAAGTGACGGTGCACCTACCTGAATTATCTGTATTGGAAGACTTTTTACCTCTCGAGCTGGGGGGAGTAGATGTCATCTTGGAATGCAATGGCTGCGAACGATGGGGGTCATGGGGGTGAATTGGACAGATTTAACGATGACGTTCGAGGTAGGGGAACATAAGATAACGATAAGGGGAGACCCATCCTTGACAAAAGCGGAAATTTCCTTGAAAATGATGGCCAAATCTTGGTGCGAGTCTGATCAAGGTTTCCTTGTTGAGTTACGGGGGCTAACTATGGAATAACAAGATGATGAATATATGGGAGACCTTGTTCCAAGGACAGAGAACCTTCCGCGAGGGGTATTAGAGCTCTTAAGGGAGTATAAAGATGTGTTTGAACTCCCCGCTCGTCTACCCCCTAAAAGACGGATAGATCATCGAATCGAACTTAAGGAAGGTCAACCCCCGATCAATGTGCGACCTTATAAGTACGCCCACGTACAGAAGTCAGAGATTGAGGAGCTTATCAATGAAATGTTAGCCTCTGGTATTATTCGACCCAGCACCAGCCCGTTCTCAAGCCCTGATTTATTAGTCAAAAAGAAGGATGGGGGATGGCGTTTTTGTGTGGATTATAGAGCTCTAAATCAAGTGACCATTCCAGATAAGTTCCTAATCCATGTTATTGAAGAACTTCGAGATGAACTCCACGGATCCACGGTGTACTCTAAGCTGGATCTCAAATCAGGGTACCACCAGATAAGAATGCATGAGAGAGATATTACAAAGACTGCGTTTAGAACCCACGAAGGCCACTACGAGTTCTTGATGATGCCCTTCGGGTTAACGAATGCGCCAGCCACCTTCCAGTCACTAATGAACCAGGTATTCCGCCCGTTCTTGAGACGATTTCTGCTGGTTTTCTTTGATGACATATTGGTATATAGTCCAGATTATTCGACTCATTTGAAACACTTGGGGGTAGTCTTCAACATCTTGCGTGACAACTCACTCTTTGCTAATCAATCCAAGTGTGTTTTTGCCCGAGATAGAGTTGAATACTTAGGTCATTGGGTTTCCGCCCAAGGTGTGGAGGCTGACCAAGGCAAGATTAAGGCCATGGTTGATTGGCCTAAGCCCAAATCGATCCAGGAGTTACGCGGCTTCCTGGGATTAACCGGGTATTATCGAAAATTTGTATTAAATTATGGCCTACTTGCCACTCCCTTAAATTAGTTACTCAAGAAGGACAACTTTGTGTGGACAGAAGAAGCTTCCAAGGCTTTTGACTCTTTGAAATCAGCCATGGTCACGCTGCTAGTATTGGCCCTTCCCGAGTTCTCCCTTCCTTTTGTAATCGAAACCGATGCATCAGGAACTGGACTTGGGGCGGTATTGTCTCAGAAACAGAGACCCATTGCGTACTTCAGCCAAACTTTGTCGGATCGGGCTCGTACTAAGTCGATATATGAGAGAGAATTGATGGCCATTGTGTTTGCTATCCAAAAGTGGCGCCATTATCTGCTTGGCCAGAAGTTTACTGTCCTCACTGATCAGAGATCATTGAAACACTTGCTGGAACAGAGAGAGATTCAACCGGAATACCAAAAATGGCTCACAAAGCTGCTGGGTTATGATTTTGAAATCAAATATCACCCAGGTTTATTGAACAAAGCAGCGGATGCGTTATCTCGGAAACCACCATGTATCGAATTAGCTGTCCTTTCGGCCCCGTCGATTATTGATACCGCGGTAGTGCAGAGTGAGGTTGACTCCGATGTAGAGTTACAAAAGATTGTGACTGATATTCAGAATGATCACCTCAACCATCCCAAGTTCTCTATCCAACAAGGGCAATTACGCTACAAAGATCGGATGGTACTATCGAGTAAGTCCGCCTTGATCCCTTCTATTTTACGCGTCTTCCATGATTTGGTGGTAGGTGGAAACTCGGGTTTTCTTCGGACATATAAAAGATTAACGGGGGAGCTGTTTTGGAAGGGGATGAAGGCGGATGTCAAGGCATATGTGGCGCAGTGTCCCATTTGTCAGCGTAACAAGTCTGAGTCGGTCTCACCAGCGGGTTTACTCCAGCCCATGCCAACTCCTGACCGTATTTGGGAGGATATAGCCATGGATTTCATAGAAGGTTTGCCCAAATTCAATGGGATGGATACCATTCTGGTAGTGGTTGATCGTTTGAGCAAATATGCCCACTTCATCCCTCTCAAACACCCTTTTTCCGCCAAGGACGTGGCCGACCGATTCATTCGTGAAGTTGTACGTCTTCATGGTTTTCCTCAATCCATTGTTTCGGATAGGGATAAGATTTTTATTAGCCATTTCTGGAACGAGATGTTCAACAAGGTACACAGTTAAAGATGAGCACTGCATTCCATCCGCAAATTGATGGGCAATCTGAGCGAGTAAACCGTTGTGTGGAGACCTACCTTAGGTGTTTTTGCTGCGAACAACCAAAGAAGTGGGAGCAGTGGCTGCCGCTGGCTGAGTATTGGTATAATACTACTTTTCATGTATCCATCAACACCACTCCATTCAATGTAGTCTATGGACGACAACCACCTCCCTTAATATCCTACGGGGACAGGAAGACCTCTAACAATACGTTGGAGCAGCAGTTAGTTGATCGGGACCATGCCTTGCTAATTCTTAAAGAACACCTTACTATTGCTCAAGAACGAATGAAGAAACAAGCAGATCGAAGACGAAGAGATGTTGAGTTTCAGGTGGACGACCTGGTTTACTTTGAAATTACGACCTTACCGCCAAAAATCAGTAGCTAAACGTCGATGTGAAAAGCTCTCCCCCAAGTTTTTCGGACCCTATCGGATTATGGAACGCATTGGTCCCGTCGCATACAAATTAGAACTCCCTCCTACCACCTCGATACACAACGTATTTCATATCTCTCAACTCAAGAAGGTATTGGGACCAAATACTTTACTTTAGTCTAAACCTTCAGTGTTTACGGCGGATTTTGAGTGGCAATCAGAACCGGAAGATGTGTTGGGACTTCGCTGGAATGATGATCGGAATGAAGAGGAATGGTTGATCAAGTGGCAAGATCATCCTCCGTGTGATGCCTCGTGGGAAACTGCAGATTTCATCAAGAACCAGTTTCTGAATTTCCACCTTGAGGACAAGGTGTCGTTGACCCCCGGGGGTATTGTAAGGCCTCCTATTATTCACACTTATGTAAGGAAGGGTAAAAGGGGAACAAAATTGACGTAGTTCTTCGAACTCATTTAATTGCAACTTCCTCTTAATTCCTGCTTGGTCCATATTGAAGTTGAGTTTTTTCAATGCCCAAAATGTCTTATGTTCCAGCTCAAGTGAAAAATGACATGCTTTTCCAAATATGATTCGGTAAGGTGACATTCTCAATGGAGTTTTGAATGCGGTTCTGGAAGTTCATAGTGCCTCATCTAGTCGCAGTGACCATTCTTTTCTTGATGGCTTGATTGTTTTCTCTAAGATGGATTTTATTTTCCTAGTTGATAACTATGTCTGCCCATTAGTTTGAGGATGGTATGCAGTCGTCACTCGATGCTTGACATTATACTTGACAAGTAGTTAGCAACAATTCGATTAAGAAAATGTGTTCCCTTGTCGCTTATTAGTACTCTGGGTGTTCCAAGCCTTATAAAGATGTTCTTATGCAGAAATCTCTTCACAACTTTGGCATCATTTGAGGGGAAAGCCACGACTTCTACCACTTAGAGACGTAATCCATTGAGCAATATATATATATATATATATATATATATATATATATATATATATATATATATATATATATATATATATATATATTTCTGAATAGGGGTGGAAACGGGCCCATGAAACCAATACCCCATATGTCGAAGAGTTCCACTTCTAACATATAGTTCATTGTCAGGATAGAGAGTCTGTCTGGATTACAAACGGTTGAACAAGGCAACCAAGAAGGATCATTTTCCTTTACCATTTATTGATCAGATGTTCGATCGTCTAGCAGAAAAGGAGTATTATTATTTTCTCGATGGATACTCAGATTATAATCAGATAACAATAGCACCAGAAGACCAGAACAAGTCAACGTTCACATGTTCTTATGAAACCTTCACATTTAGGAAGATGCCATTAGAGCAACATTGCAAACCAAGCCCTTAGATACAGTTAGCATAAAGGGCTTGATAGCCCACAATGCAGGCCAGACGTCATCTCAAGACCCCCACACAACCTACAATTGCAACGACATCTGCCTCGTAATCTTCTCTTAGCCCATCCATTAGAGCTAAATATGCCTTCATGAAGGAACAAAACAGAGTCAATTGGGAGTATGTGAAGGAATGCGATAAAGCAATCAAGCAAATGATATCATCCTGAATGTGAAGGTTCCATAAGGACATGTGAACGTTGTCTTATTCTGGTCTTCTGGTGCAATTGTTATCTGATTATAATTTGAGTATCCATTGAGAAAACAATAATACTCCTTTTCTGCTAGACGATCGAACATCTGATCGATAAATGGTAAAGACAAATTATCCTTCTTAGTTGCCTTGTTCAACCGTTTGTAATCCATACAAACTTTCCATCATGAGATTGTTCGTATTGGAATTAGCTCATTCTTTTCCTGGTCAACTATCATTCCACCTTTTTTGGGTACACACTAGACTCACCCAGCTGCTATCTGCTATCAGATAGATTATACTTGAATCAATCCACTTAATGATTTCTTTTCTGACTACCTCTTTCATCATTGGATTTTGCTTCCTCTGACTTTCTACTGAGTTCTTTGCTCTTTCTTCCAGGTTGATCTTATGTATACAAAAAAAGGCTGATTTCTTGAATATCTGTGATTGTCCAGCGAATTGCCTGTTTGTGGACTTGCAATAGAGAATATTCATTTTTGTCAGTGAGGGTGGCAAATATGATTACAAGTAGAGTCTTATTTTTTTCGAGAAAGATACATTTTAAGTGGGCTAGCAGCAGCTTAAGCTCAAGCTCAGGTGGTTCTACTATGGATGGTTGAATAGATTTCATCTTGTCTTCTATCATTCTTAAAAGGGTTGATTTCTTCCTGTGCATTCATATAAATGCAATTTCTTCCCATTGTTGGTCAATTTTCGATGTTTCCTCTTCTTCAATACTTTCTTCTTCACATGGTTATTCTTACAACTCATGATTTTGCAAAGATTCCATTATTTCAATCCTCAAACACTCATCTATATCCTCTAGGGACTTTAATGCGTTAAGTACATTGAATGTGGTTTGTTGATCATTCACTCGCATTGTTAGTTTTCCTTTCTGGACATTAATCATAGTTCTTCTTGTGGCTAGGAACGACCTTCCTAAAATAATTGGAACATCTTTATCTGCTTCATAGTCTAGAATGATGAAATTAACAGGAAAAATGAATTTGTCTACTTTCACAAGGACATCTTTGATCTTTCCTGTAGGTCAATCTATAGACCTATCTGCTAGTTGTAAGGTCACTGTTATAGGTCTAGCCTCGTCGATTCCTGGCACTTGAATAAATGTCTAACTACGTTAAATTTTTAAAGGACATCGTGAAGAAGAAACGTAGGATGGGAGAATTAAGTTGATGTTTGCTCCTAGATCACACAACACACGTCCAACATCTGTTCCTCTAATCATACAGAGGATTGTGAAACTCCTTGAGTCTTGCAGCTTTTGTGGTACTTTTCTTGTCATCAATGCATTGCAATTCTTAGTTAGTGCCAATGTTTCAAATTCTCCCAGCTTACGTTTCTTCTTCAAGATGTCCTTTAAGAATTTAACGTAGTTAGACATTTCTCCAAGTGCCTCTACTAATGGAATGTTAATATGAAGCTACTTGAGAATGTCTAAAAACTTGCTGAAGTGCTCATCTTAATTCTTTTTCTTAAACCTCTAAGGAAATGGGGGTAGTGGTCGAACATTCTGATTTATCTCTTCAGGATTCTTTGAAGCTGTGATTTTCTTTTCTTCTTCTGAATGTTTTGCAATCGCACATTTGGTTGATTTACTTAATTTTTCTTTGACTTTCTCTTGTGTTTCTTCTTCTATGCTTTCCTTCTTTCTTTCTTCTGAATCCTTAGAGCTTTTCGAACTTTCCTGCTCCGTTGGCATTTCTGGCCCTTGTAAGTAAATCCACTTCTCAGCGTAATTGCTTTACAATGCTCCTTTCCTCCACACTGTGGATTTTCAGTGTTGCTTGGTAATGTTTCTTGAGGCCTATTTTTTAATTCATTTTTCAATTTCCCAACTTGCATTTCTAAATTCCTCAGTGATGCCACATTGCTTTGAACGATTGCATCGTTGTTCACTATGTATTATTTTATAAGGCTCTTCAATGTGGTATTATGAGTTGCATTTGTTGTACATTTCTTTGTTGTTTATAAGGCTGCTAAGGTTGTTAATTGAATCCTAATAGAAATCCTTGCTTCGCGTATTGATTTGTATTTGAAGAGCTTGCATTTTGTCCTCCCCAAGAAAGGTTAGGGTGTTGTTTCCATCCTGGATTATACGTATTGGAGTAGGGATTCAACTTGTTTTGCCCTATATAACACAGATTATAAGGACAATTGTCAAAAATATGATTATTATTGCAATAAACACAATTAGGGGTAGAAATTTGATTTAGGGCAGCTATAAGGGTCTGATTCCTCAAAGTAAGAGTCTTTAATGTGTGATTCATAGCAGATATCTGTGCACTAAATGCTATCGAAGCGTCTACTTTATGTATTCTTGCAATGTTCCTCGTGGAATGTGTTTCATCTTCTCCGTCTATTATTTGATATTATTGCATCCAAGATCTTATTTGCCTCATTCACCGTCTCCTTTGACATGGACATGTTTGCTGATGCATTGACTAAGATTTTTGAAGCTTGAGTCAATCCATTATAGAAATGTTCTATGAGAAAATAGACGAGTAGGCTGTGATGTGGGCATTTTCTCACTAATTTCTTGAATTGCTCCCACGCAGTATCCAGGCCTTTTTTTGGGCCTTGTTTAATAGTGATGATCTCTCCTTTAATTTGTGCATTCTTGGTAGGAGGAAAGTACTTCAAAAGAAACTTTTCTGCTAAGTTATCCTATGTTGTAATAAAATCTAGAGGAAAATAGTCCAACCAAGCTTCTGCATTTCCCTGCAAAGAGAAAGGAAACAATTTTAATCACCATGTTTCGTTTGAGATTCTAGTCATCTTGAAAGAATTGCAAATCCTTAGAAATAGCTTGATGTGCTTATGAAGGTCTTCATTTTGCAATCCTGCAAATTGGCCTATTGTTTTGAATATTTGGAACATCACTAGCTTTAACTCGAAATGAGTTACCTCGATATTTGGTTCTAAAATTCCAGCATTCAGATTCCGAAAAGTAGTGGCTACATAATCTCTGATTGTCTATCCCTTTCTTCTGCAATGAAGATGAAATTTTGTGAGGGAACTGCGGGTTCTTGTATTATTTTGTCTTGCATTCTTTTGTTGGTTCCCTCCTATAGGTGGGTCAACTCGAGGATCAGCTATAGGTGGATCCATAGGTTCCTGAAAAACAGGTTCCACAAGATTCTCATGTGTGTTCAACTCTTGTTGCTCATTCTTTTTCCACCTTTGTTGTCTACAGCGCCAGTGGAAAGTTCTCTCTATTTTAGGATCTAACTCAAAAAGACACAGCTTTTTTGCATGCACCAAACCTAACTTGCAAATGGTTACAAATGAGAGTCCATCTCCTATAAGACATTGTGGTTGCAGTCTGATCGCAATCAGTGCTGCAAAATTAAACTTTTGTTAGTAATATCGTTCTTTGGCAATGATGCCAAAAACATGATCGACTGAAAACATGTATGCTTTAGTGGAAAACCTTTAAATGTAAAAAGCTCTCAGTCTAGTGCAATTGCACACTGTTAAACAAGTAGTAGGTGGAAATGTTCTAAGTATCATCTCCCAAGGGAACGAATGTAACAAAATTCAAAAGATAATCAAAGATGTTCTCATAATGCAACCTCAACAACCAATATGATCAAATGATAAAGAGGAAGGATTCAAACATGCTCTTGCCCCATTAAATGAAATTGCGGCCTAACATGCAATTGCAACCTTAACTCAGTACTAATGTAAAGTGAACCAGATTCAACATCTATTTGACCTTTAATGAAAGCATCTCTAGAAGCCTAAGCAATTAGACCTATATTTCTATGGCTAATTTGAACTTAGTTGATTTCAACACAATCCTTTTCGATTCTAAAGGCTTTGCCCTATGCTAGGGTAAAACCAAAGTATTATTTCTAAGCTTTTTTCCTTCATTGTTTTTATGAAAACCAAAACTCATCTAACTTTTTTGAGTATTAGACTCGCTCTTTGTATGCTAATCTAGGTGATCAAACTAGACTAGAGATGTCCATTTTTCCCACGAGGATAGGGCCCCGTGGGGACCTACCCATAACGAGGCAGGAAATTCTCGTTTAGGCATGGAATTGGGGAGGGAGTGGAGGAAAAAGTTTTCTGCAAGCTAAACAGAGACGGGGACGAAGAATGTATTTCCCATCCCATTCCCCGTTCTCCGCTTCGTTTATTTTTCTATTATTTTATATATATATATATATATATATATATTTAAAGTTCTGTTGTTAGTGGTTTAAATAATTGGATATGTTTGAATTATATGGTTAAACATTTGAATTATATGTATGGATAATTAGACAATTTGATATGGAATATTATTTTGTTTCTATTACGAGGTTTAAGAATTTTATCTTTAAATATAGTTTTTTTAAAAGGAAATTAACTATTTAAATGAAGATTTCTCATAAATAATTAACTATCTAATTAAAAATTAATGGATATTTCTCATTAAAAGTTAACTATTTGAAAATTTATCAAAAGAATTATTCGATTCAAAAAAGAAAAAAAAGGGGGGGAATAATTTCCCGCAGAGAATTCCCGCCTCGATCCCCGCAAAATTTAATGTGAAATTTCATGAGGATAGGGATTAAAATGGAGGGCAAAGACGGGGATGAGAAAGTCATCTCGTCCCTGCCCTGCCCCGTGGACATCCCTAAACTAGACTCACAATGATAAATTAAATCAATAAAAGGAAACAATGCTACAGTATTAAGCAAAGTTACTCTTCACATGTTAGGCCTTTCTTCCTTTCTCTAAGGCATTCACATATTTGAATCTCAAGGTAAAGTTTAGCTCATAAGTACAGAAACAAAGAACAAGACTTGGACTAAAATAAACTTCATATTAAACTTCAAACAATGGAGTACAACACTATTTATAAAGAGAATGAAAAATAAACTAAGAATAGAAAACTACACATGCTGCAACAAAAAACTGAAACACAAGCAACTATTATTATTTTCAAATTAAGAACTTCAATATTAATAAAAGAATGAAGGGAAAAAGATGAACCGCAGTCTACCGAAAAGGAAAAAAAACTGAACAAAGAACTAAAGTGCAGAAAACTAAACTTGAACATTAATCCAAAAATAATAGTAGTTGTCGAAACGTGAAGCAAAAACTCTGGACTTTTCTCAATCTAACTTGATTCTACCTCTTCCAAGGAGAATTGGGTCTTAACAATCCTAGACTTTCGAATGGATTGAACTAAATACAAGTGCAGTAGCTCGAGCTCTTTGGAATCAGGGTGAAAGCATGAAGTATAGGGTAGAATCTCTTCTCTAGGAATCGATCCCTTCAATCGATTGTTTGCTGCCCTTTTTTAAGCCTCTAAAGGATAGGGTTCCTACCGATTTTAGTGTATGGAATGATCTTTGTCTTTAATGTCGAGAATCAAGGAGAATATCTTCATAATCGAACAAATCTGGAATTATTTTGTCGCTGAGTAGAATTGCAGTTGCAATTATCTTTTAGGATTGCAATTGCAATTGTTGCAACTGCAATTGAGCACTATAGACTATTCCTGCACAAAACCAAAGAAACTAATGAATTCCAACTATTTTAAGCTTATTTTTCAGTTCTAAGACTGCAGCAACATGCTCAACTGATTTTTTGTTAATCCTGTTTTATTTTGCTGGAGTTCATAACCATAAGCACAATAGTTTCCACAATTAACTTAGGTTTAAAGGCTAAATAATCCTTAAAAATGAGAATTATCAAAGGTTAGTTTAAAGAAGTGAGTATTGTGCAAATAGTCTTAGGGCATGTTTGTGAGTGATTTTGGAATGGCCAAAATCACTTTTGACATGCCTAAAATCATTTTTCTTCCAAAATTGTGATGTTTGGCAATAATGAGTATCCAAAATCACTTGAAGTGATTCCCAGTCAATCACTTGGGAGGTGATTCCCAAGTGATTTTTGTCAAGTGATTGTGATTTAAAATGACTATTATTACATTTTTTTTTAAAAAAAATCTATACTATTGTTGATGGGTAAAAACCATCATCTTTTGTAAAATTCATAAATTTCCATAAAAAAATGTGTTTTCTCAAAACCGTCGCTATTGAGTTCATCCGTCATTGTTTACAAAATGACAATTATTCTCTCTCTAAAGTTTTTATAATGTGTATCTCTTTATTATCTTTTTAAATTTTTATTCATTTTTCTCTCTAATGGTTTGAACTCTCTCTGACTTTTTTTTATTTCTAAATTTTTTGTTCCTCTCTATAATTTTCGTATCTTTTTAACTTTTTTCTCTTCATTAAAATTTTTCTTCCTAAAATTTTTATCATTCTGCCCAAATTTTATTTATTTATCTTTCTATTTTTATTTCTCTTTCTTTGAATTTCACTCTCTTTATTAAAATTCTCACTCTAAATTTTTTGTCTCTCTCTCTAAAATTTTTATCCCTCTGTCTCTAACATTTTTTTTCCTCCTTGAAAATTTTCTCTAGCTTTATATTTTTTTTCTCTCTTAATTTTTAGTTCTCTCTGTATAACTTTTGTCTACCACCTTTTATTTTTTTTAAATCTCAAATGCAATACTTTTTTTAGTAACTTGATGATTCTAAAATCACCTTTGAAAACAAACATTAATCATTTTTAAAAAAAAAATACTTTTAATTAAATTTAAATCACTTTTACAAGTGTTGAATCAAATATTAAAATGACTAAATACTTTTAAAAAATTAATTATAATTAAATTACTTAACCTAAAATACTTATTTTAGTCATTCCCAAACACGCTTTTTGAAAATTACTTTTAATTGTATGAAAATCACTATTGAAAGTATAGAACCAAACATTAAAATGATTATATAAATATCACTTTTAATAAATCAATTGTACTAAAATCAATATTTCTAGAATCATTCCCAAACATGCACTTAGTTGGTGACTCTTGCTCGTAGTTAGATACTTTCATCATAGAGTGTTAGTAAGCTAAAATGAAGGCAAGAGTAACAACAAATTAGACCCTTTCTAGGAAGAAAAAAAATGGAAAAAAAGCATAAAAATAGATGTCTAACAGCTAAACAAGTGTGGGGGAGATCTTAAGCAAATTATGTAATAAGGTAAGGTCTAAGCCTAGCTTACTAAACAAAAAGGACTGCCCTAGACTCAATGACTAAAGGTTAGGTGGAGTAAGCGTCCTGGTTAGGACAGATTAGGAAAGTTTTGTTTTGAAAAAGAAAGATAGAAACTTTGAAGATATGATTGGCACTAGAATGGGAAACCTCTTCTTAAAGGAAAATTTTCTTAAGTAACTTTGTTGGAAAGCATGTTTCTCAAATGCCTATTTGTCTTTCTTGTTAAACTATTGCTTGAGGACAAACAATAAACTAAGTTTGGAGGTGTTATGAACTATGTTTATCACAATTATTTGATCATAAATTCAAGCTTATTTCTTGATTAAATGAGTTTTATTTTGACGTATATGTGTGTTTAATTGATCCTAAGCATTGATTCTGCAGAAAACTGTCAAAAGCCTTAGAATGCGCCCACATAATTTTCAAAGCTAATATGCTATGCGGCCACAATCTCCCTTAGACTGTGTCAACAAGGGTTTCACAAGTCAATTCTGTTCAAGCTAATTTTGTAACTTCTGCCCTATTATGACTTCGTTCAAAGCTAAGCCTTGGAGCACAAAAATGGGCAACAACCAACCCATTAAGAGTCTATAAAAGGCACGACAATCTACAAATAAAGGGAACAAATCTCTTAGAGAAAATCGATCATAGTACCCACAAGGAGTCTAGAGTTTAGCCGAGAACCTCACTTTCTAACCTTGGTTTGAGAGTTGAAATTGTAAAACTTAATTCACCTTGAAAAATGATTGAATTAAGGTAGAGAGAGAATTCCTTTGAGTGTCTTTTGGTTTCGGCCAAAGAGATTTTCAATTTCTTTATACATTGTTTTTGTTATTTCCATTTTGTACTTATGAATTCTGATCCAATGAAGCGTTTTGTTTTTATTCATTTCACTATGAGCTAAGTTTACTTGTGGGATTCAATTTGATGGATGCCCTTAAGGAATGAGCTAGCTTAATAAATTGTTCTTGCTTGTTTGCCCATTACCTTGTGTTATTCATCTTTTACTGAATTTAGAGTTTAAATGTTAAGTTAAACTGACCAATTAAGTTAGCATACAAAATTGAGTCAAATACTAAAAGAGTTGGATAATAAACAATTTTCGTAAAAGAGATGTAGGAGAAGAGCCTAGACATAGGACACACCTATAGGATAAAAAAGGATTGTATGCTTAATTATCTAAGATAAATTGACCATAAACATATAGGATCAATTACTTAGAATCTTAAGGGTACTTGACACAAAGGCTGAATAAGAGGTAAATCTGATTCATGACACGAGGTATAATGCGGTGAACTATGCGGGCACAATCTGTTAACAACTTTACTTAGGGTTGAAACTAAATTGAATTGTATGCTTTCTATTATTAATTGTTAATTCATTACCATTCACATCCTTCAAATTATTTTTCTGATTACCTTTGGTTGCATTATGAACACTTTTTACTTAACTCTAAATTTTGCAAATAGTCTCTTGGGAAATGATACTTGAAATTATAAACATGGGGTATTTTCTATAAGTCAATTTTGATTGATCTTTTATTGATTTATTAGTAAGAATTAATTTTTGCCAAAAATGATAAAAGTACATTATTTTTATGATTTTATGAAAAAGTGCATTGTTCGAAATTATATGTTGCTTCTTTATGTTATGAGATATGTTTCTCACATTGTTGCTTTGAATCTCCCAATTTAGTTGAACTATCAAAAATAGATGGTGTTATTTCATTTAAAAGATGAGGTAGTATATGAAAATGCACAATAAATCTAAAAAAAAAAGAGTTCAACTTTCAATTATTCGTACCTTAATATTACAAAAAAAAAAAAAAGTTTTGGAGGATAGAAGAAAAAAGAAAAGTCGATAAAAAAAATATGATATATATTTATTTTGAAACATTAATGTGTAGTCAGGGGCAGATCCATGTTGGGGCAAGGTGGGCCCTAAAATTATAGTTTTTATAGATTTTAGATTTTGTTTTACAACAAGCGGTCATAAGACCTCTTTGGTTCGTTGGTTAGATGGGGCACAGAAGAAGCCATGTATCTTTGACGTGTCTTGGGTTCAATTCTTGTCTTACGCGACTTAGTTTTTCAATTTTTAAATTTTACAATATATATTTATATTATTTTAACTAGAATTAGTTTATTTTTAAAATTTACATATCTGTATACAAAATACAAATATACACAACAAAAATAATGATTATAGTAAATTATTTTAGATAAATTAATTACATCAAAAAAACTTAATTCTATTTTTAAAATAGTTTATATATTTAGGTGGATAATTCTAAAATAATTTATTATAATTTCATAATTAATATTACTTAATCTAAATATTATATATCAATGCACTTAAAATTATATTCATATGAAGGTTAAATTACAAGTTTAGTCTTTGAATTTTAAAATTTGTGTATGATATGTCTTTAAACTTTTAATTTTATATCTAACAGGTCTTAGACATATTCAAAAAAAAATAATAATAATTTAACTCTTCTATTAGACATAAAATTTAATTTAAACTTTTATTTTTGTAACTAATAAATTAATTAATTTTAAACAAAATGTCGAATAGGTTAAGGTCTTATTAGACACAAAATTAAGTTTTATGTCTAATAGAGCATTTAATTTTTAAAAATTTTAAATATGTTAGAGACCTATTGGATGCAAAATTGAAATTTTAGAGATTTATTAGACAGAAAATTAAAAATTCAAAGACCTAAATATACTTTTTAAAGTTCAAAAACCGTATAGACACAAATTTAAAAGCTTAAGGACTAAACTTGTAATTTAACCTAATATGAACTTGTGCCCCCAAACATAAAGTTCTGGATCCGCCACTGTGTGTAGTATTGAAGAGATACAATAAATTTAAAAAAGAAAGAGAGAAAGAGAGAAAATGAGGGAGATTGTGAGGTGTGTAGTGAAAAGATATAATAAATTAAAAAGAAAAAAAAAAGAGAGAAAAATGAGAAATTTGAAGCGCTAAACATAGAAGGAAGAGAGGGAGCACGTTTTAAAAAATATATATATATATATATGATAAAAGAAAAAATTTGTTAGAAAAAGAAAAAAGAAAAGAGAAAAGAAGGGAGATGGTGAGGTGTGTATTGAAAAGATAAAATAAATAAAAAAATAATAATAAATAATTAAAAAAAGAGAGAAATTTGAAAAGGGAAAGATGGAGCGTGTTTTTAAAACATATGATCAAAGAAAAAATCTATTCGGAGATTTTGTTGAAATTTTGACATTCAATAAAAAAATAAATAATAGACACATGTCCATAAAATATTGGTCCATGTGAGTGATAAGCTACCGATATACAGTCAAGTATTATCTCTTCCCCTGAACTTTAAATAATGTCTAATAAGATTTTGAACGTTCGATTTTGTGTATAATAGATCTTTGATTTATTCGACATTTTTTAAAATTCAAATTTCATGTTCTACCAAACACAAACTCAATATTATGTCCAATAGATCTGTTAATTTTAAATTTTTTTGAATATGTCTAAAATATGTTAGACACAAAATTGAAAGTATAGAGACCCATTTGACATCTTTAAAATTCAATGACCAAGATAAAATTGGAAGTTCAAAGGCCCATTAGATACTTTTAAATTCTCAAACGTATTAGACACAAATATAAAAATACATGGACTAAACTTGTAATTTAACCATAAAAATTTAATTTTTGACCAAATTCCAAAAGAATGGTTAGAAATGCAACAAATATTATATTGATTATATTTTAGAATGAGATTATTAGTCCTATCGTTTTTTCACCCAAGTAATTTCTTGAAACCTGATTTTGAACTCATGTTCTTTTAATTAATATGGCACCCCAACAAAACGTTACATTGAGTTTATTTGTTAGTTCCACAAAGAATTAGATTTCTACTGCTCGGCACTATTTTGCAAATTTTAACCAAGGTCAAGGATTGTAATAAAAATCTTTAAGTATAGAACAAATTTACATAGAGAAACTATAAACGAAAATTTAACCAAAACAGTATTATCATTACAATATGCGACTAGGTAAAGCAAGAGATTATCAGTCCAGACTTCACTTACAGTGGCAATGTAAGTTGTAATGAATTGATCACTGAGCAATCACTGCAGTCATCATGGTGTCCAAATTAAAAAAATAAAATAAACGATCAAGCCTACATACTGGACCTAGATCTTAACCATGAAAACATCATAGTCTAAAACTCTGATTTTCCTTTATATGAGTTATAACTCGTAGAGTGAGAGATTTGAATCTCTAACCTCTTAGTCGATGATATATGTTTTAACTAATTGGTTTAGCTATGTTCAGTTTTGATATACTAATCTAACTATAATGCGTAGGTTTAATGCCACTTTCGTATTAGAGCACGACGAGTGATGGAGTTCAAAAGTTACGTTGGTGTTTAATTAATAAAACAAAAGAGAGATTGAAGGCAAACCTTCATTTAAAGAAGACTGGAAATTTTCTCCCAAAAAAAGGGACTCGAAATTGGGGGAGAATGAATAATTTTGTATGAGAAACACGTGGTCAAGTTTTAAGGTTACCAGCATTTTGCAGTAACGACTACATAGCTTACTCCACCCTCGATTTATATTTCTGGATCAAATCCAAAACCTATGTTAAGTTTAAAGTTATACGACAATTAAGTGCTACAATAAAAAAAAAATGAGCAATGAAGTATAAAAATCTCGCTAGTTGTACAAGGGATATTCACAAGAAGCAGCAATAGAATAATCTCGAAGAAAGACTTTGGGAAAGTCAAGTTTACCTAGATGGTAGGTATATACTAAGCATCATATGAATTGCTTTAAAAACTCTGTTGCTACAAGCCTTCCTCGAGTGTTCACGGACATTTTAAGTTCACTTATTTCTTTATCAATATCCTGCACATGGAAAAATAACCTAATTCAATACGTTCTCAACTCATTAAATTTTTCAGTTCATTCATTAGAACAATCATGCCAAAAAAGAAACGCGAATCCATAAGTGAACTAGAAATATTCTCTTAATATTAATTCAAGCATAATAACTTGAGCAGGTAAGAGTCAATTAACCAATAGATTTTTATGTGAATGAAGAAGCTACTCATTTTTCTGTACCACAAAACCTGGTTAAAGAAAGTTCTGAAATAGTGTATGTCTGTGAATGGGCCAGCATAGAGAAATCTGATAGGAATGCTATTAAGGGTATATTAGTAAATAGTTAGGGAGGTAGTTATAGTATTTGGTTATAAATAGAGGGAGTGGGTAAGGACAAAGTTAAGCAGTGATTTAATTGGTTTGATTTAGGGCTTGAGTGAGAGTGCTCAAAAAAGGGGAAGTTCCAAGCACTTCAAATACTTGGTTTATCTTGTAATTCTGTTATCTTTACATTTCAATACATTTGGGTTCTATCAAAATCACTCTCAAACATGCCCTAAGAATAAATGTTTGGGTTCTTGGGAGTGATTTTGAACATGACAAAAGCGATTTTAACTATTTCAAAATCACTCCCAAACATGCCCTAAGAATGATTAAATTGAAGAGCAGGGTAGTAGGATGACAAAGTGCAAATCAGGGAGAAATTTAAGTTGCATAGAATGAAATCAAGTAATTAACATAATACTGATTTGTGGTAGTGATAATAAAGTTCTTGCCTCCATGAATTGCACAATAAAATCAATGAGTTTGTGCTTTTGCATCTCCTCACAGTGATAGTTTGTTATGAGAAAGCTAATGTCATATCCCTGTCAAATGAAATCAAAAGGAAATAAAGTTATTTGTTGGTCATTTCCCGAACCACGGCAACCAAAGTTACGCAGACACAATTAGTTGTAAAAAAGTTTCTCAATAGGTAATTAGAGGTTCAGTTTTTTATTGTTCAGTCTGATAATAAGCCGTATAAAATAAAAGAAATTGGGGGTCTCTTATCTCTCTATCCCAAAGATAAATAAGCCAAATGAACAAAGAATTCTCTTTTCAGATTTTTCTCTATCAAGGATAAGCCAGTTTAAATCTCGCCCCCTCAAAGAGACATGAAATATGAAATTTTCGTGGTAACTTGTGAAGGCACAATCATCCTACTAGTACAACTCCAAGATTCGGCACAATCATCCTACTAGTACAACTCTAAGATTCGAGCGAGTCATGAATAATCTCTAAATAGTCGCTTGAATATATATCATCTCAAATTTAAACACAAAGTCAACTTCATGATTAGACATTGTCAGTACCTGTACAGGTTTTCTTCTCAGAACCTGGAAAGCTTCTGCCCTCATTGACAAAAATCGAAGAAACTTTTTAGTTAGGATGTTCTCCAGTTCATCTGTCTGCTTAACCTACGCACAAGAAAGAGTTCATGCATAAAATAATTGCAAACAAGATGATGTTAATTTGCGATGATAATCTCATACATTCAGCAGTTTTTCTTCAGGTAAGCTAGAAAAGGTAAAAGGAGTTAGCCTTAAGTAATGGAACAGATGGAAAGTGACTTATAGCAGTACATAGGCATTCAAGGTTGAAGTTAGATTTGTGTTGTAATTGTAATTATAAATATAATACTTTCTTCATCTATAACTGCCCGTTTTATTTTTTTTTTAAAAAAATGTGTACAGGCGGAGATCCAAGGATAACGTGCAGTAAACATAATGATAAAAGAAAATTTAAGGGGGAAAAAACCAAAAGAAAAAGCATACGGAGAATAGAAAAATAATACTCCACAAGCATACAATATATCTTCCCACCTACTTCAGTAAAGAAAAGGATCCCCAATGAACAAACTTTAAACCAGCAGTCCAAGAAGAAGCCACGCCCTTTTGACATTTTCCTTAACGAACGAGACTCTCCACATTTTTCTAAAAAACTGCCTACTCATTTCAAATTGCCAACATAAAACAGCAAAAACATAAAACTACAGAACCCAGACTGAGACGGCCTAGACCTCAAATAAATCCCAATGAAAAGTTGCAGTTAAACCCTCTGGACAAACCTGACGGATGATTAACTGTTAAAAAGATGACCAAAAACCAATAATATACAACTACCCTTCTTAGCTGTTAACATCTGCTTTTACACTTGCACATATTCATAGTCTAGTGATTCTTGAATCTAGTTGAGAATCCAGATATTGACTCCAATTAAGAATTCAACTCAATCCATGAGAAAATCCTCAAGAACTAGCTCCAATTCAAAGGAGCACTTTAAGCAGTTAAAAAGACCCACATGAATTAGATATCTGTCTCATTGTCGCCTAATCAATATCAGCAAAGCATGTCAACAAAATTAATCAAAATTTACCTTGAGCCCATTAAATTAAAATTAAAAATAAACTAAAATCACCTTGAGACTGATGCGAAGTGAATTTATAGATGTCTCAATCAAACACTTCTCTGACTCATTTCGACATATTAAGATCTGCAAGAGCAAACAATTAAAGCGAGATCATAGATGTCCATCAACAAATCACAGTTATGTAAAGATATAAAGCCATTCCCTCAGCTACTCCCAACTCCCAAGGTTGTTCTTTGCATGAACATGATTCTCCAATTTAAAAGAAAAGGCGCGAAAAAAATGTTTAACTAGCATTAAATGTACATTTGCTGACATTTATTTAATGGCAATTGGCAATAGAAAAAATTTGTTCCATTGTGGGAAATTCTAAATTCCTTCACATAAAACAGTTCCATATCATGAGGCATAACGAGGTTCTAGTCTGAAAGTCAAAGGCGTCATAAATGCTTGATGTTTCCAGAATTTCACTATCACCACTAATAGTTGCTTCAAAGTGATTTTCCACCCCCCTGGTGACCCGTCAAATAAACCAACTACCTTGTCAATGGTGGAATGCTTATTATTTAAATTTATGCTATGATCTTACAGGATTGAGAAGAAGTTCCTCGCTGGTCCTGGAAGGGGGAAAAACAAGAAAATAAGAAGAGGCATAAATTAGCATATTTTCATTGTTCCTTTCCATGTGAAGATTCAATTAGCATGGTGCAAGCAAGAAACTGACAATACTTGGAGAATGGCATATATAGCCTTTCTGAGTAGTCATTATTTATCTGCCTGCTGATTAGCATGGCAGGTATTTATACAAGTCATCAAGACAGGTAGCTGTTACCAACTACCGACAGCATATTCAACTAACCAATACAAGCTGAGCTTGGCTAAAATAAGCCAACCAACAAGAAAATGCTATTAAAGACTTGACATGTGACAACAAAGCTACGGAGTAACCAAATATGATTTATATAATAGAATAATGATCATACCTCCGTGCAATATTGATAAGTGAATAGCTATCAGACATCCCAAAGACTAAAGTTCCCTAATTCAATTACTTAAAATAAACTTCAAAAGGCAGGGTCAGGATTTTTCAGTGAATGTTCGACATGGAGCTTAGGAATAAAATCATTAACCAGGCAACTCAGGTCACCAGTGGCTCACAAACGATGATAAATCTAACAAGAACACCGTAAGAGGTTTTAAGATGCAGAAGAGATAAGCATACTTTAGTTCAACCTCCGGCTTGTTATGTCTTTCAACTTCTTGGCAAGGAAAATTCTGCAATCATGTGGGGAAAAAAATTGATAAATCAAACACCATAAACATGTGAAAGTATGCCCGACAAAGCAAGGAGATTTGTATTAGAAAACAAATGGTTTCAAAAAGTATCAGGGAGGAACACCATATGCAAATATAACTAACTAATCATGCTAGATGTAAGCTTCATTCACTCTCAACTCAATGCACTACAAAAGAACACATATATTCACTACGCTTAACGCATATATGGTTGACTTGGAGGGATATTCAAGTTCGGTGACTTAAGTCACCTGACTGTCTATGAAGTTTCGTCAAGAGGAAAAATGAATTAACCATGCAGGAAAAAGAGAACAACATCAAAGTTCAAAGACTTCTTTCTCTTTCAACTAGAAGTAAACATTAGAAAGTATCTCGACTTGTTCGAGACACAATTCTAAAAGCATAGCATCCTCTAGATTTATTATCATAAATTAAAGAGTTGTTTAATTAATTTTCTCTCACAAGCGCCCTTCTGGACAGATATTAAAAAAAAACCTAGCAATGCGTAAAGTATTTTCACTCGCACTTACACATCATTTAACATTGCATTCTTCAGGTCCGTAAATCCAATAATCCGTAGAATCAAAAGTCAGCTAACATAGCTCTCAGACAATCAAGGACGAACTATTTTACAGAACAAAGTTCGATTCCAGAAATAACATATCAAACTGCAAAAAATCACCACTCAAATGAAACTGAATCGAAATAACATCAACACGACAACGACAGAAATACCTGAAGGCACATCGCCGCTTCAAGAGTGTTCCGTATGCACGTTAAATACAAGCGTAAAGTATTTGCCTGAGTTTGTACATACAAACGGAAAATTAGGTAGGAAAAGAGGAAAAAAAAAACAAACAAACAAAAGATCAATCTCATTCTACAATTAAGTATTTAAACTAATCACATAATCAAAAGCCAAAAACAGAGTCACTAGCTCATCAGAACGAAGCTTGCTTCCTCCACAAATCATCTCAATACTAAGAAGAAATCGGCAAAACGTTTTCAAATCCAGAAGCGTCTGTGTACATTAACACCATCAATTTCACTAAGAAAATGAGTTAAATCGGACATTGCTAAGTAAAACCAATGAACTTCATTCGCAACGATCTTCTCATTATTCAGGCAGCAAATTAACAAGACTCAGAGAGACAACTTCAAACGAAGCAAATATCAACTGTGAGAAGAATTGTTCGTTACCAACCATTTCTGAATTCGAGAGAGTTCTTTTCGGAGATCAAAATTCGCGCGCTGTAGTGAAAATTTCGATGGAAAAAATGACTGGATCGTGCAGTGAGATCGCGAGAGTACGGGATTATTGGTAGAATGCGGCCAAAGCTCCAAAAATCCGGCGCCGGAGAAAGCAAAAAGAGCAAAGGAAAGAAAGATTCTCAATAAGAAGAATTAATCAGAAGTCTTAATTAATAAGATTATAAGAAGGACGGATCAAAGGAAAACAAAAATGTTTGAAATTTTAAAAATTAAAAAAAGGGTAAAAAAATCCGACCTGCCGGATTCGAACCAGCGACCTAAGGATTAATCTGCTTTCGACTACAGTCCTCCGCTCTACCAACTGAGCTAAGGTCGGATTGTTATTCGTTAGAGGCATTCTTATTATAATTTACAACTTATTTTAATATATATTACAACTATGATTTTTTACCCTATCCTTTTGATCAAATCAATTTTTACCGATAAATTTGACAAATTGTATCAATTTTACTTGTAAGCTTTCATATTCATCAAGTTGAAGTTTAAACTTAAACATGTGTTATAATTTTTATATTCAATTTTCCACTAAATTCATCCACTACTTTACACAAAAAGTTGTTTAAAAAAAATTAACTAAAACTAAAAATAAAAAAATAAAAAAAAAACTATCAAAACTTAAAATTAAGTTTGATTAATGCACAAGAACAATGATTGAAAAAATCTTTCAAACACACAAATTTCAACTAACAAAAAAAAATCTAACTCTAGTGTTATTTTTTTTTTTGGAGCTCAATTAGTATTGTATTAGACATAATGTTTTAAATTCATTACATGAAAATTTGTCCTTAACAATTTTTAACTTAAAGTCTATCAAAGGGATAAAAATTACAATACTTATTCAAGTTTAAAATAAAGATTGCAACACTATCAAAATTTAAAGTACAATTTGATGAAATCGAAAATTTAGAGTAAAAACTTTCTCTCTCTTTAAAAAAAAAATACTTGTTGCATTTAGATTTTATTTTAATAAGACTTTTCTTTTTTTTTTTTTTGAAAACTAATAAGACTTTTTTATACCCATGCATTTAATTCAACGAGAGAATTTTCCCCAATTTGAATGTTAATAATATACATTTCGATTCATTTAGCTCGATTTGGTTCAGTCCTAAACAATTTTTTTTTTTTTATAGAAAAAAAAAAAGTACACTTGATAGTTTGATAGTTTGGTTTTGCAATTTTTCTTTTTTCACTCATATATATGAATTTTATAAGGAAATGGTCCTATCTATTTTAATATGAAAAAATTTCAATAATAATTGGAATTGGGGTTTTAAAAATAGAAAATGAATGTCGTAAGATTTTTTTATTAAAAATAAAAACGAACATTACAAGAGATCGTGATGTAAATCTGTTAACAATCAGTATTATTGGTTTCCCAACAATTTTCTTCACTTCGTAATATACTTTTTAAAACATTTATAAAATCACAAAAATATTAAGAAAGACATTTTTTAAAAATTTCTTTTATTTTTTCAGAAATCCAAGTAAGGATTCTAGAAGCAATTCAAAAGGTGAAAGAATCAACAAAGAAAAATGTGAATAAGTAAATTTTAAAAAAATAAAACCAAGGTGGAAATTTCTGGATAAATTTATTTCCTTTCCGAAATAAATTGGTTAAATATCATTTTGGTCATGTTCATTTTATTTTAGTTCATGTACTTTTAAATGTCCAATTTTAGTCAGTGTACTTTCAATAAAACTTAAAATTGATCTCTATTAGTAACTTTTCTAAAAAAATTCAGTACCTTCATTCTATAAATTTTTGAAAATATGTTCACATTATGTATTTTCATCTATGAAAATTATTATAATTATTTAACCAATTTTGAAAAAAAAAACTAACATCAAACTAACAGTAGGAACCAATTTTAAGCTTTATTGAAAGTACATTAACTAAAATTAGACATTTGAAAGTACAGAGACTAAAATGAAATAAACCCAAAATACAAAAACTAAAATTGTATTTTAACCAAATATATTTCATACCAAGATTACAAACAAAATGCTGACTTTATGCCAGGACACTCCATCAATATCTTGTTCACTTGCAACAAAATATTTTCTTTGAGCAGCGGTAAAAAAAACATGTTTTTTTTTACAGAGATTATTTCATCAATTGATTTGAGTCACAAATATCTAACATATTCATACCTAACAATTTTCCACTAGCTAAATTGAACTTAGTTTAGCGGTAATTAACATGTACCCTCGACCAAGAGGTCACAAGTTCGAATCTCCCTACTCCCAAACGTTGTTGAACTCAAAAAAAAAAAAGAAAAAAAAAAAAAAAAACAATTTTCCACTATTCGATCAAATCCATTCGTTTGTCAAGCTATTACTCGATTGCAATCGCAGATATTTCTGCCTGGAGGAACACCCCTAACAGAGGAATCATGGAGGCCAAAGAGAAAAATGAAAGAAAACAGAACCTAAAGAGAAGTTCAAACGAGGAAATTTGAATAAACAATGAGCCAAAATTGTGCAACTACAAAAGGACCAGAACTTATTGATAAATATCACTCACTAATCTCTCAGAAAAAGATACACGATTGTCCTGTAAACACAAGAACTACTAGTCAACATCTAAAGAACAATCTTTTATATCCTGCCCCTGTAAGTCATTCTTTCAACCAACATTTACATCCAGTAATTGACCAAAACTACAATATTTTATAGAAAGAAAAAATCAAACAGGAAATCGAAACGCAAGAGAAACTACGGTGTAGAAAAGGAGATCAGACCGAAGGTTGTTTACGCAACTTGTTCGCGACGTAGAGCAAATGACTGATGTTTGCTGGGGGATAGTGTTGGAGCAGTTTGAGATTTGCCGTAAAATCGCCTGCAAGTAGGCGTCTTCTAATGAGAATCAACATTGAGCAGCATATTCGGAGAAGTGTTTCCTGCAAATTGATTGAATATCACATCTAGCTTGATTTGATACAATTAATTTTATACTAAGCAGAGTGAAACATTGTCATTTCAAAATGATCCTAATCCCCCAAAATCACTCATACATGATTCACTCTGAGGTGAGGCAACAAAAATATGTATTCAAGTAATGCACAGATGTGATGGGTGAATTCTCCTATGCTTTTGAGCACATTTTCGCAATGCACTCATGCATTTATAGAGCTGTTATCAGGTACAATCCCTCTTATACGGTATGCAAAAGTATCGTGTTATCTATGATTGAGAGCTCTCCCTACAAATGGATATGTAGTTCAATACCTTTGACATAATCCTACTCCATGTTCATATGTCGAAACTAAAGATTATTGTCCATTTTGACATGTCAGATCTTCCTTACACCCCACAGTTCATATTAAATGGTTCAAATTTTATGCATGGCTCTAGAAGAGGGAAAGGGAAATGCAAACTAGGAATAATGTGAATCTAGAAAGAAGAACTTACTAGTGGGCCCTCAGGATCACTCAAAATTGTATCCCAAATGTGGAGGCTGTCTGCAAAATTGAACTCCTGGGTCAAGAGGAGAGTGATCCACCTAAATGCATAAAACTGGGGGTTTACCTGTAATTTGACAAAACAGACAAATGCAAAAAATAAAGATATTGTTGAAAAACAAATAACAAACTTCATTTCATAACCTATGTAGATATTAAATAGAAGCATCAGCTATTATAGTTGCCAGCATGGGACTTTAGTACACATGAAAACTAGAGTCTACAAAATAGATATGCAAAATAAAATGAGCTTAAAGCCTTAAATTATAGGTTAAACTCATATAAAGCAGGTATGAGATATTTGTGCCAACCGAAGCCTAACTCAAATGGTAAGAGATCTATAACTCCTCTTCTAATGGGTCATAAGTTCAAGTCTCCTCTTTCAGGACATGAAATTCTAAAAAATTGACTGACAAGTGTCAAAGATTCTTAAGTAGGAAAATAGATCTTCTGTTCTCATCCTACCTTCAAAATCAAATACACGAGTATATAGGCAAAAATTGGGCACTATGTGTCATATTGCTTCAGCTCTTGAGATGGAGGCAATACTATGTAGGTATTATTTCTTTAAAGATTTTAGAAGATTTGGTACAGATCACTTTGAGGCTGATACCTCAGCACCCACAAGCAATCTTTTCAATCAAAATGTTCAAAAGATGTTACAAGTCATAAACATAGAAAATGTAAAGACCACAATATTATTTTCTTTTGAGAAGAAACAGAGTCTCCAAGAGGTGGTAAATATTAGGAGCAGTAAAGAGCACACGAGTGAATGACCATAAAAACCATTATTCTTTTTTTTTTAACAAAAAAATTAATAGGACTCTAACGATCAATAGTCAAGAACCAAAGAATATTCCAAAGCTCAAGAGAATGATTAGAAAACCTTTCCTTTTCAATTTCAAAATAATTATGAAAATCATAGTGCTTTAAGTTTTATCTTTTCAATTTAGAATGCACTCTCCTGCTGAATAGTAATCTGAGAAACCAGGCAAGCTTTAGGAGTGGTTGCCTGTTAGGTATCCAAACACAGAAACACACAAAGAACACAATGAACAAATATATTGCAATATCAACAAGGAAAATTACAATATAGATAGCCTTTCGAGAGGGCTAAATCTCTCCTACAACCAATCCTCTAAGGACTGACTTGCCAAAATATGACCTACCTTCTACAAATCCTACTCATTCTATTTATAACCAAGACTCTATAACTAATTACCCTTAATACCCTTACTATTTACTACTATCTCCAAGATACCCCTTACTCCTATTAGTACTCTCACATTGCCATACATCAAAAGATGGAACTTAGAGAAGATCTATAGGAATAGGACTAATCATGAAAAGAACTAAGTACTGAAATATAATTAAACCTACTTTGGTTGTGATCTCAAGGTGACGCCAGAGCTCTTCATCATGCTCCTTCAGAAGTTGAGACAACTTTGTGATTGTGGAGCGAATTCCCACAACACTATTGTCCAATTGCTGGCAGAAATGATCCCTAAATCCACTCAACAACTCAACAAAACAAAAGAACGTGTCTGCTTCAGCAGATGCCTGAAAATTGAACAGTAAAAGTCAATAAAGAAAAGCTAAGCAAAAAGTTTATGCGGTCAGAAGTAGATTTATTCATAATATAAACAGCACAAATTTCGCTTCTCATATCATCATAGTTGAAGCAAAATAATATATTTTTTTTCCTTCAGAAGGAACAGTAATTTGGGCTGGGAAAAGAACTTCAAGGTCACCAAATTGAATCTTCTTGATCTTTCAAAAAAAAAAATCTCATTTTACTTCTGATAACCAGACAACAACATTGTCATTAAGAAAAAGAATCCATTTAAATACAGAACGTTTCTCTCAAGGCTTTTTTCAGTGATACATGCAAAAGATGACCAGGGAGAGATACTGGTTCCTCCACAGAATATCATCCACTAAAGAAATTCACAATTGAAATGAACTTAAACGACTTTTTTTAAAATAAAAATTAACTTAAATAACTTAAATGATACATCTCATAGGATGCACGCATAAACTACCATAGCTAGAAAAGGTTTGTCTAATGGTTCAAAGTGCAAAATAAATGAACAATCCATTTAACTCTACCAAACTAGACTTTCATTTTAATGCCTTAACCAATTGAGCTATGCTCAGGATGGCTACCAAAGTTTCTAGTTATCAAAATGTGTCCTAATAGGCATTAGGCAAAAAGGCCAACTTATTTAGGAGCTTTTTTGCGACACCACAGAGCTAACATCACCTGTATCCAAATAACCATCAGGGGGAAAGGGGATGTAAAGAAAAATTACCGCATTATCCTCATCAGGATCACTTCTAAATACATAAAATAGAGGAGCTAAAATTTCATTCATCCCTTGAACATATCTGATTCCTGGATTCAACTTCGCAAATACAATTAAGATGTTTCTCAACGCATCCTGAAAGTACAAAGCACAATTAGCATAAGATAATCGTCCTAACCTCTATAAAGCTGATATTATCTATGTCAATTATTTATGCAATAATCAAAGACTAACCTGATTAGATTTTGCAAGTGATGAGTCCCCAGAGAAGAAGTGCATATCTGGATGAGTACGCTTCACATCTCGGTCAATCTGTTCTATAATCTCAGAGTCCTAACATGTAGGTGATAAATTAGACTAGAATGATGTTATAGCACATAAAACAGCGCAAACAGAAAAGATACATATGAAACACAAAAACAGGATATGACTGATCCACTTTTGAAGTAAATATAAAAAATCTAGTAAGGACACAATCTCAGCAAAATTAAATGTCAGCTTATTTTTCCATAACAAGAAGACATTTATTGATTTCCATCATGGTCAAGGTTCTGAAAAAGCAGGTTATTACGTGACTTAAGAGGGGGGAAATTTCAATGAATATCCTTAGGACTCAAGGACACAGTTGTACAACCTATAGAACATCCTTAGGACTCAAGTACACAGTTGTACAACCTATAGAATAGATCATGTTCAAGTAAGGTCTTTTCAAATGAATATCTATCTATCAGATTCTCAGAAAACAAATTATAAATTTTCAAGTGCTGCAAACTCTTTATCATCAAAACATGCTTTTCAAATTGAGTTTTCTGGCCTTGGCTTCCCTCTCCAATTCCATGTATGCTTGTAAGGGTCTAGTTGCACAAACGGTTGACCCATGCATAAGGTTGATTATTTCTCATTAAACAATCCCTAGAAGAGAACTCATGGAGGATGATCATATAACTGAAATATTCAAGTTCAACTAGAAAATCAAGAATTTATAGATGGCATGGTTATTCTAAAATCAGCAAACATCGTTCCATCCTCCTAAGAATTCATAGAGAATAAGAAAAAGTTTAATTCTAACATGAGCATAGCTCAACTAACATGTAGCATGTACTCTCAACTAAGAGGATCAAGGGTTCGAATCTCCCACCCCACATATTGTAAAAAAAATAATAATAAATAAAATGTCTAATTCTTTAGTTTAGGGTTGGAATAAACATAACTACTTTAGTCCAAAGTTCATCATACAGTTCAATGAAAATTTCATCGTATAGTTAAATGATTCTGATTAAAAAAAGGTTAAGGTTTACAGAATTATTTAGCTTAAGAGTTCAATACCGAGTGGCCCAGTAATTTTTATATAACTAATTTTGCTGCGGATACATTTATTATAACGGATTTCATAAGATTAGAGCAGGGGATAAAAAATTTATCCATGAGTTCAGTAATAAAGGATACCTGGAAGTACTGATTCCAGATGCTGGTTTTCCCAAGACTTAAAGGATGCTCCTCTTGACTTATTTCTGACCTTGAGAGTGGACCTTTGTTCGTTTCATCATGCTCATAACTTTTGGCCTTCTCAAACCTCCTTGAAATTTCTGACTGACTAGCCACGAGAACATTAAGAAAACCATGTTTGTACATACAAACAGGCAATACAAATTGCATCGTATCCTTTTTTACTTTGTTTACTATATGGGAACAAATTTGGAGAAGAATCATGCTGATATTGATTGGAATATGTATAAAACAACTGATATTGTGTGTATTAAAATTATTTCATAAAAGGTATAGTGAAATACTCATATATAGAATGAAAATACTTTCTAAATTGGTGACTACCCATAATAAAGTAAATAAATGGAGATGAGGTCCACAAAAACTTCATTATCTTAAAAAAGAAATCCAACTTTCGGCAAGAACAAATGACTATCTAGGAAAATGGGAATGAAGAAAAATGGTCGCAATTCTCTCATTTTAATTTCGAATTTGTATACAAAAATTTTCTGTTCTCAAAGCTAAGTTATCAGCCCCATAAGATATATTTTACCCCTTGCCGGGTGTACTATAAAATGGAAAGGACAATAGAGGAGCGACTAAGCCATAGACAATAAGATGAATCCTTCTACAAAATGTTAGAGACCAAAATGGAGGGTGAAAGTTCCACAATATGACTTACAGGATTCATCAAAAGCTCTTCTTTAAAATGCTTGTATTGAGACCTCTTTTTAGCTAACTCAGAAGGCCAGAGCCCACGATCTGGTGGCAGATAACCCAATAGGAGCTGTGATCAATCAAATGAACCGTTCACAATTTATTTTGGTCTCTTCACGACAAATCCAGCTAAATTTGCTTCAGCAGATAATTTTGACGCTCAATAAAAACTACAAAATACATACCTTCCAGACGGTTGAACGAATTCCTGCACCATCCGGTATGCCCTGAGACGCAATCTTACGCAATTCACGCAGATTTATGACCTTCTTCGACAACTGCCATCCAAAAGATATGAAACAATCAACAACTAAAAGAATGAGAAGAATATACAATACAAAACATGCAGAATATCAAACTAAAAAGCAAACCTCGACAAGAAGCTGTGCCTGGCGAGATACGTCCTCAGCAGAAGGGCCTAAGGAAGTGCCATTATCGTCGTTGCTGACATTGTTATTACCCCTGGAGTCTCTAGTATCAGACTTGGGAGACTCGGTTTTAACGGCGGTGCTCGCAGACGGAGGAGGAACAGGAACGGGAGGTTCGACGACAGGTTCCGGCGACGACGTGGTGGCGTCCGGCTCGGAAGTGTAGCGTTGGAGGCGATCGTCGTCAACGGAGGGAGTGGAGGACCAGAGAGAGCTATTGAGCCAATCCGGCACGCGTTTCTTCACCATTTTCTCTGTTGCGAACGAATTCAGAACAAAATTACTGCAACAATTTGAGATGAATTTGAGCGATTGAGATTGTCTTCAACCTCTCGCTTCGATTGCTAGGGTTCCGAGCTCAGTTTCCTCCATTTTTTCCTTTTCCGACTTAATTATTCGTTAAACATTTTTTTCCTTGAGTTTGCCGTTGCCTCTCTGAAAAGGGGACTCTGTGGACGAAAGTTGGAGAAGGTTGGAAAAACTTGGGTCACCAAGGCCTACAGGGAGTTTCGTGACCGACAAATAGTAAGATGCCACGTCATGATGGCATCGTGACAGGTTTCGTTGATGCATTTACTGAACTAGAGATTTCAATTACGTTCCATAAAAATCAAACTATAGATTTTATTTGTTTCACCCATTTTTAAAAATTTTGAAAACATTTTATATACTTTTAGAAAACCATTTTAATTTCAATTTTTTTTTAAATATTATGGCTCAAATGAGCAAATAAAACATCTGTATGCTATATCTTCTAATTTAAATACTTTTAATAAACATGTTTTTAGTTCTTACTTATTTTCAAAAGTATTTTTAATAACAATTTTATTTGGTTGCATTGCATTTTAAAGTGAGTCTATTAATTATAATTTTTTTTTATCTTATCATGTATTTTGAAGATTTTTTGTCACACTTTAGAGTCATTTTTTTATTACCATCTTGTAAGTGACTGAACCCTTCTTCAAAAATAGTTTCTAAATTAATTAGATTTTTAAAATATTTTTATTTATCAATATATATAAAAAAATACTTTTAGTTATCTAAAATCACGTGATAAATTATGCAATACAAACTTTCTATTAGTAATTTTTTCAAAAGTGTTTATAGAAAAATTGATTTAATTTAAACAACATTTTTTTCAAGTGTTATTCCAAACACATAAGATTTATGCTTATCACCTTTAAATGACATTACTAATATCTTCAACTTAATCAATTGAATTATGATGTCACTAGCTTCATTTTCAAACTTTGAGGTTTAATAAAATTACTGCACGTAAGAAGAAAAAAAAAACAAGAGAAAGAAAAGAATAACTCCAATTTATATACCATATTAATTGTGAAATCATTTCATATTATCTAAAATTTATTAAATAAAATGTTATGTCAGCGTTTTTTCCATAAGCATAATTCAAAATCTAAGAGATATAATTGAAATATTTTGAAATTTTAAAATTAAATAGATAAAACGCTCATAGATTAATTTTGTTGCCTAACTTTGTTTTTTTGTTTTTTTAGTACAATAGGGGTTGGAGGGATTTGAACCACATACCTCATGGTCGTTAAAACATTCGATATGTCAGTTGAAGTATGCTCTTTGGCATTTTGCTGCCTAATCTAACCTTTAATAATTTATTTTTAGTAATAATTAATTCACTCCCATTGGAGATTTTTTTTTTTCTATTTTCATAAAATTTACTTTCTAAATGGCTACATATTAAAATGTTTATTTTAATGATTAAATAGATAAATTCAAAACTTTTAGTCCATGTGAGTCCAATTATTACATTTCTCTAAAGCAAAAGTTAGGGGGTACTTTGAAAGTGGAGGGGAAGGTTAATAATAATTTGAATCTCTTGTGGATTGTGATATAGACAAGACTTGTACAATCATGTTTGATTCATGTCTCTTTTTTTTTCATTGTTAATTTATTGATACATTATAAAAGATTGGGAAAAATCATTGATATAAAAATCTTTATTTAGCTGGATAATAGTTTGAAAGCAGAAAAAGTGAAAGAGAAAAATCTAAAAGGAAGAGAAACTTCCAAGAAAAATTTAGGAGGAAAAGAAACTTCCAAAGAGAATGGACTTGAACCAAGGACTATTTTCCTGTTGTTTTCACTATTCAAAGTTTGGTTGTTTTCTCGATTCTACTCTATGTTTTCGATTAAGCTAATATACTCTAGCATATTTGTTTTTTAAAAATATTTTTGGATTATGAGATCCAAAATAATGAATATTCTAAAAACAACGTTCTTATGTTTTTAGTATGTCCAGATTTTGAATTTTAAATTTTAAAATGCATAATAACATTTAAAAAGGTAGAAACTTTAAGAAATATAGTATTTTATGTTTTAAGATCATTTCATTTTTGTTAAATTAAAATATGTATAATATAATATATTATAAAATAATAGTTATACAAAATTTATATTTTATGTTCATAAATTAATTAATAATAGTTGAGATTTAAACCTAATATTTAGTTGGTAACTAATTATTTTAGGGTTTATAAATATATTATCAAACATAGAACATTAAATATACTATGAGTCTATTATCCACCTAGCTTGTGAGATCGTCATAGACTCATAGTATAAAATAATGAGGTCAATCAAAATGCAAATTCAAATAATTCACTAAAATGATATAGGTATTATCTTAGTCGAAGAAAATTTGACTTCTCTTTAAATAAAATTATGTTAAGATACTATTTTAGTCGATGTACTTTGAATGTCATTTCATTTTAGTGTATGTGCATTTAAATGTCCATTTGTAGTCTTATACTTTCAATAAAGCTTAAAATTGGTCTCTATTGTTAGTTTATTGTTAACTTTTCTAGAAAAAAAGAACTAGTCTTTATTATCATTCTTTCTATAAATTTTAGAAATATGTTCACATTGTGTCTTTTCTTGTATGAAAATTATTATTATTATTATTTAACCAATTTCAATGAAAATTAACTTCAAACTAATGATAGAGACTAATTTTAAAATTTATTGAAAGTACAATGACTAAAATTGGACATTTGAAAGTACAGAGACTAAAATGGAATAAAATCCAAAGTACATGGACCAAAATGATATTTTAACCTAAAATCAACTTTTGAACCCTCTCAACGTGTATAAAATCATATACTTAAAAAGAAATTATAAATAATAGGTGCTTTATATACCTTTCTAAGTTTCTAACAAACTTTTGATCACTATCTTTGTATGTGCTACTTTTGGAAGAGCACATAGAAAGATTATTGCTAGCTAGTTCAGGAGTGTTCACACGAGATTTCAACAAAAAAATAAGACACATGTAAATGAATTTAATTTGTATTAATTTGAATGTGATGGAGTACAATCTCTAATTTCCTATGATTTTTTCTCTCTCATGTAGGGCTTCGCAGCTTGTTCTTGAATGTAGACTTGTCTCAAGGGCTTTGCAGCTTGTTCTCGAGGTTGAAGCTTCAATCAATCTTTAGGGTTACTTTAGGGAGTGTTCAGCACCTAGAGACCTCAAGTATTCTCTTTGAATTCTTGGAGAGTTTAATTTATGAACCCCAAATGAAAGAGAGCTCAATTATTTATAGAGCTTTTCCATGTGTGGGTTTGGGCTTTTAATGACTTTTGGGCCCAACCACCTTGACTTGGGTTTTGTTGGCTTTGAGCCCAACTATTTGGATTTAGGTTTTGTTTAACTTTGATCCAAATTCCATATGACCTAATTTGAAGACACATGGCCTTTTAATGAAGATATGTGACCTTTTAAATCTAGAATTTTCCAATTTTTGTCTTCAAATTAAATTTGGGACACATGTCAATTTATAATTATCCCAAATTTAAGTATTTGTAGTTTCATCATTAATATAGAATAATAACGTGGCAATTAGAGATTGGCCGAAATTTCTTAGTCAACAAGGGGAAAGACAATCTTGCCATGAGAAATGAACCTCCCACAAAGTTAGACATTCACCATCTGGTATGCTAACATGCTCAATAGTCAAGGCCAATGCAATAGAGCAAGTTAGCAACAACTCAAGAGAGAATTCTCTGCCGATTGGGACAAGAGACTAAAGATTAAGGGCTCGTTTGATAACGTTCATGTTTTCTATTTCTTGTTCCTGTTTCTCATTTATCAAGAAACATACATGTTTGATAAACCATCATGTTTCTTGTTTCTAATTTTTTTAGAAATGTTTCTAAAAAAATGCAGATTTTGAGAAACTTCAAAAAGTAATTTCTCAAATTATGTTTCTGTTTTTTTTTTCAGGTTTCATGCATGTATTCTTATTTCTCTTTTTACCCATCTCTCCTCTCTCTCTTCTTTCTCTGTCTTCCATTCTATTTTTTTTCTTTTAATACTTTTTAATCTTTTTGTTTTTTTTCTTCTTTTTTAGTTCATTTTTTGATTTATTTCTTCCTATTCATTCTCTCTCTTTCATCATAATATTTTTTCTTTTAATAGTTCATTATCTTTTTTTTTTCTTTTTTTCTTTTTACTTCTCTCTTTTTGTCTATGTTTTTATTTTCTCTCTTATTTTCTTATTTTCTTTTACTTTACATTAACGAGCTTATAGTTATTATTTTCTATTTAATTCTCTATTATTTTTTCTTTTGGTACCATTTTATTTTTTTATTAAATAAATAAACTAATAATGTATTTCATGTTTACCATTAAATGTAAAAAAAAATATACATTCTCTCTCTTTTTCTGATTTTACTTGCGTGTATTATTGACTAATGCATTTTTAAAGAAAAAATAAAAATAAAGTTTATTATTAAATTAAAGAAATGTGGGTATGTTCGATTGTCTGACCTTAGACAATTTACAAATTCGTCTAATTGAACTAACTCTTGTAAGTCAAAATCGTTCAAGGTGAATTGATTGAAGTGAGAAATAACATTGCAAATCAAATTTGAACATCATTTGAAGGATAAAAATTATTATTATTATTATTATTATTAATTAGGTGTTAGGCCTTAATAAAATACTATAACCTCTTTATAATTGTTTTATATTTATTTTAATGCATGTTATATATTTTATTATAGTATATGCACTAAATTTTCTTTTTACCAAAAAACAAGAAACAAGAAACAAGAAACAGAAATAGTTATCAAACATGTTTCTGTTTTTAGTCTTTAAAAAATAGAAACAAGAAACGAGAAATAGAAACAGGAAGCAAGAAACGAGAAACGAGAACGTTATCAAACGGGGCCCAAAATATCAATTTCAATTTCACTATTGAGATTTTAATTTTATGGACATATCGACGGATATTTCTAAAAGTCAAAAAATATAAAAATTATTTAAATTAATAATTAAGTTATTTTTACTTTCAAACTAAGTTATAGCTCTTATTATTAGTATTTATATTCCTATTGGAATTAATAGATAATATTTTTTTTATATGTTTTATGAGTATTTATAAAAGATATCGATTAATTTTTAATATCGATGTCGAACCTTTCAATTTATGGATATATCGATATAAATGGATATTTTTATCCTTACAAGAGACGACCATCTTAAGGCATATCATGACTTAAGAGCAACAACCCAAGAGTGATTCTCTCCAAGTCACATCTGCGAGGCGGAGGAATACAATTGATTTCTTCCAATTTCAGCAATTTTATCCCAAATTCTCCTTTTCTTTTGGAAAAAGGGAAATTTTAAATTGTGTTTGGTATCATGGGGCATGGTATGCCATTAAAAAAGTGTTTTTAAGTAAAACATGTATTATATAAGTAGCTTTGAAAGAAAACTAGTTAATTACTTTATCTAAAAAGTACTTTAAGTGCTTAATTGTTGTCTAGTTTTAATATTTTCAAACTACTTGTAATCGTTGAAATTTATAAAAGGCGTTTTCAAATGGTAGAAAGAAACACTATTTAAGTTCCAAAAAAAAAAAAAAAAACTATTTTGTCATCTCTAAATAAAACTTTAACCAAGTACTACAATGTTTTTTAAAGAGCACTTTTACTCGAAAAAAATTCTAGTACTATCATAGTATGAAAAAAATTTCATACCACTCCCATTATATAGGGTCCACCAAAAATTATGTGGAGTTCATTAACATTAAAAAACCATTTATAAACTCAAAAATATAGTGTGAATAATGAGAGTATGGTACTCTATAGTACTAAAAAAATTTCCTAGGTCTTAGATAATTCATCATTTTGATCACTGTAATTAGTGTAATTGATGTTTATTTTGTAGTCTTTTGTTTTGTAATATTAAGAATTTAGAATTTTTGTTTAAACAATGTTAATTTACGGGTTTAGATTTAATTCAAAGTTGTTACATTTTGTTGATGTTAAATTCGGGCTCTCTCATTCTTAAGACGCTGCTTCTTTTTAGGCTTTGATTTAATTAGTTAGAAAATAAAAAATGTAAGTAGGAGCATTTTCGTCTAGATGTAATTATAAATTAAAAAAAACAAAAATGGTTTAGCGATTTTTACAAGTACTAATAGGTTTAGTTATTTATGTTTAGCCATTTGTCTTGCTGCCTACGACATTCTTCACCGTCTCTATCTCTGTTATGCACAGAACCTGAATCGCCCAGATCGAATACACGAGTTCGGCCCTAAAATTTCCAAATTGAATCAATCAACAAACCCTAACCAAAAAAGTGGAAAAACTGAATTGAAATTCGAAATTCGAAGTCGATTTCCCTCGATTACCGTATCGATTCCGCCACAGCTCCAAATGCGGGAAGAGATTCGCAATCCAACTTTGCGTAATCGAATCGCCTTCTTTATTCTTTGCCTGTGAGGTTAGGGCTCTGATGTTCTTGATCTCAGAATCGATTCAAATGACTTCATCTAATTTCTGCGCCTAAAAAAAAACCCTAATCTCCCTTTCTTCTTGCGGATTGGTTGAATTTGAATTTACTCGTTGTAATTCGTTGAAGACATGTATAGGAATCGAGGAGGTGTGATTGGTGGTTTGTCGAAATCAGAGATCGTAAGTGGTACCTTGGATCGGAAGCGCAAAGCAACTGGAGAAGACTTCTTTGTCTACTTCTAGAGTTCTTCATAATAAGAAGAAGGAGAGGCTCTCTATACCCTCGACTTCCACTGTAAATCGCAGCTTGGTTATCGTTTTACATCTCTATCTAAGAACAAATGCTTCGATGGTTAGTGTTGTTTTCTTTTTTTCTCGTAAGTTTTGAATATTTTATTATGGAAAAAATCATTTGGCTGGAAAAAATCATTTGGCAGGTTGTAGTGATTTTAACTCTAAACATTCAATTTCATCAAACCTCAACCAATGCCACATGTTGCTCTATGATAGGTAATTAATTGTTATTTTTAAAAAAGATAAAATTATTGAAGAAAATTAAAGTAACTTGTTGAGGAATTTTTCAATTTAAGGATAGAATTTTTTTTTTCACATCTTATCTTCTCGGACTCTGCTGCATTTGTCATTTCATTAATCGAGCATTTTTCAATTTTAGAGCAAGATTCTACTCAGTCCATCAACTTTTGGTAGAAACAAAGCTTATTGGATGATTTATAAAAATAGAGTTGTTTCAAAACTAATTACAAAAAAGAGTTCAAATCCAAACTATTTGCAAAAAACAGGTAGTTTTTTTTTGTTCTTATTAGAATGCGTCTCTTGAAAAGACGCATTCCTTGTTGTGAACAATAGCAGTCAACACAAATTTTGACCAACTTTGACAGCCAACTTTGACCAGACGGTTTCGTTCATAATTTCAAATGGAAAGATTTTTTTCCACTAAAATAATACCATCAAATCATTTCAATTAATATTTAACTACCCACATTTCAAAAAAATGTGGCACGACCAACTTTGTGCTACATTTTTTTTTTAAATCTTTAATCGAGATGAATAAATCTTAGTCTTTTTAATCTTTAAACCAATTGATCTCTTCTACTATCTTATAGATCATAACAATATTGGTAAAATTATCCTAATATTTTTTCCATATTGTATATTTTGTTTTAATAGTGAATGTGTTTATTAAAATAATAATAATAAACTTGATTGCTGAATGATTGTGTGATGATGAATAATTTATTAAATATTTATTTTAAAGAAAAAATATTTGTTGACATGTCGACATTTCCATCTATATTTTCACATGTCCATGGGTTCGACATCGACATAAGGTAGAAATCCACATTTCCACTATACCATACAAAATTGATGGAATATTAAAAAAAAAGTAAGAAAATGTAACTTAATGTGAATATAATAATGTAACAAGTATTTGAACTCATTTAAAAAGTGTAAAATGTTCATTTATTAATTTAAATATTTTTTTTGAATTTTTTGTTTTTAAAATTTTTCCAGAAATATCCATCGACATCGACATTTTATCAATATTTTCATCGATATTTTCATAAAATTGAGACTTCGACATTTCCGTCGACATCGACATTTAAAATCTTGGGGTAGTTAAATATTAATTGAAAGGATTTGATGGTATTATTTTAGTGGAAAAAAATCTTTATGTTTGAAATTATGAACGAAATCGTCTGGTCAAAGTTAGTCAAAGTTGGTCAAAATTGGTGTTGACTGCTATTGTTCACAACAAGGAATGCGTCTCTTCAAGAGACGCATTCTAATAAGGACAAAAAAACTACATGTTTTTTGCAAATAGTTTGAGTTTGAACTCTTTTTTTGTAATAAGTTATGAAAAGACCCAAATTTCTCCAATTCGTCCAAGCTTATTTGTACTAGATTTTCCCTCAATGGATTGGTTTATTGTTCTTTTTATTTCTCGTCGGCCTCAAGCTCGATTTGTCCTCCATCTACCATAGGTGCAAGGCTTTTAGAATTGACCTCACTAGAATCTTTGTCCCCATCGGTGTTGCCTTCATCCTCCATAAGACCGTCGACGAGGCTAGCAAGGTCGGCTACGACCAGTTCATTGTATTCATGGGTGTCATTCTGCTCTGTCCATCACTGGCTTCCTTGTCCTCGCCCGCATTTTAGCTGAGCTCAAACTCCTCACTACTGAAGTCAGTGAAACCGCCATGGCAGCTGCCGCCTTCAATGATGTTGTCGTCTAGATCTTCCTCACACAATATTTCATTTGTTTTCGTGTGGGTCCTACTTTCGAGAGTCGGGTTAGTAGTTTTTATGATGGCGGTGATTTGATTTGGAATGATTTAGTTATTTTATTATTATTTTTTTTAAATAACAAACAAGTACCACGTGACTTTGGAAATAGTGAGAAATATTTCTAACGGTGATTGAAATGAAAACTTAACTAAAGGTGCAAATTGATACACTTATTCAAAATTTAATACAACCTACCAAGTTTAAGGTTTAAATTGATAAAATTGAAAGTTTATGGTTAAAAACTTAAAATTGATACAACTTGCTAAGTTTGAAGTTTAAATGGATGAAATTAAAAGTTTATGGTTAAAATTAATATCCTAAGTCTAGGGTCAAAATAGATTTTTTCCCTCTTATTATTTTGAGTTTTTTTTTAGTTCGTGTTATTCTGGTTTATGCAATTTTGGAAAGAATGTGATAGTAAACTCTCTTAATTGACTAATTTATTTATCTCTATCTCTCTCTCTGTCTAAAACTATTATAATGCTGTCACTTCTCTGATTATTTGGGATTTTTTTTGGGGGAGTTTTTGTTTTTCTTTGATACCCATCTCTGTAAATCAGAGAAAGTGAAGAACAAAGGATTTCTCAGAGAGATTGAAGGAGAAGGGAGGAAGTAAGAGGACAGAGATGGAGACTGAAGGTGACAGGTAATAGTTGTTTTGGATTTTTGAGGAACAGGGGAAGAAGATTATGCAACTTTGGGAATTGGGTTTATTGTAATTTTGTGCTATTTGATTGTGGTGAAAGTAGAAGTAGGTAGCTATGTAAAATAGACAAATCAAAGTGTGTGAGAGAGATGGGAACTTGTAGAGAAATTGAGAGAAAACAAGCTTAATTTTCAAAAACCAAAAATAAAAAATCAAATGGTTATCAAACGGGGCCTACAAGTTCCTGATTATGCCGATTTAGCAATGGAATATGAGGCAGAGAAGAAGCGAGCGGCGGAATTCATTCATCGGAGCTTAACGACGGTGTTTATAGGAACTACATTTTTTAGATTTTTTGAGTTACTCTGTCTGATTTATGTTCTCCACATTTCTTTTTTTTTTTTTGGAAAGTAAATCGTTGATGAATTCATTCATCGGAGCTTAACGACGGTGGAGAAACTCTTTTGTAAAAGAATCGAATTCAAGAAGAAATTGAAAAAATAATTTTGAATTTTTGTTCAGAATAATTTTGGTTTGTTTTTTTGGCTTTTTGAATTTTGATTACTGCGCATTATAGTATGAAAATATATTGGTTAAAATACTATTTTGGTTAATGTATTTTGAATTTTGTTCTATTTTAATCTCAGTGCTTTCAAATGTCTAATTTTAATCATTATAGCTTAAAATCAATCTATGATAAGTTTGAAGTTAATTTTTATAAAAATTGATTAAATAATAATAATAATTTTAATATAAGAAAATACACAATGTAGACATACTTCTAAAATTTATAGAGGTAAAGTTAATATAAACTAATTTTTTTAAAGAAAAATTAACAATAAATTAATAGTATGGACCAATTTTAAGCTTTATTGAAAGTACACATGAACTAAAATGGTATTTTAAGCAAATATATTCTTAAAACTTGGAAATTTTATTTGGCATATGAATTATAAAGTATAAACCTTTTTTTTTTGAAATGTTCTTATTGTTAAATTATTAATACATATTTGCATATCGTAAAATATATTTTTATGTGTTTTTTTAATTTATGAATAGATTGTCAAAGTGAGCCTAGCTCATTAGTAATTGACATGTACCATTGATCAAAAAGTCGTAGGTTCGAATCCTCACATCTCAAAATATTGTTGAACTCAAAAAAAGAATAGGTTAATTGCAAATATTAACGTAATATACACCTTTATAATATACAAAAAGACACCTACAATTGTAAATGGGAGAGTTGAATTTAAAAAAAAAAAAAAAACACATTAGTTAAATAAATGTTTATTAAATAATATTTCAATCTTAATGTTTCGTGGAAAATGATTATTTTTTCAATATTTGGATGAAATGTTGGTAATATTTCATTTCCTAGAATATATACAATATACATGAAAATTGGTATTCTCGTTAAAAAAAAACATGAAAATTGGTTTAAGAAAATGCCATTTTTTTTTTCTTTTGAGTTGAATAGGTCATGGAGGTGAGGATTTGAACTCTTATCTCTTGGTCAAGGACCGCTACTTCATGTTAGCAAAAAACCTATGATAATAGAAGAGAGAGATGATGGTAAATCGTGGAGGTGAGGATTTGAACTCTTACCTCTTGGTCAAAGACCTCGACTTCATGTTGGCAAAAAACATATGACAATAGAAGAGAGATGATGGTAAATCAAGAGAATAGAAGAGAGAGATGATGGTGAATTGAGAGACGGAGGATTTTTTTTATGTACAATAATTATAGAGGTAGAGATTTGAATCTTGAACTAAAGAGAAGTATATAATGTCTTAATTGTTGAGTCAATCCATTGATAGAAATCTAGATAAAAAATAATAATAATAAGATGCAAAAAAGAAGAAAATCAAAATTTCTGCTAAATTTAGATTTTTTTTTAAAAACAAAAACTCCATTCTTAATGGACCAAATTCATATTATAAACACTTTTTGATAAAATGGTTTTCAATAAAAAAAAATTTAGTGTGTTTGATTAATTTTCTTAAAAGTAATTCTAATCACAAGTTTGTTTTATTGTACAATATCTAAAAGTGATTCTACAAATTTCAAACTATTACAATGTGATTTTAAAGTGGTTCTTAGTCAATCACTTTAATGCTTAAATCCACTTTTCGAAAAAATAACCTTTTAAGTAATTCTTAAAAAAAAGTTTTTTTAGCCAATCTAATTCTTTAACAGGGCATTTGACCCACCGTTTTGGAATCAGAACCCTTGAATTCGAAACCCTAGGGAGTTTGAAAGTTTGGAAATCATAAAACAGTATTTAGGATACAGTGTTTGAAAGCCTAGGAATCAGAAAGTTGTGTTTGGAGTGCGGTGTTCTGAACTCGAGATTATGCAGTTTTTGTTTTTGTTTTTTTCCTTTCCACATTTTCTAGTGGATCTTTTGTTAGTTGTAGGACCTTTGTTAAGTTGGGTCATTTTTTTAAGGATTTTTGAATGGACCTTTCAATTAGTATAAGAATGAGAAAAGGGAAATTGATTTGATTTGAGTCATTCGTTGCTTGTGGCTTCGAGCATTGTACAATACAGTCTTTTACCTTTCATTATGATTCATTGATTCTTTTCGGATTTGGGAATCAAAGCGATAATTCTTCTAAATCAATATGATGGTTTTGCTATAATTTGTGAGATAGCAAAATTATAGCAATGGAATTAGAATTGGGTTTTTGCTCATCATTTGAGTTTGATTTAGAAAGCATTAGGACCTCAGAAACAAATCTCTGCTTCATCTTAGGAGATTACAGCTTCCTCAAGCGAATTGGAGGTTTCGAGCCAGATTCTTCCAAATTCATATGTATTTCCAATATTATGTATGTTTTTTTGATAATTTTTTGTATTACTCACAACAAATCTCTTTATTAATATATTCATCTCAATTTACTCTCATCATCTTCGATTGACTTTCTTATCTTTGATCTGGTGTTTGCTTTTACTTTATGTTTATGTATTATAAGTTTCTATGAATTCATTTAGAACTTTGTAGGGTAAAATTTCATATTTAAATAATTTGGTATTTACGAAATTTAAAAGTATGTATCAAATTATCATTTAATTAGATAGAATTTTAATTGTTATGTTTTTTTTAAAACTTTTTGTTGGCATTTTTGTTTTAAGGTATTTGGGAGAATTTGATTTGTTTTGATTTGAATTTTAGGTTGGATATAATGTATTTTGATTAGATATTTTGCTAGCGGCATTTTTTAAAATCTTTTAAGGTAAATGTTTTGTGATTTTCAACTTATATAGATTTTTAATTATTATGTTTGTGGAGAATTTTTTTTGTTTTGATTTGAATTTTATATTAGATATAATGTATTTCGGTTGGATATTTTGTTATGAGCATTTTTTTAATCTTTTGAGGTAAATGTGATGTGATTTTCAAATTAGATTGATTTTTAATTATTATGTAATTTTGATTTTTTGATGACCAACGATTTCTTGATTTAAGGATTTGTGCACAATCATTTGTTTTGATTTGAATTTTAGATTGAATGTAATTATAGGATAATTTTTGTATCTAGGATACAAATTTTGTTAAGGGGTATTTGTGTCATTTAAAAATTAAAAAAAAAACGTTTGGCCATTTTTTCAAAAAAAAAAATTTCTATGGCCTTTTTTCAAAACACACATTTAAATATGGCCATTTTTTTTCCGTTACTCCATGAGAAAATGAAGAAAAATTGCATGTTAGAAGGGAAAATCATCGGCTTGCACTGTTCAAAACCACCAGGTTGTATTATGAAAGGAATAATTGAATTAAACCCACAGTGGAAGTGTTAGAATCGATTTTGATTTTATTTTAGAATTAAACGAAAAATAATTTTAGGCTAAGTAAAACATACCTTTGAGCCTTTATGCAAAGTATTTAGGGAGGAAGCCAACTGACTCATCCGCACTTCCAGACTTTTAATTGCATTTCCCTGTCTAGAAATAATGCCTTCAATTTTCTGCTCCAGTTGATTCGTCCTCTTATTTGATTCAATAATGAAGTTTCCAATCAAATCCTCCAAAGAAGATTTCTTCGCAGCTTGCTGTGAGCTGGAGGGTAAACCTGAAGAAGGCTGCTAAACATTTATATTATTAGCATACGAGAAATTTTCATGATACCTCAAACCTGGATGGTATGAGTAGGAACTGCATTGTGCATGTGATTGCCCCCTTGGTTGTAACCTTTGTTGTTCACATAATTTGCATGTTTCATGTTTGAATCTCCCCCAAACTGTGGTTGTTGAGATGCTGCCAATGATGCAATAGAAGTACTGCTCCCTAAACCTGTCAAATGAGATAAGACATTAGTTAGAGAAGTCATTTGTGCTTTCAAAACATTTACCTAATTGATTTAATAAATGCATGCCACTGGCTTTACCATTGATCGTTCTATAGGCCATTGATAGCTTGTGGCAGCCATCTCCTCCAGCAAAGTCTTGGCTTCAGCTACTGTTTTGGATAAAATTGTTCCTCCAATTGCTTCATCCAGTATTGTCTTAGTGTTTCCGTTCAACCCATTGTAAAACACTAGATTTGTAGCCAATCATGGTACCCATGTTGTGGGCACTTCCTCAGGAGATCTTTATACCTCTCCCAAACTTCAAACATCTGCTCTCATTCTAGTTGCCTAAATGTTCCAATTTCAGTTCTGAGTCTGGTAGTTTTAGTAGGTGGGAAGAATTTTGATAGGAATGTGATAAGCCTTAGAATAAAGGCTTATTTAACTCCCAATTGCTTAAAATATTCTTGTTTTGACTTAAGACCATTTGAAAATAGTTGAAAGATTGCTTCAAGTTAAGAAAGAAATAAGTATGACGGTATTTGGGATAGAGTTCTAAATAAATTAATCTTGTTTGCAGGAAATGTGGAAATTGCAAAATCGTGATTCTGCAATCTGGAGCAGTAGAAAAGTTCAAAAAAGGACAAAAAAAATATGCATTTAACCCATTCCAAAAATCTTCAATTACAGCATGATTTGGGGGATTTTGAGCACGAAATTTGGGCATTCTTCAACCCTAATGAAGGCCTATAAAGGGGGAAGAAGAGGAGGAGCTAGTGGATCGAATTGGGAGACGTTTTTGGAGTTGTTTTTATGGGTTTTTCTAGTTTTTCATCTCTGTTTTTGCAGTTTTTTTTTCACCTCTGTTTTACTGAAAGTGCTACAAGTTATTTTCTATTTGTCCTTCAATTTATTCAATCCAATTCAAGTGAAAAAGAGCTAGTTTTGGAGGCGTTTTTGGGAGCTTATTTCGTGGATTTTTTCCTATGTTTTTCTGCAGTTGTTCTTCCTCTATTTTTTTTTTCTTTTCTATTTTACCGTAAGGCTACTGCTATATTTGGGTTTGATTTCCTTATGTTTTTTTTAGTCCGATTCAAGTGAGAGCTTGGATTGTTAAGACTAATCGTTTCTTAGAAATAGTGAAAAGATGAGGTCGATTGGAATGGAGAAAGGATTTGAAGTAGCGTAAATAATTTATGTTTCAATTTAATTTTGTTCTTGCAAGGTTTTGATTCTGTTATTTGGGAAAGGTTTAATTTGATAGTGTATTGAATCATTTCTACTTAATTTAATTTTACTTTCTTGCAACGTTTAATTCCTATTCCACACAGTTTATGTTCAGTTGGAAGTTGGATTTTGAGTGCCCTCTGTTTCTGCTTAGTTTAAGAATTTTCTTTTGTTGGGAAGCCTTAACTGGTCACTGTCTAGAATTGTGTTGATTATTTTTGCCCAAGTATTTTGATATGCAATGCTATTTAGGATAGAATTTTGCATCAACTCATTTAGTTTTAGTTATCATTAGCAATTTACTCAATTTTCTAAAATGAACTTTTCTTCAAAAATTAGTTGTAAGATTTTTACTTTCAATTTGAGCTAAACTTCTTAGGGGGTTCAAGGATGTGAATTTCCTAAGAAGTAATTGTAGCCTAAATTTCAATAAAAACCAAGCCTACACCTCAATTGTTTGCTTGTGTTGAACAAATTTTCGTTGAGATCCTAGATTGATCAACTATGGTAGCAACTCAAGCTTAGATCTAATACCGACGAGGTTAGTGATAAGCGGATTTCACACAAGTGATGGAGAAAAGAGCTTAGACATAAGCCAATCCTTACCCTAGACATAGGGATTAAGGACTCCTAAACCCATAAAATTGTTGAGCCGGATTATCTAAGATAGAGGGACTATAGACATATAAGTCACTCACTTAGCCTCCTAAAAACCTAATTTCAATGTGAATAGGAGTAGCAATTTTGGTTTACAATTGAGTGTAGAATAGGTTGGAATTGTAATTTTGATTTGCAATTACAACTTAAGGCAGTGACATTCTTGAGCCTCATCCTTTATCCAAATTCCTTTTGCAATTTCATTCACTAAGTCTATCTAATTTACTCTCAATTATTGCCAATTCTAGATTCTGCAATTCAAATATGCAATTTTTCTTATTTCGATTATTGTCATTTCTAGATTCTGTAATTTTTCTTTTTACCAACACACCAACCCAACCTTATTTTTGCAATTTTAGTTTTCAAATTGCAATTTTCCTTAAACTTTTCTTTACAATATTTTTGTTACTTCATTCCCTTGGGATTCGATACTTGGTACTCACATACCATTTTATATTACTTCGATAGCGTACGCTTGCGTGTGCACCAATCGGAATGCTTGGGCAAGCTCCTCCCAGGTGGAGATGCTATGTGGCTCCAGGCTTTCCAGCCAATCTCTAACTTTATCCTATAAAGTGAAAGGAAACAAATGTAAGCGAATAGCATCACAAGAAACACCATTGATTTTAACAGTTCCACAAATAGAAAGAAAAGATTTCAAATGAGAGTTGGGGTCTTCTGTAGGATGTCCTCTAAAGGGGCTATCTCTGGCCATCTAAATGAGACCAGTTTTCAACTCAAAGTTGTTTGCTGCTATAAATGCATGGACTATCTATGAGCTCTCTGTGGGGAACACATGTTTAAAGTTTTCCCTGATCACTTTCTGCTCATCGATCTGCTCTTCTGCCATTGGTATGTCTAGCTTTTTTTCTCTGAGCTCGACGGTTTTGAATACAAGTACACTCAATCTCAAGATTAAAGGGCACCAGAATATCACGAATTTTGGGCATGCACTACAGAGGCCTAAACAAAAGAAAAACAAAAGACACAAGTAAAGAGCAAAACTAAACAAACTCAAGAAAAACAAAGAAACATACATAAAGTACAAGAAACAAGGAAACAAATTATTTTACATGTAGTACATTAAACTTAACAAAAAAATACAACAATAAGGAAAAACACGAAAAAAATAATGTACATAATATACACTAAAGTACATAATCTACCAATATATATATATATACACACACACACACACAAGGATATACAACACAAGAAATATACATGTTATACAACAAAAACTAAAAATACACGAATACAAAAAAAAAATACATAATTTACACAAAAAGAAGAAAAACTAAAAAAAACTAAAAGAAAAAGAACAAGAAAAAGAAAAAAATACAACAAGAAAAGAACTAAACAACTACACAACTATACATATATACAAAGAAAAACAAAAGAAGAAAATTTATACAAAATTACACTATTTACACTCTAAATTAAGATCAAACACTTTCACCACGATATTAATTAAACTAAAATATGCCAATCCCCGACAACGGGCCAATTTGATAAAGGTAGCTTGTCGAAGGCTCCTATCAGATAAACTTATAAAACCGAACCTCTAAAATTTTGCAATAATAGTGGCCAGGGTCATCCACAGGGATTGGAGTTCTTGGATTAATTAAGTATCATAGTTAATTATGTCCAATTTTATTTAGAGATACAAAACTTTGGAATTAAGAGGAAAATAAAATCTAAACTAATATTTACATGCTTTGGAGTCCAATTTTGAGAAACATGAATGGTTTAATGATTAAGCCCTACTTGAATTAATTAATGAATTGATTTTATATTAACAATCTTAAGCCAAGAATTTCTAAGGTCATCAATTGACTCTCTCAAGCCGAATTGAATTCATGCAAAAGAATAAATCACACTCTCAATCTATTTCAATTCCTAAACATGGCATTAAGTCATTCTTTTACGGCTTCTAGAATTAACCTACTCACTCTCATGCAATAGATTAACCTAGTCATACATCTAATTTTCTTTAACTACATTTGCTCTCTCGAGCTAAATCTAGTTTAACAAGCAAACCCATGGCCAAAGGTTAAGACAATAAAAACACGATGCATAAAAGACGTCAATATATCAAATAAACTAGAAATCAAACAAGCTTTCAATTAATACAACCAAACTATTGTCTAAAACATAGATAAACAGTACATAAACAGTCTACAAAAATCCCAAATTCAAAAGATAAAGCAAAAGGAAAAAGAGAAAAAACTGAGGGACGCATGCCAACACTTGCTCTTGTCGTGATGTCCCGCGATCTCGAGCTTTGAGTCTCGTCCTTAGCTCTCCAAAGGTCTCCTCTAGGTCCCAAGACAAAGATTGAATCAAGTTTAGGGTTTTTTGTCTTTCAAAACGGCTCCCTTTTCGAATAGCAAAATTTCTTTTTTATAGAGTCGAGACAGCGTTGCAATGCTAGGAGCAACATTGCAACGTTGTCCCTTCGAATTTTATACAAAAGGAAACAATATGTTTGAGTATAAGGAGAGTTGCAACGCTATGTCTGCGATTTTTCAAGGTTGAAAAGCTTCTCAAATGGCCTTGCAACGCTATGCCCTCAGGTCCAAATGCCTTATTGTTGTTCTTTAACACTTGAATCCTCAAATATAGCTTTAAGTTGCTCAAATTTCTCCAAATATCTCTCCATTCTCCGGTTTTGCTTCAAATGCTCGGTTTCTGAGAAATATACATAAAAACAGATGAAAGCACACATGATTGTAGCAAAACTAGCGTAAAATCAAGCCTATAAATAGCACACTTATGCAGGCTATCGAGAGTTTTTACAAGAATTATCGATAATATAACTGTCATTGAAATGGAACATCAACTCATGATTAAGGCTGGAAGTGAATGACTAAATTACCTAATAGACCTTGTTTAACAGCATAAGGATCGTGAATTAAGCTTAAAGCTCTTTGCACTTTACATGTTTGGGTCAATCTTGTTCTCAAATCTCCGAACACATAGACGTGAACGTCGCCAAATTATTCCATGAAATCGAATATAACATTAATATGATTTTATCCATCATCGCAGAAACAATATGCTCATTAGATTTTTATAAAATATAAGGGAAAAGTAGATTTATTTGGTCACACTTCTTTGTTGTATATCTGGCTGATGAGTTTAGCCGTCTACAAGTAAAAATTTTCAATTCATGAAATACTACTAGAAACCCTATTGCTGAATTTGGATAGTTGAGCACAAAGCAGACGTCCCAAGTAGGGAATTATGGATATCATTCTTGAAAAACTTGAAAAGTGAAGACATAATACGGAGGGCTGTGTGGACGCCTCTACAACCAATAATTTACAAGTGTAGTAAATTTCAGGATGTTCCACTATTGAGCCTTCGGGAGGTACTAGTTATGAACCCCTTTTAGTTCTACGCCAAATGTGGATAAAACAGTTCATGTCTGTGACACATGGGATAGGGAACCTCAATTTTCATTCATGGCAGAAAAATTTGCAGGTGATAGAACCATGGAAAGACATAAAAAAAAATACTGAAAAGCATAATGAATTCTCCACCCCATAATACAAATCATGGTAACGAAGCTATTTGAACATCGTACAAGAATAAAGAGGAACGAATATCACCACTTCAAAAAGAGCCAGCTATTCTACACATTAGCCATGGTTGATGGAGCATTCACATTGCTTTCTCAAAACTTGAGCATTCTAAAATTACTTTTTCTTTTCCCAAACCATTTGTGAAAATGCCTGCCAAAACACGAGGAGGAAAAATGAAAGAAGCCGAGGAAGGAGCCACGTTGGCAAAATATTCTCTTACTCCTAGTACTTCTAAAAAGAGAGGAATAAAAAGAGTTAGAAAAGGCTGATAACAGAGTAATCGGAGGTGGCAAGAGAAATGCTAGAAGGGGAGGTTGCTGACTTAGCTCCGGCTGAAGTTATCGAAGAAGGCAACAAAGAATAAACGCATGAGTAAGAGCCAGAACTCCATCATCAGCAAACCCTCGAGCCTAACCCATCGAGGCAAGAGAGTGTTCAACCTGACGAGGATGAGGTATGTTTTCAAGATACTATTATGGAATCCCCAAAGAAGAAATCAAAGAAAAAATCCAAAAAGAAGAAGCGGTCGGCCAAAGAAGCCCCTAAAGTTCCAAGTCCTAGGATTGGAGAGCGAAGAGAAGAAACAACTGAAAGAGAGGTAGAATCCTCGAAGAGAAAGAAGGGAAAGAAGCAAGCAGGTGAAGCTCAAAGGTACCCGTGGGAGAGATTTGTCAATAGCAATGCCAAGAAAAGATTTCATGAGTTGAAGAAGAAGGAATTGCTGCCGAAAGAGGGTTTGACTTCGATTTGACCAAGTTACCACCATTCTTAAAAGAAAGTATCGAAGCTATAGGTTGGCATCAATTTTGAAAAACAACCAAAAGAGGCGATGGTACAAATTGTAAGAGAATTTTATGCAAACTTGGATGCAAAGGAAGGCTATTGACGATAGTTTGAGGAGTGCCTGTGGATTGGTCACCTGAGGCTATAAATGATCTTTATCATTTAAAGGACTTCCCCCACACAATCTTTAATGAGATGATAACTGCTCCATCAACTGAGTCGATAAATGTTGCCCTAGGGGTGGTAGGAGAGGAGAAGTTCAATGGCTAGTGTCTAAACACGGGACTAGAACATTTCGTGCAGCGTATCTGAAGAAAGAGGCTAACGTATGGCTGGCCTTAGTAAATATTCGAATGATTCTGACTACCCATGATACAACTGTGTCCATGGAGGGCACACTGCTGGTTTTTGCAATTCTGAAAGGTTTAAGTATAAATGTGGGAAAAATCATTTCTAATGAAATTGCTCGTTGTGCTAGGAAAACAATGGGAAAGTTATTCTTCCCAAACACAATCTCCATGTTGTGTCGAAGAGCCGAAGTACCTCTGCACAAAAAATGACTATATCCTTTTCGATAAAGGCGTGATTGACCTTGCAAATTTGAACCATCTGCAGAAAGGAAAAGCTAAGGCTTGAGGCCTCTTAATGGATTGATAAATTGATTGAGCAGCAATGCCAAATCCTGCAAAGGCTAGAGCATTCAAAGTTGCAACAAGCTTACTGGCTCTATGCGCAGAAGAGAGACTTGGTGATGAAGCGAGTTTTGAGAATGAACTTCATGAGACCTTACGATGCTTTTCCCACCTTTCTGACTGAAATTCTGTTTCCATGGATACCCCTTGCTGATGACAAGATGATTGACGAGGATGATGAAGAGCTCTCGGAGAATGAAGAATGAGAGGGATGTTTGTGTAATCTCTATTCTACTCTGTTTTAGTTGTGCTGCTTTGTTTGTTTACTTTCTATTTTTAGTTTTGTTGCTTTATTTTTGTTGGTTTAGTTTAGTTTGTTAAGCCTGTTGATGTAGTATTTTGTGCTTGATTAGAAGGAAGAAAAGAAAGAAAAGAAGAATGAAAATGTTGATTTAGTCTGCCTTTGTTCCAGAATTGAATTAATGAAAAAAACTACTACCTGGTTTTGCCTTGTGTTAGTTTGTTCTTAAGCTTGTTAAAAGAATTTATTTAAAGATCTGAAAGCTAGCACAAATAATTTGTCAGAGCAAATGGTTAATTAGTTGTGTTCTGCATGTTAAATGCGTTGTTGCATCTTGGATCTGGTTAATAATGTTAAGAATGCTGGAAGATTGCTCATGATTTAGCATTTTAGCTTTTGTAGTCTAAGTTAGATAATGCTTATGCTCATAGACCTTGGAGTTTAGAATGGATTATTTTTGGAGCCATCCTTCTATAAAGCCCTAGATTCTGTGAAGGCTCATTCTCAGCCAAGTAATTAACACGTTCACTTCCTAGTCTAGTTCTAACTTTTGTTGGTTGCAAATAAGTTTGGGAGTTTTTCCTTAATTTTCTCTCATTGGGGACATTGAGTGAAATAAGTTTGGGGGGACCAGTGAAAAGTTTAAAAAAAAAAATTCTACTTTAAGTGATCACTCCTCTTCTTCCTACAAGATACGTACACTCATCTCCCTTAGAAAGCCCATGTATGTAGCATCTAAGAGAGCCTAGTAGGCTATTAAAGTGGTCTTGTTAAAGTAGTCTTAATAGTTGCTTGTGCTCATAGTTAGATGCCTTCACCACAAAGTGTTGGTATTCTAGAGGAAAGGTGCAAGTAGCAATTAGATTGCTTTAGAAAAAAAAAGATTTTGTGCAAGGGATGAGTGTTGCCTGACAGTTACTTCCTCCTAGAGCTTAGGTGAGCTTCATCATAAAATGTCGTCATTCTAAGAAGCAAGAGGAGAGTAACAAGAAGGATAATCTTGATTTAAATGGGAGAATGAGTGTAGTTCTCTAAGGTGATGGCTTGAAAGCTAGGGTGCACGACATCATAAAATGTTGTCATTCTAAGAAATAGAACTATGACTTGGAGGCATCTCTAAAGGGATAGTCTGAAAAAAAAAAAGGGTGATTGAAGTTTTGTGTAAATAATTGGTAGCTCTCAAAATTTAGAGTTAGGAGGAAGTGTTTGAGTTGAGGCTTGGCTATGAGATTGCTTAGTGAGTCTAAAGACTTGAATATTTGGTGTGAAAGAGTTTTAGAGCTAAAAAGTATTCACCTGAATTATGTGGTTTAGGGCAAAAGAAAAAATGTTTACCTGTGTTATCGTAATTAATGAGGTTTATGTGATTAATTCATGGTTTGATTTAAGGAGGACTCTTGAAGTTAAGAATAGCAGATTTCACAACGTTTTGCTGGAGCAAATCTGGTAATTTAAGCCAACACGAATTTCTCACGTGAAAAAGGCAGCTCATTAAATGAGTTGGATAATGTCAGATGACTCAGTCTGTTTCAGCCAATGGGAGCTCGTCATTTCATGGGTCCTATCTAATCAGCCCTTATTTGCAAAAATTTGTGAGGTATATATAGTGGACAACCATTGTTGAGCAAAAAGGAGAGGAGAAAGAGAGAAAATCGAGAAAACAGAGAGAGAAAAAGAAGAAAGTTGTTTGGAAGAGGAGCTGTTGGAATATTTCCAAAAGAGGAAGGATCATTCATTGGAGTTGTTGCCGAATGCTGCTTCAACCTTTTTGGGACAACATTCTGGCTCTTCTTTTTCCTTTTTATTTCTTAGCATTGTTTTACATTATGGTTGTATTTCGATTTATTTTATGTATTTCTTGCACTTTGAACTAATCACCTTAAGGTGAGGATTAGGGGTTGGATGTTTTGATTTATTTTATAGCTGAGTACATTGCATTTAGCTCAATCTAGTTTTTAAGAGCTTTTATTTCTTTACCTCATTTTTGTTTGGCCAACCGATTTGTAGCAACATTTCTTTGATTTCTGGGAAGAATAAGAGGGACTGAAAGCTTAAAAACCACATTAGCTTCATGTGAGAGTTAGTAACTAGATAAGTGAGAAGGTTGGGGATAATCACTCACCTAATGCATACACATTACAGTGGGTTTAATTTCGATGTAGTAATGGAAATGAACCAACGTATTTCAGGTGATTCAGGAGAATGTCGTGTAAGCTGTAATGGGTTGAGAGAAATGAATATGTATTTAAGTTGTAGAATCGATTAAGATGGAAATTACCCCTAATCCAAGCATTTTAATTAGCTCAAAGTACAAGTTTAGCCGTTCTCTATTTACTTATCTTTCTTTCGTTAACTCTGTTTTAGCAAGTATTTTATTCCAGCATTGTTATTTCATTTTATTTTGATTCCTTGATGAATTTTATTGGTTACGAATTGAGTTTATTAAGAGTTAATTTGTGGTAAAATAGAAGATTATTGGTCGTTGTAGATGCGATAATTTACTTAGCACTTGCTACAAATGTATATGTACACTTGCGCATAGACACCATATTATTGCTGAAACATTCACATTACTCTAGCACGTGTCAATGATGTGGTGGGAAGAGGTTTAGGATGCGTTTCTTCAACAGACACAACCCTCGATTTTCTCTTCTTATTCGATTTCTTCAACAAATTTTGGCAAAACAAATCCCCTTATTTTCTCTTCCTTCCATTCGGTTACTATTTTTTTTCTATGTGTTTTCTACTCATCTTTTCTTATAACTAATTATAGTTCTTAATTTTTCACTAATCTATTAATATTTTTAATTTCATCTCTAATATATTGAAAAATTTTCAATTAAGTCTTTATTGTCATAAAAATATTGGAATTAATTCCAAATGATAGTATAATATCAAAATACACTTTATTAATTGAGTTTAAAGTATTATATGTTTAAATTTTATGAAATAAGGCCTAATACTCACTCGTAAAATTTAAAACATACTCATTCTATAAAATTAGTATATAGTAATTTACTCAATCTTCATTACTCATTGCTATAGAAAATTGACCTATTAAAATATTGATATACTAATTGAAGGGAATAATTGAATTAAACCCACAACAGAAGCATTGGATCGTCTTTGATTTTAATTAGAATTAAATCAAAACTAAGGTTAAGCAAACATACATTGGAATATATGGAGAATATTCTAGCATGTCTTTTTCTCCTTATATTCCAACTCCAACGAGATTGAACTCCAAGACATCCATAAAGTCTTCCTTGCTATGACTAGAACAAATGACCAAAGAGGTTTGTGGAAACCTTCTTGAAAATAGAGAGAGAGTGTGAGAAGAAAATTTCAAGGGTTTTTTTTCTCTTAGCTATAATGCACACAATGGCTCACCCCTAGGGTCCTATTTATAGTGTCTTAGGGCAAATAATTAAATAATATATTTTAATATCTAATATATTAAAATATATTTATCTAACCAATTTGAATCTTATTCAAATCTTTTTAAATTCTCCTACGACATCTATTTCCTAATTTGAATCTAATTCAAATTTAATAAATATCTTTTCTTTAATGTATCTTAATACATTAATAATTTATTTGATATTTAATGCATCATATACAATAAATATGTTTTCCCCCATTTAATATATCAAATATATTAAATTTTAATTTGAACATTTCAAAATTTTCTCTCAACGAAATTGATCCCTATTTGTTCATATGAGCTAGCAATGAGATCTTATGGACCTACAGATTATAAGCTTCAATGATACAAAATTAATTAATTAAACTCATTCATTGACTTTAGGTTACTCTACTATAGACCTAGAGTTGCACTCTTATGCACTGTAGGACAAGTTGTGTTCATGGATATAACCATTACATGCAAATCGATCATTCACGAGTTATTCGTAATTACAACTGGGTCAAAAGTCTATTTTACCCCTATAATTATATCTTGCACCTTAAGTACCATTAATCCTCTAATGAACAATTTGTTTATGATCCAACTATAAACTAAGTCCTACTCGGGCCAGTGAGATGGTGGGGCCCATTGTTCAAGTCCCAAAATCAGCACTTAAGAGAACTACTCATCTACTTACCCTATAAGGGAATGAGTGCGAGATTATGTTCTCAGCTCCCTATTTGGTCAAGTCTCCAAAATAGTAGGCATATTGAATCGGCTACAAAAGCCACTGTCACCCATGCAAATCAAAGGACAAGCCCTCACAGGCAGGAGTTTATAATCACTCAAGATTAAGATCGAGTTGCATATGATCATCTTGATAAAATATTAATCTTCTAAATTAATGGATTTATAAAGAGAGATTAAATATTTTGTGGTCTAGTCTTATACAAACTCATTGTATTATAAGATACCCCCACTCACATGTCTCCACATGAACGATTTGGATCAAATCATTTGTAACTATTACAAAGTGGGTCGTATTAATAGTGTTACCAGGATAAGGTACCCAACCTTATCTATATACTATGACTCTTTAGGTTATTTATTGAACATGATCATTCCGTATATCAACCACATATTGTTCAAGATTACACTAATAATCTTGGATTTTTTGTATAATGGATAATATTATATTGCAAATAAAATAATTAAAATAATTATTAATTATTAAATAAATCATTAATTACTAGGCTTTACGACATAAATCCCTACACTAATGGTTGACAAAGTCATTAAAATTACTATTCTTCAATTCATATACCATCATTTTCTCAATTTACAAATATAAAAAATGAGAGAAAATATAATGATAATTTTGTCAATATGATTATGATTTATGAGAGAGGAGAGGAGATCATTGGTTTAAAAATTAAAAAAACGGAGGTCTTTTATTCAATTTGGATTTAAAAAAATCTAAATCCCTTAACGATTGCCATTTATAACCATATCTAATTTATAGAGTATAAAAGTGGAGTGTTTAGAAATATTTTAAAAAATAATAAAGAAACAGAAAAAGAGAAAGTCGATACAAGTGGAATGTTAGTCAATATTAAAAAAAATAATAATTTAAACAATCATAAGACAATCATTAAAGTAAAAATAAAATAAAAACAATCATTAGAGTAAAAAAAAATAACAAATAAAATAAAAAACCGTTATATAAACAACTTAATAGGGAAAGAGGGAAGGAAACGTATGGACCCAGGTGGGAGAGATTTTGTATGGAATGCGCCTTTCAAAGAGACGCATTCCAATAAAGACAAAAAAAAGGCCTCTATTTTTGTAAATAATTTCTCTCCTAGCTCTTTTTTCTAAAATAAGTTTTCAAAACCCCCCATATTCCTCCAAAAAGTCCTTAGTCCTTCTAAGATTTAGAATAATAAAAAAAAGCATTTCATATTTTTGTATCATAATCGTTTCTTAGCAAAAAAAAAATCATGCATTATTGACTTGTACATATTTTGAGGTATAACTTTCATGTTTATGAAAAGATCTTTGACTTAAAAAAAAAAAACATTTCAAAGTAATGTTTTGTGGCATAATCATTTCTTAACAAACAAAAAAAATCATGCATCATTGATTTGCACATATTTTGAGGTATCATTTTCATGTTTCTAACAAATTATTTGATTTTTGAAAAAAACACATGGTGTTAAATAAATAAATTTTAGAATCTTCTAGGTAATGAACTAAGATTTTTTAGGCTAATTAACTTAACTCCGTTTTCTTTAACACACAAACTTGAGGATCTAAATCATGTTTGAAAAGAATAGAGTCCTTGTCTAAAGAAGAAGCAAAAAAAGAAAAAAAAAAGAGAGAGAGAGAGAGAAAAAAAGAAAAAAAAAAAGAGAAAAAAAAAAGAAAATGTCCAAAAAAAGAAAAAGAAAAATGTGGATGTCATCATGAACTCAATCAACCTGCCTATCGAACTTTTTCTTGCAAGATCTCCATCTTGACCACATTGTCTCCAATATTTCATTAAACTTATACCTCACCACCCAATCCATTACCCAATATCTTTGACCCACCTTTCTTTCTAAACATAACACCACATTTTCTTACTATGCAGACTTGAGCTTTGAGCTAAACAAAGACATTATTGGTCTATACTAGAGATGTCCACGGGGAGGGGCGAGGTCGAGGAATGGCTACCCCGTCCCCGGCTTTGCCCCCTATTTCATTCCCCATCCCTACGAAATTTTCCATTTAATTTTGAGGAGAACGGGGCAGGGATTCCCCACTGGAAATTCACGGGGATCTATTTCTCCATGGGGAATAATTCCCCGTTTATAATTTTCATTTTTTAAAATTTGATTAAATAAAATCTTTTTTTAAAAAAAAATCATATTTAAATTGTTAATTCCTAATAAGAGATTTATATTTTAGAGAATTTTTTTTATTTCCTTAAAAAAATAAAATAATATTGAATAAAAGTTTGGATTTATGGTTTATTATATATACATAAATATATATATTAAAAAAAAAAAAGAAATCGGGGAGGGGACGAGGAACAGGGCAGGGATGAGGACGGGGAATGTATTCTCCACCCCCGTCCCCGCAGGGAAAATGAACATCTCTAGCCTATACCATAACATTATTAAAGGGGTAATTAGTTTTTTTTCTTGGTTTATACCGTAATGATGCTATAGTGGGGCAATTTATTTTTTTTCCTTATCCTTACCCATATATTTGTCAACTTTGCAAAGCCTGTGCTCATATGCTATAAGATGACTTTAAAAGTAATAAATAGTATTTATCTCTTATTGGCAACATTTCAAAGTCATGATAAGAATTGCAATTTGGTTTACTATTTGTTTTGCTCAAGTTTCCTAATGACAGACATAGTTCTTACCTTTCTTGTCATATTTGATTTATTTGAATAATATGCTTCCATAGTTAAATATTATCTTTTGCTCAATTCTATTTGTTCATCTTCCCTTGTTTAAAGTGAGTCAATCCTATTTTTCATCTTCCTTATTTAAAGTGAGTTGTCAATTCTACCATTCATCTTCCCTTGTCTAAAGTGAACCAATCCTATTGTTCAACATCCCTCGATTAAAGTGAGTCAAGCCTTTTTTTCATCTTCCCTTGAATAAAGTGAGTCATTTTTTGAGGACAAAAATTCTAAAGATCAAATGTGCTAGCAATCTCGGAGTAGATCTCATTTGAAGAATAATATTCAAGTTCAAAATGCAGGCAGATAATGAGTTCACAATCGGTTTGGGACTACCTTTAGAACAAAAAACTTTTGTTTGTTTGAAATCTAAAGTACAACTTGGTTTAGTAAAGTATTGAAATGTCAAGGTAATGTGATGCATTTACTACAAAGAAGATTACCAAAGATCTCGAAAAGAGGAAAGCAGAATGAAAAAAAGAAAAGAAAGGTAATTGTATCTTTTGAACCCTCAATGTACTTTGGCAAATCAGCTTTCCATGTCATAAGCAATCAAATTTTGTCTTTGGCTTATAGAAGAGTGAGGAATGAACAAATATTTGGTTGAAGACTGAAAATTATAAAATGTATGTGTCGAGGAGTCATGACTGAGCATCCCGATTTTGTGACCATAGTGATAAGGTTTGACATTCACATTTGGTGATTTTCTCTCATGAAGTATATGTAGACCTAGTTATCGTTTCTTAAAGCAATTGAGGTAGAAAATAGTCATTGAAAAAAAAAAAGCAACAAAAAAAAAAAAAAGAAAAAAGAAGAAAAAAAAGAAAAAAGAAAAAAGAAAAAAGGAAAATCAAGGACTAACAAATACGAAAATGATATTTGAGACTTTGCTACTACGCTTCTTTAACGTTGAAGCAAAGAGATAAAGGATGTCTAGCTGGATCATTTTCATTTTGTTGAGAAACTTACAAGTCATATTCGTTTTTTAAAAAAGCCAGACATATATGTTGGGGCAACCACTGACAGATGAAGCTATTGGGCAAATGCAAGAAATATGAAAGAAATGTCAAGTGATAAAATTACCATGTTATACATCTTTTACTAAGTTTGGCAGCATGCAAGAGTCTTTCTTTCAAGTGGTGTGTGAAAGCACATAGTCTAAACAAATATTATTTGAAATAACCTTGAAGACATCAAATATGACATGAGAATAACGATACTCCTACATGACTATTTACTACTTGATACACTTAACCAAGGCAGTAAAATATCCTCAAAGTCTTAGGGTTAATTGTGGCAATAGTCATGCCATCATCTCCAAGATCTCAACTAAGGAAATTTGAAGTTAAGTGATTACTGACAGATTATCTAGGCATGTCATTTCTAATAAGTTTCTTGAGAAGATAGTTGCTTCCCAACACACATGGCCAATCTACTGCAACATATGAGAGAAATCTTGAAAAAGCTATACCATCGAATCTTGGAGGAGTTGTCTAAAGAATGTTTTCACTTTAGCCTTCCTTTCGTTTATATCTCTCATTCTCTCACATTTGTCAACTTTCTACTTCTCATTTGTTATCTTTCTTACTCTCTAGTTCTCATTTGTCAACCTTTGTTTGTGTCTCATATTTCCTTTGTTCAAATGATACTTTGAGAAATGATAGCTCCTCATTCTCGTCGTCAACTCTTATCTTTATCTGAAAAAAAAATCCTTCTTATGTCTATAGCTTGAAAGTCACTCATTTAGTTTATTATCCTTTGAAACATCATTTTCACCATGCTTGTTGTTGAGTTTGTGAAATAAAATGATGTTATGGATTACTTTTATCATTCATTTAAATAGCATATGAGACAATTTTAGCCAATAAAATCCCATCATGTCTATTGTGTATCGCCAAGCTTATCCATTGGAGCATCGTGGCAACAACAAAGCAATTGCAATCATATCAAAATGAGAACATTTACAAAAAAAAAAAAAAAAGAATATATTTTCAGACAAGGACAATGTTATATTTCTCATGATTTAATATCACTTGATAGTCTGTAAAGGAGTTAGAGGCTAAGTAAAGTTAGCTATCCTTTTTATAAATTAAAAAAAAATGGAATCCTCTTTATAAAGTCACTTTTTTTTTATAAAAAAAATTGATTTTCTTTGAAAAAAAAATGAGATAAAAAAATTATGCATAAATACTGGGGCAAATTACAGATGAGAGTTCTTATTCGAATGCATTTCATTCATAAACACTTTTTTTTTTAAAAAAAAGGGACCAAAACATATTGGATTATTTCTTGTCCCTAAGAAGCTTTGTTAGGAAGTTACTTTCTTTTTGAAATTCGGCTTAAAAAAAGAAAAAAATTGTTTAAGAATTTACCCTTTTCAATGTTGTGTTTTAAGTAATCATACATAAACACTGGGGGTAGTTTTCAGGTGGGAGTCTTTTTCATAAGGCTTTTTGTCAAAAAAAAAAAAAAAATCATTCATTCATAAGCACTTCAGTTATAAATGATTTGAAAAGTTCTCATCACACTTTTTTTTTTAAAAACTTTAATCATGTTATGCGGTGCTTGTTCGACCCTTTGCCTTTGACATCTGTGCTACAATGTCGCTTGTTTATCCTTACTTTAACCATATCATGAGGTGTTTGTTTGACCATTGGCCCTTAATATCTTTGCTGCGGAGGTGTTTGTTTGACCCATGGCCCCCCAGCGTATCACTTTGCTATGATGACACTTATTTATCCCTTCTTGAACCATGTCATGAGGTGCTTGTTTGACCCCTGACCCTGGACATCTTTGCTGCATAAATGTTTGTTTGACCCCTAGCTCCCAACATACCACTTTGCTACAATGATACTTGTTTATCCTTACTTTAACCATGTCATGAGGTGCTTGTTTGACCCTTGGACCCCAACATACCACTTTGCTGCAATGACATTTGTTTATCCCTACTGTAACCATGTCATGAGGTGCTTGTTTGACTCCTGGCCCTTGACATCTTTGTTGCAGAGGTGCTTGTTTGACTCCTAGCTCCCAAGATACAACTTTGTTGCAATAACACTTGTTGATCCCTACTTTAAACATGTCATGAGGTGATTGTTTGACCCCTAGCCTTTGACATCTTTGCTGCGAATGTGCTTGTTTGACCCCTGGCCCCCAGAATATCACTTTGATGTAATGACACTTGTATATCCCTACTTTAACCATGTCATGAGGTACTTGTTTGACCCTTGGCCCTTAAAATCTTTGCTGCGAAGGTGCTTGTTTGACCTCTGACCCTCGGCGTATCACTTTGCTGTGATGACACTTGTTTATCCCTACTTTAACCATGTCATGAGGTGCTTGTTTGACCCCTAACCCTTGACATCTTTGCTGCAGATGTGCTTGTTTGACCCTTGACCTCCAGCTTATCACTTTGCTGCAATGACAGTTGTTTATCCCTACTTTAACCATGTCATGAGGTGCTTGTTTGACCCCTGGCCCCAAGAATATCACTTTTCTGTAATGACACTTGTTTGTCCCTACTTTAACCATGTCATGAGATGTTTGTTTGACCCTTGGCCCTGGACATCTTTGTTGCGGAGGTGCTTGCTTGACCCCTGGCCTCTAGCGTATCACTTTGCTATGATGACACTTGTTTATCCCTACTTTAACTATGTCATGAGGTGCTTGTTTGACCACTGGCCCCCAACATATTACTTTACTTCGATGATAATTACTTACCCTTAGACATCAAAATAATAAGACTAATAATAACGAACAAATTAAGGTCTACACCTTTGTCTATCATTTTATTCTATAAGAATGAACAAAGGGGAGCAAACTGTAAACCCCTAAATTTTTCTGATATTTTATTTCATCATCTTTATTTTTATTAATTTTGTGTTTTTTTCCACAGTTTAGAATCATCACTAGCTTTTAAGGAAAAACAAACAAAAAATAAATAGATATTTGATTATTTGAAGATTGATTCTTTCTTCTTTTCCTTTGCTTAGTTAATAAAAATGAAAGAAAATAAAATAAAATATTTTTTCCTCTTTTTCGTTGTTGAGAGAACAAAATTTTGAAAAGATTAATGTTCAAATCTTTCTTGTATAGAAAAATATTTGATTTAGCCAATTTTTGGAAGGAACCAATTAAGCCAAATATTCTTCAACCAATTCAATCAATTTTCAATTATTTGTTTCTTTAAAATTTGGTTGGATTTATTTTTTTTCTAAATAAGAATGATTTGGGATTTCTATAAATTGAAGGGCAAAAGAAAAGCCTGGGGGACAATTTTTTTTCTCATGCATTCCCTCTTTCTCTCTCTCTAACTCCCACGTTTTTCTCCCCCCACCTCTACAAATCTTTTCTTTTCTTCCCCTCTCTAGATTTCTCCTCCTCTTTCTTTCTCCAACACTTTCTCTCAACTCTCTTTCTCCACTTTTTTTCTCTAGTTATTTAAACTTTATAGCGATTTTTCTCCTTTAACATTGAATTTGCTTTGCTTGTGAAACAAGGAGACAAAATCAAGTGTTTTCTTTAAGTGGTAAATCTCTTATGCTTCCTTAAATATACTTTAAAAATCTTTACTTTGATGTATCATTTACATTTACTCGTTGACAAAATTCGTTAGCATAATTTCATAATGTAAAACATGTTTATCTTATGAAAATTATGCCTATATCCGTATAGCAAGTTTAGTTTTAATCTTTTTCTTTTTTTTTTTTTTTGGTTTTATTATAAATTTAGATTCATAGTCATTACCTGCATTTGAAATATTTGTGACAAGAAGTTTGATTAATAATGTTCTCAAACGTTATTTGATGAATATGTGAAATTGAAGTCTTTGATTTTTTCTAAAATTGAAGTTTTCATTCTTTAAAAACAAGAACTTTTTTTATAAAGAGTATAAAAATATTTTCATAAAAGATTTTTTTTTAAGAAAACTTTGATTTTTATAATTTGAAGTCTTCCTTTTTAAAGACAAAAAATCTTTATCATAAAAAATACAAAACATTGATTTTTCTAAAAATATCCCATTGACTTTCTTTTCAAAACATTCAATCAAATCTATTTTTTTTCCATAAAAATATTACTTTTTTAAAAATAGAAAAAATAATAAAGAATTTTCTTAAAAAGAATTATTTTCTCACACATGTTTTTTTAAATTAATAAACCAAATGTTTTCTTTTAAAAAAAATCTTTCCAATGATGGAAATTGGAAAATCAAGATGTTGATTTAATAATCTTGAGGTGATGAATTTATTTTGGGATGCCAAATTAAATTTAAATAAATTTTGAATGGTTTTATGTCACTCATACTTATTGCTCATTAATTAATTTAAGAATAGTGATCAATAAAACATGGGACATTTAAAAATCAAAATAAAAACCTTCTTTTTCTACAAAGACCGTTTTCTTTAAAATAACACAAGAAAAGTACAATTCCGTTCCTTGAACAAGTGTTGTGGGATACTAAAACCTTCTCCATACACAAACGACCCTCGAACCCAAAATCTTTTATTCGCAGATCATCTTAATACATTTTAGGTACAGTCACACCCTTTAAATCAAGACTGGTAGCGACTCCATTTTCCTCATCTTGGAACAAAGTAGGTCGCTCCACATCGCAAACCCGTAGCAAAAAAATTATTATTAATTATTAAATAAATCATTAATTACGAGGCTTTATAACATAAATCCCAACATATTATTCAAAACTATCGAGTTGTGTTTCAAAAATCATGGGTTTTGAATACAGCAACCCAAACACCGTTTTGAGTTTGGATTTCAAAACCAGCCAAACCCAAAACGGTGTGCGAAACACCCCCGAAAAGTGATTATTCTTTTTTGCCAAACACTATTTTTTTTTCAATAAGTCTTCAAAATTACTTAGGAAGTTAATCTAAACACACTCCAAGTATCATCAATGTAAAATTATAATAATAAATGTTAGGATACATCAACAAGAGAAGAATAATTGAAAATGTTTTTTTTAGTATAACAAATATAGGGAATGAGGATTTTTTATTTTTATTTTTTTTTGAGTTTCAAGACATTTAGGAGTTAGGGGATTTGAACATCTGACCTCTTGATCGATGGTACATGTCAATTATTATTGAGCTCTGCTCACTTTGGTAGGATATGGAGATTTGAACCTCCGACCTCAATAGAAGGAGTACATGTCAATTACCGTTAAGCTACACTTTGACATTTGAAAATGTTAAACATAGAAGACTAAATTAAAAATGGAAAAATTACCTTTTTGGTCCCTGAATTTTTAGAATTAGGTGCGTTTAGTGTCTAAGTTTTCAAAATGTATCTTTTTAGTCCTCAAGTTTTGAGAAATAGGTTTAAAAGGTCCCTGAAGTTATTTTTCTGTTTGCTATAGTAACAAAATAATTTTTTTTATTAATTTTGATAAAAGAAAATAATAATTAGACTAGAAAATAAATTAAAATAATATTTAAAAAAAACTCCATTATCTCTCCTCTTTCTCTTCTCTATCCTCTCCCTCACCCTATGCCCCCACCTCCACTCCCTCTCTATCAAAGCTCCACCTGGTGCCAGCGTCTACTCTCCGTTGGCACTAGCGCTTAGATTTGAATCTTCACTAGAAAGCTCTGTTTTCATTTTGCTTCAGTATTGATTTTTCGTTTTGCTCCTTCCTATAGGGAAATTTCTTCCATTGTTTCATCTGTCTTGTGGGCAAAAGAAAGCTTTGCCAATTGCCAACCAGAAAGTCCGGTGATAACACTCATTTATGAGTGTTATTTAGCTCTAAAAAACTAAACTTATTATTAAGAAATCAAGTACTTATTGTTATATTTGATGCTATTTAGAGTGTTTTTGAGTAAAAACAAGTTTTGCATGAATTTAAAGACATGATTTTTGAAGTATAAAGAAATAGGTGTAAATAGAGTAAATTTTGTAAAGAAAGTGAGTTTTGTTGTTTTTGTGTAAAGGCTGGAAATGGGTCAAATTGCGCTAAGCTTGCGACCGCAATTAGAGCATAAGTGTAAAAATTTCTCTAAGTGTTGAAGCAGCAAGATTGCGCAGCCTTGCGACCGTAAATACACCTAACTCGACAGAACTTCCCAGATTTGCAGAATTGACAAATTTTCAGAAGATTTTCAAGCAAATCTCCTTAAATCAAGGAATCTTTTCGTCCAAGCCTTATCACACTGATCTCAGCAGCAAACCCTAGACCTTGAGGTCTATAAAAGACAGCTCAAGCTTCATTTTCGAGAGATCTCAGATCCCTACACTCCCAACATTTTGTCATCTCTTTATTTTATTCGCAATCTCCACTCTGAGTTCCTCCTAGGTCTTGTTCATGCTTCATTTGGACACTAACTTCAAAAGAAGGAGGTGTAAAGTCTTGTTCTCCTTGAAAAAAGTTAAACAAGATAGAAAGGAAGAACAAGCCTATGATCTATTGTCTTTCAATTCTTGTATTTTCTGTTATGTTAAGACTTTTAGTTACTGGTTTTTATTTGTAATTCAAGCTTTAGTTTCTATTTTAGTCTTTGAATTCAAAGTTGATTTGTAGTTTCACTTTTGTTCTCTATTTGAGCTTTACTTTTCATTTACAAACATTAAGTTGTACTTTCATTCTTTCATTTCAATGAAGTGTTGTTCTTTATTTTCAAGTTTCTTTTCTTTCTTCTCTACTTTTTTTTTTCTCTATCACTATGAGCTAAACTCCTTGGAAGGGATTCAATGATGTGGATACCCTAAAAAGGATGGAAGCCCCACCATATATTCAAGTAGCTTTGCTCAACATTTAGCATAGTTTACTTTTATTGAGTTTAAGTTTTATTGTTAGCTTAAACTGGTCATTTGAGTTGGCATAGTTTGTGTGAGATTCAATACTGAAAAAGTTGGATTAAACACGTGTTTTCATAAAAGTAATCTAGGAAAAAAGTCTAGAAATAGAACTTCGTATTTTGTACCTAGATATAGGGCAAAAATCTTCAGAGTCTTAAAGTTGTGTTCATGATTTACCTAAGTCAATTCAGCTATAGAAATATGTGTTTGAGTTACTTCGTCTCCTAAAAGCTCTTGGAAAAGGGGCTGAATAGGTGTTGAACTTGATTCACTATGCTAAGTGTCGATTAGGGTAGGTTGCAGGCACAATCTAGTAGCATTCTGCTTGAAACATACGTAGTTCAAATGAGACTGATGCAAGCACATATAAGCAGCAATCTCTGGACAAGTCGAGCCTAGTTAGGCAAGTTGCAAGTGCATGGTAGGCGCATATTCTTTAGGGTTGAACCAGAATTGAATCCCCTCATTTCTCATCAGTGTTTTCATTATATTTTTATCAATTCAGTGTCTTTTTACTTTTTCACTCACCTCACAAAATTATTGTTTTTGGTTACCTTGAGTTGCAAGTTTTTAGGAGGTCTTTATTGATCAAATTGGAAAAAGCTTGTTAATTATTTCCTTGGGTTCGATACTTAGGATACTCTATATATTACTTGTTTGACAACGTGCTGATAATCCCATGAAATGGGATTAGTTTAACATCCTCTCTTGCTTATTCTTGGTCAAAATTGAGTGAAAAGCACACTTTTATCTTGTTTTTAGTAAGTTCTTGTTAAGTTTAATAAGAGTCAAGTTTTTGTTTAGTTTTACTTTTTCATATTTCTTTTACTCTTTTTAATCTTTTGTTGTAGTTGGTTTAGTGTGCTTTGTTTGCCTTTTGTTTTGCAATCTAAGAAGTGAAAATGCTTGTTGAGGTACTGATGCTAAAGCATTGCTCAGCATCTTGCAACATTGGCAGTTTGGCAGAAAACGAAAATGTGGGCTCATTTTTTATGACGTATTTGTAGCTTTTGGTCTTTAAACTCATTCTGATGGGCCAAAAATGGAAAGGAAAAAAAAACTCAAAGAAATTATTGGAAGAAAGAAAACCTTAATTTAGGGGTTATACGACCAACGTAAGAGAGGGGGAAGGAAATGATTGCAAAAAACATAAAGAATGGGAAAAGAAGGAAAAAATGCAGCTGCAGGAAGAAGCTTCTTCTGGATCTTTTATGTATCTTGCTCTTTAATTTTCTTGAAGATTTAGTTAAGTTGAGTTGTTCCTAGGGTTGTTATTTTATGAATTTTCATTTAAACTTAAGGTGTTTATGAGTAGTAGCTTGTTTCTGTTTATTTTCCTTGTAAAAGCCATGAACTAATTTCTTAAGTTGGAATTTATGTAGCCATAACTCTACTTTTAGAGCCCTTTTTGCTATGGAATGCTAAAGAAGTGTAGTTTGCTTATAGTTTTTTTTTTTTTTTTTTAAATTTCTTATTGTTCTTTTTAAGAGTGATCAACTTAGAAAAGAATACAAGTTTGTTTTAATTCTAAAAAGGTTAAAATAAATGGAAATAGCATATGCAATACAAGTAGGTTCATGTCTTGAATTAGGGATGAATTCAAGGGTATAGACATATAATTTTGGCTTGTAAACTTAAGGAAATTGGGCTATCCATGTATTTGAAAGCTGGGTTTTCGTAGACATATGTTAAATTTTGCTTTAAAACTGCAATTCGAGGATTAGAATTAATTTTCGAAATTTATTTTCAAGATTTTCCGTTACTACACAGTGTAGTAATGTTATACAATGCTATAACATTACATAGCATATTGGAGTCAAATTTAGCAGTAAAATTTCATAAATTCTAACACCTTAGTCATTCGATTCTCGACTTGTTTATTATTAATTTTAGCTGCTTATGTCCTTTAAATTTTTGGAATTTAATTCCATCGTGTCAAGCTTTTTTTGTTAATTTTATGTCGCTTAATTGCTTTAGAATTAGCATTAGTGGTACTCAAGTTTACAAAATTTGCATTATTTACTCCTCGTGGGATCGACCTTGTCTACCAATTACTACCTACGATTGTGTATGCTTGCGTAGCGAGTTTTTGCATAACACGTACACTTGCGCTTTTACATAGCCCGTTCATCACCTAGCTCAACCTCTACATGGTTCATTTATTTCCTTCCTCCATTCAAGCTTTATGGGCATCAGAGTACTGTCTCGATTAATTGTGCACTTAATTCCGAAGTTATTTCCTAATTTTTCAGATGAGTCTCCTTATGAACCATTCTGCTGGCTTCACATCATCATACAATGTTAGGAAAACCAACGCCATCGAAATGGGACAATGTGAAAAAATCAATCAAAAACCACATCGAAAAACTCAAATGCAAACGATTTGAGGCTTATGACTCTAGTGCCAAAGAAAGAGTAGGATTATTTGAGCAACATGAAGAAGAATAAAACAACAAAATAGATGGTGAATCGGTGAAAAGTATAGACGAAAAATGTCGATTGTCACGATTCAATTTGACGAATCAATAAACATATTGAGAATCCAGCACTGGGTCTCAAGTCCATATGCATGAAGGATATGGGAACATAGATGACTCCGATTACGAGCCAAGATCCTTCAAGAACGGTGACGTCGATTTGAGCCATGACGTCGGCAGCGTGTGGCCCTATATCTTTTAGATCGTCAACTTCGACAAGGTACGATCACGCGAAGCAAGCTACTAAAAGCTTTTAGCCGATGATTCAATCCAGTGATGGCAGAGTAGAATCGAATGCGATTCAAAGTGGTGAAGAATCTAGGCATTGGCAGGGAGGAGAGGGAAAGAAAAGACGTTGGTACCGACGGAGGGAATACAACGAAGTGCACGTGATCGAAGTAATAAAGAAAACTGAAAGTACTCTAGAGTATCATACCCAAGGGAATGGGTTTTAACAAAATCTATTAAGATGACACAAAATTTGTTTGCAAATTGTGATTGCGGTAACCAATGGTGTAAACACGCTTGAGCGACTATTTTTGCTAAAGAAAACAACGAAAAGTCAATAATTAAAAAGAATGGGATCCAAGTTGCTTATGACCCTTTGGAAAGAAATGCTATTTAAAATGCAATTGCAATCATAGTTAATACACAAGAACTAAGTAAACCGAATTCAACTCCTATTCAATTTTGCTTCAAAATCTTTAGGAGACTAAGTGATTAATCCTATATTTCTATGGCTAATCTAACTTAGATAATTTAGCGCACAATTCTAGCGATTTTGGAGTCTCGCCCTATGTCTAGGGTCGATGGTCAGGATTTATGTCTAAGCCTTTTCCACCATTGCTTTTGTGACATCCACTTTCTCTTAACCCTTTCGGTATTAAGTTCAAGCTTGACAAGCAATCACTAGTTGGCCAGCTAGGTTTACCTACATTAATTCAACAAAAACAACCAAGTCTCGAATATTAACTAGATTGAATATACTTTAAGCTCTACATCCCTCCTCTAGGGCATTTACTAACTTGAATCCCTATGGAGAAATTAGCTCATTATGAAAGGAATGAAAACCCAAAATTTAATTACTATGAATTTCATAATTAAAAACCGAAATACCGAAATTAATTGTTGCAATGATGGAACTAAACAACTGAAATTTAGTAATAATTTATGAATCTAATTCAATAACCCAAATACTCATGAAAGCAATTTATATTCAAAATTAGAATTCAAAACAACAACTGAAAGGAATAATCTAATTAAACCCAAGCGGAAGCGTATGAATCGGTTTGAGTTTATTTAGAATTAAATAATAATATTATGGTTAAGCATAACATACCTTGAAAATATGAAGAATCTTCTGGCGGATCTTATCTTTTCCACAAAGTCTTCCTAGCTATGATTCGAACACAGGAACAAGGCTTGTGGGAGCCTCTTGAAAGAAAATCCACAAGGGATTAAAGAGGAAGAGGTCTAGAGAGAATTCGCTAATTCTCTCTATTGAGGAGATGTGTGTTGTTTCTAATAGCTCAAACCAAAGGTCCTATTTATAGAGACCAAGGGAAAATCTTTGCCATAATTAAAATATTATATTTTAATATCTAATATATTAAAATATATCTTATATTTATTTGAATCTCATTCAAATCTCCGACGATATTTATTTATTTGAATTTTATTCAAATTCTATAAATATCTTTTATTTAATATATCAAATATACATTAATTATTTTAATATTTAATGTATCAAATACAATAAATATATTTTCCTCTTTTATATTTAATATATCTAATATATGAAATATTAATTTGAACACTTCAAATTAAATATTAAATTTGAACATTTCAAATTTTAATATTTAATGTATCAAATACAATAAATATAATTTTCTCTTTTATATTTAATATATTTAATATATTAAATATTAATTTGAACACTTCAAATTAATATTAATTTGAACATTTCAAAATTTTCTTTCAACTAAATTGATCTTTTAGTGTTACTATGAGCTAGCAAGGGGACCTTATGGACCTACAGATTATAAGCTCCAATAATGATACAAAATTAATTAATTAAACTCTTTAATTAATTAATTTTCATTCATTAACTATAGGTCACTCCACTATAGACCTAGAGTTGCACTCTTATGCACTATAGGACAAGTTATGTCCATAGATATAATCATTACATACAAGACAATCATTCACGAGTTGTTCGTAATTACAACTGAGTCAAAAAGTCCGTTTTACCCCTATAATTACATCTTGCACCTTAAGTACCACTGATTATCTAATAAACAATATGTTTATAATTTAATTATAAACTAAGTCCCTCCCAAGCCAATGAGAGGGTGGGGCCCCATTGTTCAAGTCTCAAAATCAGCACTTAAGGGAACTACTCATCTACTTACCCTATATGGAAAGTAGTGAATTCCATCTTGTGAGATTATGTTCCCAGCTCTCTATTTGGTCAAGTTCCCAAAATAGTAGGTATATTGAATCAGTTATAAAAGCCACTCTCACCCATGCAAATCAAAGGACAAGCCATCACAGGCAGGAGTTCATAACTCACTCAGGATTAAGATCGAGTCACATATGATCATCCTGATGAAAAATTAATCTTCTCAATTAACGGATTTATAAAGAGAGATTAAATATTTCGTGGTCCAGTCTTATACAAACTCATTGTATAAGATACCATCACTCACATGTCTCCACATGAATGATTTGGATCAAATCATTTGTAACTATTTCAAAGTGGACCGTATTAATAGTGTTACTAGGATAAGGCACCCAACCTTATCCATATACTATGACTTTTTAGGTTATTTCTTGAACACGATCCTCCTGTATGTCAACCACATATTGTTCAAGATTACACTAATAATCTTGGATTTTTCATATAATGGATAATATTATATTGCAAAGAAAATAATCAAAATTATTATTAATTATTAAATAATTAATTAATTACGAGGCTTTAGGGCATAAATCCCAACAACAACTTCATTAACCTTTAAATAATTTCAAATAAACCTTCCAGGCAGTGATGAAACTAATTGAGAATTTCAGAACTTAGAGTTATAATTTCCTCATATTGACAGAAAAACAACGGAGAACAAAACCCATAGTTCATTGATTAATTCAACTTCTATAACTTACAAAAATTGGAGTAAATAGAGACCAAATATAAGAGTAAAATCGAGCAGAAAAACAGAGGAAATAAACATAATAAAACTACAAAAACAGAGTAACAATGCTAACGAAAATTCCTTGTTTTGATCGAACCAAATACTCCTTCAAGGGCAGTTGGATCTTCACCTCCTTGAACCTTCGTTGAGAAGGGATCAAACTCGGGAATTCAAGAGCACAATGAAGCATAAACTGCTGGAAGAAAGATAGAAAAATGAAAATAAGAGTTGCTGTCCAAAAATAAAAACCCAGAAAATAGAGTATAGAAAACCAATCCTTCTTCTTCGTTCTTCCTCCCCTTTTATGGATATTCCGAGGCTTTTTCTTTCCATCTTGGGGCTTCTTAACTCTTGGGGGGACTTGGGGAGTGAGATTGGGCTGGAATTTCTCCCATAAATCGAGCAAATCCCGTGAAGTTTGGTGAATTTCTGTAAAATTCGCACTGTTTGATAAGTCCAGAAAATGCAATTGCATTTTCTCTCTTGTTCACCACCTTGCCTTCTTAAGGAAATGCAATTGCATTTCATTTGCATTTTCTTCATCTCTTCAAATCTGCACAAAAACAATGATCTTAGCTAACTTTTCTTTATCTTTTCAACTCAATTCTTCTTTTTCCATACTCCGACAAGCTTGCATGAATTTATCTTATAAATGCTATTTTTAGCTTGCTTGTTATTCGATACAATATGCAAAAATGGCAAGAACAACTTAGTTTTAGGGTTGAATAATCCTCATAACTGAGAATTATCAACGTTGATACCGACGGAGGGAATACAACGAAGAGGAGTTGGCACTGGCGCCGACGGAGAGGAGACGTTGGCACCAGTGGAGAGCTCCAGCAGAGAGGGAATGAGGGTGGGAACTGAGGGCATGGGGTGAGGAAGAGGAGAGAAAGATGAAAGAGAATGCGGTTTTTTTGTTTTAATATTATTTTTATTTTATTAAAATTAATAAAAAAAATTGTTATGTTACTGTAACAAACAGAAAAATAAGTCTAGAGACCTTTTAAACCTATTTCTCAAAACTCGAAGACTAAAATAGAATATTTTGAAAACTCAGAGACCAAACGCATCTAATCCTAAAAATTTAGGGACCAAAAATGTAATTTTTTTCATTAAAAATTTTAAACAATAAGGACCAAATTGAAAAAATACCCAAACATTAGGGAGATTGATAAATTCTTATGAAATGTCTACGAAATGGTTTCGAATAGAAAGATACTTGCCTATATATCAGTTAGTAGAAACTTCTATTGACTTTCGAACGTGCCATATTTTTAGCGGTTAAAAAAATTAGTGGAGTATAAGTGGACATTTATATGTTTATTTGAGTTCGAAAAGGGTTAAATCATTTTTTCTATAAAACCGTATAAATCGGTTTAAATTATTTCAAATTGTAAAATGGTTTTTTTTTTTTTGAAGAGATGTAAAATGGTTGTAATTAATTTAAATATTTCTTATATTTTTTTAATTGATTTTTCACATATATTTCTACTTGACATTTAATTTCCATCCACATTAATAAAATATAAAACCTTTTCAACGTATACTCTAAAAAAACACTGGAATCTTTCCAAAAAAAAAAAAAAAACATTGGAATAATAAGATTTAATAATTTCAACTAACAGAAATATGTTTTTTTTAATATTAAGCTTTTTTCAATTTATGGACATCTTGTTAAAAGTTATTGGCTAAATATTTATTTTATTCTCAAATATTTGAATTTTTTTTTTAATTTTAGACGATATGGTTTAAATAGTTTCAATTTCTCTCTTGTCATTGGTAAATGTTAAATTAGTTGATAATAAACTTATATATCATAATATTTAGGGATTTTTTAGAAAAAAAAATTGGCTAAAACATGATGATTTGAAACTATTTAAGAAAATAAGGTACTTTTTTTTGGTCTTTATTAGAATTCATTTCTTGGAGGGACACATTCAGTTGTGTTGCGTCTTCCCAAGAGACGCATACATCAGAGATTAACGAAGAAAGATGGCAAATTGGAAAGTTTGAGTGTCAAACGTTTACTGATCGAGTAAACTTTGGGTGAAGAAAAGTAAATAAATACGTTCAAACCCAGTGCAAGTACACACTATCGATACAAGTAATAAAACAGGAGTATTCCTGAGTATCGATCCCACAGAGAATGGTGTAACAAAAATATTGCAGAGCAAAATGTAAGGAGAATTGCAACTTGGAAACTAAAAATTGCAAAAACAAGGTTGGGAAGATGTGTTTGGTAAAAATAAAATAATTGCATAATCTAATTGCAAGTTAAAGTAACAAAGTAAGGAAAACAAAGATTGCATTACTGAATTGCAGAATTGAAAATTGCAAGATTGAATAGCAAACTAAACAGACTTGATAAAAGAAATGAAAATTGCAAAAGAAATTCTTTAGAGAAATGAGGGAAGATGAGGCTCAAGTATGTCATTGCCCTAAGTTGTAAATTGCAAATCCAACCTACTCTACACATAATTGTAGACCAAAATTGCTACTCCTATTCACCTTGAAATTAGGTTTTAGGAGACTAAGTGAGTGACTTATATGTCTATAGTCTCTCTATCTTAGATAATTTGGCTCAACAATTTTATGGGTTTTGGAGTCTTTAATCTCTTTGTCTAGGGTAAAGAATTGGCTTATGTCTAAGCTCTTGTCTCCATCATTTGTGCGAAATTTGCTTATCACTAACTCTGTCGGTATTAGATCTAAGCTCGAGTTGCTACCCTAGTTGATCAAGCTAGGATCTCTACGGAATTCTATTCAACACAAGAAAACAATTGAGATGTAGGCTTGGGTTTTTGAAATTTTGGCTACAATTTACTTCTTAGGGAATTCACATCCTTGAACTCCCTAAGAAGTTTAGCTTATATTAAAAGTAAAAATCCCATAACAAATTTTAGAATTAAAATCCATGCTTAAGAGGATTACTTAAAAAAACCTATTGCAACCATAATCTAAAGGCATTAATTAAAACTTGTTATCCAAATCTGAATGGAAATATGAAGCAGTTAGAGCAGTAGATAATCATTTACCAAACCTCTGGACAAACCCATGAACAAAAGAAAAGAAAAGAAAAAGCTCCTGTAAGCAATACCCATGAAGAAAAAATTCAAGAAAAATGCTTTCAATTGTTTCAACAATCTCAACTCAATTCCAACGCTTAATACAGTAGGTAAGGAACAAAAAACATGAAAAATTACAACCCAAATGAACTAAAAAAAATTAAATTCACCTAAACTAAGAACCAATCTAAAAATAGAAAACTTTAACAAAAACCCATTTTTCTTCTTTCGATTTCAATCAATTCGACTCCCATTATTTCTAGGAAAGAATGAATCGTCACAACCCAAAATTTCATTTGAATTGGATCGGAAAAACTAAGGAAAAAAATCAGAACCAAACTTGCAGCAGCTTTTTCGTGAAAATAGAGGAGGAATTGAAAGAAAAATAGAGGAAATAATTGGAAGAAAACCCACGAACAAAACTCGAAAAAACGCCCTAAAACCCATAGCCATTCTCCATTCCTCTTCTCTCCTTTTGTAGGCCTTCATTAGGGTTGAATAATGCCCAGAATTCGTGCTTGATAAGCCTTAGAATTAAGGCTTATTTAACTCCCAATTGCTTAAAATATTCTTGTTTTAACTTAAGTCCAATTGAAAATAGATGAAATATTGTTTTAAAATAAAAGGGAAATAAGAATGATGGCATTCGAGATAGAATTCTAAATAAATTAATCTTGTTTGCAAGAAATATGGAAATTGCAAAATCGTGATTCTGCAATTCTGGACAGTAGAAGAATTCAAGAAAGAACGAAAATTCCTGCGCAAAACCCATATATGAAAAGCTTAATTACCTCATGAATTAAGGGAATTTGAGCACGAAATTTGGGCATTCTTCAACCCTAATGAAGGCCTATAAAGGGGGAAGAAGAGGAGGAGCTAGGGATTCAGTTTTAGATGCTTTTCTTGGAGATTTTCGTTCGTGGGTTTCCGTCAACGGGAGGCTATGTTTTTTCTGCAATTCCCTCTCTGTTTTACCGAGTTTTTTAGCCATACTTCATCCTGTTTTCTCCTTCGATGTTTCCAATCCGATCCAAGTGAACACTTGGGTTGTTAAGACTCAATCTTCTCCTAGAATTAGTCGAGGGAGTTGAGTCGATTGAAACTAAGTAAAGATACATTTAGTGATTGTTGTAATAATTTTATTTCAATTCAATTATGTTTTCTTTTGGTAATGGCTCAATCTTCGCTTCATACACGTTATGGTACTGCTGGATTCGAAAGTAGAGAAAAAAGAGTTGAATTATTCTCCTCTTGAAGTTTTTTTTTAATCTTTTGTTTTATTTGAATAAAATACCGTGGAGTATTGTTTTCTTGCTTGGGTTGAATATTGCCATTGAAGCTCAAATATTTCTTATCTTGTTAATGGTTGTCTTTATACCCAGTATGCAATATCCTATTTATGAAGTTTAATGAGTATGTTTTGAGCTTTGTAAAGTAGTATTCTATTTACTGTATTGCAACAAAAAAAATTTAGTGAAACAATTTCATTTTCATTGAGTTTTATTCCTAGATTAATACATTAGTTGACTTTATTCTTGCATGGAGTTTGTTTTAATTTTTAGATTAGTTTTTTTTTTTGGAATTATTATGAGCTAAAACTTCTTAGGAGGTTCAAGGATGTGAATTCCCTAAGAAGTAATTGTAGCCTAAATTTCAATAAAAATCGAGCATACATCTCAATTGTTTGTTTGTGTTGAACACATTTTCGTTGAGATCCTAGATTGATCAACTAGGGTAGCAGCTCAAGCTTAGATCTAATACCGACGGGGTTAGTGATAAGCGGATTTCACATAAGTGATGGAGAAAGAGCTTAACATAATCCAATCCTTACCCTAGACATAGGGATTAAGGACTACAAAACCCATAAAATTGTTGAGCCGAATTATCTAAGATAGAGCGAATATTGACATATAAGTCACTCACTTAGCCTCCTAAAAACCTAATTTCAAGGTGAATAGGAGAAGCAATTTTGGTTTACAATTGAGTGTGGAGTAGGTTGGAATTGTAATTTTGGCTTGCAATTACAACATAGGACAATGACACTCTTTAGCCCCATTTTTATCCAAACTCCCTTTGAATTTTCATTCACTAAGTCTATCTAATTTGCTCTCAATTATTGCCAATTCTAGATTATGCAATTTTTTCTTATTTCGATGATTGTTATTTCTAGATTCTGAAATTAGATTCTGCAATTTTTCTTTTTACCAACACACCAACCCAACCTTATTTTTGCAATTTTTAGTTTTCAAGTTGCAATTTTCCTTACACTTTACTTTACCTTAATTTTTGTTGCACCGTTCTCTTGGGATTGATACTTGGTACTCACATACCATTTTATATTACTTCGATCGCGTGCGCTTGCGTGTATACCGATCAGTGCTCAAAATCTCTTAAATCATGCAGCAAATGTAGATTTCCGTATATGGGTCGAATGCAGATTTTTTTTTTTGAATTTTTTTTTTCTGTTGCTCCAGAATTGCAACTTCATCTTGCAATTTTGGTTCTGCAATTTCCACAATTCTTGCACACAAGTTTAGTTTTTAAGATTCTCATCCTAATTTCCTTCATTCTTCATTCTTCCTAATTTTTAAAATTCTTTCAGCTATTACCCAATGATTTTAAGACAAAATAAGAATATTTTAAGTAATTTGGAGTTAAATAAGCCTTAATACTAAGGCTTATCATTTACATAAATGATGTTCACTAATATTTAGGGGCTATTTGGCCCACCAAATTGGGCTGGGTGGGTTTGGCCCATTCACTTACATAAACGGTGGGTAAAATTATCGAACCCACCGTTTTCAATAGTAATTATTGTGCAACTATTTAAACTCCACGCATTTTCCAACTTCTCTCCACTCTTGCGATCTCTCGTCGCCCTTTTCACTCTTCCTCAGGTTTGTTGAAGCTCTTCTCTCCTTTTACTTCATTTCTTCGATTGCTCTCTAGTGTGTTCGTTCGCTTCATCTTTTTCGTTGTTAGGGTTTCGCCTGTTTTCCTTCACCATTTTCGGATGTTTTGTGGTGGTTTGAGGTTTGTTTTTAAACTTGATCTCCCATTTTCAATTTATCTTTGTTTCACTTCATCTTCACCAATTCCCCCACTAAACCATCTACTTCATCTCTCCTTGATTTTTTTCCCTCGGCTGAAACCTTAAACCTAACCATCTTCATATTTGTGTTTATTTCCATATTCGAAAACCACCATCTTCATGCTATTTATCTACATCCATGTGTCCTCTTTTCATATCTATAACCATATAAAGCCTCATTCTTCACCTCTGTTTTTCAAATCCATAAACGATCCTTTACCTCTTTGTTTTTTTGTTCATATTTGTAACTTTTACACTCTCTCGCCGCTTCAAGCATAACCCCCATGGTCCTTTGCTGCATTCGTTGCTATTCCCTCATCCTTTACATGTTTCATTCGATGGAATTCGTCATGGATTTGCTTGGTAGGGGACTCTTATACACGAATGGAGCTTCATAGGGGGAGTTGACTACTGAGGGTTTGTATTTTATCCCTTCGCCAATCGATGATGAGTTTCCATAAGTTTTTATTTACTCCCTTTGAAAATCAACCTTCTGTTCTTAAATGGTGAGTTATGTTTTTTTTACTACTGTTGTCATATTTGCTAAATTTTTCATATTTGTTTTGTTTTAAATTTTTTGGTTGTTGACAAAATTTGATCCCATGCCTTTATACTTTTGTATTTCATTTTGTCCCCATTTTTCTCTCTGTTTCTTTGGACAATTTGTTCTCTGATTTTAAATCTTCCACACTTGTGTTTTGTCAGTACATTTCTTCCTATTTTGCTCTTTATTTTTTTTATCACTTTGTTATATTTGATGTTCGATTGTTGTTTGTGGGACAACAATATTTTCTGAAATTCCATTATTGACCTTACTTTGAGGTTCGTTAATTTACAACTAGGAATTATTTTGTAATGTATTTGTATGGCACATTGGACATTTTTTTACATTCATCTTTCCTTTATAACATTATCATGTATTTGTTATGCTTGCAAATATGCATTTTTTACGTTCATACTTTCTTTATAACTAATGGATTGAATTATTTGTCACCAAAGTGTGATTGTTGATCAAACATGTGTATGTATTTGTAGCTAAATGGTTCTAAATATTGTTTTTTCCTTTATCACTTCCATTCACTTTTCAAAATAGTGAAGCCTCTTATTAAATTTAGAACAGAAAAAACAACATTAAGATTGAATACAAAACATGATCAATATACTTGCTTGCATAAAAATATTTTTAAGACTTTGACTTCGATCATTTTGATTTAAAGTAACAAAGTGAATATTGAAAAAAAAAATTGATCAATATACTTGGCAACAAAACAAAAAAAAATATTTTTATATATTTGACTTTAATTTTATGTTTTGATGTTTTTTTCAAATAGAAGACAAATTTGGTTATATACAAATGTGTAATTCTTGAATTAAAGTAAAAAATGAAGATTAGATACAAATATTTGATCAATATACTTGTTAATAAAACTAGAATCTAACAACTTTTTCTGTTTTTTAAACATTTTTATTTTACCTTCCAAATTTACTACAAACAAAGTGGAGGTGTTTAGTAAAACAAATTTTAATGTCCTCTAACTTTAGACAAATAGGTATATTCCCAAAATTTGCTATAGAAAAACAATTATTTTTAACATTTAGACTTCTCAAAAAAAAAAAAAAAAGCACAACTTGGGTGCAGTCAAGGATGCACCTAAGTATTGTGCAGCCCACTACCACAAAAAAAAAAGTTTTTTTTTAAAAAATTGTGTGGTATTGAAGTGGGCTACACAAAACTTGGGTGCATCCTAAAAAAAATAGCGGAGGTATTTAAATTTTTTAGAATAGTGAAACAAATTTTTATGACTCCCAACCTTAGACAAAAAATGGGTGCATTCTCATGTGTTCAAATTTACCAAAATAAACGAACCATAACCCAAAAAAACCCTACCCCTAAACCTAACCATAACCCAAAAAAAAATCCTAATCCCTAAACCTAACCATAACCCCCCCCCCCCCAAAACCTCTAAACCCTAACATAACCCCCAAAAAAAAACTCTAACCCCTAAACTTAACCATAACCCAAAAAAAAAAAAAAAAAAAAAATCCTAACCCCTAAATCTAGCCATAACCCCCAAAAAAATCCTAGACCCCTCTAAAAAAAATTCCTAACCCCTAAACCTAACCATAACCCCTAAAAAACCCTAAACCCTAACATAACCCCCAAAAAATTCTAATCCCTAAACCTAACCATAACCACTGAAAAAAACCTAAACCCTAGCATAACCCCCCAAAAAAATCTAACCCCTAAACCTAACCATAACCCCAACATAACCCCCCAAAAAACCCTAACCCCTAAACCTAACCATAACCTCCAAAAAAAAAAAAAAAAAAAAAACTCTAACCTCTAAAACTAACAATAACCTTGAAATACCCTAAACCCTAATATAACCCCCAAAATTTATACTTTTAATCTTAGGTTAGTACTTGACTGATTGGTTGTACTTTGAAAGTTCTATGTGGGCTTTGTTGATCGGAATTCAGGGATTTACACATCGTGGATTGAATGTCACAGAGAGGTCAATGAATTCAGGGGAGCGGTCCATAAGTCTTATGTACACCTTGCAGAAGCAGAATATGCATTTAGGCAGTATAAACTGGTGACAAGTGGCCAGTCCCCTAAGATTGAGCCCTCAGCAACTTGGACGTCACATACCTCACACGAATATGGATCATGTAGAAAGTAGTAATATGTCATTATTGATAGGGTTTATTATTGGAATGCTTGTAATGTATATTATGTGGATTAATAAAGTCAAGGTTGAAAATGTCAATGTCGATGGAAATGTCGATGTCTCAATTTTATGGAAATATCGATGGAAATATCAATAAAATGTCGATGTCGATGGATATATCTATAAAAAAATTTAAAAACAAAAAATTCAAAAAATATATTTAAATGAATAAATAAACATTTTACACTTTTTAAATGAGTTAAAATACTTGTTACAATATTATATTCACATTAAGTTACATTTTCTTGCTATTTTTTTAATATTTAATCAATTTTGTACGGTATAGTGGAAATGTCGATTTTTCCTTATGTCGATGTTGAACCCATGGACATGTGGAAATGTAGATGGAAATGTTGACATGTCGACGAAAATTTAATACCATGGTTTAGTAGTACTAAGTGATGCCTATGTGATCTCTAATTCTGGATGAAAGTAAATAACAAATCAAACATTTATCTTTTAGGAACAAATCATTTTCTCTATTATGGACCTACACGAACTAGTTACCATATTGACAATCATCACCACCTTCCAACGTTAGTTAATGCTAACATTAGAATTGTTACTAAACGGACATAGGAGGATAGAACACCAATCACCATACCTTAGACGTCACATTAGACAATTAGCATTCTTTTGGCTCATCCATGAGTCTGACTTATGTTGTCGCTAGAGTACGATGATAGTTAGGAGATGTTTTGCCATACTCTGTAGCCTACTTAGACAATATGTGGTTTAGTCGGAATAGAAGTCGTAGATGTGAAGGAGATGATAGCCATGTTCTTGCACATCTTAGCCCACGGCGTTAAGAACCGAGTAATCATAGACAATTTGCAAGGTCTGTTGAGACTGTTTCTAGGCATTTCAACTCTGTCCTTAACGCAGTATTGCGACTACACGATGTTCTGTTGAAAAACCCATAGGTGATCACAAACTTCTGTACAAATGAGAGATAGAAATGGTTTGACGTATAGATCATTTTTATATCCAACAATAATATGGTATGAGGCCTACCTAGGGTTAGCTAAGTAAATGAATATTCCATCTATTGTGTCAACGCAGAATTGTCTAGGTGCGTTAGATGGGACGTATATCAAGGTCAATGCCAGTGCCACTGATTGCCCAAGGTATAGGACAAGGATGGGTGACGTTGCAACCAATGTGCTTGTTGTTTGAGTTCCAAATGGGGAATTCATATTCGTCATACTAGGGTAGGAAGTGTCCACAGCTGATTCTCAAGTTCTTAGGGATGTGATATCACGACCTAACAGACTGAAGGTTTCAAAGTGTAAATAAATACCTATCTTATTCATTATCAACCATCCTACTAGTAGGATAATGAATTAAATGGTTCAACATTGTACAAGATATTATTATCTATGCAATGTTGGGTACCCTAATGCAGAGGGATTTTTAGCACCGTATAGAGGAGAATGGTACCATCTATTCGAATGGCGTGGACAAGGGAATGTACCAACTACTTCGAGAGAATTTTTTAACATGAAGCATTCTTCTACAAGGAACATGATAGAGGATGTTCGTTCTACTAAAGGGGAGATGAGTCATTCTTCGAAGAAAATCCTACTGCTCGGTACAAATCCAATGTCGAACCATAAATGGTATGATTGAATTCACAACCTTATCAGCAGGGAGATGTGTGATAGTACAATGCCCGAGGAATTGGACTCAACTTCTATTGTCATCGAGGGGGACCATATTAATTTCATTGAGAGTTCTAATGAATAGAGCTAGTGGAGAGATGGTTTGGCTGAGTAAATGTTTTTAGAATGAGAGTTACATAATAATTGATGCTTTTTTTGTTTGTTTGGCAACATTGAACCCTTACAGTTATGACTTCTTTCTAGTCTTTGATGTATTTATATTCGCTGTTTGAATTCAAACTTCGCTGATGTACTTCTGCTAACTATCTTATGTATTTTATTTTAATAAATCAACAAAGAATTCTATCACATTCTAGCTTAACCCTATTACGATATATGTAAGCATATAACATAATGGCAGGTGAAGGAGAGTCCTAAAGCACACATGGATGAAGCACAAGGACACAAAGCTCGTAGGATGCCTTATGTCGTTGGTCCAGTCGGGTAGGTGGCGATCAGACAATGGCACATTTCGGCCTTGGTACCTGGCACAGTTGCAACGTCTACTAAGGGAGAAGATCCCTGATTATGAAATTCAAGCAACCCTTACAATAGATTGCAGGGGTTCGACTGAAAAAACAATACCGAGTAATTTCGAAGATGTTAAGACCAGCATATAGCGAGTCTGGGTGGAATGACGAGTTTAAATGTATTGAGGCAGAAAATGACATTTTCGATACATGAGTAAAGGTAAAATTGCATAGTCACCTTATCACTACTGTGTAACATTGTATAATAGTTATTTTTATTGTCATGCAGAGCCATCCTGAGGCAAAGGGGTTGTGAAACAAGTCGTTCCCCCATTTTGATGAATTGACACTACTTAGACCTTTAATGACAGTCAATAAATTTCACAGATGGAAATAATGACAGACAACAAAAAAAATGTGCTATTTACGATAATTTTATGAAATTTACTTTTATAATAACAGGCATGGCCTGTCATTGTTTCTCACTTTTAATGACCAACAATGTCCATTATGTATTTAAAAGAATAAAAAATTGCCTAAACCCTATTTTCTTATTTTACACTTTGAAGAGTATCTACCCTTACTCATTATCTCGATAACTCACGCCGCTTGTAATTTTCTATAAATGGAACTCTTTTTTGCAAGTTAGTTGGAAGTCTCTCTCTAGATATCCACTACATATGTTTTTTTTCTTTCCTTTTTTAATTTACGAATGTGAGTTGCTTTATGATTTGGGTAAGATGTACCTTATTGTAGGATGAGATGTTTGAAGAAATGAACTTTTCACTCCACAACGGAAGCATTAGATCGTCTTGATTTTATTTAAAATTAAACTAAAAATTAAGGTTAAGCAAACTTACTTGGAGTAAATATGGAGATATTTCAGGCGGATCTTTATCTCCTCCATAAAATCTTCATGGCTATGACTTGAACACATGACCAAGGTTTGTGGGAGCCTCTTGAAAGAAAATCCACAAGGGATTAGAGAGAAAGAGGTCTAGAAAGAATTCTCTAATTCTCTATTGATGAGATATATGTTGTGCCTAATGGCTCAACCCAATGGTCCTATTTATAGAGACCAAGGGAAAATCTTTGCCATAATTAAAATATTATATTTTAATATCTAATATATATAAAATATATCATATATTTATTTGAATCTATTCAAATCTCCTACAATATTTATTTATTTGAATCTTATTCAAATTCTATAAATATCTTTTATTTAATATATCTAATATACTGTAACAGCTTGTATTTTCCAATACGGTCATTCTAATGGTAAATGCAGAAGCGATTAAATAGATACTAAAAAGAAGGAAATCAAACGTAAAATACTTTCACTTAACTGAAAAACAAGGCCTTAAAAAAATTAAGCCAAATCCATTACTAGAAAAAACCAACTAGAAGAACTTTGAACGTACGGCAAGTCCAACAAAAGCCTAAATGCCAAAATCCTAAAGACAAAAATAACTCCTCAACAATTCTGCCAGAACGCTAGACCTCAATCACTGTCAGAACTATCACTTGCTCCTTCATCTAAAAAAAAATTAGGAAAACAAAAATGAGTACAAAAATACTCAATAAGCAATCTCAACATCAAGTTCATAAATTCATTTTCTTCAAAACAAAACATAGAGATTCAGTTTAACATATCATTTCAATAGTTGAATTAAAAGTCAAATATTCATTCAGACATTTTCTTTTAAAACAATCATAAACAAAATACAAATATCCTTGCAAAACTTTTAATACAACTATTAAAACGTTCAATCAAAACTTTCGAAAAACAAAAATCTTTTAATTGAACAAAACTTTCATTTAACCAAACTTTCAAATATCGAATTCAAACAGTACTTTCAATCAATCATTACTTTCAAATATCATAGCGGGAATATGCATTATTTAGGTAGCTTTCATAACACATATGATGGTTACCTGTCGGTAACACCAATCAATTAATCATAATATCAATCAGAGTTGTCGATAAAAATTGATCAGAACATTCAATTCAATTACTTAAGTGTGAGGCCATGTGAGTGAAACACACACATGAATCTTCATTCCAAAGGAATGTCAAGCCACAAACTGTGCCTTCCCACAATTAAGCTTCAATCAGTCAAGAATGTCGATAAAATCAACCAGAACAATCAATATAATTACTTAAGTGTGAGGCCACGTGAGTGAATAACACACACATGAATCTTCATTCCAAATGAATGCCAAACCACAAATGTGTCTTCCCACAAATATGTCTTCTCACAAATAAGCCAGAACAAATCCATCAATTCCAATTCTATCAATTCCAATTTAGGCTACTATCACAAATAAGCAAAGCACTCTCAAAACAGAAAATTGGCATATCTGGATAGCCCTATTGAATCAGTCAAATACTTTTCAAAACGGTAAACATATGCTTTCATTTAGCAAAACAATTCAAAACATACAAAACAATTTCAATCGATTTCAAATTCACATAAAAACATGCTTTCAGATATTTTGTCAAATACAATAATCGAAACGGAATTATTCCGAAATTACTATTTTGGAAGGGATGTGAAAATTACTTGCCTCGATCAAACAAAATCCTACAGTCCTCAATCTCAATTTTTCACAATACCAACTCCTTGAACTAAGGTCAATCTTCTAGAAGCCTAAACATAACCAATATTTCATACTCAGAAACCAAATTCTATCTTCTAAAACATACACCATCTCATCTACCCAATTTTTCCATTCAAAACAATTTTCTACATAAAAAGTTAGAAAAAAAATAGGGTTCTTCGATTGCAAAAACATATCTGAAACTGCATTTTAAAACACCTTAAAACTCACTAAAACATACTAAAAACTGAAAAACCAACACTCTTTCAATACATAATAAAATATCAAACAATTTTTCAATTTTATAACTTTTAAACACCTTCAAAACTATCATAATTTATGGACAAATAACCCATGAAAATTTCTGCTCATAAAACAAAACTTTCCAATATTTTAACATCAAAAGAATCAAGATTTGTCACTTTTTAACCCAAAAACCAGATCTGAAAAACTTGATAAAATTGCTATAAAAACCATAAAAACAAACAATTTTCATGTAAAAATCAAATCTATACATTATACTTTAAAGTGCAATCATTTGGTAAACTTTTGGTGCAAAAAGAATCCAAAATACACTTAAAACATTCCCAATTTTAAAGAAATTCAAAGCTAGAAAATTCTAAAAAATCTTCCATTATCAAAACCTTTAATTTAATCTAAAAGACCTAATTAGAAATACTTTGATAAAAAATTAAGCAAACAAAAAAAACTAAAAACTTTTTAAGGCAAAAGATTTCAAGAATCTTTTCATTCTAAACAATCAAGAACGAAGCCAAAAAGAAATCAAAACCCAAAATCTTGCAAGAAAACTTCCATAAAGAAATCAACAAGAGCAATAAAGAAAACTTACTGTCTTCCTTGTTGGAGAGGCAGGTCCAAAGCATTTCTTCTTTTCGCTTCTCTTCTTTTTTTGCCGTCAAAATTTTGGATCAAAAAGGTTAGGGTTTAGAAGACCCTTTTTTTAAAAGAATCTTAATTAAAACCCTCAAAAGATTATCTTTTTTTTTTTTAAACAAAAGAATAAAAATAGGACTCTAATTTAAAAAGATTTTATAAATTGATAATTAAATAAAATATATAAATCTTTTTTTCGACTGTTACATATACATTAATTATTTTAATATTTAATGTATCAAATACAATAAATATATTTTCCTCTTATATATTTAATACATCTAATATATTAAATATTAATTTGAACATTCTAAATTTTTCTTTCAACTAAATTAATCTTTTAGCATTACTATGAACTAGCAAGAGACCTTATGGACCTACAAATTATAAGCTTCAATGACACAAAATCAATTAATTAAACTCTTTCATTAATTAATTTTCATTCATTAACTATAAGTCACTCCACAATAAACCTAGAGTTGCAGTCTTATGCACTATAGGACAAGTTGTGTCCATAGATATAATCATTACATGCAAGTCGATCATTCACGAGTTGCTCGTAATTACAGTTGGGTCAGAGGTATGTTTTACCTCTATAATTACATATTGCACCTTAAGTACCATTGATCCTCTAATGAACAATATGTTTATAATCTAATTATAAACTAAGATTCTCTCGGGCCAGTGAGAGGGTGGGGCCCCATTGTTCAAGTACCGAAATCAACACTTATGGGAACTACTCATCTACTTACCCTATATGGGAATGAGTTAATTTCATCTTGTGAGATTATGTTCCCAGATCCCTATTTGGTTAAGTCCTCAAAATGATAGACATATTGAATCGGCTACAAAAGCCACTATCACCCATGAAAATCAAAGGACAAGCCCTTACAGACAGGAGTTCATAACTCACTCAGGATTAAGATCGAGTCGGATATGATCATCCTGATGAAATATTAATCTTCTCAATTAACGGATTTATAAAGAGATATTAAATATTTCGTGGTCCAGTCTTACACAAACTTATTGTATAAGATACCCCCACTCACATGTCTCCACATGAACGATTTGGATCAAATCATTTGTAACTATTACAAAGTAGGTCGTATCAATAGTGTTACTAGGATAAGGCACCCAACCTTATCCATATACTATGACCCTTTAGGTTATTTCTTGAACACGATCCTTCTGTATGTCAACCACATATTGTTCAAGATTACACTAATAGCCTTGAATTTTTCATATAATGGATAATATTATATTACAAATACGATAATCAAAATTATTATTAATTATTAAATAAATGATTAATTACGAGGCTTTATGGCATAAATCCCAACAATGTTAACTTATGGAAACGCATGGGGGACTTCAATCTCCACGGAATTACTACACCAGGTAGAGCATTAGACATCTTTTTTTATACTTCCCTTATTCCCTGTTATTTGGAGCTTAATCTAAATAATTATATTCATATTCTCTATATTCATGAATTTTTATTGTTTCCATCATGCTCTTATTGTTTATTATGAGTATCCTAACTGAGGTAAATTTAATTGATATCGTCTATTAATTCATTTTCAATCTTTGACAGATCAAATTTATTTTTTGTTTCTATGAATTGGTTACATTACCAGTACTATTCTTCTGCTTTTTCTTGTGTATGTTGTCTTGTCATTGAGTGTTTTTTTTTTTTGGATTATTTGCTAGTATTATACTAGGGAAACGGTGTTTTATTGGTACTCTACATGCTTTCAGACACTTCACTTGTATTAAATGTTCAGTGCATATCTTGATTCCTACCTGTTAAAACTTATGTCTTGCTATGTTTAGTTCATGTTAAATTTTCAAATCTCTAGTTGAAGATGCCTCATTAATCTAGTTTGTGCCAAGTAACCTCCAAAATGATCTAGTTTGTGCCTGTTTATGATAAATTTTCAAGTTTCCATTTGCATAACAAAGTTGTAGAGATCCTAAATCATTTAAGTTCCATTTCATTGTTTTCATTGAATTCAATCTAAAATCTCTACTTGTTTTGTATATGGTTTTTGTATTTGGCTTGTCTAAATGTGTGGCCTTTGGTGTAATAAAAATTTCCTTTTTTTCACATCAGAAGTGGTTGTGATTATTGAATTCTACTTTCTTACATTGTTTAGGAGTTGAATGTTCTTTCTTCTTGTTGCCAGAATAATGAGTTTAACAAGATTTTGGGAGCATCTCCATGTAATACCTTGAAATCACTGGATTCCACAACCACCACATATTCACCTAAGAGTGAGTAGAGTTTACTTTGTTTTCATTCGTTTTAATTTTATAAAAAAATTTCACTTGCTTTCTTTTAGATACTAATAGTATATTTTCCAATTGTAGCTTAATAGGGGGGCACCTTGCACTAGTTGTGTTGTCATGCTTTCACCACTCCATTTCAATTGGTTGGTCTTAAGTTCTAGTTGAAAGGTTTTAGAGTCTTGTATTTATTTTGTTTAGCAATTCTGCTTATCTTTGTAAGGTATATGTAGTTTGTAGATGGACAAAGAATCTATCATATTTGTACATAGAGAAATTGTATGTTCTTTTTTTTTAGATCGATATAAGAAGTGTATTATATATTATATATTTTATTAATTAAAGTTAAGTTTGTGAAGTTACTTGTTGTGTAAAAATGTAACACTATTGAGATTTTATTTTGTACGTAGGTAGAGAAAGAGAAATATTGTTGATTAGCCACGTTTGCAACCAATTTTTTTTTTTAATTAAATTATTGACAAAACAGTGACAGTCATTACCTGTCATTGAAAACCACTAATTTTGACATTTAATGACGGGCGTACTTTTAATGACACACGAACTTTTAATGACGGACGAACTTTTAATGACAAGCATTTAATGACGAACAGACTTTTAATGGCATACATTGACTGACATTAAAAGTTGCCTGTCATTGTAGGATACGATGGTGGGCGACTTTTAATGACGGACAATGTTCATCATCATAGCCTACAATGACACGCAAAAAGATGTCAAGCGCTTGTTCGACATCACTTCTCTATGATGACGGGCAATGCTTGTCATTAAACACCAAATTTGTACTAGTGTGACCTTTGTCTTTGGCAAGGATTGGGCTATAGGGGCAAATGTAGAGACCCCTGGAGACTTGGCATCCAATGTAGTAGAGCATATGGAGGATGATGTGCACCTGGGTGCATCCCAAGAATACAATGTTCCAATACCATCGGTGTTTGATCCTAGAATGGGCATGTCTCACGATGAGATGCAAGAAACACCCACCAGTTGAAACATCGATGCAAGGACTTCATCCAGGGAGAATAAGAGGAAGCAATCTCCTTATCACTCAAAAGTGGTAGAGGTTGTCCGCAATGCGATGGACATACAATCGACCCATTTGAAGATGATTGCAGAATGACCAAAAGAAAAGAGTGCAACAAAGGTCAAACTACAAAAGGAAGTTGTGAACCAACTATACAAGATCCCACAATTGTAGAACCGTGACAGAGTGCGACTTATGAATATCCTTTTCCCTAATGTCCTGGAGATGGAGAGCTTCTTATATGTTCATGTGGAGTTGAAATTGGATTATTGCCAACTCCTCCTCGACAAACACATCTGATCAACCTTTCTTCTTGTACTTTTTTGGATGATAACAAACTATCTTTTTTTTGGAAACATGTATCTATTTTTTACATTCTTTTGAGCCATCGTGGTAATGGCCCATCCTTGGAAACTATCACTCTAACATACCTTTTCTTTGTGTAATCATGGAGTTAGAACATAGGTTGTCATTGTACATCTCTTATTTAAAATAAAAAAAATAAAATAAAACTATATAGAGTTAAGGACTACTCAAACACAGACTATTAGGAAAACAAGAAGTTTGCAAGACCATTAAGTCAAATGATCATCTTTAGTTGTAATTGGTGAACGTTATTTATTTAAATAAAGCATTGATCGTCAAACTTGTCTCCCCCCGTTAATTTTTGCCCTTTTTCTTTGTTAATTTCTGATGCATGTGTCTCTTATGAAAACACAACACCACTGGAGAGACACATTCCAATAAAGACAAAAAAAAAAAATTATCCTATTTTCTTAAATAGTTTCAAATTAACATGTTTTATCTTTTTTTTTTTAAACAATACCTTTTTTTTCTAGAAAGCCAAATATTTAGGGGGCATTTAGAGCAACATGTTGGGTTTGAATAGTTTTGGAATCCAAACCCAAAATGTTGTTTAGACCACTATGTTCAAAATCCAATGGGTTTGAAACACAGTCTCATGGTTTTGAACAGTGCACTTCAAACACTGTTTTCTGATTTTCAGACTTCAGAAAACTGCACCCCAAACACTGTTATCAAACCCCCGAGAACAAACCCTCCAAGGTTTCAATTCCAAGGGTTTTGATTCTGAAACAGTGCTCCAAACACCCCCTTAGTGAATTAATAGAAATTTAGAAGACAAAAAATAAAGTCATCTAAGAGAAGAAAACTCACAATTTATACTAATTTCTTAGAAATTTAAAGGAGGAATTAAAAACTTTCCTCTCTTAAATGACTTTTTTCCTCCTCTAGATTTCTGTCCATTCACTAAATATTATGCTAGGTAAGTTTATCACCAGCCAATTATAACATTCACATATAATGAGAGACTAAATTGAAAAAAGTTAAAACATAAGGGGCGAAGGTCAAAAAAATTTAAACAATAATGAATAAATTGAAAAAAAAAATCCAAACATTTAGAATAAATCATGTATTTAGCCAAAAATGTTTCTCCTTCCTTCACACCCTTGAAAGTTGAAAGTTGAAACCCAAATTACCTTCACTTGTAAATGTCTCATAAACAAAACACATTCCATTGTATGTATTATTTCACAAGTCCTACAATATTTTCAACCACACAACAAACATATATGATCCAAATTAATTAAGAGAAAGATCATAGCTTCCTTACAAGGAGAATAACTCCATTTTCAGGTTCCACAACCAACCTAAAGGCAGGGGAATGCTTGTAAGAAGATGAAAGAGATAACTCAAATCTTGACACAACAAGGCTCACTATCACTTTCAACTCTACCATTGCAAAGTGTTGTCCGGCGCACACGCGCGGGCCGACCCCAAACGGCATGTAAGCCTGTGGATTCTTGCAAGCTCTGAGGACGCCATTGATGAACCTTTGCGGATCGAACGAGCACGCATCAGGTCCCCAGAGATGAAAGTCTTGTTGTAGGATTGGGATCGGAATCTGAACGTTTATCCCTTTTGGAATCGTAATGTTTTTGAATCTTATGTCTTCCAATGCTTCTCTTGTCACAAAAACAGCAGGTGGATACAACCTCAGTGTCTCTTGAATCACCATTGTCAGCTGTAGGCAACCAGAAATTAAGATCATAAGAATGCAGCTCTTTAACTAATTTTTAACCCAATGATTTGCAGTTTTGACATTAGTGGGCAATGAAAGGAGGAATACCGTTTTCATGTTCTTAACGGTATCGGCATCGATAGGCCGATCTTGACAACATTGAAGCACCTCAGAACGAACTCGAGCTTGCCAATCTGGGTGTGCTGCTAGTAACATCAAGCACCATGATGCTGTTATTGCCGTCGTCTCGTGGCCAGCAAAGTATATATTTTTGCAGTTATCAACAATGAACTTGTCTCGAGATATATTCAATGAGTTGTCGCCTTCGTCGAGACTTTTTGCACCCTCGAGAATCATCTGCAACAAGTCTTGCTCGTGTGAAGAGCGCTTGATTCGTTCCTTTACCACTTTTAAAATGATTGACTCGATGTCCTTCTCTAACTTCCACATTTCTCTATTGTTTTTGGTGGGGATGTGCCTGTAAGATGAAAGTTAATCCACAGCCATATAGATAGGAGAAACAAAAAATGTTCTTACCACATTACTCATTAAGAACATGATATTAAATTCCTGTCAAGCATGATATATTTATGACAATATAACCTCGAAAGCAAGATGATTCCCATTCAAGTTCTCTACAAGCATGACGTCATATTTGCGTTATGTAATGTAATTTTAAATGATTGATATGAATCACAACGATATAGGCAATATTAACACTTCTAAAGGGTTACGGTTATGATTCACATTCCTTTAAATGAAAGGTCGGGATATATTTTACCCTCGTACCTGAAACCAGGAATACCGACGCTTCCTTGGGACATGACAACTTGAAGAGCTCTGAGTTTTAGGAATATCTCTTTCCCTTCTGAATAATTGCTTCCAAAACAGGCCTTTGAGATTATATCTGCAGACAAGGCTCTAAAATCGCCATCGATGTTGATTTCTGATTGTCCTCCATCATTTTCAACTCTAGTTTCCCATGATCTTAACATGGAGTTTGCAGATTCCACCATTAAATTTGTCATACACTGCAAATTCAAGACTTTCCCAGTTCATGTTTTCCATTGAATAATCAATCCCACAGATTGAGTTCTTTCTGTTAATGGAATATCTTTTTAAACCATCAAACTACAATTAAGATATTTTTTCTCTTCTAATAGCTGTGAGTGTTTAGGCTCTAACATTAGTACCTAAAGTAATAAACAGAGAGGTCTTGTTTTTCTTAATCTCTTTCAAGTAACATATAAACATTAATTATTGATGTAGAGAACTAACCAACTACATTGCTATAGTAAAATATGTGTACACAAATAAATAAAAATGTATAAATATCATTAATTTCTAATTTAATTTGAATTAAGTATTAACTAAAACTTGTCTCATTGTAAACTACCCTAAGTTCAAATGAGCTAAATTACCATTTCAATCCATGTATTATGACCTTAATTTCACTTTAGTCTTCATGTTCCAAAAATCTAACAAAAATAATCCTAGTGTCTTTTTTCTTCCAACCAAAACAATATCTTAAGTTCCATCTAAAATTCATTTCTTTTTTTATTTTTATTTTGATATCCGGGAGTGTTCGAACCAACTTTGCGTGTACCTCAAGTATCCTCACAAGATGACCACCTGATTCTACTACATTTGGTTGCGAAAGTAACTCATATGATATTAAATCCTAGGTAGCCATCATGGCTTGAACCCATTTCCTCTATGTCCTTTACTATTTACATGGCTCTTATTGACCACTAGGGCAACCTATGATGATTCAAACATAAATTCATGTTTTTCAACCAATATGATATAACATCACCCTACAACCGTAAAACAAAATATAACATCACCCTACATCCGTAAATCCCTTAAAACACAAAGACTAAAATTATAAGTAAACATGGTTGGACTAAGTGCATTTCTCCAAATCATACCAAGTTCAAATCAAGCTTCTTTTTTTTTTTTTTGGTTAAAAAACACTTTTGATCCCTAAACTTTCATAAAAGTAACAATTTAGTTTCTGAATTATGATTGGTAACGATTTAGTCTCTGTATTTTCAATTTTGTAACAATTTAGTTCCTAAACTTTAGTATGTAACAATTTAGTCCATATACTATAAAATTTGTAACTATTTAGTCCCTATTGTGAAAATTATTGTTAAAGATTTAATGAAACTTCTTACATAAGTAAATCAATAAACTAATTAGCGACCCTATATGTTTATAACCTACAAAGTATAAATTGTTAAAAAAGAAAAATCGACATTTAATTTTGATGAATATTTTTACAATATGGATTAAATTGTTACAAATTTGAAAGTACATAAACTAAATAGTTACACACCAAAGTTCATGGACTAAATTATCACAAATTTGAAAGTACAGGATTAAATCATTACGAACTAAAGTTTAGAGATTAAATTGTTGCTTTCGTGACAGTATAGGGACAAAAAGTGATTTTTAAGTTTTTATTTTCAATGAAAGATCTACAAGAATTGATACTTTACCTTGACTTTATCAAGATAGAGTTGAGGAGCAATGATCTTCCTTTGGTGAACCCAAATTGGGCCACTTGAGGCCAAAATGCCCAGGCCCAATAACGGCCCACGATCCTTGGACAAGTGAGCAGGCTTCCCCAAACTCAACGACGTTGAAAGACTGATTTCCTTCACTATCTCAATCTCCGTTATGCACAGAATCTGAATCGTCCCGCTCGAATACACGAAGTTCGGCCCTAAAATCCCCAAATTGAATCAATCAACAAACCCTAACCAAAAAATTCCCAAAAACTGAAATTGAAATTCGAAATTCGAAATCGATTCCGCTCTATTACCGTATCGATTCCGCCACAGCTCCAAATGCGGGAAGAGATTCGAAGTCCAACCATGTGTAATCGAATCGTCTTCTGTGTTCTTTGCCTGTGAAGTTAGGGCTCTGATGTTCTTGATTTCAGAGAGGTTTCCGAGGAGGAAAGAAGGTGAAGGACCGCCGATTCCTTGTTTCCGGAGCTTCGATCTTAGTCTTTCCGGCTTCCATAAGAACGATTCGAGCAGATGAAAAAGCGCCATTAGAGAGAGTACCATCACCGCCATTGTTGATCCTGCTCTGAGCTCTGATTCCATGGCGATTGTGATTTTGCTCTCTCTCGTGAATTTTGACTTTGAATTTCGATTTGAATTCTAGTTCGGTGAGAGAGAGAGAGAGAGAGAGAGATGCATGTGTTACACTTCGCTGATGGATTTCACTCGTCTTTAATACTAAAATGGCTTTTAGAAATTGGTGAGACTGAAATTGATTTTTTTTTTTTTTTTTTTTTAAAAAATTGGGAGAGAGAGAGATCCGTTGCATGAAGATCGGGTGCATGTTTTTTTGTCTTTTGTTTTGTCAGTGAATGTTGCGTTAGAAAATAATTAGAAAGTAGAAAATTCATATGCCCAAAACTCTGCTTGACATAAACTTTTTGGTTCCAAACTCGAACAAGAGTCAAATAAAGTAAACTTTTAGTTCCCTCTAAACCTTAAAGACTCTAGATGCAGCTCAATTAGAGCTAGCTTGAGAATTGAACGACCTCGGAGACTAAGGCGCTTGAATTTGTATGAAGAACCGTCATCGCTCTTGAATTATAGAGCCTAGCTTGAGAATTGAGCAACTCCGACGTTTTACAAGTTTGAATTGTAGTATGAAGAAGCGTCCTCGTGCTTCAATTGTATAATGGAAAAGGGGAATCAATTTTTACCCCTAACCTTGTTAGACCCTAAATTTTTTATTTCATATAATTGGACCTTAAACTTAAAATGTGTTGCAATTTTTACCTTTGGTTTAATTTTCGTTAATTTGAACAAATATCAATTTGAAAATCTCATAATTTCAATAAAATCAAGTGTTGCACAAAAATTGGTCAAAACCAATGCATAAATTAACTATTGAATTATTGTCAAAATTCATAAATTTCCACAAAAAATTAGCTCTAACGTTGTTTTATCTAAAATCTTATTAATTTTGTACCACACATATGTTTTATAATTCATTAGAAGAATGAGAATAATTTTCTTCGATATGATGAAATTGAAAGTTGAGTGAAAATTGATATAAGGCTAAAGCACTTTTGATCCCTAAAATTTTAGGAAAGTACCAATTTAGTCAAAATTAAAAGTATAAGGATTATATAATTACAAATCAAAGTTTATGTACTAAATTGTTACTTCACAAAAATGTTCTTTAACATTTTTTTTAGTTCAAATACGTGGAGTAGGGAATTCAAACCATTAATCTTTTGATCGAAAATACATATTTTATGCCAGTTGAACTATGTTCAGGTTGACATTAATTTTCAACATTGATACATCTCGATAAACTAATAGGTTTTTTCCCAAATAAATACTATACTGAAAAGATACAAAGGACTTTGAAAAGACGTGGAAATAGTGCTGGAAATTTTTGGTAATAAATTTGTAGTTTCAACTTTCAAGACTTTTGAATATTCGTTTAAAAAAAAAAACTTTTGAATATTGTCATTAACTCTGAATTTAAAAACTATTTTAGTTGTTTCCATTATTTTTTTACTTATTGACCAAACATAAAGAATGATGTTTAATTTTTTAAGCAATATTTTATTTTGTCTAATTGTAAATTTTATCTTCAATGTGTTGGTTATTTGAATTTTTTTTTAAATAAAAAATCATAATATAGCTTAGTTGACAAAAATTAGTATAAAATTGACAATTTTAAAATTTTAAAAATAAAATTGAAAATGATCTAAAATATTAGGAATCATTTTATATATTTAACCTAAATTTAAAAAATATATATTGAACTATAACTATAAGTTTTTATGGTAGGGATCCCTAATCTCGAAATGTGATTTCTGACCCAACCCTAATTCTCTAAATTAGTGAGTGGAGTAGGAATAAAGATTAAAAATTCATGTATGGTTGAAGACTGTGAAGGACATTCTCAATCTTACTCTACCTCGTTGCCAACCCTAGCGAGAAAACCTTTTTGGGAAATATTTTGTCATTTTCATTTATATAATTTTTGTCACAAAACACTATAAACATTGCTTGATTTATATTTGTGTTGTAGGATGAAGGGTTCATTACTTACACCTAATCATTTAAATATCTAAGCATAATTGAGATATTCACAGTAATAGCTAATTAATATGTATTATATACCTTTTTTTTTCCTTTGGAGCATAACTCAACTGATCAAGACATATATCTTCAACCAATAAGTCAAAGTTCAAATCATCTACTTTCATATGTTGTTAAACTAAAAAAAATGACATTTTTGGCAACTACTTCTACAACATTCAAATTTAAACATGTTATATTTGTCTTAGACATTATGTTTAAACAACAAAAATTATCAAATATTGTTTTTCAATCCTAAAACAATTATTTTTGCCAACTTGAGCATAGTTATCGATCAAGTTAGAGGTTTGAATCCTCTCACTCTACATGTTGTTGAACTAAACAAAACACAATTATTTTCATTGAGAGAGGAATAATAAACATATTTAAATTTTATTTTAATACCAACTTTTGTACTTGTATTTTTTCAAAATTGTATGTATTGGATTTGTAAATTTGTAAATATATAATTTTTAATTTGTATTCATATTTTAGTCATTATGATCCACTTTGTAATTTTAAGAAGTTTCTAATTTGTTTTTGAACTTTCAATTTTAGTCTAATGAATCCTTGTTACTAACACCATTGATTATAATGTTTAAGAATTTGTGGACGATGTAGTAAATTTAATGGGGCAACCAGAATGCAATAAGTTGGCAAGCTGATATTATGAGTTTAGGCATTTGTACTGAAGAAATTAAATGTTAGGTTTTTTTTGTCTCCCTCTCTTCTTCTCCTTCTTCTTTTGTTTCTTTCTTTTCATTTCATTCAGGCAAGCAATTGAACAAGCAAAGGGCTAAATTATATAAAATGTCCATAAACTTTAAGTTAGGTTTCAATTATATTGTTGAACTTTAAAATCTTTGATCAAAACTAGTATTCCGCCAATATTTTCGCTAAAATGAAGATGGAAAAGTAATGTGGCGATGGCTTGTAAAATAGGTACATGTGACAGAGGTGATAAGTTTCAATTATGCTCCTTAAACTTTACACAATATGTTTCAATTATATCCTTATCATTTTAAAAGTTTTATTTGAACCTTCAACGGTTGAAATTGTTTCAAGACAACAATTTCATTAGCTTCCTACTTAAAGTGAAGATGGAAATATGGTGGTGGTGAACTATAAAAAAAATCAAGAAAAGTTAGTCACATTCAAAATGATTTTATATAATTAGGGGACAAAGAAACAGATTTAGAGATTAGTGTAAAATATTGTTTTCATCCTCTCACGATCAACAAATTTTTTGAGTGGGTAAGTATACCATGAAGGACAAATAAAATTTGGGCATGTGAGGGCATGAATGAAAAAGAGGAAGAGAAAAACAAAGAGATCCAAGATAATGGAACCTAGGGATCATTGTTTTTTTGATATATTTCTTACACTCAAGGATAAAAAGAAAACTATCTTCCTTTGTTAGTCAATTTTTTTCCTTTGTTGTTCGTCTAGCTTTCACATATCTAAGCTTTCAATCAATCCTACTCTTCTACAAATATTATCTCATAAATATATTTCTCTAATGAAACTTTATTTCTTGACTTCTCTCTCCTTCAAGTTTTCTAGTGTTTGTTTTTTCATAGTAAAAGATGTTGTTGAATTTTAACCGTGCATGACTTTTCTTACAATATGTGGCTTCCTTATCCATTTCAACTAAATTCTATCTCCTAAAAGTGTTTCCCTCTCTAATCGAGATCATTTTGAAGGTTATTAGAACCTTTCAATTTATTTATAGTTCAATGCCAAAGTGTGCTAAGTGTAACCTTAGTTTTTGAACTAATCACCACATCATATTTTCGTTTTCATTTTAACATGAAAGCAAATGAAATGGTTGTTTTGAAACAACTTCAAGGTTTAAGGGTTAAAATAAAACTTTTGAAATGATAAGGGCATAATTGCTGAAATCTACCAAAGTTCATGGGTATAATTGGAACATAATACCTATGCCATGTGTACTACTATTTTACAAGTCACCACAATGTCACTTTGTCATTTTCATTTTAATAGAAAAATTGATGGATGTGTTATTTTGAAACAAATTTAAAGTTCAAGGGTAACATTAAAATTTTTGAAAGTTTGAGGGCATTATTGAAACCTATCCTAAAGTTCAAGATCATTTTGTATAATTTAACCTAAGCAAAATGATAAAGTTAGCCTGCAACAAAACACTAAAGTTGTCACGATCAACTCGCCACAAATAATTCATATTAATGCCATATCACAAAAATTGTTAAACTGATAATAAAGTTAACAATGATAATCTTATTAAACACAAAATTGAAACTTAAAAGTGGGCTAAGTTTCAATTATGCTCATAGACTTTGAAAATTTTCATTTTTACTCTTGATCTTTGAAATTTGTTTAAAAAATTATCCTTTCAAGGGTTTTTCATAAAAATAAGATGGAAATGGATGTGACGGTCAATGTGTAAAAATTGGAAGACATACGTGACATTATTTTCAAAATCATTCACGTAAATTGACTTGTAAGTTGATGTGTAAAAATTGACCATGTAAATGATTTTAACGATATTTTTTTAGATGAATTAAATGGTAACAACGATCTTATTTTTCTTTATGACTTAACTAATCCCGAGTTGTTAGGTATGCCGAGTTGTTAGGTATTTTGTATAATTTAATAAATTTTAAAAAATACAAAATCTAAATAAATACAACACTGCCGACCAAACTTGTGACCTAATTTTCTAAAAAGGGATATTTAACTTAAAGTTTGTTCCTGTAATTTTAAAATTAAAAGACGAAATAATAATTTTTTAAAACAATCAATAATACAATAATTTTTGGTCTGAAATTCTCGTGCTTTCTCAAGCAACCCTTTACCTTACTCACTTGCTCTTTGTTTTCATTTCTTTTTAGAGAGAGAAAATAAGAAGAAAAGAGAAAGAAAGAGCAGCGCAAGAGCAAACTGTTCTCTTCCACTTCTTCAAACCCTAGAATCTCTCCTTCTATTTTTCTTCATCAAACCCTACTGTTCTTCCCCCTTTCTCCTCCATTTCCTTCGCTTCTCGCTCATTCAAATGACTTCATCTGATTTCCGCGCCTAAAAAAACCCTAATCTCCCTTTCTTCTTGCTCTCCAATCCAGTATTCTCCTACACCGCCGAGTTGTTTTTTTTTTCTTGGGGGTCCGGCCATCAGTTGGTTGAGTTTGAGTTTACGAGCTGTGTTTCGTTGAAGACATGTATAGGGATCGAGGAGGAGGAGGGGGGATTGGTGGTTCGTCGAAATCGGAGATCGTAGCTGGCACCTTGGATCGGAAGCGCATCAATGATGCTCTCGATAAGCACCTGGAGAAGACTTCTCCTTCTACTTCTAGAGGTCTTCATAGTAAGGAGAAGGAGAGGCTCTCTGTACCCTCGACTTCCACTGGTAAATCGCAGCTTGATCATCGTTCCACGTCTCTATCCAAGAACAAATGCTCCGATGGTTAGTGTTTGTTTTATTATTATTTTTTTCTTTCTCGTCAGTTTTGAGTTATTTATTATTTTTAGTATTTTTAGTTCGTGTTTTTCGGGTGAATTTTGGTTGTTAGTTTGGAAAGTTGGAAGAGCTGTTAGCTCTATTTTTTTTTTGTTATAAACGGGATCTGGGTCATTCAATGTCTCTGTTCCGTGTTTTGAAAACTGTACATAGAAATGAAGTGAACTAGGAGTTGCATTTTTGCATTATGAACGTTCTTACTTTTGATTTTTTCTCTCGAGTGTTGTCCAATGATAGAGTGGTACTTGGCTTCTATGGCGACTTTATTTTCTCCGGAGATATTAATTGCTATTGTTTGTCTTCTTCTTCGTCATTTTTTCTTTTTAGTTTTTTTGTATCTAACAAGTTTCTGTTAATGGCAGAGGAATCTGAAACAGACAGCGAAGAATCAGATGTCAGTGGTTCAGACGGAGATGATACATCATGGATTTCGTGGTTTTGCAATTTGAGGGGAAATGAATTTTTTTGTGAAGTTGATGACGAGTACATACAAGATGATTTCAATCTTTGTGGCTTGAGCAGTCAAGTTCCATACTACGACTATGCACTTGATCTCATTTTGGATGTTGAATCTTCTCATGGTGAGGCTTTCTTGTTCCACGTTGAATTTTTGTTTCTATGTTTTGCTTTTTTTTGTGTGTTTAATGAATGTATAATGCTGCCCTCATAAGCTTCCTTGACTTTCATAACATCATTTGGAAGTTCAATTTATGAATTATGGGTATGAATTTGACTGGTGAGGTATAATGGCCTTATATAAATATTTTGAATGGGATAACAACCTTACTTGAACAGGATTTGTTCTCTTGAATTCTAAGAATTTTGAATATGATAGGAAATTTTGGTTGAGTTTTCCATTGATCGGATGGTTGGAAGACATTACAATCCATTGTTAGAAAGTTCAGATTTTCTTTAAAAGTGTTTCCTTTACTAATTGATTGATTTTGGAATTGTTAGTGAAAATTTTACTTCTTTTTTCTTTGTTTCTTGCTTATATCAAATTATAATGAAAATTTTTAACATGTGCCTCGCAGCCAATTAGTCTTCCATTATGAACAGAGAAAATTTTAGTCTACAGTTTATCTACAGTATAAAAGGGGCTTAAGGACATGTCTTTCTTTCTACATATTAACCAGCCCCTTCTTACTTCTCACTCCTGCTTTTGAAGAACAATTCTACTTCATAGTTTATACTTCCCATCTTTGTTATTCTTTTGTGCTCGTCTATTTTTCATGACATGCATTTGGCTGTTTCCTATAGTGTTTTTAACCTATTTTCTGTGTATGGCCTGCGCAGGTGACATGTTCACTGAAGAACAGAATGAACTAGTTGAGTCGGCTGCTGAGATGCTGTATGGTCTTATTCATGTCAGATACATACTAACTGGCAAAGGAATATCTTCAATGGTAATTTCCTTTACATGTTTCTTTAACTACTTATTTCTCCCCTGTTTAAATTGCTAATTAGAAAAATACAGCTGGAGAAGTTTAAAAACTATGACTTTGGGAGGTGCCCAAGAGTGTACTGCTGTGGACAACCATGTCTTCCAGTTGGGCAGTCAGATATTCCTCGTTCAAGCACTGTAAAGATATACTGCCCAAAATGTGAAGACATATATTACCCTCGTTCAAAGTATCAGGGCAGTATCCTTTTTATAATCTATCGTGTATTGTCCTTCTACCTTCTTTTACCCTTTCTGTTGTCACTTTATTCTCATATATAATTATTTTGATTCTTTGCTGCTCGTCCACATGCTTGTTACTGAATTCAAAGTGAAGCATGACCTAAATTTTTTTATGAGATTGATTGTGGATGTGCTTTATTTTTTTCAAGAAGCATATGTTAACTTTAATTATACTTTTGTAATGTTAATGTCTTTCCTATTGCAAATTAAGATAATATTTGGTTATATTATTCTTCCAGTGATTTCTTTCCATGTGGATTCTTATTTGTGATCACAAACTGAGCTCGTATTTTGAAAAAAAAAAATTGAGCCACAATTATGGCTTATTGTTATGATCAACTGTTAATGCAGTTTAAAAAGTTGTTTCAAGGCATTGATAATCTTTAGTCATTGATATGTAGAATATTAGTTCATATTTGTCTTTGTTCAAGTAAGCAGTACTGTAGAACCATTGCAAAGGATGTCCTCCCTCACTGCAAGATTATGGTCACTGCATTCTCAATTGATTTTCCGTGAAATATGCTTTATCATGTTTGGTTCTATAATCTCATGAAAGGATATGCTTTATGATAAATAGATAAACGATGGCCATTTGCATGTTTCTTTTGTTTGTTTGAGTGCTACGGTAAATCTTCTGTCAGTCTCAGATTCTCAGTAAATCTTACTTTATCAAAATTCTGTAAACACAGAGTGCTTCTAGGAGAAGCACATAATTAGTGTATCTATCATTTATCAAAAGTACTGATAGAAGGAGAGAAGTGCTTTCACTTGAATGCACTTTTTTTCAAAAGTCACCCCTTCCCTGATGTGCTGTTAAGTTGAGTTTTCATTTCGGATATTCAGTGGGCTGTGAACATAATTCTAAAGCTTGCATGCAGATAAATTTGGCTTTCAAAGGGGGCTGGGAATGGATGTATTTTCGTCTTTTACTACATGCTAATCTTTGGCTTCTCTATTTTGGTAATGGTTCTGGAATTGTGGTTGGTGCTCTCAAGCAAATGTTGTGCTTGAGACGACTTGAGTTTCCTTATTTTTTTCCCTTGCAATTGAATGCTTGCTAAATGTCTTTTTTTGAAGCATCCATACAATTTATCTTGCTTTGGTTGATGAACTGTTAGTGTACACCTCTCAGTTTCATCTATTCTTCAAGATTTTCCTTCACTTGGCCTAAGATATTGATGGAGCATATTTCGGAACTACATTTCCACACTTGTTCTTGATGACATACGGAAACCTTAGGCCACAAAAAGCAACACAGGGCTATGTTCCCAGAGTTTTTGGCTTCAAGCTTCACAAAGCATGATTCAGTTGGAGAACTTCATCTTGGGTTGAGATCTTCAATATTCATCCATTTTCAAATGCACTGCCCGGTGCAATACTTCTAATACCTTCAGGACGCTGCCGATACGTGCATACTCATGGTTCTAACTATCCAGGTAAAAGCAGTTGTTCAAAAAGTATTAAAATGATTATTAAAGAAAAATGTTCGCAATGCAAAATTGTCATAGTAGCAGAACATGTCTTCTTTTCTTCTTATTATTGTCGTTTCATGAATTAAAATGGGGTTTGTAAGTTTATTTCTCTTCATGGGTTGATGATAATCAAATTATTTGCTGTGATGCATTCCAGTCCTTGTACTAGATTCTTTTTCCTTGATTTTAATACACCTTAGTTTTATGCCCCTTACCCCTATTTCTGAGTTGTAATAATAAGAAGTCATCTCTTACTTGTTGTAGACTGTTTAAGGGGATGTTTGGTTCATGGTTTTAGCAACTTTGAGCTTCTGAATTTCTTCTGGATTGCAAATTTTGAGTTTATGTAATGTGTTTTGGTTATGATTTGTAAAAGTAGTTATCTAAGATTGTGAATATGCAGTGTTTTTTTGGTACACAAATTCACAGCCTGTTGATACAAACACCTTTTTTTTTTTTTAATATTGTTTTTGCATTGCACTTCATATTTGAATATGCAGTGTTATTGACATGTGTTCCTATAGCTTTGCCTTGGTTTGAGTTGCTTATGTTTTTTTTTTTTAATGTGATTGCTTCATGGTAATGTTGGATTATGTGATTGAATTGAACATGTATTGTCCATGTATCAAATTCTTTGGGACTTTTGAGGATTATAATTATGAATGGTGACTGTAGTTTTAAGCTTCTGTTTGATGGTTCTTTTGTTCAGTTTTCTTGCTCTGATTTTTTTTGCTAATTTTATTTACTTATTGGAGACGTTTTGGAATCTGTGTTTGTCATACATTTTGAAATAAGCGTTTCTAAATAAAACATATATTATATAAGCAGTTTTAGAAGCGAATTGGTTAAATGCTTCCTTTGCAAGCCACTTTAAATGTCTTTTTTTAAGAATATATCAACCAATTTTGATTGTTGAAAGTTTTAATAAGAGCTTTTAATTGGTCAAAATCACTCTGTACCATGCTTTAAATTTTAACTAATTACTATCAAAATATCATTTTGGTCATTTGTCACAAGCATGTGTCTGTTTGGCATGCCTTTTGAAGTGGGTTAGGGAGGATGAAAGTGTTCTATTAAAAATTGATAGTATTTGGTTGAATTTTTAAATGATGTTTTTAACTAGTTAAAAGTGTTTTTAAAATTTTATATAGCAAAAATAATTTGAAAATTCTTAAAATAGACTTGAGAGACTTTTTTTAGTCCAATAATATTTGGGGTGGGGAATTTGAACCTCTGACTTGGGTCGAGAGTACATATCTGTTATCGATGAGAGTTCACTTTGATTTAAAAAGAAACTTGACATGCTTTCAAGTAAAGCATTTAATTAAAATTTTTCCAGAAGTCTTAGGAAATGTATGCTTCATCTAAAAATAAGAGTTTTTTCTTTAAAAATCTCAAGCTCGCACCTAGTATAAGTTTATATAAAAAAAAAATAATGTGAAGAAGTTAAGGAGCTGTGAATTAATATATACACACTAAAATTGAGATGGTTAACAAATAAGACGTCAAGTTGCAGAGAGTTATGTGGAAAATAGCCATTGAAAAATATATGCCCAAGCATGAAGAATTTTTATGACTAAATGGGGTGAATATATAATTGAAAAATTGAGAATCAAATCAATTGGCGGTTTCGTTTAGTGTTGTAAAATCAAAATAAATTGAACCAAATTGAGAATATTGAATTTCTCTTTTTTGAAAAAAAAAAAAGCTTATAAGTTAGCTGGCATGGTGATGAAAATTTTGTTTAGATATTGGCTCTGAGAAGACAAAACAAAAAAGAACACTTTGGATACTTTTGCTGAAAGTAGGCATTTTAAAATTAAGACAAACGAACCCATGGTCGAGAAAAACACAAATGGACAGCGGGCTTAGAATTTTCTTATGAAAGTAGTAATCCAATTATTGTTAAGCCCTCAACTATAATATGACATAATAAAAAAAAAAAGAAAAGAAAATAAAAGAAAAATAGGAAGAAAATCATTTATGGAAAACAGATTTTTTTAAAAATCATTTCAATAAGCAAGATTGCATAAGTTTTGGCAAGATTGCGTGAGTTAGTTTTTCATTAATTCTCTTTTTTAAAACAATACATTGTTGCATATGTAAGGAAACTAAAAAGAAAAAAACATCTCAAATAGGCAAGATTGCGTGAATTTTGGTCAAAGGAAGAAAACAGTCTCTGGAAACTAATGGACGGAAGACTACAGTGCAAGCACTAAAAGAAAAGTCCTTCCGAAAACCCAATCGAAGGAAGAAGAAGAAACTCACTACTGTTCATTGTCGAATAGACCTTTGGTATACTAATTTTTTTTTCTTCAATTAAGTTATATATGAAGTATATATTAGTTCTACCCTCCATTTTTTTTTTCATTTCTACTTTTTGTCCTACCCTGTTTAGTTAAGTTATATATGAAGTATATATTAGCTCTACCATATGTCCGAATTCAATATTCCATTAGATGTTTCATACATACGCTATTATGTATGTAGCTATTTGGTTGTAATACTCCTATGTGGCAATACATGTTTAATATGTTTCTATATGTTTCGTATATATACATGATATATATGGCTATTATCCTAACTATTGACCTTTGTCTTCATTCTTTGTGTCATTGTGTGTTTATTATATTACGTTGAATACGTATATAGTAATTATATGTTCGTGTGTATATAACAAATATAAGCAGTTATATATTCATGTGTATATCTCTATATGTTCCATATATATTCATGGTATATATAGCTAATATTATGAATATTGCCCACATGCCTTAATTCTATGTGTCATTGTATGATTTATATATTATGTTGTATATGTATAAAGTGGTTATATGTTTGTGTGTATATAACAAATATAATAGACAACGGCTAGAGTTAAATGCACTGAAAACAATGAAAATAGACACAGAAATCGAAAGATTTTGAATAGTTCTAGAAAAAAAACAACAAAAAAAGGAATGAAAATCAAATGAAGAGTGCTGGAAAATGCCAATGAATATTGCTGGAAAATAGGTGTTGAACTGCTGGAAAATAGTTGGCTGGAAAGTGATGCAAGTCAATGAATACAAGACGAAAAAAATTGATGGCCAGAGGAAATTCGATGCGAGGGAGAAATTAGAAAAAAAAAAAAAATTTTAAATGAAAGATAAAGTTTATGTGAAATGCTGAAAATTGGTGGCCGAAAATTGAGAAAAAGAGATCGTTTTTATGAAGTGCTAAAATCTTGGGAAAAAATCGTGTCAAGAAAATTTATGCTAAAATCGTGAGAAGAAAAATCTATTTAAAATCGTGAGAATATCCAAATCATTAAGAAAAAAAAAGGTATAATTTTTCAAATTAAAATGAAAACGTACAATTATTATATGTAATTTAAGAAATAAAATGGAGTGAATAAACACATTCATTATGGAGAGAGAAACATAAACATAATAGGGGCATAATGGTAAGAAAATATACATCAAATCTAAAAATGAAAATTTTCAAATACTTGCACATTTATGAAAATATGATTTTTTTTTTTTTTTTGAGTTCAACAGCATTTGGAGGTTTGAGAGATTCGAACTTCTGACTTGATACATGTCAATTAGCACTGAACTAAGCTCACTTTAGCTATAAAAATATGATATTTAAATAACCCATTAGACATCATTTTTGAAATCAATTTTAAACAATAGTTTGCTTGAATTGTTTCAATTTGGTTAATTTTTTTTAAAAAAAAATAATTAGTTTGATTTGAATATACAGAAAATTTTAGTTGGATCAAAAGCTAGTAGTACACCGGACTAATATACTGTGATAATACATTGGAAAATGAAGATCTATCTATCTTTTTTTTTTTTCTTTTGAAAACAAAATGAATATCTATCTTTATTTCAAGGTTTTATCTTTCCTGTGAGTAATGAGAATTGATTCTTTTGACTTTAATTATTTCCGGTATTAATAATTTTTCATTATATTCTTGCCTCATCGCAATGGAAAAAAAAATCTTATCCAATAATTGATGTTAAATTAGAATAAAGATTTATTTATTATAAAAAAAATAAAGATTTATTTGATTAACATGTCATACAGTATTTTTATTAAACAACAAAGTCATACAGTAATCAAGTTCTTCTCGAATAGAACTTAAAAAATAAAAAATAAATAAATAAATAAATAAAAACCACAACAACAACAAACAAAAAAAAAATCACTTTTTTTTTAAAAATCATCAAACTATAAAAAAGATTTAAAAAAAAAAAAAGAATATATCAATTATAATTTCTTTTCAAATTTTGATTAAGAGTTGAAATATGACAAAAAATTGTAGCAAAATAATCTATATGGCAGATGATATGTTTATTACAAAAGAACGAAATTTCACATCGTGAGATCAAAACACAATTAGAGGACTAAAGAAAGATTAGAAATCAGCCAACAACAGCACAAAAAGACTTAACCAAATAACAAGATGGAAAGATATGACAAGGTAAAAAGAAAGGTTTGACACAAAATAAAAACAAATAAAAGGATAAAATTTTAACCCACCTTAAGATTTCTTTATTATTTAACCGGTTAAAAATCACTTTTGGTCTCGGAACTTTCATGGAGGTAACAATTTAGTCATTGAACATCAATTTGTAACGATTTAATCCCTATACTTTCAATTTTGTAACATTTTAATCCCTAAATTTTAGTATGTAACAGTTTAGTTTTTATATTTTCAAATTTGTAACAATTTAGTCCCTGTCGTACAAAATTACATCAAAATCAAATGTCGATTTTTATTATTTAACGATTTAGACTTTGTATTTTTTTTAGCTCAACAACATTTGGGGGCAGAGGGATTCGAATCTTTAACTTCTTGGTCAAGGGTATAGCTCACTTTGGCACGATTTAGACTTTGTAGCTTATAAATATATTGGATCCTAATAAATTTATTGATGTACAAATGTAAGAAATTCCAAAAAAATCTTAACAATAATTCTCACATTAGGGACTCAATTGTTACAAATTTTAAAGTACATGGACTAAATTGTTATATACTAAAGTTCATAGACTAAATTCTTACAAAATTGAAAGCATAGTTACAAGTCAAAGTTGATGGACTAAATTGTTACTTATATAAAAGTTAAGGGACTAACAATAATTTTTAACCACTTCTTCCAAATGAAATGTCTGTAATAAAAAGGAAAAAAAAAATTCAATCAAGATTTGGCTCCAATTTGAATGTACAATGAGCAAAGATTTTGTTTGAATTGTCTTTGTCTTGGCTTCCAACAAAACCACATTAACATTCCCTCCAAGTCAAGTAAGAAAATTTTCAGACATTGCATCAAAATTTGTCCCATATTGAAAAGCCTATACTCTTATTGCCACCAAATCTTAAGAGATTTATTTTCCCAACTAATCCTTTCATATGTTTTTTTTAGTCATGTTTAAATCTCACTGTTATCAAATTTATATCATCATATAAATGAATAAGATTACAAATTTATCATAACTTTATTTGACATGATTAGAAGACATAATTAATCAATCGAAGAAATACTCCTTATAATACTTAATATAATGGTTTTTATAAAGATTGACAATAATTTAGTTTTGAGAAACCCAACACAAATCCATTAATTCTTCTAGGTATAATTTGAAAGATAAATGTAAAAAGAAAGGTCTTTCTCAAATAGATACTTTAGGCCCCGTTTGATTACCATTTGGTTTTTGGTTTTTGAAAATTAAACTTGTTTTCTCCTAATTTCTCTACAATAGTTTTCATCTCCTTTAAGGAAGTATTTGAATTCTTAGCCAAATTCTAAAAACAAAAACAAGATTTTGAAAACTATTTTTTTTAGTTTTCAAAACATGGCTTGGTTTTTGAAAACATAGGCAAAAAGTATATGACAAAACAAGTAAAACCATAGGTGGGAGTAGTATTTATAGGCTTAATTTTTAAAAACCAAAAACCAAAAACCAAAACCAAATGATTATCAAACGGGGCCTTAATAATTTTAAGGGATAAAATTATCTCAATTGGTCCCGTGTTTGGACCATAATTATAGTTAGTTATATAATTATTTTTTAGACTCCCTAATAATTGTAACAGTGATAAGAAAATGGTGTTTAATTAGGCGTGATTCCATTAAATTTAGTCATGATATAATTATTAAATGCAAACTGTTTTTGGACCATAATATAGTTTATGACATGCTTGGAGGTAATCCTACAAAATTTATAACACTATAAATATTCCTTCAATCTCCTAAATAATGCCCTTTATCTAATGTTAAGACAGAATCATATAGATCATCTTATTATTCTAGAATTAAAAAATTCATTGACATATCCATATTTTTATGAATCGAAGGGTTCAACATTAATATCAAAGTAAATCAATATTTTTCAATATGCAATACAGATGTTATTAAATATTTTAAAATCTCAACAAAAATATCACAAATATGAACACAAGTAGCAAGATAAATTATAATTTTATTCTCAAAGTTTTCACCTTTATATTTGTTTAGCGAATGGTTTAACATTTAACATTTCCTTAAAATTGATATTCACATTTAGACCCTTATTTATGACTCTATTTGAAATCAAAAGTCCTTTAATTCCAAGGTGACCTTTAGCTGTAAGGCCCTAAACCATCACTTTCTTCAATCCCCATTTTCCCAAAGAGATCAAAGTCATCTAAGTGGTTGGGTTTTAGCTCATTTACATGATTTAAATGTGAAATTTTTGTTTGAACATTTCAAAGCTTTGAAACTTTGTGTCAAACTTGTGAGCTTAGTCTTATATTGCATCAAGTTTCCCATTTGTGTGCCCCTTCAAATGCTCTCTTTCATTTCTTCCCCTCCAAGTATGTTCATGTTATTTTATTAATTTAAAATTATTATATTTCCTTTCAATTCAAGTTCTTTTGGTGGGTATTTATTAATTTAATATCTTTGACATAATTAAAAAATACCACCAAAATAGACTTGAAATTTTGGATTTTTAAGAAGGAATGATTGATATTCTACCTTAACTACAAGGTCAATATAATAGAATTTTACCCATTTGGATTGCTTAGGCCCCGTTTGATAACCATTTGATTTTTGGTTTTTAAAAATTAAGCCTATAAATACTACTCCCACCTATGGTTTTACTTGTTTTGTCATATACTTTTTGCCTATGTTTTCAAAAACCAAGCCATGTTTTGAAAACTAAAAAAAAATAGTTTTCAAAAACTTGTTTTTGTTTTTAGAATTTGGCTAAGAATTCAAATACTTCCTTAAGGAAGATGAAAACCATTGTAGAGAAATTAGGAGAAAACAAACTTAATTTTCAAAAACAAAAAACAAAAAACCAAATGGTTATCAAACGGGGCCTTAGTGTACGAAATTTGATTTTAATGAATGATTTTTTGGCAATAACAAATAATTTCAATTCTATGAATAGAGACGACAAATATTAGTGCAAAGTAGACTCTCCACTCTAAATAAAACTAGAGATCTTGATTCAAAATAAGACCAAAGTTGGGATTGGGACTGAAAATATTTTTTGGGATGAAGTTGTGAAACAAAATCCATACCTTGCTTTAACCCCCTTGTAATCTAATTTGATTACCTAAATTGAAAGGTCCCCAATCTTTTAGGTAATTCTCAATTTGGTCATTAATCTTTTACAATTCTCAATTTCACTCTTAAAGTATTTAAAACTCTCAATTAAGTCATTGCATATAAATTTGTTAATATGAAGCTTATGTGTCATATAGTTATTGTTTTATTAATAAATATGTGCATGCCAGTTGAACACGTCACTCAAAGAAATGGTTTTTGTTAATTCGAGAGTCAATTTTGTCAACGTTTCACGTGTCAACATAAACATAGCTCAATTGACATAAAATATGCACTATTGATCAAGAGGTCAGAGGTTTGAATCTTCCACCTCACAGATTGTTACATTAAAAAAAAAAATGAGTTTCATATGTCAATTAGCATATGAGTGGCATATTTATATGTCCAAATATATTGAAGTACGTTAATAAAGTAATAAGTTAATAATATATAAGAACTCAAAAAAAAGTTAACAATATACAAATTTCTTATCAATTTTGACCATTTCTTTATCGAAGTTAAATTTTTTTTTTTACATTAACAGTAAAATTGAGAATTTTAAAAGACTAAGAGCTAAATTGAGAATTCTTTGAAAGATTAGTGACCATTGAAATATTTAGTCTAATATTTTGTTTAATTATATATTTAGTCTCTAAATTTTGAGCATTCTATCTATTTGGGCGTTCAATTATTAAAACCAAAAAAGTATTAAAAAAAATAATGTAATAAAAGACAATATTTTTTGAACGTTTTTTTAAAAAAAAAATAATTTTTAATTTTTAAAACCTTCCTAACTATTTGAAATTCGAAATGTATGATAATTAAAACAATTGGTCAATATCATACCAACACATCAAAAGAGGGTCGACAATTACCAAGTAATATGTGTACTTTAAAACGTAATATTTTTTTAAAAGAAAAAAATATGATGATTATTTAATAACGCCATAAGGAATATTCTACATAATCAACATCAAATAATTAATTATTAATCGATAAGTTAAGAGACACCAAGTCATCACTCTAAAAAATATATATTTAATTCAATTAAAAAATAAAGAAATTACAAAAAAGGAAATAAGATAAAAAAAAAAAGTAGGTAAAAAATATTTTTGTCCTCGTACTTTCATCAAACTAACAAATTAATATTTAAACTTTGTGACAATTTAGTCTTTGTATTTTTATTATATAATGATTTAAAAAAATATATTTGGTCCCATCAATTTATCTATCCATATATATTTGAAATTTCATTAAATCTTTACAACACTTTTCACCATAGAAATTAAATTGCAAGATTAAATTGTTAAATTACAAACCTCGTTAATTCAACTAAACCTATATGAATCAAAGTGGATTTTTTAAAAATATATATTTAAAATGAGTAAAATGATTCCATTGACGATGTACCCGTGCGACTAATTAAAATCAACGTATATATTAGAAGTATTTAAGTAATTTTCTACAAAGCGAGGGGTATTTTGGTAAAAAAGCATATTCCCTTTTGGGGTTTCGAATTGATCAAAATTTTCTGATGCCATAAATTATACGCGCACACCGCTCCTTCTCTCTCCTCCGCTTCTCACTCTTCTTTTTTCGCTCTCATTTCTCTCTCTATCTTGGAGATTGGAGAACCGCACCATCGAGTTTTCTCCGCTGAATTCGAAGATTTAAACGCCAAACCATAAGCTTCTCTCAAGAACAAGAAACAAGAAGAACGATTCTGAGTCTTGATTTGAAGTTTGAAGATTCAAAGTTTTTAACAGGGGAGAATTTGATTTCCTTTTTAATTTGATTTCGATTTTGAATCTTGTTTTTTCCTTTTTCCAATTGGGTATATTTCTTATGTAATGCATCAGAAGAAATCGGAAGTTCAGATCGGAAAAGAAAGCAGCGGCGTCTCTTCCGATTTCAATCCATCCCCTCCTCTTTTTTTCCCATCTTCAATCTCAATTCATCAGAAACACCCACCGCAGTCCCATAATCATCAATCTCAGCAATCTTTTCTTTCTTTTACCACCCCTCAAATTCTAATTGAAACTCCTTCTCATCATGACCCGATTGTGCCATCGCCATCGTCTTCTTCTTCTACTGCGCCTTATAAGAGACCTCTCTTGACCCATAATCACTCTTCTCTCACTAAATCCCCGACTCTCTACCGTCTTCCTTCCACCCCTCAATTCAATTCCGTCAATCCCTCTTTCTTTTCCGTCTCTTTGGCCGTCCGGAGTGCCGCTTTCCGTTTGCTCCGGCGGCTCAAGCAGCTTCGCCGGCTTCGCGTCCATTTGCGGTTGATTCTTTTGTTTTCTCTTCCGTTTTTCTATTTCTTGGTTTCTCATCCAACCCATTCTTTTTTCCTCGATTTCCTTTCGGCTTTTGCTTTCTCTGCTGCCCTTTTGTTTTCTCTTAATCTCGCCGTTCCTCGGCTTCCTTCGATACGTTTGTTCCTCGCCCGCTCATTCCCTGTGAAGCTCATTTCGTCGTCTTCAGCATCTAGAACGCATCTCCCGGTTTTGTGGTCAATTGGGTCTCGGTCAAAATCGGAGAAGAGATTGAATTCTGGTTGTTGGGTTCAGGTCTACAGTGATGGCGACGTTTATGAGGGTGAGTTTCATAAGGGGAAATGTTCAGGGAGTGGAGTTTATTATTACTATATGAGTGGTAGATATGAAGGAGATTGGGTTGATGGGAAGTATGATGGATATGGAGTTGAGACATGGGCTAGAGGAAGCCGGTACCGTGGGCAGTACTGGCAGGGCCTCCGGCATGGTTTCGGGATGTATAGGTTTTACACCGGAGATGTTTATGCTGGAGAATGGTCCAATGGGCAGAGCCATGGGTGTGGAGTTCATACCTGCGACGATGGAAGCCGATTCGTCGGGGAATTCAAGTGGGGTGTCAAACATGGGCTTGGCCATTACCATTTCAGGTAGCTAATGTGTTTTTCTAAAGGTTTCTAGCACTTGGAATCCAAATTATGCATTGCTGTTTTTACCAGTTGCTTTTGCCTTTCATAACTGTTTATGAATTATGCATTCGTGTTTGACTGACTGAGTTCTGTGAGAGAGTAAATATCACTTGGGTAGGTTGTGGTTTTATGATGAGGTTTGTTTGGCTTTGGCCATTGAATTTACTGGGTTGCTGACGCTCTTATCAACATGTTTAATGGCAATGTTTCTTTTCATTTTCTTCTATAATTATGTTAGTTCTAGTCTAAAACTAGTTATGGTCTTTAATCCAGTGTGCAAAGGAAGTGCCAAGCACATCAATATAGGTACTGTTGCCTGCTTAGGTTTGTAAAGGAACCACTTAAATGTATGCATTTCTTCTTTAAGTTAGTTTGTGTAATGAAGAGGTTTGATGTCATTGGCTGAATTACATTGACTCATTTGGTTTGAATTTAAATCCTAAATCCTAATTCTTTTTTGAGGATTTTACTCCTGGAGCATTATGCTCATGGCCCACCTCGCTAATCTTCCTCCAAAGAAGAGATCTATTCTCTAGAGAGGTTTTGCCCACCCAAGAATAGCTCTAGAAGACAACTTGAGTAATAAATTTTTTAGTTGGATCTTGGAGGCTATCTCCCATCAATGAAGCCCCTACCCTTGGGATAATATTAAATCTTAAGTTGAGCATTGTCTTGGATTTCTTTTTTGACCAAGAACACCTTGTTCCCTGCTATTTGTAGGTTTAGAATGTTAGTTATTTTTAATGCTCATTCAGTTCTATAGATTTGCTTGTAACTGCTTTGTGGTACATTGATTAAGATGAAGGAAAGTATCAGAGAAACCATCCCAAAAATGGGCCTGATGAACTCCAGGACAACAAAGAAATAGAGAAGGGAACTTGGTTTGATTTACTCAGGCTTGTGCCTTGAGATAGTTTTGGTAACTTAACTGGTAAGGATGTGAAACAGCTCTGTAGGGAATGTGTGTATAGTTGAAGCGCTAGTATTGGTTAATTTTTGAAACATATTTCATATACTGAGAGATTTAGGACAATTGTTCTTCTACTTAGAACTGAGATAACTTTCCCTCGATGTGCTACCTTGGAATTTGAGTTTTCAGGGCTTCACATACAATATTTCAAGGCAAATGTGTAAATATGGAGCAGTTTTTGATCTTTCTCACTTTGTGATAGACTACAATCTTTCGGTTCTCGTTGTTGGATGCTATTTCTTTGCAAATTGATTTGATCCATCTCCTCTTTCATATTGATATTGATATTGAAAATTTTTTGTAAAACTTCTAGAAATGGGGACACGTATGCTGGTGAATATTTTGCGGACAAAATGCATGGATTTGGGGTTTATCAATTTGCTAATAATGGACACCGATATGAGGGGGCTTGGCATGAAGGCAGAAGGCAAGGACTTGGAATGTATACATATAGAAATGGAGAAACCCAATCCGGTCACTGGCAGAATGGAGTTCTCGACATTCCTAGCACTCAGAATTCTACTTATCCAGTATCTCCTGTTGCAGTTTATCATTCCAAAGTACTGAATGCAGTGCAGGTAAAATCCCTCTTTCCTCCATGAATCGTTGAGTCATTTTGCGTCATTCAGTAGAGATGGTTTTCTGATTGCTTTGCGATTTCCATTGTGTCTACACTACAGGAAGCAAGACGAGCGGCTGAGAAAGCCTACGATGTGGCCAAAGTGGACGAAAGGGTGAACCGGGCAGTAGCGGCGGCAAATAGAGCAGCCAACGCAGCTAGAGTAGCAGCCATCAAAGCAGTCCAAAAGCAAATGCAACGCGGCAGAAACACCAATGACAATACTCCAGTTCCAGTTGTCTGAGTCTCCGCAGCAGCAGTTCATCAGTCAATTACCTCGTAGGAAGGTTTGTTCGATTCCTGTTCGGTTTCCTTTGTCTTGCCTTACTTTTTTAGCTCATGTGTTAAGAGGAGGGAGGATTAGATATGGGAAACTGAAGAGGAGCTGAAATAGCTAGGATTGCTCTGCGTTAACATTGTCTAATGAGGGGGGAAAAGGGAGAGAGAGGATAAAGTATGCATATGTTAAAACTAATTTTACACTTTGTTCCATTTTTGTAAAGATGAGAGGAAGGAAGGTAAGATGATGAGAATGAAATTAGTGCTGGAAGTGGATGAAGGTCTCATGCTCATCCCCAAAGCCATGTTGTATTTGAATTTGTTGGACCTGTTCTTCACTACTATAAAATTGTCTATAGGTAGTCTGATGTGACAAAGTGTGTGTGCCTTTTTGCTTACAAATCTACTCATGATCTGTGGCGTCTTCCTAAGCATAAATGTGACATATACTCTTGACCAAGAGGTTAGAGGTTCAAATTCTCTCACCCTTACATGTTGAATTTAAAAAAAAAAAGTTTAGGCAGCAATCTAGCTCCTTTGCTTCTAAGGCCATCTCTTTGGAAATTTTTTTATACTATTTATATTTGCTTGGGGCGAGTCGAAACTGAAACAACCAACAAAACTGGCTGAATTGAATAAGTTTCGTCAGTTTGAACTATCTTTATTGGTTAGGTTTTTTGGTTTGGATGGTTTGATTGTCTGTCTGTTGGGTGGTTTAGTTTTTAAAAACTTGGTTTTGGAATTAACTTTTTGTTTTTCTTGGGGAAAAATGGGAGAAAAGTTTGTTGGGCAGTTTGCTCTGTTACAGCCAGTTAAAAACTGTTTTATAGAGTAAAAATTATGTGACTTGTAAAGGATGAAGTAATTAACCGTCGGTGGTTGAGAAATTTATTCACCGGTCTAATACTTTAAAATTTGGTGCCAATTTTTCAAAAAAAAAAAAAATGGTGCCATTTTGGGGTTAGATATTGCTAAAGTAGAAGTTAAAAAGGATAATTAAAAATATAGCAAAGTCAAAGATACAAAAAATCAGGGATAATTTTTGGTCAAAATATAAATTAAACTATTGTTGTACTTAATTAATTTCTATGTTAATTATTAACTTGCATTAATCAATGACCCAAAAAAAGTGTTTTAAGTTTAATTTTTAAAAAGTCTTAGCTCAATTGGTTAAGATATTATAATACATTAAAAAACGTTAGAGGTTCAAATATCAATCACACGTTGATGTTTAGAAAACATGTGAATATATATATATACACACACGAATAATATATATTTACAAATATTATTGAGAAGTTATCCATTAAAATTTAGTAATTTTAATTAAATATAAATATAGAAGAGAAAAATATGAAGAATTTGATATTGTAGTGGGTTTTTTTTTTTTTTTTTTTTGAGTTGCATACTATTGTAGTATTAAATTTTCTAGAAAAATATCATTCCCATGTTTGTGATTTTCAAATAAGTTTAAAATAGGGCATAAAAGAAAATAAGGAGAATTGCTTTCAGAAAACAATTACTCAAAGATTCATATCATTGCTTTGTTTTGTTTTCAAACGTAACTTCCAAGTAATCTCTAAATCATTTTGAGAGAATTAACTTAAATATGTAGTCATATAAATTTAGTATTTTTTTTATTAATTAACAAATTAAATGTAGTTGAATAATATGTCTAAATTAATTAATAGTTAATTTTTTTTCAAATATATTTTTGATTTTATAAGAGTAGAAAGAATGAACAAAATTACTTTTGGTTATATAAGGATGTCTTATCCATTGAGCTACTATGCTTATATTGAAATTTAAATCTTTTCCTTACAACTCAACTAGGAGCATGTTAACGCACAAACCACTTTTACATTATAGACGCTACCATTAAACCTTCAAACTATTGAAATTATAATGGTTAAACTTTCAAAATTTTATTTTAATAATTACACTGCTAAAGTCTAAAATCATGAAAATTTTCAACAACAAATATCAAATATGATGGATTATTTTAAGTCTAATAGCTAAACTATTCACTATGGTGTTAATTATTTTAAATTCGATGACTAAATTATTAACAATAAAAATGTATTTAAATGAAAAAAAAACAATAAATATGTATTTTAAATGTAATAACTATAAGTTGTTGATTAATCAATGCCCCATTCGACATCTGTTTTTAAATGGGTAGAGAATAAGTGTAGTTTATAAAGTCGGTACCACTTTTATATTGTCTTAAGTGCTAACTTTATTCTACCATTTTTCTATCACATCGTGTAAAATCAACAAACTTTTATTTAATCAACATGTCATATCAACTAATAATGTCAACAATTCACGCTACATGGAATCACAACTCAAGTCTAGAGTCTTCTAAAAAAAACAAAAAAAAAAAAAAAATTCAAGTCTAAAGATGTATTGAAATTTTTTGAAGATTATGAATGAAATTCATATATATAATAGGACTAGATTTATAGTTTTACATAATAATAATAATAATTTGAAAATTTTTAACTTTTATTTATTTGATATAACAGTGGATAAATTTCTTTCCAGCAATTCTTCGAAGTACAACTACTCGAACAAAAATAAAGTAAAAAAGTAATTTTTTTACTCCTAAATTTAGGAAAGTGTATCAATTTTTACTCTAAACTTTTAATTCATCAAATTGAACTAACTTACACAAATGTTGTCATTTTTTACCTTGTGTTCAATTTATGTAAATTCACCATCTAATTTTAACCAAAAACAAGATAAAAGTCTCCAAAAACTCATTAATTTAAATGAAAATCAAGCTTTGCAAAAAAAATTAAGTTTCATCCATATACAAGGTATACTATTTGGGGCAAGGAGTAGGAGTTATTAAACATGAAGTTGTTTAGTTTAGGGAGTTATGAAATCTATGTTTTTGGTGCAAAGTTGTTTAGTTTGAAATTATGAAGTCTGTATTTGAGGTGCAGAGGTGTTAAATTTGGAGTTCTGAAATCTGAGTTTATGTTATATATATATATATATAGTTTTTCTACAATTTTTTAAAATTTCATTATTAAGGATTTGTTACCATAAATTCTAAGATTGAGATTTTTTGTTTTTATTAATTTATGTATATTTTATAAATTTCTTTAAAGAATTTTTTGGATCAAAATACCTCATATTCTTTTTTCAATATCTCTCACATTAATTATTCATTTGCTTTGGATAGTTTTCAAATAAAAGAAAGTCTTAAAATAATTTTTTAAATATTACATGTGACTTGAAAAGATTTCAATCTATTAATTTAAAAAGATCCAAATAAGGTTCAAAATTTTTATGCTTTTATTCTCTCAGTTCTAGAAATAATATAGTTTTGTTCCCTTCAATCCTAAAATTGAAGTTTCAAATTATATTATTTTATGAATATTTTACAATTTTGTTAAAGACTTGTTTTCGTCAATTTTAAAAATTGTACTTTAAGATTTGTTTTCCAAGTTTAATCAAAGTTATCATTTTTTTTTGCATAATTTAAGATTTTATTTTTCTAACTAATCAATGTAATGAATTATCTAAAGTTTGATTAATTTAAAAATAATATATATTCTTTGAAATTTTAAAATAATTATGTTAAAAAAATATCAAATATTTATGCTATTTTAAAATAATTAAGTTCAAAATGAATATATATTTTTTAACACCATTCAAAACGAATATCATACATATACTTTTGTTCAATTTATTGTAATAATTTTATTTTATTAAGTTTGGAAGGAGAAATTGTTTATCTTTTTACTTTGACTATGATTAATTTGAAAATCAAATATTTTTTTTATTTTAATATGTTAACCTTTTTAAATACTAATTTATTAAATTATAATATGGGTTAGTTTAAAATATATTTTTTTTTATCTTCAAATCATAAAATTATATATATTTTTAAGCTATTAATAAAAAAAAATAAGCATGAAAGATAAGATTATTATTTGTTATATGTAATTTTAGTTTAAACTTTAAAAAATTGTAGATGACATATAAAGGAATTGAGATAGAGAGATTTTTATCAATTTAAAAAATTGTTATATAGTACTCTAATTTACATTAGAATTTCAATTTAAATAATAGTATCATATCTAATACATTTTTATATAATTTATATTTTAAAAAATAAAATTATAAAATAAAAAGAAAAATATTTTTGTTAAAAAGTTTATTAAAATTATAGGATAAAAATAAAAATATTTTTGTTAATAATTATTTATATTTAATTAGTAATTAGTAATAATGATGAGAAATTTTATATTAAAAAATAAAGAAAAATTTGTAAATTAAGAAGTTAAAAAAAATTATGCAAAAAAAAAAAGGAGAGAGAGGACAGAAGAAAGAGGGGGGTAGGACTAAGATGAGGTGAAAAAAATAGGAGTGAGGGAAGTTGTGAGGCCACAATGGAGAGTTGGAGTTGAAGATAGTAAATTGTGTGCCCACGATAGGGGAGTTGAAGTAGGAGTTAATAGGTTTATGGGATCTACAATTGAGTTTAAAATGTTTTTGGGCCAAACAAGAAGTTGAGTAGAGTTATTAACTCCACTTCACCAAATTCCTCATTCCAAACACGACCTTAATAACTGACAAACAAACTCACAAATTTCAAAAAAAAAAAAAAAAAAAAAAGAAGCTCTAATGTCCTTTTCTCTAAAGTCCTATAATTGATTAAATGAACGTGATAAACATTTTTTTTAACTATTCTTCAAACGAAAGCTTATTAGAAGGTAAAAATTGCAACAATTATTCAAATTTAAGATGAAGATTGTAACACTAGTTTTTTTTTTTTTTTTTTTTTTGAATACAATTGGGGTTGGGAGATTCGAACCACAGACCTCTTGGTCATAAATACATTCTATATGTCAGTTGAGCAATGCTCACTTTGGCAATTGCAACACTAGTATTAAGTATAAGTTTAATGTACAATTTAATAAAATTAAAGTGGAAGGACATTAGAGAATTTAGGGGCCGTTTGTTTCGTGGTAATCCAAGATTCCCATGGAATGGGCATATGGATTACTTCGTTTGTTTTGTAGGAATGTAAGATACCTTGGCATATCAAGATGCCCGGGTATCCTAAGATGCCCATTCGGAGGGCATCTGGTTAAATTTGGATGCCCTTTTGAAACATGGGTTTTTAAGATTCCCACGTTGAGGGCATCTGCTAATGACATATTTGCCCCTAATCAATTTTCTTAATTTTATATTTTTATTTTTATTTAAAAATAAATTAATGAATTTATGCACTAATAAACGATCAAATGTAGTTAGCTATATTTATATTTTACATTTAGATATAAAATAAAGCTTATTTAAAATTGAATTAATATTTAATATTAAATATTTTATAAAAATATCAAACTAATATAAATTAATTTGTTCTACAAAATAACACATAAATATTAGTATAAAATAAATTGATATACAAATATAATATTAAATTAACAACACCAAAATGCATGTGATATCAATTTAATTATATTAAACTAATAATTAAATTATGTAAAGGTTAGCAAGGGCATTATTGGTATAACACATAATCTTAAGACATTCTCATATATAAATCCTACAAAACAAACATGACTATCTAAATATTCTCAGAGATCCTTATAAATTTTTCTGCAAAACAAACATGGTAATCTAAAGATGCCGGACATCTAAAATTCCGGACATCTAAGATTCTAGGCATCTGAAGATGCCGGAAATCATGATTCCCTAAAAACAAACGGCCCCTAAAGACTTATAGATATCATATGTGAATGTTATAACATAAAGGTCTTCAACAAAGAGGAAGCCTTTATTTCGAAAGGACATGAAAAAAAATATGAATTCTTGTTTTTCAAAAACAAAAAATTAAATGGTTGTCCTTCTAAATTATATAAAATAAAAATAAAGCAACGAAAAAAAAGTATCATACCTTGAGATAAAATATGAGGATTATAAATTGGAGTGAATTTATAGATTAAATTACATGTTTAATCCTTGAACTTTTAAGTTTGTGTCTATTTAAATTTTAAAAAATGTCGAATAAGTCCTTGAACTTTTTATTTTATGTCTAATAAGTTCTTAAACTTTTAATTTTGTGTCTAATAGGTTCTTGACATATTTATTTTTTTTTAAATTAACTGATCTATTAGATATAAAATTAAATTTTATGTCTAATGGAAACCTAAGGTCCCGTTTGATAACCAATAAGGTCTTGGATGTCATGTTTTTATTCCTCACTCTCGTATAGGTGAACTTGGTTCGTTCAATTCTTAGGGAGAAGAAGGATCCACTGGGAATGAATGGGAAGACTGAAGTAGTATCTTCTTGCCGCCGAAAGGAATTTGTCTCCACTAGCGTCATTCGAAGAACGAAAAAAAAAAAAGGGTGACGATGTAGGTAGTCTCGATGGATGTAGTCCAATGGCTAAAGCTCTGCCAGCTTCTTGTAGACTGAACTCTCTTCTCTTTAGTTTAGGCTCCGAGTTGTTTTTGGGTGGGATGGTCGAAATTTGCTTCGCCACTAGTGGCAACGAAGTTCTTGGTAATTAACAAGGGGGAAGGAAGATCTCCACTCATTTCATTCATTCAGTGCCTGCGGTGAGGCGCGACCCACAACAAACAAAGGGGGAAAGCTTGCTTGCTGTAGCCCTCTTTTTGTAGACTAGGCTTGGTAAGCGTAAGCTATTTAAGTAGGCTTGAGAAGGGTAGGCTCGCAGCTTCGCTCAGCGGAAGAGCATTTCGAAACTATTAGTCAAGCGAGAGCGCCCAACCTATGGGCTTTGAAAGGATAGGGGAAGGGAATAAAACAAAGAGGGTCATTCCTTTTAGGAACATGGCTCGTTCATTCACTTGCTCATGAACTCGCAGCTTCGCCAGAAGCGACTAGTCGCCTCCGCCGAAAGATGCTTAGCCAGAAGCGACGAAGGGGGAAGCTGTTGTAGAAGCTTTGCCCCTTGCTTTACAGAGATTGTTATGAACTGACTAAATGACTCGATTCTCCCGGAACGCTAGCTAAGCTAATAAATAGTCATTTTTCCCTTCAATCAAATCAAAAATCTTATTGATTGATTCAGGGCGCCACCCTCCTTCTTAGAACCCATTGAGGGGGGCCTCGGCCCGGGAAGGGGAGAGTGGCCGAGTGGTCAAAAGCGACAGACTGTAAATCTGTTGAAGTTTTTCTACGTAGGTTCGAATCCTGCCTCTCCCACTTGTTTGTTGTAGACTGAAGAGAAGAGAAAGGAAAGGAGGCATTCGTCAGCGTAGGAAGGCCCACCGAGCGAAGCTCCTTCTTTTTTTTTTTGCCGTGCCGTGAAGTGAAATTGTATCGTATTTCAGTTTAGAGAGGTTGGCGAATGACTACGATCTATAGATTCCCATCGATAGACAATCCCAACCAGAATAGAAGCGAGTCGCTTCCGGTTTGGCTTGTAGTCGTTGTCTTTTAGCTTATGTAGTGGTCGGCATTCCTACACGCACGCGCCCGCCAGAATGCCTCCTTGGTTCTGCACGAAGCCAAGCCAATACATACGATAGGCGAAGGAAAGACCCCCATTTCATAGCGCCTGGGGAACGCAAGTTTGATGGAGGATTGGAGAGGAGAGGTGGAAGAAAAGGCTCGGGATGGATTTAGGAGTCTTTGTGCGAGCTGTATGCGGTGAGAGTCGCACGTACGGTAACGAGGGGGGTTCGCGTCTATACGTGTAGTGTGGTGGTTGGGCCTACCCACCCTATTTGTTCCATGATCTATGGGTCTACTGGAGCTACCCACTTCGATCAATTAGCCAAGATTTTGACCGAATACGAAATCACTGGTGCTCGATCTAGTGGTATTTTTATGGGGATTCTATCTATCGCTGTAGGATTCCTATTCAAGATCACTGCAGTTCCTTTTCGGGCGGCTATAGGATGGACGACCGCCTATAGGTGGTAGGGTAGGGTAGGTGGTACCGCTCAGATTGTGGCCAATCTTCCTAACCGCGCGCAGGCCGGGCTTAGAGAGCGTGAAACTCATCACTACCTCGTAAGGGCGTTGAGACCATAGCATGTTACACGAAAGCGCCGCTTTCTTTGTAGTGTTGTCACATAGCAGCCCGCCTAGAAGAGCCACTCGCTCTGTAGTGTTGTCACATAAGATAAGCACGCCGCCCGCCTGCTGGCCGGGAGAATCGAAGTTCTCTTCCGGTCAACTGTCCACCCAGTCAAGTGCAAAAAACACAGTAGAATCACGCAAGGCACGCAGCTGGTGTGCTTTCTGCCCTCGAGGAAAGAAAGAAAGAAGAGCGACAGGGTTGAGTTCAGATTTGACTGTTTGCAGCATGGGAGCGGATTACCCAAAAAATCCCTGGGAACAATGAAAAAAAAGATATCTCGGTAACGAAAACTATGGGGGGCTGTATTGGCGAGATCCAACGGTGAACAGCAGCCCAAAAGAAAAACCGCCTGGAAGTCCGAGGACCTTTAGTACTGTACCCTACCCCCAAACCAGCAGCCTTCGCACCAAGCAAGACCGCCCTTGTCCCTTTCCTTTCTCCATTCCGCCTCCTTCTTTCTTAGCTTTGTTCCAATCGAGTCTAAGGCAAAGCAAAAGTGGTTCGTATACCTATTTTTTTACCTACTTGACGAAAGGGAACGAACTTTGTTTCGTTTCCGGGTTTATGGATTGGATTCAGTCAGCTAAACTCATTCCTTTTTATTATGTTGTGACGCTTTGGTTACCGGCGAACGCTTCCAAAGGCAACCCTCTCGAGTTTCCGGCGGTTTCCGTCATTGAAGTAGCCTTTCGTCATCCTACCAAACGAAAGAAGTCACTATCAAGCAGCGAGCCCTTATTAGTTTAGTTTAGTAAAGTCAAGCTCCAAAAAACGAGAGATTAACCTGCGGTGCGCTACGCCCGGCAACTCATCAAGCAATTTCTTTGCGCTTTCATTTCAGTGATGAGGTCGCAAAGAGGGAAGTAGGGCTCCTATTGACTAAAGGTGGATTCTTCGCTTTCCTTTAGAATGAAAGTCGCTATGAAGCCCCTACTACTGACTTTTGACTTTGTTTGATTCAAAAGGCGAACAGCCCCCCCAACTAGTCGTATGAGGTGGGGTGCTTGTGGTAAGCTGCTTTGGATATGAGGAATTCCTAAAAAAAAGGCAAAGTCCGGTATTTGACGAAGATCTTTCGATCAATAGATAGGATTTAGTGTTCGATATAGGGGATAGGATCCATCTGCTCTTTCTTTCTCAATTTTTTTTAGAGAGATATAACGATATAAAAAAAAATCGGGATAAAGAATACATAGACATCTAAAGGGATGTCTATTCTATTCCTCTTTTTTTTTTCAGTGCAAGACAGGAAAACGCCCTCTTTTTGTCATCCCTGCAGCTTTCCAGATTTTGTATTGAACGCATGGCGTAGCTAGGACCTTCAAATCATGTTTGAGCCTATGTTCAAACCAAACCCACCCCTATTTGTTTGAATAAGGCTAGAAAGAATGCCCGCCAAGTTCAGATAAGGAAATGCTTCCCCCAACCATTAAAGGAAAGGCTCGACGAAGGGAGGGGAAGGAAAACGCTTTCGGAGATCGAGATTGGATTTCTTTTGAATCAAAAACGAAGAAGGCCGAGGATGGCCTACGGTGCGTGTTATCTGAAGGGAACACGCTTTTTCGACCGCGGTGGTATGATTGCCGGGCCCTCTCCTCGTTCCGCCCGCTGGCCTATTAGGTAGGATAGCAGTCTTCGGGCTTTGCCTGCCCTTTCTCATAAAGAATTCCGGCTTGGCCCGGGAAAGCGCTGGCAACAACAGAAAGGAAGGGGTTCATGTAGCTGCTGCGCCCGCCCCCTTCTTAGTCAATGGGCAGCAGGTTCGGCATCCACTAGAAAAGAGAGAATCCACTTCAGATAACCACGCCTCTGCTAGGCAGCGTGTGGAATGGCCGAGAGCGGACCTTTTTGGATATATAATCCAAGTCGAGAGTGGAGTTACGGAAACAGCCGTCTGATGGAAAACAACTTTCACGTTCGGTTCAGAGAGCACTTTTTTCGTTGAGAATTCCTCGTTCCCTTTCGTGTGAATTCCCCAGCGGCGAATTCGAAACTTGTGGGGCCCTATCTATTCCATCTCTCAAGCCCCGAAGAAAACCCCCCTCCCCTTCGGACTCCATATCTCTTTTGACTCTATATATGTGGGCACCTGATATCTATGAGGGTTCACCCACCCCGGTTACAGCATTCTTTTCTATTGCGCCTAAAATCTCGATTTTTGCTAATATTTCACGTGTTTCTATTTATGGTTCCTATGGAGCTACATTGCAACAAATCTTCTTTTTCTGCAGCATTGCTTCTATGATCTTAGGAGCACTGGCCGCCATGGCCCAAACGAAAGTCAAAAGACCTCTAGCTCATAGTTCAATTGGACATGTAGGTTATATTCGTACTGGTTTCTCATGTGGAACCATAGAAGGAATTCAATCACTACTAATTGGTATCTTTATTTATGTATTAATGATGATAGATGCATTCGCCATAGTTTTAGCATTACGGCAAACCCGTGTAAAATATATAGCGGATTTGGGCGCTCTAGCCAAAACGAATCCTATTTCGGCTATTACCTTCTCCATTACTATGTTCTCATACGCAGGAATACCTCCGTTAGCCGGTTTTTGTAGCAAATTCTATTTGTTTTTCGCCGCTTTGGGTTGTGGGGCTTACTTCCTAGCCCCAGTGGGAGTAGTGACTAGCGTTATAGGTCGTTGGGCGGCCGGAAGGTTGCCACGAGTAAGTCCGTTTGGGAGACCGAAGGCAGTTCTCCGTGCACCGGACACGTAGCTTACCGAATCAGTTGCGACACGGATGGGAATGCATCCTCCGAAAGATAGGGTCGAGTCTGATACATCAACCGTCTACTCAATATCGTTGTACGAGTCCACAATCACTACACGAGATGAACCTTGGTTTGGTGAATTGAAGTTGGCCTTAGGTGTAATAGGACTCCCAATTACTGCGAGCGATCGTATACTGAGGTGCTCCCCGCCGGTTGTTGGAACGACGCGAGCCGGGCCTCGATTCAGAAAGATGAAGGGCCAAAAAGTTGAAATAGGGGGTTACTAATTCCCCATCTCATTGGGGGCGGAAAACGAATCGACATCTCGATGTGAGACAGCCTTTTCAATTTTTGTTGGGAAAGAACGGCAAACTCCATCCGAACCGTCCAATGAAGAATAAGAGGAGAACAAAGTGCCAATGGCGCGCGAAGCGCATGCGGAACGGACACGGATAAAAAAAAGTGTGGAGAAGAACGAGCTCATTCCCTTCGCTTCCTGTGCCCAAAGCAGTGCAGTCTTTCCTGGCCAAATCAAGGATTTGGGGCTTCACGCTACTTAAGAAATCCATTTTTTTAGTAAGATATATGAATAGAAAGATGGATGAATCTATCGAGACGATTTCGATTTTGATATCTAAAAAAGAATCGATTTCATTCAACGTTTGATTCAAAGAACTGCGCTTAGCCCCCCCGCTCATGAAACGGCTCTGCTGCAATGGATGGCAGAGGGTCCGTAGTACCCAAAGCACTGGAGTGATCCTGTAGCCGGGAAGGGGCCTAGAAGTGCCTACTACTACACCACACTACACTTGGCTCTACATATTTACAAAGCTAACCCCTGTCCAGTCCCTGGCAGAGCTAAGGGGGCTTCAATCCTTATTCCTTATCCCCATTTTCGCCCAGGCTAACGGGGCCTTACGGGGAGAGTGGAGCCTCAAGAAGCACTGTTGAGAGGAAGATGCTTGGCCCCTCTTCATTCTCTACAGGGTTCCAAACCTTTCTTCAACATAGGTGACAACGAGCGAGGCAGAGATGGAAGAGATCTAACACGGGAATAAGAAGCAAGCTCGCCTTTTTTTTTTATTTTTATAGAGGGGGATGGAGAAAGTGGACAAAACAGACTCGCATTTCCCAGTCGAAAAGATGAGTTCCTTTTTCGTCTCGCATTTCTCATCAAACAAATACGAAAAAATAATCATATTGAAAACGTTCCTAACCCACCAAGCCCTTCCTTCGTAGAGCCGTGTATTGTAAGTGATCCGAACTTGCCCGGAGCGAGCCTCCCATAGAGGCAAGTGAAGTTGGTGAGCCGTATGATGGGCAACTATCTCCTGCGGTTCGGAGAGGACTCAGCTGTTAGTTAGTACCCCCTTGGTTTCGGGGTGGACCCTTTCACTCTATTTTATTATATACGCTTAGCGAAAAGAATGTTTTTTGATACACCTAGGACATGGATTCTATATGAACCAATGGATCGTGACAAGTCGTTACTACTAGCAATGACTTCCTCTTTCATTACTTCATCCTTTCCATATCCCTCTCCCTTGTTCTCAGTTACTCATCAAATGGCACTCAGTTCATATCTTTAAGTTCGATCATTGACAAGGTTCAAAGAAAGGGTGGGCCATTGATAAAGAATCGATTCCAAACCACAATGCTAGCAGATGGCGGGCCTCCGCTTTTCTTTTCATTAATGAAACCTGCCAGTTATTTATTATTAACTCAAATAAAAAAGACAAAAAATGAGGTCTTTGTTAAAAAAAAAAAGACGTGGGTGGCATTATGACTGGGGTGTCAGTTAGAAAGGTTCTTACAATGTTCGTTCAAATCAAGCAGCATTCTTTTTTTTTTTTTTTTACTTAAGGAGGGCTTTCTAAGAAGGGCTTGGGACCTATGAACGAAACAAAACAAAAAACATGAAAGAATTCAGCAGAATGAACGGGAGGCGTCGGAGGAAGGACTGACGAACTACTTACTTGTGTTTGGTTAACTACTTTACTGACTTGGGGTTCTTTCTCGTAAGTGGTATACCTACACCCTGCACACACACTCACTATATCTATATACGTATACGTTGATAGCCTTTCGCAAAAAGCCCCTCTCTCTCTCTACTAAATCGACGTTTTTTCAGGTCGAACCAAGCCCGGATCCAGCTGAAAAACGGAATGGAATACTCTAAGATGCTTCATAGCTTCAACAAGCCCATATTCTTCCCCTTGGGGAAAGATTCGAGTTCCAAACCTTTATTGAAGAAAGAGCTCTTGCCTTCAACTCAAAACAGAACAGAACGTTCCTTCCGCAACGCAAGGCCGATATGTTTCATAGCAGCCAAGGATGAGTTCGATCCATTAAGTTCTTCGATTTATTCAGAAAAGAAATGAGAGACAAGAAAACATCTTTGATTACGATTAAAAGGAACAATCTCAAATAGACCAAGATCCAATTTCGGGTCATTTCTTGGTGAACATGATCTGCCATAATCTCTTCGATCCCTTCATTTATGTGCCAGAATAAAGAGAGATTTGGTAGGAAAGTGGAAGAGACTTTTTTGTATATAATAATTAAAGGGAGTGGGAAAGCTGCTGTAATTCTTTGGAAAAGCCCGGTTCTCTTTGTCTTCGAGCTTTCTTTCCTCAATCCACTGTTTCGTTCTTTCATATACCTCCCCACCAATAGATAGAGACAAATAGGAATAACCGAACCACGTCTACAAAATGCCAGTACCATGCAGCTGCTTCAAAGCCAACGTGATGCTCCTTGGTCAGATGACCAAGATATTGGCGAATACCACATATGATCAAGAAAAGAGTACCTATAATCACATGAAAACCATGAAAGCCAGTTGCTAAGAAAAAGGTCGAACCATAAATACTATCCGAAATAGTGAAGGGTGCTTGATAATATTCCATTCCTTGAAAGCCTGTGAATACTAGAGCCAGTGAAACGGTAGCTACTAAAGCGTAAACTGCTCGTTTTTCCTTCCCCGCGAGTATAGCATGATGAGCCCAAGTTACGGCTGCTCCGGATGAAAGGAGAATAGGGGTATTAAGAAAAGGGATTTCCCGAGGATCTAAAACCCCAATCCCTTTTGGGGGCCAAATACCTCCGATCTCTACCGTAGGTGCCAAAGAAGAATGAGAAGAAGCCCGAAAAAAAGCAAAAAGGAACATAACCTCCGATACGATAAATAGAATAAAACCATATCGAGGTCCTAATTGTACGACTTTGGTATGATGTCCTTCCAACGTGGATTCACGTAGAACATCGCGCCACCATACGAACATGGTATATAGGATAAATATGAGGCCCAAACTTAGAAGTGTTGCACCCCCTTGAAATGAGTGCATGTACATCACACCTCCTACGGTGGTTGCCAAAGCTCCGAGTGAACTCGAAATAGGCCATGGACTTGGATCTACCAAATGATAAGAATGCCTATGAGATTCAATCATAAACCACTTTGCCTCGGTTGTATGTAAACCCCCCCTTCACCCCCACCCGCTAAAGTGGTAAAGAAGGGCTCTTTGGGGTCTCATTTTCTTTCTATCTGACAGGACAAAAAAATAGGAAGGGATGGTTCTTTCATTGCATTGATAGAAGTCTAACTAGAAAAAGATCTCTCTATTACTTTGAGAGGAGAATCTCGTTGGTTTGACCGACGAACTACGTGGGAAAATGGACCTTCCTTCTTTCGTTGATTTTTAGCAAGCATTTTTGTAAAGTAACTCGAGATGATATCAGTATGGTTTCGGAAAACTTGTTGGTCGCGGATTAGTGTGTTCTACGCCGCCGGCGGCCTAAAATGAAAGGCGCAGGTTGATCTCTCTAGTTGAGGCTGCATTCATTTATTCAACTTTACACGTGGGAAGGGCTTACTCTCCTCGGCTTGGTCTCGCTCCCTTCCCGCACTATTCCTCCCCACTAAAAAGAGCGATTGACTTTCTCGATAACCTTTCTGAACGTCCGTCTTCGCGTGGCGATTTGAAAAGGGGTATATATCTCTTGTAATGCTTTCTACTATTCTGATCGAGAAAGAATCTCTTCCGAACGACCAAGTCATAATGAGATTAAAAAACGATGCTTCCTTGGCCGTGTAGAACATGGATTAGCATTATGTCATTCCTACAAGCGATCCCCCATCCAGGATTGGAAGAAGTGCTATATGAGGACTTCGAGATCAAATAGAATATATTTCTTTCGAGACCTCGTGAGCCACTTATTTCTCCGAAACAAGAGATCAAAGTGATTTTCCTCATTTTTCCCAATAAGTCGACGGCGTTACACCATTGGGATACTTCGAATAAACTAGAGTACATATAGGATACACCGGTGCTAAAACCTTTTCTCAAGATATCTTCCAAACTGTTGGGGTCGTTGCTCCTTATGTTGTTCCCCTGGTGTGAAACCAGTTGGTTCCGTAGTTTTAGAATTCTACTGATCCCAAGTACTCCATCTCCATCATTGCATATGGGAATATAGAAAGTAAAGAAGAAAAGGCATGACCAGAAGAATTGTGTGAAATAAGTCAATTTATCCAGTTGAGGCATTCTTGATTGAGAAAAAATGATTCCCTCCAGACAGAAAGAGACTCCTTCATGTACGAGTAGTGAAGAACTATAGAGAGCTGTGGTTGGTTGTTGACCAACGGAAAGCATGGGAGAAATAAAGATGCACAAACGAAAGAAAAAGGGCGACTTCATAAAAAGCAAGAAAAGCGCCCAGCAAACTGCGAACCTGACTCGAGAGGGCGACCACCGAGATAAACAAACTAAACAAAGAAGGGCGCGGGAGCCCGCCCAGGTCAAGGGTCTCCCCGATATCTTTTCTCAACAAAAAAGTGAAAGTAGGTGAAAAATTTGGTTTTTGGTTTTTGAAAATTAAGCATATAAATGTTACTCCCACCTATGAATTTACTTGTTTTGTTATCTCAATTTTACTTATTTTTGAAAAACCAACCCATGTTTTGAAAACTAAAAAAAGTAGTTTCCAAAAACTTATTTTCGTTTTTAGAATTTGGTTCAGAATTCAAATGCTTCCTTAAGGGAGATGAAAACCATTGTAGAGAAATTGAAAAAAAACAAGCTTAATTTTCAAAAACTAGAAACAAAAACTCAAATGGTTATCAAACGGGGTCTAAACTTTCAATTTTTGGTCTAGTAGGTTTGTAGATTTTTCAGAATATCAATTAGATCAACTACCTATTAGACACAAAATTAAAAATTGAGGAACCAATTGGATACAAAATTGAAGGTTTAAGAATCTATTAGACAAGTTTTAAAGTTTAGAGACCTATTTGATACAAAATAAAAAATTCAGAGACTATCAAATACTTTTTAAAGTTTCGGTATCAAGTTTATAGACTAAATTTGTAATTTAACGATTTTGATATTTTCCCAAAAAAAGAAAAAAAAAAGAAAAAAAAAAGAAAGTGTGGGCCTATTGGGCCGTTCTATTGCAGCCCTAAAGTCAGTCCAAGTAATTTTTAGGTTCCGTTAGCTACTCGTATAAAACTAATAAACCGGCAGTGACTTTGTCCAGCCGCGCAGGGAAGTGCTGAAGATTTCTAGGGTTTCTGCTCTCTCCCGCTAATTCGCCAAAATGGTAATACCAATTCCCATTTCCTATTGTTCATAATTCGGTTTAAATTTTATCTTCATGTTTGGATTTGGGTAGTCCTTTGAGGTTATTTTGTATATTCGAAAGTTGAAATTGATTAGGTGTTTCGTAATAACGTCTCTTGGGCTTTTGACAATGTTCTGTGTTAAGCGATCAAGTTATTGTTGCTTTGTTCGTTTCCATGGAAATTCGAAGGGATTAGATCAATGTAAGATTTCATGAATGTGGTTGATTAATTTTATTATCCTTATTTAAGGTTTGTGTCTGGCAATATTGTGATATTCAGGATATGAAAAATGAAGCTTAGGCTAGTAGGATATTGGTTTTTTGTAATGTATTCCAACTTAGTTATTTGATATATAGCACCTAGCAGGCTTATGCAAGTGTGCAGTAAATCCAACAAGATCAATCCTGTTCTACTTTTTGATTTTTTTTTCTTTTACAGACTTATATTTTGTAATAAAATTCAAACTAATGGCAACAATCTTTCCAATTCATTTAGTTATTGATAAATGCGATAAATATGCTGAATCTAGAATCTATCTTTAAATATGTTCACTCATCCTCCTTTCGAACCAGATACCAGAGTTTGTGTTGTTAACATTGTCTAGCTAAACAAGGTGTTGACGCAATATTTATTCCTAATGGCTTATTCCTTTTTTTTTCTCCCTTCATTTCAGGCTTTAGTTATGTGATGGTTTGTTTATTTATTTTTGTTGTCTTGAACTGATAAATTGGGAATTGGGAATTGGGAATCTTGCCATAAAATTCTGTCTCCCTTTTCATCTTGATGGTTGGATCTGTAACTTTCCCATTACCTTTTATGATGTTGTGTAGACAAAGAGAACCAAGAAGGCTGGCATCGTTGGCAAGTACGGTATGTGCTACTATCATTCTTATTCCTAAGATAAGATTGCATTGTTGGAAGAGGGAATATGTATAGGATTCTGTTTCTCATAAACAAAATAAGTTTTATGTATAGGATTTTAGGAATTTGGTCAAAGTTTTGATAGAGGAGAATATTATGATGGCTGCATTGATAGAGAGATACTCTTCATTGGTCTGGAATTTACATTAGTAAATCAAGCATTTTTCTTGTTTGCTAGCTGAGAACCCTGCCTTGCTCCTGTCTCTTGGTCTCTTCTCTTATTGTTATATTGAACATGTTAAATTGCTTTCTTGATTACAGGCACTCGTTATGGTGCTAGTTTGAGGAAGCAAATTAAAAAGATGGAAGTAAGTCAGCACAGCAAGTACTTCTGTGAGTTTTGTGGAAAGGTAAAACGTTGTTTAAAACGCTCTCTACATGTTTTGGGGATCCTTGCTGTTTTGATGACTAAAGGTTTATTTGAAGCTATAAATGTGAAATATTTGAACAATATACGTTTGTCGTTTATCGTTTCAGTATGCCGTGAAGAGGAAGGCTGTCGGAATATGGGGTTGCAAAGATTGTGGTAAAGTGAAAGCAGGAGGTGCTTACACGTTGAAGTAAGGATATCTGAATTGTTCTCTTGAATTTTTTTGTCGTCAAACTTTTTTTCAATGTTTTAATTATGATGTTTGTAAATGACAGTACTGCAAGTGCCGTCACTGTGAGGAGTACCATAAGAAGGTTGAGGGAGCAGACAGAAAGCTAAATTAACTTCCAGATTATCGATGAGGTTGCACGGAGTAATTTTGTCGAGGTTCTAGAGTCGTCTTTCATTTCATATATTTTTGCCAAATTTGTATCTTCTCTACAAACGAAAGTTCAGAAGTTGTTAATCAAGTTTGTTGAATCTACTTTTGATGATAATGAACGAGGGATATTTATTTTAGAATTTGAATTTTAGTTGAGTATTATGAGCTAGTAAATCTCTTTATACTGAAGTTGAAATTGTGGTTATTATGTTATGATCATTTATTCCTTGCTGCTAACCCCCTTCAATCCAACAATTCGACTTGAAGGGTCAAAGCCCGGAGATCACAAGTGTTTAAGATCTAAGAAACTACTCATCTGATTTGAAATCATGTCCAAAGAATTTTGGGGTGTGTTTGATTTAGGGTTCTAAGTAATTGGGTTCATCTTCAAATCTGACTTTCTGAATTGATTGTTCAAAAAAGTATTTAACAAAAATATATAATATTTAATTTTAAATTATCCATATTAAAAAGTATTGTGCAAATTGCAAAAACTACTTCTAAACTATAGTAGTTGCAATTCTTTAGACACTCCAATTTTTATGTGCTAACTATAGTCTAAAAATTTAACTCATTATTAAAGTGATATTGATCTATTTTTCCTTCTCTCTGCACATGTCCCAGTCTCTCTCTAGTTTCCAACTACACTTGTCGGAAATTTGTTGGATCATCAATGAAGTGAAGGCACGGAATAGAAACTTAACATCTCAAATTATTCAATGAGGCTGCCACAATGTGGATGTCAGTTTTTCACGAAAATTATTGAATCCACATCCAATAGTCATTATGAGGCAGGCACATTATAGTGGTTTCATTAAATAATTTGTCATTGAATAGGACTTTTGGAAAAGTGGGAAAATAATTCTCCTGCTTGGCTGTCGTCTCATAATGAGTTAACTTATTTAATTTTTTTTTCGTTCATAATAATTATTAAAAAAAAAAATTGCCGGAAACCTTGTCGGAAAATGCAACCTCTTCCACGGCCAAGGGTCTTCATGCTTCCTACCCTCTCTGTCTCTTTTCCATGACAAGTTGTTTAAAAAGATATGGAGAGTTGAAGATGATGTTTGTGGGAGATTCATTGAGCTTGACCTAGTAAGAGAAACAAATACAGAAAGAAAATATGAGGGGAAAAGTGAGAAGGGAAGAAAGATAAATATGACTGAGTAAAACTAATTAAAAAAAAAATTCTCTCTCATCTTGTTTTTTTTTAACCATGGTTAACAAAAAGAACTCAATTTTTGCACATATGAAAGTTGGAAGGTTTAATTTTTACACATGTGAAAGTTGGAGGGTTTAATTTTCACAACTAAAAGTTTAAGGCTGGAATTGCAACCATTACTATAGTTTAGGGGTGGTTTTTACAATTTGTCCAAAAATATTTAACTTACAAATGAGTCATATTTAAGGAAAAAATGTATGATATTCAATTTCATCCTAGTCATATAAAAATAAAATATATTTTTGACATAGTCAATTTAAAAAAAAATCTACTCAATATATTTTGTTTTTAACTACTATTTGACGAGGGAGAACTAAGTAACTTTTAATAGTCAATCACAATTCTTAAAATGAATATAGAGGACCATTTTTAGAAGTAGTCATGCATGATATTAAATTTTCGTCGATATGTCGGCATTTCCATCGACATTTCCACACACGTCCATGGGTTCGACATCAGCTTAAGAGGTGAATCAACATTTCTATTATACCATACAAAATTGATGAAATATTAAAAAAAATAGCAACAAAATATAACCTAACGTGAATATAATATTTTAATTCATTTAAAAAGTGTAAAATTTTTATTTATTAATTTAAATATATTTTTTTGAATTGTTTGGTTTTAAAATTTTTCCAAATATATCTATCGACATCGACATTGACATTTTATCGATACTTCCATTGAAATTTTCATAAAATTGAGAGTTTGATATTTTCATTGACATCAACATTTTAAACTTTAGCTATAAGGCACAATTCCTTGCTGATTGGAGAGGGAAAAGCACAATAAGATATCAAACCTTAGCTATAAGAGTGGGGAAGTTTTGCATGGATTTTTTTAATTTCTAAAACGAATTGCATCTTTACAAGTAGAGCAATTTTACTAGATGTTCAAATAAATTATCTTCTAATGTAGTGAGTCAATTATTAGATAAATTATCATTTTAAAAAGAGAGAAAAAGTTCATTAAAAATATGTTTTGAAGAAATTAATGAGTTATTTGCAAAATTTTGGTAATAATACATCCATAATTTTTTTTTTTCATAATGAATGATTCATGATTATGTCATTTTTTTGAGTTCAACAACAAGTGGGGGTGAGAGATTCAGATATTTAATTTCTTGATCGAAAGTATATGTTTTAAAGCTATGTTAGATTGACACGAACGATTAAGGTTAAATTTGAAATTAGTTTAAAATGATTTGTCCCCCCTCAAGTACAAAAAGAACCTTATATGTATTGAATCAAAAAAAAAAAAAAAAAAAAAAAGAACCTTATATGTACAAAAAGAAAAGAAAAAGACAAGGTAGGAAAAGGAGGCGATTTAGACGTAAATGAATAAGAAAGAAAAGGAACACTAACTTTCCATGAATACCCAGCAAGGGGAGATATTGTCTCTAACGTCTTCTCATGTTTACTTTTATTATATTATTATTACTTCCGGATCTCTCTCTTCCAATCCCTTCCTAATCTACTCACGCTCATCTTATAGTATACATTTCTAGTTTCAATTTAGTCCTTGTGATCTTCAAAGTTTCAATTAAGTCCTTATAATTTTGTTAAGTCTCAAAATGTTATTGAAGTCACCAGATGTCGAGAGTTTTCTTAGGTAACGTGTTTTGATTTTTGAAAATTGTGCCAATAATTTTTGTATTTTTTAAGGAAACATTTGAATTCTTAGTCAAATTTCAAAAAAAAAAAATACAAATTTTTAAAACTATTTTTTTTTAGTTTTCAAAGCTTAATTTTTTTTTTGGAAATAAAAAAACAAAGTAATTAAAGAATCAGTTTAAGTACATATTTGAAATCGACCTTTTATAGTATACGGACCAAAATAAGCAAGCTAAAATTATGACAACCAAAATCAATGAAAATTAAAATTACAAAGATCAAAATAAAATTTAAGCATATTTTATTATTAGGAAAGAAAAAAGAAGTGGTGGGAAAGGGCAATAATACAGTTGCATTTTGGAAATGGATTAGTTTGGATTGGCTGATTGCATGGACAACCCAATGTGGGCCCCACTTCGGATTTTTAACTACCTGTTATTATCTACAAACAACTGCACTCCCCTACTTTTGTTCCTACTTCCTTTTCAATATTTCCATGTATACCCCTGACAACTCAACATAATCACAAATTCATCCCTCATCCTTTCATTCTTATAACTCGCCAATTGGATTTTTTAATTAAGTATCATAGTTATTCACGCCTAATTTTATCTAGAGAACCTTACTCAGGGAGAAACAAAAGTAAACCAAACTATTATTTACAGCTGGAGACACTTAGAGGAAACCTTCTTAAAACAATGATTTGATTCCATAAAATCAATTTGGTTATATAGAAGAAATAAATTATATAAACAACAATTATAAGCCAAGAAGTTAGCCAAATCATTAGATGACTTTTTCAAATCCAACTAAATCTCATGCGTAGTTATAAATCAACATTCAGTCTACTTTTACAACTAAACATGACATTAAATAAACTTCTCTTAGCAGCTTTTATTAGCAAAAACTCCATTCTCATGCACAAATTTACTAACAGTTATGCATATATGTCTAAATTCAAGTTCTACTCTTTCAAGCTAAAACTCAAATTAATCAAAACTAAACTTTGGTCAAAAGATTAGACAACAATCTCAATAATGCATAAATAAATTGTTGTAATGTAAACATCTCTAAAAATCAACCAAACGTAGAAAACAAACCAAGTTCAAAGACAAGAGTCATTCACTTCAACATTCACCAACTACAACTCAAAACTCTTGTAGAAATCTAAAAACAAAAACAAAAACTACAAGATAAATAGAGAAAAGAGAAAAACTCTTGGACGCGTGCCACACTCGTTCCAGTCGTCATATGCCACTATCCCGAACCTTGAATGTCTTCTTTGCCTCTCAATAATGCTCCTTTAGTCCCATTTATGAGGTAGAAAACGAATCTAGACTGGTCCCTCTCCAAATGGTCTTTCCCTTTTCTGCAGCCAAACTTTTCCTTTTATATTATCGTCGCAGCGTCGATACGCTAAGGACCTAATTCCGAAAAAAAAAGAAGGAAATTGGGGTAACGTCGAGGCGCTACACACATCATCTCGATGCTATAGACAAAGAATGACTCTTGCGCGTGTTTTGGGGTTTGAGACGCTAAAAAATGGAGTCTCAACGCCACTCCTACTGGAAGTGAGGCTTTCTTGACTGTATTAATAGGGTTGAGATGCCATTGACAGTGTCTTAACGCTGTCCCCTCGAGCTCCATAATTGCAACTTAAATTCTCTTTAACTCCAATGCTCAAAAACACGCCTTTGCACTCCAAATACTTGAATTTCTTCCACGAACGCTTGATTTCACTGCATTTGCTCGAATCCTTCAAAATAAATAAATTGAGTAAATGAGAGTACACTTTAAGCCATAAACTAGCAAGAATATAAGCTTAGAAATAGCACACTTTTGTGTGCTATCAGTAGGGAACTAAACTGTTCTATATTAAAGTTCAGAGATTAACTTGTTATGAAATGAAAAGTATAGATACCAAATTAATACATGCTGAAATTCATAGACTAAATTGTCATTTCAAACTTTTATAAAAGTAACAATCTAGTCTCTGAACTTTATTTTGTAAGAATTAGCCCCTATACTTTTAAATTTTTAACAATTTAGTCCTTTACTTTAAAATTTGTTACAATTTAATCCCTACAGTGATAAATCCTATCACAATTAAATGTCAATTTTTATTATGTAAGAACTATCGACATATGTAAGAAATCTTCTTTAATCTTAACAACATTTTTCACTATACGAATTTTGAAATACAGAGACTAAATTATTATTTTTTTTTTAGAAAGAACTATGTCATTAGATATCTGAATGAACAATCATAATAGCTTAAGATACATCAGAATCCTTTGCCACTAAGCTCATAAGCCATTGTGGGAAAGGATGAGTCCATAAAGACACAAAGTCACAACGACCTCTTTTAGTTAACAGATCAACAATCCTATTACAATCTCTAGATACATGAATAAAATAGATGTTATGAAAAAGAGGAAGTATACCCAATATATTAGGGATAGTAATGTCCATTTCACTCAGATTTGGAATTCGACTGTTGAGCATATCAATATTCAATTTGGAATCTGACAATAATTGAGCAACTTGAATCTCCATCCTATTAGCAAGTCTTAAGCCATCAATAATAGCAAATGCTTAAGCTAACAAAGGAGATGAACAAGATGGGCGGGCGCTTTGTAAAGCAGAGATCATAACACCATATGATTATAAATCACAACCCTTGTGCCCATAACACCATCTGTATCAACCCTGGGAGCATCCACCACAATTCTCCAATTTTTTGAATCTTGAAGTTGAATCACTCTAGTACCGACATTACCCTTTGGTTGCAAAATTGTCAACTCCAAGAATTCTTGAATATAATTAAGGATCCACTCACATTTGAAAATAAGTGGTGGACATGGTCGTTCATGGATGAAATTATTTCTGCCATTCCAAATAGCCCATGCTCCCACACAAAGTACCTGAAAATCCGTATTTGTCAGTTCCTATCCACATTTCAACCAAATTTCCTAGATATGCATATTCGAATGACAAAAAAGATAAAAACTAGGTAAAATAGTTCTCCAGATATACCTAGCTCTCTTACAAAAGAAAAGCGCATGAGAAAATGTTTCTTCCTGTTTCTTACACATTGGACAAACATTTGAACCGTCAATTTTTCTTGATTGTAGTCTAACCAAATTAAAGTTAGTAGACATTCATGGAAACTACGCCACACAAAATGTTTTACCTTTGATGGAATAACGAATGCTCATACCCTTTCCACCATTTCACATCTAGACTAGTACATGATGCACTGCTCTCCTGCTGAAAGGAAGAGAAAGCTTTATAGCCACTTTTAACTGAAAACTGACCATGCTTATCGAAGTGCCACACCCAAGTATCGTGAACCCCAATAAAGCGTATAGGGATTTTTAAAATCTTTCCAACATATCTTCTGAACAAAATGTTTGATTCAATTTTCGCACATCTCATACATTTGATGGCATAATAAAATCTGCCACAACCAAATCCATATCAATGCAATGCTGAGAAAAGACTCTGAATGTCCTTAACCTAAGAGTCTAAGGGTCCTTAAAAACATGCGTAGACAAACCATTTCTCACTCTTTTCCTCAAGCCCAACTTAAGAAGCTCCAAACCCTATAGAAAACTCTTCCATAAATAAGAGCCTTTTTTAAAGAGGAGAGACTTCAAGTAAGTCACAAAGAGGAAAATACCGACCTTTCAGAAACTGTGAGACCAATAAATCAAAAAACTTAAGAACTTGTCATGCCTATTTCGCTAATATATATAGCCTGATTGATAGCTTCTAGATTCCTAAAATTTAGTCCACTCGCTTCCTTTGGCCTACAAAAGCTATCCCAACTCTTCCAGTGAATTTTGTTATTAGCTTAGGTAGAACCCCACCAAAACCTGGCCATCACTCTTGAGAAATGAGAATAAAAAGACATGGGTAACTTGAAACAACTCTTAGCATATGTAGGTATAGCTTGAACTACACTTTTGAGTAGTACTTCTCTCACACCAACTGAGAAAAAATGACTTTTCCACTCCTGCAAAACCTTCAAAATACGATTTTTAATTCCTGAAAAGTCATTACTTTTATTGCTTGAGAAAGACGAAGGTAATCCCAGATACTTTCCTAGCTTTTCAACAATCTCAGCCTGCAAAATTTGTTGAAGATAGCTTATTTGTTCCTGTGCAATATTCAGAGAGAAAACCATAGGTGATTTTGCCAAAATTAATACGTTGGCTTGAAGCCCTCTCATAACTATTAGATTACATGGAGTTCCATCTCTCTACATTTTTCCAATGTGGGATCCTCAACAATAACTACATAAAATTTCCCTTAATGCCACAAACTCCTGAATAGTTGAATTAAGAAAAAGAAGAGTATCATCCGCAAAGGGCGGATGAGATATGTTTAGGCACCATCTCGAAATGGACAAATTAAACCAGCCAACCTACATTTAGAGATAGCAGCACCCTCATGGTTAGTGTTCCAATTACCTACAAACGAAATAATATTTCGACAGTTCGGGTGAATGGTCCAAGATTCCTCGAATCAAAATATCTTCCTTTTCCTCCTATTCCCCTGTAACAGTCTCTTGTAATCAAAGAGAAGCTCAATAGGACAATGATCTAACTTTTCCCACCTCAAATTGTTGACCCTGAAATTTGGGAAAAGATCCACAAAAAGAGAATTTGCAACAAACTGATCTAGTCTGAGAATTTGCAACAAACTAAAATTTGATAGAAGATAATCCTCTCTAATAGGACCTCCCAATTTCTCACATGATCCCATAAAATTTCATTAAGATCGCCTTCAATAATCCATGGGAACTACTCATGTCCAAAAAGTCTACGCATATACTCCCTAGTTCTGAGTTTCTGGTTGTCCATAAATTCCTGTAAAATGCCATTGGAAACTTTTCCAACTAACAAAAACGTTAATATGGAATTTAGAATAAGAAGTGCCGGTTACATATTAAAATTTAAAGACTAAATTAATTATTATAGGTTAAATTATCAAAAATATCCATGAACTATGGAGTTGGTTTCAATTATACTCATAAACTTTGAAAAGTTTCATTTTAACCCTTGAACTTTGAAGTTTGTTTCAAAACAACCCTTGAAGATTTTTTCCGTTAAATTTATAGACGAAAAATGATGTTTTTGCATATGTTTTGATTTTTTTTCAACGTATATGTTCAAATATGTCCACATAAGCAACGATATAAATGCAAAAATATCATTTTCCATCCATGAATTCAACGAAAAAAAAGCTTTCAAGGGTTCTTTTGAAATAAACTTCAAAGTTCAAAGGTTAAAATAAAACTTTTCAAAATTCAGGGGTATAATTGAAATCAATCCCATAGTTCAGAGGTATTTTTGATAATTTAAGTATTATTATATTCACGAAAGTTCAATGATAAAAATATTTTATAACCATCTATTTAAAAACAAAAATAAGTAAAAAGAGAGGGAAAAAAACCCTAAAAGTGGCATAATAGTAATAATAGAGAAATATGTGAGGGAAAAAACTGAAAGAAGAGGGAAGGAGTAGAGTGACAGTACAGATCACGCAGCTATGGATCAGAAAAATACGGAGATAATGAGTGGGCCCCACCTTCCTGGAATCTCTCTCTAACAAACTCTCTCTCTCTAACGACACTCAATTTTCCTTACAGTACAAGCAACCCATCTACAATTCTTCTTCCATTTTTTTGCTTCTTCTTCTTCAATCTTCACCCTTATATATAAACTTCATTTCTTTGTTCTTCTTAATCTTCTCAACTTCGTTTCTATATGAAAAACCCTAAATAAAAACCCTCTCCAAGTTTCTTCTTCTGGAGATTTGGGATTATATTGATCAACTGTGATGTGAAAATTATTCAAGACCTCCATTGCTTTTTCTGATCTTGCTTCAGAGAGTTAAGGTTGTGGCATAAGGGTTTTCTTTCTTTCTTCCTTTCTGGTTTCGTCTTTTTTGGAGGTTTTTTTTTCCTTTTTCTGACATGTTTGTTTGTTCTTTTTATTGAAATTGCTTTAATGGCGGAAGCAGAGCTTTTCGTACGAAAACAATGTATGAAGAAACTGGCTGTTCTGACCCCAATTCCATGTCAGCTGAAGCTAAAGCAGCTGTACGAGATGCCTCAGAAAATGGGTTTCCTCAAACAATGCCGCATGTTGCCGCTTTGCCTTCGTTTCCTCCACCGCTCATCGCCGGCGGTGGAGAAGAAAGTCATGGGAATTTTGATGAGAATCTCAATCTTTCCATGGAGGAGCTTTCTTATCAACAAGACCACCGCGGCGGCGGTGGCGACGCCATGGAACTTGAGTTTCAGCAGGCGGCGGCGGCGGCGGTGGGGTTTGATAACAGTAACATGAACCCTAATTTTGGTCAAGAAGTAACTTCTGATTCGAATCGGATGGTGTGTTTTGATCAATCCAATTGGGTTGGGACCCAAATTCAAGAAATGGGGTTTAATCACCACCACCACCAGATTCAATCTCAAGATCAGTTTTCAGATTCCGCCATGGCCGCCGCCTATACTCAAGCTCCGGACCTCTTGAACTTCTTCAACATGCCGGCAGCGAGATGCTCGAACTCTTCCATTTCCTTCTCCAACACGATCTCGAACCTCCACAGTACCGCCATGGGAGGGTTTCTCACAGACCTTCCCACCGGCGACGGCGGTGGAAACCCATCGTCGACTTCGCTTTCTATACTCTACGATCCTCTCTTCCACCTGAATCTGCCGCCGCAACCGCCATTGTTTAGGGAGCTGTTTCACTCTCTCCCACATGGGTACGGTCTGCCGGCTGCGAGTTCCAGAGGCCGGGGAGGGAGTCTGTTCCCGGAGGGAGAAATGGAGAGAGAAGGAACTGCCGGAGTTTATGAAGATGGCGATGGAAGTGGAGTTTTGGAGTTCAGTAGGGATATGGCGGATTGTATTGGGAAAGGAAGAGATGGGAAAATGACTAAACATTTTGCCACTGAGCGACAGAGGAGAGTGCAATTGAATGACAAATATAAAGCTCTGAGGAGTTTGGTTCCTAATCCTACGAAGGTTTCTCCATTTCTTAATTAGATCGCCATTTTTGAGCTTTGATTTTTCTCTGTGGGTTGGCTGAATTAAGCTTTTATCTATTCCTGAACTGCCATTTTTTCTTGTTTTTCTTTGGTTTTCCCTTTGATCTTGAACTAGAAACTAGGACTGATTATGAGTTCACTATTTTTGGTCTTGAATTTGATTTCTGCCATTTTTTTTCCTATTTCCTTTGATCTTGAACAACAAACTAGATTGATGAGTTCAGTACTATTTTTGAACTTTAATTTGCTTTGTGGGTATGGCTGATTTCTCTCTCTAAGTTCTAACCCACTATATTTTTTGTTCTTTGCTTTGGTTATAAACAACAAACTAGACTGATAAGTTCACTATTTTTTAACTCATTTTTTCTTCTCCTTTGATCGACTGACAAGTTCACTATTTTTGAAATCTAATTTATTGCTTTTCTGGGAGTGGCTGAATCAAGCTCTCTCTCCCTAACCCACCATTTTTTTCCCTCTTTCCTTTGATTTTAAACAACAAACTAAACTGAAGATTCACCATTTTATTAAAACTTTAAATCCTATTTCTGGGTCTGTGACCAAATTGAGCTCTCTCTCTCTCTCTCTCTCTCTCTAACCCTCCATCTTCGCTCTCCTTTGATCTCAAACAACAAATTAACTAAACTGAAAAAGGTTCATCTCTTTTAAACTTTATTTGCTAAGTCAAGTTTTTTCTCTCTAACCCACTTTTCTTTTCTCTCCATCCTTTGATCTCAAACAACTAAACGACACAGACTGATAGGGCATCAATTGTGGGAGACGCCATAGAATACATCAAAGAGCTTCTAAGAACAGTGAAGGAACTGAAACTACTGGTGGAGAAGAAGAGATGCAGCAGAGAGAGGAACAAGAGGCACCGGACGGCAGAGGAAGACGGCGGCGCGTGGGATGTAGAGAGCTCAAATGCAAAGCCAGGTGTTGTGGGAGACGCCGCCGGAGAGGATCAGAGCTACAACTTGAGAAGCTCGTGGCTGCAGAGGAAGACCAAAGACACTGAAGTTGATGTGAGAATCATTGATGATGAAGTCACCATCAAGCTTGTTCAGCGCAAAGTTAACTGCTTGTTGCTTGTCTCCAAATTGCTCGACGATCTCCAGCTTGATCTTCACCATGTCGCCGGCGGCCACATCGGCGATTACTACAGCTTCTTGTTCAATACCAAGGTTTGTCCTAAACTATAGTGTCTCTCTCTCTCTTTTAATAGAGAAGAAGCAATTGAGTTTGGCATTTTAAGCTTGAGTGTAGCATCTAAGTTGAACATGGTTAAGTGTATACTCAATCTCCCACTCTATATGGCGTAAAAAAAAAAACAAAACAAAAAAGATTTAGGAGTACGTTTAGAAAAATTGTGTTTGAGATAATAATTTTAAAAAAAAAAACTATTTACTTTAGGGTTTTAATTTATTGTAAAAGTTTTAAATTTAGAGTGAGTTTGAGATAATATTTAGAATAAGTATTTTTGAATAACAATACTTTTGAAAAAAAAAATATTAATGTGTTTATCCTCAAAGCACTTGGAATATCTTTTAATGTTTTTAGAAATTTCCTTAACTTGTGGTTATATCTTCGACACAACTTATAAATCATAACTCTTCCGCTTCAACTTTAGCTTTAAAATAGCCTGTAATGTTCTCTATTCTAAGTTTTGTTATAACTTTGATCAAGTTAACAAGTTGAGTCTATGTCTGAGTTTGTTTAATCCATGTTCTACAACAAATGCAAATTTATGTTCTTAATTTTTTTTTTTATAGAAATCATCCACCTTTATATGAGACTCAAGTTACACAAAATCGAGTTTGTATGAATAATTTATTTGTACACTCTTAAACATTATCAATCATACAAATTCAAGCCTATTTTCAAATGACTCTTAGTCAACCAAATTAAAAATATGTTTATTGAATTCTATTTAAGTGGATGAGATTAGGGGATTGAATGTGAATGTGTGTTTTGAATTTGATCAGATATATGAAGGTTCATCAGTTTATGCAAGTGCCATAGCCAACAAAGTGATAGAGGCAGTGGACAGACAGTACAACAACACATCCACAACTCCACACACCAATAGCTATTAATTATTAGTGTTAAGTGTTATGATGAGGTAATATTACTGACACAAAAACCAACCCCTACCCTAAAATGTTTTCTAATTTCTAATCTTTAATTTCTACTTTACTTTACACAGTTGTCTTTCATGATCTTACATGCAAAATTCATCATTTCTTACTACTTATCTCTAATAATAAAAAAACACTCTTTATTTCAAACCTTTGCTCCTCTTTACTTACATATTGGATTGCACAATCTCTCATATATATATATTTTGCTTATATGGGCTTCTTTTTGCACACCAATTCAAACTTCAACTTTTGATTTTTTTTTTGGTTAAATTACAAAATTGGTCCATCTGATTTGCAAAAAGTTAGAATTTAGTACCTATAATTTTAAAAGTTAGAATTTCGTCCATTTGGTTTGATAAAACTTCATAAATAATCCTTACTCTTAGAAGTTACTAACAAATTGAGTACGTGGTAGGATAGGTACCTATCACATATTTGATCTGTTAGTGACTTTTAATAGTAGGAACTATTTATGAGGTTTTATCAATGAGACGGAATTCTTGCTTTTAAAATAGGACTAAAATTTTAACTTTTTCCAAACTCTGAACCAAATTTGTAATTTAATTTGTTTTACAATAAATCAATTATCTATAAACTTTAAATTATATTTATCTTTTAATGTTGGTTTTGTAATTTAATTTGTTTTACAATAAATCAATTATCTATAAACTTTAAATTATATTTATCTTTTAATGTTGGTTTGATGATGTTGACATTGTATTCCATTAGATAAATTTTAGATGAAATGGCATGATTGGACAAATTACAAATGAATAAGTTAATAAAAGTTAGATTAAATTTGGAATTGGGTCAAAGTGATTGTGTTAGACATGTTAAAATTAAGGGAAAAAGTGTAGTTGTTTGTTTGTAGTACTTATTAAAATTTGTAATTCATTTAACCAGTTGCTAGATCATGTCAGAGTGACATTGGCAATTTGACAATTGATATTTGCCAAATGACGAGAAGTAAACATAAGCATAATCTCCATTCTAATGGGTGCAATAATTAATAATGTAGATATATTGTTGAAAGTAACCTAGTATTGGTTATTTCTGTAAGTTTTCTTATTTCTTAGACTTTGCTGAAAATATTTCTTAAATGTCCATGGTTCACTGGGAGGCTCCATGCATCCATTAAAACTTTAAAAAAAAAAAAAAAAAAAAGTCTTGGGGACTGGCCGGACATATCGATAATGTAAAAACTTTTTTAAAACTGCTAATCTGATCAACATAGTTGAATTGGTTTAGGCATATATCATCAACGAAGAGGTAAAATAAAGAAAAATATACTTTTGGTTCCTCACATTTGAGATTGATGTCTATATGACGCTAACTAGACAAACCTCTAAGACCAAAAATGTATTTTGTCCGAGAAAAAAAAACCGTTTTTTAAAACAACCCCTTGTGAAGCTCAGGTTGTTGTTTTGTACCATTTAACGAAGAGATTTAGCCGACTCATCTCATTTTAATGTAATATTTTTTTTAAAAAAAACATAATTTAAAATTCTATTTTGGTCTAAGGTTGAATTTTATTCAATTTTAGACTATGTACTGCTAAATGTTAAAATTTAGTCCTTGTATTTTCAATAAATCTTAAGATTAGTCTCTACCAATAGTTTGAATATTTTCTCAAAATTGATTAAATAATAATAATAATTTTCATGCAAGAAAAGACATAATGTGAACCTATTTCTAAAATTTATAGAGGGAACACTAATAGAGACCATTTTTTTAGAAAAGTTAAAAGTAAACTAATAGTAGAGATCAATTTTAAGCTTTATTGAAAGTACAAAGACTAAAATAGAATAAAATCCAAAGTACAGGGACTAAAATGATATTTTAACCAAAACATAAATCAAGTTTCGACCTTTGGGAGTAGAAAATTTGAAACCCTTACGAATTCTGTATACATTTAATTTGTCATTTATATAATCTTCATGTATCAAGATTTAGATTAAATTTAAGTTTGCATTTGAGATGCTTTTTAGAGTACTTATAGATAGTGTTTAAAATGTCGAAGGGTTTGACAATTCGATAGGGGTAAAATATCGTTTTCCCAAAATGTCGAGGAAATGTTGAGATGTCGAGAAATATCGAGAAAATGTAGACAAATGTCGAGGAAATCTTGAAAAATCTTGGTACTTCTTATAATTTCTCTCTATCTCTTGGCCTCCCATCTCTTTCTCTTTCCATTATTCCTTTTATGTCTCTTCCAACCTCTCAACATATACTTTTATAATTATATAGTTATTTTTTAAAAGTTTAATACACAGGATCGTGAAAATTGTGCATGCATCTACAAAAAGTTGTATTAAGTTTTTTATATCTATCTTTGTGAAATATTTTAATATTTATAAATTTATTATATTTTTTACAATCATTTGTCATTTATCAATATTTGATATCTCTCTTAATCAAGGTTCAAGTTCAAGTTGATGTCGACGAAAATGTATAGATACTGATTTTATGAAAATGTCGGCATATATATAAATACTAAATTCATAGTTTTATAATTATGATTAATAAAAATTATGAATTATATCATCATTAAGTTATAATTAAAGTCTCATTAATTAATTAAAATAAGCTCATCCATTTTTATGTTTTTAATGATTTTTTTCAAAATTTTCACCAACATTGGCATTCCTCATATAAATATTATTTACATTTTTAGATATATGATGATCATAAAGGTCAATTATAACCTAATTCCATAGTTAAAATTTCATTTACTAATTCAAATAATTTCCATCAATTTCCATGATTTCTATAATTTTTCCCAAAATTTCTGCCGACATCAACATTTTGAACTTTGATTATAGTATAATTAAATCACAATTAAAGTTTCATGAAATAATTCAAATAATTTTAATCAATTTTCATATTTTTTTTTCCAAATTCATGTGCGCATCGACATTTTTATCGACATTTACATCTACATATTGTCTTAATTTTTAGATATGGTGATTAAAAATTGTCAATTATAGTCTAATTGAGCCACAATTAAAGTTTCATTGACTAATTCAAACAATTTCCATCAATTTCTACGATTTCCATAAAATTTTCCCAAAATTTCCGTCGACATTTCCATTTTCGTAAAATTTGGACCTCGACATTTTCATCGACATCGACATTTCAAACCTTGCTTATAGATAATTAAAAATAGTTTTAAAAAAAAAAGCTAGTGACAGGTTAAAATTTTAAAGAATGGTAAAAATTTCTTTGGACCAAGATCAACTAAAACGCCTTTTAAAATTGTTGATTTAATAAAAATATATATACACTAAAATAGTCTTTGACAATTTAAAAATAGATAAAAACTGTTTTAAGGAGAAGTATTTTAACTAGTTTTCTTTAAAAAAAATAATTGTTAAATTACAAGTTTAATTCATAAATTAAATGTGTCTATTTGATATCTAAACTCTAAAATATATCTAATAGATCTTTGAAATTTCAATTTTGTGTACAATATATCATTTAACTTAAAAAAGTGTCAATAGGTCAATTAATTTTTAAATATTTAGAATATGTCAGAGACTTATTAAACAAAGAATTAGAAGTTCAGTAGTTTATTAAACACTTTTAAAAGTTAGAGACCAAATAGACACAAATCTGCAATATTCTCGAGACTTTGCACGTCTTGATCAACGTGATTCTAGACAAAGCCTCTGATAATATCTCATGACAGAATAAATACAAACATCATGGTAATGCTTTTATACTTCAGTCTTCACAGAGATCAATTCTAGACTAAGTTTCAAATTCATATGTCCCAATCGAACTGAACAGGATAAAACCAAATGTCTACAGTTGAATAGTCTACAAACCCAATACGTCTTTGACTAAAAAACTTGTTCGAATAGCCCAAGCCACTAGGATAATTGCTCATGTCTTTTATGCCTGAAAGACAAGAATCCAATACCCATGTGAAAGGTTCATTATATTCCTCAACTCATTCATTTTTCTCATACTGAGTATAGAAACTACTACATTTCTTTTAATATCCATGAGTGTTTGGACTAGCTTGTGTGCCCTTTATATATTCTCACGAGACAGCCACTTGACCTTACTACATTTAGTTGCCAAAGAAACTTGTAGGGTATTATAACCCAACAAAACAATATAAGTATATTCTCACAGGACGAGACAACTAATTGACCCTACTACATGTGGTTGCCAAAGAAACTCGTACGGTAAACCCAACAGCACAATATAATTACTTCTCTCATGTTTTCACATATATTTTTCTCTTAGAAAAAGCAGAAAAGAGGAACTAAGATATGGAACATGGGTTACATCAAAGAATATAGGAATTAAGATATGTTGTTAGAGCTTGAAATCATAGAGATAGGATGCATAAACAACTCAAATAAGGAAAAGAAAGGAGACAGGGAACAATAGCAATATCTCATATCTTTGCTAATAAACATATGAAGACAAAATAATTCAAAGATAAGGCAAACAGGAAACAAGAGTTAAAAGTGAGTTGTCACTTTTCCCCTTTGTTTCTCTTATAATTGATTTTGTGTATGGCTCCAAATGCAGTGTAACAGCCATATATGATTGTTTGTAGCAGCACTGATATTACCTGTTTTGTGTGGCAAATACTGAGATTTCTGTTACTTTTGCCATTAATGTGAGCAGCCCAACTCTTTCCTTCTGTAAGTTTGTTGCTGCTTCCATGCCCCTATCCACCATGATTATGGAAAATCCTTCTACTGGCATTATTCAAATGTAATATTTCCAACCCATAAAATTTCAAACCCACAGACTTTCAATAAAAGAAAAGGAAAACCCTCTTAATAGTTCTCAGATTGGTTTAATGGCTTTCTAATACAAAGTTAGGTCTGCATAGGTTTTAAACATTTTTACTTTGTTTCATTTGGATTCCTTTCTTATACTTTTATGTCTAAACTTCACACAGAAATTTGTTTTAATCTTTGTAGCTGAATTTTTGTAATAGATTTAACAGAATTTTGGTGTGGTATCATGTAGACTTGTATTTTAAATCACGCCTATAGGAATTTGATATCAAACTCAAAAATAGTTGGGCAGAAATTTTGTTGAATACAATATGAAAATTTAACTACAATGATCAAAGTTTGAAGACCAAAGAACAAAACAAAACATTTGAAGGCTCAACATGAATCTAAACGTAAAAGTTTACACAGGTTAGAAATCAGACATCAAGTGGATGAATTTCCTTTGTATGGCATTCAAATACAAAACATTACAGCAGACCCAAAAGTTAACTATAGGAAATTTAGGCCAAAGGCAAGCACAAGTATAAATCACACAGAAACTCACTCATGCAGATAGAGAGGAATCTAACATGAAAATTAACATAAAAGAAGAAAGTGTTACTCATTGAATATATTTGGGAATTTCTCCCTTCCTTAAAAGGGAGAGAGAGTACTCAGCAGTATCAATGAGGTCTTCAATATTGTGAAGAGATCGCTCTTCAGAAGCAAGCAAGAAAATGCCACGAACCTCAGCCTTCTTTGCTAATCTAGCTGCAAAGCTGAGAGGCAAATTTGGGGAGTTGAGGCTACGCAATATCTGGCGATAAAGAGATATAACACGCCCTCTGTTTCTCGCCAAATCCTCTGCTGTTGCCCATACGATTCCTTTCGCCATTTCTCGAACTGAAAAGAAGAAGTAAGAGAAAATTGAAGACATCAGAATGAAAGTAAAAAGACTGAGTGACCCCCTAACAGAGAAGGGTTCTCAATCACAGGCAAAGTTCTCTGCGGCATTTCTTCAAACAGTTGGTGCTCATGTCCCCGATCGAGCTTAATTTCTTGAAGTAATCATTACTTGTTTCATCGATAGAACAAGGCAATAGTAGAATATTAGAGTTGTGTTGAATTCTTCGGATTTTGGGGGGTTTTCGACCATAACTCAACCATCAATACAGCAACCCAACCGCCATTTTATGCCCATTCACCAGATTCTCGGCGCCGATTAGCGGTAAAAAGAATTTTAGAATATGAAAATTTGTTTACCTAGATCAACTGGACTTCAGAGCGTGCGGAAGAATCACTGGACCGGAGGATACAGGATTGAAGGACGATGGCAATGGAGTTCGGATAGAGGGAGAGACGAGCCTTAAATTTTAGTTTGTAAGGATTTAATTCCTAAATTTCTTCAACTTTATATAAAATTTAGTCCCTCCTACCTCCAAATTTATAATGATATAGTCTCTCTCAATCTGTGAAAAATATTGTTAAGAAACATATGTATACGGATAAAATTATTATCACTAAATTTATTTATAAATTACAAAGTCTAAATTGTTATATAATAAAAATCAATACTTAATTTTAAAGGATTCTTTCGCAATAGAAATTAAATTGTTACAAATTTTTAAACATGAAGACTAAATTGTTATAAATTTTAAAGTACATACACTAGATTATTACAAACTAAAGTTTAAGCACTAAAATGTTACTTTCATGAAAGTTCAACCAAATGTGTTTTTTAACCTTTAATTTTAGAGCTTAAGGTTTAATGGCTTAATTTGATTCGGTTTTACTTTTCAAATTAAAAAATTGAACAACCATTAAAAACCAAAACTGAGTTTATTGAAACTTTCTTTCTTATCAAATCCATCAAATTGATAGTTTGGCCAATTTATCAATTCAATCTTTCGGTTTGATGAGAGAGACAAAATGTGAGTGAGAAGAGAGACGAAGAGTGAGACAGAGTTTCGAATGAGTTACTGACATTACTCTAATTTGAAAAAAATCTACAGTACTATCACAAAATGGATATTACTTCTATTCATTATCGATCCTGTCATCATTATTTTAAAAAGATGTAGAGTTGAACCATGTTTAAAAATTATTTTGAAAGAAAATTCATAATGTATACAGAAGAAGCATTGTATTAAATATTTCCGGTTTAATTCAAGGCTATGCTAAGAGTATGCTGTTGACCCACTTTATAAAAAAGGTACTATAACATTGCCATTGAAACCAACCGAGAGACATAGTCAAACCAATTGACCCCTAAGTTTAGTTAAAAGTTAGAACTTCCTTTCTAACATTTTATTTAGACTCTGTTTAGTAACGATTTAATTTTTAAAATTAAGCCTATAAATATTATTTTTACCTATAGATTTTCTTGTTTTGTCATCTACTTTTTACCTATAGATTTTTACCTTAGAATTTGGCTAAGAAATCAAATATTTCCGTAAGAAAGATTAAAACCATTGTAGAGAAGATGAAGACCGTTATAGGAAAACAGTAAGAAAACAATCACAATTTTAAAAAACTAAATAGTTATCAAACAGAGTTATGTAAATCTATTTTATGCATTGATTTTATTGAATTAAATCTTAAATTTAAATAAACCATAAAATTATATCATGATTAGTTAAAGCCCCCGTTTGATAACCTTTTAGGCACGGTTGGATAACCATTTGATTTTTGGTTTTCGATTTTTGAAAATTAAGCTTGTTTTCTCATTATTTCTCTATCATGGTTTTCATCTTACTTAAGTTAACATTTGAATTCATAGTCATATTCCAAAAAAAAAAAAAACAAGTTTTTAAAAACTATTTTTTTTTTTAGTTTTCAAAATTTGACTTGGTTTTTTAAAATATTGGTAGAAAATAGATAACAAAACAAGAAACTTATGAATAGAAGTAGTATTTATAAGCTTAATTTTTAAAAACCAAATGGTTATCAAATGAGACCTTAGTTTTGGTTATTGATTTTTTAAAATTAAGCCTATAAATACTACTTCTACCTATGAGTTTCCTTGTTTTGTTATCTACTTTTTACCTATGTTTTTAAAAACCAAGCCAAGTTTTGAAAACTAAAAAAAAAAATAGTTTTCAAAAACTTATTTTGTGTTTTTGGAATTTGACTAGAATTCAAATGTTTTCTTAAAACCATATGAAACTCACTGATGAGAATTGATGAGAAAACAAACACAATTTTTAAAAAGGTATTTAGGCGTTTGGATGGCAAAATGAGCCTATTTTTAGTATTGATTTTTCTTTGTTAGAAAAGATTTTTTGCCGTTAGTTTTGAACGTTTTGTTAATAAATTTAGACCCTCTTTTGTACATGTTTGGTTTTGTGCATAGAATTGGATATTTTTATTGTTGGGTTTAAGTAATTTTTTACTTAATATTAAGTGCATAAAAGAACATGAATATGATACTGACAACATATTTCCAATTTAGTTTTTAATCATCTATTCAAATATTTGTTTGTCATTTTTTAAACTATTTTAGATGTTAAAGTTTAGCCCTCTAATTAAACAATAACATCCGGGTTAAACTTTTCAATGGTGTCAACTAACTACTAATAAGACATGTATTACTTTTTCTTAGAGGGACGTTGGTCAAAACCCATCATTTTGTTTGTGATGTAGCATTCCAAAAAAAAAATTTATTTTTTTGAGTTCAACGATATGATGGTAGGAATTCGAACATATAACTTTTAGAACAAATGTATAATGACTTAACAAGTTGGCTTAGGTTAACCTAAAAAAAACCTCTTTAATTGCATTGGTTTAGAACATAAATAACAAACATCGTTTGATAGGAAAATTGAAATGTAATTTGGTCATTTCGAACAACGGTTCATCCCAACTCTCAATTGATGCCAATTTGCCAAAAGAATCAGAAATTTGGAACATGAGGAAGCCAGGGAACAAGGAAAGTGAAATTGGGAATTGCCCAAAATGGTGAGAAATGAAGTGCTTCTTTGTTCATGTATTACAAAATGAACTTTGAAACAGTGAAAAAAGGCAACTCTTTTTACAGTTTTGCCTGAACATCATTTTGCTTGTGGTGGTAATTAACACTAATCAAACATCTATATTCATTTCTTCAAAAAATATACATATAAACCACAAGAATGAATTGAAAACATTCTCAATCAAATCTTAGGCACCTATTTCCTCATGTGTTTATACTTTAAGTTGCAAACAATTTCAATCTCATCCTTAAAAGTCCCCATGAATTTTCCTTTCTAAATCACATTTACTCACCTTTTTGGCCTAAAAAATTCCACACAGCTACTTTCAAAATACCACGTATGCTTCTCCCTCCTTCCGCTGCGCCGCGGCAAAAACACGTATCTATTCATTCTTTGCATTCCCCAACATGGCACCGTGGCATCTTTCCAATCATGATAAATAATGTCTGTTTGGTCATATTTCCGTTTCTTGTTTCTTGTTCTCGTTTCCTGTTTTTTGTTCCTCGTTTCCTCTATTTAATAAAGAAAAACATAATTGTAACTGTTTTTTGTTCTTTCTTTTCTATTGAAAAAAGAAGAATAAGCTTGATTTGGTTCTTTTCAAAAATTTCGAAAAACGAGAAACAAGAACAGTTATCAAGCGCTTTTGTTTTTTAAAAACTAGAAACAAAAAAAAGGAAACGAAAAACAGGAACATTACCAAACGACTTCCTAAATAGCTGTTTTTGTGCTTAAAACATCGTACTACGAAGACGAGGTTGACGACCTTAACGGCACTTCGCTTTCCCTCGGACGCATAGCAGGTTCTTTTGAATGGGTTTCATGGCTAGAATTTTTACCTATTTGTGGTTGATTTCCCATAACAACCACTGCACCAAAATGCACACGACGTTTCCCCCCAACAGGCGAATCACAAACAGGAGATTCAACTTCAGGAAGATTGGCTACAATTGTTGCACCACCATTATTAGCAACCGGTGCCCGGTTGCTAGACGAGTGATTAAAGCCATTGGATTGCACTTTGGTGGATTTGAAGCAATGATACAAATAAACCAAAAGCCAAAAGATCCAGGGAGTTGCTACCAATATGATCCCGACAACGGGATACCAATCCTGGGATTGTGATTCGGGGACGAAAAGGTATAGGCAAAGGAGGAGACCGCCAGCGATAACGCAGATGAACATCAAACTCGAGATTATGAGAATTCTTGCATCTCCTTTTCTTTCTTCCATCAAATGTGTCAAAATGCTAAAGTTGTGGGATAGCTGTTTATTCCATGGATTCAAAAATTGATTTTTTTTTTTTTGGCAAAGAACTGGTTGCTAGAATCCAATGAATCCAATGGCAGGAAGAGTTTCAAACCCTACAAAGTTGGTTTGTTGGTATGTTATAATGACAACCGTTTTAGGTGTGCAACTTCTCAAAGATACAATTGAGAGAAGAGAATGAAATTTGTACCTTTGGAATTGCATATGCTATTTATAGAGGTACTAGTAAACCGCCATGTCTTATTGGAAAATTTGTTGAATGTGGTTTCGACACCCTCTAAATCGTTGGATGTATGATGAAACTATAATTTTTAGTTTCTCTCTCTTACATCCAACGATATAAAACTGTTAGTTGCATTGTATCTACCTCTTTGAATAATTTCTTGCCTAATGGAGCAAAACGTGGTCTCATTTTTCCTTTTGATAATGAGAAAGTCTTCTATAGGGATCACACCATTTCAGTTATAAAAGGTTTGTTATTAAGGTTTCTGATCATAAGACAATATAGGACTTGCTTAAAAGTATAAGCAAATGAAACAATCACCTAAAGTTTAGAGTTTTATTTATCGTATAATGTGTCGGTCACACGAGATTTCAAAAGAAATTTAATACGTGTAATTGAACTTGAATTTGTATTAATTTAATATGTGAAATTTAAATACATAGTACAATCTCTAATATGGTCTCTTCTGATTCTTTCTCTCAAATGTAAAAATATCTTAAGAGTTGGACTGCTTGTTCTCGAGAACACTTTTCAATCTTTTCTGATCAACCTTCCAGCTTATTTGTTCCTCGAATTCGCTCGAATTCACAAGTGCACGAATCGTTACAAGTGATATAGTATTGTGAGTACTAGTATCGTTCTCCACAGGGAATGGATACTATCAATTACCAAATTCATAAGCTTCAGTTTTATCTGAGGACCAATTAATTGATGATGGGTGAAATTGAAACTAAAAGCAAAAGAATGAAATAAGACTCTAAAATTAACAACGTAAGACAAAGGTTTAAATTTAATTGCAAAAGGTTCTAGAGCTATGACTTCACCGTTATCTCTTTCTATTCTTCATTCATTAATAGTTGAAGCAAATTCTATTTCTAGATTGTTGGCAAGTTCTACCCTATGGACTCGATATTCTCTCTCAAGCAATAACGATATTCATTGAAAAGTAAATTGTCTATATCTCTATGACAATTCCAACAATTCAATTATGACGAAGGTAGAACCTAAATTGCCACAAAACTCACAAGGATATCTCTATCTCAAGTGTAAATTAGGGAAAACTATTCAAATCTATCAATAATTCTTGTCTCTCAACCTCGAATTATGACATGAAATCAATGCTAAGAGTGGCCAAATCTAAACATGCATTAAGCTCATAAAAATTTTCACAACCAAATAAGAAATTGAAATATCAACTATTAACTAGGAAAAATAGGATTCGAATAGCGATTACACACCAAAGCTCTAAAAAGAGTAAATTAGTTCATACTAAAAATCTCACAAAATTCCTAACTAAAACGATTGAAGTCATTACAACCAATAAAAGAGAAGGGAAAAGGGAGAAGAAACAAATCCAAGCGATTCCACGAGTTTTCAATCGTCGCTCTTGCTCCATTCGGTTGCTCGGATCCTCCAAAATAGTGTCCAGTCGTCTTCCTTTCGTTCTCCCCCTAAAATTGGGCACGCGTCTCGGATTCACGCTTCAAAGTTCATAGTGCCTAAGCACCGAAAACAACACCTAGGTGTTAGCATTCTGTCCTCCCGCACTGTTTGTGGCGCCTAGGCACTTTTTTTTTTTTTTAAGCTTTCAACTTGAAAATCTTTGAACTTTGGCATTCAAAAGAAAATCATTGATCACCTACAAAAATAAAAGAAATGCATGAATTAAAATCCAAAAACTATAGGAAAATGATAATTCTCATTTATGAGAATTATTTGGCCTTTATACTTAGTTATTCTTATTATTTTATGTGTGTTATTAGATAAAAAAGCTAGCAAAAAGTTGGTGTAAATTGAATTGTTGTTGGAAACCTTTTAAATTAAGTAAGTGGAGAAAAAAAAAGCAAAAGAAAATGAAAACCACACTTACTTGATATTTTTGTGTAATTGCAATTCTGGAAGATCTGAAAAACAATGTAATTGCATTTTTGAAAAATCTAGAAAACGCACCAAACCGGGATGAGCGTAATTTTGAAGATTTTATGTCATTCTTCTCCACGAATTCAACAAGGCAAGTTGACCCAAGCTACACATGAACAAATATGAAAATCCTAGCCCATAAAACTTATAAAAGAAGGAAGAAATAGAATCAATGATGTATGGGGTTTCATGCAAGAAAGAGTCCATTTTCTACTGTTTTATTTTTATTTTGCTGCTATTTTTTTTGTTCGTTCTAGACCCGTGAAGCTCCGAAGCTTAATCCTACCTCAACGAAAGTTAAAGGGGTTAAGACCCAATCGCCTTTGAAGAAAGAGTGGTTGTGTCGATTAAGCAAGGAGTGAAACGGGTCTCTTTATTCGTTTTTCACTTTAGATTCAGTTTTTTTCATTTCAATTCATAGGAACTTAGTTGTTGTCTTTTCTTTCTCCTTGTAATTTCCTTTTAAGTTTAGATAGTTGCTGAAGTTTTTGTTAGACATTGAATTCAGTAGTTCTTAATAAAGTCAGTTGGTTATTTGATTCTTTATGTTGGAATTCTTACTTCTGTTATTTTATTTCATGAATTACCAACCCTTCAACTTTCTGTTTTTCCATCTTGCAATGAGAAGCTAAATTTCTTTTAGGGATTCAAGTTGGTAAATGCCCTAGAGGAAAGATGTAAAGCTTAAAAGCACAACCAATCTAGCTAGCACTTGAAACTTTGTTTGCTTTTGTTGAGTTTAATATTGGGTAAACCTAGTCGGCCAACTAGTGTTGCTTGTCAAGCTTGAACTTAATACCGAAGGGGTTAAGGGAAGGAGGATGTCACAAAAGCAATGGAGGAAAAGGTTTAGAAATAAGTTCTGAACATCGACCCTAGACATAGGGCGAGACTCCAAACCACCAAAATTGTGAAATTATATAAGTTAGATTACCATAGAAATATAGGTTTAATCACTTAGCCTCCTAAAGATTTTGAAGCAAAATTGAATACGAGTCGAATTCGATTTACTTAGTTTTCTTGAGTTAGCTACGATTGCAATTGTAATTCTTTCCAAATGAGCATGAACAACTTGAATTTTCCTTTTTCATATTTATTATTTTTTTATTTCTTTCTTTAGCAACAACATCTCTCCATATTTTTATAACCTTGGTTACTGAATTTGCAATTTGAAAATAATTTTTGCTATCTTTTGAATTTTGTTGTATCCGTTCTCTGTGGGATCAATACTCTGCAATACTTTCGATTTTATATTATTTACATTGGCAGTGTGCACTTGCATTGAACTGAAGCTTTGTTTTTAAATTAAAAATCTTTTCCTAAAGCATCCACGTTTCAGTTTGATCAGAAAACTAACCAAAAACAACCTAAACAAAATATAATAAATAAATAGAAAATGAACTTATCATTAGTGATCCTTGTTGGATCGGCCATCAGCTTGTTGATCTTGTTGGATCGACCTTTAGCTTGTTGATCTTCTTGAAGAATTGATCGAAGTCTTGTGCACTTCAAATTCCTTCAACTTGTCTTTAAAGTCTTCAGATCTTCAAAGATATTTTCGTCTTCAAAGTCTTCAATTTGTCTTCAAAGTATTCAAAGTCTTCAGATATTCAAAGATATTTTGGTCTTCAAAGTGTTCTAATTTTTTAATTCTTCAAGTCTTCAAAGAGCCTTCAGTCTTTAGAGAATCTCCAATCTTCTTAGAATTTTATGTGAATTCTCTGAGTTATGCATTTTCTGACTGAATGTCTCTAGATTCTGAATTTTTTGAATATTTGAAATAAAGGATAGATCTAGTGTTTATAGAGTTGTCCATAGGTATATAGTGAGCTTGAGCTTTGTTTTTGGGCCCAATCATTTTGAACTTGGGCTTTGTTGGCTTTAGGTCTAACCATTTGGGCTTGGTCATTGGGCCAAATTATTATTGGGCTTACTTGATTTGGGCCCATTTGCAATATGATCCAATTTGACCAAGCTAAGCTTACATGATCAAATGACTATTGAAGACATGTGACATTATTTGAGATTTGCCCTTTTTTTGTCTTCAAATTTAATTTGGGACATATGTCAATTTATAATTGGTCCCAAATTTAATAAAATGCGATTTTTTTTCATTAATTTACAAATAATGATGTTGCAATTCGTGATTGGCCAAAGTTTTTTATTCAACATCTGTAAATAAAACAAGATGAACTAACTAAATTTATAAACTTTTAACTAATGTGACTGATGATCTTTTTTTTTTTTTTTTTAAAAAGTTAACTTGAAGTAAATGTATAGTTCCAAAGTTGGAGCAAACACAAATCTAACTTAGAACAAAGCATTATTTTTGCTTTACGACTATCTTCATTCCAAATTAAAAGTAATTGCAAGAAATATTTCAATTATATAGAATTCCTTTATTCAATGATCTCATGGCCAAGATAGAAACAATTCGCTAAAATCAGGATAAGCATAGGTACAAATTTACTGACATCAATTTCAACAAATATTATGGAGTTGAGGATAGATTCAGGTTGTTGTTTCAATAGATTCAGGTTGTTGTTTTAATTTTGTTTCCTTTATTATTTTTTCTTGCCTATCCAACAAGACAGAAGGTTTCAAATACCAACCGCAATTATACAATTAACTTATCCAGAGGGATGAGTTAAAAGCCATGGAATCAAGATTTGGCAAATTTGAAGCAATTATACAAATAAACCAAAAACCAAAAAATCCAGAGAGTAGAAACCAATATGATCCCTATTAGGGACAAAGAACGTGGCAATCCACGTGGCTCCCCCTGTCATCCACGTGTCATGAGACCACCTCTTGGAGGGCATGATTGAAGGGATGAGCTGACTCGAAGAAGACCAAGTCAAAGGAGTCAAGGTTGCCACATGTTCTCCATTGGCAAAATTCTCTCTACAGTGTCAGGTACAAACCAGTCAGTTGAGGGTAGAGAATCCTATAAATGGTGGAACCTGCCTCACGCACAAAGTATGCGATTTTATCCTAACTTAGCTCGACACCACCTAAGTCTAAATATTAAGTATCAGAGAGTGTTGGACACAACACCACACCGATGTAAGTTTTCTTTTGTACGCCTCTTCTCTCATATGAGTCACCGTCACTTTGGTATCCGCATTCGCAGAGACTTGCATCCAGATTCTCGCAACAACAATCCCGTCAATCAAATACCAATCTTTGAATTATGATCAAGGGAGGAATGAGTATAAGCAGCGGAGATTGCTGGAGACAATCCAGAGGAGAAATCAACTGGAGCTCAAGAGATTTGTGCATCTCTTTTTCTTTCTTCCATCAAATATGCCATAATGCTAAGTTTCTCAGTTCTGTTCATTCCATAGATTCACACATTCATTTTCTTTTTCACAAAGAACAACTTACCAAAATCCACTGGCTGGAAAGAATCCATGGCAGGCAGAATTCCAAAAGCACCAAGGCAGATGAACAAATTTTGATATATTATGATGTCTAACCGTTTACATGTACAACTTTTCTCTAATTTAACAGCACAATCAAAGAGAGGGAGAGACATAACTCGCGAGGACAAAATTCGGTCTCATTTCTTCCATGAACAAGGAGAAAGTGTTAACAGCTATAGAAATGGCAAAATTTTACTTACGATGTATTACTATTTCTTTTGCTGTTAAGGTTACCAATCACAAGACAGTGCACATAATCATCTCGACAACCGACGAAAATGCGTCCACCTACCATAACAGGTGAGGAGAATATGTCCCCTTCAAGATCCAACCATGCAAATTCTTCCACATTTGTATTTTGGTAATTTCCCTCCTGTGTCGCATTCAAGTTAACTCGAAGCAAATGTATGGTTCCAGAACTGGAGCAAACACAAATCAGCCTGAAAAAATGCATTTTTTTTTTCTCAGGTTTATCTTCATCCATATTAGAAACAATTGCAGGTATTTTAATGAAATAGCTCAATGATATCTCCTGGCCATGATAAAAGACAATTTCCCGACCATTGGTAGAAATTCATCGACATCTATGTAACAAATATTATTAATGAGTTAAGGATAGATTTGGGTGATCAATTCAATTTTGTTTCCTTTATTATTTTTCATACCTGTCTGAGGAGATGGAAGTTTCAGATACAAGTTGCAGGTGCTCATCTACGCAAGCAGATGCTGTTATTGGATTGCCAATGTTGTACTCCCACACTAAATCTCCACTTTCCTGAGTAAATCCCAACAGAGAATAGATGATTTCAAGATTTGTTACTTCTTATAGTGATTTAGCAAATTAACAGCATAAGTATGGATTTGGAATATAAGACGCAAAAGATGTAGCAGGAATTCCTTTTCCTTACCTTTATGATGGACTTATGGTCATTTGTAAGATCTAAAAAGACCTCTAATATTTACAACCAGTATTTATTTAAAGGAAAAAGAAGATTCATCTTAACCAACACTCTGATGATTGTCACTAACAGAGGAAGGAAAATTACAGCTAACTTTCTGAGTGATCTCGTTTTCTCCCCCGAAATACTCCTTTATTCCCTACTTCCCCATTTTCCCATATCCTAGTTTAAACACTATTGAAAAAAATATTTTCAATAAAAATTATTATATCATACATTTTTTCAAAAGGATCTTAAATAACAAATTGTTTAGTTCACCATATTCAAAAGTGATTCTATTAATTATAAATTTGTTTTTATTTTTTATTATATATTTTGAGGATTTTTTATTAATCACTTCAAAAAATGTTTTTAAATTAATGCAATTTTTTTAAGCACTTTTTATTTATTAATCTTTTTTAAAAAACTATTTTTGATCACATAAAATTACTCAATAAGCTATACTAAACACAATTATTAATTTTTCCAAAAAAATAATTTTGTTTAAAAAGCTTTTTTTTCACAAGTTATTCCAAACACACTATTAATCTTTTACTTGTCTCAATCAATATCAATTTGGTTCCCATCAAGATATAGTACCAAAATTTTACTGGATTAGGGACAATTAGGGGATTATGCCAGTGAGATGTAAGAAAATTAAGAGGAAGGAAATAAGATTTAAAAAATAATTACAATCGTATTCACCAGTTCAAAAGAATAAATGCTTCCATTTCTGGAACATATGAGCACCTGAAACACAAGATTTATAATAAGCACAATTCTTACTTCAAAGAGAGTATAGGGTCGCAGAGCAATCACATTTTCAGAGATAAAAATAAAAGAAAAACATGATGTGCTGAAATAAAAATAGAAGAAAAATAAAAGCTATATCAAGAGGAAGATATAAAATAAAACAAAAAAATATATACGAGGTATATGTTAGGTTAAATTACAAAGTTACCCACTGAATTTTCATGTTTGTGTCTAATAGGTCGTTAGACTTTAAAAAGTATCTAATAAGTCTCTAAACTTTAAATCGTGTGTCTACTATATTCATGAACTTTAAAAATGTCAAATAGGTCTCTAGCATATTCAACATTTTTCAAAATTAACAAATCTATTAAACATAAAATTGAATATTTTGTCTAATAGAATATTAAACTTTTAATTTTTTATCCAATAGATTCATGAATTTTAAAAAAAGTTGAATTAGACACAAAATTAAAAGTTTGGGAACTTATTAGACACAAAATTGATAGCTTAGGGACTTATTAGGCACTTTTTAAAGTTTAGAAACCTATTATACAGAAAATTGAAAGTTCATAGACTTATTAGACATTTTTTAAAGTTCAAGAATCTATTTGATACAAATCTGAAAGTTCAGAGACTAAATTTATAATTTAACCTATATCTACGATGATATTGCAAAAATGTACCTGCGAAGGGATAGCAGAGGATATGCAGGCTCCAGCAAATATAGGACCACCAGTTTTACACTGAATGAGAGAATGGTTGATGAGCATACAATGAAGAATCTTACACAAAAAGAAAATGAATGTAATTGTAATAACAAAGAACTGTACCTTCCATGCAACAGATCCACTTGAATCCAATGCAACAACGTGACCATCCACCAAGCAACAAATAACTGCGGATACAGAAATCAAGAAATTAAAAAAGACGATGTGAGCAAGCCTGCATTCTAATATCATAAATCCGTAGATTCAAAACATGGAAGCTTTTTTTCTGGCTTTCAAATTTTGTATGTGGAAAACTGCTGGGCCGCAGAAGTTTATAAAAATGCAAACTCCTGATTGAGTATACGGGACTGTTAATTGGGGGCTAAATGAATCAAACAATCGCAGATTTGGCAAATAAGAAAACTATAGATGGCAAACGCAGCTCAGGTTTCATTTCTTATTAGAGAAAATTTTAAGGAAAAGCTAGGAGTGAATTAAATTATCTTTGAGAATTGCATAAAAGAAATGAAAGATGTTCAACCAGATGGAAGAAATGTGGATTTTCTTCAAATCTAATGTATGTCTAGAACAGATTTATCGAAATACAAGAGGACAAAATAATGTAGCAAAGTTTTTTTTTTTTTTAAATGAAAGTCAAACTAATGCCTCAAAAAATATAGGAAGATAGTCAGATACCTTATAGAAATAGAAGAAACAAGAAAAACAAAAACAAAATTTAAGTCAAAACTAAAGAACATTGTTTAATTTGGTTTGCAAGCCAAACATTTGTTCCGTACTTGAAGGACTTAAAAGAGAATAATTTCAGTATCCTGCCTCAAACTGACTCAGAGTGAGCTAAACTTCCTCATTCAAGACTTCTAACGTTTTCCCAAATTCAGCCCACTATAGATCTTCTGTCTACACAAATTTACATGGTAATGTCCGGAAGGAAAGATCGCCCAGAAAACATGAAACAAAAATAAAATAAGATCATAAAGACATACCATTTCTATTAAGTGGATCAATTGCAAGGGACCCAAAAACTGGCGCTTCTAGATCATAATGCCACAAAGTATTGAAAGGAAAAGCCTGCAGTAATTAAGACAAGGAAATAGTCAACAAAAAGTTACATGGCTTTGGAATCATAGCATAGTATATTGGAGACATCTAGGATTCTCTACCTTCCAAAACATTTTAGCAAGAATATATTAAAAAGATGAAACTAAGCACTTAATTGAAAGTTCCTTGGAGTAGAGAAGTAAAGAGAGGAAACCTGTCTATTTAGAAAGCTACATCTACATGATACTTTTATCGGAAAAAAATAAAAGAAGAAAGCTACATGATACATCCTGTTTGCCACCCTTGACAACCCTCTAGAATTTATGGGTATTATTTTTTAGGTTTAAATCTCATTTTAGTTCATGAACATTCAAATTTTCTATTTAGTCCATGACCTTGAAAAAATAACCATATTGATCCTTGATATCATTATGTAACCTAACATCCATATGTTAGACAATTAATAGCTAACACACACCCAATACTAAAAAGTTTAGGAATCAAAATGAAAAACACTTGGACGTTTAGGGACTAAGAGACCAAAATAGAATAATTCTAAAAATTCAAGAACCTATCTTTTATTTTCTCCTCCCCATCATATTCTCTTATATCTAATGTCACACAGGTTCTCATATAATCCCAACTTTCAAAGGGTTAGGAATTGAGGTGGGAAAGGTGTTAGGAACATGGATGGTAACTAGTTCCTAATATATAGATATCCCATGGTAGTTGCCTCATTGTCACCCAGTCCGTATTAAGTTAACTAGATGTATAAATAATAGACTCAAAACTGCATTGGGGGCCGCATCTCAAACAAGTACATGGGCAATATCTGAAGATCCTACCACCATTGTCTCTATAAGTTCCCTGAAGCAGATGCATAATTACAAAAGATAAGCATATTTAGTTATTTCACATCTGCCAAGTTCCCAAACCAGATTCATGATTAGAAGGATTCTTTTTTTCATGATTTGAAGGAATCAATATATACTAGTAGTTGCCATTGCCTTTATCAATAGAGCACTCATTCGTCCACTTGTTGAAGCCACATAAAGTCTATGTTGCACCTACAGAAAGAGAAAAGTTACATTTAAATATTTAATCAAGTTACAATTAGAAAAACTTCAATACTCCTAATCCATTGCAGCTTTATTTTACAATGTGCAAATGTCTTCAAATGACATCCACTATAAAAATAAATGCAGACACCAGAATAGAGGCAATACATAAATGAGCATTTCAATGACTTAAAATCAAAGCCAACTCAACAAAACTGTAGAAGTGAACATTCTTCAAACATTTATGATTTTCCAAGCACCTGTTTGTAGGTGCAAATAACATACTCCTATCCCTAGATATACTGTTTTCAGCTGCTCATATACCCTCTCCTTTTCTACTATAGGTACAAACTAGTGCACATCAAAAGAACCAAACATGCACCTAAAATAAAAAGAATAGAATGGAAGAGAAGAAAAAAAAAACCAAAAAGAGAAATAGATTATTTGCTTTCTTGGACCTCTTCTAATGATCCTCCTCCATAAAGCTGGTTCCTCATGGATAAATCTCCACAACCGTTTACTAATGCTCTCATTTGAAAAATAAACACCAGAAAAATATTATATATATATATATATATATATTGAAAAAAAAGGGTATCTTGAATTAACTATCGACCAATCATTCTGGAAAGTGGAAAAATTTGACTGACAGAGTTTACCCCATCAATTGCAGGTGATCCATATACACTTCCTCCACATGAAAGTTTATAAACACAAGAATGCCTCACGTAGTCAAGTGCATATAAGTTATGGTCATATGATCCACACCTGCATGAAAATTTATAAATTTTAAGGTAAAAAATTCAGTGTACCATAAAGTGATGTACTAAATAATATATTTCTTTTTATGGTCAGTGGAATAAGGAATATTTTCTACAAACCAAACATGTTTTTTGTTTACAATAATTTTAAACTCAAGTTAGTGTCCGATATCAGATTGAGGGTGAAAAACAACCATGATCACTGAGAGACCAATATAAACTACAGAAAAGAACTCCCAGCAGGTAATTAAAATTCAAAAACATCCTAATACTGGAGAATGAACGATCAGTTGGCTAAAATACAGAAGTAAAACCATACCAGATCAAATTTCTCTCTGGGTCAACCACTGGCTGCGATTTTACCTTCATTTTAAAAAATGAAATCTTTATAAATTAGGAGATGCTGATGAGTAAAACATGTTTTAAGCATTGGCAGATGCATAATTTGTATCAAAATGAGATCATGTGCAATTTTGTTCCCTTTCTTTAACATACAGTGCTTCGGTACGAACTAAATAGACACAAATCAAAAGGTATTAGGTAGATGCAATTCTCATTCCTCCTTTGATATGTTCAACAGAACTGGTGTGCTTGATCATTGACCAGTTAATATAAACAAATTCTCTTACCTCGCCACACGTTTGGAATGTCCATTGGATAATGCCAGTGGAAAACTCGAGAAAATATATCTTCCCTTTGTAGCATCCTACTACAACCTAAAAAATTTCCAAGAACAGTAAATAAATATACACATATTCCTTTTCTAAGATAAAAAATTAATTAAATGTCATGCCTAACAAACGCATCACAATAATGCGGTAACCTGAGAAAAGTCCCCAACAATTGCCGTAGAACATTCAATTCGTCCTTCTAGCCTTACCTCCCATTGAAGAGAAGCACTGCAGAAAGTCATGCAACAAAAGTAGAACTTCAGTAAATCAAATAAAAGTGAATTAGTTATAGAGTGTGCACTTTTTCATAAAAAGAAAACAGGAATTGTTATTAAGCTTTACATATATATCTTTCAATCCTAAATTAAAATATATACAGTGATAAGGAACCAGAGATAAAAGTCCATCGAGGAAAAAAGCACATCTATATGCATAACATAAAGGAAGAAAATGTTGAAGACAGCGTAGAAGGAATACTCTGGCTTACTACATTAAAGCGAATACATATTCTCTGATTACTTAATGCTGCTTACTTTTTTGCATCCACGCAGACAAACTTCTGTGAGTGAGAACCAATAAACAAGTAGATATTGGGGTGTTTAAACACAACAAGTGGTGAAGCATCCACGCAAGATTCCATATGAACTTGCCATAGTTTTTTCATAGAACCATTTTCACCTCTTGGGGACTTTACCGACAAAGTTTCTGCACATTCATTATTACCAATGTACTTGTGTTCGTACACAACCTTGTTGCATCGACTGAATGCACATGACACAGATGTTAAAAGAGAATTCCACAGGTGCCCACCAACTTGGCTTGTATCTTCCAAATTGATAGAAAAATCAGAAACCACCTTATAGTGTTTCGAGATTGAAGAATTGTCATTCCTTGGTATGGCTGCCCTTGAAAAAACTTCATTTGATTGAACTTGTTTCCTTTTTCCAGAATTCCCACCCTCTTTAAGATCAAGATGGTTCAGAAACTCAGAATCATCCAAAGAAAATTTGTTCCACCTATAAGTTTTCAGGTTCTTTCTTGAGTCAGCATCTCTATTAATATCTATGATATTTGACCCTTTCTTCTCTAGAATAGCCGTAAGAAGCTTAGCTGGACTTGGATAGTGATACAGCCATCTCATATCAACCCCTAATCTATGTGAAACATGCGCTGCAGTTATAGAGTTACCACCCATAGTAAAGAAGTCATCATCCCTAGAGATCTCTTCAACCATTAAAGCATCAGAGAAGGCCTGCAATGCAAGAGAATAGAAGTTGAAAAAAGTGTGCATTATATAGAGAAAGTGCTCCCAAAGAGGCTTGAAATATCAAGATGATGGGGGTCAGACCTTTTTTATGACTTGCATGAAGTCATTTGCCCAAGTTTCATCAATATTTTCATGCACGTGCTCCCAAAGAGGTCTTGAATGTGTCAAGATCTCATAATCAACTTTTCCACTGGATGACATAGGAATTGAGTCAATGAAGAAAAAGCTGTTTGGAATCATAGCCAATGGAACTTTTTCCACCATCCAACTTCTAACAGTGGATCTGAATATTTCACTTTCCTTGTTATCCTTTAAAACTAGAAATGCCACTAGATATTCAAGTTCCCTGTCACTTCTACTGGAAACTACAGCAGCATCTACTACATCCGGATGTTCCCTTAAAGCATCCTCAATCTCTTCTAAAGCAATACGTTGACCATTAACTTTGATACTACGATCTTTTCTCCCCAAGAACACCAAGTCGCCACTTTGAAGCTGTCGGACAAAATCACCAGTCCTGATATAAATTTGACTACAATTTGCATTAAATGAACCTCCATGAACAAAGTCTTGAGAAAATTTTATACCATCCAAAGGGAGAAAAGTAGAATCTGAATAATATCCACTGCATACACAGGGGCCACCAACACACAGTTCTCCCTGGTTCAGTGCATCATGGTCACCAACAACCACAACATCACAGTGAGAAATCGGCACACCAATTGGAACAGTACTGATTGCTTCTGTCTTCAAAATCATTGGCATCCTCTTGCAATCAAAATATGTACAATCACCCGATACCTTTTTGTTCAGAAAATTGAGATATTACATTATTAGCCAATAAATATGAGTGGTAGGGAAAAAGCATGAAACATGATAACTTTGCCACCATTCACAACTCTAAAGCATGAAGGCAAAATTAATAAAGGATGAGGAGGCACTGCAGAGATGGAGCTAAAAGAGAAACAAGTCCAAGCATCTTTCCTTACATTATTCAGTCACAGATACAGCAATGTAAATAGATGTTGCACAGACAAAAAAAAAAAAACAGGAAAATGAAATGATATTCCAAAATGAAAAATATGAAAAAGTGGGAATGTTTTTGCATAAATTGAGTGCATAATGCTGGTAAGTTTTAAATCCTAACCTCAGTACTACCATACAAATTCAAAATAATGGCCTCTGGTAATAACTTGACAAGCGCATTCCATAACTGTATTGGCAGAATTTCACCACTAAGAATTAACAATCTTAGGGAACATCTGTTCTGCATCACACACAATCTTTGCAATGCAGGAAGGAGCGCCCTCATTAGTGATGGAACAACAGTAAGCTTACTAATGGAATACACCTTCACAGAAAGAGAGTAAATTCGGTCATCCATTAAATAAGAATGTAGCACGAATTATGAGCAGAACTCAAAACCAAAAGTGTCCGTGTTGATTATATACTTAAATATCTGTTTTACTTAGGAAGTAAAGCAAGCAATATAAAACTGAATGAGAATCAGGTGGCCAAGTAAAAAAGAATAGGAAGTTGAGAAACTCTATAATGTTGAAGTTGATGTTAGTATTATGAATACTAAGATGTGCTGTAGCCTGTAGGGGTGTCAGTGGTTCAAATCTGGTTGATTTCGACCCTGAATTGAAACCAAACCAACAAATTTAAAATATATAGATATGTAAGGCAAACCAAGCCATACAACTTGGAGCATGATAATCAAGCCAACCAAACCAAAACAGGTCAGGCTAATCCATTAGGTTAATCAACATCATAAGCAAGTCGAAGAAGACCTTCATAAGCCTGTGTATGGTGTCAAGGGTGGTCCCAAACATGCATTTGTTTGAGCCCTATCATGGCATGGCAATGCCCACACTCATGTCAACCAACTTTCAAATACAGATCACAGGGCTATGCCTTACGTTTGAAACTCCAGCCCATGGAAAGGAGCACAATGCTGGTGTATTTGTACCACCTGACATGGTTTGATTGTTAGGAAATTTATTGGGATAGATGTTAGAAACATTACTAGGGTACCAAGTACATATTGATCATAGAGAGAGGAAGAAACGTGATGAGAAGCAACTGTTTGGTTGTTCAATTCTCTGATTTCTATCCTTGAGCCCAATTATCTCAGCGACTTCAGTTTCCTTTTCAGCATCACTTCCTGCTTTCCTTTTTTCCTCTCAAAACTTTCCTGGACCAACCAATTTGTTTACCCTTTTTCCTTCTCTAACTACTTGAATAAAGGCTCTGTTCTCTTTCTTGTTAGTAACTTTAAAATATAAATTCCTTTCATCTTCCTCTCCCTTGTTTTTTTCTCTCCCTTTCCTAAAGCTCACTCCAGCCCCCTTAATAGCACCTGCTAGAACTATGATACATCTCTTCACTTCATTTGATAAAGTAGTAATTTCTATAAACCACTCTTCTGATTTGAATTCTTTCTTCACCCAATAAACTCCATCATCAAATCTACCTTCTTAAAGCACTTATGAAACAGACGATTTTGGAGAATCTCCACCAGCACTTCTTCCAACCATCTCAGTTGCTTCCATTGCAGTCTACTGTAAAAAAACGATGGTCTCCTTTTCTCTCTTGTCTTAAAAAAAAAAAAAAAAAATCCCTTGACTCGCAACTTAATCTAATAAAGAAAGATTTATTTTCCAAACAACAGCTATTATACTAGAAAGCAAATATTAAAACTTGTTTTTTCCTTGTACCTTATACTTGCATTTAATCTCAGTTCATATGTTTAATTTCAATTGAACAGAATAAAAGGCTGGATGGACCAATCATCCGATTGAAAATTCTATATGAGCCTACCTGAATAAAATTGACAACAGAATATAAATTTTCTTTTATCTCTTTCATTGGAGGTATAACCAAGGCAGAAGATGTTAATATGGCACTAAGAAATTCTTGAATGTGATCAATAAAGCTAATGGATGTCTTGAACAATAAACGTTCCTCTCCACTAGAAGGAAATAATTCTTGCATCCATTGAAAGCGATTTAGAAGACCTACAAAATTTAAACCATTTTGTTAAAGAAACAGCACTCTGGTATACGTTGTGAGTAATATGAAGAGTGAAGAAGCCACAGATCTTGTATGTTGTATATTATACTCACATGGGAAAGCAGGAAATTTTCAAAATGAACGGATTCTTTTAATATATAAATGGAATATATTAAAAAAAACCAAAAAGGAGAACAACCTAATGATCAGGGGTAACAAAACCCTACCAAGAAAACACTATCATACATAGCACCTCCAATTGAGGTTGATCAAAATAACACCTTGATTGTGAAGAGCACAATGAAAATAACTTAAGATTTACAACTTATTTAAGAAATCAAAAGAACTTATTTATGAATTGAAATAATTTTTATAAGTTTACTGGTTTTCAAGAATCTCTATCAATATCGAAATTTTATTGATATATTCATCAATATTTTTATAAAATTGATAGCATACCTTGTTCGGTGCCACATATGCCTTTAGGCTTTCCAGTAGATCCAGATGTATACATAACGTAACAAAACAACCTCCCTTTCCCATGCTCACAGGGAAAAACTAAATCAACTGCACTATGATGCTCTTGAATAGAATTTGCTTCCATAGTAAAACAAATGGTTGAACAGCCACTGCTTTGCACGAGCCAATGTAACCCATCAGACAGGTGATAGCCATCTTCACAAAATGAAGATCCAGAGTAGATAATAAGATCAATTTTCGAGGAAGAAACAACTGACATAATCCTCTCTTTTGGCCATGCAGGGTCTAATGGCATAAAAGCCCCTCCGCATCTCAGTGCAGAAAGAACAGCAATTATGTATTCAACTGAAGGTGGCATATATATTCCAAACATTTTCGGTATATTACTGCTCTCAAGCTCAGTTGACGCTTCAGATAATTCATTAGAAATTGGACTAGTCTTTGCCGACTCATCATTCGCTGCAAATTGTAGAGTTCAATTGCCATGTTAATATGAGCGCCCCATTGATTACCTCGCATGTTAATGGGAAAACACTACACTGTTTTACAGAATTACGGGAATATTTAAGGTTAAAAAGCGAAGTCTAGCTTCTCATTCGTCTTCAAATTGTTTTTCCCCTAATACTGCAGCTAACTTTAGAGCTTCCTTGCTAAACAGATGACCAAATGAGATGGGCAGCACCTCAATAATATAGATGCGGAATACCAAATTATTCAAATTTCAGTTGATTAAATTGTATTGTGCGAGTCATAAACTCAGCGGAGAAGACGAGAGAATTTAGAACACAAATCAATAGAATTGAAGAATGACCTCGGTGAGAGGCAGTGCTCGTGATTAATTGAGGATCTTCATCTGCATCATGGATGATGGCAAGAAGGCGGGAGCTAAGATAATCGACGGAGGCCAACAGCTGCGAGTAAGTGAAGCACAGGTCGCCTTCGTACATGGAGGGGAAAGCGGATATGGCCCGCTCCTTGAAGAAATTATCGGCTCCGTCTCCGTGTAACTGCCGGAAAAGTTGGACTCCACCGGAGGCATGAATTACTGCGATTTTTTCAGGATGAGCTGATGCAACGCTCTGAAACTCATGAGATATGCAGCAAGCAGGCTGCTTCATAGTCTCTTTCGTTGAACTTCAACGATAAGAAATACTGCTGCGGCTGACAATGTTAGCTCAATTCTGCCATTGTTGCTTCTGGATTGCTTCCATTGATTCGGCCAAGGAAATAAATGAAAGCATTTCATCATTTCGCGGGAAGGCTGTAAATTAAAATGAAAAATTCCAGAGAAATTCAATTTTTACCTCGTGAGTGAATTTTTACCCTAACGGAATAAGTGTTTGGGTGTTCAAAAAAACCCGATGACCCAAAAAATTCGATCAATCCAACCCAATTCAACGGTTTGGGTTGGGTTATTAACTTGTTTGGTTTGGGTTGGGTTCAAACAAATAGAAACTTTATAGGTTGGGTTGATTCGTGGGTTCACCAAAAAGGAGTTTGGGTTGAACCGAACCGAACCAACCCGAACTTCTTATTAATTTAAAAAAATAATTTTTTTACTTATATTACAACTATATGTACATATATTTATTTTAATTTTATAATTATTTTTAGATTATTTATTATTCAACAACTTTTTAAAATAAGTTTTTGAGTCAAATTCATGATATAAATTGAAATTGAATTGCTAATCTTAATTCAATATTTAAAAATAAATAAATATATATTTTATATATCAATACTTAACTTTTTCTTAAAATAAAATTTTGAGTTTATAACCCAACCAACCCGAATCAACCCAACCCAAATATTTCATGGTTGGGTTGGGTTGGTTTCATTATTTAATAAGGGTTGTTTGGGTTGAAGAAATTTGCAACCCGAATAATTGGGTTGGGTCTAAAACGTACCTCAACCCGACCCAACCCAACCCACGAACACCCCTAATAAGTGTTCCAATTTTGACCTATTAATAAATAATTTCACATGTATTTTTAGTTCCAACAATAGATAGGAGTGAGATTCATCAATTACTATTTTAAACATCGATTATAATATTACAGTAAGAAAGTGCTTATAGAATTACAATATTATCATATTAGTTTGATTTTACACAAATCTGTGAGTTAGAAAAATTTATTGAATGGTGGAATCTGTTTGAGGTATTTTATGGTAGAATTGATTTGACAACATTTGATCTTATTCAGTACTTGATTTTCATAGAAATTTAGGTTTCTTTTGATAACCAATTAGTTTTTGATTTTTTGATTTTTGAAAATTAGATTTATAAATATTTTTTCTACCTATGAATTTCATTATTTTGTTATTTACTTTTTACATATGTTTTCAAAAATCAATCCATGTTTTGAAAACTAAAAAAAAAATAGTTTTCAAAAACATGTTTTTGTTTTTGGAATTTGGCTAAGAATTCAAATACTTCTTTAAGAGAGATAAAAATCATTGTAGAGAAATTGAGAGAAAAAAAATAAACTTAATTTTCAAAAACTAAATAGTTATCAAACAGGGCCTTAACTTTTTAGATGTCAACCTAAACATAGCTCAAGTAGTTTAGGCATATACCATTGACAAAGAGGTCAAAGTTCGAATCTTCTACCCATGTGTTGTTGAATTAAAAAATAATTAAAAAAAAACTTTTAGGTGAATTGTTCCAAAAAAAATTATGTGAAATTTGTAAGTAGGTGTTATGAAAGCCATGGTAAAAGGTAAAATTTGTGGCACATATCCAAATTTTAAATGTAATTGATAAAATTGAAAGTTAAATTCACTCACTTGGACAAGATTAATTGTGGATAAACAAAAATTGATTTTTTTCCATTGATTATTACTTTGCATAAACCCAATTGTTAATAAAGATATTTTTCTTTTATTTGAAATTAAGCCCAAAGACAAATAGCTGAAGAGAAAATTACCTTATGAATGACCAAAAATAATTACATCAACGGAGATGTTGATTACTATGGGTTGGTTTCGTAGTTACCATTAAGAGCTAGTTAAAAAAAGTGGAAGAAATGGCTTCAAATTATGGTGACTACTTGCTTAGAATTTTATATCGTACAACTTTCTTCACAATTAAATGTAGTATGGTTAAAGAGTTGTCCTATATAAGAATATTTGTCGAGGTGCATATAACAATTTCCTCTTATTGTTATTTTTATATTTTAGATTCGAGTTTAATATATGATATTGTTTATTTAGAATCTATTGATTATATTCACTAAACTTGTCATCTTATAAACTTTAATTATATAAATCAATGTGAGCATAACTCAACTGATTAAACCATTGTATCTTCAACCAAAATGTAAGAGGGTCACATCATTCACCCCCCACATGTTGTTGGACTAAACAAAAACTTTACATAAATGTCGACATGCATGTTAATTAGATTGTGTTTTAATATTGAACGTGATGTGGCAACCGGCATCATAAACCCAATGGGTAGGCTAAATTAAAAAATATACTTGAACTTTAGCCTTTGTTTAGAAAATATCCTTATTTTTTCAAAAGTTTCAATATTACGTTTGACCTTTCATAAACTTTTCAAAAATATTGTTAGAGTAGAAAAATTGTTAAGAATTTTAGACGAAAAATCGATGTGTATAAAAGGTCAAAGATAACATTGTAACTTTTGAAATAGTAGAGTTTTTTTAAACAAATGGCAAAATTGAAGGATATCTTTTATAATTTAGCCCCATGGGTATAAAGGAGTGGGCTGATTGAATAAAATAAAACACAAGTGACAAAATCAATTACTCTCAAGAGTTGTACTAAACATATTCTATTAAGTTTTATACCAATGAAGTTCAAGGAACTTGCAGTTTGATGTCAAGAACATGACTAATATGAAATCAAATACCAAATCAAATCCAGACAATTAACTACACAAATAACACAAAACAAGATGAAGAAATTTATTTACATTAACTTATCAACAAACTTTTCTTTTCAAATAATAAAAAAAAAAAAAACATATCCAATATAATCCAACCATATAATTAAAACAAACCCCAGCAACTAAACCAATCAAACCAACCAACCAACCAAATCAAACCAACAATGGTACTTAAACAAGAACAATTTAATCCAATCAACCATGGCAAGCCAAACAGGCAAAGAACTTACGAGCAAAAGATTTGGGCTTGGAATTAGAAGGCTGAAGAATTTGGTTTTTTCCACAAACAATCTCAGACTCATCAGCTCCATTTTCCTTGGCTTTCTCACACTCATTTAGGAAACTTTTCAGTGCATTTTCACAGTATGAAGCTGCCTCAACAACTGACATTTTCTCTACTAGCTTTTGGGGATAGATTTCCTTCTTGTCATCTCCTTTAAGCACTGCTGCCAATTGAACCAACTCTTCCTGGAACTCGCTGATCTGCCTCGTCTCGTTCGCCTCGACGTCTCGTAATTTCACCAGATCATTTAGCTTGACTGTTATAGAATGTTTACAGGCATGAATTTAGACAGAAATTCATGCGTCAACAAAAGCTAAGATTGTAGTAATGATATACTTAATTAGGAGTAATATTTGTAGGTAGTTTAAGAGAATTTATATTAGGGTGTAAATGTTGGTATTGACCATGAATATGTTAAGACAATTAAGATTTCTAGACAGAAAATAATTAGGTATCGTATCAAAAAAAAAATTGAAATTTTAGTTACTTATCTACAGTGGCGGATCCAAAACTTTATGCCGGGGGGGCACAAGTTCATATTAGGTTAAATTACGGATTTAGTCTCTTAACTCTTAAATTTGTTTCTATATCATCTTTGAACGTTAAAAAAGTGTCTAATATGTCTCCGAAATTCAATTTTGTGTCCAATAAATTTTTGAAATTTTAATTTTGTATCCAATAAGTCTCTAACATATTCAAGATTTTTTTAAAAAAAAAAAAAGTAAAGGTTCTATTAGCCATAAAATTTAATTTTGTGTATAATAAGTCGACATTTTTTAAAATTCATATGTTTATTAGTTACAAAATTGAAAGTTTAAAGTTTAATTATATATAAAATTAAATTTTATGTCTAATAGAACAATTAATTTAATTTTTTTTAATATATCTAAGACTTATTAGAAACAAAATTGAAAGTTCGTGAATTTGTTAGACATATTTAAAGTTCAATGACTTATTAGACATAAAATTGAAAGTTTAAGGATCTATTAGACATAAAATTTAAAATTTGTGGACTAAACTTGTAATTTAACTTTCATATAAATATAATTTTAAATACATTGATATACAATATTTAGATTAAGTAATATAATTACAAAATTATAATAAACCATCGTAGAATTATCCAATCTAAATATGTATATATTAGGAAAGAATTAAATTATAAATATTTAAGGTTTTTTTAAAATAGAATTAAGTTTTTTTATGTAATTAATTTTTCCAAATTTTTTACAAAAAATTAATTAATTTTATTAATTTATTTATTCGTATGTGTAAAATTAAAAAATGAACTAAATTCTAACAGTCGGCCAACTCACTAAAATTAAAATAATATATATATATATATAATTAAAATAATATAAATATATATCTTAAATCTCAAAAAGAGGGTGTAGATAGGACTTGAGCCTTGAAACTCCCAAGCATGAAGACAACTGGTGCCCCCTCTGACAATCAGGCCAATGGAAATTTATGTCTTTTTGTATGAAACTTAATATAGAGACATAAATGCTCTAATTTCAGGGGGGCATGTGCCCCCTCTGGCCCCAACGTGGATCCGCCCCTGCTTATCTGTGCTATAAGTATAACATGTCTCTCTCGTGGTATAAAAGAAAAGGCTAAAAATAAAAACAAATTATTTAAGTCATGTTTGATAATCATTTGGTTCTTTATTTTGGGTTTTTTAGTAATGGTTTCGTTTTGTATTTTCTGTTTTTTAAATTATGTTTGTTTCTCACTATTTCTTTGCATATTTTCCACAATTCTTCAAAATAAATTTGAATTCTAAACCAAAATTTTGAAAATTACTCTTTTTAGTTTTCAAATTTTAGCTTAAATTTTAAAAACGTTTTTAAAAAGTAGATAACGAAACAAAGAAATACATAAGTGGAAAAAATATTATAAACTTAATTTTCAAAAAAAATTAAAAATAAAATAATTATCAAACGAGACTTCAATGTTATATTGAGATAAAAGAGCAAATATTGAGTGTGATTGCCTCTAAGGTCTTATATACTGTGGATTTCTAACTTTCTATTTTGCCAAGAAAAGTTAATATTCAAGAAATATTTTTTTCACGCTTCAATTATCCTTATTACTTATTACTATGTGTATGCTTTTGGAGTACTATTTTCAAATTGAACACTTCTCTTTTAAATACTACTGGAATAACTTTTAATTGATTGTTTCTTTTAAAAAAAAAAAAAAAAAAGCTTAAATTGTGTGTTGTGTGTTGTGTGTTTATTAAAATAATTATATATCTTCACCAATTAATAGAAATTTTTAACAATTTGACAAATATCATTCGATCCTAAAAACATAATGAAATATTTTGAAAAATATATCTAACTAGTTAAAAAAAAAACACTTAACAAAAAGAAAATCCTAAATATGAAATATGTAATAGTATAGTTTACTCTCTCAAATATTATAAATAAATAATTAGCAAATAAAATTGTAATATTTATTTTTATTATTAATATTGAAGTCAAATATTTAACCCATAAAGAAAGTTAAATTACAAGTTTAGTCCCAAAATTTTAAAAAGTGTCTAATATAAACTCAAACTTTCTTAAACTTTTGATTTTGTGTTTAATAAGTCTGTAAAATTTTAAAAATGTCTAAGCCTTCAAAATCTCAATTGAAATTTTAAATATTTGACCCAAAAATTAAAGGTTGAAGGATGAAGTATTTTAAAGTTTATAGACAGAAGATTAGAAATTTGTGGGTTAAATTTGTAATTTAATTAAAAAGAAGAATATAATGGATATTATGATGATTAGAAGAATGAAGAATAAGAATTTGGAAAAGAAATCAGACCTGGACAATCGGTTCTAGGGCTCTGTCGATTAAGAACAGTGTCAAAAGTGCCGGCCCATTCGTCCCGCTTCGTCAAGAACTGTTTGAGACCAAAAATCTTCTTCACCGTCGCAGGAATTGACGAATGCTCGAACTCCGACGTCGGATCCGGCCCCAACGGCCCGTGCAACACTGCATTTCAAATTTTCCACGTACTATCTCCGTTAATTCTTTGCAAAGTTTTTCCAAAAAAAAAAAATTATATGCAAAGTTTTCTTTTTTAAAAAAATAATAATAATAACAAAATATATCGTCCTCGTCCCTAATCTTTTTAGATTTTTGTTTTCAATTTGCTCTTCAATCTTTTGAAATTCTCTAATTTACCCTCAAGTGTATTAAAAATTAAAAATTCTCAATTAAATTATTTTGTAAAAAACAAATCAGATTTTTCTATCAAGTGAGCTGGGTGTTAGATGTGGCATAGTGATCGAGTAGTTCAATGATGTGTTAAACTTTTTGTAAACAAATTTTAACATTTTTCCTTTAAGAGAACCTATTTGGAAATTTTGAAGACAAAATTGATAAAAAGCCTAAACATTAGGTACTATCTAATATATTTAGTCCAAGAATTTAGATCACATGATTTGAAAATAATGAAACTGATTTTAATCAATTTTATCTTTAATTGGAATGAAAAACAAAAAACAAAAAGTAGATGTAATTAAAAAAAAATCGTTTGGATTTCCAAAAAAAAAAAAAATCGTTTGGATATCCAAAAAGAAAAGTTGAAAATAAAATAAAAAGTTCGTCAACAAAATTTTGAATCCTAATTTATTAATAAAAAAAACTGAAATATAACAAAGTTAAATTAAACTAGATAACCATATTGCATATTATTATTATTTTTTTTGAAAATTGTGTTTGTTTTCGCATGCACAATTTCTTTACAATAGTTTTCAATTTTATATTTTTTAGATAAAGATTTGAATTCTTAGCAAAATGAATATTACTTGGTTGCATACCAATGTAGGTATCTTCTTACACACCACTAATAAAGTTTTTACAGCTAAGAGAGTATTAGAGAAACATGGGATGTCATCTTAAAATCAATTGACAATGAGATGAATAGTCCATGTATTTTATAGAAATTGTAAGGTCTTCTCATTTTTCAATGTGGGATCCTCAAAAACGTAAAAAATAAGAAATTGTGTAATTCTTTCTCTTCTAGGTGTCAAAATTTTAATGGATGTGTGTAAGAAAATACATACAATATGCAACAAGCCAAGTATTGTTCTTGCAAATTTTTAAAAATAATTTTTTTTTTTTCAATTACTTTTTTTTTAGTCTTCAAAACATCACATGAATTTTGAAAACATTTGTAAAAGTAAATTTAAAAAAAAATGTGAAAGTAGTATTTATGTCTTAGCAATCTACTTCAGAGTTGCGTGAAATCCTACAAACTTCTCATTTCACTGTAATTTTTTCTGTTAACAAAAACACTACTCAAAACCATACAGTGAAATTCATTCGCAAATAATTTTGATTCGAATTTTCAAACACCAAAAATCATAAAATAATAATTATAATAATAAAAAAGAAACAAACAAACAAACGGAGCCAGAAATCACAATTCACAGATTCAGAAATCAAAAAAATACCTGTTCCGGGTTCAATCCAAGGAGAGACAAATAGCGTCGGAACCCTAACTCCGAGGCGATCGAACTTGAAATTGAAGGGCGGAGGGCCGACGCGGCCGTCGGGATTAGGAACTCCTGCTGCCGGCGGCGGGACGTGGTCGAAGAAACCGCCGTGCTCGTCGTAGGTGATCAAGAACAGGATCTCGTTCCACTGTGGACTGGATCGCAAAGCTTCGTAGACTTCTTTGATGAATTTTTGGCCTTCTGAAACGTCGTGTGAAGGATGATCGTCGTTTCCAGGTATTGATGCTAAATCGAAGTATCTCTGTTCTATCACTACGTAGTTTGGGAGCTTTCCTTCTCGGCAATGGCTCTTGAAATCGAGGTCGAAGGGATGGAAATTCTTTATGTATTTTAATTTCCTTAAATTCCTAAACAAGAAAAATGAAATGTTATTTAGTTGAAATTAATATATGGAAGGATATGGTGTATGGAATTTTAATTTATAAACTATGGAAGTGTTTGAATTTCTTTCTAGGTTAAATTATAAGTTCCTTTGTATATTAAAAAAACGAAAAAAGAATTTGGTCCCTAAAATTTAAAGAGGACTTTAAACTTTTAATTTTGTATCTAACCTTGTAATTGTGGTCCTATATGTTTAATAGATCCATTAATTTTTAAAAATATTGAATATGTAAAGAATTTATTAATACAAAATTAAGAGTAAAAGAGACCTACGAGACTCGGTTAAAGTTTAGGAAATCTTACGCACTTTTTTAAATTTATGGACTTAATAAATCCAAACTTGAAATTGTTAAAATTTATGGATGTAATTTGTAAAATGTTAGAAAAAGACGTAGAGACGTGTTTAAATTATATTTTCATGCTTATATTATTATCAGGGTCTCTAAATATAATTGTCAAACATTTTAGTTTAGTTTCTAATCTGCATACAAAATATCAGCTTAATCCTATTGATTAATTTTGTTATAAATTATTCAATACAAACCTAATACAACATATATTTTCCTTCAATTTTATAATGAGTGGATGAACACAAATTTGAAGCCGTTGGATTTCATAATGTATTTAGATTTGTATTAAATATTTAATGAAAATTAATAGCATGGACTAAATAAGTGTGTTTACTTGAAGTTTTTGAATTAATATAGAATATTGAAATTTCAAAGACTAAAATAAAAGATTTTAAAATTTAAAGATGGAAGTTGAGGGATTAAAACAAATTTATCAACTATAAAAGAAAAATAGTTTCCTGAAAGATTAATAATTGAAAATTAAAAGGAGATTAAAGAGTGGTTTGTAAATTTATAAACTATAAAAATGTTTGAAACTATTTTAATTTAAGACATACATATATATATATATACAATTTGTAAAATATTCAAAAGACATACTTGAAAATTACCAAAGAAACAGGCAAGGAGGTTCTGGTAATTATGCATTACATCCATTCCATCAAGTATGTTAACTTTTGTTTTTTCAAAAAGTTATCCGTGATTTGATCAATTATATGTTGATTTAAGTCGACTTCTTCACTTTAATTCTTTCTTTTTTGAGTAATTCTTCACTTTAATTATATATTAGCTTTTATTTTATGAATTGTGTATATGATATAAATATGCTTTCTGCATGGTGGCAAGGAAACCTATCCTTAATTAGATTCCACCTGACAGCTAATTATGAAATTTTGTCATTTTTGTAGTATTTTTACACGAGCAAATTTATGACTTATGATGATTTAAGAAAATGTGGTTTAATTTAATTGCAAACCTAGTACGTACCCTAATAAAATATTACATAAATAGTAATTAAAAAACACATTCGTAAATATAGCACAAATTAAAACATATATTTCAATAATTATGTAAATTAATAAGGTTGTTGCTATTATTATATTAATAATATATCTATGTTAATTATCAATTTTGTTTAATATCCTATGTTATATTTGTAATTACAACTCTCTTTCAAAAATATACATTTATAGACATTTTTAACCTTAGTTCAATTAGTTGTGCCATCGACCAAGAGGTCAGAGGTTCGAATTCTCGTATCCTAAATATTGTTGAACTCAAAAAAAAAAAAAAAAATTGGTTGAGTCATTATATATATCTTCGACTATAAAAGATCATAGACCTAAATCTCTACCTCACATATTGTTTGATCTAAACAAAAAATTATGAACATTTTAGAAGTTATGCTACTCATTAAATTTTTTTTAAAAAAAATTATTCAACTCCCACCATTAATTTTTATTGTAAATTACAAATACTTCATTTGCATGATAAGCATATATTAAGAATTACATGTGGTCAAGAATTAAAATATCTATGTCAATAGTGTACCAATATAACATCGAAGGATAATTTAGGAAATTAAAAGACTTATAGTAAATGATATCAAATATAGTAAATGATAAAAGTTATTTTCTTGTTAATACCTGCATATAATGGATCAAATATTATATTTAAAAAAAAAACATATTCATATTTTCTCTAATGTTTTTTTCCGTTAGAAAACTCTTATAAATTATATATATTTTTTGTACTAAAAGAATTATATATATATGTATAATTTAAATTGAAACCGGAAAACTCTCTTTTATAAACATTTCCGTCCAAACAACTTCTCACGAAAAAACTATAGGGAGAAAAAAGTAAATGAAAACAACAATAATTCGAAAAAATATCAGAATCAAGAAGCTGAAACAGAAGCGATAGAACGTACCGGTAGAACAGAGTAGACGGAAGATACTGATAGTAAATCCCGAAACTGAAGCCTTCTTCCTCCAACGATTCGAAGACCGTCTTCTGCGGAAGTCCTCCGATCAACTGCTTCGTGTCGTTACTACTCAGTCCAAACGACGTCGCCGAGTGCACAAACAGCCGATTCGGCTGCGTCGACGCCGGCACCGACGCGAACCACCGGTCACACACTCCGAACTCCGTCACCAACTCTCTGAACACCGGCACCGCCTCCGGCTTGAATCCGTTCATCACCGTCGCCGACATTCCTTTTTCGATCCGCTCTGCGTTCTGCGCGAAGCCTTGCATCGTCGGATTTTTCGATTGAGAGGCGTCGGACCACGGCTCGGCGAAAATCTGCTCGTAGATGTCTTGGATTGAGTGGCCGGGATCGGGATCGACGAAGGCGGAGGCGTTTCCGAAGGGAATAGAAGGCGAATTTGGATCGGAGTTGGAGATAGGGTTGGAGAATTGGTTTTCGTTTGTGACGCCGTCGATTTCTGGATTTAGAGACTTCATCCAGCCGAGCATGTGGTCGAAGGATCGATTCTCTTGTACTAGAATGACGATCGTCTTTATCGGATTTGCGGTGGATTTACCATCGCCGGTGCCGGTGATCTCCGGAGACATTTTGAGGAGAGAGAGAGGAAATGGAACGGGGAATTTTAGAGAGAGAGAGAGAGAGAGAGAGAGGAAGAAGGACAAGGACGAAGCGAGCTGAAGTGCAGCGACGGATTTTTTATTTCAGTGTTTGAAAGATGGACGTCTTGGGGAGGTTATACCGTGCGTATAAGAAATCACAAAAATCTTGCTTTTGGGAAACTATAATTTGGGAGTACGAAAATGAGATTTTCTTAATATTACGTGTTTTTAACAAATTTCTTTTAAAAGCAAAATCATTTCAAACACATCACATGTTCCTAAGTCCCGTTCTTTATTTTTAGTTTTTAAAAATTAAATTTATAAATACTACTTTCGAATTTTTTTTTGTTAGACAATGAAATCAATTAAAATCCTAAACTAATAATTTTATCAATTAAAACCTTGAACTTTCGAACTTGTAATTCGTAATTGTATCAATTAAGGTCCCATTTGATAACCATTTGATTTTTGGTTTTTAAAAATTAAGTCTATAAATACTACTCTCACCTATAGTTTTACTTGTTTTGTCATACACTTTTTGCCTATGTTTTCAAAAACCAAGCCATGTTTTGAAAACTAAAAAAAGTAGTTTTCAAAAACTTATTTTTGTTTTTAGAATTTGGTTAAGAATTCAAATACTTCCTTAATGGAAATGAAAATCATTGTAAAGAAATTGGGAGAAAACAAGCTTAATTTTCAAAAATCAAATAGTTATCAAACGGGGTATTCTTCTAAATTTTTCTATGTGAATCAATTTAATTTGAAAATCGTTAATGCATCAATTCTTTTAAAAGCAAAAAATAAAATAGTAAATTAATTTTTGTTTTGCCACTTTTAAGTGTGATTAGAATATTGAGATACTAGTATCTTGAATTGTTGGCATAAATGTCTCCCTTCATTTGTAATGTAATTTTGTAAAGAAAAAAAAATGTTTTGTTATATGGCTGAAATTTTGTGTTACAAAAAATGTTAAATTATAAAAAATAACTTTCAACTTTGTTATTTACTTCAAAAAATACCTTTAGTTTTTTTAAAGATTGTAATATTATCTTTGACATTTCATTCAAAACTATCCTTAAGTAGAAATCCATTAGATAATTTTTTTTTATCTAATTTGGATAAAATTATTGTATTTTTAAAAATATATATTTTATAAATTATACTGTTTTTAGAACCTTAACATAGTTCAACGGATTAATGCATTATAACATTAATCAAAATGTTAGAATTTAAATTCTCATTCTTCAGTTGAACTTTAAAAAAAAAAAAAAAGACTATACTATTTTTGGAAAGATAAATCATCTTTTTTTTTTTTTTTTGTCTTTTTTGGGAAGAGAAAAAATGAATGATCATTGAACTCAACAAAAAAATGATTAAAACATACGAAACCTCCTAACGAAGAAAGCATATGTCATTGAAATTAAAAACTGTCCTTTCTAAATAAAAAAAAAATTGGCATAAATTTAAAAAAAAAAATTAATCCCTATAATGTGAGATTAATATAAATTTGGTTCGTTTGGTTATAATTTACGAATTAACCATCTCTAAACTATTGTTATCCACATGAAAATCTACCCATTTTTTCTTACATTATTCAACCTTAAATGTTTCTTTAGTACATTTAACTCTAAGTTCTAATATAGTCAACTAACACAATTAGTCTTCTACATATATATATATAAAAGACAATTAATCAAATAAAAGAACCATCTAATTACCATGTAAAAAGATGTGTTATGTATTTAATATGGTAATGACTTATAATGTTAATGATGATTTGTAAGATTTGACTGAAATATAAACACGAATTTTAAAATTATATAGATGAAATTGAAATCAACTAAGTCAAAAACTATAGGGCCAATAAATTTAACATTTTAGAACCATACAAATCAAATTGAAATTGAAAATCTTAAAAAAAATAAAACCGGTAATGTAACTATGTTTCTCCTCAGTTTACCAAAACTATGGAGTCCATAACGAGTATGAACTATGGACACTGGACTACTACTATGAACTATGAATTCATTCGGTAATATTTATAAAATATATATATATATATAAGAAAATGTTTTTAATGGCAAAAAAAAAAACCTATTTTTTAAAATCTGATAAATTAATCAATGACCCATAACCAATGTTTGAAATGTCGTTGGAAATGTCGAGGTCTAAATTTTATGGAAATGTCGATGAAATTTTCTAAAAAATTTATAGAAATTGTTTGAATTAGTCAATAAAAATTTAATTATGGCTTAATTAGATTATAATTGACCATTTTTAATCATCATATCTAAAAATTAAGACAATATTTAGATGTAAATATCAATGAAAGTGTCAATATGAGCATGAATTTTGACTGTAATTACAGATTTTTCTAAAGGAAAGAAAATTCATTTTTTGTCAATGAAAGTGTGATATGAGCATGAATTTTAACATTTTTTGACATTTTTTAAACTTTGTTATTTACTCCAAAAAAATACTTTTAAAGGTTGTAATATTATTTTTGACATTTAATTCAAAACTATCATTAAGTAGAAATCCATTAGATAATTTTTTTTTTATCTAATTTGGATAAAATTATTGCATTTTTGTTAAAAAAAATATTTTACAAATTATACCATTTTTAGAACCTTAACATAGTTCAACGGATTAATGCATTATAACATTGATCAAAATGATAGAATTTAAATTCTCATTCTCTAAACTATTGTTATCCACAGGAAAATCTACCCATTTTTTCTTACATTATTCAACCATAAGTGTTTTTTTTTAGTACATTTAACTCTAAATTCTAATATAGTCAACTAACACAATTAGTTATATATATATATATAAGACAATTAATCAAATAAAAGAAGCATCTAATTACCATGTAAAAAGATGTATTAGGTATTTAATATGGTAATGACTTATAACGTTAATAATGATTTGTAAGATTTGACTGAAATATAAACATTAAATTTTAAATTTTAAAATTATAGAAATGAAATTGAAATCAACTAAGCCAAAAACTATAGAACCAATAAATTTAACATTTTAAAACCATAAAAATCAAATTGAAATTGAAACTCTTCAAAAAAAATAATAAATAAATAAAACCGGTAATGTGTAACTATGTTTCTCCTCATTTTACCATATCTTTGGAGTCCATAACGAGTATGAACTATGGACTATGTATTCATTCGGTAATATTTATAAAAAAAAATTACAAGAAAATGTTTTTAATGGCAAAAATGAAAAAAAAAAAAAAAAAACCTATTTTTTAAAATCTGATAAATTAATCGATGACCCATAATGGAAATGACTAAAGTACACCTTTATTAATTGAACAATATGTCATATCTCATACAGTATAGGTTTTTTTTGTTTTTTTTTAATGTTTATTTATCCATCTACTTTTGAAATAGTAATAGTCGTATACATATTTAGAAAGGGTTAAGCGTCATATCGTCCTAGTCTCCAAACTTTTTAATTAATTAATTAATTAATTATATGTGCATTTTGATAAAATTTTAAGTGATTTAAATTTGTTTTTTTTTAAATTGCTAATTAGCTTTTAATATATATAAATAGGTATATTTTGGGATTTTTTAAAAAATAATTAATGGAGAGTTTCATTTTTCTAAAATATTTGAAATATGTATTTTAAAAAAAATTACAAAAGTAACATTTTTTTTTACAAATATAGTTGTATAAATAGAATTTATAAATCATTGATCAACTTATTAATATATTTTTATTATATGCAATAGTCACTAATTAACATAAATAAAAGATTAATTTAGATATAAATTAACTATAATCTTAAACAATTATTGCTATAGAAGGATTAATTGTAATGATTGATTTACGTACATACTTTAATTTTTCTATATTTTAAACTTTTTTAGCTATTATATTTTTGTAAATTTTATCAATCTCAATTATGCTAAATTTACAACTACCCTGAACATTTTTTAAGGCTTATATAATAAAATATTTAATTTATTAAACCCTAAACCTAACTAGTATATATATAGTTAAGTCAAGTCAATTTAATTCAATTATATATATATATATCAATTTAGTTGGAATTTGGTGCTCCTAGTTTTTTTTTTTTTTTTTTAAATTCAATTACCAATGTAAGTGATGAAAACACCCTACCAGATTTTTCTTAATCAAGAATATAGCATATTATTAATGGGAAAAATACAAAACTGACCGACCTCTTTCACATTTCGTAAAATTGACTCATTACCAATGTAAATGATGAAAACACCCTACCGGATTTTTTTTAAAAAAATCAACAATAGCATACTATTAATGGGAAAAATACAAAACTGGCCTACCTTTTTCAAAATTTCTAAAACTAACGCATTACAATGTAAATGATGAAAACACACTTTGACGTAGAGGTGAATATTCGAGTTTAAGTTTTTAGTTGAGGATATATATTTTAACTAACTGAGTTATTTTCAAGTTTGCACAATGAGTTACATCTCAATGTTATATAAAAAAGATATGAGAAAAGATACTTTCTCTTTTCATTTTGTCCATCTATTTTTCTATTCACTTTTTAATTGTTTTTCCTCAACTATTTTTATACCTATTAATAGTATTAAATTTTCGTCAACATGTCGACATTTTCATCGACATTTTCACATGTCTATGGGTTCGACATCAACATAAGGAGGAATCGACATTTCCACTATATCGTATAAAATTGATGAAATATTAAAAAAAATAGCAAGAAAATGTAACTTAATGTGAATATAATATTGTAACAAGTATTTTAGCTCATTTAAAAAATGTAAAATGTTTATTTATTAATTTAAATATTTTTTTGAATTTTTATTTTTAAAATTTTTCCAGAAATATCCATTGACATCGACATTTTATTGATATTTCCATCGACATTTTCATAAAATTGAGACTTCCACATTTCCATCGACATCGACATTTTAAACCTTGTACCTATTTTAGATTTTTTTTTTTACTCCAACGGAACAAATATCAATCTTTTATAAACAAAATATTTACAACTATTTTATAGTCTTATCGAGAATAAATTTTATGTCCATTTTATCTTTTTCATTTGATTTGATTGCGTCCTATATTTTTGTAAACTTTAAAAATCATATTATTTTAATCTAAAATTTTCATATTTTTAAAGCTAAAATATAATATATTTAAATATACTTAATTATATATTTAAACTTTATATTTTTATTTTCTAACAAAGTTATATTATATCCAAAATCGGATAAATTTTTTAGTTTTCAATAAATTCATTTAGAATTATGATGGCAGATCAATTATATTGTACAATAATTTTTTATTATTTTAAAGACTAATAATATGATATACTCAAGGTTCGAAATGTCGATGTCGATGGAAATGTCGAGGTCCAAAATTTATGGAAATGTCGATGGAAATGGAAATGTCGATGGAAATTTCGGTGGAAATTTACTGAAATCGTGGAAATTGATGGAAATTGTTTGAATTAGCCAATGAAACTTAGATTTTTGACTTAATTAAACTATAATGGACTATTTTTAAGCATCACATCTAAAAATTAAGATAATATTTAGATATAAATGTCAATTGAAAATTTGAAATGTCGATGCAAGTAGGAATTTGAAAAAAAAAATATGGAAATTGATTTAAATTATTAAAATTATTTCATGAAACCTTAATTGTTAGTCGTGACTCAATTATAGTATAATTGATTACTCTTAAGTCTTAACATCATATATCTAAATCAATTTATTTATACACCATTTAAACTCTTATATAATTGCTCTATGTATTTTGCACTCAATTTCTCCTCAATATAATAAAATTCTCTCTCCCTCTACCTGTGGACGTAGGCTATTACTTATTATTTATTAACAAAGAAAAGATTAAATTCGAAAAATATATAATAATAATAATAATAATAATAATAATAATAATAATAATAATATAAAAACCCTGCTCTCATTTTGTAATAAAAAAAAAAAAAAAAAAACCTCGAAATATGGACGACATGTCTTCGAGATGGGGGGGGGGGGGGGGGGGGAAACGACATCCCCCCCGGACGACATGTCGAAATTTTCCACCATGGATATACTTTAAAAATTGAAATTCTTTTGATTTTTCAATTAAGTCATTTATAAATATATGCTATATATTGGGTTTTTTTTTTTTTTTTTTTTGAATTCAACAACATTTAAAGTTAAGAGATTTGAATCTCTAACCTCTTGGTCAATGATACATATCAATTATCGCTGAGCTAAACTCATTTTGACTATGCTATATATTGCTTTAGATTTATGATTGCAATGCTACTTATTAATGTAATAGACTATTTCATGAATTAGTATCTATTTAGTATATAAAGATAATATAAAATTAAATCATATACTAATTTTATTTTAGACATTTTAATTGCAACATTTAATTAGATTTATTAAACTTTTTTTTGTGCAATAAATGTGGGAGTATGAGGATTTGACCCTCCAACCTTAAGGAAAGAAGTACAAATATCAACTACCACTAAGTTATGCTCACTTTGATTTATTAAACTTTATTTTCTATATAGTATAATAAAACTAAAATTTTTATATGCATCACATGTGCTGTGAACTAGTAATATAAAGTGTCAAACAATGTAGGAAATTAAATTTTTTTAAAAGTAATTATAAATATGACTAAAAATATAAATCGAATGTAGGAAATTAATTTTTTTAAAAAAGTAATTATAAATATGACTAAAAATATAAATCGATTGAATTTTACTATTATTTAGCTCAATCAACCCCCCCCCCCCCCCCCCCCCTCTTCTTTTTTTTTTTTTTTTTTTGAGACATTGGGAAGTTATGTGAGATAAAGGAAAAAGTTTTGGAAAAAGAAATCCTACCTAATTAACTCGGTTGCATGTGCAAATATTATGCCAAATGATGATTGAAGAAAATTTTGGATAGACATATATAAACTACCAAAATGATAATAACAAATCGTTTCTGTTGACTATTTTATTTTTAAGAATATAGCATTATAAATTTAAGGTGGAGATCAAAATTTTTAACCTATAAAGAATATTATTAATATATTTTAACCAGTTGCACTATATGTTAAGTTAGTTCACTCTTATTTACCATTAATCACTAAGAAAAAATATGTTAAAACTAAAGAAAAAAATCAATTTTGATCCTAAACTTGGTAAGTTGAATCAATTTTAATCTCAAACTTTCAATTTCATCAATTTAAACCTCAAACTTGAATATGTGTATTAATTTATACTCTCAGTTAAGTTTCCTTTTCAATCTTCGTTAAAAAGGTTTCTCATACATGTACAAAGCCACGTGTTGCTCTATAACATATATCCATTTGTTATTTTTTTTTTAAAAATAAAATTGCTGAAGAAAATTGGTGCATACTTGCCATAATATTTTTCAATTTCAGAGCATGACCTTGTTTTCCTATTTATCGTCTCTAATTTTGCTATTTTTTCCATTTAATTAATTGAGAATTTTCAATTTTAAGGCAAGATTCTATTTAATCCATCAACTTTTAGTAGAAACAAAGCTTATTTGCACCATATTTTTCCTCAATGGAGTACTCTCATTCTTGAATCGGTCGTCAATATTGATTATCTTTTAATTTCTCGTGCCTCAAGTTTGATTTGTCCTTCATCCGCCGGAATGGATGTAGGGCTTTCGAAATCGCCCTCGTCAGAATCTTTATCCCCTTCCTCTCTAGCAACGATGTCACTTTAATCCTTCGTAAGACTATCGACGAGGCCGACAATGTCAAATACGACCAGTTTATTGTGTTCATGGGTGTCACTCTGTCCACCACTGTTTTCCTTTCTCCTGCATTTTAGTCGAGCTCAAGCTTCTCACCATCGAAGTCGACGATACTACCATGGTTGTCGCCACCTTCAATGACGTCATTGCATGGATCTTCTTCACACTCGTTGTCGCTGGTATCGACACCAAAGACGAGGAGAACACAAGAGTCAATTTGTTTTCGTGTGGATCCTATTTTTGAGAGTCGAGTTCGTGGTTTTCATGATGGTGGCGACTCGATCTGGAATGATTTAATTATTTTTTCAGTAATTTTTTTTAAAAAAAATAACAAACAAATACATATAATAGAGCAACATGTGGCTTTGGGCATGTGTGAGAAACCTTTCTAATGGTGATTGAAACAAAAATTTAACCGATGGTGTAAATTGATACACTTATTCAAGTTTGATGTTTAAATTGATGAAATTGAAAGTTTAAGGTTAAAATTGATTCAATCTGCCAAGTTTGAGGTTTAAATTAATGAAATTGAAAGTTTAGGGTTCAAATTGATACAATCTGCCAAGTTTAGAGTCAAAATTGATTTTTTCCCTAAAACTAATAATTCATTGTTGTGGTACTAATTCGAGGTGAACCAATAATAAGCGAAAAAACATATATATTTTTTTTCTCGTTGCTTTTTCATTGACTCTAAGCCATAAAAAAATATAATATGTTAAAAATCACTTTTGTAACAATTTAGTCTCTGAACTTATGTAACAATTTTATTTTTAATTTTGTAACAATTTAGTCTCTGAACTTATGTAACAATTTTAGTCTCTATAATTTAAAATTTGTAATGATTTAGTCTCTATCATGAAAATTATTGTTAAGATTTAATGAGATTTCTTACATAGATAGGTCAATATATTAATTAGGTACCTAATATGTTATGTCTAAATCGTTAAATAACAAAAATTGACATTTAATTTTGGTAAATTTTTTTACGATTAGGATTAAGTTGTTACAAATTTGAAAGTGCGAGGACTAAATTATTACATACTAAAGTTGAAGGACTAAATTGTTACAAAATTCAAAATATATGGACTAAATTGTGACAAAATAAAGTTTAGTGACTAAATTGTTACTTTCACCACTAGGAACTAAAAGTATTCTTTAACCGATATAATAAATGATGATTGAATTATTATAGTTCGAAATTTCAAATTAAAAATAAAAATAACTTATCACCAAGCTCAAAAGGGTTAAATTATGAATTCAAATAACATTGCTTCATTATTTACTAGGTAGAGAGTGAAGCCACACCCAACCTAAGCCATATGACCTAAGGAATATCACATATGGACACATGGCTAGACTTAGTATCCAATAATTTATGTCATGTAAGATTAAGAAGCTATCTAGACACTCATTTGAAATAATGGGAGTTAGCCTGACCAACCAATAATTATGACAAGAAGAGAGTAAACTTGAAAGGACTAGAAGAGCAATGGATCTGATGTGGACACAACTAAATGTAGTCAACCTTAGATTACTCAATTTGTGGGCGTAATGAGTCAAATCGGACACTAGACTTGACTTGTTAAAGTATTGATATAATTAAAATATTTATCGTAATTCATAAGCTTAAACTTTTGGATTTAGTAGTGATTTAACATGGTATCAAAGTATGAGATTCTGTATTCGAACTCCTATAATGTTATTTTCTTTTCAATTAACACAACTGGTACAAAGAAGATATATGCTTGATGGCGTGCTACTGCACTCTACTTTAACCTAGCACATCACATTTTATGTTGACTAAGAATTATCCAATAACGTAGATCATACCTTAGGTCATCCTAATTAGTCAAATCTATTAAAGTTGTTGTGGTTTTGGTGTGAATTATTCCACATTCCTTCTCCTTCGTCCTTCCCTACATTATATTATCTCCGATGGTGTTAATATGCACCTTCTTTAGTCGTAGAATCATAATTGAAACTAAAATTTTCCAACAAACATATGTATTTATGTAAAATTTCTAACTCAATCATGCTTGAACTCAATTTAGGATGAAATATAGGCTCAAAATTTTAAAAGTAGTTAGACAAAATTCTTCTGCCAATTATCTATCGTGGTGTAAGAATATATGATTTTTTTTGTTAGTTCAAAATGCGTGAGAGTGGAGATTTGGACTTACTCTTAAAACAAAATATGTGAGGATGGAGATGTAGACCTTCGACTCTCATAAAAGAATATGTAAGTTGGAGCCATCTTAAAAACTGAAATTTAGAAGCAAATAAAGAAATTTTAGAATTAGCTATTCTCTTGTTACTGCTTTTTCCATGATGGTCAAATTTTTATTTTTATTTATTTATTTATTTTCCAATAAGTTTATTACAGCTGTTGTCGTCTAGGAAAATTCTCAATTTTCTAGTTAAGCAGAGAGGAAAAAAAAGATTGTTGGTAACTTGAATCCTCATTAAGAAATTCAATCATATGTTTAATATATATATAAATTCAATCATATGTTGTGATTCGTAATTATTACTATATTTAATTCTATTTAAAATCAACTCAAAATTACCTAAATAACATTATACTTCTCTCAAAATAGCAAGATCATGTGAAAATTACCTAATTTTGTTTTTAGTCCAATAATATGTGAAGTAGATGATTCGAATCTCTGACATCTTAGTCGATAGTACATATTTTATGCTAGTTGAGTTTTGCTCATGCTGACAATCATGGCCTAATTTGATTTAGGTATGAAAGTTTAGAATATTAATTGATATAATTAATATTAGTTTGGTGTTTTAATTGACTCAACCTATCAAAATTTAGAGGTAAAAATTGATTTTTTTTTCTCCACTTTATTTTTCTGGTATAGGGTCGTTTTCAATTTCATTTATAATATTTTCAAATGTTAGAGATTTACTAGACATAAAATTAAAAGAAATCCTCTAGGCTTTAATAAAGGAAATTGTTCTCAATGAATTAAAATTCCAAAAAAAAAAAAAAACCAGTAGAAGAACATATTCACCAAGAGGATGCTTTTTTCTCTAACCTCAATTTTTACAAAACAACAACATGAACAAAAACATTACGCCACTCACCGGCTTTCACAACGGGAATAATTTTCAAATCTGTCAATGTCGATCACACAACAGCCATTGCAATCACTTCTTGCGGCGGCGGAGGCTTCTTCTTTCGCCGGATCTTGCTCCTCGGTCAGCGGCGGCGCGGACGGCGGCGGCTGTTTAATTTCAGACAGAAAAATCTCAGCGAAATTTCGCAGTGTATGATTGATTACTTGGTCTCTCGCTTCGATTTCATCGAGAAGTGCTGGTTCCGCATTGAGCCATTCTTCATAATCATCAAATGCGATCTTTATTAACAAAATCAGTAAAGCAAGAAAAACAATGTAGACCGGATATATGAATTCGTAACTCTGTTCTAAAATCGCCGCCGTGGGTGGCGGAGCTGGGGCGGAGAAAATCGCCGGAGCAATAATTGGGGAACACATGACTGAGAAATTGGAAGAACAGTGTTTGATTGATTGATTATGTTCAATGTTTTATATTTATAGGGAATTGGAATAATCGTGTTCAAATTTGGAAATTTCTTAAGAATATATTATTTATTATTATTAATATTTTTTTGTTAACGAAGCTCGATTTGGAATGTGACTCTGTTTTGGTCTTCGATTTGTTCTGCAGTCTGAAACATTCCAAAATGGGAGTTTTTTTTCCAAAAGAAAAAAAAGATTGATCATGTAGAATCCAACGGTAATATTTAGTAATATGTACGTATTTTTTTGGTTTGATTAATGATGAATGAAAATATTTGATTAAAAGATTTCTTTATTTAATATGATGGCTTAAAAATTTTAATAATTTTCTTATTATTGTTTAAAAGTGTTATTAAAAACAAATTTTCTTTTTGTTTAGAGTATGTCATAAATTGAGATAATTTAAATTTGTTGTAGTACCATGGACGCACAAAATTTTGAAGAAATTGTTGGGTTTTATGTCCTAAAACTCGTGGTTTTGTAAACTGAATGTATATTCTATTTTACTATAAAGATGTTATTGAGGTTTATTCAGTAAATGTGTTATTGAATAAAGTGAATTGTGTATTCAATAACCCAAATCCAATGAACTAAGTACCATTGGTTATAGTATGTATACTTGAACTTTATGTATGACATAAAAGTGGATCAAGTTCGAGTTATAACCAGAACGGTCTATATTATAGGGATAGGGCTAGGTACCTTATCCTGGGGACACTATGGACGCGGCCCACTTTGTATAGTACTAACGATGTGATCCTAAATCGTTCATGTGGAGACATGCGAGTGGGGGCGTCCTATGCAATGAGTTTGCATAAGACTGGACCGCGAAATAGTCACTTAGACTTTTTAACTCCGTTTATTGTTTTAACTGACTATATTCATACGATGACCTAGGTAACTCGATCTTAATCCTGAGCGTGCTATGAACTCCTGTTTATTCGGGATTATCCTTAGATTTGCATGGGTGAGAGTGGCCCGAGATCGCCGACTCAATAAGCCTCCCATTTTGGGGATAAGACCGGATAGATAGTTGGGAACATAGTCATGCGAGATGGAATTCACTCCTACCCGCTTTAGGGTTTAGTAGAGAGGTTGTTCCCTTAAGTATTGACTCCAGGTCTTGAACAATGGGCCCACCCTCTCGTTGGCCCGAGAGGGATACGGTTTGTTGGTTGGACCACAAACCAAATTGTTCATTAGAGGATCAGTGGGACTTAAGGAACAAGAATTAATTACAGGGGTAAAACGGTTTATTTGACCCAGCTGTAATTACGAACAACCTGTGAAGGATCGACTTACTAATCATGGTTATATCGAGTGGACAGAAATATATCTACAGTGAGGAGAGTGCAGCCACTGGGCTTTAGTGGAGTGTCCCGATGGTTAACGAATGTTGATTAGCTAGACTAAAGAGTTTGGCCGGTTAATCTCGTATCGTTGGAGCTCATGATCTGTAGGTCCATTAGGTCCCCTTACTAGCTCAGACTAAGCCTTGGAATAATTTGAGAGAAAAGAATTTGAATTGTTCAAATTCGAATTTGGGAGAAAAAGTTAATTATATGCGATATACTTAACGTATCATAGCTTAATTATGAATTAAACTATGATAAAGAAGAGGTGGAAATATTTAAATATGATTTAAATATTCGTTCGGTTTAAAACATGAATAGGGATTCATGTTCGAACGTTCGTTTTGAGAAATTAGGATTAGTCCAATTATTTAATTTGATATTTGATATTAAATTAAATATTTATTTAAAATTAATTAAATTGTTTAATTAATTTAAAATTGATTTTAATTTAAAATTAATTTTATATTAATTTTGAATTAAAATTAAAAAAGAATTCAAATTCATTTGGAAATGAAATATGGACCAAGTTCATAACTTCTTCACCAAGCTTATTGTTTGAAGCATATCTTCTTTCAATTAGCTTCTTCACAAAGCTTCTTGTTTGAAGTTTATCTTCATTCAATTGGCTTCTTCACTAAGCTTGTGGCTTTCTATAAATAGAGAAGAAACACAATGGAGAAAGAAGATTAGAAAAACAAGAGATTTTTGTAGAAAACTCTCTAGCTTTTTTATTTAGATCTTTACTCATTCTTCTCCCAATTTCTCTCAATCAAAGATCCCACAATCCATTCCAAGGGCTGAGAATAGTAGGGAAGACTCTAGTGGTGGTCCAAGTAGTGTTGGTGATCCAAGATTTGCAAAGAATTTGGAGATTTTGAGCTACAAAGGTATGTGTTCATACTTTCCAGTTTTTTCCAGTTTTGAGCATGTTTTTGTATGATAAAATTGATCAAATTAGAGTGCTCAAGATCCAAAATTGCTTCCGCATTCTTAATATTCACCCCTTCAGAAATACCTTTGCAAATAATAATAATAAAGAAAATAAAGAAATATAATTTGTGGAATATATGCCAAAGTGAGCATAACTCAACGTAATTGACATGTACTATCGACCAAGAAGAGATTCAAATCTCTTCATCCCCAAATGTTGTTCAACTCAAATATATATATATTAATTTTGAGTGGGTGTTGAACAATCTCTAATATGTTCATCTGATTTTTTCTTTCATATATACAAATGTCTCGAGGGTTGGACAACTTGTTCTTGAGTGCGTTTGTTGATCTTATTGGATCGGCTATTCACTTGTTGATCCTTGAAAAATTTATCGAAGCTTGAAGTCTTTGCGCTACAAATGCCTTCAACTTGGCTTCAAAGTCTTTAGATCTTCAAAGATATTTTGGTCCTCAAAGTCTTCCAATCTTGAAGTCTTCAAATCTTCAAAGATATTTTGGTCCTCAAAGTCTTCCAGCCGTGAAGTCTTTTGATCTTCAAAACGTCTTTAATTTTCGAAGATTCTTTAGTCTTCAAGGGTTTTAGAGAGTCTTCAACCTTTAAGAGATGGTTTTATGATCGAGTTCAGATAGTTTTCTGACTGAATTCTCTTTCTTGTATCTGTGTTTCACTAAGGGCTAAAGCGATTGTGCTTATTTTCTCATCATTTCCCTACAATGAGTTTTTTCTTTCTTAAAAAAATACTTGAATTATTAGCCAAAATTAAAAAACAAAACAAGTTTTTGAAAACTACTTTTTTTAGTTTTCAAAACTTGGTTTGGTTAAAACATATAAAAAGTAGATAACAAATCAAGGAAAGCCATGAGTATATGATTTTTAGTTTTTTATTTTTGAAAATTAAGCCTATAAATACTATTTCTACATATGAGTTTTCATGTTTTTTTTTATCTACTTTTACCTGTGTTTTCAAAAACCAAGCCAAGTTTTGAAAACTAAAAAAATTAGGCCCCGTTTGATAACCATTTGGTTTTTGAAAATTAAGCTTGTTTTCTCAATTTCTCTACCACGGTTTTCATCTCCTTTAAGGAAGCATTTGAATTCTTAGCCAAATTTTAAAAACAAAAACAAGTTTTTGAAAACTACTTTTTTTAGTTTTCAAAACATGGCTTGGTTTTTGAAAACATAGGTAAAAGGTAGATAACAAAACAAGTAAATCCATGAATTGGAGTAGTATTTATAGGCTTAATTTTCAAAAACCAAATGGTTATCAAACGGGGCCTTAGTTTTCAAAAATTTATTTTTGTTTTTGGTAGGGGTGATCAAATAACACTGAAAAATCGATCCGGCCGATTAAAACAGACCAAACCGACGTCGTTTGGTTGGTATAGGTGACGGTTCGGTCGGTATCAATTTTGCACATTGCAAAATTAACCTGTGCAAAATCAACCAATCTATCAATCGATGAGACTAGAATGTACTTTTCAGACCGAACCAAATTCATTAGTTCAAAAAATTATATAATACATATATAATAATGCCGCCTTGTCTGCCATGCTCTGATGCACCAGCACTACTAGCAGCAACAATCAACATCTTGGGATGGTTGTTTAATAAATTATATTAAAAAAATATTAAAATATATATTTATTCTTTTTGTTATAAATACACTTTTACGTATGGTAGATATTTATTAGACTATATTGGAGCTTACTTACTTACTTGAAGTCTACTTTGATTGCTTGGAGCTTACTCACTTACTTGGAGCCTACTTTGGTTGCTTGGAGCTTACTCACTTAGAAGACTATAAATATGTGTAGTATGAAGGTTTTAAACAAGAGTAAGATATACCAAAAAGAAAAATTCACTTGACAATAGAAATCTATCTACTTTGCTCTCATTTTCTACATTGTGTTCTTAAGTTTCTTAAGTTGTTCTTGTTCACAACAAGTTGTTCTTATTCACAACACTTTTTACCTTTTCATTTCACGACTTTTTTTTTCTTTTTTTTTAGAAATAATAATTTCACGACTTCTTTCTCTTCTCCCTCCATTTCTAATATCTCTTCATTTCTCTCTCTCTTTCAATCCTTCTTCCCTCCTCCTTTCTTATTCGTTTTTCTTCTCTGCATTATTTTTTCAGTTTCCGGTAGCAATAAAGATGTGAGGTGCCTTTTCTTCTCTTTTTCTCTCTTGGTAGACGAAAGCAACTCATCATATATGCTAGTATGGCTTGGTTAACAACTTTGATAAGAATTTCTTTGGTTTTTTAAAAACTTGTTTTTGTTTTTGAAATTTGGCTAAAAATTCGAATGTGTTGTTAAGAAATGTAAAAAAATATACCAAAAAAATTGTGAGAAAACACATAATTTTTAAGAATAGAAAACTAAAAATATAATCATCATCAAATAAGACTTAAATTGTGTATTTAACTTTCTATTTTAAGCAGTGTCTACTTTTCAAGTAATGATTCCATGTGACTCATTATAAGAGTTAGTACATATAGATTTGTAAAGCTATACTTTTTTACACCAACATACAATCACATCATTGATATCAACATCGATAGGTTGACAAATGAACCTATTAATTAAAACCTTTTTTTCTTTTTGGTTGAGATATAATTAAAACCTTGTTAGAATTTAGAAGTAGATTAAATAAAAACATTTGAAAATTAAGTACAATAACTGAGATGGAATAAAGTTAGAAAGTATAATCACCAAGAAGGCTATTTGACCTAAGTTTTTCTTTTAAAAATTTATATGTTGATAAATTTTTATATGTCTATATATCATGCTTTTTAAAATGTATGTATATATATAAAAGAAAGAAACTAAGAAAATGGAATAACAAACAATAAAAAAGAATCTAAAAAGATAAAAACTGAAAATGAAGGGCGAATCTAGCAAGACAGAAATCACAATCAATTATACAAGGAATACATACACCAACTGTAAATAATAATAATAATAATAATAATAAATGATATTAAAAAAAATAAAAAAAAGCTATAATAATTAGATCACTGAAGTACTTTTTTTTCTTTTTTTTTTTTAGTTCAGATCACAGAGTACTTTGAATGAGCCAATGAGGTTAAAAAAGAAAAGCAACCTTGTTTGTAGGACAATAAACAATCAATATAATATTTACGATTTTAATCAAATTCCTGCAAACAATTTCAATTAAAATTTTCACGATATCAACGAGGCACAAATAAGTAATTTCATACTAATTATCTTTTAATTAAGTTCAGTTCAAAACCAATGTAAAAAATGGGTTATTCTCAACTTATACAATAACACTTATTTATCAATTCGACATAGCTTAATAGATAATACACCTATTGAAGTTGAAGGTTTGATTGTCTACTCCGACATTTATTGAACTAAAAAATTTATATTTTTATTAAGATGGCAATAATTAACAGTAAATTTAGAAATTAAATTCTAGCAAGGGTATAAATTATTATAATTATGGCTGTACATGGGTTGGGTTGGGTTGGCTTGAAGGGTTTTTTGGGACCAACTCGAAAATTTGGGTTGGTCGGGTTGGCTACCCGAATGACCCGATCAAGGGTTGCAACCCAACCCAACCCAACCCTATATTTTCGGGTTGGGTTGGGTTGGGTCGCCGGGTTGAGTTTTTTATTTTTTTAAATAATTTTCTTAATTATTTAAAATACTTTTTGCTTGAATTAATAACTAAAATCACATAAAATTCAAATATCAAACTTCAAAGTTCATAACATCTTAATCTTCGTTACAATCCTAGATGAAAAGCATTAAAAGTTCACAAATAATTCATTTATAAGTATATATATTAAAAAAAAAACATAAATTTTGGGTTGGGTTGAGTTGGGTCGGGTCAACTCGAGCCTAAAAAGGCCAACCCGAGAACCAACCTGAAAATTCGGTTCTCCAAAACTTTAACCCAACCCAAATCGAAAAAAAATCTAACCCAACTCAACCCTTACGGTTTGGGTTGGGTAGTCCAGGTTGCTCGGGTTACCGGGTTGTTTGTACACCCCTAATTATAATAAATAATAACAAAAAAATTGATTGTAAAATTATCCATAAGAATCACAAAAGTCATACGTAAAAAATTATAATGTTCAAATTAAAATTAAATGGTCTAAGTCCATTTTTTGAACAACTCAAGAGCATAGTACAATTAGTTAAGGTATATGTCTTCAACTAAAAGGTTAGAAGTTTAAATTTCCACTCCACATGTTGAATTAAAAAAATTCATATAAGCTTTCTTAAGAGTTTAAAGGAAAATATTTGAATGCTCATAAGATGTACCATCAATGGCCAATTCGTTAATGAAGATATTATATATTTAACTTCCAAATTCATATTGCAGTAAATAAGATAGAATGTTGAAGTGTTTCTACGAGCTAAGCTCATGCATCTCAAATTTAAAAAGTCGAGCTTATATTTGTTATACATGACTTTATGTCTTCCACTACTACCATTGACAATATAAATTCAAGTTGCACAAAACTAAATTTATAAAGAAAAAACCCTCATTTTATACAAATTATAAAAATACAAACCAAACACAAATTTAGTCAACCTAAATAAGTTCAACTAGTAAATGCATATATCCTTGACCAAGAGGTTAGATGTTCGAATTCCCTCATCTCATCTATTGTTGAACTCTCAAAAAAAAAAAAACATAAAATTGAGTTTCTTTTTTTGTTGCACAATCTAACTATGGTTTGGGTACCAACTTGAGCTTAGCTCAATAAGTTTAGGCATATACCCCGACCAAGAGGTCAGAGATTCAACAACAGTTAGATCACGACATTCAATCCAGCATGTGATTTCAGTTTCATCTCGAACTATTTAAGAAATTTAAAAATTTTAGGTCAAAATACACATTTGGTCTTTGGAATTTGAACTTAATTTCTATTTGGTCATTAAGTTTTCAAAATTAATACTTTTGGTCATTTAGATTTAAATTTAGTTACAATTTGGTCTTTGAGGTTTCAAAAGTAACATCTTTGGATCCCAACATTTGAATTTGATTGTTATGATATTGTCCACTTTCAGCATAAGCCTTCATGACTTTGCTTTTGGTTTCATCCAAAAGGTCCTATACTGATGGAGATAAATTGTCCTTACTTATATTCTATAGATCTCTCCCTTTCCTAGCCAATGTGAAACTTTGTTTGCTCTCCTAACAGATCTAACATGTTACTTTTAAAAGCTCTAGGACTAAATATAAACTAATTAAATTCAAATCTCAAAAATAAAAAATGTTAGTTTTGAAAACTTAGGAACAAAATTTTATTGACCAAAAACTATTTTACCTTAAAAAAATTTAATATCACCAAACTTAGGAATTGTCGCCACGTGTTGACTTGCCAACCCATTGATTAGTACTTGATCTACTCTTGTCCGTTGGATTGAGGGGTTCATGAAGCTTGTGTACATACAATGCATTTAATGTTCCTGACTAAATTATTCAAAATACTTTTAGAACTATGAGCTTAATTTCAATCGTTGATGTGAAAATCTGAGTAAAGAATACACACCTAACTTGCACGTATTTCAATAGTAAAATTTATTTAGTAAGAAAAAATATAATCTGCATGAGAAAGAATTGCACACCAGTGTGGTACTTACCACACACTCTGATGCTTAAGTAAGAGAGGAAGAAAAGTATAACAAACTAGGTTTTAGAGAATGAGGTACCTCTAATGGAGTTATAATCGACTATTTTATATGAGGATTGACCTAGGCTTTTCCCTCTTTTCTTTGGATTAGACCGAGAACTGGTTGAACTGGGTCTTTCCTTGGTCTCCTTGGGGGGATTGACATGGGCTTTTCCCTCTTTTCTTTGGATTAGACCGAGAATTGGTTGAATCGGGTCCTTCCTTGGTCTCCTTGAGCTCCTTGGGCCATGAGCGTGCCAAAAAGCACGCGTACGAGGCAAATTTCTCATCTCGGCCTAGGCTGAGGTTTTTTGCCTTTGGGTTATCCCTCTCTAGGCCTAATTAGACCCTGGGTTAGGTTTAACCTCAGTTTTGGCCCTGGATTTCCTCTACCCTTTTCGGTTTGTTTATATGGTTTGATTTTACCCATAACATCATTTAAGGTCCTATCCTTTAAAATGTTTCATTTCTATCCTTTAACCTTTAAAATTGATTCAAAGATGCTCTTGAACAATTTTATTGTTAAATGATGAAAATGATTGATGTGGCTGCTACACGACATTTAAAAAATGAACAGTAACATGACAAGTATTAATAATTATTTGATCAAATAAATTAAATTTGAAGACAAAAGTTGGCAAATTCTAAATTATAAAACCACATGTCTTCATTATGACCATTTGATCAAATAATTAAATTTTGTATGGTCATATGGTATTTAGGTCAAGCTTAAACAAAATTCAAAGGGGCAAACCTAAAGCCAACAAAATTCAAGTCCAAATGGTTAAGTTCAAAGCTAACAAAGTCAAATTCAAATGGCTGGGCCAAAATGCCATTAAAAACCCAAACCCACATACCCATTAAAAACTCTATAAATAGAAGAGTTATCATTCATTTGAAGGGTTTAAAAATCAAAAAACTCATAAAAAATTCATTAACAAAGAAGATTAGAGAACTCGCTTAAACTCTTGAACATTGGACACTCTTTGAAGATTCAAGACATTGTTTTAGAAAATTTAAAACAAAGAATTCAGAGAAAATTGCAAAAAGATTGAAGATTCTTCCAAGATTGTAAGAAAATTCACACTTATGGTATATTTGAAAAAATAAAAAATTGGGAAATTGTTTTTAAATACATATTAAATTTATGCCTATGAAATTTTTAGTTTTTAATTTAGTGTTTATTATTTAAATGTTCCGTACTAAAAAAATAGCTTTTTACTATTATAAATATGGCACATGTAAATGCCCATTCCACATGCTATCCCTGCCAAGTGGCATTTTCTCCATAGCCAAAGTGTCTTCCATGTGTCCAACAAAGGCCATAGATTGGTGTCCAAATGTACCACATCATGCTCTCCCAATTGCCTATAAATAGTGGTTATTGGTGGATAAAGAGTGATATACATTTGGAAAAGAAACATCTCCAATCTTCTTTTTTCTCTCCCACTTTCTCTAATTTCATATGTTTTTAATTTGCCATAAATCTCCACTTTCTTTTGTTTATATTATATATATATATACTCCCTTTATATTACAACACTTGTATTATTATTATTATTATTATTATTGTTATTATTATATTATTTGGTAAAGTTTTGGTGCCCGGTTTCGCCTCTCAATTTTACAACATTTACATTATATTTGAACAATTTTCAATTATAGTTTTTTCTTCAATGGATAAATTGTTACGAACGTTTAAACGTACTTATATGATACTAATGAGTTAAACTAAAACGTGCGTGTTATATATATATATATATATATATATATATATATTATTGAGTGGGTAAAAATGTGAAGGAACTAAGCCACTTAGGAGAGAAAAAGTAAGAATTTTTTATAATTTTTAAAAAAACTTTAGAAGAGTAATTAGAAAATTTTACTATCGCCACATTACTCACGAGTTTTGAAGTTCTTTAGACCTCGATTGATAATCATTTAAGTCCCGTTTGATAAATATTTGGTTTTTAGTTTTTGGTTTTTGATTTTTGGTTTTTGAAAATTAAGCTTATAAATACTACTTTCACATATGATTTTCCATGCTTTGTTATCTACCTTTTACCTATGTTTTCAAAAACAAAACTAAAAAAAATAGTTTTTGAAAACTTGTTTTTTATTTGGAATTTGGTTAAAAATTCATATATTTTCTTAAGAAAGATAAAACTCATTATTGTAGAGAAATTGAGAGAAAACAACTTAATTTTCAAAAACCAAAAACCAAATGGTTATCAAACGTAGGGATGTCCATTTAACCCGCGGGGCCGGGGCCCCGCAGGGACCCACCCTGAACGGGGCGGGGAATCCCCGATTACACGGGGAATGGGGGAGGGAGCGGGGAGGTTTTTTTCCCCGTTGGCTAAACGGGGACGGGGACGGGGAATATATTCCCCGCCCCGTCCCTCCCCGTTTAATAATATATATATATATATATATATATATATATATATATATATATATATATATATATTACCTATAAATAGAATTAAAAAAAAAAAAAAAAACTATAGTAGGAATTAGTTTAAGACTATTTCGTTATAAAAAAAAATTAAAGTCTATGTTGTAATATTGAAATTTGAATTTTAGAAATTAAGTTGTTTCGACATTATAGTATTTTTACTTATGGTATATTATTGTTTTTATTAGGACATTTTATAACATTTACTTTAAATAGAATTATATTGAAAGTTATTCATTTAGAAATAATTTTTATTATGGCTGAGAATAATTTTAAAAAATAAAAAAGATTAAAATAAAAAAAAAACGAGGAAAAATTCCCCGCGGGGAACCCGATCCCCGTTGGGAATCCCTGCCCCAATCCCCGCGAAATTAAACGGGGAATTTCGCGAGGACGGGGAATGAAATGGGGGGCGGGGACGGGGACGGGGAATCCATTCCCCGGCCCCGCCCCGCCCCGTGGACATCTCTAATCAAACAAGACCTTAGTTTTTTTGTTTTTGAAAATTAAGCTTATAAACACTATTACCACTTATGGATTTATTTGTTTTGTTATCTACTATTTTACATTAATCTTTTCAAAATTCAAGCCCAAGTTTTGAAAACTAAAAAAAAAAAAAAAAATAGTTTTTTTAAATTTTGTTTTTGTTTTTTGAATTTTTGCTTTAAAATTCAAATGTTTTCTTAAAAAGATAAAAATCATTGTAGATAAATTGTGAGAAAATAAGCATAATTTTTAAAATCTAAAAACTAAAAATTAAAACCCCGTTTGATAACTATTTGATTTTTAAAAATTGTGCTTGTTTTCTCAAAATTTCTTTCATATTCTCTACAATAGTTTCAATCTTTCTTAAAGAGGTATTTGAGTTTATAGCCAAATTTCAAAAACTTGGGCTGATCATCGATCGATCGGTGTTGGTTTTGAGCTCAGATCGATGTCGATCACCGACATGTATCGATTTCTATCAGTTAGTTATGAAGAGATTGGTGACGCCGGCCGACCGACCACATTGACGATTGGTCGATTTTGGCAAAAACCAACGAGTAACGAGAACTCGAGCGAACTATAAAAAAAAGACATGAAAGAAAGAGAAAGACGAAATATTTATAATGAGATTAATGGGATGTGCGCGCAATTCTGGTGGGGATCTACTTCAACAAGGAAAAATACTCATTGAATGAGTTGGAAGAAGATGAGTTTTAGTAAAGACTCTAAAGGCCTAACCTTTATAGAGCTCTCTTGGTTTAACCAAGCAATGCTTGCCAAACAGAGCTGACAAATAATTCAGAATTTGGATAGTCTTCTTGTGAAAACGCTTGAGGGAAGGTATTTTATGAATGAAGATTTTCTCAATGCTTCCTTGGGCTACAATCCCTTCCTTAACTTGAAGGAGCATTTTATGGGGCAATAACTTATTCAAGAAAGGTTTCAGATGGAAAGTAGGTGATAGGAGTTATATTAATATTGATGAAGGCCCTTGACTAGATAGACTTGGGAGCAACAAACCTCTAGTTCTTAAAGATTCCTTCAGGGGTAGTTGAGTCAAAAGAATCATAGATGATAATGGCTAGTGGAAAGTGAACGATATAAGAGAAAACTTTACCCTCGCCGACGCTGAATTGAAGTTATTCTCAACACTCTAGATCAAAAGATGAGATCATTTAGAGTTCAGACTCAAAAAACATCTTCTTAGTCAAAAGCGTATATCATCCTAGCCTCTAATCTTTATAGGGTAGAGTAGTTTCACCCTCGTATTCTACTCAACAAAAGAAAAAGGTGACTTAGCTTTTGGAAGGTTAATTCAATTCCAAAAGCAAAATTTTGTGTATGGAAAATAATCCAAGATATCATTCCCACTTGCAACATCCTCAAAAAAGGAATTGATACTAATATGCTCGGTCTGTTTTGCAAGAAGAAGAATGAATCCACTTCACACATTATGTGGGGCTGTAACTCCATTAAAGATATTTGGTTAGAGTATTTTCCTTACCTATTGGGATTGGCTAGTAGATAATCTGAAAGACTCAGAATGAAGGAAAGCTATAATTATACTTTGGAGCCTATGAAATCACAAGAATTGAGTAAACAACAGTGGAGCCTATCAGAACAAGTAACTCATAATCAGGAGATCGAAAGTCATGTATTTGAATATGATTTTGAAGAAGATTGAGGCCCTTTTATCTCAAGGTCGGAGAACCAAATTGAGAGTAAGTATTTATAAGCTTATTTTTTAATTTTTAAAATCAACGACAAAATGTTTTTCAAATAGGGCATTAAGTTCTTGAAGTTTGAACTTTAAGTCTATTTGATTTTTTTTAAATTAAAAAATCAATTACATTTCTAAACTTTTTATTTTAAAAGGATTCTAAACTTTTAATTTAGTCCTAGTCATTGAAGCTATTTAATCCAATGCTTATGTGACATGCTTAATAATATATTTAATTATCTACTACATCATACTAAATCAGTCAAAATTAATCTAATAGAAATGTCACATCAACCAATCATAAATATAACTTAACAAATTGAGGTATTATATATAACCTTTACCAAAAAATAAAAAATTCTAATTAACTTTTATCTCGTATATTTGAACTAAAAAAAAAAAGCTACATGAAATTCTCCGTAGTGATATTCAATTTGATGATAAAAGCGAATCTTAAAGTAGAAAATTGATGAGATATTTTAAAACATAATCATTAAATCAAGTTGATGGCATAGCCGCATATGACTTTTTTTTTTTTTTTTTTTTTTTTTTTGAGATATGTGGCTAAGCCTAAGAGTGCATATTTTAATATATAAAAATAATACTCTACTACTCTAGGGATTAAAATATTATAAAACCTACACTTTAATCCTTTACTAATATATTATTCCTTCTCAAGTTGTCAAGTTAATATTCACTTTTTTCTTTTTATTTCTTTTTTCTTAAATATTTATCTTCCTTAGTTTTTCTTCCTCTCTCTACATTCTAATTCTACCTTTTTTTTTTCTTCCTTTTTTTAATACCCGAATTGTAAGTTGTAACTCATTTATTTTCTGTAGATTCTTTTTTTCCCAATTATTTGATAGGATTCTCGCCTTTTATTTTTAAGTTTTACTTTTTCTTATTCCAATTTACTTATTCTTTCTGCTTTTTATTTAAATTTTATTTCTATTCTTAAACTTATTCCTTTTTACGTTTTAAAAGAAAAAGAAAATCTTTAACTTTTTTTTTTTAATTTGACAGTCTTTTTTTTTTCTTTTAAGGATTCCATGTTATTGAATAATAATTAAATTAAAACATTAAAATTTGAGTTTCATGTAAAAGTTGAATCTACAAAGTAAATTATGGCTAAATATATTATTTAATTACAAATATATTATATATGTATATCTTTTTCAATTTTGTCTCCCATGTCTTAAAATTTTCAATGTAATTCTTATTTGTATTAATTTTTTTTTTCCAATCCTCTCTTATCACCAAACGCAAAAGGAAGAATATTGTGTAAAAAGAGTGTCTTTTATGAAGTTGAAACAAAATTCTTCATTTTAGGTCATGTGAACTATTATGGTGTTTTCAATTTTATGTGTAAATGTATATGATTCATCGAACTAAAAATATAAAGTTATTTACAGCTCAAAGAACAAAATGTATTTGAACGTTACATCATTATTCTGTCAATCAACTCAAATGCTTTGCGACAGTAAAAACTTTATTATAAAGAAAAACATTACATAAAGAGCGAGAGTAAATAATAACTAGAAATTGAAAATCTACATGCCTACTTTCCTAAAAGGTCATAAGTTCAAATTCTTTCATCCCACATATGGTGTAATATTTTAAGAAAAATTATAAAAAAGAAAAATGATACGAATATTGAACCCTAAATGATAAATATTTAGCTTATAATTTAAAACTAAAATGAACTAAAGTAGTCTAGTCTAATTTTTAAAAATAGAAGGTTCAATTACAAGTTTAGTCCCTAAACTTTGAGATTTATATCTATTTGGTCCCTAAACTTTCAAAAGTGTTTAATAGGTCCTTAAACTTTCAATTTTATGTCTAATAGGTCATTGAACTTTCAATTTTGTATCTATTAAACTCGTGAATTTTAAAAAATTCAAAAGTCCATGGACTAAATTTGTAACTTTGAAAGTTCAGGAACTAAACAGATACAAACCTCAAAGTTCAGGGATAAATGTGTAATTTAACCAAAATAGAAAGTTAATGAGGCATATGATTCTATTCAATTTATTATCTAAGAAGCAAAGCCAATGAGGTGGGTTTAGTAAAGCTTACATAAAGTTATAAGTTCACACATACCAACCAACTCAAAACCCCATTAATAGGATCCTTATTTTTTTGCAACAAAAGTAAAGTGACCTACCAACTGTTTGGAGTAATTATTTTCTTTTCAAAGGGGCAGTTTCAAGATATTTTAATTTTTAATTATTTTAAACTCAAAGTACAACTCAAGAATTTCTACTTTTATTTGTAATATTGCTATAAAAATGGTGAATTAATAATGGTAAATACCACTCATTAGTTTTTATTAAATTCTACTCAATATCATATTTTGTTTAAATATTTGAAAATGTATTGTGAATAATATGGGTAAAACGATCAATGAATCAATTTTTTTTTTTTGAAGAAATCAATGAATCAGATTGCTAGTACATATTCCATGATTTGGTATCTTGTAACTTCATGATTACGTAAAAAGGAGTTTATTTAATTATTAACACTCGCATAGTTTATAACAAATTAACAAGATGCTGTTTTTTTTTTTTTTTTTTTTTGAGTTCAATTATCAAGATGCTGTTTTATTTAATATAAACATTAAATAATTAGCATACAATCATTAATACAAAACCTACCCAATAAATAATTATAAGGTATTTTCAACCTAAACATAATTGTAGAGGTTAGGTATTTAAACTTTTCTTTTTAAATTAACTTTTTCACTCCTCATCTATAATTGTAATAATACATTTATAAGACTATTAGAATAGATATTCTTTATGAACTTATAGTTATTGGAAATGAGAGTTTTTTTCTATAAATAAAAATATTACATATCAAATAACTACTAAAATATTTGACCACTTTTTCATCCCGACAAGTTTGGTCTTATGCACATCTCAACGAGATAACTATCTTACCATGTAATACTTGTCAAGTTAAGTGAAAGACTCTTCTTCCCTTATCAACCATTAAAGTTTGATTCCTTATTCCGCTCTAGTTGAATGAAAAAAAACTTAAAACTATATAGTTGACTACATAAACTATCAAATCAAACAAAATTGGTAAAATATCAAATCCAATGGGTACAATTGGAGAGATCAATTTGCAAATCTCTAGACTTGGAGGGCCTCAATTACAATAACCTTTTAACTTTAGGACTTGATTGTCATTAAGATTAACTATAAGTTTTCGAAATTACTAGAAAGGCCATATCAGAATCGTCCAAACCGACAATCTTGACTTTGGGAAAAAAAACAAAAAATTCGATCGAGCCTTCCAGAATCAGCGAACTCCAGTACCGTAGCTCTACTCTGTATTCTCCAGAAATTTGACTGCAGTTTTTGCAGTCGATCACAAAAACAGGATCGATTCAATTACGTTTCTTAGAAGATCTTTGCGAAATGATTTTTCTGTTTTGAAACTTTTGATTCTGAAAATTTTGACGTCAATTTGGTACATTCGAGTTCTTCCCTTTTGCATACCTTGCGAACGAGAAAATTCCAGATGAAATCGACAATCTCATGGCGGAATTCAGTACGCCGTTTCGGTTTCTGGATTTTTCTGTTTCTTTGCCGTCGCCGTTTGAGGGACCGATTCCGGCCGCCATGGATGGATCCACAGCTTCAATTTCTTCGTCTGCTTCGTGGTTGATGCTCAAAATGTCTGCAACAGAGAGATTGCGGTCTAGACATGGAGAGGATTGATGATCCTCTGAAACTGACCTAATCGAACGGACGGATTCTTCTCTTCTCTCTGTTCTGTCGTCTCCTTGATCGAAACTCGGCGGATTCGGATTCGGATTCGGATTCGGATTCGGACTCGGACTTCCTTGATCTTGATTAGTTGAATTGCTTACGATTTCGACTACGACGGCCTCCTGGCTTACGTTTGCCGATAAATCTTGAACGACGACCACGGCGGCGTCGCTTCTGTGGCGGTAACCTAGCGCCGTGACGCCCGTCACAGACGGCGGCGGAGTCTCCGGTGGCGGAGGATTCGTGGAAGCGATATTGCAGCGGCAGAGAGGACAACTCGAATTGGACTTCAGCCAAGTATCAATACACGCGAGATGAAAAGCGTGACTACATTTAGGCAACAATCGCAAACTCTCGTTTTCTTGAAATTCACTCAAACAAACAGAGCAATCGCTTCCTTCGATCAATCCTTCGCTCTTCTTGAACTTGTAAACCGAGATCGATTTAATCAGGGCCTCATCCAATCCAGGTCCCGCACCGGACTGCCGCGTTTCGTTAATCGCTCGATCCGTCTCGAAATTCTCCCCCGGTCCGCCGCTGCCGCCCCTGTCGACTCTCCGCCGGCAATATTTCGAGACGATCGCGTAGTAAGTGACGAGAACAAACGCGCTCGCCAAGATCCCGATCACCGCGACTATAAGAGGCGAGAAGAACGTACCGGAATCGTCGCTGTCTTCGAGGCCGAAGAGCGGCGGCGGGGGCGGGAACATGAAGGCGCACCACTGCGGACAGAAGGCGGTGCAAATTTGTTGAGAACAGTCCTTGAAGTTGAACAGATTGAACGGCGGAGAGGGATCGGGGATGCCGACGGAGTCCATGTTAAGCGGAATCTGCAGGAGGAAGAAGATCTTTCGAGGTCCGGAGAAGCTGCTCGAGGTTCAGTAGGACGGCGGCGGGCCGGAAAATGGGGCGGCGATGGAGGAAAATTTATTGAGGGTTTATATTTCAAGAGGGAAAAAAAATAAATAAAAGCAACGGCTGAGGTTGGGGAAACAGACAAGTCTCTTGCCTTATCTTCTAACTTTTTCTTTCTTTTTCTCCCGTGGTTCTTTTTTCTTTTTCTTTTTCTTTTTTACATTCTCTTATATATATTTTTTCTTTTGAAATTTTATAATGAGTAATGAGCAGAAGTTCTATACTTCTATTTTAACTTTTTGATTTTTTTTTTAATATTTGTTTTAGGTTTGAATCCATTTTGCTCCTTTTTACTTTCACTATTATTCTATTGTGATATCTTAGGTCCCATTTGATAATCAATTAGTTTTTAGTTTTTGATTTTTGAAAATTATGCTTGTTTTTAAACAATTTCTCTACCATGGTTTTCGTCTTCTCTATAATGGATTCCATATTTTTTAAGAAAACATTTGATTTTCTAGCCAAATTCCAAAAATAAAAACAAGTTTTTGAAAACTACTTTTTTTAGTTTTCAAAACTTGGCTTGATTTTTGAAAACATATGTAAAAAGTAGATAACAAAACATGAAAACTCATAGGTGGAAGTAGTATTTATAGGCTTAATTTTCAAAAACTAAAAATTAAAAATCAAATGGTTATCAAACGGGACCTTAATTTTTAGGCTAAATTATAAAAAAAAAATATCCCTAAACTTTGGCATTTGTTTAAAAAATATCTATATTTTTTTAAAAGTTGCAATATTACCTCAACCTTTCATAAACATTTTAAAACTATTCTTGAAGTAGAAATTGTTTCATGGAAAATTGACGTAGTAGTGGCCTAGAACGACATGACGGTGACTAGGATTTTTCTTTGTTTAAGTATGAAAGAACGAGATTTAATTTTCGTCTCACATTCTAACGATTTTTCTACACTGAGAATATTTTAAAAATGTTTGTGAAAGGTCGAAGTTAATATTGCAACTTTTGAAAGAATATGACTATTTTTGAAACAAATGACAAAGTTCAAGAATAATTTTTTTATATATAATTTAGCCTAATTTTTATTTTAAGTTTTAAATGTTCTTTTCGGTCATTAAATTTCAAAAAAAAGTAATCTTATTTGGTTTTTACTTTTTGAACCATTCTAGTACTTTCATTTCTTTGTCAACTTTAGTTGTTATACTTTTAAAAGTGTGGATTTTTTTTATTAATATTGTAGTTTTTAAAACTTATTATAAAAATATTGTAGTTTTCAAACTATTTATATTAATATTGTAGTTTTAATTCGTTGGCAGATGATCATCTCTTGAAGAGACGACCATGTACACGAGTTTAAGATGGTCGTCTCTTCAAGAGACAACCATGCCTCGCATTTTTTTTTAAGAGACGACCATCTTTTGCATATTTGCAACGTTGAGCGGACTCAGACATGAAGACACATTTGAGATTTTTAAAAAAAAAAAATAATAAGTGGATGGTCGTCTCTTCAGAGACGACCATCACCAAACTTTTAATAATTATATCAATTGGCATATTGGTCAGTTGATCACTCTAAAAAGTAAGGGGCTTAGGTTTGAGCATTGTGGAGGGAAATTTGCACAGATGACTCACTTTCACGCGTATCGATGCCATTTGACCCGTGTTTTGAAATTAATGACATATGACCCTTTCCGTACTTTGCATCATGTCCAAATTACCGTGAGAGCATCGTTGCTCTAGCTTTTCTCGCTCTCGCTTTAGATCGTTCTCGCTCTCGCTCTAGCTTGTTTTCTCTCTTGCTCTAGATTGTTCTCGCTCTAGCTCGTTCTCACTCTCGCTCTAGCTCTTTCTCGCTCTCACTCTAGCTTGTTTTCTCTCTTGCTCTAGATTGTTCTCGCTCTAGCTCGTTCTCGCTCTAGATTGTTCTCGCTCTAGCTCGTTCTCGCTCTCGCTCTCGCTCTAGCTTGTTTTCTCTCTTGCTCTAGATTGTTCTCACTCTCGCTCTAGTTTGTTCTCGCTCTCGCTCTAGCTTGTTTCATCTCTTGCTCTAGCTTGTTCTCGCTCTCGCTCTAGCTCATTTTCTCTCTTACTCTAGCTTGTTCTCACTCTCGCTCTCGCTCTAGCTCTGCTGCTCTAGCTCTTATCTGACGTAATTTTTTCTTGTCTTTTTTTTTTCTCCAGATTTTCAACCACTCATTTGAGCGAGAGCGAGAGCGAGAGCGTTTCCTCCTACGAGAGCGTAAACAAGCAAGACCACCTCATACTACCCTCATGTGTAATTTTGCGCACTATGTCACGTCAGAATGAGTCATATTTCATTATTTTCAGAATGCAGGTCATCAGTCATTAAAGATTGGAAAACGGGTCATCCGTACAAAAAACCCCCATTGTGGAACGCCTCCTTTTTTAGTTTTTTCTTTTATTTCACTACAAGATTTTTCACTTTTCCCGACGCAACAAAGCGTCGGGAAAAGTCAAAATTGCGTCGGGAAAAGTCTTGGTCGACGAAAAAATTTCGTCGGCATAGAGCCGTCGGGAAAGCTTTTCCCGACGAAAATGGTGTTGCGTCGGCAAAAATTAAGTTCTCCCGACGCAATGCATTGCGTCGGGAAAAAATTTATCCCGACGACTAGTGTATGCATCGGGAGAAGTTTACTTTTGCCGACGCAATGTGCGTCGGCAAAACTCTAAATCATATATTTTTTTTCTCTTATTTATTTATTAACTACTTGATAGTTCATTTTAGTATCATGTTAAAACAAAAAATAATATCATAAAAAATAATAGTATTGATATGCAATAATGTGATTACAAAATATTCAATATCTACTTGTACTAGAGTTCGAAAGAAGAAAAAAATACATCATAAATAAAACAATTAATCTTGAAGGCTTCAATCTTCATCTTCGTCTTCGTCTTCGTCTTTATTTTTAGAAAATAGGTCTTCAAAATTACACAACTACAAATCTGAAAAAAAAAATAATGTGAAAAATTTTAAATATAAAACAAAAAATAAAATAAGGTGCATATAGTGAAACTAAAACACAAAAGAGTCTAAGTATCATTTTGACTCTCAAAGAAATTTAGAAAGTGCTTAAAGTAAAACTTAAGCACACAACCAACCCCTCGATGCTACAAAAGTGTCTTAAAAGTGCTTAAGCATACTTTGAGGCAAAAAAAACTCAAAACGACCTAAAAGTATCTATTTCGCCCGTTAGAACCTATAAAGTGGTCAAAAAAGTGACTAAAAAGAGTTTAAGTGTCATTTTGATTCTTAAAGAAACTTAGAAAATGTTGTAACCACACAACTAACTCTCTGATGTTACAAAAGTGTCTTAAAGATGATTAAGCATACTTTGAGGCGAAAAGCTAACTCAAAACAACCTAAAAGTGTCTACTCCGCCCTTCGATACCTACAAATTGGCCAAAAAGTGCTTAAAAATAGTATAAGTCTCATTTTAACTCTCAAAGAAACCTAAAAATTAAAGTGAACCTAAAGCACACAACCCACCCCAATATGCTACAAAATGTCTTAAAGGTGCCTAAGTGTATTTCGAGGTAAAAAAATAACTCAAAATGACCTAAAGAGTCTACTATGCTCCTTAAAACCTACAAAGTTATCAAAAAGTGTATGAAAAGAGTCTAAGTATCATTTTGACTCTTAAAGAAAGCTAGAAAAATGTCTAAAGTGAACTTAAAGCACACAACCCACCCTCCAATACTATAAAAGTGTCTTAAATGTGCCTAAGCATATTTTAAAAACCAACAAACATTCCTAACTCATTGAAGCTCTTACTTCAAATATCACAAACTCACTCAAACAATTTTCTTACACATCTCACTAACTCACCCAAACTAAACCTAAGCATATTTTAAAAACCAACAAACATTCCTAACTCATTGAAGCTCTTACTTCAAATATCACAAACTCACTCAAACAACTTTCTTACACATCTCACTAACTCACCCAAACTAAACCTAAAAAAATGTATAACTTATCTATTCTTACTTAAAATCACTAAAAAGTGTCTAATGTACAAATTTTAGATGATTAACTCACTCCAAAATCTTCCAAAAGTGTCTAATGTACAAATTTCATTCTAACCATCCAAGGATATATTAAAGAAATGTGTCTTTGAGTATAGCATTTTGTGCACCAACCTAGTTCCAAGTACATACATATACAAGGCACTTAGGAATTTTAAGAGAATAAAATCACAATAAAATCTTCACTAAGCTCAAAATAAGCACTCTAACTCAATATATAACCTTAAAGTAAACTAAAAATTAACACTTACATTTTAATGTTCAATAGGCTCAATAGGATAAAAATCACAAAATAGGCTACAAATCAAATTATACAATAAGATTAGAATCAAACTTTAATCACACACAAGATGCTCAAAATCAAATAAACACACACTTGGACTCAATGTCACAATTTAATCACACAAATATAGGCTCAAAACCACATGTCTAATCCCACAATAAGCTTCAAATCAAACTTTAATCACATAAAGAGCCTATAAATCACAATTTAATCAAATAATTATGCTACAAATCACATTTCGAACACACAATAAATTCAAAATCACGATTTAATCATACTTTAATCCAACAATAAGCTCCAAACTAAACACCAATCACATAAATAGCATCCAAACCACACAAGTATTCTCCAAACTACACTTTGATTACATAATACATTCAAAGTAAAATTTTTAACTTCAAAAGGCTTAATAACTAAGTTTAAATCTTAAATAAACTAAAAAAAAACATAATGTAAAAATTCTATATACCTCCAAAGTAGCAAACTCCATAAATTTTCTCCCTCAAAATGCCCAAAATCGGACTTCCTCCTCATACCGTCAAAACCTACAAGAAAAACACCGAAAATAGAAGATAGAGGGCATGGGTGAAGGAAAATGGAAGATAATGGAGAAGAACACTTTGATTACATAATACATTCAAAGTAAAAATTTTAACTTCAAAAGGCTTAATAACTAAGTTTAAATCTTAAATAAACTAAAAAAAACATAATGTAAAAATTCTATATACCTCCAAAGTAGCAAACTCCATAAATTTTCTCCCTCAAAATGCCCAAAATCGGACTTCCGCCTCATGCCGTCAAAACCTACAAGAAAAATACCGAAAATAGAAGATAGAGGGCATGGGTGAAGGAAAATGGAAGAAAATGGAGAAGAATAAGAAGAAATGAGGTGAGTGTATATGGAGTTTTAGATGTAGACGGCGGAGAGAAAAGGAAGAAGAAAAAGAGGGAAAAAGAAAAGAAAAGGAAGATGAGAAGAAGAAGAAGAAAGGGCTAGGGTTTTATTTTTTCGCGGATTTTTCCCGACGCAAAAAAGCGTCGGCATAGGTCAAAAAAAGCGTCGGGAAAAGTGAAACGCTCGTTTCACTTAATTAACTTCTCCCGATGCTACAAAAGCGTCGGCATAGCCTTTTAATACGTCGGCTTATCTTTTCGCGCTATATGACGAGCTATGACGCTCAAATAAATCTCCCGACGCAACACTTTTCGTCGGGAAAAACATACTTTTCCCGACGAAAATGGCAAGCGTCGGGAAAAGTGTGTAAATTTTCCGACGCTTGCCATTTTCGTCGGGAAAAGTATGTTTTTCCCGACGAAAAGTGTTGCGTCGGGAAAAAGTTCGTCGGCAAATCTAAAAATTCTTGTAGTGTTTGTTTTATGTAAATCAAATAAGATATCTTCCGTTTTTTTAATATTTGAAGTAAATTGAATATTCTATTGTAATTTATTTTTTTTCTAAGAAATTTAAATTTATTTAAGTATTAATTATTTAAATATTATATTGCAGTCGACTTTGGGAGTAGAACAACTTCGTTTATGTCATTTTGAGTTGATTTTTATTTAAATCACATAAGATATCTTCCGTTTTTTTAATATTTGAATAAATTGAATATTCTATTGTAATTTATTCTTTTTTTCTAAGAAATTGAAATTTTTTTAAGTATTAATTATTTAAATATTATAGTGCAATTGGCTTTGGGAGAAGAACAACTTCGTTTACGTCATTTTGAGTTGATTTTAAATAAAATGATCATGTTATTCAAAATTATCATGTAATTCTTTATAAATAAATAAATAAAATACATAAATACTAGAGAATGAAAATCACTCATATTAGAAAATAAAATACTTAAATAATTAATACTTAAATGAATTTTAATTTCTTAGAAAAAAAGAATAAATTACAATAGAATATTTAATTTACTTCAAATATTAAAAAAAGGGAAGATATCTTATTTGATTTAAATAAAACAAATAAAAGAAAGAAAAAAAAAGGAGAACAAAAGAAAAAAAAACGGAAGGAAAAAAGGTAAGAGAGAAAGCGGAGGAAAAAAAGAAATAAAAAGTTAAAAACTGCGTTTCACAATACTCGAACCTAGGCCCCTTATGTTTTAAAGTGATCAATTGACAAATATGCCAACTAATATAATTGTTAAAAGTTTGGTGATGGTCCACCTTAAAAAAAAAAAAAAAAACCTCAACTCAAACGCGTCTTCATGTTTGAGTCCGCGCAACGTGGCAAAAATACAAAAGATGGTAGTCTCTTGAAGAGACGACCATCTAGCTGTTTTTTTAAAAAAAATGCGAGGCATGGTCATCTCTTGAAAAGACAACCATCTCTTGAAGAGACGACCATCTCAAATGCGTGTACATGGTCGTCTCTTACCATCTGCCAACGAATTAAAACTACAATATTGATATAAATAGTTTGAAAACTACAATATTTTTATAATAAGTTTTAAAAACTACAATATTAATGAAAAAAAATCCTTAAAAGTGGTCCCTAACTAAATAAATTTGTCCCATTTTAATTTTCAAAATTTTGAATATTTTATTTTGATAAACTAACATTTACTCATTTTGGTTACTGTACTTTTCTTTCTTTCTTTCTTTTTTTAATTTTAGTTCTTTTAATTTTGGTGGTTAGTTGTTGTATTTTTAAAAGTGGATTCTAACTAATTTTTTTTCCAAATTTCAAAAAAAAAAAAATAATAATAAAATAAAAATATATATATATATATATTTTGATCAACTAGTTTTTGTTCTTTTTGGTTCGTGCATTTTTTTTGGTACTTTTAAAAGTGGTCCTACCTAAATTTGTTTTATTTCAATTTTCAAAATTTTGAATATTTTATTTTGATCCACGTTAATTTTGTCAAGGGAAAGTTTTTTAGTAACCAATGAAAAGATTTGGAACAAGTTGAACTATTAAAATATTAAAGGAAAATTGAAACTAATTATTATGTTTTTTAAGTTCAACCATATGTAGGGTGGGGATTTGAACCTTTAGTCAAATATAATGCCCTAAATAGTTACTTAAATCAACATTATTATGGTGTCATTTCATAATACTAGTTTTTTTACCACGTGCGATGCACGTTTATATATCAAATTATGCACATTTTTTCTTATAACCAATCAAATACAAAGGATAGATTAATTACTAATATAATATGATACAATCTATAAGTTTATTATACTAAAAGAATTATAATTTTATAAATAATTTAAATTAATATATGTAATTTTGATTCATAAATTTGTTAATGTTTTATATTAATACATCTACTATTTTGTTATTTAAAAGTCACGTGTGTATATTTTATAAATTTTTTATATACCTTTATAATAAGTTATATTTTAGAGGTAAAACCAATTTCTTAAAATTTTCATTATAATAAAAGCTATTATATTGAAAGTAATAAAATTTATAGTGGTTTGTTAGAAAATCTAATGGACTGATTATTAAAAAAATTGAATGCTTCATTTTGAGCTAAATAATTTTTATCTAATATATTCTCAAATATTACATATGTTATTTAAAAAAAAACAGTTCATATAATATATATGAATTATTATAATGAAGAAAAGAAAATAATCTAATGAATATGCTAAATTTCTTATAAATTTTGAATATATGAATTATTGTGAGTAATCAAATTTAAATTAAATAAGCTACCATGAGCATAACTCAACTGGTTAAGGCATATATGCTGGATTAAAAGATTAGATGTTCGAACTCTTACCCCACATATTGTTGAACTAAAAAAATTAAATTAAAGCATGTACAAACATTTTAAATAAAAAAAATATTAAAGATAAAAAAAATTATAATAAGTATAAAATAACATTCTTGAAAATTGCTTGTTAATTTCTACAAAAATAGCATTATTCAACTTCAAATTATAATTAGAAATTGAAGACAAACATTTATATTGTTAGTTTCGACAATAAACAACCATTTATATTATCGGGTGTGATAAATTTAAGAGGTTTGGAGATCGTTAAATTTTAATTACTTAAATAAACATATATTTGTAAGTGTGATATGAGATTTTTTTTGAGTAAAAGGTGGGCTAGGAGAATGTTCAAAGATGTAAAATCATTATTACTCAATGACTCAAATCAACATAAGATTGAGTTACTCAAAAAATAATAATAATAAAGATGGTGTATTTAATTATATTAAAATATAAAATAAAAATGAATTATTTTGACCATATTGCAAATGACATATTTAATTTTTAAATTTAATATGTTTAAAAAATATAGAAATATAAAACAATAATAGTATTATTTATTTGCATCTAAAAAGTGATATATTTATCTTTGTTTTATCATTATTATAGGAAAAAAAGAGAGAAAATGAAAAAAAAAATTAGATTAGATTATTGAAGAAAATTAATGTAGGAAAAATATAATTAATCAATTTTTTTTTAAAGAGACAATTAATCAATTTTAAAACAAACTAAACGTTTGAAATATTTCCTAAAAAAATCAAACATTTGAAATATAAATTATAATGACCTTAATTATAAAATAATTGAAGAAAAATGATAGTAAATGAGAGATGATGCTTTTGCATCACACAAATGACATATTTAATTTGTTGAAATTAATATGTTTAAAATGTATAAAATGTAAAACAGTAATATATTTACATTATTGTTGTTGTTATTATTATTATTTATAAAAAAAAAACTAATTTAAAAACTATGCTACATTTGAATAAAAGTAACACGTTATATATATATAAACATGAATAAACATTAAAAAAAAATTTTAAAAAAACATTCAAAACAACAACAACATCAATTATAACATCTCAGTGTTATAGTGGAGTCTGATTGTCTATCGTCAAATAGATTGCTTCGAGGAGAGGATGAAGATGTCTCTAAAATACTCATTGATTCCAAAGAGGTTGGATTTCATCAACAAAACTCTGCAATATTCGTGATTTTATGCACATCAAGAGGGAAAGAAATACAATTGCTAATGCAATTGCTAGATATGCAATTGAGGAGTGAACTACCTCTTTGAGTTACGGCCACTATGCTTCGTGAGAAGGAGTTGTTTAGGCTCCCTTGCTAATCTTATGTTGTATTGCTTTTGTTCTTTAAAAAAATGACATCAATTACAAAATAACTAAAAAATAATAATAGCAAGTGAGAAAGATAAGACATTATTTCACAATAACAAATACTCTAGAATCAACGAATTGTCATCAAAGAAAAAAAATACAAAGAAATAAGATGAAACTATGTGTTTGAGATCAAATGGAAAATAAGTCCTTTTTTTAATAGTAGGAAATTGAGGAATTACAAAATTTTTAGCATTTTGAACCCTTTTAAATTCCATCATTTAATTTTTACAAATAAATTGAAGGTAAAATTGTTGATATTCTATAATTTTATTTTCCCTTCATTTATCAATGATTATAAGTGTATTATAGCAATGTAAAAAAAGTGTAACTTCTGTAAAAAAAAAAAATAAAAAAATAAAAAAATTCTTATTCATTTTTTGAGTTTAAAGATTCTTAAATGAATTAATTTACTATTTATAATTTATTAAAAATTTTGTGAGACACAAGGCTACATGATTTTTTTCCTCAACAAAAGAAATATAAACTTTAATTAATCAATCTATACTTTTAATTTTTTTAACAAACATTTTAAATAAAATAACAATACACTATTTATAAGATAACAATAAAAGAATAAATAGTAACAAAAAATTCAAGACTCTACCTATACATTTCTTCAAATAGATTTGTCTACTTGATAAAAAAAATAATTACAATATTGCTAAACAAACATTATTATTGAACTTCATCTAAGTGGAGTAGCAAAGTTGCAAGTTTAGGATCCGAGATATTGACTTGACACATGCCTCATTTTTAACTTGAATGTACCACCAACATCTTCATATTAATTTAGATGCTTTCAAGATTGAAGAGTCTTAGAGATTGAAGAGAATTTGAGAACAATGGATGGAGATAACCAAAAAAGAAGAAGAAGAAGAATGCGACTAGTGAAAAAATGGTGAAAAAGTTTATTATTTATAGTAGTAGATGATGAGAAGTTACAAAACTTTTTGAATTCTTCAACTTTTAAAATTCTATTATGAATTATAATTAAAGAAAAAAATATTTAAGTTGTAGAAAAAACTTTTTACATTCCAAGCTTTTAAATTCTATACATTTATTATTAATAATTAATAATTAATTAATTTACTATTTATAATTAGTCAATAATGACATATTTTGTAAATTAGTAAATTAAAGAAGGGACAAAGTGTCCAAAAAAGTTTTTCCAACATCCTCACTTTTTAATATAGTATAGATTTAGTTTTTAGTTTTTAGTTTTTGAATATTATGCTTTTTTTTTTCTTTTGTAAGCTTCTCACATCCTTTAAAAACACACTTGAATTATAAGCTAAATTTCAAAAACAAAATAAAAAATTTCAAAGCTACCCTTTTCTAGTTTTCAAAATTTGACTTGATTTTTTACAACATGTTCAAAAAGTAAGTAATAAAAGCAATAAAACTCTAGGTAGAAGTAGTGTTTATAGGCTTAATTTTTAAATAGAGAAAACAAAAAACAAAATGGTAATCAAATGAGGCCTATGTATGATGTTGATATTGTTGCAACTTGAGCATAGATCAATTAAAGTACTATAACTTCAATCAAAAAATTAGAGTTGGTTTAAATCTCCACCCTGCATATTGTTAGATTAAAAAAAAAATTGACACATTTTTTGGTATGATTTTGAAAATGACATTATCATATGCCAAAGCTAATAATTTATTACGCCTGTGCCTTGGTGAATCTTTTTAGTCTATGTCATCTAACTCTATGTTTAACCTCATTGGTTCATTTTAATTAATTTATTACACATGGGACAATTAAACTAATATTGTTTAAAATATAATTGAATTATTATCAACAGTTGGCTAGGTATTAAAGACCAAGGATATCACGTGTATTTGACAAAATGTTTTTTTTTTTTTTTTTTGGAGACAGACAAAATGTTAACTCTAGGGAAACCTTTAAACAATACATTTGAAAACCTAAAGACAAGATTTCAAGGTTAAAAATGGATGAGAGATTGATTTTTTTTTTTTAAGTTTATTATTTTATTTTGGTCCATAAACTTCTAAAATGTAGACTTTTAAACTTTTAAAAGTTAATTTATAATTTTTAAAGTTTATTCAATTTTAGTCTCTGAATTTTTAAAATGTTTATTATAGTTGTTTCTAAACATAAAAAAAGACAACCATATTAAATTTCGTTCTTTTTTAGGTTATCAAATAGTTAATATATAGGTTAAATTACAAATTTAGTCTATGAATTTTTAGGTTTATGTCTATTTGGTCATTGAACTTTAAAAAGGGTCTAGTAGATCCTTAAACTTTCAATTTTGTGTTCAGTAAATCCATGAATTTTCAATTTTATGTCTAATAGGTTCTTTACTTATTTGACATTTTTTAAAACTTTACTAACGTACTAAACACAAAATTGAAATCTTAGGGTCCTATTAGACATAAAATTTAATTTTATATCTAATAGATCAATTAATTTTTGAAAAATTTGAATATGTTAGGGATTTATTAAATACAAAATTGAAAGTTTATAGACCTATTAGACATTTTTTTGAAGTTCAGGGACTAAATAGACACAAACCTAAAAGTACGTAGAATAAAATTGCAATTTAACCTAACATATATTAATGTATTGTTGTGTTGAATGTTGTATTTCACTTTTAATCATTAACTTTTACTAAATTTCTTAATTTTATGTATATGATTTGAAAATTTTCTATAAGTTCTTCAATATTCAAAATATCACTTGATTGCATAACTCAACCCAAGAATTGGTGAGGCAAATAATTACTTTTCCCCCCTCACATTTGTATGACACAATTTACTATAACTTTAAGCCTCATTGATTTACTTTTGAATTTTATTAAGGAGACTTTGAACTAGTAAGAAGTTATTCTTATAAATCTATCATTTTTCTTCACTTAGAATTTGGTTGCGCTCTCTTCATGTATAGATATCTTTTATATTACAAGTATAAGAATCTCATCCCCATATGTTATTAAGAAAAGGAAAAAACTCATTCTCATAAATAAATTGGCAATCTAATTAATCTATCTATCAAAGGAAAAACTAAAGGGTGAAATTGAAATGTTGAATAATGTTTCCACTTGAATGGTTGATATTCATTTTTTTTTTTTGCAGAAAAAAAAAATCTTTAACTTGATCTTATTCTACAATACTAGTCAAAACCCCAACAAAGTTGCTTAGGAATGGAACAACGATGTTTTTTAATGGACAAAATTCTACATTCTAACTTTTGATATATAAAATTTAGGGAGGATAGATTACAAAATCTTAAGTATTTTATATAAACTATTTGAATTTAAGACTAGTTAAGGTTGTGTCCATCCTTTTTTTTGCTCTGCTCTTTTGATTGCTCACAATCTAATTGAGGAAGCTTCAATAGTTTATGAGTGTTGTTTGTGGCTTTCAAACTTTTGATCTTAATTAATGATTTTTTTTAGTTAGAGTCAATCAAATTTATCTTAAAACAAATAGTAGAAACTAAATAAAACTAATTAAGAAACTAAGTACATACAATACATTATGTATAAATTATCAAAAATTAAACTTTAAATAGATATAGGAAAATAAGATTCAAAGAGATTTTGTAATTGGGAATTAGTATTGGAAAATAAGATTAAAAATGAAATATAGGAAAGTTTAGATGTCAAATAAAATAAAGAGAAATTTAAATAATTAGCCAACTTGAATATACTTGAATATTCTAGATATATTTATCAAACAAAAAAAAGTCTAGATATAGTGGGATGGTAACTTTTCAAAGTTTTCAAATCCCTGTGATTGTAATACTAAATTCTAAAAATAAAAATAATTAAAGTTTGTTAAACTTTTGGCCCCTATTATTTGAGTATAGCTTCAATTGATGTTTATAATTTTAAAAGTTTCAATTTACTCTCTATGCTTTCAGTTTAATTTCAATTGAGTTCCTATGATTTTAAATATCTCAATATGAATATGTTCACACGAGATTTCTGGAGAAATTTGATTCGTAGAATGAACTTGATTTTATTGAATTTGAAGTAGTGTTACAATCTCTAATATTTATCTTCTGATTCTTTTTCTCGAATATGTAAGCTTTGAGCTCTGACTTGTTGATTTTCTTGGATTGGCCTGTGGGCTTGTTGATCCTCTTAGATTAACTTGCTGGCTTGTTGATCTTGGATCAGACTGTTGTCTTGTTGATCTTAGATCGACCTGTCGGTTTGATGATCTTGGATCGACTTGTCGACTTGTTGATCTTGGATCAGATTGTTGGTTTTGTTGATCTTCTTAAAGTCTTCTAATTCTGAATTTTCTGGATTCTCTGACTGAACTTGAAGCTTCTAAATCTCTGGCTGAATGCTCAAGATTCTGGCTCTTCTGAATATGAGGTTGGATATAGATTCTGATTCTTGGAGCTTATGAATTCTAAATCTTGGGTCTTCCGAATTCTCTAGATTCTCTGATTGAACTTGAAGCTTCTAAATCTCTTGCTGAATGCTCTGGATTCTGGCTCTTCTCAAAATGTCTTCAAATGAAGGGTGACTTCCTCTATTTATAGAGTTTGGTGGACCTTGTATGGGCTTGGGCTTGATTGACTTTAGGCCCAACTTTTGGACTTGAGCTTATTTAGGTTTAATTCAATTCTTTTCAATAAACTTGAATTATTTAAATTTGGCCCAATTCCTTTTTAATTATCTCAGACTAAACTAACTTCGAGTCCAATTGCCATGTGTTATAATTTGATTGGACTGGCTTAAGGATCAATACTAGACATGTGACATTATTTGATTTGCCAATTTTTCATGTCTTTTAATTTAATTTCAGGACACGTGTAAATTTGTAATTGGTTCCAAATTTATTTTATCATTAATTTAAATTAATGACGTGACAATTTGTGATTGGACAAAATTTAGTATTCAATAGAATCACTATAGTTTAATTGGTTTTGACAAATCGTTCTTGTCATTACTATATTTGACCAAAATTGTTTACAAAAAATGAGCTAATTTCTTCTACTTGGCTAAAATGTGACAGTATTAGAGTTTAAGGCTGAGTAGAAAAATAGAAGAAAATAGGTGAATTTTTTAGATAGATAAAACTTAGGGATGACTCATGAGATTTAATCAAACTGTAGTTATCCATCTCCATCCCCGGCCCCCATTCAAATCTCCAATAGTCCCATGAAAATTTTTTATTTAATATCGTGGGGATTGGGCCGAAGATTTATTGTGGAAAATTCGTGGAGATCGGGTTTCCAGTGAGGAATTATTCTCAATGTGTGTATTTTTTGTTTTTTTTTTTTAAACTTTTAATATCAACAAAATAGAATGAATTATTTTTATATACTCTATGTTTAAATAGGCAATTTCCAATAGAATTTCTAAGAATTTTTTTTGAATGTCCTAATAAAAATAATAATATTCGATATGCAAAAATATAATTAAATGTTGAACCATAATTCGTAAAAGTTTAAATTTCAACATGACAACAATAACATAATCTTCAATTTAAATATTACAACAACGACAACATAGTCTTCAGCTTTCATACTTTCAAACGGTTAAACTCATATATAGATAGATAGGTATAAGGAACTGGGACGAGGAATATAATCCCTATTTTCGTTAGGATGTGCATGGGGCAGGGCAAGGACATAGAGGACTTCCTCATCTCCATCCTTGCGAAATTCTCTGTTTAATTTTTTTAATTTCAATTAGAATATTTTTTTAAAGAACTTTTCAATTAAATTGTTAATTCCTCACTAAGCATATCCATTTAAATGATTAATTCTTTACGAAAATCTCTATTGTAAGGGAAAATTCTTAAAACTCTCTCGTCTCTATGGGAAAAAAGAACATCTCTAATCCTTGTCCTTGTTTACAAATAGGGGATTAGAACATCTAACCTTTTGGACAAAGATACATGCCAATTACTATTACGATAAACTCACTTCGGTAACTCCACCCAAACTATTGACACCAACTTTGTAAGTTATTTTGGAAAAATGAGCATAGGTCAGTGATAATTGATATGCACCATCGATCAAGAGGTTAGAGGTTTAAATTCCCACCCCAAACGTTGAAAAAAAAAACTTTGTAAGTTAATCTTAAACATTAATGTAAATATTAAAATAAAATTGATATTTAAAAAAAAACAAAAAATATAAAACTTGGACTTTTCTTACAATAATCGCACAGCATAAGAAATCAACCGGGAAGGGAAGGAAACTTATTCTGCTTCCGGTCGTTCCGGTTTCCGGTAAATGCGTCAGTACTCTGAATCCGAAAACTCCAATAAGCCGGAATTTGCCGGTTTGAAGTCCTCCGATCACTCTCTCCACCACCTCCGACCACTGCCGCCGGAGGCACAGCTCAAAATCACGTAACTCTTCGTTCTTCAGAGACTAATTGTCTTCGCTTGAGAACAAACAGAAGATTTTCAGGCGAAACTATATAGCGAAAATCCGAGCTCGGCGAAGATGTCGCAGCCGGGAAATCCGGCCAATAGCAGCAGCAGCAACAGTAGCATTCCAGTGAGCGAAGCGTACTGGTCTCTGGTTGACAAAGCTGACCGGAAGTTCTCCAAGATCAGGGACCTGCCTTATTACGAGCGCAATAGGTTTTTTCCGCTCTTCAATTTGATCTTTTCCAAGTCGAGTTGTTGGTTTATAGGAGAAATTATGTGAGAAATCGATCAAATACGAGGGAGGGAGTGATAACTCTTATCTGGATGTTTTGATTACGTTTACGTGCGGCTGTAATTTTCTTGAAATATGCGAGGAAGTAGTTGTAATTTGAATAGAGTCGCATGGCTTGGTCCATTTTTCATCAATTGAAGAATGATCTGTGATCGATATTTTTTCCGTTCTACCGTTCAATAACATTTTGCGATTCCTGAGATTGGATTGTGAAATTTGGGCAATTTGGCTCTAAATGTTTTCAGGTACGATGCGTATTTCCACAAGGCGTTCAAAGTGTACACACAGTTATGGAAGTTCCAGCAAGAGAATCGTCAGAAGTTGGTAGAGGCAGGGCTAAAGAGATGGGAGATTGGAGAGATTGCCTCTCGAATTGCTCAGCTTTACTTTGGGCAATACATGAGGACCAGTGAGGCGAGCTATTTGTCTGAGTCTTACGTATTTTATGAAGCAATATTGACTCGAGAGTACTTCAAGGAGGGATTGTTTCAAGATGTCAGTCTTGCGAACAAACAGTTGAGGTTTCTGTCCAGATTTCTAATGGTGTGTCTGGTTTTGAACCGAAGAGAAATGGTGCATCAATTGGTTAATCAGCTTAAAATGTTGCTCGATGAGTGCAAGAGGACATTTCAGGTGTTTCTCTCACTCTATTTCTTTAGTTATGACTTGAGAGCAAGATGATAATGCTGAATGAATGGTTTAGAGTTGAGTTGTGTTGCTTGATAAATGTATTAGCTTCACTAATGGACCTTTATGGTTTGAACTTGGTAATTTCACCATACGTAGTCCTATATACCCCAGACGTGAGAAATTCTACTGGGATTGCATCTTTATCTGAATTTCATCTTTATCTGAATTTTCTGTGAAAGTTTGAAATTGATGAATTGATCACAATTTGTGCATCTGACATAGTTAATTCATCTAAATGGTAGAGGGCAAAGTTCATTCGGTCTTTGAAATGGATGAATTTTTGCAATTATAAAGTTTTTATCGGTGGAGTTAATTGTCTTAAGTGATAATATCTTGTAAATGTGTCATTCTGCAATTATAAGCTGACGCCTGTTTAATTCTTGTACATGTGTTTTTTACGCATTCCTGGTGTTTGTTTTTCTGCCTGTTTTCTTCTTGTGGACATTTTTTTTTTTAACATTCCTGGTGTTTGTTTTTCTCCTTGTTTTATTCTTGCAGGATTCATTTTTTAATTTTCCTGGTGTTTGCTTTTTTTAGATGAAGCGTGCATATATTTCAGTCATGGAAAATAAAAGATATCATTTAGATGTAATTGGGAATGCTTCCAATCTCTTTCTATTGTTTTTGTAAATTCATTTAGCTCAAATTCATCAATGGCTGCTGATTTATCATTTGGATCTTGGTATAAGAGAATAATGAATCTGGGCTGCTGTTCTAGGAAACGGACTTTAGAGAATGGAAGCTGGTAGTTCAGGAAATAATGAAATTTTTGAAAGCAGATACAGCCTTTATGAATATCAGGCCATTCAGATATAGTGTTGTGTTAGAGCCTCATCCAGATTCTATGACGCCTGTTCCTCCATCACTTACAAAGAGATACTTGAGGTTACAGGATGCTATTCTGAGTAGCTACCATCATAACGAGGTTAGGTATTGAGACCTCCTATTACCTGCCTTTAAAGAGAACATTATATGTTTCTTCTTTTAGTATCTTAGTGATGTCATTTCAGACACATCCAACATGATCCATATATTCTTTTGTGTTGATTCATCTTTCCTTCTCTGGTTCTTGATCAGGTCAAGTTTTCTGAGCTGACGTTAGACACTTTCAGGATGATCCAGAGCCTGGAGTGGGAACCTAGTGGTTCATTTTATCGGCCAAATACTAATAGAAGTGGGCAGAATGGTGGCTCTGGGCCAAGTCGCAGTAACTTCTCACAGGATATAGTTGATCCTACTCTCCCATCTAATCCTCGGAAATCAATTCTATACCGTCCTTCAGTGACACATTTTTTAGCAGTTAGTATGATAAGCATACTTTCCATACACCTGATACTTTTTAAGTGGCGCCATTTGTTATATTGACATTGAGTATTGACTGTTGACTGGGGTGTGTTTTCAAACCTTTAATTGAAAATACTAGCTGGTAAATGGCTGCATGGAGTCTTATACTTATCTATTTATGCATATGAAAACAATTTTTGGACAATGAACATAATAATGTGTCAAAGCCGCGACATCATGTAAGTTATCAGGAAATTTCTGCTCCGAGATGGTTATGAATACAAGAAAAAAAAAGTGGTGTTGGTAGTATCATTTTTAGAGTATACAAAAAAAAAGAATTTCTTTTCCAGACATCACTTAGAGAAATTAAACAAAAAAGGAAAGAAAGAAAGAAAGAAAAGAGACTTAGAGCACCAAATGTTTTTTTAAAAAATTCTTGCCCATGCATCACTTTGTCCGAGAAATTGAATGGTTGATTTTTTCCCTTGTTCTTAGCTTTTATAATCTCAAGTATGTGAGATTTATTTTGCAGGTTCTAGCTACAATTTGTGAGGAGATGCCAAGTGATGGGGTTCTCTTGATATATTTGTCAGCTTCAGGTTGAGTGATCTCTTCTAAATTCCGTAGTTAATTATTTTTCACTCTTCTCACTGAGAACTGCAATATTTCCCTCAATATCAAACTACTTCAGGCAATGCAAAGAATGCTTTATCTTCCCCAGCTGGTACTCAGCTAGGCTGTGAGTCTATCAGCAATACAGAGGATGTTGATAAAACAAGGTCTCCTTGCGGACAAGTTGAAGGAGGCTGCGTAGGTCCCCAAACTGGTTGCTTATCATTCAGTGCTCGTGGAAAAGGAGGTATTTTACTGTTTTATTAGACCAAATGTGTTCCATTTTGGCTTTCCATCTCCTAGATCTGAAGCTCGATTCTGCAAATTGGACGGCAATGCACTATGTATAATTGCTTCAAAATGAAGATGCAATGGAAATTTTATTTTGTTTAGAAGTGGCCAACAAGCCTTTATGTATCTTACTTTCCTTCTGTAAGGAAAAAATGTTATCTGGTTTACTAGATGTGCCTGGGTATTTTCGTTGGTCCATGGATGGATTTTAAAAATCAGTAAGGGTAAAGTAATTTGGCAGTGACTGTCTTTTGCTCTTGTGAAGCATGCCGTGAGTTTGAGAGTGACAAGTTGGTTGGCTGACATGGTGATGTGGATTTCATTTTTAGTTTTTATGGATAGTTGCTGCTATTCTTTATAGATAAAGACAAACTCGTCAGGTTTATAGTGCATGTGGAAGGATAGACATTTGCGTCTTTGAGGATTGCATAGAGTGTGCAGTGTGTATGAAAATTTCCTTCCGGCATTTTAGGGCTTCCACAACTAAAACTTTTCATGATAGCCCCCTCTTTTCTTGTGTTACAGGATTGAATATTGAATCGCAAAAGGTTAGGACTTTTTTTGTCTTTTTTGGTGAGGCTGTTAGCTAGTCTTTTTGTACCTTTCTCTTCACATCTATAATTTTCATTTATTGTTGGCTATATTGTTGATAATATATGCTAGTAAAAGGAAGGAACTTTTATGCTGTCTAGGGACTGTACTTACCTAAAAATAGCCAAATGATATCTTTATTCATTATATAGACGGTTGTGGTTACAGAGACAAAGTACCCTCTTTGCAGAGTAAGTTATCTAACTTTAACTGACTAACACTCAACTTATCTGCAAGAATATGGAAGCAACTAATAACATTAAAATGTGGGAGTTACATGATTATGTCTCTAACGTCAAATTTATTCTTTTAGTTTATCTTTTCATTTGATGCCTCAATTTTAGTTTATTGTTGGCTATATTGTTGATAATATATGCTAGTAAAAGGAAGGAACTTTTATGCTGTCTAGGGACTTTACTTACCTAAAAATAGCCAAATGATATCTTTATTCATTATATAGACGGTTGTGGTTACAGAGACAAAGTACCCTCTTTGCAGAGTAAGTTATCTAACTTTAACTGACTAACACTCAACCTATCTGCAAGAATATGGAAGCAACTAATAACATTAAAATGTGGGAGTTACATGATTATGTCTCTAACGTCAAATTTATTCTTTTAGTTTATCTTTTCATTTGATGCCTCAATTTATATAACTACTACAAGTGGTAATGAATTGCTTGCTTTGGTCACTTATAATAAATCTCATTCACCTAATTTTATTTACAGGAAGGTTGTTGTCTTTTAGTTTTTGACTGTGAATCTGAATAAATATTTAGTAAAAGGATTCTAAGCTTTTCCTTCCATATAAAAACTCAATTTTCACCTTCAACACTCTAATTGGTGAAGAGCTGCTTTTGCTGATCACTTATAGTCTTCTCCAGGATCAACCTGCATATATCCAAGTGACTTGGTTCCATTTACAAGAAGACCGTTTCTTTTAGTTATTGATAGTGATGTCAGTGAAGCATTTGAGGTCAGTATATCAACCTTGAAGTTATTCATATTACTATTTTATGCCTTGTCTTCAGAATGAATTTCCTGTTTGGATTTATATATATGACTTGGAGGATATTCACTAGTCTCATTACCCAATGAGATACATAACGCTCGTCTTAAAGTGAAGGAAATTACTATGTTAAATCTGCGCAGACCATCCATGGAGCAGAAAAGGGAGAACCAGCGGCAATGCTGTTTTCTTCCAGCAATACTAGTCATACTGTTGCTGCCGATTATTCTCGTCATGGAAGCCTTTTCACCCTTTTTCTCACAGCTCCACTGCATGCTTTCTGTCTATTGCTTGGTATCTCAGCCTCTGATGTTGAAATGGTATGGTTAAATCTCTTGTCATGTTATGCTTGATAATTGACACTTTATTTCAAAAAATTTACAAAAACAAAAATGGTTTAGGATACATTTAGTAAAGCTGAGAACGTGCTGTCCTCATCATTAAGTGAGTGGGGGCAATCTTTGGTGACATCAGAGAGCCTAGATCAAGTTTGGGCACAGATTTTGAATGATCCGTTCATAAGGCGACTTCTCTTGAGGTAAGATCTACCACTTTGTTTTTTCCTAGAAGATATAAAATTCTCAGCATACCCTGAGAGCTATAGCTTTGATGATGACAACGGTGGTGGAGAGGAGACATAATAATGAACTGCTTAACTGAACTAGATAAATTGCTTGATTTCCAACCAATTGTTTATCTATCCTAACTGAAGAATTTTTATTTCTTTTTTTCCTTTTTTCTTCTTCTTCTTGCCCATCATCAATTCATAGCTCACAAGTTATCTTTAGCAGAGAAATGATATTGACAGTTCTATGCCTGCCAATTTTGAATTGAAGAAATTTCAATCATAGATGGTCGTTAGTCATCAAAATTTTCTTTAATTATTGGATCTCTGTGGGGTCAAAAAATTCAATGAGCATTGGGGTTAAAGGTGCATGCAATTTACATACGAAGGAGAAAAAAAAAAAGAGGTGGGTGTGGTGGGGGGCAGAGAAAATGAAAGTAAATGGAGGATAAAAGGGTAATGAGATGAGCAAGAAGATGTCCAAAACCGGTAGATAGCCTGGTTACTATAGGCCGTGGCCAATGAGAACTTATAATCGAGGCTGACAAAACAGTACTTTTCCTCTTTCAGTTCTTTTAGAATAAGTTGGCTGAAAAGATCTTCAATATCTGTGCACAGTCCTAGGAGATTAGAACCCTGAGCCTCATGCTAGAACAGGGTTTTTAAAGGCTCAAGGCGCAATGGCCCTCTGGAGCCTAGGCGCAAGGCGCACAGAAAGGTGTGGGCTTTTTTTTCTAAGGCGCACTATATATAAAAAAACATAATATATATATACATACACAATAAAAAAAAAACCTTCATGGTAAGAAATGAAGTTTTAACCAAGAAAAATATGTAAAAGATAAATCAGGTTCAAGTATTAGTCTTTGAACATAGAGTCAATACTCCATTAAAAAACATGAAACAATACAACACTAATAAAAAATACAAGTGAGAAATAAAATGAAATGGAGAGGGAGATGTTTCTGATTGAGAAAAAGAGAGAGGAGACCGAGAGATTGAAGGGAGCTGGCGGAAAGAGAGAGGGAGAAAAGAAGAAGAAAATGGACCGAAAGAGAGAACTTACTCGGGAACTGAAGAGCTCTTCAAAAATGGAGGGTTTGATTGAAGAAGGAGAAGAAGAAATGCTGTGAATCGTGGCTGTGCAGTACACATTTGTTTTTAAAGTAAACATTTACTTTTAAAAAAATATATATAAACTAAAACCCTAAATGCAGAAGCCCTTGCGTTTAGGGTTTAATTTTTTTTTAAAAAAAATTTATATCAAATAAGTAAAACGGTGCGTTTTATTTTTAAAATTAAAAAAATATATATATAAACTGCAGAGCGCACGCCTCATGGGCTTCATGGAAGGTGCGCGCCTTCCTACCAGAGGCGAGGCGCTTCAAGTGAGCCTCGTGCCTAGGCGCTCGCCGCGCCGGATTGTGCCTTTTAAAACACTGTGCTAGAACTTGAGCATTCATTATTTATAACTACTATGTGCAGGACCTTTAAGATGAAACAACCTGGCAAGTTAACTTTTGATATTTTGATGTCTTACTGATCTTGACATTTTGATCCCGAAGGAATTGAAATAGATGTGTGATTCTTGCTCGGACTTTCGATACTTTTTAAATCACTGTTGTTAATGCTAACTTCCTCTTTCCAGATTTATATTCTGTCGAACTGTGCTAGCACTTTACGCGCCAACCTTCGGTAAGAAGGAATTTGTCCCCAGATGTGTGCCATCTCTGCCCTCCTTTGTCGATCCGACAACTGCAACGTTGCAATCTGTCGTCATGAAGATAGCAAATATCTTTGGTGTTAGTCGCAGTTTCGTCTTCTCAGAAAACCTGGTACTTCCTGAAAACAAGCAATGAAATGTGTCCTCAAAATTAGTTAAGTCTTGTACCAGCACTTGCTATTTTTGCTGTGTGCTTTTGTGTAAATGGATCTGGAGTTTCTTTGGCTGTGATTGAACTGCACAGAATGCTATTGAAAGTGCTTGAATGCTTCTATAACTTTTCCTAGGTGAGAAAAATAGGACCCAAATGAACCATTTCAATCATTGATAGTGATATATCTAGAGTGTTGAAGAAATTTTACCAGTTACCAGTTATTTCTAGCTTTTTGTTTCTTGTCATTTCTAGGTACAACAAATGTGGTATTGGAATTTGAACCTCCAACTTCAAGAAAATGAGTAGATGCCTTAACCACTGAGTTGCTCATGTTTAGGGGTGATCAAAACAATGCCAAACTGAGCTAACCAATCGAAACCTGCTGAATTAACGTCGGTTGGTCAGTTTATGACTATTCTTGATCATAGGAGCAAAACTGACTTGTCAGTCGGAAGTCGGTTGGCGAGCCCAAAAAAGGTTCAGACCGACTGACATTGAGATAGGGTTTACAAAGTTAAAAATTCTCCCAAACTTCTCCCTCGCCTCCTTTGTCTCTGTCATTCATTTATGCTTTAAGAAATAAATTTAAAAAAAAAAACAAACGAGAGGAAAAAAAAGAGGCACCATTGTTGGATACCCAAAAAGTTTTAAAAAATAAAAGAATCATTGGTTTGGCGCCCAAACCAATTGAACCAGTTGGTTCGATCGGTCGGCACAAACTATCTTTAAAAAAATTGGTTTCCATTAAACAGAAATTGACTTGGTCGGTTTGGCATCGATTTGGGCACCAAACCGACTAATCATCCCTACTCATGTTGGCCGGTTATATGTAATTAAACTAACAAGTCTATTGAGTATTGTCTCCTATAGGGGTGTGCAATAACCAAGCAGAATTGACAAACGGACTCGAATCAGACCGAATTGCCTGGTTCGATTTTTTTTTTATCCATTTTTAAAATCGATATTTATGGTTTGGTCTACGGTTCCGCTCTTTAAAAAACTAGAAAAATCGAACAAAACCGACCCTATTAAATAATTAAAAAAAAAACTTTCAACTTAACATATCATCAATTTAACTCACTCCCTTCGCCCATAACTTTAAAAGCCCAAGCCCAAAGCCCATTCTTTCTAACCCTAACCCTAACATTCATCTCCCTTTTCAACAATTAGCCATCAAAGCCTTCCCCCCCTCTCTCATTCTCTCTCTTTCTTCCTCTCAGATTCCTCTCCCTCCCTCGTCGATTCGAGTCTCCCCGCTGCCGCTCCTCACTTTCTCACAGCCACCAATGCCGCCATCTGTCACTCTCTCATTGGCCACCAACCGTCGCTACCCGTCCATCTCTCACGGTCACCTATCGCCGCTCCTCCCTTCTCATCTTGGGGTTGGATCATGTAGTTGACTTTGGTTAAGCACTCATTCAAAAATCGTACGCAATATTTGCATCTCTTTAACTCTCTCTCTCTCTGTTTTTCATTGACATCATGCCCTCGCCGCCTCATCTCTTTCATCATGGATGTGTTGCTTGCTTGCTTTTTTTTTTTCTTTTCTTAAAAACATTTGTTGCTCGTTGTCACTTTGCAAGATGGAGACAAAACTCAGCTAAAATTGAACTGAACCGAGAAAAATTGAAACCGATTTGTTCGGTCTTTAACCGAAACCGAGGAACTTTAATTTTTTTCAGTTTAAGATCTTCTAGAACTGAGGTTTTCGGTTCGATCATTGGTTTTGGTCAAAATTGGATCAAATCGAACCGTGCACACTCCTAATCTATTATTCAAAATAGTATTGATCCTGGTCCTTTTTTGCTTTTCAACTGAAAAAATGCCATAAAGCTAAATTTAAATTGTACTTAAAAAAAAAAGCTAAATTTAAATTCATGTTTTTTTCAAGATCTTCACGGCATTAAAATAAAGTGTCATAGTAGGGAGTTTATATTTTACATATATAAATAACTTGCAAGGTTAGATTTCTGTGATAACTAATCTCAGAAATATCTAATATGCTTTAATCGTAGAATGGAAATCCAAACGAAACTTTCAGGAGTTAGAGTGTTTAGGATTAAATTCACATAATCATCAAAATAAACCAATAAAAGATATAATAATTTAACCTAAATGTTATATAGGTATGCCATTTTGAGGTTACTCATTTAGATCCCGTTTGATAAATATTTATTTTTTTATTTTTGAAAATTGTGTTGGTTTTCTCGTCATTTCTCTACCATGAATTTCATATTTCTTAAGAAAACATTTGAATTTTTAGCCAAATTTTAAAAACAAAAACAAGTTTTTGAAAACTACGTTTTTTTAGTTTTCAAAATTTGGCTTGATTTTTGAAAACATAAGTAAAAGGTATATAACAAAACAAAGAATCTTGTTTATAAGCTTAATTTTCAAAAACAAAAAATAAAAAACCAAATGGTTATCCAATGGGCCTTAATAATTAAAGATATAAGGGTTAACTACATAAATAAGACATCTGGAGACCACACAAATGTCTAGTTTTTAAAAAAATATTTAGTTTTGTCAATGACCATAGAAGTCAAATAGAAGATTGAATTTACGTTTGTGCCAATTAAGGTTTTTTTTTTCATAGATCCATTCACCTTTCTCCTTCGTCTGGCTAGGTTCAACGGCCAAACCTTAAGGAGGTGTTTGGTCCATAGTTTTGGATTGGGATGGTTTTGGGTTCCAAACCCAAAACCATGTTTGACACAAGGTATTTAAAACCTTTGGTTTTGAAACACAACCCCATGGGTTACAATAGTGCAACCCCATGGGATTTGTGTCATGTTTTCCTCTTCCATTTGCCATTTTCCATTTTTGGTGACCACTTTGACAACAACTTTGGCGACAACCCGACGACCACCGACAACAACAACTTCGACGATCACACCAGCGACCCGACTACCGCTAGCGATTACCTTCCACGACCACTGCGATGAGAACTCTAGAGACCAATCTGACGACCACCTCAACAACTCGACATTTCGATGACCAAACCACCCCGACGACCTAACTTGCTCGAACCACCAACAACAACTATCTGATAACCACTCCAACAACTCGACCACCCGGCAACTATAATTGACGACCACCATGAAAACCTGACCACCTACCAACCACGGCCGATGGCCACCTAGTGACCACTCTGATGACCTGACCACCTCAGCAACCAGACCACCCCGATGACTACTTTGGCGATTACCCCGACGACTTGACAACCCAACCACCCAAAACCACCGTTGACGACCACCTGGTGACCACTCTAGTGACCACCTTGGCAACCTGACCACCTAATGGCCACTCCAGCAATGATTCCAGCGACCCAACCACCTCACAACCATTGTCACAACCATTGTCACAACCACCAAGCGACCACTCTGACGACCTGACTACCATGATGACCGCTCCAGTGACCCGACCACCTGACAACTATTGCCGAAAACCACCGAACGACCACTCCGACGACCTGACCACCCTGCAACCACCACCGACGGCCACTTTGAAAACCCAACCACCCCAGCGACCCAACCACCTCACAACCATTGTCACAACCACCCAGCGACCACTCTGACGACCTGACTACCATGATGACCGCTCCAGTGACTCGACCACCTGACAACTACTGCCGAAAACCACCGAACGACCAGTCCGACGACCTGACCACCCTGCAACCACCACCGGCGGCCACTTTGAAAACCCAACCACCCCATCAACCCGACCACCCCAACGACCACTTCAGCAACCTAACCGCCTAGTCAATTTTTTAAAATGTTAAAATAAAACTAAAAATGGCTACTAAACAATTTTTTTAACCCATTATATTTGAAATAGGTTTCAAAATCCTATGCAAAATAGAATTTCTAATATTTTAATTTCTAAACTAGAATTCAAATTTTATAACTCATTTATCATTGAAATAGATTTCAAAATAGAAATTTTGTTTAAATTCCATAATTTCTTAAATTGACCTCCAATATTTTAATTTTTAAAATAGAGTTCCAAAAATAGGTTTATCAATACTTTGTAAAATAGAGTTTTAAATTTTCTAATTTCTTAGATAGACTTCCAATTTTTTAATTTCTAAAATAGAGTTCAAAAAATAGGTTTCTGAATATTTTGTGAAATAGAGTTTTAGATTCCTTAATTTATTAAATAGACTTCCAATTTTTTTAATTTTTAAAATAGAGTTCTTAAAATAATTTTCTAAATACTTTGTGAAATAGAGTTTTAAATTCTCTAATTTCTTAAATAGACTTCCAATTTTTTTAATTTCTAAAATAGAGTTTGATAACTCTTCAATAGAAGAGGTATTCCTGTTTAAAAAACTCTTATTAAACTTGCTTGTTTGAGTGCTTTTGGTGATTTTTGGTTGTTAAAGCCTCAAGTTCTGTATGTGTTTGCTTTTAAGAGTGAATTCTTTTAAGATGTGACAATGGTATGCTTTTGGCTAAGACATGGGCTTAATTTATTGAATTTTGCTTCAGGTGAAGAGCTTTGAAAATAATATTGGGAGATGATTTTGGAGAGATAAGCAAAATCCTTGTTGAAACATCTCTTTATTAAAAGGACCACATGATTCACACGTGCAAGAAAATTCATTAATTGAGCTGTCCAAAAGTAGAGCCAACTGTACTTAAGTGGACCAATGGGAGGCTGCCTATGCATCATAATTTTCCCATCAATCCTGGATTAAAGGCTTCAAATGTGGTATTTAGAGGAGACACTTTGGATGGAGAAAAGAGACTGGAAAAGGAAGGAAGCTTCAAATGTGGTATTTAGAGGAGACACTTTGGATGGAGAAAAGAGACTGGAAAAGGAAGGAAGCTACGGAAAGGGAGAAAGAAGAGTTAAGCAATGCTATCTACATTGGGAAAGGGAGCATATCATGCTTTCTTACTTGTCCTAAGATTCGTACCCATCCGTTCTTTGCATTCTCCACAGATTGGAAGTATGATTACTGTGTGGAAGTGTTAGGGAAAGCACCTGGAACCTGACCTCCCATGGACGACAACTCGATGCCTTCATGGACGACAACTCGATGACTTCATCACCTTCAGCTACTACTTAGTTTTAATTCAATTTGTATTTTGAACAACTACTGCTATTTCTTTTCTTTATTCCTTTCAGCTTGTGTATTATGATATTATGAACTTCAGACTTTCATTTGCATTATGAATTTCTTTTACTCCAACAATACCATTCTTCTTTCCCACGTATTAATTATTTAAAATATATGTTCTTACTAATATTATTTAATTTTACATCATAATGAATTGAGTGAATGAGATATCAATATACTTGTACAAACTACACATTCATATTTAACTATGCTTGAAACAATTGATTCACATAATTGGTTAAAATATTAATATGCAATTCAACAAATAATTATCAAGCCAAAAAAAATGGATATAAAAAAAACAACCTAAAGAAATTGTAAAAAAAAAAATAGCCTAAACAAATCCAGCCCAACTCAACCCTACACTCCAAACACAGGGTTTCAGCAAACCAACCAAATCCAACCCTGCACCCTAAACACAGTAATTAGAAATTCCAGGGTTTCTGATTCCAGCCAAGAATTCTCAGGATTCCTGATTCTCAGAGTTTTTGATTCCAAACCAGCGTGTCAAACAACTCTTAAATGGTGACGGCTTCCCTCCAAGTATCTTCTTGTTCCTTTACACTACAACCATTGCGACCTATTTTTCAGTTTGTGTATGTGTGTACTTTTATTATGTTATTATGTAGGAAGGTGCTTATTTATTTATTTATTTATTATTATTATTATTGTTGTGAATACCAAGAAAAAAAAAAGACAATAATACATGAGCATATCAGCAAAAAAATGGTGAAGACCAAGAAAAAAATTAAGACAAATGATAGTGCATGAGTAAATCAACCATTTCAAACAAAAAAAAAGGTAAAAAAGAAAAGGAAAAAGGAAATCAATCTTGCTATCTGTAAGAAGTTACTAATACTTAACCATTGAACTATAATTAAATTACTATGTAACTGAATCAAACTTTCTATCTATAAGAGGGTACAAATACTTTTTTTTTTTAATACAACAAGTGTGGAGTATAGGAATTTGAATCTACAACCTCAAGAGAATAAGTACATGTCAATTACAGTTGAGTTGTGCTCAATATTGGTGAGGTTACGAATACTTTAATTGTTGAACTATGTTCAAGTTATGTTATCCAAAATAAGAAAAACTATTAACAATAAACCAATTTAGGGCTCACTACAAATATATAACATAACAAGAGTTTATTACAGTAGAAATAGTAGTTTTTTAAAAATAAATGTAAAAGTAGAATGAATGTGGATTAGCGATTGTTATAATAAACTTCTTGTAAAAGTTAATGTTGTTGTGCATGTTAAAATCACTATTTACGAACTATAATTTTGAAAGAAACATTTTTTTTTCATTTTTCAAAAATAGATTATTTATAAGAACAAACAACATTTATTTTAGAATATAGTAAACTAGACACGTTTAAAAAGAAAAAGAAAACCTGTACTAGAAAACCTCCAAAAAAAAATCCCTAAATCCATCTTTATTTTCTTTAATCCTTTACCATCTTTGACAAGTTTAGAATCTACCTTTATGATTTAAATTCTCCCCTTCTTTTGCATCTTCATAAACAAATAATTAACTTCACAATTCAATCAATCAAATAAATAACTTCACAAATGTATCCAATAATTTAATGCCCAATTAAACCCTCTAAGTCAAGAGACTTATAACATTTGTCCTCACATTCAAACTAATGTTTCTTTGCCTCTTTAACCCTCCCCCACCATTCTTTTCTCTCACTCTCTTTTCTTTTTCTTGAATTTTGAATGTTTTTTTTATTGAAAAGTTTAATATATGGGGCGCGTGAAAGTCACGTGTTGTGCTAAGTTGATAAATTAATTTAAATCTAATTAAAAGTTGAATTGACTTAAAGAGGGAGTATAATATTGATATGGAAGATTAGCATACATATAATTTTATTTAGTCTATATGCTAAGAAACACTACAAGAATTTTGGTTTCTCCCGACGTTTTTTTTTTTTTTTTTTTTTTTTTTTTTTTTTTTTTTTTTTTCGACGCAGCAAATGTCGTTGGGAGAAACGGCTTTTCCCGACGCCATCTGAACGGCGTCAAAAAAAGCACCTTTGCCGACGCCATGTTAAAGTGCATCAGAAAAGGGTGACCTTTTGCCGATGCCGCTTTAAACGGCGTCGGAAAAAGTACCCTTTCCCAATGCCATGTTTTGGGCATCGGTAGAGGGTGACCATTTGCCGACGCCGTTTAAAATGGCGTCGGCAAAGGGTGACCTTTTCCTTACACCATATGAACTACGTCCTCAAATTGGAAAAAGGTCACCCTTTTGCCGATGCCATTTTTAACGGCGTTGGCAAAGTGTCACCCTCTGCTGACGCCTTTAACATGGCATTGGGAAAGAGTACTTTGCCCGACGCTGTTTAAAGCGGCGTCGGGAAAAGTTTCACTTAGAAAAGCCTAACTCCCTTTCTTTTTCTTCCCTCTTTCTTTCTCCCTCTTCAATTTTTTTCTTCTCCTCTGCTGCAGCCACCATACATTCATTGCTTGCACAGCCATCATCCGCCAACATCATTGCCGCCCTCTGCCAACATTTCATCCGTCGCCTCCACCGTCTCACCGCCTCCACCCATTTTTCCGTTAGGTTTCCTTTTTTTTTTCTTTTTCTCCCTCAACATTTGAATTAGAACAAACTCTTATTTTTTTGGCTATCTAAAATCTTGATAGAAGTTTGAGTGCTTTGAGTTGTTGTTTATTTGCTTTTATATTTATTGATGGCAATTTTGTAATGGTTTATGCTTTTGTGTTTATTGATTTTTTGGTTTTGGCTATCTAAAACCTTGATAGAAGTTTGAGTGCTTTGATTTGTTGTTTATTTTCTTTTGTGTTTATTGATGGTAATTTTTTAATGGTTTATGGTTTATAGTTTTTTTTGTTTGTTTGTGTGTTTTTAGTTTTAAATTGGAGAATGGATTTCTTGGTGAAATATTGTTTGGCAAATGATTTGATTGTGGTTCGATTAAGCATTTTGGGGGCGTGTTGTTTATTGTTGTTTGAATTGGCATTGATTATGCATTAGTTATTGTAATGGGAGGTTTGTTTCTTTCTTGAATTTTTGTTTAGGAAATCTTTTTGTTTTTTAGCCTAAAAGCTTTGGTGCCAAATAAAGAAATTAAATCAATGAGTTAGTGGGATTCGAAATGAGATTTGATGAGTTAGGCACATTTTTTTTAAAGGTTAGTTTGAGTGAGTTTGTGGGGTGTGAAGTGTGTAATAGGTGGTGAAGTGCTAAGAGATTGTTTTGGTTGTAGTGCTCCTAAGTTTAAGTTTAGTTTTGATATTATGTTCATAAGTTTAGATAAGTTAGTTAAGTCTAGTGGTTTTGATTGTTTTGATCCATTTAAATGGATGATGTGTGCTAAGAGATTGTTTTGATAAGTTTAGTTGTTTTTTTTTAAAATTAAATGAGGTTATTATTCATTTTAATGGTAAATTTGTTAATGTATATTGTTTGTTTTAATTTGATGAGTTAGTATTCATTTTCATGATAAGTTAGTTAATTTTTGATGTTATGTTCATAAGTTTGACATGTTAGTTGTTTGTTTTAATTTGACTAGTTTATTTGTTATGTTAATTGATAAGTTAGTATATTGATCTTGTAGTGATCATATAATTATAGAATTAATATTAGGTTTTGTTTTTCATAGATACTTCGAGGTCGATGTTATTCTCAAAGGCTTGGGACAATGGTTCCAACGAGATGCCTTGAGGTTTGTCTCTCCTTTTTTCTCATGAACTTTTTACTTTTTGGGGCAAACCCATATGCATATATATTAGCATCTTTTTCCTTGATTTTATACTTGGCTATGTCAATTACTTTGTCTCACATAATTCTTCTTTGAATCAATTGGTTCTGCTTTGATTTGTCGTTGAAATATTGGGACGAACTGACATTTTATTTTTTTGTAGGTGTTTTGGGGTTGATGTGCGTGCGAGTAAGATTATGGACGAGATTTAGGATGCATTTACGAGAAATTTTGTTTTTCCTAAGTGTTTTATGTAATTTTATATAAACATAAATTGTATGAACAAATTTTGTTGTTTGGTTGATATAAAATTTGACATAAATTTTGTTATTATATTCGAATGAAATATGGAATATTTTGTTTTATATACATTTATTATCAGGTAAAAAAATTGCATTACAATAATATTCGAAAGAAAAAAAATGAGATTTAAAAAAAAAATAATATTAAAAATCAATACTAAACTTTTGCCGACGCTGGAGGTGGCATCGGCAGAAGCCGCTTATGCCGACGCTTAATTATTTGCGTCGGCATAAATTACTTTTGCTGACGCTGATTTTTGCGCGTCGGCAAAAGTGACTTCTGCCGACGCCCGAATTTAGCGTCGGCAGAAGTGGGTTCTACCGACGTCACCTATTTTGGCGTTGACTAAACCCTCTCCCGACGGATCAATTTCGACGCCCCTGGCGACGCCCATTGTTGCGTCAGAAAAGCCTTTCCCGATGAGTTTTGTGACTTTTTCCGACTCTTTTGTGCGTCGGAAAAAGTCCAAATTCCTGTAGTGAAACTAGCATTTAAATCCTTTTTAATTTTTAGAAATAATTCAAAATAGTTTATTGTTTATCTTATCATTAAGATAGTGATCTTTTTAAAGGTTTAAATGTCATTTTAAACATAGTTTAAGTGATAAAGTATTGTTACTTTCATATTATGAATTAGACTATATGTTTTGAATATCTACCTCTCATATGCGATTTAGTATTAAAAAAAATGACACAATTTAACCTTCAATAACAGAAATTCTAGAAAATAAAACTTTTCTTATTTTTATGAAAATTACATTAAAAATAATTAAAAATATCATTCAATTATTAAAAAGAGATTTTATATATATATATATATATATATATATGAAATCATTGAATTTTATATAAAAGTATATGACAAGAATGCGTCAAAAGCCAATTACAATCTCGTCATGGTCCACATCATGTGCCAAATGAATCCATTTTGATTTTGTTACCCTTTCTAGAAATTTATTTTAAAATAATTTTTGTTTAGTAACACTTAAAAATAATTGAGGGCCTTCCGGCAATTTTTTAGTTAAAAAACACTTGTGGTCCATGTACTTTGATTGAAGTAAAGATTTGATCCTTGAACTTTAGTTTGTAACAACTTCAAAGTTGCAATTTAGTCATTTGTACTTTTAAATTGGTGACGATTTAGTCCCTAAACTTTAGTAGGTAATAGTTTAGTCTTTGTAGTTTAAAATTAGTAACAATTTATCCCTCCATGAAAAATCTCATTAAAATTAAGAATCAACTTTTATTATGTAATGATTTAGCCTTTTTAGTTTATAAAAACATTTGGTCCCTAATTAGTTTATCGATATACATATATAAGAAACCTCATTAAATCTTAACAACATTTTGCTCGACCCCAAATTGTGAAGACTTATAGTAGGGTGGTAAAAGGAGAATTGTACTGATCTCTGACAGTTAGTTAGTGGGAAGGTGTGCCGTCGTGGGGAGAAGGTACAAAAAGAGAAGAATGTCGTTATGTTGAGGGTAGGGGCGTGTAGGAGGTTTTTTGTGAATTGTATGGCTATGAGAGGTTCCCAGCTCTCTCGACTTAGCTGGTTGTTTTTCTCTTTTGTTATCGTTGTTATTTTGGGTGAGTTCTTGACTAATTGAGGACCATTATCGAAGATATATCAATAGAGAAGTGTTTGTTCTTGCTCTGTCTTTTTGTTTGTGTTGTTCTTGTGTTTTGTAGGTGTTTTGTGAGGTGGATCATTCCCTAATACATCTTTCATGATAGGGACTATTCATTATAAAGTTTAAATTACACGAACTAAATTGTTACATTTTAAAGTTTATAGACTAATTAAATTGTTACAAATTTCAAAATACAATAACTAAATCATTACAAACAAAAGTTCGAAGCTAAATTGACCTATGAATATTTGTAAAAAAAAGTGAAAATGGTGAGATTTAGAGTGAGCTTGGCATACTTTAATTATGCACTTTTTAAAGTGCTTTTTTTTTTTTTTTTTATCACAAATTTGTTCTTTTTTCTTACTACACTTCAGTGAATCACTTTAAAATCACACAAGTGTTTATTTAAAAGTAGCTTTTAAATCCATCTATTTTTAAATGCCTTTTATTTATTACCAAACATAGTATAATTCAATCGTTCTTTCAAAGTTGCGTATAGAAAAGTAACTTTATTTAAAAAGCATTTTTTTTCGAAAGTCATCTTAAACTAGATGTGTAAGTTGGTTGGGCTGGGTATTGGTTTTGGGTTTTAAAAGAAAAGAAAAACTAAAAACATGTTTTTTTTTTTATTGAACCAATCAAAATAGAGAAATTGACCCATAAACAAATGAAACCAACAAAATTTATCTAAACTAAACCCATCAACAAGAATAGTTTAAATTCACCAATTGAGTACATTTCGTTTTTTTTTTTTTTTTTTTTTTTTTTTTTTTTTTTATTTTTTTTTTTTGCAATTTTGACTTGCACCCTTGATTTGAAGGCTTGATTGATGACTTCTCTTTATCAACAAGTCTATATTAATATGATTGTATTATGAGACATTTTTCTTTATACTAATTAGTCTTCACTCATTAATACAAGACATCTTATTTTTCTATAGATTATTTTTCGACAATCGAGACATTTCTAAAAAGTTTCTCTCTAGAAATTTCTGTGGGACAAATACTTGGTTGAGTAAAGCATAACTAAAAATAACTAGTAACAAATTTATTTAAGAGAAAATTGACAAAGAAAGGAAGACAAGAAAGAGATAGGAAGTAACGATTGAGCTTTTGAATATTGTGGTATTCAATTTGAAGTGCTTTCTTTTTTCTTTTTGACAATTAATTTCTTAGTGCTTTAATCTTTAGTTTTAGATGGTCAACCATTATGATTTGTGTCGACTTTGTTTTTAGATGGATTTATGTCGACTTGCACTTTATAATTTCTTTTTTAGAAAAGTATAATGTCATCCCTTTATTAATTACTATACTTCTTTTTGCTTTCTTTTGACAAAAGATTTAGAATTTATTGGCAAATTTCACAACTTCTATAGATTTGTTTAAAACACCAATTTGAGTGGAGCTCAACTCGTTAAAGCATACATTTTTTACCAAGAGTTCAGAGGTTCAAGTATCCTCACTCTACATGTTGTTGAACTAAAAATAAATAAATAAATAACAGCCAAAAAAAGGACTAAAATCAAGGTATCATGATATCAAAATCTCCAAAGATATTCAAAGGACTATTTAAAAATCAAGATAAATGTCTCACAGAATACCATCAATTTCAAAAATATAAAAGAACATAATTTGTGATTAAAATACTGAAATTGATATTAACGTTAATTAGCCATGCATTAACCATCAAGAATATAAAATTCATCCGTCAAATAAAAAAAAAACATATTGTTATGGGTAAAATTGGACCACTAGGACAGACTAAGAAAAACACTACAATTAAAGGCCAAACGGGGTAAAGAAGCCTATTACGAATCATGACGGACTGAAAACGAACGACGGATGGACCAACAAGTGAGAGGAAGACGAAATGGACTAACCCCAAGTTAGGCCGAGGCTAACCACATGGCAAGGCCCAATTTAGGGTTTTGTCTCCATCTCCCTTGGCCCATGCAGCTCCGATATAGCCCCGATCCGCTCCTTTTTTGTCCTATTCCAACAAGGAACTCATAAAAAAAATCGTAGGATCAGGTATTTAAGCTCTTTCTGGAGGAGGGAGAGGAGTGAGTTCATTTCAGTTGCCAAAACAATCCCAAAACTCTAATTCTCTCTCTACTTTTTACTAACTTAAGCATCAGAACCTACACCACACTGGTGTGTAGATTTTTCTTGCCTTGCAGGCCGCTTTCTTCCCCTTTCAAACAAATTTACCGTTGTTGTCACGTGGAGGTCAGGTGAGATTCTCCTGTCCAAAATTTAGTAACAACAGTTGGCGCCGCCTATGGGGAAGACTACGCTTTCTCGAAGAATCTGTTTGCCTGGTTTAATAAAGAGATGAGCAAAAACATGAGTAATAAAACTGGAATGAAGATAAAGGTGATTTCTATAGAAGAACATGCTTCAAAAATCAAATCGAAGTCGTCCAGCACCTGATGGCCAAGGACCCCACGAGGAGGCCGAGGCAATTAATGTTTGTTCATCGAGCTGAGGTTGACCAGATTGTTTAAGCTACATGGTAGCATGGACCTAAAAGATCGTGCGAAGAAGCAACAAAGAAGATGGTCGACCAGCTCCTCAGCCAATCCGAGGAGATTGAGGCCGACCAGATGGGACAACTTGCCGAAGAATTGGAATCTGATACATAGAGGCCGACGTTGAGGCCAAATAGAGACAACTTCAAATATGTGGCATACTTCAATAAGGAAGTTCTATAAGTTGAAGAATACACTGAAGATACAATTTCGATTGTCATAACAGTTGGACTGCAAGACAGAAGACCCCTTTGATCCATATGTCAAAGGAAGTGGCGAGCATTCAACCAAAAACAAACAGTCCATATTCTCACAATCCTCCCTTTAGTGATGAGATCACCTCAGTCTCATCAAAAGGAGGGACGTTCCAAGGACAAATTGGAAACAACCAATAGAAGGAGATTCGATTAGCTTCACACACCTCCCCAACCAGTGATCAAGGCTAAGGCCAACTAGAGGCTGAGGTTGAGGTCGACTAGAGGTCGAGGCTGAATCCAACTTGAACTAACCTTTTCTGAAGAGAGGAAAACTCATGAAGAAATCACAGGCAACCCCGAGAGATTAGAAGCTTGGATTGTACCTAAATTTGAAGATATGTACTCAGTTTATCTAGATAACATGCTTTCTAGTTGAGAATTCACTAAGGCTGAAGCAAAAGGCAAAAGTCAACTAAGGAAGCTAATTGAAAGGAACAAAGTTACCTTGCAAAGAGAAGACAAACATCAAGGAAGCTCCATGGAATCTTTAAAGCAAGATTTTGGCAAATGGACCAACTCGCATGCAAGAGTGTAATAAAGAATAAAATTAAAGGCAGAAAAGCTAATGTGGACACCTCAACCGAACCCAAGGAGGCTAAGGCCGAGGTGACACAAATGTTATATAGATATTCTCCAAGCATGCTTCTATATTAGACAAGCCACACCACTGGCCAAGAGTTTATGAGACCACCTCGGCCAATGTCAAAGAGGTTGAGGCCGAGGTCAATTAAACTCTTCCTAAGCGTGTCCCAAACATGACCCCAAGTCATAAAATTGCATATTGAGCTCGGTTCAACCAAATCCAATAAGAGCATAAGATATAAAATGTCATTTTTAGAAACTCCATATTGAGATGCTAGATTAGTTTTATTGCACGATTGTACTTAAGCATGACTTCAACAATAAAACTCCTACTTGAGTAGGGGGCTACTGAGGGGATATGTCTCCCCATTAAACAAAAGGCAATAAGCTACTTGTAAGATACATAAATAATTATCAAAACGTCCCAGAAATCAGCAAATTGCAATGGAGACCGAGACTGACCATTCTTCAATATTTCAGCTCGCCCTTAATTTCAAATAAAAGGCGATTGGCTTGATTCATACTTGTTTGAGCTTAATATAGCTTTTTCTTTAGAACACTAGTTTGTTGGAGAATGCTAAACTTCTCAGCCATACTCATGGCAGACATGGACATCCTACCAAAATCCTGAACAAAACAAGGAGAAAGTCAGTTATGAAGATAAAATAAGAAGGCTGAAGAAAAGAATTACATAATGAAACTCACGTGGCAAAGTTCATGTACGATTTGAGCAAAAGCCTCAAATGGCTCATCAACCTTGAACCCTCAGGGATGATCCTAACTCACCCTCTCCAGAGTTCGAAGCTTCGCCCTAACAGCTCGATCTCTGTGCTCACTCCCGAATAATCCTTAGGAAGGGTGAAAGCTTGAACTTCATGAAAAATCTCATCTTTAGAAGGAGAAGGCATATTTCACCTAGAATGGCGAAGACTAAAAACTGAGGGACAAGGGGGAGTGACTAGAGTCCCAAAAGTTGAGACATCTTCTCCAACATGATTAGATACACCAGCCCTTAAAGACTCGACATCTCCGGTAGCTTTATTCTTTTTCTTTTGACCTTAGACCTCAAACCAGGAAGTTGACAATGGAGGCATATCTGGAAAAGAAGCAATGAAAACAGTGAGAAATATAGAGCATAGGGGCCGAGGCTGACCATAGCCAACCCGAGGCCAAGGCTCCCTCAAAGTTTCAAAATTTTATTTTTACAAAAGCATAAATTAGAAAAAAGTAGGGGAGGTCGAGGCCGACCCTACTTAAGGTCAAGCCTTACCTCCCCTAAGAGGCCAATATCATGCTGGTGACTCTCTGATTTAGAACGTTCCTGATCCAAAATCGCTTTTTTCAGAACCTGACTAAAAGAAGAATGAAGCTACGATCAGGAAAGGAACGCTTTCGAAATGCGAAAAGTTATAAATGTCATAAGATGGCCAAGAATTTCCTCCTAAGGGAAACCAAGAAGTTTAGAATAGTCTTTATGGGGTTAGATAACAATCCCATTAAAAATTCAAGGACTACCTTGAATTTATATTTTTCTAGGAAAGCTGCATAAATCGTGAATTCAAAAGAGAATCTTAGCCTCCAAGAAAGACCGAAATGTTTCTTACGAGGTTGGACGACAATCTTGGAAAGATCCAAAGCGAACTTTGGATCCTTAAATTTTCTCTGGGAAAGTGAACAAACACACAAATCTAGAGGAGAATCTTACCCACCAAGAAAGATCGAAATGTTCCCTACGGGGTTGGACGACAGTCCTGGAGATGATCTGAGGTGCACCTCAAAACCCTAAAGTTCCTATGAAAAAACTAAGAAACCGACACTCTAGGAAAACTGAAATAATCCCCACGGATCCAGACAACAATCCTAGAGAGAATTCAAGGCATACCTCAAAATGTCACAATGACTCCATAATTAAAATAGGCTACTCCCAAGTCAAGTTCCATGCAGTTAGCTCATAAACTCACACTACAAATCCTAACTAGGGAGTGGGGGCTAATGTTTATTTAATTCTAAAATAAAATCAAAGTTGATTCCAACGCTTCCATTGTGTGTTTAATTTAATTATTCCCTTCATACCTACCTTCGTAAAAAAAAGAAAAAAAAAGTTATAATCTCCTCCATGAAAATGATTAATGTGGATGTGTTTACCAAATTTCTAAACATGGTCTTTTTTGTTTTTCAAAGTGCATCCCAAACTAACTGTGGGGTTTATTTTTAAGAATTATTGAAATTTTTGGCAGCAAATTTGGGATCTAAAAATATCAAGACAAAAAGTGAATAAGTTTTAAGGTACAAGAATCACAATGTCATTTTAATTCAAAAAAATTATACATCTAAATCTTACCATTTTTAAAGTATAGGGACTAAATTGTTACCATTCTTAAAGTATATGAACTAAATTGTTATATAGTTCATAAACTAAATCGTTACAAATTTAAAAGTAGAAGAACTAGATTGTTACTTTCATGAAAATTCAAGAACTAAAAGTATTTTTTAAACTAAAATTATTTAACTTTTTTTTGGGTCAACCGAGCATATTTCAAATCTCCATTCTACATCATTAGACTAAAAATACAAAACCTTTTTTTTGGGGGGTGGGGGTGGTGTGGGGTTATGTTGTTAATTAATTATAAAACAGTTGGAAGAAAAAAATAAAATTTTTGTTTGAAGGTCATAGAAAAAGAGGCTAAGAACCTAAGATAAAGTGCTTTTAATTCATATTGACAAGATTTTACAACCAATTAAAATGTTACAAATTGGTTGAGGAGGAAACATATCAGCCGTTGGATGTTTAAATCAGCCCAATGCCCAAAACAGTTCTCTTTAGGGAACATACAGTTGAGTCCTTCCTCAACTCCTAATAAAAGTTGCTCTTTAAATTAATCACACCCTATGTTTTCTCATTTCATTTCATTAATTATGGTTTAGATTATAAATATTGTTCCGTCTTATTCACGATCGATATACAATTTTAAAGCTCGATTTAATTGTCGTCTTGTCTTCATCAATTGATTTTTTAAAACACAATTTTGGTGTTCAAAGAGCTGTTTACATGTAATTTCTCAACAAAGAAATAAATGAGACACATGTAAATAAATTTATATTTGTATTAATTTGAATGTAATGGAGTACAATCTCTAATTTGTTCTTCTAATTCTTTCTCTTTCATGTACAAATGTTTTGAGGGCTTTGCAACTTGTTCTTGAACGTAGACTTATCTTGAGGGCTTAGCTTGTTCTTGAATGTAGATTTGTCTCGAGATTTTTGCAACTTGTTCTCGAGATTGAAGCTTCAATCATTTTTTAGGGTCTTCAAAGCCTTGAAAAGTCTTTGGTCTTCAAGGAGTGTTCAGCACCTAAAAACTTCATGGAGTGTTTGCCACCTAAAGACTTTAAGGAGTGTTTAGCACCTAAGGACCTCAAGGATTCTCTCTGAATTCTCTGAAGAGTTTAATTTCTAAACCCTTCAAATGAAGAAGAACTCTTCTATTTATAGAACTTTCTATGGGCATGTGAGCTTGAGCTTTAATGGCTTTTGAACCTAACCATGAACTTGTGCTTTTGTTGGCTTTGAGCCCAACCATTTGGATTTGAGTTTTATTTAACTTTGATCCAAATTTCATATGACCCAACTTGACCAAATTAAATTTCATTATTTGGTCAAAATGAAGACATGTGGACTTTTGATTTTAGAATTTGCCAATTTTTTTCTTCAAATTAAATTTGGGACACATGTTAGTTTATAATTGGTCCCAAATTTAATTATTTGTAATTTTATCATTAATTTGACATAATGACATGACAATTAGGGATTGGTTGAAATTTATCATTCAACAAGAGTTATTTGATAACGTCGATAAATATATGTGTGTTGGACAACAACGACTCTTTATTTCTTTCTTGTTTCTCATTTTTAATAAACATTTGCAAAATAATATACAAATATTAGAAACTAAAAAGGAAAAAGAAGAATTGATTTCTTGATTTCCATTTCTAGCTTTTCAAAATTAAAATATGATTTTTTAAAAAATGATTTTTTTGAGTAAAATTTAGAATGTTTGCTAAATATATAAATTTAGTCGTTTTTTAATCTAAAATTTGAGAGAATAAGAAAAAACAAATTGTTACTAATCCATTGTGTGCAAGTGGGGTTAGACTTTATTACATCCATGATTTTTTTTTTTTTTTTTTTTTTTTGAGTGCATTTGAATGTCTTACTAATCCCATCGTGCATGTGGTTAGACATTATTACATCTATATTTAGTCTTACATCCATGAATTGTGAGTTTGAATCTTTTACCCTTAACTTGTAATGTGATATAGTTTACTTAAAAGGAAAAAAAAACTAATAAAAATTTCTTTTATGTTAGAGTGTTGATATAATTAAATTTATCATAATCTATCAGCTTAAGCTTTTGGGTTGATTGGTGATTTAACATGGTATTAGAGCAGGAGGTCCTGAGTTCGAACCTCTGTAATGTCATTTCCTCCCCAATTAATATTGATTTCCAGTGAGAGAGAGTGTTAGAGTGTTATAATTTGATTGGTGATTTAATATTTTAAAAAACAAATAATGCATGGAAGTACGATGCAATAATTTTTTTTAATAAAAGTACGATACAATAATTGTATTTTAACATTAATAATTCAAATTAGATTAATATTCAGTACCTGGATTCGTACCATTATTTTACCAGCTAAATGCTAAATATTATTTTTATTCATGCCTATGTATTAATTTCAATAATTACACTCTTTAAAATTGATTATTCATAGTAATATGATTTAAATAATTTGCAAACATCTTCTCAAAAAAAAAAAATAATAATAATAATAATTTGCAAACATGGTACCAAATTATAGAGTGTATTTACTATTGTGTTAAATAATAAATTATTCCTAGTTGTATGATTTAAATATGAAAGGTTTAATCATTGGGCATTATTTTTTGTTTATCTTTTATTCTCTCTTTATTTTTAATCCATTGATATTATTTTTGTTTCCTTTTAAAATTATTTTTGTTTCCTTTTAAAATGATCTAATTAATATCTTTTAATTATGAGCATCATATTTATGAAAAAATCTTCTTATTGACTATTGTGTTTATTTTATATTCTAACATTTTGAATATTTTCTCTTTTATGACAGAATGACCAAATAGATGGTGAGATGATTTTATCATATATGGTTATTGATATTTTTAAAGATGTGATTGAATATATCTTTCCTTATATCAATAGTTGCCTTGTTATTTGATTGACTAATGAGATCTTCCCATATTTGATTGAGTGATTTTTTGTTTTAAATTTGAAATTGGCTGAAGTTCTGGTGAGAGTGAAAAACCTTGTAACATTTCTAGTTAACTCTTGAAGAGTTATCTTTTTGTGGTTTTTGTGTTAAATATTGAATTCTTGAGAATGTGCTTTAATTGGAGATTGCAGCTACTTGAACGGTTGTTGAATACACTACACATTTCACAAGGGGAGCTTGTGAACGTGGACTGTCAAATGGAGCAAGAATGCAGCATAAAATCCAAGAAGGGAGTTCTTTTAATTTTATGCATAAGATAATTTGTATTGTGTACTAATCCTTTGATAATCTAATCTCTGGGTGTGGCCTAGTGGAGTAGGTTTGGAAACCGAACCACATTAAAAATGTTGTGTGTTCATTTATTTTTATATTTTCGCATATCTTTAACAACCATACATGTTTAGCTATTTTATGGATTGCTCATGCAATTAAAATAAATACATATACAAAAGACATTATTCTTCCAACGAGACAAATTAAATAAATTGATAATTATGTCCTTTCAAAATATATTCCTTTTATTCATGCTATCTATTAATTTCAATAATTATATACTCTTTAAAATTGATTCTTGCAAGTAATGTTATTTAAATAATTTGTAAACATACTATAATTATAGAGAGTGTATTTATTATTGTGTAAAATAATGCAGGTGTGCTTTATGAAAGGAAAAGTAACATAATTGGATGTGTCACGTTTAGCATCATGGAGATTAGGAAAAGGATATATTGATTTAAGTGTTTTTAAATTGTAAGAGAGTTTTTGTTTTTGTTTTTTTGGGGGAATGAAGATGTGAAATCAAAGATGAATGTTATTTTAAACTAATGTGGACGCTTACGAATGAAGACTAATTATGTCTCTTTGGTAAAATCTAAATATCCATTGGTTTGTTTGATTGGTATGTCTTTATCACTCAAATTTAGTAAAAATTTGTCTAATGGCCATGTTCCATTGTAAATTTTTTTGCTAAATTATAATTTTCCATTTGTTTAAAAAAATACTCCTATATTTTCAAAAGTTACAATATTGCCCTTCACTTTCATAAATGTTTCAAAATGACCATTAGTAGTAGATATGATCTGTTAGAATGTGGGATAGAAAGTCGGCGTGACAATGACTTGGAACGGCGTGGCGGTGATTAGGACGCTTGTCTGGATTAAGTCTGTAAGAACTCCATACCACCACGTCGATTTTTCATCCAACATTCTAACGAATTTCTACTCCAAAGGGTAGTTTTGAAACTTTATGAAAGGTCAAGGGTAAAATTGTAATTTTTAAAATATTAATAAGGGTATTTTTGAAACAAATGACAAAGTTCAAGGGTATTTTTTTGATAGTTTAGCCAATTTTTGGTAATGATATTAAGTGTATAGACTAAAATAGAAGCATAATTCAAATATTACGAATGTTAAATCTTTTCAAGGGCGTTTGTTTGGTGAAAATTCAAGATTCTCATGAGATAGTCATCTAGATTGCTTTATTTATTTTGTAGTAATGTAGGATATCCAAAATCTTGAGATACCGAGGAGGCATCTAAGGAACTTTTGATATCCTTTTAAGAAGTGAGTTTCTAAGATTCCCATGTTGAGGGAATCATATCTTCATGTCTTTGTGCCAAAGAGAGCAAAGTTTAACTAGCATATTGAATGTGTTAACGACCATGAGGATTGTGGTTCGAATCCCCCAACCCCTATTGTACTCAAAAAAAAAAAAAAAAAAAAAAAAAATCTTCACGTCTTTATCCTTCGTTTTCTTTTTATGTATATTTTCTATAGTCAATTTTTTTTTATTTCTCATTTTTTAAATTTTATAATTAAAATAAATTAGTTCATTCCTTCTTTAATAAAAAAAAATTATGAAATTAACTATACTTATATATTTTATTTAAATATAAAATAAACTCCATTTAAATTGTATAATACGTACCTCAATTAATTTTCAACTGAAATCTAAATTGAAAATTTTCAATATTAAAAAGAATATATCATAAACAGATATTATTTCTCTCAAATTTTCTCTATTTTGATAATGTATAAATATAATATAAAAAAATCCATCAACTATATAGTTGTCTTGCTCTTTTAAAAATAAGTTCGAGTATTTCAAGTTAAAAATAAAATTAATATTTAATACTAAATCTTTAATTAAACTCTCAAACCAATATAAATTAGTTTGTTTTATAAAATAACATATAAAATTAATATAAACTAAATTGATAAAAATAAATTATTAAATTATTAAAGACAAATATGTTATATAAATTCAAATTATATTAGGTTAATATGTAAATTATCTAAATATAATTAACAGTATTGTTGGAATTAATACATTGTTTTAAAACATTCTCATACAAAAATTCTGTAAAATGAATACAGCTATCTAAATATTCCCTAACATCTTCATAAGTTTTCTTGCAAAACAAACATTATTATCTAAAAATATCAGATTTCTATATTTTCAAGCATCTAAAACTTCAAAACTCTGAAAATATCGAACATCTCAATTCCCTAAAAACAAACAATCCCTAGAGTCAAGAACTAAAATGACATAGATACTCAAAATTTTGGAGAGATCTCTAATGTTTGAGTGTTTTTTTTTTCAATTTATTTAAAAGTTTTAATTTCATTTTTTTATGTTTGAATGTTTTTAAAAATAGTTTTAGTTGACGTTAAAATAAGTTGATGATAAACTTACATGACTTAATACTTAGTATAATGACACAAATTTAGAAATCTAAGAGAAGAATCTCAAAATGTCTACCAATTTTTTAAAATTTTTTAGAGGAATTAGAAACTTTATTTTCTTAGATAGCTCTTTTTTTTCTAAATTTTTGCATTAGGTAAGTTAATCATAATTAGTTAATTTTAGTATTCATATGATAAAAGTAATTGAAATTTATTAAAACGTAAGAGATTAAATTAAGAGTTTTTAAATAATAGAGATTAAATTGAAAAAAATACTTCAAACATTACATATTAAAATAGAAAACAAAAAACGAGAAAGGAAAATATTATCAAACGGGCCCATATTTACCCGATTGTTCTCTTAGTGCTTCCTCTCTTAGTTTATAGTTTGGGCCATTTGTTAAAAAAGAAAAAAGAAAAGTTCCTTTTGGCATCACGATAACATTGATATTACAAAATTTTCTTGATTTCACATTAAAAATTAAAAAGAAAAAAGTTTGCAGAAAAAGTGGCCAAAATATTCTCAAATTTCGAGGAAATTGAATATTTGGAATTTAGATTAAAGAAACAACACCATTAAACTTAATAATTATGGTGAATTGACGAGGGTGCATTAAAAAACAAAATAAAAAGAAAAGCACTATCGTCAGTTTGCCTTTCTAATCCAGCGTCACACTTTTTTAACTTTTTAACAACCTGTTTGTTCCACGAAAGATAAAGTGAATTTTTGCGTGGCCAATTATTATTCTTATTTGTTACATGAATTTTAGTTTTCAAAAATCTAAATATTAATTATCCATTAAAAAAATAAAAGTCCAATAAAAGTAACAAAGTGAGCATAGTTCAGCTGTAATTAATATGTACACTCAATCAATAATACATTATCAATTATCGTTGAGTTATATTCACTTCGATCAAATATGACTTTTCTCTTAAATATTATTATCTGGTTGTGGCAATGTATGAGAGAGATAAAAAAATCCAAATATTTTAATTAATTAATTAATACCTTGATAATAGTAATATTTTAATTAATTAAATTATTATTATTTAAAAAATAATTAAATGCTATTATTAAATTAAATGTAGTATGTAAGTATTATTTTTTATTAGCATTTTAAATTTTAATATTAATTTATCCATTAATAAATATATTATATTAAAAATATAACTATTAAAAGTATTAAATAATTATTGGTACTATTTTAATATTTTAATCTAATCAATTAATTTAGATTTCTATTTACAAAAATGGGTAACTCTCAAACATTAATTATTTTATTTATTCAAATATAGACATTTATTATTCTAGATATTTAAGTATCATACATTTAAATTATAGATATTTAATATTCATACCCATAAAACAATAATTACATGTAAATGGGATGTAAGAAGTTGTAATTTTAGTTTCCATATTTTTAAAAATATCATTATAATTCACAAATACTTTAGCTTAAATATCTTAAAATATATCATCACTCTGTATATTAACTGCACAACTAATTTCTTGTTTATTCTATATTTTGTTTATTCTATATTTTCTCCTAATTTTTGTTTGTTCAACATGTGAAGTGGAAATTTTGAACCTCTAATCTTTTAGTCAAAGAATAATGTTTTATAACCATAATTAATAAGTCAATCTTATACTATCAATCAATTTATTAACCTTACACATATTTTATGCTCAACTCTAGCTTATCATTTCTCAAGTTGTGCCCTTAATTATTTATGACAAATTGGGGAAGGATGTACTTTGCATTGCATTATTAAAAAATTTAAAAATAATAATTTAAAAAAAAAAAAACTCACGATAAAAATAAAGCACTGCGGCCATAATTTGATTTGCTTTATAAACGAGGGCTAATTTTTAAGATAATGTTGTTTAAATAAATAATGACACAATTAGGATAGTTTTAAAACTAATAATTTTTAAAATGTATAAAAAAAATGAAATTACAAATGTAGGGTAAAAAAGAAAAGAAATGTTTAAAATAGAGTACCTAAATCGTGTACCATGTACACGATTTACATGTCAGTGGAAATCGTGTACATGGTACACGTTTTACGTGGAAATCGTGTACACGGTACACGTTTTACGTGGAAATCGTGTACGGTGTACACGTTTTACGTATATCTAATACTTGTTTCACTTAAAAACTCAAAACCATGCTTTGGCTTGTTGGCTGTAGGAAGGGCACAATGAACGGCTGCAAATTCAAGGTCATGGGTTCAAATCCTTGTAAATGTGCGTCTTTTTAAATTTTTACCCTTTTTTTTTAATTTTTTTGCATATATATATATATACCAAAAAAACGCCACTTTTTAACTTCATTTTTTTTCTATTACTCTTTTAGTTTAACTTCATTTTTTATTATATATTTAATTTGCAATATACATATATAATATTATTTTAATTTTTAGTAAGTTGGGTATGGTTAGAGTTTAATTATTTTTTTTAATTTTACTCATATATATACAAAAAGAAATAAATCTTTAGTAAATATTTTAGAAAAATTAAATGCATAAAAAAATTTAATTCTATTTTTAAAAATCTTAAATATTTCAAGTTTCATTTTTTTTTATATATATTTAGGTGGATAATTTTATAATGACCATATTTGTGTTATTATTTTTTTAATTTACATTATTTAAAAAAATATATAATTTAAGGGCTAATTTTTAAGATAATGTTGTTTAAATAAATAATGACACAATTAGGGTAGTTTTGAAACTAATAATTTTTAAAATGTATAAAAAAAATGAAATTACAAATGTAGGGTAAAAAAGAAAAGAAATGTTTAAATTTACATATTTTAGAAAAACTACATATTATTATTATTTATTTTGAAATTCTGGATCCGCCACTGTGACGTGTACCATGTACACGATTTACATATTATTATTATTTATTTTGAGGCCATAAATATATTTTGTTTCTTAAGAATCAAGAAATCCCACCACGATTTTTCGAGAAAATATGCAAACTTTCAATGCTGGATCTAAAAAGTAATCTCTCCCACTTTCGATGATGGCTCACACTTATTTTTATATATTAGATAGATAAATCATAACCCAAAAAAAAAAAAAAAAAAAAAAAAAAAAAAAAAAAAAAAAAAAAAAAAAAAAAACCTGCTATGGAAATCGTGTACATGGTACACGAGATCCATTTGGAAATCGTGTACCACGTACACGAGTTACCTGGCAGCCACATGGCGGCCACGCCATCGAATGGCGCCATGTGGCACCAAAATCGTGTACGGGGTACGCGATTTTGCCTTTCCTCGTGTACATGGGCCGCGATTTATTTGGCTACTCGTGACCACGGGCTGCGACTTACATAAATCGTGACCCATGTACACGATTTATCTACCCTACATTTGACATTATTTTAAAACTTACCATTTTTGTGTTATTATTTTTTTAATTTACATTATTTTTAAAAAAAATCCTATAAACGACTGGCACATTGCTCCACATTATTAACAAGCTGTAAATATACAAATAAATATATTTTTATTTTTAAAAAAAGTCACAAATGAGAAATAAAATCTTCTGCATCTGTCTCTTTCGTCTTCAATGGAGGCTCTCTCGTCTTCAATAATTTCATTTCCGCTTTTAAACCACATTTTACAGATGTTCCTCGAGCCCAATGGCGTTTCACGTTTCCCTCTCTCTGTAAATCGACCTATAAATTTCAATTACCAACTCTCTGAAAAATAAACGAATCCCCAGTCATGGAGGTCCGAAAACCAGAGAACGACCATCTAGTCCTCACCATCGACCCGCCGGCGAAGCAATCGCCGGAGAAGGAACAAATCTCACCGTCTCCAACCAGAAGCAAAACCCTCCGCCGTCTCAATTTCTCAAAACCTAAATCCCGATTCGACGAACCTACACCAAGAACCATCCACGAATCCACCGACCTCCTTCAACCTACAGCAGAAGAAAACTCCGGTTCTTCATCTTCATCCTCATCCTCTTCCTCGGAGTACGAAGATGAAGAGATCGGAGCGGAAAAAGGACGAAAACGGAGGAGGAAGGCGAAGAAGAAAAAGATCAACAAAAGAGTATTAATCGAATGGATATTGTTCCTCACCATTATCACTTGCTTAGTCTGTGCCCTAACTCTGGAATCGCTTCAATCGAAGCATATTTGGAACTTAGAGGTCTGGAAATGGTGTTTAATCGTAATGGTGATTTTCTGCGGCCGTTTGGTATCCGAATGGCTCGTCGCTCTCCTCGTCTTCATAATCGAACGAAACTTCATGCTTCGCGAACGAGTCCTCTACTTCGTCTACGGCCTCCGCAAGAGCTTCCAGAACTGCGCTTGGTTAGGGCTTGTTCTAATCGCGTGGATGATAATGTTCCCGGACGTTCACCACAACAACAAAGTCCTGTTAAAGGTCTTCCGATTCCTAATCGCCGTCTTAGTCGGCGCCACCATCTGGCTTCTGAAGATCCTTCTGGTTAAAGTCCTCGCGTCGTCGTTCCACGTCGCGACGTTCTTCGATCGGATGAAGGAGAGCGTGTTCAACCACTACATCCTGGAGATGCTGTCGGGACCGCCGCTGGACGAGGAGGATATGGATAAGGACGAGAATCGGCGGCGGAGGTTGCTGCAGATGTCGAAGTCGCTACCGGCTCGGTGGCGGGAGGGCGGGGGCGGAGGCGGAGGAGGACAGATTCTGTCGAGATCGAAGCGGCAGGGTTCATGTAAGAAGATTGATATGGAGAGGTTGAGGAAGCTGAGCTTGCAGGGGAGAGCGACGGCGTGGAGTGTGAAGAGATTGGTGAGCTATGTGAGATCGTCGGGACTGTCGACGATATCGAGGACGGTGGATGATTTTGCAAACGCCGAATCGGAGATTACCAGTGAATCGGAGGCCAGAAACTGTGCTCAGAGAGTGTTCAAGAACGTCGCTAAGCCTGGTGCAAGGTTCCTCTCTCTCTCTAGAATTAAATTCTCTTTCTCTCTCTAAAATTAAAACTATATTTATTTACGAGAAATGCTTACCCGCGCCAGGCAAGCAGGTAACAACGGTACAGCCTATTTAGGCACCATAAGATTTAAAAAAGTTTTGTTTTTTTTTTAAAAGAAGAAAAAAAAAAATCAATAGTATCTAAGTGGATTGCACCATAGCTACCTATTGCCAAGCTTTTCTCTTTATTTACTTACCAATTACCAAAAAAAATTTTGTTTAAATGCTGTAGAAAAAATTTTAAGGGGGCATTTGGCCCGTTTTAGAATTAAAATCATCAAATTGTGTTTCAAAAACCATGGATTTTGAAAAAAGTGGCTCAAACATCATTTTAGATTTGGATTCCAAAACCAACCAAATTCAAAATGGTGAGCCAAACACCCTTAATTAGAAACATTGGGATTCATGTGCCATAATTAGAAACATTGAGATTCTTGATTACTATGTTTGGAGTGTATGTTGAATTTGTCTGTTTTATTGAAACTTGTGTTTGGGTGTAGGGTTGGGTAAGAACGAGTCTGTTTATATTTTTTTTAAAGATATTTTTTATGCACTTTTTTTTTAATTTTCATTTTTTGTGACTTAATAATTTGTTTTTGAATTACATATCAATATTTTAACAAAATTTGTATGAGAATTTGCATATCAATATTTAAAAGATTTTGTCAACCATATTGAAATTGGAATTATATCATATGTAGTCCGTATAACTTTAATCTATGTCATTCAATTTATTCATGGTGATGTCAATTTAAATAACATTATCAAAAGCATAGAATGAATAAGTTAAAAGTAAGAAGAGTATTGTTAAAGTTATGGACTTTTGAAAATATATTTTACAAAGTAGTTTGACAAAAAGTTCAAAAATTGATAAATGAACTTTTTTTTTCCAAGTATTTTTCCAAATTTTATAAATTTTGGTAGGTGTCATAAGTTAAAGTAGTTAATAAAAATAATTAAATTGTTCATAGAAAAAATGAAATTAGTATATAGAATTACATATAGAGCAAAATGTACATAATTTCTCTAATTTTAATTTGATTAAATTAAAATAAATTACATTCTGTATGTTATTTTAAAATGACTAAATTAAAAATAAAATAACATATATTTAAGTTATTTTAATATAACTAAGTTCAAAATTAATATCATACAAATACTTTCGTTTTTTTAATCTAATTTAAAAATTAAATATATTCTTTATTATAACTAATTTTAAAATAAATATTATTTATTTTATTTTAATAAATTCAAAATAAAATACCATTTATTTTTGTTATATTGAATATAGTTAATTTAAAAATAAAATATAGAATTAAATTTTAATATATTAACTTAAAATTAAATATTTTTTTAAATATTAATATAAGTAAGTCGTCTAAAATATATTTTTCTTATCTTAAAATTTAAAAATTATACATATTTTGAACTATTGTTAATTGATCTAAATAAACAAAAAAGAATAATTTTATTTAGATTAAGATGATGTAACTCTACATTTTTAATTAAAGAAAAACTATATAATTGTAATTTAAAAAAATATATTTTTTATTAGAGAAATATAGATATGGAGGAAGAGAGAAATTGTGAGACTCATTATAATTATGAGAAAAAATAGAAAGATAAGTGGTGAGACTTACCATAGTTATTACAAAAGTAGAGAGAAAAGTGATGATTTCACTAACTTTTTTATAATTTATCCCATGGTTTAGAGGAGGAATTCTATGGATTTGATGAGATTTGATGTTTGAATGCTAAGAATGAAAAACCTATCCTCCAAATATTTGGAAGCAAATTCAACCCAAACCTAAACCCATCCTCCAAAGACCACTTATTAATTATATTTGTGTGAAAAAATAGCTATGGTACAGAGCATAATTTAGCAGAAACTTGAAAGTATAAGAAAATAATAGAATAATCTTGAAGTGAGTGAAAAAATACACACACACATATATATATATTTAAAGATAGATAATGTTGAAATGACATGGCACCCATTATTTTTTTCTTGGCGGCCATGCTTTACTCAATAATATTTCTCTTTAATAGATAAATTTAATAAAAAATACCCAAAAAAATTTATATCAAAAAATATATATATATATATATTGAAACGAATATAAATTTCTAGATTTATATCATTTTAAATTACTACAAAAGATATATTTATAATATCCATAGTATTATTATTGGATATAGAGATACATACCCCTCTCTTTTTTTCTTTTGTTTTTTTAGAAGTGTCTCTTTTTGGTTGTGCCCACAAATGAAAAAAAACAATGTTTGATTGTGAATGTTGGTTCCTCTACTCTCCCACTATCTTAGATCATTCAATCACTGAAAATATCTTTCATTTACAATATTTTAATTCATTCCATATATTTTATCTAGAGAATATGCAAATTCCCTTTGAACCATTTTAAAAATTATTTAAAGAGTTGGTTAAATTACAAGTTTAGTCACTAAATTTTAAAGTATGTGTTTATTTAGTTCCTAAACTGTAAAAAATATCTAATAGATCCCTCAACTTTCAAATTTGTGTCTATTTAGCCATTGAACTTTAAAAAGTGTTTAATGTTTAATAGATCTTTGAACTTTCAATTTTGTGTCTAATAGATTTCTGAATTTTCAATTTTATGTTTAATAGGTTTTTGACTTATTTGACATTTTTTAAATTCACTAATCATTTAGACACAAAGTTAAAAGATTAGAGTTCTATTAAACTTAATTCGATTTTATATCTAATATATCAATTAATTTTTTAAAATTTTGAATATGTTAGAAACCTATTAGACACAAAATTAAAAGTTCAAAGACCTATTAGAAATTTTTGAAAGTTCATGGATCTATTAGATACAAAATTAAAAGTTCACGACTTATTAAGACGTTTTTAAAGTTTAAGAATTTTTTAGATATAGACTTAAAAGTTCAGAGACTAAATTTGTAATTTAATGTTAATATTTTCTTGATAACAAATTGTTTTACTGTTTTCCATTTATTTTTTCTAAATTTATGCGTCAGATAAAATTTGATTACCCAGAAACAATTATTTTTAACAACATATCAACATTTTTATCCAGCAAGATCGATCTTTAATCGGTTAAAATTAATTTTATGATTTTCTTTTTAATCCCCAATCCAATAAACCCAATTAAGTTCATACGTAACAGGCCTCTAATACCATGAGTTCATGGCCAAACACGTAGCTTTCTTTTTTCTTTTTTCTTTTTCAGGGTAGGTGGAATGTGGGATTTAAAAATGAAAAAAGAGAAAACCAATAATCTTGTTCCCCACCAAATTATTTCAGGTCTATAATTGAAAACATAATCTGGCAACTCAAATAGAATCTTGTTGTTTTTCTTTTTGTACAATAATTTGAATGAATTATAATGGTCTTTTTTTTTTTAATCTCAAATTTCCATTTTTAAAAATTAAAACCTAACAAAGAAAGATCATTGCAAATTACCCTCTTGCCTATTTTACAAACCAACTATTTTTATTTCTAGAAAGCACATGTGATTTGTGAATTTTCAATCCCTCCTCCATCCATTTGTATTTAATACTTTAAAATTTAATAGAAAAATGCTTTACAAATGATACAAATACTTCAACTATTTTAAAAACACAATGATATATTATGAATTTTTTAAAAAAAGTATAGAATCATTGTACAGATGTGACAATAGAGTTGTAAAAAAAAATGTATTTGGTTTTATGAAAAAAAAAAAGTAATAATAATGGTAGAAATTAGAATTATCATCTGATTGGTCAACATAAAAAGAATTTGATAACGTCTCGTTCTTTTGTGGGGAGCTGAGCTACACGTAGGACAGACAGGACGAACTGTCCTTATTCGGTAAGGCAAGTTACTTTGTCCTGTATGCCCTGCATCATTAGTCACTTTTTCTTAAAAAAGCTATTTTATTTTATTTTATTTTATTTTAAGAGTTCAAATTAATTTAAATAAAATAAAAAGTTCCATAAAAAATGGTAGGAATTTATTTGCTGGGATCGGATATACAATTTCAATTATTAAAAAACTGAATAAAACTTCCTTCTTCATTTTTATGATTTTAGAGTTGAATAATGAATTTTCTATTCACTCTCGTTTTCTAAAAATAGGTTCTGATACCTTAATAAACTTTAAAAATAGAAATATATTTTCAAGAACTAATTTCTGAAAAGGTTTTTAATGGTATAGAAGATATGTAAAATAAATTAGAATCAAACAAATTCACTCTCTATAAAACCATATCCAAAAGATCCACAAATATTCTGTAACCAATTCCATCACTGTCATTTGATGTTGATTACAAAAGACAGCTTAGCAGCTAAAGAGCCATCCAAGTAAATGTCCTTGTCCTTTGACAGTACAATGCATGATGACTTTTTTCTAACCTATTCCTGCCAACAAAAACAAATTTGTTAAATTATCAAAAATATTTCTAAACTATGATATTAGTTTCAATTATATCTTTAAACTTTAAAAAATTTCATTTTAATCCTTAAACTTTGAAATTTGTTTCAAAATAACCATTGAAGGTTTTTTCCATTAAATTTATGAAGAAAAATGATGTATCTGCATATGTTTTGATTTTTTTTTCAATGTATATGTTCAAATATGTTCACATAAGCAACAATACAAATGCAAAAACATCATTTTTCGACTATGAATTTAATGAAAAAAAGTCTTCAAGGGTATTTTTGAAACAAATATCAAAGTTCAAGGGTTAAAATGAAACTTTTCAAAGTTTGGGGGTATAATTGAAACCAACCCCATTTATGAGGGGTATTTTTGATACTTTAACCCAAAAAAATTGCTTTCAAGTTTAGTGTGTGCTGTCCACTGGTCCATAAATTAATGATGGAATTAAAAAGCTTAGATTCATGTACTTAGGAAGATTAAGGGTTAACCCTCCAAAACGTCGAATGAAAATGTTGATAGAAATATTAATAGGATGTCAATGTAAATAGATATTTCTGAAAAAATATTTAAATAAATATTTTACTTTTTTTTAAATAAGTTGAAATACTTATTATTAATATTATCTTCACATTAGTTATATTTTATTGATCTCTTTACAATATAATGAAAATGTCGATTTATTTTTCATGTCAATGTCAATGTTATGGACATGTAAAAATGTTGATATGTCGATGGGAATTTAATAAATTGAGGATAATTAACAAAGTTCTTTGAATTAACTATATTTATATACCAAATGTAAATCTTAAGTTGTATAAATCCAACTTATGAATAAAACATTCTTTATAATTAGGAAGAAAAGTTAATGATAAGAATTGATTTCAGTATTTAATCAAATATCAAATATGAATTGAATTTTGAAGGTTTAAGTAAAAGCTGATCAACAAAAATAACATTTTTTTTAAATTTAAATTTGTAGGTATGTTTGAATTAATTTTCTACATGTTGATTGATTCAAGATTAGAGCTTGCATTTCTTAACTAGTCTCTTTCTAGCTTTATTTCTATATTAGCTTTATTAATTGATGTAAGACCCACTCCACCAAAACATCTCAGTGCAACTTTTTTGACAATTGTGTCAACTTTTCTTTTTCCTTTTCTTATTCTAACCCTCTTTAAACATATGCATGATTTTTTTTTAATTCAATAACATGTGAAATGGAGGTACGAATCTTTGAATTCTTGATCGAAAATATCTTTCTTAACCAATTGAGCTATGTGGAAGTTGACTTCTATTATTATTTTTTATTTTTATTTTTTGCATAGTTTATTTGTATTGTTTTAATAGTCTTTTTAATATTTTTGCTTCAATAAAAATAGACCTATCAAAAAGTAATTGAGGAGAGTTTTGTTGGTTGATGTGGAGCCAAAAAAAAAAAAATCCTAGTCTCTTCCCCGTAGTCATTTATTATAGTTTGCTACCTCATCTTAATGGGTCCACATGCCATTTACTAGCCACCTTATTTGTGGAAAGATTTTCAACAACTACTGTAGTATAGAATTCTTCTGTACTGTGTACTAAAAAAAAAAAAAAAGAATTCTTCTGTATTACTTTACTATTATTATTCTGATGGAAAAGACACGTAACTGTAAAATGAAAAAAAAAATCGTGATATGATATGATATGACAAATAAATAAATCAAGGAACTTTAGAGTTAAGCTCTCTGTTTATTTCATCAAATTTTGTTTGCTAACTATGCTGGTTTATTTTGTTCAATTGTCTGAGTTTCTTCTATTATTTGTCTACAACAATCTTAAACATATATATATATATATATATATATATATATATATATATATATATATGAAGAAACAAACTAACAAACCAGTCAAAAGAAAGTCCAATCCTCATCTTTCAAAATTGGGTTTAAAAGAACTTAAATTTTATGTTTTTTAATCTTGAACTTAAATTTTATGTTTTTTAATCTTTCCTAAACTTTTAATTTTGTGTCTAATAGTTACTTAACTTATTTAATATTTTCTTTTTGAATTTATAGATTTTTAGACACAATTGAATTTTATGTCTAATAGAACTCCGATTATTTAATCTTATGTTCAATGATTTTGAGAATTTTAATAAATGTCTAATAGGACAAACACAAAATTGAAAGTTTAAGTCTTGTTTGATGATTATTTGGTTTTTGGTTTTTAAAAATTAAGTTTATAAACACTACTACCACCTATGAGTTTTTTGTTTTGTTATCTACTTTTTTCTAAAATTTTCAAAATTCAAGTCAAATTTTGAAAACTAAAAAAAACACAGTCCCGTTTGATAACCAATTGGTTTTTTATTTTTTGTTTTTGAAAATTATTTTTGTTTTCTCATCATTTCTCTACCATGGAATTCAATTTTTTTTTAAGAAAACATTAAATTCTTAACCAAATTCGAAAAAACAAAAAAAGTTTTTGGAAACTATTTTTTTTTGAGTTTTCAAAACTTGGCTTGTAAAAAGTAGATAACAAAATAAAGAAATCCATGGATGGATGTAGTATTTATAGGCCTAATTTTCCAAAAAAAAAACAAAACGGGGCCGTAGTTTTTTAATACTTATTTTTGTTTTTGAAATTTGGCTAAGAACTCAAATGTTTTCTTAAGGAAGATGAAAACCATGGTAAAGATATTGTGAAAAAACAAGGATAATTTCAAAAACTCAAAACCAAATGGTTATGTAAGGGAGTTTAGAGAACTATTACATATTCTTCAAGCTTAAAACATCATTGACTAAACTTATAGTTTTTTTTTAATAAAAAAAAACTACATTAAAAAAATCACAATTTAAGCAATCCTTGTTTTGTTGTGATGTTGTTACAGATACATTGGAGAGGATGATCTACTGAGATTCCTGAAGGTAGAAGAAGTGAACACCATTTTCCCTCTCTTTGAAGGCGCAATTGAAACAGGAAAAATCTCCAAATCCGCTTTCAGAAACTGGGTGGTTCGTAAAATATCCCCACACACTCCAAATTTTTTCAATCCCTTCTGCCAAATGATTAAAAAATTTCGACATGTCGTCTTGCAGGTTCACGCCTACATCGAGCGGAAGGCATTGGCACATTCTTTGAACGACACCAAAACCGCCGTCCAGCAGCTCCACAAGCTGGCCAGCGCCGTCGTGATTGTGATCATCATTGTCATATCTCTTCTGGTCCTCGGCGTCGCCACCACTAAGGTCCTCTTCGTCGTCACCTCTCAGCTTCTCCTCGTCGGATTCATGTTCCAAAACACCTGCAAAACCATCTTCGAATCGATCATTTTCGTCTTCGTTATGCACCCTTTCGACGTCGGCGATCGGTGCGTCATTGACGGCATCCATGTAAGTAACTCTCGTTAATAATACTAATAAATGAAGTTGTTACAATAAGTTTAGTTTCTAGACTTTGAAGGTTGTGTTTGAAAAGTTATTGAAATTTAAAATGCATCTACTTTTAAGGTGGCATGTAACTAGTCTCTAGACTTTTAAAAAAAGTTTGATAAATCTTTGAACTTTCAATTTATTGGACATACGATTGAAATCGAATTCAAAGATTTATTAGACACAATATTAAAAGTTCAGACTTATTAGACGATTTTTATAGTTGCCAAAAATTTAGCCACTGAACTTAAAATTTAGACTCTGTTTGATACCCATTTGATGTTTTGTTTTTTGTTTTTGAAAATTGTGCTTGTTTTCTAACAATTTCTCTATAATGTTTTCATCTTTATAAGAAAATATTTGAATTCTTAGCCAAAATCCAAAAAGAGAAACAAGTTTTTAAAAAATACGATCATGTTTGATAACCATTTGATTTTTTGTTTTTGGTTTTTTATTTTTGAAAATTACACCTATAAATACTACTTCCATGCATCTATGGATTTCTTTGTTTTCTTATCTATTTTTTACATATGTTTTCAAAAGTCAAGCTAAGTTTTGAAAACTAAAAAAAATAGTTTCAAAAACTTGTTTTTGTTTTTGGAATTTTGCTAGAAACTCAAATGCTTCCTTAAAAAAGATGGAAACCATTGTAGAGAAAATGAAAACTATTGTAGAGAAATTGTGGGAAAACAAGCACAATTTACAAAAACAAAAAACCAAATGGTTATCAAACGAGACCTAACTTTTTAGTTTTCAAAACTTGGCTTAGATTTTGAAAACTTATATAAAAAGTATATTAAAAGCAAAGAAACTCATAGGTGAAAGTAATGTTTATAAACTTAATTTTAAAAAATCAAATAATCAGACGAGACCATAACTAATAAATGACTAAGTAGACTCTGACATATCAGCTAAAGCTTTTGGTTGAATAGTAGTGTAATATGGTATCAAAGCAAGTCTTCTTTATTGATATCGAGAATTCCTCTACTATTCGAGAATAATATTGATAATTATTTGTTGTATCTCGATGTATGTCAAAAAGAGTGTTGAATATTAAATATACCGTAACTTATACGACTTGGGGTCATTTTTTCTCTTCAGATGTTTGTGGAAGAGATGAACATTTTGTCGACGGTGTTCTTGAGATTCGATAATGAGAAGATTTACTATCCCAACTCTGTTCTGCTGACGAAGCCGATCAGCAATTTCAGAAGAAGTCCCGACATGTCGGATACGGTGGATTTCACCATTGACGTTTCCACTTCTTTTGACAACATCACAGCCCTCAGGAAGGCAATGCAAATGTAAGCATTTCTACCCCCTTCTTCATTGCTCATTTTTCTTCATCAAAATACACAATTTTCATTAAAAACTCATTAAGTTTTAGGTTTTAGAGATGATTGCTCATTACACTCTTACACATTTTCAAAATTGCATAAAAAACCGCAACTCTACCAAAAAAAATTATAAATCATGCACATTTCTATCAGTCAGTTTTAACGAAAATTGGTACATGTTAGTTTGGTTGAAGTTAATGTAAAATTTTGGGTGTTTAAAATCATACTTGATAATATGATTTGTAATTATCCTTTTAGTTCAAGTTTTATAATGTTGTCAACTTGAGCATACATCAACGGTTAAAACATCTACTTCTTCTCTTGAGATTGGAGGTTCGAACCTCCACTCCACGTGCTTTACATGTACTAAAAAAAAGTCATTTCTTCTGATTATTAAATTTGCCTAGCCTACTCACTTTAAGCTTTTAGTTTTTCCCTCATGGTTAACTTTATTTTAGCCTATGTCAAAAAAAAAAAATTACTTTAGCCTAAAAGTTTAGGCTTTTAGGTCTAAGTTCAAATTTTGCAGTGTTATTCACTTTTTCTTTCAATATCAATAGTTTAGTGTGTTGGACATTATATGAATGTTTGGACCCACATGTGAGGGGGATGTTGAAGAATAAAGCAAAATAATTAAATTGAACACGACTTGAATCTTATCGATAAGGAGCTCTTTCTAGCCATTCTATATGATTTATTTCTCTTTGTCAATTCATATTATAATAATACTTTCAATCCAATGAAAACACTACTAGATCTAGCTAAGTGGTTTTTTTCTTTTTTTCAATTAAATTGATCGTAGTGTAGTGGCTAGTTAGCGTTGATGTGACAATTTATTTTATTTAGTTCATATATACCTAAATAAACGTATCGAATTAGTTCCCATAATGACTAGAATTATAACTTAACCCATTATTTTAATGAAAAAGTTGAGTTTATATGTAAAATATTTGCAGATACATAGAGAGCAAACCAAAGCATTGGAGCCCAAAACATTCATTGGTAGTGAAAGAGATTGAGAATGTGGACAAGATGAAGATGAGTTTGTGTGTGCAGCACACCATGAACCTTCAAAACTTCCCTGAAAGAAACAACAGAAGATCAGACCTCATTTTGGAACTCAAAAGGGTTTTTGAGAATTTGGGCATTAAATATCATTTACTTCCTCAAGAAGTTGTTGTCACTCAATTCAATTTGACTAATGGCAGAATGGCAATCCCATCTTCATGAGGTAGCTTCTTCATGAACCTGATGATCTCGAGAGAAATCATAAGATGCATTTTGGTTGTGCATATGATGTAGTTTTAGACGCAACGACAATCACATTGTGACAACCATATTGAATATATATTTTCTCGTTGTCGATGAAGGTTGGAGCTTAAATAATCCCTTTTCACTTTTATGGGCTTAGAGTTGGTTGGAATTGGGTTGGCTTTTACAAGCTATGTGAAAAGTGTGTATTTGGAGGATTATTTTTGTTTTTATTGTTAATTTTTTTGTTAGTTGTATTCTCCTTGCTTTTTACTAGTTCCACTTATTCTTGTTATTTTGCATAGGCATCTTAGGGTTTTGGTGTCTTGACTTCTACATGTAGAAGGAAAAATGGAAATATGTAAAATTCAACTAAAAAAAGTTGCTTCAAGGATATATTGAGATCTTCTCTCAATCTTCTGATTTTACATAAAATTTTGCTTTGTTCTCACTCTACTCATATGTATGAAAAATAATCTACAAATTGTAATTTTCTAAAGGTGTGTGAAATTTATAAAAACTGCATTTCAATTATATGATTTGATTTAGTTGGGTCTTTTCTTTATAATGTTTAATCCTGGTCTCCTTCACTTGTAACCATCTTAATGTCTATTCAAGTAATCGAGAAGCCTCACTATAACTTGCAACCATTCGCACTTGAAAAGTGGGTTCAAAATCTAGAAAGCATACTAAGTCTATCTTTAACTTCCATCTTCATTTTCTTCTAATGGTAGATATTGAAATTTTGTTACCTAGACATTATCACTACGCGACAATACTCAAGTTATATCACAACTCTCTAGAAATTGTTTTCTTAAATGTGTCTAACTATAGTTCACTATATTGTATTAATTGTCATTCAATTAGTCAATTCGAACATAGTTCAACTGGTTAAAGAATCATATCCTCGATCAAAAAATCAAAGGTTTGAATCCTTATCTCCAAGAAATTGAAAAACTTTATGCTAAAATTTGCATTTTCCACTGAAAGTCATCATCATGATCGAATTTAAAATTGATAAAGAGAAACCTTTTTGAGATAATTGCTAGAAATAGCACAAAATGTTTTGGGTCTTACATAAATGGCCCCATTTTGAACACATTATTTCCATAGCACTTTCTAGTTTCTTCCCCGACTGGGATCGTCATCGGGAAATGACAAAAAAAAAAATTCTTCATCTTCTCCTTCCCATTCTCTTCTTTGAACCACCGGCTAATCTCTTGATGAATCCAGGCAGAGACATTGATGAATCCCGACTGAGAAAGTTTGGCGAATCCAACCAAAAAAAAAAAAAGCAAAATCCAAAAGCTTCTCTCTCCGTGCTTTCTATGTGCTTTTTTGGTGGTGATCTCTGAGACCGACACTTGAAAAGACAGAAAAATTCGGTGCCCCTTTTGTCGGTGGAGATCTCTGAAACCAACACTAATTTTTTTTGTCTTTCTCAGAGTCAGTCTCGGAGATCGCCACCAAAAAACGTTGGGACAGCACGGAGAGAAAAGCTTTTGGATTGTGCTTTTTTTTTTTTGGTTGGATTCACCAAACTTTTTCAGTCAGGATTCATCAATGTCTAGACCAGGATTCATCAAGAAACTAGCTAGTGGTTCAAAAAAGAAAATGGGAAGGAGAAGATGAAGAAATTTTTTTTTTTGGGTCATTTTTCAGTGACGATCCCGGCCGAGAAGAGACAAGAAAGTGCTATGGAAACAAGTTTCATGGGCTATTTATATAAACGGAAAAACATTTTGTTCTATTTCTAGCAATTACCCAACCTTTTTCATCATTAATAACATATAAATAGAAAATTATTGTCATTAAGTATAACAACCTTATTAGATTAGCCTCTCTCGTCGTGTAAATCGAGACATCTGTCAACATTTGTGATACTCTCATAAAATGGGAGTAAATTGTTGCATTTTTATTCTTAGATCTAGCTAAAAATCGAATTATTTGCATTTCATTGTCAGTTTTATGGTTCTCATTTAGCTACTTAATTAAGTAAGCATGAGAATTGAAACATCATCTATTCTTCCTTTATTCTGGTTGATTTTTATCTTAATTGGACAAGTTTTTCCTAGATTTAAAGTTGGGTTGAAGAAACTTTGAGCTATTGGGCTAATTTTTATGAGTTGGAGTCAGCAAATGGGGCCAATTGTCAACAACCACATGCAGAGAGAGAGCCAAATCAGCCCTTAAGGAAAAGAAAATAAAAATGATCATCGTGAAGCAAAAGGGGGAGAGCCAAAAAGAGAAAACCCCAAAAAATGGAAGAAGGGAGTAGAGAGCTGCGATTTTCAAGCTGTTTTTCAGAAGAAAAATAAGCTTCATCATCTTATACTCTTTCTTCCTCATTTTCTTTCTAGTTTTACATTCTAGCTTGTTGATTTTGTATTGACCTTGGTCTTTCTTAAGTTTTGAGCTAGGTTAGCATACTTTTATGGCCATTTTGGTGTAACTCTTAAATTATTCTCATTATGTTTATTGTTTCTGAATTTTGTTTGTTTATTTTTTTCATTGAAGTTGTGGGCTAAGTTTTTTTAAGGCTGGAATTCAAGGATTGAAGTGATTGTTTAAAATCTCTTGATTCAATGCAGTTTTATGAAGTTATGTGCATTTGTGGTGTTTATTACAAATTCTTTATTTGAGTTTGATCACCTTAGATAAGACACAAACTAGTTCTTAATATTGAAAGGGTTAGGAATTAGTACAAATAGAGAAAAGGGGTAGAAATTGTAGGGTGTAGACATACATTCTAAGCTTGTGAATTTGGAGAATTTGGGTCTTATTAGTGTTTTTTAGCATTGGGTTTTCATAGACATATGCTTAACTTAGTGTTAAGGGCAAGAAAAACGAGTTCAATAAGTTTTTGGGTCGGTTTCATGTGAATGTTCCCTTCTATATAGCATTGTGGTGTCTAATGCAATAGAATTGCATACCTCAATTGGGCAAAACAGCTACTGATTTTCTAAATTTCAACCCTCTGTTTTATTAGCCTCCCGAGTCTTTATTTAAATTTATCATTTTTCCTTTTTAACTCTCTCTTAGTTTAGTAGTGGCTTTCGTGCTTTCTTTTAGCCAATTTGTAGGTTTAATTGGATTCTTTAGTTTAGTTTTTCATTGGCGAATTTGTGCTTATTTTCAACAAATTTGTATACACATTAGTTCTTGTGGGGATCAACCTTGTTTATCATTTATTGCCTCTGATTGTGTATGCTTGCGTAGTGAGTTTTTGCACAACAAGTTGTAAGATAAAAAAAGTTTGTTTCATATAGTAGGCTAAGAAATGCAAATTGATATAGATTTATCTTACGATACAATCATACAACATTATCAAACATGTTATTAAATATTTACACATTCGTTAGAATTTGGAAGCATAAAAAATTGGAAATCTAGTCCATTTTTATTTGTACCCTTAAACTTGGGGTTGTATAAATTAAAACTTTAAACTAATAATTGTACCCATTTAAACCCTAAACTTTTATAAGTGTATCAGTTTACCCCTTCTATTAGATTTCGTTTGAAAAATGTTAGTTCACATGTGTGCAAACTTATACTTGTATCAATTAAACTCTTGAATTTCATTAGTAGATAAATTTAGACCCTCGGTTTCAAATGTATGGACGATTTTCAAATGAATGGCCTAAATTTTTTAACAAGTTACATATAAGAATTGATGCATGAACAGTTTTCAAATTGATTCATTTATGAAAGTTTGGGAGTTGAATTGATACAATTATAAGTTTGCATATGTGTAAACTAACGTTTTTCAAACGAAATCTAACAGATGGTGTAAATTAATTGATACAACTTCCAAAGTTTATGATTTAAATTGATACAACTTCCAAAGTTCCAGAGAATAAATTAATTTTTATCCGAATTTTTATTCAAGAAAAGACATAATGTGAATATGCTTCCAATATTTATCAAGAAAGACTAATAGAGACTCTTTTGGTTTTTTTTTTTTTTTTTTTTTTTTGAAAAGTTAACAAAAAAAACTAACGTTAGGAACTAAATTTAAGATTTATTGAAAATAAATAGACTAAATTTAGATATTTAAAAGTACAAGAACTAAAATAGAACAAGTCCTAAAATAGAGGAACCAAAATGTTATTTTAAACCATAATCTTTAAAACTTAAATTCCTTAAAAAGAAAAGATATAAAATCTTGGGCCAACAATTGGGCTGGTCTATTTAAAATAGAAAATGATGGGCTATCATTTTCGGTCCATTACCGAATGGCCCATAATGCGCCTCTTTTATCTCCTAAGATCACTTCAGTTCACTTTACCCGAAACGAAATAAAGCAATCGAATCGAGGTGAGATCAGTCGGATAATGGCCGCCGGTGGCGGGTTTGGCACGGCGGCGTTTCCGTCGAGAACGATCGAAGAGCAGCAACTAGAAATTACAAAAGAGATGAGAAGTCATGAGGTCGCCATTGCAGAGCTCAGTCATCTTTCCTCTACCAGAGTAAGCCCTACCGCGCTCTTTCTCTAGTTCTTTTTGTTCTTTTTCAAATTTGAACTAGAAGTAGAACGATGTAATATTATTCTGTTTGAAAAATTGTTCAAACTCTGCCTATTTTCCTTTTTATACGGGATATTTTACTAATCGCTCGCCATGATTAACATTTCGGACGAAGTTTTGATCGTGTCCGCTTATATCTAGGGTACAGTGGAACTGAAATCTCCATTACCTGTTAATCTAGGTTTTAAATCTTCGAGTAATTGGTGACTTTTTTCTGGCTGAATTCGTCTTCTTTTGAATTCGCTTTTAGATATTTTTGAAACATGCGACGAAGTTATGGATTTTTTATGTATGTAAACTGCTTGATTTATTTACTCTTTTTATTGTTTAGAAGAATGTTAGTTTGGTAGTGACTTTGGATAGCTCTATTTTCTTGAGCTCTAATAAAGGATTAAAAATGTCTCAATTTTATGAAAATTTATGTGAAAACATTCATGTGAATGAATTGATATTCTTACAAAGATCATGAAGAAATGTGGAAACATTGATGTGTGGATGAACATCACATAACATCAAAAGCTTAAGCCACTGCCTCTCTCTGAACAACCTTTTACTGATACTGATTCTTAATGTTGTTATAAATTGCAGGCTGTCTTTCAGAAAAATGGGAACTTATTTTTCCGCACAACTGTTCAAAAGGCAACAACTTCCGAACAGAGTAAGAAAATTGCTTTAATAAACACTACACCCCAATGTTATGTCTTCCGTCTCAGTCGTATCCAATTTACTTCCACATTTTTTATATTTCCATCAATATTTCTATCAGTAAAAAAGTTTTGAACATCCGAAGAAATCTTCTTTATTGAAATATGTTGTGAAAGTGTCGTGAAAATATTGAATAGATATCGAGAAATGTTAGATATATAGACTGAATGCCAATATATAAATAAATAAACGATGATTTATAACTTATGGGAGTTCAAATAATTCTTGAGTTCTTGACATGTACATGATCTTTTTCTGTTTGACCTTGGTATCTCCTTCGACATTTATGAAATTTAAGACTTCACTGTTTTTGTCAATATCTACAACTGACTTCTTGATCCCATCTCATCATTCTGATTGGCTGGTTTTCTCTTTTCAGAAAAACTTGACACGGCTAGAGCAAAGCTTGAAAAACTGAATTCTTGATACGGATGGAGTTCAAACTCACGTGAGAACAAACCATATAAATTTCTCGCATATTCAAAGGAAACTCGGGAGCCAAGCCTCGATTTATAGGTTCAAAGGTCTGCTTACAAAATTTATTTGCTAAATTCTAATTCAACCCTGAAAAGCTTGTCTTTTTTCCAATGAAGGAAAAAATATGAATCACAAATAGCATCTTGTTCTGGACATCTTTGATCAGTTGAGTTGATACAAATTTTTAAATGTTAGTCTAATCTTTAGTGCAGATTGAAGGGTTTAATACACTTTTAACATGGATAGAGGTAGCAGTCACTGTGTTTGTCAGTGGGTTGGACTGGCTGCTCAGTCTAGAAACATATAAACCTAAGCTCATTTTGGGCCCTTAGCCTCCAACCTCATAGGTCACTTGCAAACGTTGTTGATAACGTGGAGGCAGTTATAGTTCAAGTCATGGTGGTCATTTACTTAAGATTTAATATCCTACGAGTTATCTTGGCAACCAAATGTAGTAGAATCATGCGGTTCTCCTGTGAGAATAGACGAGGTGTGCGCAAGATGACTTGGACACTCACAAAATTAATAATAATAATAATAAAACAAAAAAAAATAATGTTAAAATATTATTTTGGTCTCTATATTTTGGGTTTTGTTTTATTTGGTCTACTTTCAAATGTCTAATTTTAGTTTCTATACTTTCAATAAATCTTAAAATTAGTCCTTAGAGTAAGTTTATTCCTAAATTTTTCAAAAAAATATTTAATCTCTATTAGTTTTTTCTTTATAAATTTTGAAAACATATTCACATAGTATTTTTTATTGCATGAAAATTATTATTATTGTCTAACCAATTTCATTAAAAATTAACTTTGAAGGTATTTTAAGATTTATTGAAAGTACAAGGACTAAAATTAGGCATTTGAAAGTACAGGAACTAAAGTGATATTTTAACCAAAAAAGCAAACATTGAGGCAACTACATTTGTTGTTTTAATTTTGCAGGTACGAATCAAATTTTGAAAATTTGTTGAATATTGGCGAATTTGAGTTTGTGTTTTAAACCGAAAAATATTGTGGCAAATGAATTTGAGGGCATGTTTGGGAGTGATTTTGAAATGGTTAATGTTCAAAATTACTGTGACTTTAACATTCAAAAACAACTTAATGTTTGATTTTACACTTTTAAACGCGATTTTCATATCATAAAAATTGACTTTGAATAATCAAAAGTATGTGATTTTGAATATGACAAAAGTAGTTTTAACCATTTTAAAATTACTTCAAAATATGTCCTGAATAATTTTATTTAGTTAATTTACTGTGTTTTCTTTTCAAAAAAAAAAAAAAAATTACTGTGTTTTACTCGTACTCCTACTTTTAGGTCTATTTACTTATGTACATAAATAATAGAGGAATTTGAATGTATAACACAATCTCTTTACTTAGGATTTTATTTAGATTAAAATACTATTTTTGTCTCCATACTTTAATATTTCTATTTTAGTTTATGTACTTTCAAATGTTTAAATTTAGTTTTAATTTAGTTTTGTACTTTTAATAAATCTTTAAATTAGTTATTTTTGTTGGTTTAGGGTTAATTTTTCCAAAAGAAAGAAAACATAGTCTTTATGAGTATTTTCTCTATAAATTTTGAAAAGATACTTACATGATGTGTCATTTTAATAGAAATTATTATTATTGTTTCATCAATTTCGATCAAAATTAACTTCAAACCAACGATGAAGACAAAATTCAATATGGGGTTTGCGAAAAATTCCCCTAATTTGACTTTAAGAAGAAAAAGACTCATGGTCAATGAAAAGGGATATTGAAAAGGAACTCAAAAGATAAAACTTTGTAGTGAATAAGATCCTAAATATCACTTTTTTTTATGAAAGAATTTTGGAATATTTGAACGCTTTTGTCTAACCCATGACTCTCACGATAGAGCTCCATGGCATAACTTTCCTAGACCTTTCTTTTTCACTTAAAAGAATGGCAATAAAAGAGTCTTGTTTTTTTTTTTTTTTTTGAGAGAGACAATCAAAGAGATGAAGATGATTTTGGGAATTTCAATTGTATTGAAAGAATAAATTTTAAAATATAAAACGTATATACATATCGAGCCAGTGGTGAACCGAATGTATTATTATTGAGTTTTTAATCTAAAAACTAGAAAGTGATTTCTAAAGTTCCATTTGATAACATTTGATTTTTGGTTTTGTGAAAATTAAACTTACAAACACCACTTCTACCTAAGAGTTTGTTTGTATTCTTAAATACTTTTTAAACATGTTTTCTAAATCCAAGCCAATTTTGAAAATTAAGGCTCCATTTGATAACTATTTAAATTTTTATTTTTGATTTTTGAATATTGTGTTTGTTTTCTTATTATTTTTGTACAATGGATTTCACCTTTCGTAAGAAAATATTTGAATTCTTAGCAAAATTCTAAAAACAAAAACTACTTTTTGAAAACTACTTTTTTTTAGTTTTCAAATTTTGGTTTAGTTTTTGAAAACAGATATAAAAAGTAGATAACAAACCAAAGAAATTAGTATTTATAGGCTTAATTTTCAAAAACTAAAAATCAATTGTCAAACGGGGCCTAAAAAAATAGTTTTTAAAAACTAGTTTTTGTTTTTAGAATTTGGCTAAGAATTCTAATGTTTCTTTAAAAAATAGAGATGGTAAGAAATCAAATACAATTTTTAAAAACAGAAAACTAAAACCGACTTCAAAGCGAAGGAGCAATAAAAGACTGACTTTCACCTTTCTTTTTAACCCAAACACAACAATTTTAAAAAGAGACCATATGGAATGTTCCTTCATATCTGAAAAAACTACCTTTTGTTGCATACCCCAAATTAAGAGATAAAATAAATCAAAGATATGATTAAGAATGCTTTTCAAATTAGTAGTCATAGGTGCTTTTCAGATTAGTCTTAGCAAAAGTCCCATAAATGTAACCCTTTAGTAAAGAAATATTAAATTGACTTTTGATGTAAACCCAAGCTAAAGATGCCCTTTAAGGTCTCAATTGTTTCACTGGTTTTGAGATGGATTTTGACAATGGTATAAAAAATCAATATTTGTTTCATTAATCTTTACTTTTTAAAATCCAAGTAATTATTATCCATAGATAAAAATAATCCATGAATCATGAAATTTTATTATCCATGTAGGAGATGAGTTTTTTTTACTTGAAACTTTTTTCTTGAAAAATGGTGAAGAGAGATGAAAGAAAAAAGTAATAATTAAACTCTCATATTAATTATCAACCATATCCAAACACATACATTTGTTATTTTTATCCATGGATAATAATTATTTGAATTTTTAACTCCTAGATTTTTAACTCCCAGATATTTTATATTTGCAATCCAAACGGACCTTAAGTGCTATTCTTAACGATCACTTAAATTAAAAGCATTCTACACATGCTATTAACTTTTTTCTAAAAGCACTCAAACCATGACAAAAAATTTAAGTAGAAAGTGCTTTGTAAGCATGACAAAAGTAGACCAAAAGCAATTCAAACACACGCCTAAATCTCAAGAATAGTAGAACTATATAGTACATGTTGAAATCCAAACAGAAGCAAATTTCAGGCAGTATAGTATATAATAAATAAATCGTGATAGCTCATGGCCTTTATTAACTTTGCTATACATCATCCAAAAAAAAAAATTATAAAAAAAAAAGAAAGAAAAAAAAAATAGAAAACTAAGACTAGATGAACACTCCACAAAACATTCAAAAGCAGAAAGGAACAATAAAAATCCAGGTTTTTTTGGGTGCTTGCTCTCTCAGCTGAACCTATCATCTATAATAATTTCAGAAGAAGACATTGTTGAATTTAATTACGTTAAAGATGATTATGGATAAACCCCAATTATAAGGAAATTTCCCGCCCAACCCACCATAAGGAAAAATATATAAATTCCTTTTCTGCAAATTAATTTAAGTAGCCTAAAAGAAAGCATTGGGGGATCACGATTTCAACTAACAAAATTACAGCAGCAGCAATTTTGATTGACTACTCCTAAATAAATTCCTCTAAGACTCTTGATTTCATAGGATCTGGGGGCCGAAACGTCTCCAACCGCAAATTCGAGTTCGTGCGCATGTCGTTTAGGAACCCTTCTCCTTTCTCTGTTCTGATCGCCTTCAAGACGTTGCCAAGAACATCAGCTGCAAGCCCAGCTTGAAGAAGGGCTCCAGGTTCTTCTCCACCTTGATAGATTAGATCTCCAACTTCTCTTAAAGAAACCATGCTTTCTGTGATGACTTTGGCGAGAATACGACCCAGGTACTCGGGAGCTCTTGGGGCGTCGTTTACAGCGTCTTCTAAAGTGGCAAGAACTGCTTCAAACCTGCCCAGATGGGAAAGATTTGAGGGGGAGAAAAACAAATGTTAGGAATTTCACATGGCTCGATTTTCATCTATCTAACAAATGGTTGATGTTTCTTTTTATCATTACCCTTTAACAAGATGAGCTTGGTTCAACGTGCCGTCGTTAGACCTGGAGAGGTTAACAACAAGTTTGGCCAAAAGACCCCTTTCCAAATCCGTCCTCTCGAAAGCATCTGTGACCCAGAGACTAATCATGGTTGGATGGAAGGCTGGGGAATTCAATTCTTTAATGCACAGAGCTACTTCCTTCTCGTCTCTGGCACTGAAAGCAGAAGAAAACAAAAGATAAATCAAAGCAGGTTATTATATCCTTTCAAATAATCCAAGCATACGGATATTACGGTATAAATCTCAAGGGACAAACATCTCATCTGATCCTACAACATTTGGTTGTTGAAAACTCGAGAGTTCTAATAATCAATTAGGCAGCCACCAAGAGATTTGAACTAATCCTTTTACTTCTTTCACATGCCTCAAAATGCCACTAGGCCAACTATTTAGTCAAACGGAATGCAAGATTCAGATTTTTTTTTAAAAAAAAAAAAGAATAGCAGCAGAGATAAATTTTCTAAAATGTACCATGTCAAGTCAAACATATAAAGGCTGAAAGTCAAACAGCGTCCCAAATGTTTGAAATCACGCAACACAAGTTCAGACTCGTTCAATAAAATCCACTACTAAAAACTTATTATCATGAGCAAACATGAAGCACTAGAAAAGTCAATCAATGAAGAGAATGAGCTTTAACATTTTCTCTTCATCCACCCAACACAAGTTTGAACTCGTCCAAATAAAATCCAGTGCACTACTAAAAAACTATTATTGTCATGAACAAACATAAAGTGAGCTTTAAAGTTTTCCCATTTTATATTTATTTCACATAGATGTAGTCTTTATCTCAAGAAACTCCAACCAACAGAGGTCAGAAGAAAAACAATCACCCCAAGTTTTAGAGTTTGTTTTAAGGTTCTTAGAAGGCAGAATATGACAAGTTATGACGCTGGACATCAGGTGCTTTTAAAGGACTTTCAGCTCCTAGAGTTCCCCCCCCCCCCCCCCCCCCCCTCTCCCCCTTTTAACCGAAGAACAAGTCTGAGAAAGCATAAACAGATCCCCACAGCATAATGCAGTCTGTAATTTGATATATCACCAAAAAATGACTATATGTACCCATGTTCTCAGGTTATATATGCTATTTGAAACCCCCAAAACAAAATAAACAATGACTGGCTCATAAATATATATATATATATATATATATATAACCAAATTAGGGAGAATCAGCTGTTGGGTGTGTCCAATCTCTAGAGCTTTTTTATGTTAATTTTAGCTATGGTTTTGGAACTAATTCTAGATTCTTGAAATCCATTCAGTTTGCTCTGTTTTAAGATTATTACAACTTAAAAGTTAGCTTGGCACCACCCTAGACGAGATTTTTCCTGCATTTCCTCTAAGAAACTACCTAATGTAAGAGAAGCACTCATACTCGTAGATGGGTTACAGAGAACCCTCATATACTCCTCTTAATATTTGGAAAGGTCATATCGAGAAGCTCAGGGTCTCATAACGTACCACATTACAACCACACCATTCCTTATGCACAGAAGCTTACCAGATGGTTTAGAAGTATTGAGGTTGGTAAACTAAAATAAAATGATTATCACGGACAACTAATGGCATTGTCAGGTTAACTAAATTTATATGATTAAAAGAAAGACAATTTGGTCATCGAACTAATATTTGTAGCAAAAACCTGTAAACTTTAATCCAATAAAGTACAACCTATACTCAGTAAATACTTTTATTATGCAAGCCAATAAAGTATTCAAGAAACTGCATACCTGTAGAACTCCTTGATTGCAGTCAATGACAATTCCCGCAACCGATCTTCAGACAATACTTTTTCAGTAGGAAGACTTGAAGTCAAAGTTGGTGGCGGTGTGGCAGGTGAAATCGGACGAGATCTATCGAAACTCCGACCTGAATGTCTCAAATCCTTGTTTCCATAATTTGAATAACGATCTTGACCACCTACATGGTCAAATGAAGTAGGAGCAGCAAATCTCTCCGGCATATGTCTTGAAATTAGATCCTCTTTGGAAGTTAAAGCTGCACGCTCTGATGCAGAACTATACCCGTTCAAAGAAACTGTTGGTGCACTTCTCAGTTCTCCAGGAAGAGGGGACATCTCAGCAGGAGCAGCAGAACTTGGTTGTGGTCCTCTAATGGACATTCCCCGAGCCAGACCACCCTGTGGACCCAAAGTAATAGAGTCATCACCACCCGCTCTATGCGGCAACGGAACAGACAATGTCCTAGCTTCATAAGCCTGTCTTTCATCTTGACGAGCATCCTGACTTCCATATCCACGGGCCTGATGTGGAAATCCACGAAAACCCCCCATCTGATTACTTGGGGATGACACAGCCGATCCCCTAGGGCCATAATCCATAGGTGGGCCCCCTCTTCTTGCTGAAGGATTAATGCCTGGACCACGACCAAACCTACCAGCTTGAGCCTGTCGCTCTTGAGCAGCATCTCTGTGTACTTCCTCAATCTTTTTTGGGCCCTCAACTTTTCTCCTAGACTGCCATTTGTTCTTCCTCAGATCAATTGAATCTTTTAGCATGAACCGAACCCTGGATGATAATTTCATGTTGTTGGATAACATTGTCATGATGTCAAAATAAGAATCCATATAGTCTTTTGCTCTGGGATGATCAATCATCTCTCCAATTGTGCTCATCAATTTGCACAAAGCTTCAACATCTTCCTCATCTGGATTCTGATATTCACCCAGTAACTTCTTGATACACTCATGCATTATTCTCTCAGTCAACATTTTCTTCTTGTACAACTCCCCTATTAATCTAATGTTACCCAGCATTCTTCTCCGTGCCTTAATTCGTTTTTCTTCCCTTTCCTCTTCAGACTGCTTTACCTCACCTTCCTCTTCAACTTTGTTGGCTTCTTCCTGTTCTCTTTCACCTCTCTCAAATTCCTCCTGACACTTGTTGAGTAACAATCTCTTAAAAGTAATCTTCTCGTTGTCTTCACTTAAATCAGGCAGTTCTCCAGCAAGATGAAAACAGAAGTTGGCATACATTTCACAGAAAGTAGGCTCCATTAAAGCTTTGTCAAAAATCTGTGATATTACTCCACCTAGCGTTTTACCATTATCAATGTTTACTTCTTTTACTTGCTCAAAGAGCTTTTCAAAGTTCTGGGGAGTTAGCTTGTTTAGTATAGCCTTCAATTGCCTTTGCTTGGTTTCTTCTTCATCTGACACCTTACCAACCTCATACTTCTTCTTAGCTTTGTGCATAGTCTGCAATGGTGTCAACGGTGAAGGAATTAAGCCCTTCTGCTGAAAATTGGTAGCTCGTTGCCACCTATCAGCATCAGAATTATTTCTTTGTAACCCTCCCTGTGGTCCCATAGACTGCATAGGCCCAGCAAGTATTCCTCCAGCAAACTGAACAGGAGCCTGTGCTCGGGGGTTTCTTAAAACACCAAAATTGGCTGCTTGACCAGGTCGAAAACCCGCACTAGCTCCATAAGCTAGATCCAAACGAGGATCCTGTCCTGCAACAAAAGGGCCAGGCAATTTGCTCCATCTGTCATCATCAACCAAATTGCTACCACGACGATCCAATCGTGATCCCCCACTTGAAGGTCTATCTACTCGTCCTGGGCTTGGATATGAATCACGATCAGGATGATGAGATGCATTGGCATGAGTACTCATCAAGGACTCTGTATCAGGCTTAACTTCAAAGTTATGTGGAAGGTCCACAAACTGCTCAGCAAACTTGAGGAGAAAATCCCTAGAATACTTCTTTGCCATATCTCCCATTCTGTCTCCACCGTCGAGCACTGATGTACCTGCACCATCTCCATGTGCTGATTCCAGTTTAGGTGTAGCAATGTCAGCAGCATCTTCCCAGTCATCAGGCTCAGCTTTACCCTGTGCATTAGCATCTTCTTTAACAGCCTCAATGGATTCCTGCTCTGTGTCCACACTAGAAGATCTACTTTCTGCTCTCTCAATGCTCTCAGAATGTGATACTGTTTCTTTCTTCTCTTCAGGTCGCTTATATGCCATGTAAAGGTCAGAAGTTGTTCCTGCAGCATCTGCCATTTGAAGAATTGCCTTTAGCTTCTTCTTCCCTTTTCCAGTAGTACTCTTACTCCTATTCATCTCTACAGATTTATCCTTGGTGCCCAAAACAGCATGTGAACTATTGCCACCAGTACCAACAGTATCCAACACCTCCCCATCATTTCTTCCTTCTGAAAGTCCCGGGTTTAGAGCAGGTTCAGATGGCTGGTCTGATCTGACACCTTTTTTTAGAACAACTTCATTGCTACTCATACTGTCGTCTCTACCAGAAGAATCAACAACTAACTTGTCACCTTGAGAATTTTCAGGAACAGTTGAACTAGAACTCACGGATGCAGACACATCAACTCCTGCATGACAACTCACAGGTTCATCTGCAGCCCTTTGGGCGGCTTCAGACGTTGAAACCTCGTTGCTAACAGTAGTTGAGCTCACAATCAATTCCCTTTCTGTTTTCTCGGCAACCTCCACAGGTTTTGCAACATCATGATCCAAAAGATTTTCAGAGTTCTTAAGATTTACAGGAAGTTCAGAAGATGTTGCTTGTTCTTGTTCTTCTGTTTTCAGTAGCACAGGTTCTGAATGCTTTTCTTTTGAAGTATCCTGCTTATCATCAGAAATGAGATCCGAGTTCTTGACATTCCCCAGACCAGAATTTTCAGGAGAAGAATAAGCTGCAGAAGCAAAAGTGGCATCCCTTGATTCTAAAGAATCAGAAGTAACGGCACTGACTGATTCTGACTTGCCTTCCACAACTAATGGAATGGTCGAAGATTTAGCTTCTACTGCTTCAGAAACTGTATAATGAGAGGTTGTGTCCTGCAATTGACCAGGCAGTCCCAATGCTGATGAAGATTGTCCACTAATCTGTAGATAATGATGAAAAACATACCGAAATGATATAACAAGGCAGATTAAGAAAAACCATGACTACAAAAGGGTCACCAGACAAGTTTAAGAACGGACAACATACCTGATGCTGCAATTGGGTGTATCCTTTCTTGCTTGTTTTCTTCTGATGATCCTTTTGTGAGTCAGACCCTGATAGATTTTCCCTTCTCCCTTCATTATGCGTTCCAGCTAACTCAGACTCCTCGGAGGAAGCAGTCAATGAAGATTGCACAGAGCTGGAATCTTGGCTGTCGAGTGAAACCACAGGAGGTGCTTCTGTAGACAGTTTAGACACTACAGGTGAAGACTTCATCAACGACGGTTCTTTTCCAACTTTTGAATCATGTAGAGAATTCTCCGAGGATAAATCTACTGCCCTTTGAGAAGGAGGGATTAATTCTACAGATGGGCTTGAGGGTTTTTGATATTTACCTTCTTCAGTTGTAGGTAATCTATTTGGCAATGAGTCAGAAACCTTGCCACCTATAGGATCAGCAGGCATTTTGATTGTAACATGAACTGCTCCTGAGGGAGCAGGGGGTTGCAAACTGTGAGTATCACGAGTATGCTCTCTATTAGGTGGATCTGAAATACCATGCATTGGGCCTCCACCAGGCTTCTTAACATGCAGATCTATGTACGGCACATTTTGAGAGCCCTGGCTGACTGGATAATTAAATCTGTGAGGCTGAGAATTTGGTGCAGTTTGACCACTAGGTAAAGGAAGGGAACTGGGGCTTGCAAAATATAAAGGATTGGGATTGTAAGAATTGGGGTAGTAGTTCACTGCATGACTTGGTGCATATGGAAGAGGCTGTGTTTGAGAAGGAAGATTATATTGAGGCCTAGGTCCTGAAGAACCAGTATCAGTATATGCATTTGTTTGCTTGTTATCAAATATTAACTCTTCATGCGTCTTTGGATCAGTAATTCTAACAGCGGACTTACGAGGGCCACCAAATTTCCCTCCTTGCTGTTGAGGGTATTGCGAAGTTACATTGATTCCTAAGTTGCTTAATTGAGGAGGTAACTGAGAACCTATTTGAGTTGGAAAACCCAAGCCCTGTCCCTGATGAATGATCCCCTGTGGCTGCATGGGGTGGGGATGAAGACCAGGAACAAACATTTGCTGTTGCACTTGAGGAGAGCTTCCAATCTGTAATGGTACAGGAATGGACATGTGCAGTGAACTGGGGGTTATGCCCTGTGATTGCATCTGTTGGTTGGGGCCTCCAAATGGCACGGGTACTTGTGGCGGGTGGTAAGGCATTGTCATAGAGATTCCAGACATAGGATTGGTGGGCTTTTGAGTTTGGTTTGTGGGATGATTTGGTGATGCTTGCACATCCTTTTTAGCCTTTTGTACTGTATGGGCATCCCCAGTATTAGGTTGGTTGATGATACCAGCATCCTTCTGTGGTAACTGCTGTCCAGTATTAGGTTGATCACGAACTCCAGCATCCTTCCTCTGTGCCTGTGGCTTAGGAGCTAACGGTATGGGCATTGGAGGACCTGATCTAAAAGATTCATGGCGTGCCTGACGTACAGCAATAACATACAGCTTTAGAAAACTAAAACCTGGAGCTAATAGAAGCAAAGCACAGCACATTGAATCAGAATGACCAATCTAGATAATTATACATGCAGCCATCTCAAATCCAGACAAGATAAAATTCTAGACAGTTAAGTGGCTTCTCGGATAGATATTTTATCACTGAAACATGCAAAAAGATGGCAAGTGATTTTGCACGTTGCATCGACTTGTGTAAGAACAATAGAATTCAAAATTACTTTTGTGGTTCAAACCAATCTACCAAATGATACTTTCCTCAATGGTCATCAAGTAGAGGAATTGACAGTCCTAGAAACAAGACAAATCCAGAAGGAAGCAATACGAACCTGGTCACGCTTCTGTTCATCTAAATTTGGAGGAGCTGAGCTAGTCCTAACTGGAAGCTACAAAACGAAATAGAAATCTCCATTACAAAAAAAAAACTAATAATAACAACAGCATCAAAAAGTTCACAGCAAAAGCGCCTGCATGAAATTTATAATGTGCATTTCATGTATTAGTTTGTGGAATTATACCTGCATACCATTCATGAATCCAGGACTTATGGATCCAAATTGAAAAGAGAATTGATCTCCGATACCTAACACATTAAAGGCATCACTACATAGCTAGAATAGGAAACATGTCTATTCAAATTAGTCAGAAAAATGAACATGGAAAGTGAATACTACTACTACTTACCCCTCGCCGGGGTAGTGGGCGCAGCCCCATCAGAACTCAAGGGGGAAGATTGAGAAGTTGGAGCTTTAGGAACATCTCTGGTGCTTCTCTGGGTATGTGGTGCTTCTGTAGGCTTGGCAACTGCACCTGTAACCCGTGCATCAGATGTTGCTGCAACAATACAGTAATACAACATACATACACCAAAAACAAGATCTCCAAACAGAACGAAAAAGAAAAACAACTTGTTGAATATGGAAACTTATCCGAAACAATTTACAATTCACCCTCTAAAAACTGGATACTTCCCAAAATCCCTTCGGTAGAAGAGAGGAATTAGAACCAAATAACAAGACAATCAAAACAGAAAAAAGGTAAAAGATTTAATAACAATACCACGCGATTGAATCTGCACAGACTCACCATTTTGCACTCCTCGCGGGTTAGGAGCATTACTCGAATCCGTAGAATTTACAGTAGGAAGACCTCCTCTAGATTGCCCTCCTTGAGCATTATTATTAGTCTTCTTAAAACTAAACAATACCCAAAAAAGAAAATTATAAAAATCAAAGAAATCAAGACATAAAAATCATTACAAGCCAACATACAAACAAAAAGGGGCAAAGCAAAAGAAGAATAACAACAACAATTGGGGCAAAAAAAAATCACAAAACCAAACCCAAAACGAAACGAAACCCTAGATCATTACCTACGATTAGAAGCGATCGACGGAGAAGGCGCGGAGCCTCCGGCACCGCCGGGCTTAGAGTGAGTGCCTGAAGAGCCTCGCTGTGGATTAAAGTTGTTGGATCGCCCGGATTTGCGATATTGATTGTAGCCTTCGTTCTTATCGGACCTTGATTGATTGAAGGACATATATTCGAACCCTTAATCTCTCGGGAAAAAAGAAAAAATCGATTCTTCCGATAATCCCCTGCAAAAACAAAGAAACCCCATGAAAAAACAGACCACAAAAACCAACCCCAAAAGCAGAAACAGCCTCAAAAAGCAAAATCAGAAAAAACCCAAAAGCGAGAGAGAGACACACACACAAGCACACACGAATGGGGGGAGTAGAAGAGTGAGAATGAAGAAACCTGTGAAGTGAGAGTGAAGAGATAAATGGAAAGGGAGGGAAGAGATTAGGGTTTTTAATGGGAAACCATGAGAGAAGTTGGAGGAAATCAGAGGAGAAAGAAGAAAGGGGAGAAGGGAAGAAGAGGGTGTGTGTTGAGTTTTGTGTTTGTGGGTGTTTTAGAGAGAGAGAGGGAGAAATTGATGAAGAAGGGTAACAAACTGACTGGTAAGATGGGTCAAAAGAGGTAGATTTTTTAGGAGATCGGAGATCGAACGAGTCTTACTTTTCCTTCTCCTCTTGCAAATCCTAATCATACCCCAACACTGTTAGGGCTGTTACCATTTTATTTTCCCCCTTCTCTTTTAATTTCTATATTTTTCTAAATCATTATTCATACACATACTCTTGTATTTATAGATTAAAATAAAAGTTAAAATATAAGTTTAGTCCATGTACTTTTAGACTCGTATCTATTTGGTCCTTGAACTTTAAAAAGTATCTAATAAGTCCCTTAACTTTTAATTTTTTACCCAATAGATCTTTTAACTTTAAAAAACGTCTAATAGGTTTTTAAACTTTCAATTGGGTGTCCAATAAGTTTCTGAATTTTTAATTTTGTGTCTAATATGTCTTTGACATATTTGATATTTTTTGAAATTCATAGACCTACTAGACACAACAAAATTGAAAGTTTATGGTCATATGAGACATGAAATTCAATTTTATTTATAATATATCAGTTAATTTTAAAAAAAAAACGTGTCAGGGACTCATTAGACACAAAATTGAAAGTTCAGAGACCTATTAGACATTTTTAAATTTTAGGGACTTATTAGACACAAGATTGAAAGTTTAGGGGCCTATTAGATGTTAAGTTTCAATGACTTATTCGGCACAAAATTGAAAGTTTAGAAACCTATCGAACACTTTTTAAAGTTTAGAGACTAACTTTTTAGGTTGTGGGTGCATTGGTGTCATATCCGACTTATCGTTTCAGCTCACAAGTGTTGTTGGTTTTGTCATGGCATGGTTTTTTATGGTTAGGGTTGGATGTTAGTTTTGGTTTTGGGATTGTGTTTGAGTTGATTTGGTTATTAGTGTGACCTATTTATGTTTGTAGGTTGCTTGATGTTCTAGTATCTAAGCTATTAGGGTGGTTTAATATGACCTTGTGTAAGGATTGTCAGTTTTTAATTAAAAGTTTAATTGCAAGTTTAGTCCCTGAACTTCAAGTTTGTGTCTATTTGAGCATTGAACTTTAGAAAGTATCTAATAAATTCTTAAAGTTTAATTATGTACCCAATAGATCCTTGAATTTCCAATTTTGTGTCTAATAAGTCATTGACTTATTTGACATTTTTAAAATTCACAGACCTACTAGTCACAAGTTTGAAAGTTTAGGGTTCCGTTAGACATAAAATTTAATTTTACATCTAATATATCAGTTAATTTTTAAAATTTTCAAATATGTTAGGGACTTATTAAACACAAAATTGAAAGTTCAATGATCTATTAAATACTTTTTAAAGTTTGAGAACTTAATAAACACAAACTTGAAGATTCGATAACATATTAGACACTTTTTAAAGTTCATGAACCAAATAGACACAAACTTAAAATTTTATGGATCAAACTTGTAATTTAACCTTATTAAATTTTACCAAAATTTATCGAAATTAATATCTTTCTTTATTTCAATTCATAATTTGAATGTATATTTCATATTTTAGCTCGTAAATTTATGGTATGTCTACTTTAGACTTAAAGTTATAGGGAGATGTTGCCCTCTGTACATCGACTCTTCTCTACATTTAGCACGTATAGACCTTAAATTTTATAAAATTGAAAAAGTGATTTTTTTTTTCTAAATACCAAACTTATAGAACAATCAATTGATCCAACCAAAACCAACCATCAAGCCAAAGCTCAAGAAAGTTTAGATCAATAGATCATTTTTTTTTATATATTCTATGAAATCGAATCAACCTATATTTGTTGTTATTCAATTTTACAATGATCACCATAGCCTAGGTCTTTTTGACCAAATTTATTTTTCAGCTAACAAAACATAAGAGAAACATGATTTTTAAAAATTATTTCATATTAATTTATTTTTTAGTGAACTTATAGTTATGGTCCAAGATTTAACACAAATACAAGTACCAATTAAAACCTTTTTGTTTTTTAATAAATGATTTGAAATTCCAAATAATAATAAATAAATAGATGACTTGACGGTTGCGGATGTTTAATTTAAAATAAACTATTTTTTATTAATACGTCGGTTCCATAATTCCGTTGCCACGCTCCACTTAGTTGCAGAGTAATATTTGCAGGTATAAGATATTTTATTTGGTTTAAATGAATAATAGTCCTTTATAATTAAATATTGTAATTTTCAATTGTATAAAAATTAAGCAGGTTTGGTAAAATAACAATAATAATAAAAATAAGCAGGTTTTAAAAGTTTTTTTTAATGTTTGGTTAAATTACAAGTTTAGCCTTGAATTTTGAGTTTTGTGTTAAATAGGTTCATAAATTAAAAAAAAAGTCTAATAGGTTATTGAATTTTCAATTTTATATTTAAGATTTCTTAACTTTAAAAAGTGTCTAATGAATCTCAATGCCTCTTTTGATAATTATTTAGGCCCCGTTTGATAACCATTTGATTTTTGGTTTTTGGTTTTTGAAAATTATACTTGTTTTCTTATCATTTATCTACAATGGCTTTCATCTTCTCTACAATAGTTTCCATCTTTCTTAAGAAAATACTTGAATTCTTAGCTAAATTCTAAAAACAAAAATAATTTTTTGAAAACTACTTTTTTTAGTTTTCAAAACTTGGCTTGGTTTTTGAAAACACATCTAAAAAGTAGATAAGAAAACATGGAAAGCTATATATGGAAGTAGTATTTATAGGTTTAAATTTCAAAAACCAAAAACCAAAAACCAAGGCACCGTTTGATAACCATTTGGTTTTTGGTTTTTGGTTTTTGAAAATTAAGCCTATAAATACTATTCTCACCTATGGTTTTACTTGTTTTGTCATCTACTTTTTACCTATGTTTTCAAAAACCAAGCCTTGTTTTGAAAACTAAAAAAAGTAGTTTTCAAAACTTGTTTTTGTTTTTAGAATTTGGCTAAGAATTCAAATGCTTCCTTAATGGAGATGAAAACCATTGTAGAGAAATTGGGAGAAAACAAGTTTAATTTTCAAAAACCAAATAGTTATCAAACGGGGCCCAAATGGTTATCAAGCGGGGCCTTAATTATTTATTTTTCATTTTTTATAAGTAAACTTACAAATTAATTAAACTTGGATTTTTTTGTTTTATTATATACTTTTTACAAATGTTTTCAAAATCCAAGCCAAGTTTTTAGAACTAAAAAAAAATCATTTTTAAAAACTCATTTTTGTTTTTTAAATTTGATTAAGAATTCAAATGTTCCTTAAAGAAATATGAAAATTATGGTAAGAAATTTGTGAGAAAACAAGCACAATTTTCAAAAACAAAAAACTAAGGTCCTGTTTGATAATCATTTGGTTTTTGATTTTTGGTTTTTAAAAATTAAGCCTATAAATACTACTCACATCCATGGATCTACTTGTTTTGTTATCTACTTTTTACCTATGTTTTCAAAAACCAAGCCATGTTTTGAAAACTAAAAAAAGTAGTTTTCAAAAACTTGATTTTTTTTTTAGAATTTGGCTAAGAATTCAAATGCTTCCTTACGGGATATGAAAATTATTGTACAAAAATTAGGAGAAAACAACTTAATTATCAAAAACCAAAAATCAAAAATTAAATGGTTATCAAACGGGGTCTAAATGATTATCAAAGAGCTTTTGATTTTATGTTTAATAAGTTTTCAAGCTTTCAATCTTGTGTCTAATAGGTTATTGATATATTCAACATTTTTTTAAAATTCAAAGACATATTGGACACAAAATTCAATTTCATGTCTAATAGATTCGTTAATTTTAGAAATGGTTGAATATGCTAGTTTTATTAGCTACAAAAGTAAAAGTTCATAGACTTATTTGACATTTTTAAAATTTGGGAACTCATTAGATAAAAAATTGAAATTTCAAAATTTACTGCATACAATCACGAAAGTTTAGAGACTAAATTTATATTTAACTTAAATTATTTCCAAGGCGAGTATTTTAACATTATTTTTGCTGTTTACAATTTTGGAAATGGTTTATGGAAATACTTTTTTTGTTACCACGTTTGTATAATATGATATTTTAAAAGCATATCAGATTTAAATTATATTTTAATACGAACAAAAATATATTCATGTTTTAAATATATAATTTAGAAAGGTCAAAGAAAACAAAATTCTATTCATGTTTTCTGTTGTTTGCTTTTTCTTTTTTGACCCCTAAACTTTGCATGTTGTATCAATTTTAACCATAAACTTTTAATTTTATCAATTTAAACTTCAAACTTTGCAAATTGTATCAATTTTAACCCTAAACTTTTAATTGCATTAATTTAAACCTCAAACTTTGCAAATTGTATCAATTTTAACCCTAAACTTTTAATTTCGTCAATTTAAACCTCAAATTTGAATAAGTGTATCAATTTATACCTTCGATTAAGTTTTCTTTTCAATCACTATTAGAAAATTTTCCCACATATATCCAAAGTCACATGTTGCTCTATGATAGGTACTTATTTATTATTTTTTTTAAAATAAATTTACTAAAAGAATAATTAAACAATTCCAAATCGAATCGCCACCATCATGAAAACTACAAACTCGACTTTTGAAAGTAGGACTCACACAAAATGAACACGTGTATGTCTCCCTCGCCATTGGTGTCGATACCAATGACGACAAGTATAAAAAAGATTGAGCTTAGCTAAAATGCATAAGAGAACAAGAAAGGCGATGACAAACAAAATGACGCCTATGAACACAATGAACTGATCTAACCGACTTTGTCGACCCCGTCGATAATCTTACAAAGAATTAAAGTGACATTGAGGCTGGAGAGAAAAAAGACAAAAATTCTAACGAGGGTGATGATTCTGAAAGTTCCACGTCCATTGCAGTGGATGGAGGACAAATCAAGCTAAAGGCCGATGAGAAATTTAAAAAAAAATATTGGCAAACAATTCAAGAAGGAGAGTACTCTATTGAGAAAAAATATGGTGCAAATAAGCTTTGTTTCTACTAAAAGTCGGTGGATCGAGTAGAATCATGCCTTACAATTGAAATACCCTTAATTAATTAAATGAAAAAAAAAAAGCAATAGAATCAGATAAGATAAGAAGTAAAAAGAAAAAAAGAAAAAAAGAAAAAAAATCATGCTTTAAATTGAAAGACATTATGGAGAGTCTACTCCAATTTTCTTCAGCAATTTTAATTCTTTTTAAAAAATAACAAATACGTACCTATTATAGAGCAACACGTGACTTTGGATATGTGTGGAAAACTTTTCTAATAGGGATTGAAATGGAAACTTAACCGATGATGTAAATTGATACACTTATTCAAGTTTGAGGTTTAAATTAATGCAATTAAAAGTTTAGGGTTAAAATTGATACAATTTTCAAAGTTTGAGGTTTAAATTGATGAAATTGAAAGTTTAGGGTTAAAATTGATACAACATGCATAGTTTAGGGTCAAAAATGATTTTTTCCCTAAAAAAATTCCGTTAAATAAGTTTTCTACTTTAAAAATAGAAAACTATATTTTAACTTGACTTCTAAATAGTGTTTTGTTAATGAGAGTTAAATATAATTCTTTGTATAGTAAATATTAGTTATGTAAATATTGTTTTAATTCAATAATTGCGAGGGCGGGAATGTAAATAATTAATAGTACTTCATAGTTTTTTAAATTAAAAAAAAAACGGTTAAAATACTATTTTAGTCTATGTACTTTGAATTTTGTTCTATTTTAATTTATGTGCTTTCAAATGTCCAATTTTAGTCCATGTACTTCTAATACAACTTAAAGTTGGTCTCTACTCTTAGTTTATTGTTAACTTTTCTAAAGAAAAATTAGTCTCTGTTAGCTTTCCATCTATATATTTTAGAAATATGTTCATATTGTGTCTTTTCTTGTATTAAAATTATTGTTATTATTTAACCAATTTTGATAAAAATTAACTTCAAGCTTATTGTAGGGACCAATTTTAAGCTTTATTGAAATTACAAGAACTAAAATTTGACATTTAAAAGTACAATGACCAAAATTGTATTTTAACCCAAAAAAAAATATTTCATAGTTCTATTTAACTATTTATCATAACCTTTCCAAAATAAAATATTTATCACAAAAGTTTTTTTCTAAAAAAAACTATATTTCATTAAAGATGATAAAACAATCATGAGTGGTGTTATGGGTAAAATTGGACCACGAGAACGGACTGAAAAAAAACATGACAATCAAAAGCCAAACGGGATAAAAAAATCCATTACGGATCAAGATGAACCAAAACTGAACGAAAGACTGAACAACAAGAGAGAAAAAGGAAAAACGAAAAACCCTAATCCGACAAGGAACCCATGGAAAACCCTAGAGATGAGGTATTTAAGTTCTCCCCCGGAGAGAGAGACAAAGAAGTTCATTCTAGCCACCTAAGCACGCACAACAAACTCTAATTCTCTCTATACTCATGTTAACTTAAGCATCGAAGCCTTTGTAGCCTACACCACACATGTGTGCAGATCTTTCTTGTCTTACAGGTCGCATTCTTTCCTTCCAAATTGCAAATTCACCATTACTATTACATGGAGGTCATGTTCATTCTCCTATCCAAAATTTGATAACAAGTGGTATAATAAAAACCCACATTTTCTAGTTTCTTTTTAATTCAAATATATTTATTGCTTCAATTTTTAAAATACATATATATATATAGAATATTCATCTCAAAATTCACTTTACGTGAAATAAATAGTCATTAAAGTTGTTTACGAATTAGATTGGGGTGGATATTATTTGGACTTGATTCAATGATTGATTATAAATTGGTTAAATATATCAAATAGTCCCTAATACTTTAGATAATTTTCATTTGGATCTTTAATCCTTTAAAATGATTGGTTTCACTCATAATGTATTAATAATTATTAATGGAGTCGTTCTGTAAAAAAAAACTATTTAAATTTAGAAACAAAAAATTGGCATGTCATGAATTATTATATTGTTACCATTATTCATATATATGAACAGGTTTAAACTTAAAAAATGGGACAAAATGCACTTTTGGTCATTGAGGTTTGAAGTTAATGTCTATTTGGTCTCTGAGGTTTCAAAAGATACATTTTAGTCCCTGAGGTTTGGGAAATTATTCTAAATGGTCCTGAAGTTAGTTTGACCGTTAGTTGACTAATGGAAAATGATGTGGCATGTTGATGTGGCAAATTTTGAATGAGATGGAGAATTTTATTAATTTTATATTATTTTTAAAAGATTAATTGGCTTTTTTTTTCTTTATTTTCACATATTAAATTACAATGAGTAACTCAATAAAATTTGCATGGGATGAAAACTCGAACTCTAAAAACTTTAAGAAAATGTTTTTTTTTTAAAAAGCTTTAAATAAGAGAAAATCCAATTGACCAAGGCCCTCTTTGAAAACCATTATATATTTAGTTTTTTATTTTTGAAAATCGTAATTATTTTCTCACAATTTCTTTACAATAATTTTCATCTTTCTGAATGAAACATTTGAACTTTTAACCAAATTTCAAAAAGTTTTTAAAAACTACTTTCTTTAGTTTTCAATTTTTGGCTTGAATTTTGAAAACATTTGTAAAAAGTATATCACAATTGAAATTTGGTAAAAAAATTCAAATGTTTCATTAAGAAATATGAAAAATATTGTAAAGAAATTGTGAGAAAATAATAACAATTTTCAAAAACAAAAAACCAAATGGTTATCAAACTAGGCCAAATGGTTAAAAAATATATCATAATTGAAATTTAGTTTTTGGTTTTTGAAAATTGTGCTTGTTTTCTCATCATTTTTTTACAACGTGCTTCATATTTCTTAAGGAAACATTTGAATTCTTAGCCAAATTCCAAAAACAAAAACAAATTTTTGAAAACTATTTTTTTTTTAGTTTTTAAAACATGGCTTGATTTTTGAAAATATAGGTAAATAGTAGATAATAAAATAGGGAAACCCATGGTTGGAAGTAGTATTTAAAGGTTTAATTTTTAAAAACAAAAAACCAAATGGTTATCAAACGGAGTTTTAGTTTTTAGTTTTTGAAAATTAAGCAGTATAAATACTTATTCCACCTATGGATTTCCATGTTTTCTTATCTACTTTTTTCAGATGTTTTTAAAAACCAAGCCAAGTTTTGAATACTAAAAAACGTATGCCCCATTTGATAACCATTTGATTTTTGAAAATTGTGCTTATTTTCTCACAAATTCTTTACAATGGTTTCCATCTTTCTTAAAGAAACATTTGAGTTTCTAGCAAAACTCCAAAAACAAAAACACAAGTTTTCAAAACTTGGCTTGATTTTTGAAAATCTATGTAAAAAGTAGATAAGAAAACATGGAAACCCATAGGTGGAAGTAGTAATTATAGACTTAATTTTTGAAAACCAAATAATTATCAAATGAGGCCGTAATTTTCAAAAACTTGTGTTTGGAATTTGGTTAGAAATTCAAATGTTTCCTTAAGAAATATGGAAACCATTGTAGAGAAGATGAAAATGATTGTAAAGAAATTGTGAAAAAACAAGCACAATTTTCAAAAATTAAAAACAAAAAATTAGATGACCATCAAACAAGGTCTAAATTGTTATTAAAATGGCCAAACTTTTTTAAAATCATAGACCAAATTGAATTTTAAAAAAAAAAAATTTAAAAATTTAAAAAATTTAAAAAAAAAAACTCAAATATCATGGACTAAAATTACATATTAAGCCCATTCAATTTAACTCCAAGTAGAATCTATGAACTAACTCAATTCAATTCACGACTTCCCAATTTGTTTGATAAATTGAAAGCAAACAAGTTTATAACTCAACTCCATCAATCAGTGGCGCTGTGAAGAAGGAAATATGAGATTAAAGTGAATTAAAAATAATAAAAAAAAATTGAAAATTTAAGGTTTTCTCTCTAATTTGTCCGAGTTATAACGTAAAATTTTGTCCTGAAATTTCCAACTCTACTCTTTAAATTAGTTTGGCAGATTTTTGGTTAAAAAATATCATTTTAGTCCCTATACTTTAGCTCTCATTTCATTTTAGGCTCTATACTTTTAAATATCCAAATTTAGTCTTTATATTTTCAATAAAGCTTAAAATTAGTCTCTATTGTTAGTTTATTATTAACTTTTCTAAAAAGTATTTAATCTCTATTAGCTTTTCCTTAATAAATTTTGGAAATATGTTCATATTATGTATTTTCTTGGATAAAAATTATTATTATTATGTAACCAATTTTAAATAAAAATTAACTTCAAACTAATAATATGACTAATTTTAAGCTTTATTAAAAGTATAGGGACTAGATTTTGACATTTGAAAATATAGAGACTAAAATGAAATGAAATGAAAGTCAAAGTACAGAGACCAAAATAACATTTTAACCTAGATTTTAGAGTCATCAAGTTTTTAGAAAATCCTCTGATTTTTAGGTACTTGGAATGGGCTCACCTAAGGTCACCGACCTACAATGAAGTGACACCGAATAGGGAAAGGAAAAGGCTAATGGCCACGCTTTTGGCATGCGCCACCGTGGCGGAGACGGTGATTGATCCGCTAATCGGGTGGATGGGAACCCTCCAAATTTTATTTGGAAAAAAAATCAATTTTGACTCTTAAACTTGTCAAGTGTATCAATTTTAACCATAAACTTTCAATTTCATCAAATTGCACCTCAAACTTAGATAAGTGTTACAATCTTAACCACAACTTTAAAAATTGTTACAATTTTAACCCTATAATAGGTTATCTCTCCAAATATCATTACAAGGAGTTTTCTCTTATGCATTCAATGGATTATAAAACATATGTACAATACGAAATTGATAAATTTTAGAGAAAATCGACATTCAAGCTAATTTTTTTTGTTGAAATTTATGAATTTTGGAAAAGTTATTTAATGGTTATTTTGTGCAAAACTTTATTTTATTGAAATTAATGAGTTTATGAAGATTTTTACACTAGTTTTTGTTAAAATTAGTGGGTAAATTAGTGGAAATTGAGCCGAGGGTAACACTCACTTAAGTTTCATGATAAAATTAGAAATTTAAGGTCCAAATAAATATAAACTGACAAATTTAGTCAAATTTGATATTTTTTCCCTTTTATTTATTTATTCCTTTTGAAAGTTCCAAAATTTATTTATTATTATTACTTTTTTATTTTCTAGATTACATATTTTGTTTACATGTATATAAATTCTCAACAATTTTTTGCTTTATTATTATTACTTTCAATAGTTGCAGCCGGAGACTCAATTTTGGCATTTATTGTTTTTAAATTAAATAAATCAAAATGTTAAATTATCATTTTTAATTTGAATGTTACACGGTTGTACCTAGTTCTCGGACTTTTAAATATTTCAATAATATTACCGAACTTTGAATTGTGGTTTTACGTAATCTATATCATTGACACTTAATTTGGTGCCATTGTATGCGTGATTTAACTATTAAAACATAAATACTCTATTGTAAGAACATAAATTATTAGAGGAAGCCGTCACAGTGTGATTGATAGATCTACATTGTTAAATATATGAGAGAAATTATAAAACATATTTCGATTTTGTATCCAATGTTTATTAGCAGGCAGTCATATCCTCATTCACTAATTTTTTTCTCTAAAAAGTTGTAAATTTGAATCCTTATTACCACATGTAATGTAATATTCTTTAAAAAAAATAGTTAATTGATTTAGCACAACATTTAAATAAAATGTCCAAGTAACAAATAACATGTTCATGTTGTCTTTTTGAAGCGGTGTATTAGATCCCTATTTATAGATTGTGCCACTTTATTTATTTAATTATATATTTTTTTCATCTATTTTTATATGGTGTCAAATTTGTAAACATTTGTTCAATACACATGTTACGTTAATAATTGAGACTATATATAATCATAATTCAAAATCCAATGAGGGATTGAAATTTCAATATTTATAAATTAAATAAGTCAACAAAGTCTATGTACTAAATTTATAAATTTAATATTAAATAAAATTATTTCCAAATTTCATAAAAGGTTGAAGCGGTGTGAAAAGAAAGAGACACTCGAAGGGTGGAAAAAATAAGAAAAATATCATAATTTAAATATATAGTTTAATAACTCGATTTAAAAATGGAAAGAAATATGTGCATTAAATGCGTATAAATACAAAATCTCCACAAACATTTAACATTTCTTAAATTAAAGTCAAAGCAGAAAATAAAATTAATTAAACTTTTTTTTCTCTTTTTTGTGCTATTACGTGGAATTATGTGTAACTTTATGAAAAAGATAGTGTTCCTTTTCTTTTCTTTTTTCCTTTTAAATTTATAAAAGTTTTCTTAATCATGGGGTTAAGTTCTGTTTGGCTGCGAGGAAATGATTGGGAAATTTTTTAGTTTGGGCTTTGAGTATGGGCTTTTAAGTCGTGGGCCTGACCAGAAAGCCCACGGTTCTAAGGACTTCTTAAAAAAACGAAAAAAGAAAAAAAGAGCACCATATACCCAAATACCTAATTTTTTAAGGTAATTCACAATTTGGTTTTGGTATTTAATTTTTTTTTAATCCTTTTTGTATTTAAAATGATCAATTATTATTTTTTAATTGTTGGCAAAATGTCGATACATCATTCAATTATTATTTTATTAATGTATTCGAACACGAGTACGCCACTCGAATGCTACTTAACTTATTAAATTCAATCTATTCATTTCTTTCAAGTGACATATCCATGTACAAATATATTAATAAAATAATTATATAATGAACACATAAGTTTTTCGTCAATAAATTTTAATGGTTTCTTTCCTAAATAACTTAATTTAAAATTTACAATATATAGGATAAAATTGAAGATTTTAAAAGCTTAAGAGCCAAGTTGAGAGTTACCTAAAAGAATTGGGACCATTTGATAAATCTAACTAAAAATTATAATATCAACAACTAGTTATTTGGGTAATGTTTGGTAGGCAATCTGAATACAAGATTTTGAAAACAAATGATTCAATGACAACATAGTTGTATTTCATGTTTTTAAATACGTGTTTGGTGGCAAATTAAGAAATTGAATTCCAATTTAAACAATTGTTCAAAATGTATTCTTTAATATATTTATAGACCATGAAACTAGTTGTAGTTATAAAACTAAATATTAGGTTGAATATAAATCATCATTAATTAATTTATGAACATGTTTTTTGTTATAAATTTTGTATAATTATTATTTTACAACATCATATAATTTCTAATATATTATTACATATTTTAATTTAACAAAAATAAATTGAGTTTATACCATGAAATACTATATTATTAAAAAAAATTATATTTTTAAATATAATTTTACATTTTAAAATTTCAAATTTCATATGTCAAATGCACTAAACTCAATGAATTAGAAAACATAAAGAAAAATCCAAAATTGCCTACCGAATTTTTTCAGTCGCTAATTAATAAAGAGGGTTATTTTATTTTTATTTTTATTTGTGTGTAAATATAAATAAATAAAGAGGGTGAATTAGTGACTAAGATAGTTAAAATAAAATTAAAGATATTTATTAATGATTTATAATTCATGAATTAAAATTTAACATGAAAAATGTTTTTACCATTATTTTTATAATTCGCTTCTTCAATTACTATATCTATATAAAAAACAATGCCAAGAACATATAATTGGTGATATTTTCTCCTTAAAAAAGGTGATATTTTATCTATTGGATTTTTTTTTTTGCAAGGTAAAAATTTGACTGTAAAAAAACAGGAAACTGCATAAATGCATGATTAAACTCTGTACGTAGTTGTTTCAATTGGATTTTAGAAATATGGTCTAACAATAAACTTAAAAGTTTAGTGTAAATTTAATGTTTTAGACATCAGTAGCAAAGTCGAAACAACTACCTACATTAAGTCCGTTTTGTATAATTTATTTAGTTTCAATTTCACCCCTAATCTAGATACTTAATTTTCAATTGGAAAAAATAATAATTAATACCTCTCAATTTTGGGTTGTATCAATTAAAACCTTAAACTAATAATTGTATCAATTTAAATTCTGAACTTTTATAAATCCATCAATCTATACCCTTCATTAGATTTCATTTGAAAAATAGTTCACTGTTCACACATGTACATACTTATAATTGTATCAATTAAGCTCCTGAATTTTCATAAGTGAATCCATTTAAACCCTCAATTTCAAATCCATGGATGATTTTTAAATGGAAGGCCTAAATCTCTAAGGGGTCGTTTGTTTTTAGGGAATCATGATTTCTAGCATCTTCAGATGCCTAGAATCTTAGATGTCTGGAATTTTAGATGTCCGGCATCTTTAGATTACCATGTTTGTTTTGCATAAAAATTTATAAGGATGTCTGGGAATATTTAGATAGCCATGTTTGTTTTGCAGGATTTATATATGAGAATGTCTTAAGATTATGTGTTATACCAATAATGCCCTTACTAACCTTTACATAATTTAATTATTAGTTTAATATAATTAAATTGATATCACATGCATTTTGGTGTTGTTAATTTAATATTATATTTGTATATCAATTTATTTTATACTAATATTTATGTGTTATTTTGTAGAGCAAATTAATTTCTATTAGTTTGATATTTTTATAAAATATTTAATATTAAATATTAATTCAATTTTAAATCAGCTTTATTTTATATCTAAATGTAAAATATAAATATAGCTAACTACATTTGGTCGTTTATTAGTGCATAAAAATGTAAAATTAAGAAAATTGATTAGGGGCAAATATGTCATTAGCAGATGCCCTCAACGTGGGAATCTTAAAAACCCATGTTTCAAAAGGGCATCCAAATTTAACCAGATGCCCTCCGAATGGGCATCCTAGGATACCCGGGTATCTTGATATGCCAAGGTATCTTACATTCCTACAAAACAAACGAAGTAATCCAGATGCCCGTTCCATGTGAATCTTGGATTACCACGAAACAAACGGCCCCTAAAGAAGTCTACACACATGTGAGAATTGATGAATGGATAGTTTTCAAATGAAGGATCTAAATCTATTCATTTATCAAAGTTTATGAGTTTAATTGATACAATTAGAAGTTCTCGCCATGTGAACTAATGTTTTTCAAACATAATCTAACAGATGATATAAATTGATACACATGTGAAAGTTCATGGTTTAAATTGATACAATTATTGGTTTAGAGATTTAATTAATATAACTTACAATATTTAGAGGTATGAGCTCAATCTAATGATTTTTGCTCATTGCATCGTAAAAGTTGCAACTATAAAAGAAATGGTAAGTGCAAAAAATCAAAGGTTGAGGATAAAATTAAAATTTTTAAACACATAGAGGATAGAATATTTGAAACCAAATACATAGATCAAAGGCATTTTTTAGTATTGAATATGCTTCTTTTTTAACAAAAAAAAAAATTATCAAATTGAATATACAACTCTCTTAATTTTACATTTGAATTAGGTCATTTCTCCAATCACTGGTAAAAGCCCAAACAAGATGGACCTGAATGAATGAATGAATGGGCCTAGTTTGCACAACTTAAATCAGTTCTAAAGCCCAAATATCCAAACATAGGTTTGGAAATGGTTTTGTTATTGTTAGGGACAACGGGCCTCCACATATCTCCACAATGGTATGATATTGTCCACTATGGGCATAAGCCCTCATGGCTTTATTTTTGGTTTCACCCAAAAGGCCTCATACCAATAGAGATAGTGTCCCTCACTTATAAACCCATGACCTTCCCCTTATCTAGCCGATGTGGGACTTTGGTCACACTCCCAACAATCCTCCCCTCGAACAAAGTACCAACCGAGCCTCCCCTCAAACAGTCATATATCCGTCTAGCTCTTATCCTGGTCAACTCCTTTATCGGAGCACACCACCAGTCCAGGCCAACTCCTTTACTGGAGCACACCGCCTATCCGATAGAGCTTTCTACCACGGATCTCTACCATGACTACGCCTTCGGGGCTCGCCTCCTTTGTTCGGCACCCGAGGATTCTACTGATCACGGCTCAAGGGCATGGCTCTGATACCACTTGTTAGGGACAACGGGCCTCCACATATCTCCACAATGGTATGATATTGTCCACTATGGGCATAAGCCCTCATGGCTTTATTTTTGGTTTCACCCAAAAGGCCTCATACCAATAGAGATAGTGTCCCTCACTTATAAACCCATGACCTTCCCCTTATCTAGCCGATGTGGGACTTTGGTCGCACTCCCAACAGTTATATTGAAAATTCATTTTTCAATCTAAAAAAATGTATAGCACAAGCATAAAATATGCTCACTAAAAGTTTAATAGTCAAGTTTAAAATAATTATTTTGATTAAAAAAAAAAAAAAAAAACCAACAAGTCATGAGTTTACCTTGTGTCTTAAGTGAACAAATATTAATTTATATTGTATGGTAAGTTATTAATTGACTCACTGATAAATATTTAATCAACTTCATATTAAATGTTGATGGGTTCTCTGAAGGTAGAAGCTAGAAATTTACAATCAATTAATTGGACACAAACTTTTTTTTTTCCATAGCCAAAAAGGCCTCAAAATTAATCCATCCATCATTCATTCAAAATCATGTTTTAGAGTGACATAAAAAAAATGTTTTTGATTTAAGAATGAAGTACTTGAGGGGTGTTTTCTGGCCCAGTATTGGATTAGAAAGCATTTTCTAAGCACTTTGACACAAGGTTTTAATGTCGATGTCGATGAAAATGTCGAAGCCTCAATCTATAGAAATGTTGATGTCGAAGGATATGATATTTATAGAAAAATTATAAATATCAAAACTTCATAAAAAATATTTAAGGTTCCGTTTGACAACAACCATTTAGTTTATGTTTTTAAAAACTGTATTTGTTTTATCACTATTTCTCTATAATAGTTTTCATATTCTCTTAAGAAAACATTTGAAATCTTAGCCAAATTCCAAAAACGAAACCAAGTTTTTAAAAACTATTTTTTTTTTTTTTAGTTTTAAAAATTGACTTGAATCTTGAAAATATTTGTAAAAAATAGATAACAAAATAAGAAAACACATGAGTGGAAGTACATTTATAAGCTTAATATTGAAAAACCAAATAGTTATCCAACAGATCCTAAATTAACACATAAGCATGTTACTATTTTAGATAAGTTTTAATTTCACATTAGTAATATTTTGTTGATATTTTAATTATATTTCGTCAAATTTTTTGTGATGTAATAAAAATGTCTATTTACTCTTCATGCTTATGTCGAGTCGTATGAAAATGTTGATAGGTGGATGAAAATTAAAAATCCTGCTTTCAAAGGCATAAATCATTTCTTATCAAACACTTACAATTAAATTATCTTTGTTATAAACACAATAAGTATTTCGAAACACAGTCCATCCTTGAGTCACGTGGCTAATGACAAATTAAAATTTTATCTGTATTTTAAAATTCAATTGGGTGGCAAAGATATTTGAATGTCGCCGCCAACTTTAATGTTAATAATTGTTAATTAATCTGCAGTTAATTTGTTTGATTTATTCCATATGACATGAATGTTCATTTATGTGTCCATTTAGTCTAATCAGCATTCATAAATTGCATTTTCTCAAAAAAAAAAAAAAAAAAAAAAAATCATAAATTGCAGATATCCCCCAACTTTTAAAAAATTGTTCCATCACTTTTCTTGCCATTGTAGGGTTGATGTTGAAAAATAAGAGAGAGAGAAAACAAATCAATTTTTACTCATAAACTTATATTAATGTCTACTGTAAATTTTTAATTTTATCAAATTCAATCTTAGATTTAAATACGTATGAGTTTAATTTTTCTAATTCACACACTAATCTTATATATTAAAAAAGAAAAAATCAATTTTTACCATTTATCTAATTTCTGTTAATTCACCCACTATTTTTAACAAAAAGCGATGTAAAAATTTATGTAAACTCAGTAATTTTAATAATATCAAGTTTTGCACAAATTAACCACTAAATAACTTTGCAAAAACTCACAAAGTTTAACAAAAATTTAGCTCTAATATCTTTTTTTTTTGAAAACTCTACAATTTTGTATCATACATATGTTTTTATAATTCATTGAAGCATATGAGAATATTTTTCTTAATGAATTTTTCAACAAAAACTTATCAAACGGTAAAAATTGCAATACTCACTACTACGAATCCTATATTACGTGACACTTGTCATTTTTAATTCGTTGATGATTTTCTAAAAAAATGTCAAGTAATATTCATTTTTTTAGAAAAACGTCAAGAAAAATAGAAAAATGGGGAGATTGACATAATTTTTCCTATTTTTTCATGCTAACAAAGAATTTGACACTTTTAAAAGGTCAAGTGTGTTCTAATTTACTTGACACCTTTTAAATATCAAGTACAATATTTTAAAATTTAATAAAGATTAAATTACCATTTTGGTCCCTGTACTTTAGACTTTGTTTCATTTTGGTCACTGTACTTTCAAATGTCAAATTTTAATCATTGTACTTTCAATAAAGCTTAAAATTGGTCCCTATGATAAGTTTTATGTTAATTTTTATCAAAATTGGTTAATAATAATAATAATAATAATAATTTTAATACAGAAAAGACACCATGTAAACATACTTCCAAAATTTATAGAGGAAAAGCTAATAGAAACCAACTTTTTTTAAGAAAAAATAACCATAAACTAATAGTAGGGACCAATTTTAAGCTTTATTAAAAGTAAAGGGACTAAAATTAGACATTTGAAAGTACAAGGATCAAAATGAAACAAAACTCAAAGTACAGGAACCAAAATGATATTTTAACCTTTAATAAAATATTTCACATTGGCCCTTGCGAAGCTACTTTTCCTTTTTTGTTGTTCCCTCTAATTTTAAGGTTAATTGCAACACTTATCTAAACTTAATATGCAATTTGATCAAATGAAAGGTTTAAGGTAAAAATTGATACAACTTAACATGTTTAGGGGTAAAAATCCTATCAATTTCATACTAAATGGGTTTTATAATTTAGAAAGCTCCAAAAATACCATTTTGAACGATTCTCCAAACAAAAACTTTAGAAAAGAAAAATCGTAGCACTTTTTTAAGTTGAAGATAAATATTGCAACACTTATATAAATTTATGAATATTTATCCTTATGTTAATTTGCCTTAGCTTCAAAAAATTATACCATTATTAAACTTGATTCTTTTTTTTTTTCCTCTATAATTTATCTTCAAATCATATTGTAAAATTTTTGTGCATCATAAAATATTGTATCATCTCATTGAGTTGACATGTTGCTTTGCTAGTAGACCCCTGAATTGAAGCAGCGAGTGGATAATGGAAACATGTCATAACAGTAACATTAATACGTGGTCGGCTTACAATGTCGACATGTCGTACCCATTTTCTATGCGACAAGACCGACAACTCATATTTTATTCTTTTTTTTTCCTCATTCTCCCAATCTAACATTGAATTTAGAATTCATGTAAATATATATATATATATATTTTTTAATAAAACATTGAATTTAGAACTAAGATTATTTTATTCTTTTTTTTCCTCATTCTCCCAATCTAACATTGAATTTAGAACTAAGATTAGATCACCCCAACGTTGTCAAAAAGGACAAAAAAAAAAAAAAAATTTGTCTCCTACTTGTATTCAATTCCTCTCCAATTTTGTTTCTTAAATTATTTTCTCCAATTTCCGCCAATAATTTGTATGTATATATGTATTTACTATTGAGAATGATGTGTGTTGGATCTATTTGCTCTTTATATAATTTCAAATTTCTATTTTTCTTTTAAAACAATTGCCCTTTATATAATTTTAAGATTTCAAACATAGGGTTAAAATTAACGAAGTTAAATTAAAGATATAGCTGAAATTTTAATCTATCTTTAAAAATGAAAAATTGCAGTAAAATAACTATTTTTTTAAACTAATTTAAATTTTATTAAAAAAACTTTTGTAACAAAACATAAAATTGTTATTAGATAAAGTTATAAAAATACATTAGACATAGAACGCGCATAAAATTTTTCTAATAATTTAAAATATTAGTAAATCAATAAAAGTTTTTTCAAACTCAAATAATAGCTAAAATATTGAAGAAATTAAACATTAAGTTCAATTTGACCTTTGAGATTTCAAATTCGAAATTAGGGCCCTTGCAAAATTGGCAAAAAGTTTATAGTTAATTATAAATATAGCACCTACTTTTATGATTTGTAAAGATAACAAATAACAAAGGTCTAGCTCAAAAGAAAACATGGAAAAGTCAATTATGCCCTTAAAATATTTTGTTATATCATTGATACACTTCATCTTAGGTATATTATTGATATAAATTATATATCTAATATGAAGTAGATCAGTGGTGAGATATATCTATAATGAAGTATATTACTTCTCAAGTATATCACTAATATGCTTCATATTAGATATATCAATGATATAGCATAGTATTGTTATGCTATTTTATTGATATATGTAATACGATGTATATCAGTGGTATATGTCGTATAAAGTATATTATTGATTTATTGTAAGATAACTGATGATTTACTAAATCCACCTCTTTTTATTTAGGGTCACTTGCAAATATAACAAAAAAGAAAAATAGTCAATTGCAAAAATAGCAACCATTTTTTTATTTACAAATATAGTGAAAAATGGAAGCCAACCCAAAAGAAAATGTAGAAAAGTTGGTTATAACCTTAAAATGCGCAGTTTTGCTATATCACTGATATAATTCATGTTAGGCATATTAGTTATATTAGTGATATATCTAAAATGAAATATATCATTCCTCAAGCACATCACTGATATACTTCCTATTAGATATATCTGTTGAATAATAAATTTTGGTCAATCCCAAATTGTTACGTCAATAATTTAAATTAATGAAAAAAATATAAATTGATGAATTTGGGACCTATTACAAATTTACAAGTTTGTAAAGCCTACTCAAAAGCAAAGATTTCAGAAAATGGCGTGAAAAAACTGTGAAGAAGTGGCATGGAGTGTTCTGTTTTTTGCCGTCACCTGAAGTGAGTAGTCTTTGGTGCATGTATGTGAGGAGAATAAAGGTGGAATTAGGGTTCCGGCTTTACTGCTACTTTTGGTTTCACTCAAAGGACCTAATACATTTTTTTTTTTGCATAATACTTATGGAGATAATTGTCCTCACTTATATTTCATGCATCTCTCTCTTACCTAGCCAATATTGGACTTTGTTTATACTCTTAACATATCTAAGTTTATGATTTAATTTGATAAAATTAAAAATGTTAGGTAACAAAACGAACCTTCTTGTCATAGAGGTAAAATTTTTAATTTTACGCTTATTAATTAACCAACATATCACTTTCGTTGAATCATATTTATTTAATGGAATAAATTATATTTAATTGTCTCATTGCATGTATATTATAAAAATAAATTACATAAATAAAGATAAATTTAACAGCATTATTTTTTACTTTTTCCATAATCATCTTAAAAGTAATAAAAATATTTTTATGTTATATTACTAATATTATATATTAATATTTATTTTTAAAATAAAATTAATCCTAACTAAAAAGCTTAATACTATAACTAATATAGTTAATAACTTTTTTTTAATATAAAAAACAAACTTTTATAAATTAGTAATTTATATATATACAATGCCTTAAATATATTTATGTTGATCACACAATGTTGCAATTATTTTAAATTTTCAATGTTTTAAAAAAATCTGGCTAAAGAATGTGTTGCAATTATATAAAAACTTGCAACATTTTTATAAGCGTTACAAACTAATAATTGCAACACACACCCCTACAACAGCCAATAAGAATATTACAATGTAACTATTGCAAGTGCATTAATTCTTGCGACAATTGTACAAATGTTGCAAGTTTACTATTGCAATAGACTCCCCTACAATAATTAATAGAACTATTGCAATATATTTGTTGCAATTGCATTAACCTATTGTAACACTGTTATCATAACTGCTACTATATAATTTCCTACGTTTAACTAGTGCAATTGTATCCATTTAGTGCAACAACTTTTAAAACTATTGTACATTAGCCGTTGCAATATACACTTTTGCAGTGGTTAATCAAATTGTGAAAAATCAACCGATTCAACATACATAATTGCAGAGGTTCATAAAAATGTTTTTATAAAATTATTGGAATTGTACAAATCTTAGCAAGAGTTGTGCAACCACTACAATTTTTTTGCTACTATAGTCACATTTTCTTGTAGTGAATCTTGTCCTCCATAGGTTGAATGCGTCCTATCTCTTGATATGCCGATGATGGAACTCATTATTTTCCCCTGATTTGTTCTTTGTTATTATGTAATGTTTACCCTTAAAAGAAACCCTTTGCTTTGAGGTCATGAATTTATAGGGGTGTGTTTTTTCCTTGTGAGGAACGAGAGAGGGAGTGGAGAAAAAAAATTATTCGTTAACTAAATGAAGACAGTGACAAAGAACATATTTCCTATCACCGTTCTTGGTTGGGTTATCGAGGCCCACCAAAATAAAATTGGTTTCTTACTCTAGCTTTTAGAAATAGTGGACTAGGTTGAACTCCCAAGGGAACCAATGGATTACTTTCTCGCAGTTAAATTTTCAATAAAAAGTAAAACAAGGGGGGTTTTGGGTTTTATGAATTAGACAAAAATAAAATAGAAGAAAATAAAACAAAAGATAAATTCAATTTTACCAAAAGTTTCCAATTCAAGGTAGTAGTCTCCTCCAATTGTAATTATGATCTCGGGCTTACCAAAATTAAACCAATTATTAGTCAATCACTTAGTCTATTTATTTGAAAAAGTCATGATAAGTTTAATTCTCCTAATTTAATAGATTATAACCAAGCATTACTGTTGGGATTTATGCCCTAAAGTCTTGTAATTAATAATTTATTCAATAATTAATAATATTTTTGATTATTTTATTTGCAATATAATATTATCCATTATGTGAAAAATTCAAGGTTATTAGTGTAATCTTGAACAATATGTGGTTGACATATGAGAGGATTATGTTTAGGAAATAACCTAAAGGGTCATAGTATATGGATAATGTTGGGTGCCTTATCTTGGTAACACTATTGATACGACTCACTTTGTAATAGTTACAAATGATTTGATCCAAATCGTTTATGTGGAGACATGTGAGTGGGGGTATCTTATACAATAATGAGTTTGTATAAGACTGAACTATGAAATATTTAATCTCTCTTTATAAATCCGTTAATTGAGAAGATTAATATTTCATCAGGATGATCATATGCGACTCGATCTTAATCCTGAGTGAGTTATGAACTCCTGCCTGTGAGGGCTTGTCCTTTGATTTACATGGGTGAGAGTGGCTTTTGTAGTCGATTCAGTATGCTTTTAGGGACTTGACCAAATAGGGAGCTGAGAACATAATCTCACAAGATGAAATTTACTTTTTCCCATATAGGATAAGTAGATGAGTAGTTCCCTTAAGTGATGATTTCGAGACTTGAACAATGGGCCCCACCCTCTCACTGGCGCGAGAGAGACTTAGTTTATGGTTGGTTCATAAACAAATTGTTAATTAGAGGATCAGTGGTACTTAAAGTGCAATATGTAATTATAAGGGTAAAACTGACTTTTGACCTAGATGTAATTATGAAAAACTCGAGAATGATCGACTTGCATGTAGTGATTATAACTATGGACACAATTTGTCGTGCAAGTCTCTAACTTGTCCTACAGTGCAACTTTAGGTCTATAGTGGAGTGACCTATAATTAACGAATGGAAATTAATTAATTAAAGAATTTAATTAATTGATTTTGTATCATTGAAGCTTATAATCTATAGGTTCATAAGGTCCAGCTCCAATATGTAGATCCATAAGTCCCTTTGCTAACTCATAACACTAAAAGGTCAATTTAGTTGAAAGAAAAATTTGAAATGTTCAAATTAATATAGTGAAAGAGTTAATATCACAAAAGCGGAAACAATTTTGGATCTTAAGCACTCTAATTACATCAATTTAATCAAACAAACAACATGCTCAAAAATCGAAAAAAACAGAGTATAAGAAAACTCACATTTGAAACTCAAATTCTCCAAACCCGTTGCAAATTTCTAAGCACGAACACTTCGTGGACCACCTCTAGTGTCTTCCCTACTACCCACAGGCCTTGGAACGGATTGTGGGATCCTAGTTTGAGAGAATTTTTGAGAGAGAGATAGTAAAGGTCTGTAAAAATCTGCAGCAAATTTTTTTTTTTTTAAATCTCCAAAACCCTTGTGTTTTATTGCTAATTAAAGCCATTAACAAGCTTCATCAAGCTTGCTAAACATGACAACACATAAGCAAGGAGGTTGGTCATCAAAGAGGTGTCCAATTTTAGTGAATTTTGAGTTTGAGAGAGGTTAGTCATACAATCACCTCAAACTTCAACATTTCTCACTTTGAAATTCAATTTTGTAATTTAAATTTAATTCTAAATTAATTTTAAACAAAATTGATTATTAATTAATTAAACAATTTAATTATTTAATTTAATATCAAATATTAATTAAATAACCGGATCAAATCCCGATCTCAAAACCGACCTCTCGAACTTGAATCCCTATTCATGTATTAGACCGAACCCATATTTAAATCATTTTAAATATGTCCATCTCTCTTCCTCATAGTTTAATTCATAATTAAACTATGATACGTTAAGTATATCGCATATAATTAACGTTTACTCCCAAAATCGAATTCAAACAATTCAAATTCTTCTCTCATACTGTAACAAGGCTGAGTCCAAGCTAGCAAGGAGAACCTAATGGACCTACAGATCATGAGCTCCATCGATACGAGACTAACCGGCCAAACTCTTTAGCCAAGCTAATCAACATTCGTTAACTGCCGGGACACTCCACTAAAGCCCAACGGCTGCACTCTCCTCACTGTAGATATATTTCTGTCCACTTGATATAACCATGATTAGTAAGTCGACCCTTCACAGGTTGTTCGTAATTACAGCTGGGTCTAATAAACCGTTTTACCCCTGTAATTACTTTTTGTTCCTCAAGTCCCACTGATCCTCTAATGAACAATTGATTTGTGGTCCAACCAGCAAACCGAATCCCTCTCGGGCCAATGAGAGGGTGGGGCCCCTTGTTCAAGACCCGGAGTCAGTACTTAAGGGAACAACCTCTCTATTAAACCCTAAAGCAGGTAGGAGTGAATTTCTTCTCGCATTACTATGTCCCCAACTATCTACCCGGTCTTATCCCCAAAATGGGAGGCTTATTGAATCGGCAATCTCGGGCCACTTTCACCCATGCAAATCAAAGGATAATCCCGAATAAATAGGAGTTCATAGTGTGCTCAGGATTAAGATCGAGTTACCTAGGTCATCATATGAAATAGTCAATTATGACAATAAACGGAGTTAAAAAAAAACTAAGTGACTATTTCGCGGTCCGATCTTATGCAAACTCATTGCATAGGACGCCCCCACTCACATGTCTCCACATGAACGATTTATGATCATATCGTTTGTACTATACAAAGTGGGCTGCGTCCATTGTGTCTCCAGAATAAGGTACCCAGCACTATCCCTATACTATAGACCATTCTGGCTATTACTCGAACTTGATCCAGATTCATGTCTCAACATGAGGTTCAAGTATACATACTATAGCCAATGGTTCTTAATTATTGGATTTGGGTTAAAAGGACGCAACTCACTTTATTCAATAACACCTTTACTGAATAAACCTCAATAACATCTTTATTGCAAAATAGAATATACATTCAGTTTCCAAACCACGAGTTTTAGGACATAAAACCCAACATATAGGTCACTCAACTATTATTTTAGTTCTTATATTTTGAATTATTTTTCATTTTAGTCTCAATACTTTAACATGTTCATGAATGTTCAATTTGAGTTCATGTACTTTCAATAAAGTTTAAAGTTGGTATCTAAGATAAATTTGAAGTTAATTTTTAGTTCATGTACTTTCAATAAAGTTTAAAATTGGTCTCTAAGATAAATTTGAAGTTAATTTTTATTGAAATTGATTAAATAATAATAATAATTTTAAGACAATAAAAGATACAATGTAAACATACTTTCAAAGGAAAAAATAATAGAGACTAATTTTTTAAAAGAAAAATTTCCAATAAACTAAGAATAGAAACTAATTTTAAACTGTATTAAAAATTCATAGACTAAAATTGAACATTTGAAAATACAACCAAAATAGTATTTTAACAAAAAGAATAGAGAGAGAGATTGGGGACCGTAGTTTCAAAAAATAAAATTATTTTTACCATTTTTTTTTTCAATTTTCACTCTAAATTTATTTAGTAAGGTGTATCAGATTCGTTGGATGAATTAAACAATTCTTAAATACTCACACATTTAAAATAAAAATCAAACCATAATGTAGTAAAATATATTCAAATTTATACTTAAAATGCCTAAATCGAGGAAAACAGTGATACATCTCGAGATAAAAATGGAATTTTTTAGAAACAAATTTGCTACAAAAATACTTATTATCATCACAAAAATTGATAATTTGAATTCGAAAACTGTTGAGCTTGGGAAAAAAAAACCCACAAACCACAGTTTTTTTTCTCCCTTTTTTTTATTACAAAACAGAGATTTAATGCGGCGGTTATCTCAATATCACCCACGGTAAAAACGACAAATGCCACAAAAAAAAAAAAAATCAGAATTCACTATTTGCAATAATGTCTCCAGTTTAATAATTTCCACAGCTATTAATTTCGTAAAATTTTCAACAGAATTTCCAGGGCAGATCATCAATTTCTTTCCCACAGAAATATATATAGTAAAAAGAGTAATATCTCCACAACCCAAAAAAAAAAAAAAAAGTAGTAAGTAAAAAACTAAAGAGCAGAGTAAAAAGATTGAAGCAGAACAGTTCTGTATAGCGCCTGCCAATCCAATCTTCTCCACAGGAAGAGATCTCAAACTTTCCTCAATCTCCACAATTTCCAATGAATCTGAATCTCCTTTTCTTTTTCTTTTTTTTTTTTTTGGTTCGAAGAAAACAAATCCTTTCCTCTCGCATTTGATTTTTTGTTCTATTACTCCCCCGAAAATTCTAGGGTTCCATTTCCCCCCCTTTTCCTTTCACTTTCTTTTTCTCAAAATTCCTTCATCGGAACTCACGCCACTGCAACTGTATCCGTCCGTACATTCTTCTTACTAGACGCCGTCGTTTTATCCGCCGATGAAGACGACGACGACGACGACGACGACGAAGAGATTCTCCAGCTCTTCTCCTGCGCTTCGTCGATCTCAATCTGTTCTTGCCGGCACTCTTTGCTACAGAACGGCGTGTTCCCTCTGAAATCAATCCAATTCGGAGCAAAACCCCGTCAGTATTGTCTCACACAAATTCATCCAAAAACAAAAAACCTAGAAGATGAAATCGGAAAGTGATGAATTGAATTCGAATCACAGTCACTCACTTGTACATGAAAATGTCTCTGTTGAATCCGAGCGGCCTCCGGCAGAGGAAACAAGCTTCAAGGAAATGAGATTCCCGCCGGTGATCCTCGCCGCCGGCGTGGTACCGCATTCCGGTCCTCATAGAGAAGAGAGAAATTCCACTTCGAATTCAATAGATTAGGGCTAAAATGAGCGAGAGCGCCGAGTGTGGGAGAAAGATCGGATATCTCGGAGCATTTTATAGTCGCCTGAATCGGTGAGGAATAATCTCCTGATTCACAGACACACGGGAGCTCCGTGAAATTGGAACAAAAACTGAGATATTCTCTGACGTGGAGGAAATTTATTGGATCATGAACCCGAAACTATCGTATAGTGCGATGTATAGGAATATATATTAATAATTGTAATTAAAAAGGTTATTGTACTTGATTAAAATCCAAGTGGCGTTTATTTAGATTCCCATGGAGTTAATCTATTGGCACAGTGCATGTATCTATTTCTTTAAAAGGAAGGGACACAAGAAATTTAATATTTGGTCCTTTCTTTGTCTAGTAATTTCTAGTCTACCTCAACTTTTTTGGTTATTTTCATTTTAAATACCATTTGGACCCATTTTTGCAACTATCAAAGTAATAGTGCAATTAAACTAAGATGGTTTGTGCACGAAGAAAATGAAAACGAGCAGATAAGATGAAGTTTAGATGACACAAAAGAAAAAGAAAAGTGTAAATAGTCTTCTGGATGAAGATATCGAGAAAAAATAGATGGCAAGTTGCAACTACAATGTGTATAAATGTGACACATAATATGACAAGTCGAGGTCGAAAGCTATGTGATTTAATATGTGGGTCCTAATGGAGGTAAGTGACATCTCCAAATAATATGGAAATTTTTTTGGGGGTGGGGTGAAAATAGGATTTGGCTAAAATTGGGGACCTCTAAAACAAACAAAGCGGTACAAAATCTAGGTTGCTCGTCTGACAGTCAGTCATCCAGGTACAGAGGAATTGAAAGAGGGGGTGTAATAGTAATTAGGGGAAATGTGTAAGGGCAAAACAGACAATTGAGTAGAGGCATCATAATTTCTCTGGAAGTTCAAAGGGGTCCACAGACGGGGGCAGAATTTAATATTCCGAATATTTTGATATTTGTTTTTAGAAAAAGCGAAGAAATTATTATTCTCGCTGACTAGACGATGGGCCCCACGGTCCAATCAGAAACCGACAGCAACAACGAAGCATGGAACTCTTGGCACTACATACGAGGTCGTTGTGCACTGGGCCCCACTTCTCTACCCGTGTCTCTCGGGCAGCCTTACAACGGTTGCCCGCCACACGTGCATGGAAAACCGCAGCACGAGAAACCACGACCGAACTACGTGGCGGCTGATTAAGAACATAACATTAAGGTTAAAATACTCTTTTGGTCCCTGTACTTTGAAGGTGGTTCGATTTTAGTCCCTGTACTTTAAAATGTTTAAATTTGGTCCCTGTACTTTGAAGGTGGTTCGATTTTAGTCCCTGTACTTTGAAATGTTTAAATTTGGTCCTTGTACTTTTAACAAATCTCAAAAATCGTCCCCACCGTTAGTTTGAGGTTAGATTGACGTTAAAATTTAATAAAAAAAATATTTTCTCTTTCCTCTTGCTTTCTCTCTCCCCGAGTCGCCGCCCTTCGCCGTCGGCAAGCCGGCGTCAACATCCTCCACCAGAAAATCGAGGAGGTCGTCGATGTGGTCGAAGAAATTGCTGCAATCTATCTCGTCAACAAACTTCTCCTTTCTTCCTCCCTCTCCACGCTGCCACCGACCAACAAGTTTCCAATTTCTTTCTCATCTCCACGCCACACCTTCGCTTTCTTAGTTTCAAGTTCCCTTTTATTTGGGTTTGAACTATTTTTTTTTTCTCGGAAAAGTTCCAGACTTTGGCAAGTGGGATGGAAATATTTTTCCAAGTTCAAGGCTAATTTGGCTCAAAGTGGCCTCAAAATTTAAAAAAAAAAAGAAAAAGAAAAAGAAAAAGAGAAGAGTGTCCATTTGAATTTTAAGATCGGAAATAACTTTGTGTACGAGATAGATTGCGGCAGTTTCTTCGACCACATCGACGACCTCCTCGATTTTCTGGTGGAGGATGTCGACGCCGGCTTGCCGACGGCGAAGGGCGGCGACTCGGGGAGAGAGAAAACAAATGGAAAGAGAAAATATTTTTTTTATTAAATTTTAACGTCAATCTAACCCCAAACTAACGGTGTGGACGATTTTTGAGATTTGTTAAAAGTACAGGGACCAAATTTAAACATTTCAAAGTATAGGGACTAAAATCAAACCACCTTCAAAGTACAAGGACCAAATTTAAACATTTCAAAGTATAGGGACTAAAATCGAACCACCTTCAAAGTACAGGGACCAAAAGAGTATTTTAACCTAACATTAATAAACAGAGTTTAAAATTCCTTTTGGTTTTTATGGTTGTTGAACTTTTGGTGCACTTTTTTTTTTTTTCTTTAAGTTTAATTTTAGTCTATGCGATGAACTTTTAAAATATTTGTTTAGTTATTGATTTTTTAAATTTGCCGTTTCTTTTAGTAGACTTATTTTAGTCTTTAATTGAGGTTTAAATAATAATGATTTAGATTGTTTTTGTTAGTTTATCATTAATTATTTGAGAGATGAATAATGTAGTTTAAAATATGTGTATTAATATGCTAACGTATATACATATATTAAATCTATACAAATCGGCTAAGATGAATGTTGAGGGATATATATTATGTAGTAAAATATTGAAGAAAATTAAAATACAAATTCAAATATCAAAATAGATAATTTGAAAATTGAGAAACTAAATAATTACTTTTTAAAAGTTCATGATTTAAAATCTTTCAAATTTCATTTTAGTTTTCGAACTTTCACATTTATTATTTTTTTGTTTTTAATTTTTTAAAATAATTTTGTTCTTAAATTTTAAAATGCTTATTCTAGTAACTATATTAAAAAATAACCAATTTTATTACCGAACTTTCAAATTGTATATTAGAAAAAACCAAGTCAAGTTTTGAAAACTAAGCCAAGCCAAGTTTTTAAATGAGTTTTCTTGTTTTGTTATCTATTTTTTTTTATTTATGTTTTCAAAAACCAAGCCAAGTTTTGAAAACTAAAAAAAAAAAAAAAAGTAGTTTTCAAAAATTATTTTTATTTTTAGAATTTGGCTAAAAACTCAAATGTTTTCTCAACAAAGATGAAAATCATTGTAGAGACGATGAAAACTGTTGTAGAGAAATGGTGAGTAAATAAACATAATTTTCAAAAATCAAAAACAAAAAACCAAATGGTTATCAAATGCTAACTATTTGGCTTTTAATTTTTAAAAATTAAGCCTATAAATACTACTATCATCTATGATGTTTCTCTTTTTTGTTATCTACTCCTTATTTGTATTTTCAAAAATCAAGCAAAGGAAAACTAACAAATTTTTTTTTTTTTAACCTAAATTGTTTTAAAAATAGTTTTTATTTTAAAATTTTGGCTAAGATTTCATAAACTTTATTGATAAAAATGAAATTCATTGTAAAAAAATATGAGAAAAACATAATTTTCAAAAATAAAAAAACATACAACTAAAAAGAGTTTTCAAGGGACCCTAAATTGTTATTTTTAGAAATGATTTTTAACCTTAAAATTTTTATTTTAAATCCTATATAAATTCTATCAAAGGCAGGCGCCGCTGGTTATGTGATCAGTGGATCGGAGTGACGTGACTGTGCCACGTAAAAAAGCAAGGTGGGTCCCACAACTATTTTTTGGCGTTTAGTCCAACGTCGGGGTGACGTGGAATCGACGGAGTGGTGGAGGAATGGAGGAATCTAACTCGTGAGACGACACATCGGAAAATAATTGATATTTGTCGTTTTTGTTAGATTTAAGATGCTCTCTCTTTGCAATTATTTCCTTTTATTCTAAGTCAATGGATTTTGTTTTATTTTATTCGAATAAATTTAGCCATATGTTCATTTTATTGTTGTTAATTATTGATAGAAAAAGAAAAATAGTTGTGGTGTTAGTAAATTGGTCCTGACACCTCATCTAAATATTTAAAATTATAATTTTCTGTATAAAAATAAAAAAAAACATTTGGTAAATAAAATATGTGTTTTATACATTAGGAGCATGAAAATTTAAATCATAATATATGTAGTCTTTATTTAAGTTTGAAATGCTTTGTGTACTGACTTTCTAAGAAAAAGGTTTTTTTTTTTTTTTTTTTTGGATTGGTTTAACAAAATATTGAGAGTTTGATGGGTTGTATCTTTTAAATTCTCTTTCACGGGAACAAGATAAATTGTAAAGAAAAATGCGAGGGAAGGGAAGTCACAAGAGCTTATACAAATTTACCATTTCAATAAGACTTCATACATTATTATAGGAAAGTCAGGAAGTATAGGAGGATAATAAGAAAAACTCAAACAATGACACAATATCTTAAACTTGTGTTTCACATACCATTCAAGGATTTTTCCTTTTGTCGTTTTCTCTCACCTCAAATTCTATATCCTTACAAAATGTTTTAACCCAAACAATTTATTTGAGATTTCAATGATTTTCCTTCTAGTCAACAAAGTGCCAAAACGCCCCGATAGATATAAGTTGTCAATTATTCTTCGTGTTTTGATATGCTTGCATAATGCGTGTGAATAGAGAATTTTGATTATTTGTCTCAAATTACGTGTCCACATTCTTGCATATATAATGCATACTTCTCAACACCACAAAATTATAGGTACACTACTTGGCTCCTATGTTGTTGGACTTATATTTTCCTTACGTTTCTTTATAATTTTTTTTATGTGTTTCCATATGTCTAACCCAATACTTTTTGCCCACTATCCCAACTCCACACAATCCACTAAATAAGTACTGGTAGAACTTCAATTTAATTAGACTTCAACTCATGTTCGAACCACACCCACTTTCGATAATTAGGCTTCACAAAAATCAAAACCACACCCATTAAATAGGTTCTGGTAGAAGTTAAATTTAGACTTCAACTCATGTTGGAACCACACCCATTTTGAATGATTAGGCTTCACAAAAATCAAAATCCAATACAAAAATACAGCTACAATTTTAGCTAAAAGACTATTTTTCTTCTCCACTCTTCTTTGTAGCAGATAGAGAAGTTTAAACCTTACCCCATCATATCATAAAGGAACTTCTCTCCTACATACAACTTAAAACATATGGTGAAGCTCTATAGACAGATCATCATTTCATATGCAATTTAGACAAGTTTGTCCTTTGTAGATTTTTTTTGTTACCTAGCTTAGTTTGTCCTTGTAGGTAGCCTTGTTGGCTAGCCATAGGCCTTTGTTTTGCATGATAGAGGGTCTAATTTGTTCTTATCTTTCTAGCCATAAAACTCAAAAGTAAAGGTGGACTGTGCAATTGGATAATGGGGTTGAATTAGTAGGCCAAAAGCTTTCAACTTTTCTTATTTGATGATTGATAGATAATATATGAAGATTTTTGAAAAAGAATAGTGGAAATTTATTAACATAAAGAGATGTGATCCAAAATGATTAATGGAAGCATTTTAATAATTTTTTTTTTAATTTCCCCTCTTTGGGTTTAAAAACTATACTTGTGAGTAGAGTTCATGTCATCTACCATTGCAAAAAGAAGAGAGTTTAAGAGAAACCGATTCTATGTCCAAGTTTTTTGGAGACTTATAAATATTTGTATGGTAGTTGAAATAGGAAATAAAAGATAATAATGATTCAAAACGGCCAAGAAAAGGTTACGTCTCGTTCACGAAACTTTTATATTTATGTTAATTTTGATTTGTATTAAGACAATAAATTTCTCTATATTTGTTCACTTTGAACATAATCCATTTAGTTTCACCTAAAAAGTCAGGTTGTACTAATGAAGATGATGATCTTCTCATTGTCTAAGAAAATTTTATTTGAAGAGATTGGTACAATATAATTGACAATTTTGTACTGTTGGATGTAGGAAAAAGAAATTAAAAATGGTAATTTCACTATGTATCCAAGAGTTTAGAGCGAGACAACTGCAATATATGGTAGTCACAATGAATAATTTTCTCTTATTAAGCCGATGTAGAACTTTGGTCACTTCCAACAAGATAATATATACAAATGAAAAGTACACAAGATACTATTTGAACCAAAAAATAATGTAGGTGTGCATATTAATGATGGTTTTAATATTAAAATTGAGGGCTATGCAGTTTTTAAAGGGCATAGTCATCAAATCCTACATGGCTAGTTTTTTTAGTAAAACAAATATAGAGTACTAGAACTTGAACCTTTGACCTTAAAGAAAAGAGTATATGCTAGTTACCATTAAGATAATTAAGCTTATGTTGGCCACATAGCTAATTAATTGTAGGCTGAAATTTGAAAATTAAATGTCAATTCTCATTTCAACTATGTAACAAATTGCCAATACACCAAAGCTTCTATCGAAATTTTTACCACATCAAAATAAAGTAATAATTAAATAAAAGATAAATTTTAAACAACACAAATAAAGGTTAAAATTAAGTACTATGTATGCTCTTACATGACTTTGTTTTTATTTTAACGATTTAATCCTTACATTTTAAAAATATGCAACAATGATTTTTTTTAAAAGTTTATATATCAACCTCTTATAGTTTTCATGTCAATAACTTAGCTATCTAGTCCCTTCCTTGATCTAAATATGAAAGGTCGTAATAAGAAGACGTATCAATCTCACACGTGTACGGATAAACTATTTGATAAATATATAGTATACATTTGTTTGTTTGGAAATAAATCATAGATCAAAAAAGTAGGTTAAAAGATAGAAAAGCTTATAGAAAATTGTATTATACCAAATATAATCTACATCCGTTCATACGATGTAACTACTTGAATATAATTTGAAGTATTGACTAATAAAATGTAAATAGATATATTCTCATTAAAAATAGAATGACGAATCAATATTTTAAATATGGAGGTAAGACATATAACTTTTCTTTTAATATACGTAGTTTGAGTAAATCAAGCGAAGTAGTCGATTAATTTTTTAATTGGATATTATTGTGGTTTTCAAACGAAAATTCTCAAAACATATTGCATTATAGTTTTGCATATAGAAACATACACACTCCTACTCCTTTCTCACAACATGTGTTGGTATTATATTATAAGTGTACATTGCACATGTAATGTATTTTGTTTTATAATTTATGAAATTTTAGCCAACTTGAAAAATAAACCAACTAAAATACTCGCAACTAAGAATGATTTGTGCACGGGTATGGTACAAGCCTATCCATTTTGATGCTCAAGTTAGTTTTATGGTCTAAGAGTGAAGTAGAACTTAATGAGAATGATATTACTTGCCTATAGGTGGAGTCTTGCCATTCTTATATACTCGGTTGGTTATACATAGTCCTAGGTAGATTATGGGTCTTTGAGGCCCCGTTTGATAACGTTCTCGTTTCTCGTTTCTTATTTTCTGTTTCTATTTCTTGTTTCTTGTTTTTGTTTCTTAAAAACTAAAAACAGAAACATGTTTTATAACTATTTATGTTTCTTGTTTCTTGTTTCTTGTTTTTTGGTAAAAAGAAAATTTAGTGCATATACTATAATAAAACATATAACATGCATTAAAATAAATATAAAACAATTATAAAGAGGTTATAGTATTTTATTAAGGCCTAACACCTAATTAATCATAATCATAATAATAATAATAATAATAATAAATTTTATCCTTCAAATGTTGTTCAAATTTGATTTGCAATGTTATTTCTCACTTCAATCAATTCACCTTGAACGATTTTGACTTACAAGAGTTAGTTCAATTAGACGAATTTGTAAATTGTCTAAGGTCAGACAATCGAACATACCCACATTTCTTTAATTTAATAATAAACTTTATTTTTATTTTTTCTTTAAAAATGCATTAGCCAATAATACACGCAAGTAAAATCAGAAAAAGAGAGAGAATGTATATATTTTTTTACATTTAATGGTAAACATGAAATACATTATTAGTTTATTTATTTAATAAAAAAATAAAATCGTACCAAAAGGAAAAATAATAGAGAATTAAATAGAAAGTAATAACTATAAGCTCGTTAATGTAAAGTAAAAGAAAATAAGAACATAAGAGAGAAAATAAAAACATAAACGAAAAGAGAGAAGTAAAAAGGAAAAAAGAAAAAAAAGATAATGAACTATTAAAAGAAAAAAGATTATGAAGAAAGAGATAGAACGAATAGAAAGAAATAAATCAAAAAATAAAAATAAAAAAGAAGAAAAAAACAAAAAGATTAAAAATTATTATAAGAAAAAGAAATAGAATGGAAGAGAGAGAAAAAAAAAGAGAGAGGAGAGATGGGTAAAAAGAGAAATAAGAATACATGCATGAAACCTGGAAAAAAAAACAGTAACAGAATTTGAGAAACTACTTTTTGAAGTTTCTCAAAATCTGCGTTTTTTTTAGAAACGTTTATAAAAGATTTAGAAACAGGAAAACAGAATGGTTTATCAAACAAGTTTGTTTCTTGAAAAATGAGAAACAGGAACAAGAAACAGGAAACAAGAACGTTATCAAACGAGCTCTGAATGTCCCATTAGCCTCCCTAACGGTTAACTTCTCTCTAGGTTATCCAATTAATTTAGCGACATTTTTAGCCATATCAAATGGAAAATTTTCTAGTATTATCGTAGTACCTACTCTTTTCATTCATAATTTAACACGTCATTAAATGATATATTAATTTATTTCATAGTTCTCACATTAGTCTTCAATGTTGTTGTTATGACAATCAATGAATGAAGATAATATGGAAAATTTTTCATACTACTGTAGTACTATAATTTTTTCCCACATCTAATGCCTTATCCGGCCTCGAAGTTGGTCGATTTTTCGCCTATCTTTAGTGGAGCCAACCATAACAATTGACTTGAGAAGGCTTTTACTTATGAACCCTATCAGCCTTGCCTACGTGATGGGGTCTACTCTCTTTTTCACTCAACATTTTCATTTTATAAAATTGATTATGATTTGAAGTACATGTAATTCATTTTTAATTTTATAATATAAATATTGTTTTAATTTTAATAAAAATAAGAAAATACATCAAGTGCAAACTTTTTTTTGGGAATCCAACAACCACAAAGGTGGAGATCATGCCATCGAATTTTGGAATGACAATAGGTGTCTTATATACTGTACTATGCTCGAAATGATTAGTCAAGTATAAACTATCATTATTAGATGCAAGTTTCAAAATTTAAAATTATATAAATGATTAATAAATCAAAAAATAACAGATAAAGATACATTATATAATTGATTAATCAAATTATAAAAAAAGAATACATTAATCACATTATTGAAATTATCAATGGAAGAGTTGAAATAAAATTGTCCAAAAATAATTTTCAAACATATCACTTTTTAATTATAGCAATGATAATGAGAATGATAGACATGGACAATACTTATGATACCCAAGGGTCTACACTTGGTGCCTTTATTGCATTGCTTAAAGTCCACTTTATCAATTAGGCTAGATGGAAAAGTACATTTGAATTTATTTTTTCATTTATTTTAATGAAGAAAAACAACCAACCAAATTTACAAGCCAAAAATCGTGATATATATGACTTCAATCAACATGCCTTATTTTTCTTCCGCATGTTGTTAATGTTTAATTTGTTTGTTCTAACTACCACAATTATTTTGTGACCACGCATGTTTGTTAATCCAATGCTTTACACAAGATCAAGTCACATAGAATTAGACTATCATCTCTCTCTATATTATACGTGGTTTAAATCTCATTTTAGCTTTTAAGATTCCGTTTGATAATCATTTGAATTTTTATTTTTGAAAATTGTGTTTGTTTTCTCATTATTTCTCTTCAATGGATTTCATTTTTCTTAAGAAAATATTTGAATTTTGAGCCAAATTCCAAAAACAAAAACAAGTTTTTGAAAACTTTTTTTTTTTAATTTTCAAAACTTGGCTTGATTTTTGAAAATATATGTAAAAAAGTAGAAAACAAAACAAGGAAACCCATAAGTGAAAGTAGTATTTATAGTCTTAATTTTCAAAAACTAAAAACTAAAAGTCAAATGGTTATCAAACGGGGCATAAACTTTTAGGTTTATTGTCAATCTGAGTATAGATGTATTGGGATTTATTCCCTAAAGCCTCGTAATTAATAATTTATTTAATAATTGATAATAATTTTGATGATTTTATTTGCAATATAATATTATCCATTTTATGAAAAATTCAAGGTTATTAATGTAAACTTGAACAATATGTGGTTGACATAGGGGAAGATCATGTTCAAAAAATAACTTAAAGAGTTACAGTATATGGATAAAGTTGGGTGCCTTATCCTGACAACATTATTGATATGACCCACTTTGTAATAGTTACAAATGATTTGATCCAAATCGTTCATGTAGACATGTGAGTGGAGGTATCTTATACAATGAGTTTGTATAAGATTGGACCACGAAATATTTAATCTCTCTTTATAAATCCATTCATTGAGAAGATTAATATTTCATCAGGATGATCATATGCGACTCGATCTTAATCCTGAGTGAGTTATGAACTCTTGTCTATGAGAGTTTGTCCTTTGATTGGCATGGGTGAGAGTGACTTTTGTAGCCGATTCAATATACCTACCATTTTGGAGACTTGACCAAATAGGGAGTTGGGAACATATTCTCACCAGATGAAATTCACTCATTCCCGTATAGAGTAAGTAGATAAGTAGTTCTCTTAAGTGCTAATTTCGGGACTTGAACAATGGGGCCCCACCCTCTCACTGGCCCGAGAGAGACTTAGTTTATGGTTGGATCATAAACAAATTGTTTATTAGAGGATCAATGGTACTTAAGGTGGGAGATATAATTACAGGGGTAAAATAAACTTTTGACCCATCTGTAATTACGAACAACTCGTGAAGGATCGACTTGTATGTAGTGATTATATCCATGGACACAACTTGTTTTACAGTGCATAAGAGTGCAACTCTAGGTTTATATTGGAGGAACCCTAGAGTTAATGAATGAAAATTGATTAATTGATTAATTAAAGAGTTTAATTAATTAATTTTGTATCATTAAAACTTATAATTTGTAGGTCCATAAAGTCTCATTGCTAGCTCATAGTAACACTAAAAGATCAATCTAGTTGAAAGAAAAATTTGAACATTTCAAATTAATATTTAATATATTAGATATATTAAATATAAATGAGGAAAATATATATATATTGTATTTGATACATTAAATATTAAAATAATTAATGTATATTAGACACATTAAATAAAGGATATTTATAAAATTTGAATAAGATTCAAATAAATAAATATCGTAGGAAATTTGAATGAGATTCAAATCAGTATAAGATATATTTTAATATATTAGATATGAAAATATAATATTTTAATTATGACAAAGATTTTCCATTGTTCTCTATAAATAAGACCATTGGGTTGAGCCATTAGAGATAAGTTAGATAACACACATTTCCTCAATAAAGGATTAAAGAATTTTCTCTAAATCTTTTGCTTTCCAATCCCTTGAGGATTTTCTTTCAAGAGGCCTCCACAAGCCTTGATCATGTGATCGAGTCATAGCTAGGAAGACTTTGTAGAGGTGATAAAGACCCGCCAAAAATATCTCCATATTTACTCCAAGTAAGTTTGCTTAATCTTATTTTTTATTTTAATTTTAAATAAAATCAAAGACGATCCAACACTTCTGCTGTAGAGTGAAACGTTCATCCCTTCATCTTTGATTTCAAGTAAAAGAGAAGGAAATTTTCAAGAAAATAGGATTTTGTCTTTTTTAATTATACAAAAAAAAAAAAAAAAAGGAACTTTGGATCCAATAATTTTCATGTCTTTGGATTTAAAAAAAAATGAAGTTTGAATTAGAAATATTATGTTTTTTTTAATAAAATCATTTTTCTCATCTTTTTATTAAAATTGAAAAAAAAAAAGCTTTTCTTCAGATATAATTTTATGTCAACCATCTATATGTTTTTTTGAATAAACTGTTGTTATAAAATTTAACACGATTTGTTAATTACTCCAACCAGATAAATTGAATGAGTCAAATGAAAAGGAAACAAATGTTATTTCATTTGGACACAAATAATATATTTTTTTCTAGAAGTAATGTCTTGGATCACAAAAAAGTATGGTTAAATTAAATGGTGTAATCCATTTTTTCTAAACTAATGTTGCACTTATACATCTCCAAACATGGAGCTTATATAATGTTTTTCCAAATATTAATTTTTTTTTTCGAATGCAGAAATGTTTATATTTTTAGAAAACAAGATGGATTTTTTTCAAGTTTATGGATGATTTGAAGTATATATTTTTAAGTACAAATCCTAGTAAGCTCTATTTCAATCATTTGAATAATAGTATATTCTCCAATTATTTTAAAACCAACCCACAAATCCACAAACCCATAAACCAACCCACAAACTCCTAAATCAACTCCGAACATGGAACTTAGATAAGGAATGGTAGCAATTCTTTTGTGCATCTAAAACTCAAAAAATGGTCAAATTGTGGAATAATTTTTTTAATTTAAAATTTGGAAAATTGAAAATTTAATATAACATTACTTATAAAATCCAGAAAAAGCTGGAATTTAAAATTGTCAGCCTAAACATAGCCTTCAGAACTCTATGTTAAAATAATATGCACTCCAAACACATACTAGTATAACCCCACACAGACTATAATAACCCATAGACTATTATAACAAACTCTATGCCTCAAATAGCCCCTAAAAGTGTATAATAGGTCTTTTGTAACGCCCGACTTATTCAAGAGCCTTAATTTCAAAATTTTGGAGTTAAAATTTCGTTTAGTTGGTTATTGGGCTAAATTAAAATTTGGTGAGTTTTGAAATGAAAATTTTGGAATTAAAAAGTTGGTTTGAGGGCAATATTGGTTTTCGTTTAAAAAAAAAAAAGAAAAACAACAAAATCGTTAAACCCCTTTTCTTCTTCCTTATCTTCTTCTTATTCTCCTTCTTTTTCTTCTCCCTCTCTCTCCCCGATGTCCACCTCCCTTCACCTTTCCCTACCGCTGCCGCTGCCTTCGTCCGTTGCGAACCGCTGCATCATCGGCTTTCGCACACGCCCCATCGTTAGCTTGAATCGCTGTTGCTCGTCCGCCGGCCAGTTCGATTTGCGAGTGCCCACTTCTGTTATCTAGAGCCACAGACTTCCAAGGTACGCAGAAGCCCGATCCGCCAGCCTCGTCGTCGATTGTGCCTCGATCTGCTACTAGCCCACGCCTTGTTGTGCAGATCAAACTGCGTCGCTCCTCCCAGCCGTCTGTGCTTTCATCTCCACTGTTGCGCGCCGGAGCTTGATATAGTCACAAATGGCGATTTGGATTTAGGTAAGTCTTCCGGAGATGATTCAAGGTGGTTTTTGATTTTTAAATGTGACTTATGGTGTTGTTGGTGTTCGAAGGCAAACCTTTTGTTCGTCAGACTTAATTTCAGAATACCCATAAGTTTTGGGTCTTAGATTTGCAAAATCGAACTTATTTGGAGTCAAACCAGCAAGCTTCTGATTCATTTCGAAGTGGGCAACGCTCCTTTTGTCGTGAGTAAGTGTTTCGAAAATGATTTGAAGTAGTTTATGGGTTGTATTATTGTTGGGATTTATGCCCTAAAGCCTCGTAATTAATAATTTATTTAATAATTAATAATAATTTTGATTATTTTATTTTCAATATAATATTATCCATTATATGAAAAATCCAAGGTTATTAGTGTAATCTTGAACAGTATGTGGTTGACATACGAGAGGATCATGTTCAAGAAATAACCTAAAGGGTCATAGTATATGGATAAGGTTGGGTGCCTTATCCTGGTAACACTATTGATACGGCCCACTTTGTAATAGTTACAAATGATTTGATCCAAATCATTCATGTGGAGACATGTGAGTGAGAGTATCTTATACAATGAGTTTGTATAAGACTGGACCACGAAATATTTAATCTCTCTTTATAAATCCGTTAATTGAGAAGATTAATATGTCATCAGGATGATCATATGCGACTCGATCTTAATCCTGAGTGAGTTATGAACTCCTGCCTGTGAGGGCTTGTCCTTTGATTTGCATGGGTGAGAGTGGCTTTTATAGCCGATTCAATATGCCTACCATTTTGGGGACTTGACCAAATAGGGAGCTGGGAACATAATCTCACAAGATGGAATTCACTCCTTCCCATATAGGGTAAGTAGATGAGTAGTTCCCTTAAATGCTGATTTCGGGACTTGAACAATGGGGCCCCACCCTCTCATTGGCCCGAGAGGGACTTAGTTTATAATTAGATTATAAACATATTGTTCATTAGAGAATCAGTGGTACTTAAGGTGCAAGATGTAATTATAGGGGTAAAACGGACTTTTGACCTAGCTGTAATTACGAACAACTCGTGAAGGATCGACTTGCATGTAATGATTATATCTATGGACACAACTTGTCCTACAGTGCATAAGAGTGCAACTCTAGGTCTATAGTGGAGTGACCTATAGTTAATGAATGAAAATTAATTAATTAAAGAGTTTAATTAATTAATTTTGTATCATTGGAGCTTATAATCTGTAGGTCCATAAGGTCCCCTTGCTAGCTCATAGTAACATTAAAAGATCAATTTAGTTGAAAGAAAAATTTGAAATGTTCAAATTAATATTTAATTTGAAGTGTTCAAATTAATATTTAATATATTAGATATATTAAATATAAAAGAGGAAAATATATTTATTGTATTTGATACATTAAATATTAAAATTTGAAATGTTCAAATTTAATATTTAATTTGAAGTGTTCAAATTAATATTTAATATATTAGATATATTAAATATAAAAGAGAAAAATATATTTATTGTATTTGATACATTAAATATTAAAATAATTAATATATATTTGATATATTAAATAAAAGATATTTATAGAATTTGAATAAGATTCAAATAAATAAATATCGTAGGAGATTTGAATGAGATTCAAATAAATAAAAGATATATTTTAATATATTAGATATTAAAATATAATATTTTAATAATGGCAAAGATCTTCCCTTGGTCTCTATAAATAGAACCCTTGGGTTGAAGCATTCTGAACAACACACATCTCCTCAAAGAGAGAATTAGAGAATTCTCTCTAAACATCTTCCTCTTTAATCCCTCGAGGATTTTCTTTCAAGAGGCTCCCACAAGCCTTGATCTTTTGTTAGAGTCATAGCAAGGAAGACTTTGTGGAGGAGATAAAGACCCGCCAGAAGAATCTCCATATTTTCAAGGTATTTATTGCTTAACCTTAATTTATTGTTTAATTCTAAATAAAATCAAAGAAGATCCAATGCTTCCGTTGCGGAATGAAGAGTTCATTCCTATCAGTATTGATGTTTTAAAACTTACCTATAACGCGTTGGACTTTGTTCAAGGTTACCCATTGCATTTGGAGGTCGGGTTGTCGAGTTCGGACCAATTTGACATCATTTTCAGCAAGTGAAGGTGCTATTTGGTTAAGTTTTCTTGGGTGATTTTCGTCTCAACTTATTTGACCTCATGGTTGGATCTTATAATGGTTGTTAATTATTGTTAGGACTTTATTTCATGATTTGAGATGCTTTGGAAGTGTCTATTATTGTTACTTAAAAAAGTAAGTAGTCATATAGATTTAAGCCCCTTTAAGTTATTATTTGATCTGGTTGATGTTTGAAATTTGTGAATGTGTAAGCATGCTTAAAATTGTATATGTGGGGCATGTGGTTGTTGGCTGAACTGTTTTGAAATCTTTCTTGAGTTTAAGTTGCCTAAGCATGTATTGTATTGGTATTAAAGGGTTTAATTTTTGGAGCGCTTAGGACTATCGAGTGCTAGCATGTTTAGGGGCCATGGTCAAGTGAATTTCTTGTTATAGAATATTGTTGAGAATTATGCGTGAATATATGGATAGTTGATTTAAACCGAATGAACATGGATGTTTAGGCTGTTTGAGAGATTTGGTTAGAGGTAGAATGCAGAATACTTGAGTTATTAGAATGAATGATTAAGTAAGGTCTACTTGAGGTGTTGAGGTGTTTAAGTAAGGTCTACTTGAGGTGTTGAGGTGTTTAACCGAGCATGAAATGCCTGAAATACTTGAATGGTTGGATGGAGTTAGTTCTCTTGGGATGTTGGATGAGTTGACTGTGTGCAGGACGTTGAAGTTGTTGGATTGGGCTAGTGGCCGATTTAGAACACCTTAAAGGTTTGCAGTGCTCAGGGTCATTATCCGTGTTTCTTGTATTCAAAATGGTATAGGTGACTGGGCATGTTTAACATGTTTTTGTTGGGTTTGATTGTGGATTGGGAAATAAGGACTGTTATGATTCCTAATGTATTTAGGGAGTTAGCACTGGAAGAAACTTCTTAGGGCTATAAGCTGCTAGCAACTTCCTAGAAAAAAAAGGAGTTGGTTGCCTTCGTCCTGGCTTAAGAGGTAAGTAGCTATTCATATTGGCTGGTTAAGAACTGGTATACAAGGACTGTGGGTGTGAGACATGCTAGCTAGTTTATATGAGAGACAAGCTTGCTGGAATGTCGATGATTTGTGTTTTGCTTGAATAGGTATGAAGCTTGGGTGATGTGGGATCGTTTGAACTTATACTTGAGTCCAGTCTACTTAAACTTGTTTGACGTTGAATTTGTATCTCTAGCTGTGTTTGTGAACCTCGGGCTAGGTTATGGGTGTGGATTTGACATGATGGATGGTTTGGTATGGTAGATTACCCTGGAGGTTCCAAAAGCGTTGCGAATGTACAAAAGCCCGTTAGACTAGTGTCACTTGCCCTTGTGTCTCCCATGGGAGAGTCTGCAACTCTAGGTTGATGTGATGTGAGTGGGCATGAGGGTTGCTTTCCATTTTTGCTTGTGCTAGTTTAGGGGACGATTCCCCTACCGCGTCCAGATTGAGGGTTGCTTTCCTTATTCGGCGTCCAGATTAAGCTTAGGGGGTGATAATTCTCATTCATGAAGATTATTTGACCTTTAAAATTAATTATACTTGTGATTTTTATTCATATTATTGGATGAACATTAGGAAAAGTGTTGAATTTAATTACATTATTGTTTGAAGACACTTAAATTAAGTAAGTTGAGAAAAGAGAATAAAAGAATAAGAAAACCTACACTTACTAAATGTTTTGGTGCAAGTTTTTGTGAAATGCAATTGCATAGCAATTGCAATTTCAACAGAATTAGAAATTAAGGAAAATCGCAAATCATGAGATTCCAAGAAGGAAAATACCCCCGAATTCAGCTGGGTTCTTAGTTGTATTTGTTTATCAATCAAGAAGGAAACCCTAGCACGAAGACCTTATAAATTTTGGAGAAGAAGCCATGAGAAAAAGAGCTCGTTTTTGGGGAAGAAAGTTGTTTATTGTTGTGCAAAAACTCACTACACAAGCATACGCAATCGTAGGTAGTAAATGGTAAACAATGTCTATCCCACGAGGACTAAAGTAAGTAAAGTTATTGAAATTAAGTACAAACTTACCAATGCAAAACTAAACTAAGAATTCAACTAAACCTGTAAATTGACTGAAAATGAGCACAAAAGTGGCTACTAAACTAAGTGAGACTTAAAAAGACAAAAATCTAACTTTAAATAAAGATTAGAGAGCCTAAACACATATTAAATTGATAAAAATAGAGGGCTGGAATTTAGGAAGGCAGTGGCTATTTTTGCCTAGTTGAGGTTAGTAATGCTATAACATTAGACTTTACACTGCTATACAGAAGGGAAATTTCACCTGAAATCGACTCGAAAACCTTTTGAACTCGATTTTCTTACCTTTAACACTGAATTAAGCAGCTGTCTATGAAAACCCAATGCTAAAAAATAGTAATAAGACCCAAATTCCCCAAATTCACAAGTTTATAATATATTTCTACACCATACAATTTCTACCCCTTAATGAGAAATCACTTGCTCCATTTGTGTCAATCCACTTATCCCTAACCCTTTCAGTATTAAGAACTAGTTTGTGCCTTACCCAAGGTGATCAAACTCAAATAAGGACTTGCAATAAACACCACAAATGAAAGTATAACTTCATAAAAGTGCATTGAGTCAATAAGGTTCAAGCAACCACATACATCATTAAATTCCAGCCCTAAAACACTTAGCCCATAACTTTAAAATTAAAAATAAACCTTCAGAATTCAGAAATCAACAACATAATGGGATTAATCTAAGAGTTATACCCAAAATGACTACAAAAGTATGCTAACCTAGCTAAAAGATTAATAAAAACTTAGAAAAATCCACAACTAGAAGGTTAAACTAGAAAGAGAATGAGGAAGAAAGACTAGAAGATGGTGAAGCTTCTTCTTCTCCTGCAAATCAGCTTCAAAATCGCAGCTCATCCTCTTATTCCTTCTATTTTATGGGTTTCTTTTCTTTTTTCGGCCTCCCTTCATTCACCTGAAGGCTTATTCTTTTCTTTTCCTTAAAAGGGCTAACTTGGCTCTCCCCTTCCACGTGGCAGCTGATTACTAGTCTATTTTTAATGAATGATGACTCCCAAGCTGATGTAAGCTGTAAATTTTCTGTAAAATTCTACTTCCCGATGTGGCTTAAGATGTTGTAGCATTGCAGCCCACATTAGAAATGTGGGTTGCAATGCTGTAGCATTGGTAATCACTGTTGGATCGGTATGGCAACCCTAGAGGGGGGTGAATAGGGTTTAATAAAAAAAAATTCCTAAGTATGCACAAATAATATAATTATCAAACTTTTTATAAACAAATAAAAAGGATAATTAATACAATATGTAAAGTATGAAAATTAATTCAATCTAACACAATAAACAATTAATAACAAATTAAAGCATGCAATAAATTGCTACAATTAATTTGCAAAAGTAAACGAGAAAGAGTTAGAGAGGATGACATCGTAATTTTATAGTGGTTCGGTCAAACTCGACCTACTCCACTCCCCAAGCGCCTCTTGGGAATTTGAATAAAAACTTTATCGACTCTTTCCACGGATTAGAACCCAACCGCTACAACGCTCTTTTTACGAGTTCAAGAGCAAACTCGATCCTTTCCACGGGTTATGATCAAACCGTTACAAAGTTTGAAGAAAATAAAGAACACACTTAAGAACTCTCTTAATAGAGTAGATTTGCAATTTAACTCTCACAAATTAATCCTCACAACACAATAATTCTCTCTCAAGAATAAGATGAAAAGAAAAAATGTAGAGCTTGGAGAGAGCAACAATGGATACTTTTTGAGATGTTTGGAAGATTGAAAATTGTAAAAACTTGTTTAATTTTTGAAGAAGAAGATGGTATAAAAAGAGAAGGAAAAGAGGTAAAAATCAAAATTTAATTTGGACCATTGGATTGTGATAAAAGTGAAATGAATGGTGGAGATTAAAAAAAAATAAAAAAATAAAAAAAGAAAATAATAAAAGAAATAATAAATAAAAAATTATAATATAATATAATATTATATTATATTATAATATATATATATATATATATGACCAACGGTAAAAAACTTATATATATAAAGATTTAATTTTTAAATTGTCCGACTGCTGGCAGCATTAAATGCTGTCAGCTTTTTTTCTTTTTTTCTTTTTTTTTTTTTAAAATTTTAAAAAACCGTTAGACACAGAGAAAAATAATATATAATAATATAATTTTTTTTCTTTTTCTTTTTAAACAAACAAAAAGCCACCATGTGTCACTTCCCCATAGTTCCACGTGTCACTCTATAGATGGTCCACATTGCTCACTCGGCTGCCACGTCATCGCGTCGGAAATTTTCCGTTCAAATTTAATTTGGCCATAACTTCTTCGTTTTAACTCCGATTTGAGTTATTCAAAAGGCGTTGGAATCGTTATTCAAAGCTCTACGCTATGGACACTTCAAAATACTAAAATTGTTAGTAATTAATAGCAGGTTTGTTATCATCAAAACATTAATTAATTTGAGATTTAGGACCAAAAAGCCAACAATCACATTTCAGCTTCCAGCCCATAAAATTAGTCCACAGACCTGAGATAAACATGACCAAATGGGAGAAAATTCACCGAGAGTAAAGGAAGAATGAATAATTTTTTAAAACACACCCTTCCTTAATAAAGCAACCACATAAAAGCCTAAAACTGACAATGGAATTCAAATAACTCTAGTTTTAGTGAGGTCTAAGACTAAAATTTGTGATAATTTACTCCCATTTTATGGGATTATCATTTATGTTTTTTGGGTTTTTGAAGTCGTCTATAATTTTTATTTTTGTGAGTTGCTACTGTAATTTTCTTCTACAATTTAGTTCCTAAACTCTCCATTAATGTCATCACAACGAAACTTGATGGTGGTTTAGAACAACTCATTGTTTGATTAAGCCGAGAGCAATGAATTTTTAGTGTAATCGTTTTTCTATTTGATTTCTCCACTTTTGTATTTCTGTTTGTCTTTAACCTTGAAGTTAGCTATTGTTCTGTAATTCTCCTTTTAGCATTTTATTAAAGATAGAAACTCTTTTGATTTTTGAATCCAGACATTCTTTCGGCGTAGTAATTTTTTTGTATACAAGTTTGATTTGTAAGAGTTCTTTAGGTTATCTTCAATTCTCTTTCATACCAATGCATTCCTTTAGTTTAATCTTACTGGTTTTTGTTAGTTTTATTATGATGAGCTAAATTTCCTTAAGAATTCAAGTTTGTGAATGCCCTAGAGGAAAGATGTAAAGCTAGATAGCAAAAACAATCTAGCTAACACTTGAACTCTGTTTGCTTTTGGTGAGTTCGATGTTGGGTAAACCTAGTCGGCCAACTAGTATTGCTTGCCAAGCTTTAACTTAATACTGGAAGGGTTAAGGAAAGCAGATGTCGCAAAAGCAATGAAGGAAAAAGTTTAGACATAAGTCTTGAACGTCGACCCTAGACATAGGGCGAGACTCCAAAACCACTGGAGTTATGCACGGAAATATCTAAGTTAGATTAGCCATAGAAATATAGGTTTAATCACTTAGCCTCCTAAAGATACTACATAGAAGGTCGAATAGGAGTTGAATTCAGTTTACTTAGTTTCTTGTGTTAGCTATGATTGCAATTGCTTTCTAGTTGCATTTTCTTCCCAAGGGGCATTAGCAATCTTGAATTCCTTTTCCATTTCCATTGATTTTGAAAACAGTTTTTCTTTTAGCCAAATCACATCACAAACCTTTTTATACCCACGGTTACTTTAAGTTGCAATTTGTCAACAATTTTGTGCCATTTTAATACATTTGATTAAAACTCGTTCCCTTGGGTACGATATTCTTGAATACTTCCAGTTTATTATTACTTCGATCACGTGCACTTGCGTGTAGCACCGATCAGGGGGCAATTCTCCCATTGTTTGTAGGTTGAGGGATGCTGCCTTCATTCGATGTGCTAGCTTAGGGGGCGATTCCCTACTGTTTGAGCATGAGGGTTGCTTTCCTTCATTGCTCTGTGCTAGCTAGAGGGGGCGATTTCGCCAAGAGTGTAGGGGTGAGAGTTGCTTTCTTTCACTGCCTTAGTCAACCAATGTTACATGACTCGTAGGTAGAGCTCGAGACAATACCATACAGGGGTAGACTTGGGGTAGGGTGTGAGAGCTTTAGCTAGTTGGATGGTGAGTTGAGGTTAAGTAGGAGCCCGTGAGTGTCAGAGCAACTTTTGTGATGTGATTATGAGTTTTGGACCCTTAAGTGGGCTACTTACTGAGTATGTTTATACTCACCTTGCTACCTTGCTTGTATCCTTGCAGATGGCGCGAAACCACGAGGCGGGTGATGATGGTGACGATCTGACGAGGCTATGGAGGCATTCTTGTTTACTTACCTCTGCATATCTTTCTGTCTTTGTTATTTTGCTGTCTCACGTTGTACTAGGTTATGAATTCTGTTGGTAGGAGTTTTTATGTTTCTTGAACTTTAGTTTCTGAGAAGTTTGCAACTGTTTAGTCTGTTGTGTGTGAGTGATAGCACACAATATGTGCTATCTTTAGGCTTCATTTTATGCTAGTTTTGAGACTTAAAAATATGCTTTTCACATTTATAATTGTTTACTTTGTAGAAATTGAGCATTTGGAGCAAAATGAAGATTTTGGAAGAAATATGTGATAAAATGGGCTAATTAAGCAACCAATTTTGGGTACAATTTTTGGAGAAGAAAAATATTCCTAATTTAATTAGGTTATGGATTCCTAATTTTATTAGGATATGGATTAACCCTTTATAAATACCCACATTCTCTTCACTTCAAGACATTCAACTTTGGAGAGCACAACTCTAAATTTCTACATACAAGAGTGAGAAGAGACTTGAGGGAAATATTCAAGGCCAAGTTGTGGAGATCATACGGAGACGGAAAATCGACACACCGGCATAGTTTTTCTCTTCTTTCTTTTTATTTAGTATTTAAATGTTGTTTAAGAGTTTAGATTTTGTGATAGTGAACATGAGTGGCTAAACTCTTTTCTTATTCTAGGGATTGATGTAGCCATTAGACCTATGTTTTAATTATTTAAATTCCATGATTGACTGTCATTAATTTCATTCATGCTTTTATATTCTTAATGCTTTTAATCTTTTGATCACGGATTAAATGTTATGTTGGTCTAAATTCACGCTTGAGAAAGGTAATTTAGATTAGATCCTAATTGCATGACTAAAGGTAGTTCTAACTTGATAATGATTAGGGCTCTTTTCGAAGTTGTTAATGAAGGAACTTCATGCTATGCATAACGTTAAAAATCATCAGAGATGTAGGTTTTACCTTATTGCATAAGAATTGTTTGTCCTCAAAAGAGTCATTCATGATAAAAGACTTCTAGACTTATGAAATATTTGTTTGATCAATCTTGGATGTTTAAGTAATTTACTTATTTTAGTCTAATAGGTGAAATCAACTCCCTAGGATATTTTCTGCTCTGATTGTTTCAATTTTTATTATAATTGTTTTATTTAAATCTTGCATCCATCATTCAATTCTATTCTCTAAATAAAATTGGGTGATAATATTCATAGTACTTAAGTGAATTAGAAAACCAATTATGAGGACAATACTCGAACACTCTTTCACTATATTAAAACTTGACTCGTACACTTGTGGTATTGCGCAAACATTACGCAACAGTGAGCTCAGCCCTTGTTCTGGTAGTTGGTGGGCATTGGGCATTTCACTGTTATAAGAATTGTTCTATATCTTCTTCCAGGTTCTTGAAATTTTCAGATTTCTTGTAGTTACGCCGTTATGCTGCCAAAATTTCGGGCATAAATGAAGTAACTCCATTGCACTTTCTAGGTAATCTACTCTAAGTTTTAGGGTCGTTACATCTTTAAAGTTTGAGTTTAATTAGTCTATTGACTTTAAAAGTATCTAATATGTCATTCAACTTTCAATTTTGTATCTAATAAGTTCTTAAACTATTAGACTTTTTTTTTATTTAAAAAAGTCGCGTACCTTTTAGACACATAATAATAATAATAATAATAATAATAATAATACATTTTATGTGTAATAGGTCTATACATTTTTTAAAACAAATATCAAAGAGGCAAAAGAACTATTATATACATAATCTAAAATTCAAGGATACATTAGATAGTTTTAAAGTTTATGGATGTATTAAATATAAAATTTAAAGTTTATGGCTTATTAGACACAACACTCAAAGTTCAGAGATTAAACTTGTAATTTAACCTGCTTTTAATTCATATATCTTTTAACCTCCATATAAATTCCGTCTTTATATTTTGAAAGTTCTATTATTTGCACTTATCATGTGATTAAAACAATTTGATTTTTCTTGTTTTTGTATTGGTTAAATTTCTATTATGTTTTAGAATATAAAATTTTGAGGGGTTTAAACCTTCAACTTAGGAGATAAGTTACCAATGCTACCAATTGAGTTATGTTATGCCTATGTGGTTAATTTGTTTGTTTTTTTTTTATATATATGTTAGTTTATGTGTACCTCAACTAAATTAACGTGAAAACTCTAAATGATAATAATGATAATCTCAAGAATTAAATTATATTACCAGGGTAGGAGATTCAAAATAACAATTTTTTTTTAGTAAATTAAATATGAGTTAGGGATTCGAACCTATCACCTTAACAAAGCAATAGGTAATCCTCAAATTTGTTATTATCTAACAAAAACTTAGAGGCACTAATGTCTACTATTACTAAAGCTACTTGAATTGAAATTAATTTAAAACATAAAGAATGAAAATGTAATTTAACTTTAGGTTAAAAAATAGTTTTGATCTTTATTTATAAAAATAACAATTTAGAAATTTGTAACGTTTAGTTCCTATCGTGAAAAATATTGTTAAAATTTAATGAAGTTTCTTGCATATTTAAATGGATAAACTGGTTAGGAAATATGAGGTATGAAAATTTTAACGTAATTACGATATAGTTATGTTACTTTACCAAGTGAGCATAATTTAGCGGAAAAAAGTTTTTTAAACAAACTTTATTATTACTTCAATTTTAATAGACACATTAACTTTTCATTTCCGTAAAAATGGCGACCATTGATGCGTGAACATTTTTGACAAATCAAACCCGCCGCTAACGCAACTAACCCAACAGTCGACGCCGCGCCGTCAATTCGATTCCGGCTCTCGGCCTTCGCCATGGAGGATCGCCGGCGTCATCAACAGGGAGACCTTAGCGAAGACCCAAAACCCAGAAAGCCTGTGCTCGAGCTCTGGTGGTTCTTCGCCGTTGCAGCCTGCATCAAGTTCCTTCTGATTCCAGCTTATCACAGCACAGACTTTGAGGTCCATCGCCACTGGCTCGCTCTAACCCACTCTCTCCCTCTCTCTCAATGGTACTTCGACGAGACCAGTCAATGGACTCTCGATTACCCCCCATTTTTTGCATATTTTGAACGCTTCCTTTCAATTTTCGCTAACATTGTCGATCCCCAAATTGTGCATCTCCAAAAGGGTTTAGATTACAACAGCAATACCGTTGTGTACTTCCAAAGAATTACGGTTATTGTGTCCGATCTGTGTCTTCTTTATGGGGTTTTTAGATTGACGAGGAATTTGCATCCATTGAAGCGGAAATTGATCTGGGTTTTGGTTGTCTGGTCCCCTGCACTCGTGATTGTGGACCATTTGCATTTTCAGTATAATGGGTTTCTTCTTGGGATGCTTCTGATTTCTCTTTCGTATTTGGAGGAGGGGAGGGATTTGATGGGTGGGTTTGTTTTTGCAGTATTGTTGTGCTTCAAGCATTTGTTTGCTGTTGCTGCACCTGTTTATTTCGTTTATTTGTTAAGGCATTACTGTCGGGGAGGATTGGTAAGAGGTTTTGGGCGGCTTACAATTATGGGATCTGTTGTTGTGGCAGTTTTTGCAGCAGCTTATGGGCCGTTTATCTATCATGGCCAGGTATAAAATCTCTGCTTCTGTTCAAGTCTTGTAATGATCTATTTCCAGCCTCCTACCATTTGAGCTTGAAATTTTGCTTGTGGCAGGAAAATGTAGTTCTTAGGCGACCATTTTGCTTATTTGTTAACTCTATCAGCATGAGTATGAGTACATTGATTTTTCATGCTGTATTCTGTCTTCTTCAATGCATTGATTTTTTATGGAACTTGATTGCAACTTGCCTCTATTAAGCTAACTAGCTTAGTTAATCAGAAAGGTCGGCAAGAGGACTATTGAGAATTGAAATCTAGTGAGCAGAATATTAAGAAAGATGTTAAGAATATACTGAAATAATACCATGACCTTAAGTCTATAGGTTTAGTGGTGATTTAGCATAGTATTAGAAGTCTTATGTTCAAACTTCTACAATGCAATTTTCACTTTAGTTAATATCGGTTGTCACTTTTGTGCTGATTTCTAAATCTACAAGTGAGGAAATACGTTGAAAATATACTGAAAAGATTAAATTTATTATAATCTTAAGCTTATTGGTTTAGTGGTGATTGAGTACTAGAGACACTTCTCATCCCATCAACTTCCTGTGTATGAGAGTCATCTCTCTCTTGAGATTCCATTGCCTCAAACTTTATGCACATTGCATAACTTACCACCTCATGTTACAAAACAAATTGATAGTTTCTCTTCAGGAAACTAATCAACATGTACTGATGCACTCCACTCTATTTTTGTATTTCTAGCTTCTGATTCTTAGCAGTTAGCAGGAACCTCTAGTTATATTCACAATTTTGTATGGCCAGAAAAACTTTGCTGATAACCATGATTCCCTGGAAAGTTTTATGACTACTAATATATTTGTTGCAGATACAGCAAGTCATCCGGCGCATGTTTCCTTTTGGCAGGGGACTTTGCCATGCATATTGGGCTCCAAATTTCTGGGTTTTTTATATTTTACTCGATAAAGGACTGTCGATCTTGCTCAGAAAACTCAGATTTAGTATCAAGATACCAACAGCTTCATTTACCAGTGGTCTAGTTGGTGATTCATCTCCCTTTTCCGTGCTACCTCAGGTAATTTTCTATGATATACTAAAGTTAGGTGCAGAAATGGGAATAGTAGTGAATTTTAGTGAAGCCAATCACAATTTACACCATTTTAATTTGCGTGAGTTGAAATTTAGACGTTCATAAAACCTTCATAGAGGAGGATGTCCACTTGTAGGCTTTCAAATATGGCAGCAGTGTAGGAGATAAGGAATCATTTGTAGTTAATCTTTAAAATTCTTGTTCCTCTCATTCTAGCATTGTGACCAGCTACGTATTATGCATGCTTTAGCGAATGGCCCTGTTTGTTTGTTCATTCGTTCAGTAAAATCTAAGGGTGTCATCCTTTGAGCTTCCATTTAGATAAAGGCTAACAGAAAACATTTGCTTAGGTCAGAAAACATTTGCTTAGGTCCAGTGGTTTTAGAATCTCTTTTATTTTTGTTAATCACCTTGAGATTTAAACTCTGATATGTGAATCCATTGAATGGCAGATCACTCCCTTGACAACCTTTGTTCTGGTGCTGCTATCATTGTCTCCTTGCCTAATCAAAGCTTTCAAAGATCCTCAGCCACGAATGATCGCTAGATGGGTGGCCTATGCTTATGCATGTGGTTTTCTATTTGGGTGGCATGTTCATGAGAAAGCATCACTTCACTTTGTAATTCCCCTCGCTGTCATTGCAGGGCAAAGTTTGGAGGATGCCAGGCATTACTTCTTACTATCAATAGGTAACTTCTTCGTATTCATGCCATAATATTTAAGTAGCCCTGAGCATCGAGCTTTATGCAAGAAATATTTTATTAGGATCTTTACGATGTTAGTTGGGGCTTTCTTCAGCATTATGTTAGAAATATTTGATTTATGGACCGTTTTTTTTAACAAAAATATTCCATTCTTCGTTGATTAGGATCTTCACACTGCATTAGATTGTGGAAGTACTCGGTAGACGTTTCATAGATAACTTCTCTGGCGATCTGAGTCTGTGATGACAAAGTTAAAGCTATTTGATCTAGAAATAGGATGATAAGGATCAATCTTGAAAATTTTCTCTTAAAAGTAATTTTGTTACTTCTTTTTGGCTACAGCATCATCATGGCTATCACAACACGTGGTCAATGGCCTTGGAAATTCTGTCGATTCTTTTCTTGTCTTTTTCACAAAAAATTCATTAAAGCACACTCTTCTTCATTTCTAACTTTCAAACATCATATTGCATGAAGAAAATTCAATTAATTGTGTTGGCTCTTTGAAAGACATTACAATGGACATTCTCATAACAGAAATTATATATATGTATATATATATATATATATATATATATATATATTTGTCTCAATCCCAAGAGCGTCTATTGTGTGAGATTGTGGGGGAAGTTTGGCCTACTTTTTCATCGATTACCTATTACTAGTCTTTTATGGGGAAAGCTTTGGAAGACATTTGATATTGCCTCCCCGTTCTTCTCTTTGTGGGTTGACTTTTGTGGAAGATCTAGAAAGAGGGGAAGAACAGACTCTTTAAGATGAAAAATGGACACACGGGTGATTCGGAACGGTGTTAGAGCTTTTGTGATTTGCCTTCTCTAGATTTCAGCTTACTAGAGGGACATTTTCTACCTCCAACAATCCCTTGAATTTTCTGGGCTTAGGATTTCCATCCAATCCTCCCTTTTTATACATCTCCTTTTCAATATTATCTATTGTGGGGAACCCCCACGCAACGCTCCTCCTAGCCGTTTTTGTGTACGTTTGGCCCTTGTCCTTGGCCTAGTCACTCGGTTAGTCAGATTGGGGCCAATCTCCCTCAGCACTACATGTGCCTCTTATCTTTTAGAAAAAGAAAATAAACATTATCTTCCATCATTTCTTCTAATGGTTATGCCCATCTACAAATATACATGCTAAAGGTGCTTATATTATTTTGTTCATGCAGTATCTTGCTATTCCTTGTTCCCGCTTCTGTTTGAAGCCCAAGAATATCCCATAAAAGTGCTTCTATTGCTGTTGCACTCCATTCTGATGTGGTTAGGCTTTTCTGCACAATTTGACAAAGGAGATTCAGTTAAACAAACCACATCAAAGACGAAGCGGCGACATGTACAAACGAAGGGAAGTATGATTGCAATTGGAGAACTGTTCCGTATTAGATTCATCGAGAAGGTTTATCTTGTTGGTCTTTTGGTAGTTGAAATCTGGGCTCAGTTTTTGCATCCTTTTATTCTAGGTGGTAAGTTTCCTTTTGTACCACTAATGTTGATTTCTATGTATTGCTCACTTGGAGTCATGTACTCTTGGATTTGGCAGTTGAGATGGATTCTTAGGCCTCCTCCTAATTGAATCATTTAAGTTAGTCTTTCATGTATACACACTACATTGATCATTGGTAGAAGTTTTGATATTCTTTTGAAGTGGACAATTTCATTTCCAAGTTCACACACACAAAAAAAAGGAGAAGGTCAAAAAGTTTTGTTGATGAAGCTTTTGTTGTCTGAATTTTATTTTAAATGACTCGAGTGAGAGTTTGAGCTTAAAATCTATTTTTGAGTTTGACAGACCTTTTAGAGTAGAGAAATGATCGAGGAGTTCCTTCATCCTCCCTTACGTGAAAAAGGAAACTTTTTGTGGCAAGCTAAGGTGTGTGCTATCTTGTGGGGGCTTTGGGGAGAGAGGAACAATAAGATTTTTCGAAGACTAAAAATGTCTCCTTGTGATTTTTGGCCCCTTGTTAGATTCTATGTTTCTCTTTTAAAGCTATTTTATAATTATCCTTTAGGTCTTAGTTTGATTGAGAGGTTCTTGTAGTTTGCCTCCCTTTTGTGGGGGCTCTCTTTTTGTATGCCCTTGTATTTTTTAATTTTTTTCTCTATGAAAGCTCAGTTTCTTATTAAAAAAAATACATTAAAATTTTTATCTGATAATATTCGACAATATGGCCAAATTTATGTTCGGAAAAAGCTATATTCAGAAGGTTAGATTATAAAGCAGAAAAGATCTCAACATACGATACTCTTTCAAACTGGCTCTTGATTCTTCCTATAATTCAATATAGAACAAAATTTCCAATCACCAATCCCTACTTTCACATCACCATAAATGAAAAAGAAGAACAAATCTTGCAAGAGATAATAAAAAAGAACAGAATAAAGGAAACATTGTTCCAAAAAGCTCCATTGGAGTGACCTCTACTGCATTCAACACTACTTCCACTGAAGCATCCTCTCTTTTGCTTGATCCCCAAACCATGATTTTCAAGAACAAATGTTGAATTTGTTTTCCCACTACTGAACAAAACACACCAGAAGAATGGACCTTTATGAACCCCAACCATCCCCACCCCCACCTCTGTGTGAGATTTGTTCCTCAACAGGGATAGAGTTTTCTTGTTGGGAACGAGCGCGCGGGAGAAGGCCTCTGTTGGCTCGAGATATTCAGGTTGACAAGCCACGATTTGGCCGGTTATCGTGTCGAAAGTTGGCAGCTCAACACCGCAATCTGGAGCGAAGACTTCTGTGAAGTTGTCGGAGGATGGATTGCAATCAACTGTGTTGTTACTCGTGCAGTTTCCTTTGCAGAAGTTGGCAAATTGCAGCGCCATGCACCCGAGACCTGCACTGTCACTTAGGTGAGAGAGCTTTGCAGCGGTTCGGTTTCTGTTGATAATATCGACTAGGTCATTTGCTGGGTTTCCTGTAGAATGAAGAAGAAACTGAATAACCTATAAATCCATCCAGCCAAAAGAAAATGAAATGGAAAATGTTCCCATGAATTCATCACATTTGGTGCTGCCAAGGATTATAACAACTTCAACATCATTCTCTATATTCTTTGATGTTATGAATCATTTCAATACCCATTATCAAGAATCAAGGAAAATGGTATATCAATCATAAAACACAATTCAAAATCAATAACATCAATATATCAAAGCTATCTTCTTACTTCAAATTAAATTCTCTCCGAACTCTCATCCCATAATTGCCAGAACAAAGTTTCCAAGAAAAATCATAATCTCAAATAAACTACAGGCATCGACATGATGCCCTGCTCTACCCTCCTACTCATCGAGGCTCGGCACTCGCCCTGACAGTCACGTGTAGGTCGCATGCTTCAATGTCGTCCATTTTCGGGGCTAGTTGATTTGGCAAGCGAATCAAGTATAAACTCATGGGAAAAATTCAAAGACTAGTGGAAAAAATAAGCATTCCCCAACAACATTCAAGTTATAGCAACTTCAATATCTTGATCAGTTAGTGCAATTCCTTCAAGAAATGAATATTATAATAAAAAAAACCAGGCTATTGATTGGACGCAACAGGAAGAAGAAATGGGAGAAGCAGCCAGGTGGAAACTATGATGAATTTGCCAAACCAAGACCAAAAACTTCAAACACAAGACAAACATCAAAACCCACAACCATTCACAAGACAGATGAATCACAAACTCAATCAAATCAAAACCCATCACATTGTCAGATTCAGCCAAGAAAAAGGAAAAATCAAACAGCAGAGAATCATACCATGGTACTTGGAGGAAACAAGAACAGCAAGCAAGAGAGAACAGAAAACGAAGCAATTGAATACACACAGCTTCTTCATCATCATTACCAGAAACAATGACTGTACAAAGAAAGAGAGAAGATAAAAAGGCAAAAAAAGAGAAGAAAAAAGAGGGGTTTGCTTTACAGTGGAGGGGGAAAAGAAAAGAAAACCCTAGTTGGGAAAAAAGGGTGTAATGGGGAGTGAAAATTTTCCGGGAAAAAGGAGGAGGGAGAAAAGAAAGTGGGGATTTATTGATCAAATTGTTGCAGAGATTATGGGACAGGACAAGAAAGTGGTGGCCCCAAGTAGCCGTTTTAGGTCCTTAAAAGTGTGAGATTTGAAAAATGGGATGGGATTTTGTAGTGGGTCCATTCATGGGTCAGTTTCTTCTGCTACAGTGATAATGGAGCCAGCCCAGTCCAGCTAAGTTCAACATGGGCCAAACAGTAATTTGCAGGGTACACTTTGTTGAGATTTGAGATCAATCTTTTTCTTTGGTTAGATGTGATGGTTGTGTTTAGTATTTTGTTTCTATTTAAGTTTTTCACTTTTTTTAAGAACAATAGTTAAATTTTATGTCAAATTTTAAAAACAAAATTAAGTTTTTAAAAACTACTTTTTATTATTATTATTTTGAGAATTTGGCTTGATTTTTTAAAACATTTTTAAAAAATATGTGATAAAGCAAGAAAACTATATGTGGAAGTAGTGTTTATAAGCTTGATTTTAAAAAATAGAAAATAAAAAACAAGATGGGTTATCAAATGGGGCCATAGTCTTTGAATTTCAATAAGTTTTTGTTAGTTTTTTTTTTAGTTCAACAATTGTAGGGGTGGAGAATCTAACACGATATCTGAGATAGTATTTGGTGTCTTATCCACTTACCTATGGTTGGATTGGCAAATTTTCGTTATACTTGAATTGTGACTTAAGTAGGTTATGTTATTGATACAACTAGTTAAATAATGATATGATATGTTTATTAAATAAATATTGGTTGATATGTGACATGGTGTGATAGATAAGTGATAGAAAGGAGACAATTTGAGAAAATCGAGTGTCAGGTTAGAACAAGGGATTTGTTACAACCTTTTAAAAAAGGATATGTTACATGTGTCATTTTATTTTTTTTTTGTTCACTTTTTATTTTTTATTTTTATTCTTTATGAACAAAACATTATAAATGGATGAGTGGAGATTCCCACCTTGAAAATATGTTAATTAGTTTTTACTTTTAGAATATTACATCATAAATGGAGGGTAAGGATTCAAACCTATAGTCCTTTAGAGATAGAAATGCTTTAACTACCAAAAGAAATAGAAAGGAAAAAAAACACATGTTAGGAGAGGAGCTGGGTAGCACCTTCCATAGCATCACAATCATTCTGAATGACTAAAAGAGTGGTCTATTTAGTCCTTGAGGTCTTAAAATAAACACTAAGGGGGTGTTTGGGGGTCCAATAATTGTGGGTTTGAGTATGTTATTATAGTCCACTTTGTGTTTGGGCCTCATGTTATTATAACAGGCCATTTCATTTTTTGATAATTCCCGTTTATGTACAGTAACCCAAAACATAACCCCCGGTTTTCGATTTTTCATTCCGCCTTTCTCTTCCCGAAATCTCATTTCGTTTCCGCGTCTCTCTCTTTCCCGAATTCTGGCTTCACCTTACTCGTTGCGTCTTCGCTCGTATATTTTCCCTTACCGCTTCGTCTTCTCTCGCATATGTTCATGGCTTCATCTTCTTCATTCGACCTCTCCCTCATCTTCCACTGTCTCATCGCTTTGCGTTCGCCCCTCTTCGTCTTCGTCCGTGTACTATTTTTTTGGTTTTCAGTTCAGATCTGTATTTTTTTTTTACCAGATCTGTAAACCCATCCATTCGATTTAGGTTTTCAATTTTTCATATTTCCTTTCATCGATTTGTAGATCAGATCGATTTAGTTTTTCAGATCTGTCTATTTTATCAGATCTGAAAGCTTTTTCGACTTTCTCCTCTTGCCGCTTCCTAAAAATCGATCCATCCCTCTTGCCGCTTCCAAAAAACCGATCCATCCCTTGCCGCTTCTTGTCGATCCCTGTTTCGGTGAAGTTGCATGTTTTATTCGATGGTGGTTGTTTCGAGAATGCTAGGTAGGGGATGCATGGATCGATTTGAGGAGCTTGGTAGGGGGACGAACTTCGAAGGTATGTTTTCTTTTCCCTTTTAGACCGGCCGATGATGAATCCATGTTACTGAAATTTTTTTATTTTCGTTTTGATTCTCTCTGATTTGCCTGTCATCACCGATTTTCATATGATGTTGCTGACTAGTATTGGATATTCATTTTCATATGATCTTCATTTTTTATCTCTGATTTGCCTGTCATCACCGATTTTTCTGCCTGTTTTTTAGCAAATTATTGTATTCAACATGCTGGAATAATCTATGAATGCATTGATCCAGCCCTCTGTTTCTAAATTTTTTTTCCTGTTACTTTAGTGCCTGTTATCACTGATTTTTCTGCCTGTTTTTTAGCAAATTATTGTATTCAAATTGCTGGAATAATATATGAATGCATTGCAGCCCTCTGTTTCTCAATTTTTTTTCCTGTTACTTTCATTGAATGGCCTGTTTTTAGGTTACTTTCACTGATGCAGCCTGTTTTCTTTTTGTTACTCTCATTGAATTTTTTTTTTGTTCATTTTCTTGTTAATATGAGAAATTGAAATATTCCTCATGAATGAATTTCATATTCTGAGGCCGGTTTGTCTATGACTTTTTTTTTTCAATTCTCATTTTGTTTGCTCATATGTTGTATGCGAATGTGAGTTTATGTTCTGTTCTAAAATTGTAGTTTAGTTTTGTCTTTTGTTTATATTCATGCTACTACTTTGAGAAAGTGAAATACCACTCATGAATGAATTTCATATTCCTGAGGCTGGTTTGTCTATGATTTTTTTTTGCCAATACTTGTTTTGTTTGCTCTTAAAGCTAACCATAACTTAATTTGTCATAACTTTTGTATTTGGGTTGGAAGGTGGTTGGTTTGTATTAAAGGAGTCATGTCAATGTCTTTTCTCACTTGTTTTTCATAATTACTTTCTATTGATAATTTGTGTACTTACAATATTTTCTTATTTTTTATTCTCTATTCTTATTTAATATTGTGGTTAGGTGCACTTATGATAATAAGTGCACCAACTTGTTTTTGTCAACTACCCCCCCCCCCCCCCCCCCCCAATCTCCTTTTTAAATATGTTCTCATTTTATTCAAAACCTTGAGGACAACCATCTCCAAACTACTTCTCTCAAAGGCAATTTGTGAGTGTCATTCTCTTTTACTCATATATTTCCTTCAAATTTTCTTCTTAATCTTCATTCATATCTTTTCGCATTCCATTCTATGTTACTTTCTTACTAATGCATCATCTCTTTCAATTATAGGGTTGAAGTCCTTCCAAATCCACCACGTTCTCCTCACTGTTGATCGCTCCTTACATCTTCTAAGGTAACACGTCATCTTCTTCTACAAGTTTTATTATAGTAAAGTTAAGTACTAATTTTATTTTTTATGTCTTAACAGGGTCATAACTAGTTCATTGGTCCACCTTAGTTCGAGGTTCGTTTATTTTAAAGCACGGACATTTGATTTTTGTATATTCAGTTTGTTTAGTACAAAAATATCATTTGTCTATGTATATTAGGTTTGTATATAAGAAAAATACTATTCGTGTATGTATTTCTTTATATGGAATATTCACTTATTTGTATATTCACTTGATTGATTTGTTAGTATTGCTCTAATAATGTGTTTTTTATGGAGTACAAAAACATTGCTAATGTACTGTTTGTATTATTTGAAAAAAAATTAATTATTTTATATGTGAATATAATTTGATTATGTATGCGTTTCGTTGTTATAATAGACTTCATGTTATTTTAAAGGTGAGAACTTGATTAGAATGTAATGGGATGTGAATGCAAAAAAAAAATTTAACTTTATTCAAATATTATTTTATAGGTTGTTTGAATAAATGGTTTTTATAAAATTGACCATGATTTTTCACTCCAACAAGCAAAAATGCTAAAATGAATATGTTAAACGGGAAACAAAGTTAATTTATTGAAATCTAAAATATGGTTAATACTCCAATATTTGCATATTTTAAAAGTCATGTCTTAGAGCAAAAAAAAAAAATGTTAATTGATGCAATTATTTTTTTTTCTAAATTAAGTAACAATAAGGAAAGAAAAAAGTTGTTTTTAACAGGGAAAAAAAAGTTATTTTTAACAAAATGATCTATATTTTTTTACATAAAAGATTGTTCTAAGACAATTGATATCATAGGAGAGTGACCAATTATACATAAAATATTGTTATAATACAATTGGTATCATAGGAGAGTGACCAATTTATATTTATAGATAATAGAATGTTGTTTAAATAGGATAGGAATTTTTTCAAGTACTAATCAAACATGCTTTCTTTCAATAGTGACAAACATATTTCAAAACCAAAACATAGACTCATAAACCAAACAACTAAATTTTAAAACCAACCCTTATACTCCTAAATTCAAAACCAAACCTTAGACTCTTTAAACCAACCCCAACACTTGAATCCTATAATCAATCACTAAACCCAAAATTTAGAAACCAAAACATAGACTCATAAAGCAAACAACTAAATTTTAAAACCAACCCTTATACTCCTAAATTCAAAACCAAACCTTAGACTCTTTAAACCAACCCCAACACTTGAATCCTATAATCAATCACTGAACCCAAAATTTAGAAACCAAAACATAGACTCATAAAGCAAACAACTAAATTTTAAAACCAACCCTTATACTCCTAAATTCAAAACCAAACCTTAGACTCTTTAAACCAACCCCAACACTTGAATCCTATAATCAATCACTGAACCCAAAATTTAGAAACCAAAACATAGACTCATAAAGCAAACAACTAAATTTTAAAACCAACCCTTATACTCCTAAATTCAAAACCAAACCTTAGACTCTTTAAACCAACCCCAACACTTGAATCCTATAATCAATCACTAAACCAAAACATAGACTCATAAACCAAACAACTAAATTTTAAAACCAACCCTTATACTCCTAAATTTCAAAACCAAACCCAGTGATTTACACATCGTGGGTTGAATGCTACCAAGATATGAACTGATTTAGTGGATCGTTTCGATCGATGTAAATAATATATCAGTCGTCTGTATTTCAGGAGCGAAATTAGATACTTTCTTATCTTATGGACCCACGAGAACTAGTTGCAATTCTGTCAGCGTTCACCATAACACAACATCAATTACTTCTAATATTAGACATGTACATGAACGATCGTAGCAGAATAGAATACCAGTCACCCTTACTCAGGCATCACATTAGGCAACTAGCATTCTTCCGACTCATCCACGAGTCTGACTTGTGCTGTCGTGAGAGTACAAGGATGGACAGGAGATGTTTCTCCATACTATGTACCTTACTAAAGACTGAAGGCGGTTTATTCGATACAGAAATCATAGATGTGGAGGAAATGGTAGCCATTTTCTTACACATCGTAGCTCACGACGTTAAGAATCGTGTAGTTCGAAGGCAATTTGCAAGGTCTGGTGAAACCGTTTCTAGGCATTTCAAATCCGTCCTTAACGCAGTTTTGCGGCTACACGATGTATTGCTAAAGAAACCAGAACCAATCACTAACATATGTACAGACGAGAAATGGAAATGGTTTGAGGTACATATCACTTAAACCCTAAACCGATTGTAATCATGATGGGGGGAGTTCTCCACGCAAATGAATAGCTCATTCCTTATTTGACTGCAGAATTGTCTAGGTGCATTAGATGGTACGTACATTAAGGTCAATGTCAGTGCCACTGATCGACCAAGATATAGGACGAGGAAAGGTGAAATTGCAACCAATGTGCTTGCTGTGTGCGATACTACTGGAGATTTCGTCTTCGTCTTACCTGGTTGGGAAGGGTCCGCAGCTGATTCTCGGGTGCTCAGAGATGCAATATCACGAACGAACGGACTTCAAGTTCCAAAGGGTAAATGAGGCATTTCTTAGTTCACCTTAATAATATTTTGGTCAATGGATTAAACGTTTCACATTGTACAGGATATTATTATCTATGCGATGCTGGGTACCCTAATGCAGAGGGTTTTTTGGCACCGTATAGAGGTGAACGATACCACCTGTCTGAATGGCGTGGAGGAGGGAATGCACCGACTACCCCAAGAGAGTTTTTTAACATGAAACATTCTTCTGCAAGGAATGTGATTGAGCGGGCATTCGGACTGCTGAAGGGAAGATGGGCCATTCTTCGAGGAAAATCATACTATCCGGTAAAAGTCCAATGCCGAACTATCACGGCGTGTTGCATCCTTCACAACCTTATTAACCGAGAGATGAGAGAAAGTGAGATGAACGATGACTTAGATGAGGTTGAATCGGATTCAACTACGATTGGAGAAGACCACATCAATTTTATCGAGACATCTAATGAATGGAGCCAGTGGAGGGATGATTTAGGCCAACAAATGTTTTCTGAATGGGAGTTACGTAATAATTAACTGTTTTTTTCTTATTGTCTTGTTGTATTATGACTTTTTCTTTTATGTTGTTGAATCATAATTGAAGTAATTGTTGTTTTGGAATTACAAACAATCGTCTTACGTTTTAACTAAATTCTATGATAGTAAACGTGTACATTTAGTAGAATGTCAGGTGCACCGAGAGCCCCCAAGCACTCATGGACGAAGCATGAAGATGCGAAGTTGGTGGAGTGCCTTCTATACTTGATACAAGCTGGCGGATGGAGATCAGACAATGGGACGTTCCGACCTGGGTACTTAATTCAATTGCAACGTATGATGAGGGAGAGGATACAAGGCACTGAAATCCAATCAACCACAATAGAATGCAGGATCCGAACCTTAAAAAAACAATATCATGCGATTGCTGAGATGCTAGGGGCAGGTTGTAGTGGATTTGGTTGGAATGACGATTTTAAATGTGTGGAGGTGGAGAAAGAGACTTTCGACGGATGGGTGAAGGTAAGGTTTCATAGTCTCATTATATATTCTTGTTACGTGACATTGTATAACATATCAATTCATTTTTATGCAGGGTCATCCGGCTGCAAAGGGGTTGCGCAACAAGCCGTTCCCCCACTTTGATGATTTAGCCATTGTATTTGGCAAAGATCGTGCGACAGGAGCATCTGCAGAGACACCTATTGATATGGCATCTAATGCAGGAGAGCACATGGACGAAGACATTCACTTAGACGGCTCCCAGGATTATTATGTCCCAATTCCCCCAGTTTCAACTCAAAGAATGGACATGTCTCAAGATGATGTGAATGGAACACCCACGAGTCGGAATAACGCAGTAGGTGGTTCAACATCTAGGGGCAGCAAGAGGAAGCGATCGCATTATCACTCTGAGATGGTTGATGTGGTACGTGATGCTATGGATGTCAATGCATCCCACTTAAAAATGATTGCAGAGTGGCCCAAAGAGAAGCGTGCGACTGAGGTCGGAGTACGCTCAGAAATTGTGGCCCAACTGTACAACATCCCAGAGTTGGATAATCGGGCCAAAGCGCAGATTATGAATATCCTCTTCCGTGATGTCCAAGCGTCAGAGAGCTTCTTGTCTGTTCCTCCAGAGTTGCAACTGGAATACTGCCGAATCCTCATTGAGAATAACGTCTGATAAACCCTTCTTAAGAAAAACTATCTTATTTTTGTTTGTAGTATGTATGTAGTCACCTATTATTTTGTGTCATCCGAGTGGTGGCTCGTGATTGACCATTCTCACTTGTTGAAAAAAACATTTTTTTGTGAACATGAGGAGATAGATATCATGTTGCATTTGTACAACTCCAAATCTGGAGATTATGTAAAGAATGGTAACAATTATTTTGTGCAACTACAACTCCAAACTAGTCAAAGCATTGAACAAAATTTGTATTTAAATTTTGAAAAACTTAAATTTTAATGTAACATTACTCAGGCAATCCAAAAAAAATGTTGAAAAAAAAAACTGACATTCTAAACCCAGCATCAGAACTCCATGTTATAATAACCTGCACCCCAAACACAGACTATTATAACCCAGACTATAATAATCTGCACCCCAAACACAGATTATTATAACCCCCAAACTATAATAACCCCCAGACTATAATAATCCCCAGACTATTATAACCAACTCTGTGCCCCAAACACCCCCTTATAGTCTCCAAGGTTTAGAGTGAATCTAAATGGCTCCTGAGCCCATATGATCTTTAGTTGACTAATAAAAATATGACATGCCGCTTAATAGTTGACTGTATTTGTCGACTTGACAAAAATATATTAAATTAATATTTTTTTGGTGAGGTAACATTTTTCTCTTTTTTCTCTCATCCTCTCCTTCCTCCGACAAACCTTGTCTTCGCTACTGTTCGCCTCCCTTTAGTAGTCTGCTGCCTCCTGCCTCCCATTTGATTATTTGTTAAGCACCTCTTCAGATCTAGAACGAACGAAGCCTTTTCTTCTAGATTTGAAGGATCTAACTTCGAGTCTTCATCCAACTTTGTTTAGAATAGGGCGACATCGATAGAATTGAAGGGAGTCGGTGGCGAATCTTAAAGTTCCCTTGAACGAAGCTTCAAATTTGCTCTTCGTTCCAAATGTAAAGAGTACATGCGCAGTGAACATCCAAAAGTAGCGACGACGATGAAGGCAACAAGGTCTGCCAAAGGAGTGGAGAAAGAAAGAGGAAGAAGAGGAGGGAAAGAGAAAAAAGGCCACCTCACCCAAAAAAATATTATTAATTTAATATATTTTTGCCAAATCAGCAAATACAATCAACTATTAAATTGCTGTCATATTTTCATTAGTCAATTAATGATCAAATGATGTTCATTTTGAAACCTCGGAGACCAAATAGACACAAATCTCAAATCTCATAGAGCAAAAGTGTATTTTGCCAAAGTTTTGATTGACATTTTTTTTTTCAACCCAAGCATTGTTCAATAGTTAAGGTTTGGTTTGATAACCATTTGGTTTTTGGAAATTAAGCCTATAACTACTACTTCCATCTATGGGTTCATTGTTTTTTTTATCTACTTTTTACATATATTTTCAAAAACCAAGCCAAAATTTGAAAACTAAAAAAAGTAGTTTCTAAAAACTTGTTTTTGTGTTTTGGAATTTGGCTAGAAACTCAAATGTTTCCTTAAGAAGATGAAAACAATAGAAAAGAGGATGAGAATTATTGTAGAGAAATTGTGAGAAAATAAGCACAATTTTTAAAAACAAAAAACAAAAAATCAAATGGTTATCAATATGGTTCGACCTAGCTTCGCAATTGTTGAATTTAAGAAAAAAAAATTAAGATATTGATAACCTTAATTATAAAAAGAAAATTCCAATACCCACCCATACAATTGTAAGGGTATATAATAAGTTTAGAAGTTTATCGAACATTCTAGACTCACTATCATTTTATCATAACATAAGCTCGAAACCCATCTCCCACTCGTACGGTTCAACAATATTTCAATTTCCATTTCTTCGAACACTGGTTCTGCAGCACATTGCAAAGGTCGCTTCCGCCGTTTAGCTCACTACCTTATCCATGGCGTCAATGTTCTTGACCGTGAAGCCCTTTGTAAACAAAATCGATTCACCCACTTTCTTGAATCGGAGAATACAGAGTAATTTCTTACCTTCTTCCTTCAGCTCTACCCCAATCCCAGTTTCTTCTTTCTTTCGTCGTTGATTTTTTTTCGCATTGGTTCTGGACAGGTACTCGTAGAGCTTCCCTTCAAGTCTGTGCAGTATCGAAGAAATTGGAACCCGCCAAGGTCTGTAACTCTTTTCCCCTCTTCTGGGCTTTATATTGAGTTTTGAATTGAAACCTTATAGATTTTGGCTTCGTTTTTCGATTCATTGTCTGTTTTGAGTTAATGGGGTTAGAGATTTTGGGTTGTGAGTTTTTTCTTAATGGTTTTGCGTTTGTAATTGTGGCTTGTAGGTTGTTCCACAAGGGGATAGAGTCCTCATCCGGCTCGAGGAGCTTCCTGAGGTGAAATTTTTTGACATTCATGAATGCCATGTTCTTCAATCATTTTGGTTTTGTGTTCTTATGTGATATCTTGTTCAAGTTCTTAAAAGGTTGAGTTGAAATTGGATTTTTTAGCTGCCATCATATCCTTCATATCATAACTTAAACAACCATGGTAGTGGCATTGAGAATTGTGAAAGAAAAAAAGTAAAGTTTGGGAATGAGTTCAAATCCTACAAAGGCCACCTGCTTTGGATATTAAAATTCTGCAAGTTTTTTTTTTTTTGATAAACAAATATTGTAGGGTCAATGGTTGTCTTGTGAGATTCTTTGAAGCATGCATAAGTTGGTCACTCATGAATATAAAAGAAGAAACCCTCAAACTTTTGAACTTTAAATAACTGTGTAACCTTGATTTTTAAGTCTTTTAACATGAAGTTACACAGTTATTTGTATCATAACTTAAGTTTGATCTTTTATTCTTTTCATTGGCGTTTCATATTGCTGGAACTAAAAATCTAGATTGTACAATCTGCCAACAACATTGTATTATATTCTATTAGAACCTTTATTGATTGAGGGAATCGATCATGAGCACAAGTTAGGTAGTCTACTTTTCTGATGACTAATGTGAATGTTCCTTCTCAAATTTCAATACCGAGTTCGTTAAAGAGTTTATTCTACTCGATAAATGAATTTCTTGGCTGTGGGAGGGCGCTGCTCTATCACTGTAGCAAGAATCTTCTTTTTTTTGATAAGAAACCAGAGAAGGTATATTAAACCAAGATCAACAAAGCAAAGACAACCTAAGGGCTGAGGGAAGAGAGAACCCTCACCCAAAGAGCTACTTACAGAGAGCTTTCCAATCATTTAAAAACATATAAAAAGGGTAGTTACAAAAGAATTTGCTAAAGCTATGGCACCACCAAGCTGTATTTAGCTGTACATAACCCCAAAAAATACCCAGAGGAGAAGGTGTATCTTCAAAAATTCTTCGATTTCTTTCCAACCATAGACTCCAAAAGAGAACTCTAGAGGCAAACTTCCACAATAATCTGTACTTACCTTTTAACCTCCACCCCCCCAGAGATTCATACAACCACCCATCCACCAGCTGGGGAAGACAAGTTTGCACTTCAAAAATATTCAAAAGACCAGCATTGTCTAGCAAAAGGGCAATGTAAGAATAAGTGGTCCAGAGATTCTTCATGCAATGAACAAAGGGAGCAAACTGAAGGGCAAATGGCAGATCTAGGAGACTTTTTTTGTAGTCTTTCGTGGGTATTCAAACTTCTATGAGCCACCGACCATAAAAAGATTTTAACCTTCTTCGGAATATTAAAGTTCCAAATCAATTTGGTCAACGAGCATTTCAAAACCTTCGTAGGGCCGGCCAACTGGAGGACAAGGGATTTAGTGGAGAAGACACCTCCGGGGTCAAGAGACCAAGTGATTCTATCAACTCCATGTCCTAAACGAAAGGATTCCAGCTTCATCGTCAACTGAACCCAATCAACCAATTCTCTATCAAACACACCTTTTCTCATACTTAAGTCCCACGTGCCTTGCACATCATTCCAGCAAATCAGCCACAGTAGCATCTGGCCGTAAAGTTAACACAAAAATCGCAGGAAATTCCGCTTGCAAGGAAGAATCCCCGAGCCATTTATCCTTCCAAAAACGAATCCTCACACCATTACCCACCCTAAACTGAATAAAGTTCTCATAAATTGGCCTCAATTTAGCAATGTCAAACCAAGGTCGATTCTTTGAACTACCCGAAGGGGGGTGTGCCAACCACCCATTAGGTTCTTCCCCATAGATACTTGTCACCACTTGTCTCCAAAGGCCTTCCTTTTCCATAAAGAAACGCCAGCACCATTTAGTAAGAAGGGCTGTATTTCTGTGCTCCAAAGACCCGATCCCAAGCCCTCCATGAGAAATAGGTAAAGATGTGTTTTTCCAATTTACCAAGTGAGAGCCAGCTTTGAAGTTTGCATTCATACCTAAGTTAGTTGTACCATGTTGAGGCTATGAGAAATGGTGCTTTCTACAGCCAAGGCACTGCTTTTCGGGGATAGAATTTTCGAAACAAGATCATTTTTTTTGTTGATATCGGTGAGCATCCAGGTCAGTTTATGCGCACCTCGACTAATCTCACCGGTCAACTGCCTGACCCTACTACATTTGGTTGACAAGAAACACGTAGGATATTAAATCCTAGGTAGGCCAAATACGTTATGGAGATGAGATCAATTTTGGATATGCCAAATACGTTATGGAGACTTTTGGACTTCGTGAATCGATTTTAATTGTCGAGATATTTGTGTAGCATGCTTTTGTGTTTACCAATTTAATTACCACATCAGGAAATAACATGTATGAATGAGAATGCTAATCATCCTGAATTTAATGTTCAAAAAATATTATTTCATCATCATTCCACTGTAGCATGCAGTATGGAATTGTTTCATCAATCATTTTATGTCACAGAAATCAGCAGGAGGAGTTCTATTGCCCAAGTCAGCCGTTAAATTTGAGCGCTATCTTTTGGGAGAGGTAAGCAGAACTCCTTCCTTTTTCTAATCTGCTAAGATGGGAAAGGGAACGAAGCTTCTCTCTTCTCTTCGTGTTTCTTTACTCTCCTGCTAGTGCTGACTTTGCATCCTCTTTCAGATCCTCTCTACAGGTGCTGATGCCGGGGAATTGGGGCAAGGAAAGAAGGTTATGCTGTTTAGCTTCTTGATTTTCTAATGATATTGTTGAATGCTGCAATATTTTGCCAAGGGATTTGAACTTTTCTCGAAAAAAATGGGGAGGAGTTGCTTCCTCACTCGCCCTTTCGTGATAAGGGGCTTTTTTTGTGGCTCATGGGTGTTTGTGCTACTCTGTGGGTCTTTGGCTTTGAGAGAAACAATAGGATCTTTAGGGGGACTGAGAGATCATGGAAGAAGTTTGGTCTCTTATGAGGTTTCACGTTTCTCTTTGAGCTTTGGTTCATAAAGACTTTTGTAATTACCCTTTAGGACTTATTTTATTAGATTGGAGCTCTTTTTTTTTAATTTTTTAATTTTGTTTCTGTTTATATTCTTCCCTTCATTCTCAATGAAAGCTCGGTTTCAGTTAAAAAAAAAAAAAAATTCTGGAAGGAAATGCTTGATTGTGCCTTTTCTTAAGAGGAGAATTTTTCTTGTGTTGCAGGTTCTTTTCTCAGACATAAGTGCTTATGAGGTAAGCCACATTAATTTGAAGATTACTTGTTCATTTCAGCAGCTATACTTCAGAGTTTGCACAGTACACGATTTTCCGTTTCAAACTAGTAGTTATCATAGCGTGTTCAGTTTAATAAAAGTACCTAGACATAACTATAGAAACAAGAAATTCACACGAATCAGTAGTTGAAAAACTCATGAAGCCTATTGGATCCAAAATAAAGAAACACACTTATATTACGTCCGACCCGAATACACAGCTGAAAACAATCACTTCCCATAAGGGTTAACCGCGCTCAAACTCTCCAGGAGAGAAGACCTCAAGCGATTTCGAGGTTTATATTAGAGATTTCCCATAGATCTAAGTCTCAAACTCGAACACCCTATGTCAAGAGAAATTATTGTTTAATATGACTAGAAAATATGATGGCACTTTTACACTACTGGACATATGAGAGAACTTAAAAAAAAAAGATTGTAGTTTAACCATGCATTCAATGGTTCGACAACTTTTTGTTTTGCACAAAGATGTTGAATAGGACTATTGATTTTAACACTTCCATTTACTATTTCACAGGTGGATTTAGGCACAGATGCAAAACATGTCTTCTGCAAAGCAAGTGATTTACTGGCTCTAGTTGAGTAAGTTTCAGAAAAAAAAAAAATTTGCCATAACTCTGGTTTTGTAAGGCAGAAGGATTTTTCATTGTTTCCTAGCTGTCAATGCAGTTGAATATTACATATTGAAGTCTCTGACTCAGTTCTTTTGATATGTATTTCACTCTGTTTTGCCATTTCTGCTGTGCTCTCTTTTTCAACATTTCTGAGAAGTTGCAAACTGATGGAAGTCATGAGGGAGACCATTGAAAGGTTTTGTTAAGTAAATATCTAATTAGTTCAAAATAAAGAGTGCAAAACTGAGGAGTTTGGCTAAAATCGTCCATTTTCTTGGCAGATATGACACCTATAACCATTTCAAAGGTCGATTTGATTTTCACACCTGCAGTGTTGAATTAAAAAATAGCTATTTTGGTTGTGTTTGCATGTGTAAAAGGTTTTGTAAAGTAAGGTCTAATTAATTCGTTAAAGCTTACATCCTCGATCAAGAAATCAAATGTTCGAATCCTTGTTTTTTGAGATCAGAGGTTTGAATCCTTACTTTTTATGTTGTTGAGCTAAAAAAACTTATAAGGTCTTAGTTAAAATAACATCAATTTCATGAGTCAAATTAATTTAAATTTCATGAATAAAAAGTGTATTTGTTTAAATTTGTTATCAACATTAGGCAACAATAAAAATCATGATAACATGTAAAATGTGGCTAATGCTGAGTTTTTTTTTTTTTTTTTTTTAATAATAATTTTAAATTATTTTTTTTAGATTTAAATATTATTTTTGTCTATGTACTTTCAACTTTTGTTCATTTTGATTTGTACTTTTAAAATATTTGTTTTTGTCCTTAAACTTTCAAATTTTGTTAATTTTAGTCATTGTATTTAGAACTTCTCATTTGGTTCTAATACTTTTTAAAAGTGACCATTTTTGGTCTCTATTTACAAAATTTTGACATGAAATTTATACACTATTAAATCCTTTTAATATAAAGTTATGACTACATTACAAAAAATTTATTGAGTGTAGTGTCGTGATTTAATTGTGATAAAAAATGAAATATAAAGGAAAATGAAGGAACCAAAACGAACAATTTTTATAAGTATAGAAACCAAGACATTTTTTTTTGAGTTCAACAACATTTGGGAGTGGGGTGATTCGAACCTATGACTTTTTGGTCATGACTCATAAGCCATACTTTATGCCAAGACAAACATTTTAAAAATATAGAGACTAAAATATAGTGACCAAAATAGACATTTTGAAAATGCAATTCAATGACTAAAATGTACAAAAACTAGAAGTACAAGATCAAAATAATATTTAAACCATTTTTATATTATTCTTTGTAGTTCAACATTTGCAGAAGATTGAACTATTGATCTTTGAAATAGTAATAGATGCCTTATATTTGAATTGGTGGGTGCGGGTGACACTTTTATTTGTTTTAAAGAGAAGATGGGTTACTAAAAAGGGCTATAGAGGAGAATCTTTGCTTCCCTCTTTTGCCTTTATAATTTTAATAAATTTCTATTTTGCCATTTGTTAATGGGGTGCGACTTTTCGAGTGGAAGTATATGTTGAGTCCAATAGATGCAATTGATGTCAACGGGATGCAATTGTTCAAGTGGAGGTAGTTGTGCATCGAATTGGAACATCCATTCGCATATGGGTGTGATCCATGTATAAAAAAATAGATTTCATATTTATATTCTTAAAAAAATGATTTCATACGATCTATGCTTAAAAGTTTATGTTCTTCGCATCGAAAACATTGTGCTGTTCACAATGAAGCCTTGAGAATTCATAAACTTATTTTAGTCGATAAAGAGGTACTGCTATCTATCATTTTTTATTTTTTTTTTGTCATCAAATATTATTTACATTATATTCCGCATTAATTTCTTGAAGTAAAATAATTTTTGATAAATCATGAATTCCTTCAAGTAAATATAATTTTTAAAGGTTGCATTACACATTTTTAGATCTCAATATTTTAAATCAGGTTTCAATAGAATTCAGTTATATTCCCAACAAAATTAGTTATTTAAAATTATAGTAAAGAATTTGAATGCATTATAAAGCTCAAAATTACTTTTGTTGGGTGCATCTTGAATTTGGAATGCTTATATCAAAAATGATTTTCTACTATATGCATTGGGGATTATGCTTTCTTCAATATTAAAATGTGAGTTGTTTATTTTATTTATGAGCACGCTTATGTTTTGCTTATTGCATTGTACTTCTTTTTTTTTTTTTTTTTTGAAATATTATTGCATTGTAGTTTTAGTTTGTTACAAAAAAAACACACACACACACTAAGTTTTATCTTGCTAGGGACTATAACCGAAATGAAGTGGTCCGAATATCTCTTCATACATTATATATTTATTTAACTATTTTAAATAAAAAAAAACTTGAAACCTGAAATATAAATGTAAATCATTTTAGTAAGAAATGAAAATTTTGGAGAACATAAAATTTAGGACAAAAAAAAGTTAGAGATGGACAGACTTTAGAGAGGAATATTTAGTAAGAAATTGATAAAAATTTTTAGAGAGAGAAACAAAAGTTAGATAAACAAGAAAAATGTTAGAGAGAAAATAAGTTAGAAAAGTACACAAACTTTAGAAAAATTATAAATGACTTGATATATAATTATGGTTTTTATGGAAAAAAAATCAATTTATACCCCTAGCTTTGGGTGTTGTATCAATTAAGACCTCAATTAATGATTATATCGGTTTAAACCCTAAACTTTAACTGAATCAATTTAAACTCTCAATTTGTGATTTATAGGTATTTTCATTTAATTTCATTTAAAATCATGAAATGACTTGATATATTAATTATAATTTTTTTTATAATAGCAAATAAAAAGTGTGTAAAGTTAGTAATACTTATTTAAATTTTAATATTTTAAGAATATAGAAAAGAATTCAAAAGAAAGAAAAAAGAATATAGAAAAACCTATAATATAATATAATAATTATAAAAAAGAATGATATTATCTTTAAATTAAAATTGAATTCAATAGTGCTCGAACTTGAAAAACGCATTCCAACTGCATACATCTCTCACTATTATAATTTAATTATTATAATATTAAATTAAAAACATAAAATGATTTAATATATTAATTATAGTTTTTATAATAATAATTTTTTGTATTTTATAAATAGATGATTTAAATTAGTAATACTTATTTAAATTTAATTCTTTTTAAGAATATAAAAAAACAACTGCAATATAATATAATATTGTACTGCATGCCAGCGCGCACCTCGACTAATAAATTTAATGCAATATAATATAACATAACCTCTTCAATGCATGCCAGCGCGCACCTCGACTAATCTCACGACTCTTGAGTACTAACATCAAAACAATAAAATTTTGGACCTGAAATATAAATTAAATCTTTTTAATAAGAAATGAAAAATTTGGAAAACATAAAATTTAGGACAAAAAAAAGTTAGAGATTGGCAAAGACTTTAGAGAGAAATATTTAGTAAAAAATTGATAAAAAATTTTAGAGAAAGAAACAAAAGTTAGATAAACAAGAAAAATGTTAAAGAGAAAATAAGTTAGAAAGGTACACAAACTTTAGAAAAATGTTAAGAGATTGACTGACAAAATGTTCGACTGAAAAAAAGTAGAAGGAACAAATTTTATAGAAAGAGAAGTTAGAGGCATGAGATACAAAATTTTAGGATAAAAAGATAGTTAGATGGAGTGAAACATTTTAGAGAGAGAAAAGTCAGAGAAATGAGAGACAAATATTTTGGAGATAAAAAAGAGTTGGAAAGAGAAAATGACAACAACTTTAGAGAGACAAAACTTTGAACGGGAAATAAATTTAGAAATAAAAAAAATGGAGATAAATTTATAGAGAAAAAAAACGAATGAAATAAAAATTTTGAAGAGAAAAAAGTTAGAAAAAAATTTGACATACAAAAAGAGAGACAAAAGTTTTAAAGAGAAAATTTTATAGAGTTACAAAATTAAAAAGTGGGATAAAAATTTTAAAGATAAAAATATAGATAATGAAAGAAAAGTTCTAGAAAAAAACTTTTAGAGAGTGTTTGGATTGAAGAGTTTGGGGGAGTAGAGTTGAGAGAAGTTAATAAGTCCCCCCAACTCCTTATTTGACCCAAAGATAATTTAACTCTTATTGTGAGCCCCACAACTTTGCTATCTCATTTCACCTCACCTTATTCTTACCTATCTCTCTTCTCTTCTCCCCTCTCTTTTCTCTCTCCAATAAGGATATTACAGGCTTTTGTCCATTCTCATCTCCAAAATCCTTATAGGAAAAGGCTCCTTAAAGTTTAGTTCAAATGGGTCTAATCAGTGTGGTTGAAGGCTACATGGACCCACCCCAATAAGCCATTGTCATATGTTCAACCTAATGCACCCATACTCACATGCACTTTTAATATCAGAAAAAACTTTATGGAATTAATTTATTACAAGCTTTTAAGAAGTTGAATGATTACTTTTTTTTTAATAAAAAAGAACAACTGTGTAGTTTGCTAGCTGGTTTGCAAGATGGTGGCAATATCACAATAATTCTATACAACTGCCTGCAGCTACAAGTATAGATTTGAATCTAATTTCTTCCTTAATTGTGGAATACATATCTTTTATTGCAAATTAAGTCAATAAAACAAGAGCTTGTTATGGACCATGGTAACACAAAATAATTCATATGTTTGAAAAGTCTTTATGTAAAAATAGTTTTTAAGGATTGTGACTAGATATTTAGTCGGTGAAAGTTGAATTTATTACACTACCTATTCTCAATTTTATATTTTTTTAAAGGAAGATCTTCCTTCAAAAAATATTAGCTACTCATGTTATGATTTGAAGATAAAAAAAAAATATTTTAAACTAACCCGTATTTTATTTTAGAAAATTAGTACTTAAAAAGATTAATGTATTAAAAAAATTTGATTTTCAAACTAATCATATTCAAAGTAAAAAGATAAACGATTTGTCATTCCAAACTTAATATAATAAAATAATTACAATAAATAACATAAATATATAGTATTTTGAACAAAAGTATGTATGATATTCATTTTGAATGATGTTAAAAATATATATTCATTTTAAACTTAATTATTTTAAAATAGAATAAATATTTGATATTTTATTTTTAATTTAGTTATTTTAAAACTTCAAAAAATATATTATTTTCAAATTAATCAAACTTTAGATAATTCATTACATTGATTAGTTAGAAAAATAAAATCTTAAATTATGCAAAAAATTATTTTATTAAGCTTGAAAAAAAATCTTAAATTTTAAAATTTAAAATTGATGAAAACAAGTCTAACAAAATTGTAAAATATTTATAAAATAATATAATTTAGGGCAAAAATCAGTTTTAACCCCTAAACTTGGCAAATTGTATCAATTTTAACTCTGAACTTTCAATTTCATCAAATTAGACCTCAAACTTACATGAGTGTTGCAATATACACCTTATGTTATCCTCCTTTAAACCACCGTTAAAATCACGTGATAACCCTTTTTTTTTTTTTTAATATTTATTTTGTATTTGCAGGTGTGGGTTGAGTTTGCATGAGAGAAACTTATTGGAGAAGCTTTTTCTTTAGGGAACTCGAATAGACACTTTTTCTTCAATCAATCTAAGAACTGAAAAAGGGACAAAGAGAGACATTCAATTGGTTAGGGAGGAGAAAAAAGGGCGCTCAATCATTCTAGGAGGAGAGTCTCATTTGTACAAAAGGTGAGAACGATTTTTTCTTTTGCTGCTAAGAAGAAGAATCAAAGAAAATACAAATTTGGGGCTTTTCTCCTCTCATTTTTGGGGTTTTTTCTAGTGTTTCTTTTATGTTAGTACATGGGTTTTCTCTCATTTTCTTCTCATCGTGTTTGTGGGTTTCATTGCTTTTATTTTAGCTACCTAGAAGATGAAAGGAAAGTAATTTTGAGATTTTTTTCCTCTCACTTTACATGGTTTTTTCTTTTTGTTGAGAACTTTATGGGTTTCTTTTTGTAGTTTGTTTTCTTCTAATGTTTGGTGATTTTTTCTTATTGCTAAGAACTTTGTGGGGGTTTTTTTTTATTGTTGTTTTTTTTCCTGCTAATTAGAAGAACATGCAAGTGTAGGAAATAAAAGCAAAACAATTTTGATTTTTTTACTCATATTTGCATCATTTTTCTTGTTGTTTCTCAAACTCAACAAGAAAGTTTGTATTCAATTTTATGTATTCACTTTTATTACAAGGCTAACGTAAATACTGTCATTTTACACTGACTTGAGAGGAAAAATAAGGAAATGTGCAGAAGGAAAAGAATGAGTATAAGGTAACTAAATTAAATTAAAGAGATGCAATCAATTTGTTGTGATTTGCCTTGAATCGCAGTGGAATATTGGAAAGAAATCAACTTGTTGTGATTTGCCTGGATTCATGGTGAGTAAATTGGGTAAGTTGGGATGAAGCAAATTCATAGGAAATATACAAGGGTTGGAGTACAAACTCAAAACAGTTGGCATTGTTCAACATACTTACTGAGGTGGATTGACATTATTTGACTCTTGATTCCTTAGTTGTTCTTTCACTATAAGAACTTTGTGGATTTTTTTGTTTGTTTGTGGAATTTATATTGTTGTTTTCTTTTTGTGCATAGCATGCCAATGCAATAGGTCTTTGCTAATTTCCTTGATGTTGTTTTCTATTTGGATCATAAAATTATTTAATACGAATGTTTTTTATGTGACTAGTATTATATTGAATGATAATTTGCTTAATGTGGTATTTATTGCAGATGAATCATGTGATATTTACTATGTTTATGCATTATGGGGGCCATTTTGTGAATAGAGATAGACATTTATATGTTGGGGGTGATGTTAGCCAGGCTGTAAATTGTAGTACGGATGATATATCAATTCCAGAGATTGAGGGGATGCTTAGGGAGTTTGGAGTGGAACAGTGGACTAAATTATACTATTTGATACCTGGGTCAGATTTTGAAAATGGACTTAGATTGTTATTAACTGATGGTGATATTATAAGCATGCTAAATATTACTTTAGTTAAAGAACTTCACCTATATGTTGACCATGTTGATAGTGATAATACACTAGATTCAAATATTTATTGTCAAGTAGAAGAAATAGGTGAACATGCAAGGAGGAAAGATATTGGAAGTGGGGTAGAAGGTGATGAGGTCTATGATATTCATGTAGGATTAGATGATGATTTTTCTCATGGAGAAGACTCTAGTGATAGAAGCATTGAGCTAAATGATATTATTGATAGTGATTATGAAATGCTTGATGGTGATATCCTATTTGATGAGAATGTGGATAATACTGAGGTTAGTTTTAATGAGAATACGTATTATGAGGAAATTCATAGAGGTGGTAGCAAAGAAACAAAAAAGGACTTTAATAAGGATTTGCTAGATTCTCCAGGATCACAAGAAGAGATGCAATTAGATTATGCTTCACCTGATGAGCTACACTCACCTCATAACTCTAGTGAGGAAGGAGAAAAATGTTGGCCTGAGTTCAATGCTTTAGACAAGGATGTAAAATTCACATTAGGTACGAATTTTGGATCAAAGGATCAACTAAAAACAGCTGTGAAGGAGTATGGCTTACAAAATGGTTATGAGTTGAAATTTGTAAGAACTGAAAAGAGGAGGGTGACTGTTTCGTGTCAAGATGGATGCACTTGGAGATTACATGCTTCAAAAATGCAAAAACAAAATACTTTTCAAATTAAAACGTTGATGAATGAGCACACATGTCATAGGAAGGTGACTAATCGTATGGCTAAATCTAGTTGAATTGTAATGGCCTTTTTGGATAGGTTCAGAAGCCAGCCTAATTGGGAATGGTGTCAATTGTTGAGGATGTGAGGACAAAGTACAACATAAATATTTAACGACATCAAGCATATAGAGCAAGAAAGATAGCAATAAAGATAGTTGAGGGTACTTCCAAAGAACAATATGCTAAATTAAGGGAGTATTGTGAGGACATTCGAAGCTCAAATCCCGGGTCATCATGTATTATGAGTGTGGACCGCCAAGTAAATAAGATCCAACCAGTGTTCAAGAAACTTTACATGTGTCTAGATGTATGTAAGAAAGGATTTTTGAGTGGTTGTAGGCCCATAGTTGGCTTAGATGGTTGCCACTTAAAGGGACAATGTCAAGGACAATTGTTGGCTGTTATAGGGATCGATGCAAATGATGGAATGTTTCCAATAGCATATGCAAAGGTTGAAAGTGAGTCCAAAGAGTATTGGGTTTGGTTCCTTGAGTTTCTCTTTAATGACATTGGAGACGGAAGACAATGTGGCTGGACATTTATTTCTGACCAACAAAAGGTAATTAGAGGTCTATTCTTTTAATTTTCAATTCTTACTAAATGGCCTACTTCAATATCTTTTTACTATTTTTTAGGGTCTCATTCCAGCAATCGAAATGGTTGCACTAGGATGTGAGCATCGATTCTGTGTAAGGCATTTGTATGTGAATTTCAAGGCAAGATTTAGAGGTTAGGAAATCATTAAATTTATTAATTTCAAATATTGTTATGAGTTAAGGTTAGGTGTTTAACTATTCATAATTTCATTCATTCATTCATTCTTTTAAGGTAAATTGTATAAGGACGCAATTTGGAATGCTGCAAAGGCTACTACATGAACTGATTTTGAGAAGGAACTTAAAAAACTTGGTCAAATTGGTATGGCCGCGTACAACTAGTTGAAAGCAATTCCATTTACCCATTGGTCAAGACATGCATTTCATTCTCATGTCAAATGTGATATGCTTCTTAACAATTTGAGTGAGTGTTTCAACTTTTATATCCTCCAAGCTAGGAGCAAACCTATATTGTCGATGATGGAAATGATTAGGAAGAATCTTATGGGGAGGGTTCACAAAAAAAGAGAGCAACTAGCTAAACATTCTGGTGTTTTATGTCCAAAAATCCAAATGAAACTAGAAAGGAATAAGGATCTTGCAAGAAATTGGGCACCCCGATTATCTGGTGAAGAAAGGTTTGAAGTTGAGAATGGGAGGCGGTATCAATATGTTGTAGATTTGGATAAGCACACATGCAGTTGCTACAAATGGGAACTGACTAGAGTGCTGTGTCCACATGCCATTCAATGCATTTGGTTTGTCAGAGGAAACCCAGAGAATTATGTCTATAAATATTTCTATAGGGAAACATTCTTTTCATTATATTCTCAATATATTCAACCAATTAACGGGATAGATATGTGGCCATCTACTGACATGGAACCTATACTTCCTTCAATCATAAGGAAACTACCTGGAAGGCCTAAGAAACAAAGAAAGAGGGCGGTGGATGAGGTAAGTAAACCTCATAAACTTGGTAGGACAAAAACTACAATGAATTGTAGTAGATGTGGCAAAGATGGTCACAATGGCATTGCAGGACAAAATAGAAGTACACTTCACCACACCACGAAATCTTCACGGATGAAGATGCCAGTAAGTTTCAATTGATTGTAAGTTTTTTTTTTCTTTTATTCTTCAATAGCATCACTAATTTTATGATCAATTATTTTAGATAAAAAGGAAAGGAGGTCAACTCATGGGATTTGTTCCTACACCGTAATTTGACCCAAGTTTGGTAGAGGGAGTCGACCATTATAATCCATCTTCAAACCAACAATCTTACCAACAAATTCCAACACAAGTAAGTTAGTTTTTCGGGTGGTATATTTTTAGAAATGTTTGACAATTTTTTTTTTTAAAATTGTAGAATGAGGATTATTAATTATGTTGTTAATTTATTTTGTCTTTGTTTGGGGTTTGGATCTCAACTATTGCAAATACAATCAAGGAGAGTTGAGTACTTTAATTCTTCTTCAAGCCAACATTTCCAACAAATTCCAGCACAAGTTAGTTGGTTTTATATAATTGTGGACTGATTTTTTAAAAAAAAATTTGTGATTGATTATTTTTAATTTGTATGTTGATTGTGAGTCGAAACACAAATTCCTTTGTATATTGTGGACTAATTTTTTGATGTTTAGAGAGCTGGATTTGTGCTGCTACATTGATCTGTATCAAATTGTTGTCAATCGTGGGGTAGTTTTTTACATTGGCAAAATTTGTTCTTTTTTTTGTTTTCTTTGTTGGTCAAATTGCATTAGTAATCAAAATTTCTCTTGGGAAAATGAACTTTCGAAACAAAACTTATGCTCAATTTTATAGGATATGACACAGTTGACTACATTTGCAAGGCAACAATCTTCTCAACCCATTTTTGTAGGTCAACAATCATCTCAATCAACACAACAGGTGAATTTGTTTCTAATTTTGGATACTTTCTAGAGTTGATAGGATACTTAAACTTAATTTAGTTGTTTAGGTACAAAAATTTGGCCTTTGGTTTTTTTAATGTATATTATTGATACTTAATGTCTCCTTACAGAGTCAAACAACACATTCCAATCAATGCACAAACATATCAGGAAGCAGAACTGAAGGGTAGAGAGGAAGAGGAAGGAATCAATGACAACACTTGTTAATTTTGTAAAGGAAGATTTGTGAACTTTGCAATTTTTGGCCCCACAAAGTACTTATTAATTTTGTAGTGTTGAATGATTAGCATTGAAGTATGCTAAGTGATTAAGTATATTATTTATATAGTGTAACAAATGTGTATTTTGTGAATTTTAGCTCCAGGATAGCACTTTATATGTTTGGAGTGCTACTTGATAATCATAATGAAGTGCATTCACATTGGGATCTCTAATTTGTATGTTTGTTATTGAATGTTTGTTTTAATGATATAGGTTTTCTTTAAATGTTATACTTATTTTGTGAAATGAAAACAACATTTTGAATGGTATGCTTCAATTAAATTGAAAATTTTTCATCTATCGTTCATGAATTAATGAAGCACATTCTTCAGTTAAATTGAATGGAGTTAATAAAACATTTTATATGAAATTGACTAGTCCAAAGAAAATTTTATAGCATAAATAAAATCCTAGCGAATCAATTTTATAAAATTAACCATTCAATTAATAACGCAAAAAAGCAAGAAAACTCACTAATATAAATAAAATGTAGTAGAATCTCTCTCAAAACCAACAAATTCCAAAAGAAATAAAGCGCATTAACAAATCAATGTTGAAGATGAACCATTCGATAAATCTCCCAAAACTTACAATTTTTGTTGAGACCCAAAAGTTTTTGGTAAGCAAAACAGACGTTTCATTAAGCAAAACATATCCAATCAAACTTTTATCTCTATTAGCTTATAATATATTTTTGAGAGGTTTTCTTTTTCCTTGTTTGGCAAAAAAGATCTAATTTCAATAGGAACCAAGTTCACAACCACCACTATTCAGTTGAATCAAGCTCTATATGTGGAAATTCATGGATTGTATTGTATTCCTTATTTTCTTTAACATATATTTTACCTTGTGTTGTTATTTCTTAATGGTGGAGGAAGCTGGTAGATTAAGGTTCTTTGTGGATGAACTATCATATACAAATCTTCACTGGGTGAGTTTATTCTCTTTGTTGGCATTACAACAACACATAATGTTGAATTTTTGATTGTATGACTTTTGTTTGATCATGTCTACGGATAAATATCGATTTCATCATCTTTCCTTTTAAGCTAATTTTGGAATTATATTTAATGTTCTCTCTCTCATTCTCTCTTATTTTTTAGGGAATGTTCATTCCACTTGTTAAAGGACAAGGACTTGAGGAGCGGCTACAGAAGTAGTTGCTATTGGCATATAAGATGCAATAATTGGTTGCTCAGCTAAAGAAATAGTTCCCATTAAGCCTAGAGTGTTTGAGATCTTCAAATAAATTTTTCTCCAACAAATTTCAGAAAAGAAACCTACTAATTAGGTGCAATGTGAATTAAAAAAAAAAAGGAAAGACGAAACAGTCAATCACGTGCTTTAACGGAGATTCAAACGGAAAACTTAACTAAAGGTCTAAATTACAACACTTATACAAGTTTGGGATCCAATTTGATGAAATTGAAAGTTCAGGGTTAAAATTGATACAACCTGGTAAGTTTAAAATTAATTTTTTCCTATAATTTAAAATCTTAATTTTAGGATTGACGGAAACAAATCTATATTATTTCAAGAATTGAGAGAATAAAAACGTAAAAATCTTGAAGTTTATTTGAATCCTTTTAAATTAATGGATTGAAATCTTTCCAAATCACATGTAATATTATTATAAACTTTCTTTTATTTGAAAACTATACAAGATAAATGAATAATTAATGTGAGAGATATTGAAAAAAGAATGTGGGGGGTTTTTGTTCAAAATTATTTTTTTTCTTTAGAGAAATTTGTAAAATATACATAAATTAATAAAAACAAAAAAAATTTCAATCTTAGAATTCATGGGAACAAATTCTTAATAATGAAAATTTGAGAAATTGTAGGAAAAAATTGTATAAAAAAGGCTAAAATCAACTCAGACTTCAGAACTTCAAGTTTAACAAATCTGCACCCTAAACACAGACTTCAAACTCTTACTCCCTACAACTCCTTGTCCTAAACACAAACTTCCTAACTCCCTAGATTTACTAACTCTTATTCCCTGCAATTCCTTTCCCCAAATTTTGGAGGGAGAAGTTTTTACTTTTTTAAGCAAATAAAATAAAATATAAGAGACAAATAAAAAAGAACAAAAAAAAAAAAGGCTAGCAAAGGAGAGGGACAAAATTTTGGAGGGAGAAGTTTTTACTTGTTTAAGTATGCATATATATTTTTAAATTTTTAACAAAATCTTAGTAATGAATCTTTTTTATTTCGATTTATGAATCAAATATATATATATATATATATATATATATATATATATATATATATATATATATATATATATATATATATATATATATATATTTCACCAATTCTAATATTCATCACCATGTATTGGCAAACCTTTTATTCTAACTACATTCATCCATTACTTTTCTACCTTTCAAAATGCACAAAACTACGTCTCACCCCTACAACTAAATTTAAATAAATTATTTTACAAAATTATGTTCTTCCAAAAAGAACGGTAGGTTCCTTAATCATCTGAAGTACATCACCTAATGATTATGGGTATCCGTTTAAGTTCAAAATGAAACAATTTTCTGTCTGATTATAATTTCTTTCTTTTTCTCCAAAAATCAATTTTTTTTGAAAAACTACTAAAGAATCACCAATAAGGTAATAAGTTATCACATTATGTCACATGTTTATCAATTTAGTTTACAACTTTTATTTCAATTATATCCATATCTATTCCTTTTCATTTTTATCTCATTCTTTACTTTTAAATTTTATGTCAAATATTTATAATTTAAACTCACTGAAAAATCTATTAATTCAAAATTTATATTTCGCCATAAAAAATTATGTTCCAACGATTTTTAACCACGTCCAATCCATTTAAGTTCAAAATGAAACAATTTTCTGTCTGATTATAATTTCTTTCTTTATCTCCAAAAATTAATTTTTTTGAAAAACTACTAAAGAATCACCAATAAGGTAATAAGTTATCACATTATGTCACATGTTTATCAATTTAGTTTACAACTTTTATTTCAATTATATACATATCTATTCCTTTTCATTTTTATCTCATTCTTTACTTTTAAATTTTATGTCAAATATTTATAATTTAAACTCACTGAAAAATCTATTAATTCAAAATTTATATTTCGCCATAAAAAATTATGTTCCAACGATTTTTAACCACGTCCAATTCATTTCATATTCATTGCAAATTAACCTAACTCTACTATATATATATATATATATATATATATATATATATATATAGTTTTAGCCACTATTTCTTTTCTGACTTTCTTGCAATGAAAAATAAATTTATTAAAAATTTAAATTTTACCATAAAAATTTATATGTTTTAAAAGATTTTGACAACGTGCATTGCACATGTCTTTTAACTAGTAATTATAAAAGCCTCTCCCATCTTTGCAATTTTAAGATGGGAGAGGTTTGGGATAGGGCCGATATATATATATATATATATATATATATATATATATATATATATATATATATATATATATATATATATATATATATATATATATATATATATATATATATACTTTTTAGTTATTTTATATAATTCAAATAATTTGTGTATATAATAATATAACTATAATAAAATTATAGTATATCAATTTGATTCAGGAAAATTACTTAGGCTCCATTTGATAACCATTTAGATTTTAGAAATTGTACTTGTTTTTTCATCAATTCTCTACAATAAGTTTTATCTTTCTTCATAAAACAGTTGAATTCTTAGTCAAATTCTAAAAACAAAAACAAGTTTTTGAAAATTATTTTTTTAGTTTTCAAAACTTGGCTTGGTTTAATTTTGAAAATATAGGTAAAAGGTAGATAACAAAATAAGGAAACTCATAGGTGGAAGTAGTATTTATAGGCTTAATTAAACTGAAATAAAAAACTAAATAGTTATCCAACGGGTCTTAATTATTTTAATTCGAATATTTTTAATTCCCCTCTCAAAAAAAAAAAAAAAAAAAAAAAAAAAAAAAAAAAAATATATATATATATATATATATATATATATATATATATATGAAATGAATAATCGAATTAAACCCACAGCGGAAGCATAGAAATCGTCTTTGATTTATTTAGAATTAAACTAAAATACAATGGTTAAACAATAAATACCTTGAAAATATGGAGATTCTTCTGGCGGGTCTTTATCTCCTCCACAAAGTCTTCCTTGCTATGACTCTAACAAAAGATCAAGGCTTGTGGGAGCCTCTTGAAAGAAAATCCTCAAGGGATTAAAGAGGAAGAGGTTTAGAGAGAATTCTCTAATTCTCTCTTTGAGGAGATGTGTGTTGTTCAGAATGCACAATAGCTCACCCCTAGGGTCCTATTTATGGTGGTCTAGGGATGATAATAAAATAATATATTTTAATATCTAATATATTAAAATATATTTATCTAAACAATTTGAATCATATTCAAACCTTTTAAAATTCTCCTACGACATTTATTTCCTAATTTGAATCCAATTCAAATTTAATAAATATATTTTATTTAATATATCAAATATATATTAATTATTTTCATATTTAATGTATCAAATACAATAAATATATTTTCCTCTTTTATATTTAATATATCTAATATACTAAATATTAATTTGAACACTTCAAATTAAATATTAATTTGAACATTTCAAATTTCTCTTTCAACTAAATTGATCTTTTAGTGTTACTGTGAGCTAGCAAGGGGACCTTATGGACCTACAGATTATAAGCTCCAATGATACAAAATCAATTAATTAAACTCTTTAATTAATTAATTTTCATTCATTAACTATAGGTCACTCCACTATAGACCTAGAGTTGCAGTCTTATGCACTGTAGGATAAGTTGTGTCCATAGATATAATCACTACATGCAAGTCGATCCTTCACGAGTTGTTCATAATTACAGCTGGGTCAAAAGTCCGTTTTACCCCTATAATTACATCTTGCACCTTAAGTACCACTGATCCTCTAATGAACAATCTGTTTATAATCTAATTATAAACTAAGTCCCTCTCGGGCCAGTGAGAGGGTGGGGCCCCATTGTTCAAGTCCCTAAATCAGCACTTAAGGGAACTACTCATCTACTTACCTTGTATGGGAAGGAGTGAATTCCATCTTGTGAGATTATGTTCCCAGCTCCCTATTTGGTCAAGTCCCCAAAATGGTAGGCATATTGAATCGGCTACAAAAGCCACTCTCACCCATGCAAATCAAAGGACAAGCCCTCACAGGCAGGAGTTCATAACTCACTCAGGATTAAGATCGAGTCGCATATGATCATCCTGATGAAATATTAATCTTCTCAATTAACGGATTTATAAAGAGAGATTAAATATTTCGTGGTCCAGTCTTATACAAACTCATTGTATAAGATACCCCCACTCACATGTCTCCACATGAATGATTTGGATCAAATCATTTGTAACTATTACAAAGTGGGTCGTATCAATAGTGTTACCAGGATAAGGCACCCAACCTTATCCATATACTATGACCCTTTAGGTTATTTCTTGAACATGATCCTCTCGTATGTCAACCACATACTGTTCAAGATTACAATAATAACTTTGGATTTTTCATATAATGGATAATATTATATTGCAAATAAAATAATTAAAATAATTATTAATTATTAAATAAATTATTAATTACGAGGCTTTAGGGCATAAATCCCAACAATATATATATATATATTTGGAAGGATGCATATTTATCGGTTCAATCTTATATTCAAAATTTAAAAATAAACTCATTTGACAAGTACCTAAATCTTCAATTTTAGGTTTTGGAGAAATTCAAAAAACAACTAACTATATGTAAAAAATAATTCTCTATTTTTTTTGTTTTTTTAAATTATCGTGAAAAGTATTTACTTTCTTCTTAATAACTAACTACAAGTTTACACAAAAATCTCCATAACCAAGGAAATTAGTTACTCATCCTTGATCATAAGGAACTTTTTTTTTGACTGAATTGGAGAATTCGAACCTCTCAACTGTGCTCAAGTTGGCCATAGGAAACCTACTTAACCACTCATGTTCAAATATAGAAATAAAATTAGAAAAAAAAAGAGTAACTAACCAAATTAAATTCCTATCTAAAAGAAACAGATTTTTTTGGGATAATTCTCTCTCTCTTTAATATATATATATATATATATATATATATATATATATATATATATATATATATATATATATATATATATATATTTTGAGTTTTACAACATTTGGGGGTTGGGGGTATTCGAACCTCTAAACTCTTAGTTGAGAGAAGATATCAATTACCACTGATCTATGCTCACTTTGACTTTAATACATATTTTCTTATAATTCTTTTAGAATAGTTTTTGTTTGGTATTTATAGATTAAAGAAGTACCATAATTCAAATATAAATTTGATTCATTAAGATGCCATAACCTAGTTCAAGTGGTTGCATATTATTGCCAAAGTGAGCTTAGCTCAACGGTAATTGGCCATGTACCTCGACCAAGAGGTCAGAGGTTCGAATCTTCATTTTCTTTGCCCCCAAATGTTGTTGAACTAGAAAAAAAAGTGGTCACACATTATTATTTTTTTTCAAAAATGTGATCAAATATTATAAGCTTGAACTTCTAAAGAAAATATTAACAAAGACAACGAGTCTCTCTTGCAACCTCGAAATTCTGTTTCTTCTCATATTCTAACAAAATCCCTTTCAATATTCTATTTCTTTTTTTTCCAATTCTCTCTCTAACATTGTAATTTCCACCCATATACAAACACTTCACTCATGTAATATTAAAAAAAAGAACCATTTTTCTTTATTATTAATGTAATATTCTAAAAAAACCTCTAAAATTTTCTCTCTCCATAACATTGTAATTTCCATCTATAAAACTTATTTGATAGAGCAAACAAAACAAACAAACATCCAAAAAAATCACAAACAAACACCATGGGCATATCTCCTTTCTCTCTTTTCATCCTCTCCATCTTCTTCTCCAATTTTCTCATGACACAATCCTCCCACAACATCAACACACCTCTGATCCACAAAACTTGCAAGAAAATCGCGGGCGAAAACCCGAACATTTCCTTTAACTTTTGCTCAACATCTCTACAATTTGCCACCAAGCATAGCCGTTGTGCTGATCTTCGCCGCCTTGGCCTCCTCTCCATCGGTTTGGTTTGTAGCAATGTGACCAGCACGCACCACCGGATCACAAAGTTAATAAGAAACAAGAGACTTGACCCGTTTGTTAGGTTATGTTTGGTTGATTGTTTGGAGGTTTATTCCGATGCGATCCCGACGGTGAAGCAGGCCATGAGGAATTATAGGATGAAGCAATATGCCGATGCGAACATCGCAATCAGTGCGGTGATGGATGCGGCGGAGACGTGTGAGGATGGGTTCAAGGAGAAGAAAGTGGGTTCACCATTGAAGAAGAGGGATGAAGATGCTTTTGAATTGGGAGCCATTGTTCTTGCGATTATGAGTATGCTTCAATGAGTGATTTTTTTTTTTTTTTTTGGAAGAGATGGTTTGATGTAGAAAGTTTAATATTGTTGTTTTCTTTAGTTCTTCAGTTTTTTCTTCTCTTAATAGTTTCTTTTTGGTTAAATTACCAATTCAATCCTATGACTAGGTTTGCTTTAAAAAGTTTTGATTTTATTCTTATGATTTGGACTTAGTTTTTAAAAGTTTCAATGCTACTTTTGGTCAAGAAATGATGTTAGGATTTTAGGGCAGAGAAAGAAAGGAGAACACAATTCTTTTTTTCTTTATTTTTTGAGATGACGGGAGAACAACTTTTATATGGGTAAAAGATTTTGAGATAGTATGTTAATGAGATTTAACCAAATTATATAGACTCAAATTGAAATTAACAAATCATAAGGTTTGCTTTTTTTTTTTTTAAAAATTATTATTTATTTATTGAAGATAGTTAATTTATCAAATCTATCTATCATCAACACTTCTACACGCAAAATTTCAATTATTTTTTTGAATTACAAAAAAGTGAAGGTGGAGAATCAAACCTGAATAATATGTGCCTAATCTAATTCATTTATATTCAGATTAGTTGAACAAATTGTTAGATTTGAATTTAGTAATTGGCTAAATTATAGAAAATACCCAGGAATTTTATACTGTGTTTCAAAAATACAAAAAAAGTTCAAAAATACCCTGACCGTTAGTTTTGGATGGAAACTATTAGTACTTTGTTTAAAAAATACCCCTAAACTTTCAAAAGTTTCATTAATACCCTTAAACTTTCAAAAAAAAAAAAACGTTCAAAACTACCTTTACGGTTAATATATGGACAAAAAGCATTAGTACCTCATTTTAAAAATACCCCTAAACTTTCAAAAGTTACCCTTAACCTTAAAAAAATGGTTAAAAAATGCCCTTAACATTAGTTTATGGACGAAAACTATTTATCTACACCCCATTACCTCCCTCGTCTATTTCATCTCTCTCCTAATTTGCTTCAATCTATGGCCTAACACTTCTCTATTTTTCCTCTATTTTTCCCTTTCTTTTTCAATACCCTCTTACTCTATTCTTCTATTTTTCAATCTCTAAATCCCAAACGTACTAACTCAGAAGTGTTAGGCCATAGATTGAAGCAAATCAACAGAGAAAAGAAATGGAAGAGGGAGGTAATGTGATGTAAGGAGAATTAGGTTAATCTTAGGTAATTCCTAGGTTAATTCCCTTTTACTACCTTCTTGTGTATAAATAGGGAGTCCCTCTCATATTCTACATAACTTTCATGCTTAATAAAGATCTAGAAATTGATTCTTAAAACGAATTCTCCTTTTATCCTTAGGCTACACCAAATTGGTATTAGAGCAAACGCCTGGGAAATGTTGATTGCTGTTGGTGGAAGATCGAGAAACTCTTGGTGCGTTGATTACAAGAGGGAGCTTCATGAGCTGTGCTCGTTGCCAAAAAACTTACCCTTATTTAGCCTTTATATTCAAGAACTTGAAGAATTTTCCAAGAATTTGCAAGAATGAATAATTATTGTTCAAAGAAAATGGCCAAGAAAAAATACAGTAGTTGGTATAGGCAAGAAAGTAAAAAATACTCCCAAAATCATTGTTGGAATTTCGATTCCAATGATTCTAGCGATTTGGACGAAGATTGCAATATAGTTTGGGACAAACTAACGGACCAATATTACCAAGAAAGAGTTATATGATCTAATCAAATAAGTTTTTCAAGAAATCGAAGTGAGAATTGGGACTTGGATGATTCAGAAAGTGATTCGGAGGCTGAAACATTTACAAGAAAACACCAATATTCAGATCAGATCATGAATTGGGAGGGGTTTTGAAAGGGAATGGATGAAATTTAGCATCTTTTGGAAAATGTATCTAAATGACAAGAACGAGAAAATGCTAGAATTGAAAATTTCGAAAATAGTATGCAAGAAAATTGGAAATTTGTCCAAAGTCAAGAGCTTGCGGATGTTACAAAGAAACTTCAAGACACTAAAGAAACCTTTCAGAACCAAGAAGATGTGAAATTGGTGTGTGAAGAAGCAGCAAGCAAAGATGTTGAAAATGGCAGTACCGTACGTGAAGGTGAAAATGAAAAGTTTGGATTCAAAGTGGGTGGTCAGTCGCAAGTTGAAAAAGAAGAGAAAGTTGGAGATGAAGACACATTCAAAGAAGTTGCATGCAAAGTAGTCTTGAGGGAAGAAAAAAAATTGAACGAAGAAGAAAAAGAAGAGACACTGAATGACAAAACCCTATCTCTGCTTGGCAATGCACCGCCGACACCTTTTCGATTCTTAAATAGAGTCACTGGTGTTGAGGGGGAAGAGGTATCGAATGCTGAAACCCAAAATGTAGTCGAAGAAGAAGAGTCTGCAGAAGAAGAAGACGAAGAAGATGACTGCAGGTACACCAACCAAAAACTTTATGAACTTCAAGCAGCATCGCGTACGAAGAAGAGGAAAAAAGTGATTTGAGCTGGAACCCGTTGGGGAAGCCTTCAGTTTGTTCTCCCATGAACCACACGACCTAACCCATCTGATCGTGCCCGGTCCACGTGGTCAACACCCTCCATTCGAAAAAAGTGTTTCTTTGGCCCAAGAGTAGCAAATTCCAAACTGGCCCATTTCTAGACCTGCTTTGTTGAGTTTGATTTGGCCCACATCTAGTTCTTTGTTGTTTTTTCAAAGTGAGTTTTTATTTTTAAAGGGAGATATCCAAGTTGAAGTTTTATTATTATTCTATTCTTCACCAAATTTCTTTCTAAATTTGGAGTTTGACTTTGAGGATTGTTTTCATGCTCCAACAATGGCGAAGACAGTGAAGAAGCTAATGGAAATTTTTTCGAACCATTGAAAGAAGAGACCTTATTTTTCCTTTTATTTTCTTTTTAAAACTCGAGGATGAGTTTTTTTTTAAGAGGGATAGAATTGATGTAATGAACAACGAGCATTTATATATAACACTTAAAAACTTTTTTTTAAGCACTTGAAAAGTTAATTCCAAATAGGCACCTTTAGAAAACTTTCAACTCAGAGACTAGATAGAAAACTAAAATACTAAAAAGTGGGTGTCCCCTAATTAAGAGTCTAAAAAATATCTAATAGTACAGGAATTCAAAATTGTAATTTAAAAAAAAAAACCTAAAATACTAAGAGGTGGGTGTCCCCTAATTAAGAGAATCTGTTTCAATTCCCCCACCAACAATCCCTAAGGTTAAAAAAAAAATAAAATTAAAGCCTTAATTTTTACTCATGATGAAGACATCATGAAATTGATGAGCAAGATTCTATTAAATAATGGAAGATAAACCACATAAACGGTGGCGGATCTAGAACTTAATGTCACAGGAATTAAATTTTCAATACATTATATTGATATTAGTTTATATATTTTAATATTAAATTTGTTAAATAATAAGTTTGGTCTTTAAATTTTCAACATTGTGTCTAATAGCTCTTTGACTTTAAAAAGTTTATAATAAGTCCTTTAACTTTCAAATTTATATCTAATAGGTCTCCGAATTTTATAATTTTATATCCAATATATCTTTCAATTTTAAAAAGTTTAATAGGTTTAGGGATCCACTAGACATCAAATTGAAAATTTGAGAATTTATTAGATACAAAATTGAAAGTTTAATTACCAATTAAACACTTTTTTAATTTCAAACACGCTTGGTTTAAAATCAATCTCAATTTAAAGAAAAACAAAAAAGGTTAAAAAAATACAATTTCGGTTCATGTACTTTTGGTTTCATTCCATTTTAGTCCATGTACTTTCAAATGTCTAAATTTAGTCGATGTATTAATTTTAATAAACGTTGGTTTTTATTGAAATTGGGTAAATAATAATAATAATTTTTATCAAGAAAAGACACAATATGAACATATTTCCAAAATTTATAGAGAAAAGGTTAATAGAGACTAAATTTTTTCTAGAAAAGTTAACAATAAACTAAAAGTAGGGGCCAATTTTAAGCTTTATTAAAAGTAGACTAAATTTGGATATTTAAAAGTATAAGAACTAAAATAAAATGAAACCCAAAATACATGGACCAAAATGGTATTTTAACCAAAAAAATCACTCAATTAAAAAAAAACATAAAACACGCCCATGTTAAAATTAATCTCAAATAAAAAATAAAAAATAAATAAAAAAAGAAAAAAACAACTGGTTGAAATGCTCGAACACGGGTGAAAAGAGGGGGGGGGGGGGGAAGAAACTAAACTCAATTTAAAGAAAAAAAAAGGTGAAAAAACACGCTGAATAAGGCTCACCCATGAGTGAGAAAAGGGAAAAAATGTACAAAACACGCTGAATCACAGTGAGGGAGGTTCGAACACAGGCGCAGGGGATTGTAAGGGGGGACTTAGTCCACTAAGTCGTTGCGACGTATAATACTAAGTTACAAAGATCAGAAAGTTTAGGGGGGCTCGAGTGTAGATTCTCCACTACACATAAGGGGGTGTTTGGCTCTTCGACTTGAGTTGGGTTTTAAACCCAACTCACCGTTTGGCCCATGAATAAATTAACTCTCCATAAAAAAAAACTTAACTCTACTGACTTGCTACATTGTTAGGATATTAACTCTATCAACTTGTACAGTAACCCTTGTTGGAATAGAAATTTCGACCAGCCAGAAATTGCCACGTCATTACCCAACGTTGATGACGAAAATATATTTAATTATGGATTAATTAAATTTGAAAAGATTCCTAAATTAAATTATGGCAAATCCAAGTACAAATTGGGTTATTTGAAATTTGGAAGACAAAAGCCCAGATTGAAGGCCTAAATTGGCAAAGTCCAGAGGCTGGACCCAAAGGCAACCAAGCCCAGTCCAATGGAGCTGGCCCAAAGTCAACCAGGCTCAGTCCAGAGGCTAGACCCAAAAGGCAGTCAGGCCCCGTCCAAATGGCTAGGCCCAGAGTCAACCAAGCCCAGTCCAAAAAAGGCTGGCCCAAAATCAACTGGGCCCAGTCCAACAAGCCCAAGCCCATCTGGAGCCTTGAGGAACTCTATAAATAGAGAGCTTTCTCCTTCATTTGGGGGGTTCAGAACTGAAGAAGCTTAGAGAGAATTCAGAAACAAAGCTGTGAAGTCTCCATAAGCTCCTGAGCTCCTGAAGATCAAATACCTTCTGAACAAAGAACACTTCTCAAATATCAAGAATGATCCAGGAAGATCAACATGCCGAAGACCTTCAACAAGCTACAAGCTGAAGACCTTCAACAAGCTACAAGCTGAAGACCTTCCACAAGCTCAAAGCTGAAGACTTTTCCACAAGTTCAAAGTTGACGATTCAACCCCGAGAACAAGCGTTCCAGCCCTCGAGTCAAGTATACAACGAGAGAAAGAATCAGAGGATCATACATCAGAGATTGTACTCACTATACTGAAATTAATACAAATCAAGTTATTTACACGTATTAAATTTCCCTGTCGAAATCTCGTGTGAACAACCCTATTAACATATTTTATCACTGCTCTCCAATGACCGGCGACCACCTCCGACGACCTTCTCCGATGATCGGCTGCCACCACCGACGACCTTCTTCGACGACTGATGGCGACCTTCTCCGACGACCAACAGCCATATGCGACAACTGACGGCCACTGTCGACTACCTTCTCTGACGATAGACGACAATTGTTGGCGACCATATCCCGCAACCGGCGTTCACCGCCTATGACCATCTCCAATGACTATCGCCGACAACAATTTCCAGTGACCAACGACACTCCCATGGTTCAAAATAATATAAAATGCACATGTACTTAGTTGGTCTGACTCTCTGCTCCAACAATCTTTTTTCAAACTTACGAACTCGACCCATTATTGGCCATTAGTTATATTTTGTGAACCATAATTATGTTTTGTGAATCATGTAAATAGGTCATTGATGACCTACTAATATTTTTTGAATATTCCACTCCTACATGACACTAATGTTGAAATATATTGTCGTTTTCTTGTCATCTTGAAAAAGTAAAATACTGACATTCTCTTTTCCAAATATGTTCAATTTAGTACATGTGTTTAAACAAATGTAAACAAATAATGTTCCTTTGCAAAATAATAATAATAATAATAATGGTCAATGTGTTTTAAAAAAAAAAAACTCCCTCATAATAAGGTTCTCATTTGTAAGTTTCAAAGAAGTTCAACGTGTGTTTAGAAAATAAAACCTTAAATTTCTATATTTTGATAGGAATTCAATTTGTGTTTAAAGAAAAAAAAAAACAGGTACTGTTGGAATAGAAATTTCGACCAACCCAAAATTGCCACGTCATTACCCAACATTGATGACAAAATTATATTTAATTAGAGATTAATTAAATTTGTAAAGATTTCTATATTAAATTATGGCAGGTTCAAATACACTATTGGGTTCTTTGAAATTTGGAAGACAAAAGCCCAAATTGAAGGCCCAGTCCAAATGGCTAGGCCCAAAAGTCAATCAGGGCCAAAAGGCTGGCCCAAGGTCAACCAGATCCAATCCAAATGGGTTGGCCCAAAATCAATTGAGTCCAGTCCAACAGACCCAAGCCTACCTGGGGCCCATGAAGAACTCTATAAATAGAGAGTTTCCTCCTTCATTTCAGGGGTTCAAAACTGAAGAAGCTCAGAGAGAATTTAGAAACAAAGCTCAGAAGACTCCAGAAGCTCCTGAAGATCAAACACCATCTGAACGAAGAACACGTCGTGGAGATCAAGAACACTCCAAGAATCCATTGAAGTTTCAACCTCGAGAACAAGCTATTCAGCCCTCGATCAAAGCATACAAGTAGGAGAGAGAATCAGAGGACCAAATACTAGAGATTGTACTCACTATACTGAAATCAATACAAACACAAGTTCATTACGTGCTAAATTTCCTTGTCGAAATCTCGTGTGAACAGGTACATAGCATTTTTTCCATTCATCAATTTTTATTTGTTGTTATAAAGAATACAACATTTGATTTCTATAAATTGAAAGAAGTTCAATGTGTCATGCAAATATTTGATTTATATAAATTAAAAGAAGTTCAATGTGTAGTAGAAAGATAAAACAAGGCTATATTGCCTATAGTTTGGAAGAAGTTAATTTCTAAAAAAAGAAAGATAAAGAATTATGTTTTTTTTATATAAAAATATTAATGTTGAAATATATTGTTTTTTTGAAGTGGACATCTGAATTCAGTGTTGGAAAGTTGGAAAAATATGTTTCTAGATGAATAATTGGAAAAATAAAAATAGGGTTACAAAAAATTGCACTAGATACTCCTGACAACTTAACTTAACTTTGCATCCCAAAAACAGACTTTCTGGCTCAACTCAACCCAACTTTGCACCCCAAACACAAACTTTTGAATTTACTGACAAACTAATTCTGTCCAACTCAACTCAACTCTGTGTGTCAAACGCCCCTTAAAGGTCTTCATAAGGTCCCTCTCATTATTTCAAATTGGCCTTAAATTCAGAAAAAGAAATATTTATATATTCTTGTGTCTTTTACATAAATAATTTTAACCAAACTTAAATATAAAAAAAAAAAAAAAAAACATGTTAGCTCAAGCGATTAAAAAATTAATAATTTCCGTCAAACGTAATAATTCCTTTCTTCACATTTAATGTTATATTTTAAAAGAGGGGAAGAAAAAACTAAAGCAAGCCTATAAAGATAATCCTACTTTACTCCTAGAAGACATATTTTTGAACTTCAATTCGGAATATAATAATAACCATTGAGGATGAACCATTACAGGTAAGTCGAAACATATTAATTAATATTACTTTAGTAAAACGTTTTAATTTATTGTATTTAAACTTCTTTGTTGGCTAAAGTAAGTTTTTCTTAATCATTCGTAGATAGGTAGCTTTCCTCCATCATTCATCATCGAATCATTAAAATATTAAATAATACACCATATTGATTAACACCAAATTACATACGTATCTTTCTATCTAATTTGACATTCGAAATTTTGTATTTTTGTCATTTTTTTAGATTCCTTACCCAACTTTTCAATTTTTATTAGTTTTTAGTCTCTTTCTAGGAGAAAAAAAAATGAAAAAAAATACAATTAATTGCTTCTCTCCAAGAAATTTCACCACCTCAGTGCACAAAATGCTACATATATCGTCTAGTCTTTTCTTCTATAGAGATAACTTTCATAAAATAGTCACCAAACATGGTCTTCATTTGGAGAAGATGTCATCGTCTCTTATACATAAAATTAAGAAAAATGTCCCAATTGAATGAACCTTTAACTTTAAATAAGTGGTGAAATTAACAACTCTTCAAAATTGCCCATTTTAACATAGTTCTATGGATAAAATACTAATTACCATACAAAAAGACGATGGATTGATCTGCCACCTTTACAATTATTAAACTAGAAAAAAAGCTCTTGATCAAAACTAAATTAGAATATTGTTTCTGAACCAAACAATAAATTATACATAATATAATTAATCGAAAAGACAATTAAAATCATCTCATAAAAATGCCAAAACTCATTTATGAAAATTCTAGAATTCAATCACAAAATGAAGCATGGTAAAAGAAAAAAAGGGTTCCAACTCAACAACAAAATGCACGAATCCAACTAAAAAGCATATAGCACAATACGAAGAACCAAGACCCACAAAATACGTTTAGAGATCATTTTGATGGAATTTAAGACTTAAATGTTAAAATTGACTAAGAATATAAGTGAAAAATTTCCTCTTATTTTCACATATACAAACTGTCATATAAGAAGTGGTCTAGTTTAAGAAGGGAGAGAGAATAGCAAAAATCACTCTTGAATTATAGAGGTGGTTATAATTACACTTTCGAACTTTTAGTTTGATCAATCGTCTCCTAAACTTACAAAATTGTTGTAAATAAACCCTTAAATATTGTAAAAATACATAAACCACATTTTGTTCTAATCAAACCCTCAATCTATATAATTGTTACAATAAAACATATGTTCTTGACATCAACTTTTCTGTTTTTTTTTTTTTTAAATTGAGATGGCAACTTAATATCGATATTGAAAAACAATTTTTTTAAAATAGTTAATATTATATTTTTCAAATTTTGTAGAGTTAAAAAGATTGGATTAAATTATAACAATTCTACGGTCAAGGGGTTTGATTGTAATTATCTAATAGTTTATAAGTGATTTGTGCCTTTTGTAATATTCAAAGTCTTAATGGTACAATTTTGTAATTTTATGGAAAATGATTAATAATTTTTTTTTTGAAAAATAAGATTAATCAAATTGAAAGGATGATGATATGGTTAATTGTAATAACTCATATAGTTTATTTTTTGGCAATTTTCCTTTAAAGGAAAAATCACAATTCAAAACCTATTGGATTAATTTCCAACCACATTAAAGCAATAAACAGCTAAGTTTGTTTCCTTTAAAAAAAATAGAAAATTTTATATTTTTGTTTACTTGGAGTGTTGAGTTTAAAATTTATAAGGACAAAATTGATAAGAGGACCCCTATGAAATGACATTTTAGAGTTTGTACTATACTTTTTAAATTTAATATTATTTTATCGTTTCTTATTTTACGATTAATTTTTTTTGAATGCCTTTAAAAATAAAAATTAGGGTTAAGATACCATAGTTTAGTCTCTATACTTTGAGATCACTGGTTCTATTTTAGTCATTGTACTTTCAAATGTCTAAATTTAGTCTTGTACTTTTAATAAATCTTAAAATTAGTATCATTATTAGTTTGAAGTTAATTTCTATTTGATTTGTCTAAAAAAAAATAAAAATTTCTATTAAAAAGAATTTACGATGTGAATATGTTTGTCATATTTCTAAAGGTATATGAACTGACTATTTTTTTAAGCAAAGTTTAATTATAAACTAAGGGAACAGATTGATTTTAAGGTTTATTGAAAGCATATGGACTAAATTTAAACATGTGAAAGTAGATGGACTAAAATATATAGAACAAGTCCCAAAGTGTAGGGATCAAAATGATATTTTAACGAAAAATTTATCACCCCATTTTTCTCAGCTCAACTAGAAGTAAGAGGATTCAAACTTTCAACTTTTAGAGAGATAAGGTAATACTCTGACTGATTGAGCTATGTTGATGTTAGTATTGTGGTTGGACTTACAAATAAAATAATGCATTGAATTTTTGGTTATCACAATTATAACTTGCATGTGGTTAGGGGTACGTATTTCTGTCATCCTTTAGTTTCAAATCTCGTTTCAAATCTCCACATTTATTTGTAACATTATCTTGTAAAAATAAAATAAAATTATAAGGTAAGCCATATGTTACAGCATTTTTTTTTTTTTTTAGGAAAAGGATTATGACAATCACAATTAAGGTTTATTTGGCGTACTTTCTAGGTTAGCACTTTTTGTTAATTTTTTTTTTTTTCAAAAATGGCTTTTAAGAACAAATATTTTTTTAGTTGCACCTCACTAAAAAAAATTATTATACTAATCATCTCTAAAGTATATATTCAAATATATATTTTTTAATTAATGTTGATATCCTAATTTGGTTAGCCGGATCAACTATGAATTTGTATTTTTGAGAACTATGATGTACATGCAAGATAGAAATAGGTAAACGGTGGAATGGTGCTAAGTCTTCAACACTCCGACGCTCAAGTCGGTAATCAAGTTTGAAAGTGACTTAGCTAGTAGAAAAGTGGTCGTATTTGGACGTACCTTCAAATGTCGTTTTCTCCTCATTTTATATTAGTATATTTGTAACGTATACTTGAATGCCCCGACACTCTTCGAGAATCTTCCGAATTGTCGGGGTGACATAATTACGAAACAGTTATTCAATCTCTTTCATTCGAGCTCAATGAGACCCTTCAAGTAACAAAGAATTGGCTTTAACATGGCCTTGGCCGAACCAGTGAGACTGACAAAACCAGCCTAGGCTAACCCCTCAACCCCTGAGGGGCTGGCCAAATTGATGAGACCGTAGAGATCGACCAAACCAGCCTAGGCTGACGCCTCAAGGGGTTAGCTAAATCGACAAGACTGGCGAGACCGTCGAGACCGACCAAACCAACCTAGGTTGACCCCTCAAGGGGTCGGCCAAACTGGTGAGACCGTCGAGACTAGCAAAACTGGCGAAACCAGCCAAGGCCAACCTTTGGGCCTTTGAGTCCTAGCAGATCTTTAACTCAATCTTATGGTTAATTTTTACCCCTAAAAATTAATATGGTTTTTCCAAAAGGCCTCTTATTTATGTTAAAAAAAAGGCTTTTTATTTATTAATAATAATAAAAAAAACACTTTTAGTCATATAAAATTTATTTAAGAAGGTATACTAAACACCTTCTAAATTAGTAATTCTTAAAAAAAAAAGTCTATGCTTATAGCAAAGTGATTTTATTTAAAAAATAAACAATTTTTTTTTAAACAAAAAGCCATCCAAATACACACTTGTTGAATTAATGAAATCACTTTATATTATTTAACATATAATCCAAGCATTGAAAAAAAAAAATTAAATCTCATTTTCGCTAATGAACTTTTATGCTTATTCTATTAGGAAAATTGCAAAGGTCACCCCTGGAATATAGTTTTTGCTACAATTCCACTCTTTTTTTAATGGGAAAAATTAGGCCCTCCAGCTGTCAAAAATATGTAAAAATTGGATCTTTTGTTAACCATAGTTAACAATTTTGGATGAGTTAGAAATATATATATATATATATATATATATATATATATATAAATTTTTTTTACCTATGTGATATTATCACCTCTCTCACTTTTGACAAATTATTCAATGAAGTTCCTCTTTAAAACCGTCGAATATAAATTTTTAAATTTGTCTGCCTCTAATAACCATTGAATACAAAATCAAGTTACTGTAATTGAGAGTTTATTGTGGCGGCTTCCTTGAATAATTTCTCCTCAATTTTTCTTCTTTTCTCTCTCCCCCTTATCATTCCTCTCTCTCATCTTTTTTTTCTTCTCAAAAAATTATTGAAGAAAGTCAACACAATGTAACTAAGAGTTTCATATTATTGGATGTATGTGAGAAAAACTACAATAATATTTTGAATCTATATCCAACGGTTAATTATAAGGAAACATGCAAATTTTCGAATTTACATCTAACAATTATAGAAAGGCATCTAACGATTATTAGGAGACAATATCTCAACTACATTATTAAATCTTTCCTTCTCCTAAAATAGAAAAATATCACAATGCGAATGACAAATGTGTTGGTTAGACTTAGAAAGTTAGAACCAAATTGATATTTTAGCATTTTAGAATGTCGGTTCTCTCTCACTTTTTTCTGCTTTGGTAAACTCCCAACTTCAACTGAACTTTTGTGAAGGAAAGAGATGAAGAGAGAAACAACACACACATTTTTTTCTTTCATATCAAAAGAGCACAAAAATTACTGCTAAACAAAAAACCCAAACAAGGACATTTTTTTTCGTTAAGAGTGCATATGAATTAAGTATGAAGGGGAGCCATTGGATCATCCTCATCGTTGGATCTTGCTGTGGCCTTATAGAAAGGTCTTTGGACTGTTAAGTTGCCCCCCAAGGTTAAAATTTGTTGTTGGAAGATCATTGTTGTAACATTTTAATATTTAATAGTTTTTTAAATATGAATTTCTTTTGAGTTAATAGTTATTTGAGTTTTTTATTCTTTTAAAGAGAAAAACGTATTTGTGAGATGTTATGAGTTTACAAATTTAATTATATATTTATTTTCTAGATCTAAAAAATATTATTAATACCTTTCTCACAAACACTTTCAACACACAACATTTCCATCTTCTCTTCTCTCTAATTTCTCATATTTCTCTACTTTGCTCTTTTAAGAGCAATTGGCCAAAAGAAGGGTGTTCTTTGTTGTGGAGCTTTGAGCTCAACCTCATAGTGCAGAGTGGTTTGAGCTACACAACGATTCAGTTGGGTTGTTGTATCCTGGAGGGGACAGGCCAAAGAAGAACTGTTGCACCGGTGGTTGATAAATAAATATACACTGTAGAGGGCTTGAATCTCCTTAAAGAGAGCGAGATACCTGTACCTTAACCTAATTGTTTACGTGTTTGTTTTTCAATATTTATCTCAATATTTACTCCATTTTCCTTTGTTATTTGTAATTCCCCCAACAATTTTAAGGAGATTCATCATGGAGTCTTAAAATTGAGAAGTCTAATGAGAATGTTGGAGATCTCAACAAGCCTTTTCGACTTAAAGGAGCACACTTTAAGAGATGGAAGGAAAAAGTGTTGTTCTACTTTAATCTTCTCAAAGTGGCTTATGTCCTCACAGAAAAAATCTGAAGAAGATTGATACTGAAAACATGAGCATTGAAGAGTTCATGGAACACCAAGAGAAAATCGATAAGTATGAGAAAGATGAGTACAAATGTCGGTACTATCTTTTTAATTGTCTTGCTGATAATTTTTATGATTATTATGATACTACTTTCACATCAGTCAAGAAAATATGGAAAGCTTTGCAGAATAAATATGATACTGAAGAATAGGCGCGAAAAAATATGCTGCAAGTCGCTTTTTTCGCTTCCAAATGGTAGATGAAAAATCTGTAGTAGAGCAAGCATAAGATAGTAGCTGAAAGCATAAGACTTTCAGATGATAGTAGATGAAGTAGCATATGAAGGAATTAAGATTGGAGACAATCTTATTGTTGCCGGCATAATTGACAAGCTTCCACCATCATGGAGAGAATTTCAGAAAAATATGCGTCATAAGCAAAAAGAAATTTCTCTAGAAGTGCTAATTACTCGCATTCGTGTGGAGGAAGAGACAAGAAGGCAAGATGCATTGATTCAAGAAGGCAATGAAATTTCTACTAAGGTAAATCTAATATCTTCTAATGATAATTTACCTAACGATTAGATTCCTAAAAATAGTTATTTAAAGCCAAAGAAGAGTTATATGAAAAAGAACAATAAACCTCACTTTTCTAACAAGAAAAAATTCAAGTCAAGTGAATAAGAATCAAGTACATCATCAACACTCAAGAGCAGTTTGCTTTGCTTGTGGCAAAAGTGGACATATTGCTTGATTTTGTAAATTTCGAAAACATGAACCTGTACCTTAGGCTAATGTTATCGAATAACCATTTGTGGCTATGATAACTGATATTTATATGGTTCAAAGTGTTGAAGGATAGTGGGCTGATTGTGGAGCCAGTGACATGTTTGTTATGACAAAGATTAGTTCAAAGTTTATACTTCTTTTAAGGAGCCTAAAACAATAATGCTTGGTGATTCCCATACTACCCAAATTATGGGAACTGGTGATGTTGAATTAAAATTCACTCCTGGAAGGGTTCTAATTTTGAAAGATGTGCTTTATACACCCTCCATGAGGAAGAATTCAATGTCTAGTTATCTTCTTAATAAGGCTGGCGTTAAACAAACTATGGAATCTGATCAATATGTGATAATAAAAAAGGAAATTTTTGTTGGAAAAGGTTATGCCTATGATGGAATGTTCAAATTGAGCATTGAGAATATTAATAAAGCATCTACCAGTTCGGTTTATATGCTCTCTTCTTTAAATTTTTGGCATGCTCGTTTGTGTCACATAAATAGTAAATATGTCGGGGTGATGAGTAGTCTTGAATTAATTGCTAGTTTAAAAAATGATTTTAAGAAATGTGAAATATGCAATAGAGCTAAAATTACAAAAGGACCTCATAAAAGTGTTGAAAGAAATACTGAATTACTAGAGTTAATTCATACAAACTTGTGTCAATTTGAAGGAATTTGAACTAGAGTAGGAAATAGATTTTTTATCACTTTTATTGATGATTTTTCAAAATATACTCATGTTTATTTATTGAAAAATAAAAGTGATACTTTTGAGAATTTTAAAAAATTTCTCCTCGAAGTTGAAAATCAATTCAGTAGAAAAATTAAAAGAATTAGAAGTGATAGAGATTGAGAATATGAATAATTTGAATTCAATTCATATGTTGAATCATTGGGAATAATTCATAAGATTACTCCACCATATTCACCTGCTTCTAATGGAGTAGCTGAGAAAAAAAAAAATAGAACCCTAATTGGTTTGACTAATGCTATTGTAACGCCCCACGTTTTCAGGTTCGACTAATTTTGTCATTTGGAGTTATTTTGGAATTTGGAATTAAGTGATTGAATTAAGTTAATTAAATTCTTTTTGGATTATTGGGTAATGCTTTTTTTTTAAAGTCCCAAATTAAGTATATGTTGAATTTTAGATTTAAGTTTGAAAACCCAAAGATTTACCCAAAGATTTCCTCCTTAAATTTACCTAGATTAGAAGATAAATTATTTGTTTTATGGTTTTTAATTGGACTTTATGTTGGCCTATTAAAGAAAATGAAAGTAAAAGAAAAAGAAAAATATCCCTAGTCTTCCATCTTCTTCCTCTCTCCCTTTCACGTTTTTTTTCTTTTGGAACAACACATACCCATCTTCTTCTTCTTCTTCTTTGACCAAGCTGACACCATCTCACCCCTCTCTCCGGCGACGTCACACGACAAGCACCACGACGCCGGCGACCTCTTCGGCTGCCAACGAACTCACAGACGCGAGACCCACGCTTTTTCCTTCAATTCGACGAGGTATAACTCATACCCTTGCTAAATAAACTTTAGTTTTGGATTACCCATACCCTAAACACATTTGATTTACAATTTTAGCTTGTTTGGAGTCAAAACAACCCTCATTTGAAGCAATTTTCTGTAAAAAAAGGGGATTTACAGCAGACTTACCCGAACTTCTTCCTGTTTGACGAGGTTTGTCTCTCACCCATGCTTAATTGACTTTAGTTTTGGATTACCCATACCCTAAGTACCTTTGATTTGTAGTTTTATCTTGTTTGGACTCAAAACAACCCACATTTGAAGCAGTTTACTGTCAAAAACGGGATTGACAGCAGAGTTTTAGTCAGTTCGGCACTGTTTGGTAAGTTTTGACACGCTTTAGATCCTTTCAAAATCATTTAAAGTACCTTAGTTCAGTTGCTAACCTTTGAGACTTTTGTTTGTAGTTCCTAGCCAATTTGAACTCGTTCGAATAACCTTCCAATAAGGGATCAAGTTCGTATCAGTGAGTTTTGGTGAAAATAATTAGTTTAGACCTTTTCGCAACCTTTTTAAATTCCTTAACTTAGTCTCGTTCCTTGTTTAGGATTGGAATTAGTTTCGGACTATACAAACTAAGTTTAAAGTCATTTTTGGGAACCTTATCGACTTACTTTAAGGGCGCTTTAATGCATATAGTAAGTAGAATTCTACCTGATGAGTCTGTTTGATTGTGTGCATCATGTTCTATGTTTCTTGTTTAATTTGTGCCCGTTATGTATATTTTGTACTTTGTTGTATCTTTTGATGAGCATGTTTATATGTGGATTTGTGAAGTTTACATGATGTTGGTATGTTGATTAAATGAGTTTGAAAGTATGTATGAGCATGTTTGTTGGGCATGAGACTGTTGGGTTTTGTGTCCTAAAACTCGTGGTTTTGTAAACTGAATGTATATTCTATTTTACTATAAAGATGTTATTGAGGTTTATTCAGTAAATGTGTTATTGAATAAAGTGAATTGTGTATTCTATAACCCAAATCCAATGAACTAAGAACCCTTGGCTATAGTATGTATACTTGAACTTTATGTATGACATAAAAGTGGATCAAGTTCGAGTAATAGCCAAAATGGTCTATAGTATAAGGATAAGGCTGGGTACCTTATTCTAGGGACACTATGGACGCGGCCCACTTTGTATAGTACTAACGATGTGATCCTGAATCGTTCATGTGGAGACATGCGAGTGGGGGCGTCCTATGCAATGAGTTTGCATAAGACCGGACCGCGAAATAGTCACTTAGACTTTATAACTCCGTTTACTGTTTTAACTGACTATATTCATACGATGACCTAGGTAACTCGATCTTAATCCTGAGCGTGCTATGAACTCCTGTTTATTTGGGATTATCCTTAGATTTGCATGGGTGAGAGTGGCCCGAGATCGCCGACTCAATAAGCCTCCCATTTTGGGGATAAGACCGGATAGATAGTTGGGAACATAGTCATGCGAGATGGAATTCACTCCTACCTGCTTTAAGGATTAGTAGAGAGGTTGTTCCCTTAAGTGCTGACTCCAGGTCTTGAACAATGGGCCCACCCTCTCATTGGCCCGAGAGGGATTCGGTTTGTTGGTTGGACCACAAACTAATTGTTCATTAGAGGATCAGTGGGACTTAAGGAACAAGAAGTAATTACAGGGGTAAAACGGTTTATTTGACCCAGCTGTAATTATGAACGACCTGTGAAGGATCGACTTACTAATCATGGTTATATCGAGTGGACAGAAATATATCTACAGTGAGGAGAGTGCAGCCACTGGGCTTTAGTGGAGTGTCCCGGTGGTTAACGAATGTTGATTAGCTAGGCTAAAGAGTTTGGCCGGTTAATCTCGTATCGTTGGAGCTCATGATCTGTAGGTCCATTAGGTCCCCTTACTAGCTCAGACTAAGCCTTGGAATAATTTGAGAGAAAATAATTTGAATTGTTCAAATTCGGTTTTGGGAGTAAACGTTAATTATATGCGATATACTTAACGTACTATAATTTAATTATGAATTAAAATCACAAGGAAGAGAGAGGAACATATTTAAATGTGATTTAAATATTTGTTCGGTTTAATACGTGAATAGGGATTCATGTACAAATGATTGGTCATAAAAGAGAGGGATTGATCTAATTATTTAATTAATATTTGATATTAAATTAAATAATTAAATGGTTTAATTGATTAATCAAGTTTTTTTTAATTAATTTTGATTTAAACTTAACTAATTCCAACCAAGTGTTGTCTTCCAAAAGAAGACAAGTGTTGTCTTCCAAAGGAAGACAAGTGTTGTCTTCCAAAGGAAGACAAATGTTGTCTTCCATAGGAAGACAAATGTTGTCTTCCATAGGAAGCCTAATGAGGTTTCATTAGTGCCTATAAATGAGAAGAAACACAATGGAGAAAGGAGATTAGAAAAACAAGAGATTTTTGTAGAAAACTCTCTAGCTTTTTTATCTTTACTCATTCTTCTCCCAATTTCTCTCAATCAAAGATCCCACAATCCATTCCAAGGGATGAGAATAGTAGGGAAGACTCTAGTGGTGGTCCAAGTATTGTTGGTGATCCAAGATTTACAAAGAATTTGGAGAATTTGAGCTACAAAGGTATGTGTTCATACTTTCTGGTTTTTTCCAGTTTTGAGCATGTTTTTGTTTGGTTAAATTGATGTACTTTGAGTGCTCGAGATCCGAAATTGCTTCCGCTTTCTTAATATTAACTCCTTCAGAGACATGGTTTAGTAGCATGCTTAGGGAACATGCATAGGGTGAGGTTGTGAGGAGGTCAGTGGACCTTGTGAGTTTTACTAAGAAGTATAGGGTGAGTACCAGTGAGCCTCGAGTACAAATGGTCGAGGGGTGGTATTGTCACCATTGGAATAAGAGGAGCATCGAGGCCTTGGGTACAAATGGTCAAGGGTCGGTGTGATGAATCTAAAAAGCATGTGTTGGGTGCCGGAATTGGGCCAATGCATTGCTAAGTCATCGGTGCACCTTGGGTACAAATGGTCAAGGGGCGATGCACAGTTCGAGACCTTGGTAACATTGGACAAGGGTCGAATACCGAGCTCCATAGAGATGTATTGAGGCTTTGCTAACAGTGGTCAGGAGTCGATGCTTCTCGAAGGGTCAGTCTTGGAGAGCTTTGGTGAGGGCTAAACATGAGTGTTGAGTAGAACCGAGTGAGCATGGCATGATGCGGGAATTCATGTGTAAGGTGAATCTGATGCATAGTTTACTTGGTTATGTAAGCATGGCATAATGATGCATAGTTTACTTGTTTATGTATGCATGACATGACGTTGGTTAATTTACTTTGGATAAGCATGTTGAATGTTGTGTATAGCATGTTGTTTGCTGCTTGATGTTTGGTGGCTCATCAGGTGTGAGCTACTTACTGAGTACTTTTGTACTGACTCCCCCCCCCCCCCCAACCAAAAGATTTTGCAGGTGAGGAGAAGCTCTACGAAACTGGTGATGCAGACGAGGAGACGTGATGAGAGGACACTATTAGATTTACGTGCTTTCTTAGTGTTGATTTTCTTTGAATTGCATAAATAGGATTCTAGTTGTTTTGTATAGGTGTTTGGCGTAAGCCTTTCCATTCTTTATTGTTTTCGAAGAATAGATAGGTTCATTTGGTAGAATTAGGTTACGAGCTGAAAGTCCTAGTTGCTAAAACTTTCTTTTGTTTCTGCTAACCTATTTGATTTAAGTTTGTTCTAAGTTGTTGAGATTCTGTTTATTCTGGGAGTTTGGGTGTGCTGAACTGTAGCCAGAGGATGTGGATGTTGTTCTTAGTTACTTTGGATGGTTGAAGTGTAGATTTCTTGTTTAACAGGAGCCAAAAAAAAAATTGGTTATCTTGTAGTTACGCTGTTATGCTGTCGAAATTTTCGGGGTATATAGGTTGTAAGTTCAGTAATGTCCCTAAGTTAGGCCGAAATTTGGGGTCGTTACAGCTATGCTATTAGAATTAGGTGCATCTTTTAATCTTTGGGGTGAAGCGGTTTTGACTGCTTGTCATGTGTTAAATAGAGTGCCACATAAAAAGACAAAAATTACACATTTTTAATTGTGGAAAGGGTATAAGCCAAATTTGGGATATTTAAGAGTTTGAGAATGTTTAGCTTTTGTGAGGCTAACAGATCCAAAAAGACCTAAATTAGGGTCTAAAGCTACCACTTGTGTTTTTCTTGAATATGCAGGTCATAGTACAACCTATAGATTTCTTGACATTGAACATAATGTGATTTTTGAATCAAGTGATGCAATTTTTCATAAAGAAAAATTTCCTTTCAATTCAAGAAATAGTGGGGGTCAAAGTTGTGAACAAACTTCCTATAAGTTTGGCTCTTCTACTCCTAGTGATAATAATGAAAACAACTCTCCAGTTGAATTAAGGAGGAGTAAAAGAGCTAGAACTGTAAAAGATTTTGGTCCTGATTTTTATGTCTATAACATTCAAGAAACACCAATTTCTTTGCGAGAAGCTTTGTCATCTCTAGATGCAATTTTTTGAAAAGTGGTTGTGAATGATGAAATGGAATCACTAATTTCTAATAAAACTTGGAAATTAGTTGATTTGCCACCATAGGGTGTAAATGGGTCATGAGAAAAAAGTTGAAAAATAATGGTAGTATAATAGACAAGTATAAAGCTAGATTTGTCGCAAGACTTAGACTTTTTTGATACATTTTCTCTGGTTACGAGAATCACATCCATTAGATTGTTAATTGCAATTGTTTCAATTTTTTATATGAGTATTCATCAAATGGATGTAATAACAACTTTTCTAAATGGTGATTTAGAAGAAGAAATTTTATATGGATCAACATGAAGGTTTTATAGAACCTGGGCAAGAGAAGAAAGTGTGTAAGCTTACTAAATCCCTATATGGCTTAAAACAAGCCCCAAAGCAGTGACATGAGAAATTTGATTATTGCATGCTAAATAATGGTTATAAACCAAATGAATGTGATAAATGCATATATTATAAATCATGGGAAGATTTACATGTTATTATTAGCCTATATGTTGATGATTTATTGATCTTTGACTAAAATATTTTTGTTATAAATGAAAAAAAAATTATTGAGAAGGCATTTTGACATGAAAGATTTTGGTGAGGCTAATTTTAATATGGGTATGAAAATAAAAAAAAAAAAAAAAACCTCAGATGAGTTTTTTCTTGACCAATCACATTATATTGAAAAAATACTCAGAAAATACAATTATTTTGATTGTAAACATGTGTCTACTCCATTTGATTCAAGTGTTCACTTGTTTCCCATTGAAAATGAAAGCGATGAATTAATCAAAAGGAGTATGCTAGCATGATTGGTAGCCTGTGGTATGCAACTAATTGTACTAGACCTGACATTGCATATGCAGTAGGAGTTCTTAGCAGGTTTACGAGTATGCAAGGTAAAGAACATTAACTTGCCATAGATCGTGTTATGAAATATTTATTGGGAACAAAAGACTATGACTTACTTTATAAAAAATATCTTGTTGTTGTTGAGGGATTTTCGGGTGCTGACTGGAATACATTGTCAGGTGATTCTTTATCTACTATAAGGTATATTTTTACCTTGGGAGGTTGTGCTATTTGTTGGAAATCTAAAAAACAAACAATTATTGTCAACTCTACTATGGAAGCAGAGCTTATTACTTTAGCTTCAGCTAGAGAGGAAGCAAGTTGGCTAAGAGATTTATTATATGAATTTCCAATGTGGGAGAAACAAATACTTTCTATTTTGATAAATTGTGATAGCACCGCCATAATTAGTAGAGTAAAAAACAGTTTTTATAACGGTAAATCTAGACCTATAAGAAGAAAACACAGTACTGTGATATCCTATTTGAGTAATGGAATTATTAATGTGAATTACATTAAATCTTGTGATAATCTTACAGATCCATTAGCAAAGGCCTTAAACAGAGAAATGGTCTGGAATACATCGAGGGGGATAGGGTTGAAACCCTTATAATTGTCATGAACCATATATAAGGATACCCACCTAGTGATCAGAGATCCTGAGAACTAGGTTCAAAAGGAAAAACGAATGATAAGGTGGCTGTAAATATGCATTATCTTTATATATTGATCCATCCCTATGATGTGAGTGCATTTATCCTATAACGTAGTGGGGGGTTGAGTTTTTCAATAAACTCTTAATAAAATCTGTAGTTCTTATGAGTGGGGTGTCGTTGTTATAGGAGCAACCCTTGATAGATTTTACTATTTGAGTGTGAGAGTTGAGCCCCTCTCTATGAGGAGATGAGGCTTATTCTCAAATACACTTATGAAATTCTAAGATCAGCACAAGGGGTCATAATGTGCTAACCAATAAAGCTTGTGAAACATTTAGATAATTATGTGTGGATAATAGTTCTCTATTTCCCCTTAAGTATTAGAGTTCAAGTCAGAGACAACTACTAACGCTGGAGTAGAGATTATTATTTCACTAGTAAAGGTTCAATGCAGAGTCACACCTTTATGATGCATAATTATTTTTCTTTTGGTCAATTGATTTTGATTATTTTAAATATTAAAATGAGTGGGGGAATGTTGTAACATTTTAATATTTAATAGTTTTTTTAAATATGAGTTTCTTTTGAGTTAATAACTATTTGAGTTTTTTATTCTTTTAAAGAGAAAAAAGAATTTGTGAGATGTTAACAGTTTAACAAATTTAATTATGTATTTATTTTCTAGATCTAAAAAATACTATAAATATATTTCTCACAAACACTTTCAACACACAACATTTCAATCTTTTCTTCTCTCTAATTTTTCATATGTCTTTACTTTGCTCTTTTAAAAGCAATTGGCAAAAAGAAGGGTATTCTTTGTTGTGGAGCTTTAAGCTCAACCTCATAGTGCAGAGTGGTTTGAGCTACACAACGTTTCAGTTGGGTTGTTGTATCCTAGAGAAGACAGGCCAGAGAAGAATTGCTGCACCGGTGTTTAATAAATAAATATACCCCGCAGATGGCTTGAATCTGTAACAACCGGCAGTTTCAGGTATCAATTAAGGCTTTAATTTTGAAATTTAAAATTTATAGTAAGGTCAATTTCATGCTTAATGTTGTGTTGGAATTTAATTTTATAGATTTGTATGATTGAAATTGGAGAAATTGGAGGGTAAATTGGGAAGAAAGAAGGAAAATAAAGGAATTAAATGTTTGGGGGCATTTTTGTTATTTAAGAGACTTTCAGCCAAGCCAAGCCCAAAAGAAGCCAAGCCCACTAATTCTCCTCTCTAATATTTTTAAAAGGCACGCAGCCCTAGGTCAGACTCAAGCCTTGAAGCCAAACTCCCAAGCAAGCCATCATCTTCCCCACTTTCTCCTTCTTCCTCTTTGATTGTCGACAAACACTCATTGAAGCAAGGAAGAATTTTTGCAGCAACTCTTCCCCACACCACGTGACCGCCGCCGCTGGAGATCCGGCCGCCGCAAACCCACCGAGCGCCGTCGTGCTACGCCGAACGCTGCCCAGACCGTTCACTGAACGCCAGATCCGTCGAATCGTTGCAGACCTCACCGCCACACCGACTGCACGCCGTAGTCTAGCCGTGAACCACGCATCAGACCGCCGCTCGCCGTCGGGAACAGCCGCACAGGACCGCGCACCGACGCCAGCACCCACGAACACCCATCGCGCCGCCGTACACCTTCGCCCAGATCCGCTGCTTCCCGATCGCGCGCGCCGCCCCTGTTCACACGCCGCCGCTTCTTGCGAGCTCGTGTACTCGATCAGTTCAATCTTTTTCCAGTCCAGCAAGTTTCATCTGTGGGTAAGCAATCAATTTCTTCAATGGTTCTTAGTTGATCTTGAATTTGGGTGAGATTTAATTCTTGAATATTGACTCTGTTTCAAGGAATACCCACTCCAATCCATCATCAAACTCACGAACACGGCGCCCTTGAGTTGTGGTCCAGTGGGTATTCGGGACCATTGGAGTGGAATTTTTTTGGTAAGTCACAAAGGTCCTTAAGTTTGAGGTTGTATGGTAGATTAAATTTGACTTAAGAATAACCCATGGATCTTGTGACTTAAATTTAGTTTTAACCACCAATTGGAGATTAAGTTAAATGTTAAGGAATTTACTCTAAATTTTGGAACTTTAGTTGGTGGAAGGAATTTTGGGATTTAATTATGGATTTTAGGAATTGTTTCTAACCTTAGGGATGGTTTGATTTAGGCTCCAAAGGTTCAAGGCGAAGGGATTTTGGTGAGCAATTGGGTGAATTGGACTCTTGAGCTTAGCCAAGGTAAGGGACTTTATGCCGGTATGCTTAAATGCGAGTCAGGAACTGAATTGAAAAAAAAAAATTATTTGAAATAAAAAGCTTTTATAAATATTTTATTATGGATTTTTGATAAATTTTTAAAATGCTTGTTATATATATAAAAATGGATTTTAACTTGTTGTTTCCCAATTTTCTCATGAATGTTATGCATGGTTTATGGTTTTGATTTATGATAAATGATGTGAGAATGTTGCTTGTGTTGCATCATGGAATGAAATGTTTAAATTGCTTTGGGACCTCATGCATACATTATGTTTTCATGATAAAAATTGATTTCGAAGGCTGTGGCAATTACCCTCATCAATTTATTGATGTACATCTATATGAAAATGAGCCTTACGAGGCTATATGAAAAGGAACCTGAAAAGGTTAAATGAAAAGGAACTTGAAAATGTTAAATGAAAAAGAAAGGTTAGGTTGGGTTAATTGTCCACATTAAGCAGAAGAGAAAAGTTGAAAGAGAAACGTTTCCGCTATGAAAGGAATTTAGGTCCCATCAAAGGAAAGAAAGAAAATGTTTTCGAAAACTCATTATGTGTGTGTATGCATATCCTAACCCGGTAGTGAGGTCACTTACTGAGTATTGTAAAATACTCACCCTTTTCAAAAATATTTTTCTTTTCAGGTAAAGGCAAGGGCATCATGGGCGAATGACTTGGTAGTTGCTGCAGAGGCCATGGGTGACGTAGAAAAGTTTTACTTCCGCAAACTCTTATAGGCTAGCATTTTATTTATTTATTTATTTTATGACCTTTTAACTGTCGTGTTCTACAAATTATTTTTGGATTTAAATGTTTTGGTTTATTCTTATGTTTTGAAATAAAGGGATCCCGAGTTAAAATTTTTGATTGTTTAATAAATGATTGGATCTTTTTGTGTCTTTATTAAAGATTTCTGAATTTATAGTAGAATGTATGTGGTAGCGTCCCTAGGAAGTCTAATTTGATAAGTAGGGTTGTTACCGAATCTCCTTAAAGAGAGTGAGATACCCATGCCTCAACCTAATTGTTTACGTGTTTGTTTCTCGATATTTACTTCATTTTTCTTTGTTATTTGTAATTCCCCCAACAATCATCAATGACATCGTCCCAACTCGTATCAATCTGCAGAAAAAAGGAGTTATTCTTTATATGTGGTGCCCCCCTTTTGCCATAACGTTCCCGAGACAACTGTACATTTGTTTTGGAAATGTAAGGTGTCTAAGGAAATATGGAGACATTTTTTCTTGGCTAAAGTTAGTTCCATTATTTTCTACTGGGTGTAGGCCGATGGTTGGTTCTTTCAAAATTGTTGCAATATCATCGTGATGCGGAGTGACTGACGTCCTTTTTTAAGGGTCTCTTTCTAGATGAGAGGTTTGGAGTCGTTCCCCATCATGTTTTTCGGGGATAGAATTTGGTGACAGACAGTATTTCTCAGTGGGCTTTTCATGAAGCTATTCCTCACCTTCGGAAGGGATGCATTCCCTTCTTGGCTTGTTCATCCTGCTCGTAGTGATAGGCTTTCTGCTTCTCAAAAAAAAAAAAAAAAAAAAAAAATAATCAGAAAACCCATTAGAAAATTCAAATAAACTCTTAAACCCAAATTCTTTGTGTTTTGACATTTTTCGGCTTCTTTCTAATTCAGCTTCTCCTTTAATCTATTGGTCTTTTGGGTTGTTTTGTTTTTGGATTTTGTAGTTTGGATTTGTTTTTGAATTTCCATTTCCATTAAAGTTCAATCAAAGTTCTATCAACCAGATGAAAATCCCCACGGAATTTGGGTTAAAGAGTTCATCTGAAAAAAATTAAAAATTCAGGTTGTTTCTCTACCAAAAAAATTCAGTTGGAGTTGGGGATTTACCCAAGCAAAAAAAATGAAGAAAATCCACGCTTTAAATTGCTAGTAGTCTAGCAAGAAAAATAAAATATCAATTTGGTCTATCGTATTTGTCATTCATTTTGTAATATTTTTCCAAAAAAAAGTCAAATTTTACCCCATGAACTTGTAAAGTTGTATATTTTTTACCCTCAATTTTCAATTTCATTAAATTGAAATCTAAAACTTAGACATATTTGTAACTTTTACCTATGTTCAATTTTCGTTAAGTTTACCCTAAATTTGACAAGAAAGCAAAGTAAAAATCAATTTCAACAAAATTCAAGTTTTGCACAAAATTAAGCAAGCATGAGTAATGCACACGATTAATGATTAAATAAAGGCTAAATTACAAATTTAGTCCTAAAACTTTGAAGTTTGTGTCTATTTGGTCTCTAAACTTTCAATACTACAAATTTAGTCCCTGAATTTTTAAATTTTTAAAAATTCACAAATCTACTAGACACAAAATTGAAATTTTAGAGTTCAATTAGACATAAAATTTAAATTTATATCTAATAGATCAATTAATTTTTAAAAATTCTAAATTTGTCAAAGACCTATTAGACACAAAATTGAAAATTTAGGGATCTATTAGACATTTTTTAAAGTTCAGAGACTAAATAGACACAAATCTCAATGTTCAAGGACTAAACTTGTAACTTAACTTTAAATAAATCTTTCAAAACTCACAAATTTCAACAAAAATCCAGCTTTAGTGTCAATTTTTTTTTAAAAGTCACTAATTTTGCACTAGACATAAGTTTTATATTAATTAAATGATATTTTAAATTGTGATTATTTTTCAAATGAAAGTATATTAGAGGATAAAATCAATAATTATTCAAGTTTAGGGTTAAGATTGTTGGCTTAAGAAGTAATTAGATGAAGAGAAAAACTTGGGTGCTAACATGGCTTCCGCCATTTTCTAGCCCAGGCACGTGGCCCAACCACAGGGTGCCATGTGTCAATGCAATATTTTTTATTTTTATTTTTTACATTTTTGCAGTTTTTGCCTTTTTGCTTTTTGCATTTTATCTTTTCCTTTTCTTTTTTCTTTTTATGTAACGAATATATATTTCTATATGTCTATATTTCAAATCTTCTAATTTACCACCATAAATAACATATTTTTTTTCCTTGTTTCTTTACAAAATATTTGATAATATCAATTTTATTTTTCATTTTTTAATATTTATTTTTCATTTTATTTCTTTTTCATTTCTTTTTCTCATCTACGCAATACCATTTATTTTCGACTAATCAATGAAAAATTGAGGATTTAAAATGACAATGTGAGAAAGATTTTCATAATCTAAAGGAAATGACAGCTAGTGTAGAAAAAGTGAATTTAATTTTTTTTGGTAAACAAAAAAAAATCACAACTAAATTATATCTAATTTTTTCGAAATTGAAATAAACTATATCCACATCCCCATAGAATTAGATCTAATTTTTGAGAAAGACCTTTCAATATTATCTAAAGAAAATGGCAACTAGTATGGAAAGTGAGTTCAATGAAAGAAATCACAACTAAATTATATCTATTTTTTTCGAAATTGAAATAAACTATATCCACATCCCCATAGAATTATATCTAATTTTTGAGAAAGACCTTTCAATATTATCTAAAGAAAATGGCAGCTAGTATGGAAAAAGTGAGTTCAATGAAAGAAATCACAACTAAACTATATCTATTTTTTTAAAAAAAATTGAACTAATTTTTTCCACACTAGCTGTTTTCCATGTCTGCATGATGACACAAGTTAATCCAATCAAACTATGTCATGTGTATTTGATGACATAAATTGGTCCAATTAGATTGCACCATGTGGCAGCAAGATCACAATCATACAGACCCAAGCCCATCTAAAGACCAACGATGCTCTGAAGATCAAAAGACTTCAAAACTTCGATTGATCTTCAAGATCAACAAGTCGAATGTCGATCATCCAAGAAGATCAACAAGCCGTAGGCCGATCATCCAAGAAGATCAACAAGTCAAAGGCCGATCATCAAAGAAGATCAACGAGCTAGAGGTCAATCATCTAAGCAGATCAACAAGCTAGAGGGCGATCATCCAAGAAGATCAACAAGTCGTAGGTTGATCATCCAATCCAAGAAGATCAACAAGTCAGAGGTTGATCATCTAAGCAGATCAACAAGTCGTAGGCTGATCATCCAAGAATATCAACAAGCCAAAGGCTGATCATCTAAGAAGATTAACAATCCATAGGCCGATCATCCAAGAAGATCAACAAGCTAGAAGCCGATCATCCAAGAAGATCAACAAGCTAGAGGTCGATAATTCAAGTATATCAACAGGCTAGTAGGTCGATCCAAAATCAACAAGCAATAGACTAATCAAAGAAAATCAAGAGCCCAAAGCTTACATACTAGAGAGAAAGAATCAGATGATAAACTTTAGAGATTGTACTACACCCACATAAATTAATACAAAGTTCATTCCACGTGTCTCATTTCTATTTTGAAATTACATGTAAACAATTGTCATTTCCTTTAATTATGAAAGGTCTTTCTCACATTGTTATTTTAAACCCTCAATTTTTAATTGATTAGTTGAAAATAAATGGTATTGTGTAGATGAGAAAAAGGAATAAATATAAATATACATAGAGAAATAAAAAATGAAATTGATATTGATATTGTCAAAGATTTTGTTAAAAAAAGGAAAAAAATGTTTTTTATGGTGGTAGATTGGATGATTTTGGAATATAGACGTATAGGCCGGAAATATATTCCTTAAATGAAAAAGATAAAAGAAAATGAAAAGATAATAGGAAAAAAGGAAAAAAGAATTTTTTTTAAAACATTGACACGTGGCACCCTTTGATTGGGCCACATGTCTGGATTGCAAAAATGGCGCAACCTAGCCAGCAACCAAGTTTTGCTCTTAGATAAAATTGAAAGTTTAGGGTGAAAATGATATGTCTTGTCAATGCCGAGTTCATGTTTAAAATTGATATTTTTCTCTTTTACATTTTAGAAGAAGGAAGAGAAGAATGAGAGAGATGAAGGAGAAAAGGGAGACAAGAAGAAGATGCATCACATTTTATGAAAATCTATTTTTAAAAGTTAATATGAACAGATTTTGTGAATGTACGTGTTTTACAAAAGTGATTTTAATGGATTCTTTCGCAACAGTTTTATCAAGCAGAAAAAACGGTTAAGTTTTTTCTTTAATCACTTAAATAACGCTCTCAAAATCAATCCCAAATTCAGCCCTACTCATGTTCGTATGTCAAGTTTTCAATAAATAATTTATTAAAAACTTAATAATAATATAGTTAAAATAATTTCTTATGCAAAGTTAAAAGACTAAAACATAATGCTTACAAATTTAAGGACTAACATCAAATAAATAAGAAAGTTGAGACCAAACCAGGATATTAATCCCCAAAAATAAAAACTATAATTAAAAATATATATTTATAACATTTTAAAAAAACACTTGCCTAAACGCCAATCAATTGGAGCAATTATTGTTGTATATTTTTAATATCTAAAAAATTTTAGTGGATAATCAAACGAAAAAAAAAAAAGTTAAATTATAAATTTTGTCTCCATAAATTAGAGAAAATTAGAATGTAGTCTCTATGGTTTTAAAAATTAGAATTTCGTCTCTATATTTGATAAACCTCATAAATAGTCCATATCGTCAGAAATCACTAACAGATTACATACGTGGCCTTTAGAACCAACTAACGGATTGAGTACGTGACAAGATAGCTAACTACCACATACTCAATTTGTTAGTGGTTTTTAACGAGTAGAGACTATTTATGAAGATTTATCAAATTATATGGACGAAATTCTAATTTTAATTAAAACCATAGAAACTAAAATTTAACTTTCTCTAAACCATAGGGACCACATTTGTAATTTAACAAAAAAAGAAAGTAGACTTCACTAATTAATTAAAAAATAATAATAATAATAAATATAGAAGATATAGACCAATGAAAATATACGGCATCCTAAAGTTAGTAGGAATTTAATTTTATGATTGGTATGTAGCCAAATTTCATTAAATGGACTCAAACTTAAATAAATATCTTAAATGATGTAGTGATTAACTCTAGTAATTCCTACACCTATAAAACCATTCCACCAATTGAACAACAAGAATATACACACATACCCACACAGAGACCTTTCACACCAAAAAAAAAACCCACAAGAGGAAAAAAAAAAAGAAAAAGAAAAAGAAAAATCCTCATGTCTCCTCTTTCTCTCTCCATTCTTCCCTTATTGTTCTTCCTCTTCTCCAATTTTCCCATCACTCAATCTTCCAATTACGATACATCCTCCCTAATCTACAAAACTTGCAAAACTAGCTCTGATCAAGACCCCAACATCAACTTCAATTTCTGCCTAACATCTCTCCAACCCGCTGCGGCAAGGCACGGCCATGGTGTCACCAATCTCCGCCGCCTCGGCCTCATCTCCATCCGCTTGGTTCGCCACAACACGAGCAGCACGCGCCACCATATCAAGAAGTTGCAAAGAAACAAGGGCCTCGACGCGTTCATTAAGTCGTGTTTGGTTGATTGTTTGGAGCTTTATTCCGATGCGATCCCGACGCTGCAGCAAGCTCGAAGGGATTACAAGGCCGGGCGATACTCCGAGGCGAACTTGAAGATCAGCTCGGTTATGGATGATTGTTCAACTTGTGAAGATGGATTCAAGGAGGAAGAAGGGGTAATTTCACCATTGACTAATAGGAATTATAATGCCTTTGAATTGTCGGCTATTGCACTGTCCATTATTAATATGCTTGCTTGAGAAATTCCAAAAAGAAAAGTTTGCTATTGGAAGAGATTATTCGAGTCAAATTTACTCCTTGGTTTTTTTAGAATACTACATCAGAAAATAATGTTTAAAGATTTGAGTCTACGATGTTTTAGAGGTATCGGTAGGGATACCGTAATTAATGAGCTATGTTTTGATTGACATATTGTCTTATATTTTTTTATCATTGGTTTTATAGTATGCTAAAATTACATATTATTCTTTGTACCATTTTTGTATTTTTGTATTTTTTTTTTTTTTTTGTCATTTCAAATGTTGAGGAAAATTGTAAAAAAGGAAAAATGATTGGAATTTTTACTCAATGATGTAATAAAGTGGTGTATTTTTCATAATGTTTTGTGAGCATGTGTGAGACATTGTGAATTAATTTTTTCTTTGTTATTCATGTAAATGTGAAAATGAACCAATAACAAATGTGGAATATGAGGATTTAAATTTTTGACTTCAAGAGAATAAATATTTGTCAATTACTGCTAAGCTATGCTCACTTTTGACTCTAAAGATGATGCTGATCTTGTTACATTTTAATCGAAATATATATTTGAAATATTCAATGAGCATATAAAAAGTGGAATCTCTTTTTGAATTAACTTTAAAAAGTTGTGTATATTTTTAACAACAATCTGCTTTCACCTCATCACTTCCAATTACATCTCATTTCTTATCACGACAGGCATTAATATATATATTGGTACGAATTAAAATTTTCCCTTCATTTAAAACATGACTAAGAAAGAAATCAACGTCTTCTTTTTTAAGGTCATTTTCGACTTTTAAGGGGTTAAAGAGAATAGAAATCAAAACTTTAGGCTATGTTTGATAACCATTTGATTTTTGATTTTTGGTTTTTGAAAATTAAGCTTGTTTTCTCCCAATTTCTCTACAAATGGTTTTCATCTTCCTTAAGGAAGCATTTGAATTCTTAGCCAAATTCTAAAAACAAAAACTACTTTTTTTAGTTTTCAAAACATGGCTTGGTTTTTGAAAACATAGGTAAAAAGTAGATAACAAAACAAGTATATCCATAGGTGAGAGTAGCATTAATAGGCTTAATTTTCAAAAACCAAAAACTAAAAACCAAATGGTTATCAAACGGAGCCTTAATGTTTAAGAATTTTGAGGTTAGATTTTTACGGGCACTAAGATTTTTTGATGGAAATTTTAAATCAATTAGACTTTATGAATCGAGCCCATATTTTGGATCTTATCTTAATGTTTCAGTCATTGTATTTTTATTTGTATTTTTAGAAATGCGATTAAGGCTCAGTGATTGTTGTGGCTGTTAAAATAATTACTGACCATTGTGTTTTTAGAAAAATTAATATTTGATAGTAAGTTTCAATTTTAAACCTAAAAAAAGAAGGTTATAGTGTTTGGTAAATTAATACTAATGTGCTGTAATTTAGCTAGTAGCTACGATGATCAAAGTAGAAATATTATTTCAGTTAGTTATTTTTTTTTTAAAGTTCAACAACAACATTTGTGGCTGGGGGATTCGAACTTCTAACCTCTTAGTCGATGGTACATGTTAATTACCGCTGAGCTATACTCACTTTGGCTTCAATTAGTTGTTTTATATCATATCTAAATTTGTTATAAGATAATTAATTAAAATTTTATATGATTTAAATTATAATTTAGATTTTAAAACAGTTAAAATTCTTGCCAAGTCAATTTTAACATTTCCAAAATCAATTCCAAACCAATCTCAAGTCCTAAAGTTAAAAATATCAATAAAAAAAAATTGGTTAAAAAAAGTATATGCATAAACCATAGGCTTAGTGAGCAAACTCAACAAATCATCTACAATTCAAAACCAAATGTGTGCATGGTTCAACATTCATGTTTGATCACAAAGATTTAGGCACCGTTTGATAATCATTTGGTTTTTGAAAATTGTACTTGTTTTCTCATCATTTCTCTACAATTCTCTACAATGAACTTTCATTTCTCTGAAGAAAACATTTGAATTGTTAGCCAAATTCCAAAAACAAAAATAATTTTTTGAAAATTTTTTTTTTTAGTTTTCAAAACTTGAGTTGGTTTTTGAAAACATAGGAAAAAATGGATAATAAAAGAAGGAAACTCATAGGTAGAAATAGTATTTATAGGCGTAATTTTCAAAAACCAAAAAATAAATGGTTATCAAACGGGGCCTTAGTTTTTTTTTTTTTTTTTTTTTTCTTTTTTGAGTTCATCAACATGTGTGAAGGTGGGGATTCAAACTTCTTACTTCTTAATTGAGGATATTATACCTTAACAAGTTGAACTATGTTCAAGTTAGCCTGAATTACAAGATTTTGAACGTTAAAAAAAAAATTAAAGTTTACATTTTCAAAGGTATAAAAATTAAACGAGACTGAATTATTGCAAAAGCCAAATTAAATAGGATTGTCCCACCGTTGCATCGACATTTTTATTAAAAATATGATGACAAGTTGGTCAAACAAATTTGTCTCATTGATAGTGTTTATGAATAATTAAGTTAGATGAATGAGGCCTATGATGAATTGTAATTGCAAATTAATCCAGAAAACTTATAGAGAATGGCTGATTTTTTATCATTGTCGGTACCATGAATTTCATGTTATATGAAATTCACCAAATTCTTGTCTTTCCAAAGAGATATAATTGTGAGTTGTCTTTGTTTTCTACATAGTTTGTCCTACCTCTGCATTAAATTCAAGCATGGCCATCCCTCTCTCTTTCTCACTCATAAAATCAAGAAATTGACTCCTAAACTACTAAAACACATGGATGGAACTTCTCCATTTTTGTTTGTTGTGGCTTGGAGTTTCTTTTCATGTGGGTTTTCTTTAATTTATAAAACAGCAAACCAAACCAGCAAAGTTTTTCAAATCCTCCTTGATAGATCCAAACTTCTCATCTCTACATGTTATTGAATTCTCACTTTATTGATAAATTATAGGCTAAATACATGTTTTAGTCCTAATGTTTGGGGATGTGTGTGTTTTTAAATTTAGTCCTTGTTGTTAAAAGGGTTCAATTTAGTCTCTTATATTTCAATATTTTTTCATTTAGTCCATTATTGTTGGTAAATGTTAAAATTGGCTGATAATAAACTTGGTGGAAATTTAGAGGAGAAACAAAGGTAATCAAGCGAAGAAAACTCAAAATTTCTAAAAGTTTCTTATAATTTTAGAGGAAAAGTGAGAAACTTTCATCTCTTAGATAACCTTCTCTTAAATTCCACCAATTCACTGTGTGCGTCATACAAGTTTATTATCAGCCAATTTTAACATTTACCAACAGTGAAGACTAATTGAAAATTGTTAAAAAAAAAATTAGAGACTAAATTAAAAATTTTAAACAATAAAGACTAAATTGAAAAAACACCCAAACATTAAGAACTAAAACATAAATTTAGCTAAAATTATATTCAAAAGACTTCATATCAATAGAGATATTGTTTAGACCAACATTTGAGTAGGTAGTTTCATTTTCTAAAATAGCTGCAAATATGTATTTTTTTATAGAAGCAATCACAATCATAATGCAATTTTTTTTTTTACAAAAATTAGTTGAAAATATAAAACTTTTTTTAAAAAAAATTAACCACTCTGTATGGATCAATAGTAAGGATTCAAATACGTTTTTATACGAAGTTTATTGACTAAAATAAAAGATTTTGAAGCTAATAGACTAAAATACAACATTTAAAAGTTCTAACATAAACGAAATAAGAGATATAAAATTAGAAAATGAAATAAGATTTATATTTAAATAGTTTTTTTTTAAAGCATTGATAAAGTTGAGTTGTTACTATTTGGTAGAATATTTTTCATGATTTTTTTTAATGTTAAAATACTATTTTGGCCCTGTACTTTCTATTTTATTCCATTTTGAGTCCATGTACTATTAAATGTTCAATTTTAGTCGTTGTACTTTCAATAAACCTTAAAATTCGTCTCTACAGTTAGTTTATTGTTTATTTTTCTAAAAAAAAATTAGTCTCTATTAGCCTTATCTTTATAAATTTTGGAAATATGTTTACATTGTGTTTTTTCTTGCATTAAAAGTTATCACTATTATTTAATCAATTTCGATAAAAATTAACTGCAAACTAATTGTAGGGATTAATTGTAAGATTTATTGAAAGTACAAGGACTAAATTTAGATATTTCAAAGTACAATGACTAAAAATATAATGAAATTCAGAGTACATGGACCAAAATGAAATTTTAACTTTTTTTTTGAGTTGTGAAGTTGAAGTATTATATTGATAATAACATTTTTTTTTAATGATCATTACATTCAAGAATTGGGATATTAAAAGCCTTTCATCTTCTCATTCCTTTTATATATATTTTTTCAAAAAATCTTCTCATTCCTTTTATAAAAAATAAATATATATATATTGCTAATGGTTTATTGTTGACTCAAAGGTCATCATCAATTGAAGTAATGGTCAAGTTGGTGTTTTTTTCTTCTTAGAAATCTTTTTCTAATCTTAGGTGCGGTTCCTTGAGGGCCATAAATAAATCTAAGAAGTGTGTTTGATGATTTTTATTTATATTTTATTATTATTTTTTTTTAATGTATGAGTTGGTTTGAAAATCAATATTTTTCTTTTCATTAATTCCTTTTTTTTTTTTTTTAAATATCCATATTTTCCCTCCCATAATATAATTCTTTCTCTTTTGTTTGATTTTTTTTTTTTTTAGTTCAAAAATATGTGGGACAAGATTTGAACATCTAACTTGTTGGTTGAGGATATATATCTTAGCCAGTTGAGTTATGTTTAAGTTAACCTCTTATTTGAGAATTAGGAATAATTTAAAATTATTGACCGCTTATATTATTTTGTAAGAAATAAATTAAAGAGTAAATTATTATCTCTAAAGTATAGTTATTATAAAGAAATTCAATCCTCAAGTTATTTGCTAATACATAGATTAAAAAATATGTTATTTAAATAAATAGTAAAATGTTAATCTCGAACTTTTCTTTTAGAGTTAACCTCCTACTTCTATTATCTCTTTTTTGTTCTAGTATTACTTAGGCTCCGTTTGTTTCACTCGATTTGAGATGGGTTTTGGCAATGGTATAAAAGACTAATGTTTGTTTCATTGATCTTTACTTTTTAAACCCAAGTAATTATTACCCATGGATAAAAATAACTCATGAACCATGAGATTTTATTATCCATATATGAGATGAGTTTTTTTTTTTTTTTTTTTTTTAATTTTATAATTTGGGACTTTTGTCCTTGGAAAATGGAGAAGAGATAAGAGATAAGAGATAAGAGAGAGAAAAGTAATAATTAAACTCCCAAATATTAATTATCATCTATATTCAAACACATACATGGGTTATTTTTATCCATGTGTAATAATTATTTGGATTTTTAACTCCTAAATTTTAACTCTTAAATATTTTATATTTGCAATCCAAACGGGCCTTAAAGACACAACTAGCATGGACTCGGGGGTTGAGCCCTCCCTAAACTTCCAAGTGTTTAGTATTAGTACACAAAATTGATTGTTAATTAATTAAAATCAGTGGCAATTTTGCTCCAACACCCCCCCCCCCCCAATATTACTTTCTTTTTTATTTTTTTTTTTTTATGGAAACCACCTTGTATGATTGGGTTTTTTTTTATTATTATTATTATCATTGCAGCTTTTTTAACTTATTATAAAAATATGATACATTTCAAACTATTTATAAAAATATTGTAATTTTTATTAGGTGGATAAAGATCGTCTCTTGAAGAGATGACCTACAATACGTGGCTGAAGGTCTCTTGAAAGAGACAACATATACTCCGTTTAAAAAAAAAAAACAACACACATGTACAAGTCGTCTCTACCTTTAAAAAAAATCAAATGTAGGTCGTCTCTTATTGGTAAAGTTGGCTGCTGGACATCATTAACATGTACGTAGGCTTGGGTTCGAGTCTAGAGTAACGTAAGACCTACAATACGTAGGCTTGGGTTTTTTTTCCCATAAGGTTTGAGAAAAAGTGAATAAATTATAATTAATATGTAATTGGCTTAAAACATTAAAAAAAAAAAAACTATAGTTGTTATATTTGATTTGTAAAAAATAAAAAAGAAAGAAAAAACAGGAAAAAAAACCTTAAGATTTAAGGTCACACTAGACTCAAACCCAAGCTTGCCTACATGCTAATGACATCCAATAGCTAACTTTACCAACAAAAAGGATTGTGTTTGTTTTTGTGTACGTCGTCTCTTAAAGAGATGACCTACATCTGATTTTTTTTTTTTTAAAAGGTCGTCTCTTCGTCATACACGTGTGTTGTTTTTTTTTTTTTTAAATGGAGTATATGTCGTCTCTTGAAGAGACGACCTTCAGCCATGTGTTGTAGGTCATCTCTTCAAGAGACAATCTTCATCCACCTAATAAAAACTACAATATTTTTATAAATAGTTTGAAAAGTACCATATTTTTATAATAAGTTTAAAACACTACAATATTAATAAAAATAGCCATGTAGGATTGGGGAGTTGGTATAATATAATATACATATATATATTCAACAAAAATAAAAAGAAACCGTAATTATTTTATATTTTATAAATTTAAATTATGGAAAAATAAAAATTTATCTCTAAATTTGTCAAGTTGTATTGATTTTTACCCTAAACTTTTAATTTAATCAAATTACATCTCATACTTAAATAAGTATTACAATCTTAACCTTAAACTTGAAAAAGCGTTGCAAAATTTACCTTCTCATAAGTTTTTGTTTGAAAATTCATTAAAAAATATATTCATATGTGTTCAATGAATTATAAAACTTATTTATAGTACAAAATTGATAGGATTTCAATGAAAAACGACATTAAAACTACATTTTTGTTGAAATTTTTAAGTTTTGGCAAAGTTATTCAATAGTTAATTTGTGTAGTAGGCAAATAATTTGTGCAAAACTTGATTTTATAGAAATTAGTGAGGTTACATAGATTTTTACATAGTTTTTTTTTATATTAAAATTAATGGGTGAATTAACGGAAATTGAATAGAGAATAAAAATTGCAACACTTGTCTTAGTCTATAATGTAATTTGATGAAACTGAAAGTTTATGGTAAAAATTGATACAACTTGATAAGTTTAGGAGTATAAATTGAAAATTTCTCTTTAAAATATAAGTTATATTTCCTTCAAAAAAAAAAAAATCTCTACAAATCTACAATCTATCTACAAATATGAAATAATTAGTATATAATTTTATACTTTTATTTTAATTTCTCCTTTAAATTTGATTTTCAATATCAAATATAAATAGAAATGAATAAACATATTTTGAAATTTTTGGCTCATTATTTTTAAAAAATTTCATCCCATAATAATAAAATTCATTGAAAACAATTGTGATGTATGAAGTGAAATTCCCTTAACAAAAATTTTGGATCCATCACCGGTCTTACCTCAATATTAAGAGAGGTAAATGAAAATTATAAAGCTATAAATAAATATATTTTTTTTGTAAAATCTATATTTATATATTTGTTATATTTGTTTAGTTAGACAAGTGGTTAAAACCACACCTAACATAGTAGGTCAAAATGTTAAATTTTGAAATGAATTTGAGTTTTAAAATGATTATAGATCAAGTGTCAAAGTTTGAAACAAATATGGGTTCCTGTTAAATGATTAATGAAAAATTAACAACTAGGACTAATATATATATATATATATATATAAAGGTTTAGGAACTCACAAAAAATTTGACAATTAAAGGTCTAAAATAAAATAGTTAAAAATTTAGGGATCCAAAACAAAATAAATATAAAAGGTATAAGTCACCAGCTCATTTGTTTACTTGAATTTATGCAACTGTGATATTAATCTTACATAACCTACGTAAACATCTATCTTCAAAACTTTTCCCAATTAGTAAATTACAATCTACAAAAAAAATAGAGTCAAGAAAGGACTCTCCAATCCTAGTAAATTCAGAGAATTCACGCACGCACGCACGCACACAAAGATATTTCAATATATACTACAAAGTAGAAAGTTGTGAGTAGAAAGTTCAGAACATTGTTGAATTGTTTAGCGTTATTTCCTCAACAAAGAGGTTAAATGTTCGAATCTCTTTATCCCACATGAGGTTGAACTAAAAAAAAAAAAACTTGATATTATTGAAATTAGTGAGTTTACAGAGATTTTCACATGACTTTTTTGTTGAAATTAGCAAGTGAATTAACAAGAATTGAATATAGGGTAGAAATTGCAACACTTATCTAAGTCTAGAGTCTAATTGGATGAAATTGAAAGTTTTAGGATGAAAATTGATACAACCTGACAAGTATAGAGGTAAAAATTGAAAATTTCCCTATTTCTAATGTCTAGCTCTTCTAAATATTCATTTGTTTGGCCTATTAAAAAAAATCACTTTGTTAATAATTTTGAGTCATATCAATTTTGTTTAGCTTTAGCAATACATTTTCTTCTACTTTCACATTTGTATCAATTTATTTTTGTTTAAAAGCTTTAAGTTCCGTGTAAGTTTATTAATTTTAATGGTCCTTACAATTAAATAAGTGAGGTTAAATATAACAAAAACTTGGTGAGCCAGCTAATTTAGATCAATTTGACTCTGATGTCAACCAATATAATGTTGATGAAATTAAAATTTATATCAAAAAAACAAATACAAAATTGACATAAATATGATAATATAGACCAAAATGTATGATTTAATTCATTCGATCCTGCCAATTTCTGAGCATAGCTTAGTGGATAAAGCATTAATTATCATTTCAAATGTCAATGTTTCGATCCCCCAACTTTACAATTGTTGAGCTAAAAAAAATCTGATCCTATCAATCTATTTTATCTTCATCATTCACTAATTCATTTATAGTTTTAATGGCTTTCCTTATCAAATTCATAATATTTCACTTTACCCTTAATTAAAGTAGAATGAAGTTGTTTGAAGAAAAAGCATTGCAACTAATTCAATTGACAACAAAAACCCACCCACCAAAAGCATATAGTCCTGAATTCAAAACTTTATAAATTAGTCCCAAAGGGATCACAACAATTCAATCACTTAAAAAATGCACTCATACAAGAGAGAATATTAAGATCATCATGAAGCCCAAATTCTCATCATTTCCTTTCATGATCACTCCTCTTCCTTCCCTCCTCCTCTTGATCATCTTCAACATCTCTAGCACCATTGTTGTTGCTGATTTTGTCCAAAAAACTTGTAGGAAATGTGAAAAAAACAATCCAAACGTCGACTACGACTTCTGCATTTCATCTTTTCGTGCTCAGCCAAGCGATTCGACTGATCTTCACAATCTCGGTGCTATCTCATTGCATTTGATTCGAAACAATGTGAGCAACTCAGTTGAGTACGTGGAAAAGCTATTACAAAAGAAAGAACTGGACTCGTATAAAAGAGCTCGTTTAAACGATTGTTTGGAACTGTATTCTGACGCTGTTTTTACTCTTGAAGAAGGAAAGAAGGCATATAAGGGAAAACACTATAATGATGCTAACATCAAACTGAGCTCAGTGATGGATGATGCTAGGGTTTGCGAAGATGGTTTTAAAGAGAAAGAGGGTGTCTCATCGCCATTGACGAAGTGGAATAAAGACATGTTTCAGTTGACTGCCATAGCTCTTTCAATTATTAATATGCTTCCTTAAGGCTCATCTTTTTTAAAATTTATACTATAATAATTTTGTTCTCTCTCTCATTTTTTCAATAAACTTGTTTATCAATAATTTTGTATTATATTTTGTAAAAATCTAAAAATAGTTGTTAATTATGTAATTATAGTTTATAATACTAAAATTGCTATTTGTTTAGTTTTTTTTTGAATTGTAATATTGGTTATGAGAAAATAACAAAGTGGAGCTTTCTAAGTTTTTCCTTTGCTTGAAAGCTTTCCATATTCAACAAAGAGTGAATTCTAATGTAAAACCTATTTCTTTTCTTTTTCTTTTCTTTTCTTTTTCTTTTTTTTTTTTTTAATCTCTAATTACTTACATTCTTGAAAACAAACTTTTCCTCTTCCTTATTAATTTTCATCATCAAGTTCACATCATTTATTGAAAACAAAAGTTTCTAAAAAGTGACCATATATATCCTTAAATGTAATGCATATAATTGTATATATGAGCACTTTCATATAAACATATGAGCATTTACAAAACATTTTTCAGTTAGGTATTTAATCATCATTAGATTACAAAACATTTTTCAGTTAGGTATTTAAACATTTTTCATATAACTAAAAAATAATGAGTACTCTACCTCATTAGATTTCTTTTTAATCATCATACAAGACTTCCAATTAGAGACTTTATCTTCACAAGTCCTTATTGATTTAAACCTTATCCACGAGATTTTGTTACATTGAAGTTTCTCCCCTTACTTTATGAGTTTTTTATTCTAACTATTTCTAAAAAGAAAAATGTCACAATATTCTAAATTTTTATTCTATAAACAAAGATACTTACTAAGCCATTCGAAATACGCATTTTTCCATTTTGCCTCAAAACACTTGTTAAGTTCGCTTCTCTTTTTTTCATTATCTTTTTACTTGATTATTAAAATCAAATTGATATTAGACAAAAATATTTCTTCACTAATAATTGCAATACTATTTTAAACAATTTTTTCTATTAAAACTATCCTTATAAATTGACATTAACTTGTCAATATGAGCATAGTTCAACTGACATAAAGTATGAACTCTCGATTAAGAGGTTAGAGGTTCAAATCTCCTATCCCACATAAAATTAACATTAATTTTCATTGTTTTATATTTAGTCCTCAAATTTTTGTTTTTGTTTCTAAAATTTAGTTAAGCTTGCAAAGTATTCTTAAAAATTCAAAAAGATACAAATAAAATTGTTATTAAACAAAGTATAGTTTTTAAAATATATATAGATATATACAATTTTTAACTCTAAACTTGTCAAGTTTGATCAATTTTTATCCTAAACTTTCAATTTCATCAAATTGCACCCAAAACTTAGATAAGTGTTGTAATTTGGGGGATCAATTTTTAACCCTAAGTTTGTCAAGTTTTTTCAATTTTTACCATAAACTTTTAATTTCATCAAATTGCACCCCAAACTTAGATAAGTGTGCAATCAATTACCTTAAACTTGAAAATTAGGTGTATGGCACAAATTAGAAAGGTACTCATATGCTTTCAATATTAAAAAAAGTACGTGTATGCTTTCAATGAATTGTAAAATATATGGATAGTACAAATTAGAAAATTGATAAGATTTCAAAGAAAAATAATATTAGAGTTAGATTTTTGTTAAAACTTTTGAGTTTTGGAAAAGTTATTGAATGGTTAATCTGTATATTAATCAAACTTAAATTTATATGCAAAACTTAATATTATTGAAATTAAGGAGTTTATAGAGATTTATACATTGCTTTTTTATTAAAATTAGTGGGTGAATCAATGAAAATTGACTAGATAGTAGAAATTGAAACATTTAACTAAGTCTGGGGTCCAATTTGATAAAATTAAAAGTTTAAGGTGAAAATCGATACAACTTGATAAGTTTAGGGGTGAAAATAGATTTTTTTTTCTAAAAAAATTATTATCATAGAAGACTTCAAGATCCTTTTTTCAATATTTGGTAATCAATAAATGTTGGCCTAGATCAATTTTTTTAAAATCACATTAGGCATGCATATTTTGTAGTATAATAGTTATTAGACTTTTCAAATTTATCAACAAAATTATTTCTCTGCAATTAAATCTCAATTAATAAATAGAGAAAAATAAACAGTTTGTTAGAAATTAGAAGGGCATATTTTGGAAATAGAACAGCTAGTTATGTGGATCCCAAATAGGGTATATTCTTTTATGAATAATGAGTTTGACCAACCACTTGAAACTAAGTCAACAGTACATTCAAATAGATTGAAAACCATTATGTCATTCTTTAAAAAAATGTCTTTATTTTTTATAAAAAAATTTAAATTTATGTTAATGTATTAATTAACACATTTAAAGCTAGGGTGATATAGAACTTAAAATAGATAGAAAAATGAGAGGACTAATTAATTTTTTTTTTAGTTCAACAATTGTGGGGAGATCAAATCATTAATCTTTGGAATGATAACTGTTGTCTTATCCACTGTGGAGCTATGCTCAGATTGACATTAACCTGTGTTTTTAGGTAGTTTAGTTTACTTAAATTATAAGTTTGATATCTGAATTTTTAAGATCGCATGAATTAAATCTATGTACTTAAAATTTTTTTAATAGATTTCTAAATTTTTAAGGTTTATGCCTATTTAGTCTTTATATTTTAAAAAAATTCTGATAGGTTCTTGAACTATAATTTTGTGTTTAATAAGTTTATGTCGTAGATTTTATCACTTTATAATTAATTAATTACTGTCACATTGATGAAATCATTTAATGATTATGCGGTGGGCTAATTTTTAGTAAGTTGATGCCTTTTGTGGCGTAAGTGTTAAACTTATAGCATAACAAAATTTAATGTTTAGGGGCTTCTTAATTTTTTTTTTAAATCTCTTGATCGGTTGTTGGAATAGAAATTTTGACCAACCAGAAATTGCCACATCATTACCCAACATTGATGACGAAAATATATTTAATTAGAGATTAATTAAATTTGTAAGGATCCCTAAGTTAAATTATGGCACATCCAAATACACAATTGGATTATATGAATTTTCAGTCAATTCTAGACAAAAGTCCAAATTGAAGACTTCAATTAGCAAAGTTCAAGCCCAGTCCAAAGGTGAAGCCCAAAGTCAGCTAGGCCCAGTCCAAAGGATTAGGCCCAAAGTCAATCAGGCTCAGTCCAACAAAGCAGGCCCAACAAAGCAGGAGGTGTTGAGGAACTCTATAAATAGAGAGTTCTCTCCTTCATTTTTTTTTGGGGGGGGGGGGGGGGGGGGGGGGGGGGGGAGAATGGAATAAACTCAGAGAGAATTCAGAAACAATGTTGTAAAGTCTCCAGGAGCTCCTGAAGATCAAATATTGTCTTAATGTAGAACACTTCTCAAAGATCAAGAACGATCCATGAAGATCAACAGGTCAGAGGCTGATCATCAAGAAGACCAACAAGTCAGAGGCCCTACCATCAAATAGATCAACAAGGCAGAAGGTCAGACATTTAGAGAATAAGAAGATTGCAGAGTTCAGACATTCAAAAAAGACTAAAGACAGAGTTTAAATCTTCCTAAAGATTGAAGACTGAAGATCTGAAGACAGAATTTAAATCTTTCTGAAGACTGGAGAACGAAATTATCTCTTCCTGAAGATTGAAGACTGAAACTAAAGTGTTTGGAAGAACCAAAGACCTTCAAGAAGCTACAAGATGAAGACCTTCAAGAAAACTACAAGCTAAAGACCTTCAAGAAGCTACAAGCAGAAGATCTTCAAGAAGCTACAAGCAAAAGACTTTCAAGAAGCTACAAGCTCAAGACCTTCAACAAGCTACAAGTCGAAGACCTTCAACAAGCTACAAGCTAAAGACCTTCAATAAGCTACAAGCTGAAGACCTTCAACAAGCTCAAAGTTGAAGACTTTTTACAAGCTCAAAGTTGACGATTCAACCTCGAGAACAAGCGTTCCATCCCTCGAGTCAAGTATACATACGAGAGAAAGAATCATATGACCACATATTAGATTGTACTCCATTATACACAAATCAATACAAAATCAAGTTTATTTACACGTATTAAATTTTCTTGTTGATATCTCATGTGAAGAAATTGGCACGCCCAAGTGGGACCATCTCTACTTCTAATATCTTTCTTTCATCTCAACATACAAGTGAAGTAATGTAATCCAAAAAGACTTATTCGATGATTGTTGTCATGAGCAACTCGTACACGAATTTTGTTACCCATAGTTGTTCCATTAAACTAAGGCTGTAAGACCATAAAGCGTCTATTGCAAGTGAAGAAATGACACTGTCAGGGGCATCGACTAACAACAAGTTTTCTGTTAAGTTTAACCCCTTGTTCGATCTTGATTCTGACGTAGTGTCCGTCATAACAACTAAAGCAAGCACTTTGGAGGAAAGAATGGCAGAAATGCAGGAGTAAATCAACACCTTGATGAATGCGATCAAAGAAAGGGACTCTCAATCGCATACTTAAAGAGCCAGGTTGATAACCCAAATTTTGCTAAGTCAAATCAAACTCTCGCCGTCAAAGATTGCAATAAAGAGAGGGTCGTTGTGCAAGAAGATCAACCACAACACTTCACTTCCATCGCTACACTATTTGTCTAACAACTTCAAGACATGATAATGAACTCAATTAAAGCTCAATACGGTGGGGCTTCTCAAAGTTCTCTCTTGTATTCTAAACTATATACTAAGAGAATCGATAATTTGATAATGCCAACTGGATATCAACCACCAAAGTTCCAACAATTTGATGGAAAAGGAAACCCTAAGCAACACGTTGCTTATTTCATCGAGACATGTGAAAATGCTGGTACACGAGGAGATATACTGGTAAACAGTTCATACAAAAGCTGAAAGGGAACGCATTCGACTGGTACACTGATCTAGAGCTTGAGTCGATAGACAGTTGAGAACAGTTCAATACAGCACAAGACGCATCGTCAGCATGTTCGAGCTCACCAACACTAGACAACGAAAAAGTGAACCCGTTGTCGACTACATAAATCGTATGAGAGCCTTGAGTCTCAATTGCAATTATCGTCTCACTGAATTATATGCTTTCGAAATGTGCATTCAAGGCATGCACTGGGGACTTTTGTACATCCTCCAAGGTATAAAGCCTCACACCTTTGAAGAGCTAGCAACTCGTGCTCATGATATGGAACTAAGTATTGCTAGTCAAGAAGATAAATACCTTATAATCCCTAATGTAAGGAAAGAAGGAAATAACATCGAGGAAACTTTAGAATAATCTGTGGTTGTCAACATAACTCCTCTCAAGTTGTCTTCAAAAGACAAAAAGGTTGAAAAGTGACAAGAAAATGAAAGGCATCACTTAACTTTGAAGGAAAGACAGAAAAATGTCTATCATTTTCCTGATTATGACATTCCTGACATGTTAGAACAACTGTTAGACACACGACTAATTGAGCTAGACCTCAATGAATTAGCTCAAATAAATCATGTTGTAGTAACAACAAACACATGCAACCAAATACACTCTAGTACGTTTCATGATCAAAGAGTGAGCCTAGTCTAATTTGGAACCTTGGAGCCTGACAAAGGAAAATGTCGGGTTCTTGTGACTCATTTGAAGAAGCAAAGCAAAAACTTAAAGTGTGTTTTTTTTACTAGTAAAAAACTCTCCATTTTCCCAACAATCTATATCTTTTTTATTTTTTTAACTCTCCTAATTAGTCTCATTCGTTAAGTCTTTTGTATGGCTTGAATCTCTCTCCCTCGTTCAATCTCTTTCACTTTGACTTGATCTAATATCCTTCATTTAGCCTCTCTCCACTCCATTTTATCTCTCTAGATCTAATAACCTCTGACTACAAGTGAAATATTACATGTCAATTATTGCTAAAGCTATGCTCACTTTGACTTTATCTCTCTCGACTTTTATTCATGGTTGAGTAAATCATGAGAAATCATATCAAGTGGGTCATCACATGGTTTGGATTATCCTATATCGACAGGTTTTTATGTGATGTGGGTCATATTAATAATTAAATATTTTTATATTTTTTGAGTCATTGGACGAATATGTTTATGTCAAGTAGTAACTCCTAATCTCGCCAATGTAAACATAACTTAACAGTAATTGGTATCTACTCTTTCCCTTACAGTCGGAAGTTCAAATCTCCATACTCCACCGTTGTTGTACTAAAAAAAAAAATCTAACCTCATTCTCAACCTCGAAATAAATTGGTATACTACCAATTGGAGCAAAGCTCAATCGTTAAAACATATATCCTTGACCAAGAAGGTAGATGTTTGGATTTTTCTGCCCCATTTATTTTTTAACTCAAAATAATAATAATAATAATAATAATAATAAATTTATGTATTAAAGATAAAATTAAAAAAGATTATCAGAATTAAATTTACATTAATTTGAAAATTAATCTCAAATGAATTTGACTGCAAAAATTTTCAATACTATTGATACTCCCTTCTATTTATAGCTTGTCACGTGAGCATCTTTTTAAAAATAATGTGGAGATCATTAATATTAAAGAAATATTTATAAAAATAAAATTATAGCGTACGAGAATATAGTAATTCCGTATTAGTGGAAGTTTTCCCAACTACGTTAGGCTTAACCACCGTTGTAGCTGCTGATGCACAGTGGCGCCTTTTAACAGCCTCACGTGAACATACAAAATTAATTAATAAGTCCAAAATTTAAATTAAATTAAAATATTCTCTTAAAAGGCAAAAAGAGAGAAAATGAAAAAGTGAAATCAAAATCCCTTTTTCCAATCTGCTTTTCTGTTTCTGATTGCCTTCTTTCAGAGGCAGAGCTTCCGATTTTCAACAGCATGACAGGTTCCTCTCTCTTTCGATTTTCCTTTTCAAGTAGTAAAATTGTCGATTAGATATGGTTTAAATTCATTAGACGGTGAGAAATTTGATTTTCATTGATGGGGTTGCTTAGAATCATTGAGAAAAAGAGAAGTTAGAGGAATTCTCAAGTTTAAATTTCACTTTTTGCTTTTTGGGTATTATTCTGAAGCCGAGTTGAGTTGAAATCTGCCTTGTTTTCTGTCTGGGTCTTTTCGTTGAGTTTGATTTTCATGGCCTACTGTTTTTATTAGGGATTGTGGGTTTTGAGTTGTTAAGCGCGATAGTCAAATCTTGTTTCTGTTCCTTCTTGTTTGGTTTGGTTTGTTTGTTTATTCCATTTAATGCTCTATTGTTAATCCCTGATGAATTGATTTGAGTCGTTTGATCAAAGCAGCTCTGTTATCAATATGTTCATTCCTAGCAGAAGAATAATTTCTGACATGGCCTTAATGTAGTGCATTTTTCCTTTTGAATACGTGGTCCAATTATACACATTCTTCTGTAAATCTTTCTCTGTTTTTTTGAAAAGAGTGAGATTGAAACTCCCTGAGTTTCCATTGCCTTCATGTGCTAAAGAGTTGAGAGTTTTTTTTTTTTTTTTTTGATCTCTCTCATTCTGCCTCAGTGATGATCTTTCATTGAAATATGCTCACTTGGTTGACACTGGCTTCTTCCATTGAGTCTATGAAGTATGACACTTTAAGTTTGGGTAACTTGTTTGTGTTTGATACTTTGACACTTGCTGGTACAATAGACATGTGTTAGACACTAGTTGTTCGAATTTAATACAAGTCCAATACTTGTTTTGATACATGTGGAACTGGATAAAAATAATAAATTTTGAGAGTATAAGTTAAGAACACATCAAACTTGCTTTTTAAGCAGATAAATGTTGACTTTAAATTTCCTCCTCCTTGTTGTGTCTGTATTTTAGATTTTAAAAAAATAACGTGTTATCATGTTTGTGTTGTATCATGTCCATATCTTGTGTCCATGTTCGTGCTTCTTTGCCATAGACTTTGATGTTTTAGTTAAGTTTAAAATAGTTCCTCAATGACTATTCCTTTACCCCCCCCCCCCCCCCCCCCCCAAAAAAAAAAAAAAAAAAAAAAAACCCTTCTAAAATACCCTTCTTTGCAATGTCTATTCAATTATCCTTTTTTTTTTCCTGTTTGATTTCTAAAACCAACCCAATTTCTTATTTGCGAAGTTTCTTTTCTTTCTTCTTGGACCTAACTCTTTTTTTTCATATCAAATACAGATAACCAACAGCCAATATTGGATAACGAGGGAACTTCTGGTGATAAACTGCCTTTAGCTAATTTAAATCGCTGGCAATGGTGGTTCTTGGTGGCACTCAACATTTTTTTCCTCATTGTGGGTCAAGCTGTTGCTGTTTTACTAGGGAGATTTTACTATGATCAGGGTGGAAATAGTAAATGGATGGCAACTGTTGTTCAAACTGCTGCCTTCCCAATTCTTTTTATCCCGCTCTTCCTTTTCCGTTCCCCCAAGGATACTTCGACTTCCACTAACCCACCTTCCATTCTAATTCTTTTGTTTATCTATTTTTCGCTTGGATCGCTTATAGCTCTTGATAACTGGATGTATTCAACTGGGCTCTTATACCTTTCTGCTTCCACCTACTCACTTGTTTGTGCTAGCCAGTTAGCTTTCAATGCAGTTTTCTCCTACTTCATCAACTCTCAAAAGTTCACGATTTTAATTTCGAACTCCGTGATTATCCTTTCCTTGTCTTCTGCACTTTTAGCTTTCAACGACGATTCAGAGCGACCTGCTGGAGTCTCTAAGTCGAAATATTTTGTTGGATTTATTTGTGCCCTTGGAGCTTCAGCATTATACTCTTTACTGCTTTCTCTTATGCAGCTTTCCTTTCAAAAGGTTTTGAAGAGGGAGACCTTTTCTGTGGTCTTGGAAATGCAAATCTATACATCCTTGGTTGCCACAATTGTTTCGGTTGTTGCTCTTTTCGCTAGCGCGGAATGGAAGAGTTTGCCTCAAGAAATGGCAGGTTTCGGTAAGGGAAGAGTTTCATATGTGTTGACTTTGGTGGGGACAGCTGTGGCTTGGCAGACATGTTCCGTTGGCGTCGTTGGCTTGATTTTCATTGTGTCTTCCCTCTTCTCCAATGCAATCAGTACCGTCTCCTTAGCCGTTACGCCCCTTGCAGCTCTTATAGTTTTCCATGACAAGATGAATGGTGTGAAGGTCATTGCTTTGCTTCTCGCCATATGGGGTTTTGTTACTTATTTATATCAAAACTATATTGATGAATCCAAGACAGAAAGAAGGCGAAACAAAACCCAAGAGCCCCGTGACAGGAGATCCCTTTGTTGATGGACCGTCTGATGCAACTTGAAATATAGTTTATGCTTTTGAGTAATTTTTCAGCACAGATTTATCTGAAGTCTCCCATTTTTTTACAATAATCTCAGTTAACAAATTTCAGATAGACAGAAGCCGCCGACAAAGTCTTCCCAGCACACAGGTATGTCACACCATGTATTTGGTTCAAGTTTATTATTAGATAATTCATTTGGTATTAAACCTTTGTAAGTAAATAGGTTAGTGTTGAATTATACCTCTTCGGTGTCATTCATAATGTCCAATAATTTACTTAGTTTCATGGCAGTATGAAAACTTATGAATTTGTGGCCTTTTAAGTTTGCAACAGCCAACACCAGGTCGACGAATCGGTAGAGATGATGAACCAACTTGTGTATTTGGAGCCTTTATAGGACGTTAGAATGCTGTTAACTGCTGCTGAAGTTATTTTTTTTAGGGTGTATAAATAATTACTCCCTTGCTTTAAGGGACATGAAAACATAGGAAGAAGGAATGTTATTTCTTTTTGGGAGGAAAAAGAAAAAGACTACTCACCATTAAATAGGAGTTTCTGCTTACTTTCTGAAGTGACGTTTTCTTTATCGAAATGAAAAATTTTGTCAACTCGAGTTATAGATTATATAAGATCTCAAAAGAGTAAGTACTCTGTTCTTTTTTCTTTCTTGTATGCTGGAGAATCCTCATATGTATGTATTTATAAATAGAACCTTCTTACAACCTTGAACATTTTCTTGTTCCAACTGAGTAGTAGACACCAGATACTCTTACTGAGGTCACTGTTTTCTGTTTCTATATTTCAATGTTTGAGGTTGTTGTTTAGGTTGTTTTTAAGAACGGGGTGTGGAGAACCACCCTAGATTGACCTAGTGGTAAAAAAATGGTTATATAAATAATAAAGAGCTTAGAGGAAATGAGTTCAAGTTATGGTGGTCACCTACCTAAAATTTAATATCTTAGGGCCTCTTTAGGGCACTGAGTGAATTATAATAGTCTGTGGAGTTAAATAACTTTGCACCTTACACACAGACTATTATAATCCAGACTAAACAACTCTGCATCCTAAACAACTCTTCATCCTAAACATAGATTATATAGCTCCACAGATTATTATAACTCACTCAGCGCCCCGAACAACCTCTTACAAGTTACGGGACAATCGTCTGGCCAAGGAAACTCGCAGGACATTAAATCTTAGGTAGGTGGGCACATGGCTTGAACTCATTCTCTCTAAACCCTATATTTACTAGCCATTATTGACCAACTACAAGAATTAACTTATTTGATTTCTAGTAACGTAGATTTTTGGGGTAGAATTGCCTGCTTTAAGGCCAACTTCAAGAAGTTCAGAATTAGTTTCCCTAATCTCTAGAACCCGTATTTCGAACTTAGGACTTAGAAAACGTTTCTAAGATTTCAAGTCCTTACCAACAAGGCCACCCCTTTTGGCAGGCAGTTCATTGAGTTTGTGAAGAGATGTTGGGGTAAAGGAAGAGAATGGTGTTTGAGCAATTGGCTACTCTCTTTTCCAAATAATCTTTTCATTAGTTGTGTTATAATTCATATTACCTGTCATTGTACTTTACTTTTAAATTTTGAATGATTATTTTAGTACAGAGATTACTTGTGAATGCAATGAGATGAGATGCCTTCAAGTCATACCATAGTATTTTGGCTTTTATAATGTTCCAATTCTCTTTTCTTTTTTCTTTTTTAAATAAAAAAAGACATTATTTAGTTTATCTATTTTTTAGAAATATAATATTTGAACCATTTACTTAAAATTTTCATTAAAAATCTTATACAGAAGCAACCTATGCTTGAAATCAACCTAGTGAATGGAACAACGGAACTTTATACAACATAAATTTATGTGGCCCAATCATATACTCTTGACTTTATTACAATATAATATTCAATGTTTTTTTAGTTCAACAATTATAGGAGTGGGGCCAGAGTGAGCATAGCTCAGCAGTAATTGACTTGTACCTTCGACCAAGAGATCAGAGTTTTGAATTCTCCCACCCCCAAATGTTGTTGAATTAAAAAGAAAAATAATAATTACAAGGGTGGGGGGATTGAACTATCGATATTTAGGATGATAATTGGTATTTTATCCCTTGAGCTATGCTTGGATCGGTTATATATATTTTGAGTTCAACCATTGCAAAGGTGAGGGATCAAACCATCGGCCTTTAGAATGGTAATTGGTGTCTTATTCGATGAGCTATGCTCGGATTGGCACATAATATTCAATGTTAGAGATTTAGTTATGTTTTTTAAAGTATAAAGATTGTGAGTTTGTTTGCAGAGCTTTTTTTTAGGAAAAAAAAAAGCTTTTAAGAACTATGTTGAGGAGCTTTTTTCTTTTAGTTAAATAATTGTTGGATGAGGAATCGAATTATCGATCTTTGAGATGTCAATAAATATCTTATTCATTAAACAATGTTCAATTTGACTATACAGAGGAACTGTGAAAGAACTAGAAATGAAGTCCATATTTACTAAAACTTGTTTTTTTTTTCCAAATAAAATAGATAATGTGAAAAACAAACAAAAAAACAATTATTTTAAACATTATATGGATTTTTTTCTTTAGTACAATAAATGTGAGGTATGAGGATTTAAACTTCCTACTTCAAGGAAATGAATACATGTCAATTATTGTTGAAATGAACTTCTTGATCAAAAGATAAACTTCTTATTGCTATGATCATATTGGTTGAGAAGAACTTTTTGATCAAAAGATGAATACTAGACTCGTTCTTATTGTTGAATGATAACTCGTTATTAAAATTTCAAATTTAAAGATAAGTTTTATCTTTAGATTAATTCAATGATGAAAATCACACAACATGCATCTACATAAGTGAATTTTTTAATGTAAAATGTCATCAAGATGAAGCACATGATATTGTTAGTGGGTCTTACATTAAGTGGATTAACTTGAAGTAGGTAACATAGGTAGGGCATCAAATGCCAATAAATACAAATAAGACCTAAGTCCAATGGTTCCACATCTAAAAAGAAATTGAATCTTACCCAACAATTATTTTTTTTTGAAATAATTAAAATTTTGTTTGGTTTATCAAAATGTAAATGATTCCAAATCTACCCACTTTCTAAAAGGGGATATATAAAAAACAATAAGCAAATTCACACTTGGCAATTTATTTTGTTGGGTTTGCTTTACATAGACGACACCGTATTCGTATCACACACTCAATAATTAATTTGATGGATCCACTCTTTAAAGATCATCCAAATATCACTCCCTTTTTTTCTTAAAAGAAAAACTTTCTAATGTTATAAAAGTTGTTGAAATTTAATTTGAAGATGATGGAAATTTAATTTTTGCTTATTCTTTTAGAAAATAAGATAAGAAGTGGTTGTCTGGAACTCCTTTTTTTAAATTGATACGGTTCTTTTAAAGTGGAGCTTTAGGATTATCTAGTCAATTGTGTTTGAAAATGATATTCTATCTTTTATTTCCAAAAAAAAATATCTTGAAATTTTGATTAACATTTTGAAAGAAAAATAAAATCTTTGACAATTTGTGAGAACACACTCAAGATTATTTGGGGGTAGGTTATAATAGTCTGTAGAATACTCTGCACTCCAAACACAGACTATTATAACTCATACTAAATAACTCTACATCCTAAACACAAATTATATAACTCTACATATTACTATAATCTACTCAGCACCCCAAACAACCCGTAAAATGATATCAATGGTAGTTGGTTTAGTTAACATTTTTACTTTTTTTTTTTAAAAAAATTTTGGTATCACTTTTCAAACATACTTGATAACTAGTTTTTTTGGGTCTTCTACCCTCCATTTTACTTGAACAAAAAGCTACACAAAACCCATCTGGTAACCATTCTCAATTTCGATCTTCTAGAATTCTTTCGGACAACAAACGCATTAAATAAGAAGATAGAAAAACCACATACAATATGGAAGGAAAAGATGGGGTAGGTATGGTTACAAGTCATAGTACACACACAATAGACTTTTTAATAAAATTACATCGAACAATATTTCCCTCTTCACCGATCAGTAGGAATCTTCCTACTAGCTGCTCTTGGTTAACTTGCGCACATGCACTTCGACTATTCACACAGGACAACTGCTTAGCCCTACTACGTTTGGTCGTCAAGATAACTCGTAGGATATTGAATCCTAGCTAGGTGGCTAGCTAGCTACCATGATTTGAATCCATTCTCCTATGAGCTCTTTATTATTTACACGACTCTTATTGACTACTAGATCAACTCATTGTGGTTTTTGCATTTCTCTCTATTACTCATGAAATTTTAATGGTGGTTGGCAGGAGATCCCTACCGATCAGTAGGTAAGACTTTCCATATAGGCGACGACGGTTTTGAATAACCAATTGTTTTTGCAAGGAACATTTAAAAGAAAAGCAAAAGGGCAATTGAATGCAATGGTTGAAAAGGGAGATGGGTGTGGAAGTGGGAGAGATAGTGGGAAAGAGAGAGAAAGAGAAAGAAGAAGAAGAGGTCAGAAATTATATATTTAGTGTGTTGTTTTGTTGTTATTAAATGTAGTAGAAATCTGTTCACTTCATTCATATTCAATTCTTCACATGGCTTGCATATTCATTTCTCTCTCTCTCTCTCTCTGTGTTGTTGAAACTTCATCAAAACCTTCCATTATGAATCTTGACAACTGGGTTTACTGTTTCCTCTCTCTCTCTCTCTACCAAACAGAAAGAAGAGAGAGAGAGAGAGAGAGAGAGAGAGAGAGAGAGAGAGAGAGGAAGAAGAAGGGAATTGAGGGATCAATTGGAGATGCTGTTTGAGAATGATGGGTTAAAATATTGTTCTTTCCACTTTTTTAAAACTCTCTTTCAAACTGTGTTGTTTGACAGTTGTCTTGTTCAAAAAAATTGTTTTAGAATATAATAAGAATAAAGATGAATGTTTTGGTGTGACATTAATGGTTAAAAAATATTTTTGGTCCCTGAACTTTTATAAAGCTAACAATTTATGGTATGTTTGGAATGACTCGATTAAAAACATTTTTTAACACTTAAAATTCCTTTTTAAGCACTTGGAAAGTTATTCCAAACAAGCTCATAGTCCATGAAATTTAGTTGGTAACGATTTTGTTCCTGTATTTTGAAATTTGTAATAAATAACCATTTAATCCCTACTGTAAAAAATATCATCAAATTAAACCTTGATTTGTACTATGTAACGATTTAGTCTTCGTAATTTATGAAAAACGTCGGTGTCTAAACTTGTTTCCATCAAATTCTTGTTTCAAAAATATAAGAAATCTATTTTTTTCAAGTCAAGTTGAGCATAATTCAATTGATTAAGACATATACCTTCGACCAAGATCAGATCAGAGGTTTCAATCCCACCACTCACATGTTGTTGAACTCAAAAAAAAAAATCTTTTTTCAAATGCACTTACAAATGGTATATTGTAATTTTTGATATATAGAATTTGTGTTCGATGGTAAGTCCATTTTTATTTAAGTTGTTTACATCATATATAATTAAGTGAAACATGTGTACATTAAATTTCATGTTACTATTAGTTCACGCCTTTAATATTATTGATATACAAAATGTGCCCTTAAAGTAAATTTTGAATAAGAAAGTGTATAATGTGTTAGATAGGTGTACAGCCCCAACATTTATGTGATGACATGTTAAACATGGACTAAATAAAACTATAATCTAAATTTTGTTTATAATCTAGCCAAATATATTTTAAAAAATTATTCCACATGTAACAAATCCAAAGAACATCTTTTTTTAGAGTGACTTTAAGTTAAACAACAAACCGCTCTAAAGGGTTAAAAGAAAACAAAGAGGAAAAAAGGAAAAGAAACTGAATTTCTCATTTGAGAAAACCAAGAAGGGCTCAGAGTTGAAGAGAATGTTCTTTTTTTTTTTTTTTTTTTTTTTTTTTTTTTTAAGTTCAAACAAAAGAAGAATTATTTGTTTCAGTTAAAGTTGGAAAAAGTGGATATTGTAATTTTTGAACCATCAGAAATATTTGAATGAAAAAGAGCAAAGTACTTCTACTTGCAATAATATTCAAATACATTTGAATATTTCAACTCTATAATGGAAAAGAGCAAAGTCTAAGTTGTTGTAATTTTTGAACCATTAGAAGTATTTGAATGGAAAATAGCAAAGTACTTGTACTTGCAATAATATGCAATTACATTTGAATTTTTCAACTCTATAATTTAGATTTAAATCCTTCTACTTTTATACTTTATTATTTCATTTTCATCCCAAAATGTTTTAATCTTCGTAATAGTTTCTAAAGCCCCATTTGATAACCCATTTGGTTTTTGAAAATTCAGTTTATAAACATTACTTTCACTTATGAATTTCTTTGATTTGTTATCTACCTTTTACAAGTGTTTTCAAAATCCAAGCCAAGTTTTGAAAATTAAAAAAAGTAGTTTTTAAAAATCTGTATTTTTGTTTTTCGAAATTTATTTAAGAATTCAAATATTTCCTTAAAAAAATGAAAATATTATAAAGAAATTGTGAGAAAACAAAAGTACAATTTTCAAAAACAAAAAATTAAATGATTATCAAACGAGTTCTAAACTTTCAAATGTACGTTTTTAGTTTCTAAACATATTGCATAAAAAATTAGTGAAAGAAATTTAACTTTTTCCCTTCAACTTGACAAGAGTATCGGTTTTTATCCTAGACCGTCAATTTTATGAAGTTGGACCTAGATTGATAAAGGTTATAATTTTTACTTTTTTATCAAGCTTCCGTTATATTTACCCAATACTTTTAATTTAAAATAATAATAATAAAGATCTCTCACAATCTACTAATTTTAACCAAAAAAAAAAAAATTCAAAGGCCTAACAAATAAATGCGCCAACGTACTTATGAAATTCAACTATTTTGTACCGTCTAGTTTTATTTATTTATTTTTTTTAGTTCAACAATATTTAGAGTGGAGAGATTCGAACATCTAACATCGGTACATGCTAATTATCGTTGAGCTATGTTCAAATCTAGTTTTAATCTTTTGACCGTACATGAAAAGCTTTTTTTTCTTTAACGATTCTTCAAACAACAAACTAAAGATAAACATTTTAAACAATTTCCCAACACTTTCTCCAATGTGATAGCAATAGTACACATCTCAACTCTTTCAAAAAACCAAGTATATAACGATTACGAAAAGTCATTGGAAATGTAACAGCTATTTCTAATCATTTTCAAATTCTCATCGATCGATCATATCAATTCCCTTCAAAAAGTTCCCCAATTTTCTTTCTTATATATCCGTTTAAGTAGAAGAAAAAAAAAATCCCAAACAGCATTGAATCTTTGGCTAAAATCCAAGGCAAAATCAGACAGAGAAAAGAAGAAAAAAGAAAAGTGAAATGAGATTGGGAGATTCCAAAAATAAAGGACATTGGATGGTTTGATGGACAAGATTTTTGACCCCACCGCCACTCTTCCCATTTTTGAACTCCCTACGTGGTGGTGGTGGTTGCTCCACCAACCACCCTACTCCGCCACCGGATTCGATTCCCGTTGACTTTTCTGTGTAAGATGTTACAATTCAATCGAGAGAATAGGACGGATTGAGAAGTTACTAATGTCTTGACCATTTGAGCGGAAAAATTTCTAGTACTATGGTGATATGGATAATTTCTAAATATTACTCATAGGCCCCATTTGAAATTGCATTTGCAGCAAAAAAAAATTGATTAGGGAAAAATCTTAGTTGTTTAGGTTACCTCACTTTTCAATTATTCTTACGTTCAAAATCAGACTCATCCTAGTTTTTGAATTCAGCTTTCCTAAAAATGTGCTATCTTCTCTAACTAAATTTTCAAATTTTCAAATCTATCTTTCCATAATTTTTTTGTACGTCTATTCTCCTACATCAATGAAATTTGGATTGATTCAATTTTTTATAACAGTTGTTTTTCTTAGATTTTTATTAAATAATTTAGATTAAATGAAGTTACTTGCCATTTAAATTATATATATATTTTTAATAATTATCTTATAAAATTTGATATTAAATATCAATATAGAAACAATTAAAATAATACGTCTACTTTGGTCATTATAGTTAAACCACAACAATTTCATTTGAATTTACCAAACAACTAATATGCTTCATGTGATAGCTTATTTTCCTAAAAGCACAATTGCCAACAATTATTTTAAAAGCTATAGCAATCTCAAACGAAGTCTTAGTTATTTGTAAGTCATCATGGAAAATGATGTGAAGACCAGCAACATTTAAGAATTATTTATAGGAAAATCTTCATATGTTGCCAATCTTGCAGCCTGATGTGCAAAATTGTTGTATGGACTAGGGCAAGGGTAATGGGAGAACTCTATATTTGGCTTAGATGAAAATAACTGTCTTAGCATTTTTTGAGACTACGCGAGTCTAATTTGATAATAAGACTAGAAAAACTTGTCTCATTTGAACGTCTTAACCTATTGGTCGAAGGTATGATGTCTTACCAATTGAATTATGTTTAAGTTGCACAAAAGAGTAATTGTTTTTTTTAGAGAAGCACAAGAGAGTAAATGAGCATAGTTTTTTTCTTTTTTTTTTTTAATAAAAATGCTTGACTAGTTTTCTTGATTATAAGGATTGTTCTTTAAACATCTTGAAATAGAAATTCATTATTTGAAGGATTTCGTAATGATATTATTGTTAATTGATATTTCATATATTATACTAATATTGATGAAATATCAGAATTGTTAATAAAAATATATTATAAATATAAGTACTTTTTTTTAAAAGCAGATTATAAATATAAGTACTAATAATAGATTTGTAGCTCACTCAAAATAATAATAATAATATTAATAGATTTGTAGTACTTGAATTAATATTTTAAAAGTTCAAGTACTAAATTTAAATGAGGAAAAATCTAAGGACCAAAAATCAATTGTTTGAAAGTTAGCGACCCTCTTCATATGTTGTAAATTTGAATTCCCTCCTCAATATTTGTAATGTAATATTCTTTAAATTAAAAAAAAAAAAACTAGAAGGTTGATGAAAATTTAAGAGTAATATTATTATTACATTATAAATTAGATGAATAGATTCTATCATACATTCTATTTAATGGAAGATACTAATACAGTCACTAATACCTGACCATTTAAGCTAATCAATAATTTGGCTTGATTTTTAATCGAATATACAATTTGCTATCCTAATTATTAGAGTTGCAACAATTTAGACTTTAAACTCTTATTTTTGGACTTGTATTAGTACAGTAATGTGAACGTTGCAAGTGTAGCAATTTGACTCTTATCTTTTTCAATTTATTACATCATGAACTTTCTAGTACATCGTAATGACTTAAAGAAAAAAGATGTTGTATGGGTTGAAAATGAAAATGAAAATGAAAGAGTAACCATAAAATAAAAAATAATAATAATAATAATAATAAATAAATAAAAAAAGACCCCAAACTAACGGAATTGAAAAACCAAATTGACCAAAAATCTAATTTTAAAGACTAAATGATTAAAAAAAATATTTAAAATATAACTTTTTCTCTTTATGCTTTCACGCACGCTTTTGTTAATCTATCTGTTCCTTTTAATTTTTTTTCTTTTTCTTTGTTTATTAGTGTAATATAATTCCATTTATGTCATTAATGAGCGATATTAAATATAATAAAAAAAAATTGATCTTATACTAAGGTAGATGGTGACGTGGTCAATTTTTTTGGTTAAATTACAACTTTAACCTTCATACTTTGACTATAGTTTCAATTTAGTCCTACGTTTTTAAAATGGCCATTAATGTTCTTATGCATTAATTAGGACTTACCAAACAATACCGATCACTATTAAGGAGTGGTAGAAACCTAAGATGCATAGATTCTTTATAAATATGATAAATGAACTTCAATATGTGTAAATTATTTTAAGGGCGGAAGGTCTAACAAGTTACACTAATTAAAAAACATGAATTTATGTCAAAATTTCAAAAACATTATTTTGATTAAAATAATGAAAGAGAGCTATATGACTAATTCTAATTCTACTTTAAAGTAGAACCACTGAAACTGGTTGGATTCTTTCTTCTTTTGGAATGAAACCAAAACCACAAATAATTCATAGCATTGAATTTTTATTAATTCTCACTAATAATGGAAATGTGTAATAAGTTTTAGCCATAAGTTAAAATATAAAGACCAAAAATGTAAAATATCATTTTTCTTTTCCTCCACACCCATTAACGAAAATAATGGTAAATCTTTTTTTAAAAAAAATTAAAGAACAAAAGAAGAAAAATAAAAAATAGATTCAAGTGACAATGTCTTTTTTTTTTTTTTTTTTTTTTAACTTTATACAATTGATTTTCGAAAAAAATTAATTCAACAGACAAAATTAGTGGAAACAAAACAACATCGAGTATCTAAAAAACTATACAATAAATTTAACATCACTTAAACAAATATATTTCTCTTCAAAATTTAATAATCGTACACGTGGAGCCGCCACATTCACTCGATCAAATCTTCAACCACCGGACCCAACCACAACCCATTTGCCAACAAGCATTTAATTTCATTATTTAAAATTAACTATCTTCGAATCAATAAATAAATGAGAAAAATTTAAAGAGGAAAAAACCAGATTCCATATTTGAAAAATCCAAACCCAAATATAAACCGAAAAATCATTTTCATTCCTGTGTAATGAACATTAATTAATTAATATACAGAAATAACAAAAAATTTAATTCTTTCTCTTTCCTTCGTTCTTCCTTTTTTCAAACTATTTTGACCCCTCAATTTTAATTTTTTTTTTTCAACTTTTACGGTGAGGAATGAGCTGAATACAGTAATAATAAACAATTGGTGTAGAGAGGGAGGGCAAAACCGTAGTTGTCGAATTTTCTTTTTTTTTTTTTGAGAGAGATCATATCAGCACCGTCTATTTGGATGTCAACGGTCTTTGAAATCAACGGTTGGCATTGACTCTTCCGAAATCCGCAAGTTTTCGAGACCGGTTAGCGCAAAACGTCGCCGCTTCGGAGAGATGAGGATTCGTCGGAACCCTAACTTCGCAAGAATACGCCAATTCCGGCGGCAGTCCTTTCTGGTTCCAGTGGCGGTGGTTAGGGCTAGCTCTCACCAGTGGACTCAAGCAAAACGCGAGACCAGAAACGTTCCGACTCAGTCCTTGTCTCCCTCGCCTCGCCGTCGATCCGTGAGACGCCGCCGGCGACGGTTTCCACTTCGAGGACTCGGAGGAGTAACCGCTCGCCGACGGAGATCCGTCGCGGCGATCGTCGTAATCTCCGTCCACCTCGCTCGCTCCTCCGGCCGGCGACATTCCTCGAGAGAAGAATCGCGACGGCGGCGGCTTCTTCTTCTGATCGATTGCTTCTTCAATCGAGCAAAACTTCGATTGCTTTTTCTTTTTCCTTCCGGAGAACATTGACGAAATCCAAGACGAAGAGGAAGAGGAAGCAGGTTCGCAAGAAGAATCTCGAGGAACCGAATCCAATTTCTCGGATCTGGACCTGAAAAGACTAGACCAGAACGAAAATCTACTCCTCTGTTTTCTACTAACAGAGCCGGTAGTAACAAAAGTAGAAGAAGTAGAAATACCGCCGCCGTAGTAAGTAGGTCCAACCTGCGGAGTACTGTAGAATCGGTGATGAAATCGGCGATGTCGATCATCCAACGGACTCGGAAAGCTCCACGACGAGTCCTCAACCTTCCGCCGCGAGACGTAGGGAGAAACAGAACGCGGAAACACCAGCGGCGGCGGCGGCGGAAGAGGATCGGACTTCCTCGGAAGATCCTCCGCCAAGGCGCAGGAACGAAGACGAGATAACTGCACTTCCTGAGCCTCCGCCCTCGCCTGAGCCGCCATGAGAGAGAGTAGCCGCTCCCGGAGACAGGTGGCGCAGACTCCGACTGCGCTTGTGGTGTCGGAGAGATGCTTCTTGCACCTCATTCCGCGGCGGAGGAGGAGAAGATCAGAACAAGAACCGAATCGAATCAAAACCAAAACAACAGCGAATCCAAACGAATTGAAAATGGAATAAAAAATCAAATTGAGAAACAAATTACGAAGAAGGATGATGAAGATTTTGGATATGGAGAGGCATTTTTGAAAATTGAAAAGAGATCTGAAGAAGAAGAAGAAAGAAAAGGAGAAGGTTTGTCTTCTTCTTTTGTCTCCGAGGGGAATAAAAAGGTAATATCACTCTTATCATATGTTTCTGAGAGAGACATCGACTGAGTAATATTTATATATATATATATATTTCTTTTTATATTTATTTATTTATATTTCTTTTTTTCTTCTTAACTAAGAATTAACTTTTTCTTTTTGTTTTCAAAAATAAAGTTCATTCATATTTTTTTGTTTATTTGTTTGTTTTTGTTTCATTCTTTGATTTCTTCTTTTCTATATTTGAGTTTGGTATTTACACTTTTGCTTTTTTTTTCTTTTTGGGAGTGATAGCTTATTAGCTTCTGCAATTAATATGTGTGTGTTTATATAGATATATGAACAAAATAATAGAGGGAATTTATTGAAATTGTATGATAAATATCTTATTTTTCTTTTTTAATTTTTTGGATTTCTTTTTCTTTGTTAAATTTTAAAATGGGATGGTTGCCACATGACATGGTTTTAATTTGGTTTCTATGGCAAGTTTCAATTTAGTATTTATCTCTATAAAAGAAATAGTTTTTGCTTTTATTGGGCTTTTGTTTCAATTTTGATCCCGTTGTTTTAAAATTTTCAATTAGATTCTTATGGTTTGATTAAATCCGACAAACTAAGCCATATGCCAATGAACTTATGTTTTTATTTGGCTAACTGTATGTGTGTTGGTTGTATTAGGGTTTAAGATCGATTAAAGTGGGAACTGGGTGGGTAAAAGACATTTTCAGAGATGATTAGTAAGGTTTAATGAAGTCATATGGACCAAATTTAGACTTTCAAAAAATCATGGAACCAAATTGAAATGGGACTAATTAAAACTTTTCTTTTTAGTTCAACAACATAGAGGATTAATTAAAAGTTTTAAAACTATAGAGACTAATTTCGTAATTTGTTTTTTAATTTTTATTTTTAGTATTTGAGCATTTATATCTACTTTACTCAAACATACAAAAAGTTATTTCTATTTTGGTTATGACCATAGTTTTATCGTCAATTATTTTAACATATAGATAATGCGTGCTAAGGTAGGGTGGTACATATAGCATTAGCATATATGAACTCGCATAAACTGACTAAGATAGGTATTCAATGTGACAACTATTGATGATTGAAGCAAACATGAGTATAGTTCAATTAGCATAGAGCATGAACCCTCGACCAAGAGGTCAAATGTTCGAATATCTCACCCTACATATTGTCAAAAAAATATGCATTGATGAAATAACAGCAAGAACTAAAATGGTACTTTTTTAAAAGTTTAGGGACTAAAATAGAAAATTTAGACCTCATTTGATAACCATTTTGTTTTTTATTTTTTGTTTTTTTTTTTTGAAAATTAACCTTATAAACACTACTTCCACACATATTGCTTTCTTGCTTTATCACCTACTTTCTAAAAATATTTTTAAAAACCAAGCCAAATTTTAAAATTTGAACCAAAGTTGTTTTTAAAAACTTAATTTTGTGTTTGAAATTTGGCTTAGAATTTAAATGTGTTTTTAAGGAATATGAAAAGCATATAAAAGAAATTGAGAGAAAAAAAATATAATTAAAAAAACATAAAATAAAATAAAATGTTATCAAACAAGACCTTAAAGATTAAAAATAAAATGGACTTGAAAGTTCTAAGATAAAAATGAAATTTAAACTCGGGGTGTAATACGTGGAATTGCAAACGACAACCACGTTTGAAATTGTTTTTAAAGAATTAGGATATGGTTTACAAAATAAACAAATTAATTTATATTCATTGAAGGTCCCATTTTAAAAGAGTGGGGTGTAATTTATGACTATGGTTGTTATTTATTAAATTCATTATATTAATTGAAGGTCTCATTTTAGTTTTTAAATTGGTGACTATACTATACATGACATCATAAACTAAGGGTGAAGGATGGATTTAAAAATACTGGTTGATCAATTGTATCCATTTCTTAATATATCTAATTTATTTTTGGTCAATCTTAAAACCTTCTCTAGCTATTTAAATATGTAGAAAATAGTTTCTTCTCTTCTTTTGAAATTTAGGATAAGATATTGAAGATACATTGAAATAGAAAAAATTCAAATATCAAAGGAATATGAATGGCCATTACATTCATATTGTGTAACGGTGATAATTCTTCCTCTATGTATGAACACATATTGAAAGATCAATTTTTTGTCAATGCAAGTGCTAATTATTTTAATTTATTATGATTTATGATCTTTGAAAATTTAAGTCTAGCAAAACCATCATGCATTTTTTTAATATATTTTTTAACAATTATGTAAAAACAATATATTTAATCTTAGGAAAATATTATTGAAAATGAGATACCTAAGCTTGACGAGCATAAAATATGAGATTCAAATAGTTGAAAAGTTGTTTAACGCTATGTCCAAGTTGGCAATGCCATATATATCTTTCTTTTAAAAAAAAAATCAACAGCATGTGAGAGTAGGGGATTTGAACCTCTAACCTTTTGGTCAAAGATTCGTAACCAGTTAGAATTATGTTTAGGTTGGCACGACATGTAGATCTATATTGATCTATTTGTATTGAAATGAAAAGATTGGAATAGATCATTTGAGAATATATAAAATTATTAGGAATGAGAGTTCTATATTTGAATTACACGAAAATAAGGTTATGTAATCTAATCTTGCAAACCTATATTTAACTTAAGGGGTTTTTTTTTTTTTTTTTAGTCAAGGCAGAGGAGGACTTAGGAATTTGTTTTTAGGAACTATTGTATTAAGTATGGTTTCGCTCATCTTTCTTTAATTTAGTCTTTGCCCTTCGTATTAAGGTAGATGATTTGAACTAAAAAATTAAAAAATAATAATTATAAAACTCTAAATGAGACTCTTTCAATACTAGAGAAGAAAACGATGAGAAGGATTTAGTTGAAAAATAAGAATCAATTAAATTCTCCTCAAACTCATTAAATTTCTTTTTGTTAGATCATGAACAAATGAGGTCACATTTGATAAGGATTTTAACTTTATATTTTCAAAAATTATGCCTACTCACTATTATTACCTTTTTTCCCTCATTTTTCAGAAGAAGCATTTAGTTCTTATTCAACTTTAAAACAAACCCAAATTTTTAAAACTCTTTTTTTAGCTTTTAAAAATTTTGGTTAAAATATATTTAAACATTTTTAAAAACTATATAAAAAAAGTAATAAGTAAATAGATTTAATTTTTAAATGTCGAAAACCAAAACTAAAATCGTTTCTATTGTCGTCCTTGTTTGCTTAAGTAAAAATAAAAACTATTAACTTCCATTTTTTGTATTTTATACTTTGGAAGCGTGCTCCAAGCTATACAAAGGTAAAATACATACAAAATTAAGAATAAATTAATTCGAAACTTTTATATATGTTCATATATCGAATCAACAACTATCTATGAGAACAAATGTATGAAGCTACATATAGTAGATTTAGTATCTGATTCTTAAATGGATTTGAGTTTGTGTTAAATAATTAATAAAAAATCAATGATGAAAACAAATAATTCTTATTCAAAATTTAACAACTATAACATATATACTTTAAATGTTAAAATAATAAAAATTCAAAATCGCCAAAACTAATCCATCAATGTGATTGTTGATTCAATAAAATTCTGATTTTACAATTGGACCAAAACAAATACATAAGAAAATAGATAAATTTAACATCATCTCGTTAAACTAACTTTATTTCTTTTAAAATCTATGAAATAACATAGAAATTTGAGAATAAATCAACCAAGAAAAAAAAAGGTAAAAAGAAAAATTTTTAAATATATGGTTTAATATTTTTATATAATTGTTGTCTTATCTTATATTATTATTGGCCTTTTGTGGAATTTGGAGGTTAAAAAGAATATTTGGAATCTTCGATAAAATATAAAGGAACGTGAGACAGACGACAGCACATAGTGTGGCCCCGCGTCCACCAATTACTTTGGATGCGGTAAATCTACCTTGAACCGGTAAACGGTTAAAAAAATATCCCGGTTATTTCAAGTTTTTTTTGAGAAAAAAAAAATCAATTTTAACTTCTAAACTTGAATTATTTATACATATATATATTTTTTTAAGCCAAAAAAATGGATGACCTAATCTTTTAAAATAGCGATGGATAATCTTTTGCCGACTTCACACCAAGAGCAAGAGTACGATAAAATCCAACTAGAGTGAGAGTTATCTTCAACCTTCTTGACCAAGAGCGAGAGTACGAGAAAAACCCAACGAAAGCAAGAGGATATCTTCAACCTATCTTCAACCTTCTTCTCACAGAGCGAGAGTGACGAAAGCGTATGAGGTGGGTTGAAAATGGATTGTATATTTGATACCTAGATTGGGTTGATGCCAGCGTGTGTGAAAAGGAAGAAGAATGTTGAAAATGGCGTTTGCGAGAAGAATGTAGAAGATGATTTGAAGATGACCTCTTGCTCTCATTGGATTTTTCTCATACTCTCGCTCTTGGTCAATAAGGTTGAAGATGGCTCTGGCTCCATTGGGTTTTATCATTCTTTCGCTCTCGGTGTGACATCAGTAGAAGTTATCCATAGTTATTTTAAAAGACCAAGTCATCCATCGTTTTTCCCACAAAAAAAAGGTTATCCGTACAAAAAAAAAACCCTTTAAACTTGTCAAGTTGTATTAATTTTAACCTCAAACTTTTAATTTTATCAAATTGCATCTTAAACTTCAATAAGTGTTGCAATCTAAACATCAAACTTTAAAAAGTGTCGCAATTTTAACCATCTAGTAATTTCTCTCTCTAAATATCGTTAAAAGAAATTTTCTCTTATACGTTCGAATTATAAAACATATGTACGATATGAAATTGATAAAATTATAAAGAAAAATGACATTAGAGCTATTTTTTTAATTTATGAATTTTGGAAAAGTTATTTAATGGTTAATTTGTGCATTGGTCAAACTTATTTTTATGCAAAACTTTATTTTATTGAAATTAATGAATTTATGAAGATTTTACACTTTTTTTTTGTTAAAATTAGTAGGCGAATTAGCGGAATTTAAAACGAGGGTAAAAATTGTAACACTTATTTAAGTTTAAGGTTCAATTTGATGAAATTGAAAGTTTATGGTCCAAATTGATACAACCTCACAAGTTTGGAGTTAAATTTGATTTTTCCCCTTGTTTTTATCAAGGTATTAAATTTTCGTGCACACATCACATCTCTACGTGTCTATCGGTACGACATAAAGGAGCGAATCAATATTTCCATTATGTTGTAAAAAATCGATAAAATACTGACAAAAATAGCAACAAAATGTAACTAATATGAATATAATATATTGATAATAAGTATTTTTAACTCATTTAAATAGTGTAAAATGTTTATTTCTTAATTTAATTTTTTTTTTGAATTTTTTGTTTTTAAGATTTTTCTGGGAATATCTGTTGGATAATGATATTTTATGGATAATTTCAATGACATTTGCATAAAATTGAGACCTCAACATTTCCATCCAAATCGACATTTTAAAATTTAGTTTTTATAATAATTTTTTGATTTTTTAAAATAAAAGATTAAATTGCAAATTTAGAGCATGTTTGTGAGTGATTTTGAAATGGTTAAAATCACTTTTGTCATTTTCAAAATTATGCTGAAACATGCATTTATTCATTCAAAATCAACTTAATGTTTGATTTTACACTTTTAAAAGTGATACACCATAAAAATTGATTTTGAATAATTAAAAACATGTTTTGGAGTGATTTTGAATACGACAAGAGTGATTTTAATAATTTCAAAATTACTCACAAACATGCCCTTAGTCTTCATGAAAGTTTCAATTTCATCCTTATATTTTAGATTTTAGTTTGAATTTCATCTTTATAGTTCTAAAGGCTTCAATATAGTATTTTAACCACTTAAAAATTCACTTGTTTTCTCATGTAATTTAGTCTTTACTCAAATCTAAACCATAACAAATTTAAACTATAACACAATTAATTAACACAATCAACTACATAAAAAATACAATTTCATTATTATGATATGGTATAAATGATGCAAATTGAAATTTTAAAACTACAAAGACAAAACTAAAAATCTTTAAAACAATTTTCCATTAAAAAAAATTAAAACAATTAGGACTAGAATGGAAATTATCTATTATAAGGATGAAATCTATGATTTAACAAAAATAAAAATATGTGAATTGGGATTTTTTACTTTGTTTTCCTTTTCTAATGTTTCTGTTTGGCGTAGTTTCATAAACGTTAAAATTAAAAGTTCAGTCTCTATAATTTTAAAAAATTAAAATTTAATCCCTATGATTTTAAAATTTGATGAAATTCTAACTTTGAAAGGATTACGCCTGTGGGAAAGATTGGGATTGACAAATGTACATGTTTTTTCTGATTTTTTTTTAATACAATCGGAGTTAGAGAGACTCGAACCACAGACCTCGTGGTGATTAACACATTCAATATGTCAGTTGAGCTATGCTCTCTTTGGCTACATATTTTTTCTGACTCATTAGTAGTAATTGCCATACTAAAAGGTGATTGGAAAACTTTGGTTGAAGTTCAAACCACTTTACATGACATATCATTTGTCAAAAAAGGATTTCAACAAGTAAAGTTTTCTCATATTTGTTGCGAATTCAATGAGGTGCCTGATAAATTAGCTAGATCTAGTTTATTAGGTTGTCCTGCTTTATGGACATCACAGTTTTCGGATTGGTTGTTACATTTTGTTTCGAGTGAAAATTTTTGATTTGCAGCCTGTGAAAAAAAATTGGTTAAGTTATTACGTGCTTTTTTTTTTACACAAGAAAGTTATTATTTGCTAAGTTATAACTACAAGAAACGTGTAATTTTTTTTTTTTTGGTAAACTTCATAGGTAACTAGTATGTCTGTTCATTAAATTGAAATATAGAGTATTTTCAATATAATTAATAAAGTGTAATTTGACATTACATCATTATTTTGTCAATCAATTTTGACGCTTTGTGACAATAAGTATTTGATTGAAAGCAATCAAATACACAAAGGATAAAATTGAATTTCTTTTAATAGAATTAGAAACCATTTTTTTTAAAAAAAGATTCCAACATTAATGATGAATTGAAGTATTTAACATAACAAAATAACAAATTTGTGAATGTTGAGAATCCCACATAAAAAAGATGAAGAGAGACTTCAGAGTTTAAATGAGTGGCAATTGACAATGATACCATATTAGAGAAACATGAGATTTCATCTCAAAACCAGTTGACAATGAATGGAGTTGCCTATGTATCTTATAAATTGTGAGGTATTTCTTCATGTTTCTGATGTGAAATCTTCAACATGCCCCCTCAAAATTTTTGTCACTTTGGGTTCACCATTTTTGAGTTGGATTCCAATTTTTATCTTTAGACTGAATACCCATTTAGACTTAATAGGCTCTGATACTATATTAGATAAACAATGAATAGTATTTTTCGAATTTCAATAGGTATGGTAACATAAAATTTGCAAATATTACAATAAAAAATCTCAAAGAGAATTTTTATAACAAAAATAGATTTTTTTTCCAAGACGATTTCCTCTTTCCAAACAATCTTAGGTCTAACAAAATTATCCCTTGTTAGAAAGATTTTATTTTAATACAAAATGTGAGAATTTGAACCTCTAACCTCAAGGAAAATAGTAAATGTCTTTACCGGTGAACTCTGCTCGTGTTGAAAGAATTTTGAGTTTATGTATTTTATGTCAATTCATCCACACCTCTACTTTATGCTCGGGATCCCTTTAAAAATCATTTCAAAACATAATATGAATTATAATGTTCAATCAGTTGAAATAGTTTCACAACACATTGTTTACTAAACAAAATATGTTTTAACTAACACACTATCTAAATGCGGAAGTCATGACCTTCAAAGTCACCCATGACCCTCTCAGCAAACTGCCTTGTCAATCGCCTATGATATGTCTTTGTATTTGCTTGAAAAGAAAAACATTTTTGAAAATGGTGAGTATTTTACAATACTCAGTAAGTGACCTCACTACCGGGTCAGGATATGCATACACACACATAATGAGTTTTCAAAAACATTTTCTTTCTTTCCTTTGGTGGGACCTAAATTCCTTTCATAGCAGAAACGTTTCTCTTTTAACTTTTCTCTTCGGCTTAATGTGGACAATTAACCCAACCTCACCTTTCCTTTTCATTTAACCTTTTCAGGTTCCTTTTCATATAGCCTCGTAAGGCTCCTTTTCATATAGATGTACATCAATAATGTTAGGGGGTAATTGCCACAGCCTTCGAAATCATTTTTATCATGAAAACATAATGTATGCATGAGGTCCCAAAGCATTTTCAATTTTTCATTTCATGATGCAACATAAAACAAAGTTCTCATGTCATTCATCATATCATAAATCATATAACATGCATCACACTCATAAGAACATACATGTGAGAATTATTTTTCATACATAGCATTTCAAAATTCATCAACAATCATAACTAAAACATTCATGAAAATCCTTTTATTTCAAAAGTAAATTCTTTTTTTTTTTTTTTCAATTCAGTTTCCGACTTGCATTTAAGCATACCGGCATAAAGTCCCTTACCTTGGCTAAGCTCAAGAGTCCAATTCACCCAATTGCTCACCAAAATCCCTTCACCTTGAACCTCAATTAAACAATTTGGAGCCTAAATCAAACCATCCCTAAGGTTAGAAACAATTCCTAAAATCCATAATTAAATCCCAAAGTTCATCCACCAACTAAAGTTCCAAAATTTAGAATTAATTTCTTAACATTTAACTTAATCTCAAATGGATGGGTAAAAATTGAATTTAAGTCACAAGATCCATGGTTCCATCTTATTTTCAATTTTAATCTACCATACAACCTAAAACTTAAGGACCTTTGTGACTTACCGAAAAATTTCACTCTTAGCAGTCCCAAATACTCACTGGACAGCAGCTCAAGGGCGTCGCGCTAGTGATTTTGGTGTCGGAACGGAGTGGGTAACCTTGGAACACATCAAGATCTATGAGTCAGTCTTACCCATGACCAAAAACATCCAAGAAATCGCATAAAACTACTGCTTACCCACGTATGCAGGTTCGACGAACTGGAAGAGATGGCTGAACATATCGGGTTCGCGGATCAGCAGGGGCGGCGGCGCAATCGGGAAGCAGCGGATTTGGGCGAAGGTGTACGGCGGCGCGATGGGCGTTCGTGGGTGCTGGCGTCGGTGCGCGGTCCTGTGCGGCGGTTCCTGGCGGCGAGCGGCGGTCTGATGCGTGGTTCACGGTGAGACTACGGCGTGCAGTCGGTGTGGCGGTGAGGTCTGCAGCGGTTCGACGAATCTGGCGTTCAGTGAACGGTCTGGGCAGCGTTCGGCGTAGCACGGCGGCGCTCGGTGGCTTGAGGCGGCCGGATCTGTAGCGGCGGCGGTGACGTGGTGTGAGGAAGAGCTGCTGCAAAAATTCTTCCTTGCTTCAATGGGTGTTTGTCGAAAATCAAAGAGGAAGGAGAAGAGATTTGGAGAAGATGGTGGCTTGGAGGCTTGGCTTCAAAGCTTGAGTCTGACCTAGGGCTGCGTGCCTTTTAAAATAATAGAGAGAGGAATTGGTGGGCTTGGCTTCTCTTGGGCTTGGCTTGGCTAAAAGTCATTTAAATCACAAAAATACCCCCAAATCAATTAATTCCTTTATTTTCCCTCTTTCTTCCCAATTTACCCTCAAATTACCTCAATCTTAAACATACAATCTCTAAAATTAATTTCCAACACAACTTTAAGCATAAAATCGACCTTGCTAAAATTTTAAATTTCAAAAGTAAAGCCTTAATTACTACCTGAAAATGCCGATCGTTACACAATATCGCACAAAATTCCTCGATTTGCATATTTTCCTTTAATTTCCAGATTTCTCAAAATTGCAATTGCATTTCTATTGCATTCTTCAAATTCCTGCACAAAAACATCAAGTGTGTTTTTCATTTTCTTTTGCTTTTTTTTCTCTATTTACTTAATTTAAAAGGCTTTCAACAATAATTCAATTTAAACCAATTATTTGATAGTCTTTTTATCTAATAACACACATAAAATAATAATAATAACTAAATATAAAGATCAAATAATTCTCATAAATGAGAATTATCACTTTCTCTCTCCCCTCTGTCTCTTTCGTGATGCCTTTTACAGTCCGAATGTCTCTATATGTGTCAACCAACTGCCAGAGAACTTTTTCCAGTCAAACTTTCTTTGTCCTTTTCTCCCTATTCTCTGACACGTTTTCCGGCTTCCGCTCTATCGTCGATTGAAGGTTTCGAAAACTTGAAAGCTTTTTCGGCGAGCTTGACATCTCTCCACTTGGTTCTGTTTCTTCACCCTCTTGTTCCTCACTGTTGTCTATACTATGATCATCCTCCCAATTGTACAGGATCTCGATGCTACGTCCCTCTCTTTTTTCTCTTTTATTTTTGTTTTCCCCAATATTAATTCTCTTAGCCATGGTCTGAACAGGGGATCATCATCCTCATCAATTTCCGTTTCATCATCTTCGCAATCTTTCAATGAGTGACCAATTTTCCCACAACAGTAGCATAAATCAAGGAGTTTTTCGTAAGAGATTGGAATCCAAACCTCTTCTCCCATTGACTCCACCCTGAATCTTGTTGCTCTCCATAAAGGTTTTTGTATGTCAATTCTAACTCTGACTCTCAGAGACTTTCCTTCGCTGCTACGCTCATCTTGGAGATCCACCTTCTCAAACTTTCCCAACCAAAAAGAAACATACCTGAAGTCTAGATCATCAATTTTGCTTGTGCCTCTTGGTTCTTCGAACACCAGCAAGGATTTATCAAAATTCAAGGCTCGTCGTTCCACACTCTGTTCTTGTCCTTCTTTGTTTTGAATTTGCAGAGGTATAAGTTCTTCCAGATTTTGTCTATTTTTATTTTCTCTTCCATATTCCAAATCTTGGGCATTACTGCTTTGAAATGTTCGTCTATAACTGATTTGTTTGATAGCACTTTACACACAATCATGTTTTCTAAGCTTTTCTCATACTCATCAATGTCATCATCATCCACTTCAACCACTGTTCCCTTTTTCCTTCTAACAGATTGAGGCTTTCCATCCTCTTGAAGAGACTTGTTTCATCCATGGTAACCACCACACAAAGCCAAACTTTCTCTTCAACAGATCACACTCCGGATCCCAAACAACAAACCTTTGAGAGGACGAAAACTCTCTTCGGGGAGAAAATGCTATAGCCCTTGAACTTATAACCCAATTTAACCAAATTAAATTTAATTATTTGATTAAATGATCATAATGAGAACATGTGGATTTATAATTTAAAATCCGTCAACTTTTTCCTTCAAATTAAATTCAAAACACTTATCAATTTATAAGTGATCCAAAATTTAATTATTTGTAACTTTGCCATTAATTTAGAATAATGATGTGGTGACTTGTGATTTGACCGAAATTTAAGATATATGTGTTCTTTTTTCTTTCTTTCTTTGTCATGATTGAAATTGCATTTTTTACTTCCTATTTTTGGGATATTAGACTCTTATCTACTATAATTATAGGTTAGTTATTTTATTAATTACCAATTTGGGAATGGACTTTTTTCCCCAAAAAAAATAAAACATCCAAGTAGCTTGTGGTGATGGAGTTGACCTTTTGGCTTCTAAAGTTTTTGATTGGCTATTATTCTATTACATAATTTTTCAAATTTTTTTAGGGGTAGGGGGCTAGGATTTGATTGACTTGAATAGGCAACAACTCCAATCAAAATCTTAGTTTTCTCTTTTGGAGGATGTTTAATTATCACTTTTCTTTAAAAAAAAATGACATGGGATGTCTATTCTGATAGGATATCAAATTTTATAGTTTATCAAAATATCGATAGAAATATCGACAAAACGATGATGTGAAAAGAATGTTATGTAAATTTTTTTAAAAGAATTATACATGTGATTTAAATTAATAAACAAAGATTACTAGATTATTCCATGGTTATATGTCAAGGATTTTGATTGACATGAAAAGGCAACAACTCTTATCGAAGTTTAGTACTCTCTTAAAAATACCATATTGTTTATTTAATTATGAAATGATTGTTAAAATTTCTTTCGTAATTATTGAATTATAACTACTGCTAATATGAATAAAATTCATTGGATAAGACACAAATTACCATTCCAAAGGTTGATAGTTCGATCTCCACCTTACAAATATTGAACTCAAAAAAATTATTGGATTATAATTAGCTATATGAAAAGCAGTTTAAATATCAATATGAATAAAAATGTTGCATTCTCATACTTACAAAAATATTGTTTAAAAAAATGTCCATGTCAAGAAAAAAAAATTGTATAACAAACAACAAAACAATTTAGTTAATAAAACTTAACACTAATCAAGAAACAAATTACTACCATTTCTATTATTTTCTATTCATATTGTCAATATTTTGTTGCTACTCCTAATATTATTGACTTTTCACTCCATATCGGTGTTGAACTCTAAAACTTATGAAATATTTGATGGAAATATCAAAATGTAAGGAAAGAAATTTCATTCCATAATAATTATTCTATGAATACAAATATAATATTTGTGGGCATAATTTTTCAAATTTAACACTTTGTTTTAACATGGGTTAGAAATTCATTTGTCGTATGTTAATTTGCTAGATTCTTTTTCCTCCTTGCTAGAACTTACTAAAAAGTTGTTTAGTCAATTTCTATATGTAAAATTTGAGTGAAGAATCACATCAACTAAAAAAGAGGGAAAACATATTATATTAGACATGAAAGAAATGGAATATTGTCTTTATCATTTGATCCAAACAAGTTGCAAAATTTTCAAGGCTTGTGAAACGATGGGAGAGAGGTTCTTTTTCGTTTTTTTAGTTCAACAATTGTAAGGTGGGAGATCGAACTACTAGCCTTTGAGATGGTAGTCAATGTCTTATTCAATGAGATACGCTCGGATTAGCAAGATGAAAGAGAGGTGTTAACTCTAAATTGGCTAAATTTTCTATTTTCTTAAAAATTGACATGATACGAAAAATTTGACTTAGTTATTTTAAAAAGTTAAAGTTCGATTGAAAAAAGTTAGGATTAAATTCTATTTTAGTCTATGAATTTTGAAACTAATTTTATATGGGCTCTGAATTAATTTTTTTTTAATTACTATTGTGGTTCTTGTCATTTATTTTGTCTCAAAATTTGTCCACCAAATACACATCTAAGTTAGCCTATACGAATCCATTCAACTTATGTTCTGTAACTTTTGATATCATTGAAATCATCTCTCTAACAACACCACTACTTTCTTCTCGGCTGTAAACTCAAGAAGAAAGACATAAATTCAAATTTAAACAAAAAAAAATCCTAATATTCCTAAATCGATTTTCCTTCAAACGACCCCCGCAACTCAAACAAAATATGACCAAAACACATACACCAATAGGAACGAAATTTAACTTCAATAGATGTTCACATCAACACATTTTTATATATATTTATAATAAGCAACATCACCCAACATCACCCATCTGTTAAATGAATGATAGTAGAAAAACAAGAAGAACTAAAATGATTATCTTTTCAAATATCAAGTATTAAAATGAAATGAACTTGAAAGTTTAAGGATATGTAATATAATGCCTTAGCTCCCATAAAGTTTTCAAACATTAATAACTTGAGGGATAAAATGTATAATTTTTAAAAGTGAAAGGGTCATTGTTCATATTTTAAAATGTTATGTGATGAAGTAATATTTGCACGAGAAACTAAGGTAAGAGTAAGATGGTAACTATTTGCAATTTAGAATAATATAACAAATTATTGGTGCCAGTTGTTTCTTTACTTTTTCAAGAGTGATGTTTACAAGCAAAGTTTTTTTTAAATTTTTTTTTAATGTTTTTTAAATAATAATTATGACAAGTATGAAGTCACTTTATAATTATTTCAGTGTACTCATGTTTTAAAACATTGGGCAGCCTTTTGAAAATTTTGTTAGGTTGGTGGGTTTTTTTAAAAGGTTTTTCAAAAAATTTCAAATTTATGATTCAATATGCAAATTCAACTATTTTCTTCAATTATTTAAAATCTATAATAATCCACATTTCATTATTTTATCTAATTAAATTATCATAGTTATTAATAAAAACTTCTTTTTTAAAAAAGATGAGTGCACGAAAGTTTTTCTTTTAGTATTTAAAATATATTTTCTAGATTTTAATCTATTTTCAAACAAAAAACATGGGGTCTATTTAGAAGTCATATTTAAAAATAGATTTCCATTTTTTAAAAATGAAAACTTGTTTGATCAGATAATTCTAAAAAGAATTGACGGTATATTGTTATATTTACATGTGTTTTCTTTTGATATTTTGTTTAATTTACCATTCATGTGTGTGATCCTAAGATATCCTTCCAAATGGTTGCTATAATTAAAAAACTACAGAAAACAATTTTAATAAATTAATCTATAAAAATAGTTTTAAAAAAACACTTTGGGTCATTTTGAACTTTTATAGAAATAATCATTTAGTCCATGAATTTTAGTTTGTAACGATTGAGACCTTGTACTTTCAATTTATAACAATTTAGTCCATGAACTTCCTTAAAATTTGTAGTAATTTAGCCCCTACCGTGAACAATATTGTTAAGATTTAATTGAATTTCTTACATATGTAGATCAATAAAATAATTGATTAGAGACCAAATATGTTCACAAACTACTAAGACTAAATTGTCATAATAAAAGTTACATTATGTTCACTTAATTTTGAGGTTAAAATGCCATTTTGGTCCCTGTACTTTGGGCTCTATTCTATTTTGGTCACTGTACTTTTAAATGTCCAATTAGTCCCTATACTTTCAATAAAGCTTAAAATTGGTCCCTATGACAAGTTTGAAGTTTTTTTTTTTTTTTTTTTTTTTATCAAAATTGGTTAAATAATAATAATAATTTTAATACAAGAAAAGACACTATGTGAACATATCTTCAAAATTTATAGAGGAAAGACTAATAGAGACTAACTTTTTTTAAGAAAAATTAACCATAAACTAATAGTAGGGACCAATTTTAAGCTTTATTAAAAGTATAAGGACTAAATTTGGACATTTAAAAGTACAGAGACCAAAATGGAATAAAGCTCAAAGTACAGGGACAAAAATGGTATTTTAACCTAATTTTGATGAAAATTTTCACATTATATATAGATTAAATTGTTACATATTTTAAAGTAGAATAACTAAATTGTTATATATACTAAAGTTGATGGACTAAATTGTTACAAATTTGAAGTATAGGGGCTAAATTTTTACCAACTAAAAAATTGAGGAACTAAATTTTTACTTTTATAAACATTCAGGTACTAAAAAGTGTTTTTTAACAAAGTTAAAAATAAAAATGAAGTTAATTTTTTAAATGGAAAAAAAAAAAAAAAAACCCAAGTAGCTAGTCCCATATTCCTTAAAACATTTTTATAAGTAAATTACAAATTACAAAATAAAGAAAAGTCAGCAAGCATAACTTTTTTTTTTAAAACTTAGAACAAAAACTAATAGAGGTTGTTTGGCGCGCTGGTTTGGAATTAGAAATCCTAAGAATCCTTGACTGGAATCAAAATCTAGTGGTTCCCGATTACTGTGTTTGTGGTGCAAGGTTAAGTTGGACTGAGTTTGTTTAGGCTATTTTTTTTAAAACAATTTTTTAGTTGTTTTTATTTTCAGATCATTTTTTTTTACTTGATAATTGTTTGTTGAATTTCATAATATTTTAACCAATTATGTGGATAAATTGTTTTAAGAATAGTTAAATATGAATGTGTAGTTTGTACAAGTATAATGATATCTCATTCACTTCATTCATTATGATGTAAAATTAAATAACATTAGTAAGGACATATATTTTAAATAATTAATACTCTATTTCACAAAGTATTCAAAAAACTATTTTAAGAACTCTATTTTAGAAATTAAAAAATTGGAAGTCAATTTAATAAATTAGGGAATCTAAAACTCTATTTCACAAAGTATTCTGAAACCTATTTTTGAAACTCTATTTTGAAAATTAAAAAAATGGAAGTATATCTAAGAAATTAGGGAATTTAAAACTCTATTTTACAAAATATTCATTAACCTATTTTTGGAACTCTATTTGAAAAATTAAAATATTGGAGGTTTATTTAAGAAATTATAGAATTTAAACAAAATTTTGCACCGTATTTTGAAATCTATTTCAAGGATAAATGAGTTATAAAATATGAATTCTATTTTAGAAATTAAAATATTTGAAACTCTATTTTGCACAGTATTTTGAAACCTATTTCAAATATAATGGGTTAAAAAATTTGTTTAGTAGCCATTTTTAGTTTTATTTTAATCTTTTAAAAATTTGACTAGGCGGTTAGGTTGCTGGGGTGATCGTTGTAGTGGTCGAGTTGATGGGGTGGTTGGGTTACCGAGGTGGTCGTCGGTAGTGGTTGCACGGTGGTCGATCACCAGAGTGGTCGTTAGGTGGTTGTTGGCAATAAGTGTCGGGTGGTCAGGTCATTAGAGTGGCCATCAAGGTGGTTAGGTTGTCGGAATGGTCGCTGGGTGGTTGTGGCAGTGGTTGTCGGGTGGTCGGGTCATTGAGTCGTTGCTGGAGTGGTCATTAGGGTGGTCGGGTCGCTAGTGTGGTTACTAGAGTAATCACCAGGTGGTTGTCAACAGTGGTTTTAGGTGGTTGGGTTGTCAGGTCGTCGGGGTGAACGTCGAAGTAGTCATCGGGGAGGTCGGGTCATCGGAGTAATCACTAGGTGGTTGCTAGGTGGTCGGGTTTTCGGGTTGGTCGTCAACTATGGTTGTCTGGTAGTCGGGTCGTCGAAGCGGTTGTCAGATGGTAATTAACGGTAGTTCGGGCAAGTCGGGTCGTCGAGTGTTTGGATCATCGAGGTGTCGAGTTGTTGGGGTGGTTGAGTCGCAGGGATGGTTATCAAACTGGTCTAGAGAGTTCTCATCGTAGTGGTCGCCGGAGGTAATTGTCAACAATAGTCGGGTCGCCGGTGTGGTCATCGGAGTTGTCATTGTCGGTGGTCGCCAAAGTTGTTGTAAAGACTCGACTTCTTAAACTAGATTCCAGAGGGTTGCTACCACATGCATGCGAAACAAGTACTTTTGGAAACAAAGAGAAGCTTAAACGAGTCAAGAGATAGCTATTCCTCAAACTATGCACTGATTGAATTTAGAAAACTTTAAATTTGGGATCCCCGTAACAAAGTTTAGTTACCCGTAACAAAGTTTAGTTACCAAACTCCATAAATAGGAAAAAAAATAACATAAAACCAGCAAATAAATTTTAAAAAAAAAAACAAAGAGTTTAAAGAAAGGAACATGAAACAGAATTCTAGGAATTTCTATGATCTTAGGAAGCTTGATCTAACTCTGTCTCCATAGCCTCGCCAAGCTAAACGCCCTCACCACACGCCTCGTAAGTCATGTACCATCTGAAAAGAACAAGAGGGTAGCAAAGGGTGAGTATAAAAAAAAATATACTCAGTAAGTAGCCTCACTTGAGGACCAATGCTGCACAAATTTAATATCGTTCCTGAACTTGAAACATGTAGGGCCCTTTATAAAGTATAAATTCATGTTCTACTACTTCAGCAGCTATAACTAAACTAGGGCATGCCATCGAGTTGACTTACACCACAAATGTTCTAATTTGTGAAGGCTTTAACTGGAAACATCCAAACTTTCTGTTCTAGTGAACAAGAAATAACAAGTTCGTTCCCTAGAGCGAAGTTCGTCATGTTTGGACCAAAATGGACAAACCTTGTCTCCATTCGAAGTTTGACGAGTTTTAATGCTGAAGTTCGTCCCCTAGAGCGTTGTTCGTCATCTTCGGACAAAAATGGACCAAACTTGTCTCCATTCGAGGCTTGGAGAGTTAGAAACAACAAGTTCGTTCCCTAGAGTGAAGTTCGTCATGTTTAGACCAAAATGGACAAACCTTGTCTCCATTCGAAGTTTGACGAGTTTTAATGCTGAAGTTCGTCCCCTAGAGCGTTGTTCGTCATCTTCGGACAAAAATGGACCAAACTTGTCTCCATTCGTGGCTTCGCGAGTTAGAAACAACAAGTTCGTTCCCTAGACCCAAGTTCGTCATGTTTTGGACCAAAATGGACAAACCTTGTCTCCATTCAAAGTTTGGCAAGTTTTAATTCTAAAGTTCATCCCCTAGAGCGTTGTTCGTCATCTTCGGACACAAATGGACCAAACTTCCCTCCATTCGAGGCTTGGCGAGTGAGAAACAACAAGTTCGTTCCCTAGAGCGAAGTTCATCATGTTTAGACCAAAATGGACAAACCTTATCTCCATTCGAAGTTTGGCGAGTTTTAATGTTGAAGTTTGTCCCCTAGAGAGTTGTTCGTCATCTTCAGACTAAAATGGACCAAACTTGTCTCCATTCGAGGCTTGGAGAGTTAGAAACAACAAGTTCGTTCCCTAGACCCAAGTTCGTCATGTTTGGACCAAAATGGACAAACCTTGTCTCCATTCAAAGTTTGGCGAGTTTTAATGCTGATGTTCGTCCCCTAGAGCGTTGTTCGTCATCTTCGGACAGAAATGGACCAAACGTTCCTAAGCTACACCAACTACGATATTGTGAGTGACAGTTCTATAAGGAAGAGCACCACTAAAGGGTAGTTGGTTGTCCTCTAGTAGGTCTGAACCTTCCACAACAAAATACCCATCGAATCAATACTTTTAACCATGAGGGAGTGACCCCTAAGCTGTAAACATGAGGGATCGGCCCCCAAGCGGAAAGATGAAACATAAATGGAACTTACCTGAATACGGGCTTAAAAGCATGCTTGAAATCACATATGACATGGGGAAGATACTTATCCCTAGGATACATAAATCTTGAGTATTAACATACTTTCAACTAGGTCCTCTAAACATGAAAATATAGCATTCACTAATAGTCCATCCTCATACCCTTTTTTTTTTTTTTTTGAATTTGCTAATCCTAACAGTCATCTCATCAGACATCGCAAGAGTTCCATACATAAACAACAATGCAATTGCTTAATGCATGATTTACATAGCCAATCAACCAATAACTCAAACATTTTAGGCTTTGCAGCTAAACAACACTTTTAGGCATCCTTGACCTCCATGTTTGTTTCATTCTAACACAACTATCCAGTCATCTACAGACATGAGAAACTCAAGTCATAAACAACCAGACACTTCCAAACTCATACCCCGTACTCAAAATTTAGAGGAATTGTGTCCAAATTGGCTACTTACCTAGTTATAGAGTCCAAGAGCTAGGACTATCCACTTCCACCAAGGATGCTCTTTGTTCAACCTCGATTCCTAATCAGAACAGAAACAAACTTTACCAAATAGCTGATGATTTAATTTGATTTCGCCGAACCGGCCTCCACATACAATGAGTATTCAAAAATAGAGCCTAAAAATCAATGGGTCAACCTCCAAAATAACAAAACATAGCCCAAAACTAAGACTACAATATGAAAACCATAAGAAAGCAATACGAAACCCTTACCCACGCAAAAATAGAGGCAACCCACGGCTGTACAGTACCGAAACTCGCCAGAAATAGCCCAAAACGCAGAGCAACTCGCCGAAGAAAAAAAAACCCACTATTTCTGACCACTTGTGCTCAAGAAGGAACACTCAAACCGAAGCAAAAGCACGCCAAAATCCAAACAACGAAAAAAAAACCCTTTTCGGCTCCTGCTATATGAAACCGAGAGAGAGAGAGAGAGAGAGAGAGAGAGAGAGAGAGAGAGAGAGAGAAATTGTCGGAGATGGGGGCTGCAGCCAGAACCGCTCGCTGCAGGACTGGTGCTTGTCGCTAAAAGGGAAACAACGTGAGGAGAAAATGAGAGGTTGAAAGAGGTGATGGTGAAGGTGGGATATTTTTGAAAAGAGGAAGAATGGTAGCAATGGTGGTTTTGTTGTGAAAGGGAGAAGAGAAAAGAGGAAGGAGATAACACCTAGGGCTACGTGCAACTTGACTCAACACTTGGCTTGGCTTCCCTTATATAGAGAAGAGAAATCTAAGGCTAGCTCCTTTTTGGCTTGGGCTTAGCTAAAACTCAAGTAAATAACCAATATACCCCAAACCCATTTAATTCCTTTCCCCCTTCAATTCTCCAATTTACAATTATGCAAGTTCCCAAATTTCAATTTCAATACACAAATTTAAACATGAAATTGGCCCCACAATTAATGTAAATTTCAAAATTAAAACTTTAATTAATTCCTGAACATGCCGGTCGTTACAATTGTCATCAGAGTTGTTGTTGAAGTGGTCGCAAGAAATGGAAAATGGCAAATGGAAGAGGAAAACATGACACAAACCCCATAGAGTTGTGTTTCAAAACCAAAAGTTTTGAACACCTTGTACCAACCATGGTTTTGGGTTTGGAATCCAAAACCATTCCAACCCAAAACCATGGGCCAAACGCCCCATAATGTTGTCAATCTCGTGTAATATTGTTTAAGATAGAAATGTGCATAAAGAAATAAGAAAATGAAAATTCCAAAAGAAGAAAAACCTTTGGGATTGTTGTATTTTTTTTCTTGAAGGGAATAATCTTGTTAAACCCAAACGGAAGCGTAGGAATCGGTTTGAGTTTATTTAGAATTAAATAATAATATTATGGTTAAGCATAACATACCTTGAAAATATGGAGATTCTTCTGACGGATCTTTATTTCTTCCACAAAGTCTTTCTTGCTATGACTCGAACACAGGACCAAGGCTTGTGGGAGCCTCTTGAAAGAAAATCCACAAGGGATTGAAAAGGAAGAGGTCTAGAGAGAATTCTCTAATTCTCTCTATTGAGGAGATGTGTGTTGTGAAGAATGCACAATGGCTCACCCTTAGGATTCTATTTATAGTGGTCTAGGGAAAATAATTAAATAATATATTTTAAAATCTAATATATTAAAATATATTTATCTAACTAATTTGAATCTTATTCAAACTGTTTAAAATTCTCCTACAACATCTATTTCTTAATTTGAATCCAATTCAAATTTAATAAATATCTTTTATTTAATGTATCTAATATACATTAATTATTTTAATATTTAATGTATCAAATACAATAAATATATTTTCCTCTTTTATATTTAATATATCTAATATATTAAATATTAAATTGAACACTTCAAATTAAATATTAAATTTGAACATTTCAAATTATAATATTTAATGTATCAAATACAATAAATATATTTTCCTCTTTTATATTTAATATATCTAATATATTAAATATTAATTTGAACACTTCAAATTAAATATTAAATTTGAACATTTCAAAATTTTCTTTCAACTAAATTGATCTTTTAGTGTTACTATGAGCTAGCAAGGGAACCTTATGGACCTACAGATTATAAGCTCCAATGATACAAAATTAATTAATCAAATTCTTTAATTAATTAATTTTCATTCATTAACTATAGGTCACTCCACTATAGACTTAGAGTTGCACTCTTATGCACTGTAGGACAAGTTGTGTCCATAGATATAATCATTACATGTAAGTCGATCTTTCACGAGTTGTTCGTAATTACAGTTGGGTCAAAAGTCTGTTTTACCCCAATAATTACATATTGCACCTTAAGTACCACTGATTCTCTAATGAACAATCTATTTATAATCTAATTATAAACTAAGTCCCTCTCGGGCCAATGAGAGGGTGGGGCCCTATTGTTCAAGTCCTGAAATCAGCACTTAAGGAAACTACTCATCTACTTACCCTATATGGGAAGGAGTGAATTCCATCTTGTGAGATTATGTTTCCAGCTTCCTATTTGGTCAAATCCCCAAAATGTTAGGCATATTGAATCGGCTACAAAAACCACTCTCACCCATGCAAATTAAAGGACGAGCCCTTATAGGCAGGAGTTCATAACTCACTCAGGATTAAGATCGAGTCACATATGATCATCCTGATGAAATATTAATCTTCTCAATTAACAGATTTATAAAGAGAGATCAAATATTTCGTGGTCCAGTCTTATACAAATTCATTGTATAAGATACCCCCACTCACATGTCTCCACATGAACGATTTGGATCAAATAATATGTAACTATTACAAAGTGGGTCGTATCAATAGTGTTACCAGGATAAGGCACCAAACCTTATTCATATACTATGACCCTTTAGGTTATTTCTTGAACATGATCCTCCCGTATGTCAACCACATACTGTTCAAGATTACACTAATAACCTTGGATTTTTCATATAATGGATAATATTATATTGCAAATAAAATAATCAAAATTATTATTAATTATTAAATAAATTATTAATTACGAGGCTTTAGGACATAAATCCCAACAGTCATCAGAGTTGTTGTTGAAGTGGTCGCCAGAAATGGAAAATGGCAAATGGAAGAGGAAAACATGACACAAACCCCATAGAGTTGTGTTTCAAAACAAAAAGTTTTGGACACCTTGTACCAACCATGGTTTTGGGTTTGGAATCCAAAACCATTCCAACCCAAAACCATGGGCCAAACGCCCCCTAATGTTGTCAATCTCGTGTAATATTGTTTAAGATAGAAATGTGCATAAAGAAATAAGAAAATGAAAATTCTAAGAGAATAAAAACCTTTGGGATTGCTGTATTTTTTTTCTTGAAACAAATAAAGGAGAAATAAACGACAAATTTAAACATGAATATTAAAATGGCTATTTGACTCTGACTTAACATCCGTACAAGTAATGCCACTGTTGTTATTCCACTTGTAAAATGGATTAGGTCAAAATCAAATATGAACTTGAAAATAAAGTAATAAAACCACTTATTCAAAATTTATTTTAGTTTTTAAAATTTTAAATATTTTATTTTTAATTTTTAAACTTTGGATGATAAGTAATTTTAATGGCTGTCAATAATATTTTTTATAAATCATTAAAAAAAAAAAAGTTGAAGCAATTTTGGGTAATTGCCTTATTAGTAGATGTCTGGATAAGAAACTGTTGAAGCTTGTATAGTGAGATATAAATATCAAAGGTTGACACAGTTGAGTTGAGGATTCTTATTGCATGGTTAAAAAAATTAACGATAATTACTAAAATATTTCTTTAATGTAAAAATTTTATAGACTAAAATAAAATATTTAATTATTAGAAGCTTAAAATGAAATGAATAAGGCAAATTAAATTAGTATTTTTGGTTCAAAGTTTTTTTTTTTTGACTTTGACTTTGAGTTCTTAATGATTTTAAATTAGTCAACACTCTTCCTTTTAATCAATTCTTTATAAAAACCAATAATTACATGGTTGAATTTGATCCTTTTTATAGATTTAAGATTTGATGACTAGTACCAAGATTTAGTTTTAGATATAGGCCGACTTAATTTTAATAGCACGTATATATTAAGAATGAAAATGACTCCTTATTATAAAATAAAATAAAATAAAATAAAATAAAGACTTCTTCTCGACAATATTATCATAAAATTTTCCTCAAACAAATTATATAATTTTATATGAAAAAAATTAAAAAATGAAAAATAAAAGTGTATGTATTGTCAATTTTCAAAGAGTTGACAACCACCCTCCTTACAAACTGTCAGGTCGTAAATTCCATCACCTAAATATAATAAATGGTCCTTTTATTTTTATTAATATTTTGCACTATATACTTTCAATATTCTTTTTTTCCACTCCCTTTTTTAATTAATAATATTACTCTATGTTTCTCTGATGTGTTTGTACCCTCTTTAATTTTTACTTGAGACTATTTACAGCACCATTATGATATTTATGTCACCATGTCCGATATTTATTCTTCATAAAATGGAATATAAATAACTTCAGATAAAGTAAAAGTTATTTATTTATTTATTTTCAGAATAGTAAAAGTTTTATTGGTTTCATAAAAACATGCAATTAATTTTTGTCTAAATTAAATAATATTGATGTTATTTAGGGCAAGACCTTTGCTTTAAATGAGGTAAGAGTGAGAAAATTTGAACTTTGTGATGTTTGAGAGAGATCAAATTAAAATAATAATAATTATTATTAGGAAGAAATATCATTTTGGTCAATAAATTTTGAGTATAGTTTTCATTTGGTCCTTAGGTTTCAAAATGTTACACTTTTACCCTGAGTTTTGAATTTTGTTTCCATTTTGTCCATAAGTTTCAAAATGTTACATTTTTGCCCTTGAGTTTTTAGTTTAGTTTCTATTTGATCATAGATTTCAAGATTTTACACTTTTACTCTTGAATTTTCACTAATGCTCACTTTTAGTTTATGTTAATTTTTTATTGATTAATTTAAAATAATTAAATTAGTTATAATATTATTATTTTCACTAATTTTTCATCACTATTAAAATTAATTACAAAATTCCACGTTATAATTCTTTTAAATTAATTAACTTAAAGTGAATATCAATGGCCAAAAGTGAGTGTTAGTGAAAATTCAAGAGTAAAAGTATAAAATCTTGAAACCTAAGAACCAAATGTAAACGAAACTCAAAATTCAATGGTTAAAAATGTAACATTTGAAATCTAGGGACCAAATAGAAACTATACTCAAAACTCAAGGATAAAAGTGTAACATTTTGAAACCTAGGGACCAAATGGAAACTATACTCAAAGGGACCAAAAGAGTATTTTTCTCTAATTATTATTATTATTTTAAGAATCAAATATGGAATATATTTTTAAATATAATATTTAGAGTAACTATTTTGAGATTCCTTTTGGGGAAATATTCATTTTTATTATTCCTAGTGAAAGAGAAAAAAATTGAGTCTTCTTCAACCTCATTGTTCTCCTTTCACACATAGATAAATATAAAACAATATTAATTTGCTTTCTACTATTTGATTATAGTTTTTTTTTTCAGGACATTACTTGATGGCTACTTTGTTTTTAGGTAAATTATTTTTTTAGTTATTGAGTTTTAATGTAAATTGGTTTCTCAATTTTCAAATCTTAAACTTTAAGGTATCTGACAACCATTTGATTTTAGGTTTTTGGTTTTTGAAAATTAAGCCTACAAATACTACTTCCACTTATGAATTTCCTTATTTTATTATTCACTTTTTATATATTTTTTAAAAAATTAATCCAAGTTTTGAAAACTAAAGAAAATAGTTTTCAAAAACATGTTTTTATTTTTGAAATTTAGCTAAGAATTCAAATATTTTCTTAAAGTCATTGTAGAGAATCGTAAAGAAATGACGAGAAAACAAACACAATTTTAAAAAATAAAAAACCAAATGGTTTGTCAAACGGTAAGGGTGTACAAATAACCTGGTAACCCGAGCAACTTGGACTATCCAACCCAAATCGTAAGGGTTGAGTTGGGTTAGGGTTTTTTTCGATTTGGGTTGAGTTAGAATTTTGGAGAACCAAAATTTCGGGTCGGTTCTCGGGTTGACATTTTTAGGCTTGTGTTGACCCGACTCGACCCAACCCAACCCAATCTAAAATTTATGTATATATATACTTATAAATGAATTATTTGTGAACTTTTAATGTTTTCATCTAAGATTGTAACGAAGATTAAGATGTTATAAACTTTGAAGTTTGATATTTGAATTTTATGTGATTTTAGTTATTAATTCAAGCCAACATTATTTTAAATAATTAAGAAAATTATTAAAAAATAAAAAATCAACCCAGCAACCAAAACCAACCCAACCCAAAAATATAGGGTTGGGTTGGGTTGGGTTGCAACCCATGATCGGGTCGTTCAGGTAGCCAACCCGATTTTCATATTGGTCCCAAAAAATCTTTCAACCCAACCCAACCCAACCCGTGTACACCCCTATCAAACGGGGCCTAAACCTTTGAGTTTTTAAAAATATCTTTAAATGGTTTTTATTATTACTTTCGTTAGCATAATATGAAATGTGTAAACATGGCAATTAATTTTTTTTTTTTTTATGTTCTTATCCTTGATCAATCATTTCCTTTCTTTTCTCAATATAAAAAAATTAAATAGAACAACACAACACAATCACTTATGCCTCGTTTGATAACCATTTGGTTTTTAGTTTTTGAAAATTAAGTTTGTTTTCTCATGATTTTTCTACAGTGGTTTCATGTTTCTTAAGCAAACATTTGAATTCTTACTCATATTCCAAAAACAAAAACAAATTTTTGAAAACCACTTTAATTTAGTTTTCAAAAATAGACTCGATTTTTGAAAACACTAGTAGAAAGTAGATAACAAGCAGAGAAACTTATAAGTATAAGTAGTATTTATAAGCTTAATTTTAAAAAACGACCAAAAAAATAAAAGCCAAAAGATTATCAAAAAGGGCATTAGCAAATCAAATTTACAAAAACTATGTTAAAAGCACTTCAAATAGGGAAAATTTGTTTAGTATTGGTAAAAGCATTTCAAATAGGGAATTATTTTTAGAATTGATAAAAATATTTCAACGTGGCCAACTTTAACATAACATACCTTGCAAAAAAAATATAAAAAAAAAAAAAAAAAACCTTTAACATAACACTATAATCAAGGCATTTTTCTTATAAAATATGAAAACAGTTTGATTTTAATTCTAATTTCTAAACACTCCCAAATACTAAAAAAGTTGAAATCACTCTAAACCTCACCAATTTTTAGGGGAAAAAAAAAACGATATCAAACTTGATTAAGAAAACATTCAAACCAACAAACACTTTGTCAATGTTAACACTTTGTCACCTGACAAAAATCTTTATAGAAAGCAACAACTCAACCAACAAACAAAAGTGGTCAATGTTAATATCACACCAACTCATTCACATTCAAATTAAGTTTCATATGGGTTAAAATTGACTCTTGATCAATTGAGCATATATTATCTAAAATATATATAGTCTCTATTAAAAAAAAAGAAGAATGTGGTTTATTTAAATGATGATATAAAATGAGAATAACAACAAGAAATGATATTATAATATATTTATATATAAAAAAAAAATAGTAGTTGGGTCCAGAGAATTGGATAATTGAAATCCCTAATCACAAAACTGGCTCCAGCTTCTCTTAGTATTTCTTTTGGATTTCTTCTTCCCACTCCTACCACTTTCATTCCAGCTCCCACTCCTGCTTTTACTCCTGATACTGAATCCTGTTCCCAAAAATAATATCACCCACAAAAAATGGGTTCAATAAAAAAAATTATAGTTTGTTTCAATTTGATTCCTATAATTTAAAAGTTTCGACTTAGTCTCTATTGTTTGGTTAAACTTCACAAATTGTTTTTAGATCAATTTTACTCACTATGGCTCGAGACCATATATAATAGTAACATGGTGAGTCAAATAAAAAACATGGCTAGCTTAGTGCAACTATATGGACTAAATTGAAATGTTTAAAATGATAAAGATCAAATTAAAACTAAATTTTATTTATAAAAAAAAAAGAAACGAAAATCAAACCATAAAAACTTAATTGGCCATTTAATAACAAAAAGAAATATTTTAAAAAAAGTTAAATTACAAATTTAGTCTATGAACTTTTAAATTTGTGCCTATTTGGTCCCTAAAGTTAAAAAAATGTCTAATAGGTATATAATGAACTTTCAATTTTGTATGCCTTGAACTTTAAAGAAAGGTTCTTAAGGTCTCGTTTGATAACTATTTGATTTTTGAAAATTGTGTTTGTTTTCTCATCATTTCTCTACAATTGTTTTCATCTTTATTAAGAAAATATTTGAATTCTTAGTCAAATTCCAAATTCCAAAAACTACTTTTTATAGTTTTCAAAACTTGGCTTGGTTATTGAAAACATATATAGGTAAAAAGTAGATTACATAACAAAATAAACTCATTAGTGGATGTAGTGTTTATAAGCTTAATTTTTTTTTAAAATAAAAACAAAAAATCAAATGGTTATCAAACGGGACTTAAACATTCAATTTTGTGTCCCATATGTGTCTCAATTTTCAATTTTGGGTCTAATAGGTCCTTGACCTATTTGACATTTCTCAAAATTTATAGACTTACTAGGCAAAAAAAAAAAAAAGTTTACGGTCCTATTAAACATAAATTCAATTTTATATCTAATAGATTAGTTAATTTTATAGAAATTTTGAATACATCAGAGATCTATTAAACACAAAAATGAAAGTTCAAGAACTTCTTAAATACTTTTTAAAGTTCAATGATCTTTTAAATACAAACTTAAAAGTTTTTTTAAAGATTAAACTTGTAATTTAACCTAAAAAAATATACATGTTAGAAAATTTAGTCAAATTAAAAAAATTGGATTCCAAAATTTGGCCAACTTTCATGAATTTCCTCCTTGAACTTGGAGCTTGTTTCTATTTTTCATGAATACTATATTTATTTTAACCACAAACGAATTAATTATAATTCCTTTCAAAATCATGAACTTATGAATAATAATTTAGTAATATATATAATAACACTAATTTTTACGGGTCATCCGATCATAATTCTTAAAACAATGTTTGGAAAAACAAAAATAAAAAAACGAGATCACAAACCCTAAAGTTCCATTTGATAACTATTTAGTTTTTGAAAATTAATTGTGTTTGTTTCTCATCATTTCTCTACAATAGGTTTCATATTTTTTAAGAAAATATTTGAATTTGTAGCCAAATTCCAAAAACAAAAACAATTTTTTTAAGACTACCTTTTTTAGTTTTCAAAACTTGGCTCGATTTTTGAAAACATATGTAAAAAGTATATAATAAAATTAAATAAGAAAATTCATAAGTGAAAGTAGTATTTATAACTTAATTTTTAAAAATTAAAAATTAAATGGTTATCCAACTAACGGTTGACTTGTTATAGTAAGTAAGTGAATAAAAATTTAAGAGTAATGAGAAGTAGAAACGAACCTCGAAGACAAAAGAATGTTGAGGAGAGACTTCAAGAGCTTGAAGAGCCTTCAAGTAAGGATCAGGGAATGGCTTTGCACGTTCACATTCATTCCCTATGATCACCACCTCAAAAAAGTCTGTAAGTTTAAGCATCGACAGAATCAGCTCGGCGTTCGGCCACGGGGCATTCGTCACGGCGGCGCGTTTAATCCCACGCTCCTCTATCCATTTGCAGACCTTGTCCAGCCCTTCTATGGCTTCCAACTGCTCTTCTGCCAGTCTTGTGGAGATGTGTGTGTGTTTAGATGGAGAGTTAAAACTTCAAATCTAATGGGACTTGTTGGGAGTTGAAAAAAACTCTGAGTTGAATTGAGTTGGTTTGATCGATTTTGGTTACCTAATCTTGATATATATTGAATATGTTTTGATTGGTTCAGTTTTTGTTTGTTTTCAATCTAGTCTTCTTGTTGGTTTGTGTCTATTTGATCCATAAACTTTTTTTTTTTTAGTTCAATAACATTTGGAGTGGGGAGATTCGAACCTCCGACCTCGTGGTCGAGAGTGCATGTCAATTACTGTTGAGCTATGCTCACTTTGGCTTAGTCTATGAACTTTAATTAAAAAGTATTTAATAAATCCTTAAACTTTCAATTTTGTGTCTAATATATGTCATTCATCCATTAGACGTTATTTTTAAAGTTTAGGGACCTATTAGACACAAAATTAAAAGTTCAATGACTTGCTAGACATTTTGTTTTAAAGTTTAAGGATCAAATAGCTAGATACAAACCTAAAAGTTCAAGAGCTAAACTTGTAATTTAACCCAATTTTTATGAATGTTAGATATAGGGATGACAATAGGTTATAAGAAAGGGTTAAAGATCCATTTCTCCCTTCTCCTCGAATAATACTTCGCCCATACTGTTATGCAGGAATCTCTCGGCGTCCACCATTCAATGGTTGATAACTGAGAGAGAAAAAATAATTTTCACCTTTCTCTCTCCAATATTTTTCACCTTTTTCTCTCCTAACTCTGCTTTCTCTCTCATTGTTGTCAATAATTGAATGGGGGAAAAGAAATTCTTAACTTCGTTAATCCTGTCCAGTCCCAAGTTCAACAAAAAATCAAGATGAGGGTTTGGAGAATCCGGAATTGAATCGAACCTCTAAAATAACCTTTCTTTCATATACTTTATTTTTAAATAAAAATTAATTAAAAAAATAGTACTTGCATCGTTTACAAGTTTAAATCATTGGGTTTTAAAAAAGTCTTCATATTCAATAGGAAAAAAAAAGATCAAGCTCGAGGGAAGGGTCAAGAATAGGGAAAAAATATAGAATAGGAACAATCATATCCTATGATAATGGGAGCAGAAATCATATTGTAACAGTCATTTTCTATAACTTTTTTTATCATATATATATATTGGAGGTCAGAACAAAAAAGAAATAAACATAAAGGGTGATTGAAAATACCTGCAAAAATAAGTTTCTTTATCTTGAAGGAATTTTCTAGCATTGGGTGGGTCCCAATTTGGGAGGAGGATGCCACAAAGGTCCTCATTGTGCCTCCCACTTATGTTTTCTATGAAGAATTCCTCACTGATTGGGACTCCATTGTTGAATCCAACCTGCACCCAATTCTCATTTTGTTTTTCAAAAGAAAAAAAAAAATCTATTTTTGTATATGGATTCCTAAAAATAGATTTTAGAATATGAATACGGAAGTTGAAAATATGAACCCTATTTAAGTTTTTTTTTTTCTCTTTCTTTTGACTTGGGTTGGTAAAAACCTACTTTTTTTTTTTTTTTTTTTTTTTTGAATATGAAACGTTCTAGCATTTGAGATGAGAATAGGAACCCTTCAACCTTTAGAGAAGGTAATTGATTCTGACTATGTTGGATTAGATATTTTCAAGGTGAGTTCAAACATGTTTCATTTTGTAGCTCCATTATGGTACTTTCGTAGTTGAGTATAGTTTAAGAAAAAAAAAACTTAATTTTGTGTTTTTTTGTTAACTAAATTTTTGTATGAATTTATTGGTTAATTTATAGACCTTTTTTTAAAAACTTTAGTTTTGGCCCAAAAGACACAAAATATTTATGGTCCAAATTTGTAATTTAATTTTTTAATTATTATTTTAGTTTAAATTATAAATTTAGTTCTTAAATTTTGAGGGGAGTATCTAATTAATAAGTCCTTGAACTTTAAAAAATTATCTAATAGGTCCTTAAACTCTTAGTATTCTATCTAATAAATTTCTCATGTCTAAAAAATTTTTGAACGGTCAATTTTGTGTCAAATAAGTTGCCCAATTTAACAAAAAAAAAGTGTCTCATAAGATTTTCCTTTTCTTTTCCTTTGAATTCAACAAGGGTCGGGGGGGTTCAAACCTCTGAGTTTTAAGGAGATAAGTAATATCTTGTCTAGCTAAGCTACGTTCATATGTCAACATCTCATGAAATTTATTAAACACAAAATTGAAAGTTTATGACCTATTACAATATAAAATTAAAACTTATCTATTAGACATTTTTTAAACTTTTAAGGACTTAATTAGTCACTTTTTAAAATCATATCGAAACTAAACTTATAATTTAATAAAAAAATATTATTTAGAAAAAAAAAATTAAAAAACATTTTTGGTCCCTAAACTTTCATAACAATTTAGTCTATGAATTTTAGTTTTTAACAATTTAGTCCATGTTCTTTAAAATTTATAAAAATTTAATCTCTATCGTGAAAGATCTCATCAAAATTAAATGTCAATTTCTATTACGTAACAACATATAAGTTAACATAATTTTTGTAGTTTTACAATCACACATTTGGTGTCTAATTAGTTTATCGATCTGCATATGTAAGAAATCTTATTAAGACTTAACAATAATTTTCACAATAGAGACTAAATTATCGTTGCAAAGTACCAAAGTAAATTGTTACACATTAAAAGGTTCATGGACTAAGTCATTACAAAATTAAAAATTCAAGTACTAAATCATTAGAAACTAAAATTTACTCCAACCAAAAATGTTTTTGAACACCCCCAAAAAAAAAAAAGAGGGAAAGGATGAGAAGTGGGGGCGGACCTGTTGAAGAATTTGGCGGAAGGCGTAGAAGTGGAGAGGATCAGAATCACAAAGTGTTCCATCAATGTCAAACAGAACACCTTCAATAGGCCCCTTCTCCCACAAACTGAAAATAATAATAATAATTTAATTCTCTCATCAAATTATTATTATTATTATTTATTTATTTTCCATATCAGCCCCTTAAAATTCTTCCTAATTGCATCTATCTCACAAACACTCGGATTTCCAAAAAGCACTTTAAAGGGAAGCAGAATGGAAGGAGTGAGCAAGGAATTGAGTACCTGCCGGCGGAGACTGCGGCGAAAGGCGGGGGAGGGTGGCGGCGGCGGCGAAGATGTGGAAGAGTGGAAATGGTGGAGGGGAAAAGGTTGAAGAAATGGAGGGTGTGGGGATGAGGAGTAAAAGGTAGAGGAATGATAGTGGGATGATGAAGAGATTGCATTTTTTTTTTTTTTTTTTGAATGTGTGAACCACAAATCTCATTCATATTCAATGCTTTTGTCTCTCTCTCTTCCTTTTTGGGTCAAATTATAAATTTGGTTGGTGAATTTTTACAGTTGTGTTTATTTAGCCTCTGATAGGGTTTTAACTTTTGGAGTGCATTTTCTTTAGTTCTACAACATGAGAGAGTGGAGATTTGAATTTCTGACATTTTGGTCGATTGTATATGTTTTACCTAATTGAGCTATGTTTATGTTGGCTTAACTTTCAAAATTGTACATATTTTTATCTTGCAGAGTTTTTAAACATTATTTAATTTTGTGTCTGGTAGATTATGTCATTGAACACCTAAACTCACCCAGAATTAGCTTATCAGCTTATCATGTGATCTTAAAATAATACAATCAACATACCATGTAAGTACTAATTAAACTAATGAATTTTTTTATTAAAACCTAGTAATAATGGAGTTAACAACAATGACCTATATTAAACACAATGTTGAAAGTTCATGAACTTATTACAAATATTTTGAAGTATATGAACTTATTAGCCACAATCTTGAAAATTCAAGATTATAAAAAAACTTTTTAAGCTATTGACTACATAAACACAAAGTTAAAATTTAGGGCCAAATGTGTAATTTTACCCCCCCTTTTTTTCTCTAAAGTTTTCAAAATTCTAGGCAGTGTGAAAAATTATTCCAATCCTATTAGTCTTCTTCTTTTTTTCTTTTCTTGGACATATTTTTCAATTCTATGAGTGTATTAAAAGATATGTTGGTTTTAATCCTATTTTTGTCTCTTTTTTTTTTGTATGTATTTTTTTTTGTTTATTAAAAATTTTAAATTATTTATTTACTTAATGGGTAGATTTGATCCATGTGAACAAGTACTCAATAGTTGCAATAATTTTTAAATATTTGTAACCATTTAGCCCTAAAATTAAATAATTAATTTACCACCTAATGATGACCTCTGAACATTTTTATAATCTTCGAACATGCCACTATAATGTATTGGGACTCTTTAAATTGATTTTGTTATTGATACAAATCAATATATGTTATTTCTATATACTTTGTTTTTAACTTCGCATACTTCTTAACTAAATTCTCACTTCGTCATTTATGTTGATAAATAACACTTTCGATTCTTAAAGTTTGGATTCAGATTTTATTTAGTACTTAAGTTTCAAGAACTGACAGTATAGTTCTCTAAACTTTAGATACCAAAAGTGTAATTTATCCTACATATTTAACTATGGAGCTTCTATCAAATGAATTCCCAAAAAAGAGACGACATTCTTGAATAAGGAAAATGATCCAATAGCTTTAAAAGAATGAAACAAATATTTTTTTCATCGGGCTTTAATTGTTTAATAGCAAGGCTTCAATGTGTTTCTTAGAATCTTCAATATGAAGAATAGAGAGAAAGATTGAATCAAATTAAATGTATTTTCTTCACACTTTCTATTCATACAAGAGACCTTTTTTGTATACAATAAAATGACTCCAAATAAGGCAAACTTTAGGCAAAATATATTTACAATCTTTACAATTAAATAGCTGAAATTATGGCAAGGATTGTGAATCTGATGTGCCCCCTCAAACTGAAGACTGATGCGAAGTCAAAAGTTTGTCTCTTAATGATAAGAATATTTGAGAAGATAATGGTTTTGTATGCAAATCAGCAAGTTGATCTTTGGAAGATATAAATCAAACTGAAATATCTTTTCGAACAACTTTCTCACCAATGAAGTGGTAGTCAATCTCGATGTGTTTTGTTCGACCATAAAAAAATGGATTGTTTGTAAGGAAAATTGCTAATACATTATCACACCATTGTTGGGATTTATGCCTTAAACCCTCATAATTAATGGTTTATTTAATAATTAATAATAATTTTGATTATTTATTTACAATATAATACTATCCATTATATGAAAAATCCAAGGTTATTAGTGTAATCTTGAACAGTATGTGGTTGACATACGGGAGGATCATGTTCAAGAAACAACCTAAAGGGTCATAGTATATGGATAAGGTTTGGTGCCTTATCTTGGTAACACTATTGCTAGGACCCACTTTATAATAGTTACAAATGATTTGATTCAAATCATTCCTGTGGTGATATGTGAGTGGGGGTATCTTTGATAAAGAGTTTTTCGAAAGCTCTATCAAATATAATTTTTAACCAAACCTCTACAATGTGCAATAGTAGTGGCCAAGGTCGATCTCAAAAATTGGATTTCTTAGATTAATTAAGTATTATAATTATTCATACCTAATTTTATCTAGAGAACCCAAAATCAAGAGGGGAAAATAAAGGTAGCTAAGCTATGTATTCACAGTTTTTGAGACATTTAGAGGGAACCCTTTTTTAACCTTGATTTTAGCAAAGAAACTCAAAGCTAATCAAATTAAGAGATTATTCATATGTTCAACTATTATAAGCTAAGAAATCACAAATACATTCAGTTGGCTCTCAAGCCCAACTAAAATTCATGCTTAATTATTAAATTAACTTTTCAGTCTAAATTTTATAATTAAACATGATATTGTAAGATTTCTTTAACAACTTCTATAGCAAACAATCCATTCTCATGCTCAAGCTTACTAATAGTTAAGCATGCCAATCTAGATTTAAATTTTACTCTCCCAAGCTATAATTCAAATCATACACAATTAACTGTTGGCCAAAGAATTAATCAAAATAACAAGCATGCATAAATAAGAGTTAAAATTTATAAATCTCAAAATAAAACTAACTATCTATCACAATCAAGTTTAAACACACGAGTTCAATCCTTTAAAATCCACAATTACAATGTTGAACTCATACAAAAGTCTAAAAACGAAAATTACAAATTAAATAGGAAGGAAGGGAAAAACTCTCTGACACGTGCCATACTCGTTCCCATCGTGATATGCCGGGATCCCAAGCCTTGAATGTTTTCCTTGGCTCTCAAGAATACTCCTGTAGTCCCAATTATGAGGTAGAAATCGACTATAGACTAGTTCCTCTCTAAATGGTCTTCCCGAATCCGCAGCCCAAAACGTTCTATTTATAATCATCGTGACAGCGTCTCGACTATGTGACCTAATTAGCACAATAAAGACGAAAAGTCGAGGTAGCGTTGAGACACTACACGCAGCGTCTCAACACCACGGACGGAAAGAGCTTGATGCCCATGTTTCTAGCGTCGAAACGTTGTAAAGTAGCATTTCGACGCTATGTGTGCGAGAATTCTAACTTGTGAAGCAGCACATACAACGTCTCAACGCTCTCAAGAGCATCTCAACGCTCTAGCCTCTAGTTCTCTGACTCAATTATCTTATCTTCTTCACTTGATAGCTCCAATTGGAGTTAAATTGCTTCCTTTTCACTTTAACACTTGCTTTTTGCTCGGTTTTTCCTTGTTAGCTCAAAAACTACAAAATACACACAAAAAAACATCAATAGCATATTTTAAAACCATAAACTAGCATTAATCTAGGTCCAAGTAATAACACACTTTCGTGCACTATCAAATACCCTCAAACTTAAACTTTTGCTAGTCCCGAGCAAAATACAATCATTAGATAATTAAAAAACATGCAAGTGGGTGACTCTAGCCTCAATAATTCCAAATGCTAACAAAAACTCATACTGAAGGAATGTATTTAACCAATGACTTTCATTGAGCAAAATTAAACTTAAACCTATCATCCCTCATGTGTGGTGTGCTAGTCTAACCTATTTTAGTCTTTATAAGCCCGAAAGAGGTTTATACGACTTATAACTATTTATCACCCTACTCTATCCCCAGGTATAGTCATTAAGTCTACCTCAATTTAGGAAAATAATAAGGCAATAGGGTGCCTAAAGAATATTAGAATTCTCTTAAGCTTGTTTATTTATTGCTCTTCTTTTGAATGGAGGTCTTTGTCATCACACTTGCCTTTGTTCTAGCTTACTAACACTTTGGAGTGAAAGTATCTAGCTACGAGCAAAGATCACTTACTTAGACTTGTACTCAATTTCTAGCCTTTCATGCAGTGGAAAACATGGGTGTCATGACCGCCCCTGATTACTCAGCTAATTAGGAAAGATGAGTATATCCTATCTCAAATTATTACTATTACTATTATTATTTATTATTTTATTATTTTATTATTATTTTATAAAAAGTGTACTCTTACTTCCTATTCCTTTGGTCAACCATCTAATCAGTTCTTAAGATATTTTCAAGATCAAAACAATCCTAAGCATGTAAATCAATTCTAAGCCTTCAAGACCATAAATAGGAAGACTATGTGCTCTAAATGCAAGAGAATCCAAATCAAAGTTTACAATTTACTCAAATTCAGGGGATGTTAAAAAATTCCAACAAATGTGAAACAAAAACATTTAGAATACGTCATCAAAACATCATAATCACCCTTACATATTAGAAAAATTATTTCAAATCAAGACTTATCAAGTGTTGTCCACCCCCAAACTTAGAACTAACATTGTCCTCAATGTAATAAATTAAACATGCAGGGAACAATCGAGAAAAGAATGAGTGAACAATACTGCCTTGGTAACTGGGAGGAATGTTTATGAAAGGTTAATAGATGGGACAACGAGAGTACCTACATGATCGTGGTCCTGCACAAATGGGAACGAGATTAATGACACTCTAACATTCTAAAATAAACATAGACCTGACCAACAGTAAAAGAGATAGAAAACTTGGGTTGTCTCCTAAGAAACGTTTTCCTTAACGTCTTTAGCTAGACGAGGCTCAAGTGGTGAATCAATTCTTGCACAAATCCATGTCGACATCCTTGGTGAGCACCCACTCCAAAGGATCCCTATTCAACATCACTTCTTGAAAATTATTTATCAAACTATCAATATCATCCACAAACATACCTTGGCTTACTTCACAGGGGTATTTCATTGCTTTGCTCATGTCGAAAGTTACCTTTTCGTCTTCTACTTGAAAATATATCTTTCCTTCCTTCACCTTAATGGAGGCTTCTCCTGTGGCCATGAAAGGTTGTCCCAGGATGATGGGAATGTCATCATCGCCCTCCATATCAAGCACCACAAAGTCTGCATGAATTAAAAATTTGTCTACCTTTACCATAACATCCTCTACTATACCTCACCTCTAGGGTAAGTGATGGAGCGATCTGCTAATTGTAGAGAGATTTCTGTAGGCTTCAGTTCTTTAAGACCTAATATCCTGTACACAGAATAAGACATCAAATTAATAGAAAGACCAAGATCACATAATGCCCCATGAAAATAAGAACTACCAATAGTGTAGGGAACAGTAAAACTCTCTGGATCCTTTAGCTTGGGTGGTAGCTTCACTCTCATCCATGCATATCAAAGGACAAACCCTCACAAGCAGGAGCTCATAACTCACTCAGGATGAAGATCGAGTCGCATATGATCATCTTGATGAAATATTAATCTTTTCAATTAATAGATTTATAAAGAGAGATTAAATATTTCGTGGTCTAGTCTTACACAAACTTATTGTATAAGATACCCCCACTCACATGTCTCCACATGAACAATTTGGATCAAACATTTGTAACTATTACAAAGTGAGTCGTATCAATAGTGTTACCAGGATAATGCACCTAACCTTATCCACATACTGTTCAAGATTACACTAATAACCTTGGATTTTTCATATAGTAGATAATATTATATTACAAATATAATAATCAAAATTATTATTAATTATTAAATACGAGGTTTAGGGCATAAATCCTAACAAGTTTCGGTTTCCTTTCCTACCCCACCTTGAAAAAGTTTCGATGATGTAAAAAGGAAAAACTCATAAAAGCTTACAAAAAGAGGCTTCAATTAGAGTTAGTATAGGAGATGCAATAGATAGAAAAACTTCTTAAACCTCCTATGGAATTTATATTTTTTATTTTATTATTATTATTATTTTTTTTTGCTTTGGAGCTAAGGAGCAGATTTTCTTTTCTGACAAGTTCCACACTGTAAGGAAACACAAATTGTTTTGCATTGAGAGAGGCATGGACCAACTAACATCAAAAATATTAAAAACCCTCCTCCACCATCAAATTGAAAATCGAGCAAAAGAAGAACAAGTAGCTCGTATTCTCTGTCTGATTCTAGCAACATATACAGTAGCATGGATAGAGAGCTTGGGAGGTTTTCTTATTTGTTTATCACTAGCACTTAGTTCTACAAGCTGATTGCAAAAACCATTGCGAACAGGCTGAAAACAGTCCTTGATGTGCTCATCTCCCCTTCCCAGTCGGCTTTTGTCCCGGGCCGTCACATTACTGATAATGCTATAATTGGTTTCGAGTGTTTCCACGCTCTCAATTGTAGGAAGAATGGTAAGGTTGGGTGGGTGGGCCTAAAGACTGACATTAGCAAAGCCTACGATAGGGTGGAATGGGGTTATCTTCGTGAAATAATGAGGCGCTTTGGCTTTAGGCCTCAGTGGGTCTCTTTAATCATGAGGTGTGTTGAATCGGTAAGCTTTGCAGTGGTCATCAATGGAATGATGGGCCTGAGTTTTAAGCCTACCCGAGGCCTCAGACAGGGCGACCCTCTGTCTCCTTATTTGTTCCTCTTATGTGCTGAAGGCCTCTCAGCGCGTCTATCCAGGGAAGTTTCTTTTTCTCGTATTTCTAGTTTTAAAATTTCTAATTCTTGCCCGGTTATTACTCACCTTCTTTTTGCTGATGACAGTGTGTTTTTCTTTAAGGATTCTGTGCAGGAATGTCAAGCTATTAAAGGTGTCCTCTTTGAGTATGAAGAGGCTTCCGGTCAGATGGTCAATAAGGAGAAGTCCTCTTTCATTACCAGCAGGAATGTGGGCCAAAACAGAATCAATGCCATTTGTGGGAGTCTCGGAGTGAACTTTGTGCGTTCTTTTGGCCTCTACCTAGGTCTGCCTTCCCATAACTCTCGCAATAAGAAACATATGTTCCAGGAATTAAGAGTAGAGTGTGGAAGGTTGTGCAGGGCTGGAAGGGCAAACTTTTTTCAGCTGGAGGTAAAGAAACCTTTATCAAAGCAGTTGCGCAAGCCATCCCGGGGTATACTATGAGTTGTTTTAAGCTTCCTGATAGTCTGTGTAACGAGCTGAATGCTATGTGCAGTAGATTCTGGTGGGGTTCGTCGGAGGGTAAGAGGAAAATCCATTGGAGGAGTTGGCAACGTCTCTGTTTGCCTAAAAAGGAAGGAGGCATGGGCTTTAAAGACTTTAAGCTTTTTAATCAGGCTATGCTAGCGAAGCATAGCTGGAACATCTCCAAAAACCCCTCCAGTCTTCTTGCCAGAGTTCTCAAAGGCAGATATTTCAAAAATGGTGATTTTCTGAAAGCAGGGGAAGGCTTAAATCCGTCTCTCACCTGGAAGAGTATTTTGTGGGGGCGTGAGCTGTTTGGTCATGGATATAGGTGGAGAGTTGGTAATGGGAGTCATATTTTTATTGGTGAAGACCCGTGGGTGCCAAACGATGGAAATTTCAAGCCGATTCTGATTCCGGAGTCCCTCAAGTCTAGGAGAGTGGCGGAGCTCATCAGGGAGAATGGGGAGTGGGATGAGGAAACTATTAGAGGCGCTTTCCTCTCACAAGACGCTGAGGATATTCTGAACATTCCTCTGGGGAGTCAACGAGCGAAAGATGAGATCATTTGGAATCCTGACAACAAAGGGAAGTTCTCTGTTAAAAGCACCTATCTCTTCGGCCTTTCCAATTCTCGCTCAGCTCAGCCGGTGTCTTCTTCTGATAGGAGTGAGCTGCACGATCTTTGGAAGGCTCTATCGAGGATTGATGTGATGCCGAGGATCAAGATAGGGGTTTGGAAAATTCTAAACGACATTATTCCGACGGCAACAAATCTGTCCAAGAGGGGAGTTGAAACTAATTTGGGTTGTTCGTTTTTGCAGGGTTTTTGACGAAACGACTTGTCATTTGATGTGGGAATGCAGGTATGTAAAACGTTTATGGCATCATTTCTTCCCTTCTAATGTTAGATCCTTTTCCTTGGGCAGGGGGAGATGGTCATCTCTGGATTACTGGGACTGTATTCGAAGAAACGTGAAGGTAGAAGACTTGAGAGTCCCTGTGATTATGATGTGGAATATTTGGCAAAGGAGGAATCAAATCCGCCTGGGCAATGAACTGGCGGATTTTGAGGCGATGGTTCGTTCTACCGAAAGACTTTTGGAGTTGCATTTAAGGGAGAAGCCTGCGGTTCCTGGTCGTAAGGCAATGGATAAAGGGCTGCTCTCGGGCCGCTGGCAGCCTCCCTAAGAGGGCAGTTGGAAGATGAATGCAGATGCCGCCTGGTCAGATAGCTTTAATAGGGGCGGCACGGGGTGGGTGGTTCGGGATTGGAATGGAATGCCTGTCGTTGGTGGGATGACCTTTGTGGATCGTAAGTGGTCTGTGAAGGTGCTCGAAGCAAAAGCCGTTGTAGACGGTCTCAAGTAGATTGCTTCTCTCTGGAAGGGTCGTAACCTGCCCATTGTGGTGGAGTCGGATTCCCTTGAAGTTATTATCCTCCTGAACCGTTCTTGGTCGGATCTTTCTGAGGTTAGTTTCTTTATTGATGAAGCTCTTAGCCTTTCGCAATTTGTGAACAGTTGTACTTTTTGTAAAATTCCTAGAGAGGAGAACAAAGCTGCCCATAATCTAGCGGCTTTGGCTTCTTCTTCGGGTAATTCTTTGGTCTGGAAAGAGTGTTTTCCAGCGGATGTTTTATCCCTCATTCTTGAAAGGGGGTGTGTGTAGGTTGGTGTTGTGTTTCTTTATGAAGTCTTTGTTTCAAAAAAAAAAAAAAGAAGGAAAGCATGTTCAACATTGTCTAAATCATTCTAATTTGCATCAACTAATTTCACCTAGCAACTAGCACTGTGTGACTGACATCTGTTTTTGGGTCACATCTTACATCGAAGACGCCATTGATTTTCTTTTTCCTCTTTTGTAGGAAAGACAAGTTGGGCTGCACCTCGTCTTAAGGATGTTGCCTTGTCGTTGAACAGGCTGCGTGAAAGTTATTTAAAGGTATGTTTGTATATGTGAATGTTATCACTAAGTCAAGCCATAAGTGGCTTAATTAATGTTAAAAAGGAAAGTTAGTGCATGTAAATTCAAGTTTAGTTCTAAAGCTTTTTACCCCCTAACTTTTGCAGCAACAAGAAGAGGCTGATTAACGCCAGAGTTTCTTAGGTTTAATGTTTCATTCAAGGAAAAAATTTGCTTGCGTGGCTTCAATGTGGCCATTTTTCTTTTCATTTTTTCAGATAATTATTACAATGCAGACCCTCTACCAGAAATGCAAGCTAGTGCATGGAGATCTTAATGAATATAACATACTTTATTTTGAGGTGAGCGACTGCGATAGTTGTCGGTTGGACAAAATGACATTATGGAAAAACTAATGCAAGTTTCTCTCTTGCATGACAGGGTCACCTTTATGTTATAGATGTTTCTCAAGCTGTTGATCTCGACCACCCTCATGCCCTTGATTTCCTTCGAGAATATTGTCTTCAAGTTTTGGTAAGTCTTCGTGCTCAAGGCTTATTCTATTGGTTTTTTTTTCTTAACTTCTTCATAAGTTTTGAACTTTTGATGAAGTGACTTTGAGACGATACTTTCTATTGACAAACATGATTTCTTTAAAAAAACATGGTGTAGCTGTAATGACAATACGAGAACTGTTTGATTTTATAGTCGATCCATGCCTCACTGATGAGACTATTGATAATTATCTGAAAAAGGTTTGATATTGAAGAATTATCTTTTTAATTAGTACTATTATGATTTATTATAGAAAAGTTTTGTTTTTTTTTTACTATGAAACTAATTGCAGATACAAGAAAAAATCTCGGCAAGATGCGATATATCAGTGGAGGATGAGATTGCAAATTCTGTATTTGTGCAGGTAACTTGTATTTTTAGTTATCAACCATGTTATTGTAGGTTCATTTATGATGGAATTGAAGCTCGATTCTTTGCGATCGATAGATCGAGGATGGTTCGATTACAGTTCTTGGATTACTACAATATAATTTTTAATCGATTTCGCCTCCCTTCCAGTCATATATTCCAAAGACACTGAATAGTGTCAAACATGCTGAGGAGGATGTAATACGTTTAGCAAGTGGTCAGGACACTGAAGATATGTACTACAAGACCATTACAGGGTTAAACACAGGCCCTTCCAAGAGTTCAACCTGCGTCAGAGCTAAAAGAAGAGGAAGAACACAATGCAGACCTGATCGAACAATCCAAAAATTTAATCGATTTGTCAAATTCTTGCAAGAAAGAGACCGAATCAACGTCAGAGGAAGATGAAGAGAGCTTGAATGAGTCAGATGGAGGACCGGGTTCTTCAACCGAGACGACACAGGCACCAATTGACAGGAAAGCTGCCAGAAAAGAGAACAAAAAGAAGGTGAAGGAAGAGAAGAGAGAGGCCCGCAAAAACAAGGTTCCAAGGGCTGTAAAGAAACGAAAGAAGAAGTTGGCCAAGTCCCATAAGGGCATGTTTGGGAATGATTTTAGAAATAGTGATTTTAGCACAATTGATTTGTTTATAATTAATTTATGAAAAGTGATTTTCATATAATCATTTTAATGTTTGGTTCTATTTAATAGTGATTTTCATACAATTAAAAGTGACTTTCAATGATTAAGGACATTTTTGAGAGTGACTTTAAAATAAGTATTTTAAGCTAAGTGATTTAATTATAATTAATTTTGTAAAAGCTTTAGTTATAAATCATTTTAATATTTAGTTCCACTCTTGTAAAAGTGATTTAAATTTAATTAAAAGTATTTTTTAAAACGATTAATGTTTATTTTCAAATGTGATTTTAGAACCATCAAATTACTAAAAAGAGTATTACATTTTAAATTAAAAAAAAAAATTAGAAGGTGGTAGAAAAAAGTTATACCAAGAGAACTAAAAAATTAAGAGAGAGAAAAAATAAAGCTAGAGAAAATTAAAGTTTCAAAGAGAAACATGTTAAAGACCTGGAAGGATAGAAATTTTAGAGAGATAGACAAAAAAATTAGAGAGAAAAATTTAATAGAGAACAAAAAAATCGAAAGATAAAGAAATAAATTTAGAGAGATATACAAAAAAATTTGAAGAGAATGATAAAAAATTTAGGGAGAAAAACTTTAATGAGAATAAAAACAGTTCAAAGTCAAGGACAAAAAATCTCAAGAGCAAAAAGTTACACCAAGAGGTCAAAGATAAGAAAGAAAAAAGTTAAAGAGATACAAAAATTATAGAGAGATGAACGAAAAAATTTAGAGATAAAAAAAGTTAGAGAGAGGTAAAATCATTGGAGAGAAAAAAAAGTGAGAAAATGAATAAAAATGTTAAAAAGAGAATAAAGTAAGAGATAGACATTATAAAAACTTTAGAGAGAGAAAAATTGGCATCTTTTAAATAATGATGGATGACCTCAATGGTGACGGTTTTGATAATACATGCTTTTTGATGGAAATTAATGAATTTTTATAAAAGATGACGGTTTTTACCCATCACAAAAAGTAAGGTTGTTTTAAAATATGAAATAATAGTCATTTTAAAGACAAAATCACTTGGGAATCACCTCCCAAGTGATTGACCGGGAATCACTTAAAGTGATTTTGGATGTTTCCAAAATCACTTTCTTATCATTGTCAAACATCACAATTTTGAAGAAAAATTGATTTTGGGCATGTCAAAAGTGATTTTAGACATTCCAAAATCACTCCCAAACATGCCCTAAGTAAGGTGAAAATCGGTTCAGTTTGGTCAGTTTTGAAGGTTGACCGTTTGTTTGAACCGGATGTGGTAGAATTAAAGTATAAAGATCCTTGCAATTTCTTCGGTTTGGTTCAATTTTGATTTATGTTCTATGATGTAAAGTTTAGTTTTGATGTAGTTTATTGTTCATTTATCTTCAGTTTTCATTTTACAATGGTACAAATGAAAATAGAGATAATACGATTTTGCTAACTGATTTATGAGAATCTGTTACGATGACATAATTGCAATATAAATTAGAGGGTAAAAAGTTATAAAGAAATTTGTACCTTTGTAGTATTATTATTATAGACCAGAACAGATGGGTCATGCCCATGGCTTCATTCTAATTTTTAATAAGAAAGACTAATAAATATATGGGTTATATTTAAAATTAAAAAATAAAATAATTGAGAGAGTTAGATATTTATTCGTTTGAGATCTTTATTTATCTTACTTCACTGTTTGAAATCACTAAGGCCCTGTTTGATAACCATTTGATTTTTGGTTTTTAGTTTTTGAAAATTAAACTTGTTTTCTCTCAATTTCTCTACAGTGGTTTTCATCTCATTTAAGGAAACATTTGAATTCTTAGCTAAATTCTAAAAACAAAAACAAGTTTTTGAAAACTACTTTTTTTAGTTTTCAAAACATGGCTTGGTTTTTGAAAACATAGGTAAAAAGGAGATAACAAAACAAGTAAATCCATAGGTGGGAGTAACATTTATAGGCTTAATTTTTAAAAACCAAATAGTTATCAAACGGAACCTAATTTATTTTAATATTTAAGCATCGTTAAAAGTAATTTTGTTACGCCAATCTAAATAACTAGTTGGCATTTTGTCTTTGACTGAATGTTTACATAGTCGTATGCTTTATAAAGTTATAATAATCTCTTCATATTTAGTATTTCTAACATATATGAAAAAAATAATAATTAATTATATTATCATTATTTATTATGTTTTGAAATAGAATTATATTATTATTTTAAATAAATAATAAAATGCAAGCTTGAACATAGCTCAATTGATTAAGGTGTATACCCTCAATTAAGAGGTCAAATGTTCAAATCCCTACCATCACACGTCGTTGAACTAAACTTATATAATAATATTTTTTTAACGATTTTTGTTTTCGAGTTCAACATGTGAGGGAGAGGATTCGAATCTCTGATCTCTTGGTCGAGGATACGAGTCTTAACCAATTAATCTATAGTCATGTTGACAACGATTTTTGAATTAAAAGTTTATTAGAAGGTAAATGGCCACATTAATCAAATTTTAAGATTCAATGAAATAAAATTTAAAACTTAAGATAGAAATTAACATACAAGGTCAATTTTTGAACTATAAATTAAAATTTCAAAGATAATTAAATTAAGAGTTAAATTATACAAAATACTCTTGAACTTTGGGGTATGTTTCACTTATACTTATAAACTTAAAGAGACTGTTTGGGGTAAGGAGTAGGAGTTAGTTAGTCTGGGGAGTTAGAAAGTCTGGAGAGTTAGGAAGTCTGTGTTTGGGGTGCATAATTGTTTAGTCTAGAGTTAGGAAGTCTGTGTTTGGGGCAAGAAGTTGCAGGAAGTAAGAGTTCTGAAGTCTGTGTTTGAGGTACAGATTTGTTAAACATAGAGTTATGAAGTTTGAGTTGATTTTAGCGTTTTTTTTTTGTACAATTGTTTCTATAATTTCTCAACATTTCATTATTAAGAACTTATTCCCGTGAATTCTCAAATTGAGATTTTTTGTTTTTATTAATTTATATATTTTTTTATAAATTTCTTTAAAGAATTTTTTTTTTTGAACAAAATACCCCACATTCTTTTTTCAATATCTCTCACATTAATTATTCATTTGTCTTTGATAGTTTTTAAATAAAATAAATTCATCAATACTTTTTTAAATATTACATGTGATTGAGAAAGATTTCAATCCATTAATTTAAAGGGATTCAAATAAACTTTAAGATTTTTATGTTTTTATTTTCTCAATTCTAGAAATAATATAGATTTGTTTCCATCAATCCTAAAATTGAGATTTTAAACTATATTATTTTATGAATATTTTACAATTTTGTTAAAAACTTGTTTTCGTCAATTTTAAATTTTAATTTAAGATTTGTTTTTCAAGCTTAATAAAATAATTTTTTTATATAATTTAAGATTTTATTTTTCTAACTAATCAATGTAATGGATTATCTAAAGTTTGATTAATTTGAAAATAATATATTCTTTGAAGCAAATATCAAATATTTATGCAATTTTAAAATAATTAAGTTCAAAATGAATATATATTTTTTAACACCAATCAAAATGAATATCATATATACTTTTCTTCATATCACTATATATATATGTTATTTATTGTAATAATTTTATTTTATTAAGTTTGGTAAGAGAAATCGCTTATCTTTTTACTTTGAATATGATTAATTTGAAAATCAAAATTTTTTTAATACGTTAACATTTTTAAATACTAATTTCTTAAATTGTAATACGGATTAATTTAAAATATGTTTCATCTACAAATAACAAAATTATATATATTTTTAGCTATTCATAAAAATAAAAAAAAGTTAAAAAAAGATAAGACTGTTATTTGTTATAAGTAATTTTTGTTTAAACTTAAAAAAAAATTGTAAATGACATGTGGATGAAGTGAGATAGGGAGATTTTTATCAATTAAAAAAATTGTTATGTAGTACTCTAATTTAAATTAAGAATTTCAATTTAAATAATAGTATCATATCTAAAACATTATTATATAATTTATATTTAAAAAATAAAATTATAGAATAAAAAGAAAAATATTTTAGTTAAAAATTTATTAAAATTATAGGATAAAAATAAAAATATTTTTTAATAATTATTTATATTTAATTAGTAAATAGTAATAATGACGAGAAAATTTATTTAAAAAATAAAGAAAATGTTTTAAATTAAGAAATTAAAAAAAATTATGTAAAAAAAATAGATAGAAAAATGAAAGGAGAGAAGAGAAAGGTAGGAGTGTGGTGAGGTAAAGAAAAAAGGAAATAGGAAAGTTGTGGAGAGTTGGAGGGGGAGTTTATAGGTTTATGGGACCCACACTAAGGAGTTGAAGGGGGAGTTAATAAGTTTGTGGGGCCCACAATAGAAGTTAAAATATCCTTGGGTCAAACAAGGAGTTGGGAACTCCTCCCAACTCTACTCCCCCCAACTCCTCAATCCAAACACGCCAAAAAGTTTTATTTTTACTTCTAAACTTTAATATTTGTTCCCAAAAATACCATTAGAAATTTTTTTTTGGTTAAAATTAACATGATGGCTAACGCGTAAAAAATATAAAGTATACGTGACATCATTTATAACATAATTCACGTAAATTAACATGACAACTGATCTGTAAAAATTGATTGTGTAAATGATTTTAACGATGCTTTTTATATGAAATAAATGGTAACAACGATCTTAATCTTCTATATAATTGTAAGTAATATCTTGTACACCTTCTAATTTTTACATATCAATTGCCATGTCAAAGTTCAATTTAAATTTCAAGAGTATATTTTGAAACAAATTTCAAAGTTCAAGTTAAAAATGAAAATTTTCAAAATCTAGGGGCATGGTTGAAATATAATCTTAAGTTCAAGTACTTTGTATAATTTAAATTTAAATTAAAATATATATGGTTTAAATAATAAAAATTAGAAAATGGTAAAGAAAAAACTCAATCCAAAATCTTGGGGTGTAACTAAATAACCCAACGAACCCGGACTACTCAACTCAAACCGTAAGGGTTGGGTTGGGTTAGATTTTTTTTTGGGTTGGGTTGGATTCTTTTTTAAGAGAACCGAAATTTTGGTTCGATTCTCGGATTGACATTTTTGACTCGGTTCAATCCGAACCGAACTTTATTATTATTTTACAACTCGTAGGTCACAGATTCGTTCGTAGCTCGCCTGGCCTGGTCGCCGTTTGAAGCTCGTCTTATCGCTGTTCACAACTCGTCTGGTTGCCAATCACACAAGGTCTCAGAACTGTGAACTGCGAACTGATTCTTGAATTTGGTGGTAAGGAATTGGGGACCGTTTTGTGCAGCACCAAGTTTTTAAAGTTTTTAGTTGTTTTGTTTACTTGTTCAACTATTACTATTAGGAATCAAAATTCCTCTGTTATTTTCACCGTAGATTTTGTTGTTTTGTGTTTATTGTCTTTATTTCTGTTCATATGTATTTTTAGGCTTGCAATGGCATTCTTGGTTAGTTCCTTGGTTCAAACCTCAATATTTGCATTGGCTTTCTAGCTTTGCTGTATTTTCTTCTTGTTTTCAAGGTTATTTATCTGTCTGGCTTTCTATCACTTTTATATACTCTATTCTTTGAAAGACTTACATCAAGAACATAAAGTTTATGATATTAAGGTAGCTTTCACTTTTTGCAATACTTTTCGGAGTTATTGCTATGAATTTCTGGAGGTTCTCAGAGATGATTTGAGTTAATTGGTTAATAAAACCACATGCTCAAAACTATGCAAGTTTGAAGTTCATTGCATATTTCAAGTAGATTTCCTGCTTCAAATTCTGATTTTTGACTAAAAGTTCCACACAAAAAAACAACCCGATTACCCAACCCGATCCAACCCGAAAATATATGGGTTGGGTTGCTATCATAAATAGGGTTGAGCGGGTTGGGATTAACCAAACCGAATTTTCAGGTTGGTCCAAAAAATACCCCTAACCCGACCAAACTCAACCCATGTACATCCCTACCAAAATCTATCTATCTTTATCAGGGGTATTAAATTTCCATCGACATGTCGACATTTCCATCGAAATTTCCACATGTCCATGGGTTCGACATTGACATAAGTGGGGAATCGACATTTCCACTATACCGTATAAAATTGACGAAATATTAAAAAAAAATAGCAAGAACATGTAACTTAATGTGAATATAATAATGTAATAAGTATTTTAACTCATTTAAAAAGTGTAAAATGTTCATTTATTAATTTAAATATTTTTTTTGAATTTTTTGTTTTTAAATTTTTTTCAGAAATATCCATCGACATTGACATTTTATCGATATTTCCATCGACGTTTTCATAAAATTGAGACTTCGATATTTCCGTCGACATCGATATTTTAAACCTTGATCTTTATAAAAAAAAAAAATCCAAAATCTATCTTACCAATAAAAATAAATAAAAGAAAGAGAAACCTAAACCCTTTCATCCTCCGTGCAAGCCTGCACCTTCTTCTTCTTCTTCTCGCCGGCTACTCCTCCCTTTCAGCAGCTTAGGGTGACCGCTGCCGCCGCCGTCTTTCTTCCGCTCGTGCCGCCGCAGCCTCGCTCCTAGCGAGTGGCATTGATTTTCTACTCTGTTATTGTTGTTACCGGTACTCTCCCAATCTCTATCTATGTCTTTCTTCTCACTTGAAAAGCTCAGATTAGGACTTGTCTAATGAAAGAAAGGAGGAGTTGTTTTGATTTTATTGTTATTATTATTTCTATAACTATAGCAGAATAGCAACAAAAAAAAAAAAAAAAATCAGTTGCGGCAAATTAGAACCTCTCGACCTGTCGTGTGCTACCCCCTACCCTCTCCTTTCTTGCATTTGTCTATCAATTGAGGCTCTGATCATCTGTATATCTTTTTGGTTTCTGCTGAAAATTGCCTTGTTTCTGTGAACCATGAATTTTCCAGAATCTCCCTTCTGTATTTATCTAGAATCAGTCTGATATCGCGTTATCCAATTCTCTTTTGAATCCCTAGCTTGGAGGAGTTGTTTTGATTGATGGAACAACCTCAACCATATATATATTTGTGCATTTGGGAGGGAGACGCAGACTTCACTTGCAGTCATAGGTGTGAAATTGGGGAAGATCGAAGCTAGTTGATTTCTGGTAAAGAAATTCCTATTTCTTTACATTCTTTTTTACCTTCTCGCTTCACAATTCTTCTCTCTTCGTTCTTCTTCAATTCCTACTGCATGCCGCCATTTTTTTTCCTCATATTTTACGCCATACATTTCTTTCAATCCTGCAACTTCGACTACTTGCGTTGAATTTAAGCTTGAAGTAGCGCATTATAAGTATGGAGCCTTCTTCCCTGAACAGCTTTTATTTAACGCTCCTTTTTCTTCTTCTGCGACTAATTTGTGCCTGCAATGTAATGGTTTTTCATTTTCCTTGTTGTTTTGGACAGAATCTAGCCAATCTGATAAAATAACTCGTAGCATATTGTAAGGGTCTTCAATATGGAAAGTGGACCTGGACTTGAATCTCTGGTTGATCGTAAGTAATCTCATTAATAATCCCTCAAACTGTTTGTTTTTATATGTATATGTAGTTCATACATTGTGAAAATGGGGTAATTAATTCTACGAGGATATTTTTGAACTTCTGAGGCATGCAAGTTGAATAGATTGTCCTCTTTTGAGTTGGTTATGAATTTTTCTAGGCGATTCAGAAGCACCTCTTTGTATTATTTTCTGTTTGATTAAATGAAACCTACAATATCATACATTTAGATAGAGAACAATTTCAAATGGAAATATTAGAACTATGATTGTGGCATATTTTTTACTTGATCAATGGATACAATATTAGTCTAGTGGAGATAATGTGAAAATATACTGAGGAAAGCAAGATTAAATGTGAATCGGCTGAGTGAAACTTGTTTTTGATCTCTATAACTGCCCTGGAGTTGAAGCATGCCTTTGCTTCTAAAAGTTGCAATGCTACGATTGTTTCCTACTTGCAACCCTCATCTAATAAATTTGGTTCTGCAAATGTACGAAACTGATGTATTTAAAGTTCATGTTGAATTCAATTTTAGTTGACTAACTTTTCCAGTTTTCCTCTGTTGTACTGTTCTTACTCTTCTCCCCTGCTTGCACCTAAATCTTCCCTTTAATTTATTTTTTAGAAACAATATCAGTTATCACAAATGACGGCCGCAGTATAGTGGTATGATCATGAACTATCAACCAGTTGACTGGTATTTCATTTCATCCACCCAATTTGTATTTATATTGACAGCACTTTATTCAGGGAGTGTTGAAAGGATTTGACCAGGCTACAAATATTATCCTTGATGAATCTCATGAACGCGTTTACTCAACCAAGGTTAGTATAATCACCATGTAGCTTAGATGGAAATTTCTAATTTTTATTTATTTTTCATTGACTATTAGACTAGACAAATCTTTCTTTCAATATGTAAAAAGAATTTATATAGTTCAGTTTTTGCTTCCTGTGGCTCTCCCTTATTTTATTTCTATCTATCTTGTCAATGTGTTTGAACTTTCTATTATAAAAGTTTCTCTGGCATTTGCTATTTTGAATGTTTAATCTGCTTCTCCTTTTCGGGGATTGCTATTTTCTTATCCCTTGAAAACTTGTTTAGTAGTAAAGTAGAATAAGATATTTTTCCTTCTTTCTTTTACTCACTAGTTCTGAGCAAACCTTATTGCACCCGAGCTGATGCATTTCTATTCCTCCAGTTTAAACAAAAATTTTCATACTTTGCTGATTGTTGTTGTTTGTATCTTTTGTTTATATTTTAAATTAGAAAACATGAGCCTACTTTTGCTAAGGCATAATGACATTAGGGTCGGGATATCCCTGCCCTCCGAACCGGACGTGAAAGTTAAATGATGTGATCTGAGATGTAATCAGAAGAGATGCGAAAAGGAATAGAAGCAATAAGGGGAAGAAGTAGACATGAAAATTTTGTATTCACCATAAGGAAAGCATGTTTTTCAACAGATACCAAAAATGACCACAGTAGCTAAACTCTGCCCTCATGCTGAGTTAGATTTCCTCCTTCAAAACCATGCCCTAGTTTGTTATCTCAATTCTATGTAATGGACAATATAAACATCTAGTTTTCAATTTTGATGTTATATTCATTTTCAACTATTCACCATATAGGCCTTTGTTTTGAGAAACTGATTCCTTGTGGTTGTTATTATTACCCCAATGACCTTATGGACATTTTTATATCGCATATTTGTCTTTGTAAGTTTTAACAACTATATTTATATAGTTTTTGTTTATCAGTTCCTTAGTTCAAATACTGGCGTTTTCATATGGATTTTAAATTTACACTCAGAAAGCAAGTTATACATGTTTATACTCATTAAAATGTGTGAACAGATAAATTTTCATGTGATTTCGGTCGCTTGAATTTCAAATCTTACAATTTCTGACTTGATGGCTTTCAAGGGATTTAAGATTATGCATTTGCCCTTTGAATCCCTTTTTTATAACTCAGATTCTACTTTTGATCTGCAGGAAGGTGTTCAGCAACTTGTTTTAGGCCTATATATAATCAGAGGCGATAATATGTAACTACCTTCACACTTTTAGTTTTCCCTATATATATTTATGTATATGTTTATGTATGCACACACTCCCACCTGAGCATAACTTATCTAGTTAAGACATATACTCTCGACCTAAATGTTAGAAATTTGACTCCTCTTACCTCCACGTGTTGAACTTTATAAAAAAAAAATACACAACGGACGAGGTACCTGATAATGGAATTCATGACCTCTTTAAACAGTTTTTTTGAAAAGCTTCTAAAACAAAGAGTGTTGTGAAAACATGTTCAACTACCTATTTTTAAAATTTTGTTTTTTCTTATTTTCATTTTGTATATTTTACCCATGGTCTACTTTTTTATCCATTAAATTGTTCTTCCTTCTAGAATTTGAATAGTGATGATGGTAGAGATGTTCATTCCCCCATTGTTTTTACATTACAAACTTTATTGTTTTGAAACTCATAATGCTCTTAATTGTTTGCAGATGCATTGTTGGGGAGCTAGATGAGGAACTTGATTCTAATCTGGACTTGTCCAAATTGAGAGCTCATCCTCTGAAGCCTGTAATTCATTAATTGGATCAGGAATCAATGTATAAGGGTCTGTTTGGGTGTGAATTATAATAACTTATGTTATAATAACTTGTAGAGTATTCTGCACTTTAAACACAGACTATTATAATCTCAAACTAAACAATTATGTATTTTAAACAATATTATATAATTTCACAGACTATTATAACTCATGTTATTATAACTTATTCAGTGCTCCAAATAACATCGTAAGTGTTTATTATGAGAGTCATGTAGCTTCCATCAACAAGTAAACAAGTAAAGTTGTTAATGATTTTTGGCTTTAACCTTTCATCACATTTTACATATTTGTTTAGATAGTGGGTATTATTTGATGGTTTTGAATATTAAATATTTGGGATATTTAATATTTATGGTTGTATTTGCAAGATAATTAAATGTAGTAGGGACGGTTGTCTGGTAAGAATAGACGAATTAAAAAAAAAGCAAGATAATTAGTACTTATAAATTAGATTCCTGTGTTGTAGATTTTGTGAACTCAAAATTAATTAGTTATTTGATGTCTATTTATTATTTTAAACTCTTATTTACTCTTAACAAAATTAGATTTGTATTATTTAATATAAAATGTTTATTAATGTATTAATATTTATATTGAAAGTGATTTAAAATTATTAATGAAAAATGATACTAAATACTTAATTATTTTAATTATAAAAATAAATTCACTTTAAATTAACCAATAAAAATTAACATAAACAACAAAGAATAATGGAGATATATATTATAGATGGTAATTAAAATTAAATAATTAGTTAATGGACATATTGAGAGTATATGCCTTATGTCAGTTATATTCATGTTAACTAATTACCCTTGAGTTACAAATAGAATTTTTTTTTTTTGTTACAATTACAAAAAGAAAAAAAGTTTACATGGAGCTTCTTTTACATAACGTCCTCAATAGTAAAATTATTAGACATTATTGAACTTTGAAAGAATCGACAAATATGGAACTTTGATAGATGATATATTTGGAATAATTTATTGAACAGTACCTTATTAAAATATTGGTTAAATTACAATTTTAGTTAATGAATATTTGTGTGTAATAGGTTTTTGAACTTTAAAAATGCATAACAGATCCTTAAATGTTTAATTTTATGTCTAATAAGTTATTGCCATATTTAACATATTTTTAAATTTTGTATACAATAGATATATGAGTTTGTAAGAATGTCGATGTTAATGACCTATTAGATACTAAATTGAAAGTTTATGGACATATTAGACACTCGATCTATTAAACACAAAATTCAAAATTCAAAAAATATATTTAAAACTTTTTAAAGTTGACACATAAACCTAAAAATTCAGGCATAATTTAACTTGAAATATCATTAGGATCATATGTGTTATCATTTTTTGTCATATTTTAATATAAAAAGTATTTATGGGCCTTATCAATTCACGGTAGAAAATGCTAATCTCAGAATTCCAATGATGGTTGCTCTTCCTCAATCATCTCACCCCAAGTTTATCATACTTTTCTGTCTCCCTCTTCTTCTGGTACTTTTCCAGTCTTTTCTACAATTATACTTCTACTTTACAATTATACTTCTACTTTAGAACTGTGGCACAAACGTTTAGGTCATCCTTCATGGGTTATTGTTAAACAAGTACTTGATTTCTTGAATACTCATATTATACTAATAAAACATCATCTTTGTGCCATACTTGTGCTGTTGGAAAGAGTCATTGTTTGCCATTTTCTGATTCTTTAATTCAATGTACTGCTCTTCTTCAACTTGTGGTAGCTGATATTTGGAATCTTGCCTTTCAAAACCTCTCGAAATTATTTTTGTTTCTATATAAGCTTTGTTGACGTATATTCTCGTTTTACTTGAATAAACTTTCTTACCTCTAAATCTGAAGCTCTTCATGCATTTCTTTTCTTTAAATCGTACATTGAAAAGCTTCTAGGATGTCCCATTCTTCGTTTTCAAATTGACGGTGGTGGAGAGTTTCAAACTTTTATCCTATATCTAAAAGAAAATGGCATTGAACATCGTTTAACTTGTCCTTATACTTCCCAACAAAATAGTATTGTTCAGCGTAAACACCGTCAAATAGTCGATATGGGGCTTACCCTCTTATCTCAAGTTTCTTTATCTTTAGAATTTTGGGATGATGCATTTTTTACGGCTACATACTTAACTAATCGTATTCCCACACTTGTTCATAAATCTATTTCACCTTTGGAGAAGTTATTTGACTACAAACCTAACTATTCTTTCTTTAAAACTTTTGGTTGTTTGTGCTATCCTCTGTTACGACCCTATAACCATCACAAAATTGAACCATGCACCACTTCTTGTATTTTTCTTAGTTATAGCACACAACACAAAGTACAAATGTCTGTCTTCCACAGGTCGTTTGTCTCGGCATGTTAGGTTTGATGAAACAATTTTTCCAGCTTCATTATCATCTTTTTTTTTATTCTAATTCACCTACTAAAGGCTTATTCATGTCCATCAACATGACCAGTCCTATTTATCACATGTTGTACCTTCTGTCCTTCAAAACACTGACCATCAGAATAGTGATCTTCTTCCTAATGCACCTTTGCCTTGTGACCAAACCCGTGAACTTCACTATTCAAAAAGTCTTGTCTTATACCTTCTTACCTAATAATACAAACCGCGAGCCTTCTTCCCCTATAATTTCTACTTCTTCATCCCTTGCTCAACCTTCTTCTTCCTCTTCTCATGACTATGCACCATTGACTACTTGTTCTTTTGTTGAAAATTAGCATCCCATGGTGACTAGAGCTAAGGCAGGGATATTAAGACCTAAGGTTTCCTCACTGAATATGTTGAAATAGAACCACCCACAATTAAGGAGGCTCTCAAATGCCCTCATTGAGTCACGACAATGATAGAAGAATACGCTACTTTGATGAAAAATGGCACTTGGACATTAGTTGATCCCTTGTTAATAAGAAAGTGATTGGTTGCAAATGAGTATTCAAAATAAAAAGGCATTTTGATGGCTCAGTTGCTCGGTACAAGGCCAGGCTTGTGGCTAAAGGATTTCATCAAACAACGGATCTTGACTACACAGAGACCTTTAGCCCAATGGTTAAGCCTATAACCATTCGGGTTTTCTGAATGAAGAAGTGTTCATGACTCAGCCTCATGGAATGATAGATCAACATAACTCTCAACTAGTTTTTCGATTGAATAAAGCTTTGTATAGACTCAAGCAGGCACCCCATGCATGGTTTGACAGACTGAGCTCATTTTTGCATACTCTTGGTTTTGTAAGTTCTAAAGCTGACTTGTCTTTGTTAGTGTGTCATCGAAATGAGAAGTGTTGTTATACTTTTGCGTATTTTGATGACATTATCATTACTGGAAGTTCCTCTCATGCTATTGATCAGCTAATTCATACTGTACATGAAAAAAAATTCTGAAGGATCTTGGTACTTTGAGCTACTTTTTAGGAGTTAAAGTTTCTTATCCGCCTAATGGTGGACTTTTTCTATCTCAAAACAAGTATATTTCTGATCTTCTTTATAAAACCAAGATGCATGAAGCTAATGCTTTTTCTACTCCAATGGTTAGTGGGTCAATTTTATCTGCCTTTCATGGAGAACCATTTTATGATGTACGTGCATCTTTATAGTAAAACAGTGGGTGCTTTGCAATATGCTACACTTATGAGACCTGAAATTGCTTATAGTGTAAATAAAGTCTGTCAATTTATGCATGCTCCCACTCTATTCAACTAACAAGCTGTCAAACGTATTTTACGTTATTTGGGAGGAACTTTACATCATGGATTGTTGTTTCGAAAGCCTAGCAGTTTGCTTTTGCATGGATTTGCAAATGTCGACTGGGCATCAGATCCAAATGACTAGAAGTCTACCTCAAGTTTCTGTGTTTACTTTGGAGGTAATCTGATTACGTGGTCATTCAAAAAACAAAGTATTATTTCCTGATCTAGCACAAAGGCAGAATATCAAAGTCTATTATTTCCTGATCTAGCACAAAGGCAGAATATCGAAGTCTAACACATGTTTCTGTAGATCTTGTTTGGCTTCAATCTCTTTTCACAGATCTTTGGATACCTATTGATCGTCCACCTACTATTTGGTGTGATAATCTCAACATTGTTCATCTTAGCGCTAATCCAATTCTACATTCCAAAATAAAACATGTTGAAATCGACATTTATTTTGTCAAAGATCTGGTTCTTAAAAGAGATTATCTATTTGTCATCTACCTGACACAGCTCAGATTGCAGATATCTTCACTGTAAAACTTTGTGTATTATTGATTTTTTTTTTTATTACAAGAAAGACTACTCCTAACTTATACACAAAAAATAAATAAGGAAAGTAGTGATTTTAGCCTAATTTACAGCATATTACAAAATTACACTAACACCCTCCCTCAAACTCAAGGTGGTAGAGTAGCAACCAACTTGAGTTTGCGAAGTAGCTGAGTGAAGTGGCCGGGTGGCAATACTTTGGTGAAGATGTCAGCTGGTTGATTCGCAGTGGAGATGGATTGTAAAAGAACAGTGTTGCTCTGGAGATGATGACGAACAAAGTGACAGTCATTCTCAATGTGTTTGGTGCGTTCATGGAAAACATCATTGTGAGCAATTTGGATGGCACTACGGTTGTCACAATGAAGTATCGTAGCAGACGGTTGAGGAACACCCATATCAGCAAGAAGCCAACGAAGCCATAGTAACTCAAAAGTAGCATCAGCAAGGGCACGATATTCAGATTCTGTACTGGAACGTGAGACAACAGATTGTTTCTTGCTTCTCCAAGAAATGAGAGAGTCACCTAGATAGAAGCAGTAACCTGTGGTGGAACGTCGATCGGTGGGATCACCAGCCCAATCAGCATCAGAATAACTAGATAACATCAAGGATGACTGAGAAGAGAACTGAAGTCCATGACCAATAGTGCCTTTAACATATCGTAGAATGCGGAGTACATCAGTGAAATGGATGGTCCGGGGAGCAGCCATAAACTGACTAACAATGTGCACAGCATATGCAATATCTGGGCGGGTCACAGTCAAATAAATAAGGCTGCCAACAAGTTGTCGATACAGCGTAGCATCTTCAAGAGGAACACCATCGAAAGGAGTTAGGCGAACATTTGAATCCAATGGTGTTGATGACGTGATAGAGTCAGTAATACCCAATCGAGCCAGAAGATCTAAAGCATATTTTGCTTGAGATAGATAATACCCATCGGAGTGAGATGACACCTCTAGGCCAAGGAAGTAATTGAGCGATCCCAAGTCTTTCATCTAAAGTGTTTTTCAAGATAGCATTTCAAATCAGAGATAACCTGAGGATCATCACCTGTAATAATCATGTCATCAACATAAAGAAGAAGAAGGACCATACCCTGAGAAGTCTTACGAGTAAACAGTGCTGTATTGTGGGGACTAGAAGTAAACCCAAGTTGAGTTATGGTGGAACTGAATGTGGCAAACCAAGCTCGTGGGGCTTGCTTCAGACCATACAAAGCTCGGCGAAGGAGACAAACTTTCTGAGGTGGAGGAGAAGCACCAAGTGGGGGTTTTATATATACCTCCTCAGATAGAGTACCATTGAGGAACACATTTTTAACATCCATCTGAAGAAGGGGCCATTGTTTGGCAGCTGCAACAGCTAACAGGGTACGAACAGATGACATTCGAGCAACTGGGGCAAATGTTTCTTCATAGTCAATACCATACTCCTGAGAATAACCTTTTGCAACAAGACGAGCTTTATACCATTTAATCGAACCATCAGAGTGGGTTTTGATTTTGTAAATCCACTTACAGCCAATGGGTCGTTTGCCAAGGGGTAGATCCACGTAATCCCAAGTATGAGTCTTTTCTAAAGCCTGTAGTTCCTCATTCATTGCTTGTTGCCAAATAGGGTCGTTTGAAGGTTCAACTAGAGACATGATGGTAGAAAAACAATGATAATCCTGGAGGTGATGGGGAGTTTCTCTTACCCGAGTGGAGGGACGAACGAAGGTGACAGGTGCAGGTTCAGGTTCCGCCAAGATGTTTGATCTGGGACAGCAGAGACAAGAGCAGATTAATCAAGCTCATGGTTATGTGAGGGATCAAGATTTGTACCTGGATCATTTGAAGCCAATATTGGATTCAAAGGAGCAGAGATCGAAGGAGAAACATGGAGCTGAAGGGATGTGAGCTCAAACAATCTTCCCACTTTGCGTCATGTACCAACTATCTGTCATGTTTGTGGATCCTGAACCTGACAACCATGAGAAGAAAAATAAACAGTGAGACCAAGATCATAGAGTTTACCAATAGAGACAAGATTAAATGTCAGATTAGGGACATGGTAGGTATTGGGAAGTGTTAAATTAGGAGTGGCAACAGTACCAATATGTGTAATAGACATACTATTTCCATCAGCAGCATGAATGGGAGGAAGAGATGGAGCAGGAGTTAAGGAAGACAAAAACGAGATATTAGAGGTCATATGATTGCAACAAGCAGAGTCAAGAAGCCAAGAGTTACCTAGGACTGCAAGGGCAGAGGAATTGGAAGAGATTACCTGTTTCAGTAAATTCTGAGTATCATTGATTGAAAACCTAAGAGGAATGGGGTATGGAGAGGAGGAAGCAGCAGCAACAATAGATGAGGAATCGGTTTTAGATAAGTTCTTTGGTTTGGTGGATCTACCTGAAGGACGAGGTGGTCGAGTAGGACAATTATCCAAAATGTGACCTCGTTTGTGACAATACTTGCACTCAACTATAGGACAATCAGGAAATTTATGACCATATAATTTACAATTTGTGCAGAAGAGAGAGCCATAAACTTTAGCCATGAAGAAAACACCGAATCAAACAAACATGTGGACTGAAATTGAACTGAATCGATCTAGTCTGATTGAACTGGTCTGGTCTAACTGAACCGGTCTGATTTGGTCTGACTGAACCGGTCTGCTCTTTAGTTGAACCGGTTAAATGTTAAAATGTAACCTCACAGCGTGCAGTAGCTGGAGGATTCGTGCAGATACCAAATGAGACCTGGGTTTGAGAGGGTCTGGGTGTGGGTGGTTCGTGCGGTCTGGTCTTGACGCCGCCGGTGAGCAGTTCGTGGATGGAGACTTATGCAGATCTGGGTTCGTGGACAAACTAAACCCATGGTATGACGGGATCTGCGGCGGATCTGGCAGTTCATGGACGGAGACTTGCGCAGATCTGGGTTCGTGGACAAACTGAACCCACGGTATGACGGGATCTGCTGCGGATCTGGGTGTTCACGAACAAGATCGGTGAGGCAGAGTGTTCTGGTGGTGGTGCTGGACAAACGAAGATCCGGCGATGGTGGTCTGAATCAGAGGCGAGGCGCGGCGAAGATCCTTCTGGGTAGGAGATGAGGCGCGACAGAGGCGATTTGGCACAGATCTGGTCAAGACGGAGGTGCTGCGGTTGAGGCGGTTTGGGCAAGGCTGCGAGGCAGATCCGGTGGGTGAGTATTGGTCAGGTGGGCTTCGCGCGTAGGTGGGTCTGGACGGAGACTTGGGTCAGCCGGTGAGTCTCGCCGGAGAGGAAGAAGACTATGGGCAGAGGAGCTCTGATACCATGTAAAACTTTGTGTATTATTGATTTTTTTTTTATTGCAAGAAAGACTACTACTAACTTATACACAAAAAATAAATAAGGAAAGTAGTGATTTTAGCCTAATTTACAGCATATTACAAAATTACACTAACATACAAAGCCTCTTTTTGCATCTCGGTTTCTCCCTCTAAAGACCAAGCTCAATGTCTTTTCTTCTTCACACATTGGCTTGAGGGAGGGGGGAGGGGAGGTGTTAAGAGAGCATATTAGGGTTAATTAGTCACAATTGTTTCTTGTTAATCAGTTATGAATATTTCAATTGTATTAGTTAATTATTTGAAATTCGAAGTATTTCTATAAATAGGAAATACTGCTATTGATCACTTATTGAATAAATCATTGAATATCTTGTGGTCAAACTTAAACTTCTCACTTTCTCTCTCTCTTTACTTTCACTTTATTGAAACCACGAACATTAAACTAGTTCATTTAATGCAAAAAACTACTACAAACTATTTTATTGTCTACGCCTCTCTTTTATATCAGCGATGAATCACCCTTATAGACTCTACCGTCACAAATTGTATATTAAGAACTTGCTCAATAGTGACATATACCTTCTATCACTCTAACAAGAAGTTAGAGGTTTGAATCTATTTGGAGAATGAAATGTGTGTGTATATATATATATATATATTTATTTAATTAGAATTATATTTTTGGATGGAATCTTTGTTATCATAGACACCCAAAAAATGGATGCCCGTACGGAATTCTCACACCTATCAACTTTGTGATTGGGAATTAGATTCTCATTCCCCCTATCAAAACGGCATTTATTCCCTTAGCTAACATGGGCACTACTTTTTTTTTTTCCCAATTTCTAAATTAATGGTTGTTTTTAAAAAGAAAATTGTTAGGGGAAATAAAAATTTATCAAATGCACTAATTTTGTGAAAATTAAAAGATGATTATTTGATTATTATTTTTTTGTTTGTTTAGTTTAATTTAATTGACTTGATAACCAAATTTCCCGTTACTTTTCTAATTTTAAAAATTAGAAGAATAGTTTGTTTTTAAAAATTGACTCTCTGTTTTTAGAATTAATTAGGAGTTTTAAAATATTGATCGAAACAATAATTGGTGTTAAGTGATATAAATTAGCAAAATGGTAAGAGAGCCTATACACCATAAAACAAAAAACAAAAAACAAGGAAAAAAATGAAAAAGAAAACAAAAGAAAGAAAGATAAGCAATTGTACTTTGAAAAAAAAAAAATAAAAAGCAGCCATTTTGTCATGTTACAATTTTCCTCCATCTTAAAACTATTACAATGAGTTGCACCCAAGATACTCTTTTTTTTTTTTTTTTTTTTTGTGGTTGAAAATTTAAAACTCCGACTTCAAGTGAAAAATAGATGCTTTAACTATTGAACTATGCTTATATTAGTTGGTAGGATATACTTTAAGTTGATATATTTAACTCATTAATCTTTATTTTATTCAATTAATCTACTTAATTATATGAGGTTGTGTCGAATAATCACTAGTTGGTAAGGACTTATTTAAATCAAAATTAAGCTTATAAACACTAATTCCACCTATAGTTTTTTTTTTTTTTTTTGTTATCTACTTTTCAAAGATGTTTTCAAAATTCAAACAAAGTTTTGAAAATTAAAAAGAATAGGCCCAACTTGAAAATCATTTGGTTTTTGGTTTTTGAAAATTGTGCTTGTTTTCCAATCAATTCTCTACAAATGGTTATCATCTTTCTTAACAAAACATTAAAACTCTTAGCCAAAGCTTAATTTTTAAAAAACAAAAAATAAAAAACCAAATGGTTATCAAATAGGGCCATAGTTTTTTAAAACTTATTTTTGTTTTTGAAATTTGGCTAAAAATTCAAATGTTTGCAATTTTTAACAATTAAAAATAAAAAGTTAAATTGTTATTCGACGGAGCCTAAAAAAATAATTGAAAATTTTTAAAGTGACTAAATCGAAAAATTATCAGAGTTATAAGATTTTTTCTAGTTCAACAATATTTGGAAGTAAAGATTCAAACATCTAATCATTGGTGGATGATACATGCCTAACTAAAAAAAAATATTGTTTAAAAAGAAAATACTCTTTTTGAAAATGCACTGTTCTTATGACTATTTATGAAAATATCCCAAATTGAAACAGTTTTACATGAAATAAGAGCTTCCTCGCCGGCTTTGCTTTGCTTACAATTTTCATTTGGGATTAAATCAACAATTCTTTCTGCTCCTCTATTTAATCCTCGTCTCTGCATATTGAATTTCGCGGCAATCTCTCTTTCTCTCCTAACTTTTCTCCTTTTTCTCAACAGTAAGCAGCTTCTTTTCTTTGCTGATTTATGCCATGTGTTCATCACTGTTGGTAATTTGTATATTTTTCTTTCATTCATTAGATAAATTGCGAATTGGGTAGGCTTTAAATTCCTGATGAATTGCAAAAATTTTCGAAGTGGGTCACTGTATAGATTTTTCTGTTGGTTTGTATGTTCAGAAAAATCGAGGGGTTCTTTAAAAAAATAAAAAAAAGGAGGGGAAATCGTGGGAAATCGACTGAATGTAATTTGCTGTTGCCCATGTGCTAAAACTGAGATAATAATAGAATTTAAAGCACATTTTTTTCTCTTGGACGATCATTTTGTCCTATTGTATGGATTTTGCTCTGGTTTGCGTATAACTTATGATGTTTTTGTCCAATTTGAGCTTATGAACTTATAGAATTATGCACGAATGTTCGTGTTGTTTCTTGTCACATGTAATCAAAGAATTGGAAAACTCTATAATTTTTCCACATTTACACCCAAATTTAATGTATATTTAAATGTTCATGTATGCAGATCCTTCTTATTTGAACCATATTTATTTGAGGCTTATGGAAACGGTTGTGGGTGCATCCACCAGTGAGGTAGCTGTAGCTGTTTTTTTTTAATCTAAAAATTTAGGTCTCGTTTGTTTTTGGTTTTCTGTTTTTGAAAGTTTTTTTTGTTTCCTCACTATTTTTTGGTAAGCTTTCACTATTCTTAGAAACACATTTGAATTCTATGACAAATTTTTTTAAAAAAACTACTTTTTTAAAAACTACTTTTTTTAGTTTTCAAAATTTGACTTGGTTTTCTGAAAATATTTAAAAAAACGTAGGTGATAAAGCAAGAAAACTATATGTGAAAGAAGTGTTTATGAGCTTAGTTTTCAAAAATAGAAAACCAAAAACAAGATGGTTATCAAACAAAGCCTTAAGTTTTGTAATTGAATTCACGAGGTTCTCACTTAAATTTGATATTCTGTCTTGCACAGATAATAATGTTGACTGGGTATAAAATGACTTTTCACAATTAGTTGTATTTGGTGGTAGTATGTTTCTTTTATTCATTGGTGCATCAGATAGATTATAGGTATTGGTCTGACATTTTTTATTTTATGTTATTTGATATGTTATGTATGTCACTCTTGATTGATATCTTCAAGCTGTTTCAGGTAGCAAATGGAAGTGCAGTTGAGAAGAAGCCTACAGTTGTCTTTGTTCTAGGTAAGTGTAACACTTTAATAAGAGTTCAGACAAGATGAGAATATAGGATCTCCTTGCTTGTTTGAGATTCCACTGGTTGAAAATTTCAAATTCATTCTTGTTCATTGGATGATTCTCTGAGAAACTTTCTTTTACTGTATCTTCCTTAATTTTTATTTTCCACTGTTCCATTGGCTCTGCAGTTTCTCTTGTATCGTTTTTGAATCATCCCCCAGAAAAAGTTTTTAGTTAATCACACCATCTCAGTTTTTCTTCTTTGTGATGCTGTTCATGAAATTGAAGCTGGTTTTTCTGGTATTGTTATGAACAGGCGGCCCTGGCAGTGGAAAGGGCACACAATGTGCATACATTGTTGAGCACTTTGGTTTTACTCATCTTAGTGCTGGTGATCTTCTTAGGGCAGAAATGAAATCTGGTTCTGAAAATGGGTATGTATGTTCTATGTAAGCATAGATTTGAAGATTCATTCATATGGCTTGCCTATATACTTGACATGAAACTATTAGAATTGGAACTTTGGTTAATATACTTTCATTTTATTATCTGCAGTTTAATGATCAAAAGTATGATTAATGAAGGGAAGATTGTTCCTTCTGAGGTAACAGTAAAGCTTCTCCAGCAAGCAATGGAGGAAAGCGGTAATGACAAATTTCTTATAGATGGTTTTCCACGTAATGAGGAAAACCGTGCTGCTTTTGAGGCTGTTGTAAGCCTTCTTAGCCACTTGTTTCCCCTTTTTCTTTCAAACATGTTTTACTTTCCCTGTAGTACCTTGTTCATTGTAGTATTATTCTTTTCCAAGTTTTCTTACTTATCACTTTCTGATGGTTTTCAGACTAGTATAGAGCCAGCTTTTGTCCTGTTTTTCAAATGTCCTGAAGTGGAGATGGAGAGGCGCATCTTAAATAGGAATCAGGTTAGCACATTTTGGCACTCTTTCTCAACTGAAAAGTGATATTGTCAAGCTAATAGGATAATTACCTTTGGTGATTCAGGGAAGAGAAGATGATAATATTGAGACAATTCGGAAGCGATTCAAGGTTTTCTTAGAGTCTAGTCTCCCTGTAGTTGAGTACTATGAATCTATTGGGAAAGTTCGGAAGGTAAATCTAATATGAATTATTAAAGCCTCGTTTGATAACCATTTGGTTTTTGAAAATTAAGTCTCTAAATACTACTTCCACTATAGGTTTCCTTGTTTTGTTATCTACTTTTTACATATGTTTTCAAAAATCAAGCCAAGTTTTGAAAACTAAAAATAAGTAATTTTCAAAAGCTTGTTTTTGTTTTTAGAATTTGGCTAAGAATTCAAATATTTTCTTAAGAGAGATGAAACATTGTAGAGAAATGATGAGAAAACAAACATAATTTTCAAAAACCAAAGACCAAATGGTTATCAAATAGACCCTAAAATATCTGCATTTTGAAATTTTCATTTCCTTTAGCATACATTAACCATCTGACATTTCCCATTCAATTCTTAGATTGATGCTGCAAGGCCGATTGAAGAAGTATTTGAGTCAGTTAAAGCTGTTTTCACATCAATAAATGAGAAGGTAAAACCCCATGGTCGCGCCCAGCAGAAATTTACTCTATTAAAACTCCAACTAAAATGGAAAATGAACCTTTTACGAAATGGAGTTTGTAAGGGATACTGATTGGGCATGTTCTTGAGACAAATAAAGCACTACCTGCTTCAGAATTAAGAAGTGTCAAATACCAGAATTATGGATTATGGACCTAAAGCTTTATGTAAACTTCTTTTGAATTAGAAAGTAAATTTATCCAATGGAGCTTTTAAGACTGACTGTTAAGACATGCTTTATCGTAATCTTTTCACATACTGCTTCTGTAATTTCTGTGAATAGAAATAAATGTTCAATGAGAGATGAAAAAGCATTTCTCATCTGTGTAATTTTTGTATTAGAAGTGCAGGATTCTTCTAAAATAATTAGCTTATTCAGTTCGACTCTGGATGCATGTAACCTCAGTTCTAATTGGTACTTTATCCAATAGTAATATTTTTCTTCTTATTAGCAGGGCACCCTTGCCTTGAGGTTGATGCATAAGTGTGTAAATTGTAATAATAGGTTTCAGTGTTCATGCACATTTGATGTACATGTATAATACTCAACAATGAGGAATATGATTCCACATTAAACCATGTGGTATTAGTTTGAGAAGTTTAAAGATGGATGTTGAAACTTATGAATGTGAAGAGCATGGCTGTAGTAATTTGGGAACTTTTTTACTGCTTTTGTTACAGTTCTTTTCTCCTGAATCATTACCCTTGTAGAACTGTAATAATATCCTGGATGAATTTATTTAACCTCGAGATGATTTGGAGAACGATATGTCATTTTTCACGGCAAGGCTTACACTTTTGTGTATATTGCTTTTTCCTGCTGTTGTAATTGACCAAGGCACGTCATGTGGTTTTGTCTATGATAAGTATAAGATAAATTTTTGTATGCCCTTAGTTACCAGGTGCTGTATTAGTTGGGACTGTAAAGAATTCAGAGAATAATATGGACTACATCTCCATAGCTAATTATCTTGTAGTGCTTGCAGTTTCATTACTGTTTTTTTTTTTTTTTTTTTTTTGAGTTCAACCTGTGGGGGTGGGAGATTTGAATTTTTGACCTCTTGGTTAAGGTTATATGCCTTAACTAGTTGAGTTATGCTCAGGTTGACAGTTTCAATAATACAATTTTATCCAATCAAATCCAACCGAATTATAAAATATGCAAACAACCAAAGAACATTTTTCTTGAAGTACCTGTATGAAATTTGTAAGAGTGGAAGGAAAGAAAAGGGAAAAAAAAAAGCACTATTGAAACCGACCATAAACTGAAATTAGTTGTTCCATGTTCCACTTATTTTAAGATTTTTATCTCTTAATGACATCTATTTGGATCTTATGCAGGAGGATTGAGAGTGTTGCTGCTATACCAATACCATTTATATTATTCTCTATTGAGGTAATCCCCCTAGGAAATAAGTTCAAGAATTCTTTGTTAGAGCCTTTTCTAATGAAGGCAAGAGTTTGGAACGCCAACTATAAGAATATATGGAAGTCACTTTCTACATGTTACTTGGAGAGTTCTATACAAAATTATGCAGTGTGGTTAGCAGGCAGTAATAATTCTAAGGAATCTTCTGATGTTCTGATATTCTTTTCCTTGAGCTTTTCCTTAGTTTTCTCCCATTGGTTTTTGATCAGTCATGACTTGATGTATTCTAGTCACGTGGATTGCAGATTCCTCCTTAGTTGACAATCATGTAGTGTGCATTGTATTGGGTCTTATATTTAGGTTTAAATATGTTTTTGCCCTGATGTTTTATCTATTTTCTATTTTAGTCCTTCAACTTTGATTACACTCTACATTTAGTCTTTATCATAAAAGTAATAATCTAGATATATGGACTGAATCTAAAGATTAACGAAAGTTGGAAAGACTATAATCGACTTTTGAAACTTGAAGGACTAGTACACTGATGTCGGTTAAAAGTTCAGGGACTAAAGCTGGAAAGCTTAAAAGTTTAGAGACTAAAATGAAAAATAGCAAAAGTTTTGAAACTCAGACCATATTCAAATCTATACATGTAGCTCTATGCTTTTTCAGTCTGTGTAAAACTAGAACATTGTAGTGGTACACTAAATATAAAATTGTTATATATCAAGTGGATACACATAATTTGCAAGGAATTATGAGGTGGGACATGAATGCTTGTTTCTTGTACGTATCGCCCATGTTTGTTGTTATGGAAGTTTGTAGTTTAAATCACACATGCATTGCATCTGCAGCACTATCCTTTTTCACATTCTAAAATAAAAAGTGATGCCAGAAAAGGTTGGCACCATTGTTAAGAGACTTATTATCTGATCTGTTCTTTCTTGTGGCTGACCACCCCCCCCCACCCCCCCCTCTCCCAATGTTGTGTCATTTAGTTATGAAAACAGCTATGTTAGTTGTTCTTGAATTTTGCTCTCTTTATCTGCCAGGCTTGCAACCAATCATTCATAAACCTTTAGTTTGCAAAACCCAATTGGGTTTTGTCATTTGTAACATATTCTTGAATCTTGCCTTCTCTTTCAATGTTGTTTGTTTATAGTGTGTTTGTTTTATATACAACAGGATTTAGCAAGTTTTGAATTGTGATAGCACACGTTTTGGATGTATCGTCGAACTATCGAGAAAAGAAAAATGTTACGTAACTATCAGATTTTTGAGAGGTCTAATTCTCTTGCTATTGCTAAATATTTTTCTACCAACTCTCACTCTCTCTTCCTAATGGCAGGCACTCTCTTCGCACAAAAAAATATCACCTCACTTTCTCGTACGCTCAAATATGACTTGTTTACAAAACCCTACATTCTAAGTTTGTGTTTTGTTTCTTCTGGTAATGTAAGTGAAAATGAATGAAGGGTTTACTACTACTTGTATAGTTTGACATTTGCAAATAGGAAGGAGTCTAATGAGAGTTTGAGTATATCTTTGACATATTTTTATGAGCTTTATTGTTGTTGTTTTTTTTTTACAAAGAGTTGAGAAATTGTAAGATCTCATTAAGTTTGTGAATAAAAATGAATTTTTGAAAAATAAAAATTTCGTGTATATATATATATATATATATATCTCGCAACATTTCAAAATCATTTTGACATAAACTTAGCACAAACTCTATTTTTGCATTTTTTATGAAGCAGATAACAATTATAAATAATTGGTTGGTAACCAAACTTAATATTTAAAAACAAAATTAAACATAAAATTATTATTAACTGAACTCTAAATAAGTAGTTGTTTAATAGAAAATATTAATTTTTACCTTAAACTTAATAAAGTGAATCAATTTTACTCTAAATTTTTAATTTCATTAAATTGCATTTTAAACTTTAAACATCTATTTAGTGAGTAAAAAAATACGAGCCCATATTAGATTTATATTAAACAATTTATAAAATTATTAATTGTAATGTTCCAAATAATTTCTTAAACAAAACTAATAGATCACTACAATAGAATTTTAAAAATTTACTAACTAAAATAGAATAATGATCAAAATCGAAATATCAAAATACAATTTAAATATAGGTTAAATTATGTTTAAATTACAAGTTTGATCCCTAAGGCTTTGTTTGATAATCATTTGTGCCCCATTTGATAACCATTTGGTTTTTAAAAATTATGCATGTTTTCTCATCATTTCTCTACAATTTTCTATAATGACTTTCATCTTTCTTAAGAAAACATTTGAATTCTTAACCAAATTTAAAAATAAAAATAAGTTTTTGAAAACTACTTTTTTTTAGTTTTCAAAACTTGGGTTAATTTTTGAAAATACGTGTAAAAAGTGGATAACAAAAACAAGAAAACACATAGGTGGAAGTAGTATTTATAGGCTTAATTTTCAAAAATCAAAAATCAAAAACCAAATAATTATCAAACGGGGCCTTGGTTTTTTGTTTTTTAAAATTAAGCCTATAAATACTATTTCTACTTATGGGTTTCCTTGTTTTATTATCTGCTTTTTTCATATGTTTTCAAAAACCAAACTAAGTTTTGAAAACTAAAAAAAGTAGTTTTTAAAAACTTATTTTTATTTTTGGAATTTAGCTAAGAATTCAAATGTTTTTTGCGAGGAAGACAAAACCAATTTTCAAAAATCAAATGGTTATCAAATGAAGCCTAAACTTTTAAAGTTGTATCTTATGGGTCTGTAGCTTTAAAAGTATTTAATTGGTCCTAAAGTTTTAATTTCAATGTTGAAGTTTAAAAAGTATATGACAGTATCTAAAGTATTAATTTTTTGTCAAACTTTAAAATAAGAATATGTCTCATATATCATTGATATATCATTTTTGTATAGTTGATAAACACATTACTAATAATATATGAAAGAGCTTCGAGTCAAAAGGTCAACTATGATAAATCAATTGTAGCCTTCGGTAAAAATACACGAGAATTTGAAGGCGACTTTGGCAAATATCATTCAAGTTAGAGTGGTAAAAGACCATGGAAAGTATGTTGGCTTCCATTTGCACTTATCAAGGAATAAGAGAGACTTACAAATCTTTCTAAAAGGAAAGTTGAAAAGACATGTTTTTCTTGAAAGTTAAACAAGGAGATTCTAAACAAGGACATGCAATCTTGTTGTTTTAAATTCCCTATGGGAAGAAATTATTCGATGAGACCGCTACAATGATGCTAGCAGTTTTGCACCGTTGGATGTGGGAGAGAGAAATTGTAAAAGTGTTTCGCTTTTATATCTAATGGTTATTAGGGGGCATATATATTTTTTGATCTACATCAAACGGTTATTAAGAGGTAGCCACATTGTGACTACTTCATTGAATAATTTGTCTTCTATAGGTTTCCTAAAAGGAGTTTAATATATGTTGTTTGCTAACTTTTGGTGGGGGAGTTTGCAAAAGGGAAATAAAGTCTATTGGGTTAGTTGGAAGATGATGACCAACGAAACCATAAGATAGAGAGGGGGTGGGCTCTAGGAATATCCAAAAGCTTAACCAAGCAATGTCTGCAAAATAACTTATATTTTAAAATGATGATGTTTTTCCCAATGGATGGAAGTGATTTTGGAAGAATCCAAAATTACTTTAAGTAATTGGAAAATTTGCAAGACTCATTTTTACAAACATTGATACCATTTGACCTATGTTTTGAAATTAATGACATATGACCCTTTTTGTATTCTGCATTTCGTTCAAATTATCGTGAGGGCATCGTACTCTCATTCTTGTTCTAACTCTAGCTCTCTAGTTCTTGATCTCGCTTTCTCATTCTCACTCATGATAGTAATGAGTGGTCGAAAATATGGAGAAAAGAAAGAGACAAGGAAAATCGCTCTCTAGTTCTCGCTCTCACTTGTGATAGTAATGAGTGGTCAAAATTCAAGAGAAAAGAAAGAGACAAGGAAAATAGCTCTCTAATTCTCGCTCTCGCTCTCGTGCTCTTGTTCTTTTCTCATTCTAGCTCGTTCTTGGTCTCGCTCTAGCTCGTTCTTGGTCTCTCTCTAGCTCGTTCTCACTCTCGCTCTAGCTCGTTCTTGGTCTCGCTCTAGCTCGTTCTCACTCTCGCTCTCGCTCTAGCTTTGCTGCTCTAGCTCTTCTATGACGTAATTTTTTCTTGTCTTTTTTTTTCTCCAAATTTTCAACCACTCATTTGAGCGAGAGCGATAGCGTTTTTCGCCTACGAGAGGGTGAACAAGGAAGACCACCTCATAATGCCCCTCATGTGTAATTTTGTGCGCTATGCCACGTCAGAATGAATCATATTTCATTATTTTTAGAACGCAGGTCATCAGTCATTAAAGCGTTAGAAAATGGGTCATCCGTACAAAAACCTTTAAGTGATTCCTAGTTAATCATTTGAGATGTGATTTCTAAGTTATTTTTGGTACGTGATGGTGAGAGATATTGTTTTTGAAATTACTATTGTTTCAAATTTTAAAAAAAAAACCTTCTTTTATTTCATTTTATTTTGTCCTAATTCCTAAAAGGTTAAATTACAGATTTAGTTCTTGAACTTTGAGATTTGTATCTATTTGGTCCATGAACTTTCAAAGTTACAAATTTAATCCCCGAACTTTCAATTTTTTTAAAACTCATAGATCTTCTAGACACAAAATTAAAATTTCAGGGTTCTATTAGACATAAAATTTAAATTTATATCTAATAGATCAATTAGTTTTTACAAATTTCAAATTTGTCAGGGATCTATTAAATACAAAATTGAAAGTTTAAAAACCTATTAGATACAAAATTGAAAGTTTAGGAACTTATTAGACACTTTTAAAAGTTTAGAGACTAAATAGACACAAACCTCAAAGTTAAAACACTAAACTTATAATTTAACCTTCCTAAAATTATGTAAAAAGTTGTTTTTTTTAACTCTTCTAAATTTTTTGTTATTTATCTCTAATTTTTCCTACTCTCTCATTTTCTCTCTAATGTTCTTATAATCTCTATTTCTAATTTTATTCTCTCTCTAATTTTTTTTTTCCATTTTTCTCTCCATTATTTTTTAAATCTCTTTAACTTTTTTTTTTAATCTCTAAGGAACTGTTTGAGACGTTGAATGAGTTATAATAGTCTGTAGAGTTATATAATATGTATTTAGGATGCATAGTTATATTAGTCTGTGTTATAATAGTTTGTGTTTGGGGTGCAAAGTTATTTAGCTCTATAGACTATTATAACTCATTTAATGCCACAAATAGGTCCTAATTTTTTTTCTCTTTCTAATTTTTTCTCTCTAAAATTTTTGTTTCTCTCTCTACAATTTTTTGTATCTCTCTAACTTTTTCCTCTCTTATTTTTGTACTCTTTTGCTAACTTTTTTCTCTTGATTTTTTTTGTCTCCACCCTTTAACTTTCTTTTTCTTCCTAAAATGTTTGTGTATCTCTCTGACTTTATTTTTCTATCTTTGAAATTTTGCTTAATCGATTACAATTTTCTCTCTTTAATTTTGATGTCCTACTCTAAAATTTCTGTACAACGATGCATTCTTGGTGGGCGTACTTTTACGTTTTCGCAAACGCACGAGTCAAGTAATATAAAACGGTATTCCTACCAAGTATCGAATCCACAAAAATTGGCTTTTAATTCAATTAATTACCACGAATACTCACTTAACTTTATTTAGAGAATAGAAGTTAAAAGAAGATAAACTAACTAACAACAACAACAAAAAAATGGGAGACACAAATACGAGGGATAACTTAGGAAATGATCAATTACTAAGCTAACAGACAATTATAAACCAATGAACAACGAACTCATAAGTCTAGAAGCTCTAAAGACGTGAAATCTTTTCTCAGTCTCCTCTACTATAAAGTACTAATTAACTAACCTAGGTCTCCCTAGCGCTAGTTAACTCATACAAGGCGTTAAGACTCTTCATTACAAACTTCTAATGTCTATTTATTAACTCCAGCTGCCACTCAGGTAAATAAACACAAGTTATGCAATTGGGTTATTGTCTAAGTTTCTCTCCGTCGAGTTTCCACTTAGAAAACTAGTCAATTAATCAATGTCGAACTAATTAACCTTCATTGCCAATTACAATTAATTAACTATTAATCTCGTTGTCACTTGAGTAGTTAATTAATTGCGTTAAGCTAAACCAAGTATCCTCTTTCGAGCTCAACTTAGAAATACCTCAATTAATTAGAGAAACAATGATTAAAGGCATTAAACAACAATTGCATAAATGATTCAAAGCCCTAAAAGCAATCAACATCTATTACTTAAGAAATTAATCTAAAGTTTCCAACAATCAAGCATAAAACAGTGTTTAACAACTCAACCCAAATAAATAGGGATTAAACCATACAAAATCAGTCAATAGAACCCAAAAATCCCTACTTTATAGCTACTAAATTAACTATAAATGAAAAAAAATGGAAGAAATTGCAAACAGATGATGATCTCGTGTTTCTGAGGTGTTATTCCTAGAATCCGAGCTCTAAATCTTCAATATCACTCCAATCCGCTCACAAAATGCTCCCAAAACCTCTCAAAATAGTATGGAGTCGAGTTTAAGGAAAAACCCCCTTTGTTTGGCCTACCAAAATCGAAGAGAAGATGTAGTTTATATAGTAGGGATCGAGTAACGTCTAAAAAAACACGTTTTGCTGGTATTGTAGTGCCAGACATTGCCTAAAAATCGTCAAAAATCAGTACCATAGCGCCTAGGCACCCAAAACAGCGCCTAGGCGCTACCACTCTGCTTTTCCTCTCTGTATGTTACGCTTAGGCGCCGTATTTTTTTTTAGCTTTCAACTTGAAAAGATCTTAACTTTGACCTTCATTCTTGCTCAACATTTTATTATTTCTCTTCTCTTCTTGAATCTTCAATAAGGCTCTAAAAGGCTCCAATATCCATCAAAATAATCTCGAACACTCGATTTTGCTCTGTTAGCTCGATTTTTACAAAATCAAGAGAAATACACATCAAAGTTCATTAATTCAATACAAAACTAGCCAATAAATGGGCATAAATATAACACTAAATTAGTGCTATCAATTCTCTCCCTTATGTCGGTTTTGACATAACAAATTCTTTAGATCTATTCATTCTCTTGATCTCGTCTCTCATGCCGCTATCGCTTCCCTCCTTCAATCATGTCGTTTGTTGCCGTTGTTGTTGTCAATCCTCTCATTCTCTCACGTCGTGCCATCGCTGATGATAGTGCTCCTCTCCCTTACATGTCATCAACCCTCCTCTTTCGCTCGCTATCGTTGAGCTAGCGCCCCTCATACGATTTTCTTCAATATTGGACATCGGTTCGACTGTTTATTATGTAAAATAGTAGGTGGCTACCATGAACCCATTTCCTCTAAGCCCTTTATTATTTTTATGGTTCTTATTGACCACTAGGCCAACCCATGATGGTTTATACCATTAATATACTTTATCAATAATATAAAAATAGGACCAATATTTAGCTGCATACTAGTGTGTAGATATCTTCCTAAACACCACCATTAAATTTCTGACAACTAAGAGAGAGAAAGTAAAAAAGTTTCAATTTCTCATTTTCCACCATTCTCTCTCTTAGTTGTCAAAAATTTATTGGTGGTGTGTGATAGGACCTATAAGGTCCTATTTAATCACACTTATTTCTTGTTAGTTAGAAGGATTGTATGTTTATTATTATTATTCTTTAGGGATTCGAGAAATTTGCGTGTTTTGGAGAGTTTCCAACATTTTGGAGTTAATTCAGACTAAATCGGAGGTGATTCGAGCAACAAAATTTCTATACCAACTTTGACCGATCATATCATGATACTTAGAGATGAAAATATATTCAAATTTGGTATCAAAACGAAGCTTATTGAATTATCTTTCCAACGGTATAAGACTATTTGCATTACAATAAGTATTATGAAAGTTATGGCATTTTGAGTGATTACTGCTCCTGCTGGAAAACTGCTGTACCCGAGAATATTTTGTGCCAACTTCCGTTCCCATTATCTTGCTTCTCCCAAGAATACTTTGGGGTTTCCTAATAAGTTGACCAAGTGCTTGCATTGTTAAGTTTAAATATTTTGAATGCCTATGATCAATTTTTGCAATTGAATAGAACCGTACCTTTGGATTGGATTTTGGTAAGATTTAATTTATCTTTATTTTATTTGCTTATGTTTTATTTTATTAATAAAAATACAAAAACCTCCCTTTTTAATTATTTTCTCATTTGCAAATTTAACTTGAGAAATTAATATTCGATTCCCCGAGATCGACCCGGTCCAATCAATGCTACAAGTAGTTTAGGATCGGTTTATAAATTTTAATTTGACAAGCCCTCGACAAGCTCAGTCAGTGTGTTTGAAGATACCTACCTACCAGTATGTAGCCAAATATTTTCCTAAAAATAGTATGATATGAAACAAGAAAGGACTTCAAATTATGATCCCCATTCTTATTTAAGAGTGTTGGTTGTTTTCCATTTTTACCCTTCCTAAGCATGTTTAAGTAGGGGTGTTTTAGTCTTTTTGTTTAGAATGATGAATTGAGCATCAAATTAGGATTTTATGTTTTAGCCACCAGTATTAGGGTTGTGAGCCATAAAATTAGCTATTTAAAGCTTAAGTTATTTCAATGTAAGGAGGTTGAGTTTTGAATAAAAATTGTGTGTTTCTACACTAGAGAGCCATGAGTCTCTTCACTTTGCAATTCTTGTTCTAGGGTTGCATGCCTGAACATTCAAGTTGGGATTGATAAACCTCTTGTGGAGTATTGAACTTGAGTAAGGAACTAGTTCTCCTTACCTCTTGGTCTTCAATCATCAAGGTAATCTTGTATCTATTCCTCCCATTGGGATTGAAATAAGTTGATTTGAGAGTTTTAGAATTTTATAATTAGGGGTTCATATAACCAAAAGGTTCCTAATTTTCAAAATTCTAGGGTTTTCACATCATAGTATATCAACAATATACTTTATATTAGGAATATAAGTGGTATATTCTACCTTTTTTTTTAGTTCAACAATTATGAGGGTGGGAGATTGAACCATCAATTTTTGGGATGGTAATTGGTGTTTTTGCCCACTGAGCTATAGTCATATTGACATAAGTGATATACTTTATCAATGACACAAAAATGGTATGTAAGTGGTATACTTTATATTTGGAATATAAGTATACCACCCAAATACCATTTTTGTGTCATTGATAAAGTTTCGTTGATATACTGTTTTTCTATCATTGATAATTATATATATATATATATATATATATATATATATATATATATATATATATATATATATATATATATATATATATATATATATATATATATATATATATATCTTACAGATATGCAAATTGTTATGCACGTGTCATTTTTACAAAATATTTTAACAAACAACAAATCTACTATAATTTATTCTAGATTTTCTATTATCATAAAAGCACCTAAACTTTATTTTTGCAAACTTAACATAGTTTTTTTTAGTTAAATTATAAAATTTGTCCCTATGGTTTGGAGAAAGTTAGAATTTAGTACCTATGATTTTAAAAGATCTTTATGCTTTGATAAAACCTCATAAATAGTCCCTAATCATAGAAACTACTTCTAACATTTAAAACCATAGGGACTAAATCCTAACTTTATCAAAATCATAGGGACCATATTTGTAATTTAATCTTTTTTTTTTATACAATAAATGAGAATAAAGGAATTTGAACCTTCGACCTCACGGGAAGGGGTGCATGTCAATTACTATGAACTATGCTCACTTTGTTGAACTTGAACATAGCTATGCTCATCGATTAAGACACAAAAAACTTTCCGAGCTCGATATTTATTTGGCTAAATTATTGAAAATACCCCTGAACTATGAGTATTGTTTCAAAAATACCTCTGAGCTTTAAAAAGTTTCAAAAATACCTCTGATCTTTAAAAAACGTTCAAAAATATCCTTATCGTTAAGTTTTGGATCGAAAATGTTCATGTTTCATTAACACCTTGACCTTTAACAAATTTAAAAAATACTCTTATCGAAAAACGTTTCTTCTTCTTCCTCTCTTCACAAATCCTTCCTCCATGAAAATTAATGAGAAACTTTATTTATTTACCATGTATTCATAGACCATACGTTTTTCTTCTCCGTCAACACAATATCCCAAAAGCTTGACCAGATTCTTATGTTAAATCTTCAAGATGACTTTTGCTTCATTCTTGAATTCTTCATGTCCTTGACTTGATTTTGTTGATAATTTTTTCACTGTTATTTCCCCACTGGTCACTACCCATCAGCTTTCCCTAAATTCATTTTAGGCAAAATAAATGAAAATATTGTCATATAGTGGTTCTAACACTTCTTAAATATTAAAAAAACCACGTTTAAAACTTTTGATTAATTAACCTTGTAAACTGGACCAAACTCGCCTTTTTCAAGTTTATTAGCATTTGAAATGTTGTAACTCTCTAAAGACAAAAAACAAAAAAGAAGCTTACACATCTCTTCCTTCACCGCTCATTCATCGTAATTGAAAACTACATTAATCTCTTGCTTGTCACTAACACACACAAATAGAGAGAGCAAAAAGAAAAGAATTAGTTTTTTTTTCTTCCACTTATCTTATTTACACTTTTAAAAAGAGAGAGCTCGATTTTAAACTATGTTTTCATTTGGTATTCTATTGCACATAGTCTTTATAAGCAAATTTTTGCATTAATTTTTATGGAGGAAGAATTTGCAGAGAGAGGAAGAAAAAGAAGAAATATTTTTCGATAAGTGTATTTTTAAAAGTTCAAAAAGTATGAATGAAACTTTAACATTTTTTTATTCAAAACTTAACAGTAAGGGTATTTTTGAACGTGTTTAAAAGATCAGATGTATTTTTAAAACTTTCAAAAGTTCATGAGTATTTTTGAAACGAGATTCATAGTTGAAGAGTATTTTCTATAATTTAATCTATTTATTTTTGAGAGTAGGAATTTTTTTTTTCCATTTTTTTGTAAACATTGATTTAAACTTTATCCCAACATAAACATAGCTAAAGGAGGAAGACATGAGAGGGACATATGTTAATTGTTTTAAAAAAAATTTATTTTAATTAGGCCTTGGCAAATGGCAGATCTATCTATCTGAACATTTTCACAATTTTAACGATTTTTCACAGTGGGAGAAAAAAGAAAAGAAAAGACCAATACAGATTGCAGAGGAAACGAAAGACCGTATCCGAGTCTGTAATTTGGCGGGGTGTTGAAGAAACCTTGTGATTGAATCTGCAACAAAACCCGCGAAGAAGAAGAAGAAGAAGAAACCTCCAAAATCCCATCACAATACACATCTCATTTCTCCACACTCTTCATCAAGCTCTCATCCATCTTCAAGATCCGTCCCCAATCATTCAATTCCGCAGCACACCCACTGTTTGCTTCAAGAATTTTGTCATTTTGATCTGGATCGAATTCGAATTCCATTTCGATTTCCAACTTCGGGTTTTGCGTCTCGTGGGTACATTCTGAAACTCCCGAAGAAGACGTAGAGGAAGAGGAAAAGTGGCATCACAAGCAGAGTCCAATGTTCGGATCTAGGTTTTCCATTTTCGGAAGCGGTGCTGCTGCTGCTGATAAGGTTGAGAAGTCGGCGAAGAGCGATGTTTTTCCTGGCCTGAAACTTCGCTCCGATAAAGATGTGTATCGGCCTGGCGATCCGGTTGTTGTTACTATTGAAATTTCCTCCTCTGTCCCTCAATTGGACTGCTCTCTTTTGATCGAACGGCTTCGTTTTGAGATTATTGGGCTCCAGAAGTTGGACGCTCAGTGGTTTAGCACTCAGAAGCCAATCCCTGGATCCAAACAACGGACAGGTTCCAAGTCCCTTCTATATGATGTTGTTCTTAACCGTTGTCTTTTACTTGTGCAATGTGTGATTGATATTCGTGGCGAGTCGTCATCAGCTTTTATTCTGTTCACTTTTGTAATGTTGTTCAGTAAACCATCTTTCTGACTGAGAGACATTTCATCCAAAGGCAGTTTTTTTTTTTTTTTTGGACAAGTGAAAGACAATCAGTAATTATCACCTTGTAGAATTTCAATGGTTCTGCAGATTTTGTTAATAAAAAAAGTTTGTAGATGGGTTTTCCTAGCTGATGTAGTTTCAATTTGGTGTATTTTGGCCTTGTCAGGTGAACGCGTTTTCATGGACTGCTCGGTACAATCAATAGTTTCAAATCAGATAATATCTTCGGGGGCTACTAAGTCATGTAAGCCCATGTGTTCTATACCCTGCATTTCTGTATCTCAGTTGCTAATATGTACGTTGTTCACTTGAATATTACTCATTTGATTCGTTCCCTTAGTTTAATTCATAGTCAACTGTACATTACATTTCGTTATGAAGTTCGGTATACTATCAAATGACATGGTGACCTTGGTGAAAGATTGTTGGGAATTAGGAAGTGAATTCCTCTTTTCAAATGCTAAATTGCCAAAGTATTAATTTGCAGTATGATACGATACTTCGAAGTTAGTTAGTAGACATTTTCCACTTCTTCTGTATTTTGTGTCCCTTCACCATGAATACGTCTCTTCTCCATAGAAGTTTGTCTAAAGCCATTTGAGGTAAAGGAATACCCAAAAATTGAAGATTCTTTCTGTAAAATTTAGCCTCGGGAGATATTTACATAGGAGAGGTGCATCAAAGGAGAAATCCTACTCTTCAAATCTTGACAACTTGCTGTCCACCTTCCTGTAGAGGGTACGAAACTCAAAATTATTTGTTTGTTCATTCCCAGTTTATCCAAGAATTTTATTGTTTCTTGGGGCACCAAGCAATCTTTGGTTGGCAACTCTTTTGAGCTAAAAAGAAAGGTGTTTTGGAATTGTGCGAATTCAAGAGGGAAAGTTTGGCGGGAGGGGAATTAAACAAATTTTCATGATAAATCTAGAAATGAGGAGAAGTTGATGGTTACCTAGCATTGGAGCATGTGAAAAAGTAAAGGGATTTTGGGAGAATATGTCCAAATCACATGGCGACCACCTATTTAAGATATTAATACTCCTAGCTATATGTTGGTATAAATTGTCACTTCTTTTTCATTCATATTGCTTTGCTACACTTTTGTCTAATTAGAGAAGTTTATTGTAACTCCCTTGGATGGGGCATCTTTCCCCCTCTTTTGTAAATTTCATACATCAATGAAATTGTTTATTATTAAGAAAAAAAGAAAAAAATCTAAATAGGTGACAACCAAATGTGGTAGGGTTAAACAATTGTCCCATGAGATTAATTGAGGTGTGCACTCCATCGGAAATTCCCTCTACTTGAGGACCCACCCTTCCAAAGGTTTTTCTTGCAGTTCCTTTTTTCGATGTTTGGTGAACCCCTCTCCTTCAAGTTGCATTATCTTTTCCTTTTTGTGGAAGGTGAAAATTCTCAAGGTTAAATTATTTGTGTGACGTGTACTTCATGGAAGAGTTAACACCTTGGATTGGATCGTGAGCGAGTCGAACTGCAGTGTTGTATCAACACTCTTTAGAGGTGTGGTTGAGGATCTTGATAACCATTTGTGGAGCTGTGATTACGTTTTTTTTGGGTTTTGAGTTGTTTCTCTAAGGCGTCCGGTTTTCACTTAGCTCAACATAGAGAATATAGTTTCATTGTTGAGGAGCTCCACCTTCATCTGCCCTTTTGTGAAAAGGGGCTATTTTTGTGGCTTGTCGAGGTTTGTGCAATTTTGTGGGGCCTTTGAGCTGACAGGAACAATGGAATCTTTAGAGAGATTGAAAGACCTAGGGACAATGTGTGGTCCCTTGTTAGGTTCTATGTATTTTTGTGGGCTTTGTTGTTTTAGGCATTTTGTAATTATTCTTTAGGTCTTATTATGCTCGATTGAAGCCCCTTTTGTTTTTGCTTGGCTCTTTTTGGTTGGATCTTCTTTTTTTTTTTTTGGTATGCCCTTTGTATTCTTTTGTCTGTTCTCAATGGAAGCTTGGTTATTTGTAAAAGAAAATGGGTACAAAAAAAATCTAGAAATAAGGAGGAGGTTTGGGACATGATAGCTTTTAGGTCTCCTTTTGGAACTCTTTGGTATATTTTTTTTGTAACTATGATTCTTTTTTCCATTTAAAGCCAACTGGTGGAATTTTTGTAATCCCTTGGCTTTGGATGATTCCTCATCACCCTTTTTTTGTCTTGTCTTTCAATTTAACGAAAGTTTCTTTTGTTTCCTATCAAAGAAAACTGTGAGTGATATCTTATGAATGTTTAGTTTTCCAAGATTGGTAGGCAATATGGCGTATTATAGTCATTGCTGAGTCTGTTTTTGTTTAGACTTGGTTCGGGAAGGTTTTCTGTTTAGCTTTGATGCTTCGAGAGCCACCCCCTCCTTTTTAGGATAAGACTAAAGAAAAAATTCCAAACAGGGATGGAAATGGAAGGTGAAATCCACTACCAGAGTAGCTCATATAAAAGCTTTTCCATAGGAATGAATTAAAAACAAAGCCACTCAACACTAGTTGTCTTATATTAAGGTTTCATTTGTATTTTACTCCATGTTTTAATTTACCATTCTGATTATGTACAGTAATTCTGAAAATGTTCAATGTTATTACAGATGTGGTTCGAACAACACTTCCTAGCTGCATACCACCATCTTACAAGGGTGCCACTATTCGTTATATGTATTATGTTAAAAGTACATTACTAGGACGATGGCTAATACAGGAAAATGGTCGTTCTCGTAAAGAGTCGCTGAAGGATCAAATAGAAATGGTTTGTTTATATTAACTTGTTTCCAAGATGAGTGAAAATTCATTGTTTGATTTGATGTGAACGAAAATTAGGTAAACTGCAGCTGGGAATTTGTTTTGACTTTGTTTTTTCAAAGCACTAACACTTTCGTGGTGCTTTCTAATCATACTTTCTATGCCTGAATCCCTGTAACCGTCTAATTTGTCTGTTTTATCCTATTATATGCACATTGAATAGGTATTTCTTCTTGAGAACAATAAACACAGGTTTTTTAATTTTTGTCCGATGCTTTACTTTTTCACTGGTATTTAATGTTTTTTCTACTTGTCCAAAATAAGATTATCTATGTTCTTTTCTTTTTATGAATTGCATTTTCAAATCTTGTGTGTTTAAAGATAGTTGTTAACATGGATTTCTCAATCACAGACAAGAAATCGTTGCATGGATTTATGATTGGACTAGAAAATTGGAGGACAATACCTGACCTTTGCCTTTTTATGCACGTTTTCTGTATTTCTGATTAAGATATTATCTAGCTTTATTTATTATCTATGTAGGAAGCTCGGGTTCCATTTCAAGTGTGGGTCACTCAGAAAACCAGTGGCATGCTAATGGAAGAAGGTCAAAATGGTCAAAATGATGGTGATCTTTCTTCTCTCTGTTTTCTGTAGTTGTGAAAGTTGTATTTTTTATTGCATCCATTTAGAAGTTCAACGTGATATGTGGAATTACACATCTATTCACATTTGCATCTCTGCATGTTGTACATATGGTTACTTGGTTATAGAGGGAATGGACTTTATCTTTCAAAATCGCTTGCTAACATGAATACAGCTTGAAGGAATAGGAGCCTGACTACCTTTTACAATAAACTAATGCCATGCTCTATATCTACGGAGGTTCTTTCCAATCTTGTTAAAAAGAAAAAGAAAGGAAACAATATTCTTTACGTACTACATAATCAAAGTTCATAATAATAATACTAAAGAGAAAACAAGGGATTCAAGTGACTTATAGGATTCTGTTGGTGGCTTTTGAACATTTTCGAATGAAAACTGAGGCCTGAGGGGTCTCTTAGGCTTTTGAGTTTTTCTGTAGTGTATTCTTTCAAGTTCCTTTTGTAACTATTCCCATCTTTTGATTTATATCAATTGGAGCTCTTTTTGTAATTCTCCTTTGGTGTGGGAGGTCATCTCTCTCTCTCTTTTTGAAAGAAATGAAGAGAGACTAATGCTAAAAAATACAAACTCCACAAGGGAGTGAAAATTAAAAATAGGAAGAAATAAAAAAAAAAAATACTCCCTGGTGCACAAAACATTATAACTCAAAAATAACAAAGTACTAAGAGGAGATGAAAGCTTCCCAATTAAGGCAAATGTCTTGCAAAGAGAACGCTTGAAAAAATTTGGAAAGTGAACACCATCGTGAAGCTTTAAGCTTGGGGGCCTCAAAACACACCAACCAATTTCTTGATTTACTTAAATCTGCTGATTCCGTTCCCACCATAATTCAGAAATAATTGCTTTAATATTTTTTTTTTGACAAGAAACAAACACTTTTCATTGAAATAATGAAAAGAGGCTAAAGCTCCAAAATACAAACACCACATAGGTGAGGAAAAAATCTAAAAAAGAAACAAGTCAACATTAAAACATAAAAGTACATAACTTTAAAGCTTTAGAAGGAAACAATAAAAGCATTCCAGTTTAAACAAATATCTTGAAGAGAGAAGCCGAAGAATAATTGAGACAAGGAACACCAAGTAGAAGTTCTCAGACGAGCCGACTCAAAACGATCAATCCATAAGAGATGCTTATTCTGAATAATTCTTTGATTACGCTCCAACCATAATTCTGAAAGAATGGCCTTGATCGCATTAATCCATAATAACCTTGCTTTAGAATTTAAAGGGGCTGGACCATAAAGAAGCTGAAGAACATTGCTGCGAAAATCATTAGAAAAAACCCATTGAGTGCTGAAGTAAGAGAACAGCCTGTACCAAGCTTGTCGAGCATAAGAGCATTGAAAGAAAACATGATTCAAAGATGCTGCATCTTGAAAGCAAAGAGCACAAATTGAGGGCATTAAGCAAAGTCTTGGAGACTTCTTTTGCAATACTTCCGAAGTATTGAGATTTCCATTCAACATAATCCACAACAAGATATTAATTCTCTTTGGACTCTTAGACTTCCAAATAGCTGAAAATAACTCTTTCTCCAAGGGAGAAGAAGAAATCAAATGATTAGTTAATGATTTCACCGAAAATAAGCCTGAAAAGTCAATTGACCAGCACCTTGAATCTTCATTATAACCAATAACCACAATGGAAATAAGACTTAAAAGAGCTTGAAAATCAGCAACCTCGTCATCCTTTAATAATCGTCGAAAAGAAAACTGCCATGAACTTGTTTGAGAGTCCCAAAAATCAGAAACGCAACCGGATGGAGAAGAAGAAATAGCAAATAATTTCGGAAAACTACTTTTCAAAACGCTATTGTTCAACCAAGGATCAACCCAGAACTGAATCCTCCTTCCATTAGCTACTTTATAATGCGCTAGCGAATCAAATTGCTGCCAAATCTTGGAAATAGACATCCAAGGACTTCGAAGGCTGGAAACTCTTCTATTTCCCGAACACCACCCGGATTTAGAAGAACCATAGATGCTAATAATTACTTTTCTCCAAAGAGAATTGGGTTCCATCATAAATCTCCAACCCCATTTTGCCAACAAAGCTGTATTCCTCTATTTCAAAGCCCCAATTCCAAGACCTCCATCCTTTTGAGACTTGGAGACTAGACTCCATCTCACCAAATGATTAACTTTACTTCCTTCATTCCCCTCCCAAAAAAAAGAACGTAAAATTCTGTCTACCTTCAAAATAATAGATGGGGGCATGAGAAAAATGGATAGATAATACAATGGAATACTCGATAGCACCGAGGAACAAAGGGTTAACTGACCACCCCTTGATAAGGTGAACCTCTTCCACCTATCAATCTTCTTCTGTATTTTATCTAAAACTGGCTGCCAAAATGATTCATTTTTAGGATGTCCTCCCAATGGAAGCCCTAAATAAATAAAAGGTAATACTTCAGTTTTACAATTCAACCTTGCAGCAAATTGATTAACCTTTGTTTCACACAAATTGATGCCACACAATGCTGATTTTTCCCAATTTATCTTCAAACCCGAACACCATTCAAAGAACTGAATGGTATTAATTAAAGTATCAAACATCCCATCATTATCTTTGCAAAAAATGAGGGTATCATCAGCAAATTGAAGAACAGAAACATGAACTTGATCCTGACCCACCCGAAATCCTTCAAAAGCACCATTAGAGTGAACTTTGTCAATTAAAGCACTAAAGACCTCACTAACCAATAGAAATAAAAAAGGAGAAAGAGGATCTCCTTGTCTTAAGCCACGAGATGCTACTATCCTTCCACGCGGTCGACCGTTAATAAAGACTGAAAATTTAGGGTTTCGCACACATCCTTGGATCCACTGAATCCATTTTCTATCAAAACCTTTAAGATAAAGAACTTCAGCTAGAAAATCCCAATCAACACAATCAAAGGCCTTCTCCACGTCAAGTTTCAATATCCACCCTTTCTTCTTTTTAACTCTGTAAAATTCCACAGCTTCATTGGCAATAAGAATAGGATCCAAAATTTGTCTTCCTTCAATAAATGCACTTTGGCAAGGAGAAATAATTGAAGGCATAACCTTCTTCAACCGCTCAGCCAACACTTTAGCTAGAATCTTATAAACCGAAGGGGTTAAACTAATAGGCCTGAAGTCTTTAACCGTCCGAGCCAAATCCTTCTTTTGAATTAAACAAATGAAGTTTTCCTTTAAGCAAGCATTAATATGCCCATTTTGATAAAATTCTTCGAATAATCTCAAGAAATCAACTTTAAAATATCCCAAAACTTGATAAAAAACTCAGAGGTAAAGCCATCGGGCCTGGAGCTTTATTTTTACCAAGTCCTTTCAATGCAAACCAGATTTCCTCCATTGAAAATGGAGCAACCAGACATAAATTGCTTTAATTGCATTGACCCACAAAAGAAAGGGTCTAGAAGAAAGGCAAGGTCCAATGAGTTAGTGAGTAGTATTGCTTTTAAAGTCGTTGTGGAAGACCCAATGGATGCTGAAAATATCAAAGAGCTTGTACCAACCGGATAATGTAAACGAACAATCAAATAACAAGTGATTTAATGTTTCTGAATCCGAGCAACATAAAGGGCACCGGGAAGGCAATAAAGTGGATGAAGGGAGGTCATCTTTTTTTCATCCTCATTTTTTATTTCCTCTTCATTGAATTAGTTTCTCATCCAAAAAAAAAAAGTGTCATTTTACTATTTTTAGAATTAATTGAATTTTCTTTTGAAGATCATTACTCACCCAAAAAGGGGAGACCTTAGTGGTGAACCCTCCCAGTGGAAAAACATAATTGTTTAAAACCAACGTTGTCTCCTAGACTCTGATACTCAACTATAAACAAAATTCAATATGATTTGAAGTTGTTGCATTTCCTTGTGTAAGCCTTTCTGTACTTGTGTGTATATCGCAATAAATGAGTTCTTCATTTACCATCCTGGTTTGATCCAATGGTCAAATGCATAAGCTATAAACCCACTTTGAGGTCATTGATTCAGAATGTTGTAGGCATCAAGAATTTATTTTGTAAGGTTAATCAAGGTGCAAGTGATATGACTTGGATATCGATGGTCATCAAAAGAAAAAGATATCTTTTAGATCCCATGATACTATCAATGTGGTTAATGATAACGTAGTCTTTAATTTATAGGAAAAACATTAATGTGTTTAAATTTTTTTCTATTCACGTATGCAGGATATAGAATATCTTAGGAACTTTTTGGCTATTACTGTTATACCGTCAGGTGGTATTCAGACTCCAATATGATGAACATAGGAATATGTAGATTTTCAGTTATATAGAATAGAATGTGTAATTCACCTCAAATTCTCACCAGCTTTTTGGATTATTCCTATGTTTTCTTTTCCGCACATACTATTATCGCCAGCAGACGACTTGAGAGGTTCATGAACTTCATGCCATAGAGAATCATTGACACCGCTTAAGAAACAGTCACTGCATTTGATACTTTAGCCTTGAGTTGACATAAAACCTATATATATATAAAAGAACATAATTTTCATTATCTTGTGATTATTTCCGTTGGCTGGATGTACTTTAGTTTTTAGGTGTTTACTTTTGTCTGGATGGTTCTTTATTTTATATAGATGCCAGATATCTTATGAGCAGACCTTCTCCTGTGTTAGGTTTCATATTGTAGTGCTTCTGAGATTTGATAAAGAAAAAGTCATTATATTCTTGTTCCCTTTTATTTAGGCAGATACAAGGATGATAGTAACTGAGTAGTGTTGACATTTGTTTTATGTTTACAACCGTTTGGAGAATGCTGAATTGACATTATCTATTTATTATTCAATTTCTGTAATTTCTGTTTTTTTTTAAAATAATTTTTTATTTTATTTTAGTAGTATTAAATTAGTTCGGTTTCTACAACATGATTATGATAGAATGAGAATTTTGCTTGTATTTCAACTGTTTTTCACTTCTGCAGCCTTTCAAATGGATGTATTTTGGAAAGAGATGGAAGGTGACACTGATTGGGTATGCTACTTACCAGGATTCAGTGCTGTTAAATAATATTGTTTTATTATTTCATTTTGTTCTTGTCCTTTTTGGGTTTTGATTAGGTGGGAAAAAGGCTAAATATATTATTTAATCTCAAAATATGCACCATTTTTTAATATCGCTCTCAATGTTTTAAAAGTTTCAATTTTATCCTTATTGTTTCACAAAATTCTATCAAATTCCTACTTGACTCTATTAAAATTGAATAATGGAACAATGACTGGAAATGACTCAGACATGACATTAAATTTTTTTAATCAAATGCTTTTCTTCATTTGTGGTGTTCTAAAAATTTTCAGATCTCCAAAAAATGATAATTGTAAGTTCGTAACCTCCATTTCTTCTCTTTTAGTAACTGAAACAAATGGTAGGGTCAATTAGATTTTTAAATCAGGTTGAGATGAGGGGTGGATGTTTGATATCTAAAAATATATTAGCTCATATATTTTTAAATTGCACCATTATTCTGTTATTCAATTTCAACAATGTTATTGAGGAGTGATAGATTTAAGAATTTTGAAATATAAAGAAAATTGTTGATCATTAATCATTTGTTACTCACATCATTAGGTGCTTGTGGATTTTGAGTATATATCATGCTTTAATTTTTTGATAAGAAAATATATTATGCTGTAATTAGTATATTCTTCAAAGTAAAGCCTTTTAATTTGATGTTAGAATTGTGAGCCTCAATTCTTTTTATTTGATATGAATATTCAACCATTTCCTTGCAGATCAGAGCAAATGATATATATGATGGCATTGATGAAGGATATGATAGCTCAAGGGATGAGATCTCATCTGTCTCGTCATACAATCCAATGAGAGAACCTTTTCATAGAACCTTTGGAAGTTCACTGTCATTTCAATCATCTGCTGCAAGATCTGGAAGATCTTCAATAAAGGATGGTCCTTTTATTGGAGGAGAGCGATTAAGTTTATCTTCTAATGTTGCACATCCTGGGCTCTCTGTTGCTGAGGTCCTATATGATTCCGCCGGTGGGTTTATATTGATGGGCTATATTTTGCTCAAGGCATTTGGCTTATCATTTTTTCTCCTCTGCTTGTAAAGTTGTCCCGATTAACATTTTTGTTAGTAGAATTATTGCTCTCTAAAAAGGAGATAACAAGTATGTCTTCTTGTATATCCAAAAAGAATGACTGGATTATTTGTTCTGTAGCTTTTATTTCATGCAATTAGAGGTTTAAATGTTATTTGGTCTGGAGACTACAATTTTCTGACTGACAGGTTTTCTGTGGAAACAGATGTCGCATCACGTCAGAAGTCATCTGCAGTTGTCTCTCCCAGACAGGTGTTGAACTTTGAAAAGAATCAGTCAACAGATAATGATGCTGGAGTACCATCTTCACCAATGCCTAAAACTAGTGAACCTGTAGCATGTAAATTATTAACTTTCTTGCCTCTATCCCTCCTTAAGGAAAATGAAAGATTTACTCCCTTTTGTAATTCTACTTTCTGATAAAGGCCTTCTCCTTATCATTTAGTTTTATTTGTTGTCAGGATATTATCAAACAAATAATGGAAACTAATTATCTGCAAAAATTTCTTGCAGCAGAAGGCTTTATTCGAGGAAGATCTTACAATATAAGGGTAGATGATCAAGTTTTGCTTAGGTTTTGCCCGAAAAATTCTGATTCAACCTATTATTTTAGTGACATGGTAAGTTTTTCTTCCAATATGACTAGTTGCTCCTCTTTAATTAATTAACTTTCTGCACTATTCCGTTCCCTTTTCCTCACCTTCTCCTTAACGAGGGAAAGAAAAAAGAGAGGATATGAGGAAAAAACGGATCAACATGCTCCAAATTTGAGCCGACTGGCAGACAATCCCATTCTACTGAAGGTTAACTATTTTCTTCTTTTTCAAATTTGATGAATTAGATAGGTGGAACTCTTACCTTTTTCCATGAAGAAGGAGCAAGGAGATGCCTTGAGGTATGATGGTATTTAAATATGGAATACCTGGTTGGAGCAGTTAACTAGTTAACTTGGGTAGTTGATGCATTAATAGGTCTTCTCTTACAGATTTCAATAACTTTGGAGACTTCAGAGACTGTATCACGCCGATTCGTCCATCCTTCTCGGAGGAACTCTCCAACGATTGTGAAGGTGCTTTTTATTTTTTGAAAGTGGAGAAGAATGTCGTAATTTGCTTGTCTCTCTAGGAACTTGAGGGTTGAAATCATCTTGGCTTCTACTTGGGGGTGCTTTTGCTTGAGAAACCTTAGAATTTTTTGGCTCAGCCTTTTGAGAATATAGTTTATTTATTTTTCTTGGCTTCTAGACGGTCCTCCATGGAATATATATATATATTTTTGTAATGTAGCCTTCTTTGATATAATATACACACATTTTTTTAATGGAATGCTCTTTTTGATATTTAAAAGAATTGGAGATCGTTACCTTACCGTAATCCCTTTTGGTTCTACGCCACTCTCGTACAATTTTTGGGCAGAATAAAACGTTCCTCTAAAAATAATGTATATTTTTCATGGTATTGAATGTCGTGAACTGCATGGATGTGGCTGAACGTTTTCTGTTGTCTCACGAAGAGATAATGATTATCCAATTCCCCTCCCCAGCAACTTGTGAAATTGTGATTGGTGGAAGTATCGGTTGAGGTGGTATGATGGGCGCATTATTTGTTTTAGTGGAGCAATGGGACCTCCATCTTGCGTTGTTTTCAGATGGGAGATGATGCCTTGAGGGATATCTTTCAGTTTGTATCCGTCGTAAGCTTATTTTTCTAAACATATTTATTGGATTGTATTTGTAGGTTCAAAGTGATCATTATGAGGTTGTTGCTGATTTAATTCAGACAAGCTTTCTTTTCTCAATTCCCATGGATGGGCCCATGTCCTTTTCCACTCCACATGTATCTTTGCAGTGGGCACTTCGCTTTGAATTTTTTACCACCCCCAAGAATGTGGATTGGACCAGGTATTGACCCAAAAATTTCTAGTACTACCCACGTATCTACACTTGCCAACTAGCGGTAGTTTTCACATTGTAAAATAATATTTTTTACGGATAATGTGGCTGAATATTAATAGTAGTACCTACCAGAATACTAGATATTTTCTGTATGCCCCCATCTTCTTTCTTATTACTCAATTGAGTATTTGTTAACGATTTATCATAAATGTTAATTCAACTTTCACCATTTTAGATATGAGCATCCTCTCTTGATAGAAGGAAGAGAAAAAAGTGAGTGGATTCTTCCAATCACTGTGCATGCACCTCCATCTAGCTCTGCAGCTGCTCAGAACCGAAATGAGAGGCTTTTCTCTTTGGATCCCTTATGGATGCACAGCTGAGGTAACTGATTAAATTTTTTATATACCATGAAGCAGTATGACTTCACGTTTTTCTGTTTTTATCTCGAATCATTATTGGGAAAAAACACGTCAAGAATTCTAATTACTACAGAATCTTGTTAGGCAAAGTGTTCTCCAAATACCTCCATTTGTCGGATCTTTATTTTTCTTCCATCCTATGATGAATTTTCTTTTAGGAACATCAAATTATAGTGAAGAAAGTTGGGGTTCCTGTTGTGTGGTTTTGCTCTAGAAAAAGATGAGTGTATAGAAACCAAAGTTGCACAAACTGTTTTTATGATCAGGCTGCAGTTTTCTCATCATCATAATTGTGGTAGATATTCTTCAAATAGTTCAAATAGGACTTTTAAGTCATTAGTGAGCGTCCTTGAAACCAAAGCGTATGGATCAATGGGTTAGTGTAGTAGTTATCGATGGCGATTGGTTTCAAATTCACTCCAGGTTTTGGATGGTTGCAACATAAAGATAATTTGAACTCTTCCATGATTATCTGTAATTATTTGTAAAAGACTTAAAATGTTAAATTACAAGTTTGGTCTCCAAACTTTTAGGTTTATGTCAATTAGGTCTCTAAATTTTCAATTTTGTGTTTAATAGGTCCTTGAACTTTAAAAAGTTTCTAATAAATCCATAAACTTTCGATTTTGCATCTAATAAGTCTTTGAGTTTCAATTTTATGTCTAATAGATTCTATTCAACATTTTTTAAAATTCACGAATCTATTGAATACAAAATTGAAAGTTTAACGTTCTATTAGACACAAAATTGAATTTTGTCTAATAGATTTGATAATTTTAAAACATGTTGAATATGTCACTTATGAGGAACCTATTAGACACAAGTTTGAAAGCTCAAGGACTTATTTGACATTTTTGAAGTTTAGGGGTCTATTAGACAAAGTTGAAAGTTCAGGACTTATTAGATTCTTTTTGAAGTTTAGGGACCTATTAGACATAACTATGAAAGTTCAGGAACTAAACTTGTAATTTAACTTAGACTTAATTGTGGTTGTATAAGGGTTTATTGTGCATCACGCAGGGGTTTATGTTAAAGTGCTTGTAGATTTCTCCAGCAACTTTAGCATCACCTCGACGTCTCGCTGCCAGGAAGTTTTCTGAAGAAACTAACATCCAGCAAAAGCGGATGTCGAACTGAAGTATCCGAAGAAGTATCCGAAGAAGATGACGACGATGAGAGTATAGGCCGTTGATGTTGCAGGTTGACCATGATATGTTGCAATTTATTGCCAGAAGCTTCAGAGTATTTTCCTTAAGTTGTGCTGAAGATGGCATTCTTGGTGCCTCTCCAATTCAAAATGTGAATCTGATTTTCACTTTAAAAATGCAAAAGAAGTTCACCCTTTTTATTATTATTGTTTTTTAATAAATATAGCTTTGGCATTAATCTTCCCAACATTCTTCTGAAAATGCTAAATGTGTTTAATTTTTTTTTTTTTAGAAGGCTAAATGTGTTTAAATTCTTTATATATATATATATATTCATATTCTGATTCCCTGCTCCCAACAATTTTCCTTTAATCCACGATTTTTGTGCTTTAAAATTTTAGAATAATGTAATAATCCATTATCCTTTTGTTTTTTGTTCTCTCGTTTTTTGGTACATTGATAGCGAGCTAGTTTTTTAGATGCCCGTACATTTTAATGTTAAAGTTGAGGTTATTTTGCAATTATAAATGAAGAATTTAAGATGTTTTGGAGAAATAATTAGCTACGAGAATGAATTGAAAGTAAATTTTGTTAACCAAACAACCGACTGTGCTTTTACTTGATTTTTGTTTAGTTTAAAAAATAATATTTGAGTGAACTATCAAAGGCTGGCCTAGTGGTCAAATAAGGGTCATGGACAAAATAAAGAGTTTAGAGAGAATTAGTTCAATCCAGAGTGGCCACCTATTTAAGATTTATTTTAATATCCTACGTGTCTCCTAACATCAAATGTATTAGGGTCAGACGGTTGTTCATGAGATTAGTCGAGGTGCGCGTAAGCTGGCCTGCATACTCACGGATATAAAAAAAAATTGGGTGATCTATACTAGTAAAGTAATATTATTTTGTTCTTGAAATTATTGTTCATAATCCTTTTTGGAAGCTACCAATTGTTTCAAGTTCAATCCCAAAGAGAGGAAAAGGTAATTGGGTAAGACAATATCTGCATTGGATTATTTTGTAGACAAGAGTAGTTTTTTAAATATATGGAATGACTTTCCAATAGCTTAAAAAATAATTTTTTGAAGTGTTAAAAAGTGTTTTTAAGCATTTGAAAAGTCATTCTATACAGGTTCTTAGTAAAACTGAGTACTCTCTTTTTGTTTGATTCATATATTGAATAGCAATTCATGCCCTCTGTTACATTTGTAAAAAATGTGACATGGAAATTTGTTAACACCTTGCAACAACAAGGATGTCTTAGAAAACTTAATTAAAACATAACGACTATATTAAATTTTTTCAAAGCATGAGGTTTGGTTTTGAGTAAAGAATAGAGAAATAGATTGGTTCAACAAGGATAGGGATATTCAGATAGAAAAGAGAAAATGCCTTGCAAGCTTGTAATATTATATATTGATTATTCACGAGAAGTTCTCACCTTAAATGGATGAATACATAGAGGTACTACAATCAATCAGAGTCTCAAGAAAAATTCTCACCTTAAATAGGTGAGTATAGAGGTACGACAACTATGTGTCAGGGTATGGTCATTTTAAAAATGCTATATAGTAACTGTAGCCAGTTGGTCCCCATACTAAATCTAGGCTTTTTTTTTTTTTTTTTTTTTTTTTTTTTTTGAGAAGGAAGGCTTTTTAATGCTTGAGAGTCAGAAGAAGTAAATGAAACTTATGTGACTTTGCAAACTCACAAACCTCACAAAAAAATATTTTTTCATTACTTTTTAAGAGAATCATTATACTTGTCCAAGATTTGATTCAAAATTCTAGGTGATGGGTGACCCAATCTTTGATGTCATACATCCATCGTACAAGTCATAAATGCGTAGCTAACAAATGAATCAGAATCTATTATTGCTTATGTTCCAAGTCTTCATGGGTTGTTATTGCTGCCATATAGACCTTGCCCACTATTTCTTTGTTAATAACTCCCTAACTGTGGCATCATTTACATCCAACAGCTTGTACAAACTATTTTCAAGGCTCTTTACCAAACACACCTACTTGGATTTCTTTTCCTTTACAAAGTAAAATACATCATGAAACTCAACTACTACTGCATTATCTTTGGTTAATTTGAAGACGCTAATAAGATTCTTTTTCATGAGAGGCATAAAAAGATCGATATCCTTGAAAACTATTATTCCATTCACAGTATTCACATAAGTAGTACCTAGGCTAGCAATAGGTAATTTAGTTCAATCTCCCACTATATCATGCTTTTCATACCTAAGATCTTACCTTTACGAGATAATTTTCCCAGCTCTAAGGTTACATGATTACTTGCACTGCTGTCCAATACCATGAGGGATCTTGTAACGTTTCTAAAAAGGACATTAGAACAATGGGAGGATCAATTAATTCCTGATTTGTTTTGCTGCTATAGAGGTGTTGGAAGAAGTGTTGGCTCAGTACGATCAAGCTTATCATACCTATGTTGGCAGATTACTCTATATGGCCCATTTTTCCACATAACTGGCATATTGGCCTTGAGTTGGGTAGATAAGGTAATCTACCTTTCCCTCAAAATCTTCCACCTATGTAGGAAGAAGAATAGTTTCCACAACCACCTAGCTTGGTTAGTCTTGGTAGGTTGAGGAGTTGGTTTCTATTTTTCCAAATTTGCAAAGTTGATGGAGGCTTGGTTGATGGTCATGGTTCCCTTTAATGCTTGCAATATGTCTTGACTTTGCTCGAAAGAAAAAAGTTTGAATTGAATCTCACTCCATGACATGATTTGGTTTCTGATCATGCATACCATGAGCATGTATTCTTCATCTAGTCTAGCGATGACATAGGAGATGAAACTGTAACGACCCGACTTTTCTTGTTAGACTTTCTAGGGACGTTACTACATGCATGTTAGTAGAATTTAGAAATCTTTGGTAAAAGACAAAAAGAATTAAACTTTTTTTGCTAAACAATCAAAATCTTTTAGTTTGGGATCCCTTTAAAAAATCATTGCCAAACATAATGTGAATCAAAACTTTAAATCAAATGAAATAGTTCACTTCAATTAAGTTTACTTAACAAAAGAATTTGAGTTAAAACATAAACTAGATGCGGAAGCTATAGTTCTCATGACACCCATGACCCTTTCAGCAAACCACCTTGCCACTCGCCTAAAATATGTTCTTGCCTTTACCTGAAAAGAAAAACATTTTGAAAAAGGATGAGTATTTAAAATACTCAGTAAGTGACCTCACTACCGGGTCAGGATATGCATACACATACATAATGAGTTTTCGAAAACATTTTCTTTCTTTCCTTTGGTAGGACCTAAATTCCTTTCATAGCGGAAACGTTTCTCTTTCAACTTTTCTCTTCAGCTTAATGTGGACAATTAACCCAACCTAACCTTTCCTTTTCATTTAACATTTTCAGGTTCCTTTTCATCTAACCTTTTCAGGTTCCTTTTCATATAGCCTCGTAAGGCTCCTTTTCATATAGCCTCGTAAGACTCCTTTTCATATAGATGTACATCAATAATTTTAGGGGGTAATTGCCACAGCCTTCAAAATCATTTTTATCATGAAAACATAATGTATGCATGAGGTCCCAAAGCATTTTAAATTTTTCATTTCATGATGCAACATAAAACAAAGTTCTCATGTCATTCCTCATATCATAAATCATATAACATGCATCACATTCATAAGAACATATGACAATCATACATGTGCAACTCCATTTTCATATAAAATAAAGTATTTTAAAATTCATCAGAAATCACAACTAAAAACATTTATAAAACTTTTCATTTGAAATAATTAAATTTTTTTTTTTTCAATTCAGTTCCTAACTTGCATTTAAGCATACCGGCGTAAGATCCCTTACCTTGACTAAGCTCAAGAATCCAATTCACCCAAATGCTCACAAAAAATTCTACTGCCTTGAACCTCGGTCAAACGATTTAGGGCCTAATCAAAGTCATCCTTAAGGTTAGTAAAGATCCCTAAAATCCATAATTGAGCCCAAAGTTTCTTCCACCAACTAAATTCCCAAAATTAGAATGAATTCTATAGCATTTAACTTAATCGCAAATTGGTGGGTAAATTTGAATTTAAGTCATAAGATCCATGAATTAATCTTATTTTCAATTGATCTATCATACAACCCAAAACTCAAGGATCTTTGTGACTTACCGAAAATTTCGCTCCAACAGTCCAAATCCTACTGGACAGCGACACGCTCGTGATTTTGATGCCAGAACGGAATGGGTATCCTTGAAACAAAGTCAAGATTCATGAATTAAATCTTACCCAACCAAGATCATCAAAGAACTATGTAGAAACCAATTGCTTACCCACAATTGAAGGCTCGCCGGACTGGAAGAGGCTGATCGGAACGGCGGCGGCGTGAACAGTAATCGCGCGTGAACAGTACCCCCCCCCCCCCCCCCCCCGCGGTATGAACAGTATCGCGGTATGAACAGTACTGCTGTGTGAACAGTATCGCGGTGTGAACAGTACCGCGGTATGAAACAGTGCCGTCGATGAACAGTACCTCACCGTGAACAGTACCGCGCGATGGATGTTTATTCAAGAAGAAGAAGCTTTCGAATGGATGGGTCTCTTGGTAGTGAAAGGGAGAGAGAGAGAGGGATTGATGGTGGAGGTTGTTTTTCATGGAGGAAGAGGAGAAGGTTGAAGAAGATGACGGCTTGGCTTGACCTAGGGCTGCCTGCTCTATAAAAATAATAGAGAGAGATATTTAGGCTTGACTTCTCCTTGGGCTTGGGCTTGGCTAAAAATCACCTAATTAACAAAAGTTGCCCACAAACCAATTAATTCCCTTTTTCCCTTCTTTCTTACCTATTCACCCTCCAATTTCTCAAATTTCAATTATGCAAATTTCTAAAATTAACTTTCAACACAACTTTAAACATGAAATTGGCCTTACAATTAATTCAAATCTCAAAATTAAAACTTTAATTAATACTTGAAAATGTCGGTCGTTACAGAAACGCCTCATATCCCTTAGGTTGGAAACCAATGAGATAAAGATTGTCATAGTGTTTCTTCATTGTGGCCAAATATTCATTCATTTTCATATTTGCTACAACATCTTAAGGTTGTAGTGTTCACGAGACCTTGATTGAACTCCATAGCTCTCTTAGAGAGTGTATGATAATTCTCATTTATGAGGATTATTTAACCCTAAAACTAAGTTGTTCTTGCCATTTTTGCATGCTTTATTGATTACCGAGCAAGCTAAAAACAACATTTTTAAATAAATTCATGCAAGCTTGTTGGAATATGATAAGAGAAGGAATTAAGTGAAAAGATAAAGAAAGTAGCTTAAGTTGTTGTCTTTTGTGCAGAATTGAAGACTTTGCAAAAGGAATGCAATTGCATTCCATTTGCAATGTAACCAGAAGAACAGAGGAAGGAGAATGCAATTGCAATCTAATTGCATTATCTGGAATTACAGACCAAGTCCGAAAATCACGCAAATCACGCAAATCATGGATTTTGTGCACGATTTTGGAAGATTTTCATCCCGATTTGATTCCTAGAAGTTAGCCCATGGATTGAGGATGATTTATATGGAAACCCTAGCCCTCAACGCCTATAAAAATGGTGGAAAATGAAGCAAATGGTGGCTGGGTTTTTCTGCTGCTCGCCCATTTTCTGCAATTTTCAGTTTGCTTGTAGTTTCTGTTTTTCTATTCAATTCTTCGTCATTTTAGTTCGAATCTCTTCCTTAATTCGATCTCAACAAAGTTGATGTTGGTAAGAAGCAAAACCTTATTCGATTGAGCTCGATTTGGGAGGAAGATCTTCACTTTTTTTTGTGGGTTTCTTTCACGAACAATACTGTTTTCTTCATCTTTATTTTCTGTTTTTAATTTCTGTTTTAAATTTCTATTTTGTTTTTATTGTTTTTCATTGCTGTTTTGTTTTAATTTAAATATAGTTACTAATTGTATCTTCTTTTTTTTTGCATTTTAATAAAATTATAAATTCTTCCATTTTGCTTGAAAGCTTCTTTTGGCATAATAAAATTTCCATTGCTAGAATTCTTTAGTTTATTTTCTAAATTTTCTTTTCTACCAATGAATTACTTTAATTTTAGCTTACTGTTTTTGTTAATTTAATTATGATGAGCTAATTTCTTCTTTGGGATTCAAGCATGTGGATGCCCTAAAGATAGAAATAAAGGCCTAATTGTGAGAGCAACCTTGCTTCATCCATAGCTTGTTTGCTTTTATTGATTTTAATGCTTATTATTAGTCTAGATTGATCACCTAGATTAGTATACAAAAATTGAGTCTAATTCTGAAAAGGTTAGATAAAAATTTAGATTTCATAAAAGCAATAAAGGAAAATAGCCTAGACATAGGAATTTGTTTTTGACCCTAGACATAGGGCAAAACCTTTAAAACCAAAAGAATTGTGTTTCAAAATTAACTAAGTTCGTATTAGCCATAGAAATATCGGTTTAATCGCTTAGCCTCCTAAAGATACTTCATAGAAGGTCGAATAGGTGTTGAATTCGGTTTACAAAGCTTAAATGTTGAAGTCATAGGAATGCAATTGCAATTAGGCCGCAATTTCTTTCAATGGAGCAAAAACTCGTTTGAATCCCTCTTTTATCATTTTTATTTAGTTTCTTTAGCAAAAACAACCACTCAATCTTTTTCACACCATTGGTTACCTTAATTTGCAATTTGCAAACATATTTTGTGTCGTCTAAGTAGATTTTGTTAAAACCCGTTCCCTTGGGTACGATACTCTGGAATACTTCCAGTTTCTTTATTACTTCGATCACGTGCACTTGCGTGTTAGCGGATCAGTGTCCCACAAAGCTTTAGCCTCATCATATCCCATGACTTGAGCAACTATCTTTGGTGTCATTTAGGTGTAAAGCCATCCTACAAGGAGTTGGTCAGCTGCTAGCCATATTTCAAAATCAATATTAGGTAGGAGCAGACTTTGGGGTTCCTCTTTAGAGGGTGGAATGATAAAGGACATCTCAAAACTTGGTGTTTTGCCAATTAAATGCCCTTCAAGCTTGTAACTCTTGAGGATGAGAAGAACTATGTTTTGCCAGAGAAGAACGTTGATTCTGTCAAGTTTAATGGACGTTACGTGGTCTAATAAGTTGGTGAAGATTGGGTTACCAACTGGTGTCACACCCCCTCCCAGCTCACTTGCCTAACCTAGGAAGGAATGTGAAGACAGAGAATACCAGCCCAACCTAACATTCACCTGAAACTGTACACAATGCAATATGTATGAACAAGTAAAATTGAGCACACAGTTGCACACCTGAGCAAGATACATTCACTCCCTCATACTAGGTTTGCATACTAAGTCATAACATACTTAAGTCTATTACAACCCGGCTAGAATGCTTTTATTTCAAAACTATATACATGTAGAAGTATATATACAAGGAGCTAAAGAGGCGTGGTGGCAAACGGGTCTTGATGAGGCTAAGCACCGGAAACTCGTTTCCTACCTGAGAAGAGAAAACATGTTGAAAAGTGAGCTGGGAAGCCCAGTGAGTGACTACTTTAATAGATTATGCGTTCAGCGATAAAGCATCAAAAGTACTTCAACAAGGCCGCCAATTTACAGGATTTAAGCACCCCGAAAAGCAATGCATAAGAACTCATAAGGTAGCATCAAAACAAAAATAGGTATTCCAAAACGTAGTAACTCATAATAAAGAAAATTTGCAGCATGGTACCTTTCTAAACCCTAGCTGTGGCAGAGTCCTCTCTAAACCAACAGCTTCAATACCTCTCTCACGTGCACGTGGAATGCCATTTAAGCTCACTGGCCTCCCCTAATACCTTCTCCATGTCCTTCAGTATTGGGGCCAGACCAACTACCACCCGAATACCTTCTCACTGTCCTTCAGTATCAGGGATCAAGTTTTCTCTCTCCCAGGTACCTTCTCCGTGTCCTTCGGTACCGGAGGTTAATAATATACAAGGCATGCTTTAAATAGTTAGAAACATAGTTTGGAATCACATTCAGCAAGTTCTCAACATAAACACAAACTTTCATTTTAAACAAGCTTCCAAATAGTTAAGTTCATCGTACAGTTAAAGGAGAACTCACTGACCAAACTCATTTTTCTTGTTTTGAACGCATAAATTCTTTAACATATCCAACCAATCATATTTTAAGGTTTGGGGAATTCAAACATGTTTTAGAATGGATTAATGCAAGGTACTTCCAAGAAAACCTACTTCCAAACTTAGGTTTCATGCTTGAACGCGGAGTAACAACTAGTTACAATTATGCTTAACTTTCAACACCGCCATTTATTAATAGGAGTTCAATGAAAAATGAATATAAATTAGTTTAAGCATGCTTCAATATCCATCACTAGTAAACTTTTGAATAAAGATCAAAGCATAGGTTTTCAAACAAAGTCACTCACAATCACCGGAAGACTCCCAAGGCTTATAAGCTTCGCCTATCTCTGTTTGCCCTGAAAATGAATTCCATAACGTTAATCCCTTTTTCTACTTGGCTCAAAATTAGATCTAATTCAGTCACATAACTCATAGCATAGTAACTGAACACACTTGGCTGTAAGGTATAACAAATTGGAAGCACATCTTCCTTACTCTCTCTCTAGCCCTTTCTCTTTTGAACCAAAAATTACAGATTCAAATTCCAGCATGGGTTTCTCAACATTTAGCAAAACAACTACCAAATTTTATTTGATAACCCTCAAATACAATGTCTAAACTTACTTACCTCAAAATTTGAGCTTCTAATTCGTCCTCAAGAGCTCGAAATCTTCAGATTTCTTCACCTTGTTCTGCTGGCCAGAAACTGGAATACCTCTCGATTTTCTTAAGTTTTCACGACCTTCCTCTTCGTATTTTCTCACAACCTTTTCCAGACCTATTCTTCATTCAATTTCTTAGATTTTGGCTCAAGAATCATCGAATTTGCTCAAGTGGATTGAGAGATATGGCTGGTTGAAGTTAACCCACTTCCTAGAGCTTCCAGCTGTCTACTGCATTCACAAGAGTTGGACAGCTCATCCTTCCTTAATAACCAACTCCAAAGAAATTGTGTATAATGGCCAGCTCCTCCTTCTCTCTTTAGACTTTAAGTCCTTTTAAATCCACCTAAATTGTAAAGAAATTTTAACTAATTTACTTAGAAATTACAGCTTTTGTATTCAACACAACATACACCTAATGTGTACCCAACTTGCTCATGACCTTAACTTACTTCAACTCAACCTTTAATATGCTTATAGCAATACCTAACCTGTCTGCTTATGAAGCTTTGTGCACGTTATAGTCCACAACTTAGGAGATTCTCAAATTCTACCACGGCATCCTTCAGTGCAACCTATACCAAGTTACATGTGTCAACCTTCATGTATAAGTGCAATAAGATCAAAAGAGAGTTTAGGGCTTACAACTGGACAAGTGCCTGACCTTACTTGGGTAGTTCTTTTCTGTAGAGACTTATTTATTGCTTTCAAGTTTGGGTTCAACGACAGTTAGTAAAGGTGTGGTTTTAGACAAGTCCATGATGGGAACGTTTGTGGAGGGGGTTAACCATTATGCTCTGATATCGGGTTTGGTTTTGAGCAAAGAATATAGAAATAGATTGATTGAAGAAGGATAGGGATATTCTTCGAACAGAAAGGAGATAATGTGTTGCAAGCTTGTAATATTTTCTATTGATTATACTCAAGTTCTCACCTTAATTAAATAGGTAAATTGATGATTCTCATTTTTTAGGATTATTTATCCTCGTTAGACTCAAGTTATGCTTAAAATTCCATAAAATTATGTGTATGAGCTTAGAAAATGTTAGCAATATTTAGTGAAAGTTAGTAAGCATGTTAGAGATGATCCAAATGAAGAAAAGAAGTGGAAAGAAGGAAAGAGTGGCTAAATTGAGTTTTTGATTCAGGATATATTGGAGAATTGAAATATTAGATTGCAATTGCAATCAGATTTGGCAATAGATTTTGAACAAGGCAGAATTGCAATCGCAAATCCAGAATGACAATCAGAAATGACAATTTTTTTATAGATCTGGAAAACATAGATATTTTAGGATTTTCGAGATTTTTGGGAAATTTTTGAGATTCTTCTCCACAATTCCAGCAAGATCAATTGGCCATATTTGTGCGAAGTCAAGGAAGGAAACCCGCCGCCATGGTCTATAAAATGGAAGGAAAACACATAAAGTAGGCGGAATTCCTCCAACAGAAGAAAACCTTTTTTTTTTTTTTTTTTTTTTTTTTTTTGCACTTTCGTTGCTGTCTTTTTCTGCTTTTTTTTCCTTCTTTTATTTCAGCAAGATACTCGCCCTTAGCTCCCAATCCAATCCAAATGAAGTTATGGGTTGGGAAGATTAACTTTCTCTTGAAAAAGAAGAGTTAATCGATTGAGGATTAGAGGAAAAACAGTGTTTTTGTTCATGTATAAGTTCAGTTCTTGTTCTCTTTAGCTTGCTGTTTCAATTTTGTTTTGGTTGAATTCAAGATTTGGGTGTAGTACTGTTGTTCAATTTTGTTGTTATCGAAATACTCGAGGTTAATTTATTGAGGAACTTATTTATGCATGTTGAATTTTATTTTTCCAGCAAGGTTTTGTTCGTGGGTTTCTTTTCCATTTGGGTATTTTATTTGATTGAGTATTAAATAGTGTTTTAAGTCTTCAATCCTTTAATCTTAACATTTCTTTGTGGACAAAACTTAATTTAAACCCTTAGACTTCTATTTTTAAGTTACTGGTTTGATTCCCATTTTGTTAGCATGAAGATTAGTCCTTGTCATTGCTTAGTTTCTTTTAGATTATTTATGAGCTAAATCCTTTTTAGGGGTTCATGAATGTGAATTCTCTAAGAAGTGAATTGAACTTAAATTACAAAAACAACCAAGCCTACACTTTAATTGTTTGCTTGTGTTGAGTTGATTGAATTTCTAATCCTAGATTGATCAACTAGGGTTGCATACTATGCTTGGAGCTAATACCAAAAGGGTTAGTGAAGAGTAGATTTCGCACAAACAATGGAGACAAGAGCTTAGACATAAGCCATTCTTTACCCTAGACTAGGGGTGTGCAAGAAACCGAGAAAATCGAAGGACTAGACTGAACCGATCCAAACCGACTGGTTTGGTTCAATTATTTTGAAAAAAACGATTTCTCAGTTTAAAATTTTAAAAAACTGAAATATTTGGTTTGGTTTATAGTTTAGATTTTTCCAAAACCAATAAAACCAAACTGAACCAAACCGAATTTAATTAAAAAAGTAAAATAAATAACCCTTAAGCCCATCCAATAAAGCTCAACACACTAATTAATTCTAGCCACCCATTTCTCTCTCCATTTTCAAAATCACGTGATGTCTTTTCTTCTTTTTCAAAGTCTTTTCATCTTCTTCTTTCTTTCACTTTTCTTTTTCCATCTTTTTCTCAATCTTCTCGTTTTCTTCTCTATCAAACCCAATTTCCTTCTTCCCCTCTCCTCTCTTCTAGTCTCTCACCTCTCCCTCTCTTCTTCTACTCGATCTCTTCTCTCACAGGCCTCGACAAAGTATCGATGGCAGCCGCGGCGACAACACAACTACATGTCTCTTCTTCCTCTCTCACGCTCTCTCTTGGCGACGATGACATAACTTATACGACCACCATCTCTCGTCGGCGATATGTTTCCTCTCAAGCGTCAATCTGTACTATAATTTTTTAAAAGAGGTTAAAACCCGAAACCGAACCGAGTAAATTGAAAAAAACTGGTTCGATTTTGAACTAAAATCAAGTAGTACTTCATTTTACTTGGTTTAACTACTCCAAGAACCGTGGGGTTTGGTTTGGTCTTTGGTTTTGGTCGAAACCGGACCGAACCAAACTGTGCACACCCCTACCCTAGACATAAGGCAAAAGACTCCAAAACCCCAGAATTGTATTCTAAATTTATCAAAATACGATTGGCCATAGACATATAAGTCCAATCACTTAGCCTCCTAAGGATTTTGGAATCAAGATTTAATAGGAATTGAATTCGGTTTACAATTGTTTGTGTAGGTACGGATTACAATTGCAATTTAAAATAGCAGTTCACAACTTAAGGGCGACAATGAACATTCTTAAGCCCCATCTCACTTTCATAAATTTATCCTTTAGCATTTTGTCTTTTGCTGTTTCTCACACAACCACAATCCTATTTTTCAATTTAGTTACCCAAGTTACAATTTTTGAACTTTTATTTTTAACCCACAAGTTTCACCCTATCATAAATATAGAGGTACAACAATCAATTAGAAAGAGTTTTTTTAGTTCAACAATATGTGGGGATGGATAGATTCGAACCTCTGACCTCTTGGTCAAGAGTATATATATGCCATAACTAGTTGAGCTATGCTCAGGTTGACAATAAAAAAAGATTGAAAAAATTAACTCAAAGCAAAATAAAGAATGTTAGGCAGGTAAAAGCCTAGCTACTCTAATAAATGTAAATTTACTAAGGAAAAATTACCTCTTTAGACCCTGAGTTTTTATTGATAGGTCACTTTGGTCTTTGAGTTTTTAAAACATAAATTTTTAGTCCCGAGTTTCTCAAAATAGGTTTAAAAGATTCCTCCAATTACTTATTCCTTTAACTACACTAATGCAGAATGATTTTATATTATTTTTATTTATTTAAAAATTAAAAAATAAAAATTCATTATCCTTCTCTCTCCTTTATCTCTCTCCTCCTTTCCTCTTTCTCCTTTCGATCTCTTCTCCCTCATGTAGACCCTATTCCCTGTCAACAAAGAAGAAGCATGAAAATGGAACAAAACTTCACTACCATTGATGGAAGAAGATGAACAAGTGGAGGTTGGTAGTTCATTGAAAAAGTGAGGTTTTTTTCCTTCTTTGGGTTTTGAAACTGCTACCCCAAATAGGTCTCTAAAAAAATGGCTGTTGGGTTTTGGCCAATGTTGTTGTTGGGAGGCTGCTTATGGATCCACAGTCAAAAGTGGATCTAAAAAAATATGGCTTGTGAGTTATTGGGTCAATTCCCATTTTTTAGATTTTTTTTCTTAGCTTTATGTTCCGGTACTAATTCTTCACATCTTTGTTCTTCGACTTGTACTACATCAACAGAGAGAGAGAGAAATAGAAAGAGTTATTCCCACTTCAAGCACTCAATAACCTGCTATGTTTCCTTCATATATAGCTCGGATTGGATCACCATTTGTCTCCTCTCTAGAAATTGGGTCTTTGTTTCTCTCACTAGGATTTGGAGCTCAATTTTGGAAACTCTCCAGACCATGAAGGTCTTGTCCCAATTGGTCTTCGCTCAGGCTTAGAGAAGAAATGGGGATTTTTTTTTGTTGACGAGGGAAGAGGGTTGACTTGAGGAAAAGAGACTGGAAGGAGAGAAAGAGGATGGGAGGAGAGAGAAAGAATAGTTAATCTTTATTTTTTAATTTTTAAATAAATAAAAATAATATAAAATCATTCTATTAGTGAGTTACTGAAATAAGTAACTAGATGGACTTTTTAAACCTATTTCAAAAAACTTAGGGATTAAAAAGGTATGTTTTGAAAACTCAAGTATCAAAGTGACCTATCAAGGAAAACTAGAGACTAAGGTCCGTTTGGCCTATGGAGTAGGAGTTGGGGGGAGTGGACATATTAAGTCCACTCCCCGTTTGGCCCACAGGTTTGCTTAACCCAGATTTCATTTTGCAACTCCCTAGACTTCAACAGTAAACATTGTTGAAATTCGCACACAACCCCATGGACATCATGCCATTTGCAACCTTTTTCGTATTCTCTCATCTTCGATCTTCTATCATCTTCTCTCTTCTCTTTCATGCGAGGTCTGTTTTCTTCTCTTTGGCGAAAGCTTTGTGGTATTGTTTGCTTCACATCGTCTTTCCTCTTCATTGTTCTTTTGTCTTGGGCGAGGTCCCACTCCCATACCTAATCTGTCGATTTCACCATTTTTTCCCCAACGTTTGAAACCCTAACCGTAGATCTGGTTTCTTCTTTTGTAATCTGTCGATTTGAATATTTTTTTCTGCAATATATGCAACTCTAACCATAGATCTGTGGTTTTTTTTGAATAGATGAAACCCTAAGCATCCTTTTGTTTTGTGTTTCAGATCTGTGGCTAAAGCCCACTCGCCGCTTCAAACAACCATTGCGTAGAGTCCCTTGCCACTTTTTCGTTTCTATTTTCTCATCTATAGTTTCTTGGCTCCTTTCTTTCGGTCTGTGATGCTGCATGTTCCGTCTGAGTGACCATAGGACAAATTGCTTGGTAGGGGACTTCTACATTAGTTTGAAGCTTCGTGGGTGGGTCTACTCACAACAGGTTCGTTCTCTATCCCTTTTTAAACCGGCTGATGATGAGTACAAACCTCCCTCTCTCTCTATATATTTTTTATGAAACTGATTTTGTTAGGGCTTTTCTGATTCTGATTTCGTTTGGGCTTCTGTGATTACTTCCATATCGTGCTATCTGTTCTGTCCTCAATATGTTGAATTGGATTTCAGTCCCCTGGTTGTGTGTTCATCTTTGATCTGTCGTCTGTTTTGCTCTATGTTTTTTGGTTAAATTGAATTCTAATCCCCCCAGTTATGTGTTCATCTATGTTTTGTCATCTTTTTTGGTCTCTGTTTTTAGGTTGAATTGAATTTTAGTCCCCCGATTGTGTGTATACCTATGCTATGTCCTCTGTTTTGCTATATGTTTTTGGGTTAAATTGAATTTTAGTCTCACGGTTGTGTGTATACCTATGCTCTGTCCTCTATTTTTCTATCTGTTTTTGGGTTAAAATGAATTTTAGTCCCCTGGTTGTGTGTATACCTATGCTCTGTCCTATGTTTTGCTCTCTGTTTTGGGTTAAAATGAATTTTAGTCCCTCGGTTGTGTGTATACCTATGCTTTGTCCTCTGTTTTTCTTTATGTTTTTGGGTTAAATTGAATTTTAGTCCCCCCTAGTTGTGTGTACATCTATGCTACGCCCTCTGTTTTGTTCTATGTTTTTTTGTCAATCTGTTCAGTGTAATTCAATTAATCTGAACCATATTTGATACTTCTTTGTGCTCAGCCCTTTCATATGAAATCTAATTCGTATGAATGAATAATCTACCTCTGAGGCCGGTTTACTTCAAGTTACTATTTAGTTTAGTAGTCCTTACTTCAAGTTACTTCAGGAATAGATCGATTAATGTGTATCTTGTCATGTAACATGGTTGGTATAACTTGGTAGGTGCCTTTAATGCATTATAAAATATTATATATATATTGTACTTGTACTTGTATTAAATGTTGTTTTTTCTCCCAACCACCTCAACTTAAATCCAATTGCCTTTCCCTTTGCAATTCCATCTTTTCATACTTCATTTTCCCACTTTTTGAGTTAATTGAATACGGTAGGTGCACTTACCTATCCACATAGTTCCTTTATATATGCACTTACATTCTCTATCATGTTGAGCACAACTCCACTCCACCATAACATTTCTGCATTCCATGGTGAGTAGTTCTTAACACGAGTTTCTCTCCTTCCGTCATATACATTATTTGCTATTACATATTCATTCATTAACTAACCAATATATTGTCTCCTATTGTCATAGAGTTGGTCTCATTCCACATCCAGTCACCCCTTCTACCATCTCGGTCGAAACCTCGTACCTAAGGTAATATTGTTTTCCTTGCACGTTTTTTTGGTTTATTCCTTTTAAATTTTAATAGTATGTTTCATCACTTCGTCTCTACCTTCTACCACCTTTTTGGTTAAATATTCTTCCCTTGGCTATATTCTTTGCAGGGTCGTAAGCATTATTCTATTCGACCTTAGATTGAGGTTCGTTGATTTACAAATAGGAATGATTCTATTTTTTGACACTATTTTTTGATGTATTATTTGGTCATGCTTCCCTTTTTCCAATCATGTTGTTTAATGTATTATTTACATGCCATTTAGGACATTTTTTACACTATTTTTTCATGTATTGTTTGGACATTTTTTATGTACTATTTTTGACACATAGGAATGTTATGTATTTCTCTTCTATCATCCTTTATTAAATATGTTGAAGTTCTACCATTTTGTTTGTTTAATAAGTCATGTACAATGCATTGTTTCCTAACTCGACACAATAAAAACAAGTCTTCTTTGTCACCTTTGTTTGAAAATAGTATTTTTCTTGAATTTAAATTCAAATTAAGAACCATACGGTAAATAAGTTAAGTTGAAAATAGTATCTTTCTTCTTTGTCACCCTTGTTTGAAATTACTTGATTTCATAAAAAGTACTTTTTTTATATCAATTATTCTACTTTAATTGAAAAAATAACCAAGTGTATAATGAACTTTGTCTACCAATGAATCTTCATTTGTTTTTACAAGCATATAACGTTATGTTTTTTCTTTTTATAGCATGTAAAATATATAATTTTTAAAAAACAAAGGTTTTTTCAATCTTCAATTGGAATATTAAGGCCGTGTCAAATCGTAATTTTTTTTGGATTTTTTGGGAATAAACGTACCTAAAAGAAGTTTTGTCTGGTAAGTTACTTTTGTCAAAACAAAAGAACTATTGTTTCGAAAATAATATTTTCTTTTAAATCTCATTTGAATTAAGAACAGTATAAAGAAGACTTTTTAAAATTAACTATTGTACTTTGGAAATAAAAAATATTAGATGTAGTTCATTTGTATAACCCACACAACATTTTTAAAAACAAAAAAAATAAAATTATTGTAACCGGTTGATGATAGTATTTTTCTTGAAGTTAAATTCAAACTAAGAACTAAAGAAAAAAAAAATTAAAGAACATAAGCTATTTAAAAAAAAAATTCTTGTAACTGGTTGATGATAGTATTTTTCTTGAAGTTAAATTCAAACTAAGAACTAAAGAAAAACAAAAACAAAAAATTAAATTAAATAACATAAGCTATTTAAAAAAAAAAAATTCTTGTAACCGGTTGATGAAAGTATTTTTCTTGAAGTTAAATTCAAACTAAGAACTAAAGAAAAACAAAAACAAAAAATTAAATTAAATAACATAGGCTATTTAAAAAAAAATTCTTGTAACTGGTTGATGATAGTATTTTTCTTGAAGTTAAATTCAAACTAAGAACTAAAGAAAAACAAAAAAAAATTAAATTAAATAACATAAGCTATTTAAAAAAAAAATTCTTGTAACCGGTTGATGATAGTATTTTTCTTGAAGTTATTCAAACTAAGAACTAAAGAAAAACAAAAAAAAAAATTAAATTAAATAACATAAGCTATTTAAAAAAAAATTCTTGTAACCGGTTGATGATAGTATTTTTCTTGAAGTTAAATTAACGCTGATGGACGTCTTATTTACGGATGTACTTAAGACTGTCAGCTTCTTGTCAGTCTCGATGGATGACAAACGAGATTATTGCATGCACCTTCTCGGAAGGAGGGAATGACCCATTTACTTCAGCTCAGTTTGTGCTCCCATGAATTTGACCCATATATCTCTAAGCACTATTTTTTTTGTTTGTAAGTAATGACTCATATCTTCCGTAACAACTACACATGTATGCCTTTCATTTTGAAACCTTGATCTTGCCCATTCACTATTTTTTGTTATAACAAGTACACATTTTCACTTTTTTGTTTGAACTATAAACTTGGCCCTTCTTGGGCATTTATTATTTTTTGTTGTAACCATGAAATTGACCATTGTTGTCTTTTTAAATCAAAAGTCTTATGTAAATTAGAGTACTACATAATAATTTTTTTAATTGATAGCAATTTCCCTATCCTAACTCCTCCACATGCCATGTTCAATTTTTTTTTAAGTTTAAATAAAAATTATTTATAACAAATAACAATCTTATCTTTTGTTAGTTCCTTTTTTTATCAATAGCTAAAAAATATATATAATTTTATGATTTGAAGATAAGAAAAATATATTTTAAACTAACCTGTATTACAATTTAAGAAATTAGTATTTAAAAAGGTTAACATATTAAATCAAATTTGATATTCAAATTAATCATATTCAAAGTAAAAAAATAAATGATTACTCCATCCAAACTTAATAAAATAAAATCATTACAGTAATAACATAAAAATAGTAATATGAACAAAAGTGTATATGACATTCATTTTGAATGGTGTTAAAAATATATATTCATTTTGAACTTAATTATTTTAAAATAGCATAAATATTTGATATTTTAAAACTTCAAAGAATATATTATTTTTCAAATGCATCAAACTTTAGATAATCCATTACATTGATTAGTTAGAAAAATAAAATCTTAAATTATACAAACAAAAAATATTTTACTAAGCTTGAAAAACAAATCTTCAATTAAAACTTTAAAATTGACGAAAACAAGTCTTTAATAGAATTGTAAAATATTCATAAAATAATATAATTTAAAATCTCAATTTTAGAATTGACGGAAACAAATCTATATTATGTATAGAATTGAGAGAATCAAAACATAAAAAGATTGAAGTTTATTTGAAAATTATTCAATGCAAATCAATAATTAATGTGATGGATATTGAAAAAAGAATGTGGCAGTAATTTGTTCAAAGAACTTTTCTTTTTCTTTAAAGAAATTTGTCAAATATACATAAATTAATAAAAACAAAAAATCCCAATCTTAGAATTTATGGGAACAAATTCCTAATAATGGAATTTTGAGAAATTGTAGAAAAAAACTGTACTAAAAATAGCTAAAATCAACTCAGACTTCAGAACTTCAAGTTTTAAAAATTTGAACCCCAAACACTGTAACGACCCTATAGGCTCAATACGCTACCTAAGAGTCATTACTAAGTCACGTCGCTATATTACCAAAAATTTCGGCAACATAACGGCGTAACTACACGAAAACCAAAATTTTGACCCTGATAAGACATAGAAAAACACACTTCTAAGATTTCAAACAACCTCCTAGCATCCAACAAACTTCTCAATATGATGCTAGGGTTCAACAGCAGAAATCAAATGCACGTGCACGATTTACAAAGAAAGGTTAAAAGATTTTGAAACATCCTCCTAAACATTTAAAAACTTAACATGAGTTCTATGTACATCTAGAAACATAAAGGAAGCGGAATAACGATCAGTCGGCTCCCATGACTCGAGTAGAGGATCTCCGGTCACACGCTAGGGCCGATCTTAGCCTTACCTGAAAACATTTTTAAAATGAAAAGGGTGAGTATTAACGAATAATACTCAGTAAGTCCATCATAGTTTTAAAATAAGAATTTCAATCACATGCAACATATCATTTTAAATCATAAAACCATCGCTTTAGTAGGGGACCTAAAATTCCTTTTATAAACCATATACTTTTCCTCGCAGCTCTTGTGAACGATTAAATTCTCCCGAGGGCCTCTGAATAGTCCGAAGACATAGTTTTTCTGTCTAATAGAGTCCTCCCTACCTCTGAGAGTTAAGCTCGAAAGCTAACATATATCATGGAGTCCGAAGACTCAGCCCGAAGGCTACCATCGTGGAGTCCGAAGACTCAAGCCCGTCGGCTACAGTCGTGGGGGCACTCTCGAACCCCGGGAGCATATAGAGTCCGAAGACTCGGGTTCCCTCAAAACCCACATAAAACTTTTGGGAGAATTATCGTCACAGCCTATTTAAATCTTTTCATGAACACAACACATGCATGAGGTCCCATTCGTTTTAGAACATAGTTATGAATGCATCAGTCATAGCAATCGCATTTCAAAGTCATACATATAATACACTTTCTTTCTTAAATACTTAACATGAAAAACATATACTTTCAAAGTAAACATAGAGCTCGTTATAGATTTCGAAAACTTCTTTAATATGTGAGATCCCTTACCTTAAGTCTTTACTTACTACAATACCCTTTCTTCACTTAGTAATGAGCTTCTCGAGTTCCCACTCCAAGTACGATCCTAGGTCCTCGACAATTCACCTAAAAAGTGTTCTAAACGTATCTTAAACCATCCGAATTACGCTAAAACACATTCTATCATTAATAACTCGACGAAACGGACCAAATGGTAATTTTTACCCAACTCCGGCGAGCGGCGGCGCGTGGCCGGAGCACGGCGGCGCGTGCGGCGGCGGACGGCGGCGCGTGGCCGGCGCGTGAGAGCTTCCAATCGGCGCGTGAGAGCGCGTGAGGGCTCGTTCTCGTGCGAAGCTCACGGATCTGGGCTTTCCGGTCGGATCTGAGCTTCGTGCAGGCTGTAAATCCGGCGAGACTTACAGAAAATCGGGTTGCTGGGCGTGCGTGGCTGCGTTCGGCAGCGAGCTGCAGAAAACCGACGAGGAGGCGTCCGGCGACTACTGAAAACTAATGGGGAGCTCGCGCGGCGGTACTGAAGCAAATCCGGCGAGGTTTGCGGCGACGTTCAGCCTCTGCGCGGCCGGCGTTCGTGAGCTTCGGCGGTCGTTGCGATGGCGGTCGGCGAGGGAGCGAAGGACTGGTCGGCGTGCAGCTTGCGAGGAAGAAGACCGGCGGCGACAACCCAAGGAAGAAGAAGAAGAAGCGGTCGGACGGCGAGAGAGAGAGAGAGAAAGAAAGATCGGGAGGGAGGAGGCTGACGGAGAGGGGGAACGGACGGGAGAGGGAGAGTATCGGGGAAGAAGAAGGAGAAATAAAATAAAAAAATAAATAAATAAATAAATAAAAATAAATAATTAATTAATTAATAATTAAAATAATAATAAATAATAAAATAATATTATATTAAAAAAAATCAAAATATCTTCTCTAAAAGACCAAAATGCCCCTTTTTCTCTTTCAAAAATTCAAATTTACCCTTTTTCTCATTCCAAATTTCAATTTAACCTTCATATTTACTTTCCAAATAAAAAAAAAAAAATCATTTCTCTTAATTCCATAAAATTTTGAAATTAAACTCCTAAATAAGCCGGGCGTTACATTCTTCCCCCCTTAACAAAACTTTCGTCCTCGAAAGTGGCTAGTCTTACAAAACTTTGAATACATGTTCGCCTCTCAAACGACTCAACCAAACATCAGTCACCATTTCTTTTGTTTTAACCTCAAAGCTCCTTTCCTCATGCTACCCTTAAGGATACTAAACCACCATCTTCGAACTCCTTTCCCCTTTTTCCATCTTATGGCACATAACTTGTCATCATAAACTCTTAATAATTCAAACGATCTAAGCTGTCACATGCTCAACTCTTGGATGAACAATACTCTAGGCTCATAAGGCTACGAAAGGTTTCAAACCTTCTTCTGACACCCATAGTGCCTTGCAATCTTTCAAAGCAAAGTCCTTATCTATCCCTACCAAACCATAGGTCGAGTAGTTGCATTTGTAAACCTTCAACTAGCATAGAGCAAAGATCACCTTACCAAGCTATATCGACTCTCAACCAACCCTTTCTCGAGAACAATACCATGAATAACCACTTGCCAGCTCCACACTAGCACTAATACTGAATATCCATCCCTGCTTGAGCTCTTAAAGCTCACTTCATAAGTCTCACTCAGAACAAACAACTACACCATTGAGTCCACTAAGTTCAAGGCGTTACTATACTGGAGAAGTTCTGACATAGAAAGCAATCTATAACCTTTAATAAACCATACATCTCACTGATTGAAACTTGTCTAGGCCATCTGGTTAATGATTCTAACCTTGCTGGAATCACCGAAACCGATCCCTTAATACCACAAGTCTTAGGAAAACCACCTTCTGAAACTAGATCTCGTATTCGAACTGAGACATTACCATCGATCATTGCTCCCAATCAAATGACAACTTTTCTCTATTTGCAGGGCTACTTTTACCCCAACTTGTAACATTACTAGTACCTGCATTTTCATCCTTATTTGCTGTTTGATTCTCAGTTCCTCTATTCCAACCATAGGTTTGATTCACGCCTCAAGGACGACTTAGTACTTTCCAATTATTGTGCTCATTTCTCTTGATGTCGCCTTCCAACCTGATTCCTGAACACTCAACTTATCACCATCATCATTGTTCGATTTCCAACTCCGTCGTTGGCTATTCCATTCACTTTCTCGATTCTAGGACCTTGCACAACCATCACTACTCCAAACTCTTTTCTCATCCAAACTCGAACTTCAACTTGCAAGTTTATCCGCATTGTCACCATCATTTGAATCGCTTTCTGGGTTTCACCTCACACGACCTCGGCCTCCAAATTCAATTCTATCTGATCCAAACTTCCACTATTGCCTTGCCAAATTCATCCACTGGAGTCACATATATTCGAACCACTCCTTTTGTTTCTCTTTCCAACTATTTAGCAACATAGGCCAATAACCATTTTCAACTAGAAAGTTGCTCTCTTCGTTTCCTTTGCAAGCCTAAAACAAAATCTTAAAGAAGTTTTCTTTGAAGACTTGGGTTTCACAAGTTTTAAACTCTTATCTTAGGAGTAAGATCTCACATGTTAAGCTAGGCTCCATAACCAAAGTCTCAAGTTCTTACCTTCAGCCAAAGCTTACGAAGTTCTGAGTTTCAAATACTAACCAAATTTCTTTCACCACATTTAAGGATTTCTATCCTTAAAGCACACCATACTTGAGTATTAGGCACCTCAACATAACCGTTTCCTTTTTATTTCTTGAGACAAACATATCTTTTCTATATCACCTTTCTCTTCCTTTACTAAATCCATTAAGTCTCTTTTCCATCATCGAGCAACACCTTTTCTCAACGAGAGGAACATATAGCACATCATGACTATAGAGAGAAAGGTAAACAAGTTAAACCACGAGTACGGGGCTAATCCTTTCCAAAGTCTCAAATGACCTGCGAATCATCAATCACATTCTCTTTTGTTCTTATTTTCCATTCCTTCATAGCTTCCTCATTTGGGGTTCCTCATTCCCCACCAATCCACTCTCGGATTAATTCAGTTCTAGTCCCCTTAAACTTATAACTGGCCTGTTTTGGTGGCGTGAACACCATTTTTTACGAAAACGATCAATATTAGCATGGTTCAAAACCAGCCAATCCATGCCTAGAATAACATCGAACCCTTCCATCTCTAGGACTATCAAATTCACATCCATCTCATGGTCGGAAACTATCATCTTACCATTCTTAATCCCCTCAGTAACTAATAAACTCAAGTTCTAACTCATCTTGTCTCACAAAAGACGCAGAAATAAAGGAATGTGTAGAAATCAAATAACATAACGCAAAATATCCCAAAACGGGAAACGTACCTGTAACTACAGCATCTGAGTTACCAGCCTCCCTGCTGGTACTAGCAATAACTCTCCCTTGCTATGGTGCGGGCCTATTAAGTCCTACTCCACCTGAACCTGAAGACTGGCCTCTCTTGTCTGGGAGGGTAGGACAATTTTCAGCTCTGTGTCCCTCCTTTTTACATCGAAAACACAATCCAGACCGCATCAGGCACTGACCCCAATGAAACTTTCCACATTCATTACAACGAGGTTTCTCCCCAATGTTAGGTTCCAACCTATTTACTTGCTGCCTCTGACTAAAAGCGGCCTGTGACCTCATAGACGATTGTGAAGACTGTTGAGAACGCTGGGGATTCGAGTTCGCCTGACTCCATCTCCTCTTGTGATCAGAGGATGACTGACTCGGGTTTTGGGCCATAGGAATATCACTCTGTTGGCCTGCAACAATAAACTCTGCTGTCCTTACCGCAGCAGCATAGTCGTGAAGTGCTACAGCCTGTACCACGCCTTTAACCTGAGGATCCAAACCCATTACAAAACGCTCCGTTTTCTTGGCCTCAGTATCTACCAGTTCAGGAGCAAAACGAGATAACCTTGTGAATTCCCTCTCATAGACGTCTACTGGACGTCGATTCTGTTTAAGTTGCAGAAATTCTTCTTGTTTCTTGTATCGTGCAGTCGCAGGATAATATTTGTTCCAGAAAGCCTCTCTGAACATCGACCACGTCACTACACCTCCTCCTGTACCTATGGTCCTCTGAGCAGATTCCCACCATAGGTACGCATCATCCCTCAGCATAAATGTGGCGCAAGAAACTTTATATTCATCCGGGCAACTCATCAACTGAAAAATGTTCTCCATAGAGAACAACCATAACTCCGCCACTGTAGGATCCCCAGAGGATCCGTCAAACGCCCTCGGATCGTACTTTCTAAAATCTTTCAAGTGACGGGCTTGTAATGAAGCTGGCGTAGAAGCTTGACCCATATGCGCTAACTGGGTCGTCACGGTCGCTTGTACTAAATTCTGCATCGCCTCTAACATCAATGACGCAACCGTAGGATCTGCAGGCTCCATAACTGGATCAGGTTGATCCTGAGCAACAGGGGAACTTGCCCCAGAATTCACCTCCTGTTCCACTGGCATCTCAGGAGGTAAGTCATGTGTTCTACCAGCACCACGTCCTCTACCCCGTCCTCTGCCTCTCCTTCTAGGCGGCATACTTAACAATCAAACATAAACAAGTTTAACCTCCACATCAAAAGGGATCACACTTTTCACTTTTCTTAAACTTTCCTTAACTTAAAATACATTTCACATATGAATCATTTCATAAAAATAACATGCTTTTCAACAAACAAATTAAAAGTTTACTTCAGAGGCGTACCTGCGCGATGACTGGAAATCACTACTTAGTCATGGGATACCTGATGCTTACGAAGTAAGCTAGTCTACAGAACCTATAACCTAGTGCTCTGATACCAACTGTAACGACCCTATAGGCTCAATACGCTACCTAAGAGTCATTACTAAGTCACGTCGCTATATTACCAAAAATTTCGGCAACATAACGGCGTAACTACACGAAAACCAAAATTTTGACCCTGATAAGACATAGAAAAACACACTTCTAAGATTTCAAACAACCTCCTAGCATCCAACAAACTTCTCAATATGATGCTAGGGTTCAACAGCAGAAATCAAATGCACGTGCACGATTTACAAAGAAAGGTTAAAAGATTTTGAAACATCCTCCTAAACATTTAAAAACTTAACATGAGTTCTATGTACATCTAGAAACATAAAGGAAGCGGAATAACGATCAGTCGGCTCCCATGACTCGAGTAGAGGATCTCCGGTCACACGCTAGGGCCGATCTTAGCCTTACCTGAAAACATTTTTAAAATGAAAAGGGTGAGTATTAACGAATAATACTCAGTAAGTCCATCATAGTTTTAAAATAAGAATTTCAATCACATGCAACATATCATTTTAAATCATAAAACCATCGCTTTAGTAGGGGACCTAAAATTCCTTTTATAAACCATATACTTTTCCTCGCAGCTCTTGTGAACGATTAAATTCTCCCGAGGGCCTCTGAATAGTCCGAAGACATAGTTTTTCTGTCTAATAGAGTCCTCCCTACCTCTGAGAGTTAAGCTCGAAAGCTAACATATATCATGGAGTCCGAAGACTCAGCCCGAAGGCTACCATCGTGGAGTCCGAAGACTCAAGCCCGTCGGCTACAGTCGTGGGGGCACTCTCGAACCCCGGGAGCATATAGAGTCCGAAGACTCGGGTTCCCTCAAAACCCACATAAAACTTTTGGGAGAATTATCGTCACAGCCTATTTAAATCTTTTCATGAACACAACACATGCATGAGGTCCCATTCGTTTTAGAACATAGTTATGAATGCATCAGTCATAGCAATCGCATTTCAAAGTCATACATATAATACACTTTCTTTCTTAAATACTTAACATGAAAAACATATACTTTCAAAGTAAACATAGAGCTCGTTATAGATTTCGAAAACTTCTTTAATATGTGAGATCCCTTACCTTAAGTCTTTACTTACTACAATACCCTTTCTTCACTTAGTAATGAGCTTCTCGAGTTCCCACTCCAAGTACGATCCTAGGTCCTCGACAATTCACCTAAAAAGTGTTCTAAACGTATCTTAAACCATCCGAATTACGCTAAAACACATTCTATCATTAATAACTCGACGAAACGGACCAAATGGTAATTTTTACCCAACTCCGGCGAGCGGCGGCGCGTGGCCGGAGCACGGCGGCGCGTGCGGCGGCGGACGGCGGCGCGTGGCCGGCGCGTGAGAGCTTCCAATCGGCGCGTGAGAGCGCGTGAGGGCTCGTTCTCGTGCGAAGCTCACGGATCTGGGCTTTCCGGTCGGATCTGAGCTTCGTGCAGGCTGTAAATCCGGCGAGACTTACAGAAAATCGGGTTGCTGGGCGTGCGTGGCTGCGTTCGGCAGCGAGCTGCAGAAAACCGACGAGGAGGCGTCCGGCGACTACTGAAAACTAATGGGGAGCTCGCGCGGCGGTACTGAAGCAAATCCGGCGAGGTTTGCGGCGGCGTTCAGCCTCTGCGCGGCCGGCGTTCGTGAGCTTCGGCGGTCGTTGCGATGGCGGTCGGCGAGGGAGCGAAGGACTGGTCGGCGTGCAGCTTGCGAGGAAGAAGACCGGCGGCGACAACCCAAGGAAGAAGAAGAAGAAGCGGTCGGACGGCGAGAGAGAGAGAGAGAAAGAAAGATCGGGAGGGAGGAGGCTGACGGAGAGGGGGAACGGACGGGAGAGGGAGAGTATCGGGGAAGAAGAAGGAGAAATAAAATAAAAAAATAAATAAATAAATAAATAAAAATAAATAATTAATTAATTAATAATTAAAATAATAATAAATAATAAAATAATATTATATTAAAAAAAATCAAAATATCTTCTCTAAAAGACCAAAATGCCCCTTTTTCTCTTTCAAAAATTCAAATTTACCCTTTTTCTCATTCCAAATTTCAATTTAACCTTCATATTTACTTTCCAAATAAAAAAAAAAAAATCATTTCTCTTAATTCCATAAAATTTTGAAATTAAACTCCTAAATAAGCCGGGCGTTACAAACACAGACTTCACAACTCCTACTCCCTGCAACTTTTTGCCTGAAACACAGACTTCCTAACTCCAGGCTAAATAACTCTGCACCTCAAACACAGACTTTCTAACTCCCCAGACTTCCTAACTTTCCAGATTTACTAATTCCTACTCGCTGCAACTTCTACTTGCTGCAACTCTTTGCCCCAAACGCCCCCTAAAAGGTAATTTTTTCATTTACTAACTAATGCAAAAAGTAAACATAATAAACATACACTGTGAATGAAAAGACAATGTCAATTCTCAACACATGACACCAAATTGAGACTAAACTCAAATCATGTTGATTAAAACCGAACAAATTTTTTCAAAAAATAAAAGTTCAAATTATAATTTACATCATTGTGTTTTTCACTCTTTTTAAAAATCATTTCATCAAGTTTCATTTTGGTCTCAATACTTAAATTTATTAAAAATTGTTAACCACATTCAATCCCACGTCATATCTATCAATATTTTCATTGCATTCTATACCATTTATATTAATAGCAAATATCATTAGGATAAAGAAATAAAACAAAACACCAAAGGTTCTCTACATATATATATATATATAAACCATAGATAAAATTAAACTACTAAAATCTCTCTCGGGTGTCTTGGTTGCATTAGAATTAGCTTTTTGGAGGATTTTAGAAGGAAGGTGAAGGAATCTCCAAAGGAAGAAATCCATTTTGAAGGCTTGCCCTCCATGAATCCTCCAAACTCAACATTGTTTCTCCACACTCATGCATCTCTCTTCCTTCCAAAGCATGTATTATCCCAGCCACTCGCCATGCACTCATCACTCTTCTCGGCAACCAATTCTGTAACCAAAAAAAGGTAGTTCGTATAACCTATCTTGTAATAACTTATACCATATAAAAAAAATGCTAATGAACAAGGAACTAGTTGCATCGTAAAAATAAAGATTAAATTATACAAAATACCCTTGAACTTTAGGGAAGGTTTCAATTATGCCCCCTAGACATTGAAAATTTTCATCTTTACCCTTAAACTTTGAAATTTGTTCCAAAAAATATCTTTGGAGAGTTTTTTTCCTCATTAAAATAAGATAGAAATTGGCATGATGACTAATGTATAAAAATTGGAAGGCATACATGACATCATTTACAGCATCATTCAAAAATTGATTATATTATGTAAATGATTTTAATGATATCTTTTGAGATGAAATAAATGATAACAACAATCTTAATCTTCTATTAAAACTTTCATGAGTTTAAGGACTGACCTCGCAAGAGTCAATGTTCTCAAAAGAAGAAGGAACTTTCATGGAAGGAGTGATGTGATAATAGCAATCTCTTCTAAGTCTTTTTGGAGGAAATTGTGAAAAGGGAATGAAGATTGTCCCTTTTGGTGCATTTAGTTGTTCAAAATCTTCCAATCCATCTCCCACTATCCATATCTGTTAAAAAAAAATACTTTGGTTAAACAAAAAAAAAAAGAAAAAAGAAAGCTTCTTTTTACCTCTATTTTTCTTGTTATGAGACTATTTTCTTTTCATTTGTGCATGAAAGAAGTTAAATATTTAATAGTATGTATATGTTAGAATGCGACTATTACTTTCATGATTATTAGATATATAGACCCAAAAAAAATCTTTCTTTTGTACATCTAATGAATTATTAAAATAACTATTAGATTGTTATGGCTACAAGGTGAAAATTTCCACTATGTGATAGAGAGAGTAAATGGTATTTACCTTGTGAGTAGTAATTTTTGCAAGGACCAAGTTCTTAGAATTGGTTGTGACCTTTGATTTAAGCTTCTTATGCTCATTCTCATATAAGGTAGCCACCTGAAAAATTGTACCATAACGGATTTTGTTTTTATTTTCTTTTAGATAAAAAATGAAAGACAAAACGTTATGAACTATTCCTAAATAAAATAAGATATATTTGATGTTTTGGGAGGATGAAAAATCCATAGGGAAAAATTGGTTAAAAAGAAGAAGCTATATTTTCATTATTTTTAGACTTTCTTTAAACAACTTTTCTCAAAGAAATTATTGATAATAAACCTTAACCAAATTTGAAGTGGTTTGATAATTCTAATTCATGATTTAGGGTTTTTTTTGGGATGATTTTTCAAGTGTTTTAAAACATTTTTTTTTTTACTTTTTTAAGCAATTGAAAAGTCATTCCAAACAGGATTTTAATTGATAAGAATGACAATCATAAAATTCTATGTCAGTTTGAAGTAAATGCAACATCTTTTTTAGTATTGTATAGGATTTGAAAACAAATTTATGCATACTAAAGTCTAGAGTAAACAAGATCATATCAATATGCAATATCTCCAAATATGAAGCAAAACTTTATAATTATAAGAAAAAAATTAAAAAAGAAGAAGAAGATGAAAAGAAAGAAGAGAACTAAAAATTTTAGATAATTTTTAGAGGGGGAGATCAGACCTGCAAGCCCATTTGACATAGGGCATCTGCAATGGCATAAGCAACCTTAGAAAGGTGTCCTCTAAGAAGCACTTGGGTTGTGCCTTTGGGGATGGTATTGACCACAATAGCTGCTGCTAAACTGCTTCCATCAACCAATTGTATTTTCAATTTTGGATGCTTTTGTATGTAAATTTCACCATATTCATTTAGCTCTTTTCCCTGCATCCAATAAATGTCATGAAAATTAAAAGTTACTTATTTTTATTTTTAGGACATGAATGTGATTTCAATAAAATGGCCCATTATTTGTCCATGATATAACTTGCCTGGTTAAGAAGGCCTAAGCTTAGAACCTTGACTCCCTTTTTATCAGCTTCTAAAATTGCTGCTTCAATCAAGTTGTTGAGTGCTTCTCTTCTCCATTTCATAAAATACTTCAAAGCCCATGTGTGTAAATAAGTTCAGATAAGTAGGTTAGGGATTAGAGAAACTATTTGAAATGGTCATTGTAACCTGAATTTTCCAATACAGTCATTCTAACAATAATGCGAAAGCATAACAATCAAAACTAAAATAGACTTAAACAAATTCAGCTGAAATAATTTCTTACAAAGGATTTCTAAAAGAAACTATTGAATCTATAACAACAACTTTCTAAGTCTTGTGTCAGAGTGCTAAACTTCACTTCGTTCAAGACTATCACTTGATCCTTCGTCTGAAAACATTTTGGAAAAATAAAAATGAGTACAGAAATACTTAATAAGCAATTTCAATATCAAGTTCAAAAATTCATTTTCTTCAAAACAAAACATAGAAATTTAGTTTAACAAATCATTTCAATAGTTGAATCAAAAATCAAATATTCATTTGGTCATTTTCTTTTAAAACAATCATAAACAAAATACAAATATCTTTGCAAAACTTTTAATACAACTATTAAAACGTTCAGTCAAAACTTTCGAAAAACAAAAATCTTTCAATTGAACAAAACTTTCAAATATCGAAACTTTAAATTAAAATAGTACTTTCAATCAATCATTACTTTCAAATATTAGAGTGAGAATATGCATTATTTGGGTAGCCTTCATAACATATATGATGGTTACCCGTCGGTAACACCAATCAATCAATCAGAACGTTCAATTAGAGTTGTTGATGAAAATCGACCAGAATATTCAAATCAATTACTTAAGTGTGAGGTCATGTGAATGAAACACACACATGAATCTTCATTCCAAAGGAATGCCAAACCACAAACTGTGCCTTCCCACAAATAAGCTTCAATCAGTCAGAGATGTCGATAAAATCGACTCGAATAATCAATATAATTACTTAAGTGTGAGGCCATGTGAGTGAATAACACACACATGAATCTTCATTCCAAAGGAGTGCCAAACCACAAATGTGTCTTCTCACAAAGAAGTCAGAACAATTCCATCAATTCCAATTTAGACTACTACCACAAATAAGCAAAGTAACAGAAAATTGGTGTAACGACCGGTATATTTAGAAGCATTAATTTTGAAATCTTGGAAATCAAGTTGGATTAATTCACAAATAAGTATTTTGATTTTTGAGTTAATTTGAAATTTTGGATGGTTAGAAGGGCAAAAAATGGAAAGAAAGAGTTGGTCAAAGGGCATTTTAGTAATTTAAAAAAAAAATAATAAATTTATCATCCTTATCTTCTTTTCTTCTCCTTCTTCCTCATATTTTTTCCCTCTCCCGATAGCTCACTCCATCTCTCTCTCTCTCTCTCTCTCTCTCTCTCACACCGTCCGATCCCTCTCCCTCTCGTCGGTCTTCCTCTCCCTCTCTCCGCCGAGCTCTCTCCCTCTCGTCGACAGCTCTTCATCGACCAGAATTGTAGGATTATCGATCAAGGTAAGTAATTTCAAACATTTGTCAAATATACAATATTCAAAACATAATTGTACCAAATTTTCTATTTTAGAAGGGATGTAGAAATTACTTACCTTGATCGATAATCCTACAATTCTTAATCTCAATCTCAATTCCAAATTTAATCCACTTTCTTGAACAATCATCAACTTTTCCTAGAAGTCCAAACATATCCAATACTTCATTGATCAGAAACCAAAATTCTATCTTAAAAGTCTAAAAGCTTATAAAAAATATAGATAATCTTATCTACCCAATTTTTCCCATTAAACACAATTTTATGTATAAAAAGTTAGGAAAAATAGGGTTCTTTGACTAAAAACAACAACACTGAAAAACTGAGTTAAAAACACTTTAAAATCCAATTAGAAACGTATTAAAATCGATAAAATCAATGCTTTTTAATACGTAATAAAATACCAAACAATTTTTCAATTCTACAATTTTTAAAACCTTTAAAACTATCATAAATTATGGATAAATAACCCAGAAAAATTTCTGCTCATAAAACAAAACTTTCTAAGATTTTAACATCAAAAGAATCAAGATTTGTCACTTTTTAACCCAAAAACCAGATCTGAAAAGCTTGATAAAACTGCTGTAAATCCATAAAAATATACAATTTTCATGTAAAAATCAAAACTATACATTATACTTTAAAGTGCAATCATTTGGTAAACTTTTGGTGCAAAAAGAATCTGAAATTCACTTAAAACAGTCCCAATTTTAAAGATATTCAAAGCTGAAAAATTCTGAAAAATCTTCCATTATCAAAACCTTTAATTTAATCTAAAAGACCTAATTAGAAAAACTTTGATAAAAAATCAAGCAAACAAAAAAAAAAAACTAAAAAACTTTTTAGGACAAAAGATTTCAAGAATATTTTCATTCTAAACAATCAAGTATGAAACCAAGAGAAATCAAAACCCAAAACCTTGCAAGAAAACTTCAATAATCAAGAAAAGAAAAGAAATTAATAAGAGCAGTAAAGAAAACTTACTGTCTTCCTTGTTGGAGAGGAAGGTCCAGAGCGTTTCTTTTTTTCTCTCTTTTGTATTTTGCCGTCAAAACTTTTGATGAAAAATGTTAGGGCTTAAGAGATCATTTTTAAAAGAACTCTAATCAAAACCCTTAAAAGATTATCTTCTTTTTTTAAATTAAATAAATAAATAAAGATTTATCTCCTAATTTAAAAAGAAGATAAAATCCTAATTCAAAAAGGTTTTAGAAAAACCAATAAAATAAATTCTTCTTTTTTTTTTCTTCGGTTGTTATAGTCATGCTATCATTTGATCTATATCTAACTATTAGATGCATAGTCAAAATACATTTTGCAATATCTATCCCGTACATCTAATATTTATAGCAACAAAAATCATATTGTAACTGTCCCACTATGTAAACATTTTCTTGTGATAATACCTTATCATTGGATTTATTTTCCTCTGCTTAAAAGTGAGATATATCATGAAGCGTTTTAAGATAATACCTTATTTGATGAATTTTTAATTTAGGTAAGGTTAATGAATTTTTAAATTGGGTAAGATAATACTTTATTGGATGAAATTAAAATATGGTATGTATACATACAAGGCTAATTAATATATTTGGGGTTAAATCATAAATTTAGGCTTTGAAGTTTGAGCATTGTATTTATTTAGTCTCTAAACTTTACAAAATTTCACTATAATTTCTAAACTTTAGTTTATGCATCTATTTAATCTATATTGTTAATACTATTAACAATATGTCGTTGATCTAACATGCCCACTAAAATAATTTTGGGAAAATTACCCTTTTGGTCCTTGAGTTTTCAGAAGTAAGTGCATGTGGTCCCTGAGTTTTCAAAATAGACATTTTTAGTCCCTGAGTTTTGAGAAATCGGTTTAAAAAGTCCCTAGATAATTTTTTATTATTATTTTAATGTTATGAAAATTTAAAAAAAATAATTAAATAATAATAAAAACAAAAACCCCTCTCTCTCTCCTCTCACTCCCTCCTTCCCTCCTCCTCTCTCTCCTCTCACTCCTTCCTTCCCTCCTCCTCTCTCTCCTCTCCCCTCTTCTCCCTCCTCCACAACACAAAGAAAGGGATGAATGAAAGCAGAAAAGAGAAGGGAGGGAAAAAGAGAAAGCCAACCTAAAATGATCGATTTTGGAGGAAGAAGATGAAGACGACGAAGACGCTAGTGGAGAATGTAAAGTGCTACTTCAAAGTTAAAACCACCGATTGTAATAGTGCTTCCCTTTTCGTTGCACCATCTTTGAATACAACCTCTATACTCAAAGAAGAAAAAGAAAAAAGGTTCGAGAGAGAAGGGGTTGAGCGGCCATGGGGGAGGGAGAGAGAAAGAATTAAAAGGAAAATTGTGATATCACGATTTTGAAGGAGGAGGAAGAAGAAGCAGAGAAGAAGCAGAGGAGGGAGAAGAAGGGAGAGGAGAGAGAGGAGGAGGGAGAAGAAGGGAGAGGAGAGAGAGGAGGAGGGAGGGAGTGAGAGGAGAGAGAGAGTGGTTTTTGTTTTTATTATTATTTAAATATTTTTTTAATTTTTCATAACATTAAAATAATAAAAAAAAATTACCTAAGGACCTTTTAAACCTATTTCTCAAAACTCAGAACTAAAAATGTCTATTTTAAAAACTTAGAGACCACATGCATCTACTCCTAAAAACTCAGGGACCAAAAGGGTAATTTTTCCAATAATTTTAAAATGAGTTTATAACATGATGCAACAAACTGTGTTAATAAACTAATGAGTTTACATTGTTATAAAAAAAAAAAAAAACGAGTTTACACACCAGCCTTCCATTAATGATGTTCATGAAAAGAACTAAATATACAGAGTCCTAATCCAAAGCTCAAGAAAGTAACTGATTTTTTTTAGTAAACAAATTTATGGAATAAATAGACAAAAAAAATAATAATAAAATTCAAGACTAAATTAGTAATTTAACATATATTTAGCCTTAAAATATAATTCATACTTCATCAGTATATTCCATAAATAATAATAATAATAATAATAATAATAGTGAATCTAGAATGACATTTGAAAAAAATAATTTTAATTTGAAACAATGTTTTAATTATCCCCTCTTTAAAAATCTTAGCACTTTTTAAAATTATTTGGATTATAATTACACTACGAGAACTTTGAAAGATACTCTTAGTAATCTAAAAAAGATTTCTTATTTATCGCTTCAAAAGCCCTACTAAATTCAATTTACATCATATTTACTCTACAAATACGAATAATATACCTAACACATTTTCTTTTAAACGAATAATTCATGAAAATATATCTAACTAAATCATATTCTTCTACATACAAATATGCATTCTTTATGATATTGAATATTGCAATAATGATTGTTTACTTGAAAGTGAAACTAAACTGAGTGCAATTCAACTAGTGAAGATATATATATCTCTTCGACCAAGAGATTAGATATATGTTCAAATCCCTATTAGTACTACCATGTTGTTGAACCAAAAAAAAAAAGAAAAAAAGAAGAAGAGTTTTGCTTACTTGGAGATTGAATCTAGGGAGCACCCAAGACTGCAATTTGAGTGCCTTGAAAGTGTTTCTCTCAGAGACAAAAGTGTGGGCATAGAAGCAAGTGGCAATGACAGAGAAGCAAGTGAAAGGCCAAAGCAGCCTCAGCCTCCATTTTGAGGCAAATGGCTTAGAAGCCACAGCTGCAAAGCCAAGCCTCATGTGGTAAATGGATTGTGGGGTTGTCAAATGGCTCAAATGAACCACATGGGGCACTTCCTCTGCCCTTAACAATGAATTCTCATACAAACTTTCTGAATTCTTGTCCACTGTCCCATAAATGTAATCATACATTGGCATGAACAGACTCAAGTTTGTTCTGAATTGGGTGTGGTGGAGTGAATGGTACCTGCATTTTTTGCATAAACCCATGTCGACTCCGTGTTCGTTAGGTTAAAAAATTTAAGACTCCGTCTATCTTTAGTTGAGTCGATGAAGTTTTTAAAATCATATATTTTTTTTTTGCTTGTTTCTTTCTAATAAACCCTAATAAATGATGTTGAAATGAAGGAGAAAGAGAGAGACATACGAGGGGGTGTAGATGAGATACTTGAGAGGAGGGAAAATGGAGAAAAGCATCTTTGGAACAAGCTCAAAGTTGCAGTGACCCATATTGTTCATGAAATCAATGAACATCACATAAACAGAAAATGAGCCTATAGAAGCTGTTTCTGTAATCAATGTTACCATTAATGGAATTGTAAACAGCAAGAAATACACTATGTGTTCTGCAAATGGATGTATCACAGCTGCAAAACAAAAAAAAAAATTACCTCTCATCACCAATCTTACATATAATTAATCCACTAATTTTCAAATTACTTAGGTCCCTCCATCAACAATTTAATTTTTGAAAATTGTACTTGTTTTCTCACACTTTTTTTTATCATCATTTTCATCTTTCTTAAAAAATCTTTGAATTCTTAGCCAAATTCTAAAAACAAAAACAAAATTTAAAAAACTATTTTTTTCTTTAGTTTTCAAAACTTGGCTTGAATTTTGAAAATATTTGTAAAAAAGTAGATACTTCACCAAAGAAATCTATAAGTGCAAGTATTGTTTTTAAACTTAATTTTCAAAAATAAAAAATAAAAACCAAATGCTTATCAAACAGAACCTTAAGAAACTCATATATATATATATATATATATATATATATATATATATATATATATATATATATATATATATATATATATATATATTTTGTTGGATTCTCGATCCATATATATCGATTTTGTAATGAACTGGATTTTGGTTTAAACGTTAAAGTAGATTCTTAAGTAGAGAGGTCACATTTAAAATTCAAGTCCATTTGATGACAACAATAAATAACTTCAATGTAGGTGAGTGCAATTAATTAATTTGTTTTTTTTTTTGAAGATATATCCTAAGAAATTAACTGTCACTCTTCCACACTTAATTAATCTTGTCATTATCTTCTATGTCGATTCTTTTTTCTCTCAACTTGATGACATCTGTGTTAAACTTAAGTATATATAATTACTATATTAAATAATTTCAACTAGAAACCATTTATTTATATATATCATTCTCATCCTTGTTCCTATGAATGAGTTCCTCATAACACTTGTTCCACTAGTTTTGAGGAGAGAAATGAACAATTAATTTGTACATTAAAGTGTAGGGTCTCATCATTCACTTGTCTGTTGTTCCATTTTCCACTTTATTATGATATATTTGACTGGTCAAGTACATAATAAATATTTAAAAAAAATAAAAATGACACAATAATTTAAAATATTTTATTTCTCAAAAACTATTGCTAAGCATTACTTTATTTTTTTAAAAATAATTTTAAAGAAAAAAAATCACCCAATACTTTTATTTTTTGTGAAATTGTAATGGATAGCAAAAAAATATTAGAAGATTTGCAAATCTAGTCATGGTTTTTGAGATTTGTAAATATATCAAAAAATTTTAAAATCTAATTTCTATTTTTTTATTATTCCAATTTTATCATCATTGGTGTATTAGCATGTATATCAGTAGTATATCTGATATACTTTATATTTGGTATATATTAGTAGTATATCTGATATACTTTATATTTGTATATCAGTCAACTGATATATACCTAAAACGACATATTTTAGTAGTATATTACTGATATACTACTAATTCACTTTTTCTTAAGGTATATCAGTCTATCCGTAGCATATCAGGGATATTTAGCATATTTGGTATATCACTAATATACTTCATTTTAGATATGTTCATTTCACTAATATACCTAACATTGAGTATATCAGTAGTATATCAATGAAATGAACATATAAAATATGCGACTTACTGTTATATTCTTGATCCAACGTCATATAAGTATATCAATAGTATATTTATGATATACTCTATGTTAGATATATTGTTGGTCTATCAACAGTATATCACTTATAGACTACTGACAAACTTCATATTTAACAATGTCCGTGGGAAATAAAGTATATTAATAGTGCACCAGTGATATACTCTATATTATGTATATATCATATACGAGTTACTAATATACTCATGATCAGCTTCATATAAGTATATCAGTAGTATATCAATGATTTACTCTTTGTTAAATATATCGGTAGTATATTAGCAGTATATCATTGATAAACTACTGATATACTTCATTTTGAAAAACGCACGTGGGAAATATAGAGGTATTTTTGACTTTTCGCTCCATCTGTTTGGGTTGGGCCTTTTTTTTTTTGCTACTTTTGTATATTGAATAAATGGGTGACACAACTGCAATTTATGTTTTTTTTTTCTATTCATGCAAGTGGCCCTTGTTTTTTTTAAGAAGAAATCAAGAAACAAAAAATAATTATCAAATGCATCTATACTTTTCTTAATAAAATAAAGATTAAATTACAAGTTTAAGTCCATGAACTTTTAGGTGTATGCCTATTTTATCTTTGAGTTTTAAAAAGTGTCTAATAAGTGCTTAAACTTTCAATTTTGTGTCTAATAAGTCCCTATATTTTTAATGTTGTGTCTAATCTTTGACCCTATTTGATAGTTTTTTAAAATATGGATCTACTAGATACAAAATTGAAGTTTAGAGTTCGACTAATTCATTTTTTAAAAATTTGAATATGTCAGAGACTTATCAAACACTTTTGAAAATTCAGAGATCAAATAAACAAACACAAACCTAAAAATTGAGGGACTAACTTGTAATTTAACATAAAATAAAATCTAGAAACAGAAAATGAAAAATGGAAACATAAAAAGGGTATAGGAAAGTTATCAAATGTGCCCTTTGTTGGGATTAAAACTATAATTAAACAAAAAATAAAATAAATCTACTCTTCATGACCTTGATTTTCTTTTATTTGTCAGTATCTAGCTCGACTGATTAAGACATATTAACAATCTCATTTAAAGATCGTGGGTTTGAATTTTGACTCATGTTTGAATTTTAACGTCGTCAAAAATAGATAGATCGAAACGTGGGAGTTAAAAGGGAGAAAAATTTACAGGTAATGGGCTCAGTGACAATGGAGGAATGATGGTGAGAATGGTAGCGAGAATAGAGAAAATGGTGATGAAGAGCTCTGTGAAACCAGTAGTACAAAAACTCGACCGGACCGGCGTGCAGCACCGCCGTCATAACCGCCCCGTCGGTCCTCCAAAGCGGCAGATTTTCACCCTTCGCCACCACCATCCTCCCTAAATAGAACAGCAACCCATTGAACAAAATCTGGTCATCCCTGTGACAAAAGATGACTAATACTATTAAAAATATGAATAAAAGATTAAATATAAACGATAATTTATCGGCTTAAACTTTTAACAGTATCAGAACATATGCTTTTAAGGAGGATTTCTTTTTTTAAATTACAAAATTTTGAACTTGTGACTAATAAATCCTTGTACGGTTTCTAATAGGTCTTTTGACTTTTAATATTGTGCATGTATAGTCATTTTACTTAGAAAAAAAATTTAGTTGGTTCCTAAGAGTTCGTTTGATAACCATTTGATTTTTTGTTTTTAAAAATTGTGCTTGTTTTTCACTATTTCTCTACAATGATTTTTATCTTTTTTAAGGAAAATTTTAAATTCTTAACCAAATTCAAAAAAACAAAAACAAATTTTTAAAAACTATTTTTTCTAGTTTATAAAACTTGGCTTGGATTTTGAAAACATATATAGAAAGTAGATAGCAAAACAAATAAACCCATAGGGATCGAGAAGTAGGTATTTATAAGCTTAATTTTCAAAAACCAACACAAAAACAAAAATGGAGCCTAAGCTTTCAAATTTGTGTTTTAATAGGTTCTTATATTAAATCTCGTCCCTAGAACACTTATGTAGGAGACTGTTCTACTTAAAAATTACGTGACACGTATGTCTCTAGACATTATATTTGGTTGTGTGAACATTAAACTGATGTAACTAATGACTTTGAGAGAGTCCTATGAAATACAAAATCAATCGTTTTGAGATTTATTAGAAACTTTTAAAGTGCAAAAACTTATTAATTAGTGTAAGGATACGATTTTTCATTTAACCTTTTTTTTTTTAATACTTACACTAGAAGAGAAAATAGAGAAAGAGAGAGGGAAAAAAGAAAAAAAAAACTGACCATGAACTTTCTCTGTCAACCTGTTCGAACTCAATGGGTTTATCGACGATTCTTTTGCTTCCTTTAGCGGTTTGGTAACGAGAGAGAGAGATCCAAATCTGATTGTGAAGCATTCTCACTAATAGAAATGGAAATATCAAAAAATAACTCAAATCTCTCTTCTCTTCTTCCCCTTTGAAGTACAAGTAAGAGCTATGAATCGCCCATGGAGCCAATATCACAAACTACAATATACAAATCAACCCAAAAAAAAAAAAAAATCATCAAAAAATTATATTGTTTGTATATCAATCAAAGCAATTAGCTCAAGAAGGTCAAAAGTTAAAAAATAGCTGACTGATGAAGATATTATATCATCGACCAAAAAGAAAGATATTTAGACCCCATCCCGCAATTATTAAAAAAAAAGGAAAGAAATGAGCACAAGAATGAATATTGTAGTTTGACTTAAACGTCCAATATATCTCTTAGTCAGATAAATAATACCTTAACAAGTTGCGAGCTATGTTCAAATTGACAAATTAAACTTCAAAAAAAATAATAAATATGTACATATATATACATATATATCTATATCTATATCTATATATATATATATATACCTTAAAACTTCCAAGTGGCTTCCACGGCCAATCTGTGAGAATGCCTGGTTTGGAAGCCATTGTTTTGGAGATTGGAGCTTGAGCTTTTCCATGGCAATGGCTGCCAAATGGTTATATATAGAGAAACTTGGGCTGGTGAAAGTGAAGTTACCAAATTGGCCGGCAGAAGCTGAAGGAGTGACAATGCATGCCATTCGAGGTTGTTCGTTATGGGTAGTTTTCTTGAATTAATGATATATGTCATTGGTGGTTGGGATAATTTCTTTCTATTTCTATTTTTTTTTTCTTTTTTCAATTTAAAGACAAGCGGAAGGGTAGAGATTTAAACCTTTGATCTTTTAGTCTAAGATATATGCTTTAATCAGTTAAGTTATGTCAAAACTGACATCCTTTTATTTCTATTTACATTGATAATTAAGTGACGTAGATATTTATATATATACACATGTTAGTTTATTCATTTATTTCATAGGTTGAGGTTTTAAATTTGTATTGGACAAATGAAAATATAGTTGTAAGAAATCGACATTTTTGTCATTTAACTTGATTGAAAAGTTTTTTTTTTCTTGAAAGTATTTGTCCTTCATATCTCTCTCGGAGTTTATTCATTTATCTCGGAGGATGAGTTTTTGAATTTGTATGAAAGAGAGGAAAATATAGTTGTAAGAAAGTGACATTTTTTACATTTAACTCGATTCAACCTCCAACTTCTAAGGAAGGAGTACATGCCAATTATGAGAATAATTGAACTAAATAGTATATGTATATCATATACAAAAGAACTGAAAAGAGAAAAAGAGAAAAATGGCTAATATGATATTTATCATCTTAGAAAATCATTGATTCTTTAGGTAATTCTGTCACGACCCCGCCCCAGATTAACTCTACCAAACCTAGGACGAGATGTGATGGCAGTAGACCCCAAATGGGTGCAATGGAATCTATTGCCAAGTCTTTATCTATTCTTTCATTATCTAACTTTATCTATGGATATCCCATAAACAGCACAGTAAAAAAAAAATTTTCCTTTACTTACACTAGATGATATGCAATGACTTGATAAGACTGGTGACAGATTCTGATTAGCCAACTTTGATTGAAACTCAAGAGCGACCTGGTGGAAAAATTTAAAAACAAAAGGATGAGCTAAAAAGCCCAGTGAGTGGTGCTTCCATATAAAAATAATAATGTTTAGTAACACACTTTTCTTAATAAACATAAATCAATTTTCTGTACGTGCAAATAATGTAGTTTATGCTTGAGATCATTTCAACACGTTAAAAACAATGTGTAACAATAATTCTTAAGTCAACAACTCTAGAAATATAAGCACAAGTTCGTAAAATATAGATAGGAAAATTCGTAATTATAGCTTTGGAAAGCATAAACATAACTAGTGAAATTTATCACCAAATCTGTACCCAACTCTCTATCATACTATGTACCGAGTAACCTCCAGATACATAGTAGAACATATCTCTGTCATACGTGCACGTAGAGCAAACTCTAACATCTGTAATGCATCAGGTCCAGGATTTGGACCAGGATTTGGAATCCGGATTTGGCATCTAATGGCCCCGGCATTCCCCTGCATCCCCTGCGGCCTGAGCACGCTAGCATACTATGGAAACACATTCTCATAGCATATCGGGTAATCACCATGGGTACAAAGATCTAGTGGTTTGAAAACCACTTCCAACATTAGCCTCTTAAATCACAAATCACTTTAAATCATAAAAATTCTTAACTTTTCAAGATCTCAAACTCTTTCTGAAAATTATATATTTCTCTAGATAATTGTTCGTAAACTTGAGAGATTTCTGAAATAACATTAAACATTTATACTTCCTCGAATAATCATCAAATCTCTCAATAATATAATACATTTTCAAAGTCATATTTTCTCTTAAACTACATCTCATGAAATTCATGCATTTCTCAACAAACATTTAAACTCTTCAAACATCTCAATAATCATAAAATATCTAAAATATTTCTCAAATAATAATTTATGCTAAAAGCATAAAATATTGGAATTTCAATACCATTTTTGGAAATTCATAACAATTCTCTAAAAATCTCTTTGCAGTTTCTCTAAATTCACACATAATTATAGAATTCTTAAAAATCTATAATAATAATCAAATAATGAAACAATTCGTAAAATAAACCACTCACAAAACCATTGTCGTTGCCACCCTGAAACGTTGGCTATTTCAATTCTCTGTTCAACCTGGAATTCCAATAATCATACCAGAGCTTATGAATTATTTCCAAAGGAAATAAACATGCTTCACATTAGTCTATTAAACTAATTTTTCAAGTTCATTCTCTTAATTAATAACCAATTGTCCAAATTCCTACTTAATATCCCATTTTCTCTTTCATCCTTTTATGACCATGGTATATTTGTCTCCACTCCAATTAAAATATATTTAATCAATTCCAACTCTTCTTAATTATTTTGTCTTTTACCTCTAAATAAACAATTCTTTTCATACAAATGGACCAACCTCACTCATCAAAACTCATTGACCAAGTTATCTTCACTTTCTCCTCTTCCAATTTAAGTAAAAATATTATTTTATTTTATCTTATTTTATTTTTTTACCTTTCTTCCCCTCCTCACGTGGGTGAGCCTCACCTTCAAAGCCCTTTCTTCTCTCTTCATTAAATACAAATTGTAAAACACCACTTCTTTTTTTTTTTTTTTAATAATTTTATTCACACTTTTACTTTAATTTTCTCTCTATTCTCTTCAATCATCTTCTTCCTCTTCACATCTCCATTTCTGTTTTTGTCCTCCCTTCAACCCACAAATTGGACATATATTTTCCTCATTCTTTCTTATTTAAGCTTTCTCCTAAGCCTTTCAAATAAGTACTACTCCTATAGTAACTTCATCTTCTTCTTTTTCTTTTTTCTTTCTTTTTTTTTTTTTCTTTCTTTTTTTTTTTTTTTCTACTTCTTCTTCTCCAACCCACAACTCCACCTTTACATTTAAATTTCTCAAGCACTTGTGTTGAATCACAAGCTATTGTTGGGTGGCTAACTTCTCATTTCTTCCCCTTAAACAACATAGTATCCCTTTTTTTTTTAATAATAATAAAAATAAAAGAAATCAACATTTCAAACCCCATAATCAACCCTCAAACTCCATTCTTAATTGGTTTTGAAGCATCATAACAACTTAACAAACAAATAAAAATAAATCCACAAAATTATTTCTTTAGAAACTTATTTCCCTTCCATGTTTTCCAAAGAAAACTTACCAAATTTCTCCAAACCTTCCTTGTCTTCAATCCTCTCTTCTCTTTCTCTCTCTCTTTTGCAATTTCTCTTTTCCTCCTCTCCTTCTCTGTTTTTCGTGAACCCATCTTCTTTTCTTTTTTTTTTTTTTTTTTTTTTTTTAACCAAAATAATGTATGTGGCTTGCAATTTATAAAATAAGCATATAATACATGTGGCTTCTTTGAAGCCACACATTATTTCTTTTATTTATTTATTATTATTATTATTATTATTTTCCTAATCCAAAGCTTCAAACGAAGCTTTCTTTCTTTTTTTTTTTTATTTATTATTTATTATTTATTAAAAAAAACCTCTTCCAATATATATATATATATATATATATATATATATATATATATATATATATATATATATATATATATATATATATATATATATATCAAAACCAATTCTCTCTTACTTTTCTATTTTATTTTAAACTTTCTTTTCTTTACGAATAATCCAAAATCAAATAGTCACTATCACATATATATAACCAAAAGTTAGAAGACCAAATGTGGGTCTTACAAATTCAAATCCTCATATGGTCATTTTCCTAAATAATAAAATGACTCATCTTTCCGTAAATAGTATTTTTTAATATTTATTAAATAATTGTCAATATGAGCACAACTCAATGATTAAGACAAGTATATCTCTTCTTAAGTCGAAGGTACAATCCATTAAAGTATTAATATAACATTAAATTTACCATTGAGTTAAGTGGTGATTTAACAGGATCTTATAATAGAAGCTCTTGTGCTTAAACTCTAACAGTAATGTATTAATGAGGGACTCCTACTCTACATTTGTTTAACTAAAAATATAGTTATTAAATAATCTAGTTCATATTTTCAATCATCTCTCACGTGAATAAAACTATTTTAAAAACAAATAACTTGAATGATTAATTTGAAAGAAGAATACCAACTTTATGATCTTCTAGTGAATGGGAAAGAATTTACTTAGTTCATCAATAGTCAATTAAAAAGACTTTGAATTGTAAGTTTTTAGCTAGTGCAAATAAAATTATAATACTCATATAAATATAACCATCCATAGCATTGTTGGTTCTCACGTATTTTATATTCATTTTTTATGAGTGTTTGTTAGAGAACACAAAACCTCAAACATTTTTGTAGTAGTAGCTTTAATTTACACTCACATGGTAGCCTCACATGTAGCCTCATCTTTTAGGTTGAATTTCATATAGGTTGAGCCCCTAAATCTTCTAAGCTGTTCTTATAACGTACGTTCCCTCAAGAAGTCCCTTAAGCTATTGATGTTATGTTTAATAGGTTCTTAAACAACTTAAAAAATGTCCATAAGTCTATGAACTTTTCCATTATGTGTCTACATTTTTAATTTAATTATGAGACATTTTAGGGACCTAGCTATTAGACACTAAATTTTTTAAGGCATAGACTATTGTTCGACACAATATTAAAAACGACAAAAGACCTATTAAATACATATTTAGCCGATGCAAACTTTACTAGTTTAGACCGAAACAAATAAATTTTTTTCCTATAAGAGTGTTTTAGTATATATCATGACTTTGTGGAAGTGCCAAAGACTTATTAAAAAGCATTTCCATAACCTCATTCATTTTCAAGTTGGCATATTTTTTATATAAATAATTATAAGTTTATGTTACCATAATTCTGGTGCTTTTATGAGTACTAGTTTATTAACCACGTGTAATGGAGGTTATATATATTTTTTACTTATTTTATATTTAAAAAAGTCAACTATATTCATTAAAAAATTAATCTAACTAATTAATATGCACTTTAAATATATAAAAAGATCAAAAATTATTTATCTATTACAGATTGGTAAATTTATTTTATTATTGAATATTAGTGTAATTGTTAAAAAAAATCAATTATTATTATTATTAATAATAAAAATAAGTTTAAAATAAAAAATGTATGGAATATTTTAGGTTAATTGTAGTTTATATATAAATAGTTATGATTTTTTTTTTTACAATAATAGAAAATGATACCTAAATTTTTTATACCTAATTTTTTTTATCTTTCACTACATCAAACTTATAATTATTTGCTTAATTATTATTAGACTATATTTCAATCTTTCAATAATTATTTTCTTGTCTTAATTTTCTTAAAATGTAGATTTGAAATTGTTGTGAAAATGAATGGAAGAGACAAATTTAGAGTTCAAGGGAATGAAAGAATTATAAAACTTTTGACATTCCAAAAACTTTCATATTCTGTAATTAAATATAATTAGATAAAAATATTAAATTTAGAATTAATTTATTTGGTGCACCTTTTACTTTTTCTAGCTTTTCACATTTCATTCATTTAATATTTTTCATTAAAATTACATTATCTCATACCACAGTCTTTATGAATTTTAGGTCACATTTTATGGTTTTTAATATATTAATTAAAAATATATATTTTTTTCATATTTTTATTTTAATAAAGTTATTTTACATAATTTGGACTCTTTTTTTTTTGTTTACTAATTTGTTTGATTATTACAAATTCTAAATATTTTCAACTTATCTTTTTGTTATGTACGAAATGTTTCAACCTTAATAATGATTAAATTAACGACATATTTGATTTCATATTATAATTAAAGAAAAATTATTTTAACTTATTGGGAATGAAATAAAAACTCTTTGTATTCCAACTCTTTAGGTTTCATACAAATTTTTGCTGATAAATAATTTTAAATTTATTCTTGATAATGAATTTTTAATTTATTATTGGAAATTAATTAATTTAATATTTATAATTAATTAAAACCTTGGTGATGCATTAAATTACAGACGAGTTTTTTTTTCTCTCAACAAAAGAAACATAAGCTTGTAATTGATCAATAAAATTTTGTTTTTCAACAAATAATATTTTAGATAAAAAAAAACAATACACAAATTATAAATGAATTAACAATAAAAAAAAATAGTAACAAAAAGTTCAAAGATCTTAGATATACACTCATTTCTTAAATATGAGATGTCCACTTGACAAATATTGATAGATAAACACTAATTTTCAACTTCATCAAAGTGAAGTTGTAACGTCACAAGCCTGGGATCCAGGGTATAGATTCGATACGTGCATCCTTTGCAATTTGAATATATCACCAAAACACATGCAACCCTTGCAATTTGAATATACCACCAATATCTTGATATGTTTTGAAGATTATGAAGAGGCTTTGAGAGTAAAGAGAACAAAATAAAGAAAGAATGAAACTCCGATCCAAGTGTTGGTGAAGAAAGCTCATTTTATAGTAGTAGAAGATGAGAGTTACAAAATCTTTTGAATTGTATAACTTCTAAAATTCAATTATGAATTATAATTATAGAAAGTTGTAGGAAAAACCTTTTACATTCCAACCTTTTAGTAGATCACATACATTTATTCTTGATAATTAATTATTAATTAATTAATTTACTATTTTTAATTAATAGGTAATGACATATTTTGTAAATTAGAAACGACAAAAGTGTCTAAAAAAGTTTTTCCAACGTCCTCAACTTTTAATATAGTATAGATATAGATTGAGTACCATAATTTTTGTGTTTTCCTTCTCACACACCCAAAAAAAAAAAAAAAAAAAGGCGTGCTCTTATGAGTAGTTATTGTGTGCACAAATTTGTTCTCTCTTGAACCCTAGATATTAGGTACCAAAAAAAAAAAAAAAAAACCCATAGGATTTCCACTCGATCTTCGCCTTAGGTTGAGTTTTATTATTACTACTTTTAAATAATAGACTTCAGACACATTATTATTCTTGTCGAAGATATTTTCACCTGCTCTATCTTTTGATTTATTCATATAATCACAATTTAACTTGAAAAATATGTTATATTAGATCTTGTATAATTCATAATATAGATTAAAATTTTTTTGTGTGGGGGAAGTACTACAATTGTGAATAATATTATATCACTAATGTTTTAAAATAAAATGATAATTATTTACTTGAGCATAGCTGTAACGACCGGTTTATTTAGAAGCATTAATTTTGAAATTTTGGAAATCAAGTTGAATTAATTTCTCAAAAGAGTATATTGATTTTGGGGTTAATTTGAAATTTCATGGTTTAAAAAAAGGGCAAATTTGGAAAGCAATGATTGGTCAAGGGGCATTTTTGGAGATTGGAAAGTTGTTTTAAAAAAAAAAAAAAACAAATAAAAGAGAAAAAAAAAAAGAAAAAGCCATCCTTATCCACTGTATTTTTTTTTATTTTATTATTTTTATTATTTTTATTATTTTTTTTCTCTTCTTCTTCCTCCCGAGGCTCCCTCCCTCACCGAACACACACACTCTCTCTCTCCCTCTCTCTCGTCACCCGAACACCCACCCATCTATTCTGATTTTTCTTCTTCCTCTCCCACCGTGAACACCCATCCACCTTATTTCTTCTTCTTTCCGTCTCCGGCAGGTTCCCCTTCGAGCAGCAGACCCACGCCAGCCGTATGAAGCTCGCCGGAAGCTTCGATCCGCTCGCGATCAGCCACCCTCACCTCTCGCAGCAGGTCACACCGCCGCAGCAAATGCCGTCGCACGCCTCGTCGGATGAAGCTGCTACTGCACACTCGCCGGAAGCTCAGTTCGAACATCGGGTCTTCGCCGGAGCCACGAACGAGCCAGATCTGCAAGATCAATTCGCCGAAATTCGTTCAGATCTAACTCGCCGGAACCAGATCTGCTCGAAACGAATAGTCACGCTCTGCCACGCGCCTCCACGCGTCGTCGCCGGATCTCCACGCGCCGCCGTGCTCCGGCCACGCGCCGCCATCTCCGATTCCAAGTTTCGAGCTCGAACGGTCCCGGTTACGATCGTGTTCTGACTTGGGTAATTTCGTTACTCAATTGTTTTTAATTAAGGACTTTAAATGGGATCGATCGTTAATCAATGGATTTAATTTTCAGGATATTGATTTGAGAATCAAACTACGGAATTGGAGACAAATATATAAATTTCCAGCAAGGTTGAAGGTTCCGCACAGTCAATTTTATTAGGTGAGATACTGTGCTAAATTGATTTGGTCTAAGGAAATAAAGAAGGGACTTATTTGCAATTAAAATTACTTTTGGACCCTTTGACTAAATTGTTGGACAACCTTTGCATTTGGATTTAATTATTGGACTTTTTGAGACTACTGGACCATTGAACAAGACTATGGAACTAAGACTCGCTGAAATTAAATTAAAGGACTGGTTCAGTTAAGATTAACCAAAATTGGACTAAATGGAGCTCAATTATGAAATTTCAAGAATCTTGGACCAAGTTTTAATAATCCTTATTTTTATTGGATTATTGAAGGATAAGCAGGAGACCAGAGCTTGGAAGGAATTTTTGCTGCAAGAATAATATTCGTTATTCTATTCGAGGTAAGTAGTTATTTGGATTTTAAGCCCCTTTAAATTTTTAAATGATTTAGATTTATGTTTGATAAATTGTGAATTGTGAAAGCATGCTTGAAAGCGGTGTTATGAGATATGAAATGATTAGTAGATATGTCTAGAAGTAGTCTTGAGCTAAAGCGGCTTTAGTTGAGGTTATAATGGAAATTGGGGCTTAAAGTTGCGATTTTATCATGTTAAAGTATGAAATACCTAAGGAATTGCCCAAGGTTATGTTTGGATGAGTTCAAACACGTTTGTGGTGAATTGTGAACAATCGTGTTTACCTAAATATGAACTTGTGAAAGATGTCGAGGTTGGTTAAATTAATAGGAGAATTATCGTGTTGGGCTTAAGATTGCCTGAACTTGTTGCTAATTTCGTGAAGGGATTCAAAGTTACAAACAAAAGGTGAAAATGTGTCTGAGGTTATGAATAAAGTTGATTATGTTTTCCCCCGTAAGCATAAAAGTATAGATAGTGGTACTAAATTAGATGTTGTAAGTGTTTGGGCTTGGTTAAGGGCTGAGGTAGAACACCTTAAGCTTATGTGTTTGAATGTGAATGGAAGGGCGTTGGTAGTTTTGAGTCCTAGCATGGTTAGAGGATCTAAATTCTGGACTAATGGATCGAAGGACTTTATGTCAATAACATAGGTATGGGCTAGGGCTACGTGTAGTTCTTGTTTAGAAGTACCATTGAACTAGGGTAATTCTTACTTGAGATTTGTGTTTGTGGTCTATAGCGAAAGATCACCATGATACGATTGTGGTTGTTTAATGAGAGGTGGACCTGGATCATAGGTCACGAATAACTTCTTTAAAAGAAAGAGAAGTGGGTTGTTTTAGTGTTGACCTAAGAAGTAAGTAGCCTTTCGGATTGGTCCGTTAGAATTTGTGTCTCGTCTATATATACATATGAGGCGTAAGACGTTGTAAATGTTGGAAAGGCTGGAAGGTTGCTTCCTCTCTGTGTTTATGTGAATTAGGGGATGATTCCCTTTGTATGTGCTTTTGAACTTCGGTTCAGGTTGTGAATATGGTTTGGAAATGATGAATGATTTTGGTATGGTGGATGACCCGAGAGGTCTTGAATGCGTTGGGAAAGTGCAAAGGCCCGTTAGTTTGATGCTATCTACCCTAACTCTGTTCTTTCGTGCGAGTTGTAAGCCTAGATCGTATGTGATGTGATGAGCATAAGGAATGCGTTTCCCTAGTGCCTGTGAGCTAGCTTAGGGGTGATTCCCCATTATGTTGAGCATAGGGGATGCGTTTCCCTATTGCATGTATGCTAGCTGAGGGGATGTGTTCCCTAGTTGCCTGTGTGGCTATCATGATGTGATGAGCATAAGGAATGCGTTCCTTATTGCCGATGAGCTAGCTTAGGGGTGATTCCCCACTGTATTGAGCATAGGGATGCGTTTCCTATTGCCTTGTGCTAGCTGAGAGATGATTCCCCAGTATGTTGAGCTTAGGGAATGCGTTCCCTAGTGCTTGTGTGCTAGCTTAGGGGTGATTCCCCATTATGTTGAGCGTAGGGAATGCGTTCCCTAGCGCCTGTGTGCTAGCCTAGGGGTGATTTATCCATTGAGATGAGTGTGAGGGTTATAGACCTTCACAAGTTTGGGTTCCAGGATACAGGACTCGCAGGTATGACACGAAGTTAGGTTCGGGCAGTAGAGAATGTTGTGGAAGGTTAAATGAACTTTTAGAATAACAGAAGGAAGTATTTGAAATCTAAGCACGCGTGTGAGTAAGAGCTTGGTATGGTTTCTTTAAACATTGGACCCTTAAGTGGGCTACTTACTGAGTATGTTTATACTCATTCTTGCTACTTTGTTTGTTTTGCAGACGACGACTTGACGAGACTATGGAGACTCCACCAAATTCTTTTCCCTGTTTAGCTTTTAGTTTTGTTTCTTTGTTCCTTGATGTGCGTTTGGTTGTAAATCCTAAATATTCTTTGCTTTCGTGTAATTAGTTGGAAGTTCTTAGGTTTGACTGTCTGTTGGTTGAGCTCAGCACTATGTATCGTAGTTTGGAGGGTGCTGAGTATATTTCCTGAATTATAGAAGTGCTCATATCTCTTTCCAGGTCATTGTAAATTTTGGTTTTCTCCTAGTTACGCCGTCATGCTGCCAAAATTTCGGGCATGAGCAAGGTATCTAGGTCGTGCTTCCGCATTTAGAGAGTCGTAGGAATTTCGGGTCGTTACAATAGCTCAATTGGTTTATAAGGTATATGTGTCATCGACCCACAGTTTAGAAGTTTGAATCTCTCTACCTCTAAATCAATGTTAAACTAAAAAAAAAAAGAAAGTAAAATTATTACTAACATCTAAATATGTTTATATAAGCTTTATATCAAAATTATGGGAGTTTTTCAATAATTTCTCGTTATATATAATTTGAGACTAAGTTCCTATTCATTCCATACTCTGAATTCTTAATCCCAAATGTAGCATTTCTAACCATATCTTTCATTTAGAACTTAAGGTTAATCAATATTTATTTTATAGCTATTATAATTTTTTTAATCATTTATTAACATATCATCAACGTGAAAGCAAACAACTATAAAATCATTTTGAGTTTTTTTTTTTAGTTCAACATGTGGGGTGAGAATTCGAAGTTGTAATTTTTTGATTGAAATATATGTCTTAACTAGTTGAACCATGTCCAGATTGGCAAAATTGTTTTGAGTTCTTTTAACATTGACGAGTAATTGTTATATTCATTAATTTTAAATTACTAGTCAACTTGATCAAATATATCATGTCATTATATTGTTTAGGCACTCGTCGAATTCATCATTTAAGCGAGTAATTTTTACCTTCATTTGCTATATTTCAAGTTTATAAGAAGTTGTTATAACTTTGGCATACAAACAAATGTAATTCTAATTATGATAACAAGTGAATACGTTGTAACGAAAAATGAAGAGAACAAAAAGTGAAAACAAAAGAGAAATTGCAAGAAGGAAGTGCTTCAATCGTGTTCTATGCATTGAAGTGAGAAACATTACATGCATTTATAGGAAAATAAATAACCAACCACTAACCCACTATAACTAAACCACTAATCTTGAAAATCTCTCTAATCAAGTCACATCCCTGCTAATTACAAGCCACTACTGTAAATAGGTGGCACTAACATTAATTTCTAATAAGAAAAAAATGACTAATTCAAATTACTTGTACAATAAGTTTGCATTAATTTTAAACATATGTAGCAAAAAACTCCAACCATTTTCTTTTATTTGAGGGTGGGAGATTCAAACCTCTGATCATTTGATCGATGGTATATGTCAATTACCATTGAGATAAGCTCACTTTGGCTTTATTTATACTTTTTTAATTTGCTACAAATTGCAAACTATATATGTTTCAATCACATGTTCTGTATATTGCTTTCGTTTTCCTCTTAAAATCCCATTTTACAATCTAACTTGGGTAACTACCTTCTGTGTATCCTGAGGCTATATCATCCTTGGTGACTGAGGCTCATCTTGAGCAATTGTGGTACAAGTATGATATTCCCTTCGATGTACAACTAAGGGTTCCTAAGCCCAATGATCGCATGGATGATCCCCCTGAAGAAGAAGCTGCCTTTTATTTTGCTATGTTTAAATTTGGAGTCCGCGGTCTTCCCTTGGCTTTATTTTTACAAAGTTTCTTGATGTTGGTTAGGTTGGCTCCTGCTTAGCTTGTCCCAAACAGCTGGAGTTATCTCATAGGTTGTTATGTATTATGGACAACTGAATCAGGTGAACTTTGGGTGAAGAAAAGCAAGCAAATATGTTCAACCCCAGTGCAAGTGCACACTGTCGATGCAAGTGTTAAAACAGAAATATTCTTGAGTATCGATTTCATAGGGAATGGTGTAACAAAAATTATTGCTAAGCAAAATGTAAGGAGAATTGCAACATTGAAACTAAAAATTGCAAAAATAAGGTTGGGATGTTGTGTTGGTAAAAAGAGAAAAATTGCAAAATCTAATTGCAAGTTAAAGTGGAAAAAATTGCATAATTGAATTGCAGAATAAATAATGGAAAAATAAAGTGATAAAGATTACATAATTGAATTGCAGAATCGAAAATTTGCAATATTGAATAGAAAACTAGATAGACTTGGTAAATGAAATTGCAAAAGAAATTTTAGAGAAAGAAGGGGCTCAAGAATGTCATTGCCCTAAGTTGTAATTGCAAACCAAAATTACAATTCTAACCTATTCTACATTCAATTGTAAACCAAAATTGCTACTCCTATTCACCTTGTAATTAGGTTTTAGGAGGCTAAGTGAGTGACTTATATGTCTATAGTCCCTCTATCTTAGATAAATTAGCTCAACAATTTTATGGGTTTTAGAATCTTTAATCCCTATGTCTAGGGCAAAGAATTGGCTTATGTCTAAGCTATTTTCTCCATCACTTGAGCGAAATTCGCTTATCACTAACCCTGTCGGTATTAGATCTAAGGTTGAGTTTCTACCCTAGTTGATCAATCTAGGATCTCAACAGAAATTTATTCAACACAAGCAAACAATTGAGATGTAGGTTTGGTTTTTGTTGGAATTTTGGCTACAATTACTTCTTAGAGAATTCACATCCTTGAACCCCCTAAGAAGTTTAGCTCATAATAAATCTATAAGAAACTAAGCAAGAAGTTAAAACAAACTCTATGTAAAAATAAAGTTGGCTACTATATTACTCTAGAAATAACACTTAAGGGAAATGAAATTGTTTTACTAAATTTAAGGGAAATGCAAATTGTTTTGCTACACTACAGTAAACAGAACATCAATTGATAAAACCAACAATTTCACTAATTCAACTTCGTAAAGATGGTATTATGTACTTGATGAAAAAAAAAAACATTAACAAGCCAAAGAGAATTGATTTCTATTAGCTCAACCAAAGTAATATCTTATTCTTGAACAACCCACTAAATAATCTCATTCTAGTGATAAATATTCAACGAAAAATAGAGGAGAAACCCAGAAAAACACCCATAAATTGTAAACTTCAGTAAAAAAACAGAGACGAAAAACTGGAAAAACTACAGAAAAATAGAGAGAAAAACGAGCGAAGGCCCACGAAATTAACTCCAAAAATGCCTCCAAAACCGATCTCCTTCTTTACTCATATTCTCTCCTTTTATAGGCCTTCCTTAGGGTTGAATAATGCCCAAATTTCGTGCTCAAAATCCACCAAATTGTGCAAGAATTGATGATTTTTGGATGTAAATGTAGATTTTTTCTTTTTTGAATTTTTCTGTTGCTTCTAGAATTGCAGTTTCATGAAATTGCATTTTTGGTTTTGCAATTTCCACATTCCTTGCAAACAAGCTTAAGTTTTTTTAGAATCACACTCTAATTACCTTCATTCTTCATTCTTTCTTATTTTTAAGCAACTTTCAACTATTTCCAAATGATCTTAAGACAAAACAAGAATATTTTAAGTAATTGGGAGTTAAATAAGCCTTAATTCTAAGGCTTATCAACAACATATGGCGATGGTAGTCCACTCACACCACATGTTTTTATGTCTCTCTACATTTTAAGTCATAACCCCTCTTTTGGCCGCTTCTTTTACTATATGAGTTCCTTCTATGGTAAACTGATTGATAGACCAAGTTCGGTTCATGGATGGAAAAATAAATGGTTTTTAGTGAGTGGAAATTAAATTGGTTAGCTTGTGGGCCATAAAATTCCACCTACGCAGTTTCCATGAAGTTTGGAGATTATGGTGAGTTGCTTTCTTTATTCTCCCTTTCTTTTTGGAAACTTCTTTACAAACCTTTATCTAACCTCGCTATATTTTCTCTTTTTGAGTTCCCACCGACTTTCGTCGTTCCATTGCTGCTTGAGCATTTGTGAGAGCTGTGAGGAGTTTGGAAGCTCCAGCTCGTCTCGGTCTTTCTTTTGTGAGTCAAGATAACATAGTCGGAATCGGATTTGCTCCACGCCTTCTTCCTGAAGGTTGGATTTAGATTTAGATTCTTCTTTTAATTATTATGTTGGGAAGAGGTTGGCCTCGGCCAAAGTGGTCGCCCTCGACCACCTTGGTCAGCCTCGGCCACTCTGCCTCAATTTCTCTATTTATGCTTCTACTTCTTGTGTTTTCTATAACTCACAATTTTTGTTGCTTTTATTTTTTAGATATACCTCATCGATCTACTTCCTCGTTCGAAGCTCAAAGACAAAAGAGAAAAAAGAAAGCCACTAGGGGAGCTGGACCTTCGAGGGCTGGTGGATCCAGGTTAGATGTGGGAGGTGCTCATGCCTTTTAGACTTCAAACCTTCCTCCTCGACCTTTCGGTGTCAGTACCTTGCCGCACAGAAGGAGCATTCCTTCTGATCTTCCTCTCCTTATTAGGATATTCCTTCTGATCTTCCCACTTTCGATCTTCCTGAAGATTACTCCACAGTAAGTAATGAAATTGACATTCTGGGGTGAAGTTTTGAGCTTTGGAGGGGGTGTTGGTCATGATCATCCTCCAGGTTATAGAATGGAAGATCCTAGGGAGGCTGTTGTCCAAGGAGTTTGTGAGTTACGCCATGTAAGTCTTTCATTCATTATTTGTCTTCTTTTTATCTTGCACTTTCTTCTTTACAACTGACTTTCTCATTGTTTTGTTCTTTAGGCTTTTGGTCGGCTCACTGTGTTTTCCATGACCATGGCTAAGAAGATCTTCTCTGTTCAACAGACTAGTGTTCTCAGGGCAGAGCTATTTCAGGCTCAGGCTTATCGTCTTTTAGCTGAGGCTAGGATTGAGCTTGATTCTACGAGGGTTGAGCTCAAATCAGTTCGTACTCAAATGGATGAAGCCAAGGCCCATCTGACCAATGTAGAATATTCTGCTGAAGAGTTCAAGAAGATAGAGGAATATGTTGTGATGCAGGATGAGATCTTTGACTGCAGATTTAACTGGTTGTCAAGCGCATTTCCAAGTACCATAAAGACATAAATTGTGAGATAGTTTGAGAAGACTATGCTTCTTTTAAGAAAGACCCATTTGCCTTCCCCTAATATAGATGATTCTAATCATAATGGAGGAGTAGACATGAATGACGGCTAGTCTTCTTATATAATTTTTGTGTTGTATTTTGCTTATCCCTTTTATATTTTCAATCTTAATTTAAGACTTTTTCTTTTGCTATTCAATGAAAGTTTAATTTCTATTCATCATCCTTGTTTCTCTTTAATGAAATTTACTTCAAAAAGATGAACTTTGACAAATAAAATTACTTAAGTCTTACTAAACAAGATAAATTGATAAAAAAAAAAAGAAGCCCCTCATTCATGAACTCAAACCACCGAACCAAAAGAAATGACTTACTTGCAACTGAGATGATTTTTGCAACTTGCTCGACCTCGGCTTCTCCTTTCTGGCTTGTTTTGCGTAGCTTCTGCCTTTTGTTCAATTAGAGAGACATATCTCTTTAGTAGTTTCGTTGCCTTTTGTTTCACAGAGAGACATATCTCCTAAGTAGCTTCTTTGCTTTTTGTTTAATAGGGAGGCATATCCCCTTAATAGCCCCCTACTCATGTAGGAGTTTTTTTGGTTGAAAATCATGCTTGAGTGACACAATTTGTAGCTTGAAAATAGAATTTTATTGCTAATAAAATTTTTATCTTACATGAACTTGCAGAAGTTGACAAAAGCAATCCTAACTAGAGAAGAAGTAAACACAAAAAATTTCCATAGTAGTCCATAGAGGTGTGGTCGGCCTCAGCCTCGGCCTTGCCAAGACATGCCTCCTGCTCGTAGCTTGATCTTTTCACTTCTTTGAGTGTTGTGATGTAACACTCTTTTGAAGCTTTATGCTCCCTTTTTACTATTCTCACTTCATTCAAAGTAGGAAACTTTAGAAGCTAATGATAGGTGGGATCTATAGCCTTCAGTTGATGGAGTGTTGGTCTTCCTAATATGACATTGTAAGCTGATGTGCACTCCACTACCAAAAAGTTGACCATCTTAGTAGTTGCATTCAATCCATCCCCAAAGGTGACTAGAAGTTCGATGATGCATTCAAGAGTTACTTTTTCTCCCCCAAATCCAACTAAGGGAGTCAAATTCTCCTTTAGTAGTTCTCTCTCTAATCTCATTACTTTAAAGGCCATTAGAGAGAGAACATCAGCTGAATTTCTCCCATCTATGAGGACTCTGTGAACTTTCACATTGACTATAGCTAGGGTAACTACTAGAGCATCATTATGGGGCTGATGGATGACCCTGGCTTCAGCCCCTGTGAATTCTAAAGCTTGGTTCACAGTTTCAGAATGGATTGAATACATACTTGGATAATTTGGGCTGTGTCTGGCCTTGTGAGCAATTGCCTTATTTTTCTTGTTGGATTACCTCTTGCTGGTCCCCCAAATATGGTTTTGATCTCACGTGGGGGTCTTTCATCTGGTTGGCCTCGCCCATCATCTACTTGGCCTTGTCCATTATCTGGTCGGCCTCGGCTTGTCACTAACGTCTAACTTCCGATACCCTTCTCTAATCAAGGTTTCGATCTCGTCTTGTAATTGATAACAGTTGTCAGTTGCATGATCTTGATCTCTGTGAAAGAAGCAGTATTTGCCTTTGTCTCTTTTTCCAAAAGGAATCCTCATCTTGCTAAGAAACTTCACTAAATTCAAATGACGAATTTCCATTAAGATCTTCTCAGGAGGGAGAGTCATGAAAGTATACCTTTCAAATATCTGGCCAGGGACTACTTTGGGGTCTGGTCGGCCTCAGCCATTCTTCTCGGTCCTCATTCTTTTAGAGCTGGAAAAATGGTTTTCTTGTACCCTGATGCATCCTTCATGTCTGCTACCTTTTTCTATATCAGACGTAGTTTTTTTCTACCGTATCAATTCCTCAGCACTCATATACTTCTTAGCCCTAGTTATGAACTCAACACAGGAAGTTAGTTCTCTTTTACCAATCAATTTGAGTAGTCCTTTGTCTTGTAATCCTGCTACAATAGCAATCAGAGCAGTAGTGTATGTGAATCCTTCAACTTGCAACGCTTTCTTGTTGATGTTGAAGCGTGAGACATAATCATGTAAGGTCTCTTTTAGTCCTTGCTTTATAGTGAGCAAGTACATTTGAGGCTTACGTTGATCTCGGCCTCCCAAGAATTGCATTACAAACGCTCTTGCTATCTCTTTGCATGAGCCAATGCATTTCCTCTTTAGCTTCATATACCATTCTCTAGCTAGTCCTGTGAGTGTAGAAGAGAATGTCGGGCATTTAATTGCCTCTGAAACTCCATGAAGTTCCATCTACGCTCGATATGTGTCCATGTGTTCAACAGGATCAATATTGCCATCGTATGAGTATATGGCTGACACTTTGAACTTCTTAGGAACTCTCTCTTTCATGATCTAGACAGTGAAAAGAGGGCCAACTTGCTTGATGAGAGCCTCGAGATCCCACCTTTCGATCTCACAAGTTTTGAGAACGTTCCCTTTAAAGTTCCCAAAATCTTTTTGGATTTTCAAGATGTCAGTTTTCCAAGGAGGACTTTGTGTTTGTGCTCTACGCTTGAACTTCATCTCCTCAGCCTCGGCCTGGGTCTTCTGCTTCAGGTTAATCAGACTTCGGAAGTCTGATGTCGCGTCGTGATCCTACGCAATTGTCACTTCAACTTTACTTGGTAGGCCTCGGCCATTAGCCTGCGAGAACACTTGCACCACAGATTTTAACTTACTTGTCTTACTGCCTTGCTTTTGACCAAGTGCTGACATGACTTGTCGTTTCCTCCAAGGATCAGCTTCTCAGTTGGTTTTTGGGTATGAGATTTTGACTCTCTCATCCTCTCAACCAATCGCTTTTCATTTTCTTGGATCTCATACGAGAGGTGATTCCTCCTCGCATTTTTCTTCCTTTTGAAGGTCTTGCCTGTCGAGCTTTTCCAGAATCTTCAATAGGTACCTGTCCATGTTGTCGACCTTCTTCTTCAACTCGGCCATCTCTTCCTCTGGTTGGCCTGTGCCAATATGAGGCCGAGGAGGAGTGGTCTCTTTTGTTTGTCGTGGGTGACGATCTTGATCAAAATTGTCTCAATCTTCATTCCAATGCTTGTTTCCTAGAATTATACTTATCTCTTTTGGAAGATTGACTCAGGCACAAGGTTTTCCAAGCAAGCTTTATCATTCCCCACAGACGGCGCCAACTGTTGTTGCCAAATTTTGGACAGGAGAAATCTCACTTGACCTCCACGTGACAATGATGGTGAATTTATATTCTTGGGGGAAGAACGCGGCCTGCAAGACAAGAAAAACCTGGACACCGGTGTGGTGTAGGCCACACAGGCTCCGATGCTTAAGTCAGAGAGAGTTCTTTAGAGAGTTAGGGAGTTCTGTGACAGTTTTGGAGGCTGGAATGAACTTATCTTGCTTTCCCCCTCAAGCTAGAGAGAGCTTAAATACCTTCCTTCCTAAGGTTTTTGTGGGTTTTTGTCTGCGAATGAGGAATGAAAGGACCAAATGAGGCTGAACCAGGGATACATAGGCCATGGGGGACTAAGTCAAGGCCCAAAGGTAGGCATTGCCATGTGGTCGGCTTCGGTCGGGCCTACCACGGGCTTGGGCTTCGACCTAAGCCCGTTTCTTCGTCCCTTTGTAATCTACGCCAGTCTTCTTTCGGTTTTGGCCCATTTGGACTTCGTATTGGGATTTTTTCCTCGTTTGGCCCTTTATTGTAGCCTTTTAGCCAGCCAATTCTTGTTGGTCCAATTTCACCCATAACACCACCGATCAATAAATTTTAACGTAAGGCTGTTGATGAAGTGAAGTTACAAATTATATTCTATTGCCTTCATTTCGCTCTTAAAATATCATTTAAGGATATTCAAAAAGTGGGACAGAGAAGAAGATGGCTTTCCTTTGTTGAGGATCCCACATTGGAAAAATGTAGAGGGACCTCACAATTTATAAGATACATGAGCTACTCCTCTCATAGCCAATTGGTTTTGAGATGGAACCCCATGTAATCTAATATGGTATCAGAGCCCATTAAACTCAAACGGGTATTCGGTCCAAAAATTGGGATCCGATTCAAGAATGGTGAACCCAAAGAGGCACCATCTTGAGGGGGCATGTTGAGGATCCCACATTGGAAAAATGTGGAGAGACCTCACAATTTATAAGATACATGGGCTACTCCTCTCATTGCCAATTGGTTTTGAGATGAAACCCCATGTAATCTAATATGGTATCAGAGCCCATTAAACCCAAACGGGTATTCGGTCCAAAAAAATTAAAATTGGGATCCGATCCAAGAATGGTGAACCCAAAGTGGCACCATCTTGAGGGGGCATGTTGAGGATAAGCGAGCTGCCCCATGGCACATGCATGTGTCATGGTGTGGGCGAGCGTCTGCAAGACGAGTGTCTTGGGCGTCTTCTTATGGAATGGGTTTTCCTAAGACAGTGTCGGGCGGCACGGGTGTGCCGACTTTGCGCCCCTTCCCATGGGCTAGAGGTTCGACCATAGGACCCGGTAGAGCCAGCGATACGAGAATGGCTCGGCATGGGCTCGGAAGAGTTCATGCCTCGATATGACTCGGATGGATGGATGTCCGAGAGGCCCTGATTATGAAGGCGACCCATGGGAAGGATTTCGATAACATGTCCGAGCGAGCGGCTAAGTCAGGTGACCTCCCGAGGCTCGGGATAGGATCACTATTCATCAGTGGGACCCGATAGTTTCCGATTTGGATGGTACTTGCCCGATATGTCCCGGTTTGTATTATAATGCCCCGAAAAGCTCCGGTTTGCATCGGTTTCACTCGGTAAGCATTATAATCACCCGGTAAGTCCCGATAAGTGCCGGAATCACCCGGTAAGCTCCGGTTGAGCGTTTTAAGGCCGTTTTGGCCCAAAGAAGGGTCCGAATGAGTCCCGGTGAAGTTCCAGACTGATGTAGAGGCATTGTGGACATGTCTAAGAGTTGAGGGACGATGTCCCAAGAAGCGACGTTGCGTTATGATGACCTTGGCCTAATGTAGAGGCAAGGTTGAGCCTTAGGACTTGGCCTAGAGTAGAGGCAAGTAGGCTAGAGTCGCGTTTGAGCGAACATACACGTACGGGCGACGTGTATGGCCAAGTATACTTCCGCTGCATCTTAAATGAAGCTTGGTTAAGTTGAATAACCTCGCCTAAGGTCCGACTAAGCCACAAAGCTGGGCGAAAAGTAGATTGGGGCTTGAGTTCCCCTTAAGGCTGGCCATGATAAGGAGAAAAATCATGGCGCCGCGCGGTTGGAGAAATACGACCGTGACAAAGTGGTATCAGAGCCAACTTTTGTGTGCGTAGTCGGACGAGACAGAAGAAGAACCCGTCAGTGCAGGACCCAAGTACGTTTTCCTAAAGCTTGGGGGTTCCGTTGTGCGAAGACGCGATAATCAGAAGGTGTACCAGGTAGGGTGCCTTCGAAAGAGCCATTTTCAGCAGAGGGATGATGTGAATGGCTGCAAGCAGAGAAGCCGGTGTGCCGGTCAAGTGCCAAGATGGGCAGAGAGAGAAAGTCCATATGGGTGGACGATTGTGGCTGATCGAAGAGCCAGTTCAGTTGACCGGGAAAGAACCCGCGAGAATGGGTTGCTTATCCCGTGAGAGTGCTTCGAGTTGATGAAGCACGTGTATCCCTTGAGTCATTCCGCTAATGCCTAAGCGGATGGCTTCACAGAGTTGTCGAGACCAGCATTCGCTCAAGATGGAGCACCAGGCTGGAGACAGAGCAAGAAGAGAAGAAGCTGCAGTGAATCAGACGAAGCGTCTTTGCAGCGTTGCCACATGAAGGTGGCTTGTTAAGGAGTTGGCCGAAGGGGAGTGCCAACACCCCCTATTTAATTATCCATCCCCACAAAATTTTCTGTTACAGGTTGCAAGGACTGACTAATCTCAATTTACAATAAAATGTCGTTTACTACCCACGAATCAATTCTCACATAGGATTGTTGATGAAGTGAAGTTACAAAATCGATCGAGCAACAACCAAATAAAATCAATGTCCCACATGTTATATAAAGTTAAATAGGTTATGCATGGTGAGTTGTTAGATGAAGTGAAGTTACAAATTTGTTCATTTGCTGCCGATGTAATCACACATTCCATGCCAGTACTCAAACGCCCATTAGATTGGTTTTCTTGAATTAATTGTTATGTTATAGGTGGTTGGGTGATTTTTCAGGAAAAAAAAAAGAAAGTCTTTAGAAATTTTTTTAAATGTGTGCAATGTTGTTCTCCAGGTAACCACTAGATGCAATAACTTTAAAATACATTTTTAATTTATTTATCATAGAATTAATAGTGCAAAATTGTGGATCACAGTATTCCAACTCTATCCAACAATCTTTTGAATAAGTGGCCTCAAATATTCTTAGAAATTAAAAATTATAATATTTGAAAGCAAAAATTTACAATATTAAGTACTTAATTATAGAAATTAAAAATAGCCCGATTATTAGAAAAAAAAAACAATTATCACCCGAGAATTAAAAAGGATAATTACAAAAGAGTATTCTAAAAAAAATCATTTTCAATAGAAACTTATCAGGGTAGCTCAATCTTCTTAATATAGATTAAATTAAATTGAGTTCGTGAACTTTGATGGTTGAGCTTACTATTAATTTAATCATTTTAAGAAACGTCAATTACATCTCTAAGCTTTTAATTTGACTCTAACAGGTTATTATTGCTAACTTTGTCACTTAAATGTTAATGTGATGATTTGACATGACATGACTTGGTCATCTTATCTGTTCATACCATCTAATTTTCCAGATTATCAGCTCTATTTTAACTGGCTAGTTGGCCTACTTCCTTATATGCTATATCAAAATTTAAATAATAAGATTAACTATATGATTTATATTAGAGTCGAAATCAAAATTTCATGGATGTTGTTGTGAGTGAAATTATCAACCACCAAGATTGTAAAGCCCAACCTCAGTGAATCAAATAAAGGCGACAATGCACTGGGCCAAGCCAAGCTATGCCAGTCGGGCCAATCTAAGCGGACCTAAATTCGGCCAATTTCTAAGAATGCACCCCAAAAATCCTGATTCCCTTCTATAAATATAGGAGGACACGCTTCCAAAGTATGCTCACAAAACTCTAGCTCCCACTATAGTTCTAAAAAAATTCTAGCTGACTTAGACATCAGAGTGTGTGGCCAAGCACCACACTGGTGCTTAGTTCTCTATTTTGCAAGTAGCGTTCGTGTGGATCTAGCTAAGCCAAATTCGTACATCAACAGATCATGTAATTAAAAATTTCAAGAACTAAATGGATATTAGGTTAAACTATAAGCTTCATATGTGAACTTTTCAAAACTGAGTTTCATATGTGAACTTTTCAAAACTGTGTGTAATAGATCTATGAAGTTCCAAAGTTGTTTAATAGATCCCTCAACTTAAAAAAATTTCTAATAGGTCATTGATCTATTAATTTTGTGTTTAATAAGTTAAATAATATAAAAATATATATCATACAAATTATGGATCTATATTATTAATAAAATTAAAAATTTAGGATGTTATTAAACATAAAATTGAGAGATAAGTTTACGAATCTAAAGATGAACAGCGCTTTAGACTGGTTTTAGAACTTGGGATGGATATTATTACAAAGGACATTTAAGATGACAACCTCATTTCATCGGAAAAGAACTGGTCATTGCCCACGAGGATGCCTTTGTTGAGAAGGAATTCTGTCGACATCTCATTGGTAAACATAATAATCTTTAAAACAAAATGATAACCATCTCTATTTTAGGTCTAGATAACAATCTCTATTTTAGGTCTAGATCTTATATTTTTTAATTCAGAAACTCTCAAAATGGTTTTGTTTTCATCTTTGAACTTTCAAATATATGTTTTAGTCATTGAATTAAAAAAACAAATAACCATTTTAATTCTTGGACTTTTGAGGAAAAAAAAATCATTTTGTTAATAACTATTATTCTATCACCCAATTCTCACCCACCTGATATCCGCTTTAACTAACTTATGTGGTCCGCTACTTGCCCATACATATGATCAACATATTAATATACATATTAAAGTCATATTTATTTATTTGTTAAACATTTAGTAGCAAAAAAATGAGAACTAAATTTTTTTTTTAAAGTTTAGAGACTAAACTAAACATTTTGAAAATTTAAAAACCAAAATAAAGCAAGTGTGAAGGTTTGGAAACTAAAATAGACATTTTAAAAATTTAAGAATCGATACGAAAAAAATCATGAAAGTTAAGGGACCAAAATGAGATTAAGCCAACTTTTCTATGTTTTTTTTTTATATTGGAGATTTAAACCATTCATATCTTATGAAAATACAAATATGATAAGCTAAAATAAAAATAAAAATAAAATATCTTACATTCAATAGACAATGAATAAAATACAACATTTTGGAGGAAGTAGAGACACCTTATTACAAAATATTTATTGGTTAAACAAAATACTTTCACCCAATCAAATCCTCACGTGTTAATCTAATCAGTTGGTCGTATCAACATTTAATTAACAGTGGTTAAATAATTGGGATAATTAGAATTAAAATCTAATATTTAGGTGTGTTATTTAAATTTTTTAAAGTTTAAAGACAACATCATATAATCTGAACTAATATTAACAAAAAAAAAAAAAAAAGCTAATTGCTTGAAATATATATATATATATCTGTAACGGGAAAGAAAATATATCATAATTAAACCACATGATAGAGAATATGCAACAATGTATGTAAACTATATTATTATTACTACTATTATTGTTATTATTATTTTGCAAACAAGTGTATTGATTTTATCACATATTTCAAAAATGAAATGAATATAATTTATTGGTCTCACAAAGGCAGTTCCAAGGCCAAATCATTAATAAGATAGCTGTAGCCAAAACAGGAAACAAGAAGAAAATGGAAGGCTCTAAAACTGCCTTCAAAATGAAGCCATCTGCAGAGCAAGAGGGGAAATTAAAACAGACAGCTAGCACTTTACAAAACTGATATTTGGGGTACAAACAATATTAAAGGGGACTGATTTTATGATGGTAATGAATTTGAAGGTGTGGGATCATTATTAGTGTTTTAAAATTTTTCTATTTATACTTGGTAAAGTTAATGCTTTTCTTTGATAACAATCTTTTAGTAGGAAGATTTTCTTTTGTTTTTAAGGTGTTTTTTTAAGACAAGAGAAATGAGATAAATTTAATAAAATAATTAACCAACCCTAAGAAAGTTAAGGACATGTTTATTATGCCATCTCGATTCTTTTCTTGTTTTCAAATTCACTGAATCAAATTAATTCACAATTTAATGAATATTTATTTGGTAATTTTGTTTTGGTTTAATTACAAGTTTAGTCCGTGAACCTGTCAGCATAAGTTCTGCTGATGCCAGAAAATTACTAGCATCGGCAGGCTTTGGCAAAGCCAAACTGCCTACGTCGGATTTGATGACGCCAGATTTTCAAGCGTCGATAGATGTTATTTTTCAGTTTGTATAGTTAGGAGTGCTAACAAAATTCCCACATTGGCTAGGGAAGGAAAAGATTCATGGTATATAAATGAGGACAATTATCTCCATTAGTATGAAGACTTTTTGGATGGAATCAAATTCAAAACCATGAGGGTTTATGCCTAAAGTGGACAATATCATACCATTGTTGAGATAGGTGGTGGGTTCCACTGTCCTTAACAATTAGTATCAGAGCCATGGTCTAAACCTAGCTGTGTGTTGGAGAAATCCTCAAAGTGGAGCAAAGAATTAACGAAGCCTCATGTTGATATTGTGGATGAATTCAATAAATCGAATAAAAAGTGCTTGGAGTGACAAACAAGTAATAACTCTATCAAGCTCCACTGGTAGAGGAGTAGATCTTTGTTCGAGGGAAGAAAGAGGTAGATGGTGTGATGATAGGTGATCGCCACCATTAAGCAATATCCCACAATGTGATCCATGCTTTGCGCTCTATTTGGATGTTGCCTCGAGATGAACCAGTTGTGCCTAGAGATAAAGAGCAAACCCTCAATTGGGAGTGGACGGTTTTGTTCGAGGGGAGGCTCTAGTGTGGTACTTTGATCTAGGGGAGGATTTTTTAGGAGTACTAACGAAGTCCCACATTGGCTAAGGAAGGAAGAGATCCATGGTATATAAGTGAAGACAATTATCTCCATTGGTATAAGGCCTTTTGGATGGAACCAAAAGCAAAGCCATAAGGGTTTATGGCCAAAGTGGACAATATCATACCATTATCCAGATAGGTGGAGGGTTCCCTTGTCCTTAACACGTATAAGTCGCATGCTTATTTTTCTAAACATATTCATTGGATTATGTTTGTAGGTTCAAAGTGATCATTATGAGTTGTTGTTGATTTAATTCAGAAAGTTTCTTTTCTCAATTTCCATGGATGGGCCCATGCCCTTTTCCACTCCATATGTATCTTTGTGTTGAAGGATATGAAACTCTTGGAGAAGAAGAAAGGAAATAGAGAGAAAATGGAGGCTGCCATTAGGGTTTCAGCCACACTAATACCATTGCATAACAAACTATAAATACTAGTCAACAATACAATAGTAGAGAGCCCAATGGGCTTGTACATTTGGAAGATAAACATACAGTAAATAACATAATATTAAATATTCTAACACATAATTAAAGACTCTAACATCCCCCCATAAGCGAATGGGTTGTTAGAACGATTCGGAGCTTGATCATCAGAGAGGGTATATACAACTGGTGGAGATGGATGAGAAGGTAAGGAAGTTCAAGAGAAAATAAAGAAAGACTGAAAAGAATTAATCAAAAGGGAAATAGATTTTTTTTAAGTGAAGATTTAACGTGTAAGAGGGGATAAATAAAAAAAGGACATGAATTGAAGAGATAAACTTGAAATGATGCTAGAAAATAAATGAAGAGAGAGAAACAATATTTTAAAAATAAAGAAGAGATTAAAGAAGAGAGAGATATGAGTGAAATTGATTTATTGGAAATAGAAACGAGGAAAGAGACAAAAGAGAGTATTTATGGTATCGGAAAGGGGAGAGATTTGATAGCATGCATTTAATGAAGGGAGAGATGTTTGAAGTGAGAGAAAAGCAGGAGAGAGAAAAGCATATAGTTTTTTTTTTTCTTTTTAACAGGAAATTAGGGTTTTGAAAGAGAAGGATTTTTGGGCCTCTTGGGCCTTGAAGAGTGGGTTTGGAGAGAAGCCGAAAAGATATGGAAATAATAGAGAGACAAAGAGAGGAAGATGAAGATATGATTTTGAAAGAGATTTCTTCTTTCTCCCTAAAAAAGAAAAGATCAAAGGATTTGAAGAAGTCTTAGAATAAGAGTTTAGAAAAAAAGAAGGGTTTGTTTGAAGAAAGAAGGAGATAGATACCATGTTGTTGTAGCTAGCAAATTTGAAAGATTCTTGAAGAAGTAGATTTGTGATTCGACGCTCTTCTCGGCCTTCTCCTCCATTGGCTTTTTCTCATCGGAGCACTTCTTGGCCTTTGGCGTCTTCTTGATTTTTCATAGCTTAACTTCGCCATGTTGATTGCCAAACGCGGCTTTTCACGCCGGTGAAGGTCTCTTTTGGACGTTTCGAAAATGGTCTTTGCCATTGTTGTTGTGGGAGATTACGGAACAAAGAAGAAGAAAGATGCCCAAATCTAAGCTCTGATACCATGTCGAAGGATATGAAACTCTTGGAGAAGAAGAGAGGAAATGGAGAGAAAATGGAGGCTGCCATTAGGGTTTTAGCCACAATAATATCATTGCATAACAAACTATAAATACTAGTGAACCAATGGTAGAGAGCCCAATGGGCTTGTACATGAGGAAGATAAACATAAAGTACACAACATAATATTAAAGACTCTAACACATAATATTAAAGACTCTAACACTTTGCAATGGGCACTTTGCTGAAGGTAACTAATTAATTTGGTTTTATGCTATGTTTGTATCTCGCCAAGTAACGGAAAAAAAAGTGTCAGCAATTCTAATTCTTACTAGGTTTTTCTTTTCATCTTATAAATAACCAAACTTCCATTGACACAAAAAATGAAAGAATACAAGGGCATACAAAAAATAAAGTCTACAAAAGAGGCGTTAAAGGTCAAATTCTTACTGGATCTTGTTAGGCAAAACGTTATCCAAATACCTCCGTTTGTGCCATCTTTATTTTTCTTCCATCGTATGATGAATTTTCTTTTAGGAACTTCAAATTACTAGATCTTGTTGTGTGGTTTTACACTAGAAAAATATGTGTACATAAAACAAACTTGCATAAACTATTTTTATGATTAGGTTGCAGTTTTCTCATCATCATAATTGTGGTAGATATTCTTCAAATAGTTCAAATAGGACTTTCAAGTCACTAGTGAACATCCTTGTAACCACAGTATATGGATCAATGGGTTAGTGTAGTAGTTATTAAAAGATTTTTATAAACAAGTTTGCAGTAGAATGAAGAACAAATTGAAGAGAATTGCTACTGCTTTTTATTGATGATATTTTTCATCATGCTAAAGAACAGAACCAAGCTCTTCATATATTGGTTACACGAAAAAAAGGACTTGTAGCAAAAAGTCCAAAAGAATCAACAATTAAAGGCAAGCTTAATCTTTTCCTAAACTGCTGCAAAAATATAAATGAAAAAGGAAGGATATAAAGACTAAACAAGGAAAGTTAAAATAGAGAATAAAGAAAGGAGACAGCTTCCACAAAGAGGTGTTGCACGACTGCATATATGGTAAGGATTGTACTATTATTTTCTGATATCTAACCTAATTAAAAGAATGGGCTGTATGATTTAAAGATAAATAATTTTTACCAAATAAACCATACAATTTATGGCTGAATTGCAGTTAACCAAGATTCAAAATTTCACATCTTCCTCAAACTGAGGTGTATCTCATACACCCCTAGTTTTCCCCTTAATGTTTTGAAGCTTGCTTTAGGTAGTGCCTTAGTGAAGATATCTGCCACTTGATCTGAGGAGGGAACAAATTTTGTGATTAAATGACCAAGGTTGACTTTTTCTCTAACGAAATGGTAGTCGATCTCGATGTGTTTTGTTCTGCCGTGAAACACTAGATTTTTGGCCATGTGGAGAGCTCTTATGTTGTCACACCACAATTGAGGTGGCTTGTGCATTGTGATTCCTATGTCTCTCAATAAGAGCATAATCCATGTGAGGTTTGCGGTGGTTGATGCCATTGTTCGATATTCTGCTTCTGAACTGGATCTTGCAACAATGGTTTGTTTCTTTGAGCTCCAAGTTATGCTGTTAGGTCCCAAGAATATGCAAGAGCCTGATGTGCTTCTCTTAGTATCAGGACATCCTCCCCAATCTGCATCAAAAAAACCATATAGATTAAGTGAGCCATTTTTGTGGAAAATCAATCCATACCTGAGTGTTCCTTTGATGTATCTTAGTATTCGTTTGACTGCTTTTAGGTTCTTGCTTTTTGGTTCCTGAAGGTGTTGACACACTTTGTTGACAGCATGAGTGATGTCTGGTCTCGTGAGAGTTACGTATTTGAAAGATCCCACAATGCTCCTGTATTCCTTGTGTTCCACTGGGTCATTGTCACGTGGGCATTTTGTGGTGGTAGCAGCTATCGGTGTACTTAGGTGTGTTGCTTCCATCATTTTAGCTTTGTTGAGAATGTCTTGTGCATACTTTGATTGATATAATGTGAGTGTGGTTGGTGTGTGTAGAACTTCTATCCCAAGGAAATAATGAAGGTTTCCAAGATCCTTTAATGCGAATTCTGAGCTCAATTGGGATATTAGTCTTTCCATGCTAGTTGTGTTTGTTCCTGTCATGATTATATCATCAACATATATCAACATTAGAATAAGACTTTGTTCATCCTTAAAAATAAAAAGAGAGGGATCTGCATAAGGACAAGAGAAGCCAATATGTAAAAGAAAATGGGAGAGTCTTTCAAACCACACTCTCGGAGCTTGTTTCAAGCCATATAAAGAACGTTTCAACTTGCACACATGATGAGGTTTTTCTGGATGTTGAAAACCAGGAAGTTGGTTCATGTAGACTTCTTCCTTTAGAAAACCATGGAGAAATGCATTTTTGACATCAAGTTGTCTCAATGTCCATCCAAGATTTGCTGTTAGGGCAAGGATCAAGCGAATTGTTGTTGATTTCACTACAGGGCTAAAGGTCTCCTCATAATCTACTCCTTCAATTTGGGAGTATCCTTGAGCTACTAGTCGAGCTTTATGTCTTTCAATGCTTCCATCTTCTTTTAGTTTTGTCTTGAAGATCCATTTTGAACCAACAATGTTGGTGTTGGATGGAGGAACTACTAGATCCCAAGTATGATTCTCCTCAAGTGCTTTCATTTCCTCTTCCATAGCTGCTTTCCACTATGGTATTTTCATTGCATATTTATAACTCTTTGGTTCGGCAAGTAGTTCCCGACTTTGATTTTTGTTCCTGAGGATATCCACTTCTTGATGTAGGATTGGATCAAGTGAGGGGTTATTATGAATTTTCCTTCTTGTAATGATTGGGTGTGTGGATCCTTCGCTGATTTGAGTTGTGTTGTTATTCGGTTGTCCTTCTTGAGATAAATTCTCTGCACCTGCACATGAAGGAAAAAGATCAATGAATAAATGTTGACTAATATCAGGAAGTTGTCCTACATGTTGTCGACTTAAAGTCGTAAGTGAAGTAACTTGAATTTCTCCTTGTTGTAAGGTCTGGTATTGATTTTCAAGTTGCTGGTGGTTCCTTTCAAAATTAATTTCACATTCTGATGTCAAGGTAGCTTCTGTTGTCAAAGTATCTTCCTGAATTTGTGAGGGATCTTGTGTCACTTGCATCTGTACAACTTGTTATAGGCTTTGGGCTTGACTTCCAACTTCTTGTTGGTGCACTGGGCTTTCAACTATTGTGTCCCCATCTTCTTGAAATGTGCAGTCCTTCCAAGTTGTTGTGGTATCATCTAGAAGTACTTGTTTGAATACATGATCTCCTTGATGTGTGTTGGCACTAGAATTTTGTGTCATTTTTATGCATTTTGTTGTGTCTCTCTTTGCATTCAACCACTCTTCATATCCTACAAATTCATATACTTCTAGCTCTTTTGTAGTATCTCTTTGGGCTCCTTCATTTCTTTCAAAGGGAAAAACTATTTCATCAACAACCACATGTCTAGATATGTAGATTCGATTAGTTGAAGGATCCAAACATCTATATCCTTTATGAATGGGGCTATAGCCAATGAAAACACAAGGATAAGTTCTTTTTGTGAACTTATCTTTGTTATAGCTTCTCAAGTAAGGAACATATTTGCATCCAAAAACTCTTAAAGAACTATAATCTGCATCCTTTTTTAATAGTTTAAAGAAAGGAGTTTGCATGTTTATGGTTTTGCAAGGCATTCTATTTATAAGAAACACAACAGTTAAGAAAGCATCAACCCAATATTTCATTGGTACTTTTGATTGAAAGAGGAGAGTTAATCCCAGTTTCAACAATGTGCCTATGTTTCCTTTCCACAACTCCATTTTGTTGTGGTGTATGGGGGCAAGAAAATTGATGGAATATACCTTGTTGTTCAAAATGTTGTTTGAGAGCTAGGGACTTGAATTCTCCAACACCATCACTTTGAAAGATCTTGATCTTCTTGTCAAAATAATTCTCAACAAGTTTTTGGAACTTGATGAAGCAAGAAAAGAACTCCGATTTCTTTTTCAATGGGTATATCCAACAATATCTAGAAAAGTCATCCACAAAACTAGCACAATACTTAAAATTTTGACACGAAGAAATAGGAGAAGGTCCCCACAAGTCACAATGAATTTTATGTAAAGGATAAGTAGATATGTCTTTACTAACTTTAAAGGAGAGTCTACAACTTTTACTCATTTGACATGAAACACAAACAGATTCCTTGATTTTCCAGTTGTTTATATCTAACAAATGAGAATTGTTCAAATATTTCAAAGATAAATCATTAGGGTGGCCCATCCTCTTGTGCCATATGGAGTAAGATGCCTTATTTGAGCTTGTAACTGCAACAAAGGCCTTGAATGCTTACTGATTTTGTTTCTCTATTCTTTGCTAATAGAGAGCAGATTTTTAGTTATTTCAGGAACTACAAGTACATTCTTTAAATTTAGTTCATTCAAGCCCATTTTCAATGAACAATTTCCAGTGTGAGTTATGTTTAAATCTTTTTCCATCACCAATATATAATTTTTCATTTCCATGATAAGGTTTAATGTTGGTGAGTTTACCTGGATTGCTCATTACATGAGCTGATGCACCAGAATCAACAAATATTAAGGGATCAGCCGCAATTTCTTCATTAAACATGAGAGCAGCCAACGCTTTTGGTGTGTTTTTGGCTTGATAGGAGTGATCAAATCTTTTCCAACATTTTAAGGCCGAATGATTGTATTTTCCACAATTTTGGCATTGAATTCCAGATTCCTTGAAGGTTGGGCCGTCCGTTTGTTGTTGTGACAAATTTGGTGCAATTTTTTGTGGAGATTGGTTTTGATTTATATATTGGGTAGTGTTTCTGTGATGGTAATTTCCTTTTCCTTACTGATTGTGAGCTCTACCACGACCTTTGAATCTTCCTCCTTGAGTAAAGAAATTAAGCCTGATTGTGGTCCATAGTAAATGCCTTTTCTTCTTCATCTTCTGTGGATAATTGCAATTCATGGTTTCTTAGAGGTTGCACAAATTGGTTGTACGTAGGATAGGGTGCTTTTGATACCATAGCAACTCTAAAATCTTTGTACTTAACTCCCAAACGCCTTGCTAAGTGAAATACTTTGGTTGTCTCATCCAATGGTTTCTTCATTGCCGCTAACTTGTCACAAATGGCCTTGAATTTTTTTAGGTATTCTTCTAGATTGAGATTACCTTTCCTCAAACTAACTAAGGCATCATTAAGATGGAGTTCATTTTCTTTGGTCATGGTTAACAGTTGCTCTTCCAACGATTTCCACACTTCACAAGCAGTGTTTGTACTCTCAACCATACTCAATACTTCCTCTGTAATGGTTCCAATTAGCCAAGAAGTTAACAAGCCATCATTACCTATCCAAATACTGTGTTGGGGATTGACTGTTTCTGTCACCTTTCCATTGCTATCCAAGAGATATTCTTTTGGTGGCTGATCTTCATGAAGGTGTTGCTCCACTCCCATTGTCCGAATGAGGGACAAGACTTGAGATTTCCACAAAAGATAATTGATAGGATTCAGCTTAAGGGAAATTAGGCTAGAACATTGGTGGAAAAGTTGGATGGTAAGGCTAGTTTCTATTATGGCCATGATGAGTTTCAAATTTCTAGTGATGTAAATCTCTTTCGTGTAACCGGAGCTCTGATACCATAAAAGATTTTTATAGACAAGTTTGCAGTAGAATGAAGAACAGTTGAAGAGAATTGCTACTGCTTTTTATTGATGATATTTTTCATCATGTCAAAGAACAGAACCAAGCTCTTCGCATATTGGTTACACGAAAAAAAGGACTTGTAGCAAAAAGTCCAAAAGAATCAACAATTAAAGGCAAGCTTAATCTTAAATGAAAAAGGAAGGATATAAAGACTAAACAAGGAAAGTTAAAATAGAGAATAAAGAAAGGAGACAGCTTCCACAAAGAGGTGTTGCACGGCTGTCATATATGGTAAGGATTGTGCTATTATTTTCTGATATCTAACCTAATTAAAAGAATTGGTTGTATGATTTAAAGATAAATAATTTTTACCAAATAAACCATACAATTTATGTCTGAATTGCAGTTAACCAAGATTCAAAATTTCACAATTATTGATAGCGATTATTGGTTTCAAATTCACTCCAAGTTTTGGATGATTGCGACAAAAATATAATTTGAACTCTTCCATGATTATCTGTAGTTATTTGTAAAAGACTTACAAGATTAAATTACAAGTTTAGTCTTTGAATTTTTAAGTTTGTGTCAAATAAGTTTTTGAACTGAGTGAACTTTCAATTTTGTGTCTACTAAATCCCTAAACTTTCAATTGTATCTAATAGGTCCTTGAACTTTAATACGTTTCTAATAAATCCATAAACTTTCGATTTTGCATCCAATAAGTCATTGAGTTTCAATTGTATGTCTAATAGATTCTTGATCTATTCAACATTTTTTAAAATTCACGAATCTATTTGATACAAAATTAAAAGTTTAACATTCTATTAGACATAAAATTCGATTTTATGTCGAATAGATTCGTTAATTTTAAAACATGTTGAATATGTCAGTGAGGAACCTATTAGACACAAGTTTGAAGGTTCAAGGACCTATTTGACATTTTTAAAGTTCAGGGGTCTGTTAGGCATAAAGTTGAAAGTTCAGGATTTATTAGATTCTTTTTGAAGTTCAGGGACCTATTACACATAATTATATAAAAGTTCAGGGACTAAACTTGTAAGTTAACCTAGACTTAATTGTGATTGTGTATAAGACTTTGTTGTGCAGCACACAAGGGTTTATGTTATATGAAGTGTTTATAGATTTTGTTGGGAGAAAAATAATATAATAAAAAATAAAAGTAAAATACTATATTATCTCATTCCATAGGATAAGCCAAACAAATTAGAATCACAAATAAAATATCAAAAAGATAGAAAAAAAGAAAAAACACCAGAAGCCATACTACTTCTCCCTAAACTCGGGACTACGTCTAGTCTTCTGCAACTGTAGGTTCTACTATAATGGCAGATTACAAGAAGCCCTCAACTCTATGATACAAACTAACCCTCAATAGCCCAACAATAGCTATTGACTTCCAAGTATAACAATCTGATAGCTTGGGATCAACAATAAAGCAAAATCCCTCAAACTACAAGAGAAAACACTCTCTTGTCTTTCACAAAACCACTATCACACGTATAAATCCCAAAAATATTTACTGTAATTTTCTCTCTAACAAAGGTCAACCCTAAACCCTAATTCTAAAATCTAAAAGAGGCGTTTGGAGCACCGTGTTAGGTTTGGATGACTTTGGAATCCAAAACCAAAATGTTGTTTGGGCCACTGTGTTCAAAACCCAATGAATTTGAAACACAGCCCCATGGTTTTGAACAGTGCACTCCAAACACTGTTTTTTGATTCTTATGCTTCAGAACATTGCACACCAAACGCTGTGTTCTGATTCTCAGGGATTCAAATCCCCTAGAACAAACCCCCCAGGGTTTCTATTCCAAGGGTTCTGATTTCGAAACGATGCTCCAAACGCCCCCAAAAGGTTTAGGAGAAGCATGAGTGGGCCAAATCTCAAATTCTTCAAATCTTGTGCGCACATTTTTGGGTATTTCTAGCAGTGTCGATGTGTCTCCACCAAAATTCCTAACAAATTTTGTTGGAAGCGTGTGATGGACACTCACAAATAAATAATCAAACAAGGAATATTTGAGAAAAATAATTCACTTGTATTGAAAAAACTATTCAAGAAGCTACAAACTTGGTTCACACTTTTCTCTCAAATTCACTTTGATTTTCTTCTTCTCCACTTACTTGATACAACACATGCCAAAGAGATCCTATTTATAGGACTTATGGAAAATTCTAGATCCATAACGCCCATATTTAAATATACACTTAATTTCATGAACATAAAACTCTCATACATGAATATATTGTTCTTAACTCCTATCCAAAAACTTCTAAATACACATTAACATACTTAATTAAACTATAACTCATGAATGTGTATAACTTACCATTAAAAAATATGTTTAACTTTCAACATATTTCTCCCAGCAATTTTATCATCACCTCGACATCTCGTTGCCAGGAATTTTTCTGAAGAAACTAACATCAAGCAAAAGCGGATGTCGAACCGAAGCACCTAAAGAAGATTACGAGGATGGGAGTATAGGCCATTGACGTTGCAGGTTGACCATGATATGTTTCAATTTATTCCCAGAAGCTTCAGAGTATTTTCCTTAAGTTGTGCTGAAGATGGCATTCTTAGTTCCTCTTCAATTCAAAATGTGAATCAGATTTTCACTTAAAAAATGCAATAGAAGTTCACCCTTTTTATTATTATTGTTTTTTAGTAAACATATCTTTGGCATTAATCTTCCCAACATTCTTCTGAAAATGCTAAATGTGTTCAAATTCTTTATATATATATATATATATATATATATTCATATTCTGATTCCCTGCTCCCAACAATTTTCCTTTAATCTACGATTTTCGTGCTTTAAAATTTTAGAATAATGTACTAATCCATTATCCTTTTGTTTTTTGTTCTCACGTTTTTTTGTACATAGATAACGAGCCATGTGATAGATTTTTAAATGCTCGTACATTTTAACGTTAAAGTTGAGGTTATTTTGCAATTGTAAATGAAGAAGAATTTAAGATGTTATGGAGAAATAATTATCTATGAGAACGACTTTCCAATTGCATAAAAAATGATTTTTTTAGTGTAAAAAATGCTTTTAAGTATTTGTCCATAGAGGTTTTTAGTAAAATTGTGTACTCTCTTTTTGTTTGATTCATATATTGAATGACAATTCATTCTCTTTGGTACATTCGTAAAAAATGTGACACTGAAAATTTGTTAACACCTTGCAACAACAAGGATGTTTTAGAAAATTTAATCATATCATAACAACTATATTGAAAATTTTCAAAGCATGACGTTTGGTTTTGAGCAAAGAATAGAGAAATAGATTGATTAAAGAAGGATAGGGATATTTAGAGAAAAAGGAGAAAATGCGTTGCAAGCTTGTAATGCTTTATATTGATTATTCAAGAGCAGTTCTCACCTTAAATGGGTGAATAAATACATTGAGGTAAAACAATCAATCAGAATATCAAGTGAAGTTCTCACCTTAAATAGGTGAGTATAGAGGTACAATAACTATGTGTAAAGGGTATATGGTCATTTAAAAGGGATATATAGTAACTGTAGCCTTTGGTTGATTGAATTGGAGGTGGTCCCCATAGGTTAGTATGTACTAAATCTAAGCTTTTTAATGCTTGAGAGTCGGAAGAAGTAAATTATATATAACTTATGTGACTGTCTAATTAAACTTACAAGTCTCACAAAAAAAATACTTTTTGTCATTGCTTTTTAAGAGAAGCATTACACTTGTCCAAGATTTGATTCAAAATTCTAGGTGATGGGTGACCCAATCTTTGATGTCATGCATCCATCGTACAAGTAATAAGTTCGTAGCTAACAAAATGAATCAAAATCTATTATCACTTCTGTTCCAAGTCTTCATGGTAGTTATTGCTGCCATATAGGCCTTGCCTACTATTTCTTTATTTAATAACTCCCTAATTGTTGCGTCATTTACATCGAACAGCTTGTACAGACTATTTTCAAGGTTCCTTACCAAACACACCTACTTGGATTTCTTTTCCTTCACAAAATAAAATACATCATGAAACTCAACTACCTACTGCATTATGTTTGGTTAATTTGAAGACGCTAATAAGATTCTTTTTCATGAGAGGCACAAAAAGATCAATATCTTTGAAAACTATTCTTCCGTTCACAGTATTCACATAAGTAGTACCTAGGCTAGCAATAGGTAATTTAGTTCCATCTCCCACTATATCATGTTTTTCATAACTAAGATCTTACTTTTAAGAGATAATTTTCCTAATTCTAAGGTTACATATGTTGGAATTCATGCCCTAAAGTCTCATAATCAATGATTTATTTAATAATTAATAATAATTTTTATTATTTTTATTTGCAATATAATACTATCCATTATATGAAAAATCCAAGGTTATTAGTGTAATCTTGAACAGTATGTAGTTGACATATGAGAGAATCATGTTCAAAAAATAACTTAAAGAGTCATTGTATATGGATAAGGTTGGGTACCTTATCTTGATAACACTATTGATACGACTCACTTTGTAATAGTTACAAATTATTTGGTCCAAATCGTTCATGTGGAGATATGTGAGTGAGGGTATCTTCTACAATAGGTTTGTATAAGACTAGACCACGAAATATTTAATCTCTCTTTATAAATCTGTTAATTAAGAAGATTAATATTTTATCAGGATGATCATATGTAACTCGATCTTAATCCTAAGTGAGTTATGAACTCTTGCCTGTGAGAGCTTGTTCTTTGATTTACATGGGTGAGAGTGGCATGTGTAGCCGATTCAATAAGCCTACCATTTTTGGGACTTGATCAAATAGGGTGCTGGGAACATAATCTCACAAGATGGAATTCACTCTTTCCTATATAGTGTAAAGTAGATGAGTAGTTCTCTTAAGTGCTAATTTCGGGACTTGAACAAAATTTCGGGACTTGAACAATGAGACCCCACCCTCTCAGTGGCCCGAGAGGGACTTAGTTTATGGTTGTATCATAAATCAATTGTTCATTAGAGGATCAATAGTACTTAAGGTGCAAGATGTAATTACAGGGGTAAAATGAACTTTTGACCTAGCTGTACTTACGAATAACTCGTGAAAGATCAACTTGCATGTAGTGGTTATATCCATGGACACAACTTGTCCTATAGTGCATAAAAGTGCAACTCTAGGTCTATAGTGGAGTGACCCAATAGTTAATGAATGAAAATTGATTAATTAAAAAGTTTAATTAATTAATTTTGTATCATTGGAGCTTATAATATGTAGGTCTATACGTTCCTCTTGCTAGCTCATAAAACACTAAAGGATCATTTTAGTTGAATGAAAAAATTGAAATGTTCAAATTAATGTTTAATTTGAAGTGTTCAAATTAATGTTTAATTTAAAGTGTTCAAATTAATGTTTAATTTGAAGTGTTCAAATTAATATTTAATATGTTTAATATATTAAATATAAAAGAGAAAAAAATACCTCTTTGGTCCCTGAGTTTCAGGGACATTTTTAGTCCCCAAGTTTTGAGAAATAGGTTTAAGAGGTCCCTCACGTCATTTTTTCAAATTTTTATTAATTTTTTCAATTTTTTTTATATAACATTAATATTTTTTTTATTAATTTTTAATATTGAATGATTTTTTAAATTAAAAAAAAAAGTTCTCACTCATCTCCACCCCATTCTCTCTTCTCTCTCATTACCCCACCTTCCTTTCCTCTTCTTCGTCGTTTCCCTTTCTCCTCACCATTTCTTCTTCCACAACTATGATTTTGATTGGTTGATCTTAAAGTATAGAATGTCTTAAATCTGATTAAGTGACTTTTTCCATTTACACTTTTTAAAATCTTCACTGCATCGAATTTGATTGAGGCCATGAACGACAGAACTTTGATTTGAAATCTTGAGAACGTGATAAACGTCCAATGGTTGATTGTTGCATATTCTTTGTTGTTTATGTTAATATTTTCTTTTCTCATTTGCATTTTTTTCTGTTTTGGATTTCCTTTTTAAGTTTAGCTATTCGTGAAAATTATTCGTTTTTCCATTTGAAGCTTTTATGGCCATGTTGTTTCTTCCATTTGTTTCTAATCATCATCTTCCCCATAATCCCGCCGTTTTCTTCTTGTTCATCATCCTTCAAAATCGTAGTTGTGGAAGAAGAAGATGGTTGGGAGAAGGGAAAAAGACGAAGAAGATGAGAGGAAGATGGGGTCAGGAGAGAGGAAAGAGAATGGGGTAGAGAGGAGAGAACTTTTTTTTTAATTTAAAAAATTATTCAATATTAAAAATTAATAAAAAAAGATATTAATGTTATATAAAAAATTGAAAAAAATAATAAAAATTTTAAAAAATGACATGAGAGACATTTTAAACCTATTTCTCAAAACTCAGAGACTACAAAGGTCCATTTTGAAAACTCATGGACCAAATGCACTTATTCCTGAAAACTCAGGTACCAAAAATGTATTTTTTCTTAAAAATAAAAGAGAAAAATATATTTATTGTATTTGATATATTAAATATTAAAATGATTAACGTATATTAGGTATATTAAAGATATATACATACATACATACATATATATACATATATATATATATATATATATATATATTTTAATTTTAAATGAGATTCAAATAAGTATAATATATATTTTAATATATTAGATATTAAAATATAACATTTTAATTATGTCAAAAATTTGCCTTAGGTCTTTACAAATAGGACCCTTGGGTTGAGCCATGAGAGACATCTCCTTAATAGAAAATTAAAGAATTCTCTCTAGACCCTTTCCTCTCCCAATCCCTTACATCTTATGTGCATGTATTCTTCATCTAGTCTAGCAACGACATAGGAGATGAAACTCCTCATATCCATTGGGCCGAAAATCAATGAGATAAAGATTGTCATAGTGTTTCTTCATTATGGTCAAATATTCACTCATTTTCATATTCCGTTTTCGTATTTGCTACAACATCTTAAGGTTGTTGAAGGAGCTTGTCGAGGGCTCAATCAAATATATTTTATATTTACCGATCTAAAATGAACTATTTGTAGTAATTAATAGTGGACCAGGTAGAACAATAGGTCCATAAGCTTGTAATGTTTTCTTTTGATTACTCAAGAGAAGTTCTCACCTTAATTAAATAAGTGAATATAGAGGTACCAACAATTAATTAGAAAGATGTTTTTTTTTTTAGTTCAATAACATGTGGGGATTGGTAGATTCGAACCTCTGACCTCTTGGTCAATGGTATATATATGCCTTAACCAGTTGAGTTATGCTCAGGTTGACAATAAAAAAGGATTGAAAAAACTAACTAGGAGCAAAATAAAGAATGTTAGGTAGGTAAAAACCTACTCTAATAAATGTAAATTTACTAAGAAAAAATTACTCCTTTAGTCCCTAAGTTTTTATTGATAGGTCACTTTGGTTTTTGAATTTTTAAAACATAAATTTTTAGTCCCGAGATTTTCAAAATAGATTTAAAAGGTCCCTCCAATTACTTATTCCTTTAACTACACTAATGCAGAATGATTTTATATTATTTTTATTTATTTAAAATTTTAAAAATAAAAATTTTCTCTCTCATTCTCCTTCTCTCTCCTTTATCTCTCCTTTATCCCTCTCCCTTCCTCTTTCTCCTTTCAGTCTCTTCTCCCTCGGATAGACCCCCTTCCCTGTCAACAAAGAAGAAGCATGACAATGGAACAAAACTTCATCGCCATTGATGGAAGAAGATGAACAAAGTGGAGGTTGGTAGTTCATTGAAAAAGTGAGGTTTTTTTTTTCTTTGGGTTCTGAAATTGCTACCCCAAATAGGTCCCTAAAAAACATGGCTACCGGGTTTTGGCCAATGTTGATGTTGGAATTAAGGTTTTTTTGAAAGGACAATTAGGGGTTTTGGTGTTGTTGAGAGGCTACTTATGGATCCACAGTCAAAAGTGGACTGAAAAACTATGGCTTGTGAGTTATTGGGTCAATTCCCATTTTTTAGACTTTTTTTTCTTAGCTTTGTATTCCGATACTAATTCTTCACATCTTTGTTCTTCCACATGCACTACATCAACAGAGATAGAGAGAAAAAGAAAGAGTTGTTCCCTCTTGAAGCACTCAATAACATGCTATGTTTCCTTTATATATAGCTTGGATTGGATTACTATTTTTCTCCTCTCTAGAAATTGGGTCTTTGTTTCTCTCACTAGGATTTGGAGCTCAATTTTGGAAACTCTCCAGACCATGAAGGTCTTGTCCCAATTGGTTTTCGCTTAGGCTCAAAGACGAAATGGAGCTTTTTTTTGTTGACGAAGGAAGATGGTTGACTTGAGGAAAAGAGACTGGAAGGAGAGAAAGAGGAAGGGAGGAGAGAAAAAGAGGAAGGGAGGAGAGAGAAGGGAGAAGGAGAGAGAAAAAATAGTTTATCTTTATTTTTTAATTTTTAAATAAATAAAAATAATATAAAATCATTATATATGTTATTATAGTTAACGGAATAAATAACTGGAGGTACCTTTTAAACTTATTTTAAAAAACTCAATGACTCAAAAGGTATGTTTTGAAAACTCAAAGACCAAAGTGACCTATCAATGAAAACTAGAGACTAAAAAGGAAATTTTTTCATTTACTAACTAATGCAAAAACTAAACATAATAAACATACACTCTGAACTATTTTTTAGAGTGAATCTGCCTAAATTGAATTTGCCTTTATCTCTTACTTTTCAGAGCTATATATGGGTAGAGTGGATAATGGCTGGATTGTGAACAACATTGAGTGGCACCCCATAAGCCCCATTAAGGCCAACAATCTGATCAAAGATTTTTCCATTAACAAAGTCTATGGTAGCTTAAAGAATATGGGCTCAAATAAACCTCCAGGTCCTAATGGCTTCACCATTGAATTCTTCAAAAAGTCATGGAACACCATCAAACAAGATATCATGGCAGTGTTCCACGACTTTTTTAGACACGATATAGTCAACATGAACGTTAATGAGACCTACATTGCTCTCATCCCCAAGAAGAGAAAGTCTCAAAAGGTCTCAGACTACAAGCTCATTAGTCTCACAACAGTTCTATACAAACTTCTTGCCAAGGTTTTGGCCAAATGTATCAATGCCTTTTTAGTAGATACAATCGTTGCAAATGAGTAGGCCTTTATAAAGTGTAGACAAATTACTGATGCCATCCTTATGACAAATGAAGCAGTTGATTTTTGGAAATGTTCGAAAGCCAAAGGTGTGATCATAAAGCTTGACATGAGAAAGTTTTTGACAAAATTAATTGAAAGTTTATTGATTGTGTGCTAAAAAAGAAAGGTTTCCCTGATCAATGGAGATGTTGGATCAAAGCTTGTCTTTCCTCTGTTAGTTACTCCATTTTAGTCAATGGTAGACTGTGAGGCAAAATACTAGCCAAGAGAGGCATTCGACGGGGGATTGATAGAACTAAAATAGTCCCTGTTTTATATGCCTAAATCTTACAGTTTTTAGTGATTTTAAGTTCTTAATTCCTTATTTTGTAGGTAATTAGTCAGAGAAGCATTTTGGAGTGTGTTACATATTTTTGAAGCTTTTTAGAGCATTCAGGGTTAATTTGAACTCAACCAAAGGTCATCCGAGCCCTAATTGAAGATTTAGAGAACAACAACCATTTTGCCCTTGGAGGGAGCCTCTAGATGCTGGGATGATGCTCAAAAGATGTTGAAAGCAGAATGCTGAAAAACAGAACAATGTCAAGACGCTGCTCATACCGTCTTGACGCTGCGATAGTGAGCATTGCGCGAAGCTGTGGCGAGCCTTGTGACGCTGGTCTAAATTGGGTGTAGCGTCGAAACGCTGCCCATAGTGTCTCCACGCTACTTAGAGAATTATAAAAGGGATTTTCCTGTTAGGGCAGCCAGTCTTCAACCTTTTCCAGCAGACTTGTAGACCTTTCCTTTATGTTATACCGATTTTTAGTCCTTACCATTTTTGGGTCGAATTTGTACTAATTAATGTCGTCAGGAGCAAATTTTGAGGCTACCGACTAATTTATAATGTAGTTTCAAGGCGAATTCGGATCGAATTTGTACCTTGGAAGGTTTAGTTCTTAATTCCTAGTTAATTTTTGTGTTCAAGCATGTTTGAGACTCAGTTTTACTCTAATAAATGAAATTAGCATATTAGACTTAATGAATCTTGTATGTTTGTTATGTTCATCTCTATGCACGTGTTGGAATTCACCGTTTCATGCATTTTTTTAATTCATAGCGCCTAAACCAACTTGTGCTTACATTGAATGAGACTTAACCTCTTTGTGTAATGTGCATAAGAGGTTTTGAGACCCAAGCAACTCCTTAGTTGAATTGGGCTTACTAAATTAATTATCGAGGTTTAACCAATTCTTTAGTGTAATTTGATTGATTTTTTAGGCATGGAATGCTATTGTACCTAGCTTAGAAAGTCTATTAGGGGCTATTAGATGCTAGGTAGACTTAGTCTAGCTTTAGGAGCCATTAGGGGGCCATCCTGCTTCACCGGATGGGTCAGTTAATTGCTTAATCTGGAAGTTTGCATCAATATCTTGAAACACAATAATCAAAGTACGAATTTAGATCTATGAACCCCCGATATGGTGTTTAGTAGGTAAGTCTTGTTTTCCTTTAATTTTCATGTTTATCTTTTGCCTTTAATTTCACTCTAAAAAAGGAAAACTCCTACCCACGTTTGGTTTAGTTTGGTATAGTTCAAATTAAATTAGAAAGCAGTCATTTTGTCTCCCTGAAATCAACCCGGCCTCTTATACTACATTATTTGTAGGTCTGGAGTTATAAATATTATTTAGCGAGCTTTCGACAAGGTCTGTCAAGGATCCTCTATCCCTTTTTCTTTTTGTGCTGGCTATGGACTACTTGAGCTACTTACTAAACTCAACTTTGGATGAAGACCTCATTGAAGGAGTGAAATTCGAAAAGGGCCTTTTCCATCTCACACATTTATTATTTGCAAATGATATTCTTCTTTTCTCCACAGATAATGAATCAAAACTCAAGAATTTGCTCTTAGTTGTTAAAAGTTTTGAGGTTGATGATAACGCTCATTTATGAGTGTTATTTGGCTCTAAAAACTAGGCTATTTGCTTAGAAATCAAGTGTTTAATGTTATAATTCATGTCATTTATAGTAAATTTAAGTAAAAAAAAGTTTTGCATGTGTTTGAAGTCTCGATTTTATAAAAATAATTTTTAGGTGTATTTAGAGTCATTTTTGTTAAGAAATTGTTAATTTTTGTTGGTTTTGTGTAGAGACTGAAAAAGAACCTAAATGTGCCCACATTCTGACCACAACTGAGGCAAAAGAAAGATGATTCAAGAGATATGCGACAGGATGCGCCAGCAATTGAAAGCAGAAGCCAAATTCCAACTGTTGCAAAATGAACTCAAAATGCTCCCAACTATGCGATCGCATTTAGGCTATTTCAACAACAGTACAATTGCACTCACTATGCTGCCGCATCTGGACCTTTTCGGCAGATTCTCCCAGATTCACGAGATTTGCAAATAAAACTAGATAAAATCAATTATTCTCCATCAAATCTCCAAGGATCAAGGGATATGATTGGCCAAGCCTCTCCACACTGATCTCGGAAGCAAACCCTAGGCCTTGAGGTCTATAAAAAGTGACTCAAGCTTCAGTTTCAAGAGAGCTCGGAGTTAGGAATTCTTTTCATCCTGAAATTTTATCATTTTATTTTAGCTGCCACTCCAAGTCTCCCCTAAGCTCTGTTCATATTCCATTCGGACTCCTACTTCGAAAGAAGGTGGAGTAAGTACTTGATTCTCCTTGAAAAAGGTAGAATAAGTTAGAAATGAAGAATATCTTAGGGTTCTTTTTGCTCTTAGTTTTTTTTAGGAGTTGTACTTGCTATTTTATCTTTATTTTCCAGCTTGTAAGTTTTTGTTTTTCCTTTGAATTCAAGTAGTAGTTTCTTTAATTCAATTTCATTTAATTCTTCCTTTGTTTTCATACTTCAAAGTGTAGTCAATTTTATTATTTCAATGAAGTGTGTTATTTCTTATTCTCGTTTCTTCTTTATTTTCTGCACTTTAGTTTTCTTTTCAATGAGTAACTAAACTCCTTGGAGGGGATTCAATGAAGTGAATACCCTAAAATTGAGATAAGTCTCACCATGTGATTCTAGTAACTTTGCTTAACATTTAACATCGTTTTCTTTTATTGAATTTAAGTTTCATTGTTAGCTTAAGTTGATCACTTGAGTTAGCATAGTTTGTGTGAGATTCAATACTGAAAGGGTTGGATCGAGCATGTGTTTGCATAAAAGAAATCTAGGAGATGAGTCTAGACATAGAACTTCACTTTTTGTATTTAGACATAGGACAAAACCCTTTAGAATCATTGAGTTGTGTTCCTTATTTATCTAAGTTAAGATTAGCCATAGACATATGTGTTTAATTGCTTAGACTCCTACAAGCACTTAGAAAATGACTAAATAGGTGTTGAACTCGATTCATGGTGTTAAGTGTCGGTTATAATAGGTTGCAGGCGCATTTCAGTAGCATTTTGTCTGAATCGCATAGAACTCGAAAGAGTCAGTATGTAGGCACAAGCACAGAATCTATAAAATAGCCACAAGGCATGTCTCGATGATTGTTGTAACCGTTTCAAAGAAGGTATTAAGTAAATCATATGTGGGGTGAGTCCTTACTTGCTTTTAATGTCTTTCAAAGGTTTTTTTTCATAGAAAATAAATTATGTTCAATGAAATGAGTGACTGTTGAACTTGTATGAAGATCTTCTCATTTTATTTATTATTTGATGGTCTCTAGCATTAAATATGAACAAAACCTTAAGTTCATATCTATCTCAGATTCATTTGTGTGGGTACAAGCCTTCATTTGAGAGTCTTTAGATTTGTTAGTCTTCTGCATCTTCGAATTATCGAAATGCTCTTCAACAAATGAACAATTTTCTCACAAGTTACTGTTGCCTTAGGTACCAGCCTTCACTTTCTATTGAGCGGGGAAAACATTTGTAGAGTATGACTATGAGGGAGGTAATGACATGCCCTAGCTACTGTATTTATTTATTTATTATTAAACTTTTGTATTGCAAAGTGGATAATATGTTGTTTTTTCATACTGCAAAAGGCTAACCCAGGGTCCAGGACAAGGTAGAGGACGAGGTCGTAATTAATGGCAGAAGAAGGTCCAAGGGTAGAGGTATGTAGAGTTGGATTTCATTTATCATTCTTAAGCCCTTTGTCATGTTATTGTGTATGGAAGGTAATAAATTTTATGATTAGTGAGTACTAACACATGGAGTTGGAATCTGGTTATTTTCATTTAATTTCTTACATCAAGCGATGGGGTAATTTTTGTGGCCGTGGAAGAGGAGGATATAATGGACCTTGATTTACAACAAGACGAAGGGTACAACCAATACTTACCAGCTCAAGGCCCTGGTATTTTCTCATTTCCTTCTTTAGTATGGTTCATTTAATTGATCTTTGATTAGGCTATTCAGCAGGGATATGCTGATTTTAGTCAATGGCCTTTGGATGACAGCTTTTAAGAGACTAAAAACTTCCATTGTGATATTGTCTATTAATGCATTTTCAATCATTGAACCTTTTTGTTGTTGGCAACATGACTACTACTACTCTTCTTAATTCTTCTACTTCTTCTCTTTTTGCCCCTTTGTTTTGCCATACATTTTGTTTCAAATCTCAACCTTATGAGATGCTTACAGAAGATGTTTTGGTAATTGAATGTTCTGGGTTTTAGTTCATTGAGAATTTACCTTTGAATGTCACTTGAAATTTTTGTTTCTGTGGCAGGGAACTTCCAGCTTGGGCTTGAACTTGGTAGGATATGAAAGTAAGCTTCTTTCGCATTATAGTGCTAGGATTGTGCTTCTCATTCTGATAGATCAAGTTCTTCAAAGGATTGGCGTTATGTGAATCCTAAATTTGAATACCCATATTTCTTTATTTTATTATTATACCTATACGATAGGTTTGTTAGATAGTGTTTTTTGTTTGAACTATTAAGCTCATTGTTTTCTGATATGCTGCATTATTAATCTCTCTTATTTGAAAAAAAAAAGATGTAGATTTGGTTTCAATGTCAAATATTGCTTTCCATTTTTCCCTCTATGCTTCATGCAATATGTTTTCAAATCTCAACGGGAATCCGTGGAATGAAGCCATTGCAAAACCCACAAGAAAAGGAATTTCTACGTTTGGGGCCCTCTTAGTAAGTGGGTCCTGTCTGTTCTAAGGAATGGAGTCTAAGGAATTGAGTGAAGTGACTGCTCCAAATGCTTCTTTTTTCCATTCCTAAGGGTCTATTTAAAGCTCATTTGGCATGCCAATTTCCCTTCAACACTTCTTCATTTCATCTATTTCAGAAATCTGTTTCATTTGGTGGGTTGTTGTTGCTTTCTCTTCTGTATTAGAAGTGAGGTTCTTTTGAACTGTGTGATGAAGTTTTTGATTCATTTATTTGTTTTTCTTTTGCATTTAACTTTGATTGTTTGGTATGTTTCTGGTGTTTCTGAGTTTCATTTATCTGGATGATCAATAGGGCTACCTTAGAAATGGATTGCAGTTAGCTGTCAATTCAAAGGAAACGAGTTACTGAATCATTGATCCTTAATTTGTCAGCATTTGGAAAATAAATTGTTGAGTGTGCGTTTGTCTTGTTTGGATTTGGTATATCACCATAGTTCAAATGTATTTTATTACCTTGGCTTGATTTCTCAACAGGAAAAACAATAACTATGGACTTCCCATTTTGTCTTTTTCCTCTTTTCAACCTTACAGCAACTTTCTAACTTAGGGTCTAAAATGCTAAAAGCTAAAAGCAGTTGGGAACCTTATTTCTGTTTCTTCATGGTCGAATATGCCATTTTCCTGAGCTTTGATGGCTTCCTATTGTGCTTGCAGGTTACAATGAGAAAGAGCCTTAGGCCTGTCTTGGTTTCTCTGTTGCTTTTGATATTATATTCCTCTGCAACATCCTCTGCTTCTAATGAAGGATTGGTAAGAGATTGGACTGAAAAAGATCAAAGTTGATGAAAACAGTCGGTTCAAAGTTCTGCTTGAGTCAAAACAAAGAGAGTTTTTAGGATCTTCTGTTGGAAAATATAATGAATGGGGTAATAATCTAGGAGAATCTACGAACCTTAATATTGTAGCATTAAAGAACTATTTGGATGCCTAGTACTATGGAGAGATTGTCATTGGCACTCATCCTCAAAAGTTCACTGCAATTTTTGATACAGAAAGCTCAAATTTATGGGTGCCATCTTCGAAATATGTTTTTTCGGTGAGGATTATTTTTTCGGTGAGGATTATTCTAGTTTTGATCCAGAAAAAAGAATAACGATAATTTGTTTGTGACTTATATGTTTATTTTACCTTCATATGCCGATTGCTTGCTTTTTCCATGCAAGATATCAATCAAGGCAGTCAAGCACATACAGAAAAAATGGCCTGCTTTTCTTCTCTTTACCTGCAATAGTTTTCAAAATGAAATCTTGTTCACTGCATTATAGTGGTTTGATTTCATCTTGTTTTATTTATCTGCGTATTGGATTTATCAAGTATAAAAAGACAATGCTTGGGAATGAGTGATTGGCTTTCCTAAAGTGAATTATTGTATGTTATTCGTTCTTGTTCTTAAGGGCTAGTCGTTGTTTGTTACTGTCGAATGAGGCTTTCAGCTTATTCTAGTAGCGATAAGAATTAGCCCTTCAGCAAGATCAATCATTTGATAATCACATAATCCTTTGAAATAGCTTTCAACTCACTTGTTTTATATCCATTGCCTTAAAAGTTGTGTACTTACATCACATAGGGAACATCTACTTTCTAAGAAAGTTTTCGTTAACCAACTTTATGTGAACCTGACATTTATATTGATGTTTCGTTAACCAACAAGAACATCAGTGGCTTAACATTAATAAATTTCTAGTCTTAATTTTTAATTCATTTAATTTTCTAATGTTCATCTTTAATACATCTAAATTTTCATGTCTGAGGAGTGGACTGCTTTTTCTTGGTCGTGGTAGTTGTTCGTTATGCTTGGCCACATGATCAAGCGAACCACTTTGATTCTATCCAAGTACATCCTCTGACCTCCATTTTCTTTTCAATCTGCTCTTTCCTCAGTTTTCTTTTTGCTTTATGACCTCAAGATCTTATGCAAAGCCACTTTGATTCAAGTTTGATTTAATTTAATCCATATAATCTCAAGGGGTTTTCCTTTAAAAAAATATCGTTCCTCTGCTTAGTTAGATTTTCCAAAATATTCTGTCTTTTGAACTAACCGAAGAATCTTGTTTTCCACCGCTCTTGTTAGGTGTACATGTGGGTCTTGCTCTTGTTGATGTTTTTTTTTTTTTTTTTTTTTTTTTTTTTTTGTGTTTGAATTGTTCTATCCTTGAGCTTGCATTTTCTGATTGTTTAAAGACTGTGAACAATTGGGGTTTTTGTTATATTCAATTAAGGATTGGTATCTTGTTGATCGGGTGGTTATTGAGTTTGTTTACTGTTTGATTTTCTGTAGATGACTAAAAGGGGGTTTCAAATTGGATATAGGTTTCCTCCTCTATCAATTTTACCGTGCCTTCATGTATGTTATGTTCATCTATTATTGAATCTAGATCTTACCATAATGCACTTAAACTATGATTTTATATTGTTAACATGGTTTGTAATTTAATGTCTTTTCTGTATACCTTTCATTGTTCACAGTGAGTTCCAAATCAAAAAAGGTTATTGATAGTTATTTTTATATTCTTGGTAGTTATTTGTTTAAATGAGAAACAATAAGCATGTTGTTTTGACTTATCTTTCGATTATATTTAAAAGGAGTACTATTATAGGTACTTTTAGATAAGAAAAATGTTGAGATATCATTGTGCTTGAGTTGAGTAAATATGAGAGTTTGAAAAGTAGAACTTGTATGATATGAGAGTGATTATCGTGTGTTTGTATACATGATAGAAAAGTAGAAACTTACATGTTTAAAATAAATTGTGTTGAGATATCTTTGTGATTGAGTTGAGTAAATATTTGGCTGTGTAAACATTTTATAATCAACTCTAATGGTTATAGTTTTCTCCTGAGGAAGTGGTTGTTGATATAGATCTTTGCCTATCCCATTGTTTTGATTCTTGAATGTCATAATGTTACACCATCTTTAACCCTATGACACATAGTCACCTGGCTTTTGTTTCCTTAGCTGCATGGCTTTTTAGTAGCTTTCTTTAGCAATGACAATTTTGAAAAATGGGCTGAGTTGTATTGTGGAATTAAACTTCCCCACGTTTAATCAGATTTTTATTTTAGATTTCTAGCATCAACTGGTAAATCTAAATCTCCGACACTAAGTATAGATTTCAAAGAATTTGGCTTCAGGCAGCATATGATTTTTCTCTTCTGCTTGTAGGTTTAATTCATATTTTATTACGATACCAGTATATCTTTTATTTTTCCCATCAATGTAAATCTAAAGATGGAAATTCGAGCTTGAAATGCATCACTTTCAATAGCTATATTGAACTGCATGCTTGACCCATTCCTTTGAATTTGTTATCTTGAACTTTGAATTTAACTTTCTGTGCTTTTAAAGTGTTTGGGCTTATGGTTTTATCTTCTTCATTTATTTTGATTTGTCGATCTTGAAGTTTTAAGTTAGCAAAAAAGAAAGAAATTTCGTTTTTTGCATTTCAGTCTGTTGAGGGGTCTTTTTTGTGTCTTGGTGACTTTAAAGCAATGATTTTTGGATTTTGTAGAGTGCTGGTATTATGTACAAAAATATATACGAGAACTGCATATATCAACAAGAAGAAATTGATGAGGTTCGAATAGAATGGACAGAATTTGTTGGAAGATATATGTGTAGACTTATGAATTTATTAATTTTGTATATTTGATGCAAATACTTTTGTTTAAATTTTGTTTCGGTAGGATAGTTGAAATTTTTAATTAATTGATACGTTATTAGTTAAATGATTTGTTAATTTTCTTATTGTATTACATATTGTATATTTTATTAATTAAAGTTGTTTATCGAGTTAATTGTTGTGTAAAAATAATAATATTATTGATATTTTATTTTGTGCATAGGTTGATAAAGATAAATATTGTTGGTTAGCCACGTCTGCAATCAATATATTTTTTTTGTTAAATTATTAACGAAATGATGACGAGCATTGCCTGTCATTAAAACATTCAAAACAAACATTTAATGACGCACATTGACTTTTAATGTCATACATTGACCGACATTAAAAGCTAACCGTCATTGTAGGCTACGATGACATGTGCTTTTAAATGATGGGCAATGCTCGTCATGAAAGGGTATCCGTCATCATAGCCTACAATGACACTCGAAATGATGTCAAGCGCATGTCCGTCATCATTTTTCTTTAATGACAGATAATGCCCGTCATTAAAATCTAATTTTGTTCTAGAGAATGCTTTTCTTTGATAAAAATCTTTTAGTAGGAAGTTTTTCTTTTGTTTTTAAGGTGGGTTTTTAAGACATGAGAATGAGATCAGTTTAATAAAATAACCAACCCTAAGAAAATTAAGGACATGTTTATTATCCCATCTCCATTCTTTTCTTGTTTTCAAACTTACTGAATTAAATTAATTCACAATTTAGTGAGTATTTGTTTGGTAATTTTATTTTGGTTAAATTACAAGTTTAGTTCTTGAACTTTTAAATTTGTATCTATTTGGTGCTTGAACTTTAAAAAGTGTCTCATAGGTCTCTAAAGTTTCAATTTTGTGTCTAACAGGCCGTAAATTTAAACATGTCTAATATATCCATCAATTTTCAATTTTGTGTTTAATCAATCATTGACATATTGGAAATTTTTAAATTTTAATAGATCTATTAGATATAAGGTTAAATTTTATATCTAATGGGACATTGAACTTGCAATCTTGTGTCTATTATAAATTCGTGAATTTTAAAAAATGTTGAATGGGTCAAGGACCTATTAGACATAAAATTGAAAATTTAGGGACCTATTGGTATTGGACACAAAATTGAAAGTTTGAAGATGTATTAGATACTTTTAAAGTTCAAGGACCTATTACATATGAAATTGAAAATTCAGAAACCTATTAGACACTTTCTAAAGTTCAAAGACCACATAGATACAAACCTAAAAGTTCAGAGACTACGTAGGCACTTTTTATAATTTAACCTTTTGTTTTTTTTGGATTTCAAGATTCAAATAATAGAAATTCTAAAAACAACATTCTTATGTTTTTTTAAAAATTTAGAATTTGATCTTTTGTCTTTTTTTGGATTTCAAGATCCAAATAGTAGAAATTTTGAAAACAACATTTTTATATTTTTAGTGTTTTCAAATTGTAATGTAAATATGTAGAATTACACTAAAAAAAAAAAAACTTATGGCAGATATATTATTTCAGATTATAAACTCATTTTATTTTTGTTAAAATTAAAACATTTATAGTATAGTATATTATAAATTATATAATATTATAAAATAATAATCACTATAGGATTGTTGGCTTTTTTCAACTCCAAAAAGCATCGGGAGAAGCTAAAAACATGTCGGAAAATCCTTCCAAGCGTCAGCATAAACATGTCGGTAGAAGTTTTGTTGATGCCAGAAAACTGATGTTGGTAGTTTGGCTTTGCCAAATATCTACCGACATTGGATTAATGGCGTCGGCAGAAGTCGGATTTTTCAATGCCAGATTTTCAAGCGTCGGCAGATGTTATTTTTCAGTTTGTATATGCCGCATGCTTATTTTTCTAAGCATATTCATTGGGTTATGTTTGTAGGTTCAAAGTGATCACTATATGAGGTTGTTGTTGATTGAATTTAGACATGCTTTCTTTTCACAATTTCCATGGATGGGCCCATGTCCTTTTCCACTCCACATGTATCTTTGCAATGGGGACTTCGCTGAAGGTAACTTATTAAATTTGTTTTATGCTATGTTTCTATCTCGCCCAATAACGAAAAAAAATGTCAATAATTCTAATTTTTACTAGGTTTTTCTTTTCATTTTATAACTAATTAAACTTCCATTGATACAAAAAATGAAAGAATACAAGAGCATAAAAAAAATAAAGTCTACAAAAAGGCATTAAAGGCCTAATTATTACTAGATAATGTTAGGCAAAGTATTCTCCAAATACCCCTATTTGTGCCATCCTTATTTTTCTTTCATCGTATGATGAATTTTTTTTAGGAATTCTACAAATTACTAGATCATGTTGCGTGGTTTTGCACTAGAAAAAGATGTGTGTATAGAAACCAAACTTGCATAAATGTTTTTATGATTGCTTAGGCTGGAGGTGGTCGTGACGGAGAAAAAGAAACCGTTAGCAAAAGTTGGGATTTTGGACAAAACAGAGCTGGATCGAAGTTAAGGACAGGAGAGAGGACCCGAGCGGACCTCGTGGTGTGGTCGCCTTGCTGAGGCCGACCAGGAGATTTGGGCTTAGGCCAAAATTTCCTCCTCTTCTGATGCACGGTGGTCAATTTTCTTCATCGTTGTTGAGTTCCTTTTATTCTATGACTTTCTGGTTTGTCTGTCTATTTGAATTTTCAGATGACTAATTGGATTAATCATGGATGATGTGAGTTGGAGCTATGCAAGAAAATGTTTCCTAGTAGCCCTCAGTTCACATGCTCTTGCTCAAAGATGGACATATATACCAAGGTCGGCCTTGGCTTTTGGGGTCGGCCTCAACCCTTTTTGTTCTTTCCCGACCTCGACTTTTGAGCCTCGACCTTTTTTTTTTAGTATTTCCAGAATCGTTGCTTGGAATGTTGCTTAAGTTTTAGTTATTTGAATAAGTTGCTTGATGGGGAGATGTATCTCCTACGTAACTCCTTTGTTCAAGGAGGAATTGATGTTGAATTCACACTTGGACAAAAATTGTAGCTTGAAAATAATGTGCTTTATTGATTACCTTGAAAGAAAACACGAGTGCACGTAATTGAAAAGCATAATTCTTTGCTAGCTATTCCTATCTGCCTTAAACAAGTGAAACATGATTAAAAATAGATATGTAGCTTGAGTCATTCTTTTCTTGTGGTCAGCCTCAACTTGATCCTCAAAAGATGGTTCTAATCTCTCCTTGAGGTTCTTGATCAGGTTGGCCTCAGCCTTCTTGTTTCAGCCTCGGCACTCTGTTATCTCCACCATCTGGTCTTCAAAAGATGGTTTTAATCTCCCTTGGAGGTTCTTAGTCAGGTTGGCCTCGACCTTCTTGGGTCGGCCTCAGCTCTCTGTAGTCTCCACCATCTGGTCCTCCAAAGATGGTTCTAATCTCTCTTGGAGGTTCTTGGTCATCGGCCTTGGCCTTCTTGGGTCGGCCTCGGCTCTCCTAGTCATCATCTTGACTTATTCTTTCAAATATCCTTCTCGAATCAAGGGTTCGATTTCGTCTTTTAGTTGAAAGCAATCTTGAGTTGCATGACCATGATCTCGATGGAATAAATAATACTTTTCCTTGTTTCTTCTTCCCCATGGAGTTCTCATCTTTTTTGGATATTTGACAAGATTAGTATTGCAGATTTCCATCAAGATTTTTTCAAGATGAAGTACTGTTGATGTGTATTTCTCGAACCTTTGACCTCGGTCTTTCCTAGGGTCGAGTTGGCCTCGGCCATCATCTTTAGCCTTCCTCTTCCTTGAGTTATGGTAGTGGTTTTCTCTAGCTCTTTCATGGTCAGACGTGTGCTCACTTCTTCCTTTGCTTGTTGTAGCTTCTTTTGATTTAACAATTCCTCTGCACTCATGTGTTTTTGTGCTCTAGTAATAAATTCAACATAAGAAGTTGGTTCTTTCTTACCTATTGATCTGAGCAATCGTCTATCCTACAGTCCAACTACTATTGCAATCAAAGCAGTTGCATCAGTGAATCCTTCCACATGTAGTGCTTCCTTGTTGAACCGGGAGATATAATCATGCAAAGTCTCTATTGGCTCTTGTTTTATAGTTAACAAGTGCATTTGAGGTTTGCGTTGATCTCTACCTCTTAAGAATTGGGTCACGAATGCTCGTACTAGTTCCTTGAATGACCCTATCGATCTTTTTCTGATTTTTCTGAACCATTCTTTAGTAGGTCCTGTTAAGGTAGAAGAAAATACTTTACACTTCATTGCATCTGAGAATTCTTGAAGGTCCATCAAAGACCTGTATGTGTTAGGATGCTCTACTGGATCTGAGCTTCCATCATATGGGGTGATGGTTGGGACCTTGAACTTATAGGGAGTTTTTTCCTTCATGATCGAGTGTGTGAAGGGTGGATCTACTTACTCGACAAGAGTTTCAATATCTAACCTTTTGTGATCACAATATTTTGAAAAAATTCCTTGGAGATTCTCTAATATGTTTCCCTATAATTTTTTTTGGATTTTCTAAAGATTTGCTTTTTAGGGATGGCTTTGTATTTGACTTTTTAGGTTGGCCTTCTTGGCCTCTGCCTCGGCTAGCAGGGGCTCGACTTTGGCTTTAGCCTATCGCTTCTGCTTGCTGTCGATCAGACTCTGTAAGTCTGATTTTGTCTCTTCATCTTCTCAAAACCTCATTGTTGTGTCTTCATGACTTAGTCAATCTTGGCTCAAACTTTGGCTCATTGTTGTATTTGATTTTGGGTACCATTTTGGTTTCTTAGTGTGAGTGTTTGTCTCACCCATATCTTCATACATTGGTTCTTTTCCTTTTTTGGGATCTCGAATGAGTGGCTCTTCTTCATGCTTCGTTGAAGGAGTTTGATTGTCGAGTTTATCCAGAATTCGAGCTAGGTTTCAATCCATTTCATTCATCCTCTTCTTTAGTTCGGTGATCTCCTCCTCTGGTCGGCCTTCATGGGTATGTGGTTGAGGCCAAGGAGGAGTGGTTTCCCACATTGTTCAAGGATGGTGATCAGTATCATAATTCTCTCCATCTAGATTCCAGTTTCGTTTTTCCATATCCTTGCTTGACATGGATGGAATAAGATGTTCAGGAATCTTTCAACACAAGCTTTATTTTCTTCCCCAAAGACGGCGCCAAACTGTTGTTGCCAAAATCTGGATAAGGGAACTCATTTGGCCTTCACATGACAACGATGGTGAATTTGTTTGAAAGGGAAAGAACGTGGCCTGCAAAAGAAGAAAGATCTAAACACTGGTATGGTGCTTGCCACACAAGCTTCGATGCTTAAGGTTTCTAGAATGCAGAAGAACTTACCTCCTCTCTACGACCTTTCTAGGGCTTAAACTCTAATATGTGACCTAGTGGAAAGATGAGAGGGCTGATTGGGTTTAGATCGGGGCTAGGAAGCGAGAGGAGGACAACCCAACCCCATAATGGGGTAGGCCTTTTCGGCCGACAAGTGAATTTAGATCTTCGGGCCCAAATTCTCTGCTCCCCTATTGTTCGGAGGCTCCATCCCATTTGCCTTTTAGCCCAATTGGATCCATGTTTGCCTATTTTGTGTCGTTCTTTGCATATCTAGCCTTCCATTTCCTTTTTATTTTAAATTTGTTCATATGGTCGAAATCCACCCACAACATGTTAAAATTGGACTTCCAAATCATTAGTGAACGTCCTTGTAACCACAGCGTATGGATCAATGGGTTAGTTGAAGGAGCTTGTCGAAGACTCAATCAAATACAATTTATATACCGATCTAAAATTAACTATTTATAGTAATTAATAATGGACCGAGTCGAACCACAGGGATCCCAATAAATTGATTTCAATTAATTGATTTTCTTAATGACACGGACTAGGCGGACTATTAATCATAAAACATAGAAAGACTAAAAAGTAGTAAAGATAGAGATCTCACCTCGCACATCGAATCAAGGGTAAACAAGTAAATATGCAATTCATTTATCATTGAAACTAACCTAATAGGAAATTTTCAAGTGTTTTAAGACCAACTAAACTACTCGGGACACTATAGGAGCCTCCCTTAATTAAACCAATTTACAAACGCCTAATTGGTTATAATTTAATTATTTAATTTGGCATAACCAATACCAAAAGAATTAATTAAACACATTACACCCAAGGGATAAGCCGAATGAGTTAATTAATTAAGATTGGTCAATCTAAATTAACTAAGCTCGCGCTAACAATTCTAAGGACTACCATGTACTCGTAATTAAGCAATTCTACTTAATGTAACTGACGTGGCAACCGGCCTATTTACTACTCAAGTTAAGCTAGAGACCGAGGACACCTACGGGTATATCTAGCATAGCTAAGCAACACTCAAAATTAATACGAGTTGTCAGTTCCATTAAAGAAAAGCAAGCTAGGATTAATCACAAGAATTGCAAGCCATAAAACATGCTTGAAAATAAAATTAATAACAAAATCCCACAACAAAATACATAATTACCAAGTTTACATCCTGAACCGGCATCGAAAGCCTAGCAATCCATCAAACTGATGTTGCCCAACATTGAGATTTGATCTAAACTACCTAATCTATCCTAAACTACTGAAAAATAGAGAGGAAAAAAACTTAAAAAAAGGTCTCATGACGGCTGCAAATTGGAGACAAATGACCTAGAGGACGAAAAAAATCTATTTATAGGAACCGACGGAACATCTAGACGCTTTGGACAACATCTAGATGCTCCCAGCGTCACAAGGGCTCTCCACAGCGTCAAGGGAGGCTTCAGTGGACTGCCGATAGTGTCTAAACACTTTGGACAACATCTAGATGCTACCCAATGCGCATCACTGGTCATTTTTGCTCTAACTCTTTACTTGGGTGTTCGAATGACCTCTGGTTTGATGCATTCAAATCGTGATTCGACGCAGAATCTCCTGAAACATGCCTTATGCACAAATCCATACAAAATGATCAATTAATTATATTAAAACCCCTAAACTAACATGATTTAGCATAAAAATATAGGACTATGTTAGTCCTATCAAATAGTCCCCCAACTTAAATTTTACTAGTCCTCGAGCAAGACCTAAAAAAAATAATAAATATATGAATCAATAATTGCATGCACGAGACTCTAATTTCAATACTTAGGAATATAGCAATAACCACAAAAGAGAAGCAGACATACACTATCCATGTTTTGAGACACTTTTAAAAAGTATTCCTATTCTTTCCCATGTGCGTGTGTGGCCTTGTAAAGTAGCCTCTACAAGCCCAGAGAAAGTCTATAAGGCTCTCAATCCATCTTCTCCCTACACTGGCACCAGGACTAGCTACCAGGCATCCAAACCATCAAACAAGTAATAGGTTACTAGGTGCCTGAACTCAAACTTGCGGGATAAACTTGTATCACTTTAAAAACTAAAGGGTCCTAGCTTTCACGCACATGTTGCAAGGACCCGTATCCAGAGCACTCGCTCAATGGATGGCCTAACTGATCATGACAGATGATGCTCTTTTTACCCCTTGATTCACTAAACCCATTACAAGCATATTTTATTTTCTTCTTTTTCTTTCTTTTCTCTTTTCAAGAATGATCTTCTTTTCGAGCACACTTTCTTTCTTTCTTTCTTTCTTTTTCTAGGAAAATCATATTTTACTTCTCCTAAGCAACGCATTACAAGCTATCAATCTTTCCACTTAACAACTAGCACTACACCTATTGATGGGTGACAACAGACATACAAGCTCCATAATCGCACCCTAAACCTTAAAGACTACTAAAGGAAAGGCTAACGTGCTCAAATCGTGCAGGAAAGACCGAAATTTTTTAAAGTTAGGCACAAAAAGACTCAAAGCAGGATAGCATTCATATACTTTAGCTAATGCAATTAAAGCAACATACCATGCATGTCATCAATTGTCATCATCAAGCAATAAGCAAACGCATCATCAAGCATTCAAGCTCATAATTCACACAAAATTTGAAAAAAAATATCACACAAGAATCATGTTTAACATAATCGATCAACAGTCCAAGCTCAAGTGCTCAAGAACAACATATAAGCGCAACTATCAAACCTAAAAATAGGTTCGAGCTCAGATGCTCAAGGACTCAACCAATCATGCTAAACATATCATCAAAACACAATAATAACCTTCACCCTAACCTAAATTCTACATTGTCCTCAATGTACAAAAATCAGTGAAAATGAAAGGACAAAAAGAAAGGAGGATAGAAAACCTCCCATGAAAACTCAACACATAGGTGGTGGTAGCGCAACATAAACCTCCAAGAATGATAATTGTTCTGCTCAAAGGTCCATTTGTTACCTACAAAACAAAGCAAAACAAGCGAAGCTAGGAAAAATAAAAAACAGAAAGCAATAAAGGAAAACAACTAAAATTTCAAGCCTGGCTGCCTTCAGGAAGCGCAAATTTTTATAGTCGATTGCTCGACTTGTCTTGTGGCACACGTTAGGACACATAAAAGTTCTCCCATTTCTCCGGCCCTTTCTTCCTCGGATCTACAAAGCCCACTGCACTAAGCAAGCTCTTCAACATCTAATGGGCTCTAGAAATGCAGGTCTTTTTGGGATTTTTTGACTCTGAAAAAGAAAAACAAGAAAAATCAAAAGAAGCTAACTCTGACTCGTGAGAACTAGAGGAACACACACAAAAGAATGGGGAATCAAGGTACAGAACAGATGCAGGCCTTTTGGCCTCCAACTCTATCATTTTGACTTCCTCGCATTGAAGCACAGTCTCCTCAACCTCACAAACATGTTCTTCATATGACAAACAAACTTCATTGTTGAGCTCTAAGCCAACCAAATTAGATTCTCCTACCACAGGGATGTCAATAGGTGGTTGCTCGTGAATGCTCTCCACTGAATCATCTAGCTGATGACAGAGTCACCCAATATCCTAGTCATGTCCTCTCGAAATTGGAGATTGCTCTGTTGAATTTGGAGATTGTTAATAGCAATTTGATTAATTAAATCCTCTAAAGACATACCTGAAACTAAAGATTCAGGGCGCTCCTCCTCCTGGCATCCATATGATCGATTCCACTCAGGATCGTGAAGATCGTGGCTCGTTTTGTGCTACCAAGGAACTTCTCCAAGACTGGAGGCATGTTGCATTTGCTCCTATTTTTCAAACAATAGAGAAACTGAAAAGGCTAATTTAGAAATTTTAAATTTTAAATCACTAACCTCTTCATCGTGGGGGTAGCTCCACTGAAATTCCAGAAATTATTAGCCATAAAAAGAAACAAGGTATAGACTCTTTTTTTTTTGTTGCTTTTATTGAAATAAGAAAACAAAAATAAAAAATCAATTTAATTGGCGGTTCCCCGGCAACGGCGCCAAATTTGAAGGCGCTTGTCGAAGGCATAATCAAATACATTTATAAACCGAACCACGAATAATTTGCAGTATAAGTGACTAGGGTCGATCATAGGGAATCAAATTAATTGATTTCTAAATTCTAGGCTTCTTATTTGACACTAACTGGGGGGGACTGTTAATCATAAAACATAAGATAGACAGAAGGACTAAAAATCAGTAAAGATAGAGATCTCACCTCGCGCACCGAATCGGGGGTAAATAGATAATTATGCAATTCATTTATCATTGAAACTAACATAATAGACAATTTTCTAGTGTTTTAAGACCAACTGAACTCCTCGGGACACCGTAGGAGCCTCCCTTAATAAAACCAATTTACAAACGCCTAATTGGTTCTAATTTAATTAATTAATTTGGCACAACCAATACCAAAAGAATTAATTAAACGCATTACACTCAATGGATAAGCTGAACCGAGTTAATTAATTAAGACTGGTCAATCTAAATTAACTAAGCTCGTGCTAACAATTCTAAGGCCTACCATGTACTCGTAATTAAGCAATTTTACTTAATTTAACCGATCTAGCAACCGGCCTATTTACTACTCAAATTAAGCTAGAAACCGAGGACAACTACGGGTATATCTATCATAACTAAGCAACACTCTAAATTAATACGAGTTGTCAGTTCCATTAAAGAAGAGCAAGCTAGGATTAATCACAAGAATTGCAAGCCATAAAACCTGGAAAATAAAATTAATAACAAAATCCCACAACAGAATGCATAATTACCAAGTTTACATACCGAACCGGCGTCGAAAACTTAGCAATCCATCAAACTGATGTTGTCCGACATCGAGATTTGGTCTAAACTACCTACTCTACCCTAAAATACTGAAAAATAGAGAGGAAAATAACTTTAAAAAATGTCTCATGCGGTTGCAAATTGGAGACAAATGACCTGGAGAACGAAAAAATCTATTTATAGGAATGGACGGAGCATCAAGATGCTCCCAGCGTCATAGGGGCTCTCCACAACGTCGAGGGAGACTTCAGGGGACTGTCGATAGCGTCTAGACACTACCCAACGCGTAGCACTGGTCATTTTTGCTCTAACTCTTTCCTTGGGTGTCTGAATGACCTCCGGTTTGATGCGTTGAAACAGTGATTCAACGTAGAATATCCCAAAATATTCCTTATGCTCAACTAACTTGATTTAGACATAAAAATATATGACTATGTTAGTCCTATCATTAGTCTAGTAGTTATTGACGACGATTGGTTTCAAACTCACTCCAAGTTTTGGATGATTGCGACATAAATATAATTTGAACTCTTCCATGATTATCTTTAGTTATTTGTAAAAGACTTACAATGCTAAATTACAAGTTTCAGTTTCTGAACTTTTAAGTTTGTGTCAACTAAGTCTCTAAACTAAGTGAACTTTCAATTTTGTTTCTGATAAGTTCCTAAACTTTCAATTGTGTCTAATAGATCCTTGAACTTTAATAAGTTTCTAATAAATCCATAAACTTTCAATTGTGCATCTAATAAGTCCTTGAGTTTCAATTTTATGTGTAATAGATTCTTGACCTATTCAACATTTTTTAAAATTCATGAATCTATTAAATGCAAAATTGAAAGTTGGACGTTCTGTTAGACACACAATTCAATTTTATGTTTAATAGATTCGTTAATTTTAAAACATGTTGAATATGTCACTTGTGAGAAACCTATTAGACACAAGTTTGAAAGTTCAAGAACTTATCTGACATTTTTAAAGTTCAGGAGTCTATTAGACAAAAAGTTGAAAGTTCAAGATTTATTATATTCTTTTTGAAGTTCATGAACCTATTAGACATAACTATGAAAGTTCGGGAACTAAACTTGTATATTTCACCCTAGACTTAATTGTGATTGTATAAGACTCTGTTGTGCATCACACAGGGCGGTTTATGTTAAATGAAGTGCTTGTAGATTTCTCCAAGCAATTTTAGCATCACCTCGATGTCTCGCTACCAGGAATTTTTTTGAAGAAACTAACATCCAGCAAAAGCAGATGTCGAACCGAAGCACCCGAAGAAGATGATGATGATGAGAGTATAGGCCGTTGACGTTGGAGGTTGACCATGATATGTATGTTGCAATTTATTGCCAGAAGCTTCAGAGTATTTTCCTTAATTTGTTCTGAAGATGGCATTCTTGGTTCCTCTCCAATTCAAAATGTGAATCTGATTTTCACTTTAAAAATGCAATAGAATTTCACCCTCTTTATTATTATTATTTTTTTAATAAATATATCTTTGGCATTAATCTTCCCAACATTCTTTTGAAAATGCTAAATGTGTTTAAATTCTTTATATATATTCATATTCTGATTCCCTGCTCCCAACAATTTCCTTTAATCTACGATTTTCGTGCTTTAAAATATTAGAATAATGTAATAATCCATTATTCTTTTGTTTTTTGATTTCTCGTTTTTTGCTACATAGATAACGAGCCATGTGATAGCTTTTTAAATGCTCGTACATTTTAATGTTAAAGTTGAGGTTATTTTGCAATTATAAATGAAGAAGAATTTAAGATGTTTTGGAGAAATAATTAGTTACGAGAATGAATTGAATGTCAATTTTGTTAACCAAACAGCCGACTGTGCTTTAACTTGATTTTCGTTTCATTTAAAAAACAATATTTGAGTGAACTATCATGGATTGGCCTAGTGGTCAAATAAGGATCATGGACAAAATAAAGAGCTTTGAGAGAATGAGTTCAATCTATGGTGACAACCTACCAATGATTTAATATCCAACGTGTTTCCTAACCCCAAATGTAGGAGGGTCGGGCAGTTGTCCGTGAAATTAGTCGAGGTGCACCCAAATTGGCCCACATATACTTACGAATATATATAAAAATTGGATGATCTATACAAAAGAAGAAAAGTTAATTGGGTAAGACGTTATCTGCATAGGGTTTTTTCGTAGACAAGAGTAGTTTTTGAAATAAATGGTAGAAAATGAGTATTTTTGAAGTTATTTAGGGTCTTTTTGGAATGACTTTCCAATTGCTTAAAAAAATAATTTTATTTAAGTGTTAAAAAGTGTTTTTAAGGATTTGAAAAGTCATTCCATGCAAGTTCTTAGTAAAACTGAGTACTCTTTTTTTGTTTGATTCATATATTGAATGTCAATTCATTCTTTCTTGTTACATTTGTAAAAAATGTGACATTGGAAATTTGTTAACACCTTGCAACAGCAAGGATGTTTTAGAAAATTTAATCAAAACATAACGACTATATTGAAAATTTTCAAAGCATGAGGTTTGGTTTTGAGTAATGAATAGAGAAATGGATTGGTTGAAGAAGGATAGGGACATTTAGCCAGAAAAGAGAAAATGCCTTGCAAGCTTGTAATGTTTTATATTGATTATTCAAGAGAAGTTTTGACCTTCAATGGGTGAATACATAGAGGTACAACAATCAATTAGAGTCTCAAGAGAAGTTCTCACCTTAAATAGGTGAGTATAGAGGTACAACAACTATGTGTGTAAAGACCCGAACCTACTACAACTCTCTAAAGCGGAAGCACGACCTAGTTACCTTGCTCATGCCCAAAATTTAGGCAGCATGACGGTGTAACTAGGAGAAACCAAAATTTACAACGACCTGGAAAGAGGCATAAACACTTCTATGTTTCAGATAACAGACTCAACATCCACCAAACTACGATAAATGATGCTGAGCTCAATCAACAGACAAAAGAACCTAAGAACTTCTAACTAAATACACGGAAACGAAAGAAATTTAAACTTTACAGACCAACAAAACAACATGGAACAAAGGGACAAACTAAAGGCTAAACATGGAAAAGAAATTTGGTGGAGTCTCCATAGTCTCGTCAAGTCGTCGCCTGCATCATCCACCCCGAGAATGTGCACAATCTGCAAAACAAACAAAGTAGCAAGGATGAGTATAAACATACTCAGTAAGTAGCCCACTTAAGGGTCCAACGTTTAAAACAACCATACCAAGAAGAAAACTGCCCTTACTCACACTCGTGCTTAGATTTCAAACACTTTCTTCAGTCATTCCAAAGGTCCATTGAACCTTCCACAACATCCACTACTACCAGACCCTAACTTCGTGTCATAGCTGCGAGTCCTATAACCTAGAACCCAATCCTGTGAAGGTATATAACCCTCACACTCATCTCAATAGATAAATCACCCCTAGGCTAGCACACAGACGCTAGGGAACGCATTCCCTACGCTCAACATAATGGGGAATCACCCCTAAGCTAGCACACATGCGCTAGGGAACGCATTCCCTACGCTCAACATACTGGGGAATCATCTCTCAGCTAGCACACGGCAATAGGAAACGCATCCCTATGCTCAACACAGTGGGGAATCACCCCTAAGCTAGCTCATCGGCAATAAGGAACGCATTCCTTATGCTCATCACATCATGATAGCCACACAGGCAACCAGGGAACACATCCCCTCAGCTAGCATACAGGCAATAGGGAAACGCATCCCCTATGCTCAACACAGTGGAGAATCACCCCTGAGCTAGCTCACAGGCACTAGGGAAACGCATCCCCTATGCTCATCACATCACATACGTTCTAGGCTTACAAACTCGCACGAAAGAACAAAGTTAGGGTAGGTAGCACCAATCTAACTGGTCTTTGTGCTTTCACAACAGTTTTGGAACCTCTCGGGTCAATCCACCTTACCACATTCATCCTTCATGCCCAAATCAAAATCACAAGCTGGCCCAAAGGTTTCCAACACTTTTAATGGGGAACCACCCCCTAATTCACATAAACAAAGAGGAAAAGAAACCCTCAAGCCTTTCCAACTTCTATAATGTCTTACGCCTCATACATATTTATAGGCAAGACAAAAATCATAACGGACCAATCCGAAAGGCTACCTTCTTCTTAGGCCAACACTAAAATGACCCATTTCTCTTTCTTTTAAGATGTTATTCGTAGCATATGACCCAGGCCCACCCTCCATAAACAACCACTATCTCATCATAGTGACTTCTCACCATAGATCACCAGCACGAATCTCGAGTATGAACTTATGTCCTAATTCAATGGCATTTCTAAACAAGAACTACACGTAGCCATAGCTCATACATATGTCATTGACTTAAAGTCCTTTAATCCTTTAGTCCGGAATTTAAATCCTCCAACCATGCTAGAACTCAAAACAACCGTCACCCTTCCTCTCACATTCAAACACACCAGATTAAGGTGCTCTACTTCAGCCCCTAACCAGGCCCAAACCCAATCTAAAGTTCAAGTATTCTGCATTCCACAGCTAACCAAACATCTCAGAAAGCCCAAACGCTTGCAAATATTTAGTTTAACACAACTATCCCTACAAATGCTTATAGGGAAAAACCATAATTAAATTCATTCATAACCTCAGGCACATCTTCATTCATTTATTTGTAACTTTAAAACCCTTAACGAGAATAGTAACAAGTTCAGGCAACCTTAAGCCCAACACGATAATTCTCATATTAATTTAACCAACCACGACATCGTTCACATACTCAAATTTAGGCAAGCATGATTGTTTACAATCAACCACAAATGTGTTCAAACTCATCCAAATCTAACTTTGGGCAATTCTTTAGGTATTTCATATGTTAACACGATAAAATCGTAACTTTGAGCCCCAATCTTCATTATAACCACAACTTATGGCATTTTAGCTCAAAACTACCTTTGAACGTATCCATTAATCATTACATGCTTCCTAAACACGGTTTCCAAGCATATTTCACAATTCACACATTATTAAACATAAATCCAAAACATTTAGGAATTTAAAGGGCTTAGAAGAATCCAAATAGCTACTTACTTTTACTCTGAGGTTCAAGTTGTCCCGAACTCAAATACATGATCTTGAATCGCCCAATAAGTCCCCAAACTTCATAAAAGGTCCTAACATGTAGCTAATTAAATCCCGATTCACATTTAGTCTTAATTGTGTTGAAGCATACTATATCCATATGAAACTTACCCCAAACAGTGACCAAAAGGTGTTGGACAGCAGCTTAAACGATCCTAATTCGCCTAATTCGACCTTCAATCACATTGGGTATTCTTGATTAAAATCCAAAACATTATGGGTTAGTTTCAATTTACTAAATTAGCCCTTCAATTCTATCTTACAACCCAAAAATTACTTCGAATCGTCATTAAAACACTTACCCACTCCAACCGAACCTATACACGGCTTGATCGAACACCAAGCTTGCTGGAAATTTAACAATTTGTCTCCAATTCGATAGTTTGATTCTCAAATCGATATCACGATCGTAAACGAGACTGTTCGGGCTCGAAAAGTAAATTGGAGACGGCGGCGCGTGCGGCTGCGGGCGGCGGAGCGTGAGAACTTTCGGTGGCGCGTGAACCGCTCGTGAAGGCGCGTGAGTGACCGTGGACGGTGGATCTAAGCTTCCGACGAGGCTGAGCAAAACTGAACGGCACCGGCGAGGGTTTGAGTTGGACTCCAGTCCGTGCCCGAGGGAGCTCCAGATCTGGCCGATCAATTCCGGCGGCGTCTTGCAGCGGCAGAGGCGATCGACGTGAGGTAGCAGGAGTTCCGAATGGGTTGAACTCGAGGTGCTGGCCAGCGAAGGAAGAAGAAGAAAAGAGGGATGCTTGGCTCGGATTTTCGCGAACAGAAATCGGCGATCGGTCGTGGGTGTCGGACGAAACGAAGAAGAAAGCCGATGGGTTCGGTGGTGGCTATGATCAACTCAGGTTGGAGCTCCGGCGGTCTTTCCGGCGGCGGTGACTGTCTCGGCTGGCAGCACACTCGAGAGGAAGAAAAAAAATGAAGAGGAAGGAGGAGCTAAGGGATGGTGATGGTTTCGGGTAGGAGGGAGGGAGAGAGAGAGAGAGAGAAAGAGAGAGAGAGAGATCGGCAGGGAGAGTTATCGGGAGAGGGGGGAGAAGAAAGAGAGGGAAAAGGTGAGGAAGAAGAAGAAATTGGAGAAGAAGATAAGGATAAAATATATATATATATATATATTTGTTTATTTTGTTATTATTATTAATTATTTTTTTATTTTTATTTTTCCAAAAATGCCCCCAACTAACTTATTCATTTCCAAATATGCCCTTTTTTTCATTCCAAATTTCAAATTAACCTTAAAATTTAAATTACCCAATGACAATCATTCCAACTTAATTTCCATAATTTGAAATTAATGCCTGTAAATAAGCCGGGCGTTACAATGTGTAATGGGTATGGTCATTTAAAACGGCTATATAGTAATTGTAGCCATTGGTTGACTAAATTGGAGTTGCTCCCCATAGGTTAGTCTATACTAAATTTAGGCTTTTTAATGCTTGATAGTCAGAAGAAGCAAATGATAATTTATGTGACTTTCCAAACTTACAAGCCTCACAAAAAAAAATATTTTGTCATTACTTTTTAAGAGAAAGCATTACACTTGTACAAGATTTGATTCAAAATTCTAGGTGATGGGTGACCCAATTCTTTGATGTCATACATCCATCGTACAAGTCATATTTGCGTAGCTAACAAAATGAATGAAAATCTATTGTCGCTTTTGTTCCAAGTCTTCATGGTAGTTATTGTTGCCATATAGACCTTGCCTACTATTTATTTATTTAATAACTCCCTAACTGAGGTGTTATTTACATCCAACAGCTTGTACATACTATTTTCAAGGCTCCCTACCAAACACACCTACTTGGACTTTTCCTTTACAAAATACAATACATCATGAAACTCACCTACTACTGCATTATCTTTGGTTCATTTGAAGATGCTAATAAAATTCTTTTTTATGAGAGACACAAAGATCAATATCCTTGAAAACTATTCTTCGATTCACAATATTCACATAAGTAGTACCTAGGCTAGCAATAGGTAATTTAGTTCCATCTCCTACTATATCATATTTTTCATACCTAAGATCTTACCTTTAAGAGATAATTTTCCCAGCTCTAAGATTACATGATTACTTGCACCATTGTCCAATACATTGAGGGATGATCTTGTAACATTTCTAGAAAGGACATTAGAGTAATGGGAGGATCAATTAATTCCTTATTTGTTTAGCTGCTACAAAGGTGTTGGAAGAAGTGTTAGCTCAGTACGATCAGGCTTAATTGGCAAGGTAATTTTTCTTTCCCTCAAAATCTTCCACCTATGTAGGAAGAAGAATAGTTTCCACAACCACCTAGCTTGGTTAGTCTTGGTAGGTTAAGGAGTTGATTTCTATTTTTCCAAATTTGAAAAGTTGATGGAGGCTTGGTTGATGCTCATAGTTCCCTTTAATGCTTGCAATGTGTCTTGACTTGCTCGAAAGAAAAAAGTTTGAATTGAGTCTCACTCCATGACATGTTTTGGTTTCTGATCACGCATACTATGAGCATGTATTCTTCATCTAGTATAGTGATAATTCTAATTTTTTAAGGATTACTTATCTTCGTTAGACTTAAGTTATGCTTAAAATTCTATGAAATTATGTGTATGAACTTAAGAAATCTGAGCACTATTTAGTGAAAGTTAGTAAGTATGCTAGAGATGAAGAAAAGAAGTGGAAAGAAGGAAAAATGGCTAAATTTGAGTTTTTATGCAGGATATTAGAGAATTGCAATATTATATTGCAATTGCAATAAGATTTGGCAATCAATTTTGAACAAGGCAAAATTGCATGCAATTACAAATCCAGAATGACAATCGGAAATGACAATTTTTCACAAATATGGAAAACGCAGATTTTTGAGAAAATTTTGAGATTCTCCTCCACGATTCCAGCGAGATCAATTGGCCATATTTGTACGAAGTCAAGGAAGGAAATCCTAGCCGCCATAGTCTATAAAATGGAAGAAAAATACATAAAGAAGGCGGAATTGCTCCAACGGAAGAAAACCCATTTTTCTGCTGTATTTTTTCTCAAATTTTTTGCTCTTATTTTCTTTTTTTATTCCAGCAAGCTGCTTGTCCATACTCCCAATCTGATCCAAACGAAGGTTTGGGTTGTGAAGATTAACTTTCTCTTGAAAAAGAAGAGTTAATCAGTTGAGGTCTAGAGGAAAAGCAGTGTTTTTGTTCACGTATAAGTCTAGTTTTTATTCACTTTAGTTTTCTATTCCAATTCTGTTTTTAGTTGATTTCAAATTGGGTGTATTACGATTGTTTCAATTCAGTAGCTGTTAAAGTACTTTTCAAGTCTATTTCATTGGAGAATTCTATAATCCAGGTTTTGTTCTTAGCTTTCCGTAAAGTCGCGCATTTGGGTTGTTTTCTTAACTTGGCGATTTATGTGGATTGGTGTAAATTTGAAGGTGTTCTTTATTTTTTTTGTCTTAGGTTTCTCATAAGCTCTTGAAAAGGCAAAATTGAAATAAACCCTTAACTTCTTAGTTTTTCATCAATTTCATCCCACTATTTTATGTTTCCCTTGCATCACATGGATTTTAAATTTTGCAATTATTTAGTTTATTTCATTTTTAATATGAGCTAGTCATTTTTAGGGTTTCAAGCATATGAATACCCTAAGGAGTGAATTGAGCTTAAATTGCAAAAGTAACCAAGCTTACACATTAATTGTTTGCTTGTGTTGAGTTGGTTGAAATTATAACTCTAGATTGATCAACTAGCATTGCATTTTAGGGCTCGAAACTAATACTGAAAGGGTTAGAGGAGAGTGGATTTCACACAAACAATGGAGAAAAGAGCTTAGACATTAGCTGTTCTTGACCCTAGACATAGGGCTAGACTCCAAAATCACTAAAATTGTGTTCTAAATTTATCTAAGTATGATTGGCCATAAACATATAGGTCCAATCATTTGCCTCCTAAAGATTTTGAAATCAAGGTCGAATAGGAGTTATAATTTGATTTACAATTGTTTGTGTAAGTAAGGATTGCAATTTAAAATAGCAATTTACCACTTAAGGGCAATGAACATTGAGCTCCATCTCACTCTCATAAATTTATCCTTTAGCATTTTGTGCTGAAATTCTTTCTTTTATTTTTAACGCATAAGTTTCACCCGATCATCTACCGATGACATAGGAGATGAAACTCCTCATATCCATTAGGCCATAAACCAACGAGATAAAGATTGCCATAGTATTTCTTCAACGTGGTCAAATATTCACTCATTTTTATATTCCCTTTTTGTATTTGCTGCAATATCTTAAGTTTGTAGTATTCATGAGATCTTGATTGAACTCCATAACTCTCTTGGATAGAGTCCCACAAAGCTTTAGCCTCATCATATCCCATGACTTAGGCAACTATCTTTGGTGTCCTTGAGTTCTAAAGCCATCCTACAAGGAGTTGATTAGCTGCTAGCAATATTTCAAAATCAAGATTAGGTAGAAGCAAGCTTTGGAGTTCCTCTTCAGAGGGGTGGAATGATAAAGGACATCACAAAACTTGGTGTTTTGCTCAATTAAATGCCCTTCAAACTTGTAACTCTTGAGGATGGGAAGAACTATGTTTTGTTAGAGAAGAACGTTGCCTCTGTCAAGTTTAATGGACGTTACTTGGTTTAATAAAGTTGGTGAATATTAGGTTACCAATTGGACAAGTGCTTGACCTTACTTGGGTAGTTGTTCTTTTTTGTAGAGACTTCTTTACTGCTTTCAAGTTTGGGTTCAACGACAGTTAATAAAGGTGTGGTTTTAGACAAGTCCACGATGGGAACATTTGTGGAGGGGGTCAACCATTATGCTCTGATACTGGGTTTGGTTTTGAGCAAATAATAGAGAAATAGATTGGTTGAAAAAGGATAGAGATATTCTTCGGACAGAAAGGAGATAATGTCTTGCAAGCTTGCAATGTTTTCTATTGATTACTCAAGAGAAGTTCACACCTTAATTAAATAGGTAAATATAGAGGTACGACAATCAATCAGAAAGGGTTTTTTTTTGTTCAACAACATATGGGATGGGTAGATTCGAACCTTTGACCTCGTGTATACATATGCCTTAAGCAGTTGAGCTTAGGCTGACAATTAGAAAGGATTGAAAGTACTAACTAAGAGCAAAATAAAGAATGATAGGTAGGTAAAAACCTGATCTAATAAATGTAAATTTACTACGAAAAAATTACTCTTTTAGTCCCTGAGTTTTTATTGATAGGTCACTTTGATCTTTGAATTTTCAAAACATACGTCTGAGTGTTTCAAAATGGGTTTAAAGGGTCCATTCAATTACTTATTTCGTTAACTACACTAACAGAAAAATTTTATATTATTTTTATTTATTTAAAAATTAAAAAACAAAAATTTTCTCCCTCATTCTCCTTATCTCTCCTTTATCTCTCTCCTCCCTTCCTCTTTCTCCTTTCAGTCTCTTCTCCCTCCCATAGACCATCTTCCCTATCAACAAAGTGAAGGGAATAATCGAATTAAACCCACAGCGGAAGCATAGGAATCGCCTTTGATTTATTTAGAATTAAACTAAAATACAAGGGTTAAGCAATAAATATCTTCCAAATATAGAGATTCTTCTGGCGAATCTTTATCTCTTCCACAAAGTCTTCCTGGCTATGACTCGAACACAGGACCAAGGCTTGTGGGAGCCTCTTGAAAGAAAATCCACAAGGGATTTTAGAGGAAGAGGTCTAGAGAGAATTCTCTAATTCTCTCTATTGAGGAGATGTGTGTTGTGTAGAATGCACAATGGCTCACCCATAGGGTCCTATTTATAGTGATCTAGGGAAAATAATTAAATAATATATTTTAATATCTAATATATTAAAATATATTTATCTAACCAATTTGAATCTTATTCAAACCATTTAAAATTCTCCTACGACATTTATTTCCTATTTTGAATCCAATTCAATTTTAATAAATATCTTTTATTTAATGTATCTAATATACATTAATTATTTTAATATTTAATATATCAAATACAATAAATATATTTTCCTCTTTTATTTAATATATCTAATATATTAAATATTAATTTGAACACTTCAAATTAAATATTAATTTGAACATTTCAAATTTTTCTTTCAACTAAATTGATCTTTTAGTGTTACTATGAGCTAGCAAGGGAACCTTATGGACCTACAGATTATAAGCTCCAATGATACAAAATTAATTAATTAAACTCTTTAATTAATTAATTTTCATTCATTAATTATAGGTCACTCCACTATAGACCTAGAGTTGCACTCTTATGCACTGTAGGACAAGTTATGTCCATAGATATAATCATTACATGCAAGTCGATCCTTCACGAGTTGTTCGTAATTATAGTTGGGTTAAAAGTCCGTTTTACCCCTATAATTACATCTTGCACCTTAAGTACCACTGATCCTCTAATGAACAATATGTTTATAATCTAATTATAAACTAAGTCCCTCTCGGGCCAATGAGAGGGTGGGGCCCCATTGTTCAAGTTCCGAAATCATCACTTAAGGGAACTACTCATCTCCTTACCCTATATGGGAAGGAGTGAATTCCATCTTGTGAGATTATGTTCCCAGCTCCCTATTTGATCAAGTCCCCAAAATGGTAGGCATATTGAATCGGCTACAAAAGCCACTCTCACCCATGAAAATCAAAGGACAAGCCCTCACAGGCAGGAGTTCATAACTCACTCAGGATTAAGATCGAGTCGCATATGATCATTCTGATGAAATATTAATCTTCTCAATTAACGGATTTATAAAGAGAGATTAAATATTTCGTGGTCTAGTCTTATACAAACTCATTGTATAAGATACCCCCACTCACATGTCTCCACATGAATGATTTGGATCAAATCATTTGTAACTATTACAAAGTGGGTCGTATCAATAGTGTTACCAGGATAAGGCAACCAACCTTATCCATATACTATGACCCTTTAGGTTATTTCTTGAACATGATACTCTCGTATGTCAACCACATACTGTTCAAGATTACACTAATAACCTTAGATTTTTCATATAATGGATAATATTATATTGCAAATAAAATAATTAAAATTATTATTCATTATTAAATAAATTATTAATTACGAGGCTTTAGGGCATAAATCCCAACACAAAGAAGAAACATGAAAATGGAACAAAACTTCACTGCCATCGATGGAAGAAGATGAACAAGAGGAGGTTGGTAGTTCATTGAAAAAGTGAGGTATTTTTTTCTTTGTGTTCTGAAATTGCTACCCCAAATAGGTCCCTGAAAAAAAATGGTCGTTGGGTTTTGGCCAACGTTGTTGTTGGGGTTAAGGTTTTGTTGAAAGGACGATTAGGGGTTTTGGTGTTGTTGGGAGGCTGCTTATGGATCCATAGTCAAAAGTGGATCTGAGAAAATATGGCTTGTGAGTTATTGGGTCAATTCCCATTTTTTAGACCGTTTTTCTTAGCTTTGTGTTCTGGTACTAATTCTTCACATCTCTGTTCTTCCACCTACACTACATCAACAGAGAGAGAGAGAGCGAAAGAAAGAGTTATTCCTCTTCAAGCACTCAATAACATGCTATGTTTCTTTCATATATAGCTTGGATTGGATCACCATTTTTTACCTCTCTAGAAATTGGGTCTTTGTTTCTCTCACTAGGATTTGGGGCTCAATTTTCGAAACTCTCCAGGCCTTGAAGGTCTTGTCCCAAGATGGAAAGTAAAGAAACACTTGGTCCTCGCTTAGGCTCAGAGATGAAATGAGGTTGTTTTTTTGTTGCTAGAGAAGAGGGTTGACTTGAGGCAAAAGAGACTGAAAGGAGAAAGAGGAAAGGAAGAGAGAGATAGAGGCGAAAGAAGGAGAAGGAAAGAGAAAAAAGAATTTATCTTTATCTTTATTTTTTAATTTTTAAATAAATAAAAATAATATAAAACCATTCTGTTAGTGTAGTTAATGGAATACGTAATTGGAGAGGGACCTTTTAAACATATTTCACAAAATTCAAGGACTAAAAAGATATGTTTTGAAAACTCAGAGACCAAAGTGACCGATCAATAAAAACTAGAGACTAAGGGGTCGTTTGATTCATAGGTTTGGGTGGTTTGTTAAACCTGGGTTTATTAAGCCTAGGGTTGTTAAGTCTGGGTTTGTTAAGTCTGTGTTTGGATGGTACAGAAAATAGGTTTGTTAAGTCTGGATTTGTTAAACCAGTGTTTAGATGGTGCAAGTTTGTGTTTGTTAAGTTTGTGTTTGAATTCTAATTTGTTAAACTTGAGTTTATTAAAAGTGTATTTGGTTGGTACATTTAAAATTTGTATAAATAATAGAAATTATTTAATTAAAGTAATAAAAACTATATATTAAATTATATATAAAATGTAACTTTTATGATGAAATTAGAGAGTATTATTTTAATAATAAATAAAATATTTTTAATACATTTGTCTAATCAATTTTCTTCCAATAATTATTTTATAGAATAAATATTTAATTGTTCATGAAAATATTTCAGACAATTTACCAAAGTGTGAACAAATATAAACAAAATTTTTTATGCAAATATATCCAACATAAAATTAACCATAAGAAAATGTTATCAATTGTTTATTTAATGATTTATAACTTGTTGTGCTAAGAAAAATTATTTACTACTTATCATCAAAATTACTATGGAACTTAACTTTCTATATTAACTAATACATAAGGTTACAAAGTTAAAGTATTTTAAATAATATTATTTTAAAAGCTATTAACTTCAAGATACACTAACCAAAATAGTTTAATTAATTAATTTTACAAATATTATGTCCTTAATTGAGTATGATAACATGATTTTTACATTTTCACAAGAAAAAGAGTTTAGGAAAGTTGTGGATTTAGAGAAATGAACTTTTTTTTTATCAAATGGAAATTGACGTATTAAATTTAGGTTTATATAATGTGTCTGGTTTGGAATTTATAATAAAATAATTTTTATTATAATTTATATGTTAATAAAAATTTTAAAATATAACAATAAGTTTCTTATAAATTATGAACACTTTTTAATTTATTTTTTAAAATTATTGCTAATATGAACCCTTTTTGAATAATTATTTTGTAAAACAAATATTTAGTTAGTTTTCTAATTATTATTTTTCTATCAATGTAAGAACAAAATACAAAGAAATTTCTTCTTATAAATTTATCATTATAATTGCTCTAAAACATGAAGTATAACAAAGCTGACATATCAGTTTATGAATTAACTATTACTATTTGAAATTTAAACTAAATTTATTTATTATAAAGTTATCATTAATTAATTATTTTTATTTAACTAATATATTTTTATTAAAAATCTAATGCATTTTAAAAGCATAATTAAAGACAAAATGTAAAGACCCGAATCCCTACGACTCTCTAGATGCGGAAGCACGACCTAGTTACCTTGCTCATGCCCGAAATTTCGGCAGCATGACGGTGTAACTAGGAGAAACCAAAATTTTACAACAACCTGATAAGAATGAAGACACTTCTATACCTCAGATAAAACACTCAGCATCCAACAAACTACATCAAATATGCTGAGCTTCAACATCAAACACAAGAATTCTAAGAACTCTAATCAAGTACACGAAAACTAAAGAATATTTAAAATTTACAGATCAACACTACAACAAAGAACAAACTACAAAACTAAGAGTAAACAATCAAGGAAAGGAAAACTAGGGGAGTCTCCATAGTCTCGTCAAGTCGTCGCCTGCGTCATCCTTCCCGAACATGTGCACAATCTGCAAAACAAACAAAGTAGCAAGGGTGAGTATAAATATACTCAGTAAGTAGCCCACATAAGGGTCCAATGTTTAAAGAAACCATATCAAGCTCTTACTCATACTCGTGTTTAGATTCCAAATACTTCCTTCAATTCTTTAAGAGTTCATTTAACCTTCCACAACATTCACTACTATTGACTCTACTTCGAGTCATACCTGCGAGTCCTGTGGCCTAGACCCCAAACATGTGAAGGTCCATAACCCTCACACTTATCTCAACAGATAAATCACCCCTAGGCTAGCCCACAGGCGCTAGGTAACGCATCCCTACGCTCAACATACTGGGGAATCATCTCTCAGCTAGCACACGGCAATAGGAAACGCATCCCTATGCTCATCACAGTGGGGAATCACCCCTAAGCTAGCTCACAGGCGCTAGGGAACGCATTCCCTACGCTCAACATAAATCTCTGGGGTTCTCGCCCCTATGCTAGCACCCACGGCAATAAGGATCGCAACCCTTATGCTCGTCACAAATCTCTGGGGACAACGCCCCTATGCTAGCCATTCCTTACGCTCAACATAAATCTCTGGGGTCCTCGCCCCTATGCTAGCACTCACGGCAATAAGGATCGTAACCCTTATGCTAGTCACAACTCTCTGGGGATAACGCCCCTATGCTAGCCTCATCAACACAATTCTTGTCCTGGCACGTATATCTGCCTCTTAATCTCAACTCATCAACCATCCAACTACCACTCGCACACCTTACCTGAGTCCATCCCGGTATGGCATTGTCTCGAGCACTACCAACGAGCCATGTAACTTAGGTTGACTAAGGCCGTGAAAGAAAGTAACTCTCACGCCTACATACAATAGAACATCACCCCTCTATGCTAGCATACAGGCAATAAAGGACGCATCCCTTATGCTCAACATAATTGGGGAATCACCCCTAAGCTAGCACCACAGGCCATAAGGATCTCAATCCTTACGCTCAACACAGTGGGGAATCACACATAAGCTAGCACACAGGTGCTAAGGATCACAATCCTTACGCTCAACATAATTGGGGAATCACCCCTAAGCTAGCTCCACAGTGAAGGAACACAATCCCTCACTCTCATCACATCTAGTCAACCTAGAGTTACAGACTCGCCCAGGAGAGACATAAGATCAGGTGGCTCTCATTTTATCAAGCTCCTTGCATTTTCGCACTACTTTTGGAATCTCGAGGGTAATCTACCATACCAAAATCATTTGTTATATCCGGACCACATTCACAACCTGGCCCGTAATTTACAAGCACATACCTGTGCTAGCGGCACATAGCCCTCTCTATCCCTTTTAATCCAGAATTCAGTTCCATAACCATTCTAGAAATCAGGATGACCAGTAACCTTCTACTCACATTCGGACCCATCCAAAATTTGTTAAATCAGCCCAAACATAAGGCCATTCTAAACACATAAAATACGGTCCCCGACCCTGAATATGGCATAACTTTAGGGTGCTCTACTTCAGCCCCTAACTCAACCTGAACCCAAAAGCATTGAACCCAATCAACCAATCACTCTAAAATTCAAGTTTTCTGCACTCCACAGCTAACCAAACATCTCAAAAGTCCAAACGATTACAACTGTTTAGTTTAACACAACTATCCACACATTTATACTTACAAGGGTAAGTTATAATCAAATTCATTTATAACTCCCGGCACATTTTCATCCATTCACTTGTAACTTTGAATCCCTTAACTAAAGTAGCAACAAGTTTCAGGCAATCTTAAGCCCAGCACAATAATTCTTATATTGATTTAACCAACTACGACATCGCGCACATACTCATAATTTAGGCAAGAATGACTATTCACAAATCACTACATTCATGTCCAAGCTTGCCCAATTACAACCTCGAACAAATTCTTAAAGAGGTTCATATGCTAACATATTAAACTTGAAACTTTAAGCCACCAATTCCTTTATGACCACAACTTAGGCCGTTTTAGCTCAAGATTACTTCTAAACATAACCACTAACCTTTTCATATCTCATAACCACCGCTTTCAAGCATGCTTTCGAAATTTAACAAATTATCAAACATACATATCAATCAAAAGGAATTTAAATGGCTTAAATCCAAATGACTACTTACATTGAATAGAATAATTAATATTATTCTAGCAGTGAGAATCTCTTCCAAACTCTGGTCTTCCTGCTTAACCTTTAGCTTTGCTGGAAATTTATCAAGTTGTCTTCAATTCGATAGTTTGATTCTCAAATCGATATCCTGAAATTAAGTCCAATACTTAACGATTAATCTAATTTCAAAATCTTCAAGCCAATTTAAATCAGTGTCGAAAATACCCACTACAGAACACGATTCGGCACGCTGTTCGGGGCTCGAATCACTACCGAAACAGGGTGGAGCGTGACCGGAGCACGGCGGCGCGTGAACCGCGCGTAAAGGCGCGTGGAAGCAAGAACCCGGCGCGTAGGCTTCGAATTTGGACAGATCCGATCCTGTCGGGTCGTTTTCCAGCAATTTTCAACCTTGAACTCCGATGAAAGAAGTCGAAGAAGGAGCAGACGGCTGCGTGGCTCGTGATGCTGTCCGGCGGAACTTTGGAGCTTAGGTGAGGGGAACGTCCAGCGAGCTCTTCGACCGGCTGATGGCTGGAGTTCCGGTGAGGCCAGAGAGTTTGTGGGCAGCGGCAGCACACAGAGGAAGAAGAATAAGAAGGAGAAGTCGGCGTGGGTCTGAGCCGAACGGCGATGGGTGTTCGGCGGTGGTGTGGATTGTGCGGCGCGGACGAAGCCAACCCAGACGGTGGAGCTATGGCGCTCGGCGTGCGGCGGCGACATCCCGAGGAAGAAGAAGAAATCGGACGAGAGAGAGAGAGAGAGAAAGAGAGAGAGAGAGAGAGAGAGAGAGAGAGAGAGATAGAGGGTTTCGGCGAGGGAGCTGCGGGAGGAAGAAGAAAAAAAAGAAAAATAAAAGAAGAAAAATAAAAGAAAAATAAAAAAATAATTAAAATAATAATAATAATAGAATTAAAGAAGTGGATAAGGATGAGATTTTCTTTTCCTAAAGAAAATTCCAATATTGCCCCTTGACCAAACAAAATTTCCAAAATTGCCCTTTTTCTCATTCCAAATTTCAAATTAATCTTCAAATTTAAATTACCCAATGCAAATCATTCCAACTAAATTTCCATAATTTGAAATTAATGCCCGTAAATAAGCCGAGCGTTACACAAAATATGTACTGTAGCAAACTTGTACTGTAGCAAACATGTTGAGTAAGGTAAAGTACTGTAGCAAATCTAGGAGGGTAGAATAGTATGTACTGTAGCAAATCTAGGTTAACAAAACTGTCAACCAAACATGGGTTTGTTTAAACAAACTCATACTCCCTACTTCCAAAACAGGGAACCAAACACCCCTAAAAGGGTAATTTTTTCATTTACTAACTAGTGCAAAAAGTAAACATAATAAACATAGACTGTGAACTAAAAGACAATATCAATTTCCTACACATGAGACCAAATTGAGATTAAACTCAAATCATGTTAAATAAAACCAAACAAATTCTTAAAAAAATAAAAGTTCTAATTATAACTTACATCATTGTGTTTTTCACTGTTTTTAAAAATCATTTAATCAAGTTTCATTTTTGTCTCAATACTTAAAATTTTTAAAAATTGTTAACCACATTCAATACCACATCATATCTATCAATATTTCATTGCATTCTATACCATTTATATTAATAGCAAATATCAATAGGATAAAGAAATAAAACAAAAACACCAAAGGTTCTCTACAAATATTTATATATATATATATATAAACCATAGATAAAATTAAAGTACTAAAATCTTCCTCGGGTGTCTTGGTTGCATTAGAATTAGCTTTTTGGAGGATTTTAGAAGGAGGGTGAAGGAATCTCCAAAGGAAGAAATCCATTTTGAAGGCTTGCCCTCCATGAATCCTCCAAACTCAACATTGTTTCTCCACACTCATGCATCTCTCTTCCTTCCAAAGCATGTATTATCCCAGCCATTCGCCATGCACTCATCACTCTTCTCGGCAACCAATTCTGTAACCAAAAAAAGGTAGTTCGTATAACCTATCTTGTAATAACTTATACCATATAAAAAAAATGCTAATGAACAAGGAACTAGTTGCGTCGTAAAAATAAAGATTAAATTATACAAAATACCCTTGAACAGGGAAGTTTCAATTATGCCCCCTAGACATTGAAAATTTTCATCTTTACCCTTAAACTTTGAAATTTGTTCCAAAAATTATCCTTGGAGAGTTTTTTTCCTCATTAAAATAAGATAGAAATTGGCATGATGATCACTAATGTATAAAAATTGGAAGGCATCAATGACATCATTTACAGCATCATTCAAAAATTGATTATATTATGTAAATGATTTTAATGACATCTTTTGAGATGAAATAAATGATAACAACGATCTTAATCTTTTATTAAAACTTTCATGAGTTTAAGGACTGACCTCGCAAGAGTCGATGTTCTCAAAAGAAGAAGGAACTTTCATGGAAGGAGTGATGTGATAATAGCAATCTCTTCTAAGTCTTTTTGGAGGAAATTGTGAAAAGGGAATGAAGATTGTCCCTTTTGGTGCATTTAGTTGTTCAAACTCTTCCAATCCATATCCCACTATCCATATCTGTTAAAAAAAATACTTTGGTTAAACAAAAAAAAAAAAAAAAAAAGCTTCTTTTTACCTCTATTTTTCTTGTTATGAGACTATTTTCTTTTTATTCGAGCATGAAAGAAGTTAATTATTTAATAGTATGTATCTGTTAGAATACGATTATTACTTTCATGATTATTAGATATATAGATCCCAATTTTTTTTTTTTGTACATTTAATGAATTATTAAAATAACTATTAGATTGTTATGGCTACAAGGTGAAAATTTCCACTATGTGATAGAGAGAGTAAATGGTATTTACCTTGTGAGTAGTAATTTTTGCAAGGACCAAGTTCTTAGAATTGGTTGTGACCTTTGATTTAAGCTTCTTATGCTCATTCTCATATAAGGTAGCCACCTGAAAAATTGTACCATAACGGATTTTGTTTTAATTTTCTTTTAGATGAAAAATGAAAGACAAAAAGTTATGAACTATTCCTAAATAAAATAAGATATATTTGATGTTTTGGGAGGATGAAAAATCCATAGGGAAAAATTGGTTAAAAAGAAGAAGCTATATTTTCATTATTTTTAGACTTTCGTTAAACAACTTTTCTCAAAGAAATTATTGATAATAAACCTTAACCAAATTTGAAGTGGTTTGATAATTCTAATTCATGATTTAGGGTTTTTTTTGGAATGATTTTTCAAGTGTTTTAAAACATTTTTTTTTTTACTTTTTTAAGCAATTGAAAAGTCATTCCAAACAGAATTTTAATTGATAAGAATGACAATCATAAAATTCTATGTCAGTTTGAAGTAAATGCAACATCTTTTTTAATCTTTTTTAGTATTGTATAGGATTTGAAAACAAATTTATGCATACTGAAGTCTAGAGTAAACAAGATCATATCAATATGCAATATCTCCAAATATGAAGCAAAACTTTATAATTATAAGAAAAAAAATTAAAGAAGAAGAAGAAGAAGATGAAAAGAAAGAAGAGAACTAAAAATTTTAGGTAATTTTTAGAGGGGGAGATCAGACCTGCAAGCCCATTTGACATAGGGCATCTGCAATGGCATAAGCAACCTTAGAAAGGTGTCCTCTAAGAAGCACTTGGGTTGTGCCTTTGGGGATGGTATTGACCACAATAGCTGCTGCTAAACTGCTTCCATCAACCAATTTTATTTTCAATTTTGGATGCTTTTGTATGTAAATTTCACCATATTCATTTAGCTCTTTTCCCTGCATCCAATAAATGTCATGAAAATTAAAAGTTACTTATTTTTATTTTTAGGACATGAATGTGATTTCAATAAAATGGCCCATTATTTGTCCATGATATAACTTGCCTGGTTAAGAAGGCCTAAGCTTAGAACCTTGACTCCCTTTTTATCAGCTTCTAAAATTGCTGCTTCAATCAAGTTGTTGAGTGCTTCTCTTCTCCATTTCATAAAATACTTCAAAGCCCATGTGTGTAAATAAGTTCAGATAAATAGGTTAGGGATTAGAGAAACTATTTGAAATGGTCATGCTATCATTTGATCTCTATCTGACTATTAGATGCATAGTCAAAATACATTTTACAATATCTATCCCGTACATCTAATATTTATAGCAACAACAATCATATTGTAATTGTCCCACTATGTAAACATTTTCTTGTGATAATATCTTATCATTGGATTTATTTTCTTGTACTTAAAAGTGAGATATCATCCAGCATTTTAAAGATAATACCTTATCTGATGAATTTTTAATTTAGGTAAGGTCAATGAATTTTTTTTAATTGGGTAAGATAATACTTTATTGGATGAAATTAAAATATGGTATATATACTTACAGGGCTAATTAATATATTTGGGGTTAAATAATAAATTTAGTCTTTGAAGTTTGAGCATTGTATTTATTTAGTATCTAAACTTTACAAAATTTCACAAAATTTTCTAAACTGTAAATTATGCTTCTATTTAATCTCTATCGTTAATACTATTGTTGATCTAAATGCCCACTAAAATAATTTTAAATTCAGTTTATGACATGATGCAACAAACCGTGTTAACAAACTAATGAGTCTACACTGTTATCAATAATAATAATAATAATAATAATAACAATAATAACAATAAAATAAAAACTAATGAGTTTACACACCAGCCTTCCAGTAATGATGTTCATGAAAAGCAATAAATATATAGAGTCCTAATCCAAAGCTCAAGAAAGTAATAGATTTTTTTAATAAACATATTTATGGAATAAATAGACAAAAATAATAATAATAAAATTCAAGACTAAATTGCTAATTAACCTATATTTAGCCTTAAAATAATTCATACTTCATCAGTATATTTCATAAATAATAATAATAATAATAATAATAGTGAATCTAGAATGACATTTGAAAAAAATAATTTTAATTTGAAACAATGTTTTAATTATCCCCTCTTTAAAAATCTTAGCACTTTTTAAAATCATTTTGATTATAATAACACTACAAGAACTTTGAAAGATATTCTTATTAATCTAAAAAAAAATTCTGATTTATCACTTCAAAAGCCCTACTAAAATCAATTTAAATCATATTTAATCTACAAATACGAATAATATACATAACACATTTTCTTTTAAACGAATAATTCATGAAAATATATCTAATTAAATCATATATTCTTCTACATACAAATATGCATTCTTTATGATATTGAATATTGCAATAATGATTGTTTACTTGAAAGTGAAACTAACCTGAGTGCAATTCAACTAGTGAAGATATATATATCTCTTCGACCAAGAGATTAGATATATGTTCAAATCCCTACTAGTACTACCATGTTGTTGAACCAAAAAAAAAAAAGAAAAAAAGAAGAAGAGTTTTGCTTACTTGGAGATTGAATCTAGGGAGCACCCAAGACTGCAATTTGAGTGCCTTGAAAGTGTTTCTCTCAGAGACAAAAGTGTGGGCATAGAAGCAAGTGGCAATGACAGAGAAGCAAGTGAAAGGCCAAAGCAGCCTCAGCCTCCATTTTGAGGCAAATGGCTTAGAAGCCACAGCTGCAAAGCCAAGCCTCATGTGGTAAATGGATTGTGGGGTTGTCAAATGGCTCAAATGAACCACATGGGGCACTTCCTCTGCCCTTAACAATGAATTCTCATACAAACTTTCTGAATTCTTGTCCACTGTCCCATAAATGTAATCATACATTGGCATGAACAGACTCAAGTTTGTTCTGAATTGGGTGTGGTGGAGTGAATGGTACCTGCATTTTTTGCATAAACCCATGTCGACTCCGTGTTCGTTAGGTTAAAAAATTTAAGACTCCGTCTATCTTTAGTTGAGTCGATGAAGTTTTTAAAATCATATATATTTTTTTTGCTTGTTTCTTTCTAATCAACCCTAATAAATGATGTTGAAATGAAGGAGAGAGAGAGAGACTTACGAGGGGGTGTAGATGAGATACTTGAGAGGAGGGAAAATGGAGAAAAGCATCTTTGGAACAAGCTCAAAGTTGCAGTGACCCATATTGTTCATGAAATCAATGAACATCACATAAACAGAAAATGAGCCTATAGAAGCTGTTTCTGTCAGCAATGTTACCATTAATGGAATTGTAAACAGCAAGAAATACACTATGTGTTCTGCAAATGGATGTATCACAGCTGCAAAACAAAAAAAAAAATTACCTCTCATCACCAATCTTACATATAATTAATCCACTAATTTTCAAATTACTTAGTCCCTCCATCAACAATTTAATTTTTGAAAATTGTACTTATTTTCTCACACTTTTTTTTATCATCATTTTCATCTTTCTTAAAAAATCTTTGAATTCTTAGCCAAATTCTAAAAACAAAAACAAAATTTAAAAAACTATTTTTTTCTTTAGTTTTCAAAACTTGGCTTGAATTTTGAAAACATTTGTAAAAAAGTAGATACTTCACCAAAGAAATCTATAAGTGCAAGTAATGTTTTTAAACTTAATTTTCAAAAATAAAAATTAAAAACCAAATGCTTATCAAACAGAACCTTAAGAAACTCATATATATATATATATATATATATATATATATATATATATATATATATATATATATATATATATATATATATATATATATATATATTTTGTTGGATTCTCGATCCATATATATCGATTTTGTAATGAGCTGGATTTTGGTTTAAACGTTAAAGTAGATTCTTAAGTAGAGAGGTCACATTAAAATTCAAGTCCATTTGATGACAACAATAAATAACTTCAATGTAGGTGAGTGCAATTAATTAATTTGTTTTTTTTTTGAAGATATATCCTAAGAAATTAACCGTCACTCTTCCACACTTAATTAATCTTGTCATTATCTTCTATGTCGATTTTTTTTTTCTCTCAACTTGATGACATCTGTTAAGCTTGAGTGTATTTAATTACTATATTAAATAATTTCAACTAGAAAACATTTATTTATATATATCATTTTCATCCTTGTTACTATATTAATATATTTGACTTGTCAAGTACGTAATAAATATTAAAAATAAAATAAAAATGGCATAATCATTTAAAATATTTTATTTCTCAAACTATTGCTAAGCATTACTTTATTTTCTTTTTTTTTTATAATAATTTTAAAGAATAAAAAAATCACCCAATACTTTAATTTTTTTTTTAAGAAGAAATCAAGAAACACAAAATAATTATCAAATGCATATATACTTTTCTTAATAAAATAAAGGTTAAATTACAAGTTTAAGTCCATGAATTTTTACATGTGTGTCTATTTCTTCTTTTGACTTTTAAAAAGTGTCTAATAGGAGCTTAAACTTTCACTTTTGTGTCTAATAAACCCCTATATTTTTAATGTTGTGTCTAATAGGTCTTTGACCCTATTCGATATTTTTTTAAATATGAATCTACTAGACACAAAATTGAAGTTCAAAGTTCAACTAATTCATTTTTTAAAACTTTAAATATATTAGAGACTTATTAGATACTTTTAAAAGTTCATAGATCAAATAAACATGCACAAACCTAAAAATTGAGGGACTAACTTGTAATTTAACCTAAAATAAAATCTAGAAACAAAAAACGAAAAATGGAAAACATAAAAAGGGTATATGAAAGTTATCAAATGTGCCCGTTGTTGGGACTAAAACTATACTTGAACAAAAAATAAATTAAATCTACTCTTCATGACTTTGATTTTCTTTCATTTGTCAGCATCTAGCTCAACTGATTAAGACATATTAACAATCTCATTTAAAGATCGTGAATTTGAATTTCGACTCATGTTTGAATTTTAACATCGTCAAAAATAGATAGATCAAAACGTGGGAGTTAAAAGAGAGACAAATTTACAGGTAATGGGCTCAGTGACAATGGAAGAATGATGGTGAGAATGGTAGCGAGAATAGAGAAAATGGTGATGAAGAGCTCTGTGAAACCAGTAGTACAAAAACTCGACCGGACCGACGTGCAGCACCGCCGTCATAACCACCCCGTCGGTCCTCCAAAGCGGCAGATTTTCACCCTTCGCCATCACCATCCTCCCTAAATAGAACAGCAACCCATTGAACAAAATCTGGTCATCCCTGTCACAAAAGATGACTAATACTATTAAAAATATGTATAAAATATTAAATATATACGATAATTTATCGGCTTAAACTTTTAATAGTATCAGAACATATATATGGTTTTAAGGAGGATTTTTATTTTTAAATTACAAAATTTTGAACTTGTGATTAATAAATAATTGTACGGTTTTTAATACGTCTTTCAATTTTTAATATTGTGTTTATAAAGTCATTTAACTTAAGAAAAAAAAACCTAACTAATTCTTAAGGCTCCGTTTGATAACCATTTTGTTTTTAGTTTTGGTTTTTGAAAATTGTGTTTGTTTTTCTCTATTTCTCTACAATGGTTTTTATCTTTCTTAAGGAAAATTTTGAATTCTTAACCAAATTCAAAAAATTAAAAACAAGTTTTTAAAAGCTACTTTTTCTAGTTTTAAAAACTTGGCTTGGATTTTGAAAAAATATGTAGAAAGTAGATAAAAAAAAACAAATAAACCCGTAGGGATTGAGAAGTAGGTATTTATAAACTTAATTTTCAAAAATAAAAAACAAAAACGGAGCCTAAGCTTTCAAATTTGTGTTTAATAGGTTCTTATGTTAAGTCTCGTCACTAGAATACTTATGTAGGAGACTATTCTATTTAAAGATTATGTGACATACGTCTGGACATTATATTCGATTGCGTGAACATTAAACTGATGGAACTAATGAGTTTGAGGGAATTTTATGAAATACAAAAGTCGTTTTGAGATTTATTAGAAACTTTTAAAGTGCAAAAACTTATTAATTAGTGTTAAGGATCTGATTTTTCATTTAACTTTTTTTTAAAAAATACTTACATTGGAAGAGAAAATAGAGAAAAAATAGAGAGGGAAAAAAAAAAAAAAAAAAAACTGACCATGAACTTTCTCTGTCAACCTGTTCGAACTCAATGGGTTTATCGACGATTCTTTTGCTTCCTTTAGCGGTTTGGTAACGAGAGAGAGAGATCCAAATCTGATTGTGAAGCATTCTCACTAATAGAAATGGAAATATCAAAAAATAACTCAAATCTCTCTTCTCTTCTTCCCCTTTGAAGTACAAGTAAGAGCTATGAATCGCCCACGGAGCCAATATCACAAACTACAATATACAAATCACCCAAAAAAAAAAAAAAAATCATCACAAAATCATATTGTTTATATATCAATCAAAGAAATTAGCTCAAGAAGGTCAAAAGTTAAAAAATAGCTGACTGATGAAGATATTATATCCTCAACCAAAAGGAAAGATATTTGGATCCCATCCCACAATTATTAGAAAAAAAAAAAAGAAAATGAATATTGTAGTTCGACTTGAACGCCCAATATATATCTTAGTCAAATAAATAATACCTTAACTAGTTGCGAGCTATGTTTAAATTGATAAATTAAACTTAAAAAATATATATATATATATACACACACATATATACCTTAAAACTTCCAAGTGGCTTCCACGGCCAATCTGTGAGAATTCCTGGTTTGGAAGCCATTGTTTTGGAGCTTGAGCTTTTCGATGGCAATGGCTGCCAAATGGTTATATATAGAAAAACTTGGGCTGGTGAAAGTGAAGTTACCAAATTGGCCAGCAGAAGCTGAAGGAATGACAATGCATGCCATTCGAGGTTGTTCATTATGGGTAGTTTTCTTGAATTAATGATATATGTCATTGGTGGTTGGGATAATCTCTTTCCTTTTTTTCTTTTAAGTTAAAAAATAAGTGAGAGTGAAGATTCGAACCTCTAACTTTTTGGTCTAGTGTGCATATATATATATAAATTAAAACAAATAGGAGTACGTGGATTTGAAGTTCCAATCTTAAGAGAAAGAGTACATGTCAATTACCGTTGAGTTATGCTCATTTTGGCGTCTAGGATATATGATTTAATCAGTTGAGTTAGACTCTATTGAGGATTCCACATCTGAAAGATAAAGAGTGACCTCACAATTTATAAGATATATGGGTTACTCCTCCTATTGCCAATTGGTTTTGAGATGGAACCCCATGTAATCTAATATGGTATCAGAGCCCATAAAACCCAAACAAGTATTCGATCCAATAAAAAAAAAACCAAAAATGGGTATTTTATTGTTACCTGTTTGGGTATTCTTCCAATAAAAAAATGAAAAAAAAAAACCCAAAAACGGGTATTCGGTTAAAAAAAATAATTAAAATTGGGATCCGAAGAATGGTGAACCCAAGAGGCACCATCTTAACCCAAACAGGTATTCGGTCCAATAAAACCCAAACGAGTATTCAGTGGAACTATCTTGAGGGGGCATATTGAGGAGTCTCCTCACAATTTATAAGATATATGAGTTACTCCTCCTATTGCCAATTGGTTTTGAGATGGAACCTCATGTAATCTTGATATGGTATCAGAGCTCATAAAATAAATAAAAATAAAAAAAACCCCAAAACGGGTATTTAGTTAAAAAAAATTAAAATTTGGGATCCGAAGAATGGTGAACCCAAAGAGGCACCATCTTAACCCAAACGGGTATTCAGTCCAATAAAAACCCAAACGGGTATTCAGTTCAATAAAAAACCCAAAAACGGGTATTCAGTTAAAAAAAATTAAAATTGGGATCCAAATAATTGTGAACCCAAAGATGCATCATCTTAACCTAAACGGGTATTCAGTCGAAAAAAAAAATTTAAATTGGGATCCGATTCAAGAATGGTGAACTCAAAAGAGGCACCATCTTGAAGGGGCATATTGAGGATCCCACATCTGAAAGATGAAGAGTGACCTTACAATTTATAAGATATATGGGTTACTCCTCTCATCGATAGATCTCCACATTGATATGATATTGTGCACTTTAGGCATAAGGTTTCATGACTTTGTTTTTGGTTTCACCCAAAAGACCTCATACCAATGCCCAACATTTCTATATATAGACGTCTTGGTATAATCATTCATTTCAGAGGACAAAGGTTTTGACTATGTACGAGAGAGACAAAAAAATATAGTTGTAAGAAAGCGACATTTTTTACATTTAACTCGTTTGAAAAGTCTTTTTTTTCTTGAAAGTATTTGTCCTATCTCTCAGAGTTTGTTCATTTATTCGGAGGTCAAGTTTTTCAATTTGTATGAAAGAGACGAAAATATATATAGTTGTAAGAAAGTAGAAATTTTTTACATTTAACTCGATTTAAAAGTTTTTTTCTTGAAAGTATTTTTTTTATTACAATAAATATGGGGCATGAAGATTTGAACCTCCAATCTTAAAAAAGAAAAGAAATACATACCAATTATAAAAATCATTGAACTAAATAGTATGTATAGCATATACAAAGAACTGAAAAAAGAAAAAAAAATTGGTCGCTAATATGATTATCATTTTAGAAAATCATTTATTTTTTAGGTAATTCAAACCCTCACACAGTCATAATTTTTTTAAACGATAAAATGACGCATCTAGAAAATAGTATTTCTAAATATTTATTAAATAATTGTCAATAGAGAGCACACCTGAGTGATTAAGGCATGAATATATTTTTTAAGGTTGAAGGCATGATCCATTAAAGTATTGATAAAATATTAAATTTACCATTAAATTTAGTGGTGATTTAACATAGTCGAGCAGAAGATCTTGTGTTTAAACTCCTGTAATGTATTAAATAGAGACTCCTACTCCACATTTGTTTAACTAAAAAAAATAGTTATTAAATAATTTCGTTCATATTTTAAATCATCTCTCACATGAAAAAAAAAACTATTTTAAAAATAAATAACATGTATGACTAATTTGGGATAAGAATAGCAACTTTATCTTCTAGTGAATGGGAATAGAATTTACTTTGTTCATCAATAGCCAAAAAGACTTTGAATTGTAAGTTTTTAGTGCAAATTAAATTATAATAGTCATATAATTAATATAAGCATCATAATATTGTTGGTTCTTACATATTTATATTGATTTTTTATGAGTGTTTGTTGAGAACACAACCTCAAAGATTTTCATAGTAGTAACTTTACAATCACATGAGTAGCCTTATCTTCTAAGTTAAATTTCATAGGTTGGGTCCCTAATTTTTTTAAGTTGTATCTTATAGCATAGGTCCTTTCAAGAGGTCTCTAAACTTTCGATGTTATGTTTAAAAGGTCTATAACAACTTTAAAAAATGTCTATAAGTCTATGAATTTTTTCATTTTAGGTCTATAGATTCTTAATGTAATTAAACATTTTTTTAACACGTTTTAAAGTAGCGATTTAGCATACACAAACTTTTCAGAGACGAACATATAATTTTTTTTTCTTTAAAGAGTGTTTTAGTATACATCACTGTGGGAGTGCCAAAGAATTATTAAAAGGCATTTCCATAACCTCATTCATTTTCAAGTTGGCATTAATATCTTTATAGGCTAAATTATAAAAAATATATACTCTTGAACTTTGCCTTTTGTTTTAAAAATATTCATATTCTTTCAAAAGTTGCAATATTACTCTTAAATTTTTATAAACGTTTTAAAACTACCATTGGAGTAGAAAATTTATTAGAATGTTGGACGAAAAGTCGATGTGTAAATGCTATTCTTTCAAACTTAATTCAGACAAGCATTCGTGTCACCACTATGTCGTTTCACTTCACTGTCATGTCGATTTTTCATCTAATATTCTAAAGGATTCCTATTTCAAAAGTAGTTTATGGAAAGTCAAGGGTAATATTGTAACTTTTGAAAGAATATGAGTATTTTAAAAACAAATAGCAAAGTTTAAGGATTTTTTTAATTTTTTTTTATAATTTAGCCTTTCTTTATATGAATAATTATAAGTTTATGTTACCATAATTTAAGTGCTCTTATGAGGTAGTTATTGTACACGAATTTGTTCTCTCTTGAACCCTAGATATTAGGTACTAAAAAAAACCTACATACATATTAGGATCTCCACTCAATCTAGGTTGGGTTTTATTATTACTACTATTAAATAATAGACTTTAGACCCATTATTATTCTTATCGAAGATATTTCCACTTTGCTTTATGTTTTGATTTATATATTCAAATAATCACAATTGAGATTTTTTTTTTTTTTTGAAGAAATCACAATTGAGATTATTCTACAGCAATTATGTTTTTTATATGGTGGTGTTTAGGGGTGATATTAATAATCGAAAACTAACTAAACTGAACCAAATCAAATCAAACTAGTGGTTTGGTTTGATTTTTTAGCAAAGTACTGGACATTTCGATTTCTATTTGAAAAAAGCTGAAAATTATTGGTTCAGTTCGATTTTTGTCCAAACAAACATTCAAAAAATCGAATCGAATTGAGGTATATATCTACCTAGAAAAACCCTAAAATCCTTAATTTCATTCGCGCCGCTTCCTAGTTCCTCCTTCGTAAATCTCCTCTCTCACTCTCAGACAGACAGAGTTCTTCGACTCCTCAGCCATTCGGCGTTCTCCAGCCACTCTTCGACGAGCTCCATCCAATCTCTAGCCACTCTTTGAGTCTCCATCCATTCAACGTTCTTCTGCCGCCATAGATTTTTGAATCTCCAACCACCTCGCCAAGCCGATGCCGTCGCTCACACTTCCCAGTTCTTAGGCTAATGTTCTTCAAAATTCGAATCTCGATCTCCACAACCTTGCCGATGTCATCGCTCCCATTTTAGTTCCAGCCACCTTGCCGACGCCGTCACTCAAACTTCCCCAGCATTCTTCAATCTCCAATCACCTTGCCGACGTCGTCGCTCAGTCATCTCCATTCAGGTAAAAGACTGTTTTAGGTATGGAGTCTAATTTGTACTATTGTTTGCTTTAAATTGAATTCAATTTCCTTAGTTTCTTCAAATTATGGAGAATTCGAAATGGTTTGTTTTGTTATGTGAGTGAATAAAAATGTTTCCATTTCTAATTTCTAGTCGATCAGTCATAAAAATGTTTGGTTTGGTTTATTTTGTTTTGTGAGTGAATATAATTGTTTCCATTTCCAGCCGCTCAGTCATAAAAATGATTCAATAATAAAAAAATGTATTTCATATTTCAATGTTAATGCCAAACCGAGAATTGAACCGTAGTGAAACCAAATCGAAAAAAAATCGAACTGACGATTTTGTCCTTTATTAAAAATTGGTTCGGTTCCCTCTATTAATCAAATTCTCAGTTTGGCCTAAAATCCAGGAAAACTAAACCAATACCACCCCTCATAGTATTAATTATGTCTTCCACCTAATTGTTCGAGACTCAAAAATCAAAGATTAATTTTATTTGTTTTTTATGAAAACAACTTGACTATTTAATACATCCATCATTGGAGGTATAGATTGTCCAATTAAGAATTATTTTCCAAAAACAGAAAATGAATAATAATAACTCTGCTTCATCTCCCGCTTTGATTAAATTATAATTAAATTCAGATTCCATAATTTTTATTGGCCTGTTATAAGTTTACTTTTAGGATTTCTACCAAAGTGACAATAATTGACATGTATCAGGTTAGAGTTTGGAATCTTCATTCCAAATGTTATTTAACTAAAAAGAAGTATACTTTTAAGATTTCTTGGATATGTTACACCTCGATATATCCATGTCCATTTTGAATTTTTTATATTATTTATCTAGCTTTGCATCATTATGTCTTCAAGTATGAGTTGGATATATGTAGTATATTTTAAATATCCCAAAGGTCTTAAAAATTGCTTTAAAATAATGTGCATTTGAGTTAAAAAGTGTTTTGAAATAATGTGAATTTATATTACTTATCTAGCAATCCAATATGCTTATTAATTGAAAAATATGTGTATATTAGGTCTTATATAATTCATAATGTAGATTAGACTTCAATATTTATGTGGGGAGTACTACAATTGTGAAATAATATTATATCACTAATGTTTAATTTAAAGTAAAATGATAGTTAGCAACCTGAACATAACTTAACATATCATCAACATGAAAGCAATGAGTTTTTTTATTTAACACGTGGGTGAGAATTCAAACTTCTAACTTTTTGATCGAGTTAGATATATATCTTAACTAGTTGAATTATGCTCAGATTGATAATTTTTTTTTGAATTCTTTTAACATTTTGACAAGTAATATTTGTTATATTCATTAAGTTTAAATTACTAGTCAACTTGGTCAAATTTATCATGTCATTATATTCTTTAGGTACTCGTTAAATTGAACATATTAAGGTAGTTATGTTTACATTTATTTGCTATGTTTATATGAAGTTGTTATAGCTTTGGCATACAAACAAATGTAATTCTAATTATAATAACAAGTGAAAAAAAAGAGAGAAATTGCATAAAGGAAGTGCTTCAAATGTGTGTTCTATGCATTGAAGCGAGAAACATTACATGTAAAAAATAACCGACCACTAACTCACTAACTAAATCACTAATAACATTAAAAATCTCTCTAATCAACTTCACTAAGCTCAACGATAATTGAAATGTACCCTCGACTAAGAGATCAAAAGTTCAAATCCTCCCATTCCAAAATGTTGTTGAACTCTAAAAAAAAAACCTCACTAAGCCACTAAGTCACATTTTTGTTAATTACAAGCCGTTGTCCTAAATAAGTGGCACTAACATTAATTTTTAATAAGGAAAAAATAACTAATTCAAATTACTTATACAATAAGTTTGCACTAATATGTAGCAAAAGAATCCAACCATTTTCTTGTATTTATTTGTACTCTTTAAATTTGCTACAAATTGCAAACTATAAATTTCTCAATCACACGTTCTATATATTGCTTTCATTTTCCTCTTAAAATCTCATTTTACAACCTAAATTAACTTGGGTAGCTACGATCAATAAATTCTAACATAAGGTGGCTGATGAAGTGAAGTTACAAATTATGTTCTATTGCTTTCATTTCCCCCTTAAAAATTTCACTCAGGGTTGCAAACAGGACAGAGATGTAGATGACTTCCTCTCCCCTGTCTCCATCGAAGTCACTTTCAAAAACCATACTTCGTACAGCTAACATGTGTCCAGTGGGAAGAGAATTGAAAATTGGTCTCAAATCCCTTTCCAATCAAAGGTGAAAGTGGGAAAAAGATGACAAAACCCGCTAAAAAAGTGGATACCTACATACTTTACCTTTTTCTGAAAAGTTATTAATTTAGGGTTCTTGTGAATCGAATCTAATTGCTTGAAATTCCATCCAGTAAAATGGAAGAACTATAAACATCCAAAATAATAAATAGAAATATCGCAAATAGACCCATTGCGACACCAATCAAAAGCACTTTTGCTTTCTCTTCCTTGATTGAAGTTGGTACTACTTTCTCTTACTGCTCAAGATGGTTGATTGCTGCTGTCGGCTACCTATATGCCTACCTGCTTCTTGCTCGACCATCTCTCTACGCTTTTTCAAATTCCTATTTTCATCCTTCATCCCATTAGAATCCAACAGAAAATGTTCGAAGAATCAGCTGCCTCTCCTCTTCTAGATTGCGCCCTATTTAATTCTCTTTCCCCATAAATTTTTCCATTACATTTTGCGAGCGGGGATTCTCTAGACGAATTATTCCTCGTTTATATATATATTTTTAATTTTAGTTAAATGAATGCTTTTGAGAAATTTTCAATTAGATAGTTATTTTTCCCATAAAATTATCATTTAAACGGTTCATTTCCTACAAAGAAACTTCATAATAGAAATAAAATAATATTTCATATCAAATTATTTCAAATGTTCAAGTTTCAACGTATCAAATTATCCAAGTCATTAAACAATAAAATTTTAAATTTAAATAATATATATATATATATATATAAGACAAATGAGACGGGGATAGGGATAAAGACGAAGAATCTGTGTTTAGCTCATGGAAAATTTATCCATCCACTCACTCTCTCATTTTCCACCTAAACAGGGATTCATGCTCCATTAGAGGTGCTGCAGAAAAAAATAACACCCTAATCTCATTTACAATAAAGTGTCATTTACTACCGACAAATCAATTCTCACATATATAGGATTGCCGACGAAGTGAAGTTACAAAATCGATCAACCAACAACCAAATAAAATCAATAATGTCCCTGTGTGACGTAAAAATCAAATAGGTTATGTATGGTGACTTGTTGATGAACTGAAGTTACAAAATTTTCCATTTATGTAGTCACATTCCATGCCACGTCTCAAACACCCATTAGATATTAGATAAATATAACCCAAAGAGACGTCGTCTTGGGGGAACATGTTGAGGATCCTAGATCGAAAAGATGAAGAGACCTTATAATCTTTATAAGATACACAAGTTATTCTTCTTTTTGCTAATTGGTTTTAAGATGGAACCTCATGTTATCTAATATAGTATCAGAGTCCATGACCTCCAAACGAGTATTTGGTCCTAGATGGAACCATATTGAGGATCTCACATCAGAAAGATTGAGAGACCTCACAATTCTTAAAGATACTTGAGTTTCTAATCTCATTGTCAATTGGTTTTAAAATAGAACCTCATGTTTATTTAATATTAGATTGGTTTTCTTGAATTAATTAATTGTTATGTCATAGGTGGTTGGGTGATTTTTCAGAAAAAATAAAATAAAAGAAAGTCCTTAGAAATTTTTTTAAATGTGTGCAATGTTGTTCTCTTAGTAACTACTAGATGTAATAACTTTAAAATACATTTTTAATTTTTTTTATAGATTTAATAGTGTAAAATTGTTGATCACAGTATTCCAACTCTATCCAACAATCATTTCAATAAGTATCCTCAAATATTTTTATAAATTACAAATGATAATATTTGAAAGCAAAAATTTACAATATTAAGTACTTAATTATAGAAATTACAAATGGCCCGATTATGCCAAAAAAAAAAATTATCAACAGAGAATTAAAAAGGATAATTACAAAAAAGTATTCTAAAAAAAATCATTTTCAATAGAAACTTATCATGTTAGCTCCATCTTCTTAATATAGGTTAAATTAAATATAATTGAGTTCGTGAACTTTGATGATGGAGCTGATTATTATTTAATCATTTTGTAAACAAAAACTTCACTTAAATGTTGATGTGACATGCAATAAAATAAATAAATGATTATTTGACATAACATGATTTGATCATCTTATTCATTCACTCTATTTTAATTGGCTAGTTAGAAGTTCAAAAAATAATATTAACTATATTATTTATTAGAATCAAAATCAAAAGTTCATAGATGTGATTAAATTTTTTTAAAAGCCCATGAACTAGATCCATATTAGTTTAAATTACAAGTTCGATTCAATGAACTTTCGAAATTGTGACTAATATATCTCTAAAATTTGAAAATTGTCTAATAGTTCCTCAACTTTAAAATATGTTTAGTAGGTCATTGAACTATTAATTTTTTGTTTAATAAATCATTGAGTGATATAAATTATGAATATATTGTATATAATATTGAAAGTTTAAGATCTTATTAGACATAAAATTAAGAGCTAAGTTTACAAATCTGTTAGACATTTTTTAAAATTCAATGACCTATATATTACACACCGACTAAAATTATAATTTAACCTAGGTTTAACTATCAAACTTTATGAACTAAAATTTTAATTTAATATTAAAATATATTTAAAACCTGGAACGAGAATCATCACTACCAAAAAGTTTAGAGCCAGGTGGAAGAATAATTAAAGATGAACAGCTTTATACTGGTTAGAACTTAGGATAGATATTATTAGAAAAATAGACATTTAAGACGACACCCTCATTTCATCAGAAAAGAACTGGTCGTTGTCGACGAGGATGTCTTTGTTGAGAGAGAACTGTTGACATATCATTGGTACATATAATGATCTAAACAAAATGATAACCATCTCTAGTTTTAGGTCTACATTTAATTTTAATTTAGAAACTTGATCAAAATAGTCTGTTTTGATTTTTAAACTTTCAAAGTATATATTTTAATTATTGAAAAATAATAACTATTTTAGTTTCATTTTAGTTCTGGAATTAAAAATAATAATTTTGGCAATAACTATTCAATCTACCACACCCAAGTTCTCACCCACCCTCGATATTTGCTTTAGCTAATCTATATGGTCCACTATATGTTCATATCAACATGTTAATATATTATACATATTTGAAATCACATCATCTATCTGTGAAACATTTAGTGGCAAAATAATGACGATGACTAAAATGATTGTTTTTTAAAGTTTAAAACTAAGGTTCAATTTGATAACCATTTAGTTTTTTTTCTTGTTTTGTTATCTACATTTTACCTATGTTTTAAAAAATGAAGCCAAGCTTTTAAAACAAAAAAATGTAGTTTTCAAAAACATATTTTTGCTTTGGGAATTTGGCTAAGAGTTCAAATGTTCTATTAAGAAAGATGAAACTCATTGTAAAGAAATAATGAGAAAACAAACACAATTTTGAAAAATCGAAAACAAAAAACTAAATGGTTATCAAACGGGGCCTAAACTAAACATTTTGAAAGTCCGAAAACTAGAATGAAAAACAAGTCTGTGAAAATTTAGAAACTAAAATAGACATTTTGAACCTTTAAGAACCAAATAAAAAAAATCATGAAGATTGAAAGACCAAAATGAGATTAAACCAACTTTTTTTTTTTGGACAGAAGATTTAAACCATTCATACCCTATGAAAATACAAATATAATAAGCTAAGAAAATTAAAATATTTTAATTTCGATAGATAATGAATAAAACAGGACTTCTTGGAGGATCTAGAGAATATATCAAAATTAAACCCACATGATAGAAAATATGCAACAGTTTGTGTAAACTATATCATTATTATATTGCAATTATTGCAATTATTTATTGGTCTCACAAAGGCGGTTGATCCAATGCCAAAGCATTAATAAGATAGGGTGTAGCCAATACAGAAACAAGAAGGAAAGGGAAGGCCAAAAGCTGCCTTGATATTAATGCAAAGAAGAGAGGGTGGTTCCAATGTGGAACAGCCTTCCATCTTGCACTTTACAAAATTGATCTTTTTGGGCTGCAAACATTGAAGGGGATTGATTTTATGATGGTGATGGATTTGAAGATGTGGGATCATTATGGTTTTAAATATTCTACCTATACTTTGTAAAGTTAATGCTTTTCTTTAATAACAATCTTTTATTAGGAAGATTTTATTTTATTCTTAATGTGGTTTTTTTAAGACATGGAAATGAGATCTCACAGTCTAAGAAAAAATAACCCTAAGAAAGTTGGTTCTCTCTCTTAAATTACATCTTGCTCCTATTCGATTACAAACTGTAGCGGGCAATTCCATCTTTTGAAAATTGTAAATTTAGGTAGCGCTAGGTTGAATTTTAAAAATTGGATAGTGTATATTTGATCTTTTAATCGATAGAAGTGAGATTTTTTTTCTTTTTTCTTTTTGAGTTTAACAACATTTGGAGTGGGAAGATTCAAACATCTGATCTACTGGTTGAAGGTACCATGCCAAGTATCATTGAGCTAAGCTCACTTTAGCCGATAGGAGTGAGATTAAATATTTTGGTGTTCAAAAAAGATAAAAACTTATAGAAAATAATAATATTTTTATATAACATGTCACTATTAATTTAATTAAATTTAAGATTTTTTTTTAAAAGTAAAAAGCTTAGATTGCAAAAGGTTGGAAACATGTCACTATTAATTTAATTAAATTTAAGATTTTTTTTAAAAATAGCATCGTCAATTGATATAACACATAAAATGTGTTATATTTGTGCCCTATTTTCGACTAGTTTTGTAGTTTAATTATATAATTTCACGCTTGTATTTGTTGATTTTGTAGAAATCGAGCATCTGAAGCAAGATGGAGCTTTTAGAAGAATATTGGTGAAAAAGGAACTAATTTGGCATCAATTTGAGTAACCAAGTGAAGAGAATCAGTGATTCAAGTCAAGAAATCCGAGAGCACAGCATCTCGATGCCTTTGAGAGTATCAAGACACCCAAACTGCAGCAAATCAAGTCATTGGACCCGCAAGGATAGCATGTCGACGCCCCTGAGAGCGTTGAGACACTACGAACTTCTTTCTTTCATCAATTGAAAACGTGTGAGCACCTCTTTTTGAGCATTCCTTGAGCATCGAGACACTACGAACTTCTTTCTTTTGTCAATTGAAAAGAGTCTAGATTTTGTTGGAGCATGAGTGGCTAGAGTATTCTAGGGATTTATGTAGCCATTAAACCATATGTGTTAATTATTTTGAACTCCTTGATTTATTTACATTAGTTTCATTCATGTCTTTATATTCTTAATACTTTTAATCTCTTGATTACGGATTAATTGTCGTATTAGTTTAAATTCACAACTGAAAGGGGGTGGTTTAGACTAGAACCTAATTTCATGACTAAGGGAAGTTATGACATTATAATGATTAGGACCCCTTAAGAGATTGTTTAAAGAAGGAACTTAATGCTATGCATGTAATTAAAAGTCATCATAGAGATGTCGGTTTTATAATATTGCATGAGAATTGTTTGTCCTTGAAAGAGTCATTCATAATATAAGACTTCTAGACTTATGAAATATGTGCATGATCAATCTTGGATGTCTAAGTAGTTAGTCGTTGGTCTAATAGGTGAAATCAACTCCCTAGAATATTCTCTCTCTTGATTGTCTCGATTTGTATTTTTAGTCATTGTTTTATTTTAATTTGATCTCCTCATTTGAATTATTGATCTCTAAATAAAATTGGTTGATCTTATTCATCAAGTTCACTATATTAAAACTTGACCTGTACACTTGTAGTATTGCATTAACATCACGCAACATCAATCAGTCTCATCGCCATAAATCATTTAACACAATTGCATTTTACCAATCTAACCGTGTACACTTTTGGTGAATAGTAGCATGGTATTAAATATCTGTTGACATTTCCACATGTCCATGAGTTCAACATTGACATGAGGAGTGTGAATCGACATTTCTCATTATAGCATAGAATATTTTTTTGAATTTTGTGTTTTAAAGATTTTTTCAGAAATATCTATCGACATCAACATTTTATTGATATTTTCATTGACATTTTCATAAAATTAAGACCTCGACATTTCTGTCGACATCGATGTTTAAAACCTTGAATAGTAGATCTTTTTCGTGCCAAAATTGAATTGACTGAATACGAGTATCTTTATTTCTCATAATAATAATTAATAAATTTAACTTCTGCCACACTCAAAATGGGACAATTCTATAATTTCTCCGCAATGTGGTGAGGGAAAAGTTTTAGTATAGGGTCGAAGTACATATTGAATGAGCAGGATAGGTAGAAGAAAGTGATGGGCTCCATTGGTATGATATTGTCTACTTTATTAGGCATAAGTCCTCGTAGTTTTACTTTTGGTTTTACCCAAAAAGCCTCATATCAATGGAGATATTTACTCTTACTTCCCCTTATCTAGCCAATGTGAGACTTTGGTTACACTCCCAATAATCCTCCCCTCGAATAAAGTACCACCGAGCCTCCCCTCAAATAGTCATCTATCTGTTTAACTCTTATTCAGGCCAACTTGTTTTCTCTAGAGCACACCGCTAGTTTGATAGAGCTCAATCACAAATCTCCACCATGACTGTCTTCGAGGCTCACAACTTCTTTGTTCGGCACCTAAGGATTCTACCTGTCATGACCCGAATTCCTACGACTCTCTAGATGTGGAAGCACGACCTAGTTACCTCGCTCATGCTCAAAATTTCGGCAGCATGACGGCGTAACTAGGAGAAACCAAAATTTTACAACGACCTGGAAAGAGGCATAACACTTCTATGTTTCAGATAACAGACTCAGCATCCGCCAAACTACGATAAATGATGCTGAGCTCAACCAACAGACAAAGGAACCTAAGAACTTCTAATTAAATACACGGAAGCGAAAGAAATTTAAACTTTACAGACCAACAAACAACAGCGACAGAGAAACAAAACTAAAAGTTTAAACAGGGAAAAGAAATTTTGGTGGAGTCTCCATAGTCTCGTCAAGTCGTCGCCTGCGTCATCCACTCCGAGAATGTGCACAATCTGCAAAACAAGCAAAGTAGCAAACATGAGTATAAACATACTCAGTAAGTAGCTCACTTAAGGGTCCAAAGTTCAAATACATACAAATGAGGGCATCGTCCTATCTCACATAACCCAGCTCAATCTAATACTTCCACTTTAATCAGTTAAGCGCTTACTCGCCTTAACTCAGGCTCACTTCCCTTTAGTGTTACACATGTTATACCTGCGATTCATGCATTCTATGGGAGTCTAGTACGAAGAAAGAGGACAACTCTCATGCTCATCCTTCTGGGGACATCGCCCCTACGCTAGCATCATTAACACTCTAGGGGAAAATCGTCCCCTAACTCATTACTCTGGGGATAACGCCCCTATGCTAGCATCATCAACACTCTAGGGGAAAATTGCCCCCTAACTCATTACTCTGGGGATAACGCCCCTATGCTAGCATCATCAACACTCTAGGGGAATCGCCTCCTAACTCATTACTCTGGGGATAACGCCCCTATGCTAGCATCATCAACACAAAAGTTGTCCTGGCACGCACATCTGCTTCTTAATTTCAACTCATCGTCCATACAACCACCGCTCACACACTCTACCTGAGTCCATCCCGATATGGCATTGTCTCGAGCACTACCAACGAGCCATGTAACTTTGGTTGACTAAGGCCGTGAAAGAAAATAACTCTCACGCCTACATACAATAGAACATCACCCCTCTATGCTAGCATACATGCAATAAGGGACGCATCCCTTATGCTCAACCTAATGGGGAATCACCCCTAAGCTAGCACCATAGGCCATAAGGATCGCAATCCTTACGCTCAACATAATGGGGAATCACACATAAGCTAGCACACAGGCCATAAGGATCGCAATCCTTACGCTCAACATAATGGGGAATCGCCCCTAAGCTAGCACCACAGTGAAGGAACACAATCCCTCACTCTCATCACATCTAGTCAACCTAGAGTTACAGACTCGCCCAGGAGAGACATAAAATCAGGTGGCTCTTATTTTATCAAGCTCCTTGCATTTTCGCACTACTTTTGGAATCTTTAGGGTAATCTACCATACCAAAATCATTTGTTATTTCCGGACCACATTCACAACCTGGCCTATAGTTCACAAGCACATACCTGTGCTACCGGCACATAGCCCTCTATCCCTTTAATCCAGATTTCAGTTCCATAACCACCCTAGAAATCAAGACGACCAGTAACCCTCTACTCACATTCGGGACCAACTAAAATACGTTAAACATGCCCAATCATCTGCTCATTTAGAACACCTGCAGCACTAACCACAGCCCTGCCCACTGAAACCCTTAAGATGTTCTAGATCAGTCTTTAGCTCAAACCAACCACTACAACGCCTTGCTCTCAGTCAGTTCATTACCACCCGTAGAAACTATACCTCAACCAATCATTCAAGAGTTTCAAGCATTCTGAGTAAATCAATAATCTATACGCAAAACCTTTAGAGAACTACGATAAGCTCATAAACATTAACATCAAACACAACCACCATTCCTAAACCTCGAGCACAAACTAATTCAAGATTCCACTCCATTACTAAGCTCGACAAGTTCTTCCGCATTGATTACTTGCAACAACAAATACCTAATTGCAACCCGTCTAAATATCACAACAATGTTACAAATCCAATCACTATCATAGGCATACTTTGTAAAGTACTACTATTGCTATTTATAATTAGCTTGGAGCATGAGTGGCTAGAGTATTCTAGGGATTGATGTAGTCATTAGACCATATGTGTTAATTATTTTGAACTCCTTGATTTATTTACATTAATTCCATTCATGCCTTTATATTCTTAATACTTTTAATCTCTTGATTATGGATTAATTGTCGTATTAGTTTAAATTCACAACTGAAAGAGGGTGGTTTAGACTAGAACGTAATTTCATGACTAAGGGTAGTTATGACATTATAATGATTAGGGCCCCTTAAGAGATTGTTTAAAGAAGGAACTTAATGCTATGCATGTAATTAAAAGTCATCATAGAGATGTAAGTTTCATAATATTGCATGAGAATTGTTTGTCCTTGAAAGAGTCATTCATAATATAAGACTTCTAGACTTATGAAATATGTGCATGATCAATCTTGGATGTCTAAGTAGTTAGTCATTGGTCTAATAGGTGAAATCAACTCCCTAGAATATTCTCTCTCTTGATTGTCTCGATTTGTATTTTTAGTCATTGTTTTATTTTAATTTGATCTCCTCATTTGAATTATTGATCTCTAAATAAAATTGGGTGATCTTATTCATCAAGTTCACTATATTAAAATTTGACCTGTACACTTGTAGTATTGCATTAACATCACGCAACATCAATCAGTCTCATTGCCATAAATCATTTCACACAATTGCATTTTACCAATCTAACCGTGTACACTTTTGGTGAATAGTAGCATGGTATTAAATATCCGTTGACATTTCCACATGTTCATGAGTTCGACATTGACATAAGGAGTGTGAATCGACATTTCTCATTATAGCATAGAATATTTTTTTGAATTTTGTGTTTTAAAGATTTTTTCAGAAATATCTATCAACATCAACATTTTATTGATATTTTCATTGACATTTTCATAAAATTAAGACCTCGACATTTCTGTCGACATCGATGTTTAAAACCTTGAATAGTAGATCTTTTTCGTGCCAAAATTGAATTGACTGAATACGAGTATCTTTATTTCTCATAATAATAATTAATAAATGTAACTTCTGCCACACTCAAAATGGGACAATTCTATAATTTCTCCGCAATGTGGTGAGGGAAAAGTTTTAGTATAGGGTCGAAGTACATATTGAATGAGCAGGATAGGTAGAAGAAAGTGATGGGCTCCATTGGTATGATATTGTCTACTTTATTAGGCATAAGTCCTCGTAGTTTTACTTTTGATTTTACCCAAAAGACCTCATACCAATGGAGATATTTACTCTTACTTCCCCTTATGTAGTTAATGTGAGACTTTGATTACACTCCCAATAATCCTCCCCTCGAATAAAGTACCACCAAGCTTCCCCTCAAATAGTCATCTATCTGTTTAACTCTTATTCAGGCCAACTTCTTTTCTCTGGAGCACACCGCTAGTTTGAGAGAGCTCAATCACAAATCTCCACTATGACTATGTCTTCAAGGCTCACAACTTCTTTGTTCGGCACCTAAGGATTCTACCGACCACAATTAAGTTAAGGGCATGGGTATGATACCACTTGTTAGGGACAACGAACCTCAACATATTTCCATACTGGTATGAACTTTAGGCATAAAGCCTATGACTTTGCTTTTAGTTTTACGCAAAAAACTTCATACCAATAGAGATATTGTCCCTTACTTATATACTCCCAATCTTCCCTTTTAACAGTTCTCATTGTTAGTTTAAAGTTAATTTTTATCTAACTTAAAGAAAAAACTAATCATAATTTCTATTTTAAAAAAAATGCACAATGTGAATGTGTTTACTAAATTTCTAGTTAGAAGCTAAAGGTTTGTAGGTACTATTTTTTTTTCCGCAAAAGTAATCATAAATTAATGGCATTGACATTTTAAGGTTTATCAAAAGTATATGCATTAAATTTGAACATTTGAAAGTACATAAACTAAAATAGAACCAATCTCATAGTATAGGACCAAAATAGTACTTTTTACCCTCTTTCTTTTTCAAACTTTTAATAAAAAGCTTAACTCAAATACTTGACCCTGTTTTTTATTTTAAAGTCTATAACCTGAACTAAATAGAGTATAAGGACCATCAAATTAAGTATATTTTAACCTAAATTTTATCTAATTACTATTATTATTCTTATTATTTTGATAATAAATGAAATTTAAAACAATATAAGCTTCAACATGTACCCAACTCTGTTTCAAAAAAAAAAAGGACCCAACTAGAAAAGCAACAATATAATATTATTTCAAAGAAGAAACACAATGTTTAATTCCTAATTTAATCTCTAAACTTTTATTCTTATTATGCTTAAGCGTTCAGTTTTATTCATTAACCTTTGCATTAAAAAATATTATTTCAAGCTTTTGTTAATTGTTACTTATTTCGTTAATCATTGGATAGAATTTTGATATGGCATGTCTTTTATCATTTATTTAATGTGTAAATGTCTACATTGGCCAACATGAGCATATCTCAACTAGCATAAGCATGTGCCTTCAACCAAGAGGTTAAAGGTTATAATCTTCTATCTCTACATATTGTCAAAAAAAAAAAAAAAGTCTACATGCACAAAAAGCTTTTGAAGTCATATATAATAGATCACAACGTGTTGTTAGTTTTTTGGTTCTTAATCTCAAATTAATTAATTAATATTTTGATGATAACAAATATGCTTTAGGTTATTAATAATTTTGGTATTTTGAAGTGTTTGTAGCGTAGAGTTCAGAATAACGATTCCAATGCCTCTTGAATCACTCAAATCAGAGCTAAAATAAAAAAGTTATGGTCACAACAAATTTAAACGAAAAATACTCAAAATAATGACGTAACGGCTGAGAAACCAACGTGCACCATCGAAGGCAACATGTGGAGTCTTGGAAGAGTGACACTTAGTGGGCCCTTGATTGTTTTGAAATTAAATATATATATAAATGTTGCCCAACTGTAACTTTGTGTTATTAAAAAAAAACAAGAAAAAAATTCTGCAAGCAAATTAAATGCTGTGTTGGTTGGGCAATATATACACACACGCCCATACGTATGTATGTATATATATATATATTATTTCTTTTATTATTTGTTTTATTTATTACTCATTATTTTCTTTTAATCTCCACCGTCCATTTTACTTTTACTTCATCTAATGACTCAAATTAAAATTAGATTTTTATCTCATTTCCCTCTCTTTTTAAACTCCATCATCTCTTCACCAAATATCTCCAACAAGTTTTACATCTTTCAATTCTAAAAGAAAGAAAAAATCAAAAACCCTCATTTTTGTTCTCTCCAAGCTCTTTTTTTTTTTTTTTTTTCTTTTCATCTTATTCTTGAGAGAGATTTGTTGTATTATGAGGATTGATTTGTGAGAGTTAAATTTGTAAATCTACTTTATTGAGAGGGTTGTAGTGTGTTTTTTTAAAAATTCTAAACTTTGTAACTGTTTGATCCTAACCCGTGAAAATGATTGAGTTTTCTCTTGAACCCGTAAAAATAGCGGTGTAGCGGTTAGACTCTAATTAGTGGAAAGAATAGTTAAAGTTTTTATTCAAATTTCCAAGAGGTGCTTAGGGAGTAGGGTAAGTCGAGTTTCACCCAACTACTATAAAATTACGATGTCATCCTCTCTAACATTTTCCTATTTACTTTTGCAATTAATTGTAATAATTTATTGCATGCTTTAAATTGTTCTCATTTGTTTATTGTGTTGGATATAATTAATTTTTCATATTTTATACATATCTTGCTTGTTGCATTAATTATATTTTTTAATTGTTTATAAAAAGCTTGTTAATCAGATTAATTGATTATACTTAGTAAAAAGTTTAATTAAACCATAATCAGATTAATTGCCATATCGATCCAACACGTGTGAGTTTCAAGGTGGATTGAGATTTCTAATCAATAATTAATAGAAAATAAGTAGATCTTAAAGGGAGATTGTTGCTAACAAAAATTAGTTTTTTTTTTTTTGGAGAGAAATATAAAAAAATTAATCAATAAATCAATATTTAACTTATAAAAATTAGTTAAACATTGATTTATCACAATTTAATTACTTAATTAGATATATCAATTATTACATTGTTTATTATTGAATTCAACCATCTAATTAAATATATTATATGATATATTTGGGTAATTATTAGTTTTTCACTAACTTTATGGATGTTTCTACTTAATTAGAATGAAAGTGTACTTTTTTATCCCAGTGTAGAGTTTGTTTCTATTTATATGTATATAGTTGTAAACTAACCATTAATTTATATACTCGTCATCTTGAACAGACACATACCCTCGACCAAGAGGTTAGAAGTTCGAATCTTCCACCCTCACCTGTTGATGAACTAAAAAAATTAATTCATATACTCAAATAAGTACTTGTTTTTAGTCTCTTAAGTATTTTAATTGTTAGTTGATAATCACTAGATTAAACTTTGGCACGCTTGATAAATGATGAATTGATCGTTCATTGTTGGTGCTCAAGAAGAATTGGTCTTGGTTAATTAAACTTGAGAAAATTATACTTTTGGTCCCAAAGTTTGAGTTAGATTTGTATTTGGTATTTGAAAGCAACACTTTAACTTCTAAAGTTTAGAAAACAATTTTAAATGAACATTGAGTGAAATTGACTAATAGAAAAATGATGTGACACAATTGATGTGACAATGATGTGACAATTTTTAAATGACATGGTACATGTTATTAATTTTATATTGATTTTAGTTTCGGTGGGTTTGTTCTCTCTCCACCTCTCCCTTCCTTCTTCTTCCCTGCACTTTCTCTTCTCTTCTTCCGTTGGGCACTTGCCACCAGGGCTGATTTCAGAGCTGGAAAAACAAAATCAGTCACCTTCGCAACAAGGTCGAGTCTCCCAAGGGGTGTTTGGCCATTCTTGTTGGCTAGCAGCAAGAGAGGACGTTCGTGATTTTGCTGTCATTTATGTCAACCATCCGTTGTCATTTATCTCCATTATCCCCTGCTCTATTGACGATTTTCTCACCCTCTAGGGCATTATTCACCATCATCATCTTCCCATCTCCTGTTTGAGGGCTTATTCTCACTAATTCACTCGTCATTTTTCTTTCCTTTTCTCCACACCAATGATGATATTGATGAAAACCTTACTTTAGTTTTAGTTTTGTTTGTTCGTTTTCTTATACACATATTCAGCAACAATTCAAGTGTGTTTCCATTGCATTAACGTTGTTGCTTTTTGAATTTCCTTTGTTAATACCTTTAAATATTGTCCTCAAGAGCTAGATGGGTCAAAATCAGTTGCGGCGGAAGAAGAGAAGAAAAAGTGAGGGGAAGGAGAAGGAAGGGAGAGAAGAAGAGATAAAAGATGAAAAAAAAAAGTCATGTAACCTAAATTCAATATAAAATTAATAAAATGTGCCACATTATTTAAAAAATTTCATCTCAATTATGCTACATTATTTTTTCATTAGTCAACAAATGGTCAATTTCACCCAAGAACCATTTAAAACTATTTTTTAAACTTCAAGGACTAAAATATTTCTTTCGAAATCTTAGGGATCAAATAGAAACCTAATCCAAATCTCCAGTGCCAAAAATGTAATTTACTCATCAAGCTTTAATTGTAGATGTTCAATACACTTGATAAATTAAACTTTAATCGTTAGTGCTCAAGAAGAATTGGTTACCATGGATACTTCCGAGTGAAGACTCTTTAAACAAGGACAATGCCCTATAGCATTCTTTCATCAAGTGACCAACCAAGCAATCTAGAGATCATATAGCTATCCATGTCTAGGAGGACGTCAAATGAGAATCCCAATTTTGATGCAGAGATCGACATTGTTTCCCAAGCTTTAGAGTCTATTAGCTCGAGCACTGTCGCACCTCCTCGACTATATCCTCAGTGCTTGAAGACGAACCAAAGAGCTGCAAATGTGTTATATGCTGAATGTCATGCACATAGACTACCTATAACACTAGCCTAGATGGGTTGTTGTTATTATTTGGATGTTGTTGATGAGGCTGCGAGAGTTCGTGTAAGAAGAACAACGTTAGCTCAAAGTAAAAATTTGTATTATGTATTGAGGAAACAACGTGTTATGTGAATGAGAAAGCAACTCACGGATTTGTGCCTGCGTGTCTGCATCATGCTGAAGAAGCGCAAGGGATAGCTGGAAAAGCTCATCCTAATGTGAAGACATATGATATTAATAAATATCAAATGGCCCATCATGCATGCAAGTTTGGTTTGAATGCTACAATTGCAATCAGCCTGAGAAGCACATACATTGGTGACGATTATTATATACTAGAATTATGAAAATTAGCTTACAATAACAACTTTTGTTAAACAACCTCTTCATTACCATGCAAAAAAATGTGCAGGAGTTTGAGGACCATTTCAAAGGAAGAATTAATAGGGGGCGAGGATCATGTTGTTCTATTGGATTTATGCCCTAAAGTCTCGTAATTAATTATTTATTTAATAATTAATAATAATTTTGATTATTTTATTTGTAATATAATATTATCTATTATATAAAAAATTCAAGATTATTAATGTAATCTTGAACAGTATGTGGTTAACATACGAGAGGATCATGTTCAAGAAAATAACCAGAAGGGTCATAGTATATGGATAAGGTCGGGTTTGCCTTATCCTGGTAACACTATTGATACGACCCACTTTATAATAATTATAAATGATTTGATCCAAATTGTTCATGTGAAGATATGTGAGAGGGGTATCTTATACAATGAGTTTGTATAAGACTGAACCACGAAATATTTAATCTCTTTCTATAAATCCATTAATTGAGAGGATTAATAATTCATCAGGATGATCATATGTGACTTGATCTTAATCCTGAGTGGGTTATGAACTCCTGCCTGTGAGGGTTTTGTCCTTTGATTTGCATGGTTGAGAGTTACTTTTGTAGCCGATTCAATAAGTCTGTCATTTTGGGGACTTGACCAAATAGGGAGTTGGGAACATAATCTCACAAGATGGAACTCACTCATTCCCATATAGGGTAAGTAGATAAGTAGTTCCCTTAAGTATTGATTTCGAGACTTGAACAATGGGACTCCACCCTCTCACTAGCCCGAGAAGAACTTAGTTTATGGTTGGATCATAAAAAAATTGTTCATTAGAGGATCAGTGATACTTAAGGTATAAGATGTAACTACAGGGGTAAAACGTACTTTTGACCCAACTGTAATTATGAACATCTCGAGAATGATCGACTTGCATGTAATGGTTATATCCATGGACACAAATTGTCCTACAGTGTATAAAAGTGTAACTCTAGGTCTATAGTGGAGTGACCTAAAGTTAATGAATGAAAATTAATTAATTAAAGAGTTTAATTAATTATTTTTGTATCATTAGAGCTTATAATCTGTAGGTCCATAAAGTTTCCTTGCTAGCTCATAGTAACACTAAAAGATCAATTTAGTTGAAAGAAAAAATTGAAATGTTCAAATTAATATTTAATTTGAAGTGTTCAAATTAATATTTAATACATTAGATATATTATATATAAAAGAGGAAAATATATTTATTTTATTTGGTACATTAAATATTAAAATAATTACTGTATATTAGATATATTAAAGAAAATATATTTATAAAATTTGAATAAGATTCAAATAAATAAATTTCGTAGGAGAATTTAAAAGATTTGAATAAGATTCAAATAGATTAAATATATGTATTTTAATATATTAGATATTAAAATATATATTATTTAATTGTGGCAAAGATTTGTCTCAAGTCTCTATAAATAGGACTTTTGGGTTGAGCCATTAAAAAAAAACATCATCTCGATAGAGAATTAGAGAATTCTCTTTAGACCTTTTCCTCTCTAATCTCTTGTGGATTTTCTTTCAAGAGGCTCCCACAAGCCTTGGTCACGTGTTCGAGTCATAGCAAGTAGACTTTATGAAATTGGAGTTTCAACCTCATTGGAGTTGGAGTAAAGAAATACCCCTATAATATACAAAGATATTTATTGCTTAACCTTAATTTTTGTTTAATTCTAAGTAAAATCAAAGACGATCCAATGTTTCCGCTATGAGATGAAGTGTTCATTCCTATCTGCTCAATTTCATAGTGGATTAATTGGGAAGTCTACACTACATCTAGGAGAAGTTCACAATCAACGGTAACAAACAATGAAACATGTGTATCTAACTCAATAAATGATGGAGCAGCAGAATTTCCTAAGAAGTAGATGATTAATAGATCACGGAGGCAGGGGAAAAAAAACATAGCACTACCGAAAAAAAAAGTGAGCTTGAGTGTGCTTCAACAATATGTTCTAGGAGTCTCAAGGATCCAGCAAGGAGCATTTGGTGTTGTCCCAGCAACCTTGAAAACAATATGCTGATAACATGGGATTTTGAGGTGGTTATCTGATAATTCTCATTTATGAGGATTATTTGACCCTTATACTAGGTTATTCTTGCCATTCTTGTGTATTTTGATAATGAAAGAACAAGCCTAAGGTAGTTTTGTTTGGTAATATGCTTAAAAGCTTTTTGGATTAATGAAAAAAGAGAAAAGAAACTGAAAAGAAGTTGGAAATACACTAAGTTGTTTTTGTGTACGTTTGTGAGCAAGCACTAAAATGCAATTACATTTCTGTGAATCTAGAAATTGCAAAAATTACGAAATCAATGGGAACTTGGAAGATTTGTGAGATTTCTCAACACGATTTCTGCAAAACAAATTGACCCAAGGCTGCAGATAAGCAAGGAAGGAAACCCTAGCCCACGAAGCTTATAAAAAGGGAAAGAAACGATGAAAAGGCATTCGGAGTTTCACACACAAAAGGACTTCGTTTTTCTGCTATTTTTGTACTTGAATTAGTTGATATTTTTTCCTACTTTCTTAGAACCTTTGAACATCTAATTCTCGATCCTTCCTCAACAAAAAATGGAGGTTGTTAAGTATCTATTCCCCTTGTAAAAGAAGAAGTTGTGTTCGATTGGGCTAAGAGTGAACAATTGGGACATTTGTAGTTTGGTTCTTTGAACTTCCTAGTCTCATCAAGCTGTTGTTATTCGTTTTTCTTAAGATTTAGTCTTTGTTATTTTCTGACCATTCAAGTTCTTTTGCTGTAGTATTGTAGTTTTCAAAGCTTGATACAAGTTGATGAATATTGGTATTCATTTTAATAGAAGTATCATTTATTTTCTTCATTCAATCCAACTTTGTTTTCCTTCACTTTTCAACTTTGTTATGGATTTTTAGAACTTTAACTTACTATTTTTCACTCCAACTATGATGAGCTAAATTTCGTTTACGAGTTCAAGTTGGTGAATGCCCTAGAGGAAAGATGTAAGGCTTAAAAGCACAACCATTCTAGTTAGCACTTGAAACTTTGTTTGCTTTGTTGAGTTTAATATGGGGTAAACCTAGTCGGCCAACTAGTGTTGTTTGTCAAGCTTAAACTTAATACCGAAAGGGTTAAGGGAAAACAAATGTCACGAAAGGAAAAGACTTAAAAATAAGTCTTGAACATCGACCCTAGACTTAGGGCGAGACTCCAAAACTGCTAGAATTGTGCTCAAAATTATCTAAGTTAGATTAGCCATAGAAATATAGGTTTAATCACTTAGCCTCCTAAAGATTTTGAAGTAAAATTGAATAGGAGTCGAATTCGGTTTACTTAGTTTTCTTGAGTTAGTTACGATTGCAATTGCATTTTAGTTGCATTTCCTTCCAAAGGGGCATGAACAACTTGAATTTCCATTTTTTATACTTATTGTTTTTCAAATATTTTCTTTAACCAAAAATACCTCTCAACATTTTTACACCATTGGTTACAGTAGTTGCATGCATGTTGCAAACAAACTTGTGTCATCTTCATAAATTTTACTAAAAATTTATTTCCTTGGGTACGATACTCTGGAATACTTCCAGTTTTATAACTTGCAATCGACAGTGTGCACTTGCATTGGACTGGAGCTTGTTTTAATTTAAAAATATTTTCTTTAAGCCCCCACATTTTAGTTCAATCATATATAAACAAGGTAAATAATTCATTAAAAAAAATACAGACAATTATCGACCTGTCAGGGAGTGGAGGGCATATTGAAGTTTGATCCAACTACAAGGGGTCTTATGGCAGCCGACTCTTTTATTCCAGAACTCAATGGACATAATAGTCTTCTCTTCTCTAATAATAACCCATCCATAAGAAACCTTGAGTCATGCCTTCAGGATGTAAATTTAGTTCCTCATGTTCCTTTTAGTAGCCAGAATTCTGACTTGAAATTGGAAATGGATGATTCTTTCATCACCATATCTCAAAGAATATCATTGAGGAGTGTTCTCATTCGAGAAAGTGAGCTCAATGTTTGCCAACATGATTGTAGTGAAGGTTCAAAGTCCATTGGGGTAGATGCTACATCATGTCAGCTTGTTAACCTGGATATGATGAGTTGGGATGTCCCAGTGAATGCCTCAATTTCTATTATTACTCAAACAAGTAACAAATTGGATTTTATTAAGAATGATTTGAGATCAGATGATGGTGACTTCCAATTTATGGCCAAGAGCTCAAGCTCTTTTGCAATTGCTTATGAAGAGGGTACCTTGTTGTAAGGGATGATAGAATCAATGAACATTACCTGCCAACTACTTTGAGCACGACAGACTCATCAAATGTGTTGTTTTTTTAACAATAAAAATAATAATGCAAAATTGTTAAGACAAAGAACAAAAAAACCACTCTATTGAAAAATCAAAACATTACAATATGTAAAGTTTGAAAATAACAACCCACTAACTACATGATCCTAAACTTGCTCCATATTTCAAGGCATGAATAAGAAAAAATAATTAATTCCTAAAGAATAGGAACAAACTTTGACACGATCAACTTAACAAAACTAACACATGTGGACATGTTTCAGTCCTGAAGCATTTTCTTGACACTCCTCCTTGCTTTAGGAGCTGCAAACACCAAGTCTTGACCTCATAAACTCGAACTTGCAAGTAGGCAATGGTTTGGTTAAAATGTCTACAACTTGATCTTTGTTTTGTAGTAGACAAGAGTCACATCTCCATGTTTTCGAACTTCTCTTAGGAAGAATAACTTGATGTTAAAATATTTAGTCTTCCCATGAAATACGAGATTATGAGAAATAGCAATAGCAGCATGGTTGTCAACAAGAATCTTTGTGCTTTCCTTCTGCTCCAGATCAAGATCAAGTAAAATTTTCCTCAGCCATAAAACTTGATTAACAGTAGCTGTTGCAGTAATAAACTCTGCTTCGGCAATGGATTGGGATATAGTTTCTTGCTTCTTCGAGCTCCATGAGAAAACACCAGAGCCAAGAGTAAAACAGTAACCTGAAGTACTTCTCATATCATCAATAGAACCTCCCCAGTCATTGTCAGAAAAACCAACCAACTTGAACTTCTTGCTCCTTGTGAACTTAACACCAAATCACTCGTGCCTTTGACATATCGAATCACTCTTTTGGCAGCCTTGAGATGTAATTCACTTGTACAATGCATGAAAAATACTTACAACATTTAAAATATCAGGCCTTGTTGCTATGAGATACATTAAGCAACCAATCAAACTTCTAAAATATCCTTCATTAACTTTGTCAGTACTATCTTCTTTGCACAGCTTCTCTTTTTGATTCATTGGAGTGCTTGCTGCCTTGCACTCATCCATCTGAAACTTCTTCAGTATTTCCTTTGCATACTTTTTCTGGAAGATGAAAACTTTACCTTGTCCTTGCTTGATCTCTAAGCCAAGGAAGTAGGACATGAACCCAAGATCTGTCATTTCAAACACCTTCATCATCTCATGTTTGAAAATTTGAATATGATCTGCATTGTTTCCTATAACCAGTAAGTCATCAACATACGGTGAAACAATAAGAATGTCAGTACCATTGTGCTTGACATATAAGGTTGTTTCTGATAGACTTTTCACAAATCCCAAATTTAGCAAATGTTCATCAATTTTGCTATACCAAGCTCTTGGAGCATGTTTTAGACCATATAGGGCCTTCTTGAGAAGATAAAATTTATCTCCTTCACCTTCCTTCACAAAACCTTGGGGCTGCTCAACATAAATTTCTTCCTATAAGATACCATTTAAAAAAAGCTGATTTGACATTTAACTGGAACACTTTCCAGCCCTTTTGTGCAGCTATTGCAAGTAGTAACCTGATTGTGTATAATCTAGCAATAGGAGAAAAAGTGTTAGAGTAATCAACACCAAAGATTTGAGCATACCCTTTAACCACAAGCCTGGCTCTCTTCTTGTTGATTAAGCCATTAGCGTTAAGCTTGGTTCTAAACACCCACTTAACTCCAATTACCTTCCTGCCTTGAGGTTTGTCCACAAGCATCCAAGTCTTGTTATTCTCAATCATTGACAGCTCCTCCTCCATTGCAGTTATCCACCTTTGATCCTTTTTTGCTTCTATATAGTCGACAGGTTCACACACAGCAACATTGCATCTTTCATAGACATCTGAGAGCAACCTTGTTCCTCTCATGGGAGCATCATCCACTATTTCATTCTGCCAGTCATCTTCTTATTCGATGCTTGAACCAGAAAACTTGAGTTTCAGCTCTGCCATGATCTAACCCTTCTTCTCTTCATCATCCCAGTTCCACTCTTCATCCTCCACGAAGTGAACATCCTTGCTAACAACAATATTTCTAGATTGTGGCTGGAAAATTTTATAGGCCTTGTTGACAGTACTATAACCTATCAAGATACCTGGTGAAGCTCTTTTATCAAGCTTGTCACGCTTGCTCTATGGAACATGAGTTAAACACAAACAACCAAATACTTTAAGGAATTTCAGAGATGGTTTGTAACCATACCATGCCTCAAATGGTGTCTGTTCCTTCACTGCCTTTATGGGAAGCTTGTTTTGAAGAAACACAGTCGTATTTGCTGCCTATGCCCAAAACTTCTTTGGCAAATTCTTCTCATGCATCTTGTCATCTCCATGATGTATCTATTTCTCTTCTCACTAACTCCATTTTGTTGAGGTGTGTAAGGGGCTGTAAGCTGATGCTCTATGCCTGAATCTTCACAAAACTTGTCAAATTCTGCCGAAGTGTACTCTTTCCCATTGTCAGACCTTACAATTTGAATTCTGCAGCCACTTTCATTCTCAACTCTTGCCTTAAACTTCCAAAAAACTTGAGCTACTTCTGATTTAAACTTCAAGAAAAAATCCAACACATTCTGGTGAAGTCATCAATAAAGGTAATATAATAAACACTACCCTTTAAAAAAGGGGTTCTTTAAGATCCATGTGGATGAGCTGCAATTTGTGAGTGGCTCTCCAGGTTGACTTCGGGAATGACTTCCTATTTTTCTTTCCAAACTAACACGCTTTGCAACTTGAGATTTCGTCACTAAGCTTGGGTACATCAAGTGCCAACTCCTTGTCTCTTAGTTGCAACAACCTTTGATGATGATAGTGTCCGACTCTCTTGTGCCAAATTTGTGTGGCATCCTCTTTGAGAAGAAAAACAGATTGCTCCTCCTCTAAAGGATTGAGTGAAAAACTCTTTCCTTTCATTTTTTATTGTGAAGATATCTTGATTAGCTGCATCCTTAATCAGACAATATTCATCTTCAAAAGTAACTTTAAAGCCTTTTTCAATAAGTTAACCCACACTCAACAAATTTTGGCAATGTTAGGAACAAAAAGAACATCCTGAATATGTTTTGTACCTGTACAGCTTGCAATCACAATAGTTCCATTTCCTTTGATAGAGATGTAATCCCCATTGCCAATTTTGACTTTGGTGATGTTAGTTGGCTTCAAATCTCTAAACAACTCCTTGTCATGAGTCATATGGTTGGTGCAGCCACTGTCAATCAGCCAACTTTCATTTGATTGACTGCCCACGAAGCATGTAGCCACAAATAGTTGATCATCCTCCTCCTGATCAACAATCTTAGCCTCTTCACTTTGCTGTTGATTCTTACTCCTGTAAATTATAGCTTCATGCTCATTTGGTTACATTTTGTACATTTGGCGTCTAGTCTTCTCCAGCATTTGAATGAAGGATAACCCTTTCTATTACAATGTTTACATGGGTGGTAGGATCCTTTCTTGACTCATACTTTGTTGTTGGCTGAAGATTCTCCAGTAGGATTTTGATTCTTCTTGAAAAACTTTTTCTTCTTGTTGTTCTTTGCAATCTCATGATGCTTGTCTGGCAAAGCTCCTTCAACAACACCTTTCTGCCTCATGGCTCTTCTTTTCTCTTGTGCTTGCAAAGCATTGAGAATCTCAACAAGAGTGATTTGAGTCAAATCCTTGGTATTTTCCAAGGTTGAAATAGATGCCTCAAAATTTTCAAGCACTGTTACAAGAATTTTTTCAACAATTTTTGAATCCTTGAATGCAGAACTAAGTAATCTGATTCGGTTTGCAATGTCCAATAACCTATCAGAATACTGTTTAATTGATTATGTTTCCTTCATCTTCTGCAACTCGAATTCTCGAATCAAGTTTAGCACACGCATTCCTTTGATTCTTTCATCTCCCTCATACTCTGACTTAAGATAATTCCATATCTCATATGCTGATTTTAGAGTCTTAATCCGAGTGAAGATAGTAGATGAAACTGCAACGAACAAACAAGTCTTTGCCTTGGATTTCTTTATTTTCTTCTTCTTCTGCAATTTGATTTGCGCCATGGTAGGATTGTTTGAGAGAGTAGGAATTTCATAATCCTCTTCCACAGCTTCCCACATATCCAAAGCTTCCATATACGAACTGCCCAAACCTGGTAGTTGTCTCTATCAAACACCGGTGGAGAAATTGAAGAGAAACTAGAACTTGCTTCCACGTCCATGACACAGCAACCTCACTCACTCACTCACATATCCCTTAAGAATAAGGCTCTGATACCAATTGTTGTTTTTTAACAATAAAAGTAATAATGCAGAATTGTTAAGACAAAGAACAAAAAAACCACTCTATTAAAAAAATCAAAACATTACAATATTTAAAGTTTGAAAAACAACAACCCACTAACTACATGATCCTAAACTTGCTCTATATTTCAAGGCATGAATAACAAAATAACTAATTCCTAAAGAATAGGAACAAACTTTGACACAATCAACTTAACAAAACTAACACATGTAGACATGTTTCAGTCCTGAAGCATTTTCTTAATAAAATGGCTCTGGCATATTGATCCATGGCAATTCATTAAATTGTCAGAGCGTTGAGGAGAAGAAGCATTTGCAAGAAAAAAAAAATTAGCTCAGTTGACGGTGATTCCAAGATTATTGTAAAACTTTCATACAAGGAAGATTCAAATTTGATCCTTCTTTATGATGTCTCTAGCTCTACGAAGAAGTTGGCAAGAGATTCAAATTAAACTAGGGGACATTCCAGCTTAAATACCTGGACAATAAAAAAGAAAAGATAATGCGTTTAAGCAATTCAAAATTTGCAGGAATGTCTTGAGGTAATGAATGAAATCAGCACTAGAAATGTGAAGTTTCTCGTCCGTGATATCATGTGTGTCATGGGCAGTTGATAACTCTCAATTTTGAGTGTTATTTAGTTTTAACAAAGCTTAATTCTTGTACCTTTAAACACTTTTCGATGTTATTTACGACTTAAATCTTCCAAACTCTATAAGATTGAGGAAGTATGGACTTATAAACTTTGTCTAGCTAAATGTGCAACTATGAGTTGTGCTAAGTACGATCATGTTGGTTTATGCTAAGGGAAGGAAAATAAGTTTTACTATAACTTGAATAGCTTTGTAAATGATAGATTAGGAGGTAAGCTGTTTGATTTAGAAGGGAATGAAAGCATCATGTTTCAAAATGTCAAGTTCTTATACCTTGTAATCATATTTACATTAGCCAAGAGGTCATAGAAATCTCTTTATATTCAATGTGATGATTTTTTGCTATAATATAAGTTTTAAAAAGATAAAGAAAAAAATACACTTTTGGTCCCTGAGGTTTAGACAATGACCAAATAAATCATTTTCTCAAATTTTATAGGTTAAAATGTCAAGTTTGAAAATTTAGGGACCTAAATGCAACCAACCTCAAACTTCAGAAACCAAAAATGTATTTTTTTCAAAGATAAATGATGGACTGACGATAAGGTACCGACTTGGCCTTTTTTAAAAAACAAAATTAAGAATTTGCTTATTATTTTTACTACATTTTGGTTAAATTATATATTTTGGTTTTTGAGCTTTTACCTTTGTGTATATTCTTTGAATTTTTACTTCAAATTCTCAAATCTTTATGATAAAATCATAGTTAATTTATACCTAGATTGTCTATCCTATTTTAGTTTCACATGTTTCCCAACTTCTATAAATATTTTTTAAATTAATCTTATGTTGATATAGCATCAAAAATGATTTTCTCCATGAAGAAATATGATAGGAGATAAATAGATCTCGTACTTAATTGTTTGGAGATTAAGAAACATCCAAAGAAAATTGACCACAAACTCAAAGTTTTTGCTTTAATTTATCCACCCTTAATTGCTCGCACAATTTCTTTTTTTTTTTTTTTAAAAAGAAAAGAAAAGAAAAGAAAGAAAGAAAGAAAATAAAATAAAAAATAACCAATATCCAGCCATTGGTTATATATCCATATGGATTAACCTCCATAAATCTAACAAAATCTTGGTAAGAATTGAACTTGTAGATATAGATAACATAAAAGTATGTTTGTGGCTATTGATAATTCTTATTTATGAGGATTATTTGGCCTTTATACTTAGTTATTCTTGTTATTCTATGTGTGTTTTTAGGTAAAAAGACTACTAAAAAGTTGGTTTAAATTGAATTATTTTTGGAAGCTTTTTAAATTAAGTAAGTGAAAAAAATAAAACAAAAGAAAATGAAAACCACACTTACTTGATGTTTTTGTGCAGGAATTTGAGAATGTAATAGAAATACAATTATATTGCAATTGCAATTCTAGAATATTTGAAAAACAATGCAACAAAAATGCAATTGTATTTTTGCACAAATCTTCGAAACGCACCAAACACAGGACCAACGTAATTTTGGAGATTTTATATCATTCTTCTCTACGAATTTAGCAAGACAAGTTGACCCAAGCTGCACATGAACAAATATGGAAACCCTAGCCCATAAAGCTTATAAAAAAGAAGGAAGAAATGGAGGCAATGGAGTGCGGGTTTTTCTCACGCAAAAGACCTTTGTGCTGTTGATTTTTTCTTCTGTTTGCTGCTGTTTTTTTTTCTTTGTTTTCCAGCCCCTTTGAACTTCAAAACTCAGTCCTTCCTCAACAAAAGTTAAAGGAAGTGAAGTTTCAATTCCCTTTGAAAAAAGTAGAGTTGAGTCGATTAAGTAAGAAATGAAAAAGGGGTTGTGTTCTTCCATTTTTTAGAATTTATTTTCTGCCTTATTTAAGTTATTTGTTTCTGTTCTAGGAACTTAGTTTCTGCTATATTTTCATCCATTTAGTTGTATTTCAAGATTCAAGTTTATTTTTTAAGTTTCATTGTATTTTTGACATTGAGTTCTTAGTTCTTAATAGAATTTCTAGCTTGTTCGAATTAATTTTCTTCTTACTAAAGTTTTATTCTAGTTTATGTTCTTTAAGTTTTGGTTAAGTTATTTTCATTTCTACATTCTAGAATTTTATCTATTCTTTCTCTCATTCTCAGTTATGCATTTTATATTACTTTAAAGCTTTGTTTTTCACTTTTGCAATGATGAACTAATTTTCCTTTAGGGGTTCAAGTTCATGAATGGCTAGAGGAAAGACGTAAAGCTTAAAAGCACAAATAGTCTAGTTAATTCTTGAAACTTTGTTTGTTTTTGTTGAATTAATGTTGGGTAAATTTAGCCGGCCAACTAGTGTTGCTTGTCAAGCTTGAACTTAATACCGAAAGGGTTAAGGGAAGGCAGATGTCACAAAAGCAATAGAGAAAAAGGCTTAGAAATAAGTCTTGAACATCGACCCTAGACATAGGGTGAGACTCCAAAACCGCTAGAATTGTGCAAAAAATTATCTAAGTTAGATTAGCCATAGAAATATAGGTTTAATCACTTAGCCTCCTAAATATTTTGAAGCAAATTGAATAGGAGTTGAGTTCAGTTTACTTAGTTTTCTTGTGTTAGCTACAATTGCAATTACATTTTAGTTGCATTTCTTTCCAACGGAGCATGAGCAACTTGAATTTCCTTTTTCATACTTATTGGTTTTTCCATTATTTTCTTTAGCCAAAAATACCTTTCAACATTTTTATAACCTTGGTTACCGAAATTGCAATTTGATAACAATTTTTGCTATCTTTTGAATTTTTTTTGTATTTGTTCCTTATCAGATCAATACTTTGGAGTACTTTCAATTTTATATTACTTGCATCGACACTGAACTGGAGCTTCATTTTTAAACTAAAAATCTTTTCTTAAAGCCCCCACGTTTCAGTTCGATCAAGTTTGTGGCGTCGTTGCTGGGGAAAGACTTTACTAAAAAAAATCAATTTTTTTTAGCATGAATTGCAATTGAAAGTATCCTCTTTCTAAGAGAAAGCCCAATTCTTTTTTACCTTGTTTTGCAGATTGAGGGAGAGCAATTGCAAAAGGAGAAAGACACAACATAGGATTGGATTGCTTGAGATAATCCACAGGATGGAAGTAGACATAATTACAACATTGAGAGCACAAGCTTCATCACTAAACTGCATGATGGAAACTTTGATGATGAGAAATTTCATAGCTCCTGCTAACGTTAACCCTTCTATTTCTTGTATTTATTCTAAATGAATTCATTTATTTTCGAATTGTCCTTATAATCTAGTTTCTTTATGTTATGGATTTCTACCCAATTTTGCAAATCAACATCAGTACCAATATTTCCAACAAGAGAAGATGATTCCAAAAGAGTCTAGCATTGAGAAACTCGTGAGGGAATACATGACAAAGAACGATGTTGTGATGCAAAACCATGCTGCATCTTTACGAAATTTGGAGATCCAAGTGGAATAGATTGCAAATGACTTGCAGAACAGATCCTAAGGAATCTTGCTCAACAATACAGAGACTTCAAAATAAGAAAAAAAAGAAGAATGCGAGACAGTGACACCAAGCAAATTCGAATATGAGGATCTCAAACTCCCAGTAAAAGCAGAAAACACTCCAACACTTGGAAACACGAAGGAGTCAGAATGGAGAGAAGATATTAAAGAAGAACAACCTCAAGAAGAGAAGGAACCACCTAATGAAGTTGCAGTGAGCCATGCAGTTGCAATTTCACAACAAATGACATCCAAAATGCTTCTAATACTTTAATGTCATGCTTTCACTTATTGTAGCTTGTAGGAAACGCTAAATGAAGAAGAATGCGAAAAGGAGAGCATGAAGGATGAATATTTGTAGTTTGTGATACAAGTTGCAACCACAATTTCTACTTTCAAAGGTATATGTAAATCTCTTGAGCAGACAATGCCCGTTGTGATTAAAGCACCTCACCTAAGACTGAAATATCATCCATCATCAAGAGCTAAGTGCAAAATGAAGGAACATGGTTACGGTCTTCATACTGGAATAAGATAAGTTTATCTTTTCGTTCATTTTCTTTTAAAAAAAATAAAAAAGAAAAAAAAAAGGAGAAATTTTCAACTTATGGCATTCCAATTAGAATGAATAAGCTTGATTTAGAGAATCTCTGTCTAAGGAAAATCCTGTCAAGGCTGAGGTATTTAAGTTGACCGCTAAGGGAACACCACTACCTGGAGATTCACCTGGGAGTTCGATAAATCAACTTTAAGTTTGAAATTGGAAATTTCAAAAAGTTAACTATGGCTTAGGAGAAATTGTGTGAGCGTTTTCATGCTCTACTTTTGAGTTCAGGTGAAGAAAAAAAAAAGAAAAAGAAGAAAAATACGAGGCCAAAGGAAAAAATAAGCAGAAAAAGCGAAAGTAAGAATTACAATCACAATTGCGAAAGCATGTTGCAATTGCAAATTCAGAAAACTCAACCAAACATGGCATATTGGGAGTACATCAAAGAAAATGATGAAACAATAACTTTCCATGCTATCTAAAGGCAAATGGTCACTTTTCCAGACTTTCCAATAATTATTCTTCAAAACTCCAAGACTTCTGAAGAAAGTAATTGCAGCAACAACACATTTTTTTCTGCATAGGAGAGTTTCTTTCTGACTTATCTTTCCAGCTTTTGTTATTTGTCGTTCTTTATGTTTAAGGTTTAGTTAGGTTCTTTTATGTTTTCTTTAGTTTTTTTTTTTTGAATAAAAAAAACAATTGTGAATGCTTTTGACTTGTTCAAGTTGACAACACATTTCTTGTCGAATTTCTTTGAGTTTTGTTCTTGTTGAATACCCTTAATGAGGAAAATTTGGAGTATGCTCAGTTCATTAAATACTGAGAAACATTATGTAGATGTTTCCCGAACAAACAATTTCATGATTCATTGTCTTTATAAAAAACCCAAGCTCAAACTCACTTAAGTTTGTACACTAAATCCCAATCCCCTTAAGAGAGTCTAGCTTAGTTGTTTTGTAAATCACCCATTTTCACCCCTTGTGCTATTCTCTGTCAATGGGGACATTGACCCATTTAAGTTTGGGGGGGTGAGTTTTGTAATACTACTCTTGTAATAGTATGTTGTTGTAATACTACTGTTATAATATGTTGTTATAATAATATGTTGTTGTAACAGCTGCTAGGATTCCAAAAAAAAAAAAGGATACTCCTCCTTCCAAGGGTTAACTAAGTAACCAAGGGCGGTCATGATACCCATAATTTCCTTTGCATGAAAGGTTAATTTTAGAAGTTAGTATGTGAAAAATGCCTTGATGTGATAAGTGCTCGTTGAAGGTTCTTGTCGAAGGAAAAATCAAATACATTTATAAATCGGACCACGAATAATTTGTAGTATAAGTGGCCAGGGTAGATCACAGGGAATCAAATTAATTGATTTCTAAATTCTAGGTTTCTTATTTGACACGAATTGGGGGGAAGTTAATCATAAAACATAAGACAGACAGAAGGACTAAAAAGCAATAAAGATAGAGGTCTCACATCGCGCACCGAATCAAGGGTAAACAGGTAATTATGCAATTTATTTATCATTGAAACTAATCTAACAGACAATTTTCTAGTGTTTTAAGACCAACCGAACTCCTCGGGACACCGTAGGAGCCTCCCCTAATTAAACCAATTTACAAATGCCTAATTGGTTCTAATTTAATTAATTAATTTTGCACGACCAATACCAAAAGAATTAATTAAACTCATTATACCCAAGGGATAAGCCGAAACAAGTTAGGTAATTAAGACTGATCAATCTAAATTAACTAAGCCCTCACTAACAATTCTAAGGCCTACCATATACTCGTAATTAAGAAATTCTAATTAATTTAACTGTCGTGGCATCCAGCCTATTTACTACTCAAATTAAGTTAGAGACCGATGACACCTACAAGTACTCTAGCATAGCTAAGAAATGTCTAAATTAATTGATTTGTTAGGTCAATCAAAGTATAAATAACTAGGAATAAGCACAAGACATTGCAAGCCATAAAACAATGCTGGAAAATGAAATTAACAATTAAATCTCACAATAAAATGCATAATATTGTATTTACAACCTTGAAACGATGTCAAAAGTCTAGCAATCCATCGCACCGATGTTGTCTGACACCGAGAATTGATCTAAAATACCCAAACTAGCCTAAAACTATGAAAAACATAGAGAAGAAAGCTTAAAGTGGTCTCATGAAGGCTGAAAATCGGAGACAAATGACCTAAATGATGAAAAATCTATTTATAAGAATTGACAGAGTGTCTAGATGCTCTAGACAACATCTAGACACTTCTTAGAGTCACAGGGGCTTGCAGCAACATCGAGGGAGGCTTCAGGGGACTACCGATAGCGTCTAGACACTCTGGACAGTGTTTAGATGCTACCCAGCGCGCAACACTAATCATTTTTGCTCTAACTCTTTTCTCGGGTGTTCAAATGACCTTTGGTTTGATGTGTTGGAACCGTGATTCGATGTAGAATCTCTTGAAATGTGCCTTATGTTCAAATTCCTACAAAACGATCAATGAATTACATTGAAACCTCCAAACTAACATGATTTTGGCATAGAAATATAGGACTGTATTGGTCCATCAAATAACCCCCAACCTAAATCTTGCTAGTCCTCGAGAAAGACCCAAACAAAAATAATAAAGATATGAATCAATGATTGCATGCATGAGACTCTAATTTTAATACTTAGGAATATCGCAATAGCCGTAAAAGAGAAGCAGACATACACTATCCATGTTTTGAGACACTTTTAAAAACTCTTTCTATTCTTTCCTACGTGTGTGTTTGGCCTCGTAAAGTAGTCTCTACAAGCCCGGAGAAGGTCTATAAGGCTCTCAATCTATCTTCCCCCTACACTAGAACTAGGACTAGCTTCCAAGCTTACAAACCATCAAACAAGTAGTAGGTTACTAGATGCCTGAACTCAAACCCAGGAAACAAACTTGTATTGCTTTAAAAACCAAAGGGCTCTAGCTTTCACACACCTGTCGCAGGGACCCGTATCCAGAGCATTCACTCAATGGATGGCCTAACTAATCAAGATAGGGGTAGATCTTTTTACCCCTTGATTCACCAAACTCATTACAAGCTTGTTTTATTTTCTTCTTTTTCTTTCTTTATTTTTTTTCAAGAATTATATTCTTTTCAAGCACACTTTCTTTCTTTCTTTTTTTCTTTTTCTAGGCAAATCACATTTTTACTTCTCCTAAGCAATGCATTACAAACTATCAATATTTCCACTCAATAGCTAGCCCTACACCTATCGGGGTGACAAAAAACATACAAGCTCTATAATCCCACCCTAAACCTTCAACACTACTAAAGGAAAGGCTAACGTGCTCAGATCGTGTAGGAAAGACCAGGAAGTTTTGAAAGTTAGGCATAAAAAGACTTAAAAGCAAGATAGCATTTATATACTTCAGCTACTGCAATTAAAGCAACATACCATGCATGTCATCAATTGTCCTCATCAAGCAACATGCAAACACATCATCAATTATTCAAGCTCATTATTCACACAAATGTTGAAAATAAAAATTACACAAGAATCATTTTTAACATAATCGATCAACAGTCTGAGCTCAGGTGCTCAAGAACAACATATAAGCGCAACTATCAAACATAAAAATAGGTCCGAGCTCAGATGCTAAAGGACTCAACCAATCATTCTAAACACCATCAAAGCACAATAATAACCTCCACCCCCAACCTAAATTCTACATTGTCCTCAATGTACAAAAATCAGTGAAAATTAAAGGACATAAAGAAAAGGAAACATAAAACCTCCCTTGAAAACTCAACACATAGGTGGGTGGTGGCACGACGGAAACCTCCAAGAATGATAATTCTTCAACTCAAAGGTCAAATTGTTACCTACAAAACAAAGCAAAACAAGCTAAGCTAGGAAAAACAAAAACATAAAGCAATAAAAGAAAGCAACTAAAATTTCAAGCCTGGCTGCCTCTAGGAAGCGCAAATTTTTATAGTCGATTGCTTAACTTGCGTGTGGCACGCATTAGGACACATAAAAATTCTCCCATTTCTTCAGTCCTTTCTTCCTCGATCTACAAAGCCCACTGCACTAAGTAAGCTCTTCAACATCTGATGGACTCTAGAAATGCAAGTCTTTTTGGGATTTTTCGACTTTGAAAAAGAAAAACAAGAAAAATCAAAAGAAACTGACTCTAACTCGTGAGACTTAGAGGAACACACACAAAAGAAGAGGGAATCAAAGTACAGAACAGACGCAGGCCTTTCGGCCTCTAACTCTATCACCTAGGCTTCCTCGCATTGAAGTTTGGTCTCCTCAGCCTCACAAACCTGTTCTTTATATGGCAAACAAACTTCAAGTTGAGCTCTAAGCCAACCAAATCAGATTTGTCGTACCTCAGGGATGTCAATAGGCGGTTGCTCTAGAATGCTCTCCACTTAATCAACTAGCTGAATGACAGAGTCACCCAGTATCCTAGTCATCTCCTCTTGAAATTGGAGATTACTCTACTGAATTCGAAGATTGTTAATAGCAATTTGATTAATCAAATCCTCTAAAGACATGCCTAAAACTAAAGATTCGGGGCTTGGGCTCTGTTGCTTCTCCTGGCATCTATATGATCAATCCCACTCAGGACTGTGACGATAGTGGCTCGTGTCGTGCTAGCAAGGAACTCTTCCAAAACTAGAGTGTTGGGATTTATGCCTAAAAGCCTCGTAATTAATTAATTATTTAATAATTAATAATAATTTGGATTATTTTATTTGCAATATAATATTATCCATTATATGAAAAATCCAAGGTTATTAGTATAATCTTGAATAGTATGTGGTTGACATACAAGAGGATCGTGTTCAAGAAATAACCTAAAGAATCATAGTATATGGATAAGGTTTTGTGCCTTATCCTGGTAACACTATTGATACGACCCACTTTGTAAAAGTTACAAATGATTTGATCCAAATCGTTCATGTGGAGACATGTGAGTGGGGGTATCTTATACAATGATTTTGTATAAGACTAGACCACGAAATATTTAATATCTCTTTATAAATCCGTTAATTGAAAAGATTAATATTTCATCAGGATAATCATATGTAACTCGATCTTAATCCTGAGTGAGTTATAAACTCCTGCCTGTGAGGGCTTGTCCTTTGATTTGCATGGGTGAGAGTGGCTTTTGTAGCTGATTCAATAAGCCTACCATTTTATGGTTGAATCATAATCTCACAAGATGGAATTCACTCATTCCCTTATAGGGTAAGTAGATGAGTAGTTCCCTTAAGTGCTGATTTCGGGACTTGAACAATGGGGACACACTCTCTCACTCGCCCAAAGGGACTTAGTTTATGGTTGGATCATAAACAAATTGTTCATTAGAGGATCAGTGGTACTTAAGGTGCAAGATGTAATTACAGGGGTAAAACGGACTTTTGATCCAACTATAATTACGAAAAACTCGTGAAGGATCGACTTGCATGTAGTGATTATATCAATGGACACAACTTGTCTTACAGTGCATAAGAGTGCAACTTTAGGTCTATAGTGGAGTGACCCTAGAGTTAATGAATGAAAATTGATTGATTAAAGAGTTTAATTAATTAATTTTGTATCAATGGAGCTTATAATCTGTAGGTCCATAAGGTCCCCTTACTAGCTCATAGTAACACTAAAAGATCAATTTAGTTGAAAGAAAAATTTGAAATGTTCAAATTAATATTTAATTTGAAGTGTTCAAATTAATATTTAATATATTAGATATATTAAATATAAAAGAGGAAAATATATTTATTGTATTTGATACTTTAAATATTAAAATAATTAATGTATATTAGATACATTAAAGAAAGAATATTTATTAAATTTGAATTGGATTCAAATTAGGAAATAGATGTCGTAGGAGAATTTTAAAAGGTTTGAATAAGATTCAAATTGGTTAGATAAATATATTTTAATATATTAGATATTAAAATATATTATTTAATTATCTTCCATAGACCACTATAAATAGGACCCTAGGGGTGAGCCATTGAGCATTCTTCATAGAACACATATCTCCTCAATAGAGAATTAGAGAATTCTCTCTAGACTTTTTTCTTTCCAATCTCTTGAGGATTTTCTTTCAAAAGGCTCTCACAAGCCTTGATCTTGTGTTAGAGTCCTAGCCAGGAAGACTTTGTGGAGGAGATAAAGACCCGCCAAAATATTCTCCATATTTATCTCAAAAGTAAGTTTTCTTAATTAATATTATTTTTAGTTAAATTTTAAATAAAATCAAAGACGATCCAATGCTTCCGCTGCAGGATGAAGAGTTCATTCCTATCAATTGGTATTAGAGCAATCTTTGAGTTTTATTTAGAATTAAAGTTTTGTGATGGTGAGTATTTTAATTTATCATATATGTGATAAATTGAGGTTTGCAAATGAATTGTTTAGGCTATTTGGCATTAGATTTATTGCTTTGATTAAATCATTATAAAACCCATAAGGGTTAGGAAAAACCCATAAGGGTTAGGATTTCATGTATTTTACTTGAATGACTACCATTGTTGCAATTTCAATCACTTGCACTGAAGAAGCCGACGACGAAGAGGTGCACGAAAAAAAAAAAAAGAGGAAAAATCGAAGTCAAACATATTAAGCTGGAGCTTTATATTATTATTAAACATTCCAATATTAGAAAAATTGTGTTTGGTTATGTGGTGAAGGAGGTTTCTTGTTATGCTAAGGTCCTAGGATCCACACTTAGGTAATGTAGTTTTTGTTTTTAATTTTTTCGAGTGCTATAGTTGGAAGACAAGATTTAGGTTTATAAACCTTAAATTTGGAATTGTTCAAACAAGGAAGATATTGAAGACCAAGATATGTCTTAGATTTAAATTATTGTAATTTAAATTGTTTTCAATTTCTTAGGATATGCCGGTCAATTTTGCTAGTTTTAATTTAATTATGCATGAGATGTATGTTTTAAATTGTTTGTTGTTGCATAAAGTATGTCATTTAGATTAAATCCCACCATAGGTTAAGCATGATCATGCATCTTAATTACTTTTAAATATAATTGTTATATTTGAAAATTTTGATTAGGATGTTTCCTAATAGAATTAAGATGTTTTTTCCTAATAAGTTTATATTTTCCATATCTTTGATTATAATTTTTATATTTGGAAAATTAAATTAGGACATTTCCTAATGAGATTAGGATTTCCTTAAAATAAAGATATTTCTAATTCATGCTTTAAATAGTTTAGGCACCGTTTGATAACCATTTGATTTTTGGTTTTTGAAAATTATACTTGTTTTCTCACCATTTCTCTACAATGGTTTTCATCTTCTCTACAATAGTTTCCATCTTTCTTAAGAAAACACTTGAATTCTTAGCTAAATTCTAAAAACAAAAACAAGTTTTTGAAAACTATTTTTTTTAGTTTTCAAAACTTGGCTTGGTTTTTGAAAACACATATAAACAGTAGATAAGAAAACATGGAAAACTATATATAGAAGTAGTATCTATAGGTTTAATTTTCAAAAACCGAAAACTAAAAACCAAATGGTTATCAAACAGGGCCTTAAAATTTGAATTTAATATATCTTTATTTGTTTCTAATAAGAATATAATTTAGGATAATCTTTTAATTTAGTTTTAAATGGTTTTAAATGGTAGAATTTTAAGATTATCCATAGTTTAAAATTTGAATTTAATTCATCTTTATTTGTTTCCTAATAAGATTAGATTTTTTTTTAAAAATAAGACAAAATCTTTTAATTTCAAAATAAGATAAGATCTTTTAATTTCCTAATAAGATTAGGTCTTCCATAAATAAAGATAATTTAATTCAAAGATAAAATAGTTTAAGTTTTGAATTAATTTATCTTTTATTTTTTCTAATAGGATTAGAATAAAATATCTAAGATGATCTTTTAATTTGTTTTAAAGAGTTAAAATGGTAAAATTTCAAGATTATCCATAAAGTGAATTAGTTTTTCATAGGATTAAATACATTAATTAAATTAATTTATGTTCATTAATATAGTAATTAATAGTTAATTAAATATTAATGAATTTGAAATAAAAATTGACTATAAGGGAACTCTGTCTATGGAAGGTCCTATTTAGACTGGAGTATTTAAGTTGACCGAAAGGGAACACCTCTAATTGGGAACCGACTTGGGAGTTGAATTAGTCAAAATTTATTTCACTAAGCATCCTCATAATGTGATTAATTTTTTTAAATAGTCTTAAAACTTGGTAATTCACATTAAAATCAATCTAACAACATATGGGTTATAAAATGGTAGATTGAGAACTTAGATAAATGAGATTAGCCTAATTTGTCTAAGTAATAGAAAACCCTATTGCAAAATACTTAGTGCGAGAAGGACATTTGTTAACATATCCTACGGTCTCTATCATGGATTCATAACGTGAGATTCATGTGGGGCCTCATGGCGGCTTTTGGACCGTCCTCTCTACGAAAGGTGTTTGTGTGGGTCAATATCCAGGAGAATCTTTTGAGAAAGTATTATAGTAGATGGGAGAAGGAAATGTGTCAACATATCCTACGGTCTCTATCATTGGTTTACATCGTGAGATTCATGCGGTGCCTCGTGGTGGCTTTTGGACCGTCCCCCTACGGAAGGTGTTTGCATGGGTCAATATCAGGGTGAACTCTTGAGAAAGATAAGATTGTAATTTTGTTTCCAATACTTGACCTACCCTACGACGGCACTTGTTGGGATAAAACTACGGGATCTAAAATGATGGGTTACACTTACAAATGGCTCATTAAGGTTGCTAATGATGTCTTTGACCAAACTAATGGTAACAAAATATTATAAGAATAAGAGTTATTCTGATATAATACTTGGTTAAGGTTGTCTTAGTTTAGTGAAGGAACACTTGACCTACCCTACGACGGTACTTGTTCTAACTCACTAAAGTACCATAGCATTATAAATTATTTATAAGGTTCATTTTTCAAATTGTTTGATTTATATGCTAAAATTGAATGGATAATTGTTTGCATGGTGTTAAATAATATATATATTTTAATATTATGTCAATTTATCTCTTGATTTTAATTTTGAATATTGATTTATCAAGTGAGAAAAATTTATTACTTGGAATAGTATCATTAACGCTATGATAGCAATGTAAAATATTTTTGTCTTTATTGAGAAATGTTCTCAAAACCTGTTGTCAATCCTAATCGAATTGTTCGTGAAGCGTATGATTAATGAATCAAAGCTAACGATATAGTTTATAGATATTTTCTAGTTGACATGTTAGATGTCAAACTTAAAAGATAAAGAAAATGACAGCAATTTATGAGATGTTGAAGTCAATAGAAGCTGAATTTAGAAAATTGTCTAAATGATCTCGAAAATTAAGTATTACAAAAATCCAAGAAAAGAAACTAAATAACTGAAGCTGTATAAAAGGAAATAGTTCCTAAATTAGCTAGGACAGTCATAATGAGAGGAATTTTTTGAAATACCTCTGTGGGAAGAAAAATATAAATGAAAGTAAATTTGATTTACTAGATTTTTGGTGAATAATAAATAACGACATATGGATAGTTGATACAAGATCCACTATCAAGATTTATTTATTTTTATTACATTTAATATGTAATTCTTGGAAAATACTTAACATGTAGAATAGTTTCTACAGATTGGCACTAGGAAGCTCATCTCAGTTAGTGTAGTGGGAGAAATTAAGATGTCATTAAGTAAAAATTGTTACTTATTGCTGAATATGGTGTTTTTAGTAACCATAAGAGAAATCCAATTTCTCGAACTTTTTACTAAAATGTTCATATAGTATGAATTACTTTGAAGTATGAAAGTTTATATTTTCAAACTTGTTTGAAAATACATTCAGCTGAAAATAAGAACAATTTGTATATGTTAAAATGTTAACATATACTATACTACAAAATAATGAGATATTCAAGATTATAGAATCTAGAATAGAAAGACATTGTTTTCTCCTAAAAGATGATGTTTGACTTTGGCTGTTAAGGTTGATTAACATCAACTTGAATAAAATGAAAAGACTAGTAAGAGGTAATTCTCTAAAAAATTAGTTAATTACTTTACATGTCTGTAGATATTGCCTTTCATGCAAGATAATCATTAGATTTTTATTAGATAAGGCTACAAAGCCAAAGAATACTTTGGGCTTACACATTTTGACCCAAGTGGTCTGGTGAATGTAAAGGTCAAATAAAGTCATGAACATTTTATCACTCTAATTGATGATCATTCATGGTACAAGTATCTTTACCTAATACAACATAAGTCTAAATTTTTGAAAAGTTCAAGAAAATTAAGATTAAAGTTGAAAATTAATTAGGTAAATCTATCAAGATATTATGATCAGATCATAATAGAAAGTACAAGAACCTTACGTACTAAGATTAACTGATAGAGGTTTTTATCCCAATTATCTTAATACAAAGCACAATTTTGTGAAATTGTGCTGCAATAGGAGAAACATGACCTTGTTAGACATGGTCACATCAGTAATGAGTTACACATCATTACCAAACTCCAGTTAGGAAATGCAATAGAGATTGCATTGGTGAATATGATTCCCTCCAAAAGTGTCTATGAGACAATTTTAAGATTATAGAAGAGTAGTAAAGCTGGCTTACAACACTTCAGCATTTGGGAATGCTAAGCTCACATACTGAAACAAGCTTTAAACAAGCCTAAAAAGCTTGTATATGTTAAAAAATAAGCCTAAATGTAGGCCACCCCTAAGGAGTACAAAATGGTCTTTTATTTAGTCATAAAACGAATAAGGTATTTGTATGACAAATATCATTTTTATAAGGAATGTCAAATAAAAGATTACAAACCTTTAATAAGGTGAGATAGTGTTAATAAATTGGTTCAAATTAAAGCCACTAAATAGTTAATAAAAGTTGTTAACAATTTAATTTACATTTGAAAGCCAAATGGATCCTAGTTATGAATTGGATAAGCCTCATCATAGTGGGAGAGTTATGAGATGACTCAACATTTACAAAGACTTAATTGAAGCCCAAACTGTCATATTAGATGACAAAGTTGAAGGTTTATTGCTCTCAAAGTGAGACTAATGGCAAATGGTTAGACCTATTAGGAGAAAGTAGACTAAGAGTAAACTTTCTCATTTGTTGCCATACTAAAGTCTGTAAGTATTATTTAATTCATTGTTGCATATGAGATATGAAAATGAATGTTTGGAATTCTTTTATGAAAAGAAATCTTAGATAATGCATCTACACAAATCAATCAGAGAGATTTATTTTCAAAGATTAAAAGAATAAAGGTTTGCAAAATAGTATAGGTTCATTTATGAAATGAATTTTACAATTAGATCTTTGAATATAAGGTTTGATAAAAGTATCAAAACCTATGACTTTGGATAAGTATTAATGCAGCTTGTATAGACAAGAAAATCATTAATTACTTAGTGGATTTTTCTCATGTTTTATGTTAGTGATATTTTACTCATTATGAATGATGAAAGACATCTATCTAACATAAAAAGCTGACTAAGTAACCAATTCAAAATGAGTAATTTTGAATGATTCGGTATATTTACATGTCCAAAATGGAGATTTTAAGGACAAAATGTTAACTTTGTCTCAAACATTTTATATTGATAAAATTGTTGTCAAATATTTGATATTTATGTCTAAGGAAGAGTATTCTAAGTCAGCTCAAATGTTGAGAACATATGATTAATTATCTACTTTAAGTGAGAGAAAATTAATGCATAAATGAGACTTAACAATTAATATACAATTGGTTAGCATATATCAGTTAAACGAAGGTATGACCATTGAGTAGAAAATTAAAAACTTTTCCAAATTATCTATGGATAATAAGAATTTTTTGTGTATGGAGTAAAAGATTTGATCTTTACAAGATACACTGGTTCTTACAAAGATTTAGGAAATTTATGTTAAGATAATTTTTACCCTAGGTGGTGGAGTATGGTGAACAAGTTAAATTGTTTTGCTTGTGAAGCAACAAAAGGACTTGTATGACTCAAATAGTTCATTGAATATCTAAAAGGTGTTTCAGATAAGATTTAGTCTATCCTCTTTATTATGATAATAGTGGTGAAAAGACTAATATTAAGGAAATTAGAAAACACCAACGTATAAGGAATCATATCGAGAGAGAGAAAGCATCATGGTAGTGACCAAGATAGATTTTAATGACAGTCGTTTAGATCTATATAAAAAGACTCTCCAGACTAAAGTGTTTAAAGATCACTTAGAATGTCTAGGATTACGAGACATGTATCGTCTTCGCTAGGGCAAGTGGGAGAACTTGTTGGGTATAGAGTATTCCCTAGGATACATGTCTCACCGACTTTAGTGCAAGTGAGAGATTGTTGGGATTTAAGCCCTAAAGTCTCGTAATTAATTATTTATTTAATAGTTAATAATAATTTTGATTATTTTATTTACAATATAATATTATCCATTATATGAAAAATCCAAGGTTATTAGTGTAATCTTGAATAGTATGTGGTTGACATACAGGAGGATCGTGTTCAAGAAATAACCTAAAAAGTCATAGTATATAGATAAGGTTGGGTGCCTTATCTTTGTAACACTATTGATATAACCCACTTTGTAATAGTTACAAATGATTTAATCCAAATCGTTCATGTGGAGATATGTGAGTGGGAGTATCTTATACAATGAGTTTGTATATGACTAGACTACGAAATATTTAATATCTCTTTATAAATGCGTTAATTGAGAAGATTAATATTTCATCAGGATGATCATATGTGACTCGATCTTAATCTTGAGTGAGTTATGATCTCCTACCTATGAGAACTTGTCCTTTGATTTGAATGAGTGAGACTGACTTTTGTTGCCGATTCAATAAGCCTACCATTTTGGAGACTTGACCAAATAAGGAGCTGGGAACATAATCTCACAAGATGGAATTCACTCATTCCCTTATAGCGTTTGTAGATGAGTAGTTCCCTTAAGTGCTGATTTCGGGACTTGAACAATGGGGCCCCACCAGCTGTAATTACGAACAACTCGTGAAGGATCGACTTGCATGTAATGATTATATCAATGGACACAACTTGTCCTATAGTGCATAAGAGTGCAACTTTAGGTCTATAATGGAGTGACCCTAGAGTTAATGAATGGAAATTGATTAATTAAGGGGCCGTTTGATAACTAATTCATTTTCTGTTTTTAGTTTTTAGTTTTTGGTTTTCAAAAAACGGGTGTGTTTGGTAACTAATTCATTTTTTGGTTTTCAGATTTTTAAAAACGTTTTTAGAATTGTGAAGAAAAACTGAAAACGAAAAAAAAGGGTTTTTAAAAACAGATTTTCGTTTTTGAAATATGGACTCACGGCCTCTTAACAGCCCATATGTTAGTTAAAAAAAAAACGAAATCATTTGAAAGTTGGGCTCGAATTCCTGTTATCTCAATAATGATGTATTATAATAATAATAATAATAATAATAATATAATATATTATTATTATTACTACTACTTTTTTATGTGTATTATTGTTATTACTACCACTACTTTTGTACACAAAAAAAAGGTTAAAATGTCATTTTAGTCATGTACTTTAAATTTTAAATTTAAAATATTATTATTATATTTTAAAATTAATTAATTATGCTAAATTTCTCAATTACGTTCTTTTACTAAAAAATAATTTGTTTATACAAATTGATGTGTCGTTAAATTATAATTTTATTAATATATTTAAACACGTAATGCTGATCAATTGAAGCATATGGCTCAAGTGAGGGATCGAATTGCTGATCAACTTTAGATGGCAACTCAAGCACGACGTTGATTGTTATTTTTGCTAATTTTATTCTTTTACTTTTATGAATTACTTAGTCATTATTAAACATTATCAACATTTTTGTTGCTTAGAAAAATATTAATATGGTGATTGTTACTTGTATTTTTTTTATATGTTTATTTTTGTGATTTTTTCCTAATTTGATTAGTGACTAGTAGAAAATTTAAAACATTAATATTGTTTTTTTCAATATGCATTTTTTTAAAAAATAAAATAAAAATATAGTTTTATAATTATATATATTAGATGGAAAAATATCATAAAAATAGTTAGATTTTATTTTTATAAAAAAAAATTAAAAACAGTCATCAAACGTTCTTTTGATTTTTAAAAATAGAAAACAAAAACACAATTATCAACATATTTTTTGTTTTTAGTATTTAAAAAACAGAAAATCAAAAATAGTTACCAAACATGTTTTTGGTTTCCAATTTTTAAAAAACAGAAAACAAAAACCAATTACCAAACATGTATGATTTTTATTTTTTAAAAACAGAAAAACAAAAAACCAAAAACCAAAAACCAAATGGTTATCAAACGGGGCCTAAAGAGTTTAATTAATTAATTTTGTATCATTGGAGCTTATAATCTGTAGGTCTATAAGGTCCCATTGCTAGCTCATAGTAACACTAAAATATCAATTTAGTCGAAAGAAAATTTTGAAATGTTCAAATTAATATTTAATATATTAGATATATTAAATATAAAAGAGAAAAATATATTTATTGTATTTGATACATTAAATATTAAAATAATTAATGTATATTAGATACATTAAAGAAAATATATTTATTAAATTTGAATTGGATTTAAATTAGGAAATAGATGTCGTAGGAGAATTTTAAAAGGTTTGAATAAGATTCAAATTAGTTAGATAAATATATTTTAATATATTAGATATTACAATATATTATTTAATTATCTTCCCTAGACCACTATAAATAGGACCCTAGGGGTGAGCCATTTGGCATTCTTCATATAACACATATCTCCTCAATAGAGAATTAGAGAATTCTCTCTAGACTTTTTCTTCTCCAATCCCTTGAGGATTTTTTTTTCAAAAGGCTCCCACAAGCTTTGATCTTGTATTAGAGTCATAGCTAGGAAGACTTTGTGGAGGAGATAAAGACCCGTCAGAATATTCTCCATATTTATCTCAAAAGTAAGTTTTCTTAATTAATATTATTTTTAGTTAAATTTTAAATAAAATCAAAGACGATCCAATGCTTCCGCTGCGGGATGAAGAGTTCATTCCTATCATGAAAGCATGTCGCATTTGCTTATGCTTTTCAAGCAATAGAGAAACTGAAAATGCTAATTTAGAAATTTTAAAATTTAAATCACTAACCTCTTCATCGTGCGAGGCAGCTTCACTCAAATTTCATAAATTATTAGCCATAATAAGAAACAAGGTATAGACTCTTTTTTTAATTGAAATAAGAAAACCAAAATCAAGAAATCAATTTAATTAGCAATTCCCCGGCAACGGCGCAAATTTGAAGGTGCTTGTTGAAGGCACAATCAAATACATTTATAAATTGGACCATGAATAATTTGTAGTATAAGTGGCCAGGGTCGATCACAGGGAACCAAATTAATTGATTTCTAAATTCTAGATTTCTTATTTGACACGGACTGGGGGGAAGTTAATCATAAAACATAAGATAAACAGAAGAACTAAAAAGTAGTAAAGATAGAGGTCTCACCCTGCGCATCGAATCGAGGGTAAACAGGAAATTATGCAATTCATTTATCATTGAAACTAACCTAACATGCAATTTTCCAGTGTTTTAAGACCAACCAAAATCCTCGGGACACCGTAGGAGCCTCCGCTAATTAAACCAATTTACAAACGCCTAATTGGTTCTAATTTAATTAATTAATTTTGCATGACCAATACCAAAAAAACTAATTAAACGCATTACACCTAAGGGATAAGCCGAAACAAGTTAATTAATTAAGATTGGTTAATCTAAATTAACTAAGCCCACGCTAACACTTCTAAGGCCTACCATGTACTCATAATTAAGTAATTCTACTTAATTTAACCGACGTGGCAACTGCCCTATATACTACTCAAATTAAGTTAGAGACCGAGGACGCCTGCGAGTACTCTAGATAGCTAAGAAACGTCTAAATTAATTAATTTGTTAGGTCAATCAAAGTAGAAATAACTAGGAATAAGCACAAGAAATTGCAAGCCATAAAACAATGCTGAAAAATGAAATTAACAATCAAATCTCACAATAAAATGCATAATACTGTATTTACAACCCCGAAATAGCATCGAAAGTCTAGCAATCCATTGCAACGACGTTGTCTGACATCGAGAATTGATCTAAAATACCTAAACTAGCCTAAAACTATGAAAAATAGATAGAAGAAAGCTTAAAATGGTCTCATGACGGTTGAAAATCGAAGACAAATAACCTAGATGATGAAAAAAAATTTTGTATAGGAATTGACGAAGCGTCTAGATGCTCTGGAAAACATCTAGACACTTCCTAGCTTCACAAGGGCTCACTGTAGCATCGAGGGAGGCTTCAGGGGACTGTCGATAGTGTCCACATGCTACCCAGGGCGCCGCACTGGTCATTTTTGCTCTATCTCTTTGCTCGAGTGTTCGAATGACCTCCGGTTTGATGCGTTGAAACCGTTATTCGATGTAGAATCTCTCGAAATGTGCCTTATGTTCATATCCTACAAAATGATCAATTAATTACATTAAACCTCCAAACTAACATGATTTAAGCATAAAAATATAGGACTGTATTGGTCCCATCACTTGTAGCTAGATACTTTTACCAAAAAGCTTTGGTAAGCTAAAACGAAGGTACGAATGATAAAAAGGTCCCCTCTTGAAAAAATATAAAGAAAAAGGAGAAGTATGAATCCCAGCAATGAAAAACAAGTTTGAAGGGACATTGTTCGTTGAGAAAAGTGTGTAAAGTTAACTTCTTTAGCAACTAAGTGAAACTTGACTAAAGGTAATAGGTAGTATGAATCCAAAGTGAGGTTGTGAGAGGAAAGTATTTTGTTTAGACAAGGAGAGCATGGAAGTTGCATGTATTGGAAGTATTCAAGTAAAGTTAAAGTGTTGTGAGCATGAGACCTCTCCTGAGAGGCGTATTTTTCAAAAGAATTATTCTTAGAATTTTCTTTGGCTTATGTTTATGTCTCTATATTTATTTTGCAATTGCTTGAGGACAAACAATAGCTCAAGATTGGGGGTGTGATAATTCTCATTTATGAGGATTATTATACTTAGTTATTTTTGTTGTTTTATGTGTGTTATTAGATAAAAAGGCTAGCAAAAAGTTTGTTTAAATTGAATTATTGTGGAAGCCTTTTAAATTAAGTAAGTGGAGAAAAGAAAACAAAAGGAAATAAAAATCACACTTACTTGGTGTTTTTGTGCATGAATCTGAAGAATGCAACAGAAATGCAATTGCATTGCAATTAACATTCTGGAAGATTTGGAAAACAATGCAACAAATCTGCAAAATGCATTAAACACGGGACCAGCATAATTTTGGAGGTTTTATACAATTCTTCTCCACGAATTTAGCAAGGCCAGTGGACCCAAGCTGCACATGAACAAATATGGAAACCCTAGCCCATGAAGCTTATAAAAAGAATGAAGAAACTGAGGCAATGGAATGCAGGTTTTTTTCATGCAAAAGACCTTCGTGCTGCTGTTTTTTTTTCTTCTGTTTGTTGCTATTTTTTTCTTTGTGTTTCTAGACCCTTCGAACTTCAAAACTCGGTCCTTCCTCGACGAAAGTTGAAGGAAATGAAGGTTCAATTTCCTTTGAAAAAAATGGAGTGGAGTTAATTGAGTAAGAAGTGAACAAGGGGGTCGTGTTCTTCCATCTTTTAGAATTTATTTTATGCTTTATTTAAGTTACTTGCTTTTGTTTTAGGAACTTAGTTGCTGCTGTATTTTCATTCATTCAGTTGTATTTAAATATTCAAGTTAATTGTTTAAGTTTCATTGTATTTTCGGCATTGAGTTCTTAGTTCTTAATAGAATTTCTAGCCTTGTTCGAATTAATTTTCTTCTTACTAAAGTTTTATTCTAGTTTATGTTCTTTAAGTTTTGGTTAAATTATTTTCATTTCTACATTCTAGAATTTTATATATTCTTTCTCTCATTCTCAGTTATACATTTTTATTACTTTAAAGCTTTGTTTTTCACTTTTGCAATGATGAGCTATTTTTCCTTTAGGGGTTCAAGTTCATGAATGCCCTAGAGGAAAGATGTAAAGCTTAAAAGCACAAACAGTCTAATTAATTCTTGAAACTTTGTTTGTTTTTGTTGAATTAACGTTGGGCAAACCTAGCCGGCCAACTAGTGTTACTTGTTAAGCTTGAAGTTAATATCGAAGGGGTTAAGGGAAGGTAGATATCACAAAAGCAATGGAGGAAAAGACTTAGAAATAAGTCCTGAACATCGACCCCTAGACATAGGGTGAGACTCCAAAACTACTAGAATTGTGCACGAAATTATCTAAGTTAGATTAGCCATAGAAATATAGGTTTAATCACTTAGCCTCCTAAAGATTTTGAAGCAAAATTGAATATGAGTCAAATTCAATTTACTTAGTTTTCTTGTGTTAGCTACGATTGCAATTGCATTTTAGTTGCATTTCTTTCCAAAGGGGCATGAGCAACTTGAATTCTCTTTTTCATACTTATTGGTCCTTCAATTATTTTCTTTAGCCAAAAAAACTGCTCAACATTTTTATAACATTGGTTACCGAAATTACAATTTGAGAACAATTTTTGCTATCTTTTGATCTTTTTGTATCCGTTCTCTGTGGGATTGATACTTTGGAGTACTTCCAATTTTATATTACTTGAATCGACGGTGTGCACTTGCACTGGATTGAAGTTTTGTTTTTAAACTAAAAATCTTTTCTTAAAGCCCCACATTTCAGTTCAATCAACTGTATATTCATTTAAGGGATAATTCTCCCCTTTTATGCATAAGATATAATCGTTCTAGGGTTTCTAAAAGCAATAAAAGGAGTTGTAAATAAAATAAATTAATTCAAAGATTGTATAGATGGATTGTTATTTATGGGGGGTAACCCTGTGGAATTCTTTCCACATCTATTAGGAGCAATTGTGGCAAAATTTGGATGATTTATATTATTCTCATAGCTCATATCCTTTACATCCTCCCTCAAATGAGAGGGGATCTCTAATACCCTGAGTTTGAACTATCGCATATGAAACTGTGAATGGGTGAGAGGTTGAGTTAGCAAATCAGCCAGCTGATCTGCAAATAGAACTTAACAAACCTCTAAACGTCCACGTAGCACTTGATCACAAACAAAATGGATGTCAATCTCAATATGCTTGGTTCGTGCGTGAAAGACCAGATTGGAGGCAAGTGCGCCGACACTTTTATTATCACACCATAGTATGGAAGATGAAGATACTGACATACAACTTTCATCAAGGAGTTGCTAAAGCCATATGATTTCATCTGCTGCATGAGCTGACCTGTATTCATATTCAGTACTTGATAGCGCCACTACTGTTTGTTTCTAGTAGGAGTATTAAGAAACTAATGAATTGCCGAGAAAAACACAATAAGCTGCCATAGACTTTCAATCATCAATATTTAAGGCCCAATCAACATCCAAGTATGCAGTAATAGAAAGGGCATCACATGGTTGAACCAGTAGACCCATGTGTTTGATTCCATTTAAATACCAAAGTACACGTTTAATTGCTTGCAAATGGGTGTCAATTGGTTGCTTCAGAAAATGAATCAAGTGATTAATGATATATGCTATGTTCGGTCATGTGTTGGTGAGATACTGCAAAGCACCGACAATACTACAATACAAGATCGTTCAGCCAAAGGTGTACCATAAAAAATGGATAAATGTTTCCTCAAAATAAAAGAAGATGGAGCGGGCTTTAAATCAACCATATCCAACCTATGTAGTAAATCATCAATGTATTTCGACTATATGAGCAATAGACCAGAGGATACTCTATTTACTTGAATACCCAAGAAGTAACTTAATAAACTAAGATCTTTGCGAGGAAAGTTTTCATCTAGCAAAGAAATCAATCGATTAATGAGTGACACATTATTCACAATCACGACAACATCATCAACATATACAAGTAGAAGAATGATGACACCATTTTGACAATAAATAAAGAGAGAGGTATTAGACTTACTGTTCACAAATCCCCAATTTAGCAAGAAAGATTTCAGAGTATTGTTCCATGCACTAGGCACCGGTTTAAGTCCATAGGTGGGTTTATTTAACTTGTAGACAAATGTAGGAAATCGTGGATCTTCATATCCAAGTGGTTGTTGTTGGGATTTATGCTCTAAAGCCTCGTAATTAATGATGTATTTAATAATTAATAATAATTTTGATTATTTTATTTGCAAAATAAGATTATCCATTATATGAAAAATCCAAGGTTATTAGTGTAATCTTAAACAGTATGTGGTTGACATACGGGAGGATCGTGTTCAAGAAATAACCTAAAGAGTCATAGTATATAGGTAAGGTTGGGTGCCTTAACTTGGTAACACTATTGATACGACATACTTTGTAATAGTTACAAATATCGTAGGAGATTTGAATGAGATTCAAATTAGTATAAGATATATTTTAATATATTAGATATTAAAATATAATATTTTAATTATGACAAAGATTTTCCCTTAGTTTCTATAAATAGAACCCTTGGGTTGAGCTATTAGACACAACACACATCTCCTCAATAGAGAATTAGAGAATTCTCTCTAGACCTCTTCCTCTCTCCAATCTCTTAAAGATTTTATTTCAAGAGATTCCTACAAGCCTTGGTCTTGTGTTCGAGTCATAACAAGGAAGATTTTTGTGGAAGTCTTGGAATGCGAGAAGTAAAGAACGCCAAAAAGTATCTCCATATTATTTTCAAGGTATGTTTTGCTTAACCTTAATTTTTATTATTTAATTCTAAATAAAATCAAAGTCGATTCCAATGCTTCTGCTGTGGGTTTAATTCGATTATTCCCTTCAGTTGTGACATGTAAACTTCTTCATCCAGAGTGTCATTGAGAAACGCATTGTTGAAGTCCAGTTGGTGTAATATCCATCCACACGAGATAACCAGTGAGAGAGCAACCCAAACTGTTGATGCCTTAAAAATCGGGTTGCATGTTTCACAGAAATCGATGCTGTGATTTTCATGAAAACACTTGGTGACCAACTGAGCCTTGTGACACTCAATTGACCCATTTGATTTTCATTTTATATGAAATGCCCATTTGCAACCGACCACATTAAGGGATTTAGAGGGAGTTATTAACATCCAAGTTTGATTTTTCATCAACGCAACGAACTCAAGATCCATTGCGTTCTTCCAGACAAGAGAGGCAAGGTGATAATTCTCATTTTTTAGATTTATTTAGCTCACAAAGGAAGGTTATTCTTGTCTTTTCTATCTTGTTGAACCCTAAAAATCTCTTGAATTTGAGCAAAGTGTTAAGGAATCCTTGAGCATGATGAGAATGCTTAAGATTAGAAGAAATAGATAAAAATGTTGAAATTTGGCTAATTTAATTGGTTATTGTGTAGTTTTAGCAAAAGGAGAGGATTGCAGCACAATTGAAGTTGCAATTGCAACCTAAAAAGTAAAAAAAAAATGAAAATTTTGGGATTGGCTAAATTTAGAAGATTCCAGCATTTATTTCTCCTTAAATCAAGCAACGATTTCATACATCAAACCGTATATGGAGTGTGAAGAAACCCTAGATGCCTGAAGGCTATAAAATGGAGGAAAACGAAGGAAAAAAAGCGGATTTCATCCTTGGAAGAAAACTCATTTTCTACTTTCTTCTTTTATTTTCTTTTGACTTTTTCAGCTTCTTTTATTCTTCCATCTTAATCCAACATAGGAGATCTCTTGGATTTTAAAGATTCGACTCGACTCAAAAGAGATTGAGGAAGAATCGATTAAAAAGAAAAAGGATAGGACGTTGGGATAATTTTTCTTTTATTTCTGCTATGTTAGACCTTATCACAGTAGCTTTCTACTTTGTTTTTGTTAAAATTCTAGTAGGGTTATGTTGGTTATTTGTTCATTGAATTTTCGTGCGTGGTAAACCTTTCAATTCAATTTCTTATGGCTTTTGCAAGATTTCACTTTATTGATTTTCGGCTTTATCTCATCAACATGAGCTAAATTTTCTCTTCATTATCACATGTTCATTTTAGTGTATTAAGCTATTTTTATTCTCTGTTTTGAATTCCTTTATGGCTGTCGCAAGTTTTCATTTTAATAATTTTATGTTTTTCTTTATTTTCTCCATGAGCTAAATCTCTCTTAGGGGATCAAGTGTATGAATGCCTTAGAGGTGAGAATGTGAAGCTTATATGTAATGTAAGGGCAATCCAAATTAGCACAAATATTGTTTGCTTTTGTTGATTTATTTGTTTTTAGTAAGCTTGGATTGATCAAGTAAGGTTGCTTGCTAGCCTAAATTGAATACTAAAAGGGTTAGATGAGGGTGGATCTTGCAAAAGCACTAAGATAAAAAGTTTAGACATAAGCAAAGCTTGATCCTTCATAGGACGCACCCCCAAAACCACTAGAATTCGATCTAAAATTATCTAAGTAAAATTGGCCATAGACATATAGGTCCAATCACTTAGTCTCCTAAAGATTTTGAATCAAAGTCGAATGGGAGTTTAATTCGGTTTACAATTATTTTGTGTTAAGGCGTGATTGCAAATGTAATTGAGTTGCAATTCTCACCAAAGGGCATGATCATACTTGAATCCCTCTTTTCATTATCTTTGTTATTTCAAAATTTACTTTTTAGTAAACCAACCATCCTAGATTATTATTGTACTTTGGTTACCCTAATTGCAACTTTTAAACATCTTTGTGCTATCTTTAAATTTTGTTGTATCCATTCTCTAAGGGGTCAATACTTTGGAGTACTTTCAATTTTATATTACTTGAATCAACAGTGTGCACTTGCACTGGGCTGAATTCTTTATTTTATTTTTAACCCACAAAGTTCAATTGATCACAAGGGCATCAATGCCCCTTGTAATCTTTATAATCGACCAGTCTATACGATTATTGCACACCAAGGGTCTCAGTTTGAATATACCAACACATCCTCTAGTGATCATTGGATGGCTCAGTTGGGGCGGTGATGGAATGGTTGGGAAGGGTGAAGGAGAAGTAGAAGAGGCCAAAAGGGATGAGAATATTGGCGAATAAAAGGAGATTGAGGAGGAAGGTGCCGAGGGAGAAGAAGAGGCTAAAAAAGAGGAATATTTGAGATTGATAGATGTGATCGGTGAGGGAGATGGAATATTAGGAGAAGACGACACATGTGAGGTCTATAGCATGGGTGTGGTAGGTTGTAGGTCTAAAACTAGGCTATTAGGTGTATGAGAGTTGGGCTTAGGAGAATTGGTTTGTAAGGGAACATGAGGATGGGTGATAGCCATGAAAGTGGAGGATGGTGGGCTGGGTACATTTTTGGTCAAGGATAAAGATGAGTTAGTAAAATTTTGCTGCATGAAAAATGATGATTGAAATGTGTGTGAGCTATTTCGAAAAATCTTTGGAAAGAGAGTTTAGCCAAGTGCAAGTTCACACTGTCAAGAAGTAATATATGGAAGTATTCCAAGTATCAGTCCCATAGAGATTATTTATAAATTCAAGTGTTTAAAGTGAAAAAATTTACCAAATTGCAACAAAGGTAACTGAGAAAAATAGTTGGGAGATGGTTGTTGTGAGTGCCTAAGTAAAAGTAAAGATATCAATGGAAATATGGGGATTCAATCATGTTTTTGCCTTTAGTGAGTAAATTGTTACTATGCACCCACATGTTTGTCGCATTACCCTATTGATAAGCTTAGAATTAAGAATTATTGAATGCTCATAAGCTTAAAATATGTTTGCTTTGCTTTATAAATCATAGAAGAAATTTGGTAAATGCTGGTAAAGCATCAATAACTTGTGAGAAGTGCATTTGAAAGAAAGAATGGGGAAAAGAGAAAGATAAACTAAGAAGAGTTTCTTTTGTGCAGGAAATTTAGAAATAGCAGAAACAATTTTGCAATATGCAGCAGAAATTTGGAAATTGCATAATCAAAATTGCAAAATTGATTTCATAATATGTGATAAGTTCATTTTATATTTATTTATTATATCTTGTTTAGGTTATTCTTGGTTAGTTTTTCTATAGGTTTTGGATTTTAATTTATGCACTTCTTTTATTTTTGTAGGTGATCAAGGATTTCATTTTGAAGGCCAAAGTTCAAAGATTTTCAAGTTGAAAGCTAAAAAAAAAAAAAAATTACTGTGCCTAAGCACCCAAACAGGCACCTAGGCCCCATAGACAATGTAGGAGGGTAGAATGATAGAGCCTAGGCACTGTTTTGGGCACCTAAGCGTTGCGGTACTGGTTTTCACACTTTTTGATATTGCCTAAGCACGACATTGACTGCCCTAAGTATAAAAGGTCATCTTTTAGTCGTCTCAAGGGTTTAAAAAATATATTTGGAGGCGGAAAACAAAGAAGATGAGGCAGAAATGGGAGAACAAAGCCAATATGCCACTTTGAAGGACTAGAGCAACCAAACGAAGCTAGAGCTATGCTTGGAAACTTGTTCAATCACTTGGATTTGTTTCTCTTTTCACTTTTTCCTTCTCTTTTTCTACTTGGCATGACTAGCTAGTCTTGTTAAGTTTTACATTATGAACTAAGTTTTTCTTTCTAGAGGTTTGATGTAACCGATACTCGAATCCTACTTTTTCGTAGTTAATAGACGATGTTTCTATTTCAATTGTGGTTGTGAAAATTCTTCTGAACTTAATGCATGTTTAGATTTGGCCATTCTTTACATTATTTTTGTGTCAACAATTTGAGGTTGAGAGACAATAATTGTTGATGAACTGAATTGTTTTCCCAAATGTATACTTAACATAGAGATATCCTTGTAGATTTTGTGGCAATATTAGGTTCTATGGGCATAATAGTTAAATTGTTTGAATTGTCATAAAGATATAGACAATTTATTGTTTAACGAATATAGGTATTGCTTGAGAAAGAGTATCGAGTCTATAGGATAGAGCTTGCCAACAACCTAGAATAGAAGAACACATTAGCTATTAATGAACAAAGAGTAAAAGGAGAAAGCGGTGAAGTCATTGCTCTAGAGCTTTTACCAATTAAGTTTAATCCTCTCGTTTTAGCCACATTTATTTTTCAAGCAAGTTAAATTTTATTCATCTTTGATAATTTGGTGCTTAGATAAAATTAAGGCTAGAGAATTTGGTAATTGGTAGAATTCGCTCCCTTTGGAGAACGATCGTGGTATTTAGTCACTGTATTACTTGTAACGATTCGTACACTTGCAAATTTGAGACCAACAATATGCAACAGTATAAAAAATGCAATAGAGGAAAAAAATCATTGAAACCCAAATTTGGAAAGCGCTTGATTCTTGCACAAAATGGATGGATTATGGACGAAATTGATTGGAGTGTCAACCCTAATGTGAGACTATAAAAGGAGAGAAGAGGAACACGATTTGGGTGTGAATTTTTGGGAGCTTAACGAAGGTTTTTTTTTTTGGGTTTTTGTTCTTGGCTTTCCTCTATTTTTCCTCAATTTTGGCCAAGGTTTGCTGGGAATTTTTGTTATATTTTTCTTTAGTTTTTTCAATCCAATCCAACGAAACTTGGGTTGTAATGATTCATTCTTCCCTAGAAATAGGTGGGATTGAATCGATTGAAATCTATGGGAAATAATGGGTTTTGTTCAAGTTTCCTTTATTCCAGCTTGTTCTTAGTTTAGTTTGAATTCGATTTTTATTTTTTTAGTTTTTTGGGTTGTAATTTTTCATGCTTTTTGTTCCTTACCTACTGTATTAAGCATTGAAATTGAGTTGAGGTTGATGAAGAAATTGAAAGCAATTTTATGAAATTTTTTCTTCATGAGTTTTGCTTCCAAGAGCTTTATTTTGAAAGGAATTGAATTTTTAGTCAGTCTTTCATCTTTAATTCTATTTTGACAGCAAGCAATTCTTATTTCTATAATTTTTTGTTGCAAATAGATTTTTAATTCATTCTACTTAGAATGGAATTTTATTTCTAGAATTTGTTGTGATATTTTTACGTTAATTATGAGCTAAACTTCTTAGGGGGTTCAAGGATGTGAATTCCCTAAAAATTAAATTTAGCCAAAAATACAATGAAAACCGAGCCTACATTTTAATTGTTCCCTTGTGTTGAATAAAATGTCTTTGAGATCCTAGATAGATCAACTAGGGTAGCAACTTAAGCTTGATTCTAATACCGACAGGGTTAGTGATAAGCGGATTTCACACAAGTGATGAAGACAAGAGCTTAGACATAAGCTAATTCTTTACCCTAGACATAGGGATTATAGACTCCAAAACCTATAAAATTATTGAGCCAAATGATCTAAGATAGAAAGACTATAGATATATATGTCACTCACTTAGTCTCCTAAAACCTAATTTCAAGGTGAATAGGAGTAGCAATTTTGGTTTACAATTGTGTGTAGAGTAGGTTGGATTTGCAATTTACAACTTAGGGCAATGACATACTTGAGCCCCATCTTTCCTCATCGAGTAATTTTTCTTGCATATTTATTTCTATTTTACATTTTTTGCAATTTTGATTTTGCAAATTCGTTTCTACAATCTGATTCTGCAATTTGTTTTGCAATTTTGATTTTGCAATTTATTCCTTTGCCATTTCGATTTTGCAATTTCAATTATGCAATCTGTTTTTGCATTTTTACTTTTATTTCCATTATTATTTCACACCAACCCAAAATCTATTTTTGCACTTTTTAGTTTCCAAGTTGCAATTATACTTACGTTGTTTTTACAATATTTTTGTTACACTGTTGCCTATGGGATTGATACTTAGGAATACTTATGTTTTATTACTTGCATCGACAGTGTGCACTTGCACTGGGGTTGAACGTATTTATTTACTTGTTCACCCGATCACTTATGCATATAGATCATATTCATCTCCTATTCAGCCTTGATGTCAAGCACCCTTAGGACTTTAAGTAATTACTCCTATATGTCTATAGGAAATTGGTGGGGTGCTTTCGCAAAAGAGCGCAAGTGCGCGTTGTCAAAACAAGTAATATATGGAAGTACTCAAAGTATCGAGCCCAAGGGAACGTATTAACACACAAATTCTTTAGTTCACAACACAATTATTTACAAGTTGCAACCAAAGGTAACCGAGAGCAAAATGAGTTGGTTTTTGGGGTTTTGTGCATGAAAAGTAAATAAAACTAAAAGAATAATGAGAAAACAAAGATGAAAAAGCAGAAGATTAGAAAAGATGAGAAGCAAGGGATTCAATTCTGGTTCAAACTTGAGGAAATGCACCCACCATGGGCCTGTAAATTGCTCAACTAAGTTCGGCTATTTCAGAGATCCTACCTCTTGTGCCCGCATACTGACTCTTTCGAGTTCTGTATGGTTCAGATAGAATGCTACTGAAATGCGCCCACAACCTACTCTAATCGATACTTAACACCGTGAATCGAGTTCAACACCTATTCGGCCCTTTTATAAGTACTTTTAGGGTCTAAGCAATTAAAAACATATGTCTATGGCTAATTTTAACTTGGATAAGTAAAGAACACAACTCAAAAGATTCTAAAGATTCTTGTCCTATGTCTAAGTACAAAAAGCGAGGTTTTGCGTCTAGACTCTTCTCCTATATTGCTTTTATGAAAAGGTGTGCTCGATCCAACCCTTTCATTATTGAAACTTACACAAACCATGCTAACTCAAATGAGCAGTTTAAGCTAACAATGAAACTTAAACTCAATAAAATCAAACGGTGCTAAATGTTAAGCAAAGTTGCTAAAATCACATGGTGGGGCTTATCTCCTTTTTAGAGTATCCACTTCATTGAATCCCCTCCAAGGAGTTTAGCTACTCATTGAAAAGAAAACTAAAGTGCAGCAACTAAAGAGAAAACAAGGATGAGAAAGAATAAACTTCATTGCAATAAAGAACTTGAATACTACTTTAAGTTTGGAATTGAAATAACAATAACTTGAAACAAACTTGAAACTACAACTTAAAGAATTGAATTTGAATATAAAACAAAAACTTACCACTCAATAAAAGAATGAAAAACAACAGCTAATTCGAAGGAAAAACAGAAAATACAAAACTCTAATGAAAACAATAAAGAACCCGAAGTTTGTTCTTTTTTCTAACTTTGTTCAACCTTTTTCAAGGAGAACAAGTACTTACACTCCCTTCTTTTGAAGTTCGTGTTCGAATGAAGTATGAACAAAACTTGGGGGAGACTCAGTATGACGGTTGAAAAGAAATGAGAAAACTGCAGTACTTTTGTGAAGAAAGTAAAAATCTGACCTCTCTTGAAAATGAAGCTTGAGCCACCTTTTATAGACCTCAAGGCCTAGGGTTTGCTGCCAAGATCAGTGTGAAGAAGCTTGGTCGATCATATCCCTTGATTTTTGGAGATTTGATTGAGAATATTTGATATGATTTGCAAATCTCACAAATCTAGGAGAATCTGTCGAAAAGGTCTAGATACGCCGCATTTGTGGGCGCAATTGTGTTGATGTCGAAAAGGCCTAAATGTGGCCGCATATCTGGGCGCATTTTGGGTTTTTCCTACAACAGTTAGACTTTGGCTTCTGCTCTCAAATGCTAAAGCATACTGGTTGCATATCTCTTGGATCATATTTTATTTGCTTCAGTTGCAAGCAAAATGTGGGTGCATTTGGGTTCTTTTTAGCCTCTACACAAAATGAACAAAAATTAACACTTTTTTAACAAAAAAATGACCCTAAATATGCCTAAAAACATACTTTTACAAAATCAAGACTTCAAACACCTGCAAAACTTGTTTTTACTTAAACTTGCTCTAAATGACATTGAATCTATCATTAAACGCGCGCTTTCTAAGCAAATAAGCTATTTTTTAGAGCCAAATAACACTCCTAACTGAGTGTTATCAGCAATTTATCTTAGTTATGTAAGAATGCAATCCTTTTGATACTATAGGCGTCTTCTATGTCTAGGGTCAAACAACAAAGCCCCATGTTTAGGCTCTTCTTCATATTGATTTTATGATATCTGTTTATTACCCCACCCTTTCAGTATTGAGTTTGACTTTGTATGTAAGCCTAAATGATCAAGCTAGACAAACAATAAACATATACAATCAATAAAACCAAACTGCGGTAAAGGTAATTTGAAAAATATGCAATTGATGGAACAAATTTAGCTCGTCTTTTAGGTCATCCACATAATTGAATCCTAGAAGAAACTTAGCTTATAATGGAATTAAAACATAAAGATACTTCATTGAAATAAATGCCATGATTACAAATTGAAATGAAATAACAAAAGACAGAATAAAACTAGTTGAAATCTCGATAAAGAAGAGGAAAACACAAAGGAAAACTGGCATTGTACAACCCTAGACTTTCGACTAAAGGCTCGGGGTAATTTGATCTAGGCAAACTTCAGAGGAGCTTTCGCTTTTGAAGAAGTTCTACGGTTTTCTCTTCCTCACGAGTTCCATAGTCTATTCCATCGTTGGGTTAAAGTTCCTTTATATAGGCTTGAGAGTGGTTGGTACTTGCCAAAATCAAGGAGAAAATCTTGCCCAAACCAACTCTGAATGAGATTAGGAAGGAAGTTGCACGAAATAAGGATTCTGTTTTGACCACGAAATTCTTGTTGGAAGCAGTCAATAGGATTATGCAGCCGCATAGCATTCTTGCCTTGCAAACTTTGTGGCCACAAATTGAGACTTTTTTAGCACAAGAATAATTACCAAACATACATTTTAAATAAGAAATAAATTTGAATTTAGGGGTAAATACGTTATATAAATGAGGTTCATCAGGAAACCAATGTGAAATCGATGGAGCATCCCCATCAGGCCGACTAGGCTTATGTACACGTGTGTGAATAGAAACACATATGAAATGGAAATTCACCCTCATTAAATTGTACATGACGTGAAATGTCTATTCACCCAGTTGAACTTAGACATTTATGTCCCTTGTGAGCTGGACTTGGTCCAAGATAAACACATTTATTAGTATGAAAATTAAATTTATGAGCGTTATAAGGTCGTAAATATGGGTAGCAGGCACAACCAGAAATTTTTACTCAGAGAAATTAATGCTCCTTTTTAACAACACTCCCATAGGGGATTTAACATTCAGAACCGGTGTAGTAGACCATTGATGAGTAGTGTAGATGCCAAGAAAGCGACCCACCAATAATTCAATGGCATAGATGCCTGAGCAAGTAGAGTTAGTCCTATTTCGACAATATGACGAGGTTTTCACTCAGCCATTCCATTTTGTGCAGAGGTGTAAGGACAAGAAAATCTTGATTGAATACCTAACTAATTGCATACTTGATGAACCCGCTTATATTTGTTAAGAAAATGCTTCAGGACTGAAACATGTCCACATGTGTTAATTTTGTTAAGTTGATTATTGTGTCAAAGTTTGTTCCTATTCTTTAGGAATTAGTAGTTTGTTCCTATTCTTTAGGAATTAGTTATTTTGTTATTCATGCCTTGAAATGTGGAGCAAGTTTAGGATCATGTAGTTAGTGGGTTGTTATTTTCCAAACTTTAAATATTGTAATGTTTTGATGTTTCAATATAGTGGCTTTTATTGTTCTTTGTCTTAACAATTCTGCATTATTATTTTAATTGTTAAAAAAACAACAATTGGTATCAGAGCCTTATTCTTAAGGGATCTGTGAGTGAGTGTGTGAGGTTGCTATGTCATGGACGTCGAAGCAAGTTCTAGTTTCTCTTCAATTTCTCCACCGGTGTTTGATGGAGACAACTACCAGGTTTGGGCAGTTCGTATGGAGGCGTATATGGAAGCTTTGGATATTTGGGAAGCTGTGGAAGAGGATTATGAAATTCATGCTCTCCCAAACAATCCTACCATGGCACAAATCAAATTGCAGAAGGAGAAGAAAACAAAGAAATCCAAGGCAAAGGCTTGTTTGTTCGCTGCAGTCTCATCTACTATCTTCACTCGGATTATGACTCTAAAATCAGCATATGAGACATGGAATTATCTCAAGTCAGAGTATGAGGGAGATGAAAGAATCAAAGGAATGCATGTGTTAAACTTGACTCCAGAATTCGAGTTGCAGAAGATGAAGGAAACAAAATCAATTAAACAATATTCTGATAGGTTATTGGACATTGCAAACCGAATCAGATTACTTGGTTATGCGTTCAAGGATTCAAGAATTGTTGAAAAAATTCTTGTAACAGTGCCTGAAAAATTTGAGGCATCTATTTCAGCCTTAGAAAATACCAAGGATTTGACTCAAATCACTCTTGTTGAGATTCTCAATGCTTTGCAAGCACAGGAGCAAAGAAGAGCCATGAGGCAAGAAGGTGCTGTTGAAGGAGCCTTGCCAGACAAGCATCATGAGATTGCAAAGAACAACAAGAAGAAAAAGTTTTTCAAGAAGAATCAAAATCCTACTGGAGAATCTTCAGCCAACAACAAAGTTGGAGTCAAGAAGGGATTCTACCCTCCATGTCAACATTGTAATAGAAAGGGTCATCCTCCTTTCAAATGTTGGAGAAGACCAGACGCCAAATGCACAAAATGTAACCAAATGGGGCATGAAGCTGTAATTTGTAGGAGCAAGAATCAATAGCAAGGTGAAGAGGCTAAGATTGCTGATCAGAAGGAGGAGGATCAACTATTTGTGGCTACATGCTTCGTGGGCAGTCAATCAAATGAAAGCTGGCTGATTGACAGTGGCTGCACCAACCATATAACTCATGACAAGGAGTTGTTTAGAGATTTGAAGCCAACTAACATCACCAAAGTCAAAATTGGCAATGGGGATTACATCTCTGTCAAAGGAAAAGGGACTATTGCGATTGCAAGCTGTATAGGTACAAAACATATTCAGGATGTTCTTTTTGTTCCTGACATTGACCAAAATCTGTTGAGTGTGGGTCAACTTATTGAAAAAGGCTTTAAAGTTACTTTTGAAGATGAATATTGTCTGATTAAGGATGCAACTAATCAAGATATCTTCAGAGTAAAAATGAAAGGAAAGAGTTTTTCACTCAATCCTTTAGAGGAGGAGCAATCTGCTTTTCTTCTCAAAGAGGATGTCACACAAATTTGGCACAAGAGAGTTGGACACTATCATCATCAAGGGTTGCTGCAACTTAGAGAAAAGGAGTTGGCACTTGATGTACCCAAGCTTAGTGATGCAATCTCAAGTTGCAAAACATGTCAGTTTGGAAAGAAAAATAGGAAGCCATTCCCGAAGTCAACCTGGAGAACCACTCACAAATTGCAGCTTATCCACACGGATGTTGCAGGCCCTCAAAGAACCCCTTCTTTAAAAGGTAGTCTTTATTATATTGCCTTTATTGATGACTTCACCAGAATGTGTTGGATTTTTTTCTTGCAATTTAAATCAGAAGTAGCTCAAGTTTTTTGGAAGTTTAAGGCAAGAGTTGAGAATGAAAGTGGCTGCAAAATTCAGATTGTAAGGTCTGACAATGGGAAAGAATACACTTCGACAGAATTTGACAAGTTTTGTGAAGATTCAGGCATAGAGCATCAACTTACAACTCCTTACACACCTCAACAAAATGGAGTTAGTGAGAGGAGAAATAGATACATCATGGAGATGTCAAGATGCATGCTGCATGAGAAGAATTTGCCAAAGAAGTTTTGGGCAGAGGCAGCAAATACGGCTGTGTTTCTTCAAAACAGGCTTCCCACAAAGGCAGTGAAGGAACAGACAGCATTTGAGGCATGGTATGGTTACAAACCATCTCTGAAATTCCTTAAAGTATTTGGTTGTTTGTGTTTCACTCATGTTCCACAGAGCAAGTGTGACAAGCTTGATAGGAGAGCTTCACCATGTATCTTTATAGGCTATAGTGCTGTCAGCAAGGCCTATAAAATTTTCCAGCCACAAACTGGAAATATTGTTGTTAGCAGGGATGTTCACTTCCTGGAGGATGAAGAGTGGAACTGGGATGATGAAGAGAATAAAGGTCAGACCATGGCAGAGTTGAAACTCAAGTTTTCTGGTTCAAGCATCGAAGAAGAAGATGACTGGTAGAATGAAACAGTGGATGATGCTCCCGTGAGAGGAACAAGGTTGCTTTCAGATGTTTATGAAAGGTGCAATGTGGCTGTGTGTGAACCTATCGACTATATAGAAGCAAAAAAGGATCAAAGGTGGATAGCTGCAATGGAGGAGGAGCTATCAATGATTGAAAAGAACAAGACTTGGATCACTGTGGACAAACCTCAAGGCAGAAAGGTAATTGGAGTTAAGTGGGTGTTTAGAACCAAGCTTAACGTTGATGGCTCGATCAACAAGCACAAAGCCAGGCTTGTGGTTAAAGGGTATGCCCAAATATTTGGTGTTGATTACTCTAACACTTTTGCTCCTGTTGCTAGATTGGACACAATCAGGTTACTGCTTGCAATAGCTGGACAAAAGGGCTGGAAAGTGTTCCAGTTAGATGTCAAATCAGCTTTTTTAAATGGTGTCTTACAGGAAGAAATTTATGTTGAGCAGCCCCAAGGTTTTGTGAAGGAAGGTGAAGGAGATAAAGTCTATCTTCTCAAGAAGGCCCTTTATGGTCTAAAACAAGCTCCAAGAGCTTGGTATAGCAAAATTGATGAACATTTGCTGAATTTGGGATTTGTGAAAAGTCTATCATAAACAACTTTATATGTCAAGCACAATGGTACTGATATTCTTATTGTTTCACTGTATGTTGATGACCTACTGGTTACAGGAAACAATGCAGATCATATTCAAAATTTCAAACAAGAGATGATGAAGGTGTTTGAAATGACAGATCTCGGGTTCATGTCCTACTTTCTTGGCTTGGAGATCAAGCAAGGACAAGGTGAAGTTTTCATCTGCCATAAAAAGTATGCAAAGGAAATACTGAAGAAGTTTCAGATGGATGAGTGCAAGGCAGCAAGCACTCCAATAAATCAAAAAGAGAAGTTGTGCAAAGAATATGGTACTGACAAAGTTGATGAAGGATATTTCAGAAGTTTGATTGGTTGTTTAATGTATCTCACAGCAACAAGACCTGATATTTTAAATGCTGTAAGTATTTTGTCTCGATTCATGCATTGTGCAAGTGAATTACATCTCAAGGCTGCTAAAAGAGTGATTCGATATGTCAAAGGCACAAGTGATTTTGGTGTTAAGTTCACAAGGAGCAAGGAGTTCAAGCTGGTTGGTTTTTCTGACAGTGATTGGGGAGGTTCCATTGATGATATGAGAAATACTTCAGGCTACTGTTTTACTCTTGGCTCTAGTGTTTTCTCATGGAGCTCGAAGAATCAAGAAACTGTAGCCCAATCCACTGCCGAAGCAGAGTTTATTGCTGCAACAGCTACTGTTAATCAAGCTTTATGGCTGAGGAAAATTTTACTTGATCTTGATCTGGAGCATAAGGAAAGCACAGAGATTCTTGTTGACAACCAAGCTGCTATTGCTATCTCTCATAATCCCGTATTTCATGGGAAGGCTAAACATTTTAACATCAAGTTATTCTTCCTAAGGGAAGTTCAGAAACATGGAGATGTGACTCTTGTCTACTGCAAAACAGAAGATCAAGTTGTAGACATTTTAACCAAACCATTGCCTGCTTGCAAGTTCGAGTTTCTGAGGTCAAGACTTGGTGTTTGCAGCTCCTAAAGCAAGGAGGAGTGTTAAGAAAATGCTTCAGGACTGAAACATGTCCACATGTGTTAATTTTGTTAAGTTGATTATTGTGTCAAAGTTTGTTCATATTCTTTAGGAATTAGTAGTTTGTTCCTATTCTTTACGAATTAGTTATTTTGTTATTCATGCCTTGAAATGTGGAGCAAGTTTAGGATCATGTAGTTAGTGGGTTGTTATTTTCCAAACTTTAAATATTGTAATGTTTTGATGTTTCAATATAGTGGTTTTTATTGTTCTTTGTCTTAACAATTCTGCATTATTATTTTAATTGTTAAAAAAACAACAATATTCACCACCATTGTTAGACTGTATCATTTTTGTATTACCTTCAAATTACATTTTTATCATAGTAAGAAAATGATTAGAAATTGTAAGCGTCTCACTCTTCTATTTCAGTGGATATATCCAAACAAATTTGCTAAAATCATCAAGGAAATGAATATAATAGTGAAATCGATCGGTGGTCAGAATAGGAGTTGGACTCCTAAGATCCGTATGTGAATTTGAATTAGGAAAGGGAAGAACATGAGATTTACCAAACTTGCATGCTTCACAAAAATTGAAACTGTCATTAATTGTCACCGGTAGATTAGAACTCTTAACAATGTTGTTAAAAACTTTTAAAGATTGATGCTCAAGTCTTCTATGTCAAACTTCCTTGGACACAACACCATTCACACTGAAAACTACATTAGGTAAACCATGAGCAGAATGAACCACAGAACTACTTGCTGGCTCCAATTTGTGTTGTTGTGAATGCAAAAGGTGTTGTTGTTTGATTCAGATTATTTACAGCATTGTGAGCATTTCGAAAATTGGTCTTTCCACCCTTGTTTTGATTCGAGATGGGACTCACAAACTGCTTGTCAAATTAATGATAACAAATAAGTGCATAATGACCAGACTTACCACATACTTGACAAACTAGATGATTATTGTTTCCATTGTTCCAACGAATTCTTCCACGATCATGACTTCTTCGCCCTCGTTGATTATTGCTAAATTGTTGCCCATTTTGATTATTATTCTGGCGTTGACCTCCATTGGTAATTTCTCTACCGCTATTTTCCATGTTCACAGAGACATTGTTGTTAAATGACAAATTATTTTTCTGTGAGTTTTGTAACTCTGATCGTTTTTTGAACACCAACAACTCTGCTTGCATTTTTTACCATGAGATCCCAGCACGTCCTTGAATCATTGCCATCATTGGATTATTGTATTCTTTATCCAATCCCAATAGAACTTGAGATATTAAAGATCTGTTGGCTCCCCACTTGACCCAAGTTATCTACATAAGACTTCACAATTTGTCGGCAATTAGTCATTTTAAGGGAACCTTTGCGAGTTTGCTGGAATTCCTGTCTAAGATAGTTTTCTTTTGCTCTTGATTGCACACTAAATAGTTCTTAAATGCTGCCCAAAGGTCTTTTGCTTTCTCATGGCCTGTCACCTATGTTGCTACTTCTGGAGTCATAGAATTATATAGCCACCCCAAGAGGAGTTGGTCAGTAACCATCCATGACTCGTAGAGTTGGTTTATAGTGGTTGTTAGGGCAGCATCAAAACTTGACGTAGTATTGACGTCAATTTGAGTAGCTTCAGAATTCGAACCTCCTGGTGTGATTGCTGCGGCATTGTCAGATGTTGTTGCTGGTTGGTAAGTGAACATCGGTGGACAAGGGTGGTTGTCATAGAGATGTCCCTCTAGCTTGTAACTCATCAAAATAGGTAGTGCAAGGTTCTTCCATAAAAGATAGTTTCCACTGTCTAATTTTATTATGGTGATTTGGTTCAAAAGTTGGTTCGAAGGAGGATTGTTGAAGGTAGGATTTGAGGTGGTCATGATTGTGGTTGATGAACTATGTTTATCATGATTATTTGACCTTAAATTGAAGTTTATTCCTTGATAAAAATGAATGGAATTTAATTAATACTTGTATTTTAATTGGCCTTAAGCATGCAAAAATAAGGAAGTAAGTTCGTTTTAGTCAAATTATACCAAGTTAAGTTAAGGGTAAAAGAATCATTTTTTTATAAGAAATAATAATTTTTTTGTTGTTTTTACCGAAAGTTGTGGAAGGGCCCAAGATGCGCCCGCATAGCTTCCCAGGCATAAATACTATGCGACTGCATAGTGCCCTAGACTATGTCAACATGGGTTTCGCGAGTCAAAATTGTTCGAGTTGATTTTGCAACTTCTTCCCTATTCTGACTCTGGGAGTCCATGGTTAAGCTTGGAGCACAAAAGTTGGCAACAACCAAACCTATGAGAGTCTATAAAAGGCACTTTAATTTGCAAATCAAAGGACGAGCCTTTTGGGAGGAATCAATCACAATACCCATGAAGAGTTGAGAGCTTCAGCCAAGAGCTTCATTTACTAATCCCTTTGCCCAAGCCCTTTGCCCAGGCGTTAGACTTGTAAAGCTTAAATCACTTTGAAAAAGGATTGAATTGAGCTAGAGAGAGACGCTTCAAGTATTGTTGATTTTGATCAAGGAGATTGTCATTTGTTTACAACTTTGTTCTTTATCATTTTCATTCGTTCTGTACTTATCAATTCTTTATCATTGAATCATTTTTCTTTATTCATTTCATTATGAACTAAGCTTTCTTATAGGATTCAATTTGGTGAATGCCCTTGAGGAATAAGATAGCTTAATAGATGCACTTGCTTGTTGCCCGTTTATCTTGTGTAATTCTACTATTACTGATTTTAGGGTTTAAATGTTAAGATAAACTGGCTACTTAAGTTAGCATACAATGTTGAGTCCAATACTAAAAAGGTTGGGTGATTGACTGAATATGTGGGTTAAAAATCAAGAGAAAGAATTTAGCTCAAGTGCAAGTGCACACTGTCGAATGCAAGTAATGAATGGAAGTATTTTAGAATATTGTATCCTAAGGGAATGATTTAAACCAAATTGAAAGTAACGAAAGATTTCTTGAGAACAACAACTCAAGTAACCAAGTATAAGAATTGGATTTGTTGTTGGAAAAATAAAGAGACAAAATAAATGCTAGGAGAAAAGTAAAGGAGATTCATTTAAGAGAATGAGGAGATTCAAGAGCACTCATGCCCTTTGGTGAGAATTGCTACGCAATTGCAATTGCAATCGTGCCTTAACATAAGTGGTTGTAAATCAAATCAACTTCTATTCAATTTTGATTCAAAATCCTTAGGAGACTAAGTGACTGGACCTATATGTCTATGGCCAATGGTACTTAGGTAATTAAGACCACATTCTAGTGATTTTGGAGGACTTGTCCTATGTCTAGGATCAAGCTTGGCTTATGTCTAAGCACTATACCCTATTGCTTTTACGAAATCCGCCTTCCTTTAACCCTTTCGTTATTAGATTCAGACTTATAAGCAACCTAAGTTGACCAATCAAGGATTCCTAAAAACGTGTAAATCAGTAAAAGAAAACAACTTATATGTTAAGGTTGATTGCCCCTTACTTATTGGCTTTACATTCTCACTTCTAGGGTATTCATGCTCTTGAATCCCTTAAGAAGAGTTAGCTCATATTTGGAAGAATAAACATAAAAGAAATAATGAAAAGCTTTTCGATAGCCATGAAGGAATTAAGAAAAACTTGCTGCAATAATAAATTATGATTTGTATAAACCTACCAGCTACAAAAATGAGAAAATAGAAGGTTTAATTGAATTCAAACAGAAACATCAATGCCTAGGCTCTCGGCCAAAATGTACTCGATGAAAAAACAAAGGATAAATAAGTTTAAACATAACACATTTCTTAATTAAAACATTCAAAATAGCAAACCTACAACAAAAATTCTTCCACTCTCAAGTTTATCCTTATAATCGATCTTCCTCCATCTCTTTCGAGTTGAGTAAAGCCCTTACAACCCAAGAACTTCCTAGGTCGAATTAATTCAGTTGAACCTTGCGATGTTTGGAACACAATACAAAAGAAATCAAGTGATGGTGCAAAATCTCTCCAAAAACCGAACGAACAGCAACGAAAGAAAATAAAGTGTAGAAACTAAGAAAACAAGATCGAGAGATGTCCCCGGCGACTGCTACTTCGTCTTCCTTTTATAATGTTAATCCTCTAGGGTTTTCTTCGTTGGCATGTATGGAATGATTTCCCCAAATTTCTGCTTGAATTAAGGAGGTTGACTACATGGAATCTCTTAAATTGGATGATCACTGGAAATCATTGGTTTTCTTTCCAGGGTGCAATTGCAATTGCAATTGTATTACAATTGTCTCCTTTTTGCTAATATGCACAATAATCAACCAAATCAGTTTAATTTCAACAAATTTATCTATTTCTCTCATCCTTAAAGATTTTCGTCATAGCAGTCATAAGCGGTACTAGTCGAAGAGGCATTGACCATACCGCTCTGATACCAAATTAAACTTTGCAGACGCGTAAAGTACAGAAAAATATGTTTGTGCACTACAACAAATTTGAGTTTTAATGACAGTCACTATAATTTCGTGCTTGGAAACAATGACAGACGATAGAAAAACACGCTAAAATGCGTGTATAATGCAAAATTTCAAACATTTTACTTATAATGACAAACATTGCCTGACATTGTTTTCCTATTGAAAAAAAAACCCCCGCCGGCACTTTTCATTTTTAATTTTTAATACGAGCGAGAATTTGACCTCACGCCCGCTCACTCTTTCTTTCACTTACCATTATCTCTTTCCCCTCAATTCTTTGCGACTGAAATCTCTCTCTCCGATAGACTACTCAAAGACACCGTGAAGGAAAACCCCGCTTCCTCCAAGACATCGACGACGACGGCCTCGTCTCTTTGGCCGAAACATGGAAGTTGGAATCTCTGGCCACCACTTCTTCTCTCACCCCCTTTTCTCCAGAAGCTTTCATAGCCTATTTGCCACCGCTGCTTCTAGATCTTCTCGATTCATTCCCATTTTTTGGATTCATGTTTCCTTTGTCACAAATCCCTTGGGATAACACTGATATCTTCATGTACAGGTTTGTTCATCTGCCATGATCTTTTGATTTATGGGGTTTCTTTCTAGGTTTTGATTTTTTTTTTTTTTTTTTTGTTTTTAGTTCGAGAAATTTGGAAATTTGTTGTTGGGGTTTTCAAAACAAGGGATTCAGGTTTGGTGTTGGGTTTTGGTTCGAGGGTTTTGTTTTTGAGGGATTAGGAGTTTCTTTCTTTTAGGGTTTTATTTGGTTGTGATTTTCTTTTCAGGAATTTTTTGTTTGGAAAATTTTCTTATTTATTCCCCAAACAATTACTTGAAACTAGTTAACAAAATTTCTTTTTGCTTTCTCTCCTTTTCCCCTGCTCTCTCTGTTCTAGAATGAACCCCTCTTTGCTGAAATTGAGTATGTGCAGAAAAGGGTAAGCTTTCATATCCCAATTTGATATTAATCCTTTTGGGAAGTATTTAATTTGCACATTTTCTAATTTAAGTGCACTATGCATGTTTTTGTTGTATTTCCTTTATATAAACAAAGTATAACATTTTGCTGCATTTGGGTATTTGATTTTGTTGAGAAAAGAAGTTATATATCTAATTTCTCATAAAAGAGTAACTACTGGGCCATCTCCCGTTATTTTTTTTAGGGTGAGTAGGAATTTCTTAAAGTTAGCATAAGTATTGGAATTCTACTTAAAATGATGGAGGGTCTTAGTTAGAAAGTCATTAGAAGAATAATAAAACTCTAGGATCAGTTTTTAAGGCAACTTCAATTTCAATATATTAGCTATGAAAATTGCTAAGCTAAGGTGATCAAACTGCGCTTTGTTAGCTAGCTTTGGATGATCAATCATCTATTGTAGTCTACAATGTGACCTAATTTCTAGGAAGCTTGCTCGATGATCAATTTGAAGCAAAAGAAAGAAAAATTGTGAGTGAACATTCTTCTTTGGTAGAAAGTAGACAACAAAACAAAGAAACTTATTAGTAGAAGTAGTGTTTATAAACTTAATTTACAAAAAAAACAAAACTCTAAATAACCAAATAGTTATCAAACGAGGCCTAAGTTACTAATTTCTCCCGAATTATCCTTTGTAATTTCTAATATATATGCTCAATTGCACTTTATTTTGTGTTTCCAATGTTCAATTTAATTTCTAAATGCAGAAATTGGACAATAACTAATGAACTTAGATGTTTGTATGTGTGTGTTTTCTTTGTTGCAACAAAAACAAAACCAAACCTGACACTTATTTCATTGTAAATTATGCAAGTCTTTTTTAAAATTTATAGCTTTTTCATTCCATTCAATTGGTTAATAAAATCGTTTTATACAGTGTAACTCTTGGGGATAAGGAGGCAAACCGGAGACGTGTTCAAAAGGTTGTGCTGGAAAGAAAAGGGCCCTCGACATTTGCTTGTGGGGTAGAGATCATATCAAAGACTGAGTTGAGAGTTCATCGTAGTTTTGAAGCAACTATACAAAGTGATACTTTCCTTTCCACTTTCTCCCATATGAAGGATGAAATTCCAGCAAATGCTTAAGATGGGTATTATGAGAAAAAATGTCGAGACCCCAGTGAGACATCATTATCGGGTTGTGCAAATGACGATTTTGAGGACGAAGTAATGTTGGATGATGACAACGATGCAATAGTTGCTGGAACTAAGAGGACACGTAAAGCTTTTGTTAATGTATATAATTGCAAAACATGCTTTATTCATTTTTCTTCCAAATGCAACCTTCTTTTTTCTCCACCTAATGCCCTTTTTTATGTTTAGTTCATTATTTGACAAAAGAACATTAGACTTAGTTTCTTATTATTGGTAACCCTATCTTTTGTTGAACTCGAAAATCTACGAACACTTATTGGAATACTAGTCCTATATCAACTTATTCTTTTGTTTCTTTGAAATCTCATTTTGCTCATTATACTATGAAGAAGGGGCATATCATGATGCGCCGTATCAACAAAAAGGTGGTTTATTAGAAGGAGAGAAAAATGTGAGATTTCTTGCTTTCTATTTTTTCTTCCTTTTTATGTTATCATTGTATATGAACAAACTGATTATATTAATTTTCATGCTTGCAACACACATGTATGTTGTTTGATTTTTCCTTTTTCAAAAGTTGTAGCTAAAATTTTATAAGTCTCTCCTCTCTTGCTTTCGAAGTTATCCCTTTAAAGGGAGAAAAAAATGTGAAGATTCCTTCCCTTTTCCTCATTTTTATGTTGCTCGTTGAAAAGTAATGCTAGAATATTCCTTTATGAAGATGTATAGAAGTTTGATGAGAACATACATGTACCTATTTTCTTTCTTTTTTTTGTTAAAATTTTCTTGCCTTAACCGTTCCTTTTTTTTTTTTAATAATCAACTTTATCAATTTGTACTCCCTATTTTCCATGAGATGCTTATTGTTCTTCATTTTAAGTGAAATGTGTGGTGGTATATGGAAATGGAAAGCTCTGAACAGAAAACGAGCTAAAGATGTCTACAAGTTTACTGAATGTTTAAATTGTTATGGTAAATATTCAACGAGTGCTGCATTATTTGCATGATTTCAATTTGATACAACTTCATCACTGTTGGAAAGTATTTCCCTATTGTGCTATTTTTTTTAGAGCAATCAGTTTGTTTTAACACTTGGAGAAAAGATTATATCAAAATAATGGTTGCTTGATATTTTTATTATATATATATATATATATAGTTTGTTAACTGCTTTGTTTGGCTTAATTTCGATTTTTTGATTGTTGGTTTGTTTGTTATTTATTTTTTTATAACGAGGTTATTTATTCACTAAAATGTTATTTATTTTTATCTTTAATTTAATTTTCTGATGAATTGGTTATTTATTTCTTGAATATAAGTTGCATGATTTCTGCCACTTTTGAAAGTGCCTTTGAGATGCATTTTAGTGAATAAAATGATTATTAACTTGAACTCCTTTTTGTATGATAGAAGGTCTTCACTAATTATGCAAAGCAGTATTTTGACGGTTTGGTTGATTTTTTGGGCTTTTACTGATGTAAGGCTACTTGTTAGAATTCTCTGATTTTCTTATGTTTGGCTGATTGTGGCCATCTGTTTCCTTTCCTATTACTTATTTAGGAAATGTAGCCGTTGGGGGTAATTTGTTAGGGAAGTTAGAAGTTTGTTTGAGGAAGTTAGTTAGGTTGTTTTTTTTTTTATTTGAACAAGTAGCGAAACTTTTCATTCAGGAAATGAAAGGAGACTAATGCTCAAAGATACAAACTCCATGGAGAAGTGAATAAGAAAGTGATAAAAAAAAAAGTACATTCTGAGAAAGTATAAAGGAAGAATAAAGCAATCCAATTGAAACAATATCCTGAAAAGCAAAACCAGCAAAAGACTTTAAGAAAGAACATCAAGAGGACTTTAAACGAGCTGAAACAATTCTGCCAATCCAATCCAAGTAAGATGCTTGTTTTGAAAAATTCCCTGATTTCTCTCCAACCACAATACTGAAAGGATAGCTTTAACTGCAAAAACTCTAAGAGATTTTCCCTTCAATCCATAAGAGGACCAATAAGTAGTTGAGAAACAATTTCCTTCATAACATTAGATCCACCCTACAATATGGGGTCAAAAAGCCAAAATAAATTATTCATAACATTAGAGAAAACTCACTGAAACGATGAATATCGAAGAAGCTTGAAACCAACAGAGCCAAAAGAAAGAAACAATTGAAGAAAATATGAATGAGAGAGTCCCCCTCCGACAAAAATAGATAACAAAATGATGGCATAAAGTTAGTTTTCTTGGGACAATTTGATTTCCATAAAGCCAAGATTCAAGTGACCACCTACGAGAGTGAGGTTAGTTAGGTTGTTGAAAGGCTTTATTTTAGATTGGCCGTTGGTTGGATGCCTTGTGTGAGTATAAATACTAGCCTTTGTGTAACTTTTTGAGAGGATCTTAATAATATTTTAAATATTCATTGGTTCTACACCGTTCACTTTCACCCCCAATGCGAGGGTAGGTGTTGTGCATGGTTTTTTGTATATGGCTTGTCCAAACATGTGGCCTTTGGTGCAATAAAAATTTCCTTTTTTTCACATCAGAAGTGGCTGTAAAAATTTCCTTTAAATCTGCTGCATTTTAGTTTCTAATGGTTGCTGTGGTATGAACATGGTGATTTGAATTGCTGTTTTTGGTTAGAGTTAAGGTGAATTAGTTACATTTTTACATTGGCCAACTTGATTTTCTATGTATCATTTTCTAGAAAGAAGTTGGGCCAAAGATAAAATTACTTTGGAGTAAGGTATTTATGTTATGTTGTTAACTATATAGAGTTTTGCATGACTTAAACGGCTTAATTCTTGCATGATATAGTTACATAAGATTATTTCCTACATAGATAGATAGAATTTTTTCCTACACATAGTTGTACTCACTAGCCTTTTGCTATTTGCCATTTGCTTAAATATGTACTAGTTAAATATCATGTTCTGACTTCTTGTGTGTACAGTAAGGTCGTTTATAGTTAAATCCCAAGACTTTCTTTGTTGTTTTGGTTGACACTTTTTGAAGAAGGGTATTGATCTGCAGAAGCAAAATTTTTGACAGCTCAAGAGTATGCAATCTCAAATGGATTACCTATCCCTAGACGTATTTTGATTCCAGGTCAAGGTTTATCAAACAATCCTCACGAACTGTTCTTTCTTACTATGTTTAGTTGCTTTTTTTTTTTTTTCAGCTTACAAATTAAAGAAATACACTTGTAACTAAATAAGTTGTTGCTTGATATTTGCATCTTCTAAAGGGATTTACCGTCTCATATTAACTTGATATTTAATTCTCAGATGGCTTTTGGCGATAAGCCCTTTGTGCCAATGGGTGAGTTTGGATTCATTGCCTCTGTGCTAACCCTTGGATCTTTATCAAAGAAATGGGTAGTTCCAATGGACCCTTAAATATTCTTTGAATAGGTAAATTACTTGTATTTTTCCTAATATGTTGCATATTTTGTCAAGTGTTGCTTTGCTGAACTGTAGTTTGTTGATAATTTGTTCTAGGTTTCCTTCCACAGTTTGTTTGAATGACCATTTTTTTTAGAATGTTTAACTATTGATTTATTTTCTTTTTTAGACTACATTTGGGTATACGTCGTGCCACAAGACCACAAACGGTGATGCCCTCTTCTGTTTTATCAAGTGATAGCATGCACATTGGACTCCTTGCTGCTGCTGCTCATGTTGCCGCAACTAATAGATGTTTCATAGTTTTTTACAACCCCAGGTTTGGAAATATTCTTTTCTTCTACTACTGTTTTAGCTTTTTTTATACTTTAATTTGGCCTTCCTCCTCTGCATCAAATATGTGAAATATAATGTCCACCACATTTCTAGTGATTGAAACTCCACAAAATTTGCACACAAAGTGCAACTTTCTGTCTCTGTATCAGGAATACTCTCAGTTAGTTAGATTTAATCATAATTGTTTTGAGCTTCAAAAATTTTGATCCACCTTCTTGTTACTTTCTATAATATTATGTTCAGTTGATGGATCATTCAAATTGTTGCTTTTTCCGATATAGGAATCCAAAATACCTTATTATTCCTTCAGTTTTTTTTTTTTTTTTTGGGGGGGTAGATTACTCCATTTGTTGGTATGTTTTGTATGCATATTGTATCCTTGTTGATTCTTGAAATTTGGTCAGAATTTGGTTAAGGATGACTTGAAGTAAGTTGCAGTTGAATGTTGAAATTGCATAGGAGATAACTTAGAATTTTTACTAAATATTTTTCTATCTTAGCTTCTAGAGTACCTATGAAATTTGAAGGGTTGGTTTTACTTTGTTTGATGTGTTTCTTATTTTTTGTTTTTATACTTAGATGGGAGTTTGTGTTAATTAGCAATGATTTCAGATAAAGTTGTAGAGTTTGTAGGGTCCTAAAAATAATCTCAACTAAGCTTGTTTTTTCATGTTTATGTAAGTTTTGTGTTGCAATTTGTTCAATTTTCTAATATGTTGTGGAACTTGTTACAGATATGGGGTATTAGGTGAGAATTTTGCGTGATCAAACTACTCGAAGGGGGAGATTTTGAATAGATATATAAAGGGCTTACGAAGCCTTGGATGGATATCAACTCAAGTCGAATTTTCTCATTCGATTCATCGAGTTTCTCATTTGAACCGGCTTCAAACTTCAGTTTATTATGACTAATTTCGAATTTATTATTCTTAATGTTGTTGTCGGGTTCTCATGTTTAATATATATAACAACAATCAAAGACGAAATGTATTTATATATATTACATTTTATTAATTAAAGTTATATTTGTTGAGTTGATTGTTATGTAAAAATATTATTGAAATTTTATTCCGGGCATTGGTCGAGAAAGAAAAATATTGTTGGACAGCCAACAATTTTTTTTTTATTAAATTATTAAGAAAAAGATGACGGACATTGCATGTCATTAAAACATTCAAAACAGACATTTAATGACAGACATTGACTTTTAATGACATACATTGACCGACATTAAAAGTTGACAGTCATTATAGGCTACAATGACGAACAACTTTTAATGACGGGCATTGCCGGTCATTAAAAAGCGTCTGTCATTGTAGCCTACGATGACACTCGAAAAGATGACGGACACATGTCCGTCATCGTTTCCTTTTAATGACGGGCAATGCCTGTCATTAAAACCCAAATTTGTACTAGTGGTGGTTGTATATTCATTTGAGGGATAATTCACCCTTTTTATACTTTTTTTTTTTTTGGATAAACCTTTTTATACATCAGATATGATCGTTCTACTAAAAGCAATAAAATGAATTGTAAATAAAATAATTTAATTCAAAGATTGTACAAATGGATTGTTATATTTTTTTTTGGGGGGGGGCATCTTTGTTTACAAGTTGTTTGTTCAAATTTTCGATCTCTTGTTTATAGTATTATATATATTCTAAAAAAATCTTTTCCATTACTTGAAAATAATCTCGAATTAGAATGAACAAATATGATTAATAAAATAGGTTTGTTTCTTTATATTAAAATAGAGAAGATAGAATTGTTTCTTTAATATTCTTTTGTAGAACTGAACACATACATAGATTTGATCTTTATACATTTAATACATAGATTAAATTTCAAGGTTTTGTGCATGGTGCATGATATATTTTTTAGAATGATTTCTTGCTGATTAATTTTCAATTCAGGATGGAAACTTGAACGCAACTCAAGTTGGGGCTTTTATATGAGCTCCTTCCTTTTCTTTCTTTCTTTCTTTTTTTAAAAAAAATAAATTTCGCATACAAATTTTATTTTATTTATTGATAAACCATCTTCTTTTCATCTCTTTATATACATATATATATATATATATATATATATATATATATTTATTTATTTATTTATTTATTTATTTATTTCAAAAGTTTTTTAAAGATTAAATTATCAATATAGTCTGTAAACTCTGAAGTTTGTGTTTAATAGATTTCTGAGTTTTAAAAAAGTCTAATTAAGTTCATAAACTTTCAATTTTGTGTCTCATAAATCTCAACCTTTAAAACTCTAAACTTTCAATTTTGAGTCTTGTAGGACATAAAATTGAACTTTGTGGCTAATAGAACCCTAAACTTTCAATTTTGTATACAATAGATCCGTAAATTTTAAAAAATGTTGAATATGGCCTATTAGACACTAAATTAAGAGTTTATAGACCAAGTAGACACTCGGAGACCTATATTAGACACAAAATCAAAAGTTTAGGGGATCTATTAGAAACTTTTTAAAGTTCAGATATTTATTAGATACAAACTCGAAAGTTTAGGGACTAAACTTAATTGTAATCTAAACCTCTTTTTTTTTCAAGTCAAGTTTTTTTACACAACCTTAATATTGAATGAGATGGATTTTCCTAAGGGTAACAACGTAGATGGCTAAATTTAAATAGCCATTTTGAAAGAAGGCCAAATGATTTTTTTATTGTAAAAATGACCAAACGATAAATTGACAGGTTAGTTTACATACCAAATCGGATAAACTAACTCCTAAAATTATGGGGTAATTAAAAGAATTCAAAAAAACACAAAATCAAAACATCTACACTACACATCTCACTCTCCTTAATTTATGGATAATTGATAGTGCTTGTCGAAGGCACAATCAAATACATTTATAATACCGGACCACAAATAATTTGCAGTATATGTGGCCAGGATCGATCACATGGAACCAAACAAATCGATTTCTAAATCCTAGATTTCTTATTTGACATGGACAAAAGGGAGGAGAAAGATAGAGTTAAACATAAAATAAATAGACAGAAGGACTAAAGAGCAATAAAGATAGAGATCTCACCTCGAACACCGTATTGGAGGTAAAAAGGTAATTATGCAATTTATTGATCATTGAAACTAACCTAACAGGCAATTTTCTAATGTTTTAAGACCGACCGACTCCCCGAAGCCTCGAAGGAGCTCCCCTAATTAAACCAATTTAGAAATGCCTAATTGGTTCTGATTTAATTAACTAATTTGGCACGACCAATACCAAACGAATTAATTAAACGCATTAAATACGGAGGATAGGTCGAAATAAGTTAATTAATTAAGACTTGCTCGATCTAAATTAACTAAGCTCGTGCTAACAATTCTAAGGTCTACCATGTACACGTGATTAAGAAATTCTACTTAATCTAACTGACATGGCAACTAGCCTATTTACTACTAAAATTAAGCTAGAGAGTGAAGTTTCCTACAAAAACACTAGCATAGCTATGCATAATTCTAAATTAATACGAGTTGTCAATTCCATTAATAAAGAGCATGCTTAGGATAAACACTAGAATTGCAAGCCATAAAACATGCTGGAAAATGAAATTAATAACAAAATCTCACAATCAAATGCAAAATTACTAAGTTTACATCCCAAAATGACGTCGAGAGCCTAGCAATCCATCAAACCGATGTTGCCCGACGCTGAGAATCGATCTAAAATACCTAAACTAGCCTAAAACTAAGAAAAATAGTAAAGAATGGAGGGAAAGAAGCCCATGGCGGCTGTACAAAAAGTGGACTTAATAACCTAGAAGAAGAATATTTTCTTTTATAGAAATCAAAGTAGCGTCGAGACGCTACAAGTGGCATCTAGTGGCGTCTCGACGCTGCCCTTAATTGGACCAATGTCGAGGGGGGCTCATCGTAGCGTCTTGGGACACTTACTATTAAAGCGTCGAGACGCTTGGACAGCGTCAAGATGATGTCCTACATCTGTGCGTTCTGTTCTCTTTGCAGCATCTTGACGCTCCAAACAACGTCAAGATGCTCTCATCTGGAGCATTTTGGTCAATTTGCTTCTAATTTTCACTCAATTGCTCAAATGACCCCCAATTTAGCTCGTTTTAACCTCGATTGAATGCAAATACTCCAAATTACACTTCTTGCTCAAATTCCTACAAAATAAACAAATAAACACATAAATTCTAACAAACTAACAAGAATTAGGCATAATAAATTAGGACTATTTTGGTCCTATCAGTAATTAAAAATAAATCAAAAAATACAAAATCGAAATACCTAAATCTCGAAAAATCAATTTGAATTCAAAATTAATTATGAAATCTAAGATACTACAACATGTTAATTAAAAATCATATAAAACGGGAGTAAAAATGAAATACTTAAATTTGATTTTTTTTCAAAATCGAAATGCAAAACAAAAAAAAATTTAATAATCGAAACTCAAAATTTTAGAGTTTTATGTACACAAAGACCCCATAGTCGAAAGTGTTTAAAAATTTTGTTAGAAAAATTACCACTTTCATCCCTCCCTTTCCTTCCTCAGCCATCCGCCATAACTTCTTAAAAGCCCGCTACAACAATTTCATCATACATGACATTAACTCTTCCTTCAAAAATTGAGAGTTATTTACTATCTCAAGCACACCACTATTACCTTGTAAGCCCACTGCATTCATACAAGTACCTTATTAGATTTTCCATACAAATATCTTATACTAAAACTAGCTAAAATCTTTGTCTGGCTTAGCCACACACAAATACTTTGTACTCAATAATACCTTAAAAAAAATCTCATACTAGAAACTTAAAAAATTTGAGACTTTAGATTTTTCTACCAATAACTTTTCTGACCAGGTATCAAGTTCAATACGCAACCTCGAATGTATCGAAAACTATTTTACTAGAAAGTTGCCAGAATCCATTGTAATATGTGATAAGATGCTCATTATAGTCATGTGACTAACAATCTTCTTCGTACAAAACAAGAGTTCTCCTTAAACCAATCAATCTCTTAGGATTTGACCAAGCTCAAAATTCTCCGCTTTGAGCCAGTGGCTCTCCAATACCCAGTAATTCTGAAGCAAATAATCGAAAGCTATGGGTTGTTCTGCCATGGAAATTAAATTTGTGAAGCTAAATAATAATTCGGTATAAGTGTAAATAAGTTTTGGTGGGTTTTCCATGTAGAAGAAGCAAGAAAGACTAGCATATATATAGAATTAGAATTCCCTCCTCCGATCCCTTAGCATTAAGCTCTCCAACGACCAACTCCACTCTCTCTTCTCCAACATAGATTCCAACATCAATGACTCCATTGAATTTCAAAATCGAAAACATATAAAATCTAAAAAATTAAATACGTAAAAATAAGTTGAGATCTATAAATAGAAAATCAACATTTAAAATTTAAAATGACGCATGACTTCTAGAATTTAGATTCCAATTTGAAAGAGTAGGAGATTTGAAATAAGATTTGGGTGTTTAGATATACCATATTTGTACCCCAATTGTATAACTCAAACTACACACGCACGAAAATGATGGAAAAAAATGAAAAAAGCTTATGCATGCCCAACTCATGTGTAGACATATTCTAGATTTTTTTCTTTTTTGGGATGTTTTTCAAAATCAACCTCTTTTTTTGGCCATCCCGTCCAATTCCCTTTTTTCTTAACACTGAGAAGCTTTAGCGACCGTCTTTTGCCTATATGTTTGGCCAACTTTGGCTAAGATCTAATGTTATAAACTTTTTTTTTCTTTTTGAGAGTTCGACAACATTAACATGTGGAAGTAGGAATTATTCGCAACTTTGACTTTTTAGTCGAAGATACCTTAATTAGTTGAACTATACCTCAATTGATGGAAACTTTTGAAGCAATAGTCTTTAATTATATTTGAGATGAAGATAAACAAATTTTTATTTTTGGTAGTTAGATATGGAAGTTGACTTTTTTTTATATGGAAAACCCCATTTATTTAGTCTTTTATTTTTTAAAATATATATCTTTCCTTTTAAGATTAGTTGTAATTATGTGTTATTATATATGGAGGGGTTTTTATAGTAATCTTTAATCATAACTTGGGGCTGGATTTTCTTCTACTTGGACAGATTAGTAAAATTTCTAAAAATCGAATAATTTTGAATTTGAGTTGTCTCTACAATCGTTTTTTTTTAAATAAATAAATAAATAACAAATTCTATATAATACATTATATGTGTTACTATCCCAAAATTAAATCAAATAGAAATTTAAATGAGCATATATAATGAAAATATATGTTGGTTCTAGTAAAATAATAATACTAATGAAAATGTCGATACATTAAAATCTCAAATCATGCTTTACAACGTAAATTTAGAAATTTGAATACAATAAATAATAGAAAAAATACAATAACAAGACAAATAAGTGTTGATGCAAAATCAATAATTTCCAATACAAAAGTTAAATTATACAAAATACCTTTGATCTTTGGGTATGTTTCAATTATGCCTCTAAGTTTTGAAAATTTTCATTTTTACTCTTGAACTTTGAAATTTATTCCAAAACATACCCTTAGAGAGTTTTTTTTTTTGGTTAAAATAAGATAAAAATTGACTTGACAACTAATGTGTAAAAATTGGAAAGCATACATAACATCAAATGTTTTTTATAGCATCATTCACATAAATTGACATGGTACTATAGAGTAAAAATTAATTATGTAAATGACTATCTTAAAAAAATTATGTAAATAATTTTAACGATATCTTTTGAGATTAAATACATGGTAACAATGATATTAATCTTCTATAGTTGTAAATAATATTATGTATGCCGTTTAATTTTACGTATCAACTATCACATCAAATTTAATCATTTATTTTATTAGAAAAAATATTTTTTGGAATAATTTCAAAGTTCAAGGGTATTTCTTGGAAAAATTTCAAAGTTCAATGGTAAAAATGAAACTTTTTAAAGTCTAGATGCATAATTGAAATATATCCTAAAATTCAAGCATATTTTATATAATTTAATCCAAAAATAATAGACAGTGCGAAATCAGCTCAATTTTATTTAAAAATTACACTCAAAATCAGTTGGTCACATGATCCTTAAATAGGCATAATCCTGTATGTTCGTGAACTTATTACATAATTCTCTAAATTACAAGTTTTGGTACCAAACTCTCTTCAAAAGAAAAAAAAAAGGTTTAGGTACCAAACTTGTAATTTAAGAAATAATAATAATAATTGTTTCAAACCTTTTAATTAATTTGAAAGTTGAAACTCAACGATGATGCCGTGAGAGAGGAAGAGAAAACAGAAGAAAAATAAATTAAAGGAAAAAAATCAAATTTGACCTCAGAGGTTGTACAATTTCGACCCTAAACTTTAAATTTCATCAAATCAGATCCTAAACTTAAATAAATGTTACAATTTTTACTCTCGATTCAAATTCCGCTAATTCACCCATTAATTTTAAGAAAAAGACAGTATAAAAATCTTCATAAACTCATTAATTTCAATAAAATAAAGTTTTGTACAAAACTAAGTTTGACCAATGGACAAATTAACAAATTAACTTTGCTAAAATTCATAAATCTCAAAAAAAAAAACAAAAAAAAAAGCTCTAATGTCGTTTTTCTCTAAAATTTGATCAATTTCATATTCTAAATATGTTTTATAATTCATTGAACAAATAAGAAAAAACGTCTTTTAATGATATTTGGAGTGAGAACTTATTAGAGGGTTAAAATTACAACACTTTTAAAGTTTGAGATTGAGATTACAACACTTATCTAAGTTTGAGCTGCAATTTGATGAAATTGAAATATTAGGGTTGAAATTGATACAATTTGACAAATTTAGAAGTCAAAATTGATTTTTTTTTCTCTAAATTAAATAAATATGGTAACTTACCCTGCATCTGAATGCATGATAATGGAGAGGAGAGAGTGAGAAAAAAAAATTAAAAAAAAAAGTAAAAATCAATTTTAACCCTAATGGCCGTGCGTACAAATTTTTACCATAAATTTTCAATTTGATCAAATTGTGCTAACCACGTTGTATACTTTCACCAACTCATTTTAAGAAAAGTAAATATCCATCCAAATTCACTTAATTTCAATAAAATTCAAGCCTTGCATAAAATTAATCCCGACCAATGCCAAAAATAGAGTACTTTTGATAATTAATCTCTTAAAACTCACAAAAACATTTTTATAATTCACTAAACTCACATAAAAATTCGTAATTTTTTTTCTAATAATTCCTCAAACGAAAGTTTTCTGATCCATAAAGTAAAAATAGTAAAACTGATTCAAACTTAAGGTAAAAATTGCAACATTTACTAAACTTTAAGGTCCTGTTTGATGAAAGAAATTGGTACACCATACAAGGTTTAGCGGTAAAAATTAACGTTTTTTCCTAAATAAAAATGATAACTTACCTTGCATATAGTCGGCAGAGTGATAGAAAAGAGAGATAAATAAAAATGGTAACTTATCTTGCATTTGCCGGCAGAGTGAGAGAGAAAATAAGTAAAAATGGCAACTTTACCAATAAAAATGGTAACTTACCTTGCATTGTGTACAAAATGAGGGAGAGTTATTATGATAAAAGAGATAATTAGGTAAGTTAAGGGAGATATGGGGAGAGAAAAGAAGAACATAAATAAATGAAATGAGTAAAAAAAAAAGAATTAAAAACAAGAATTCTCCAAACCAAATACGATATCTACATGATCATGATTGTTTTTCGAATTAAGTTGACTTTTTAAACAAATATTTGTCCAATCTTGAAAAAAAAAAACTATAATAATGTACCTCAAATCACTGTCTAATCAATGGGGATTCTCTTCTTTATCATATTTTTCTCTATATAAACAAGCCTTAATTACTTCCTCTTTGCAAAATTGCAAGTTCTTCTAATTTCTCATCACTATTATTCAACAATTTGGCAATGTCTTCTTCTTCTTCTTCTTCAAGTAGCATTTTTTCTGGCTTGGTTGGGCTTGGAATTTTTCTTGCTCACATCCATGGCTGTTTTGGAGCTGATTATGCAACAGCTCTAACCAAATCTTTGTTGTATTATGAGGCTCAAAGGTCAGGAAAATTGCCTCCTAATCAAAGAGTTCTATGGCGTGGAGATTCTGGCCTCCAAGATGGCATGGATGTCGGAGTAAGTTTTAATTATCCCTCGATACGTTTCGAGATATAATGTGTTAATATTACATACAATGTTAAAAGTTGTATAGTTGGAAGTTGTTTTATTGTTTTGTCGTTATTTGCTTATTGAGGCTTTTCTATTCATTTAGTAAGTGTTGTTTGAGTTGATTTATGATTTTGACGTATAGAATTCATGTTTGGTTTAATTGATAAAGTTTAGGATTCAAATTTACTAAATTTTTAATTGTATCTTTATTTAGAAAGGGAAAAATTCGTTTGTGGTTATGATTTATACTTTTATAGTTCAAGATCATGTTTCTTATCAATTGCATTAATCAAGAGGTTGATAAATGGGAATTGAAAATTGAGTTAAGATTTTAATATATAATTCAAATTTTCATAAGATACAGGTAGTTTTTGTCCAAAGGGGAGAAATATAACTGAATTGGTTTATACTTTTAGAGTCCATGATCTTACTTAATTTAATACTTTAAAGGTAAACACAAATTGTACTCTATATAAATTAAATTAACTTTGCCTAACTCGAGCATGACTCAATTGGGTTAGGCATATACTCTTAACCAAGAAGTCAGATGTTCGAATTCTCCTACTCCATATGTTGTTCAACTTAAAAGAAGAAGAAAAAGTTGTTACAGATACATTCTCTATAATTTAAAAATATTTTTTCTATAGTCAGTCTATCTCATCATTTTTCTCTATTTTCTTCTTTTTGAGTTCAACAACATGTGGGATAAGAGGATTTGAACTTCTGACCTTTTGGTCAAAAGTACATATCTTGACCATCTGAGTTATGTTTAGGTTGACATATCGTCATTTTTCTTACTTTGATAATAATTAGAATAATATTTTACGAACATGCATATTATGTTACTCACTTATTCAAATACATCATCAGCCATAGTTTAACATTAATCATAAATCTAGGGACTAAAAGAAACATTTTAAAAGTTCAAGGATTAAATCTATCTCGTCATTTTTCACATAGAGACTTGGTTTTTCACGTGTAACTTCCATAGGTGGATCTCGTCGGAGGGTACTACGACGCAGGAGACAACGTGAAGTTCGGGTTGCCGATGGCATTCACAATGACAATGCTAGCATGGAGTGTGGTGGAGTTCAGAGCCCAACTTGATGCCAGAAATGAACTACTAAACGCTCTAAACGCCATTAAATGGGGAACTGATTACTTGGTGAAGGCCCATCCAGAGGCCGATGTTTTGTATTGTGAAGTTGGCGATGGCAACTCCGACCATGCTTGTTGGCAGAGACCTGAAGACATGACCACGCCGCGCACCGCCTACCGGATCGACGACCTGCATCCTGGCTCCGACCTCGCTGGTGAGACTGCCGCCGCTCTCGCTGCTGCGTCGCTTGCTTTTCGCCCTTCCAATCCTGCCTATGCTTCCTTGCTTCTTGGCCATGCAAAACAGGTTCGTTGCTGGTTTTGATATTTTTTTTCTCTTTTTTCCAATTTTATATGCATGTGTAAATTTTTTAGGTTCAAACGTTTCACCACTAAAAGTTATTTTGATTTTAATTGATTCTCTAAATAGGGCTTTAGGCCTTGTTTGATAACCATTTAATTTTTAGTTTTTTATTTTTGAAAATGAAGCTTATTTTCTTCTAATTTTTCTATAATGAATTTCATCTTTTGTAAGAAAACATTTGAATTTTTAGTCAAATTCTAAAAACAAAAACAAAATTTCAAAAACTACTATTTTTAGTTTTCAAAACATAGCTTAGTTTTTTAAAATACATATAAAAAGTAGATAACAAAGCAAGGAAACTTATAGATGGAAGTAGTATTTATAGACTTAATTTTCAAAAACCAAATAGTTATCAAATAGGGGCCTAAAGTTTTAGTACTCTCTCAAGTTCTAATAAAGTTTTAAATTTTTTCATTGCAGTATTTATGTTCATTGAACTTTCGTGAAAGTAATAATTTAGTCAGAACTTTAGTTTGTAGCAACTTAGTTTATTGAACTTTTATGAAAGTAATAATTAAGTGGACATGAATTTATGTTTGATTTCATCCAAAAGGTCTCAATCTCGAGTCTTAGTTACTTTATTAGTTTCGTGAAATTTACCTATGTTCTTTTTCCTTTTTCTTTTATTTGTAGCTCTTCGATTTTGCTCGGAATCATCAAGGGCTTTATCAAAGTAGCATCCCAGTAGCCGGCCAGTTCTATGCCAGCAGCGGATTTCAGGTATATTTAATTTTTGTATTGTCCCCTAAGAAACTCAAATAAAATCAAAATAATATACCAGAACATAAAAATAAACATCTAGGGCCCCGTTTGATAACCATGATTTTTAGTTTTTGGTTTTTGAAAATTATGCTTATAAATGCGACTCCCACCTATGGATTTACTTGTTTTGTTATCTACTTTTTACCTATGTTTTCAAAAACTAAGTCATGTTTTGAAAACTAAAAAAAGTAGTTTCCAAAAACTTGTTTTTGTTTTTAGAATTTGGCTAAGAATTCAAATGCTTCCTTAAGGGAGATGAAAACCATTTTAGAGAAATTGAGAGAAAACAAGATTAATTTTCAAAAACTAAAAACAAAAACTCAAATGGTTATCAAACGGGGCGTAGATTTTCAGTTTCAATTAGATGAATTTAAAAAAAAAAAAAAAAAAGTTAAAGACCAATGCAAAGATATCGTCTAAACTCTAAAAATGAGGGGAAATTATATTACAATTAAGTGCAAAATTTAAATGAGATAGATTGTTTTAAATTCAAATTAGTAATAGAATTTACTAACCACCTCCGAACTATCAAGGTTATTATTAATCCCAATCTCAAAACTTTCAATTTGATCAATTTGGAATTAAACCATTAAATATTGCAAAATGCACATGTCATCGTGAGCTACATGTTACCATTAAACATTAGAATTATAGAAACGATACAATTTAAATCTAGTTTTTTTACCTCTATAAAATTTGAAAAGTATAATATTAACCATTACAAAAAAGTTAGTTTTCATCGACATTAAGCGACGATCTAAATTTAAGAATACAAAAAATTGATGTAAAGAGTTTAAGTTGGATCTCGTAACAATCTTATACTCAAAGGTTTGATTAGAACAACACATATTTTAAGGGTTCAATTGCAACAATATAACAAGTTTAAAGACCTTATTGATAACATTGAAATCAAGGGTTTAATTCTAATAACGCCCCCATAGTTCTGGGGTGGTTTTTACGATTCTTCGTAAATAATATTATAATATAGTCTATGGTTGGATGACTGTAATATGGCTATTAACGTTATGTTTGTTATAAAGGATGAATTGCTGTGGGCTGCTGCATGGCTTCATCGTGCAACTGATGATCAAATGTACCTTAATTACTTGGGTGGGTCTGGTACTACGGGTGGTACAAGAACAATGTTTTCTTGGGACGACAAGTATGCTGGCGTTCAAATCCTAGCAGCTAAGGTATGTTTTACATGTTAGACGTTTGGATCCTCACTTTCAACTAAAAAAAATTAGTATGTATTACATCTTTATAAAGTTTAATGCATAGTTTAAGATGTGAAGGTCTATCAAACTTTAGTTTAAGATTTAGAATTTAGGGTTAAATTTTCTTAGCTTCAATTTTTATTAATATAATATAAGAAAAATTAGTAACAATGCATAGTTTAGAAGGAGTGAATTTGCCAATCCTAGCATAGTTCAGTGAATTATAAGACACAAATTATCATCCCAAAAGTCGGTGTTTTTAATCTCCCACTCCAGCAATTTGTTGAACTAATGAAGAAAAAACGAGTGAATTGACATGATTCTTTTATTTCAATTATAGGAACTTAACCTAATGAGTTAGTCATATGTCGTTTAAAGTTGTTGACAAACTCATTTAAGAGCATATTTGAAAAAGTATAGGTACTTTTGTTAGATTACTTTTAGTTTTAATAAAGATTCCATGTGATCGTAGCATTCTGTTAAGGAAAATATTTTGGTGCAACTGCAATCTACTTTACAACTATAATTTTTTTTTTTAAAAAAAATCATTTTTTTTCTTGTGGTTGTAAAGTGGGCTGAATAACACTTGGTTGCAGCCCACCTGAGTTTGCTCTTTTATTAATAATAATAGCCTTTATTATAAGGTCATATATGTCCCTTAGATTTGACCAAGGTTTGATTTGATGGGCAGCTACTTTTAGATGGGAAGGTAGAACCCTCAGGTTTGTGGGCAGATTTCAAGAGCCAAGGTGAGCAATTCCTCTGCTCTTGTCTCCAAAAGGGCAGCTCCAATGTTCAGAAAACCCCTGCTGGGCTCCTCTGGTTTCAGCCATGGAACAACCTCCAATACGTCACCGCCGCCACCTTCCTCGCCACCGTCTACTCCGATTACTTAGCCTCCAAAAGTGCCCCGATCCAATGCCCCAGCGCCTTTGTCCAGCCCTCCGATCTTATCTCCTTCGCCCAATCTCAGGTACCACTATCGATCCAAATTGATCGTCTAGTAAAAGTTCAGAATAACGACTTTTGAGAAATGTAAAGTTCATCAAAGCACTTCTTTTATAAGCACTTATAGGAATTAACCACTCATTCTAGAAGGCTAGAATGTCCCAGAGGTTTAAATTTTAGTTTGGTTAAGATATCTACTTATACTCCATTCTTTCTTTCAACATTACTTCATTTTAAAAGAAATAACAATTTTGGCATCCCTCAACTTTTGAAATATCTATTTTAGGCCTTGAATTTTTAAAAAAAAATATTTATCTTTGGTATATTATTTTGCCACTTAAGATATATGTCCTACCCAATAGTACTCATTTTCAACCCTATTGGATTTAGGTATATGCACGCGCGCACATTTTGAGTGGATGAAATTTTGAAAGTTCAATGACCAAAATCAAATAATATTAAAAGTTCGAATATCAAGATAAAATTTAAACATAATTTAATAATTATTAATTAATTAAGTAATCAAAAACTACAAAATATATGTATGAGCTAAAATCACTTTCTACCCTTTCAAAAATATTCTTTCTAAATTCATCTCAATCATCTTAAAATCTCATCCATTCCTTGTATCACAAAATTGGATTGATTTTTCAGGTGGATTACATTTTGGGTTCGAACCCAAGAGGCATGAGCTACATGGTCGGGATCGGTTCGAACTACCCGACCCAGGTCCATCACAGAGGAGCATCCATTATTTCAATCAAGAGTAACCCTACCAAAGTCACGTGTCAAGGCGGGTATGGGTTATGGTTCTACCGGAATGCTCCGAACCCGAATGTTTTGGACGGAGCAGTGGTCGGAGGACCGGATAACAATGACGGGTATTTGAATTCGAGGTCCGATTTTCAGAAGGCTGAACCGGCGACTGTAAATACGGCGCCATTGGTAGGCGTCTTGGCCCGCTTGGCTTGACTGAACCGGGCACTAGGTTGTGATTACTAATAAGATCATTTTGATTGAATTTTAAGGGAAAATAATGTGGGTATAATGGGGCTAAAATGGCCTTTTCAAAGATTGGATTTGTCAAAAATGCCCTTGAATAGAAATAAAATGCCCTTCCATTCGACATGTATGGTTTCTTCTCCTCTTTCCTATGACAAAATGGTCATAGTGACGAAAAACAGGGTTGAAATGGTTAAATCATAAAATTTTGGTCCATAAACTTTAATAATAATATAATCAATATGCATGCCACGTAAATGTTAAAGTATTGGAAATTAAGGTATTATGAAATTTTAAAGATCTAAAAAGGAAAAAAACCTATTTAATGTACAGATACTAAATAGATAAAATATATAAATTTTATAAACTCATTAAAAACTTTAAAATATATTGATTAATTAAACACAGTTTTGAAAGCTCTGAGATCAAACTTGTAGTTTAACATAAAATTGCATCAGAATTGTTATTAAACCTTCTTTAGGAAGGATATTGTGATTTGTGAGATGATCAAGATGGATGGTTTCAAATGTTTCCTCAACATTTTATAAGGAAGCTCTTGAAAACCATGGAAGAATCTTGAAAAACTTCGTAAAATGCTACGGTGTTTATAACTTCTAGAATGTCACACGCATGTTATATAATGAAAATCTCATGGCAAATGAGTTGAAGAGGTCAAAATTTAGAATCCCTACCTGGCCACATGTTGTTAAACTATTGATAGGACCTATAAAGTCCTATTTAATCACACTTATTTCTCGTTAGTTAAAAGGATTTTATGTGTTTTATTATTATTTTTAGGGATTCGAGCAATTCGCATGTTTTGGAGAGTTTGCAACATTTCGGAGTTAATTCGAACCAAATCGGAGGTTATTCGAGCAATAGAATTTCTATACCAACTTTGACCGATCATATCAAGATATTTTGAGATGAAAATATTCGAATTTGGTGTCAAATCGAAGCTTATTGAATTATCTTTCTAACGGTATGAGACTCATTGCATTCCAATAAGTATTATGAAAGTTATGGTATTTTGAGTGATTACTGTCATGCTGGAAAACTGCCGTACCCTAGAATACTTTGTGCTAACTTCCGTTCTCATTATCTTGTTGATCACATTTGGAAATATAGCTCAATTAGATACCATTTTAAAGCTCTCTGAAAGATCTTTCCATCCATATAAGGATCATGTTGATTAAAGTTTTGAAGAAGAAGTTATTATCAAAATACTAAAGACTGTGCAATCCAGAAAATTTCCTTATTTGCAATCTTCTATGTTTGTTTTGAGAATTTAGGAAAGAATTTTCAATTTTTGGATGTATTTTCCAACATTTTGCAAGATAGAAAATTATTTATTTTATTTTATTTTATTTTGAATATTATTTCCTATTTTTTTTGGAAAAATATCTTTCAAGAATTTAGGATTTCTTACTCGTGCAAGTTGTCTACTTCAAAGCTATTTAAGCCTTCTTTTGGACAGCTGCAAGGACTCTCCCAGTGTAATCTTTCTAGACAATAGTTTTTAGAGTTTTTCTTCCTATTCCTTTACTTTTCTTTTGGCACTATATCGAACCAATGACGAACCTTGGCTTCATTATCACGATGAGCGGCTAAGGTAAGTGTTCCAATTCATAGGTCCAATTGCAATGTTGTGAGGCTTGTACTTTAATGTAGTTTTCTTATAATTGCAAGTATTCTTTGATTCCTATGTTTATTTTATGAGCATGTATTTTTTATTGAATTGACACCTCAATCTCTTTATACGTTTGATTGCTAGTCATGATGCATGATCCGTAATTGTCATGTTGATTGAACCTTATAGCAATAGGATTATTACATGTGTGTGTTTTATGAGTTTTTATAATTGCATAGCTTGCATGTTTAATTCTAGAAATTAAAGAAGCATCTTGATTAGATTAAAGTCATTTTATCTAATTGGTTGTCTTAGTCCTTCCAAAGCACTTAATGCTTTTATCTAAATAATTTGGAACGGTTTTGTCAAAATTATTTAGGTAATTAGCATTAACTTTGACGTTTGTTAGAGTCGATGACTTTAGGAAATTTGTTACTTTTTGGGGTTTTCCTAATAAGTTGACTAAGTGCTTGCATAATTAAGTTAAAACATTTTGTGTGTCTATGATCAATTTTGCAATTGGATAAAATCGTGCCTTTGAATTAGAATTTGGTAAGATTTGATCTATCTTTATTTTTATTTTCTTATATTTTATTTTATTTGCAAAAACTCAAAACCCCCCCCTTTTATTTGTTTTCTCCTTTGCAAATTTAACTTGAGAAATTAATATTCGGTTCCCTGAGATCGATCCCGTCCACTCAATGCTACAAGTAGCTTAGGATCAGTTTATAAATTGTAATTTAACTAGCCCTCGACAAGCTCGCGTCAACTATATTAAGCTTAAATTAGTTAGTTTATTATTTCAGTTATTATACTAACTTATTGTTATTGATCTTCTTTGTATTCTTTGTATAAATACCACTTCGTGGAAGTATTAATGATATGAGGGATCATTTTCACAATTTCACACGTGTTATGGTATTAGAGAAAAAATCTCTCTCTTCCACTTTCTTCGAGAATTTTCCGTTTTCTTCACTCTTGCCATGGCTTCTGGAGGTTCTCCAAATGCTTCTTCTTCATCTCTTCAATCTTCCCTTGCCGATTCTGATTCTTAGAGTGCTTATTTTCTTCATCATAACAATACATCGACCCTCGTTCTTATTTTTGATCTTCTTACCGACGACAATTATGTCACTTGGAGCCGATCGATGCTTCTTGCACTTTCCATTCGCACCAAATTAGATTTCATTGATGGCAACTTGTCGAAACACATTGGAAAACTTCTTCCATCTTGGATTCGCAACAACAACATTGTTATCGCATGGATCCTGAACTCAGTCTCCAAAGGAATATCATCCAACATTATCTTCTCCAACTCAGCTTATGATATTTGGTTGGATCTTAAGATCGGTTCCAATGCAAGAACGAACCTCGAATCTTTGAACTCAAGCATGGACTTGCTACCCTAACTCAAGATCAACAATCAATTTCTATGTATTTTTTACGATTAAAGAGCCTCTGGGAAGAATATGTTTCATATCGTCCTGACTGTACTTGTGGTAAGTGTGATTGTGGTGGTGTTCAGCAAATCGAAGGGTTTATTCAATATGAATACCTTATGAGTTTTTTAATGGGATTGAATGAGATGACCTTCGGCCATGCTTGAGTTCAAATTCTGTTAATGGATCTTGCACCACCAATTAACAAAGCCTTTTCGTTGACTGCACAAGAGGAACATCAGCGATCGCTACCTATTCTTCCTCTTCCACCAGCAGTTGGTCTTGTTGTTAATCAAACTACTGTGAAAGTTATTACTCCTACATCACAAACTACCACACCTAGTAACTATCGCCAGAGGAAAGATCACCCAGTTTGCACACATTGTAATTTGCAATACCACACTGTTGATCAATGTTACAAAATACAAGGATACCCTCATGGTTATCTACAGAAAAGAGGACAGCGCAATCAGGCTCCACAATCACAGAATTCACAGTCTTCTTCTGTTTCATCAATTAATTCAGTAGTTGTTCAGTCTACAGATGTGGCCTCCTCGTCTGATATGGTCAGCACTTCTGATACTATCGCTTAATGCCACAGCATCCTTGTTATGTTGCAATCAAAGCTAGCTACTATCAAGAATGAATCAGAGACTACCTCATACTTAGTAGGTACTTCCCCTAATGCCTCCATTCCTCTTTCATCTTCTTGTTGGATTATAGACTATGGGGCTTCAACTCACATTTGTTATAATTGAGAATTGTTTAAATCTCTAATTCCTTTGTCTACCTCTATGGTTTTTCCCGATAATATGCGTATTCCTATGAAATTTGATGGACCTATCACATTGTTTGGATTATTACACCTTCAGAGAGTTCTTTTTGTTCCCCAATTCTAATACAACTTGATTTCGATTAGTGCACTTACCTCTGATAGTTCTTTTTTGGTCCAATTCTCCACTGATTGCTGTAATATTCAGGAAAAGGTCCACTTTGAGGACAATTGCCAAGGGTAAATTGCGAGATGGACTATACATCCTTGATGATTTTGCTATTGTTGGTGCTTCTCTTATTTGTGCAACTACCATTTTACAAGTTGTCACCTATTTGTGGCACTCCTGGCTTGGCCATCTTTCTTTTTCCAGTTTAAACGATGATACCTTGCTAGAGTGATGTGAATAATTTGGCAATATTATGATGTCTATGCACAAGTGTACAGATACTTTTGTAGCAAGCGATAAGTAAATTATCGTATCCATAGAGACCAGTAATTATTCTATTTACCCTAAATTAATTCCTAGTAACTCAATTTGTAACCATTCAAATTCATCAAGGAAATGAAATAAAATAAATCACAATTACTGGAACAAAATAAATGCTAAACAGGAAAAACAGAGGAATCGTAAAGGAACAAATAACAACTGGTCTAGATGCTTTTAGCTAAGAGTAAAGGCTCGGATTAGAAGTAAATCATGCTTTAATTAAGTTACAACTCGAGTTCAAATCCATTACATTCGACCCACTACAGAATTCACGGCATTCTCCCTAATCACCTAAATATACTGTTTCATTTCCATTACTTCAACACAATTTAACCCACTGTATTTTGTGTGCGTTAGGTGAGTGATTATCCCTAACCTACTCACTTATCTAGTTACTAACCCTAACAAGGGGCTAACGTGGTTTTTAAGTTTCCAGCCCCTCCTATTCTTCCCATAAATCAAAGGAACACTGCTCAAATCGGCTGGCCAAACGGAAATGAGCTAATGAATAAAACCTCTTAAAAACCAAATCGAAGGAGATAGAATGTACTTATCTATAACATTAACCAAAAGCAATCATTCTTTAATCCTCACCTTATGGTGATTAGTTCATAATGTAAAACTTACAGCAGAGAAATCGAAATATAGACATGAAGTAAATAAAACAGAAAAACTAGTTGGAAGAAACAAAAGCAGAAGAAGTCGGGAAGCTGCCCCAAAAAGCTTGGTTCAGCATCGGCGTCGAATCTCCTGGAGAAAACCTTCCTTTTATGGAAAACTTTTTCCCATGGCCTCCAAAAACCGGAGCTCTCATCCTCTTTCTCTCTCTCTACGATTTTTTGGGCTCTTCACTCCTTCTCCACCTCCTTCCTTTAAAAAATGGCTGCCCAACAACATATAATCCCTTCTTTATGCAAATCAAGGCTGATTAGACAGATCTTGTGACGTGGCGAGCTTCTATTGGCTGAAATACGCTGATTGGACTGACATTTTCCAGCTCATTTAATGAGCAGCAATTCTCACGTGCGAAATTCGTGTTAGCCTAAATTGCCAGATTTGCTACAGCAAACTGTTGTAAAACTACTGCTCTTGGCTTCGGGAGTCCTTCTTAATCAAACTGTAAATTAATCAAATAAAGCTCATTAATTACTATAAAAATGCTCTAATAATAATAATACTAAATCAAAATCAATCCTAGAGCAAAATACATCAAAGCTAGGAGTTTTCCACAATATAATGAGATAAAAATTGACAATTTAGTCAGGAAATGCTAGCATATAACTCTTAATTTAAGAGTTATCAAATGCTTTGAAAGACATTTTACATATTGAGTCTTCTAGAATAGATCATTATGCTCCTTGCGATGTCTGTTCGTTAGCTAAACAAAAAAGGCTTTCTTTTATTTCGAATAATTATCTGTCTCCTGCTCCCTTTAACTTGATTCATGCCGACATTTGGGGCCCTTTTACCACTCCTTCATATGTTGGTTATACATACTTTTTTCCATTAGTAGATAGGTACATGATACACTTGGTTGTATTTACTGAGATACAACTGTTTAAATCTCTGATTCCTTTGTCTAAATCTATGGTTTTGCTCGATAATATGTGTATTCCTGTGCAATTTGCTAGACCTATCACATTGTTTGGATCTTTACACCTTTAGAGAGTTATTTTTGTCCCCCCAATTTCAATTAGTGCACTTACCTCTGATAGTTCTTTTTGGTCCAATTCTCCACTGATTGTTGTAATATTCAGGAAAGATCCACTTTGAGGACGATTGACAAGGGTAAATTTCGAGATGGACTATACATCCTTGATGATTTTGTTGTTGCTAGTGTTTCTCCTATTTGTGCAGCTACCGTTTACAAGTTGTCACCTACTTTGTGGCACTCCACGCTTGGCCATCTTTCTTTTTCCTGTTTAAATGCTTTGAAAGACATTTTACATATTAAGTCTTCTAGAATAGATCATTTTGCTCCTTGTGATATCTGTCCGTTAGCTAATAATCATCTGTCTCCTGCTCCCTTTGACTTGATTCATGCTAACACTTGGGACCCTTTTGCCACTCCTTCATATGTTGGTTATACATACTTTCTCACATTAGCATATGATTATACACGATACACTTGGTTGTTTATAGTGAGATACATGTCTAATGTTTTGACAATTATCCCTCGTTTTTTTCAACTTATACATACCCAATATGGCAAATTTATGAAGACTTTTAGGTATGATAATGCCCCATAATTAAAGTTTGAGGATTTTTTTTTCATGAAAAAGGAGTTGTTCATCAATTCTCATGTGTTGCTAGGCCTAGACAAAATTCTGTAGTAGAGAGAAAGCATCAACATATCCTGAATGTTGCACGTGCATTATGCTTTCAGTCTCGTGTACCGTTACATTTTTGGAGTGAGTGTGTATTAACTGCTGTGCATTTGATTAATCGGACTCCATCATATCTTTTGCATGGAAGACCCCTTATGCACTCCTTCATGGTCATTTTCCTGATTATTCTTTAGTGAGAGTATTTGGTTGCTTGTGTTTTGCATCGACTTTAGCTTTTAACAATCAAAATTTGCTTCTCGAGCCATACCGTCTATCTTTATGGGTTATCCTTCTAGTATGAAAGCCTACAAACTGTTTGATATTGAGAAATGAAGAGTTTTCATAGCTAGAGATGTAGTATTCCATGAATCTGTTTTTCCTTTCCATAAAGTCACCCTTGCCAACACACAACCTGACCTTTTTCCCGATACTGTGCTACCTCAACCTATTAACCTTGATCTTCCCTACGACCCTTCATCCTATACAGAGGCTTTATCCCACCACACACATTCATCTCATCCAGAGAACTCACCTTATACCTAGACATTGACCCCATCCATTGAACCTATTATAGAAACTTTGCCTAACATGACCATGGAACCTGAACATTCTTACCCTGAACATCCCCTAGCCCTCAGGTGATCTTCTCGACCATCTAAGTCGTCCCTTATCTTCAAAGCTATCATTGTAGCCTTCTAAATCATTCTTCACCACCTATCACTTCTACCAAATATCCCTAACAACATCACCTCTCTTATAACAGATTATTTCCTAGCTTTCAAGTTTTCTCACTAAACATTTCTGCTCATTAGGAACCACAATTCTATCATCAGGCTCTCCCATATGAACATTGGAAAACAACAATGAGTGCTGAGTTAGAAGCTATGGAAAATAACCACACATGGAGTGTTGTCCCTCTTCCTTTAGATAAGCATTATATCGGATGTAAATGGATTTACAAAGTAAAGCATAATGCAGATGGTTCCATTGAACGTTATAAGGCGAGATTGGTTGCCAAGGGTTATACTCAATGAGAGGGATTGGATTTTATAGAAACATTTTCCCCTGTAGCAAAGTTAGTCACAGTCCATGTTCTTCTTACTCATGTTGTCTCATTTAATTGGCCCTTAGTGCAACTAGACATCAATAACATTTTTCTTCATGGTGAATTATTTGAAGAAGTCTACATGGATTTTTCCTTAGGATATTTCCAAAGGGACATGTTTCTTGTAACGACCGGTTTATTTAGAAGCATTAATTTTTAAAATTTTGGAAATCAAGTTGGATTAATTTCTTAAATAATATTTTAGATTGTTGGAGTTAATTTGAGATTTGGAAATTTAAGAAAGGGTAAGTATGGAATGAGAAAAGAAAAAAGGGGCATTTTAGTAATTTTTTTTTTATTTTCCCTCAACCTTATCTTCTTCTCTCCTTCTTCCCCATCTTCTCCTCCTTTTCCCTCCCTCTCCCGATGGCTCTCTCCCTCCCCGAAGGTCTCTCTCTCTCTCTCTCTCTCTCTCTCTCTCTCTCTCTCTCTCTCTCTCTCTCTCTCTTTCTCTCTCTTTCTCTCGAAAATGGCCTCACCGAACTCTCTCTCCCTCACCGGCAGCTCTTTCCCTCCCGTTCTTCTTCTTTTTTTCCTGCAGCCACACAAAACAAATCAATCTGCCGGTCACCTCCGTTTTTTTTTTCTCTTCCTCGCCTATCAATCAGTCGGCTGTGAAGCCACGCCGCCAGTCCGACCAGTACCCCGCTGCAAGTCTGCATGTCGTCGTCCGCCGCTCGTCTGTACGCAGCCACAAGCTTCAGCCCGATCCGCCGTAAATCACTGCGAAGGCTCACGAACCAGTCGCCGGAATGCCACCCTCGCCGTTCTTCTCTCTCTCCCTCTCGTTTGGATCAGACAGCAGGGTGGGTGCTCTTTAGAGTCAAGTTTCTACAAGCCCGAGATTTGTACAAGTCGTATACGACCTAAATTTGGAGTGGGTAAGCTTTCCAACTTGAATACTAGATGAAATTGGTTGTTTTCTTTTTAGTAATTTGAGTAAACTATGGATCCTTGGAGTGGTTCGGAGCACCCTTCGCGTTTAAAGGCCGTTTTGGGCGAGATTAAATTGATTCGAGCTACTGTCCGGGTTTGTCCAGCAAGATTAGTCACTGTTTTGAGGTAAGTTTTTCATGGGTATCAATTTTTCCAACACATTTAAGACTAAGCATGAGTCGGGTTTTAGATAGCTATGATTTAGGGCCGTTTTGAGGAGTTTAGGGGCTTTTTTGTGGATTTTAGGTACTGTTTTAGTGTTCTATAATTTACTCATAATACGTTGGACTTTGTACAAGGTTACCCATTATGTTTGGAGGCCGGGTTGTCGAGTTTGGACCAATTTGACTTCAAATTTCAGCAAGTAAGGGTGTTGTTAGGTGAGTTTTAATGGGTAACTTTGTTTCAACTTAATTGGGTTCATGGTTGGAGTTTAAAATGGTTTGTTAATTATTGTTCAAGATTTTGTTTGGCATTTCAGGATCACGTAATCAATTATGGGCTACTTCGAACCTTGGAGAAAAATTGTAAGTAGTTATTTGGATATTAGCCCCTTTAAGTTCCATTTAAATTGATATATGTTTGATAATTTGGGAATTGTGAAAGTATGCTTGAAAATCATATCTATGAAGTATGTAGTGATTTGTGGATTGGTGTAGGTGTTGCTTGAGTTGTAAATGGTCTTTTATATGGTTATAATGGAAATTAGGGGCTTAACGTTTTTCGAATGGCTTATGATTTAGCATGAGTAGCACTTTAAGAGAGTAGTTGTATGAATTGATGTATGTTAAGTGGTCGTGGATGTAATTATTTCAAGTATGAAGTATAAGGGTGACCATGTTGGTCGAGGATGTTTCGTTTAGTAAATATTTCAAAAAGAGTTTTGCCTTATTGTACCTAAACCCAAGAATTTAAAGAAAGTTGTCAATTTAGTTGAGTGGCTTGGTATAAATCATGATTTCGAGCGGGGTGCTCCTAAGGACTTGGCCTTGTGAACTAGTAAGGAGTTTGGTTATATATTAACCCTTTGGAATGCATAGTTGACTATGATCGTGGTTCCTTATAAAGTAAGGACGTATGGGAAGTTAGTTTAGATTGTTTAAGCATGCATATTTGGATTGTTGTGATCTGTGGCTTGAAATGAAATTCAGAGTGGCTATAAAACCTTGAACGTTGAACTAAAGGACTAAATGGTCTAGTAATCCTTGTGTTTGATGTATTCGGAATGACGAGTGGTGTTTAACTTGTTTTGAGACGGGTTAGGAGCCGATTTCTGAGGCAAATGGTTGATGGCTTTATGCTACTAGCACACATATGGATTTTGATTAAGTAAAGTTTTGTTTAGAAATGCCATTGAAATAGGACATAAGTTCTTACTCGAGATTCGTGCTTGTGATCGATGGTGAGAAGTCACTATGATGAGATAGTGGTTGTTTATGGAGGGTGGGCCTGGGTCATATGCTACGAATAACATCTTAAAAGAATGAGAAGTGGGTCATTTTAGTGCTGGCCTAAGAAGAAGGTAGCCTTTCGGATTGGTCCGTTAGAATTTGTGTCTCGCCTATATATATATATATGAGGCGTAAGACGTTGTAAATGTTGGAAAGGCTTGAAGGTTGCTTCCTCTCTTTGTTTAAGTGAATTAGGGGGTGATTCCCCATAGTATGTGTTTGCAAACTTCGGGCCAGTTGTGTTTGTGATTCGGGCATGATGGGTGAATGTGGTATGGTGAATGACCCGAGAGGTTCCAAAAGTGTTGTGAAAGTACGAAAGCTCGTTAGATTGGTGCTACCTACCCTAATTCTGTCCTTTCGTGCGAGTTTGTAAGCCTAGAACGTATGTGATGTGATGAGCATAGGGGATGCGTTTCCCTAGTGCCTGTGAGCTAGCTTAGGGGTGATTCCCACTGTGTTGAGCATAGGGGATGCGTTTCCCTATTGCCTGTATGCTAGCTGAGGGGATGTGTTCCCTGGTTGCCTGTGTGGCTATCATGATGAGATGAGCATAAGGAATGCGTTCCTTATTGCCGATGAGCTAGCTTAGGGGTGATTCCCCACTGTGTTGAGCAGAGGGATGCGTTTCCTATTGCCGTGTGCTAGCTGAGAGATGCTTCCCCAGGATGTTGAGCGTAGGGAATGCGTTCCCTAGCACCTGTGTGCTAGCTTAGGGGTGATTCCCCATTCTGTTGAGCGTAGGGAATGCGTTCCCTAGCGCCTGTGTGCTAGCCTAGGGGTGATTGATTTATTGAGATGAGTGTGAGGGTTATAGACCTTCACAGGTTTGGGTTCTAGGTTACAGGACTCGTAGGTATGACACGAAGTTAAGGTCAGGTAGTAGTGAATGTTGTGAAAGGTTAAATGGACTCTTAAAATAATTGAAGGAAGTATTTGGAATCTAAGCACGAGCGTGGGTAAGAGCTTGGTATAGTTTCTTTAAACATAGGACCCTTAAGTGGGCTACTTACTGAGTATGTTTATACTCATCCTTGCTACTTTGTTTGTTTTGCAGATTGTGCACATTCTCGGGGTGGATGACGCAGGCGACGACTTGACGAGACTATGGAGGCTCCACTAAATTTCTTTTCTATGTTTAGCCTTTAGTTTTGTTTCTTTGTTCCCTGTTGTTTGTCGGTCTGTAAAGTTTAAATATTCTTTAGTTTCGTGTGTCTAGTTAGAAGTTTTTAGATTGAGATGTCTGTTAATTGAGCTCAGCATCATTTATTGATCGCTATGCTTTACTACAACACGCAAGTGCACGTGATCGAAGTAATAAAGAAACTGGAAGTATTCCAGAGTATCGTACCCAAGGGAACGGGGTTTAACAAAATTTACTTAGAATGACACAAAATTGCTTGCAAAACACAATTGGGGTAACATTGTAAAAATTTAAGAGGTTTGTTTTGTTTAACAAAAGTGAATGAAAATTCAATGAGTTAAAAATAAAATAGGGATTCAAGTGATTCAAGCACCTTTGGAAGAATCCGATTCAATTTGCAATTGCAATCATAGTTAACATGTGAGAACTAAGTAAACCGAGTTCAACTCCTATTCAATTTTGATTCAAAATCTTTAGGAGACTAAGTGATTAAACCTATATGTCTATGGCTAATCTAACTTAGATACTTCGCACACAACTCTAGTGGTTTTGGAGTCTCGCCCTATGTCTAGGGTCGATGTTCAAGACTTATTTCTAAGCCTTTTCCTCCATTTCTTTTGTGACATCGGCTTTCACTTAACTCTTTCGATATTAAGTTCGAGCTTGATGAGCAAGCACTAGTTGGCCAGCTAGGTTTACCCAAATTTAAATTCAACAAAAGCAAACAAAGTTCACATGCTAACTAGATTGTTTATGCTTTAGAGCTTTACATTTTTCCTTAGGGCATTCACCAACTTGAACCCCTAGAGAAAATTTAGCTCATTGTAAAAATCCCAAAATTATTTATTGAAAATTTCATAGTTTTAAAAGAGGAGATAAATAATTTTAAAGGAAACCTAATTAAATTACCAACAAAGAAATTGTGCACTAAGAAAATCAATTTTTCCTAAAATTAGCTACTGGAAATCAATGTTTTTGTTTTCAAAAGGAAGCCCACGGGTGAATGAGAAATTTAAGGGTTTTGAACATGGAAATATTTTCCCATTATACAGTAAACCCACGAAAAATCCAAAAAATGGCAAAACATTACCCAAATTCCTTAATGCGATCGATTCAAATTCGTTCGAATCTTTGAATCTTAATCTCCTCAACTTTCGTTGAGGAGAGATCTTATTCAGGAACTCGAGGAAATCAAATCGCGAGCAAAAGAAAGAAAGAAAACAGAGAATGAAGTTGCTGAATTCTGCTGTGTTGAAACAAATAAAAACCCATAAACAAAAATGCAGAAAATTTACTTTTCATTGATTGAAACTAAAATCGAAGAGTCCTTGAGCTACAATGTAGAGAATAAGTGCGGAAATAACATAAAATTGAAATGGGACTGAACTAATACAAATTGGAAATCAAAATGCTGCTGTCTACGAAGAAAATAAAACCTAGAAAAATTGCTTTTGGGAGAGAAACAGAAAATAAACCCATGAACTACGACTCTTTCATTCCTCGACTTCCTCCCTTTTTAAGGTCAATTCAAGCCTCCTCTCTTTCCAAATTTGGATCTTAAATTAATGGGTAAAATGATCTTCTCGCTGGAAATTCCCATAAACTGTGCAAATTTCGTAAATCATGGTGATTCCCGCTAATTTCGTGCTTGCCTTGTTGTTCCATAGAATTCAATTCACATTGCAATTGCATTCTCCTTCCTCTGTTCTTCACGTTACATTGCAAATGGGAATGCAATTGCATTCCCTTTTGCAAAGTCTTCAAATTTGCACAAAAGAACAACAACTTAAGCCAACTTTCTTGCATATTTTCACTTAATTCCTTCTTTTATCATATTCCAACAAGCTTGCATGAATTTATTTTAAAATGTCATTTTTAGCTTGCTCGGTAATCAATAAAGCATGAAAAAATGGCAAGAACAACTTAGTTTTAGGGTTAAATAATCCTCATAAATGAGAATTATCATTTATCGTAGTTGGTGGATGCTGAGTCTGTGATCTGAAACATAGAAGTGTTTATATCTCTTTCCAGGTCTTTGTAAAATTTTGGTTTCTTGTAGTTACGCTGTCATGCTGCCGAAATTTCGGACATGAGCGAGGTAACTAGGTCGTGCTTTCGCGTTTAGAAAGTCGTAGGAATTCGGGTCGTTACATTTCTAGTAAGGAGAAGCACCTTGTTTGTCAACTACATAAGTCTATATACGGTTTAAAACAAGCTTCTCACCAATGGTTCTCCAACTTTTCAGAAACTTTGCTCTCTCTTGGGTTTTGCCAGTCTAAGGTTGAATACTCTTTGTTTGTAAAGGGATCCGAATCTGATTTTGTAGCATTATTAGTATGCGTTGATGATATTATTATTAGAGGTCATAATATTTCTATTATTGATCGTTTGAAAATTGATAAGCCTTAGAATTAAGGCTTATTTAACTCCTAATTACTTAAAATGTTCTTGTTTTGTCTTAAGATCATTTGAAAATAGTTGAAAGTTGCTTGAAAATAAGAAAGGAATAAGAATGAAGGCAATTAGATAGGATTTTTAAAAAGTCAAGTTTGTTTGCAGAGAATGTGGAAATTGCAAAATCAAATTACAAATTCGTGATTTTGCAATTGTTTCTGGAGCACGGAATGTAGAAATTGCAAAATCAAATTGCCAAATCGTGATTCTACAATCTGGAGTAGTAGAAAAGTTCAAAAAATGAAAAAAAAAATCTGCATTTAACCCATTCTGAAAATCTTCAATTACAGCATGATTTGGGGGGATTTTGAGCACGAAATTTGGGCATTCTTCAACCCTAATGAAGGCCTATAAAGGGGGAAGAAGAGGATGAGCTAAGGAATTCGTTTTGGAGTTAATTTTCGTGGTTTTCTTCCTCTGTTTTCTGCAACAATTTTTTACTCTGTTTTTGCCGATAACTTCAGTTTCTGTTTTACTTTTCTGCATTTTCTTCTTATATTACCGAGAGTTGCTAGTAGTCCAATCTTGTAGCTCATTTGAATTCTATTTTGCATTTAGTTTTTGTTTAATTCCAGTCTCGATTTTGAGTTTTCGTGGATTTATCTTGCTCAATCTTCGTATTTCTATACAAGTTGTTCAATTTATGCTGTCACTTCAGTTTACCCAATCTGATGCAAGTGTACTTGGATTGTCAAGACTAATTGCCTCCTAGAAATAGCAAGAGATTGAGTCGATTTGGATGAAGTAAGTATTAATTGAACAAATATTGAATCAATTCTGTTTTAGTTTAATTTTGTCTTGTGTCTTATAAAAGTTTCAATATTTATTTGTAGACTTATAGTGGAAGTTGAAGGTAGAAGGAAGTGAGAAATAATCTCTATGGTTGCCCTCTGTTTATTTTCAATTTGAAAATTCTTGGAAGTCTTGTTTTTCCCAGATTTGCATCAGAAAACTATTATCTTAATTGTTCCTAGAAGCAAGCTATTTAGGATAGAAATTTTGCATTAATTTAATTAGTTCCATTTTTTATTAGTAATTTACTTAAGTTTCTAATATGAATTTTTCTTCAATTAGTTGTAGGATTTTTATCTTCAATTTGAGCTAAAACTTCTTTAGGAGGTTTCAAGTATGTGAATTCCCTAAGAAGTAATTGTAGCCAAAATATCACAAAAATCAAGCCTACATCTCAATTGTTTGCATCTGTTGAATAAATTTCCATTGAGATCCTAGGTTGATCAACTAGGGTAGCAATTCAAGCTTAGATATAATACCGATGAGGTTAGTGATAAGTGGATTTCGCACAAGTGATGGAGAAAAGAGCTTAGACATAAGCCAATCATTACCCTAGACATAGGGATTAAGGGCTCCAAAGCCCATAAAATTGTTGAGCCGAATTATCTAAGATATAGGTGTTGGGATTTATGCCTTAAAGTCTCATAATTAATTATTTATTTAATAATTAATAATAATTTTGATTATTTTATTTGCAATATAATATTATCCATTATATGAAAAATTCAAGGTTATTAATGTAATCTTGAACAGTATGTGGTTGACATATGAGAGGATCATGTTCAAGAAATAACTTAAAGGGTCATAGTATATGGATAAGGTTGGGTGCCTTATCCTGGTAACACTATTGATACGGCCCACTTTGTAATAGTTACAAATGATTTGATCCAAATCATTCATGTGGAGACATGTGAGTGGAGGTATCTTATACAATGAGTTTGTGTAAGACTGGACCACGAAATATTTAATCTCTCTTTATAAATCCGTTAATTGAGAAGATTAATATTTAATCAGGATGATCATAAGCAACTCGATCTTAATCCTGAGTGAGTTATGAACTCCTGCCTGTGAGGGCTTGTCTTTTGATTTGCATGGGTGAGAATGGCTTTTGTAGCCGATTCAATATGTCTACCATTTTGGTGACTTGACCAAATAGGGAGCTGGGAACATAATCTCACAAGATGGAATTCACTCCTTCCCATATAGGGTAAGTAGATGAGTAGTTCCCTTAAGTGCTGATTTCGAGACTTGAACAATGGGGCCCCACCCTCTCACTGGCCCGAGAGGGACTTAGTTTATAATTAGATTATAAATAGATTGTTCATTAGAGAATCAGTGGTACTTAAGGTGCAAAATATAATTATAGGGGTAAAACGGACTTTTGACCCAGCTGTAATTACGAACAACTCGTGAAGGATCGACTTGCATGTAATGATTATATCTATGGACACAACTTGTCCTACAGTGCATAAGAGTGCAACTCTAGGTCTATAGTGGAGTTACCTATAGTTAATGAATGAAAATTAATTAATTAAAGAGTTTAATTAATTAATTTTGTATCATTGGAGCTTATAATCTGTAGGTCCATAAGGTTCCCTTGCTAGCTCATAGTAACACTAAAAGATCAATTTAGTTGAAAGAAAAATTTGAAATGTTCAAATTAATATTTAATTTGAAGTGTTCAAATTAATATTTAATATATCAGATATATTAAATAAAAGAGGAAAATATATTTATTGTATTTGATACATTAAATATTAAAATAATTAATGTATATTAGATACATTAAATAAAAGATATTTATTAAATTTAAATTGGATTCAAATTAGGAAATAAATGTCGTAGGAGAATTTTAAACGGTTTGAATAAGATTCAAATTGGTTAGATAAATATATTTTAATATATTAGATATTAAAATATATTATTTAATTATTTTCCCTCGACCATTATAAATAGGACCCTAGAGGTGAGCCATTGTGCATTCTTCACAATACACATCTCCTCAATAGAGAGAATTAAAGAATTCTCTCTAGACCTCTTCATCTCTAATCCCTTGTGGATTTTCTTTCAAGAGGCTCCACAAGCCTTGGTCCTGTGTTCGAGTCATAGTCATGAAGACTTTGTGGAAGAGATAAAAATCCGCCAGAAGAATCTCCATATTTTCAAGGTATGTTATGTTTAACCATAATATTATTCTTTAATTCTAAATAAACTCAAACCGATTCCTACGCTTCCGCTTGGGTTTAATTAGATTATTCCCTTCAAGATGGACTATAGACATATAAGTCACTCACTTAGCCTCCTAAAAACCTAAATTCAAGGTAAATAGGAGAAGCAATTTTGGTTTACAATTGAGTGTAGAATATGTTGAAATTGCGATTTTGGTTTGCAATTACGACTTAGGGCAATGACATGCTTGAGCCCCATCTTCATCTAAATTTCTTTTGAAATTCTAGTTTTCTATCCAATATTATCATTTCTCGATTCTGCAATTCAATTATGCAATTTTTGTTATTCCAATATTGCCAATTTTCAATGCTGCAATTAGATTCTGCAATTCAATTCTGCAATTTGTGGTTATTTCTATTATTGCCATTTTTCGATTCTGCAATTCAATTCTACAATTTTTCTTTATTTCCATTATTGTCATTTCTTGATTCTGCAATTAGATTCTACAATTTTTCCAACACACCAACCTAACTTTATTTTTGCAATTTTAATTTTCAAGTTGCAATTCCCTTACAGTTTGCTTACAATATTTTTGTTATACCGTTCCCTTGGGATTCGATACTTGGTACTCACATACCATTTTATATTACTTCGATCGCATGCGGTAGCGTGTACACCGACCAAAAATCATTCTCAATGATCGTTTCAAACTCAAAGACTTGGGTAATCTGAAGTATTTCCTTGGACTTTGAGCTTGCTCTTTCATCTCAAGGAATTTACCTTTTTTAGCATCATTATACTCTCCAACTTCTTGAAGATGTTGGTCTTCTTGGAGCCAAGTCTGAGAGTGTTCCCATGGATCCCAATTTGCGGCTGCAACAGTCTGATGATGATTTGCTAGCTGATTCTTCCTCCTCTAGACGACTTATTGGAAGGTTATTATATCTAACCATCTCTTGTCCTAACATTGCTTTTGCAATAAATAAGCTAAGTCAGTTTGTTTCAAAACTGAGCAAGACCCATATGGCAGCAGAAAAAATTCAAAAAAGGAAAAAAAAAAAATGCATTTGACCCATATACGGAATTATTCATTTGCTGCATGATTTGGGGGATTTTGAGCATAAATTTTGGGCATTATTAACCTTAATGAAGACCTACAAAAGGAAATAAGTGGAGTGGAGAACGGTGGCGATTTTTAGGGTGAATTTCAGTAGAGTTTTTCAGTTCAAATAACCCATAAATCCCTAATTATACAACAACTAAATTAACTATAAATGAAAGAAAAATGGAAGAAATTGCAAACAAAGGGAGATTTCGCGTTTCTAAGGTGTTATCCCAAGAATCCCCAAATCTTCAATACTGCTCCAATCTGTTCACAAAATGCTCCCAAAACCTCTCAAAATAGCATGGAGTCAAGTTTATGGCAAAAACCCTTTGTTTGGCCTCCCAAAATCGAAAAGAAGATGTTGATTTTATAGCAAGGATCGAGCAACATCTAAAAAAAACGCATTCTGCTGATATCGTAGCTCCTAGGTGCTATCATATTGCCTTCTTGCACTATCTGTGGCGCCTAAGCGCCAGTTTGGACGCCTAGGTGCCGTAATATTTTTTATTTTTTTAAAGATTTGAACTTGAAAATCTTCAAACTTTATTATTCATCTCTTATCTTCCTGAATCTTCAACAAGGCTCTAAAAGGCTCCAATATCAATCAAAATACTCCCGAACACTCAATTTTGCTCTGTTAGCTTGGTTTCCACAAAATCAAGAGAAATACACATCAAAGTTCGCTAATTCAATACAAAACTAGCCAATAAATGGGCATAAATATAGCACTAAATTAGTGCTATCAATTTTTAACCTACAAGTTTCACCCGATCAAAGGGGTGGGTGAAGAGATAGTTAAGTTTTGATGTTGAGTTTGAGATTAGTGTAGGGGGAAGGTGAGAGGATAATTAAGTTTAGTTTTGATGAATTTAGGTAAGTTTGGTTAAGTTCTTTGGTTCATAAGTTTGGATAAGTTAGTTAAGTTTAGTGATTGTTCGACTAGTTTAAATATGTTAGTTCATTATTTTGTTCATTTGTAGTTTTAAATATTCCTTAGTTTAACTTTTAGCTAAGTTTTGGTTTATTGTTGTATTTATAAGTTTGAGTGTAGGATGGTGGGTTTAGGGTGCTAATGGATTGTTTTGAGTATAGAATGAGAGATTGTTTCATTTGTTTTGATAAAGTTAGGTAAGTTTGGTTTAGTTCAACTTCATAAGTTTGGATGAGTTAAGTTTTGGTTAATTCGATTAGTTTAAGGAATTTTATTCTTGTTTCAATTAGTTTGGTTTAGTTTTTATGTTATAGAGTTACTGAAGTTTTGATCAATTTTATTGTACGATATTTTAAATTATTGAGTTAGTATTGAACCTAATTAAATTTTATTTTTTAAGGTGCTTCGGGATCGATGTAGAAGCAAGATTATGTCGATGACATTTAGGATTCATCTACAAGTAGATTTTGTTTTTCCTAAGTGCTTTATGTAATTTAATTTTTATCTCCAGCTTTATATAAATGAAAATTATGTGTGAAGAAATTTGGTTGTATAGTTGATATAAATTATATTTCTAATGAAATTTGAATTATATTTTATTTTGTTCACATTTGTTTTTAGGTACAATAAGATTTAAATGAAAAAAAAAAACATTTGAGATTTAAAAGGAAAAAAATGCATATTCCACCTTCTACTGATACTAGATAAATAGGCGTCAACAAAAAGGCACATTTGTCGACATCGTCTAACCGGTGTTTGCACGTTGGGCCTGCTGACGCCAAATCAATGGCGTTGGCAGAAGGCACCTCTGAAGCTGTGTCAGCAGGCAAGCTTCTGCCAACGCCTCCTTTTCTGGCGTTAGCAAAACCCTCTCCCAACAAGGTTCTGTCAACGCCACTCTTGACTCCTTGTTTTGCATTGAAAAATGTTTTTTCGATACTTTTTTGGCTTCCTCCAACGCTTTTCGACATCGAAAAACGCCCAAAATCTTGTAGTGGATCTTTTTACTCCAAATGTAATTTTGAAACATTTATGAAAAGTCGAGAGTAATATTACAACTTTTAAACGAATATGAGTATTTTTTAAACAAGGGCCAAAGAGAAAAAATATTCAATAAGATGAGTTATTTAAAATGCATTTTGTCATTTCATTTGTCTACTCTTATTTTATTTAGATAGTTAATTCTCTCCTACCATATCCATGTCAAATTATAACTTCAATATTTAAAGGCCTGTTTGATAATAATTTCGTTTTTAGTTTGCTTGTTTCTTCACAAATTCTTTATTATGGTTTCCAATTTTCTAAAGAAATATTCAAAACTCTTAATTAAATTCCAAAAATAAAAGCAAGTTTTTAAAACCTACAGTTCCGTTTGATAACCATTTGAGTTTTGGTTTTTAGTTTTTGATTTTTGAAAATTGTGCTTGCTTCTTCATAATTTCTTTACAATGGTTTCCTCTTCTCTACAATGGTTTCTATTTTTCTTAAGTATTTGAATTTCTAGCCAAATTTCAAAAAACAAAAACAAGTTTTTGAAAACTACTTTTTTTAGTTTTCAAAACTTGGCTTGATTTTTGAAAACATATGTAAAAAGTATATAATAAAACATGGAAACCCATAAGTGGAAGTAGTATTTATAGATTTAATTTTAAAAAATAAAAAACTAAAAACCAAATTATTATCAATCGGGACTTACTTTTTTAGTTTTCAAAACTTGACTTGATTTTTAAAAACAATGTTGGTAGAATGTAGATAGCAAAATAAAGAGACTCATAGTGTTTATAAACTTTATTTTAAAAAAACTAAATGATTATCAAATGAAGCCTAAGTAACAGATTAATAACAAACCTAATAAAAATTTTGAATTTAAGAATTAAATTGACAAAACCATTAACCTAAAATTATAATTGAACCAAAATCCAAATAACAAATGGATAAATATTTTTTTTCTAAGTTCATATGGCGGCAGCGGCAGAGGATTGCAGTCACCGCCACAGAACAAAACGGAGCCTCATTCGCTTGTTGGGGTTTCGCCGGAACGGCTGAACTGAACGACGGAGGTCGCCGGCCGGTGCTGGATGGCGGCGAGAACAACGCCGATTGTTCTCCCGGCCGTTCAATCGAAAGCCACAGACTCAAATGGCATGACTCCTCCTCTTCCTCCTCGGAACTCAACCCCTTTTCCCCGTCTATCAATTCCAAAGCCTTCTTGGATCGTCAGAACTGAGGTAATTCGCATAACTAAACTTCAATTCCTATTCTTTTGTTTGGTCTTCGAGAATAGGCTTCCGAATGCGAGAATCATTTTGCCCCATTTAGCTCGATTGTTCGCTTTTTTAACTAATCCCTTTTGATTGAAAATCGTGTTGTTGTAATCTTTCCTTTGTCTCATTTCCTGAACTCTCTATTGAAGTGTGTGTGTGTGTGTGATGAAGCTCTGAAACTGCATAGATTCGAAACCCTTTTGTGTTCTCTTCTCTTGAATTCTCTTCAGGTTTGACTTATCTTAATGTATGAAGGTTCATTTCTTAACTGTAATGGACATCTACCCAATTTTAGTACTCTTGTTCGGATCCTTTCCCTACATGGAACAATGATTTTAGCTCTTAATTGAAGTTAGAGTGTATTTTCTGCAGAAAAACAACTAAAATTGTGCTCCTGTTAACCACCCTGAGTTGGCCTAAGCAACAATAAGGGTCATATAATTAATAAAAGAGCTTAGAGGGAGTCAGTTCAAGCCATGGTGTCACCTACTTAGAATTTAGTATCTTACGATTTACCTTAGCAATCAAATATAATATCTTACGATTTACCTTAGCAATCAAAATTAAGGTCAAGCAATTGTACCCTAAGAACAGTCAAGGTGTGCGTAAGTTGGCCCAAACACTCACGAATATCAAAAATGAAAATAAAAAACTGGGTTTCTGTTTAGTCTATTGATGAGGAATATGACTGTACCTGCTATTTGACTGGACTGTGAAAGAGCAATCTGTGGCTAATTTACCAAATACTATTTCAGATTAGAGGTCTACAAGGGGATTTATGTATTGATATTACTTCGATCATTATTGATTGTAACTTCAATTGTATTTCCATTATTCATTTGTGAATTGTTTGTTCTGAAGACTATTGAAACCACATAGTACCTAGTTTATTCTTTAATGCAACTTATTTCTGTTTGCCTCAGCACATTTTATGATGCTGGTCTTGATGACATACTCTGTTAAGTAATTTTCCTATTGATATAAATGTATTTACTACTTGTACTCTGTTTCGTTTCTGAATTTTACTTGGGAGAGTTGTAAAGAATTAAGTGGGGGATCTTTTGAAGTTATAAATGATGAGAAGTAATTTTCTTCTGTCTCCTGTACTAGTGTTTATTAGGTGCATCAGTTTTGAAACTTCTGTAGTATTTTTATATTGGTTCTCAGGTCAATTTCGTTAATGTGAATTGAGATTTACTAATCAAACTAAGGGACAGTTTGAATAAGAGGTTAAGAGTTAGAGCATATTTAGGAGTAACTTTTTCCATTGCTAAAACCACTTTCTCCAGTATAGTTATGTTTGGCAATGTGATTTTGAAAATATCCAAAATCTCTTAAAGTGATTCTCAGTCGCAGTCAGTCACTTGGAAGGTGATTTTTTTGTCGAATAATTAACTAAAAATCACTTTAGAAAATAACCGTGATTTTTAGTATATTGATGATTCTAAAAGAACTTCGTAAACCAAACATTAATCATTTGAAATAACTTTTAATTATATGAAAATTAAGTGCAAAACCAAACATCAATAATTTATTATTGAACACTTCATATAAAGTCACTCCCAAATATGCCCTTATCTTGTTTTCATAGTCATCATGGCAGTGTTTCCTGTTTTATTGCAGTCAAATGTTAGGAGAGAAAAAAGAAAGAAGCCAGATCCACCTTGTGTGATATGCAATGGAAGTGGAAGAGTTGACTGTCACCATTGTTGTGGAAGAGGTTTCTTTCCCCTCTCTCTCTCTCTCTCTCTCTCTCACACACACACACACACACTCACACAACCCCTCCATTGAATGGCTAATTGGGACATGTTGATGAAACTCCAGAAATTTTGGGTTCAGAGTTCTTTATCTCTTTAAGTAACTAGCAGATGTTATGTTACATAATTGAATTTATTTGTCCACTCCCTTCAAGTAACATGTCCTTGTGCTCTAAAACTAGGAAGGACAAATTTTGTTCACCTAGAAATGCTTCCAAAAGGGGAATGGCCAAAATGGTATGACTGTTGAGATTTTTCCTTTCTGAACTGAAAACTTTGAAAATGTTCTCTCTTTTCTCATTACCAAACTTAATATCAAATAAACTCGCCCTTGAATACTGTTGCAGGTGTAGAACTTGCGGCGGAAGCGGTCTCGGCTACTGCTCCCGTTGCCTCGGGACAGGAGAGTATCGATACATTATGGGGTTCCAATTCATGAAGATGGAGAACAATGAAACTCAGGATCTCAAGAAGTATGAAAGTCAAACCAACCAACAACATCCCAGAAGCGCAGATTCTCTTCTTCTAAATGATGAGGAGTTGAGGTCAGAGCCAGAAATTTGAGAGAAGTCTACATGGTGTGGCAATGGTAGAACAGCTCGGTTTCAAGACGATAAGTTCGAAGCTAACTAGTAAATACTAATTCAAACATATGAACTTCTTAATTTTAGAATAAAAGAAGTTGTAATACAATTGGGGGATATGATAGATTAGCCCCTATTTTAGGATGATTTACGAGTTAGTAATCTTGTACTATCATTGATTGGCAAGATATGTTCTGATTTTAAGGGAATGTTTGGGGCGCGGTTATAATAACATGGGTTATAATAGTATATGGAGTTATATAATATTGTTTAAAATGCAGAGTTGTTTAGTCTGAGTTATAATAGTCTGTGGAGTACCCACAGACTATTATAACTCACGCTCCAAACAGTCTCTAAATATAGTATTATGGTCGTTTGGTAATAGGACTTCTGAATTCTCGATGTAACGGGAAATTTACACCCAATTTCAATATGGTTTTTTTTTTCCTTATTCATTATTATTTGTACCAATTTTTTTTTTTTTTAATAAAGTACCTGAGTGGTTTGGTGACACAAATCATGAAATAAGATCATCTTAATGATTCAATGAAATCGTCGCATGCAATGACCATTAGAGGATACAATTTGACTATACATTTGATTGATCATAGGATGGCAATCTATCTAACTTGAGGCTAATTCGAACATAGCTCAGTAGATAAGATATCAATTACCATTTTAAAGGTCGATGGTTTAATTCTCTACTCCCACAATGGTTGAACTCAAGAAAAAAAAATCTAGCTAACCTGAGCATAGCGCGACTGGTTAAGACATCGTACATTCAACCAAACAGTGAGAGGTTTAGACCCCCACCCTCTCATGTCATTGAACTCAAAAAAAAAAAAAAAAGTGATAATCTAGAAAAGAATTGAAGTAAATATATATTTTTTACTTTTTTCTTTTTCCTTTTTAACATTAAGGAGTATTTTAGACTACTTCATGAATACTTCAACTAATCTCACATAAGAACTTAATCCTAATTCCTACCACATTTAATCGTTATTTTCTTTTTTATAAAAACACTTAATTGTTAAAAAAAAAAAAAACTTTTGAAATTTAAATATTATAGATAAGTAGTCACAATGAAATTTGAATTAGCTTTTTTTTTTTTTTTTCATTGTACTAATCATCACTAGGCCATAGTTGTTACACTCCGTACCTTACATAAGATTCTTATAAGCTCATGATCCACTTCGACTTCTCCATCTTAAATTGTAGGAAGACAACAAAAATTTTAAATTATCAAAATTTCCACCTGGGAGTATGAACTCATGATTTTGAAAGATACCAAACATCTCATTCTCAAATCTTAAACAACAGGGCCACCACTTGGAGGATCTTACACCCCATTTGTATTTGTCATGGTTTAAGTCCTTTTTCATTGTAGAAAGCTCCTTTTTTCTTTTTTCTTTTTTTTCTCTCAAAGAAATTTTTGTGCTAAATCTGCTAAATTTCCTCTTCATGTATGATTGCTGAAACTAAAGATATCGATGACCCGCCCCCATTTTTGCAGTGGGATTTTTTCTTTCGGGTTCGAGCTCTTCTTTGATCTTGTTTAGTTCTTGGTAGAAAGATGAACTCAACCAACCTTCTACATAAAAGCTCTCACAATCACTAAAAACATGTTTGAGAGTAATTTTGAAATATGTATTATTAGCTCAAGTGATTTTATTGCAACTACTTTTATAAAAATGTTTAATTATAAATTATTTGAATGTTTGGCTTCGTATATTTAAAAGAGATTTTGTTTAATTAAAAATATTTTTGAATGATTAATATTTGTTTTCAAAAGTAATTTTAGAATCGTCAAATTATAATAGCATTACATCTAAGAGGGAAAAATTAAGAGGAATAGAAAAAGGTTAGGAAGAGAAAAATTTAAAAGATCAAAAATAGAAAGTTAGAAAAAAGTTCTAGAGAGAAAGAGACAGTGCAGAGAATTTAGAAAGAGAATTTGAAAGAGAAGACGAAAAATTGAAAGAGAGAAATAAAGTTTTAGAAAAAGAGGTAAAAAATCCAATTAGAGAAAAAAAAACAATTTGAAAGAGATTGGACAAAGTTAAGAAAGAAAAAAGGTAACCATGTTCGAAATTTTAGGACAAAATAAAGTGAAGTTGGAAGTTTTATATATATATATATATTTAAAATAGTATTCCTTTTAAAAACAAATTATATCTCAAATACTTTGACAAAAATAACTAGAAAAATACCTCCTAAGTGATTCACAATCTTCTCAAGTCATTGACTACTTGGAGTGATTTTAGTCATCTACGATTATCAAACATCACTATTTTAAAATGAAACGATTTTAGCCTCATTTCCAAACATACCCCTATGAAGAACTTGAAAAGGAATCCATTTGAAAAAGCCAGCTTCCAAGATAAGATAATCAGAAAATAAATAGTGTATACTTGATATTTCGTGCATGTATATAAATTACCAAATGCTTATTGCCAAAATTCTTTATGGCAGGTTTTGAACATAAAAGTATATACACCAAAAAAAAAAAAATCAAGTCACTAGTACTTGCAGTCATTCTACCAATGACTCGAGATCAAAGCACTTGGGAATACTTAATAAGATTTTGAGGGCTAGAGGAACTCTGCAACTGAGAAGTATCCGTAAGAATGGCTGAGTCTGGCTCTGGGCGTCATGAAGAAACTCCATAAGGCAGAAGAGCTGCAGCTACAATTCTACCTTCCTCATTTAGGATATTATACGTCGATGCCGCATTTCTCTGCAAATAACAAAAGTTTGTTAGTATAATGAGTAATAACACCACGCTTGTGTCAACTTGAGTATGGCTCAACTGGTTAAGACATATACCCTCAACAAAGAGGTCAGAAGTTCGAATCCTCCAATCCCACACATTATCGAACTCAAAAAAGAGGAAATCAAATAACACCATGCTTGTGTATTTGGCATGTACCTTCATCATTGTCAAAATGAGAGGTCCAAAAAGAGAATGCACATATTGCCATTAGAGCTAATATTTCCTTCCTATATCTGATTTATCCTCATTTTTTTAATATGGATTCGGTTCCTACAGAAAATTCATATGACAAGCATTGCTGGACATGGCAGTCTCTCTGCCTCAAGAAATTTCTCTATTAGTCTCTGCAAATCTAGAAATAATTCAAGGATTCTTCTTCCATTTCTTCTAATTGAGGATCCCCTTGCGAGAAAGAGAGTGCACATAAACACTTTATCTGCCGTGACAACCAACCAATCGACCATAATGATAAATCCATCATGTCAAAAACCAATAAATCTTAGAGAAAAACGAGTACATTTGGAAATTTGTCAAAACTTGATCTCTTAAGAGAAGATCAAATCACATAAAAATATGGGCAGACTCATCCAAGAACCATATTTTGTAATTTGAAGTTTTGAACTCCACAGTTCAAACTAAGAAGTCCCCAGATGATCATTGTAATTGGTAATTCAACTCAACTGCAGCAGCCCACTTAGTTTCCTTCTTCAACAAAAATAGGTCCAAAATCTGATCTGGGCTCTAAAGATAGTTCTTGAACTTAACTCCATTCCAAATATCACCTATGATTCAGATCACTCTATTTCCAAAACTAGCACTACAAGATTACCCTGCTGCAGTTGGTATTCTAAGAAACTTGTGGATTTTTAATATCCTAGATAGCTAAATTGCTTTAGGACCCTATATGATTAAGTGATTGTAAGGGAAAGAGCTGATTAATGGTGACACATTTATTTTGCTTATCACTAACCAGACCATACAGTAGCCTTCTACAATCTCTTTTGCTAGGCCACTATGGTTAGTGGATGTCTTCCCACCTCCTTTTAGTTAATGGTATGAAATATTGTTTCCTATCCTAAAAAAGAATATATTGTTTTCCCACCGATCAGTTACAGACTCATAAAATAGCTCAACAACTTGATATTCAGTTGCATGAAAAATAATTGTCTTAGTTCTCGGATAATATAGATCAAGACAGATCTAATCATAAAACAAACCAACATAATTTCAAACCATAAGTACCGTGTCTACAGCTTCCAACTTCATGCCAGAGGAACGAATGAACTGCCTCAATTCAGGATTTACTGGTTCAGTATATCTCCCACAGCCAAGTATTAGAATTTCTGAAATTAGAGAAAGAAAATAAACAAGCTTTCAAATGAAGAAAAGTAAATGGCTGACTGTAGAAATCAATAAAATTTTGCTTGCACAGAGCTACATATGGAACAGTAGATGTCACTAAGGTGATGACGGCACTGTTGAAAAATAAATAGAACATTTGGTTTACATGACAGCTAATGCACACAACCTCAAAGTGAGCAAATCTCTCAAGTCAGATTCTAGAAGCATGCCTAAGAAAGAAAGCCATCAACGGTATGAACAGAAAAGTACACCTCATATGTGTTACCCTCAAGAGAGTTAACATTAGATTTTAATGTCTCAGAGAGAGAATAAAGAAGTAAAGAGCTTTAGGACTTAGGTCATTTATTCAATAGCTGAGAAGTGAAAATCTTCCGGATATTGGAGAAGTCTGATGTCACCCCACCCTTATTAAGTTATTCCTTGCCTCTCTCTATAACAAATTTACAAATTTTGGATTAATTCTCCCATCTCCTCTCTAACAGAATACAAGCCCCTTCCAGCTAACTCATTAGCATAACAGTAATATTGGCTAACTGATCCAGTTGAGCTAACTGCTTTAGCTAGCTGATGCAGCTATCTCAAGTGATCCTCTTCTCACTTCTACCGTAATCAAAATATATGGAGGGTAGACTTGCCTATCAGATTCCCAAATGGAAAGAAGAAAAAAAAAGAGAGAGAAAAGAAAAAAGAAACCCTCATCTTCCTGTTTAAGAACTCAAAATTCATCTACATTTTCAACTTAGTACATGCTTCAAATTCTCCATAGTCTAATCCTTTAAACAGAAAAACCGAAACATGGTTGTAGGACACTTCCAACCGTAGCATATCTCATAAGGCATATATCCTCAACCGAAAAGTCAAATGTTCGAATTCTCACCCCCACATGTTGTACTACTAAAACAAAAGAACAAATGATACAGTCTCCCTTGTGCTAATGCACAGGAAAACCAAACCATGAAAGGACCTTGCTCGTCCAAAGACGAGAAAAAATATAAGAACCAAGAAATGGAAACTCAGAAAACATTTCAATAGAAACGTCAATCTAGGTAACTCCAGACATTCAAATTTAAACTACAACATTGTCCAATAATTCAATCCCTTTATCAAACACAACGCCAGATTTTACCTGGAATAGGCCGCACAATCTGGAAGATAGATAAGCTGCAAAAAATACATTTCAATCACCAAAAAAATAAGTAAATAAAGTATTGCAAGTTAAAGAAGAAGAAATGCAAAGCAAACCTCTCAGGCGTAATCTCTGAAAATTTCTTAGGACTCCAAGACATCAACAAATTCCCAACGCATAGCAAGCTCCCCTCATAATCCACTCCGTTTACAGTGAAACCCGTCTCAGTATACCTTAAATCCCCACAGAAAAGAAACAAAGATATCAAATCGAGCAAAGAAATCGATGCAAAAGACAAAAACGAGAAGTTAGGGTTGTACCGTTGAAAGCGAAGCTGATCTTCGGGGACATTGTCGATGAGATTGATCTGATCGTATAGTGAAAATGCGCGTCTCAACGACGGCAGAGGCTGACTGAGGCCGGGCCTCCAGCGATCTTTTCTAAGGCTTCTGATGAGATTCGGCAGCGTCGCCACCGCTTTCTGTCTCGCCGCCATTTTTCTCGGCCCTCTTCTCCGTCCCGGAGTTTACACCTTGTTCCGTTTACTCCCAAATCCTTTTAAATAACACTGGAACATATATTTTAAATAATTAATACGTGTGAAAGAAGAATGATATTGCTGGAGTAAAAGAAATCCATAATACACATGAAGGTCCGAAGTTCATAATATCATAATACATAAGCTGAAAGGAATGAAGAAAAGAAATAGCAATAGTTGTCCAAAACACAAACTGAATTAAAACTAAGTAGTAGCTGAAGGTGATGAAGGCATCGAGTTGTCGTCCATGGGGGTTGGAAGTCTATTTAAAAAATTAGGGAATTTAAAACTCTATTTCACAAAATATTCAGAAAATTATTTTAAGAACTCCATTTTAGAAATTAAAAAATTAGAAGTTTATTTAATAAATTAAGGAATCTAAAATTTTATTTCACAAAGTATTCTGAAACCTATTTTTGGAACTTTATTTTAGAAATTAAAAAATTGGAAATCTATCTAAGAAATTATAGAATTTAAAACTCTATTTACAAAGTATTCATAAACATATTTTTGGAACTCTATTTTTAAAAAATAAAATATTGGAGGTCTATTTAAGAAATTTAAGAAATTAGTTTTATTTTAACCTTTTAAAAAATTGACTACGTGGTCGAGTCGCTGGAATGATCGTTGGAGTGGTTGTTGGGGTGATCAGGTTGATAGGGTGGTTGGGTTGCCGAGGTGGTCGTCGGTGGTGGTTGCACGGTGGTCAGGTCATCAGAGTGATCGTTGGGTGGTTGTCGACAGTAGTTATTGGATGGTCGGGTCACTAGAGTGGTCATATGATTGGTTAGGTCGTTCGAGTGGTTGCTGGGTGGTTGTCTGGTTGTCGAGTCATTGGAGTCGTTGTTGGAGTGGTCATTAAGGTGGTCGGGTTGCTAGGTGGTCGGGTCGCCAGGGTGGTCACTAGAGTGGTCACCAGGTGGTCGTCAACGGTGGTTTTGGGTGGTTGAGTTTGTCAGGTTGTCGGGATAATCGCCCAGGTAGTCATCGGGTGGTCGGGTTGTTAGGGTGGTCGGGTCATCGGAGTGGTCACTAGGTGGTTGTTGGCGGCGGTTGCTAAGTGGTCAAGTTGTCGGAGTGGTTGTCAGATGGTCATTGGCGGTGGTTCAGGCAAGTCGGGTTGTCAGGGTGGTTGGGTCATCGAGGTGTCAAGTTGTTGGGGTGGTTAGGTTGTAGGGGTGGTCGTCAGATTGATCTCTAGAGTTCTCATCGTAGTGGTCGCCAGAGGTAGTCATCAGCGGTGGTCGGGTCGCCAGTGCGGTCGTCGGAGTTGTCGTTGTCGGTGGTCGTCTGAGTTGTCATTGGAGTTGTTGTCGAAGTGGTTGTCGGAAATGGAAAATGACAAGTGGAAGAGGAAAACATGGCACAAACCCATAGGGTTGCACTGTTGTAACCCATGGGGTTGTGTTTCAAAACCAAGAGTTTTGAACACCTTATGACAAACATGATTTTGGGTTTGGAACCCAAACTCATTCCAACCCAAACCCATGGGCCAAACGCCCCCTTAATTTCATCTCATTCTAACTTAAACTTTGATAAACATTGCAATCTTTACCATAAACTTAAATAAGTGTTGCAACTTTTATTTTTAGAGAGACTTTTATTTGAAAAATCGCCAATGAAAATATTTTTATGTGTATTTAATGAATATAAAATATATGTATGATATGAAATTAATGAAGTTTCACAAAAAAAAAAAAAAAAAAGGATAGTATAGTTGGATTTCTGTAAAAATTTGTGAGTTTGAAATAATTATTCCCTTGTTCATTTTGTCCATTAATAGGACTTAAATTTGTTTAAGGCTTGATTTTTGTTCAAATTAGAAGTTCTGAAAATTTTATGCTTTTACTTTTTGTTAAAGTTGGTAAAATTTAGCGAAAATTGAATATAAGGTAAAAATTACAACACATTCTAAATTTAGAGTTCAATTTGGTAAAATTAAAAATTTAGGGTGAAAATTAATAAAACTTGACAAAGTTGAAGTAAAAATTGATTTTCTTTTCTCAAGAGAATAAGCTTTAAAGATTTTACAAATATTCTTATTTAGTTCTTTTTTGGTCTATTTTTTTGTCTGGCCCTTCAGGTTTTGAGTGCTTTCCCATTCCTAACAGATTTCAAATAAATTTTATTTTGTTATAACATGAAATAGAATGATTTAAATTACAAATTAACTTTCTATTAATATATCAAAATTAAAAGTTTATGTACTAACTTTTTATTTTATTTTCCTTTTTAGCAAACATCCAAACAAAAAACTTAATTACATTCATTTTAAATCTTTTATGTTCTAAAAAAGTTAAAAGAACTCAAAATCATTTCTTGAATTTCGACGTTTTTTTTACTCCAAACAAAGGTTAAGTTTCAAAGACTTAACATTTAAACTTTTTACGTCTTTGAAATGGTTCAATTTTTTTTATGATGATAGTTTTCTCTTGTTTAAAATTTGAGAAGTGAAAATTTAGGTCACGTTTGATTCGTGATCTGAAAATATAAATTTGAAAACAAGAGATTCAATGAAAACAGAATTGTATTTCATATTTTCATATATGTGTTTGGTAGCAAATTTAGAAATTGCATCCCAATTTAAACAATTGTTGAAAATGTGTTTGATAATATATTTATAGACCATGAAACTAGTTGTAGTTGCCAACAAAATATTAGGTTGAATATAAACTATTATTAATTAATTTATGAACATGTTTATTTTTTATAAAATTTGTATAATTATTCTTTTACAATATCATATAATTTATAATAAATTATATTATACATATTTTAATTTAACAAAAATAAATTGAGTTTATAACATATTTTTATTAAAGTTTTTATCTTTTTTAATATAAATATACATTTTCAAATTTTCAAATTTAAAATCGGGATACAATGGAAACATAAAAATATTGTTTTCATAATTTCCACTATTTAGATCACAGAATCCAGAGACAACTTTTGAAAACACATATGCCAAACACATACTAATTCATTGAATCTGAAAACATAAAACAGAATCTATATTGTCTACCAAACAGACTCTTAAATTCCAAAGTCAAACTTCAAAAGAAAAAACAAAAATATATACAATTATTTACTTGTACAAATATTTATAAATAATAAAGGAAAAAAAATAAAATAAATGCTTATCAAACAACAAAAATTCATTCAAAAGCAATGCATCTTTTCTAATATAAACAAGATTATAAAAGTTGAACATAAAAAATAATTCATAAAGTTTTATTTTTCAATAAAATTGGTGACATTGTAAATTAGTTTTTTTTTTTTTTTTAGTTCCTAATGTAGTTAAGTTATTCTTAGATTACTTAGTACGTGTCCAATTATTCTTACTAGCTAGGGTGGCAAAAGTTTTAATCTTCATTGTTGTTTTTCTAAAAAAAAATGCTCTCATTATTGATTCCAAAATCACCATTCCAAAATGCTCTCATTATTGATTCCAAAATCATCACCATTATTGATTCCAAAAGCATCGCCATTATGAATTTATCATTACTATACTAAAAGGTAGAATATTTTACAATCATTTTTTAACAGTTTCATTTCAATTCTTTAATTGATAATTTTGATAATATCATTAATGTAATTTTTTAAAATTTTACAATCATGATCCGTGGTTTCTTCTTTTTGGAAGAGCTTTGTATGGGGGATGGAGCTTTTGAAAAAAGGTCTTAGATTGCAGGTGGGTCAGAGATTCTATTAGGATGTTTCAGGATCCATGGATACCTCGGTCGTAGTCTTTTCAAGTTCTATCGACACCAAATGGAGCGAATGATATGTTAGTTTATGAGTTTATAACACCATCATTGCAGTGGGATGTTTTAAAGTTGAGCCAATATCTTTGTAAGTATGATGTTCAGGATATCATCAACCAACCAATTTCGGTTGCAGGTTTGCCAGATCGTTGGATTTGGCATTTTGATAAAAATGGAGAGTATTGAGTTAAAAGTGCTTATAAGACTTATATATTTCTGCAGGAATTGGGAGCTTCTCCAAGTGAAAATAGATGCAAAGAGTGGTGGAAAACATTATGGAAAGCAAAAATACCTACAAAGATACAAAATTTTGTATGGAGATCTTTCCACGATTGTATTCCAGCGAGAGTTAACTTGCATAGTAGAGGCCTAGTGGTGCCTTTGTGTTGCCCTGTTTGTAACGAAAAAGAAGAAACCACAGATCATGCTCTTTTTAATTGTTCTAGAGCAATAGATATTTGGAATATATTATTGCCTAACTTTATTAAAGGAGGGCATGGTTTTGTTTGCGTAAAGGATAGGTGGCTGGAGTTATTTAGTAATGCTTCCTCCGAACAATTTCTTGTTCTATGTGTAGGTGCTTGGGCTATTTGGAATGATCGAAATAATTTATGTTTGGGTCACCCAATTAAACAAGCACAGATTAAATGTGATTGGATCATGGGTTATTTACAGGAGTTCCTAACAATTAATGGTGGTTCCACTACAATGTCGTCTACGACGAACATTGGAGTGGTAGGTGTGGTTGAAGATTGGGTGAATCTTTTTGTTGATGCAGCTTGTGATGAGGCTCATAGGAAAACTGGTATGGGAACAATATTAAGGTATTTCGATGGGAGTTTGATTGCTGTGATGGTGAAGAGTAATAGCATTTTTGTCTCCCCCACTTGTTCAGAAGCCTTTGCAATTTTGGAAGGTCTTCGACTATCTCATAGAATGGGACTCACATAAGTTCATGTCTACTCTGACTCACTCACTATTATCTCAATGATAAATGGTTTATGGGATGCCACCACTGAAGTTCAAAACATTCTCTATGACATTGATTCATTGAAGAAGGAGTTCCAGAGGCTGAAGTTTTCTCATGTTCACCGTGAATCAAATAAGTTGGCCGATGCTTTGGCTCGATATGCTTTGTCTGATTGTTCGGCATTATAGACGAAGATTTTCCGAATTGGTTTTTGAATATTGTAGCTCTTGATAATCCTTGTTTTGTAGCCCAAGTGGCATAATTTTATTAATGGAATTTATGTTTCAAAAAAAAAATTATATAATTTGTTCTTATACTTATCTATCTATCTATATCTTCTATATTATATATAAAAGGCACTATGTGTAACGACCCTAAACACTAAACATACTAAACGCGAAAGCAAGACTGAGTTAGCTCACCCATACCCGAAATTTCGGCAGCATGGCGGCGTAACTACGAGGAAACCTAATATCAAGAACCTGTAAAGGAACAGAAAACACTTCTAAGATTTCAAGGAAACACTCAGCACCCACCAAACTACACATAAGGCTGAGTTCACTAACACTGATACAAAAGCAACAGATATCTCAGAACCAGAAATATAAGAAAGACAAAGGTACAATTTACAAATTGAGTATACAATCTAACATGGGATCCACCTATCAAAAGAATATACAATAAAAGAAGCCTAGAAGAAAGCTAGTGGCCTCCATAGCCTCGTCAGGTCGTCGTCTCGTCATCCACCTCGCTGCTGAGCACTACCTGAAAAGATATACGCAAAGTAGCACGAGTGAGTATAAATATACTCAATAAGCAACCCTCTTAAGGGTCCAAGTTTAAAATCATACAAAGGAAAACATCAGTCTAAGCTTCAAGCATTAGTTCAGTCTCAAAACGTTCACCTCCGTATACTATGTGCCCATTTACCTTACCTCAGGCTCACTCCCTTTTAGTAATACCACGTGTTATACCTGCAAGTCATGTATTCTAAGCTGGTCTGATGCAGAGAAGGTAAACCACTCTCTCTCATGCTCATCACTCTGGGGACGTCGCCCCTATGGTAGCATCCTCATAATCTCACCATCGCTATAGGGACATCGCCCCTATGCTAGCATCCTCATCATCTCACCATCGCTCTGGGGACATCGCCCCTATGTTAGCATCCTCATCATCTCACCATCATTCTGGGGACATCGCCCCTATGCTAGCATCCTCATCATCTCACCATCGCTCTAGGGGCATGCTCACCACTCAGCCTCAACCTCCTTAGAATACATGCTCACATGGAAAAATAAGGTAAATGGCACTAGTTCGACAAGCTTTTGTTCATTCACTACATTCTTGAGAATCTCCAAGAAGAACCTCACATGCCAAACCAGTCACTATGTTTGATCTACAACCATTTATTGAACCGAGGTTCACATCGTCCATCAAAAAGAATTTAGTTCAACATCATACATTTTTAATTAGTTGCAACTCCAATATAGGATCAAATGAACCTCATTCTACCAAAGTTTTCATGCATAACCAAATAAGCACAATTCTCTACAGATATGCCATACTTGTCTTGCCTACAATTTTTATGTTCGAACCATAACAAATAAGTCCAAATGGCTACTTACCCCTTTTTAGACCAACTCAAAATGATTGTTTCGCCACCTTAAAACAACGTTAGCTTTACCCCCCAACAATTGAGGAAGACCGTCCCAGTATAAATCACCTCCAATGCCAAACTTCTAACTTGCATAAAAATTATACATATATCCAATTACACATCAACAACTCAAATAAATTAAAACTCACTTCTTAAAACTTGCTTGGCTCTGAAAAACCATTTACAAAAGTTCTGAACTTTAAAACTTACCAACCACTGTAACTAAAAGCTGTTGGATTAAAGCTTAGTACAACCCGAGTTGGATAATTTAGCCTTCAACCACAATGGTTAATCCTAAAGTGAGTTCCATAAGCCAAATGTTAATCCAAACTACTCAAATGGTCCTTAAATAAGCAATTAACTAGCTAAATTTCTTAATTCCACATCCGAAACGCTTACCCACTGTCAACGAGCCAGGTCCACACCAAAACGAACTCTAAAATGCCCAAAGACAAGCTTCAAAGCCGCTGTCCACGCAAGTATTCGCCGGAAAATGATTCAAACCCCATATATATATTTAATATTACAAATTTTAAATCGGGTGTTACATTTGGTGGAGAAACTTTGTGTGTTCATTTTACCCTTTCATTTTTAAATGTAGGTCAATATTGCCTTTTTAACATTTCCTCTTTCTACCTTTAGTGTTCCCACGTTGTGCCCTTTCATGTTTTACCAAATCTTTCATCTTCCTCTTTTATGATAGATTCATCTCTACATTCATTCCCTATCAATATTTGACACTATACGTCTTCTATTAAGAAGAGAAAGAAAGAAGAGAAATTTCTATCAATATATATATACATCTCAACCATTCCAAAGAAAAATACCCTCAAAATTTAAGTTGCTATTTCTCCAATATCCTCCAATCTATACCAACACTCACCATTTCTGAACCAATTTATACTACTAAAAAGACCTCATTTTCCATCGGTTGTTCGTTGAGGCGGTGTAGCCGGAATGATAAATACACAGAAAGTAAACACAAATTCAACATAAGAGAGGAGCGGGGTGCAAGGGTCTGTAGGAGGAGAAAAATCACTTACAAATTTGTCATGAAAGAGATGATTGATAAGGGCGAAAGATAATGGACGCTAGCGAGACAACCTAATCTACAAAAGTAGTGAAGGCGGCTGAGCGTTAGTGCTTGTGGTTGTTTCTAATGGCTGAAAAGGATCAAGAAAAAACATAACGTAAAGAGGAAGAGGGGTCTAGGAAAATGGAATGGAATTTGGCTCGGGCTGTTAGAATTTTAAGCTTTCTTTTCTAATATATATATATATATATATATATATATATATATATATATATATATATATATATATATATATATATATTTATTTATTTATTTATTTATTTATTTAAGGATGGTAAAGTGATCTTTTTAATCACTAATTTTCAATGATATATTTTTTACATACACTATGTTGATGTAGAGTATGTTTGGTGCATATAAAATAAATTCTTTTTTACATTATTCACTATGATTGTTGCTTATGGCTGAAGAAGATCAAGGAAAAACATAACGTAAAGGGGAAGAGGGATCTAGGGAAATGGAACAAAAATGGGCTCGAGCTGCTAGATTTTTTAGCTTTCTTTTCTAGATATATACATATGTATGTACATAGATATCATACATATATGTATGTACATAGATATCATACATATATGTACATACATACATACATATATGTACATACATACATACATATATATATATATATATATATATATATATATATATATATATATACATACATACATACATACATACATACATACATACATATATATATATATAATTTATCTCCATTTTTTAAGGATGGTAAAGTGATCTTTGTAATCACTAATTTTCAATGATTTTTTTTTTACATTATTTACAATTGTTTGGTGCATATAAAATGAATTTTCTTTTATTTTTTTATTTTTAATTACAACTTTATAATGTGTAAATTGAACTGTATGTTGAAGTTGGAGATATTTTGTTTGCTTTACAACTCTAGAAATAGCTTCAACTAACAATACATTTTTTTTAAAAAAAATGATTTTTTAAGCTTAAATTTGGAAGGATAAATCTAGACAAGATAAAACAAATATTTCAACAAATAATTAGATTCATGAATATTTAAGATACTTTTTTAATATATATGCATGATTTTTTTTTCCAGAGAGGCAAGTAAAAAAAAAAACCAACATAACATTACATTAAAAATATTTTCTCAAAATTGATCCCTTTTTCCCAATTAATTAGTGAGTATGTTGATTTTAATTTTGACCTTTTTTTTTTCTAATTAATGAGTCTGTAGGTCTATTTTAATATTGTAAAATAATCTTGAATTATAAGATTTGAGAAGTAATCAATTTATAATTTAAAAAAATAAATATATTTTTCAAATTCTAATAACTAACTTTTGAAATAAAGAATATTATTGTTGGATAAAATTTGTCATTTTCAATTGAAAAAAAAATTTAACATATTATAAAGCAATATGCAAGTGAGGAAATTTATTTCAAATTTTGAATAATTAATGTCATTACACGTTTTTTTTAATTATAATTAATTCTAAAAAGTTGAAAGTAAGCCATTGTCTATAATTGAGATATAATGAATCTTAAAATATATTTATTTTTATTCGTTTGACCATTTTTTTATTGTTGATTCTAACACTTTCAATATGTTACATCTTTATCAATTTCATCTTCATTATAAATAAACCAAACACAAAATATATATTTCAACAAGAGCATAACTCAACTAGCATAAAACATGTGTTTATGACCAAATGGTCATGGGTTCGAATCCCCCACCCTTATTGTTGAATTCAAAATATAATTGCAATTATTAAATATATTGTATTTTTAAATTACTGTTTTTTTTTTTATCTATTTTCATACTATGTAGTTAAAAATGATTTAATCTTACCACTAACTTTTAAAATTTTATGGTCAATATGAGCATAGGGTGGTTACATTCTCGACCAAAGCATCAAAGGTTCGAATTGTCACTCCACATGTTGTTCAACTATATATATATATATATATATATATATATATATATATTTTTAATTTATGATGATTAAAATAGAGTTTAAATAATATTTATTTGTAAATAGACTAAAAATAATATTGAAAAATAACTTTAAATTAAAACTATAAGATCCCACATGCATAGTGTCACGGTCATGCTTGTCTAGGGCGTGTTGCCCGTGGCCGCATGCCCATTTCAACCCATTTTTATCATGCTTTCATGTCATATCTTTCGTTTAGCATTGTTGTTTACTTTTTTTTTGTAATTTTGTTGGCAATGACTCCTCGTCATTTTCATATTCACGCTTGTCATAAACATTTTTTCCAGATTGTACTATAGGGGGATGCGACTAGTTGTCAATTCTTCCTACCAGAGTTATATGCTATCAATGTCGTTGTTGTCCCTTATTGCTTGCTAGCATATAATACTCTTTTTCTCAAATGTTTTCAAATGTTTTCTCTCTCATGTTTTAATAAAACCATTTTCTCTCGAACGGTGAATGAAGGCTAGACCCTATATCGAAGTTGTCGGCAATTTCCAATTTTCGTACGACTGACTTGCTCTCTGGATAAAAGCAATTGTCGCACAATCGTTTTTCGTTGCGAAAGAATACGATTGTGACAAGTGGTATCAGAGTCGAGTAAGCTCCTTGAAAATACTCATAAACAGTTGGGCAAGTCCCGTGTTGACTGATTGATGGAGATCGAAGAACATATGCTCTTCTTGATAGAAGTCCCTAATAGTGTTCGGTTCTTGGAATCTCGCCTAGAAGAGATTGTTACCAAAGTCGACACAATTAACGCAGTAGCTGGCCGCCTAGAAAGAATGCCCGTCCAAGAATTGATGATGCAAGTTGAGACTCTGAAAGACAAAGTCACACGACCTGTGGCTTTGAGCGTGGGAATAGCTCGTCAGGCTCTGTTGCCCATATGGAGGAGTGTGTCGAGAGTCTAGACTGAAGGGAATAATCAAATTAAACCTATAGCGAAAACATTGGAATTGTTAAATTAAAATAATTTAGGCTAAGCAAAACATACTTTGAAAATAATTTGGAGAATATTATGGAGGGTCTTTTTCTCATTGTGCTCCAACTCCAATGAGGTTGAATTCCAAGACTTTCACAAAGTCTTCCTTGTTATGACTTGAACAAATGACCAAAGAGGTTTGTGTGAACTTCTTGAAAATAAAGAGAGCGAATGAGAGAAGAATTTCAAGAGTTCTTATCTCTTATGTAGAATGCACACAATGGCTCACTCCTAGGGTCCTATTTATAATGGTCTAAGGCAAATAATTAAATAATATATTTTAATATCTTATAGATTAAAATATATTTATCTAACTAGTTTGAATCTTATTCAAAACTTTCCAAATTCTCTTATGACATCTATTTTCTTATTTGAATCTTATTCAAACCTTTCCAAATTCTCCTATGACATCTATTTTCTTATCTGAATCTAATTCAAATTTAATTAATATCTTTTTTTTTAATGTATCTTAATACATTAATAGTTTCTTTGATATTTAATGTATCATATACAACAAATATGTTTTCCTTTATTTAATATATCAAAATATATTAAATTTTAATTTAAACATTTCAAAATTTTCTCTCAACAAAATTGATCTCTATTATGGACCTACAGATTATAAGCTCCAATGATACAAAATCAATTAATTAAATCCTTTAATTGATTAATTTTCATTCATTAACTATAGGTCACTTCACTATAGACCTAGAGTTACAATCTTATGCATTGTAGGACAAGTTGTGTTCACGGATATAATCACTACATGCAAGTCGGTCATTCACGAGTTGTTTGTAATTACAGCTAAAGTCTGTTTTACCCCTGTAATTACATCTTGCACCTTAAGTACCACTAATCCTCTAATGAACAATTTGTTTATCATCTAACCATAAACTAAGTCTCTCTCGGGCTAGTGAGAGGGTGGGGCCCCATTGTTCAAATCCCGAAATCAGCACATAAGGAAACTACTCATCTACTTATTCTATAAGGGAAGAAGTGAATTCCATCTTATGAGATTATGTTCTCGTCTCCCTATTTGGTTAAATCCAAAAAATGATAGGCATATTGAATCGGCTACAAAAGCCACTCTCACCCATGCAAATCAAAGAACAAGCTCTCACATGCAGGAGTTCATAACTCACTCAGGATTAAGATCGATTCGCATATGATCATCATGATGAAATATTAATCTTCTCAATTAATGGATTTATAAAGAGAGATTAAATATTTCGTGGTCCAGTCTTACACAAACTCATTGTATAAGATACCCTCACTCACATGTCTTCACATGAACGATTTGGATCAAATCATTTGTAACTATTACAAAGTGGGCCATATCAATAGTGTTACCAGGATAAGGCACCCAATCTTATTCATATACTACGACCCTGTAAGTTATTTCTTGAGCATGATCCTCCCGTATGTTAACCACATGTTGTTCAAGATTACACTAATAACCTTGGATTTTTCATATAATGGATAATATTATATTACAAATAAAATAATCAAAATTATTATTAATTATTAAATAAATCATTAATTACGAGCCTTTAGGGCATGAATCCCAACATAGACAGCGCCCAAAAAGTAATAGCTCATATGGTTGCTGACCTTTCTAAAGATGTGAGAGCTGCCATCGATGTTGTTAGGATAGAGGTTACAGATTTGAGCGCCCGAGTAAATCTTACCATGAAAGCGGTGGAAAATCAAGCTCCAACTGGGGGCGTGGCCTAATTTAACAAGGTGAGAGTGTCTAAACCTAAGCCCGTCTATGGGGCTTGTGATGCAAAAGCCCTGAAGAACTTCATATTCGACATAGAACAATATTTCAGGACCACATGTACAGTGTCTAAGGAATCAAAAGTTACCTTAGCGATAATGCATATGACAGACGATGCCAAGTTATGGTGGAGATCCCAATATATGGACATCCAAGAAGGGCGATGTACCATAGATATGTGGGAAAGGTTGTAACAAGAGCGACGTTCTCAGTTCTTTCCAGAGAATGTCGAAATCTTAGCAAGATGCAAGTTAAGGGAGTTAACCCACACTGGGACAAGTCGAAAATATGTCAAACAATTTGTTGGGTTGATGATAGATATCCGAGATATATCAAAGAAAGATAAGGTCTTTTTTTCATAGAAGGGTAGAAATCGTGGGCCAAGTCCAAACTTTATGAACAGAGGGTACAAAGTTTGTCAAAAGCTTATGCTGTCACAGAATGGTTGTTCGATTTGAGCAACGGTCCTAGTGATGAAAATTTCAAGATGTGAGGCAAAATAGAACCTCCCCATGTAGAGATAGAAGAAACTATCAGCATAACTCTCCCAACAGTGGGGGAAGAGACTAACCTATAAGTGAAGGGAGAGATGGTAGACCGTCCCAACAGAGGAATGAGAATTCATGGCGAGGGCCACATCATTAGAATAATTACAACCGAGGACCACATCATCATCGGGTGTATGAATGTCCGAACGAGTAGCCCTCAAAGCTTTTCAGGCCACACTTGAGACAAGGACAAAAACTAAAATCGAAACTATGGAGGTCGAAACTCTACATGATGAAGGCAATGAAAATCCTCGCATAGGCGCCCTAAAGTTCTTATCTGCCCTCCAGAATAATGTGAGGGAATCAAAAGAGTCATCAAGTAAAGGCCTCATGTACGTTGATGCATGGGTCAACCACAAATCGACCAAGAGCATTATGGTCTGTTGGGTATAGAGTATGACCTAGGATACATGTCTCGCCGGCTTTAGTGCAAGTGGGAGATTGTTGGGATTTTGCCCTAAAGCCTCATAATTAATTAATTATTTAATAATTAATAATAATTTTAATTATTTTATTTGTAATACAATATTATCCATTATATGAAAAATCCAAGGTTATTAATGTAATGTTGAACAGTATGTGGTTGACATACATGAGGATCGTGTTCAAGAAATAACCTAAAGAATCATAGTATATGGATAATGTTGGGTGTTTTATCCTAGTTACACTATTGATACGGCTCACTTTGTGATAGTTACAAATGATTTGATCCAAATCATTCATGTGGAGACATGTGAGTGGGGGTATCTTATACAATGAGTTTGTATAAGACTAGACCACGAAATATTTTATCTCTCTTTGTAAATTCGTTAATTGAGAAGATTAATATTTCATCAGGATGATCATATGCGACTCGATCTTAATCCTGAGTGAGTTATGAACTTTTGCTTGTGAGGGCTTGTCCTTTGATTTGTATGGGTGAGAGTGGCTTTTGTAGTCGATTCAATATGCCTACCATTGTGGGGACTTGACCAAATAGGGAGCTGGGAACATAATCTCACAAGATGGAATTCACTCCTTCCCATATAGGGTAAGTAGATGAGTAGTTCCCTTAAGTGCTGATTTCGGGACTTGAACAATGGGGCCCCATCCTCTCATTGGCCCGAGAGAGACTTAGTTTATAATTAGATTATAAACATATTGTTCATTAGAGAATAAGTGGTACTTAAGGTGCAAGATGTAATTATAGGGGTAAAACGGACTTTTGACCTAGCTGTAATTACGAACAACTCGTGAAGGATCGACTTGCATGTAATGATTATATCTATGGACACAACTTGTCCTACAGCGCATAAGAGTGCAACTCTAGGTCTATAGTGGAGTGACCTATAGTTAATGAATGAAAATTAATTAATTAAAGAGTTTAATTAATTAATTTTGTATCATTGGAGCTTATAATCTGTAGGTCCATAAGGTTCACTTGCTAGGTCATAGTAACACTAAAAGATCAATTTAGTTGAAAGAAAAATTTGAAATGTTCAAATTAATATTTAATATATTAGATATATTAAATATAAAAGAGGAAAATATATTTATTGTATTTGATACATTAAATATTAAAATTTGAAACGTTCAAATTAATATTTAATTTGATGTGTTCAAATTAATATTTAATATATTAGATATATTAAATAAAAGAGGAAAATATATTTATTGTATTTGAATTGGATTCAAATTAGGAAATAAATGTCGTAGGAGAATTTTAAACGGTTTGAATAAGATTCAAATTGGTTAGATAAATATATTTTAATATATTAGATATTAAAATATATTATTTAATTATTTTCTCTAGACCACTATAAATAGTACCCTAGGGGTGAGCCATTGTGCATTCTTCACGACACACATCTCTTCAATAGAGAGAATTAGAGAATTCTCTCTAGACCTCTTTCTCTCCAATCCTTTGTGGATTTTCTTTCAATAGGCTCCCACAAGCCTTGGTCCTGTGTTCGAGTCATAGCTAGGAAGACTTTGTGGAAGAGATAAAGATCTGCTAGAATATTCTCCATAATATTATTTTCAAGGTATTTATTGCTTAACCCTTGTATTTTAGTTTAATTCTAAATAAATCAAAGACGATTCATATGCTTCCACTGTGGGTTTAATTCGATTATTCCCTTCATGGTTGACTTTGGAACCACCTGCAACTTCGTGTCAAAAATCGTAGCGAGACGACTGAACTTGTCTTGAAATAGAGATACAGGAAGGATGAAAGCTGTCAACTTGGCAGCCTTCCCATCTTGGGAATAGCAAAGGGAGTCACGGTGAGATTAGGGGACTGGAGTGGACAAGCCGATTTTGTGGTTGTCATGATGGACGACTTCGATGTTGTGTTGGGGATGGAGTTTCTCCTCGAACACAAAGTCATCCTAATACTTCTAGCAAAGTGTTTAGTCATCACTAGAACCAGTCCTACCGTAGTCCACACAAAGCTGAAACAACCGGATAAGGTGAGAGTGATATTGGCCTTACAACTTACTATGGGCCCAGACAGGTGTCGCGGCGTTATGCCCCAAGTGATTGACCATTGTCGTGGAGAAAAGAATGGTCAAGCGTATAACTCTACTAAAGAGTGGAGGCAGAAGGCTGAAATAGTGCGAGAATATCCAAAGGAGGCACCAAGGTGCATGAAACAGAGGGACGGACAGAAATGGACCCCTCATGAAGTCAGAGTAGTAGTTGGAGCCCCTGTAGAGTCAAGGCCAGAACAACTTAGATCCTGGAGTAAGCAAGGCTGATACCATGTGAAGAAGTGTGTGATAGGAATGAACACGTCATCCCGCAGTGGAAGCATTGAATCGTCTTTGATTTTACTTAGAATTAAACAAAAACTAAGGTTAAGCAATAAATACCTTTATATATTATTGAGATATTTCTGGCGAATCTTTAATCTTCCTACTCCAACTCCAACGAGGTTGAAACTCCAATTTCATAAAGCCTACTTGCTATGACTCGAACACATGAACCAAAGCTTGTGTGAGCCTCTTAAAAGAAAATCCACAAGGGATTGGAGAGAAAGAGGTCTAAAGAGAATTATCTAATTCTCTATTTAGGAGATGTGTGCTATAATGGCTCAACCCAAAGGTACTATTTATAGAGATATGGGACAACTCTTTGCCAAAATAATATATATTTTAATATCTAATATATTAAAATACATATATTTAATATATTTGAATCTTATTCAAATCTTTTAAATTCTCCTACGATATTTATCTCTTTATTTGAATCTTATTCAAATTTTATAAATTTCTTTTCTTTAATGTATCTAATAATACATTCATTATTTTAATATTTAATGTATCAAATACAATAAATATATTTTCCTCTTTTATATTTAATATATTAAATATTAATTTGACACTTCAAATTAAATATTAATTTGAACATTTCAAAATTTTCTTTCAACTAAATTGATCTTTTAGTGTTACTATGAGCTAGCAAGGGGGACCTTATAGACCTACAAATTATAAGCTCCAATGATACAAAAATAATTAATTAAAGTCTTTAATTAATCAATTTTCATTCATTAACTTTAGGTTACTCCACTATAAACCTAGAGTTGCACTATTATACATTGTAGGACAAGTTGTATCTAGGATATAACCATTACATCCAAGTCGATCCTTCACGAGTTGTTCGTAATTACAGCTGGGTCAAAAGCTTGTTTTACCCCTGTAATTACATCTTGTACCTTAAGTATCACTAATCATCTAATGAATAATTTGTTTATGATTCAACCATAAACTAAGTCCCTCTTGGGCCCGTGAGAGGGTGGGGCCCAATTGTTCAAGTCTCGAAATCAGCACTTAAGGGAACTACTCATCTACTTACCCTATATAGGAATGAATGAATTCCATCTTGGGAGATTATGTTCCCAGCTCCCTATTTGATCAAATTCCCAAAATGGTAAGCTTATTGAATCGACTACAAAAGTCACTCTCACCCATGCAAATCAAAGGACAAGCCCTCACAGGTAGGAGTTCATAACTCACCCAGGATTAAGATCGAGTTGCATATGATCATCATGATGAAATATTAATGTAATGCCCCCAAAATTTAACTTAATCTAAGAAACTCTACTAACTTACGACCAATATACCCCGAAAATATTGACAGCATAACGACGTAAACACAAGCAATCCAAATTTTTTTTCTACACCTGTTAGACTAGATTAACACACTTCTATACTCAACATAACCAAACACAACTCCTAACTCCAACTCAAACAACTATTAGAGAACCAGAAATAAACCATCATGCTAAATATGTAAAGAACACGACTATTTTATTAACTTCATGCAAACTCATTCCACAAAGATCAAGTATCCTAACAAAACACCTATACCAACCTTCCACTTGAGACAAAATACTTGACGTAAACCAACTTACTAATGGTAACATAATGTCTTATTATGTAATCAACCACGACAAAACTCTAACGAAAAGAATAAAATGACGGCACCAAGTCCACAAACTAGATGCACTACAAAAATTAAACTAACAAAACCAACTAAGGAAATAAAATGCCAACAACTAGTCTGCAACAGAACACAATCAACTATAAATGTAATTCAACTAAACAAAGCTTAATGAAGACAACTACTAAATAAATAAGCAGCTAGTTATGGTCTTTATCTTATCATGCCTCCTATGTAGCATCACCAGGGTCATAGTATTTATCATCACCTGTAAAACCTGGTGGTGGGTTAATACATATTGGTAAGTAGCTCACACATGAAGAGCCACCGAGCAGCATACAAGGCAAAGCAACATACTTACAAACATCATGCTTCCCATTAGCAACTACACATTTAACGCATACAAGTAACACACATAACATGCTCTATTCACAAAATAGATTTACACATGTGACATGCTCGTGTCATGCATATAAAGTCACTACTCAGGCTCAATCAATCTCACTCAGGTCCCACTAAGTCACTCAATCCACTCGTGTTTAGCCCTCACAAGCTCCCTGCGACTGATTCCTTTAAGACCGACCGACCCCTGACCCTTTTTACCTAGGGCCTCAATGGTTCTCTACGATGCTCAACGTTCGAACCTTGACCATTTTTACCCAAGGTGCAACAATGACTTAACCACATCAACCCTTGACCATTTTTACCTAAGGCCTCAATGTTTCTCTAGATCCAATTGTGACATACTATCCCTCGACCATTTTTACATGAGGCACACTACTATTCACCCTACTTTCTCTTATCTTATATAAGGTTTACTAACCTCACTCAAACTCACCAGAATGCATAAACACTCATGACATGCTTTTGAACCCAATGCTAACGACTCTTCATGCATTCTGATAATTCTCATTCATGAGGATTATTTGGCCTTTAAACTTAGTTATATTTGTGATTTTTATTCATATTATTTAATGAAAAAAAAGTGGTTGAATTTAATCACATGATTGATGGAAGACCTTTAAATGAAGTAAGTTGAGAAAAGAAAACAAAAGAAGAACAAAATTCACACTTACTTAATGTTTTGATGCATGATTTTTTTGGAATGCAATTGCAGTGCAATTGCTATGCAATTGCAATTTGGACAGATCTGGAATTATGGAAAAAAAACGTAGATTCGGGATTTTGAAGAAAAATTGACCCACGGATTCAGCAAGATAATTAGCCATGATTGTCCATCAACCAAGAGGGAAACCCTAGCATGGAATCCCTATAAATATTGAACAAAGAAGCAGAACAAAGAGAGCTCGATTGGAGAAGATTTTCTTTCACATATTTTTTGGTTTTCTTACTTTCTACAACATTGTTAGTTTTTTTAGTTGTTGTTTGTATTCATTTCTTCTTCATCTTAGTCCGAATCTCTTCCTCAATCCTATCTCAACGAAGTTGATGTTGGTAAAGAGCAAATCCTTATTCGATTAAGTTCGATTTTAGAAGACTTTTGTTTATGTTTTCTGGGATTCTTCACCTACTACAGCAGATTTTTTTATTGCTTTTAGTTGTTGTTTTTGTTGTATTTTCTCTACATCTCCATCTCTAAACTCTTTCTCAATCCTATCTCCATAAGATCTGGATGTGGTTATGAACAAACTCTTGTTCGATTGAGCAAAAAAGAAATGGGTTTTTAGGATGGTTTAGTTCTCTTCGATTTCTGCACTTTTGTTTGTGAGTTTATGTTAATTGTGTTAAAATAGCTATTGGTTTGCTTTTCAATTTTAGCAATTGTAATTTCTGTTATTTGAATTTTGGAAAGCTATTGTATTTTGAATTTTGCATACATATATACAAGTTTCTTTAAGTAATTTTATATCTTGAAATTCTGAACTTATTTCTTTAAGCTACTATATTGCTTTGTATTTGCAATTTGTTGCATTGTTTACCTTGATTATACCAATGAATTTTACTAATTTACATTTACTGTTTTCAATTTATTCCATCATGAAGAGCTAAATTTTCTTTGGGATTCAAGTTGTGAATGCCCTAGAGGAAAGATGTAAGGCTCGATAGCAAAAACAATCTAGCTAATTCTTGAACTATTGTTTGCTTTCGATGAAATTAATGTTGGGTAATCCCTAGTTGGCCATCTAGTGTTGCTTGCCAAGCTAAACTTAATACCGAAAGGGTTAAGGGAGGCAGAAGTCGCAAAAGCAATGGAGGAAAAGGCTTAGACATAAGTCCTGAAACATTGACCCTAGACATAGGGCGAGACTCCAAAACCACTAGAATTGCGTGCAAAAATATCTAAGTTAGATTAGCCATAAAAATATAGGTTTAATCACTTAGTCTCCTAAAGATACTTCATAGAAGGTCGAATAAGAGTTGAATTCGGTTTACTTAGTTCTTGAGTTAGCTACGATTGCAATTGCCTTCTTGTTGCATTTTCTTTCCAAAGGGGCATTAGCATCTTGAATCCCTTTTTCATTTTCATTGATCTTTTCAAACAATTTTTCTTGTAACCAAAACACTTCATAAATCATTTTCACTCACGGTTACCTTTAATTGCAATTTTTCAACAATTTTGTGCCATCTAAAATTTATTTTATTAAACATGTTCCCTTGGGTACGATACTCCGAAGTACCCAATTTCTTATTACTTCAATCACGTGCACTTGCGTGCTGTAGCAAAAAACCCAATCACATTCAGATCACAAGACTAAAACACTCTCAATAATTCAACATGCTTATTACAAAGAACATATCATAACATGTTAAAGGTCACCCATTCATCACAGCATACTAAACATTTTCAACTCAAAGAGCAACACAAATTGATAAGATATCCATAAATAAGCAATTAAAATACACAACATGCTAGCAAACAACAAACAAGCCCAATTGGAAGAATTCTACTTACATATAACGCTCCTAAGATAGTCCGAGATATTCCTAAACAACAAGTTTGAGGCTTAGAGGTTAGAAATCAATTCGAAAACCTAGATTGAAGAAAAAAGAGTGTTCATGAGGAATTTCTTACCTAAAAAGAGCTTTGAACCTTACTTGAACACTCCAAGCTAAGTCCAATCTATGAACGCAAGCTTACAAGAATTGGGAATTAATCTAAAACATCTTATTTGAGTTCGAAAGGATCTAAAGGCTTACTGAAACCTACTGAACTACTCCAAACAAGCCCAAACAGATGTTGATTGGTGTTTGAAAGGAATCGAATTGGTCTGAAACTGCAAATAAAAGGTTCCCAAGCATTAGACACTAAGCTACACTACTTAAACTAATTTTTGAAAAGGGAAGAACGTGCTGGAACTCACCGAATCTTGCCAAACATACTCAAATGTGGGCTAAAAGTCGGACTGAAAATTTGGGGTCATTAGAGAGTGGGTAGCACAAATCCAAGGTCAATTTAGCATGGGTCACAACCACACCTTACTGAAAAGAAAAAAATGTTGTTGGATAGCTCGTTACAATACAAGAAGCATGGGAAATCGCACCTTTGCGCTGCTGGTCTTTGCTTGTTGGTTCGTCGAATCATCCACACTAGAGGAGGATGTTCAGCTGCTACGGTTGACGTGGAGGATTCGTGAGCCACTACAATTGTCGTGGTTGCTGGGTTCGGGGTGTCACATAGAGGAAAAACCACTTGGGATGACTTCGGGTGAGTTAGGTGTGCCTCGTCGTGAGGTTGCACCGGCGTTGGCCTCGCAGGAAAAGTTGAAAATCATGAGGGGGAGGGGCTATTTTTCGTGGGCTGTTTACGTGAAGGAGAAGGAGAAGAAACGAAAGAGAGAGGGTTGTCTAACGTGAGGAGAGAGGGAGAGAAAATTATAGGGCTTTTATAATATTTTTTTTCTTTTTTTCTTTTTTTAACTTAATTTGTCTCTCAAATTCCAATTTTAAAATCCCAAATAAAGGCATAAACTCTCTACAAGACTTCGGACAAATCTTTGGGCAATTTTTAGTTTCCAAAATTAAGAAATTTGGTCTAACTCGAAATCCTTCAACTCAAATTCTATAAAATTAATTATCTAAATTGACCCACTAAATTCCAATACTTTGCGAATTGACCTCGAACGATAAATTCAAACACCCACAACAAAACACAAATGAAAAGACAACAAAATAACCGTATATGAAGTTGCGAGGTGTCACAATCTGCCCACCTTAAGAACTTTCATCCTTGAAAGTTTGTTGCTCGAAGAGTTGTGGGTACTTTGCTCGTATCTCGTCTTTTCGTTCCCAGGTCGCTTCTTCAGTCTTCTGGTTCTTCCATAATACCTTCACTAGGTCAATAGTTCAGTTCCGCAACACCTTCGTCTCTTTAGCCAAGATCTTAACAGGCTCTTCTTCATAAGACAAGTTTCTACTTATTTGCAGTGGTTATGGATTTAGTACATGTGAGGGGTCATTCACATACTTTCTTAGCAACGACACATGGAACACATTGTGCACTATAGACAACGCTGATGACAATGCTAACCTATAAGCAACTGGACCAATGCGCTCCAAGATCTCAAAGGGTCCAATATACCTTGGGCTAAGCTTTCCCTTTTTACCAAAACGTAGGACTCCTTTCATTGGCGCAACTTGAAGAAATACATTGCCACCAACACTAAACTCTAGATCTCTGTGCCTGGTGCTGCATAACTCTTTTTCCTACTCTGAGCTGATTGCATCCTTGCCCCAATCTTTTGAATAGCGTTGTTAGTCATATGCACTAACTCCGGTCCTAATAAGATCCTTTCACCAACCTCGTCCCTATGAACTGGGGATTTACACTTTTTCCCATACAAAGCCTCATAAGAAGCCATCTCGATGGTTGCCTGATAATTGTTGTTATAGCAAACTCTATTAAGTACAAGTGTTGGTCCCAACTACCTCTCAAGTTTAACACACAAGTTTTGAGCATGTCTTCTAGAACTTGATTCAAACGCTCAATCTGTCTGTCTGTCTGAAGGTGAAACGCGGTGCTGAAATCTAACTGTGTGTCAAGTTCCTTCTATAAACTTTTTCAAAAGGTCGATGTAAATCAAGGGTTTCTATTTGATACTATTGACACTGAAACACCATGAAGTCTTACTATTTCTTTTAAGTACAACTCTGCCCGCTTCTTCAATGGGTATGTGGACTTTCCTAGAATAAAGTGAGTAGACTTTGTTAAACGGTTTACCACTACCCAAATAACTGTATAACCTTTCATAGTCCTTGGTACCCAGTGATAAAGTCCATAGCAACATTTTCCTACTTCTAAATAGGAATGCTTAAGGGTTTCAACATACCAGCAAGGTTTTGCCTTACAGCCTTCACTTGCTAACATGTTAGGCATTGATTGAAAAACTGAAATCTCTCTTTTCATGTTATGCCACCAATAATGCTTCATAAGTCCTTGTACATCTTGGTACTCCCAGGATGCATTGAGAAAGGTGTGTTACACCTCTTCTAACAACTCTAGCCTCAAGGAATAGTCCTTTGGCAGACACAACCTTCCCTGATACAATAAGATTGAGTCACTAGTAAAGGCAAAGTCTCCCTGACTTAACTTACTCTGGCGTTTAACCAAATCTAGATCTTCTTGTTGGGCATATGTAATTTATTGCCTCAAACTAGGTACTACTGAAAGCTGCGCTAACAACACTAAGACATCCTCAACCGCCAACTCAATTTCTAAACTATCTAATTCTCTTAGCAACAAACTTTGAGAGAACATCAAGAATGCCACACTTGCTGCTCTCCTACTAGTGCATCTGCTACCACATTAGCCTTACCAGAGTGATAGTTGATCTCAAAATCATAATCTTTTACTAGTTCCAACCATCTCATTTGCCTCAAGTTAAGCTCTTTCTGAGTAAAGAAATACTTCAGACTCTGATGATCAGTGAAGATCTGGATCTTTTCTCCATAAAGATAATGCCTCCAAATCTTTAAAGCAAAAACTACAGCTGCAAGTTCCAAATCGTGAGTGGGATAGTTGAACTCATGTACCGCAAGGCATATGCAACAACTTTCTCATGCTGCATAAGCACACAACCTAATCTTTTTCTTGAAGCATCACTATAGACCACTAGTCCTCCTGTATCGTGGGGATAGTTAACATGGGGGCAGTAGTCAAACGATCCTTTAGCTCCTTGAAGCTCTTCTCACAATCTTCTCAAAGGTGTTGCTAGGCTAGAGAAATCCTCCACAGACTTCCTCTAATAGCCTACTAAACCAAGGAAACTACAAATCTCAGTCATTGAATTGGGTCTAGGCCAATCATGAACTGTTTCCACTTTAGCAGGGTCTACCTCAATACCTTCCCTAGTAACCATGTGGCCAAGAAAGCTAACTTTGTCCAACCAAAATTCGCACTTAGAAAACTTAGCATATAACTCATTACTTCTCAAGGCTATCAAAACTTGCTCGAGGTACTCTTTATGTTGATCATCAGTCCTGGAATAAACAAGTATGTTGTCTATAATTACTATCATGAGCGAGTCTAGAAAACTCTTGAAGACTCGATTCATGAGGTCCATGAAAGCTGCATGAGCATTAGTGAGTCCAAAAGACATCATAGTGAACTCGTAATGCCCATACATGATCCTGAAAGTGGTCTTTGAAATGTCAACTTCATTAATCCTCAACTGATTGTAACCAGAGCACAAATCTATCTTTGAAAATACCTTTGCTCCTCGAAGTTGGTCAAAAAGGTCATCAATGTGAGGGAGAGGATACTTGTTCTTCATTGTCACCTTATTCAACTCCCTATAGTTAATGCAAAGTCTCATCAACCCATCCTTTTTCTTCACGAACAAAACTGGAGCACCCCAAGGAGACATACTTGGGCGAATAAATCCCTTATCCAAGAGTTCTTCTAACTGGACCTTGAGTTCCTTAGTTTAGCTGGTGCCAGCCAATAAGGTGCCTTAGACAACGGGGTTGTTCCAGGTAAAAGGTCTATACAAAAATTCACTTCTCGAGAGAGAGGTAACCCTAGAAGATCTTTAAGGAAAGCATCTACTAAGTCTCGCACAATAGGTACAGAGTCAATGCTGGGCAACTTACCTATAATGCTCCTAAGATAGTCCGAGATATTCCTAAACAACAAGTTCGAGGCTTAGAGGTTAGAAATCGATTTGAAACCTAAATTGAAGCAAAGAGAGTGTTCATGAGGATTTTCTTACCTAAAAAGAGCTTTGAACCATACTCCAACACTCCAAGTTAAGTCTAATCTACGAACGCAAGATTACAAGAATTGAGAATTAATCTAAAACATCTTATTTGAGTTCGAAAGGATCTAAAGGCTTGTTGAAACTTACTGAACTACTCCAAAAGAACCCAAATAGATGTTGGTTGGTGTTCGAAAGGAATCGAATTGGTCTGAAACTGTAAATAAAAGGTTCCCACGCGTTAGACACTAAGCTACACTACTTAAACTTATTTGAGAAAAAGGCAGAACGTGCAAGAACTCACCGAATCTTGTCGAACATACTCAAATGCGAGCTGAAAAGTGTTCGACGAAGCCAAATCCTAAAAATTTAGGGTCATTAGAGAGTGGGTAACACAAATCCTAGGTCAATTTAGCATGGGTCACAACCACACCTTATGGAAAAGAAAAAAAGGCTGCTGGATAGCTCGTTATAACACAAGAAGTAGGGGAAATCACACCTTTGCATTGCTGGTCTTTGCTTGTCGGTTCGCCAAAGGACACCCACACCGGAGGAGGACGCCCAGCTGCTACAGTTGACGTGGAGAAGTTATGAAGTGCTGAAATTGTCGCGGGTTGCTTGGTTCGGGGTGTCGTGTAGAGGAAGAACCGCCTGAGATGGCTTCGCGTGAGTCAAGCGTGCCATCACCATGGGGTTGCGTCGGCATTGGCCTTGCCAAAGAAGTGAAAAATCACGAGGGGGAAGGGCTATTTTTCGTGGGTTGTTTATGAGAAGGAGAAGGAGAAGAAACGAAAGAGATGGGGCTGTCTGACGTGAGGAGGGAGAGAGAGAAAATTCTAAGGCTTTTCTAATATATTTTTTTTCTTTTTCTTTTTTTTTTTAAACTCAATTTGTCTCACAATTCCAATTATAAAACTCCAAATAAAGGACTAAACTCTCTACAAGATTTAAGGAAAATCTTTGGGCAATTTTTAGTTTCCAAAATTAAGAAATTTAGCTTAACTCGAAATCCTTCATCTAAAATTCTATAAACTTAATTATCTAAATTGACCCACTAAATTCCAATACTCCATGAATTGACATCGAGTGATAAATTCAAACACGACAACAAAACACAAACGAAAAGACAAAAAAATAATCGTACCTGAAGTTACAGGGCGTCACAATTAATCTTCTCAATTAACGAATTTATAAAGAGAGATTAAATATTTCATAGTCCAGTCTTACACAAACTCATTGTATAAGATACCCCCACTTATATGTCTCCTCATTAATGATTTAAATCAAATCATTTGTAACTATTACAAAGTAGGCCGTATCAATAGTGTTACCAGGATAAGACTCCCAATGTTATCCATATACTATGATTCTTTTGGTTATTTCTTGAACTTGATTCTCTCGTATGTCAACTACATACTGTTCAAGATTATACTAATGACCTTTGATTTTTTATATAATGGATAATATTATATTGTAAATAAAATAATCAAAATTATTATTAATTATTAAATAAATCATTAATTACAAGGTTTTAGGGCATAAGTCCCAATAGTGCGAAGTGTCAATTTCCCCAATCTCGCTAAAGAACACCTTTGAAGTCGTGGTTGAGAGAACACAGCAAGTAAACAGTCAAAGTAGGGATCTGCAAGAGTTCTTAGAGAAGTGGAAGGGAGTTCTAGACACGGAAGTCCACTGGGATCATGTCGAAGACCTGAAGATAGTTGTTCTAGATTGCTGAGTTCAAACAAAGTCAGTTGACAGGGATGTCAACCATATAAGTGGGGGAGAATGTCACGGTCATGCTTGTCTAGGACATGTTGCCCGTGGCCGCATGCCCATTTTAACTCATTTTTACCATGCTTACATGTCACTTTCCTTGTAATTTTGTTGGCGTATGACTCCTCGCAATTTTCATGTTCATGCTTGTCATATGCATTTTTCTCAGAATGTACTATAGGAGGATGTGACTAGTTGTTAATTCTTCCTACCCAGGTTATATGTGAAATGTCATTGTCCCTTATTACTTGCTAGTGTATAACACTCTTTTTCTCAAATGTTTTCAAATGATTTCTCTCGCACGTTTTAATAAAACCATTTTCTCTCGAAATGTGAGCGGAGCCTAGACCCCATACCGAAGTTGTCTGCAATTTTCAATTTTCGTACAGCTGACTTGCTCGTCGGGTTAAAGCAAGTGCCGCACAATCATTTTTTTCCGTTGTGAAAGAGTACAATTGTGACACATAGCACTTGTCTCTTGACTAGTTATATTAAAAGGTGAGATGGTTGAGAATTATTTTTAGACTTTATTGTTGCCAAAATCCGAACAAAAGAAATCTCACATGACCTTCACATGACAACAATGGTAAATTTGTATTTTGGGAGGAAGACGTGGTCTTGAAAACAGAAAGAGTTGCACACCAGTGTGGTACTTGCCACACAGGCTCTAATGCTTAAGTTAGATCAGAGCAGTTGAGTGTAGTAAGAGGTTAGAGTATGAGAAAAAGCTTAACCTCTATAGATTGAAAAATATAATTTATATCGAGAAACTTCTTTTGTTCGATCCCCTTACGAATTAAGTTAGAAAAGAACCGAACAAAAATCCTATGGGTCGGGGGCATGCATGCCCCTTAAGATAAAGGCTAGCCTCAGCCTCAGCCCCTTATCGAGGTCGACGAGGGGAATTGACCTTCGGCTGAATTCTTCTATTTTTTCCTTTACTCCTACGCTTGGGTCTTCCGTGTTTTCCTAAATTTGCTCCCGCTGGACCCTTTTCATATTGGCTTTGTTTCTGATTTCTCCTTTCGTTATTGGGCTTATATTCTGATTAAAAAATTACCCATAACAGACTTATTTCCCCATGATATAATTTTAAATTTCTCAATATACACTTAACAAAAAAAAAAAGTTTCCATTATTTTAATGGAAACAATAATATTTATATTATAAAATTATAATAAATCACATTAAATTAAAAATGTGTTCATAAACTCTTAATCAATTTGTTAAAATGAAAAGAAAAATAGTTTTAAAATCCTAATTTGTTCATTTTTCAATGTTAAAAAATACTTTTGGTCCCTCAAGACTTTAGTTTCTAATGATTTATTCTTGTATTTTTAATTTTGTAATAATTTAACCCTTAAATTTTAATATGTAAAATTTATAACAGTTTAGTCCTTATTGTAAACAATAGTGTTAAGATTTAATAAAATTTCTAATATATCAATAAACTGATTAGAGACTAAATGTGTTTATATACTATAAAGATTAAGTCGTTAAATAATAAAATTTTCACTTAATTTTTATGAGATTTTTCACAATAGGAATTAACTTGTTACAAATTTTAAAATACATGGATTGAATTGTTACATACTAAAGCTCAAGGACTAAATTCTTACAAATTTCAAAGTATCAGAACCAAATTGTTACGAACTAAAATTTAGGAGCTAAATTATTACATAAAAGTTTGGAAAACAAAAGTGTTTTTTAACCATTTTTCAAAATATAGCAATAATTTAAAAAATAACTTTTAAATCAAAATGTAAAATCGTTATCAAAATGAAGCTTTAGAGCTTAAAAACATTTGTTAAAATACTATTTAAAGATTAAAAAATATATATAAACACAAATTTTCTAGTTGTATTAAAGATAGCCATAAAGAAAAAAAAAATATAAAAAAAATTAATATAATTCAACAGAATCTAAAAGAAACCTATTCATAACGTTAAATGGGTCTTAAATTATATACATTATTACATACCTACATGGCATATACAAACATATAGTGCATTCCAACTAGCTAGAATCCTTAATATGTCATGTGAAGCAAAGATGGGGAAACAAGTGGGGAGATGGTGGTGAGGAACATGAAGGCTTCTAAACCATTAATGCCCAATCTATTATTTGTTGTGCTCTAACAAAAAGTGATGGTTAGGAATGAGTGTATACATATCTAAAGACATTATCATAGTTTTTTAGAAGAGATTTTTTAAAGATTGGATAGGATATGTATTGTCCTTGACATGGTATTCTTTGACTTTCTATGTAGGGATCCATTATCTTTTATTATTATTATTATTATTATTTTTCTATGTTGATAGGTTTTGTGATGTTTATGTTTTTATTTTTTGGTTTTTAAATAGTGTTGGGGTCTATGCACTTTTAACTTTGGTTCCTTTTGGTCTCTATATATACTTTCAAAACGTTCATTTTGGTTTCTACACTTTCAGATTTTGTTCATTTTGGTACCTATAAAAAAGTGATTGTTTGGATCCCTCATTTTTTTTAATTATAATTTCAACATAACACTACACTTAATAAATATCTTGAAATGTAGACATAGCTTTATAATATATATATATATATATATATATATATATATATATATATATATATATATATATATATATATATTTGTTGTGCATAGATTTTTTTACTAAAATTTTACAAATAAGGGCCAAAATAATCATTTTTCAAAAGTAAGGAATCAAAACAAACGTTTAGAAAGTTTAAGCAGAACAAAAGTTGAAAGTACGGTAACCAAAATAAACCATATAGTTGATCAAGTACATGGACCAAAATATAGTATTTAAACCTTATTTTTATAATGATTTGATTTAAGAGATTGAGTTTGTAATATTTTCATTTTCATTTTCATGATATTGGTTTCATAAGATATAGCTGAAAAATGATATATGGGAGCACAATAATTTTAGGGTGTGTTTACTTATCTGTAATGAAAATCAATCATAATGAAATCAATTGCGAATGAGATTCCTTTGAGGCTGTTTATTTGGAGTTGGCTGGAATCATAATCAGAATCTCATTGGTGTTGTTTACTGAAATATGTATGAATACCATAATGCCCCTTTAAATTTCTAATTAATTAAAATTTAGTAACGAAAGAATATGTTACAATAATTAAAATGTCACTTTTCATTTTTATTTACTTATTCAAATTTGTATTTTTATTTACTTATTCAAATCTTTATACTTGAGAAAAAAAATTAATATCTAAATTAAAATAAAAAATGGTAGGATTTAAAGAAATAAAATAGTAATTATCTTAAATTTCACTCATCTAATTCAAATTTCAATTTGAGTGTAGATTTTTTTTTTTCAAAATACATAATCTTCATATAAATACTTTTAAAAGAATAAAAATTCACAATTTTCAAAACAAAAATCTATAGTTATTTGATTTAATAAGATAGTATTATTTAATTTATTTTAAAATAATATTCTTGTAACAGACTGACCAAAAATAAACATATAGGTTTGGCCAAAAATCATGGATAAGACACAAAAACGCTAACTCAATCTCAATATCAATATCGATTTAGCTCTCGTTCTCGCAAATATGGCCAACAATGGCCAAAAATGATGGACAAAAATAAAAACTCTAACTCGATCTAGATCTAGATCTCGATATCGATCTAGATATCAATTTAGCTCTCATTATCATTCTCGCAAATATGACAAAAAATCACAGATAAAAGACAAAAGCGCTAACATTTTTGGAATGAGAGTGAGAATTGGCTTCTAGTTCCAAATCTCCTTCTTCCCGAGCTGCTTCATCCAACTTTATTTCAATTTATGAAAAGGATCACAATTTATGTAAAGGATCAGTAAATCTATGAGACCAGAAATTTACGGTGTTGCAAATACGAGTTTCTGCCATGGGCAAAACAATGGACAAAAGATGCCATTATTATTGCGCCATATCAAAGAAAACAAATGAAAAATAGAGGATTGATGAGAAGAAATTTTAATAAAATCATAAAAATAATTATGAATTTTAATGTTTTTTTATCAACATGAAATTCCAAAAAGAAAACAAGGAAGAAGGAAGGAGAAGGGATGAACAGGAAAAAGAAAGAAAAATAAGAGGTTGAAGGAGAGAGAAATGGCAAATGATGGAAAGTAAGCTAAACTGATAATGTAGGTCCCACTAATAATCAATGGGAATGAGATTGAGAACTATTTTGGACGGAATGTAATTAAAGATAGGATTATGAATTTTAGAGTGGGGCCATGGTTGGAGTAAACACAATCAATCATAATGAAGTGGCACCCTCAATTTTGGATTCCCATTGATTTTGATTAGGATTTTAGGGACGTAAACACGCCTTTAGGTTTTTTATAAATGAGCCAATCTAAGCATAATAGTTAGATCGGTTTAGGCATATATCATTGACCAAGAGATTAAAAGTTCGAAACTCTTACTCTATATATGTTGTTGAACTAAGGAAAAAAAAAAGAAAAAAAGAAGAAGAAAGAAGAAAATTGGACAACAATAAAAAAAAAACACATATATTGTAATTCAAAATAGCATCTGAATAATCCTTGTATCCTTCTTCTTCCATTCGTAAGAGGATCAAATTCCTCAAATCAAAGGAATCTAATCATGACGGATTGCGAAAAAATTATTATTAGTATTATTTTTTGGATTAAGGTTGAGCAAAAATAGAGAGAAGAAAATAAACAGTTAAAAGATAAAGATGATGGGCTTGAAATTAAATTTTCTTTCGTATATGGTAAGGTTTAATGGGATTCGTGTGAACATAAAAGTTGATTCTTTATAAAATATTTCAATAGAATTGTGTTGAAAAATTACAAATAATAGAGAAAAATTAGTAAATTATGAGAAACAAACACGTATACAATTGAGTTGAGTCGCAAGTATCTCACTTTCTTAAAAGAGTTAAAGTCCTCTGTGGTGTATATTTATTTATCAACTACTAGTACACCATTCTTTTCTGGTATTTCCTCTCTAGAATACAACAACTCAACTGAAACATTATATAACTCAAACTACTCTGTACATGGAGGCTAAGTTCAACTCCACAACTACGAACATCCCTCTTTCGGTGAATTACTCTTAAAAAATTAAAGAAAATAAATATGAGAAAGTAGAGGGAAGAAAAAATTGAAAAAATTGAGTGTTTAAGAATATTTGTAAGAGAAGTTGTTAAAAAAGAAGCATACGACAAACAAAAAATACAGAAAGAATAAAACGACATACAAATATACGTGGCTCAGTAACGGTGTGTTAGCTATGTCAACGGACAAAGGGATAGAGAATTTTATTATCTTGAGGAGAAACTGAGAACAGAATACAAAGAGATATCATATAAGAGTTTAGAGGGATTATATATGGCACTCATCTAACCCTAATACATAATAGACCCAAAAAACTTAAAATTACGAAAAATAAACTAATCTCCATATCACTTAGGCTCAGAATAGGCAGCCATCTAACCCCTACCAAGGCGCTTCGCCCCTGGACCCCGACTCAGTAATCGGATAGCGAGACCCCTGTACTTGGTCATTCAGAGCACCAGATAACATATTCAAGACATTTATCCATAAGTGTTTATACAAGAATTTTAGATCTAAAAATTAAATACAAAACTAAGTATTTAAATTGTCAATCTTTTAACTTCTTTTACAAATACGTTTTCTTTTTTAAAAAGATTAAAAAGAAAACTCAAATTTAATCTCTTAAAAGGATATATTTAAAAACTATTAAATATCAAAATGTAATAACAAATTGTATATTTACTTTGTTAACTTTATTAAAAGATTCAAAACTAAGAGCAAGCTTAACTTCAAAATATTTTGAGTCAAAATTTGACCCAAAATTTAAAAGAGTAGAAAAGAAATATAAGAATCCTAAAAGAAATGTTATAACGACACATACATCTCTCTTTAGGTTCAAATAAAACTAAAGTTATTCGATTGAGTTGAACGAGACATCTCACCATACATACAACGCAATAAGACAAGTTGACTAACTTAACTTAACTAAATCTACTCATTTGAATGTTATGAGATTGACTTTTGTACGTATATAACAATTTATTGAAATACTATTCTTCAAATCTCTTTAAAGTGTCATATCTTAAATAATTGTCAACAAGGAATCTTCATACTTAAATCTCTGTTAACAACTTTAGATATGCTCTACTAACTTTACATTTGAGGCTTGCAGTGTTTTCTATATAAGTTTCCTTTCTCTTATAACCATCTAATTTGATTATCAAAATCGATATGACATATGTCATGTATATTATTAATGTTCATAAGTCTTTTTTTCTCCACCTTACAAGTTGGGAAACATGTTATATAGAAGTTTTTTGTATCTACAGAAAATAGAATAATTTTGAGAATAATAATATTATTAAGAATGATTTTTTAGCCACAAAGGCAAAAAGATTAAGAGAATAATACTGTTAATTAGTATGGTACTCCCTATCTTTTTTTTTTCTTTTTTCTTTTTTATGAAATGACTTATTAATGATATATAAATGGAATGTCTATTCATTTCATATTCTGAAAAATTAGAGTTCCTTTTAAGTGATTTGAAAGTTGACTGACTTTGATACATTTTATTATGTTTTAACTTTTTCAAGTTATATGAATTAGACTATTAAATTCTATCAAATGTCTTTTAATTTTTCACTTTACAAGAATATCTCTATTACATTTAAATGATGATTCAATGAATATTGACTTTCTTTCTTTAAAATATTTTAGCTATAATATTCAAAAATAAAAATATAAGTAATAAAGATTGAAATGATGGCGTCAAATTGACAATTCAAGAGTAAAGATTTGGTTTAAAATCTAATATGGTTCAAAATCGCTTTGTCCAATCATGATTTTTATTAGGGGTATTCAAAAAAACCAACAACCCGAAAAATTCGAGCATCCCAACCCGAATCACAAGGGTTGGATTGTGTTAGATAAATTTTCAGTTTGGTTTGGGTTAAAAATGTTAATAATCGACCAACTCGATTTGGTTCGTGGGTTCAAAATATTAGGGTCCGATTCAACTCAAACTGAATTGGCTAACAATTATAATATATATATATTGGTAGGAATGAAAACTTCACCTCGCAACAAAAGACTATGATTTCAAAACTATTAAGAAATCAATTTAGGATTGACTATAATTTTATTTAGAATTAAACAAAATAATTAGGGTTAAGCAATAAATACCTTGAAAATTCAATATGGAGAATAATTTTGCCAGGTCTTTACTTCTTATGCTTCAATTCCAGTGAGTCTCGAATCTCCACAAGATCACACTTGCTATGACTCGAACACAAGACCAAGACTTGTGGGAACCTCTTGAAAGAAATTTGTAGAGAATTTTATGTGTAAAGAACTTGTACTTTGCCTCAACCTAAAGGTCTTATTTATATAGGAATTTAGGCTAAGATATTTGTCAGATTCAAAATATAATATCTAATATATTATATATTTAATATATTTGAATATCATTCAAATATCTCCTACAACATATATTATCCATTTGAATCTTATTCAAATTTAATATATAATTTATTTAATAATGTATTATTCTCTTGTAAATTTAATATATCAAATATATTCAATATTTTAATATCTAATATATTAAAATATATTTATCTAACCAATTTGAATCTTATTCAAACCTTTTAAAATTCTCCTACGACATCTATTTCCTAATTTGAATCCAATTCAAATTTAATAAATATCTTTTCTTTAATGTATCTAATATACATAAATTATTTTAATATTTAATGTATCAAATACAATAAGAACCCACCCTTGAAGCTACCTAAGTGTCCAAAACGTGTCTAAGTGCATTTGGAGGAGGAAACCTAGCCAGAAATGACCCCGAGACATCTACCCCATCCTTCGAAACTTCAAAGTGGCCTACAAGAATAAAAAAAGTGCCCAAGTGTCCTATGAGGGCCAAAACAAACTTGAACGTGCCCTAGGCGAGCTTCACACCACAACAACCCACCCTCGAAGTTAGCCAAGTGTCTAAAACATGTCTAAGTGCACTTTGAGGCAGAAACCTAGCTAGAAATGATCCTGAGGCATCTACCCTGTCCCTCAAAAAGTTCAAAGTTTCCAAAAAGAGTCAAAAAGAGTTTTCAAGTGTCCTATGGGGGCCAAAACAAACTTGAACGTGCCCTAGGAAAGTTTCACATTCAAAGAGTCAAGTGCCCAAAATGTGTCTAAGTGCCATTGGAGGCGAAAACCTAGCTAGAAATGACCCCGAGGTATCTACCCCATCCCTAAAAAACTTCAAAGTGCCCTAAAAGAGTAAAAAAAAGTGCCCAAGTGTCCTATGGGGGTCAAAACAAACTTGAACGTGTCCTAGGCGAGCTTCACACCCAAAAAACCCACCCTTAAAGCTAGCCAAGTGTCCAAAATGTGTCTAAGTGCCCTTGGAGGAAGAAACCTAACTAGAAATGACCTTGAGGCATCTACCCCATCCCTCGAAAACTTCAAAGTGGTCTGAAAGAGTAAAAAAGGTGCCCAAGTGCCATATGGGGGCCAAAATAAACTTGAAGCTACCCCCAAAAGCTACAAGTGTGATGACCTAAATGACTACCATAACTGTAGGATAGCCACTCCACCTCTAAAGCTACGTTCGAAATGACCTAAGTGACTATGCAGGATAGCCACTCCAACCCTAAAGCTACGAGCGTAATGCACTTTAACCCACCTCTAAATCTATTAAATGCATAAAGTGGCTACCATAACTGTAGGATAATCACACAAACTCACAAATAGCTCATGCTATTATAAATATACATACATCACACAAATTCAGTACTTATACCTAGGGGTTTGAAGACCATTCTCCCTGCCTTTCGTCCATCCTTTATTTGGTATCAAGACTCACCACATATTCGACAACTTTGACAATCAACAAATTCTTTCTAAAATAATACAAAATCGTACTTGCAAGCATGGATGAGCTCATATCCTAGCCCTAAGTCACTTAGTTTCCTCTTACCTTCATAGAATGAACCAGGTATAGATGCATTAGAAGGAAATGCATCTTTCAACAATTCTAGTAACATATCAAACAACTTGTTACTCCAGTTATTGAGCACCTTGATATACATCAATTTCACCAAGAAGTTCAACAACGAAAATTTTGTACAACTAGGGTACAATTGGTTACGTACTTCAGCCATCAACTCCTCAAAAGTGTCTGAAGTATCCCTTTCTTTACCATTAGTCGGTATTTCATCCCCAAAGTCTTCATCATCTACACCCCCGTCCTCTTCCCCTTCTATTATCGGCACTTGCAAATCAGTTAAAGGAGCGAATATCTCGTCATCATCATTATGAGCATGGATTTCCTCTCAACTCATCTACTGAAGAAGTTCCATTTTTTTTTAAATCGAGCTACGTTAGATGGTTTTTCATGATAAACCCATTGACTATGTGAAGGAGATATTTCATACATAAATAAATGTCGTTCCAATCCATCCAATGGTTGCGACATTGAATTCTAACAATTCTTACATGGGCATCTCATTTTTTTTTTGCCTCATTTACATGATCTTTTGCCACTTCTAGAAATTGTGCAACTCCTTCAATATACTCTCATGATAATCTATTTCTAAGCTTAATCCAATTATTATTCATCCTCGATTATAATTTTCAAAGAACTTTGTGTATTAGTATGAATTGAGAAAGTTCGATCATGTAGGAATTTAGGACAAAAAGTTAGATTAACTTTTTCCATAAATCTAAGAATATTTTTTAGGAACAAAAAACAAGCTTAGAAGGCATATTGTGACCATAAAAGGAACCAAAACGTGTCCATAAGACATTTCTATTGGTCATGTTCGTCGTAGTACTAGAGTTATAAGTTGTGAAGTAGGTAAGCTTTATAGGTGTCTAGATTTGGTTTGTAGGTTTGTTAGTTTGTAAGTTTTAGAATGACTAAACTTATTATTTGAATTCAAAACAAATCTATGATCCCTTATAATAGAATTGCTAAAGTTTGTAGGATTGTAGGTTTGTGATTGCCAATAAACCAAACTAATCTATTTTCCATCAAAGTCTCATTTAAGAAAAATATGTGATCAACTGAAAACGTGTATGCTTTAGTTGAAAACTTTTAAATGGAAAAAGTTCTCAATCTAGTGCAAGTGCACACTGTCAAACAAGTAATAAAGTGGAAATATTCCAAGTATCAAATCCCGCAAAATCCAAAAGATAAGTAAAGATGTTCTCAAAATGCAACCTATGTAACTAATGTAAAACAATAGTTGGGATGGTTGTTTGCTAAAAAGAAAAGAATGAAATAACAAGGATAATAAAAAGAAGGATTCAAGTATGATCATGCCCCTTTGATTGGAATTGTGACCTAATTATAATTGCAATTGTTGAGTTAACACATAAATGATGTAAACTGGATTCAACTCCTATTCGACCTTAATCACAAGGATCTTTAGAAGACTAAGCGATTAAACCTATATTTCTATGGCTAATTCGAACTTAGATAAATAGAAACACAATCATATTGGTTTTGGAGTCTTGCCCTATGTCTAGGGTCAAAGTTAAAGTATTATTTCTAAGCTTTTTCCTCCATTGCTTTTATGAAAACCAATTTCATCCAACCATTTCAGTATTAGATTCAACTATTATATGCAAAACTAGGTGATCAATCTAGACTCATAATGAACATTTTAATCAATAAAAGCAAACAAGTGATAGAGTTAAGCAAGATTGCATTTACACTTAGACCTCCTTTCTCTAGGGCATTCACATTCTTGAATCCCAAAGATAGGATTAACTCATGATTAAAGAAGAAAATAAATAAACCTTAAACAAAAGAAACTCCATAGCTTGAAAAGAAGAATGAACCTGCAGCAGAGAAGGGAAAATAGAACTCAAATAAGAAAGGTTCAAAACTAAATTGGAATCAAACTTTATTGAAATAAACTTGCAATAATCAAATGTAAAGTCACATAACGGAAATTACCAAACTAAATTAAAGAACTGAAATAAAAAGGAAGTAGTTCAACACTTTAACATAGAAAAAACAACAGCTAAAACAGAATCAAAACTTAGAATAAAAGTGGAATACAAACTAGAAATACAAAAAAAAAAAAAAAACCAACAAAATACGGAATTCTTGTTTTTTCTATCTCAGCCCAAAATTGCAATTGCAATTTTTTTGCAATTCTTAGTTTTCTGCATAAAATCACTAGTAAATTTAAATTCTTTTTCTCTCATTTTAGAATTCTCATCACAAAACACTATTTTGCTGATTTAGGCTATTCTAATATCAATTTGCTAACAATTATGGACACATAAGCATGAATTATTGCAAATAACCTAAGTTTAAAGGACTAAAAATGTATAAAATATGAGAATTATCAATATGGCATAAGAAACGTAAGTTCAAAGAGAGCAATTTAATTTTTATGATCAGGCACAATAATTTTCTATATCTATAAAATATACAAAGGCAAATTAATCTCAAGGCAATCAACCTATCAAAGGCAAATAAACACCAACTCATTTGATACTAGATGAAGAGAATATTATCAATCAAATATAAGCATGGTAGCAACCCAAATAAGAATATACCAATTTGAGCAAAAGGTTAAAGGGTATTCAATAATTTAAATTATTTTTCATTTACACTCCCTCTACGAAAAAAGAATTTAACAACTATTCCAAACAACAAACAAAGCACATTCTTTTACACATAGGACAAAAAATATATTCAAAGTAATTTTCATTCAACAACAAATGTTCCATATAAATAACAACTCTGTAAACAAGAAACACAAAAAAGAAAAAGTGTAGGTTAGGGGTGTTGCAAGCAAAAAAAGAAAAGAAAAGAAAAATAAAAAATCCTTATTCGGGGATTGTGAGAACTAATTTCTATATGCAAAACCAAATCATTCGAAAATTTTACTATAAAAGTATTTAAAAATCTCTTCCAATTTGACCTCAGAAGCCACCTCCAGAAGGTAATACTCTATGATCAATGCCAGCAATGACTCATTCACGACATGAATCATATTGAACAAGAGTGAAATAAAAAACAATTAAATATAAACAACCAAACAACTCGGCATATTTAGAAATATACATCCAAATTAATGCAAATTCAACATTTTATTTATAAATTTCATATTTATATATTAAACAAGGAAACTACAAGAGCAAAAGTAATTGAGATCATGGGATAATACTAAAATCTAAAAGAAAAATACTTACATTCTTTGACCATTGATCGGCGTGACACGCAAACGCACATGATCGAAGTAATAATAAAACCATATTCCTACCGAGTATCATATCCACTGGGATTGGCTTTTGATTCAATTAGTTACTGCGAATAATCTCACTTTACTTTATTTAGAGAATGGAAAGCAAGAGCAAACAGGGAAGTAAACACTAATCCTAGAAAGCAAAATAAATAGGAGGAGGTACCGATTAAGGAGAATTTAGGGAAATTGAGCACTCTTAGGTTGCTTTTATGAAAATTTTCCGACAAGTCATCCCAAGAAGTGATTGAGTCCAGTGGAAAAGAATCTAGCCATGTTTCTGCATTACCCTATAAGGAAAAATGAAAAGGGTTTAACCTCAATGTCTCGCTTGATACTCCATTCAGCTTGAACGAGTTGCATATCCTCAAGAATTGCTTCATGTGTATGTGAGGATCCTCATTTGATAATCCTGCAAATTGCCCAAGTTTAATGCATCATTCAATTTGTTAAAAGCAATTAAACAATCTTGGTCGAACATAAATGGTGTGTCATTCTCTAGCAACTGCATAACGGTTTAGATATGTGGGAGAAATCTTTGATGAATCGTCTATAGAATCATGCATGACCTAAAAAGCTCCTGATCTCCTTTACTAATGTAAGTGGAGATAGTTTTGCAATCAACTCCACTTTTGCCCTATCCATCTCGATTCATTTCCTTGAGATCTTGTGTCCTAGGACAATGCCTTAGCTTCCTGCACCATAAAGTAGCATTTCTTCCAGTTGAGCACTAGGTTGGTATCTTCACAGCGCTGCAAAACCTATTCAAGATTCATAAGAAAATGATTGAATGATTCTTCAAAGACAGAGAAATCATCCATGAAAATTTTCATGGTTCTCTCCACCATCTCTGAGAAAATGGCCATCATGCATCTTTGAAAAGTCACTGGGGCATTACACAATCCAAATGACATCCTTCTAAAAGCAAAGGTTCCATAGGGACATGTGAATATCGTCTTCTCCTAACCTTCTGAAGCTATTGTAATCTGGTTGTAATCTGAATATCTGTCCAGAAAGCAGTAGTACTCCTTTCCTGCAAGACGATCCAACATTTGATTGATAAAAGGAAATGAAAAGTGGTCTTTTTTTGTGGTCTTGTTGAGGCGGAGGTAGTCCATACACACTTTCCACCCTATAATAGTCCTGGTTGAAATAAGCTCACTCTTCTCGTTTGTTACAACAATCATCTCCCTTTTCATTGGCAAGCACTATACTGGGCTAACCCAACTGTTGTCTGCTATAGGGTAGATTACTCTTGCATCAATCTACTTCAAAATTTCCTTACGAACCACCTCCTTCATCACTGGATTCAATCTCCTCTGATTTGAAAAAAGAAGGGTTAATTCCTCGTATGTCTACTATAGTCCATCCGAGCGCCTTCTTGTGCTTGGAGAGTACCTGCAATAAAGAAAATGCATCCTCATCAATGAGGTTTGTGGAGATAATTACTGGTAGAGTTTCATCCTTTCCCAGAAATCTGTATTTTAGGTGAGATGGAGTGGCTTGAGTTCCAGCATTGGTGGTTCAATCACTGAAGGTTTTCAGTGGTACTGTTTTATCATCTGTTGGTCTCAATTCACTTGATTCATCAAATGCGGGCGCATATGCGGCCGCAATCTGTTGCTCCGACGCTTCTTCAAACTTGTCTGCTACAAAACTTTCTCCTGTGAAGCTGTCTCCTACAAATCATAAAATTCAAACAGATCACATAGTTATAAACTTGAGCATTCGTCTGATTCCCCTGGGTAGCGCATCGCCTTCATCACATTGAATGTGATGTATTGGTCATTTGCTTGCATAGTCAGCTCCTCTTTTTGGACATCTATGATCGTTCTTCCTGTGGCTAGGAAAGGTCTTCCCAAGATGATTGGAACTTCCATGTTCGCCACACAATCTAGGATTATGAAATCTGTAGGAAAAATAAATTTGTCAACCTTAACGAGGACATCTTCAATCTTTTCGATGGGCATAGCTATTGACCTGTCTGCCAACTGCAAAGCCACCGTCGTGGGTCTAGCTCTCCAATTCCTAGCTGCTTGAAAACCGACAGAGGCATCAAGTTGATGTTGGCTCCTAAGTCGCATAATGCTTGTCCAACGTTCAATCCTCCTATCATGTATGGGATAGTGAAGTTGCCCGGATCCTGCAATTTGGGTGGCACTTTACTTTTTAAGAGAGCACTATAGTTCTTAGTGAGAGCTACAGTCTCATATTCTCTAGCCTTCTTTTTTTAGTCAATATGTCTTTAAGAACTTGACATAGTTAGGCATCCGCTCAAGAGCTTCCACCAACGGAATGTTGATGTGCAACTACTTGAGTATGTTCAAGAACTTGTTAAATTGCTCGTCCTAGTCATTCTTTTGGAATCTTTGTGGGAATGGTACTGGAGGCCTAACACCTTGATATAAATTTTCCTGTTTCTTCATTGGTGTCACATTTTTCTCAAGCTCAACTTCCTGGTGCTTTGTTGCCGCATCCTTAGCTGCATTTCTTGCAAAATTTTCATTCAAAGGAATGTCCTTTCGTTCTTCAGGCTGCTTTGCTGTCGCAAGAATGGTAGCATCACCTGCAATTTCTTTGTTTAAGTCATTCTTCACTTCATTGTCAATAGCACTTTCCTGCAACTTTTCCTGTAAAGAGAAGTCAAAAGAAACTTGTGGAGATTTGTACCCCACTGGCATCTCGAGATCAGCAATTGTCCAACCTACAAGAAATGCATCTCTCTCACCAATTGTCCAAGAATGCATCTCTCCAATCGCGTACTGATTTGATGTGTTCGCATTATGTCCTCCTCAAGAGAAGTTATGATGTTGTCTCCAACCTGGGTTGTACGTATTCGAGTAAGGATTTGACATGTTCTACCTTATAAAACACACAAATGTAGGGTTGTAAGGACAATTATCATATAGATGGCCTTCATTGCAATAAACACAAGTAGGTGTTGAGATTTTATTCAAAGCAGCAACAGGGGCCTGGTTCCCCATAGTGAAATTCTTCATAATGTTGTTCATTACTGAGATCTGCGCGCTCAATGCTGCCATTGCATCCATCTCGTATACACCTGCAAATACTTTTAGTAGAATGTGTGTCTTTATCTCCTCACTGATTGTTGTTGGAGACGATTGCATCTAGAATCTCATTAGCTTCATTGACTGTCTTTCTCAACAGGGATCCATTTGCTGACGCATTAACCAAAGTCTTAGAGGCTTGGGTCAATCCGTTGTAAAAATGCTCAATCAAAAGGCAAGCTTGTAAGTCATCATGTGGACATCTCCTGACGAACTTCTTGAATCGTTCTCATGTTGTATCCATGCCTTCGTTTGGACCTGGTTTAAAAGTTATAATTTCCCCTCGAATCTGAGCATTCTTGGTTGGAGGTAAATATTTCATAAGAAACTTTTTTGATAAGTGATCCCAAGAAATGATTGAGTCCGGTAGGAAAGAATCTAGTCATACTTCTACATTACCCTGTAAGGAAAAAGGAAAAAGTTCCAACCTCAATGTCTCACTTGATACTCCATTCAGCTTGAACGAGTTACATATCCTCAAGAATTGCTTCATGTGTTTGTGAGGATCCTCGTTTGGAAATCCTGCATATTGTCCTATAGTCTGGAGCATTTGGAACATTATTGGCTTCAACTCAAAAAGAGTTATCTCAATGTTTGGTTCCCTGATTCTTGCATTAAGATTATGGAAAGTTGCGGTTGCATAATCCCTTATAGCTCTATCTCGTTCATCTGCAATAAAAATGGGATTTTGCTGCTTCGCTCGCTGTTGTGGTTGCTGTTGTTATGGCACATCATTGGGTTGTGCTCTTCTTTGTTGCTCACCAAGAGGATCAACTCCAAGTGAATCTATAGAAAGTTCCTGCAAAACAAGTCCTTTTGGATTCTCTTGTGTGCTCAACTCTTGTAGATCTTTTCTTTTCCTCCTATGCTCCTTACAGCGCTGGAAAAAAGTTTGCTCTATCTCAGGATCAAAATCACAAGGGAAAGCCCTTTGCACATGCATAAACTCTAACCTGCAAACCTGCAAAATAGACTCGGATTCCTATGACAGAGTGGAAATGCGGTCGCCAACCGATTGCAATTCTGCTGCAAAACTAAAAAATGTTTGTTAAAAAGTTGTTCCCTGGCAACGACACCACAAACTTGATTGGAGGTGTCTGCTATATGCCAAAAGCAAGTGCAAGTGCATGTTGTCCAACAAGTAATATATGGAAGTACTCCAGGTATCGAACCCAAGGAAACGGTTAACAAAGAGCTTTTCAGTTAACAACACAAGTACTTTCAAGTTGCAACCGAATGTAACCAAATAAATAAGATGTTTTTTTGGGTTTTGTGTAATAAAAAAATAAAGAAAATTAAAGGACAAAATAAGAAATAGTAATGAGGAGTAGGGGGTTCAAATCTATTTCAACCCTAAGGAAATGTGCCCACCATGCGCCCGCAAACTTGCTTAACTAGGCTTGGCTATTTCATAGATTATGCATTTTCTAAGTGATTTTAGGAGACTAAGCAATTAAACACATATGTCCATGGCTAATTTTAACTTAGATAAATAAGGAACACAACTCAAGGATTCTAAAGGTTTTTGTCCTATGTCTAGGTACAAAAAGCGAAGTTCTATGTCTAGACTCTTCTCCTAGATTGCTTTTATGAAAACGTGTGCTTGATCCAACCCTTTCAGTATTGAATCTCACACAAACTATGCTAACTCAAGTGATCAGTTTAAGCTATCGATGAAACTTAAACTTAATAAAAGCAAATGATGCTAAATGTTAAGCAAAGTTAGTAGAATCACATGGTGGGGCTTATCTCCTTTTTAGGGTATCCACTTCATTGAATCCACTCCAAGGAGTTTAGCTACTCATCGAAAAGAAAACTAAAGTGCAAAAAATAAAGAAGAAACGAGAATAAGAAATAACACACTTCATTGAAATAATGAAATTGAATACACTTTGAAGTATGAAAACAAAGGAAGAACTAAATGAAATTAAATTTAAAAGGAACTACTACTTGAATTCAAATGAAAAACAAAAACTTACAAAGCTGGAAAATAAAGATACAACTCCTAAAAACTTACAGAACTTAATAGAAAAGCTAAGAACAAAAATAACCCTAAGATGTTCTTCCTTTCTAACTTTTTCTACCTTTTTCAAAGAGAATCAAGAACGTACTCCTCTTTCTTTCGAAGTTGGAGTATGAATGGAATATGAACAGAACTTGGGGGAGACTCGAAGTGGCGGCTAAATTAAAGAGAAAATGACAGAATTTAGGGATGAAAAGAATTCCCAACTCCGAGCTCTCTTGAAACTGAAGCTTGAGCCGCCTTTTATAGACCTCAAGGCCTAGGGTTTGTTGCCGAGATCAATGTGGAGAGGCTTGACCAATCATATCCCTTGATCATCGGAGATTTGATTGAAAATATTTTATTTTATCTGCAAAACTCGTGATCTGAGAGAATCTACCGAAAAGGTCTAGATGCGACTACATAGTTGAGCGCAATTGTGCTATTGTCGAAATGGCCTAAATGCGACCGCATAGTTGGGCGCATTTTAAGTTCTTCCTGCAACATTTAGAATTTGGCTTCTACTCTTAATTACTGGTGCATTCTAGTCGCATATCTCTTGCATCATCTTTCTTTTGTCTTAGTTGCGGCCAGAATGTGGGCTCATTTGGGTCTCTTTTCAGCCTCTACACAAAATCAACAAAAATTAATACTTTCTTAACAAAAATGACTCTAAATACACCTAAAAACTTATTTTTACCAAATCAAGACTTCAAACACATGCAAAACTTGTTTTTACTTAAATTTTCCCTAAATGACATAAATTATAACATTAAACACTCGCTTTCTAAGTAAATAGCTTAGTTTTTAGAGCCAAATAACACTCATAAATGAGCGTTATCAGTTATTCAGTTAATTCTTTGTAATTCAATTTTACATTATAGAAACTTAGTTTAATAAAGTTGGTTATTCATTTAAATTCCAATAAGCTCTTTACTTCTTTACAGTTCATTTTTTGTTTCTTTTTGTGAGCTTTAAGTTCAGCATGAGTTTTTCTTTATTCCAAGCTTTATTATTTTCCTATTTCATTATGAGCTAAACTTATTTTTGGAATTCGAATATGTGGTGCCCTAAATATAGGAAGCTAGGCCTAATATGTAAAAGTAACTTTGCTCAATTCCATAACATCGTTTGCTTTTATTGATTTTATTTCTTATTGTGAGTCTAGCTTGATCCCCTAGGTGAACATATAAAAATTGAGTTTAATACTCAAAGGGTTAGACGAGATTTGGTTTTCATAGAAGAAATAGAGGAAGGGAGTTTAGAAATAGGCCCCTATTTTAACCCTAGACATAAGGCAAGGCCTCTAAGACCAAACAGGTTGTGTTTTTATTTAACTAAATTCGTTTTAGCCATAGACATATCGGTTTTATCGTTTAGTCTTCTAAAAATCTTTCCATTAAGGTCAAATAGGAGTTGAACCCGGTTTACATTGCTATGGTGTTTGAATAAAGATTGTAATTGCATGTTAGGTCGCGATTCCTTTCAAGGGGCAAAAGCATGTTTGAATCCCATCTTTTTATTATTGATTTTCAGTAAGCATACAACCTTTCCAATCTATTATATTGGTTATTGAGGTTTCTTTGTGTGAACATCTTTTCCACTCTTTTGAATTTTGTTATATCCGTTCTCTGTGGGATCAATACTTTGGAATACTTCCAATTTACTACTTGTTTGATAGTGTGCACTTGCACTAGACTGAGGACTTTTTCTGATTAAAAGTTTTCTACTAAGCCTTCACGTTTTCAGTCGATTAGTTGGTAAGAGAAATTATCTTCTTTGAGAAAATTTAGAGAACTAAAATTGTGAATGTAGAGAGAGATCGTTCAATAAGTTAGAAAAAACATCCCTAGATATAGAATATTGTCTTAAATTGTAAATTTGGCCCCTATAGTTTAGAGAAAGTTAGAATTTAGTCCCTACAATTTTAAAAGTTAGAATTTCATTCCTATGGTTTTATAAAACCTCATAGATAGTCCCTAGTGTTAGAAGCACTAACATATTGAATACGTAACTGTTAGAAGCCACTAATAGATTGAGTACGTGGCTTTTAATGTCATGGACTATTTATGAGGTTTTATCAAACCATAAGTGAATCAATTTAGACCCTCCGTTTCAAATAATTTGACAATTTTCAAATAGATGGTCTAGATTTTTGAAGAAGTTTACACACGTGTGAGAATTGATGCATAGACAATTTTAAAATTGAAAGCTTAAATTGATTCCCTTATGACAGTTTAGGAGTTTAATTGATGGAATTTTAAGTTTGCACACATGTAAACTAAAGTTTTTCAAACATAATTTAATAGAGGGTGTAGATTGATACACTTATGAAAGTTTAGGGATATTAGTTTAGGGCTTTTATTAATACAACCCTCAAAGTTTAGGGGTATAAATTGATTTTTGTCCAAAATAATTTGTGTAAAGAGAAATTATTGAGAGAAAAAAGAACAATACTTGGCTATATACCGGTGTGTAGGTATACCTACACACCACCATTAAAATTTTGACAGCTAAGAGAGAGAAATGTGAAAAATGAAAAATTGGAACTTTTTTATTTTCTCTCTCCTAGCTGTCAAAATTTTAATGGTGGTGTGTAGGAAGCTACTTATACACCAGTATGCATCCAAATATTATTCGAGAAAAAATACAAGATCAAGAAAAAATGGTGAGAGATAGTGCATATGTGTAATTAAAGTTTCACTACAAGAATTTTTAGATTTGCCGACGAAGTTTTTCCCAACGCAAGAATTTTAGTCGGAAAAAACATACTTTTCCCGACGCAAATGGCAAACGTCGGGAAATCTACGCATTTTTCCTGACGCTTTACATTTTCGTCGGGATTTTTCCCGACGCGTGCAAATTGCGTCGGCAAAAGTCGTCTATGCCGACGAAAATGCTTGCGTCGGGAGAAATAAATTAAGTGAAACGCGTGTTTCACTTCTCCCGACGCTTTTTTTGCGTCGGGAAAAATCACGAAAAATAAAACCCTAACTCTCTATTCGTTTTCACCTCCTCTCATTCTTCTCTTATTTTTCTCTCTTCTTCTTCCTTTTCTCTCTGCCGTTTACAGTCAAAATCTCATACCATCACCTCATATTTTCTTCTTCTTCTCCATTTTCTTCCCTATTCCTTCACTCATGCCTTCTATCTTCCATTGTTTGTATTTTTCTTGTAGGTTGCATTCGATCTTGGGCATTTTGAGGGGAAATTTTTTTGGAGTTTGCTACTTTTTGTGCTTCCCATCATCTAGTTTCATTTTAAGCTTGTGGGTTTTATTTCCAAAGGTATTTATTTGGTTTTAACTTATATTTGTCTAGTTATTTTTAGGTTTTCTCTCTTTCTCAATACTTTTTGTTTTCTTTGTTCACAAATTCCATTAGTAGCTTGAATTTTCTTATTGGTTAAGCATTTGGAGGTATATAGAATTCTTACATTGTGTTTTTGTTAGTTTATTTAAGATTTAAACTTGGTTATTGAGCCTTTTGAAGTTAAAAAAAATTATTTGAGTGTATTATGTATTCAAAGTGTAATTTGGAGAATATTTGTGTGATTTGGAGGCTATTTATGTGATTGATGTTTGATTTGGAGCTTATTTTTTGATTAAAGTATGATTAAATCGTGATTTTGAATTTATTGTGTCTTCAAAATGTGATTTGAAGCTTAATTATTTGATTAAATTGTGATTTGTAGGCTCTTTATGTGATTAAAGTTTGATTTGGAACTTAACATGTGATTAGAAGTGTGATTTTGAGCCTATATTTGTGTGAATAAATTTTGACATTGAGTCCAAGTGTGTGATTAGTTTGATTTTGAGCCTCTTGTGTAATTTGATTTATAGCATGTTTTGTGATTTTTATCCTATAGAGTCTATTGAACATTAAAATGTAAGGTTATATATTGAGTTAGAGTGCTATATTTTGAGCTTAGTGAAAATTATATTATGATTTTGTTCTCTTAAAATCCCTAAGTGCCTTATATATATAAGTACTTGGAATTAGGTTGGTGCACAAAATGCTATACTCAACACATTTCTTTAATATATCCTTGGAGGGTTAGATGATATTTATTTAAAATTAAGTACTTTTGGATGTTTGGGGGTTAGTTTAAGACATTTGGAGAGAAGTTAGACACTTTCGGAAGAGTTTGAAGTGACTTCGGGATGAGTTAATCATCTAAAATTTGTACCTTAGGCACTTTGGAGTAAATTAGGCACTAAACTCTCATTAAACTCTATCTATAATTAGTAATAGTTTCGACTTTTGATTTTTAACTTCAATAATAGAATTTTGCTTCATAATTTTTTATCTATAATTAGTAATAGTTTGTCCATTGTTTGAAGCAGATTTATTTTTATCATACAATGACAAGCACACAAGAGGGTCCCTTCTAACTAGGTATGGATGATTTCTTTGATGTTATAAAATCATTATGAAACTTATTGTCTTTTATATGTTTGGTTGTATGTTATATTGTATTTTACGTTTAATTATTAGCATATATGGTTATTTAGAAGTTATTGTACACATAATTGGGTTTAGAAATCAATTTGGGTGAATTAAAGTTCTTCATTTAATGTCAAAGTTTTTCCTTGATTGTATGACAATCCTGCAGTTATGGTAGCCATTCAAATAGAGAGTTAGTTTTAGTGAGTTAGACACATTTTTTTAAGGGTTAGATATTGGATAAGTTAGTGGGATTTTAAGTAAGAATAGATAAGTTAGGCACTTTTTTTAGGGTTAGTTTGGGTGAGTTAGTGGGATGTGTGTGGAGTGTGTTTGAGTGAGTTTGTGATTTTGAACTAAGAGTTTCAATGAGTTGGGAATGTTTGTTGGCTTTTAAACTATGCTTAGGCACCTTTAAGATACTTTTGTAGCATTAGGAGATGAGTTGTGTGTTTTAGGTTAACTTTAGGCACTTTAATTTCTAAGTTTTTTTTAGAGTCAAAATGACACTTAGACTATTTTTAAGCACTTTTTGGCCACTTTCTAGGTTCCAAGGAGTAGAGTAGACACTTTTAGGTCGTTTTGAGTTAGTTTTTAGCCTCAAAATATACTTAAGGCACCTTTAAGACACTTTTGTAGCATCGATGAGTTGGTTGTGTGATTTAGTTTCACTGTAAGCACTTTCTAAACTTCTTTGAGAATGAAAATCACACTTAGACTCTTTTTAAGCACTTTTTGGCCATTTTGTAGGTTCCAAATGGCAAAGTAGACACTTTTATGTTTTGAGTTAGTTTTTAGCCTCAAAGTATGCTTAAACATCTTTAAGACACTTTTGTAGCATCAAATGGTTGGTTGTGTGCTCACTATAGGCACTTTCTAATTTTTTTTTTTAGAGTCAAAATGACACTAAAACTCTTTTTAACCACTTTTTGGCCACTTTGTAGGTTCCAATGGGCGAAGTAGATATTTTTACGTTTTGAGTTAGTTTTTGGCCTCAAAGTATGCCTAAGCATCTTTAAGACACTTTTATAGCATCGGGGGGTTGGTTGTGTGCATAAGTTTCTCTTTATACACTTTCTAAGTTTTTTTTAGAGTCAAAATGACACTTATATTCTTTTGTGCTTTAGTTTCACTTTAGAAACCTTCTTTTATTTTTTGTTTTGTATTTAAAATTTTTCATTTTTTTTCTTCAGATTTGTAGTTGTGTAATCTTGAAGACCTATTTTCCAAAAACATAGACAAAGATGAAGATTGAAGCCTTCAAGATTAATTGTTTTCTTTCCGATGTATTCGTTTTCTTCTTTTGAACTCTAGTACATATAGAGATTGAACATTTTGTAATCAAATTATTGCATTTCAATACTATTGCTTTTTTATGATATTATTTTTTGTTTTAAAATGATACTATAATGAACTATCAAGTAGTATAGAAATAAATAAACAAATATAATATATATATATATATATATATATATATATATATATATATATATATATATATATATTTCAGGGTTTTGCCGACGCACATTGCGTCGGCAAAAGTAGACTTCTCCCGACGCATACATTAGGCGTCGGAAGAAACTTTTTCCCGACGCAATGCATTACGTCGGGAGAATTCCATATTTCCCGACGCAATGTCATTTTCGTCGGGAAGTAGCTTTCCCGACGGCTCTATGCCGACGCAATTGCCGACGAAATATTTTCGTTGGGCAAGACTTTTCCCGAGGCAATATAGACTTTTCCCGACGCTTTGTTGCGTCGGGAAAAATGAAAAATCGTGTAGTGAATTTAGGTTAAATTACAAATATAGTCTCTAAACTTTGAGGTTTATGTATATTTGGTTCCTGAACTTTTAAAATTACAAATTTAGTCCCTGAACTTTCGAATTTTTTAAAATTCACGAATCTACTAGACACAATATTGAAATTTTAGAGTTCCATTAGACATAAAATTCAAATTGATATCTAATAGATCAATTAATTTTTAAAAATTTTACATTTTTCAGAGACCTATTAGACACAAAATTGAAAGTTTAGGAACCTATTAGACACTTTCAAAAGTTTAGGGACCACATAGATGTTGGGATTTATGCTCTAAAGCCTCGTAATTAATTATTTATTTAATAATTAATAATAATTTTGATTATTTTATTTACAATATAATATTATCCATTATATGAAAAATCCAAGATTATTAGCGTAATCTTGAACAGTATGTGGTTGGCATACTGGAGGATCGTGTTCAAGAAATAACCTAAAGGGTCATAGTATATGGGTAAGGTTTGGTGTCTTATCCTGGTAACACTACTGATATGGCCCACTTTGTAATAGTTACAAATAATTTGATCCAAATCGTTCATGTAGAGACATATGAGTCAGGGTATCTTATACAATAAGTTTGTATAAGATTGGACTACGAAATATTTAATCTCTTTTTATAAATCCATTAGTTGAGAAGATTAATATTTCATCAGGATAATCATATGCGAGTCGATCTTAATCCTGAGTAAGTCATGAACTCCTATCTGTGAGGGATTTTCTTTTGATTTGCATGGATGAGAGTGGCTTTTGTAGCCAATTCAATAAGTCTACCATTTTGGGGACTTGACCAAATAGGGAGTTAGGAACATAATCTTACAATATGGAATTCACTCCTTCCCATATAGAGTAAGTAGATGAGTAGTTCTCTTAAGTGCTGATTTCGGGACTTGAACAATGGGGCCTCACCTTCTCGCTAGCCTGAGAGTGACTTAGTTTATGGTTAGATCATAAAGAAATTGTTCATTAGAGGATTAGTGGTACTTAAGGTGCAAGATGTAATTACAAGGGTAAAACGGACTTTTGACTCAACTGTAATTACAAACAACTCATGAAGGATCGACTTGCATGTAGTGATTATATCCATGGGCATAACTTGTCCTACAGTGCATAAGAGTACAACTCTAGGTCTATAGTGAAGTGACCCTAGAGTTAATGAATGAAAATTGATTAATTAAAGAGTTTAATTAATTAATTTTGTATCATTGGAGCTTATAATTTGTAGGTCCATAAGGTACCCTTGCTATCTCATATGAACAAATAGGGATCAATTTCGTTGAGAGAAAATTTTGAAATGTTCAAATTAAAATTTAATATATTTGATATATTAAATGAAGGAAAACATATTTAATGTATATGATATATTAAATATCAAAGAAATTATTAATGTATTAAGATACATTAAATAAAATATATTTATTAAATTTGAATTAGATTCAAATTAGGAAATAGATGTTGTAAGAGAATTTTAAAAGGTTTGAATAAGATTCAAATTGGTTAGATAAATATATTATAATATATTATATATTAAAATATATTATTTAATTATTTTCCCTAGGCCAATATAAATAGGATCCTAGGGTGAGCCATTGTGTGTATTCTTCATAAGAGACACAGATACATCCCCTCTACAGAGAATTGTAGAATTCTCTCTGAACTTCTCTCTTCTTAATCTTGTGTTATAGTCATAGCAAGTAGACTTTGTGGAAGTCTTGGAATTCAACCTCTTTGGAGTTGGAGCATAGAGAAAAAAAGATCCTCTAGAATATTCTCAATATTATTTTTAAGGTATGTTTTGTTTAGTCTAAATTATTTTAATTTAATTCTAAAATAAAATCAAAGTCGATTCCATCGTTTTTGCTATAAGTTTAATTTGATTATTCCCTTCAATAGATACAATACAAATTGGGGTTGACAGTCGGTACAGTTTTCTCGATTTTGGGCCCAATCAAGAATTGAGCCGAACTAGTCGGTTTTGCTAAAATGGAAATCGAACCAATGTCCAATAAAGGACAAAACTGTTGGTTCGATCTTTGGTCAGTTCGATTTTCAATTTTAGGCTTTTTATTAAAAAAAAAAATCAGCCCACTTGCTCATTTTCCCTCGAGCTTGAACCAAAATGCCTTTGAACAAACAATTTTAAGCAAAATAGCACTCATCAGCTGATTATGACATCAACAGAAAATGCCTCAACAAACAATTTGAAGCAAATATAGAAAAGACGGAACAAAAATTTCTATAATTTTTGAAGATAGGATGAAAAAATATTGAAGAAATCGAATTCAATATGAAGCAGACAATACAAACTGTCGACTGCTCGGTCTTGCCTGAACGCTACCTGGGAGTGCGATCACTACGACGGCTTTTGGCGAGGTGTTGAAGAGAGCGCTGGGCTGGAAGTTGCGACGGCGAAAAACGGGGAATGCGACGGTGAAAGGCGAATGGCTGGAGAATACCAGTGACTGAAGAGAACGTGGTGGTTGGAGATGCCAGTGGGTGGTGGCAGGGAGGGGTGAACGAAAATAGAGACACAGAGAGAGAGGAGTTTTTTAAATGAGAAAACCTAAATGAGTAAAGGAATTAGGGTTTATTAAAAGTGTGTATATATATGTATATATATACGCACTTCGAATTAATTAAGACACCGTTTGATAACCATTTGGTTTTTGGTTTTTGAAAATTAAGCTTGTTTTCTCTTAATTTCTCTACGAATTCTTAGTCAAATTCTAAAAACAAAAACAAAATTTTGAAAACTACGGCCCCGTTTGATAACCATTTGGTTTTTGGTTTTTAGTTTTTGAAAATTAAGCTTGTTTTCTCCCAATTTCTCTACAATGGTTTTCATCTTCCTTAAGGAAGTATTTGAATTCTTAGCCAAATTCTAAAAACAAAAACAAGTTTTTGAAAACTACTTTTTTTAGTTTTCAAAACATGGCTTGGTTTTTGAAAATATAGGCAAAAAGTATATGACAAAACAAATAAAACCATAGGTGGGAATAGTATTTATATGCTTAATTTTTAAAAACCAAATGGTTATCAAACGGGGCCTACTTTTTATAGTTTTCAAAACAGGGCTTGGTTTTTGAAAACATAGGCAAAAAGTATATGACAAAACAAGTAAAACCATAGGTGGGAGTAGTATTTACAGGCTTAATTTTTAAAAACCAAATGATTATCAAACGGGGCCTAAATAGTTGAGATTCAATCTAATATGTGGTTGTAACTAAAACTATTTTTATGGTTCATAAATATATTATCAAATAAATTATGAATAATTGTTTAAATTAAAATTCAATTTCAAAATCTATTATTAGAGATGTATTCGAAAACACCGAAAACATGAAATTCAACTTTGTTTTTCATTGAACCCCTTAGTCTCAAACCAGTTTTTAGATCACTAAGCAAATGTACCCTCATATTTTGAAAGAAAACAAAAATGCGTTCAAAAAGAGAAATCAGTGAACGAAACTAATGGAAAGAAAACTAGTAAGAGAAAAAAAAATGTGTAGTGAAATTTAGTAAAAGTTATTATATTTAAAAAGAGAATTGTCCCTCCTTTAAAAAAAAGTGCCCTTCAAAAAAAAGTGATAAAATATATAAAGCAAAAAAATAAAACTTACTAAAACACATTAATTGTATATATTGTAGAACATTATAATTACATATTACATGCTGTCAATTAAATATTATAATTAACTTTTTAAATAAATATTATATTTTTTTACTTAAAACATTGTATTGAATGATCAAGAAATCTCTATCTTCACTAGGCGCCTAAATTTTTGATTTAAAATTCTAAAACTAAAAATCAAAAATTTAAATGAAATTACAATTTTAAAATGAAAAATAAAAATCTAAATCATAATAGTGTTCAACAATTGTGAAATGAGAATCGAACTATCAACTTTTAAGACGGTGATTAGTGTCTTTATCCATTGAGCTATGCTTAATAGGATTGGCCTTAAATCACGATAGTGATATATACCTTTTATGCATTTTCTTCCCTTTTTATGTGCTTTTGTTGTCTTTAAATTATGTGGAACAATAATTTTTATTTTTATAATTTAAATGTTTCAATTTCATATTTATATTTAAAAAAATTCTCTAACTATAATTTTAATTTTTTTGGCACTAAAAATAGTTTTTTTAGTTTAATATTACATAAAAAATTGTGATTTTTTTTTTTTTGAAATACGACTTGTATTAAACTCATAGGTCTCTGCCACGTGGGCTATAGTACAATCACTTTCCCATTTCACTAAGGACAATAACCAAGGAGGAACGTCTCTTAAGTTCTTAATCATAAAAAAGATGGTCGAGAGTACTAAAAAATAAATAAATAAATGAAAATAAAAAAGATGTTCGAGAACCTTTGAATAAATAAAAACAACTAAACATATCTCCACAATGATATGATATTATCCACTTTAGCTATGAGCCCTCATAACTTTATTTTTCGTTTCTCCCTAAAAAGCTTCATGCAATGGACATATTAATCCTTTACTTATGTACCTATAATTTTTTTTATCTAGCTAACGTGGGACTTTAGTTGCAGTCCCAACACCTTAAACACAATTTTGTTGTGGGGATGAATTTTTTGTATCGCATGTTAGAAAAAAATGGAATCGAATTTGTGGACAAGTGAAAGTATGTCAGCAACCCAAATGCGAGTCTCGTTCAAAGGGGGTGAGCACAAGAACTTTTCAAGTGATCACTCAAAGGAAGTGAGGATTTAAACTTACAATCTCTAATGAAGAAATATATATGTCTAATCATTTGAGCTACTTAAGTTAGCTAAGCTCGAACAAATAATCTTACACTCTTTATAGACAATAAAATGTATGTCTTCTCCCTTTTTTTTTTCTTTTAGTTTTTTTTCTTTTTTTTTTTATCATCACTAATGTTGACGAAATTTCGCAAGTGTAGGAATTGTTACAAGTAATATAGTAGTGTGAGTACTAGTATCGTTTTCCACAGGAAATGAATGTTATCAATTACCAAATTCGTAAACTTCAATTTTATCTGAAGACCGATTAATTGATGATGGGTGAAATTGAAACTAACAGCAAAAGAATGAAATAAGGCTCTAAAATTAACAACGTGAAACAAATGATTAAATTTAATTGCAAAAGGTTCTAGAGCTATGACTTCACCGTTATCTCCTCCTATTCTTCATTCATTTAATAGTTGAAGCAAATTCTATTTCTAGATTGTTGTCAAGTTCTACCCTATAGACTCGATATTCTCTCTCAAGCAATAACAATATTAATTGAAAAGTAAATTGTCTATATTTCTATGACAATTCCAACAATTCAATTATGACAAATGTAGAACCTAAATTGCCACAAAATCTACAAGGATATCTCTATCTCAAGTGTAAATTAGGGAAAACTATTTAGATCTATCAATAATTCTTGTCTTTCAACCTCGAATTATGACATGAAATCGATGCAAAGAGTGGCCAAATCTAAACATGCATTAAGCTTAGAAAAGTTTTCACAACCAAATACGAAATTGAAATATCAACTATTAACTAGGAAAAATAGGATTCGAATAGCGATTACATCAAAGCTCTAGAAAGAGTAAATTAGTTCATATTAAAATTTTCAGCAAAATTCCTAACAAAAACTATTGAAGTCATCACAACCAATAAAAAAGAAGGGAAAGGGAAAAGAAACAAATTTGGGCGATAAAAGAAATGCATGAATTAAAATCCAAAAACTATTGGAAAACTAACCAAAAACAACCTAAACAAGATATAATAAATAAATATAAAATGAACTTATCAACTAATAAACCAAAAATTCGAATTAGCCTTAATTCTAAATCTAGTCTAATCCAAATGCAACAATAATCATTCGTTGCTCTATTGTCAACTTATTTATTTGGTTAAAATATCATTTTGGTCCATATACTTTGAATTTTGTTCCATTATGGTCCCTGTAAATGTCCAATTTTAGTCATTGTATTTTTAATAAAGCTTAAAATTGGTCTTTATGATAAGTTTGAAGTTAATTTTTTTTTTTCAAAATTGGTTAAATAGTAATAATAATTTTAAGGGAAACATCAATTTTGACCCTAAACGTGGCAGGTTATATCAATTTTAACCCTAAACTTTCAATTTCATTAATTTAAATCTCAAACTTAGCAGATTGTATCAATTTTAACCCTAAACTTTCAATTTCATCAATTTAAACATCAAACTTAGCAGATTATATCAATTTTAACCCTAAAAGTTTAATTTCATCAATTTAAACCTCAAACTTGAATAAGTGTATCATTTTATACCATCAATTAAGTTTTCTTTTCAATTCCAGTTAGAAAGGTTTCTCACACATGTCTAAAGCCATGTGTTGATTTATAACATATATGTATTTGTTATTAAAAAAATTGCTGAATAAAATTGAAGTAGACTCGCCATAATGTTTTTCAATTTCAGAGCATGGCCTTTTTTTTACTTATCTTTTCTGATTCTACTGTTTTTTTCATTTCATTAATTGAGAGTTTTTTTAATTTCAAGACATGATTCTACTCGATCCATCAGCTTTTAGTAGAAACAAAACTTATTTGCACCATATTTTTTCTCAATGTTACTTCCATTATTGAATAGGTCGCCAATATTGATTTATTTTTTAAATTTCTCATCGGCCTCGAGCTTGATTTGTCCTCCATCGGCCATAACGGACGTAGGGATTTCAGAATCTCCCTTGTCAAAATCTTTGTCCCCTTCCTCTTCAGCATCTATGTCACTTTAATCCTTCGTAAGACTGTCAACGGGACAAACAAGGTCGGTTATGACTAGTTCATTGTGTTCATGGGCGTGACTCTGTCCACCACCTCTTTCCATGTTCTCTCCTGCATTTTAGTCGAGCTTAAACCCCTCACCACCGAAGTCAACGAAACCACCATGGTCGTTGTTGCCTTCAATGAAGTCACCGCCTGGATCTTCTTCACACTCTTCATCACTGGTATCGACACCAAAGGCGAGGAGAACACAAGAGTCCATTTGTTTTCGTGTGGGTCTTACTTTCGAGAGTCGGTTTTGTGGTTTTCATGATGGTGGCGACCCGATTTGGAATGATTTAATTATTTTTTTGGTAATTCTTTTAAAAAAAAAACAAACAATTACATATCATAGAGCAACACGTGGCTTTGGCATGTGTGGGAAACCTTTCAAACGGTAATTGAAACAAAAACTTAACTGAGGGTGTAAATTGATACACTTATTCAAGTTTGAGGTTTAAATTGATGAAATTGAAAGTTTAGGGTTAAAAATGATACAATCTGCCAAGTTTGAGGTTTAAATTGATGAAATTGAAAGTTCGGGGTTAAAATTGATACAATCTGCCAAGTTTGAGGTTTAAATTGATGAAATTGAAAGTTCATGGTTAAAATTGATACGACCTGCCAAGTTTAGTGTCTAAATTGATTTTTTTCCCTAATTTTAATATGAGAAAAGACATAATGTGATCATATTTTTTAAATTCATAGAGAAAAAGCTAATAGAGACTAATTTTTTTAAGAAAAGTTAACAATAAACTTACAATAGAGACCAATTTTAAGCTTTATTGAAAGTACATGAACTAAAATTGAACATTTAAAAGTACATGGACCAAAATAAAACAAAACTCAAAGTACATTGACCAAAATGGTATTTTAACGTATTTATTTTTAATTCCTCTTCTTGTTAGGTTGTCACTCAATTTCATCTTGATAATTGATGTGAAAATTGAAATTGAAAAAAAAAAGGACGAATCAATCAAAAGTAAGGTTCAATCAATCAGAAAATTATGTTTTCATCGTTGAATATGTTCTGTGGTCATAATTGGTTTAGTTTGGATAAATTTTGTTAATTAACTTTGTTTGGTTGAATTTAGTTTTAGGCTATTTTATCGATTTTTGTTTTGGATTTTTTTATTACGAAAAACGTGATATCAATATTTTAAGATAAGCTATTCAAAAAAGAAAAGAAAGATAAATCAACGTTAAGGCTGTGTTTGAGATTGATTTTGCAGCTCAAAAGTTTTAGTGTTCGGTAGAATTAATATAAATTAATTTAAGGAAAATCACTTATTCAATTACGTTAGTTTTTAGAATTAGGCTAGTTTGATAACGTTTTCGTTTTTCGTTTCATGTTTCCTATTTTCATTTCTTGTATCTTGTTTCTTGTTTTTTAAAAACTAAAAACAGAAACATGTTTGATAACTATTTATGTTTCTTGTTTCTTTAAAAAAAATAGTAAAAAAAGAAATAGAAACAGACATGTGTTTAATAACTATTTCTTGTTTATTATTTTTTTAGTAAAAATAAAATTTAGTACATATAATATAATAAAACATATAACATGCTTAAAATAAATATAAAACAATTATAAAGAGTTTATAGTATTTTATTCATGCCCAACACAAAATTAATAATAATAATAATAATAATAATAATAAATTTTATCCTTCAAATGTTATTCAAATTTGATTTGCAATGTCATTGCTCACTCCAATCAATTCACCTTAAACGATTTTGACTTATACGAGTTGGTTCAATTAGACTAATTTGTAAATTGTCTAAGTTTAGACAATCGAGCATACCCACATATCTTTAATTTAATAAAAAAAAACTTTATTTTTATATATTTTTTAAAAAATGAATTAACCAATAATACATGCAAGTAAAATCAGAAAAAGAGAGAGAGAATATATATATATATATATATATATATATATATATATATATATATATATATATATATCTCCCCTCTCTCTTGTTTCTCGCTCTTCCATTCTATTTTTTTTCTTTTAATACTTTTTAATCTTTTTGTTTTTTTTCTTCTTTTTTATTTTTATTTTTGATTTATTTCTTTCTATTCATTTTCTCTCTTTCATCATAATCTTTTTTCTTTTAATAGTTCATTATCTTTTTTTTTCTTTTTTCCTTTTTACTTTTCTCTTTTCGTTTATGTTTTTATTTTCTCTCTTATTTTCTTATTTTCTTTTACTTTACATTCACGAGCTTATAGTTATTATTTTCTATTTAATTCTCTATTATTTTTCCTTTTGGTACAATTTTATTTTTTTATTAAATAAATAAACTAATAATGTATTTCATGTTTACCATTAAATGTAAAAAATATATATACATTTTCTCTCTTTTTCTGATTTTACTTGCGTGTATTATTGGCTAATGCATTTTTAAAGAAAAAATAAAAATAAAGTTTATTATTAAATTAATGAAATGTGGGTATGTTCGATTATCTGACCTTAGACAATTTACAAATTCGTCTAATTGAACTAACTCTTGTAAGTCAAAATCATTCAAGGTGAATTGATTGAAGTGAGAAATAACATTGCAAATCAAATTTGAACAACATTTGAAGGATAAAATTTATTATTATTATTATTAATTAGGTGTTAGGCCTTAATAAAATACGCTATAATCTGTTTATAATTGTTTTATATTTATTTTAATGCATGTTATATGTTTTATTATAGTATATGCACTACATTTTATTTTTACCAAAAAATAAGAAACAAGAAACAGAAATAGTTATCAAACATGTTTATGTTTTTAGTTTTTAAGAAACAGAAACAAGAAACGAGAAATAGAAACAAGAAATAAGAAACAAGAAACGAGAATGTTATCAAACGAGGCCTGAGAAACTACTTTTTGTAGTTTCTCAAAATTTGCCAATTTTTAGAAACATTTCTAAAAATTTAGAAACAAGAAAATATGATGGTTTATCAAACATGTCTGTTTTTTGAAAAATGAGAAATGGAAACAAGACATAGGAAATGAGAATGTTATAAAATGAACCCATTTAACCTAGCTTTTGAGATTGACTTTCCAAAATCTGATGGATCTTCTAACGAATTCTTAAAAATTCCTATTTTATCCTACTCTTTCACATTTAAGTTTAAAATTTACCAAATAGTACTTATTTAACTTCATATTACAGTTGATTTTTTTTTTAAAAAAAACACACATTTGACAACAATTATTTTAAAAACTACTGTAATTTCAAATGAAGCCTAACTCTGGCCAAAAGTAAAATCAAACAGATCCTCTTACACAATAAACTATTTTGTGGTCAAGGTTGGAACAAATTAAATGTGGTTGATATTCTATACTGCTAGATGTATGAGAGAATCTAAAATTGATTGTTTGAATCTATATCAAATAACTGCTTTGAGGCAAACAAATTCAAACTTGTATCAAATAGTTATTAAGAGTAGTCACATACTTGATAAATAATCCATCCACGTCCACCAATCCATTAAGAACTCATTCGTAGCAAAAAGTAGCCAAACAAAATCAATATTATTTTAAAATAGGCTAAATTATTCAAAATGCTCATGAACTTTAAGATTAGTTTCAATTATACATACATGGGCGGATCCATGTTGGGTCAAGGGGCACGTGCCTCAAGTCAAGAGTTTTACATATATGTATGGGTATTTAAAATTCCAAAATATTACATTGGCTCGTTGGTAAGAGGGGATCTTACCCTTGGGAAGTCGTGTGTTTGAGACTAAGCGTGGATTTCTCTTTTATTAATTTAATTTGTTTACAATTGAAACCAGTTATAAGAATTTAATTCTGTTTTCAGTTTTCTCACATACGTATATATTATACAAATATTTTTAAATCTTAGATAAAATATTTGAGAAAAATTAATAGCATAAAGAAACTTAATTCTATTTTATAAATATTTTAAGTTTTATTATTTGTTTATATATTTATGTGGATAATTCTATAATTATTTATTATGAGTTTGTAATTAATATTACTTAATATAAATATTATATACCAATACATTTAAAATTACTAGTTTGATACTACGTGTGTTGCACGTGTTTCATAATGTTAAAAATGCAATGTATATATAAAAGTTGAATGTAGGGTCTTATACAGAAAAATGAAGAATTACACTTGAGTATCATTTTTTATTTTGATTAGCATCATTTGATTGCCCACATAGTTTCAAACTTTAATTTAAACCAAAATATTATTTTTTATTTTGATTTGCATCATTTATTACCCACTTAATTTCAAACTTTAATAATTGATGAAATCTTTTTTGCAATGAACTTTTCAAATTCAAGGGAATTATTAATTAGATAGTGGTTCTCAATTTTAAAACTTTTTTAATCTATGAAAAAGTTTCAAGGAGATCTATTAGTTAATTTATTTTACAAAAGTTCATTAAATCGAGAAGATCTATTAATAAATTTATTTTTGTTTACAAAAGTTTAATTTCAAACTTTAATTTAAACCGAAATATTATTTTGATTTTGATTTACATCATTTGATTACTCACTTAGTTTTAAACTTTAATTTAAACTTTATTTTTTTTCTTTAAAAAAAATCAAATTAATTATCGAGTAATTGAAAACAGCTTTTTTGCAATGATCTTTTCGATTTCAAGGGAATTATTAATCATTAATTAGATACATGGTTCTCAATTTTAGAACCCTTTGAATCTATGAAAGAAGATTTGAGGAGATCTATTGATCAATTTATTTTTGTTTACAAAAGTTCACTAAATCGAGAAGATCTATTAATAAATTAATTTAAACAAAAATATTATTTTTTATTTCAAACTTTAATAATAATAAATTAAGAAGTATTGAGTTTATTTTTTTTATCATAAAATTACAAGATAGAGAATTCAATCTCCCATCAAATAAAATAACTTTAGAATCTGAATATTAATTGAATTACAATGACATTGTATTTTTAATAACTATTACTAATTATATCTAAATATAATACAATTGCATAAATAGGAAAAAATACAAAACTGTAACCAGTCCTTCCTAAATCCTAACCTAGTAAACTCCAATTTGTCCAGAAAAAAAAAAGGAAACAGAAACAAAAATAAATAAAAATAAAGAAGAAACTAATACCATTACATCACATTGTCTGTCGTTTTCTCCTCCTCCTACCTTAACGAACTAGAGTTGCAATTGTTTTCTTATCCACCATCTTCAATATATCAAGGATCAGTACATGAATTGTTGTATTTACAAATTTGAAAAGAGAAAAAAAAACTATAAAGCCATAAATTACATTAAATCACTCTTCTGCTATTTGCCAAAAAAATAAAAATAAAAAACAACCTACGAAAGCACGTAAGCCGTAAATTACATTAAATCATCCTCCTTCTCCGCCATTTGCAAAAAAAAAATACAAAAAATACAAAAACACGTAAAAAAAGTAAATTACATTAAATCACTCTCTCTCTTTATCTGCCATTGGAGCCCATTCACTTGTCGACCTCTAACTTCACCATAACGAAGTCTCTTCAATAATAAATTGTTTGAATCTTGAGAATTCAAAAATTGGATACGAATGATCTGGTTTATTGAAAAAAAAAATTAGGCTTATATAGCCATAGCCATCCAATGAAAAGGGAGGAAATCAAAATTTCTCCCCTACATAGTTTTTGGAATCACTTTAGAAGATATGAAATAATTCAGTTGTGGGATGTACTATATAGACTAATGATGTATGACATTTAATTTATGTATATTAATCACAATAGATTAGAATCTAATATTTTTCTAATATACTTTTTCAAAAATCTTATCTTTATTTAAAAAAAATATTTCAATGTTATTTTAATTTCATATTCTCGAAAAACAACTGTTCAATTTTTTTTAAAATTTTTTATTCTTAACTTTTTAAATATGCATTAAAAAATCTTTAAATATTAGTTTATTTTAAAAAACAATCTTTCATAATAATTTTATATTCTCAAAAACACATGAGTTCAAAAATATTATTTTAGTTTTTGTTATTAACCTTTTAAGTACTTATTAATTTTTTTAAATATTAGTTTATTTTTTAAAAATATATTTTTAAATATGCAATAAATATTGTTTAATATATAATAAGTAAATAAGTATTGTTTTATCATTTTATTATTCAAATATATTTAATTTATCATTTTATGATCCAAAATATTCCAATATGCATTAATTAGTTGAAAGATTGGATATAAGTATTATTTTATCATTTTATTATTCAAATATGTGTAATTTATCATCTTATTATTCAAAATTCAAATATGTTGATTTATCATTTTATTATTCAAATTATTAAAATATGCATTAGTTAGTTGGAAGATTGGAGATTGTAGAGATTTTAGAACCTTTATTCAAATTAGAGATCACATACGTAGAGATTTTAGGACATTTACTCAAATTGAGGACAGAAATGAAGATCTTTAAATTAGGAAGGCAAAATGGGAAGTCTCTAAATTAAGTAAGGGCAAAAGGGAAAATCAAAAGTTTCTTCCCTCAAGCGCCATTTAGATAGTATAGATTGATATGAAGAAATTACATGTTTAGTATTTGAATTTTCGAAATTGTATCCAATAATTTCCTAAACTTTTAATTTTGTGTCTAATAAGTCCTTTAAAAATGTCTAGTAAATCCATGAACTTTCAATTTTATATCTAATATGTCTCAAAGTACATATTCAAAAAAATTAAAAATGAACTATTTTATTAGGCATAAAATTTAATTTTGTGTCTATTTGAAACTTGAACTTTCAATTTTGTAACTAATTAATACATTAATTTAAAAAAATATCCAATAGGAGCTATTAGATACAAAATTAAAATTTATTTATAATATAGCATTTAATTTTTATAAATTTTGAATATATAAGGCTTATTGGATACAAAATTGAAATTTTAGACATCTATTAGACACAAAATAGAGAATTCAGGGACCTACTAGTAGAGATGTCCACGGGGCAGGGTGGGGACGGAGATGGCTTCCCCGTCCCCATCCCCACCTCCCCATGTTAATCCTCATCCCTGTGAAATTCTCCGTTAAATTTTGCGGGGATTGGGTGGGGATTGCTCGTTGGGATCGGGTTCCCACGGGGGAATTATTCTACATTTAGTTTTTTTTTTAATCTCAATTGAATAAAATAATTTTTTTGATAAATTTTCAAATAGTTAACCTTCCATGGAAAATATCCATTATTTTTCAATTAGATTGTTAATTATTCACAAAAAAAATCTTCATTTAAATAATTAATTTTCTATAAAAAAAAATTCTATTTAAAGATAAAATTATTAAAACTTCCTAATAAAAACAAAACAATATTTCATATCAAATTATCTAATTAATCCATACATATAATTCAAATGTTTAACTATATATTTCAAACATATCAAATTATCTAAATCATTAACAATAAAACTTTAAATGTCATATATATATATATATATATATATATATATATATATATATATTAAAAAATAAAATAAAAAATAAAAACATTAAACGGGGCAGGGAACGGGAAACGGGAACGGGTGTCCCCATTTAGCTCGTGGGGAATTTTTTCTCCCCACTCCCTCCCCCATTCCCCGCCCCATTAAGGCGGGTCCCCACAGGAAAAATGGACGACATCTCTACCTACTAGACGTTTTTTAAAGTTCAGAGACCATATAAACCCAAATCTAAAAGTTCATGGACTAACCTTTTATGAATGTGCCCCCCAACATAAAATTCTAGATCCGCCATTGTATATATACCCCTATCTTTGAAATTTCACTTCTACCATTGACCTTTAAAATTGATTCAAATATGCCCATGAACAATTTTATCATTATAACAAGTGACAAAAATGACATGGTTGCTAAGTTATAAACAAAGCATTAGTAAACACGACTTTTAAAAAATGAACTATAAACGTGGCTTGAAAACACGTGACAAGTGCCAATAACCACTATACAATAATTTTTCAATTCATGTTAACCGTCCTTTTTCAATCCATTCTCACATTAGTGATTTCCTAATAGTTATCAATACTTGTCACATTGTTGTTCATGTTTTAAAAGCTATGTCCACCACTACTTCATTTACAACTCAACAACTGCATCAACTTCCATCACTCATTTTAACGATAAAATTGCTGAAGGACATATTTGAAGCAAATTTAGAAATTAAAATTTGTAAACAATAGAAGTACAATTGAAATTATGCTCAAACTTTGAAACTATAAGGACTAAATATTCACAATCCAAAACCCAACATTAAGGTAAAAAATGGAATTCAAATGAAAATTTACCAAGTTAGTAAAAAAAAAAGAAAAAAAGAAAAGATGCATGGGTCTTGCTTGCAATCTTTTTTACCACCACCTCTCAATTTTTTATTTTTACCTTTACCCATTTGTACAAAAACAGTCTAAAGAATCAAACTCCAATTCACTAAACGACAATCTAAAAAGCTCCCACCATTCTTCTTCTTCTTCTCTCTCTCTCCATTATAAATATCCACCCATAAACTTCCCCTTTACTCACCCATAAACTTCCCCTTTACTTTGATCCATTTCCTTTCCTCTCGTAAAATGTACACGGCGATGCTCGCGTTGGTGCTGGTAGCTGTGGCGGCGGCGGTCTGGGTGTTGAAGAATGCGAACCGGTGGGTCTACGAAACCGCCCGGTTGGGTTCAAAACGGTTCGCCCTGCCGCCTGGGGATCTGGGCTGGCCGTTCATCGGCAACATGTGGTCTTTTCTCAGAGCTTTCAAGTCTTCTCGTCCTGATTCTTTCATGGAGTCCTTCGTTTCCAGGTTTCTCTCTCTTTCTTCATTTCTCTGCAACTATGGAGCTTCTATCTTAACAGAAACAATGGCATCTTTTTTTTTAATAAATTCAACCATCTATTATAAAATTTGTTGTCATCGTTGTTTTTTTTTTGTCGGCTTAAATTACCAATTTAGTCCGGAACTTTCGAGGTTGTGTCTTGATAAGTTTCTGAGTACCTACTTCTAATATTCACACTACAATTTTTTCTTTATAAATAATATTTTAATTTAATGTTGTTGGATTCTACATATATCATTTATAAATAATGCTGACTGTGACTGATATTGATTATGAATGAGACTAGTACAAATACTAATGTTTCTTATAGATTCCTAATCAATTTTCAATTTTTTATATAATAATTCCCAAATACTCAAAGTGTTTAAAAGGTTCCAAATCTCATCATACATTTTCTTAAATTGTTGAATAAGCTAGAGACCTATCTGGCTTGAAATTAAAATTGCTCAATGTTTTATTAAACACTTTTAAAATTTAAGTATCTATTAGACATCAATTGAAGTTCGATGACCTATTTGATCATTCATTTTTAAAATTCAAGTGTGTATATGACACAATCTTAAAAGTTTTTGTCCCATTTGATAACTATTTCGTTTTTGATTTTTTAAAATTAAACCTATAAATACTACTTCCACCCTTGAGTTTTTTTTGTTTTGTTATCTACCCTTTAACTATGTTTTCAAAAGCTAAACCAAGTTTCGAAAACTAAAATAAATAGTTTTCAAAATTTTATTTTTGATTTTGAAATTTGACTAAGAATTTAAATGTTTTTAAGAAAGATGAAATTCATTGTAAAAAAATGATAAAAAAACAAGTACAATTTTCAAAAACCAAATGGTTATCAAAGAAGATTTTAGAAACCAAACTTGTAATTTATTTATTTTTTTTAAATTGAAAGTATATTTTATTTTGGTTTTTGGAATTTTTTGGTTTGTAAATGTTTGAGATTGGAATCTTTGGATCACATTTGAGGTACCACATAGTTTATGTTGTATCATATGTGTGTGATTTAAAACATAAATTAAAAAGCATGGTTTTGTATGAGATTATTGAATTAAATATTAGATGTAATGATTAAAAATGGAGATTTGAATCTTCAACTTATTAGAAATATTACTATATATGTTTTGATGGTTGAACTTATCTTTGTGTTGGTGGGAGAGCAAAAATAGTAAAGAGTTTCACGAGAACCATGATAATTTTAATGAGATTGAAATAGTGTAATTAAGATTAAAACAAATATTTATCTAAAAAAAATGTAAGATTAAAACAAATATTTAAATTAAATATTCAATAGTATGCATGATAAGATTTTATTTTTTATTTATACTTTTCATAAATATTCTTTTTAATTACAACTTTTTTTAAAAAGCTTTTTCTATTTTTGAAATTTGACCGCGCTTTTAAAAACTTATTAAAAATATGAATTATGTATGAAAGAAGAGATTTTAACTTTAACTCTTTTAACCAATCTTATTAAAAAGAATTACATGAAATATCATAAAAAGATACAAAACAGTCTGTCAAACCTAGTACTACCCTACTGAACAGTAGCACTTTAATGGAAACAATATATATATATATTATTTTTATCAACTTCAAAAGGTCTCCATAGAAATGATAAGGATGCCACATAATATATATAATATATATATTATATTTTAGATTTAGATTTTGTGACAGCAACATTATTATACACCATTAACAAATAAAGCTTAAATCTCATTTTAACTCATATCTTTATACGCCCTAAGAAAAATTACCCAAAGAAATAGCAAAAATAGCATTGCATGTGTGTCTTTTAATCTATTCATGTAAATAGTATTATATAAATATGTATTTTCAAATATAGCAATAAGTTTAAAATTTTACAGAAATTGTGTAATCAAAACTCAACTCATGTCCAAATGTAATATAATATATAATAAGAAAAAGTTAATTTATGTTATATTGATAAAAGAAAAAAAGAAAACTAAAAGTTAGAACACTTTTAAAAATACATATTAAAATTATGTCATTAAGGGAAAATTCTATTTCTTCTTCAATTCAAGTGTTATTTTCATAATTCTAAAACACATTCTTTTTTTTAAAACTATTTTTTAGTTGATGTTAAAGGGAAAGGTTACTAATCGGTCGTTATAGTTTTAAAATTTTCAATTTGGTCAAGTCCCATAAATTGTTCTTTTAACAATATCAGTGACGATTACATAATGAATATTTAACACTTTTTTTTTAAAAAAATAGTATAGTTTTTTTTTTCTTTTTAAATTTACGTAATATTAAGTTAATGCTTTCTATTTAGTTAATTGTATCATAGTTATGATTAAGTAAAAAAAAAAAAAAAAGAAAAGAAAAAAGGAGTGGATATTTAGTTGGTAAAATTGGTTTATAATTGGTAAGGTTTCATCATATCATAAGAGCTAAATTAAAATTTTAAAACTATAAAAATTAAATTGAAATCAACATCATTAGAACTAAAGAAGCTAGGCTTAAATTATAGAGACTAGTTGAAACTTTTTAAAATTAAATGGACCAAATTAAAATTAACCCAAGTCATGAAAACAAATGGTTAAATTACAAGTTTAGTCTCTAAATTTCAACGTTTGTCTCCAAAAGGCCATTAAACTAACTTTTAATTTTGTGTCTAATAAGTTCTTCAACTTAAAAAAAATCTAATAGATCTCTCAACTTTTATTTTGTGTCTAATAAATTCTGAAAACTTAAATTTTTGTATCTAACAAGCCACCAAACTTAAAAAATATCTTGGTACTTAAATTTTTAATTTTGCATCTAATAAACCTATAAATGTTAAATTTTACATCAAAAGAGTATTAGACACAAAAAAAAAAAAATTAATATTTTAAGAAATTAAATACACGCAAACCTAAAAGTTAAATCAAATTTGTAATTTTACCAAACCAATTCGATAATTTTCCGGTGTTGGAACTTAAAATACAAAGGGAACATAGAGGAAGATGAAGATGAATAAATAAATAAGAGGGGGAAAATCGATAATTTTAGAATAATAATTAAAAATCAGAACGGAAACAAAGATTAGAGCGACAGAGGCAAATACGTCACTCGCTTCGAAACGGTTGTTTCGTCTCTGCCGCTGTCCCGTTTTGCCCAATCCTCCGAAAATGTTTTTATTATTTTATCTAAAAATAATTTAAAACATCGGCCTTCCATCAACCATGCCGCCGATTTTTTACCTGCTATCAAAATTTGGATTTTTGACTTAAAAAATATAGTACATGTCAATTATTACTCAATTATGCCGTGATCATTTTAGAGTCTGTAACCATTTTAGATAAAATTTTATTAATTTAAAGTTTTAATTTAATCTTTTATTTTTCAGACTTTTTAATTAAATCTTTACCATTATAAATATTAAAATTAATTGAGGATAAACTTATCTGACATAATATTAATAAATTGTTAGAAATTTAAGCGAGGAAAAAAGTTTCTAACTCCTTCAACTTTCTAAGAACTTGATAGGAATTTTGAATTTTCTTTAGATAGCTTTTTTTTTTTTTAATTATTATCAACCAATTTTAAAATCGACCTATCGTCTTTGTTTTACTACAACAAATGTTGAGTATAAAAATTTAACCTCTAACTTTAAGTATCAAGATTACATGGGGTTTCATATCAAAACTAATTGGCAATGAGAAGAGTAGCCAATGTTATCTTATTAAGAATGTGAGGTCTCTCTATCTTTCCAATGTGAGATCCTCAATATTAAGAGAATGAGTAGATGTGAATTAAGCTATGTTCATGTAGATACTAAATTAAAACTTATAAAACAATAGAGACTAAACTAAAAAAAGACGAAAACATTGGGTTTACAGATATTTAGTTTTTTCTTTTTTTTAAAAAAAAAAGGGAAAAATCTAAGCTCTGAGACAAAGTTTGTTTTGTCATATCAATTGTCGGTTTTGGTTCTCCAATGGCTGCCGTTTCCGCTTTGGTATGCGGATCAGTCCAACTTTGCCATCTCGGCCCATTCCACCGTGGGCCCAACAAAATTTAACTTGGCCCATCAATACACCACAAGTTATTATTTTATTAAAATAAAAACTGGGGCTTTAATATTATTTAATATTATTTTTTTGTGTTTGTCGTTTACTAATAATAAGTGAAACATCTTTTTTCAATTTTTAAAAAAATGTTTGTTGGGATGAATAATAGTGGTAATAAATTAATAATATATACTTTTTTTTTTTTGGGTGCACCAAGTTTGTGTAAACCATTCTTTTCTTTGTACCATTTTAAAATGATGTTGTTGTCTATGCTTTGATGTCTATTTGCATTTGGGAATGTCTGCAAAGTGGTATTTTCTCAATCTTAGTGCTCTGAAGATTTTGATTCTTTTACCTTTTTTGTATAAACAAAATCTTTTATTTTTATTGTTGTTGGCTTTTAACTTTGTCTATTTAGGAGACCAATTCAAATATCTATGAGGATTGGTTTGATAACGTTTTTGTTTTTAGATTTTTCTATGGTTGAAAATTAGCCTTAATTGTGTTGTAAAAGACTAAAAAGATTTTGAGAGAATGAATTCAAATTCTTAAGTAAGCCATCAACCATTCAAACTGCAATCCATAAAAGTGATTAGTAATGCTTTGATGGATAAAGGGATATTAAGTTCACTTTTTTTAAAAAGACCTTTCAAATCTCTAATGCTACTTTATGAGTTTTTGAAATTTAGTTAGTAGTTTAAAGGGATTTTTATAAAATGAAAGAAGTTGGTCGATAGAAATATAAGTTTAGTCCTTGAACTTTGAGGTTTGTTGAGAGTTGGAATGAATGTATTTTGGGTGTTTTTTCAGGTATGGACATACAGGAATGTACAAGGCTTTCATGTTTGGAAGTCCAAGTGTGATTGTGACTTCACCAGAAGCATGCAAAAGAGTTTTGAACGACGACGACGCGTTTGGCTCAGGATGGCCTCGTTCCACCATGAAACTCATCGGAGAGAAGTCGTTCATTGGCATTTCTTACCAAGAACACAAGCGCCTTCGTCGTATAACTGCTGCGCCCGTCAATGGCTACGAGGCATTGGCCATGTACCTCACATACATAGAGAAGATCGTCGTTGCTTCCTTGCAAAAATGGCCTTCCATGGGACAAATTGAGTTCTTAACCGAGCTGCGAAAACTTACCTTTAAGATCATTATGTACATATTTCTTAGCTCCGAGAGCGAGGTGGTGATGGAGGCTTTGGAGAGGGAGTACACAACATTGAATTACGGTGTGAGAGCTATGGCAATCAACATTCCTGGTTTCGCTTACCATAAAGCACTCAAGGTGAGACATAAAATTTTCATTTCTTGTTTCTTGTTTCTTGTTTATTTTTTTTAAGAAAGAAAAATAGAATTGCGTTTGTGACTGTTTTTTGTTTCTTGTTTCTTACCTTTTTCTTTTTAATTGAAAAAAGAATCATAAACATGTTTGGCAGTCGTTTTGTGTTATATATATTTCTAGATATTTATTATACTTTCGATAAGTAAAAATGATAAAATAGTGCTTTTATTTATGTTTTGGAAAAAAAATTGGAAACAACAACCAGAAAAGAAACAAGAGAGTTGATTAAAATTTTGAAAATGTTTCTAAAAAATGAGAAACGATCGAGAAACATGAACAGTTACCAAAGGCTTTTGTCTCTAAAAAACAGGAAACGAGAAAACACAAAAATGTTATCAAACCACACCTCTTAGTTAACCATTCAAAAAAGAATGTTGGCAATTCATGATCAATCAAACATCTTGTTGCAGGCACGAAAAAATCTCGTGGCAACATTTCAATCGATTGTGAGCGAGCGAAGGACGGAAAGAGAGAGCAATTTAGCAAGAAAGAGGAGAGATATGATGGATGCTTTGCTAGATGCTGAAGATGAGAATGGTAGAAGGTTGAGTGATGAAGAAATTATTGATGTCTTGATAATGTACTTGAATGCAGGCCATGAATCTTCAGGTCACACTATGATGTGGGCAACAATTTTCTTGCAACAACATCAAGAATCTCTTGAAAAGGCCAAGGTATATAAACAAATTAGGTTTCATGCTACAAATCACATGGCAAACGTTTGATAATATGATCTAACTTTCAAATAGGCAGAACAAGAAGAGATACTTAAAAAACGACCTCCTGGTCAAAAGGGTTTAACTCTCAAGGAAGTCCGAGAAATGGACTATCTTTCGAAGGTACGTTACCTTTCCTTCTTACTTTTACTATTCGGTTTTGCTTAGTTCAATTAGTTAAACTATTGATATAAGATTAAATTTACCATAACTCATTAGCTTAAGTTTTTGGGTTGATTGGTGATTGTTGAGGATCCCACGTCTGAAAGAAATTAATATTTACCATAACTCATGTTCTCTAATAGTGATTTAACATGATATAAGTGTAAGAAGTGTTGTGTTCGAACTCCTGTAATGTGTTATTTCTTCCCTAATTAATATTGATTTCCATATATCAAAAGCTTTCTACAAATTTTCAAACTCATAAGTGAGAGATAATGTTAGAGAATTGATATAAGATTAAATTTACCATAATCCATTTACTTAAGCTTTTTGGTTGATTGACGATTGAACACAGTTAACATTTGAGTTACACTTCAACCTTTGTAGGTGATTGATGAAACACTACGAGTGGTAACATTCTCACTCACGGTCTTTCGAGAGGCAAAGCATGATGTCAACATTAGTGGTTAGTTTATGGTTTTCATGTTCTCTTTTTGTCATTGTATCTTTTGGTAGCTTAAAAATATAGCTTTCTCTTTTGCAGGTTATACCATTCCAAAAGGTTGGAAAGTCCTAGTTTGGTTTAGAAGTGTTCACTACGATCCTGAAACTTATCCTAACCCAAAAGAATTTGACCCTTCAAGATGGGATGTAAGCACGATCCAACTTGAAATTATTTATTACAACGGGTTGAAAATTATATGTAATCTCACATATATACACAATTCGAGTTCAGGATTTCACACCAAAAGCTGGAAACTTTCTTCCATTTGGAGCAGGAAGTAGATTGTGTCCTGGAAATGATCTTGCAAAGCTAGAAATCTCCATCTTTCTCCACTATTTTCTCCTCAGTTATCAGTGAGCTAACCTAAAATTTAGTTATTCTTTTCAATTGTCTTTCTGACAACATGTCGGAACAATGTTTTTTTTTTAGTTCAACATGTGAGGGTAGGGATTCGAACTTATGACCTCTTGGTCGAGAGTATATTCCTTAACAAGTTGAGCTATGTTTAGATTGACGGAAAACTTGCTCGAGACCCTACCAGCTTATGACACGTGTTGTTTTTGTGGACAGGTTGGAAAGGGATAATCCAAAAAGTCCAGTGAGGTATCTACCCCATTCAAGGCCTAAAGATAACTGTTTGGCAAGGATCAGGAGAGTTGGTGCTCCACTTGATTGAAGATTTGGATGAAATGAATGCTCTCGAAATAGTTGAGCTGATTTTTACCTCAATTATTGTTTGCTGATGTGATTACTAGGCTTTAATTATCTTTTTACTCTATTTCTTTTATCGTTGCTTACATGTATGGAAATATCCCTGAGACTTTCCTTTCTTCTGTTATTTTCCCTTTTTCATTTGGTCTTTGCATCCTTCCATGTAGGTTTAAAATTGGTAGCGATCTAGTCTTGTATCTTCACCTTTTTCATTAAGCAACAAAGTCACCCTTCAGAAATGATTGTTCTAAAAATTCTGAATTGATCTTGCATTCTGAATTTTGGTTAGATCGTTTTATAGAATTAGAGCCAACACGGAAGGATCATCAATTGTGATTGTACTGTTTTTTTTTCTCTTCACTGTTTTTCTTCTCCTCACTGCATTTCTTTCATTGCTATATAACAGTACTCGACACTCTTATAGCTTCCAAGGAATAAGCTCTATCGATCCAGACCTTTCATCAATAGGCCAGTTTGATCTCAATCAAACACAATTCCACAAACTATTTATTGTGGAAATCACAAGTTCTCCCTCTCATCATAACAGTTGGATCGGAACAACACCTGAGTAAAGATGCCCTGTAGTTGCAGAAACAACAGGAAACAAAGATAAAACAGCATAAATCAACCCTCAACTAAGCATATGGTATTTGTCGTGGTTGATCGAAATCATTGCTGAAGATGTGCTAGCACTAATTCAAGGTATTGATACAGCTAAACAAAGTATAGAATTCTCTAGAAGAAATTCTTTTAACCATGATTAAGGAGAACAAAATTCACTTGAATGAAGCTTTACTCACATTAAAATAGGGGAATTTGTCCTTGGAACAATACACTGGGAAGTTAAAAAATTTGTGTGATACGTTCGTAGCCATGAAAAAGATGTTAGATGATGTAACAAAAGTATTTCATTTAGCTAAGGCCTAGGGAGTAAATACAAGGATTTTAGGACTGCTATGTTATCTAAATCTCCCTAACCTTCCTACAATCAATTTTTTCTTGCTCAAATCTCACGATCAAATCATGTGTGCCAAAGAAGAGGAAGAAAAGGTTAGTCAAGTGAATCTTAATCAGGCATTTTTCTCAAGTCATGGAAAAGGTAGGGGAGGAGAAAAGCAATTCTCTTCTAGAGGAAGGAGAGTTCTATCACAACAAACAACCTAAGGGACAAAGTTATCAACTAAGTAATTTCTCTCATGCTTCAAAAAATAATACTTTCAAGTGGCACTAACAACATCTTTGAACTCAACTTGGAGAAGAAAATTGTATCTCAAATCTGTGGTAATTGAGAATAACCACACAGCGTTAGAATACTAGAATAGATTCGATCATACATACCAAAGTGAAGAAATTCCTGAAGCTTTTGCAGCAATCACTCTAAATGATGTCAACGACACAAATATATATGCAAACTCATGAGCAACCTCAAATATTCTCAATGATCCAGGTACTATTTCTTCTACACAAGTTTTACACCAAATATGATAAACTATTTGTTGGTAATGGGCAAGGTTTGAACATCATCCACATTGGAAATCTCTTGCTTAAAACTCAACAAAGTTCTATTGCTTTAAAGAATGTATTAATAGTTCTTGAAATGAAGAAAAATCTTGTCTATTAGCAAAATCACTAAAGATAATAATTGTATAATATCTTTCTTTGCTGACAAATTTGTAACTAAGAATCCTCAGGGACAAGTTACTAGCTGAATGGCGTGAATCAAAGGGACTATACTAGCTAGACAACAGTGTAAATATTCACAGAAACTGCTAGCTCACAGCAAATAACCACTCGGTTGCATTAGAATTTTGTTCTACTTTTACTGCTTTTAATACATTCTGATTGTCATAATTTTACTGCTTCTGATTCAATTCCAACTGAAAAACATGTTATCTTTGCTGATGTTTCAACAATTTATTCCAAATAAAGCTTCTCGCTTCACTGTACATAGGCAAATGGATCACTTAAATGATCATTTTCTAAAGATTTTTGCAAATAAACAGCTTGTTAATGTCTCTAATTGGAAAAAGGAGGAACAAATGTGTACTAGTTGCCAACTTGGTAAAAGTTGTAAACTGCTTTTTCAAACAAGTAAGAATCACGCTAACAATATTCTAGATAAAATTCATTGGAGTCTGTGGGGACACACTCCTATTGCTTCTTGTCAATCCTTTAGGTATGCTCGTTTTATAGATGACCACTCTAGATTTGTGTGGTTGTACCCTTCAAAACATAAATCTGAATTTTTTGCTACCTTTATTGAGTTCCAATTTTAGTAGAAAATCAATTTGAACGAAAAATCAAAGTTCTTCAAAGTGATGGTAGTGGATAATTTAAGTCTAAAGATTTCAAACTTCTTTTAGAACAAAAAGGGATACATCACCAATTCTCTTCTCTTTATACTTCACAACAAAATGGAGTAGTTAAAAACATAGGTACATAAGGGAAACCGGTTTATGTCTTTTATTTCAAAGACATTTGCTCTTGGGATATTTGGTAGATGCCTTTTTAACATCTATTTATATTATAAATCAAATGTCCACCAAGGCCTTACACATATGACTTCTTTTCAAAAATCCTTACATATGACTTCTTCTTTTCAAAAACTTCATGGATAAGAACCAAATTCTAACAATATTAGAACTTTTGGATATGATGCTTCCAATACCTAAGAAACATTGCTAATCGCAACAAATTTATCAAACGAACTTATCCCTTGCATATTTATTGGATATGATATGGAGCATAAAAGTTATAGATGCCTTGATCCCATGAATAATCACATCTATATCTCTTGACATGTCATATTTGATGAATATTATTATCCTTTTGAGAAAGCTATCAACACAAACAAAAGTATCTCTCCTCTTGTAGTAACTGATTTTGTAGGTACTTATAGAAAAGAGAGAGAGAGATATTCCTCTAGAGTTAACTCAATAACCACACCTATCGTTTGCCTTTGCATGGAAAGATAACTTAGGAAGTGAGTATGTGCAAACGGTCTTAGTGGTGACTTTTGCTCGTTGATAGCACACAAAAGGGTGCTATTTTTAGGGTTAGATTTGGTTAGTTTTGTATATTTTTAGTGGACTTTGATGCTTTTATGTCATGAATTGAAAGAATCGAGAGTTGAGAGCCAAACCGAGGATTTGGAGTGGTTTGGAGACAAAAAGAAGCCTAAAGGAAAGCTTTTGAGCCAAAGAGATAAGGAGAAGAAGTGAACAAGCAAAAAGGACCGAGAGCGTAGTGTTGCAATGCTTTACAAAGCGTTGCAACGCCATACATACAACCCTTCAAACCCAGAAAACAGTACACAGAGCGTTGGAACACTGTGTATAGCGTTACAACGCCAGACTCGAAAATTTTTCCTTCTTTATTTGATTCGAAGGGACAGAATTGCAACCCTATCTCGATAGTATAAAAAGAAAATTTATATTTCGTGCAAAGGGAGCCATTTTTTAGAGATAAAAAGTACCCTATTGATCGGTGTACACGCAAGCGCACGCGATCGAAGTAATATAAAATGGTATGTGAGTACCAAGTATCGAAGGCAACTATTAGGAAATTTGTCTTTGGAGACAAAAAGAAGCTTAAAGGCAACTATTGGGCCAAAGAGATAAGATACAGCCACAATGACTTTCGTAAATGCTCAATAAATAAATAAAAAAATAAATAAATATCAAAGGCAACTATTAGGAAATTTGTCTACTTCCTTCTGCCTTCAATTCGGATAGACATATAATTATGAAAATAAACATTGAAACCTCTTTAAGGCAGAGACATAATTAACTAAAAAACAGAAGTGAAATTGATGATTGTTCAATGGATCCCCACTCTATTCCAATCGACTAATCTTTCACTATTCCTAGGAGAAGATTAGTCTTAACAATCTAAATACTACTTGAATCGGATTGGAACACTGGAGTACGAATCAGAATTACAATTAAACAACTTGCTACAGAGATACAAAGCTTGAACAAAGAGGAGACCGAATGAAACTCATAAAACAAGAACGGAAACAGCCTGGAAACTAATATAAAAGTAGAATCGAATGAATATTCAAGATATACTTACCAGCATCGACCAGTAATACAAGAAGAGATTGAAAGGAATTAAAAGCAGAAGCTGAAGTTCCAGCTAAAATAGAGTAAATTCTGTAGAAAAAAAAACAGAGCTTCGATTTGGAAAACCCACGAAATTGACTTAAAAATGCCTCCAAAAACCCATTCCTTAGCTCCTCATCTTCCTCCCCATTTATAGGCCTTCATTAGGGTTGAAGAATGCCCAAATTTCGTGCTCAAAATCCTCAAAATCATGCTGTAATTGAAGATTTTCGAAATGGGTTAAATGCAGATTTTTTTTTCCTTTTTTTTGAACTTTTCTACTGCTCCAGATTGCAGAATCACGATTTTGCAATTTGATTTTGCAATTTCCACATTCCCTGCTTTAGAAACAATTGCAGAATCACGAATTTGCAATTTGATTTTGCAATTTCCACATTCCCTACAAACAAACTTAACTTTTTTAGAATCTTATCTAATTGCCTTCATTCTTATTCATTTCTTATTTTCAAGCAACTTTCAACTATTTTCAAATGATCTTAAAACAACAAGAATATTTTAAGTAATTAGGAGTTAAATAAGCCTTAATTCTAAGGCTTATCACCTATTTTCGATTCTTACACTTTCTTGGGACCTAGAGGACACTTTGGAGAGCTAAAGAGAAGACTCAAGGCTTGAGATCACGGGACATCATGACGGGAACGAGTGTTGGTACACGTCGTTCAATTTCTTCTATTTTTCCTTCACTTTGTTGCTTGAATTTAGGATTTTTTGTACTGAATATGTGTTGTAATTATGAGTAGTTTAGACTCTTAGATGGTTGTACTCTTGAGACTATGTTTTCTTGTTGATTTATATTATTTTGTAACGTCTCTTATGCATCCCGAATCAATTGTCTAAGCTTTTAGCCATAACTTTGCATGTTAGATGAAATTTAGCTTGAGAAAGTAAATTTAATTAAGGAACTTAGATGCATGACTAGGATTGATCTATTGCATGAGAATGAATAGGTTAATACTAGAAGCCGTTAAAAGAATGTCTTAATGCCATGTTTAGTTGTAGAAATAGACCGAGAGGTTGATCTACTACTTTGCATGAGTTCAATTGGGCTTGAGAGAGTCAATTGTATAGTTTTGTAATTCTTGGCTTAGGGTTGTTGCATGTTAATTAATTCTCCAATCGATTTCATAGTTGCACTTAATGTAATTCAATCATCAATGTCTCTCTAAATGGGCTCCAAAGCATGTGAATATTTAGTTGAGTTTTACTCGTATTCCAATCTAAGTTTAGGCTCTCTAAATAAAATTTGGCATGAGTAATTACGGTATTTAATTAAATTAAAGAACATCAATCCCTGTGGAGACTATAACTTGATAATTGTATCACTATATTAAAACTTGACACCGTACACTTATGGTTATTTGCAAGCACTTAAAAATCATGCAACAAGTTTTTGGCGCCGTTGTTGGGGATTGACATATTTTAGTTTAATTAATATCGTAGTAAAGTGCTTGGTTTTAATTTAGAGTGTAAATAGTGTATATTTATATAGTTTTCTTCTTTTTGGTTTCTTGTATAGTTGTTTTGCTTGTGTAATTGTTTAGTTTTCTTCTTTTTGTCGTTGTATTTCTCATGTTTTAGTTTCTCCTCTTTTTGTTGTTGTATTTTAGTAGCTTAGTTTTCTCTTTTGTTTGAGTTTTTTGTATAGTTCTTTTCTTTGTTGTTTCTTTTTGTCTTTAGTTTTTGTCCTTTATTTGCTCTCTGCTTTGGTTCGGGTTCATTCTTAATGATTTGATTAATGAATTCTTTAAGTTGTTATTGAACAAGGATCCATTGGAGTGAGTGCTCATAGAGGATTGTAGCGCGAGCTCGAACTCAAATTGATCTACCACTTGAGCCTTGTCTAGCTAAAAACGTTAAAGAAAACGCTTCATGAGAGGAAACCTAAGTTTTCTTTCCCTTGTTATTTCTTGTTTGTTTTTCTTTCCTAGTATAGGTTGTTTAGAGTGCTAATTAAATCTCGTTCCCATTTTGCAGGATTTCGATCGTATTGGTGCTCTCTTTGTCCTATCTCAGGAATCTCTCATGGAGTAGTTTCTCCCTACTATCAGGCCAGTATTGTTAATTTGTTCACTCACTTTATTTTTGTCCTTAGATACTTAAATTTTTATCTTACATTGAAGGCAACGTAAATTTCAAGTTTGGGGGTAGGCAGTATTTTACAATCATGATATTTTAACATCAATTTTTTTTTCAATTTTGAGCATGTTTGGAGTGAATAGTAATGCATGATGAATGATTAGGACAACCTAAGAAGTAATCTAAGTGTTTTTTTTTTTGCTATAGAATGAACTCTGAAAGCATGCCCTAAATCGAGAATATTTGAATCATGTCTTTAATTTCCTTGCAACCCATTAAGCACATAACTGATTTTTTTTTATGTTCGAATGCTTAGGATAATTTTATTGAGTCTAGAGGTTGTTGTCACCCCGATAGGCTTAAGAATTGATTAATAGTTGAACTGCATGAAAGTTTGTGATTGAAATATGTTGAAGAATTTTTTTTTTACCTTTATTGATTTTTTCTCATGTTTAAAGAAAATTAAAACATGTTTCATCAATAATGTGTGCTTAAAGTGTGGGGATCAAAAGAGCCACCTCCATTGTGAACAATTAGGCTTTCCATTGATCGAGTGCTCTAGATCAGGGTCCTATAGTGGAAGTGTGAAAGCTAGGGTCTTAGAAAGAAAGAAAAAGATAAGTTTGAGGGTTAGTAACTCCAGTGGAAAGAATGTTAGTGTTTAAGTAGATTGCCGATTGTAGTGTGGGGAGACTAAAGATTGGAACTTAGGGCCAATGTAGGGAAAATGAAGGAAAGACTCTGTAAAACTGTCTAAAGCCAATTCAAACTGATAGAAAGAAGGTTAGGCACACACACACACAAGGAAAGAAATATCTAGAATTTAAAATTGCTTGAAAATGGGTGTGCCAAAGTTTTTTTTTATTTTTTTTTATTGTTCTATGTCAGTTAGATCATTGAGGCTTGAGACATTAATCTTGCATTGAATTTTTAAGAATATTATCTTTCTTTGTTTTGATCGAGGACTAGCAAAAATATAAGTTTGGGGTGTTTGATAGCACACAAAAGGGTGTTATTTCTAGGCTTAGATTTAGGTTAGTTTTGTGTATTTTTAGTGGACTTTGATGCTTTTACGTCATGAATTGCAGGAATCAAGCGTTGAGAGCCAAACTGAGGATTTGGAATGGTTTGGAGACAAAAAGAAGCTTAAAGGAAAGCTTTAGGCCAAAAAGACAAGGAGAATAAGTGAACAAGCAAAAATTCTTGAGAGCATAGCATTGCAACTCTATACAGAGCTTTGCAACACCATACATGCAACCCTTCAAACCCAACAAACAGTACACAGAGTGTTGCAACGCTGTGTATAACGTTGCAACACTAGCCTCGAAATTTTTTCTTTCTTTATTTGATTCGAAAGGACAACGCCTGAAATGCTGTCTCGATAGTATAAAAAAGAATTTTCTATTTCGGTCAAAGGGAACCACTTTTTAGAGACAAAAACACAAATTTCGATTTGTACACTAGCTTGGGACTTGAGGACACTTTGGAGAGCTAAGGAGGAGACTCAAGGCTTGAGATCACGGGACATCATGATGGGAACGAGTGTTGGTACACGTCGTTCAATTTCTTCTATTTTTCCTTCACTTTGTTGCTTGAATTTAGGATTTTTTGTACTGAATATGTGTTGTAATTATGAGTAGTTTAGACTCTTAGATGGTTGTACTCTTGAGACTATGTTTTCTTGTTGATTTATATTATTTTGTAACGTCTCTTATGCATCCCGAATCAATTGTCTAAGCTTTTAGCCATAACTTTGCATGTTAGATTAAATTTAGCTTGAGAAAGTAAATTTAATTAAGGAACTTAGATGCATGACTAGGATTGATCTATTGCATGAGAATGAATAGGTTAATACTAGAAGCCGTTAAAAGAATGTCTTAATGCCATGTTTAGTTGTAGAAATAGACTAAGAGGTTGATCTACTACTTTGCATGAGTTCAATTGGGCTTGAGAGAGTCAATTGTATAGTTTTGTAATTCTTGGCTTAGGGTTGTTGCATGTTAATTAATTCTCCAATCGATTTCATAGTTGCACTTAATGTAATTCAATCATCAATGTCTCTCTAAATGGACTCCAAAGCATGTGAATATTTAGTTGAGTTTTACTCGCATTCGAATATAAGTTTAGGCTCTAAATAAAATTTGGCACGATTAATTATGGTACTTAATTAAATTAAAGAAAATCAATCCCTGTAGAGACGATAACTCGATGATTGTATCACTATATTAAAACTTTGACACTGTACACTTGCAATTATTTGCGAGCACTTAAAAACCACGCAACACTCGTAGTTAGATATTTTCACTACAAATTGTTAGTAAGCTAAAATGAAGGCATAAGTGACAACAAAGATCCTCTCTAAAAATAGGAAAAAGAAAGTAAAAGTAGAGGCCTAGCAAGCTAAATAAATTTTGGGGAAAGAAAAGGCATGCTTGTGATAGGGGCATGTTAAGCTTAGCTTGTTAAACAAAGAGGACCAACCTAGATTCAATGACTAAAGGATAGACATAATAAACATGTTGGAAAAGTTAGATTCGAAGAGCTTTATTTGGAAAAAGAAAAGTATAATCTTATGTGAACAAAAACTTAGGGGTTGTGATTGGCACTAGAGTATGAGGCATCTTCTGAAAGATAACTTTTGAAGAACTTCTTTGGAAAGCATGTCACTCCACTCACATTTTTTATATTTCTTATTTTTCTATTGCTTGAGGACAAGCAATAAGCTAAGTTTGGAGATGTGATGAATCTCATTTATATAGCATATTTATCCCTAAATTCGGGTTTTTTATATTAGTTAAAGTGCATGTATTTTTAATAATTTTCATACTTAAATGGTCATAAACATGCAAAAGTAAGAAAGTCACATGATCTTAGTCATGTTGTGTTAATTTGACTTAATTGATAATGTTGGATCGGTATGGCAACCCTAAATGGGGGGTGAATAGGGTTTAATAAAAAAAAAATTTCCTAAGTATGCACAAATAATATAATTATCAAACTTTTTATAAACAAATAAAGAAGATAATTAATACAACATGTAAAGTATGAAAATTAATTCAATCTAACACAATAAACAATTAAGAACAAATTAAAGCATGCAATAAATTGCTACAATTAATTTGCAAAAGGAAATGAGAAAGAGTTAGAGATGATGACACCGTAATTTTATAGTGGTTTGATCAAACTCGACCTACTCCACTCCCCAAGCGCCTCTTGGGAATTTGAATAAAAACTTTATCGACTCTTTCCACGGATTAGAGCCCAACCGCTACAACGCTTTTTTTACCAGTTCAAGAGCAAACTCGATCTTTTCCACGGGTTAGGATCAAACCGTTACAAAGTGATAAGTATTAATTAATCACATTTATTATGTCTAATTTCCTTACATTTTAGTTGAATATTGTGCTTAATTGTTAAAATTGTGTTTAATTTAGTTTAGGTGGTAAATTGCCAAATATTTTATGAAATTAGTCTAAAAAGCATATTTTAGATTAAATTTACAAATCAAAATGAAATTGGGAAATTAGAAATTGAAAAAATATATAAATGAATAAGAAAAGAATTAGAATATGAAAAACAAAAAAAGGTTTATCCAGAATTCATAAATGAGTTAAATATATATATATATATATATATATATATATATATATATATCTTTTATATGCACATGCTGGTTGCATTTGAAATTGGGCTCAAAATTGAGCCCAATTAACTAAACAAATAAGAAGTTACTTATTCATGTGGCTGCAGGATTTTCGTAGAAAAAAAAGGGAGCAGATACGTGGATGGGAATTGGAAATGCATAGTCATCTTCTTCTTTCATCAGCAGTTTCCCTCTTCTTGGGCAGAAATTGAAGGAGAACTATTCTTCTTCTCCTTAGCATATTTTTAGAAGGGAAAAAAGCTATTTTTAGTGGGAATTTCTACCTATAAAAGGGAGTGTAATGCAGTGAGAATTGCAGTGAAGAGTTCTAGCTTCTTTTGTAAAAAGAGTTTAGAGAGTGAAAAGAGTGTTTTCAATTTTCTTTAGTTCTTTGAGTTTTATGTTTTTTTTTTCCTTTATGTTTTCTCCCCTTCATAGTTTTTATTACTTCTCCACCATGTGTGGCTAAGTTTTAATTTCTAATTCAAGGGTGATTTAATTTTCCAATTGTAATTTTGTGAGGCTTTGGGCCAAATTGAAATTTTGTCTTTAATTCAAGAATTCTTTGTTTCTTATTCCTATTTATATGATTGATTGTTATTTAATTAAATTGACGCCTTAATTTAGTATCAATTGATTTATTGCTATTTATGATTTGTGATCCGTAATTGTCACAATTGATTAAAATATGTAGTAGAGAGTTGCTTATGTGTGTGTAATTATGGCTTTTCCATTTTACATAGCTTGCATAATAGACTCTAGGGAAACAAAGAAACAAAAATTAATTAATTTGTAGCTATCTCAATTAGTTAGTTTTGGTTTAGTCATTCTCATTGTTTTTAATGCTATTATTTAATCGATATGGAACGCTATCGTACCCAATTGATTAAATGGTAAGGTTTGATTTTGATACTTGGTCAAAGTCAGTTAAAATATGAGAATTTACACTTGTTATAACTTTTCCAAATAAGTAGACTAAGTTCTTGAATTTGAGAAATTGAAATTGATTTTTTTAAGCCTATGATTAAAATTAAAATTGGATGAAATTTATACCCTTGAATTGGAATTTTCATAAAATTGATTTTTTTATTTGTTTTTTTTTCATTATTTAATTAATTACAATTTTTGTTCAACAATTCAACCCCCCTTATTTTATTATTATTTATTTATTAACTTTGAGAAATTAATTCAATTGGTTCCTTTAGGATTCGACCTGGTCCACTATTTCTACAAGTTAGATCTAGAGAATCAGTAATTATTTTGGAGGGCTTCGACAACCCGACCACAAAGTTTGAAGAAAATAACGAACACACTTAAGAACTCTCTTAATAGAGTAGATTTGCAAATTTAATTCTCACAAATCAATCCTCACAACACAATAATTCTCTCTCAAGAATAAGATGAAAAGGAAAAATTTAGAGTTTGGAGAGAGCAATAATGGAGGCTTTTTGAGATGTTTGGAAGATTGAAAATTGTAAAAACTTGTTGTGTAATTTTTGGAGAAGAAGATTGTATAAAAAGAGAGGAAAAAGAAGTAAAAATCAAAATTTAATTTGGACCATTGGATTGTGATAAAAGTGAAATGAATGATGGAGATTAAAAGAAAAAAATAATAATAAAAGAAATAATAAATAAAAAATTATAATATAATATAATATAATATAACATTATAATATATATATATATATATATATATATGACCAACGGTCAAAAACTTATATATATAAAGATTTTTTTTTTTTTAAATTGTCCAACTGCTGGCAGCATTAAATGCTGTCAGCTTTTATTTATTTTTATTTTTTATTTTTTTAAATAATTTTAAAAACCATTAGACACATAGAAAAATAATATATAATAATATAATTTTTTTCTTTTTCTTTTTAAATAAACAAAAAGCCACCATGTGTCACTTTTCCATAGTTCCACTTGTCACTCTCTAGATGGTCCACATTGCTGACTCGGCTGCCACGTCATCATGTCGGGAATTTTTCGTTCAAATTTAATTTGGCCATAACTTGTTCGTTTTAACTCCGATTTGAGTGATTCAAAAGGCGTTGGAATCGTTATTCCAAGCTCTACGCTATGGACACTTCAAAATACTAAAATTATTAGTAATTAATATCAGGTTTGTTATCATCAAAATATTAATTAATTAATTAATTAAAATTAATTAATTTGTGATTAAGGACCAAAAAGCCAACAATCTCCCCTTTTTTGATGATGAAAAACCAAGCAAGAAAAATAACTTGAAGTTCATAAAAACCAAGGTAGTACATGTGTCCAAGTAATAATTTCAATATAAAGTCCAATATATCACCATAAAGCTCATACTTGAAAATTCACTAAAAAAAAAGAAATTAATTTCCCCCTAAATTAATGCAACACTAAAACATGATACAAAATTTAGAACATATTTTTCTTAAACTTCTCCCCCTTTGGAATCATAAAAAAGACACAATTAAGAAAGATTAAGAACTATATGAAAGCTCCCCCTAAGAACATGAATACATATTTTGCATAACTCCCCCTATCATATGCTTTAAAAAGATAACAAGAAAAATTATAAATTCAAGAGGCATCACAATTCACAACGAATAATACCAAGCTCAAGCCTATTTTTGCAAAAGTTTCTTCATTCAAAGGCTTGGTGAAAATATCCGCTAATTGATTATTAGAGGTCACAAAATCAAGAATAATATTACCATTTTGCACATGCTTTCTAATAAAGTAATGTCTAATATCAATATGTTTAGTCCTAGAATGATGAATAGGATTTTTAGTCAAATTAATAGCACTAGTATTATCACAAAATATAGGCACATTATCAAACTTTAATCCAAAATCACAAAGAGTTTGTTTCATCCAAAGAATTTGAGCACAACAACTAGCAACCGCAATATATTCCGCTTCAGTAGTGGATAAGGCAACCGAATTTTGCTTTTTACTAAACCAAGATACTAAGGAGCTACCAAGAAATTGGCAAGTCCCACTAGTACTCTTACGGTCAAGTAAACTTCCGGCAAAATCACATACGAATATCCTACCAAATTAAACTCTACATTTCTAGGATACCATAAACCTAAATCAATAGTCCCAAGCAAATATTTAAAGATTCTCTTAACGGCATGCAAATAAGATTCCTTAGGACAAGATTGAAATCTAGCACAAAGACATACACTAAACATGATATCGGGTCTACTAGTGGTTAAATAAAGTAGAGATCCAATCATACCTCGATAAGCTTTTATGTCCACACATTTACCTTTTTCATCCTTGTCAAGCTTAGTGGATGTGCTCATAGGAGTTTTTGCAATTTTACCTTCATTGAACTTGAACCTTTTGAGCAAATCCTTTGTGTATTTCTCTTGACTTATAAAGATACCATCATTGAGTTGTTTGATTTGAAGTCCAAGGAAGAAGCTAAGTTCTCCCATCATACTCATCTCAAACTCACTATGCATACACTTAGAAAATTCTTCACACAAAGAAGGATTAGTAGAACCAAAGATAATATCATCCACATATATTTGCACTAAAAGCATATCATTTTCCTTAGTCTTAATAAAGAAGAGTAGTATCAAGTTTACCCATTTTAAAGCCATTTTCAGGTAGAAAATTACTAAGTCTATCATACCAAGCTCTTGGAGCTTGTTTTAAGCCATAAAGAGCATTTTTCAACTTATAGACATGATTAGGCAAATCAAAACTTTCAAAGCCCGGAGGTTGTTGTAGGATCGGTATGGCAACCCTAGAGGGGGGGTGAATAGGGTTTCTTCAAACTTTATAAAACTTTTTACTAATGTGGGCCCAATTAAACAAATTTACACACTTTTTGCAACAATTAATTTAAACAATAAATCATGCAAATAAATTCACCTCAAATTAAACAATAAATTTAACATTAACAATTTCAAACACCCTATTTAATTCTAAAAACAAGATTGGTAAAGAATATGTAAAAGTAAAATTATACCAACCAAGATAGACATCCAAGAACACTTAATTTTATGCAATATAATATAATAACAAATTAATTGCAAAAATAAAATAAGATAGGGATAGAGAAATTGACACCGTAAATTTATAGTGGTTCGGCACAACCCGGCCTACTCCACTCCCCAAGCTCCTCTTGGGTATTTCACTAGAACAATGACTCTTTCCACGGCTTAGAGTCTAACCGTTACAACGTTCCTTTTCCGGGAGTAAGAACAAACCCGATCCTTTCCGCGGTTTAGGATCAAACCATTACAACCTCTCTTTTTTGGGATCAAGAGAAACCCTTACAATGGATTGGAAGATGAAGAACAAGATGAAGAAACTCTCTCAAAGAGTTGATACACAAATCAAAGCTCACAACTATGTAAGAAAGGATTTCTTACAAGTAAAAGCCCTCAAGTGGCTATGAAAATTAAAGAAATTGAAGCTCAAAACTTGCTAAAAAATATTGGAAATGCTCTCCAAGAGAAGTAGTATTTTTCAGAATTTTTCCACATTTTTTCCGAATTTTTTCGAGCCTTAAATAGAGGAGAAGAGCCAAAACTAGCCGTTGGCTGCCACGTGGCAGCTTCTGATTGGCTGAATTAAAATAATTCAAAATTAATAATAAAATAATAAAATAATATTATAATATTATAAATATAATAATAATATAATATTAAAATAATAATATTTGGAAAATTTGACCGTTGAGAGTTTTCCTTCTTTTTTTTTTTTTTTTAATATTAATTTCTTTTTCTTTTTTTTAAAAACTCAAATATGCCACGTGTCGTATTTCTATTGGTCCACGTGTTGCCACATCATCGTCCACGTCATCTGCCATGTCAGCAATTATGACCGTTTGAAATGACACATCATCGGCCACGTAGGCGCCACGTCATCAATGTTGACCGTTGACCTTCCACGTCATCTGCCACGTCATCACTATATGCCACATGTCACGCCATGTAGGATTTTTCCTTTGATTTTGTTTTGCCCATAACTTCTTCGTTTGAGCTCCGATTCGAATGATTCAAGATGCGTTGGAATCGTTATTTCGAGCTCTACTCTATGGACACTTCAAAACACTAAAATTGTTAATAAACAAAATCAGGTTTGTTATCATCAAAACATTAATTAATTAATTAATTAAAATTAATTAATTTGAGATTAAGGGCCAAAAAGCCAACAGTTGTTCTATCCATAATATAGCCATTTAAAAAAGCACTTTTCACATCCATTTGATACAAGATGAAATTCTTATAAGAAGCAAAAGCAAGTAACATTCTAATAGCTTCTAATCTAGCAACGGGTGCAAAAGTCTCTTCATAATCTATACCTTCCTCTTGACAATAACCTTGAGCTACAAGTCTAGCTTTATTTCTAATGATATTTCCATTTTCATCCATTTTATTTCTAAAGACCCATTTAGTTCCAATAATAGAAGCATTAGAAGGCCTAGGGACTAATTCCCAAACTTTGTTTCTTTCAAATTGATTTAATTCTTGTTGCATGGCTAAAATCCAAAACTCATCATTTTCGGCATCCTTAAAACTTTTAGGTTCAACTTGAGAAACAAAAGAAATATTATTAAACAAATTAAGAGAAGAATGAGTTTTCACACCTTGTTTGGGATCACCAAGAATCAAATCCTTGGGATGGGATGGAGCATACCTCCACTCTTTAGGCATAGATGAAGAACCATCTTCCTTCTTTTCATTGAAGCTCAATTCTTGCTTACTTCAATCAATTTCTTTGCCTTTGTCACTAACAAGTAAATCTCCAAAATTTCTTTCTAAATCATCACTACAAATAGACTCATTAGAAACATTATTGCAAGATTCATCAAATACAACATGGATAGATTCCTCGATAATTAAAGTTCTCTTATTGAAAACTCTATAAGCTTTACTTGTAGAGGAATAACCTAGAAAGATACCAACATCCGTCTTAGAATCAAACTTTCCAAGCTTTTCTTTGTTGTTTAAAATAAAACATTTGCAACCAAAAACTTTGAAATACCCAATATTTGGAATTTTGTTATGCCAAAGCTCATAAGGAGTTTTATCTAAAGAAGGCCTTATTAAAACTCTATTTAAAACATAACAAGCGGTGTTAACGGCTTCGGCCCAAAAGTATTTAGGTAAATCATACTCATGCAACATTGACCTAGCAAATTCTTGCAAAGTACGATTTTTCCTTTCAACCACACCGTTTTGTTGAGGAGTTCTTGGAGCGGAGAAGTTACGAGAAAAATCATTTTCTTCACAAAAATTTTCAAAAGCCATACTATCAAATTCTCCTCCATGATCACTCCTAATTTTAGAAATCAAAAACCCCTTTTCATTTTGAACTCTTTTTGCAAAACTAGCAAAACTTTTCAAAGCATCATCCTTATGTTTTATCATCAAAACCCAAGTAAATCTTGAAAAATCATCAACAATCACAAAGGCATAATAATTTCCTCCAAAACTAGCAATTCTAGAAGGGCCAAATAAGTCCATAAGTAATAGTTGAAGGGGTCTAGTTGTAGAGACCACATTTTTAGATTTGAAAGAGGATTTTGTTTGCTTACCCATTTGACAAGCATCACAAACTTTATCCTTTTCAAATTTAAATTTTGGAAGACCTCTAACCAAAGAATTTTTGGAAATATTTGAAATTAAGTGCATACTAGCATGTTCTAGTCTTCTATGCCATAACCAAGAATCATCATGTAAAGCCGAAAGACATTTATCACTAATAGGGCAATCATTTAAATCAATAGTGTACACATTTTCATCCCTATTGCCAACAAACAAGACTTTTCTATCACTAGCATTTTCAATGATGCAATTCTTTTTATCAAACACAACTCTAAAACCTTTATCACATAATTGACTAATACTAAGTAAATCATGCTTTAAACCATCAACTAAAAGCACATTTTCAATCAAGGTAGAAGAACCATTACCTATACTACCCTTACCAATAATTTTACCTTTCTTGTTGTCACCAAAGGTTACTAAACCTCCATCCTTTTTAGAAAGATTGACAAACTTGGATTGGTCTCCCGTCAAGTGCCTTGAGCAACCACTATCCAAGTACCATTTGTTTTTCTTGGAGACTTTCAAACAAACCTACAAACAAGAGTGTTCAAGATTGATCTTTTGGTTCCCATACTTGTTTGGGTCCTAAAAGGTTAGCATTTACAAACTTGGGAACCCATTTCATTTTTGCATCCACATTTAAAGCATTGGATTTAGACAAGTAACAAGAATACACTTTATGTCCATACTTGCCACAAGAGAAACAAATAACATTATGCAAGGATTTATCTCTTACAACAAATTTATGCACTTTACTTTTCTTGGAGAAATTCTTTCTTGGAGCATTGTGAAACTTTGCTCTTTGAGAAAAATTTCTTCTTGAAGAAGTAGTAAGGACATATTTCAATTTAAAGCACTTAGGTCTAATATGACCTTCAACACCACAATGATGACATATAGGCACAAAGCTAGATTTATCATGCTTAGACACAACCTTAGGCATATTAAGCTTAGGCACAATAGGAGATGCTTTAACAAAAATAGTTTTAGAACTTGAGGGAGTAGAACATTCATCAATGTAGCCTAATCCTCTTTCATCACCATAAGGCTGGCCTACTTCAATTATTTTGTCCAACCTTTGAGCACCTATAGTCAACTTTTTAATAGACTCTTTAGCCTTACCAAGTTCTTGCAAAGCATTTAATTCCTTTTCCTTAAGCAAATTAATCAAGTTATCTTTTTCACAACTATCATGCTCAAGAAATCTAACTTTATCAAGCAAGGCATTTTTCTCATCACAATCAAAAACATGCTTATCACAAGAGACATTCACTTCATCAATTTGCACAACATCATGCTCATTGTCTTTTAAGCAAGCAATTTCATCAAGTAAAGACTTATTTTCACTAGTTAAAGCATTGTATTTCTTTCTAAGCACAAAATATTTGGAACCAAGCTTTTCTAAGTCTTTTTGCATATTTTCAAAAGCTTCAAACAATTCATCATAGGAAAGGGGTTCTAGAGTTATCTCATCATCTTGATCATCACCCTTGTCACTATGAGCCATGAAGCAAAAGTTTGCTACCCCTTCTTCGTCACTTCCACTTCCACTTTCATCACTATCATCCCAAGTAGCTTTCATTGCTTTCTTCTTTGATTTCTTATATGATTTAAGGAGAGTGCAATTCGTTCTTATGTGATCCAGTTTCTTGCATTCATAGCATATTACCTCATCCTTTTTGCTCTTTTCACCTTTTGACTCTTTTTGGTTGGAAATGTGCTTCTTGAATTGTTTCTTCCTCTTGATGAAGTTCTTATACTTAAGTGAAAAATATGCAATATCGTCTTCATCAAGAACATCCTCATCTTCGGATTCAACTTCCAAGGATATGGTCTTTAATGCAATACTCTTCTTCTTTTTGGACTCATCCTCCATGTGCTCCTTCATGATAATCTCATGTGTCATGAGAGAGCCAATAAGTTCCTCCAAAGGAAGTTTGGTGAGATCTTTTGCTTCTTGAATCGCCGTCACCTTTGCTTCCCAATTCTTAGGTAGATACCTAAGAATTTTCCTAACATTTTCGGAGGTAGTATATACTTTGCCAAGACTCTTCAAAACATTTATAATGTTAGTAAATCTAGTAAACATCTCGGTAATAGATTCATTTGCATCCATCTTAAAAAATTCATAATTATGAACTAGCATGCTAATTTTTGATTCTTTAACTTGATTAGTTCCCTCATGAGTTACTTCAAGAGTATTCCATATTTCTTTAGCGGAAGAGCACATAGATATTCTATTAAATTCATCTTTGCTTAAAGCACAATATAAACAATTTATAGCTCTAGCATTAAAAGCACACTTTTTCATATCATTGTCATCATATTCCTCTTCTAATTAGGCACATCATTATCATTAACTCTTTTCATGGGAATACAAGGACCTTTAACCACATTTAACCATAAATAATAGTCAACAGATTGCAAATAAATTTTCATTCTAGCTTTCCAATAAACATAATTTGACCCATCAAAGTAAGGAGGTCTAGAGGTGGATTGTCCTTCAATCACACCATTTACTACTAGGTTTGCCATAAAGTTCAAACAATAAAGTTTATAAAAAAAATTCTAAAAGAGCAATCTCGCTCTGATACCAATTGTTGGATCGATATGGCAACCCTAGAGGGGGGGTGAATAGGGTTTAATAAAAAAAATTTCCTAAGTATGCACAAATAATATAATTATCAAACTTTTTATAAACAAATAAAAAGGATAATTAATACAATATGTAAAGTATGAAAATTAATTCAATCTAACACAATAAACAATTATGAACAAATTAAAGCATGCAATAAATTGCTACAATTAATTTGCAAAAGTAAATGAGAAAGAGTTAGAGAGGATGACACCGTAATTTTATAGTGGTTCGGTCAAACTCGACCTACTCCACTCCCCAAGCGCCTCTTGGGAATTTGAATAAAAACTTTATCGACTCTTTCCACGGATTGGAGCTCAACCGCTACAACGCTCTTTTTACGAGTTCAAGAGAAAACTCGATCCTTTCTACGGGTTAGGATCAAACCGTTACAAAGTTTGAAGAAAATAAAGAACACACTTAAGAACTCTCTTAATAGAGTAGATTTGCAAATTTAACTCTCACAAATCAATCCTCACAACACAATAATTATCTCTCAAGACTAAGATGAAAAGAAAAAATTTAGAGCTTGGAGAGAGCAACAATGGAGGCTTTTTGAGATGTTTGGAAGATTGAAAATTGTAAAAACTTGTTGTGTAAGTTTTGGAGAAGAAGATGGTATAAAAAGAGAGGGAAAAAAGGTAAAAATCAAAATTTAATTTGGACCATTGGATTGTGATAAAAGTGAAATGAATGGCGGAGATTAAAAGAAAATAATAAAATAATAAAAGAAAATAATAAAAGAAATAATAAATAAAAAATTATAATATAATATAATATAATATAATATTATAATATATATATATATATATATGACCAACGGTCAAAAACTTATATATATAAAGATTTTTTTTAAATTGTCCAACTGCTGGCAGCATTAAATGCTGTCAGCTTTTTTTTATTATTGTTTTTTATTATTATTTTTTAAAATTTTAAAAATCGACACATAGAAAAATAATATATAATAATATAATTTTTTTCTTTTTCTTTTTAAACAAACAAAAAGCCACCATGTGTCACTTCCCCATAGTTCCACGTGTCACTCTCTAGATGGTCCACATTGCTGACTCGGCTGCCACGTCATCGCGTCGGGAATTTTCCGTTCAAATTTAATTTGGCCATAACTTCTTCGTTTTAACTCCGATTTGAGTGATTCAAAAGGCGTTGGAATCTTTATTTCAAGCTCTACGCTATGGACACTTCAAAATACTAAAATTATTAGTAATTAATAACAGGTTTGTTATCATCAAAATATTAATTAATTAATTAATTAAAATTAATTAATTTGAGATTAAGGACAAAAAAGCCAACATATAAGAGTCAATTTTGGAGGAAACTTATGCAAAAATTTATGTTTTTATGTTTTTATGCAAAAATTTGTGAAAATGCCTAGTTCGACCAATTGTGCAGCCAACTATGCGACCACATATCACCTGAAAAAGGAATTATGGAATTGTTCAGTTGCGGCCGCAAAGCTAGAGGCAAGATGCAACCCATATGTGACTTAACGACAGATTGAGCGAGATTTTTCGGATTTTGCAATCTTCTCCCCTAGAATCACGATTATTGATTTTGGCATTAACCCCTACCCTTGGATATCTATAAAAGGCACAAAATGCATCACTTTGGAGATATACATAGCAAGAGGAAAAAAAAACCCTAAATTATGAACCCTAGAGGAAGAGGAAACCCAAGAAATCGGTCAAGGGGCGAAAGCTCGTTGCCGACTTACCAGATCTTAACTCAGCAGCCTATTTGACAAGATTAGGTGTGACACCCCACGGTTTCAGGTACGGAAATTTTGAACTTTTGAACTTATTTTCGGTGTGCTGACTTGTTTATTTTACTTGGAGTAAGTATTTTGTGAAGTTTTATTTATTCATTTATCTTAGTTGGAATCAATAGTTTAGCATTTGATTTAAAAACGCAAAGGATTTTTCTTAAATTGGCCTAAGATTTGGAAAATCTTTAGGAGTAAATTTGGGTTTTAAATCCTAGATCCTCTTCCCTTTCTTATTTATTGAAGACACATTTGGGTTATGTTGGTCTACTAGAAGTAAAAGAGGAAAAAAAAAAAGGAGCAAAAAGCCCTAAAATTTTCTTTTCTTCTTCATATTCTTCCTTCTTTTTCACCCGCAAATCAGCCGCCCCCACCCACCATCTTCGACTTCTTCCTCTTCCAGCCACGAATAGCACGCCACGCTACTCATTCTCTCTCCATTCGTACCCATCTTCGGCGAAGCACAACGTGCCACGCAGCAATGTCTCCGACGTGTTTTTCCTCCTCCACGCCTTGAACCCGACCTGCAACAGCCACAAGCAGTAGCAGAAGGGGGCGCAACTTGCATATCCAGGCGTTGTGGCTAAGGGTTCGTGGATTTGCTACAGTTTAGAGCATTTTTCCGGCAGATTCCAGCTATTCCACCTGATTTCTCTCAAATTGACAAGGTTTTTTGCTTACCCATGCCTAATCGACTTTAGTTTTGGATTACCCATACTTTAAACACTTCTATCTTGCGATTTTAGGCTCGTTTGGACGCCGACCAGCCTGCATTCGAGGTCTTTTGGTGCTAAAACATGTTTTCCAGCAAGCATTTTGGTCCCCTTGGTGTTGATCGGTGAGTTTTATCATGTTTCATCCTTTGCGCAAATCAATTTAAGTGTTGTAGTTCAATCTTTAATCTCCTCGAGTGTTCTGATCGCAGTTTCAAACCAGTTCGAACACCTTCAAACTCAACCATCAACGTGCAAGTCATATTTTGGTAAGTTTTAAGGCATTTTAGACCTTTTGCAAATCACTCTAGGTGTTATAGCTTTCGTTATAACATGTAGGAACCTTCGGTTTGCAGTTTGGGGTTGATTCGAACACTCTCGAACACGATTCAGCAGGGTGTTGAGCCTGTTTTTTGCAAGGTTAACACCCCTTAAACTCATTCAGGCTGAATTAGAGTATCTTAGATTAGTTTCTAATGCTTGAATACTTTTTAATTGTAGTTTTGAACACTTTCGACCATGACCTATAACCCAAATAGCTTTGTTTTGGTTTGCCCATAAGCCATCGAAGTCGGTTTATAAAAAATGAGTTGATTCGAACATCGACCAACGAGGTTTTGAGCTATTTTGATAAGTTTCAACCTGTTTCATTCCCTTTTAATCCAGTTTAAGGTGCTATAAATTTGTTCTAACGCTTGGATAACTTTGGGTGTAGTTTGGATTGGTCCTAAAGAGTTTGCTTTAGCGTTTTGAGGCCGTATCTAAGTAAGTATACCCCTCTTTGAACTTGTAGTAGTTGTTTAAAGGACTTTCGAACTAAGTATAGCCTATGAAGTTCTCTTGGTTTAGGAACCCTTGGAATATTATTAGGAGCACTCTAGGTAAGTAGAGTTCTACCTGTGGGGTTTGTTTGCTTATTTGTGGGCATGTTGTATGCTTTAATTGCCTTATTATGAATACTTGAATGAGTTGTATTGCTCTTTAATATATTTTGGACTTGTTGAGCATGCTTTTATGAATATGTGTTGTTGAACAAATTGTTATGGTGGTTGTGGTTTCGTGTTTGATGAGCATAGGGTGGTTTTGTGCTATGATCTTGTGATATTGAGCATGTTGCAGTGTTGAGATTGTCTAATAAGCATGTTGGTTGTATCTTGAGCACGTTATGTGTTGTTAGCATGTTGATTAATTGAGCTTGAAAGTATGTATGAGCATGTGTTGTTTGGCACGAGACATGGTTTAATAGCATGCTTAGGTAACATGCATGTGGTGAGTTTGTGAGGAGGTCAACAGACTTTGTGAGTTTACTAAGGATTATAGGGTGAGTACCAGTGCACCTGGGTACAAATGGTTCGGGTGTGGTATTATCACCATTGGAATAAAAGGAGCATCGAGGCCTTGGGTACAAATAGTCAAGGGTCGGTGTGATGAGTCTAAAAAGCATGTGTTGGGCGCCTGGGATAGAGCCAATGCATTGCTAAGTCATCAGTGTACCTTGGGTACAAATGGTCAAGGGGCGATGCACAGTTCGAGGCCTTAGAAACATTGGTCAAGGGTTGAACATCAGTATTAAGGCCATGGTAACAATTGTCAAGGGTCGATGCTCCTCGAGGGGTCAGTCTTGGAGAGCTTTGGTGAGGGCTAAACATGAGTGTTGAGTAGAACTGAGCGAGCATGGCATGATGCGAGAATTCATGTGTTTGTTGTATGGCATGGTGCGAGAATTCATGTATTAGTTGCATAGCATGGTGCGAGAATTCATATGTTAAGCAAATCTTATGCATAATTTACTTGTTTATGCATGCATGGTATGATGTTGGTGATTTTACTTTGAAAAAGCATGTTCGGGCGCGTGTGTATAGCATGTTATTTGCTGTTTGATGTTTGGTGGCTCACCAGGTGTGAACGACTTACTGAGTACTTTTGTACTGACTCCTCCTCCCCCCCCCCCCCCCCCCCCCCCCCCGAAAAAAGAAAAACCAAAATATTTTGTAGGTGAGGAGGAACTCTATGAAACTAGTGATGCAGACGAGGAGACCTGACGAGAGGACACGTTTAGTGATGCGTGGTTGTAGGATTTTTCCTTGAAATGCATAGTTAGATCTCTAGTTGAATAGAATAGATTCTTGTATAGACTTTACTTTCCATTCTTTACAATTTATTTCTTTGTTTTCTGAAGTTGTAGATAGGTTCTTTTGGTAGAACTAGGTTACGAACTAAAAGTCTTAGTTGTTAAAACTTCATTTTGTTCTTGCTAATGTATTTGAATTAAGTACGTTTTGAGTTGATGAGATTCTATTTATTCTGGGAGTTTGGATGTGCTGAACTGTAGCCAGGAGATGTGGAGGTTGTGCTTAGTTACCTTGGTTGGTTGAAGTGTTGTTTTCTTGTCTAACATGTGCCAGGAAAATTTTTAGTTATCTTGTAGTTACGCCGTTATGCTGTTGAAATTTTTGGGGCATATTGGTTGAAGTTTAATAATGTCCTTAAGTTAGGTTAAAATTTGGGGGCATTACATTAGGACTGTAAAAACTTGATTCCTCTTGAAAAATAAAGAATATAGTACCTTTAAGTGGCATTCTTGAGTGTTTCCCCCTTCCTTTTAAGATTACAACTTCTTTTTTGCTTTTGCATTCAGTTTTTACTTTATCGTTCTTCAATTCTGTTGTAAACATGATTTTCATTTCAATAAAGTACTTTCTTGTTTTTACTTTCAATATGAGCTAATCTATCATTTGGAATTCAAGTTTATGGATGCCTTAAGGAGACGAATCTTGCTTAATATGTAACCTTTTATTCATGTTCATTACCCAAGTACAATTTGATTTTATTGAAAATATATTTCATTGTAAAACTAAGCTGACCACTTAGGGTTACATACTTAGTTAGAGTTCAATATTGAAAAGGTTGAATAACAACATATCTCATAAAAGCAACATAGGAAAAGAGTCTAAACATAGGCATTTATTGATTGACCCTAGACATAGGACATTGCCTATAGGACTAAAGAGATTGTGTGCTGATTCATCTAAGTTCAAATTAGCCACAAACATATAGGTTTCATTGCTTAGGCTCTTAAAGGCACTTTTAAAAAAGGCTGAATAGAAGAATAATCTAGTTCACTGTACAGGGTATATGTGGTGAGTTATGTGGGAGCATATAGGCAACATTCTTATCTAAAGCAAGAAACACACTTGAATCCCTTTTTTACACCACTTATATCTTTTACCTTTTCAAAAACCAACATTCCCAACTATTTTTACTTGTTACCTAGGTTGCATTTGAGGAGATTTTTACTTTAAACTTGAATTTTACAAAATAATCTCTTGGGATTCGATACTTGGAATTTTTCTATTTTACTACTTATTGATAGTGTGCACTTACACTAGGCTAAACTCTCAAAAGATTTTTTCTAAGCAGCATATGCACATTTTCACCCATCACCTACATCTAAGGGTATCACCTTATCACAAGGAAAATATGCTCGAGATTTGCTTATCAAATTCAAAATGTTCAGAGCAACTCCCATGTGCACACCTATGTTAACCTCTCTACACAAGAACAATACACTAATATGCAACCTAAAGATGCAAAATAATACAGAAGCATCGTTGGATCCCTACAATACCTCACCTTAACTCACTTTAACATTGTCCATGTGATAACACACAAAATATGCTATATGTAGGCCTTATTTATTGCTAGTTTTGTGGCTTAAATATATGCTTTCACGATTATATTTGGTTGTTTTGTAAATTTCAAGCAATTAGAGAAAAACAGGAGCTTTTGGAGCTATTAATAGTGAAAATGATTCTGTTTAGCATCGATTTGAGTCACCAAGTGAAGAGAAGATCGAAACCAAGCCAAAAAGTCCAAAGGGATAGCATTAAGATGCTACTAGAGCATTGAGACACCCCAAAATGCTCCAAACAAGCCAGAAGACTCACACCAATAGTGTTGAGACGCTAATGCTTGCAAAGCATTCAAACCATGGAGCCAGTGTCGAGACCTTATCCATGGGCGTCTTGACACTACGAATATTGCATTACATTAAATAAGAGGCGCACACGTATTTATTAGGGATATTGCATTCAGTCAAATGCTAGGGCAGTGTCTTAAAGCTTCCAATTTTGAGATGTGCGTTCCTAGCATTTCGATGCTGCCCCTAGGGTCTCAATGCTACATTGAGTTAAATAAATTCCTTTTTTTGCTGTAGATTTGGGGGGGCAATTTGGGGAGACACAACCCTAATTTCGAAAACCACATACAATTGAGAGTTAGAGAAGACTATTGTAGCAAAAGGAAGAGATCTTCAAGCTCGAGTTTGTGGAGATTGCAACGGGGACGGGAGATCAACACGCAACGATATTTCTATCCTTCTTTCCCTATATTTTGTAGTTTTTGTTATGGAGTTTGATCTACTGAAAACGTGTGGGCTTTAGAAGAAAAATTTTGAATAGAAAAATTTCTTAGTCTAGTGCAAGTACACACTGTCAAACAAGTAATAAAATTAGAATTACTCCAAAGTATCGATCCCACAGGGAACAAATACAACAAAATTCAAAAAGATAGCAAAAATTATTCTCAAATTTCAATTAAGGTAATCAAAATCATCAAAGATTGTGATGAGTTTTTATGGAAAAGCAGAACAATAAAAGGAAGAGATCCAAGCACATTCATACCCCTTTGATTGGAATTGCGACCTAATTTCCATTGCAATCCTTTGATTCAATATTTAAGCTTTATAAACCGGATTCAACACCTATTTGACTTTCTATGAAGTATCTTTAGGAGGCTAAGTGATTAAACCGATATTTCTATAGCTAATATGAACTTAGTTAAAGTTAAACATAATCCTTTTTTTGTTTTAAAGGTTTTGCCTTATGTCTAGGGTCAAAAACAGTTACCTATGTCGAAGCTTTTTCCTTTATTGCTTTTACGAACTCCCAACTTCACCTAATCTTTTCAGAATTAGATTCAATTGATGTATTTTAATCTAGGTGATCAATCCATACTAATAATGAGCATTGAAAATCAATAAAAGCAAACAAGCCATAGAGTAAGCAAGGTTGCTCTTACACTTAGGCCTTCATTCCATTCTCTAGGGTATTCACATGCTTGAATCCCAAAGAAAAATTTTAGCTCATGGTAAAGATAAAAAAATTAAGAATTAATGCTAAAAAAATTCATAATACTGAAAATTAAATACAACAAAATGAATAACTTAAAGACAAAAATAACTTCAACTTGAATTTATAAATGAATTTCCATAAGCCTTACGACAGGGGAATGTTCCAAAAATGAAGTACAAAACAAAATTAAAGTAAAAGTAAACTAATGATACTGATCGAATGCTAAGTAAGAATGAAACAATGGCAAAAACAGTAGCTAAAAATCTGAATTCAAATAAGAATCAAAACTTGAACTAAAATTGAATTACAACAAAGAAAGGATCTTCAACAACCTCTATTTTCCTTTTCTCAAATATAACTTAATTCAATATTTTTCAACATGAATTAGGTCTTAACAATATTAGGTTTTCACCCAGATTGGATTGAGTATGGAGGAAAAGAGGGGAAGAAACGAAACTGACAGCAAGATGAAGAACAGAAAAATAGAAGAAAAATGATGATAAGCCTCAGTATTGAGACATATTTATCTCTAATAGACTTAAGTTATGCTTGAAAATCCATAGAAATTGTATAAAGTTAGAAAATCATAGAAAAGTCAGTAATTCTGTGAAGAATGAAATTAGTAAGAAAATGTAGTAAAAAGAATGAAAGAAGGACTACAAATTGGGTTTGGATGCAGGCATTGAAGGATTGGAATATTAGATTGTGATAACGCTCATTTATGAGTGTTATTTGGCTCTAAAAACTAAGCTATTTGCATACAAAGCGAGTGTTTAATGCTATAATTCATGTCATTTAGAGTAAATTTAAGTAAAAACAAGTTTTGCATGTGTTTGAAGTCTTGATTTTGTAAAAATAAGTTTTTAGGTGTATTTAGAGTCATTTTTGTTAAGAAAGTGTTAATTTTGTTGGTTTTGTGTAAAGGCTTAAAAATGACCCAAATGTGCCCACATTCTGGCCGCAATTGAGGCAAAAGAAAGATGATTCAAGAAGTATGCAACTAGGATGCGCCAACAATTGAAAGCAGAAGTCAAATTCCAAATGTTGCAGGAAGAACTTAAAATGTGTCCAACTATGCGATCACATTTAGGCCATTTCGAAAAAAGCACAATTGCGCTCACTATGCGGCCACATTTGGACCTTTTCGACAGATTCTCCCAGATTCGCGAGATTTGTAGATAAAATCAATTATTCTCAATCAAATCTCCGAGGATCAAGGGATATGATGGGCCAAGCCTCTCCACACTGATCTTCGCAGCAAACCCTAGGCCTTAAGGTCTATAAAAAGCAGCTCAAGCTTCAATTTCAAGAGAGCTCGGAGTTGGAAATTATCTTCATCCCTAAATTATGTTATTTTCTTTAAGTTAGTCGCCACTCCGAGTCTCCCCTAAGCTCTGTTCATATTCCATTTGGACTCCAACTTCGAAAGAAGGAGGAGTAAGTGCTTGATTCTCCTTGAAAAATGTAGAACAATTTAGAAAGGAAGAATATCTTAGGGTTCTTTTGTTCTTAGTTTTTCTATTCAATTATGTAAGTCTTTAGGAGTTGTACTTGTTGTTTTATCTTTATTTTCCAGCTTTGTAAGTTTCTATTTTCCTTTGAATTCAAGTAGTAGTCCTTTTTAATTTAATTTCATTTAGTTCTTCCTTTGTTTTCATACTTCAAAGTGTGTTAAATTTCATTATTTCAATGAAGTGTGTTGTTTATTATTCTCGTTCCTTCTTTATTTTCTACACTTTAGTTTTATTTTCAATGAGTAGCAAAACTCCTTGGAGAGGATTCAATGAAGTGAATACTCTAAAATGGAGATAAGCCCTACCATGTGATTCTAGCAACTTTGTTTAACATTTAGCACCCTTTGCTTTTATTGAGTTTAAGTTTCATTGTTCGCTTAAATTGATCACTTGAGGTAGCATATTTTGTGTGAGATTCAATACTGAAAGGGTTGGGTTGAGCACGCATTTTCATAAAAGCAATCTAGGAGAAAAGTCTAGACATAGAACTTCACTTTTTGTACCTAGACATAGGACAAAAACCTTTAGAATCATTGAGTTGTGTTCCTTATTTATCTAAGTTAAAATTAGCTATAGACATATGTGTTTAATTGCTTAGTCTCCTAAAAGCACTTAGAAAAAGGCTGAATAGGTGTTGAACTCGATTCATGGTGTTAAGTGTCAGTTAGGGTAGGTTACGGGCACATTTCAGTAGCATTTTGACTGAATCACACAAAACTCGAAAGAGACAGTATGTGGGCGCAAGAGGTAGAATCTCTGAAATAGCCGGACCTAGTTAAGCAAGTTTGCGGGCGCATGTGGGCGCATTTCCTCAGGGTTGAAATAGATTTGAACCCCCTGCTTTTCATTACTGTTTTCTTATCTTTTCTTTTAGTTTTCCTTAATTTTATTGGACAAAACCCCCAAAAACATCTTATTTATTTGGTTACCTTTGGTTGCAACTTGAAAGTACTTGTGTAGTTAATTGAAAAGCTCTTTGTTAATCGCTCCCTTGGGTTTGATACTTGAAATACTTCCATATATTACTTGTTTGAACATCATGCACTTGCACTTGCTTTTGGAGTATAGCAGACGCCCCGACTAGATTGCAATTGCAATCAGATTTGGCAATCAGGTAGTGACAGATATGAAAAGAAATAAAGATTACAGTAAGATCTATTAAGGAAGGAAACCCATGATTCAGCCCTTAATTCCAACTCAATTTCTGGAGATTCTTTAGCCAATGGAAGGAGAAATAAACCCTAGCCACCATGGTCTATAAAATAGAAGGAAAAACATACAAAGAAGGCAGACTTTAATCTTTGAAAATACCCATTTTTTGAATTTTCCAGCTGCTGTCTTTTTTTTAGTTTTTCTATTGTTTCTTCTCTTCTTTTTTTGCCAGCATCTGTCTTCTCTTTTTCTAGTACTTTCAACCTTAATTTTTGATCCAATTTGAACGAAAGTTCTTGATTGTGAAGATTAAATTCCCTTTGAACAAAGTGGGGTATAAATCAATCGAAGAATAAGGAAGAAAAGAGGATCAATTCATGCGTTTAATGTATAAGTTCCAGTAACCTTTGTGTTCGAACTCGAATTCAACTTTGTTTTAGTTTTTCTTTTAGTTATTGTAATTCCTTTTTCCTAAGTCAGTACTGTTAGTTAGCTTCGAATTTCATTGAGGTTGCTTATCGAAAGAAGGTTCTTAATTTGAATTTCCAGCAAGCTTAGTTTTTCTATCTTTGTTTTAAACTTTTTTTTTTATTTATGGATTTTAGTTGTAGTCTTGTGAAATTCTCTTGAGGGAGGATTTTGAATTAAATTCTTAAATTTCCAGCCTTCTATTTTCTTTTCATGCTACTGTCTTTAAGTTTTTTTTTTTGCCAACATGGGTTTCAAATTCTGCATTTCTTTAGTTTCTTTTATTGCTAATATGAGCTAAGTCATTTCTAAGGGTTCAAGCATGTGAATACCCAAGGGGATGAATTGGGCTTAAATTGCAAAAGTGACTAATCCTACACTTTCATTATTTGCTCGTGTTGATTAAATTCAAATTGTAACTCTAGAGTGATCAACTAGTGTTGCATACTAAGGCTCATACCGAAAGGGTTAGAGGAGAGTGGATTTCACACAAACAATGGATAATAGAGCTTAGACATAAGTCATTATTGACCTTAGACATAGGGCAAGACTCTAAAACTATTGAAATTGCATACTTTATTTATCTAAGTTGGGAAAACTATAGACATCTAGAGTACTCACATAGTCTCCTAAAAACTTAGATTGTAAGTTGAATAGGAGTTACAATTCAGTTTACAATGCAATTGCATGCTAGGATTGTAATTACAATTTAAGTTACAATTCATACCCCATGGGCATGACAAGCTTGAGCCCCTTTTTTATCACGTTGCTTACTGAATTTTATTTTCTGTTTTACTTTCCCTATTTCACAATTTAAAACTTTGTTTCACTTTGGTTACCCTAGTTGCAATTTTTGAACATCTTTGTGCTATTCTTAATTTTTTTTTTAAAACCTACTCCTTGTGGGATCAATACTTTAGAGTACTTCCAATTTTATTACTTGCATCGATAGTGTGCACTTGCTCTAGGTTGAATTTCATTATTTTATTTTTAACCCACAAGTTTCATTCGATCAAATGGGTTTTCTTCTGTGGATGAAATCTAATTTTTGCCTTCATTTTTCTCCATTTTTATAGCCTTCAAGCATCTTGGGTTTCTTCACACTCCATATATGACTTGATGTATGAAATTGTTGCTTGATTTAAGGGAAAATAAATGCTGGAATGTTCTAAAATTAGCCAATCCCGAAATTTTCTTTTTTGCTTCTTCTAGACTGCAATTGCAATTACAATTGACTTGCAATTTTCCTCTTTAGCTCAAACTGCACAAATAACACATGATTCAGCTAACTTCCAACATATTTAGCTATTTTCTAGCATTTTAAAGAATTTCCAACATGCTCAAAGATTTCTTATCAAATTTGCTCTAATCTAATAAATTTTGGAGTTCAAAAAGAGAGTTACAAGAATAAGCTTTACTTGTGAGCTAAATAATTCTAAAAAAAAAAATGAGAATTATCAAAGTTGTTGTTGAGTTTAGGGTTTGTAATAGTGAACATGAATGACTAAACTCTTTATCTTAGAGTTTTGATGTAGCCGTTATACTTAATGTTTTGATGAATTAAATGCTTTGATTGATTGCTTTTCTTCCATTCATGCTTTTATGTACTTAATGCCTATAATTTTTTTCGCCATCGATTCTTTGCTTCATTGATATGAATTTATACTTGAAAAATGGTAGTTTAGATTAGACCTTTGCATGCTAAGGGTAGTTCTGACATGACCATGATCAGGGCTCCTTTAGAGGTTGTTTTAAAGAAGGAATTTAATGTCATGCATGTTATTAAAAGCCATTAGGGATGTCGGTTTTATAATATTGCATGAGAATTGTTTGTCTTCAAAAGGGCCATTCATGATATAAGACTTCTAGGCCTATAGAATATTTGGATGATCAATCTTGGTTGTTTGATTAATTGAATCATTGGACTAATTGGAGAAATTAATTCCCTAAGATATTTCTCTCTTGATTTGTCTCCATATTTATTGCTTTATTTTAGTTTTTATTCTTCTTGTGATTTCTTACTTTAAATAAAATTGAGTGAAATTATTTGTAGTACTTAAACAAATAGGGATGTCAGAACAACCATTAGTCAAGCAATTAGGATCTAATCTAAATTATCTTTTTCAAACGTGAATTTATATCAACACAACACTTAATCTGTGATCAAGAGATTAAAAGCATGAATGAAATTAATACTAATCAATCAAAAGGTTCAATTAATTAAGATAAGTGGCCCAATGGCTACATCAATTCCTAGAATTGAGAGTTTAGCTATTCATGCTTACTAATACACACTCTAGACTCATAATTACAATTCAAATTATAAAATTAAGGAAAGAAGAGAAAAACTCAATTGCGTGCTTATCTCTCGTTCCCGTGTCGATCTCCACGAATCCCAACCTTCCAATCTATCAATTCTTTCTCCAAAAGTCTCCTCCAAATCCCCCAATTTAGTGTAAAATTGAATTAGGATTGAAAACCCTAAAATTAGCTCCCAGAATCGGTTGGAAAATGATGAATTTATTGGATTTTTAAAAAATGGAAGGGTAGCGTTGAGACGCTCTAATATAGTGTCTCGACGCTATAGATGGAACTAAAAAAAACAAAGGTGCGACGTGTTTGACGGACTTGAGGTGGTGATGCAACTTTCGAAGTGTCGAGACGATGAAAACATCGTCTCGATGCTACTTGCACGACATTTTCATTGTAGAGTAGCGCCTAGGCGCTACAAATCGGTGCCTAAGCGCTATAATAAACTTTTTTTTTTAATTTGATCTCTTTTCCTTTTCTTCTTAATTCTTCTTCTCTTTTCTTGATTCCTTCAATTCTTGCCCAAAAAATCTCCCTTTCATTATAAAATCATCATAAACACCATTTTTGCTCCAAATGCTCGATATCTACAAAACAAACAAATATGTATGTGAAAATAACTATTTAAGCAACAAAACTAGCAATAAACAAGGCCTAAAGATGACACATTTTGTGCTATCACTGTTGGGAGTGCGACCAAAGTCCCATATTGATTAGACAATGGGAAGATCATAGGTATACAAGTGAGGGACATTATCTCCATTGGTACGAGGCATTTTGGGTGAAACTAAAAATAAAGCCATGAGGACTTACGCCCAAAGTGGACAATATCATACGAATGTGGAGATATGTCGAGGGTTGTTGTCCCTAATAGTGGTATCAGAGCCATGCTCCTGACTTAGCAATGTGGTAGAATCCTCAAGTGTTGAACAAAGGAGGTGAGCCTTGAAGGCATACTCATGGTGGAGGTCCGTTGGTTGAGCTCTATCGGATTGGCGGTGTGCTCCGGTAAAGGAGTTGACTAAGATAAAAGCTAGACAGATAGATGACTATTTGAGAGGAAGCTCGGATGGTACTTTATTCGAGGGGAGGATTGAAGGAGTGCGACCAAAGTCCTACATTGGTTAGACAATGGGAAGATCATGGGTATATAAGTGAGGGACACTATCTCCATTGGTAAGAAGTCTTTTGAGCGAAACAAAAAACAAAGCCATGAGAACTTATGTCCAAAGTGGACAATATCATACCAATGTGGAGATATGTCGAGGGTTGTTGTCCCTAACAATCACAATGCAGTGAATAAAGTTGGTCAACAACATAAAACACCAACTATTAAGAACTTCAAGGTTGCTAAACAATACTTCGATGCATTCATTGAACTATAAACTATGGCATCACCCTCTATAAATATAACTCCACTAATTTGTATGGATTTTGTGATACATAATAGGGAAGCGGTCCCTTAACGAGAAGAAGCACTACCGTATTTTGCATATTCCTTGAATCCAACTATATCTCATGGTCATCAAAGAAGTAACCAACGATGGCCAAATCAAGTTCAAAAGCATAATACTAAGCCATGACCACTATAACGGTTGAGCTAACGTGGATCATTTTCTTACTACGTGACATTAGAATACGTCTCACTAAAACCCCCCAACTATATTGTGACAACATGAGTGCACTCCACATGTCAATCAATCCAGCTTTTCATGCTTGAATGGAATACTAATTTTTGCGAGAGAAGCACTACAAGAAATTTTACTTTTAGTGACGATTTTTAGCGACGAAGTAAAATTTCGTCACTAAAAAAATGGTTTTTAGCAACGTTATATAAAAACGTTGCTAATAGCCACACCATTTAGAGATTCGTCGAGGAATGTTTCAGTGACGCATTAAGACGTCATTGAAAGTTCTCAAAATTAAATATATATATATATATATATATATATATATATATATATATATATATATATTTAGAATTCAAAGAAACTCTACCCTAAAAATACTCCACTTCCCCCATCACTTTTGAAAATTGTCTCCTAGAACCCCACCCCTTCGCCAACCCTCTTCACTTGTCCACCTTAGGGGTGTTCGTCGATCGGTCGGGGTCAATTTTGGGCAAAAACAGCCCCCAAAACCAACTGGTCGGTTTCCTCTAAGAGGAAACCGACGGTTTCTTCCGCAGGGGCAGAAACCGATCGCCGGTAGGTCGGATCGGTCGGTCGGTTTCGTCGGTTTTTTTTTTTTTTTTGGCTTTTTAAATTTTTTAATTTAATAATCAAGCTACTTTACTAACTAAATTAACTTGGTTTTTTCAACTATTCTTTTTCTTTTATTTTGATGTTTTTGTACATATTTTTATTTTTAATAATCATGACAATATAAATTATTTTCATTGATAATGAATGGTGAATTGTTAATAGCTTGACATGACCTGTAAAATGATTATTCGACCCATCTACTTACCTATAAATTGAATAAATACTAAATATTAAAGATTCAAAATGTTGATTGAAAATCCAAATATGATATACATATTACATAAGTCCAAAAATCCAATCATATGAAATAGCATAAGTTTTCATCAATATTTACTCATTACATAACTTAAGTTCAAACTCCAAACATATTTTACAAAATTAGCATAAGTCTTCATCACAAAAGAGATCATAAGTCATTAAGTCAATTTAATACAACATAAGTTCCATTACAAAATAAAACATAAGTTCAAATTCAAATGACGAAAATCTAAAATCTAATCGCTAGAGGTAGACGCCAAGCTCGAAAAGTCTTCAATGTCTTTTTCTTCTTTCATGATTGCTCTGAATCCTACAAAATTCAATACTTTCATGATTAAATAATACTAGTAAAGCGAAGCAAAAACCTAAAAAGTAGTACAAAACTCATACCTTCTTCAATCGCTGCATCTTCCTCCAACTCTTTGTAAAATTCCAAATCTATCGGGTTAGAATTGAGCCAATTCTGAGTGCATATAAGAGTCTCAACTGTTTTTGGAGCCAATGAAGATCGAGAAGAGTCAACTATACGTCCTCCAGTACTAAAAGCTGACTCAGATGCTACAGTTGATACTGGAATTGCAAAATATCTTTACTTATTGCACTAAGAACCTCAAACCGATGACCATTTTGCTTCCACCAAGCTAGTACGTCAAATGTATGTTCATCTTTCACCTTAACAAGAGTTTCTAGCAGATACACATCAATCTCTGACTCTTTATCAAAAGCAGTAGTCTCAACACTTTCAAATGAACGTGCAAATCCATATTTATCATCCACACCAACACCCATTCTTTGAACTCCATCCATATCCATATTAGTGGCACTACCAATGTCACTACCACTAGAAGAAGAAGATAAACTATATGCGTGGAAGAGACGCCTCAAAATATGCTCTACTTTATCAGTCATTTTTTTAGCCTCAATTGAACCCAACAAGTTGTTGAAACAAAATGACAAAAACTTTAATTTGTACCGTGGATCCAACAGAACAACAACATATAACAATAAATTTGTCTTCTCATTATTTCCCCAATACTTATCAAATTTAGTCTTCATGCTTTTAGCCACATCACAAAGAATTTTATTTCCAGTATCCTCAGAATTCTTTTGTATGCAATTTTGAATTGTGCTAATTTGGTGGAAAACCATATTAGAAGTGGTATACAAAGAGCCCGAAATTTTTAAAGTGACATTATAAAACACTTCCAAGAACCTAAGCAACATCCTAGCATTCTCCCAATCTTCTTTAGTAGGTTGTTCTTCATTTGCATAAGCAGGTTCTTCATCCTCTAATATGTCAAAAGCTTTTTGAAATTTTGTAGCCGCCTTAAGCATAAGATAAGTAGAGTTCCATCTAGTGGCAATATCAAGACACACCGAACTCTTACAAGAAATATTTTGACTTTGAATACACTTCTTAAATTTTTTAGAACGTGCAGGAGAAGATCTCACAAATCTTACAACATTGCGAATCCTACTAATGCACTGATAATGCTCATTAAAAACATCACATACAATAAGATTTAATATGTGGGCACAACATCTAACATGCAAAAATTCACCATCCAACAATAACCCACTATCAAATCTCGTAATAAAAAAAGCGACAGCAGTATCATTCAAACTTGCATTATCAACAGTCAAAGTTGTGACTTTCTCAATACCCTAACTCTTTAAATTCCTTTCAATGGTCTTACCAATGGTTTCTCCTTTATGATTCTCAATGGTAGAAAAACTAAGAATCCTCTTGTGTAATTTCCAATCAGAATCAATGAAATGTGCCGTCAATACCATATAATTTAAGTTTTGTCCAGAAGTCCAACAATCAGCAGTGAGAGAAACTCTATATTGCCTTGTCTTAAACATGTCCCTCAAACGTGTTTTCTCACTAACATATATTTTAAGCACATCCCTAGCCATAGTTATTGAAGATGGAATGAGAAACTTAGGCTCATACAAAGCTATTGATTTGTTGATGAATCTTTTAAAGCCTATACCCTCCACAAACCTAAAAGGCAATTCATCTAAAATAAGCATCTCATCAAGAGCTCTTCGACAACCCGCTAAACTAAATGACTCACAACCAAGTTTTGAATCCTCAACACAAATAGATTCTTTAGGTTTGAAAACTAATTGTTGTTGTCTTGGATCTTTCTTCCTTTGGTAAGGGTATTTTGAAGTGAGCTTGTCGAAGGCTCAATCAAATACAATTTATAATACCGATCTAAAATTAACTACTTGTAGTAATTAATAGTGGACAGGGTCGAACCACAGGGAACTGAATAAATTGGTTTCAATTAATTGGTTTTCTTAATGACACGGACTGACACGAACTGGGGGGGGGGGGGTTAGGCATAAAATAGAGATAGAAGGACTAAACAAAGAGTAGCAAAAATAAAGATCTCACCTTGGGCACCGAATCAGGGGTAAACAGGTAGTTATGCAAATTATCGATCATTGAAACTAACTTAACAGGCAATTTCCTTTGTTTTAAGACCGACTGAACTCCTCGGGACACCGTAGGAGCCTCCCTTAATTAAACCAATTTAAAAACGCTTAATTGGTTCTAATTTAATCAACTAATTTGGCACGACCAATACCAAAAGAATTAATTAAACGCATTACACTCAAGGGATAAGCCGAAACGAGTTAATTAATTAAGATTGGTCGATCTAAATTAACTAAGCCTGCGCTAACAATTCTAAGGCCTACCATGTACTCGTAATTAAGCAATTCTACTTAATTTAACCGACGTGGCTACCGGCCTATTTACTACTCAAATTAAGCTAGAGACCAAGGACCCCTACGAATACATCTAGCATAGCTAAGAAATCTCTAAATTAATTGATTTGTCAGTTCAATCAAAGTAGAAATAACTAGGAATAAGCACAAGAATTTGCAAGCCATAAAACAGTGTTGGAAATTGAAATTAACAACCAAATCTCACAATAAAATGCATAATACCGTATTTACAACCCCAAAACGGCAACAAAAGTCTAGCAATCCATCGAAACGATGTAGCTCGACACCGAGGTTTGATGAAAAACTCCTAATATATCCTAAACTACTGAAAAACAGAGAGGAGAAAGCCTAAATTGGTCTCATGACGGCTGAAAATCGGAGACAAATGACCTAGAGGACGAAAAAATTTATATATAGGAATCGACGGAGCGTCTAGACGCTCCCAGCATCACAGGGGCTCTCCGCAGCGTCGAGGGAGGCTTCAGGGAACTGCCGATAGCGTCTAGACACTCTGGACAGCGTCTAGACGTTACCTAGTGCGCAACACTACTTATTTTTGCTCTAACTTTTCGCTCAGGTGTCCGAATGACCTCCGGTTTGATGCGTTGGAATCGTGATTCAACGTAGAATCTCTCGAAACGTGCCTTATGCTCAAATCCCTACAAAATGATCAATTAATTACATTAAAACCTCCAAACTAACATGATTTAAGTATGAAAATATAGAACTATGTTGGTCCTATCATATTTCTTACAATTTTCTAAATGGTGTTTCAAAGTACCAATACCATTGCGCTTGGAATGACATGCATACTTAACCCCACAATATTTACACTTAGCATACTGATCGTCAGGATCACAATCTTCAATTTTTACAAAATGATCCCAAACTATGGAGGTTTTAGAATTCTTACGCTTTTTGGTTGGACTCGAACAACCAACCTTAGCCTTGCCCTTGCTTTTAGTTTTCTTGACTCCCGTTGTATTCTCAACAACAAGGGAACTATTTGGACTAGTTTCTCTGTACAACAAGAAATTAAATTAAATTAATAAATAATGAGCAATAAACATATTATGATTTGAAGTTTAAACTGAAAAAAACTAAGGTCATATCATACAACTGTAGGATCGGTATGGCAACCCTAGAGGGGGGTGAATAGGGTTTTTCTAAACTTTATAAAACTTTTTCCTAATGTGGGCCCAATTAAACAAATTAACACACTTTTTGCAACAATTAATTTAAACAAGAAATCATGCAAATAAATTCACCTCAAATTAAACAATAAATTTAACATTAACAATTTCAAACACCCTATTTAATTCTAAAAACAAGATTGGTAAAGAATATGTAAAAGTAAAATTATACCAACCAAGATAGACATCCAAGAACACTTAATTTTATGCAATATAATATAATAACAAATTAATTGTAGAAATGAAATAAGATAGGGATAGATAAATTGACACCGTAAATTTATAGTGGTTCGGCACAACCCGGCCTACTCCACTCCCCAAGCTCATCTTGGGTATTTCACTAGAACAATGACTCTTTCCACGGCTTAGAGTCTAACCGTTACAACGTTCCTTTTCCAGGCGCAAGAACAAACCCGATCCTTTCCACGGTTTAGGATCAAACCGTTACAAACTCTCTTTTTCGGGATCAAGAGAAACCCTTACAATGGATTGGAAGATGAAGAACAAGATGAAGAAACTCTCTCAAAGAGTAGATACACAAATCAAAGCTCACAACTATGTAAGAAAAGATTTCTTACAAGTAAAAGCCCTCAAGTGGCTATGAAAATTAAAGAAATTGAAGCTCAAAAATTGCTAAAAAATATTTGAAATGCTCTCCAAGAGAAGTAGTATTTTTCAGAATTTTTTTACATTTTTTTTAAATTTTTTCGAGCCTTAAATAGAGGAGAAGAACCAAAACTAGCCGTTGGGTGCCACGTGGCAGCTTCTGATTGGCTGAAATAAAGTAATTCAAAATTAATAATAAAATAATAAAATAATATTATAATAATAAAATAATATTAAAATATTAAAATATTAAAATAATATTAAAATCAAAATTTGACCGTTGGACCAATTCTTTTTTTTTTTAATTAAATTCTTTTTCTTTTTATTTAAAAACAAAAATTCCACGTGTCGTGTTTCTATTGGTCCACGTGTGCCACGTCATCGTCCACGTCATCCGCCACGTCAACAATTAGGACCATTTTGAAATGTCACGTCATCGTCCACATCGGTGCCACGTCACTGACACGTCATCAATGTTGACCGTTGACCACCCACGTCATCTGCCACGTCATCCATATATGCCACGTGTCATGCCATGTAATATTATTCTTTGATTTTGTTTTGCCCATAACTTCTTCGTTTGAGCTTCGATTCGAATGATTCAAGATGCGTTGGAATCGTTATTCTAAGCTCTTCACAATGGACACTTCAAAACATTAAAATTGTTAATAAACAAAATCATGTTTGTTATCATCAAAACATTAATTAATTAATTAATTAAAATTAATTAATTTGAGATTAAGGGCCAAAAAGCCAACAACAACTCCATTAAAAGAAAGTTATCATTATCTCTTTTCCAATTTTGCACTTGGTTTAAAGGAAAGCATCAAGTTCCACTTTTTCGTTGAAATTCTTCATTTATACAAACTAAGATTATACAACTCCATTAAACTAATCAAACCAACTCAATTGAATGGATTTATTGATTTAAGTGAATTATTTTTTATTTTGTTGTTTTGACATCTTTATACCTTTAATGCTAAAAGCAAACATGTTGCAATTTCAAATTGAAATCCCACTATAAATGCTACTGTTTTGCTTTTGAAAATCACCACAACACAGCCACTACTATCTATGATCTACCTCTACCAAAATGAATAATTTCAAATATCTTTCTCAAAAACCCAATAAAAATATGAAAACACCTTTAATGTTTTGCTTTTAATAATCACCACAACACAACCACTACCATCTACCAAAATGAATAATTTCAAATCTCTCTCTCAAAAACCCAATAAAAATATGAAAACACCATCTACATTTTCTTTCAAAAATCCAACCACTGTTGTTCTTCTCTTTTTCATCACAACCCTTTTCTTTCATTTCAACAAAAATAGTATTGGGTTTTTTAGTGTACAAAAAAATGAAAAATGACAAAAAACTCATAAAGGCAAATACTTATACTTTCATTTCAACCAAAATAGTATTGGGTTCTTGAATTGTTACCCTTCAAAATCAGAGGACTCCATTTCGAGAAAAAAAGGAGGACGTGGCTGAGGCAAAGGTGGGCAGGGGCGATGGGCAGCAGCTGCGGAAAGAGAAAAAGAAGAAGATGCAGTTGCTCGGCGGCTGGAGTCGGAGACTCGAAGAGGACCGACGGGCCAGCGGTTGGAGTTGGAGAAGCTCGGCGGTTGGAGTCGTAGACTCGGAGAGGACTGGCGGGCCGGCAGCTGGAGTTGTTGAAGCTCTGCGGCAGACTGTAGTTGTTGAAACTCTGCTGCAGACTGTAGTTGAAGGAGGAGGAGCTACTGTAGAGTGAGGCTGAGAGTGAGACAGTGAGATGAGATGATTGAAATTGAAGCTTCTGCCCTCTGCCCCTTAAGTCCTTAAATCTAAAGTAAATAAGTGATTTGTCATTTGTGCCCCTGGCCTTAACAGTTGAACATACTGTTTTTTTTTTAAAAAAAAAAACATATATTCGGTCGGTCGGTCGGGTTTTGCGTAACCTTGACCGCCGACCGACCGACCGACCTCATTTTTTAAAATCTAAAAACCGACTCCGACCGAACATATATGAAAACCGACCGACCGACCTCGATTTGGTCGGTTTCGGTCAGTCGGGTCGATTTTCGATCTCTCAGTGAACACCCCTAGTCCACCCCGTCCTCTTTGCCCATCCGTCTGTTTTGAGCCAACAAAAGTAATCATATCTCTCTTCTCTTTTCTCCCTTCTTATTCGTATTATGGTTTTTTTGAAGTATAGATTTAGTTAATGTGTAGAATGGTATCGTTTTGCTTGATTTCTCTTTTTATCGTTGATTACGCTTGTTTTTCCTCCAAAATCAAGAGTCTCTGAATCTTCCATCAAAATTCCAGGTATTTTAGAGTATTTTTTTTTTAAATTTTTTTATATTGATAAGGTTAAAGATAGAATTCAAAGAGACGTTCATGGAGTGTTTGCACAAAGATTGAGAATAGGCAAAGGAATAGGAGTTTTGAGCAAACCAACAATTCATTCCAGTGAAGAATACAGACCAGGCTACTGAGAAAAATATTCATCGCTCCAAATTAGTAGAGACGCATTTCTACTGTAAATTTCTCTCCTACACGCCGCATAGTGCCATAATCCATGTTTTTTTTTTTTTTTTTTTTTTTTTTTTCATACTAGGTCTTTCTTGTTTGCCTTTGGGAGGATCACTTGACTTAAGGTTATGTTTCTCTGTTTCAATGAACGTCTCTTGCCATGACTTTGTATTGCTCGCTTGGATTCATTTTCTTTCTGGTAATTTATTCGAATTCCTTTTGGCGTGGTGTGCCTTACTCTGAAATTGATTGTTTTCTTGTATGTCTTGAGAATTTTGGATCATGGCCGATTCTATTGTGATTGAGGTGTGTGTAAAGTGATTGAATTGAATTGAGATTTTGGTTCTATATTGATTGGTTTTGATTGTTTGTCTCTTGTTTATAAGCTATACTTTTTTTATTATACTTTTTTTAAAAAAATAAAATTAAGTTTAGTTGTTTGTGTTAATTTGATGAGTTTAGTATTATGCTCTTGATAGGAGTTGTTATGTTAGTAAGTTAGTTTTGATAAGTTTAGTTTATTTTTTCCATAAATTTTGATAAATTTAATTGTTTGTATTCATTTGATGAGTCTAGTATTTATGTTCTTAATAATAAGTTTAGTTGTTATGTTCCTAATTTTCGCTAGGTTTACTCTAGTTTAGTTGTTATGTCCATCTCATTAAATGCATTTGTTTAGTTGTTTGTTAAGTAATTTATTAAGGTTGAGATGTAAACTTTTCTGTTTTTCTTTTGAATTTTTTTTAAAACAAAAATTGGTGCAGGATCTTAAGATGGAGTGCAGGCTACTTCACAAGAAGTTAAGATATGTAGTAATCATGGAGATTGTGAAGCACATCTAGGACAAATGAAGTTGGCAAAAGGTTTTTCTGCCAAGGAGCTAGTAAAAGGGCACTTGGTGAGTTCTTTATTTTCCATTGAAATTTAATGTTCTCAATTCAATTTCCCTCTTTGTAAATGTGGCAGGTGGTTAATTTCTATGAAGGTTGGTTTGGTTTGGTTTTGACAAACTATTTCATTCATTTGGTGATACCTTGGTGGCAGGTGAATGTTGTGAAAGAATTAAAGTTTTACGTTGTGTGCACTATTTTAAGCATACATGCTTAAAGAATTAAAGAATTAAAGAATTAAAGTTTTTTATTTTGAAAACTTGAATTAATTTTATAAGTTGTGTGCACTATTTTAAGCATACATGCTTGAAATATATTTTTATAAGTAAACAGAAGGTGGTTAAATCTTATTTCAAACATAAACACCATTTTAAGTAACTTTCTATGTATGTTACCACTCTCATGTTTGTTATAAGTCTCTAGGACATGAATTTTCTACCTGGTACATAAGCTTGGTGCTTTGATATATAATTGCTTTGCTGGTGTAAATTTGGCATTCAATTTTTAGTTTTCATCTCTGAATGATACAGTCTATCACATTAATGCATGGTTGATCTTCACATCTTATTGTGACTGTACTCAGGGAACATTTTGATTGTATTTTGTAAATTCAATCTCTCATTCTTTTTAAAGTTATTATATTTGTAAAGTATGCACATATATTTATTTGGTCCTTTTATTTTTAAAGAGTATCTAAATGATTTAGAACATTAGATTATGGTTGGTGGATTAAATTAATAGTTAATTGGTCACTTCTACTCGTACACATCAATTGCTATTATTGAGTCAATTTGTTGTTATTGAATATTTGCTGCTGGTGTTTGAATTGCAATTGTTGTTTTCATGTGAGGAGTTGCTGCTCTCATAAGTCATCTTGTTTCTTGAATGTCTACCATACAAGTTTTATTTAATAAATTATTTTGTTTGAACAACGATTATGAAACTTACTCTCAAACAATGTATTAAATACAAAATTTCTTCTTGACTGTGAGAATGACATGTTTTTTCTCTCATTAGCTACTAATTTTTGTTTAGAGAATCCAAGTAGAAGAATTAGATTAGACAAAACAACTCAATCTCCCCATCCCCAATCTACTTGTCACATGTTTGTTATTGTTTACTTTTTCTATTTTAGTGAATTTTTCTAGGCCAAAATTGAAAATGGAATCTACCTCTCATCTTTGAAATCTTAGAATCTAATGTTCTAATTTTACTTCCTTGTTTTGGTACAATTTTTTATTGGTGTTAAACTTTCAATCATATCACTGTTGAACAATATGTTATTATTAATTCTCGTAGTTAGTTTTGTTCTTTTCTTTTTTTTTTTTTTTACTTGTAAATGCATCTTTGAATGTGGTAGGACTTTTTTAATTTGTATCTAGCTTTGTTATCTTTTAACCGTTCTTGGATAATATTTTCCTTGTAGATTGGAACATTGAAATATTTTGCAATTTGAAAATGTATTATAGTTCTTTTCCACTTTTTTTTTCTTTGTTTTTTTTTTTTTTGTTTTTTAAGGACTTGTAATCTTATTGTTATACCAAACAAAACTGAACTTTTAGTTTGTTCACTTTGCATGTCTTTCATGTTCAACTATCCTTCCTCAAAAGTCTTTTGATGGAGAATTTGCATTTATATTATCTGCTGTTGAAGCTTCTATTTTATCATGCATTGGCTTGAAACTCAAAGATATATCTAGTCTTGAGATCTCACAATTTCCAACTTTAATAGCAGTAGTATTGCGTTATTGGTCAGTATATTTGATATTGAAAACACGTGCATACATATTTTCACCTTATGAGCTAATTGGTTTTTGTGTTGTGTTTTTACTATTTCAATTGGTAAGTGTGAAATTAGGAAGGTCAAATGTCTTTTCAAAATTCTACAAGTTGATGAAGAAATTCTACCAACATGTCAAGGACTTGCTACGAGTTAACAACAAAATACGAGTTGACTCCTTTCACATCACTGTTGAGATTAAAGACAATGGGAGTTAAAGTGGTTGCAATCATCTCTTCAAAGCTTACAGGTTTGAGCCATTTCTTTGACATACACACATTTTTATTCAACCTGAATGTCATGAATTAACTTGTAGACCTATATTCAAGTGAAAAATTATGTTGAAATAGTTGATCTACTTTTGGACATCATGTAGCTTGACTAAATACCTAACAATCGAAAAAGCTTGATACATTAGACTTTTATTTCAGTAATGGTTGCCAAATGAAACTTATTTCCATTATAATATGTGAGAAATTTAAACAAATACATAAGATTTCTTTTCCATTAACTTTGCTATACACCCCACACTTTATCCAAATCAATAGTTACAAGAATCTAGAGTTTGATTAATTTGTAATTGTTGACCTACCGAAGTTAAAAGTGATCAAAATAGAAGTTCAATCAATGCTTGGTTTATTGCTTGACCTTGGAAATTTGGTACACTACCCTGATTGTGATTAATTAAGTGTTTTGGTGATAGATATGAGTTACGTTATTGTTATGATTCTGAGGTGATTTTGTAACGATCTGAAAACTAGACAACCTAAACGCGGAAGCACGACTTAGTTACCTCGCTCATGCTCAAAATTTCGGCAGCATGACAGCATAATTAGGAGAAAACCAAATTTTACAAGGACATGATAAGAGTAGAAACACCTCTATATCTCAGATAAACCACTCAACATCCAACAAACTACAACAAGATATGCTGAGCTCCAACATTAAACACATGACTCTAAGAACTCTAACAAAAAACAAGATACTAAAGAATATTTAAACTTTACAGACCAATACACTACAACAAAGAACAAAGCTACAAAGCTAAAAGTGAAAAACAAGGAAAGGAGATTTGGTGGAGTCTCCATAGCTTTGCAAGTCATTGCCTTTGTCACCCGTCTCAAGAACGTGCTTTATCTGCAAAACACAAACAAAGTAGCACAAGTGAGTATAAACATACTCAGTAAGTAGTCCACTTAAGGGTTCAAAGCTCAAAATCACAACACAAGGTCTACACTCAACTATCAGTCCCTCACTAGCATGTTTTACGCCCGACATTCTCTACACGGGACAACCTCTTATAGAGGACGTGTTTGGATAAGAGAAATTGCTTCGACTGTACACACTATGCATCTTCACAATTGAAGAACCCTTGATCACGCAGCGACCCCCCACAAGGGAAGCTAACATGCTCTGATACCACAACTCCTACTTAACCTCAACTCACTTTCTGGCTAGCTAAAGCTCGCACATCCTACCCTGAGTCCATCCCTGTATAGCATTGTCTCGAGCACTACCTACGAGTCATGTAACTTAGGTTGACTAAGACAATGAAAGAAAGCAACTCTCACGCTTACACACAATGGGGGAATCACCCCCTAAACTAGCACACAGGCCATAAGGAAACACAATCCTTACGCTCATCACAATGGGGAATCGCTCCTAAGCTAGCACACATGGCAATAAGGGAACGCAACCCTTACGCTTATCACAATAGGGAATTGCCCCTAAGCTAGCACACACAGCAATAAGCGAACGCAACCCTTACCTTGCTCACATCACATCAACCTAAAGTTACAGACTCACCCAAGAAGGACACAAGGTTATGTGGCACTAATCTAACAAGTTTTTTTTTTTTTTTTGCAATGCTTTTGGAACCTCTAGGGTCATCCACCATACCAAAATCATCCATAATGTCCAAATTACAATCACAAACTGGCCCGAAGTTTGCAAGCACATACAATGGGGGAATCGCCCCCTAATTCGCACAAACAAAGAGGGAAAGTAACCCTCAAATCTTTCCATACATTTACAACGCCATACACCTCATATATATATATATATATATATATATATATATATATATATATATATATATATATATATATATAGGCGAGACACAAATCCTAACGGACCAATCCGAAAGGCTACTTACTTTTTAGGCTAGCACCAAGGCAACCCACTTCTCTTTCTTTTAAGAAATTATTAGTAGCATATGACCCAGGCTCACACCTCAACAAACAACCACAATCGCAATTATTGTAACCTTTCGTAATAGACCACAACCACAAATCTCGAGTATGAACTTTTGCCCAGTACCAGCATTCCTAAACAAGAACTTTACATAACCATAACCCATACAGGTGCTAGTGACACATAGCCCTCCATTCCTTTAATCCAGAATTCAGTCCCCTAAACACGCTAGAAATCAGGACAACCAATAATCATCCACTCACAATCAGACCCGTCTAAAACACGTTAAACATGCCCTATTATCAACCCATTATGAACACACGAAAAACAGACGACGACCACTGATCACTGCATGCCCTTACGGTGTTTTAAATCAACCACTTACCCAAACTAACAACTCTGATGCCTTGTAAACAGTCAACTCATCCACATCCCAAGAAAACTAGACCTTAGTCAACCATTCAAGTGTTTCAAACATTCCGAGTAACTCAATAACCCATGCGTAAGAACTTTTAGGGAACTACAATAAGCTCATAAACATTGCAAACCTATCACAATCACTATTTGTAAATCTCGAGCATAAACAAATTCAAGGTTCTACCCACTGATCACAATAACCAACCATTTGTTTGCAAATTTTGAATTCTTAACAACAGTGGTCATTTAGCCCATCACGATAAATCTCAGGATTAATTTAGCCAACCACACCATATGCCGCATACACATTTAACTCGAAACTCAAGCTCCTATTTCAATACTAGCTACATACTAAGACCACTTTTAGCTCAACGACTTCCTCATAGAACCACTAACCAGCACATGCCTCATAACACAAATTCAGGCATGCTTAAACAAATCATCAATTTAAAAAATACATCAAATTCAAATAGGAACTTATAAATCCAAATGATTACTTACACAAATAACTCCAAGATTCAAGGAAGCCCGAACTCGAATGCTTGATCTTGAATCTCCAAATAAATTCCTACACATCATCGTTAAGTTTAAAATACCACAACATCTCCTAAACTCCATGAAAAAAAGTCCTAAAATATGACTAACCAAAACCCAACTCATGCTTAGCCTTAATTGTATTGAAAAATTCGATACCCACATAAAACTTACTTCAAAATAGTGTTCACAGGTGCTGGACAACTTCTTAATTCATCCCAAAATCGTCCAATACGACCTCTAATTGTAGTGGGTGTCCTGTAAATTAATCCGATAGTTTATGGTCACTTTAAACGACCATTTTCCCATAAATCAGTCCATAAAATTTCATAAATTCACCTTAAACAACACCAAAACTTACCCAATCAAAATGATATTGAAAAAAAAATGATCCCACAACTCCTCCTATTGCTGCCTGTACAAAACGCGCGCGAGAGGGAGAGAAAGAGAGGAGCGGTGGCTGGCGGTTGATGACGTGCAGCGAGCAGAGACGTTCCGGCGAGTCTCGCACAAGGGCGAGCGGATCAGCGGTGGACGACGACTGGTTCATGGGCTTTCAGCAGTGATTCGTGGCGGATCAAGTGTTTGAGCTCTAGAGAGGGAAGCTGCGTGGCTGACAGAGCTGGGCAGTGTACTGCACATCAACGAAAATGAGAGATAAAGAGAAAAAATCGGGAGGGAGAGGGAGAGAATCGGGAAGGAGAGGGAGGAGATAAGAGGAAGAATAAGGAGAAGATGAAGAAGATAAGGATGAAGGAATTTCTTTTCTTTTTTTTTTTTTAAACATTTTTGTCCAATTCCACAAATGCCCTCAAGCCAATCTTTTCTTTGCCAAATCGCCCCTTCCTAAACTTCCAAAGTTTTAATTTGACCAGAAAATGAAATACTTATTTGAGAAATATTCCAACTTAATTACAAAATTTCAAAATTTACGCCCCTGAAAAAATCGGGCGTTACAGATTTGATAAAAGATGATTGTTAAATTACACGTACAATTGTTAAACTACACACACATTAATGACACATTAGCTGCATATTTATGGGAGGATATGCCAGTCTCAATCTTTTGAACCATGTGTATATTATTGAAATTAATGTATTTTGGATTTATGTGTATACTATTGAAATCAATGAAATAATGACACACTAGTTGCATACTTATACTTTTATGTTCAATTGCATTTCATTTTATGCACTATATTATAAAAATATTGACTAATGAAAGGCATTGGATTCTCCAATTGATAGGAAAACACACAAAGAAATAAGAAGGAAATGGGAACTCAATGGATCAAGGGAGGGAAACAAGGGAACAAGGGAAATTAGCTTCATTTGCGTGCATTGGGGCCTTAAGCCTTTATAGAGAGAATTGCTTATGAGTTTACATTTGGTATGAGTTTTCTCTAGTCTTTCTTTTTGTTTTCTTTTTTGGGTGTTGAGGTTAAACACTTATCTAGTTATTGTATTGTGTCCAAGGTTAGAAATAATGTTGATATATGAAACTTGTTGGGAAAATTAAAAAATGTCCTTTTGATGTGTTTATTTTTGATCTAATAGGTTTGGATAATCTATATGGGAGATAGAATAGACAGCAAACTCATCAAATTACGATAGAGAATAGAGATTAACATAAGTTTTTTTTTATTACTTGAAAAGGAATATAACCTTAGAATATGCTCAAGATTTTCAATGAAACATATTTGATAAATGCTTCAAGAAAGTCTTTTTTTTTCTTTTTTCTTTAGTGTAGTTTTAGAACAAAACATAAATGAAAACATGTTGGATATTGTTTTTCCTATAAGTCATAGATTACAATACATAATTTATATAAATACTCATTTGGAATGGATTTTTGTTGATTGTCTATTAATGACTAAACCCTTACATTTTCAATTAGAAGTTGCAATAGAATGAACACTTTTATTCATCCTAATTTTGTTTCTTATATGTTGTAGAGTGGAAGGTACAAAAATTTCAACTAGGATTGATCAAGAAAGAGATCTAATTCACATTCACTAAATAATAATTGCTTCTGTAGATTTATTTCATTCTAATTTTATTTTGTCCTTATTTAGATTAGATAATATTCTATTTTTATATCTTTTCGTTTTCTGTATTTTTTTTGTAATATATCTCCTTGTACACTTGAGAATAAAACAAAAGAAATTCCTCTCTCCCAAAACTACATGGTATCAGAGCAACCTTAAAATAAAACCCTAGTCGTCAGAAACCATCTTCACCGGTGATCTCTTCTTCCGGCAACTCATCCTCCCGCAAAATCTTCCTCCGGCGACTAACCTTCTCCATCGGCGAGGCGAGTTCGCGCGCGCGTTATTTTTCAAAGATAGCGTTCGCGTTTCTTTTTTTTTCTTCCACTGTGCGAAATCGTCTGCTCGTCCGTCCATTCGTTCGTTTGTCGGTACTTGTCCATTCATCTGCCACTGCTCGTCCGTTCATCCGCCGTCGTGATCTTCCTCCGTTGTTCGTTCGTTCATCTGCTGCCGGTACTCTGCCATTCGTCTGCTTGTCCGCCGTTGGTCTCTGTGAATCGTGGGAAGAATTTTTTTTTTTTTTGGGTTTCTCCATCAACTTTTCAGCAGTTATAAATGACGAAACACGGATTAGGAAGTGTTAGTCTTGAAAATTCCTCTCAATCTCATGATTCCTCTTCTCAAATTGTGACTAATCATAAACTTCAAGGTCACAATTTTCTTCAATGGAATCATTCAGTTTTCATATATATCTGTGGCCGAGGCAAAGATGGTCATCTAACCGGCGAAACTCCTGCACCAAAGGTTGAAGACCCGAAATTTCGATCATGGAAAATTGATGACCACTTAGTCATGTCTTGGCTACTAAACTCTATGACTCTGGAGGTTGGAGAGAACTTTCTATTGTTCAAAACAACAAAAGAGATTTGGGATGCTGCTCGTGAAACCTACTCTAGCTCTGAGAACTCATTTGCTCTATTAGCTATTGAAACTTGGTTGTATGATTTACGTCAAGGAGAACTTAATGTCACTCAGTATTACAATCTTCTTGTTCGCAATTGGCAACATTTGGATATGTACGAAACGTACGAATGGAAGTGTGGAGAAGACATGGCTCTTTACAAGAAGATAATTGAAAAAAAGAGGATACTGAGGTTCCTTTTAGGGCTTAATGAGGAGCTAGACGACGTAAGGGGAAGAATAATGGGAGCAAAACATCTACCTTCTCTTAGAGAAGCCTTTGCTGAAGTGCGACGTGAGGAGAGTAGAAAACACCTAACGATGCCCGAGACTGGGTCATTTGTTGGATCAGAGGTTTCAGCCATGTTGACACACAATTCATCTCAAGATAACAAATCCAAGAAAGGCAATCGTCCTTGGTGTGATCATTGTAAGCAAGTGGGACATGTACGAGAAACTTGCTGGAAAATTCATGGCAAACCAGCAGACTGGAAACCTACAAAGAAAGTACCTGCAGAAACCCATGCTCATGTTGTTACTTCTCCTTCTCCGCATCCAACAACCTCTGCTATTTTTTCAAAGGAACAATTGGAAGTGTTACAAGAAATGATTGGTCATCTCTCATTCTCGGCATCTACACCATCAGCTTTAGTCGAGAAACCTTCTAGTAATCTTGCTTATCAAGGTACTGGTTTTTCTTGTCTTTCTATGCAGCATAGCAAGCACAAACCTTGGATCGTGGACTCTGAAGCATCGAATCACATGACTGGCGACATTACCTTATTCCACCAGTTCAAATCCCAACCCAGGTATTCGTCAGTTCAAATAGCTGATGGATCTCTCTCTGAAGTTACAGGAACTGGGTCAATAAAATTGACAAATGATCTTATTCTCTCTAATGTGCTTTATGTTCCTAAATTGAACTTCAATTTGATTTCAGTTAGCAAACTCACTGGTGACTCGAACTGCATCTCTAATTTTTACTCAAACTTGTGTGAATTTCAGGAGGTGGATTCGGGGAAGGTGATTGGCAGTGCTAAGCAACATGGCGGCCTCTATCTTTTTCAAGAAAAGTGGCCTTCAAGTTCGGTCGTCAGTCCTAGTCCTAGGTCCTGTTTCAAGTCTATTAGTTTTGTTTCCAAGTTCGAGTCCTTATCAAGTGAAAATCAAGTTATGTTATGGCATTTCTGCTTTGGTCATCCAAATTTCATGTACCTCGAAAATTTATTTCCTCATTTATTTATCAATAAAAGACCGAACTTTTTTCAGTGTGAAACTTGTCAATTCTCAAAACACACAAGAAATGTTTATCCTAGTGTGCCTTATAAATCTTCAAAACCATTTTCCCTTATCCACAGTGATATTTGGGGGCCTTCTAGAGTGAGAAATATATCAGGAGCACGATGGTTCCTCACTGTTATTGATGACCATACCAGAATGACTTGGACTTTTCTAATGAAGGACAAATCTGAAACATCGAATCTTTTCCGTTCTTTCCATGCTATGATTTCTACTCAATTTGGAAGTAAAATTCAAGTTCTCAGAACGGACAATGCTCGAGACTATTTTAATTCGACTCTTGGTTCATATCTCTTATCTCAAGGTATTGTTCACACTAGTTCATGTGTGGACACTCCTCAACAAAATGGAATTGCTGAACGAAAAAATAGACATCTTCTTGAGGTAGCTCGATCTCTTATGTTTGCTACTAATGTTCCAAAACATTTTTGGGGGGATGCTATTCTTACTGCCACCTTTCTTATTAACCGACTGCCTAGTCGTGTTCTCACTTTTAAATCCCCTCAAGATGTTCTCCTCCAAATTTACCCCCAATTCCAAAACCTTTCTTCAAATTTGCCTCTTTGGGTGTTTGGTTGTTCTTCCTTTGTCCATAACCATTCTCCTCACAAGTCTAAACTTGATCCAAAATCTATCAAGTGCATTTTTCTAGGATATGCATCCCACAACAAGGGGTACAGATGCTATTCACCAATCACTAGAAAAATGTACACATCCATGGATGTTACTTTATTTGAAAATCACCATTTCTTTGCCAACTCTCAAATTCAGGGGGAGAATATGAGGGAATTTGAGCCATTGGATGTTGAGTCTTTTTCAGTCATTCCTACTATTCCCATAATTGAACCACCTGTTTCTGAGTCTAGTATACCTGAAGCCCCTACCATAAATGAGCCAATTGTTTCTGAGTCTAGTATTCTTGAAGCCTCACAAATTCATATGCCTATTGTTTATACAAGAAGAAAAGAGGTTGTCGTGCACAACCAAGAATGTCAACCACCTGAACCGGATCCATCATCGTTGAATTCCACTGATGAGAATATCACCTTTATTGCACCGGTAATCGATGATATGACCTTACCAATTGCTCAGAGAAAAGGTGTTAGGAGTTGCACTAGCCATCCCATTGAGAAATATGTTGCATATGGCAAATTGCTCCCTTCTTATAAAGCATTTGTGACTCAGTTGGACAGTATTCACATTCCACAGACCATTCATGATGCACTCAAAGATCCTAAATGGAAAAAGGCAGTGGATGAAGAAATCAGAGCTCTTGAAAGTAATGGAACATGGACTCTTACAAGGCTTCCTCATGGAAAGAATCCAGTTGATTGCAAATGGATTTTTACTGTTAAATATTGATCTGATGGCAGTGTGGAACGATTTAAAGCAATAATTGTTGCGAAGGGTTTCACTCAATCATACGGGATAGATTACCAAGAAACTTTTGCCCCTGTTGCAAAATTGAATAATGTGCATTTTCTGTTGTCTCTAGTTGTTAACCAGGATTGGCCTATTCACCAACTTGATGTCAAGAATGCATTCTTGAATGGTGATCTCGAAGAAGAAGTTTATATGCAAATTCCCCCTAGAATGGAAGACAACTCCAATAGCAACTTGGTGTGTAAGTTAAGAAAATCTTTGTATGGTTTAAAACAATCTCCACGTGCATGGCTTGACAGATTCACTAAAACTCTGATTCACAATGGCTATTATCAATGTCAAGCTGATCATACCTTGTTCGTGAAATCCTTAAATAACAAAATTGCAATTTTGATTGTATACGTAGATGACATCATCATTACAGGGAATGATCTAGAAGAAATTCTCAACCTTAAAAGGATGCTTGCAACTGAGTTTGAAATCAAAGATCTGAGAAACTTGAGATATTTTCTAGGCATGGAAGTGGCACGATCAAATGATGGTATTGTAATTTCTCAGAGAAAATATATCCTAGACTTATTAAAGGAGACAGGAAATCTTGGGTGTAGACCTGCAGAAACACCCATGGATCCAAGTCTTGTTCTACAGCAAAGTGAAGATGTTATTCTAGTTGACAAAGGTATGTATCAAAGACTTGTGGGAAAGTTAATTTACCTGTCACATACAAGACTAGACATTGCATACTCTATTAGCATTGTTAGCCAATATATGAACAATCCAGATGAACGTCATCTTAAAGCTGTGAATAGGATTTTGAGATACTTGAAAGGCACTCCAGGTCATGGACTATTATTCAAAATGTCTTCAAATAGATTGATAGAACTCTACACTGATGCTAGTTGGGCTGGAGAGTTAACTGACCAGAAATCTACGACTGGTTATTGCTCCTATGTTTGGGGTAATTTGGTAACTTGGAGAAGTAAGAAACAAGCCGTTGTAGCAAGAAGCAGTGCAGAAGCTGAATACAGAGTTCTTGCTTTGGGAATCTGTAAAGGAATATGGATTCAGAAACTCTTGACAAAGCTGAAGGTTGGCACTCAGAACTCGATCAAAATGTTTTGTGATAGTCAATCATCCATCAGCATTGCAAAGAATCCCGTTCATCATGACAGAACAAAGCACATAAAGATAGATCGACATTTCATATTTGAGAAGGTCAACAACAACATAGTGGAATTGAACTATGTTCCATCTCGTCGTCAAGTTGCTGACATACTCACTAAAGCATTACCAAGGACAAGCTTTGAAGAATTCAACTCCAAGCTTGGCTTGTATACCATATACAATCCAGCTTGAGGGGGAGTGTAGATTTATTTCATTTTAATTTTATTTTGTCCTTATTTAGATTAGATAATATTCTATTTTTATATCTTTTCCTTTTCTATATTTTTTTTGTAATATATCTGATAGGACCAACATAGTTCTATATTTTCATACTTAAATCATGTTAGTTTGGAGGTTTTAATGTAATTAATTGATCATTTTGTAGGGATTTGAGCATAAGGCATGTTCCGAGAGATTCTACGTTGAATCACGATTCCAACGCACCAAACCGGAGATCATTCGGACACCTGAGCGAAAAATTAGAGCAAAAATAAGCAGTTTTCTCTATTGCTTGAAAAGCAGGAGCAAATGCGTCATGCCTCCAATCTTGGAAGAGTGCCTTGGCAGCACGACACGAGCCACGATCTTCACGGTCCTGAGTGGGATCGATCATATGGATGCCAGGAGGAGCAGCAGAACCCAAGCCCCGAATCTTTAGTTTCAGGTATGTCTTTAGAGGATTTAATTAATCAAATTGCTATTAACAATCTCCAAATTCAGCAGAACAATCTCCAATTTCGAGAGGAGATGACTAGGATATTGGGTGACTCTGTCATTCAGCTAGTTGATTCAGTGGAGAGCATTCAAGAGCAACTGCCTATCTGAGAATTTGATTTGGTTGGCTTAGAGCTCAATGGTAAAGTTTGCTTGCCATATGAAGAACATGTTTGTGAGGCTGAGGAGATCGAGCTTCAATGTGAGGAAGTCCAAGTGATAGAGTTGGAGGCCGAAAGGCCTGCGTCTGTTCTGTACCTTGATTCCCCCTTCTTTTGTGTATGCTCCTCTAGTTCTCATGAGTCAGAGTCAGTTTCTTTTTATTTTTCTTGTTTTTCTTTTTCAGAGTCGAAAAATCCTAAAAAGACCTGCATTTCTGGAGCCCATCAAATATTAAAGAGCTTGCTTAGTGTAGCGGGCTTTGTAGATTTGAGGAAGAAAGGGCCGAATAAATGGGAGAATTTTTATATACCTTGACACGTGCTACACGGCAAGTCGAGCAATCGACTATAAAAATTTGCGCTTCCTGGAGGTAGCCAGGCTTGAAAATTTAGTTGCTTTCCTTTATTGCTTTCTGTTTTTATTTTTCCTATCTTAGTTTGTTTTCCTTTGTTTTGTAGGTAACAAATTGACCTTTGAGCAAAAGAATTATCATTCTTAGAGGTTTTCGCCGCAACCACCACCCACCTACGTGCTGAGTTTTCATGGGAGGTTTTCTGTTCCCCTTTCTTTTTGTCCTTTCATTTTCACTGATTTTTGTACATTGAGGACAATGTAGAATTTAGGTTGGGGGTGGAGGTTATTATTGTGCTTTGATGATGTGTTTAGCATGATTGGTTGAGTCTTTGAGCAACTGAGCTCAGACCTATTTTTAGGATTGATAGTTGCGCTTATAAGTTGTCCTTGAGCACCTGATCTCGGACGGTTGATCAATTATGTTAAACATGATTCTTGTGTGAATTTTTTTTAAAAAAAATTTGTATGAATTATGAGCTTGAATGCTTGATGATGTGTTTGCTTGTTGCTTGATGAGGACAATTGATGACATGCATGGTATGTTGCTGTAATTGCATTAGTTGAAGTATATGAATGCTATCCTGCTTTGAGTCTTTTTGTGCCTAACTCTCAAAATTTTCTAGTCTTTTCTGCACGATCTGAACACGTTAGCCTTTCCTTTAGTAGTCTTGAAAGCTTAGGGTGGGATTATAGAGCTTGTATGTCTGTTGTCACCCCGATAGGTATAGGGTTAGTTGTTGAGTGGAAAGATTGATAGCTTGTAATGCGTTGCTTAGGAGAAGTAAAAATGTGATTGGCCTAGAAAACGAAAAAAAAAAGAAAGAAGAAAGAAAGTGTGCTTGAAAAGAAGATCATTCTTGAAAAAAAAAGAAAGAAAAAGAAGAAAATAAAATAAGCTTGTAATGAGTTTAGTGAATCAAGTGGTAAAAAGAGCTACCACTGTTGTGATCAGTTAGGCCATCCATTGAGCGAGTGCTCTGGATACGGGTCCCTGCGACAGGTGTGTGAAAGCTAGTGCCCTTTGGTTTTTAAAGTGATACAAGTTTATCCTGCGGGTTTGAGTTCAGGCACCTAGTAACCTATTACTTGTTTAATGGTTTGGAAGCTTGGTAGCTAGTCCTAGTGCCAGTGTATGGGGAAGATGGATTGAGAGCCTTATAGACCTTCTCCGGGCCTGCAGAGACTACTTTACGAGGCCACACACACATGTGGGAAAGAATAGAAAGAATTTTTAAAAGTGTCTCAAAGCATGGATAGTGTATGTCTGCTTTTCTTTTGTAGTTATTGCAATATTCCTAAGTATTGAAATTATAGTCTCGTGCATGTAATCATTCATTCATATTTTTATTATTTTTGTTTGGGTCTTGCTCGAGGACTAGCAAGATTTAGGTTTGGGGTTATTTGATAGGACCAACATAGTTCTATATTTTCATACTTAAATCATGTTAGTTTGGAGGTTTTAATGTAATTAATTGATCATTTTGTAGGGATTTGAGCATAAGGCATGTTCCGAGAGATTCTACGTTGAATCACGATTCCAACGCATCAAACCGGAGGTCATTCGGACACCTGAGTGAAAAGTTAGAGCAAAAATAAGCAGTGCTGCTCGCTGGGTAGCGTCTAGACGCTATCGGCAATTCTCTGAAGCCTCCCTCGACGTTGCGGAGAGCCCCTGTGACGCTGGGAGCGTCTAGACGCTGTCCATAGCGTCTAGACGCTCCGTCGATTCCTATATATAGATTTTTTCCGTCCTCTAGGTCATTTGTCTCCGATTTTCAGCCTTCATGAGACCAATTTAGGCTTTCTCCTCTCTGTTTTTTAGTAGTTTAGGATAGATTAGGAGTTTTTCATCAAACATCGGTGCGGGCTACATCGTTTCGATGGATTGCTAGACTTTTGTCGCCGTTTTGGGGTTGTAAATACGGTATTATGCATTTTATTGATAGATTTGGTTGTTAATTTCAATTTCCAACACTATTTTATGGCTTGCAAATTCTTGTGCTTTTTCCTAGTTATTTCTACTTTGATTGAACTGACAAATCAATTAATTTGGAGATTTCTTAGCTATGCTAGATGTATTCGCAGGGGTCCTTGGTCTCTAGCTTAATTTGAGTAGTAAATAGGCCGGTAGCCACGTCGGTTAAATTAAGTAGAATTGCTTAATTACAAGTACATGGTAGGCCTTAGAATTGTTAGCGCGAGCTTAGTTAATTTAGATCGACCAGTCTTAATTAATTAACTCGTTTCGGCTTATCCCTTGAGTGTAATGCATTTAATTAATTCTTTTGGTATTGGTCGTGCCAAATTAGTTGATTAAATTAGAACCAATTAAGCGTTTGTAAATTGGTTTAATTAAGGGAGGCTCCTACGGTGTCCCGAGGAGTTCAGTCAGTCTTAAAACATAGGAAATTGTCTGTTAGGTTAGTTTCAATGATCGATAATTTGCATAACTACCTGTTTACCCTTGATTCGGTGCCCAAGGTGAGATCTTTATTTTTGCTACTCTTTGTTTAGTCCTTCTGTCTCTATTTTATGCCTAACTCCCCCCCAGTTCGTGTCAGTCCGTGTCATTAAGAAAACCAATTAATTGAAACCAATTTATTCGGTTCCCTGTGGTTCGACCCGGTCCACTATTAATTACTACAAGTAGTTAATTTTAGATCGGTATTATAAATTGTATTTGATTGAGCCCTCGACAAGCTCGCTTCAATATCTCCTTGTACACTTGAGAATAAAACAGAAGAAATTCCTCTCTCCCAAAACTACAGTTTCTATATGTTTTTATTACAGAGGTTTGTACATTTTTATACAAAACAGAAGGAAAAGAGCATGGGCTAGTGAGTGACAAGGTTAGTTGTTCGACGGTTGAAATCCTTAATTGATGTGCTGAAGTGGAGTTTTCCTCTCAGACAAGTAAATAAATTTGAATACTCCTTGTATGAGTCTAACCTCATCGTCTGCTGAGAAAGTCTAGAATATGGAATATTCTGCGTATCAATCAACATGTTTCCAAAATGACTGAATCAAATATTTTCCAATTTTATTGCATCGTATGTTGGTTGAGAGGAATTTGTGGCTGAGAATAATTTTCCTTGTGTAACTACTGATCTAGAGGATTTGCGTTGATTTATTGCTGATCTAGAATTGTTGTAGGTACATTATTGATTTGTTGTTGAACTGAAATTGCTAGTTTGTAATTGAATGGTGCCAGCTGATTTGAGTTATTAGCAAGCTCTTCTTGCGTTCTATCAAAAAGTTTATTTTTTATTTCGAGAACTTGAATTAATTTTATAAGTTGTGTACATTATTTTAAGCATACATGCAGTGATGTCTCCTATACATGGTTTAACTCCAATGTTCCAATTTTAATGTACCCAGAAATATAATGGTCAAGATAATGACAATACTTTAATGTAAGTTATTATTGATAGTTTCAACTTTCTACTTTTTGTTGCTAGATTTACCTATCAAGTTCTTATGAAGTTTAATTTAGCCAAAGCGACAAACAAACTTCATGCTAAATCTACCTTATCGACCTTTTCATTTATGTTCTTGTGTGCAGATGTCAGGTGATTTGATTTGAAGTACATGTACAATTGTTATGATTTTGAGGTGATGTGATTATTATTTAGCTAATTCTTGACCTTCTTGTGTGACCCTAACCCATAACTTTTTATTAAAAACACATTGTACAAAGCTTAACAACAATGAGAAACAAATTATTCATGGGATTTTTGGATAGTAAATTTACTTTAGACTTTATTTGCCATTTTTGTGCAAACATATATTTGATTAATTAGTTTGAGGTGAATTTGATGGTAAATTTATGTTCCTTTTGCAGCAGTCAAGGATAAAAGACTAGTCATATAGAGAGTTGGATGTGGAGACTAAGTATGTAACCTAAAGAAACTAGAGAGGTTTTTTTTCCCTGTTAATTATAATGCAATTTGAAGACAATGGTTTATCCCACAGAAAAAAATAGTGGTTATTTATGTCTATGAAGTGTTGTAGTGATAAGAATCACATTAATGTGTCCAAACTCTTCAACAATTAATGTTCATTATTTTCTATACAGATTTAATTGTCTAAATTCCAAGTTTTCAATTTTGCTATGTATGTAATTAAATTAGTACAAAAGTTAAAGTGATTTTAACAATCTTATTTAATATGGTTTAATAGCTATTAATGTTATTTGATATGGTTTGATAGCTATTTAACCATCTTAAATTGTTACATACTACTTGAAAATGGTACAAATGTAAATAAAAAAATAAAATATTAAAAAAAATGATATTAAAATTCACCTACTATCCATTACATCAACTACTACAATGAGACTAAAATAGTTACTATAAAAAATGCTATTAAAGATCAATCATAGCGTTTTTGCTAATGCTATGAAAAGTTTTCATAACATTAAAATTATGCAATCGAAAATAAACTTTGTATAGCGTTTTTTATAGCGTTGAAAACATGCTATAAACAGTCAGAGACTTTCAATAACATCGGCTACGACAACGTGTCTAAAAATGTTATAATATGTCTTTCATAGCGTTTCTTCACTGTTATAAAAAACGCTATGCTTTCATATCATAGTATTTTTGCTAACGCTATAGAAAATTTCCATAGCATTAAGATTACATAATCGAAAATAGACTTTTTATAGCTTTTGTTATAGCGTTGAAAAACCGCTATGAAAAGTTAGAGACTTTCAATAACATCGGCTATGACAGCATTTCGAAAAACGTTATCGAAAACTTACGATAGCATTTTTTAAATGCTATCGTATGTGATATTTGTTGTAGCATGTATGTGTTAATTTGATGAGTTTTGTTGTTTATGTTCTTTAAGTATATGTTATTCATACTTCAAATCTTAATTCTCTTGCTTGCATTATTTTATTTCTTTTTATGTTTTAGATCAGTTCCATGTATCAATGGCTTCAAGTACAAATTGCACTATGTTTGATCAACTTCAAAGAGTTTTTTATTTTTATTTTTTTGCAATTGACAATATTGTACTTGACAAACACCATAATGTTATGCAAATTATGTGTGACCATGTTATACTTATTTTGTGAGACTTTTGGATCTTGATAACTGTTATTATTTATCTATGATTACAACCCATGAATTTATTCTTAATATGCAAATTAGAGGTGAATTTGGGCAATTTTTAATTGAAATTAAGTGCTAAACATATTCTTTAAAGAAGCAAAAATAGAATGTAAAAGATAACATGAAGATTTATAGTGATTCGGTCAATTTGACCTACTCCACTTGCAGAGGATCTTATTGGCCTTTGCTAGGCAATTTTATTAGAGAATCAAATTAGAAATATACAAGATTTTGAAACAAGAATCTAGACCTAAAAAGATTTATCCAAGAAAGCAACAAATTAGAGAGAAAAATACAAAGGGAATAAAGCAAGAGCAATGCAACCTTTGTTGTCTCAAAGATTTGCATCCAAGAAGGGGAAATCAATTTAACGTAACCTAATCAATTTCAATTCCTCTCTTTCTTGGATTTGAGACCCACAACCAAGACCTGAACGATTGCTGCAACTCCTCGCGAACGGTTGCACGTTGGACAACACATCGACTTCATGGACGGCGTTTCAAGGGCTTGTGATCGGCGATAAGGAAGCAACACCCTCACATCTGCGCTTCTCCCTCTCGTTCGACGTGATCCTCGTGTAAAGAAGAAGAAGCCCCAATCGAAAAAGACCCCAATCGAAAAAGAAGACCCAATCGATTTCCTCTTTTTCCTCTCTCTCTTCAAAGTGACCTAATGGCTCTTTCCCCTTTTCTCTCTCTTTTGCTTTCTCACAAGGAAAAAAACCCTAATCTCTTTAATGAATGTATGATGCCTCTATGATATATCTCCTTTTTCATGCTCAAACATCATCTATATATATAGATAAAATGGGCTACACGAGAAAGATGATGGATAAATAGCCTTATCATATCAAGACTTATAATATCAAGAAATGGTTAAACAAAAAAATTGAGCTCCTCCATTTTGGGCCTAAGGATGACTTGAGTCAATTTTGGGAACAAGTTTAATTGGCCCAACTTATTTAATTTAGCTTTATCTATTTTTAATTAAGTCCAAATTAAATTTAATTAAATAATAATTATTGCTAAATTAAATCTATGATAAATTTAAAACCAAATTTATAATAATAACTTTAGACATTTGAAGAATATATATTGTTGTTGCCAAATTTTGGACAGGAGAAATATCACCTGACCTCCACGTGACAACGACGGTGAATTTGTATTATTGGGGAAAGAACGCGGCCTGCAAGACAAGAAAAACTTGGACACCGGTGTGGTGTAGGCCACACAGGCTCCGATGCTTAAGTCAGAGAGAGTTTGAGAGAATTTGAGAGTTGTAGGAGAGTGTTGTAAGCTGGAATGAACTTACCTTGCTCTCCCCCTGGGGGAGAGCTTAAATAGCTTCCTTCCTAGGGCTTTTCGTGGGTTTCCGTCTTCGAATGGGGAAAAGAAAGACCGAATTGGGCTGGACCGAGGGCACAAGTGTCACACCCCTTCCCAGCTTACTTGCCTAACCTAGGAAGAGATGTAAAGACAGAGACAATCAACCCTCTTACTAGCTCTCCCTGACCATCCCAACATATACCTGAAAATGAAGGCAACCCAACACGTTTGAATAAGTAAGTTTGAAACGCTCAAATACACATATGAGCAAGACACATTCACTTTCAGTACTATGTTCTTTAACAAGTCATAACATTTTATAGTTATTACAACCCCGCTAAAATACTTTTACTACAAACTATATACATAAGAAAGTGTATATACAAGGAGCTAAAACGGCGTGGTGGCAAACAGGTCTTGTCAAGGCTAAGCACCGGGAACTCGTCTGCTACCTGGAAAGAGAAAACATAATGAAAACATGAGCTGGGAAGCCCAGTGAGTGTCTATCTTAAAAACATTATAAGCTCAAAGGTGAAGCATAATGATGGACAAGCTACAAGTTAGAGATAACTTATCACTTATTTGTAAACATAATCAAACCATGCTACCCATTTACAGGTTTAAGTCACCACATTATGTATAGCATAGAAACTCATAATGTAGTACCATACTGAAGAATAGACATTTCAAAAGCGTAGAAGCTCATAACAATAAAACTCATAACATGATACCACTTTCGAACCTTAGTTGTGGTAGAGTCATCTCTATACCAACAACGTTCATACCTCTCTCACGTGCACGTGGAATGCCATTGAACACACTGGTCTTCCCTAATACCTTCTCTATGTCCTTCAGTATTGGGGTTAGACCAGTTACTACCCGAATACCTTCTCTTTGTCCTTCAGTATCGGAAATCATGATTCCTCCCTCCCAAGTACCTTCTCAATGTCCTTCAGTACTGGGGGTTAACAACATACCGGGGCATACTTTGATTACCTTGGAAATCATGTTTTGATAACACAAACAACAAATTCTCAACATTTGCACTTTTCCTTTCTAAACATGTTTCCAAGTGGATTTACACAAGGCATTTTCTAAAGGAAGTCATACTTCTATAATTTAGTTTCCATGCTTGAATGTGTAGTTACAAACTAATTCAAATCATGCTTAAGTTTCATCAATGACATTCTATTAAAAGCTCCATGAAAAATATACAAAAGTAAGTCAAGCATGTCTCAATGATCAACATTTATGCTTTTGAAGAAAAACAAAGGTCAAGCATAGTTCTAAAATAGAATCACTCACAATCACCAAAAGGGTTCCAAGGATTATAAGCTATTCCTATCTCCGTTTGCCCTGAAAAAGAAATTAATAACATTAATTTCTTTCCTTATACACCTTAAAAACATATCTAATTCAGTCCCATAACTCAATTCATAATAACCATACGCACTTGGGTGTAAGGTATATAGAAATGGAAGCACATCTCCTTCAATCTCTTGCTAGCAGTTTTTTTTTTCTTGCACCTAAAATTCCAGGTTCAACTTTCAGCTTGGGTTCCTCAAAATTTAGCAAAACAACTACCTAATATTTTTTGATAAACCTCAGGTACAACATCTTAACTTACTTACCTCAAAGTTTCAGCTTCTAATTCCTCCTCAAGAGCTCAAAAGAAACTGATTTCTTCACACTGTTCTGCTACCCGAGAACTGTGAACACCTCTCGGTTTTCTGCAATTTTCACCTCCTTCCTCTTCGTATTTTCAAAACAGCCGCCCACTGTCCTATTCTACACTCAATTTATGAGATTTTGACTCAAAAATCATCGAATTTGGTGCAGTAAATTAAGAGATATGGCTCAAAAGAAACTGATTTCTTCACACTGTTCTGCTACCCAAGAACTGTGAACACCTCTCGGTTTTCTGAAATTTTCACCTCCTTCCTCTTTCTATTTTCAAAACAACCACCCACTGTCGTATTCTACACTCAATTTATGAGATTTTGACTTAAAAATCATCGAATTTGGTGCAGTAAATTAAGAGATATGGCTGTTTGAAGTTGATCCTCTTCCAAAAGCTTCCAGCTGGACAACACCTACTTGCCAAAGACAAATCCGTGGCTCCACAAATTTTTGTCAGCTCCTACTTCCTCATTTACATCTTAATCCCCTTTTTTAAAACACCAAAATAAGCCAATAAATTCACCTAACACATTTAGCCAACTTTACTTAAGTTTGTGAGAAATAAGGACTTTCATTCAATACATAATGCACCTAAAATTTACCCAACTTGTTAATGACCTTAACTTACTTCAATTCAACTCTTAATATGCTTATTCAATGGCTTACATATCTCCTTATGAAGCTTTATACACATTATAGTTCACAATCCAAAAGATTCCCAAATCCCATCACGACATCTTTTAGTGCAACCTATATCAATTTGCATATGTCAAAACATCATATATGAGCACAATATGATCAAAAAAGAGTTTAGGGCTTACAACAAGTGGCATGAGGGATCGAGGCAAGGCCCAAAATTGGGCCTTGCCAAACTGGTCGGCCTCGGCCTAGGCCGAGGCCGACCATGGGCTTGGGTTGAGCCCAAGCCCTGGCTTCATCCCACCGATGCTTATACCACGGCAAGGCCCAGGATGGGGCCTTGCCATGTGGTCGGCCTCGGCCGAGGCCGAGGCCGACCACGGGCTTGGGCTTCGGCCCAAGCCCGTTTCTTCGTCACTTCTCGTCCTAGGCTGGTCTCCTGTCGGTTTCGGTCCATTTTGACTTCGTATGGGGCTTCTTTCCTTGTTTGACCCTTCACTACATCCCTTCAGCTAGCCCATTCTTGTTGGTCCAATTTCACCCATAACATATATTTTAGACTTGTTCATGATACTGCTCTGAAGATGTGTACTCGTACATCTTTATTAATTTTATAGTAATTAAGTCTTATAAGATTGGACTTGTGTTTTCTTTAAAAAAAATAATTAATAAGTTTTGGCAACATTTTGTATAATATCGAGAAATATTAGCAACCGGTGGAAATATAATAGATGCCAAAAAGACGTTTAAAAAAGATCAAATCTACAGCTTTTTAAATGTCGCAAAGTATTACATACCTGTCATAAGCCATTATTTAGTGACGAAATACACGTTCCTAAAAACAGGCTTCAGCGTCATTTGTTAACGTATCGTTGAATGATAAAGTTTTTACGCATGTGATTTCGTCACAGCACAAACCTCAAGGTGTCACTAAAACTTTTAGTGACGTTTTTGCTTTCTACAACGTTTTTTGTGTGTCGCTGAAAGTGAATTTTCTTGTAGAAAGAGGTAGCCCTTAGACATTTGTTACCCAATTTGTTCCATCACATCAACAACTAATGTATATTAGATTACATGGAATTCCATTTTTAAACCAATTGGTAATGAGAGGAATAGTCCATGTATCTTATAAATTGTGAGGTCTCTCTACATTTTTGCCCTCTTAAGATGGTGCCTCAGTTCACCATTCTTGGGTTGGATCTCAATTTTTGGACTGAATACCCGTTTGGACTTTATGGGCTCTGATACCATATTAAATTACATGAAATTTCATCTTACAATCAATTGTGAGATCTCTCTACATTTTTTCAATGTGGGATCCTCAACAATGGATATATTTACTAAAGCTACCTTCAAAGATCAAAAAAGCAAACTTGGCATCCGCTCTACGTACCGCTACCACAAATTTGAAAAACAATAAACAATTAATTCATTCACAAACAATTCAGCCCGAACATAAGCCCATTTCCTCCAATCGGACAACAACCCAAGAAGGGAAGGAGACATGTTTTTTGTCTCAATTGGATCATGCTGTGATTACTTGGTTTTAATTATCATTTTAATCTCTTTCTTTTACCATTGCTTACATATATGGAAAGATCCCTGGGACTTTCCTTTTCTCTATTATTTTTCTTTTTTTATTTGGTCTTTGCATCCTTCCATGTAGGTTTAAAACTGGTGGTGATTTAGCCTTGTATCTTCATCTTTAAACAATACAATCACCCTTGAGAAATGATTATTCTCACAATTTTGAATTCGATCTTGCACTCTGATTTTTAGTTAGATCGTTTTATAGTTCAACTGGTTAAGGCTTTATATCCTCAATCAAAAGGTTAAAGGCTCGAATCCTCACTCCTAAGATGTTATCCCTTATATGCTATATCGCGATCTCCTCATTTTCAAATATAATTTAAAATTAAAATATCCCAAGTCAGTTTCAAAAATATTCTCTCTCATTTTCTATTAAAAGACTTGTCGCATTCTCTCAGCACTTCTCTTAAACCTTCCAATCAAAGAGAAAAAGCTTATATTTCAATCAACATGAGCACGAGTGGGATCTGTGTGTAACTGCGATTTCAAACACACAAATTTCTGAGACTCAAATGAACAAAACGACACAAACCCATCTCAACTTTTTGCATGGAAAACCACAGACTAGTTTCAAGTATAAACAACCTTCTCTACTCACTTTCTCAAAAAAAAAAAAAAAGAAAGGGAAAACAAATCAAAGCTTCTCTCCTAGTTTTTCATAATTGCAAAGTCTAAATTATTGCATTATAAGACAAATGGAAGGAATCTACTTTAATCACTCTTTCATTCAACCCCTATTTTTTTTTTCCTTTTCTTCTCTTATTCAACTTGAGATCAAAAGAGAGCATACATAGAACTGTGGGGTTTTTTTTTTTTTCTTTTTTTTTTTTGAGGTCTAACGTTAATCATGTCTTTTCTTGGTATTTTAAATCACAAAGTCTTTGTCTTCTTGTAAAATCTTGTCTTTCTCCAAAACTGGCTATTTGCATGAAGCACAAGTAGCCATTACTGAGGCTGTGGTGCAGAGCAAAATGGTTGTTTCTTTGTAAGAATGGTGAGATCATCTTTTCATAACGCTTATAAGAGTCATTTATGGTTGGTCGTTGGATAAACATTACACAAACTCTCATTCATTTTGATTTTTTTTTTATATTATTCCCTTTAAATTTTGATTCCATCGCACATTGGTTTGTAGAGGGCGAGATTTCAGAGGGTGAATAGAATTTGAACGTCTGGCCTTTTGGTCTAGAGTGTTTGCTTTAATCAGTTGAGCTATGCTCAGGCTGGCTCCTTGGTGAGGTTCAATGAGACGGAAGATTTGAATATCTAAGGCACCGTTTGATAAATGATAACCATTTTGAAATTGTGCTTATTTTTTCATCATTTCTCTACAATGAGTTTCATCTATCTTAAGATAACATTTGAATTCTTAGTCAAATTCTAAAAACAAAAACAAGTTCTTGAAAACTACTTTTTTAATTTTCAAAACTTAGCTTGATTTTTTTTTAAAAATATAGGTAAAAAGTAGATAACAAAACAAACAAACTCATAAGTGGAAGTAGCATTTATATGTTTAATTTTGAAAAATCAAAAATAAAAAACCAAATGATTATCAAATGGAGCCTAAGTTTTAAAACATAGGAATATATAATAAGTTAGTCAAATATTGAAAGTTTTCATGGTACCTTTTATTTTCATAGAATATGCATGTGTGTTTTCTTTTGTTAGTACGTTTTTTCTTCTTTGTTTGTTTATTATTTTTTTCAGAGGGGAAGATTAAAATGTGTTTGATACCCATATTTAGTTTCTTGATTTCTCTATTAATTATTTATCAATAATGAAAGTATATATGTTTGATGACATTGTGAAAAAAATTTAGAAATAAGAAACAAGAGATCAAAATCTTTTATTTCCCAAATTTAGTTTACTCATAATTATGGAAACGTTTTTAGAAAATAGGAAACGAGAAACAATAAAGGTTACTAAACACACCTCTTTTCGAAAAAAATGGAACGTAAGAAATAGAAAATATAAAAATTACCATAAAGTTCTTAAATTAACCTTTCAAGTTAACTATTGTAACACATGCACTTTTATCAAAAGATCTTATGACGTAACAACCTAGTTAGTTATTTAATGACGTAAAATAAGTGTAATAAAGGGGTTATTTAACACATAAGAAGTTCGTGTGTTTTTATCTATGTGCTACATGGACTAAAGTTTTTTTATTGCTAATTATCTGATTATCACAAGGATTTGATAACTTAGAAAAATTTTACAAAAAAATATAATTAATTAAAAGGAAGAAAGTGGTCAAAATGGTATTTTTAAGTTACTCTACACACTACTATATACTTGAAAGTTTAAGTTATTAGATTGGTAACTTTAATGTTTTTTTAATTTATTCATTAAATTTGAGTTTAAGATACTCCTTTGTTTAGTACCTATTTTCCCATAAAAATTTGCATAGTATAAGAATTTGTTAATTTTTTTTTATTTTTAACTAGAACAATACAATAGTAAATGTGTATTAATCCTAAAAAGGGCAAAGATGAAATAGTTTAGTCATTTTAATTAGAAAATGTATTTTCCCTTAGATATGTTGCTTAAATTGAATAAAATGACATGAAATTGAATGGTTTTATATAGTGAAAGATATATACCTTTAGATTAACCATTTGGGAACCTCTTAAAGCTTTGGTAATTTGCATTCAATGTCATTTTTTTACTCTAGATTTTGCCACAATGTATTACTTTTTTAAAGGGTACAAATTAGGGGTTTTTACAACTTTCACTCTCTCTTTCTTTTCTCTCTCTTTCTCTCTCTCTTTTTCTTTGTCTCCTTGCTTGTGCTCTGATCTATTTAACTTGTGCAGAAACTGAAAACATAGTAATTCCCCAAACATTGTAGTTTTTTGAAAAAGCTCTGATCTCTAGAAGACCATGGACTGTCAGCAACTTGAATCCTCCAACATTATTGTACCTCCTCCAGTCAGCATTCATGTTATGGTTGTTGATGATGATGCTACTTCTCTTGCTGTTGTTTCAAACTTGCTCAAGACTTTGAATTATGAAGGTACCTTGGTGTGAAACAAATTAAAACTAGGTTTAATTCTCTTCTTGTCTTGTGTTTTGTGTTTTTGTTTTTGTTTTGTCTTTGCCATGTTTTTGGTGGGAAGGAAAAAAGTTTTCTTACAAAGAAAAGGAAATTAAAGAACCAAAGGGACAACCAAATGGAAGGAGGGGGAGAGGATCTGGGTTTAATTCTCTTTGTTTAATGGCTTTTCTTCAAAATAAACCAAAAATCTTGGGTTGATACCTTAATTTCAAACATTAAATTTTTTCGTTAAGTTCGTACAACCATTAAAACGATATATTTTTGTCAATGTCTATAAGCAATATATTTTGCCCTTTTTCGATACATATCGCATAAACACGTGTATGGGTGTATCGTTTTAGCGAGATTATATGACAAGTATTGTTTTTTTTAGACAAGCTAAAAATTAAATTTCTCATTTTAGACATGAAATTATTAATACTTTGATTGCATGAAATCTAACTGTTGGATCTCATGTGATAGACACTATATAAATGTTCCTTTTATGGGTAATTTGAAGTCATTCAAAATGTTTTTTCCCCAAATCTTTTCAGCATATATACAATTTGATTGTGGAGCATAATTATGCTCAAGATTGATTATGAAGCATAATTTATCAAACCCTAACTAGAAAATCACTTTAACTAGCGAAAAAATAACTTTATATTTATGGTTTAAAAAAAATTGATTATAAAATTGGCTTTCAAAAATATATATACATTTTTTTTCAAACAAATTCTTAGTGTTATTGTAGAGATGACCAAATAATGACAACTTAAAGTGATGATGAAGATGAAGATTGTTTTATATTACATATGGAATGGTTTTCTCATTGCAGGCTACCATGTATGTAATATTCCTTTTTCTTTTCTTTTCTTTTCTTTTTTTTGGGATAATTAGCATTCCTTTTGCATTTCTGTTCTTTTTTGTTTCTCACAATTTTTATTGAAGTGGTGTATGAAAATTTAAACTCTAAATAGAAATTTTAAATCAACTAAAAACTGTGTCTCATCATCAATGGATTTCTATGAAGTTTTAGCAAGCATTTAACCAAGTTAACTTTTCTCTTTGAAATAACCCCACAACATATTTATTATTATATGATATTTATGGGTGTTTAGTTTTGTTATATAGAAAAATTTCTGATATAACATATCCCATTCCATTTTGATAGTTATTTATAAATTATTTTTCACACACATCAAATCTTATTTTGTCTTTTTTCCTTTGAGTTAATCTTTGTATGAAACATCTTTGGTTTAACTTGCAGCTTTGAGTTAATCAATGATATTTTGATTATAGAGTTATTTAGTTCTAATAACTCTTCATTTTCCAAATTTCAGTTGCTTCATTTAACGACCCGATTCGTGCTTTGTACACTCTTCGGGCGGGAAAACATTCTTTTGATCTCATTATGACAGCTCTCTATATGTCAAAGATGGATGGTTTTGAGCTAACAAGGAGAGTCAATGATGAATTCAAGCTCCCTGTGATAAGTGAGACATTTTGAGTTCTTTTGAGAATATTTCCTCACATCCACAACATCTTTGTTCAAATCATTTGGCTATATAGTTATATGATACATACTTGTTTACTCGATTTTTCAATTGATTCTTTTAATGATCCTTCTTATATCAATTTTGAAAGCAGTGATTTCTACTGATGATCGAGAAAGCGTCATGTTTAGGGCTATACAAGAAGGGGTTGTATTGTACTTATTGAAACCCTTCTCTCCAAACGACCTAAAAAACATTTGGCAATTTGTCATAACCACCAAATCAAGAAGTATACCAAACTCTGACTTGTTTATCGAAGAGACTAGAAGCCAAGGAGTCGAATTTCAAACGATCGAAGCATACTCGATCTCGTCTTCAAATGAAGTAACGCCAGAAAGAAAGAAGAAGAAGGATTCAAAAGGGAAAGGGGGGAATCAAGAGAAAGCAAATGATGAAAAGGAATTGACCCCTACCAAAAAGAAGGAAAAAGTGGTTTGGACAGATTTCCTTCAATATAGATTCCTTCATGCTGTTCATTACATTGGTTTGGACAGTAAGAACCTCATCAATATACTTAAGATTATTTGTTTCTCTTTAAGGTTTATTAATCTCTCTCTCTTTTTTTTAATAATAATTTATGTGATTTTCTTGTGATATATGGGCAGGAGCTGTTCCAAAGAAAATCCTTGAAGTCATGAATGTGCCTGGTTTGACAAGGGAAAATGTTGCTAGCCATTTGCAGGTTCTCTTTTGATTATACATATCATCCTAATTTCATAATGTTAATTTATTTTATCAATTTGATTTGCTTTTCTTTAATTACATTCATGGCTTTTTTTTTTATCTTTATCAGTTAAGCCGTCACAAATAGCCCTGATAAAATAAATTATATATATATATATATTCGAGATAAAAATTCAAATAAAATGATATGGTAAAATCATCCATCATGCATGTCTTAAATAGATGATGTTTGATATGTTAAGATTCCTCGAAAATGCATGGAGGGAAATCTGTTTTCTTCCTAATAAGTCAAGTGTTTGAAATGAAATGTTTGCAAATATGGGAAATTCATAAAAGCTAATCCCTTAATTTGGGAAGAAAAATCTCAAAGTCAACTAAAGAGAGATTCTGAATTTAATTGAGCTTCTTAAATCATCCCATCTTAAAGTTCTATTAACTTCTTCTCTCAGAACACAAATTTTCAAATTATTATTCAGATTTTAGCTGTGTGTTAATTGTTTTTTTGATGCAGAAATATAGAATTTTCCTTAGAAAAGTTGCAGAGCGATGCATGATTTCATCCGACAAGACAACTGAAGAAATCATATGGTCGAAATTCCTCTCCCGACATGCCTCACTTGTGTTAGAAAAAATCCAACAAAAAAGAGCCTTCCATCTCAATTCTTCTCAAAACCCTAATAACCCTCCTTTTTCCAGCCATCAAAGTTCAAACCCTAGCAATGGCGACCGCCGACGGTTCACACACGGACAGTTGAGTTTCGCGAAGAATCTGCCGCCCAATGGTCTAGGACACACGGCGAGCTTCGTGAACGGCGGCGTCGGTCCATTGCCAATGAACCAAAACAACAATGCTCAAGTTTTCAACTGTTCTGGAACCCAGTTCCAGAATTTGGCTCTCTTTGAAGATTCTTATCTGGGTTCAAGCTTCTCCAGCAATTACTACGCCGGGTTCTCGGTCGGCGTCGGTGTCGGTGGGGAGATTTCGGCAGCTCAGAAGGGTGTTTCAAATGGATTTGATGGAAAATATGTAGGTTTTGATGCAATGGGGGTGGGGAATATTCAAAGAGATGAGTTTGGTCAATATGGTGTTGGATTTGGAGGGGATAATAACAGTTACAATTGGGGATTAATGTGTAATAATGGTGTCAACTTTGGTGGAGATTCTCAGAGCACAGTGAGGCATTCAAGTCATGATCTTAATAATAAGGTATGTAAGAAATCAAACGTTCCTCTTTAGCTATTCTATTTTATGTTAATTTCTTTTGGTTTTGTGGGGTTTTGTTTTATTTTTTATTTTTAGTATATGAGGTGGTTTTAGGGAAAGGGGACAAAAAAAATCTAAAAAAGAGTTGGTTTCATGATGTGTTTTCAAAATTAAGGTAAATGGAGTCTTGCAAAAATTGATTTTGGGTGAATTGTTTTTTTAGAAAGATGATTTCAACCAAAGGGACTATTTTGATAAGATATGTTTTATCATCTATTAAGTAAAAATATTTAGCCAACCTGAGTATAGTTAACTAGTTAAAACATATATCATCGACCAAGAGGCCATAAATTTGAATATCCCGCACTCCAATTATATTGTTGAACTCGATCAAAAAAAATTCTAAATTTTTATATGTACGTTTTAAAGGATGCTATTTTAGAAAGTACATTAAAAATAATCAAAACTTTGTGTATCGTCTTTGTCAAATTCGAGCATAACTTAGAATTAGAAATGTATTACCATTTTAAAAGGTTGATAGTTTAATCTCTACTCCTATAATAAATTGATCATTGAAAAAAATGTAAGTTGAAAAAATTGTCAGGTTTTTTTTTTTTTTTTTTTTGAGGAATTGTTTGAGGTTTTTGTTATTTTGTCTTCAAACTATAAATTTAACAATAAAAAAATGGTCCTAAAACAAGCTTATTCTAGTGGTTCTTTTATATATATGTATGTATTTATGATGAAACCAAGTTTTTAGTAATTATTAATCCTTACTTTCCAATAAACGTCCTTCCCTTTAAATGGTTTTTTGAAAAATAAATCTCTATTCGACTTAAAAGATTTTATTGTTTTTATTTTTATTTTTTAAAGTTCACCAACGTAGGAGTGTAGAAAGAAATTCAAATAAATGAGCTTAACACAAATGTATAATGCCTAATTAGTCAAGCTATGCAAGACTAATGTAAATATAACGCTGGAATATATTTCTCAAACAATATTTTCATTGCCAAGTCAGAAATTTACTATCTTTATCTCATTTTTCATGCATCTTAACATTAAATTCATATTGAAGAAAATTAAGTGACAAAATAATATATAGCATCGTTTGGCACACATGAAGATATTTCTATTAGTCTAAAAGAGAGAGTCCTAGTAGATGGGTTTTATTTTATTTATTAAAGCCTTTAAATTGTGAGTTAAGATTAAGTTTTGGCCTCTATATATGTTCCTTTGTTGATCTATTCATAAAATAAAAATATATGAAATACATAATTGGTTTGTCAATAATTTTCATTTGTAAAATCAGGATGGTGTCCAAGAAGATTCTGGTTTTTTTGCTTCTTTGTACACTTTGGAGAGCTTTGTTGATAATTCAACCCCTAATCAAGTAAGTAATGAAATGTCCCCAACTTTATTGCCTATACTTTATAATATATGAAAATAATTGTTGCCAAAATTCGGCCAGGAGAATTCACCTGACCTTCACGTGGCAACGCTAGTGAATTTATTTGAAGGGAGAAGTACGTGGCCTACAAGATAAGAAATATCTAAACACCGATGTGGTGCTAGCCATGCAGGCTTCGATGCTTAAGTTAGCTAGGAGAATTTGAGTAAAGATTCTTAGAATAAGATTGGACTAACCTTCTTCATGATGAAGAAGAGGATTCTTAGAATAAGATTGGACTGACCTTCTTCATGATGAAGAAGTGTATTTATAGGGCCTTTCTAGGCATAATTATGAATCTCTGGCGAATTAGGAATAGGAAAAGGCTTAAAACAAGTTGGATCAGGACCTGGCTCAAGGGAGAATTAATGGGGTCGGCCATGGAGGTCGCCCTTGGCCTAGGCCGAGGTTGACTATGAAATTTGTGCCCCGATGTTTTTTCTTGATCTGTCTCATCTCATGTTGAATTCTTCTTTGCATGTTTGCCCTTCCACTTCCTTTAAATTTCCAATTTGTCCTTATGGTTGAATTTTACCTATAACATTAGCCCCCACTCCGTAATTAGAGTTCATGGTTTAGCTTTTCAGTTATAGGCTAATTGCATAGAGCCTAATTTGCAAGTATAGATTTTGTGTCTGAATTTGTCTTTAGAATTAATGTCTGTGCTTGGTTTTATGTAACCAAATTCTTCTCATTTGTTATTTTCAAAAACCCATCGCAAGACTTATCTTGGATTTTTAGGCTGCTCAGATCAACTAACCACTTCCCTTTTGGGGACCCAATCAATCTTCTGGTCTTGCATCCTCCACACCTAAGCAAAGTTTTGCATTCATCACACTTTGCTCAGCTTTATGAAGCCTGCTTTGTCGTGCTCAATAGGGACCCATCGTAAGATTTTCATCAGATTTTTGGGTAGCCAAGATCAGTCAACCAAACCTTTTTGTGGTTCAATCAACCTTTCGAGTCACTTCTTCCACACCTAAGTGCTTTAGAGTTTTGCGTATTTCGTACTTTGTTTGCGCGACATAATTTTCCATATCTGTAGTAGGCTTCAGATTTCGACTTTCATCTACCATACCTGAATTAAGACTCATATTTTTTGCTCCCATTCTGATGATCGATCTTGTGGCTCTCCATTTCTTCTTTCTGGTAAACTTTGGTCAGGAAAAAGATTGAATTAGGCTGAACCAATGATACTAAGGATCAGAGGTGTGCATTACACACGCCTCTTAAGCAACGTTGGGCTCCTCGGCCTTGGCCTAGGCGGAGGTCGAGGATTGGGTTGGGCCATTTTGCCCCAACCTCCTCTTTTATGTGGTATAGTTTACACTTCAATTAATTCTTGGTTCATTCTTCTATTGTCTGATCGATCCAAAATTATCCAATATGGTATGACTTTGGATTTTCTCAAGTTCAAAGGCTCCAAGGTGAGCCTTAGATCATCGGTAGGATAGCTCGTCCAATCTCGTGGGGATGACTTTTTGTAGCTTCTTGCTTTTCGAAAGCAATCTTTTGCAAATTGTAGCTTTATTTCAGGTAGACACGATGAGAGAAAAAGAAACTATGAGTAGGGCTTGAAATTTGGAGAAAACAAAATGGTTGGGTCCGGTTGGCCTCGACTGGTTGGGTCTGGTCGACCTCGGCTGGCTAGATCTTAATCATCTTCTACTCTGTAAGGTTTTCTCTTGCATTTTTGTTTCTTTCTCCTCTATATTGTAAGACTTTTTACTAATGAATGCAAGATTCATATTTGGATTTTCACTTATTTTCATTGTCTTACTTTTATGAACTTTTGTCGAAAAAGAAATCTCTAATAAGTAAAATCAATGTCTTACAACATAGAATTTTAACTAAGAAGAAGCCTGTGTCCATTTGCCAAAAACTAAAAAATTTGTAGGAACTTACTTGAGGATAGTTGACCTCAGCCTATGATGTGGTCGACCTCAACCTCTTTTTCACTTTTTTGACTTCTAGATTGTTTTAATGATCTTGAGTATATCCTTTAAGTTTGAATTTCTTTTCCTTTTTAACTTGGTATGTGTCTGTATGGAAATCCTCTTATAGTTTTCCATTTCTTTCTTTGGTTTTGGATTGTGAAGTAAAACGAGTTCAACATGGATGCCCCAGACGGGGGGCATGCTAGACGCATGCAGCCTCTTTTGATGATGGAATATGGCCTTGGCCTCGGCCTCATGCTGAGGCTGAGGTGAGGAATTGAGGCCGCTCAATTCCTTTCTTCGTTTTTGACCTTTTGCGGTCCTTTGTTACTTCTATGCCCAAACTCTTTCTTTATTTCTCATGTTGAGGCTGAGGTGAGGAATTGAGCCTAAGGGAGGGTTGGCCTTAGCCTCCTCTGCATTTTTTTTGATTTTTGGGTTATTTTTTTACATCAGGTACTTTTTTGTTTAATAGGAAAACATATCACCTAAGTCACTTTTTTGTCTTTTGTTTAATATGGAGGCATATATTCTAAGTAGCTTATTTGCCTTTTGTTTAATAGGGAGGCATATCCTCTAAGTTGCCCTTACTCAAGAAGGATTTTTTCTTGTAGGAATTTTTTTTCTTGAGTACTTAAATAGTTTTCAAAACATAACTTACATTGACAAAATGAGTAATAGCATTTGAGACTATTCTCAAACAAGAAAATAAATTCTATCCTACTTTTTTGTTCATCAATTGGGATCTAACATACTCAATAATCATAAGTTAAGCAAAAATAAAAACTAAACTAACTTTTTGTAAAGAGAATTTAGGGTCGGCCTCGGCTTTCCATGGAGTCGCCCTTGGCCTTTATAGGGTAGGCCTCGGCCTCATATCAGCGTCTTTAGTAATGTATTTCTTTAGAAATCCATTGCGAATTAAGGCTTCAATGTCATCTTTCAACTAAAAGTAGTCTCGAGTCATATGTCCATGATCTTCATGATAGATGCAATATTTTTGTCTATCTCTCTTATTTGATCCTGTTATCATCTTTTCGAGCATCTTTAATAAGTTTAAGTGGTGTATTTTCATTAGAATTTATTCAAGGGGAACTAATGTTGGAGTGTACCTCTCAAACCTTTTGGAATAGTGGCCAAGGTGAAGTGGCTTCTGGTAGTTCATTTTCTGTCTTTTATCCTCTTGATGTAATATCTCACTTGGTCTTTTTCTGTCATTTAATTGATCTAATCTTCTTTCAAGCTCATCAGTTTTGTTCTTCGTTCGAAGCAATTATTCTACACCCACGTACTTTTGAGTTCGAGTGACAAGCTCTACATACGATGTGGGTTTTCTCTTTTCTAAAGACTGTATGGGTTTTCGATCTCTAAGTTCATTAACTATGGTCATCAACGCAGCTCCATCAGTGCAATCCTCAACACGTAAAGCTTCACTATTGAACTGAGGAATATACTCTTGTAGGGTTTCTTTGGATCCTTGTTTGATGGAAAGCAAATGAGTTACTAGCTTACACTGGTCTCTTCCTCCCAGGAATCTTGTTACTAAAGCTTGAACCAATTCTTTGAAGGAATCTTATATGGATCTTCTTTTTATTGTGTGGAACCATTTTCTTGCTTGTCCCACTAGAGCGAATGAGAAGGCTTTGCATCTGATTGCATGTTGTACTCCATGAAGTTCCATCCATGATCTGTACATGTCCAAATACTCTACACTTTTTCCATCATAGGGTTTGATCCTTGGAACTTTGAATTTAGGAGGTAGTTTCACACTCATGATTTCATCAGTAAAAGTTGGATCTACTTGTTCTATCAAAGCATCAATATCAAACCTTACAATTTTTACCTTGTACGTGCATATATCCTTGGATATGGTCTAGCTCGCTTTGAATTTTTAGTAATTCTGCCCTCTATAGTACACTGTTTCCTTTAGCTTTGCCCTCGAATTTCACCTTGGCCTCGACTTTAGCCCCAAAACTTCTCTCATCCTCGGCCACAGTCAACCTTTAATGTCACTTCTTCCATTCAATTATGCTTCTCAGATCTACCGGTTCAATGCATGGGAGAGTACTTGCCTCAACCTCAACTAAGACTCTCTGTTGATTCTTCTCCTCAATTACGCTTCTTAAATCAGTCCCTTCATTGCATTGATCCAAGGCTAGGGTTTTACCCTTGCCTCGACCTCGGCCTCGATTTTGCCCCCTTTACCTTGGCTCTATAATGTCCTATGTATGATGGATTCCATTGCGTTTGTTCAGTTAACTATGCTTCCTTGTGGGTCGTACTCCCGTGTAACTTGAACGAACTAATCGACCTCGGCCTTTGTATGAGGCCGAGTAGGTGTGACTTCTCGCGCTCATTGTAGGTGACGATTTTGATCTGAATCATCTCCATTTTTTGTCACCCATGTTTCTACTCATCTTCTTTGGAGGATCAAACTCAAGACCTAAGATCTTTTAAGCAAGTGTAGTCTTCCCCTACAGACGATGCCAACTGTTGTTGCCAAAATCCAGCAAAGAGAATTCACCCGACCTTCATGTAGTAACGACAGTGAATTTGTTTGAAGAGAGAAGCACATGGCTTGCAAGACAAGAAAGATCTAAACACCAGTGTGGTGTTAGCCACACATGCTCCGATGCTTAAGTTAGCTAAGAGAAATTGAGTAAGGATTCTTGGAATAAGATTGGACTTACCTTTTTCATGATGAAGAGGTGTATTTATAGGATCTTTCTAGGGCATAATTACGAATCTCTGAATTAGGAAGAGAAAAAAGCTGAAAGCAGCCTGGATCGGGACCCGACTCGAAAAATAATACCCCATTTATGGGGTCAGCCATGGAGGTCAGCCTTGACCTAGGCTAAGGACGACCAAGAAATTTGTGCCTCGAGGGTCTGTTTTGATTTGTCTCATCCCATGTTGAGTTCTTTTTTTGCATATTTGCCATTCCACTTCCTTTATATTTCCAATTTGTCTTTATGGTCGAATTTTACCTATAACAATAATATTTAATAAAAAGGAAGTAGAGGCAGCACAAATTTGATTCAGACTCTTAAATATTTCTTTTTCATTAAAAATATATAGCTAAATTTATGTTTTTAGTCATATTGATATTTGAGTTTTTATTTTTCAATTTAGTCCATATCCATATATATTGTTTAAAAGGGTTCAATTAAACTTCTTATATATTAAAATTTTTAATTTTTGTTTCTCACCATTGATGAATGTTAAAAGTGGTTGATGATATACTTGATATAAATTTAGAGGAGAAAAAAAAATTATTTAAGAGAAGAAAATTAGAAATTCTACACATTAGAGATTTAGAGGTGGTATTAGAAAATTCTCTTTAAAATAATTTCAAGAAAATAAAAAATAATAATTATATAGGTTTCCATTTTAATAATGTTAATTAGTAACAAAGAAGTTGACAACCAAAAATTCATTTCACACTAAAAGGAAAATAAAATATTGAATTTATTTGCATACAAGCCAAATTGTAGTGATGTATGAGTAATCTTCTCGCAAATCTAGATTATTCAAACTTCAAGTCAACAAATTCCCAAATTTTCATAGATTAACTCCATTTTTTCATTTTTTATTCTAGAGTAAAAGTACTTCAAAAAAAAAAAAAAAAATCTTAATTCTAGGTTCAAATTTTTATTTTATCTTTATCATGAAATTGTGTGTGTGTGTATTTTTTTAAAAATAGTTTACTAATATCTAAAAACTTGCAGATTAGAAAACCAAGACATCAACTTGTTAATTATATATTAATTTTCATTTAACATTTAATCAAAATTTTGAAAAGCATTATACTAACTTTAAGATTCATTATTTGCAGCAACAAGGCAGTGTGGGTTTCATGAAAGACCAAAGCCACCATCTCCACAACATGTACACTGCAGATGAAGAAAGTCCAACAACTGATCCTTTCTCCATTGATGATCAGGCAAGATTCTTATTTTGCCCTAATTTAAAAATAGATTTCTTTTGGTTAAATCACAAGTTTAGTTTTTAAATTTTCAACTTTGTGTCTATTTTAGTCTCTCATAGGTCCTTAGACCTTTAATTTTGTATCCAAGTCCTGAACATAGGTCTTTAAGCTTTCAATTTTGTGTCCAATAGGTCATCGAATTTTCAATTTTGTGTCTAATAGATACTTGACCCTATTCAATATTTTTTAAAATTCACAGACCTACTAGCCACAAAATTGAAAGTGTAGGGTCCCATTAGACACAACATTCAGTTTTATATCTAATAGAACAATGAATTTTTAAAATTTTCAAATATGTCAATGATCTATTAGATACAAAATTGAAAGTTTGAGACCTATTAGATACAAAATTAAAAATTCAAAGACCTATTAGGTACCTTGTAAAATTTAGGGACCAAATAGACATAAATTTGAAAGTTCTAAAGTTGTAATTTAACATTTTCTTTTACATGACTTTTTGTTGTTTAGCATAGTAATGATATATGTATTTTTTAATTGCAAGTCATTTTTGTCAGATAAAATTAAGCTACTTTGGTTAGACTATATGGGCGGGTATAGATATTCAATTTTTATCAACTATACTGAAACTTTCAAAGTCTTGTTCAAATCCTGAAATTTTGTGGATCTTCACATGATATAAATATATAATAATTTGGGTATCCATTTCAATTGCATATCTTAGTTTTTGATTACGTAGATATATCAATTTTATTAATTTACATAGGTATTTTCAACTCAATAAGTAACATGTATTTTTTTGACATAATATCATCATTATTTTGTCAATAAAGTAAAAGATTAGGAAAAAAAAAAGATGAATATCATCCAAACATTAGTGAGTAAATTATATACTTAAATCTTTAATTATTTTGTATTAAAGTGGAGGTGTGTTTTAATATATAATGGCAGGTTTTGGATGAATTCTTGGCATCGTTGCTTAGAAATGATAACTCTGCAGAAGGGTAACATTGGTGGATCTAAATCCTTCATAAAAAATAAAAGGATAAATTGTACTTGTGGACCTTTTTTTTTTTTTTTTTTTTTAAATGTTAAAGACTTGTATTTTAATTGGATAAAATGGTTCGAGTTGGTTAATTTTCCTAAAGTATATGTCTGTTTGCATCTCTACTAGAAAGAACTACTATTAGACTCGATGATTGTTCTAGTGATCAGTTGTTTGAATATTTAATTTAGATATTCAAATACGAAAGATGAGAAGATTATATTGGTATCTACAAAACACTACAAAAAAAAAAAAAAAAAAAAGTTGGCCTATTTCGACCATTTTTATCGAAGGTTATAAAAGACCTTTGAAAAATACATACATTTATTGAAGGTATTTAAAAAAACCTTTTAAAAATATCTATTTTTTATTGATAAAAACTTTTGAAAAAGATATTATATTTATCAAAGGACATTGAAAACGTTTGAAAATTATATTATCTTTTATCGAAGGTATTTAAAAACCTTTAAAAAAATATCTATTTTTTTTGTTGAAAGTTCTTAGAACCCTTTGAAAAAGATATTATATTTATCAAAGAACATTAAGAACTTTAGAAAATTATATTACCCTTTATCGAAAGTATTTAGAAAAAACCTTTGAAAATATCTATTTTTTACTAAAGGTCCTTAAAAACCTTTGAAAATTATACTATTATGTATCAAAGGTATTTAAAAAACCTTTAAAAAATATTAATTTTCGAAGGTTAACAAACCTTTGAAAATGTTTTTTCGATGGGATCTATTTCGACACTTTTCAAAGATTGAATTAACCTTTGAAAAAAGATTTATCAAAAGTCTATTAAGTACTTTTTCAAAGGTTGTGACCTTCAAAAATAATCAACTTCTTGTAGTGAAAGAACTTCTATTAGATATCGATCCATAAACCACTTTTTAATTTGATTATTGATGAACGATTAAAGCAATAATGTTCATAATTGAGGAGTGATTTTGGATTTCTTCATGGAAACGTATATGACCATCAAGACCAAGACACTTCTTCCATTCATGATATACGCATCTGCATATATAGGGGAAAATAAGAGCACAAACAAATGCTTGATTACAACCATGTTTTCTTTTTTGAATGGTGTGATAAAGGTTTCTTTTTTTCTTCTTTTTCTTTCTTTTTAAAAGAAAAAAAACTATGATTAACTGTTTTTATAGTTGGGTGGGGCAATTTATTTATTTATTTATTATTATTATTTTTGTAGGCGTTGCCTTTGTGTTGGTTGTGTGATGACATTGTTGAGCCTTTATTTTGGTTTTGGATGTTGGGCATTTCATTGCCAAATTTGGGGCTTTTATTATTATTATTATTGTTTTATTTCTTTAATTAAGCATTTTGTTTTCTCTAGATTTGAATATAGCTGGAGTTTTAGTATTTATTACTTGGTTTTTTAGATAATTTTATGACTTAGTGAGTACTAATTCCTTCCTTTTAAGTTTATGGTTCAAAACGAAATTAAAATTGTAAAGTTTAAATTCAATTCATTCAACGCAAAGCTAAATTCTCGATAGACAGAATAATAATAATAATAATAATAATAATAATAATAATTGTTGTTGCCTAATTTTAGATAGGAGAACGCACCTGACCTCCACGTGACAACAACAATGAATTTGCTCGAGGGAGGAAAAAATGTAGCCTATAAGACAAGAAAGATCTGAATACCAGTATGGTGCTTGCTACACAAGCTCCGATGTTTAAGCCAAAGAGTGAATAAGTGTGACAAGTTAGGGTTTAGAAAATGAGAAAAACTTACCTTTTTCATGATGAAGAAGAGTATTTATGGGCCTTCCTAGGGCATAATGACTAATTCGTGGCGAATTAGAAAGAGGAAAAAGTTGAATAGGAAAGGATTGAGGTCAGAGAAAAGATGAGGGATTAGGAGGTTCAACCCCTTTTTCCTTTGGGTCCGTTTCGATATGTTTTGGCTCGTTTTGAGTTCTTCTTTGCATATTTGCCACTCCGTTTCTTTTATATTATAAATTTGCCCTTATGGTCAAATTTTACCCATAACATTAGCCCCTACTCCCTAATTAGGGTTCATGGTATAGCTTTATTGTTATGGTCTAATTGCATGCAGCTTGATTATGAAGTATAGATTTTGAGTATGAATTTTTTTTTAGAATTAATGGTTGTGCTTGGTTTTATGTAACTAGATTCTTCTCATTTGTTATTTTCAAAAATCCATTGCGAGATTCATCTCGGATCTTTGGGCTGCTCATATCAACTAACTAAGTCCTTTTTGAGGACCCAATTAATCTTTTGGGCTTGCGTTCTCCACACTTAAGCGGAGTTGTGCATTCATCACACTCTACTCAGTTTTATGAAGCTTACTTTTTCATGCTCAATAAGGACCCATCATGAGATATTTCTTAGAATTTTGTGTTGCCAAGATCAGTCAACCTTTTGGGCTACTTCCTATGCACCTTAGTGCTTTAGAGTTTTGCAGGTTTCGTGCTTTGTTTACATGACATAATTTGTTGTATTTGGAGCAGGCTACAGATTGTTGCTTTCATTTACCATATCTGGATCGAGACCCATATTTTTGCTCTCATTCTAATGATCGGTCTTGCGGCTCTCCATTTCTTCTTTCTTGTAAACTTTGGTCAAGAGAAAAATCGAATTAAGCTAAACTAAAGACACCAAGGGCTAGAGGCGTGCATGACACACGTCCCTTGAGCAAAGTGGGGCTCCTCGACCTCCGCTAGGATGGGGTTGCGCCATTTTGGCCCAATCCCCTCTTTTATATAGTCTAGTTTCTGCCTTGGTTAATTCTTGGTTCATTCCTCTGTTGTCAGACAGATCCAAAATTATCCAATATGGTCTGACTTTGGATTTTCTCAGGTTCAAAGGCTCCAAGGTGAGCCTTGAAGGAAATAATCGAATAAAATCCACAGTGGAAGCATGGGATCACATTTGATTTATTTAGAATTAAACTAAAATACACTTTTAGGCTAAGCAAAACATACATTTGAGATAATATGGAGATATTTCAGGCGAGTCTTTATCTCCTCTATCAAGTTTTCTTGGCTATGACTCAAATACAGGATTAAGACTTGTGGGAGCCTCTTGAAAGAAAATCCACAAAGGATTGGAGAGAAAAAAATCTAGAGAGAATTTTCTAATTCTCTATTGAGGAGATGCGTGTGTTATCATGACTCAACCCAAAGGTTCTATTTATAGAGATTTTGGTAAATCTTTGCCATAATTAAATAATATATATTTGAATATCTAATATATTAAAATACATATACTTAAATTATCTGAATCTTATTCAAATCTTTTAAATTCTCATACGATATTTATTTCTTTATTTGAATCTTATTAAAATTTTATAAATATATTTTCTTTAATCTAATATACATTAATTATTTTAATATTTAATGTATCAAATACAATAAATATATTTTTCCTCTTTTATATTTAATATATCTAATATATTAAATATTAATTTGAGCACTTCAAATTAAATATTAGTTTGTACATTTCAAATTTTTCTTTCAACTAAATTGATCTTTTAGTGTTACTATGAGCTAGCAAGGAGATCTTATGGACCTATAAATTATAAGCTTCAATGATAAAAAAAATTAATTAATTAAACTATTTGATTAATCAATTTTCATTCATTAACTCTAGGGTCACTCCACTGGAGTTACAATCTTATGCACTGTAGGATAAGTTGTGTCCATAGATATAATCACTGAAGGGAATGAACTCTTCATCTTGCAGCAGAAGCATTGGATCGTCTTTGATTTTATTTAAAATTAAACTAAAAATAATATTAATTAAGAAAACTTACTTTTGAGATAAATATGGAGAATATTCTGGCTGGTCTTTATCTCCTCCACAAAGTTTTCCTGGCTATGACTCTAACACAAGATCAAGGCTTGTGGGAGCCTCTTGAAAAAAATCCTCAAGGTATTGGAGAGAAAAAAATCTAGAGAGAATTATCTAATTCTCTATTCAAGAGATGTGTGTTCTATTAAGAATGCCCAATGGCTCACTCCTAAAGTCCTATTTATAGTGGTCTAGGGAAGATAATTAAATAATATATTTTAATATCTAATATATTAAAATATATTTATCTAACCAATTTGAATCTTATTCAAACATTTTAAAATTCTCCTATGATATCTATTTCCTAATTTGAATCCAATTCAAATTTAATAAATATCTTTTCTTTAATATATCTAATATACATTAATTATTTTAATATTTAATGTATCAAATACAATAAATATATTTTCCTCTTTTATATTTAATATATCTAATATATTAAATATTAATTTGAACATTTTAAATTAAATATTAATTTGAACATTTTAAATTTTCTTTCAACTAAATTGATCTTTTAGTGTTACTATGAGCTAGCAAGAGGACCTTATGGACCTATAGATTATAAGCTCTAATGATATAAAATTAATAATTAATTAAACTCTTTAATTAATTAATTTTATTTCATTAACTATAGGTCTCTTCACTATAGGTCTAGAGTTGCATTCTTATGCACTGTAGGACAAGTTGTGTCCATGGATATAATCACTACATGCAAGTCGATCCTTCACAAGTTGTTCGTAATTATAGCTGGGTCAAAAGTCCGTTTTACCCCTATAATTACAACTTGCACCTTAAGTACCACTGATCCTCTAATGAACAATCTGTTTATAATCTAATTATAAATTGGGGCCCCATTGTTCAAGTCCCGAAATCAGCACTTAAGAGAACTACTCATCTACTTACCTTATATGGGAAGGAGTTAATTTTATCTTGTGAGATTATGTTCTCAGCTCCCTATTAGGTAAAGTCCCAAAAATGGTAAGCATATTGAATCGGCTACAAAAACCACTCTCACCCATGCAAATCAAAGGACAATCCCTCACAAACAGGAGTTCATAAGTCACTCAGGATTAAGATCGAGTCGCATATGATCATCCTGATGAAATATTAATATTCTTAATTAACAGATTTATAAAGAGAGATTAAATATCTCGTGGTCCAGTCTTACACAAACGTATAAGATACCCCCACTCACATGTCTCCTCATGAACGATTTGGATCAAATCGTTTGTAACTATTACAAAGTGGGTCGTATCAATAGTGTTACCAGGATAAGACATCTAACCTTATTCGTATACTATGACCCTTTAAGTTATTTCTTGAACATGTTTCTCTCCTATGTCAACCACAAACTGTTCAAGATTACACTAATAACCTTGGATTTTTCATATAATGGATAATATTATATTACAAATAAAATAATTAAAATTATTATTAATTATTAAATAAATCATTAATTACGAGGCTTTAGGGCATAAATCCCAACATTCACTACATGCAAGTCGATCCTTCACGAGTTGTTCGTAATTATAGCTAGGTCAAAAGTCTGTTTTACCCCTTTAATTACATCTTACATCTTAAGTATCATTGATCCTCTAATGAACAATTTGTTTATGATCCAACCATAAACTAAGTCCCTATCTGGCTATTGAGAGGGTGGGGCCCCATTGTTTAAGTCCCGAAATCAGAACTTAAGGGAACTACTCGTCTACTTACCCTATATGTGAGAATGAGTGAATTTCATCTTGTGAGATTATGTTCTCAACTCCCTATTTAGTCAAGTCCCCAAAATGATAGGCTTATTGAATCGGCTACAAAAGCCACTTTCACTCATGCAATTCAAAGGACGAACCTTCATAGGCAAGAGTTCATAACTCACTCAGGATTAAGATCAAGTCGCATATGATCATCCTGATGAAATATTAATCTTCTCAATTAATGGATTTATAAAGAAAGATTAAATATTTCGTGATCCAGTCTTATACAAACTCATTGTATAAGATACCCCCACTCACATATCTCCACATGAACGATTTAGATCAAATCATTTTTAATTATTACAAAGTGAGTTGTATCAATAGTGTTACCAGGATAAGGCACTCAACCTTATCCATACTATGACCCTTTAGGTTATTTCTTGAATATGATCCTCCCGTATGTCAATCACATACTATTCAAGATTACACTATTAACCTTGGATTTTTCATATAATGGATAATATTATATTGTAAATAAAATAATCAAAATTATTATTAATTATTAAATAAATCATTAATTACGAGGCTTTAGGACATAAATCCCAACAATCTCCCACTTGCATTAAAGCCAGCAAGACATGTATCCTAGGGCATACTCTATACCCAACATGTTCTCCCATTTGTTCTATCAAAGATGAGACATGTCTCGTAATCCTAGACATTTTAGGTGACCCCTCAAACACTTTAGCTTGGAAGTCTTTTTATATAGATCCAAACGACTGCCATTAAAAATCATCTTGGTAACTACCATGATGCTTTCTCTCTTTCGATATGATTTCCTATACATTGGTGTTTTCTAATTTTCTTAATATCAGTCTTTGCACTGCTATTATCATAATAAAGATGATAGACTAAATCATATATGAAGCACCTTTTAGATCTTCAATGAATTATTTGAGTCATACAAGTCCTTTTGTTGCTTCACAAGCAAAACAATTTAACTTTGTATACCATAATCCACCACCCAGAGTATAATTTATCTTAACGTAGATTTCCTAAATCTATGTAAGAACTAATGTATCTTATAAAGATCAAATCTTTTACTCCATACACTTAAAATTCTCATTATACATAGATAATTTGAGAAAGTTTTTAATTTTCTACTCAATGGTCATACCATTTGTTTAACTGATATATGCTAACCAATCGTATATTAATTGTTAAGTCCCATTTATGCATTAATTGTCTCTCACTTAGAGTAGATAATCAATCATATGCTCTTAACATATGAGGTGTCTTAGGATACTCTTCCTTAGACATAAATATCAAATATGTGACGATATATTTGTCAATATAAGATATTTGAGACAAAGTTAATATTTTGTCCTTAAAATCTCCATTTTGGACATGTAAAATATACCGAGTCATTCCAAATCACTCATTTGGAATTGGTTACCTAGTCAACTTTTTATGTTAGATAGACATCTTACATCATTCATAATGAGTAAAATATCATCAACATAAAACATGAGAAAAATCCACTAAGCAATTAATGATTTTCTTGTCTATACAAGCTTCATTAATATTTATCCAAAATCATAGATTTTGATACTTTTATCAAACCTTATATTCAAAGATCTACTGGTAAAATTCATTTCAAAATTATTATTAATTATTAAATAAATTATTAATTACGAGGCTTTAGGGCATAAATCCCAACAACTTGTATCTTGAATGATCATCAACGAGAATGATGAAATATTCATGACTTTATTTGGCCTATATATCCACCAGACCATTTGGATTAGAATGTGTAAGCCATAAGTATTCTTTGGCCCTGTAACCCTATCTAATAAAGTCCCAATGATTATCTTGCATGAAAGGTAAGATTTACAAACGAGTAAATTAATTAACTCTAACTTTTAGAGAATTACCTCCTACTAGTTTTTTCATTCTATTCAAGTTGATTTTAATCAACCTTAATTGCCAAAGCCAAGTATCTTTTAGGAGAAAACAATTTGTCTTTCCATTGTGGATTCTATAATATAATCCTGAATACCTCAATATTTTTTTGTATAATACATGTTAACATTTTAACATATACAAATTGTTCTTATTTTCAGCTGAATGTATTTTCAAATAATTTTGAAAATATAAACTTTAATACTTCAAAATAATTCATACTATATGAACTTTTTAGTAATAAAGTTTGAGAAATTGAATTTCTCTTGTGGTAATAAAATCCCACAATCAACATCAAGTAACAATTATTATTTAATGGCATCTTAATGTCTCCCACTACATTAACTGAGATGGGATTCCTGGTGCCAATTGTAGAAACTATTCTACATGTTAAATATCTTTCAATAATTACATATTAAATGTAATGAAGAATAAATCTTGATAGTAGATCTTATATCGACTATCTAGGTGGGGTTATTTATATTCCACTGATAATTCTCAGTTATGAGGATTATTTAACCCTAAAACTAAGTTGTTCTTGCCATTTTTGCTTATTTTGTCGAATAACGAGCAAGTTAAAAATATTATTTATAAGATAAATTTATGCAAGCTTGTCGGAGTATGGAAAAAGAAGAAATAAGTTGAAAAAATAAAGGAAAGTTGGGTAAATTGTTGTTTTTGTGCAGATTTGAAGCAATGAAGAAAATGCGAATGAAATGTAATTGCATTTCCTTGAGAAGGCAAGGTGGTGAACAACAGGGAAAATGCAATTGCATTTTCTGGACTTATCCTTCATTACGGAAATCACGGAAATATATCAAGATCTATGGGATTTGCTCGATTTCTAGAGAATTTTCAGCCTAATCTCATGCCCAAACATTGACCCATGATTGAAGGAGCAAAAAGATGGAAACCCTAGTCCTCAATGCCTATAAAAATGGGGAAAATGAAGCAAAACGTGGCTGGATTTTTTCTGCTCGCCCACAGCAATTTAGTCACAATTTTCTGTCATTTTCCAGCAGTTTGTTCTTTGTTTTTGCTCTGTAATTTCTTAGTTTGAACCCTCTTCAACGAAATTTAAGGGAGGTGAAGATCCATTTGCCTTTGAAGGTGCAATTGGTTCGATCAAAGCAAGGATTATGCGAGCCCGTAGTTGTTTTTACATTTTGTTCTTTCTTCTTTTTAGTTACTGTTTTTTTTTTTTTTTTTTTTTTGTATTTTATCTTGCAAGCTTGTTGAGTTTAGTTTAGTGCTATGTTCTTTTGAGTGTTGTTTTCTTCTTTAATGAAAAATCAGTTTGTTCTTTGGAATTATATTTCCACAAGGTTTGAATTTTCGTAAGTTTCACCACTGTCCTTTGTGACTTGTTGGATTGATTTTAGTGAAAGTGTTGTTTATTTTTATTCATTTAGTTCTTGTAAGTTTCAGTTTTGATTTTTTTTATTAGAAATTTCATTTGTTGAATTTTTCATTTAATTTAGTTGATTTCTCAATTTCTTTTTATCTAAGCTTGTTATTGATTTTCTAGACTTTAATTTACTGGTTTTCATCTCCATGATAATGAGCTAATTTCCTCTTTGGGATTCAAACATGTGAATGCCCTAAAGATAGGAATAAAAACCTAATTGTGAGAGCAACATTGCTTCCTCTATAGCTTGTTTGCTTTTATTGATTTTAATGCTTAATATTAGTCTAGATCGATCACCTAGATTAGTATACAAAAATTGAGTATACTTCTGAAAAGGTTAGATAAAAATTTGGTTTTCATAAAAGCAATAAAGGAAAATAGCCTAGACATAGGAATTTGTTTTTGACCCTAGACATAGGGCAAAACCTTTAAAACCAAAAGAATTGTGTTCAAAATTAACTAAGTTCGTATTAGCCATAGAAATATTGATTTAATCGCTTAGTCTCCTAAAGATACTTCATAGAAGGTCGAATATGTGTTGAATTCAGTTAACAAAGCTTAAGTGTTGAGTCAAAGGATTGCAATTGCAATTAGGCCACAATTTCTTTCTATGGAGCAAAAGCACGTTTGAATCCCTCTTTATCGTTTTTATTTCTTCTTTTCAAATTCAACAAAAAAAAAAACCATCCCACTTATTGTTTTACATTGGTTACCCACAATTGCAATTTGAAAACGTCTTTGGTTATTCTCTTGAATTTTGTTGTATCCGTTTCCTGTGGGATCGATACTCTGGAATACTTCTAGTTTTATATTACTTGCATCGACAGTGTGCACTTGCACTGAACTGGAGCTTTGTTTTAATTTACAAATATTTTCTTCAAGCACCACGTTTCAGTTCAATCAAGTTTTTGCAAAAATCTAGTAAATCAAATTTACTTTCATTTATATTTTTCTTCCCATAGAAGTATTTTAAAAATTCTTCTCATTATGATTATCCTAGCTAATTTAGGAACTATTTCCTTTTATATAGCTTAAGTCATTTAGGTTCTTTTCTTGGATTTTTGTAGTACTTAAATTTGAGATCATTTAGACAATTATCTAAATTTAGCTTTTATTGACTTCAACATCTCAATGTTGTTGTAAGTTTTTTTTTTTTTATTAAGCTTGACATCTAACATGTCAACTAGGAGATACGTACAAGCTATCTCAATTACTTTTGATTCATTAATCATGTGCTTCACGAAAAATTCAAGTAGCATTAGTAACAGGTTTTGAGAACATTTCTTAATAAAGACAAATTCAAAATTTTACACAACCATTATAGAGTTAATGATAATTTTTTTTTTCAAATTTTGACTTATCAATAATAAAATTAAAATCGAGAGAAATAGTTGGTAGTAGGCAAAATAGTGCTATTTCTTGGCATAGTTTTATGCTAGTTTTGCTATGATTATGTGTGCTTTCATGTGTTTTTATTTATATTTATCAGAAACTGAGCATTTGGAGCAAAATCGAAGAATTGTGAAATATTTGGACAAATTTGAGCAACGTAAGGCTATATTTGAGGATTCAAGTGTTCAAGAGAAAGGACAAGGCAATTGGATGCAAGAGTATAGCAATGCAACGCTATTTATAGTGTTGCAACGTCATTTGAGAAGCCTATCAACCTTGAAGACCCGAGGGCACAGTGTTGCAATGTTGGCCGAAGAAGATTTTTTTCTTTCTTGCAAAATGCTAAGGACAATGTTGCAACGTTGCCCCTAGCATTGCAACGTTTTCTCGACTCTATAAAAGGAAACTTTTCATTGGAGCAAAGGGAGCCATTTTTGAGAGCCTAGAACCTTAATTTCGACACGGAGTACTATTTTAGGACCTAGAGAGCACTTTGGAGAGCTAAGAATGAGACTCAAGACTTGAGATCGCGGGACATCACTGATAATTCTCATTTATAAGGATAATTTGACCCTAAACTAGGTTGTTCTTGTCATTTTTGTGTGTTCTGTTGTATGACGAGCAAGCTAAAAATAGTGTTTATTAGTTAAATTCATAAAAGCTCGTTGGAGTAATGAAAAAAAGGAAAGAAGTTAAAAAGAGATTGAAAATTACACTAATTTGTTATTTTTGTGTAGGTTTGGAGCAAGTACAAAAATGCAATTGCATTCTATTTTGGAAATGCAATTGCATTTCTTCAGGAAAGCAAGTTTGTTGTTGTAGGTTTGGAGCAAGTACGAAAATGCAATTGCATTCCACTTTTGAAATGCAATTTCATTTTCATGGGAAAACAAGATGGTGAACAGAGGGGAAAATGCAATTGCATTTCACTTTTGAAATATAATTATATTTTCTAGAAAATCTGGAAAACGCGAGAATGGCGGAAATTGCGAAAATTCTGGAGATTTTTCTGTGATTTTGGAGATTCTTCAGCCCGATTTCATGCCTACAAGTTGACCGAAGGTTGTAGAAGAGCAAAGATGGAAACCCTAGCCCCCGACACCTATAAAATAATGATGAATTAACAAAAAATGTGGCTGGATTATTCTGTTCACCCACAAGTTTTAGTTCTTCGTTTTTTGTCATTTTTTCGACAAGTTTTTCTTCATCCTAGCTCTGTGAATTCCGAGTTTGATCCCTCCTCAATGAAATTTAGAAGAGGTGAAGATCCAATCGCCTATGAAGGCGTATGTGGTTCGATCAAAGTAAGGAATACACGAGTTGTTCTTACGCTTTTTTTTTTATTTTTTTTCTATTTCTAGTTGTTGTTTTTCATATCCTTCTTGTAAGTTCTTTGGATTTTAGTTTGTGTTGATGTTTATTGATTCCCATCTTATTCACATCAAAGACAAGTGGTTCTATTGAACTTTATTTCCATTATATTTTGAATTTTTCTTAAGTGTTGCTACTGTTTTTTGCAATTTTCATTGAATCTATTTGTGAGTACTTAGAGTTGCGTTATTCAAGTCCATTCTTAATAAAATTTCAAGTTGCGTTACCTTTCTACTATGGATTTTTATTTCCTTTATTTCGGCTATGTAATTATGAGTTTTATAGCAATTAAATTGTTATTTTTCATTTCTTCCATAATGAGCTAATTTTCCTTGAGGGGTTCAAGTCGGTGAATGACCTAGAGGAAAGATGTAAAGCTTAAAAGTAGAAACAATCTAGTTAACACTCAAGACTTTGTTTGTTTTTGTTGAAATAACGTGGATAAACCTAGCCGGCCAACTAGTGATTGCTTGTCAAGCTTGAACTTAATTCCGAAAGAGTTAAGAGAAAGGGGATGTCACAAAAGCAATGGAGGAAAAGGCTTAGAAATAAGTCCTGAACATCAACCCTAGACATAGGGCAGGACTCCAATACCGCTAGAATTTTGCACAAAGTTATCTAATTTAGATTAGTCAAAAACATATAGGTTTAATCACTTAGTCTCCTAAAGATTTTGAAGCAAAATTGAATAGGAGTTGAATTCGGTTTACTTAGTTTTCTTGTGTTAACTACGATTGCAATTGTATTTTAGTAGCATTTCTTTCCAAATTGGCATAAACAACTTGAATACCCTTTTTCATATTTATTATTATTTTTAATTATTTACTTTTTCCAAAAACACCTCCCAACATTTTTATAACCTTAGTTACCGAAACTGCAATTTGAAAACAATTTTTGCTATCTTTTGAATTTTGTTGTATTTGTTCCCTATGGGATCTATACTCTAGAATACTTCCAGTTTTATATTACTTGCATCGACAATGTGTACTTGCACTAGATTGGAGCTTGTTTTGAATTAAAAATATTTTCTTAAAAGGCCCCACATTTCAGTCCGATCAATCACGATGGGAACGAGTGTTGGCAAGCGTCATCCAGTTTTTTCTCTTTTCCCTTTACTTTGTTTCTTGAACTTTAGGATTTGGTGTACTGAATATTGGATGTAATTTTCAGTATTTTAGACTCTTGGATGATTGTACTTTTAAACTTTGTTTAGTTTTTGAATTGAATTATATCGTAATGCCTTTTATGTATCTCGAATTAATTTTCTAAGCTTTTGGCCATAGTTTGCATGCTAGGTAAAATTTAGCTTGAGAAAGTAAATTTAACTAAAGAACTTAGATGCATGACTAGGATTACCTGTTCTTGGCATGGCGCGAAATTCAAAACTTTCTCATCACTGTCGGTGTCAATTTCCTCAAAAAATCTTTGCTCAGTGATGTCAAAAGAGTATTGCTCTTGTAGACTCTCCAGTCTCCTCACTGAATCAGCCAACTGGGTAATTTGGTCACCCAGACTTTGCATTCTAGCGCGAGTCTCCTTTTGAAATTGGAGATTTTCCTTTTGAAATTGAAAATTTTCCTGTTGAAACTGAAGAGTATTATTAGCAATTTTGTAAACTATAGCCTCTAAAGACATACCTGAGTTTGAAATCTGATGGTATAGGCTTTGCTGCTCCTCCTAGTATCCATAGCCATAATTGGATTGATCCCATTCAGGACAGTAAGGATCGTAAAACTCGTAGTTCACTTGATGACCAAAAAATTCTCCCAAAGCGTAAGCATTTGGCACGGAGTTCCATTGTAGTTGAGGGCATGCTTCGGTGGGGTGTCCTTGAAGTAAGCATAATCTACATCTCTCCACTACTTGGAGCCTCCCTACAGCCACTTGAAGAATAACAGAGGTTAATTCAGAAATTTGAGTTTTGAACTCACTAACCTCATCAACATACGGGGCAGCTTCACCATTTGTTCAGTAGTGCTGAGAATAATCTGCCATTTAAAGAACAGATAAAAAAAACAAAAATACAAAAGATTTTTTTCTTTTTTTTTAAGAGCAAATTTAACAAAGAGAAACTAATAGTGGTTCCCTAGCAACGACGCCAAATTTGACGTGAGCTTGTCGAGGGCTCGTCAAATTACAATTTATAAACCGATCCTAAGCTACTTGTAGCATTGAGTGGACCGAGTTGATCTCAGGGAACCGAATATTAATTTCTCAAGTAAATTTGCAAACGGGAAAACAATTAAAAAATGGGGGGTTTGTATTTTTATTAATAAAATAAAACATAAGCAAATCAAATAAAGATAAATCAAATCTTACTAAATTCCAATCCAAAGGTGCGGTTCTACTCAATTGCAAAAATTGATCATAAACAGTCAAAATATTTAAACTGAACAATGCAAGCACTTGGTCAACTTATTAGGAAACTCCAAAAAGTAGCAAATTCCCTAAGGTCATTAACTATAACAAACGTCAAGTTAATGCTAATTACCTAAAACAATTTTGACAAAACCGCTCCAAATTATTTAGATAAAGGCATTAAGTTCTTTGGAAGGACCAAGACAAACAATTAAGTGAAATAACTTTAATCTAATTAAGATGCTCCTTTAATTCCTATAATTAAACATGCAAGCCATGTAATATGGAAACCCACAAAACATACACATGTAATAATCCTAACACTACCAGTTCAATCAGCATGACAATTACGGATCATGTATCATGATTAGCAATCAAACATGTAAAGCAATCAAAGCGTCAATTAAATCAAAAATACATGCTTATAAAATTAACACAGGAATCAAAGAATACTTGCAATTAAAAGAAAACTACGTTAAGTTCAAGCCTCACAATATTGCAATTGATTACAACCGACCTTCTAAACTGGAAACGTAGAGTTTAGCCAAGCATCGTGATAGTATATCTCCTGTTAAACATGGTTCGATTTGCTATAATAAAAGTGTAAAAGTAGAAGGAGAAAAGCTCTCAAAAGCTCTCTCTAAAAGTCTAAGCAAAGGAGGCAAAAGTTCCTTACCTAAAGTGAAAAAGTGCTATAAATAGGGCTTGGGCAGCGTTGAGACGTTTCCCTTGCAATTAAGGAAAGAATAATTGCTTATTTTGTGTGGCGTTTAGCGGAGTCAAGCATGGCGTCGAGACGCTACTAGCGTTGAGCAAGCCAAACCGCAGCGTTGAGTAAAGACAGTAGCTTAGCGTTTAGTAGGGTCGAGCATGGCGTTGAGACGTTGCTGGCGTTGAGCGGCGTTGAGACGCTGCTCCTTGGACAGATTTGGTAATTTTTCTCTAACTTTTCGCTCAGGTGTCCGAATGACCTCCAGTTTGGCTTGTTTGAATCGTTATTCGACGTAGAGTCTCAAATACATCTTTGCTCGAATTCCTACAAAATAAACATGAAAACACATAAAAACTATCCAACTAACAAGAGTTAAGTGTGATTAAATAAAACTTTATACGTCCTATCACAAGTACATTAAACAAAGCTTGAAAAGAACATCACTCAACTATATTAAAACAGAAACTAAATTCAAACAAAGGAATCCCAACAACATTCAATGAATATTCGCTTCTTCTCCAATCGATTCAATCCCTTCACTATTTCTAAGAAGAGGTTAAATCTTAACAACCCAAGCTTCCACTTGAATCGAACTGGAAAGATTGAAGTAAAACAGAAAGAAGTAGTTTCAATAAACTTCGGTGGAAAGACAGAGCAGAAAAAAAATTTTAAAAATAAAGAGAAATCGAGAGGAAAAACCCCCAAAATTCTTCAAGAAAATGCCTCCAAAAATTTATCCCTTTCTTCACTCCTCTTCTTTCCTTTTGTTGCCTTCATTAGGGTTGAATAATGCCCAAAATTCGTGCTCAAAATCCCCAAAATCATGCAATAATTACGGATTTTCGGATATGGGTTAAATGCATATTTTTTCCTTTTTTGGATTTTTTCTGCTGCTCCAGAATTGCAATTTCATCTTGCAATTTTGGTTATGCAATTTTCACAGTTTCTTGTGATTGCAACTTCATCTTGCAATTTCAATTCTGCAATTTCCACAATTCATGCACACAAGTTTAGTTTTTAAGAATCTCACCCTAATTGCCTTCATTCTTCTTTCTTTCTTATTTTTAAAGCAACTTTCAACTATTTCCAAATGATCTTAAGACAAAACAAGAATATTTTAAGTAATTGGGAGTTAAATAAGCCTTAATTCAATACAACGCAAGTTTACGTATCCCAACGCAAGTTTAGCATCAGGAGTATTATAATATTTCCGACGAAACACGTGTCGGTTTGTCAACAAAAAAAATTGAAACGTGTGTTTTGGTACGTTTCTTTTAGACAGAAATTGTCGACGCAAATAGGTAAGGTAAAAACCTTACTTTTCTTTTCTCATCTCCACTTCTCCTTCTTCCTTATTTGCGAACAGTAAGAGCGTTTCCCCTTTCTTTTCTTCATTCCTCGCGTATCGGCGTTTCCTTATAAATACTTGTAATGTTTTCACTTCAATGCATAGAACTAAATTAAAGCACTTGATCCTTCGTGCAACTTCTCTCTGATTTTCACTATTTGTTCTATTCTTCTTTCGTTACATGGTATCAGAGCTACCAGGTTCTTTGTCTTGTGTTTGAGTCTATACTCGGTAGGGGTGTACATGGGTTGGATTGGGTTGAAGGTTTTTTTGGGACCAACCCGAAAATTCGGGTTGGTCGAGTTGGGTACCCGAATGACCCAATCAAGGGTTGCAACCCAACCCAACCCTATATTTTTGCGTTAGGTTGGGTTGGGTCGTCGGGTTGAGTTTTTTTATTTTTTTTTAATAATTTTCTTAATTATTTAAAATACTTTTTGCTTGAATTAATAACTAAAATCACATAAAATTCAAATATCAAACTTCAAAGTTCTTAACATCTTAATCTTCGTTACAATCCTAGATGAAAAATATTAAAAGTTCACAAATAATTCATTTGCAAGTATATGTATTAAAAAAAAAAAACATAAATTTTGGGTTGGGTTGGGTTGGGTCAGGTCAGCCCGAGTTTAAAAAGGCCAACCCGAGAACCAACCCGAAAATTCGATTCTCCAAAATTTTAACCCAACCTAACCGAAAAAAAAACCAAAACCCAACCCAACCCAACGCAACCCGGTTTGGGTTGGGTAGTCCAGGTTGCTCAGGTTACCGGGTTGTTTGTACACCCCTAATGCTCGGTGAAAATGAATGGTGGAAACAATATTATAGCTATTGCAGGCTATGTATGGAAGGTTTTCTCCAAGGGAAAGATCTGTGGGATCTTTTCTTTGGTGATGATGCATGAATTCCAGAAGATACTCTAGAGAATGCTAAGGCACAAAGTAATTGGAAAATCAAGTGTGGCAAAGCTTTATTTCCTTTGTGAACTTTTATTGGCAAGGAGTATATCAAGCATGTTCATGATGTGAATTCTCCAAAGAAAGTGTGTGACACACTTGAAAGGTTATTCATTCAAAAGAACACGATGGGATTGCAGTATTTGGAAAACAAACTTGTTGGAACAACTCAAGGTAATTTCTCGATTTCAAAACATTTTCTGAAAATTAAGACTTTGTGTTTTGAAATTTCAGAATTGGACAAAGTGGAACCTATTTGTGATGCTCATTCGCGTTGGTATCTTATTCGTGGACTGCGAAACAAGTTTATGCCTTTTATTTCATCAATACAAGTTTGTGTAAATCAACCTTCTATCATAAAGTTAGAAAACTTGCTCTCAAATCAGGAAGCGTTGGTGAAACAAATGCTTGGCAACAACAAGCAAACCCATTCCAAGGGAAAATGTTCTTTATGCAAAAGCCAAGGGAAAAGTTAATTCTTCAAATGACAGCAAGAATTCCAAGTGTTGAGATTTATGCCCTAAAGCCTCGTAATTAATTAATTATTTAATAATTAATAATAATTTTGATTACTTTATTTGCAATATAATATTATCCTTTATATGAAAAATCCAAGGTTATTAGTGTAATCTTGAACAGTATGTGGTTGACATACAGGAGGATCGTGTTCAAGAAATAACCTAAAGATCAATTTAGCTCATAGTAACACTAAAAGATCCCATATAGGTTGACATATAGGTCCATAAGGTCTCATTGCTAGCTCATAGTAACACTAAAAGATCAATTTAGTTGAAAGAAAAATTTGAAATGTTCAAATTAATATTTAATATATTAGATATATTAAATATAAAATATGAAAATATATTTATTGTATTTGATACATCAAATATTAAAATTTGAAATGTTCCAATTAATATTTAATTTGAAGTGTTCAAATTAATATTTTATATATCAGATATATTAAATATAAAAGAGGAAAATATATTTATTGTATTTGATACATTAAATATTAAAATAATTAATGTATATTAGATACATTAAATAAAAGATATTTATTAAATTTGAATTGGATTCAAATTAGGAAATAGATATCGTAGGAGAATTTTAAACGATTTGAATAAGATTCAAATTGATTATGTATTTTAATATATTATATATTAAAATATATTATTTAATTATTTTCCCTAGACCATTATAAATAGGACCCTAGGGGTGAGCCATTGTGCATTCTTCACAACACACATCTCCTCAATAGAAAGAATTAGAGAATTCTCTCTAGACCTCTTCCTCTTCAATCCCTTGTGGATTTTCTTTCAAGAGGCTCCCACAAGCCTTGGTCCTGTGTTCGAGTCATAGCTAGGAAGACTTTGTAGAAGAGATAAAGATCTGCCTGAACAATCTTCATATTTTCAAGGTATGTTATGCTTAACCATAATATTATTATTTAATTCTAAATAAACTCAAATCGATTCCTACGCTTCCGCTTGGGTTTAATTAGATTATTCCCGTCACCAAGGCCAAAGGGCAGTCCAAGATCAATTTAAAAGGATGTTTTAGGTGTAGCAAGCCAGGACACATCCAACGTGATTGTTGGGTGAAGGTGGTGTGTCATCATAGTGGAAAATCACGTCATATTAACCCAAATTGTCGGGTGAATCTCAAAGAAGCAGGAGCAAATGTTGTGCATGAAAGTAACAAATCTGAACAATCTACTTGGGAACAATGCTTACCAATGAAGCTATTGATTAACCCATTAATTTTCATTCTAATGCTTCTATAAATTATAATGAGAATTGGATTATTGATTTTGGTTGTTTTCATCATGCTACTAAAAATATTTCTCTCCTCTCTGATGTACGTACCCATTAAGGAAGAAGAGTCATTGCGACGACTGATAATTTCTTACATCCTATTGTTGAAGAAGGGCATATTAATTTTAAGGATGGTTGATAGAGGGACTTGTCAAAGGTCTTATCAAGATTAAATTTAAAAAAATCGGACCTCTAAGTATTTTTCAATAATAGTGGTCAGGGCCATCCACAAGGATTGGAGTTCTTACATTTAATTAAGTACCACAATTAATTATGCCTAATTTTATTTAGAGAAACAAAACTTTAGAGTGATAAAAAAGACAAATAAAATCTAAACTACTATTTACAAGGTTGGAATCCAATTTTTGAGAAACATAATGGTTGAGTAAATTAAGCACATATTTGCAGATAAAGAATTGATTTCATGCAATTAATCTTAAGCCAAGAATTACTAAGTGATCAATATCCTCTCTCGAGCTCAATTGAACTCATGCCTAGCAATAAATCAACATCTCTGTCTATTTCTATTACTAAACATGGCATTAGGCGATTCTCGTAAGACTTCTAGAATTAATTTACTCACTCTCGTGCAATAAACTAAACCTAGTCATGCATATATTGTTCTATGGATAAATTTACTCTCTCGAGCTAAATCTAGCCTAACATCCAAAATCATGGCCAAATGTTTAAGCAATAAAAATCGAGATGCATAAAAGATGTAATTACAATCATTCAATTACAAAATCAACAAAAGTCTAAAACATACAACCATTCTTGTCTAATACAGAGATAAACAACATTATAGTCCATAACAAAACTCCTAAAAACCAAAAGAAAAGTAAAGGGAAAAGAGAATAAACTAAGGTCGCATGCCAACACTCGTTCCTGAGGTGAAGTCCACGATCTTGAGCCTTGAGTCTCCTCCTTAGCTCTTCAAAGGTCTCCTCTAAGCCTTTCGAAAGTATATGAATCGATTTAGGGTTTTGGTCTCTCAAAAATGGCTCCTATTTTCAAATAGCAACACTTCATTTTTATAGAGTCGAGACAGTGTTGCAACGCTGTCACTTCTAATTTTATACAAAAGGAAAAAATTTGTTTGAGTACAATGTTGCAACGCTATGCTTGCAGTTTTTCAAGGCTGAAAGGCTTTTCAAACGGCGTATGCTATAAGGAGTGTTGCAATGCTACAGCCTTGGGTGCATTTCCTTGTTCTTCCTCTTCAACACTTGAATCCTTAAATATAGCCTTAAGTTGCTCGAAATTGTCCAAATATCTCACAATTCTCTGATTTTGCTCCAAATGCTCGGTTTCTGAGAAATATACATAAAAATACATGAAAGCACATATAATCATAGCAAAACTAGCATAAAACTAAGCTTATGAATAGCACAGTTATGCATGCTATCAATGGTGCACCAAATGTTTGTGGTGTTTCTCTTAAAGACGTTTATTATGTTCCAAGTTTAAAGAAGAATTTGGTTTCAATCTCTCCTATTTCCAACTCTATGAGGTATCTTCTCTTTGGTCCAAATGATGTAAGAATTGTTTCTAATATTAAGCAATTTGAAGCTGATATTCTTTATACTAGAAAGAGGAAAGATTCCCTTTATGTTTTGTTTGCAAGTTATGCATATGTTGAAAAGACATGTCATAATGATAGTGCAACATTTTGGCATTCTCGGTTGGGTCATGTTAGTTATCAGTTATTGCATGGAATTTCTATGAAGAAGTTTCTTGATGGTGTTCCTCTCTGTAAAGAAATTCACTATGATGTTGTTTGTCCTGGTTATCAATTTAGGAAATCACATCATCTTCCCTTTCCAAATTAAAACAACAGAGTTACTGTTGCATTGTAGTTAGTTTATTCCGATTTGATGGGGCCAATAGAAACACCCAGCAATTTATCTAATTATGAGGTACAGTTAAATAATTGTTCAATTGTATCTTGTTTTTAATGGATGATATTTGTGAAGACGAACCCCAATCTTATAATGAAGCTAGAGGTGTTCTTGAATGGGAAAAAGTAATGCAAGAGGAAATCTCGGCTTTAAACAAGAATGACACATGGGAACTTGTTCCAAAGCCAAAAAGCCAAAGAATGTCGAGTTAGTTACTTGTAAATGGGTTTACAAGTTAAAAGAAAAAAATCTGATGGTACTATTAACAAGTATAAAGCTTGTTTTGTTACTCGTGGTTTTTCACAGCAATATGGTCTAGATTACGAGGAGACATTTAGTCCTGTTGCTAAAATGGTAACCATCTGAACAATTAATTCACTAGCTGCATGCAAAGATTGAAAATTATGGTAGTTAGATGTGAAGAATGCTTTCCTTTATGGAGAGTTGAATCGAGACATTTTTATGGAATAACCTCATAGTTTTGTTTCTAATGAGTTTCCAAATTATGTGTGTCGACTCAAGAAAGCTTTGTATAGTCTTAAGCAAGCTCCTCGTGCTTGATATGGTAAAATTGCTCAATATCTTGAATTTTGTGGGTTCAGGCCTTCAAATGCAGATTCAAGTCTATTTGTTAAAAAGACAACCTCAGTATGTACAATGCTTCTACTCTATGTTGATGACATGATCATAACAGGTGATGGTGAAGTGAAAATTAATAGTCTTCGAGATGCTTTGTCTATTCATTTTGAAATGAAGAGTTCGGGTGAAGCAGGATGTTTTCTTGGCTTGGAGGTTGAAAGATCATGCGAATATTTTGTCTCACAGAAAGGGTATGAAGTGAGTGTATTGGATCATTTTGGTAAGAATGAGTCAAAACCAATGATTACTCCTATGGAGCCATTCTTGAAGTTGATTAAGGAAGAAGGAAGACGATTGGCAAATGCAACACTTTTTCGATAACTTGTTGGTAGTTTAATTTATTTAACTATCACAAGACTTTACATATCTTATTCTATAGGTGTTGCTTAGTTTATGGATAAGCCTGTGAAGCTCATTTAATTGCAGTAAAGAGAATTCTTCAATATGTGAAGAGCACTTATGGGCGTACAAATATGTTTCCGCAAGCGCACGGGTCAAGTAATATAAAACGGTATTCCTACCGAGTATCGAATCCATAGAGATCGACTTTTAATTCAATTAATCACCACGAATACTCTCACTTAACTTTATTTAGAGAACCGAAATCAAGAGAAGATAAATTAACTAACAAAAGAAAATAAATGGGAGACACAAACACGAGGGATAACTTGGGAAATGATCAATTACTAAGTTAAAAGACAATTATAACTCAATGGACAACGAACTCATAAGTCTAGAAGCTCTAAAGACGTGGAATCTCCTCTCTGTCTCCTCCACTCTCAATGTATCAATTAACTAACCTAGCTAACTCATACAAGGCGTTAAGACTCTTCATTATGAACTTCTAATGTTTATTTATTAATTCCAACTGTCACTCCGGTAAATAAACACTAGTTATGCAATAGGGATATTGTCTAAGCTTATCTCCTTCGAGTTTCCACTTAGAAAACTAATCGATTAACCAATGCCCAACTAATTAACCTTCATCACTGATAATTCTCATTTATGAGGATTATTTAACCCTAAAACTAAGTTGTTCTTGCCATTTTTGCATGCTTTATTGATTACCGAGCAAGCTAAAAATAACATTTTTAAATAAATTCATGCAAGCTTGTTGGAATATGATAAGAGAAGGAATTAAGTGAAAAGATAAAGAAAGTAGCTTAAGTTGTTGTCTTTTGTGCAGAATTGAAGACTTTGCAAAAGGAATGCAATTGCATTCCATTTGCAATGTAACCAGAAGAACAGAGGAAGGAGAATGCAATTGCAATCTAATTGCATTCTCTGGAATTACAGACCAAGTCCGAAAATCACGCAAATCATGGATTTTGTGCACGATTTTGGAAGATTTTCATCCCGATTTGATTCCTAGAAGTTAGCCCATGGATTGAGGATGATTTATATGGAAACCCTAGCCCTCAACGCCTATAAAAATGGTGGAAAACGAAGCAAATGGTGGCTGGGTTTTTCTGCTGCTCGCCCATTTTCTGCAATTTTCAGTTTGCTTGTAGTTGCTGTTTTTCTATTCCATTCTTCGTCATTTTAGTTCGAATCTCTTCCTTAATTCGATCTCAACGAAGTTGATGTTGGTAAAAAGTAAAACCTTATTCGATTGAGCTCGATTTGGGAGGAAGATCTTCACTTTTTTTTGTGGGTTTCTTTCACGAACGATACTGTTTTCTTCATCTTTATTTTCTGTTTTTAATTTCTGTTTTGTTTTTATTGTTTTTAATTGCTGTTTTGTTTTAATTTAAATATAGCTACTAATTGTATCTTCTTTTTTTTAGCATTTTAATAAAATTATAAATTCTTCCATTTTGCTTTAAAGCTTCTTTTGGCATAATAGAATTTCCATTGCTAGAATTCTTTAGTTTATTTTCCAAATTTTCTTTTCTACCAATGAATTACTTTAATTTTAGCTTACTGTTTTTGTTAATTTAATTATGATGAGCTAATTTCTTCTTTGGGATTCAAGCATGTGGATGCCCTAAAGATAGGAATAAATGCCTAATTGTGAGAGCAACATTGCTTAATCTTATAGCATTGTTTGCTTTTATTGATTGAAATTTTCATTACTAGTTTAGATTGATCACCTAGATTAGTATACAACAATTTGAGTCTAATTCTGAAAAGGTTAGATAAAAATTGGGTTTTCATAAAAGCAATAAAGGAAAATAGCCTAGACATAGGAATTTGTTTTTGACCCTAGACATAGGGCAAAACCTTTAAAACCAAAAGAATTGTGTTTCAAAATTAACTAAGTTCGCATTAGCCATAGAAATATCGGTTTAATCGTTTAGCCTCCTAAAGATACTTCATAGAAGGTCGAATATGTGTTGAATTCGGTTTACAAAGCTTAAGTGTTGAGTCAAAGGATTGCAATTGCAATTAGGCCGCAATTTCTTTCAATGGAGCAGAAACACGTTTGAATCCCTCTTTTATCATTTTTATTTATTTCATTTAGCAAAAACAACCACTCAATCTTTTTCAAACCATTGGTTACCTTAATTTGCAATTTGCAAACATATTTTGTGTCGTCTAAGTAGATTTTGTTAAAACCCGTTCCCTTGGGTACGATACTCTGGAATACTTCCAGTTTCTTTATTACTTCGATCACGTGCACTTGCGTGTTAGCGGATCAATCACCAACTACAATTAATTAGCTATTAATCTTGTTGTCACTCAAGTAGTTAATTAATTGAGCATTAAGCTAAACTAAGTATCATCTTTCGAGCTTAACTTAGAAATACCTCAATCAATTAGAGAAACAATGGTTAAAGGCATTAAGAAACAATTTCATAAATGATTCAAAGCCCCAAAAGCAATAAACATCTATTACTTAAGAAATCAATCCTAAGTTTCCAACAATCAAGCATAAAACAATGTTTAACAATGAACCCAAGTAAGTAGGGATTAAATCATACAAAATCAGTCAACACAACCCAAAAACCCCTAACTTTACAGCCACAAAATTAACTATAAATGAAAGAAAAAGGGAAGAAATTGCAAACAAAGGGAGATCTCGCGTTTCTGAGGTGTTATCCCAAGAATCCAAGCTCCAAATCTTCAATATCGCTCCAATCCGCTCACAAATGCTCCCAAATCCTCTCAAAATAGCATGGAGTCGTATTTAGGGCATAAACCCTCGATTTTGCCTCCTAAAATCGAAGAGAAAATGATGTATATATAGCAGAGATCGAAACAGATATAAAAAAATGCGTTCTGCTATATTCGTAGCGCCTAGGCGCCCAAAACAGCTCCTAGGCACTGTCATTTTGTCTAACTATTCTGCTTCAGGCGCCTGGGCACCGGTTTGGGCGCCTAGGCTCCAAGATTTTTTTTTTTTTTTTTTAAAGCTTTCAGCTTGAAAGTCTTAAACTTAGGACTTTCAAAATGAAAACTTTCTTACTTAACATTTTATTAATTTTCTCTTCCCTTCTTGAATTTTCAACAAAGCTCTAAAAGACTCCAATATTCATCGAAGTAATCTCGAACACTCGATTTTGCTTCGTCAGCTCGGTTTCTACAAAATCAAGATAAATACACATCAAAGTTCACTAATTCAATACAAAACTAGCCAATAAATGAGCATAAATATAGCACTAAATTAGTGTTATCAAGCACCCGTGTTTTGGCTTCTTGTATAAACAAGCTGCATATTTTGTTTTAAGTGGTTTTGTTTATGCAAATTGGGTTGGTAACGTAAATGACAGATGTTCCACAACCGGGTACTATTTTAATATAGGTTCAGGGGCTATTTCATGGTGTAGTAAGAAGCAAACCTCTGTTGCTCTTTCAAGTTGTGAAGCATAATATGTAGTAGCTACTATGGCTACTCAACAGTGTATATGGGTAAAAAAGCTTATAGGAGAAATCTTTTCCAGTTTGGATTATCCAGTTTCTATTTTTTGTGACAATGAAAGTGCAATCAAGCTTGCAGGGAATCCAATGTTCCATGCTCATACAAAGCACATTGAAACACATTTTCACTTTGTTTGAGACAAAGTTTTGACACAAGAAATTCAATTGCAAAAGATACATTCAAATGAGCAAGTTGTTGATATATTTACTGAGGTGCTCGGTAAATCGAAGTTTAAAGAACTTAGGAGTGCAGTTGGTGTTGTTGACGGTGATAGCAATAAACTCTTCATCCCGCAATGGAAGCATTGGATCCTCTCTGATGTATTTATAATGAAACACAAAATATACAAAGTTAAGCGAAAATTTACGTTGGAATAAATATGAAGATATTTATGGCAGGTCTTTATCTCCTCCACAAAATCTTCCTGGCTATGACTCGAACATAAGATTAAGGCTTGTGGGAGCCTCTTGAAAGAAAATCCACAAGGAGTTGGAGAGGAAGAAGTCTAGAGAGAATTCTCTAATTCTCTATTGAGAATATGTGTGTTTTATGAAGAATACCCAAAATGGGTCACCCCTAGGATCCTATTTATAGTGGCTAAGGGAAAATAATTAAATAATATATTTTAATATCTAATATATTAAAATATATTTATCTAATCAATTTGAATCTTATTCAAACCTTTTAAAATTTTCCTACGATATCTATTTCCTAATTTGAATCTAATTCAAATTTAATAAATATATTTTCTTTAATGTATCTTAATACATTAATAATTTCTTTGATATTTAATGTATCATATACATTAAATATGTTTTCCCTCATTTAATATATCAAATATATTAAATTTTAATTTGAGTATTTCAAAATTTTCTCTCAACGAAATTGATCCCTATTTGTTCATATGACCTAGCAAGGGGACCTTATGGACCTACAGATTATAAGCTCCAATGATACAAAATTAATTAATTAAACTCTTTAATCAATCAATTTGCATTCATTAAACTCTAGGTCACTCCACTACAGACCTAGAGTTGCACTCTTATGCACTGTAGGATAAGTTATGTCCATGGATATAACCACTACATGCAAGTCAATCCTTCACGAGTTGTTCGTAATTATGCTAGGTCAAAAGTTCGTTTTACCCCTATAATTACATCTTGCACCTTAAGTACTACTAATCCTCTAATGAACAATTTGTTTATGATCCAACCATAAACTAAGTCTCTCTCGGGCAAGTGAGAGTGTGAGACCCCATGGTTCAAGTCTCAAAATCAGCACTTAAGGGAACTATTCATCGACTTACCCTATAAGGGAAGAAATGAATTGCATCTTGTGAGATTATGTTCCCAGCTCCTTATTTAGTCAAGTCCCCAAAATGGTAGGTATATTGAATCGGCTACCAAAGCTACTCTCACCCACGCAAATAAAAAGACAAGCCCTCACAATCAGGAGTTTATAACTTACTCAGGATTAAGATCGAGTCGAATATGATCATCCTGATGAAATATTAATCTTCTCAATTAACAGATTTATAAAGAGAGCTTCAATATTTCGTGGTCCAGTCTTACACAAACTCATTGTATAAGATACCCCCACTCACATGTCTCCACATGAACGATTTGAATCAAATCATTTGTAACTATTACAAAGTGGGTCGTATCAATAGTGTTACCAGGATAAGGCACCCAACCTTATTCATATACTATGACCCTTTAGGGTATTTCTTGAATATGATCCTCTTGTATGTCAACCACATACTGTTCAAGATTACACTAATGACCTTGTATTTTTCGTATAATGGATAATATTATATTGCAAATAAAATGATCAAAATTATTATTAATTATTAGATAAATCATTAATTACGAGGCTTTAGGGTATAAATCCCAACATATCTAAGTTCAGCTCCCCTCCTAGCCAAACCAATTAAGGGAGATGAATTATTACTTTATGTAGCAACTTCTAACACCACTGTAAGTTATGCACTAATCAAAGAAGAGAATGGTCACCAAAGACCAATCTTCTACATAAGCAGAGCAATGGTGAGGGCTGAAACTAGATACCTCAAGTAGAAAAGCTTGCACCTGCCTTAGTTACCTCAACTACAAGATTACGCCCTTACTTCCAAGCACACAAGGTCACTGTCCTCATAAACTTCCCTCTCAAGCAAGTGCTGCTAAAGTCAGAAGCTTCAGGACGTCTCATGAAGTGGGCAGTAGAGCATAGTTAAAGTGACATTCACTACAAACTGAGGACATCGATCAAAGGACAAGTAGTGGTGGATTTTATCAATGAGCTCACTCCACTACGAGTTGGGGCGGACCATACAAAGGTCGAGGCCGACCACCTTCAATGCATAAAGGAGGTGGAGGCATCTCATCTAGAAGCTCCTAATCTACCTTGGAAACTCTTCATTGATGGGTCCTCCAACATCAAAGAATGCGGAGCAAGAATCCTACTTGAATCTCCTGAAAGGGAAAGGTATGAATATGCTCTTAGATTCAACTTTAGAACCTCAAATAATGAGGCAAATACGAAGCACTCATAGCAGGATTAAAGGTCGTCAGGGGAATATGGATCTTCAATCTCTTAGTCCTAAGTGATTCTCAATTGATAGTGAAGCAGGTAATCAAAGAATATCAAGCTAAAGAGTAGAGAATGGCAAAGTATTTGTCAAAGGTCAAGGAACTGCTTACCTCATTCCCCAAACATGAGTTCAGGCAAATTCCAAGATCACAAAATACCAATGCTGATTCTTTAGCCCGATTAGCAGTCGCCTATGAAACTGAACCGAGTAGAACAGTTCCAATTGACATCCTATTTGAGCCAACCATAAGCAGAGAAAATATACTAGAAACTGATGCAACGGTTTCCAGAGAGAAAGAAACCAAAGCTAGGGACGAGTTAACCTAGGCCGAGGAAAATTTGGTCGAGGCCAAGGACAATTTTTCCGAGGCCGAGGAAGAGGTGGTCGAGGTAGAGGGTGAGGTGGCCGAGGCCAAGAAAGACCTTTCTTAGATAGATCCCATATTAGAATACTTGAAAGAGGGGAAATTGCCCTCAGAAAGAATAGAAGCCAAGCAGGTACAGAGGCGATCAACACATTATCTACTCAAAGAAGGTAAACTCTATAAAAGAAGTTATTCAATGCTGCTACTAAGGTGTCTCACACCTGTTGAGGCAGAATATGTGATGAAAGAAATCCATGAAGGAATATGTGGCAACCATTCCGGAGGAAGATCCTTATGTCATAAGATTTTAAGACAATGATATTATTGGCCAACGATGCTCCAAGATGCTCAAAGCTTCACAAGATCATGTGACCAATGCCAACGATTTGCTCCAGTACCAAGACAACCACCTGAACCACTAACAAATATAATATGTCCCTAGCCTTTTGCACAATGGGGAATAGACCTTATTGAACCTTTTCCCCAAGGCAAAGGACAAACTAAGTTTGTAGTGGTGGCAGTTGATTACTTCACAAAATGGGCTGAAGAAGAAGCATTGGCAACAATTACAGAGAAAAAGATAACTAACTTTGTATGGAGAAACATAGTATGTCGTTTTGGAATTTCTAATGTCATTATTTCAGACAATGGAAAACAATTCGATAATACAACATTCAGAAAGTTTTGTTTAGATCTCAACATCGATCATCGATGTTCATCTCCAACACATCCCCAAGCCAATGGGCAAGTAAAAGCAATGAACAAAATTATCAAGTTAAATCTCAAGACAAAGTTAGAAAATCTTAAATGAGCATGGGCAGAGGAGTTCCCAACGTGCTATGGGCATACAGAACAACTACAAGATCTACCACAGGTGAGACGCCTTTCTCACTTACTTATAGGGTAAAGGCAGTCATTCCTGTGGAGATTGGTTTACCCTCACCAAAAGTATAGGGATTTGACCCTCAGCAGAATGAGAAGTCAATGAGACTGTGCTTAGAACTATTAGAAGAGCATAAGGAAAAAACTCATCTTCGAGCAGCAGAATACAAGAACAGAATTACAAGATATTACAATGCTACAGTCAAAAGACGAAGCTTCAAAGAATGAGATCTTGTACTATGAAGAGTCATGCAAAACACTAAAGATCCATCAACAAGTGTACTAGGTCCAACATGGGAATAACCATACCAAATTACAAGAATTGTCAGACCTGGCACATACACTCTGATTGATTATAAAGGAAAGATTCTTTCTCATCCTTAGAACGCAGAACACTTGAAGATCTATTATCAATAGATTACTTTTCTATGATTACTACTGTTGTGTTTCTCAAAGACTGATTAACATGAATAAAAAATTATTTCATTCTTCCTCGAAATCATCATGAACTTTGTGAATAAAGCATAGACTCAGCATAGCAAGATTTCCTCATCAAATGAGAAGCTACATATGAGATATGTCTCTTTATGAAACAAAAAGCAACGAAGCTACACCAAACGAGCCAGAAAAGTCAACAACTTAAAAAAAATTGAGGCTGAGGTCGAGCTCATAGGCCGAGGCCGAGCAAGTTGCCAAAATCAATTCAGTTGCAAAATCATCTGACTCTGGGAAGATGTATGGATCTTTCTTAAAGGAAGAAAACTGTGGAGGCATATTTGAAAAACAGAAACAACAAAATCGTGAGTTATAGAAAACACACGAAGCAAAAGCTAAAACAGAGGGACCGAGGCCAACTGATAACTCTCCAAATGAGAGTTATTAGCTAGTCATTTATGCCTAAAGTTCTTTTATTTGAGTTTAATGCTAGTATTTTCATGCTTGAAATCCCCTAAAATCGTTGCTATTGAAATAGCTTCTTTGGATATTCTTAATTGTTGTATTTACGTAATGGGAGCTAAAAAAAGCACTAAATTATGTTAATTTGGTGTTGCAGGTCGTAATTTTCTATCAGCAGAACTATGAGAGAGCATTTGTCCAGCAAGTCCAGCAAAGGAATTGCTGGAGCAAATTATTCGGCATTTTAAGTTACAGAAAGACAGCACGTGATACATCACATGAGAAAATAATTCATTAATTGACCTGGCGTAAATGAACCAAAACGATGTCATCTATCCAATGAGAAGTCGTCACGTGTCTTGTTTGACCTAAGTAGCCCTAAAATGAAGATGGGCATCAATATTTAAAGCAAGTAGCCGTCTTTAGGAGAGGAGAGACCTAATTTGAGAGGCAGAAATCGAAATTTGAGAGGAAGAAGTCGACAAAGGGGCTGAAGGAAGAAAACTCAATTAGAAAAGGAGCTGGAGATAAGAGAAATCATCATCAAGAGCTTCTATTTCGGGCTTTTCTTCTCCCTTCTATTGTTTTCTTTCACTTTTGATTTCTCTCTTGTAATTAGATTCTACATTATGGTGTTTTACTGCAGTTTTCTTTTATTTTCAGCTTTTAATATGAACTAAATCACCTTTGGGTGAGGATTAAGAATGTGGTATTTATCTAAATAAGGGGTTGAGGCTCCTTAGCTCTTTTCAATTTGGTTTTAGAGTGTTTTTATTGTTTACGCTCAATTTCGTTTGGCCAACCATTTTGGGCATTGTCTCCTTGAGTTTTGGGAAAAATAGGGGAGGCCGATTACTCAAAACCACATTAGCTCATTGTTTGGGTTAGTAGCTAGCTAAGTGGGGAGGTTAGGGATAACAACCCACCTAATGCACATTAACAGCAGCTTAATTTGGCGTTAGTTAATGGGAATTAAACCACAAATTATTGGAAATCTGGGAGGATTCCGTGTTTATTGCTGTGTGGGTTGAGGGAGCAAAGTTCTTGCTGCAGCATTCTTATTTCGAGAAAATACAGACAATTCTTAATCCGAGCCTGTTTTACATATCTTCTTACAAGTTTTTTCTCGCACTTTTTGTTTCAGCATTTTCTGAGTTTTATTCTCTTGCTATTGCTTTTATTTCGTTGAAGCATAATTAGATTAGATTTTAATCATATTTTAATTATTTGGTTACCGCATTGAATTCACTAAAAATTAGATTTAGCTTAGTAAATTTCCTTGCACTAATCCCTGTGGAGAACCATAATTTACTTATCACTTGCTGCAATTATTGTGTACACTTGCACATCCTCGTGTAAATTGTTTAAGAAAATTAAGCTACACATTAGAAGGCAACACCAACCAGGGTGCCCAAGGTCGTGCTCTTTCTAGCACAGAAATTAAGGAAGAATTTGAGGTTAAATCCAACCTTCCAGAAGAAGGGGTGGAGTAAAATCGATTCAAATTAAATTCTCTTTACTAACGAGGGAAAGATCAAGACAAGCTGACTCCTAGAAAAAAATGAAGAAGATGATGGTAAGGCCGAGGAGAACTTGTACGCGGCATAACGTACTGGCGTGCAAGGAGCTGCAAGCACGCGCCTAGTAGAAGCCTCGACCGAGGCCGACTAGACCAATCGAGGTCGACCAGTCCTGCCCTTGATTCTCACTCCATTGCTTATTTCCTTTTCTCCTCTCATGGTATCAGCTTGAAATGAAGCTACATTTGTTCAGAAATCACTTACGAAAAGCGAGAAGCTATGAGGCTACTAAATAGCCAAGAATTTCCTCCAGCATGAGGTTATGAAGCTACACGGCTACTAGATGGCCAAAATTCCCTCCTACGAGAGGTCGGGAAGTCTAGAATAGTCCATACGGGGTTTGATGGCAACCTCACTTAAATTTGAGGACGCCCTCGAATTTATATATTCTCTCTAGGAAAACGGCACAGATTGCGAATCCATAGGAGAGTCTTAGCCCCCAAGAAAGATCGAAATGTTCCCTACGGGGTTGGACAAAAATCTTGGGAACTTTGGAGTTCTCAATTTTCTCCAAGATGTGGACGAACACGCATCCAAAGGAGAATCTTACCCAACAGGAAAAAACCAACAGGGTTAGACGGAAATCCTGGGGATGATCTGAGACGCAAGATAAGCGTCACGGAACCCTAAAATTCCTACAGGAAAACAGAAAAACCAAGGTGCAAAATAAACGTCATTGAACCCTAAAATTTCTACTGGAAAACGAAGAAACCGACACTCTAGGAGACTGAATATCCTCACAAGGATGGACAACAATAACTAGAGAGAATTCAAGGTAGACCTCGAAATGTCAATAATGACACCAAAACTTAATAGGCTACTTCCAAGTCAGGCTCCATGCAATTACTTCACATGCTCCTAATCTCGAATCCTAACTAGGGAGTGAGTGCTAATGTTATGGGTGAAATTGAACCAACAAGAATGGGCTGGCTAAAGGGCTGCAACGAAGGGTCAAACGAGGAAAGAAGCCCAATACAAAGTCAAAACATACCGAAACCGACAGGGGACCGACCCAAAATAAGAAGGAGGATAACCGAGCTTGGGCTTTGGCCCAACCCCATGGTCGACCCGACCGAGGCCGACCAGATTGGCAAGGCTCATTTTTGGGCCTTGCCTCGATCCCTCATGGCCCGTGTACCCCTGGTTCAGCCTAGTTCGGTCCTTCCTTTCCCTATTCGAAGACGAAAACCCACAAAAAAACCCTAGAAATGAAGGTATTTAAGCTCTCCTTAGGAGGCAGAGCAAAGGAAGTCCATTCTAGCCTACAACACTCTCTTGGAACTACCAAATTCTCTCAAAACTCTATCTGACTTAAGCATCGGAGCCTGTGTGGCCTACACCACATCGGTGTCCAGGTTTTCTTGTCTTGCAGACCACATTCTTCTCCCAAGAATACAAATTCACTGTCGTTGTCACGTGGAGATCAGGTGAGATTCTCCTACCATAATTTGGCAACAACATACATCAACATATTTAATACGAAAAAATTACACATTTAGTTAGATTTTATAATTTCAATTAAAAGTAATGTAAAACTTATAAATGAAATAATAAATGAACTAGTGACGGGTCACCCTTCTATACCATTATTGTAGTACAAATCTCTCCATATGGCAATAGTGACGATATCACCGCAATTTTGGACCAAACTTTTCAATGTTATATAATTGAATTTGAATAGAAAAGAAAATATATATATAATAATTTTCAAACATATTATATAACCCAAAAAAATTGTAATATTCAACTGAAAGTGTCTATGGGCATTCATTTAAAAATATTAGAAAAGTCTAGGGGATTACCTGATAGCTCTAATCATATATTGTTTTTTTTTTTTTTTTTTTTTTTTTGAAGAAAGAAGCTCTAATCATATATTGTAATTTGTTTGTTTCTTTATTTTCTATTGAAACTCATGACTTTTTTTTGTATAAGCACCCACGTGGATGACATAACCACAATTTAATAATAATGTAACAAATAAAAAAAATAAACATGAAGCAAATTAAATTAAAATGATGATTCAATCACATTGTATATTAAAATTCAAACAAAAGGTGGGAATTGGAACATAGATCAAGAAGTATCTGGATTATTTAGTCATGTAAGATGATTATTAATCAAGAGGAAATTACCATATATGACAGGTTAGTTGCACTTAAAATTTGATCGATGGCCATTATAATGAATGAAAAACAATTAATCGGTATCCTCAAATCTTTTATTATCTTCCACTTTTAATAACCCTAAAGTTTAGTTCATTATTTTTTTGATGGGTCTAAATTCTTCTTTAATATCTTTCAATTTTTTTTTGTTAGGTAGTTTGAATATAAAGACAATTCAAATCGTTGAAAATATCTTAAAATATCCAAGATTCAAATTTGATCTTTTCCTTTCTCATTCAATCACAAATCACAAAACAATTATATATATATATATATATATATATATATATATATATATATATATATATATATATATGTCAGAGTCTCAAAAAAAAATTAAATCCAAATAGACACTTCTTATCCAGGTTGTTTTTTTTTTTTTTTTTTTTGAAATGTAATTCAAAATGAGGAAGAAAAATGAAAAAACAAACAAGTAGCACCCCTTTCAAAGTCCAATTTCAAAGATCTCACCTTTGTTTGGTTAGACCAATTATTATATTAATGTCTTTTTTGGGCTGTGGAGATTAAAAGTTCAATGTCTTCAACTTCAAGCCAATCAACTTTCTCCAATAGCTCCTTTTCTAACAATATATTGGGATAATAATTAAAAAAATCTTTTGCTCAAAAGTAAACTGATTTTTGAGCAATAAAGTAAACTAAGTTTAGTTAGACTATAAATATGATTAAAAATTATAACAATGGGAAAATATCTATACTGTATTTAAAAGCAAGGCTCTCCAAAAAGGAAAAAAAAGAAAAAGACTATTTTACCCTTTCAATTTTTAGTTAATTGTAAATCTGCCATTCATTAATTAGAAACATATAACCAATGATTTTCTTTCCTTGGTTTTTTTTTTTTTTTTTTTTTTTGGTATTTTAGTTTAAAAAATCAAATAGTTTGTAACTAATAAATTAATTGTCTTTGGAAAAATTATTGTGTTAAATACATAAATAGTTACCAATTTACTTATTAGTGTCATTATTATTATATTGAAATGGAAAACTGTTAAAATTCTACAACCAACAATATAAATATAAAAAATTAGAATCAATCTATCTAAATTCAATTTTGAAAGAAGTTGTAGAGTGATGTGAGACAGATGAACAGAGTGGGATGATTTTGAACTAATACTACACATGTAGAATAATGCAAATAGAGAAATTAAAATGAAAGGAGAAGGAGGCTAGTATGTGAATGAGAGAAATTAGAGGTTAATATAACGTTTAGTTCTCCTTCATCATCCATCTTCTATTCTCCATTTTCTATATTTCTCTTTAATCAATCAAAAACTCATCCCTAATTTTTTATTATTATTTATTTGCCTCAATGTTATAGGTATGTCTATTTATGTTTCTTCTTTTTGATTTAATTAAGTTGGATAACGAAACAGGCAAGAAACCACCATTGATATCGTTTATTATTTTTATTTTTAATAAAAATTTTAGTTCGATGCATATGATGATGGTAATGATAGGGCTTATATGATAAAGCTGCAAGCCTAGAATCAAGTGTCAAAAAAGTCGTCGCTAGCAATTTTGATTCCAACATCTATGAGAATGGACTAAATCCAACAATTGGTAAAATAGATAAATAAATAAATAAAAGACAAACTATTGTTAAATTTGTTCTATATGGTTTTTGTAATCAATTTCTTTTTAATTTATATAATACAGATTCAACCGAAAGTCGCAATAGATGAAAGGCGGTATGCACAATACTAGCGAACAGTAATACAACAAAGATAAATAGCAATAAACAAATGATGAAGATGAGGAGATTAAAGGAAGAGATGATTGACCAAACTTATGCCACAAGTGCATTATGATGACAAGAAAATAAGATTTGAGAGAAAATAATGGTTCATTTAGGTGAACAATATTAGCTTTAATTTTAAAAATTGTCTATGGATGTTATTTATTTAATAAAAATGTTTTGTAATGTATATATTTATTTATTTATTATTCTCTAAAAAAGCATGAACTTGGCATTCTGTCACATCTACATTTATTTTTTGTGTAATTAAAATAACAATAAAATTATATTTGATCATCCAATATGATTCAAACATAAAAATTGAGTTGCTTAAAAAGAAACATAAAAATTGAGTTTTTTTTTTTAAGATATGTGCCCAATTGAATGAATTAAAATTAGTCATTAAAAAACACAAACTAAAAAAAATATATGCAAAAATACTAAATTGATAAATGAAATAAAACATTATTTTTTAACTAATTAAAAAAAAACATTAAACCCACTAAAAAACCAACTAAAAAAAACATAAGAAATTAATTTTAATTAACCGGACAAAATAACTTAAAATATGAAAATTATTGTAATTAATAACATTTCAACCCAAACATTTTAAATAAAGTTTTTTCAATGAAAAAAAAAACGCATGCATGACAAGATAAAAAACAATTCTAATAAAAAAATGCATTTCTACATGAATAGCCTACTAAATGAGCTTATTTTACATAGTTGACCTAAACCCACTATCTTTTATAAGTTTAGCCAATGGCCTTAATTTTTTACATAAAAATTAATATTCAATTACTATTAAGCCCTCTTCCTTATTTGACAATTATTAAAAAAAGAAAAAAAATGGAAATACAGATATGGAATATCCCACGATTTTAAGTTTTTTATTTTTTTTTCATTTATCTCTTTTGTTTTCACAATTTTGTTCCATGATTTTAGCATTTGACTCACACAGAAACGTAACCGCCATTAATTTACCTCCTTTCACTCAAAAGTTACTTCCATTTATTTATTTTTTCTTTCTTTTTTTCAAATTTGTCTATTGAAGTAAATTATTTTAATATATTTACTTCCATTTTAAAAATCATATATAACTCTATGCATATTTCATATATACCATGTACACCGATTTTTGGTTTGCTCATTGTATATACTATTTTTTTTTTTGTTATATATATAGTCGCAAACACAACAATAAGAGTGATAATATTAAATTTATATATTCTAACATATATACTATGTTTATATCCATAATTTCATCTTTATTGAGATAAGTATCTCACCTATAACGAATTTCATCATATACACTCAGTATATTTAGTTATTTGCAAATATATACTCAATATATATTTATTCGTCACTGCCATCATATATTCCACCTATTATGAATTTTGTCATTTACACTCGGTAGACATATGTTGAGTATATATACATATTTTTTTCAAAAATTTAAAAAAAAATTGTATACAAAATATATAATTCATATTATTAAATATACTCAAACATTTAGGAAATATATACATTGTGTGTAACAACTATAAAACCATAAATAAATCTATTGTTTTTTTTTGAGAGATTTTGTTTATAGGTATATTTCATATACATATCACTATTACATTGAATACCGTATATGTTTAATAGAGTAAAAAGTGCTTATTGTCACTAATTTAGTTGTGAATGTTCGGTATGTATTGAAGTATGTTTAACAATATGTTATGCAATATGTTGTATAGTCACACTTGTATATCGGTATGTATATATGATATATGATGGTTTTGGGATAAAGTTAATAAAAAACTACATTTTCTGATGACCCTTGGTATATTAAATAGAATAAGGGGTATTTATATACATTCTCCTACAGGGCTAAATATTTGTAACAGGAAACTTACTAGCAGGATGTTTACTGAAGATGACCGACGGTAAGATTGAAATCCAATGGCCATCGAAAACAATAGAACGAAAAGGAAAAAGGAAAAATAGTTTATGAAAAATGGGTGAACAAAATGGTTGGATGTGATAGAGATGAGAAAGAAAAACACAAAAATCATGGTCGTGTCATTAATTGCTAAAGTTATGGAATTTAATGAAAAATATTATATAAAAATAATTATGTGTCATTAATTGCTAAAATCGTGGGAGTTGACGGAAAATATTATATAAAAAATAATAACCTTTATTATTAATATACGCATTAATTAAAGAAAGAGAAACAAGAAATAAGAGCATAATGAACTAAATTTGCACATTAAATCTAGATTTAAAAATTTTCAAAGCTTTGTATATTTATGAAAATAAGTATATTTAAACTAATTATTTATGTAAAAATTCCTAAAAAAAACTAAATTGATAAATAAATAATTATCTTAAAATTTTCATTTGATATTCACATTTTAATTAAAGTAAATACTGCAAACGCAGTTTTTTTTTTTTTTTTTTTTTTTTTTGGAAAAGTAACGAAGAAAATAAACAAACTAAAGAAGTAATAAAAGTATTCATGGTCGCAATTTCTTGTTGCAAAATGTGATGTGCCTATGGTGGACAATCCTCTAGCCAAACTTTCAAATCTTCACTCCACCTTGCATGAGTTGCCAATGTGTGTGCTACTTTGTTTTTGACCCTTTGAGTGAAAAGAAACTCCAATATATGATTGGTTTTAGAGAGGATCTATAGGTGGTCTATTAGTGGTTCAATCTCATTATAGTGATGATCTCGATCTGTCACAAGATTTCACACTAGTTTGGAATCAACTTCGGCCCAAAGTGGAGTTAGGCCTGCCTGATCTTGTGCTAAATGAACCCTTCCACTAGAGGCTTTGGCTTATGCCCATTCTACCGAGCTACTCGTCTTCAAGAAAAATTATGTTGCTGCCATCATTTCTCCCACAATAAAAAGAAAATAAAATAGAATAAAAAATCCAATCAAGTTGTCAAAACCTTCCTCCATAAGTTGATAGCTCAAATCTCACTTTCATAATTATAATGCTATATTAAAAAATATATATAAATCAAAAATAATAATTAAGTTGGTAACACCAAGATTTTATTCATGGAAAATATAATGTGTGTGAAATAAAAATAGACTAAATATATGTTTTAGTCCATACTATTTTGGATTTTTTTTTTTTTTTAATTTAGTTCCCTATGTTTTAACATTCTTGATCAATTTCAGTCCCTCATCATTGTTAAATGTTAAAATTGGCTACTAATAAACTTATGTGACATAATATTTAGAAAATTAGCCAAATTTTAGATAAGAAAAAAGGTCATCTAAGACAAGAAAACTCAAAATTTTTACTAATTTCTTAAAAAATTAGATGAGAACTTAGAAAATTCCCCTATTAGATGTCACTTTTCTTTTTCTAAATTTCCACCAACTCACTAATTCTATGCACTGTAAGTTTCTTATTAGCCAATTTTAATATTTACCAACAGTGAGAGACTAAATTAAAAAATATTAAAATATAAAGGACTAAATTGAAATTCTTATTAGCCAATTTTAATATTTACCAACAGTGAGAGACTAAATTGAAAAACATTAAAATATAAAGGACTAAATTGAAAATTTTTAAATAATAGAGATTAAAATGGAAAAAAAAAATACTCGAACATTAGAGATTAAAACATAAATTAAGCCATAAAATATTAAACCAACTAAATAAGATCATATTATAAAAATATATAATATTAATATTAAGTAATTTTTTTATAAAATAATTATATTGAATAATATTTCACCAAAATTATTCAATATTTTAAATATTTTCAAATTTTAAAAAACACGTGCATTACACGTGGTCAAATGCTAGTATCTTAAAAGTAAACTTACCTCTTTTTTTTTTATTCATAAATTCACCTCTTATTGGACTTTGTTCCATTTTAGTCTCTATACTTTTAGGCCCCGTTTGATAACCATTTGGTTTTTAGTTTTTGGTTTTTGAAAATTAAGCTTGTTTTCTCTCAATTTCTCTACAGTGGTTTTCATCTCCCTTAAGGAAGCATTTGAATTCTTAGCTAAATTCTAAAAACAAAAACAAGTTTTTGAAAACTATTTTTTTTAGTTTTCAAAACATGGCTTGGTTTTTGAAAACATAGATAAAATGTAGATAACAAAACAAGTAAATCCAAGGGTGGGAGTAGTATTTATAGGCTTAATTTTAAAAAACCAAAAACCAAAAACTAAATGGTTATCAAACGGGACCTTAAATGTTCAATTTTATTCTATATACTTTCAATAAAGCTTAAAATTGGTCCCTACTATTAGTTTATTGTTAATTTCTTTTACAAAAAATTAGTCTATATTCGCTTTTTCTTTATAAATTTTAGAAGTATGTTCACATTGTGTCTTTTCTTATATTAAAATTATCATTATTATTTAACCAATTTTGATAAAAAAAAATCAACTTCAAACTTATTATAGGGGCCAATTTTAAGCTTTATTGAAAGTACAAGGACCAAAATTAAACATTTGAAAGTATAGGGACCAAAATAGAACAAAATCCAAATTATAGAGACTAAAATGATATTTTAACCATTTTTATTTCACTCCTAACATCATGTTTAAGCATGTTAATGATCTGTTTTGACTACCTCATATAAGAGAACGTGTATCTACAATAATTTGTTAAAAAAATATTTGTTGACTTGGAATGTCGTGTAAAGAAAAAAAAAAAGACTACTTGAGATGTCTACACATATTTAACCCTAAAAGTGGGCTTCAAAGATCAAGCTTTCCTCTAATTATTTTTCATCTTGTATTTCTCTAAATTGGAACGTATTTTTGTAATCTTTTCAGACAGTATGTTCCTCTCAGACATACATACTTCATAATATCGTTTCTTGTTTCAAAAAAAAAAAACTCTTAAAATGGTCACTTATCAATAAATTTATCATTTTCCATACTACGATACTTTTAGTAATGTTACTGAAATAAACTGATTTGTTGGTTGATTTGGGAAAGGATTGATTTAACTTTTAGCAAAATTATTTGTCAAAGAAATGATTTCATTTTAAAAGATTGTCAATAAAAAAAGGAGTATAAATAAAATTAGTTTGAATTAACAGTCGATCGACCAAATAGGCAATTTCAATTAATTACATAAAAGAACAAAAGTAATAATCTCATTAATGGACAGTACTCTTGATCAAAAATAATAAGTACATAAATGTTAAATTTGGTTAGGCAAGTCATATTTAGAGTTTTTATTTATTTTTTAAAAAAAGAACATAGAGTTAATTACTAAAAAGAAAATAATGGACATATACTCCTTTCTTTGAAGTTGGAGGTTCAAATATGTACTAAATATATATATAATCAATACTCACGGTTTCATTTCATCATTTATTTAGGTAGATGGTTTGAAATCAAGAAGTTATCTATTGACCACTTTTGTACCAAAAAAAATATTAAATAACTCTACATCTAAACAATTACGGAATTGGTTCCAATAATTTCTCAAATTTAGGTCTCACTCGCCTTTTGTTTTATCCTAATGAAAAAGTTAATTAGTCCATGGATTATGTCCAATCAACCACCTAATGAGAGAGGGAGAGAGGGAGAGATTAATATGTAAATTTGATATGAATTCCTATTGGTCAAGTGGATCAACTTACACTTTAATTTTATATGATGAAGTCAACCCCTTTAAACAGTCGGCAATCAATTTCACCAATTTCTCGCTGCCCCCATCTGCAACCTTCTAAATGTATGTATAATATTATTTTCTCTCTGTTCAAATTTTAATTTCGTCATGGAGATTCCTCCAATCCAACTAAAACATTAAGTTGATGGTGCTTCTCGAGGCAATTTGGTTGGAGGGAAAATGAAAGAAAATATGCAGAAATTAAGACCCATTTTCACAATCATTTGGTTTTTAAAGATTGTGCCTTGTTTTCTCACCATTTTTCTACTATGGTTTTCATACTTCTTTTAAAAGCAAAAACAAATTTTTAAAATTACTTTTTTAAGCCCCCGTTTGATAACCATTTTGTTTTTTAAAATTAAGCCTATAAATGTTACTTCCACCCATAGGTTTCTTTATTTTGTTATCCACTTTTTACATATGTTTTCAAAAACCAACCCAAGTTTTGAAAATTAAAAAAAAAAAGTTTTTAAAAACTTGTTTTTATTTTGAAATTTGGCTAAGAATTCAAATATTTTCTTAAGAAAGATGAAAGTTATTGTAGAGAGTTGTAGAGAAATGATGAGAAAGCAAGCACAATTTTCAAAAACTAAAAATCAAAAACTAAGGCCCCGTTTGATAACCATTTGATTTTTGGTTTTTAGTTTTTGAAAATTAAGCTTGTTTTCCCCCAATTTTTCTACAATGGTTTTCATCTCCCTTAAGGAAGTATTTGAATTCTTAGCCAAATTCTAAAAACAAAAACAAGTTTTTGAAAACTACTTTTTTTAGTTTTCAAAACATGGCTTGGTTTTTTTAGTTTTCAAAACATGGCTTGGTTTTTGAAAACATAGGCCAAAAGTATATGACAAAACAAGTAAAATCATAGGTGAGAGTAGTATTTATAAGCTTAATTTTTAAAAACCAAAAACCAAAAACCAAATGGTTATCAAACGGGGCCAATGGTTATCAAACATAGCCTTAGTTTTTAAAATTTGGCTTGGATTTTTAAAACATTTGTAAAATGTAGATGACAAAACAAAGAAACTCATAAGTGGAAGTAGCATTTATAAGCTTAATTTTCAAAAATAAAAAATCAAAAACCAAATGGTTATCAAACTTGGCCTAGATTATCTATTTGTTTCAGTTTAGGTTTAGTTTCAAGTGGGTCCTTTTATAGTTGTGAAAGTTTTAATTTTGATTTCTAAACAATTTTGGTCAAACCTAGTAAATTGTCATTGCTATTATTGAACGTTACCATATTGAATTTGTGGCACACTTTTTCAATTTACTTGACAACAATTTACTTGACAATTAGAGGTGTACAATTTTCTCGTGGAGTTGACTCGCCCGTAACGAGGTGGGAAATCCCCGTTTAAGCAGGGAGTGGGGAGGGGGGGAGAAATACCTACGAGTTAAATGAGGACATGGACGGGGACGGAGACGGAGAATACATTCTCCACCCCCATTTTCCATCCCGTTTATTTTTATCATTATTTTTTTAATATATATATATATATACACACACACATATTGTATGAATAATTTGATATATTTGAAACATTTCATATTTAAATTCCTATGTATGAATAATTAAATAACTTAATATGAAATATTATTTTGTTTCATTTAAGAGATTCAAGAATTTTTCATGAGGAATTAACTATTTAAATGAAGATTCATGGTGAAGAATTAACTATTTAATTGAAAATTTTCTTAATAAATCATTTAATTATTTTTTCTAAAGGAAATTAAACAGAGAATAATTCACCACAGGTAGATCCAACCTCTGCAAATTCTCCACAATGAATCCCCGCTTTTGATCTCTGCAAAATTTCGCAGGAATGAGAAATGAAATTGGGGGCGGGAACGAAGACGGGGAAGCCATCCATATTCATGTCCCACTCCATGGACATCTCTATTGACAATGAGTTGGTGTCTTATACACTCAACTAATTGTATTAGTATTTAGAGTCAAATAAAAAGTAATGAAAAATTAGTGGGTCTTAGTAGGTAAAAAAAGATTTATGGATGATTTATGAGTTTTAACTAATTAAGTTGAAACTAATTTTATAGTGATGAGAAGCCAATTAAAACAAAATCTGTGAACTAAATTACTAATTTAGCCCCCAAAAAATTAAAGAATAATAAATAGAAAACGAGTTTTCTAATTTGGATTAGGTAGAAGTAGAATCTCGGTTTTCTTCTTGTTTTACTTGAACCATTCAAGAAAAAAACAATATTCTCAACAAAAAAAAAAAAAATCTTATTTTCCATGTTTTAAAGTTCAAACAGCTATAAATAAAATTTTTCCAAAAAAAAAAAAAAGTTGTTTTCTTTGACTTTGATTTTTAGCCCTTTAAAGATTCAACTCTCTCTAGCAAGACCCACGAGCTTGATGCTGTCTTCAATCTACCCAACGACCTCTCTTTCCAATTCCACCTCTTTCAATGGAGGATATCCGTCAAAACCCTCATCCGCCGCCGCAGTTGCTGCCGCCACCGGCCGCCGTGGACTTTCCTCCATACTTCCGGTGCCCTATTTCCATGGAGCTCATGCAAGATCCTGCCACCATTTCCACCGGCGTCACCTTCGAAAGAGCCAATATTGAGAAGTGGTTCTTCACTTACAACAAGAAAACTTGCCCTGCGACCATGCAAACCATCGTCAACTTTGATATCACTCCGAATTATACGCTCAAAAGGCTCATACTTTCTTGGCAAGGGAAGCAATCTTGCTCCCCCTCCTCCTCGTCGCCACCACCGCTGCCGTCATTGGGAGAGTACGATGATGTCGTGGCTCTCTTGAAGCACATCGAGTCGTCGCCGTTCAAAGCGAGTTCATTGAAGAAACTACGGCTGCTCATGGCGGTGGATGATGTAGTCGTTGCCAGAGCAAAACCGGTCTTCATTCGAGCAAATGGGTTTGAAGTTCTCGTCGGAATAGTCACCCAAGTCATCATCGGTGAGGGCTCGGATTTCGCTAATTTTGAAGCTTGCGAGGAGGCTTTAGGGGTATTGTTAAACTAACAAATTTAAAAGTTTTTTTTTTTTCCTTTTGGAGTTCAACGACATATAGAGTTGGGGATTCAAATCTCTTACCTTTTATTGATGATAGATGTCTTAACCATTTGAGCTACACTCAGATTAGCCAAAAACTTAAGTTGATAGGTTATAATGTAAATCTTTTATTTATATTCTTAATAAGAGGGCTTGAGAGTTTGAATAAGAACCAAATAGATAACTATCGATATTAATTAGAGATTAGGAAACTAACATAATAGAAGCTCGAACATAGAACTTTCTACTCTAATACTATATTAGGCTGTCATTAAATCTCAAAACTTAAGTTGATAGATTACGATGTATATTCAATCTCTTATTCCTATTCTTAACAGGTATTATCTCAGTTCCCATTTTCCAAAATCGAGAAGCCATTCGAGTTGTTGTCAAAACCAGAAGCCATCAAATCAATGGCGATTGTTTTACAAAGAGGAAGCATAGAAGGACGGTTTTACGCCATGGAAATGCTCCAACAGATATCCAAAAAGGGCTACGATTGGAACTCCTTAACAAAACATCAAACTATTGACTTGTTCAAGTCGATCTTGGAGCTCGCATCAGACGAGATAATCAAGAAAGCAAGTACTAATGTTCTTAGGACGACAACAAACTCCTCCATAATTACACAATGGTATGATATTGTCGACACATATTCATTTTAGCTTCACTCAAAAGATCAATGGAGATCATATTGTCCTTTCCCTTACTAAATCTTCTCTTTTCTAGTCGATATGGGACACTTTTCTCGTCTGCCCTAGAGCTTTTGATAGAAATCATGGAGTCCTCCAAAAAAAGTCGTCTTCTATCGATCGAAGCTGGCTCTGTTTGCATCATGATCGACCTTCTCCCAGACTCGAACCGATCGAAGTGCGAGAAAATATTACACATACTCAAACTTCTAAGTGAGTGTGCGGAGGGAAGGTCAGCCATGGCGGAGCACGTCATGGGAATAGCAACAGTGACGAAAAAAATGAGTTCATCGAACACGGCAACGAAAATTGGGGTGAAAATCTTGTGGTTGATTTGCAATTATCATCCTAGTGAGAGGGTTTTAGAGGAGATGATGGGGTGTGGGACTGTGAAAAAGCTTCTAGGGATCTTGAATGGCGATGACAGATCTTCAACCAAGGAGAAGGCCATGAAGATCATGAAGCTCCATGGGAGTTTTTGGAGGAGATTTCCTTGTTTTCCTTTTGAGTTTAGGGATTATTTGAAGTTGATAAATTAATCAATAGAATTTATGTTGAAGTTAATAGGAATTGAGTTTTGGCTAAATTAGGAAAAAAATACTAATGAATTTTGCCTTTTATTTCAAAAATATCCATTTTCTTTCCAAAATTACAATATTACCTTTGACCTTTCATAAACATTTCAAAAACTATCTTTGAAGTAGAAAAACCATTATAACCCACAGACTATTATAACTCCCTGTTATTATAACCCACTCAGTGCCCCAAACAGCCCCTTACAGTGTTTGAAGAAAAGTCAATGAGTCTAAATGTTCTTTTTTTCAAACTTAATCTAGACAAGCGTCTTAGTAACTGCTACGTCATTTCAGGTCACCGCTGTGTCGATTTTTTGTCCAAGATTCTAACGAATTTGGTAGTTTTGAAACGTGTATGAAAGGCCAAGGTAATATTGCAACTTTCGATATAATAGGGGCATTTTTTAAACAAAGAGCAAAGTTCATATGGATATTTTTTATAATTTAACTTTGTTTTCAATGTTCTTGGGAAATGAACATAGAAAAAACTATATATTGTAGTTTTAAAAATGATTTGTAGATTAAACCAATTAAAAAAGTACACTAGGGTTTTGGACCAATCAAAAACTCATATTCTTGTTTTTGAGAAAGATGAATTCATATAGTTTTTTACTCATCCTTCTTGAGATCCTCTTCATGGGCACGCGGTTTGAGTTATCTGTCTCCTCCCACTTGGAAGCTTTTGTGTTTCCCTCTTCTTCCTTGCAGTACTACTTTATTGTTGGATGCTTGGGAGCATTTAGCTTTACAAGATGAACCCTTATTAACTCACGTGAGAATCCACGTGCCTCATGATCCTTGAGTCGGAGGCTAAGAGTTTAGAGATGCCTTTTAGTTGCTGGACTCCCGTCGTTTAGAAGACAACGCTCTATTACTTAGATTCAACAATAAGTAAAAAGATTAACCTCTCTTTTGAATTTAGGTTTCAACCACATATTTTTTAGCTTCTTGAATCATTTTGTTGCATATATTAAATCGAATGATTCTATCTCCCTTGATCTTTTTTATAATATATGAAAAAGTATATTAAAGATATGCTAACATATAGAGGGAATAATTCATTTTGACATCTCTAAAATGATTCTTTAGATCTCTTCCATTGAGAGTGACAATTCCACTGATAATATTAGTTGGCTGGAGCTGTCTTCCATTGAGAGTGACAATCCCACTGAAAGTATATTAGTTGGACATGAGTTATATCTTCTATTGAAAGTAAAGAATCTTAATAATAATGTCGATTGACATGAATTTAAATTTTATCGATAAAGTTGGTTGACATAGGTTTAGCAATATCACACTCAAATCCACCAACTAGATCTTTCTTAAGTTGAGAATCTCTAGTTCATTTCAATGTCTACCAGACAAACAATGAAGCTTATGCCAATGGAGTTTTCTTTTTATCACATTAGTAAAATTTATCCTATTTTTAAAATAGGTTGACAAATTGGAATAATTTTCAAATAAATAAACTAATTTTTTTTATTAAAAAAATCTGGTAAAAGAGAGCAGGTGGGGAAGTAGCCGATTGTGATTGGTTGCCTATCTCAAAGCACAGTCAAAAGGAAGAGAATTGTACATCTTCACCCCCCCCCCCCCCCCCCCAATTTCTTTTCTATATTTAAAACAAAATGGAGAACTTCCAATATTTAAATCCAAAATTAATTAATTATTATTTATACTATTTACAAAAAAAAAAATGAAAATCAAATTTATATATAAAAAAATTATTGCCTAACTTGAAGCACATATTTTGTTCATTTATCAAACAAATATCTACAATAAAAGAGTATTTGAAACTATACAAAGTAGATCCTATATGGAATTTCAAAATAAACTTAGATTTTTTGTTAAATAATTAATGAAAACTTAATTATCAAGTCTCGTCTCAAATATTTTTTTATACAAAGTTTAAAGATTAATATAGAATACTTAATCTTTAATAACAAAAAAAAATTAATTAATTGATAAACTAAAATAAAACATTTGAAAATTTAAGAAATAAAATATAATAAACACAAAATTTCAATGATCAAATTTTGATTTAAATTAAATATTACAATAGATTAAAACAAAAATACTTGCTATTGTTAGATACGTGTCTCTATATATAATTGTCATGTATTTATTTGTTAATTTTTTTTCTCCTGGCTGCATCTAACGACATGAAATTGTCAGCCACATTATTCTAGCATTGAACGAGTGAAGGAATATATATAAATATATATATTACTTTTTTGAGTATAACAAATGTGATGGTAGAGATCTGTACTTTTCCAACCTTGAGCGAGTGAGATTTAAGAAATAGGTAAGCAGGGGCGAATCCATGTTGGGACGAGAGGAGGCGAGTGCCCCTCTGAAATTATCGTTTTCTTATATATTTATATATTGTTCCATTCAAATTCTATACAATTCCCATTGTTCATTGGTCAGGGGGCATCGGCCTTACTCGTGCTTGAGGTCCTAGTTTCGAATCCAGGTCGATGTTCTTAACTCTCATATTTAATGCCATTTTTTGATTTTGCTCACCCATCTCTTGAAATTTTAATTTTGTAATTTATTGTTTTTTTTATTAATTTTACAGACATATATATACAAATATACAAAACAAATTTAATCTTTAAAAAATATTTTAGAAAAATTAATTACAATAAAAAAAAACTTAATTCTATTTTTTTTTTTTTTTTGATATCGATGCGCGCACATCGACTAATCTCACCGGACAACCGCCTGACCCTACTACATTTGGTTGACAAGGAAACACGTAGGATATTTAATCCTAGGTAGGTAGCCACCATGGATTGAACCCATTCCCTCTTAGTTCTCCAAGGCCCTTTGACCACTAGGCCAACCCATGATGGTTAAAAACTTAATTCTATTTTTAAAATCTTGAATATTTAAAGTTTCATTATTTTCTTATATATTATTCTACTGTGTTTTTTATAAATTTGTAATTAATATTATTTAATCTAAATATTATATATCAATGTATTTTAAAATATATATATATGAAAATTAAATCATGGAAGAAAATGTCGGTCGACATGTCGAAATGTCGCTCGACATGTCGACATGTCAACACCCTTGACATGTCGTTAATTAGGGGGGGAATGTCGTTTTTCCCCCCCTTTCAATGACATGTCGTCGACACCTCGAAATGTTGAGGTGTCGATGACATGTCGTCCATATTTCTTTTCTTTTCTTTTTTTAAATGTGAATTTTGATTTTGGAAATGACTAAATGAGAAAACGTGCACACCAATGCCAAGTTGCCGACACACTCCAATTTCACTTCAAATGTCTTCTCTCCTTCTTCTTTTTTTTTGTTTTTGTATTTCTTTTTTTTATTATATAAACAAATGATACAAATTCATACACACTCTATTATTAATATTAACTCTTAAGTCTTACTTATACAATTAGTACATTACTCTTAAGTCTTACTTATACAATACAATTCTCAAATCTCAATTTTAGCCAAAGTTTTACATATTTCTATAATTCTATTTTTGTAATTTAAAATTTTAAACAAAATACATCTCTCTTTTGTGTGTTTTTTTCTTCATTTTTTTTTTAATATTTTCATATGATTATCTTATTTAATTATCACTTTCACATCAAAATTCCATCAAATTTTACAAATTTAAAAATAAAAATTTTCAATTTCCCAAACATATTTTAAATCACAAAAATTATTTTTATTATTTTTATTTTTGTACATTTTTTATTTTTTATTATTTTTTACCATCTATAAATACCCACTTCATTTCACTTTCTTCTTCACCAAAACAACTCAATGTCCAATTCTCAATTCTCTCCAATTTCAGATTCTCTCAATTTCCCTCTAATTCTCTCAAATTCCCTTCTTAAATTAGGAGTTTTAGCTTCTAATTTACTTTTTAGTCTATCTACATTACTTTCAAGTTTTCAACTTTCAAGGTTATTATCTCTTTATATTATTATTTAACTTTTATTTTATTAATAATATAGATAATTTTTTAGTTCATTTAAACTATCTTCGTTAGTTAATGGTTGTTTATTAGTATTATTTGTTATATAATTGTTATTATTTTTTGTTTAATCTATGTTCATTATTTAATTATTATTATTATCTTCATTGCGTAATCTATCTTTTTCTTTTTGTTATAATTGTTATTATTATGGATTGATATTGAAGCGATTGTTCTTATGTTTCTTAATTTTATAATTTTCTTATTAGTTATATTGTTTATGAATTAAATAATTCATTTATATACTAGTTTATTGTAATTTGAATAAATTTACTATACTTTATTCACCAACACACCATTCTGTCTAGACTGAGGTATTTAAGTTGACCATAAAGAAACACCTCTACCTGGGAACTAAATTGGAAATGAAGCTAGTCATTTTTATTCAATCTTTTTTTTAATGTTTGTGAAATTATATGTTTGTGAAGTAAATAATATATTCTGTTAGTGGTGATAATTTTATATTAGTTTTTAAAACATATAGATTGTATACTTATTATTATTTTTGGGTTTCATAGATGGAAGGAGGACGTTTAGATCCAGCTTGGGCTTATTGCATTCCATTGGATGGAAACAAATCTAGCACTGTATGCAATTTTTTCCAGTTGGTGATTAAAAGCGGTGGCATCACCAGATTCAAACATCATTTATCAAGAAATGATCCCAAAAAGAACACCAAATCCTGTTTGAATGTGCCACCAAAGCTGAAGAAACAAATTGCAAAACAACTGAAAATGAAGGAGACGAAAAAAAATTAGAGAAATAAAAAAAATGAAAGAAATTCAAAAGGATTTACGATCCAATCTGAAAGGTCATCAAGTTGATGACAGTAGTGACGAGGATATTGAAGTCTTTGATATGACTATGAGTTACTCATGAAGTTATACGTAACTTAAGAAAGACGGCCGAAGAGGAGGAAGATATGCAACGAAGTGAACTTGAGCGAGGTCAAGGCTCTAGTCAATTCCAACGATTTAGTAGTATGAAGAAGCCTTCATACTACAAGTCTGAAGGAACTAAACAAAAAAATTTAAAGGATATGTTGTCAGGAGGAGCCATTAGACAAAATGTTGGACGACTAATCTCTCGTTTTTTTATTTATGACAATATCGCACCCAATAAACTAAAGTCGCATCATTTTAAAAATATGGTTGTGGGAATACAAAAAGTTGGTAAGTGTGCTTATTAACTATTTTCAAGCATGTTTGTTTTTTGTAATACAATTGTACTTACATAAATCCTAATTCAAATGAGTTTTTATTTTGTAGGTATGGGAGTTGAAGTACCCTCACTGTATGAAGCTTGCAATAAATATTTGGATATGGAGTATGAAGATATGAAAAAATATGTTCAAGAACAAAAAAAAAAAAAGTGGGAAACTTTTGGTTGTACGATCATGTCTGATGTATGGACAAAACCAACAAAATTATCCATCATCAATTTTATGGTCTATTCTGATGGTACTGCCGTCTTCTTAAGGTCAGTTGATGCTTCTAAACAAGTTAAAGACCATAAATATATTTATAATCTCTTGAAGAATGTTGTACGAGAGATAGGGAGTGAGAACGTAGTCTAAATTGTGACAGACAACGGCTCTGCTTTCAAGAAAGCTGGAGAATTGATAATGAAAAATTTTAATATTTATTGGACCCCTTGTGCAGCCCTTTGCATAGATTTAATGTTGGAGGATATAGGTAAAATGGCCTCAATAGACAATATTATTAGAGTTGCATGAGGGGTGACCAATTATATATATAACCATGGATGGTTACTCAGTAAAATGCACGAGATATGTGAAGGTGATATTGTCCAACCTGGTGCCACTATATTTGCAACAAATTATCTTGCATTAAGTAACATGATGAAGAAGAAAGATGGATTAAAACGGGTATTCACTAATGATGCATGGTTTAATGACAAGTTGAGTCGGACGAAAATTGGAAAAAAATTGAATCTCGTGTATTGAATAACTTATTTTGGGATCAAGTGGAGAACATTGTCAATATTTTTGAGCCAATGTACACTGCTCTTCGAATTGTGGACTCTGAGATTGTTCCAACGATGCCTGTTATCTATAACTTGGTTGAAAATTTGAAATCTATAATCAGCCAAATCAAAGACAGAGGTTGGGTCAACCAAATAATTGAAACTCAATGGAACAAGACACTTTATCATCCTCTTCATGCTGCAGGTAAAATTAATTATTAAATTAAAATTAAGTATGTTTTTATTTTCATTAATTGTATATACTATTCTATTAGACTAATAAATTTGAATAAATTGACTATAATTTATCTTACAGAGATAGTTCTGTCTAGGTTGAGGTATTTAAGGTGACCGTAAGGAAACATCTCTACCTGGGAACTAATTTGAAAATTGAATTAGTTAATTTTATTCACTCTCGTTGATTGCTATTAGTTGAGCATGAACAAATTGGCTAAATGATTTTTTCTAAAGATAGTTCTATCTAGGTTGGGGTATTTAAGTTGATCATAAAGGAACACCCCTACTTGGGAACTAATTTGGAAATTGAATTTGTCAATTTTATTCATCACATCAGTTATGAATTTTCTAATATTACTAACCAAATTGTTATATGATATCATTTGTAGCTCATTATTTGAATCCAAAATATCAATACACTCATGGTATTGGAATGGATTTCAATTTGATTGAGGCTGTACATACAGTATATTATAAATTATTTTCAGATTGCCTAAATACTGGAGATTTTGGAATGGAGGTAACTATAGAAAAGAAATCAATAGATAATTATCTAAATTTGAATTCATATAAATTCACCTAATACATAATCTTTTAATGTAGCTTATATATTTTAGAGATGCCAAAATGAGTTTTGGAGAACGAGGTGCGATAAAATCAAGAAACAAATTGTAACCATATAAGTAGCATTTAAAATTATGATCATCTACTACCAATTAAATTAAAGTAAAGATAAAAAAAAATACTAATGTTTGTGCAGCCCATTGGTGGAGCATGTATGGTAAAAGTGCTCCTACATTACAGAAGCTAGCTATGCGGGTTTTGTCTCAAACGACTTCGTCATCTACATGTGAGCAGAACTAGAGTACGTTTGCTTTAGTCCATACAAAGCAACGTAATCGGTTAGCTTACGAAAAGCTCCACAAACTTGTTTTTTGCTACTACAACATGAAATTGAAGCTTAGAGATATGGTGACCAAAGGTGAAAAAGTAGCAGAAAAAGATTACAATGATTTGGTGGATGTCGTGGTAGATCCAAATGATGATGGTGATGACCCACTTTTTCAATGGGTCCAACTAGCACATTTGGATGATGAGTCTGGCAATCCAGACCCCGAGATTGCCAACATGGCTGCAGAGATCGGTATCAATGTAGAGCAAGTAATAAATAAAGAAGTTAGGATGTCTGACGACCAATTATATGACTATCAATTTAATGTTTGTTTAGAAGTTGGTTATTCTGAAGCAAAACGTCTAAAAGTGAGAAAAAAGCTTCATACAGGAAAGTCGGCAAATGACAAAGACGATAACAGTACGGACGATGACAATGATGATGATAATACATCTGGTGGAGGAGGTGATACAAATGTTGGGACTTTAAGTGGTTACGAAGCTGGGGAAGCACAATCTAATGAACCAGGAATAAGTCCTTTTTCCTGTGAGGCTAAATTCGACCATGTCACCCAAGACGAGGACCACGGATCTCGAGAGGGTGGTGAGGGGATTGCTATTATTGGTAAACTGTTCTATCGACATAGAGATGCAAGATATTTTTATTCGACAAATTCGGATGATAATTCCTTACTTTCAAGTATGGAAATGATGAGCATTAGCAGCAATAACACACAACAAGGCTATGGTTAAGGTAATTATTCTTACTCAAATTATGATGATTCTTCAAGTCCTAGCCATAGCAATGTCCAGCCTAACTTTCCACCATAGAGTTATCATCCATTTGAAAATCAAGGACCATCGACTGATGAGATGTACCCACGAATAGGGTTATATGTTGGCTGTATGAGTCATATCGTTTTCATGTAAGCAACTATGCTCAACATTTTCATATATGATAACTTGGGATCAATATTGCAATTTCTATCCGAATTATCAAGATTCTGGATTAGATGCTCAAATGTCATCTTTTTGGTATTAGACATGTACATTTTATATTAAGCAATTCACAATTACTTTGTCACATACAAACATGTCATATCTTCTCTAATTACCAATATTTTATATTATTTTATATAGTCAATTAGGATTTATGAATAGTTAATTATATTTATAGTTTGATTAAATCATCATAATTAAAGTCTCATTGAATATAAATACTATATATATTTTAGATATATTATATGATGTTAAAATAAATCAATTATGGTATAATTAAACCATAATTAAAGTTTCATGAAATACTTCAAATAATTTTAATCAATTTCTATATTTTTCTTCTCAAATTCCTGCTTGCATCGACATTTCAATCAATATTTATATCTAAATATTATCTTAGTTTTTAGATGTGATGCTTAAAAATGGTCAATTATAGCCTAATTAAGCCACAATCAAAATTTTATTGGCTAATTCAAACAATTTCCATCAATTTCCACGATTTCCGTAAATTTTTCCAAAATTTTCATCGACATTTTCATAAAATTTAGACCTCGACATTTTCATCTACATCGACATTTCAAACCTTGAGTTAAATTATAATTTTAGTCCCTGAATTTTAAATTTTGTGTTTAATAAGCCTTTAAATTTTTAATTTTGTGTTTAATAAAAGATTGAACTTTAAAAATGTCTAATATATCCATGCACTTTGAATCTTGTATCTAGTAGGCCTTATATTTTTTTAAAAAAAAATAAATGGTCTACTAGATATAAAATTTATTTTTATTTTTAATTGGACCTTAAACTTTCAATTTTGTAATTAATTAAATACAATAATTTAAAAATATATATCAAATGGGTTTAGGACTTATTAGACACAATTAAATTTTATGTCTAATTTCATTTATTTTTTAGAAATTTTGAATATGTAATAGACCTATAAGATACAAAATTGAAACTTTATGAAACACAAAATTAAAAATTCAACGATCAATTAGACGCTTTTTAAAGTTTAAAGACCATATAAACACTAGTCTACAAGTTCAAGGACTAAATTTGTAATTGAACCTAATATGAATCCGTGCCCCCTTAGCATAAAGTTTTGGATCCGCCATTAGAAGTAAGCAATACCTTTTCAGGAAAAAATATATATTACTTTTTTATGTATAAGAAATGTGAGGGTAAGTATTTTGTACTTTTCCAACCTTAAGCGAGCGAAGGAATATATCTCTTAATCGTTGAATTATATTCATATTAGCAAATACTTACTAGTTGTGATAGAGACGTGTCAAAACATTAGTATTATTTGATCAAACCAGAAGAAAAAAACATGTTTTGAAAGTTCATGGATGAAAAAATAATATAATTAATTGAAAATCATAAAGGTGACATGTCCACTTTAAAAAAAATAAAGAAATGAGTGTTAGGAAATGTCCACTCAAGCGCCCGATCATCATGCGTAGACTGTTCAACAACAATGTGAAAACTAAAAGACAAACAAAAATTTTTGTAAATTACAAATTTAATCCCTATAATTTAGAGAAAATTAAAATTTAATCCTTATAATTTTAAATGTTAGAATTTCATCCTTATAATTTGACAAAACCTCATAAATAGTCTCTATAGTTTGATAAGGACTATTTTTTAAGATTTTATCAAACCATATAAACTAATTTTTAATAGATTACATGAGGTTCATCTTAAAATCAATTGGCTATGAGAGGAGTAGCTCATATATCTTATAAATTATGAGGTCTCTCTACATTTTTCCAATGTGGGATACTCAACAATTTTAACATTTGAAATAATATGGATTAAACTCTAACTTTCTCAAAATCATAAGGATGAACTTTATAATTTAACCTTCATTTTAATTAGATAACAAAATATATATTTTTTAATATATCATTAATTTCATAATTGGTTTATATATATATATGTGTGTGTTGTTTCTCCAACAAGAACAATAAATAATTGTGGTGATGGATTAAAAAATAGATTGAAAAAAGAATGAGGTGAATATGATATTATTAGATACTTTGTATTAAGTGCTCAAGAAAATATAATACATAGGTGTTAATTAATCCTTTAATCTTTGTCATGGGTTTAAATATTTCTGTATATCACTTCTCTATCTCTCTTGTTTCTTTTTTCTTTTTTTTTAATTCAGTAATAGTCGAGTATAAGGTGAGAAGTTTGGATCAAGTGAGTGGACAGTTAAATCAAATTATCATTTATTATTTCATGGGATTAGACTTACATGGAGTTAAATTATATATTAACTATTTAATGTGTAAATTATTAGTCAATAGATGAATAGGTGGATTTTTAAAAAAATATATATTTTACACAACAGAAAAGGCTGGTCAAACAAAAAAACAATCACATAAAGTAGGAAAGTTTTTTTTTTTTTTTTTAACTGTAGTTTTTCCTTTCACCTTTGTCATCATTATGAAATCTGATCTTAAAAAAAAAAAAAAAAGGATAGGTGAAATCAAAAAGCAATTTTGAATTAAAAAACTACATTGAAAATCAATTAACTGTTGTTTCTTGAAAAGCCATAAGAAATGGTGAAAAAAAATTGGTCAATTAAATTTACCCTCATGAAAAATTACTTCAATAATTAATCTTTAACAGCCTGACGGCCATTCAAAAGCTAGTTGCAAGTCTAATCTTTCCCATGTTGTCAACCAAAAGAACCAACAAAGTCATTTTTTAAAATTGAGTGGCTCAAAAAACCATTCTTAAACTAAACATAAAAACTAAATATAATTATTATGAGAAAAGTGCAAGTGTTGAATCTTTCAACAAAACTTTTAACCATCAAAATTTATAATTTTCTTTAGCACTTTAAAAATATGAGAAAATTAAGATTTACAGTTTACAAGTTTGGACCGTTAATTTTTTTTAGGAAAATTTTCAAGAAGAAAAATGAAAAATTGTAATATATATATATAGATATTAGATAAACATGGGTTTTATCTCAAAATCAATTGGCTATGAGAGAAGTAGCTAATGTATCTTATAAATTGTGAGGTCTCTCTTCATCTTTCCGATGTGGCTCAACATGAGCTCTCAAAATGGTGCTTCTTGGGTCGGATCCTTTTTTTTTTTTAATTGAATACCCCTGATACCATATTAGATAAATATAAGGTTCCATCTCAAAATCAATTGGCTATGAGATGAATAGCTCGTGTACTTTATAAAGTGTGATGTCTCTCTTTATCTTTTCGATGTGGGATCCTCAACAATAAAAAGTTCAACCATTGCAAGTAGTGGCAGATACAGAATCTTATGCTACGGGGGCTATATACAGTAGCGGATCCAAAACTTTATGTCAGGGCCTATATAAAAAACATTTTGAACACATTGATATTAAATTTGTTAAATTATAAATTTAGTCTTTAAATTTTTAAGATTTTGTTTGATAAGTCCTTAACTTTAAAAAATTTCTAATAAGGTCTCTAAACTTTTAATTTTGTATCTCATAGATTCTTGAATTTTTAATTTTGTATCTAACAGAAAAAACATCTAATAGGTTAGGGATCTATTGGACATCAAATTGAATCATGAATCTATTAGATACAAAATTAAACATTTAAAGATCAATTAGATATTCTTTCAAACTTGTGAACCTATTAGAATAGATCAAACTTAAAATTTCATCAAAAGTTTATTCGACAAGAATAGATATTTATGAAAATTCTGTTCAACAAGGAGTAGAAATAAACTTTCTATTTCTACTCCTTGTAAAAATAAACTTTCTATAACCTCAAAAAAATAAAAAATAAAAAATAAACTTTCTATATAAATATACAACAAAAATAATAAATCTTAAAATAGCAGTTAGATTTTTTTTCCATTCCCTAAGAATTATAAATCTTTTTATGTAATTAATTTTTTTTAAAAAAGTATGAAATTTAAAAATATTTTTATTTATTCCATCTCTATTTGAGATCAAGAAAAGAAAATTCAAATTTAAAGAAAAAAACTGAATATATATATATATATATATATATATATATATATATATATATATTGGTTAAAATATCATTTTGGTCTTTGTACTTTGGGTTTTGTTCCATTTTGGTCTCTCTACTTTTAAATGTTCAATTTTAGTCTTTGTACTTTCAATAAAACTTAAAATTGGTCCCTATGATAAGTTTGAAGTTGATTTTTATCAAAATTGGTTAAATAATAATAATAATTTTAATACAAAAAAGACACAATATAAACATACTTTCTAAATTTATAGAGGAAAATCTAATAGAGACTAATTTTTTTTAAAGAAAAATTAACAATAAACTAATAGAATGGACCAATTTGAAGCTTTATTGAAAGTACAATGACTAAAATTGGACATTTGAAAGTATATGGACCAAAATAGAATAAAGCCCAAATTACATAGACTACAATGGTATTTTAACCTATTATACATCAGTTATTGTTTTATATTTATAGACATTATGAATAAGTTTAAATTATTTAAGAGAAATATGACATAAAATGTAAATTTACAAGGCATAAAAGTATAAATTATTTACATTAAATAAAAAAGAGTTTATATAATTTTTGGAATAATTAAAAACAATAATATGCCTTTGGATTTTGGGAAAAAAAACAAAAAAACACAGAAAAAAAAACATAGGAAAATGCGCAAGCTTGCGCGCATGGAGGCTCTTGTTATATAATTTTGTGATTAAATAAAATTTGAAAAATAAAAACAAAAAGAGAACGAAAAATAAAAACGAAAATCGTACAAAGTTCGAGAGCACGGAGGCTCGAACTTGGAAGTTGAGAGATGTCGAAGGGCTTAACCCATCAGACCACAAAGCAAACTTAAAAAATCATAGCTCCATTATATACTAATTGTTAATTATTCTAGAGTTGAGGGAGGTCGAGTCCCTTGGGCCCAACGTGCCTCCGCCGATGATTGCAAGAGTGAGTATTGAACCATCAACTTTTTGGAATGAGAATAAGTGTCTTATCTTTTAAATCATGCTTAGATTGACAATTGTTAAAACAAAGTTGATATTAAGGAATTGTTTTCTTTTCATTAATTTCATAATTTTGATTAACAAAATGTCATATATTTTTATTCGTGTATTATCTATTTATAAAGTTTAATATATGTCGTCATATTTTTCTCATATGTGTGTATGTATGTATGTATATATGTATATAATTCGTCATATTTATTTCATTCGTTGTTTGGATTGTAAGGTGTGGATTTAACATGACTTTTCAAATAGATTTTAGGTGAGACTATAAGGATTTTTCAAAACTTTCATGCTTTATTTGGTCCTAAGGTCAAAAGCTCTTCTAAAAATTTGTAAAATATTATCAAGTGTGTATTTAGAGGAACAACTTAATTTTTGTTTTTTTTAAGGTTAAATTATACAAAATTAACTCTGAATTTGGGGTAAGTATCAATTATGCCCTTAGACTTTTATCTTTGAATTTCAAACTTTGTTCCAAAAAATGCCCCTGAACTTTGAAATTGTTCCAAAAAATATATTTTCTATCAAAATAAATGATAGAAATTGACAAGGCAGCTGATGTATAAAAATTAGAAGACGTATGTGATATTATTTGTAACTATATAAAAGATTAAGATCGTTGTCACTATTTATTTCATCTCAAAATATATCTTAAAATCATTTAGATAATCAATTTTTACACACCAATCGTCATGCCAATTTAGATAAATGATATTGTAAATGATGTCACGTATTAGTGAAAATGATGTCACATCTTTCAATTCTTACACATTAGTCATCGCATCAATTTTCATCCTACTTTTACAAAAAAAAAAAAAAAAAAACTCCAAGGATTTTTTTTTTTGGGACAAATTTTAAAGTTCAGAGTAAAAATGAAACTATTCAAAGTCTAAAATACATAATTGAAACTTACTCCAAAGAGGGTATTTTATATAATTCATTAAAAAAAATAATACTTATAGGAAAAATATGTTTACTTAACAGCACTCTTCTAAAAACTAACCCAAGACACTTATCCATCATAATTTTTCATCTGTTAAGAGAGAAACTAATGGATTAGTCAGAGTTTATCATCATTAGAATTTGATTTACTCTAATTGTTTACACCAAGAAAAGAATAAGAATAAGACAAGAAAAAAAGTAATAACCATGAAGAATAGAAAAGTAAAAGAAAAGGAAAAGGTGATTTCTTTTCTATTTAATAACGTTTTGCTATAAACATCAATTTAGAATAAAGAAAATTGAATCTGAATTTTATATTAAAAATTATATAATTTGCTGGTTAATCTATCCCTAATGAGTTGTTTAATGATTTTATTACCAAAAAATTGACTAGTGTATATAAAACAAAAAATTAAATTAAATTTCAATATTTTATTTTTTGGGCGCATTCATCGAAGGATGACCTTATATATTTAGAAATATTTCGATGATAAGGTATTAAAATCAATATATCATTAAAAAAAATTGATGTTGACAAAAATTTAGAATTTGAATATTAATAACTGGAAGTAATTTTAAAGGTCACAATTCTAATGCTATATTTATTAATATATTTCTTTACCATCTTTAATATATTAAAGAGATCCTATTGTTGGCTCAATATCGATCATCTTCATTTTTTTGTCAATACGTTAGTTTTATTCTTATTTTTCAAAATCTTCAATTCAAGAAATCAAAATAAATTTAGAGAACTTCTGTTTAAGAATCACTATCTCTGTATAAAAATTCTCAATTCTTTATTTTTATTTTATATAGAAAAAACCAATGAAATCAATATAAAACAAAATATATTTTCACAAATTGGAGTTAGGATTAGATGGGTCGTTTACTTCCATCAAATCATTAAAAAAATTTAGGTTAAATTACACATTTAGTCCCTGAATTTTGAGGTTTGTATCTATTTAGTCACTGAACTTTCAAAATTACAAATTTAGTAATTGGCCTTTTGAATTTTTTAAAATTCACGGGTCTAATAGACACAAAATTGAAATTTTAGAGTTCCATTAGACATAAATTTCAAATTTATATCTATTAGATCAATTAATTTTTAAAAATTTTGAATTTGACAGGGACCTATTAGACATAAAATTCAAAATTCAAGAACCTATTAAACACAAAATTGAAAGTATAGGGACCTATTAGAAATTTTTGAAAGTTTAGGGACCAAATAGACACAAACCTCAAAGTTCAAGGACTAAACTTGTAATTAAACCAAAAATTTATCATCTTTTAACTCTCATTTCAAATAGATCACATTTTCATCTTCTTCGTGATTATGTTCCTTAGCATTTTTTTGTTGTCTCAAGGAATCTATCAAAGAGAAATATTGTTTCATGAATGTCGATGATAAATATAAAAATAATCATATATATTTAAAATTTCCTTACCTATTTTACTTGTTTTATTTATTGTAATAAGTAAACTATGGTTAACCCATAATCCCACAAAAAGAAAAAGATTAAAAAAAAAGGTGTTCATGGCATTTAAAGCAGCTAAAGCCGAAAGCCGCTGTTCCAGCAAAATCCGACAATTATGGTAATCACGTGGGAAGCATAGTAATTAATTATCAAAATATTTAAGTCTCATTCTAATCATTTAAATGTTCATTCATTTAGATTCTTATAGTTTTAAATATTTTTTTAAAAAATATTAAATAGAAATAAAAATATTAAAAATATTAAATAGAAATAAAGTGTGGAGTTTGAACATGTTAGGAAAAGGAAAAGGAAAAGGTGAACCATCACATATTTCCGTAATGAAATTACTCAAAAGGCTTCATACTAATAGAAATATTGTCTCACTTATGTACCAATGATCTTTCTTTTTTTTAGCTAACGTGAAATTTTAGTCGTACTCCCAACAATCTCTCCTCAAACGAAGGACCACTAAGTCTCATAATCATCCATTGGTATTTATTCTCGAGCATATCACTTTTAACCAAGTCAACTCCTTTTCACCAGAGTACATCCCCTATTCGATAACCCCCTGTTCGATAAGCTCAACCACGAATCACCGTGACTATGTCATCGAGACACACTGACACGACTAAGTCAAGGGCATGACTCTAATACCACTAGTTAGGGACATGTGAAACACCACATATCTCCATAATGATATGATATTGTTCACTTTGGGCAAAGCCCTCATGGTTTTGTTTTTGAAATCACCCAAAAGGTCTCATACTAATAGAGATATTATCCATCACTTATGTATGTACACATGCATGATCTTCCCCTTTCTTAGTCAATGTGTGACTTTGGTTGCACTCTTAACAAAACCTATAAATAACTTTTATAAAGAGATAGAGATGCCTTAACCATTGAATTATGTTTAGATTTGCTAATTTTATTATATTATATTATAATTTTTTTTAAATTTCAATAATAATGAGTACGTGAAAATTTAGACCTCTAATGTAACCTTTGATGCTACTAGTGTCTTAATTAGTTAAGCTATGCTAGCCCTAATACATTTTGGAGTGTCTAAATTTTGTGTAGAATCAATTTTGCTCATTATTGTTAAAATTCTGTGGCTCATTTAATATAAATCTTGTGAAGCACAAAGCGACTTGTGATTTAGTCTTTGTTTGGGAAATAGGTATTCCAAGAGATTTGTAAAGTGATTCTATAAATTTATTGGTTATTGTCTAATCACAATTCTAATAAGATCTTTGGGTATTGGTGTCTAACATGGAACAAATAGGTTATGCCTACTTTTTTAAATGGGACAAATTATTAAATGAGACCGCTACAATGTGACTGATTCTTAATAACTGTTGAATATAGATTTAAAAATATGGCTGCCCTAATAACCACTAGATACAAAAGTGAAGTACTTTTACAACTTCTCTGATCTCCCATATCCAACGTTGCAAAACTACCAGCCACATTGTGGTGATCTCATCGAATAATTTTTTTCCAAATAGAGTTGGTGGTTACGCATATTTCGGAAAGGGTATTTGAGTTGCATATCGATGATTCTTTTGGCTTCTAAAAATCCAAATGTTGTATCGATCTCCTCGCTACTTAGAGGTGGTCTCCCCAAGACTCCTATAGAGATCTTTTTGTTTTAGATGACATTTATATCTAATCTTCTATTAGGGTTTTGTGTTGATTTGTTTAATGCTTATAATATATTTAAAGGGTTGTGCCAACATATAGTTGAGATGACTAAGTAACATCTTGTTAAAGTATATTGATATAATTAAAATTATCATAACCCATCAGCTTAAGCTTTTGGGTTGAGTGGTAATTTTACATGGTATCAAAGTAGGAAGTCTTGTGTTCGAGCCTCCTATAATGTCATTTTCTTTCTAATTAATATTGATTTCCATGAAGGAGAGTTTTAAAGTATTGATATAATTAAAATTACCGTAACCCATTAGCTTAAACTTTTGGGTTCAGTGATTTCCAATAATTTAAGAAATAAATATAATACAAAATTTTAATGGCAATAACTTCACAACCTTGGGAAAATACCCTAAACTCTTGAGCCTAAATAACATCAATGTATACTTAAACCCACCGAAACATTAATCCATTCTTGGTTTTTTGACAACACTTTCAGAGGCAAACACAATGAGTAATTTAGGTTTTAGTTTGATAATAATTTTCATTTTACTTTATTAACAATCTTGTTTTTATTTTCTATCAAAATTGGGTTTATATGATAATAACTTTTTTCTAGTAATCTACTATTAAATATTTTTATAACATTCTATAATGAAATTTTAGAAGTTTAACATTGTTTGATAAATATTTCTTTTAGTTTCAAAGTATAGAAAACTAAAAATAAATAAATAAATAACTATTACCAAATCAGGAATGCAAAAACTATTAGGGGCTGTTTGGGGCAAGAGTTATAATAACCTGTGTTATAATAACCCATGGAATACTCTGCACCCCAAACACATACTATTATAACCTCAGACTAAACAACTCTGCATTTTAAACAATATTATATTATTTCACAGACTATTATAACCCACAAACTATTATAACCCCTGTTATTATAACCCACTCAGTGCCCCAAACAGCCCCTTACATTCTAAGGAAATCAATGAAAAAAAAACCAAAAAAAAAACCCACTCAATAATGAAACCCTCTTATTTCAGTTTTGGAAAACTGAATTCATGATGATCATCATCTACACATCAAAACAAGCATGGCGACAATATTTCCTTAAGACGGGATGTCTAAATCTCCATTTCCATATTTGTTGTGATAATACTTGGCTACATATCGGTAGGTAGGAATCTCTCTGTCTCCATATCTCCTTGTTGTCAACAATTGAATGGTGAGGGCAAAGAGATTCATGCATATCGGTATGCAGTTAAGTATTATCTTATTTGTTGTACTAAAAAATAACCATGTGACAAAAAAATGTCATACTTAAACAACCACATAGAGATTGAGAGAAGCACACTATAATTTGAATTTCCTCCAAACTTAAAAAATCAATTTGACAAAATAGTGGTAATAACTCATTCAAAAAATGTTAAATTAAAACTGGACTCAAAAGCTTAAGCTAAACAGAGCAAATCTAATCATTTAATTTAGGCCCCCATTTGATAACCATTTGGTTTTTGAAAATTGTGTTTGTTTTCTCACAATTTCTCTACAATGTTTTTTATCTTTTCTACCATGGTTTCCATCTTTCTTAAGGAAATATTTGAGTTTCTAGCTAAATTCCAAAAACAAAAATTACTTTTTGAAAACTACTTTTTTTTTAGTTTTCAAAACTTGGCTTGGTTTTTGAAAACATGTACATATGTAGAAAGTAGATAAGAAAACATGAAAATTTATAGGTGAAAGTAGTATTTATAGACTTAAGTTTCAAAAACCAAATAATTATCAAATGGAACTTTAAATGTTGAACAAATAGAAAAACCTCAAAGAAGTGAAGATAACAAGGATATTGTATCTAAGTTCATCGAAGACAAATGCAACACATGAAGAATGAGGGCAAAATAAAAAAAAATTCAACGAGTTTTCATCATGTACGAATATCAGATCATAAATTAGCTGCACCCAAATGATTTTTAAAATAAATTCGATTCAAATCATAAATGGGTAGCTGCATCCAAATGATTCTTAAAATAAAATTTAAAAAAAATCACTTGGAATTAACAAACCTAAAGACTAAGTCAATATCAATGTAACATCAATTCTCATATGGGGGAAATTAATTCTTCTATTTTGGTTCGTAGTTCCTCTTGAACTTAGTGAAAGGGTAAATTATATCATTCTGATCTATACTTACATCCCAATCCCATCCAATCTCAAAACTCATTCTATAAATGTTTTGAGAGATTTCTCTTTTTTTTTCCATTGTGTTCTCTATTTTTCTTAAGTTTATTTTAAAAAACAAAAAACAAAAAACCCCTATGATATAACAAATTAATAATAAATTGGTTCTCTCATAAATGGACCAATCTTAAAATAGGACCAAAAAAAGGAAAGAAAATTTGATCATCAAGATTAATTGAACATTAAATCAGAAAAAGTAAAAGTTTACAGCACAAACAGGCAGAGATGGAGACTAAAGAAGAAGAAAGAGAGATTTGGGACTGAAAATTATTGATTAAACCTGTGAGTGAATAAGTCACAGTGGAGTTGATGAATTTGCAGTTCAATCCTTCAACCGAAAATTTGATTCTGATTGGGCATGTTCATAGGCAGATTAAGAAAGGGCAAACCGGAAGATGCATCGGGAAAAGGGTTGTTGTGGCCGTCGCCGCCGCCGCCGTCGCCCCCGTCTCCGTCTCCACCAGCTGCCTGCATCGGCAATTCTTCTTCATCCAACGGCAACCTCTCGTACGCAACGTTACTAAACGACGATGCTATGACGATGACCGGCCCCGAAGCGATCAAAGCTCCCACCACATTCCCTCCGACCACCTTGTTAAGAATAGGTATAAAAGATCAGATTTACCCTAATCTAGACTGTTATAGATCGAAATTTTGAATCCCACCCACCATCCCTGCAACTATAATTCTATATTCTCCAAAAAAAAAAAAAGACAAAAAAAAAAAAAGTTAAGTCAAGCTTTTGAGTTTAGTGGTAATTTGATGTACCTGTCCTTGTCCTCCAGCTAAGAAGATCGTGAGACTAGTAGCACCAGGCGGAGCAGGCGGTGGAAGAAACGATCCTGACAGTGACAAAATCTCAAACCTTCCTTGGAGCGTCAAAACTGACCCTGCGGCCGCCGGCTGCCTCAAGCTAACATTATTCACTATCCCAGTCCCACTCAACACGCAGATCCCCCGTTGTCGCCGCCGCGCGTAGGCGGCCACAGCCTCAAACACATCGCAGCCGCTGCCGACCTCCAAGATATGAGCTCGGAGCGTGTTGGCGCTCTCCCGCGTGATGATCACGGGCGGCTTCTGCTTGTTCTTGGACCCGGCCGGGCGGCCCCTCGGCCTACGGACCATGACATCGCCGCTACCACCAGAGCCGCTGCCGCCAGTAAAGTGGTTGAGATTAGTGATATGGTCGGAATTTGGCGGCGTTTCTAAATGAAGATCAGGGCGTTGCTGAAGCTGGTCAACAAAGTGAGAAGCGGAGCCTAAGTTTAAAGTAGCCATAAACAGAAGAAAGTGAGAGAAACTTAAACACTCAAAGATGAACAGGAAAAAACCAGGGGGTGAAAAAATAATGTAAAATAATAAAAGGGACAACAATATTTTTTTCTTTTTTTTTTGAAAGAAATGAATTATTATAAAATTATGTGGGTGTGTGTGACAGAACAGAGGAGCAGATCAGTCCCATGTTGAAACCCTAGAACAAATAGAAAAAGAAAAGGGATAGAGGAAAGAGAGGAAAGAGAGGAAAGAGAGAAAAGGGAGAAGAGAGAGAGAGAGCATTATGAAATAAAGCATAAACAAAAGTGTTGTTATTATTATAATACAAAGTTTAAGAAAGCAAAATTACTAAAATTTAATTGTGGGTTTTAGAGATATTTTATTGTTTGATATCACAAGTGGGTTTTTTATATAATGTTGAATGCTTATCTCAATATAATTACACCCATTTGACAACCCTATGCAATGTTTCCCTTGTGAGTTTTTTTTTATAATAATTCCTTTTTTTTCTTTTGGGAAAAGGAGTGTTGTGCTTTATAAGTGGAATGGATTATTCTAAACTAAGAACAAAAATTTTTGTGGAGAAAGTGAGTGAAGGGTGCTAGGATATTCTCATTGTTTAGTCACCTATAGTAGTGTACCTTCAAGTTAGTACGTTGAAAGGATTGATTTTGTGAGAGTGATAATAAGTCAATTACACGAGTATAGTGATTACAACTAGCCTCTCGAAAGGAAAAAATTAGTATTTATGATACTAAAGTAACGATTATCATGATTAAAATTGATACACATATTGATAGTTTGAACGTATCGATTTAGTTTAGGCCATGTTGTAATTGAGATTTTTCTTAATCACCTTAGACAAGGAGTGTGAGATCGACATGATATTATGCTAGCATATAGTTGTGTTGAGTCTCTCTTTGAGCTAAAAAGAGATGCAATTATAACGTCTCAAATATTACTATTTGGCATGGAGTCAAACTCTCAATCATTCCCTTAGACTTATTTCCTTTAGTTGATCACGTGTCATCTTTGTTGCCATATATATATACGGTTATATGAGGCGTTTAAGGTGTGTTTGGTTAGTGATCTGAAAACAAAGCATTCAATGAAAATTAGAGTTGTATTTCATATTTTTGGTGTTTTCGGATATGTTTTTGGTAGCAAATTTAAAAATTGAATCCCAATTTAACAATTGTTCAAAATGTGTTTGATAATATATTTATAAACCATAAAAATAGTTCTAGTTACCAACTAAATATTAGGTTGAATCTCAACTATTATTAATTAATTTATGAACATGATTTATGTTATAAATTTTGTATAATTATTATTTTACAATATCATATAATTTATAATATATTATATTATACATATTTTAATTTTAAAAAAATGAAATGATTTTATAACATTAAATACTATATTTATCGACATTTTTACATTTTTTAATGTAATTCTGCATTTTAAGATTCAAATTCAAAATCTGGATATATTGAGAGCATAAAAGTTTTGTTTTCAGAATTTACACTACTTTGGATCACATAATCCAAAAACAATTTTCAGAAACAAATATGCTAAATACATATTTACTGAGTTCATTAGATTCAGTGAATCTGAAAACATAAAATAGAATTTTGCATACCAAATAAGCCTTTAACTATCTTTTCTAAGGCTCTTGTTGATGGTGTCTCGCATACCTTTCATCAATGAAGTGGTCTTTTATCCATAAATAGATATATAAGTTCTAAAAAAAAAAGTCAAAGTGAGCATAGCTCAACGATAATTGACATGCACTACCTATCTTGAGGTTGGAGGTATGAATCCATATTCTCCCACATTTGTTGTACTAAAAAGAAATAAATAAAAGAGTAACTGTTATATATTATATGAATATTAGCTTTATCGATTTGTATGAATATCACACTTGATAGTTGATCTTGTTCAATAAATTATTAAATAAATTTCTAACATAGAACAAATTGAATCATAAATTAATAAGTTATTAAAGATAGTCATTCCATTCCATGAACTATATAAATTATTTGTTAAATAAATGCAACTTTTTTAATACTTTGGCATGTTAAATAATTAAATAAATTGTTCCAATAATTGCTAAATCTTACTCTTCATAACATGCATTCTCTATAGTCCTTGAAAACGATTAAAGTACTCGTTCTTGCTATGTATTTTAGTAAATCATCACGAAATTAGCTTTTATATTTATCCCAATCTCTATTTTTATTTTTCCTAAAATTGGCATGCCAAGTGAAATAATATTGCTTTCAAAAAAATAAAATTGATATCATATTTACAATTTCTTTTTTCAATATAATGATATGGTGGTGTGAATTTAAATATCTATCCTAAGATATATATATGTATAATGTCTTAACTAGTTGAGCTATGTCGAGTGTATTAAATTTTTGCCGATATGTCAATATTTTCATTGACATTTCCATCGACATTTCTATATGTTCATGGGTTTAACATCAACATAATGGATGAATAGACATTTCCAATTTCTAAAAAATTGACAAAATATCACCGTGTACATAATTTAATAGTAAGAAATTTTAACTTATTTAAAGAGAGTGAGATATTTTATTTGTTAATTTAAATACTTTTATGAATTTTTTATTTATAATTTTTTCAGAAATGTCCATCAACATCGAAATTTTATCGATATTTCCATTGACATTTCCATAAAATTGAGGCCTCAACATTTCTACATCAACATTTAAAACGTACAATAAAATTTTGGAGTGCACCATTAATACTAGTTGAATTTTTATGACTTTTTTTTCCAAGTGCAGCCACAAATAACTTGACATATATTATAATATTTTTATTATTTCTCACTAACAAGAGAGATGCATGATAAGATTTAATCAAAGATGTTTTAAAAATATAGGAACTAGATGGAAATTAAAATTAAAGATAGGGACAAAAATATAATTTAACTTAATAGTATAGGATGACCCTCAAGCACACAAATGACAAAACAACACTTGTTAGAGCATTATGGACTTATTTAGCTTTGGTTGGGAGTGGTTTTCAATTTGATAATTAGAGTTTTTTTTAATAGTGACTTATATGGTTTCATTCAATTAATTAAGCCAACAACTCTTGAAGCATATGAAGAAGAAACAACAAATGGACCAAAGACTGAAATTCAACATAGAGAGATCAGTCCTAGGGTTTTGATTAAATATTAATTTTTTAAGTAAATACAAAGAAGAATACATTTTAATGACAATTAATTAATGAGGGGATAGGGTTAATTATTGGATCCTCTTACTCTAATGTATATTTGTTTATTTACTTTGATGATGTTGTGAGATCTTGATAAAAGATTCTGGGTTAGGTTTCAACCTTTTATGAAAACTATATTCTAACTAAGGTGTCAATTGTGATGTTACTTTGATTTATTTAATGGATACATAAATCCTCTCTTTAACTAAGTTCAAAAAAAAAAGAGTAAATACATAATTTGTCTCTTGAAAGTTTGATACATATATTATTTTTAGGAAAAATTATACCAAATATGATTAATCTGGTTTCAATTTTTTCTTTAATGTTCAATTTTATTCTCAATCTTTTAATTTCTTACAAAGAAAATATTTTGATAGCAATTTATTTTATAATTGAAACTTTTAAAATGTAATAGGCAAAATTGAAACCCCAAATACCTAAGTTAGGGCTAAAAATAAAACCAAATAAACTATACAAAATGCCCCTAACATTTGTATTTTGATTAAATTTTATCCCTAACATTTAAAAAGTTTCAATTTTATCTCCAATTTTCTTCATTAGGTATTTTGACATAAACTCTTAACAGAAAGTTATCTTAATACAAATTAAACAACGGGGTAAAATTAAAACTTTTACAAATGTTAGGAGAAAAATTGAAACCAACTATATAAGTTTAAGGTTATTTTATATAATTATCCATATTTTTCAAACTTTAGTCTCTACTATTCCTTAAGCTTTAATTTTATCTTCAAAGTATTAGAGCTTTTCAAATCAAGTCACTATACAATAAGGTCGCTGAAATTGAATAAAGAAATAGTAATATAATATTTAAAAATATTATTTTTTATGAGTTGACATTTTCTATATATTAAAATATCTACTTCTCTCAACCTAATTAAAAAAATTCAAGTAAGATCAGGTTGGATATTTTTAGAGTGGAATCAATATTAACCTTCAAAAGATGTTACTCAAATAATATTTTAAATTAATATCATTGTGTCCATTTTTATTTAATTTCGATAATACTATTGAATAATGACTTAAAATTGAAACTTGTAAAATACAATGATGAGATAGAAAATAGTGTAGATTTAAAAGACCAAATGATATATTTGATTTTTATATTTTAAAAAAGAAAGAAAATATATTGGCAAATAAATATAAGAAATCGTTTTCAAAATAAAAATGGCAAATTATTTTTAAAAAAGAATCTTTCAAATATATGCCTTACTAATGTCTTTTAGGACAATTTATACATTTGGTCTTTAGGTTCTCATCTTTATATCTAGTTAATCCTAACTCTCAGAATCTTACGATTCAAAATCATGAGTTTAAAAAATAGGTTTAGCATTTTTTTTTTTTTTTTTTTTTTTGAGTTCATAAGTTTAGTTTATTACAAAGTTAATTGACCAATTATTTTAATCAAATTTATAATATTAATTATGTTCACATGACGTTATAAAAAATAATTTTATATCTCCTTTAGTAATTTATTAATTAAACTAAATCCACTCTTTCACTATAAATTTATTATAGTTCATATCAAATTAATAATTAAACATCGATTAAATAAACAACACAAAATAAAACAAGTAACTTTTTTATCTCGTCTTATTCCTTCCCCACATCTTCTTTCTCCTATTAAAAAATAGCACAACTTGAGTGTAACATGGGCTACACCTTAAGGGGCTATTTGGGGCACTGAGTGGATTATAATAACTTAGGTTATAATAGTCTGTGGGTTATAATAGTCTGTGAAATAATATAATATTGTTTAAAATGCACAGTTCGTTTAGTCTGGGGTTATAATAGTATGTGTTTGGGGTGCAGAGCACAACTCCTAAGAGGTTGTTTGGCTCGCTGATTTGGAATCAGGAACCCTGGGAATCCTTAGCTGGAATCAGAAACCCTGGGGTTCTTGATTACTATGTTTGGGGTGTAGGGTTGGGTTTGGCTGGTTTGCTGAAACCTGTGTTTGGGGTGCAGGGTTGGGTTGGGCTGGCTGGGTTTGTTTAGGCTGTTTTTTTTTTCATATCTATTTTTTTATTTGATAATTGTTTACTGAATTACATATCAATATTTTAACCAATTATGTAGATTAATTGTTTCAAGCATAGTTAATTATGAATGTGTAGTTTGTACAAGTATCTCATTCACTCCATTCATGATGATGTAAAATTAAATAACATTAGTAAGGACATATATTTTAAATAATTAATACATGGGAAAGAAGAATGATGTTGCTGAAGTAAAGAAAATCCATAATGCAAATGAAGGTCTGAAGTTCATAATATCACAATACATAAGCTGAAAGGAATGAAAAAAAGAAATAGCAATAGTTGTCCAAAACACAAACTGAGTTAAAACTAAGTAGTAGCTGAAGGTGATGAAGGCATCAAGTTGTCGTCCATGGGGGGTCGGGTTCCAAGTGTTCTCCTTTACACTTCCACACAGTAATCGTACTTTAATAAGAGATTTTTAAACAGAAATAACTCTTCTATTGAAGAGTTATCAAACTTTATTTTAGAAATTTAAAAAATTAGAAGTCTATTTAAAAAATTAGGAAATTTAAAACTCTATTTCACAAAGTATTCATAAAACTATTTTAGGAACTCTATTTTAGAAATTAAAAAAATTAGAAGTTTATTTAATAAATTAAGGAATCTAAAACTCTATTTCACAAAGTATTCCGAAACCTATTTTTGGAACTCTATTTTAGAAATTAAAAAATTGGAAGTCTATCTAAGAAATTAGGGAATTTAAAACTCTATTTACAAAGTATTCATAAACATATTTTTGGAACTCTATTTTAAAAAAAAAATAAAATATTGGAGGTCTATTTAAGAAATTATGGAATTTAAACAAAATTTTGTACCGTATTTTGAAATCTATTTCAAAGATAAATGAGTTATAAAATTTGAATTCTATTTTAGAAATTAAAATATTAAAAACTCTATTTTGCACAGTATTTTGAAACCTATTTGAAATATATTGGGTTAAAAATTTGTTTAGTAGCCATTTTTAGTTTTATTTTAACATTTTAAAAAATTGACTATTGGTCGAGTCGCTGGGGTGATTGTTGGAGTGGTTGTTGGGGTGATCAGGTTGATGGGGTGGTTGGGTTGCCGAGGTGGTCGCCGGTGGTGGTTGCACGGTGGTCAGGTCGTTAGAGTGGTCGTTGGGTGGTTGTCGACAGTAGTTGTTGGGTGGTCGGGTCACTGGAGTGGTTATATGATTGGTTAGGTCGTCCGAGTGGTCGCTGGGTGGTTGTCTGGTGGTCAAGTCATTAGAGTTGTTGGAGTGGTCATTAGGGTGGTCGGGTTGCTAGGTGGTCGGGTCGCCAGGGTGGTCACTAGAGTGGTCACTAGGTGGTCGTCAACGGTGGTTTTGGGTGGTTGAGTTTGGCAAGTTGTTGGGGTAATCGTCGAAGTAGTCATCGGGGTGGTCGAGTCATCTGAGTAGTCACTAGGTGGTTGTCGGCGGCGGTTGCTAGGTGGTCGGGTTGTCGGAGTGGTTGTCAGATGGTCATTGGCGGTGATTTGGGCAAGTCGGGTTGTCAGGGTGGTTGGGTCATCGAAGTGTCAAGTTGTTGGGGTGGTTAGGTCGCAAGGGTGGTCGTCATATTGTCTCTAGAGTTCTCATCGCAGTGGTCGTCGGAGGTAGTCGTCAGCGGTGGTCGGAGTTGTCGTTGTCGGTGGTCGTCGGAGTTATCCCCAGATTTGTTATCGAAGTGGTTGTCGGAAATGAAAAACGACAAGTGGAAAAGGAAAACATTGCACAAACCCCATGGGGTTGCATTGTTGTAACCCATGGGGTTGTGTTTCAAAACCAAGGGTTTTGAATACCTTGTGCCAAACATGGTTTTGGGTTTGAAACCCAAACCCATTCCAACCCAAACTCATGGGCCAAACGCCCCCTAAGTGTTGTGCAACCTACTTTATAATCACAGGAAAAAAAACTGCAGTTATAAAGTAGGCTGCACCCAAGTAGTATTTTCTTTAAAAAAATACAAAAGTCCCGTTTGATAATAATTTGATTTTTGAAAATTGTGCTTGTTTTCTTATCATTTTTCTACAATGAATTTCATTTTTCTTAAGAAAATATTTTAATTCTTAGCTAAATTCCAAAAACAAAAACAGGTTTTTGAAAACCTTTTTTTTTTTTTGGTAGTTTTTAAAACTTGGCTTGGTTTTTGAAAACATATGTAAAAAGTAGATAACAAAACAAGGAAACCCATAGGTGGAAGTTGTAACGCCCGGCTTATTTACGGGCATTAATTTCAAATTATGGAATTAAGTGGAATGATTTTTATTTGGAAAGTTAAATTTGAAGGTTAATTTGAATTTTAGAAAGAGAAAAATGGCATATTTGGAATTTAATAAGTTGTTAAGGGCAATTTTGGAAATTATTGTTGGTCAAGGGGCAATATGGGAATTTTATTTTTTTTTGTAGCAAAAAAGAAAAAGAATTACCATCCTTATCCCTCCATTTTCTTCTTCCTCTCTCTCACGCAGCTCTCTCTCTCTCTCTCTCTCTCTCTCTCTCTCTCTCTGTGTGACCGAACACCCATCTCCATCGATTTTCTTCTTCTTCCCCGCCGAACACCCACCCACGCCAGTCTTCTTCTTCTTCTTCTTCCTCGCCGAAGCTGCAACCTTGCCGCCGGCCAATTCTTCTCGTCCTCGCCGTCGCGCCGCTCAGAACGCTGCTGGTCTTTCTCGCGCGCTGCAGCTCAGATCCGCAGCACATCGTCGAGCACGAACGCTCAGACAGCCCGCTGCTCCTCTGTTTTCGATCGTCGGTGAAGCCCCTCTGCAGCTCGCTGCCGAACGCCGTCGCACGCCTCATCGGACGAAGCTGCTACTGCACACTCGCTGGAGCTCGTTTATTTCAGGAAATCGCTGGTTCGAGAGTAGAAACGACCGAAAAGGGCCGAATCTGTCCAGATCCGTGAGCCACGCGCTGATCGGAGTCCTCACGCGCCGGCCACGCGCCGCCATGCTCCGATTCCAATTTTTGAGCCCGAACAGTCCCCGTTACGATCGTGTTTCGATTTGGGTAATTTCGTTACTCAATTGAATTTAATTAAGAACTTTAATTGGATCGATCGTTAACCAATGGACTTAAATTTCAGGATATTGAATTGAGAATCAAACTACGGAATTTGAGACAAATATTTAAATTGCCAGCAAGCTTTGGAGTCTAAGTTTGGGCAAGAATCAAGCTCGTAAATTATTTATTCGACTTAGGTAAGTAGTCATTTGGATTAAAGCCATTTAAATTCCTTTTTGATTGAAATGTATGTTGGATAGTTTGTTGATTTTGAAAGCATGCTTGAAAGCGGTGATTATGAGATATGAAAAGGTTAGTGGTTATGTTTAAAAGTAACTATGAGCTAAAACGGCCTAAGTTGTGGTCATAAAGGAATTGGTGGCTTAAAGTTTCAAGTTTAATATGTTAGCATATGAACCTCTTTAAGAATTTGTTCGAGGTTGTAATTGGGCAAGCTTGGACATGAATGGAGTGATTTGTGAATAGTCATTCTTGCCTAAATTATGAGTATGTGCGCGATGTCGTAGTTGGTTAAATCAATATAAGAATTATTGTGTTGGGCTTAAGATTGCCTGAAACTAGTTGCTACTTTAATTAAGGGATTCAATGTTACAAGTGAATGAATGAATGTGGTAGGGTGGTTTGACCCAAAAGGTTCCAAAAGTGCTGTGAAAGTATGAAAGCCCGTTAGATTGATGCTTCCAACCCTAATTCTGTTGTTTCGTGCGAGTTTGTAAGCTTAGAACGCCTGTGATGTGATGAGCATAGAGATGCGTTCTCTATTGCCGTGTGCTAGCTTAGGGGGTGATTCCCCATTGTGATGAGCATAGGGATGCATTCTCTATTGCCGTGTGCTAGCTTAGGGGATGTGTTCCCTGGTTGCCTGTGTGGCTAATGAAATGAGTATGAGGGTTATAGACCTTCACGAGTTGGGTTCTAGGTTACAGTACTCGCAGTTATGGCTCGAAGATAGGGTCGGAAAGTGTTAAAAGTTGTGGAAGGATGAATTGGACTTCTGAGATATTTGGTTAGCTGTGGAGTGCAGAAAACTTGAATTTTAGATTGATTGGTTGATTGGGTTCAATGCTTTTGGGTTCATGTTGAGTTAGGAGCTGTAGTAGAGCACCCTAAAGTATGCCATACTCAGGGTCGGGGACCGTATTTTATGTGTTCAGAATGGCCTTATGTTTGGGCTGATTTAACAAGTTTTGGATGGGTCCGAATGTGAGTAGAGGGTTACTGGTCGTCTTGAATCCTAGGGTGGTTATGGAACTGAATTCTGGAATAAAAGGGATAGAGGGCTATGTGCCGGTAGCACAGGTATGTGCTTGTAAACTTCGGGCCAGGTTGTGAATGTGGTCCGAAAATAACAAATGATGTTGGTGTGGTAGACTACCCTAGAGATTTCCAAAAGAAGTGCGAAAATGCAAAGAGCTTGATAAAACAAGAGCCACCTGATCTTATGTCTCTCTTGGGGCGAGTCTGTAACTCTAGGTTGACTAGATGTGTTGAGCGTAGGGAATGTGTTCCCTAGCGCCTGTGAGCTAGCATAGGGGCGAGGACCCCAGAGATTTATGTTGAGCGTAGGGAATGTGTTCCCTAGCGCCTGTGAGCTAGCTGAGAGATGATTCCCCATTATGTTGAGCGTAAGGATTGCGATCCTTATGGCCTGTGGTGCTAGCTTAGGGGTAATTCCCTATTGTGTTGAGCATAAGGGATGCGTCCCTTATTGCCTGTATGCTAGCATAGAGGGGTGATGTTCTATTGTGTGGAGGCGTGAGAGTTATTTTCTTTCACGGCCTTAGTCAACCTAAGTTACATGGCTCGTTGGTAGTGCTCGAGACAATGCCATACCGGGATGGACTCAGGTAGGGTGTGCGAGTGGTAGTTGGATGGTTGATGAGTTGAGATTAAGAGGCAGATATACGTGCCAGGACATGAATTGTGTTGATGAGGCTAGCATAGGGGCGTTATCCCCAGAGAGTTGTGACCAGCAGAAGGGTTACGATCCTTATTGCCGTGAGTGCTAGCATAGGGGCGAGGACCCCAGAGATTTATGTTGAGCGTAAGGAATGGCTAGCATAGGGGCGTTATCCCCAGAGAGTTGTGACGAGCATAAGGGTTACGATCCTTATTGCCGTGGGTGCTAGCATAGGGGCGAGGACCCCAGAGATTTGTGTTGAGCGTAGGGAATGCGTTCCCTAGCGCCCGTGAGCTAGCTTAGGGGTAATTCCCCACTGTGTTGAGCATAGGGATGTGTTTCCTATTGCTGTGTGCTAGCCTAAGGATGATTTATCTATTGAGATGAGTGTGAGGGTTATGGACCTTCACAGGTTTGGGTTCTAGATAATAGGACTCGCAGACGTGACACGAAATTAGTGTCAGGAGGTGGTAAAAGTAGAAGGTGGTTGAATGAGCATTTAAATAACTGAAGTAAATATTTGATGTAAATATTTGAAGTATGAGCACTAGAATAAGTGAAGAAAGTTTGCCTTCGTGGTAGGTTTTCTTTAAGTTTTGGACCCTTAAGTGGGCTACTTACTGAGTATATTTATACTCATCCTTGCTACTTTGTTTGTTTTGCAGATTGTGAACATGTTCGGGGCGGATGACGCATGCGACGACTTGACGAGACTATGGAGACTCCCCTAGTTTTCCTTTCCTTGATTGTTACTCTTAGTTTTGTAGTTAGTTCTTTGTTGTAGTGTTGATCTGCAACTTCTAAATATTCTTTAGTTTTCGTGTATTTGATTAGAGTTCTTAGAATTCTTGTGTTTGATGTTGAAGCTCAGCATATTTGATGTAGTTTGTTGGATGCTGAGCGTTTTATCTGAGATATAGAAGTGTCTTTCATTCTTATCAGGTTGTTGTAAAATTTTGGTTTCTTCTAGTTACGCCGTCATGTTGCCGAATTTTCGGGCATGAGCGAGGTAACTAGGTCGTGCTTCCGCATCTAGAGTGTCGTAGGAATTCGGGTCGTTACAGAAGTAGTATTTATAAGCTTAATTTTTAAAAACCAAAAACTAAAAATTAAGTTCTCGTTTGATAATCATTTAATTTTTTGTTTTTGATTTTTTAAAATTAAGCCTATAAATACTACTTCCACTCATGTATTTCCTTGTTTTTTTTATCTACTTTGACATATATTTTCAAAAACTAAGCCAAGTTTTGAAAACTTCAAAAAGTAGTTTTTGGAATTTGGAATTTGGTTAAGAATTCAAATGTTTTCTTAAAAAAGATGAAACCTATTGTAGAGAATTAATGAGAAAACAAGCACAATTTTTAAAAATCATAAATAAAAAACACAATAATTATCAAATGAAGTCTAAATTGTTATCAAATTGGGGCCAAAACCAAATAAAACAAAACAAAAAAATCCCAGACGTAAAGCCATTTTCATTTTTCATCTTCCTACCTTCTTCTTTTGCATGCTTTTCTTAAATAACACCTTTGACACTGTAAAGTGGTGGTGGATCTAGAACTTTATATCAGAGGGGATTGGTATATATTTTTTGATATTAGTTTGTGTTGACAGAGAAATTTTGGTCAATCTCCAATTACTACGTCGTTATTTCAAATTAATGACAAAACTACAAATAATTAAATTTGGGATCAATTATAAATTAACATGTCTCCCAAATTTAATTTGAAGATAAAAATTGGCAAATCCTAAATTAAAATATTACATGTCTTTATTTTACCAAATAATTAAAGTTAATTTGGTCAAATTTGGTCGTATGAAATTTGGGTAAAGGTAAACAAAACCCAAATTCAAATGGTCATGCCCAAAACCAACAAAGTCCAAGTCCAATGGTTGGGCTCAAAAAGCCATTATGGCCCAAGCCCACATGCTCATGGAAACGCCTATAAATAGAAGGGCTCTCCTTCATTTGAAAGATTCATAAATTTTATTCTCCAGAGAACTCAGAGAGAATTGAGAGCAAAGAAGGTCAAAGTCCTTAGGTGTTGAATGCGTCCTAAAGTCCTTAGGTAATGAACACTTCAAGACAAGTCCTTAAGTGTTGAACCCTCTTTGAAGACCAAAGACTCTTCAAGACCAGTCCTTAGGTGATGAGCACTCCTTGAAGTGTTGAACACTCTTGGAAGGCCAAAGACTCTCAAAGACAAGTCCTTAGGTGTTAAACGTTCATTGAAGACTGAAGACTCTTCAAAGACCAAAGACGCTTTGAAGATCAGAAGACTTGAAGACTTTAAAGACCAAAATATCCTTAAAGACAAGTCGAAGGCATTTGAAGCATACAAGACTCCAAGACTTCGATCGTATCTTCAAGAGGATCAACAAGCCAAAAGCCAATCCAACGATCAACAAGCCAAAGGCCGATCCAAATATCAACAAGCTAAAGGTTGATCCAAATATCAACAAGCTAAAGGCCGATCTAAATATCAACAAGCTAAAGGTCGATCCAAATATCAACAAGCCAAAGGTAGATCCAACGATCAACAAGCCAAAGGTCGATCCAAAGATCAACTAGCCAAAGGTCGATCCAACAAGGTCAATAAGCCAAAGGCCAACAAGCGCGCTCAAGAACAAGTTGCAAAACCCTCAAACAAAATCTACATTCGAGAACAAGCTGCAAAGCCCTTGAGACAAGTCTACATTCGAGAACAAGCTGCAAAGCTCTTGAAACAGATGTACATTTGAGAGGAAGAATCAGAGGAACAAATTAGAGATTGTGCTCCACTACATTCAAATTAATACAAATACAAGTTCATTTACACGTGTCTCATCTCTTTGTTGAAATTACATGTGAATAGTTTGTTCAATAAAAATCATGTCTAGTTTTTTATAGGTTAAAAAATACTTGATCTCTGAACTTTCATAACAAGTAACAATTTTAGTCTATAAACTATGGATTGTAACAATTTAGTCCATGTATTTTTAAATTTATACCAATTTAACCCTATTGTGAAAAATTCAATCAAAATTAAGTATTAGTTTTTATTATGTAACGATTTAGTCTTTGTTGTTTATAAATACATTTCGTTCTTAATCAATTTATCGATCTATATATGTAAGAAATTCCATTAAATCTTAACAATATTCTTCATGATACAGACTAAATTGTTACAAATTTTAAAGTACAGAGACTAGTTTCAAACTAAAATTCTAAGACTAAATTGTTACTTCCATGAAAGTTTAAGACCTAAAAGTGTTTTTTAAATATTTTTTATATAAATAATCAAGAAAAAGAATAAAATTTAGAATAATAAATATAATTTTTTGTTTTACAAAAATTATAGTTTCAAAAATAATTTACTAAAATTAAAAAAAATATTTTTCATTTACATTTTATATGAAGAAAATAAAATAAAAGAATACATTTGAAAATATATAATATTATATATTTGTTATTAAATAATATTTGTAAATTGCAAATATTTATAAATAGAATTATAGAATTATTTAAAGGGATGTATTTTACCATTCACATGTATAAGAAAATATACAAATTACAGGCAATATAAACTTTAAATGAAAAAAATAATATTTTAAAATCAATAAAAATATTAACATTTTGTATACATATATATATATATATATATATATATATATATATAAAGTATTACCTTAAAAGTACCAGCTGAGTGAAAACTAGGGATGACAAAAATACCTATAGAATCGAGGCAAAGAATCTTCGATTTGACTGGGTATAAGGGTCAAACCGGAGATCCTTTTCGGGTCTCCGAGCGAGGACGAGGACGGTATGTACCTGCCCTGTCCCCATCTATGAACCCACTCTAAATAATTTATTTTATTAAGTTAATATATATATATATATATATTATAATTATTTGTAATAATATTATTATTAATATATAATATTATATTATTGATAACATTATATATATATATTTTTTAATTCTTAATACAGTAATGTGTATACTGTATTTAATTTCATAATATAAAAAAATTATATTAAATATTTTAAAAATTAATGATTTAAATAAATAAAACAATAATAATACTTAATTTTAACATAAACGTATAAATAGGATTTTAATATATTTATCAATTTTTAATAAAAATACAAATAAAATAAAATAAGAAAAAAGAAAAATGGATATTAAGTTAAAAACTTGTATTAAGAAGTTAAGTTTTTAAAGCTTTTATCTCTAATTTGCCTTCTAAATTTTTAGAATTGGAATATTACATATAAAAGGTTTAAATATAAGATTTTGCAGCTCTTAATGAAAATTTATTGCACTACCCCAATCTTGTGGAAGACTAAAAGGTTGGTCAATTTGAGCATAGCTCATTAGATAAGTCACCAATTATCATCTTAAAGGTTAATGGTTCGATCCCCGCCATAAAATTGTTGAACTAAAAAAAAGAACTAAGAGGTTGAGCTATTAAAAATAAGTGCATACCTGCAAATAATTTGGATTAGTTATTTTTTATTTGTTAGTGATCGATGACAGTGCTACCTATTTAGGTTTTTAAAATATCTATACAATTTATCTCATCTCATCATTTTATTTTTAAATTGAATTTGTTGCTTCTAATTTATTTTTCTTACTTTTTTTGTATTTACACTAAAATCAGATTTTGTTTGAAACTATTTTTTTTTATAACAATTTTTTTTCTTGATATTTTTATCAAATTATTTAAAGTAAACAAAATATAATTTATAATTTGAATTATATAAATCTTTACATAATTATCTTATAAAAAAATTGAAATTATATATTAATACAAGTTCGTGGTTAATTGAAATATATGTTTATTTTGGTCATTATAACTATTTCGCAGTATTAATTTATCAAACAATGTAACCTGAATTTCTATGTTTAAATCTAAAATTTAATAAACATTAATTCACTTCATATGACAGCTGATTTCTTAAAAACAAAGTTGACAGCAATTATTTCAACAACTATAACAATCTCAAACTAAGCCTAAGTCTTAGTGGTGTTGGTTATAGAGAATTTTAAGGGTAGTGGTCTAATGAGTGGGAGTTAGTGATCAGTTATTTATTTTCTTATAAATACATGTAATGTTTCGCACTTCAATGAATAAAATAGAAGCACTTCCATCGTACAATTTTTCTCTTGTTTCTACTCTTTACTCTCTTCCTTTTCTCATTACATTGAGCGTCTATCATGGGTTCAAAAAAGGTTGGAGAAGACAATCACTTTTGACTCATTTAGGACATTCATGAAACCAAATTCCTAGAATTCGCTTGGTTTATGATCTGAAAACATAAGTTTGAAAATAAAGGATTTCGTAGTGTTTTAGTTAATGTGTTTGGTACCAAGCTAAGAAATTGAATTTCAGTTTAAGTTGTTAAAATTTAGTCAATAATTTACTGATAAATAATAAAATTAGTGGGTATTTGTTGAGTATATTTTAGTTAAATTCCAAATATTATTAATAAATTTATTGATATTATTTTATGTTATAAACGCTGTATACTTATTATTTGATAATGTATAATATATTATGTTATACGTGTTTTAATTTTTTTTCCTAAATTGAAATGAATAACATAAAATAGCATATTTATAAAAAAAAAATGCTTTTTTCAATATAATTTTGTGTTTTCAATTTTTAAATTTAAAATTTAAAAACCCGGAGAAGAATATATTTTTAGAATTTTTTTTTACTATTTAAATCACAATCTAAGAACAGTTTTAAAAAATAAATTTAATATTTACTAAGACCTATTTGGTTGTTGGTTTTTGAAAATTAAGCTTGTTTTTTCATGATATCTCTACAATGATTTTCATCTTTCTTAAGTAAACATTTGAATTCTTAGTCATATTCTAAAAACAAAAACAAATTTTTGAAAACTACTTTTTTAAGTTTTCAAAACTTAGCTTGATTTTTGAAAACATGTATAAAAGGTAAATAATAAAACCCGAAAACCCATAAGTAGAAATAGAATTTATAAGCTTAATTTTTAAAAACCAAAAACAAAAAAAAAATAGTTATCAAACGGAGCCTAAATAAATTGTTGTTAATCCGATTGCGTTTGATTTCAAATTTAGCTCTAGTCTCAAAAATTTTAATTGAATCTCTAATTTAGTTAAATCCTACAAACATCAATATTGTTACTTTTCCCTTTAATATCCTTATTATTGATATTAAAAAATGACAATTTTTTTTTTGCATGATATATTTTAGGTTTAAATTCTATTTTGGTCCCTAAACATTCAAAATATTTATTTTGATGCTTGAACTTTCAAATTTATTTCATTTTGATCTCTGAACATTTAAAATGACTATTTTAGTCTTCAAACTTTCAAAAAAAAAATATCATTGGTCATTTTTATTTTGTTTGCAAGAAATTAATGATGTAACTTTGAGAAAATGTAATAGCATGTTAATATGAACGTGATTTCAAGCCACATAAGTTAGAAACGAGCATTGGACATGTGAAAATTAGATGAAAAAATCATACAACAAAGACCAAAATGGTTGTTTTTAAAAAATTCAAGGACTAAAATAGACATTATAAAAATTTAGGAACTAAAATAGAATAAACATAAAAGTTCAAGGACTAAATAGACATTTTGAAAGTTTAAAGACTAAAATGGAACAAACTTGAAAGTTTATGCCCCATTTGATAACCATTTTGTTTTTGAAAATTAAGCCTATAAATACTACTTTCACAAATGGCTTTCATTGTTTTGTTATTTACTTTTTCCATATGTTTTCAAAAAACCAAGCTAAATTTTAAAAACTAAAAATAAGTAGTTTTCAAAAACTTGTTTTTGTTTTTGAAATTTGACTAAGAACTCAAATGATTCCTTAAGAAAGATGAAAACCATGGTAGAGAAGATGACAACTATTGTAGATTGTAGAGAAATTATGAGAAAACAAGCACAATTTTCAAAAATCAAAAACCAAATAGTTAGAGCCTTAAAAATCTAAATGAGATTTAAACCTATATTTTATTTGAACATCAGGATTAAAGTTGAAATTGAGTAAAAATTAGGACAAATGGATTCTCAAATAAAGGGGGACGCAACTTAATTTCCCCATTGTCAAAAGGTTAAAGTTAAAGATTTGACCCCACCCCCACATTTGTTTTTTACTTTAAAAAAAGAAAAAGAAAAAAAAAACTTATTGTCCCCTTTAGAATAATAATTTCTAAAATCTGTTATTAATTTTTGAAATTTGATCAAGATTTTAAAATATTTTTAAAAATTAAAAACTAAAAAAATATAGAAAATAAAAATAAATGTTATTAAACCAGCATAATTTAAAACCAAGTGGAAACTAAAAACTAAGATCTTTACAAAGGAACATGCTCCCTGCACCAAACACTGGATTGGGCTTCAGAAACCTATTCCCATGGCCCAATATAGCATCCAAAATGAAGGCCCAACCCAACCAACGCCTTTACCAATTACCATCCCTACTCTAATTCATGGATGGCTGTCTTGTCTAGACTTTTCAGATAATGAAGAAATTGATGAAAAAATCAAATTACATAGTTTTTATAATCCATGTAATGATTCAAGCAAGAAACAAATAAAAAGAAATCCCATTTGGATGAGCTTTTTTTCTTCTTTCAAACAAAGAAGTAAAATTCTGAACGTTCAAGCTTAGCCTTCTGTGCTATACTCGAGTTGGCCATTTGATAAAATGAAAAAATAATATCACTTCAAAAATACACGATCGTGACAGAAAAGTCCATCTTATTCATAAAATTTCCTATTCAACAAAAACTCAAGACACCTTCCCTATGATTGCTGGATAATAACACCATGCAATGAATTATAAAGAGCAAGCAAATTTGATCAGAACACTAACCTAAAAGTACCCTCCTAACGTTCGTAAATTTAAAAACTTCAAAGGGTGAAAGCATCTAACTTTTTCCATGTAAAAGAGCGGCGAGCTAATGCATTACGCTCAATAGAAATGGAAAAAATTACTATACAAACTAGAAGGCAATGTTACAAAACTGCAGAAATCCCAACCTGTGTTTTTCATTGAACGGTTAATCTCTGTAGATGATCCAAGAAGACTTCGAAACTGACATCGTCAGTGAAGATGATATCCCCACCTGGAAGGGGAGATTCAGTGTTATAGGTGGCTGATGGATTCAGCTTTGCCAGAAGGAAACGTGCCTGCGCCCAAAGCAAAAAAAAAAAAAAAAAAAAGAGAGAGAGAGAGTGTTAAACGGGTTGGAAGATGAGGTGCTTTTGATGACTAGAAGAGTTTCGGAAATCGTTGTAAGAAATTCTTGTTATGAGTTAATAATGATGGTCGTTACTTGTATGAGGTAATGATGCAGCGAGTTTTGTTAAGATGGAAATGAATCCATGAGGGGGGAAATTCATCCCAAGAAGACTAGCAAGCTCTCAATACGGAGAACACACTCATAATTATTACAACCTAAATCTGACTATTTACAGCCTTACAAAATTAATGGAAATAGCAATTAAATCCTAAATACTGATTTACAAAATGACCAACTAAAATTAACATTTTAACTAAATTAACAAACTACATAAAATTAAACTAGAGTTTCTTCCTACATCAGGTAATCTCCTAGAGGTTCATTCTGATGAAACTCCCACATCAAAATCAAGCTTCTGGTGTAAAAAAGTGAAATGAATTATCTTTGTTAGATTTTGACTAGCGGTATTTGACATTGGGTGAAAATGGGAAATAAATTGAGGATCAAAATATAACTTTACTACTTCACCCAGTGGAGTTGAGAGACATTTTCTATGTTTCCTCCAATTAATTAGATTTCGAGACAGCAACTTGCGGTTTACATATTTTGATTAACAGGTTATCCTTTATCTCATTTTTCTTGGAATTGGAGTTCTTTTTTTTTTTTTAGTCTTGTACTTTGTAGCTTTTTGTTTTATGGCTCCTTTAGTCTTGGGCTTCCCTTTCCTTTTTGTATTGCTCTTATGTATTCTTTTTTTTTTTTTAACACAAACCGGTTTTTGAATTTTAAAAAAAAAACATATAATAGGGGCTCTGAGGACCCACTTTTTAAATCCCCGACAGTTTCTTGACACTATATGGGAGGGCTAATTAGAGTTAATGCACTGTATCAATATGGCAACCCTCTCAGTTTATTAGTGATGCGAACACAATCATGAATCCAGAAGGGAACGGGTCAGGGGAAGGAGTGCCTTTGAATTAGATCCCCAAGCCAAATAAATAAAACAAAAAAAGTCTATATGGGTTCATTAACTGTGGATGAAAAGTAAAGATGGACGAACCTGCGAGCCATGCTGATCACAGATCACCAAACGTGGTACTGGAAACCTTTCCTTAATTGTTGCATCTGCATCATCAAGCGGAGCTTGCAGCAACTGAGCAAAGGCCTGCAAAAACAGAGAGATTTGTGTTTGAGGAACAAACAAGAAGCAATTTGTAGTTAGTGAATAATCAGCAGCTGGGTCTAACATCATAGACACAAGCAAAATTCAATGAACCTGAAAGGAATCCCCATCAACTTGATAGCCACTTCAGTTTGAAATCTTCCCCAACATTAATCCAAAATTAATATGAAAAAATTTAGAGAAATAGAAAGGGAAGAGGAGGTGTCCTCTCGTATTGACATTGATGATATGGGTAATACTGGATAATCATCTAGAGCAGACGCTCTTAACCTAGTCTTTATGTGGAAATATAATCCCAACACGGAGAAACAACTGTCCGAATGATTCAATTACTGGCTAAAACTCGTGGAAATGCCAGGCCAGAAGGAAATTTCAAGAATTAAGTAGGTTGAGAAAGTGGAGAGCAGAGAAATAGATGTCTCGACAAAAATCAGGTCATCAACAAATATAATAATTATTTAATGTCGTTTCTAAATTAACTCTTCATGGTTACTTTTACATCAAAATGAAAATTTACACGCTAATTCTGCAGTACCATTTAAATAAATATTCAGTACTTCAAAGAATGACAGCGAGAAAAAGAAATACCTGATGTTCAGGCTGATTATGATACCCAGCTTTTCTCCATTGGCCAATAGTTGCCCCGTGGAAGATAACAACAGTGAAATAAGCATCCAATAGCAGAATCCTGTCAGCAGCAATGGCAGCTACATCAAGAAGAACCGGTTCTGGGGCCGAATGAAATGTGTAAGAAATCAATGACGGTTGGATCATTACAACAGAATTAGCAACATTCTCACGGTTCAGGATCATTCTGAAGTATGCAGTCTCATCAGGACTGTTATTAAAAACCTTCAAAGTTCACATTGAATTAGAAAAATGTCACTGACATATTCTGACATTGATGTCGAAAACCATTGCAAATATATAAATATATAAACAAATAAATACCTGCACAAACTGAGATCGTCGCAAATGAAAGATAAACTGAGGGAATATTGAAAAACGTGGAGATAAGCTGAAGGAAGATGGAGTATCCTTCTGATAATCTCCAAAACGGGAACAAAGATGAATCAATGATTTATCCAACCATCTTATAGGATCAAACTCTGCCTGGATACCATTTGCAACTTTCCAATATTAAAACATAAAAGCAATAAATCAATTGTTACAATACAAGAAGGAAGCATGTAGAACAGAAAAGACTAACTTTGCCAACAAGTTACATACAATTATATATAGCAATTTTTACCATCCTTTATCAAAATTCAAAAATATATTCTAGCAGCACCAGATACAATCATATAGCTATTTCTATCATCCTATATCAAAATATATTATATTCAGCTACCAGATAATGTTCAGAGAACTCCCCCGACAAACACAGTGTTTTCCAATTCAGCTGCTTTGCGACTTAAAAGTTCCTTATTTCTATTTTGTGTTGTTAAAATGTTTATTCTTGTAAGTTGTGATATAGCCTGAATTATGATGCCCGAATTCCTCACAAAGAGCTGATGGTATAACAAAATAATAAGACCTGAGAAGATATCTATTCAAATTTTGCATCTTTCACCGAACTGATTCTTAGGAGTACGGACTGTCATCATTGAAAATGCATTACAAATGGAAGGACGAAACATCTACTACACGCATTCTTTTTGCATAACCATTTCAGAAAATGTCATTATTAATACAATTCCAGATTTATCCATACAAGTCCATAACGAAAAGACAATTACCTCATTTTCCATCTTGAAGGAAACTAAACGTGCCATGACTGCAGCAGCAGCTTCTTGGTCAAACCCCGCAATCAAGTCCTATAACATAATTACAAATTTCTCCTTATTAAACCACCAAATATTCTAAAAGAAGAAAAATAGTATAGAGGCAACTTTGCTATGGTTTTCTTCCAAAAAAAAAAAAAAAAATGGGAGATCAACAAGATTAACTTATTTATAAAAAATTTATGAGAGTTCTACGTGTCAGTTATTATTAACTCTAGGTATGAAAGAGAACTTCACAGTCTAAGTCAATAGTCTGTAGAGTGGATTTTAGGCCTACTAGCTCCTATAGAATTATCACTAAGGTTTTAGTGGATAGAATAAGAAAGGTGTTGATCCACACCAATTCATGTAATTAGGGTGTTTTATGCCCCAGATGTAGATTCTTGATGAGTTCCTTACTGCCAATGAGGCTATTAAGGATTATAGGGCTCATAAGAAGGAAGTATTGTTTCCAAAATTGATTTTGAAAACGCTTACCATCATGCTGATGGAGAATTTTTGGGTAAGGTCTAGTAGACAAAGGTTTTTGGTTTCCATAGAGAACTTAAGTTGGAAATCAATAACGCTTAACTATCTTTTCTAATTTAATTAATGGCAAGTCTAGGGTAAAGTTTTTTGCTTGTAGGAAGCTTGGGCAAGATGATCCTCTACCTCCTTGTCTTCTCCTTTTGGTAATGGATGCGGTTAGTAGAATTGTTTCAAGGGGGATGGAAAGAGGTTTAGTTGAAGGAGGGAAAGAGACAGGGTTCATCCCATTCATTTGCAATTTGCGGATGTACATTTCTTTGAGGGAGGATTCTTTCACTAATATGAATTAGTCTAAGCACATTTTTTAGTCTATATCCAATTTGAACATTAATAGGAAGAAATGTTATACGATTGGCAGTTTCATAGGTGGGCACAACTTGTTAGGTGTGAGATTGCTCATTGTCATTTCTACATTTCGGTCTGCCTCTACCCCAAAATCTTGGACCACCTTCCTTTATAATCCTCCCGGCCAAAAAAATACCTACACTGTTTCTGTACTTTTTTTTTATTCCCCAGGATTTTCAATTCAAAAGAGCCTCATTTGATAGAGAAGTAGACAATATGTTGTCTATGTAAGGTATCCCTTACGTCTTTCGATTATCAGAAGAAAACACTTGTCCTAAGGCAATACAACACTCCCTTCCTCACTAAGCCAAAGCTTTTCCACAATGAAAAACATGAAAACAAAGAAAGAACAACTAACAATATATATACTCCCTCTCCCCTAAACCCCAATGGTCTCCTCAAGCGTACCACCCTCCTTCAAGCGCACAAATGCTCTAACTAACATATCAGAGGTCCTTTTCCACTCTTGCCCCTCCTCTGGTAATATCTTGTAATCGAGGGCCTAACATCACTCCCGGGGTGCGCAAGAACCTTGTCCTCAAGGTTGAAAGAAGAAAACTGCTCTTGCATATCTTTGATTGATTCCCAAGTTGACTCACGCTCCGGTAATCCTTTCCAGCTAACCAACACTTCTTTCTTTCTAGTATGCTCATTTGTACGATCGGCAAAGATCTCCTAAGGTTCAGCCACCCATTCGAATTCATCCGTGAGTAGGGGTGGGCAGGCTTGTGATTCCTAATGATCGCCTAAGGCTCGCTTCAGCTGAGAAACGTGGAACACCAAATGAATGGTGGCTTCTTTTGGCAATTGCAACTTATATGCTACTGGGCCAATTCTCTGTTCAATGCAATAAGGCCCAAAATATTTGGGAGTTAGCTTCTCATTTCTCCGTTTAGCTAACGATGATTGCCTATAAGGACGAATCTTCAGAAACACAAAATCTCCCACTTCGAGCAAGGCTTCCGTTCGTTTGCGATCTGCAAACTTCTTCATGCGGTCTTGAGCAGCTCTTGTTATTGTGAGACCAAATATGAGAGCATACTTATTCATTCTATACAATAGAGCCAAATATATATAGGCATACATGGAAGCCCTAAACTAGTAAAAGTAAAATTACAATAAAGGACAGAGGATTAATAAGCTCCTAAATCTACATATATACTATAACACTCCTCCTCAAGCTGGAGCATATATGTTAATCATGCCTAGCTTGTTACAAAGATAATCTATTCGAACTCCATTTAAAGTTTTTGTGAAAATATCTCCTAATTGTTCTCCAGTCTTCACATATCCAGTAGACACTAGACCTTGTTGTATTTTCTCGCGAACAAAATGACAATCAATTTCGATATGTTTAGTTCACTCATGAAATACTGGGTTGGATACAATATGAAGGGCAGCTTGATTGTCACACCACAACTTGGTCGGAACTGTAGTATTGAAGCCTAATTCGATCAATAGTTGATGTACCCACATTATTTCACATATTGATTGTGCCATAGCTCTGTATTCTGATTTAGCACTCGATCGAGAGACTACATTTTGTTTCTTACTTGTCCATGAGACCAAATTGCCTCCAACAAAAACACAATAGCCAGAAGTCGATCTTCTATCTTCTCTTGGTCTTGCCCAATCGGCATCTGAAAAACACTCAATCTTCATATGACCATGATCTTTATATACGATCCCACGTCCAGGTGCAGTTTTCAAATAACATAGAATTTGTTGTACTGTGGCCCAATGATCCACTGTAGGCGAAGACATAAACTGACTCACAATGCTTATTGAATAAGCTATGTCTGGTCGTGTCATTGTAAGATAATTCAACTTTCCAACCAATCTTCTATATCTCTCAGAATCCTTAAATGGTTCTCCATCTTTTGTAAGTTGCAAATTAGGCATCATTGGAGTACGACATGGCTTGGCTCCCAATTTTCTTGTCTCAGATAGCAAATCAAGCACATATTTCCTTTGTGACATGAAGATACCTTTCTTACTTCTCGTTACTTCAATACCCAAGAAGCACTTTAACATTCCTAAGTCTTTAGTATGAAACTGACTTTGGAGGAAATTTTTTAGAGATAAAATGCATGATGTATCATTTCCAATGATAACAATATCATCAACATATAGAACAAGTAGAATGATACTACTCTTAGTTCGTCGATAGAAGACAGAGTGATCTAACTTGCTTTTCTTCATTCCAAATTGTTCAAGTGCTTGACTAAATTTTCCAAACCATGCCCATGGACTTTGTTTCAACCCATACAAAGATTTGCGAAGACGACAAATTTTATCATTCTCCCCCTAAGCAACAAACCCTAGTGGTTGCTCCATATAAACTTCCTCCTGAAGATCACCACGGAGAAATGCATTTTTAATGTCAAGCTGATGCAAAGGCTAACATTGAGAAGTAGCCATGGAAATGAATAACTTGACAGAAGTTAATTTAGCGACAAGAGAAAATGTATCGAAGTAATCAACCCCATAGGTCTGAGCATAGCCTTTGACAACAAGGCGGGCTTTTAATCGAGCAACTGAACCATCATGATTGACCTCAACTGCAAACACCCATTTACATCCAATAGCTTTATTTCCTACAGGACGAGATACTAAGGCATTCATCTCTTCTATCATTGCATTGCGCCAACCAAGATGAGACAAGGCTTCATGAACAGTTTTAGGCGAGATAGATTCAAGAGATGCAATAAAAGAACATGTAAAATATGACAAGTGGTCATAAGAGACAAAAGAGGTAATAGGAAAAGTACAAGAACGTTGCAATAGGAAGCTCGTAACTTGGTCCTGGATCTGATGACGAAGAATCTTCTGGTACAAGACATTCGCTCGGAGGTTGTTGCCATCTAGAGTAGACTTGAGTAATAGGTGGGCAAGTAGGGACAGATGTCAAAGGGGATGGATCGAGAGAGGGTGTAGGAGACACAAGTGTGTAGATAAAAAGATCGTCATCCTCCCCTTGACTCGTACTAGGCAAAGATGAACTGAAAGGTTTGTCCTCAAAGAAAGTAACATCGCGAGATACAAGATACCTATTCGAACTAGGACAAAAGCATCTATATCCTTTTTGAACATGAGAATAGCCTAAGAAGATGCACTGCAAAGATTTGGGGTAATTTTGTTAGATTAGGACAAACATCTTGAACAAAACAAGTACAACCAAATATTTTCGACTCAGGAGGGAACAACGATTTTGTTGGGAATAAAACATGATAGGGAATCTAACCTTTAAGAACAGATGAAGGCATACGATTAATCAAGAAGCAGGCTGTGGAAATTGCATCAACCCAAAAATACTTTGGAACACGCATTTGAGATGATAATGCTCTTGCAGTTTCAAGAAGATGTCTATTTTTTCATTCAGCAACTCCATTTTGTGATGGAGTATCAACACAAAGTGATCAATGAAGAATTCCATGCTTACATAGGTATGCACTAAGTGCTTTAGAAAAGTACTCACCAGCATTGTCGCTTCTCAAGATTTTAAGGGAAACACCAAACTGAGTTCAAATTTCAACATGAAAGTTACAAAAATGAGAAAATAACTCAGAACGATTCTTCATAAAATATAACCAAGTCATGCGAAAGCAATCATCAACAAAGGTAACGAAATATCGAAATCCAGATTTGGACACAACTGGACAAGGACCCCAAATATCATAATGAACTAATTCGAAAGGTGCACTTACTTGGTTATCGATTCTAGGGTTCGAACTAAGACGATGAAGTTTGGCAAACTCACAGGAGTCACAATTTAATGAAGACAAGTTATGAAATTGAGGACAAGGCTTTCTTAGTACTAAAAGAGATGGATGACCTAAATGACATTGGGCATCAAAAGGATAAACGACTCCATAACAGGCAACTTTTGGTACTTGATGATCAAAAGTGTAAAGTCCTCCAGATTCATGTCTTTTACCAATTATCTTCTTCGTCACAAGATCCTGAAACAAGCAATAGCAAGGATAGAATAAAACACAACAATTAAGGTCACGAGTGAGTTTACTAATAGAGATCAAATTAAAGGAAAATTGAGGTAAATGTAGAACAAAATATAAAGAAAAAGATGGGGTTAGATTTACTGTGCCAGATCCAATGACAGACGATTTTGATCCATCTGCCAAAGTAACACTAGCAAAGGATGTAGATGAAGAAAGGGTGGAAAACAAATTGGGATTACCTGTCATATGATCGGTAGCACCAGAGTCTATGATCCATTTGGTAGAAGATGAGAGAAGACAATGATGCATGTTACCTAACCCAGCAATGGTTGTAATAGGGGTAAGCGCAAATGATGAAGAATATCTTTCGATGATTTCTGGTATTGTTGAAATTTAGTAAACTCTGCTATAGAATTAACAAACGGCTTCTTAGATGAACCATGGGTGGATTGAGGCTACAATTGAACCACATTAGACATCACTGCGAGTTCTCATTCCCCCATAGGTCAATGACGAATGTAAAACCAACAAATCAAATCTAAAACCACGAAATATGACCCAAATGACAGCAGAACTTCTGAAAAACTGATCTGAAAGGAATTCTCAATCAAAAACCTCTAATTCTTTTCCAAATAAACTTCTAACACGAGCCAATTATGACCAAAATAACCACATAAACAGGTTGGGAGTTGGACGAAATGGAAAGCCACAAAATTGGAGCAGATTCACGCGCCCACACGCGTCGGAGCGTGGGAATGGCGCCAAAACCTTCAGGCGGCGCGTGAGGCCCACGTGCAGGGAGTTCTCTCGCCGGATTTCAATTACTTGTTGATCAGCAAGTGGGCTTTTGTTTGGTATGGGCAGTGACAAAAAACTACGCCGGCAATAGGCGGCACTAGCAGCAGATTTCGAGGGCGGCGGCGGTGGATTCCGATGATAGTGGTGACGGCGAACCTTGGCAGCGGTGGTGAAACACAAATCCTAATGTAGAAGACCAATCCCTCCAAAAAGGTGTTCTAATCCTCAAACCCTAATTGTTCACAAATCCCTAAAACTCACAAAACCCTAATTGACCTAGGAAAGACCTAGTGCTCGAATACCATGTTATTGTGAGACCAAATATGAGAGCATACTTATTCATTCTATACAATAGAGCCAAATATATACAGCCATACATGGAAGCCCTAAACTAGTAAAAGTAAAATTACAATAAAGGACAAAGGATTAATAAGCTCCTAAATCTACATATATACTATAACAACTCTCAAGTGTGACTTTAACACATCTAAAGCAGCATCTCTTTCACTCAATTGTTGGTCTAACGTAGCATTAGTAATTTTCACATCTCCATACGACAACAGTGGGGGAGGAGGATGTCCATAAACCACCTGAAATGGAGTTATACCAATAGAAATTTGAAATGTTGGTTGTACCAATACTCAACCCAGCATAGCCATGTAATCCATTTTCTTGGTCGTTCGCTACTTCTAAACATTTATTCACTACCTCAGTTTGACCATCCGATTAAGGATGATATGAAAAACTCCGACGCAGCTTGGTTCCTTGAAGACAGAACAACTCATCCAAAAATGACTGATGAAGATTTTATCTCGATCAGAGACAAACGTGGATAACCATGTAACTTACCACTTCTTTGATGAATAATTCAGCAACTACTTTGGCTGTGAATGGGTGTTTTAGAGCGATAAAATGGGAAGCCTTGCTTAAACGATCCACCACCACTAATACGACATTTAATCCATTTGACTTTGGCAATCCCTCAATGAAGTCCATGGAGATATCTTCCCACACCCTCATTGGAATGTCCAACGGTATGAAGAAACCAACTGGTGATACAGCTAAAGACTTGTTTCTCTGACAAATCAAACATTCTTCCACATACTTCTTCGTGGCTGTTTTCATTCCCTCTCAAAACAACTCACCCATCAACCTTTATAGGTTCGTAAGAATCCCGAATGTCCACACAAACCAGAGTCATGGAATGTATGCAATAAAATAGGGATTAAGGAAGAAGTTTTTGAGAGTACTAACCTTCCTTTATATATAAACGCCCTTGAGATAAAGAGTATTTGGCCACACTATCCTCATCCTCTTTCAATTGCTGGATAATTTTACTGAGTTTAGGATCATTGTCCATCTCACTTCTCACCACATCCACATCTAAAATGGAAGGAACCAACAACAGTGCTAAGTGAGCCGTTTGTGGTAGGCGTGAAAGGGTATTTGCTTTTCTTGGCTCAGGCGATATCTCACTTCAAAATCATAACCAAGTAACTTAGAAACCCATTTTTGATAATGAGGTTGCAACACTCTTTGTCCAAGGAGGAACTTGAAAGCACATTGATCAATCTTTATGATGAACTTCTGCTCCAACACATAAGGACGCCATCTTTGTATAGCTAGCACTATGGCCATCAGTTCCCTTTCATAGATCGACTTGGCTTGTGCCTTGGGTGATAAAGTATGGCTGAAAAATGCAATAGGCCGATTCTTTTGAGACAAAACAGCTCCCAACCCTGTACTAGATGCACGGTCTCTACCACAAATGGTTGGCTGAAATCGGGAAGAGCAAGAACAGGCAGCGTGATCATGGCTTGTTTTAGTCTCTTAAAGGCCATGGTAGCTTGGTTGGCCCACCGCAAAAGCTCCTTTCCTTAAAAATTGGGATAAAGGGGCAGCCATTTCTCCATAATCCTTCACAAATTGCCTATAATACCCCGTAAGGCCCAGGAAGCCTTGAAGTTCTCATATATTTTGGGGAACGGGCCATTCCACCATCGCCCTAACTTTTTCTTTATCAGCTTCAACGCCAGATGCAGATTTCCAATGCCCCAAGTACTCTATCCTTTCTTGTACAAATTGGCATTTTGCTCGGTTTGCATATAATTTGTTGTTCCTCAACATATCAAAAACAATTCCCAGATGATGTAGGTGTTCATCACAGTTAGTGCTATAAATCAAAATATCATCAAAGAAAACCAAGATGAACTTACATAAGAATGGTCTGAAAATCCGGTTCATCAAAGCCTGAAATGTGAACGGAGCATTTGTTAAGCGGAACGGCATAACAAGGAATTCATAACGGCCCTCGTGTGTTCTAAAAGCCGTTTTCTCCACATCTTGATCATGTATCCAGATTTGATGATACCTCGACTTTAAATCGATCTTGGAGTAAATTCTCAATCCATTCAATTCATCCAACAACTCCTCTACCACCGGAATGAGGAATTTGTATTGTTACGTTGTTGAGTGCTCGATAATTAACGCAAAACCGCCAACCCCCTATTTTTTTTTAACTAATAGTACTAGGCTTGAATAAGGATTGACACTTGGGCAAATGACTCTACCTTGGAGCATTTCATCAACTAACCTCTCAATTTAGGCCTTATGCACCTGAGGGTATCTGTAGGGTCTCACATTTACTGGAGAGGCTCCTTCCTGCAAATGGATTCTATGGTCAACATCTCGTTTTGGTGGAAGACCTTCTGGCAGTAAGCAATTGCACCACTGATGTTGGTAATTCCTCCACCATTAATGATTCAGTAGCGAAAGCATCTGTGGGCAATGCTTGTAATTCTTTGAATTCCACGAGGAAACCCTGGTCGCTTTCCTCCCACGATTTCATCATTCTTTTCAAAGACACTTTGGTCTTGGTCAAGCTAGGATCTCCTTTCAACGTGATAAATTGGTCATCCCCTGTTTCTATCTTAAATGCAAAGATGGCCAATGAACCCTTGTCTCACCAAGAGTATGTAACCACAACATTCCCAAAATCACATCTACTCCTCTCAATTCCAAAGGCAAAAAAATTTCCACTACTATCAATTCCCCAAGGTTAATCACCACTCCCTTACAAACGCCTTTCCCCTTGATGGCTCTGCCCATTCCTACTATGATCCCATAATTGGTTGTATCTGTCAGCAGTAATTTTAGTTTCTCTACCAAACTTTGAGCGATGAAATTGTGGGTAGCACCACAATCAATAAGAACAATGACCTCCTGTTTATCAATCATTCCACGCACCTTAATGGTTCTTGGGGCTGTGAATCCCATCACTGAATTTAACGAGAGCTCAATTGCATCACTGTCTTCGTCCACTGAGGTTTCTTCTTCCTTAGGCCCAAAATTACCTTCCTCGAAGATCCCAAATTCATTATCGTTAGGCTGCACGACTAAAGTTCTTAGTTCTTTCGCTCTACATTTGTGACCCACTGTATATCGTTCTTCGCAGCAGAAACATAGTTCTTTTGCCTTTCGAGCTTGGAATTCAACGTCAGACAATCGTTTCATCATTCCCTCTCTTCGTGGCGTTGTGGTGAAACTACTTGTCAACGTTATTGTACGTGTGGGCACTAATTCTGAGGGTTTCGTGGCTTCTTTCCCACCACTCCTATTCACCTTAGAGCGCGAACCCAGGCTTCTCACCGTCGAGGATATGGGCTTTAAGGCGTCTTCACGGGCCTCCTCATGATCTTCCACAAGTAACGCTATCTTCATCATTTCAGCAAGCCCAACAGGCCACCAACACAGAACATCTACAGTAATTACTGGTTCCAACCCATTTAAAAAAGTATTCTCCAAAACTTCATTAGATAGATGGGGTAAAGGGGCCATTAACAGTTTGAATAACTCACAATATTCAGTCACCATCGATTCCTGTTTGACGGCCAAAAATCAACCTAAAACACTCCTTTTCTTCGTTCGACGGAATCGCTCGAGTCTCATCTTCAAATCCGCCCAATCTTTGAACAGTTCTCGTTTTTCTTTTCCACGATACCAATTCAGTGCGACTCCTTCGAAGCTAATCACAGCAACAATAAGTTTCTCAGAGTCAGTGAGTTTGTGAATTTCAAAATACCTGTCAGCCCGAAATAACCATAAATCGAGATCATCTCCTCCAGACACTGGCATCTCAACCTTCTTGAATTTGCTTCGGTCATCGGAGATTTCCTCAGTTCTATCGGGATTCGGTTTCTCATCGGCTACTTCGTGACGATCCGATGTTACATCCGATTCAACCCACTCCTTTTGTTTCTGTCGTGAGCTCTCCTTAGCTCTGAACAACATCGATCGGGAACGCATGCCGGCGATTTCAGCGGCTAAGGTCGTGAGGGATCTTTTGAGTTCTTGAATTTGATTCGCAAAACCTTTTTTCATATCATCTCCTTGAATAGTCAATTGCTCTACTGATTTCAACAAAGAGGACAATGTCTCCTCCATTCCAAGTATCCTCATTACTTTATCTTGCTCGTTGGCGAAGTCGGCTTTGAACGTTTTGAAATCTTCCTCAACTCTATCAATCCTCTCATCAAGCCTCTTCTGCGCCATTTTACCCAGCCTACCCAAGTTGAACTGCTCTGATACCAATATGTAAGGTATCCCTTACGTCTTTTGATTATCAGAAGAAAACACTTGCCCTAAGGCAATACAACACTCCCTTCCTCACTAAGCCAAAGCTTTTCCACAATGAAAAACATGAAAACGAAGAAATAACAACTAACAGTATATATACTCCCTCTCCCCTAAACGCAGTGGTCCCCTCAAGCGTACCACCCTCCCTCAAGCGCACAAATGCTCTAACTAACTTATCAGAGGTCTTTTTCCACTCTTGACCCTCCTCTGGTAATATCTTGTAATTGGGGGTAACATCAGTCTCTTTTAAGAAGAGTGAAAGAATACAAAAGGGCATTTGTTATACAAATCGAAGTTATGGAAATGTACCATGCATGTGATTATCCAGTACACCACATTACCATCTTAAAACTAATAATTTTCTACCATGGGAATGTAGTGTATGAAGAGAATGTATAGTGCACGGTTTTCTTCAGCAACTGAAAACTTTTTGTAATGAAAGCTATAATTATTTAAGGAACAAAGTTATTAGTTCTTTAAAAATTAATTTAAAAAAATGGGAAATTTTACTTGATCCTTCTTCCCCAATTTTAGCATCTCACGTCTTCAAAAATTATACACAAAACATACTCACAGTAGACTTTATGTAATTCAGGGTCACTGCATGCTATCATTATCCAATCTTCATCATAGTAGCAATGGACAGCAAAGGAAACAGAACACACTCAACCCATGCTATAGTAGTTTGGCTATCCAATTTGCAGTAATGGAAGAGGAAATAATTACAAAACACTTGTACAAAATATACCAAGAGAAAGCCAGCCATAAAAAACAAAACTCTCTCCAAACTCTTGTAAGTTTCTGTTGAAGTTATACACTCTTCATCCTCTCGGTTCAAATTCTTGAAAAGTTTGCACACGAACCCCCACATCCCACCCAAGTCTCTGGCCTTATCTTTGAAGTTATGCCACGGAGGAGTTAGACTATGAAATTGTTAATGATCCTAGGAGCAACTATGTGATAGTTAAAAACTTCCAAAATACTCCTCCATAACCTACTCATCAGTACCTTCATATTAATCAAAAGAAAATAGTCTAGCTCATCAGCCTACGGTACACATGTGAAACAAGTGACCTATAAGTTCTTCGGAATTAATCTGGAAAACAGCTTTCTGCTTTCTAAAACAAAAATTCAGTGAGAACATGTTTGGTCAATTATTTCTTAAAGTTGTTTTCCCTTGCTTTCTTTTAATTTATTTTCACTTATCACCTAAATTAATTCTTCCTTCCAAAATCATATTCTTGTGGATAGAGATTACAAATGTTACAATGAGTACTTAAGCTTTACAAGGTATCAGAAAACTATTTATAAAGGCAGACAAAAGTTACTCAAAGAAGCTTCCATACATCCCCTAACAATCATGTCCCACACAATCTACGAAGGTGCTTCAAGTTCAGGAGGCAAACACTCACCTGTATGCTTCCAGGACCAGCAACCCATCTTCTAGAAAGGGTTGTAACACGGAGTCTCATTTGACCACTGTTGTTCTGATAACTGGAATAAAATCTGAATTAAGTAGGAAAGGATTCCATCTACTTAAACATAACATATGAAATAGCTAGAAAGCTAAAGTTCAGGTTCCATACTATGTCAAAAATTGAAAGTAAAACTGATTGCTGGCAGATTGAACAGTAGCATCTGAGCTCTCTTTTTTAACAATTTCAAATATGAGACTCAAAGTTGTTGCTTGATCAAGACCACACATTTTCCATGCACTTGTATTTCCTTGACCAATGACAGTGTCTGAGCACAAAGGACCTTTCTGCACAAAAGCAAACAAAATGAACTTCAAAGATGCAAAACATTTGAAAAAAAAGATGCAGGCTTTCTTTATTCCTTAGGCAGTACCTTTTCAAGAGATGCACAGGGACCAATAACTCCCTGAACTTTGATATCCTTTGAGCAATTGATCTCAAATATACCGCTGCAACAATTTTAAAAGAGGAAGAGAGAAAGTAAGACGTTAACAGCTACAAACACGCAGCGTTGTTAAATAATACAACTCTAATGAAAGTAAATGTGGAAACTTTTGATTAATCTTGAATGATTCTAATTGTTAATCAAAGTCTTCCAAAATAAAAAATAACTCCCCGACTAAACTAAATATACAATGAATTCCATGTCCCTTCTCCACAAGACATCTCCCAGAGCTTTGACGTAAAAAGAAACTCAGGAAAAGATTAATTAATAAGTATTCCATTACAAACTTACAATTATATTTTTCTGTGCAAATAAAGATGGAACCTTTTATCAGACATAATTCTTATAGTTCTAATTAAAATGTCTCCTTAATAAACCGAACTTTCATTGAGAAAAATGAAAGAATGTACAAGGGCATACAAAACATCCCACAAAAGGAGTCCTAACACTAGCTACAAGAACGGACTCCAATCCAAAAGAATGAGACCAAGCTAGTAATTATAAAAAATTCAATTCATGGACACCCATAAAGAAATATTAAACCCAACCATCTCCTAAACCTCCTCCCAAGATTTCTCAGCCCCTCTAAAACTCCTATTATTCCTCTCAAACCAAATTCCCCACAATATAGCGAAAAAACAAGCCTACTATAAAACTCTTTCTGATGTACTAGGATTCGTGATTAATTAGATATCTTGGTCAATTCCTTGGTTAATTAGGATTAAGATTAGTTTGTTTTCCAATTCTCTATAAATACAAAATTGCCCTCTTGTATTCAATAATTTTTCATTCATAATAAATATTTGATTGATTCTTGGAGAGAATTCTTCTTTCATCCTCTTAAGCTACACCAAATTGGTATCAAAGCAACCGTCCCGGCCAACGTTGGTTGCTACCGATGGAGGACTGAAAAACTCTTGTTGACGCCAATCGCAAAAAGGAGCTTTGTGAGTTGTGCTTGTTGTTCAATAGCCCACATTTATTTACAAGAGGGTACCTTTCAGAGTATTCTCTTTTCAAGAAACAAGGAAGAAACTTCAAGAATGGAATTTTATAGCACAAGAAGGGAGTTCAAAGCCAAAAAAATCCACTTTCGGATTTGGATCACGACCAATGAAGGCGGAAAATTATTCAAGAACACACCTTAAATCCTTACATCGATCGTGAAGCCTTAGAGGAAATCAAGAAAGGCTTGGTCGAAGTCCGACGACTTTCGAATAACATGTCTAGCACTTTGGATCAATTTAACCGAAAAGTTCAATACGAGAGAGAACTCACCCGAGTGAAGTCAGCATGCAACTATTTCAAAATCCCAAGTGAAATCGTGAGCGAAATCGAAGGGTAGTGTAGAACAAAGGTGAATGAAATCGATAAGAATGGCAAAACCTTGGATGAAGGTGAAAATGCAAGATTTGCATGCAAAAAGCAAAAATGGTCGTGCAAAGAGGATGAACAGAATTCTTGAATTGAAAACATGAAAGAAGACACGGATACAAACTCACAGAACCACGCAAAGATGAAGTCAAGTTGCGCGAAGGGGACGAAGAGAAACCATGGAACACACACGAAGACGAAGACCAGTCGAGCAAAGGTGAAGGCAAGTCGTTCAGGAAAGAAGATGCATTCAAAGAGAAAAGTTGTGTGATTCTTTTCGATCCATTACAAGCATGACCTGAACTGAAGATTTTCAGAACCCTAAACAAAGTCGTACACGATGAAGGAAAAGAAGGCGCGACTATTATGAACGAAGAAAATGATGCAAGCAAACGAGGTGGAAGCAGCAATCGAGTGCTCTGCAATGACACGTGTGAAGAGAAGGAAGAAGACGAGTCCGATCTGACGCCTGCATGACCCGACCCAGTACCCGTCAAGTTTTGTCCTTTGTGTTTAAAGACCCGCAAATCTTGACCCAAAACCATACCCATTCTTCTTTAAGCAGTTCGACCCACAAGTTGAGTCTTCTGCTCAAGAATTTGCACGACTCGATTAAGCTCCAAGACCAATTTTTTGTTACAAAATTTGACCCGACCCACATCTAAAGGATTTTACATACCCTCGTTCCAGCCTTATTTGAATATTCTCAAGATTTGTAGGGAGGGTTTTTTCAGTCCAACCCATAAAGAAAAGAAAGGTTTTGTCGTAGGATTGTTGATTGTTTTGTTTATGGTCGTACTCTGAAAATGGTGAAAAGCAAACATTTTCAGTGGAAATTTTTTCAAACCATCGACAAAAGCAACTTGATTACTTCATTCTCTTTTTAAAACTCGATGATGAGTTTTTATTGGGAGGGATAGAATAATGATGTAGTAGGATTAGTAATTAATTAGATATTTTGGTCAGTTCCTTGGTTAATTCGAATTAGGATTAATTTGTTTAATTTCTTGGTTAATTAGGATTAAGATTAGTTTGTTTGGTTAATTAGGATTAGGATTAGTTTGTTTTCCAATTCTCTATAAATAGAGAATTGTCTCTGGTATTCATTAACTTTTCATTCCTAATGAAGATTTGATTGATTCTTGGAGAGAATTCTCCTTTTATCCTCTTAAGCTACCCCACTTCCCTAATCTCGAAATGGAGGATTTAGGAACACCTCCTCAATCATAGAACAACAAACGCTACTATGAGCCAAAACAATCCCAAACGTCTTAAAACGCCAACTCCAAAGGGAGGAGTCAAATTGAAAACCCCATAGGAAATGGTCAAGGTCCTCCTCCTGCTGCCTGCAAAGAATGCACTATGGCAAGCACAACACAAAAGAAAAATGTCTCTCGAGACAGTCTTGAGTGGTCATTCTCTCATGTAAAACTTATCAAGCAAAGAACTTCACTTTCTAAGGAATCTTTACCTTCCAAAGAGAGCAGAACGCAAAGGCACCCTAAGAGGGAGAAGGGAAGCAAAGAATATGAAAAAAACGATCTACAAGAGAAACCCTCAATCGAGTTAGGGATCCAAATTTGGGAGTCCCCTTCTCCCATTACAGATCACCCGATCGCAAATGGCAGGAAGAAGGGCAACAACCTCCAACGTCTCTAGGTTAGTGAGGGGACAATGAAAACCCGAGGAAAGCAACAATGACTTATTAGAGGAAGGCAAAACAAGGGCTACCGAATGTATCCTCGTATTTGACAGGTGATAAAGCTACGGAAACAAAGCACAAAGGGGCTCATCACCCACCCAAGAATCCTCCTAAAAATAGGTTTTTGAACCATCCCAACCAAGCATTTAACAAACTAGGAGAATAAAAGGAAGCCTGAAACTATAGCAACCCAAAGGTGTTTTCTTGAACCTTGACCCTCGAACCTACAACTTGAAACCCACTCAAAAGGGTGTGGTCCATACTTACTCACAATGATCCCACATCACAAAGCATTCGACTACATAAACAAATTTCACAACCATTTCGACAAAAGAGCCTCATTACATAATCTCAAGTTACCAATGCCTAAACCCCAACTCCACGGGGTTCAAAACAACCTCCCACTAGACTAGGTGGGACCCACCACTCTCGTCCACTCTTTCCCACAAAAAAATCCTCATTAAACTGTCAAAGTTTTTACAAACCGAGGTAGGAATTCTAAATAAGGAAAGAAAGTAGATAGGGATCCCACTGACCAAACCAATGACTAGATCAAAGTATGTCTCCCTCCCTTGGAAAAGAAAGGCCATTTTTCCAAGAAGATAGCCATTTTTGGACTTTCTCCACCACCATTTACTATTTCTTGAAGCTCAATCTCTCCCCTGAATGAACCATACCGCCAAGAGAAATCATGAACCAGAATAGAATAACTTGCCCCACCCATGAGTAAATATTTCGTAGTAGCCTCATTAAACCGTACATCTTTCTTAGTATATCCAGATAATAGGTAGGAGCATAAACTAAAACATTCTGGAGCTACAAAGATAGTTATTAAATCATTAACACTGCATAAAACATTCCTCTGAGAGTAGCTGTTAATAAGAATAACATAAACTCTGTTATAGCCATTTCTGTACATTCAATGTACTCTACGGATAGAGGAATACATAGAGTTGAACATAGTACAATAAGAAATTGAAAGATTTCGTTGAAATTATTCGTTTGGAAATCGCCCGAAAAGCTAATCATAGGTTCTTCTCTCCATCGGAAAATAAAGGCCTTTTTTCCAAGAAGATAGCCATTTTTGGACTTTCTCCACCACTAGGTTCCAAAAAGGCACACTTCTTGGATTACCCCCTAAGGAAAACCCTAGATAAGAACAAGGAAGTTGACTAGCCTCACACCCAACTATAGAAGCCCTAGAGGTCAATTTAGAGGGGACACAATTGCCAATGATAGAACTTTTTGCCCTATTTATTTTAAGACCAGAGATAGCTTCAAAGAAGGACAAAAAAACCATTTAGATTAGTAAAGGAGCTTTCCTTTCCAAAGCAAAAAAAGAGTGACATCAGCAAACTGAAGGTGTAACAAATGCAGGCTCTCCATCCCCACCTTAAAACCCTTAACCACACCCTTACCCATGCCTGCGGACACTAACTGACTCAGGACATCGATCACAAGACTATGGCTCAACTGAAGGTGCAACAGATGCAGGTTTTGATTAAAATGTCAGAAATACATCTATAAATTGGCAGTCTGAATTAGTTTTAATAAAAAATGAATCACAAACATAAACAATCAGATACCTTTACTATTCCAAGAAAGGGACAAAATATAAACATATGCAATTACAAGATTGAATCTACAATTTTTACATATTACGAGATATATGTCAGTAACATTAATGCCAACGGGCAAGCAGAAAAAAAAGTAAATCAAGAGGACAAGTGCCTAAAACACGTTTAAGTGAAAAGCTTACTTTGATGATAAGCCAAGATCATATTCACCAGAAAAAACACGTTTAAGTGAATCCTTAAAAACTGAGTGGCCAAAACTTTCTGCAAGCACAACAAGCCCTCCAGTCTTTTCAACTGCAACTTTAATTTCAGCAATACCGACCTAAATAACATATGTACGTTAAAAATACTTAATCTCAAGACGTGCAAATGAATAATGGAACACCAATGTCTATTATACATATTGTAATTAGAAATAAAAGAAATAGTTATCTTTTCTGGATTAGAATTAAAATTCTAAAGCTGCAATGTGAACCTTTCATAGTCAAATTCCTCTATTCCCTTTCTCACTGGGTTCATCTAACTGCTTAGTCTTCCATAAAGTATATACAAGCATCTTACAGAAAGAATAAATCCTAAAGAACATAATGTTTCCTTAAAGAACATTTATTTTTTCCAAATTAAACTATTGGAAACTAATTAAATGATCAGAACATATTCTCTACCTCACGACCAAATAAATCCTCCAAAAAGTGAACATTTGAGAAACATATTCTGCTAGGACTCTCAATACACAACACTATCTTCTAATTCATGTTACCATCACTAAAATTATAAGTTCCCACCCTGTGAGCATCCATTGCATTAGCAAAACTGCCACAGCAACTGTTTAAGATATCCCATAGTCAACTAGATATCATTTTTTAAAAAAAACGGATACAAAGTAACCATAAAGGATGAGAGCACCCCCGAAAAATTAGGAATAAAGTGGACGTATCAATGGTGCAAATTACCTGATCAAGAGCACAAGCGAAAAGATCAAGTACATGTCCTTGATGAACTAGCTGCTTCGAGAGTCCCTCATAGAACTTCACAGCTTTATGAAAATGAGGGGCAGAATCTTTATCCAGGTCCTTGTGAGACCGAATTGGTTCAGATAAATTTTTAGACACAATCTACAAAGTGCAAATGAGGCAAAAATAAGAATAATTCCACAACGTAATTCAAAATGCATTCAAATAAACAAACCAACTGAATTCACAAAATTGAACAATTAGTTCTAAATGATTAAGACAATTGGTGCCATGATATTAAAAAGATATCCTTACAGCACCGGGTCCTTCAGTCGACGGCCCACCAACAAATGCTAAGATTCTTGCTCCTGAACCAGGAACACAAGCGCCTAGCAAGCTGGCGGCAATGCTCAGGGCAGTGCCAGTGCACCTCGGGGCACGCTGATCCGCTGGAACTGCCCAAGGGTCTTTCTGCAGCTCCTCCAAAACCTATTAATTCGAACACCATTTTCAATTTTCAATTCAACAGCATCTGGCAGTCATTTTATGTCAAAGTTCATAGCACATACTGAATTGAGAGCAAACTCGCACTCAGACTTAGGCAGCAGAAAGCGAGCAATACTCTCAGTTGAAAGTCCATCTCTAGCGCCAGCAATGACACCAGTGGGAGGCTTGGGCTTCTTGAGGAAGAAGTTCATCTGCTCCAGAAGCTGCTCCTTGGACACATCCTTCGAGCCCTTAAACACAAACGTCTTCGGAATCTGACCGAACCCCAATTCATGAACGTGAACAAAAGTGCCATACGTAATGAGTCCAACCAACGAATTATCAGGAAGCAGATCAACAGCCTGAGACAAAGCAGATTTCAAAAACGCAATCTCCTCTTCAATTATACAAGTATCCAACACAAAAATGAACACCGGAGGAACCGAAGACGGCGTTTCCCCAGTCGACTCGTATTCAATAGTAGTATACTGCGGGAATAGCTCCGCCGGAAGGTTATCATCGGAAATAGAGGCGTAATGAGGAGGGAAATGATTCCGCTGAAAGCAAAACGGACAGATCCAGATCTTCGCAGCAAAATCAACAATGGAAAACGGATTGAGAATGGAGCGACAAGTGCGACATCGAAGAGGAGCGTAAGGTAGCACCGGCATGTTCGGGAAGGCTTTGATCGGCGTGTATATGGCGGAAACTGGAACTATGCAGTTGCTAGCTTTTTGCTTCGTCCCGGGCACCACATTCCACGGCATCCGGACACCGTCCTGTGCTTCCAAATCGAGAAATTCCGCCATTGTTACAGAGATGGATGCTCAGTCCAATGGATTCAATTCGAATTCGGTTTCAAATGCGATGTTAGTATGAGACGGCGCCGTGATCGGCCTGAGCAACGAAAATTTCCGACGAATGATGAACCGGAATCGGAGGGAAAAAAAAGAGAGAAACAGTGACTGATCGTGTGAAGAAGACGGTGGTGCTTGCGGTCTAAGAACCGGCAGAATTTGGCGGATCGATTTGCCACTAATATTCCTTTTTTTTCTCTTTTAACAAATTTACCGGTATTTCAGTGTGCATATTTGGACTATTTTCATTTCATTTCTTAATTTTAATTCTTAATTTGTAGGGTAGAAAAAGAAAAAGTATAAAACACTTGAATTATAAGAATGATTACATAAATATTAGTCGAAATGATCATAATTATAAGAATGATTACATAAATATTAGTCGAAATGATCATTCTCATATCTGACCATAGTTCAATTGATTGAGAGCGTTGCTCAACTAGTTTTTTTTTTTTTTTTTTTTTTTTGACATCACAGAAAATTAGGAAAGCTCATTAAAAGAAGTAAATGATAGCTCATTAAGAGAACTAGAAGACAAACACTCTACTCTGTAAATTTCGGCGATAGCATATGGTACATCTTACACCCAAGTTTCCTCTTCCTGAAGCTACAACCCGAGCTTTGCCATTGCATGCGCCACAAAGTTTGTCCTCCGATCGCACCAGGAGAAAGTACAGAACCGGAATTTCTTTGCCAAGGTAATAACTTCTTGAATTATGTTTCCCACCTCTGAATAGTTATCCTTTTGATTTTGAAGGAAATGGATTACCGTAGCACAATCAGTTTCCACTTCCACACGAGTAAATCCCGTCTCCAGCGCTAACACCAGAGCATCCCTTACAGCCATGGCTTCAACACATTCCACGTTAACTACCCATGGAATCGGTTTCGCTAAGGTAATCATCGCCTCCCCTTTCTCATTTCTAATGACCACCCCATATGCACTTGATAGGGTTTGTAAATTCACTGCTGCATATGTGTTAATTTTAAAATTAGGGAAATTTGGGGGCTTCCACTTCGCATCTCTGGCTATCTTCATGGATGTTTTCTTTCCACCCTCACTAGTATAGGAAGTTCGTTTAGATGTCTCTCTAAATTCTTTTAGATAAGAAACACAATAGCTCCAGTTATTAATAGCTTCAATATTCCCCTTCTTCCCTGTAACTACATATCTGTTTCGGTCATTCCAAATGCACCAACACATAGTTATAAATTCTTCTAGCTCCTGTTGTTTGAGGGTACCATAGAACCAGAAAATCAGATCAGCAAAAATGGTGATATTAGGAGGCCAATTCCGACTAGGAAAAGTTGTCTCCTTCCATTTTTTCCTAACAAACCGACAATCCCATAAAGCGTGGAACGAAGACTCTACTCCTTTCTTACATTTAGAGCAAAGGGGGTCGACATCCATACCTCTTTTCCTCAGGTTATAGGATGTAGGAAAGAAGTCATGAAAGGCTCTCCAAATAAATAGCTTGATCTTTAGGGGAATATCACATTTCCACATAGCTTTCCACCATCCTTTCACACCTTCACCATTTGAACTTGAAGGCATAACTAAGAGAGATCTTGCTATATGATAACCCGATTTCACCAAGTAAAGACCAAAATTTTCATAATGCCATATTAGCTTATCGTGAGTTGGGAATATAGGTCTTGGGAGGCTTAGAATTTGTCATGCATCATCTTCGTGAAACAAATTCTTGATACGTATCTCATCCCATTGATTAGCTGAAGGAATGAACTTTTCATCCCGCAGCGGAAGCATTGGATCGTCTTTGATTTATTTAGAATTAAACACAAAATATACAAGGTTAAGCAAAAACTTACATTGAAATAAACATGGAGATTCTTCTGGCGGGTCTTTATCTCCTCCACAAAATCTTCCTTGTTATGACTCTAACAAAAGATCAAGGCTTGTGGGAGCCTCTTGAAATAAAATCCTCAAGGGATGAAAGAGGAAGAGGTTTAGAGAGAATTCTCTAATTCACTCTATTGAGTAGATGTCTGTTGTGAAGAATGGCTCAACCCAAGGGTCCTATTTATAGTGACCAAGGGAAAATCTTTGCCATAATTAAAATATTATATTTTAATATCTAATATATTAAAATATATATTGTATTTATTTGAATCTCATTCAAATCTCCTACGATATTTATTTATTTGAATCTTATTCAAATTCTATAAATATCTTTTATTTAATATATCAAATATACATTAATTATTTTAATATTTAATGTATCAAATACAATAAATATATTTTCCTCTTTTATATTTAATATATCTAATATATTAAATATTAATTTGAACACTTCAAATTAAATATTAAATTTGAACATTTCAACTTTTAATATTTAATGTATCAAATACAATAAATATATTTTCCTCTTTTATATTAAATATTAATTTGAACACTTCAAATTAATATTAATTTGAACATTTCAAAATTTTCTTTCAACTAAATTGATCTTTTAATGTTACTGTGAGCTAGCAAGGGGACCTTATGGACCTACAGATTATAAGCTCCAATGATACAAAATCAATTAATTAAACTCTTTAATTAATTAATTTTCATTCATTAACTATAGGTCACTCCACTATAGACCTAGAGTTGCACTCTTATGCACTGTAGGACAAGTTGTGTCCATAGATATAATCACTACATGCAAGTCGATCCTTCACGAGTTGTTCGTAATTACAGCTGGGTCAAAAGTCCGTTTTACCCCTATAATTACATCTTGCACCTTAAGTACCACTGATCATCTAATGAACAATCTGTTTATAATCTAATTATAAACTAAGTCCCTCTCGGGCCAGTGAGAGGGTGGGGCCCCATTGTTCAAGTCCCGAAATCAGCACTTAAGTGAACTACTCATCTACTTACCCTATATGGGAAGGAGTGAATTCCATCTTGTGAGATTATGTTCCCAGCTCCCTATTTGGTCAAGTCCCCAAAATGGTAGGCATATTGAATCGGCTACAAAAGCCACTCTCACCCATGCAAATCAAAGGACAAGCCCTCACAGGCAGGAGTTCATAACTCACTCAGGATTAAGATCAAGTCGCATATGATCATCCTGATGAAATATTAATCTGCTCAATTAACGGATTTATAAAGAGAGATTAAATATTTCGTGGTCCAGTCTTATACAAACTCATTGTATAAGGTACCCCCACTCACATGTCTCTGATAATTCTCATTCATGAGGATTATTTGGCCTTTAAATTTAGTTATATTTGTGATTTTTATTCATATTATTTGATGAAAAATAAAAAAAATTCTTGAATTTAATCACATGATTGATGGAAGACCTTTAAATTAAGTAAGTTGAGAAAAGAAAACAAAAGAAGAAAAAAATTCACACTTACTTAATGTTTTGATGCAGAAATTTCGTGGAATGCAACAGCAGTGCAAATGCTATGCAATTGCAATCTGGCAGAATCTGGAATTTAAGTAAAAAACTAGAATTTCAGGATTTTGAAGGAAATTTGACCCACGAATTCAGCAAGATGATTAGCCATGATTATCCATCAATCAAGAGGGAAACCCTAGCATGAGATCCCTATAAATATTGAACAAAGAAGCCAAACAAGAGGAGCTCGATTGGAGAAGATTTTAGTTTATGTTTTTTTGGGTTTTCTTACTTTCTGCAAGTTTTCATTTTTAGTTTTTAGTTGCTGTTTTGTTTTATTTTCTTGTAGATCTTAGTCCGAATCTCTTCCTCAATCCTATCTCAACGAAGTGGATGTTGGTAAAAGAACAATCCTTATTCGATTAAGCTCGATTTGGAGAAGATTTTCGTTCACGTTTTTGGGTTTCTTTACTTTCTGCAGCAGAATTTTTTTTAAGCTTTTAGTTGCTGTTTTTATTGTATTTTCTTCTACATCTCCATCTCTAAATTCTCTTCAATCCCACAACAACGAAAGTTGGTAGTGGTTAAGGGCAAATTGGTTCGATTGAGATACGGAGAATGGGTCTTTAAGATGGTTGAAATTCTTCAATTTCTGCACTTTTCAATTTATGCAATTGGGTGAAAATAGCCACTGATTTGTCATTCAATTCAGCAAATTTAATTTCTGTTATTGAACTTTGATGATAACTTGTTAAATTTAAGTTTTGGTAATTTTACTTTCTGTTATTTGAACATTTTGGATGCTACTGGAATTCAGTTTTCACCTATATATAATTGCAAATTTCTTCAAAATTTCAAGCTACTGGTTCTTAGTTTCAAGTTTCCGTGAGTTAATTGGTATTTTGTATCTTTGGGTTGTTTCTTTAAAATACTTACTTGCATTGCATTTGCAATTTAATTGCATTATTTCCTTTGAGTTTCTTTTAATGATCTCCTACAATTCTAATTTACCATTTTCAAATTATTCCATCATGAAGAGCTAAATTTTCTTTGGGATTCAAGTTTGTGAATGCCCTAGAGGAAAGATGTAAAGCTCGAGAGTAAAAACAATCTAGCTAATTCTTGAACTCAAGTTTGCTTTTGATGAGTAAATTATTGGGTAAAACTAGCTGGCCATCTAGTGTTGCTTGCCAAGCTAAAACTTAATACCGAAAGGGTTAAGGGAAGCGGATGTCGCAAAAGCAATGGAGGAAAGGGCTTAGACATAAGTCTGAAACATCGACCCTAGACATAGGGCGAGACTCCAAAACCACTAGAATTGTGCGCAAAACTATCTAAGTTAGATTAGCCATAGACATATAGGTTTAATCACTTAGTCTCCTAAAGATACTTCAAAGAAGGTCGAATGGGAGTTGAATTCGGTTTACTTAGTTCTTGAGTTAGCTACGATTGCAATTGCTTTCTTGTTGCATTTTCTTTCCAAAGGGGCAGCAGCATTCTTGAATCCCTTCTTATTTCCATTGAATTTTCAAACACATTTTTAGTTAAAACACCTCTCAATTTATTTTCATTCTTGGTTACTTTAAATTGCAAATTGCCAACAATTTTGTGCCAACTGAAATTCATTTTATTAACCTCATTCCCTTGGGTACGATACTCTGGAATACTCCAGTTTTATTACTTCGATCACGTGCACTTGCGTGTAGCGAAAAGCACCGATCAGTCTCCACATGAATGATTTGGATCAAATGATTTGTAACTATTACAAAGTGGGCCGTATCAATAGTGTTACCAAGATAAGGCACCCAACCTTATCTATATACTATGACCCTTTAGGTTATTTCTTGAACATGATCCTCTCGTATGTCAACCACATACTGTTCAAGATTACACTAATAATCTTGGATTTTTCATATAATGGATAATATTATATTGCAAATAAAATAATCAAAATTATTATTTATTATTAAATAAATTATTAATTACGAGGCTTTAGGGCATAAATCCCAACATTAGCATCATTCAACAAAGTTTTGACTTTAGCATCATGAGTAATATGTTGGGTAAATTGAACTTTTAAAGATATTGGTCTTGCCAGCCATCTATCTTGTAGTATATTCACCTGTTGACCATCACCAATTCACCAACGAAGTCCAAGTTGTAACAGTTCTTTGCCCCAAACAATACTTTTTCAGATATAGGAAGCATTATTTTTAGCCGTCGACTCTAGAAAGGAGGTAGATAGGTAACACTTACCTTTCATAACTCTAGCAATGAGAGAATTTGGTGATTCCAGGAGCCTCCAGCCTTGTTTCGCCAATAATGGTTGAAAAGTTCTAAGTCTCTGAACCCCAAACCTCCCTCAGTTTTAGAGGAGCAAACCTTCTTCCATGTGGTCCAGTGAATGCGTCTGCCAAAATCTTCATCTCCCCACCAGAATCTTGCAAAGATCTTATGACAAGCTTCTATTAAAGCTTTTGGGAGCCGAAAACAATTCATTGTATAAGTTGGTATTGCATGGAGGACTGCTTTAATTAAGATTTCTTTCCCGCCAGCTGAAAAGAATTTATGCCTCCATTTCAAAAGATAGGCCCAGATTTTATCTTTTATGTACCTGAAAGAAGTTTTTTTGGATGCTTGAAAAGCCACTGGAATCCCCAGATACCTATCATGAGCCTCAACCTTTTGCACTTCAATTTGAGATAAAAGTTGCCTTTGAACCGTAGAGGCAATATTGGGGCTAAAGCAGATAGCTGATTTTGCAAAGTTTATCTCCCGGCTTGTAAGAATGGAGTACCTGGATAAGGCCGAAGCAACTCTTGTAGCTTCGAATAAATTTGCCCTGAAAAACAGTAAGCAGTCATCAGCAAAAAAAAGATGTGAGATAGAAGGAGATTGTCTCACTATCTTGAGCCCAGTGATATCATTCTCAACTTCCATTCGATTTAGGATCATAGACAAGCCCTCGGTGCAAAGAATGAATAGATAAGGAGACAAAGGATCTCCTTGTCTCAGTCCTCTAGTAGGTTTAATGAATCCTCTCCTTTCTCCATTAATATTAAAAGTGTAAGACACTGAGGAGACACATCGCATTATCAGCTGAGTGAACTCCATTCCAAAAGTTAAATATTTGAACTTTCAACATCAAATAAATGAAGTGATGTCCAATGGAGTTATTCTAATCCTTAGAAAAAAAAGAGTTTATATTTTTTATTTGAGATTTTATTAAAAAGGAAAATTTTATCTTTATGGATTTTGAGGCGTTTCACAAATTCCTTTTATTAAAGTTGAAAAGTTTCTGATTTAAATGAGTTAAAAATATAAATTTTTATTTCAAAGTTCAATCTCTTGTTTATATAGTTAAGTTTTCCATGGGAATACAAAAATAAATAAAAATCAGTGTTTCTCTCCAAAATTAGTAAGTTTTCTTTATAAATGTTTTTCATTCTTACTTGTTAAGTTCAATTTTGAGAGGACGATATTAGGTCTTAATTTTATGTGGTTTTTCAACAAGGGAAGATATTTTATAACGTTTGAAGAGCTTTTTGATAATATAATAAAATCATATTTTAGTTTTGCTTTCTTCCCTCTTTTTTCTTTTCATAAAACTAATTTTTATGAAAAGTTGTGGAAAAAAAAATCAGATTCGAATTTAAAATTGATTAAATTACAAATTCGATCCCTATGATTTTAAGAAAGTTAAAATTACTTTATGACTTTAAATGTTAGAATTAGTCCCTATAATTTGATAAAACCCCATAAATACTAATAGGACCAAAGGTGGAGGTACGCTGGGTCAAGCTCCCCTCAACTTTTACAAGTTACAAATTAGTATTAAAAATCACAATTAATTTTCGAAAATGACTATGGCATGTTGGAATAAGCCCCCCCTAACATCGTTCATGTCGTTGGTTCAATCTCTTTTTTTTTCTGCTTTCTTTTTTTTCCTTTGGTCCTTTTTTCATCTTTTTTCCTGCTTTCTTTTGCGCAAATTTTTTTTTATTTTTGGGTTTTTTTAACAGAAGTAATATTTGTTTTCTCATATCTTTTTAGGGAAGAAATCAATTTCACCCTCTAAATTTGTATAGTTGTATCAATTTTTACTCTAAACTCTCAATTTGATGAAATTAGACCCTAAACTCAAACATGTATTGCACTTTTTTACCCTCTACTCAATTTTCGCTAATTCACTCACTAAATTTAACAAAAAAAAATAATGTAAAAATCTCCATAAAGTCACTAATTTCAATAAAATTAAGTTTTTTACAAAATTAAATTTGATCGATGCACAAATTAACTATTGAATACTTTGTTAAAATTCACAAATTTTAACAAAAATTTATCTTTAATCCATTTTTCTTTGAAATCTTATCAATTTTATATCATATATATGTTTTAGAATTCAAAAAATGCATGTGAGGATATTTTTTTTAATGATCTTTCAAACAAAAGCTTATCAGAGAGTTAACATTGCAACACTTTTTAAAGTTTACGGTTAAGAATGCAATACTTATCTAAGTTTGGGGTGGAATTGATAAAATTGAAAGTTTAAGGTAAAAATTTACACAACATGATAAGTTTAAGTTCAAAATTGATTTTTTTTTCTATTTTTTAAAACAATTTAAATTATATATAATAACAAATATATGATATTATAATCATTTTTTCCATTTAGTTTTTCTTTTCTAGAGTCAAATAAAGAAGAAACAATAAAATTATTTTTTAGTTTTAGTACATTATATTTTAAAATTAATTACATAAAAAATTTATAATTCTCATGAAAAAGATAAAAAATCTATTTGTTATTTCAAGTTTCATTTTTTTATATATTTTTTATAAGTTCGATCTATTCTAATAGGCTTTTGAATTAAAAAAGTATGTAATTGGTCTTTAAACTTTCAATTTTATATCTAATAAGTTTTAGAGGTTTCAATTTAATATCTAATAGATCTTTAACATAATAGACTTTTGTTTTTAAGTTCAAGGATCACAAAATTGAAAATTGAATGACTTATTGATAGAAAATTGATAGTTCAATGATTTAGTATGAACTTTTTAAAATTAGGGACTTATTAAGCACAATCTTAAAATTTTAAGAACCACATTTATAATTTAGCCTATTTAATATCAAAATATACAAATGATACCAATATATAAATTTGTTCAAAACTATTTCTATATAGCCTCCTGGCACATAGTTCTAGATTCGCCAATGAATAGGATCTTCATAAATAGTCTCTAGCATAGGGACTAATCACGAGGTTTTTATCAAATCATAGGGACTATTTTTTAGGTTTTATCAAACCATAAGAACATAATTCTAACTTTTAAAACCATAAGAACAAAATTCTAACTTTTTAAAAAACTATGGGGGTCAAATTTGTAAATTAACATTTTGTATTTTATGGATTATTTTTGTGTTATTTTGCCTCTTTTTCACAAAAAGTTTTACCAATAATTGTTTTGATAAAGTATGTTTTATTGTTTTGATTGTTACCTGAAAACTTTTATAAATTCATTTTTAGAGTGATTTTAACTTTTGAGATCTGATTTTTTTTAGAAAAATAAATTTCCTTATAAGGTGCAAGCATTTGAGTGACAAAAGTTAGTAGATTAATGGATAAGTCCTACATGATTTTTGGATCATTGTGATGGAGAATAGGAATTTTATGAATTCATGTTGGTTATGGTAGGACTTCTAGGATGTTGATCATTTTATTTTGTGGAAAGTTGGATTAAATTTGTATTGGATTCTGATCGAGGTAAGTAATTCTTATGTCCTTCCAAATTGTGATATGAAAGTATAATAATTTTCATACCCTTTTGTAAAGTATTATGTATCTCTAAAAGTTTATGAAATGATTTCTACCTCTTTTAGATGTTTTTAAAAGTTTTAATGTTGAAATTTAATTTTTTGAAAAGTTTATTGAAATTGTTTTAATCTAAAACTTAAAACTTGTAAATCTAAATTTCGTGTCTCTTGCTAGTTATGAATCTTAACCTATTTTTGTCTATTTAAATTTTTGTCTAGTTATGAATCTTAAATTGTTTCCTTTTTGAAACTTCTTCTTCTATCTATCAGGTTGCTTTGTTTTGTTTGTTTTTTTGTTCCCTTTCTTGTTTGTTGCGTGATCTTTTGTCATTTTTTCTTGTCTTACATAATATCTGTTTACTTCAATTGGACGGAGCTTTCTAGAGTCCCAACTTCTCATTGCTCTCAAATTTTGGTTTATCTTCATATTCTTATCCTCATTTGTGTTCTCTTGATTTGAGGTTTTCTCATCCTATTCAATGCATCAATTATTATCAGAGGTAACATTTTTCTTAAAAAAAATACACTGTATTTTAACACATGAAAGTACACTATAAATTTGTATACTTCATTTTCGTCTAAATCCTCTATGGCTTCTTCCTCTTCAATTACCTTTTTTTTTTTTACTTTCCTTTGATTTTCTTCCGTATGCTTGTAAATATAAAGTACTTATAATTATTGAATTCTTAAAATACCAAAATGTTTGTTTATCTTTTCCTTTACATTTTTCTGTTTTTATCAATTAGATAGAGTTTTAATTATTATGTATTTTTAATTTTTAAATATTTAATTAGTCTTTGACTTAATGAATTTTATAGAGGGTAGGTTTGTTTTGATTTAAATTCTAAATTGGATATAGTTATAGGATAATTTTTGTATCTCATATTCAAAATTGTGTTAAAGGGTATCTTTGTCATTTAAAAAATAAAAAAAAAATCGTTTGACCATTTTTCCAAAAAAAATCCTACAGCCTTTTTCAAAATGCGCATTTAAATATGGTCATTCTTGTTGTTACCCCTTATATAAACATATAGCTAAATTAATTAAGAAAAAATCAATTTTTTATCCTAAACTTGATAAGGTGCCTCAATTCTTGTTCTAAATTTTTAATTTCATCAAATTACATCTTGTTGCAATTTTTACTTCCAACTTTAAAAAAAAAATATTCTCATGCAAGTTCAATGAATTATAAAACAAATATCTAGTAAAAAATGATAGAATTAAAAATCTAATGTGACTTTTGGTAGAGTTGTTCAATGGTTGATTTTGTACGTTGATCCTACTTAAATGTTGTGCAAATCTTGATTTCGTTAAAATTTGTTATTTTTTTAAAGATTTTTATGTTGTCTTTTCTAGTGGATAAATTAGCCAAAAATGAATAGATATGAGAATTGCAAAACTTATCTTAGTCTAGGGTCCAATTTGATGAAAATTAAAATTTTATGGTGAAAATTGGGATAAAAAAAAAAAAAAATTTCTCAAATTTTTTTTATGCAAAACCTTTGACTAGTAGAAAAGTTACAAAAAAGATAGCTATGTTATAAATGTGCAATGTATATTTAAAAAAAAAAAACCTATTAAGACAGAATAGAGTTATGCTTGCATGTTAATTGTTACATAACAAATCTAATATGAAAAGCTACAATTGATTAGTTTAATAGTAACCTCAAATGAATGAAAGTGCATAAGAGAGTACCATTAAAAAAAAAGGTGCATAAAAGAGACAATCTTGACAACCTTGCAAAATTATTCCATGAACAAAATCTTCCAGACATTAACAGTGAAAAAATTATTCATCCATGTATGTGATGGTGATTGTTTATCGAGAAAAAAAAATCAAATTTTACCCCTAAACTTGTTGAGTAGTATCAATTATCGCTCTGAACTTTCTATTTCATCAAATTGTACTTCAAACATAGATAAGTGCATTGCAATCTTAATCTTAAACTTTAAAAAATGTTACAATCTTAATCATCTAATAAGCTCTCCCTCCAAATATCGTTAAAAAAATATCTCTTTTGAATTCAATGAATTATAAAACATATATATGTTATAAGATTGATAAAATTTTATAAAAAAAATGACATTAAACCTAAATTTTACATTGAAATTTTTGAATTTTAACAAAATTATTCAATAGTTAATTTGTGAATTTGTCAAACTTATTTTTTTGCAAAACTTGATTTTATTGAACACGTTGAGATTTTCACATTGTTTGTTGTAAAACTTAGTGGGTAAATTAGTTGAAATTGAACGGAGGGTAAAAATTGCAACATTTATCTAAGTTCAAGGTCAACTTTGATGAAATTGAAAGTTTATGGTGAAAATTGAACATAATAAGTTTAGAAGTAAAAAGAGATTTTTTCTCCTTATTTCTTTCTTTCTTTCTTTTGGAATATAACATTACAGTTGTGAATTTATAGAGTGAAGATTTGAACCTCCCTTTTATAGAAAATATCATTAATACCTTAACCTTTTTCTATGCTTAATTTGGTTAATTTGTTCACTTTGTTGAGCTACAACAATTTGTTTGATTGTGATTATTTACTTATAAATTAGATACAATTTTTTTTGACATACAATGAAGATGTCAAAATTCAATTTTATTCATCAATGACAGTGTCAACAATGTTAATGAAAAGAAAATTAAAATGTACATTAAAAAAATATAACTCTATCTACATTATTATTGACTAATGAGTGTTATATAAGTTTTTGAAATTAATGGGCTACAATAATAGAAGGTAATTGGCAATAGACAAGATCCAAACTCAATGGATCAGTGATGTTTTGATGTCTTCTTAAAGGAGGCCTTTCATGGCATATCTGTTAAGACCCTCCTCTTTGTATGTATGTATATATATGTATACATATATATGTGTATGTGTATATATATATATAGATCATATGTATGTATGTATATATATGTGTGTGTGTATGTATGTATGTATGTATGTATGTATATATATATACATACATACATACATACATACATACATACATACATGTACAAATATATGTGTATGTATATATATGTGTACATATAGATATGTATACATATACATGTATATGTATACATATATACATGTATATGTATGTATGTATGTATATATATATATGGGAAATTGTGCCTGATAGTTACAAAAAAAAATATCAAAAATAATATACATGGGAAATTGTGCCGAATAGCTACAAAAAAAATATCAAAAATAAAAAATGGCTAAAAAGATCTAATATTCAAATTTATGGCTACTGTATTTTTAGGGGAAGAGAATGAATAATCCTATATTCCAATCATATCCCTGGTGTATAATGATATTTACACTCAAACTCCCTAACTGCAAGATTCTGAATAAAAAAATCCACAAATTAATTAACTTGATTCTAACTGCCAAGATTTGTTTGTAAAAAAAATCCACCCAGCAACCTTTATAAATAATTCACTCACTCTCCCCATTGTTTTTCAAACATTCCTCCCATTCTTGTTCCTCTCATGATCTTCAAACATTCCACCCCTCTAATATTGAACGTTGCAGTTTTTCTATTTTCCAGATTTGAAAATCACATTTTTCCATTTTTCAAATCTAAAAATTAGCTAACTTTTTCTCAACTCATCCAATCCATTGCCAACCATCTCAAACTCAATGGTGAAAATAAAAGTTCATGCCTCTTCCTCTTCAAAAATGGTGAAAACAAAGTCTTTCCGAGGACATGGACCTTATCTAGATGCTCGCTAGGTTTTCAAACGAGATGTACCGTGACTATTATCTCATCGTGGGCGTTGGAGGTGTAGATACCAGTATACACAGAGACAGTGCATATTTAAAACCCAACAAGGAATACAAACAAAGAGAAGAAAGATTTCAAATTTTTTATCTTGAAATAATTGGCGCACTCACACAGAATTTTTGTATTTTTTTGGAAGAAGGAAAAACCTTAAACTTGATTAGAAGCACACCTGAACAATTGAATGCATCTCTAATTTTTCTACCAGATTGATTGAGAGAAATCAGGCATAATACTTTATATACCATGTATATCTCCATATTTACAACATTTAAATTTTTTTATATCACATGTATATCCTCATATTATCGACACTATTTGATAGGGGCCTAAACTGTACAAGGATTTCAAGGTGAAATGACATCTTCATTAAATGATGGCAAGTGAGTAATTAATTTTATTTACTCATTTTTCTTGGTGGATGACAGCTTGGATCAATACTTTTATTTACCCAATGTTTTGTTCACATTTTATTAAATGAGGATTACATACCGCTATATTCCTTGCTTGAATGTTTTATAGGTGCAACTACAGATATATTTTCAAATATATACACTAATCTAGGTCATCTTCATAATGGGGTTCATGGTTATTACTTTAACTAGATTTTTTTTAAAAAAAAATCTCGGTTGTTACATCTCTCATCTCTTATAATCTTGCATTGTTTTAGGCTTTCTTTTACCTTTAAAAATGGAAAAAGTAGATCAGGGACATTTTTGTCGGAAATTAATTTTAATATTATAATTTTAAAAAAATAGTAATTTTGAAATAAAGAAATTTTGGATAAACAAACTTGTCTTTTAAAAATAAAAAATCAAAATGATTATCAAATGGATTCATAATATCTTGGGTTTCAAGTTCATAGATTTTTTTTTCATAAAACATCAAACATAAAGGTACAGAGAAAAAATATTTCTTGAACACAAAAGATATATAAAAGATTATTTTAGAAGTGATGAACAAACGCAATAACCATTTTCTTTTAATAATTAAAGACCGCAAAGTAATTTTGCTATGGTTTCAAATCATATTTTAAGAGGTCAAAATTAAATAATATTTTTTGAGTTAAAAGTCCTAATTATCTCTCTACTAGTTCAAATTTTATCATCATCCTTCAACTTTGCCACTTATTTTATTATTATTCTCGAGTAATATAAAATCTTGTAATGATCCTTAATGTAAATTTAGCTATGCATATTATCCATTTATAAACATGATAGTTGAAATGAAACATCAAGTGTTCATGATGCTAATATGATTTTGGCTAAAATATCATTTTGATCCCTAAACTTTAGGAGTTATTTCATTTTAGTCCTTGTATTTTAAATGTTCAAATTTGGTTCATATACTTTCAACATATCTCAAAATTAGTCCTCATATAGTGATTTATGGTTAAATTTTACTAAAAATATTAAGTCCCTCTAAACCTTTTGCCTAAAAAATTGGTAAACATATATTCACATTGTCTATTTTCTTGAATGAAAATTATTATTATTATTTTGTCATGACTTTAAACTAACGATAAGATACCTTAAGTACAGGGACCAAATTTAGAATTTGAAAGTACATTGACTAAAATAGAACAATACCCAGAGTACAAAGACTAAAATGATATTTTAACCTAAGATTTATAACAAACAAATCAAAGAAATCAAACAATAAGAATCCAAAGTCAGATCTAATGACCAAAACAAAACATTTTGAGAAAAGGACCAAACCAAATAAGAAAAGGACCAAAACCAAATAAGTAAGTTTGAAAACCAAAGTAAACTCAAGATGTAATTCCTTCTCCCTTTCTAGAAAAAAAAAAATTATTTGACGAGGACACCTCAACATGGTTATCTCTTAATTTGTTTGCTCTCTAATATTTTTGTAGTTTCCCTCTTATACATCCAACGGTGCAAAACTGTTAGCCAAATTGTGGCAATCTTCTCAAATAATTTCTCATTTTTTAAGACTATAGAACTTTAAACTAAACTAAAGTAAGCTTAGTTCAACGGTAATTGATATGTACCCTCGACCAATATGTCATAAGTTTAAATTTCTCACCACAAATGTTGTTGTACTAAACAAAAACTTTAAACTAAACCCCTCTCTCTCTCCTAAATTAGCTTCAAGCATTGACCAGAAAAAATTCTCTCTCCTCCTCAATCTCTCTATGGCACATGTTTTTCTGCCCACTTTGCTGAATGAGTACAACTGTCAAATAGAACAAATTGTCATTTATACACCAAAAAAGTGATCACAAAATATAGAAGTCATGTGTACTGTCTCTCCCATCTTCTGTCACTGTCATCCACTAAATTTCCTTCTAACATTGACCACAAAAGTTCCCTCACTGTTGAGCCAAAATGATCATAAAAAAATCATTCAAAACACAAAACCATTAATTAAGCTAAAATATTATATATCAACCAACTTAATTATGATAATTTTGAAACATTTCACACCCTCTAATTTCTTACCAATCAAAAGGGCTTCAATCTGTACATTATAACCCCAATCATAGAGTTTCTCCAACACCCAAAAAAAAAAAAAAATGTTTGAGCAAATGTGAAATTTGGGTATGCCCTCCCAAATCAATAATGGGTTTTACCTAACATTTGAAAATGATTGTTGAGTTTTCTCAAGCAGCTACTTGTTGTTGCTTTTGATGATGGGAAGCTTCATCTTCTTCAAAGCTCAAATGGGTTTTATTTACTGATCTTTCTGAAGAAATTATTAGGGAATTTAGAGCAGGTTTAAGTAGTAGCATCTCCTTTTGTAAACAAGAGCAATGGGTGTGGAAAGTGTTGGTTGTCACATTCAAGTGAAACCCTAATCCAAAGAGGAAATCCACTTCAAGAAAGTTTATTTCTCTTGTGCTGATCCCTCCCACTCTTGCATAGAAGGCATTGTTGTAACACCTGGAAAAAAAATGAAGATTTAATTCCTTTTTCCAATGATGATGTTTTTTTAGAGTGTTTTACTCTTTCTGGTTTGAACCTCGAACTCGAATAAGTAGTAAAATTTGTACTTTTTCGTCATTTAGAAAAAGAAAGAAACTTTAAAAACCCCATCACAAACATCTGTTCCTCAAAACTTCTCGAGAGACGTTCAAATTGGTAAGGCTTGAGATGTTTGGGAATACCCTCCAAAAGTTTTCAGTTCAATTACTACGAGTTGGATCGAGCATGTGAAATTAAAGAAGAGAGAGTTATGGGAGAATGAATTCCAAATCCTACAGTGGCCACTTACTTAAGATAAAATCTTACGAGTTTCTTGACACAGCTAAATGTTATAGGATCGGACAATTATTTAATGGAATTAGTTGAGATGCATATAAACTAACTTGAATACTCCCACTATCTTAAAAAAAAGGTTTTAGGTTCAAGTCTTCAGGCTAACAACTTAACTTAAAACTCTTTAGAGTGGGCTATGAGCATAATACAAGAAGTGGAGTTTCTAACACTCATTATTAAAATAAAAGAATCAATTCCCTCAATTAAATTTTTTTTTAAAATTTTTTTTTTTCCTTTTCCACTCATTAAATTATTGCTTCTTTAGAAGTGAGGAACCGATCAAAACTTGTTAAAAAAAAGGTTGGACACTTACAGATCATCCATGAACTTGGCAGCAACAAGAACACTTGTAATGAGCAAACGATGAACATTATAAGAGTTGATGGGCAACAATGGCTGCCTTTGAGCAAAGCGATCGAGATAAACATAAGCAACAATGAAGCAAGAGTTGCTACAATTGGCATACTTGAAGATCCTTTCAAGGTAACTTTGAAGAGAGATAGATGGGCGAGTCAAGCCATGGAACGCCGAGTTCTTCTGCGTTTCAATGGCCGAGTCGTCATCGTCGAGATCGTCGTTCGACTCGGCCACTCTTTGAAGCACAGAAGAGAGGAAATTGATGAGCTTTGGCATCATAGAAGGGCTTTCTTCTTCCACCATTGAAGAGGGGGTCCTCTCCTTCTCTCTCTCTTTTCTTTGTTTTTCTTTTTTTTGCTTTGTTGGTTTTGATGTTGTTTGTGTAAAATTTTTTGTTATACTAAATCTCTTGTTGTGTATGGTTGAATAAATATAAAGAGGAGGTGAGGTGGTGGGTAGAATGGGTGGGGCACTTTTGGTATCTACAGTATGGGAGAGAATATTTCAACCTAACTTTTTTTTTTAAATTTTTTTGAGAGAATAGGAATGATTGAAAATTATAGTAGTTTTTGACATATTAGATGCATCTTCCAATATCTAAAATCTTTGTTAACAATTTTTGCCTTTGTGTCATGAAGAAATATAAATGAAAAATCATGATTGATCTGTCAAAAAAATTTGTTACTAGTTTTTTTTTTCTTTTTCTATAATATTAAATTATAAGAAATGAATATTAAATTATAAGAAATGAAGTTATTTGAGCCTACAACTTATAAAGAGAGACATTAATGTCTAACTATTTGAGCTTTGTTTAGGTCAATAAATTTCATCACTTGTCTCATGTAAGTAAACTATTCAAAGTTTTGAATTTTTGGGAATATTTTACCAATTTACACTACTAAGAAAAGAAGAAGAATCCCACTTTTTTCCTTTCCTCCCACTAACAATATAATGACAAATTTTATCACTAAATAAGATAGTTTGAACATAAAAATGTGGTTGATTTGATTAGGGGGTAATAGATAATGCCTTTTTATAGGGACAATGTGATAGGTCCCTTTTGACACAAAAGTTAGAGGAAATTGGGTAGTGGCAATGATTTTCCATCTCATGCTTTTGGGCATTTCCCAATTAAATTAGAGAAATAAGAAAATAAAGAGATTATTGACAAGGAAATTGGTGTCATTTTCTTGAAATAAATTGGACATCTTTTGGTTGATTGTATGTTCTAAATGGTGATAGCTTCTCATGCCCATCATGTGCATACCATGTGCAATTTTTTTCTTCAGATGGATTCCTCACCTTTTTCTCTTTCTTTCTTTTTCTTTTAAAATGGAATCTTGCATGTGTTGTGGATTTAAATTAAAACTAAGTGACATAACATGGATTTGTTATGTTGGTCCAAAGCATTAGAATATAGTTCCTACTTTTTTTTGTTCCAATTCTACAGAAAGGGGTCCCAAAATTTTGGGTTCGGAGATCGAATTTTAGATTTTTTTTTGTCTGGTACGAAAGTATTTGGCTCCTTCTCCTGCTCCCTTTAAATAGTGCAATGTGACAATCAATTCCACAACTCCAAAAGCTACGTGTAGATACACTTAATAGAGCATTAGTTAAATTGTATACATGAAAGTTTCAATAAAAGAAATTTTTGCTCAAACATAGATAATAGAAAATTATATAAACTTGTTCATAAACTCGTCTTATTATAAATGAGAAGAAAGTGAAGTAAATGTTGGAAAGAATGAACATCACGTACGATAAAAGTTCAAATGCACATATCTTTTTAACTCGAAAGAATAAGCTAACCTCATTGTTTTTCTTTTTATTGGAAAAGTAAGCTTTGATTAAGAAAAATGAAATAACATAAATCTATATCACAAAAGGATGAAACCCCACTATAAAAGGAACCTATACAAAAGAGACACCTTTTGACAATGTCAAAAAAGGACTTCTTAAGTTGAGAATTAAGGGGCTATTTGGGGCACTGAGTGGGTTATAATAACATGGGTTATAATAGTCTGTGTGTTATAATAGTCTGTGAAATAATATAATATTATTTAAAATGCAGAGTTGTTTAGTCTAGGGTTATAATAGTCTGCGTTTGGGGTGCAGAGTACTCCACAGGTTATTATAACACAGGTTATTATAACCCTTGCCCCAAACATGGCCTAAGAGATGAGGAGTAGTTACAAAAATCCTTTTAAGGCATAGGGAATTGTGCATCTTCGTAGTAGCCCACACCTCCTCCACTTTCAAGGCTCATAAATTTTTCTCATTGTTTCTCTTAGATCAAATTGTGCACTAGAGAAATCTCGACCTCACCTCAAAAGGGTGGATGAAACAACTTCTCCATCACCAAGCAACAATATTTAATATGCACCAAAGAAACATTAGAGATCTCCAAGTAAAAACTATTCCAATAACACAAAATGACAATCCCGTACGACGTGATCTAAATCCTCTACAGCACATTTAAACCAGAAAAAAAAAAGAGGTTAAATTACAGGTTTAGTTCCTAAACTTTAGGTTTGTGTCGAATAGGTCACTAAACTTTGAAAAATGTCTAATAGATCCCAGAACTTTCAATTTTGTGTCTAATAAGTCCCTCCCTAAGCTTTCAATTTTCCGTCTAATAGGTCCTTAACCTAATTGACATCATTTAAAATTCACAAACCTATTGAACTCAAAATTGAAAGTTCAATGTCCTATTAGACACAAAATTCAATTTTACATCTAATGGATTCATTAATTTTTTTAAAAAAAATTGAATAAACCAGAACTAAAGACCTATTGGGCAAAAAAATTGAAAGTTCAGAAATCTTATTTGACATTTTTAAAGTTCAAAGACCTATTAGACACAAACATAGAAGTTTAGGGACTAAGCTTGTAATTTAAGCCAAACAAATACAAAAAGTGAAGTTGAACTTCAATTACATGCATGCAATTAAACAAACATAATATAATTTGTATGTGAAGGATTCAAAGATCAAAAGAGGGAATACAGTGGGGGAGAAAAGGGGGGAAAGGGAAATGGTGAAAGCTTGGAATGAGGAGCAAGTTGAAGGGGTGGCGGCGTGAGTGTTCAAAATGGGAGTTGGAGTGAAGCAAAAGGAAAAAGATTGTAATGTCTCTTTTAAGAGTTCAGAAACAAAACAAAACAAAACAAAATGGATATATTCAAAAAAGTTAGTGTTGCTATGATGAAGCCTAGCATATTGCTTACATTACAACTCACTATGGTGGTGCCCATGTGAAATGAGTTCAACCCATCATCTCTAATTCTATTCTATTCTTCTATAGCTTTCCACTACAATCAATTGCTACCATAGAAATATATATGTGAGAGAAAGAGAGAGCAAAATGAATGGTCATTCATCACTTTAACATAAAAATGAGAAGACCTTTCATCACCAATGCATGAAAGAGCCTTCCCAACTTAGCAAATGCCTCAACTTTCCCAAAAAGGGGGGAAAAGCTTGTTTTCTATCAAAAAAAAATAAAATTGAATGTAGTAGTCTTTTGTTCGAGGAATGAAAGAATTTACAAGGGCATACAGAAAACAAGTCCAGCAAAAAATGAAGTCCAAGAACTACCTACAGAAAAGCACCCCAATCTAACAAAATCAAACCAAGATCATAATTACAAAAAGGTATAGTGACCAACTCCCACAAAGAAGCATTAAACCATGCCACCTCCAAAACCTCATCAGACGACCTCTCCACCACTCTAAAAATTCTTTCTCTCGAGCCAAATACCCCACAAAATGGCAAACAAACTACCATATGAACTTACTTTTTCTTTAATAAGAAAGCGTGTTATGAACATGACCAATAAAAAGATAGCAGGGGAGGGGAATTTTTTTTCCAAAAGGAAGTTGTGTTAACGGAAAGAGCAAAAAGACAACCCAAGGGTGGGGAAAGAGGAAACCTTTAAGAGCCTTCAAATCAGAATAATCAGAAGAAAACTATAATTACTAACAAATTTACCGTATGGATATGCTTATGAGAGTCGCATCCCTACCCAATACCCATCTTCCCCCTAAACAAATAATCATGCCATTTAAACCTTAATAATTTTATTTTCATAAGATAATATATACGTTTAGTACTATATAGATATCGTTTCAATCAATTAAGAATCTACAATGCCAAGAAATCACTTCTTAGTAATTATAACACATCTAAATATGAAAGTTTAATTTAAATCAAACCTCAAGTTTTCAGAGACAGAAACTTTTAGACCCCCTTTCATATCCATTTGATTTTTGGTTTTTGAAAATTAAGCTTAAAAATACTACTTCCACCTATGGATTTCCTTGTTTGTTTTGTTATCTATTTCTTACCTATGTTTTCAAAAACCAAGCCAAATTTTGAAAACTAAAAAAAGTAATTTTCAAAAACTTGTTTTTGTTTTTAGAATTTGGCTAAGAATTCAAATGTTTTGTTAAGAAAGATGAAATCCATTGTAGTGAATTGATGGAAAAACAAACACAATTTCTAAAAACTAAAAACCAAAAACCAAATGGTTATCAAACGGGACCTTAGTTATCGAAATTCAAATTAAACATACAAATCTCAATCTTCTACAAAGTGTACAAAATAAAATATGATTAAAAATACCAACCACAACCATACACATCATAATAAATTAGTAATCTAAAAATGTATGTATAAAATTACTTAGAAAAGAACCATAAACTCGTGCTTGCTTTTATGTGAGACAATTCATGAGGTTGACAGAAGTTAGTTTACAGAAAACATAATAATTACAAGTATCTAGAAAAGAAAATTGAAAGTGTTGTACAAGAATCAGTCAACTAATTTATCAATAAGGCGCCTGTTCTAGTTTAATGCAACTCAACTTTATCCAAGAAATCTTTGCCTAGAATGAACCAGAGGGTTCAAACTGGATTTCATAAAGTTCAATTGATAGTAACTTCTGTATGGAGGACAAGGAGAAGAGTACTTTACTTTATATCAGCATCCTGGCCAATTTTTATGCAAGAGATCCATATTCTTTGAGTTACCATGAACATAAACTTTCGGTTGTGTCACCTGCAGTATATAATAAATACAAAGCCTAAGAAATGTCTACAGTTTGATGTATAGGGGCTGGTTTTACCAGTGAAATTAAGCAGATTTGATCATTCAAGAGCAAGTTACGTACCAGTAAAATAGGTGGAAATCCAATTTGAAGGCGCAACCTCGAAAACCCGCTTATAGAAAATAAGCAATTGTATCCATCAATAGCTGGATGTTCACTGTACACGTATAACAAGAGTGGGACAGTATAAATACAATTATCTTTATAAACCCTGTCTTTTACTGGTGTATAGAATAAGATATATAAGGGTGCTAACAAGGTCCAGAATTTAGGATGAAATGAGTCTATAAGAACATGTTACTTAAGTTGCTTCATTCTGGTTAAAAGGAAGAAGGATGATGAAGAACTCACTTAATAAGATAGGTGAAGTTTCTCAGACGAAGTTCTTTCAATGGAATATCTTCTTCCTTGGAGTACCTGATGTTACAACACACACTACTCTGATTAACAGTACGACCATATCGATGAATTAGGAGCACAACAAGATAATTGAATATACATGATCTTTTTCTTTCCAAGATTAGATTTTTAACCAAATGAGTAATCCTACAAAAGGGTCAAACATGAATGTCATCAAAGTGCACCAGAATTGGAATTGTGAATTTTTATGGATCCTAAAAAAAAAAAAAAAAAACAGGAATCTTAGCTTGACCTCTTTTTTTGGCTCAAAACTACAAACCTTGGCCTTTCTCTTCCATAAACATGAGAAAAGGGGGAAAAAAGAACAACAATGCCATAGTTATTAAAATTTCCACATTTCTTAGTTAGAAGTACGCTCTCCCTATGCTCCTCTGACTCTTATTACGTTCTAAAAAATTCATCTTATGTAAGAAGAAGTTATTTACAAGACATTAACCAGCCCAAGGCCAGCACTAAATTACCTCCACGGAAAATCATTTTCACAAAAGCGTGAAATTCCATTCATGGCTGAAAATGAATCGATATGAACCCACTGCTCACCAGAATTGGATAGATGGCCTGTTCAAGGTGCTCAACATTATGTTGAGAAAGGTATGATTAAAAAATGCAATAAAAGGAAGTGATATAAGGAAACAAAGTAGACTAGTAGAGGCAAAATAGAGATGAAAACCAGTATCATTGAGAAAAGAGAGGAAAAGATAAGGGCCCTGACGAGAATAATCAGAGTACAAAAACAGGTGTTCTACCCAATAGAAAAGATTAGAATCTATAACAAAGAATGTATAACCAGATTACTTCCTTCACACATTCACAAATCACAATGACTTGGGGAGTGGGAGATCTGAAAGACTCACCAGTCCGATGCAACTCTTTTAATGCATAGCCACTTGGATAATTCTCATATGACGCCAAGAATGTTATGAGGGTGCATCCTAGACTACAAAGTAGAAATGAGTGGATAAAGAGGTAAATATATTGTTCCAAGCAACACAGAAAAGTCATTCAACCTGATTAGTAGCAGTCCCAGCATAATAAGATAAAGCAACTTCCAAAAGGTCTTCTGTTTATTGTTGTATCTGTAGCAAGATAATATTGGAAACCATATTATCAGTAAGAGAGAAACGAAGAAAAGAAGAATGTAAACAACAGGAAAGGACAGTATAGTAGTGAATTTAAAATAGTATGACATGAGAAGCTACAGATTCAATATTATATTCTAACACATAAGGCAAACACTGGAATAACAGTCACAAAGTCGTGCATTTTGTTTACTTTACAGTACATATGTCAATCAAGGAAACCACTTTATTGTGTATAGTAACCGTTAACAGTATCAAAAAGTCAGGAAGCAAAACAGAAATACAAAAATGCCAAAAACTCAAAAGAAAATCAGTAGGACAAGTTAGAAAGCATCAAGGCAGCCTCCTTAACCCATTGGATTTTGCAGATTAAATTTTTGTAATATTGCTAGTAGCTTAAAGAATATGACAATCAAAGCATACATTCTGTTGGCTGCAATTGCAGCAGATAGGTTGAACATTGGAACTGAACTAATAATGAAGCGGAGCTCCTGCCAAGTAAAAGAAGATGATATTTAAAATGTTCTTCAGGTGAAATATGAAGTTGCTGATGCTACAGACCAACGGTGCACATTAGTTACCTTGTGAGGAAGCTTAGAGTAAAGTAATATGAAGCACAAAACTGGGAGAACGAATGGCAAAACTCTCTTGTCAAGAAAGACACCGAGCTGCAAAAGAGTATTGTTAGAGTGTTGATATATTAAATTTACCATAACCCATCAGCTTAAGCTTTTGGGTTGATTGGTGATTTAACATGGTATCAGAGCAGGAGGTCCTGTGTTCGAACCCCTGTGAAGTCGTTTTCTCCCCAATTAATATTGATTTCCACTTGTTGGGCCTTCTACAAATTTTCAAGCCCACAAGTGATGGGGAGTGTTAGAGTGTTGATATATTAAATTTACCATAACCCATCAGCTTAAGCTTTTGGGTTGATTGGTGATTTAACAAGTACATATTAAGTTGTAAAGAGAAGTAAAGAGATAAAACCAGATATATTCACACCACTTGTGAGATAAATCTTGCCTCCAGTCGGCCCAGTTTCATCTTAACAATTTCCTACTTAAAAATGAATATCCTATGCCAATTCAAATAGAGAAGGAGAAACATTGTTCTTAAACCTATGGAACAGAATTATACTGTCATTGGAATGAATGCTGTTGAAATATGCTCGAGTCTTTGAGAAAATCCAAATGTGCAGACAAATGCCTGTGATCATGTGAGGGGCTTTCTTCTCACGTATCCTCTAGGATAAGAATTTATTGCTTTGTTGAAGCTAGATAGGGAACTTAAATTTTGGAACTATAAAATATATCTCGTTTTCAAATGTTAAGAAAGATGCATATATAGTTTTGTGTTTACAAATATATCCTTCATGACACAGCACGGTAAACTCAATAACATGATAAAAGAATTACACTCCAAGGCCACTTACATGCCTGATGGAATATACGTACATTCCAACCAACACAACACGTGTGTGGGGAAAAATAGGCATATAGTTGGCAACTGGTTTCAATAAAATCATGACGCTCAACAGCTTATGTACTTCTGTTTTTTACACGAATGTTACATTTCAATGAGTAATATTGCGATACAGAAACTATAAAATCTTGTTTTATCATTGAGAAATAACTATTTAATTGCTAGCCACTAACAAATTAATAGTGCCTTGTACAAGATACTAGAGAAACATTCCACAACTGGTATGACTCTACAGGCATAAGAAAACAAGATGAGAAGTTTCAGACATAATGTCCTCTGTTAACATTGTTTAAAAAGACTCACCAGAAAAAGAGGATATCCAGCAAGTAATGATCGTGGAAGTGCTGAAGTGAAATACCAGTGCACAGGGTGGGTCTGGGGTAAAAAGTTATTAAGGAAATAAACTAGTCAATCTCCATCACAGAGCAATGACCTGACGGTAGCATTGTTAACATCATGATCTACACACAAGGAAAGCATCTTCCCAAAAAAAAAAAAAAAAAAATCAAGGGTTGCTTGATTGTTTGCAAACCAGTTTTTGAAAACTGTTCCATTGAGATGTGACAGCGTTGTGAAGGTTGTGATTATTCTGGGTTTGGAATCATTATTAATGAGCATATAATTCTTGAAAGAAAAACTTTGAATCACTCTAAACTTAAGGAAAACAACTGTAAGAAACAATTAACTGAACACGTTTTTACTAATATTTTGTTTTAACAAAAACAAAAACAAAAACAAATTTTAGACAGGCACAACCTCCACAATTAGCATTTAGACCCTAAACTTCGTAAAACCTCTCCACCTATAATAAACAAATTCACGCACAAGGATGAATGATTAAGTTTAATAATCCATAAAAGGATTCAACTATAACTGTGGACACGTCAAACAACTAAAGCATCTCTTTAAAATAAAAATAAAACTTTAAAGAGAGAGAGACTTTTTCTGATTTGCACAGTAAGACCTAAAGATGTAGAAAAGGCAAAAAATTAGCATCTCCTCTTAATAGAAACTGAAAAAACTGTGTATATGCTCATTTAACTATAGTTCAAGAAAGTAGTCCACAACAACAACCAAAAAACAAAAACAAAAAAAAACTACGCTTAAAAGGATACACCCCATTCTGAACTCCGATTTAGAACAGAGTTAAACCAGAAAACATGAAATTCAGGCCACAACAATTTCTTCCAGAATATTGAATCAATGAAAACTGTAAGACCTGTGAAATGAACAGATTCAAATCCAGATATCAGACAAAATTAATAGAGATGAACAAACCAAAAAAAACTATTTAATAAGCTCAGTTTTTTGTTTTTTTTTTTTGAGAAGATTAATAAGATCAGTTAAATGGAGAATTTTTAGGAAACTAATGTCATTGATAAAATGAATGTTCAAAAAGAAACAAAGCCTCACCTCACCCAATCCAAAAGAGTTACAATTAAATGAAGAATTAATATGCTAGCAACTAATAGCTTACCAACCTATGCACAACAAAGCAACACCAATGCAGCGCTTTAGTGCCCCCCAAACTGATATTGATTTGATCTGCTTGGGAAAAAATTCAAAATCATTAATAGTAGTAGGCACACATCTTCGTGAGAATAATTGTAGAATTCTAATCCTTTGTCCATCCAACGTATTCACCCTACATTGCCAATAAGTGTGTTGCAATTGTCTTGATCTGGTCCAGGGAAGTTATATGTGTTGTTAGCTAATTAAAAAGTGCGAGGCTTCAATAAAGATAGCACCTCATTTGGCCCTTTGAGTGGATTAATTAGTAGACATATAGAAATCAATAAATATCGTCAGCTTGCATAATTGGTTTTTAATTCTGAAACCCCACTAATCTGAGCAGAAATCTACATTTAGTAAAAGAACAAGAAAACAGATAGAATTAATAAATATGAAACGAATGAACATGAACACTTTCCATTTTATCAATGAAATATCTTCCATGCCTATGAAAAACAGAATTGTGGAAATTGACATGAAAATTAGCAATTGATATGAATAATAAATCAAATATTCAGCAAGATAATTAAAGATAATTAAACAACAAAATCCAAGAAATTAATTTAAACCAAAAACTTTGTAACATCCACATACCATCAAAAACTCTAAGCCAAGAGGGCAAAGAAGTAACAGCATGTCACATCTGAAGATGATTGTAGCAAATATCTGATGACAGACACAGAGAGAGGTGAAACGGATTGAGGTAAAACCAAATACAGACATGTAATGCAATTATGACAGATACATAGTTCAAGAATAGAATTCAACACAAATAAATAGAATAAAAACAACATTCAAGGATGAACTATTTGTGTCAAGAGAACTTTGATATGGAATTCTTAGCAAACAAATCCAAATAGAGAAAAGGCTGGATGGTAACTTGTTAAGAAAATCTGTTCCAAAAGGGAGGGGAGAAGAGAGAGAAAAGGAGCAATTATTAGGAGTTGTGGACCATAAAGGTGAGAGAAACTCATTAGACTGAACGTGTTGCTTTTTTATTTTAGCTACCAGACAAACTTCGGATTATACTTTCTTTCTATCATGCTAAGACAAGATGGAAGAGAAGTCATGTTTACCACCTTTTACATCACATCTTATTACTAAAATAGATTCACGTTTTATTCCTTGAGGCACATACCAAGCAACTCAATGCTGCATAGGAGTTCCCTTTGAGCCAATATCCATACACCATGTTAACTGCAACACGTACGAAAAATAAGGGCTTCCAACATATAGAATATAGTATTTAAAAAAAGGTCAAACATAGAAAAAGAATGCTGATTCACAAGGGCATTCTGTCACCCCCCCACCTCCTCCTCCTCCTCCTCCTTTGTACTTCCACTATAGGATAATAGGATCTTAAAAATTATCTTTAGTCGAGAGACTAAAATGGATACCAAGAGAATAGACAACTTTCTGAACAAATTTGCTAGTATTTCCTTTGAGCTGAAAAGTTCAATTGGGCCATAACATGAACCACTTTGCAGATACAAATTCCATTTTCCTCGAGTATAATCACTGAACAAAAGGATAGATTTCGGAGATCTGAAATCCTATGTGAAATGAAATGCATGACTCCTGAGACTTTTATGTACTACAAACAGCATTATACACCAACACAGGGTAATGTATTATAAAAACTGAATCATATGTAAATATCATTTCAAAAATCAGCCAAAAGTATGAAATGATGCTCATATAAACAAAAATATCATTTCAAAAATCAGCCAAAAGTTACAACATATTTTTTTAATTTATATCACTAGAGATCAAAATTATATGAGCCGCAGCAGAGGGGTTGCAGTAATAGAATATTGTTCAACACAATCAATTTGAAACAGCCACGCAAAGAAAACTCTGCACAGATGCAATTAGAGAAGAATGGATATATGATGACTTAAAAAGCTTGGAGAAACAACCTGCACAAAGAGCTAAGATATTAGGAAGAGGCCGGGAAGCATAGAACAGCATATGAAACTGGATTGCAGTGAGTATTATATAAAAAGCTTCAACTTGATGTCCAAACTTGTTCCGAATCTGTTCAAACAATCAGCAACTTATCATGGAATAGAACATCAAAGTCAAATATCAAATTAAAGTATCAGTACAAGTATATATAAAAGTTTTAAATTTATGATCATTTTCAATAATAAGCAGATTTCATCCACATACAACCCCTACAGTGAAAATATCTTCTGAGCAGATTCGAAAGCAAAAGATACTATGTGTAGTTTCTCTTTTTCTCTCTTCCGTTTCAAAAATAAAAGCTAGTATGTGACACTGCGCTACACATAATTAGAATGAAAGCTATTGTGTGACACTACACATAATTAGTTTTAAAAAAATGATTTGAGTAGGTCATATCTAAAATGGGCTCTTGGAATATTAACCATCATGGAAACTGTTTGTTTTCAGTTTCATTTCTTTGCCGAAATAACATAGAAGTCTATTTCAAAGGGCTACAAATAGAAATCTTGTTCTTTGAAGTAGAACGAAAACAATTTGATCCAAATACTTAAATTGATTCCAAGTTAGCTTTCTCGACACATCACATATTAACTCTTGCTAGCTTAAATACTTTCACTAAAATTAAATGCCAAGGAACTTGAGCATATTTGGCTTAGCTCAAAACCCACCATATCTTCCTAAGGGTATCAGTTACCAAGGTCGGATTTTCTCAATGACACACAAAAACAAGAAATAAACATATTAGTGAATGTCTTTTCACAGTAAATGTTCATTTAATCGCTCTTCATCTATTGTCAATGGAAATTCTATCAAACACCTTTGTCACATGAAGGCAGCCATCCTAAGCCATCCACCAAAAAGTCCTTCACTGAATAGTCACTGCATTGTTAAATTTCTCCTGTTTTTTTTTAACATTATGCTTATCTGAAACAGCCTTCACCAGTAGTTTGTTCTGTATTTCAAAAACCATCACCCACATACTCACATTCCAATAATAGAAGTAAATAGATTACTTGATTGCAGCAGAGCTCTTGATTCTTCGTATATTTACTAAGGTAAAATTATTGATATGAAATAATATGGCGCAAAAGTAACAGCATGTCATCCAATAATCAAAAGCTTCTATAAAAAATTGTTCAAAAACAAGAATTCAATTTAGCTTCTAGCACAAGAAGACTAACCATATCCATAAAAGATATAAAATTGATGCTGGATAAGAGTTAGAGCAAATAAACTGTAACCTACCTGAATACGGAAGAAACGCAATGTTGACAGTGCAACACAACCTAATACTACACGAACTGCACGGAGAAAATTATAATATGCGAGTTAACTTATGTCAAAATGCACAAAAAATAAATAAATAACAAAGAATATGCACACAAGGAACATATTCCGTGTGGTTGCTTCTACTCGTAAACAGAAATACCATTTGATCTACAGGACAGCCAATAGCCATCACCAACAAGCCTCTTAAAAATCACATAAAATCAAGAAGAGGAAGTGGGAATCATGACCGAACTACAGACGTCAATAAGAAAACATTCGTTCATTTGATAAAAACAAAACTCTTTTACAATTGAAAGGGGGAAAATCATAAGAGCTGATTGATTTTTCCTGCACGTCACTCAAATCTATTTTGCTTCAAAAACTAGTGATGATAATAACAACCAATGTTTTCTTGCCAGTTGCTACTCGTCAGAAGAGCATGTCAGGCTTTCTTCTTCTTGAGTACCATTACCAAAGCTTTCACCCATTACAAAAACAACCCAGAGACAGAGAACATACGGCAGTTACATCAGTTTAACAATGGAAAATGTGTATATGTATAATCAAACAAATATATGTGTAAGCCCCAGAATCAAAGTGATTTCTTACCAGCTAAAAGCCCATATATTTTAGGCAAGTGCAGCAAGTTGATTACTAGTACAAATGGAGATGCTAGAAATGATACAAAAAGTGCACCTACAAAACCAGCATTACTTATTAGGCTCATGATAAATATCAATATACCAGGCCGTTTAGTAAATGATAACAAATAAGAAAATGAACAGAAGATAACATATTAATAAGCTGAAGTGAAAATTACCAACAAAAGTGCGAGGAACCACTCCAGGGAACTCCAAGTGATCGTACTAAGGTTGTAAAAAAGATAAAATAAAATTCAAACATTTGGTTAGAAAATCCAACATAGTCCATTTCAAACATAGCTACCAAGAGAGAAAAAGAAAGAACCTATACTCCTTACATTATCAATATGATGCCGATGATATAGAATATCATGCATTGCCTGAAAAAGGACAACAATTAACAGGCAGCTTAAGCTATAACAATGTCGTTGATCATTATAATTGGTCTCATATGTTAAATTTTCAACACACAACATCAAATTGTGTCAATTCCAGCTAGACATGAAGTGAATTATTGGTTGAGTCCAGGAAGAAGGAACAAGAGCTAACAAATTGGTGAACCTGAACATTGAAGCTTTCTTCAACTTTAGTGTAAGGCACCATGAAGGCGTAAAATGCGACTATGGATCCCAACAGCAGATCGTAGCCGAAGCGCTCGAGGAATTTTGAAGATTTGGGAGCCATTGTTGCAGGTCCTGACTTCGCAACTCGTAGAACAGAGGAATGCCTTCGGAGAAGAGGACTGAACAGAAGGTAAGCGTGAGCTTAAAGACTTGCATGGGCTGGGCTTAAATTTCTGTCTGGGCTGGGCTTATTATTCAATTTCTGACTTTTTAACAATTTCAATTTAATCCCTAGGTTTTTTAATATTTTCAATTATATCATTTTAAATTTGTCAGGTGAATGTTGAAATTGGTTGACAATAAGTTTATTTATACAATACTTAATAATTCGGTTGAAATTTAGAGGACGAATTAGGACATGAGAAAAATGTTTCTAACTCTTTCTCTAAAATTCTAAAAAATTGCAAAACAAATTTATTTTCTTCTTTTAAATTTTTGTCAACTATTGCATCATATAAGTTTATAGTACGTCAATTTTAACATTTACTGACAATAAGGATATAATTAAAAATTGTTAAAATATAAAGACTAAATCATAGGGGAAAAAACGCAAACATTAGGGACTAAAATATATATTTAACCTATCTAAAAATAAAGTTAAATTACAAAATTGGTTAATGTGGTTTGAGTTTCAATAGTTTGATCCCTATTGTTTGAGCTTGGTTCTAATTTGGATTCTATGGTTTTTTAAACTTTCAACTTAGTTCTTGTGGTTTAGTCAAACCTCGCAAATCATCCCTACCCATTACTAAGACGGCATCTTTTTTTTTTTTTTTTTTTTTTTTTTGTTATTTAAGTGGCAATGTTAGGGTTTTCAATTTGCCTAACTTTATTTAAAAAGTTTTATATTTAGGTAATTGTGTTCGCCTACGGTACTTAGGGTTTGAAAATTTATAATAATAATAATAGACAAATGAGTGGGTTTCGAGCGGGTAAAAATTGGTTTAGGGATAGTTGGTTAAATTTTTACAAACTATAAGAATGAAAATGAAAATTTTTAAAATCATAAGAGCCAAATTGAAGTTAAACCCTAAACTATAGGGATTGGATCAAATTGAAATTTTAGAAACATGGAGACTACATTAAACTAAGCCAAAACCATGTGGTTTATAATCTTATTTTAAATTTGTTTGTTCCAAAAAAAATATTTACAAACATATCATTGATTCTTTTTTTTTTTTTTTTTTTGAGTTCACATATCATTGATTCTTTAATACGTACAATTATGTACGTTTCTTCAAAAAAAAAAAAGAAAATGTACAATTATGTACTTTTCTTTATTTATTTGTTTATTCATATATATTTTTTTTATAAATAAATCACAACCTTAATCATATTCTTCCTCTCTGTACTTTTTTACTCGTGTGCACTATGCAAAGTATTATAATTATTTTAGAAGGTGAGATATTAATGCAAATATTTATTGCAAAAAATACAGTTATGTAAATATACTACATTGAATACGTATAGATTTTCGAAAAATTTAAATACGTGAACTCAACATTTCCCTATACATGCAACTTTTCAAGTTTTTTAAAGAACATGGAAATGTGAATGTCTGACTTTTTTAGCTCAATAATTGTGGGGAGGAGAATCGAATCATCGACCTTTGAAATGGTAATTTAATGCCCTTATTCATTGAATTATGTTTCAATTGGTTGTGAGTGTTTGACCTAGAACAAAAAAGAAGTTTTGAATATCCGACTCCTAAAGCTCCATTTGATAACCGTTTTATTTTTTAAAATTAAACCTATAAACATCATTTCCACTTATAGTTTTCTTGTGCTTTATTACCTACTTTTTAAAAACATTTTAACAAACCAAGCTAAGTTTCGAAAATTTAAAAAAAAAAAATAATAATTTTAAACACACTTGATTTTGTTTTTAAAATTTAGCTTAGAATTTTAATGTATTTTTAAGGATAAAAATTTAGAAGAAACAAGACTAATTTTCAAAAATAGAAAACCAAAAATATCGTTCTCTAATTAAGTTCACAATATTTATAGCTGAAAAAAAAATCTGAATTCAAATTATTCAGGTTAGAAATAATTGGTCGTCAACATCATCTATGAGTGAGAGAGTGAATTAACCAAGATTATTGATTTTAATTATTTATTTATTTTTCAGAACTAATGATTTATTTTGATGTAATTAATGAATTTGCATTACTGGTAAATTTTTATAAATCCAGTCGTATTTTTTTCCATCTTGCTACGATTTTATTCGGTTTTGAGATTGTGCTTATTTATTGAGAAATTTATTTCTTTACAATATATTTTCAAATCTTAACAAAACTAAAAAGGAAAAGGATCAAAAACAGGAAAAACAGTTTCCAAAAGTTTTGGTTTTCTTTATAAAACATAGTTAAGATTTGCTATTGATTAAAAGAATCAGATAATATTATTCAAAAAGAAAAAAAAAAGGAAAAAAAATAGACAATATTTTATAATTTAAGAATTAACTTTAATTATTTAATTTGAATTACTGCCAAATTTTGATAAATTAGCGTCATCCACATCCATCCTATATATGGCTTCTCACAATTCTTTTTCCTGTCTTTTTAAAAAGCATGCCTATTTATTAATACTTTAGCTAAATATATCAAAGGGTCATAATTCTTTAGGTAATTCTTAATTTGGTATTCATCTCTTCCTTTTATGTGTTTTTTAATCTCCTAAAATTAATTAGGTAATTCTTAATTTGATATTCATCTCTTCCCTTTATGTGTTTTTTAATCTCCTAAAATTATCGATTTTACCATTGATGCATCTATTAATAAAATTTAAAATAGGTCATACGGCCATAAAAAGAAATTATTATATTTTGTTAATAAAAAGTTATATGTTATTCAAATTAGGCTAAATTATTAAAAAAAAAAAAATAAAACCCATGAACTTTACCTCTTGTTTCAAAAAATACCCCTATTCTTTCCAAAGTTGCAATATTACCCTTGATCATTTCATAAATATTTCAAAACTACCTTTGAAATAGAAAAATCGTTAGAATATTAAATGAAAAGTTGACGTGTCTGAATGTCATTTTTTTCATATCTTAATCCAGACAAATATCCTAGTCAACCCCCACGTCATTTCAGGTCAGCGTCACATCAATTTTTTGTCCAACATTCAAACAGATTTCTATTGAAACATTTATGAAAGATCAATGATAATATTGCAACTTTTAAAAGAATATAAATATTTTTTAAATAATTAGACAAAGTTTAGGGGTATTTTTTATAATTTAACCTTAAAATTATTGCTTTGTTAACATATCAAGACCAAATTAGGATTTTGTTACAAAATTGGAGACCAATATATATATTTTTTAAAATCCTAACCAAACTTTAACACACTATAAGAAAAAAAAATTCAAAAGTCTATTATTTGTTTTTTAAATCAGTTTAATGTTTATTATTTATAAAAGAAAAAACCAAATATATTAACTATAAATAAAAAAAATTTAAAAAAAAAAAACACTATAAAATGTAACGGAGAAAAATACATTATATTTTCTCAAGATTCATAAAATTAATAAACCATAATAATTTTGCATGGATAGAAATACTTTCATCTCTGAAACGAAGAACATACATCGTTCTCTAAAACAGAAACTCAAAATAACGACAAGAAGCAGGCACGTGAGCATCACATGGCAGCGCAATTCGCCGGCTTGAAGGAAACAAACTTATTCTTAATATCATAGCCAACCAAGAAGTTGTTCTGTGCAATGTTGCCGTAGATGGAAATGTCTTCGTCCTGGCCGGCGCCGAAGGCCAAGCAAACGACGTTGTCCGCCACCCTAACGAACACGTTTTCTCGCTGGAGGGGCACGTCGGCGGCTTCAAAGTGCACCGTGATAGCCGGTGCTTCGAAGTCGTCGGTCGTGGTCTCAAAGCAATACTCCAAGAATTGATTCGGGTCGTTCGTGCGTTGGAGGTTGACCGAGTTAGAAATCGCCGTGACGACGTCAGTGTAGAAGTTCGGTGGGAGGAGCGTAAGGGTGGTGCCAGAGTCGATGATGATGTTTTCTCCTTCGCCCAATGGTGAAGAAGTCGAAAAATTGAATCTATTCTCCCCTACGCTGATCGCTTCTAAGTTGAGTGAGTAGAAAGTATTGAATCTATCTGTGAAAAATATGAACAAAAGATTATATATACAATCTTATATCCCTATAAAATTTAGTAGAAAAAACATACTTATTACCTTAGAAAATTAAATCCCTCACCCCACCCCCACATATGTAATTATAGTCGAAAGTAAAATTTCAAGTTGAGTGAGAGTTTAATTACCACTAGTATAAATTGGAGTTGAAACAGCTCCAGAACCAGAGACAATAGCATTAGAGCCAAAGTTAAGTTTGCTCGACTCGAGCGAGGCGCCAATTGGAGCCAAACAGTAAGAGAATTTTCCACCAGTGGCCGGCCCCATCTGCTCGACAAGAGACGCCGGACCTTGACCAAGTCCAACAATGCCAGAAACATTAGCATCAAAATTACCAGCGTTGTCATGGCCACAACCAATCACAGTACGAGGAAACGCCACGGGGCGACCGGAGGTGGACCCCATGGTAACGGTATCAACGGCAAGATCCCCTTGGCTCTGGGAACTATCGCCGTAGCTAATCGAGTACAAACACTCAGACCGATCGGAGCAAGAACGATCCTGTCCTGCTAACGAGCAAATCGGCGAGGAACACGACACTATCTTGTAAGTCGCTGATTTCCTCGGGTCAAACATCGGCGCGTTTTGCTTGTAGCAATTTGGGCATGGTTGGCACTGGGTCCAAACGACGTCGCTTCCTGTGTCAGCAATGGCTAGAATTGGAAACGGCGGCGTTCCGAGGGATAATTTCATGAGATATTCTCCTCTGTTGTTGTACACTGGCGCCTCAGCCGTGTCTGCGGGTGCTGCCGCCTTGTTATGGAGGATGGAGCGGCGGAGGGTGTTGGCGAGGCGGTGGTAGTGGGTCTCCGATGGGTTGTACATAGGGGACTTGGGGGAGTCACGGTGGATGAGTTCGACGGTGAAGCCATAGCCACCGCTGGTGGCGGCGGAGACGGCGGCAGAGACTAAGAAAATTAGAGAGAAAATTAGTGCCATTGAATGGTGATAATTGGTGGATGAAGAATGAAGGGAGAATTTGATTAAATAGAAGAGAGAAATTTGAAGGGATTTTAGAAATGGAAATGAATCGATGGGAAATAAATTTGTTATTGTACTTAATTTTGATGATTCAAAAACGTTGTTGTTTCCTTTTATTGAACTTATTTTGGTACGATGATATGGTAATAATGTGGTAAATGGGTAAGTGGGGTGGTGGGATTTTGGGTAATTATGATTGGCAAAATTCATGGAACGTTACCATTTTTGTCTTTTTTTTTCCTCCAAAATTTGGAATTCGAAAGGTATTTTTTATTTGTGTTTTTTATTTTTTATTTTTTTTAATTAAACAACTACATTTTGAGGGTGACAATTTGTTTTTGTTTTTTAAGAGTGTTATTCTTGGGTTGGTTTGTCAATTGGTGAAGTTGATTGCTTATAGGAATAGTAGGAATAATGAGCTAAAAATGTTTTAAATGACATTTTTAGCTCTTATGTACTAGTGTTCATTTTAATTATGTTCAATTGTCAACCATTTGATTATGAAGATATTTTTACCTTAGCTAAAAGAGTTATAGATTTAAATTCTCATTATAAATTTAGGAGCATAGGTTTGTGGATAAAGAATTCATTATCTTTTCTAAAGTTGAAGCTTCGTTGAACTAAAAAAAATCAAATTGGATAAGATATCAATAATTTTCTTAAAAAATTGATGATTCAAAATCTCACTTTAATTTTGTTCATGTTTATAAGTTTTAAAAAGTTAATTATAAATATGATGTACGAAATTTTCGATACAAGATTAAATTCTAATTATAATTATGTGAGTCTAATAGTTAATTTGGTTAAAGAAATAAAATTTTTAGCCAATTCGATAATGTGGGTAAAATACACCTATTACCATCCCAAATGTTAATGGTTCAATCTCTCACTCTACAATTTTTGAACTAAAAATAATAATAATAAATTAAATATAAGACAATACTTTTATTAAAAATGCAGACTTGGGTTATGACCGATCTTTTTTTTATAGTTCAACAAGGGACGAAGATTCGAATTTGTGACATTTTGATTGAGTATTTGCTTCAACTAACTATACTTAGATTAACATAACCGATTCCATTTCAAATATGTAGCCAACAAGTGCACGGTATCTTTAATTTTGTAAGTTTTAATCAAATTAAATTACATGATATGAACTTGTCAAAGAATTGGGACAGGACAATGTCATGGTGGATATTTCTCTTGATTTGTTGTGGCCGCTGGCCGGGTTAGAAAAAGAAAAGAGAATATTGATTTTTAGTCATTTTAAAAGAAAATGTAGTCATGTTTAATGGACTAAAACTAGATTTAGTTTGAGATTGTTATAGCTTTTAAAATTATTGCTGGCAATTTGTATTTTTCTTCAACTGTGAAATGAGGTAAAACAATGTTTGGTAAGTTGAAATGAAATAAAACAATGTATGGTAACTAAAAAAAACAGGCTACGGTGTTTGATAAATTAACACTAAATTGTTGTGATTTAGTTATAATTATCAAAGTATGGATATTATTTCAATTATTTTTATATTAATATTTAATCTCTAATTTATTATAAGATAATTATTTAGAATTTTCTATGATTCAAATTGCAAATAACCAGAAAACGATGAAAATACGTTTGGTATGCTTATTTTCAAAAACGATTTTAAAAAATAACCCTCAAGTAATCTATTTTCAAAAATAACACAATTGTTGTTTTATTGTTTTTAAATTTTGTTTAAAAAACTTATGAAAACAAGGGGTATGGTTTTTAGAAAACAAGTTTCTTTGTTTTAATTTTGTTTTTACTTTTTTAAAAACTGTTTTTTTTTTCTTTTTTTTTTAAGATAATGAATATCTTACTCCCTTAGTGAGTGATAAAAATTTGTCTTCTTACTTCCTCTTATAAATTTTACTCTTTCTACTTCTTCATCCTCCATCAACATTAATCATAAAAATTTGTCATATCGTCCTTTTTGGCAAAAGATTTATTTTTCTTCTTCTTGTTGAAAATGATTTCTTTTACCTTTCAATTTCCATTTCCATTACCTTTCTATTGCCAAAAAGAATTTATTCCGTATACATTAAGATTGTTAATAAGAAATAATTATATTAAATTAGTTATTTCTTAAATAATATATTTTACCAAATACATATGAATCTTTTCCTAAATTTTCAAATTCACAATTAAACACCGTTTTCAAAAATTGAATTCAAATTTAAAGTTTTTAAATGGGAACCAAACGTGTTTTTCAAATATAGTGAAAATAAGATTTTTTTTTTCCATTGAATTTTTCGTTTTCAAAAAAAAAATTAAAATTACAAACCAAAATAGAGCCTAAATTATTTGATAAAATTTTAAGAAAAATAATTGTTATGAAAAATTAAATCAATCCAAATTTTGTTGATATAACTTATAAGAGAGAATATACACAATGGAAAATACTTCATGGAAGGATAGAATTAGAATTTTCAAATAGAGAAGATGATAGATTTTTAGAAAAACTAAATTCAAAAGCTAGTATATGTGTGATTTTGGATAAATTAATAAATAATTTGTTAGGCAAAATACACTTTTGGTCTCTGAAATTTGAGCTTGATGTCTATTTAGTTCCTGAAGTTTTAAAATAGACACTTTGATCTCAAAAGTTTGATAAATAGTTCTAAATGGTCTCGGAGTTGAATTGACGACAAACGAAAAATTGAGGTGGCACTCCTAAGTTGGAAATTTTTAAATGATATGGTAATATTTGTTAAATTTTTTTAATTAAATTTTATATTATGTGGAATTTGTTTGTTTTCCTTTTTCTTTTTTTCCTCCCCTCTCTCCTCCCCATCCCTTTTCTCTTCTAAAGATGCCACCAGACTTCTTCCTGTGTTTGTTTGATTAGTTGTGTTCTTCTTCTTTTGTGGATAAAGAATAAGGTTTCTCTAGTGGGTTTTGTTGATTAGAGTTTTGGGTTGCTATGTTTTATTGGTTGGGGTTTTGGGTTGTTGTGTTGAAGCTATTGGAATCTGCTTCTTTGTGTTGAAGTTATTAGGGTTGGATTGGAGAAGCAGAGAAGAAGAAATGGGAGGGAAGAGAGAGAAGAGGAGAAAATAAACAAATCAACAAATGTCACATAGGACAAAATATTAAAAAAAAAATAATAATAATAATAAATATTGTCACATGCATAAATTAAAAATTTCCAACCTAACAATGATTTGTCATTTTTTCCGTTAGTCAACTTAACTTAGTGATCATTTATAACTATATTTTAAATCTTGAGGACTAAAGTGATCATTTTGAAACTTCAAGAACTAAATAGACAACAAGCTTAAATCTCAAGAACCAAAAGTGTATTTTGCCTAATTTGTTTTACCAATTAGCGTGCAATTCTCACATAATTGGTTTTTTTTTTCCTGCAAAAGTAATCCCAAATTGGGTCTTTAAGTTATACATTGATTAAAAAATTAGTAAGTTCACCAAGTTTTAATGGATGATTTTATATATTGATTAAACTTAATTTTGAACAAGTCCCTTTATTTTTTTTCCATTAGAAATTAGTAAATCTTTTCGAGACTTTTTGTATGGGTTTTTTTTTTTTGAGATGGTTTTTTATTAACATTATTTGGTGGATTAGCAAAAGTGTAACATAAGGTTAAAAATTAGGGCAAAATGTACTTTTGGTTTCCGAAGTTTGGTCTTGATGTCTATTTGGTCTCTGAAGTTTCAAAAGAGACACTTTAGTCTCTCAAATTTGCAAAATGATTCTAAATAGTCTCTGACTTGATTTTAACCTAACAAAATATTGAATGGACCGTTATGTGTGACATGGATGAAATGACTATGTCAATTTTATATGATTACTTGGTAAATAAAAATTATTAAAGTAGTTTTAAATATTGGAAAGTTATCTTCAATTCTTCATCCCAGCCCCAGCAGTCTATTACCTCTCCCTTCTGTCCATCACAGTCCAGCCGCCATTGAAGAAAAGGAAGAGTTTTGTGTACCTATTTGACTGTGCAAAGAAATGGGATCGTGAAAATGTGGAATGTACAAATGGAAAAAGCAAATTGAGTTTGCGGGGAAATTCTTCAGAATGTACAAAATTTTGCACTGCACTTCACGTAATTAAGTTCGATCCAATTGGGATAGTTGGGCTCCAATATTTTAAACTACTTTGATAAATTTTATTTTATAGGTTTACCTTTTTAATTAATTTTTCAGTTTATTTGTCAAGTTTTCGAATAAAAAATTGACATATCATTCTATTCATGTCAGTACATAATGGTCCAGTCAACATTCTGTTTGATTAAAGTTAAGGTAGAGATTATTTAGAATCATTTTGCAAACTTGAGAGACTAAAGTATTTCTTTTGAAATTTCAAGGACCAAATAGACATCAACTTCAAACCTTAGGGACCAAAAATACATTTTGCCTAAAAATTGCAACTGAAAGAAATTTAAAGTTTGTAATGAAAATTGATCCATCTTGCCAATTTTATTTGGAAATTTCGAATTTATTAGTATTATTGTTATTATTACAATGAGATTCTAAAACGAGACTCCATCTATAGACGATTTTAAAGGAAAAAATTTGAATCCTGTGAAACAATATCTTCGACAAATTCATGTAAGGTTATAAATTTGTGACGATTTTGATAGGGCCAAAAACAATATAACAACAACCCACCAAGATCTCCTCCAAGACAATCAACCAAAAAAGATATTCCAATGCACCACAAATTATTTACCAAATAATTCCCAAGCAATTAACCAGCAATGGACAGTAATAAACCATAAAAATTGCAGAAGACTAAATGCAAAGAACACACAAATTATACGTGGAAAACCTCTTCGATGAGTAAAAACCACGGGACTTGTGAGGAGTCCACCCTTGTCACATTCTCTTATTATGATAAAATTGAGGGAAAAAGAACCCAAATCAGTCATACAAAGGTTCACAACCCACCAACAGTTCCATACATAAGAGAGCAACAAACGAGAGATGAAAGATTAAACAAAACACCCAGTTTTTCAGATTCCGTCTATCAGTGATTACCGACAAACCGAAGCTCAAAACAACGATCCAACCGTTCAAAACATGACCCTATGTGTCCTCAACAAGCTGACCAAATTTCAGCAAGATCCAACGGCTGAAACTCCAGAAATTGACAACTTTGTGGAAGCTGTCTCTGAAAAACCGAACTGCCTTCTCCCTCTCCGTTTTCTGTATTCTTCTTTCGTTTTTCCTCTCTTTTTTTTAGGTCTTTCACCCCTAAAAAAAACCTAGGCTTTCTAGATAAGCTCACACGTTTAACCCAAGTGGGCTAAACATATAACCCAACATTTTGGGCCCACAAACATAAGAAAAAACCCTGTTTATCTGACAAATGGGCTGGACACCCATAACAGATTTATCCAAAATTAGTGTATGTGAGATTTAGCAAAGGTCAAGCACACAAATATTTTAAATACTATAATTTTAGCAATACGCTAGAATTTATAATTTCCATTTTTCTTTTCTCCAAACATATAATATTTTTTAATACCAATTTTTAAAATATTGTGGACCGTATATATTTAAAATGTAGATTAAATGTTTTCTTTTAGTACAACAAATATGAGGCGTTGATGCCAAAATTCAGACAAAGAAAATGCACTAATCTATATGTGATTCAACAGTGAATTTATAATTTGGAAAAAGAGTGATAACAAGCTTGTCGAAGGTTCAATCAAATAAATTTATAATACCGAACCAACTAATATTTGCAGTATTAGTGGCCGGATCGAACCACAGGGAATCGTGATACTAATTTTTTATTCGCTTTGGGTTATCGAACACAAAGGGGGGGGGGTTTGATGCTTAGAATGTAAATTGCAAGGAAAATTAAATTGCATCAATGTAAATAAAAACATATGGAAAATCAGACAAACCAGGCACCGTTTTGGAGTCATGTCAGGATAAATGTTAGCAACGCCAATCATAGGTAATAGAGAATAAATTCAGAATGAATGCACTCAACTGGCTTTGTTGGTAAAGCCAACAAAGCCTCTAACGATCACTTAGAACGGTTAAATAAACCTAACAACAATTTAACCCAAAACTAATCCTAAGCTGGGGACGATAGCGTGAGACAATAAAAACTAATTTAAGTTGGCCAGCCTAAATTAATTTTAATGCTCCTTACTTTTTAAGTACCTAGCTTCTTTAAGTTGTTTATGGGAACATAAACTTACCGATGCATCAACCCTATGCTATTGAAATTAAGCGCGCTCTCGATATAATTAAGCAATCTCAAGAAACACACATAGCAAGGTAAGCAAACTAGACGCGTATAGGGTGTCAGGTTACTTACGAGCATGCTTAAGGATTAAAACAAAGAAGTAAAGAGGCATTCACATCAGAAATTAATGCATCAAATAACGAAATCTCATGGCATTACAATATAGAATCCTAATGATCTCCCGAATCAGCGTTTTTGCTTAGTCGAACGTGAAAATCTCAACAAATGAACCCATGGAAAGTCTAAAATCTATCCTAATTAAGCTAAAAACAATGAATACAGTAAAAAGAGAATGAAAAGAAAGGAAAATGGCTGGTTGTCGTATGAGAGTTGCCCTAAAATGGAAAAGAAAGCTTTTATATTCCTCGAAGTAGCATTGAAACGCTGTGGGCAGTGTCTCGACGCTACATAGCGTCATAGGGGCTCGCTGTAGTATCATCGCGAGGTTTGGTCGATGTTGGCTTGCGACAGCGTCTCGACACTGCCTTTTAATGTCTTTTGAGCATCAACACGATGTCTAGACGCTTCCTAAGGGCATTTCTGGTCATTTTGCTTCTCCACTTTGCTCGGATGCTCGAATGACCTACTGTTAGCTCCAAATTAGCCCCAAACACGTGTAAACGTCCCAAAATATGCCAATTGCTCAAGAACCTACAAAATAACCAATAAAACACATAAAATTCAAATAAACTAACAAGAATTAAGCGTGATGTAATAGGACTTTATATGTCCCATCAAAGAGGTAAGCTGAAAAATAAAGGTAATTGCACGCCAGTGTAGTGCTTGCCACACACACTTTGATGCTTAAGTCAGAGAGGTAAAAGTGTAGTGAGCTAAGAGTTTGAGAGTGAGGTTTGAGTTACTTCTAATAGAGTCATAATAGACTATTTATATGAGGATTGATCCATGATTTCAAATTTTCTTTTAAGATAAAGATTGATAGAGGATTTCTTTTTCTATCTAAGAATTGGATTAGAAAAAATTAATTTGAGCGTGTAGGGTTCCCTTGGGCCTATTTCTCCTTTGGACTCTTATCATCTTAACTTCTATCTAGTTTTGAGATATTTGATTAAGTCCAAATTTCACCCATAACATTAGCCCCCACTCCTAGTTGGGATTCATGGCTTAGCTCTTCATGGGTTAGACTTTTGAAGCCCAATTTAAGAGTATAACTCTTGTGTCGAATTCTCTTTTGATGCATAAATTTTAGCTCCTCATGAGGTTGGCCTCATATTTTTGAGCTTTTGCCTTGGAATACCCATCAAGCCCATTAGGATGGCGTCTTGGCTTTCCTAGGTTTTAAAAGGCTTCAGAATAGGCCCCAAATTATTATCTAAGAATGATCTATCAAGCCCAATAGGCTGATTTCTTGGCTTTCCAAGACTTAAATCTTCTATTGCATGAGAATTGTTGTTCGTGTTTGGTCTTACATAACCAAATTTTGCACATTTGAAATTTTCAAAAACCCATCGCGAGATCTATCTCAGATTTTTTGGCCACTAGAATCAACTAACCAAGCCCTTTTTAAGGGCCCAATCAAAATTTCAGGCTCGCATCCTCTACACCTAAGCAGAGTTTTCCATAAATCATGCAATGCTCAAATTTATTAAGCTTGCTTTGTCGTGCTCAATCAGAACCCATCGTGAGGTTTCCCTTAGATTTTCAGGTTGCCAAGATTAGTCAACCAAATCTTTTTGGGGTTTAATCAACCTTCTGGGCTGCTTCCTTCGCACCTAAGCAGAGTTTTGCGTGTTTCATGCTTTGTTTGCATGACTTAATATGTCGTTCTAGATTTTGGCTCTAATCTACCATATCTGGGGGGCTCCGAATTTTTTTGCTATAATCTACCATACCAACTATAGGCTGGTCAATCTTGGCCAACCTCCAGCTTTTTTTTTACCAAATTTCTCATTTAGAAAATTATTTGAGTCTCAGTTGGGTTTTCCAATGACATTTTTCTTTTCTGTGAATAACTAAGTCTCGTGTTCTTCAGGAGGAGGAGACATACCCTCTATTTTGCTTTTTGTTTGATAGGGAGGGACATACCTCTTATTGCTTTTTGTTTGAGAGAGAGACATATCTGAAGGAGTTAATATTAAGAATGAGAAAGCAATTTTTGATCTTAAGCACTCTAATTTGATCAATTTTATCATACAAAAAACATGCTCAAAACTGGAAAAACAGAGAATAAGAACACATACCTTTGTAGCTCAAAATTCTCTTAATCCGTGGGCTTTCTTTGAACACAAACCAATTGTGGACCTCCTCTAGAGTATTCCCTACTATCCTCAGGCCTTGGAACAGATTGTGAGATCTTTGATTGAGAGAATTTGGGAGAAGAATGAGTAAAGGTTTAATAACAAAGGGTTAGAGAATTTTCTTCAAAAAATCTCTTCTCTATCTTCTTCTTTTGTTTTATTGTGTTTCTTCTCTATATATAGAAAAAACCACAAGCTTCTATTTTTACTTAGTGAAGAAGCCAACACATAGAAGATAAGCTTCAAACAAGAAGCTTGTTCATGAAGTAATGAATTTGGTCCATATTTCATTTCTAAATGAATTTGAATTCCCTTTTAATTTTAATTCAAAATTAATATAAAATTAATTTTAAATTAAAATCAATTTTTAATTAATTAAAAAATTTAATTAATTTTAAATAAATATTTAATTTAATATCAAATATCAAATTAAATAATTGGACCAATCCCAATTTCTCAAAACGAACTTTCAAACATGAATCCCTATTCATGTTTTAAACCGAACCAATATTTAAATCATATTTAAATATTTCCAATTCTTCTTTATCATAGTTTAATTCATAATTAAGCTATGAAACGTTAAGTATATCACATATAATTAACTTTTTCTCCCAAATTCGAATTTGAACAATTCAAATTCTTTTCTCTCAAATTGTTACAAGGCTTAGTCCGAGCTAGTAAGGAGAACCTAATGGACCTACAGATCATGAGCTCCAACGATACGAGATTAACCGGCCAAACTCTTTTGCCTAGCTAATCAACATTCGTTAACCACCGGGACACTCCACTAAAGCCCAGTGGCTGCACTCTCCTCACTGTAGATATATTTCTGTCCACTCAATATAACCATGATTAGTAAGTCGATCCTTCACAAGTCGTTCGTAATTACAGTTGGGTCAAATAAACCGTTTTACCCCTGTAATTACTTCTTGTTCCTTAAGTCCCACTGATCCTCTAATGAACAATTTGGTTTGTGGTCCAACCGACAAACCGTATCCCTCTCGGGCCAACGAGAGGGTGGGCCCATTGTTCAAGACCCGGAGTCAGTACTTAAGGGAACAACCTCTCTACTAAACCCTAAAGCGGGTAGGAGTGAATTTCATCTTGCATGACTATGTTCCCAACTATCTACTTGGTCTTATCCCCAAAATGTAGGGGTGTACACGGGTCGGGTTAGGTCGGGTTAGGGAGTTTTTTTGGACCAACCCGAATTTTCGGGTTGGTTAGTATCCCAACCCAATCAACCCTGTTAGTGAGAGTAACCCAACCCAACCCAACCCTTATATTTTCGGGTTGGGTCGGGTCGGGTCCAACGGGTTGTGTTTTTATACAAAGTTACAAATTGGGAAGGGACAACAATGCAGATCGAACAAAAAACCTAAAATGTTGTGTAAGCAAAATCGTCAATAAGGCTTCTTCTTAGACCTAAATCCATACATTATAAGTCTAAAACCATATCTGGATCACAAGAGAGAAATTATGCTAATGACAAAAGGAGCAAAAGAAATAACCTAAAATGAAATTAAAAGCACCTTCATACACAAGTTCATAAATTTTAAATTCATCAAAATACAAAAGTATTTGGAAAATTTGTGACCAGAGAGCTCCAATCCAACAATACTATAGTTGTCTACTACCATGATAACGATATCCTTGAGTCAAAAACCCATTTATAGCCCAAAATTGGTGCAAATTTGAAGAAAGAAGATGAAGATTCTTTTGAAACTTGTTATGCCTTTTTAATCCCACTCTTTAATTTCAAGATTTAAGGAACAGAAACAAACCAGAAACTCAAACAACAATTACATGAAGAAGAAGGAGAAAGGGGAAATTTGCAGAGACAAAAATGGGGAAGCCTAATATTTTCAATATTTGCTTAGGTTGGGAGGAAAGAGACACCGAAACCATGCTTAGGCTCAATATTCGCTGTTGCCGTCCTCAACTCTAAAAAGGACACCATCGGTTGAGAGAAGAGCCTAAGTATGCTACAAAATATAAACAATAGATCAAAATTATAAATAACCATATCTAAAAAAAACAGGTTCAAAATTTCAAAATAGAAACAATGGAAACAAAATTCTAATTTCATGAACCTACATCTAAAAAAATAGAAGGAAATAGATTTGGGATTTTGTGAGATCGGCGACCAAGATAGCTATATTACCTTCATATCTGAGAACGATGACTACATGCGAGCTTTGTTACTTTCAAATCTGAGAACGACGACTACAGATCGGAGAGATCAAACGGTGAACAGCGAGAGACGAGAGAGACGAGTGTTCGGCGAGAGAGACCAAACGGTGAACAATGAACATCGTTCGGCGAAGAGACCAGAGAAGAGAAGAAACGGGAAACTGTTGGGACCGGCGGAGAGACGAGAGAAGAGAAGAAACGGCTGGGTGGCTGTCTGCGTATTATGAGGCATGAGTGACTATCGAAGATTCAAGGAGCAAAGGCAAACTGCTACTGCCTAGGGTTTCTTTTCTATTTTATATATAAACACTAAAGTTCGGTTCGGTTCGGGTTGAACCGAGCCAAAAATTGGTCAACCCAAGAACCGAACCGAATTTTCGGTTCTCCTTAAAAAAATCCAACCCAACCCAAAATAAAATCTAACCCAACCCAACCCTTACGATTTGGGTTGGGTAGTCCAGGTTCATCGGGTTGTCGGTTTATTTGTACACCCCTACCAAAATGGGAGGCTTATTGAGTCGGCGATCTCGGGCCACTATCACCCATGCAAATCTAAGGATAATCCCGAATAAACAGGAGTTCATAGCACGCTCAGGATTAAGATCGAGTTACCTAGGTCATCGTATGAATATAGTCAGTTAAGACAGTAAACGGAGTTATAAAGTCTAAGGGGCTGTTTGGGGCACTGAATGGGTTATAATAACATGGGTTATAATAGTCTGTGGGTTATAATAGTCTGTGAAATAATATAATATTGTTTAAAATGCAGAGTTGTTTAGTCTGGAGTTATAATAGTCTGCGTTTGGGGTGCAGAGTACTCCACGGGTTATTATAACACAGGTTATTATAACCCTTGCCCCAAACAGCCCCTAAGTGTCTATTTCGCGGTCCAGTCTTATGCAAACTCATTGCATAGGACGCCCCCACTTTCATGTCTCCACATGAACGATTCAAGATCACATCGTTAGTACTATACAAAGTGGGCCGCGTCCATAGTGTCTCCAGGATAAGGTACCCAGCCCTATCCCTATACTATAGACCGTTATGACTATAACTCGAACTTGATCCACTTTGATGTCATACATAAAGTTCAAGTGTACATACTATAGCCAAGGGTACTTAGTTTATTGGATTTGGGTTATAGAATACACAATTCACTTTATTCAATAACACATTTACTGAATAAACCTCAATAACATTTTTATAGTAAAATAAAATATACATTCAGTTTACAAAACCACGAGTTTTAGGAAATAAAACCCAACAATATCCCCTACTAAGCTTAATAAATGAGGACTTTTCTTACAAGGAAAAATTGCATGATTATGCATTTAAGATTTTATGACCTTCAGATTGGCATTTTCTTTGTTGGGCATGTTGAGTTCAATCCATTTGGGTGGGCCCCAAAATTTGGCTTCTTGCTTAGACTAACTACTAAGGTTCATTGTGAGAGAATAATCTAATTAAACCCTAGCGGAAGCGTTGGAATTGATTTGAGTTTATTTATAATTAAACAATAATAATAAGGTTAACACATAAACCATATCTTGAATGTTATATGGAGATATTTCTAGCGGGTCTTTATCTCATCCACAAAGTCTTCCTAGCTATGGCTCGAACACAGAGAGAAAATCCACAAGAGATTGGAGAGAGATCTAGAGAGAATTTTCTAATTATCTATTTAGGAGAGCATATGTCTAATGGCTCAACCCAATGGTCCTATTTATAGAGACCTAGGGCAAATCTTTGCCATAACTAAAATTTTATATTTTACTATTTAATATATTAAAATATCCATTATACTTATTTAAATCTCATTCAAATCTCCTACAATATATATTTAACCTATTTGAATCTCATTCAAATTTCAAATATATATTTTTCTTTAATGTATCTAATATACGTTAATCATTTTAATATTTAATGTATCAAATACAATAAATATATTTTCCTCTTTTATATTTAATTATATAATATATTAATTTGAACAATTCAAATAAAATATTAATTTGAACATTTCAAATAAAAGTAATCCTTCAATGAAAAACTCAATTCCAAATGTTTTATACAATAAGTAATGAAACAAAAACAAAAGAAATACAACCAAAACTGAATTAAACAGAATTTAAATTTAGATTTAAACAACTAAAAACAAGCTGAATGTATACAATCGAATAACCCATTGTCCTTCCTATAGATTTTAATCGATTCAACCCCTTTCTTTGTCAAGAAGGAATGAATATTCACAATCTAAACTTTCGTTTGGATTGGATCAAAGATAAGGACGAACAATATGCCCTATGCAATGGAACACAATAGCTGGAAAACTGAAATAGAAAAGAAACCCACGAAAACATCCATACGAAAAACCCATAAAACTTTTGTCAATGTTCCTCCATTTTTGTGTGTTTTTCTTCCCTTTTTATAGACTATGGTGACTAGGGTTTATTTCTCCTTCCATTAGCCAAAAAATCTACAGAAATTGAGCTAAAATTAAGTAACAAATCGTGGGTTTCCTTCCTTGCTGGAATCTTTATTTTTTTCCATATCTTTCACTACTCGATTGCAATATCAGATTGCAAATTCAGATTTTGCAATCTGAAATTACAATTCTCCAATGCTCCCTTAATTCGTCCCAATACATGTGCAGAAATCAAGGTGATTGATCGCTTTCCTTAATTGGACCAGTCATGGACTTCAACATTTTCCTTATCTGTTACTGCTCGATTGCTGAATCAGATTGCAAATATAGATTTTGCAATTTGAAATTGCAATTCTCCAATGCCCTGCATCCAAACACCATTTTTAGTCTTTATTCCATTTTTTTTACTCAATCTTCTTATTAAATGCATTTTTCACAGAATTGCTGATATTTTCTAAGATTTGTTAACTTTTTCATATAATTTCTATGAAATTTCAAGCATAACTTAAGTCTATAAGAGCTAAATAAGCCTCAATACTGAGGCTTATCACCTTCGTTTGATGCAAATTCGGTTGCGAATCCTTGGGTCTCTAGCATAAATCTTGCCATGAAACGCGTTTGAATCTCATGGGTCAGATACCAAAGGAGTTTACCACTAGTTTGTGGGTCACCGACGTTCAGAAATCGTCACACGATTGTACTATGCCAGAACATTGTTGCATTTGTGAGGCTATTTTACGTTAGTTCAAGTCATAGAAAAATAAGGGCCATGGTTCACTGTATAATTGTTGTCAAAATGAGGAAGAAAAAAGTTGTTGCATGTGTCACAAATTGTCGAAAATCATGTCACTCGCCACAACATGCTACAGGTGGAGGATTGTCGCTTGTCGTTGAGGTGAAGAAGTCATACGCTGGTTCTTGGGTCGCATGGATTTGGGTTCGAACACTGGATATCTATTCATTGTTGTTGTGTAGGGAAATCATGTAGCCTGATTGGAATTCTGCAGGTTGCTGTCGAAGGAGCAAGTCGCAGGAGAAGGATCGTACCAGTGGGGCAACAGCTAGTGCAATGAGAAAAGGAAGAAGATGAGGAGCCTAAGGTTTTCTTTTTTGTCTTTTTCCTCTTTTTTGATCCTTTTTTTAAATCCCCATATCTTCATTCTTTGTTGTTCTTGTTCGTTCTAGCCTAGGGTTTTCCTTTTGTTTGGTTTCTGACTATGGGCGTGAAATTTCATGCCTTTTACTAAAAGACTATTCCCTTGGTGAGATGGCGAAGTAGTTTAATGTAGTCTTGATTTGATTTTCTCAATTATGGTGTGCAAGTTCTTTCATTCGATTTTTTGGTAGAACACTCTTGTTTCCCATAGATGGCTTCAACTGTTGATACACAAATTCAAGAAAAAGGAACGCACCTGATCTGTAGTGAATTTGTAATTTGGGCAAAGATGTGGTATGCAAAACAAAAGAAACTGCACACCGGTGTGATGCTTTTTACACACATTCTGATACTTAAGTCAGAGAGGTAAAAGTATAGCAAGCTAAGAGTTTGAGAGTAGGTTTGAGTTACATCTCATAGAGTCATAATAGACTATTTATATGAGGATTGATTCATGATTTCAAATTTTATTTTAAGATAAGGATTGAAAGATGATTTCTCTTTCCATCTAAGAATTAGATTTGAAAAGATTAATGTGGGCCTGCAGGGTTCTCTTGAGCCTGTTTCTCCTTTGAGCTATTATCATTTTGACTTTTATTTAGTTTCGAAATATTTGATTAAATCCAAATTTCACCCACAATATGAGGTATGGAGATTTGAATCTCTAACTTCAAGAGAATGACTAGATGCCAATAATCGTTATGCTCATGTTGGCAAATGTATATTAAATGTTAACTTACAAAGTTTGGTTATGTTTATGTAATATTTAATCAAAATATTTTATCTGATTTGGCATAACATGATAGTTTTTTTTTAGTTCACATGATAGGTAAATAGTAATATGGACTGGACATATTTTATTTTACCCAACTATTAATTTATTTTATTTATTATTCTTATTACAATTCCAGTTATGGAGATTCATATATCTAACTTTTAGGGAATATTACTGATATTTTTGATGGATTGAGTTGTACACACGTTGACAGTTGTCTGCTTATTTTTTCTAGAGCTAATAAGAGGAATAGCTAATTTTAAATAGTCCAACCCAAAAAATGACTAAATATATTTAATTTTGAAAAAAATGGCTAAACGTATTTTTTAATAGAGACGAAAATACCCTTGGGTAGATTTTTCACTTTTAACTCAACTAAAAAACTAAGAAAATGAAGTGTATTAAAGAGGAGGGAGGTGAAACTAACAAAAACAAAAGTAACAAACAATATTAAATCGTAATTTGTAACATTAATTTGAATTAATTTACAGCCTAATGATACGTATCAACAACTAAAAATTTGCACAGAGGCTTGTAAAAATGGTGGAATCAAGCGTAATGGTTTTTAGATGAACACATAGGGTAAAGATGATGCTCTCGATAACTTTGTGTGCGTATATATTTGTAAGTATACATAAATTTCTTTTGAGTTCACAATATGTGAGGCAGTGATTCGAACTTATGACCTTTTAATCGAAAAAATATATATATTTTTTTAGTACAATTGAAGATATATGCCCTAATTAATTGAGTTGTAGCTTGGGTTCAACCCCACATCGTTGAACTTAAACTGAAAAAGGAAAAAAAAAAATCCAAGTTGAACCCACAAAATTCACAAACATTGATAACAAACATTAAATTCCCTTCCTAAAAAATCATTAAATTAAGGTTAAAATATCATTTTGGTTCATGTACTTTGGATTTCATTCCATTTTAGTCCTTGTACTTTCAATAAAACTTAAAACTGGTCCCTACGGTTAGTTTATTGTTAATTTTTCTAAAAGAAATTTAGTCCCTATTAACCTTTTCTTTATAAATTTTGAAAATATGTTCACATTGTATCTTTTTTGGCACGAAAATTATTATTATTGTTTAACCAATTTCAATAAAAATTAACTTCAAAATAACTGTAGGGACTAATTTTATGCTTTATTGAAAGTACATGGACCAAAATGGAATGAAGATCAAAACTCATGAACCAAAATGGTATTTTAACCTTAAATTAAGCTCATTAATAAAATTAGGATTATTTTTTTTATTTTTTGGGGAAGGACAAAATTCTCCTTTACCTCCGATGATCAAATTGCTGCAACTCCCCATCTTCTCCGAAAATCCATTTAATATGTCATCAATGTTAAATGAGTGGTTTACCTTTACTTTTGTTTCTTCTAATCTTTAATTAAAAAAAAACCGTTGGTCTTAAAAAAAATGTCAAATCAAACTAATAATTAGCTATTTATTAACATTTAATTAAACCAAAAAAAAGACTTTTCATGTGAAACTTTTATTTTCAATATTTAAAATTTAGATACAAAATTAAAAGCTCAATGATGTAATAGATACTAAATTGAATGTTCATGCTAATTTGAACATAGCTCAGTAGACAAAACACTATTATTATTCTAAAGATTGATAGTTCAATCTCTTACACCTGCGCAATTATTGTACTCAAAATTGAAAGTTCATAGACCTATTAAACATTTTTTTAGTAAAAGTTTGTACATTAAACATAACATTAAGATTATAGATCTATTAGACACAATATTGAAAATTTAGAAATCTAGTAGGTACCTTTTTTTTAGACTCAATAAGATAACTTTTAAAGTTTAGAAACTTATCAAACACAATCTTAAAAAATTTAAGAGCCAAACTTATAATTTAATCGTTAAAAATTAAAATAAACATTTTGAAAGTATAGGGACTTAAAAAGGTTCTAAGACTCAAACAAGACCTATAATATTTATTTAAGATAGACTAGAAAAATATCACACAACAAACATGGTCTACATATTCAAAAGGAAAATAACAAATTTAATCAAAATCATAAATTGCCAAACTAAGAGTAGCTCAATTGGTTGTATTTTCTATTTTTTTTTTAATTACTAATTTTGAAAAAAACTCGACTCATTAAGGCATCATAACTTTATGACCAAAAGTTTGAAGTTGAACTGAAAAAAAAAAAAAAACGAAAGAAGCAAGTACTCAAAAGAAGGAAATTGCTATTTTTATACCAAAGATGTTTTTGGGTTTATAAAAACAACTACTTTTTAAAATCTATTGTAAATATGATTATGTAAATGCCCATTCCACCACATGCCCATTTAATATCCATGCCATGTGGCATTTTCTCCATAGCCAAAGTGTCTTCCAAAGACCATTGATTGGTGTCCAAATGTTCCACTTCATGCTCTCCCTTATGCCTATAAATAGAGGTTTTTGGTGGTTGATTATGAGATACATTTTTGGAAAAGAAATAACAACAATTTTCTCTAATTTCTTGTGTTTTGATTTTTCCATAATTTTCCACTTTCTTTGTTTATATCATATTTATATATACTCCTTTATATTCCTTTAATTGCATTATATATTATTATTATTATTATTATTATTATTATTATTATTATTATTATTATATGATTTGGTAAAGTTTTGGTGCCCGGTTTCGCCTCTCAATTTTACAACACGTTATCAGCACGAGACTCTGTCATTTTTCCCGCTAAAGGCAAGTCTTATAGGTAAGCCATTTTTACGCATTTGGTTTATGTTAAATTTCTAATATAAATATATTATTATTTTTGATAGTGTTATTATGGCAAACCTTACAAAGCTAGAATTTGCGGCCCTGGATATTAATGGAAATAACTACTTGTCATGGGTCCTTGACGCTGAGATCCATTTAGATTCTATGAATCTTGGAGAAACAATTAAAGAAGGAAATGATGCATCAAATCAAGAAAAAGCAAAAGCCCTGATCTTCCTTCGCCATCATCTTCACGAGGGATTGAAAATGGAATATCTTACAATAAAAAATCCCTACGTTCTATGGCAAGGTTTGAAAGAAAGGTACGATCATCAAAAAACAGTTATTCTTCCAAAAGCTCGTTATGATTGGATGCACCTGAGGTTGCAAGACTTTAAATCAGTAAGTGAGTATAATTCCGCACTCTTCAGAATTAGTTCGAAATTAAAATTATGCGGAGAAAAGATTACTGATGTTGATATGCTAGAGAAGACATTTTCCACTTTTCATGTCTCGAATATGCTCCTGCAGCAGCAATATCGAGAGAAGGGTTTTGCAAAATATTCTGAACTTATCTCATGTCTTCTTGTTGCTGAACAAAATAACGAGTTATTGATGAAAAATCACGAATCCCGACCAACTGGAGCAACACCATTCCCTGAAGTGAATGCTGTGAATTTTAATAACCGTGGTCGAGGTCGTGGTCGTGGTCGAGGTCGGGACCGCGGTAGAGGAAGAAATACCTATTTTCGTGGTGGACATTATAATTTTAAGAAACCCACACGAAGTGATGATCATAAAGGAAATGCTCCACAAGATAGAAGTTCGAAAGGTGATGAACATAAATGTTTCCGGTGCGGAATGACTGGGCACTGGTCACGTACCTGTCGTACGTCAAAACACCTTGTTGATCTCTATCAAGCTTCCCTGAAGGAAAAAGGAAAAGGAAAGAATGTGGAGGTAAATCTTGCCATTCAAGAAGATGATGTGTTTGACCCCTCCAATATGATGCATCTTGATGTAGCTGATTACTTTGAATCTCCTGGAGAGAGAATTGATGCAATCAAACAAGTAGAGGATGATTTGTATGAAAATATATAATTAAGTACTGTTTAGTATGTTTTTGTTGTTGTTTTGTTTGTATATATATTTAAGACTCTTTGTAATCGTTTTTCTTTTCTTTTCAATGAAGAAATATGAACAATTTCAATATGTTGAGTAACTCGAAAATGAGCAATGAGGATTTATGTCTGGCAGACTGCGCAACTACGCACACGATACTCATAAATAGAAAATATTTTACTAGATTGACAATGCTGGAAGCAAAAGTCAATACTATATCAGGTTCTGCAAATCTGATTGAAGGTTTTGGAAAAGCAAACTTTATTTTGCCTAGAGGAACAAGATTTACAATTAATAATGTTCTGTTCTCTAGCAAATCGAAAAGAAACTTATTAAGTTTTAAAGATATACGTGAAAATAATTATCATGTTGAAACTGATTGTAAAAATAATATAGAGTGTCTCTATATAACATCTATTGTTTCACATGAAAAACGTATATTAGAAACACTGCCTGCTTTTTCTTCTGGATTATACTATACTCATATACGAGTAATCGAAAGTTATGCAATAATGAACCCGAAGTTCATGAATCCAGAAATATTCAGTGTTTGGCATGATCGATTGGGTCATCCAGGGTCAATAATGATGAGAAAAATTATTGAGAATTCACATGGACATCCTTTAAAGAGCCAGAAGATTCTTCAATCCAATGAGTTGTCATGTGATGCTTGTTCTCAAGGGAAATTAATTATTAGACCATCACCAGCTAAAGTGGGGATTGAATCACCTGCATTTTTAGAGCGAATTCAAGGTGATATTTGTGGACCTATTAACCCACAAAGTGGTCCATTTAGATATTTTATGGTATTAATTGACGCATCCAGCAGATGGTCACATGTATGCTTATTATCAAGTCGAAATCTTGCATTTGCAAGATTACTTGCTCAAATAATTAAGTTAAAAGCACAATTTCCTGATAATACAATTAAGACCATTCGACTTGATAATGCTGGTGAATTTACATCCCAAACTTTTAATAATTATTGTATGTCAATTGGGATAAGTGTTGAACATCCTGTAGCTCACGTTCATACACAAAATGGTCTAGCAGAATCATTTATAAAACGTCTGCAACTAATTGCAAGACCATTGCTTATGAGAGCTAAACTTCCTACATCGGTATGGGGTCATGCTATTTTGCATGCTACATCACTGGCACGTATTAGGCCAGTAGCTTATAATAAATACTCCCCAATGCAATTAGCTTATGGCCAGCAGCCAAATATTTCCCATCTAAGAATTTTTGGATGTGCAGTATATGTACCGATTGCTCCACCACAACGTACTAAGATGGGTCCTCAAAGGAGATTAGGAATATATGTTGGTTTTGATTCCCCATCAATTATTAAATATCTTGAACCCCTGACGGGTGATGTATTTACTGCACGATTTGCTGATTGTCATTTTAATGAGACAAATTTTCCAACATTAGGGGGAGGAATTAAGAAGTTGGAAAAAGAAATTACATGGAATGCATCGTTATTATCTCATTTAGATTCTCGTAGAAATCAATATGAACTTGAAGTTCAAAAGATAATTCATTTGCAAAATATAGCAAATCAACTACCAGATGCATTCACAGATACTAAAAGTGTGACTAAATCATATATACCAGCTGCAAATGCTCCATCAAAAGTTGATATCCCAAAGGAACAAGTTGTCAATAATGAGTCTGGAGCACGCCAGAAGCGTGGTAGACCAATAGGTTCTAAAGATAAAAATCCTCGAAAAAGAAAAGTAGTTGAGAATCAAAATGATTCGATAAAAGGTATGGATGTTCCAGAAGAAATCCAGAATACAACTACTCAAAAGAGTATTGGTGAAAATCAAACGCTTGAGGATAATAATGAAATTTCTATAAACTATGTTACAACAGGAAAGAGATGGAACCGAAATGATATCATTATTGACAACATTTTTTCTTATAATGTTGCTCACGATATTATTCATGAAAGTGATGATTTTGACCCAAAATCTATCAAAGAATGTCAACGTAGAAAGGATTGGCCGAAGTGGAAAGAAGCAATCCAAGCAGAGTTGAACTCACTTTCAAAACGTGAGGTTTTTGGACCAGTAGTCCCAACACCGGAAAACGTCAAACCTGTGGGATATAAATGGGTATTTGTAAGAAAAAGAAATGAAAAGAATGAAGTCACAAGATATAAAGCGAGACTTGTTGCACAAGGATTCTCGCAAAGGCCTGGTATTGATTATGAGGAGACATATTCTCCTGTGGTGGATGCAATAACGCTAAGATATTTGATTGGTCTGACTGTATATGAAAAGCTTGATATGCATCTAATGGATGTAGTCACGGCGTATTTATATGGATCTCTGGATAATGACATTTATATGAAAATCCCAGAAGGATTTAAAATACCAGAAACATATGAATCAAGTTCTCGGGAATTGTATTCAATAAAGTTACAGAGATCATTATATGGATTAAAACAATCAGGACGAATGTGGTATAATCGCCTGAGTGAATATCTGTTGAAAGAAGGATACCAAAATAATCCAATATGTCCGTGCGTTTTTATAAAGAAATCTCAATCAGGATTTGCTATTATAACTGTATATGTTGATGACTTAAATATAATCGGAACTCCTGAAGAGTTATCCAAGGCAATAGAATATCTTAAGAAAGAATTCGAGATGAAAGATCTTGGAAAAACAAAATTTTGCCTTGGTTTGCAAATTGAACATTTAGCAGATGGGATATTTGTTCATCAATCAACTTATACAGAGAAAATCTTAAAAAGATTCTATATGGATAAAGCACATCCATTGAATATTCCAATGGAAGTTCGTTCACTGGATGTAAAGAAAGATATATTTCGACCTCGAGATGACAGTGAAGAACTACTTGGTCCTGAAGTACCATATCTTAGTGCAATTGGTGCACTTATGTATTTGGCTAATAACACAAGACCAGATATTGCATTTTCAGTAAATTTATTAGCTAGATATAGTTCATGTCCTACAAAAAGACATTGGAACGGAGTTAAGCATGTACTCCGATATCTTCGAGGGACAATTGATATGGGTTTATTTTATTCTAACAAATCAGAGTATGATCTAGTTGGTTATGCAGATTCTGGTTATCTATCTGATCCACACAAAGCTAGATCTCAGACAGGTTATCTATTCACATGTGGAGGAACTGCTATATCGTGGCGATCAGTGAAACAGACTATAACGGCCACTTCTTCAAATCATGCTGAAATCCTCGCTATTCATGAAGCAAGTCGAGAATGTGTATGGCTAAGATCGATGATACAACACATTCATGAGACATGTGGCTTGTCTTCAAGTAAACCTCTTCCAACGATGTTATACGAAGACAACACAGCATGTATAGCTCAAATCAAGGGAGGATATATCAAAGGAGATAGAACAAAGCATATCTCACCAAAACTCTTCTATACTCATGATCTTGAAGAAAATGGCGATATCACTGTACAACAAATTTGTTCAAAAGATAACCTGGCTGACTTATTTACAAAGGCATTACCAACTGCAACATTCGATAAATTAGTATATAGCATTGGAATGCGGCGACTCAAAGACTTTAGGTGATGTCTCCATGAGGAGGAGTGAATGTATTATAGTAAACTATATAAAATATGTACTCTTTTTCCTTCACTAGGGTTTTTCTTCCCATTGGGTTTTTCCCTAGTAAGGTTTTAACGAGGCATATTTTATATAAATGGGCATTTAAGGGGGAGTATTGTAAATATGATTATGTAAATGCCCATTCCACCACATGCCCATTTAATATCCATGCCATGTGGCATTTTCTCCATAGCCAAAGTGTCTTCCAAAGACCATTGATTGGTGTCCAAATGTTCCACTTCATGCTCTCCCTTATGCCTATAAATAGAGGTTTTTGGTGGTTGATTATGAGATACATTTTTGGAAAAGAAATAACAACAATTTTCTCTAATTTCTTGTGTTTTGATTTTTCCATAATTTTCCACTTTCTTTGTTTATATCATATTTATATATACTCCTTTATATTCCTTTAATTGCATTATATATTATTATTATTTATATTATTATTATTATTATTATTATTATTATTATTATATGATTTGGTAAAGTTTTGGTGCCCGGTTTCGCCTCTCAATTTTACAACAAAATCAAATTTTTATAACTTTTTTGTATTTTCTTCGTTCTTTTATTAGTGTCCCATATGGTAAAATGTCTTTTCTATTTGATAGGACCTATAAAGTCCTATTTAATTACATTTATTTCTTGTTAATTAGAAGGATTTTATGTGTTTTATTATTATTTTTTAGGGATTCAAGCAATTCACATGTTTTGAAGAGTTTGCACTATTTCGGAATTAATTCGGACCAAATTGGAGGTGATTCAAGCAACTGAATTTCTATACCAAACTTGACCGGTCATATCATGATATTTAGAGATGAAAATATATTCAAATTTGGTATCAAATCGAATCTTATTGAATTATCTTTCTAACGGTATAAGACTCATTGCATTCCAATAAGTATTATGAAAGTTATGGCATTTTGAGTGATTACTGCTCCTGCTGGAAAACTGCTGTACCCGAGAATATTTTGTGTCAACTTCCGTTCCCATTATCTTGCTGTTCACGTTTTGGAATATATTCAAATTAGATATCATTTTAAAGATCTCGGAATGATCTTTCCAAAAATATAAAGATCACGTTGATACAAGGTTTGGAGAAGAAGTTATGGGCAAAATAATGAAGACTGCGCAATCCAGAAACTTTCCTTATTTGCAACATTCTATGTTTGTTTTGAGAATTTAGGGAAGGATTTTCGAGTTTTAGATGTATTTTCCAGCATTTTACAAGAGAGAACATTATTTACTTTATTTTATTTTATTTTAAATATTATTCCCTAATTGTTTTGGGAAAATATCTTTCTAGAATTTAGGGTTTCTTACTTGTGTAAGTTGTCTACTTCAAGGCTATTTAAGCCTTCTTATGGACAGCAAGGGGGAGCTCTTTTTGGCCTCTTGGCCTAGACGTTTTTAGAGAGCTTTTAGACTCATTTTCTCTTTTCTCCTTAGACAATAATGGTATCAAATTTTATCACGATGCTCGGCTAAACTTCGCGTTCCCAATTCAGAGGTCAGTTGTAATCAATTGCAATATTGTGAGGTTTGAACATTAACTTAGTTTTCTTTCAATTGCAAGTATTCTTTAATTCCCGTGTTAATTTTATAAGTATGTATTTTGATTAAATTGACGCCTTAATCACTCTACATATTTTATTGCTAATCATGATCATGATCCGTAATTGTCATGTTGAATGAACCGGTAGCATTAGGATTATCACATGTGTATGTTTTGTGGGTTTCCATATTGCATGGCTTGCATGTTTAATTCTAGGAATTAAAGAAGCATCTTAATTAGATTAAAGTTATTTCATCTAATTAGTTGTCTTGGTCCTTCCAAAGCACGTAATGCCTTTATCTAAATAATTTGGAGCGGTTTCGTCAAAAATTGTTTAGGTAATTAGCGTTAACTTGACGTTTGTTAGAGTTAATGACCTTAGGGAAGTTGCTACTTTTTGGGGTTTCCTAATAAGTTGGCCAAGTGCTTGCATTGTTAAGTTTAAATATTTCGAGTGTCTATGATCAATTTTTGCAATTGAGTAGAACCGCACCTTTGGATTGGAATTTGGTAAGATTTGATTTATCTTTCTTTTATTTGCTTATGTTTTATTTTATTAATAAAAAAAAAACACAACCCCCCCCCCCCCCCCCCCCTTTTAATTGTTTTCTCCTTGGCAAATTTAATTTGAGAAATTAATATTCGGTTCCCTGAGATCGACCCGGTCCACTCAATGCTACAAGTAGCTTAGGATCGGTTTATAAATTTTAATTTGACGAGCCCTCGACAAGCTCGCATCACTATTCTCATTCATTAATTGTATGAAATTAACTCCTATCGAATTTTTAACCTAGCTTTATCTAAATGCCAATTTCAACTTTAATTAATTGTTTGTGTTCATTGACTTCAAAAGTCAAAACTTACGTTTTCCATTTGAGGTATACACAGTTTATACGTAGCCCACCAACTCAAACGTCAATATTTTTAATGTTTTGAACAAGGTATGTAATAAACTTATCCAATCTACATTTTGATCATGTTTTTTCGCATTTTAGAAATAAAAACAAGTTGTTGGTGTTGAGATTTATGCCATAAAGCCTCGTAATTAATGATTTATTTAATAATTAATAATAATTTTGATTATTTTATTTGCAATATAATATTATTCATTATATGAAAAATTCAAGGTTATTAGTGTAATCTTGAACAGTGTGTGGTTGACATAGGGGAAGATTAAGTTCAAGAAATAACCTAAAAGGTTATAGATATGGATAATGTTAGGTGTCTTATCCTAGTAACACTATCGATACAGTCAACTTGTAATAAATACAAATGATTTGATCCAAATCGTTCATGTGGAGACATGTAAGTGGGTGTATCTTATGCAAAGAGTTTGTATAAGACTGGATCACAAAATATTTAATCTCTTTTTATAAATCCGTTAATTGAGAAGATGAATATGTCATCATCCTGAGTGAGTTATGAACTCCTGCTTGTGAGGGTTTGTCATTTGATTTGCATGAGTGAGAGTGACTTTTGTAGCTGATTCAATAAGCCAACAATTTTGGGGACTTAACCAAATAGGGAGCTGGGAACATAATCTCACAATATGGAATTCACTCATTCTAATGTAGGGTAAGTAGATGAGTAGTTTTCTTAAATGCTAATTTTGGGATTTGAACAATGGGGCTCTACCCTCTCATTGGCTCGAGAGGGACTTAGTTTATGGTTGGATCATAAACAAATTGTTCATTAGAGGATCAATGGTACTTAAGGTGCAAGATGTAATTATAAGAGTAAAGCGAACTTTTGACCCAACTATAATTACGAATAACTCGTGAAGGATCGACTTGCATGTAGTGATTAGATCTATAGACACAATTTGTCCTACAGTGCATAAGAGTGCAATTCTAGGTCTATAGTGAAGTGACCAAAGAGTTCATGAATAAAAATTGATTAATTAAAGAGTTTAATTAATTAATTTTGTATTTTTGGAGCTTATAATCTGTAGGTCTATAAGGTCCCCTTTCTAACTCATACGAACAATTAGAGATCAATTTTATTGAAAAAAAATTTGAAACGTTCAAATTAATATTTAATATATTAAATGAGGGAAAATATATTGATACATTAAATATAAAATAAAATTATTAATATATATATATATATATATATATATATATATATATATATATATATAATTTGAATGAGATTAAAATAGTTTAAATATATATTTTAATATTAGATATTAAAATATATATTATTTAATTAGGACAAAGTGTTGTCCTGGGTGGAAAAGAGTTCTCTCATTCATTATCTCTCTTTAAAAGATAGGCTCCCATAGCAAAAGAATTTGTGGAGGAAATAAAGACCTAGATCAATCTTTATAATATACAAAAGTATTTATTGCTTAACTTTAGTTTTTGTTTAATTTTAAGTAAAATAAAAAACGATCTAATACTTCCATTGTGGGATGAAGTGTTCATTCCTATCAGTTGGAGTGTAGAAGAAGTTTCTTTTATTGAAAATTAGTGTGGAACTAGGAGTCTAGAAGTATAATCCCAGCCATGGGATCTATGAATCCTGGCTAGGAGGCAACCTCCCATGCCCGAGATTTCTTGGTCAGGGCGTCACCGGGACATTCCAATTGGGATATAATTGGGATGGTTTGCAAAATTTATTTATTTATTATTTCTAACATATGAGCTACAGTGGTGTGTGGAAGGAGAATGAAAGAGATTATGAAGGGGATATTTAGAAAGATTACATGTTGATAGTGATATAAAGTATGAGTAGTTTTTAAGAGAATTATATAACCTAAATGGTATTGGGCATGACCAATATGAACTTTAAGATATTTATACAACTTTGGTTTGAGGAAGGTTTGAAAGTTCCTTCATACTTGTTGGACAAAAACTCACTAGCAAGTATACACAACCGTAGGTAGTAATTAGTAGACAAAGGTCAATCCCACAAAGACTAATTAATACATATTCTATAAAATTGAGATCTACTATTAACTAATTTTGATGCAATTAAGCTATCTAAAATTAACAAAATGCAAGCTCAACACAAGAAAATTAAATTATAACAATCTAAAAAAAATATGAAACTAAAATTTGACAGCAATTAAGACAAGAATTGATTGATTAAGGCATTGAAATTTATAGAATTTCACTGCTAATTTTAGGTCCCAATTGTTATGCGATGCTACAGCATTGTGCAAAATAGTAACAGAAAAACCTAAAATAATTGCCCAAAGATTATTTCTAATTCTCGAATTTAAGTTCTTATGCAAAGTTATGTTTAACATATGTCTATGAAAATCAATCCTTAAAACATGTGATTAGCTCAATTTTCTAAAGTTTGCAAGTCCAAAAAACAATGTCTATATACTTGAATTCATCCGTAAATCAAGACATGAACCTACTTGTATTGCTTATATGAATTTCACTAATTTTAACCTTTTCAATATTAAAACAAGCAAATATCTAATCCTAAGTTGATCAATCGTAAGAAAGAAAACAAAATAAGCAAACTACACCACTTAGCAGTCACATAACAGAATGGGTCCTAAAAATAGAGTTAGTAATCCATAAATTGCTAGCCTAAAAAGAATTAGTGCATGCTGAAAATAGAGTGTAAAAATAGAAAATGGAGGCTATACAAGAACCCCTTACAACAAGAAAAGACTACAAGAGAGAACAAAAACTAAGAAAACTAAAATAGAGATGAGAGAAGAAGAGATTTTGATGGGGGCAATGCTGCATCAAAGACAACCTATTTTCCATAAACTTTTCATTTGTTGGAAAAGGAAAAGGGAAAAAAGAAGAGATTGTTAATGGAGAGGTGAGTGTATGTACATCATTTTTCCATTAATCAATTTCACTCAGGGACCATTTAGAACTATTTTCTAAATCTTAAAGACTAAAATGTTACTTTTGAAACTCAAAAACCAAATAGAAATGCCCAAACCTCAAACCAAAAGTGTAATTTATCCAAAAAGTTAACGGTTAAATTCAAACTACCCAAACCTCAAACCATAAGTTTCAATTATACCTCAAACTTTGAAAAGTTTCATTTTTACCCTTGAGCTTTGAAATTTGTTCCAAAAAATACCCGTGAACTTTGAAATAGGTCAAAAACATATATTTTTCATTAAAATAAATGATGAAAATTGATATGATAACTGTTGTGTAAAAATCAAAAGGTGTACGTGATAATTTTACAATTATATAGAAGATTAAAATCGTTGTTACCATTTGTTTCATCTCAAAATATATTATTAAAATCCTTTACATAATCAATTTTTATGTACACCTTCCAATTTTTACACATTAGTTGTCATATCAATTTTTATCCTTTATTTTAATAGAAAGCGAAAAGATATATTTTTGACCCATTTTAAAATTCAATTTTTACACATTAGTCGTGTCAATTTTCATCTTACTTTAATGAAAAAAAAAAAAACTCTCTAATTTTTCAAAACAAATTTTAAAGTTCAAAATAAAAATAAAACTTTTTAAAATTTAGAGAAATAATTGAAACTTACTCTAAAAATGTAAAGGTATTGTGTATTTTAACCAAAAGTTCACTAATTACAATGTATTTCAAATTGAATGTGATGATCATTTGCCCGCCAGCTGCGTTTCGAACTGGACTTTGCTTTTCGATGAAAATCCGTTCTACAAAATATTGATTTGAATTCGGATTGGGGATTTCAATTCGATCACCATGTAGAATTGAGTAAAAAATTCAATTCTCTTTTCTTCGTAAAGTTCAATATCTGATCTAAAATGACTGTGTCTTGCTTAGGTTACTCTCGTAATGGCGGTAGTATGCCGGTTTCGTCCGCCGGAAAAGCAAGAAGCTAGAAGCGAGGCCGACGATGGAGATGTAAGCCCACCATATGAACGTCTGCAGATAGCATTTCCGCCCGATGCACACCACCGCGTCCCCGAGCGCCGCCGCCGTCTGGTGTGAACTTCCTGCGCTTGAATCGTACGCCACCGCCGCCAGGACGCCGTAGAGGAATGAGCCGAGAGGGATGTTGGAGATGAGGATGTTGTGGTTGACCCCCGAGCTGTTCGGTCCGAATAACTCTGATGTGATTGAGACCGAGGCTGAGAATATGAATCCCGAGCTTAGGCCGATCAATCCAGTGCCGGCTAGTAATGCGATCTTGCTGCCAGATGCAGCGAGTAAAATGAAGGCGATTGGAGTTGGCACTAGTGCAATGGCTAGCCACCCAGTTCTGGCAAAGTGCACCTTTCTGCACAGGTACAAAATTTAATCAGTTCACGAGCATTGTTTCTCTCTGTTATTGATTACTGATTGTGTTTTGGAAGTTTAGAAGAAGGAATATGAAGCCAAACTTTCTAATGCAAATGGAAAGTTTCAGTGACTAATGAATACTACATCCAGATATGAACCTTTTGATGTTACTACATGAATATGGACCCAGATTTTCCAAGGAAAATGGGAAGTTTCAAGTTGTCTAAACTTAAATCTTTCAATGACAAATGAGTATATGTAGATATGAACCTTCTGTTGTAACATGAAGTCTAGAAGAAAGAATATGAACCCATATTTTCTAGTGCTAATGGGAAGTTTCAAGTTATCCAAACTTGATCTTTCAATTACATACGAATGCAGCATGGCATGAATCTTTTGTTGTTACTACATGAAGTCTAGAAGAAAGAATATGAACCCGCACTTTCTGATGCAAATGAAAAGTTTCAAATTATCTGAACTAAATCTTTTAATGACAAATGCATATATGTAGGTATGAACCTTTTGCATTTGCTACACGAAGCCTAGAAGAAAGAATATGAACCCACACTTTCTAATGCAAATGGGAAGCTTCAAGTTATCTAAACTTAATCTTTCAATCAAGTGAATACCTGTAGATATGAACCTTTTGGCATTTCTACATGAAGTCTAGAAGAAAGAATATGAACCCACTTTCTAGTTTCTAATGTAAATGGAAATCGTCAAGTTATCTGAACTTAATCTTTCAGAGACAAATGAATACATGTAACCTGTATGTATGAACCTTTTGCAATTGCTACACTAAGTCTAGAAGAAAGAATATGAATTCACACTTTCTAATGCAAATGGGAAATTTTGAGTCATCTAAACTTAATCTTCATGGACAATGAATATATATGCAGGTTTGAACCTTTTGCTGTTACTACATACTCACGCATGAAATCTGGGGCCGCTGAGATTAACCGCCCAAAGAAGGAGCAAGAAGAGTAGACTGTTACAAGTGAACTTGTTAACGAACTGTATCCTAGCGACTGTGAGATCTGCCCAAGATTGTTGCTGTAAACCAACCCAATCGTCCCACCACAAAAGTATGCAACATAATAGAGCCAAAAGTCCAACCGTCGCATGAGCATCTTGGCCGAATGTTCTTCTTCAAGCACTGCCAAATTCTCTTTCTCCATCACCTTCCTTGAAATACTTTCCTTCTCTTGGGAATCAAAAGGGATGATGATCTTCGTGCCACTTCTTTCTGTTCCAAATGTGATGAGCTCCTGGTGAAGCTCATGATCGACAAAGTTGAACCTAGAGTGACTAAGACCGCTCAAGCCGGTGGATGCAATCCGAAACAACCACTTGTGAGTACTCAGAATTCCTGGCAAACAAAGAGGAACTAGTAAAAGGGCAAAAGCCCCTGCTAACAGAATTTGGGACCCGTATTTGTTGGAAGGCATGGAATTGAAGGTGATCAGATACAGGCCTGTGATAACTGCCGTGATGTATAAGCAGATGAAGATGAGGGAGTCATGGCGGGAGGTATCGGCAGAGGATGGCTGGATCGGTGGCTGATGAAGGATTGGGAGGAGGGCAACGACAGAGATGATGAGAGGAACCAGTGCATTTAGGAAGAGGTACAAGCTGGCATTATTGGGGTCTATTGCATTGGCAATTAGGGTGTATAGAGCTGCACTGACGCCATTGAAGCTGACAATCAAGGACAGTGCAAGCGCGCGGTTGGCTGGGAAATTTTGGATGCATGAGACATAGCAGACCGTATTGAACCAGCAAATACTACATCCAGCCAACAAGCAGAGAAGATATACCTGATAATAACAAATGTTTGTCAGTAAGCAGGTAAATGAGAGCACTCATTCCAATTTGTTTGCCTCGCCACCACAAACCCATCTTCATTCTTGATAGTTTAGATGACAAGGGTATAAAATATCTGACAATTTAGTTGGGAATTGTGATGAATAATTGTGTCTATCTATTCATACTGCTAATAATTTCCCTTTTCCCCAATTTGTTAGGAAATGTATCAAATTCAGGTCAACATGGTTTTGGTCTAAACAATATCAGGGGGAGAAGAGATAAGAATGGAAACCAACCATGGAGTAAGGCAGAGATACAATCCTTTGAAGGAGAAGCCATTGAAGGCCATAGCCAAGAAACCCCATGGAAGCAGCCATGAGCATCACCACCCACAAAGGAAAATACAAGAGAGCGACGCCGGAGCACCACCCGAAGGCCTTGCCGACGTCGGAAGCCACAGCCAGATAGTTGAGCTCCACCTGCGACATCCCCAGAGCCGCCTTCAGATCGGAAGAATAAGAGGGGAAATCAAAATTTGTGCCTGCAAATGCCTGAATCCATATCGCCGCCACCAGCGCCACCCATTTTCCAGGTTGGTTCATCATCCTTCTCTGTTTTCTGATAGGAAGAAAGGGAAATTTTTGAGCTTTTCTGTGCTTTATTTTCATGTCGGAGGCCTGAGGAGAGTAACGATTGAAAAAGCGTTTGGGGAATGGGGTCGGTAGGCCATTCCATAAGAGTGGGTTAAGTTGTTGGATCCAACGTGGTTGAAGGCTGGTGTAACCACAATTGTCCTTTTCTTTTAATGCATGCTTGAAAGATGCCAAAATTAGCGTAGAATGTGATCCGATCAGATTTTGAATTTTTTTTTTTTAATTCAACAACATTGGAAAGTGGAGGATTCGAACTCATGAGCTTTTGGTCATAAACATATGTTTCATGCTAATTGAGTTATGCTTTTGTTGACCCGATGAAATTTTGATTGATGTCACCAACAACAAAGCAAAATGCTTTGATTAACAATTTGAAATTTTTTTCAAAATTTACCCTTTGTCAGATGAGTCTATCTTAACTTTTTTTTTTTTCCCTCTTTTTATTTGTTGAGTTCAACATAATCTGGGGTAGATTCGAACCTCTAACTTTTTTATCGAGAATTTATATTGTAATTAGTTGAGATGCGTTATGCTCATATTTGCTTCAATTTCATCTAATTGAACTTTAGATTTGAATTAATTCTTTATTATTTACCTAAATTTGAATGAGTGTTATTTGTTACCATTTTTATCTTGGACTTTTGTGTGGAGCATTGTTTTAGAAGATGCTCTTACATGCATTCAATGAATTATAGGATGAATTATAGGGGTAGGAAATTGATCGAACTTTACAAAAACACTACAGTTGGATTTTTTTTTTTTTTTTTTCAGTTTTGTGAATTTTGTGAGCTTGGGTTCAATGGTCAATTTTGATCGGGCTTAATTTTCTGCATTCATTCGTCCAGACTTGATTATTGCTGGAATTATTAATTGATAGTTTCTGGTAAAAATTGATTATCCTTGTAAAAATTGAAAATTTCTCTTACTATTTTCAATAATATGTTGATTTTTTATAATTAATCATTCTCAAATTTCAGAAGTTTAAAGTTTAAAAATTTTCTTTGTATTTACAGAAATGGTCATTGACATTTATAAAATTTAGGGTAAATTATCTTTTTGGTCTCTAAAATTTTGAGATCGTGTCGATTTCACTCCTAGGTTTCAAAATCGAACAATCAAGTCTCCCAGGTTTAGGAAATAATTTTATTAAGTCTCTCCATCGTTAATTATTTAATGGAAGGTTGACATAACTATTCACACGAGATTTCAATAAAGGAATGAAAAACACGTGCAAATGAACTTTTGTATTTGTATAACTTTGAATATAATGGAATACAATCTCTAGTACTTGATCCTCTCTCTTGTTTGTATGTTTTACTCAAGGGTTGCAGAGCTTATTCTCGATATTGATGCTTCAAAGGATTCTTGGGGTCTCAAAAAAGTGGTTTTGATCTTCTAGAAAGTGTTCTTTGTTTAGGAGGTATTTGATCTTCAAGAGCTCAAGGAGTCTTATGGTATTTCTTTTTGAATTTTTTATGAGATCTCAAATTTTTGAACCCCTAAATGGAGGAGGAAGCTCTCTATTTATAGAGTTCCCCAAGGCCCTTAAGTGGGCTTGGGCGTGACTGTTGAATTGGGCCTGGCTGACTTTGGATTTGGCTTTTGGACTGAGCCTGGTGATTGGGTGAACTTTGGGTGAAGAAAAGTAAGTAAATACGTTCAACTCCAGTGTAAGTGCACACTGTCGACGCAAGAATTAAAACGTGAGTATTCTTGAGATTGATCCTACAGGGAACGATGTAACAAAAATTATGTAAAGCAAAATGTAAGGAGAAATGCAACTTGAAAACTAAAAATTGCAAAACACAATGTTGGATTTGGTATATTTGTTTAAAACAAAATAATTGCATAATCTAATTGCAAGATAAAGTGGCAAATATTGCAGAACTGATTTGAAGAATTGAAAACTGCAAAATAAAGTGACAAAGATTGTAGAACTGAATTTCAAAATCGAAAATTTGCAAGATTGAGTAGCAAACTAAATGGACTATATAAAAGAAATGAAAATTGCAAACGAATGTTCTTAGGGAAAGGAGAGGCACAAGAATGTCATTGCTCTAAGTTGTAATTGCAAACCAAAATTGCAATTTCAACCTATTCTACATTCAATTGTAAACCAAAATTGTTACTCCTATTCATCTTGAAGTTAAGTTTTAGGAGACTAAATGAGTGACTTATATGTCTATAGTCTCTCTATCTTAGGTAATTTTGCTCAACAATTTTATGAGTTTTGGAGTCTTTAATCCATATGTCTAGAGCAAAGAATTGGCTTATGTCTAAGCTCTTTTTTCCATCACTTGTGTGAAATTCGCTTATCACTAATCTCGTCGGTATTAGATCTAAGTTTAAGTTGCTATCCTAGTTGATCACTCTAGAATCTCAACGAAATTTTGTTCAACATAAGCAAACAATTGAGATGTAGGCTTGATTTTTGTTGGAATTTTGACTACAATTGCTTCTTAGGGGATTCACATCCTTGAACCCCCTTAGAAGTTTAGCTCATATTAAAAGTAAAAATTCTACAACTAATTTTAGAATTAAAATCCATGTAAGTAGAATTGCTTAAAAACCTATTTGCAACAAAGAAAAAAAAAACTAAAGAAATAAAAGTAGCTTGCTGTAATACAGAGATAAAAGGAAGAAGAAACAAGTAAACTTATTCAATTTCAAAGTATGGATGAAAACCCATGAATCATGAAACTACCAGTGGAGGTAATTTGAATTTCTTCAATCTAAAATTGAATCCAATAAGTGTATCAAAAGAAATATTGAAACTAACACAACTCAACTAATTCAAAATAGAAATTGAATCCAAAAAAAAATAGAGCAATACATCAACCATTCCAACTATCGTTCATACAACTTCTCTTAATCTCCAATCGATTCAATCCCTCAACTATTTTTAGGAAGAAATTGAATCTTAACAATCCAAGTTTTCGCTTGAATTGGACTAAAAAATCGAGAGAAAAACTGAGCTAAATAGTGCAACAACTTTCGGTAAAAAAAAACATAACATAAAAACTGGAGAAAACAGAGAGGAAAAACAAGAGGAAACCCACGAAATTAACAAAAAAAATGCCTCCAAAAATCGATCTATTTCTTCACTCATTTTCTCTCATTTTGTAAGCTTTCATCAGGGTTGAATAATGCCCAAAATTCGTGCTCAAAATCCCCCAAATCGTGCAATAATTGAGGATTTTCGAATATGGGTTAAATGCAATTTTTTTTTTTGGATTTTTCTGCTGCTCTAGAATTGCAACTTCATCTTGTAATTTTGGTTATACAATTTCTACAGTTCCTTGCAATTGCAACTTTATCTTACAATTTCGGTTCTGCAATTTCCACAATTCCTACACACAAGTTTAGTTTGTAAGAATCTCACCCTAATTGCCTTCATTTTTCTTTCTTTCTTATTTTTGAGCAACTTTTAACTATTTTCAAATGATCTTAAGACAAAACAAAAATATTTTAAGTAATTTGGAGTTAAATAAACCTTAACTCTAAGGCTTATCACCTAACTAACATTGAGCCTAGACTTTGCTAGATTAAGGCTTCACATTTGGGCTTTGTTTAAAATTAACCCAAATTTCATATAACTTGTTACATATTTGAATTTGTCATAATTTAATTTAGGGATATTTGTAAATTTAATTGATCCCTAATTAAATAAATAATTTTGTCACTAACATGACAATTTTTGATTGGCCAAAATTTATATTCCAACAGTGACAAATTTTAAAATAAAATAATAATAATTATTATTATTATTTAAAAAAAAAAAAAAAGACTCCCTCTCTCTTCTCTCACTTTCCTCTTTCCCCTCCCCTAACTCCGGCGCCAACGTCCCTCCTCTCCGTCGTCTTTCCCTTCCCAATCTTTATATCTTTCTTCTTCTTCTTCTTCTGCTTTTGATTTTCTTAATAAACCCAATTGTAGAAAGCCCACGTACTCCCCCATGCTTCCACCATCATCTTCATCTTCATCTTCGGCCATCCTTAAGCACTTGTGATTTTAAATCTGAAAAACCCAACCCATCTCCAAATCTAGATCTGAAAAACATAGGCCCTGTTTGATAACTATTTAGTTTTTGGTTTTTAGTTTTTGAAAATTGTCTTTGTTTTTTCACCATTTCTCTACAATAGCTTTTATATTCTCTACAATGATTTTCATCTTTCTTAAGAAAACACTTGAATTCTTAGCCAAATTCCAAAAACAAAAACAAGTTTTTGAAAACACATCTAAAAAGTATAAAAGAAAATATGGAAAACCATAGGTGAGAGTAGTATTTATAGGCTTAATTTTCAAAAACCAAATAGTTATCAAACGGGGCCATAGATTTGAGTTTTTTTGTTTTCAGATTTGAGGTGGGCTAGGTTCTTTGTTTTTTTGTTTGTTTTTGCAAATTCAATTTTTTGGCTTTGGATTTTGAAAAGTCAGAAGGGGGTGGGGATGGGGTCAAGTTTTGAAGAATAAGAATAAGAAGTGGGTGAAGGAGGGGGAGAGGTTGAGGGGAAGGGCCGGAGAGGATAGGAGAGAGGGGTATAATTTTTTTCTTTTTGAAATTTCAATGATTATTATTATTATTATTTGAAAATTTATTATTTTATTTTAAAAAATTGCTATGTCAACCCTTTATTAAACGGTAGAGGGACTCAATAGAACTATTTTCTAATCTTGGAGGGCTTGATTGTCCGATTTTGAAACCAAAGGACAAAATCAACAAAATCCCCAAACCTCAAGGACCAAAAATTGTTACAGACAATGAAACCTCTACTTATCTCCACAATGATATGATATTGTCTACTTTGAGCATAAACTCCCATGACTTTGTTTTCAGTTCCATCCAAAAGGCTTTATACCAATGAAGATAGTTGTGCTCACTTATATGTCCATTACCTTTTCCTTATCTAGCCAATGTGAGATTTTGGTCGCACTCTCAAAGAAAAAGTAATTTACACTACAATTTATGTTTTGCCTTTTTTTGGTGTAAACATGAAACAATAACTCAAAGGTTAAATTACAAATTTAGTCCCTAAATTCTTTGGTTTGTGTCTATTTGGTCCCTGAACTTTAAAGAGTGTCTAATAGGTCTTTAAACTTTCAATTTTGTGTCAAATAAGTTCTTGAATTTTAAAAATGTCTAATAAGTCATTGACATGCTCAAAATTTTAAAAAATTAATCGATATATTAGATATAAAATTGAATTTTGTGTCTAATGGAACTTTAAACTTTCAATTGTGTCTAGTAGGTTCATAAATTTTTACATGGTCAATGACCTATTAGACAAAAAATTAAAGATTCAATGACCTATTGGAAACAAAATTAAAAGTTCAAATATCTATTAGACACTTTTTAAAGTTTAAAGACCAAACAAATACAAACTTGAAAGTTTAGAGACTAAGCTTATAATTTAACCTAACTCAAAATGACAAATAGGAAAAAATGTATAAAAGTAATCTGTTTAGATATATCGTGTAGTTTTTTTAAGTTAAAATTAATCGAGGTTATAATACTTTAACCAGTCGAACTAGGTTGACATATCATTTAGTTAATGAAGTATATATATCATCCTTTAATTTTTTTAATATTTAATTATTTTCAAAATTTTCCTCATATATATATATTTAAATTAAATCAAATTCTTAATCAATAAAATGTTAAAAATTGAATTATAAAATATTAATGTTATGCTAAACGTATTCTTTCATGTGAACTATATTTTTTTAATATTAAATATTTTATTTTATCCCTATTTAATTTAAACATTCAAATAATCTTATCATGATTGAAAACACACTTGCAAGATATTATAATATGACACTACATATGAAAATAATAATAATAATAATAATAATAATAATAATAATAATATGAGACTACATATATGGTAAGGTATTACCACAATGTCATTTTAAACGTCACATTAATACCCTATTATTTAATTTCAACCACGTTACCAATGAGAGGTTTGTTCAAAATAATAATAATAATTGAAATATTGATTTACTAATATATATATATATATATATATATATTGAAGATGAAATTTAATTTTATTAGATGCACGTGAAATGTATCCTATTATATAAAATTAAACAATAACTATGTATATGTTTTTTTTTTAGTTCAATAACATTTGAGGTGGAGGAATTTGAACATCTAACCTCTTGATCGAAGGTACATGTCAAGCTCACTTTGACTTTGGCATGTATATGTATTTAAGCAGCCAAAGAGAGGATAGCTCAACTGACATATTGAATGTATTAACGACCACGAGATCTGTGGTTCGAATCCCCCAACCCCTATTGTACTAAAAAAAAAGAAAGATGATTTAAGCGAACATAAAAATAATTCAGTTTTGAACCATGGATTCCAACTCATCTACTTTATCCATATTATACGATATCATCTTAGAAAATGATATCATATAAAATGTTATCGTTTCAAAGCAATGATCGATGCATTTCTATATTTGTAGCACAATATCGTCACTATTTAGATTTAATTTTGATGAGATAACCTTTTTAATATCTCCCTCAAGGTTGTAAACAAAGACTAGAGTAAGAATTTTTTCATAAAAGACAATACTACAAGAAAATATGTTTCTCTCAATGAAACATCTCCCAACACTTAAGGGTGTCTTTGGGAGTGATTTTGGCATGGAAAAAATCACTTTTTCCATTGCCAAAATCACTTTCCTCTAAAATGAAGATGTTTGGCAAAGACATAAATTGATTTTGAAAAAAAATTGAAATCAATTTAAATTGATTTTTGAATAATTATCTGAGAGGTGATTTTGGGTATGGTGATGGACCGGGAATCAACTTTTAAATTTTAGCTTCATTCTAGTTAAGAGAGGAAATACCAAATTTACCCTTATATTTAAAGAAGAAGTTATAACCCTAGCTCATTTCTGTCTCAATTTACAACCCTAGTTCATTTCTTTCTCTCTCGACTGAAGGTTGTCTCGAAGGCTCATCTTCCTCGCCATTGCAGGATTTTCATTCTCGTGAAGCAGGATTGCTTCTTTGGTTTCTCAAATAAGTGTTTATGAGTTTTGGACTTGTAGTTTTTTCACTGATTTCATTGTTTGTTTGTGTAGTTTTGTTTCAATTTGTGGAAATGGTTATATTTTGTTTCAATTTGATGGTTATGTAATTTTGTTTCAAATGATGTAAATGACTCCTCTCATTCCCTTTCTGATTTTGTTATGAAAGCTTCAGCTCATTGGTTCTGAAGGGGATTATGTTAAGGGTTAAGTGAGGGAATCATGAAGAGGATTGAATGAATTTGTTGGAGGATCTAGGTTTTTTGGTGGTAACTGATCTGATCTCATCTGAGAAAGAGAGAAAGAGTTTTTTTTTTTTGTTTTGGTTTGTGGGTTTAGGGTTAGATGGGAGATGGGTTGGGGTTCATACGAGCTGCGTGCTTATTGTCGTGGGTGATATATATATATATATATATATATATATATATATATATATATATATATATATATATATATATATATATATATATATATATATATATATATATATATATATATATGTAGATACATATATACATACATATATATATATATGTAGATACATATATATAGATACATATATACATGTATATATATATATATTAAGTATCAAAATTGAAGTTGGAAGAGTTGATAGGAGGGGCACCAAGTATTCTATGAGAACTCGGGATCAAAACACGCGGGATGCGGTTTTATTTTTCGATTTTCCACCTTATATTCTCTTTTTGCAAATGATGGGCTGCCATAGTAAGTTTTTTATTTAAAACCAACACAATACCAGCCTGCCATAGTATTTTCTCTTATTTATTTATTTATTTATTTTATTTTATTTTAATTCAGAAATATTTTCACCCTCTAAATAATGCATTCAGTTCTATCAAAAAGCTAAAAGGTATCATTTATTTATTTTTATTTATGAGTAACTTCTTACTTTCAATTTACATAATTGATTTTGTATTTTTCATTATTTTCAGATTTATTACTAGGAGGTATAATTTTGCGTCACTAATCGGGATATACATAATATACCATTGGCATTTGACAAGTAAGATTCAAATTCTTTCTAGACTTTTAGTTTTTTTTTATAATTTTTAATCTAGGAAATTGTAATCAAAAAGCTAAAAACGTATCATTTATGAGTTTTGGACTTGTAGTTTTTTCACTGATTTCATTGTTTGTTTGTGTAGTTTTGTTTCAATTTGTGGAAATGGTTATATTTTGTTTCAATTTGATGGTTATGTAATTTTGTTTCAAATGATGTAAATGACTCCTCTCATTCCCTTTCTGATTTTGTTATGAAAGCTTCAGCTCATTGGTTCTGAAGGGGATTATGTTAAGGGTTAAGTGAGGGAATCATGAAGGGGATTGAATGAATTTGTTGGAGGATCTAGGTTTTTAGGTGGTAACTGATCTGATCTCATCTGAGAAAGAGAGAAAGAGTTTTTTTTTTTTTGTTTTGGTTTGTGGGTTTAGGGTTAGATGGGAGATGGGTTGGGGTTCATATGAGCTGCGTGCTTATTGTCGTGGGTGATATATATATATATATATACATATATACATACATATATATATATATATGTAGATACATATATATAGATACATATATACATGTATATATATATATATTAAGTATCAAAATTGAAGTTGGAAGAGTTGATAGGAGGGGCACCAAGTATTCTATGAGAACTCGGGATCAAAACACGCGGGATGCGGTTTTATTTTTCGATTTTCCACCTTATATTCTCTTTTTGCAAATGATGGGCTGCCATAGTAAGTTTTTTATTTAAAACCAACACAATACCAGCCTACCATAGTATTTTCTCTTATTTATTTATTTATTTATTTTATTTTATTTTAATTCAGAAATATTTTCACCCTCTAAATAATGCATTCAGTTCTATCAAAAAGCTAAAAGGTATCATTTATTTATTTTTATTTACGAGTAACTTCTTACTTTCAATTTACATAATTGATTTTGTATTTTTCATTATTTTCAGATTTATTACTAGGAGGTATAATTTTGCGTCACTAATCGAGATATACATAATATACCATTGGCATTTGACAAGTAAGATTCAAATTCTTTCTAGACTTTTAGTTTTTTTTTATAATTTTTAATCTAGGAAATTGTAATCAAAAAGCTAAAAACGTATCATTTATGAGTTTTGGACTTGTAGTTTTTTCACTGATTTCATTGTTTGTTTGTGTAGTTTTGTTTCAATTTGTGGAAATGGTTATATTTTGTTTCAATTTGATGGTTATGTAATTTTGTTTCAAATGATGTAAATGACTCCTCTCATTCCCTTTCTGATTTTGTTATGAAAGCTTCAGCTCATTGGTTGTGAAGGGGATTATGTTAAGGGTTAAGTGAGGGAATCATGAAGGGGATTGAATGAATTTGTTGGAGGATCTAGGTTTTTTGGTGGTAACTGATCTGATCTCATCTGAGAAAGAGAGAGAGTTTTTTTGTTTTTGTTTTGGTTTGTGGGTTTAGGGTTAGATGGGAGATGGGTTGGGGTTCATACGAGCTGCGTGCTTATTGTCGTGGGTGATATATATATATATATATATATATATATATATATGTATCTACATATATATATGTATGTATATATGTATCTACATATATATATATATGTATGTATGTATATATATATATATACATACATACATACATACATACATATATATATATATTAAGTATCAAAATTGAAGTTGGAAGAGTTGATAGGAGGGGCACCAAGTATTCTATGAGAACTCGGGATCAAAACACGCAGGATGCAGTTTTATGTTTCGATTTTCCACCTTATATTCTCTTTTTGCAAATGATGGGCTGCCATAGTAAGTTTTTTATTTAAAACCAACACAATACTAGCCTGCCATAGTATTTTCTCTTATTTATTTATTTATTTATTTTATTTAATTTTAATTCAGAAATATTTTCACCCTCTAAATAATGCATTCAGTTATATCAAAAAGCTAAAAGGTATCATTTATTTATTTTTATTTACGAGTAACTTCTTACTTTCAATTTACATAATTGATTTTGTATTTTTCATTATTTTCAGATTTATTACTAGGAGGTATAATTTTGCGTCACTAATCGAGATATACATAATATACCATTGACATTTGACAAGTAAGATTCAAATTCTTTCTAGACTTTTAGTTTTTTTTATAATTTTTAATCTAGGAAATTGTAATCAAAAAGCTAAAAACGTATCATTTATTGTTTTATTTGTGAGTAATTTCTTGCTTTTGATTACATAATTGATTTTGTATTTTTCATCACTTTTAGAGTTTTTACTAGGAAGTATAATTTTGCATCACTCGTTGGGATATACATAATAAATATATGTAACGACCCAACTTTTTCTTATTAGACTTTCTAGGGACGTTACTACATGCATGCTAGTAGAATTTAGAAATCTTTGGCAAAAGACAAAAAGAATTAAACTTTTTTGCTAAACAATCAAAATCTTTTAGTTCGGGATCCCTTTAAAAACCTTTGCAAAACATAATGTGAATCAAAACGTTAAATCAAATGAAATAGTTCACTTCAATTAAGTTTACTTAACAAAATAATTTGAGTTAAAACATAAACTAGATGCGGAAACTATACTCTTCATGACACCCATGACCCTTTTAGCAAACCACCTTGTCACTCGCCTAAAATATGTTCTTGCCTTTACCTGAAAAGAAAAACATTTTGAAAAAGGATGAGTATTTAAAATACTCAGTAAGTGACCTCACTACCGGGTCAGGATATGCATACACATACATAATGAGTTTTCGAAAACATTTTCTTTCTTTCCTTTGGTGGGACCTAAATTCCTTTCATAGTGGAAACGTTTCTCTTTCAACTTTTTCTCTTCGGCTTAATGTGGACAATTAACCCAACCTAACCTTTCCTTTTCATTTAACCTTTTCAGGTTCCTTTTCATTTAACCTTTTCAGGTTCCTTTTCATATAGCCTCGTAAGGCTCCTTTTCATATAGATGTACATCAATAAATTTAGGAGGGTAATTGCCACAGCCTTCGAAATCAATTTTATCATGAAAACATAATGTATGCATGAGGTCCCAAAGCATTTTAAACTTTTCATTCCATGATGCAACACAAGCAACATTCTCACATCATTTATCATAAATCAAAATCATAAATCATGCATAACATTCATGAGAATATTTGGCAAGCAACAACTGAAAATTCATTTTTATAAATAGCAAGCATTTTAAAATTCATCAAAAATCCATAATAAAATATTTATAAAAGCTTTTGATTTCAAATTAATTTTTTTTTTTCAATTCAGTTCCTGACTTGCATTAAAGCATACCGGCATAAAGTCTCTTACCTTGGCTAAGCTCAATAGTCCAAATCACCTAATTGCTGACCAAAATTCCTTCGCCTTGAACCTCAACCAAATAATTTGGAGCCTAAATCAAACCATCCCTAAGGTTAGAAACAATTCCTAAAATCCATAATTAAATCTCAAAGTTCCTTCCACCAACTAAAGTTCCAAAATTTAGAATAAATTCCTTAACATTTAACTTAATCTCAAATTGGTGGTTAAACTCAATTCAAAACACAAGGTTCTTGATTTAATTGACTCTCAAATTTAATCTACCAAAAATCCAAAACTCCAAGGATTTGCTTGATTTTAGGATGGAAAATTTACCTCCGTTCTTTCTCCAAACCGACCCAAGCTTTACTAAATAAATGGTGGTTTGATTCGATTTTGTCACACCAACCTCCACCTACAATGGTTATTCCAAAATAGAGCCCAAAAATTAATGGGTAAATCTCCAAACTTCCATATCAATGCCCAAAACTACATCTATTATTTGAAAACTGTAAGATTATAGCGAAAATAAGTTTACCCACGTGCAAAAGGAGCCAAAACAGCGCTGTGCAGTACCAAAAATCCGCCAGAAAAATCAAACTGCAGCAGATCGGCTGCGGTTCGTGGAGTTCGGCGTCGTGAACAGTACCCGCGGTATGAACAGTACCCCGCGGTATGAATAGTACGCGCGTGAACAGTACCGATGAACAGTGCTTGCCCCGTGAACAGTACCGCGATGAACAGTACGTGCCGTGAACAGTACCTATGAACAGTACCGCCGTGAACAGTAATTGCATGTGAGGGACAAATCCGGCGATGTATGTTTGTTGAAGAAGAAGAAGCTTTCGAATGGATGGGTCTTTTGGTGATGAAAGATAGAGAGAGATTGATGGTGGAGATTGTTTTTCATGGAGGAAGAGGAGAAGGTTGAAGAAGATGACGGCTTCCCTTGACCTAGGGCTACATGCTCTATAAAAATAATAGAGAGGGATGTTTGGGCTTGACTTCTCCTTGGGCTTGGGCTTGGCTCAAAGTCACCTAATTAACAAAAGTTGCCCCCAAACCAATTAATTCCCCTTTTCCCTTCTTTCTTCCCTATTCACCCTCCAATTTCTCAAATTTCAATTATGCAAATTTCTAAAATTAACTTTCAACACAACTTTAAACATGAAATTAGCCTTACAATTAATTCAAATCTCAAAATTAAAACTTTAATTAATACTTGAAAATGTTGGTCGTTACAATATATCATTGGGCATTTGACAAGTAAGATTCGAATTCTTTTTAGACTTTTAGTTTTTATAATTTTTAATCTAGGAAATTGTAATCAATAAACTCAAAAGTTATCGTTTATTGTTTTATTTGCGAGTAATTTCTTTCTTTTGATTTACATAATTGATTTTGTATTTTTCATTACTTTCAGAGCTATTACTAGGAAGTATAATTTTGCATCACTCGTCGGGATATACATAATATACCATTGATATACATTTTATGAAAATTGTCTTGGGAATCACAAATGAGTTGTCTCAAGCATTACAAAGAAAAGATTAGGACATTGTGAATGCAATGAATTTTGTCAAAATTTGTAAAAAAATACTACAAACCACAAGGGAATCTAGTTGGAATTCATTGTTGGATGTAGTTTCTAATTTCTGCAATAGCCATGATATTCAAGTGCTTAAGATGGATGATATGTTTTTGGTTCTAGGACTACAAAAGCGAAAATCTCAACCAATTACAAATTTGCATTATTATCGTGTTGAAGTTTTTTATGCAGTCATTGATATGCAACTTCAAGAGTTGAATAATCGTTTTACTGAAACAAGTACTGAATTTCTTCTTTGTCTGGCATGTTTGAATTCAAGTAACTCATTTGCTGCTTTTGATAGACAAAAACTTAGTCGACTTGCTCAATTTTATCCAAGAGACTTTTCAACTATTGAACTTTCTGTCCTTGAGGATCAACTTCAAAATTACATTGTTGATGTGAGCTCCAATAATGTGTTTGTTGAACTATTAAATTAGTTCATTTATGAAGCTATGCATATTTTTTAAATTTTCATTATAGATTCCTTTTATTGAACTTGTATGTATATTGTGCCCCTCATGTATAAAATTCCTGGATCCGCCACTGATTGACACGTTTGTTTGTTTTTATTGCCGCTACTGTTTTACTTGTCTCCTGGGGAGTAATTTAGTTCTTCGCTATGAATTCGAATTTTGATTTTTTTGTACGTTGAATAATTCGATTTTTGTAATATGATCTAAATTTTGTATTCCCTATATGTTTATATTTTATTCTTGGGGTTATTTATTAATTAATTATTAGATTATAGAAAATTTTGGTATTTCATTGTTGCACAAATTCTGCACTAAGAAAAAGGGTTTTCTCTAACACCTTAAGATTTTGGCTTTTGCTTCGGGTTAGAATATTTAGTTGCTTCTTCGTGATGGTCGATTTTTTCTGTTGGGGAAGAGAAAGATAAGGTTTAAGATGTGAAGAAAATTGGAAAAAGGGAGTCAATAGTTAGGGACTTTGTCCTTATGTGCAATCCTTTATGCCATACATATAAACCTAAATAGACACAAAAAATAATATGGTGATGGCTTCATAGTGTGTTTTAATTCTGTCCGTAATGAATTTGCATAACTTATTACGCAGACATCCCTTAATGATGTGAATTTGTTGTAAAATCTGGTTTAAAAGGATTTGATGAGACCTTTTTATCTGCATTTTTATATGTTAAAGTCCATCAATAATCTTAATTCTACAAAATTGTCTTTACTACATTATTTACAATCTCTAACTGAGGTGAATTTGTTATTGCAGGATACAAGGGTAAGTGTATTTCATTGTGAGACTACTTGAAAAAGTCAGGTTTTCATTTTTCTCATCAGTGCTCTAGTTAATTGTAGTTTCATTTACCATATGTTTCCTCATGGATTTCCAAGAATTATGTATGTTTTCATTCTCCTATGACCTAAATTTATCTTTTGAGCAATAGCACAGTTTGACAATTCGTTAATCCATCGGCTTAGAATTGGCCTGTGTAGTATTTATCTCTAAAAGCATAAGGTTTGATATACTGTGAAAGGTTAATAATTATTGAGGGAAGACAAAAATGAAGACTCTTTCATGATTATTTGTTTTGTTGAGTGTTGTTATCTCTTACATTTGAAAGGAATGAGAATGTAACAGTACTGAGCATTTTCCATAGTTTGAAATTCTATTATCTTCCTACTAGAGTATTAAGTGAATGTTACTTTTTTGTGAGATTCCTCTCTTATAGGCCATCTTGTCCTAGGATTATATTGATTTTCAAATTTGTTTTGATAGGGCCCCAATTGTCATTTGCTTTGGAAGAAGCTAAAAGAATTATTTCAGAGCTTAGAATATTAATAAACAATGATGGTGAAATATCAAAATTTTAATATCTAGGACGAAAAAACAAAAAAGGAAAAAAGTTATACACTTAAAGATGAGGGAAATAGAAAAGGCAAGAGAATAGAGAAGAAGCCTTTGTGTTTTACTTCTGTATTCGACGTTTTTCCCAACCCAATAGATAGCCTATTTATACAAGAGTAAAAGACTGAAGATAAATAGTAAAGTGAATAGACAAGAACTTAGTGGTTCAACCACCTAAAGTACTAAGCATCATTACAATTACCAAACCTATTTCTTACTGTATATTTTAAAAGAAATACCCTATTTTCTTTTTCTTTTTGATCGGTGCTTATCACTACACGCAAGTGCACGTGATCGAAGTAATAAAAACTGGAGTATTCCAGAGTATCGTACCCAAGGGAACGGGTTTTAACAAAATTTACTGAGACGACACAAAATTTGTTTGCAAATTGCAATTGTGGTAACCAATGGTGTAAAAAAAATGATTGAGAGTTTGGGTTGTTAAGAAAAATAAGTGAAAAATCAATCAGTTAAAATAGAGATTCAAGTGATTCAAGCACCTTTGGAAAAATGCTATTCAAATGCAATATTAATCATAGCTAACATGTGAAAATTAAGTAAACCGAGTTCAACTCCTATTCAATTTTGATTCAAAATATTTAGGAGACTAAGTGATTAACCTATATGTCTATGGCTAATCTAACTTAGATACTTTCGCACACAACTCTAGTGGTTTTGGAGTCTCGCCCTATGTCTAGGGTCGATGTTTAGAACTTATTTCTAAGCTTTTTCCTCCATTTCTTTTGTGACATCGACTTTCCCTTAACTCTTTCGATATTAAGTTCAAGCTTGACAAGCAATCACTAGTTGGCCGACTAGGTTTACCCAAATCTAAACTCAACAAAAGCAAACTAAGTTCACATGCTAGCTAGATTGGTTATGCTTTTGAGCTTTTACATTTTTCCTTAGGGCTTTCACCAACTTGAACCCCTAAAGATAATTTAGCTAATTATGGAAGAATTGAAAACCCACAACTTAAGTGCTAATAAACTCATATTTAATAAGTCGAATAAAAGAAAATAAATTACAGAGTTATAAGACAACAAATCTAAATTATTCAAGAATATATATATATATATATATATATATCTCTATATATATATATATATATATCTATATGTATCTAGATATATATATATATATATATATCTAGATACATATATATGTATACATATATACATATATATATATATATATATATATATATATATATATATATATATATTAAATTAAACTAATCCTACAACACTAAACATTCAAAAAGGAATTATAAAATAAAACTTCCAAGAACATGCTTTAATAATTAAGCCCAGAAAGTCAAAACTGAAGCTACGGGAGAAGAAAAACTGTGGAAATTCAAATTCAAGAAATCAACAAACTTATGATTAGATGAAGGAAATTGAAACCCAAACTTCAATGTCTCATTCAACTTCAACAACATAAAAGAACATTGGACTAAACAAAGGCTAACTTTATGTCTAAAATTGAGCAAAAAATGAAGGATTAAAATAGAATGGAAATGAACAAACCAGAGTAACAAAACTCATGAAATTCCTTGCTTTGATCGATCCAAATACCCATTCAAGGGCAAATGGATCTTCACCTCCTCTAACTTTTGATGAGGAGGGATCAACCTCGGAAGTTACAAAGCGAAGATGAAGAGAAAAACTGCTGTAAATTTGACAGAAAACGAAGAACAAAACTGCTGTCCGAAAATGAAAAATAGCAGAAAAATAAACCAGAAAACAGAGTATGAAAAATCAGTCTCGTTCTTCTTCGTTCTTCCTCCCTTTTATAGAGATTCCGAAGCTTCTTCTTCCATCTTGGGCTCCTTAATTCATGGGTAAATGATTGAGCACGCGATTTGGCTGTAAATTCTCCCATAAATCAAGTAATTTCCATTAATTGAGGTGATTTCCCGTGATTTTTGTCATAATTGAAAATTCCAGAAAATGCAATTGCATTTCAATTGCAATTTCCCTCTTGTTCACAACCTTGCCTTCCCAAGGAAATGCAATTACATTTCATTTGCAATTTTCTTCATTTCTTCAAATCTACACAAAAACCACCATTTTAGCCGACTTTCTTCTATCTTTTCAACTTAATTCTTCTTTTACTCTATTCCAACAAGCTTGCATGAATTTATCTTATAAATGATATTTTTAGCTTGCTCGTTATTCGATAAAATATGCAAAAATGACAAGAACAACTTAGTTTAGGGTTAAATAATTCTCATAAATGAGAATTATCACTTTTGCATCGATAACATTTAGTCTTGGTGATTATGACTTCAATCACCATGACCTCTGTAATGAATTACAACATTTGATGCTTGGAATTTTCAAGACAGTCATTTGAAAAGATCTTATACCAATATCTTCAACATAATTACATGATATATTTTTGCAGTACTTTCTTTAATGCATAAAGATCCCTTTCTGTATGTTTATTAATTGTTTTCACTGGGGAGGAAAATCAAGTGCAAGTTGCAGAGCAGCTTAATAAAATAGCAAGCAGAACATATTATTTTTCCTGCCATCTATCCAAAGTTAAAATAATAATAATAATAATAAATTAAACAAAAAAAAAAAGTAAGACTTTGGTGCCTACTTCAAAAGCTTTCAAATTCGAACCAAAATTGTAACGCTTTTGGAAACATAATTACTAACCATGGCTCTATGAGATGTATCACTATACAAAAATAAAAAGAAAATTTTAAAAACCTTGAACTTCACTGGCCAGCCATCGATGGTCCTACCTCTATGCCGAAGAGCCTTAAAGTCTCTTCAAGAGTAAGAACACCAATAACAAATAAGATCTACAAGGATTGCCAAAATGAAATTGACACTGCATAGAGCAATAACCTATAAGCTGATAATATCTCCCGACACTAAAACTTTCATCGGGAGAAGCAATCTCTCCTGACATTGTTTAAAAGGGAGAAAGGAGGCCGCTCCCGATGCTATTTGAAAGGGATGAGAAAAGCACTCTCTCTTGACGCTGTTTTAAATGGCATTAGAAGAAGCACTCTTTCCCAACGCCTTTTAGACGGCATCGGGATAGGTCAAATTTTTAATGCCCCAACCTTTCTTCCTCTTATTTGTGCTGCATTTTTCTTCCCCCCATTTGTGCATTCGAAATCGCCTCCCTCTCTTCTCCCTCTGATGTCGAACGTCTTCCACCGCTGCTATCTTGCTATGTCGCCGACCTCTCGCCTACACTGCGTAACCCCTCTGCCATCCTCTCACTTTTCTTCTTCTTTACTACGCTGCCTAATCCCTCTGCAACCCAACCTCTCCGCATTTGTCAATCTTCTAGTAAGGGTATTTGTTTGTTTGCTTGTTTTTAGTCTTTCATATAATTTTTCATGAGAATTTTGTGGAGATTTATGTGAATGTGTACTAATTGATGTAAGAAAATGGGTTGATTTAGCAAAGAAGTAGAGGTGAAGAATTGGGTTAGGAATTAGGACGCCCTTGTTAACTTGTACTTGATTTTGCCCTTGTCAAGAATAGAGAGTTTGATTTAATATGTACTACTTTTCATGGTTTGATTTAATTTGACTTAGTGGGTAGGGTTAGGAATTAGGATGCCCTTGTCAACTTGTAGACAAACCCCGACCAACCCCTCATGCTTTACTTGTGCTCATCCTTTTTTTGGGGTTAAATTTTTAATGCTTTGCTTGCACTCATCTAATTACAGCTTGTTGGAAAACCTCCTTTGCATCAATACTTTCAAAATAAGAATAATTTTTTGGACCTTGTTCCCTCTCTCTTTTGTGAAAATGAAGTCTAACTAGTATACCTTGTTGTCTTTTTTTCTCTCTCTTTTGCTTGTGCTCATCCACATCAAAGGAGAGGTTGAGGAAGATATCAGAAATGCAAAAAAAGAAACGAGAGCAGAGATAGCAGACCTCAGAGAAATTATCAAACAAATACAATAATAACGAGGATGAGGAACATCAAAATATATATGAACTCTCTCCTCTTGTAATGAACTTATGAGAGTAAATATATGTTGCTATCCTGCAGTTATTGTAACGACCGACATTTTCAGGTATTAATTAAAGTATAATTTTGGAAATTTAAATTAATTGAAAAACCAATTTCATGTTTAAAGCTGTGTAGAGAATTGGAGGGTAGATTGGGAAGAAAGAAGGAAAAAATGGATTTAATTGACGTTTAGGGCAATTTTGTTATTCAAGAGACTTTAAGCCAAGCCCAAGTCCATAGTTAAGTCAAGCCCTAATTTCCCTCTCTATTATTTTATATTGCACGCAACCCTAGGTTAGGAGTCAAGCCTTCAAACCAAATCTCAAGCCAAGCCATCATCTTCCTCAATTCTTCTTATTCTTCCCTTGTTCACACAACCACCGCCCAAACCCGCTCCCCGCCGTCGCGCAGCCCATAAACCACCCCCGCGCAGACTTTGAATTCGCTAGATCTGCCGTCGCGCTGCCGCCCGCATTGCCTCAAACCGACCGCTGCTCGCCCACACGCGCAGACCGCCACCACGAGCTGCCTCCAGCAGCAAGCCCACACCACTCGAACCGCGAACCACGCCCAGACCACCGCCGCTCAGATCTGCCTATGCCGTTGCCGTTCCGATCAGCCTCTTCCAGTCCGGCGAGCCTTCAATTGTGGGTAGGCAATTTGTTTATACATAGTTCTTTGATGATTTTGGTTGGGTAAGATTTAATTCATGAATCTTGACTTTGTTTCAACGATACCCATTCCGTTCCGGCATCAAAATCACGAGCGTGTCGTTGTCCAGTAGAATTTGGGACTATTGAAGCGAAATTTTCGGTAAGTCACGAAGATCCTTGAGTTTTGGGCTGTATGGTAGATCAAATTGAAAATAAGATTAATCCATGGATTTTATGACTTAAATTCAGTTTTACCCATCAATTTTCAATTAAGTTAAATGCTATAGAATTAATTCTAATTTTGGGAATTTAGTTGGTGGAAGAAACTTTGGGCTCAATTATGGATTTTAGGGATCTTTACTAACCTTAAGGATGACTTTGATTAGGCCCCAAATCGTTTGACCGAGATTCAAGGCAGTGAAATTTTGGTGAGCATTTGAGTGATTTGGATTATTGAGCTTAGCCAAGGTAAGGGACTTTATGCCGGTATGCTTAAATGCAGGTTAGGAACTGAATTGAAAAAAAGAAGAGAAAATTTTATTTGAAATGAAAAGCTTTATTAAATATTTTATTATGAATTTTTGATGAATTTTAAAATGCTTGTTATATATAAAAAAATAGATTTTCACTTGTTGATTGCCAAACATTCTCATGAATGTTATGCATGATTTATGATTTTGATTTATGATAAATGATATGAGAATGTTGCTTGTGTTGCATCATGGAATGAAAAGTTTAAAATGCTTTGGGACCTCATGCATACATGTATGTTTTTCATGATAGAATGATTTTGAAGGCTATGGCAATTACTTCATAAATTATAGATGTACATCTAATTGAAAAGGAACATGAAAATGTTAATTGAAAAGGAACCTGAAAGGGTTAAAAGGAAAGGAAAGGTTAGGCTGGGTTAATTGTCCACATTAAGCCGAAGAGAAAAGTAAAAGAGAAATATTTCCACTATGGAAGTATTTTGGGTCCCACTAGAGGAAAAAGTTTTAAAAATCACGTTATATGTGTTTGCATATCCTGACCCCTGTAGTGAGGTCACTTATTGAGTATTTTAAATACTCACCCTTTTTTTTTCAAAACGTTTTTTTTTCTTTTCAGGTAAAGGCAAAGACATCCTAGGCGAATTACAGGATAGTTGCTGCAAGAGGCCATGGGTGACCTATAGAAGTTTTCCTTCCGCAATTTCTTCATTTTTAGCATTTTTGATATCTTATTAGTAGACGTGTTATGAAAATTAACTCAATTGTTAAATGTTTTTTGTTTATTCTTATGTTTTAAAATAAAGGGATCTCGAGGTAAAGGTTTTTTTTATTGTTTTTTTATAAAGGTTTATTTCTTTTTTTAAAGATTATTTAAGTTTGATTTTTTTTTATTTCATTAGCATGCATTTAGTAACACCCCTAGAAAGTCCAATAGGAAAAGTAGGGTCTTTACATTTATGGTAGCAAAATATTTATGTATTTCTACTATTTATAGTTAAATGAGAAATGTTGTATGGCTATCCTACAGTTATGGTAGCAACTGAGATCATTTGGACTGTAAGGTATGGGTGAGAGATTGTTTGACTTGTTTTCATGAATTTAGTTGTTTTATGTTATTGAGTCTAAGTTTTAAGTATATATACTTGTAACAAGTAATTAGTTTTGATGTTAAGTTTGAGATTAGTGTAGGGGGTGGGTGAGGGGATATAGTTAAGTTTGAGGTTGTTTTGATTGTAGGGCATAGGTGAGGGGATTGTTTTGTTCATTTTTAGTTCTAATGTTCCTAAGTTTGGATAAGTTAAGTTTGGTGGTTTGTTCAATTAGTTTAACTGTCCTAGTTGATTATTTTTGAAAAGTTTGTTTAGTTTAGTTGTTATGATTATATAAGTTTTGATGTTAATGAGTGTAGGGTATTGTTCTTGTTTCGATTGTAGGGCGAGAGATGTTTTGATTGGGCAAAGTGCCTTGGTGGGGTTTGGGGGCAACGCCACCAAAACCGAAGTTATATGGAGATTAGTTTATTTATTTTCTTAATTTTGGACTTTTTGGACCTATTATGTATTAGGGTTTAAGAGGGGTGCCATATATAAACCCTCTAAACTCTTATCTGAAAATTCTTTGTATTTTGTACTCAGTTTCTCCTCAAGATAATAAAATTCTCTCTCTTTCTGCCAGTGGACGTAGCTAACACATCGTTAGTGAACCACGTAAATCTGTGTCGTTTTTCTTCTGTGTTTTTTGTTTGTCGTCTACTTTCTATTTTAACACTTGCAACCATTAATTAGTTTTGATGTTAAGTTTGAGATTAGTGTAGGGGGTGGGGTGAGAGGGATATAGTTAAGTTTTGATGTTAAGTTTGAGATTGTTTTGATTGTAGGGAGTGGGTGAGGGATTGTTTTATTCATTTTTAGTTCTAATTAACGTTCCTACGTTTGGATAAGTTAAGTTTAGTGTTTTGTTCGATTAGTTTAAATGTGTTAGTTGATTATTTTTGGAAAGTTTTTTTTTTTATTCTTCTTTTAAAATTTTTAGAAAGTTTCTTTAGTTTAGTTGTTTTGTGTATAAGTTTTGATGTTAATGAATGTAGGGTGTTGTTATTGTTTCGATCGTAGGGCAAGAGATGTTTATAAGTTTTCATGTTAAGTTCAATATTTTGTTTTGAAAATTCATTTAAATTGAGTTATTTTGTTTAAGTTCAATTGAAAATTTAACCTAAGTTTTGATAATTAAGTTTAATTGTTCAATAAATTTAAATTATTGAGTAAGTTTTGAACCTAATTAAATTTTGTTTATCTTAGGTTCTTCAGAATCGATGTACGGGCAAGATTATGCGGACGAGAATTAAGATGCATGTACGAGAAGTTTTGTTCTTTTTAGGTGCTTTGTAATTTTATTTTTATCTCAAACTTGTATAAATGAAAATTGTATGAACAAATTTTGTTCATTGGCTAATTCGAATGAAATTTGAAAAAATTTGATTTTGTACACAATTTTTTTAGGTACAAAAAGTTTCGAGTGATAATAATATTCGAAAGGAATTAAAAAATTGAGATTTAAAAATAATAATAATAATCAGTACCAAACACAACGCCAACTCACCAGGTTGGCAAAAGCTACTTCTACAATACTGGTGAGTTAGCAATGGCATAGCTTCTATTGATGTCGCCTCATATCTATATCTTTTTAACTCAAAACATTCACATACTATGTAATTACGGTTCATGTGAGAAGTTCAACTTACTACATTTTCATGGCACGTTTCTCTCGTCTACTTTTTTATGTATTAACTTAAAAGCTTGAGGTCTTTTTTTTAAAAAAAAAAAAAAAAAACTTAAAAGCTTGGGGTACTTTCAAAATTTTGAAATTAGTTAACTTGACACGCTTCAATTACCAAGATGTACCACATAATTTCTAATTAGGGCAATTAACGTGTCAAGTAAACATTAAGCGAGTTAATGGGAGGAATGCATTTAAACATTAAGCGAGTTAATGGGAGGAATGCATTAGACAAAAAATGGAAGGTTTAGTGACATAATTGAAACTTTTTAAAATTTAGTGACTAAATAAATACAATTGTATAAAATTTCAAATACAATTTTGTAATTTAACATTTTAAAACCACCTTATTTTTAAACTTCATATTTTTTTTTGTTATAAATTTGGTCGTTGAACCTTTAAAATTATAGCTAATACATTCCTAAAGTTTAAAAATGTTTAGTAGGTCCTTGAACTTTTAATTTTTTATCTAATAAGTTTTAATTTTGGGTATAATGTGTTATAAAACTCTAAAAAATGTCTAACCAGTCAAAGACTTATTACACACAAAATTAAAAGTTTAAAAACTTGCTCAATACTTTTTAAAGTTTAAAAAGTTTTTTAGACACCTCGGAAGCTAACAACTTATGATTGTATGATATGCAATTTAGATTTGTTTCTTGTTATCAGATTTAGTAAATTAAATAAATTCAATGAATATCTATTTGGTAGATTTGTTTTTAAAACTATTTTTGAATTTTGTGATCTAGATTGTGGAAAGTTTAAAAACAACATTTTTAATGTTTTTAGTATTGTTGTATTTTAAAATTTGAAATTTGAAAATATAGAATTTAAGATAAAAACTTTGATAAATATACTATTGTGTGTTATAAACTCATTTCATTTTTGTTAAATTTTAAAACACATATAACATAATATATTATAAATTATATAATTATTATAAGATGTTAATTATAAAATATTTATTACATAACGTATGTTTTTAATTTTATTAATAATATTTGAGATTCTACTAAATATGTAATTGGGTAACTATTATTATTTTTATTGTTTATGAATATATTACTAAACACATGTTGAACAACTTTTTAAATTAAGGCAAAATTTAAAAAAAAAAAACTCTTGAACTTTGTCATTTGTTTCAAAAATACCTATATTCTTTTAAAAGTTGCAATATTATCGTTGACATTCTATAAATGTTTCGAAACTACCTTTGAAGTAGAAAGATCGTTAGAATGTTGGAGGAAAAGTCAATGTATCTAAAATGTCGTTTTTTCAAACTTAATCTAGGCAAGCATCCTAGTCACCGCTACATCGATTTTCCATCCAACATTTTAATGAATTTCTACTTCAAGGGTGGTTTTGAAAAGTTTATGAAAGATCAAAGATAATATTGCAACTTTTAAAAGAATAGGGGTATTTTTGAAACAAGGAGCAAAGTTCAAGGGTATTTTTTTTTATAATTTAGTCTTAAATTAATATCTAATTGAATATCCAAGCTTAGCTAAATTCTAGAGGGGTTAAGTTTAGTGAAGAAAAGGAAGAAACATGAGAGTGAAAGTGCCATCATATTCACATTGTATTGAAGTTAATAATAGTCTGATCAGTTGTGAAGCCTAATCAATTGGAGCTAAATAAAGTACTAATGAGCTGTTTGGAGTGTGAGTTATAATAGTTTGTAGAATACTCTGCACCCCAAACACATGCTATTATAACCCAGACTAAATAACTATGTATCATAAACACATATTATATAACTCTACATACTATTATAACTCACTTAGCGCCCCAAACAGTCTCTAAGTGAATTAATGGCAAGAATGCTCATTAATAACTTGAGAAATTTGCTTAGGGAGTAGTTGAGATTCTCGAGTAAAAAGTAGAATTCAAGTTAGCTTCAAGAGAAATTTTGCTAGGAAAGATGTTGTTGTGAAGTTCAATGAAAATCAATACAGAGGGAATTGTTAGGTGATTTTTTAAATATTTTTTTTAGTTCATAATAACATTTGGAGTGGAGGATTCGAACTTCAGATCTCTTGGTCGAGAATTACTGCTGAGCTACGCTCACTTGGTTGAATACTCATTTTCTCCATTTAGTGCTACCCAACTTATATTACTTTCTGTTCTTTAAAAAACTATTTTCCATTCACCATTCTATTATTCCTTTTCCCATAACAAAAATATTTGTACCCAAGTATTTGGTGACTAAATTGTAGCATGTTACACTAATTCAGATACTAAAATTCTTGTGGGACGATAATTGAGTACTACTCATATTACTTATTTCTCATGTACACTTGGATATAGACGACTATAATCTTAGTAGATAGTAGAAAACAAGTTTTTGGAGCTGTTGCTAAAGATTTTACGAAGTAGTATTGCCACTTAGCGACCTTTCTGATCAGACTAATTTGCTAGTGCTTTTTGTAGTTGCAAGTGGGGATTAATTTTGAGATCGAAAGACCATTTCATCAAAGAAGAAGAGCACAAAGGGATTCACAACTAAACCAAATGGCTCATGATCCTTCTGTAGTTAATCCAAATGTAGTGCAACCCAATGGACTTGTAAGGTAAGGAGGAAAGCCTGTTGCACCTGTGAACAATCCAATTTTGATAGCAAATTATAGAGAGAAAAAAACAGATAATACAATTCTAATTTTTCATTGAATCTCTTGTTTAGATACAATCTGCTCTAATTTTATTTCAATTGTTTTTGTTTAATTAGTCTCTAAACCTTTAAGTTTGTTAGATTTTAGTAACTTTCAAAATATTCATTTTAATCCAACTTTTAAAATGTTCATTTTAGCTAGTTCCTAAACTTTCAAAAAATAATTGTTTTGATACTTGGTATATTATTTTTAGGTGCGTGCATAAACTGAGTCGAATCTTGGTTCAGTCCCTTTTTTTTATATATATGTTTGGTTTTCTCGGTTTAGTCTTTTAAAAATCTAAACTTTCGATTTGGTTTACGGTTTCTCTTTTTAAAAAACTAAAAACCGTTGAACATTTTAAATACCTTAAAAAAAGCAGCCTAACCCACCTATTTTAGCTAGCCACCCAAAGTTTTCAAACCCTCTCCCCTTCTTCTCCCTTCCCCCTCCACATCCTCACTTGGCTTTTTCTTTCTCAATCTCTACACTTCATTTTCAGTCTCTCACCATCACAACTATATACTTATCGCCGCCTACTATGAAGTTGCTTGTTGACGACATAATGACATTGTCTTTCGTTTGAAATCGTTGTCGACACTAGTCTTTCCGTTTGAAGTAGCCAATGACACTAATCTTCCATTCGAAATCTATTATCTTCTTTCGTGCTCTCATTTTCTCATCACCTTTGCCCTTCACCACCCCACTTTTTGAAACTCTTTTTTCCAACTTCGTCACCATTGCTAGGTAATATAATAGGCATAAGTCGATTAAAAACTGAACCGAACTATCTAGAATCAAAACTGTCTAGTTCGGTTTTAATCGAGAAATTCTCGATTTTCTCCATTGAGAACCAAAAAGGTGGGTTCGGTTCAATTCAATTTTAGTCGAAATTGATGACCGTGAACACCTCTAATTATTTTGCACCTAATATTCACTCCCCCAATAACTCTCCAACACATATATAGTTTGAATATATGTTCATGTTAATATATTAATATAGAAGATACTTAAAGTCATGTTATCAATTTCAAAAACTTAGGTTCTATTTGATAACCATTTGGTTTTTTACTTTTGAAAATTAAGCTTGTTTTATTGTGATTTCTCTACAATTATTTTCATTTTTCTTAAGTAAACATTTGAATTCTTAGCCATATTCCAAAAACAAAAACAATGTAACGACCGACACCTTCAAGTATTAATTAAAATTTTAATTTTAGAATTTAACGTAATTGTGGGACCAATTTCATGTTTGTATGGTGTGTTGAAGTTAATTTTGGAGCTTTGCATAATTGTGAAATTAGAGAATTTGAAGGAGAAAGAAATTAAGTGTTTTGGGGGCATTTTTGTTAATTAAGCGACTTTGAGCCAAGCTAAGCCCAAGGAGAAGCCAAGCCCAATTTTCCCTCTTTATTATTTTATATTGCACGTAGCCCTAGGTTCAAGCCAACTCTCAAGCCAAGCCGTCATCTTCTCCAACTTCTTCTTCTTCCCCGGTGTGTTCGAAAACCACTCCCTTGAAGTAGAAAATTTTTCTCTTCTTTCCTTTATGCAGCTCACACCGCCCTCATCACCTCAGATCGGACTTGACGCCTCCACCTCAGACCCGATCGCCGCGAACCACCACGAACCGCCACCCCAACCGCTGCTTGAATCCACAAACCACCCCCCGATCTGCTGCAGACCCCGACCGCCGCTGGAATCTACGACCAATCTGGGAGTCACCCCGCCTCGCCGACCACCTCGCCGACCGCTGAACGCCGCGCAAACCGAGCATAGCTTCTGCAGATCAGTGAACTCGAGCTGCAGATCTGCATACCCTGAGCTGCCGCATCAGCACGCTGTTGCCGCCGCTGCTCGCCGACCACCTCAGACAGCCGTTCGCCTCTCGCTCCACGTCGACGATCGCCCCACTGATCAAGTTTTTGCTACAACACGCAAGTGCACATGATCGAAGTAATAAGAAATTAGAGTACTCCAGAGTATCGTACCCAAGGGAACGATGTTTAATAAAATGAATTTTAGATAGCACAAAATCGTTGACAAATTGCAACTTAAAAGTAACCGCGGGTATAAAAAATTTGTGAGGTGATTTGACTAAAAGTAAAATTGTTTAAAAAGACAATGGAATTGAAATAGGGATTCAAGATGCTAATGCCCCTTTGGAAAGAAATGCAACAAGAAGGCAATTGCAATCGTGGCAAATTCAAGAACTAAGTAAACTGAATTCAACTCCTATTCGATCTTCTATGAAATATCTTTAGGAGACTAAGTTATTAAACCTATATTTCTATGGCTAATCTAACTTAGATATTTTTGCGCACAATTCTAGTGGTCTTGGAGTCTCGCCATATGCCTAGGGTCGATGATTCATAACTTATGTCTAAGTCTTTTCCTTCATTGCTTTTGCGACATCCGCCTCCCTTAACCCTTCTGGTATTAAGTTTAGCTTGCCAAGCAACACTAGATGGCTGACTAGGGTTTACCCAACATTAATTTCACCAACAGCAAACATTAGTTCAAGAATTAGCTAGATTGTGTTTGATATCGAGCCTTACATCTTTCCTCTAGGGCATTCACAAACTTGAATCCCAAAGGAAATTTAGCTCTTCATAATTAAATTAACAAAAAGAGTAAGATTAAAATTGATAAAATTCATTGTTACAACAAGGATGACGTGCTACAAATTGCAAATACAATTTAATGCCAAGGAAATTTAATTTTGTTATAACACTTAATGAAGGAATTATGAGATACTAAACAACTTAGAGAAACCTTTAGTTATATAAGCAAAATTTGAATTACAAAAGACCTCTCAAAATTAAGAAATTACACTTACCAAAAGAAAGACAAACCAGTAGCTCCTAAATTCAAGAAACTTGTAGATAAAGATGCAAAAATCGAACTTTAGTAAGCCTCCAGATCTCAAATAACAGAGAGTAAAAATGCTGAATTAAAAATATAATACACCCGTAGTTACTAAACTCAATTAACTGAAATCAAATTGCTGAAATTGAACAACAGTCCAATATGCTACTTAACGTGATTGACAGAAACAAGGAAAAATCAGAGAACTAATCCATCTTAAAAACCCATTCTTCTTAGCTCAATCGAACAAAGAGTTTGTTCATAACCACACCCAATTCTTAGGGAGATGGGATTGAGAAGAGGATTCTGGAAATTTAGGAGGAAGAACAATAGAAAAAATAACTCCGAAAATAAAAATGGAGAACACTGCTGTAGGTAAACAAAACCCAAAAATGAAACAAATTTTCCTCCCAAAAATCGTGTCCCTTTCTTCCGCTTCTTCTTTGATATTTTATAGGGACTTCATGCTAGGGTTTCTCTCTTGATAGATGGTCAATCACAACTCATCTTCTAGCTGAAATCATGGGTAAATCTCGCTCAAAATTCTCGAAATTAGCGTTTCTTTCTTAACTTTCAGATCTGCCCAAAATGCAATTGCATTAATGTTGCATTCCATCAAAATCCTGCATCAAAACATTAAGTAAGTGTGAATTCTTTTCTTCTTTTGTTTTCCTTTCTCAACTTACTTAAATTAAAGATCTTCCATCAATCATGTGATTACATTCAACCATTTTTTTTTTATTTTTCATCAATTAACATGAATAAAAATCACAAGTATAACTAAGTTTAGAGGCCAAATAATCCTCATAAATGAGAATTATCACCCGCCGCAGACCCAAGTGTCGCCGCTGTTACAGTTCGTGTACGGCGGGATTGCTCTATTTTTGGGCAAATTTTCTGGTGATTTTCGACACTGTACAGCCCCGATTCGGCTCTGTTTTCACGTGGGTAAGCTTATTCTCGTTGTATTCTTATGGTTTTCAGATGGTAGATTTAGTTTTCGGCACTATTTTGGTAATTTGGAGGTTGACCCATTGATTTTGGGCTCTATTTTGGAATACCCATTGTAGGTGGAGGTTGGTTTGACAAAATCAAATCAAACCATCATTTAATTGGCAAAGCTCGATTCTGTTTTGGAGAAGAATAGAGGTAAAATTCCCATTCTAAAATCAAGCAAATCCTTGAGTATATGCTAGGCTTCAATTCTAAGATTTGGGTTGTTTGGCTTTTCTCTAAGTGTCATAGGGAGTTTTAGGTAAATTAAATTTAGTTGGTGGGAGAAACTTTGGGATTTAATTATGGATTTTAGGAATTTTTTCTAACCTTAGGGATGGTTTGAATTAGGCTCCAAATCGTTTGACTGAGGTTCAAGGCGGTGGAATTTTGGTGAGCATCTAGGTGATTTGGATTCTTGAGCTTAGCCAAGGTAAAGGACTTTATGCCGGTATGCTTAAATGCAAGTTAGGAACTGAATTGAAAAAAAAATTAAAATTAAATTACATTTGAAATGAAAAGCTTTTATAAAAGTTTTATTATGATTTTTGGTGAATCTTAAAATGCTTTATTCTATATGAAAATGGATTTTCACTTGTTGATTGCCAATTATTTTTGTGAATGTGATGCATGGGTTATGGTTTATGATTTATGAGAATGTTGCCTTGTGATGCATCATGGAATGAAAATTTAAAATTCTCGGGACCTCATGCATACATGTGAATTTTCATGATAAAATGATTTCGAAGGCTATGACAATTACCCCCCTAAATTATAGATGTACATCTAAATGAAAATGAACTTGAAAAGGCTAAATGAAAATGAACTTGAAAAGGCTAAATGAAAAGGAACCTGAAAAGGTTAATTGAAAAGGAACCTGAAAAGGTTAATTGAAAATGAACCTGAAAATGTTAAATGGAAAGGAACCTGAAAAGGTTAAATGGAAAGGAAATGTTGGGTTGGGTTAATTGTCCACATTAAGCCGAAGAGAAATATCTCCACTATGAAAAATGTTTTAGGTTCCACTAGAGGAAAAAGTTAAAAAAAAAAGAAATCACTTTGTATGTGTTTGCATATCCTGACCTCGGTAGTGAGGTCACTTATTGAGTAATTTAAATACTCACCCTCTTCAAAAATGTTTTTCTTTTTAGGTAAAGGCAATGGCATCCTAGGCGAATGACAGGATAGTTGCTGCAAGAGGCCATGGGTGACCTATAGACTCATAGAGCTTAAATTCTGCAATTCTTATTTATTGTTAGCACTATTGGAGTTGTTTCTTTTTAGTAGAAGTTTTTTTTTTTAAAAAAAAATCATCTAAATTCTTAAAATATTTTAGTTTATTCTTATGCTTTGAAATAAATGGATCCCGTGGTAAAGGTTTTTGATTGTTTAGCAAAAGTTTATTTCTTTTTGTGAGATAATTTAATTTTCTTTATTTCATTATCATGCATTTAGTAACACCCCTAAAAAGTCTAATAGGAAAAGTAGGGTCGTTACAAACAAGTTTTTTAAAAATTACTTTTTTTAGTTTTCAAAACTTGGCTTGTTTTTTAAAACACTAGTAGAAAGTAGAAAACAAAACAAAGAAACTTATAGGTGGAAGTGGTGTATAGCTTAATTTTCAAAAACTATAAACTAAATGGTTATCAAACGAGGCTTAAAAGTTAACCACAAAATATAACAAACCTTAAAAAGTGTAATTTTTTGTTAAATTATAAGTTTAGTCTATGAACTTTCAAGTTGTGTCAAATACGTCATTGAACTTTAAAAATTATTTAATAGGTTCATGAACTTTAATTGTGTGTCTAATAAGTCTATGAACTTTAAAAGTGTCTAATAAGTTTCTAAACTTTTGATTTTGTGTCTAATAAGTTCTTAAGCTTTCAATTTTGTGTCTAATAGGTCCTTAACCAGACATTTTTTAAAATTTACGAACCTATTTGACACAAAATTAAACGTTTAATGCTCTATTAGTCACAAATTTCAATTTTATGTATATTAGATTCGTTAATTAAAAAAAATGTTGAATATATTAGTGACCTATTAGACAGAAAAATGAAAACCAATGACCTATTTAATATCTTTAAAGTTTAGAGATCTAGTAGACACAAAATCAAAAGTTTAGGCCTATCAAAAGTTTAGGCCTATTTAATAATGATTTAATTTTTAGTTTTCTGTTTTTGAAATTTGTGTTTATTTCCTCACAATTTCTTTACTATAATTTGTACTTCTCTTAAAAAAACATTTGGATTCTTAAACAAAATTTCAAAAACAAAAACTTGCTTTTAAAAACTACTTTTTTTTAATTTTCAAAACTTGGCTTGGATTTTGAAAACATTTGTAGGAGGTAGATAACAAAATAAAGAAATTACTAAGTGGGAGTAGTATTCATAAGCTCAATTTTAAAAAATAAAAAATAAAAAATAAAATGGTTATCAGGCGGTGTCTTAAAAATTTAGATGCTTTATAAAGTAATACCCATTAGACACAAGCACAAAAGTTGAGAGACTAAATTTATAACTTAAGTGTTCTTTTTTTTTTTGTTAAAATATCATTTTGGTCTGTGTACTTTGAGTTTTATTCTATTTTGGTCCTTATACTTTCAATAAAGCTTAAAATTGATCCCTATGATAAGTTTGCAGTTAATTTTATCAAAATTGGTTAAATAATAATAATAATTTTAAGACAAGAAAAGAGACAATGTAAACATATTTTCAAAATTTACAGAGAGAATGCTAATAGAGACTTTTTTTTAAGGAAAAAGTCACAATAAACTAAAAGTATGGACTAATTTTAAGTTTTATTGAAAGTACAGAGACTAAAATTGAACATTTGAATGTACATGATCAAAATGGAACATAACCAAGAACCAAAATGGTTTTAACATTTTTTTTTTAAATTTTAGAACCATGCACCAGAAAAAAAAAAGTGTGGCTTGTTTCGTTCTCTTTTAGGATTTTTTTTTTATTAATATTGCAGTTTTTTAAATTTATTATAAAAATATTGTACTTTTCAAACTACTTATAAAAATATTGTAATTTTTATTAGGTGGATGAAGATCGTCTCTGGAAGAGACGACCTACAATACATCGCTGAAGGTCGTCTCTTCAAGAGATGACATATACTCCATTTATAAAAAAAAATACATAAGAGATGACCTTTAAAAAAAATCTGATGACGACCTACACAAAAATTAACACAATCCTCCTTGTTGGTGAAATTGGCTGTTGGATGTCATTAGCATGTAGGCAGGCTTTGATTTGAGTCTAGAGTAACGGAAATCTTAAGTGTTTTTTTTCTTTTTTCTTCCATTTTCTTTTTTTCTTTTTTCATGTTTTTTCTTTCTTTTTTGTTTTTTACAAATCAAATATAACAACTATAGTTTTTTTTTTAAATGTTTTAAGCCAATTGCATATTAATAATAATTTATTTCTTTTTTCTCCAAAAAAAATGAAATTTAATTAAGTTTTAATTATTTGAAAACTTTTTTCTTTCGTTTTTTCCCCTCTCTCTTCTTGACTTTTGTTTTTTTCTTTCTTTTTAACAAATTAGATAAAATAACTACATTTTTTTAATGATTTACGCCAATTAAATATTAATTACAATTTATTTATTTTGTTTAAAGAAATTGAACTTTAGTTAAGTATTAATTATTTTTAAAAAAAAAATTTCTAATATCAACTATTTTGCAATTAATTAAGTTTCAATTTTTTTTTTTGAAAAAAAGAGAATAAATTGTAATTAATATGCAGTTGGCTTAAAATATTTATAAAAAAAAAAAAAAAAAGACTAGTTATGCTTGATTTGTAAAAAACAAACAAGAAATAAAAAACAAGAAAAATAAAAAGAAAAATGGAAGAAAAAAAATAATTTGAGATTTACGTTACTCTGGACCTGAATCCACACGCCTACCTACAAGCTACTAACATCTGGTAGCCAATTTTACCAACAAGAAGAATTATATTAATTTTTGTGTAGGTATTCATATTTTTTTTAGATGATCTTTATCCCCCTAATAAAAATTACTATATTTTTATAAATAATTTGAAAAGTATAATATTTTTATAATAAATATAAAAAAATTCTAATATTAATAAAAAAATATTCAAAGACTAAAATTGTCACAAATAAACTAAAAATAAATACTAATTTTAAGTTTTATTAAAAGTGAAGAGACTAAAATTAATCTTTTGAAAGTATCGTATCAAAATGGAAACCAAACTAAAAATCAAAATGATATTTTAACATTTAAAAAAAAAAAATATTAGAACCATGCACCAGAAAAAAGATTTAAAAAAAAGTGTGGCTTGTTTCGTTCTCTTCTACTGCGAATCGGCATTGTTTGGGTGGAAGACTCCATTGATGCAATAGAATAAACAAACAAAAAAAATCACATCCAGAGAAGAAGAGATCAGAGTTTCTTCGACGCCCAACAAGTTCTTCAGGAACAGGTAGATTTTCCTTGTTTTCTTCTACCTTTTGTTCTTCTTCTCCATTATAATTACCACATTTTCATTCATTTCCAATCAAAACACCATACAAAGTCACTGATTAAAACCCTCGTTCGCCATTTCTGCTTTTCCTCTTCATCTCTCGATCTTGGGTGTGGTATCATCTATGATCTCATGTGCGTTTCTTTTTTTCCCTTTTCTTTTCTAGACTTGCTTAGATTTCATTGAGATTGATAATGTGTTCTTGTGGTATGCTTAATGTTAGGCCTTAATCGTCTCTGCCAATGAAATGGGAAATTGGAGTTTTTGTTGTTGGAATTTGATTGCAATGGTAAACATCTCTGGATATCCATAGTTTAGGTTTGAATTCTGAGCTGTAGTCGTGACTCCAAGCTAAGTCCTCAAAATTTTGTGGTAAGGGATTAAAAAAAAGAAAAAAAAAAAACCCTATGTCCTCAAAAATTTTTCCCTCTTCTTCGTGAGCTGCCAGTCCTATCCCCACGTCTTCTTCATCTTCGTCTTTCTCCTCTCCCCTTCAATCTTCTTCTTCATTTGCTTCGTCTCCTTCATTCGCCGCCGAGGGCTACTCCAACGACCAGTGCAGCGACAACGACGCCGGCGAGCGTCTTCGCGCGTTCTGCTCACATGCTGTCTCACACCCCATCTCCGACCGGACCCAGTCTTCTCCAGCGATTTTTCTCAACGCTAGCAACACACCAGATTCGTGCGCGAGTTTTGCTGCGGCTCCCTCCGACCAGCTGTGACAACGGCAACGGCATCCTTCCAGCAGCGGTTCAGCCTCTTTCGGTGTTTTAACGCTTGACCCACAATACTCACTCCTCGATTGACTCTGATTTCGAGTACCCACTCCGTTACGAGTCCAGCAAAGAATTGGGTTCCGTTGGTGAGTTTTAGTTGGAATTAATTCAGCCCAGTTGGAAAACTTTTTAGCTGAGCCAAGCAAACTAATCGAATTGTTATTGAGGTAAGTGGCTCTATTATCGGAATGCCTTAGGCTAGGTTGGGAGTATTCTGTGATGACTAAATTGATCTGTGATGTATAAAAATGCTAAAATGCTTGTTATGTATGTTTCCATGTTGCACTCATATAGAAAGCATGTATTATTGATAGGACCTCATGCATGTGTGTGATCACGAACAAGTTTTCCATGTTTATGTTTTCAAGAATGTTTCAAGAAAAGATTGTGGCAATTACGCTCCCTTTCATGCTAAGTATTTTCACGAGGAGCTTTGTGGGGAGGCCTGCATCACAAATGGATCGTCAATTATCCTCTGTTCTTTATTGTATTTTATGTCTTTCAATGTTTTCATTGGGATCCCAAATAAAAGATTTTAATTGTTTTAAAGAAAAATTATTTCTCTCCAAGAAATTTTTTATGAGTTTTCAGTTGCTATCAGCATACATTAAGAAACATCCCTAGGTAGTCGAAGTCTAAAAAGTCGGGTCGTTACATCCACACTCTAGTTTCTGCAGCCCTTCCCTCTCTGAGTCTCTTGTTGCTGAGTACGCATGGATCAATTTTCTCTTTTCTTTTTCTTTATTTGTTCATTTTGTTTTCTTCGTTTCAACCGATTCCAAAATAGGGTAAAATTGAAATGATGTCGAATTTAATTTGAAATCCGACCTATTTTGGACGGAACTTTTTTTGGGACAAAAGAGGATTTCAAATTAGATTGAATTTCAAATCCGTTCTAAATCCAAGGTAGCAACAATGTTTCTCTCCCCTAGGCTAGTAAATTAGATTGACAAGATGCTCATTGATCAACTTGCATATCTTTCTTTGTCCTTTGAACAAGATTCTTGAACTGTGAAACCTTGACTTGGTTGAAATTTTTCCTTGGAGCAGGTTCAGGTATAAGAAATGTAGGTGACACTTTGTCAAAGACATTGAAGTTTGTGATCTTCACTGTTGAAGAAATTTTATATCCATGTGCTTCACCAAAATTTTGTGTAAAGTTGTGGGAATGAACATTATTACCCCCGAGGAGTTTTCAATATAGAGGAGTTTACCTCCATGATAGAAGAAACTTTGACAACTTAGTTCCATGTGGAAAAATTGAAGTGTTAACCATGTCCTGAGTCTAATGTTCTTATAGCATCTTAGAGTTTAAGAAGGGGAAAGAACGTATTCTTTGTGTTGGTTTTCATATTACATACATTGGTTACAAAGAAAAGATACATGAATACAATATGTTTTACCGATTAATTACCATGAATTGACATGACTCCTAACATCCTTTAACAACATAGCTTTAAGAAATTGATAACATTAATTTACAAAGAACTTTTCTTTAACCGTGTAAATCAAATTTGTGCCGTTGTGCTTTTTGGCATTCCTAATTTTCATGCTTTTTGTGTGAAGCAAAGTAGTGTCTCTGTTTGCAAGTTATTAAACCATTTCCTGATTTTGGGGCTAAATTGCTTCAATTCAGTGAATTATGTTTAGGGTGTGACATCTAAGATGCTTATCCTAATAGGAAGTTTGTGGTTTACAAATCCATGATAAATGCTTCTTGTGATAGGTAAGTATGGCTACTGTAAAAAACCTGAAGATTAAGACAGCAACCTGTAAACGCAATCTCAAGGAGTTGCATTCTTATGAGAAGGAGGTAGAGAGAGAAGCTGCCAAAACAGCTGACATGAAAGAAAAAGGAGCTGACCCTTATGACCTTAAGCAACAGGTACGTAAATGGGTTGCATTTTTAATAATCATAAGTTTGTATGATTATTGTCCGCTTGACTGCTTCTGGTTTTGTTTGTGCCTTCTGTGAATATCTTAAAAGGTTTTCTTGAGATATTCTAAACCTTTTGATAGACAGAAATGTTCAACATTACATAATATGAACAATAGAATTTGTGAAGGTGAATATAAGTGATTTGGACTATAAAGAGGAAGAATGGTCTCGAGTTTGGAACCTAGAGATGGTCATCAGGGTAGGACTTTTAACTTTCTCACTGCTGTTGAACTTTATTTTCAGAAAGCTAGGAGGTCAAAACAACGAACTAAAAATAAAATGTTATTCCTCCGTTCATAATGATAGAGCAACTCTTATTTATCAAGATTATAGATTTTGGACTATAATCTACAAAGGAGGCTTAAGAAGCCAATCAATGAAGGAGGCTTAGGGATCAATAACATCAAGTATAAAAATAAGCCCTCTTAGCAAAATGGATTTGGAGGTTTCACTTTCAAAAAGAAGCTCTTTGGAGGAAGATCATTGCAACCAAATATGGAATTGACCACCTTGATCATTGCAACCAAATATCTAAGGGTCCATGGAAGTCCATTGATAAACAGAAAGTCTTGATCCTGAAATATGTCACTTCTAAGGTGGGATGGACCTACTTTTGGAAGGATTCTTGTCTGGGGTTGAATTCTCTAAAAGATGATTTTCCAAATCTCTACTCCCTCTCCCTTGAAAAAGACTCCTCTGTTGCAAAATTTTTGGATCCCTGAAAACAGCTCCTGGAACCTTTTCGTTAGAAGTAGCCTTAAAGAAGAAGAAATTGATGAATGGGCTAGATTATCGAGTTTGCTTTCCCCTTTTGTTCCCACTGAGGTCGAAGACTACTGGAGATGGAACCTTGTAAAGGGTGGGAAATTCTCTGCAAAATCCTTTTCTTTGAAGCTGGCATCAACTAATAATGCTGATTATGATAGCATATACTATCACATTTGGAAAGGAGCTTAGTCATTCGTGCATCAATACACAAGACCGACTATAGAGGAGACTCCCTGGGCTTTATCTCTCCCGAAGTTACTGTCCTCTTTGCTACAAGGAAGCTGAATCGCAGATCCGTATTATCAAATATTTGCCCTTTTTGCTGCTGCTTTTTGGATCAATATGTTAGAAACCTTTGGCTGGTATACGGCATTACCGGGTGCAAATCTCTCCGTTCTCTCTTTCATATTCACTGGACATCCTTTCAAGAGGAATAAGAAGACTCTTTGGCAAAATTTCATTAGAGCTTTTCTTGGAGCATTTGGAAGGAACGCAACGCTCAGATTTTCTCAAATAAGCACTCTAGTTTCGACTTGATTATGGAATTTACTACCTACTTTGCTCTTTTGTGGTGTAAATTATTACCCTCTTTTGTAATGGAAGTCTTTCTTCCCTTATATCTCAGTGGAAGAGCTTTTTGTAATTCTTCATGATAGGACCTATTCTTTTGTAATTATTTCACACCATCAATGAAATGTTTTTGTTTCCTATCAATATATATACATAGATTTTGGTATATGGCTAACTAATCCACTCCAAAAGTATTCAACATGGATGCACTTGAGCTTCATTTTTACTTGTTTAGCTTCTGGGTAATGGAGATTGAATGTAGTGCCATCATCACATGAATCTTCTTCTTCAATTGGTCTTTGTATTATCACAATTTTACAGTTGGCGTTCTCATTGTAAGCAGGAAAATGTGCTGGCTGAATCAAGGATGATGGTTCCCGATTGTCACAAGCGTCTGGAGGCCGCCTTAGCCGATCTGAAAAGAGCATTGGTATTATCATTAGCTTTGCTTTTCATGCTTCCCTTTTTTACTCTTCTAAGGAGTTCGATTCTTGAAGGTTTTTCGCACGTGCTCGGTTTTCGTAATTCAACTAAAACAAATCTTTTCACCTTCTTCATCTCCAGGCTAAACTGGAAGAATCAACACAAGAGAAAGGCCCAGAATTCGATGATGCTCGGAGCACAATCGCCGAGGTTGAAAATTTCCTTTAGACAACAGAGGAATAGTAGTGAGTTTGACACTGATCTTAATTACCAAAAACGGGATTTCTTATTGATGCCTGATTGCTTTCTTTGCAGTTTTTAGTTCTCATTATCGGCCTTTGGTTGCTATGTTGTACTTTGGAGAGTTTTAAGTGCAAGAATTAAACTTTTCTGTTGGCTGTTGTATTTTAAAATATTTTGATGGTGTTTGCCTGAATTTAAAGGAATGTATTTTTAAATATATACAATCACAACTGAGCACATTTTCTCGTTGAAAGAGTGCTTCGTAAGCATTTAAAATAATTAATTAGAGACTTTGGTAAAGAGTTCGCCCCGAAGGGGTGGTCCTGATGGTAAGGGCTTATGGTCTCTTAGTCATACCGGCTTAGAGGTCTCAGGTTTTAGCCATCGGGTGAGCTTAATAAATAAAAACCCTTGATGTCTTCCGGGTTCGGGCCTTGGGGTGGGTGCGGGTGCCCTTGGGGTATAGGGGAGCAAAGTTTTGACTCCTGATTATTAAAAAAAAAAAAGTAATATTAATTATTGTTAGAAAGATCCCAAAGTAATACTAATTATTGATAAAAAAAAAAAAAAAAAAAAAAAAAAAGTCAATCACCATGGTTATGTCAAGTGACATTTGAATCAACATCGACTTAAGATGTTATAATTTGAGTTAGGTGGCTCCCTCGAGATTAGTTGCGGTACAAGTAAATTGACTTGGATCACTCTCATTTAGTAAAAAAGATAATGATAATGGTAAAGTTAATGCTATCATAAATATCATTATTTAATTGTTGCATTTTTTGTTCTTGGTTAGCTTTCCTGACCGTCATTTAACTTTCGGTGTCTCAAAAATTAAAAAAGTTGAATTTTTAAATTTTAGGCTCCGTTTGATAACCATTTGATTTTTAGTTTTTGAAAATTAAATTTATAAATACTACTTTTATCTATGGATTTCTTTGTTTTGTTATCTATTTTTTACATATGTTTTCAAAATCCAACCTAAATTTTGAAAATTAAAAAAAATAGTTTTTAAAAACTTGTTTTTGTTTTTGGAAGTTAGTTAAGAATTTCGATTTTTTTTAAGAAAGATAAAAACCATTGAAGAGGAATGGTGAGAAAAGAAATACAATTTTTAAAAACCAAACTACTTTGGGTTACACTATAAGTTCTTGAGATTATCTTGAGATTAGTTGTCATTCCATCTTTATAATTTTCTAAGTGACAATTTAACCCTTAGACTCTGTTTGATAGCCAAAAATCAAATGGTTATCAAATGAGCATAAGGTAACTTTGAAAATAAATGTGACTTTGAGGTTTAGGCGGTGATTGGTGAGTTGAACCCAAGTTCTTAAAAGGAGAAGAATAGTTGTAAAAAACTTGGGTCTGTTGTAAATCATTTTTTTTAAACAAGTGTTTGTTTTCTATATAAACATGATTAGATAACTACTACAAAAAAAAAAAATTGGAGCTTATTTGAGGATCATTTCTAGGATAATTTTCCTTTTCTTTTGAAAACAAAAATCTAGTAAAAATCTAGTTTTACAACTATTTTTTAAAATAATATTTTCCTTTACTAAGTTTCCATTGATGACGTTTTTCCTAAACAAATAAATTTATGAATAAAAATTGTATGTGAATAATGACATTTATCTTTATAAGTTTAGACCACATTCTCAATATCATTTTGACAATAAAAATAAGAAATCATTTTGACAATAGCTCTCATACAAAGCAACGAGCCATTGTTTTTCCTCACTTTTCCTTTTGAACAATACTTTCCAATAGACGGATGGAAGAGGAAACAGAGGGAAGAATTTTTTTTTTTAAAAAAAAAAATAAACACATGTAAAAAACTAAGTGATAGACGAGAGAATTGCACTGTCCAAGTAAAATGTTATTCTTTTTTTTCCTAAGGAAAAAAAATAGTCTTATGTCTTGGGAGTTGGGAAAAGAAAAAGGTAATTAAATTGGGTCTACAAAGATAACCAAGAAAATCATGGAGCCTTGAAAAGATAAGATCAGATGTAAGGGACATCACCTCATACTGTACAAAATGCCAAATTTTATAGCCTTCAGAGATAAATTCATACAGATGTATGCCCATCTTTGTTTATGTTTCTACACATCAATTTTACCTTAAAAACACTTTCTTTTTTTTCTTTTCCTTTCCCTTTTCTCCCTAAGAATGCCGAGGCGCTCTCCTGATCTTCCTTCGGAACGTCCTACATGCCTCGATGCTGAGATCGACTGCAGCTGCAAGTGCCATGAAAATGGCAGCATCCTCTATACATGTCACATGTCGCATTGCGAGTTGAACCATTGGCTTACTGCTCTTTCCTTCCCCTTGTATTCTGCAGCTCATGACGAAACCTCCGACCACTTGGCCTAATGCTGCAAAGTCTCCGCTGCTCTGCGGGCTTGGTATCGGACTTGCTGCTGCTCGCAACTGTTTGTCAGTGTCTATGAAGAACTCCCCGCCTTTCTCGGCATTGAAATGGATCTCAGACATGAGAAGTTCCCCTCCCTCTTGCGCTTCAGAGAGAAGGTGAAAGCGACAGCAGACAGTGTCTCTAATCCCACGCTCGCGCCATGCCTCAAGCTTTCCCCATGGCTGCCAACTTTCAGGTATGCAAACATCGGGACGAACAATCAGCCAGGACCCGGGGTTCGACCTGGCAACCCAATCGCAACCTGTTGATGGCACAAAGGGAGTAGTTATGAAGGCTGCTGCAACAGCCGAGCCAGAAAGATCATGTATCTTCACCTTCCAGCCTTTTCTTTCTCTCCGCTCGGCCTCGAGATCCGAACCATCACCAGAACCTGACCAATAGTTGCTCAATGGATCCGCCTGGGACACCCTATTAATTGATTTCAACTGTCAAAGATTGAGTCCACAAGAAAAACAACGCAATGTTCCAAAAAAGCCATGTCATATTGCGGAAATACACAATTTTTAACAGAAGAAAGATGTTGCTCTAGTTTTGTGTGAGTTGCATCACCTGTCTCGACTAAATTTGCAGCTGAAGATTGGCTGTTTGATCGAGCCTTGAAGCTGGACGATTTGCGGGCTTAACCTCGTGACATCTTCAAACTGAAAAACGTATCTTGGATCAGGATCTAGTTTCACTCTCAAATGAAGCTCTGCTCCATGTCTTCCATTCTCATTCTTACTTTTGCCAATGCCTATCCATCCATTGAAAAGAATGACTGGCTTCCCATCACCCCATTCGGGACTGACATCCAGTTTAAACGTCCCGATCAGCTGTCTTTTGATGCCAACACCACAGTGGGATCCCTTCCTTCCAGAGAAGACAGATATTTCAAGACAGGCATGAGTGTTGTAGAAGCAGCCAGGTGCCAGTAATGCTTTCAAATCAGACTCTTCAAGATAGAAGCTTGAGGCAATGCTATGAGAATCAGGTACGGCTTCAGGAGACGGGAGTAGCGGGATCGAAGACGTCTGCACAGGGAAACCCCGAAGACGAATTTCACATGAACATGGAGAAGAGAAAGCATTGACTCCAGGTTTTGTAGAATTTAGAGCAGCTCCTGGGATTCTCAATCCCAAAGAGCCAATTGACAACCTAATAAACGCCTGAGGATCCATTTCGGTCACAATTTTTTGTCCATTTGATATAAGATCATTTATATTTCGATGAGCTCAAGTATCCTGAACCAACACAAAAACCAATCATCAGAAACAAAACAACTTACATATTGCTTGATAATCCTTGTTTTTTGAAACAAGGAAGACAAAAACTACCATTAAATTTCAACTCAGAACATAGCATAGCCTAGATAACTTCAACATCAAATAAATCTGTTAGAAGATTCGAACATGATCTATCAAACGAACCATTCGATGGACAAATGAAATTAGTTCAGAAACAACAATGAACCAAATCTCGAACCAAGTTTTTTATTATGTTTGAATCACGGCATAACAATGAGAGTAGAGAATAAGAAATGCTTTAACACTAGGAAAGTAAGATTCTTAACCCCTAAATAATCATGTTTGGAGAATTAAACAGCCTGTTTAGCATGGAGATTCTTGAGTCCAAACCTCAATGACAATGAGGAGAACACTTGTAGAAGGAAAAAAGGCATATTAAATTGACTTCTAGGTTAAGATCAAAATGAACCATGTCCCAAATTGGTTTTGGTTAAAGCTACTTTGCTTTTTAGAAATCAACTCATCCCTTTGTGAGATGTTGTATTGAATTTTACACTTTCTTGCATTTCTGCTGTTTCTAAGATATTGTTGGTACACTCAATCACACAAAATCAATAAACGAAATCTCCTAGTAGCCCTAAATTTCTCCCTTGGGCAAAATATATGCACTAGGGGCGATGTCGAATAAAAATATCTGACATTCCTCTGCTTCGTCATATTTTTTAAACAAGTACAAAAATATTTGTTTTCCATAATGTAGCTAGTCCTGAAGAATTGATATTAACCAGTCCACTTTTTCTTTTTCATTCACTATTCTCTTATGATAAAGTACAAGAATGAAATAGTAATTATTCAATGCCTTAACCAGCATTTAATACTAAAGATGGGAAAGGAAAGAAAAGGGAGCTATATACAACAGTGTCTAATCTTCAAGTTTTAGTTTACTTGATAAGAATACTTTAAAACTATTCAATTTTTCAGTTTTTTACTTGAAGCTTTTTTTTATAAGAAGTTTTTTACTTTAAGCTTATTACTCACAATTTCTTCATTTTGTAATCCACTTTTAAGAAACGTTTTAAAAGCATAATCCTAGCCAAATCTTAATAACTATAGTATTCAAAAGTGTTTCAGAAAAGTTGAAAAACAAAACAAAGAAACTTTAAAGTAAAACAAGTCTACTTTTTAAGAAACATAGAACAGAAAACAAAATTGTTATCAAACAAGCCTAGCATAGCTTTTAAATTTCCCAAGAACTGAGAGAATTTACTGCCAGAACCTAAACTAAACTACTCATAAATTTACTGCTATTTAACTTAAAACAACTATAGAGAATTTGATGACAAACAAAGAAGTATAAAACACAAACAAATTCAGTTGGGAAGAACAAGCAAAGCAAATATATGAGTGAATCCATCCATTTTTATCCACTCAAATGACTCATTGAAGCAAAAACAACTCAACAGAGCCAAGTTCGTCAGTCATCAACACAAACCCACCTAATATTTCCAAGTTTCCAACAAGTAAAGCAGAAAAAGAAAGCAACCAAACCAACCCACAAAAAGCATTCATGAGGAAAGAAGATTCATCACAAAAGAAAACCCAAAAAGGAATCAGCCAAAGCCAAACACAGTCAAAGCAACAAAGATAAACCAATCCCAAACAAAAAACCAAACTGCAATGACCTCAATTCTACTTACTTTGTGGTTAGTAGCCAAGTTGAAAAAGTACTTCAGTGCTCCACAGAAAGCAGAGCAGCCAGACTCCCTGAAGAACGAGAAGAAGAAGAACAGCAACATTTCCCCCAAAAACAAACACCAAAATCAAATCCCACTTCCCCTTCTCCCTCTCTCCAATTTTCTCACTAAATGTGAAAGGATGAATGTTTTTAGAAAAGGGTTCATCAAACAAACAAACACAGATCCAATAATGAGCTTTCAAAAAACCCCCAATCCCCCAAACCCAATCCCCATATGAACAAAGAGTCTCGAATGTCACGTAGAGACTTCACAGATCACGAGGCCGCTTCACAAACCCCAAAATAAACCAACCCAGAAAAAGGAAACTCTCTATTTCTCTCTTTCTCTCACTCAAAGCGATAAGAGAAGTTTATAATATACCCTTTTTTCTCTGAGAAATCTGCATTATTTGTCACGAAATAGACGGAGAAATTTAAGGGGAGGGGGGGGTTTTTTGTTTAATTTTCTCACAAAACCAAACAGTTCAAATGGCTTAAATCTAATAAAGAAAGAGATGGGTAATATATAATCTGGACCTACAAAAAACAATAATATACAAAAATACTACTACCCCTTTGATTTTCAGAAGAAACAAGAACAAAATAGAGAAGAAGCGATAAAATTGAGGGTGAAATTTTGTTAGAGAAAGGGAAATTTTAAGCGATTTTTACTCTGATTTGGAGTTTGAAAGTCCCTGTTAGGTTGGAAAGAACAGAGGAATAGTGGGCAGTGGAAGAAAAAGCGATAGAGAGAGAGAGAAGTCGTGGAAACAGCTGTAACCAATTGGAATATGAGGGAAGAGCATATTCTTGTCGTTGTTGTTCTTCGTTCATAAATCATTAAATTATGAAGAAAAAAAAGAATATTGTAATTAAAAAAAGACAGCGAGATTGAGAAATGGGAAAGAAAAAGATTGGGATCGCCATCCAAAATACATGTGCCTGACTTCATCTTCTCAACTGTTCTCAACACAAATGCCACTCTTGCATTTATCATTTCCATTGTTTTTTTTTTTTTATTAGAAACAACTTAAATTACGATTATTTTTTTAAGTTCTAACGTCACGTGAGCGAGGATTCGAACTTCTGATCTACCTGCTGAGCTATTATTTGGTACTTTAATTACAAATTTTATTCTTATGGATTTGACTTAATTACAACAAAGATTTGAAACTCCAACTTCAAAGAAAGTAATATAAGTTAATTATCGTTGAACTATGTTTACTTTACAATGGTTTAAGCCTAATTTGATCTTTATAGTTAAATCAAATCTTAAGAATCGTTCCTACTCTTACTACTTTGATACATTTTATTATGTGGTAACAAGTTGTTTTCTATTTGATTAATTGTTATTAGTTGATTGTATTAGGATTAGGGTTTATGGTTAAGTAAAAAATGAAAAGAAATATGTAGGTTTTTGAGTGGGTAGAAGACGGTCAAGGAACAATTTGTGAGATTTAATCAATCTATAGGGCCTGAATTGAAATTTTTTAGGCATAGAAGTCAAATTGGAACTAAGCCGTAACTTTAGAAGCTAAATTTTTTTAGGCATAGAAGTCAAATTGGAACTAAGTCTTAACTTTAGAAGCTAAATTGAAATGTTTTGAAATTGTAGGTATTAAATTAAAAGCATGCCCACAATAGTGACCAAATTTGTAAGTTAGCTAACATATTAATTATTCATGGGTTTTGTTTTATTTTATTAGTTGGTAATAAAAATGTGACCTTTGATATAATAATGTGGGAAAAGGGGTGGTTCCACATTAAAGAGAAAATGACAATTGTCCCTTCAATTTTTTTTTAGTTCAACATCATAAGGAGCAGGAAGAATTCAAACTTCTTAGTAGATGGTATATATCTTAATCAATTAAGCTATGTTAAGTTAATATTTTTTAAGCTAAAAAATGTCACATATAAAAACTATAAAATATAAAAATTTCTTAATTTTCTATTCTCTCTCCTTGGTTAAATTATAAATTCAACCCCCAAATTTTGGTGATTGCATTTATTTAGTTTTGAAACTTTTCAAAATTTTCAATTGCATTTCTCAAATTTGAATTTTGTTTATTATTATTTTTTTTCAAATATAGATAATGTTAACTAAATGATTACGTAACAAGCCTAAATAATATTAATACTAACGTACAAAGTATATAATGGGTCTACCAAATTAGATAAAATTCACTCTACAAGAATTGTCCTTCTTATGATCTAATAAAACTATACAATTTTTTGGCAAAATTATATAAATTGTAGTATGTTTTAATTTTGCTTTTAATATTTTAAAACTTTCAATTCAATCCTCAGCTTTTTTTGTTTCCTCTTATGCATTGTAATGGAAATTGTCACGAAATAGCATTTTCTTGAAACAAAATAAAATATTGAGAGCAGAATTAAAACTTTTAGGAGCAAAATTGAAACCATTATATATTATATATTTTTTATATAATTGAGCCTTTTTTTTTTCTTTATAAGTGCAACCATTAGAATGTTTATAACTTTCAAAATGATTTCAAATGTGTCCAATAAATTAAAAAAAAAATCTCATTTTACTAAATATTGTAACATAAAAACAATGTCATAGATTATGATTTTTAAAAATATTTTCAATCATTAATTTATATCACTATCACTTAGATTTTAGTTTGGTCACAACATTTGAGTCTATTCTTTTACAATGGAGGGTAGCTTTTATGATTAACTATGAAGTTTGTTTTCATTTTCTCAAAATTTCACCTATAGACAAAAAGAGGCAATTATGCTTGTTGGAGTCATTTTTCTATGACCAAGGGAGTTCTATAGTAATACAAAATCTACTTTTATCTTGTCGTATCGTTTCTCATTTGATTGTAAAATTTTATTGAAAAATGACATATTAACGTTGTCTTATCTGTTTAATTTTTTCTTTAACTATAACTATATTGAATGATTGTGACTGCTGTAAAAAGCTTTAAAGCGATTGAGTTGCATTCGAGATTAAATTGGAAGCGATAAAGTGACTAATCTTCATATATATGTTGCATAATTTGACACACATGTGTGTATCAAAAATCAATTATTTTAGGTCTCGTTTGATAACTATTTGATTTTTTATTTTTGGTTTTTGAAAAGTAAGCTTGTTTTCTCCCAATTTCTCTACAATGAGTTTCATATTTCTTAAGAAAACATTTGAATTCTTACCAAATTCTAAAAACAAAAACAAGTTTAACCTACTTTTTGTAGTTTTCAAAACTTAGCTTGGATTTTGAAACACATAAGTAGAAAGTAGGTAACAAAACAAAGAAGTTCATAGATGGAAATAGTATTTATAAACTTTCAAAAACCAAGAATAAAAAATCAAATGGTTATCAAATGGGTCTTAGAATTTTAGTGATTATTTCGAGCCTGTTTTTTTCTCCATCATTAGTTAGTCGTTTAGTTAATCCCCCTAAAAAACATCATTAGTTAGTCGTTTAGTTAATCCCCCTAAAAAAAGGGTAAAATGATTGATTATTTCTATAAAACTTTATCTAATGATATAGACATTCAACTAGATATGTTGAACAAATCTCTCATGTAAGCCATCTTAGTTGACTTAATTAAAGTAATTCCTACCATATTCAAATGAGTTAAAGAGATAAATAAAAAGCACATTCTATGAGAAATATAATTTGTTTAAGAAATCAAAAGAATAAAAAGTGAAAACTTAATAAAGAAAATTGATATTGAGCGAATATAGTTTCAAGTGTTAAGAAAAGTAGAATTAAAACCTTTGTTAAACAGGACTAAGATTTTTCATTTTCTATGACTTAATTGTGTTCAATATGATACTTATTTTGAAGTATATATAAATGAAAAAAAGTTGAAAATATATGTTACGCATTTGTTTTATTTAAAGTCTTCATATATATCTTTGGTAAAAATAAATATTCAATTTTGTTGGGATCAGGAATTTGAAATTTTAGTCAAATTAAGTTAATGAAGAAACTTTGAAATAGAAACATTCAACCATGTAAGAATAATGAAACTTTGAACATCTCATAAATACTTATAAAAAAAAAAATTAAAAAAACCATAGAATACGTGGAATACAGGTAAGTAATTACGCACGAAGGAATGTGCCACAAGCAAATGAATAATAATAGTTTTTTGACATGGAAATAATAAATTTCTAAATTAAAGGAACTCTCTCTCTCTTTTTTAGTTCAACAAAGAAGTTGAGATATTTGAACCTCTGACCTTTTGATTAAAGATATATTTTAATTACTGTTAAGTTATGCTCACTTTGACCTAAATCAAAGAAACTATTCTCATAGAGTTTAGGGTATATGTCAAATTCACAAAATTTTTAATTATTACTAATTACTAATAATAAAAGGAACCTCTACCTTTTGATTGAAGATATATATCAATTTCTTAATTTACAAAATTTTCTTTATTTTTTTAATATAAATTTTATCATAATTATTACTAATTACTAATTAAATATAAATCATTATTAACAAAAAGATTTTTATTTTTATCGTATAATTTTAATAATTTTTTAATAAAAATATTTCTTTTTTTATTCTATAATTTTATTTTTTAAATATAAATTATATAAAAATGTTTTAGATATGATACTATTATTTAAATTTAAATTCTAATGTAAATTAGAGTACTACATAACAATTTTTTAATTGATAAAAATCTTCATATCTCACTTCCTCCACATGTCATGTACAATTTTTTTTTTTAAGTTTAAACTAAAATTACTTATAACAAATAATAATCTTATATTTTTTAAGCTTATTTTTTTTATTAATAGCTCAAAAATATATATAATTTTATGATTTGAAGATAAAAAATATATATATTTTATACTAACCCGTATTACAATTTAAGAAATTAGTATTTAAAAAGGTTAACGTGTTAAAAAAATTGATTTTCAAATTAATCATATTCAAAATAAAAAGATAAACCATTTCTCATTTCAAACTTAATACAATAAAATTATTACAATAAATAACTTAAATATATAAAATTTTGAACAAAAGTATATGTATGATATTCATTTTGAATGATGTTAAAAAATATATATTCATTTTGAACTTAATTATTTAAAAATAGCATAAATATTTGATATTTTATTCTTATCTTAATTATTCTAAAACTTCAAATAATATATATTATTTTTAAATTAATTAAATTTTAGATAATTCATTACATTGATTAGTTAGAAAAATAAAATTTTAAATTATAAAAAAAAATTATAACTTTTATAAAGCTCGATTGATTGGAAACGCATAGAAAATTTATAATTTAACCAATACTTACTCTTTTTTTCTTCATTTTTTTAGTTTTTCTAATTTGAGCCTCAATGAATTTTGAAAAGACGGTGAATCAATGGATTGATTGGGAAGACATACGAGAAAAGTGGGAAAGAATCTCAAATATTTTTTGGAATTTTTACACAAAAGAAATTTGTCTTTTCCATTAAAATCACTCAAATAACCCTTTTAAAATTATTGTTCTTAAAAAATAAGAAATAAAATAAAATGAAACTTCCTTTTTGATGAGAGAGATAGAGTGGGCCCACTGTCCCAAAGCAAAACACTGAAAGGCCCACTAAAATGTGGGCCCGAAAACGATTTCGTGATCCAATGGGATTTGTTTTAAATTGACTTTACAGATACATCGCGACTCCAACAACTTTTTTTTTTTTTGCAAAACTAGTAAAAATTAAAATGTGAAAATTAAATAATAAATGTTAAATTATACCAAATACGTCTTTAACTTTAAGATATATTTCAATTTTACTCCTTGACTTTCAAAAGTTTTATTTTTACTCTTTAACTTTAAAATTTGTTCCAAAATTTTTTTTCTTTTCCATTAAAGTAATTTATGAAAATTAACGTGGTGACTGATGTGTAAAAATTAGAAAGACATGTGTAATTATTTATAGTGATATAGAAGATTAAGATCGTTGTTACTATTTGTTTCATCTCAAAATATATCGTTAAAATTATTTACATAATCAATTTTCACACGTTAGTTGCCACATCAATTTACGTGAATGATGTTGTGAATAATGTCATGAATGCCTTCCAATTTTTACACATTAGCTATCGCGTCAATTTTCATCTTATTTTAATGAAAAATCTCTCCAAGAGTGTTTTTTGGAACAAATTTTAAAGTTCAAAGATAAAAATGGAACTTTTCAAAGTTTAAGAGAGAAACGTACCTCAAAGTTAGGAGATATTTTGTATAACTTAACCAATAATAAATTATCTGGCACTCGTCTTGGACCGGGTGGTCAAAGTAAGAGTTTTGAGACCATGAGGTTAACTTTGGTAGCGGAGTCTACGTTTAATATGTGACTTTTAAGACAGTGCCACTCCAGACAAGTTATACGTTATTTTTATAAAGTATAATTTTGCAAAAGTGAACCCTTCATATTTTTTCCTTCTTTGAAGAAAGTGAACACTTTGATAACAATTTGGTTTTTGAGTTTTTGATTTTTTTAAATTAAGCCTATAAATACTACTCTCATCCATGGATTTACTTGTTTTGTTATGTACTTTTTACCCATGTTTTCAAAAACCAAGCCATGTTTTCAAAAACTAAAAAAAGTAGTTTTCAAAAACCTGTTTTTGTTTTTAAAATTTGACTAAGAATTCAAATGTTTACTTAAGGGAGATGAAAACCAATGTAGAGAAATTGGGAGAAAACAGCTTAGTTTTCAAAAACAAAATAGTTATCAAATGGAGCCTAAATATTATGATTTAATCCGGTCACGCAACTTTGTTTATCTTAATATTGTCTAAAACCCAATTTTACAAAATTTATTTGATATGTCCAAGTAGTTTTCACTGTGGTCAAATCGTATTAAGTTGTTTGAAATTACCATTTCAATATGATTTTCTTTTCATGTAAATTATGTATATTCCAATAATAGTTTTGTTGAAATATTAAAAATTTTGAATTTAAAGGGAAAATTGATTGTTAGTATTAAAGTTGAACTACAAAAAATGATTATTAGTATTAAAGGATGGAAAACATAAGTTAGTAATTTTTTTTTTAATTTGACATTAGTTAAGTTGATTTTAATAATGAGGTACTGTAGGCGGAAACTCATGAAAATTTTAATTTATTTGTTTCCTAATTTTTTTATATTAATATTTTAATTAGATCACATTCTAAAAAAAAAAAGACTATAAAAAGACTAGAAATAGGGCAAAAAAGTATCTTTTGAGTGAATTACAATACAACCTATAATAAACTTAGAACAAATTCGAATAAAATATTTTGTATAAATTGTTTGCAAATAGTTTTACTTTCTTAATTTAAAACGTACTTGATATTTTCTCGATAACTCATGTTTATTGAGAAGATCATTTAGAAAACAATTCTTCCTTTTTATTTTAAAAATTGGTTTAAAGAATTATCATCAAATAATGGTTAATAAGCTATCGTTTTTAAGAGGAGTTTAGAATCACATTTAAAATATAATAAAATTACAAATTTTAAAAGCTAAATTATAAAAAATAATTATGAACTTTGCCTTTGTTTCAAAAATACCCCTATTCTTTCAAAGTTACAGTATTACTCTTGACTTTTTATAAATGTTTCAAAATTACCTTTGGAGTATAAAGTCATTAGAATGTTGGATGAAAAATCGACATGGTGGTGACCTGAAATGACGTGGCGGTGACTAAGGCACATATTTGAATTCAGTCTGAAAAAACGAAATTCAGACATATCGACTTTTCATTCAACATTCTAATAGTTTTCATACTCTAATCATAGTTTTGAAACATTTATGAAAGATGAAAGGTAATATTGCAACTTTTGAAAAAATATAAATATTTTTAAAACAAATAGCAAAATTCAGAAGTGTATTTTTTTAAAAAAAATTTAGCCAAATTTAATTAAAATTTTAGAAGTGTAATTGATCCTTTTAATTTCAGTGTCAAACATTTATAAAGGTATAAATGACTTTCTTATATGAAGCTCTTTAATTTGTCTGTCTTTTTTATAAGGGTTTTTTTTCCCCTATTTTCTTCCCTGGAGCTTTATTTCTTTTTTCCCCCAAAAAGGAGAAATGGATATCTTTTCAAGCATGGGCAATTAAAGAAAAATCAATTCCACCAACCAAAATTAATGGAGTACTTTAATTTATTCTAACAATTTAGTGACTTTCTTATGTTATATTATTCCATCATTTTAAAATTATCCCAAATGTTATATTATTCTAACTAATTTAGTGACTTTCTTATGTTATATTATTCCATCATTTTAAAACTATTGTGATAATTTGTCATTAGCAAGATATTAATTAATAGCCAATTCAATTTCCATCAACTTTTGAAATTTTATCCCATCCGTATATTGGATCAAAATTAAGGAATTCTTGAAGGTGGTTATCACGATGAAAAATGGTGTAGATGTGAGGTGATTTTAATTTGTTAGATATTATTTGTAAGCAATTTTTTCGATTTTAGACTGAACTTAAACGATCTAGATCAGGTGTTTCTCTAATCATTTAGACGAGAAGTATGAAGCATATGATTGCTGCCATATGATAGTGTCGTATTCTTGTTCATATTAGAAGAAATGATTTAAAGGTTCTAGTTAGTGTATTTAGCGTGGCACACAAAAACTTTTTTAAAAAGTACTTTATGATAAAATTTTAATGATTTTTTTTTGCGATTCTATTAATAATAAAAATTTGTCTTGGGGTACTTTTTGGCCTTTTTCTTTTGGAACAATTGAAATTATTCTTTCTTCTAAAAGTTTTGAATTTGTGAATAGTACTTTTTAATATGAAATAATAAATTCTTTTTACATAAATTATTCACAAAACATAAAACTATTATTTAAAAATAATTGGAGGAATTATTTAAAGTAGTTTCATTGTAGTTATCATTCTTATAATCGTTAGATTTATAGTAAAATGTCAAAGTGAGAAATTAGCATGTACTTCTTTTCAGGTTATAAGTTCAAATTTTTATACGCTACATTTATTGTACTAAAAAAAGATTTATAGTAAAAAAAATAATCTTTCTCTCACATTTAAAAGATGAGTATAGCTCAAGATAGTTAAAAAAACACACGGTTAAAACATTTATTTCATCTTTTGAGGTTGAATGTCCAAATCCTCACCTCACGTATATTGTACTAAAATATAAAATATATATAACTTTTTCAGGTTCCATCAATACTTTATGAAAGGCACATTCATTCTTTTACAATAATAAAACAAAAATCTTATAATTGGGATAAGGCTATTATATATTATGGTGGTGTAAATAGTTTTGTTTTAACTCAATAATGTTTCTATAAAGATTTAAATATAAATGTCAAACAACTTTGTAGCACTATAGTAATAGAAATTTAGATTTATTTTTTGTTCACTATGGTATTTGACCTGATGTCAACGTGGCTAAATACTATTGGTCGTAAACGTATACATTTCACTTCTAATTAATTCTTTTTATATAGTCTATAGTATATAGTTTATATTTGTTTTAAAAGAGTACCAAAACCTTAAAAGCATGCCAAAGAAAGCTTAGCTCAACAGTAATTGACATGTACCATCAACCAAGAGTTTAAATATTCGAATCTCCTCACCCCAAATGTTGTTGAACTAAAAAAAAAAAAAAACCTTGAAAGCATGTTTGTTTGTGTTGCTGTTCTTTTTTTTTTTTTTTTTGAATTGATGAAGATTAAAAAAATCAGGACTACAAAATTTTGAAGAGATGATTTATACACGTGTTATTTAAAAAAAAAAACATAATAAAGGTCATTGACCTTCAGCCGCGTGTTGAAGGCCATCTCTTGAAGAGATGACCTTCATCCACTTAATAAAAATTATAATATTTTTATAAATAATTTGAAAACACTATATTTTTATAATAAGTTTTGAAAACTAAAACATTAATTTAAAAAAAAAATCCCTACAAAACAATTTTTTATATATAAAAATTTCGTTTGTTTTGTCTTTTTTTAGGTGCAAAAGCAAAGCATTCAACGTTAACTTGAGGGAAATGTCAAAAACTTATATCCTTTGACGCGTCAGCCACGTGAAATGTTGTCGGCTGCCTTGGACTATCTTCTTTTCGGTTATTATTATTATTATTTTATTTAGAGGTATTAGAAATTTAGAACTATGTTAGAGATTAATCTCACGAGACTAGAGCTGATCTTTACGATCTTTAGTTGTTAAGAAACTCGTTGAGTTTTAATATTTTAAGTGGGTAGTTATTAAGATAACGAGACTTTAGGTGTAACTGTGCATAAATTTAGTTTTGAACTATGCCTAAAAGGCCTTATACTATTGACGATTTTCTTATTTTACCTATATATATTTAAAAAAAATTAATTTTAACTAAATTGTCGTTAATTGAGGTCCCATTTGATAATTATCATTTGATTTTTTAAAATTAAACTTATAAATACTACTCTCATCTAACCATCATAGGTTGATCTAGTGGTTAAAAGGGCCTTGGAGAATTAAGAGGGAGTGAGTTCAATCTATGGTGGTTACCTACCTAGGATTTAATATCCTACGTGTTTTCCTGTCAATCAAATGTAGTTGGGTCAGACAGTTGTCAAGTGAAATTAGTTGAAGTGCACATAAACTTGTCAGGACACTCATCGATATTAAAAAAAAATTGTTTTCCTAGGAAAGATAAAAACCATGATAAAGAAATTGATGAAAATAAATACAATTTTCGAAAAAAAAAATTCAAAAACCAAATAGTTATCAAGCGGGGCTTGAGTAATTTTCTAATTTGTTTTTAAGAAGGTATTAATTTCATTATTATTATTATACCTTCTTAAAACAAATATATAATTAAAAAAATGGCAAAACTAAATCATTCACTTATACTTCCGATATAAAATGCCTATAGTTGATTTTTTCATTGATATGTATCTTTATCTTTATAAATGGGAGGATTTAATATTAATACAAGGAAGGTAATTGATATTTATGAAAAATTGTAAATATCTCAATAAAATATAAAAAAAATATCCAAAAAAAAATTAGAAACGTCGAAAAACAATATTACGTGTACGAGATAAATAAAAGCATTAAGGACATAATGTATTTATGAAATCTGAGTTTCTTTTTACTTAAGTTTTAAAATTTTATCTCTAAAATAATTTAGTAGTTTCAATTTCAGCCCTAGCTTAGACAAAATTTTCAATCAAATTCCTATTTAGCAATACCATTCAAATTAAATAATAGAGTGAGGACATAACATTTAAAAAAATTATTTTATCACGTCGCTATTCTATTATTCAATTTCAACATCATTGGACAAAAAATTGATTGAGAGTTCTAAAACATAATCATAGATTAAAAGAGACATGCGTATAACGTATATGATCAAATAGTATGTTCAACCTTAATTAAATTTATTCATGCAAAATGAAAACAGTCCATATATACAACTTTCGGATTTGTCAACTTAAGCATATCTCAACTAATTAAGATATATATATCATCGACTAAGAGGTCAAAAGTTTGAATATTCCTCCCATCCCACGTGTTTTTAAACTCTAAAAATAAGGTAAAAATACCATTTAAGTCTCTGTATTTTCGAATGTCCAAATTTTGTCCCTATAGTTTCAATAAAGCTTAAAATTGGTCCCTACTGTTTGTTTAATTTTGACTTGTCTTAAAAAAAAAATAGTCTCTAATCTATTAGCCTTCCTTCTACAAATTTTGGAAATATGTTTACATTGTGTCTTTTCTTGCATGAAAATTATTATTAGTATTTAATCAATTTAGATGAAAATTAACTTCAAACTAATTTTAAGATTTATTGAAAATACACGAACTAAATTTAGACATTTAATCCTTTATTTGGAACCCATGGATTTGAGAAGATTTCAAATCATAACTGATTTGAAATCATTTTACTTGTTTGGATGCACAAAAAAGGTAAGGAATATGAAATCACAACTAATTTCAAATTGTGTTTTCTTGAAAAAAAAAATTGTTCCAAAATGGTCTGATTTGATGGAATTTTAAACTTAAAAAAATTGTTTCCAATTTTACCCAAAGAGATTTGTTTTTTAATTTACACTTCCATATAATAGTTTCCTTCCATACTCCCTATGTAGTTCATAGCTATTTGATTGTTTCTTCTACATTCAGACTCAAAGTCAAGTAAACTCAAGGTTAGGTTTTAATTTTGTTTGTTCATTGTATTTTGCTCTTTTTGCTTTTAACTGATAACAATAACTCAAATCTTTTTTCAACGCAATTTTTTTTATTCAAACAAGTTTTTTATAGCCAAGCAAACTAGATGTGAGTTTCTTCTTTTTTCGCTTTGTTTGTCTACTTAAACATTTTTTTCTTCTTATTTTATTGATTGGAGAATGGGGTAATAATTGATGGGCTTTGTTTAGATTCGACCGAGTTCAATTTTTATTTTCTTTATTTGCAACTTTTTTTATTTTCTTTTTTACAATAACGAGATGACATTTGCAAATTTTAATTTAATAAGTTAATTTCTTTTGATTAATGGCATGTTTTCATGGTTATATGTATTTAACATTTTAATTTAATATTAAAATATTTTGTTATTAATTAAAATAATCTCCTACAAAATTATAACAACACAATAGTAAAATGTTATACTTTTTTTTTCCATTTTTCATGAGTATCCAAACAAGAAATTTTAATTTATGTAATTCAAATCAATTTGATTCCAAACGCAAATAAGAATTTAAAATAATTTCCATCTTTTAATATCCAAGAATTTAAAATCATTTCTTACTAAATCCATTCGCCAAACAGAGTATAAAAGTATAAGGACTAAAATAAAATGAAGCCCAAAGTACATGGACCAAAATGATATTTTAACTAAAAAAAACTTTCCGGTTTGATTCCACTACTCACATCGTGGACTTTGAAGGTATATGAATCCGATAAGCCAAAACGAATTGAAAAAACTAGTAGATAGGAAAGTTTCCCCATTTTTACAGGCATTGAGAGGTCTCCATATGGTTGATGGGATTTGAGAAAAAACCAGCATCCATGAGACATTGATTTTGACCTTATGGCAATGCCATTAAATTCCAACGAAATCTTTGGCCAACAAAGAAGATGAAACCAAAGATACTTCTCTCATTTTGGGAAACTCTAATAAAAAAATGAAAAAACTTTAAAAGATGACCCTATTTTTGTTGAAACGTATAGCCCTACAAAACCATCTGATAAAGATGGTGGTTTTTTTTTTTGGTTGTTTTGTATTTTGAGTGTGTGTTTTTTTAGTTTAACAATATGTGAGTGAGGGATTCGAACCCATGACCTCTTAGTTATAAGGACATATTTTATGTCAGTTAAGCTATACTCTTGTTGGCGGTTTTTTGGTTAGGTTTAGTTTTTCACTCACTATTTTAAAATACTTTTAAAATTTGCAGTCAAATTTGTTATTAAAAAATGGGAACTTTAAATTTTTATTTTTTTTTTCAATTTTCAAAATTTGGCTAAGATTTAAACTTTTCTCATGAAATTAGATTAGAAAACCAAAAGAAAAAAAAGTTTGTAAATAAGTGGGATTTAAAAAATAGAAAATGAAAAACAAAAACATTATCAAATATGGAAAAGTATCAATTTAAATTAAGTTTAAAATTAAGTAGATTTTTTGTTTTCTTTTTTGATGCTACATTTATTATCGTCGTCATTTTTTTTAATGAGATTCAAGATGTAATCTTATCTATTAACTTCTCTCTTTTTACCTCAAAAAAGAAAAAAACTTATCTTCTTTTCTTTTTCCTTTTTCCTTTCCTTTTAGAAACATTTATTAACTTATCTTGTTTCGTCTATGAATATTTTATCTTTCATTACTATTAGTCCGACTAAACACTAATTAGTTTTATGGGCATTCACAAATTTTCTAGAATATTACATCGTAAATAAAAAGATAGAAATTTGAACCCACAACTTATAAGAAAAAATACAATGCTTAACCATTTGAGCTTTGTTTAAATCTGCAAACATTTGAGACAATTTACAAGTAAAATCAAACTCTATTTTTTTTTGTAAACCCCGTTTGATAACTATTTAATTTTTGGTTTTTGAAAATTGTGTTTGTTTTCTCAAAATTTTCCTACAATTGTTTTCATCTTCTCTACCATGGTTTCCATCTTTCTTAAGAAAATATTTGAGTTTCTAGCCAAATTTCAAAAACAAAAAATAAGTTTTTGAAAACTATTTTTTTTTAGTTTTCAAAACTATTTTTTTTTTAGTTTTCAAAACTTGGCTTGATAATTAAAAACATATGAAAAAAGTAGATATGAAAACATGAAAATTCATTGGTGAAAATAGTATTTATAGGCTTAATTTTTAAAAACTAAAAATTAAAAATCAAATAGGCCCTTTCCTTTTCAAAACACGACAATTTTATAGTGATGGTTTCACATGTATTCTTAAAAGGCAGTATTCGCTTTAATTCTTGGAATCTATATTCAAGAGATGGTTTTTAAGAATATCTCTATTATTTTAGACAATTAAATACGAGATTGGCCATATTATAAAAGGTAGGGGAGCAATATACATGCATGCACATGTTTGTGTCAACATCTTACACTTGTCCACTTCTTGACCTTCACATTCACACATGAAAGTTTATCACAAGCTTCTAATGGGAAATTAGCTCACCCACTTGTTCTTTATAATGGTTTTTGAAAGAAAAGAAAATTTTCTCAAACTATTAATAGTCAAAATAATCCTAAATTTAAACCAAATCCATAAAAATCTCTTAAAATTATATTCATTACTAATTTTTGGTATTACATCAAAGAGAAGAAAGTTTTTTTTTAAAAAATTTTATTTTAATTATTCACATAAGATGGAAGATATGAACCTATGACCTTTAGGTGATATATACTAATGGAGGCGGCGCTACTAATACTGTTATGGGTAAAATTGGACCCAACCAAACTCTTTGAGACTAAAGGAAAAGTTAGAATGGAAGAGGCACGAAATCGAGGCAAATATAGACTTAAACGAACCCAAGGTCGACTAGGCTTTCGACCCAATTGACCACTCCCAGGGCCTAAATGGGCCCTAAGGAAACTATACCTCGGGCCAAAAGCTGTTGAGAAAAAACCTCTGATTACTACTGCAGGAATAAACAAAAAATAACTGAGAAATTAAAAGAAAACAACAAAAATAAGAAATACAAGAATTAACGTAAAACTCCAAAATCGGAGAAAAAACCATGGATAGAAAGAAATACTTCACTATGTGAAAAATTATTACAATCACACAGAATTCTCTCATTGACCCCAATTACAAAGAAACACTCTCTCAAAACTTTATACCACTCACTAACTATAGTTAATATACCAAGCTTAAAATATTTCGAATTGGAATGATTTGAAACCAAAGTCATAGACTTCTTTTATAGTACTTGGAGCCCATGACTTCTTTGTACATTTTTGATGTGAGACAATTGCTCTCCTAATATATTGCCAAAAACCCTACAAAGTCCACCTTGGCAAGATATTTGAAGAATTCACAACTCCTGCTGCACCAATTGTCTTCACTGAAAAACATAATCCTCAACTCAGAGAATTATAACCTACTTCACCATAAAAGTAGACCGCTTGGAATGTTACCTTCAAAGACTTTTTTTCTTCGTCACATGTCGATAAACCTTGCTGAAATTTATGGTGCAACTTCCACCTACTTGGCTTACCCGAAAGTACTTTAGCCATCAACATAACTTCCACCACACACACCTTGCATAACTGCCAAGCCAATGCCCGTGTGCAAACTTGTGGAACTGCTAACATCACATCCTCTATCATGGTAAAATAGACATACCATGAGAATGAATTTTGTCTTTCTTCAGAAGAAGTCACCATCTCCTCTAATGACAGAGACCACATCAGCATCTGAACCAAAGCCCTTTGACGAACTTGCTCTGTTAGGACAATTCTCTTTCATGTGACTAGACTGTCTGCATTCCCAACCACCTTCCTTTTGCACGAAGTCTTTCTTCTTCTAATTGCTATCTACCAGTGTTAAATCCTTCTGTGAAGTACTACGCCCGTCACTCTTCAGCTTCCTTTCCTCTTATAGAAGTTTACTAGTAGCCTTAGCAAAATTTAAAGTCTCATTCCCATACATCAAGTTTGGCTTCAAGTAATGTTGGACATTTTCAATAAGTTTGAATTTTTACTTTTGAACCATTTAAATTAATTTTGGATTAATTTCTACTCGTTTGGCTTATTTTGGTTAATGAATGAAGTTTGAATTGAAGATTTGGGCCAAGTGAGTTATTTTGGGTTGGTTCAAGCATTTTTGGAAATTTGATAGAGATTTTGAATTTAAGAAAAAGGAAAAGGGCAACTTGGAAAAGTATTGTAGATTTGATTTAAAAAAAAAGAAACTAAGCCCTAATGTCTCATCTTCACCATCTTTTTCTCCCTTCTTCTCACGCACGTTGCCCCTACCCTCATCATCTTCATCTTTCTTCTTCAAGCTCACGTTTTTCTTCTTCTTCTCGCACACGCCGGAAAGCAGCAACACCCAACATCTTCTTCTTCAGCGATTGTGGGTGCCGACGAACTCCTTCCTCGGTTAGAGGTAGCTTCCCTTCTTCAACACACGACATTCTCTCCTTCTTCAATGTTTGGCGAACAACGCAACCCACGCCCAGGCGACAACACCCTCTAGCCCTCCTAGCTAAAGCTCCCAGTCGCGCAACCATCGCCGAACGTAGCTCCCGTCTCAATGCTAGATTTCGTTGCCCCTACTCAGTTGTGCACAATCTGCGTGGAGTCTATTTCAACGAGTTCTTGTTCTGACATGGGAAGAATTCGATTTTATATCAAGATGTAGATTATTTTTGGGTATTTTTGAGCTGATCCATGAATATGTGAACTTAGTTTCAGGATACCCACACCATTTGGATCATGGATTTATCCAATTGTTCCTTTTAGAAGTCAAACCAGCAAGGTGTCGAGGCTGTTTTGGTAAGGATTACAGGGTACAGATTGTTCTTGACCCATTTGAGCACTTGTTTTTTACCCTTGAAATTGTTTGTTGTGTACGATTGGATTGATTGATCTAATTTTAAGGTGTGGTGTTGGGAACAAAGTTGCAAAGGTGTTTTCTCTTAATAGTTTTAGGTATGCCAAGGAATTTTGTAGACAAAGATCCACTTTTATGGTAGTCTCTTTTTGGTGTAAGTAGTCATTTGGATTTAAGATCCTTTAAGTGCCTATTTGAATTTGATGTATATATGATAATTTGTGAATTGTGAAATCATGTTTGACTGTGTTTATGAAGCATGTAATGGTTAGTGGATTTGTTCAGAAGTAGTTTTGAGCTAAAATGGCCTAAGTTTGTGGCTATAATGAAAATCGTGGCTTAAAGTTTCGAGTTAATTGTAGTTAGCATGTGTAGAACCTTGAATGAGTTTTTGCTCGAGGTTTGTGATTAGGGTGCCTTTGAATATGCTTCTTTCTAATATGTGCTAGAGCATGGTTGACGTTGGATGATAGGCTTAGTAAAGGGCTTAAGTAGGAGCTCACTTTATTAGGTCTTGACATGATATTTCAAGGAATTCAATGATTAAATTGAGTGGATTGTAATAGTCGTGAATGTCAGTATAGTATTCAAGAGGTCTCGGTCATATATATGTTTTTTGGAATTAACTTGTTAAAGCTTGGTTATTGAGATGAGCCTTGAAATGCATGTACGACCTTGATTGTAATTTCTCTATAAGAGTGAATGTATGGATGGTTGCTTATCGAATGAGCTTAGATGTTTGGGATGTTGGATGAGTTGATTGTATGTAGGACGCTGAAGTTGTTGGTTAGGGTTAGTGGTTGTTTTAGAACACCTTAAAGGTATGCAATGCTCAGGGTCATTATCCGTGTTTCGTGTGTTCAGAATAGTACAGATGACTAGGCATGTTTAACATGTTTTAGATGGGTTTGAATGTGGATGGGAGGATAACAATTGTTGTGGTTTCTAGCGTGTTTAGGGAGTTATCACTGGAAGAAACTGCTTAGGGCTACAAGCTGCTAGCAACTTCTTAGAAAGGGAGAAGTTTGGTTTGCTAGCCTAAGAGATAAGAGACATTCGAACTTGATTGTTAAGATCTTGTATGCAAGGAATGTGTGTGAGGCAAGCCGAGCTTGTTTATATGAGAGGCAAGCTTGTTGGAATGTCAGTGATTTGTGTTTTGCTTGAATAGGTATGAGGCTTAGGTGATGTGGGATTCGTTTGAACTTATACTTGAGTCGAGTCTACCTAAACTTGTTTGATGTTGAATCTGTATCTCTGGTTGAGTTTGTGAACCTCGAGCTATGTTGTGGATGTGGATTTGACACACTGGATTTTGGTTATGACTGGACTGGTGACTTTGGGTTAGGTTGTGGTGGAGGTCCTATTAGGACATGGTAGTTTGGGCGAGGTGCGTTTCCCTTAAGATTTCAAAGTGTTATGAATGAGCATAAGCCATTAGATTATTGCCACCTACCCTCGCGTCACCCATGGGCAAGTCTAAAATCTAGGTTGACGAGATATGAGTTGGCATGAGGGTTGCTTTCCCTTTTACTTGTGCTAGTTTAGGAGACGATTCCCCCACCGCGTCCAGATTGAAGGTTGCTTTCCTTCTTCATCGTACTAGCTTATGGGGCGATTCTCCCACTGTGTGTGTAGGTTGAAGGTTGCTTTCCTTCATCCGGTGTGCTAGCTTAGGGGCAATTCCCCACCATTCGAGCATGAAGGTTGCTTTCCTTCACTACTATGTGCTAGCTAGAGGAGGTGATTCCCCCAAAAGTGTAAGCGTGAGAGTTGCTTTCTTTCACTGTCTTAGTCAAACTTTACATGACTCGCAGGTAGTGCTCGAGACAATACCACATAGGGGTGGACTTAGGTAGGGTGTGCGAGCTTTAACTAGTTGGACGGTGAGTTGAGGTTAAGTAGGAGCTATGCGGGCTAGGGAAACTTTTGTGATGTGATTGTGAATTTTGGACCCTTAAGTGGGCTACTTACTAAGTATGTTTATACTCACCCTTGCTACTTTGTTTGTCTTTGCAGATGGTGCATGACCACAAGATAGGTGGCGGAGGCGATGGATGGACGAGGCTATGGAGACATAACCAGAGTTCTTTCCTTGTGTTTAGTGTATAGTTGTGTATCTTTGGTTGGATTATAAATTTGTAGTTTCTCCTGTTTACGTGTGTTCATTAGAGTTTTCTTAGTTCTCGTGTCTTTGGTGGTTGAACTCAACATGATATTCGTAGTTTGGTGGATACTAAGTAGTCTCTTTGAGTTTTAGAAGTGTTTTTATGTCTCTTTCCAGGTCCTTGTAAATTTTGGTTTTCTCATAGTTACGTCGTCATGCCGTCGAAATTTTGGGCTTGAGTAAGGTAACTCAGTTGTGCTTCCACTTTAGAGGTTCGTGTTTTTAGGGTCGTTACACTTAATGTGTTCATAAAAAGGCGGAAGTGACAAGATAAGCCCGAGTGCTTTATCCTCATCCTCTATCTTCATTTTGATCACCTCCAGCTCAGAGATGATGCCACTGAGAACACTCAGATGATCTGAGATTTTCGTACCTTCCTCCATTCGTAGCGTGTGAAACTGCTCCTTTAGGTACAGTCGATTTGAGATGCTCTTTGCCTGATATATCGCTTCAAGCTTTTCCCAAAACTCTTTGGCTGTCGAAATTCTATGCACATTTGCAAGAATATTCTTAGCCAAATTTAGTCTGATTGCACTTGCAGCTCTCAAATCCAATTCATCACATTCTTCATCACTCATGCTAGACTTCTTAGAACCACCATTGGACCACCATCACTACTTAAATTTTCATAAGCACCACCACTCGGTCTTCCCTTCAAAGCCCTATGTATCCTATATTGTATCAACACATTTTTGACTTGCACTTGCCACAAGCCAAAATTCATCATTCCATCAAATTTCTTCACGTCAATCTTTACTGGACTCATAAAGCTTGACATATCTGCTTCACTCTTAGTGAATCTACAAATTGTGAGCAACTCACACTATTCACAATATCCGTTGTAGCTCGTTTCAAGAAATCATTTTTGTTGTGGAAGTTCAGACAGTGCTGCAATCATAGAGCATACTCAGAAACTCAAGAAATTACGAACCTAAAGATCTGATACCACTTGTTGGGGAAAAAACCTCTCACTACTATGGCAAAAATATGCAAAAAATAACTGAGAAATTAAAAGAAAACAACAAAAATTGACGTGAAAAACTCCAAAATTGGAGAAAAAACCACAGACAGAAAGAAATACTTCACTATGTGAAAAATTATTACAATCACACAGAATTCTCTCATTGACCCAAATTACAAAGAAATACTCTCTCAAAGCTTTATACCACTCACATAACTAGAGTTAGTATATCATGCTTAAAGTATTTCGAATTGAGATGATTTAAAACCAAAACCATAGACTCTTTTTATAGTACTTGGAGCCTATGATTTCTTTGTACATTTTCAATGTTGGAAAATTGCTCTTCTAATTTATTACCAAAAACCCTACAAAAGCATGAGAGATCAGGTCGGCAACTTCTTTGGACCAAGGCCCAAAGAAGTCATGGGCCGACCTGATCCCTTCATATCCTCCAACTCAGAGACGACCCATTTGAGTTTCATAATTTATTTTAAATTTTGAGATACATCAGAGAAATTTTTTTTTGTTGTTTTTAAAAATTAAAAAATCAAACAAAATTCTTTAGAAAAAGAGGTTGAAGAATGAGATATCTAAAGATGACATCATGACAAGGTAAGTCGTGATGCGTTCTCCATTTTCTGTTCTTTAAATTTAGAGTGGGTTTGGAGATTCTCCAAATAGAGATAAAATTACATGCAAGGAAAAAAAAACTCAATTTCTCTCTTGAAATGATAATAATTTTATAAATAAAACCAACTAAATATAATGTTAATAAAGGTTAGAAACAATGTTCGAAATGTCCATGTCGATGGAAATGTTGAGGTCCAAAATTTATGGAAGTATCGATGGAAATGGAAATGTCGATGGAAATTTCGGTGGAAATTTACGGAAATCGTGGAAATTGATGGAAATTGTTTGAATTAGCCAATGAAACTTAGATTTTGACTTAATTAGACTATAATGGACTATTTTTAAGCATCACATCTAAAAATTAAGATAATATTTAGATATAAATGTCAATTGAAAATTTGAAATGTCGATGCGAGTAGGAATTTTAAAAAAATATATGGAAATTGATTTAAATTATTAAAATTATTTCATGAAACCTTAATTGTGAGTCGTGACTCAATTATAGTATAATTGATTACTCTTAAGTCTTAACATCATATATCTAAATATATGTAATATTTATATTCAATTAGACAACTATGAAGGAAATTTGAGAGAATTGAAATGAATTTAAGAGAATTTGAGAGAATTTGAGAGAATTGGAGGGAAATTAAGATAATTGGAATTGGAGTGTAGAAATGCTTTGAACCTATTAAGTGATATGTAAATCAGTTTATTTATACACCATTTAAACTCTGATCTAATTGCTCTCTGTATTTTGTACTCAATTTCTCCTCAAGATAATAAAATTCTCTCTCCCTCTACCTGTGGACGTAACGAAGGCTATTACTTATTATTTATTAACAAAGAAAAGATTAAATTCAATATATATATAATAATAATAATAATAATAATAATAATAATATAACAAAGAAAAGATTAAACCGTGCCTTAAAGTTTCTCATGTTTGTAATAAAAAAAAAACTCGAAATATGGACGACATGTCGTCGACACCTCGAAATGTCGAGGTGTCAACGACATGTCGTCGAAATGGGGGGGGGGGAAACGACATCCCCCTGACGACATGTCGACCGAAATTTTCTACCGTGATTAGAAATACAAAATTTAAGGCTCATAACATTGATTTTTCATTAACTCAAAAAAAAAAAAAAAAAAAAAAAAAAAACATTGATTTTTCAAAGACCATTTATTAGTTTGAATCACTAATTTTATACAAATATTTGGTGTTCTTTAATCTTTATTGATGTATAACGAATTAATAAATTTGGTTAATAACAATTAATCTTTCGAGAATGAAGTGAAGCAGAATCAAGGAAAAATGATATATTTTGTAATTTTTCATTCTTGAAATCAAATCTTTATTTAAAAATTTTCACATGGGCAGATCGATTTTTTCCAATTCTCACATGAATTTGATTGATTCTATAAAAGAATTTACTTATTTTATTAAATGCTTGACGGTTAAAAATTGGATATTTCCATTAATCAAGATAATATGCGGGAAGCAACTCATATTCACATTGGGTCAAACCTCATCCCAAAATAAGCCAATGGACATTGACGAAATAAAGGAAATATTTTTACAACTAATATGGCTATTCTTTTTTATTTTTTATTTTTTTTAATTTTATAATATCTAAATGTTTGTTTGTTTATTGATTATGCAATAAAATATGATAAAATAAAGGTAATATTTTGACTATTAATTTTGGGGAATCAAGAATTTGACCTTTGATCTCATGTTAGAAAATGGGAAACACATATCAAGATTATATGTGAGAAAATTAAAAAATAAAATAAAATAAAAAAAGAAAGGATAAATAAAATTATTTATATTTTTAGTTCATTACCTATAATACATTTTAGTGACTTGAACGTAACTCAATTGATTAAAACATTAATAATTTTTCTAAAAAGTCATAAGTTCGAAAATATAATAATAATGTATACATAGAGATCTAGAGGATAAAGTTTTAGCCCAATTGAAATGTTGGCTTCTTTGACAAATAGTGGGAATACATTGTTGATAATAGTTTTCTCCTTTTCATGGTTGGGAATGTTCCAACTTTAATACTTAAACCAATTCTATCTATCAGGTAGTCACAAAAAAAAAAAAAAAAAAAAAAAAAAAAATATATATATATATATATATATATATATATATATATATATATATATATATATATATATATATATATATATATATATATATATTTTTTTTTTTTTTGAATTCAACAACAAGGGGTGAGGATTCAAACCTTTGACCTATTGGCCGAGAGTACATACTAAGTACTAGTGAGCTTAGGTAGTCACAATTAAGTTTTGTTAGAGATTATATTGTAAATAATTTAATTTAACACTATTTGTTGTGCTTTATCTAAGCCTACATTGATTGTAATTCATCTACTAATGGTAGATAGTAACTTCTAGAAAATATTAATAATATATATATAAATAGTTTGGCATTCATCAAACAAAAAAAACGAGATTAAAGGTTATGGTTAAATTACAAATTTAGTCCCTGAACTTTAAGGTTTGTGTTTATTCGGTCTCTGAACTTTCAAAATTACAAATTTTATGATTCCATTAAACATAAAATTCAAATTTATATCTAATAGATCAATTAATTTTTTAAAATTTTAAATTTGTCAGAGACCTACTTACCTCGATCGATAATCCTACAATTCTCAATCTCAATCTCAATTCCAAATCTAATTCCACTTTCTTGAACAATCATCAACTTTTCCTAGAAGCCCAAACATATCCAATACTTTATTGATCAGAAAACAAAATTATATCTTAAATGTCCAAAAGCTTATCTAAAGTATAGACAATCTTATCTACCTAATTTTTCCCATTCAAAACAATTTTCTATATAAAAAATTAGGAAAATAGGGTTCTTGGACTAAAAAAAAGCATTGAAAAACTGGGTACTTTAAAACCCAATTAAAAATGTACTAAAATCGGTAAAATCAATGCTTTTCAATACATAATAAAATACCAAATAATTTTTCAATTCTACAACTTTTAAAACCTTCAAAACTATCATAAATTATAGACAAATAACCTAGAAAATTTTCTGTTTCATGAAACAAAACTCTTCAAGATTTTAACACTATAAGAATCAATATTTGCCACTTTTTAACACAAAAACCAGATCTAAAAAAGTGTGACTGCTATAAAAACAATAAAAACATGAAATTTTCATGTAGAAATCAAAGCCATAAATCATACTTTAAAGTAGCAATCATTTAGTAAATTTCTTTGAACAAAAATAATCCAAAAAAAAAAAAACTTAAAATATCCCCAAACTTGAAGAAATTTATAGCTGGAAAATTCTGAAAATTCTCCATTATTAAACCGTCAATTTAATCCAAGAGGAAAAATCTTGATGAAAATTAAGCAAACCAAAAACCTAAAAACTTTTTAGGGCAAAAGATTCCAAAATAAATTTCATTCTATTCAATCAAGAAGAGGACAAAACAATAATCAAAACCTATAACTTCTTCAAGAAAAGTTCAATAATCAACAAAGAAAGAAAACAAAACTCAAGAAGAGTGTTGCTGCCATATTGCGATGCGGAACACCCAACATCCATCTAAGAGGGGGTCTTTTTAGAAAAGAATTTGGAGTTGTCACCAACTATTATTAAGGTGTGATTGGCCACCCAATTTTAAAAAGAAAGAAATGGTCTACAAAAACAGAGTTTGAGCTCGAGGGTATTTTGTGTGTAGAGAAGGTATATTAACACCCTACAACACTCATAAAAACGGTTACCAAAATTATTTCTTACCTCATGCTCTCTTGATTAATTTTATTTAGAGAAAAAAATGTCCTTTGAGATCAGTGGCGGATCCAGAATTTTATGTTAGGAGGGGCACAATTTCATATAAAGCTAATCTCTTAACTATAATTTATGTCTATATAGTCCTAGAACTTTAAAAAGTGTTTTAATAGATCTTTGAAGTTTCAATTTTGTATCAAATAAATTTTTGACGTATTCAAATCTTAAAAAAATTAAATGTTCTATTTGCATAAAATTTAATTTTGTGTCTAATAGTTTCTCAGCCTATTCGAGGATTTTTTAGATATTAGTTACAAAATTGACAGTTTAAGGTTCAATTAAATACAAAATTAAATTTTATATCTAATTGAACAATTAATTTTTAAAAATTTTGAGTAAGTTGACCTATTGGATAAAAATTTGAAAATTCATAAATCTATTAGACATTTTTAAAGTACAAAGACTTATTAAAAACAAAATTGAAAGTTTAAGGACCTATTAGACATGCTATAAAAAAATAATCTATTAGACATAAATTTAAAAATTCAATGACTAAACTTGTAATATAACCTTCATATAAATATAATTTTAAATGCATTGATATATAATATATAAATTGAGTAAATATTAATTACAAAATAATAATAAACCATGGTAGAATTCAATTATCCACTTATATATAAGCAAATAAAGAAACTTGAAGTATTTAATATTTTTTAACATAGAATTAAGTTTTTTAATGTAATTAATTTTTCTAAAATAATTTATTAAAGTTTAAAAAATATTTGCATATTTGTATATATATGTGCGTAAATTAAAAAAATTAACTAAATTCTAACCGATTTGAAGTGTACTAAAGTTAAAATAATATATAAATGTCTATAGTACAAAATTAAAAAATTGAAAATTAAATTATTAAAATAATTTTATATAAATATCTATACGGCAAATTAAAGAATTGAATATTAAAGTTATCCCAAAAAAAAAAAGAATTGAATATTAAAATGTTAAAATAATATATAAATAAATAAATATATTGCAAATATAAAAAAGAAATTAAAACAAAAACACGCACAAACCAGGATTTGATCCTTAGACCTACTGCAGGCATATTGCTCACGGTGCCCCCCTGACCACTGAAACAAAGCATTTTTACAATGTTCTGGCTGAATGATAATATAAATATATGTAAAGGCTATAAGTTGAGGGGGGGCACGTGCCCCCCGTGGCCCCAACGTGGATCCGCCCCTGTTTGAGATTAAAAGAAAATTTGTTTTGTTGATTTTATGTTTAAAGTGTCTCAATGTCATATCTTAAACTTCAAGAATGAAGCAAGTACTTGACCAACTTGAGTAGGGTTATTAGCCATCAATTGATGCAATATTGGAATGATTCTCGATCAATATGAAAATTCCTCACCTCAAGAATTTAAGAAAATTTTACATTTCTTCTCAAATCCATGATTGCAAATATTTTTAACTTGTTTTTATTTTTTTTAATTTAAAATTTTTGATTAAGGGATTTTTCATGCATTTGAGAGTAATATGAATTTATCTCAAGCACACTACTCAACCCATTTTAAAAGGTCAATTTTACATCAGAAAATATGTGGCTTTTTTTTTCTTTTTTTTTTTTTTTTTTTTTTTTTTTTTTTGTAATGAAAATAACATTTTGAAACGTATTTATTTTAGTTGCTAAAACTTTAGAAAATGTACTCTTAAAAAGTTTGTTGGATAAATTTAATTGCTTTAAAAAAAGTTTTTGAAACTTAAGAAGTTGGTTTGGTAAAAATAGTAATTATTTTAAAACATGCTTTTGGTGTTGTTCATGAAAATAAATCAAAAGGCGGAAGTGTGCTTTTTACAAAAAAGAAAAAGTTTATTCAAAAGAAAAAGTTTAAAAAAAAAGTTTATTCAAGATAACTTTTGATAAATTTATATGTTCATTCCCTTTTTTTTATGAAAAAACTGTTTTTTAGAAGAAAAATTAGTTTTATTTTGGTAAAGAGTATGGGATAGTTTGTAAACATCTTCAATTTTTTTTTTCATTTTACAAAAACAAAAACTCAAAAATTCACTAAAAAAAAGAAAAATAATACATAAAAACTCGAGGATTTTTTTTAAACAGTTTTATTCTCAAAAAGATCTTCTTCCCAACAATTTTTTTTTGTGATCATTTTTCTTATACTCCGATCTCTATTTAAGATGAAAACTTTCAAGCATTTATGGAGCTCTACTCGATTACAATCACAGTATGAACAAATGACTTTCAATCGAAGCACAATAAACTTGACTAAAAGAACAAACTTCTCAATCATTCAACAATTTCAAACAAAAAAAAATAGAGCATACAAAGAAAGCCAACAAAATATCAATAAAAACTAGAAGAGAATAGTGACTATGCATTTCAAGTTAGAGTACAATGGTCCAAATAGAAACCATCAACACATTTAATAAAATATTTAAGAAAAATAAAGAAAAAAAGATGAGAGAAAAAAAAGATATTCTACCCCAACTCTTCTCAAATTCTCCTACACAATGATTTCACAAGATGGTGGTAGTTTGGATCGACTATAGTAAACGATTGAATACTTCCCATAGGAGTGATCAACTTTTCACGTGAAGATGTCTCGTTGGAGAAGATGAAGGTGCCAACTTGAAGATGAATGTGATGGAAGAGGGAAAAAAAGGATGGTGTAAGGCCGAAATAAAGAAAAAAAAAGATGGAAACAAAATGTGGCCTTTTTTGTTATTGTTGTAATGTGAATGGTACGAAGAAAAGGAGAAAAAGATGAAAAATAGTGTTGTTTGGAGAAAAAAAATGGTAGAAGAAGAAAAATGAAAAATGGTAGAGAAGAGAAAAATGATTTCTCTCTTTAGAAAAATGTGTAGGCGAGAAAAGGGAGATGGAGATAAAAAAAAATGTTTCTTCAAGATAGAAGCTGCTCAAATGTGAGGGGAAAAAAAGGAAGGTCCCCTTAATGAAAAAAAATGGTGGCGAGCCATAAAATGGTGCATCTTTTTTTATTTTTGGAGAAAGAATAAGAAGAAGAAGAATAGAGATAGGGAAAAATGTGGGAGAGAAGGAAGAAGAGAAAGAGAGATTTTTGGGAAAGAGTGTAAGATTTATTGAGGAATGAGGAGTTTTGCATGTGAAGAAGAGAAGATGTGTGAGTTTTTTTAAAAAAAAAAAATCCATAATAGCTTTGATATTTGTGGAGAATGTTTTAGATTTTTAACTAAAAAGATGACAATTGTGCTCTAATACTTTTTAATTGTAAAATACATTTAAAGTTCTACCTCTAGCCCATTAGCATGCATGTTAGTTTCATACTTACATGTTTTGGGTTCAAATCATCTCCATGCACTTTTTTTTTTTTTTTTTGCTAAAGTGCATTTTCGTCTCATTCACTTTTTATGCAAAAATATCATGAAAAAGTACTCTACCCGGACCAAATATGGGCTCTACAAATAGAAGGGAAGAAAACTTACCTTTTTCTTTTGGAGAGAGAGTGCAACACGTCTTATTCTTTTCTCTATTTTTGCCGTCAAAACGTTTAGTCAAAAAGTAAGGCTTAAAAAGAGATATTTTTAAAAGAACCCTAATTAAAAGCCTTAAAAGATTATCTTCTCTTTTTTTAAAAAAGAAAAGATAATAAAGATTTATCTCCTAATTGAAAAAGAAAGATAAATCTTAATTCAAAGAGGTTTTAAAAATCAATAAAACAGATAAAATTAAACAAAAAAAAAACTTTTTTTCCCCGATTGTTCAAATCCCCCACCTAATAAGAATTTTTTCCTCGAAATTTTCGTACCTTGCTAAGAGGATAATGTTGGGATTTATGCGCTAAAACCTCATAATTAATAATTTATTTAATAATTAATAATAATTTTTATTATTTTATTTGCAATATAATATTATCCATTATATAAAAAATCCAAGGTTATTATTGTAATCTTGAACAGTATGTGGTTGACATACGAGATGATCATGTTCAAGAAATAACCTAAAGGGTCATAGTATATGGATAAGGTTGGGTGCCTTATCTTAGTAACACTATTGATACGGCCCACTTTTTAATAGTTACAAATGATTTGATCCAAATCATTCATGTGGAGACATGTGAGTGGGGGTATCTTATACAATGAGTTTGTATAAGAATGAACCACGAAATATTTAATCTCTCATTATAAATCCGTTAATTGAGAAGATTAATATTTTATCAGAATGATTATATGCGACTCGATCTTAATCCTGAGTGAGTTATGAATTCCTGTCTGTGAGGGCCTGTCCTTTGATTTGCATGGGTCAGAGTGGCTTTTGTCTCCGATTCAATATGCCTACCATTTTGGGGACTTGACCAAATAGGGAGCTGGGAACATAATCTCACATGATGGAATTCACTCCTTCCCATATAGAGTAAGTAGATGAGTAGTTCCCTTAAGTGTTGATTTCGGGACTTGAACAATGGGGTCACACCCTCTCATTGGTCCGAGAGGGACTTAGTTTATAATTAGATTATAAACAGATTGTTTATTAGAGCATCAGTGGTACTTAAAGTGTAATATGTAATTATAGGGGTAAAACGAACTTTTGACCAAACTGTAATTACGAAGAACTCGTGAAGGATCGACTTGAATGTAATGATTATATCTATGGACACAACTTGTCCTACAGAGCATAAGAGTGCAACTCTAAGTCTATAGTGGAGTGACCTAGAGTTAATGAATGAAAATTAATTAATTAAAGAGTTTAATTAATTAATTTTGTATCATTGGAGCTTATAATCTTTACGTTCATAAGGTTCCCTTGCTAGCTCATAGTAACACTAAAAAGATCAATTTAGTTGAAAGAAAATTTTGAAATGTTTAAATTAATATTTAATTTGAAGTGTTCAAATTACTATTTAATATATTATATATATTAAATATAAAAGAGGAAAATATGTTTATTGTATTTGATACATTAAATATTAAAATTTGAAATGTTCAAATTAATATTTAATTTGAAGTGTTCAAATTAATATTTAATATATCAGATATATTAAATATAAAAGAGGAAAATATATTTATTGCATTTGATACATTAAATATTAAAATAATTAATGTATATTAGATACATTAAATAAAAGATATTTATTAAATTTGAATTGGATTCAAATTAGGAAATAGATGTCGTAGGAGAATTTTAAACGGTTTGAATAAGATTCAAATTGATTAGATAAATGTATTTTAATATATTAGATATGAAAATATATTATTTAATTATTTTCCCTAGACCACTATAAATAGGACTCTAGGGGTGAGCCATTGTGTATTCTTCATAGAACACACATCTCCTCAATAGAAAATTAGAGAATTTTCTCTAGACTTTTTCCTCTCCAATCATTTGAGAATTTTCTTTCAAGAGGCTCCCACAAGCCTTGATCTTGTGTTAGAGTCATAACCAGGAAGACTTTGTGGAGGAGATAAAGATCTGCCATAATATTCTTCATCATATTTATCTAAAAAGTAAGTTTTTCTTAATTAATATTATTTAAATAAAATCAAAGACGATCCAATGCTTCCGCTATCGGGATGAAGAGTTCATTCCTATCAAATAACTCATGGTATCTTTCCCTCATGTCATTTTATGTTTCCCAGGTAGCTTGTTCAAAAGATTGGTTCCTATATAAAACCTTCACAAGAGGGATAGGTTTATTACGTAAAACTCGATCCTTCCTATCTAAAATTTGAACTGGAATCTCCTCACAAGTCAAGTCTTCCTTCACTTGCAGTGGTTCATAGCTTAACACGTGGGATGCGTCTGCAATATATTTTCGAAGCATGGAAACATGAAAAGTATTATGGCTTCAATCTGAGGCAGGAGGTAAGGTCAAACGATATGCCACTACACCCATCTTTTCTAAAATCTCAAAGTCCAATGAACCTTGGGCTAAGCTTCCTTTCTTCCCAAACCTCAAAATTCCTTTCAAGGGCGAAACTTTCAAAAACTCCATATCTCTAACTTCAAAATTCAATTCTTTTCTCCTGACATCAGAATAGCTTTTCTTCCAACTTTGAGCTATCTCCACTCTCTGTGTTATTAAGTTAATGGCCTCATTAGTCTTCTGCACTAACTCTCGTCACAAAATTAAACCCTCTCTACTTCAGTCCAATTGATTGGTGACGTATATTTACGCCCATAAAGAGCCTCAAAAGGTGTCATTCCAATAGTTGCTTGGTAGTTGTTGTTATAAGAGAACTCAATTAGATGCAAATCTTTCTCCCAACTTCCTTAAAAGTCCAAAGCACAAGCTCGAAGCATATCCTCCACTATTTGAATTTTTCATTCTATTTGATCGTCTATCTGTGGGTGAAAAACGATATTGAAATCAAGTATTGTGCCTAAAGCCTTATGCAAACTTTTTTCAGAATTTGGATACAAACTTTGGATCTCGATCAGACACTATAGAGATAGGTATACCATGAACAAACTAGCCCTTTGACATAAATTTGAGCTATCTTTTTGCTGTATAAGTAGACTTTCCATGCAAAAATTGAGTTGACTTTGTCAAACGATCAACGATAACCTGCACAGTCTCAAGTCCCAACTGAGTCGTAGGCAATCTAGTCACAAAGGCCTAGAGATTTCTTCCCATTTCCACTCAGGTATATCTTATGGTTGGAGGGGTCCTGATGGCCTTTGATGTTCAATCTTCATTTTTTGACGCATTAGACATGAAGGAATGAACGTTTCACTCCACAGCGGAAGCATTGGATTGTCTTTGATTTTATTTAAATTTAAACTAAAAATTAAGGATAAGCACATTTTTTGACGTATTAGACATGAAGGAATGAACGTTTCACTTCGCAACGGAAGTATTGGATCGTCTTTGATTTTATTTAAAATTAAACTAAAAATTAAGGTTAAACAAACTTATTTGGAGTAAATATGGAGATATTTTTGGCGGATATTTATCTCCTCTATAAAATCTTATTAGCTATGACTCGAACAGAAGACCAAGGTTTGTAGGAGCCTCTTGAAAGAAAATCCTCAAGAGATTGGAGAGGAAGAGGTCTAGAGAAAATTCTCTAATTCTCTATTAAGAAGATATGTGTTATGTCTAATTACTCAACCCAAGAGTCCTATTTATAGAGACTAAGAACAAATCTTTTCCATAATTAAAATATTATATTTTAATATCTAATATATTTAAATATATCTTATACTTATTTGAATCTCATTTAAATCTCCTATGATATTTATTTATTTGAATCTTATTCAAAATTTATAAATATCTTTTATTTAATGTATCTAATATACATTAATTATTTTAATATTTAATGTATATGATATGAATCCTACCATGCTATTCAAGATTAAAGAAAAGCTTCAAAATGGAGTTGAATTAAATATTGTCAAGCTTCATTTATGATGAACTAAAGATGCATTTAATGAATTCAAGTGCAACTCATGCTTCATTAAAGACAAATCAAGCTTCATTTATGCAACAAGGGCTGCAATCTACTTCAAATGGGGCTTCATTTATGCATGGAAGGTTACAAATCTTAAGTGGGTTGATTGAAAGATCAATTCTCGAATTTATGGGGGTTTCAATGTAATTTTTAGTTTTAAAGTTTTGTTTTCAATGTTTTAAGTTACAATTTAGCTAGTGGACATTATGGTATTGATGGGTATGAGAGTTACAACTCTTCAATGGACCATAGGTTACTCTAGGGTTGATTTTGAGGCTATATAAATCCACGTAAGTTGTATTTACAAGAGAGACTTGGAAAATGAAGTAAAAAGGGCATTTGTGCTTTCTTATAGCCTAGAGCTATGTTTCTTTGCAATTCTATGTAGTTTAGGCTGCATGCTTAGAATCATTTAAGCTTGACTTGATCAATCTTGGTTGTGGAGTGATTTGAATCTCAAACAAGTTTTCTTGACTTGAGATATTTGATCAACAAGGAAATTCATTTCTATCTTCTTCCTTGGGATGAAATCATCTTGATTTTGGGGTAAAGGTCTTGTTTGTTAGCAAGGTTGTTAGATCAATTCCTAGGAGTTACTTATCATTTTGACCTTTAGATCTAAAACCCAAAAACTCCAAAATCAAGATGATTTCATCCCAAGGAAGAAGATAAAAACAAATTTCCTTGTTGATCAAATATCTCAAGTCAAGAAAACTTGTTTGAGATTCGAATCACTCCACAACCAAGATTGATCAAGTCAAGCTTGAATGATTCTAAGCATGCAACCTAAACTACATAGAATTGCAAAGAAACATAGCTCTAGGCTATAAGAAAGCACAAATGCTCTTTTTACTACATTTTCCAAGTCTCTCTTGTAAATACAACTTACGTGGATCTATATAGCCTCAAAATCAACCCTAGAGTAACCTATAGTAAATTGAAGAGTTGTAACTCTCATGCTCATCAATACCATAATGTCCACTAGCTAAATTGTAACTTAAAACATTGAAAACAAAACTTTAAAACTGAAAATTACATTGAAACCCCCATAAATCCGAGAATTGATCTTTCAATCAACCCATTTAAGATTTGTAACCTTCCATGCATAAATGAAGCCCCATTGAAGTAGATTGAAGCCCTTGTTGCATAAATGAGGCTTGATTTGTCTTTAATGAATCATGAGTTGCACTGGAGTTCATTAAATGCATCTTTAGTTCATCATAAATGAAGCTTGTCAATATTTAATTCAACTCCATTTTGAAGCTTTTCTTTAACCTTGAATAGCATAGTAGGATTCATATCAGTATCAAATACAATAAATATATTTTCCTCTTTTATATTTAATATATCTAATATATTAAATATTAATTTGAACACTTCAAATTAAATATTAATTTGAACATTTCAAATTTTAATATTTAATGTATCAAATACAATAAATATATTTTCCTCTTTTATATTTAATATATCTAATATATTAAATATTAATTTGAACATTTCAAAATTTTCTTTCAACTAAATTGATCTTTTAGTGTTACTATGAGCTAGCAATAAGACCTTATGGACCTACAGATTATAAGCTCCAATGATACAAAATCAATTAATTAAACTATTTAATTAATTAATTTTCATTCATTAACTATAGGTCACTCCACTATAGACCTAGAGTTGCACTATTATGCACTATAGGACATGTTGTGTCCATAGATATAATCACTACATGCAATGTTGGGATTTATGCCCTAAAGCCAAGTAATTAATAATTTATATAATAATTAATAATAATTTTGATTATTTTATTTGCAATATAATATTATCCATTATATGAAAAATTCAAAGTTATTAGTGTAATCTTGAACATATGTGGTTGACATATGGGAGAATCATGTTCAAGAAATAATCTAAAGGGTTATAGTATTTGGATAAGTGAAAAGTTCATTCCTTCATGCAAGTCAATCCTTCACGAGTTGTTCGTAATTATAGCTGGGTCAAAAGTCCGTTTTACCCCTGTAATTACATCTTGCACCTTAAGTATCATTGATCCTCTAATGAACAATCTGTTTATAATTTAATTATAAACTAAGTCCCTCTCTGGCCAGTGAGAGGGTGAGGCCCCATTGTTCAAGTCCTAAAATCAGCATTTAAGGGAGCTACTCATCTACTTATCCTATATGAAAAGAAGTGAATTCCATCTTGTGAGATTATGTTCCCAGCTTCCTATTTGGTCAAGTCCTCAAAATGGTAGGCATATTGAATTGGCTACAAAAGCCACTCTCACCCATGCAAATCAAAGGACAAGCCTTCATAGGCAGAAGTTCATAACTCACTTAGGATTAAGATCGAGTCGCATATGATCATCCTGATAAAATATTAATCTTCTCAATTCACGGATTTACAAAGAGAGATTAAATATTTCATGGTCCAATCTCATACAAACTCATTGTATAACACTCACATGTCTCCACATGAACGATTTGGATCAAATCATTTGTAACTATTACGAAGTGAGTTGCATCAATAGTGTTACTAGGATAAGACATCCAACTTTATCCATATACTATGACTTTTTAGATTATTTTTTGAACATGATTCTCTCGTATGTCAACCACATGTTGTTCAAGATTACACTAACAACTGATCGGCTATGCTACACGCAAGTGCACGTGATCGAAGTAATAAGAAACTAGAGTACTCCAGAGTATCGTACCCAAGGGAACGAGTTTTAATAAAATTTATAAAAATGACACATAATCATTAAAAAATTTCAATTTAAAGTAACCGTGGGTGAAAATGATTTATGAGGTGTTTTGGTTAAAGGAAAAAATTGTTTGAAAAACAATGAAAATTGAAAAAGGGATTCAAGATCTAATGCCCCTTTGGAAAGACAATGCAACAAGAAGATAATTGCAATCGTAGCTAACTTAAGAACTAAGTAAACCGAATTCAACTCCTATTCGACCTTCTATGAAGTATCTTTAGGAGACTAAGGGGTTGTTTGGGGCAAGAGTTATAATAACCTGTGTTATAATAACCCGTAGAATACTCTGCACCCCAACACAGACTATTATAACCTCAAACTAAACAACTCTGCATTTTAAACAATATTATATTATTTCACAGACTATTATAACCCATGTTATTATAACCCACTCGGTGCCCCAAACAGCCCCTAAGTGATTAAACCTATATTTTTATGGCTAATCTAACTTAGATATTTTTGCACACAATTCTAGTGATTTTGGAGCCTCGCCCTATGTTTAGGGTCGATGTTTCAAGACTTATATCTAAGTCTTTTCTTCCATTGCTTTTGCGACATCCATTTCCCTTAACCCTTTCGGTATTAAGTTTAGCTTGGCAAGCAACACTAGATGGCCAACTAGGGTTTACCCAACATTGAACTCATCAAAAGCAAACAATAGTTCAAAAATTAGCTAGATTGTTTTCGTTATCGTGCCTTTTCCTCTAGGTCATTCACAACTTGAATCCCACAGGAAATTTAGCTCTCCATAATGAAATAAATAAAAAACAATAAATTTGAATTGATAAAATTCATTGATATAAAGAAAAATTGAAGGTAAACCAAGAACACTTACAAATTAAATTTGTAGAAAATTACTTGGCTAAAGGAATGTTATAGATTCAGAAATCAAAATAATTTTCTATTTTTAATAAACTGATGAAAGAAACATAATAAACATTAGCTAAAAGAAGCATAAATACAAAACTTGGAAAACTCAAATAGAAATACGATCACGCTAAGAAAAACTCATTTCTTTCTGCTCAATCAAACAAGGATTTTGCTCTTTACCACCATCAACTTCGTTGAGATAGGATTGAGGAAGAGATTTGAGACTAAGATGTAGAAGAAATTAATACAAACAACGACTAAAAAAACTAAAAATGAAAATTGCAGAAAGTAAGAAAACCCAAAAAACAGAAACTAAAATCTTCTCCAAATTCGAGCTCTCTTTGTTCGACTTCTTTGTTCAATATTTATAGGGACTTCATGCTAGGGTTCCCTTCTTGGTTGATGGACAATCATGTCTAATTATCTTGCTGAATTCGTGGGTCAATTTTCTTTCAAAATCTCGAAATCTACGTTTTTTTCTTTAAATTTCAGATATGTCCAAATTGCAATTGCATTGTAGTTGCATTCCGAAAAAATCCTGCATCAAAACATTAAGTGTGAGTTTTTTCTTCTTTTGTTATCTTTTCTCAACTTACTTAATTTAAAGGTCTTCTATCAATCATGTGATTAAATTCAACCACTTTTTATTTTTTCATTAAATAATATGAATACAAATCACAAATATAACTAAGTTTAAAGACCAAATAATCCTCATGAATGAGAATTATCAACAACCTTTGATTTTTCATATAATGGATAATATTATATTGCAAATAAAGTAATCAAAATTATTATTAATTATTAAATAAATCATTAATTACGAGGCTTTAGGGTATAAATCACAATAATCTCCAACTTGCACTAAAGCCAGCGATACATGTATCCTAGGGCATACTCTATACCCAACATGTTCTCCCACTTGCCCTAGCAAAGATGAGACATGTCTTGTAATCTCAGACATTCTAGGTGACTCTCAAACATTTTAGCCTAGAGAGTCTTTTTATATAGATCCAAACGACTGCCATTAAAAGTCATCTTGGTCACTACCATGATGCTTTCTCTCTCGATATAATTCCCTGTACGTTGATGTTTTCTAATTTCCTTAATATTAATCTTTGCACCACTATTATCATAATAAATAAGATAAACTAAATCATATCTGAAACACCTTTTCAGATCTTTAAGGAACTATTTGTGTCATACAAGTTCTTTTGTTGCTTCACAAGCAAAACAATTTAACTTGTATACCATACTCCACCACTTAGGTTAAAATTTATCTTTACATAGATTTTCTAAATCTTTGTAAGAACCAGTGTATGTTGTAAAGATCAAATCTTTAAATCCTTACATAAAAATTTCTCATTATACATAGATAATTTGAGAAAGTTTTTAATTTTCTACTTAATGGTCATACCATTCGTTTAACTAATATATGCTAACCAATTGTATATTAAATGTTCAGTCTCATTTATGCATATCATATATTTTCAAAATTTGAGGTGTCTTAGGATATTTTTCCTTAGACATAAATATCAAATATTTGACAATAATTTTGTCAATATATGATACCCTTCCAATATTTTTTTCATCATCCTTATTTTTATTAATTTTGTGTTTTTGTAATGATTTAGAATCATCACTAGCTTTTAAGGAAAATAAACAAAAATAAATAAATATTTGATTATTTGAAGATTGATTCTTTTTATTTTCCTTTGCTTGGTTAATAAAAATAAAATAGCAAATTTTTTCCTCTTTTTCGTTGTAAAGAGAATAAAATTTTGAAAAGACTAATGTTCAAATCTTTCTTGTATGGAAAATTATTTGATTTAACCAATTTTTAGAAGGAACCAATTAAGTCAAATATTCTTAAAATCACTTCAATCAATTTCAATTATTTGTTTCCTTTATAATTTGGTTTGATTTTTCTTATTTTTTCCTAAATGAGAATGATTTGAGATTTTTATAAATTGGAGGCTAAGGACAAGCTTTGGGGGAGAATTTTTTTCTCTTCCAAATCTTTCTCCCTCACAAAATCTCCTCTCTCTCCTCACTTACGTTTTTACCCCATTTACGATTTTTTTTTTCAAAAAGAAAAAAAAATCTCTCTTTCTTCCTCTCTCTAGCCTCAACCAAGACAAATTATTCAATGAGGCCGCCACAATGTGGTTGTCTCATAATGACCATTAGATATTGATTCAATAATTTTCATGTTGTTTAATAACCATTGGATATAAATTCGAAGTACTTCTCTCTCCACATCCAACGGTGAAAAACTATCAGCCACATTGTGGCGGCCTCACCGAATAATTTCTCCTCAACCAACACCTATCCCCTCCCATATATCGAATCAAAGACTCTCCCACCTTGCTGCATTTTTTTAAGAACAATCACCAGCAACCCAGTTTTCTTCCCTTTTCTTTTGTTTTTTTTTTTACTGACAGTTGTCTACATCTCCAATAAGTAGTCGTTCTTCATTGGGAGAAGCAACAATTCACGAGCTAGCAATAAGTTATACTTTGTACTATGATTCACAAATCGAAAGTAAGTTTTCTATATTCCCATGCATGCAAGTGTGTTGTATAGTTTTCTATATTCCTATGAATGCAAGTGTGTTGTTTATTTCTCATCGTGCTTTGATTTTTTCTTTGCATTGTCTTGTTATGTCTTGAAATATTTCTTGGAGAGATATAATCTAAATTAAGTTAGGTGTTCTTAGGTATTTTGTTGTTTGCTTCTTCTCTCGTTATGAATTTTGTGGGTTCATTTGGTCGAGGTTTTTTTGTAGCAATGTAGATCGTTTTAATTTGAATGATCCTTTAAGATGTTATTCCAACTTATGTCGCTAATTAAGTATCCCATGTGCATATTATGTTGCAAATATTGACCCATTCATGCATGAAAAATTAATTGATCAAAAAAAAATATATAAAAGTTTTTAGGTTGATTTATTTCTTGCCATATTCATCCTATGTTTTAATCATTCCTTTTATGTTCGTTCATTATTATTATTATTATTTTAATTTCATGCTATGTTTCATTGGTGTTTAAATACTTTTTCCAAGTTGAGATATTGTGATATATGATATATATTTTTTATTAAGTCAATAGAAGTTTTTTTAAGTTAATAATTCAAAAAGAAAAATTTCTCCAACAATGGATCCTTAAATCTTTGAGAGACCGATGATTTGAGGTTCTTGAGATGAAAAATGAATATCTTGGGATGCCGAGATTTGATTTTAATATTTTTCCTTAAAAAAATAAAAATTGTGTTCAATAATTTTTTTTTCTATTGTGCAATTATTTCTCTTTTCATGAATTCTTCCTTTTTTTTTATTTAAAATAAAATTATATTTCATAAAAAATACAAAAAAAAATATTTTCATGAAAAACTTTTTTTTTTAAAAAATGAAGTTCTTTTAAAAAAGAAAATATTTGATTTTTCTAAAATTGAAGTTTTTCTTCTTTAAAAACAAAAACTTTTTTTTTATAAAGAGTACAAAAAAATATTTTCATAAAGAGCATTTTTATAAAAGAAAGTCTTTTTTTTTTATGAAACTTTGATTTTTCTAAATTTGAAGTCTTCCTTCTTACAAACAAAAATATTTTCCATAAAAAATACAAAAAATATTTTCATAAAGAGTATTTCCATAAAACGATTTTCTTAAAGGAAATTTTGATTTTTCTAAAAAAAACATTCCATTGATTTTCTTTTCAAAATAATATTTCAAATTTAAAAATTATTTTTTCCACATAAATTTCACTTCTTTAAAAATAGAAAAATAATGAAGAATTTCCTTTAAAAAAATTCTTTTCTCACACATGTTTTTAAATTCATAAACCAAACATTTTGTTTTAAAAAAAATAAAAAACTTTCCTATGATGGAAATTGAAAAATCAAGATGTTGATTCTCTAATAATCTTGAGGTGATGAATTTATTTTAGAATGCCAAATTAAATTCAAATAAATTTTGTATGGCTTTATGCCACTCATAATTATTGCTCATTATTTAATTTAAGAATGGTGATCAATAAAACATGAGACATTTAAAAATCAAAACAAAAACCTTCTTTTTCTATAAAGGCCGTTTTCCTTAAAATAACAGAAGAAAGAAAAATTTTTGTTCTTTGAACGAGTGTTGTGGGGTCCTAATACCTTCTCCATACACAAAAGACCCTTGAACCTTAAATCTTCTTATTTGCAGATTATTTTAGCAAACTTTGGGTGCCCAGTCACACCCTCTAAATAAAGATTGATGACGACTCCATTTTCTCCTCTTGAGAACAAAGTCAGTCGCTCCGCGTCACAAACCCGTAGCGACAATGAGATATCGTCTTCAATATCTAGTGACATTTGAAAATCTTGAAAAGCTTGTTAATCAAAGAAAACAATGTTCCTTTCCTCAAATCAGACTCTTAAATTGCTTTCTTGGCCAACATACAAGTAACTTAACTTATCCTTTAACCATCAATACATTGTATCTTACTTGGTTTCAAAGATTTCAATCTCTTCAATCCATTCTTCATATACAAGAGGTCCTAATTTATTCTTCAACCGAGTCCAGAACTTAACATACTGCTTTTAAGAACACAACTTGAGTTCTTATTCCTTGAAGAACATAGACATAGAAGTCCACTTTATGCTACAAGAGCATTCCTACTGGCAATACTATTGACTCCTTATGTCAACACCATACTACCAAATATCTCTCAAGACAAAGACCAAACCTCTTTCGAGAAGAACTTTCATGTCAAAGCCTCAAAAAAAGATTTCACAACAAACATGTACCAGGAAAGACAACACAACTTTACTATAATTAAGGGAATAACCATAGAACATGTTACTTAATAAGAAATCAATATCCTTTTGGATTATCCAAACCTAATGTTCTAGCAAGAACTCCTATAGCAATTGGTTAACCTTACAGCACTAGAGTCTACAAAACCTTAAATCATTGCTCTGATATCAACTGTAACAACCTGTATTTTTCAATACATCCATTCTAACAATAATACAGAAGTGTAACAATTAGAAACTAAAACAAACTTAAACAAAATCAAAACTTTCAGTTAAACGTTCAAACAATTGATGCTTTAAAAAAACAAAATCTTTCAATCAAACAAGCTTTCAAAACCAAACATTTCAATTGAACAAAATATTCATTTAACCAAAACCTTCAAACTAAAACTTTCAAATATCAAAAATTTCAAATTAAAACTGCCAGTTATTCAATACTTTTAAAAGAACAAAACCTTCGAATCAACTTTCAATATAACAAAACTTTTAATCAATCAATACTTTCCAATATCAGAGTGGGAAGATGCATTATTTGAGTAGCCTTTTGAACATATGTGAAGGTTACCCGTATTTCAGAACATTTAATCAAATTTGCCGATAACAATCGACCAGAACATTCAATGTAGTTACTTATGTGTGGGGCCACGTGAGTGAATAACACACACATGAATTTTCATTCTAAAGGAATGCCAAACTACAAACTGTGCCTTCCCACAAATAAGCTTCAATCAGTCAAAGCTTTCAATTAGAGATGTCGATAAAAATCTACTAGAACAATCAATATAATTACTTAAGTCTGAGGCCACGTGAGTGAATAGTATACACACATGAATCTTCATTCCAAAGAAATAACAAACCACAAATGTGTCTTCTCACAAATAAGCCATAACAATTTCATCAATTCCAGTTTAGGCTATTGCCACAAATAAGCAAAGCATTCCCAAAAACCAAAATTGGCATATCTGGATAGCCCTTTTGAATCAATCAAATACTTTTCAAAATATTCAAAATGGTAAACATATACTTTCACTTAGCAAAATAATTCAAAACATATAAAACAATTTCAATCAATTTCAAATCACATAAAAACATGCTTTCAGATATTATGTCAAATCAAAACATAATTATACCAAATTTTTTATTTTGGAAGGAATGTAAAAACTACTTACCTCGATCGATAATCCTACAATTCTCAATCTCAATCACAATTCCAAATCTAATTCCACTTTCTTGAACAATCATCAACTTTTGCTTGAACCCCGAACATAGCCAATACTTTACTGATCAGAAACAAAAATTTTATCTTAAAAGTTCAAAAGCTTATCTATAACATAGACAATCTAATCTACCCAATTTTTCCCATTCAAAATAATTTTCTGCATAAAAAGTTAGGAAAAATAGGGTTCTTGGACTAAAAAAACACAGCACTGAAAAAATGAGTTAAAAATACTTTAAAACCCAATTAAAAACGTACTAAAATCGGTAAAATCAATGCTTTTCAATACGTAATAAAATACTAAACAATTTTTCAATTCTACAATTTTTAAAACCTTCAAAACTATAATAAATTATAGAAAAAAAAAACCCAAAAAAATTACTATTTCATAAAAAAAAAAAAACACTTCAAGATTTTAACACTAAAAGAATCAAGATTTACCCATTTTTAACACAAAAACTAGATCTAAAAAAGTGTGATAAAACTACTGTAAAAACAATAAAAACATGAAATTTTCATGTAGAAATCAAAGTCATAAATCACACTTTAAAATAGCAATCATTTGGTAAATTTCTTTGAACAAAAAGAATCCAAAAAAATACTTAAAACAACCCCAAACTTGAAGAAATTTAAAGCTGAAAAATTTTCCATTATTAAAACCTTCAATTTAATCCAAAAACCATAAGAGGAAAAACCTTGATGAAAATTAAACAAACCAAAAACCTAAAAACTGTTTAGGGCAAAAGATTCTAAAATAAATTTCATCCTAATGAATCAAGAAGAGAACCAAAAAATAATCAAAACCTAAAACTTTTTCAAGAAAAGTTCAATAATCAAGAAAGAAAGAAAACAAAACTCAAGTAGAAGGGAAGAAAACTTGTTGCTTTTCTTTTGAAGAGGAGAGTGCAAAGCGTCTTCTTCTTTTCTCTCTTTTTGCCATCAAAACATTTAGTCAAAAAGTTAGGGCTTAAAAATAGACCTTTTTAAAAGAACCCTAATTAAAATCCTTAAAAGATTATCTTCTTTTTTTTAAAAAAAAAAGAAAAGATAATAAAGATTTATCCTAATTTAAAAAGAAGATAAAATCCTAATTCAAAAAAGTTTTAAAAATTAATAAAACAAATAAATTTTTTTAAAAAAAAATCTTCTTTTTATCCCAATTGTTACATCAAAGTTCAGGGACTAAATTTGTAATTTAACCTATATTTCATCATGTATATTTATGGTCATAGTCATCTTCGTCTATTTCTATGAGATTAGTTTCTTGATTTTGCACATGCAACCAGGGGTTTTTGTGCTTATCATGGTGATAGAAAAGCAATGTGATCTTCTTCAAGTAAAACATGTCATGCCACATGGGCCAACCAAAGAAGAAGATCTCCACTTCAACATTTTGAATATCAAGTTTCATGAGAAAGGAGAACAAGTGGAGAGATAAGCTTCAAGGCAATATGAAGATACTAAACCCAAGAGCTTCAATTTAAGGATTATTTAAGGCTCATTTGGGTTGAAGCCTTAAAGTAGTGTTCTCATGTAATTCTTATTGCAACATTCTTTTGGACTTTAATTGTAATATATATTTGTAAATCCAAGGTCCACATGTAGGAAGACCATGCACGTTAGTTAGAGTATTAGTTGCAAGTTACCTTAGCTTGTTTTAGACACTATTCTAGTTAGGTTAGTTTAGAGCTTGTATTTTACATTCAGTAGAACCTCTATAAATTAATACTCGATAAATTAATAACCTCTCTAAAATAATAATTTTTCTCCGTCCCAACTTGGGCCCGAGGTTTAAATTAATAAGATAATAATTTTTCGGAAGACCCATATATAAATTTATGGTCCCTTCAATTATAAATTAATAATTTTATAAAATTACAAATGTAACGTGGACAACTTAGTAAAATATGATTCTATTGTTGTTTGCTTCTTCTTAAAATTTAAATCTAGCTGTATTTTATCTCTAACTTTCCTTACTGCATCCAAAAGCTCCAGTGTTGCGTTCTCATACTACAACAATAAATTGCGAAGAGATGTTGCTGCTATGAGTGCTTCCTTCTGCGTTATTGGTTGCAAATGCATTGTATTATCTTCAGTTTCATCCTCAATACGATTTTCAACAACACTAGCTACAATTTCTTCTAAACTTTGGATCTCTTAACATGTATCATTTTCACCCGGGTAATCCAATTGGTGATTGACATCCATTTTGTTGCGGTACCCAAGGCCATAAATCATCATATCAAGTTCATGAATGCCTTTTTCGGTAGTTCCTTCATTTAAATTCATTGAGGCTACTTCATCCTGCGAACGAATTTTACAGTGTCGAAAACAATTTGCTATTATCTCTTACTGAACATTTATCGTAAAGCTGAGACTGCAAGATTGATGGCATCTAAAACATTAATCTTTTATGGATCATATTCTCCCAACGCATAGCCCTCTAATACCCTACGGTAAAATCTCTTGGGGTAGTGCATCTGGAAAGTTCTTATTACCCTTGCATCACATTGTTGGATTTTTGATGTCATGTTGGGTGGAGAAAAATACAACTCAACATTATGTAGCCCTTCAATATTTTTTGGATGGGCTGGACATTTATCTACCACTGACAAAATTCTTCTACCATGCATTTTCTGGTCCAGCGAACAGACATATTCATCAAAAGGCACACTCGTTATCCATGCTCGTGTGTTGGAACGATATTGACAATTCAAGTTGTCCATGTTGACATTTTTGAAGCAACATGGCTTTGCGTACTTTCCAATAACCCATAAAGAAATTTTTTTAAGCCATTCTCATTGCAACAAATAACAATTGTCAGCCTTTCTTTGCTTTGTTTTCTTCCTTCAAGTTGTTTCGTTGCAAGAGAATGATCATCTTGTAACCTGTAAAACAAACCAGTTTCATCCATATTAAAAACTGTTGGGATTTATGCCCTAAAGCCTCGTAATTAATAATTTATTTAATAATGAATAATAATTTTGATTATTTTATTTGCAATATAATATTATCCATTATATGAAAAATCCAAGGTTATTAGTGTAATCTTGAACAGTATGTGGTTGACATACGAGAGGATCATGTTCAAGAAATAACTTAAAGGGTCATAGTATATGGATAAGGTTGGGTGCCTTATCCTGGTAACACTATTGATACGACCCACTTTGTAATAGTTACAAATGATTTGATCCAAATCATTCATGTGGAGACATGTAAGTGGGGGTATCTTATACAATGAGTTTGTATAAGACTGGACCACGAAATATTTAATCTCTCTTTATAAATCCGTTAATTGAGAAGATTAATATTTCATCAGGATGATCATATGCGACTCGATCTTAATCCTGAGTGAGTTATGAACTTCTGCCTGTGAGGGCTTGTCCTTTGATTTGCATGGGTGAGAGTGGCTTTTGTAGCCGATTCAATATGCCTACCATTTTGGGGACTTGACCAAATAGGGAGCTGGGAACATAATCTCACAAAATGGAATTTACTCATTCCCATATAGGGTAAGTAGATGAGTAGTTCCCTTAAGTGTTGATTTCGGGACTTGAACAATAGGGCCCCACCCTTTCATTGGCCTGAGAGAGACTTAGTTTATAATTAGATTATAAACATATTATTCATTAGAGGATCAGTGGTACTTAAGGTGCAATATGTAATTATAGGGGTAAAATGGACTTTTGACCTAGCTGTAATTATGAACAACTCGTGAATGATCGACTTGCATGTAATGATTATATCTATGGACACAACTTGTCCTACAGTGCATAAAAGTGCAACTCTAGGTCTATAGTGAAGTGACCTATAGTTAATGAATGAAAATTAATTAATTAAAGAGTTTAATTAATTAATTTTGTATCATTGGAGCTTATAATCTGTAGGTCCATAAGGTCCCCTTGCTAGCTCATAGTAACACTAAAAGATCAATTTAGTTGAAAGAAAAATTTGAAATGTTCAAATTAATATTTAATTTGAAGTGTTCAAATTAATATTTAATATATTAGATATATTAAATATAAAAGAGGAAAATATATTTATTGTATTTGGTACATTAAATATTAAAATTTGAAATGTTCAAATTAATATTTAATTTGAAGTGTTTAAATTAATATTTAATATATTAGATATATTAAATAAAAGAGGAAACTATATTTATTGTATTTGATACATTAAATATTAAAATAATTAATGTATATAAGATACATTAAATAAAAGATATTTATTAAATTTGAATTGGATTCAAATTAGGAAGGAGAATTTTAAACGGTTTGAATAAGATTCAAATTGGTTAGATAAATATATTTTAATATATTAGATATTAAAATATATTATTTAATTATTTTCCCTAGACCACTATAAATAGGACCCTAGAGGTGAGCCATTGTGCATTCTACAGAACACACTCCTCAATAGAGAGAATTAGAGAATTCTCTCTAGACCTCTTCCTCTCCAATCTTTTGTGGATTTTCTTTCAAGAGGCTCCCACAAGCCTTGGTCTTGTGTTCGAGTCATAGCCAGGAAGACTTTGTGGAAGAGATAAAGATCCGCCAGAAGAATCTCCATATTTGGAAGGTATTTACTGCTTAACCCTTGTATTTTAGTTTAATTCTAAATAAATCAAAGACGATTCATATGCTTCTGCTGTGGGTTTAATTCAATTATTCCCTTCAAAAACATCATTCATAGGATACTAGTTTATTTTTTCCTTTATAGCCACCAATTTGTTCTCCATGTCCTCTATGTCAATAGAACCATTCTCTCCAAATCGACGAAATGACTTGATACCATGTCTTTGCTTGAACTTCTCAAACCAACCTTGAGAAAATTTGTGTGACTCAGGAGGTTGTTGAGGGTATAGAAGTTTCATCGTGTCTCTTGTCTTCTCCAAAATTAGCTTTCCGGACATGTTTACACGTTCTTGGTATTGGAGAAACCACTTATAAAGAACCTTCTCCATCTCTGGATGTTTTACAGGTCTGTGTCGCTTGGTATCCCCTCTTTTTTTCTAAGTTAGCAGAAAGGTACTCAGATGATCGCTTGAGTGTGTTCAATATTGTACCTTGACTAACTTTCAAATGAAAATTTTCATCAATCCACTGTTGCAAATCTTTTTAAGTGCATGTGGGGTGATCTCTCTTATACTCACATAGTGCTTTACGTATTTGATCTGTCATGGTTGATTTTTGGACACCTTTTAGATGTGAAGCCACGGTTGGTTGGTTTTAATTTGTATTGACTAATTAGGAATGTTTGATATTGTTTATACAGTTACAGTGGTTTATTTCCTTACCATACATGAACTTGCATTAAGTTTTAACTAGTACTGTGTACTACAATGACCTTTGATTTTTTTTAGGGGGATGTATTATATTTAATTAGTAACATTGTACATGAACATCATTTAATTAGTCAATACAATGTATTTGTTTTATTCATGAAGAATAATGTAGGTTCGTTAAATCCAAAAAAATCTCTTTAAATTAATAAATTATTAATTTATCGATTAATTAATACCTCTTTAAATTAATAAAATTACATGGCCCCGACATTATTAATTTATAGAGGTTTTACTGTAGTTGGCTATTCTTTCAAAGACTACCATAACTTGTACATTTGAGATGTTGGATTTTTCATAGATGAATGAAAGAGTCTTTGAGCTTTTTTCTTTGCTCCAATCTGTAAGCATGTCATATGTGCATTTTCTTGCTTTAGATCTTGCATGCCCTAGAAACCTTCAAGCTTGATTGGTCCTCAAACTTGTGGAGGGTTTTCGACTTTGGATCAAGAACAAGTTCTCTTTATTCAAAACTTTGATCTACATCAAGGTTAGTCATTTCTTCTTCCCCTTTAGTGATTCTTTGAATGTATACTAAGTGTTACCGTGTGTGTTTAGGAGATGTTTGTTCTTACAATGATTGCCTAAGCCACTTGTGGTAGGGTTGAGTACATCATTTTGTATCATAGCTTTTTTGGTGTGTTTGATTTCGTATCTCAATGAGTCAATGAACGTAAATGTGTGAAAGGTGCTAATTTTTGTTCAAGAGTTTCAATGGCAATCAAAATAACATTTAGCCTTCAAACAGTTTCAGAAGCTCCACTATTATAACTTCAACGCTAATGAGCCTGTTGAAGCAATATCGAGTTAGTGCTACTTTTTGATGTAAAACACATTACAAGTGGAGAAAAAATTCTTCAAAAAATATAAACTTAAATTGCAAATAGCCAAAAAGTATATAAGATACATACATGTGTGCATTCAACTTTATTTTTCTCATAAATTTTGCCATATCCAAGTACTTTCTATGAGCCGATTTAAGTTTAGCTCCATTGGTTTAAGCATAAACTATTGATCAAGATGTCAGATGTTCGAATTTCCTTTCATCCACAAACATATGCATTGTTGAACTTAAAAAAAGGGTACTATGGGCTATGGAAACAGAGGCCTATCAGAACAAAAGAAACTAGCCCAAATAGGACAACACCATTGGTCCAATTGAAAATAGGGAAAATTCTAGGAATGGCTAAAAAGAATGAGTTGTTTTGGTTAATGGTCATCCGATTTTTCTTTTTAATTATGGCCACATGTGAGGTGCACGTGTGGCGTTTCTTTTTTCAAATCCCCATTTTGTCCCCGTACACTAAATCTCTCTCTCCTATTTTATTTAAACTGTATCTAATCTGTATTTTGAAAGATTTACATTGCAGTTATTATCTTTATATTTATTTTTTCGATTCTCTCTCCCCAAGAAAATATTCCTCTCTCCGAAATTCTCCCTCCCCAAGACAATCCCCCTCTCTTCAAATCTAAATATCTCTCTCCTATTTTTATTTAAACTATATCTAATTTGTATTTTGAAAGATTTACATTGCAGTTAGTATCTTTATGCTTATTTTTCCGATTCTCTCTCCCCAAGACAATCCTCCTATTTTCGAATCTTAAGCCATATTTTTTCGGTAACCATCACTGCTGCACAAGCGAATTTTATGCTTGTAATTGTTCAATTGCTTCTTTCTCCACTCTCTGAAATTCTCTCTCCCTAAGACAATCCTCCTCTCTCCTCTCTCTGAATCTTAAGCCATCGGTATTTTTTCGATTTTCTCTCCCCAAGGCAATCCTCCTCTCTCTGAATCTCAAATCTCAAGCCATCGGCACCGTCGCTAGTAGAAGCCAATTTCATGAGCGTAATTGTTCAGTCACTTACTTCTCAACTTTCTGACAGTTCGAACAACGATTCAGAGCTTTTTGGAGGCTTAGAAGGTGATTCGTAGGAATCTTCAAGGCTTGGAGTTGAGTTGCTATGCGTGGTGAAGGCGGTGCTAAAGAAGATGAAGAGTAGAGTGTTAGTCGGGGACAAGGTGGTTGTTGGTTCCATTGATGGGGAAGGCATAGAGCGGTCGCGAACTTGCCTCGGATTCTATTCATGGTCCACCTGCAGCCTTCTATTCACTTATTATTCATGCCTGTTCTGCTGCTCTTATTGATAAAAATCCAGATTCGTGATAGTGTTCGTACTTTTTATTTTTTTTTATTTATAGTGTATTTCTCTGTAGGTATTTTGTTTCGTTGATTTTTACTCTATATTTATTTCATACACATACACAGCTCAAGAGGTAGATGAGTTCGTGGTAGTGTTCAAACTTTTTATTTTTTTTTATGTACGGTGTATTTGTTTAGGTATAACAAACTACCTAATTTAAACTCTAGAATAAAGAAACCGAATCTATTTATATTTTATTATATTTGTACCTTGTATCCTCTCAAAATATCGGATTATATTTTTAAAAAATGTGTAAATACGATAATCTTCGTTATTTTTGGGTTACTTTTATTTTTTAGTTTAATATTTCATATTGCATGTCATTTTATTGGTTTGTTAATCTATTATTTTAACTATTTTTTTTAATCTTTTTGTTATGCAATCAATTTTTAATTGCTGTGTATTTTTATTTGAATTGTAGATAATTTGTTTGAATTAGGTATTTTGTTAAGTTGATTTTTACTCTATATTTATTTCATGCACATACTAAGCTCAAGAGATAGATGACAATGGTAGGTTTAGGTATAACAAACTATCTAATTTAAACTCTAGAATAAAGAAGCCAAATCTATATATATTTTATTATATTTGTACCTTGTATTTTCTCAAAATATCGGATTATATGTTAAAAAAATGTGTAAATACGTTAATCTTCGTTGTTTTTGGGTTACTTTTATTTTTTAGTTTAGTATTTCATATTGCATGTCATTTTATTGGTTTGTTAATCTATTATTTTAACTATTATTTTAATCTTTTTGTTATGCAATCAATTTTTAATTGCTCTGTATTTTTGTTTGAATTGTAGATAATCTGTTTGAATTTTGAATCCTAACAGCTTTTGTTGTTTAGATTACCGAATTTATCTATTCAAATTTAGATTTTAATTTTAAATTAAATTTACTTACCCGATAATTAGGGAATCTTAGTCATGGAAGTGGTTAGGGGTAGTTTGGTCATTTAATAATTACTAATTAAAATTATGAATAATGATTTGGCCATTTTTAAAAAATTAAGATTGCTCGACCATTTTTCAAAACGTGAAATAAAAAATGGTCATTTGCGTAGTCAGCCCTTGAAAATAACTTACAAACTGAACCTAATAAAATACCCAACTATGTTCAACAATAAAATACCCAACTAAATTACTAAAATATATACTTAGATATGCATTTTTTTCAACACCACTATTTTAAATATTAAAATAATAATAATAATAACTAGAGTTTGAGAAGAGAAACAATGTTATCCGAATTAAGAAGAAAAATACAGAAATTTTCAATTTGTATATAACTTGTATTTAATTTGTTATGGTCAGAATGTGATAAAGTAATTTTTAAAATTAGAAAGTTATAATCTAAAGTGTGAAAATGGTTTAAATCTATAAATTTATTCTATTTCAGTCCAAGACTTTCAAAATATTTATTTTGAATATTTGAACTTTAAAAAAACAACCATTTTGATTTTTAAACTTTCAAAATATTTGTGTTAGTCCGTGAACTTTAGGAAATATAAATATTTTGAATCTTTGCTATTATTTTACTTATATTCACCGATTTGATGTTCGTCTTAGACAATTTATGCAATTTCAATAAACATAAGGAAAATAATTTTTTTTTGGATACCAAAATAAAATAAAGTTTAAAAAAAATAAAACATATATGTTAAGAAATTATAGATCAAAATGAAATAATCCTTAGTGACTAAATGCATTAACCACTAAATTATGTTTGAGTTAGCAACTAAAATAAAAATTAGTATGTTTTTTAGTTCATAATATTTGAGTATTTTTACAATTTGGTAAGGTTCCTAGTGTTTAAAATGATTCAATTTACTCTTTTGTGTAGGAACATTTTTCAACTTTATCCCTCATCATTGGTAAATATTAAAATTGGTTGATGATAAAATTACATGACATAATATTAGTGAGTTGGTAGAGATTTAGAAAAGAAAAAAATGTCATCTAATTCTAAGTAAAGGAAACTAAAAACTCTCGCCAATTTCTTAGAAATTTAGAGGAGGAATTATAAAATTCTCTCTTAAATGACCTTTCTTCCTTCTCTAAATTTCTACCAATTTATTGAGAATCATGTTGTGTAAGTTTACTACAAGTCAATTTTAACATTCACCAATTGCAATATGTTGAATTAAAAAACGTTAAACTATAAAGGACTAAATTGAAACTTCTTAAACAATAAAAACTAAACTAAAGAGACATCTGAACTTTAGAGACTAATACATATATTTACCTTAAAATTTAAACTCTCGGAACCGATAATACAACATGGTTTTTTTTTTTTTTGAGTTTAATAATTATGAGAGGAAGATCTAAGCGTCGACTTTTGAGATGATAATTGACATTTTATCTACCGAACATGCTCGAGGCGAAAACACGTTCCACATGTTGACACCTCTCTCCAGTTTCCACCAGACAGACCGTTTTCCGTACTGCCCAATGCACTCGCGCCATCGCTACAGAGCTACAGATTCTGTGGACCAACTTCCATGTCTCTCTCTCTCTCTAATGGACTGAGCTCTGCACAGAGCAAGGAATTTAGCATAGCAATGGCGGTTTCGTCGTTTTCACCTCTGCATTTCAAGCCCTCGTTCTCCTCTTCTCCTCATTCCCAATTTTCCTGCTCCCTCCGCCCTGCCGTCATCCTTCCTGTAAGATTACTCTCTCTTTACATATCTGTTTCTTTTTCAATTTGTATCGTAGCAATGGCGATTTCGATTTTGTTTTCTTAGGGTTTGGGGAATAACTCCGGGGACTACGATAAATTGAGGCTTCTATTGAAAGAACGGTACGGCATCCCCGCCGTGGTTGTTAAGGTGTCGAGAATTGACTGGCTGAGGAATGCTGCTGGATTGCTTGATCCTAATTACTGGCGCGGCACTCTCCGCCCTCGGCCTGTCCTCGACTGGTACTTCCACTATCCATTGGCATTTGTTTGAGAGGCTGGGAATTAGGGATTTGGTTTGGAAACTGTTGGATTAATTGCTTGATTGGTTAAGCTGGTGAGCAGGTATCTGAAGAAAACAGATGAGGCAATCCAAGAAGCCAAGGAGCTCGCTCAAGGTCTTTGTCCTCATTTTTGCTTTATTAGCATTTAGCCTTGCCTTTTTATTTTTATTTTCAAATTTGACCCTAAACTTGTCCGCTTGTATCAATTTGGACCCTAAACTTCTAATTCTATCAAATTGGATCCTAAATTTAAATAAGCGTTGTAATTTTTACCCTTGCTTCAATTTCCGCTAATTCACCCACTAATTTCAACAAAAACCATAGTAAAAATCTTCACAAACTCATTAATTTCAATAAAATAAAGTTTTACACAGAAATAAGTTTGACCAATGCACAAATTAACCATTGAATAACTTTGCCAAAATTCATAAATTTTAAGAAAAAAAATCTAGCTCTAGTGTCGATTTTCTCTAAAATTTTATCAATTTCATATTGTACTTATGTTTTATAATCCATTGCATAAGAGAAAACTTATTCTAACTATATTTTAAGCGAGAACATATTAGAGAGTTAAAATTGCAACACTTTTTAAAGTTTGAGGTTAAGATTACAACACTTATCTAAGTTTGAGTGCCATTTGATGAAATTAAAAGTTTAGGGTTAAAATTGATACAACTTGACAAGTTTAGAGTCAAAATTATTTTTTTCCCTATTTTTTATTATTCTGATAAATTCTTGGAGGGACATTTTGGGTTTGTATGTCATGGAGTTGGGAAGTTGAGTTTGCATTTTTGGGCTACTAAACTCACCTTTTAGATTCTGGGTTTAAGATTCTAGGTTGAAAACTTAGTAACAGTCTGAGACTCAATAACACATTTTACTACATTATCCATAACACAACTTTACAAATCATTCAAGCTTCTCAACCTCAATATCAACAGTTCCAAGGTGTACCCTCGCAGTTGTATTCTTTTAAAGAAGCAGACATTTGTTTGCTGAATTCAAATGTTGGGAAAATGGCATTGGATGCCAATGAGTAATGACTGCATTATACTTCCCAAAACACTAGCTATAGACAATGACAATGTTTTTCTTTATGGTTCATTACAGTTATGTAGTATATCATGTTACTTTTAAAACATATCATTATTCATAATGTTAAATTCATGACTTGGAATATCGAATGTGTTAATGACCACGAGGTCTGTGGTTTAAATCTCCCCAACTCCTATTGTACTAAAAAAAAAAAATCATGGGTTGGCACTCTGGGACGGATATTGTAAAGGGAAAGTAACTAATAAGTAGAAATTTACGACAATTTTTATCCCAATGCTCAATTAAAGTTGATTTTTCCTCTTCTTATTCCTTTTTTGCTGTGCTTCATGAGTTTCTGTTTTCCTCTACCAATTCTCAACAATCTTAGTGTACTGTAGTTCCTAAAGATCGAATTATTTCAATCTTTAGGTGGGACTTTGTCCTTAATTGGGCACTCAGCGGGCGGATGGCTTGCACGAGTCTACATGGAAGAATTTGGTATATCTCATATTTCCATGTTGCTGACTCTTGGAACCCCTCACCTGTAAGTTAATATTTTTCTTAATTCTTATCATGCTTCTTCTTCCCTATGAATCCATAATATTTTTGAAGTTTAAAGCTCCATTTTAGTTTCTAAACTTTCAGGCTTATTTTATTTAGGTTGATGAACTTTTAAAGGGTATATTTTGTACTTTAAGCTTTCAAAAACGTAATTATTTTACTCTCTGATGTTATTTTGTCGTTAATTGTGTAATAGATGAATGACATGCTTTTAAATATGTCTATTAATATGCTAGCATAATTATGTATTAAAGGTGCATAGGGTAGCTAAGGCAACTTTTTGGTGGGGTGGGATATTGATGGTAAAACAATGACGAAGACCAAAATGATTCATTTTTTAAGAATTTAATGACTAAAATAGACATTTTTAAAGTTTAGGGACCAAAATGAAATATAAATGTATCTTTGATCATATACATAACCTTTTTTCCTTAGAATGATGGATCACGTTTTTGAATGAATGATCGTTGTTTCCTATTATTCTGAGATTTGATAAATTTTCATGTTAAAATAGTAAAATAAAAAATGGATTTTTTTTAGGCCGCCTCCAAAAGGTTTTCCAGGAGTGGTTGATCAGACGAGGGGACTTCTGAATTATGTGGACAAATATTGCTCAAAAGCTGGTTACAATCCTGAACTGAAATATGTATGTATAGCAGGAAGGTAAATGGAAACTTTCTGTTTTCTTTGCTGAAGAATTCAATTTGTTTCGTCTTTATTTATGGGTCAAATTTATAAGAAAAGTTTGTCTAAAAACAAACTTAGAAAGAAAAATTATACGGTTATGTACAATTTGTCCTCATTTTGAAAAATTGAAGAGCAAAATTATAGAGAAAAAGATTATTTATATATTATTTGTTTTTGGTTTCCTTTTTAAAAATGAAGATATAACAAATGTGAGAGCTACTTTTAATTTCTGTTTTTAAAATGCTGCTTGATCATGTTTTATGTTTTCAATTTATAAAAAAAAAAAAAAAAAAAAGTTAAAGAGGAAAAAATAGAGTGAGAAAGGAAAGATATGCTAGAAAGAGGAAAATTAGAAAAGTCATAGAGAGAGAATTATATGAGATAGGAAAAGAAGAGTTAGAAAATTTTTAGAAGTATGTCAAAGAGAGAGAGAGGTTATGAAGGGAAAGAAAAGTAGAGAGAGGTCCAAGAGAGAGAAAAACAGTAGTTTGAGAGGGAACATAAGTTGGAGAGAGAATATGCTCAAAGAGAGAAAAGTAAATTAGAGAGAGAGAAAAAAAAAATTAAAGAGAGGGTTACTCTCATGAGGGTGAGAAGGAGATAAAAGTGAGATTTTAAAAATATTCTCTTTAATGTTTTAAAATTAATAAAATGTGCTTCAAATCTTTAAAAACGAAAATGTTAAAATACCAATGTCCTTGTGGTCCTGCTGTTAGTTTGTTTATTTTTTCAAAAAAAATTTAGTCTCTATTAGTCTTTCCTCTATAAATTTTGAAAAAGGTTTACATTGTGTCTTTTCTTAATGAAAATTATTATTATTCTTTAACCAATTTCGATAAAAATTAATTTAAAAGTAATAGTAGGGGCCAATTTTAAGTTTTATTGAATGTACATAAACTAAATTTAGATATTTGAAAGTATAAGAACTAAAATGAAATTAAGCTCAAAGTACAGGACCAAAATGGTATTTTAACCAAACAAAAATTTGATGGATTATCAAATAACTATGTTAACTTCAAAGACTTTACTCCTTGAGTTTACTTATGAAAATATACTGAGATCTCTGTAAACTGGGCACTGCCAAATGCAGGTACATTCAAGGTGCTCGCTCGTTCGGTAACTCAGATGCAAACACCATTCCTGCAGCCGCTTCCATCGCCAACAACCAGCCAACTGCCATAGCAAACGACACAAGTAGCTCGACGAACACACCCACATTCCGCGCTCGCTTCATCGGGCAAGGATATAAGCAGGTAATCAAATTGAAACATTAGACAATTGATGGTATATTCATTATGAAAGTAGAACATGAGGTGAATGCAAGAAACTGAGATATGTTAGAATTTAACATGTGTGAATCTAAACATAACTCAACTGATTAAGACATTATATTATTGACTAAAAGATCAGAAATTTGAATATCTGTATCTGACCGGCGTGTATCAGGTGTGCGGGAAGAGTGAGGTATGGGGAGATGGGGTGGTTCCAGAAGTGTCTGCCCATTTGGAAGGAGCTATCAACATTAGCTTTGATGGAGTCTATCACTCTCCTGTTGGTTCTGATGATGAACTCAGACCCTGGTATGGCTCCCCTGCTATTCTTGATCAATGGGTTCATCATCTTCTCAACTAATCATGTTGCTCTCCCATTTCATTAGTGGTCTTCAGTGACTCTCAAATCAATAAAATTCAATTTTAGTATAATGGAAATGTCGATTCATCACTTATGTCGATATCAAACCCATGAACATATGAAAATGTCGATGGAAGTTTAGTACCTTGAATTGATCTTCAAAGTCAACTATATAGAAGGAAATTAATTGATGAATAACAATTCACCAAAACTATGACCATATAATTTTAAGCACACAATAATCATTAATTTGTTTATCCAAAAATTGGCTTTAAAGCAATTTAAAGAGTAAGAAAAAAAAATTCTGCAAGCATCTACCAAGCAACCCCTCTATTTATTATTTTTTTTCATTTTCTAATTTTAAAATAATATATACATTGAAACAACCTTCTTTCTATCTACATCAAAAAAACGTTTTCAAAATCTTAACTAAATTTAAAAATTGAAAACAATAGTTAAAAAAAATAGGGAAAAAAAATCAATTTATACCCTAAACTTTGGATTTGTATTCTAATAACTGTATCAATTTAAACCTTAACCTTTCATTAGTAAATTAATTTAGACCATCATTAGCAATTTATAACTATTTTCACTTGATTCTATTTAAAATCATTTCAAAATCACCTAAATAAAATTATTGTTCTCCTAAAATCCTAATAAAGTTGTAGGACAGATTATCATGATTATCATGTAGCCAATTCAAACATAACTCAGTTGATAAGACACTAATTACTCTAAAGTTCAATAATTTGATCTCCCACCTCACAATTGTACTAAAAGAGAAATTATCATGTAATTTTTGTCAAATAGCAAAAAATAGAAGCCGACTAAAAGATGAAAAACCTCTCATATTAATGAAAAACCACTACTATCCATTTAATTATAGTATTTCTCTCTAATATTACATTAACCCTTTCATTTAAACAAGTCTTATACATGTGTAAAAATTATGCATTAACTATCCATTTGATTCTAGTATCTCTCCAATATTACATTAATTCCTTCATTTAAAGAAATCTTATACACATGTAAAAATTATACATTAACGATTTTAAAACAAAATCCTAATAGAGAGTATAAACCGATTGACTTATGAAAATTTAGGATTTTAATTCATACAATTATTAATTTAGAGTTTTAAATGATACAGCCTCCAAAGTTTAGGAGTATAAAATGATTTTTTTTCATATATATATATTATTTGCGTTTCAAATTTAGACTAAGAAAAAAAAACAAAGTGATTTTTTAAAAGAATAAAATTTTGCCAGAGAAACTACCATGATTAATAATAGAATACTAAAAACAAAATATTTATCAAGTAAGGACTCAACATTTTTCAGTTCTCAAAATAAAGTATAGGAGAAGCAAAGAGAGGGGGTTAAGGCATATATAATAAGTGAACTAGTGAATGGTATTTTCTTTAAATGGCTCTATAAAACAGTTGTAAAAAAAACAGGCCATACAGAAAAAGAAAACAGAAAGAACACCTAATCTTCAAAATGTTTAGGGTAGCAGCAAAGCAGATATCCCTAGTTCAAGCCAGTTCTTGTGGGTTTTTCTTGTCTTCTAGTTCTTCCAAGGAGACTAACATTGAATGTAAACCATTTAAAAGCTAAGCATAATCAACAACAATGTCTGAGTAAGAGATACCTCTTTTTCTTAAATCAGAGGCAAACCAAAGAGTACACTGAAGTCATAGGATTAGCCAAACACAACACAATACAACATCATCAAGGATTTGGAAGACAGGTTGAGAGAGAACTGTTAGAACAACTAAATCAATGCAAGCACAGGAAGTTTGATGGTTAACTAGACTTCACAAAATGAGGGGATAGCAATTTTCCAATCTCTAAGAACCCCACTTTCTCTCTTCCATCAAATATAGCCTTTAGCTTTTCATCACAATTGATCTGCCTCTTATCAGCTGGGTTCTGCACACCAAAATGTGTGTGTATATATCAGCAAAATCTTCCAAAAAAAAAAAAAGAGGTAATTCTAGGTTACATTATAATTTCAGCTCATATATATTGCAGATTACACCTCTCAATTTTAAATTATACTAATACTTAATCTCTACTGTTAACACCATTAATAGAATACTAATATGACATACCCCATTAGATAATTTTGAGTAAATTGGTTTGGTGTGGCAGACAACTACTATTACAGCTACTAATAAAGATAATTTCTAAAAATTTCTAAAAATCTGTTTAAGTTCTTATTTATTAATCCAAACTATGTTTAGGAGTTTATGTACATTGCAATACTTTTTTTAAATAGTATCAACATTATATTGATACATTTACGGTTTACCGACATTTTCATTCTCTTTTAACCACAATGTTAATTGAAAAGTAATGACAGGCTAAACTAGTTCACTTCTAGGGTGTTTCACGAGAAAAAAAATAATCACATTCTAGGGCAAGGTGAGAGAAGCTTCTTTTGCTAGATAATCAGTGGATACTCACACACCCTTCAGAAACTCATAGCTTAAGAAGCACAGATACAACACAACACGGACACGATGACTTTAAAAATCTAGGACACGGATACGACAAGGACACGTTTATGAAAATATATATTTTTTAAAATATATATCGTTTTTATGCAAGAAGGAAATTCAAAGTCAATAAATTTGTGCATTTATATGCTTAAAAAATGAGTCTGATGTATTTTACTCTCACAATTTATTATTTTTGTCCTATATTATCATGTGTCTATTTACTATACTTAACAAGTGTTTGATATGTGTCTAAAAATTGTTGGGACCCATATTGACTTGTACAACTAGGGTCTAATACATATCTATTGTGCTAACAAGTGCTCGATACGTGTCCAACAAGTGTCGTCGTGTCGGACACTTGGACACACTAACCAAACTAAAGTGTCGTGCTTCTTAGCTCATAGCTAACATATCCATTTCATTTGATCAAGAGACAGCAAATCCTGGTTTAGCCTTTCATGAACTTCAACGAAAGCATTTACTCCCAAAAATTGGACTGGACATCAGGGGGGCTTCCCTCAAATGTATTGGACAGGAATTTGGGTACATGCTCCCAGCTCTGAGTAGCAGCTAACTTTTTTGGAGCAGAGCACAAACCCAAATCCATGTGAAAAGAAAAGCTCACGGTAGCATTCAATCCTTTAAACTACCTTGTTGAATAAATGCATTTATGGCCTTGTTGATTATTCAAGGAAAATGAAACTTAGGAACAGGGATAAATACAGCATCGTGATTGATTCCTCTGGACTTAACGCATATATTTGTTACAAGACCTAAACTAAAAAAAAAAATTGAAGTAAATGGGGAAGATTCAAAATTGCACCCTCGAGGGTAAAGATGCTCCATGTTCATCTTATAAATTATAAATTTAACCCCAATAGTTTAAGGATTATTTAATTCGTGAACTATAAAATAGTGGGAGCTCACCTATGATTTAACCTAATTTTCAAATTCAGAACTTCCATTTCAGAAACCTTAGATTCAGCAACTGAGGACTAAAAGGAAGAAACCCTATGAAATCAACACTACACCCAAAACTTCAAGCTCTAAGCTAAGCTAAGTTAAAATTAACGTTTAAGGCATTCCATTAACGAGACAAACGGACAGACTGCAGGAAACAAGGAACTAGAACAACAATACGCAAAAAAAAAATTAAAAAAATGTCATATCAAGAAAAAAAATAGAGAAATCAAATGAACCTGGAGGTTATTCAGCTTGATGTAGGACCATATTTGCTTGACGGCTTCAGAACGCGAAGTCTGGGACATGCCGAGGAAGCCAGCGAGAGCCGGAGAAACTTGGACGGACTTAAAAATCCCCGACGAACGATTCACCTCTTTCTTCTTTCCGGCTTCGGATTTTTTGCCGGAACCGGCGGCACTTGAAGCTTTTAGCTTCCCCTTGGGAGAGGTCGCAGCAGCAGAAGAGTAAGCTTGAGAAGTGGATTTGAGTGAATCTAAGAGGGTTCTGCAACCTCTGAATAACCTGGCTCCATTGCTAAGACCTGACGCCATTTTGCTCCGAGGAAGACGACGCTGGGTTCAGGGGTTTTTGCTTTGCCGCTTTTGCTCGACTGAGACTGGAAGAAAAATGGAAAATGGAGCTTTTGAGACTGAGCGGAAGGAATTAGGGGCCCGATATAAATGGGCTGCCCTTGGTTTGGGCCCATAGTGATGGACTTGGTGGGCCACTGGCCCAACTTTGTTTTATTTTTCAAAATTTATTAGAATTTTAAAGGAGTAGGTTACGCTATAAAAAGTTTCGTAACTCATAAATTTTTAAATTCGTTCCAAAATAATAGCCTTGAATTTTGAAATTGATTTGAAAAATATCTTTTCCATTAAAATAATATATGAGAATTGACGTGAGTAAAAATAAGAAGGCTACGTGATATGATTTGCAATTATATAGAAAATTAGGATCATTATTACCATTTATTTCATCTCAAAATATATTGTTAAAATTATTTACATAATCAAATTTTACACATCAGCTGTCACATCAATTTACATGAATGATGTCTTCAATTTTTACACATTAACAGTCAGATCAATGTCCATCTTATTTTAAAGGAAAAGACAAAAGAAAACTCTCTAAGGGTATTTCTAGAACAAATTTCAAAGTTTAAGGGTAAAATAAAACATTTTAAAATCTAGGGGCATAATTCAAATATACTCTAGAATTTAGGGTTATTTTGTATAATTTAACCAATTTTTAACCTGTCTAACTAATATTAAGAAAGTATTTACGAGGTCAACTTGAGTTGGTTAAATTTCTAAATTTGTTATCAAACACATTCAAATATCTTAAAACATGAAATACAACTTTGGTTTTATTTTTTTTAGGTCGTGTTTGATAACTATTTTGTTTTTGTTTTTCTATTTTTTAAAATTAAGTTTATAAATACTACTTCTACACATAGTGTTCTTACTTTATCACCTACTGTTTTAAAACGTTTAAAAAAACAAACCAAAATTTGAAAACTAGTAAAAAATAGTTTTTAAAAACTTGATTTTGTTTTTTAAATTTGGCTTAGATTTCAAATGTGTGTGTTTAAGGAATGTGAAAAACGTACTCAAAAATTGTGAAGAAACAAACAGAATTTTTAAAAATAGAAAACCAAAAAATAAAATAGTTATTAAATGGAGCCTTAGGGGCTGTTTGATAACCATTTCGTTTTCTGTTTTCTATTTTTGTTTTTCATTTTTAAAAAACATAGGTTTTTTGATAACCATTTTTTTTTTTTTTTGTTTTCTATTTTTAAAAAATATTTTTGAAATTAGAAGCAAATTTCAAAAACAAAAAAAGTAGTTTTTAAAAATAGATTTACATTTTTCAAAAACTCATTTTTCTTCTAATGCTCATTTATTTTCCTCTTTGACATATATCTCTCTAACAAATTCCTTTTTCTAACTTTTTTCTTTCTATTTTTTTATATTTAAATTTCTCTCTACAAAATTGATCTTTCTCTCTCTAAAATTCTCATATCGATATAGTTTTTATTTCTCTTTCTCTCTCTAAAATTTTCATCTCTACATAAGCTTTTTCTCTCAAAAATGTTTATATTTATTCAACTTTCATTTCTCTTTCTCTTCTAACATACACATCTCCAATTTTTCTCTTTAAAAATCAAATATTTTCATTTTTCCCAAAATTTTCTCTCTCTAACTTATCTATTAGTAAAATTTTCCTTAACCTCTCTCTCTAATAAATAAACCTCTAACTTTTCTTTTGAAAAAACAAAGCTCTCTAAATTTTCTCTCGCTACAACTTTTATTTATTTTTCTTTTTCTTACATATCTCTTTTTATTTAACTTTTTTCTCTCTAAAATTTATCTCTTCCCATTTAACTTATTTTTTCTATTTTTTAACTCGTATTTTTTATGAATTCTAACTAATATTCTCTCTCTAACACATTTCTCACTAAATTCTCTCTAAACATTTTCTTGCATGTCCCTAAGTTTACTATGTTTAACTTTTCTCTCTGAAACATTTATATCTATGTCTCTAAATTTTTATTTCAATGCCTCCACACATTTTCTCTTTCTAAAACATATCATCATCTCTCTAATTTACAAACAAAAAACTAAAAATAATTATCAAACAAGTTTGATTTTCTGTTTTTAAAAATAAAAAATAGTTATCAAATATATATGATTTTTGTTTTTAAAAACAAAAAACCAAAAAAAAAAGAAAAAAAAGAAACAGAAAAACCAAAAACTAAAAATTGAAATGGTTATCAAACAATGTCTTAATTATTCATTTTTAAATTTATGTTATCAAATCACAAACTAAAAGCATTCTAAAATTTTAGCTCTTCTAAAGAGTTGTATCTCACTAATGGCTTAAGCTCTCATGGAGGGGATCTTTTTTCGCCCTCTATTTTGTTTAGTTCAACAATATTTAGGGTAGAGATTTCAACATTGGAACTTTTGATTGAGGTTATAACGTCTAAACTAGTTGCGCTATGCTTAATTTGACCTTCGCCATTCAAAAGTTGTGCAAAAAAGGCCAAATGTCAATCACAAATAACAGTTACGCCTGTATAGAGTATTCTCTATCCAAACCTAATTCTCTTTTCAACAATATAGACCATTTGAAAATTTGACATGCTACCTCCATAATTTTGAAAAAAAAAATCTTACTAAATTCAAAAGAAATAAAGAAAATATCTTCTTCATAATATTTTCACTTTAGCTTCAATTTAAGTATTTCATTGCCATACAAGCAAAATATCCATTTATTTATGAAATATAAATATTTAAATTACCTAAATAAATTAATGCAAAGTATTTTACTATTTTTCTAAGTATTACCATTCAGAGGTAAAGAACTCAAATATACACCTTTTTTTTTAAATGAAAGTTACTAATATACACTCCGAGAGTTATGCTCAAATAAGCTAAATCAATAATAATAATAAAAAAGGTTAATTTCAACTCTATTTTTAAATTGACTTCAAAATTATTTTTTCTCTCAAAATGTTATCATGGAGAAAACTATTTGAAAAACTAAAAAATAATAATAATGAGAGTCAACCTGCAATTGATTAACACGTTCGACCAAAAGCTCATAAGTTAAATTTCCTTACATTCTTTTTTGCAAAGATTATGTAAAATTCTCTTCAAAAGAGAGCTCTCTATCTATCTCTCTCTCATAAATGAGTTGGGGGGAGGCAAAGTGGCAATCTCTTATCCATTGTTTTATCAACAAAGCCTCCAAATGCCAATTTACCAACACAAGTTTTCCTCTCCACTCCTCTTCTCTCAACCCATTCTCCATTGCTTCTTCTTCTTCTTCTTCACCAATCAACTCTTCAATTCCCCATCTCTGAAACCCTTCCTCAATCTTCCCTTTTCCTGTTCCCAATGAAACCCTTTTCAAATGCTTCACATTTTCCCTTCTGGGTCACCGCCCGAGTTCAATTTTGAGTGATTCCTTCATTTATGTCCGCCATAGTTGCAGAGTAGCAGAACCCAGTTGGAGAACGAAGAAGAAGAAGCACAAGGCGATGTCGTGTTTACTTCCCCAATTCAAGTGCCATCCTGAAACATTCTCAATCCAATTTAAGACCACCGCCATCACGATTACAACTACGGCTAATTATTCTCACCATCATAGCTTTCTTCCCACTGCCAATTCCACTTACAGTGAGTGTTTTACTCTGTCATTCTCTCTTTTTAGACCTTTTGTTTTGTTATCTCAAATGGGTTTTGCCGTTTTGGTTTGCTGAATTGTCAAGCTGGGCTAAAATGGCTTGTGACTAGTTGGTTAGTTCAGCCTTATGTTCAAGTTTTTGAGTTGGATTGCTTAAAATGTTGTTCTGAGATTCTTTGTTTTAGGTGGCCATCATGTTGTGTGCAAGGATTTACAAATGTGGTTGTTTAGTGTCCAAGTTCTGGTTTGTATTAAAGCATTTCCCAAATGGTACTGATTTTGATGTTGGTATTGTATCTGATAAATATTGAGACTTAAATTTCCCTTTTCAAGTAATATTGTGCAAGTTTTAAGAAGTTGAATGTTCCTCGTGTTATTGAAATACTAAGTTGTGTTATCTGCCATAGATATGTGGTTTATTAATAATCTATGCTTGGCCATTTGGCCATATGGTGCTCAATGAAGTGATTGGCAAATATGTCCAATCCATTTTAGAGAACAAATTCTAGTTAAAATAAAATGCCTCCAAGGCAAAATAATGATGGATGTAGTTTTTGAAACCATGCATTCAATTAGTCTAATCTTTACCCAAATTATCTTTAATGATGTATGTAACAGTAGTTGGACAGAATGTTAGCTACGTGTAGCTCTGTCAGTTAGAGATAAAATATAGTTGCACACAACGTATCCAACCATCAATTTTCTTTCTTTAAACATTTAGGCTCCGTTTTTTATAACCATTTGATTTTTGAAAATTAAGCTTATAAACACTATTTTCACCTATGAGTTTCTTTGCTTTGTTATTTACTTTTTACAAATGTTTTCAAAATTCAAGACAAGTTTTGAAATCTAAAAAAAGTAGTTTTGGAAAAGTAGTTTTGTTTTTTAAATTTGGTTAAGAATTCAAATCTTTCCTTAAGAAAGATGCAAATCTTTCTAAAGAAATTGTGAGAAAACAAGCAAAATTTTCAAAAACAGAAAATGAAAAATGAAATCATTATCAAACAGGACCTTAGTTACCTGTTTCCACATCAGTATTGAGTTGGTATTTCTTATCTATTGGGGTAATTGGTTCCCTATTGTTTAAGTAGAATGGAGAAGCAAAGTCCCAAGCATATGAAATTTGGTACTCTTTTTGCACCAGATGGTCCTAGAGCGAGAAGCAAAGTTTTCTGTGTCGATTTCTACTTTTATGTGAAAGACTCTTAAAACAGCTGATTTCCCATTAGGATTTTCGTATATATGAAATATGATTAAAGTTTTGATAGATGAAAAGTATATTGATGATCCATCTATAACTAAGAAGTTCATTTAGTTGAATGTTAGTGTGAGTAGTGCCAATAGATTTTATTGAAATCTTTTCTTATAAAATTTTGAATCATGCAGCTAAAGTCAGAGATCCTCATAGTTTACGTACACAATGTATCTTGTCCGCAGCATCACCACCAACATCGACTGGAACAGCTACAACATTCAATGTCGATCGACTTAAATTGCCTCCTTTTGATACGAACACCGACTCAATCTCTGCAGAAAGACTAAGATCATATTTGGGTGCAGTTGAATCGAGCCTAGCCTCAACACTTCTTACCAGTGAGGAGGCTACAATTGCAGCTGCTGCAGCTGAAGCAGTTACTCTTGCAAAGGCAGCTGTCAAGGTTGCAAAGGATGCAGCTCTTCTGGTTAATAATAGCAACTCTTCCAGAACAGGAACAAAATCTCAATCGTCTCTGAAATCCGATGCTTTACATTTCAAATGGGCTCAGTTTATGGAATCCGAAAGGGCCGATATGATAGGAGAGCGAATAGGAGTTAATAATCGCCCTGTGGAAGGTGATGCTTTGGACCACAGCACTGCAGAATCTGATGGTATGGAGCCAACATCTGAAGAACTTGAACTCTTACAGGATGATCTCTCTAAGAGTATAGCTGTAAGATCAAATCGTCAAACAGAACGAAAAGCCAGAAGAACTAGAGCAGCGGAGAAGACTGCTACTAGTGTAGTATCATTGAAGTCTGGTTCTAGCAGCCGGAAGAAGCGTAATTCTTTACAAGAAGTGGACTACTCTGACCCTTTGCGTTATTTAAGAGCAACTACTAGCACTTCTAGACTTCTTACTGCAACTGAAGAACTTGAACTGTCAGAAGGAATTCAGGTTTGATTTTCAGTCATTTAACTGTTTCCTAAAATCATGTCTTGAGAAAGTTAACATTGATCTGCAATTGAAAATGAAATCAAATCAACTCATCCATGCCTTCATGAAATTCAGCTTTCAGAACACAACTTTACAGTCATTATTAAATCTGGATTTGTTTGTTTCTAACCAAAAAACATCATGTCAAATAACTTTTGTGATTCATCTCAATTGGATAGAATTTTCTAGATTCATTGGGAATGGAAAAGGTGAAGCAAATGAAGTGGGTATACACAAACCAAGGAAAATGAATTTAGGTTGATCCTAGTTTCTTTAAAACCTAGCAGTATTCTTCAATTTCGAAGAATCGATAATATTGCAGTCAAACCTCGGTGAAAGGGCCCGTAGCACTATTAGTTTAAAATTACCGATAGCACTGTTATGTTCATTAAAACTTCCAATAAGTCGTCTGATCCAGCTTCTTAATAGAATCTAGTTGTAGTTTCCTTCCTTGAATTTGATTCTTGAATGGAATGCACATAATTATGCTATTTATCAACATCAATGACTCTTTAGATGGCGTTTTTGGGTTAATATCCAGATTTATTCGTTATTTTCCACGTGTTCTGTTTGATTACTGACATTTGTTCCAACTATTTCCTAAACCAGGACTTGCTGAAACTGGAAAGACTCCAGGAGGAGCTTGCAGAACGTTACGGGAACGAGCCAACCTTTGCACAATGGGCTGCTGCTGCTGGAGTCAATCAGAGGACGCTGAGAAAGCGTCTAAACTATGGTACTTTTTGTAAAGACAAAATGATAAAAAGCAACATTCGTCTTGTCATATCAATTGCAAAAAATTATCAGGGAGCTGGGATGAATCTCCAAGATCTAGTTCAGGTACTTTTTCATTATTGCACGCCAGCCAAAATGCTTATAAATGAAAAATGAAATTATGAATGCCTTGTTTTAATTTCAAATGACTCATTGCTTGTGTTGTGAGATGCAGGAAGGATGTCGAGGGCTTGTACGAGGTGCGGAGAAGTTTGATGCTTCAAAAGGCTTCAAGTTTTCAACCTATGCTCATTGGTGGATAAAGCAGGCGGTTCGAAAGTCTCTTTCTGATCAGTCCAGGACTATTCGCTTGCCAGTATGTTTCTTTTCGGCCGAATTTGTTCCAGCAAAAAATAATAAATTGCTTTGTCAAATTCATTATAGAACAACACAAGGGAGAAAAAATATAACCTATGAAAATCCCAATGAACTTACTAAAATAATTCACACTTTTCCAATAATCAACATTGATGAATGGGCAGTTTCACATGGTGGAAGCAACTTATCGGGTGAAGGAGGCTAGAAAGCAATTATATAGTGAAAATGGAAGACATCCTGATGATGAAGAAATCGCCGAAGCAGCCGGGCTGTCGATGAAGAGGCTTGCTGCAGTATTAATGACTCCAAAAGCACCCCGATCCCTAGAGCAGAAAATCGGGATCAACCAAAATCTCAAACCTTCGGTCCGTCTTATTGCTACTCAGATGTTTCTTCCTCTCCCATTGCAATATCAGCATCTTTTAACTATTTGATTCTCATGCTCTTTTCCAGGAAGTCATTTCCCACCCCGAAGCGGAAACTGCGGAAGATCTGTTGATAAAACAGTTCATGAAGCAGGATCTCGAAAAGGTACTCGACTCCCTTAATCCGAGAGAGAGACAAGTAATTAGATGGAGGTTTGGTATGGAAGATGGAAGGATGAAAACATTGCAAGAAATAGGAGAAATAATGGGTGTAAGTAGGGAAAGAATTAGACAAATTGAGTCATGTGCATTCAGAAAACTCAAAAACAAGAAGAGAACTAAACATTTGCAGCAGTATCTGATGTCATGATGAGTCTCCATCAGATTCAAGAGTGAGATTCCTCCAAAAAGTATCTATTATTATATGGTATGAGGCTTAAACAAGGCTTGTTCTTTCTTTCCTTTTCATTTCTTTTTTTTTTCTGTAACATATATTATTATGCATCTTCTTTCTCATTTTGAGGATAGAGTAGTATTCTGATTGGTTACAGAATAATAGGTGCGTTCTGTTCATACATATTCAATTTTAAATCAAGAAATTTCTCTTAATCCATGATTGTGGCCTGTGGATTAGTATCTTTATGTCTTAGTGCTGTGTTACAATTTATAGATTCTGTTGCCCAATTTTTGAGTCTCATAACTGGAGATTTGAATACAATCCGAGCATGGCTTAGTTGGTAAGACACCAATTGTCATCCTAAAGGTTGATGTTCTCGATCCCTCGCTTCCGTAATTTTTGAACTAAAAAAATTGAGATCTGAAAATTCAAATAACTATAGTTGTATATATGTATTTGTATTCATGCAGCTTTACACTATGCAAGACCTTTTGGCTTAATTATAAACTTCGTCTCTATAAATTGTTATTCAATCATTTTAATTAGGATAACTTATACAAAATACTTCTAAGCTTTGGGGTAAGTTTCAATTATGTCTCTAAACTTTGAAAAGTTCAATTTTTAACCTTTAACTTTGAAATTTGTTTAAAAAAATACCCCTCTATGTACTTTGAAATTGCTAAAAAAAAAAAAAAAAAAACTCTTAAAATAACTGATGGAAATTGACATGGCAGTTGTTGTTTAGAAATTAAAATGCACATAGATATTATTTACAACTATATAGAAGATTAAGATCATTATTACTACTTATTTCATTTCAAAAGACATTGTTAAAATTATTTACATAATCAATTTTTACACATCAATTGTCACGTCAATTTACATTAATGATGTCACTTATGTCTTCCAATTTTTACATGTTAGCTGTCGCGTTAATTTTCATCTTATTTTAATGAAAAAAAAATTCTCCAAAGGTATCTTTTGAAATTCCTCAAAGTTTAAGGGTACTTTGTATAATTTAACCTATTAATTATGTTATTGAACTTTAGATTATGTTTTGTTTTGGTACTTCCGACAACACTGTTAACAAAACGTAGCATGTTCATTAGTTGTTTGGTTGTTTGTCACATTTATGTTGCCCCAATTCAAACAAAAAATTCCTAACACCGATATTATATCAACGTTCTATTAGTGGTATTTTCTTCGGGGCCTAATTATTTAGGCCCCATTTGATAACCTTTTGGCCCTAATTTGATAATCATTTGTGTTCTTGTTTTTGGGCTTTGGTTTTTGAAATTAAGGTTATAAATAGGCACTTTCGTTTCTTTGTTTTGTTATCAACTTTGTACACATGTTTTCAAAATCCAAGCCAAGTTTTGAAAAGTAAAAAAATAGTTTTTAAAAACTTGTTTTTGTTTTTGGAATTTGGCAAAGAATTCAAATCTTTTGGAACAAATTTCAAAGTTCGAGGGTAAGAATGAAACTTTTTCAAACGTTAAGGGTGTAATTGAAACTTTCCTCAAAATTTAGGGGTATTTTGTATAATTTAACCTTTTAATTATGTTATTGAACTTTAGATTATGTTTTGTTTAGGTACTTCTGACGACACTGTTAACAAAACTCAAACGTAGTGTTCATTAGTTGTTTGGTTGTCTGTCACATTCATATTACCCCAATGTATCAATTTTAACCCTAAACTTTCAATTTCATCAATTTAAACCTCAAACTTGACAGGTTGTATCAATTTTAACCCTAAACTTTCAATTTCATCAATTTAAACCCCAAACTTGAATAAATGTATCAATTTACATTCTCGGTTAAGTTTCCATTTCAATCACCGTTAAAAAGGTTTTTCACACATGCCCAAAGCCACAAGTTGTTTTATGATAGGTACTTATTTGTTATTTTTTAAAAAAAATTACCAAAAAAATAACTAAATCATTTCAGATCGGGTTGCCACCATCATGAAAATCGCAAATTCGACTCTCAAAAGTACGACCCACACGAAAAAAAATGGACTCTTATGTTCCCCTTTGTCTTTGGTGTCGATACTAGTGACGACGAGTGTGAAGAAGACCCAAGCTGACGTCATTGGCGATTTCGTCAACTTTGGTGGTGAGGAGTTTGAGCTCAGCTAAAATGTGGAGAGAACAAGGAAGACGATGGAGGACAAAGTGATGCTCATGAACACAATGAACTGGTTGTAGCTAACCTTGTCGGCCACGTTGATAGTCTTATGGAAGATTAAAGTGACATTGATGCTGGAGAAGAAGGGGACAAAGATTTCGAACGAGAGCGATTCCGAAAGCCCTGCGTTCGTTGCTGTGGATGGAGGACAAATCGAGCTCAAGGCCGATGAGAAATTAAAAAAAAACAATATTAGCGACCGATTCAAGAATGAGAGTACTCCATTAAGGAAAAATATGGTGCAAATAAGCTTTGTTTCTACTAAAAGCCAATGAATCGAGTAGAATCATGCATTAAAATTGAAAAACCCTCAATTAATGAATGAAAAAAGCAGCAGAATTAGAGAAGATAAAAATTTGAAAAAAAACTATACTCTAAAATTGAAAAACATCAAGGTGAGGCTACTTCAATTTTCTTTAGCATTTTTTTTAAAACAACTAATATGTACCTATTATAGAGCAACATGGCTTTGGACATGTGTAAGAAATCTTTCTAATGGAGTTTGAAACGGAAACTTAACCGAATGTGTAAATTGATACACTTATTCAAGTTTGAGGTTTAAATTGATGAAATTGAAAGTTTAGGGTTTAATGGATATAACTTGCTAAGTTTGATGTTTAAATTAATGAAATTGAAAGTTCAGGGTTAAAATTGATACAACCTGCCAAGTTTAGGGTCAAAAATGATTTTTTTTCCAATTTCTAATGACCATATTATATCAATGTTCTATTAGTGGTGTTTTCTGCGAGGTATAATCATTTTGGCCCTATTTGATAATCCTTTAGGTCTCATTTGATAACTTGGTTTTCTGTTTTTAGGTTTTGGTTTTTGAAATTAAGGTTATAAACACCTATTTTGGTTTCTTTGTGTTTGAAGACAAATGGTGAGAAAACAAGCACAATTTTTAATAACCAAAAACCAAGGGGATGTTTGAGGCGCTGAGTGGGTTATAAAAGTATGTAAGGGGCTGTTTGGGGCGTGGGTTATAATAGTATGTAGAGTACTCTACACCCCAAACACATATTATTATAACTCAGACTAAATAACTCTGCATCCTAAACACATATTATATAACTCTACAAATTATTATAACCTAGACTATTATAACCCACTCAGTGCCCCAAACAACCCCTAAGTTATAATAGTCTATGGAGTTATATAATTTGTATTTAGGATGTAGAGTTATTTAGTTTGAGTTATAATAGTCTATGTTTAGGGTGCATAGTACTCCATAGACTATTATAACTCACACCCCAAATAACTCTTAAGGGGCTGTTTGGAGCACTGAGTAGGTTATAATAACATGGGTTATAATAGTATGTGAAATAATATAATATTGTTTAAAATGCATAGTTGTTTAGTCTGGGATTATAATAGTCTACGTTTGAGGTGCAGAGTACTCCACAGGTTATTATAACACATGTTATTATAACCTTTGCCCTAAACAGCCCCTAAATGGTTATCAAATGGGGTATTGGTTTTTTGTTTTTGAAAATTAAGCTTTTAAGCATAATTTAAAAAAAAACTAAAACCAAAAACCAAATGGCTATCAAATAGGACCTTAGTTTTTGGTTTTTGAAAATTAAGCTAATAAACACAACTACCAACTATATATCTCTTTGTTTTGTTATCTATTTTTTACAAATATTTTCAAAATTCAAGCTAACTAAAAAAAGTAGTTTTTAAAAACTTGCTTTTATTCTTGGAATATGGTCAAGAAATCAAAGGGACTTTTGGCCCACCATTTTAGAATTAGAACCCTTGGATTCAAAACCCTGGGGAGTTTGTTCTTAGGGTTTTGAAAGCCTGAAAATCAGAAAACAGTGTTTGGGGTGCGGTGTTATGAAGCCTGAGAATCAGAAAATAGTATTTGGATTGCATTGTTCAAAACCATCAGGTTGTGTTTAAAAAACTATGAGTTTTGAACATAGTGGCTCAAACACCGTTTTGGGTTTGGATTTCAAAACCAGCCAAACCCAAAATGGTGGCCCAAACATCCCCGAAGTATTTCCTTAAAAAAGATGGAAACTGTTGGAAATAAATTGTGAAAAAATACGTATAATTTTCAAAAACAAAAAACTAAGGTCCCGTTTGATAACCAGTTGGTTTTTTATTTTAGTTTTTTTAAAAGTATGCTTGTTTTCTCATCAATTCTCTACAATAGGTTTCATCTTTCTTAACAAAACATTTCAATTCTTAGTCAAATTCCAAAAATAAAAACAAGTTTTTGAAAACTACTTTTTTTAGTTTTCAAAACTTGACTTGGTTTTTGAAAACATAGGTAAAAAGTAAATAACAAAGCAAGGAACCATAGGTGAAAATAGTATTTATAGGCTTAATTTTCAAAAACAAAAAACTAAAGACAAAAGCCATGTTTGATAACCATTTGTTTTTTGGTTTTTGAAAATTATGCTTGTTTTCTCAACATTTCTCTACAATTCTCTACAATGACTTTCATTTCCTTAAGAAAGCATTTGAATTCTTAGCCAAATTTCAAAAACAAAAACAAGTTTTTGAAAATTACTTTTTATAGTTTTCAAAACTTGAGTTGGTTTTTGAAAACATATGTAAAAGGTGGATAACAAAACAATGAAACCCATAGGTGGAAGTAGAGATATTCATGGATGATTATAGTATCTCATGTCATGAAAAAATTTGTTCAATTGATGTGACATAGCATTTGGAGGTTTTAGTCCACTGACTAAGTAGTTTGTTATGTCAGCATACCATGGGGCTGAGCTACACTCTACTGCCAACAACTGTTCATCTGCAAAGGCATCCTTTATTTCTTTCTCTTTTCTTTGTGTTTCCAATCCTAGTCTGGACATGTGGTCTGCAACCTAGTTCTCCATTCCCTTTCTATCATGAATTTCGAGGTCGAACTCTTGGAGTAACATCCATTTGATTAGCCTAGGTTTAACTTCCTTCTTGGACAGCAAATATTTCAAAGCTGAATGATCTGTATGTACTATGACCTTGGTCTCGACCAAATAAGCTCTGAACTTGTCGAAGGCGAAGACAACTGCAAGCAACTATTTTTCCATGCTTGTGTAATTGATTTGTGCTTCATTCATGATCTTACTGGCGTAGTAGATTGGATGAATTATTCTATCTCTCCTCTGTGTTAGTACTGCACCCACTGCAAAATCGCTTGCATCGCACATCAGCTGAATGGTTTAGACCAATCTGGTTCTACCATGATAGGAGCTAAGCTGAGTGCTTTCTTGAGTGTATCGAACTCATTTGAGCACTCCTAATAAAAAAAAATGGTCGGTCGTTATCAAGTAGTCTGCATAAGGGTTTGAAAATCTGTGAAAAGTCCTTGATAAACCTCCAGGTAGAATCTTGCATGACCAAGGAAACTGTGAATTTTCTTGATTGTTTTAAGTGGGGGAAACTTTGAGATTAACTCCACATTTTCCTTATCTACCTCAATTCCTTTCTTTGAAATCTGATGTCCTAGTATAATGCCTTCTTGTACCAGAAAATATCTCTTTCCCAGTTTAGTACTAGGTTGGTTTCCTCACAACGTTGTAGAACTTTTTCTAGATTGTCCAGACATTGTTGATAGGTCTTCTCGAATATAGAAAAGTCATCCATGAAGATTTTCCCTGTTCTTTCCACCATATTCTAGAAAATAGCCATCATGCACCTCTAGAAGGTTGCAGGTGTGTTACATAGTCCAAATGGCATCCTTCTAAATGTGAAGGTTCCATAAGGACATGTAAATGTCGTATTGTCTTGATCTTTCGGGGCAATCATGATATGATTGTACCTTGAATATCCATCTAGGAAGCAATAATACTCCTTTCTTGCAAGACGATCTAGCATCTAATCAGTGAACGGTAAAGGAAAATGATCATTTTTCGTTGCCTTGTTCAACCTTCTGTAGTCCATACAAACCCTCCATCCCGTGACTGTACATGTCGGAATCAACTCATTCTTCTCGTTAGTTACCACAATCATTCCACCTTTCTTTGGAACGCACTAATTAGACTCACCCATATGCTATCTACAATCAGATATATCACACATGCATCTATCCATTTTATTATTTCTTTTCTCACCACTTCATGCATTATCGGGTTCAATCTTCTTTGATTTCCCACTGAGTTACGTGCTCTTTCTTCCAGGTTTATCTTGTGCATGCAAAAAGACGGGTTGATTCCTCTTATGTTTGAGATCGTCCATCCTATCGCCTTTTTGTGTTTAACAAGTATCTGCATCAAGGAAGATTCGTCCTTATCGGTACGTGTGGCTGAAATGATCGGGGGTAAAGTTTTACCTTCTACAAAAAAAATATATTTCAAGTGTGATGGTAGTGGCTTAAGCTCTAATTCAGGTGGTTCAATGATGGATGATAGAATAAATGCCAACTTATCCTCTGATGTTCTCAAGGGGTTGCTTCTTTGTGGCATATTCACATAAGTTGCTTCTTCCCATTGTTGCTCATTATCAGACATTTCTTCCTCATCCAAGTTATATTCTTCTTCAATTTCTTGTAAAGGGTCAATGACTTCTATCCTTGAACATTCTTCCATGTCTCCTAGGTATCTCAATGCGTTCAATACATGAAACTTGACTGTTTAATCATCCACTCGCATTGTTAGTTCCCATTTCTCAACATCAATTAATGTTCTTCCTGTTGCTAAATATGGCCTTCCTAATATGATAGGGACCTCCCGATCCTCTTCACAATCTAAGATGATGAAGCTGGCTAGGAAAACGAATTTATCCACCTTCACAAGGACATCTTCTATTTTTCCAGTAGGTCGAGCTATGGATCTGTCTGCCAGCTAGAGTGTCACAATCGTAGTTCTAACTTTTCTAATTCCCAGTGTATTCAAAAACTAAGAGTGAAATTAGATTAATGCTCACTCTTAGATTGCATAGTGCACACCCGATGACTATTCCTCCTATCATACATGGAATTGTAAAGCTCCCGAGGTCCTGCAATTTAGGCGGGACCTTACTTGTTAGCAATGCGCTGCAATTTTCTTTCAGTGCCACCCTTTCAAATTCTCCTAATCTCCACTTTTTCGTTAAAATATCCTTTAAGAATTTAACGTAATTAGGCATCTGCTCAAGTGCCTCTACGAACGGGATGTTAATATGGAGTTGCTTGAGTATATCCAAGAACTTGTTAAATTGAATGTCCTGCTCTTTCTTCTTGAATCTTTGGAGGAAAGGTAGTGGCGGTCTATACTCTTGATTTGATGATTTTGGAATCCCTATATTTGTGGCTTTCTTATCAGGTTCTCTATGCTTGGTGGCAGTTTCTTTTGTCACCTCCTCATATTTTTCTGCAATTGGTTCATTTACTCCTTCATCTATGCAATTATTCTTTCAACTTCTAAACGTTCAGTCTTTTCAAAACTTCCTTGCTCCTCAAGCATTTTTGAACCTTCATAATTTAGGCCACTTCTCAACGTTATTGTCTTACAATGTTCCTTGCCTTTTTGCTGCAGAGTTTCTGTGTTGCTTTGTAAACTTCCCTATTGTCTATTTTTCATTTCACTAACTAACTACCCCATTTGTATCTCCAAGTGTTGCAATGATGCAACCCGACTTTGTATAATAGCCTCGTTCTTATTTATAAATTCTTTCATTATGGCTTCTAGAGACGACTATGTCCTTGTGGTTGTGATTGCTGTTGAGTAATGGAGGTGTTCTTTGGTGCTTGGATTTGTTGTTGTTGATTATTGAATCCTGGTGGTGTTTGCTGGTGGTTATTGAGTCCTAGAGGTACTTCAGCATTTGTATATTGGTTCCAACGAAAGATTATTTTATGTTGTGGTTCATGGCGGCCATCTCTGCCTTTAGTGTTATTATTTCATCAACTTCATACTTCCCTGCAATACTTTTCACAGGTTGGCATTCTTCTGTCCCCCATTGGCTATTATTGGAGACCATTGCATCTAGAATCTCGTGAATTTCATTCACACTTTTCTTCAATAAAGAGCCGTTGGCTAATGCGTTGACTATAGCCTTTGATGCTAGAGTCAATCCATTGAAGAAATACTCTATTAGGAGGCATGTTGGTTGGCCATGGTGAGGACATTTTTTGACCATTAACTTGAATCATTCCCATGCAACATCTACTTCTTCCTAGGGTCCTTGTTTAAATGTGACAATCTATCCTTTGAGTTGTGCATTTCTAGTAGGTGGAAAGTATTTTAGAAGAAACTTCTCTGACAACTCGTCTCGTGTTTTGATGGTGTATGGAAGAAAAAAGTTTAACCATGCTTCTGCATTTCCCTATAAGGTAAAAAGGAAACAACTTTAAGTACAAGATTTCATTAGAAACTCCATTTTGCTTAAAATAATTGCAACCTCTTAAGAATAGTTTGAGATGCTTGTGTGGGTTTTCATGTCGCAATCCTGCAAATTGTCCAATAGCATGTAGCATTTGGAACATGACTGGCTTTAATTCGAATTGATTGGCCTCAATGGTTGGTTCAACAATTCCTTGTTCAAGTTCTGAAAAGTTGCAGCTGCGTAATCTCTGATTACTCTATCTCGATCCTCTGTAATAAAGATGAGATTTTGTAGAGGATTTTCTTGTTGTGGTTGCGCATTGTTTGCATTCTGTTGATTTCCTCCATTCGCTGGGTTGGCTTGAGGATCAACTACACGTGGATCCATGTGTACTTCCTGTGAAATGGTTTCTTCAAGAATTCCCTATGCAATCAACTTTTGCTTTTCCCTTTTCTTCCTCTTTTGCTGCCTATGGCGCTAGTGGAAGGTTCTTTCTATTTCAGGGTCAAGCTCCAAGAGACGAGGCTCTTTTTGCATACACAAGACTTAGCCTGCAATGTACTTGCAACCTAAATTCAGATTTCATGCAATAGAAGGATTGCAATTGCAATCTGTTCACAACCTGCTTCTCAATTGAACTTTGTTAAAATGTCGTTCCTCAGCAACGGCGCAAAAAAATTGATCGGGTGAAACTTGTGGGTTAAAATTAATTTCAGTCCAGTGTAAGTGCACATTGTTGAAGCAAGTAGGAAGTGGAACGTATTCTGGACATCGTGTCCCAAGAGAACAGGATTTTAACTAAGTTCAAGAAGTGAAAGATGATGTTTAAAATGCAATTGAGGTAACCAAGATTTTTGAAAATATTGAGAAGATAATTTGCTAAAAACTTAAAGTGAAAAATCGATGGAAATAAAGTAGGGATTCAAGTTGATCATGCCCCTTAGAAAGATTGCAACTTCATTGCAATTGCAATTGTAGCTTAACACAAGAAAACCTTGTAAACCGAATTCAACTTCTATTCAAGTTTGATTCAAAACCTTTAGGAGACTAAGTAATTAAACCTATATTTCTATAGCTAATCTAACTTAGATAGTTTAGCATGCAATTCTAATGGTTTTGGTGTCTCACCTTATGTCTAGGGTCAATGTTCAAGACGTATTTCTAAGCCTTTTCCTCCATTATTTTTGTGACATCGACTTTCCCTTAACTCTTTCGGTATTAAGTTTAATCTTGACGAGCAACACTAGGTGGCCAACTAGGTTTATCCAACACTAAACTCAACAAAAACAAACAAGACACAAGTGTTAAGCTAAATTGCTTTTGCTAGATGCTTTACATCTTTTCCTCTTAGAGCATTCACAAACTTGAATCCCTTAAGGAAATTTAGCTCATCATGGAAAAATTGAAAAACAAAGTTTTAAAGTAATAAAAACACATAATTGAATTTAAAAAGAAGAAGGAAAAAAATTCCAGAATGTAATAATAAAAATAAATTAACCCAAACTTAAAGAACATAAACTAGAATGAACTTGGGTAAAAAAAAAAGAAGAAGAATAGATTAAACTGAAAATTTTATTAAGCTAAATAAACTCAATGTTGAAACTTAAATGAACTTTAACAACTCGTTCGAATCAAGAAAATACAACTGAAAGATCAAAACTACAGCAGTAACTAAATCCTTAAAGCTGAAGCAAATAAAATTAGATAGTGCAGAAAATAAATTCTAAGAAAAACGACAAACAAGAGTCTCTCTTACTTCTCTTTTAATCGACTCAATCTCACTTTTCTCAAAGGGAATTAAGTCTTTAATTCCTTCAACTTTCATTGAGGAATGATCGAATTTTGAAGCTTAATCGGCTGGAATTTTTTTTTTTAAAAAAAACAACAACTAATCATAAATACAGTAGAAAATACAGTAGAAAAATGTGAAAATAGCAGAAAATCGTGAAAATAGCAACACTTGAGGTTGAAAACGGCAGGAAAACAATGATTCTTCTTGTGGTTTTTCCTCCCATATTTATAGAGGATTTGGGCTAGGGTTTCCTTATTGAATGATGCACAATTATGACCAAAATCATAGCTAAAATCGTGGAGACAAGATCCCACAAAATTCCTAGATTTTTGAAGATTTGCAAATTTTCCTTTAAAGTCCAAATCTGATGGAATTGCAATTGCACTTTTATTGCAATCTTTAATTTCCTGCACAAAAACATTAAGGGGCTGTTTGGGGCACTGAGTGGGTTATAATAACATGGGTTATAATAGTCTGTGAAATAATATAATATTATTTAAAATGCAGAATTGTTTAGTCTGTGTTTGGGTGCATAGTACTCCACAGGTTATTATAAACACAGGTTATTATAACCCTTGCCCCAAACATGCCCTAAGTAAACATGATTTTCATTTTTTTTTTTTGCTTTCTTTTCATCACTCACTTAATTTAAAAGGCTTCCAACAATAATTCAACTCAAACCAACTTTTTATGAGGCTTTTTATCTAATAACATACATAAAATAATAAGAATAACTAAGTATAAAGGCCAAATAATCCTCATAAATGAGAATTATCAGACTTAATTTTCAAAAACCAAAAACAAAAAACCAAATAGTTATCAAACGGGGTCCTATATGATTTAGTTAGACAATGCAAAAGTCACACGCGCATGATGCCACATGGTGGTTGTTTTCTCACACGCGGTACAACATTGTTACAACATCATCATAAGCAACTTGTGGTACATCTTAACTATGTGTACATCAAGGCGTATTACTCCCAATTTATTAAACAATAGAGAGACCACATATTCAAGTATATAAGGGCCAACTAGAGCATAGTTTAACTGGTTAAAACATATTTAAGGCATACATCTTTGGCCAAAATGTTAGAGATTCAAATCCTCCCATCCCATGTTGTTTTATTGAAATTAAAAAAAAAAATTTAGACATATATCTTCCACCAAGAGATTAGAGGTTCAAATCTTCTTCTCCATATATTGTTAAAAAAAATCAAATATATTAGGCACGTTCATGTTTTCGAACTCTAATATGCAATTTTATCTTAAATCGTGCCTCTAATACATGATTTTACCTTAAATCGTGTATATAGCCATAGGTCCCAATTTAACATACTCGTAAGTTGTAGCTTTGACTTGCAATTTTCTTACTATAATTTACTTTTAATTAGACAAAATTACCCTTCAATAGTCTTAAAGTTTTTAGATCGTTTTCTTAAAGGCTCTGGTCAAAGTCTCTAAACTTTCACGAGTTTTTCGAACAAGTCTCTTTGGTTTAAAAAGTTTTAGGGAAAAATTAATTTATTCTCCTAAACTCTAAGATCGTATCACTTAAACTTCAAACTAATAATTGCATCAATTAAAATTCTAAAATTTTATAAGTGAATCAATTTAGACCATTCATTAGGATTCTGTTTAATATTGTTAATGCATCATTTTCACACATATATAAGACTCCCATGTTAAGAAAAATATTCTTCTTTACTTGAAAAGATGAATACAAGGCTTATCTAAATAGAAAACACACATGAAATTACAAAACAAAAAAAAAAAAAGAAAAAAAAAAGCAATGTACCAGGAAAAAAAATGCCTAGCTATCAATCATCTACCAATTAGGAACTAATTACAAATAATTAAGGAAATAAATAACAAATACACAGAAATAGTTATACAATATAATTTAATAAAGAATTCTTTAAATACATGGATTAACGCAATATTATAGAAAAATGTTGGAATCAAATGAATTGTAGTGAGTTTTCACTAATAAAAGAAGTTTTTCATCTCTTATCTTCCTCTATTTCTTTTCTTTTTATTTAAGAAGAATTACATGATAAATTTTGGTTAAATTGTAAATTTGGTCCCTATGATTTTGAGAAAGTTTAAATTTAGTCCATATGGTTTTAAATGTTAGAATTAGTTCATAAAGTTTGATAAAATCCTCATAAATAGTCCCTATAGGGACTATTTTTTAGGGTTTTATCAAACTACAAGGACTATCCATGAGAATTTTATCAAACCATAAGGATGAAATTCTAACTTTTAAAACTATAGAGATTAAATTCTATTTTTTTCCAAACCATAGGGACCAAAATTGCAATTTAACCATAAATTTTCTTGCTATTTTGGTAGGTTTTGAGAGAAAAATAATTTTATTCAGGTGACTTTGAGTTGATTTTAAATAGAATCAAGTGAAAATAGTTATAAACTAAAAGATGGTCTAAATTGATTCAATTGTGAAGATCTAAAGTTTAAGTTGTTACCATTGTTAGTTTGAGGTTTTAATTGACACAACTCCAAAAGTTTAGGCTCCATTTGATAACCATTTTGTTTTTAGTCTTCTATTTTTTTTAAAAATTAAGCTTATAAACATTACTTCTATATATAATTTTCTTGCTTTATCACTTACTTTTTAAAAACGTTTTAAAAAACCAAGCCAAAATTTGAGAACTAAAAAAAGTAATTTTTAAAAACTTGATTTGTTTTTGAAATTTGACTTAAAATTCAAATGAGTTCTTAATAAAGGTGAAAAGCTTAACAAAAAAATTGAAAAATAATAAACATAATTTTCAAAAACAGGAAACTAAAAACAAAATGATTATCAAACTAAAAACTTATAACCAAAATAAGGGTATATATTGATTTTTTTTCCTAAAGTTCCAATATATTCTTGAACTTTCAATATTGCATCCATAGAGTACATGTACTTTAAAAAAGTTTCTCATAAGGTTTTCAACCTTTCATTTTGTATCTAATACCTTACCTATTACTTAAGGATTATATGACAATCTAATTTTCTATTAAACATAAAATTGAAAGTTCAAAAATCTATTATAAACTTCTTAAAATACATAAACTTAGTCGACATAATGCTAGAAGTTTAGAAAATTTATAATTTACCACTGATTAAGTCAATCAGAGCATAACTCAAATAAGACATCAATTAACATCGATCGGTCGATGATTTGATCCCCATCCCCGATTTGTTGAACTAAACAAAATTTACCATTGATCAAACCGCATTAAATTAAAGAAAAACATACTTCGATCAAATGTGGAATATAAATCTAAAACATAAAGCACATTTACTTAAAAAATATCTCACCAATCCCTCCCAACTCCTCACCTTAATTTCATCTAAGAGAAAGAATACCGAATAATCCGAAAAGAAAGAATTTATTATTATTATTATTACTATTATTTTGGAACTGAAAAGAAAGAATCATTTAAAAACACAAAAAAGAATCAATTCATTTCATTTCCCCTTTCAACTCACGCTATATCATCTGCAATTTGCTCCACCAACAGATCAAAGATCAAAGATCAAAGATCAAAGCTCTCGAGCTAGAACAGAAGGCGGAATCAAAAATTGGGAGAGAAAGAAAGAAACCCACATTTGATTTTGCGGAAAAAAGAAAGGCTAAGTCAAAAGACGATTCATATAGAAAAAGGGAAAGTTCAATAAATGTGGCTGCTCTGTCTCACTTAGTCTCTGCTCCATTTTGTAGTGACATTTGTCTTCGTTTTGGGATTTTTTTTTGAGAGGTTGTTTTTCTCTGTGTGTTAAAAAACGCTCTCTCTCTCTTGAGGGTAGGTGTATTTGTAGTGGAATTTTCGGCGTTCCCATTTACTTCATGAACCCACAAGAACCCTTGAAATTTTATCATGTGTGTGTTTTTTTTTCTGGATTTCTAAGTTTCAGAAGAGATAAATAGAGAGAGAGAAAGAGGGTTTTAGAATGAAAATCAAAGGGGGAGGAAGGAAGAAAAGTGTGAGCGGTTCATCGGAGGTTGTAGTGGGTTCAATTCAGGACGCCATGGATGGTGGTGAAGTCGTCCATGGAGGCGACTCGGATTACGCTAATGTGAACAGCAACAACAACGCTATTAATGGCGCTGAGCCTTCGACTTCCCATTTATCGGAGACCCATCAAGAGCAAAACCTAGAAGAGCCTGAGGACGATGGCGATGGGGAGGAAGCAGATGAACAGGATGGAGATGAGGCTGCTTTTGCTGCTCAGAGAACCAATCTCGATGATGGGTTCTATGAAATTGAAGCCATTCGTCGAAAAAGGATTCGCAAGGTTTCTTTATTTTGGATTTTCCTTCTGTTTGGTCTTCTGATTTCTTTGTTTGTAGTTTAACTTTTTGCTCCTTTGGATTGTGGGAATGATGGGTTTATGAATGTTTGTGCATTTACTGATTTTGGGGTTTCTTATTATGTTGCTTTGCTGTGGGAATGATTGATTCAAAAAACAGGGTCAGCTTCAGTACTTGATCAAATGGTAAGTGTCCCTCTTTGTTGTTTGATTATCTTGGTTTCTTAGAGCTTGACTGTGAGAACTCAGATTACTGACCAAACTGAGCTTTCCTAAAGGCGTGGCTGGCCGGAGACGGCTAATACTTGGGAGCCCTTGGAGAATCTCCATACGTGCTCCGATTTCATCGATGCGTTCGAACAGAGGTATTCTCTTCTATTTAGATCAGTATTTTTTGTTGGTAGCTGGAGGAAGCATTCATTGGCATGTTGTGCTGATTGTTGTGATGGTTTCTTGTGAAGTCTAATGTTGTTGAACTTTGGTTTTCTTTTTGAAGTTTAATAACAGGAAAGCAGCGGAAACGGAAGCGAAAACATGGGGTCGTTCATACTCAAACCAAGAAGAGGCAGCAGCGAGCCAACTTTTCTACTTACAATGTCACAGATGTTGAAATCAGTGTTCTTGATCAACGTCTGCCCTCTGCTCCTATAAACATGTCTAGCCTTACTCATCCTTACGCTCATTCGCAATCCGTAGTTTATAATCATGAAGGAGATAAGAATGGAGATTTAACTGCTTTTGAAAGAGGCAAGCAAATCGATTTTGATAATGTGGGCAGGAATGCTACTCAACGAAAGAAAGATGAACATGAGTATGATCCCAAACTTAGTGAGCTTAAGGCAACAGTATTAACGAACATAGCCATTGGTGATAAGCTTGCAATCAATTTTCAAGAAGCCAGGATGACGGAGAACAATGGCCCTGCAGCTGGTCTTTCTAAAAGTGGCTCTGTGGAACCAGTTGCTGAAAATCGGTGCACTGGGGCTAAGAGAAGGAAGTCTGGTTCGGTTAAAAGGTTTAGACAAGATTCAACTTTATCTGAACTGCCAGTGGCTCAAAATGCAGAATTGACATTGGCTGTAGTAGAATCTGGTGTCCGAGTGGAACCGATAGGGGTTGAGAATTCTGGATATCATGGGGAAAGTTTAATTCGCAATAACAAGACCGATGAATCCAGAAATGAGCCGAGTATCATCAAGATTATCAAACCATTAGGCTATTCGGCATCTGTGTCAAACAACATTCAGGATGTATTGGTAACTTTTGTGGCCATGAGGTATGTCAGCTTTGTCTTTCCTCTTGATTTATGGTAAATCTACTTCTCTCCATTGTTTTTAATATATGATGAATATGAATGTAAATGTAAAAAAATGAAATGTCATACATTGCCAAGTATCTAGAACCTTGATATATGTATGTATATATATATATATATATATATACATACATACATATAAAATTCAAATTGAGACGTTTTGTTCTTCAAAAGTAAAGGATAGGAGCGTAAGCAAATCTGTTTTTGGCTAAACCCAACATATTGGTTTAAGGAAATTAAAGAACCAATGCCAAACCTGATATTAAAAAAAAAAAAAAAGAACCAACCGCCTGATAAAACCAATCGAAACTGAATCTTGCATAATGATCAATTTCATATTAGCTTTGATTTTTTCCTCTTGAATCCGTGTAGTTTAAAATGGACATCATTAATTAAGAAAACAATTTAGTAATTCTGAGGTGTCTTTTGGAATTGAATTTAAAACAGTTTAAAAGAATATTGTGATTTAGAATACTGCTTGCCGCCTACTGGTGAATGTCTAACAGAGACCTACTTTTGCTTTTAAATTTCTTGGAAAAAATATTAATTATTATATTTCAGCCAGGTGCCTAGGATATTTAAGCCACCTACTATTAGTTTCTTGTACAACAAGGTTGAGTGATTGTCTTGTGATATTAGTCGAAGTTTGCACGAGTTGGCTTGAGTACTGACAATATTAAAAAAAAAAAAAAAATCATTGTAATAACTTATTATCTTTTCTTGTGTCTTGTTCCCTATATGTGGTGTGTGGATTATTTGATTGGAAACTTAGTGTGCTTACATTCTAATTGTGGAAATTGAACAATTTTCATATTTTACTAGTTTGCTTTTTGGTAAACCTAAAGGTTTAGGATAGCGCATGCCCTCCCCGACTAATCTCATAGGACATACTACCTAAACCTACAAAATAGGTGTTAAAGAAACTCTAATATTTAATATTATAAGGAGATGATCACTATGGTTTGAACATACGAACTTTTGGATAGAGATCATGGCTATCTTTTGATCAATGGGTCAACGCATGTGGGTTTTACTTATTTGTTTGAAATTATGTTCAGACTTTAAACTCCTTGGTCATTAATCCTTTGACATTTTTCTTGTCCTAAGAATAGTTTGTCATTTTGTGTATAGTTTGTCTTGCATAACTGTTATTTAGCAAATATCTGAACATATTATATGCAAAAGGTCCTTAAAGATTCTATCTAAAAAACATTTGTATTCTAAAACACCTTGGAAAAAAATTTCTTTCAGACCCCATTGGAGATGGCTTGGCAGTCTTCAAAAAACACAATATCAAACTCTTTTTTCATATCTTGTTTTCTGAATAAAAATAAACATTAAAAAAAAAATTGAATTAAATATTCATGTTAGTATGTATATTCTAGACTCTAGTACATGAAAATTGATAAACATTATCTCTGTCAAGAAACCACTTTGTGATTACTATGGAAACTAAAAACTTGAAAGTATCATTCTATAGAAAAATATGTACTCAAGATAGTAGTTATAGGGAGACATACCCATCGGAGCCACATTTTTGGACGAAAATGAATCTTGCATCAGTCTCTCTCATATTCCCAAATGACATTTTTTTTTTAATGGTTTCCTCGTTATAGGTCTGATGGAACAGAAGTGATGGTTGATAACAAGTTCCTCAAGGCTAACAATCCACTACTGGTAATTGGTTCTACTCTTCACTTCAGTATGCTTTGAACTGCCTTAAATAATGCTCAATTGTTCGATTCTAACTGTCGTGTTAACTAATACCAGTTGATCAACTTCTACGAGCAACATCTCCGCTATACTACCAGATCATGAATTGCAAACCGATGAACGGTATGACTTTTGGGATCCCCGTTTTGTTAATTATTTACATTTTAGTGCATTTGTACTTCCTCTTGGTGCATGAGATCGAGCGTAAGGAGATAGTTAAACAAGGTCTGCAAATTTTTAGCGATAACAGTATCCTCCGTCGTCCCATCTACCTCTTGCTGTGCAGAACAGAGATTAGAAGTTAAAGAGGCTTAGAATCTTTCTGCTGATTATGAAATTAATGTTTTATATATAGCTGTGTTGTTCCAAAGGTTTTGTACATATTACCGTTCTGTGTCGATCTCCTTGTAGTCAATGCACTTGTTTAACCTCATTTTTGGTTTCTCAAGAGCAATGGATAAAATTGGTTGTAATTTTTGGAGGGTCCTTAGGGAGTCAATGCAATCGTTGTGGATTGCATATATATGGTTTTTTTTTTTTTTTTTTTGAAAGTTCGAGAACCATATGATAGTATGTTTTCTCGAGGTGTTTCTCATTCCTTTTGGTGCTTTTGGAGACAACATCGTGTCGAAGTTTACCGTAAAGAGAGCGAATTTCTATTTCGAAGCAATGTGGCTCTTGATTTTTGCACTAAAAATGAGAAAAGAGAATGAGAATTGCTCCTCTACGTTGTTTTTTTTTACCTAACAAGTTGCACCAATATAGTTTTAAGGGAAAACATCAATTTTAACCTTGAACTTGGTGAGGCGTATCAATTTTACCCTAAACTATTAATTTTTTTCAAATTACACCTTAAACTTGGTTGATTTTGTGCATCAATCAAACTTGATTTTTATTAAATGAGTGAGTTTATAGTTTTTTACAGTATTACTTGTTAAAATGAATGGGTGAACTAGTTGAACTTGAATAGAGGGTATAAATTGTAACACTTATCTAATTTGAGGATTCCAATTGATGAAATTAAAAGTTTAGATTGAAAATTGATAAACTTGTCAAGTTTAGGGGAAAAAATTGGTTTTTTTCCCTAGTTTTAATAATGTTTTCTTATAAAGAAATATGTACTTGTCTCATCTTTTGTAACGTCGATGTGTCTTCATTAAATAAATTTTGGATAAATGATACAATCTAATAAATAGTTTTTTTTTTTTTTTGGGAGAATGATCTAATAGATAGTTGGGAGACTACAAATTCCATACCTTTCTAACCCATCCTAATTTAGCCAAATACATTTACGTCCCTAACTAAATACAAATTTGGTTAAACTGACCATTCTATCAATTTTGCGATAAATTGTGTAAATTATCAACAAAAGTTATTTGTGAGTAAACCGTTTCTTTTAGAGGCAATTTTGTGAAAAGATGTCTCCTAAAAACATGATTTTGAGTAAATTCTCAGTAAGTCATCTATTGAATAAAATTTTCCCAATACATCCGGAAATGCACTAATATTAAAATAATCAAACACATCATTTCTCAGGTGTCTTGCTATATCTATTAGCAACATTTCAGCTAACTTGCTATATCTATTAGCAGCATTTCAGCTAACGAATTCCAACTCATTTATTTTTTGTTTGATAACTATTTAATTTTTTGTATTCTTAGCCAAATTCTAAAAATAAAATTTTGAAAATTATACTTATTTTCTCACAATTTCTTTATATTGATTTTCATCTTTATTAAGGAGAGATTTATATTCTTAGCCAAATTCTAAAAATAAATTTTTGAAAACATTTCTAACAAAGAAACTCATAGGTAAAAATAGTGTTTATAAACTTAATTTTCAAAAACAAAATGGTTATTAAACGGGACCTTAATGTTCTCTCTCCCAAAAAGGAAAACAAAAAACAATTTCCTAACATGAAAGAAATGATGCTATGGATTGCTCAACAAGAGCAAAGCTACTTCAGAATACATCATTTTTCTGGTACACATAATATTAATCATAAGAAAAACTTTTTAAACTATCAGCAGATGAATGCAGCCCATTGATGAAAAACTACGAATGGATCAAACATTTTTCTGGAGAACTCAACTGTAAATTTATCATAATACAAAACCAGTTGAAGAGATACAACAACTCAAAAAACAAAAGGAATTGAAAAACACAATTCCAGCAGATGAGCTAAAGCTAGTTCTTAGGAATGTTCTTTCCTACTATCTTTGCAGGAGCTATTCGAAGAAGGTTTCCAGGCTTACCAGGGACAGCTCCTTTGATCATCACAACATTAAGGTCATCATCAATCTTTACAATCTTGAGTTTTCTGATCTTTCTCTTGGTTCCTCCCATCCTTCCGGGCATCTTCTTCCCCTTGTACACACGCCCGGGTGTAGTTCCTGCACCGATCGATCCAAGTGCTCTGTGGCTCTTGGAACCGTGGGACATTGGACCCCTTTTGAAGTTGTGCCTCTTGATTCCACCTAGAGAAGAATTAGAAGAGGGAGAAAGGTATAAGGAACCAGTTAGAGAGTAGTGTTGAAAGGAGTGAAGAGCACATAAAATGATTAAAATTTACTTTCGTCTTTACATTAACAGTCCACATATTGAGTCTTGTAAATCAAATTAATATCGAAGTTTACACATGTAGGGTGTTGAGAACATATTAAATGATCAAAATCTAGCATTAAGTATCAACTTAAGCTCTCATGTCTAATGGTGATTTAAATAGGGTACTAGAGCCAAAGATTTGGAGTTCAAATCCTTGTAATATTTGTTCAGTATTAATGCTTGAACCTATATATTAAGGCCCCGTTTGATAACTATTTGGTTTTTTAAAATTAAGCCTATAAATACTACTTCCACCTATGGTTTCCACCTATGGGTTTTCTTGTTTTGTTATCTACTTGTTACCTATGTTTTCAAAAACCAAGTCAAGTTTTGAAAACAAAAAAAAAAGTTTTCAAAAACTTGTTTTTGTTTTTGGAATTTAGCTACAAATTCAAATGTTTTATTAAGAAATATGAAACCCATAGTAGAGAATTGATGAGAAAATAAGTACAATTTCAAAAATCAAATGGTTATCAAACGGGGCCTAAATTGTTTAGTTTGCATATCAAGATGTAAGCAAAATCTTATGGAGTCTACCATGACAAGGGATGGCAATGAATGTGTTTTGGGAAGAAAGCTAGCCAAGCTAGCACAGGCATCCTTATCTAAACATACTTGAAAAAGATTGACAAGTCTCACAGAATTGTGATTCAGCATGGCACATAAAACCTTTGAGATTAGATGACATATCCAGACATGGAATACTTGGGGATTTTTAAATTTTAAACAGCTTCTTTCATGGAAGACTGGTTCAGGCTTTGGAATTGTATATGTAATTGTGTATTCAAACAGCAAAAATATCAATGAAAATTCATGTTTAATCCTTCCTGAGCATGCCTAAATTCAACTACAACATTATGCAAGCACAGAACAAAAACCAGAAGCTCAGAGCAAAATGGAATTCCAAGGCAATTTCATAGCTAATAAATTAAACAAAGACTTTAAAACAGAATGAGCAAGAAACACAAAACCTTGAAATCCCTTTCCAATTGTAATGCCTGAGACATCAACCAGATCGCCCTCCTTGAAAAGTTCATTGAAAACCAGGCGTTGATTGGGTTCAAATCCATCAACAGACTGAAGGCGAAACTCCTGCAAATGGCGCATAGGAATCGCTCCAGCTTTCTCGAGATGACCTAATTCCGGTTTCGTCAATTTCCGATCCCTAACCCTACGGTACCCAACCTGAACAGCACTGTAGCCGTCGGTCGCCTCCGTCTTAACCTGCGTGACGATGTTGCCTTCCTTGAAACCGACCACCGTGACAGGGACGACCTTTCCGTCCGGCTCGAAGAAGCTCATCATGCCGAGCTTGGTGGCCATTACTCCAATGCCGGCATCCATACTCATACAAACTGGTAGGCCATTGTTAGTGCGTCTAGTGGTTCTTTGTCTCGGAAATTGGAGACGGAGGTTGCTGTGCTGGTGGGATTTGAGAGGAAGGGCGAGGAAAGAAGTTCTTAGTCTCAGTGATGAAGAAGCGGAGAGAGAAGAAGAAGAAGAAGAAGCATTGTTAGTGAAAATTGGATGTCTGGTTGAGGTTGAAGGTGATGAAAATGATACGACCGACATTTTCTTCTTCTCTGGTTTCAGTGATTCATGTGCAGAAGAAGAAGAAGAAGAAGAAGATGATGAAGAAGAAAGATGATGAAGAACTGGGATTGAGAGGAGTGGCCCGTTTTCTTATTATCCGTTTATTTCTTTTATTTTTTCCCTCCATTATTAAAAATAATAAAAAAGATAAATGGTGAAAAAAAAGTTTGAGAATTTGCTAATAGGTCCCTACAATTTGAAGATTGTATTTATTTTATAGGCTTTCTTCAAAAAATTTCTAATACATCCTTAGATTTTTAATTTTGCATATTTATGTTTGTTAGTGAAAGCACATACCGTATTATTTAAATATTACTTGACATGGTGATTTTCGGTAGATTTAGACATTTAGTGGTGTAACCATTAATTTAATAGAGTTAATACAAAAACCTACTAGATACAAAATTCAAAATCTAATATCCTATTAAAAACTTTTTAAAGTTAAAGGGGCTAAAATACACCTTTGAAAATTTAAAGATCTATTTCAAATTTTTTAAACTATAGAGGTTAAATGGATACAATTCTAAAAGTTCTAAGGGCCAAACATGCAATTTAAGTGAAAAACAGTAATTGATTATTTTTCTTTTTATTGGACTTTAAAAGGAACAATACTTGCACAATGGATAGTAAGAAGGGAACTCCTAACTTTTTGATGTAAGTTATTTTTAGTGGTTCAAAAATATTTATTGGATCTACGTAGCTATTAAGTGCAATAAAAATTGCCAAATGGAGCATAACTCAGCAGTAATTGACATGTACTCTCAACCAAAAAATTAGAAGTTCGAATCTCCCTCAAATGTTGTTGAACTAAAAAAAAAGTGCAAAATTAGGCTAATAAAAACAAGGCTAAATTATCAAAAATACCCCTGAACTATGGGGTTAGGTTCAATTATACCCCAAACTTTGAAAAGTTTCATTTTAACCCTTAAACTTTGATATTTGTTTCAAAAATATCCTTGAAGGCTTTTTTTCATTAAATTCATGGTCGAAAAATGATATTTTTGCATTTGTATTGTTGCTTATGTGAACATATTTGAACATATACGTTGAAAAAAAATCAAAACATATGCAAATATGTCATTTTTCTTCCATAAATTTAACGGAAAAAACCTTCGAGGGTTGTTTTGAAATAAACTTCAAAGTTCAAGGGTTAAAATGAAACTTTTCAGAGTTTAGGAATATAATTGAAACCATCTCATAGTTCATGGGTGTTTTTGATAACTTAACCTAAAAACAATCCACATCAAAAAGTTGATAGGAGCTCCTACTAGCGGATATGTAGGCAAGTATTTTTCTTTTAAAAATATGACCTAATCTCTGGTCGACTAGGATATCTGATGCCCAAAAATGTCAATTATTGATTTATTGATATAGTCTAATATCCATTAAATTTCAATTTTACTATTTTTATATAATTTTGTAGTTGAATTTCCTATTTCTTTAATTTTAAGCCTTTCGTAATTTCGCTTCTACAACCCTCATTTTTGCTATTACCCAATGAAGATCTTTGATTAATAGATAGAATCCATATGCCCAAATGGCGATAGGATCCATATGCTCTTTCTTTTTCAAAATTCTAAGGTTACAGGTTTGTAAATAATAATTTTACAGGGACTTATGAACAATGATTTTTTTTTTTTTATTTGAAAACAACTTATGAACAATAATTTTAAAATACAATAACTTCAACTTATACAAACTACCCAAAACAAGCTCTTAAAGATAGTTTAGATTAAAATACAATACTTTAAGACTTTTAATACTTTAAGACTTGTTCTGTTTTAGTCCGTTTATTTTCAGATGTTCAAATTTAGTCCTCATATTTTCAATAAATTCTAAAAGTAGTCTCTATCATTGGTTTATAGTTAATTTTTTAAAAAACAATTAATCTCCATCAACCTTCACTCTATAAATTTTGAAAACCTATTTTCACGTCGTGATTTTTTCTTTCATGAAAATGATTATTATTATTATGTAACGTTAGATAAAACTTAACTTCAAACTTACAATTATGACAATTTTAAAATTTATTAAAAGTGTAAGGACTAAATTTGAATATTAGAAAGTATAAGATTTAAAATGGAATGGACCCTAAAATACAGAGACCAAAATAGTATTTTAACCAATAATTTAACAAACTACTTCCACAAAATAACCCTCAAACAACGAACCAACGAAAATCGAGCACATCAATGATCAAACATCACATGAAGCTTTACAGACCCAAAGTAGACAACACCACTATGATACATTTTTTATTTTTTACACTCTTACAAGGTCCTGTTGTGATAGAAACACAGCATCACAACTCACAAATGCAAAAGCGTACATATAGATTATCAAAGTGAGACAAGATACAACTCATGGATAAGATTTGTTCCACTGTTAAAAATTTTACAGTATATCGAAACACTTCGACGTTTCTCCTACGGGACGGGGTAAGAACACCGGTTACCGTATAATACAGCTCTACAAATGAAAGAGAGAGAGAGAAGGGCTACATTAGCTTAATCATTTGATTTGGACTATGGCAGATCATTTGATTTGGAGGCATCAGGCTTAATTTCTCCTGGTGCAGAAGCCTTGCGCAGAACATTTCCCAGCTGAATCCCCACAGTAGAACCACCTTCCTTGCTTCCTGGGCTGGAGCCATCAGCAGCTGCTTTCATTCCCTTTCTTTTCTTCACCTTCTGAGCCCAGCCAACTAGGCCTACTTGTACATGTTCATCAAAGATTGCTTTCTTGAAAGAACTTCCCATCTACATTTCATTGTATTGGGAGGGAAATTTAGTCAGGTTGATGAGAGAGCAAGAAACTAAGAGGTTGTTTGGTAACGTTCCTGTTTCTAGTTTTATGTTTCTTGTTTCTAGTTTAGAAACAGAAGCATTGGATAACTGTTCTTGTTTCTTCATTAAAAAGAGGGAACAAGAAACAGAAAATGAAAACGTTACTAGATGGGCCCTAAACGAATCAACATTTCGTCCCAGTTTGTTGTTGTTCAGAACAGAACTTAAGGCAATCAATTGAATTTCATTCATTATGTTGTTGTGTAATAAGAAGATTAACTAAAAGAATTTGACTATGATAAGCTCTTGTAATAACCTGTCACTCGACTCACCTGTGTGACAATGGCGTAGAGTGGTAGGGTGCTGTAACTGCAAAGAACCTGAACAAACACCCTGATCCAAAAAATTGGAAATTAGTGACCAAGATGAAGTGATTGTTTTACAGGAAAACCAAAATATGGAGGTTCTGTTTTACCCAATAATGAGCCTTGGAATGATATAGCGGACTTGTCCCATGATGCACGAGTCGAAGCCATATTGAACCTAGAAACATAACCAAGCAAGCATGACTTTGGGACTCAATTAAACAAAAAATCATCACAATCCTAGCAGATACAGTCAGTTTGCTGCTTACTTACCCATATCCAGAAGAAAAATCCAATCTCGAAAGCATTTTGGAAAAGTATAAAATGGATCAAGAAGAGAACAATACGGGGCCGCTGAAACCAAAAGTGATCGTCGGATGGTTGGACTACTAGATCACCTTCGATTGCTACATGCTTCTCTGCAACCTCATGAGCCAGCTGGGTTATCACATGTTCCAGCTTCGTTCCCACAGCAAGCAGAAGCTGGAAAAAGAGGAATAATAAAATAATTATCTCAAATGAAATGTAGAAGAAGAAACTGCATAAGTATAACAGAACTTCATACCATTTCAAGAAAAAAGCTAAGGTTAAATGGATAAACAGCATTTAGGCAGCACATGGGGTGATTTTACCAGAGAGGAATCATGATATCTGTATTTTCTTTTTTTCTTTTTTTTTATATCCATGAGCGCCCGGACCAGCAAATACATTGGATTGCCAAAGTAACTCATAGGATATTAAATCCTAGGTAGGTGGCCACCATGGCTTGAACTCAAGCCCTCTAAACCTTTTATTATACATCACCCTTTTTTACTATTAGGCCAACTCATGGTGGTTTATCTGAATTTTCTTACTCTGCAAGTTATCAATATAATCTCTATGTTCAATTCTCTGGCTTCTACCCAGAGATATTATTACTCGCAAACCACCACTTAAACTTACCATTGCCATTTACAAACCTCCATGATCTTGTAAAGAATTGTAAGTTTCAGTCAAGTATATATAAGCCTACACAGCTATATTAGTAACATGAAGCAAACTCAAACTCACTTTTCAATCAACAGATTTGTTAGGGATGATAAAACTACTTACAATAAGAGGAATGAATGCTATCCAGAAATATGTATGCCAGCCTGCATGTGTAAATAGAAAATAATGATTATCAAATTAACATTTTTTTACGGATAATACAATGGAAATTCATCCTAATATATAAAGAGTAAGTATTGAACTTCCATATAGCAACTATTCAAAAAGGCTTTTATCTGAATAGAGAAGGATAGAGTTTTACATATGAGATACTGACAGGGGAGACTCTAGTGGTAAGGGCTTAGCATGTTTGGAGAAATCCTCCAAGTTTTGGGTTTGAGGTTGGTAAGGGTAGGATGTTTTGAGATATTTTCCAGAGTTTTGAGTTTGACGGTGGTAAGGGATTAAAATGTTTAGTGATACCCTCCAGGGTTTTAGGTTCAAGTCCCGAGTAGAAAACTAATTTAAAACCCTTGTCCTCCAAAGTTGGTGAACCATGAGCATAATACAAGGAATGAGGCTATTGATATCCTAAGAATTAATACTATGACTGCAGCATAACATATTACGCAATCTTGTGGGCATTGTTTGATGTTAACTTTAAGGAAATTCCATATATTAACGAATCAAAGAAGTGCCATACCATTAACATTAAGGAACAAGAAGACAACCACGAAGATCCAAAGATACCAACTGCAACAAAGATTGTAAAAATGAGAGAAGAAGAGCTGTGAATAAGAAAAAATGACAACTGGAAATGTATCGTGATTGGCGCAACTGAGGCTAAGTATAAAAGGGTACTTCCAGATATCACTTGCCTGATACCGACGACATGCTTGAAATCATCTTCAAGGGCACGTATCATGTACTTGTGAAAATTAAACTTTGGGTTTCCCCTGCAGTGTGTCTACAGCAGTGAAACTTTTATTAAGCACTCTGAGAATGAAAGTCAATATACATCAACATTGAATCGTAGATGGCTTACCGTAATAAAACCTAGCCGTAACGTCACATAATCTGATTTTGTTACAGAAGCATAAAATTGCTTGAGGAAGGAATGCTGAAGGAAAACCCAAGAAAGAGAGTGTTAAAACAAACAATAACTCATAACAGCATCACATGTTTTGATTCCAAAAGGTGCGTTCAAACTAAATATGGAGCCTACACAAAACAAGATAAATATAAAAATACCCTGAGAATATATACATCAACATTTTTCCCAAACGAAGGTTACAGAACTTAACCTTTGGCATTTGATATCATTCATTTGTTATTTTGATTTTCTTCATCCTTTGCGCCTCTAGTTAAATGCAGTGGAGAAACAAGGTCTGTGTTGTTTATTTTCCATGAGACTTTACATGCACTTCTTTTACGATTGATACACATCGATATTCACAATCATCATCTCAATATATAATTTATTTCAATCTTTAGAAACCATGAATCACTTCACTAACGTGAAACGCTTTCAGTGCACATTCTAACTTCAAGGCAAGCAAGAAATTCATTGCTTTGTCTTGGAATGCATGTTGCAATTTGAAAACATGTCCATGATATTAGCAAAGAACGTAATTGCAATTTACAAAACATTTTATATCAAGAATAGTTGTGATATCAGCTATGAAGCTTGTAGGAACCAGGATGTGAAGAAGAAGAGCTAAGGGAAGTGGCATCCAACATCAAGCAAAACAAGATTGAAGGCAGAATGATATATTTTTGTTAAGAAAATTGTTCGACTTACCAACCAACCAAGAAGAGCTGAATCTTTACCAATGCCCAAAAAGTGGTCTTTGATAAAAGCATGTTGATGGACATGGGTGACTTTTGGTTTTAGAACTGCAAAAGCATTGGGATTAGAACAAGACCAAAAAAAAAACCACAAACATATTAGGTGGCCAAGCGAGAGCTTTTGAATGCAAAAATCAACTTAAGAATTTATTTATTCACACAACTCTTTCAATCTCGAACCACTTCAGTTTTATGGCATTTCATTTATTAGGGGATATGTGCAGAATTTTGTGACTATAGTCTCACATCCCTCATAGCTAATTGGGATTATCACTTGTAACTCCCGGCATCAATTGCCTCTTTTGTACATTTCATGCTATCAATGAAATGCATTCTCTGTTTCTAATAGGGGGGGGGGGGGGGGAAGAATTTAATGATGATATACATCCAAAATGACCAGAAAATATTAATGTTAAATGGTTACCTTGTCCGGCATCAAAATTCTCTTTTGCAATAGAATCCTCCCAATGCTTCCACTGACGAATCTATATCATTACACAAAGTATTAGAACTGAGATCAAACAGTCAAGTTATCCTATAATGATACTATCAGAAAACAAGCCAAATAGTTGCTTACCTTCAATCCTCCAAAAACTACAGTGAGAACACAAAATGACACATGGACGATAGCTAGGATGAAGATAAAAATATGTAGATGATGCAATGCTTCAAGTGATAGCAATGGCACCTTATTCTGGAGAGGGAAAACATATGGAAAGAGAGGTTAAATTAAAAACAATTTATTAAGACTAAGATATGTGCAGAGGCAGAGCAATGAGACCAAAATAATGTAAGACCAGACAACGGCAGGATATACGTGTGAGTGTGAATTGTGGATACAACCTCAATTTCCACAACAAAAGGCCGTTAAACATATTTCCAACTGCAAATCATTATTTGAAGAGAACACTTCAGGAACAGTTTGATAATCTTTTCTTCTTCTGTTTCTTGTTCTTTGCATTTTTTTTAAACAAAAAGTCAAATAAGCTTGATAAATATTGTGAACTCCATTGTTTTCCAAAATTAATTATGAAAAGGAAAAAGAAGTGTTAACAGGATCAATTTGAACCCATGCACGGTATATTCTTAACTCAAACAAAAATGAGATAGAATGGTAATGAAAATCAATTGAAATAGAAAATTAATAATAAGAATAAATTTTCTAAATATTGTGCTCACTAAAACTATTTTGTACTTAGAATAAAAATATTTATATTACAATTTATTTTATTTACTAATACTTGAAATATAAATCACTTTAAATTAAATATGAGACCTATCAAAAAGTAAAGATTAAAATAAGTAATTAAAAATTGGGTTTACAAATTTATGAACCGGAATAGGATTAGGTATGAGTTTTGATATTGTGTTTTACTAAAACCAATTTTAGAATCGAAGTTAAAAAAACAGTGTACTAGAATTTTTTTTTTTTTTTACTGATACTTGGAATGAAAATCGGTTTCAATTAAATATGAGATCCATCACAAAAATAAAGATAGAAGGAAATAATTAAATAAAGAAAAAAAAAGAAAAAAAGAAAAGCTAGAGTCTATAAATTTGGAAATAAAATTCTTTACCTTTTGTAGAGAAACTCATTCCCCCAAAATCATGTATTTGATCTCGAATTTGGTGGGACGCACAAGTAAGGAATCATACAACAAGGATACACATACCATTCATGAATAATACTTTCTCCCCCACCCAAAAAAAAAGTTCATATGGGAATGAGGCAGAATGATTCTCATTCCTTTATTGACAAGTAAACACAAACCCAAAGTTTACTCTCTTCAACTTGGCAGGTATTCTATTCTAGCAAGTCTACCCAGTGTGGGGGTGGGCTACAGTGATATCATAATTATTTTCACCTAACCCTTAAATGATAGCCAAATGTATGCTAAAAAAAAAAAACAAACAAAAAGATAGCCAAATGTAAGACCAAAAAAAAAACAGAAAAAGAAAATTTATTTTTTGTATGAAAAAAAATATATAAAAAAAATAACCAAAAAAAAAAATAATTAGGAAAAAAATTATAAAATGAAATTTATTTCCTATTTTCAAATCTCTATGCTGCTACTAAATTAACAACGCATAATTCCATCTCCCGAATTTTCCACAAAACTTGATGAATTTCAAACAAGTAAAATACCATCAAATGCACAGAACAGGAAGCAATGAACAGAATCAAACAACTCCAGTTCAAGATTCAACTAATAATTCATTCAATACACCATCCAAGCATAAATGAGCGTCAATGGTGGGTATAATTGAGATAAATAGGTCAATCTTCACCTTTTGAGCACAATAGCCATTCTGTGAAGCCGATCCCTCAGCTAGAAGGCGCCTAGCCGTACCAGAAATACTCGAAACAAAGAACGTTTGAAAATGCTTCGTCGTCGATGAACCACTTTCACCGGAGGCCGAACCATGTTCAGCTTTATGTTTATCCTTTAGATTACACGGAAGTAAATGCTCAGTCAAACTCTCAGGAACACAGAATTTAGAGATAACGCCTTGAAATACAGTGAGCAGAAGCGAAATAAACCCCAAAAGCATCAATTCTGCAGCATCCAGATACCAAAAGAAGGGCAAAAACATCAACAATCGAAACAGTAACAGAGAGTGAAATTCGAAAAGCGAAAAGGCAAAAAACACACACACACACACACAAGAATGAACAGGAGAAAGAGGAAAGCAAAAGAAAAATCAAACGAATTACGGATTATGGATTCGGAATCAAATCGAACCTTCTTTAACTTTCTGTAGAGCTTCATTGAGCGGCTTCTGATTCTTCTTCTTGAGGTATTGGCCAAGGAAGTGAAGGAGGCGCTCTAAGGCGAGGGAAATGGCGACTATGACGGTGCAGACAGCGGCGACAACCCACGTCGGAGTAAATTCCAGCGTCGTTCCTTCACCTCCGCCGGCCATTTCGGCTCTGATTCTTCTCTGAATTCACTTCACTCGGCGGATTATCAAAAGAAAAGGATTTTCAAAAAACCCTCCGCGTTTCTCTCTGGTCTGAAAGCTGTGTGTGTTCGTTACAATTTTTTTTCGCTTAATTTATAGATATATTTATATGTATTAATGCCGGCTGAGTTTTAGTTTTAGTTTTAGTTTTTTTTTTTTTTTAAATTTTATTTTATTCCTCCTAGTTTATTAATTATATGCTAATTGCTAAATTAGATAAAGTATTCATGAATTTTATAATTTGTTTCAAAAATATTCTTGAACTTTCAAAAGTTAATACCTTTAAACTTTCAAAGAAAAGTTCAAAAATACCCTTGCTATTAGTTTTGGATGGAAATCCTTAGTATTTTGTTTCAAAAATACTCCTAAACCTTCAAAAAGTTTTATTAACATCCTTAAAGTTTAAAAAGAAGTTTAAAAATACACTTATCGTTAATATATAGATAGAAATCGTTAGTCCTTCGTTTTTAAAATATCTCTAAACTTTTAAAAGTTGCATTATTACTCTTAACCTTAAAAAAAAAAAGTTAAAAAATGCACTTATCATTAGTATATGGATGAAAAATCATTTATCTACACTTCATTATCTCCCTCTTCTATTTCCTCTTTCTTTTGATTTGTTTCAATCTATGGCCTAACACTTCTCTATTTTTCTTCTTTTTTTCCCTTCCTTTTTCAATACCCTCTTACTCTCTTCTTCCATTTTTCAATCTCTAAAATTTCCCTAATTTCTCTTGTCTTCTTCAATATTAAAACTTAAAATAAACAGGAGGAGCTCTATCTCATTTCTAAACATGCCTAAACATAAATATAAGAAGTTTCAACACCCAAATAGTTAATGTCTTTGAAGTTATCTTGAGTTGGAAAAGAACCAATTTGAAAACAACTCATATAGATATCCCCATTTTTCTCTCATATAAATACTCTCATTTTTTTCTCCATTTGTTCAATTCTCAATTATGGGGAGCCTTATTAACTGACCACAACAAATAGATTAATTTGAATTGGAAAAAGGATTAATAAAATCTTCATTGGTTACAAATTTGGTAATGCATATGTTTTCTTTCTTTTCCCTCCCACTAGATGTACTCAAAATTATGACCCAACTTCTCAACATGTCTCTCTTTTTGTGTATTAAACTCAAATGTACTAACTCAAATTACTAATGTACAACCTTGAACCTTGTTAAAGCATTTAAGTCCTACGATCCTTGGTGGTTCCATTATTCTCATTTCTTCTTGCTATAGTCTATATACCTTGATTGAAGGGGGTAGTTTTAGAGATTGAAAAATGGAAGAAGAGAGTAAAGAGGGTATTGAAAAAGAAAGGGAAAAAAAGAAGAAAAATGGAGAAGTGTTAGGCCATAGATTGAAGCAAATCAAGAGAGAGAAGAAATGAAAGAGGGAGGTAATGGAGTGTAGATAAATGTTTTTCATCCATATACTAATAGTACATTTTTTAACTTTTTTTTTTAAATGTTAAGGGTATTAATACAACTTTTGAAAGTTCAAGAGTATTTTAAAACGAGGAACTAACCATTTTTGTCCATATACTAACGGTAAGAGTATTTTTGAACTTTTTTTTAAAGTTTAAGAGTATTAATGAAACTTTTAAAAGTTCAAAGATATTTTTGAAACAAAGTACTAACGGTTGCCATCTAAAACTAACGGTAAGGATATTTTTGAACATTTTTTAAAAGTTTAAGGGTATTAATGAAACTTTTAAAAGTTCAAGAATAGTTTTGAAACAAAGTACAAAATTTAAGAGTATTTTCTATAGTTTAACCTTGATTATAATATTGGTTGAGATTTGTGGAAAACCTTGTACGCGCTTGTTGACTAATGGTGTAATAGTAATACTCAAGAAAGAAACTAATTTTGTAATAAATTATTGGAAAAAAATATTCGTGAGTGGACGGTCGTTTTCTAGATATAATATTTTCTCACAAATAGGGAACGAAAGAATTTGAATAATACATATATTTCTTTAGTTCAATGGGTGGTCGAACCTCTAATTATGGAAAATATATATGTTTTAATCAGTTAAACTATGCTTAAATTGGTTGAAAGAATTAAAATATATTTTAATGTGGAGCTATGTTTCATATTGGCTTCTTACATTGGTGGCCAATATGGTTATCTTTCATTTTTGAGTTTTTTGTCGACGGGATCATATATAGTTTTGCTTTGATTAGTCAAAATATTAGTGACTTCTCTAGTCAGGTGTTTTTTTAAGTTAAATAACATGTGGGGTAGGGATTCAAATCTTTGACTTTTTGTCCAAATATATAATGACATTTGTTAATTAAAATTTTTACTCATTTGTTTGAATTAAAATATTCTTAAAAAAAAACTTTCATAAATTTTTGAAATGCTACATTTACAAATGACTTTCTATTTTTCTTCCTCTCTATATAAAAGTTAGATCACCTATAGAACTCTATGCTTTTAGGTTGTATTTATTTGGTTTCTATAATTTAAAAAGATTCAACCAGCTCTTAAACTGTTACTTTCGTATCTAATAAAGTTCATGACATTAATTTTATTTGTTTAGTGCTTAATTCGCTCATGTCTAAATCTATTGAAAGCTCACTATGTAGTTATTAAGTAATACGGTCAATAAATTACGTAAGCGTTAACCGTTTAAGTTAACGACAATAATCTATTAGACACAAAATTCAAAGTATAATCATCTATTAGAAACTATTCAAAATATATAGAGACTAAACAAATATGATTCTAAAAGTCTTCAAAACCATACCTATTTTTATAAATTAAAATCTTTACTTAACTTATTTATTAGAAACTATTCAAAATATATAGAGACTAAACAAATATGACTCTAAAAGTCTTCAAAACCATACCTATTTTTATAAATTAAAATCTTTACTTGACTTATTTATTAGAAACTATTTAAAATATATAGAGACTAAACAAATATGACTCTAAAAGTCTTCAAAACCATACCTATTTTTATAAATTAAAATCTTTACTTAACTTATTTTTTATACTCCCCATCGATATTGAACACATCTAGTAAGTTTTAATGAAAGCATAAGATTGATAATAGAACTCTTCAAAACCATACCTACCAAATACCAACCATATTATTGAAACTAAGGTAACATATGAACTCAAATTATAATTCTTAAACCTATTCAAAGTCATTTAACTGATAAAAAAAAAGGAATACAAAAATATTTAACAGAATGTCCATTGAAGAGCTTTCATGAAGTATATATTTTATTGAAGCAATACACAACTCTTAATAATAAATCATATTATCCCTGAATTTTTAAGTAATTTGCTTTAGTCCTTAAATCTTATAAAAAAATTTATTTTAACTCTATTAAAAATTTTCAATTAAGTCCTTTCATAAAAAAAATTTAGAATCAACAAAACTTAAAATTCAATAATATATTAAAAAAATGTGTAAGATTAAATAGACACAATTTTAAAAGTTTAGTGATCAAATTTATAATTTAACCTATTTTTTTTATATTCCTCACTTAGAAGATGTCTGATAAGATTAAATCAAACTATAGAACTTTTCAAAAGCGTAATTTACCAAATACCAACCAAATATTTGAAACTAAGGTAACATATGATATGAACTCAAATTATAATTCTTAAATCTATTCAAAAGCATTTAACTTATATGGAAAAGAAAAGAAATACAAAAATACTTAGTAGAGTCTCCATCGAAGAGATTTCATGAATTAAATATTTTATTGAAGCAAGACAAACTCTTATCAATTAATAAATAATTACCTAAAAATAACAAATAGTTCATAATATTTTAGAGATTCTCAAATTGATCTTTAATCTTTTAAAATTTTCAATCTTATCCTTAATGTATTAAAAATTCTCCATTAAGTCGTTTCATTAGAAAAAATTAACAAAATTTATGCATTAGTAGATAAATATGACACATAAACATGTTGTTCACTCATGTATTACTTGACACATGAAACCACCCGTCTTTAAGCAAATCATGATAAGCCAACAAGCAAAATTTGTTTCCCCCACATGGTAAGTTCACACATCCCCATGTATTAATAAAATAATAATTTAATGATACATCAATTTTTTATTTATAAATTTTAACATAAATTTTTTATCAAACGACTTAATTAAGAACTTTTAACACATTAAAAAAAAATTGAGAATTTCAAAAGATTAAACACCAAATTGAGAATTACATTTACCAACCCAAGCATTATTTAACTGGCTAACGTATTATCAATCTAAACATAGTTCAACTGGTTAATGCATATACCATCGATCAAGAGGTTAAAGGTTTGAATTCCCTTATCTCCACATGTTATTGAACTCGAGCAAAAAATTAAATAAAAAAAAACTAACTAAGGTATTATAACATTGATCAAGCGAATTCGAGCAATCCGAGCATAGCTCAATAGATAAGACACCTGTCGTTGCCAAATTTTGGATAGGAGAAAACTCACTTGACCTTGACGTGACAATGACGGTGAATTTTTATTCTTGGAGGAAGAACACGGCCTGCAAAACAAGAAAAACATGGACACCAGTGTGGTGTAGGCTACATAGGCTCTGATGCTTAAGTCAGAGAGAGTTCTTTAGAGAGAATTAGGAGTTCTAGGAGAGTGTTGGAGGCTAGAATCAACTTACCTTGTTCTCCCCTCAAGAGGGAGCTTAAATACTTCATTCCTAGGGTTTTCGTTTTGTCTTCAATTGGGAATGAAAGGACCGAGCGTGACTAGACCGGGGGTCTTCAGGCCATGAGGGACCAAGGCAAGGGCCAAAAGTGGGCCTTGCCATGTGGTCTGCCTCGAAGTTAATCATCTTAGTAGTTGCATTCAATCTATCCCCAAAGGTGATTGGAAGTTCAATGCTACCATCAGGAATTACTCTTTCTCCCCCAAAATCCAACTAAGAGAGTTACATTCTCCTTCAGTAGTTTTCTCTTTAACCTCATTGCTTTAAAGACAGTCAGAGAAAGAACATCAACTGAACTCCCCCCATCTATGATGATTATGTGAACCTTCACATTAGCTATTGTTAGGGTAACTACCAAAGCGTCATCATGAGGCTAATGGATGACTCTAGTTTGAGCCTCTAACAGTTTTAGAATGGACTGAATACATACCTTGAAAATTTGATTCGTGTCTAGCTTAACAAGCAATTGCCTTCCTTTTAACTGAAAAAATTGTTGTCCTGAACTCTATCTGGTTCTGCGTGTCTGTTGCTTTTTTCACGATTAAATGTAGTTTTCTTCGATCACATCAGCTCCTCAGCACTCATATACTTTTGAGCCATGGTTATGAACTCAAGATAGGAAGTTGGTTCTTTCTTACCAATCAATCTAATCAAGCTTTTATCTTGCAAACCTGCAACAATGGCAATTAGGGCAGTAGTGTCTGTAAAGCCCTCAACTTGTATCGCCTCTTTGTTGAAAAGAGAAACATAATCGCGTAAGCTCTCCTTTGGCCCTTGCTTTATGGTGAGCAAGTGCATTGGGGGCTTACATCGGTCTCGACCTCCTAAGAATTGTATCACAAATGCTTTGGCTAGCTCTTTGAAAGAGCCAATGGACTTTCTCTTCAACTTCTTGTACCATTCTTGTGTGGGTCCTATTAGTGTAAAAGAGAAGTAATCGTTGCTACACGCAACTGCACGTGATCAAAGTAATAAGAAACTGGAATATTCCAGAGTATCGTACCCAAGGGAATGAGTTTTAATAAAATGTATTAAAATGGCACAAAATTGTTGACAAATTACAACTTAAAATAACTGTGGGTGTAAAAGATTTATGAGGTGTTTTGACTAAAAAAAATTGTTTGAAAAATTAATGGAAATGAAGAAGTGATTCAAGATGCTAATGCCCATTTGGAAAGAAAATGCAACAAGAAGGCAATTGCAATCGTAGCTAACTCAAGAACTAAGTAAACCAAATTCAACTCCTATTCAACCTTCTATGAAGTATGTTTAGGAGGCTAAGTGATTAAACCTATATTTCTATGGCTAATCTAACTTAGATATATCCGCACACAACTCTAGTGGTTTTGGAGTCTCGCCCTATGTCTAGAGTCGATGTTTCAGGACTTATGTCTAAGCATTTTTCTCCATTGCTTTTGCGACATCCGCTTTCCTTAACCTTTCGGTATTAAGTTATAGCTTCGCAAGCAACACTGGATGGTCAACTAGGGTTTACCCAACATTGAATTCACCAAAAGCAAACAATAGTTCAAGTGTTAGCTAGATTGTTTTTGCTATTGAGCCTTACATCTTTCCTCTAGGGCATTCACAACTTGAATCCCCAAAGAAATTTAGCTCATCATGATAAAACTAACAAAAAACAGTAAAATTAAATTGAAGAAATTCATTAGTATAAAAGAGAATTGAAAATAAACTAAAGAACTCTTACAAATTAAACTTGTAAAAGAAAAATAAAATTGCTGAAGGAAGGTTCTGGATTCAAAAATCAAAGAAATTTCTATTTTTGATAAAATGTTGGAGGAAGAGTTTCATAACAGTAACTGAATTCAAAATTTAAATCATAGAAGTAAAGAGAAAAACTACAACAATTGGAGCAATCGAATGGAAATATGACTACACTCAAACCCGTTGCTTTCGATTCAAGAGAACAAGGAATCGTTCTTAACCACCATCAACTTTCGTTGTGATGGGATTGAAGGAAAATTTAGGAACTGAGATGTAGAAGAAATTATAACAGAGCAACAACTAAAAAAATGAAAAATGAAAATTGCATATGGTAACAAAACCCAAAAAACAGAAACGAAAATCATCTCCAAATTCGAGCTCCCTCTCAAGGCTTTCTCCTCCAAATATATAGGGACTTCATACTAGAGTTTCCCTCTTGGTTGATGGACAATTACAGCTCATAATCTAGCTGAAATCGTGGGCAATTTTCTTCCCGAAATTCCTTAATTTGCGTTTTTTCCTTAGTTTCCAAATCTGTCAAAATTGCAATTACAATGTTGTTGCATTCCGCAAAAATTCTGCACCAAAACATTAAATAAGTGTGAGTTTCCTTCTTCTTTTGTTCTATTTTCTCAACTCATTTAATTTAAGGGTCTTCCAACAATAATATGATTAAATTCAACCCATTTTCTATTTTTCATCAAATAATATGAATAAAAATACAAGCATAATTAAGTTTAAAGGCCAAATAATTCTCATGAATGAGAATTATCAAGAAGGCTCTGCACTTGATTGCCTTTGAAACTCCACGGAGCTCCATTTGGGATCGATAGGTGTCCAGGTGTTCTATGGGATCAGAATTGCCATCATATGAGATGATGGTTGGCACTTTGAACTTCTCAAGAACCTTCTCTCTCATGATCTCATCAGTGAAAGAGGGGTCGACTTGTTCGATGAGAGCTTTGAGATCCCACCTCTCGATCTCACGAGTTCTGAGAACGTTTCCTTGAAGGTCTCCAAACTCTTTTTGGATTTTTAGAATGTCTGCTTTCCATGGAGAACTTTGGGTTTGTGCTTTATACCTTAATTTCACCTCCTCCCCCTCAGCCTCGGCCTTGGCCTGAATCTTCCACTTCAAGTTGATCAGACTTCGCAAGTCCGATGTCGCTTCAGTATTCCTCGAGATCGTTGATTCAACTTTACCTGGTCGGCCTTGGCCATCACTCTGCGAGACGACTTGCACCATAGATTTTAACTTACCGTCCTTGCTCGTCTTACTTTTGACTGAGGGTTGATGTGGCTTGTCGTTTCTTCCAAGGATCAACTTCTCAGTTGGTTTTTGGGTATGAGATTTTGACTCTCTCATCCCCTCAACCACCTTCTCTTTTCCTTTTCTTGGATCTCGAATGAGAGGCAGTTCCTCCTCACGTTTTTCGTCCTTCTGATGATCATGCTTCTCGAGTTTCTCTAGGATTTTCAGAAAGTATTTATCCATGTTGCTAACATTTTTCTTCAGTTTGGCTATCTTCTCTTTTGGTCGACCTGTGTTAGTACGAGGCCAAGAAGGAGAAACTTCTCTCTTGTGTCTCGGGTGACAATCCTGATCGAAATCTTCTCCATCCTCATTTCTTATCGCTCTGCTCATCTTTTTGTAGGATTGAACCCAAGCAATAGTTTTTTAAGCAATTGTTGTTGCCAAATTTTAGACAGGAGAAAACTTGCATGACCTCTACGTGACAACAATGGTGAATTTGTATTCTTGGGGGAAGAACGCGACCTGTAAGATAAGATAAACCTGAACACCAATGTGGTGTAGGCTACATAGGCTCCGATGCTTAAGTCAGAGAGAGTTTTTTAGAGAGAATTATGAGTTCTAGGAGAGTGTTGGAGTCTAGAATCAACTTACCTCAAGAGAGAGCTTAAATACCTCATTCCTTGAATTGTCGTGGGTTTCTATCTTTAATTGGGAACGAAAGGACCAAACAAGACTAGCCGGGAGTCTTCGGGCCACGAGGGACCAAGGTAAGGCCCAAAAGTGGGCCTTGCCATGTGGTCGGCCTCAGCTGCTTGGGCTTCGGCCCAAGCGCATTTCTTCATCCCTTTGCGTGCTGGGTCGGTCCTCTTTCAGTTTCAGCCCGTTTTGATTTCGTATTGGGTTTTTTTTCCCATTTGGCCATTTATTGTAGTCTTTTAGTCAACTCATTTTTGTTGGTCCAATTTCACCCATAACAACATCAATTACTATTTTTAAGGTCAATAATTTGATCATCTACCCCCACTAAAATAAACAAAAAAATCGATCAAAAAGTCAAATATTCGAATATTCAAATCTTCACTACAATGAACAAAATTGAGTTACATTTTTTTAATATTTTTGAATTAATGAATTGAGTGATTATTTAAGGAAATAAAATATTTGGAATAATTTGCTAAAAACGTGTTTTCTGTTACTTACAGCTAAGCTAGCTACCACAAAAACAAGGAAAAAGTTGTCGTGGTCCATCCCCACTCCCACGTTGTCGCCACTCGCGGACCAATCCGCCGTCGATTCCGATGATAAAAATCCTAGGAAAAAAAAAACCATTGACTTAAAAATAAAAACAGACAAAGACATTCAATTTTTTTTTTATTTTTAAAAGAAGACTCAAAAGACAAAAACATCAAGAGGAGGAAAAATAAAAAGGCTAAATTATGCAAAAAGTATATTTTGAGTTTAGTGTAGGTACGTGGTATACCCTTAGAGGTTTCAATTATGCCTCTAAATTTTGAAAAGTAGTACAAAATAGATAAGACATATGCAACATTTACTATATATTCAATTTTAATTATGTAGAAGACTGAGATTATTGTTACTATTTATTTCAACTCAAAATATATTATTGACATTATTTGCAACATTATTTATTGAGTTAATTTTTACATATTAACTATCATGTCAATTTACGTGAATGATATTATAAATGATGTCACATATGTTTTCTAATTTTTATATATTAGTTGTTGTGTATAATTTTTATCCATTATTTTGATGGAAAAACTCTCAAAGGGTATTTTTGGAACAATTTCAAAGATAGGGGGTCAAAATGAAATAGTTTTATGTTAATAAGATCTTAACCTTTCAATTTTGTGACTAATAAGTTAGTGAATTTTAAAAAATATTTAATAGGTTAGGGATATATTAGACACAAAATTAAAAGTTTAGATACTTTTAAAATTTAGGGACAATTTGACATTTTTTAAAGTTCATTAATTTATTAAACATAATCTTAAAAGTTTAGAGGTTAAATTTGTAATTTAACTAAACTTAAAATGACAAACATGTTGAGAAAGTGTGGAAAAAAGAAAAGAATAATTATCTAAAACGTGAATATCATTTTATTTTTATAATTTTTTTTAAAAAGTATTTTGACTTTTATAATTACTTTTTGAAGATTTAGCTACATTCTAAAACATAAATCAAAGATTTTTAAAACGATAATGACTCTAGATGTTCTTTATTTCCCATTTTATAGTTACATTATTTTTAAAAAAATAAGTTTATTTATTCATGATTTGATTTATATTATAAAATAATATATTTTTAAAATTCAAACCAAGTTTTAAATTCTAAAAACAAAAAGAGCAAACATAATTTCATAAAATTAAAAATGAAATTATCAAGAATTTCAATTTTTAAAATTTGATTAGGACTTCAATTGATGTTCTAGTTTAATTTACTGGAAGCAGGGACATAAAACAAGAACATTAATGATTAAACTCGAAGAAAAAAAACGAAAATTGATGAAAGGAAACACTTTGGGTGGGACCTAAGAGAGAAATAATGAAGAACACTGTGCTTGTACCTCTTGATCGCGTCTCCTATCTTTTCAAAAAGGATTAAATTACAAATTTGGTCATTATGATTTTAGAATCTAGTTCCTATAACTTTAAAAGTTAGAATTTAGTCCCTATGATTTTAAAAATTGGAATTTCATTTCTATAATTTGATAAAATCTCATAAAGTTAGAATTACATGTGCTATTAGTTTTTAAAATTTCATTGGGACTTCAAAAACAAATTTGTCTATGTTGTTTAGGTTAATTGAAACTATGGAGATGCAATAAAAATATGACATTAATGAAAGGAAAATGTGTTGAGGGAGATCAAGAGACATAGAAGATAAAGTAAGACATTCAGTTTCAAAAAAAAAAAAAAAGATGATAAAGTAAGACACTCGTGATACTTTCAACGCGTCTTTATTATTTTAAAAAGTACATTTGAAAAAAAAGTAATATTAATAAATAAACATTATTTTCACAAGTAGAAGACTAATAACATAAACACTAATCTTCTCAAAAAAGAAAAAAAACATTAACACTATTAAATGAGTCTTTTAAAAAATAGTAAAAAAAATAATTAAAAGAATTTAAAAAAGTTGTTACCATACCAAACCAAAGGGGAAGTCTTTATGCATAACAACCATCTTTTTTATAATTTACAAAACTAATAAATGTTACTTATCTTAATTAATAAAGATGTACTTAATATTAAGTTATTAGAAACATATGGTTAGTACTAAAACAAATTTTTTTTTTTAAAAAAAAGAAACATGTAATTGACAATACATTTCAAAAAATTAATTAATGTTTCATCAATTTCATTGTTTTTTTTTTGAAATAAAAGCTTCATTAACAAACTGGCAACAACCAACCTCATCTCTTAAAGAAGTGGCTAACCAATGGGGAAGATCAGAGTCCCATAAAAAACGAGAGGTCTTCCGAAGAGCAAGACTGAAACTGATTTACTAACAAAAAATCTGAAGAAGAAGGGGAAATTGTTGTTCGTGCAAGCCAGTGCGTAGCTGAGTTGCAAGAGTGATGACATTTGGAGAAAGAAACCTCCCCAATTAAACTAGCTGAATCGACCACATCGGTCACTTGGCTTTTAATTTTTGATAGACCAGTCACCTCATTCTTCTGGATCACAATAGCTTTAGTGGAATCAGATTGAATGCACAACGGGAAGAGAGAACGACCAAACCAATTGACTATGCACCTAAGGCCCTCAACGATAACTTTCATCTCCAATAATTTGATCCTCCACTTTCGATGAATCCATTGCAATCCAATACCGACCAAAGATCTTGATGATTGGGATTTATATCCTAAAACTTCGTAATTAATGATTTATTTAATAATTAATAATAATTTTGATTATTTTATTTACAATATAATATTATACATTATGTGAAAAATCCAAGGTTATTAATGTAATCTTAAACAGTATGTGGTTGACATACGAGATGATCATGTTCAAGAAATAACCTAAAGGGTCATAGTATATGGATAAAGTTGGGTGCCTTATCCTGATAATACTATTGATACTACCCACTTTGTAATAGTTACAAATGATTTGATCCAAATTGTTCATGTGGAGACATGTGAGTGGGGGTATCTTATACAATGAGTTTGTGTAAGACTGGACCACAAAATATTTAATCTCTCTTTATAAATCCGTCAATTGAGAAAATTAATATTTCATCAGGATGATCATATGCGACTCGATCTTAATCTTGAGTGAGTTATGAACTCCTTCTTGTGAGGGCTTATCCTTTAATTTGCATGGGTGAGAGTGGCTTTTGTAGCCGATTCAATATGTCTACTATTTTGGGAATCTGACCAAATAGGGAGCTGGGAACATAATCTCACAAGATGGAATTCACTCCTTCCCATATAGAGTAAGTAGATGAGTAGTTCCCTTAAGTATTGATTTCAGGACTTGAACAATGAGGCCCCACTCTCTCACTAGCCCGAGAGGGACTTAGTTTATAATTAGATTATAAACAAATTGTTCATTAGAGGATCAATGGTACTTAAGGTGCAAGATGTAATTATAGGAGTAAAATGGACTTTTGACCCAACTATAATTACAAACAACTCGTGAAGGATCGACTTACATGTAATGAATATATCTATGGACACAACTTGTCCTACAATGCATAAGAGTGCAACTCTAGGTCTATAGTGGAGTGACCTATAGTTAATGAATAAAAATTAATTAATTAAAGAGTTTAATTAATTGATTTTGTATCATTGGAGTTTATAATTTGTAGGTCCATAAGATCTCCTTGCTAACTCATAGTAATACTAAAAGATCAATTTAGTTAAAAGAAAAAATTTAAATGCTCAAATTAATATTTAATATATTAAATATATTAAATATATAAGAGAAAAATATATTTATTGTATTTGATACATTACATATTAAAATAATTAATGATGTTTGATACATTAAATAAAAGATATTTATAGAATTTGAATAACATTCAAAAAAATAAATATTGTAGGAGATTTGAATGAGATTCAAATAAATATAAGATATATTTTAATATATTAGATATTAAAATATAATATTTTAATTATGGCAAAGATTTTCCCTGGGTCTCTATAAATAAGACTCTTGAGTTGAGCCATTAGGCACAACACATATCTCTTCATTAGAGAATTCTCTCTAGATCTCATCCTCTCCAATCCCATGTGGATTTTCTTTCAAGAGGCTCCCACAAGTCTTGGTGCTGCGTTCGAATCATAGTCAGGAAAATTTTATGGAGGAGATAAAGATCCGCCAGAAATATCTCCATATTTACTCCAAGTAAGTTTACGTAAACTTAATTTTTAGTTTAATTTTAAGTAAAATTAAAGACGATTCAATGCTTCCACTGCGGAGTGAAACGTTCATTCCTTCACACACAACCCAGCTGAGCCCACCCATTTCGATATCTTCCTTCCAAGAGGCGTCTACATTGATCTTTCAGCCTGTTGAGGGGGGCTCCAACTATGCTGACTCAGCTGGCTCTCGGACTTTGGATTCTGCAACTTCTTCTAGGTAAATAAACCATCCCTAAGCTGGTTGTCGATGAGTTTGTGGATTTGAACCTTGCTTTGGCTTAAGATAAGGTGTTTTCCGCCTGCAATAACTTGGTTCCGGTGGCTCCAAATTCTCCAAATAATCATTAGGGTTGTATCCAAATCTTCTGAGTCCAGATCATCCACGAGCTTGTGCCAAAAGAGAAAAGGGCTTTAGTCTTCCCTGCACAAACCCAAAGCCTTGTGTGAGTTTGGAAAAAAATCACACCACACTTTCTTCACTAATTTGCACTCCCAATTCAAATGACTGGTTGTCTCAACCGAGCTCCTGCAAAAAGCACAAAAAAGGTTAGAATAATCCTCTTTTTCTTTAAATTAGATCTGCTATGGACTATATTATTAAGCACTTTCCACACACAGATTTTCACTTTGGAATTCACACTAGACTTCCAAATCTTCCTCCATCTTATATTTTGCTCATTTAAGTTCGAGGGAGAGGCTTTGCCCGACTCTTACAAGTTCGAGGCCAAAATGGTATGCACTTTTCACCGTGAAGTTGCCTTTTAGGTTGAGAGGCCGGAAAATTTCATCCTAAAGCCTTTTCCTTCCAAGAGGAATGTTGAGGATCACCTCTACATCAAACGAAATAAAATTCTCTCTAATCTCTTCCTCGTTCCACAAACCTCTCTCATCAATGAACCTAGAAGCACTACGACCTTTATAATCATCTTTCACTTCTAAAAGTTTTCCACAACCCTCCCCTCCCAACCACTAATCTTCATCAATCCTAACAAGTTTTCCGTCTCCAACTCTCCATCAGAAGCCTTTGACAAAGAGGTCTCTACCCCACACAATACTCTTCCACGTAATGGACGAGTTATGACCTATAGGGGCTTTAAGGAAGTGGCCGTTTTTGAAATAGCGACCCCTTAGAATCCTAGCCATCAGACTATTGGGATTTCTAACAATACGCCAACTTTTCTTAGCTAACATAGCTTGATCAAACAAAGAGGGATCTCAAAATCCCATGCCTCATAGACCTTTGCTTCTACTTATCCTTTTCTAGCTCATCCAGTGGGCATTTCTAATCCCTGTATTTGAACCCCACGAAAACTGGGCGCAAAGCCAATTTATATCCTCACATATGTTTTTAGGGAGTTTAAAGCAACTCATAGAGTAGGTTGGAATATCTTGAGCTATGGATTTTATGAGGATCTCTTTTCCTCTCATGGAGAAGAACTTACCTTCCAACTTTGAAGGACCTTCCAAACCTTCTCTTTTATCTTCCTAAAAACCGTGCTTTTGTTACACCCAATTTGAGAGGGCATGTCTAAATAGTGACCCAAGGATTCTGCAATATCAACCCCCGGAATGCTGTTGAGGAAATCTTCCTTCTCTTTAGAGACATTCTTGTTCACCATACACACATGCTTTTCTAGGTTTATAGTTTGGCCCGAGGCTTGTTTGTACTCCCCTAGCACTCTCTTGATCATCCTACAATCTTTATCAACTACATTGTAGAGAATTAAGTTATCATCTGCAAATAATAATAATAATAATAATAAATAAATAAATAAATAAAGAAGAAGAAGAATATGCATTAAGGCTGGACAGTAGTTATTAATGCGAAGGCCAGAAAAGTTAGACAGATTTTTCTCCTTGTTTAAGGGCGTCGTGAAGCCCTCAACACACATAAGGAAGAGATAAGGGGAAAACAGGTCCCTTTGGCAGAGGCCTCTTTCAGGATAGAACTCATTTTGAGGGACCCCATTGATAAGCACCGAATAAAAAACAGTCTTAACACATCTCATAATCTTTCTAACCCAAGTGTTTGGAAAGCCCAATCTAGCCATAACCCTTTCCAGAAAGAGCCACTTGACCCCTATCGTAGGCTTTGCTCATATCAAGTTTCAGAGCCATGAGCCCTTCTTTCCCTGCTCTTTTGTTGTTGATCGCATGAATGCACTCGAACCCCATAATCACATTGTCAATGATTAATCTCCCAGGAAAGAAAGCAGATTGATTAGGAGAAATAACCTCATCAATGAAAATTTTCAGTCTGTTATCTAGAGAGGGACACGATTTTATAGATCACATTGCATAGACTGATGGGTCTAAACTCTGTCATTCTCTTGGGATCATTATTCTTAGAAATGAGGGCAATTCAAGTCTTGTTAAGCGGCCTGATACTATCGCCATTATTTAGGATGTTCAAACAAATCCCCGAGATATCCTCTTCGGTAATATCCCAAAAGTGCTGAAAGAAAAAGCATGCGTCCCATTAGGACCTGGGGCTTTGGTTAGGTTCATGCCCTTCAGGGCTTTTTTAATATTGTCGCTACCATATCATGACACGGAGAAACCAACGTCCATCTAAAAGGAGAGTCTTTTAGAGAAGAATTTGGGGTCGACACCAATCATTATTAGGGTGTGATTGGTCACCTATTTAAAAAGAAAAGATCTACAAAAATAGAGTTTAGGTTCGGGGGTCTTTTGTGCGTAAGGAAGGTATTAGCACCTTACAACACCTATGGCCCCGTTTGATAACGTTCTCGTTTCTTGTTTCTTGTTTCCTGTTTCTGTTTCTCGTTTCTTGTTTCTGTTTCTTAAAAACTAAAATAGAAACATGTTTGATAACTATTTCTGTTTCTTGTTTCTTGTTTTTTGGTAAAAATAAAATTTAGTACATATACTATAATAAAACATATAACATGCATTAAAATAAATATAAAACAATTATAAAGATGTTATAGTATTTTATTAAGGCATAACACCTAATTAATAATAATAATAATAATAAATTTTATCCCTTCAAATGTTGTTCAAATTTGATTTGCAATGTTATTTCTTACTTCAATCAATTCAACTTGAACGATTTTGACTTACAAGAGTTAGTTAAATTAGACGAATTTGTAAATTGTCTAAGGTCAGACAATCGAACATACCCACATTTCTTTAATTTAATAATAAACTTTATTTTTTATTTTTCTTTAAAAATGCATTAGCCAATAATACATGCAAGTAAAATCAGAAAAAGAGAGAGAATGCATATTTTTTTTTACATTTAATGGTAAACATAAAATACATTATTAGTTTATTTATTTAATAAAAAAATAAAATCATACCAAAAGGAAAAATAATAGAGAATTAAATAGAAAATAATAACTATAAGCTCGTTAATGTAAAGTAAAAGAAAATGAGAAAATAAGAGAAAATAAAAACATAAACGAAAAGAGAAAAGCAAAAAGGAAAAAAGAAAAAAATAATAATGAACTATTAAAAGAAAAAAGATTATGATGAAAGAGAGAGAACGAATAGAAAAAAATAAATCAAAAAATAAAAATAAAAAAGAAGAAAAAAAACAAAAAGATTAAAAAGTATTAAAAGGAAAAAAATAGAATGGAAGAGAGAGAAAGAAGAGAGAGGGGAGAGATGGGTAAAAAGAGAAATAAGAATACATGCATGAAACCTGAAAAAAAAAACAGAAACAGAATTTGAGAAACTACTTTTTGAAGTTTCTCAAAATCTGTCTTTTTTTTAGAAACGTTTCTAAAAAAATTTTTTAGAAACAGGAAACATGAACAAGAAACAGGAAACAGGAACGTTATCAAACGAGCCCTATAAAAACGGTTACCAAATCTTGGTTATCTCATGTTATCTTGATTAATTGTAAACATGAACAAGTCCTTTGACATTAAAAGAAAAAATGTTTTGTTGATTTTATTTTAAAGTGTCTCAATTAGTCATAAACTTCAAGAGTGAAGCAAGTATTTGACCAACTTAAGTGGGGTTATTAGCCATCAATTGATGCAATATTGGAATTACAATCAATAAGAAAATTCCTCACCTCAAGAGTTTAAGAAATTTTATATTTTTCTCAAATCCATCTTAGGATTGCATTTATTTTAGTCTTGTTTTATTTTTGTTGTTTTAATTTTTTCGATTGAAGGATTTTTCATGCACTTTGAGAGTAATATGAATTTATCTCAAGTACACTACTCGAGCCATTTTAAAAGGTCAATTTTACAACAAAAAAAAATATGTGGCTCTTTATTTTTTATTTTTTTTAAGAAAACAACATTTTGAAAGGTATTTATTTTTGTTGCTAAAACTTTAAAGAATGTACTCCTGAAAAGTTTGTTGATAAATAGTTGCTTTTAGAAAGAAAAAAAAACGGTTTTGGAACTTAAGAAGTTCAATTTATTTTTGTAAAAAAAATATTAATTATTTTAAAAGGTGTTTTGGTATTGTCATAGAAAGTAAATAAAAAAGTGAAAGTATATGTTTACAACTATACTTGTTTGTTGGAAAGAGAAAAATATATAGAATATAAAAAAAAAAAAGTTTATTTAAGAACTTTCGATAAAATTGCATGTTCAATTTTTTTTAATGAAAAAGTGACTTTTAGAAAAGAAATTAGTTTTATTTTGGTAAAGTGTGGTTATTGAGTAAACATTTTGATTTTTTTTACTTAATAAAAACTCAAGAATTAAAAAAAAAAAACAGTTTTATTCTCAATATAAACTTTCTTGTTAATATTTTTTTTGTGATCATTTTTCTTATACTTTAAGTTCTATAAAATAGAATACTTTGGTCTCTTTTCTTTTAGGTGAAGACTTTCAAGCATTTACGGAGCTCTACTCGATCACATTATGAACAAACGAATTTCAATCGAAGCAGAATAATCTTGATAAAAAAAAAGAAAAAGAAATTCTCAACCATTCAGCAACTTCAAATATAAAATAGAGCATACAAAGAAAGCCAACAAAATGGAAGATAACGATGACTATGCATTTCAAGTTAGAGTACAATGGCCCAAATAGACCATCAATACATTTAATAAAAATAAAGAAAAAAGATGAGAGAAAAAAATATTCTACTCGAACTCTTTTCAAAATCTCTTACTCATTAATTTCGCAAGACGATGGTGGTTCGGATCAACTATGGTGAAATGCCGCAAGAGAAAAAAAAAAGTGGAACCAAATGTAGCCCTTTTTGTTGTTGTTCTAACGTGAAGGGGAAAAAGATGTGAAGATGGTGTTGTTTGGGAAAAAAAGAATGGTGGGAGAAGAAAAGATGATCCCTCTCTTAAGAAAAATATGTGGGAGAAAAAAAAGGAGATGAAGTTGTTCGAGGAAAAGAAAGTGGAAGAAGGATAAATAAAAAAAATGGTGGTGATGAAATTGTTAGAGACGAAAAAATGGAGAAGAAGGATCAAATTGTTGGGGGGGGGGGGGGGGAATCCAAGATCCTTTCTTTTTTTCAAAAAAAAAAAAAGAGAAGAAGATAAGGGAGAGAGGGGAAAACGTGGGAGAGAAGGAAAAAGAGAGAGAGAGAAACTCTTTTTTGGGAAGAGAGAAAAATTTTTGTTTTGGGAAGAGATGAGGTTTTGCATGAGAAAAGAAGTGAGAGATTTTTTCCTTGAAAATAAAAGGGGTTTGCATGGGAAAGAAGATCAATAGTTTTTCCTTAAAACCCACAACAACTTTGATATTTGTTGGGAATGTTCTAGATTTAAAAAAAAAATAAAGATATGATAACTGTGCTCTAATACGTTTTAATTGTAAAATGCATTTAAATTTCTACCTTTAGCCTAATGGCACGCATGTTAATTTATATTTAGAGATGTTGGGTTTAAGTCCTCATGGACTTTCTTTTTTTTTTTTTTTTGCTAAAGTGCATTTTCGTCTAATTCACTTTTTTTTTTTTGCAAAAATATCATGAAAAATCAACTCCACCTGGACCAAATATGGAGTCTACAAATATCAGCTTTGGTAAATCTGGCATTGAGATCTTTGTTATGGTGAGCAGTGACTTTGATAGTTATGCTTTCTAGAGCCTTGGCTATAGCCTCTTCACTAGGACTGACGGATTTGAATAAGGAAGAGAAATACTCATTAGATGTCCAGCCCAAATTCTCTTCTGAATCCACCCAAACGCATCTACTATTAAATAAACTAGAAATCTTATTTTTTTTCTTTCTCTAACTTGCCCTAGAGTAGAACCACTTTGTATTCCTGTCTCCCCACTTTAACCAATCTTCCCTCGATCTAAACAACCAATAGATTTCTTATTCTTCTAACAGATTGCTAAGGTCTTATTCAACTTTCTCAATAGCTTTCGCATATTTGTTGTCCCCCTTATCCATCTCTTGCAGTTCCTTGGACTTCCTTTCCATGGCTGCTTTCAGAGTGCCTGTCAGCCTTTCCTTGTTCCATCTGTGAAGGCGACTGAGACAATCCTTAATGTTGTTCAGCACATCCCCCGCACTCCCACACGCACACCTCCCCCCCCCCCCCCCCCCCCCCCAAGAACTCTTGCTGATCTCCTTACAATCTTCAAACAAAGTCCAACTTTCCTCAAAATGTATACTTCTAAAGTTTCTCCTTTTCACAACTAAAGGGTTGTCCAAGTCAAAAGAGAACATAATAGGTCTATGGTCGGAGTTGTGGTAATCAAGATGTTCCACCGAGAAATTCTTAATTTTGTTGATCAAGTCAAGGTTTGCCACAAATCTGTCCAGACATTCTTTGATAAAGCTTCCTCTCTGTCCCTTCTTTTCCAAGTAAACTTATCACCTTCAAACCCTATGTCAATTAAGTGGCAAAAGTTCAACAAAGCCCGAAAGTTATCCATCAAATGCTGGCTTCTAGGACCCCCCTCATTCTCATCATCAAAGGTCGACTCGTTGAAGTCCCCCCAATAACCCAAGGGAGATTTAAGGTCTCATGGAGCCTTTTAAAAGGATTCCAAGAGTCATTCCTTCTCTCCTGTTTGGGGTTACCATAAAAATAGATAAATCTCCAACTCCAATTTAGAGTTTCTATATTCGCATCAATATGACCTAGGGATAATGAGTTGATAGAAACTTTTTAATTGATCTCCCAAAACAACATTAAACCTTTGCTGCAATCTCTGTTTGGAACACAAAAACAGTTAACAAAATTTAAATCTCGCTTTAGCTTCTCAACAAGATTACCACCATTCTTAGTTTTGGAAATAAAAACCAGGTTAGTGAGCTGTTTGTGCACTTCCAAACGCAAATTTTGAATTGTTCAGGGTTCTTCATCCCCCAAACATTCCAGCATAGAATTTTCATGGCATCTGATGGGGCTGTTGTTCAGCCTTTGCCGATATCCCTTCGGTAAGTTCAAAGTAAGAGTTCCAAAGTTTTTTAGCACTTGTTCAACCTATATCTCCCCTGCTTTGTGTTTTCTCTTGCCAACCTACTGAGGCTCATTTCTGCTCTAGTGCTGGCTTCCACCCTAGCCTGCCTTTTCCACGTTTATAAATTTCTATTGTTCTTCTGGTTAAGGGATTTTTCCTATCATCGACTTGGAGCTGACATTTTCCATACTCCTTTTGGATCTCCTTTATAACTTTCTTTCCTGGCCCTTCTATATGTTGATCCGAAGCTCATTCCAGGCCTTTTCAACCCCCCTCTACTAGGCCCCAACCCAACTAAACTACTCTTATTGCATTTGGGCTCTACTTCTTTTAAGTTTATTAATGGCTCAATTACTCTAACGGTTACATCTGATTCATCAGAACCCCTTGTGACCAAATGCTTAGTTGTATTCTAACTTGTAATGATGCCTTTGTCCTCTCTTCTATTCCTTTCTTGCCTTTCTAACACGTTAACTTCTTGGATTTTGTGACTCCTCTCCATTGTCCCCAATGGAGTACTGTTTCGATGAACTATTTTATCGTCGTCGTCTCGTTCTATCTGAATTTCTTCCTTTCTTCGTCTGTATCTCCCTCTTCACTGCCTTCCTCGTCTTTTCTTCTCCACCAATCTAGATCAAAACTCCTCCTTAATTTTCTGCCTCTACCTCTTCCAATACCCGATCCTCCACTTTACTCGCTCGAAAGGTTCCTCTTGGTTGAGTCATGGCTCTCAGCTCATCCCCAACCTATAATTCCTCTTCTTTAGCCTTCTCCACCTCTTCCTCACACTCTTTTAAATTGTGCCCAATTAAGCCGCATCTGTACCAAAATTATGGGAGTCCTTCGTAGGAGATCGATGCCCAGGCTTCCTCTACCATTGATCTTGTTTTGATGTGCGTGCCTGATAAACTGAAACGTGGGGGCTTTAAGAAAATATTTTTAGGTTAGAAATTAAAGCTTAAGTCCAGTGCAAGTGCACACTTTCGATTGCAGGTAATAAAACTGGATGTATTCCAGAGTATCGTGTCCCAATGGAACGAATTTTAGTAAAATTTATGAAGATGGCACAAAGTAGTTTACAAAATACAATTACAATAACCAAGGGTATAAAAATGTGAAAAGGTGTTTTTGCTAAAGAAAGTAATTGAAAAATCAATAAGTATGAAAAATGGATTCAAGTTGCTCATGCCCATTTGGAAAGAAATGCACCTAAAATGCAATTGCAATCGTAGTTAACACAAGAAAACTAAGTAAACCGAATTCGACTCCTATTCAAATTTTCTTCGAAATATTTAGGAGGCTAAGTGATTAAACTTATATTTCTATGGCTAATCTAACTTAGATAATTTCATGCATAATTCTAGTAGTTTTGGAGTCTCGCCTTATGTCTAGAGTTGATGTTCAGGACTTATTTCTAAACCTTTTCCTCCATTACTTTTGTGACACCACTTCCCTTAACCCTTCCGGTATTAAGTTTAAGCTTGACAAGCAACACTAGATGGATAGCTAGATTATCCAACATTAAACTCAACAAAAACAAACAAAGTTCATGCGTTAGCTAGGTTACATGTGCTTTTAAGCTTTACATCTTTCCTCTAGGGCATTCACGAACTTGAATCCCTAAGGAAAATTTAGCTCATCATGAAAAGAGTGAAAAACTTTTAAAGTTTTGAAAACACATAACAAAAAGCATGAGAAGTGGGGGAGAAAAGGTTCAAATAAATGATAATTTTATTAAGAAAACTACTAAAATTCAAACAACTGTAATAAGGCTTTAGCAACTAAACTATTTCAGTAAAAGAATTACAACGGAGGGAAGTAAACAATAGCTAAAACTTCTAAAATCAGAACAATGATGAACTTTGACAGAAATAGAAAATTCGAAGAACAAGACTACAAAACACGCCCTTTTTCACTCATAGCCCAATCGAACACAAATCCACCTTTTTCAAAGGGATTTGGATCTTAACAACCTCAATCTCTTATTGAGGAAAGACTGAGATTCAGAGCTTGAAGGTTTTGAAAATTATGAGAAAAACAGCAGCTACGGAGCACACGAAGACAGTAGAAACGATAGACTTTTTGTGTGAGAAAAACCCGAACACCTTTGCTTCAGTTTCTTCCTTCTTTTATAAGCTTCATGAGCTAGGGTTTCCATATTTGTTCATACACAGCTTTGGTCAACTTCCCTTGCCAAATTTGTGGAGAAGAATATCAGAAAATTTCCAAAATCATGTTGGTCCAATGTTTTGTGTGTTTTCCAGATTTATGCAGAAATGTAATTGCATTTTCCATTCTAGAATACAATTGCATTTTTGTACTTGCTCATAAACTTGCATAAAAACCAACTAATCAACATATTCCCAACTCTGCTATTATTGCTTTTGGAGATAATATTTTGCAGACGGTTGTATTTTGTAGTCCTTTGTCTCACTCTTCGAGTTCGTTATCTTCTATATCGACTACACTTTCTTTCTCCTCTTCAGATAGTTTCAATTTTTCCATTTGTCTGTTGATTTGTTCCTGCGCCATGGCGCCCCAGTTGGCTCTAGAGGTCCTCCTACGATCGTGAAGATTGATCCCTTGCTCAACCTTTACAGTTTCCTTTCTCTCACGGTACCCTTCAGGTGAGAGCACCAGAGCCCTATTGTTTGTTCCACATCTATCAACTTGAAAAATATTAGTTTGACAATTACATCAATTTAATTGTTTATTGGCTATATGTTTTGGTCTCTATTGTTTTGAAAGTTTTCCTATTTAATCTCTGATCTTTTAAAAGTTTCAATTTCATCTTGAATGTATTGAAAATTTTCAATTAAATCTTTATTATCACATAATGTTAAATTAATTAACATAATGATGATTTAATGACAAAATACAAATTATGTTAAATTATAAATTTGGTCCCTATAATTTGGAGAAAGTTAGAATTTAGCCCCTATAGTTTTAAAAGTTAGAATTTCGTCCTCATTGTTTGATAAAATCCTCATAAATTTCGTCCTTAGAGAATTTTGTCCTTAAATGACATTTATGAGGATTTTATCAAACAATAGAGAAGAATTCATACTTTTCATGGAGACTAAATTCTAATTTTATCCAAACCATAGGGACCAAATTTGTTATTTAACCTATGATCGGGTGCAAGTAATATAAAATTGGAAGTTCTCCAAAGTATCAATCCCACAAAGAATGGATTTTTAACAAAAATTAAGAATCGCACAAAGATATTCAAAAATTGAAACTAGGGTAACCAAAGTAAAACAATAATTTGGGATGGTTGGTTTACTAAAAATAAAATTTGAAATAACAAAGATAATGAAAAGAGGAATTCAAGTATGATCATGCTATTTGGTGAGAATTGCAACTCAATTGCAATTGCAATCGCGCCTTAACACAAAGTAATTGTAAATCGAATCGACTCCTATTCAATTTTGATTCAAAATCCTTAGGAGGCTAAGTGATTGGACCTATATCTCTATGACCAATCGTACTTAGATAATTTTAGATCACATTCTAGTGGTTTTGGGGGCTCGAACTCAATTCAATCTTTTTCTAGATGAATTGAGTCTTAACAATCTTAGGTTTTTGCCTAGATTAGACTGAGTACGGAGGAAAAGAGAGGAAGAAGAAAATTGGACAGCAAGTGAAGAAAAAGAAAAAGTGCAGAAAAATGGGTTTTCTTCCAAGGAGGAATTCCATCTTCTTTCTTATGTTTCTCTTCTTTTTATAGCCTTTAAGCATCTAGGGTTTCTTTTTCGGTGTTCCTTTTGACTCGTGAGCCCCAGATTTTTACTTGATTTGATGGAACAAAGCCCCTTTTTGCGCAATCTTCTAATATTTGAATATGCTCTTTCCTTATCTGATTGCAGGAGCAATTGATCAATAATCATGTGCAATTGTGCATTTTTGTCAAAACTGCAGCAAAAAATACTTTATTAGTGCAATTCTCTTCTTTTCCTTTCATTTTATTGTTTTAATTCACTTGGGTAAATTCATGCTGATTTTCTTGGAATTTATATGAATTTATGAAGAAAATGCTAATAAAACTAGGCATAGCCTAAATTTATGAGCTAGATAATTCTCATAATTATGAGAATTATCACACCCCCAAACTTGGATTTTTGCTTGTCCTCAAGCAATTTCAAGCAAAAAGAACAAGCAAAGAATTTACAAAATGCTTTCTAAAGGGTGTTTTGAAAAAAATGTTGCATTTCATGAGAGGTCTCAAACTCTTAATACTTTACACAACTCCATGATTTTCTCACATAAAACTTTTACTTTTTTTTTTCAAACACAAAACATTCTTGTGCAAACTCACCTATTATGCGTATACTACCTAAGTCTTAGTCATAGAGTCTAGGGTGATTTTCTTTGTTCAACAAGCTAAGCATACAAGCATTTTTCTTTCCCCCCAAACCTATTCAAAGTTGTTGCTAGGCCTCATTTTCGTTCAAACTTACTAACACTTTGTGGCAAAAGTACTTGACTACGAGCACAAGTCACTGCTAAGATCATTTTCACATACTCACTTCCTAAGTTAACCTTTTATGCAAAGAAAATCATGGGTGTCATGATTGTCCCTGGTTACTCAATTAACTCTAGAAGGAGTATCTTTCTTTTTTTTTTTTTTTTTTAAGTCCTAGCAGCTATTTCAACAACATAATATTACAACAACAACATAATATTACAACAATAGTATTACAAAGCTCACCCCCCCCCCCCCCAACTTAAATGGGAAAATGTCCTCATTGACTAAGAACTAGAAGAACCGGGATTGAGGTATATAGTTGGGTCACTTAACATGCTAAGCATCGAAGCTAAATTCTCCTAAGAAAATTAGATGGGATAAAAACAAGGGGAGTTTGGGTTTGAATATTTTATGGAGAAAAATAATTTATCAAGTTTTATGATTTTCAAAATATCAATTTTAATGATTAAGATCAAATCGCATATGATCATCCTGATAAAATATTAATCTTCTCAATTAATGGATTTATAAAGAGAGATTAAATATTTCGTGGTCCAATCTTATACAAACTCATTGTATAAGATACCCCTACTCACATGTCTCCACATGAATGATTTAGATCAAATCATTTGTGACTATTACAAAGTGGGTCGTATCAATAGTGTTACTATGATAAGGCACCCAACCTTATCCATATACTATGACCCTTTAGCTTATTTCTTGAACATGATCCTCCCATATGTCAATCACATACTGTTCAAGATTACACTAATAACCTTAGAGTTTTCATATAATTGATAATATTATATTGCAAATAAAATAATCAAAATTATTATTAATTATTAAATAATTCATTAATTACGAGGCTTTAGGGCATAAATCTCAACACAAATTAAAATTTAATATACTTGATATATTAAATGAGGGAAAACATATTTAATGTATATGATACATTAAATATCAAAGAAATTATTAATGCATTAAGATACATGAAAGAAAAGATATTTATTAAATTTGAATTAGATTCAAATTAGGAAATATATGTCGTAGGAGAATTTAAAAAGGTTTGAATAAGATTCAAATTGATTAGATAAATATATTTTAATATATTAGATATTAAAATATATTATTAAATTTTTTACCCTAGGCCATTATAAATAGGACCCTAGGGGTGAGCCATTGTGTGCATTCTTTACAAGAGAAAAGAGCTCTTGAAATTCTCCTCTTATTCACTCTCTCTATTTTCAAAAAGGTTCCCACAAACTTTTTTGGTTGAGTCATAGCAAGGAAGACTTTGTGGAAGTCTTGGAGTTCAACCTCATTGGAGTTGGGAGTACAAGGAGAAAAAGACCCACTAGAATATTCTCCATATTATTTTCAAGGTATGTTTTGCTTAGCTTAAATTAATTTAATTTAATTCTAAAATAAAATCAAAGTCAATTCCAACGCTTTCGCTGTGGGTTTAATTTGATTATTTCCTTCAACTCCTCCATAAAATTTAAAACTTATTCATTTCGTATGCCTTAGTACGTCTTAACTTACTTGACTTGAAATTGCTTGTTGTTATATATAATTAACCTATTAAAAATTTGTTATACTAATGATTGACAAACTTATTAAAAATTAATGTATTTAGTTAAATTACAAATTTGGTTCATATGGTTGGAAGATAATTAGAATTTCGTCTCTATAGTTTTAAAAGTTATAATTTCGTCTCTATGTTTGATAAACCCTCATAAATAGTCTCTACCGTTAGAAGTCACAAATTGATTGAGTATGTGGCAGTTAGAAGCCACTAATGAATTGAGTGCATGGCAGTTTAGCTAACTGTTACTAGAGATGTCCACTTTGTAATAGTTACAAATGATTTGATCCAAATCGTTCATGTGGAGACATGTGAGTGGGGGTATCTTCTACAATGAGTTTGTGTAAGACTGGACCACGAAATATTTAATCTCTCTTTATAAATCCGTTAATTGAAAAGATTAATATTTCATCAGGATGATCATATGCAACTCGATCTTAATCTTGAGTGAGTTATGAACTCCTTCCTGTGAGGGCTTATCCTTTGATTTGCATGGGTGAGAGTGCTTTTATAGCCGATTCAATATGTCTACTATTTTGAAAACTTGACCAAATAGGGAGCTGGGAACATAATCTCACAAGATAGAATTCACTTCTTCCCATATAGGGTAAGTAGATGAGCAGTTCCCTTAAGTGCTGATTTCAAGACTTGAACAATGATGCCCCACCCTCTCACTGGCCCAACATGGACTTAGTTTATAATTAGATTATAAACATATTGTTCATTAGATGATCAGTGGTACTTAAGGTGCAATATGTAATTGTAGGAGTAAAACGGACTTTTGACCCAACTATAATTATGAACAACTCGTGAATGATCGACTTACATGTAATGATTAAATCTATGGACACAACTTGACCTATAGTGCATAAAAGTGCAACTCTAGGTCTATAGTAGAGTGACCTATAGTTAATGGATTAAAATTAATTAATTAATTTTGTATTATTGAAGCTTATAATTTGTAGGTCCATAAGGTCTCATTGCTAGCTCATAGTAACACTAAAAGATCAATTTAGTTGAAAAAAAAATTGAAATGTTCAAATTAATATTTAATTTTAAGTGTTCAAATTAATATTTAATATATTAGATATATTAAATATAAAAGAGGAAAAATATATTTATTGTATTTGATACATTAAATATTAAAATTTTAAATGTTCAAATTAATATTTAATTTGAAGTGTTCAAATTAATATTTAATATATTAGATATATTAAATATAAAAGAGGAAAATATATTTATTGTATTTGATACATTAAATATTAAAATAATTAATGTATATTAGATACATTAAATAAAAGATATTTTTTTAAATTTTGAATAATATTCAAATAAATAAATATCGTAGGAGATTTGAATGAGATTCAAATAAGTATAAGATATATTTTAATATATTATATATTAAAATATAATATTTTAATTATGACAAAGATTTGCCCTTGGTCTCTATAAATATGACCTTTGGGTTGAGCCATTAGACATAACACACATCTCCTCAATAGAGAATTAGAAAATTCTCTCTAAACCTCTTCTTCTCCAATCCCTTGTGGATTTTCTTTCAAGAGGCTCCCACACGCCTTGGTGTTGTGTTCGAGTCATAGCTAGGAAGATTTTGTGGAGGAGATAAAGATCTGTCAGAAATATCTCAATATTTACTCCAAGTAAGTTTGTTTAATCTTATTTTTTAGTTTAATTTTAAATAAAATCAGAGACGATCCAATGCTTCCGTTGCAAAGTGAAACGTTCATTCCTTCACCATCCCCATCCTCGCCCCCCATTTCATTCCTCATTCCCGCGAAATTTTTCATTTAATTTTGCGAGAATCAGGGTGGGCATTCCCCACAAAGAATTTGCAGGGGTCAGGTTCCCCATGAGAAATTTTTCTCCATTTATTTTTTTTAAGATAAAATTAATTAAATATTTTTTAATAAAAAAATCAATTAAATAGTTAATTCCCCACTATGAATCTTCATTTAAATGATTAGTTCCTCATGAAAAATTTGTAAACCTCTTAAATGAAACAAAATAATATTTCATATTAAGTTATTTAATCATCCATACATAAGAGGTTAAAATGGTTCAAACATATCAAATTATTCATACAATATCTCATAGGTCATTAAACAATTAAAAAACCTTAAATTTAAAGATTACAATTCACAACCAAAAGTGATTCAAGCATATACACGTCTTTGTGTGTGTGTGTGTGTATAGATATATATAATTTTTAATAATAATAATAAAAATAAATGGGTGGGAAATAGAAAACGGTGACGGGGAATGTATTCCCTATTCTTGTCTCTATTTAGCTTGCGGGAATTTTTTTTCCCCCACTCCCTCCCACATTCCTCGCCTTAATGGAGATCGGAGGCAAAAAAAATGGACATCTCTAACTGTCACACACTGGCTCTAATGATATGAACTATTTATGAGATTTTATAAAACTATAGGGACTAAATTCTAACTTTAAAATCATGGGAACTGAATACTAACTTTCTCCAAACCATAAGGTTCAAACTTTTAATTTAACCTAATGTTTTTAAATTTATATATTGTTATTCTTTTAATATTTAGTGGATGATAAGGATTTAATTAAAAAAAATCAATATATAAGGGATGAGGCTGAAACTTTTAAAATATTGGGGACCAAATAAAAAAAAACATTCAAACATTAAGGGCTAAAAAATATATTTAGTCTTATTATTAAGATTATTAATATGTTAGAAAATTGGCCAAAAGTAAATTTAAAAAGTGCAAATTTAAAGGGAAGAAAATTAATTTTTACCCGTGAACCTGGCATGTTATATCAATTTTTCACTATAAACTTTTAATTTCCAAAATTGAACCTAAACCTTAAACTTGAGTTGCACTTTTTACCCTATGTTTAATTTCCGCTAAATTCACTCACTAATTTTAACAAAAAGTAAATAAAAATCCTTCAAAACTCACTAATTTTAAAAAATCAAGTTTGGCACAAAATTAAGCCCATTTTTTTTAAACGAAAATTAAGCCCAATTAATATACAAGATAAATGATCGAATAAATATTTCAAAACTCACAAATTTCAACAAAAATTAAATTCTAATGTTGTTTTTCTAATTAGTTACATCTTTTATATTCATTAAATGCACATGAGAATATTTTCATTGACCATTTTTCAAATGAAAGTCTATCAAATGATAAAAATTGTAACATTTATTCAAGTTTTAAAATAAAAATGGAAAAAATACCTTTTTAGTCCTTGAGTTTTCAACAATAGGTGCATTTAGTCCATGAGTTTTCAAAATGGACATTTTTAGTCCATGAGTTTAGGAAAAAATACCTTTTTGGTCCCTGAATTTTGGAAATAGACTTTTTTAGTCCCTGAGTTCTAAGAAATAGGTTTAAAAGTCTCTCGTATTATTTTTAATTTTTTTTAATATAAAATCAATATTCTTTATTAATTTTTAATATTAACGATTTTTTAAATTAAAAAAAAATCTCTCTTCTCTCTCTACCCCATTCTATCTCTCATCTTTCCTCCATCTCTACCCCATTCTATCTCTCATCTTTCCTCCATCTCTACCCCATTCTCTCTCCTCCTTCCACCTTCCTCCTGTTTTCTTCATCCTTTCCCTTTCTCCCCACCATCTTTTTCTTCCTCTCCCCTCTCTCTCAATACATCAATCAAACTTCATAAAAAAAGATAAATGATTTTTTCACCATGAATCTTCATAAATCTACAAGATTTCTTTTCATTTTCTACCATAATCTTTCCTCAATCCCCAAACTCAAAAGACCAAAAAATGGCTGATGGCTACTACAAAATCAAAGCCACCGCTACTGTCGCTACAACGTATTGAGAGGATGAGGAGAGAGGAAGAAGGAGATGGTGGAGAGAAGGGGAAGAGATGAAGAATAGGGTAGGAAGGTAAAAGGAGGAGAGAAGAGAGAGAATGGAGTATAAATGGAGGAGAGATGAGAGAGAGAATGAGGTAGAGAGGGAAGAGAGATTTAATATTAAAAATTAATAAAGAATATTGATTATATATTAAAAAAATAAAAAAATAAAAATACGATGGACCTTTTAAACCTATTTCTCAAAACTTAGGGACTGAAAATATCTATTTCCAAAACCCAGAGACCAAACGCACCTATGGTTGAAAATTCAAGGACCAAAAAGGTATTTTTGCCAATAAAAATTACAACACTTTTCAAAGTTCAAACTACAATATGATGACATTAAAAGTTTAAGCTAAAAAAATTAGCTTACCTTACCAAGTAAAAGAGTAAAAATTGATATTTTTCCAAAGCTAACATGATAACATAAGTAAATTATATTAACTTAAATCAAACATTTTTTCAATAATTATATTTAATATATTAATTTTGAAAGTAGAAATGGAAAAATAAAATGAAAGAGGAATAAAATACAAGAAGTTGTTAGAAATAAGAACATGGTGGCCTCTATTAGCTGTTCCTTTCATAATGGACATCCACGAATTGGTGTTTTTGGAGTCACATCAAAGAAGTGCCCAACAATTACCTCATCCTTCAATTTCAAAACTTGCAAATCATTTTGGGATTTGGATAAATATTAGCTCAACTTTTCCGGATTTTTTTTAATTAATATTGTAGTTTTCGAAATTTATTATAAAAATATAGTAGTTTCTAAACTATTTATATTAATATTGTAATTTTTATTAACTGGACCGAAGAAACCACTTTTAATATGCGTAGTAGGCAGCTGCGTTTTAAAAAAAAAACAATTTGCATGGAGGTCGTCTCTTCAAGAGACGACATATACTCTAAATTTCTTAATCTCCTAGGTTGGAGCAATGGTCAAGCAACTTGTCTTACATCTATGGGTGCTTGAGTTTGATCCATAGTGAGTGCAAAATATTTCTTTAATTTTCGTTTTACTTGTTAATTAAAAAAAAAAAAAATCTACCATCCCCCTCTGCTTTCTTTTTCTTTTTTTCTTATTCTTCTTTATAAAAATGGTCATTTTATATAAAAACTAAATTACAATTAAAATATTAAAAATTATTAGCGGGCTTTTCTTTTTGTTTTTTCTTCTTCTTCGTTGCAAAAATATAAATTAGTCTTTGAAAAAAAAAACTATAAATTTTATTTCATGCTATAATACTTATAGTTGAAAGCTAATTATTAATAATTTTAGTTTGACAGACAACAAACTTCATTCAATAATTTTAGTTCGAGAGATCATAATTGCATCCATGAACTCTACAAAACTTAAATTAGTCTTTGCAAAAAAGAATTGTAATTTTATAATTTTTATTTAATATTATAATAAATAAATTATAATTAAAATATAAACATTATTTTAACACAAAAAAAAATCAAAATTATTGAACTAAAATTAAGCTTAAGTTCAAAGCTCATGGATGTAATTATTAACAATTTTAGTTGAGAGACAACAAACTTCCTTCAGTAATTTTGGTTCGAGGGATTATCACTACATCCATGAACTTTAAGACGACCTTTAATACACGGCTGAAGGTTGAGACAACTTTGGTCCAGCTAATAAAAACTACAATATTAATATAAATAGTTTAAAAGTACTATATTTTTATAATAAGTTTCTAAAATTACAATATTAATAAAAAAAAATCCCCAACTTTTCCCTACCACTTCCTTTTCTTTTTCTTCCATTTAATGACAAGATTTCTCAAATCTAATGGCCCACAATCTTGGATGAGAGTAGAACAACAAAACAACTTTATTTTCATAATATATATAGAGAGAGAAAGAGAGCTAATTATGTATTGCACTCGACTTTCTCTTTGGTGCAAACGAATAATTTTCTTTCTTTCTGTGGTCAAGATTGACATGTCGGTTCAAGAGAAAAATTTTCAATTTATCTTGACATAACTAACTTAGTGTGTTTTTAGTTTAATGATTGGACTTGTTTGGGACGGTGAGTGAATTATAATAATCTGAGTTATAATAGTTGTGAAGTTAAATAATTCTGCACTGCAAACACAGACAATTATAATTTAGACTAAACAACTCTGTATCCTAAACACATATTATATAACTTCACAGACTATTATAACTCAGACTATTATAACCCATTCAATACTTCAAATAGCCCCGAATCAAATGGATTGGACTGAATTGATTATTTGGTTTGTTTCATTGTTTTTTTTTTTTGCTTGTACCCCATATGCATTGATATTGGAAAGTTGAATGTTATAAAAAAAAAAATGTACATAGGGTTAAAAATGTTGGTTTGGTCTTTTAACTTTTAGATTTCTTCCATTTTGGTTATTGACTTTTCAAAATATCAATTTTATTCCTTGAACTTTCAAATGTAACAATCTTGGTCCCTGAACTTTTAAAGTGTCTATAGGAGCCTCTTAAACTTTCAAAAAGTACTTGTTTTAGTCTTTAGTATTGTTGAATGAGAAATTTCGGCCAATTCCCAATTGCCACGTCATTATGTCAAATTAATGACAAAATTATGAATAATTAAATTTGGGACCAATTATAAATTGACACGTGTCCCAAATTTAATTTGAAGACAAAAATTGGCAAACCCTAAAATTAAGATGTCACATGTCCTCATTGTGACTATTGGACCAAATAATTAAACTTAATGTGGTCAATTGGGTCATATGGAATTTGGGTCAGAGTTAAATAAAATCTAAATCCAACAAAGCCCAAGTCCAATGGTTGGGTCCAAAGGCCATTAAAGCCCAAGCCCACATGCCTATAGAAAGCTCTATTAATAGAAGAGTTTCCCATCATTTAAAGGGTTTAGAAGTTGAAAATCTCAAAAGGAGAATTTAGGGAGAATTCAGAAACAAACAGGTTAGAAGACTCCTAAGCTCTTGAAGATCAAATACTCTCCGAATCAAAATTTTGAAGATCTAAAGACTTTGAAGACAAATTGAAGGCGTTTGAAGCGCGCAAAAACTTCAAGACTTCAATAAATTCTTCAAGGATCAACAAACCAAAAGTCGGTCATCCATGCAGATCAACAAGCCAAGGGTCGATCTAATGGTCAACAAGTCAAAGGCCAATCCTCCAAGCAGATCAACAAGCTAAGACCCGATCCAACGATCAACAAGTGAAGGGTCGATCTAACGATCGATAAGCTAATGACCGATCTAAAGATCAACATGTCAAAGGCCAATCCAACAATCAACAAGCACGTTCGAGAACAAACTATTCAGCCCTCGAGACATTTGTACATTTGAGAGAAAGAATTAGAGAACATATTAGAGATTCTACTAGACCCAATCAAATCAATAAAAATTATATTCATTTACACGTGTCTCATTTCTTTCTATTTTGAAATCACATGTGAACTAGGGAGCAAGGAAGATCGAAAAATCGAGCCGATCGACCTAAACCAACCAAATCGGTCAGTTTAGTGTATATGTCGGTCGGGGTCGATTTTGCACATAGAAAAAGCGACCAGTTAATCGATCGGTGAGTCTAAAAAAGCTCAAACCGACCGAACCGATCTATAATACACCTATCTTAAAAAAAAAAATCGTTCATTTGTTGTGTAGTGCTCATGAATGAGAAAATCAACTATTGGGTTTTAAAACCAGCAGTGGTTTTAGCTACAGATAATGATTACTTACATAGGTAATCATTACCTATTTAAAAAATATATATTTTCTTTTATTTTTTATTTTTACCATCACCTTTTTTCTTCTTCACTCTCTCCCTTTCATTTTCAACTCATGAAAGAAAACCATCTTCTCCTCCTCTTCTCCCCATCTCTCTGCTTTCTATCTTACTCTTTTATTTATTTTTTTTCTTTTTAATATTATCTTTCGCCAGAGAGATCCAACGTTGCCACTGCCATGGACTACATTGTTGTTTCGCCACCAAACTATTTTTTTCTCCTTTTCCCTTCTCTCTTTCTTGTCTTCTCCCTTTCTCTTCGGTCCTTTTTCCTTTTAATCAAAATTTTCTCCGACAAACTCCCTGAAGCTCTGACAACTCCAGTGAACTCTCAAAAACCGACCGAAACGACCGATTTGTGTATCTAGTTGGTCAATCAGTTTCATAATAACGCCACAATCAACGACCACTGACAGAGCAAAATCGACATATCGATGGTCGGCGTCGGTTTGAGCCCAAAATCGATACGGACCGACCGATGATCACCCCCCTATTGTGAACATGTATATTATTTCGTCACTTAATGTTTGCTTACTCAATATCCATCTTCCACATATATGGTTTAAACAAATGCTTATATTAATGTGTTAATATACATACTTGAAGTTGTGTTATCGTTTTGTTAATAGACAAATACTTAAGGATCAAAATGGTTATTTTTCTAAAGCTAATAGACTAAAATAGGCCTTTTGAAAATTTAGGAATCAAAATGGAATGAACCTAAAATTTTAGGGGCTAAAATTTAAACCAAAAATATACATTTAGGTCATTTTGCTTTTACTTTTTCCAATTTCATTTTTTTAAGGTAAAAATGATGAATGTCACTCCTTCCAATTTCATAATATGTAGTTTGATTGTAAGTTATTATAACATATATCAGCTGCCATACACACGTGAGATTAACACTGTATTTTTTTTTTTATTATAATTACGATAAGTCACATAATTAAATATTTGATCAAATTATTTTTTTAATATATTACATCACAAATAAGGGATGAGAATTCGAACTACAATTCTTTAAGAAGATAGAAATATCTAGATACTAAATTATATTTAGATTGACAATTTTTTAATTATAATATATTATTACTACTACTTTAATTCATAAATTTTTAATCTAATTATTGAAACCTATTGTATTTGGAAAAATAAGCTTATACGATTGTTCCAAAAAAAAAAAAAAAAAACTTATAAGGAAGTCCATACTTTAAATTACCTACTTTTTTTCCCTTTCACACTTTCAAATAAATTAAGATTTTAAGCATTCATTTATTTTTATTTTTCAGATTGCTGAAGGTTCTATTATCTTTATTTTTCAGATTGCTGAAGGTTCTATTATCTTTATAAGCATTGAAAATATAATTAATTTAAAAGGACAACTATTTCATTTTCTTTGATATTAAATGAAAGGTATAGACTTTTAAATACTAGGTACGAGTCACAGACACAAATTTTCTATCACACTTTAGAAAGGTCTTTCTTGTGTTCCATCAAATCTTCAGGCCCACATACTTCAATTATGAGAAGATGCTAAAAAGAATATGATGATAAAATGCTGAGTTTGAATTCTTCTCTTTATTGTTTTACTATTTTATTTACAATCATGTTTGCTTTTAAGTTTATTATCTTTTACCCAATAATTTTGCTACACGTGTAAGGTTTGTTTTACATATATGTGTTGTATTGCTCCAGCCCTAATTTATGCTGAGCATTTTCTCATTCTGTGCTATGTTCTTTTGTTGTCGTTTCCATATAGTCATTCATGGTATCAAAGCTTGGCTCTTCAACTTCTTCTTCTTAATCGGCTTCAATGGCGTCAACTGACAAGCTCCTTTTCTCCTCTTACTTCTCTAGTGACTACATCCATTCATCCCCCAACCATTGTTCTTCCGCCACAACAAAATGCCTTTACCCCTAGACCTTCTCTAGTACCGATTCAACCTCAAGCATAGAGCCAACATCCCCACTTTCTCCAACACCAAACTCCCACCCAATATACCCAACCATATTCTCAACATTACCAACCTTATTATCCTCATTTTCTGTCCAGACCACCATTTCAGACCCAGACTCACCAACCCACAAATTTTCCTCAAACACCTTTTCCGTACCCTCCTTATTACTCCAACCCCATGTTCCCAACCCTTCCTCAACCATTGACTGTCAAGCTCTCAGACACAAATTACCTGTTGTGGAAGAACCAACTCTTGAATGCGATCATTGCTAATGGGCTCGAAGGATTTATTTAAGGCACGGTAGGGGTGAGCATCGGTCGGGCGGGGTCGGTTTTCCACCCCAACCGACGCCGAACCGACCATATGTCGGTTCGGTCGGGCGGTAAATTTTTTTTTTTTTGCATAAAGCTTAAACCGACCGAACCGACTTCGGTTCGGTCGGTCGGTTCGGTCGGTTTTATATATATATATATTTATTTATTTATTGTAACTTATTTATATATATATTATATATTTTTATTTATTAATTTTATTTTATTATTATTCATAATGTATAAAATTTTACAATTTTTGTATTTTATAATTATTTATATTATATAATATAAATAATAATAATAATATTATTATTATTATTATTATTTAAAAATTTGGTCGGTCGGTCGGTTTAAGCCTAAGCCCCAAACCGACCGACCGACTTGTCGGTTTTACATTTTGCAAAACCGACCTCCGACCGATGCCTTCTTTAAACCGCCCGACCGACGTCGGTTCAGTCGGTTTCGGTTGGATGGATCGGTTTTTCGGAGTTTTTTGCTCACCCCTAAGGCACGGTACCTTGTCCTCCTCAATTTCTTGATATCAACCAAACCCAAGTGAACAACGATTTTACTTATTTATAGAAATTGAATTGTGTGTTGATGTGTTGGATTTTTTGTTCTCTATCTGAAGAGAAGTTGGATGAAATAGTTAGTTTTCAAACAGCTCATGAAATTTGGTAGTCTCTTAGGAAAGTCTATGACTCTAAAACTACAGCCCGAATTATGGGTTTGAAGTCTAAATTATAGAAAATTCGTAAGGATAATCAGACTATACATCAATACCTCTCTTAGATTAAATAAATTGTTGACCAATTTGTTGCTATTGGGGAACCTATATCCTATCGAGATCATCTCAGTTATATTTTGGATGGGTTAGGTGCCGAATACAATGCATTTGTAACCTCTATTCAGAATAGGGCTGATACACCTGCACTTGAAAATGTCTGGTTTTATTGTTAGCTTATAAAGCTAGATTGGAGAAACAATCCTCAGTTGAACAGCTTAATTTGGCTCAGGCACACGTCAGTAATTGCAGCCTAATGGTAGGCGATTGATAACTTGTAGAAAACAAGTAATAATTGCCACCAAATTCTTCTATTTCATGTCATAGGGCGGCAATTGTTGTAACATAATAAGGTATTTAAGGGTAATGTAGCGCATCAGACTAAAAATTGGCATTGCAAAGCATTGTTTAGTGAAAATGCATAGAATTGCCATGTTCTTGCCCTCGCATCTTATCAGTTACCGTTCCTTGCAGGGAAGGCAATGAGGCGCTGCAGCATGATGATACAACTAAGCAGCGAGGTGCTAGTACTTAGAGGAGACCAAAAGAATTTGCGCGCACTACCCATGTAAGAAAAGACGGATGGTGGAACAGAAATCGTACTGTGTGCAGGATCAAGGCTGAGAGAAAAGTAGAATGACAGAGAATGGGACCACTGGCGCGTAAGCCGTATCGAGCAGAGAATGAAAATGGGTGCATGAAGTAATATTCTCTCCCACAACTGTTGATTATATAAGGGTAACATCTTATTCATTAAAAAGAATGAGAGGATAGTGGAGCAGGAACAATAAGAGAGAAGGGAACGAGGAAAAAAGGAAGGAGAGAAGACTGGCAGACGGATCCTCATCGAGAAAAATGCCATAGCCACCGTGGGAGCTCAAAGAAGATGAAGTGACAGCCTTCTAAGAGTGACACAGCAGGAGCCAACAGTCACGGTACCATTGCTTTCTTCCCTCTATTTTCTGTGTTGAACTGTTTTAATTAATGTCCAATTATTGTAATTTAATGTTTTTCATTATGGTTCGTAGGAGCTAATTTTCTCATCAAGACTTGATATGATGGTCCTTTTGTTGACCTTACCTTAACAATGTTTTAATACTAGTAAAGTAGAAGTTTAGCTCCAACCTTCTTCTCAAGTGTGTTTATTGAAATTGCTTGAATTCTGTTTGGCCAACCAAGTTCAGGTAGTAGCATGTTTTAGGCACTGGGAGGGTCAAAGCATGTGGAAAGAACTTGAGATGAGCAATGGCAGCACTTAGTTTCCAGATTGATTTAGGGATATTTCAATATCTTGCAGGAGGTAGAATGAGGCGGTAGTTATTGGGCAATAGTTGCACAGAGGAATCTAACCTCTATTGCGAGTGAACGCGATCCCGAGAGGGAGGCGGTCATAGGTCCCCAAGTCTAGGTTGAGTAAAAAAAAAACTTCTGCAGCATTAGCATTTTGCATAATTTATTCGGTTGACATAAGGCACCAGGGATAGGTCTTGAGTTTCCTTTTTATCAGTTTCTCTTTGCATTTTTCTGATTAATGTTGTTACCAGTCAGTTGTTCTATCTTAATTTTGTTTATTTCTTTGCACTAAAATCATCATCTCACAATACTTTGGGTAGTGCACAAATTCTGCTAAGTAACGCTTTGAAGTGAAGTTTTGTCATTGCATCAAAAGAATAGTACACCTTCCCTTTGGATCTCGACCATGGAATACACATCAGGTATTACTTGTTGGCGCATTGGTGTGCACTTGCACCGATGCGTTAGGTGTCAACAAACTCGTTAGTGTTGTAGGGTAAAAATCAAGGGTGTGACCTTGCATATAAACATCCATCCCATTGCATTATTACCCTTGCATCTTGTAACTTTTACATCATTCACATGTTGCATCTTTATATACCAACACCATTCCAACCACCAGCGATCTCAGCCACGTTTTCCCCAACCCAACTATAAATCATCCTCCTCTGTTTTATTTACTAATTCATCCCCTAGAGTTTTAGGCAAACCACAAAATCTCCCACCTCTTCTCATTGGCCATCTAAGGCTTCGACACCAAGAATTCAATGTCAAATTTGTGGTAAATTTGGTCATTTGACTCCTTTTTGTCACCATCGCACTAATTTAGCTTACCAACCTTCTTCACCCCAAGTTTTTTTTAACCACTGCCCCTTCCTCCAACTCCTCCATTTCCAATGAAACTCAATCCGCTGCCTCTATTGAACCTGATCACCCTGATGAAAGTTGGTTCATGGACTCTGGTGCTACACATCACATGACTCCGGATTCTTCTATCTTGTGTAATCAAACTCCTTATTTTGGTGGTGAACAAGTCATGGTGGGCAACAGTAAGAAAATTCATATTTCTTCTATTGTTTCATCTACTATTTCCTCTTGTGTTAAACCTATTATCCTTCATAATGTTTTACATACTCCCACTATTTTAAAAAACTTATCAATATTGCTTGCCTTTATCATGACAATAAGGCCTTTATTGAATTTTACTCGTCTTATTTTCTTGTGAAGGATCTTTAATCCAAGCGAGTTCTTCTTCAAGGCAAGCTTGAAGATGGTTCATACAAGTTGTCTTCTCTGTTTGTATCTTATTTTTGTCAATCAAAGTTGGGTCCTGCTACTATCTTTTTATCCACGACAAAGTTAGCTCCGAATTGGAATTATCGACTTGGTCATGCTGTTGTCCCTACTGTGCAGCAAGTATTGCACTATTGTAATTAGTCAATGTCCAGTGCTTTTTGTCCAACCTTTTGTAATTTTTGTCAAATGGCCAAAAGCCATCGCTTACCTTTTCCTTTATGTGCTACGAAAACTACAACACCTTTTCAATTAGTTCATTTTGATGTATGGGGACCTTCTCCTCAAATTTCAGTTAATGGAGCTCATTACTTTCTTTGTTTATCGATGACTTTATTCGTTATTCTTGGCTTTTGATAACGCTCAATTATGAGTGTTATTTGGGTCTAAAAACTAGCTTATTTGCGTAGAAAGCGAGTGTTTAATGTTATATTTCATGTCATTTAGAGAAAAATTAAGTAAAAACAAGTTTTGCTTGTGTTTGAAGTCTTGATTTTATAAAAATAAGTTTTTAGGTGTATTTAGAATCATTTTTGTTAAGAAAGTGTTAACTTTTGTTGTTTTTATGTAGAGGTTGAAAAATGATCCAAATGAGCTCACATTCTAGCTGCAACTAAAGCAAATAAAAGATGATCCAAGAGATATGTGACCAGTATGCGCCAGCAATTGAGAGCAGAAACCAAATTCTAACTATTGGAGAAAGAGCTCAAAATGCACCCAACTATGCGGCCGAATTTAGGCAATTTCAACAACAACACAATTGCGCTCATTATGCGGCCGCATCTGGACTTTTTCAGTAGATTCTCCCAAATTCGCGAGATTTGCAGATAAAATCAATTATTCTCAATCAAATCTCCGAGGATCAAGGGATATGATCAACCAAGCCTTTCCACACTGATCTCAGCAGTAAACCCTAGGCCTTGAGCTCGGAGTTGGAAATTCTTTTCATCTCTAAATTCTATCATTTTCTCTTTAGTTTTAGCTGTTACTCCGAGTCTCCCCTAAGCTCTGTTAATATTCCATTCGGACTCCAACTTTGAAAGAAGGAGAACTAACTACTTGATTCTCTTTGAAAAAGGTAGAACAAGTTAGAAAGGAAAAATATCTTAGGGTTCTTTTGTTCTTAGTTTTTCTATTCATTTTTGTAAGTTTTTTTTAGGAAGGAAAAAGTACTCGATTCTCCTTTGAATCCGAGTGGTAGTTTCTTTAATTCAATTCTATTTAGTTCTTCCTTTGTTTTCATACTTCAAAGTGTATTCAATTTCATTTTTTCAATGAAGTGTATTATTTCTTATTCTCGTTTCTTCTTTATTTTCTACACTTTAGTTTTCTTTTCAATGAGTAGCTAAACTCCTTGGAGGGGATTCAATGAAGTGGATACCCTAAAAAGGAGATAAGTCCCACCATGTGATTTTAGCAACTTTATTTAACATTTAGCATCGTTTGCTTTTATTGAGTTTAAGTTTCATTGTTAGCTTAAACTGATCACTTGAGTTAGCATAGTTTGTGTGAGATTCAATACTGAAAGGGTTGGATCAAGCATGCGTTTTCATAAAAGCAATCTAGGAGAAGAGTCTAGACATAGAACTTCGCTTTTTGTACCTAGACGTTTTACTGAAAACGTGTACAATGTTTTGTACAAAAAGTGAAGTTGGGTGTAGTACATGATACATCAATATTTTGGCATTACAACTCACAACTACAATACAACTTACCCCCCAAACTTAAATGGGTCAATGTCCCCATTGACTAAAAACCTAAGGCATAAGAGGCGTTGGGTACAAATTTTGTTGTGACTAGACTTGCTAACCATTGAACTAAACTCTCCTAAGCATACTAAATAGTCTAAACACAAGGAGAATTTAGATTTGAATGGTTTATGATGAAAAGTGATTGATAAGGTAATGAAACTTAAACTTAAGTTTGCATAAAGTGTGTGGAAGTTTAGAGAGCTTTAAGTATCATCATAAAGGTCTTTTTAACTCAACAACCAAAGAAAATAAATTGAAAACTTGTTTTTGAAATTTGATTTTTATTCATGCATGTGCAAGGTGTATGGAAAATCATTTAAGCAGAAAGTATTTTTAACAAAAGCTAACAAAAAAAAAAAAACAATTCAACCTATACTAGAAAACATCAAATCTATCCTATGAAAGCAAGTAAACTAACCCTAGAATAAAAGCAAGTAAATTAAATATGAAAGCAATAAAGATAGATTAGAGAAACAATACTACCCTAAGAGGTAGAGGATGGTTCATCGCTCTGCTGGTCTACATACTCTAGGAGAATGGCAGAGAAGTCAGGAAGTGCGGGGGCCTTGCCCTTTTTCAGTTCCGCGAGGGCCTTTCGAATGGCCTCGTCCCTCTCTCTTGCATAGGCCATGTTCTGCTTCTGAAGTCTGTGCATTTGAGCCTGGATGTCATCTTGTGGTTGCTCGGATGGTCCTGGTGTTGCTTGATGCGATGGAGATGTGGCCGCAAAGTGTGGAGTAGAAGAAGTGGTGGGCTTCTTCTTTGGAAAAGTGAGCTTCTATGCGTGCAAGATCTTCAATTTGTTGATGGCCATTCGATCCAGGGTTGCCTTGCACCTGTCAATCTCTTCTCCATCTTATGGGTACAGTCCAGTCCTTTTGCACAGTTTAGTTATCAGGGCAGGAAAGAAAAGTCATCCCACGTTCCTTCGAGTGCAGGCCACAATCTTCTTTCTCAAGATTCTGCCTAAATTGATTTCCATGCCTTTGTAGATGCTATACAACAACGTGACCCTCTTCTGTGAGATAGTGGTGTCATGTGTTGTGGGCAGAATCTTGTTCTTCAAGAAGTAAAGCTACATACGGCTCTATAAGAAGGCAAGCTGGCAGGCCATAATGTGGACATCTCCTCACCAACTTCTTGAAACGTTCCCATGTAGTGTCTACTCCTTCATTTACTCCTTGTTTGAACGTGATTATTTCTCCTATAATCTGCGAGTTCTTTGTGGGGGGAAAGTATTTCAGAAGGAACTTCTCAACTAGCTCGTCCCACGTTCTTATGGAATCATGAGGGAATGAGTCTAACCATGCTTTTGCATTTCCCTGTAGAGAAAAAGGAAATAATTTCAGGCACAAAGTCTCACTCGAGATCCCATTCATTTTAAATGAATTACAAATTCTGAGAAACGTCTTGATGTGTTTGTGGGGATCTTCATTAGGTAGTCCTGCAAATTAGCCCATTGCATTAAGCATCTGGAACATCACTGGTTTTAGCTCAAAGTGATTGGCCTCAATATTGGGTTATGCAATTCCTGTATTCAGATTTTGAAAAGTGGCAGCTGCATAGTCTCATATCGCTCTATCCCTCTCTTATGCAATGAAGATGGGATTTGCTGGAGGAATTCCCCTTTGCTGTTGCATAGTGTTTGCATTCTGTGGATTTCCTCCATTTGCTGGATTTGCTTGAGGATCAGCTACAGGTGCATCCATTTGTACTTCCTGTAGGGGAGTTTTCTTACGAACTTCCTGTGCGATCAACTCCTGCAATTCCTTTTTCTTCCTCCTCTGCTGTCTACGGCGTCAGTGGAAGGTTCTCTCTATTTCAGGATCAAGCTCCAAGAGGCAAAGCTCTTTTTGCATGCACTAAACTCAACCTGCAAGTATCTGCAAATCTAGTTTGGACTTCCTGCAATAGAAAGATTGCAATTGCTATGCAATTGCAGTCGAGTTGCAATACAATTGCAATCGAATTGCAATCTGTTCACAATTTATGTACCTAAAATAAATTTTATTGAAAATTTCGTTCCCCGGCAACGACTCCAAAAACTTGGTCGGGTTTTTTGCTACAACACGCAAGTGCACGTGATCGAAGTAATAAGAAATTGGAGTATTCCAGAGTATCGTACCCAAAGGAACATGTTTTAATAAAATTTATTAAAATGGCACACAACCGTAGACAAATTGCAACTTAAGGTAACCGTGGGTGAAAATGATTTGAGAGGTATTTTAACTAAAAGAAAATTTGCTTGAAAAGATCAATGGAAATGAAAAATGGATTCAAGATGCTAATGCCCCTTTGGAAAGAAAATGCAACAAAAAGGCAATTACAATCGTAGCTAACTCAAGAACTAAGTAAACGGAATTCAACTCCTATTCGAACTTCTATGAAGTATCTTTAGGAGACTAAGTGATTAAATCTATATTTCTATGGCTAATCTAACTTAGATATTTTTGCACGCAATTCTAGTGGTTTTGAAGTCTCGCCCTATGTCTAAGGTCGAAGTTTCAGGACTTATGTCTAAGCCTTTTCCTCCATTGCTTTTGCGACTTCCACCTCCCTTAACCCTTTCAGTATTAAGTTTAGCTTGGCAAGCAACACTAGATGGCCAACGAGGGTTTACCCAACATTAATTTCACCAAAAGCAAACAATAATTCAAGAATTAGCTAGATTATTTTTGCTATCGAGCCTTACATCTTTCCTCTAGGGCATTCACAACTTGAATCCCAAAGGAAATTTAGCTCTTCATGATGGAATAAATTGAAAATAGTAAATGTAAATTAGTAAAATTCATTGGTATAATCAAGGTAAACAATGCAATAAATTGCAAATACAAGCAATATAGTAGCTTAAAGAAATAATTTCAAATTTTCAAGATATAAAATTAACTTAAAGAAACTTGTATATATGTGCAAAAATTGAAGTGCAGTGGGCTCCAAATCAAAATTGCTACTAAATTAAAATTACTTAATTAACAATACAACGAACCCGTAGCTACTAAACTCAAATAATTGAAATTAAACTTCCTGAAGCTAAATTTTCTTTTCCAAAATTCAAATAACAGAAACTAAATTTGCTGAAATTGAAAAACAACCCAGTAGCTACTTTGTATTCAAATAACAGAACAAAAATTACAAGTTAGCAAAGATCCAATAAGAACTCAATCTTTCCCTATCAAGCTCAATCGAACAAGGATTTGCTCATAACCAACACCAACTCTTGTTGTGAAGGGATTGAGGAAGAGATTCTGACTGAGATTTACAAGAAAATAAAAGACAGCAACTTAAAACTAAAAAAAAAAATTCTGCAGTCGGCAATGAAACCCACGAACTTTTCTTCCTAAAATCCAACTCAATCGAACAAGGATTTGCTCTTTACCAACATCAACTTCATTGAGATAGGATTGAGGAAGAAATTCGTGACTGAGATGTAGAAGAAATGAATACAAAACAGCAACTAAAAAAAATAAAAACTGAAAATTGCAAAAAGTAAGAAAACCCAAAACATAAACTAAAATCTTCTCAAATCGAGCTCCCTTTGTTTGCCTTTTTTGTTCAATATTTATAGGGATTTCATGCTAGGGTTTCCCTCTTGGTTGATGGACAATCATGGCTAATTATCTTGTTGAATTCGTGGGTCAATTTTCCTTTAAAATCCAGAAATCTTCGTTTTTTTCCTTAATTCCAGATCTGTCCATATTGCAATTGCATAACAATTGCACTGCAGTTGCATTCCGAAAAATTCCTGCATCAAAACAATAAGTAAGTGTGAAATTTTTTTCTTCTTTTGTTTTCTTTTCTCAACTTACTTAATTTAAAGGTCATCCATCAATCATGTGATTAAATTCAACCACTTTTTATTTTTTTCATTAAATAATATGGATAAAAATCACAAATATAACTAAGTTTAAAGGCTAAATAATCCTCATGAATGAGAATTATCACTTCGTTACCTGTAGGATTCCTCAAAGAGAGGAGCATGTATACCCTATTGATGTCTAGTACGGAGAACCGCATTGCCTTCCCTTTGAGTTCGAGTTCGTTCCTAGTTTCATCCCCTGGGTAGGCATAAAACTCCCAAACTAGTTGCACCGTGGCTTTAGTGGTCTGCTCACAAAACTTCTCCCATCCCAACCTGCGGATAACGTCTGTGATAAATTCTGGGATGGGGCTCGTTTTGTTGGTGAAGCCCTTCTCGCACATGAGCGCTTTGTCCCCCATGATGATTTTTCATTTGTTGAAGTCGAATGGGGTTAAGCATTCAGCCACAGGATTCTATGCAGTGGCATGATGAGTCCTTGGCCTAGGAGTAGTTTGAGGCCTACTCCTCTTCTTCTTCTCAGTCCTCCTCTTCGAAGATTTAGGCATCTCGCTCTCTGAGATTTCCTACAAGTCATTCTCAAAAAGGGGAGCTTCAGATTGCTCCTGACTTTTTTCTTCTTCATCACTTCTAGGGCTCTGATCAAGAGTGAGCCCCATCGTCTCGTACTTGAATAGGTCATAAGTTCAGCTTCTCTTTGCCACTGTTCATTAGGATGCGACCTGGATGCGGTTGCATCGGTAGAATTGGCCTCAGATGGCCTTTGCTGGTCCTTTGGTGGTGGTGGTGGTGTCTGGTCCAAATGCGGTCTGGATGCGGCCGCATCTACATCCTGCATAAATTTTTGTTTTGCGGCCGCATTCTCTTATTCTTTCTCATTTTCTTTTTCTCTCAGCCTCTTCTCGGAGCTTTTCAGCAAGCTCCACAACCTTGGCCTTTCCAGCAACGACGATGGCTGCCCACTCAGGTGTGGGGATGTTCTCTTGAGCCACATGTTTGTCAATTGATGGTGTTTGGGTTGGCTCTGCAGTTTCTTCTCCTTCCTTAGTTGGTGAAATGCCCGACCTTAACTTTTTTTTTGTGCATGGAGAGCATCTTCACCCTGCGTTTTCAAAGTGAAGGGCTTGAGGTTGATACCTGTGCAGTGGCGGATGTGATTGACGTGGTTGGAGTGGCATGGGTTGGCATGGGCATCTCTGAATGCACCACATATGAGGTCTCATCTCCTCCTTCAGCAGCTGGAGGATTATCTGACTGTTGAGCCAAATGCACCACAGATGAGGCGCATTTGGCCTTTCTTCGACAAGGCCGGCTTTGGGCGGATGCATCAGGTTTGTGGGCGCATTTTTCTTCCTTGCCTCAGGCTTGGTGATCGTTGCTACACGCAAGTGCACATAATTGAAGTAATAAGAAACTGGAAATACTCCAGAGTATCGTACCCAAGGGAACGAGTTTTAATAAAATGTATTAAAATGGCACACAACCGTTGACAAACTGGAAATCCCTAAGGAAATTTAGCTCTTTATAGAAAAATTGAAAATCAGAGTTTTAAAGTAGTAAAAATGCATAACTGAGAATGAAATAGAATAGATAAAATTCTAGAATGTAGAAATAAAAATAACTTAACCAAAACTTAAAGAACATAAACTAGAATAAAACTTTGGTAGAAGAAAGTTAATTTGAACAAGCTGGAAATTTTATTAAGAACTAAGAACTCGATGCCGAAAATACAACGAAACTTAACAACTAACTTGGATCTTGAAATACAACTAAATGAATAAAAATACAGTAGCAGCTAAGTTCCTAAAACAAAAGAAAATAACCTAAATAGTGCAGAAAATAAATTCTAAGAAAAACGACAAACAAGATCCTCTCTTCTCTTTCAATCGACTCAATCCCATTTGTCTCAAAGAGAATCGAGATTTTAATTCGTTCAATATTCGTTGAGGAAGGATCGAATTTTAAAGCTCAATCGGTTGGAAAAATAAAAAAATAGCAGCAACTAATCATGAATACAACAAAAATACAGTAGAAAATAGTGAAAATAACAACACTTGAGGCTGAAAACGGTAGAAAAATGATGATCCTTCTTGTGACTTCTCCTCCCATATTTATAGAGGATATGGGCTAGGGTTTCCTTCTTGAACAATGCACAATTATGGCCAAAAATTACAGCTAAAATCGTGGAGACAAGATCTCACAAAATTCCTAGATTTTTGGAGATTTGCAGATTTTCCTTTAAAGTCAAAATCTGATGGATTTGCAATTGCAAGGCAATTGCAATTCTGTTTCAATCTTTAATTTCCTGTACAAAAACATCAAGTAAGTGTGATTTTCATTTGTTTCTACTTTCTTTTATCCACTTACTTAATTTAAGGGTCTTCCAATAATAATGTGATTAAATTCAACCCCCTTTCTATTTTTCATCAAATAATATGAATAAAATCACAACCAATAACTATGTTTAAAGGCTAAATAATTCTCATGAATGAGAATTATCACTTGGCAGGCTCTTGAGGCTAGACCAATTGCGCCGCATATGCGGTCGCAACTGGGCCTTTTTCCTTTTCCTTGTCGCTTGGTGAAAACTTCTTCTGTGCCTTCTTCTTCTTTGCATACACGGCCATGCATGCCCGTGGACCTTCTTCTCCAGCACCGATTTCGCTAGTCCTCTACTTGCCCTCAAGTCGTTTCACTATTTTCTGTAAAATAGGGGTTAACTCCTCTTCTTCATCCTCTGAGTGCATCCTCAGACTCTCAATGACATCTTTGCTCAACCGAGCTATCTCCCGCACGTCCTCCTCCCACTCTTTCGAGCGTTTTGGCAATGGCGAACCAGTGGGGAGAGCTCGTGCAGTCGCTTGGCCCCTTGCTTCCTTGCGCTGCGTTACAGACCTTGCCGATGGCGAGGGATGGTCCTTCACGAGCCTTCGTCTCTTGTAGGTAACTTTTTCGGGCTCCATTGTCTCGAATTCACCTGCAAAAGAAAAGGAAGTGGTTTTTGGGCTTCTTTGTGAACAAAAGGGGCGAATTTGCAGGTGGGTTTGGTCGAAGAAGATGATCAGAGGACTCACCGGACTGTGATCGGAAATGTTGCTTGAGATGTAAGAAACGGCAAGGAGTTGGGTGTTTTGAAAATTTGAATAAGTTGACCTAAGTCAATGGTGGTCCTAGTTATATGTTTTGAAATTTTCAAAAACTTGATGAGATTGGCTACTATACGCCAGAAGCAAGCGCAAGTGCACGTTGTCCAAACAAGTAATATATGGAAGTATTCAAAGCATTAAACCTAAGGGAACGGTTAACAAAAAGTTTTCCAATTAACAACACAAATACTTTCAAGTTGCAACCGAAGGTAACCTAATAAATAAGATGTTTTGGGGGTTTTGTGCAATAAAATAAAGGAAACTAAAGAAAAGACAAGAAAACAATAATGAGAAGTAGGGGATTCAAATCTGGTTCAACCCTAAGGAAATGCGCCCACCATGCACCCTCAAATTTGCTTAACTAGGTCCGACTATTTTAGAGATTCTACCTCTTGTGCCCACATACTGACTCTTTCGAGTTCTGTGCGATTCAGACAAAATGCTACTGAAATGCGCCTGCAACCTACCCTAATCAACAGTTAACACCATGAATCGAGTTCAATACCTATTCAGCCCTTTTCTTTTTTAATTGACGCCACCACTTCCTTATCTGGTTCATGGTCCATATGTAGCTGCAATTCGCTCTCCATGTGTGGTCTCTGCAAAATAAATATTTAGGGCCAAATGTGCCTACAATTAAGCCGCATTTTCCCTATGTGCAATTCAAAATGCGGCCGCAATTCCAAATGCAATTCTCCTAGTTGAACCTGCCATAAACGTCATGCATTCGGAATGCAGTCACATTTGGACCTTCAAATTCCAATTTCACCTTAAGCCTTGAAATTTCACAAGTCCTTCAAAACTCCCTACACACTAACTAAAATATCAAAAAGTTCACACTTAAATATAAAAGAAGAATCGAATCAGCTACAAGGTGATAATGACTTAGACTTAAAAGTTTGATTAATTCAACTTCTAGGTAGGTCCCCAGGTAGAGGTGTTCCCTTACGGTCAGCTTAAGTACCTCAGCCTAGACAGGACCCTCCTATGACAGAGTTCCCTCTTAACCAAAACTTATAGATCTAATGCATTAAGTCACCAGTGCACCACTTACACCAATTTTTTTTTAAATAAAAACAAAAGCAATATATACATATTTACAACACATCACCTGATATTCTTAATCTAGCTCCACTAGAGAGACTGAGGCCCTATTCCTGCTTAGGTCTTCTCCCCAATATGGTTTGACTCTCTGTCCGTTTACTTTAAAAATGTTCCCCTTGCTATCCTGCAAATCAATTGCTCTGTATGGATATATTTTAGCAATCGTGAATGGTCTGGACTATCTGGATCTCAGCTTCCCTAGAAAAAGTTTAAGTCTCGAATTGAACAGCAACACTTGTTGTCCTTCATGCAGTCGTTTGTCAAAGATCTTCTTGTCATGCCATTTCTTCACCTTCTCCTTATAAAGTTTAGCATTTTCGTAGGAGAAGTGCCTTAGTTCTTTAAACTCATTCAACTGCATCTTCCATAATACACCTGCATCAGTCAAATTAAAATTCAGCCTTTTCAGAGCCCAATAGGCTTTGTGCTCTAATTCTAAGGGTAAGTGGCAAGCTTTTCCAAAGACAATCCTGTATGGAGACATTCCCCATGGAGCCTTAAAAACTTTCCTGTGTGCCCATAATGCATCATTGAGCCTGAGAGACCAATCCCTTCGTGATTGATCAACTGTCTTTTCTAAGATTGTCTTGATCTCTCTATTCGATAATTCTGCCTGTCCAATCGTCTGTGGATGATATGCAGTAGCAATCATGTGCCTTACGTTGTACCTTGCAAGCAAATTTCCTATGACCCTGTTCACAAAATGAGTTCCTTCGTCGCTAACCAACACTCTTTGTGTACCAAAACGAGTAAAGATGTTCCTATGAAGAAACTTCTTTACTATCTTAGCATCATTGTTAGGTGTTGCCACAACCTCGATCCACTTAGACACATAGTCTACTACAAGTAAGATATACACATTACCAAAGGATGGCGGAAAAGGTCACATGAAATCTATGCCCCACACGTTAAAGATTTCCACCTCTAACATGTATTGCATTGGCATTTCAAGTCTCGTTGTTAAGTTCCCATTCTTTGGCATTGATCGCATCCCTTAGCAAAAAAATGTGCATCCCTGAAAAAGTTGGCCAGAAGTATCCACATTGGAGTACTTTAGTTGCTGTCTTTGCACCTGCAAAATGACCTCCATATGGGGCTGTGTGACAAGCTTTTAATACCTTCGGGACATCCTCCTCCGCAACACATCGTCTTAGTACATGGTCTGGTCCGATCCTGTAAAGGTAAGGTTCATCCCAACAGTAGTACTTACTGTCATGGTAGAACTTCTTCAATTGATGAGATGTTGCACCTAATGGAGTAAGCCCACTAACTAAGTAGTTAGCTATATCAACATACCATGGTAACTCAATTGTTTCGACTGCCAAAAGCTGATCGTCTGCAAATGTATCTTGTATCTCCTTTGAATCATCCTTCTGAGCTTCCAACCCTAATCTTGACAAGTGGTCTGCAACCTGGTTTTCTATTCATTTCCTATCTAAGATCTCCAGATCGAAATCTTGCAATAGCAAAATCCATATGATGAGTCGGGACTTAGCATCTTTCTTTGACAGAAGATACTTGAGCGTCGAGTGGTCTGTGTGGACTATCACTTTTGTCCATTCAGCTTGAATGAGTTGCATATCCTCAAGAGTTGCTTCATGTGATTATGAGGATCCTCGTCTGGTAATCCTGCAAATTGCCCTATAGTCTAAAGCATCTGAAACATTATTGGCTTCAGCACAAAATGAGCTACCTCAATGTTTGTTTTCATGATTCCTACATTAAGATTATGGAAAGTTGCGGTTGTATTATCCCTTATAGCTTTATCTCGTTCATTTGTAATAAAAATGGGATTTTGTTGCTGCGCTCGTTGTTATGGTTGTTGTTGTGGCACATTATTGGGTTGTGCTCTTCTTTGTTGCTCACCAAGAGAATCGACTTCAAGTGGATCCATAGAAAATTCCTGAAAAATAGATTCTTGCAAAACAAGTCCTTCTGGATTCTTCTATGCGCTCAACTCTTGTAGATCTTTTCTTTTTCCTCCTTTGCTCTTTATGGCGCCGGCGAAAAGTTTGCTCTATCTCAGGATCAAAATCACAAGGGCAAGGCCCTTTGCACATGCACCAACTCTAACCAGCAAAATAGAATCGAGTCCCTAGGACAAAGTCTAAATGCGATTGCAAACCGATAGAAATTCTGTTAAAAATATGAACAAATGTACCTAGACATAGGACAAAAACCTTTAGAATCATTAGTTGTGTTCCTTATTTATCTAAGTTAAAATTAGTCATAGACATATGTGTTTAATTGCTTAGACTCCTAAAAGCACTTAGAAAATGGTTGAATAGGTGTTGAACTCGATTCATGGTGTTAAGTGTCGGTTAGGGTAGGTTGTGGGCGTATTTCAATAGCATTTTGTCTGAATCGCACAAAACTCGAAAGAATAAGTATGCGGGCGCAAGAGGTAGAATCTCTAGAATAGTTGGACCTAGTTAAGCAAGTTTGCAGGCGCATGGTGGGCGCATTTCCTTAAGGTTGAACCAAATTTGAATCCCTTGCTTCTCATTACTGTTTTCTTCTCTTTTCTTTAGTTTCCTTTATTTTATTGCATAAAACCCCCAAAACATCTTATTTATTTGGTTACCTTCGGTTGCAACTTGAAAGTATTTGTGTTGTAGCTGGAAAGCTTTTTGTTAAACTCCATTGGGTTCGATACTTGGAATACTTCCATATATTACTTGTTTGGACAGCGTGCACTTGCGCTTGCTTTTAGCGTATAGCAGCCAGCCTCATCATCTTTACTTACTCAAATCCAAGGGTGAGACCTTCTCTTGCTTTCTTCATTTTAAAAAGTAGGTGGAAACTCAATTTGATGGCAAAATTCATAGTTACCAAAAACTGATTGGGGTGGTAAATTTCAACGTGTTTCATCCTTTTTGTCTTTACATGGGATTAGTCATCGAGTTTTGTGTCCCTACACGGCCCAGCAAAATGATAGAGTCAAAAGGAAAAATTGTCATGTTGTTGAAATGGGTTTGTCTCTTCATGCTCATTCTCACTTGCCATTATCTTTTTGGAGTTTTGCTTTCCAAACAGCTGTTCATATCATTAATCGTCTTCCTACCTCAGTGCTCCACTCCAAGTCTCCTTACCAAATGCTTTATATGTTGGGATTTATGCCCTAAAGCCTCGTAATTAATAATAAATTTGATTATTTTTTTTGCAATATAATATTATCCAGTATATGAAAAATCTAAGGGTATTAGTATAATCTTGAACAATATGTGGTTGACATACGAGAGGTTCATGTTCAAGAAATAACCTAAAGGGTTATAGTATATGGATAATGTTGAGTGCCTTTTCCTGGTAACACTATTGATATGGCCCACTTTGTAATAGTTACAAATGATTTGATTCAAATCATTCATGTAAAGACATGTGAGTGGAGGTATCTTATACAATGAGTTTGTGTAAGACTAGACCACGAAATATTTAATCTCTCTTTATAAATCCGTTAATTGAGAAGATTAATATTTCATCAGGATGATCATATGCAACTCGATCTTAACCTTGAGTGAGTTATGAACTCCTTCCTGTGAGGGCTTGTCCTTTGATTTACATGGGTGAGAGTGGCTTTTGTAGCCGATTTAATATGCCTACTATTTTTGGGACTTGACCAAATAGGGAGCTGGGAACATAATCTCACAAGATGAAATTCACTTCTTCCCATATAGGGTAAGCATATGAGTAGTTCCCTTAAGTGCTGATTTCAAGACTTGAATAAATTGGCTCCACCCTCTCACTGGCCCGAGAGGGACTTAGTTTATAATTAGATTATAAACAGATTGTTCATTAGAGCATCAGTGGTACTTAAGGTGCAATATGTAATTATATGAGTAAAACGGGCTTTTGACCCAATTACGAACAACTCGTGAATGATCGACTTGCATGTAATGGTTATATCCATGGACATAACTTGTCCTACAGTGCATAAGAGTGCAACTCTAGGTCTATAGTTGAGTGACCCTAGAGTTAATGAATGAAAATTGATTAATTAAAGAGTTTAATTAGTTAATTTTGTATCATTGGAGCTTATAATCTGTAGGTCCATAAGGTCCCCTTGCTAACTTATATGAACAAATGGAAATTAATTTCCTTGAGAGAAAATTTTGAAATGTTCATATTAAAATTTAATATATTTGATATATTAAATGAGGGAAAACATATTTAATGTATATGATACATTAAATATCAAAAAAATTATTAATGTATTAAGATACATTAAAAAAAAGATATTTATTAAATTTGAATTAAATTCAAATTAGGAAATAGATGTCGTAGGAGAATTTCAAAAGATTTGAATAAGATTCAAATTGGTTAGATAAATATATTTTAATATATTATATATTAAAATATATTATTTAATTATTTTTCCTAGGCCACTATAAATAGGACCCTATGGGTGAGCCATTGTGTATATTATTCATAAGAGACACATCTCATCTACATAGAATTGTAGAATTCTCTCTGAACTTATCCTCTTTCCTTTTCTTTCAAGATGCTCCCACAAGCTTATCATGTGTTCAAGTCATAGCAAGTAGGCTTTATGAAATTGGAGTTTCAACCTTGTTGAAGTTAGAGCAAGAAGATTAAAGACCCGCTAGAAATATCTCCATATTTAAGTCAAGGTATATTTTGCTTAGTCGAAATTATTTTTCATTTAATTCTAAAATAAAATCAAAGTCGATTCCAACGCTTCTGTTGTGGGTTTAATTTGATTATTCCTGTCATTATAATCATCTTCTTGATTATCAATTGCTTAAGGTTTTTAGGTGTGCTTGTTTCCCTTTTCTTCAACCTTATAATAGTCATAAACTTCTTTTTCATTCTAAGGAATGCATTTTCATTGGTTATAGTGCTAATCATAAAGGATATTTGTGTCTTGATCCTTCGTCTGGTCGCATATATGTTAGGATTTATGCCCTAAAGCTCATTTTTTGTAATTAAATATTTTCTCATTTATTAATAAAATAATTTATTATTTTACATTGTGTATAACATTATCCAATATTATGTAAAATCCAAGGTTATTATTGTAATCTTAAATAGTATGTAGTTGACATACAGGAGGATCGTGTTCAAGAAATAACCTAAAGAGTCTATAGTATATGGATAAGACTGGGTGTCTTATCTTGGTAACACTATTGATATGGCCCACTTTGTAATTGTTACTAATGATTTGATCCAAATCATTCATGTGGAGACATGTAAGTGGGGGTATCCTATACAATGAGTTTGTATAAGACTGGACCACGAAATATTTAATCTCTCTTTATAAATTCGTTAATTGAGAAGATTAATATTTCACAGGATGATCATATGCAACTCGATCTTAATCCTGAGTGAGTAATGAACTCTTGCCTATGAGGGCTCGTCCTTTGATTTGCATGGGTGAGAATGGCTTTTGTAGCCTATTCAATAAGCCTACCATTTTGGGGACTTGACTAAATAAGGAGCTAGGAACATAGTTTCACGAGATGAAATTCACTTCTTCCCATATAGGAAAAGTAGATGAGTAGTTCTCTTAATTGTTGATTTCGGGGCTTGAACAATGGGACCCCACCCTCTCACTGGCCCGAGAGGGACTTAGTTTATGGTTGGATCATAAACAAATTGTTCATTAGAGGATCAGTGGTACTTAAGGTATAAGATGTAATTATAGGGGTAAAATAGACTTTTGACCCAGCTATAATTACGAACAACATGTAAAGGATCGACTTGTATGTAATGATTAGATCGATGGACACAACTTGTCCTACAGGGCATAAGAGTGCAACTCTAGGTCTATAGTAGAGTGACCTATAGTTAATGAATGAAAATTAATTAATTAAAGAGTTTAATTAATTGATTTTACATCATTGGAGCTTATAATCTGTAGGTCCATAAGGTCTCCTTGCTAGCTCATATGAATAAATAGGGATCAATTTCATTGAGAGAAAATTTTGAAATGTTCAAATTAAAATTTAATATATGTGATATATTAAATGAGAAAATATATATTTATTGTATATGATACATTAAATATCAAATAAATTATTAATGTATTAAGATACATTAAAGAAAAGATATTTATTAAATTTGAATTAGATTCAAATAAATAGATATCGTAGGAGAATTTGGAAAGGTTTGAGTTTGATTCGAATTGGTTAGATAAATATATTTTAATATATTATATATTAAAATATATTATTTAATTATTTGCCCTAGGCCACTATAAATAGGACCCTAGTGGTGAGCCATTGCATTCATTTCAGATAAGAGAAAAAGACTCTAGAAAAATTCTCCCCTCATTCTCTCATTATATTTTCAAGAAGGTTCTCACAAACTCTTTTGATCTTTTATTCCAAACATAGCAGAGAAGACTTTTGTGAAAGATACCAAGTATACAAGAAGAACTTCTTTGATTCAAGGTATGCTTATGTTTAACCCTAATATTATTATTTTGTTCTAAATAAACTCAAACTGATTCCTACGCTTCTGCTTGGATTTAATTTGATTATTCCCTTCATTATATATATCTCGTCATGTGGTTTTTAATGAAAACTTTTTCCCTTGTTCCATGAATCCTTTGGTGGTATCTAAGACTAAACACCATCATGTTGATCAATCTTCCTTTTCTTCACTTCCTTTTTCAGTTTTGTCCACTAGCCCAATAAGTCAATCTAATATCATACATGACTCACCCACTCCCTCCATTCCACCTGGGTTCTCTTCCATTGCTCCACCTCCATTGGTTCACCATCAAAATGTTGAATCTCATCATTCCACGCATTCCCCACATTCTGACCCATCTCAAATTAATAATCACCCAAGCTTTAATCTTACCCCTGAACCATCCTCTATCCATTCCCCCGCTTTTAATTCTCCATTATTTTTTTTCCAACACCAATACTCCATCATATCTTGCTTCACCTGTGTCTTGCGTTCGTGAACCTACACCATTGTCATTCCTTGTCCAAGCCACAAACACTCATCCAATGGTTACATGAGCAAAGGATGGTATTTATAAGCCTAAAGTTTGGTCATCGAAACACTTTCAATTGTCCAAACTGGCTGTTGAACCTCCTAACTTTAAGGCTGCAATTAAACTTCCTGAGTGGAAAATTGCCATGGAAACTGAATATCATGCCTTAATGCAAAATAACACATGGTTGCTTGTTTCGCCTGCTCCACATTTTAAAATCATTGGATGTAAATGGGTATATAAGCTTAAACTCAAGCCTAATGGAGACATTGAATGGTATAAGGCAAGGCTTGTCACTCGTAATTTTGATCAAGCATATAGCATAGATTATTTTGAAACTTTTAGTCTTGTCATTAAGCATGCAACGATTCGAATTGTTTTGAGTATTATTGTACAATTTTCTTGGCCTATTAAGCAGCTTGATGTCCATAATGCTTTTCTTAATAGTGATCTTCTTGAGGATGTTTATATGACTCAGTCATCAGGTTTTGTAGATCAAGATCTTCCTTCATATGTGTGTAAGTTAAGGAATGCTTTATATGGATTAAAACAGAGTCCTCGCGCTTGGTTTACAAAACTCAGTTCTTGTCTACTTGCTTGGGGTTTTCTTGCATCTAAATCAAACACTTCCATGTTTTTTTACAAGTTTGCTACAACTCTGGTGATTTTGATTTATGTACATAATATTTTGATCACTGGCAATGATTCAGGCTTCATCCGAACGTTTGTGCATTTTTTGAATGGTTTATTTTCACTTAAAGATTTGGATGATTTAGCTTACTTCTTGGGTATTCAAGTGTGGCGTGATTCTGATTGTTTACATCTTTCTTAAAGCAAGTATTTTTTTTTATTTACTTGAGCGGACAACAATGTTAGATTGCAAACTAGCTTCCACGCCCATGATGATTGGTTCCCCTTTATCCATACATGACGGGGAACCTCTTTCGGATCCATTTTTATATCGAAGTATTGTTGGCGCTCTACAATATTGTACTCTGACTCAACCTGATCTTAGTTTTGCATTGAATATAGTTTGCTAGTTTTTACATTCTCCGACTAGTACCATTGGTAGGTTGTTAAGCGAATTTTGAGGTATCTCAAGGTGACTATTTTGCTTGGGATATTAGTCACACGTTCTTCTTCATTATCTCTTACTTGTTACACATACGTAAATTGGGCGAACTATCCTGATGATCGTCGGAGTACTAGTGGTTTTTGTGTGTTTTTGGGAACTAATTTGATTTCATGGTCCTCTTCCAAACAAAAGGTGGTTTCTAGATCGAGTGTTGAATCTGAATATCAAGGTATGTTGAATGCAACTACTGAATTGATATGGATTCAGTCAATATTATATGAAATTGGTCTTTAGTCCTCGACTATACCTCTTCTATTATGTGACAATGTTAGTGCAACTTATTGGGCAGCAAATCCTTTGTTACACAATCGAACCAAGCATATCGAGATCAATCATCATTTCATCCATGAAAGGGTTTCTAGAAAACAGCTTCTTGTTCGGTTCGTTCCCTCTGAAGATCAGCTTACAGACATTCTCACAAAGCCATTGCCTTCTCTGCGCTTTTGTAGCCTTCGAACCAAGCTTATTGTGCATTCTTCCCCATTTTCACTTGAGGGGGATGATAAAATGCTTTTACCTTGGAGTTTCAATTCTTCTCTTTACTGTTGTACTATTTTATTTACAATCCTATTTGCTTTTAAGTTTATTATCTTTTACTCAATAACTTTGCTACAGGTGAAGGTTTGTTTTACATATATCTGTTGTATTGCTCCAGCCCTAATTTATGATGAGCATTTTCTCATTTTGTGTTGTGTTCTTTTGCTGTTGTTTCCATATAGTCGCTCATATGAAAATGTCTGATTCAGATCTTTATACATATTTAACTTAATCGTTACATAGTAAAAAGTATTATGTAAAAAATTATTTTTAAATCAATTTGTCTTCAATGATCACTCCTTACTTGTTGATTTCAATTATATCATTAGTATAATTCTTCTTTATTTTGATACAACAATTATATTAATTAAAAAGAAAAAAAAAAGATCATTTTTATCATAATAGAAAAAGACAAAATAACAAATTTACCTTAATTTAAAGAAATCCAATGGAAACAAGTTTACAAAGAAGGCTTCGTGTGGGCGAAGTAATTCCGTGCCGCGTGCTCGCATCTTTATTATTGTGCGAGAACTTGGCTTAGTGACATCACAATAAAATTTATAACTTAAAATATCATTTTGGTCCCTTACTTTGAGTTTTATTCTATTTTGGTTTTAATACTTTCAAATGTTCAATTTTAGTCCATATACTTTCAATAAAGCTTAAAATTGGTCCCTACTATTAGTTTATGGTTAATTTTTCTTTAAAAAAGTTAGTCTCTATTAACTTTTTCTCTATAAATTTTGAAAGTATGTTCACATGATATATTTTATTGTATTAAAATTACTATTATTATTTAACCAATTTTGATAAAAAAAAATTGACTTCAAACTTGTCATAGGGACCAATTTTAAGCTTTATTGAAAGTACATGGACTAAAATTAGACATTTAAAAATACAGGGACCAAAATGAAACAAAGCTTAAAATTATGGGGATTTGAACCTCCGACCTTTACCTCAAGGAAAAGAATACATCACAATTATTGTCGAGTTTTGCTCACTTTGACAATCGTATTTTAATAATTCTAAATTATTTAAGGTCAAGTTGGCATAGCTTAACTGTTTAAAGCATATACTCACGACCAAACGGTTAGAGATTTAAGATTATCTTGTTAATTTTAGCATTTGAACTTTTAAAATCTTTTTTTTAACTCAAAAAAAGCTTAAGTTTATTTTATTTTAGTACTTAAACTTTTAAAATATCTATTTTAATTCGTTATTTTTTTTTAAAAATATTTTTTTTATTTTGACCATTATTCTATTTTTAATTGTTTAATAATATGATGCAGCTTTAAAGATGTGTACTAGCAAGCTAAAGTAGAAATAGATTTAATTTACAAAGTTGAGTGACATGAGTATTAGATAGTAGAATAATAGGAAAAAAAAAAGTCTTTATTTTTATAAAGTTTAGGTAAAATAGACATTTTAAAAGTTTAAAAATCAAAATATTTAGTTTTCAAAAGTTTATAAATTAAAACAGACATTTTAAAAGTAAATATACCAAAATAACTAATTAAATAATTTGAAAGTTCAAAACTAAAATTGAGAGTCAAAAGTATTACTTTCAAGTCTGCTATTTGCAAATATAACCTCACCTCTTAAAAAACTATATATAAAAAAAAGAACATTTTGAACCATAAATCATTTCCATTTTCCTTCCCCTTAAATAAGAAGTATGAGAGATTTATTCAAGAAAAAAAAGTATGAGGCAGAGAATTAGATAGGAGGATGTGAATACACCAATCCTAATATTATCTTTTTAGGGTAGATTTTTGCGTGTAAATTATTAAAATGATTATATTGACTAATATCAATGACTGCGTCAAGATGACTTAATATAGTATAAAAGAGAGAGAGTTAACTATGAGAATATGAATACACGAATATTGTATTATCTTCTAGGATAATTTTTGCTTAGAATTTATTAAAATGATTATACAATAAATGGACTAAGATCAATTACCGTGTCAAGATGACTTAATATTAGAGAATAATGCAAATGTCTCACTCATAAGCTTCACTTAGATAATTAGATATCCATCAACATTTTTCTATACATTAAATGAGACAGAGAATTAGGTAGGAGGATGTGAATACACCAATCCTAGTATTATCTTTTAGTGTAGATTTTTGCATGTAAATTATTAAAATGATTATATTGACTAATATCAATGACTTTGTCAAGATGACTTAATGTAGTATAAAAGAGAGAGAGAGTTAACAATGAGAATATGAATACACGAATATTGTATTATCTTCTAGGATAATTTTTGCTTAGAATTTATTAAAATGATTATACAATAAATGGACTAAGATCAATTACCGTGTCAAGATGACTTAATATTAGAGAATAATGCAAATGTCTCACTCATAAGCTTCATTTAGATAATTAGATATCCATCAACATTTTTCTATACATTAAATGAGACAGAGAATTAGGTAGGAGGATGTGAATACACCAATCCTAGTATTATCTTTTAGTGTAGATTTTTGCTTGTAAATTATTAAAATGATTATATTGACTAATATCAATGACTTTGTCAAGATGACTTAATGTAGTATAAAAGAGAGAGAGAGTTAACAATGAGAATATGAATACACGAATATTGTATTATCTTCTAGGATAATTTTTGCTTAGAATTTATTAAAATGATTATACAATAAATTGACTAAGATCAATTACCATGTCAAGATGACTTAATATTAGAAAATAATGCAAATGTCTCACTCATAAGCTTCATTTAGATAATTAGATATCCATCAACATTTTTCTATACATTAAAAGGTTTGACATACCAGTGACGTAGAATGATATTTTTAATATATCCTAAAAATATCAATAATAACTATTTTTAAAATGTCAAGAAAGTATTTATAATGTAAGAAAAATTATATCAATAATAGCTATTTTTAGCTCATTTAAGCGTAAAATGTTTAGTTAATTTATATGATTTTTTTAGAAAAATAAATCAACATCCATATTTTATAAATTGAGATTTTGTATTTCTATCTTTAACTATGTTTAAATCTATTTTGGCTACCAATTTATTTTTGCCTACCAAATAAGCCTTAAACTATTTTTTAACTTTCAACCTTTGATAGATTGCACATGGTTTGAAAAATATCCCTTTTATGTACATTTAGTGAAATTACGATGATGAATGATATTGTACATGGTTTGAAAAATATCTCTTTTATGTACATATAGTGAAATTACGATGATGATTCATTCTGTAAAATTTTAAGGTGGGAAGCTAAATAAACATTTAAAAAATGATTTTTTTTTTCTTTAGGAAGGTTAACCTAAGTATTAGAACTTAGTCAATTGTTGTAAAAAATATCTCCTTATTCTCAGTTGTAAAACAATAAGTTGTTAGGGAAATTTGTTAACCATACCTCAACCCTCCTTTAAATGTGGGCTCCTTGTAATTTTTTTTTTTTTTTTTTTGACATAAAGAAATGAAACAAAATACATAATAAAAACATTAAAAGAAACCCTCTAGAACTTCGTTGTTGCCGCCCAAAGTACTCTCTCGTTTTTCCTTTTTATAGATGTGGATGAGTTGTGATAGAAGATTTTCGATCTAAATTTGAGAAGTTGCTGACCGCAAAGTCCATTTTACAATAGAATCTGCGAGATGATTTCTTTCCTAAAGATATCATAATAATATCTCACAATTATTCAAAATAATATCTCACAATTATTCAAATTACTCTGTATATATTCTATAAACGTATTTTGGTAGGAAAAAAAAAGTCTATATATTTTATTCATTTTGTATCCTTCATTTCGTATTCAAAAGTATAAAATTAGAAAACTTTTTCAAGAACAATTCGTCTTCACTCTTTAATTCCTAATTTCAGTAATATCATTAATATAATTCTTCTCTGATTCATCAATAATAATAATAATAATAAATAAATAAATAAACCATTTTTGTCTTCTTTTTTGGGGGGGAAGGTTAGACATTTTTATCAAAGAAATGGAAAATTCAATTGAAACAAATTACTAAATTCGGATTTCTTCTAGGCAAAGTAATTCTGTGTCACGTGCTCGCATCTCGATTACCGTGTGAGTGACGTCACACAAAAAAAAACATAAATTTTTTTTTTTTTTGAAAACATAAATTAATTATTTTGATTCTGTTTGCATTTGATTTTTAATATTTGTGTTTTTAAAAATTATAACAGTTGACATTTTTATCAAAGAAATGGAAAATTCAATTGAAGCAAATTACTAAATTCGAATTTCTTCTAGGCAAAGTAACTCTGAGTCACGTGCTCGCATCTCGATTACCGTGTGTGAAAAAAACATAAATTAATTATTTTAGTTTCATTTGATAATCATTTAGTTTTTAGTTTTTGTGATTTTAAAAATTACATTTTTTCTCATTATTTCTCTACTATAGATTTCATTTTTCTTAAGAAACCATTTGAATTATTAGCCAAATTTCAAAAACAAAAACAAATTTTTGAAAACTACTTTTTTTAGTTTTCAAACCTATGGTTGGTTTTTTGAAAGCATAAGTAAAAAATATATGACAAAACAAGGAAACCATAAATGGAAGTATTATTTATAGGCTTAATTTTCAAAAATAAAATATCAAAAATCAAATGGTTATCAAACGAGACATTTACTTCTAGATTTAAACTTTAAATCTCACTCGTATTCCTATTTTAGTTCAACAACTTTAATTTTATTTAGATATTCCAACTTCTAAAACATCTAGCCAACATGAACATAGCTCAACTGACATAAAGTATGTACTCTCGATCAAGATGTTAGAGATTCGAATCCCTCACTCTACATATTGTCAAAAAAAAAAATTCTAAAATATCCATTTTAGTCTTTTAAAGATAGAATAATTATTTGATGACTAATAAATTATAAAAAAAAATACTCTTAAACTATGTCATTTGTTTTAAAAATACCTTTATTCTTTTGAAAATTACAATATTACCTTTAACCTTTCATAAAGGTTTCAAAATTACTTTGGAATCCTTTGGAATGTTGAATAGAAAAGTCAATATCGTAGAAAGTTGTTCTTTTAGACTTAATCTAGGTGAGTGTCTCTAACATTCTAACAAATTTCTACTCTAAGGGTAATTTTCAAACATTGATGAAGGGTCAAGGGTAATATTACAATTTTTGAAAGAATACGAGTATTTTTAAAACAAAAGACAAAGTTTAAGAATATTTTTTTTTATATAAGTTAGCCTATTTTGATTTAGACCATTATTCTGCTGTAAAGTATTTAACATAAAGATAATGTAGCTTTAATTTTTAAAGGCTATTAACGTGTTGATACAAACATATATTGAAATTACATAGTTTGCTAATGTGAGTATTTGGAGGGTGAAATATTAGGTATAAAAATAATAGAAAAACCAACCTTAATTTTTTTTTTTTTTTTAATGCTATGGCTTTAAGGATTAAAATAGATATTTTTTAAAAAAAATTAGGGATTGAAATGATTGTTTTCTAAACAAGTTTGAGAGATTAAAAAAAAGACTCAATCTTTATTTTTACCACCCTTCCTCATATTTTACAAGGAGACAGAAAAAAGTTTTTTTTTAAAAATAATAAATAAATAGTTATCAAATTTTAGGTTAAAATATTGTTTTGGTCCCTGTACTTTGGATTTTGTTCTATTTTGGTCCATATACTTTCAAATGTCTAATTGTAGTCCATGAAGCTTAAAATTGGTTCCTATGCTTAGTTTATTGTGAATTTTTCTTTTAAAAAAATAGTCTCTATTAGCTTTTCCTCTATAAATTTTGAAAATATGTTTACATTGTGTCGTTTCTTGTCCTAAAATTATTATTATTATTTAACTAATTTCGATAAAAATTAACTTCAAACTTATCATAGAGACCAATTTTAAGTTTTATTAAAAATGCAGAGACTAAAATTGAACGTTTAAAAGTACGGGACCAAATGAAACAAAACTCAAAATATAGTGACCAAAATAATATTTTAACCCAAATTTTAATAGTGGTCGACATGAAAATTCTGGTGAGTAAGTAAATATTAAAAAAAAATGCAGCTTTCGGACTAATAAAAAAAAAAAAAAGAGTTTTATCAAGGTATTGTGGTCTTGACCAATTGGCCATATCAAAATAATTAAATATTTACTTTAACCAAAATAAAATTAAAAATCATTATATATATATAAAAAAAAAAGTAATTATGAAATATAATTCAAATATGATTCTCCACTATTTAGCTTTTCCTCCACTGGGGATCTTCTATTAATATTCCATTCCTTTAACTTATATATATATATATATATATATATATAATTTTTTTTTTTTTTTTTTTTTTGTGGCCGAGAGAAAATTGTTGAATGGATTTGAATATCTCATATTCAACCGTATATTATCATGCATATTCTAAAGTTTCACATTAGAATATGATTCCAAAAGTGAAAAAAAATGATCAATAAAGTTGGAAAATTTATAAGATGATAAATTTACGAGTTAGGTCAATGTGAATGCATTGATCATAGTAACATCTAGTGTAGGTTTTTGTAAAAGAGTATTAAATACTCATATCATAAATAAATGGATTAATATTTAATGATCGGGTCATCTATTAATATTTAATGACCGGGTGAAGATGACTTGGTGTTGAAAGTGAATGCAAAATCTCAATTTCAAGATCCATTTACAAAATTAAATATCCATTGACTTTATCATAAAAATATAAATTATTTATTTATTTATTTAAATATTTTAGACAATTTCATGGTTTCCGTGGTTGTTTTTTTTGGGGGGGTATTAATTATTCATTGATATTCAACCTTCCCATAAAATTGAGATAGTGCATTTCCTTAGACATTGTTATTTAAGTTCACTTTAGTGGTAGTTTTACCAGAATGATTTATTCAAAAAATTTTAAAAATTTAAGGTGTGAATATAAATAAAATTAAAAGAAATTTTTCTCAAAAGAAAATATTTCTAGAAAGGGAGAGAGAAGTTAACATGAGTGATTGAAGAAAAAGATGAAAAACAGACAAAATAGGAAAAAAAGCAAAAGGCAAAATAAAAAGGAGAGAGAGAAAGAAAAAAGAAAAAAGAAAAAAGAAAAAAATATATTAGAAAATACATCTTTAAATTTAAACCACTAGGATGCAAGTTGCAACCAAAATAATTGCTTTAGTTGGACCTACTTTGTGATGTTAAATTGCTTTAGGTTGACTCAATTCTAAAAATATATATACTTTTTACTATTCAATTTAAATAATGAATAAAAATAAATTACTAATTTTAGTCTATATATATTTATATTTCTAAACTTACAAACCTATTTAATTTTGATCTTGAACTTTGGAATATTTGGTTTAGGTTTTTAATGGTGAAAAAAAATTATCTTAATAATTTTCACTAGTTTATAAAATATATTATTTAACAAAAAAATGTAATGTCAATACAATTTTTATTCATCTACCTAATAAATAGATGTAAGACAAGTATTTGAAGTCACATAATAAAATGACATTTGAAAACTCATAAACTAAAAGAAAATATTTGAAAGTTTAAAAATAAAAAAATAAATAAAAAGTCAAAAAATGAAAAACGACATTTAAATTAAGTTTGGCTTATATTTTTCAATTTTGAATATTCAAATCGGATAAATATGTTAGTAATTAGTAGGGAAGTCAAGTTCTAGCGAGAATTTCGACAAAACCTTACTAATTTAAATGGGCCTAGCCCATGAAAATTAAATGGTCAAAGGTCCAATCATTAACGGGCTTTGGTAATGGGCTTAGGCCCAATTTTAACTAAAGCGAGGCTTTCTTCGGTTTGTTAATATCCAGTCCATTTTCCGCACCATTTTCTAATTTCCAATTTTAAAATTACTTTTTATATCACGAGTAGAATGTTCAAAAATTTATCTAAAAACTATATATAGAGAGAGATATAGATATAAGTTTTAAATTTGTTCACTAATTTTTTTTTTTTAATTTTAAATATACATTCGATATCTTAGGCAAAATTCTTAAATAAAAAGTTTCTCGGTTTAAATCATATTTTGGTTATTGAAATTTCTACTTTTATAAATATTTTCATCATTGTAGTTTCAAAATGTCTATTTTAGTCCTTGTAGTTTAAGCTATTGTCTATTTTTGTCTTTCTATTTTTAAAATATTCATTTTGGTCTTTATACCTTTAAAAAGTGGCCTTTTATTTAAAAATATATTTTTAAAATCTAGTTATGATTTTAAAAACATTATCTTCAAATAGATTATAAGATAAAAGATAATTGTTTGTAAATATATATGACTTAAAAATTGAAAACTAAAAATAAAGTTGTTGTGAAACAAGCTCTTATTTATTTATACTTTAAACCTCATTTTGGTTATTAAAAATCATAATCTTTTTAAAGATCATGAAACTCTAAAACAACGAAGCTTATTAAAGATCATAATCTTTTATATTTTATTATATGTGTAGTTAACTTTAAATCTACTTGAAAAATATTTGTCAAAATTATAAAAAAAAAATTGCCAATCTTATCATGAGTATACTATTTCATGTCTCAAATGAAGAATATGGTTGTCATGAGGTGATGGTCATGTTGAGGCTCCTCTTATGAGAATTATCATGTTCAATCCAAGTTGAGGGTGACTATTGTCATAAAGGCTTAAAGACAATGTGCATGCTACCACAAGAGATACCGATAAGTTAAGAAAGCTATCGTGAGACATTTGGTTTAAACATAATTTAAGCATAACTGTATCTGATCCAAAAAGTCTTTGTCTTGTCAGCAATTACTCTGGCACCATGTGATGGTTATGTCATATCTTTTAAAAAGCTAGTTTGGCTGTGAAAATAGCCAATGTTCAATGGGCAAAGCTAAGACAATAAATGTCTGGGATTGAATCATCAATTTAGCGCTTTGTAAGCTTTTTCATCGATTCTATAATTCTTTAATAGATAAAAGCCACCATTCATATTAGCACAGCTATCATTCATCAATCAATCTTTATTTCCATTATATAAGAAACCATCTGATGGATAACATTGTCATTCTCATGGAATAATTCTAAAGTTTATAATCTAAAATGTTTTTTAAATCATAACCATACATATATATATATTTGAATCTTTTAATACATTATGTACTATGGATTTGGATGCTAAAGATTCCTTTCCCCTAAAATCCCTTCTTTTTATCCTCTTTTTCTCCCTTTCTCCTACTGACCAATGACCATCATAAAAGCCTTACATCAGATTCTCAACAATTTTAAAAAAGAAAAGTTCAAATTTTTTGAGCCAAACCCTCTCACTCTTCAATTTTGAAAAACACTTGAAGAAAATGATGAGTGACAAATAAAATGCTTTGAAATTTGAGTAAAATGAAAAGCAATACGTCTCTTTACATCTCTCTCTCTCTCTCTCTCTCTCTCTCTCTCTCTCTCTATTAAAAGTGTTTTTGAGGGAGATGCTATGACTAGAAAATACATAACACAAGAAGTAGGGGCCACAAACAAAAACAAGAATATGGGCTCTCTCTTTTCTTAATAGTAAAGGCTCCAAAATGGGAAGAATTCAAAATGGAGCCACCAACCCCCCCCCCTCCCCTCCCCCCCCCCCCCCCCCCCCCCCCCCCCAAAAGAAAAAGAAAGAAAGAAAAGAGAGAGATTAAGAAAAAAGGCTAGCACTTTCAAAAATCAAAGGCCCTCAAAACAAAACCCCAAGCCCTCAAAACAAAACCCCAAAAGAAACAAGAGAAGGGTTGTGTATGTGTGAGATTTTGTGAGACCCCCAAATTCCCAAAAAAAAAAAAAAAGAAAAAAAAAAGAAAAATTGATGATGATCATGAGAAGAAATCTTCAATTTCACTCCTCAAACAAAACCCTTCAATTACCTTTCCAGCTCTATTCCTTTCTCTTGCTTCTCTTTTTCTCTTCTTTGAAAAATCCCATCTCTTATGGCTTCCCCATTAGAGCCCATGTCTTCATTTATGCAGGTTGTTCCAATGAAAAATACCAACCCAATTCCCAATTTGAATCAAATTTCAACTCTTTGCTTTCATCAATGGTCTCCTCATCTTCCCAAATGACCTACAATGGCTTTGCAATAGGAAATGATTCCTCAAATATTATAGCTGAAGGAGCAATTTTTGGGGTGTACCAATGTAGAGGGGACTTGGCCTTAGCTGATTGCTCAAAATGCATTCAAAATGGAGTCAACCAAGTTCACTTGGTATGCCCTAATTCCTATGGGGCATCCCTACAATTGGAGGGGTGTTATGTGAGATATGAGCACTTTGATTTCTTGGGGAAGTTGGACACAAGTGTGAAGTACAAGAAGTGCAGCTCAAGCTCGAGCAACGACGTCGAGTTCTTTCGGAGGCGGGATGACGTACTCGCCGATATGCAGGCGGGGGCAGGGTCGGGGAATGGATTTAGGGTTAGTAGTTCGGGGTTGGTTCAGGGTTTTGCTCAGTGTTTGGGGGATTTGAGTTCACAAGATTGTTCATCTTGCCTTGGTGATGCTGTTGGGAAGTTGAAGAGCTTGTGTGGATCAGCTGCAGCTGCTGATGTCTTCTTGGGACAGTGCTATGCTCGCTATTGGGCCTCTGGCTTCTACCCTAATTCTTATGGTAAGCAAATTAAAGCCAAAATAACCCTAATTTTTCCTCTGTTCTTTTTTGCTTTGCTTTCTAAAAACCAAAACCCAGTTTTCTACTTGCACAAGCAAAGAATGTCTTTTCTATCATTGCTTTTGTTCATAAACTAGTGGTGGGTCATTTTCTTTAGGAGTTCTTCCCAATTCACTGGTTAGGTTTGTGTAATCTAGAGTTAAAAATAAAACTAAGCCTATGTTTAGTACGTGGGTTCGATTATTTTAAGTTACAGGGTCTGGTGGTCTTAGAAACTAGATAAATTACCTACATGTTATATAAAATTAGGTTTTGTGAAACTTATTACTATCCTTTACGAATAATAAATTCACTAACTTGTTGAATAATACAGTTTTTCACAAACTTGAGTTTCTTTCCTCATGACCTATTCCTTTGTACAATCAAAATTAGGTTTCCTATATCCCTCCAGAATTATTAAAATCATAGGCTAAACATACTCCAAAATTAAAAACTAAAAATAAAATCGTTATCAATCAGGTGGTTTTAAGTAGTTTTGAGTGTGTTCTACCAAACATTTGTTCCTTTCACTTCATGTGGTGTCCAAGAAGATGACAATGTTCTAGAGAGATATTTTAAAAGACTAATTTTACAAGTAAAGGGTCAACAAGTAAATTCTTTTAATAAAGTAAAGCCTTTAGGGTATTCTTTCCACTTTAATTTGCTTTCTTTTTAGGCATTTTCCATTGCTGCTATATATTCCCCTAGTTATTCCTGCTACCTCTACTTTTTTTTTTTTCTCTTTATGTTACTTTCACTACAAAAATTTTATATTGGATTTTTCTATGTTCCTCTTCCAATTCTTAATAAAAACCATTGGGCTGATTTTGGAAAAAGTGTATTTTGCACTATATTGGAATTATAAATCATCAGGTCAATAATATGCCACTTTAGCAATGTTACTTAATCATTCAGCCAATTTTGTTCCAATGATCTCCTCCATATTTTGGCTCCAAAAAGCTCCCACTTACAACAAAAAGATGTCCAAAATAAGTGAAAAAAGAAAAGTTGGGATTTCAGAACAATCCTCAATATTCCATTGAAGTGAAAGATTCGGGCCCATGAAATGACGTTTTTGTTTCTTGTTTCATTGTTTTCTATGTTTTAAGATAGAAAAGCAAAAGCGTCTCTTTTGTAATGGTTGAAATATTCTGTCTTATTATTTTTCGATTCTTGTTCTCTCAATTTTCTAATTAGTTAATGTTTTACTTGAAAGTCTTTTTTTTTTTGTTCAAAATAATCCTGTTATAATTTAATTTCTTAAAAGTAGAAACATAGTTCCTTTCTTTTTTTTCCCCCCAAATTTTGTATACAATTTTGTGAACCGCTTTTCAAAATGAAAATAAATAATTACGTAATAGTTATCTAAAGACATGCTTTTCGAAAACAAAAAACAAAAACGTTACTAAACAGATGTCTCCAAGTTTTCTTTCCCATCCTCACAGAGCACACTTAAAACCCAACATATTTTCAGCTTCCTTTTAAACTAAAAGTTTTAGTGGAGAACTTTTCCCTTTTAATTTGCTCTCCAATTCTAAGCCACAAAGATTTTTTTAAAAAGGGACCACATTTATCAAATGCAGCCTCTTTAGCTCAACTTCAAACAACTTCCCTTTAAAAAAAAGTATAAATTCTCATTCCATTTTATTTTGGTTTGTATTTGAATCCAGTTTCTCCGAGCGACGACCAAGCAGGCAAGACCGTCGCGATCATCATTGGCGTCGTCGCCGCTCTCGCCATCCTTGTTGTTCTTCTCTCAGTCTGCAGAAGAGCAATGGGTAAATAAAAATCAAAACTTTCTCTCTTTTTTTTCTCTAGTTCTTCATGTCAAGTTCAAAATAGTTCTTTTTTAAAAAAAAAATTATGGGTCTTTTACAAGTTATGATTCTTAGTGAAATGCAGCAAGCTGAGAGAGAGAGAGAGAGAGAGACTTGTGATATCTTTTTGCTTTAATGGAGAATATCATGGAGAGAGAGATGAAAGTTTCCCACAAAATGTTTGTTAAAAAAATATTATTGTGATGACACTGTTATCTCTTCAACACTTTTGGGATTGGTTTTTTTTTAAAAAAAAACCAAAAAAAAAACAAGTGGGGTGTTATCTTCTAGTGTAAAGTGGCACTCTCTAAATACCATCAACTTGAAAAGGGCTGCTATCTGATTCCCTTTTTCTCTTCATGCTGGCCAACAAAAACCAACCTACCCATTTCATTTATTTGTTTTTCTTTTTAATGGAAAAGGTTTGGGTCGATTTAGGCAATTGCATTGATAAATTAATCTCATGAAATGATGGTGTGATCTTCTAATAATTGATACTTCTCATTGAGAAACTTGCAAGATATTAATATTTTAGCTAGAGATTTACTTTTTCTTTTTCTTTTTTTTTTGGGTCTAGTTTTAAATAATATTTACAAAAAATATGAATAAAAATTAAAAGTGATAATGATAAAACTAGTTTGTGTTCTACCATCCCATATTTTCTTTTTCTTGTCTTTAAAAAATTTACATTTTTCATCTTTATATTATCGATGATAAAACACAGAGAAATTTAGTTACCATGGTTGGATTAAGTTTGATATTTAATTGGAAATAAAATCTCAATTAAATCGAATATTCTAAAATGTTGTAATATAGTTGAGAACAAATATTTGTCATCGAAGTAAAGAAAAGAATGATTGTAGAGTTGACATAAGCGTATATTAGAATTTAGTAGAGTAATGATAAATAATCGTTAAATCTTGATATGATAGAGCCCTTCGACTACTAATGTAGATTGTAGTGTCGAGTGATTGGGTCTTGAATTAAAGAATTTAATTTCATCTTTGGTTATAAAAAGGAGCCTAAGAGGATACTTTTTATACGCTATACAGACTCATGAAAGTATATCTAATTGTAAACTCTGAAGATCAAGTTAGTAAAATAATCGTACAAGATTGAGCTATAGGTAGATTGCAAGCAAGAAGTTGCATATTTCTTTTTGGATTAAATTACAAGGGTACTTTGAGGTTTGTGTCTATTTGGTCCCTAAACTTTCAATTTTGTGTCTAATAAGTCCATGATCATTTTGAAATTTTAAAAAAATAATTGATCTATTAGATATAAATTTGAATTTTATGTCTTGGAATCCTAAAATTTCCATTTTGTGCCTAGTAAATCCGTAAATTTTTTAAAAAATCAAAAGTTCAAAGACTAAATTTATAATTTTAAAAGTTCAGAGACTAAATTTGTAATTTAACTTTATTTTTGTCATGTCGATGATGACGCTCCTTTTAATTGACAAAGTTGTCTGCACATCGTGCAATTATTCTATGAACTCGTGGGAATTAAGGTGTGGGAAGTTGGTTTGTAACTTCCTAAGAAAAGTTTGTTAAATGTGGTGAGTGGTTGACGATGTTCACAAATCACAATGGCTACTTGTTTAAATAGACAATTGAGATTGTGTGAAGACATGCATCTATATATATAGCTTCGAGAAGTCAAAGGATTGTACATTTTCGAGACGAACGTGAAATTTTAGGGAGAAAGTAAAGTTGAGAGTAAATGATATGTTAGAGAAAAAAAGAAAATTAAAAAATATTTGTTAGAAAAAAAACAAATTAGAGAGAGAAGAGTTTGAAAAGAATATTAAAAGTTTTGTAGAGAGGAGTGAGAGAAATTTGTTGGAAGAGAAAAAGAAATAAAAGTTTTGGTAGAGATGAAAGTTTTAATCAAAATTATTTTAAGAGGCTAATACAATCTACTATGTGGCTAGTAATTTTATATTGTTGGATGTAGGAAAAATAAATCCAAAATTATAGTTTCACCATTCATCTAAATCTGAGAATAACAATGTAATAATCTCATTGAATAATTCTCTCAATTTTAAAGAGAGAAATTTAAGTGAAAAAAAATAGAGAGAAACGTTGAGAGCAATTTTTTCGACAGAGATATATGTCAAAGGAACAAAAAAAAAAAAAAAAAAAAGAGTGTTAGCGGAACATAATAAGATTTTGCTAATATATATATATAATGTGTTTCTGGTTTATTTTATGAAAATAGAAAGGAGAGGTAATTCAAGTTGTTAAATTAAGTTTTAGATAAAACTGAAAATAGAAATAGATATAAACAAATAAAAGCAAAAGCATTTGAAAAAAAATAGGAAAAACGAAAAAGAAACGCGCCAGGTAGGGGTCGAACCTACGACTTTCTGCTTAGGAAACAGACGCTCTATCCACTGAGCTACAGGCGCTTTTTGCTTACTTAGTCCCATTTTATAAAATAATTAGCAAATGTGTGGATTTATTATTTTCTTTTTTTTATTTTGTGCAACAATTGCATTATTCTACTTTTAAAAACAAAATATAACCACTGAGACTTTAGTATTAAAAGATTTATTGTAACTTTTTTTTATACATGAGATTTATTGTAATTAAAGCGCATACAAATGAGTAGCTAAGGTAATTAGACTATCTTTGATAATTTGATTTGGGAGAAGATCCATTAGCTTCATTCACTTGCCCACATTTTAAGCAGAAATTATTTTTTAGGTTAAATTATAAGTATAGTTCATGATCTTTTAAGTATATGTCTAACAAGTCCCTAAACTTTAAAAAGTTTCTAATATGTTTCTCAACTTTCAATTTTGTGTCTAATAGGTTTTTGACCTATTTGACATTCTTTTTTAAATTCACGCATCTATTGTATACAAAAGTGAACATTTAGGGTCCTATTAGACACAAAATCAATTTTATGTCTAATAGATTCGTTAATCTTAAAACATATCAAATATGTCAAAGACCTATTAGACATAAAGTTAAAAGTTGAATAATCTATCAGACATTTTTAAAGTTCAGGGACCTATTAGAAACAAAATTGAAAGTTTAAAAATCTATTAGACAATTCTTAAAGTTTAGGAACTTATTAGATACTATCCTAAAAGTTAGGGACTAAACTTGTGATTTAATCCATTTTTAATTAATTTTTTTATTTAAAAAATTACCTTAGAAACTCAAAAGTTATACTAAGGTTAACTTACAAGTTTAGTCTCTAAACTTTTAAGTTTGCACCTAATAGATGCATGAACTTTAAAAAGTGTCTAATATGTTTTTTAATTTCCAATTTCGTGTCTAACGAATCTTGACCTCTTTAACATTTGCAAAAATTTACGAACTTATAAAATACAAAATTCAGTTTTATGTCTAATAGACTAGCTAATTTTAAAAATGTTTATATGGTAAGGATTTATTAGACATAAAATTGAAAATTCAAGAATCTATTTGACACCTTAAAGTTCAGGGACTTATCAAACACAAAATTCAAAAATCAAAAATCTATTAAATACTTTTTAAAGTTCAAGAACCTATTAAACATAAATCTAAAAGTCCAGGACTAAACTTATAATTTAACCTTACATTATATATATATATATATATATATATATATATATATATATATATATATATATATATAATAAAATATTGAATCAAAATATAATGACTATTCAAATTGGAAAAAATTAATTTCAATGTTGTCTTCTAGTCGCAGTTGTCACAGTATTTTTTTTTTAATACAACAAATATGAAAGTATGAAGATTTAAACCTCCAACCTCAAGAAAATGAGTACATGTCAATTACTGCAATTGTCACAATATCTAAAGCTATCCAATGCTCTAATTGTATTACCAATCAAATGTGAGCATAACTCAATGAAAATTGACATGTACTCTCAACCAAGAGATCAGAGGTTCGAATCCTCCTATTGCCAAATGTTGTTGTTAAACTATATGTATATCAATCGAATGTGTGAGAATTGAAGAGCAGTTAAGAGATTTTTAATGAAATCCTTTAATAAAGTACACAACTTATTACCATTGTAATAAGTTGAGTGTTATAATATATACACAAATAGAAGTTCATTGCAATATTCCAATACTACGCAAGTGTGTGCCAACAAGAATATAGCTCAATTGGTTAAAACATATACCCTCAACCAAGAGGTCAGTAGTTTGAATTTTCCCACCACACATGTTGAAGTCATGAAAAATAAAAAATAAATTATGCAAGTGTGGGTTGCTGAGTTATGACTTTTTCCATTATAATTACATTCAATTTTTCAATTTAATGTTTTTACATTCAATTTTTCAATTTAATGTTTTAAGTTTCTTTTTTAAAAATTAGATTTAACACATTTCAGTTTTTTGTCTTTTAAACTTTGTGAGTTTCTATTTTTTAATGTCGTAAGTTAATTAGTGATTTAATTAGGTTCATTTTTTGTACCTATATAAGGATGAACTTCCATGTGAAGATTGTATCACGAATTTTTTCTACTTCAATAGAAGTCTATTCATCTATTGGGTTCCACTCTCTCATTTTCAATATTCTCTCTTTGTTCAATAAACATTGAGACTTTGATTGGATTATTGCTTCCGTAATATTTTATCATCCTTCATTTTTTTTTCTCAATAGTGGTATCAGAGCATTAGATTTAAAGGGTTATGATTTTATTTGAGAGTGAGAAATTTAATTTTTGTATTTGAGAAAATGTCTTCTAATTTTGGTGTAATCTCTCCTCCACATTTTAATGGTGAAAACTACCAATTTTTGGTTATTAAAATGCAATCCTACCTCAAGGCACTTGGCCTTTGAGAATCTATCTCAACTAATGTTGATCATCAACCATTAGGACAAAATCCGACGTTGAATTAGATCAAACTACAAAAAAAATAAATAAAAAAATAAAAAAATTTTAAAAAATTTAAAAAAAAAAAGCTTGGGATAAATTGCAAGAGGAATTTGAAGGAAGAGCAAGGGTGAAGGCAATCAAATTATTGACTCTCAAGAGAGAGTTTAAAATGCTGAAAATGAAGTATTTAGATTCTATGAGGGACTACACAACAAAAGTGATGACCATTGTAAACCAAATAAGACTAGCTGGTGAAAATTTTCCAGATCAAAAAGTTGTGGAAAAAATAATGGTTAGTGTTCCCAGCAAATTTGAGTCAAAGATCTCAGCCATAGAGAAGTCTTCTAATTTGACTACTCTCTCTAGCTGAGTTAATTAGCTCAAGAACAAAGGGATACAATGCGCAATGAAGAGCATGTTGAGGGTGCATTTCATGCCAAGTCTAAAGGGACGAAACCTGTTGCAGAAAATGATAGACATGAAAGATCAGGGGAGCAAGGAAAAATGAGCAGCTTCAAATAAAGGTAAATTTCCTCCTTGTCATTATTGTAAAAAGACCAATCATGCTGAGAAAAGTTGTTAGTCCCAAAAAAAAAAGCAAGTAGCAAGTCTATCATTGTGATTATTGCAACAAGGATGATCATACAGAAAAGTTTTGTTATGTCAAGAAAAACCAAACCCAACATCCTCAGGAACATGCAAATTGTGCCCACAATAATCAAGAAACAAATTTATTGTTTATGGCTTCTCATGTTGATGACAAAGAGTCAACCTCCAGGCTTATTGATAGTGGATGTACTACTCACATGGCTAAAGATATCACTCTTTTTAGCCAAGTTGATAGATCTATAAAGTCTAAAGTCGTTCTTGGATATGGCGAGACGGTGCTAGCTAAAGGTAAATGTACTGTCATTATGCATACTAAGCAAAGTGAAAAGAAAATATCTAATGTTTTATATGTTCCGAGATTATTACACAACTTGTTCAGTATTGCTCAATTGTTGCATAACAAATTTTCCGTTGTTTCAAAGACCAAGTTTGTGTTATTTATGACCCACAAGGAGTAGAGATTGCAAGGGTCAACATGGTTAGAAATATTTTCTTTTTGAATGTTTACTCTTTATGTCATCATGCACAAAATGTCAAAGTAGAAGAAAGCAAGAAGTGGCATCATCGCTTTGGTCACTACAACAACAAAGCTTTAAAAATTTTGCATTCTTCTAATATGGTTGATGATTTTTTCAATTTTACCTCGTTTGATCCAATTTGTGAAAGTTGTCAAGAAAAGAAGATGCACATATTACCTTTCCCAAAAAGTGGCAGTTTTAGAGCCAAGACAAGCTTGAATTAATGCACAACGATGTTTGCAGTCCCTGTGCAATATATCTATGAGAATAATAAATATTTTATTCTATTTATTGATGATTTTACTATAATGACTTTGGTATATTTCTTTGGTTGAGAGAACTCAAGTTTTCGAAATTTTCAAGAAGTTTGTAAATTTAGTTGAAACTCAAAGTGGTTGTAAGTTCAAAACTTTGAGAACAGATAACATGAAGAAATATACTTCTAACCAATTTGAAAATTTTTGTGAAGATTTGGGAATCCAGCACCAACTGTCCATTGCCTATACACCACAACAGAATGGTATATCGAAAAGAAAAAAATAAAACCGTGGTGGAGATAGCAAGATGTCTACTCTTTGAAAAAAATTACCAAAAAAATTTTGGGCAAAAGCTGTATGTATTACTATTTGCTTGCTCAATAAACTACCTATAAGGGCAGTTGAGGGCAAGACTCCTTATGAAGCTTGGTCAGGTAGAAAACCTTTCGTTAAGAACTTGAAGATTTTTGGATCTATATGTTACTCTTTTGTTTTTTCTATTAAGAGATCCAAACTTGATGAGAAGGCAATTAAGGGAGTATTTATTGGCTATGCTACTTATTCAAAAGGGTATGAATTTTTTATTTGAACACTGAAAACGTTATCTTGAGTTGTGACATCATCATTGATGAAGATTCTTATTGGGATTTTGAGGAGCAAACAATTGTGAGAGACTCATCCACCAACTTTGAAATCTTAGAACAAAATGAATCTTCTTTTGATTCAATTGATTCTAATGATCAAGATAGCCAAGATCCAATTTCAAATGGTGATGATCTTGTTGATGCAACTAGTGATGATCCAAATTACAAGGTAAGATCACTTGTTGATATATATGAAAGTTGTAATCTTGTTATTGTTGAACCAAATAGCTATTATGAAGCTATGAAGCTTCACAATCTGCTGAATGGATTGTTGCTATGAAAGAAGAATTGGAGATTTGGAGATGATCAATAAAAACAATACATGGGAGCTTATAGAGCAACCACGAGGAAAGAACGCCTTGGGTGTGAAATGAGTGTTCAGAATGAAGTATAATTCTGATAATTCAGTCAATAAATATAAAAGCAAGGTTAGTGGTTAAAGGTTATGCACAACAACCTAGAGTTGATTATGGAGATACATTTGCTTTAGTTGCACGACCTAACACAATACGATTGATTATTGCTTTAGCTGCACATTTGGAGTGGAAAATATTCTATCTAGATGTCAAATCAGCTTTTCTGAATGGTGATCTTGAGGAGGAGATTTATGTGAGCCAACCTAAAGGGTTTGTAGATAAAGGCCAAGAAGACAAAGTATACCGTTTGAAGAAATCTCTCTATGGATTGAAGCAGGCACCTCATGCTTTGTATAGTACGATTGATTCCTACTTGCTTCTTCAAGGTTTCAGGAGTATGAGCAAAATTACTCTTTATGTTAAGGTTGGTAACAACTCTAATCAGCTCATTCTTTCCCTTTATGTTGATGATATGCTTGTGACTAAAAATGATTATCAAATGCAACAAGATTTTAAAGTTGAGATGGAAAAGATGTTTAAGATGTCAGATCTTGGTTACATGCATTATTTTCTTAGTATGGAAATTCTTCAAGAAGATAAGGGTATTTTTATTGCCCAAAGAAAGTACGCTCAAGGAATTTTGAAGAAATTTAAGATGGAAACATGTAAAGTTGTTTTTACTCCTTTAGCGATAAACTTGAAAGTATCAAAGAATGATGGTGAGAAGCTTTCTAATCCTACAAATTATAGAAGTTTGGTAGGAAGTCTCTTGTATTTGACAACATCTAGGCCAAACTTGATGTTTGCTGCAATTTTGCTCTCAAGATATATAAATTCACCTAGTGAAATTCATTTTGGTATTCCTAAAAAAGTCCTTAGATACTTGAAGGGTACTCTTGATCTTGGAATTTAGTTTGAATTTAAAGGTGATTTGAAATTAACTGGAAATTCTGATAGTGATTGGGTCGATTGGCCGATGATTCTAAAAGCATTTCTAGTTATGTTTTTTCTCTCGACACTGAGATTTTCTCTTGGAATTCAAGAAAACAAGAAATAGTGGCTCAATCTACTACTGAAGCTGAATATATTTGAGTTGCATCAGCTGCAAATCAAGCAATATAGCTTCGCAAATTGCTTAGTGATTTGGGATTTGAACCAAAAGAACCTACAAAATTGTTTTGGGATAACAAGACCACTATTGTTGTTGCCTCCAATCCAGTACAACATGGTAGAATGAATCACATCAAAGTTAAATTCCATTTATTGAGGGAAGCAAAGAAAGAAAGCAAAATCAAACTCATTTTTTGTAATTCTGAAGAACAACTTGCCAACATTCTGACAAAAGCTCTACCACATAGGCAATTTGTGTTTCTACGCCAAAAGTTGCATGTCACAAAGAAAAACCTCAAAGAAGAGTATTGAGTTATGAGTTTTTCTTTTTCAATTACATTCAGTTTTTCAATTTAATGTTTTAAGCTTCTTTTTTAAAAGTTAGATCTAAGTTATCTAACACATTTTAATTTTTTGTCTTTTAAGTTTTCTTTTAAATTTTGTGAGTTTCTATTTTTTAATATTGTAAGTTAATTAGTGATATTAATTAGGTTCATTTTTTGTACCTATATAAGGATGAACTTCCAAGTGAATATTGTATCACCAATTTTTTCTGCTTCAACAGAAGTCTATTCATCTATTGGGTTCGGCTCTCTCATTTTCAATTTTCTCTCTTTGTTCAACAAACATTGAGATTTTGATTTGATTATTACTTCTACAATATTTTTTCATCCTTCATTTTTTCTCAACCTGGGTATATTTAATCTGACTATATAAAAGGAAATGAAATATCCTCTTCTATTTAAATTAGATTGGATTTTTCTCCAAAAAAATAAAATAAAATAGATTGGATAAAATAGTAAACATACAGAGAAAATAACCATTAACACCAATCCAACAGCAACCTCTAAATAGATTTTCAACAAATAAACTCATCAAATACATACTTGTCTCCCAAGCAAAAACTATTTTTGATTGAACCCCGCCAGCACCGCTCCTTCCCAATGCAATTTGTAACTTCTGTAAACACTTACTGAGCTCATTTCAATGGATTCACAATGCTGCATAAGAAGCCTAAAGGACATACCAGAGCCTACAGGAAAGGATGAAGAGTCCCAGAAGCCAGAAGATTCGGTTGAGATTTCAGAATCCAGTTGACTCGACTAATGATGAATAGGAAGCATTCTCATCTGCGGCTGAAAATCGATTCTTGACTTCCTTCTCGGTAGGCGGCGCCGTGTTAGTCTTGGGATGTAGATCAGTTTCTATTCCAGCAATGTCAGACAGTTCCCGCCTTTGGAGTTTTGCATTTTCCAAGTCTCCTTCCCAGGAAGTGTTGGAGACTATTTCGAGTGCTTGATCAATCTTATTTTCAGGCACAAAATCCCCATTTTGTAGGAGAACAAGGTAAACTTGTTCGGCAGAAACTTTCCGAATCTGAGTTCAAAATAATCACATCAAAATTAGCGGTTAACGAAATCCATTCAGACGAGCATAATTCAACGTCTGAAACAACCCAACAACGGTGAACCATGATGAATTGCCAGAGTAAATACAAGTTATCTCCTAATCTAGCTTAAAAAAGGAAAGAGGAAGACATAACAGAAACAAATTTAAGTTGAGCTTCTACCATAAATGGATGGGATTCAAACCTTTGGGTATCGATGGCTAAGGAAAGTGAGAAGATGAAAGAAAGCTCGAGAGTTAACAGGTTCCAAAAGTGAAGTAATATAACCAAGTATAGCAATTCCAGCATATAATTTCGAGAAGTCTTTTGACCCCTTCAACTCAATCTCCAAGGAATCCAAAATGCCATTACAAAAGCTCGATATGTGAACCTGGAAATTACATTCCATGGTCAATTACCAACAGTCGAGGATCCAAAAAAATTATTTATTACTCTATAATAAGCGAATTGCCTAAGAAAATCACATTGATCAGGTAAATGTGATTTTGACCATGAAACGTATATGGCAGTGAGAGAAGCAAGAACAGTATTACACACGTCCCTAGTGCAAAACTTGGAAGGAGAGACTGCTTATAATCGAGAACTTTCAAGTCATGGGGTTAACAAAAGACTGAGACCCCTAAATTTAATGATTAAGAAAATCCGGATTTCTGCATTCTAGCTACTAGTTATAGATAAATTTGATCAATTATATTTACGAGTCTAATAAGCAATTACTTGCCACTTTTTGGGACCTAGAGATGTTATTCTAATTTCTAAAAACATGTTAAACAGGAATTGCTTTTGTACCCACCAGGATGTGGCAACAAGCACCAGTTAAGTCAATTAAGATGATGGTGATGACAATATATGAAACAGAAATTTTCGGCATCCAATAAGAAAGAAGAAAGATTTGGACACAAGCATGAAGATTATGAGGGGGCAATTAAGATTAGAGAGATGAAGATAACGGACCTCCATGTTCAATAATATCCTTTTGCTGAAAAGAATCTCAATGGTCTGAAATAGAGAATAGAACATCAAAATTAGGAAGTCTCTAACAATAGCAGGGAAAACAAACCAAACTTTGATGGATATCTTAAGGAAGAGTGCGACAAAAGCAAGGAATGCAAATAAAAACAATGCGAAGGCACTGCCATAATCTGAATTAAGTAAATACAACAAAAAGATATAAATAAAACAAATAACACAAAAAATGAAAATCAAGGCTTCAAAATTCTTCATATGATATAATAATCTCAACTCATCACCACTCGATTTTGAGCAATGGGACAATATTAATCACCAAATTCTTTCACACAAGTTTTTTCTTTTCCAAAATTAGAAAAATAAAGGTGTTAGTTCATAATACTTCTATTCCTAAAAGTTCTAATTTTTCTCTATATAAGATTTTATTTTATGAGTAATCGAGCTTTCATTGAGAAAAATGGAATATACAAGGACATATAAAAAAAACTAGCTTTGCAAAAGGAGTCCTAATCCTAATTAAGCAAAATCAAACTCTAAACCAAAAGAATAAGACCTAGCTCGTAATTAGAAAATACCTAAGAGACTGACACTAACAAAGAGGTGTTAAATCTATAGACCTTTCGAACCTCCTCTCATGAACTCTCAACCCCTATAAAAATCCACCATCAAATAACAAGAGTCTCTGTAATGAGTTAATAAACCTTGAACAAGCCCAAATAACGATTCCATAAAGATTGAGCAAACTGACAACTCCACAAAATATGATCAAGATCCTCCAATGCTTGCCTACAAAGAATGCACAATTGCAATCCCAACAAGAAGTAAAAATGCCTCTGGATGCAATCCATGGTGTTAACTTTCTCATGCAAAACCTGTCATGTAAAGAATTTGACCCTTTTGAAGATATTAACATTCCAAAGGGAGGAGAATGTAGAGGCACATGGGGAAAGAATGGATACATAAAAGAGGAAAATCGAATATCCCTCCTGCCCAAACAAGCGTGATAGTCTCTTAAAAGCGAAAGAAGGGTTACTATTCCACTTCCATCTGATAATGGATGGCAGAAGCCCAAATAAATAGAAGAGGAAGAATCGAAGGAACATGATAGAGGCCACTGAATGCAATCTCTTATTAGCAAGATAGTGCAGACAAGAGAACAAGGTGCAAAGGGGTTTATCTTTATCTCCCACCCAACAATCCTCCCAAACATGGACCTTCGAGTCTTCTCCAATGGAACATTTCAAAAACTGAGAGAAAAAAGAGAAACCTGAAGAAATAGCAATCCAGTTGGTTTTTAAGAGAGCCCTCAAACCCACTAACTGAAGCCCACTCAAAAGGGTGTGAGCTGCACCCACTCACAATGACCCTGTGCCACAAGGCATTAGGCTCTAAAGAAATGCCACTTTGCCAACAAGGCCTCATTACGTAACCTCAAGACCAATGGCCAAACCCTTGAGATCCAAAGGCTTTGAGACCACCTACCACCTCACCAAATGAAATCCTCCCCCATCACCAGCACTGTCCCATATGAAATTCCTCATAACTTTTTTAATACTCTAACTCACCAAAGTAGGAATTCTAAATAAGGAAAGGAAGTAATTCAAAATACGGTTCAACATGGATTGACTAAGAGTTAGTCTCTCCCCTTACAAAAGAAAGCCTTTTTTTCAAGTAGAAAGGCGCTTTTGAACCTTTTCCAAGATGAGATTCCGAAAAGACGTGCTCTTTGAATTATTACCCAAGGGAAGCTAAAGGTAGGAGGAAGGAAGACGGCTCACCTCACAACACACCATGGAAAACCCAGGAACTCAGCTAAGAGGAATCACAGTTTATACCAATGATTGAACTTTTTATCCTATTAATCTTGGGGCCATAAATAACTTCAAAGAAAGGCAATAGCCCAGAACTTTTATGACTAGAGCAAAAGAAAAGAGTGTTATCCGCAAACTAAAGGTGCAAAAGATGTATTCTATCCCTCCTAACCTTATTTCTCCATATAAGATGATTTAGCTGGAGACGTTTCCAAAATAAATTTTTTTCAAATCCAGTCTGTTGCTTCATATATTCTTCGTCAAAGAAAAGTGAGATGCTGGTGGAAAGATCTCCTAATGCTTTTCCCCCCTTGTAGATGCATACCCCTGGACTCACAAGTGAAGGCGCTCTTTTTTATTCTGCATTTTTAGTTGCTTCATTCTCAAGGAGTAAACCGTTTTGCATTCAGAATTCTTTTGGTGGTCACATCTTATTATGGGACCTTGTTTATAGAACGTTCAAGAGAAGGGAAGAGAGAGAGAGAGAGAGAGAGAGAATTATAAGTGCTATTTCGATAATTTTTAGGACATCTGAATTCATCTAAAACCAAGCGTCAAAGGACACTAATCATCAATTTAACTAATATAATGTTTCTTATCAAAATAATATGATAATAGAATTTGTTTCAATATATATATATATATATATGATAATAAATTTTTAAAAAAAAAAGACATTCGAACTTTTTTTGAAAAAAGAAACAATTTCATTGATGAATGAAATAAAGGAGATAAAAATCAGAACACCTAAAGGTGTAATACATAAAGCTCTCCAATTGGAAATTAAAAAAGATAAACTAAAATGACCAAAAAGACATTCGAACTTTATTAGAGATCTCATATGTAGCGTTGATTGATTGTATTATTCTTTTTCCCCTAGGTTTGAGATGATCTATCCTCCCTTCCATTACCTTTTGTAATGTCATATTCCTATCAAAAGTTTAAATTCTTCGTAAATAATAATAATGTCCTTAACTGAACTACAGAACAGAATATCCTCCATGTTGGCAAATCAATAATTTATTAAAGTTCTTTAGCAGGATTGTCATTGTAAATTACCTTGAAAGTTGGTATAATGATTCTGTCACATCTCTTATACCTTTGAAGGATCCAAAGAAGATCTGTAAATAGCATACCCTTCCTAGAACTCTTATCCTGGTCTCCAATTGCATCTCCTTCAAGATATTCCATCAAAGCAGACATTGATGCCTTGCTCAATGAATCTTGCATACCACCAACAGAGATAACCAACCCAGACATTACAGTTTTACCATAACAACCATATTGCAGCAGCCGTACAAAACGTGGATATGTAACTGCAGGTACCTAATAGATCGTGCACAACGTCAGAAAATAACAATTTCTCATCCTTGATGAAAAGAATCTTCTGGAACAATTTATTAGAACTCACCCCCCATTTCATATCTGGATCATCAGGAACAATTTCTTCTAAGATTTCTCGGAAAGGTATATGTGGAACATGGATAATCTTATTGTATAATATCCGTTGAAGAACCGTTGCTGCTGCTTCTCTTAACTTGTCCAGCTTCTCTACAGCTTGTTTGCAAATTCCTCCCACTAAACTAGTAGCCATTGTTGAATCAAAGAAGGAATTCGTGTGGTCTTTCTCAGCCATCTCACAATGAAGTGACTCTGGTTCAGAACCAACTTCGTTTAATTTTTTAGGGAAGCCATTAGAATCCCTCGCACAAAGAATATATGTACATTTCTCAAGACCATTCATAGCAGCCTCACGAACCCAAGAACCAACATCACCTCGGTTATCAACAGAGTAGTCATCAAGAGCTTTAAATAAACTTTCTATTACTTCATCCTTGATTAGATATAACAATGGTATGTCATCTTCGTTTGAGCATTCTCTTCCCTGAACTAATGTCTCACATACTAAAACAAGTCCTCTGACAGCATTTACTCGTGCTTCAGCATCCCTGTCATCAGGGTTATCCTGCAAAGGCGCACAACATTTAGAGGGAAATTACATTGTAAAAATTTCTCTATTCCATTTTTTAGATGAAAATATAGCTGTTATCACAGCACCTCAATTGCACATGAGCAACAAAGTTTCAGAAGCACATCTTTCCACCTGTTGGCCAAGAATTCATAAGGCAAAACACTTAATGCTAGAGCTGATCCTCTTCTTACAGCCACATTGGGATCACTCAACTGTTCCAAGTACTTTGTAGTTATATTGCCAGACTTGCCCGTGTCTGCAGCGGCTAGATATGCTGGCACAAATGGTTTCAAAGATTTAACTGCAGCATTCTGCAGACCATAATCAAATAAACTATTCTCAAAATAATCAAATAAATATAAATTAGAAACAAGCAAGTATTTCACAGATTATAAACCAATCACCTGAATCTGAGAATTAGGATGTCTCAAATTCTCATTAAGAGCATCAAGCAACGTTTGCTTTGTCTTTTCCAGCAATGGCAAATGAGATAAAGAAATACACTCAATGAAACGAGAAACAGCTGCACGCATTATCTCTCCCCCCTTTCCACGATACAGCCGTGCCTTTTCAATAGCAGGAACAATGCCAGCCACACGTTTCTGTATATCTGTAAACAACAGTTAGACATGATCTTTCTTTCAATGTAAAATAACTTTCATTAAGAGAGAGAAGAGCACAAAAGATGCCTACAAAAACATTGGCCAAGGCCCAAGATCAAATAAAGGAGCCACCAAAAACAAATTACAAGAAAGAGCTTCAATTGTTTGTGGTAAAAAGAAAAATGAAGTCACATTATAACTTGGTATTATGAACACACGGAAGCAATAAAGTTTACAAAGCTTTCAAGCAGTTGAGAAACTTGAATTGACCAAATATTTGGAAATTATCATCAATTGTCATGAACTTGAAAAACTTGAATAGACCAAATATATCTTAAATGGGGAACTATAGAATAGAAGATGCAATTGGATAAGTTAATTTAGAGCTACTGTTTGCATGGATAGAAAAAAATCAAATTTTAGAGGGGAGAGTGGATAGAGTAGCCTAAACATAAAGTAATGCATTTAAGTTGAAGTATAAAGGTTTAACATGAAAGACTTGGTTTAGCAAGAGAGGGGAAAAAATTATACGAACCAGAGGAAAGAATATGTCCACATTGATGCAAAGATAAAACAACTTCACCCACTGCCAACGTTGCACCATGGCGCATGCACAAATCAGATGAGAGAGTACAAGGAATTAACTTCTCTACAGCATAGCTTGCAAAATATTCAGGATCATATTTTACAAGGGCAGAAAGGGCATCTGCAGCAAGTTCTCTCAAGCCTTTATCCTGAAATATGCAAACCATGAGTAATAAGCCATTAAAACAACCCAACAAAACTGGGAAAACACATCACAAGGTGTTCTGCTTAAGAGAAATTTAACTTCTCATTTTATGAGTAACAATTGCAAACACATTTTGACAAAAATTCTGTATTCGATGCTTATCAACCACAAGGGTTGAACAGAGTGGGACATGTCCATCAATTCTAAAAATTATAAGTGCCAATAACCTGAAAATTTAAATTAATCATGAGTTGCCTAAAAAATCAATTGTGTAGAGACAAATATGGTCCCAACTTCAAGCCATCGATGGTAGAAAAGTCAAAGATCTGCTGGTTAAAAAATCAACGAAATCAAGAATGAGCAAAAGTAATATAACTAGGAAAGGAACAGCCAAAATGGAATTTATCTTCTTTAAAAATTCTCCTTCTCAATCCATCAACTTTCAACTAATTATACTTGTCATCTTAATTCAAATCTCCACTGCCATAAGAAGATTGTCTTCGAAAAATGCATAAGCACATGATATTGTAATCAACACCACTCAAATCTCCACTGCCTAGTACAATTCTTGAACAATGGCATTTCAAGAAACTAAACATTTTTTTAATTCTTATGTTCTTCTACCAGATTCTGACTACCATAACAGAATAGAAAGTCAGAATTCCAATTCTATATACTGTCGTGCGCCAAAGCTACAAATGAATATATGGATCAGAATGCACCAAAAGTCCAAGAAAACTTAATCTTAATGAAGCACATGACCCGACCAAAAAATTTACAAAGAGAAGCATCTATAATATGGTGGTAGATTCACAGTAATACGAGAGATGCAACAGAATCCACTTCAACATAAAATTTACAAAAATGTCAGCTCATTTTTTTCCAGGGATAAAAAACTGAAGTTTCATTAAAAATAAAATACATAAATCTTAAAAAGGAAAAAGAAAAAGAGAGAGAGAGAGAGAGAGAGAGAGTAAAAGGAAAAAGGTATGTTGGAAAAATTAAGGAATACCCAATGACATATTTTGTTGCACAGCAGTTCATCAATAAATGGTAGAAGATACCCCTCGTATTGAGCTATACACACAGCAACTTTCAGGTATGAAGTTACTCGAGACGCAAGTGAAAAATAGTCAGCAGTATTCACTATATCAATGCCATGTGGATAATTCCCTTGTCTTCCAACATTTTCCTGAAAAGCTGCTGCGGCCGCTCTTCTACAGTTAACCTAAGCGTCACATTTTAAAACTTGGGCAATTAGAAAATAAAATAGAAACAATAATTCCACAGGTAGGTAGTAGTCAAAAATTAAATTAATAAGTCCACAGTTTGACACCTCACGATCATAACAAGCGACTGTTAGGAGATGTGGAGCAAGTTGTTTCAAAATCTCTCTCATGTCCGTGTGATGATAGGCACGGCCAAATGCCCAACAAACATATGCGGCAGCATCACGTACATGAGAACCAACACTATGTGGACCTCGTCGAATATCATAATGTAATGCCTGTTAAGAAGTTTAAACCTTGATCAGTAATAAATAGCAAGGAAATATTTCATAAAGTTGCTTCAGCTCCCAGAATCTTGATTCCTGGAACTGAAGATACGTGAAGCACAAAAATCAATATAAGCATCATGATTGAGCAGTCTGGATATCATACAATCAACACAAGCATTGAGACCAAGCATATATAAATTAGAAGTGGGTAATATTATCAAAAAAAAAAATTAGCTAACCTTGTCCCAAGCTTTTAAGCATTTTTAAGTGTTGGTTAATTCTAGGGGTACTGCACTGAAGGATGTGCAAGACAAGGATAACCTTTGCTGGAGTTTAATGTTTAAAAGAGGTTGGTGTATAAGGAAATACGGGATATCATCCATACACTTGGTTTATAATAGGTGGTCCTTAGTAGCAATTTGTATATCATCCATGTTGCCGTAAACCAAAATTCTAGAGGTATCAGCTTCCCAGTCCTTTGGGAATTTATCTCGACTCTCAAAGGGACCTTATTCCATGGAGTTTTGTAAAACGTTTGGGAAGTCTAAGCTTCCAAAAAGGTACAAAAGCATCAACACTAATGAATTATCCAAAACAGGAACCCCCATGCCTCTTGCTTGGTGCATCCTCTTTAGAAAGGAATAATTGTCCACATTTTTCTTGAGTGTCAGCTTATTAGATGGCTTTGGGGGAAGCTGTTTTAATTACCCCTTTGGCTTTAGCTTTGTTTGATCTCTTCAGCCTTCCTTTTTTTTTTTTTTTTTTGAAAATCAGCTTTCGCTTTGTTTGACCTAATAGTTGGACTTCAGTTTCCAAATTCTATGTCATGTGAGTTTTTTTTTTTTTTACGAAACCCACCCACATGCAATCTACAAAAGTAATCCAGGAAGCGCTCATACAAAACGAGCTTTGTATACAAAATACTTGTATCAATGGTTAAGAAACAGAGAATCCAGAAAGATTCCATTAGTCATCTCTTTCTAAGGATCACTGATATCATATCCCTATTTCGAACAACACCAAACACCCCAAAGCCAAAAGGAGACAATAAAGAGAAAAGAAATCCATGGAGATAGCTACTCGATCCTTTAAAAGATGACCTTACAAGTTACAACAGACCCAGTAAATCAAAACTGAGACAAAAGATGAAGGAAATGGAACAAAACACCCCAGGAAGCAGGTAAATGTCAGTTACCATACCACTTAACAAGATTAACAACCACTATTTGGAAATTATCTGCCAAGTGTCCAGATTTAATGCAGCTACAGCAATTTTCACCGCTGCCAACATACTTATCTCCAACCACCTTCACCACCAACATAACTGTCATTGGCACCCCCACCATAACCACCTTGACCACCAGCCCACCGCCATGCCATTAAATCCATATCATCACAAACACCACATCTTCCTCTTTACCACCTTCACTTCCTCCATTCTACTTCCATATCCACATCCTCCTCAACTTTCATAACCACCACCCCCTCCTCCTCAAAGACCCACTTGAACACATCAACAATCTTCGAACAGTTATCAAATTCCACCTCAATCACAAACTCGACATCCTCTCCAACGTTGAGATTTCAAAACCCCTAATTTGATGGAGATTGGAGGACAAAAATATCTCCCCCTACTTGACTCAAAAAGATGAAGCCATATGATAGGAAAAATATTAGGATAGTAAAGGCATATTAGAAAGTAGCCAGGGAATTGGTTATAAATAGAGGGGTAGGAGGTGATGAAGGTAGATAATAATTAAGTTGGTTTACGCTTGAGTGAGCTCAAGAAGGAGGACCTTAGAATTACTTGAAGAGTTGAACTTTTTATCTTTTATTATCTTTCAATACAATTTAAGTTCTCTGGTTCCTATCAAATGCTTTATCACTCCTCTTGTACCTTTTCTTCCTTAGTGAAAGGTCTTCATTTCTTATCCCAAAAGAAAATGATAAAGAAGCACAAATTGATGAATAGATAAAACACAACCTTCACGACAATAGGTACTACTTGTGGAAGACTATAAGGTAAGAGCAATCCTCTGCGAGCCAACTCAGCTAGTGCCAAGCAACCTCCATGCCACGAACCATCACCCTGAGAAATTACAGCATGTCACAACCATGCCACCTCAGTATCTATAAATTAGTCAGATCATAACTAACATATTCAGCTCCAGAAATTCTAACCAAACATCAATATAATTTTGTTTCTTTGTGGGGGGTTGATGGAGGGTATTACAAGAAATGATGCGTATGCAGTGTACCTCCCCTGGGGAAAATAGTTCCAATACGGATGACAAAATCTCTTCTGAGAGCGCAGATGTAAGACGAGAAGTTACACGACCTAAGCCCTTTGCAGCTGACCATCGAACAACAGTGTCCTGGGATAACATGCAACATTAATAACAGTAATGGTATAATGATGCAGGCTAGCACAAAACTACAATGAATTCTATGAATATGAATTATCCATCATTGACACGATAAAGGCCTAAAAGGCTAGTCCTTAAAGCCTCCAAAAATAAGTTGAGGGTCGTATCTCAACAAAATAGCACTTGTGGTGAATGGATCATGTTCGTTACTCATGCCTTACCCATGATCTGGAGTTTTATGCCTCCTGTCCCAGTTGCCAGAATTTGAAAACTTATAGATGATTGAGACAGAAATTGATATAAACAAAAAAGCCTAAAATTGATAACTATTACTCATCAAACCCCTAAGTTTAGGGGCTCATTCATATATATCACAGTCTAACTCTGCAATTAAATCAAAGCAAATGCAAAGCCCTAATAAATCAATAAGCATACAGGACCAGAAATGAATTATTTTGAGTTGCATCAGAAATGATTTGAATCAATTAACTCCCAAGATGGGAAAAAAAATGAAGAGATTTAAAGCTATCTTAATAATATTCCCAAAGATAAGGCCCAAGGTACGTGGTACACTTATATCATGTTAAGTTATCAATAGAAAAGAGAACCGAGAGCATCAAGCAAGCAATCCAAGTTTCCATCAGTTAGCTACTTGACTAAAATCATGCTATCAAGATCTCACCCTTTTGACATACCGTATCTTTCAATCCAGTGAGCAACATCTCAATAATCTCTTCTATAATTTCAGGAACTTCCATGTCTTCATCTTCCAAGCTGGTGGAGCTTTGACAGACGTCAGACAGCTCAACAGCATTAATAGGACTGCATTTATGTGTTCCTACGGACACAGTAGCAGAAATATTGTCACCAAGGGAGCTGGTTCTACTCTGAGTCATATAACATAAGGAACTCGTTAAAGTACTTAAAATTGTAGAGACAATGAGTTAACAAGCAATTTAAGAACCTCCAAAAGAAGAAAGCCATGTGACTCAAGACTACAAAGAAGTTAAGAATCAGACGGTAAAATTTAAAACAGAAAAACACGTAACGGCCTGAACATAATCCAAACAACAGTAATCCTGCATAACACTTATCAGGAGGAGCATTTGTCAGGACTGCAAGAACAGTGATCAAGTTTTGCCCTAGGTTAAGGGACATTTCTTCTTTCCTTTTTTCTCATTGGGAGAGGACCTATTGGGATTTAGGGGGAGGTTGGTGTTGCCGAGAGCTTCTATCATTTCCCCTTAAAAGAACAAGATCAAGAGTTGACTCAAAGAAATAAACCTAAATACATAAAGGTTAACCTAGCAACCGCACAGCCCACCCAAGATGTCCACTTGCTTACTTATAAGAACACAATTGACCCCAACCTCTAGGTTTTTACCCCTATTGACTGTTGAGCAAGACAGCAACTAAAAGAGACCAAGAACCCTGCTCAAATTAGAAAAAAGATTATCAAACCTAAGGAAAAGAAAACATTGTCATCCATTCTATCATTCTTTATCTTGCCCACAGAACAATCTTTCGCCATACCCCCCCCCCCCCCAAAAAAAATACACACATAAATTATAACATGTCTTCCAAGAAAAGAGTAGGAGGAATTTCATTTCTAAAATAACAAATTTGAGGTATATATATGAAAGATATTTCTTTATCTTGTCTTACAAAGTGAGAAATTGAAGTAAAGGAGTTTCATTACTGACCACATAATGCCAGGAAGCTGCACGATGAGGCAAGCAAATAAGCCCGATTCGCTGAGTTAATTTCAGCAAATATTTACGAAGTAATGGACTCCGAACAGCAGTGTTGGACTTGATTAACGTTGAGGTGTCGTTCCAAACTTGAGGTACCACATCAAGCAAAAGTTTTCTATCACCAGTCTGTCTTTGATAAATAAAACATAAGTGACCTAAATCCTTAGCTAGATAATTAAAGACCATTATGAAATTAAAAAATCCAAAACAATTTAGAATATGAGATCCATAACTTGCTTTCAGATCAAAGTGCAAGTGAAACAAAGCTATAATAATGATCGTTAAAGCTATCTCAAGAATTCTTGACCCCTTTTCCATTCACCATACAAAGCCAGTCCATCAACAGGGATAAAAACAGTCTGCTATGCAATTCCAATACCATTTTTAAATAAAAAAGAAACATAGGATTGCATTAAAAGATTAAAGGAATTAGGAGGATCAAATATTCTCTCTTTAAAGAAAAATGCAAAGAGAAATGACCAAACAAATAACAAATCCAACAACATAAATAAAATAAAATTAAAAATAAACCTCAACAACATTACAAGATATCAAAAGAACAAAAAATCTCAGAATTACAATCCAAGTCCAAAGATTACAAATCTACTTGGGGAAGGACAAAAACATTAGCACCTAAATGAGCTAAATCAGTATGTACTTTCACTAGATTTGTTAAGTTCAGCCTTGCAATTTTAGTTCTCCAATAAAAAAAAAAACTTACCTTCTTGCTAATAACCTTTTTCTGTTAATAAAATGTATATTCTGAGTACTATGGACTTGAAACAAAAGAAATGAAAACCTTGAAAATGGAAGCTAATGCTCCTGCAGCACCAAGCAACCGAAAGTGGTCCATGATATCATTTGTTGTAGCAGATAAGGCCTCGTGCGTCCACTCAGTAAAGCTGTCATCAGCAAATAAGCTTAATTAGCACACAGGTTTGAGTCTAAACAAAACAAAAGGGAAACACCTCAGCAAATACACTCAGAGAACAAATTAATGCAAATTAATGTAACTAAGCCCTAGCCTTAGATCAAAATTTCCAGACACTAAAACATTTATCTTGGTTAAAGTCCTCATAATTTATATCTGAAATAACAGGAAAGCAATAAATAGATAAAAACCAAAATGAAACTGGCACCCAATTTTCAGGTTATCTTGGAATAAAAAATTAATAAACAAGTTGTAGTATAAGCAGTACTACATCTTGTGGAAAAAAAAATCATGAAGTTTGTTTGATCCGACAATAAAATGAACATGTAAAGGCCAACTTCCATGTAGAATGTGATACTATCCACCCGTAAACTATTCAAACTGAAATAACAAGAAAGCAATAAATAGATAAAAATCAAAATGAAACTGGCGACCAATTTTCAGGTTATCTTGGATTAAAAACTGAATAAACAAGTTGTAGTATAAGCAGTACTACAACTTATGGAAAAAAACAAAAACCATGAATTTTGTTTGATCCAATGATAAAACCAACATGTAAAGGGCAACTTCCATGTAGAATAACCTTATTCAAACTGGATAACCTACATCGAAATTAAATATCATAATTTCAGAAATTCATTAAACCTGATAAAGGCCTTAGGCATATCTGGACGTGTTAAAAGCCTCGCAAGCAACAACCCAGCCATTGTTCGCATAGGCCCTGCACTTGAAAGGTAATCCTTGCAGAAGCTTATTATTCTCAACACCAGTGGAGATGGTTCAAATTTAGCTAAACTATTGGTGTTGGATAAGCTTGAATCAACCGTGGAGATATCAAAGGGAACCAACACAAGTATCGAAAGCCACAGAAGTATCACACATTGAGCCTCCATCTCTCCAGTACTCTCTTGTCGCAATGAGGTCACTGAGTTTGTATGTTGACACCTCTCCAAGAGAGACACAGCAAGTTCCAAATCAGAAACCTGATGTGGGAAGAACCTGATGACAGCCTTGTATCCACAGACAGTAACTAAACTATAGATAATGATGCATATTGGCTTTATAATTTCAAGTACTTTGTCGGAAGCTACACCAAGTTCAGTTGCTTTAGAACAAACTAGAGACATCAAAGGAGAGACTATGATCTCCACATAGGGCTCTACCAACTGACCCTGTTCTTGATATTTGTCCATCTGTTTAAGAAGATAATTTTCAGAATGTCAAGAAATATGCATTGCACAAAAATTGAGACTAGTTTCGATTTCAAACGTAACGAAGGAAACACTTTAGAAAGAAAACTGGTTGCCCATAAAAGGAGCCCAGTATACATCTGTACTAGAAATCCTATCTACCTCACTGTGACTAGCTCGCAGCTGGCTTTCAATCGACATTACCAAATTTTGATAGACCCCAAATAAACCAATGATTTCATTCTCATTTCGACAGATCTCATAATCTCCACAAAGGATCGAATCATGAACTTAAAAGCAATTGGTCTTTTAATTCCCACGAACTAATTTACTTATCTCTATCTAATACGTACTTCACTTGACAAATTAAACATTAATTAGACCAGAGCTAGAAGCTAAACAACCACCAAGTCACTAAAAGTTCCCCAAACGAAGATTTCCAATCTGCAAATGCAATATGCGATCCTGACACAAAATGGAAAGAGAGTTCCGGAAAAGATTACAATGGATCGGATCTTGTGGACGGACGATACATCGGAGACGCATCCATTGGAAACGATGTCATCGAGAATGGACTTGACGAGCTTCCATTCTTGAAGGAAGTACTTCTGGATTACCCTCTCCTTGGATTCGTGCTCGTCATCGTCGTCGTATGTTATCATTCCCTCAAACTCCTCGTTCTTTGGGGCTGTTTCGGTCGTTGCCGCCATGTTCAGAGCAGTAGAAGCTCAAGTTCCCGCCCGCTTCACTGAGCTTTTGGGACAAAATATAACTTGAAAAATATAGAGGCGAAAAATAAAGTCCGTAGCTTCGAGGAAATTCGATCAGTTGGGATTTCGGTGTACAAAAAAATGCTTCTTTTTTTTTTTTTGACCGTGGTCGAGATTGGAATTCCACCGCCTCAAATATTGGAATAAAAAAAATAAATAAATAAATGTTAAATTATAAGTTTAGTCTCACCCATTAGAATTGTATTTAAGTTAAATTATAAGTTTAGTCCCTGAATTTGAGATTTATGTCTATTTTGTACCGAAACTTTTAAAAATGTTTAATAAGTCCTTAAACTTATTGAGCTTTATGTCTAATAAATCATTAACAAATTCAAAATTTTTAAAAATCAATTGATCTATTAGATATAAATTTGAATTTTATGTCTAATTAAACCTTAAAATTCAATTTTGTGTCTAGTAGATCTATGAATTTTAAAAAATTTGAAAGTACAGAAACCAAATAGATACAAAATTCAAAGTTCAGGGACTAGTAATTTAACCATGTATCTATTTGGTCTTTACACTTTAAAAAATGTCTAATAAGTCTTTGAACCTTTAATTTTCTATCAAGTAGGTCCTTAAACTTTCAATTTTGTGTTCTTGAATTTTCAATTTTGTGTCTAGTAGGTTTTTGACCTATTTGACATTTTTAAATTCACGAACTAGATACAAAATCAAAAGTTTAGGATCCCATTAGGCATAAAATTCAATTTTATATCTAATAAATCAATTAATTTTTAGAAGTTTCGAATATGTTAATGACCTATAAGACACAAAATTGAAAGTTTGTGAACCTATTAGACATTTTTTAAAATTTAAGGGCCAAATAGACACAAATCTAAAAGTTCATGGACTAAACTTATAATTTAATTAAAAAAAATCAATTAGGCATGATATATTAATTTACAATCTAAACATTTCATCAATTTAAATCTTAAACTTAAACATGTGTTCTTTATTACATTTTGTTCCATTTTTACTAAACTAGTTTGTAACATGTGTTGTGCATGTGAAATTTGTAATTTTATTTTAGCCTATAAAAAAAGTTTATAAATTTAATTAAAGATCACGATTAAAATACTTAAATAAATTGATGCATAGAAACATATCATACCAAAACGTATAAATGACGCATTCAGTCCATACAACTAATGCTATGTACCATTTGTTCCTCCCTTCATATACTTATAGTTGTCACATGTAAGAAGTGCAATAAGTAGAAATTAATATTAATTGAGGAGGAAATGACATTACAGGAGTTCAAACTTAGGACATTTTGTTCTGACTACCATGTTAAATCATCAATCAACCTAAAAACTTAAGATGATGAGTTGTGGTAAATTTAATTATATCAATATTCTAATACCACACGTGATTTCATATTAAAAGAAAAAAAAATCATAGTCTCTTCCTTCAATCACTTTGCTTCTACTCTTGCATTGTTCCCTCTCTCATATTGTTGGAGCTCTCTTGGATTCTACCTCTAACATTATTGTTGATGACCCTATTTAACTCTTCCTCCCTAGTGTTGTTGCGTTAATAACATATTTCTTTAGAGACGTGTTTGAGAGTGGTTTTGAAATGATAAAAATTATTTTTGTCGTATTCAAAATCACTCCAAAACATGCTTTTAATTATTCAAAATTAATTTTTATGGTATGAAAATTGCATTTAAAAGTATAAAATCAAACATTCAGTTAATTTTGAATGATTAAAAACATGTTTCGAAATAATTTTGAATATGACAAAAGTGATTTTAACTATTTCAAAATCATTCTCAAACACTCCAAACTCTCCTTAGCTCTTCCCCTCTCATGTTGTGGGGTTGCTTATGAGATTTGCCATCTCTCCTTATCTCATGGTGCTAACTACTTACACCCTACCACTTTGTTGCTAATCCACAACGATGGAAAAGAAGTAACTGAAAATATCAGGTCCAACATGAAATAAAATATTCTGAAAATAATTCAGCAGAAAAATGGAAACTTTGGTATCTAAGGCCAAATAGAGATTATAATATTGAGACTGTTTAGGACACTGAATGGATTATAATAATCTATAGATTATAATAGTATGTGGAGTTATATAATTTGAGTTTAGGACGCAAAATTATTTAGTTTATATTATAAAAGTCTTTGTTTGAGATGTAAAGTACAAACTATTATAACTCACGTCTTAAACAGCTCCTAAAAACATTTGTCTATATTATATCACTGCTCAAGATATTTGATCATGTTCCACAGTAGGGACATGCCACCTCTATTAACGAGGAGTTACAAGTAGAAGATGGTTTCCGAACAACCAAAACATCTACATATCTCCAAATAGAGAAAATTGTTTCAATCCTTCTTCAACGATAATGCTTAAAGAAGTAGTCAAAATATCGTGGTTTCAATGGCTTTTGTATTAATATCATGAGAATAAATAACAATTTTTTTTTTAAATAAATCAATTTATACCCGAAAACTGTATCAATTAAAATTTCAAACTAATAGCTATTAATTTAAACCCTAAAATTTCATGAGTGAATCAATTTATACTCTCTTTCAATGATTTATTACTACTTTCACTCGATTACATTTAAAATCAACTCAAAATCAGAAAAATAAAATTATTCTTCTCCCAAAATCATATCCAAGTGGCAAAATGACTTATCACGTAATTCTTCTTAAATAAATAAAAAAAAAAACAAAAGAAGAAAATGAAAAACCACTCATATTAATGAAAATCTGCTACTATTCATTTGGTTTGAGCATTTGATGGTTTTAAAACATAAACATGACAAAATGTCTAAATTGATTTATTTATGAAAGTTTGAGATTTTAATTGATACAATTATTAGTTTTACAACTTCCAAAGTTTAGAGATATAAATTGAATTTTTTGTGTGTGTTTTATTGGAAGTTGAACTTCATGAACCAAACTCCAATTTTATCAAATTCATAACTGTATTAAATTATGAACAAATAACTATGTTTTTTTTCCTCAGAATTAAACTTTTGTGGGATAAACTAAACTCACGGTAAAATAATTAACGTCCCATTTGATAACAATTTGGTTTTTTATTTTTTATTTTTGAAATTTATACTTGTTTTTCTACAATTTCTTTATCATAATTTTCATAAATCTTAAAGAAACATTTGAGTCTTTAGTCAAATTCCAAAACCAAAAACAAGTTTTTAAAAACTATTTTTTTTTAGTTTTCAAAAATATTGCTTGGTTTTTTAAAACATGGGTAGAAAGTAAATAACAAAACAAATAATCTCATAGGTAAAAGTAATGTTTATAAGCTTAGTTTTCAAAAACTAAAAATCAAATGGTTATCAAATGGAGCCTAAGTTTCTTTAATTATAACCAATTAAATTAAAAAAGAAATAAGGAAGGAAATCAAAAGTTTTTCCCTTTTAAGCTCCTTTTTTTAGTTCAAACATTCACGGTTATCTATCTCAAAAAATAAAAATAAAAATAATAAAAATAAAAGAAAACATTCACGTTTATCAAGCATGAATATCAATCACCTTGTTCTATGAATGTGATTTTTTTTTTTTAAAGTATGAAACATTCTTGATTCTTAAGCATATTAAATTAATTTGTGATATGGGTGAAATTGAACCAAGAAAATAAATCTGAATTACTAGGGAATCTGCTAGATAAGATTAACCTTTTCAAATCCAATTCCTAAATAGAAGAGGAAACATTTTATATCCTTATCTAAAAAGGAATATAGAAAACAAAGGTCCTATAAATACATCATACTTAAAGAAAGGGAGTTCAACTGAACCCTCATTCTCTAAATTATAGCTTGCTACACTCAAATTCTCCTTGCTAACTTAAGCATCGGAGCTGGTGTGGCAAATGCCACATCAGTGCCTAGCTTTTTCTCTTTTGCAGGTCACCTCTTTCCCCTAAATTACAAATTCATCGTGGTTGTCACGTGGAGGTCAAGTGAGATTTCTCCTGTCCAAAATTTGGCAACAACAGTTGGCGCCGTCTATGGGAAACGAGAGTGCTCTACCTTGCTTATCTGAATTGAGAAAATCAAAGTTATGAAGACATGGGGGCTTGACTTGGATTGAATGAAAAAGAAAACAAAAAGCAAAAGAAGAAAAGAAGCTGGGGGCTCACCAAATCAACATGGCCAAGATTATCCACACCTCTTAATTCAATTCAGAAGGATAATTTTGGAAACTCCATATGGAAGAAGATTGATAAACAGAGGAATTGCAAAGCAAGAACTCCTCAAGATGTCAAAATATGGAAATCGAAGGTTTAAACAATTAAATCTAAAAAACAAGACTACGAAGTAAATTTGGAAGCATCAACTTTGAAGGTTTCTGCAAAGTTGCAAAATCACAGATGAAGCATTCCAAATATCACCTATCCAACGGTGCTTAACAAAAGCAGCAAACAATGAAACTACTCTATAGAAATCGATCTCTATCTTTCTAAGAGAAGAGTATCAAACAGCCTCCCAGGAAATTGATTTTCATCTTTCTAAGAGAAAGACTCTAAACCTAAAATTTTCTCCAGTGGAATTGATATTCATCTTCCCAGAGGAGAATCTTAGACCTATGGAAGACTGAGTCCAACCTCACGGGGTTCGACCTGCAAATCCTGAGGATAATCAGAAGTAAGACTTTGGAGCCCTAAAATTTTCTCCAGTGGAATCGATATTCATCTTCCCAGAGGAGAATCTTAGACCTATGGAAGACTGAGTCCAACCTCACGGGGTTCGACCTGCAAATCCTAAGGATAATCCAAGCAAGACTTTGGAGCGCTCAAGAGCGTTATATTTAAAATCGATAAAAAGATTATACTCTCAAATTGGATCCCATACTTTACGCTCATAAGCAATAAGCCACACCATGAACTCCAACTAGAGAGTGGGGGCTAATGTTATGGGTGAAATTGGACCAAGAAGATAAATCCGAATTACAAGGGAATCTGCCAGATAAGATTAACCTTTTCAAATCCAATTCCTAAATAGAAGAGGAAACATTTTATATCCTTATATAAGAAGGAATATAGAAAACAAAGGTCCTATAAATACATCATACTTAAAGAAAGGGAGTTCAACTGAACCCTCATTCTCTAAATTATAGTTTGCTACACTCAAATTCTCCTTGCTAGCTTAAGCATCGGAGCTGGTGTGGCAAATGTCACATCAGTGCCTAGCTTTTTCTCTTTTGCAGGTCACATCTTTCCCCTAAATTACAAATTCATCGTGGTTGTCACGTGGAGGTCAGGTGAGATTTCTCCTGTCCAAAATTTGGCAACAACAATTTGGAATACCAGTCACCTTATTCTATGAATGCAAATATTTTTTTTTTGCGTGGCAACGCAAAATTCAAAAGGGTTAAATTGGCACACAATTAATAAAGGAGGGGACAAAATTGAAACGCGAAGTTTCTCTTTTATTGTGCTTTTTAATATATACTATAGATGTATCTACTAATTTTAATAAAGTATTTTGGTCTTTGAATTTGAACCTAATTTTTATTTGACCAATGTGTTTACAAAACTAACACTTTTGGTCTTTAATACTTGAATTTAGTTTTTATTTAATAATTGAAGTTTTAAAAGTGACATATTTGATTCTTAAAGTTTGAATTTGATTTTTAATAGACTCTGCAGTTTGAAATTAGTTTCTAAATGGTCCATAAATAGAATTGACCCTAGTTGGTATAACATAATTATGACATGATATTAAAATACACCAGCCAAACTTTGCTCATATGTATTTTTAAAATGAGTTGGGCTTTTTTAAAATCATGGAAACTAAGCCTGACATGGTTTGAAACCTAAATGATATATCAAATACAAACTAAATTCAAATTTCAATTACTAAAAGTGTTAATTTTAAAAATTTATAGACCAAATAAAAAATTAATTTCAAATTTCAGGAACCAAAAATGCATATTAAACTTTTAATAAAAAGTTAGTATCTTTCAAAACCTACAAATATCAACAAAAATCAAGCATGACATAAAATGCATATTACACTTTTAATAAAAGTTAGTAAAAATCTTTCAAAACCTACAAATATATATATATAAAAAAAAATCAAGTATGGCATAAAATTGAACTTAGTAATGACATAACATCAATCACATAATAAGTCTCACATAACCCACATTTAAAAAAAATAATAATAATAAACTTTTATGTCGGTTTTTCTTTTCAAGTCTCGTCAATTTTATACATGATATATACAATTGAAAAAAAAAATCAAATTTGACCCTAAACTTGTGAGGTTGTATTAATTTGGACCATAAACTTTCAGTTTCATCAAATTGGACCCTAAATTTAAATAAGTGTTGTAATTTTTACCCTCGATTTAAATTTCGCTAATTCATCCACTAAATTTAACAAAAAAAAATGTAAAAATCTTCATAAGCTCATTAATTTCACTAAAATTAAGTTTTGCACAAAAATAAGTTTGACCAATGTACAAATTAACCCTTAAATAACTTTTTCATAATTCATAAATTTTAAGAAAAAAAATTTAGTTCTAATATCGTTTTTCTCTAAAATTTTATCAATTTCATATCTGCCTATGTTTTATAATTCATTGAATACATAATAGAAAACTTCTTTTAATGATATTTAGAGTAGTAACTTATATTAGGGTTAAAATTGTAACACTATTTAAAATTTGAGGTTAATATTGCAAAACTTATCTAAGTTTGAAGTACAATTTGATAAAATTGAAAGTTTGGGTTAAAATTGATACAACTTGACGAGGTTAAGTGTCAAAATTAATTTCTATATTATAATTCATCAAATGCGCATAATATATTTTTTTAATTAGAGTATTAAAAAACTAAAAACTTGAAACACTTGTTGAAATTTAAGGTAAATGTTTTAACATTTGTAAAGTTGGTACAATTTGACAAAATTGAAAGTTGACTATAAAAGTTGATGCCCCTTATCAAATTTATGGGTAAATATAATTTTTATTTTTTATTTTTCTCTAAAATTATCTAAAAAAAATGGAGGGAATGGAAAAAAAACCGATGAAAAAAACATTCCGTTGCCGGGAATCGAACCCGGGTCTCTCGGGTGAGAGCCGAGTATCCTAACCAACTAGACTACAACGGATTTGTTTACAATGCTTTGAAAAATGACAAATGACAAATCTTTTTTGAGAAAGGAATTGCTCCTAAAAAACAATGATATGTTTAAATATATGCACTAAATTATATTAATTTTGGTTATTCAAGTTTATATTGACCTATTTAAGCGAGTAAAAATCTTTTAGAACTTGCAAATGCACACAAAAAATTAAGCATGGCATAGACATGAATTGAATTAATGTATAATGTTGACCATAGAATAAGTCTCCCAAAATTCACAAATTTTAACAAAAATTAAGGCCTATTTAATACCTATTGGTTTTTAAAAATTAAACTTATAAATATTACTTTCACCTATGGTTTTCTTTGTTTTATTATCTACTACTTATAAATATTTTCAAAATTCAAATAAAGTTTTGAAAACTAAAAAAAAAAAAAAAAAAAAAGTCTCATTTGATAATCATTTGATTTTTTGTTTTTGAAAATTAAGTTTATAAACACTACTACCAACTACGCGTTTCTTTGTTTTGTTGTCTACTTTTTACAAATGTTTTCAAAATCCAAGCCAAGTTTTAAAAACTAAAAAAATAGTTATAGGTTTCGTTTGATAACCTTTTGTTTTTAAATTTTAGTTTATAAACATTAATTCCACTTATGTGTATCTTTGCTTTGTTATCTATTTTTTAAAATCTTATCCAAATTTTGAAAACTAAGAAAAATAGTTTTCAAAACTTGTTTTTGTTTTTAAATTTGGTTAGGAATTCAAATGTATTTGCAAGAAAGTTGAAAAACATACTATATAAATTGAGAGAAAGTAGGCATAATTTATAAGAACATAAAACTAAAATCAAAATAGTTATCCAATGGGACATCAAAAATCTGTTTTTATTTTTGAAATTTTGCTAATAATTCAAATGTTTATTTAAGAAAGATAAATACCAGTGTAAATAAATTGTGATAAAACAAGCACAATTTAAAAAATAAATAAATAAATAACCAAATGGTTATCAAATAGGGTCATCATTTTTTAAAATTTGTGTTTTATTTTTAGAATTTGACCAATAATTCAAATGTTTCTTAAATATGAAAACTATTGTAAAGAAATTAAGAGAAACACAAACACAATTTTAAAAAACAAAAAACTAAATGATTATTAACGGGCCTAAACTTTTATATATTTTTTAAGTCTCATCAATTTTGCACCTGAAATACGCATTATAATTCATGAAATGATTTTTCAAGCGAAAGTCTATACGGGGAAAAGAAATTTGAAATGTTTATTAAATTATAAGATAAATATTGCAACACAATTTAAGATGGGATTTGATAAAATTGAAAGTTTAGTATAGAAATTGATACATATATTTATAGTTAAGGCAACTTTTGATTTTTTCTCTTTAAAAAAGGGAAGAAAGAAAGAAATGAGGGCCTCTTCAAAAATAAAAAATAAAAAATTCCGTTGCCGGGAATCGAACCCGGGTCTCTCGGGTGAGAGCCGAGTATCCTAACCAACTAGACTACAACGGAATTATTGTTCTGCTAACAAATTTTAACAATTAAGAAATTAATAATATACACTCGAATAATATATATTATATACGTGCATATAATTTCAAGTAACAACGATAATAAACTTTTTTGATAAAATATAACAATAATGATAAGTTACAATGTTAGCTTAGGGACATTTTAAGATAATGGAATTGTTCATAAAAAAAACAATTATATGTTTAAATATATATGCAGTAAATTATATTAGTTTTGGTTATTCAAGTTTATACTGACATTTTAAGGTGCAACGAAATTATAATGGGCAACAATCTTCTCTTAGGATAATGTTCGTAAATTTTTAAGACTTTTTCATCTTATGTACTAATTAACTAAGGTCCCGTTTGATAACCATTTGGTTTTTGGTTTTTTATTTTTGAAAATTAAGCTTGTTTTCTCCCAATTTCTCTACCATGGTTTTCATCTCCCTTAAAGAAGCATTTGAATTTTTAGCCAAATTCTAAAAACAAAAACAAGTTTTTGAAAACTATTTTTTTTAGTTTTCAAAACATGACTTGGTTTTTGAAAACATAGGTAAAAGGTAGATAACAAAACAAGTAAATCCATGGATTGGAGTAGTATTTATAGGCTTAATTTTCAAAAATCAAAAACCAAAAACTAAGGCCCCGTTTGATAACCATTTGGTTTTTGGTTTCTGGTTTTTGAAAATTAAACTTGTTTTCTCTCAATTTCTCTACAATGGTTTTCATCTCCATTAAGGAAGCATTTGAATTCTTAGCCAAATTCTAAAAACAAAAACAAGTTTTTGAAAACTACTTTTTTTAGTTTTCAAAATAAGGCTTGGTTTTTGAAAGCATAGGTAAAAAGTAGATGACAAAACAAGTAAAACCATAGGTGGGAATAGTATTTATAGGTTTAATTTTCAAAAACCAAATGGTTATCAAACGGGGCCTAAATGATTATCAAACGGGACCTAAGATATTTCATTTACCGCAAACATATAAAGTGGTTTTATAAAGTGAGATTATACTGTTAAGAAAATGAGTGACAAGATAAGTATGAGTAGAAGTACGCAACACTGCTTGAGACGTTTCAACATGATTATCAAACATGAGTAAAATTTATAGATGGGTTAATATATGATAATAGGGAATAGAATTTGAATGTTTTGTTTGTTCGCATTCACAAACTATGTCGAAATTCAAATGAATATTTTGTAGTGGATAAAACATTTAACTTTTAGATGGATAAAACTTCAATATACTTAACATTTATGGGTTGTCTGGGATAAGGAGTTGCATGGAGTAAGAGTTGCAGGGAGCAGAAGTTCTGAAGTTTGTGTTTAAGGTGGATATTTGTTAAACTTCGAGTTCTGAATTATGAGTTGATTATTATTTTTTTTTTACAATTTTTTCTACACTTTCTAAAAATTTCATCATCAAGAATTTGTTCCCATTAATTCTAAGATAGAAAATTTTTGTTTTTATTAATTTATGTATATTTTACAAATTTCTTTAAAGAAAAAAAAAAGAATTTTGAACAAAATACCCCACATTTTTTTTTCAACATCTCTCACATTAATTATTCATTTGTCTTGGATAGTTTTCAAATAAAAGATAGTCTTATAATACTATTTTAAATATTACATGTGATTCGTAAATATTTCAATCCATTAATTTAAAATGATTCAAATAAACTTTAAGATTTTTATGTAAATTCTCTCAATTCTATAAATAATATAGATTTGTTTCCATCAATCCTAAAATTGACATTTTAAATTATATTATTTTATGAATATTTTACAATTTTATTAAAGACTTGTTTTTGTCAATTTTAAAATTTTAATTTAAGATTTATTTTTCAAGCTTAATAATTTTTTTTTTGTATAATCTAAGATTTTATTTTTCTAACTAATCAATGCAATGAATTATCTAAAGTTTGATTAATTTAAAAATAATATATTCTTTTAAGTTTTAAATAACTAAGTTAAAAATAAAATCAAATATTTATGCTATTTGAAAATAATTAAGTTCAAAATGAATATATATTGTTTAACATCATTCAAAATGAATATCATATATACTTTTGTTCAGATTACTAAATATTTATTTTATTTATTGTAATAATTTTATTTTATTAAGTTTAGAAGGAGAAATCGTTTATCTTTTTACTTTGAAGATGATTAATTTGAAAATCAAACTTTTTTAATACATTAATCTTTTTAAATATTAATTTCTTAAATTGTACTACGAGTTAGTTTAAAAATTATTTTTCTTATATTCAAATCATAAAATTATATATATATATATATATATATATATATATTATAGCTATTAATAAAAAAAAAAGCTAAAAAAAAGATGAGATTGTTATTTATTATAAGTAATTTTTGTTTAAACTTAAAAAAAAATTGTAGATGATATGTGGAGGAAATGAGATAGAGAGATTTTTATCAATTAAAAAAGTTGTTATGTAGTACTTTAATTTACATTAAGAATTTAAATTTAAATAATAGTATCATATCTAAAACATTTTTATATAATTTATATTTAAAAATAAATTATGGAATAAAAAGAAAAATATTTTTGTTAAAAATTTATTAAAATTATAGGATAAAAATAAATAAATATTTTTTAATAATTATTTATATTTAATTAGTAATTAGTAATAATGATGAGAAATTTTATATAAAAAATAAAGAAATTTTTTTAAATTAAGAAATTAAAAAAAAACATGTAAAAATAGAGAGAGAAATGAGATGAGAGAAAAGAGAGAGGCATGAGTGAGGTGAGATAAAGAAAAAATGAGATAGAAAAGTTGTGGGGCCCACAATGAAGAGTTGGATAATAAGTTAATAAATTTATGGACTCTTAATACAGAGTTGAAAGAAGTTTGTAGGACCCACAATAAAAGTTACCCCGTCCAAACACCCCATTAAAGTTCAAATATAGTATCACATTTTGTTTGAATTAAGTTAAATAGTTCATAAAAAATCTCAAATTCCTTAGAACAATACTTGAATGAGGTCCTTAACCTACTCGAATGAGAAGAGACTCAACAAATATTCCACGACCTACTTGATGATGTCTCATTTCAGACCATCCATTACTTTAGTCCACAAGAGTAATTTTTTCTTCGCAAATTTTTATATACTTGATCTTGGCAATCACGAAGATAGTACTCAAACAATCAAATCCATACTATTTTCTATTGAGTAAAATATGGCTCAAGGTTACAATTCAATTTATTAATTTCAATTGTATTAGTTAGCTTGAACCTAGAGATGTCTATTTTTTCCGTAGAGGATACAATTCAATTTATTAATTTCATTTGTATTAGTTAGCTTGGCCCCGTGGGGACTCGCCTTAACGGGGCAAAGAATCCCTGTGTAGGCAGGGAATGGAGGAGTGGGAGAAAAAAAATTTCGCGAGCTAAACAGGGATGAGAACGGGAAATGTTCCCCGTCCCCTTTCTTTGCCCCGTTTATTTTTTTTCTATTATTATTTTTAATTATATATGTGTATATGTGTATATACATGTCATTTAAGTTTTATTGTTAATGATTTAGATAATTGAATATGTTTGAATTATATAGTTAAATATTTGAATTATATGTAATTAATTAGATAATTTGATATGAAATATTATTTTATTTCTAGTATGAGGTTTAATAATTTTATCTTTAAATATAAATTTTTTTTTATAGAAAATTAACTACTTAAATGAAGATTTTTCGTGAATAAATAATCATTTAATTGAAAATTAATAGATATTTCCCATAAAAAAGTTAACTGATTGAAAATTTATCAAAAAATTATTTGATTCAATTGAAATTGAGAAAAAGAGAAAAAATTCGCTCCGATCCTCGCAAAATTTAACGAAAAATTTCGAGAGGACGAGGATTAAAAGGGGGCAAGGACTGGGATGAAAAAGCTATCCCATCTTTGCCCTGTGGACATCTCTACTTAAACCTAGCTCAATTGCTTAAAAACATAACCATCGACAAAGAGGTAAGAGCAAATCTCTTTCTCCACAGGATGAACTTAAAAAAAAAACAATTATATTAAAAAAAACCTAAAATGTGAATTTGTTTATTTTAAATGTTTAACCCTATGTATATATATATTTCAAATAGTAGTAAAAAACGAGGAAATTAATTGGCTAGAAGATGAACGATGATTGTCAATCTGATGTCCAAGGTACGGCGCCAAAATCTGCCCTCCATGGCTTAAAGCGCCGATTGATGGAAGAGACGAACAGTTCTTGCAGCTAAACCTCCATGGGAGCACTGTGAAATTTAATCTGAGAGGTTGCTTGGGCTCGGATATTGATCAGTAAGCACGCTATTCAACCTATTTCACGATTTTGTGGTCAATATCAATTCACAGTTCTTGCAGCTAAACCTCCATGGGAGCAGAGTGAAATATAATCTGAGAGGTTTATTGGGCTCGGATATTGATCGGTAAGCCGCTATTCAACCTATTTCATGATTTTGTGGTCAATATCAATTCTGATTACTCTAAGTCTCTAATTTTCCCTCTCTGCGAACTGTTGTTTGATTGATAGAATTGTAATTAGGTTCGCTGAAAATTGGTTAAGGCCATGAATATCGACGAATGAATCGTTGTATTTCAGTGGAAGAATTGTGGATAAAGCCTAAATGATTTAAGGAAATTGAATTTGTGACGACATGAAAGATTCTATCTGAATTGTGCGAAGAGATATTAAGTTCTGCTGTTCTGCCGTTGAACTTGAACCATTTTCTTATTGTTACTAACTGTAACCTGTTTCGAGCCCATTGCCTGGGTGGGCATTAACGAAACAGGTTACAGTTAGTAACAATAAGCAAATGGTTCGAGTTCAACAGCAGAACAGCAGGCAATGGGCAGAGTAGATTCAGATTAAAGAAAGAAAGTTTGCATGTTAATTCTAAAGACAAGTTTCATTTGATACAGTGGTAATGAGATGAAGGAACTGTCAGTTACAAACAGCAATTGAAAACATATGAAACTCTTGAATAATGTGTTAATCTTTCTATCCTGTCTTGGAAATTACCAAGGCCTGAAGCATTAGATATGTAACGATTTCATTGATTTTAAGGTTATTTATAAATAAGTTCTGTTCATTAATAAAAATACTTGAATATTGCTTGCAGTTCAAGATAATGTAATGGCAACTCCCATGAGGTTGTTATCCACCTATCCAAGAACTATTGAGCTTCAATCTCCAAAATATGTGAAAACAAGAGTTTCTGTTCCGGGCCTTGCAGCATGCTTTTACAACACTTATGTGCTTCATGGTCAACTTCACCATCAGTGTTGTTCCTTCTATGTGACCAAACCTTCCATGCTAAAGAACTTCAAGTAAGTTACCGTCATGGTGGATAACCATATCCAATTGTTTACTTAAGGTAGTTCATAGTTGTAGTTGCTAGGTCTAGGTTAGTTTTGCCATTTTTTTCATGGCGTTAGGAGCATCAAAATGTTGAATTTAAAGCATCTGATGATTCCCTCAATTCAAAGCTGTTCAAGAAATGCAAATTATAAGTTCAGTCTAGTCAAGAAGCTTCTTGTTTTCTGTCTTTTCTGCATCTCCCAATCATTGTGCTAAACAAGTTGTACTCTATAGTTTCTATACTTGGTAGATCACTTAAAACTTCACAAGTTCATCGCAAAGCGTATAATGAATATGCTCTTGGGCCCTTGGCAACACAAGGGAATTAATGAGTGTATCCTTAAGGATTCATCTCAAAGGGAAACAATGATGTATGAAAGAGAACAGAAGGTGTGATGCCAAACAAATATTTTTGTCGCCTCCCTTAGGAGTAAACTTTTATTGAAAAAGAACTTCACTGTAAGATTAGCCTATGTTTGTAATTTGTTATTATTCTTTTTGGTACAGGAAGATGGCTTTGTCCATTAGGAGCAGTGCGGAAGGGAGTCCATTTGATCCTCCATCAAATAGCTCCAATGGCAGAACGAGACTGATAAGGATTATTCAAGCTATTCAAACCAAGTTGAATGCGAGAATCATCGAGTTAAGGAAAAATCTTCCATTGAAGATACTCTTCTTCTTGGTTGGGTTTTACAGTGCCACTGCATTTGCAACTGTTATTGGTCAAACAGGTGACTGGGATATTCTATCTGCTGCATTGGCTGTGGTTATTGTGGAAGGGATTGGGGCCCTCATGTATAGGGCTTCTCTTCCTCTTTTGAACAAGATTAAAGGCCTAATAACCATGTTCAATTATTGGAAGGCTGGGCTTTCCATGGGTCTTTTCTTGGATTCTTTTAAATATGAAATGGATGATATTTTTGGGTTACATAACCTCTTCCATTTATACTTAGAAAATGTAATTCATATAATTTATTAACACATTCATGGCTGTATATTTTCAAATTCCATTAACTTGGGTTTTTACTTTTCCAAGTTCTGAGTACAGATGATGGCACATATCCCATTCATGGATCTGAAGCCCTGGGAAAAACATGGTCGCTGTTTGAAGGTCTTTCTAAGAACTGTGAATAACTTAACTTAAGAAAGCTTTTGAATTCCCATTGTCAAACCAACTAGCTGGACCTTCTGACTTGTGAATTGTAGGATCTTCGGTAAAATGATGTAGTTATTGAAACTAAATACGATGTTTTTAGAAAAACTACTCTTTTGCAAAACACTTGTATTTTCTCTAATGTTCTCAAAATTAGGTTAAATTGTGAATTTGGTTATGTGAGCTAAACGGTTCCCTATCATTGTCCCTGCCTTGGCTTTATTTTATTTTATTTTTATTTTTATTTTTACAATATGTAAGGTGGATGATTCGAACCTCTGATCTCTTAGTTGAGGGTACAAATTTTATGCCAATTGAGTTATGCTCATGTTGGTTGTCATTGTTTCGTTTTCCTTTTATATATTTATATATATTATTGATTATGAATTGTAGTATTTAATTTTAAGATTTTATTGTTTAATGATTTATAAGACATTGTATGGACAATTTGATATGCTAGAACTATTTTTAATTCATATATATGAATAAGATAATTTGATATGAAATATTATTTTTTTTATTATGAGGTTTAAAAAAATTCTCTTTAAATAGGAATTCTCCTTGGGGGAATTAACCATTTAATTAAAAACTTACCAGCAAAATCAATTTTTTTTTAAATTTTACAAAAAAAAAAAAAAAACTAAATGGAAAAATAATTTTTCATGAATTCCAATCTCTTTCCCGATCTTTGTGAATTTTTGCGAGGATGAACAATCAAATGTAGGTAGGGATGAAGATGGGGATGAGGAAGCCATCTCAGTCCTTGTCTTAGCCCGTGAACATTTGTATTTGGACCCCAATAGCTTTCATTGTACTAAAAAGTGTATTTGTTTTTTCTTTTAAAAAGATATGACTATATACATGGCTAACTCAAGCTCATAAATGTTCATAATTTCAAACATTTTCAAAATTGTCTATAATAAGTCAAATCAAACCTAAGACATCTGTGAAGATTGATAAAGATCCAAACTATATATTTAGGTTTAAAATATATTTTCTGTTGTAAAATTGAGAGGCAAAATCGGGCACCAAAACTTTACCAAATCATATAATAATAATAATAATAATAATAATAATAATAATAATAATAATAATAACAATAATAATACAAGTAAAGGAATATAAAAGGAATATATATATATATATATAATAAACAAAACAAAATGGAGATTTATGGCAAATTAAAACAAAAGAAATTATAGAAAGTGGGAGAGAAAAATGGAGTGATTTCTTTATCAAATCTCTATCTCAAATTATCCACAAAAAACCACTATTTATAGCCATAATAAGGAGAGGATGATGTGGTCCATTTGGACACTAATCTATGGCCTTTAGAAGACACTTTGGCTATGGAGAAAATGCCACTTGGCATGGATATCAAATGGGCATTTATATGTGCCATATTTACAATACTCCCCCTTAAATGCCCATTTATATAAAATATGCCTCGTTAAAACCTTACTAGGGAAAAATCCAATGGGAAAAAAACCCTAGTGAAGGAAAAAGAGTACATATTTTATATAGTTTACTATAATACATTCACTCCCCCTCATGGAGACATCACTTAAAGTCTTTGAGTCGCCGCATTCCAATGCTATATACTAATTTATCGAAGGTTGCAGTTGGTAATGCCTTTGTAAATAAGTCAGCCAGGTTATCTTTTGAACAAATTTGTTGAACAGTGATATCGCCATTTTCTTCAAGATCATGAGTATAGAAGAGCTTTGGTGAGATATGCTTTGTTCTATCTCCTTTGATATATCCTCCCTTGATTTGAGCTATACATGCTGTGTTGTCTTCGTATAACATTGTTGGAAGAGGTTTACTTGAAGACAAGCCACATATCTGATGAATGTGTTGTGTCATCGATCTTAGCCATACACATTCTCGACTTGCTTCATGAATAGCGAGGATTTCAGCATGATTTGAAGAAGTGGCCGTTATAGTCTGTTTCACTGATCGCCACGATATAGCAGTTCCTCCACATGTGAATAGATAACCTGTCTGAGATCTAGCTTTGTGTGGGTCAGATAGATAACCAGAATCTGCATAACCAACTAGATCATACTTTGATTTGTTAGAATAAAATAAACCCATATCAATTGTCCCTCGAAGATATCGGAGTATATGCTTAACTCCGTTCCAATGTCTTTTTGTAGGACATGAACTATATCTAGCTAATAAATTTACTGAAAATGCAATATCTAGTATTGTGTTATTAGCCAAATACATAAGTGCACCAATTGCACTAAGATATGGTACTTCAGGACCAAGTAGTTCTTCACTGTCATCTCGAGGTCGAAATATATCTTTCTTTACATCCAGTGAACGAACTTCCATTGGAATGTTCAATGGATGTGCTTTATCCATATAGAATCTTTTTAAGATTTTCTTTGTATAAGTTGATTGATGAACAAATATCTCATCTGCTAAATGTTCAATTTGCAAACCAAGGCAAAATTTTGTTTTTCCAAGATCTTTCATCTCGAATTCTTTCTTAAGATATTCTATTGCCTTGGATAACTCTTCAGGAGTTCCAATTATATTTAAGTCATCAACATATACAGTTATAATAGCAAATCTTGACTGAGATTTCTTTATAAAAACGCACGGACATATTGGATTATTTTGGTATCCTTCTTTCAACAGATATTCACTCAGGCGATTATACCACATTCGTCCTGATTTTTTTAATCCATATAATGATCTCTGTAACTTTATTGAATACAATTCCCGAGAACTTGATTCATATGTTTATGGTATTTTAAATCCTTCCAGGATTTTCATATAAATGTCATTATCCAGAGATCCATATAAATACGCCGTGACTACATCCATTAGATGCATATCAAGCTTTTCATATACAGTCAGACCAATCAAATATCTTAGCGTTATTGCATCCACCACAGGAGAATATGTCTCCTCATAATCAATACCAGGCCTTTGCGAGAATCCTTGTGCAACAAGTCTCGCTTTATATCTTGTGACTTCATTCTTTTCATTTCTTTTCCTTACAAATACCCATTTATATCCCACAGGTTTGACGTTTTCCGGTGTTGGGACTACTGGTCCAAAAACCTCACGTTTTGAAAGTGAGTTCAACTCTGCTTGGATTGCTTCTTTCCACTTCGGCCAATCCTTTCTACGTTGACATTCTACGATAGATTTTGGGTCAAAATCGTCACTTTCATGAATAATATCGTGAGCAACATTATAAGAAAAAATGTTGTCAATAATGATATCATTTCGGTTCCATCTCTTTCCTGTTGTAACATAGTTTATAGAAATTTCATTATTATCCTCAAGCGTTTGATTTTCACCAATACTCTTTTGAGTAGTTGTATTCTGGATTTCTTCTGGAACATCCATACCTTTTATCGAATCATTTTGATTCTCAACTACTTTTCTTTTTCGAGGATTTTTATCTTTAGAACCTATTGGTCTACCACGCTTCTGGCGTGCTCCAGACTCATTATTGACAACTTGTTCCTTTGGGATATCAACTTTTGATGGAGCATTTGCAGCTGGTATATATGATTTAGTCACACTTTTAGTATCTGTGAATGCATCTGGTAGTTGATTTGCTATATTTTGCAAATGAATTATCTTTTGAACTTCAAGTTCACATTGATTTCTACGAGAATCTAAATGAGATAATAACGATGCATTCCATGTAATTTCTTTTTCCAACTTCTTAATTCCTCCCCCTAATGTTGGAAAATTTGTCTCATTAAAATGACAATCAGCAAATCGTGCAGTAAATACATCACCCGTCAGGGGTTCAAGATATTTAATAATTGATGGGGAATCAAAACCAACATATATTCCTAACCTCCTTTGAGGACCCATCTTAGTACGTTGTGGTGGAGCAATCGGTACATATACTGCACATCCAAAAATTCTTAGATGGGAAATATTTGGCTGCTGGCCATAAGCTAATTGCATTGGGGAGTATTTATTATAAGCTACTGGCCTAATACGTGCCAGTGATGTAGCATGCAAAATAGCATGACCCCATACCGATGTAGGAAGTTTAGCTCTCATAAGCAATGGTCTTGCAATTAGTTGCAGACGTTTTATAAATGATTCTGCTAGACCATTTTGTGTATGAACATGAGCTACAGGATGTTCAACACTTATCCCAATTGACATACAATAATTATTAAAAGTTTGGGATGTAAATTCACCAGCATTATCAAGTCGAATGGTCTTAATTGTATTATCAGGAAATTGTGCTTTTAACTTAATTATTTGAGCAAGTAATCTTGCAAATGCAAGATTTCGACTTGATAATAAGCATACATGTGACCATCTGCTGGATGCGTCAATTAATACCATAAAATATCTAAATGGACTACTTGGTGGGTTAATAGGTCCACAAATATCACCTTGAATTCGCTCTAAAAATGCAGGTGATTCAATCCCCACTTTAGCTGGTGATGGTCTAATAATTAATTTCCCTTGAGAACAAGCATTACATGACAACTCATTGGATTGAAGAATCTTCTGGCTCTTTAAAGGATGTCCATGTGAATTCTCAATAATTTTTCTCATCATTATTGACCCTGGATGACCCAATCGATCATGCCAAACACTGAATATTTCTGGATTCATGAACTTCGGGTTCATTATTGCATAACTTTCGATTACTCGTATATGAGTATAGTATAATCCAGAAGAAAAAGCAGGCAGTGTTTCTAATATACGTTTTTTATGTGAAACAATAGATGTTATATAGAGACACTCTATATTATTTTTACAATCAGTTTCAACATGATAATTATTTTCACGTATATCTTTAAAACTTAATAAGTTTCTTTTCGATTTGCTAGAGAACAGAGCATTATTAATTGTAAATCTTGTTCCTCTAGGCAAAATAAAGTTTGCTTTTCCAAAACCTTCAATCAGATTTGCAGAACCTGATATAGTATTGACTTTTGCTTCCAGCATTGTCAATCTAGTAAAATATTTTCTATTTATGAGTATCGTGTGCGTAGTTGCGCAGTCTGCCAGACATAAATCCTCATTGCTCATTTTCGAGTTACTCAACATATTGAAATTGTTCATATTTCTTCATTGAAAAGAAAAGAAAAACGATTACAAAGAGTCTTAAATATATATACAAACAAAACAACAACAAAAACATACTAAACAGTACTTAATTATATATTTTCATACAAATCATCCTCTACTTGTTTGATTGCATCAATTCTCTCTCCAGGAGATTCAAAATAATCAGTTACATCAAGATGCATCATATTGGAGGGGTCAAACACATCATCTTCTTGAATGGCAAGATTTACCTCCACATTCTTTCCTTTTCCTTTTTCCTTCAGGGAAGCTTGATAGAGATCAACAAAGTGTTTTGACGTACGACAGGTACGTGACCAGTGCCCAGTCATTCCGCACCGGAAACATTTATGTTCATCACCTTTCGAACTTCTATCTTGTGGAGCCTTTCCTTTATGATCATCACTTCGTGTGGGTTTCTTAAATTATAATGTCCACCACGAAAATAGGTATTTCTTCCTCTACCGCAGTCCCGACCTCGACCACGACCACGACCTCGACCACGGTTATTAAAATTCACAGCATTCACTTCAGGGAATGGTGTTGCTCCAGTTGGTCGGGATTCGTGATTTTTCATCAATAACTCGTTATTTTGTTCAGCAACGAGAAGACATGAGATAAGTTCAGAATATTTTGCAAAACCCTTCTCTCGATATTGCTGCTGCAGGAGCATATTCGAGACATGAAAAGTGGAAAATGTCTTCTCTAACATATCAACATCAGTAATCTTTTCTCCGCATAATTTTAATTTTGAACTAATTCTGAAGAGTGCGGAATTATACTCACTTACTGATTTAAAGTCCTGCAACCTCAGGTGCATCCAATCATAACGAGCTTTAGGAAGAATAACTGTTTTTTGATGATCGTACCTTTCTTTCAAACCTTGCCATAGAACGTAGGGATTTTTTATTGTAAGATACTCCATTTTCAATCCCTCGTGAAGATGATGGCGAAGGAAGATCAGGGCTTTTGCTTTTTCTTGATTTGATGCATCATTTCCTTCTTTAATTGTTTCTCCAAGATTCATAGAATCTAAATGGATCTCAGCGTCAAGGACCCATGACAAGTAGTTATTTCCATTAATATCCAGGGCCGCAAATTCTAGCTTTGTAAGGTTTGCCATAATAACACTATCAAAAATAATAATATATTTATATTAGAAATTTAACATAAACCAAATGCGTAAAAATGGCTTACCTATAAGACTTACCTTTAGCGGGAAAAATGACAGAGTCTCGTGCTGATAACGTGTTGTAAAATTGAGAGGCAAAACCGGGCACCAAAACTTTACCAAATAATAATAATAATAATAATAATAATAATAATAACAATAATAATACAAGTAAAGGAATATAAAAGGAATATATATATATATATATATATATATATATATAATAAACAAAACAAAATGGAGATTTATGGCAAATTAAAACAAAAGAAATTATAGAAAGTGGGAGAGAAAAATGGAGTGATTTCTTTATCAAATCTCTATCTCAAATTATCCACAAAAAACCACTATTTATAGCCATAATAAGGAGAGGATGATGTGGTCCATTTGGACACTAATCTATGGCCTTTAGAAGACACTTTGGCTATGGAGAAAATGCCACTTGGCATGGATATCAAATGGGCATGTGAAATGGGCATTTATATGTGCCATATTTACAATATTTTCAATTTTAAAAAAGTATTTTCAAACAAATTAAATCTCAAAATATACGGTAATTTTCTAACTAGATACTATTTTCCATATTCATCCCATATCTCTTCTTCAATTCATAAATCTCTTTTTCAAGGAGAATTGTGGATCTAAAATAAATAAATAAAACTAAATTATAATAGATAAAATGTTGAAGCTCAAAAAAATGGCAAACAAAATTTATTTATTTATTTTCTATAATAATAATAGGAGAAATAATAATAAAAATAAGTAGAGTTATGAAAAGTGGTACATTAGGACAATCTTTTTTATAATAATAAGAAGATTTCAACCATAAATACTTATTTGTAAAATTTTGGACACAAGTGAAAATAAGGGGAAGATAAAAGTCGAGACAATTTTTGTTGATTGATCTTTTCAATGGTGAAAAGATATATCCAACTCGAATATAACTTAACTGATTAAGGTACTATAATATTGATTAAAAAGTCAGAAGTTCCAATTCTCATATTAAAACCTTGTGAAATAGACTAATAAAATTACAGAAATTATGTCAAAGAGCACGTTTTCAACCATATCTTTCACAAATGATACATTTTTAAAAAAATCTCAACTTTAGCAGGATTCATATTTCTTTAACTATTTTATTCCATTTATACCTTTGGAAAATTTGCACATATTTATAATAATTATATTATTGTGATTTAATGTTGTCATAATGAAATCATTCAATTTAGGTAAATAATTATATCATTAATTACATGTATCTATTTTTTTTTCTAACTTTCAATATTTTATTCTCAGAATTTCAAACTTCAAAATTTTGTTGCTGTCGATCAAATTGCATGGGCGATTAGAAACTTAATTTTTTTTTTTGTCGTCGCTCAACTTTGTGTGTCGTCTAAATAAAGTCTTAGCACTTCATTTTTGTTTTAATATATTTACTTTCATATTGACATTCATATATAACTTCATATAATGATCTAACATATATACCATTTTGATATATATTATTCATCTTTTTTGAAATATGTATTCTACCTATTATGAATTTCGTCACATACACTCGATATATTTAGTCACTTGCAAATATATACTTAGCATATTTGTTCGTTACGACCATCATGTCATTTTCAAATATATACTCGGTATTTGATCATCACGACCATTATGTCATTTGCAAATATACATTTGGTACATACATACATACATACATACATTTGGTACATACATACATTTGGTACATACATACATACATACATACATTTGGTACATACATACATACATACATACATTTGGTACATACATACATACATACATACATAATTTTAAAAAATATTGTATTTTTTATATATACTTCATATTATTAAATATACCCCTACATTTAGAAAATATAAACATGCCAAAAATATTGTATTTTTTATATATACTTCATATTATTAAATATACCCCTACATTTAGAAAATATAAACATGACATGAAACAACTAAATAAAAACAGCATACAACATTTAAACATGTATATATTTTGATGGTCATTTGCTAGAAAAGGAGCTCGTTCACTGGAAATAGAACCTTCGTTCGTCGTTTGAAAGAAATATAACGTCGATTGAAGGAAATGTACCACCGTTTGAAAGAAATACGATTGCTGTTCTGAACTGAAACACCCTTGGTCGCTGTTTAGTATTCAAAAAGATTCGAACTTCGAAGATTTGAAGTCGGAACAAAGTGGGTGTTCAGATCTGAGTTCAATAAATGTATGGGTCACCTCCGTAGATCGTGTTGTTGCTGGAGAAATGTCGACGCTGCCACTTGAGGTTTTTGTTCGCCGCTGCTACGTTGTGAGTTGTCGGCTGTGGGTCTCCAACTGCTGTTACAAAGGTGTTTAGACCTTCGTTCAGATTTGATAATTGTTGGAGATTGTCGAAACCTGCCGTTCAGACTGTCGATTGTGGAAGATAAAAGCATGATGTCGTCGTTGCTAAGAAATCTGGTGCCACAGATAGATTTCAGGTCCGTGTCTGTCGAAGGTTCGCTCGCTGTCACCGTTGAAGAATCCCGATGTCGGAAGTTCTAGACGAATGGAAGGTGGAGAATTTATTTTGAGAATAACTATCGCACTACCCTAGATTTTAAAAATCGCTTGGAATGTGGAGGGTTTGGAAGGTGGAGTGTTTGGAGGGAATATAGAATCTCAATAGTTATGGTAAATATATCCCTACATTTTTTCTCTTTCCTAATTTTTAAATCTATATTAATTACAAATAAATTAAAGGGGTAGATAAGTAATATCAAAAATAGTTTTGGCTTCTCATGGCTTGAGAAGTGATAAAGCTGATAATATTAACAAAATGGCCCATTTGTGAAAAATTGGGTTTCAAACGTGCTATCCATGTATTTAACCCATAAAATTAAAAGAGTAAGAAAAATTGTGGCTAGTGACTACAAAAAAAATACAGTAATGAAAAATGGTTAAAACAGTTTCATATTTGCGGTTTTGACTACCGCATTTAAGGAAAGTGTGTCACTAATAATTCATTCCCATCATATCCTTAGTATCGTGTTATTTAGATCCTTGCTAGCCCAAGATTCTGTTAAAAAAATAAAAATCTCAACCCTTCCTAACCAAATTTGATTCATCTTACTAAATCTTTGACAATTTAAATATGCAAAATCTTATTTCTAATTATTTACAAATTCATTGATTTTATCTTAATTCAAGATTTTTATCCAATTTTTCACTCTCTAAATCCTTGACATTCAAATATGCAGAATCTTATTCCTAATTATTTACAAATTCATTGATTTTATCTTAATTCAAGATTTTTGTTCAATTTTTCAATCCTTAGATCTTTGACAGTTCAAATCTATAGAAATTTATTTCTAATTATTCACAAATCTATTAATTTTACCTTAATTCAAGATATCAACCACATTTGTTTTTATCATTTATACTTGAATCCTCTATTAATAAACGCCACTAATCAAATTTGATTTTCCACTTTTTGGAACCATCCTAATTACACAAATAAAGTATATAAAACTCTATAGTTTTATATATAATCAAACACATAAAATACTTGCGTTTAACAATATATGCATGCAAATAAATATAGCAGAAAGGTATTGTAGTCTATAGTATTATAGTATATACCTGCAAATAAATATATGGTAACTCTCATAATTGAGAATTATTTAGCTCATAAATGGAGGTTATGCTTCTGTTTATTAGCAATTCTTTTTATAAAATCATGCAAATTCCAACAAGAGCATCATGGATCTTCTAAAGTGAATTAAAATCAATAAATGAAAAGAAACAATGAAAAGAAAAGAAAAGATTTACATTAATAAAGTGATTTTGGCTGTAGTTTGACAGGAAAGGAGCAATTGCTGGCCAATTGCTATAGTAATCAGATAAGGAAAGGCAGATCCAAGATTTTGAGAATCAAGCGATCTGAGAGATTTTATGCAATCAATATCATTAATTCAAGCAACAATTTCGGGAAATCAATTTATTGGTGACCAAGAAGGAAACCCTAGAAGAAAAAAGAGATTAAAAAGGAGCACGAAGAGGAGAAAAAAGGGAGGGTCCTCAACGTAAGTTCACGATTTTTCTTTCTCTCTGTCGTTTTTTCTCCAGTCGTCTGCTCTTCAATTTCGTTATGTTCTATTCTCGAAAAAACCTAGAATCCAACCTTTGGTTCATCATTAGGTTATGAAGAATTCCCCTAGCTCGAAAGAGAAGAAGGGAATTCGATTGAAGGGTTGTAATCGAGTCTAGCTTAGAGTTATTAGCTTTGCAATTTCAATTATGTTTTCTCTAGTATTAAAGACCTTCCTCATTTATGATTCTTTTTTTAGTTGTTTCTTTTGTATTGGAGTTTATTTATAGTATTTCCATTGTGTTCTGTCTTAGTTGTTTTGTATTGGAGTTGATTTATTGAATAAAAAGTTCTATCTTTCGGTTCAAACCATATTTTGTTTCCACTATGTTTCTCACGATTTCTCATCTTATTTCAGTTATGTTTTTATTCCCAATCATGAACTAAATTCCACCTAGGGATTCAAGAACATGAATTCCCTAAGGTGAAAATGCTTAGTCAATAAACCGAAGCAATCGGCCTTAGCATAAATGTTGTTTGTTTTTACTAATTTTATTGCTATTGGAACCCTTGAATAATCAACTTGGGTTGCTTTTAAGGCCAATATAATACCGAAAGGGTTAGAAGAAGATGGATTTCGTAAAAGCAATAAGGCAAGAAGCTTAGACATAAGCCTCGCTTGATCTTAGACATAGGATGGGCTCCTCAAAACTAAGAATGTGATCTTAATTACCTAAGTACGATTGGCCATAGAAATATAGGTCCAATCACTTAGTCTCTTAAGGGTTTTGAATCAAAACTGAATATGAGTTGATTCAATTTACAACGTTTCTGTGAATTGCCAGATTGCTATGGTAATCGGTTAGCAATCGCACCATGGGGCATGAGTGTACTTGAATCCCCTCATTCTTTTAAGTGAACTTCCATAAGTTTTCGAAATTTCCTTTATTAATTTTTCCAGTTACTTTAACATTCAAAATAATTTTGTTTTTAGATTTTTGGCTACGAAAAGTTGGTGTTGTTTACAATCTTGCTACACATTAATTTTGTAGTGTCCGCTCCCTTGGGATTCGATAACTTGGAATATTTCCGTATTACTTGCATTGATAGTGTATACTTGCACTAAGGGTTAAGCTATTATTTCTCATTAATTTTTACCCACAAGTTTCACCTAACCAAGTTTTTGGCGCCATTGCCGAAGAACGGCAAAATTAACAAACTTTTGTGTAATACAGATTACCGGACAATTGCACCAACAATCTCTTCTATTGTAGGATAAACTGAATTTAACTTGCAAATTTGTAGGGATAGAGACAATGTATGCTAAAGGAGCTCCACCTCTTTGAGCTAGATCATGAAATAGAGAGGACCTTTCATAGACGCCGTAGACAACAGAAGAAAAAGAAAAGGGAGCAACAAGAGTTGAACAGTTGGGAAGATTTTGTAGAAACTGTTTTGCAGGAATGACCAATGGATCCACCCATGGATGGACCTTAAGTTAACTCTCAAGGAAATGGAAGATAAGACAATGTACCTGGCAATATGCCACAGCAGCAGGCGAATTTGCTTCAAAACCCCATTTTCATTGCAGAAGAACGAAATATACCGATCAGGGATTATGCTAATTGCAAAACCTAACATTGATGCGAACCATTTTGAATTAAAAGCAGTCATGTTCCAAATGCTGAATGCAATGCAGCAATTCGCAGGACTGCCAAATGAAGATCCACACAAACACATCAACATGTTTCTCAGAATATGCAACTATTTCAAATTGATAGGGTTCCTAATGATACATTGAGACTGAAGCTCTTCCCTTTTTCATTGCAGGAAAATGCAAAAGCTGTTGGGATTTATGCCTTAAAGCCTAATAATTAATAACTATTTTGATTATTTTATTTGCAATATAATGTTATCCATTATATGAAAAATCCAAGGTTATTAATGTAATCTTAAACAGTAAGTGGTTGACATACGGGAGGGTCATGTTCAAGAAATAACCTAAAGAGTCATAGTATATGAATAAAGTTGGGTGCTTTAACCTGGTAACACTATTGATAGGTCACACTTTATAATAGGTACAAATGATTTGATCCAAATTGTTCATGTGGAGACATGTGAGTGAGGGTATCTTATACAATGAGTTTGTATAAGACTGGACCATGAAATATTTAATATCTCTTTATAAATTCGTTAATTGAGAAGATTAGTATTTCATCAGGATGATCATATGCAACTCGATCTTAATCCTGAGTGAGTTATGAACTCCTGCCTGTGATGACATGTCCTTTGATTTGCATGGGTGAGAGTGACTTTTGTAGCCGATTTAATAAGCCTACCATTTTGGAGACTTGACCAAATAGGGAGTTAGGAACATAATTTCACAAGATGGAATTCATTCCTTCCCATATAGGGTAAGTAGATGAGTAGTCCCCTTAAGTACTGATTTGGGCACTTGAACAATGGGGCCCCACCCTCTCACTGGCCAGAGAGAAACTTTGTTTATGGTTGGATCATAAAAAAATTGTTCATTAGATGATCAGTGATACTTAAGGTGCAAGATGTAATTACAGGGGTTAAATGGGTTTTTGACCTAGCTGTAATTACGAACAACTCATGAAGGATTGACTTGCATGTAGTGATTATATTTATGGACACAACTTGTCCTACAGTGCATAAGAATGCAACTCTAGGTCTATAGTGGAGTGACTCATAGTTAATGAAAGAAAATTAATTAATTAAAGAGTTTATTTAATTAATTTTGTATCATTGGAGCATATAATCTGTAGGTCCATAAGGTCCCCTAGCTAGCTCATATGAACAAATAGTGATCAATTTAATTGAGAAAAAATTTTGAAATGTTCAAATTAAAATTTAATATATTTGATATATTAAATGAGGGAAACCATATTTATTGTATATGATACATTAAATATCAAAGAAATTATTAATGTATCAAGATACATTAAAGAAAAGATATTTATTAAAATTGAATTAGATTCAAATAAGGAAATATATGTCGTAGGAGAATTTGGAAAGGTTTGAATAAGATTCAAACTGGTTAGATAAATATATTTTACTATATATTATTTAATTATTTTTCCTAGACCACTATAAAGAGAACCCTAGAAGTGAACCATTGTGTGCTTTCTTTATAAGAGAAAAAAAATCTTGAAATTCTCCTCCAATTCCCTCCCTCTATTTTTAAGAAGGTTTCCACAAACCTTTTTGGTCATTTGTTTGAGTCATAGCAAGGAATACTTTATGGAAGTCTTGAAGTTCAACCTCATTGGAGTTGGAGCATAAGGAGAAAAAGACCTGCAAGAATATTTTTCATATTATTTTCAAGATACGTTTTGCTTAGCCTAAATTATTTTTCATTTAATTCTAAAATAAAATCAAAGTCGAATCCAACGCTTCTATTGTGGGTTTAATTCGATTATTCCCTTCAGAAGCATGGTTGAACTCTTTTCCTCCAGACTCAATTACAACGTGGGAAGACCTTGCAGAAAAGTTCTTGTTGAAATACTTCCCTCCCACCAAGAACGCACAGATCTGAGGAGAGATCATCACATTCAAGTAAGGTGTTAATGAGTGAGTAGACACTACTTAGGAAAGATTTAAAAAGCTTGTGAGAAAATGCCCTCACCATGACTTGCTTGCATGCCTCCTAATTGAACATTTCTATAATAGACTCACTTAAGCCTCGAAGACCCTGGTTAATGCATCTACAAATGGATCGTTACTCAAGAAGACAGTCAACAAAGCAAATGAAATCTTAGATGCCATGGTCTCCAATAACAGCCAATGGAGCGAAGAAGAGACTCACAACACTAGAGGCATTGCAGGAATGCACAACGTTGATGCCATAGCAGCCTGGAGCGCCCAAATAGCACAATGAATAATACGCTAAAAAATCTCACTTTGGAGAATCAAGCCCCAATTGCTACTCTGAATCAAATAACTACTTCTATTTGCGTGTATTGTAATGAAAATCACCATGCTGATAGTTGTCCTTGAAGGGAATAATCAAATTAAATCCGAACATCGACTTTGAATTATTTAGAATTAAACATAAACATACAAGGTTAAGCAAACTTACATTGAAAAATATTATGGAGATATTTCAGGCGGGTCTTTATCTCCTCCATAAAGTCTTCCTGGCTACGACTCGAACACAAAATCAAGGCTTGTGGGAGTCTCTTGAAAGAAAATCCACAAGGGATTGGAGAGAAAAAAATCTAGAGAGAATTTTCTAATTCTCTATTGAGGAGATGTATATCGTGTCTAATGGCTCACCCAATGGTCCTATTTATGAGACCAAAGACAAATCTTTTTCATAATTAAAATATTATATTTCAATATATAATATATTAAAATATATCTTATATTTATATGAATCTCATTCAAATCTCCTACGATATTTATTTATTTGAATCTTATTCAAATTTTATAAATATATTTTCTTTAATGTATCTAATATACATTAATTATTTTAATATTTAATGTATCAAATACAATAAATATATTTTTCTCTTTTATATTTAATATATCTAATATATTATTAATTTGAACACTTCAAATTAAATACTAATTTGAACATTTCAAATTTTTCTTTCAACTAGATTGATCTTTTAGTGTTACTATGAGCTAGCAAGGGGACCTTATGGACCTACAGATTATAAGCTCTAATGATACAAAATTAATTAATCAATTTTCATTCATTAACTCTAGGGTCACTCCACTATAGACCTAGAGTTGCATTCTTATGAACTGTATGACAAGTTGTTCCATGGATATAATCACTACATGCAAGTTGATCCTTCACGAGTTGTTCATAATTACAGCTGGTCAAAAGTCTGTTTTACCACTTAATCTCTAATGAACAATTTGTTTATAATCAAACCGTAAACGAAGTCCCTCTTGGGCCAGTGAGAGGGTGGGGCCCCATTGTTCAAGTCCCGAAATCAACACTTAAGGGAACTACTTATCTACTTACCTTATATGGGAAGAAGTGAATTCCATCTTATGAGATTATGTTCCCAGCTCCCTATTTGGTCAAGTCCCCAAAATGGTAGGCATATTGAATCGTTTACAAAAGCCACTCTCACCCATGCAAATCAAAGGACAAGCTCTCACAGGCAGAAGTTCATAATTCATTCAGGATTAAGATCGAGTCGCATATGATTATCCTGATGAAATATTAATCTTCTCAATTAACAAATTTATAAAGAGAGATTAAATATTTCGTGGTTCAGTCTTACATAAACTCATTGTATAAGATACCCCCACTCACATGTCTCCACATGAACGATTTGGATCAAATCATTTGTAACTATTACAAAGTGGGGCGTATCAATAGTGTTACCAGGATAAGGAACCCAACCTTATCCATATACTATGAATTTTTAAGTTATTTCTTGAACATGATCCTCCCTATGTTAATCACATATTGTTCAAGATTACACTAATAACGTCAGATTTTTCATATAATGGATAATATTATATTACAAATAAAATATTCAAAATTATTATTAATTATTAAATACATCATTTATTACGAGGCTTTAGGGCATAAATCCCAATAGTCCTTACAATCCTGCATCTATGTGTTATGTAGGGAAAAATACGATAAACTCCTATTCAAATACATACAACCCAGGCTGGAGGCAGCACCCCAACTTTTCATGGGGAGGACAGAATGCAAATACATCTACTAAAGCACAATATGCTAAGCTAGGAGGACCTCTAGGGTTTAACGATCAGCAACAGCAGCCATACATTCAAAAGAATGTTGCATGAGGGCAATCTCACTCAGCAGGACAAAATTCATCTTTAGAAGCATCAATAAAGGAATACATGATCAAGAACGAAGCCATTATTCAAAGTTAAGCAACATCACTGTGCAGTTTGGAAATACAAGTGGGACAATTGGCTATAGAATTGAAGAATAGGCCTCAAAGGACACTGCTAAGTACCACGAAAAATTTGCAAAAAGAAAGCAAGGAGCATTGCAAAGCCATCACCCTTCCAGCGAATTAAATTATGAAGGATTTGAAATGCCATTGAAGTGAAGAGCTCTAAAAATCAACAAGACCAGAAGAAGGAAGAAAAGAAGACAAGAAGGATGAAGCACAGACACAAAGATCATCAGTAGAAAAGAAATGGACAATTGAGACCCAACAATTAGAGACAAACAAGAAAGCATAAGGAATAGGGACCTCCGAACAGATCAGTAGACCACCCCCTCCTTTTCCACAAAGGTTCAAAAAGAAAAACCAGGATACTTAGTTTAACAAATTCTTGGACATCTTAAAACATCTTCACATTAACATTTCGTTAGTGGAAGCACTAGAATAGATGCCAAACTACGTTAAATTTCTCAAAGATATCTTGACCAAGAAAAGAAGGCTAGGGGAGTTTGAAACGGTGGCATTTACTAAATATTGCAGTGCACTATTAACCAACAAGGTGCCACCAAAGCTACAAGATCCTGGAAGTTTCACCATCCCATGCGTAATTGTCGAAACAGATGTTGGACGTGCCCTATGTGACTGTTGCCTGAGCTAGAGTGGTATTAATTTTGCAATTAAGCACTCCTAATGTGCAAGTATACACAGTCTAATGCAACAAGTGATAAGTATATTTATATCGTTCTCCTTAGGGATTAGTCCATGAATTTTACCAAGTTTGAGCTCACTTTTAGTGATAAAAGGGTAACCAAATAAAAACAACATTCAAGGGGTTTTTTAAGAAGTAAAACAAGACTAATTTAACCAATAAGAAGCTTAGAATAACAAGCAAAAGAATTAAAACAAGTAACAGCAGACGAAATTACTTAGAGTTAAAAGCATGCTTGGATTAGGGGTTTTTTATACTGTTTCGAAGACTCAATGTTGTAGCAAAATTTATGCTAAATCACACCACACAGCACTTCAACACAGAATCTGCCCAGATTTCCTTAAATTGTAGCTAAATTCCCATTTAAACTACTCAAAATAAGCTCATTACTTGTGTGTACTTAGTGAGTGATTATCCCTAACCTACCCATTTCACTGCAAGCTTAACTTGTAATCAGTCTTAATGAGATTTGAAGCAATCAGTTTCCTACTCTTTTTCCCAAAATGCAAGAAAACAGTAGATGAAAAAGGTTGGCCAAACGTAATTCATCATAAACATTAAAAGCACTTCAAATCAGTGTTCAACAACATAACACCACTTAGATTGAACCTCTCTACAATATAAGAGTTCCCTAATCCTTTCCTTAAGCTATTTAGTTCATAATGACAGAAATAAAACTCCTAAAAACTACTGGAAACTCCATTACAACAATCAAGAACAATGGAAAAGCAATAAAAGGAAGAATAACAATAAAAAGAGAAGAGAAATTCTCAGGTGAAGCTTCTAAAGGACTTCTCCTTCTTCCTCATCTCCTTTCCTCAGGTAGATAGGCTTCTTCTCAGCTCATTTTCTTCCCCTTTTCGTAAAAACTCCCTTTTCCAGCCTCCCCCTTTCAATTCCAAAATGCCAAGCTTAAATACTCCATCATTTCCATCAAAATCAGGGCTGAATATACAGGGAATAAAATATGGCAACATCTTATTGGTCCACGAGGTCCAGCTGGCTCTTTTTGGACAGCTCAATTAATGAGAATCATTGCATGTGTGAATTAATTGGCTTCTCTATGATAGATTGCTGCAGCAATCCTGCTCTATTAGCCACACTGTAGCTTCCAGCTCTTCAATAATTAAGTCTGCTTTCACCTGAGGCATAAATTGTAAGATTAAGCTCCCAATTAACTAGAATTAAGCCATTTATCAATATTGTTAGCTCAGCCCAACCAAACAAGCAAAAGTACACTAACTTAGGGACTTGAACAACCAAAAAACTACCAAAATACCTTAAACAAGCAAGGTTTAGCAAGAGAATTCAAGTAAAAATAACTCTTCTATAAAGAGTTATCAAACCCCCAAACGTAAACCATTACTCGTCCCTGAGTAATGCACCATAAACACACACCCTCATGACAAACAAAAAATGGACTCTCACCACCAAGTCACTATCAAACAGCAAACAATTCTAATTAACTTTCAGAAATTAGCTTAAGTAAAGATGGCTCAAAATTTCTAAAAACATTCGTCAGAGCTCAACTAATTCCAATACACTCTCCAAAGTTACACTTCGTCCAACCTAAGCTTCAGCTCACACTGCCCTTTTAAGCTTACTGCATTAATACCTCAGTCCTAAAGCTCAATGTGCAGCTCCATTCTTCACTTCATCAAAGGCCTTTTAGAAACATTTATTCTTTACTCACCTCATCACATCCTTTATTTTCAGACTCTTTATGCTAACTAACCTTTCTTTCTTTTTTTCTTTTTTTTTTTTTGAAGTTCTCAAAGGATCCTTAAGACTATGGCCCTTAGGATTGGAATGCCCACATTTGTGATGTAGATCGCCCTAGCTCCAAGGCTCATATCTACAAGGCCTCACACTCATTTTCCCAAAGCTCACCTTCACAGCTCTTTTCCCAAAGTTCTTAGAATGACATCATTTGTTATGACACTCTTTTCCCAATTGCTGATAGTAAGTGGGTAAGTCCAGTCCAGTAAGCTCTGATACCATTTGTAATGCCCTAGGCCGTAACTGAGGCAATTGCTGTTATGACACTCTTTTCCCAATTGCTGTTTAATGTTATAATTCATGTAATTTAGGGAAATTTAAGTAAAAACAAGTTTTGCATGTGTCTGAAGTCTTGATTTAGTAAAAATAAGTTTTTAGGTGTATTTAGAGTCATTTTTGTTAAGAAAGTGTTAATTTTTGTTGGTTTTGTGTAGAGGCTGAAAAAAGACCCAAATGCACTCACATTCTGGCCGTAACTGAGGCAAAAGAAAAATGATGCAAGAGATATGCGACCAGGATGCGCCAACAATTGAGAGTAGAAGCTAAATTCCAAATGTTGCAGGAAGAACTTAAAATGCGCCCAACTATGCGGTTGCATTCAGGCCATTTTGACAACAACACAATTGCGCTCAACTATGCGGCCGCATCTAGACCTTTTAGACAGATTCTCCTAGATTCGCGAGATTTGCATATAAAATCAGATAAAATCAAATATTCTCAATCAAATCTCCAAGGATCAAGGGATATGATTGGTTAAGCCTCTCCATACTGATCTCGGCAGCAAACCCTAGGCCTTGAGGTCTATAAAAGGTAGCTCAAGCTTCAATTTCAAGAGAGCTCGGAGTTGAGAATTCTTTTCATCCCTAAATTTTGTCATTTTCTTTTTAGTTTTAGCCGCCACTCCGAGTCTCCCCTAAGCTCTGTTCATATTCCATTCGGAGTCCAACTTCGAAAGAAGGAGGAGTAAATACTTGATTCTCCTTGAAAAAGGTAGAACAAGTTAGAAAGGAAGAACATCTTAGGGTTTTTTTTGTTCTTAGCTTTTCTATTAAGTTCTGTAAGTCTTTAGGAGTTGTACTTGCTGTTTTATCTTTATTTTCCAGCTTTGTAAGTTTTTGTTTTTCATTTGAATTCAAGTAGTAGTTCATTTTTAATTTAATTTTATTTAGTTCTTCATTTGTTTTCATACTTCAAAGTGTATTCAATTTCATTATTTCAATGAAGTGTGTTATTTCTTATTATCTTCTTTATTTTTTGCACTTTAGTTTTCTTTTTGATGAGTAGCTAAACTCCTTGGAGGGGATTCAATGAAGTGGATACCCTAAAATGGAGATAAGCCCCCCCATGTGATTCTAGTAACTGTCATTAACATTTAGCATCATTTGTTTTTGTTGAGTTTAAGTTTCATTGTTAGCTTAAACTGATCACTTGAGTTAGCGTAGTTTGTGTGAGATTCAATATCGAAAGGGTTGGATCGAGCACGTGTTTTCATAAAAGCGATCTAGGAGAAGAGTCTAGGCATAGAACTTCGTTTTTTGTACCTAGACATAGGACAAAAACCTTTAGAATCATTGAGTTGTGTTCCTTATTTATCTAAGTTAAAATTAGCCATAGACATATGTGTTTAATTGCTTAATCTCCTAAAAGCACTTAGAAAAGGCCTGAATAGGTGTTGAACTCGATTCATGGTGTTAAGTGTCGGTTAGGGTAGGTTGTGAGTGCATTTCAGTAGCATTTTGTCTGAATCGCACAGAACTCGAAAGAGACAGTATGCGAGCGCAAGATGTAGAATCTTTGAAGTAGCCGGACCTAGTTAAGCAAGTTTGCAGGCACATGGTGGACGCATTTCCTCAAGATTGAAATAGATTTGAACCTCCTATTTCTCATTACTGTTTTCTTATCATTTTTTTTTCTAGTTTCCTTTATTTTTATTGAACAAAACCCCCTAAAACATATTATTTATTTGGTTACCTTCAGTTGCAACTTGAAAGTACTTGTGTTGTTAACTGAAAAGCTCTTTGTTAACCGTTCCCTTGTCGATACTTGGAATACTTTTATATGTTACTTGTTTGGACAACGTGCACTTGCGCTTGCTTTTGGAGTATAGCAGACGCCTCGCACCAATGAGCTGATCTCCACTCAAACTGTCACAAGCTGGAGAGTATGCATGGATTATAAGAAGCTGAACAAGGCAACAAAGAAGGACCACTTCCCTCTACCATTCATTGATTAGATGCTAGATCGTCTTGCGGGAAAGGAATACTATTGTTTTCTGAACGAGTATTCGGGATACAGCCAAATCATAATTGTACCTAAAGACCAAGACAAGATGACTTTTATATGTCTGTACGGAACATTTGCATTTAGGAGAATGTCATTCGGACTCTACAACGCACCATCAACTTCCAGATGTGTATGATGACAATCTTTTCTGACATGGTAGAACAGACAGTTGAAATTTTTATGGATAACTTTTCAGTATTTGGGGAAACCTACCAGATATGCCTAAAGAACATGGAACAAGTCCTAAAACGCTGTGAGGAGACAAACCTAGTACTAAACTGGGAAAAGTGTCATTTTATGGTACAAGAGGGGATGGTACTAGGCCATCACATTTCAAAAAAGGGATTATAGATTGACAAGGAAAAGGTGGAACTAATTGCTAAACTACCCCCACCTAAAACAATCAAGGACATCTGCAGTTTCCTGGGACATGCTGGATTCTATAGGAGATTCATCAGAAATTTCTTTCAAATTTCTAAACCCTTTTGTAGGCTATTGGAAAACGACCAACCGTTCAACTTCGATAATGATTGTATCCAAGTCTTTGAGAAACTAAAAGAAGCCTTCAACTTAGCACCTATCATAATAGAGCCTGATTGGTCAAAGCCTTTTGAGTTAATGTACAATGCAAGCGACTTTGAATTTCACTATAATTAGAAATTGCAACACAATTGCAGTTGCAATTCTGGAAAAAAGGTAGAAAGCTGAGAATATGAAAAAATTGCAACTAAATTGCAGTTGCAATTCTGGAGTAAAGGGCAGAAAACGGGATTTTCGGATGTCACCATAATTAAAAGATTCCGGCATTATTTCCTCCGAAATTCAAGCAAGGATTTTGTGCATCAACTCATATATGGAAGGAGAAGGAAACCCTAGCTGTTTGAGGGATATAAAAAGGAAGAGAAGCACAAAGAAAGGGGGATAGGATTGACGCCAATGCTACTTTCTTGGTTTTTCTGTTTTCATCGTGTTGTCTATCTCCTCTTCATCCTCTGCTTTTCCTTCATGCTCAATCCAACCGAGGTGAAATCTTTGGCTTGTAAAGACCCAATTCACCTTGAAAAAGGGTTGAATTGAGTCGATTAAAGGTTGTCGAAGAAACCTTTTTGTTGTAACCAAGTTTTTGTTTCAGCTTTTCATTTACATTTGGGTGTTGATTTAGCTACTGTTTTTCTTTATTTTAGCTCTTACTTAATAGCTAATAAGTGCATTAGTTCTTTATTTACTTTATTTCAGTTTTGTATTTCATTCTTGGAACACCCATTGGCAGCAAGGTTCATTAATAAAGTCAAGTATTTTTTTTTCCAGCTTTTACATTCTGCTTAAGCTTTGCTATGAATCTCTTGGTTTTGCGAATTTATATCTAGTTATGGAATTTCTTTTAAGTTGATTATGTTTATTTCCTCATCTCACCATGAGCTAATTTTTCCTTAGGGATTCAAGAATGTGAATGCCCTAGAGGAAAGAATTATGGCCTAACCCCCTGTTTGGAACCCCTGATTCAGGATGATTTCAAATCAGTTATGATTTGAAATCATTTCATGTGTTTGGATGCCAAAAAAAAAAAAAAAGTGAGAGATTTGAAATTGGTTTTTTTGAAAAAAAAAATTCCGTTCCAAATAGGTCGGATTTGGCAGGATTTTAAGTTTAAAAAAATATGTTTTCAATTTTACCCCACACCTTATGATAGTTTCTTCACGATAGTTTCTATAGTCTTACTCAATAGTTTCTTCTATATTCTGACTCAATGCCATTAAAACAAATTCAAGGTTAGGCTTCTATTTTGTTTCTTCATTGTATTTTTCCATTTTTTAAAACTTGATAACAATAATTTCAATTTTTTCAATGCAACTTTTCAATTTTCAACAAGTTTTTGTTTTATAGACAAGCAAACTAGAGGTGAATTTTTTTTTTAATTTGTTCATCTTCTTAAACATTTATTTATTTAATAAGAATAATATGTTTTCTTTTTGTTTCTTTTTATATGTTGATGCAGTCAATTTTATTTCCTGTATGAATATTTTTTTTAGTTTTATGTTTTCATTCATTGGGTTGGAGAAGAAATCAACAAAAAAAATTGCTTCTTTTGATTTTTTTCCCCTCCATGGCTGAACATAAAAAATCAAATATCTTTTGATGGATTTTGTTTAGATTCGGTTGAGTTCAATCTTTTTTTTTTCATTTAAATTAAGACATTTGCAATTTTTTTTTTTTATTTTCATTTTTAACAATAATGATAACATTTGTAAAATTTAATTTAATAAGTTGATTTGTTTTGATTAATGGTATGTTTTCATTATATGTATTTGATAATGTTATTTGATATTAAAATATTTTGTTATTAAGTAAAATAATATCCTGCAAAATCCATAAGGGCATAATAGTAAAGTGTTATACTTTCCTTTCATTTCTCGTGAGCATCCAAACAAGAAATTTTAATTTCGGTGATTTCAAGTCAATTTAATTCCAAACGCAAATAGGAATTTGAAATAATTTCCATCTTTTAAAATCCTGGAAGGTGAAATCATTTCTTACCAAATCCATCCGCCAAATAGAACATAAATGCAAAAGTAATCAAGCTTAATACGATAGCTTGTTTTCTTTTGTTGATGGACACGATCATTGTAAGCCTAGATTTATCAACTACTAATGCATACTAAGCTTGAATCTAATACCAAAAGGGTTAGGTGAAAGCGGTTTTCATAAAAGCAATGGAGGGAAAAACTTAGAAATAAGTCTTTAACTTTGACCCTAGACATAGAGCAAGATTCCAAACCCACTAGCATTACATTCCAATTTATCTAAGTTCGATTAGCCATAGAAATATAGGTTGAATCACTGAGTCTCCTAAAGATTCTTAAAATTGAGGTCGAATAGGAGTTAAACTCGGTTTAAAGCTTTTATGTGTTAAGTTCAGAATTGCAACTACAATTAGACCACAATTCCAACCAAAAGGGCATGATCATACTTGAATCCCTCTTTTCACTATATTGATTTTTCTCATTTTACATTTTAGCAAATCACCTTCTCAACTTTTGAAAATTGGTTACCAAGGTTGCACTTTGAACAGTCTTGCTATTTTTGAATTTTGTTTGCATATGTTCCCTTGGGACACGATATCCGAAATACTTCCAACTTACTACTTGCATCGATAGTGTGCACTTGCACTGGATTGGAGCTTCTTTTAGAACAAAAAATCTTTTATTTAAGCCCCCACGTTTCATCTAGGTAAGCCTGAATATGCTTACCTTTAGCTATCTGAGAAAGTTACTCCTTGAGGCGTGTAATAAATGTTTTTTTTTCCTGTAAAAAAAATATAGGAAAAAAAAATCAATTTTGATAACCATTCGAGCCTGATTATCCCTAAACCCAATATGAGTTTTTCTATTTTTACTTGCTCCCCACTGTGATCGAATGAGAAAGGATAAGAGGTTCGTGGGATTGACGTGAGGGGGTGGGGATGGCTATATTTTTTGGAGAGAACTCTTTTTAATTTTTTGTTTTTGAAAATTAAGTTTGTTTTCACATGATTTCTCTATAGTTGTTTTAATTTATCTCAAGTAAACATTTGAATTCTTAGTCATATTCCAAAAACAAAAATAAGTTTTTTAAAACTACTTTTTTTAGTTTTCAAAACTTGGCTTGATTTTTAAAAACATTGGTAGAAAGTAGAAAACAAAACAAAGAAACTTATTGGTAGAAGTAGTGTTTATAAACTTAATTTTCAAAAACCAAAAACCAAAAATCAAATGGTTATCAAACGGTGCCTAAACATGTCAAATAGTAATTTTCACTCTAAACTTTCAGTTTCATCGAATTGCCTCAAACTTAGATGAGCGTTGCAATACCTTAAACTTTTACAAGTGTCACAATTTTAACCCTCTAATAAGTTCTCACTCCAAATATTGTTAAAAAGTTTTCTCTTATCATTCAATGAATTATAAACCATATGTATGATATGAAATCGATAAAGTTTTAGAGAAAAACGACATTAGAGCTAGATTTTTTTTGTTGAATTTATGAATTTTGATAAAGTTATTCAATAGTTAATTTGCATATTGGTTGTAAACTTATCTTTGGGCAAAGCTTTGAAATTAATCAGTTTAGGAAGATATTTACATTTTTTTTTTTGGTGTTAAAATTAGCAGGTGAATTAGCGGAAATTGAACTGAGGGTAAAAATTGCAACATTTATTCAAGTTTAAAGTCCAATATGACGAAATTGAAAGTTTAGGGTCCAAGTTGATACAGCTCGATAAATTTAAGGGTCGAAATTGATTTTTTTCTTCCAAAAATATATAATTAGTTTTAGATTTCGTTCTTGCCATTTAGTTTCTTAGAAGTTCCATTTCAATATTAAAATTTTGCATAACACAATTATTCTCTCTAGTTAAGTTTACAATTATTCTCTCTAGGTAATTTTTGATATTATAAACTTGGTAAAGCTTTCGATTCATCAAATTGGATCTTGAAGTTTGATAATTATTGTAATCCTCTGCCTTAAATTTGAATAAATGTTACAATTTTTACTTTCAAATAGACATTCATTTGAAAATTCGTTAGTGATTATTTATGTGTTCATTTAATGAATATAATATATATATATTTAGAATGAAATTAATGAAGTATTAAAGTGCTTGAGGACCAGCAAAAGCTTAAGTTTATGGGTATTTGATAACACACAATATGTGCTACCTTTAGGCCCTATTTTATGCTAGTTTTGAGGTTTAAATATATGCTTTCACGTTCATGATTCTTTATTTTGTAGAAATTGAGTATTTGGAACAAAACGAAGATTTTAAAAGAAATATGTTGAAAAATGAGCTAATTGGGCAAGAAACTAATTTTGGGGACAATTTTTGGAGAAAAAAATATTCCTAATTAGATTAGATTATGGATTCCTAATTTAATTAAATCATGAATTTCTAATTAGATTACGATATGGATTGACCCATTATAAATACCCACATTTTTTTTATTCAAGCCATTCAACTTTGGAGAGCACAACTCTAAAATTTCTAGATTACAAGAGTGAGAAGAGACCTAAGAGAAATATTCAAGGCCAAGTTGTGGAGATCATACGGAGACAAAAATTGACAAACCAACATAGTTTTTTTCTTCTGTCTTTTTATTTAGTAATTTGATGTTATTTAAGAGTTTAGATTTTGTAATAATGAACATGAGTGGCTAAACTCTCTTTTCTTATTCTAGGGATTGATGTAACCATTAGACCTTATGTTTTAATTATTTAAATTCCATGATTGATTGTCTTTTATTTTATTCATGTCTTTATATTCTTAATGCTTTTAATCTTTTGGCCATGGTTTAAATATTGTATTGGTCTAAATTCACACTTGAGAAAAGTAATTTAGATTAGATCCAATTCTATTCTCTAAATAAAATTGGATGATAATATTCATAGTACTTAAGTGAATAAGAAAATTAATCATGAGAACGATACTCGAACACTCTTTCACTTTATTAAAAGTTGACCCGTATACTTGCAGTATTGCACCAAAATTACGCAACAAGTTTTTGGTGACGTTGCCGGGGATTGATGATTATTTAATTCACTTAGTACTGTGGAGAACTCACTTAGCTTAATTTAGAGCTTTATTTTTTTATTACTTTTTATTTTTTATTTTTGTTTTTTCTTTGAGTCTTTGTCCTTGTTTCTGATTGTGTTGTTAGTTGGTGTATGAATTTTTGTGAGAGTCTGTTTTTAGTCTTCTGGAATTAAACCATGCTTTTCTATAATTATGTACAAAAATCAAAGAAAAGCCCCTAAACTAATTCCTCTCACTTTCTTCCTAATATTAAACAATTAAAAAAAATGTTGCCCTCTCTGACAACGACGTCAAAGCCTTGTTCGTGGTCACGCAAACGCACACAATCAAGTACTATAAAATGGTAAGTATTACCGAGTATTTGAATCATCAGGGAGTGCATATTAAGGTTCTTTTGATTTGATTAATTACTAAAATTACAGACGATTGGAATTATTTTGGGAAAAACACTGAACGAAAGATGCTTGGAATTAAAACTAAACTAGAAAGCATAAAAAGTAACAGTGGAGACAACAATAATAGGGACGTTAGTGGATCGAGTACACATTCGACTGTCATTATGCTTAATTGAACAAGTCAATTAATCAACTCTTATGAATTCATAAACCTAAAGCTAAATCGGTTGAATTCTCCTGTTGGTCTCAATCGATCACGCTTAATTAACTATTAACCTAATTGTTGTTAGCATTAATTGAGTTAATTAATTAGATTAAGTCCACTTGTCATTAACCTCACCCGTCATTTGTTATTCTTATGTCAGTTAGGCAAATTAAGGGCATTGAATGAACTCTTTCTATCCTAAATTCTCTCTTTCAAGCTCAATTTAAGACTATGGTCAACTAATTAATGGCCAATTAATTAGAGGCATTAAACACAACTCAACCAATGAATCCAATTAAAAGCAATTAATGACAATAGTATATGATAATTCTCATTTTTGAGAGTTGTTAGCCTCTAAATGCAAGTTATTCTTGACAATTAATCTATTTAGATCCACAACGTTTAGTAAAATGAAGCAAATTATATAAAATCACTTGGACATGCTAGGAATATCTCAAAATGATAGAAAATAGCTTAAAAGTATAAAAAAATAGTTAATTTCCTTGTCGTGGGTGCAAATTTGAGCAAATTGGAAAATTGCAACAAGATTGCAATTGCAATTCTGGACAATGCAAAAATGGAACAGTGAAAAATTGCAATTGCAATCCAAAATGCAATTGTAATTGCAATTCTTGGTAGAGAAAGAAAAAAAATGGAAATTTTAGATTTTGAGCGACTTTGAAGATATTCTCGAGATATTCTCCCTGATTCTCAGCATTAATGGCAAGGATCTTTCCAGACACTAAAGTTGACAAAAATCCTAGCATTTGGAGGCTATGAATCGACTAAGGGCTCTCAAATCATCATATTTGATTCCTCAAAAATCATAGATCCTTGGGGGAAATTCTACTTTTGTTATCACGTTGTTCATCCCATTTTCTAGAACCTCGAACTGCTGACTTATGATTCGATCCAATCCAGATGAAAGTCTAGGATTGTTAAGACTCGATTCTCCTTGTAAAAGGTTGATTTGAGTTAGATTGAAGAAAGTCCAGAAAGTCCTTCAAGTTTTTATTTTCATTTGTGTTTTCAGAACGGTACTCCAGTTTTATGTCTCTACAATTTTATTCAGTTTAGTTGCTGTATTTTTCTTTTGTTAATTTCTGTATTGCTTTTCCTTCATTACTTAATTTTGTTGGATCGGTATGGCAACTCTAGAGGGGGGGATGAATAGGATTTAATAAAAAAATTTCCTAAGTATGAGCTAATCTTTTCTTTGGGATTCAAGTATGTGAATGCCCTAGAGAAAGTAATAAAGGCCTAATTGTGAGAGCAATCTTGCTTACTCTATAGCTTGTTTGCTTTTATTGATTTTTATTTCTCATTATTAGTCTAGACTAATCATCTAGGTTAGTATACATCGATTGAGTCTAATTCTAAAAAGGTTAGATAAAGTTGGGATTTCATAAAAGTAATAAAGGAAAAGGCCTAGACATAGGAATTTGTTTTTGACCCTAGACATAAGGCAAAACCTTTAAAACCAAGGATTGTGTTTTTTTTTTAACTAAGTTTGTATTGGCCATAAAAATATCGGTTTAATCACTTACCTAAAGATACTCCATAGAAGGTCAAATAGGTGTTGAATCTAATTTACAAAGCTTAAGTGTTGATTCAAAGCATTGCAATTGTAATTAAGCCGCAATTCCAATCAAAGGGGTATGAATGTGCTTGGATCCCTTTGTTGGGATTTATGCCCTAAAGCCTCGTAATTAATGATTTATTTACTAATTAATGATATTTTTGATTATTTCATTTGCAATACAATATTATCCATTATATGAAAAATCCAAAGTTACTAGTGTAATCTTGAACAGCATGTGGTTGACATACGGGTGGATTATGTTCAAGAAATAACCTAAAGGGTCATAGTATATGGATAAGGTTGGGTGCCTTATCCTGGTAACACTATTGATCTGGTCCACTTTATAATAGTTACAAATGATTTGATCCAAATCGTTCATGTGGAGACATGTGAGTGGGAGTATCTTAAACAATGAGTTTGTATAAGACTGGACCACGAAATATTTAATTTCTCTTTATAAATCCGTTAATTGAGAAGATTAATATTTCATCATGATGATCATATGCTACTCGATCTTAATCCTGAGTGAGTTATGAACTCCTGCCTATGAGGGCTTGTCCTTTGATTTTCATGGATGAGAGTGACTTTTGTAGCCGATTCAATAAGTCTACAATTTTGGGGACTTAACCAAATAGGGAGTTGGGAACATAATCTTACAAGATGAAATTCACTCTTTCCCAAATAGGGTAAGTAGATGAGTAGTTCCCTTAAGTGCTGATTTCAGGACTTGAACAATGGAGCCACCCTTTCATTGGCCTGAGAGAGACTTAGTTTATGGTTGGATCATAAACAAGTTGTTCATAGAGGATTAGTGGTACTTAAGGTGCAAGATGTAATTATAGGGGTAAAATGGACTTTTGACCCAACTGTAATTACGAACAACTTGTGAAGGATCGACTTGTATGTAGTGGTATATCCATGGACATAACTTGTCGTACAATGCATTAGAGTGCAACTCTAGATCTATAATGGAGTCTCCCTAGAGTTAATGAATGAAAATTGATTAATTAAATAGTTTAATTAATTAATTTTGTATCATTGGAGCTTATAATCTGTAGGTCCATAAGGTTCCTTAGCTAGCTCATATGAACAAATAGAGATCAATTTCGTTGAGAGAAAATTTTGAAATGTTCAAATTACAATTTAATATATTTGATATATTAAATGAGTGAAAACATATTTAATGTATATGATACATTAAATGTCAAAGAAATTATTAATGTATTAAGATACATTAAAGAAAAGATATTTATTAAATTTGAATTAGATTCAAATTAGGAAATAGATGTTGTAGGAGAATTTTAAAAGGTTTGAATAAAATTCAAATTGGTTAGATAAATATATTTTAATATATTAGATATTAAAATATATTATTTAATTATTTTTCCTTAGCCACTATAAATAAGACTCTAGGGGTGAGCTATTGTGTGTATTCTTCATAATAGACACATCTCCTCTACAGAGAATTGTAGAATTCTCTATGAGCTTTTCCTCTCTCATTTTCTTTCAAGAGGCTCCCACAAGCCTTAATCTTGTGTTCGAGTCATAGAAAGTAGGCTTTATGGAATTGGAGTTTCAACCTTGTTGGAGTTGGAGCAAGAAGATTAAACATTTGCCAGAAATATCTCCATATTTAAGTCAATGTATGTTTTTCTTAGCCTACATTATTTTTCATTTAATTCTAAAATAAAATAAAAGTCGATTTCAACGCTTCCGCTGTGGGCTTAATTCGATTATTCCCTTCACCCTTCCTTTTATTATTATGTTTTTTTCACAAAAATCCATCACAATTTTTTATTACTTTGGTTATCTTAATTGCAATTGGAGAACAATTTTTGCTATCTTTTTGAATTTTGTTGTATTCGTTCCCTGAGGGATCGATATTTTGGAGTACTTCCAATTTTATACTACTTGTTTGACAGTGTAAACTTGCACTACAGTGAGGACTTTTTCTTATTACAAGTTTTCTACTAAAGCTCACACATTTTTAGTCGATCAGTATCAAATAAATGCATAGTAACGAGTCTAATAGTGCTCTAACCCCTAAACTAATGAAATTAGCACATAATATTCAACAAACAATACAATAATCCCATTATCACAACCCTAAAGAACATAAAACATAGGAAGAAAATAATAAAGTTCATTGTGCCAAATTCTAAACTCTCGCCTCGAATCCCGTGCTTTCGAGCCTAAAAAACTGCAACCGAACACTCCGATTTGTACTCCACAGGTCCTAAAGAGGTATGGAATCGCAAAGGACCTAAAATTTATCTCTTCATTTTCGTTCACGAAGCGATGAATTAATACTAGGTGTCGCGGCAGAGTTGAGACCCTGAGGACAACGTCTCAACGCTGTCTCTGTGCATCGTTTCATTTAGCGCAGGGTAGTGTTGAGAAGCCTCGAGCAAAGGCCTTCTTGCGCGCGTGTTTCCAGGATTGAGACGCTTTAGGACAACGTCTCAACGCTGGCCTCTCGGGTCTTCAACACAAAATGAGGCGTCTTGATGTCAATTGAAGCATCTTGATGCCATTCTCTCGACCCTAAATGCCTATGCAGCCCCAATTCTCATACTTAGCCTCAAATAATCCTCCAAATATATATATATATATATATATAAGAAGCAGCAGGGAGAGGAATAGACCATCATGTATATATATATATGAATGTATGTATGTGTGTGCGTTATTATGTATAGTCGTTGATAAGCCTTACGATTGAGGCTTATTTAATTTTTATAGACTTAAGTTATGCTTGAAATTCCATAGAAATTATATGAAGAAGTTAGCAAATCTTAGAAAACATCAGTAATTCTATAGAAAATGCATTTGATAAGAATATTGAATAAAAGAAGGAAATAAAGACTAAAAATGGTGTTTGGATGCAAGGCATTGGAGATTTGCAATTTCAGATTGCAAAATCTGAATTTGCAATCTAATTCAACAATCGAGCAGTAGTAGATAAAGAAAGTGCTGAAGTCCACGACTGGTCCAATTAAGGAAAGCACCTTGATTTCTACACAGATGTTGGGACGAATTAATGGAGTATTGGAGAATTGCAATTTCAGATTGCAAAATATGAATTTGCAATCTGATTTAGCAATTGGGCAATGACAGATATGGAAAAAATAAAGATTACAGCAAGCAAGGAAGGAAACCCATGATTTGTTGCTTAATTTTAGCTCAATTTCTGAAGATTCCCTGGCCAATGGAAGGAGAAATAAACCATGGGCACCATAGTCTATAAAAAGGGAAGAAAAACACACAAAGGGAGGAAGATCGAACGTTAGTTTTATGGGTTTTTTGTACGAACGTTTTTGTGGGTTTCTTTTTTGCTTCAGTTTTTCAGCTGCTGTCCATTAATTCCAAACCTGTTTTCTCCCTTAGTTCTCAATCCAATCCAAACGAAAGTTTGTATTGTGAAGATTTACTCCTTGACAAAGAAAGGAGTGAATCAATTGAGAAATATAGGAAAAACAATGGGTTTTTTTCATGGGGTTTTTTTTTTTTTTTTTTTTTTTTTTTTTTTTTGTAAATTTTTAAATTTTTAAATTTTTTTTATTTTTAATTTCAGCTTGTTCTTCGTTTTAGTTTGAATATTGGTTTTTTTAAAGTAGTTTGGATACATTAATTCAATTTTTGTTTCATTCCCAATTGTATCGGAGAACTAAAATTATTTTTCTCATTGAAGGATTATGTTATGAAAGTCCATTTTGAATTTTTCAACAAGGTGGATTATGGGTTTTTTTTTTTTCCAGTAGGTTTATTATTCACTTTGGGTTATTAACTTCTTCAATTCCATACTTCTAGTGTTTCTTTCTATGCATTACTTAAATTGAAGCCCTTTTAATTCTGGTTTTTACCCACTATTGGAGTTGCTTTCTTTTATTTTTTTTTAGCATGAAGAATATTTTCAAGAATTGTTTAGATGCTTTTAAGTTAGTTATGAGCTAAATTCTCTTTAGGGGTTCAAGGATGTGAATTCTCTAAGGAATGAATTGAGCTTAAATTGCAAAAATAACCAAGCCTACACATTAATTGTTTGCTTGTATTGAGTTGATGGATTTTTGTAATTCTAGTTTGATCAACTAGGATTGCATACAAAGCTTGGAGCTAATACCGAAAGGGTTAGTAAAAAGCAGATTTCGCACAAACAATGGAGACAAGAGCTTAGATATAAGCCATTCTTTACCTTAGACATAGGGCAAAAGACTCCAGTCCACTAGAATTGTGTTCTAAATTTATCTAAGTACGATTGACCATAGACATATAGGTCAAATCACTTAGCCTCCTAAAGATTTTAGAATCAAAATTGAACAAGAATTGAATTTGGTTTACAATTGTTTGTGTAGGTTAGGATTGCAATTGCAATTTAAAATGACAATTCACAACTTAGGGCAATGAACATTCTAGAGCCTCATTCTATCTTCATAAAGTTATTCCCTTGCATTTTGTCTTTGCTGTTTCACACAATTTTGCATTCTGATTTTGCAATTTTGTTTTTGTTTCCTTTGCTGTTTCACACCAACTTACAATTTGATTTTGCAATTTAGTTACCAAGTTGCAATTTTTGAACACATTTTTGATATTTCAATCTTTTTGTTAAAACCGTTCCCAGTGAGATCAATACTCAGGAATACTCCTATTTATTACCTGCATCGATAGTGTGCACTTGCACTGGAACTGAAATTATTTATTTTATTTTTACCCACACGTTTCACCCGATCAATCGTTCTTTATTGTAATTGTACATTCTTTAGTTTAGGGTTCTCTTGTGTACCTCTATATATGTGTGACTCTCTATTCTAAAATACAAGAAGTATTTTTCCAATACTGATTACATGGTATCAAAGCCTATTTTTTTAAGGCAATTACGGTTTGTTAAGCATTAGGGTTTTGGGAACCTTTGGGTTTGGTTTTGGGGTTTAGAACCTTTTTGTTGTCCACCTTAGGTTTTGTAAGCTTTGCTGTTTGCACTTTTAAACCTACAGCATCCGTCGTTGCGGCCATTGTTAGTGTCCATCGTCGCCATTTCCGCCACTACAAGTTAGGTTTACTTTTTTTTTTGGTCACATTTTGTCACCACCTAGCCCAAGAGGAAACCCGTCTTCCAATTTGCATAACCCTAAAATTCAACAGCCAAAACAGTCACCAGTGGGCCTCATGCGCTGCAGAGCGCACATGATGCCTCTGTTTCAGCTTTCGTTGCCTGGATCTCCTTTTGTGGTTTCTGACCGTTCTATGGGCTTGGTTCGACAAAACCTACTTCGTTTGTCTCAGATTGTGTTATTTACCATGTGGTTCGATTGGTTTTCTTGCAGTTCAAGTCTATTTTTGTTTCTCTTGGACTTTATCTACAATTTGCGTGTAACTAATAGCTGAGATGAAACATGTGATAATATCTAATATGGTTCTCCTTTCGTCAAAAATCACGAAGCATAAGTTAAATGGCTCAAATTATTATGATTGGAGTCGAACGATTCGATTTTATCTACGAAGCATTGAGATGGATATCATATTGATTAGGATCCGCCAGAAAATGACACTTGTACATTCAAATCAAGAATTCCATTAAGAGTGAGGTAGTTGGCTTGGTAAATCATTGCGATTCTATGAAGGAACTGCTCGAGTTTTTAGAATTTCTATACTCAGAAAAAGAGCATGTCAATAGAATGTATGAAGTTTGCACGACCTTCTTTCATGCAGAACAAAAAGAAAATTCTGTTACAAATGACTTTATGCAAGTTAAGAAGACGTGCGCAGAACTTAACACATTACTCCCATTTAGTATAAATATAAAAGTTCAACAAGCTCAGCGAGAGAAAATGGGTGTCATGAACTTTCTGAATGGACTTTCGCCTAAATTTGGGATGGCTAAATCACATTTTTTTTTGGCTCTGAGATCCCTTATTTGGATGAGGCTTTTAGTAGAGTCCTCCATACAGAAAATCCTCCATTTGGTTCGTCTGTTTCTCAGTTTAACAGTGCTCCAATCAGTCGGAATGATCCAAAGGTTACTAAAGGGATGAGTATCAATACTCAGAGACTTGGTTCTGATAATAGGCGACAAGATTCACAGGAGATTGTATGTAACTATTGTCGTAAGCTTGATCATATAAAACATGAATGTCGGAAGTTGTTGAATAAGGGTCAAAGACCTCAAGTTGCTCGGGTTTCTTCCACCAATGATACATATGAGATCAGTTACTATTTTTGCAGATGATTTTGCTAAATTCCAGTTGTACCAAGCATCATTACAAGCATCACCTTCATCGAATCCTATTGCAACCTTTGTCTTCTTACATCCTCTGCCAAATGGGTCATTGATTCTGGTGCCACAACCCATATGACAGGTAATTCTAGCTTATTTCTACCTCTTTGTCACATGCACCTTCTCTAATTGTCACTTTGGCAGATGGATCAACATCCTCTATTCTTGGATCTGACACCATTAATCTCACACACACTCTCTCTCTTTGTCTTTTGTTTTATACTTTCCTCGACTTTCATTTAACTTGATTTCTGTTAGTAAACTCACTCATGACCTTAATTGTTTTATCTCCATTTTTCCTGGCTATTGCTTGTTTCAGGATCGTACGACGAAGAAGATTATTAGTAAAGGATATGAATCTGGAGGTCTTTACATTTTTTTTTATCAGTAGATACCAAAACTTGTGGCCTGCTCTGGTGTTACATCCCCATTTGAAGTCGATTGTCGTTTAGGCCATTTTTCTTTGTCCGTGTTGAAGAAAATTTATCCAGAATTTCATTCTTTGTCTTTGTTGAATTGTAAGCCTTGTCAGTTTGCCAAATTTCATCATCTTAGTTCGAGTCTTAGAGTCCATAAACGAGTTAGTGCTCCATTTGAGTTAGTTCATTCTGATGCTTGAGGGCCTGATAATTCTCATTTTTTAGAATTATTTAGCCTTTAATTGCAAGTTATTCTTGAGAATTCATCTATTTAGAACCACAAAGTTTAGCAAAGTGAAGCAAGTTTGAACAAAATCACTTGGACATGTTAGGAATATGTCAAAATAGCAAGAGAAGGCTAGAAAAGGCATAAGCTTGTTCATTTTTCTGTTTTTTCTGCAAATATGGGCAATTGTGAAAAATTACAATTGCACTCCCAAAAAACAGATTGTAATTGCAATTCTGAGCAGATATGGAAAAATGGAGAAACACAAATTTTGTGCAATTTTGAAAAAATTTGTGATTATTCTCCAGATTTTTAGCTTGATTGATTTGGAACATTAGCACAAGGTGGGAGAAGAAAACCCTAGCTTATGAAGGCCTATAAAAGGGACAAATAAGCAGAAGAAATAGAATTCTCTCATTTACGAAGTTGCTATCTCTTTTTCATTTTTTTGTTGTTTCCTTCTTGTTTACAACACTTTTGTACCTCGATAATTAGTAATTAGACGAAAGTCTTAGATTGTAAAGACTCGATTCCCTTTGAAAGAAGTAGGTTCGAGTTTGATTGATGAAAGGGGTAAGAAGAGTGTTTTATTCACTATAAATCATGTATTTGTTTTAGTTTCAATTCAAGTTGTTCTTCAGGATTTGTTTCTGTTAGGCTGCTATAGTCAACATTTAGTTGTGGTTCTTTTTCTCTTTTCATTCCAACAAGTACTTTCAAGTTGTATTTCTCATTCCTTTGGCTAGTTATTTTGCAAGATATTTAAAAAGATTGATTCAATTTATCTCAATTCTTTTCTTCTTCAAGTTTTGACTTCTTTACAATATTTTGTACTTCCTTCAGCTATGAGTTTTCTCTTGAATAAATTATTGTTGTTCACTTTTTTATTTATGAGCTAAGTTTTTCTTTGGGATTCAAGCATGTGAATACCCTGGAGAATGGAATGAAAGCCTAAGTGTAAGAGCAACTTTGCTTACTCTATAGCTTGTTTGCTTTTATTGATTTTTTAATGCTCATTATTAGTCTAGATTGATCACCTAGATTAGTACACGTCAATTGAATCTAATTCTGAAAAGGTTACGTGAAGTTGGAAGTTCGTAAAAGCAATAAAGGAAAAAGCCTAGACATAGGTAATTGTTTTTTACCTTATACATAGGACAAAACTTTTAAAACTAAAAAAGGATTGTGTTTAAATTTAACTAAGTTTGTATTAGCCATAGAAATATAAGTTTAATCACTTAACCTCCTAAAGATACTTCATAGAAGGTTGAATAGGTCTTCAATCTGCTTTACAAAGCTTAATTGTTGAGTCAAAGGATTGTAATTGCAATTAGGTTGCAATTCCAATCAAAGGGGTATAAAATGTGCTCGAATCCCTTCCTTTTATTATTCTGTTTTTCCACGAAAATCCTTCACAATCCTTGACTACTTTGGTTGCCTTAATTGCAATTTCAGAACAATTTTTGCTATCTTTTTTAATTTTGTTGTATCCATTTCCTATGGGATCGATACTTTGGAGTACTTCCAATTTTATACTACTTGTTTGACAATGTGCACTTGCACTAGACTTATGACTTTTTCTTATTAAAAGTTTTCCTCTAAAGCTGACACGTTTTCAGTTGATCAAGTTTTTGGCATCGTTGTCGGAGAATGACATTAGTAACAAAATTCAAATTTGTGGCACAGATTGTGAACAAATTGCAACCGCAATTACCCTATTTCAAAGAGAATAACCGATTCTTGTTTACATTGTTTTGTTGGATGAGGGAGAGCAAAGGCGAGAGAAGAAAGGCACAACGTAGGGTTTCAATGCTTGAGATAATCCATACGATGGAAGTAGACATCCTTGTAGCATTGAGTGCACAAGCTTCATCATTAAGCTACATGATGAAAACATTAATGGTGGGAAATCCTATAGCTCCTGTTAACCCTATCTCTTTTATTTCTTGTGTCCTTGTAACCCTCATTGTTTGTGTTATGAATTTCTACCCAGTTTTACAAGCCAACATCAGTACGAGTGTGCCCAACAAGGGAAGAAGTCGCGAGGGAATATATGAAAAAGAACGATGTTGTGATGTAAAGCCAAGCCACATCTTACAAAGTTTGGAGATCCAAGTGGAACAAATTGCAAATGAATTGTAGAATAGGTCCCAAGGAATCTTGCTCAACAACATAAAGACTTCAAAACAAGAAGAAAAAGGACAATGCAAGGTGGTGACACTTAGAAGTCAATTGGAATTTGAAGACCTTGAACACTTGAAAAGGTTACGTGAAGTTGGGAGCGCTCCAACACTTGAAAACAATAAAGAGCCAAAAAGGAGAGAAGAAATTAAAGAAGAACCACCTCAAGAAGAGTAGAAACCAAGAAACGAAGTTGTAGTGAGCCATGCAATTGCAACTTCACAACAAATGACATCCAAGTGCTCCAAGTACTAGAATACCTTGCTTTCACTTGTTGTAGCTTGCAGAAACACTAAAAGAATAAGGATTCAGAGAGGAGAGCATGTAGGATGACAATTTGCAATATGTGACACAAGTTGCAACCACAATCTCTACTTTTAGAAGCATATGAAAATCTCTTGACTAGGTAAGGCCCGTTGTGATTAAAGCACCTCAACTAAGACTAAAATCTCATCCACCATCAAGACCTGGGTGTAAAATAAAGGAACAAAATTGCGATCTCCCTACTGGAATTGGATAAGTTTACTTTTCTTTAAAATAAAAAAGAAAAAAAAAGAAAAAATATATTGGTGTGGTTGATTGGGTGTAAATTCAAATAAAAAGTTTTGATCTCAGGGAACTCTGTCTAAGGAAAATCTTGTCTAGGTTAAGGTACTTAAGTTGACCGTTAGGGAACACCTCTACCTAGAGACTCACTTGGGAGTTGAATTGATCAAGTTTTTAATTTGAAATTCATTAAAAGTCTTTTTTTTCTTATTTGCTTAAAGTACATGAACTTTTGATGATTTACTTGTGAGTTTCAGGAAAAGAAGTAAGAAAAGAGAAGAGGAAGTTATAGCTGAGTTTGCAACTACAACATTAGAGTCAAAAGAAAAAGAATTCAAATCTGACAAGTTCCCACCACCACCACCAAAAGTTGAAGAAAGGCCATAAACTGCATCTCCACCACAAATTGCCTCTGGCTCATTAGCCACCTCCTATGCACAATTCAAAGATGAGCTTGCCTACATAAAGGAGCATAACAGAGTTTATTGGGCATATGTTCATGTATTTCAACGTTCTCCAAAGGAAAAGTGCCCACATTTCATGACTTCCTTTCGTCCTCCTTAAAGAGCAACATGGCTTTCTTCGTGAAGACATTGCTTTTGAGGCCTAGGGGAAGTTCTTTCTTCAACCCTATCTTTACTTGCTTTTGATTAGATAATATTTTTTTTGCTTTCCTTAGTTTTATTTTGTTAGGTTAGAATTTATTACTTTCCTAGTCTTGTTTGTTGTTTGTTTTTACTTTTATCGAGAACGCTTTTTGAAAAAATAAAAAAAATTCTACACCTTGCACAGGCATACCATAAAAATCATGTTTAAAAAATGAGTATGCAAATTGTTTTCCTTGGTGTTATGCTAAAAAGCCATTGATGATAAAACCTAGAGCTTTCTCAACTTTCAAGTGCTTTTACACACAATTTGAGTTTTTCAAAATCATGAAACTTTATCTACTTTTTCTCCATAAAACATTTGAACCAAAACTCCTCATGTGATTATCCCATCTAATGCACTAAGGAGAGTTTAGTTTCGATGCTTCGCAAGTTTAGTGACCCAAATATGTACCCCAACTCATATTCTTTCTAGTTCTTAGTCAATGAGGACATTGACCGATTTAAGTTTGGGAGGATGAGTTTTGTGCTTAAAGTTTTGTTGAAATATGCTTGTATCATGTATTATACTACTACTAGGACCTATCACAAAAAAGAAGAAGAATAAGAAGAAGAAGCAGAAGAAGAAGAAGAAGAAGAAGAAGAAGAAGGGGGATACTCATCCTTCTAGAATTAACTGAATAACCAAGGGTAGTCATGACACCCATGATTTCCTTTGCATGAAAGGTTAACTAAGGAAGTGAGTATGTGAAAATGGTCTTAATAGTGACTTGTGCTCGTAGTCAGCTACTTTCACCACAAAGTGTTAGTAAGTTGGAACGAAGGTACAAGTGACAGTGAGACTCTTTCTAGAAAAGACAAAGAAAAAAAAAATGAGGCCTCGTAGCAGCTTTGAATAAGTTTGGGGAAAGGGGGGGGGGGGGGAGGAGAAGAATGCTTGTAATGTGAGTGAGCTTAGATTGTTGAACAAAAAAAAATCACCATAAACTCTATCACTAGGACTTAGGTAGTATAAGCATAATAGGTGGGTTTGCATAAGAATGTTTTGTCTTGAAAAAGAAAAGTAAAGGTTTTATGTGAAAATCTTGAAGTTGTGTAAAGTACTAAGGGGCTGTTTGGGGTGCTGAGTGGGTTATAATAGTTTGTGGGTTATAATAGTCTGCGAAGTTATATAATTTGTGTTTAGAATGCAGAGTTATTTTGTTTGAGTTATAATAGTTTGTGTTTGGGGTGCACACAGACTTTTATAACCCATGCCTCAAACAGCCCCTAAGAGTCTGAAACCTCTTCTAAAAGACAATTTTTTTTTGAAACACCCTTTGGAAAACCTTTTGTAAATTGTTTGTTTGTTTTTCCTTGAAATTGCTTGAGGACAAGCAATAACTTAAGTTTGGGAGGTGTATAATTCTCATTTTTTAGAATTATTTAGCCTTTAATTGCAAGTTATTCTTGAGAATTCATCTATTTAGATGATAGCACTCAATATGTGCTATCTTTAGGCTTCATTTTATGCTAGTTTTGAGACTTAAAAACATGATTTTCACGTTCATAATTGTTTATTTTGTAGAAATTGAGCATTTGGAGCAAAATGAAGATTTTAGAAGAAATATGGTGATAAATGTGCTAATTCAGCAACCAATTTTGGGGACAATTTTTGGAGAAGAAAAATATTCCTAATTTAATTAGATTATGGATTCCTAATTTAATTAGGTTATGGATTCCTAATTTGATTAGATTTTGGATTCTTAATTAAATAATGAATTCCTAATTAGATTAGGATATGGATTAACCCATTATAAATACCCACATTCTCTTCACTTCAAGGCATTCAACTTTGAAGAGCACAACTCTAAATTTCTACATACAAGAGTGAGAAGAGACCTGAGGGAAATATTCAAGGCCAAGTTGTGGAGATCATACGGAGACGGAAAATCGACACACCAGCATAGTTTTTTTCTCTTCCTTCTTTTTATTTAGTATTTAAATGTTGTTTAAGAGTTTAGATTTTGTGATAGTGAACATGAGTGGCTAAACTCTTTTCTTATTCTAGGGATTGATGTAGCCATTAGACCTTATGTTTTAATTATTTAAATTCCATGATTGATTGTCATTAATTTCATTCATGCTTTTATATTCTTAATGCTTTTAATCTTTTGATCACGGATTAAATGTTATGTTGGTCTGAATTCACGCTTGAGAAAGGTAATTTAGATTAGATCCTAATTGCATGACTAAAGGTAGTTCTAACTTGATAATGATTAGGGATCCTTTCGAAGTTGTTAATAAAGGAACTTAATGCTATGCATAACGTTAAAAATCAGCAGAGATGTAGGTTTTGCCTTATTGCATAAGAATTGTTTGTCCTCGAAAGAGTCATTCATGATAAAAGACTTCTAGACTTATGAAATATTTGTTTGATCAATCTTGGATGTTTAAGTAATTTATTTATTTAAGTCTAATAGGTGAAATCAATCTCCCTAGGATATTCTCTCCTCTGATTGTTTCAATTTTTATTATAATTGTTTTATTTAATCTTGCATATTCCATCATTCAATTCTATTCTCTAAATAAAATTGGGCGATAATATTCATAGTACTTAAGTGAATTAGAAAACCAATCCTGAGGACGATACTCGAACACTCTTTCACTATATTAAAACTTGACCCGTACACTTGCGGTATTGCGCAAAAAATTACGCAACAAGTTTTTGGCGCCGTTGCCGGGGATTGGCAAATATTTAATTCACTTAATATTGTGAAGAAATCACTTGGTCTTAATTTAGAGTTTTATTATTATTATTTATTTTAGTTTATTTTACTAATTTTTGTTTAATTTTTTTCTTTTTAGATTTGGGGCTGTTTATGCGAAGAAATAAGGAAATCGTCCCATTTGATCCTGAGATAGAAAGAACGTGCAGAAAAATTCGAAAGGAAAAAAGAGACCAGTCTAAATCCATGGCTGAGCATGAAGAGCCAAAGGCCATCAAAGACTACTTCCAGCCTGTGTTCCCTGCAGAACACTCTGGAATAGTCTATGGACCAATAAATGCCAACAACTTTGAGCTTAAGACAGGACTCATTCAAATGGCTAGAGACAGTGCTTTTAAAGGATATCCTTTAGAGGATCCACACTCTCACCTTAGATCTTTTCTTGAAACTTGTGGAACTGTAAAGATAAATGGTGTTTCTGCTGATGCAATTCGCTTACGTCTTTTTCCTTTTTCTTTGCAGGATAAAGCTAAGGATTGGCTTGAGTCTTTATCACCTGGGAGCATTACCACATGGGAGGAATTAGCTCAGGCATTCCTTACAAAGTTTTTCCCACCTGCCAAAACAACTAGGCTCAGAATAGAAATTGGCACATTTAGACAACACGATGGTGAGCAGTTGTTTGAGGCATGGGAACGCTACAAGGAAATGTTAAGAAAGTGCCCTCAGCATGGATATCCAAACTGGCTCCAAATTCAATTTTTCTACAATGGTTTGACAAGTAACACTAAAACCATCTTAGATGCTGCAGCTGGGGGTAACTTCTTAGCTAAAACTGTTGAGGATGCCCGTACATTATTGGAAGAGATGGCAACTACAAGCTACCAATGGCCTTCCGAACGTTCCACTTCTAGAACAGTTGCTGGTTTATATGAGGTTGATGAGGTAAGTTCCCTGAAGGCTCAAATGGCTTCTTTGACTCATGTTTTAAATAAACTTGCAGGAATAGGGAACTCCCAATCAATTGCATCAATTGCAGCTGCCAACAATCCTCAATTATATGAGGAGCCTAATATTGAGCAAGCCCAATATATAAATCGTAATTTTGGGTACAAGAGCAATCAGATGCAGAATTCATTGCCCACCCACTATCACCCAGGTTTGAGGAATCATGAAAATTTCTCTTATGCTAATAATAAAAATGTTTTGCAGCCTCATCCAGGATATGCATCCACTCCACAACAGCAAGAGAAAAAGCCATCATTAGAAGACCTATTGGGAGCATTTATTATTGAATCCAGAAATAGAACCACCCAACTGGAAAATACGGTAAGTGGACATGGAGCTGCTATAAAAAATATGGAAGTCCAACTTAGTCAGATGGCATCTTCCATGAACGCCATGCAGAAAGGTAAGTTTCCTAGTGACACTGAGGTGAATCCCAAAGAACACTGCAAGGCTGTGACATTAAGAAGTGGAAAGCAGCTAGAAGAACCTGTAAAGAGCCTAGTTGAAGAGCAAATCATTGTTGAAAATCAGGAAGTAACAGATAAAGTAGAGAAAGAGGCAGCACTTTTGCCTACAACAGAGAAGCCTTCTAACTCTACTATTTCCATTATTCCTAACTCTATCCCTTATCCTCAACGTTTTCAAAAGAAAAAGATTGATTCTCAATTTTCTAAATTTTTAGATATTTTCAAGAAACTTCACATTAATATTCCTTTTGCAGATGCTTTAGAACAAATGCCAAACTATGTGAAATTCATGAAGGAAATATTGGCTAAGAAAAAGAAATTTGAGAAATATGAGACTGTGAATTTGACTGAAGAATGCAGTGCAGTACTCCAGAAAAAATTACCTCAAAAGTTAAAAGATCCAGGGAGTTTTACTATTCCTTGCACAATTGGTAGTCTTTCTGTTGATAGAGCCTTATGTGATCTTGGGGCAAGTATTAACTTAATGCCTTTTTCTGTCTTCAAGAAACTAGGTCTTGGGGAAGTACAACCTACTACAATCTCTTTACAACTTGCTGATCGATCTCTCACATATCCAAGAGGTATTATAGAGGATGTTTTAGTAAAAGTTGATAAATTTATCTTCCCTGCAGATTTTGTGGTCCTAGACATGGAGGAAGACTCTGAGGTTCCCATCATCCTGAGGAGACCTTTCCTAGCTACTGGAAGAGCTTTGATTGATGTGCACGAAGGTAGATTGACCTTAAGGGTAAATGAGGAAAAAGTTGTTTTCAATATATTTCGATCTATGAAATATCCAGATGAGGTACGTGAATGTCATATGATTGATATTATTGATAACACTGCAGATGAATTTAGAGAGTTAGTCTTACCTACTGATCCCCTTGAGAAAACCATGCATAATATAGTTTTTGAAAATTTAGGGATATTAGATCAAGAGATTGTTTTCTATAATGATGCATTGAATCACTTGCCTGTAGTACAGTTGAGGGATGAAAAAGTATTGTCTTTATCTATTAATGAAATCGCACAAGTAGAAACACCTGCATGCGAATTGAAGCAATTACCTGAGCACTTACGTTATGCTTTCTTAGGAAATTCTTATACTTATCCTGTTATTATATCTGCTGCTTTAAATAAAGTAGAAGAAGCAAAATTGCTAAGAGTCTTACGTACACATAAGTCTGCTTTAGGTTGGTCTATTAATGATATTAGAGGTATAAGTCCATCTATTGTCATGCATAAAATCTTAATGGAAGATACCTTTAGTCCATCAGTTGAACACCAAAGGAGACTAAATCCAGCAATGAAGGAAGTGGTAAAATTAGAGGTACTAAAAATTCTCAATGCAGGGATTATCTATACTATTTCTGACAGTCCTTGGGTGAGTCCTGTGCAGGTTGTTCCAAAAAAGGGAGGGATGACTGTGGTAAAAAATGAAAATAATGAATTTATCTCTACAAGAACAGTAACTGGGTGGCGTGTATGCATTGACTATAGAAAGTTGAACAAAGTCACTAGAAAAGACCACTTCCCTCTTCCTTTTATTGATCAAATGCTTGATAGATTGGCTGGTTTTCCTTACTATTGTTTTCTTGATGGTTATTCAGGTTACAATCAGATTGCTATCGCTCCTGAGGATCAAGAAAAGACAACATTTACATGCCCATATGGTACTTATGCCTTTAGGCGAATGCCATTAGGACTATGCAATGCCCCAGCCACTTTTCAGCGATGCATGATGGCTATTTTTCATGATATGATTGAGGAATTTATGGAAGTTTTTATGGATGATTTTTCAGTTTTTGGATCTTCATTTGATTCTTGCTTGCATAATCTTTCTCTTGTTTTGCAGAGGTGTCAAGAAACTAACCTTGTTTTAAATTGGGAAAAATGTCATTTTATGGTTAAAGAAGGTATAGTTTTGGGACACAGAGTCTCTGAGAAGGGGCTAGAGGTTGACAGAGCCAAAATTTCTGCCATTGAACAACTTCCGCCCCCAATAAATGTGAAGGGAGTTCGTAGTTTTTTAGGCCATGCAGGGTTTTATAGACGTTTTATCAAAGATTTTTCTAAAATTGTAAAACCTTTGTGTAGTTTGCTTGAAAAAGACACTTCTTTTATTTTTACTAATGAATGTTTACTAGCATTTAATTTATTAAAAGAAAAGTTGACTTCTGCACCCATAATTATAATACCTGATTGGAGTCAACCTTTTGAAATCATGTGTGATGCTAGTGATTATGCTATAGGAGCAGTCTTAGGCCAACGTCGTAATAAAATGTTTAGGGCCATTTATTATGCAAGTAGAACTCTAGATAATGCACAACAGAATTACACTACTACTGAAAAAGAGATGCTTGCTGTTGTCTTTTCTTTTGATAAATTTAGATCTTATCTGTTAGGGACTAAAGTTATTGTTCATACTGATCACGCAGCGATTCGATACTTATTTGATAAAAAAAATGCTAAACCTAGGCTAATTAGATGGATCCTTCTTTTGCAGGAGTTTGATTTTGACATCAAAGACAGGAAAGGTTGTGAGAATGTGGTAGCAGACCACCTATCTAGAATTGAGCATAAAAGCAACCATCAAACCTTTCCTATCACAGAGGACTTTCCTGATGAAAGACTGTATCAGGTAAGTTCTGTTTTACCATGGTTTGCTGATTATGTGAACTTTCTTGCAGGAGGAGTGATGCCACCAGACTTGACCTCTCAGGAAAAGAAAAGATTTTTGCATAATGTGAAGTATTACCTATGGGACGACCCTTTGTTATTCAAGATTTGTTCAGATCAAATAATCAGAAGATGTGTTCCCTTAGAGGAAGTGGAAAAAATCTTGCATGATTGCCATTCCTCTTCTTATGGTGGTCACTTTGGACCTACACGTACGACATCGAAAGTATTACAATCAGGTTTTTTCTGGCCTACCCTTTTTCGTGATTGTTATACTTTTGTAAAGACTTGTGACAAATGTCAAAGAACAGGTAATATTACTAGACATCATGAATTATCCTTAACTCCTATTCTTGAGGTAGAACTATTTGATGTGTGGGGTATTGATTTTATGGGTCCTTTTCCCTCTTCCCATGGTTATCTATATATCTTAGTTGCTGTTGATTATGTCTCTAAGTGGGTAGAGGCTATAGCCACTAAAAAGAATGACGCCCGTATTGTGCTACGTTTTCTTCATAAAAATATTTTCACTAGATTTGGCACTCCACGAGCAATCATTAGTGATGAGGGTTCCCATTTTTGCAATAAAATGTTTAATGCAATGCTTTCCAGGTATGGAGTAAAGCATAAAATTTCTTTAGCTTATCATCCCCAAACTAATGGTCAAGCTGAGATTTCTAACAGGGAGATAAAACAAATCTTGGAAAAGACTGTTTGTACCAATAGAAAGGATTGGGTATTAAAATTAGAGGATGCTCTTTGGGCCTATCGTACAGCATTTAAAACTCCAATTGGTACATCTCCATATCGATTGGTGTATGGGAAGGCTTGTCATTTACCTGTTGAATTAGAGCATAAAGCATATTGGGCCATAAAAAAGTTGAACTTTGACCTTCTCAAAGATGGAGAACAACGTTTATTGCAATTAAATGAATTAGAGGAATTTCGAGGCCAAGCTTATGAGAATGCGAAAATATATAAAGAACGAACTTCAAGATGGCATGACCAACAAATCCAGAAACGTAACTTTGCACCTGGACAACAAGTACTTCTTTTTAACTCACGTTTACGCTTGTTTCCAGGTAAATTAAAAACAAGATGGTCAGGTCCATTCACAATCAAAGAAGTGTTCCCATATGGAGCAATTGAGTTGCATACTAGTGATGGTAAATCTTTCAAAGTTAATGGACAAAGAGTCAAGCATTATTGTGGCACTGAGGAAAGACGCTTAGAGAACATCACCCTTGATGAGCCTACATGATACACAGTCATCTCGTCAAGCTTGAGACGTTAAACCAAGCGCTTCTTGGGAGGCAACCCATTTTTCTTCATTTTTAGTTTTTCATTATTATTATTATTATTTATTATTTAGTTTTTATTTATTTATTTATTTATTTTGTGTCTTTGTTATCATGTCTCTGTTGATTCTTTTGTAGGTACTTGACCACCATTGCCATAGTCTTCTTCCTCTACATTGGTGAACATGATGATTCTCTCACTTACCAGGACAGTATTGTTCACTCTCTTATTTTTCTTTGTCCTTATGCATGCTTAACTTTAGTGGGTAATTTATACATTGAGGACAATGCATGTTTTCAAGTTTGGGGGTGGGGAATAATGCGGCTAAGCCCTGAACATGAACATTTCAATATTTTTTTAAGCATGATTTGTATGAGGAACCAGTTGCATTGATATGATTAAGACAGCCTAGGATAAGTTTTAAATAATGATGTTTGCAATTGTTGAAATATGACAGCATATCCCTGAATTGAGTAAATTTTAAATTTTTTCTTTGATTCTCTTGCACTTTTAGAGCACATAGTCTTCCTATTTATGGTTTTGAAGGCTTAGAATTGGGTTATATGATTTGGATATTTGTTGTCACCTCGAAAGGCTTTAAGAACTAATTAGAGAGTTAACTTGCATGATGGTTAATAATGTTACACTTAGGAAAAAATTCTTTTCTATTTACTTGCCTATTTGCTTTCACTATATCACTATTCATTCAAGGAAAACTAAAATAACTTGTTCTAAAAAAAAAAAAAAAAAAAAAAGGGACAAAAAGAGCTACCTTTGCTGTGATCAGTTAGGACCACCTGTGAGTTGATGGGTAAGGGTCCCTATAGTGAATGTGTGAAAGCTAGTGTCCACCAAACAAAAAAATAAAATAAAATAATAATAATAAAAAATATATATAAAAAATCAAGTTTGGGGGAGGCCTACCCCAGTTTTCAGGCAACCTAGTGGCATATTATTTTCTTGAGTGTAAGGGGCTTAATAATTGGAACTTATGGCCAGAGTAGGGGGAAAACAAGCTGAGGATTGTATAAAACTGTTCTGGGCCTATAAAAACTGAGATAGGAAAGGCTAAGCACATACACACGCAAGGGATAAAGAGAATTAAATTTAAATTTCTTGAAGATATGATATGCTTGATTAAATTATGCTATTGTGCATTATTTGTTATTTAGAACATTGAGGCTCGAGTCGCTTACATGCAATTGTTGATTCATAAAGTGGTTTTGTTTTATTTTGCTCGAGGACTAGCAAAAGCTTAAGTTTGGGGGTATTTGATAACACTCAATATGTGCTATCTTTAGGCTTCATTTTATGCTAGTTTTGAGACTTAAAAACATGATTTTCACGTTCATAATTGTTTATTTTGTAGAAATTGAGCATTTGGAGCAAAATGAAGATTTTAGAAGAAATATGGTGATAAATGTGCTAATTCAGCAACCAATTTTGGGGACAATTTTTGGAGAAGAAAAATATTCCTAATTTAATTAGATTATGGATTCCTAATTTAATTAGGTTATGGATTCCTAATTTGATTAGATTTTGGATTCTTAATTAAATAATGAATTCCTAATTAGATTAGGATATGGATTAACCCATTATAAATACCCACATTCTCTTCACTTCAAGGCATTCAACTTTGGAGAGCACAACTCTAAATTTCTACATACAAGAGTGAGAAGAGACCTGAGGGAAATATTCAAGGCCAAGTTGTGGAGATCATACGGAGACGGAAAATCGACACACCAGCATAGTTTTTTTCTCTTCCTTCTTTTTATTTAGTATTTAAATGTTGTTTAAGAGTTTAGATTTTGTGATAGTGAACATGAGTGGCTAAAATCTTTTCTTATTCTAGGGATTGATGTAGCCATTAGACCTTATGTTTTAATTATTTAAATTCCATGATTGATTGTCATTAATTTCATTCATGCTTTTATATTCTTAATGCTTTTAATCTTTTGATCACAGATTAAATGTTATGTTGGTCTGAATTCACGCTTGAGAAAGGTAATTTAGATTAGATCCTAATTGCATGACTAAAGGTAGTTCTAACTTGATAATGATTAGGGCTCCTTTCGAAGTTGTTAATAAAGGAACTTAATGCTATGCATAACGTTAAAAATCAGCAGAGATGTAGGTTTTGTCTTATTGCATAAGAATTGTTTGTCCTCGAAAGAGTCATTCATGATAAAAGACTTCTAGACTTATGAAATATTTGTTTGATCAATCTTGGATGTTTAAGTAATTTATTTATTTAAGTCTAATAGGTGAAATCAACCTCCCTAGGATATTCTCTCCTCTGATTGTTTCAATTTTTATTATAATTGTTTTATTTAATCTTGCATATTCCATCATTCAATTCTATTCTCTAAATAAAATTGGGCGATAATATTCATAGTACTTAAGTGAATTAGAAAACCAATCCTGAGGACGATACTCGAACACTCTTTCACTATATTAAAACTTGACCTGTACACTTGCGGTATTGCGCAAAAAATTACGCAACATTAGATCCACAAAGTTTAGCAAAATAAAGCAAGTTTGAACAAAATCACTTGGACATGTCAGGAATATGTCAAAATAGTAAGAAAATGTTGAAAAATGCATAAACTTTTTTATTTTTCTGTTTTTTGTGCAGGTATGGGCAACTATAAAAAATTGCAATTGAAATCCAAAAAAAAAAAAAGATTGCAATTGCAATTATGGGCAGATATGGAAAAACGGAAAAATCCAGATTTTGCGCGATTTTTGAAAAATCCGTGATTATTCTCCAGATTTTCAGCTTGATTGATTTATGACCATTAGCACAAGGTGGAGAAAAAAACTCTAGCTTATGGAGACCTATAAAAGGGACAAAGAAGCCGAAGCAACAAAATTCTCTCCTTTACGAAGTCGTTGTCTCCTTTTCATTTTTATGTTGTTTTCTTCTTGTTTCCAGCACCTTCAAACCTCGATAATCAATCCAATCTAGACAAAAGTTTTAGATTGTAAAGACATGATTCCCTTTGAAAGAAGTAGGATCGAGTTTGATTGATGAAAGGGGCGAGAAGGGTGTTTTATTCACTGTAGTTCATGTATTTGTTTTAATTTTAGTTGAAGTTGTTCTTCAAGTTTTGTTTCTGTTAAGCTGCTATAGTCAATATTTAGTTGTTGTTCTCTTTCTCTTTTCATTATAGCAAGTACTTTCAAGTTGTATTTCTCATTCCCTTGGCTAGTGTTTTTTTGCAAGATAGTTAATAAGATTGATTCAGTTTATCTCAATTATTTTCTTCTACAAGTTTGGACTTTTTTATAATATTTTGTACTTCCTTTAGCTATGAGTTTTCTCTGGAATAAATTATTATTTTTCTCTTTTTTATTTATGAGCTAAGTCTTTCTTTGGGATTCAAGCATGTGAATACCTTAGAGAATGGAATGAAGGCCTAAGTGTAAAAGAAAACTTGCTTGCTCTATAGCTTTTTGGCTTTTATTGATTTTTAATGCTCATTATGAGTCTAGATTGATCACCAAGATTAGTATACATCAATTGAATCTAATTCTGAAAAGGTTAGGTGAAATTGGGAGTTCGTAAAAGCAATAAAGGAAAAAGCCTAGACATAGGTAACTGTTTTTTACCCTAGACATAGGGCAAAACCTTTAAAACCAAAAAAGGATTGTGTTTAAATTTAACTAAGTTCGTATTAGCTATAGAAAAATTGGTTTAATCATTTAGCCTCCTAAAGATACTTCATAGAAGGTTGAATAGGTCTTGAATCCAGTTTACAAAGCTTAAGTGTTGAGTCAAAGGATTGCAATTGCAATTAGGTCACAATTCCAATCAAAGGGGTATTAATGTGCTTGGATCCCTTCCTTTTATTATCTTGTTTTTCTACAAAAATCCATCACAATCTTTGATTACTTAAGTTTCCTTAATTGCAATTTGAGAACAATTTTTGCTATCTTTTTTAATTTTGTTGTATCCGTTCCCTATGGAATCAATATTTTGGAGTATTTCCAATTTTATACTACTTGTTTGACAGTGTGTACTTGCACTTGCACTAGACTGAAGACTTTTTCTTATTAAAAGTTTTCCTCTAAAGCCCTCACGTGTTTAGTCGATCAAGGTCCCTCTCCAGTAGTGTCCAAAATTGGATTTCGATATTTCGTTACTTTTGTTGACGATTATTCTCGCATGACTTAGTTATATTTAATAAAAACTCGTTATGAATTACTTTCACTTTTGTACTTTCCATGCCGAAGTTCAAAATGAGTTTAATGCCTCTCTTAAAATTCTGCGAACTGATAATGCTGGTGATTAATTTTGTTCATGGGCATACTTAGAAAATGGCAAAAAGCAAATTTTTTCAAACCATCGAAAGAAGTGGCTTGATTAATTCATTCTCTTTTTAGAACTCGCGGACGAGTTTCTTCTGACAGGGATAGAATATGATGTAGTATGGTTAGTGATTAATTAGATATCTTGGTCAATTCCTTGGTTAATTAGGATTATGATTAGTTTGTTTAATTCCTTATTTAATTAGGCATATGATTAGTTTGTTTTCCAATTCTCTATTAGAGAATTGTTCTCTTGTATTCAATAACTTTTAATTCATAATAAACATTTGATTGATTCTTGGAGAGATTTCTCTTTTTATCTTTAGGCTACAACAAATTGGTATCAGAGCAATTGTCTGGGCCAACGTTGGTTACCGTTAGTGGAAGACTGAAAAACTCTTATTGACGTGGATCGCAAGAGGGAGCTTCGTGCGCTGTGCACATTGTTCAACAACCTACATTTATTTATAAGAGAATACCTTTTAGAGTATTCTCTTTTCAAGAAACAAGGGAAAAATTTTAAGAATGGAATTTTACAGCACAAAAAAGGAGTTCAAAAACCATAAAATCCAGTTTCGAATTTGATAATGGCCAATGGAGGCGGAAAATAATTCAAGAGCACACTTAAATCTACACATCGATCGTGAAGCCTTTTAGGAAATAAAGAAAGGGGTGGTTGAAGTTCGACAATGTTTGAATAATATGTCTAGCATTTTAGATCGATTTAACCGAAAAGTTCAATACGAGAGAGAACTCACCCGAGCGAAGTCAACATACAACTATTTTAAAATACCAAGCGAAATCGTGAACGCAATTGAAGGGAAGTGCATAATAAAGGTGAATGAAATCGATAAGAATGACAAGATCTTGCATGAAGGTGTAAATGAAAAATTTGTGCAAAAAGGAAAAATTATCGTGCATAAAGGATGAACATAATTGGAAAATTGAAGACACGAAAGATGGCATGGATATGAACTAACAAAACCCATGCGAAGTGGACAAGTTGAGCAAATGGGACAAAGAGGAACCATGGAACCCACACAAAGACAAAGACCAATCAAGCAAAGGTGAAGAGAAGGAAGAAGATGCGTCTGATTCAATGCAGGCACGACCTACCTCATTAGTACCCATCAAGTGAGTTTTGTCCTTTGTGTCCAAAGACCCACAAATCTTGATTCAAAACCATACCCATCATTCTTTAAGCAGTTCAACCCACGAGTTGTATCTTCTGCTGAATAATTTACATGACCCGCCTAATTTGAATATTTTCAAGATTTGGATGGAGGGTTTTTTCGATTGAGTCAATAGAGAAAGATTTTTTCATGGGATTGTTGATTATTTTGTTCATGGGTGTGCTCCGAAATGGCGAAAAAGTAAAATTTTTCAATGGGGTTCTTTTCAAGCCATAGAAAGAAGCAGCTTGATTACGTCATTCTATGTTTAAAATTCGAGGACGAGTTTAGGATTATGATTGGTTTGTTTAATTCCTTGGTTAGTTAGAATTAGGATTAGTTTGTTTAATTCCTTATTTAATTAGGAATAGGATTAGTTTGTTTTCTAATTCTTTATAAATAGAGAATTGTTCTATTGTATTCAATAACTTTTAATTCATAATAAACATTTGATTGATTATTGGAGAGAATTCTCCTTTTATTCTTAGGCTACACCACACCAGTTGTCATCGCCCACATATTCTTTTATTACCTCCATTGATTCTATCTCTATCCCTAACTCTGTTCATGAAGCTTTATCTCATTTTGGCTGGCGTAATGCAATGATCAAAGAGATGAATGTTGTAGATGATAATGATACTTGGAATTTAGCATCTCATCCTGCAGGAAAGAAAGCAATTGGGTGCAAATGGGTGTTTGCAATTAAGGTTAACCTTAATGGATCAGTTGCTCATTTGAAAGCACGCATTGTTGCTAAAGGCTATGCTTAGACTTATGCGATAGATTATTCTGATACATTTTCTCTGATTGCCAAATTGACTTATGGCTGCTACTCAATTGTGATCTTCAAGAGGAAGTTTATATGGAGCAACCACTTGAATATGTTGCTTAGTGGGAGAATGATAAAGTTTATCGTCTTAGAAAATCGTTGTATGGGTTGAAACAAAGTCCGCGAGCATGGTTTGGCAAATTTAATCAAGCATTTGAGCAGTTTGGTATGAAAAAAAAGTACGTCTAATCATTCTGTCTTCTATCGACGATCTAAGAGTGGTACTACTCTGCTTGTTGTATACGTCAATGATATTGTTATCACTGGAAATGATACATTTGGTATATCTTCTTTGAAAACTCTCCTTCAGGTTCAATTTCATACTAAGAATCTAGGATCAATGAAGTATTTTTTGGGTGTTGAAGTGATGAGAAGCAAGAGATGTATCTTTTTGTCACAAAGAAAATGCATACTTGATTTGTTATCTGAGACAGAAAAATAAGAGTTAAAACATGTAGTACTCCGATGGTACCTAATTTGCAACTCACCAAAGAAGGAGAATCATTTAAAAGATCCTGAGAGATATAGAAGATTGGTTGGAAAGTGGAATTATCTCACAGTGACACGACCAAACATAGCTTATTTAGTAAGCATTGTATGTTAGTATATGTCTTCACCTACAGTGAATCATTGGGGTGAAGTGGAACAAATTCTATGCTACCTAAAAGTTGCACCTGGGCATGGAATCTTATATAAATATCATAGTCATATAGAAGTTGAACATGTTTTCGATATTAATTGGGTAGGATCTAGAGAAGATAGAATATCAACTTCTGAATATTGTGTCTTTATAGAAGACAATTTGGTATCATGGAAGAGTAAGAAACAAAATGTGGTTCCATGTTCAAGTAATGAGTTAGAATATAGAGTTATGACACAATCTGTGTGTGAAATAGTGTGGATACATCAACTTTTGACTGAGATAGGCTTCAGTATTACTATGTCAACTAAATTGTGGTGTGATAATCAAGTTGCACTTCACATTGCGTCTAATCATGTGTTTCATGAGTGGGCTAAACATATTGAAATGGATTGTCATTTCATTCGTGAGAAAAATATAACAAAGGTTGGTGTCCACATGATATGTGAAGACTGGAGAACAATTTGGAGATATTCTTACCAAAGCCTTAAATGGAACAAGAACAAATTATCTCTGCAACAAGCATGTGGTTGACATATTTGCTCCAACTTGAGGGGCAGTGTTGAAATATATATATGTTATTATGTATAGTCGTCCTTTATTGTAATTTGTACATTAGGAAAAAAAACCTACCCCCCCAAAACATACGCTCTATTATCTCTCTTCCCAACCTTCCATCTTCCACTGCCTTTTTCATCCGACAGCCATCGCTTTCGTTCTGATCCTTCACCTACCGCAATAGACTTAATCTCCGATAGTCATCGCCATTTCCCTCCTCTAATTTTATTGGGTTTCTTCATTTGCCGCTAAACTTTTGAACTCCATTAGTCGTCGCTCTTTTCTCTCTCCTCCCATCCTTTCATCTTCTTCTGCCATCTATTGCCTTCGTTTCCATTCCTTCACTTGGTGCAGAAGTGTTGTTCTCTATTAGTCGTTGTCGCCTTCCTCTATCTCTGAAGTGTTGTTGAAAAAGTGTTGTTCTCTGTTAATTGATGTTCTCTTCCTCTATCTCTAAAGTCATTACTGCAGAAGTGTTGTTCTCCTTTAGTCGCTTGACGCAAATGTGTTGTACTTCGTTATTTGTTGCTGGTACCTTTACTTGAGGTTTCTAACATGGGTTTCAGTAGTTGTTGTGTATGCAATCAGTTTTATAGCATTTGGTATGAAGATGAAAAATTATGTGTAGAAGATTCGAAGAACAATTGATGATTCCCTTCTCTTTGTCTCAGTTATGGTGGTTTGAAAGTTCCTTAGTTGAAATGTTGCTTCAACCAGTGCACAGGCGCTTTTCAAAGAAAGCTCAAGATGATTTCAGTTTCACCCTTATTTCAGAATTTAATTATCTACTAGTTGGAGAATTGAATGTGTTGTATGGCCTTCTTCTGGAAGGCGCAAGAAAATTCAAATTCCCATGGGAATCTCAAAGAAAGATTAGCTCATTTTTTGGAAAACGTTGACAAACTTTCTCAAAAAATTCGTTCAATCAAACCAGCTTGAAAAGAAAATTTCTAAACCATTATCGATCAATGAGAAATCAGCAATTAAGCATTATGCGGACGCAGTTATTTTGAAAGCAAGATTTTCTAGTTCTAAGTAGCATTTGGTCTTCGACAGAGTGGGGCGAGTGAGTTCTCACTCATTGAAGACTGGTTCTTTCTGGGTTCGAAAATCCAACGAAGTAGCGCTTTGGATTTCAATCATCTTTTGGAGTTCAGGCTTTTTGCTCACAATAAATGGACAGTTATTAAAGCCACGCTAGAAGAGTATTTTCAAGCTCCAATATTATTAAATCCCTTTCTAACTGATAAAGCTTTCATTAAAGTGGATGATGAAGTGATCCCTTAAATTCTAGAGTCAAATGGAATATGGACACTCTTTGGGGATTATCATTTATTAATGGAAAAGTGGTCTAGTAAAAAACATAACCATCCAGACTACATTAAGGGGCTGTTTGGCGCGCTGGTTTGGAATCAGAAACCCTGGGGTTCTGGAACCCTAGGGTTTCTTGGCTGGAATCAGAAACCCTGGGGTTTCTGAATCCTGTGTTTGGGGTGCAGGGTTGTGTTGGGCTGGTTTGCTGAAACCTGTGTTTGGGGTGCAGGGTTGGGTTGGGCTGGGTTTGTTTAGTCTGTTTTTTTTTATAATTTTTCAAACTGTTTATTATTTTAAAAAAAATCTTACACTGTTTTTTTTCCTACTCCATTTTTTTAACTTTATAATTTTTTTGGTGTGTTACATACCAACTATTTAACCAATTATGTAGAGCAATTGTTACAACTATAGTTCAATTTGAATTATACTATGTATAGTTTGTATAACTATATGCTATCTCATTCACTCCACTCATGATGACATACAATTGAAGATTATGCGTAGCAACATATAATTAATAGGTGCAATGTAAGAATGGTGTTGCCAATGGTAAAGTAAAACCAAAAATTAGAACTAAGATCTAGTTCTAAAAATATCATAACACACATTCCAGATGAAATGATAAGAAAGTAGAAGTAGTTGTCCAAATACAAATGTAAGTCATAAGAGTGGTAAATGAAAGTGATGAAAAGAGAGTCAGGTTCTAGGTGCTTTCCCCAAAATTTTCACGTAGTAATCATGCTTCCAATCTGGGGTGAATGTAAAGAAGGAGTTCAACATCATACTATCCGAGAGAATAGTCTTTGCAACAACCATTCAATCTTGCCTTGTCATCCTTGGGATCGCCTTTAGTTTTGCATATAGCTCGTCCACGCTGGCCCTTTGAAAATATTGACTAGGTGGTTAGGTCGCTAGGGTGATTGTTGGAGTGGTTGTTGGGGTGGTTGGATTGATGGGGTGTTTGGGTATGCCGAGGTGGTTGCCGGTGGTGATTGCACGGTGGTCAAGTCGTCGGAATGGTTGTTGGGTGGTTTTCAGCAATAGTTGTCGGGTCACTGGAGTCGTCATCAGGGTGGTCATGTCGCCGGAGTGGTCGCTGGGTGGTTGTGGCAGTGGTTGGGTTGTTGGAGTAGCCAGAGTGGTCACCAGGTGGTCGTCAACAGTAGCTTTGGGTGGTTAGGTTACCAGGTCGTCGGGGTAATCGTCGAAGTAGTCATTAGGGTGGTCAGATCACGGAGTGTTCACTAGGTGGTTGTCTACGGTGGTTGCTAGATGGTCAGGTTTTCGAGGTGATCATCAACTATGGTTGTCGGGTGATCGGGTCATTGAAGTGGTTGTTGTCGGTGGCTAGGGCAAGTCGGGTTGTTTGAGTGGTTGGGTTATCGGGGTGTCGAGTTGTTGGGATGGTCGAGTCGTAGGGGTAATCGTCAAACTGGTCTCTCGAGTTCTCATCGCAGTGGTTGTTTGAGGTAATCGTCAGGGGTGGTCGGGTCACCGTTGTGGTCGTCGGAGTTGTCGTTATCGGTGGTTGTCGGGTGGTCACCGGAGTTTTCATCAGAGTTGTTGTCGAAGTAGTCGGAGGTAATCGTTAGCGGTGGTCTCTAGAGTTCTCATCGCAGTGGTCGTCGGAGGTAATCGTTAGCAGTGGTCGGGTCGCCATTGTGGTCTTCGAAGTTGTCATCGGAGTGGTCGCCGGAGTTGTCATCAGAGTGGTCATCGAAGTTGTTGTCGGAGTGGTCGTCGAAGTTGTATCGGAGTGGTCGCCGGAGTTTGTTGTCGAAGTGGTCGCCGGAGTTGTCATCGGAGTGGTCACCGGAGTTGTTGTCGGAGTGGTCGCCGAAAATGGATAATGGAAAATGGAAGAGGAAAACATGGCACAAACCCCATGGGGTTGCATTGTTGTAACCCATGGGGTTGTGTTTCAAAACCAAGGGTTTTGAAACACCTTGTGCCAAACATGGTTTTGGGTTTGGAACCCAAACCCATCCCAACCCAAACCCATGGGCCAAACAGCCCCTAAGGGTTATGGTGGTTGGATTGTGATAAGGCACTTGCCATTAACATATTGGAAATGTCAAACTTTTGAAGAAATTGGGGAATATTTTGGAGGCCTGGTTAGTATCTCATCCAACACTTTGAATTTGATTCATTGCACAGTTGCATTTTGGTTAAAAACATCTGGTTGACTTTATTCCAGCCACAATTCAAGTCAAGGATAAGAAATTTGAGGAGATGTGTGCCAGAAAGTGAGGTTCAGTCTATTTTGAAGCATTGCCATTTTTCTCCTTTGGAGGCCATTTTAGTGGCGAAACAACTACTGCTAAAGTGTTTAAATCAAGATTTTATTGGCCTTCAATTTTTAAGGATGCCCATTTTTTAGCAAAGCTTGTGACAAGTGACAAAGGAAAAGAAATATTGGAAAAAGGGATGAAATGTCCCTCATATATATCTTAGAAGTGGAACTATTTGATGTGTGGGGAATTGACTTTATGGGACCCTTCCTACCTTCAAAAGGTAACTTGTACATTTTAGTGGCGGTAGATTAGGTTTCTAGGTGGGTTGAGGCCCTTACTTGCCCTTTAAATGATGCCAAGACAGTGATGAAGTTTCTGCAAAAGTTTATATTCACTAGGTTATGAACTCCTAGAGTTCTAATTAGTGATGAGGGCTCTCACTTTGTGAATAAAGCAAGGAATTCTTTATTGGCTAAATATAATGTCAAGCATAAGGTTTCTACTCCCTATCATCCATAGGACAATGGTCAAGCCGAAATTTCAAATAGAAAAATTAAAGGGATCCTTGCAAAAGTGGTGAAGCCAAATAGGAAAGATTGGTCCAGCATATTAGAGGACTCCTTATGGGCTTATAGAACGACTTTTAAAACTCCCTTGGGCATGTCACCTTATAGACTAGTGTTTGGTAAGGTCATTTGCCCTTGGAGTTGGAACATAAAGCATTCTAGGCCTTAAAGGAATTAAATCTAGACTTAAAAGCTGCAGGAAACTTGAAAATGCTTCAATTGAATGATTTGGATGAATTTAGGAGGTTTTCTTATGAAAATGTCAAGTTGTATATAGAAAAAACTAAGGCATGGCATGATTAAAAGATTCTGCCCAAGCACTTTGAAGTTGGACAAAGCGTATTGTTGTACAATTCAAGGTTGAAATTATTCCCAGAGAAATTAAAATCAAAATGGTCTAGTCCATTTTCAGTAATAGAAATTATCTTATGTGGTGTGTGCTCAGCTTTCTAAATGTTCCAAATGAGCTCAATTTTACTGATTCATTCTTTACTTTACCCTTGGTTTAAACTTAAGTTAAGCCTAGCATCTGCCTTCTAAGTTTGCCAATTAGTTAATCAAGAGAGCTTACTCTCTAACCTTTATAGATTAAGGAGCCCTTAGGATTCTTTGTTCTTTAGTTCACCTTTGTACCATTCAAGTTTGGGGGTTTAGCCTTAGTTCCAAACTCATTGAGGGCAATGACTAGTTTAAGTTTGGGGGTAAGGCAAAGCCTTGGTAAAAAAAAAAGAAAAAGAAAAAAAAATGTAAAAAAGAGAAAAGGAGTTTAAAAAAGGGCACTCCTTTTTTCCTAAAGAGCTCAGTAAAACCTGCTAAAAAAAGTCCTAATAAAAATAATTCATGTTCAAAGAGTTGGGTTGTGCTCGTTGTTAGGAAATTCTCATCACAAATTAGGGTGCTTAAATCGAAGATGTAATGCAAAACTTAGTTTTCCCTGTTGCTCATGTGAGTTTCATCACAAATGATGTCATTCTGAGAACTTTGGGAAAAGAGCTATGAAGGTGAGCCTTGGGGAAATGAGTGTGAGGCCTTGTAGACATGAGCCTTGAAGCTAGGGTGATCTACATCACAAATGTGAGCATTCCAAGTCTAAGGGCCATAGTTTTAAGGATCTTTTAAGAACCTTTTGAAAAAAAAAAGGTTAGTTAGCATAAAGAGTTCTGAAAATAAAGAGAGTGAGGAGGTGAGTAAAGAACAAATGTTCTTAAAAGGCTTTTGGAAAAGTAAAGGGAGAGTTGCACAATGAGCGGTAGGACTGATGTGCTAATGCAGTGAGCTTGGAAGGTAGTGTGAGTTGAAGCTTAAGTTTGGGCCAAGCTCAAATCTAAAGAGTGTGTTAGAATTAATTGAGCTCTGACGAATGTTTTAGAAAAATTGAGCTAGCATTACTTAATTTAGTTTCTGAAAAGTTTTGAGATTTGCTTGCTGTTGATAGTGACTTTAAGTGGTGAGAATCTTTGTTTTGTCAGGAGGGTATATGATTATAGGACATTACTCAAGGAAGAGTAATGGTTTAAGTTTGGGGGTTTAAGTTTGAAATGTTGTGTAGTGTGAAGTTGCATAAATTATGCTCTAGCATTGAGGTTTCAAATACACTGCTCTAAATGTCCTGGTCCCTAGCTTGGATACCATTCACTGTGATCCCTCAACTCCAACTTCTTCAACTACATCACTAATCTGCTCGTTCGAAGGAGCGCTTATCATGTCATTGAAAATTGCGTGGGGGAAATTTTCTAATTGATAGAGATCATTTATTGCCTCAGGTGACCAGTCTACAAGCACTTCACGAACTATAGTCAAATGACCCTCATTTACATCAAGATTAGCATAGAATTCTCGCACCATTTGCACCACAGCTTCCTTAGGCTGCTTTGTGAAATTCTGCCAATCAAGTGCTTCAATGCCTTCTCTTAGAAAGGGTGGTAGCTTGGTCAAATCTGAATCAAATCCCCTTTCTGCCAATAATTCCTTTTTCTTTAACTCTGCAAACTTCCTCTTAACTTTTGCTAAAACAAATCTTTCCTACGGATACCTTTTTGATTCACGAATTAGCTTTTTTTCTTTTTTTTTTGGAAGACTCTACCTCCCTTTCAACAGCTTCATCTCTTACTTCCCTATCTTGAAGACTTTGCATTTCTGGGACTCTTCTAGTCGAACGCTTTTTCTTCTTTGACTTTTTCTTTGATTTTCTCACATTGGTTTCTTGCGCAGCGTCTTGGACTTCCATCTCTGCTTCTTCAAGTTGCTCAACCTCCGTTCTTGATGGAGCAGACTCAAGGACTGGTTGTTATTGCGGCCCCGTCTCAACCTTCGGTAACTTTTTTCTGCTTTCGTCTGGTTCTTCAACGATTTCAGCAAGCGCTAATTCTACGGTTTCTACTTCAGCAATTTCTACTTCTTTTTTTGACTGATCAATCACAAGCTTCACTTTTCTTACGGTTTTCTTCTTAGAAGGAATCGGAACAGGAACAACTTGCTCAAGTGGATTCTTTTCTTCGACTTCCTTCATTTTTCCTCTTCGAGTTTTTGCCGGCATTTTCACAATTGTAACGAAAGAAATTTCTTTGCGAGTGCCCTAGTTTATGAGGAAGCAGAGTAGTATGCTTCATTTGACAACAACTATGGTTCTTTTAAAGATGAGGAAACCTAGGGCATAAGTGTCTTTTACTACAAAAATTCAAATTCAAACATTCCCCACTTTTCTTTGTTTATGTTGCAATTAAATTCCTTCTTTGATAAGATCAAATCCATCATCAATTGATTTTGATTCTCCCTACAAGCATCTACGGTTGTCATTGCATGCAAGTCTGCCATCAATCCCTAATCGTACGATTTGATCTTTTTTTTTTTTTTTTTTTAAATTCTAATTATCCTGTCAGCAACTTTAATGAGATAGCAGATGTCCCAGCACCTTTTTTCCTTTGCTTTGAATGCTAATAAAACAAAAACAAAATTAAGGAAAACGAAAAGATAACCTGCAAAAAGGATAAAAATGATTAACACAAAAAAATAAAATAATTTTATTCAAACTCCTCCCTTTTTTTTCTTTTCCTTTTTGTTTTACGACTAAATTCTTAGAGCATAGAAAAAGGATTTTCTAAATAAACATAATGCTCCCGCAACATTCTTGCCCTGTCATTCTTCTAATAATTTCAGGGAAGCAAACTTCCTCTAAAACTCTTCCCCCCAATAACGTTTAACCCTTTGATCATTCACTTTGAATTCCTTGCCATCCTTCTCATCTCTCAACATAATTGCTCAATGAGGAACACTTCAACAATTGTGAACGGTCCAGACCATCTAGATTTTAATTTACCAGGAAATAGCCTTAATCTAGAATTAAACAACAAAACTCTTTGTCCTTTTTCGAAGTGCTTAGGCAGAATCTTCTTGTCATGCCAAAGTTTTGTTTTCTCTTTGTAAATCCTAGCATTTTCGTAAGCATAGTGCCTAAACTCATCTAATTCATTCAGCTGCATCAACATCAATGCTCCATCATTAGCATAATTAAAATTCAATTCTTTAATGGCTCAAAATGCTTTGTACTCTAATTCAAATGGTAAATGACAAGCCTTTCCAAAAACTAACCTAGGGAGACATCCCCAAAGGTGTTTTATATGTTGTCCTATAAGCCCACAAAACATCTTCTAGCCTATTGGACCAATCTCTTCTACTTGGGTGCATGACTTTTTTAAAAATTCCTTTGATCTCTATATTTGACAATTCAATTTGGCCATTAACTTGTGGATGATATGGGGTTGAAATCCGATGCTTGACATTATATTTTGCTAGTAAATTACTAAGCATCTTATTGACAAAATGTGACCCCTCATCACTTATCAAAACTCTAGGTGTACCAAATCTTGTGAAAAAACTTTAAAATCGTTCTAGCATCATTCACAGGGCAAGCAATTGCTTCCACCCACTTGGACACGTAATCAACAACCATTAAAATGTAAATATTGCCAACAGATGGAGAAAATGACCCCATAAAAGACGTCGAATGACTCAACTTCTAGAATATAAGTTTGAGGCATTTCATCTCTTTTTCCTATTGTCACTTTTTTGACATGCATTACAAGTTTTTCTATAAAAATAAGAATCCTTAAAAACAGTGGGCCAAAAGAAACCTGATTGGAAAATTTTTGTTGTTGTTCTTTGACCCCCAAAATGTCCACCATATGCTGACGCATGACAATGCTCTAGAATTAATTGGATTACTTTTCCAAAAACACATCTATGCAATATATTATTAGCACAATGCCTAAATAAATAAGGATCATCCCAATAATAAAACTTTACCTTGTGAAGGAATTTCTTCAATTGTTGCTTTGTCAAATCTGCAGGCAAAATGCTAGCAGCTAAATAATTAGCGTAATCAGCATACCACGGGGTTTCTTTATCCAAAATCTGGGTCAACGCTAACAACTGCTCATCTGGGAATGCATCACGAATCTCAAGTTGTTGCAGCAACTGATTCTGTTGCTCTATTCTTGACAAATGATCTGCTACTTGTTTCTCCGATCTCTTCTTGCCACGTATTTCTAAATCAAACTCCTGCAAAAGTAAAACTCAATGGATTAGTCTTAGCTTTGCATCTTTTTTAGCCAGTAAATGTTTTAAAAATTTATTGTTAATGATTTAAATAATTGGATATGTTTGAATTATATAGTTAAACATTTTAATTATATGTATGGATTAATTGGATAATTTGATATGTAATATTGTTTTGTTTTTATTAGGAGGTTCAAGAATTTTATCTTTAAATAGATATTTTTTTAATAGAAAATTAACTATTTAAATTAAGATTTTTGGTAAATAATTAGTAATGTAATTGAAAATTAATGGATATTTTCCATAGAAGTTAACTATTTGAAAATTTATCAAAAGAATTATTTGATTATTTGCCCTAGCATTGCTCCTACAACATAGTCACTAACATCACATAATACCTCAAATGGAAATTCCCAATTAGGGGCTGATATGATCGGTGTTGTGACTAAGGCTGTCTTTAAAACTCTAAATGCCTCCAAACAATCCTCAGAAAACTGGAATGTTCTATTCAACTCTAACAATTGACACAAAGGCTTAGCAATCTTGGAAAAATCTTTTATAAACCTTCTATAAAAGCCAACATGTCCAAGAACGCTCCTTACTCCTTTCACTGAGGTGGGTGGTTCCAATTTTTCTATAACTTCCACCTTTGCTCTATCAACTTCGATGCCTCTTCTTGAAATCTTGTGTCCTAATACTATCCCCTCCTTGACCATAAATGGCACTTTTCCCAATTCAACATGAGATTTGTCTCCTCACATCTTTGTAATACCCTTCCCAAATTTGTCAAACAAGCTTAAAAGGACTCTCCAAACACTGAAAAGTCATCCATAAACACTTCCATAAAAGATTCTACCATATTAGAAAATACGGCCAACATGCAACGTTGGAAAGTTGCTGGGGCATTACACAACTCGAAGAGCATTCTCCTAAGTGCAAATGTAAGACGGAAATGGTCTTTATAGGTAGCTTTGTTAAGCTTGATCCTTCGAATCTATCAAAATTTGGTTGTGGCCAGAGTAACCATCAACCTATCGAAATTTGGAAGCAGTAGTACTCTTGACCAGCCAACCTATCGAACATCTTATCAATGAATGGAAGAGGGAAATGGTCTTTACGGGTAGCTTTGTTAAGCTTCCTATAATCCATGCAAATCATCCAAACAGTCACTGTTCTAGTTGGTATTAGGTTGTTAGCCTCATTTACTATAACCGCCATACCTCATTTCTTTGGTACACATTGAACAGGGCTCACCCAGCTACTGTCAACAATGGGATAGATAATCCATGCATCTAGCCATTTTATGATCTCCTTCTTCACCACCTCTTTCATAGTTGGGTTGAGTCTTCTCTGATTCTCCACAGACTTGAAATTACCATATTCCAAATTCAACTTGTGCATACAGAATGACAAGACTTCTCCCTTGGATATCTACCATCGTCCAACCAATGGCTCTTTTTATTGTTTCAGCAACTTTAATAATAAGTCTTCATCTTCAAGAATTAGATTTGTTGAAACAATAATTGGCAACGTCTCCTCATCTCCCAAATATGCATACTTTAGATATATTGGTAGAGGTTTCAATTCTAGCTTTGAAAGGACTTTAATTAAGAGTTAAATATGTGATCTTTTGAAATTAGAGACTTCACAGACATTTTCTGATTCCTTGACAATGCTGCAGCATTCCAGTTCTTCTTTCAGAATCTCATCCAACAACTGCATGTGATGCTCCAACATTTCTGTCTCTATCTCCTTCAACTAATTCCTCACTAATTCGAATGGCAGAACATTCCTCCATGTAAGACGGGTACTTCATCGCGTCAAAGATGTTGAACTTTACTTCTTGATCATCCACTTTCATTTTTAACTCTTATTTGGCACATCAATATGTGTTTCTGCTGTAGCCAAGAAAGGCCTTCCTAAGATTATAGGAACATCTTTGTCAGCTTGAAAATCTAAGATAATAAAATCAGCTGGAAACACAAATTTATCCACCTGCACTAGAATGTCATCAATCTTTCCCCCAGGGTAGCTGATTGATCTGTGTGCTAGTTGGAGTGTTACAGTAGTTGGTCTTGCTTCTTCTATCCCCAACTTCTGAAAAATTGGCAATTGCATAAGATTTTTGCTAACTCCTAGATCGCAGAGAGCTCTTCCCGTTTTTTTACCACCGATTGAAACTGGCACTGTAAATGCTCTTGGATCTCAAAGTTTTGGAGGAATTGGACAAGCAAAAATAAAGCTACATTCTAGTCTCTACTTCTTGGTGAGCACGTCATTAAGAAATTTGACATATTTTGGCATCTGCTCTAAGGCTTCCACCATAAGAATATTTATATGCAGTTGCTTTAAAATGTCATAAAATTTCTTGAACTGTTGGTCATGAGCTTTCTTTTTTATCCTTTGAGGAAAAGGAGGTGGAAGTGGTGCAAACTCAGGTCTAACAATTGGTACTTCCATAATTGGAACTGAAAGTTTTGATCTGACAATTTCTTTTGACTCAGCATCCTCTATTTCTTTCAGATTCACATTTTCAGGTTCAACTGTGACTTCCTCTATCTGCACAGCTGATTCTCTACTCTTCTGTTTTTGCCACAGCAAGAGGTCTTCCACTTACTCAATCGCTTGTACTTGATCTTTACCTTTTCTTTTTGGAGTCTCAGTGTCTGAAGGGAGCTTTCCTTAAGGTCTGGGCCTTCAACTCACTTATTAGTTGCCCAACTTGAATTTCTAAATTCCTCAAAGAGGCTTGTTGGCTATGAATTAAAGCATCACTTTTGGCCATGTATTCCATCATGAGGCTCTACAAAGAGGTCTCAGGAATTGATTGATTAACAAGCTTTGGTTGTGGAAATTGTTGATTTTGTTGCTGTGAAAATTTAGGAGGGTAATGTACTCTTTGATGCCCTTGATTTGCTTGAGCATTATTTCCCTAACCATTCCAAGAAAAATTCAGATGGTTTCTCCATCCTGGGTTATAAGTGTTGGAATATAGGTTGTTCTTCTGCATATTTTGGGTTCCAACATAGTTCACTGAGGTAGGATTTCTAGGACATAATTCAAAAGTATGTGATTTGATTAACTGATGCAACGTTCTATGATATATTTTTCATTGACATATTTTTCAAAATGTTTGCCATGGAAGCAATTTGGGCACTTAATGACAATAATGCATCAACTTCCAACACTTCCTACTTCTTCTTCCCAGGCTTGCTACGTACATCTGCCCACTGAGAACTATTGGTAGAAATTCTCTCTAGAATCTCACACGCTTCATTAAACATCTTTGAAAGCAATGCTCCATTTGCTGAAGCATTTATCATGTTCTGTGTATCCAGATTCAACCTGTTGTACAGTGTCTCCATTTGGATGCAATGTGGTAGACCATGGTGAGGACACTTCCTTAATAATTCTTTAAATCGTTCCCATGCTTCACTGAACGTCTCATCATCGTATTGCCTAAATGCTACTATTTCATCTCTATACTTAGTGTTCTTCGTTGGTGAAAAATACTTTATCAAGAATTTCTCTGCCAATTCGTTCCATGAAGTAATAGATTCTAGTGGAAAAGTGTTCAACCATGCCTTTGTTGCATCTTTAAGAGAGTATGGAAATAATATCATCCTAAGTGCGTCCTGTGATACTCCTTGCCTACTTAAATGAGTCATTCACACATAGAAAAGACTTAAGATATAGATGCGGATATTCAGTGAAGCCATGGAATTGTCCCACTATTTGCAACATTTGGAACATAACTAGCTTTATCTCAAAATTTGCTGCCTCAATTTTTGGTCCAGCAATTCTAAGATATAATTCATCAAATGTGTGTTTTGCATAAGCTCTAATGGCTCTTTCCCTATCATTGGCTAGAAGAATAGGGTTCTCAGACATATTTTCCTGATTAACTGGTGGATATCCTCTTACTTCAGGTCGTGGTCTATTATCATTAAGAACAGGTCCTTGCGGTGGCTCTATCAGATCTTGTCTTTCCATTAATTTCATCTATCTCTTTGATCACCTCTTTGAACTCTTCTCCTTAACTGAAATGTTCTCTCAATCTCACGATCAAGTCGAAATTCCAAGTCAGAAAACTCGTTCATACACCACTAACACCCCTGAAATGAAACCAAACAGCTAATTCAGATTCAATGAAGCACCAGTTCAGAAAATGATACTAGTCCCCGACAACGACACCAAAAACTTGACACGTGCAAGAGTAATGTGAATAGTTCAGCAATAATATGATGTCTGTGCAAGTGTACACATAAATTTATAGCAAAGATATCTATATGCAAGTGTACACATAAATTTATAGCAAAGATGTCTATGTGCAAGTGTACACATAAATTTATAGTAAAAATGTCTATGTGCAAGTGTACACATAAATTTATAGCACTGCTATAAATTTATGTGTACACTTGTGCATAGACATCATATTATTGCTGAACTATTCACATTACTCTAACACGTGTCAAGGGCCACCCTAGGCCGATGAGGTTAAGGCCTACCACGAAGTAAGCCAAGGCCTAGCCCAAAGGGTCGACCCTAGGTCAATTAGGCCAAGGTCCAGCCCATTTGGACCTTGGCTAGGGCAAAAGCCCAACAGACCAAGTCTTGGGGCATGTAAAGTAGGAAACAGTCAATCGAGTGGGAGCCAAAGGAGACAACTTGAAAAAGTCAATATGATCATCTCGACAGGAGGGAACGCATTCAATTCCTTAAATCACGCAATCTCCAGATTCTCGCCCTAATTGAGGGCAAAGTTAATAATCTTCTTCGATTACACTTTGGCAAACCTTATAAATAAACAAGAAGGGTCATTTTCCAATAACGATTTATTGACTTAATCATCAGAGTGTAGGTGGCTAGGCACCACACCGATGTTTAATCTCTCTCTTTGGCAAACCTTGCAGGGCATTCGCTCGTTCCCAATTCTATACAAATTTACCATTGAACCAAATTCAGGTATCAACAGTTACACATGAAGTGTTTGACCACTAACACGTAGTGCATTTAATCAATAACACATTAGATTGACCAAAAGGTTAGGGGGTTACCCTACTCAGAATGTCAAGGCCAAAAGGTTGACCCTTAAATAGGTCACCATAGACTGAGGAGGACAAGGCCAAAAGGTTGACCTTCTCTTCTAAAATAGGATCAACCTCTACTTTTATCTCACAGGCTCGCTCCTGGTGTGTTCCTAAAGTCTCCAACTTTTCCTCTCTATCAGTCGAGCTCACCCCTAAATACCCAACCTCAGTAAAATCGAAAGAATTAGGCTTATCTTGAAAGGCTACCAATGAATCAGTTGAGTTGACTCACTGGATGTCCTAAAGAAGTGGATAGCACTTCTCTGACCTCCCCTAAGTTCTGGAGTCTCTCACACGACTATGTATCCTCTTTCGAGCTCAACTTAGAAATACCTCAATTAATTAAAGAAACAATGATTAAAGGCATTAAGCAACAATTGCATAAATGATTCAAAGCCCTAAAAGTAATAAACAACTATAACTTAAGAAATCGATCCAAAGTAATAAACAGATTTACCTGGGAAATTGTTGAAGGAATTCAAATTTTCAAAAAGAAATAAGAAAATAAATATTATAAAAAATAATAAAATAATTTTAAGGCATGACTCTTTTTCGAGCATGTGTGAACTTTTTAACAATTCGCTTTTGAGTTCAGATTAAAAGGAGAGGGGAAAATCAAACGCCAATCACAAGGAATTACAATTGCAATGCAATTGCATTTGCGAAAAATGAGGCAAAGCCAAGGGACAAGAATGCAAATGGAATGCAATTGCAAAATGAAGCAAAACATCCAACATGCCAAGAAGAAGATGAGTCATCCTCCAATGATTAGGGGAGTTGTTCTTTGCACCTTAAACTCTACTTCTTAAATCTTAATAGTTTAGATTGTGATGTTGTTCTCTTGAATATTTGTGCTTGTCCCTTGCATTTTGTCATGATGATTTGATTAATGTCTAAGTGGTTTGAAGCTCAGTGCCAGTTATGTTTAATTTCTGATTTTTGTATGTTTCCCAAATATGTCTCAAAGTTTAAAAATCCTCAATGATGATATTTGGAATAGGCTCAGCTTATTAAACACTCCTCAGTTATTCACCCAACTTTATGACTTCTTTACTTCCCTTAGCATCCCACCACTCATTTACCTTAGCTTGTGTTTCTATAATTCTAGGGTTGTTAAGCTTGTTAATATGTACGACCATCTCAATAACCCAAAACTCTAACTAGTCAATGAGGACATTGCCACATCTTAAGTTTGGGGGGGACAAACACCTTACAGTACTTTTGTTGACCCCACATCATTATATATTCATTTTTTGCAATTCATGAAATGTAAACATATTGTGAGTTGTTGTATGAAAGCTGCCAAGCTCAAAAAAAAAAAAAAAAGATACTCCTCTTTCCAAGAATTAACCGAGTAACCAGAGAAAGTCATGACACCCATGATTGCTTCTGCATGAAAGGTTGATTCAGGAAATGAGTAGATTAAAAACGGTTTCTAGTAGTGATGTGTGCTTGTAGTCAACTACCCTCACCACAAAGTGTCGGTAAGTTGGAACGAAGGTACAATTGACTAAGGAACCCCTCTAAAAAAAAAGAAGAAAAAGAAAGAAAGAAAGAGAAAAAGAAAAAAAAATAAAGTTTGAATAGCTTGGCAGTAAAAAGAAATAAGTTTGGGGGAGTTTTTCTTTTGTTAGTCAAGTTGTTCCTAAATTGATGGCCTATGTAGGAAGCAAGCAAGATGAAACTAGAAGAAGTAGGGATACAATTTTAGGGAAGTATGGGTGAAAAGTGCTAAGGTCAAGACTAAGGTGAGATTAAAGTTGGTTGTGATAAACATGTGTTATGAGCCTGAGATATCTCCTGAGAGGATAATTGTTTTATCAAGAACTTGGGTTAGTTGTTTAATTTCATACATGAATAACTGTGATTTTGATTGCTTGAGGACAAGCAATAACTCAAGTTTGGGGGTGTGATAATTCTCATTCATGAGGATTATTTGGCCTTTAAACTTAGTTATATTTGTGATTTTTATTCATATTATTTGATGAAAAATAAAAAAATGCTTGAATTTAATCACATGATTGATGGAAGACCTTTAAATTAAGTAAGTTGAGAAAAGAAAACAAAAGAAGAAAAAAATTCACACTTACTTAATGTTTTGATGCAGAAATTTCGTGGAATGCAACAGCAGTGCAAATGCTATGCAATTGCAACCTGGCAGAATCTGGAATTTAAGTAAAAAACGAGAATTTCGGGATTTTGAAGGAAATTTGACCCACGAATTCAGCAAGATGATTAGCCATGATTATCCATCAATCAAGAGGGAAACCCTAGCATGAGATCCCTATAAATATTGAACAAAGAAGCCAAACAAAGGGAGCTCGATTGGAGAAGATTTTAGTTTATGTTTTTTTGGGTTTTCTTACTTTCTGCAAGTTTTCATTTTTAGTTTTTAGTTGCTGTTTTGTTTTATTTTCTTGTAGATCTTAGTCCAAATCTCTTCCTCAATCCTATCTCAACGAAGTGGATGTCGGTAAAAGAACAATCCTTATTCGATTAAGCTCGATTTGGAGAAGATTTTCGTTCACGTTTTTGGGTTTCTTTACTTTCTGCAGCAGAATTTTTTTTAAGCTTTTAGTTGCTGTTTTTATTGTATTTTCTTCTACATCTCCATCTCTAAATTCTCTTCAATCCCACAACAACGAAAGTTGGTAATGGTTAAGGGCAAATTGGTTCGATTGAGATACGGAGAATGGGTCTTTAAGATGGTTGAAATTCTTCAATTTCTGCACTTTTGAATTTCTGCAATTGGGTGAAAATAGCCACTGATTTGTCATTCAATTCAGCAAATTTAATTTCTGTTATTGAACTTTGATGATAACTTGTTAAATTTAAGTTTTGGTAATTTTACTTTCTGTTATTTGAACATTTTGGATGCTACTGGAATTCAGTTTTCACCTATATATAATTGCAAATTTCTTCAAAATTTCAAGCTACTGGTTCTTAGTTTCAAGTTTCCGTGAGTTAATTGGTATTTTGTATCTTTGGGTTGTTTCTTTAAAATACTTACTTGCATTGCATTTGCAATTTAATTGCATTATTTCCTTTGAGTTTCTTTTAATGATCTCCTACAATTCTAATTTACCATTTTCAAATTATTCCATCATGAAGAGCTAAATTTCCTTTGGGATTCAAGTTTGTGAATGCCCTAGAGGAAAGATGTAAAGCTCGAGAGTAAAAACAATCTAGCTAATTCTTGAACTCAAGTTTGCTTTTGATGAGTAAATTATTGGGTAAAACTAGCTGGCCATCTAGTGTTGCTTGCCAAGCTAAAACTTAATACCGAAAGGGTTAAGGGAAGCGGATGTCGCAAAAGCAATGGAGGAAAGGGCTTAGACATAAGTCTGAAACATCGACCCTAGACATAGGGCGAGACTCCAAAACCACTAGAATTGTGAGCAAAACTATCTAAGTTAGATTAGCCATAGACATATAGGTTTAATCACTTAGTCTCCTAAAGATACTTCAAAGAAGGTCGAATGGGAGTTGAATTCGGTTTACTTAGTTCTTGAGTTAGCTACGATTGCAATTGCTTTCTTGTTGCATTTTCTTTCCAAAGGGGCAGCAACATTCTTGAATCCCTTCTTATTTCCATTGAATTTTCAAAACACATTTTTAGTTAATACACCTCTCAATTTATTTTCATTCTTGGTTACTTTAAATTGCAAATTGCCAACAATTTTGTGCCAACTGAAATTCATTTTATTAACCCCGTTCCCTTGGGTACGATACTCTGGAATACTCCAGTTTTATTACTTCGATCACGTGCACTTGCGTGTAGCGAAAAGCACTGATCACTAGGTGTTGCCTCTCTGCCTTCCCACTCTGTTTACGGTGCCTGTGTGCCGTATTTTTTTTTTTTTTTAGCTTTCAACTTGAAAGTCTTCAAACTTGGACTTTCAGAATGAAATCCTTCTTGCTCAAAATTTTATTAATCATCTCTTCTTTTCTTGAATCTTCAATAAGGCTCTAAAGGCTCCAATTTCCATCAAGGTAATCTCGAACACTCGATTTTGCTCCGTTAGCTCGATTTCTACAAAATCAAGAGAAATACACATCAAAGTTCACTAATTCAATACAAAACTAGCCAATAAATGGGCATAAATATAGCACTAAATGAGTGCTATCAAATACCCCCACACTTAAACCTTTGCTAGTCCCGAGCAAAGCAAAACAAAACCACATATACAAACTAACCATTACATCAAGGTGACTCATGCCTTCATATTCCAAATAACAATATAGTTACAAATAAAGGAAATAATCAAACACAACTTTTCATCAAGCAAATTTAAATCAAAGCTTTGCATTTCTTGTGTGTGTGCGAGCAAAGCCCACCTAAAGTAGTCTTTATATACCTATAGAGTCCTCTATTCATCTTCCCCCTACGCTGGCTCTAGCACAAATTCTCTTGCATTCTTACACTCAATAAGGTAACATATCATTAGGTGCCTGAACAATTACTGGGTAATGCACCGCTAAACTTGCATCATTTTAACTCAAGGGTATTAACTTTCACACACCTACTGCAGGGACCCTTATCTACAGAACTTGCTCAATGAGTGGCCTAACTGATCACAGTAGATGTAGCTTTTTTTACCCTTGATCATTTTTACTCACTACAAGTTTTTTTTTTTTCATTCTCTTTTTTTCTAAAATGATTTTTCTTTTGAGATCACTTTCTTTTCTTTTTCTTGCAGGCAAATCAAATATGTTTTTTCTTCTCTTAAGTAACACATTACACCCTATTATGCAAGTCAACCATCAAACCAGTGCTTAAGCCTATCGGAGTGACAACAAACTTCTGGATAATATAAAACTATTCTAACCATTCAAAACTAACAAAAGATAGGCTAGGTGCTCATAACTTGCAAGAAAATCAAAACAAAATTTTAAATTTACTTGAATCCTAGACATGCTCTCATATTTCACAAAATTTGCAAAAATATTCACTATTCAAAACATCACAAGTTGTCATCATCACAGATGCAACAGAATCATCATATAATTCACAAAAAAAAAAAAAAAAAAATCAATAACAGCTCAGATTCATATCAAAATGGCACACATTCCCCCCCCCCCCCCCCCAACTTAAAGCATACATTGTCCTTAATGTATAAACTAATCAACCAATTAAGCATGCTTAAGGACAATTCAAAAAAAAAATAGAAAAGAAAATGGTATTGCCCTGGAGTGCGAGAGTAACCTCGATTCAACTTGATCAATTGGGTACAAAGTGAATGAATTGTCTCGAGCTCCTAAAAAAAATATCACTAAGTGGAAACACAAGATCAACACAACAAAACTAAAAGAAGAAAAAAAAAAGCAGAAAAACGACAACGAAAAGAAAAACTAAGAGAAAGAAAGCTTGGGTTGCATCCCAAGATCACTTATTTAACGTCTTTAGCTAGACGAGACTTGTGTGGGCTCTCAAGGTACGTAGAAATTCTCCCATTTCTTCAGGTCACTCTTCCTAGAGTCAAGAAAACATACCAAGGCTAGCAAGATTACTAGCTTCTCATGGGACTCTAAAGCAGAAATATTTTTTGTATTTTTGATTAATAAGCATAAATGGAGAAAGATCAAAATAAACAGACTCTGACACGACGAGAACATGAAGAAGAACACTCAAGATAAAGAGAACTATCAGAAGATAAAACAAACAAAGGCCTAACAGCCTCAAACTCTACCCCCTGAACATCCTCCACTGAAATAAGCTCCTCTACTCTCTCATCCTCACAGACTCGATCCTAGAGTGTGCTAAAATTCTCTAAGTCTTCCCTATTCTCAACACAACTCTCCCTCAATTGCCCAACCTCAGTAAAATAGAAAAAATTAAGCTCCTAAAAGGCTATCAGTGAATCAGTGGCCAAGTGACTCACTGGATGTCCTAAAGAAGTGGATTGCACTTCTCTCTCCTCCCTTAAGTTTTGGAGTCTCTCACATAATTGTGCTAAATGCAAATTATTAGCTCTAGACTCCTCTAAAAACTCTTCTAATTTTTCCAATGGGGATTCTTCCTCTAATTGGGGTCCTTCAGGAGTATAACTAGAAAAGGAAAAATTAGAAGATAATGTTGGTTCTTCAGGCTCAGATTCCCTAAAGGGCCACCCAAATCTATAAGAAGCCATCTAAAAATAGTAAAATACCTAAAAACAGGCCCAACCAAACACACGATGCAACACAACAAGAAACAAAGGACCAAGACTCAAACCAAGAATAAAAACAAGCAACAAAAACAAGAACAAAGCAATAAAAACCTCTAAATTAAAGCAAGCAATTTCTCCACAATATTAATCGAATTAAGATATATATCAATCCTCGGCAAATACGCCAAAAACTTGTTGATCAATTTCACAAGTGCACGAATTGTTACAAGTAATACAGTGTTTGAATACAAAGTTCGTTCTCCACAGGGACTGAAAGCTATCAATTACCAAATTCTCTAGCTTCAATTTTATCTAAGCACCGAATTGTCAAAGATGAATGAAAAAGAATTAAACTTGCTTGAAGAATAAATGTGATTAAGATCTGGATAATGCAAAACAGAGGATAAAACTTAATTTGTAAAAACTCTAGAGCAATGACTTCATTGAATACCTCTATTCATTGAATACCTCCTCCTACTATTTTTTTCATTAATAGCCAATGTTTTCTTCTATTTCTAGGTTGTTGACAAGCTCTACCCTATAGACTCGATATTCTTTCTCACGCAATAACGATATTCATTGAAATGTAAATTATTAAGCCCGTAGAATAAAAAATTGCCTCAAAACCCACAAGGACATCTCTATCTCAAGTGTAAATTAGGGACAACACTTTTGTCTCTCAACCTCAAATCATGACATAAAAACAATGAGAAGAATGGTCAAATCTAAACATGCTTTAAGTGCAGAAGAATTTTCACAACCACGAATGAAATAAAAACATCATCTACTAACTAAGAAAGAGTAGGATTCGAGTATTCGATTACATCAAGCTCTAGAAAGAACAACTCAGTTCATAATGTAAAACTTAACAAAACTAGTCAACATTGTCATTTGGGTCATTACAAATAGCAAAAGAGAAAGGAAAAGTGAAAAGAGAGACAAATTTAGATGATTAAACAAATAACCAAGCTTAGCGAAAAGGTGGCGTATTCTCTTCTCCTCTGGCCTTTCTCTCTTCTATTCTTTATTTTTTGCCTCCCAAAATCTAATTTTTCGACCCCCACAAATGATAAGAGATGCCCATTTAAACTTAGGCCAATCGACATTGTTTTGGGAGCTTAGGCGCTTCGAAAATGTTTTAACACAATTGAAATAGAAACATCATCTATTAACTACGAAAGAGTAGGATTCGAGTATTCGATTACATCAAGCTCTAGAAAGAAAAACTTAGTTCATAATGTAAAACTTAACAAAACTAGTCAAAAATGTCATTTGGGTCATTACAAACAGAAAAACAGAAACAAAAAGTGAAAAGAGAGACAAATCCAAGTGATTAAATGCATAACCAAGCTTAGCTCTCGCTCATTTTGGTGTATTCCCTTTTCCCTTTGGTTTTCTCTCTTCTGTTCTCTGTTTTCCACCTCCAAAAATCTAATTTTCGATCCCCACAAATGAAAAGAGATGCCCATTTAAAAATAAGCGTTAAAACATTTCTGAAGCGCCTAGGCGCTAGAAATCTGTCTTTCTGTAAAGAGATGCCCATAATTTTTTTTTTAAGACTTCAATATGAAAATCCTCAAACTATAATATTTGATCACCTATAAAAATAAAAGAAATGCAAGAATTATAAATCAAAAGCTATATGAAAACTAAAAAGCAACAAGATAGAATAAATATATATAAACTGAACTTATCAAATACCCCCAACTTAGATTTTTGCTCGCCCTCAAGCAAAGAATCATGAAAACAAAACTCAACAACGTTAAAATAAAGTTCATCAACTTTCAAAACAAAAGAAATCATATCGAACAGATAAGCTTCGTTCTTTTTACCACAACAGAACTTGCCCAACTTCCAATGGACTTTAAGATCTCACATTTTGGCCAGCCTTCACTCAAGCAAAACCATGTCAACTAGGATCATTATACCTTCGTTCCAACGTACTAACACTTTGTGGAGAAAGCGACTGACTATGAGCACAAGTCACTATTAAGACTACATTCACGTACTCACTTCCTAAGTAAACTTTTCATGCAAAGGACATCATGGGTTTCATGACCGCCCCTGATTACTCAATTCACTCTAGAAGTAGGAGTATTTCTTCTTTTTTTTTTCGAAAAAGACCAACAAGAAGTATACAAGCCAATTCTTTTCCTAGCAAACATTGCACTTTGATTGATTCAGAAGCCCAAAGCAAGTTCTAAGGCATCAAAAAGATTTCTTTAAACATCAAAGCAACAAAATACTTATAATTGAGTGCTCATAAGAGTATCAAAGGGATAAAATAAACTTATCAGTCAGACAATAATCAATATACTTGCACTTATTTACCTTTTATTTCAAAAGAAATCAGTACACTTTATTAATCAGCAAAAACTATTCAAACTCAAAGAAATCCCTCTACCCCCAACTTAAAAAACATGCATTGTCCCACAATGTCTGAAAGGAACAAAAAGGACAATAAGTAAACGCGTCAAATGTAAAGGTTAACGAGACTTCCTTGAATGTGCTGAGTTTCAAGAATCGAAAGCTCCAATGGCCTCATATTTGCTTGTTGGGAGTTCTATTTCCTTCAACAACAAAAAAACAAAACAAAACAAAACAAAACAATAAAGCTAGAAAATAAAAATTGCAAAAGAAACCTTTGGGTTGCCTCCCAATAGTGCTTGATTTATAGTCCTTAGCCTGAATTTTCTTCTCCTCTTCAAGGGGGTTTAAAGTAGTAGTATGATGCATGTGACTCCGAAGAAGATGCCTGAACAGTTCATATGATGTAAAGGACTGGGATCCTTGAAGACTTTGAATGTGACTGACTCATCTTGAACTCATAGCTTCAGCTCTCCCAATTCTATATCAATCTTTGCTCTTCCCGTAGCCAAGAATGGTCTTCCCAAAATCATAGGCACGTTCTCATCTTCCTCCATATCCAACAATAAGAAATCTATAGGAAATATAAATTTTCCAGCCTTGGCCAAAACTTCCTCAATGATTCCCCATGGGTGCCTAATTGATTTATTAGCCAATTGCAAAGAAACAGTTGTTGGTTTCACCTCTCCTATTCCTAATCTCTTAAAAATAGACAAAGGCATCAAGTTAATACTGGCTTCTAGATCACATAATGCATTAGCAAAGATAATATAACAAATCGAACAAGGAATAGAAAAACTCCCTGGATCTTTCAGTTTAGGTGGTGATTTTCTTTGCAATATAGCACTGCACTCCTCTGTGAGTGGAATCATTTCATAATCCTCCAATTTCCTTTTTTTCTTCAAGATGTCCTTCATGAATTTGACATAATGTGGCAATGTGGCATTTGTGCAAGGGCATCTGCAAAAAGGAATGTTAATATGCAGTTTCTTAAAAATATCAATAAACTTACTATGCTGCTTATCCTTTTTGATCATCTAGAGGCGTTGAGGAAATGGAATGGCTAATGAAGTAGCCAACTGTGGTTTGTCCTTAACTCGCTTAGTTGATGGTTCTGGTGTAACCTTTTTTTTCTTCTTCTCTGGACTTCTTGTTCGGCATTGGCTCAACCAACTCCTTACCACTTTTCAAGGTAATTGACTTACAATGTTCCAAATTCTTTTCTATTGTGCTCGGTAAATTACCTGGAAGCCTATCCACCATCATGTTGGCTAGCTAACCAACTTGCATCTCTAAATTTTGAATAGATGTTGCTTGACTCTAAAAGGTGGTCTTTGTTTCAGTCATGATTTGATTCGTAGTGTTTTTTATAATGGTTTAGATGGCAATACGAGGACAACCATTAATGCAACTTCAGGAGGAGCATTCATGAGAAAAACTGAGAATGAGGCCTTTGAGTTGTTGGAAGAAATGACAATGAATCACTATGAATGGCCAAGTGAGAGATCGATATAGAAAAAGGCAATGAGAATGAAAAAGGTGGATCCTATCGCCATTTTGACTGCACAAGTTGCTTCACTTACTAGGCAACTTTATTCAAGTCAACTGGGGGTAAATGTTATTCAGTCATCACCTATGTATTGCGAATATTTCCATGGAAGCCATAGAAGTGAAGATTGTCAAGTTGAGAATCCATTTATGTCAGGGCACATTGAACAAGCTCAATTTGTTGGGAATTTTGATCGTCAACAAGACAATCCATACTCCAATACATATAATCCTGGTTGGCGTAATCATCCTAACTTCTCATGGAAGCAGAATCAAACCCAAAATCTGCCACCATAAATGATTCAGTTGGCAAACACTACGAATCAAATCATGACTGAAACAAAGACCACCTTTCAGAATCAAGCAGCATCTATTCAAAATTTAGAGATGCAAGTTGGTTAACTAGCCAACATGATGGTGGATAGGCTTCCAGGTAATTTACCGAGCACAACAGAAAAGAATCCAGTGGAACACTATAAGTCAATTACCACTTTTCAAGGTAAGGAGTTGGTTGAGCCAATGCCGAACAAGAAGAGAGAAGAAGAAGAAAAAAAAGGTTACACCAGAACCATCAACTAAGCGAGTTAAGGACAAACCACAGTTGGCTACTTCATTAGCCATTCCATTTCCTCAACGCCTCTAGATAAACAAAAAGGATAAGCAGTATAGTAAGTTTATTGATATTTTTAAGAAACTGCATATTAACATTCCTTTTGCAGATGCCCTTGCACAAATGCCACATTGCCACATTATGTCAAATTCGTGAAGGACATCTTGAAGAAAAAAAGGAAATTGGAGGATTATGAAATGATTCCACTCACAAAGGAGTGCAGTGTTATATTGCAAAGAAAATCACCACCCAAACTGAAAGATCCAGGGAGTTTTTCTATTCCTTGTTCGATTTGTGATACTATCTTTGCTAATGCATTATGTGATCTAGGAGCCAGTATTAACTTGATGCCTTTGTCTATTTTTAAGAGATTAGGAATAGGAGAGGTGAAACCAACAACTGTTTCTTTGCAATTGGCTAATAAATCAATTAGGCACCCATGGGGAATCATTGAGGACGTTCTGGTCAAGGTTGGAAAATTTATACTTCCTGTAGATTTCTTAGTGTTGGATATGGAGGAAGATGAGAACGTGCCTATGATTTTGGGAAGACCATTCTTGGCTACGGGAAGAGCAAAGATTGATATAGAATTGGGAGAGCTGAAGCTACGAGTTCAAGATGAGTCAGTCACATTCAAAGTCTTCAAGGATCCCAGTCCTTTACATCATATGAACTGTTCAGGCATCTTTACGAGTAGATCACCATCGTCCCAATCTTCTTTGAAGTCACGTGCATCATACTACTACTTTAAACCACCTTGAAGAGGAGAAGAAAAGTCAGGTTAAGGACTATAAATCAAGCTAGGGAGGCAACCCAAAGGTTTCTTTTGCAACTTTTATTTTCTAGCTTTATTTTTCTGTTACTTTAGTTTTTTTTTTTTTTTTTTTTTTGAAGGAAATAGAACTCCCAACAAGCAAATATGAGGTCATTGGAGCTTTCGATTTTGAAACTCAGCACATTCAGGGAAGTCTCGTTAACCTTTACATTTGAAGTTTACTTATTGTCCTTTTTGTTTCTTTCAGACATTGAGGGACAATGCAAGTTTTTAAGTTGGGGGTAGATGGATTTCTTTGAGTTTGAATAGTTTTTGCTGATTAATAAAGTGTTCTGATTTCTTTTGAAATAAAAGGTTAATAGTGCAAGTATATTGATTATTGTCTGATTGAAAAGTGTGGTTAAATTTATTTTTATCCCTTTGATACTCTTATGAGCACTCAATTATAAGTATTTTGTTGCTTTGACGTTTAAAGGATTTTTTTGCTGCCTTAGAACTTGCTCTGGCCTTCTGAATCAATCGAAATGCAATGTTTGCTAGGAAAAGAATTGGCTTGTATACTTCTTGTTGGTCTATTTTGAAAAAAAAAAAAAGAGAGAGAGAGAAAGAGATACTTCTACTTCTAAAGTGAATTGAGTAATCATGAGCAGTCATGAAACCCATGATGTCCTTTGCATGAAAAGTTTACTTAGGAAGTGAGTATGTGAATGTAGTCTTAATAGTGACTTGTGCTCGTAGTCAGCCGCTTTCACCACAAAGTGTTAGTACGTTGGAACAAAGGTATAAGTGACTAAGAGACTCTAAAAATAAAAAATAAAAAAAAATGGGGGCAAAGTAAAAAAAAATGTTGTTAATATTCGTATTTATTAGAGACTCCTAATAATCCTAGTTGACATGGTTTCGCTTGAGTGAAGGTTGGCCAAAAGGTGAGATCTTAGAGTCCACTGGAAGTTAGGCAAGTTCTGTTGTGGTAAAAAGTTTTTTTAAGTTGAAGGGTGGTAAAATACCAATAATTGTACACACACACACGTCTAGGGGTTTAAAATGAAGACAACGAAGTTTATCTGTTAGATATGATTGACATTTCTTGCATTTTCTATGCACTGTTGAGTTTTGTTTTCATGATTCTTTGCTCGAGGGCAAGCAAAAGGCTAAGTTGGGGGTATATGATAAGTTCAGTTTATATATATTTATTCTATCTTGTTTAGGTTGTTTTTAGTTAGTTTTTATATAGTTTTGATTTATAATTCTTGCATTTTTTTTATTTTTATAGGTGATCAAATATTTCATTTTGAAGGTCAAAGTTTGACGATTTTCATGTTGAAGTTTTAAAAAATAAAATAAAATTACAGTGCCTACGCGCCGGTTTGGGCGCCTACGCACCACAACCATTACAGAAAGACAGATTTCCAGCGCCTATGCGCTTCGAAAATATTTTAATGCTTGTTTTTACAGCGCTTAGGCGCTACACCGACTGCCGTAGGTATAAATGGGCATCTTTTATTATTTGTGGGGGTCGAAAAATTAGATTTTTGGAGGCAGAAAATAGAGAATAGAAGAGAGAAAGACCAGAGGAGAAGAGAATACGCCACCTTGGAGGATCGAGCAACCAAAAGGAGCAAAAGCTAAGCTTGGTTATTCGTTTAATCATCTAGATTTGTCTCTCTTTTCACTTTTCCTTTCTCTTTTGCTGTTTGTAATGACTCAAATGACATTGTTGACTAGTTTTGTTAAGTTTTACATTATGAACCTTTCTAGACCTTGATGTAATCGAATACTTGAATCATACTCTTTCTTAGTTAATAAAATGATGTTTCTATTTCATTCGTGGTTGTGAAAATTCTTCTTTACATTGTTTCTATGTCATGATGTGAGGTTGAGAGACAAAAATCATTGATGAATTGAAGTGTTTTCCCTAATTTACACTTAAGATAGAGATATCCTTGTGGGTTTTGAAGCAATTTTAGGTTCTACGGATAATTAAACTGTTTGAATTGTCATAAAGATATAGGCAATTTACATTTCAATGAATATTGTTATTGCTTGGGAAAGAATATCAAGTCTATCGGGTAGAGCTTGCCAACAACCTAGAAATAGGAGAAAACATTGGCTATTAATGAACATAGAGTAGGAGGAGGTATTCAATGAAGTCATTGCTCTAGAGTTTTTACAAATTAAGTTTTATCCTCTGTTTTGCATTGTCAATTTTAGATCTTAATCACATTATTCATCCAACAAGTTTAATTTTCCATTCATCTTTGATAATTCGATGCTTAGATAAAATTGAAGCTAGAGAATTTTGTAATTGGTAGCTTTCAGTCCCTGTGGAGAACGAACTTTGTATTCAAATACTATATTACTTGTAACGATTTGTGCACTTGCGAATTTAACCAACAACGATGACCAAACACTTCAAGTGTTAGTGATCATTACTTTAATGTCAACGGTCAACAAACACTTCAAGTTAAGATCACCTAAAGTGGTCAACAAACACTTCAAGTTTAAGAGATGACCAAACGCTTCAAGTGTTAGTAATCAAACACTTTAGGTGTATGATAGCATGCAATTATGCTATCTTATTACGTATTATTTTAGTTTTGCTATGATTTTGTATGTTTTCATGCCTATTTTTGTTTAATTTGTAGAAATCGAGCTTAAAGAGTAAAATGGAGTCGGGGACATTTTAGTCATTTTGGAGTTAAATCGGGCCATTTTTTAGAGCTAAGAAGAGAATAGATAAAATGCAAGTTGTTGGGGCCGAGAGGACGGCGTTGTAACGCCATAATTTGGCATTTGGACCCGAGAGCTAGCGTTGCAATGCTACCTTGTGGCATTGCAACACTAGAAACGCACTGAAATGAGAGCTTCCGTCCGTAGCGTTGCAACACTACTTATAGCATTGCAACGCTACCCTTGTGCTCAACAAGAAAACGCTACATCTGAAGGTTTTGGGAGTGATTGTAAGAGTTGCAACGTTGTCCCTAGCGTTGCAACATTGTCTCAATAGTATGTTCATCACTTCTTCTTTGTCTGAAAATAGGCCAAACCGAGGGAAAACGCTATATTCTTGATTCCACGCTACATCTGAAGGTTTTGGGAGTGATTGTAAGCATATTGGAGTGGATTTCAAGATCTTGGAGCTTGGATTCTTGGGAAATCAACTCGGGAACTCGAGATCGTCTTTAGTTTGCATTCTCTTTCCCTTTTTCCTTTCAATTGTAGTTAATTCAGTGGTTGTAATTAGGGATGTTGTAATTGAATGATTTCGTATTGTTAATTCCTTAATTGCTTGGGTTTAATTGTTGAACAATGTTTTATGCTTAATTGTTGGCAACTTGGATTAATCTTAATTAATAAATGTTATTGCTTTTGTGATTTTGAATTCCTTTGTGCATTTTGAGTTTAATGCCTTTAATTAGAGTTCTGTGATTAATTGAATTAGTCTAAGTCGAGCTCGAAAGAGGAGACTTAGTTAGGTTTAAAAGAAGAGGCAATTAATTAATTACCTGAGTGACAGCGGTATAAGTGGTTAATTAATGGCAGTAATTGAAAAGATTAATTCATAGAACGCTATTAATTGATTAATTTGCTAGTGTAGGCTCGACAGAGATAAGCTAGTTTAGAACCAAATGAATGACCAATTATTGCTTGGACACGATAGTGATAAGAGCACGACAGTGATATGAGCAATTGTTAGAGGTCAGTAATGAATGGTCGTAATGCTTTGTATTAACCTGCTAGCGTTGAAGGAAACCTAGGTTAGTTAATTAATACTCGAGATTGGAGGAGACCGACAGGAGAGTCCATGCTTTTAGAGCTTCTAGACTTATGAGTTCATTGTCAAATTAACTGTGATTGTCTGTTAGGTTACTTCCTCTTTGGTTGTGTTCTCTAAATAAAGTAAAGCGTATTTACGATAATTAATTGAATTAAAAACCAATCCCAGTGGATACGATACTCGAAATACTTACAGTTTTATTATTACTTCGATCACGTGCTCTTGTGTGTACACCACCCGATCAACTTTTTGGTGTCCTTGCTGGATTGGTGTCTTTTAATTCGATTAATATTGTGGAGAAATTGCTTTCTTTAATTTGGTTTATCTTTTCCCTCAACAAGTGCAATCTGTTTTCTCTTTATACGTCCGTCAATTTGTACTTGAATTTCTTTTGTACCCGCTTGTTCAGTTAATTCAATAGCTTTTTTCATTGCTTTTGAAATGAAACGCTATTCTTTAATTGTCCAACTATGAATTTTGCTTGAATATTAGGGTGTCCATAAGAATTATTCTTGTAATAGTAATGTTGAGTTTTCGTTCACAAAATTTAATTCTTTTTGTTCATATGTAATTATTCAATTTTTCAAGACCCGCCTTCTATTAATAACTTTGGGAATGGCCAAAAGGTTGACCCCTGGGGGTCACCATAGGTTGAGGAGGCTAAGGCCAAAATGTGTCCCAAAGGATCGACCATAACCAAAGGTTGGGGTCACCATAGGCTGAGGAGGCCAAGGCCTTGGTTGGGGTTGTCATAGGTTGAGGAGGCCAAGGCTAGAAGGTTGACCCCCAAGGGAATCAACCATGGTGAAAAAGGCTAAGGCCAACGAAGTCCAAGGCCAAAAGGTTAGAGTGTCACCATAGGCTGAGGAGGCCAAGGCCAAAAGGTTGACCCCCAAATGGATCAACAATGGCCAAAGAGGCTAAGGCCAAATGTTGACCCCCTTGGGACACCATAGGTTGAGGAGTCCAAGGCCAAAAGGTTCGAGCACCATAGGTTAAGGAGGACAAGGCCAAAAGGTTAGGGTCACTATAGGCTAAGGCCAGGCCAAAAGGTTGACCCACAAAGGTATCAACCATGGCCAAAGAGGCTAAGGCCAACGGGTTGACCCTCAGGGGGCCGCCATAGGCCTGATGTTAAGGCTAAAAGGTTGACCCCTAAGGCAACCATGGCCAAAAAGGCGCAGGCCAACAGATTGATCCTCAAATGGATCTAGCCAAAGAGGCTAAGGCCAAAGGTTGACCTCTGAAGGTCACCATAGGTTTAAGAGGCCAAGGCCAAAAAGTTGATTCCTTTGGGAGTCAACCATGGCCAAAGAGGCTAAGGCTAGGGGGTCACCATAGACTGAGGCGGCCAAAGTCAATTGACCCTAAAAGGGATCGACCATTGGTCAAAGAAGTCCAAGGCCAAAAGCATATGATCACCATAAGCTAAGGAGATCAAGGCTAAAAGTCCCCAAGGGTCATAGGCTAAGGAGGACAAGCCCAAAAGGTTGAACCACCAAGGAGATCAATCATATGGCCATGAGGCGGCTACTCCTCAGCCTCTAATGAGGCCCCCTCAGCATGTGACCCCCCAAGGAGGCCAAGGCTAAAAGGTTGACCCCCAAAGAGATCGACCATAGCCCTAAAGTCCAAGGCCAGAAGGATGACTTCCAAGGGTCACCATAGATGTTAGACTCACAAGGGGATCAACCCAGACCAAAGAGGCTAAGGCTAAAAGGTTGACTCCAAAGAGAGTCACCATAAGAAAAGGAGGACAAACCCAAATGGGATCAACCATGGGGGTCACAATACGCTCAAGACGCAAAGGCCAAAAGGTTGACCCTCAAGGGGTCACCATAGGCTGAGGAGGACAAGGCCCAAAGGTGTAAAGGATTAACCATGTAACCCAAGAGGCTAAGGAAAAATACCCCAAGAGGGGTCACCATAGGCTGAAGAGGCCAAGGCCCAAAGGTTGACCCCCTGGGGGTCACCATTAGAGATGTCCACGGGGTGGGGCAGGGATGAGAAAGCCGTCCCCGTCCCGATTTGAATCCCCATCCCCGCGAAATTCCCTATTAAATTTTATGTCGATCAGAGCAAGGATTCCCTATGGGGAATTTGCGGGGATGAGGTTCCCCGCGGAGAATTATTCCTCGTTTAGTTTTTTTTTTCTTTTTTTCAGAATTAAATAATTATTTTGATAAATTTTCAAATAGTTAACTTCCGTGGGAAATATCCATCAATTTTCAATTACATTGTTAATTCTTCACGAAAAATCTTCATTTAAATAGTCCATTTTCTATAAATAAAAAAATCTCTATTTAAAGATAAAATTCTACCTCCTAAACTTCAACATTTCATATCAAATTATCTAATTAATCCATACATATAATTCAAATGTTTAACTTACAAACATATCCAAGAAATCATTAATAATAACTAGAAATGGAACCTTAAATCTTTGGGAGGCCGGTAATTTAAGGTTCTTGAGGTAAAGAATCAATATCTTGGGATGCCGAGATTTGATTTTAATATTTTTCCTTAAAAAAAATAAAATCATGTTCAATAAAGTTTTTTTGTGTGAAATCGTTTCTCTTTTCATGAATCTTCTTTACTATATTTCCTATAAAATACCAAAAAAAAAAATTTTGAAATCTTTGCATGAAATTTTTTTTTTAAAAAAAAAAGTTCTTTAAAAAGAAGAAATATTTGATTTTTTAAAAAAATTTGAAGTTTTCTTTCTTTAAAAATAAAAACTTTTTGTAAAGAGTAACAAAAATACTCTCATAGATAGCATTTTCATAAAAGGGAGTTTTTTTTTTTAGGAAACTTTATTTTTCTAAATTTGACGTTTTCCTTTTTAACAAATATATATTTTCCATTAAAAAAATGTTTTTATAAGAGCATTTCCATAAAACGTTTTTTCTTAAAGGCAATTTTGATTTCTCAAAAAAGAAACATCCCATTGATTTTCTTTTCAAAGCATAAAATCAAATCTAAAATTATTTTTTTTCCATAAAAGCTTCACTTCTTTAAAAATAGAAAATAATAAAGAATTTCCTTAAAAAGAATCATTTTCTCACACGTTTTTTTTTTAATTAATAAACCAAACATTTTCCTAAAAAAAACTTTCCTATGATGGAAATTGAAAACTCAAGATGTTGATTCTCCAATAATCTTGAGGTGATAAATTTATTTTGAGATGCCAAATTAAATTCAAATAAATTTTGAATGGCTTTATGTCACTCATACTTATTGCTCATTATTTAATTTTAAAATAGTGATCAATAAAACATGGGACATTTAAAAAAACCAAAACAAAAACTTTTTTTCTACAAAGGTCATTTTTCTTTTAAAATAAGACAAGTAAAATTTCGTTCATTGAACGAGTGTTGTGGGGTGCTAATACCTTCCCCATATGACACATTCTAAATAAAAATTGGTGGCGACTCCATGTTCCTCCTTTTTTGGAAATAAAGTTGGCAGCTCTGCATCGCAAACCCGTAGCGACAGCTTGGCGACTCCACTGGGGACCTCAACTTTTACGCAGGTCAATTTTATTTTTGTGTTATTGTTTTGCATATATGACCTTATGTATTGCATTTTTCTTTTTAAATTTTGTAAACACACACGCACAAGCCTCCTACTCGGGCATTACCATTAGGATTAGAATCGAGGATTAGTAGTGGCGACCTTCGTGGAGCTTTGACTCTCGTGTAGGCACATGAAAACCATCACTCAAGTCGACCTTATTTAAGATGATGATAAGGGTGCCTCTGATTTTTCTTGAATAAAGAAGAAGTCGAGGACAACTTGGGGACCTCTATCCTTTAGAAAATAGAGCTTACCATACGGATTGTGTTTTGTTTATATGTAGTTGTTTAATTGCTTAGTTTTTTTCTTTTCCTATTTTATCCCACCATGTCTATATCTTTGATTTTATTTTTTTTTTCTCATCATACTTGCATAAACATATTTGGTTGCTTTCCTTAGAGTTTTTCTTATCATCTCATTTCCTAGTTGTGCGAAAAAGAAAACTTGAGTTTTTTTTTAGAAAAAAAAAATCTCAATTTTCATTATTAAAAATATAGATTGATTTTGCTGCATCCAACACTAGGACTTCTATGGAAGGAAAGTCACTGGTAACAATTGAAAGCCAGAAGATCGTACGCGAGTGGTCCGAGAAAGTACAAGGGAAATCAGGAACAAAACTGTTAAAAGAAATATCTGATTAATCCCTAGCAACAGATGCTTTGAGTTATGCCAATCGAAACGCTAGAAAACTAAAAGAAGTTTGGGAAGAATTCACTCCAAAGCAAAAAGTCGCATTCACGATCAAATATGGACACATTGCTAGTCTCTTGGACATTCAAGTCGATACAAATATCTTGACAGCTACTGAACACTTATGGAACCCTGTTTGTAAATGTTTCACGTTTAATTCAAACGATGTGACACCCACTATCGAGGAGTATCAGGAGATCGAATGCCAATCATGTTCGAAGCAAAACTATACTTTTACGACAAAATATTGACAGGTAAGAGGGCTTTGGCGAAAATAGCTGGTAATTTGACTGCCAGTGAGGTGGAACATCAGTTTAAGGATAAGGGTGCAAGTGAAGGAATACCCTTAGATTATCTCATAAGGCTAACTCGACAATACAAGAATGAAGGGATTTCTTGCACCCTTATCCAAGAAATACAACACATGTATTCCCCGTTTAGTTTGCAAAGAATTTTTTCCCCTCACTCCCTCCCTCATTTCCCACCTAAACAGGGATATTCCCTGCCCCATTAAGGCGGGTCCCCAAGGAAAAAATGGACATCTCTAGTCACCATAGGTTGATGAGGCCAAGGCCAAAATGTTGACTCCAAAGGGATCGACTGGCCTTGGTTGACTCCCTTGGGGGTCATCCTACCCCATAAGGAGTACAAGGTCAAAAGTTTGACCCCCAAAGGGATCGACCAAGGCCAAAGAGGCTAAGGCCAAAAGGTTGATCCCCTTAGGTGTCCCCATAGGGGATCGACCAAGGCAAGGCCTGGGAGTCAACCATGGCCGAAGAGGCTAAAGCCGAAAGGTAACCCTAGAGACCCATAGAAAGGTTGATCCCTAGAGACCCATAGGTTGAGGAGGCCTAGGCCAAAAGAGAATGGCTAAAATGGCTAAGGCTTACTGATAAGCCTTAGAATTAAGGCTTATTTAACTACCAATTGCTTAAAATATCCTTGTTTGTCCTAAGATCAATTGAAAATAATGGAAGATTGCTTGAATTTAATGAAGAAATGAATGTGATAGCATTTGGAATGGAATTCTAAGTAAATTGATCCTTTTTGCAGAAATTATGGAAATTGCAAAATCAAATTGCAAAATCTGATTTTGCAATTCTGGGCAGAGAAGTTATGGAAATTAAAAAGCTGCACAAACGAAAAAACCCAGATATGGAAGAATCAATTTTCGCACAAATTGAGGAATTGGAGCGCGATTTTTGGCAAATTTCAACCCTAGGAAGATCTACAAAAGAGAGGGGAATAAGCTCGAAGAATCAATTTTGATTTCGGGAGCGATTTCAAGGATCAATTGTCGTGGGTTTTTAAGTTTTCCGAAGGCTCTGTTTTTCGTTCTTCTTCTGTTTTTCAGCCAAGTATTCAAACTTGAGTTTAGTTCTTCAGTTTCTGCTAGTTTTATGGAGAGTTCTTGAAATTCAATCTATGTTCTCCTTTTGATTTCTTCTTATATTCAATTTAAGTTGTAATTTTTAATCTTAGTTGGTGGATTTGTTTTCAAGAACATTATTCTATTTTCTGAATTTTCTGAATTTCTGCATTCTTCCAATTGTCCAATCCGATTCAAGTAGCACTTGGGTTGTTAAGACTAACCATTTCCTAAATTCGGTGAAGGTTGAGTCGATTGGAATGGAGTGAATGGTTAGCTAAATTTATGGAATGAATTTTGTATTAGTTGATTTTTAACTTCTGTTGTTATTCAAGTTTAATTTCTGTGGAATTGTTGTTTTTATTCAAGTAAGTTTTTGTGGAATGTGTAAGCTTATCAACAAAAGGCAGAAGAACGAAAACTAGAAATTTATTTAGTTGCCTTGAGTCTTGCCCTGATTCCCATTGAAAATCTTTTTTTTTTTGAATTCTTGGTAGTTTTGCCGAGAATAATACTAAGTTCCTGTTTTAATTTTTTTCAATTTCAGTTTTGCCTTGAGTCAAGTTTTAGTCTTTACTGGATTGTTTAAAGCCATTGATTCTTAGTTCAATTGAGAATCTCTTGAATTCCTTGTGGTTTTATTGAGAATAGCACTATAATTATTTGTCTTAATTAATCAATTTACACGTCTTCTAATATGAACTTTTCCTCAAAAATTAGTTATAATATCCTTATTTTTAATATGAGCTAAAACTTCTTAGGGGGTTCAAGAATGTGAATTCCCTAAGAAGTAATTGTAGCCTAAATTCCAATGAAAACCAAGCCTACATTTCAATTGTTTGTTTGTGTTGATCAATTTTCCGTTGAGATCCTAGATTGATCAACTAGGGTAGCAACTCAAGCTTAAATCTAATACCGACGTGGTTAGTGATAAGCGGATTTCACATTAATGGAGAAAAGAGCTTAGGCATAAGCCAATCCTTACCCTAGACATAGGGATTAAGGACTCCAAGACCCATAAAATTGTGAGCCGAATTATCTAAGATAGAGGGACTAAAGACATATAGGTCTCTCACTTAGCCTCCTGAAAACCTAAATTCAAGGTGAATAGGAGATGCAATTTTGGTTTACAATTGAGTATGGAGTAGGTTGGAATTGTAATTTTGGCTTGCAATTACAACTTAGGGCAATGACACTCTTGAGCCCCATTTTTATCAAAATTTCTTTTGCAAATTTCGTTTATTAAGCTTATCTAGTTTGCTCTCAATTATTGCCAATTCTAGATTCTGCAATTCAATTCTGCAATTTTGTTATTTCAACTATTGTCATTTTTAGATTCTGCAATTAGATTCTGCAATTTTTCTTAACACACCAACCCAACATTATTTTTGCATTTTTAGTTTTCAAAGTTGCAATTTTTCTTACACTTTGCTTTACAACATTTTTGTTGCACCATTCCCTGTGGGATTCGATACTTGGTACTCACATACCATTTTATATTACTTCGATCGTGTGCGCTTGCGTGTAACAATCCGATCAAGTTTTTGGCCCCTAAGGGGGTCACTATAGGTTGAAGAAGCTAAGGGGGTCATAGGCTAAGGAGGCCGGCCAACATATTGACCCCCAAAAGGATCTACCATGGCCAAAGAAGTCTGCAAGGCCAAAAGGTTGATAGGTTGAGGAGTGCTACATTTTTAATTTGTAGTGTTCGTTCCCTTGGGATTCGATAACTTGGAATATTTTCTTATTACTTGCATCGGCAGTGTATACTTGCAACTTGGGGTTGAGCTTAATTCTCATTAAATTACCCACAAGTTTCACCCGACCAAGTTTTTGGCGTCGTTGTCGGGGAACGGCAAAACTAACAAATTTTTGGTGTAATACAGATTGTTAAACAATTGTAGCAGCAATCTTTCAATTATAGGATAAGCTGAATCTAGCTTGCAAAATTGCAGAGATAGAGACAGTGCATGCTAAAGGAGCTTCACCTCTTTGAGTTAGATCTTGAAATATAAAGGACCTTCCAAATACGTCGTAGATAACAGAGGAAAAAGAAGAGGGAGAAACTAGAGTTGAACACGTGGCCAAAATGTGAATCACCCAGATCCACCCATGGAAGGACCTCAAGTTAACCTCAAGGCAATGGAAGACAAGATAATGTACCTGGCAATATGCCACAGCAACAGGCAAATTTGCCACAAAACCTTATATTCAATGCAAAAGCACAAAATAGAGCAATCAAGGACTATGCTGCAACAACCTTCCAGAACCCAAAATGTTGGAAATTCGAACTTAAACAAGTCATGTTCCAAATGCTGAACGCAATAAGCAAATTCGCAGGGTTGCCAAATGAAGATCCGTTATCAAGACATTCTTGAGAATATGCAACTCCTTTAAATTGATAGGGGTCCTTCTATACCTTGAGACTAAGGTTATTCCCTTTCTCGTTGTAGGGAAACGCATAAGTCTAGCTTAACTCTTTCCCTCCAGATTCAATTGCAACATGGGAAGACCTTGCAGAAAAATTCTTGCTGAAATACTTTCCTCCTACAAAGAACACTCAGATCAGAGGAGAAATCATCACATTCAAACAGGGCATCAATGAAGAAGTAGACACCGCGTGGGAAAGATTTAAAAAACTAGTGAGAAAATGCCCTCACCACGGCTTGTCGGCGTGTATCATGGTTGAGCATTTCTATAATGGACTCACTCAAGCCTCAAAGACCCTGGTGAATGCATCTACAAATGGATCGCTACTCAAGACAATTGGCGAAGCAAATGAGATCCTGGATGTCATGGTCTCCAATACCAGCCAATGGGGTGAAGAAGAAACTCACGACACTCAAGGCGTTGCGGGAATGCATGATAGCAAACCTTAAGCGCCCAAAAATAACAGCAATGAACAATACGCTGAAAAATCTCACTATAGGGAATCATGCCCCAATTGCTACTCTGAATCAAATAACATCAATTTGTACTCACTGTAATGAGAATCACCATGTCCTTACAATCCTACATCTGTATGTTATGTCAACCTATTCGAATACGTATAACCCAGGCTGGAGGCAACACCCCAACTTTTCATGCAGAGGACAAAACGCAACTACATTTCCTGCAACACAGTATGCTAAACCAGGAGGACCTCCAGGGTTTAACAATCAGCAATAGCAACCGCATGTTGATAGGACATATAAAGTTTTATTTAATCACACTTAATTCTTGTTAGTTGGATAGTTTTTATGTGTTTTCATGTTTATTTTGTAGGGACTCGAGGAAAAGGCATGTTTGGAGACTCTATGTCGAATAACGATTCAAACGAGCCAAACCGGAGGCCATTCAGACACCAGAGCAAAAAGTTAGAGCAAAATTACTAAATCTGTCCAGGGAGCAGCGTCTCAACGCCACTCAACGCTATGCTTAACGCCAGTAGCGTCTCAATGCCATGCTCGACGCCGCTCAACGCTAAGATTCTGTCTTTGCTCAACGTCGCTCGACGTTGCGGTTTGGCTTGCTCAACGCCAGTAGCGTCTCGACGCAATGCTCAATGTCCCTCAACGCCACACGAACAAGCGATTTTTCTTTCCTTATTTGCTAGAGCAGCGTCTCGACGTTGCCCCAACCTTATTTATAGCACTTTTTCACTCTAGGGTTGGGACTTTTGCCTCATTTTCTTAGACTTTTAGAGAGAGCTTTTGAGAGCTTTTCTCCTTCTATTTTTACACTTTTATTGGGGCAAATCAAACCATGTTTAACGGGAGATATACTATCACGATGCTTGGCTAAACTCCACGTTTTCCAGTTCAGAGGTCGGCTGCAACCAATTGCAATGTTGTGAGGCTTGAACCTTAACTTAGTTTTCTTTCAATTACAAGTATTCTTTAATTCCCGTGTTAATTTTATAAGTATGTATTTTGATTAAATTGACGCCTTAATCACTCTACATATTTTATTGCTAATCATGATCATGATCCGTAATTGTCATGTTGAATGAACCGGTAGCATTAGGATTATCACATGTGTATGTTTTGTGGGTTTCCATATTGCATGGCTTGCATGTTTAATTCTAGGAATTAAATAAGCTTCTTAATTAGGTGAAAGTTGTTTTACCTGATTAGTTGTCTTGGTCGTTCCAAGGTTCGTAATGCCTTTATCTAAATAATTTGGAGCGGTTTCGTCAAAATTGTTTAGGTAATTAGTGTTAACTTGACGTTCGTTAGAGTTAATGAATTTAGGGAATTTGTTACTTTTGGGGTTTCCTGATAAGTTGACTAAGTGCTTGTATGATTAAGTTAAACGTTTTGTGTGCCTATGATCAATTTTGCAATTGGATAAAACCGTGCCTTTGAATTGGAACTTGGTAAGATTTGACTTATCTTTATTTTTATCTTATGTTTTATTTTATTTAGAAAAACACAAAATCCCCCCTTTTATTTGTTTTCTCCTTTGCAAATTTAATTTGAGAAATTGATATTTGGTTCCTTGAGATCGACCCGGTCCACTCAATGCTACAAGTAGCTTAGGATCGGTTTATAAATTGTAATTTGACGAGCCCTCGACAAGCTTGATTCACACGTACAAAAGAATGTTGCACAAGAGCAATCTCACTCAGTAGGACAAAATTCATCTCTAGAAACAATGATGAAGGAATAAATGATCAAGAACAAAGCCATTATTCAAAGTCAAGCGACATCGCTATGCAGTTTGAAAATACAAGTGGACAATTGGCTACTAGAATAGGCCTCCAGGGACACTGACAAGTACCACGAAAAATCTGCAAAGAGAAGGCAAGGAGCATTGCAAAGCATGACCCTTCGCAGCAGATTAAATTATGAAGGACCTGAAATGCCCACAGATGTGAAAAACTCTGAGAAATTAACAAGAACAGAAGAAGGAAGAAAGGAAGACAAGAAGGATGAAGCACAGATACTCATCCACAATAGAAAAGAAAGGGACAGTTGAGACCCAACAATTAGAGAAAGGCAAGGAAGCATCAAGAACAAAGATTGCTGAATAGATCAGACGACCCTCCTTTCCCACAAAGATTCAAAAAGAAAAATCAGGATACTCAATTCAACATTAGTGGAAGCACTGGAGCAGATGTCAAACTACGTCAAGTTTCTCAAAGATATCCTGACCAAGAAAAGAAGGCTAGGGGAGTTCGAGATTGTGGCACTTACTGAAAATTGCAGCACACTATTGACTAGCAAGATGCCACCAAATCTACAAGATCCTAGAAGTTTTACCATCCCATAATTGGTGAAACTAATGTTGGGCAGGCCTTGTGTGACCTTGAAGCAAGCATATCACTGATGCCCCTTTCAATTTTCAGAAAATAGGGAATTGGGGAAGCACGACCCACCAACAATCACATTACAGTTAGCAGATAGATCCATAGCCCGACCCATAGGAAAAATTGAAGATGTGCTAGTGAAGGTCGATAAGTTCGTTTTTCCAGCATACTTTATAATTCTATAAAAATTGAAGATTGCGAAGCAGATCACGATGTGCCAATCATCCTGGGACGACCATTCCCAGCAACTGGACGAACCATAATTGATGTGCTTGGGAGATGGAAGAATGTGAGTTTGATCCAGAAATCAAATTCAACGTACTCAATGCATTTTGGTACCCAGGGGAGATGGAAGAATGTTCAAGAATCGAGATTGAAGAATCTTTACATTTGCATGAGTTTCAAGAGCAATCAGATGAGGAAGAAGATTCTGAAAGAGAAAATGAAGAGATAACACTATCAGAGAATATGAATAAAAGAATCTAACGAAAGGACAACAAGTATTATTACTCAACTCTCGATAGAGACTCCTCCCTTCCTCCCTGCAAAACTGAAGTCGAGATGGTCAAGACCTGTTGTGATTCAATATGGAGATGTGGATTTACAAAAAGAAACATAAAATACTTTCGAAGTCCAAAGAGTCGAGCCCTAGGGAGAATACCTAAGGAGGAAAAGGCCAATCTCCCATATCAAAATTGAGTAAGAGACATTAGGTTTCAAAAAAAAAACTTTCAACTTATTGAATCCCAATCAGAATCAAAAAGCTTGATTCAGAGATTAAGGAGAATCCTGTCGAGGTTGATGCATTTAAGTTGACCGCTAAGGGAACACCTCTACCTTGAGATTCACTTGGGAGTTCAATAAATCAACTTTTAAGTTCGAAATTGGAAATTCCACAAAGTGTACCAGCTGAAGAGGAATTGTGTGAACATTTTGATGTACTTTTGAGTTTCAGGAAAAAAAATACGAAGTCAAAGGAAGATATAAGAAGAAATTGTATGAGGAAGAAATTGCAATCACAATTGCTAAAGTAAATTGCAATTGCAATTGCAATTTCAGGAAAACTCAGCCAAACAGGGCATATTGGGAGTACGTCAAGGAACGAGATGAAAGAAACACTATCTCCAAGGGCAAAGGGTCACCTCTTCGAGACTTTCCAACAATTCTTCTTAACCATTCCAAGAACTCTAAGAACAGTAATGGCAGCAACGACACAATTTTCCTCTGCATAAGGGAAGTTTCTTTTCAAATTATCTTTTAAACTTTTGTTCTTGTGTTGTTTTGTTTTGTTGTTTAAGACTTAGTTAGTTTCTTTAGTTGATTTGATTTTGTGAACTCTGAATGAAAAACATTTGTTCGCTAATGAAAAACATTTGTGAATGATTTTAACTTGTTTGAAGTGACCAACATAGCTCTCGTCTGAATTCTTTGAGTTTGTTCTTGTAACCCTTAATGATGAAAAATTGGAGTATGCTCAGTTCATTTACTTAGAAACATTATGTAGATGATGCTTCCCAAACAAACAATTGCATGATTCCTTATCTTTATAAAACACCCAAGCCTCAAACTCACCTAAGTTTGTACACTGAATCTGTTATTTTGTAAATCACCCCTTTTCACCTCTTTAAGTTTAGGGGGTGAATTTTGTAATACTATTGTTGTAATATTATGTTGTTGTAACAAGCTGCTAGACTCAAAAAAAAAAAAAAAAAACTTCTCCTTTCAGAGTTAACTGAGTAACCGGGACAGTCATGACACTCATGATTTCCTTTGCATGAAATTTTAACTTAAGAAGTGAGAATGTGAAAACAGTCTTAGCAGTGACTTCTGCTTGTAGTTAGCTACTTTCACCACAAAGTGTTAGTAAGTTGGAACGAAGGTACAAGTGACAGTGAGACTAAAAAAAAAAGCCAGCTTCGAATAAGTTTGGGGGAGATAATGTTGCTTGAGAAAATTGTAAACTCGACTTAACTTGACTAAAGGCTGGTAGTATGAACCCTAAAGTAAGATTGTGAGATGAAAGTGTTTTGTTTTAGATAATGCTGGTATGGAAGTTGCATGTAGTGGAAGCATCAAAGTAAAGTTAAAATGATATGAGCATGAGACCTCAGCTGAGAGGCGTGTTTTTCAAAAGAATTATTCAGGAATATGTAGTGGCTTGTGTTTGTCTCAATGTTTGGTGCAACATTGCTTGAGGACAAGCTAAACTCAAGTTTGGAGGTGTGATAATTTTCATAATTGAGAATTATTTAGCTCATAAATGAAAGTTATGCTTGGATTTATTAGCAAAATTCTTTAAAAAAATCTTTCAAATTCCAACAAAACATCATGAACTCTTCAATTTTCAAAGTCTTCAAAATATACATGAAAGAAAAGAATAAGATTTGGTAAAAAAAGACTTTGCAAACGGATTGTTGCAGCAATCGGACAAGGAAGGCAGAAAAACGAGATTTATCAAATTTGGCAGATTCCAACTTTCATTTCTCCTTAAATCAAGCAACGATTTCATATACCAAGCCGTAAATGATTTCATACATCAAGCCGTATATGGAGATTGAAGAAACCCTAACCGCAACTGTCTATAAAAAAAAAGAAGAAAAAACACACAAAAATGAGGAATTCCTCCTTGATTAACCCTTTTTTTTTCTGCACTTTTCTATCTTCATTCTGTTGCTGTCTTTTCGATTTTCATCTACATTTTTCATTCTGTATTTTTAAGCTTTCCAGTTATGTTCTTAAGGAAGTCCAATTCTTGGCTCAACAGGGTTGTGAAGATCTCCCCTAACTCGAGAGAGAAGAAGATCTCCCCTAAAAGTAGTTGTAGTTTGCATATTTCCCTGTTGTTTTATCAAGTTTGTATTTTCATTCAGTTCTTATCAAGTTTGCACTTTGAAGAGTTCATGATGTTTTTGTTGGAATTTGAAAGATTTTATAAAGAATTTTGCTAATGAATCCAAGCATAATTCTCAATTATGAGAATTATCAAGGAGGTTAATTTGACCCTTAAGGGTCCACCATAGAGGCTAAGGCCAAAAGGTTGACCATTTGGGGGCCACCATAGGTTGAGGAGTTCAAGGCCCAAAAGGAGAGGTCACCATAAGCTCCGTTTAAGGCCAAAAGGTTAAGGTCAGAGAGACTAGGCCAAAAGGTTGACCTACGGATCAACCATGGCCAAAAAGGGTCATGGTTGAGGAGGCCAAGGCCAAAAGGTTGATTCCATTCGAAGTCAACCATAGCCAGGCTATGGGGGTCAGATGGCCAGGTTAAGGCCAAAATGTGTCACCCTAAAGGGGTCACATAGGCTGAGGAGACCAAGGCCAAAAGGTTGACTCTCAAAGGGATTGATTCCACCAAAGAAGTCCAAGGCAAAGCAGGGGGTCACCTTGCTAAGGAGGCTAAGGTCAAAATGTTGACTCTCAAAAGGATCAATTATGGCCAAAGAAATCCAATGCCAAAAAAAGGGGGTCACCATATGCTGAAGATGATAAGGCCAAAAGGTTGACCTCTAAAGGGATCAACCATGTGGCCAAAGTGACCTGAAGAGGGTCACTTGCTAAGGAGGCCAAAAAGCCCCAAGGGGGTCAACCATGTGGCCAGGGTCCCTTTGCGGCCAAGGGCCAAAAGGTTGACCCCTAAGTAGGGGTTACTAGGTTGAGGAGGCCAAGGTTTAACCCTTTTGAGGGTCACCATAGGCTAAAGAGGATGAGGCCAAAAGATGCCCCAAAGAGATCGGCCATGGCCAAAGAAGTCCAAGGCCAAAAGGTTGACCCCCTCCATAGGCTGAGGAGGTCAATGCCCAAAGGTTGACCCCCAAAGGGATCAACCATGACCCTGAAGTCCCAAGGCCAAAATGTTGACTCCAAGAGGGTCACCATAAGCTGAAGAGACCTGCCAAAAGGTTGAGTCAAAAGGTTGGGGTCATCATAGGTTAAGGAGGCCAAGGTCAAAAGGTTGAGCCCCCAGGGGGTCACCATAGGTTGAAGAGGTCAAGGCCAAAAGGCTGACCCCCCCCCCCAGTGGAGGTCACCATAGGTTGAAAAGGTCAAGGCCAAAAGGTTAACTCCCAAAGGGATCAAGGATCAACTGTGGCCCTGCTAAGGCCAAAAGGTTGACCTCTTTGGGTCACCATAGGCTGAGGCTAAGGCCCAAAACCCCTAGGCTAAGCCCAAAATATCCCTTGGGGGTCACCATAGGATGAGGAAGCCAAGGCTCAAAAGGGGCGACCGCCAAGGGGGTGCCGATGAGGCCAAGGCCTAGCCCAATGGGTCGACCCCCAAAGGGGTACCGATGAGGCTAAGGGCCAGGCTTATTTGGACCTCAGTTGCCCAATGGACCAAGGCTTCGGGCCTGTCAAGCCAGAAACAGTTAATCAGTGGGGAGCCGAAAAAGACAACTTGAAAAGGCTAATATCATCTCGATTGGGTGGAACCCATTCGATTCCTTAAATCATACAATCCCGAGATTCTAGCCCTAATTAAAGGCGAAGTTAATAATTGTCTTCGGTTGCACTTCGACAAACCTTGTAAATAAACAAGAAGGTAGACTTGATCGTCAGAGTGTAGGTGGCTTAGCACCACACCGATGTTTAATCTCTCTCTTCTTTACAGCGCATTCATTCGTTCCCAATTCCATACAAATTTACCGTTGAACCAAATGCAGGTATCAACAGTTACACTTAGTGCATTTAATCAATAACACTTTCAAGTAAAGTGTTAGTGTCACCAAATACTTTTGGTATATTGCCAAACACTTCAAGTGTTAGTGATCAAACACTTTAGGTGTTAGTGTGTGTCTTCAAGTTTAAGAAATGACCAAACGCTTCAAGTGTTAATGAACAAACACTTCAAGTGTTAATGGTTAGCAAACACTTCAAGTGTAAGTGTAAGTGATAAAAAAAAAACTTCAAGTGTACGATAACCACCAAACACTTAAAGTGTTAGTGATCAAACACTTCAAGTGTAAGTGATCAAACACTTTAGCTGTTAACGATAACCAAACGCTTCAAGTGTAAGTCAAACAAGCGGTAGTGCCTAAGGTGTTATTAACCAAACACTGTAGTTATAAAAGCCCAAGTTACAAGACAGACCACAAAGGATATAAAAAATAACAAGTTAACTCTCGAGTCAGGAGGAGTTGAGGGTGGATTTATCAACTATGGCCAAGTTGTCTAAGGCCAAAAGGTTGACCCCCATGTCACACCAAGGGGATCAACACCAAAAAGGCCAAGAGGTTGACTCTAGGGTTGAGGAGGTCATGGCCAAAGACCCCTAAGGGAATCAACCATGGCCCTAGGCTAAGGCCAAAAGGTCACCCCTAAAGAGATCGACTATGGCCAAAGAGGCTAAGGTATAGAGGGTCACCATAGGCTGAGAAGGCCAAGGCCAAAAGGTCCTCAAGGGCAGCTATGGCCAAAAAGGCTAAGGCCAAAAGGTTGGCCAAAAGGTTGACCCGTATGGGGTCACCATTGAGGAGGCCAAGGCCAAATAGGTATCCCAAGGGAATCAACCATGGCCAAAGAGGTTGGTCTACAAGTTGGGTCACCATAGGTTGGTCAACAGGTTGGGCCACCTTTTTGGGGTCAACAGGTTGAGGAGGCAAAGGCCAAAAGGTAGGGGCCACCATGGCCTGCCAAAAAGGATCGACCATAGCCAAAGAAGTCCAAGGCTAAAAGGTTAGACCACCTCAGCCAAAAGGTGGCCTAAGAGTCACCATAGGTTAAAAAGGCCCCAAAAGATTAACCTCAAAGGAAGAATCAACCATGACCAAAAAGGCAAAGGCCAAAAGGTCGGGGCCACCATAAACTGAGGAAGTCAAGGCCAAAAGGTTCACCCAAAGGGATCAACCATGGCCTCGGCTAAGACCAAAAGATAAGGGGTCACCATAGGCTGAGAAGGCCAAGGCCTAGAAGGGGCGACCTCCAAGAAAGGGTCACATTAGGCATGAGGCTAAGGCCAAAGGGCTCTAAGCCAAAGAGGCCAAGGCGTAGCCCAAAGGGCCTACCCCCAAGGGTGTGTTGATCAGGCCAAGGTATGTCCGAAACAACACCCAAAATTCTCTAGTTTGAGCTATTTTCCAATAACGATTTACTAACCTGATCGTCAAAGTGCATGTGACTCAGCACCATACCGGTGTTTAATCTCTCTCTTCTTTGCATGGCATTCGTTCGTTCCCAATTCCATACAAATTTATTGTTGAACCAAATTCAGATATCAACAATACTAATATTCCTAATATATCCCTTACACTCTCACATAATTTTTTCTCCATCCAAAGTTATTTCTTCTTCAAAGGGGTGTTGATGATTTCTGAAATTAGTGTAAGTAGCGTGGATATTGATGATCAATATATTAGCATCAACCAAAATGAGATTGATAACGATGTTTCTTATGCATTAGCTTTTAATTCTCAAGTTCAAGCTCCATCTAATTCGAAAACTTTGTTAGTTGAAGGAAGTAATCCTTCCTAGTGGCAATCATGCCAAATTTACCACCTCAGCTGGATAACTTCTCCTCTTTAATTGAGGCAAGTGGTCTAATTTTTCGTGAAATTAATTACTTCTTCACCAAAAGAAGTTAATCATAAATGTTAATTTTAATATGAGATCTTTCGCTTTGCGACACGACGAATTTTATTCCATCAAATGTTGGTTTGGAAGTTAATTTTAAAAGACTCAGCTTTGAAGGTTTTTTGCAACATATCTGCCCAGTCTTAGTTCTTTTTCAAGGGTCCAAGGAGTCTTCTTTCGATGGAAGATTTATCAAATAGTGCTCTCCAGAGATATAAATTAGTTTTTTTTTTTAATCTTGTGCTCTTTTTTGCGGATTGAAAGAAAGGTGTCCATTCTTGAAGTATCATTAGCTTTTTATAAATTCAATCCAAAAAGGGAAAGTTGGATTGCCTAAACCATAAGAGATGCCATTTACGGACATAAGTTTGAGGACGAAAATTTTATTACTAAACACATGAGACCTGGTTTATTGTTGTCAATGGCAAATAGTGGTCCTAGGACAAATGGATGTTAGCCTGGTTAATTATGGAGTAAATGCAACTTTGGTCAGATCGTTTTGATGCAATATGTTTCTGACTTGGCGCACTCTTCTAAGCCTTTTATTGGTAACTTTACAAGATATTTGCTAATTGGCATACTTTTATTGTTCCATTGGAATTGTTTTTAATTATGTTTTTCTTCTATTTTTGTTGGTTGTTTTGCCTTTTAGGAGTTTCTTTTTTTTTTAAGACTCCTTTTTGGAGTTTGTATCTTGAGTTTTTTTTTAAGACTCCACTCTCTTTTCATTTTATTAATGAAAAGTTTATTTCTTGTTCAAAAAAATATTGTAATTTGTATATATAGTGTGCTATTCCAAAATACAAGTATTTTCCCAATACTTATGAGACATTAGTGAGAATGTGACGAATGTGAGGCATGAGACCTAAGGAGGAACTTAATTTCCATTGGAATGGTATGGAGTTTTTCAAATTTCAAAAGACCATGGTAATTCTAACAGGGAAAACTATAAATGGACTTTACACCTTAAAGGTTTTCATAGAATCAAAGAAAGTTGAAGAGTTGAACTGCATAGAAGACTGTCTCACATTAGTGAGTTGGTTACAAGAACGTGAGGAATGTGAGGCATGGAGAGGAGGAACTTAATGTCCATTGGAATGCTCGATGATCCCGAGTGTTCCTTTCCTGGAAAAGATGGAGTTTTTCAAATTTCAAAAGACCAAGGTAATTCTGACAGGAAAAAAGTATAATGGACTTTTTACACCTTAAAGGATGTTGTTCCTCCAAGCTCGAGAATCAAAGAAAGTTGAAGATATTGAACTATGGCATAGAAGATTGTCATAGTGAGAATGGATTACAAGAACTTCTAAAAAAGGGCTTAATCAAAACTAGAGGCACTAAAAAGTTGAGATTTTGTGAGCATTGTCGTTGGGAAATTCAAGAGACTAAAATTTGCCTTTGGTGGTTCAATTTTGAGCTTCATTTTTAGTGACTAAATCAATTTTGAGCTACATGCATGCTGATCTTTGGGGGCCCTCTAGAACTCCTTCATGGGGTGGTTCCAGGAAGACCTGGACTTTTATTTTGAAAACTAAAAAAGATCAAACCCTTTGTTAAAGAATGGAAAACTAGAATTGAGAACCAAATTGACCGTACAAATACCTTAGAAAAACCAATGGTATGGAATTCATGAGAAGTTCTGTTGCAAAATATTGTTCTGAAAATGGCATAACAAGGTATAAAACAGTAAGCTATACTTCTCAACAAAACGTATAGCTGATAGAATGAATAGTAGAATTATAGAGAGAGTCTGTATTTTACGAAGCAAATCTTCCTAATAACTAGGAAAATGCCACTACTACAGCTACTTTTACTATTAATAGGAGCCCTTGTATTTCTATTAATTACAAAACTCCTGAGGAAAAATGGTCAGGGATTCCACCAAATCTGTCTTATCTAAAAACTTTTGGTTGAGGTTACGTACATGTTAGGCAAGGCAAATTGGAACCCTAGAGCAATTAAATGTATGTTTCTAGATTATCCTGAAGGAACAACACAAATAGCTCCAGACTGTTAGGTATCCACCCTGTAAAACTATATCAGATGATTCTATCAACAAGCTTCTACAATGTCTAAAATGAAAGATAACAAAATACTCCAGCAATTCCAGAGGCTGGTGCCCTCCCTCTAGCCAAGGCTTGACTACCAAAAACACACCCCCTCACCAAGGCCCTCTCTCCCTTACATACCGACTTCCTCCTCTAAGCGTAAGTTACCTTTAAGTATTATTCCCCATTTTGCCCTTCCTCATATAAGTATACACAATCGGGGGCCTTACAATATCCCCCGGGGTGAGATACACTTTGTCCTCAAGGTGGAAATCGAGAAAGTGTTTCTTCATATAGTTTGCATCTTCCCAAGTCGCTTCACATGTTTGCTGGCCCGTCAACAATGTACTAACCACTCTTCACAATTGAAATCATTGTTCCAACGTAAACCAAGCACATCGATCGGTGTTGTCGGCCACTCGAAATCCTCAATCAAAATAGGAGCACAATTTACTACTACACAATTTGGATTCACACACCTTTTCAATTGAGACACATGAAACACACTGTGAATTGACGCTTCTGGAGGCAGTTCCAACCGATATGCCACGGCACCGATGCACTCGAGTATCTTGAAGGGGCTGCAAAACTTGGGTGCTAGTTTTCACATCGCCTTGTCGCCACGGATCATTGTCTATAAGGTCGGAGTTTTAAGAACGCCATCTGCCCAACCTCATTGGACTTCTCTTCTATGATGGTCAGCATACTTTTTCATCTTATTCTGAGCTATGGCTAATTGGTCTTTCAAAGCTACTAAAGCCAAATCCCTTTCGATCAGTTGCTGCTCGAGGGTGTTGTTTGTCGTCTTTTTATCACCATATGAGATGATAGGGGGTGGTGGCCATCCGTACACAATCTGAAAAGGAGTGGTGTTGATCGATGCGTGATAAGTGGTGTTATACCAATATTCGGCCCATGGAATCCACTTGCTCCAATGTTTCAACCGTTCACTGCAAAGCACCTCAAATACGTCTCAAGACACTTGTTTACACGTTATGTTTGCCCATCAGTTTGAGGGTGGAAGGCCGTACTCTTTTTGAGTTGGGTACCTTGTATCTTGAACATCTCGTTCTAGAAATGGCTGATAAAAACTTTGTCTCTATCGAACATCTCGTTATAAAATAATGCCCATATTTGCTCAGTCTATCCACCACTACCAGAATCGTGTCTTTGTTTGCAGATTTTGGCAGTCCTTCAATGAAATCCATCAATATATCACCCCAAACCAGATCTGGAACGGGTAACGGTTGCAACAATCCAGCTGGTGCAACGACTTCAGCCTTGTTTTTTTTACAGATTGAACATGCTTCAACATAATCCTTAACATCTGATTTCATCCCTTTCCAATATAGCTCTCCGGTTAGTCGCTTGTAAGTCCTCAGGAATCCCAAGTGTCCCCCCACCACTAAGTCATGATAAGTATGTAAAATAGTTGGGATTAAAGATGACTTAGCGAATAAAACCATGCACCCTTTGGACAAGTTAACCTTGTCACTAGTAAGTTCATTAATAATGCCCAGTGGGTATTCATCCTCTTGGATTTCCTGTTGAACTTGGAACACATCCACAATTTAGGGAACCGTGAGGTGAGCAAGTTCGGCCACGTGTGAAACTCGCGAAAGAGCATCGGCTGCTTTGTTTTCGAGTCCGAGATTGTATTCAATCTCAGTCATGCCTAAGAGTTTTGTCACCCACCTCTGATATTCAGGTTGTACTTCGATATGTTCCATTACCACAAGGCTCTTTGATCAGTACGTACTAAAAATTTCTGACCCAACAAATAATGTCTCCAACGTTGGATTGCCAACACGATCGCCATGAGTTCTCGTTCGTACACTAATTTGTTCCTCGCTGTGGCAGAGAGTCAGTGACTGAAATAAGCTATGGGACGTTTATTCTGGGATAAGACTGCTCCTAACCCCGTGCTGAGGCATCGATTTCGATGACAAAAGGCAATGTGAAATCCGGAAGGGCCAAAACTGGCAAAGTAACCATAATTGGTGTTGGTGCAATGGTGCAGCCAAAGTTCCATAATTCAACACAAATCGATGATAATAAAGTCAACCCCAAAAACCCACGCAAGTCCTTCAGGGTCTTCAGTATGGGCCACTGTAACATTGCGCAGACTTTCTCGCCATCGGCTTGGCCAAAAATGCACTTTTTGCGGTTCACAAACAACGAATTTTCACGCAGTATGTTGAACACCACGCCCAGATAGGTCTCGTGCGTTATGACATCAAGGCTAAAACCAATATATCATCATATACTAACACGAATCGACGAAGGAAAGGGTGAAAGACCTGATGAATGACTAAAAAGTCGCTGGAGCATTGGTTAAGCCGAACGACATCATTAAAAATTCATAGTGACCTTCATGGGTGCGGAACGCTATCTTGAGAATGTCAACTTCGTGCATTCGTATCTGATGATACCCTGATTTCAGATCCAGCTTCGAAAAGACAGCGGCTCCATCCAGTTCATCTAAAAGCTCTTCTATCACCGAAATCTGAAACTTATCCGGGACTGTAACTCGGTTCAAGGCACGGTAGTCTACACAAAATCGCCACCCTCTCTTTCTTTTTCACTAACAAAATCGGGCTAGAAAAAGGGCTATTACTCGGTCTAATTATTCCGCTGGCTAACATCTCTGTGTGATATCTCTCAATTTCTGACTTTTGAGCATATGCATACTTATACGGTCGAACATTGACTGGGGAATGTCCTTCTTGCAATTGAATTTTACGGTTTGGGGGAAGGCCTGGTTCTCAAACACATCCTTGTTTTCTTCAAGTAATGACTCAATGGATCTCGATATCGTTCTTCCCGTTCGATCTTCCCCTAACTGATAGGTCTCTCATGTCTCCTCTATGTTTAATCCCTGCATCTCAACCAATAAGCTCTGATCTTCTGTTGTTAAAGATTTTGCATCATTTTAAGTGAGACCTCAGCTTTCGTAAGGGACGAATCACCCTTATATATGATTTTTTCTTTCCCGACCATGAAAGTCATAATCAACGCCGCCCAGTCGACCCCATGAGGCCGATTTTACGAAGCCATTGCATACCCAGTCGACCCCGCCCAAGTCTATCGGCAAAAAATCTTCTTGGACTGTCAATTCCAGAAATTCGATCACAACTGCTTTGCACAGCCCCTTTCCACGGACTACTACACTTGTACCCATCACCACGCCATAATTTGACATTTCCACCAAGGATTCTTCTCGTTGATCAGTGCTTGTGATAATAAATTATGCGTAGCACCATAGTCGATTAGAACAACTATATCACTAGTATTCATTGATTTTCGATTACAATGCTTTTGCTCACTCATCAAGGTTTCTTTAATCTCCATCATGTCCTTCTCGGTTCCCTCTACTTTTTCTTCCATCTATTTCTGAGCCATACTCCTAGTCCTCCCCAGGATTGAGACGTGCTCTGATACCAATTTGTTAGGGACCCTGTAAAACTCAGAAAAGAACACAGCACAGTAAGAATGGGATAGAAACACTGTTATATTGGGAGTTCTCCAATATACAATAATATATAACAAAATACTCCAGCAATTCCAGAGGTTGGTGCTCTCCCTCTAACCAAGGCTCGACTACCTTACATACCCCCTCACTAAGGCCCTCTCTCCCTTACATACCGACTTCTTCCTATAATCTCATAAGACCCTCTTCATGAAGATCCTGATGATCAGTTCCTTGATGAGCCCGCTAGTAGAAGGCACTAGACACAATGTTTCAAATGCAGTAGATGCTATCAGTGGGGCAGAAAGTTTACCGTGGAAAAAAGCTATGGAAGATGAAATTGAATCCCTACACAAAAATAAGACCTGACTTGGTTTCACCTACACCAAAACAAAATTTTGGTATATAAAAGAAAGCCAGGAAAGTTTGAAGAATGAGGTGTTAAATTAGATGATTCAGCAAAGGGTTCAAAAGAAAGAGTTGACTACGAGGGAATTTTTTCTTCGATAGTCAAACACACATCCATTTGAATATTGTTGACAATAGTAGCTTGCCTTGATTTGGAATTGGAACATAGGACATGAAGTAAACAGACTATATGGGAAGCTTGTTTGCAAGCTTAATAAGAGAAGTAAATAGAAAAGGATATGAAGTAAACATACAGGGGAAGCTTGCAAAATAATAAGAGGTTTGATAACTATATCACTAGTATTCATTCATTCGAAGATTACACAAAAGGAAAAAGGATGGTGGAAATGTGTATCTTCTACTCTATGTGGACGATATGTTGTTGGCTGGACGACTATCATTGAACTCATGAAAATTAAGAAACTCCTCAATCAAGAATTCGATATGAGGACCTACAACCAGCTAAAAGAATTCTTGGGATGGAGATTTAAAGAAATTGAGAATTTGAACTTTTTGTTTGCCAAAGGACACAAAAAGTGCTAAGAGGGTAACATGGCCTCTGCTTCAAGTTATCAAAGGAGGATTCTCTTAATGTACTTGATGATTTGTACCAAACTCAATTTGGCCTATTCATCTAGCCTAATAAGGAGATATATGGGAGATCCTAAAAAAGAAACATTGGGAGGCAACCAAGTCGATGATAAGATACTTAGTTGGAACACCTAAACGTGGCTTATTCTACAAGAAGTCATGGGATTCTTAACTTGAAGCTATATGGCTATCTTGACTTTGACTTCACAGGGGACCTACATAGGCAATCTCAGTTACAGCCACAGCCATTGGGAGATATATGGGAGATCCTAAGAAAAAAACATTGGCAGGCAACCACGTCGATGATAATACTTAGTTGGAACACCTAAACGTGGCTTATTCTACAAGAAGTCATGGGATTCTTTAACCAAAAGCTATATGGCCATGTTGACTTTGACTTCACAGGGGACCTAAACATAGGCGATTAGAGATGTCTATTTTCCCCGCGGGGACCTGCCTTAACTAGGAAGTAGGGGCAAAAAATTTCCCGAGAGCTAAACGGGGACGGGGAATTTCCCCGTTCCCTACCCCATTTATTTGTTTTTTTATGTTTTTATTTTATTTTTTAATATATATATATTATATATGTGTATAAGCATATATATGTCATTTAAAATTTTATTGTTAATGATTTAGATAATATGATATATTTAAATTAGTTAAGCATTTTAATAATATGTGGATTAATTAGATAATTTGATATGTAATAATTGTTTTGTTTTTATTAGGAGGTTCAAGAATTTTATCTTTAAATAGATATTTTTTTAATAGAAAATTAAGTATTTAAACTAAGATTTTTGGTGAATAATTAACAATGCAATCGAAAATTAATAGATATTTTCTATCGAAGTTAACTATTTGAAAATTTATCAAAATAATTATTTGATTCTTAAAAAAAAAAAGAATAATTCCCTGCAAGGAATCCGATCCCCGCGAAATTTATATAGGGGGGACAGGGACGGGACGGGGAAGCCATCCCTGTTCCCACCCCACCCCGTGGACAACTAACCTTCAGTCTGTAGTTGCCTTGTTCAAAAAAAAAAAAGTCTGCAGTTTCCCTGTCTACAAGGGAGGTGAGTTTATAGCAGAAAGCTACATGGCTACCTGGCTTAATTTCAGAATTGGGTTTTAAACAAAACTCAATTGATATAGCATGTGACAATCAAAGTACGATACATCTTACTAAGAACCAACAAGTTCATTATAGAACTAAACAAGTTAGATTGCATTTTATCAGAGAGTTCTAGAGAAAGGAGTGTGTTTAATCACAGATCAACCCAAAAAGCTTAAGCAAGGTTATGGTAAATTTAATTATATCAACACTTGAACACTGTGGCACTTGTGGGCTTAGAATTTTGTAGAAGACTCAACAAGTGGAAATCAATATTAATTGGAGAGGAAAATGACATTAAAAGGGTTCGAACTCAGGAACTCATGTTCTGATACCATGTTAAATCACACTAAAATAGAGTGGCAAACATGCTTCAAATTAAAACCAAAGACATGATGACAAAGATTGTTACACGTACCAAAGTTCAAGCACTGCCTAAGGTTGCTCATCTTGGCTGATGTTCCAGATGAGTAAGAGTTCTGAAAAATAGCCAGCAGGCAATAGAGTATTTGATTCAAGAGGAAGATTTGTTAAAGGCTGAAACAAATACTACAAAGACCAGTTAAAATCAGCAAATCAAACTGGTTGGAACAACTCTCAATTACATGCAACAAAAAAAAAAGACTCAGTTATAAAACAAGAGTGAAGTTGGAAATCTGTGTGTGATTCCTGTATTATGAGTGAAATCTCCGTTCTTCTTCTTCATCAATAAAGAGTTTTACCTACTGCTAAACCCATTATGATCGACCTCTGTATGTTGTCTTCTGTTCAATTGTTTTTCCTCTCAAAAGAAACTTCTTCTGCACTTTCTTTTTGCATGTTCCAATGGAGTCTGAAAGGTAAAGTGAAATGTTAATTACACTTAACTTGTAAGATTAGACAGCTCATTATTCCACTAACACAATTATCATTAACACAAATCTCTAATTATCCAAGCTAACGTGGCATATTTTCAAGTGGGATGAACAAAACTTAGTAAAAAAATATTCTATTTCCTAGGAAGACTTTTTAAATTTTAACGATTCTTTATTATCAAGAAGAACTCAACACATTTCAATCAGACATTCAGACCAAACCTAGTAGAGTATTACCGCCACAATTCAAATGGCTTAAGGAGAGAGAAAATACCTGAGCACCAAAATTGGCACTGCCCAGAAACATTGCCGGAGGTAAGAGCGATTGGAAACACTGACTGAGGTCGAGAATTTTCAGAAGCATCTTTCATTAAATATTATCGAAACTGAATGTAAGAACGATTGTCAAGTCAATTAATTATACCTACTCAAAACCCTATTGAACTCCACCTTTATAATTAAATATATAGAAGAAAGCTTACAACTTACAAGAATCAAAACACGACTTTGATATCTGGGAGTTGCTAAAAAACATCTAATAATATTGGCTAATATGCAGAAATTTGTCCTTGTGTTCCATCATCTCAACTTCCGATTTATGGTAACCCTTCTAGCCTGACAACTGGAATGCTGACACAGTTGGAATCATGCACAATTAGAGACCTAAATATTAGAACAATGTCACAGTACCCATTGCATGCTGTAAAGAAATCAACCCCACTTGAGCATCATAATGCTTGATTCAGTGTATTGTATATAAGTAAGAAAGTAAAATATCAAATGCGAAGATCAACCCCACTTGAGAATATGATTTAAATTAGAGCTATCCACTTTCCAGTGCATAATGCTTGAAAATTTTCTGCATAACCACAAGAGAAAAGTCAGTAATTAGTATACAATCAAATAGCATGCAGTGCACATAATCCAGTATAATTGATAGTCCTAACTATAAATAAATAACATACCAGCTATTATAGGAACAGTCTTCCTACTTCATTATGCAAAAAATATCATTCAGTGCAAATAATCCAGTATAGTAGCAACATTAATGTCTCTAATACAATCTCCACAACAGTTGAACATTATTCAATATGAACATTATTCAGTACGCAATTAATGAAACAATGTCTAGACATTTTATCACACTAAACCCTATTGAGCATGTAAATGGTATGACGCTGCATTGTGCCACCACAGAGAGCACTGATGAACAAGATGATTGAGGTTAAACGATATTTAACTAAGAAAACTTAATTGAGAAAGCATGAGCACGGGAATCGAACATGCTATACAAAACTAGGTGGATGATTTAGGTTTAAGAACGTTTAACTAAGGCCCCGTTTGATAACGTTCTTGTTTCTCGTTTCTTGTTTCCTGTTTCTGTTTCTCGTTTCTTGTTTCTGTTTAAGAATAAACTAAAAACAGAAACATGTTTGATAACTATTTCTGTTTCTTGTTTCTTGTTTTTTGGTAAAAATAAAATTTAGTACATATACTATAATAAAACATATAACATGCATTAAAATAAAAATAAAACAATTATAAAGAGGTTATAATATTTTATTAAGGCCCAACACCTAATTAATAATAATAATAAAAAAAGTTATCCTTCAAATTTTGTTCAAATTTGATTTGCAATGTTATTTCTTATTTCAATCAATTCACCTCGAACGATTTTGACTTACAAGAGTTAGTTCAATTAGACGAATTTGTAAATTGTCTAAGGTCAGAAAATCGAACATACCCACATTTCTTTAATTTAATAATAAACTTTATTTTTATTTTTCTTTAAAAATGCATTAGCCAATAATACACACAAGTAAAATCAGAAAAAGAGAGAGAATGTATATATATTTTTTAAATTTAATGGTAAACATGAAATACATTATTAGTTTATTTATTTAATAAAAAAATAAAATTGTACCAAAAGAAAAAATAATAGAGAATTAAATAGAAAATAATAACTATAAGCTCGTTAATGTAAAGTAAAAGAAAATAAGAAAATAAGAGAGAAGAGAAAAACATAAACGAAAAGAAAAAAGTAAAAAAAAAAAAAGATAATGAACTATTAAAAGAAAAAAGATTATGATGAAAGAGAGAGAACGAATAGAAATAAATAAATCAAAGAAGAAAAAAAAATGAAGAAAAAAAAAGATTAAAAAGTATTAAAAGAAAAAAAATAGAATGGAAGAGAGAGAAAGAAGAGGGAGGGGAGAGATGAGTAAAAATAAAAATAAGAATACATGCATGAAAACTGGAAAAAAAAACAGAAACAGAATTTGAGAAACTACTTTTTGAAGTTTATCAAAATCTGCCATTTTTTTAGAAACGTTTCTAAAAAACTAAGAAACAAGAAACAGGATCGTTTATCAAACATGTCTGTTTCTGAAAAATGAGAAACGGGAACAAGAAACAGGAAACAGGAACGTTATCAAACGGGCCCTAAGAAAATGCTTAATCGATAAAGCATGACAATGGAAATCAAGCACGTTATATATTAGTTAAGTGTTGTTGCACTCTATTTTTGTTCATATAATTCACACTGTTTCAATTTAGACAAAATGAAATCGACCATACCAGCAGGCTTGCTGTCAATTTCATCATCGAAGTAAACTTTGTGAGTAGTGTCACTTCTTTCAGTTTCTCCTTCGACTTCTACTTTCACTTCATTCTGATCAGAATGAGCTCATTCTCAAACAACTATTGAATTCAAGCAAATTTCATAAATTAATTTTCTGTTATCAGTTTTATGAAACCTCATTCCGATTCTAACCCAAAAGAACCAAAAAAAAAATGATAAAGACCTACTCATTCTTGAACCACTAACTGAAATAGGACTTGATGTTAACCAATGTTATTAACCAAAAGTGTTTATAGATTACCACCCTCTCACAGAACTCCATCTACTTTCTTATCAATCTCAAAACCCTCTCTTCAGTCTTTTCTCCAATGCTTCTCGCAAATTGTACCACAAATCTTCCATCGGACGGGAGTACATGCGAAAAAAATTCATCAAGATGCAAACCATCTAAAAATAACTACAAAATTCATCAAGGAAATTGTTAGAAAATTCACGAGATCTTGAGACAAAGCAAAGCTTCTACTTGACATCATCCATTTGATCCTTTCAAAACCTAAACCGAAAGACTGAATGTTAGAACGATTATCAACTCAATTAATGACAAGGCAAAATTTCAACAAAAACTCACTGAGATCAGATCAATGAATTCACAACAGGGAAGTGGAAACAGAAACTTGGCTTTGCTTCTTCGAGGAAGAGATGAAACCAGAACAGTTGCTAATGACCGTTGTAGTGTTAGTCTCGTTTAACTTCCCATTAAGGTACCTCAACATAATCAATAAAACTCAACTTTGTAGGAGATGTAAAAGTGGTTCAAGCACTTACATATAAAACAAAATTATCAAAATTTAATAGCTAGAGAGAGCATCAATTTTATTAAGAACCGAAACAAACTAAAGTTACTAAACTTCATGATCGTTCATATTTTAAAACAAGAATATAAAAATATCATTAGGACCCAAATCTGTCGGATGGAATACCATTTCTGGAACAAGGAAGCATTCATTTGTCAAGCCAAAATCCTGCAAAAAGCATGAAGATCAAATTAAACAAACAGGGAAAGCTTGATATTAATTCACAAGAATGAGAATATACATTTTTTGTTAGAACAATTCTCTTTATGTCTTCAGCCTTTTCGGATTTTAATCTAGATTAGTCCACATCCTATCAATAGTAACACTTTTTAGTTTTATACCGATTCAAAGCTCTTATCAAAACTCCACCTTTATAATTAAATATAGAAAGCTCACACCTCACAAGAATCAAAACAAGACTTTGATAGCTGGGAATTACTGAAAACATCTAATATAAAACAACGGCTTCGACTTTGAACGTTAAAATGCAATGGACAGCCAAACAATAATGGCTTCCCTTCTCACCTGAAATTTGGAATCATGCAGAATTAGAGACCTAAATATTCTTCAAAGTTAGAGTACCATCGCATGCTGTAAAGAAAATCAATCAATTAATGCAGTAACAACTTTTCCTATATTTTACACTGGTTAATATGCCGAAATTTCTGGTCCTTGTCCTTTCTCACCTGAAAATTGGAATCATGCAGAATTAGACCTAAATATTAGAGAACAAAGTCAAGTAACCATTGCAGGCTGTAAAGAAAGTCATTCAATTAATACAGCTTTTTCCTATATTTTACACTCTATTATTCATTTTCCCTTTTAAATCTATTTGGGGGATTATGGGGGAGATGAAGTGAGAGGCCTTAGTAGCATCGGTTTAAATAGGATTTTAAAAAGACCTCCCTATTTTGATTCTGTGGTATAGCAAGAAAGTAAAACCTCAAATGCGAAGATGAACCACCTGATAACATGATTTACACTGTATAACTGTCCCATATGGAGTGTCAACATAGTACAGCCAAGTTCTAGAAGAAGCACTCCAAATTGTTGCATCCGAAGTCCTACACATGTACCAAATCTTCCTGAATTTGACCGATCAGTGGAAGAGCTATCTTGTTCCAAACACTCAGCAATATTCCAAATGTTAACACAAATCCATAGAGAATAAGATTCATGTGATGATTAAAAAACATAGTTCAGATGATTATAAAGAAGGAAGAAGAAGTAGAAGACAATCAAGAAATGCCAAGAAACTTAATGTTCAATAACTAATTTTTTTTAAGTCAAAGTATTGATATAATTAAATTTGCTCTAACCCATCAGCTTAAGCTTTTGGGTTGATTGGTAATTGGTGATTTAATAGTTTTCCACACAGTAGCTAGTAAAAATCCACGACCACTCTTATTCTAAAAGAAAGAAGACCCAAGAAGATGCAGAGAAAATTGATAGAGATCCAACACCATAGCCAATGCTATTCTTATTCTTAATAGCATTATTCTTATGTTTTAAGAAAGCAAATTACCAGACCCATAAGTAAAAACACTTTTTCTAAGTCAAGACTTTCATTGAAGTCCTTATACTTCCATTGAGAATACATTATTGTCTTTAACTTGAAAACTCATTCCAAACAGGCCCTTAACATTCAACCTTTCTTTATTAGGTTTTTAGTTACTTACAAAAGGATATAAAAGATAACATTGGTACGAGAACAAGCAAGGCTACAACTGTCAAACAAAACAGATCAACAATTCATTGTCCACATGTACACTCTATATGTCCTCAAAACTTCCAGCAGCTGTTAATTTTAAGTAATGTAACTAGATAAATCCAGCATAACTTATAGTCATAATCAACAATCAAATAGCATGCAGTGCACATAATCCAGCATAACTTATAGTCATAACTACAAATAAATGGTTTGGTCATCTTATTTTATGAATTTATGCCAAATACTCTTTACCACGATTGAGCAATTTTCGGGGAATCCTCTCCAATTTGGCCACATTCCATATAGTTGTGGCTGTAGAAACACAAAAGTAGAGAAATAAATCGAAATGAGGCTAAAAGTTAAAAGTTTGATCAAGATAATAATTGAATTTGAAAGAAATATATGAATAATGGGAGGAAATGAACTTGCATGCCCGAGTTAACGCTTATTGCATAACATAGATACAACCAGGAAGACAAAATTTGTAAGATCGGTGTGTCTTGGGGGAGGGGAGCATTCAAGGGGGCGGTATTCATGATTTTGTGCTTTACTTGTGATGCATTTGTATAGGTCTATAGATGATTCACATCACTTGAGAATATTTGAAACAGCAATGACCGTGAGCTTGAATGTAGAGAGAAAGAAAAGCATTACCTAACAATCATGACTAATTTTAGATTTCTGCCTTTAAACTTCAAGAATATATCCAAATGCTCACTCCAAACTAGTCTTTCAATCACTTCAAATGATCTCACGACATGCTATTGTTATATGGCAGGTTAATCACTATGCCCTTGTTTCATCTGGCATACATAAACATGCCAAAAAGAATTTCAAGTTTAATAAGACACCCTTAAAAAGAATTTCAAGTTTAATAAGACACCCTTATTGTTCCTTAGATAAACAGACACCCTTCCCTATTCTATCCTATAAAGATATACCAATACATCATAAATCTCCTTGGTCTTGTTCTGTGACCTATCTCCTGAAACAAACAAAACCCATGAATTGTTCCTTTTAACTCCAACCTGGTTGACAAGACCTTTCTCATAGACAACACTACGTAATTTTTCAACTTCATGCCACTGCCCAACACTAGCTTGTGCATTGCTCAATAAAGTATGATATAGCCTACATTATCAGGTTCTAATTCAAGAAGCCTAGGAGCAGCATAGTTAGTGATTTTATGGTCTCCATACACCCGACAGGCACCTCTCCATACAGCCGAGACCATAAAATCGATAACTATGCTGCTCACGGGCTTCTTGAATTAGAACCTGATAAAATCGGTACTTTATTGAGCAATACACAGAGATTTGGCAATCTCAATATAATTGCAAAGGCCTCTCTTAATCTTGTTGATCTACTCAAAAGATCAATAACAAGTATAGTGCTCTAAATCAAATCAGGCTTAATGTTGAATCTTGACCTCATTGGATAAAAAGATTTCACAACCCTCACAATTACAAGGCCAGAGTCCACAGGCAGATAACAGACTTAAGAAAGTGACATTTATTTGTGGCCACTTCTTCACCCAGCATTTGATGGGACAGATTGAGGGCATTGATCCCTCAATCATGGAAGTCCATGCCACATCCTTAACTAAGATCAAATCGAAACATTTTCTAGCAGAAGCAATGCTTCCACATCTTACATACATGTTCAGGATAGATGGTCAAAGTGTGTACTAACAATTTCCAATCCATTGATTCGGACGAGGTAACAATGTATTGCTTTCCCCAACTGCAGAGCACCCAAAATTTCAGGAGAGATGTTTCAAAGTGTGTATTACCAATTTCGAATCCATAGATTCGGACGAGGTAACAATATATTGCTTTCCCCAACTGCAGTCCACCCAAAATGGGAGTAAGCATCAATTAATTGTTTCAAAATTCCAACACTGGGTTTCAAGCCAGCCGAGCTTGCATTTGGTTGAAGATCTCAACTGCCTCATCAAAATGTCCATTCTGAATAAAACATCATGGCTCCCCAGGTAACGATGCTCCTATGAGAGACTTCTTTAAACCACCTAGTTGAATTTTCCAACTCCCCACCCAAACTTGGAATACATATCCAACAAAGAAGTCCGCAGAATACCATCATAAATACCAGTTTTAATTGCCAAGGAATGTAGATTTTCACCTAGGATCAAATACTCAGAATCAGATGTCGCTGTTGCTGTTGCTGATATAAGTATGGTTAATTTCTCAATGCTGAGTGGAACTTCACCCATGATTTTGTTGAAGATATCCACAACTTTCACAATATCCCCTAAAGAGGAATAAAAATATATCAAAATATTCCAAGAAACAACATTCTTGCAACCAATTTCAGAGAAAAAAAACCTCCAACTTCATCTAACCCACCCAGTCGACTATACATCTGCAAGAACGAATTCTGCAGATCTATATCAAACAATAAACCATTCTTAACGGAAAAGGGTTAGAAACCCTAGATAAGAGAAAAGACAGAAGGAAAGTCTGGACTAATTCAACTGCTTAAAATTAATCACATGACATTGAAGCTGCCTTCCCAGAACCAAACTGTCAGTTACACAACATGCTTGTTCACCCCATCATCGTCTCTGAATTCGGCTCCAGCTCCCTCCTCATTCCCTGAAAAAGATCCAAAGCACAAACAACATCACCCCCATAAACATTCGGCGAAATAATCGCGGTCCAAGAAACCAAGTCTCTGTTAGGCATTTCATCAAACATATTACGAACATAAACCTCCATCATGGTATAACAGAAATACAAATCATTAGCAAACCTGATTCGAATCCCAACATAATGGACCATTCCCGCATAGACTACAGCAACCCAAATCGACAAAATGACATCGTTAACAATCGGAAACGTGAAACCATCATGCGGAACTCCCAACACCCTCATGTTTTCATACAACAAAGGGGAAAAGAAATGAACAAACCCGAGTCGAAGTGGGACTTGATGATGGAGTTCCAAAAGCATGGGTTCAGGGTCTGGGAACGCGTTGAGAACAGACACGGCACTGGGAAGGTCGTTGAACTTGGCGTAAAGGCGTATGGGCTTGGAGGCGACTTAGACGGTGTCGAACCCGGATGAGAGAATGAGACGGGCATGGGTTTGTTTCAGAATACGAAGGTCGTGGCGTGAGTGTAGGAGAGAAGAGACGGGGTTGGCGTAAGAAAGGGTTGTGAGAAGTGAATGAAAATAGTTGGTATTTTTCTAAAACGATTGAGGTTTTACCTGAAGGATTCTGATTCTGGCCGCGACTGAAATGTAACAGAAAAAGAGCAGAAAGCGAAGCCAGGAGGAAGTTGTTGAGAGCTGCCATGGACGAAGCTCTGAAACTCACAACTCTCTTCTCTCTTTAAGCTCAGCAACTTCTCTGAAGAAAGAAATTTATAGCGTAAGAACGATCAGCGACTAAGGCAAAATTTCAACAAAAACTACACGGTTTTGAAATTAGACCGTTGCTAACTACGCTCCCCAAAATCGCCTCTCAACCAACGGCTAAGGCTTTCTGTTTTGAAATTAAACAAAAAAGAGACGTTGTGTTAGCTTAACGTATATGGGCCAGTTAAGAAAATTAGTGGACGTTGGGATTTTAAATTTTCAAGAAAAAAAAATAGTTGTAGTTCGGATTTGAAATTTAACAAAAAAAAAAATAGTTTACGTTGGAATTCCTTTTTTAAATTTAGGAAAAAAATCAATTTTTACTCTAAATTTGTCAGGCTGTATCAATTGTCAGGCTGTATCAATTTTAACCCTGAACTTTCAATTTCATCAATTTAGACCTCAAACTTGGCAGATTGTATCAATTTTAACCCTGAACTTTCAATTTCATCAATTTAAACCTCAAACTTGAATAAGTGTATCAATTTACACCCTCGATTAAATTTCTGTTTCAATCACCATTAGAAAGGTTTCTCACATATGCCCCAAACCACTTATTGCTATATGATATGTACTTGTTTATTATTTTTTTAAAAAATTTACCAAAAAATAATTAAATCATTCCAAATCGAGTCGTCACCATCATGAAAACTACAAACTTGACTCTCGAAAGTAGGACTCATACTAACAAATGGACTCTTGTGTTCCCCTCGCTTTTGGTGTTGATACCAACAATGACGAGCATAACAAAGATCCAAGTCATGGCGGTTTCGTCGACTTTGATGGTGAGAAGTTTAAGCTCGACTAAAATGCGGGAGATAACAGGAAAGACAATGATGGACAAAGTGATGCCATGAACACAATGAACTGGTCATAGCCGAGTTTATCAGCCTCATCGACAGTCTTACGTAGGATTAAAGTGACATCGAGGCTAGAGAGGAAGGGGACAAAGATTCCGATGAGGCGCCAAATGGAGGACAAATTAAGCTCAAGACTGATGAGAAATTATAAATAAATAATAATAATAATAATAATAATAAAACCAATATTGGAAACCGATTCAAGAATGAGAGTACTCCATTGAGGAAAAATATGATACAAATAAGCTTTGTTTTTACTGAAAGCCGATGGATCGAGTAGAATCTTACCTTAAAATTGGAAAACTCTTGATTGATGAAATGAAAAAAAAAATCAGCAAAATCAGAGAAAATAAGAAGTGAAGAAAAAGTCATGCTCTAAAATTAAAAAACATTATGGCAAGTCAACTCCAATTTTCTTCAGCAATTTTATTTTTTTAAAAAAATAATAAATATGTATTTGTTATAGAGCAACACGTGGTTTTGGACATGTGTGGGAAACATTTTTAATAAATATTGAAATGAAAACTTAACCGAATGTGTAAATTGATACACTTCGTGAAGTTTGAGGTTTAAATTGATGAAATTAAAAATTTGGGGTTAAAATTGACACAACATGCTAAGTTCGAGGTTTAGATTGATAAAATTGAAAGTTCATGGTTAAAATTGATAGCAAAATTCAGGTTTAAAAATGATTTTTTTCCTTAAATTTAATAAATGAAAAACAGTCCATCGGTTCGATTTTTCTTTGCCTGTAATTTATTACGTGATAAAAAATGTTGGATAATACTAAGAGTTTTTTTTTAAATGAAAATAATATTAAGGTTTAATGTAATGACATAAATTATGATTATATTATTTAGAAAAAAATATCAATTTTTAACCTAAGCTTTTAATTTCTTCAGATTGTCTAATGTATTAAATTTTTATCTACATTTTCACATGTTTATGAATTCGATATCGACATGAAGAGTGAATCGATATTTCCATTATAACGTAAAAAATCAATAAAATACATTAAAAAATAGCAACAAAATACAACTAATATAAATATCTAAGTATTTTAACATATTTAAAAAGTGTTAAATTAATTAAAATATTTTTATATTTTTTATTTTATAATTTTTTAGAAAATATCTATTGATGTCAACATTTTATCGATATTTTCATAAAATTGAGACTTCGATATTTCCATCGACATCAACATTTTAAATATTGATTGTCCCTTAAATTTTGATAAGTGTTACGATTTTTACCTTTTCTCTAAAAGAAGTGTTACTATCTTTGCCTTAAACTTGAATAAATGATGCAATTTTTATCTTTTTTTTTTATAAACCACAATTTTTATCTTTTGATAGACTTTCATTTGAAAAACCGTCAATAAGAATTCTTTCATGTGCATTTAATGAATATACAACATGTTTAGTCTGAAATTTATAAAACTTCAAAGAAAAATGATATTAAAGCTAGAACTTTGTTGAAATTTGTGAGTTTGAAATATTTGTTTGATCATTGATCTTGTGCATTATTAAAAAAGTGTTGAAATTTTAAACTTCCAATTTTTTAAAATTAGATAAGTGTTGCAATTTTAACTTCAAACTTAAAAAAGTATTGTAATTTTAACCCTTTAATAAGTTATCGCTTCAAATATCGTCAAGAGAAATTTTCTCTTATGCGTTCAATGAATTATAAAATATATGTACCATATGAAATTGATAAAATTTTATAGAAAAATGACATGAGAACTAAATATTTTTGTTGAAATTGATGAATTTTGGCAAAATTATTTAACAGTTAATTTGTGCATTGATCAAATTCATTTTTGTGCAAAACTTTATTTTATTGAAATTAATAAGTTTATGAAGTTTTTTACACTGTTTTTTGTTAAAATTAGTGGGCGGAGTCCAAACTGATATAACCTAACAAGTTTAATTCCAATTTCATTTTTTTCCAAAGAAAAAAGGAAAAAAATATGGATGTGTAAATGGGCTACACTTGTAGTGGGGCGGATCAATATGTGAGCCCAAATCTAGTACCCTTTGGGGGTGTTTGAATTCAGGAGTTGATGGGAGTAGAGTTGGGGAGATATTACTCCTTGTTTGGCCAAATGATCTTTTAACTCTTGTTGTGGGTTCCACAAATTTATTAATTTATCCTTCAACTCTTTATTGTGGCCCCACAAGCTTATTAACTTCTCCTCCAATTTTTCATTGTAGGTCTCACAACTTTTCTATTTTTTTTCACCTCACCTCACCTCATTCCCACCTCTTTCTCTTCTTTCCTCTCCTTTCTCTCTCTATTTTTTACATATATTTTTTTAATTTATTAATTTAAAATTTTTCTTTATTTTTTATATAAATTTTTGCATCATTATTACTAATTAATAATTAAATATAAAAAATTATTAAAAAATATTTTTATTTTTATCCTATAATTTTAATAAATTTTTAACAAAAATAATTTTCTTTTTTTAAATATAAATTATATAAGAATGTTTTATATATGATATTATTATTTAAATTGAAATTCTCAATGTAAATTAGAGTACTACATAACAATTTTTTTAATTGATAAAAATTTTCATATCTCATTTCCTCCACATGTCATCAACAATTTTTTTTTTTAAGTTTAAACAAAAATTACTTATAACAAATAACAATCTTATCTTTTTTTAGCTTTTTTTTTTTATTAATAGCTAAAAATATATATATAATTTTATGATTTGAAGATAATAAAACATATTTTAAACTAACTCGTATTACAATTTAAGAAATTATTATTTAAAAATGTTAACGTATTAAAAAAAATTTGATTTTCAAATTAATCATATTCAAAGTAAAAAGATAAACAATTTCTCCTTCCAAACTTAATAAAATAAAATTATTACAATAAATAACATAAATATATAGTAATTTGAACAAAAGTATATATGATATTCATTTTGAATGGTGTTAAAAAATATATATTCATTTTGAACTTAATTATTTTAAAATGGCATAAATATTTGATATTTTATTTTAACTTAGTTATTTTAAAAATTCAAAGAATATATTATTTTCAAATTAATCAAACTTTAGATAATTCATTACATTGATTAGTTAGAAAAATAAAATCTTAAAATTATACCCAAAAAATATTTTATTAAGCTTGAATAACAAATCTTAAATTAAATTTTAAAATTGAAGAAAACAAGTCTATAACAAAATTGTAAAATATTCATAAAATAATATAATTTAAAATATTAATTTTAGGATTGACCAAAAAAAAATTATGTTATTTCTAGAATTGAGAGAATAAGAATATAAAAAACTTAAAGTTTATTTGAATCTCTTTAAATTAATGGATTGAAATCTTTTCGAATCACATGTAATATTTAAAAAAAATATTGTAAGACTTTCTTTTATTTAAAAACTATCCAAGACAAATGAATAATTAATGCGAGAGATATTGAAAAAAGAATGTGAGATATTTTGTTCAAAATTCTTTTTTTTTTCTTTAAAGAAATTTGTAAAATATACATAAATTAATAAAAACAAAAAATTCCAATCTTAGAACTCATGGGAATAAATTCTTAATAATGAAAATTTTGAGAAATTGTAGAAAAAAAACTGTATAAAAAAAAGAAGCTAAAATCAACTCAAACTTCAGAACTCTAGGTTTAACAAATCTGCACTCTAAATACAAATTTCAGAACTCCTACTTCCTACAACTCCTTACCCCAAACATAGACTTTCTAATTCCAAGCTAAACAACTCTGCACCCCAAACATAGACTTTCTAACTCTCCAGACTTCCTAACTCTTCATACTTACTAACTCTTACTCCCTGCAACTCCTTACCCCAAACAACCATTTTAGCTTCCGACTGAATTGAAGATTAAAACCCTAGCGTCGCCACCGACTGTGGCTTTGCTTTTAGGTTAAAATACCATTTTGGTTCCTGTACTTTGTTCTATTTTGGTCCATGTACTTTTAGTAAAGCTTAAAATTGATCCCTACTATTAGTTTATTATTAATTTTTCTTGCAAAAAAGTAGTCTCTATTAGCTTTTCATCTATAAATTTTAGAAGTATGTTCACATTGTATCTTTTTTGTATTAAAATTATTATTATTATTTAATCAATTTTGATAAATTTTAACTTGGACCAATTTTAAGCTTTATTGAAAGTACAAAGACTAAATTTGGACATTTAAAAGTATAAAGACCAACATGGATTAAAATTCAAAGTATTTAAAAGTACATAGACTAAAATGAAACAAATTCAAAACACATAGAACAAAATGGTACTTTAACCTTGTTTATAGGCTAAATTATAAAAAATACCCTTGAGCTTTGTACTTTGTTTCAAAAATACTCATGAACTTTCAAAAGTTTCACTAATACCCTTAAACTTTCAAAAAAAAAGTTAAAAAATACCCTTACCGTTAGTTTTGGATAGAAACTGTTAGTATTTTGTTTCAAAAATACTTCTTTAAAAACGTTTCATTAATACCCTTACCATTAATAATGGACAGAAATTGTTAGTACCTCGTTTTAAAAATATCATTGAACTTTCAAAAGTTGTATTAATACCCTTTAACCTTTTTTTTTTAAAAAAAAAGTGCCCTTACCATTAGTAAATAGACGAAAACCGTTTATCTACGCTCTTTTACCTCCCCCTTATATTTCATTTCTCTCCTGAACTGCTTCAATCTATGACCTAGCACTTCTCTATTTTTCCTTTTTTTTTCTTTCAATACACTCTTATTCTCTTCTTCCATTTTTCAATCTCTCTCATTTATTCTATCTTCTTAAATATTAGAACTTTAAATAAACGGGAGAAGCTCTCTTATTTCTAAGCATGCTCAAACATAAATATAAAAAATTTAAACACTCAAATAGTCAATGTCTTTGAAGTTATCTTGAGTAGGAAAAGAACTAATTTGAAAACAACTCATATAGAAAATCTTTTTTTTTTCTTCATATAGATACTCTCATTTTTCCTCCATTTGTCTAACTCTCAATCATGTTCTTAACTAACCATAACAAATAAACTAATGTGAATTGCAAAAAGAATTAATAAAATCTTCATCCGCTACAAATTTGGTAATGCATATATATATTTTTTTCCCTCCCACTAGATGTCTTCAAAATTATGACCCAAATTCTCAACATGTCTCTCTTTTTGTGTATTAAACTCAAACGTACTAACTCAAATTACTAACGTACAACCTTGTTAAAGCATTTAAGTCCTAAGATTCCTTGGTGGTTCTATTATTCTCCTTTTAGTATATATACATTGATTGAAGGAGATAGTTTTAAAGATTAAAAAAATGGAAGAAGAGAGTATGAGGGTATTGAAAAAGAAAGGAAAGAAAAATATAAAAAATAGAGAAGTGTTAGACCATAGTTCGAAGCAAATCAAGAGAGAGAGGAAATATAAGAGGAATCTAATGAGTGTAGATAAATTGTTTTCGTCCATATACTAATGGTAAATGCATTTTTTAAATTTTTTTAAAGGTTAAGGATATTAATGCAACTTTTGGAAGTTTATGGCTATTTTTAAAACGAGGTACTAATGATTTCTGTCCATTTATTAATGGTAATAGTATTTTTGAAGTTTTTTTGAAGACTAAGGGTATTAATGAAACTTTTTGAAAGATTAGAGGTATTTTTGAAATAGAGTACTAATGATTTCCATCCAAAATTTATGGTAAGGATATTTTTAAATTTTTTTTAAAAATTTAAGGATATTGATGAAATTTTTAAAAGTTTAAAAGTATTTTTGAAGTAAAATATAAAATTTAAAGGTATTTTTTATAATTTAACCTTGTTTTTATAAAGAAAGTTGTTTTTACCACACGCGAGAAAGTAGCTCCTCGAGGCGTGTGATTCCACTTTTGTATTTTTGCCTGTCAAATAAAGGCGTGTGGGTCCGTCATCGTACCAAAAAGATAAGTATCTGAACTTTTTAGATTTCCCCTTTGTTTCATCCACTTTTAAAAATAATTTAAGGTAAATGATTAAATTATAAGTTTAGTGACTGCACTTTAAATTTTGTGTTTATTTGATCTTTTAATTTTTAAAAGTGTCTTATATGTTTCTAAATTTTTAATTTTATATATAATAGATCTTTAAACTTTTAATTTTGTGTTTAATAGATCTCTAAAAAATTCAAAATTTTGATTTATTATATATAAATTTGAATTTTATGTCTAATAGAACCAAAATTTCAATTATATGTCAGTAGATATGTAGATGGAAAAAAAAAATGAAGGTCCATAAACTAAATTGTAATTTTGGAACCAAATAGACACAAACCTTAAAGTTCAAGAATTAAATTTATAATTTAACAAGTTAAGTTATAAATTTGGTCCCCATAATTTAGAAAAAGTTAGAATTTAGTCTCTATTGTCTTATTCTAACTTTTAAAATCATGGGGACTAAATGCTAGTTTTTTTTTCAAACAATGAGGACCAAATTTGTAATTTAACTATCATAATTTTAGTTTTCGAACTTTTAAAATGTTTATTTTAGTCTCTAAACTTTAAAAAAAATAACCATTTTGAATATTGGTATATTGTTATGCAACTTAATATTTGTTGACTCAATATTCGTCTCCAATATATGTAGTTTGAAAGCATAATTCACATTAACAACTTTTTTCTTTAGTTCAACACATTAATAAGTTAATATACATACTTGTAGACATGTTATCAATTTGCTAAAAAGAATATAAATGTAAGTACTAAAATAGTTATTTATCTAAACTAAAAAAATATTTTTCTAAAATTTGAGAACTAAATTAGAAATTTTGAAAATGTATATAACTCAAACAAACAAACAAAAAAGTGTATGGATCAAAATGGAACAACTTAAAAAGTTCATGAACCAAAATTAACATTTTGAAAGATAGTGGACTAAAATGAAATAAACATGAAAATTTAGGAACCAAAATGGAATTTAAACCTAGATTTTGTATAAACAAATATTATCTATAGTTAATCTATAATATATTAAAAAGCTACTATCTTTGAAAAACTTTTTTAGACCATTATATCCCTCATTTAATTTATATATTTACGAAAATATGTCATTGACAATTAATTTACATTAATTATTAATAATGTGAAGTACAATTGTTTTTTTAATTATTTAAATATTTTTTAAAATAATCAATTATATGTATATTAGGTTTCTTCGTTCCATTAAGAAATGATAACCGGTTTTTTATTTTTTATTATTATGTTTTTTTTTAGAGAATTGAAGAACCCGGTTATAGATAAATAGAGATATATTAAATGTGATATTTAAGCACAAATAAATATAAAATGTTTTCACAATAAGATTTTGATTTGATAAAATTCATATTGCCATTTGATAAAATTATAGAATGAAAATTATAAGCATTATTTAATTAAAAGATAAAATATAATTGTTCAGAAAAAAGATAAATTATAATTTAAATAAATTCTATACCATAAAATTCTCCCTCTATATATTGAAATTAAAATGAAGTATAATAATATGAAACTTTAGGAGGTGAAATACTTGAATATTAAAAGTTTTGTTCTTTAAATTTCTATAAATTAATTATATACTTTATAACTTAAAATTTAATTATAATTAATGGTAGAATTTTAAAGGTTTTGGAAGTTAAAAAGTTTTGCAACATTCTCTAACTCCTAGCTATAACTATATAAAGGATTCTTCCTACTTTTTTTGTTATTAAAAAATGTTGTTATTAAATTTCTTAATAATTTAGTGATTTTTACTAATATTAATTAATAATAGCACTTCAAAACTTTTGAAATTCTAAAATATTTGTAATTTTTTTTTTATCTTCTACCCTTATAAAAAGGAGGTTTCTTCCATCATTTTTTCCACCAACATTTTGAGCTCCATTTCTTTAGTTCTCTCTTATTGAAGTCACACATGAAAGTACATGTCAAATATATGTCAATGTTGGTGTTTGTTGAACAACTAGGAAAGTGAGATAAATTTATTTCAAGAATATGTGTAGATATTGAATTTTGATATTTTTTTTGTTACCATTGTATTCTTTTTAAATTTTTATAATTACTACATTATTGTGTTTTTTTTCCAATGTTGTTTCTTTATAATTAGAACTACTATGTTTTTTTTATTATTTAAAAATATTTGTGCATGCTTTAATTTGAAGGTTAACCACGCCTTTATCAAGTTATTTTGAAAAGAATAATTCATTCCTTTAAAACTTCTAAATTAGAGAGACAACTGACTAATAAATTAGAAGAAGTAATTAAGAACATTGATAAGAACCAAAGAAAGAGTTATAGAGAGAAGTTATTACTTATCTTAAGCTCTTGAGATGCTTACTCCATAGAGAGAGAGAGTAGAGAGAAGTAAGAGAGAATGTTTGAGCTCATGGCTCTGATACCATTTGAGAGTTGGGAGTGAGGTCCTTATATAGAAGACCACAATCTCTCAACAATTGTACAGGAAATCCAAGAGTGGCCGACAGGACACGTCCCTGCTTTGCCTTATCTCTTTGGAATCTCAAAATTCTCAATAAAACAAAAACACAAAAACTTTACAAAAGTAAAAGCAAACTTTATTAAAGCTGCTTTTGAAAAGTAATTAAAAGACAAAATTACAAAAGCTGAAAATGAAAGCTGATAACATATGTCTGCACTTCATCGCCGTCCGTCTTCATCTTCTTTTGTTTAGGTGATGATGTCACCCAGTGTTTCTCCTGAATGGCTGAGAAGCCGTGAAATTAAGGCTTATTTAAATCCTAAATTGCTCGAAAGAACTCTTGTTTGTCCTAATATTAATGGAAAATGGTGAAAAATGGTTGAAAGAAGGAAATAATGAAATATGGTAGCAATTGGAAAAGATTTCTAAGTATTGTGATTATTTTGCAGGAATTGCCAAACGAATTGCCAAACCAATTGCCAAACCGGCAATTTGGCAATCTTCAGCAGCTGCAAATATGAAAACTTCGGGAAATCCGTGATTGATGAACCCATAATTGACAGAGAATTTCTCGCACAAATCAAGGGATTTAATGCATTATTCTTGGCAAATTGGAACCCTATATTGGTCTACATAAGGAGATTGAAGAACGCGAAGGAGAAGAAGACGATTCGAGGGGTTAAATCGCAGCTTAAATTTTTGTTTTTTCGGAGTTTCAACAGCCTCTGTTTTGCTGTTTTTGCTACTGTTTTTACCTTTCTAATCAATTTCCATTCAACTTTCTTTCAAGTTTGTATTACAAAGCATTGCCTGGATACTTTGTTTTTCGATTGGTTGTATTTGCATTCAAGTTTAAGTTGTTTCAAGTTCATTCGAGGGTGCTTTGCTCGCAACGTTCCTCTGTTTTTTTTCTTCGGTTTTAGTTAATTTCTTTTACCAAAATTTCAATTACAGTGCATCAATTCTTCGGTCTTGTCACAATGAATGGTTTTGGGTATTCTCCTTTTGCTCTTAAGTGAAGGTAAACGAGTATTATTGCATTTGAAACTCCAAATCCATTCAGAATTCTTGTTTTTTTTGAGTTTTTCTTCAATTCGGATTGTCAAGCAATTTTCTGCATCTTCCTTAGATTTCCAATCCGATTCAAAGTATTTTTGAATCGTCAAGATCAATTTCTCTCTAAAAGTGGAGGAGATTGAATCGATTGGGTAGAAAGAAGTGGGATAAATACCGAATTGAAATTGTTATTTCTTGCTCTGTTTTGCATTTATTTTCAATTGAACTTCTGGAGAAGAAATTAAAGCAAGGAAGGAGAAAGAAAGAAATTTACCTAATTACCCTTGCCATTTTGATTTAATTTCAATTAAATTACTTTTGCTTGAATTCCTAGGAAAACCCAATTACAATTCATAAGTTAGTTTTTTTTTATTAAATTTCATTATGAAATCTTTCTTTAAAATTAGTTTTATGTTTTTCATTAAAAATATGAGCTAAACTTTTTAGGGGGTTCAAGGATGTGAATTCCCTAAGAAGTAAATGTAGCCAAAATTCAAGAAAAACCAAGCCTACATCTCAATTGTTTGCTTGTGTTGATTTAATTTCCGTTGAGATCCTAGATTGATCAACTAGGGTTTCAACTCAAGCTTAGATCTAATACCGACAAGGTTAGTGACAAGCATATTTCACACAAGTAATGGAGTAAAAGAGCTTAGACATAAGCCATTCCTTACCCTAGACATAGGGATTAAGGACTCCAAGACCCATAAAGTTGTGAGCCAAAAATTATCTAAGATGGAGGGACTATAGACATATAGAGCCCCCACTTAGCCTCCTAAAAAACCCAATTTTGAGGTAATAGGAGATGCAATTTTAGTTTACAATTGAGTGTGGAGTAGGTTGGAATTGTAATTTTGGTTTGCAATTACGACTTAGGGCAATGACATTCTTGAGCCCCATCCTTTATAATTTCATTCTTAAGTTCATCCAAATTGCCATTTTATATTGCCAATTTAGATTAGCAATTTAATTCTGCAATCTTAGTCTTTCGCACATTGCCATTCTGGATTAGCAATTGGAGTAGCAATTTCTGTTATTTTCAACATTGCCATTCTGGATTAGCAATTGTATTAGCAATTTTTGTTTTTCACCAACAACATATCCCAACGTTATTTTTGCATATTTACTTTTCAATTTTGCAATCTTCCTTATATTTTTGCAAAACAAAATCTTTGTTACTCCGTTCCCTGTGGGATTCGATACTTGGTACTCATATACCATTTTATATTACTTCGATCGCGTGCGCTTGCGTGAACACCGATTAAGTTTTTGGCGCCGTTGCCGAGGAACGGCAGTTTTAACAAAAATTTTGTTTTAGCAAATATTGTAAGAGGAAATTGCAACCACAATTTTTCCTATTTGCAGGAGGAGCTCGATTTCACTTGTTGAGGGAGAGAAATTTCAAAAAGACACAACATAGGGTTGATTGCTTAAGAAAATCCACAAGATGGAAGGAGACATCATTGCAGCATTGAGCGCACAAGCTTCATCTTTAAGCTACATGATGGAAACTCTGATGATGAGAAATCCTATAGCTTCTTTTAACCCTATCTTTTCCATTTCTTGTGTTTATTGCAAAGGAAGTCATTCATTTGATAATTGTCCTTATAATCCTGATTCTTTGTGTTATGGATTTCTACCCAGGTTTACAAATCAACATCAGTACCAGTGCTTCCAGCAAGGGAAGATGATTCCAAAAGAGCCAAGCATCGAAGAACTCGCGAGGGAATATAGAGCAAAGAACGATGTTGTAATGCAAAGTCAAGCTACATCTCTACGAAGTTTGGAAATCCATGAGGAACAAATTGCAGATGAATTGCAGAACAGGTTCGAAGGAAACTTGCTCAAGGACATAGAGACTTCAAAACAAGAAAAAGAAGAATGCGAGGTGGTGTCACTTAGAACAGAAGTGGAACATAAAGACCTTGAACTCCCAATAGAAGCAAGAAGCGCTCCAACAATTGACGACATTAAGGAGCCAAAAGGGAGAGAAGAAATCAAAGAAAAACCACCTCAAGAAGAGAAGGAACAACAAAAGGAAGTTGTAGTGAGCCATACAGTTGCAATTCCACCACAATTGACATCTAAAGTGCTCCCGATACTAGAATGCCCTGCTTTCGCTTATTACAGTTTGCAGGAAATGCAAAATCAAGAAGAATGCAGGAATGAGAGCATGAAGGATGACAATATGCAGTCTCTGACACAAATTGCAATTGAAATCTCTACCTTCAGAAATAAATGTAAATCTCTTGAGTCATCAAGGCCTGTTGTGATCAAAGCACCTCAATTACGACTGAAATCGCGTCCAACATCGAGACCTAGGTGCAAAATGAAATAACACAATTGCGGTCTCCCTGCTGGAATTGGATAAGTCACCTTGTCTTTCTTTTACCTTAACATTAAAAAAAAAAACAAAAAAAACAAAAACAACAAAAAAAAAACAACAAAAAAAACAAAAAAAAAGAAAAAAGAAAAAAAGAAAGAGAAACTTTCAACTTTTGAAATTCCAACATGAATGAAGAAGTTAACTCAGAAAATCTCTATCTAAGGAAAATCCTGTCTAGGCTGAGGTACTTAAGTTGACCGCTAAGGGAACACCTCTACCTGGGGATTTACCTGGGAGTTTAATGAATCAACTTTGAGTTCAAAAATTGGAATTTCCAAAAGGTAACTTAGCATTGAGATAAACTGTGTGAACTTTCTGATGCTCTACTCTTGAGTTTCAGGAAAATATAAGAAGAAAGAGCGGGAGGTAGAAATTGTAGTCGCAATTGTAAAAGCAAAATTGCAATTGTCATTTCAGGAGAATTCTTTGCAAGATTTCCAACAACCCCGAGGACAGTAATTGCAACAACACACATTTTTCTCTGCATAGGGGAGTCTCTCTTTAACCTATCTTTTCAGCTTTGTTAATTGATATGTTTTTTAATTGAGGTTTAGTTAAGTTCTTTTATGCTTATTTAGTTTATTTGCTTCATGAATTCTAAGAAAATATAAATAAATAAATAAATAAATAAATAAAAATTTTAAAAAAATAAACTTCGATGATGAGGTAGGAACACCCATTTTCATTAAATACCTACCACCCACATGTTCGACTAGGTTAGTACTACTTCTCCATTTAGTTAACACTTTTGATCACATCCAGTAGACTTAAATTAATACACACTTCAGATAGAAGCACTAAGTTATTCTAAGTCCCCTACATCTTCCCTTAATTCAAGTGTCAATGAGGACATCGACAAGTTTAAGTTTGGGGGAGGGAAATAGTTATGTTCCTGTAAAAAAATGAGCTGTCTCAAAAAAAAAAAAAAAAAAAAAAACCCTCTTTTCAAATTTAACCAAGTAATCAGGGTAAGTCATGACACCCATGATTTGCTTTGCATGAACGGTTCAATAAGAAAATGGGTATGTTGTACTAGGTGATGTGTGCTCGTAGTCAGCTACTTCCGCCACAAAGTGTTAGTAAGTTGAAACGAATGCGCAATTGACTGAAATACATATTAAAAAAAAAAAAATTGTTAACAGCATGAAATAAGTTTGGGGGGGAGAAGAAAGTGGAGCATTTTGAAATCTTTTGCTAGGATAACTTAGTGAAATCCACCTGAACTAGTAGAAGTTTAAGTTAAACTGGATGTGTCAAAAAGTGTTAAGTTATGAGAAAAGTAGGAAGAGCAAGTTTAGCAAGTTGGGCAAAAGGTATTATGAGTTTGAAGATCCTCTGAGAAGTTAATAATGCTAAACCAATTGCTAATCAAATATGGTTGATTGTCACCACCATAAACTCTTAAAAATTGCTTGAGGACAAGCAACATCTTAAGTTTGGGGGTGTGATAAGCCGTGAAATTAAGGCTTATTTAAATCCTAAATTGCTCGAAAGAACTCTTGTTTGTCCTAATATTAATGGAAAATGGTGAAAAATGGTTGAAAGAAGGAAATAATGAAATATGGTAGCAATTGGAAAAGATTTCTAAGTATTGTGATTATTTTGCAGGAATTGCCAAACGAATTGCCAAACCAATTGCCAAACCGGCAATTTGGAAATCTTCAGCAGCTGCAAATATGGAAACTTCGAGAAATCCGTGATTGATGAACCCATAATTGACAGAGAATTTCTCGCACAAATCAAGGGATTTAATGCATTATTCTTGGCAAATTGGAACCCTATATTGGTCTACATAAGGAGATTGAAGAACGCGAAGGAGAAGAAGACGATTCGAGGGGTTAAATCGCAGCTTAAATTTCTGTTTTTTCAGAGTTTCAACAGCCTCTGTTTTGCTGTTTTTGCTACTGTTTTTACCTTTCTAATCAATTTCCATTCAACTTTCTTTCAAGTTTGTATTACAAAGCATTGCCTGGATACTTTGTTTTTCGATTGGTTGTATTTTCATTCAAGTTTAAGTTGTTTCAAGTTCATTCGAGGGTGCTTTGCTCGCAACGTTCCTCTGTTTTTTTTCTTCGATTTTAGTTAATTTCTTTCACCAAAATTTCAATTACAGTGCATCAATTCTTCGGTCTTGTCACAATGAATGGTTTTGGGTATTCTCCTTTTGCTCTTAAGTGAAGGTAAACGAGTATTATTGCATTTGAAACTCCAAATCCATTCAGAATTCTTGTTTTTTTTTAGTTTTTCTTCAATTCGGATTGTCAAGCAATTTTCTGCATCTTCCTTAGATTTCCAATCCGATTCAAAGTATTTTTGAATCGTCAAGATCAATTTCTCTCTAAAAGTGGAGGAGATTGAATCGATTGGGTAGAAAGAAGTGGGATAAACACCGAATTGAAATTGTTATTTCTTGCTCTGTTTTGCATTTATTTTCAATTGAACTTCTGGAGAAGAAATTAAAGCAAGGAAGGAGAAAGAAAGAAATTTACCTAATTACCCTTGCCATTTTGATTTAATTTCAATTAAATTACTTTTGCTTGAATTCCTAGGAAAACCCAATTACAATTCATAAGTTAGTTTTTTTTTATTAAATTTCATTATGAAATCTTTCTTTAAAATTAGTTTTATGTTTTTCATTAAAAATATGAGCTAAACTTTTTAGGGGATTCAAGGATGTGAATTCCCTAAGAAGTAAATGTAGCCAAAATTCAAGAAAAACCAAGCCTACATCTCAATTGTTTGCTTGTGTTGATTTAATTTCCGTTGAGATCCTAGATTGATCAACTAGGGTTTCAACTCAAGCTTAGATCTAATATCGACAGGGTTAGTGACAAGCAGATTTCACACAAGTAATGGAGTAAAAGAGCTTAGACATAAGTCATTCCTTACCCTAGACATAGGGATTAAGGACTCCAAGACCCATAAAGTTGTGAGCCAAAAATTATCTAAGATGGAGGGACTATAGACATATAGAGCCCCCACTTAGCCTCCTAAAAAACCCAATTTTGAGGTAATAGGAGATGCAATTTTGGTTTACACAATTGAGTGTGGAGTAGGTTGGAATTGCAATTTTGGTTTGCAATTACGACTTAGGGCAATGACATTCTTGAGCCCCATCCTTTATAATTTCATTCTTAAGTTCATCCAAATTGCCATTTTATATTGCCAATTTAGATTAGCAATTTAATTATGCAATCTTAGTCTTTCGCACATTGCCATTCTGGATTAGCAATTGGAGTAGCAATTTCTGTTATTTTCAACATTGTCATTCTGGATTAGCAATTGTATTAGCAATTTCTGTTTTTCACCAACAACCTATCCCAACGTTATTTTTGCATATTTACTTTTCAATTTTGCAATCTTCCTTATATTTTTGCAAAACAAAATCTTTGTTACTCCGTTCCCTGTGGGATTCGATACTTGGTACTCAGATACCATTTTATATTACTTCGATCGCGTGCGCTTGCGTGAACACCGATCAATGGCCTGAACTGATTGCTTTATGACTAGTATTTTTTCTTCTAAATATCTTGAGAATCCGGCGTTAACCACTGAGGGTGTGATCCCAGGACTTACTTCGGCTTCCCCGCCATTGCTGCCTTACACACCTTACCATCTTCTCTTGATATTTAGTTGAATAAATTGATCATAGCAATCTGTATCCCGATTAAGGGTGTCCTTCGCAACCCGGGCGGCCTGTGGTTTGGTTAATTCCACTTTCGGAGTGTCACTATCTCCATCATCCTCCCCTTTCAATAGGAGACTAGCATAGTCGACGATGAAACTGTTGTTGCAGACTGGTTCTAAAAATACTTAATTTACAAATTATTATTATTAATTTACAAATTAATCATACCCTTCAACTCGGTTGAGAATCCAGGTATGGGTCTAGAATATCAAAATTTAAATACGGATCGTATTCAAAATTGATATCATTGACAGAAGACCGTGATATGAGGTCGTCAATATCAGTGTCTTCCTTTGGAACGTTCTCAGTAGGATTCTGAGAAGCGTCTTGGATTACAGTCTTTAGCTCCGAAGCAGAAGATGCTCCAGCTAAAGATGCTATAGTTGAACTTCTCTGTAGAAGGAATTGTTCTTCTTCTACTCGAGAGTGGTGTGGATTAGCCTTTAAGAAATGGGCTATCCTTTCTTCTGTTATATGAGAAATATCAAATTTTTCCCACCATTTGATCTTTAAAACCTTATTTAGGGTTTTAAATTTTCCCTTTGGAGCTAGCTGGTAATTCCAGCAAAAGATCCAAGGTAATTGAAAATTCAAAGAGAATCTAAACGTCATCGCAAGCGGTGACGAATGGACACTAGTTGAAAATAGATGAAAGGACTTTTGTATTTCTATAGGAAAAATTTCTTGCGAAATACCAAAGTGATTCCACCATCTTTGAAACCAATTAGGAAAGTTAAATTTGTAAGATTTCTTACAAAAAGTAACAAACCATGAGTGGTTGTAAGGTTCATACCAAAATATATTGTACCAAGCCATGATATAGTCATGGTAACAATATGTCTGTGGTCTGAAACTTCTTGAGAATCGTTTAGGAACCGACATCCCCTGAGACCAGTGAGATGGCGTAAGAACCCTTAAAATTCTCAATTTTGAAAAAATTATTCGTGACGGATCATTTCTGTCCGGCACATGAGTTATTTCAATTGATTTTGTATCAACTAAAATAAACTCGTAGAATAATCTCGTCTTTGAAGTATCCTCAGGCATAAAGAGAAAGCCAGAAGGATATATTTGAGCACATACTTCGTTAGGAGAAGGACCATCGAATTCGGGTTCGATGATAATTTCTTCTAAGGAAGTCTTAGTATGATAGCCTGTTATCTGAAGTTTTGCCTGAAAGATAGCAGGTCGTAGAGTCCTAGCATAGGATTGATTTCGAGAAATCGGTCCTGATGCTGGCCTGATTGTATTTAGAGAAGAGGGAGCCTGAATAGGTCTTTCTCCTTCTCTAATTGATAAATTCCTCTGAGAGGAACCTTGACGTCACCTGGATACCGTAGTGTATTCGAGATCCATGGCGTAGTGGTCTGCATTCATGGGAGCGAGTGCAGCCGTTTGAGAAATGGGGCGTTTTCCCTTTTGAGAACTAGTTCCAGAGGAACTAGCAATTGATTGTGTTACTCCTTGATTGGAGTTATTTGAGAGGGCTGGCCCTGAAGGCCTTCCCGTGGAGGGCGGTCTCGGGCGACCGTGTTGCATTGAGGAGAGAGCTTAGAGATTGTTTGAGAGAGATGTTCTCTCGAGAGATAATCAGCTAAGCTGTTCTCGCTGCCTTTTATAGGCACAATTGAGAAATCAAAGCAAGATAGGATTGCCTGCCATCTTGCGAAGATTTGTTTTGAGACAAGATTTTTTATATCTTTTTCAAAGATATATTTACTTGCTTTTGAATCAGTTTTTACAAGAAAATCCTTGTTGATAAGATCTCCTTGGAACTTTTGAACGCAAAGTACTATTGCTAGCACTTCCTTTTTGATAGTGGAATAGTTCTTTTGAGCACTATTCCATATTCCAGAATGGTAACTGACAAGTAATTCTTTTCCGTTAACTTCCTGTTTGAGGATACCGCCGTAACCGAGATCCGAGGCATCGGTTTCAACGATAATGTTTGCTGACTCATCCACTAGCGATAAGCATGGGATGGCTTTTGATAAAGCCTTGATGGATTTGACAGCACTGGTGTGCTCGTCTTTCCATGGCTTTGGATTTTTCTTTAGTCTGTCATAGAGTGGCAGACAAATGATACGGAGATCTTTAATAAAGTCTCCGATATAATTAACACAGCCAAGAAATCTCTGTAGCTGAGTTTTATCTTGAATAACATCGGGAAACTTATCCACGAAGTCTAATGACCGTTGGATAGGTTTGATGATCGCTTGATCGATATCGTATCCAAGGAAACGAATCTTTGTTTGAAATAATGTTATCTTGGGTAGAGATACCACAAGACCATTTTTCTTGATCACATAGATAAAACATTTTAAATGTTTAAAATGTTCTTCTATTGTTTGAGAATATACAAGAACATCATCAATATAAACTATTGTGAAGTCTTGATATTGATTGAAAACGTCATTCATGATCTTTTGAAACTCCGAAGGAGCATTCTTCAGACCGAATGGCATTACATTCCATTCGTATTGACCGAATGGTACATTGAAAGCGGTTTTATACCGATCTTTGACATTGATTTGAATCTGCCAGAAGCCAGATTTCATATCAAATTTTGAAAAGACTTTTGCAGAAGCTATTCGCTTAAGCAAATCTTGGCGATTAGGTATCGGATACCTAATCCATTTGAGAACCTTGTTTAAAGGTTTGTAGTTAATAACTAGTCTAGGAATGCCACGTTCCTTTTCAGCTTGATTATTAACATAGAAAGCCGCACAAGACCATGGGCTTTTTGATGGGCTTATTAAACCCTTTTTGAGAAGATCGTCAATCTCGTTTTTACAAGTTTTGACGAGTTCTTTTGACATTTGAATGGGCCTTGCCCTAGTTGGGATTTGGGCCTCATCAAAATTATTCACATAGGGAAGCTCTACTATGTGATGTTTTCTGTCCCAAAAGGCATTCGGGATATTTGAACATATTTAAGTCTGAATTCTTTTCAGAATTAGCTGAATATTATTTTGAACAGAAGGTTTAGTGATTTCTTCAGAAATCCTTCTGCATTTGATATCATCTTGAAGGAATTCAATTTGTCTTTCCTTCCTAGTGATTTTATTGAGGCATTCCTCAATATTTGAAATATACTTTGGAGTTATGTCATCACAGAACTCAAAAATAATTTCTTTTCCCAGTTTATGAGAAGTAATTCCTTCTTCAGAAACTTTGAATGGATAGAGTTGAGTGAGGAATGGTGTTCCGAGAATCACTTCCTCATTCAAATATTTCATACAAAAAAATGTGTTTAGGAAACACACATCTTTGTTGCATATATGGACTCTTGACAATTTGTAATTAATTGTCAGTTCCTGATTGTTTGCTCCCCTTAGAGTTTGGTGAGTAATTTCAAAATACCTTGAAGGGATAATACCTTCATTAAGGACATTTTGATCTGCTCCCGAGTCTATGAGGGCTATAGCCGTAATTTTATAATCACGGATTTTTAAAGTGATTTTTGAATACCACTTTTGATTGAATACCTTGTTAATGTAATTAATATTATCATTAACAATTATTTGAGAAGAGGATCCTGTTGCAACAGGTATCATCTGATTTGATCTTTCTTGAATAACAAGCATTTTGTTTTCAAGATCAGTGAGTCGTTGCTTAGAATCAGCAACTTCTCTTTTGAGATTTTTGATCTCCAAATGCAAGTCTTGGATTCTGACAGGCATTGGATTTGTTTCTTTCTTTAGCCTATCTATTACTCCCTGAAAATTGAAGTAAATAGGCTTTCTTTCTTCTTCAGCTGATGTTTCTTTAAGCTCTTCTTTAAGCTTAATGATCATTTGCCTTTGAAGATTTTGATCAGGTATTGCTTCGATAGATTCGAAGAGTGCTTCCGGAACTTTTGTAAGTACGTTGATGCATCCTCCACATGGAATGACATCATCGTCTGAATCATTTGAAGAAGAAGGGTCAAAGTAATCAGTACCTTCTTCTATTTGATTGATCATATCCTTTTCATCAGAGGATTCTGAAGAAGAATCTTCTTTGATAGATAGATCTTCAAAGATACTAAGTAGAGATTGTTTGACATCGTCATCGATCTCTAACTTGTTTATCTTTTTCTTGAGATCTGGACATCTATTAGCATAATGCCCAGTTTTTTGACAATTGTAGCACTTAACAGTGCTTCTGTCAACAGCGGCTTGTTTTTTCTTTGCCTTCCGCTTGTTGTAGTATTTCCTTTTACGAGGAATATACTCATTTGAAGATCGTTTGCTTTTAGAAAAAATCTTTTTATTCGATCTCTTCTTTGAAGGAGGTTTATTATCTACCCCATATTGCTTGCAAAAAGACCCCAGTTCCTTTCGGTAATCTGCGTCTGTTGCAACTTTTTTGTTATGCTGCTGTTCCTGGCAGAGTTCAAGACAAACTGCCTGGATAGAGCTATTGATATCCCCATAAGTTAGGGATGCCCAATTGATTTCTACTCCTCCATGTCTTGTTGTCATGGTAGAATAGAATTTTTGACTTACATATTTGGGTAATCCGGAAACAAATTTTCGTTTCCAAACATTATCCTCGCATGTAGTTAGATTATAAAGACGAGCCATATAGGTGTCTTTATACCATTTGAAATCACTCATTTTGTGGCATTTCATCCCCAAAAGAGCTTCCATTGATTGATCACTGTATAGGTCAGTTCGTCCTACAAAGTGTTTTATGCATGTGTAGACAAAAGTATCTACACAATTTGGTTCAATGGCCACATATCGTTCTTCTAGGCCATCGGCGTTTGTCCTGGTCTTAATGGTTTCTAAGACTGATTCTTTAACTGAGTTTCGATTATCCTCAGTTAATTGATTGAACCACCAGCTTCTCAGATTACCTGTTAATCCAAAAAGCAAGCAATTTAAAATCTCAAGCTAAGTAAGGTTTCTAGAATAAGCCGTACTAGCCACGAACATTTCTTGGAATATCGTAAGCATCTGCCCTTCAGAGCAGCCATCGATGTTCCAAGTAACTAAAGAATTCCCGTCATAATTACGAGATTCTGGTTTGATGTCATCCCATCCGAGATCGGGTGGTGATGGCCTTTTGTAATGGTTCTTCAAATTAGTAGCACTTCTGATAGGAAGAATCTTTGTAGTTGATCCAGAGGGATCAACCCTTTTGATCATATTCAAGTTTTCGTCTTTCTTAGAAAGTCCAAAAGCCTGCCTTTTTTCTTAGAACTTTCTGCTTTATCACTGGCAGTAGGTTCTACATTTGATAACTTCTTATCGAGTTTTTCAAGAAGTTCTTCAACGCCAGTCTCTCCAAACTTTAGACTAGGATGTCTTGGGTTTGGTTGGACCGTGGGACGAAGCGGGTCGATTTTTGGGAAACCAACACGTTCCTTGATTGAAACCGTTTTGACAGAATTGTCAGCGGTCTTTATTTCTTCAACTGATTTTGATAAAGTTGTAAGGACTTTATTAGAATAGTTGAGTTGTTGTTGGATGTTTTTGATTTCTCTAACACCAACAGCTTTGGTTTTCTCTTCATCAATAATCTTATAAGGAGAAGAGGTAATTTTTGTGGATGAAACTAAAGGATGAGGGAAACTAGCTTCTTCTTCCGGAGGATAATCAGAAACTATTTCCTTTCCAGTAGTTGTTAGCCAAATGGTTGGCCTTTTGATAACATTAACTTGGTGACTACACAAGTCAATGAATTTTTCTTTAGTAAGCAGATCTAAAAAATTAGTCCGCTTACCATCTTTGAAATTATTGAAAGCTATGGTGAGATATTCATCATACCTTTCATCAATTGATCTCTTCCCGGTGGTGAGAGTATTAATCTGATCATAAACATAACCAGATTTTCTTTCCATATCAGTCTGAGTAGAAGATATAGATCCTTCAGACTTTTCTTGTTGAATATCTGGTACTGGAAAATCATAATCCCCTCTAAGGGATTTAGATCTACCAACAGATTTTTGATTAGTAGCAGAGCGCACAGTTGAACTTGTGCTTGGACGGCTACTTAAATATTCTTGAATTAGAGGTGGTCTTGGGTTGTCCTGGAAATGGAATTGGACTTCCACATGACCATTTGCGAATTCAGATATTTGAGCGTCAGAACTTTGTCTATTACTGGGGATAGTAGCATTTTCTATCCTCCAAATAGGATTAGACGTAAGTTCTCGCCAATTGAGTTGCTTAGGAACAGTCATAGAAGTTTTTTCAATATTGACTTCCATAAGCATAGTATAATTCCTAGGAGAAACTCCTAGAGCTTTGGGTGATAGATTAGTTTCCATCACTTTGTAATACAGCCTGAAGATGATACCATATGGATATGAACCATCTTTCATGTGTAATCCTTGACCTCTAACATCTAGAGTGAGTACGTCTAGAATGTTACGATCTTGAAGAGAGACGTTGAATCCGGGTCTACAAGAAAAGTACACCGGACCGTTCTCCAAATTGGACTGAACAATTCCCAGAATGGAATCTGAGAAATTCAGATGCCTTTTATCTCTTAGGGCGACGTAGACTGGAGAGTCTAAGCCAGTCCTATAGAGAGGTTTAATGGCAACTTGAACACATCCTATATGCAGATATTTGAAATGCTGCTTATAGGTGTCTAATTGTTCGTTTTCAAACAGACGATATTCAGTAATATCATTATCTGTTGAAATATTTGATTCGAAAATGTGTATAACATCCCGTTCTTTTTGTTTGAATATTGGAACCCTGTAAATAGTTCCAACTTCAAGCTTTGGAACAGACCAGTTAAGAAGTCTTTCTTCAATCTGGGCTATTTGATTCTCTGTACGATTTATTTTAATGAAAAGTTTTAAAAATATAAAAATTTATATTTTAATGAAAAGTTTTTTTTAGTTACAAAATAAGAGATATGAATTATGAAGTTTTTTTTAGTTACAAAATAAGAGATATGAATTATGTGAAATGAAAATTTAGAAACTATTGTATGATTTAAAAACACATTTTAAATTTGTATGAACAAACTAACGTGTGTTCTATTAAAAATATAATATCATTTATTAACATACTAAAAATTTCATTTTTTATTTTATAAATTAATTGTACTTCCTAATTTTTCAACATCATTAAAAAAAAGTTTAATTAAGGAAAAAATACAAGTGCGTTGCACGAGGTTAAAAACTAATTTTTTAAAAAGTACACTTTCAAACTTTCAACTTGATCAATCCCCTTCTAGACTTATAAAATTTTGCAATTAATTTCGTACATATTAAAAAATGTACAAACCATTTTGAATCACGATGGATTATCACAATCAAACTTCAGAATTATATCATTGTTACAATTTAACTCAGTTTATTTAAGTCTATAAAATACGATAACTATAATATTAATGGTAAAAAAAATGATATCAATGTTTTTTTTTGTAAAAAGGTGCCTAATGGTATGTTTTCAAATGTCCAACTTGGAGTTATTTCCAAGATTGGCGTTTCAGATTTTATTGGTTTTTCCCCCTACAAATTTACCCTCACATTAAATTTCTCACTCCACGTTTACTACGTTATTTTAATATATTTACTTTTTTAATAAACAATATTCAATTAGGCCCGGTTTGTTTCATTGGTTTGGAGATGGGTTTTGAAAATGGTATAGAAAACCAATGTTTGTTTTATTGTTATTTACTTTTTAAAACCCAAATAATTATTACCCATAGATAAAAATAACCCATGAACCATGAGATTTTATTACCCATGTAGGAAATGAGTTTTTTTTTACTTGGGACTTTTTCTCTATGGAAATGGAGAAAAGAGAAGAGAGAGAAAAGTAATAATTACACTCCCAAATATTAATTTTCATCTATATCCAAACACATATATTTATTACCCATGTATTTAAATCATAGGTTTTTAACTCCTAGATATTCTATATTTGCAATCCAAACAGGCCGTTAAGGTAATTGATTGTAATATTAATTATAGAATAAATGTTAATATTTTGATTTTTAATGAAGTTTCCCTTTTTCATTCAAATAATATATATATATATATATATATATATATATATATATATATATATATATATATATATATATATATATATATATATATATATATATATATATATATATATATATATATATATATATCTATATATATATATATATATAGGGTTTAGGGTATGTAATTTATCCAAATATTGCACATTTAATATTTTTCTTCATTACGGTCAATTATTTTGAAAACTAAAAAAATATTTTACTTTATAAAAATATTTTAAAAAACCAAGCTAAATTTTAAAAACTATGTCTCATTTGATAACTATTTGATTTTTTATTTTTAAAAGTTGTGTTTCTTTTCTCATAATTTCTTTACAATAGTTTTCATGTTCCTTAAGAAACATTTGAATTATTAGCTAATTTTTTTTTTTAAAAAAACTTTGAAAGCATTTGTAAAAGGTAGACAACAAAACAAATAAATTCATAGGTGGAAGTTAGTGTTTATAAGCTTAATTTTAAAAAACTAAATGGTTATCAAATATGGTTTAAAAAGAGTAGTTCTTAAAAACTTGATTTTGTTTTTGAAATATAATTAATGTGTTATTAAGAAAGGTGAAAAGTTTACCAAAAAATTGTGAGAGAACAAATAGAAAACGAAAAACGAAATGGTTTTCAAATAAGGTCTTTTTATTTTTTGTTTTTCATTATTTTAAAGTATGATAACCCATTATTAAAAAAAAATGAAGTTGTAACTTGTAAGTACATTAACAAAAATAGAAGTCGTTCTAAAAGACAAATTTTCCTTTCTCAAAATCTATTATTTCTTATAACACTGTGGGTTTATTTGGATTGCTTGTAAAAAAATGTTTTTCAAAATTGCATGTTTTATAAAAACAGTTTAGAATTAAAACAGTTTGGTTACATTTTCCAAAAAGTGTTTTTATACACAGGTTTGTTTGATTTTTCTACACTCAAAATGTTTTTATTAATATCAAATTACTATAAAGGACGACTATTAAACACTATGAACTAATAAGGTTAAATTTGTATTTAGAATACTATGACCAACCTACCACCGCTGACCACAGCCAGCAGTCAGAGGGGTCGTCGAAAATGGTCGCCAGTGGTTGTCGACGGTAGCCAGAGATGGTTGCCGAAAATGGTCGCCAGTTGCTGGAGATGGTCGTCAAAAGTTGTTGTCGATCGCCAATGGTAGCCGCCGACGATGGGTGACAATAGCATTACACGAGTATGGATATTCCTTCTATTTATTGCTCATCACGTCAGCATCCTTTTAAAAATGATATGGGATCTACTAACATTAAAAGAATATTTATGAAGGTAAAACCATATTGTGAACAAAGGGAGTATGTACTTTCTTAAATTTTTCCATTCCCTTTACCAACATGAGCATAGGGTAATTGCTAAAAATAACTCAAAATGTTTTGGGTCTTACATAAATAACCCCTCCCAAAAAACTAGTTTGTATAGCACTTTGATTTGTTTTATTCTATATTTTAGATGTAGTTTTATCTTTTCGTCCTCATTCATTAATTATTGGTAAATACTACTATATTAATGGTTTATAAATGTTTTACCAACTATTTAACTACTAAAACATTTTATTAACATGTTGTTGGAATAGAAATTTTGGCCAATCAGAAATTGCCACGTCATTACCCAACATTGATGACGAAATTATATTTAATTAGGGATTAATTAAATTAGCAAGGATCCCTAAATTAAATTATGGTGAATCCCAATATACAATTGGGTTATGTGAAATTTGGGCTAATTTTAGACGAAAATCCAAAGGGCTAGGCCCTAAAGTTAGCCAAACCTAGTCTAAAGGTTAAGCCCAAAGTCAACCAGGCCCAGTCCGACTGACAAGCCCAAACCCACCTGGGGAACTCTATAAATAGAGAGCTCCCTCCTCCATTTTGGGGGTTCAGAAGTGGAAACTCTCTAGAGAACTTAGAGAGAATTCAGAAACAAAGACCAGAAAACTCCCTAAACCTTTGAAGATCAAACACTCTCTGAACCAGAGCCTTGAAGACTAGAAGATTTTGAAGATCGAGAACAAGCTGCGAAGCCTTCGAAATAAATTTACATTTGAGAACAAGCTGCAAAAGCCCTCGAGATAGATTCACATTCAAGAACAAGCTACAAAGCCCTCGAAACAAATCCACATTCAAGAACAAGCTGCGAAGCCCTCGAGACAAATCTACATTCGAGAATAAGCTGCAAAAGCTCTCGAGACAAATCCATATTCGATAACAAGCTGTGAAGCCCTCGAGACAAATCTACATTCGAGAACAAGTTGTAAAGCCCTCGAAATAAATTCACATTCGAGAACAAACTGCAAAAGCCCTCGAGACAAATTCACATTCGAGAACAAGCAGTGAAGCACTTGAAAAAATCCACGTTCGAGAACAAGCTGTAAAGCCCTCGAGAAAAATCTACATTCAAGAACAAGCTGCAAAGCTCTCGAGATAGATGTACATTTGAGAGAAAGAATCAGAGGAACAAATTAGAGATTGTACTCCACTACATTCAAATTAATACAAATTAAATTCATTTACACGTGTCTCATTTCTATTTCTCTGTTGAAATCTCGTGTAAACACATGTGTTTCACCATTTTTCTACAAAAGGAAAAAAATACTTTACGTTTTTGTATTCTAAACATTTTAATACATATAGGAATATATTTTGGTTCTCTAAAAATAGTTTATGTTTTTGTGCATATTTATGCCTCTTTAAAATTAAACAATTACAAGTTTAGTCATGAACTTTGAGATTTTTGTCTATTTGGTCCCTAAACTTTCAAAGTGTCTAATAGGTCTCCTAAATTTTCAATTTTGTGTCTAATAAATCTTTGAACTTTCAATTTTGCGTATAATAGATCCTTGTCAAAATCGAAATTTTTTAAAATTAATTGATCTATTAGATATAAATTTGAATTTTATGTGTAATGGAATCCTAAAAGTTCAATTTTGTGTCTATTAGACCTATGAATTTTACAAAATTCGAAAGTTTAAGGACTAAATTTATAATTTTCAAAGTTCAGGGACCAAGTAGATACAAATCTCAAAGTTCAGAGACTAAATGTGTAATTTAACCATTAAAAAATAAATTAGAAAAAAAAATCATTCTCGATGAAATTTGAAAGAAAAAAATGATTTTTTTAATAAGAGTCATCAACCAATGCCTAAATAATTGTAAAAAAAAAAATAATAAATACAAATTTGTTTTCTGGAATTTAAAAAAGAAAAGAAAAGAATTAAAATAAATACTAAACTGTTATCCTGACTTTAAAAAAGTGAAAGAAAAAAAAAGAATTAAAAAAAAATATACTAAACTTTTACGAAACAACAACAACAACAACGTTACATTTCACCAGGAACTTTTCCAGCCGAGATTCTCAGATTTCTGACTGGGGCCGAAATTCTTCATTTCCGACCAGGAAAGTAAAACGTCCGGTTGGGATTCTTTATTTTTCGGTCAGAATTCTTCATTTCCGACTGGAAACGTCAATTTTCGGCCAGAATTGAGATATTTGACCAAAAATTTATGTTTTATAAGAGTATATCAACCTATGCCTAAATAATTGTAAAAAAAAAAATTAAAAAAAATACTAAACTGTTTTCCGGAATTTAAAAAATAAAAGAAAAGAATTAAAATAATTACTAAACTGTTTTCCTGACTTTAAAAAAGAAAAAAAAAATTAATAAAAATATACAACTGTTTTACGGATTTTTTTTTTTTTTTTTAAAAAAAAAACAACCTTACATTTCGCCACGAGCTTTCCCGGCCGGGATTGTCGAAATTCTTCATTTTTGACCAGGAACATCAATTTCTGGTTGGGATTGTTTATTTCTCGTCTGAAATTCTTCATGTCTGGCTGGGAACATTAATTTTCAATCATAATTTTTTGGGCCCCGTTTGATAACCATTTGATTTTTGGTTTTTGAAAATCAAGCTTGTTTTCTCCAAATTTCTGTACAATGGTTTTCATCTCCCTTTAAGAAGCATTTGAATTTTTAGCCAAATTCTAAAAACAAAAACAAATTTTTAAAAATTGCTTTTTTTAGTTTTCAAAACATGGATTAGTTTTTGAAAACATAGTAAAAGGTAGATAACAAAACAAGTAGATCTATGGATGTGAGTAGTATTTATAGACTTAATTTTCAAAAACCAAAAACCAAAAACAAAATAGTTATCAAACGGGGCCTCAATTTTCAATTGGGAATGTCAATTTTCGGCTAGAATTGAGGTATTTGACCAAAATTTTATGTTTTTCCAACTGCCATTTTGTGCAGTACTTGAATTATTTTAAAAAAAAATGTTGTGCTTCGACCAAAATTTTTTAAGTTTTAGAATATTTAATTTTTTGATTCGTATTCTCAGTTTTAGTTATCTCATAGTGGGTAAAATCGTGTTAATGAAATGTTTTGGTAGTTAAATTGTTGGTAAAATATTTATAGACCATTAATTTAGTAGTATTTGCTACAATTAATTAATAAGAAAAAAAAAAAGTAAAACTACATTAAAAATATAAAATAAAATAAATCAAAGTGCTATAGAAACTAATTTTTTAGAGAGTGTTATTTATGTAAGACTTAAAACATTTTTGACTATTTTTAGTAATAGTTCATGAGCATAGTTCAACTCGCATAAAACATGTACTATTGATCGAAAAGTTAGAAGTTCGAATTTCCAACTCCACATATTGTAAAAAAATAAAAAATAAAAAAATCTCTTCCTATTTAGCTTTGAAGTCTCTCTCTAACATTTATTTCTCTAATTAAAATTCTCTCTAACTTTACTTTTTCTTTCTTAAAACTTTTTCTAAAGTTGCTCTCTAAAATTCTCGTTAATCTCTAAAATTTGAATTCTCTGCCTCCATATATGTTCTCTCTAATATCTATCTTTGACTTTCTAAAAAAGCATAAAACCAATAAAAATTATCAAACCTCTTTGACTTTTGTTTTAACAAAAAAGCAGCTACAAAATATGTATGATTTTGCTTCATAAAAAAATAAAATAAAATAAAAAACAGAAAATCCAAAAATAAAACGTAAAAATGATTATCAAATAAGAGTAAAACTTGCGATTTAACAAATTTGAAAGTAACTTTGACATCATATTCAAAATCCTATATATACACACATACATATTATTTCATTACACCATAACCATTATTAAAAAATAAAAGTTAAATATATGTTTTAGTTCATAGTGTGTTTAGGTGTTTATTTAATTAATCTCTATTATTTTAAAAGTTTTAATTTAGTTTGTTATGTTTTTAACAATTTTTAGCTTAGTTCTTTAATGTTGGTGAATGTTAAAATTGGTTGATGATAAACTTGTTTAGTATCATACTTAAGTGAATTAACATATATTTAGAAAAGAAAAGGTCATTTAAAAGAATAAACCCAAAATTTCTACCAATTTCTTATAAATTTGGAGAATGAAATGTTTATTAAGTATTATGACAATGGAAGTTTATCACTGGCTGATTCTAACATTCACCAATAGTAAGAGATTAAAATAAAACATGTCAAAATATAAGAGATTAAATTGAAGATTTTTAAACAATAAGGGCTAAATTGAAAAAAAATTCCCTCAAACATTAGTAATTGAAACATATATATGGTTTAAACGTCATTTTGGCCTAAAAATTTTCAATATTATTCTATTTTGGTGCGTGACATTTTAAAATGTCAATTTTGGTCTCTAAACTTTCAAGTTTGTTCTATTTTTGTCCATAAACTTGCAAATTGTCTATTCTAGTACCTAAACTTTTTTAAAAAGCAACCATTTTGAATTCTTACAATTATTTTGATTTTAACAAATTAAATACATAGCTTTGAGTATGTGTAATAATGTATTAATGTGAGCACGTATTCAATCCACATGAGTTAATAATAAAATTACGTTATTATTTTTAGATAAACATTATAAAAATTCAGAGGCCAAAATGATTGCCTTTCTTTTCCTTTTAAGTTAAAAGATTATAATAGATAATAGATACTTTAAAAGTTCAATAACTAAAATATAAAAAACACAAAAGTTTAGGCCCGAATTAGATTTTGGATTTTTTATTTTTTAAAATTAAGTTTATAAATACTACTTACACCTATAAGTTTCTTTGTCTTGTTATCTATCATCTACCAATGTTTTAAAAAACTAAGCCTAAAACAATGGAACATTATGAGGAGAGAGATGCAATTTATTTATTCATTTCCAACAAAATGTAACGACTCTGAATAAAATCTAAATTCTTAGACTAACATAGCTTCTAAAAAATTCTAAAGTCTTAATATTGTAGATCAAGAGACTGCAAATTGCATAAATTACACAAAGTGACAAGCGCGTGATCAAAACAACGAATTGTGTAAGTATAAATTACAATTTTATTCTATAATTTTTTTAGATAATGTGGTATTGCAAATTCAACAACTAAAATGTGCATAGAAACTTATAATGACATATTTTGGGATCAATAATGGTAATTATGGATGAACACACTGATAAAGACGATGCCCTATATAACTTTTCTTGTGCATATGTAATCATAATTAGACTTATGATTACATGATAGTAGGTTTAAATATGAGTATATTAGAATCTATACATCTGCTTGTTGAAAGTGAAAATGATAATTTGTAACATTAATTCAAATTAATTGATACTATAATGGTATTGCATATTCAACGACTAAATCTATGCAAGAACGTATGAAAACAGTTTATAGGATCAATAATAATGGTAATTACATATGAACACATTGATAAAAACAATGCCCTAGATAGCTTCTATTGTGGGTATATAATTGTAATTGAACCTATTATTACATGATGGTAGGTTTAAATGTGAGTGTCTTGGAATATATACATTCACCTGTTGAGCATGAAAATGAGTAACCCTAATTTGCCAATGTAAAATGAACAACATTGAAAGATTTTTTTTTTAATTTTAAAAAAAACATTAATTAAACTACCTATTGCATTCACCGATGAAAAAAAATATCAAATCGAGAGTTTAATTACCTACCGCCATTTAATGAATCAATTGAAAATCCTTCATCTTCCCAATCAATCCATTTAATTTGAAACTCTCCTATCCATTTGATTTCCTTCAATCTTCAGCTCCATTTCATCTCTCCTTAGCCTCCTATGCTCCATTTCGTCTCCCCTCGCCTCCAGCGATAGACACAGGTAGAGCAAAGGTTGTCGACCAATCGCATTCTCGAGTATATATTTCTATCTACTATCGTTCTTGCTTTTAAAAATTGCATGTGTTCAATTTCTTCCTTCTCGCAACTTTCTCTCTACATTTCTTTTCCTTCCATTTACCCAAGTAAAGTTTTTGTTCGTGAACACTGCATCTTGAAAAGTTAGAGAAACAATGAAAAATGTTATATTGATATTTCAGCAAAAAGGCAATAAATAAAGGAGTTTGATATCAATCAGATGAAGTGTTTGAAAATGAAAAAAAAAATTAAAAATAAGGGAGAATTTAAAAATGCATAAATCTAGGGGGTAAGTTAGATATGGTGAGAGAATACTGAGGATATTTTTTTAAAAAAAAATCTATTTACAGTTAGTGACGGTTGCTGTGAATACGAGTATATATTAGAGGTGTAAATATAACGAAAATCATTTACTCTATTTTCTTAAAATCATGGTAGTCATAATTTCAAATATCTCTAGTTTTTAGTTGTTTTTCATTATGATTATTTTTTTTTCTAGCACTTTACAATTTTTCGTTTGGAAAACTAAAAAAAGTGGGCCCATTTGATAACAATTTGATTTTTGACTTTTGAAAATTGTGCTACTTTTCTCCCAACTTCTTTACAATGATTTTTTTTAAATCTTTTTAAGGAAACATTTAAATTCTTAACCATATTTCAAAAACAAAAACAAAAACAAGGTTTTAAAAACTATATATATATATAATTTTCAAAATTTGGCTTGAATTTTGAAAATATTCTTAAAAATTAGATAACAAAGCAAAGAAACTCATAGATGGAACGATTGTTTATAAGCTTAATTTTTACAAACCAAAAAAGAAAATCAAGGTTTCGAAATACCCATTTGGTTTTTGAAAATTAAACTTAAAAATACTATTTCCACTTATGAGTTTCCTCATTTTGTTATTTACTTTTTACCTATATTTTAAAAAATCAATCATAGTTTTGAAAATTTGTTTTTGTTTTTAGAATAAAAATCAAAGTGAAAAAATAGTAAAAAAAATAAGTACACTTCTTAGAATTAGAAAATTAAGAACAAAAATAATTATCAATCAGAGTCACAATTTTTAAAAACCTATTAGAATTAGAAAATTAAGAACAAAATTATTATTAAATAAGATTTAAATAATTATCCACAATTTTTAAAAATTTATTTTTATTTTTAGAAATTGACTTAAAATTCAAAATGTTTCTTTAATAAATACGACAACTACATGAAGCAATTAAGCAACCATAAAATTAAAAACGAAATGGTAAGGATCCAAACATAATTTAAAGTTTAAACCAACATATATTTAGCTAAAAAAAGAATATGAAACGAAATGGTAAGGATCCAAACATAATTTAAAGTTTAAACCAACATATATTTAGCTAAAAAAAGAATATGAAACTTTTCTCCTCGAAGGAAACAATATTGTTTAAAATTCCAGAATTGAAGAAAAGCATTATTAATTTATTTGACACTTTTTAACTGTCACGGGGCAGCAATTGGAAAGCGTGCTCTTTTCTCGGTGCTTATTTTATTTTTAATCGCTCACTCTGCTTTCCAGTCCCAAATATTCGCAAATTGCAGCCTCCACTCCATCAACTCGCTTTCGACTCGCTCGCTCGCTCTTCATCAGTAAGTTTCCGATATCCTTTCTCTCCTCTTCCTCTTCCATTTCCATTTCCATTTCCATTTCATGATTCTGCTTCAATTCCGAGGAAAGGTGAAAAGAAAAAGGATGAAATGATTGATTACTGTTTATCTTTTTCGTCGAGCTTTTGTGTTTGGATCACTGAAAGATCATTTGGATTTCACCAGTTCCGAATTACACTGTCTTTCTCTCTCGGTGTTCTCTTTTTTTGAGTATTGATTTACACTGGATGTTTGTAATTGCTGGGCTGAAGTATGGGAATCTTGTAATCGTTTTTGGTTTCTTTTTTCTTCTTTTTTGCCTGCTAGGAATGACGCTTTCTCGAATAGAAAATTCTTAAAATATGAATCTCTAGAGAATTGTTGTTTTTTACCTGATTTTCTTTCGCTACCCATCACAATTACTTTTTTGCCCTTGGAGTTGAGTTTGCTCAGTGGTCTGGTCACCATCTCATTTCCGCCTCCCGCTTCCTCTCACTTGCTCAGATTTCCGTTTCTCTCTATATATATTTGATTTCCAGTCTGAGAAAATTTATGGGTTTTGGTTATGGAAGCACGTTGATTTGACGCTCAAAGTAAAATATAAATGTGTGATTTTTTTTTTTTTTTTTTTTTTATTTCTTTCAAGATAACTATAATTGATCTCAGCTCATTAGGTGCATGAAGTTGTTCCTTCCCTGACCTTTTGAATTAGAACGGGATAAAATTGGGCAATGAAGTTGTTCATTGCCCAATTTTAATTCACATCTACCATTTTCATTTGCAGAAATGTCAGTTTTAGGACGGAGAGGAATTCATTACTTTCAGAAACTAAATTCTGCAAATATTCCCACCTCATTGATTGAGAATGGTCAGAATCGTGTTATTGAAGCTTCTCTAACACTCATTCGCGAGAGAGCAAAGCTCAAGGTATGCTGGTTTATGCAATGATTATTTTTATTTCTGATGTTTTTATTGATCTGGTTCCTTGTGATTTGGTTCTTCCTAAACAAATTCTAGGTCTTAATCAAACTGATTAGATAGTGTGACTGCTTACAAAGATTTTAATAAAATTAAGAGTAGAGAGATATTTGTTTAGAACTTGAACGGATATTTTATGTATATCACCTAGTTATTTAAAATTTGATAAATTTATTAAGCCACCCAACATTTTTTCAATAAATTTGGTAATTTCATTTAGCTCTAATCCCAAGGGTTGGGTGGTCCTTAGCTTTGGATATTTGCAGATTCTCTCCAAGGTTTTGGGTTTAAGCCTTCCAGCAGAACATTTAATAATTTAAAAGTCTTGTTGTTTCTCAGAGTTGATCTTAGGTGGTGAAGCCTCCTTAGGGATTAGTGAGAGTGGGTTATGAGCATAATGCAAAGTGTGGGCCCTTCCATATCCCGGATTAAAAAACGAACACCCAACATTTAATCATTCCTTGCCAGCAGTCTCATTACAACGTTAAAGCTTTTGGGCTTGTTTTCCTAGGGTGAACTCGTGCGTGCTTTAGGAGGTGCTGTAGCATCAGCTTCTCTTCTTGGAGTTCCTTTGGGACATAACTCATCATTTCTTCAAGGTCCAGCATTTGCACCTCCTCGGATCAGGGAGGCCATCTGGTGCGGTAGCACAAATCCAACTACAGAAGAAGGTATTCTCTTCTGTTGCCTCTGGGAAGTTTCATAAAATTAATTGAGTATTTGCTTAATACGGAATAGCAATAAAGTTGGTTTATACTTAATATAGAATAGCAATAGTAGCATAATCTTCTGTTGTTGCTTGAAAATGACATCTGACCATCCTTTCTATTCTTCAAGATGGTAGATCGTAATTTTTTGTTAGTCCTGTATTAAATTAGCTATCAATGATCACATGAATAAAGTTTTGATAATTAGTGAAGAATTCTTGACAAGAAGAGGTATTAGTTCTGCATTCTGATTTCAGAAGCATGCAAGTTGAAGAAACTAATTGTGAAACACCGGGGGTTTTTTTTGTGTGTATTGTTTTGTCTGGACATTCATTTATTTGTAATTTCGGCTACTTGACAAAACTACAAAGTTCTGTGTCTAACCCCCTTGCCTAATAGCTAATGTTAGCTGAAATTATGAAATCTGTCTACGATCAGATGCCAAGTGAAAGACAATGCTTTTGTAATGCAGGGAAAGAACTTACTGACCCCAGAGTGCTGACTGATGTTGGTGATGTCCCTGTCCAAGAGATCAGGGACTGTGGTGTAGATGATGAAAAATTGATGAAAGTTGTGAGCGAGGCTGTCAAGCTGGTGATGGAAGAGGTGAGTAACTCTGGAGCATGTTTTTATTTATTTGTATTTTCTTTTCTCATTGCTTAGCGATGTTTCCAATCCACGTCATATGTGCAATGACTAAACTGTTCGCCGTTCATTTGATAACTTGTCATTAGAGTTTTTGCTATCTAAATGTCTCCTTTCAAAAACATTAAAAAAAAAAAAAAAAAAAAAAAGTGCCATGATTTTAGAATCCTTTTGTTTCTTATTTTGTTGATGCTATTTCTTAAGCCATTGGTGCACGCACATGTGTAGTTTCGTGGCTGTGGTTAGTGTCCTTTTACATATTGGTTGAGTGGGGGTGATATTTAGATTCTTGCTCCTTCAGGATCCACTACGCCCATTGGTTTTAGGAGGCGACCACTCCATATCTTACCCTGTTATCAGAGCTGTCTCTGAGAAGCTTGGGGGTCAAGTTGATATTCTTCATCTAGATGCCCATCCTGATAATTATGATGCTTATGAAGGAAACTACTTTTCGCATGCTTCTTCTTTTGCACGAATTATGGAAGGTGGTTATGCCAGGCGACTTTTGCAGGTAAGTTTCTTTCCTTTTAAAATATTCTTTTAGTAGAAATTTTGTCTTTGTTTTTTTGTGCTTTTCTCCTTGGATCACTACTTTATTTTGGTACTAGTTTTGATTCTGTGAGCTTATGTCAAAAAGAGGGGGTTCGGTTGGGTGATGGTTTTGTTCCTTTTTATACGGATATTTCAAGTCCTTATTGGTTGTGGAGGGAGACTCCTTGACTTTCATGTATCTTGTGAATTCCTTCGTTTTTATCAATGGAATGTCTCTTATACAAGGAAAGGAAAAAAAAAAACTCATGTTATTTCTCTCTTCCAGAAGCAGAATCTTGTTGTCACTCATAGATTGATAAACTGATGTTCTACTGAACTTGAGTAATGGTTTTTCAGGTTGGTATAAGATCAATATCACAAGAAGGAAGAGACCAGTGCAAAAGATTTGGAGTGGAGCTGTATGAAATGCGAACATTTTCAAGAGATCGCGAATACTTGGAAAATTTGGTATGTCTGTCTTTCTCTCTCAATACATGCATAAAAATTTTATTGAAAGAAACATGTTATGTTTCTTCTTTCACGAGTCCATCTTTAAACAGTTGTCCTTCAACTTTAAAATATGACATCCCCTGCATATCTCTTCCCAGACATTATTTGCTTTCCTAACTCTCTGTTACGTCCATATCGAATGCAGAAACTGGGGGAAGGCGTAAAGGGTGTTTACGTTTCAATAGATGTCGACTCTCTCGATCCAGCATTTGCTCCTGGAGTGTCTCATATTGAGCCAGGAGGTTTGTCTTTCCGTGACGTTCTGAACATCATCCACAATCTCGAAGGGGACATTGTGGGTGCAGATGTCGTCGAGTTCAACCCTCAGCGAGACACTGTTGATGGGATGACAGCCATGGTTGCTGCTAAGTTGGTAAGAGAACTCACAGCTAAGATAGCAAAGTGAAAAAAAAAGCCTTGTGTAGTTCATCCATAGGATTCTAGCAACTGTTTCTTGCACACTATAAAGACCTATTTTTGCAGAGGGAACTTTTAATCACCCAGTAACTAGTGAACTGCTGAGTGATGAACGTTATAAGGTCTTATCTATGCACTCCAGCCAACATGCTGACCCTTCATTTTGGTCATTTCTAGCTTTTCTTCCTTTTGTGCAATATATATTGAATAAAATTGAAAATCATCCTTTTGTTTGAGTTCTTCCCAATCAGTTCAGGTTTTTTTCTTTTAGTTTGATTGGTTCAGATCCTATTGAAGTTTCAGAATGGAAGAGCAATATTTCAAATAAGATTTTTGCAGCTTGTATTATTGTTCAACCTGTTTGGCTACACTCTGTTATCAAAGAAGTTTTTGATAATATCCATGGTATGTCTCACAACCTTTGTTCCATGGAATTTTCCAATCTCAAAAGGGCTCCTACTTGAACTCTCTATCAAGCTCCTCTTCTTGGTCCCCGTCTTGTTTCTCTATTATCGAACCTTTATACCGTTTGGCACAGACTACATACAAGGCCAAGTTAAGAGCAGTCAAAGTGGCTGATAGAAAGAAAAATCTGTCCAAATGACCGTCATTCAGGTTCGGAGGAACCCAACCGGGCTTGCCATTAGTTTTTGTGATAGCCATTATAATTGTTAAAATCAGGCTTGCAAGGTAACTCCCCATTGCTGATGAAGACATGGATAGTCCCATTCCCAAGCTTTTCAATCCTTCTGGTATTTGTGATGTGAAAAAATCCATCTGAGCTACGTAGATGAATGCTTCGGAGACCCCCACGAGTACATATTGCGGCGTTTGCCAGAAAATACTCAAAGAACTTGTTTCTTTACTACTTACACTTGCATGCCTCAGCCGTTTTTGCTCGACGAAGCCTGCAATTACAAGTGCTACTATTGCAATTGCTAGGCCGATCCCAATCCTTTGTAGCTCATTTGGTGGTTTTGGCTTTCTTTTTGCAATTCTGATGTATAAAGGAACAAGGAGTCTGTCATAAAGCATGATGAACATTGTTGTGCTTACAATGTCGAAGGCGGTCATGCTGGCTGGAGGTATGTGGAAGTTTGATACGACGACGGTGTCCATGGCAGCTCCTTGTTCAACAAAAAGAGAGAGCATTTGAATGAACACAACAGAGGAGAAAATAGTGCATAACCAGACTGGTAGAAGCCTCAAAATGCATTTGACTTCTTCAACCTGAGTGACAGGGCAAATTTGCCATGGATTTGGAGTTTGGCCTTGGTTGCATATTAAGTTTATCTCTTCTGGTGTAAGAATGGCTGCTCTGTCCAAAAATCTGCATTATTCAAAAAGAAAAAAAGTTCATCAACCAAAAAGTTTCAAATCAGCATGTTGATTATTTAGGCTTCAGTCATATCTATCTAGAGATGTCAGCAGGTCGAGGCAGGTACAGGGATGGCTTCTCCATCCTCACCCCCCATTTGAATTCCCATCCCCATTTAGTTTTTTTTTTTTTTTTTTTTTTGAGAATCAAATAATTTTTTTAATAAATTTTTAAATAGTTAACTTCCATGAGAAATGTTCATTAATTTTCAATTACATTGTTAATTATTTATGAAAAATCTTCATTTAAATAGTTAATATTCTATTAAAAAAAATCTCTATTTAAAGATAAAAATTTTAAACCTCCTAATAAAAACAAAACAACGTTTCATATCAAATTATCTAAATCATTAATAATAAAATTTTAAATGATATATATATATATATATATATATATATATATATATATATATATTAAACAGGGCGGGAAACGGAGACGGGAACTTTCTCCGTCCCCATTTAGCTCACGGAGAATTTTTTTTCTCCCACTCTCTCCTCCATTCCCCGCCTAAACGGGAATTCCTCACCTTGTTAAGGCGGGTCCCCGCAGGGCCCATCCCCGCAGGAAAAATGGACATCTCTAATCATATCACACCTACCTCTAGGTAAGCAAAGTATAATTCAAAGAGTACAATAAATATTTAAGACCATGTGCATCAATCATTGAAGAATCTCAGCTCTTTCAAAATAGTTATGTTTTTTTTTTTCTTTCTAGAATAAAAAATATTTATGAGCATGAGCACAAATGATTTATTTTTTAAAAAATAAACTGTCATTCCTCCTAAAATCATGATATTTTTACATGTTATTCCATTACAATTTTCAAGAACAGTTTTTAAAACAAAAACAAAAACAAAAAATTATCTTCAAAGCAATTTTCCAAACAGACCCTCAATCTCTTTACAGTTTAATAATAATTTTTTAAACTTTTTTCTTTGTACTTAGAAAATATTGTTGACTAATGTATTTCTAAAAGTATTTCCAAAAGGAGGATAATTTTACTTAGATAACACTTACAAAAATGAAAAATGAAGATAAATCATCTGTGTTTCAGAAACTCCACCCTAAAAAATATGATATTCTTCAAGAGGCAATTTACTCTAAATTCATAATTATTCCCATACCAACCATTTTTTATTTTTTAATTTTATAAAACTGCCTTATGTCTATTTAACTTTTTCAAAATAAAAATATTCTAAATAAGATGAAAAAAATGATTAAAAATGCTCTACTTACTTGAAGCCTTCGGTATGAAGCATTCTCCTTGTACCCTCTTTCCCTAGTCCTTCATAAAGGCCTTCTCCATTTAAAGGCAATTGAAGGTTCATCTTCTTCATGGAAGCCATTACAACTTGAGAGAATCTTGATATAGGATTTCCACAAGGTTTGGACTGTCTATATCTTGAAGTTCCACTCAATAACAAAAGATAGGCTAGCAATCCACACACAGCACATATCCAAAACCCCACCATCCAATGCCCCAAGTTCTCTATATAAACCAAAACTGTCTCTGCAATCAAACACCCCATGTTCGTTGACGCATAGAAGTAGCTGTAAAACGAGGTCTTGGCTCGGTTTTCCTTAGGATCTTTGTCGTCGAACTGCTCTGCACCGAATGTAGCCAATGCAGGCTCGGGGGCTCCATTCCCTAAGGCAATTAGATAGATCGATATGTAAAATATCGAGAGTTCGGTTAAGCCATGAGGGTCGCATAATTGGCCTATTCTGCCACAGCCATTGGGTTTGAGCAGAGATATGTGAGTTAACAAGGAAAGTGCTATTAGACCCTGCAAAAAGAGAGCATGAATTTAGTTCATATAGCAAGAACATTGTTCTTCTCTAACGCTACCATTTACTAAAAGATAATTGTAACCTCAATCTCATCTAATAAATATTTTGTTTTTAGTTTTCTAAGCTAATTTTGGAAAAATCTTAGTTAAAAATTTCAAGTTATCTATGGGTGCTCAGACGATAAGAGCTTGAGATGTTTGGAGATATCATCTTATATATGACGTGTTCGAATGTTTAGGTTGAAAACTTAGTAACTTACAAAATCCTTATTGTCTTTCGAAGTTGATTTTGAGGTGAGCTACACCACCCCAAAGATTACCAGAGCATAATGCAACGAGTGGACCCTTGACACCTTGCTTGAAAAAAATCCCACAAGTTTCAAAAACTAAATACGGAGTGGACATTGTGTGGTAGTTTATTCTGCCAAACAACTTGTTTTTTAGACATGGAGTGATTTGTAATGTTAGAGTTATTTGGTAACCCTTTACATACTCATGATTAACCACAGAAAATTTATTCTAACCACACATGATGACATGAGAACAATTTTAAGCAGTTAACCAAACATATTTTTCATATTCTTTTTCTGAAAAGTAGGAAATAATTTTTAAAAGTAACTTTCAGCCACCTGGTATCATCAAATATGTCCTTGTTCTTGGAATTTTACTAAGATTTCATAAGTATTTCTGAAAGTTGGAAACAAAATGTATGTGCATAAAGTGGTTATCAAATCAGCTTTCAACAGAATAAGGAACAAGAGAAGAAGCTCACTTACAACAATGAAGACAAGTTGAAAAATGATACAAGTGAGATATCTTCCCAAGTATGAGTCACTGAGAAATGCACCCAACAAAGAGAAGCAATAAGTGGTTCCCATCCATCTGCTGAATGTATTTGCTACTTCAGCATTGGTTTGCCTCAGCACTGACTTTGAAAACAGAACCAAATTCACTTCAACTCCAGCAAATGCCAGTGTGATCAATCCTTGATTCACTGCAACAGTTACCAAACCAACTTCTAAACATTTAGGGTAAGAAGACAAAATTTAGGGCTCGTTTGGTACCATCGTATATGTTCTCAAAATTGGAGACAGGAAGTAGGAACGTTGCCAAACAACTCCAAGCAGAACTAAAATGCTAACTTAATTTTCTCAGTTTATAATATGATCAACGTATGTTTCTGAGAAAATGGTAACTATTGAGAAACTTGAACTTCATCAAACAAGCCTTTAAAATATGAAAATGTCGAACTTGAAATGAAAATGGGGTTGAGATTTCAGTTTTTTATACTATGATTGCCAAAAATAAGTTTGTTTACCTAGCAGCAGCATCCCACAATTCCATCCACCAACTTTTCTTCCTTTTTCTGTTGTTTTTTCATTTTGATCAGCCAAAACAGCTTCTTCTGAGCTTGAACTCTGAAACCTTTCTTGGTCATTCTCCAACTGATGTAGATCTGCCACCTTTTGCAACATTTTAGGCACTGTTAAACTTTTATAAAATTCCATCTCAATATCAAACTAAAGATTAATAAAATATATATTAAAAGCTATCGTGGATGTAGCATTAGAGATTAAAATAAATATATATATATATATAATTCACTGTAGCAACTTTGACTTTTGATGAAGATAACAGTTCAAATGGTGTCATCTTAAGTTAAGATGATGGTGGTTAATGATAGCAGTCAATGAAATTAGAACATTTGCATTTTCTGATCTTCTGTTGTTTTGTGTTATTGCTTTCCCATTTCCTACAATTTTGGTGGACAATGAAAAGTGGAAACAAATTACTTTGCCGTTTGATAATCATTTGATTTTTGATTTTTAAAAATTATGATTGTTTTCTTATCATTTCTCTACAATGGATTTCATCTTTTTTAAGAAAACATTTGACTTCTTACCCAAATTACAAAAGCAAAAACAAGTTTTTGAAAACTATTTTTTTTAGTTTTTAAAACTTGGCTTGGTTTTTAAAAACAGGTAAAAAGTATATAAGAAAACATGAAAATCTATAGGTGGAAGTAGTAGACTTAATTTTCAAAAACCAAAAATCAAATAGTTATCAAACGAGCCTTTAATTTTGTATTGTTTTGAAAAATAAGAAGTTGAAATTTAAGTTGTTGAACTATGATACATTTAATCTTATATCCATTCTTTAATACTCCTGTCACATATCACATAACCTAATAAATGGTTATCAATATTAATTGGAAAGAAAATGATATTACAAGGGTTCAAAAATAGGATCACTTGTTCTGAATACCGTGTTATAAACCACCAATGAATCTATAAGCTTAAGCAAATGGGTGACAGTAAATTTAATCTCGTATCAAATACTTTGACATAACAACTTTTCAAAAATGGTTGTATAAAGTTATAATCAAGTGGGTTTATGAATCCATTTTGTCTCTAAAAACACACTTGATTCCTCAGTGATTTGTTGATCTAACACATGTAAGAAACTTTATTACACCTTAACATAACTTTTCACAATAAGGCCTAATCGCAACTAAATTTTATTAGCTAACAATTTAATCTCGATAGGGACTAAATCATTACTTTAATAAGAAAACATAGACTCAATGCATTTTTAAACAAAATAGTAATAAAATATGTTGCCCAAACATGATATCAGTTTATCACCAACATATGTAATAGAAAAACCAAAAGATGGTTAATCAATTCACCAGCACAAAACAGTCAAAAGCAAGTCCTATTATGGATAAAAATGAACTTTTAGAGAAAGAGATAGAGAGCACAAATGGACAATCATAGCATGAATTGACCGAAGTGCAACAATGGAGGCAAAATCATGAAAATGAAATTTGAAGTAAAGCCAAAGCAAAGCAATCATGATGAGGGCACATTATTACCTGAAGAAGTTCGTGGTTGGCTGAAGAAACGGTCCCATTGAGGTCTGGTTTTGACTCCATCGCCCTAAAAAAATTTGATCACAATGCTCGTTCATGGATGAAGAGGGAAAAGGGGGTTTTGGATTCAGAGCAGAAATGCGGAAATCGAACACTGAAATTGAAGATCGCCATGCATGGCAGTAGCTTTGAGTGGAAGGAATTGAGCTTCTACGGAAGTTGACAGCGGTAACCATGGACGCTTGTCCTTTCGACACTGCCATTCGGCCGTTTTTTGCTTTGTCTTGATTTGTTTGTTCGTGAGTGAAGGCCGAAAAGAGCCAAAAGAGAGAGGTCGAGGCAGCGTAGGGAATTAATTTTTAACTCAACTCAAGTACGCCGGTTTCGAATATCTAATTTTTTAGTCAACGATATAGGACATGTTTGAGAGTAATTTTGGAATGACCAAAATTACTTTTAATATGCCTAAAATCATTTATTTTTTAAAATTATGATATTTGATAATGGTGAATAACTGATTTTTGAAGTATCCAAAATCACTTGAAGTGATTCCTAATAAATTATTTAGGAGGTGATTCCTATGTAATTTTTGTCAAGTGATTGTGATTTAAAATGACTATTATTGATTTTTTTTAAAAAAATATACTTTTGGTGACGGGTAAAAACCGTCGTCTTTTGTAAAATTCATAAATTTCCATCAAAAAGTGTATTTTCTCAAAACTGTTACCATTGAGTTCATCCGTCATTGTTTACAAAACGAAAATTTTTCTCTCTCTAAAATTTTTATAATGTGTATCTCTTTATTATATTTTAAAATTTTTATTCATTTTTTTACTTTTTTTTTTTAATGGTTTTAACTCTCTTTGACTTTTTTTTTATTTCTAAATTTTTTGTTCCTCTCTATAATTTTTGCATTTTTTAAACTTTTTTTCGTTAGTTTTTTAGCTTTTGCTCTACTTTTTTGTCCCTAACTCTTAACTTTTTTTGCCTCATTAAAGTTTTTCTTCTTAAAATTTTCTCTTTTTTTTTTGTTTATCTCTCTATCTTTGAATTTTGCTCTCTTTATTAAAATTTTCTCTAAATTTTTTGTCCCTCCCTCTAAAATATTTATCCCTCCATGTTTCTAACATTTTTTTTTCTCTTTGAAAAATTTCTCTAGCTTTATATTTTTTCTCTTTTAATTTTTATTTCTCTCTGTATAACTTTTGTCTACCACCTTCTACCTTTTTTAAATCTCACATGCAGTACTTTTTTTTAGTAACTTGATGATTCTAAAAATCACATTTGAAAACAAACATTAATTATTTTTAAAAAATACATTTAATTAAATTTAAATCACTTTTACAAGTGTTGAATCAAATATTAAAATGATTTATAACTAAATACTTTTAAAAAATTAATTGTAATTAAATCACTTAGCTTAAAATACTTATTTTAAAGTCGCTCCCAAACATGCATTTTGAAAATCACTTTTAATTGTATGAAAATCACTATTGAAAGTGTAGAACCAAACATCAAAATGATTATATGAAAATCACTTTTAATAAATCAATTTTAAACAAATCAATTGTGCTAAAATCAATATTTCTAAAGTTATTCCCAAACATGCCCATAATATCTTAACTCATTTGAGTAATGGAAAAAAATGGTAGTACTACTGTAATGTGGAAATTTTTTCATACCACTCTCATTTATTGCTTGCCACATCAGCATCATTTTGAAAATTATGTGGGGTCTACCAAAAATTATATGAAGTCCACTAGTAGGAAAAATTCTAGTACTACCGTAGTATAGAATATTTTCCATACTATTCCCATTTATTGCTTGCCACATCAACATCTTTTTGAAAATTATGTGGGGTTCATCAAAAATTATGTGGAGTCCACTAGTATTAAACACATAGTGTGAACAAATGGAGTATGGTACTCTCGTAGTACTAGAAATTTTTCCGTCCACTAATATTAAAAAATCATTTATAAACCCAAAAACATAGTATGAACAAAGGGAGTATGGTACTTTTGTAGTATTATAACATTTTACCATTAGATGTAAGAGAGATAAACTACAAAAATACTTCAATTTTGTATCCATTGGTTATTAAGAACATAGATTTTCAAATTTATATCTCATGATTATTAATCGATAGTCATATTGTGATGGTTTCACTAAATAATTTTTCTTGAGATAAGGAGAGAAAGTAGCAAAATTTTATAGTACTACTGGTACCAAAAAATTTTCAAACTAATGTTTATTTATGTGGTATTTAAAAATAGTGTGAGGTTCAATGATATAAAACAATAGATTTATGAATGATGTGTCAAATTGCAAATAGAAGAAGTAGATTTACCATATTGACATTTTCTTTTATGTGACAATGAGCTAATATTTTCTATTTAGCTAAGTATGTTAGTTGTGTTGTATTAATTTATGGTGGAGTAAAAAATAAAAAGAAATAAGTAGGTTTTTCAAGTGGACAAGATAATTTAGGAATAATTTGTGATGTTCAACCAAATTATATGGACTAAATTAAAATAATTAAAACTGGAGAAACCATAATCGAAACCATGCGCTAATCAAATGGACTAAATTTCTAACTCAACATTTTGTTTTCTTTTTTCTTTTTAATTTATGTAAATGAATTTTAAAACATCTATTTAATTTCTAATATTAATTTGATTTCCTTTTTTTTTTTTTTTGCCATGTGAATATAAAAAAAATTGTAAAATTAATTAATCAATGCTGCCTGATAAAATTATTGTTTCTTTAATTGTTACTGGTATTAAAAAACATAAAAACTAAAGAGAAATAATAAAGAAAATTTTACAATTAAAAGGGTATTTTATTATTATTCTTTTAAATGGTGAAATAATATTTGTTTGACGACAATGAGAAGAATTCTCAATTTTTATTTAGCATAAATTTGAGAATTGAATTACCTTATTGGACGAAGTTAATAAAAAGAAATAATAAAAACCCTCCTTCCATTGATGTTTTTTTAGTTCCATTGATGATGTTTTTAAAATGGTTAGATTTAGCCAAAATGAGCATAGCATATGCTCATTCTTTCCAAGATTCGAACTTTCATATCTCATATTTGTTCTACTAAAAACTTGTCAAATTTATAAATAATATGTAATATTTGCATCTCTCTGTTTTTTTTAAAAAAATTTTAAAATCTATTTAGTAATTGAGTTGTGTAAGGTTTAAATTTGAGTACTAAAGTTATGAAATTTAATATTAAAAATATGTTAGCCATATAAAATAAAAATTTTAAATGTCATTTTAGATACTGAACTTGTATGCAATTAAGAAGATAATACGACAGTAAAAGTCATAATGCATTGTTTTGTAAATCAAATTTGAAGAGAAATTATTTGGCGAGGCCGCCACAATGTAGCTCACAATTTTTGTCGTTAGATGTAGAAAGAAAAGTACTTCAAATTTATATCTAGTGCGTTATTATGAGGTAGCTACATTGTGACAGCCTCATTAAATAATTTGTCAATTTTGAAACCTCGATCTAAAGAATTATAACCGTCAAGTTAAAAGGGAAATGTTCCAGGTTCAAAGTAGACGTCGGACTTTGATATTGGTCATGATGAAATTGACTCTCATAGCTTACTTTTTTATTTTAAAAAATTTACTTAATTTTGTTTGATTAACTCAATTTTGTTTGATTAATTGGTATACTAAACAATACTAATTTTAACTATTGATTTTGCTTTTGTTTTATGTTTTTTAATTAATGATTGATATTAAATAATTTTCAATCCGAACATATTTGAATGAATAAGGCATCAATTATCATTTCAAATGGTGAATGATTCAATCCCCCACAACGGTTGAACTAAAAAATATATATAATTCAATAATTTAATGTGTTATTTTATTATTCTATATCTCTTTTTTTTTTGAGTTCAACAATATGGGAGTGGGAGATTCAAATCTATGATTTTTTGGTAAGCACATACTTTATGTCAATTGAGTTATGCTCTTGTTGGCTATTCTATATCTAATTAATTTTGTAAAATATATAAAATTCATATAAACCAAACTTGTAAAACAACTACATATTCAAATGCTACATCTATTAAACAAAATCCATTATCCAATCCAACGACCAATAACTTTTATAACATTAATTGTCAATGTGAGCTTAACTCAACGATAATTGATATGTACTATCGACTAAGAGGTCAGATGTTTGAATTTCCCCTTGAACTTTAAAAAAAAAAAAAAAAAAAAAAAAAAAAAAAAACTTTTATAATATTAGCCTAACTTCAATAGTTATTGAATAAGATTCGATAAATACGAAAACATGTTATAAACTTATAACGCATATCAAATACTTAAAGTTTCATACCTATTTTATTATTTACATAGTTTTAAATTGGGAAAAAAAATATTTATTTAACTACTAACTTTACCTGTTGGGCAATTATAACTTAAAATACATTTTATTGGGATAACAGCGTATATTAAGAACAATTTGATAATTACTTTATTTATTAAATAGAATAGAATTATTAAATGTCATATCTATAAATAATTGAAACAATTTTATAAATTTGTTATATTAGATTGTAATTACTTGTCAATCCAAACATAACTTATTGAATAACTCATCTATTACTATCTTAAAAGTTGGTAGTTCGATTTCCAAATACATGTTATTATTGAACTCAAAATGAAAAAAAAAAATATTTATTTTAATTCGTGTATAAAATATTCCAGTTCAAAAAGGTTGGATTGAAAGGACAGGGCCCGGGGCCTAGGTCCATGGGCCTGGTTATCTTGTCTAGGTCCAACAAAGAACAGGCACCTATCAATTCAACAAATGAAAGATTCTTTTTTATTATATATATATAGGTTAAATTATAAAAAATATCCTTGAACTATGGGGTTGATTTCAATTATACTCCTGAACTTTGAAAAGTTTCATTTTAATCCTTGAACTTTAAAGTTTGTTTCAAAACAACAATTGAATGTTTTTTTTTGTTAAATTCATGGACAGAAAATGATGTTTTTGCATTTATATTGTTGCTTATATGAACATATTTGAACATATACGTTAAAAAAATCAAAACATATGCAAATACGTCATTTTTCGTCCATAAATTTAACGAAAAAAACCTTCAAGGGTTGTTTTGAAACAAACTTCAAAGTTCATGGGTTAAAATGAAACTTTTCAAAGTTTAGGAGTATAATTGAAATCAACCTCATAGTTCAATGATATTTTTGATAATTTAACCTCTCTCTCTCTCTCTCTCTCTGTTTGGTTCATTTTAGTAGTACAACAAATGTGGGTACGAGGATTTTACCTCTAACCTTAAAAGAAGGAGTACATGCCAATTACCCTTGAATTATGCTCACTCTAACCATTCTATTAGTTTTCTATTAGGCATGATAACAAAACCATTCTATTAGTTTTCTATTAGGCATGATAACAAAAATTTGAATGGAGGATAGTTTTTTTAACCCAATTTATAATATTATATTTATGTGACATGGCATCAAGATATACCATTAATAAAAAAAAGTTTTATTTAACTTAATATTTATTGTCATGATTAATATTACCCACTTTCTACCTAAAATCCACATAATCTTTACTTGTAGGCTATATTTAAGAGGCATCATAATAATAGAAGCGCCGTTACCTTTGCTTATATATAAAATATCTTTTTTACTACAATAGGACGACTATATTTATATCTACAAATAGGAAACATAAAAGCGGCAAGAGAAAAGAAAGGGATAGAAAATGACATTGTAGACTATCTTTTCACGGACGTACACATTAGAATACAGAATTGTGTCCAAGACATCATTATTCACGAAATATTCTTTTGCTTCATCTTGCAATTCAACTTTACCATTAAATTGTTTCATGTTATTATTTAACCTAATTTTTTTGACATATTTTGAAAACACAACTGATTTAAAAAATATTAGTATTATATCCTATAATTTCAGGTAGTAACAGTCAAGTAAAAGTTAGGTTGTTAAGAAGATATTTGGTTCAAAGAGTCAACAAGGCAACTCTCTCCTTTTCCCTACCAACTCCCTCCATTATTTTATATTTGTCAAATTAAACCTTCAATCTAAAGCAAATCTAGACTCGAGAGAGAGAGAGAGAGAGAGAGAGAGAGAGAGAGAGAGAGAGAGAGAGAGAGAGAGAGAGAGAGAGAGGGAAAAAAAGTATATTTAATATGTGATTTCCCCACCAAACTTCTTATCTTTGTTGCGAACAACCCACTATAAGATCTTATTTTTATCAAAAGCATACTATATAAAAAAAAAATCAAATATATACAAGTTGTAGGTGAGTCAAATTAGTTGGCTCTTACCCTCCCTTTCTAATAAAAGATTAAATATTGATGTTGACGAAATAAAAGATTAAATATTGATATTGACTCAAATATTCATGTGGAAAGAATATAACATGATAAATATTGAGTGAGTATTTAAAATTTTTTATTTATAAATAAGATGTATTTTAACCAATTGAATTATTATCGAGTGAGATTTGAACTTTTGACATAAAAAATTTACCATAATACTAAAAAAATTTGTAAGAATTATTTGAATAAATAAATATAATACATGTTAATATAAATAAAAAATATTTGTATTATATTCATAATGTCAATATTTTCTTTTTTTTTTATGATTTTTTAAATGTTAAATTATAACTTTGGTTATTCTGATTTGAATAGAGTTTCAATTTGGTCTTTGTCATTTTAAAAGTTTCAATTTAGTCTCTATAAGTTGAGCTTAGTTTTAATTTAATCTTTATGATCTCAAATGTTTTAATTTGGTCTCTATAATCTAGTCAAACTTTACAAATCATCTCTATTGTTATCAAATTGACATTTTTTCTTTTATGTGGCAATTTTTAATTTAGGTAACTATGTTAATTGATTGTATTAGAGTTTTGTAAAAAAAAATAAAAGAAGATATGTTGGTTTTTCAAGTGGGTAAAACACAATTTAGGAACGTGTCGTGAGATTATACCAAACCATAGGAACGAAATTGAAGTAAATCTAAAATCTCATAGACTAAATTGAAACTTTTAAAATCATAAAGACCTAATTGAAATTTTATCCAAACCAGAAAGATGAAATTTGTAATTCTAACTTATTTTATTCTTCTGTTTTTTCTTCTAATAAAATTATGGTTCTGCTGTCATGTTTGTGTCGATTTATATTATTACGGATTATGATTATTATCATCATATCATTATTATTAATTCTTTGATCTAATGATATTTTGATAAAAAATAATAATAATAATAATAATACTTTCAGTACGATTCAAATAAGGAAGCTTGACCTTTTTTTTTTTTTTTTTTGAGTTCGAAACTTGACCTTATCTTGAAAAATGACAATTGATTTTCTAACAACAGATTGAGATAGTCCATATTTTGCGTCTTTTAAGTCTAATGTTAAGATATATATATATATATATATATATATATATATATATATATATATATATATATATATATATATATATATATATCAATTTATTATAGTCCAAAATAAATTTCTGAAACTCTGTAAAAAAATTGTGAAATATATATATCAATTTATTATAGTCCAAAATAAATTTCTGAAACTCTGTAAAAAAATTGTGAAACATATATATTCAATTTGGGGCTCGTCACAAAATATAAAACTGATTATGATCACTATTTTATATTTTTTAAAATAAAATTTGAAGACATATAAAATTAATTAATTAATTAATTTTTGTTTGAAGAGTACATATAAGATTAATTTAGATAAGAACACAAATAGGTCTTTTTATAGACCTATATTTCATAAATGTTCATATTTATGAATATTTTCATACTTACACTTTCAAAAAAAGATTTTTCTTACTAAATTACCCTCAATTAATATTCTCTCTCCATATTTATTGTGTTAATTTTTTTTATTAAACTTAATTTATTTAAGGTAATTTATGTTGACATTTTATTATAGATCTAATTTAGATAAATAATATTATTCAATTTGATTATTCATTTTAGTTACACATTATATTTTTCATAATTACACAAATGATTATTTTCGTCTAATTAATTATGTCCACTAAAATGATATATTTGAATGAATATATACAGTACGAAAAAAGATATTAGATATATATATGACATAATAAATGAAATATTTGTGAAAATAAGTATGACAAAAAAAATACTTGAGTATATATAATAAACTGTATACATCATCATATTAATGGACATGATCTGGATAGGAAAAATTTTAAATCAATCAAACTAGGGAACGACATTACTAGGATTTTTGTATAAATTATTTTAATATAGTTTCATATCATGTTTATATTGTCCATATGCATGGGTATATTAAGTAAGTTGATGAATGGTGAATGGCAAATGATGAAAGTTAAAAAGAATATATTGGGTACGTATGAGATATATATGAGGTATATATTTGCGGAATACTAAATTTCTCAAAATAACATATTACAATATGATTAAAAAATAAGAGGTATATGTGAGGAAATGGATATAGTAACGTCGCTGGATTAAAGAAACAAATTGGTAGATAATGAAACTAAATGCTAATCTAAGTATAGCTCACCTTGTTAAGGTATGTGCCCTTGACCAAGAGGCCGTCAAAAGTTCGAATCGTTCCATCACCACTTGTTGTTGAACTAAAAAAAAAATCTGAACAATTAAAACAGACAAGAATAGAAATGCAAAATTAATTTTATACCATGTTTATATTGTCTATATGCAGAAGTATATTAAGTAAGTTGGTGAATGGTAAAAACTAAAAAAAAAATATATTCGATATGTATGAGGTATATATTTACGGAATACTAAATTTATAAAAATAACTTGTTATAGTATATGATAGTTCTCATTTTTTTAGAATTATTTAGCTCACAAAGGAAAGTTATTCTTGTCTTTTCTATCTTGTTGAACTCCAAAATCTCTTGAATTTGAGCAAAGTGTTAAGGAATCCTTGAGCATGATGAAAATCCTTACGATTAGAAGAAATAGATAAAAATGTTAAAATTTGGCTGATTTAGTTGGTTATTGTGCAGTTTTAGCAAAAAGAGAGGATTGCAACACAATTGCAGTTGCAATGGCACCCTAGAAGGCAGAAAAACGGGATTTTCAGGATTGACCAAATTTAGAAGATATCAACATTTATTTCTTCAAGCAACAATTTCATACATCAAGCCATATATGGAGTGTGAAGAAACCCTAGATGCTTGAATGCTATAAAATAGAGGAAAACAAAGGCAAAAAGCAGATTTCATCATTGGAAGAAAACCCATTTTTCTGCAATTTTTCTTCTTCTTCATCTTGCTGTCCATTTCGTTTCTTCCTCTTTTTTCCTCCATATTCAGTCCAATCTAGGTGAAAACCTAAGATTGTTAAGATCCAATTCATCTTGAACAATATTGAATCGAGTTTGATTGAAGAATAGGGAAAGATCTGTTTTCTCTTGAATTATCGATTATGTCCAGCCTTTCAATTACATTTAGATGTTGTTTTAGTTGCTGTTATTTATTTATTTATTTCATTTTCATCTTTCGGTTAATGTCATATTTCATCTCCTTTAGTCTTTAGTTGTTCAAGTCAGTTTGCACTTTGGTCGGTGCTTTTCGCTACACTCAAGTGCAAGTGATCGAAGTAATAAAGAAACTGGAAGTATTCCAGAGTATCGTATCCAAGGAAACGGGGTTTAATAAAATGAATTTTAGTTGGCACAAAATCGTTGACAAATTGCAAGTTAAGGTAACCGAGGGTGAAAATGATTTGAGAGATGTTTTGACTAAAATAAAATTATTTGAAAATTCAATGGAAATGAAAAATGGATTCAAGTTGCTAATGCCCCTTTGGAAAGAAAATGCAACAAGAAAGCAATTGCAATCGTAGCTAGCTCAAGAACTAAGTAAACCGAATTCAACTCCTATTCGACCTTCTATGAAGTATCTTTAGGAGACTAAGTGATTAAACCTATATTCTATGGCTAATCTAACTTAGATATTTTTGCGCACAATTCTAGTGGTTTTGGAGTCTCACCCTATGTCTAGAGTCGATGTTTCAGACTTATGTCTAAGCCTTTTCCTCCATTGCTTTTGCGACATCCGCTTCCCTTAACCCTTTCGGTATTAAGTTATAGCTTGACAAGCAACACTAGATGGCCAACTAGGTTTACCCAACAATTAACTCACCAAAAGCAAACTAGAGTTCAAGAATTAGCTAGATTGTTTTTACTCTCGAGCTTTACATCTTTCCTCTAGGGCATTCACAAACTTGAATCCCAAAGAAAATTTAGCTCTTCATGATGGAATAAATTGAAAACAGTAAATGTAAAGTAGTAAAATTCATTGGTACAATCAAGGTAAACAATGCAATCAAATTGCAAATACAAAGCAATTAGTAGCTTAAAGAAACAATGTAAAATTTTCAAAATTCAAATAACAGAAACAAAATGTGCTGAAATTGAAAACAACCCAGTAGCTAATTTGAATTCAAATAACAGAAGCAAAATTGCAAAGCTAGCAAAAATCCAATAAGAACTCAACTATCCTAAAAACCCATTCCTTTCGCATCAATCGAACAAGAATTTTGTTCATAACCACATCCAATTCTTATGGAGATGGGATTAAGAAGAGGGTTCTGGATTGAGATGTAGAAAAACTTAATACAAAACAGCAAATAAAATGAAAGTAGAAAAAAATTGCAGTCGGTGAAGAAAACCCATAAATATAAACGAAAATTCTTCCAAAATTGAGCTCAATCGAATAAGTAATTGTTCATAACCAACACCAACTCTCGTTGTGATGGGATTGAGGAAGAGATTCGGACTAAGATGTAGAAGAAATGAATACAAACATCAACAAAAAAAACTAAAAATGAAAAGTGCATAAAGTAAGGAAACCCAAAAAACGTGAACAAAAATCTTCTCCAATCGAGCTCTCTTTGTTCGGCTTCTTTGTTCAATATTTATAGGGATCTCATGCTAGGGTTTCCCTCTTGGTTGATGGACAATCATGGCTAATCATCTTGCTGAATTCGTGGGTCAAATTTCCTTCAAAATCCCGAAATTCTCGTTTTTTACTTAAATTCCAGATCTGCCAGATTGCAATTGCATAGCAATTGCACTGCAGTTGCATTCCACGAAAATCTTGCATCAAAACATTAAGTAAGTGTGAATTTTTTTCTTATTTTGTTTTCTTTTCTCAACTTACTTAATTTAAAGGCCTTCCATCAATCATGTGATTAAATTCAAGCATTTTTTTATTTTTCATCAAATAATATGAATAAAAATCACAAATATAACTAAGTTTAAAGGCCAAATAATCCTCATGAATGAGAATTATCACACTTCATTCTTGGAACAAATTAAGACCACAAGGTCCTTTAATATCATTGAATTTAATTTCCAGCAAAGGATTATGTTTTGAACAATTTTTTTGTAGTGAAGTATATGAAATAAAAATTCAAGTAGCATTTTCCTTTTGATTTATTTCTTCTTCATTATCGCAATTTGAGTTTCAGTGTATTAAGCTATTTTTTATTCTTTGTTTTGAATTTCTTTATGGTTGTCACAAGTTTTCATTTTATTAATGTTCTATTTTTCTTTATTTTCTCCATGAGCTAAATCTCTCTTAGGGTTTCAAGTGTATGAATGTCCTAGAGGTGAGAGAATCCAAATTAACACAAACATTGTTTGCTTTTGTTGATTTATTTATTTTTAGTAAGCTTGGATTGATCGACTAGGGTTGTTTGTATAATACTGAAAGGGTTATATGAGGGCGGATTTGGCAAAAGCAATGGGATAAAAAGCTTAGACATAAGCAAAACTTGATCCTAGACATAAGACGAGCCCCCAAAACCACTAGAATGAGATCTAAAATTATCTAAGTACGATTGGTCATAGACATATAGGTCCAATCACTTAACCTCCTAAGGATTTTGAATCAAAATTGAATAGCAGTTGATTCGATTTACAATTACTTGTGTTAAGGCGTGATTGCAATTGCAATTGAATAACAATTCTCACCAAAAAGGGCATAAGTATGCTTGAATCCCCTCATTCTCTTTATTGATTTTCACAACTTTCTTCTACCATTTCACTCTCCCCACTTTTTATATTTGGTTACCAAAGTTGCAATTTTTAACATCTTTTTGCTATTCTTAATTTTTGTTAAAAATCGATCCATGTGGGATTGATATTTTGGAGTACTTCTAATTTTATATTACTTGCATCGACAGTGTGCACTTGCACTGGACTAAATTCTTTCTTTTATTTTTAATCCACAAGTTTCACCCGATCAGTATAATTAAAAAATATGAGGTATATATGAGGAAATGGATACAATAGTCGTTATTGGATTAAAGAAACGAATTGATAAATAACCGAATATCAACCTGAGCATAGCTCACCTGGTTAAGACATATGCCCTCAACCAAGATGTCAAAGGTTTGAATCACCCTCACCCCTACTTGACCGATATCATATTAGCATTTAATGTATCGTGATAAAAGTATAACCCATTTGTTTTTAATATATCTCTCTCCATGTTATCTTAGTGTATTTTGTTGATAGGACATTTAAAAGTCAATTTAAACATAGTTCAATTTGGCAAGACATATGCCAAAGTGTGCTTAATTTAGCGGTAATTGACAATTAGCACTGCCAAAGTGAGCTTAGCTCAGCGATAATAAACATGTACCATCAACCAAGAGGTTAGAGATTTGAATCCCCCACCCCCAAATGTTGTTGAACTAAAAAAAATGACAATTAACATTGAGCTAAGCTCAGACATGTATCATGGTCCGATTGAATCTCTTCATTCCAGATGTTTTTAAAAACTGCATATTTTACGAGGGATTTTAAACTTTAAAAATTAAATTTAAAAGCCAAAGTGAGCATAACTCAACGATAATTGACATATATTCTTAACCAAAAGGTTAGAGGTTCAAATCCCCCACCCACAAATGTTGTTGAACTAAAAAAGAATTAAATTTAAAAAATCAGTTTCAAATCGTTTTTTTTATTTGGACCCCGTTTGATAACCATTTAAGTTTTGATTTTTGAAAATTAAGCTTTGTTTGTTTTGTCTTTTACTTTCTAAAGATACTTTCAAAATCCAAGCAAAATTTTGAAAACTAAAAAAAGTAGTTTTTAAAAGATTGTTTTTGTTTTTGAAATTTGGCTAGGAATTCAAATGGTTTTTTAAGAGAGATAAAAATTATAGTTAAAAAATGGTGTGAAAATAATCATATATTTTTTTTAAAACAAAGGAAATGCATTAAAAGCCAACAAAAGAATCATCCTCCTCTCTACAAGCTAGAGGGGATAGCCAAGAGGGGAAAACCCCTTCCCACTTGCCATAGCAGCCATTTTTAATGACCTTACCAGCCACTGAGTCTGCCTAAAAATTGGCTTCTCTACCAATATGCCTAAAACTTTTCACATTCGTACATCTACCAAGATGAACCACCTCTTCCACAAACAGAGTAAGCTCCGAGAGGTCCATATTAACGCCATTGATTATTTGAATAACCTTAAGGGCATCTGATTGCACCTCTAAAGGAGGGTTGCCACCTTCCCACAATAAATTGATTGACTCCAACCCCTTTCTTAGAGCGAAACATTCCATAATACTCACCGGCCAGCTACCATATATAGGCTCACTGCCCGCATAAATTAGCCTCCCCACACTATCCCTCACAACCCACCCAACTTCGCCCTTTTTCCTGCTATCGCAACGAGCAACATCGACATTTAATTTCTAGGCCATAGTTGTAGGAGGGGTACGGTCCAATTCGCAGATCTCCGTTGAAGAATTCTGCTCCTCCCACCCAAATCAGTAATTTCCAACCTTTGCACCTCTTCTTTCCAGCCGTCTATCCATATGTAAATTTGTTGCATATTAAAGCTTCCATTGCCTGAATTGATACGATTCCTCATAAGCCAAATGCTCCAAATCAGCCTAAGCGCAAGGATGAGCTCCTCTCTTGGGGCATGCTCTCTGAAAACATCCCAATAATCTTTTAATCTTCGTGCGCCCTTGCCCAACAGCAAAACCACGGGATTAGACGGGAAAAGATTTCTCCAAAAAGGTTTTATCACCTTGCACTCCCAAAAAAGGTGTTCAGAGGATTCAAATCCGACCCTGCAAAAAAGACAACTTAGATTAGTCTTAATTCATTTTCTAAAAAAGATTTTCAGCCGTGGGAATTATGTTATTCAGAATTTTCCAACCGCCAATCCTCACTTTAGGGATAACATTTGCCTCCCAAATCTCTTTTCATAAAGATGCCATTTTGCCTCCTTCCAACGTTGACGCCTCATTTTGAGAAGAAATTTGTACTTTAAAGTTATTCGCACTTTTAACTGAGAACTTTTTCGACTTCTCAAGATTTCAAATAATCTCATCTTCAGGCTTCGTTCTATTGCTAGAAATCGGGATGGTAAGGATTTCTTCAGCTTTAGTAGGATTAAAAACTACCGCACTCTCCCTTTAATCCTCTAAAATAATCATAATTTTTAAAAACAGAAAACAAAAAATCAAATCGTTATAAAATCCAAGATTTTGGTACAATTAAGTGTCACCATCGTCCTGGGTATACTATTTTATCCTTATTCTAAATTCTAATTTATAAGATTTCAAAAAAACCTTGCAAAAAAAAAAAAAAAGATTTCAAAAAAAAAAAAATTCTAATTTATATTTTATAATTAAAATGTTCAGCAGGGAAATCAATGATTGCGGCCCAAAAGGTAAAAGCAAAATATTTTTTTTAATAAATGATTTTAAAAAAAATACAAACTGATACAAAATAAAATAAAATATTTGGTTGTTGAATTCTTTGGGACACCGGCGGCTGCCAAAGTAATAATTCTTTAATTGAAATTTTAAAAGAAAATGCAGCATTAGTTATTTATTTTCCTAATAAATGTAAATAACGATAATTAACAAATAAAATAAAATTTTGAATGTGCAGGGCATGTGCATCATCGTTCAAGAACTCTTTAATAATTAAAAAAGTATATATAAAAATGGGTTAAATATAAAATATAGTCCGTTTGTACAAATTTTCAATTTTTTCTTTCATATTTTAAAGTTTCAATTTTTATGTATTGGTTTTTTTTTTCGATTAAGAATTTACCATCACTAAATATTAAGAGAATAAAAATATATAAATTTTAAAATGATAATTTTTATGAAGTTAAGTGGTGATGGTTTTTTTTTTTTTACTAAATTATAAAAAATATCCCTAAACTTTATCCTTTATTTTACAAATACTCGTATATTCTTTTAAAAGTTACAATATTATCTAGTAGAAAAATTGTTAGAATGTTGGACAAAAAGTCGTCGCATCTGAATGTCGTTCTTTTTGACTTAATCCAGATAAACGTCCTAATCACCACCATGTCATTTTACGTCATCGCCATATCGATTTTTCGTCCAACATTCTAAAAGATTTATACTTCAAAGGTAGATTTGAAATGTTTATGAAATATCAAAGATAATTTTGCAACGTTTGAAAGAATAGAAGTATTTTTGAAACGAAAGGCAAAGTTTAGGAATTTTTTTATAATTTAGTCTTATTTTTTATTTATTAACAATAAGTAAGCTACTACATGCTAAATTATATAATATGAGTTTAGCCTTTTGTTTTTACTATATGGGTGAGTGATATATTTATAGTTAAACAGGAAATATTTTTAACTCAATTAGTAAAGCTCGTTTTGACACTACCCCAATAATCTTTTCAACTAATTTTAATGTCTCATAACAATAATAAATTTGATTAGAAAAAAAAAATCAACACATAAAAGAAAAAATTAAAATTTTTAAAAGCTTAACAACCAAATAAAAAAAAAAAAAATTCAACAACCACGAGTTCACTGGTAGTATGTATGGGTAGAACAAAAAAGTAAAAAATTTCAGAAAGATGAGTTCTAACCGTAGTCCACCTACCTAAAATATTTAAAATATACAAGTATGAAGAAAATTTTAATTATATTCATCTTGTTTATAAAGTTTTTTTTTTTTATAAAAATTTAAATCTCTAAGAGAGAGAAAGTATATGTTTTAATCAGTTCAATGATTTATAAAATTTTAGTTACATTCATCTGGTTTATAAAGTATTATTATAACATGAAGGCTTTTCAAAAAAAAAAAAAATTATAACAAGAAGTGAACAAATACATCAAACATCGGTTTAATTAATATAAAGAAAGTTGCATATCATATTCCAACTCTTTTTCCATTTATATAATAACAAATTGAAATGCAGTGCATCTTTTTTTAAAAAAAAAAAGAAAAATGCAGTGTATTTCTAATTCTTGCTCACAACCAACGGCCGTGATTGTTTTGTAGGGAATAATCCAACGGTGAAAATCTCACCTTCGTTCACCTGTCGTCATTTACGAGAAATTCAACAAAGCTTCAAATTCTCCGTCGAAATTAAAAACTCAGAGGCCATTTCTCTGTAAAACGGCACCAACACCTCTCTCTGTATCTCAAATTCTTCAAACCTTATTCAGCTATGGCTTCCACTTCCTCTGCGGCCCTTTCACAAGCCGTATTGGCCAAAGCCATCTCTCACCATGCTTCAAATCCATCCGCCGACCGCGTTTCACTTTCCTCTCGCTCTCTTACCAGTTTCTCCGGCCTCAAATCCACCAACTCCGCCGCCTTCGCCGCCTCTTCTCGCCGGATCAGGCCGTCTCGGAGCCGCCGTGGAGTGGTTCGAGCTTCGGTCGCCGAGACGCTCGATAAGACCACTGAGACGTCGCTGATTGAGAAGTCCGTCAATACGATCCGTTTCCTCTCGATCGATGCTGTGGAGAAGGCGAATTCCGGCCACCCTGGCTTGCCGATGGGTTGCGCTCCGATGGGCCATGTTTTGTACGATGAGATTATGAGGTATAATCCCAAGAACCCTTACTGGTTCAATCGGGATCGGTTCGTCTTGTCGGCTGGCCATGGATGTATGTTGCAGTATGCTTTGCTTCACCTTGCTGGATATGACAGTGTTAAGGTACGTTTTGTCTGAGTTTTCCTTTTTCTCCTTCTGCTGATTCGTTTGGGTTTGATCTGCTTTTTTTTTTTTTTTTTTTTTTTTTGGTGTTATTTGAATTTTCTGATTTCGGATTGCAATTGGATTTCTAAGGTTTGTTCTGATTTTTATTACTTATTAATTGCTTCCTATTTGATCATGGTCTTGGAATGTTTGTCTTATCTTTCTTTATGCCTCATTTGGGTAATTTAAACTTGTTACTCTTCTTTTTAGAAATTTGTTGGCTATGGAAATTATATGGCCCAAAATATCAACTAGTATTTTTATCTCTTCTGACTTCTTTTTTTTTTTTTTTGTTAAGAATATACCATAAAGTTAGGTTAAGGTTTTGGGTTTTGGTTAGTTAACCATGCTTTCATGGTATTAAAGGAGTGTGTTCAAATTCTGGAATAACATTTCTTCCTCAACTAAAATTAATAATTTGCTTGTTAGACTTTATAGATCAAATTAATATTGGATAGGTTTTAAGAATATATATAAAGATCAAATATATCATAATTTATTATTATTTTTTAATAACCGGGAGTCGGAGTTTTGCTCCCCTATACCCAGGGGCACCCGCGCCCGAATGTATCATAATTTATTGAAGTAAGCTAGCTTTTGGGTTGAGTGTAGTATAGTACCTTTCTCACTTGATGTGGTGAACTAATTCATTTTCCCTTGTATAATGCCAATTTATATTCCCTGGGACTGATGAATTTAGATTTGGTTAATGATTAGGAAGAGGACTTGAAGAGTTTCCGTCAATGGGAAAGCAGAACTCCTGGACATCCGGAGAACTTCGAAACGCCTGGAGTTGAAGTAACAACTGGTTAGATTCTTCTATTGAATTTGAATTACTAAGGCCCAATTTGATAACCCTTTTATTTTTGGTTTTTTGTTCTTGAAAATTATCTTCATTTCCTCACAAACTTTTTGTAAGTTATTCACATCCCTTGAAAACACGTTTGAATTCTAAGTCAAATTTCAAAAATAAAATCAAGTGTTTAAAAATTACTTTTTTTTAGTTTTCAAAATTTGACTTGGTTTCTGAAAGTGTTTTTAAAAAGTAGGTAATAAAGAAAAAAAAAGTTATCAAACGGGCCTAAGGGTTTTGGATAATATTGTTGCTCTTGTTTGATTGTTAATTGTTTTGTATTGTGAAGGTCCTCTTGGACAGGGTATTGCAAATGCGGTTGGTTTGGCACTTGCTGAGAAGCATTTAGCTGCTCGTTTCAACAAGCCAGATAATGAAATTGTCGACCATTACACGTACGATATCTTACCTGAATCAGCAAACTTCTTTGATTTATTAAAAGAACACTTTGTGATGCTGTTATCTCCTTTTTTGATTCATTTTTTTTAATCGTCAGATATGCTATACTTGGAGATGGTTGCCAAATGGAGGGAATTGCCAATGAAGCTTGTTCGCTTGCTGGGCACTGGGGACTCGGCAAGCTGATTGCTTTCTATGATGACAACCACATCTCAATTGATGGAGACACAGAGATTGCATTCACTGAGAGTGTTGACAAACGTTTCGAGGGTCTAGGGTGGCATGTTATCTGGGTGAAAAATGGAAATACTGGCTACAATGAGATTCGCGCTGCCATTAGGGAAGCGAAAGCTGTAAAAGACAAACCCACTTTGATCAAGGTATGGAATCACTGCAGAGCTTTTGATGTACAGAGCTCTTGTTTTCCTGCATAACTCTGTAATATTGTTCTTAGTTTCAAATTATGTGGAAGTAAAGTTTAAGCTGTTATATCATCATCTAGTATTAGGGTGCTTACCAGGAAAGTTAATCTTAATATTTGCAGAAGTGAATATGAACTAGCTTTTCCAAGTTGAGACGATTTTCTATGAAATTGGGATGCTGAGTTTACCTTTAAAATGTTGTAGGTGACCACAACCATTGGATATGGATCTCCAAACAAGGCAAATTCCTACAGCGTACATGGTAGTGCACTGGGTGCCAAGGAAGTTGACGCCACAAGACAGAACCTCGAATGGCCATACGAGCCTTTCCATGTGCCCGAGGACGTTAAAAAGTATGGATACAGATGATAAATGAACTTTCTGTTTTTTGAGTTTAAAGGGGTTGATTCATTATTGATCTACTCTTGCTTTATCCTGTAGGCACTGGAGTCGTCATACCCCCGAAGGAGCTGCTCTTGAAGCTGAATGGAACGCTAAGTTTGCCGAATATGAGAAGAAGTATGCAGAGGAAGCTGCTGAACTGAAGTCTATTATTAATGGCGAACTACCTGCTGGTTGGGAAAAGGCATTGCCAGTGAGTTACTCATTCCAGATATGACCGTTTATTGTTTTTACTTTGGAAGCTTAATTTAAACACGTTAAAATTTGAAACTCGTTAAACGGACATATTACGACATGATTATAGTTCACTTTTTTCTTCATGAAAAACTATATTGTACGTTATTGTTGCCAAAAGACTGAGCGTTTTTGATGCATTATGCAGGCATACACCCCGGAGAGCCCAGCTGATGCCACTAGAAATCTTTCCCAGCAAAACCTTAATGCCCTTGCAAAAGTTCTCCCTGGTTTCCTTGGTGGAAGTGCTGACCTTGCTTCATCAAACATGACACTACTTAAAGCGTTCGGAAACTTCCAAAAGGATACTCCCGAAGAGCGTAATCTTCGATTCGGTGTTAGAGAGCATGGAATGGGAGCCATCTGCAATGGAATTGCCCATCACAGTCCTGGACTTATTCCTTACTGTGCTACATTCTTTGTTTTCACAGATTACATGAGAGCTGCCATAAGGATTTCTGCCTTGAGTGGAGCTGGTGTGATCTACGTCATGACTCACGATTCAATTGGTCTTGGTGAAGATGGACCGACCCATCAGCCAATTGAACATCTGGCAAGCTTCAGGGCTATGCCGAACATATTGATGCTCCGACCAGCTGATGGTAACGAGACTGCTGGGGCATACAAAGTTGCAGTACTTAACCGAAACAGACCTTCGATTCTTGCCCTTTCTCGCCAAAAGTTGCCCAATCTTCCTGGAACTTCCATTGAAGGAGTTGAAAAGGGTGGATACATCGTCTCAGACAATTCCTCAGGCAACAAGCCAGATGTTATCTTGATTGGAACCGGTTCTGAACTTGAAATTGCTGCCAAAGCTGCAGAGGAACTGAGAAAGGAAGGGAAGGCTGTTAGACTTGTTTCCTTCGTCTCTTGGGAGCTCTTCGACGACCAATCAGATGCGTACAAGGAAAGTGTTTTGCCTGCTGCGGTTTCAGCCAGAGTGAGCATTGAGGCTGGAACAACATTTGGGTGGGAGAAGATCGTTGGAAGCAAAGGAAAAGCAATCGGTATTGACCGATTCGGAGCAAGCGCCCCAGCAGGGAAAATTTACAAAGAGTTTGGCATCACGGTCGAGGCTGTTATCACTGCTGCTAAACAAGTTAGTTAGAACAAGTCAGTTGTAATTCGTTGAAACGAATCCAACATCTATCATTTATTTGAATTTGGGCGGGAATTTCTGTAGAGACCATTTCCAAGAGGTCTGTTCCAATGATATGGTCTCTTATGTTGCAATAAAAAGGTCGAGTTTTCGGTCCATTGCGTGTGTTTTTTAGTGAAGAGGCATTGTTTGACGACGATAGAGACTAGGATTTCTCTGTTTCTTAGAAAACAAACACCAACTTTTTTGGACTTTTGTTCTTTCAAGTAATGAGGTTCACTATCCTTCATGTTTTTTTCTCTATGTTATTATTAGCATAGATTCATTCTCATTGTCTACTTGTAATGCCAAAATCCCTTATTCTGAAACCCGGCCTTTCTTTCTTCTCTTGGGAACTTGAGGTGTGGTTGGTGTATGAATTTGCTGCTTATTTAAACTAACTTAGAATCTTAGGCGGCGTTTGACCCACCATTTTGGAATCAGAACCATTAGATTCGGAATCTAGGAGGGTTTGTTCTAGGGAGTTTGAAAGTTTAGGAATAAGAAAATAGTGTTTGAAGTGCATTGTTTGAAAGTTTGGGAATTAGAAAATTGTATTTGGAGTGCAGTGTTCTGAACTTGGGGTTATGCAGTTTTTATTTTTCTTTTTTTCCTTTGCTACTTTGTTTTTCTTTTTTCCCTTTTCTTATTTTCTAGTGGATCTCTTGGTTGTTTTTTTTAAGGATTTTTGAATGGACCTTTCAATTAGTATAAGAATGAGAAAAGGAAAATTGATTTGATTTGAGTTATTCGTTGCTTGCGGTTTCGAGCATTGTACAATACAATTTTTTTACCTTTCATTATGATTCATTGATTCTTTTCGGATTTGAGAATCAAAGTGATAATTCTTCTAAATTAATATGATGGTTTTGTTATAATTTGTGAGATAGCAAAATTCTAACAATGGAATTGGAGTTGGGTTTTTGCTCATCGTTTGAGTTTGATTTAGAAAACATCAGGACCTCAGAAATGAATCGTTGGCTCATCTTAGGCGATTGTGGTTTCCTCAAGCGAATTGGAGGTTTCGAGTCAGATTCTTCCAAATCCATCTGTATTTCCAATGTTATGTATGTTTTTTTCGATAATTTTTTATATTATTCACGACAAGTCTCTTTATTAATCTATTCATCTTAATTTATTCTCAGCATCTTCGATTGACTTCCTTATCTTTGATCTAGTGTTTGCTATTACTTTGTGTTTATGTACTATAAGTTTCTATGAATTCATTTAGAACTTTGCAGGGTGAAATTTCGTAATTAAATAATTTGGTATTTACGAAATTTAAGAATATGTATCAACGTATCCTTCAATTAGATAGAATTTTAATAGTTATGTTTTTTTTTTAATTTTTGTTGAGATTTCTTGTTTAAGGTATTTGGGAGAATTTAATTTGTTTTGATTTGAATTTTAGATTCGATATAATGTATTTTGATTAGATATTTTGTTAGCGGCATTTTTTAAAATCTTTTAAGGTAAATGTTATGTGATTTTTAACTTAGACAGAATTTTAATTATTATGTTTGTGGAGAATTTGTTTTGTTTTGATTTGAATTGTAGATTGGATATAATGTATTTCGGTTTGATATTTTGTTATGGGTATTTTTTTTAATCTTTTGAGGTAAATGTGATGTAATTTTCAATTTAGATTGATGTTTAATTATTGTAATTTTGTTTTTTTGTTGACCAACGATTTCTTGATTTAAGGATTTGTTGAATTTTAGATTGAATGTAATTATAGGACAATTTTAGTATTTAGGATACAAATTTTGTTAAGAGATATTTGTATCATTTAAAAATTCTAAAAAATCGTTTGGTCATTTTTTCAAAAAAAAAATATTATATGGCCTTTTTTGAAAATGCGCATTTAAATATGACCATTTTTTTCGTTATCCCATGAGAAAATGGAGCAAAACTACTCGTTGGAAAGAAAACCATTGAATCGCATTGTTCAAAACCATCGAGTTGTGTTTCAAAAACCATGAGTTTTGAACACAGTGGCCCAAATACCGTTTTGGGTTTGGTTCTAGAACCAGTTAAACCCAAAGTGGTGGTACACCCTTAGGGGTTGTTTGGGGCACTGAGTGAGTTATAATAACATGGGTTATAATAGTCTGTAGGTTATAATAATCTGTGAAATAATATAATATTGTTTAAAATGCAGAGTTGTTTAGTCTAGGATTACAATAGTCTGCGTTTGGGGTGCAGAGTACTCCACAGCTTATTATAACCCTTGCCCCAAACAGTCCCTTAATGTCTATGTATTGATCTAATAGTCGGATTACGAACTGCGAATTCGGGTTAGAGTCGAGTTGTGGCCCCCATCGAATGTGTAAAACGGGTTGAATTTCATATACTTTGTCTAGAGAATTAATTTTCATTTGAACTTGAATAAGTGATGACATTAATATATCTTTAAAGCTAAAATTAGAAAATTGTCCAAACAGTCAATAAAATCAGACAAAATTAAACCTTCGACCCACTCAAAATTAAATTACAGAATGACCATACTCAATCATAAATCAAAGGCAAGTAAAAGAACCAATACTCATGAATGCCCAAACCCAACAAGAAAACATATAAGAAGAGTAAAAGAATCAATATTTAAGAATGTTGATAACTAGCCACAAATCTTTAAAAGATTGATTGATTGAAGCTATTAATTTCACTAGTAGAAACTAGATAAATGGTAATATATATCACAAGAGGTGGCCAATTCAAGCATCACTTAATGGATAAGATACCAATTATCATTTTAAAGATTGATGGTTCTGATCCTCTACTCCTGCAATTGTTAGACTTGAAAAAAAAGGTGGTTTTTAAAGTAATATAAGTTGACTTGGTTTGGGTTGGATTATAATGTCACACCATGAGAGATGATAGTGAAATTTATAACTCTTGTATGTGTTCTTGGTAAGCTATGGGTCTTACACAATTTCAAGGACTATGAAGTTTGTGGGTCCACATTTAGGTCACTAAATCCATCAAACTTGTTAAAGCTTTCAGTCGAGGCTCCTCTAACTACTAATTTGAGCCTATCATTCTAAATTGGTTTCATAAGCCATGGTTAAATACAATAAGATAAAATCTCATTACTTTTTTTGTCTCTCTTTTTTTAAGAGAATGAGTAGATGCCTTAACCGCTGAACTGACAAAAGTCTTGTTACTTTGGTTGTGGCTGATTTATGTTTATTGAAAATATTCAATATGTGAGCCACAAATGTGGTTATAAAATATGCGTGAAATTGCTTAATAAAGTATAAGCTTGGATATGCATCACTATAATGTCTGAGTTGAGATTGACGATTAATATTATAAATTATTTTTTTTTTCTAAAATGATATAAAATAAGTTTAGAAAACAAAATTAGTTAAATATTTTAATCCATGCGAAAAAAATAAGCTGGCAATATTTAATATATATAAATCAAAGCAAACAAACCAAATAACAAAAGTTCTTATTATAACAAATTATTAATAAAAGTGAGACAGTCAGAAAAATCTTTGACCTATCAAATTCAACTAATTTACTAATTCAAAATCTATCTAATTTGTCTTGTGGATGAAGGAAAATAAGCTTAATCTGAAGACATAATATACATAATATAAAAAATGAGAAAGAGCAAAAATGAAACATAAAGTTGATTCCTTAGATCGACCTCATAAAATTTGTCCCCTAAAAAAATGGTAGCTCCACCCCTTACAAGAGAGACCTTATTTTTATATATATATTTCAAGAATGGTATGTCAACTTTGAAAGCACCAATAGAAGAGATTCTAATGGAAAAGGCAGCAAAGAAAAGAAGGGCCATACCTTTGGGAAGAGGGAAGGGACATGTGTCCCCAAGTTGATGGTTATAGCATTTTTTAATTGTATGATTGAAGATAGAATGGTAAGTGGTAACTTATTTTATGCCAACATATTTTATGCCAACATAGCTTAACTTGCATAAAATATGTACTTTCGATCGAGAGATTCAAAACTAGATTCTACAAGTTTCCATATCAAAGTGAGACACCAATGAGAGGTATAGCGAGAAAAATAAGTTAGAAAGAGGTATGGACAAAAGTTTAAAAAGAAAGAAAATTAGATAAAGACAAAATTCAGAAAGAGCTAAAAATTTTAGAGAAAAAAAAGGTTAGGGGGAATGGGAGGTACAAAAATTTTACAGTGAGAAAGAAAGTTGAGAGAGGGACAAAAATTTGAAGCGAAAAATGTAAAATTTTAGAGAGAGAAGGCAAGTCAGTACTTGATTAATATTCTTTCTAAACTGCTTTTAAAAATATTGTTTCACCTCTAAGCATTACTATAAAAAAAAAAAAAAAACATCCTGATGCTCTTAAAATAAGATTATACAAGTTCTTAAAAAAAAATCTTTATAACTATATTTAGTTTTGTTTATGATTTGTAATTGATAGCCCTGTAAAACTGCTACTTTATGAACTTATTTCATGCTAGTTTAGTTTTCCTTACACGTTTATTTGTCTATTTTATAGGGTTTGAGCAATTCAGAGTTGTTTGGAAGACTTTGAATGAATCGAGCTTAAAAGGAAGCTAATTGAGTCTATTTTGAACATTCGAACTGAGAAGAGATGCCATCCAAACCAAGGGAATCGAGAGTAGAGTGTCTAGATGCTGTTTTGGGCGTCAAGACACTGCTGCATTGCCAAATAAAGCTTGAAGATCTGTAGGAATAGCGTCTAGACGCTATTCCAAGCGTTTAGACGCTGGCCAGATTAGGGATGCAAGGCTCGCTCGACGCTGCAGTGAGGCTACCCTCGACACTGGTAGTGTCGAGATGCTACCTAGATTTCGCCAGATTTGTTCCTTATTTGCGAAGGCAGCGTCTCATGCTGTCCTTAGCGTCTAGACGTTGTCCTGCCTTATTTAAATAACTTTTCACTTTAGGGTTAAACATCTTTGGGCCTACACGTTTTTAGAGAGTTTTTTTAGACTTTTTTACCTTTTCTCCTTAGACGATTATTGTATCAAATCGAATGATGTTGAACTTGAAGAATTTTATCACGATGCTTGGCTACAATTCAACTATCGGTTGCAGCCAATTGCAATGTTGTGAGGCTCAAACTTTAATGTGGTTTTCTTATAATTGCGATTGTTCTTTGATTCCCGTGTTTATTTTATGAGCATGTATTTTTGATTGAATTGATGTCTCGATTGCTTTATATGCTTGATTGTTATTCATGATGCGTGATCTGTAATTGTCATGTTGATTGAATATTGTAGCACTAGGATTATTACATGTGTGTGTTTTATGGGTATCTATAATTGCATAGCTTGCATGTTTAATTCTAGGTATTAAAGGAGCATCTTGGTTAGGTTGGAGTTATTTTATCTAACTGAGTTGTCTTGGTCTTTCCAAAGTGCTTAATGCTTTTGTCTAAATAATTTGGAACGGTGTCGTGCCAAATTATTTAGGTAATTAGCATTAACTTTGACGTTTGTTAGAGTTAATAACTTTAGGGGATTTGATGCTTTTTGAAATTTCCTAATAAGTTGACCAAGTGCCTGCATTATTAAGTTAAAACATTTTGTGTGCCTATGATCAATTTTGCAATTGGATAAAACCGTAAATTTGGATTGAATTTTGGTAAGATTCAATCTATCTTTATTTTTATTTGCTTATGTTTTATTTTATTTATAAAAACACAAAATTTCCCTTTTTAATTGTTTTCTCTTTTACAAATTTAATTTGAGAAATTGATATTCAGTTCCCTGAGATCGACTCAGTCCACTCAATGCTACAAGTAGCTTAAAATCAGTTTATAAATTATAATTTGACGAGCCCTCTACAAGCTCACGTTAGCAATGTTAGTCTAATGACAATATTGAACCTTCAAAAGTGAGATATTTCTCACATTTTTTTTCTTTGAGTTTCTTCCTTGTTTCATGATGGAAAGAAATTTTTTATATCAACTTTGTTTTTATTTTTAACAAAAATTAATGGCTAAAAATGAGAAAGATGCATAAAAATACAGTGGCAACTGTCATGGACAAAAATACCCCTCCGCGTGTCAGTCTCGCAAGATTTTCTATGGAAAAAATAAACTTATGACAAAAATTTCAAAAGTACAGAAGAATGAATCACTTGCAAACAAAGGAGGGGAATTGGTTGATGGTGAAAAGAAATTGTAGAAGAGAAAAAGTGATAGTGATAGAAAGAAACTAGTTTTAAAAATTTTAGATGGTTTACAATAAGATAAAGTACAGAAGTTTATTTGTTGTAGTGCTTGTTTTGCTGTTTTTTTTTTTTAAAAATTAATTCTTTAAATTTAATATAAATCTAACTTGCTAGTGAAAACACAATGTGAATGCGTTTCTTCAAAATTTATAGAGTGAAGACTAATAGACATTTCTTTTTTTTAGAAAAGTTAACAATGAACTAATAGTAAATTTTAAGATTTATTGAAAATACAAAACTAAATTTGAACATTTGAAAGTACAGAAACTAAAATAAAATAAATTCAAACGTACATAAACCAAAAAGATATTTTAACCCTAAAAAAAACATAGGAATAAAATTCATCCATTTATGTTGGGATTTTTTTTGGAAACATAGCAAATATTTGATTTTACCCACAAACTTTAATGAATGTCGTTAGATGAGTCCCTTCGCCCACCCAAAAAAAAAAAAAAAACTTGTTGAAGGGGAGTAGTTGAACAAATTCAAGAATAAGAGGAGCAAGAGCAATAGTTTATTTAAATAATACGACTTAGTTTGCTATTGGTAATAATACTTCTATTTTTTTTAATTATTATTATTATAAAAAAAAACACACTAACATTTACTAAGAAAAGTTGAAAAAGTACGAGTCCAAGACAAAACGAGCCAAAAAAGCCAACAATAAAACTAACAAACATGAGCTCCAATCCAAAAGAACAAAAGAATGAAATAACATATCTATTGTAAACCATTAAACCAACAAGACTTGTGTCCGCAGTCCACAAGCCTTCAAAAACTATCCCATGGTTAATTTTAACTTGTATCTATTAGTTCTCTAATTTTTAAGAACTTGGTTAATCCCTCCTTGAATATAAACCTCCATTACTTTCAATCCAAGATGACCATAATGAGATTGAGAGGGGTAGATGAATAGATAAATAGTAATTATAAGTGGGTAAGAATCATCCAAATCATCATTCCTGAATCAAATGTGAAGTGTCTGCCCAAAAATCAAATTCAAGTTAGAAACTGTATGCTCAAAAAAGAAAAAAAAAACAAGAATTTGTAAAAAGGAAAAGGTTACGTCACAAGTATAGTCCCCAAACTTTTAAGTTTGTGTTTATTTGATTTTTAAAATTTAAAAAATATCTAATAGGTTTTTTGAACTTTCAATTTTGTGTCTAATAAATCTTTTGACATATTCATATTTTTCAAAAATTAATTGATCTATTAAATATAAAATTGAATTTTATGTCTCATAGGACCTTAAACTTTCAATTTTGTGTCTAGTAAGTTTGTTATAATTCTAGGCTAATGCGCTCAACGAAAATAAACTAGATCTAACTTATGGCAAATAACAAATATAAATAGAGTAAGAGAAGAAAATAACACAAAGAACTTACGTGGTTCAGACTATGCCTACATCTACGGGCGAAAACGACGAGAATATTTCCACTAATGTTTCAAAAGATGGGATTACAAAAGAGCACACTCAAGCACTCACCAAATGCCCTCTACACCCAAATATTATTTAAACTCACTAAAAATTAATTTTTAAATAAAATTAAAAATTAATTAAAATATTTAAACAAGAGAGTAATCACAAATCTCACAAACTCTCGTGTACTTCAAATAAGAGGGGGGTGGGGGTGGTATTTATGTTTCGATGGAAGCCGTCAAACCACATTCTTTTCGATGTGTGATAAAGTAACGCCACAACAAAGTTGACAAACTTTAAAAAATATCAAATAGGTCAAGAACCTATTAGACACAATTGAAAATTTAGGAACCTATTGGACACAAAATTGAAAGTTTAAGAATATATTAGACACTTTTTAGAGTTTAGGGACAAAATAGACGTAAATTTAAAAGTTCAGAGACCTATTAGACGTTTTTTAAAGTTCAATGACCAAATAGACACAAATCGAAAAGTTCATGAACTAATGTGTATAAATGATATCATCTTCATCCTTCAGAGGACCGCAGACCAAACATTGTCATAAAAAAGAATTGATGTTGGCAGTATGTTACTGTTGTTCCAAACTCAGTACTTGAAATAACTCAGGTAAGAATAATACCTTGTTCTTGATTGAGTTCATGACAGAACAATTGCTTGAAGATAATGTGTAAATGAATCACCAGCAGCCAATTTGTTGCTGCTCATTTGAAGCCTTCAAACGTGTGATGAACACGAGCTGAAAACCGAGAAAAAGATTTTACAAGGGACCTGCTTTATATCAAAGAAGATTTGTGACAGAAAAGAGTTATTAAACATGCACAGATAAACTAAGGACATTGTTAGAAAATAACCATTTTTGACCTTGTCATCTCAAAACAATTTTTTTTCTTATTTTAAATGAGAAAATGAACTTTCATTGCGATACAAAAAAAAAAGGACAAAAATAACAAGAAGTACGTCAATAATTAAAAATAAGAGACATAGGATAATCATTTAACAAGAAGTACACTCAAACAGACACGTTAAACCCAAACTTTTAGGAGCTGTTTGGTAGACAATTTAGATTATGTTTTATGTTTTCGAATTCATGCATTTAACATATGTGTTTTTAAAAACTATTTACAGATTCTATAATCCAAATAGTAGAAATTCTGAAAACATGAAAACAACATTTTTATGTTTTCACCAAATTTTGAATTTGAAATTTTTAAATGCATAATTATATTACAAAAAGGTAAAAACTTTAATAAATATAGTAATTCAGGTTCTAAACTCAATTTATTTTTGTTAAATTCAAATATGTATAATATAATATATTATAGATTATATAATATTGTAAAATAATAATTATACAAAATTTTTAACAAAAACACATGTTCATAAATTAATTAATAATGATTTATATTCAACATAATATTTAGTTTTTCAACTACAACTAGTTTCATAGTCTATATATATATATTCTAGAACATATTTTCAACAATTATTTAAATTGGAATCCAATTTCTAAATCTGCTACCAAATACATATATGAAAACATAAAATATAACTCTGTTTTTATTGAATCCCTTGTTTTCAAAATTCTGTTTTCAGATGGCCTACCAAACAGACCCTCAACTCCTTGAGGATTCCTTTTCCCAAGACTCTTTAACTCCTCTAAAGATTCTCCTATTTTTTTTAAGCAAATTGTTCCATACACCGCCAAGGTAGATTTTAAATAGGAGAGGTGGTTGAGATGAGAGGAAAGAAGAAAAGAAAAGGGTATCCAAATGGTGGCCACCTACCTTAGATTTATAATCCTATGAAATTTCTTGGAGGTTGCAACGAAATGTAGTAAAATCAAGCAGTCATTCCCAAATTACCAGGGTAGGTTGCAACCAAATGTTGAAATACTTCATCAGGGCTTCTACTAATATTTGTAAACCAACCATATTGGTTCCCATGTATAACATAACTCATTAGGTTCTAATAGGGGTGTTCGTGGGTTGGGTTGGGTCGGGTTGAGGTACGTTTTAGACACAACCCAATTATTCGGGTTGCAAATTTCTTCAACCCAAACAACCCTTATTAAATAATGAACCCAACCCAACCCAACCATGAAATATTTGGGTTGGGTTGGTTCGGGTTGGTCGGGTTATAAACTTAAAATTTTATTTTAAGAAAAAGTTAAGTATTGATATATAAAATATATATTTATTTATTTTTAAATATTGAATTAAGATTAGCAATTCAATTTCAATTTATATCATGATTTTTTACCTTCCAAAGACTCAAAAACTTATTTTAAAAAGTTGTTGAATAATAAATAATCTAAAAATAATTATAAAATTAAAATAAATATATGTACATATAGTTGTAATATAAGTAAAAAAATTATTTTTTTAAATTAATAAGAAGTTCGGGTTGGTTCGGTTCAACCCAAACTCCTTTTTGGTGAACCCACGAACCAACCCAACTCATAAAGTTTCCATTCGTTTGAACCCAACCCAACCCAAACAAGTTGATAACCCAACCCAAACCATTGAATTGGGTTGGGTTGATCGGGTTTTTTGGGTCATCGGGTTTTTTGAACACCCCTAGGTTCTAAGCCTTTTCTCTTCTTTTGGAGGAATCTCTCCATACCTATTTATAGATAAAACGAGTTAAGTTTTTCTCTTTGAAGTTTCATATTCAAAGGAAATAGACGACCAGACTAATTAAGTGTGAGATTGGAATGAGGAAAAGGTACCTTTTTTCAATAAAATATTTTTTCTATAAGCACTCTCAGAAGAATGACTAATTTAGAGTGTGTTCAATATAGTTGTCTAAATTATTTTAGATAAGTAAAAGTGCTTTTTTTTTAATCTTCAATATTTGGTAATAAATAAAAATAATTTTAAAAGAATCAAATTGATTTTAAAACAATTTTTAAGGAACTAGGGAGATGATTATCTAAAATATGATTGATGTTAGCTTGTGTAGCCTTTTGGTCGATTGTTGGGGTTTGTTACGAGCAGTGGTGGACTTAGAATTTTTGTTGAGGGGGGCTTCACTTAGTGTTTCTTTTTAATTTTAAATTTTAGTTCAACAATTGTGAGGTGGGAGACCGAACCATCGATCTTTGGGATAGTAATTGGTGCTTTATCTATTGAGTTGTGCTAAGATTGACATGTTACTCAATTGTCTACAACAATGATTTCATAGTGGATGATAAAAAATCGGCTCAAAGCATATAGTGAAAAAAAGAAACAAACATATTTGTGATTAGTATAACCACTTTCATTTCTGAATATAGTGCAGTCAAACAAATTAGTCATTCACAAAACTTTTAAGAAAATATAACCAAATACATTTTTAGAGATGGAGTTTTCAAGATCTAAGAAAGGTATTTTTGTTAATCAAAGAAAATATGTTATTGACTTACTTCAAGAGACAAGTTTACTTGGTTGTCGGATTGCAGAAACTCTTATAAAAAACAGGTAAAGGTATATTATTTCAAAAACACGATCATCTTCAAGTTGAAGCGTACATTGATGCAGATTGGGTCGAAAGTACTATTGATAGAAGATCTACTTTTGGTTATTGTTCTTTTGTTGGAGGAAGTTTAGTTACATGGCATAGTAAAAAAACAAAATTTAGTAGTCAGGTGATCGGTGCTTTTCGCTACACGCAAGTGCACGTGATCGAAGTAATAAAGAAACTGGAAGTACTCCAGAGTATCGTACCCAAGGGAACGGGTTTTAACAAAAATTATAAAATGACACACAATCGTTTACAAATTGCAACTTAAGTAACCGTGGATGTAAAAATATAAGAGGTTGGTTTGTTAAGAAAAATAAGTAATAAAAATCAATGAGTTAAAATAGGGATTATTCAAGCACCTTTGGAAAAATGCTATTCAAAATGCAATTGCAATCTTGACTAAACATGTGAAAACTAAGTAAACCGAGTTCAACTTCTATTCAATTTTGATTCAAAATCTTTAGGAGACTAAGTGATTAAACCTATATGTCTATGGCTAATCTAACTTAGATACTTTCGCACACAACTCTAGTGGTTTTGGAGTCTCGCCCTATGTCTAGGGTCGATGTTCAGAACTTATTTCTAAGCATTTTCCTCCATTGTTTTTGTGACATCAGCTTTCCCTTAACTCTTTCGATATTAAGTTCAAGTTGGACAAGTAATCATAGTTGGCCGACTAGGTTTACCCAATTCTAAATTCAACAAAAGCAAACAAAGTTCACATGCTAGCTAGATTGATTATGCTTTAGAGCTTTTACATTTTTCCTTAGGGCCTTCACCAACTTGAACCCCTAAAGAAAATTTAGCTCATTATGGAAGAAATGAAAAATCAAAATTTACTTGCCATAAGATTCATAATTAATAAAACTAAATAAGGGAAATAACTTTTAAAGTAACCGATTTGAATTTTCTTAAGGAAACCTGAATACACAATTAATCTAAAATCTTAACTTGCCCGAAAAGAGGTTAATAATCATGCGGACTTAAAATCAGAATTTTCATTCATGAAGCTATTGGAAATTTGAACCTTAGTATGTATATATATATCCAAAACTTGAACAAGCTTTTAGAAGGAAATTGTAATATAAAATTCAACCATTCATTCAGTTATGCAACAAATAGGAAAATGGAATGAAACCAAGACTAATTCTATGACTCAAATCTGAACAAAAATTGAAGAATTCAAACAGAACCTACTTGCAAAAATAAAATTGACAAAAACAGAGTATTGCGCCAATGTATGTTTCCTTGTATTGATTAATCCACGAACACCATCGAAGGTTGTTGGATCTTCACCTCCTCGAACTCTCGTGAGGAGGGATCAACCTCGGAAATTATAGAGCAAAATGAACATAAACTACTAAAAGAAAGACAAAAAATGAAAAAAAATAAAGGCTGCTGTCAAAACCGAAAGAACCCAGAAAACAGAGTATGAAAATTCCAAAAACGCTTTTTTTTTCTTCTTCGTTCCTCTTCCCCTTTTAAAGATATGCCGAGGGCTCCTTAATTCTTGGGTAGACGTTGGGGCGTGAAATGAGGCTGAAAATTCTCCCATAACTCGAGCAGTCTTCGTAAATCTTGGTCAATTTCCGTAAATTCTGCTTTGATTTATAAGTCCAGAAAATGCAATTGCTTTGCAATTGCATTTTCCCTTCTTGTTCATCACCTTGCATTCCCAAGGAAATGCAATTGCATTTCATTTGCATTTTCTTCACTTCTTCAAATCTGCACAAAAAACTCAATTTAAGCCAACTTTCTTGCATCTTTTCAACTTAATTATTCTTTTTCTATACTCCGACAAGCTTTCATGAATTTATCTCATAAACGCTATTTTTAGCTTGCTCGGTAATCAATAAAGCATACAAAAATGACAAAAATAACTTAGTTTGGGGTTAAATAATCCTCATAAATAAGAATTATCATAAGGAGTAGTGATAAAGCATAATTTAAAGCCCTAGCATAAGCAAATTGTCTTAAATGATCAACACTTATACAAGTCTATTGTGATAACAAGGTTGCCATCACTATAACTCATAATCCAATTCTACATGATAGGACAAAGCATATTGAAGTTGACAAACATTTCATAAAAGAGAAAATTAATGCAAGTGTAATTTGCATATCTTATCTTCCAACGACAGAACAAACGATTGATATATAACTAAAGATCTTTCAAAAGGACAATTCGAGAAACTTATTAACAACTTGGCTATGGAAGCAAACCAACTTGGAGGGGAGTGTAAGATTTCCTTTATATCTTTTGTAATATTGTGTTAGGTATCCAAACACAGAAAATACGAAGAACACAAAGAAACTAATATATTGCAATATCAAAGAACGTTACAATATAACAATAGTCTTTCGAGAGGGCTATCTCTCTCCCAAAGTCCCACAATGGACACTCCACTAAAATAATCCACACCAACTAAGGACCCTAGCACTCCTATTTATATCCCAGACACTCATATCTAATTACCACTATGCCTCTTACTAATTGATCGGATGTTACACGCAAGCGCACGCGATCGAAGTAATATAAAATGGTATCTGAGTACCAAGTATCGAATCCCACAGGGAACGGAGTAATAAAAATATTGTAAAGCAAAAGTGTAAGGAAAATTGCAAATGGAAAACTAAATTGCAAAAATAATGTTGGGATGGTGTGTTGATAAAAAGAAAAATTGCATAATCTAATTGCAGAATAAAAAAATGGCAATAATGGAAATAAAGAAAAATTGCAGAATTAAATTGCAGAATCTAAAATGGCAATCAGCGAAATAACTAAAAATTGCAGAATTAAATTGCAGAATCTAAAATTGGCAATATTGGAATAACAACTAAAAAGACTTAGAAAATGAAATTGCAAAGGGAATTTTAGATAAAGATGGGGCTTAAGAATGTCATTGCCCTAAGTCGTAATTGCAAGCCAAAATTGCAATTCCAACCTACTCCACACTCAATTGTAAACCAAAATTGCATCTCCTATTTACCTTGAATTTAGGTTTTTAGGAGGCTAAGTGAGAGACCTATATGTCTATAGTCCCTCTATCTTAGATAATTTGGCTCACAATTTTATGGGTTTTGAAGTCCTTAATCCTATGTCTAGGGTAAGGAATTGGCTTATGTCTAAGCTATTTTTCTCCATCACTTGTGTGAAATCCGCTTGTCACTAACCCCGTCGGTATTAGATCTAAGCTTGTGTTGATACCCTAGTTGATCAATCTAGGATCTCAACGGAATTTTAATCAACACAAGCAAATAATTGAAATGTAGACTTGGTTTTTATTGAAATTTTGGCTACATTTATTTCTTAGGGAATTCACATCATTGAACCCCTAAGAAGTTTAGCTAAATTAAAGAGAAAAATCTTAAAACTAATTTTTAAGGAAAAACTCATGTTAGAAAATTGCGTAATTGAATAATTAGGACATTAACTTGTAGTGCAATCCTGGCAATACCCACAAGAAATTCCAAAAATTCTCAATTTAATTGAAAAACAGAAAATCAATAGCAGGAAATTAGTTCTTCCAACTTCTTTAATTCCAATAACCTATAACTATACAAATAAAAACTGAAATTTAATAAAACAGAGACATAATCAATTAATAACAAAAATCATTCAATAATTATTCAATACATAAGAAGTTTAGCTAACAGAAACTGAAGAACTAAATTCAAGTTGGAATTCTTGGCTGAAAAACAGAAAAAGAATGAAAAAACAGAGCATTCGGAAAACTTCAAAACCCACCAACTTGACTTGGAATTAAACTCAAAATTCATTCAAAATACATCAATTGAAGACTAGAGATTGTTTAAGCAACCCTTCGTAACACGAAACTAAAGAAAATTGAAGACAAAACAACAAGCAACACACAAAAAGTTTCTGAAAGAAAAAAAATAGAGTTTCAAAAAAAACTGAAACCCATGAAAAATTGATCCTGAATTCGCCTCCAAAAACCCATGCTTAGCTCCAATTCTTCTTCCCCATTTATAGGCCTTCATTAGGGTTGAAGAATGCCCAAATTTCGTGCTTAAATTCCTCCAAATCGGGCTGTAATTGAAGATTTTTGGAATGGGTTTAATGCAGATTTTTTTCCTTTTTTAAAACCCAAAAACCCACGAAATTGATCCTTCAAATCGCCCTCAAAACCCGATTAATAGCTCCTCTTCTTCTTCCCCATCTATAGGCCTTCATTAGGGTTGAAAATTGCCCAAAAATCATGCTCAAATTCCTTCGAATCGTGCGGAAATTGAACTTTCCATGTATGGGTTTCTTCGTTTGCGCACATTTTGGTTTCCATAATTTCTCTGCCCATAATTGCAAAATCAGATTTTGCAATCTGATTTAGCAATTTTCACATTCTCTGCTCCAGAAACAATTGCAAAATCAGATTTAGCAATTTCCATAATTTCTGCAAAAAGAATCAATTTATTTAGAATTCTTTTCCAAATGCTATCACATTCAATTCTTCCTTAAATTCAAGCAATCCTCCACTATTTTCAAATGATCTTAAGTCAAATCAAGAATATTTTAAGCAATTGGGAGTTAATTAAGCCTTAATCCTAAGGCTTATCACTAATATACTACTAATTCCCCACATATACTCCATAGAATACCATACTAGTACTCTCACATATTGGTGTATTATGTGTATATTTATTATTTATTTGTATATGGTCTTTCTTCTATATAAGAAGACCTTGTATTTATTTCAATATACAGAAGAAATACAATATATATATATTTCTTCCCAAAATTCAAGTAGAATCTATCAGCAGAAAACCATGATTCATCTAAAATTGTTAACGTTCCTGCTAGGGGTGAGCAAAAAACTCCGAAAAATCGATCCGTCCGACCAAAACCGACCGAACCGACGTCGGTCGGGTGGTTTAAAGAAGGCATCGGTCGGAGGTCGGTTTTGCCAAATGCAAAACCGACAAGTTGGTTGGTCGGTTTGGGGCTTAGGCCTAAACCGACCGACAGACCGAATTTTTAAATAATAATAATAATAATATTATATAATAATAATAATAATAATAATATTATTATTATTATTATTATTATTATTATTTATATTATATAATATAAATAATTATAAAATACAAAAAATGTAAAATTTTATATATATTATATATTATGAATAATAATAAAATAAAATTAATAAATAAAAAAAATATAATATATATAAATAAATTAAAATAAATAAATACATTTAAAATATATATATATAAAACCGACAGAACCGACCGACAGAACCGAAGTCGATTCGGTCGGTTTAAGCTTTATGAAAAAAAAAAAATTACCGCCCGACCAAACTGACATATGGTCGGTTCGGAATCGGTTGGGGGGGAAAACCGACCCCGCTCGACCGATGCTCACCCATAGATCCTGCTGTGTCATTAGAATGATCTTTCTCTAATCCAAACTTCAACTGATGGTAGATGACCTTAATGAGCTGCAATACTTCTCCATAGATGTCAGACATACAAACAAAACATAAACAAAGTTAATAATAATAGAAGAAAGAGCAAGACTTCACCAACATATATGCTAAAACGATCCATTTATTAGATATTAAAAAGGATTGTGCACATTGTCACAATCGTATCTCTCCAACCGTGCGGCGCCATGATTTTTCGCAAGATCATGGCCAGCCTTAAGGGAAACTCAAGCCCCAATCTACCTTTTGCAACTTTGTGTCTTCGTTGAACCTTAGGCGAGGTTCTTCAACTAAACCAAGCTTCATTTCATGTGCAACAAAAGTATAACTTGGTCATTCACGTCGCCCGTACGTGTATTTCAACTCTTTTGTGACTCTAGTCGACTTGCCTCTACTCTAGGCCAAGTCCCAAGGCTCAACCTTGCCTCTACCCTTAGCCAAGGTCATTGGAACACTTAATCGCTTCTCAGATCATCATCTTCAAACTCATAGATATGTCCATAACGGTTCCAAATTGATTTGGAACATCGCCGGGATATGTTCGGATCCTTCATTGGGTCAAAACGGCCTTAAAACGCTCAACCAAAGCTTACCATGTGATTTTAGCACTTACCGGGACTTACTAAGGTATTATAACACAAATCGGGAGCAAACAATGCAAATCGGAGCTTTTTGGACCATTATAATGCAAACCAGGATATATCGGGCAAATACCATGCAAACTGAAAACTATCAGGTCCCACCTATGCAAAGTGATGCCATCCCGAGCCTCGGGAGGTCATCTGACTTAACTGCTCACTTGGACATGCTTATTGAGATCCTACCCATAGGTCGTCCTCATAAACGGGGTCTCCCAGACATCCATCCATTCGAGTCATAAACGAGGCATGAACCTTTCCGTGTCCATACCGAGTCATTTTCATATCGCGTGTTGCTACCGTACCCTATGGTGCAACCTTCGACCCATGGGTAGGGGCACAATGTCGGCACAACTGAACTGCCCGACACTGTCCTTGGAAACCCATTCTTAAAAGAAGACGCTCAAGACACTCATCTTGCAATGCTCACCCATGCCATGACACACGTATGTGTCATGAGGTGGCTCACTTAGGTCATGAGGCCTAGGGGTGGTAGAGAGCCAACACCATGTTTCCCCCAAAGTACATTATGAGACATTTTTGGTCTGACACCCATGCACGTCAATTTGGCGAGGGATCATATGCCAACATGGAGTGCTCGTCTAGACTCCACAATTGACACAAAATCTGGCGAGCTTACATCTTGCCCATACATGAACTTAACTCCAAAGCCGCTCATCAAAACTCATGATGGAACTCCGACTTTCGAGGCTATGGCCCGGGGCCTCATCTAACCCCCACTAAGTTTGTCACTGACAATTTCCTTAAAAAATTGTCCCCAATGTGTCCACATTCGTGTCCTACTTTTTTAGAAATGGCATGTCAGACCTTTGAAAGATGTTGAGACTAACGAGCTAGCTTCCCTTTTATCCATGCTGGAATCAGTTTCTTTGAGTAATTCTGAAGATTCTAGAGACTGAAGTATCGATGCTTCTGGGGGTTTTCAGTTAATTCATTATATAAGCATCTTGTTCTCTCATCTTCTATGCCAACCAAATTATTCGGAGCTACTTGGTATTCTTGTCTGGTTTGAAGGAGATACAGAGTTTGACATCAAGTTCACAATTCCTAAAACTGCTAAGAAAAAGGTAGTGAAAAAATACACAAAATACTGACAAACACGACAAGTTAGCTAATAGAAGAAATACCCTATTATACTGGGATAAAAAAGCAATCTGAAAAGGACAAAATGATGAAGGCTACCAAAAGTTATGAGCGCATTTTCAGCTTTGATATCATTAAAGAACCAGAGCTCTCATTCAATGCTGAGGATTAATAAGGCATGCCAACTTAGAGCTTCTAAAAAGACAGTTTGCAATTTGCGACAAAAGAAAAGCATGGTATATTAAATTCCTAATGCACCTTTCCTAACCAAAAAAAAGAAAAAAAGAAAAGCAATTAATACCGCAAGTGACTGATCCTACATTAGGGAATTCAAAAATGTCAGTTTTTTTATGTATCAACAGGAGAAAAGATGACACAAACATTTGACCATGTATCAATTGGGATAAGGCCTCATTAAATAATCACTATTGTTCCTTTATTTGAAGAGTGTTATCCCATATGTTCAAAAAATTATGCATCTACATCTACCTTGAACAGTGCAACATGACAACAATAAACAATAATAAAGGGACAAAGACAAACATTCAAAATAATTAAGATCACCAAACAGACCTTTGTAAATAGTTGACTCCTTGTGCAAAAAAGGCTGCAACAAAATGTGAAATCTTAAAATGTGTATTGACAAAAGAATATAACTGTTAAGTGTTGATATATAATTAAATTTACCATAACCTTTCAACTTAAGCTTTTGGGTTGATTGATGATTTAACATGGTATCAAAGCATGAGGTCTTGAGTTCAAACCCTTGTAATGTCAATTATGACAAATTTCTAAGTCCACAAGTGAGGGAGAGTGTTAAGTATTGATATATAATTAAATTTGCCATAATCCTTCAGCTTAAGCTTTTGAGTTGATTGGTGATTTAATAATAACTCAGCTGAAACAAGAATTGCAAACTATGCCCTTGCCCCCTTTTCTTCCAAGGTTAGATAACCTCACAAACTAAGGGTACAATCTGGTATGCAGAAATATGTTGCAACAAAAGGAAATAAATTGGCAGGAAAAAGAAATTGTAGTCAAACCATGCACCTGAAATTTTTAACTCCAAGGAACAATAAAATAGAACATAAAGTAAAAGATTTTCAGCATAGTCATGGAAGAGAATGAATAGGAATCCATGGTTTGCCTCTGAGATTGTCTTTTTTTAAATCAGAAATAGAAATTTAGTCAATGAAATGGAAGAAAATTCAGTCAAAGATACAAGACATTCCTATGCCTAAAAAAGAATAAGATTCACAGGCAGTAACTCCATCTAGAAAAGAACTAGTAAAAGATTATGTTAATTGAATTCACGTTCCACTCCAATGCTAAGAGTCCGTTTGGTTCATGATATAAAAATAGTGATTTGAAAGTATAGGATTTAATAGAAAATAGAATTGTATGTGTGTTATCATCAACTATTTAAAACGTATTTGGTAGTATAATAAAAAAAACAGAATCTTAATTTCAAATTTTAGAAAATTATGTTTAGCACTGTACTCCAATATATTAAGCAAAATACACCATAGAATAAGCATATGAACATACATGTGCAATTTTGAATTTTTATTTATATATTTAATATAATAGGATTGATTTTATATGGTATTAGAGTAGGAAGTCTTGTGTTCGATCTCCAGTAATGTCATTTCTTTCCTAATTAATATTAATAACCATTTGTTAGGACTTGTGAAAACTTTCAATCCTACAAGTGAGAGTGTTAATGATGTAGTAGGATTAGTGATTAACCTTTGGTAATTCCATGGTTAATCCTTTTTAGTTTCCTATTTGGATTTTAGTTCTCCTTTTTAGTTTCCCTTCCCTTTAGGATTTAGTTTGCTTTCAATTCTCTATAAATAGAGGATTGCCCTCATGTATTCAATAACTTTGATCCATGATAAAGTTGGGTTTTAGATTCTTGCAGAGAATTCTCCTTAGTCACTTAGGTTGCACCAGTCATGAGCACAACTCACAAAGCTCCCTCTTGTGATTTGTGTCAACAAGAGTTTTATCTTCCACAGGGAACCAACGTTAGTCCAAACAATTGCTCTGATATCAAATTGGTAGCCTAAGAGGGAGAGTTCTCTCCAAGAAGTCTATCAAAGAATCTTTATTATGATTAAAAATGTAATGAATACAAAAGAGCAAATCTCTATTTATAGAGAATTGGAAGACAAACAAATCTCAATCCTAAATAACCAAGGAATTAACCAAGATTAATATCTAATTAACCATATTCCTTCCTTCAACACAATACGATGATCCGCTGCTCTCTTAGGTGGTTGCCCTTCTGGTAATTCAAACACAACCTCATATTCTATCAACCGACTCTGAACTTCAGACGAAAGTTGTTCCCTCCCTTCTTCACTACTACTTGTCTCTTCATCATCTTGTTTGTCGATTCAACCCCCTTAGTTCTAAAGGGAACCTTGATCCAAATCCGACCATGTCTTCACATGCCTTTTCAACGAAACCTTTGTCTTGGTGAGGTAAGGATCACCCATTAATTATGACTTTGTTTTCACCCGACCCAAAAGTCATAGTGAGAGTAGTCCAATCAACCCCCATGAAACCCATCATGCGCAACCATTGCATGCTCTAGATAACATCCACGCCACCTAATTCAAGAGGTAAGAAATCTTCTCGAACTAAAAACTCCAATAGGATGACCACCACAAACTTACAAGCCTCATTCCCTTTCATCGCTACTCCGTTGCCCATGACGATCCCATAACTCGATGTTTCTATCAAAGGCAGCTTCAACTCAAACTATCCGTTGTGATATGAAGTTGTGGGTAGCACCATACCACAATCAATCAAGACGACCACCTCTTTTTTATCTACCAACCCTTTTACCTTCATGGTTCTTGGCATCAAGAACCCAAATTACCAACTTCAAATCATGTTCTACCAAGTCCCCAACATTGTTAATTTGTTGTTTGTTCTAGTATCTCTTGTAGCTCCCCTTGGATTAATCAATCTCTTCTAAAGTTGTTCACCAGAAGAACCTTCAACTCTCGTACTTCGCGATTTGTGCAACGGTGATTAGTGGTGTATTTTTCATAGAAGATGCTTTAACAAAAGTAGTTTTGGAATTAGATGGAGTAACACTCTCATCAATATAATCAAGACCTTTTTTGCCCATTTCAATAATCTTATCCAATTTTTGTGTACCTATTGTCAATTTCTCAATAAACTCTCTGGCACAACTAAGTTCATTCATAAGATTTGACTCTTTTTCTCTTAGCGCTTTAATAAGTTCATGTAATTCAAAGACATCATGCTCAAGAAATTTAATCTTATCTAACATAGCACATTTATCTTGATCACATGAATTATCAACATCATCATGTTTCACAACATTATTGGCATTTAATTTCAAGCATTCATTTTCCTCAACTAATAACTGATTTTCAACAATTAAGGCATTCAAGTCATTTTTCAATTCTAAAAATGAGGAATTTATTCTCATTTTTCTCCTTCACACTACTAAACTCATGTAATAACCCATTATTTTCATAAGCTAATTTAGTGTTCTTCTTTTAAAGAGTTGTGTATTTAGAGCCCACCTTTTCAAATTCAGACTTAATTTCATTATAGGCATCCACGAGTTCATCATAAGAGGGATTTTCGTTAATTACCTCTTTGTTGCCACATTCATCATCCGTGTGAGTCATTAAGCACCAATGAGATTCCTCAAATTTTCTTTCTTTGATTTTTGATAGTCTTCGTGATTTCTAGATTTAGAAATTTCCTACACCAAGAAAATTGTTAGAAATACAAGATAGATATTCAATCAAATCATAGGGAATGAGAGAGCTAACTAATTAATCAAAGAATTACCCCAACATCATTCTATCCCTCCAAAAAAAAAAAAAACTCATCCTCGAGTTTAAAAAAGAAAAGAAGAATACAAAGATGTTCTTTCCAATGATTTGTAAAATTCCCTATTGAAAACGTTGGCTCACGGAAATCTTGCACTGCAACATCAAAGATTGAAAAACCCATGAAAAACCTGAGAATTTTAAAGCATGATCCTCATCAAAATTTCCTTTTGGTTGCTGAGATATGTTTACAGGCTTACCTCCAAGATTTTGCTCAATTGTTTTAGCCAATGTTGGAGCATCAAAGCAACACAGAAACCCATTTGAAACGTTGTTGAACCCAAAATTTGTGAAAAAGTATTGGAAGAAGCACAAAAATGGGTAAAATTCAACTTGGGCTGGATCAAATATTCTGGAGGGTATGAGCCATGTGGGCACGTTAAAATCACACGGGTCGGGTCATCTTCTTTGTCTTCTCCTTCCGCAGAATCGTCATCTTCCTCGAGGGCACTTTGGGGGGAAATTGTCAAAAATAGGACATATTTTAAGGGGGAAAAGAGTTTTAGGACACTTTTTGAATATATAGAGTTATAGGACTTTTTAAGAGGGAAAAGACATTATTGCCCTTTAATAAACTGAGCCCTAATTCCCAAATTGAATTTATCCAGCTTTCTTCCATCTCTCGTGTGCGACACGAAGAAAGGAAAAATCGACCAGCTTTCCTCAAGCACGCACTGCAACGGCGAAGGATTCGGTTGAGACTGAAGGCGACGGTGACGGCGAGAACTCCGATAGCGGCTAACGGCTACGACTCACCTTCCTCTAATCTTCGCCAGAGACCTCAATAATCGATCAGCTCTCCTCAAGCACGCACGGCGACGGCGAGGGATTCGGTTGCAACTGACGGCGACGGCGACGACGAGAACTCCGATTGCGGTTAACGGCTACGACTCACCTTCCTCTAATCTTCGCCAGAGACCTCAATTACGACATTTACAGGTACTTTTCTCAGCCTAATTTATGTTTTTCTGTTCTTTCGGTTGTCTTCTCAAATTTAGGGGTTTCGATCGTTTTCAAGGACGATATAACGTTTATTGATCCTCTCAACACGTTCAGTGTGATAAAGAGGTACAAATTGATATTCTGGGCGTTGAGATTTCAAGGCAAAATTCTGTTCCGGGAGATTGAGATTGAGTTGTACATGATTTGGCAGCCTTCTGAAAATGTTATATTGATTCGGTGGAACTTGAAAGGCGTTCCTAGGGTTCCATGGGAGGCCATGGGTGAGTTTAAGGGCACTTCGCAGTATAAGGTGGATCGAAATGGGAAAATTTATGAACACAAAGTGGACAATTTAGCATTCAATTTCCCTCGACCATTGAAACCGGCTGCGTCAGTTTTGACTCTCATGAAAACTTAGTTACATCCCTTTTGCTACATGATTGAATTTGCAATTTCTTTGTTAGCTCCTATATGGAGACTGCTTATTTTATTACTATATGTAATTGATTTTAAACTTCTTGGTTTAGTGAAATATGGGGAGGAGACAATTGAGTGGTGAAACTTCTTTTTAGGATGTATAACTATGATTTGGTGCTGAGTACTTTGATTTGTAGGGTTACTCTTTATATTTTACCTCAAGAAATTGCTAGAAAAAAAAAACAGAATGCAAAATGCCTTTTTTTTTTTATTTCTTTCACTTGTGCTATGGCCATTAAGTAGTTTCTGAATATGTTTGGGTGTTGGATAGCTTTTGTAGGTTGTTTATCCTTCTTTTGTGTATTTGATTCTAGGTGCGATAAGTATGTGAGAAAAAAAATAGAATGCAAAATGTCTTCTTTTTGAATTATTTCACTTGTGCTATGACCATTAAGTAGTTTCTGAATATGTTTGGGTGTTGGATAGCTTTTCTAGGTTGTTTATCCTTGTTTAGTGCATTATATTATAGGTGCGAGAAGTATGCGAGAAAAAAAACAGAATGCAAAATGCCTTCTTTTTTTGATTTATTTCACTTGTGCTATGTTCATTAAGTAGTTTATGCATATGTTTGGGTGTTGGATAGTTTTTCTAGGTTGTTTATCCTTGTTTAGTGCTGCGAGAAGTATGCGAGAAAAAAAAACAGAATGCAAAATGCCTTCTTTTTTGAATTTTTTTTCACTTGTGCTATGCCTATTAAATAGTTTCTGAATATGTTTGCGTGTTGGATAGCTTTTCTAGGTTGTTTATCCTTGTTTAGTGCATTATATTCTAGGTGCAAGAAGTATGCGAGAAAAAAAACAGAATGCAAAATGCCTTCTTTTTTTATTTCTTTCACTTATGCTATGACCATTAAGTAGTTTATGCATATGTTTGGGTGTTGTATAGCTTTTCTAGGTTGTTTATCCTTGTTTAGTGCATTCTATTCTAAGTGCGAGAAGTATGCGAGAAAAAAAAAGAATGCAAAATGCCGTGTTTTTTTATTTCTTTCACTTGTGCTATGCCCATTAAGTAGTTTATGCATATGTTTGGGTGTTGGATAGCTTGTCTAGGTTGTTTATGCTTCTTAGTGCATTCGATTCTAAGTGCGAGAAGTATGCGGAAAAAAAAAAGAATGCAAAATGCCTTCTTTTTTGAATTTTTTTCACTTGGGCTATGCCCATTAAGTAGTTTCAGAATATGTTTGAGTGTTGGATAACTTTTCTAGGTTGTTTATCCTTGTTTAGTGCATTCTATTCTAGGTGCGAGAAGTCTGCGAGAAAAAAACATAATGCAAAATGCCTTTTTTTTTTTTCTGAATTCTTTCACTTGTTCTATGGCCAGTAAATATTGTCTAGATATGTTTGGGTGCTGGATAGTTTTGTTAGGTTGTTTATCCTTGTTTAGTGCATTCTATTCTAGGTGCGAGAAGTATGCGAGAAAAAAATAGCATGCTAAATAAGTTCTTTTTTGAATTATTTCACTTGTGCTACTCCTATTAAGTAGTTTATGCGTATGTTTGGGTGATGGATACCTTTGTTAGGTTATTTATCCTTGTTTAGTGCGTTATATTCTAGGTGCGAAAAGTGTGCGAGAAAAAAAATAGAATGCAAAATGCCTTCTTTCTTGAATTTTTTCACTTGTGCTATGCCCATTTAGTAGTTTCTGAATATGTTTGGGTGTTGGATAGCTTTTCTAGGTTGTTTATCCTTGTTTAGTGCATTCTATTCTAGGTGCCAGAAGTCTGCTAGAAAAAAAACAGCATGCAAAATGTCTTCTTTTTTTATTTCTTTCACTTGTGCTATGGCCATTAAGTAGTTTCTGAATATTTTTGGGTGTTGGATAGCTTGTCTAGGTTCGTTATGCTTCGTTAGTGCATTCGATTCTAAGTGCGAGAAGTCTGCGAGAAAAAAAAATGTAAAATGCCTTCTTTTTTGAATTTTTCACTTGTGTTATGCCCATTAAGTAGTTTTTTAATACGTTTGGGTGTTTGATAGCTTTTCTAGGTTGTTTATCCTTGTTTAGTGCATTCTATTTTAGGCGCGAGAAGTCTGCGAGAAAAAAAAACAGAATGCAAAATGCCTTTTTTTTTTTTGAATTCTTTCACTTGTTCTATGCCCAGTAAGTATTGTCTAGATATGTTTGGGTGCTGGATAGTTTTGTTAGGTTGTTTATCCTTGTTTAGTGCATTCTATTCTAGGTGCGAGAAGTATGCGAGAAAAAAAACAGCATGCTAAATAAGTTTTTTTTGAATTATTTCACTTGTGCTACGCCTATTAAGTAGTTTATGCGTATGTTTGGGTGCTGGATAGCTTTGTTAGGTTGTTTATCATTGTTTAGTGCGTTATATTCTAGGTGCGAGAAGTGTGCGAGAAAAAACAGAATGCAAAATGCCTTCTTTCTTGAATTTTTTCACTTGTGCTATGCCCATTAAATAGTTTCTGAATATGTCTGGGTGTTGGATATTTTTTCTAGGTTGTTTATCCTTGTTTAGTGCATTATATTCTAGGTGCGAGAAGTCTGCGAGAAAAAAAATAACATGCAAAATGTCTTCTTTTTTTATTTCTTTCACTTGTGTTATGGCCATTAAGTAGTTTCTGAATATGTTTAGGTGTTGGATATCTTTTCTAGGTTGTTTATCCTTGTTTAGTGCATTGTATTCTAGGTGTGAGAACCATTCTTTCACTTGTGCTATGCTTATTAAGTAGTTTTTGCATATGTCTTGGTGCTCCCTATATTGACAATCGAATTCTTGTTGATTTATAGGTTTTAGATATCCATGGCGTTGAGCAACCCCCCCAAGTACTTGATAAAGCCATCAGGTCACTTTCAGTCCCAAGTTACCAGTCGATCCCACATTGGGAAGACAATTGAGAACATTAAGTCCAAGCTAACTCCTGATCAACAACAAATGTTTAGATCTACTCGCTTTGGTCAATTCCTTGATTTAGATGTCACATTTAACGGGCAACTCATCGACTACCTATTATTGAGAGAAGTTGAGGAGGATAGGGATAGTTGCATAAGTTTCATGGTCGGATGAGAGGTTTGCACCTTTGGACGACCAGAGTTTGATATAGTAACTGGCTTGTGGTGCAGTCATAATAATTCTTCTTTCCAACATAAAGTAAACCATCGACTGCGAAAAAAGTTTTTTCAAGATAAGGCTACTGTTTATGCAAGTGAATTGGAGAATGTCTTTTTGAAATACGAAGGCGATGATGAGGACGGTGTAAAATTGGCCATACTATACCTCCTGGAATTGGGTTTGTTGGGTAAAGAGAAGAAACTAAAAGTCGACACGACGTTATTGGGGATCGTTGATGATTGGCCTACATTCAATAGTTATGATTGGGGCTCTTTCATTTTTGAACGTACACTCTGGGGGCTGAAAAAAGCCTTGAGCATGGCGAAGGAAAAACGGAAAGGCACCATGGACAGATATACTCTCGTTGGATTTCCCCATGCGTTACAGGTACAAACAATATTTTACATAAATTTTACATGCTTAGCTTTTATAAATAATTGTTTTTTCTTATGTATCATAGGTATGGGCATATGAATTAATATCAACCATAAATGGTTGTGTTGCGAAGAAAATAAGTGACGATGCTATCCCCCGTATGTTACGGTGGTCTTGCATGCAATCTCCATCCTCCAATGTTATACAGGGTCAAGTGTTTGACTTACAAAAGGTATATCACATATACATAGTAAATTTCTTACATTCTTATATTACCTAATTATGTTGTTTGCACTTACTTTTTTATTTCTCAAATTTCTAGATGAAAATTAAATTGTTCCTTGAGCAAACAGAAGAGGAACGATTATTCGCTGATGTGGTTAGGGACGAACAAGCTCCGCACCCTTACCTCTTGGGTATCAATGACTCATTGGCCCAAAAATCAAACATTCTCATTGAGAATGTGATAGGACGTGAAGTGCCAGAAAAATATCAAAGAAGAAAAGAAGTGGCTCGAAGAAGAAACATAAGTCCAAATCCATGAATTTGAAGGAGTATATGGACTTAAATGAGCGAGTCACGAACTTGGAAAATGGCATGGAGCGGATGTCATCCAGTATGGAGCGGATGACATCCAGTATTGCAGAGCTCAAATTGATGTTATCAAGGATCTTAAAAGGCCTTGGCCTATCGGAAAAGGTATACAATTTTATTATACATTTAAAGAAGTTTGTGTTCAACAATGTATGGATGTTTTCTCAAACTTTAATTTTTAAATACAGGACGGTGAAGAAAAAGATGAAGAAAATGAAAAAACAAAAGTGGATGAAGCTATGGGCACACCGACAATACATACGATGGACGAAGATTTGCCCAAAGCTGAAATGCCAAGTACACCGTCATGGTTGAAAATGCCAAGGGATGACTACGGGGCCGTTGAACATGAAGTACAAGATGTAAGCAAACACGATGACTTGGTTGTGGTGAGTGCCCCCGTTGATGAGCAATCGACCCAAAATACTTCAACTAGAGATCGTGAGGAGTTAGATGTGACGGAGATATCCCCATTCAAAGTTATACGTCCGTATGTTCGCGTTGCACGTAAGAAGCGTGCAAACGTTCATATTTCTACTCCTTTTACGACCCTAAGTAAACGACCTAAGGTTTCCAACAATGTTCAACCACTAATGGATGCTGCCAATGTGTACAATCCAATGCACAACAAACCAAAAGGCGAGTTGGAAAGACTTAGGCGATGGATCACTAATAAGAACACGAGCAGTAATTTGTGGGACACAATTACTGGAAAAACAACCAAAGTCATTTTTTAAAGACTTGTTCATGTGTCGACATTGGCTGAATGATGAGGTAAAGTAGTATTTTTAACCTTTAACTTCTGGTTTTTTTTATTGGTACCATTTGTAGGTTATTTAAATTTGGCATTAACTATGGTGCATTTTTTAAACAGCACCTAGACACGATCTTCCTATTCATTCGGTTGAAGGTGAAGGCTAATGACAACTTCTGTTCACATAACTTTACAACTACAGACACGGTGTTCATGGTATGTGAAACTGATTAAACCATATTTAAATGTATATATGTTTATCATATTCACTAATATATGTGTGTGCAGCGCCATCTACAAGCTAAGTGACCCTTATATCAACAGTGCATTGAGGAGAAGCGCTCATTCGATTGGCAAGCTGAGTACCGATTGGTCGATTATGTCCTCGGATGTAACCCAGACTTCAAGGATGCATGGGTCGATGTTGATATTGTGTATGCACTGTTCAACGTAAAGGGAAACCATTGGGTGCTGATTTGCTTTGATCTAATTCAATGTGAGATCAAAGTATGGGATTCCCTTCCATTATACACTACGATCGAGGAGATGACAACGATGTTGGAGCCAGTGCGAACTTTGATACCATTAATATTGCAATGTCCCGATTTTTTTACAAGGCGAGGCGAAGAGTCTAGACATACAGAACCTTGGCCCATTGTAATGGTAGAGTCGGCTCCAATTCAGCATAATTATTGTGATTGTGGTGTATTCACCGTTAAGGTTTTTGAATACGTTGTAACTGGTTCTGATTTTGTAACTTTATGTCAGGAAAACATGCCATATTTTAGAAAACAATTGGCTTTCCAACTATGGACAAATACTCCGATGTATTAAGTGACTAATACTTCAATATATATTATAATGAGAATTTCATTATATTGAGTACATTGTTTGAATTTCAAGATGCTTGCTCCCTATTAATTGTCATGTTTTCTAGGTGTGAGAAATCTGCGAGAAAAAAAAAACAGAACGCAAAGTATCAACTTTGATATATTGGATTATTTTTTAGGTACGAGGAACTACGAGAAAAAAAAGTTTTTTTTTAAAAGAACTCATTTGTTATGGTTTTTGTGGAATGTCTAGATTTGTTAATCTGAACTTTGATTTGTAGGTACGAGAAATTGCAAGAAACTGCAAGGCAAAAAAAAGTTTTCTTAGAAGTACCCATTTTTTTTCTTGCTTTGTAGGTACGAGAAACTGCGAGAAAAAAAAACAAAATGTAACAAAACTAGAATGCAAAAGTAGTCAATTGTACACTAAGATAAAATAGAATAATTAATATAACAAATGTGTTCAATACTACAACTTGTTAATATAACTAACAAACAAGTGGTCCATTAATCTCGCATTTTACTTTTCGGCATATGCAATAGGATTACGACATGTCAATCTATTATGGCCTCGTTTGTCGCATCTGCCACATTTATGCAATATGGGAGTTTCACCAATTGATGAGATTCTCTTTCTTTGGCGCCGACCAACCCTAACCACTACTTTGGGGGGTAAGACCTCCATTTCCACATAGTCTATAGGTGTCTTCCACTCCGAGGCATTACCGATTGGATAAGTAGGCTATGCATATGCAACCAACAAACATTCATTAGTATAATAGCGATGACATAAACTATATACACTTATACTCCGAGCTCTTGCTGTAGCAATTGCATGGGCACATGGTAATTGCTCTAGTTGAAACTCCTTACAACTACACTCCCGAGTATTAAGGTCAACAGTCTCCTTGTCATCCATATCCTTCACCTGTAATTGATAACAATCAATTGAATCAACCTTCATTGTTAAAGAATGCTCCTAGCTTTTCTGTACAATTCCTTCTGCCCACTTCGTTAAGATGGATGTAACTTTTGAGCTTCATCTCGACGCTCCCAAAAGTAAAGCTCTCAAATGTTCAACAAATGCAGCAACTGGTAATTCTTTGGGTTCTTTCAAAAGAGCATTCATACTCTCTGCTATATTCGTAGTCATCATATTGTAACGCTTTCTTGGACAATGCATACGTGCCCAACGTGAAAGGCCAGCATCTTCCAAATATTTTCCTACACCATTATCAAATGCTAGAATGCGGCCCCATAATTCTTGAAATTTTGACTCACGATATGCTCTTGAAGCATTACAAAACAAATGCTTTATTGTTTCATTCTTAAATTTAGTATTTAAATTTTCTCTCAAATGTTGCGCACAAAGACTGTGAAATGCAGTGGGAAATACCGAAGCAATGGACTTTGCTATGCTTTTATTTCGATCTGATACAAAAACCAAATCATTAACTTCACCTATTGCATCTTTTAACTTTTTCAAGAACCATTTTACCGAATCATCACCTTCTCTATCTACAATTCCGAATGCAAGGGGAAAAATCTGATTATTACCATCTAAGCAAGTGGCAATTATCAAAGTACCCCTATATACACTTCAAAAATGTTTCATCCATAACTATAACATGTCGCATACAATTTAAAAATCCTCGAACACATGGACCTAATGCCATAAAAAGATATTTGAAGAAACGCCCATCTTCAAGTTCAATGTCATAAAATGTACTTGGATTTGCTAGTTTAAGTGCTTCACCATACCTATGCAATAGATTATATGACTCTTCCGGTGATCCACGTACTCGCATATATGCATTTTTAGTACGCCACGCTTTTTCATAACTCATATTTATACCATAATCTTATCTCATGTCTTCTATGATGTCTCGTGGTTTGTATTGACGACCAATTCCCTTGAATTTTGATTTTATTAATTCCCCAACTACCCAAGATTTTGCTTGTCTATGGTCATGGTTCAAAATATCAAGTGAACATGAATGAACATTTACATACTTTGAAATCTTGAATATGTCTGAACGTTTCAATTTGATTGCCCGTAGTCTCCATTTACATTTATCATCAACGCATCTAACATAAAGAATCTCCTTGGCAGACTTCTTTACCCTAAATTCAAAGTTCTTTTTCATTGCCATCACATTTAATTTCATGGATAAGTCCTTCTTGCCAAAAAATATTTGTCCGACCTCCAACTCGTCATTTGTAGAGCTCCCTTCTGACCAAATATTTGTATTCATGCATGTCCCTTGGCTACCTGATTGACATTCAACGACACGTTTTCTTTTACAATATTTTGAAGTACTTCTTTCTTGTGGGATGTCATAGGATTGACAAGTAAAGTTCTTGGCCTCATCAAACTCCATTGCAAAGTTATCTTCTTTTGAATCATGTGATTCCCATATAGAGCTCTCATTCCTGTCATCACCTAAGCCAACTTGAACTACATTATCATCTAATGTTGCATGCAATGGAATCGAAACAGTTGTGTTCTTAACTTGATTGCTCCCAGAAATAGATTTATTACCTTCAACATGTAAATTTTTGGTTGGGGTCAAACCTTTGTACCTAGGTTCAAATGAGATGTGCAGAGGGACTTCAAACATATTTTCACCCATAAGATAAAATTTCAAATCACTGTCATTACTTATCTCAAATGGAGGAGTTTGCTTTTCAGATTTTATCTCAAATATGCATCTCAGTTTGATATCAAACTCTTTAGGGTCAACTTCGGTGAGAGCATATATTTCAACCACTAAATCTTTGTGCGTGATTTCTTTACTTACGACAACACATTTCAACAAACCCCCTTCATATTTTCTTTCTTCGTCATCCCATACTCCACCATAACGAACTAAGACACGAACATGGGTCATCCTTGAATTATAACAAAGTCTTTAATTCCTACAAAAAAAAAACATGACGCAAGAGAGAGGAAGGAAAACCATAATCAAAGCTTCAATAAACAATTTATGGCCAAACATTCCACAATAACTACTATTTGCATTATATTTTTTTTCTCATAATTTATCGTACTCACAAAACAATGCAAGAAATAAGGAGGAAGCCCATAATTAAAGTATCAAGTAAGCAACTATTTATTGCTAAACACTCAAAATAACAATAGTAAAAATTCAATATATATAAAAAATAAAAATTGATCATAGTTAAAAGCTTTTGCATTCTTCTTTTTTTCATTCTTAGAATTTCATACTTACAAATCAATGCAAGAAATAGCACAAACTAAAATAACAACTAAATATTCATAGTCAACTACCTCATACCGACAAAAAAAAAAAAAAAAGTAAACTACGCACCTTTTGTTCATCACTCAACAAAGTAAAAATAAGCAACTTTTTTTATCAACACAAAATATAAAATTGTGAAGAAAGTTTGTCAAGCCTACCCAAAGAGATATTTCAAGAAATGAAGCTTCTTTTTTTTTTCAAGAAAATTGCTGTTCAAAAGCTTGGAGTGATGTGTGAAGGAGAAATGTTAGATGAAGAAAGAAGAAGGAGAAATGTTGAGGGAAAAAGGAGAAAGCTACAAAAGAAGTGAAGTTAGGGATTTTTTTAAAGAATGGCAAATTGGTAATTTCATAGTCTCAATTGTCCTATTTCTCTTCAACAATAAAATCCATCCCAAATCTCTTTAATGTCCTTTGATTTGTCCTATTTTTGACAATTTCCTTACTTTGGGTTTCGAATTTCTCTGGATCGGGTTGTCTATGGTTGTCGTCTTCTTCCTCGTGAGCGACGCTACAACCGCCTTCTTCTTTCTTGGTTGCACCTTCGTTTTCGTCTAGAATGTGCGAAATCGAGTAGTGTACGATTCTGTTGAGTGGCAGTAAGGGTGACTTATCTGTCAACTTTTCCACTATCACCCCCAAAAAACCAAACTCTGCCTTACGTAAAGTTGCCAAAGTACGCTTTAACCTCGGGATTTGAATTCACTGCTTATATACCTGATATTGGCCATAATTTACAAGAACATTTTGTAGTCTTAGTAAGAGGGGGAAGGGTTAAGGATTTACTCGATGTGAGATATCACATTGTTTGAGGCCTAGATGCTCTTCATCGCTCGATTTGCCTTCATCGTCATATTTCTCTTCATCTTTTTCAACTTCTTCTTCTCCATTCCTTGTTCCTTCTTTGCTCGACTGGTCCATGCAGGGGTTTAATTGTTCTTTTGGGTTTTCTATCGCAAATTCATTCTTTCGAGTGAATTCTTGATTTTCTTGAATTTTCCCCAAAAGACACCGAATTTTATCCATTCCCTTTCGGAAGTCCTCCCAATTTACGTCCTGATTCGTATATTGGCGTTTTGTTGAAAATGTTTCAGACTTTGAATCACTTTCTAAATCATCCAAATCCCAATTTTCACGTCGTTTTCTTAAAAAACCAATCTGATTAGATCGTCGAGCTCTTTCTTGGTAATATTGGTTCGTTATTCTGCCCAAAATTGCATTATAATCTTCATCGGAATCGCTAGAATCACTAGAATCAACATTCAAATGTGGATTTTAATAAGTTCTTTGATAAAATTGAGCATGAGCGAAGTTGTTATGTTGAAATTCTTCTTCTGAATCAATTGAATCAGAATTCCAGCACTGTTTTTGGGAGTATTTGTGACTTTCTTGCCTATACCAACTGTTGAATAGTTTCTTAGTCATCTTCCTTCTGTTGTAAATTTTCATTCTTACAAATTCGTGGAAAAATTCTTCAAGTTTCTTGAATCTAAAGGGTTACCCCTAAAATAAGGGTGCGTTGTTTGGTAACGAACACAACTCACGAAGTTTCCTTTTACGATCGGCATCGCCAAGAGTTTCTCAGTCAATGTTGGCCCAGGTAGTTGCTCTGATACCAAATTGATGTAGCCTAAGTGAGACTAAAGGAGATAATTCTCCATGAATCAAATCAAAAATCTTTATTAGAATGAAAGTTGTATCAAATACAAGAGAGTAGCCCTCTATTTATAGGGGATGAGAGAGCTAACTAATTAATCAAAGAACTACCCCAATTACCCTTGGGCCGTTTGGTACGAGGGTTTTGGGGATGGGAATGGGCAAAGGTTTTGGATACCCTTGTTTGGTACAAAGTTTGGAGGCTTGGCCATGAGAATGGGTTATTCCCATGGGTTTTGTATACCCATGAGTAAAGGTATTTGATACCCTTGCAAAAGCATGAGTTTTCTTTCTTAGCCTTCTCTTTCTCTCTCATTTTTGTTGATATTCATATTTATTTATTCTATTAAAATTAATTAATTTAGATTAATTTTTATAATCAACCCAATTATATTAAAATTATTTTATAATAATGTATTGAATTAACCTAATTAATTATTTAATTTTAATAAATAAATTATAAAAAAATTTAATAAATTAATTATAACTAATTGATTGATTAAAAATATACAAAGCGAATTCTCATTTATAAAAAGAAAAAATAATAATTTTTACACCTAATTTTTTTCCTGTATAAAAATAAACTTAATTAATGTAATTGTGTATTTATTGAACCTTTAATAAATTAGTAATCTATTTAATATATTTAATTAATTGAAGTAATTCAGTATAAAAATTATAACTTTTTACAATTATATATTCAATTAAAATTATATATTTATTATGATCAATTAATTTACATTTATTTGTTGAAGAATTCATTAATTAATGCATCATAATTATATAAAATTTATAAAATTAATCTCATAAAAAAGATAAAAATATCATTTATTATTATAAAAATTAACATTTCCATGTGTACAATCAAAAACAGCAATTAATGATTTCTAGTAATCTTATTCCCAAGCATCCATTATTTCCATGCATATAAAAAACCTTGAACCAAACGACCCCTTAAAGTCTTCAAAATCAATATCAAACCAAAATTTTAACGTTGATTAAATTTTTTTTTTTTTGAGTTAACGATTAAATTAAATTTATCAAAACAACAAAAGCAATTAAAAAATTATAAATGTCTTTCCAAAAAAAAAAAATTTACAAAAAGGATAAATTTGTAAAAAAAAATGGATTTCGAAAGAAACAAAGAAAAGAGTTTCTCTCTCTTCGAATCCACTCCCCACCCAGGTCATTGTTCTCTCCCGCATCGGTCCCAACATTCATCGCCACGCCCCGTGCCCTCTCCCTTCACTCGCAACCAGCATTCAGCTCTTTCTTCCTCAGATCTACACTCTCCATCATCATCGCTCTCAGGTTTTCTTCTCTTCTTCCTCATACATCAGTTTCAGAATGATTTATTCCGTGTTCAGAGAGATTCAGAACGCCGATTCTCGCTCAGTATCTCGTTCTTGTTCGTCTTTGTTTCGATTTTCTTGTTTTCTTCTGTCATCTGAGCCCAATTTCTGCGGTTGATTCTTTCTGTAATTGTTAATGTCTCTATTTGGTTTTTCAGGTGCCAATTTGCTGGTTTGTAGTCCATTTTGTTTCGATCTCTGACCGGTGCCCTTCGTTGAATCTCGCAGGAGTCTTTCTCGAGGTTCTTCTTATGTGTTTTCCTATTGATTTCGATCTGTATAGATAGTTTCTGCTGTGATTATTCTGCTAAATTTTCAATGTTTGCTAGGATTTTTTTTTTCCTGAATAATTTGCGCTGAATTTATGGTGGAGTGTGCTGAATTTGGGGATTTTTTTTTTTTTTTTTTATAATTTTTGTAGTGTGTTAGAATAACGGAAAGCTTCGTGTGTTCAATTTGGGAATTTGTGAGGTTGTGCTTCGACAGTTCTATCCATTTTAATGATTTGGTATGAAATTCGATGGTTATTGGATTCATCTTATTGTGTTCGTGGTAAGTGGAATTATGGAAAGTAGCGGAAGTGGGTGTAATATGGTTTTTCCCCGTTTACTCAACTATCAAAAGTTATTATATTCCTTTCCATCTAGAATATCCACAGTAAAGCTTTAATTGTGTTTATCGGAAGAATTTTGGCTTTTCTTTTAAACCTGGGTTTGGAGAATCCCCCTTGAAAGAGATTCTATATGGCATGTGGCGTTCTATAGTAAATATGGGTTTGAATGAGTTCTGGTGGTTTACCTCAACTCAGCACAATCAGAAGCAATTGCCCTTGGAATTTTGTGGTTAAGAGTAAGAGAAATGTCTGGATTCGCTCACCATAAAATTTGGGAATGGGAAAAATACTAGTTTCCGGTTTAATTGTTGGGCAGCTTATAAACCCCGACCACCCAATTTTGTGCTCTAAAAACATGACTATGATTAACCTATAGGATGAAGGAGGAGGGAAGTGGAAGCTTTTCTTTCAGAGGCCGTTGTATGAAAGGGAAATTGAGGAGTTAACCAACCTCATCATCCTTCTGGAGAAGTGGAAAATAAATAACCTCTCGATCACCTGCTACTGTGGACACTAGACCGATCTGGAATCTACACTAGCAGTTTGAACTTTTATTTTCTTACTGATAGAACATATTTATGGATCGGAATCTCTACAAATGCATCTGTTTGTTGTTGGGTTCTCCTGCTGAAATTTTTTGTTGGGGGGGTCAGGGCCTCAACATGGCAAATGGGATTCAAAGGTGATATCCTCACAGCAGTTCATCAGTCTTTTTCTGCATATGTCAGAAACGAGGGGAGAATCTTCATTGTCTCTTCCTCCATTGTCCTTATGCCCAGGCCCTCTGGTTCTCTCTTTTGCAAAATTTGATTTTGTTTGGTGCTTCCCTCAAAAAGTCATGGGAGCTCTAGATTAACTTCTTCTTGGCCATCCCTTTTTTAAGAAAAGAAAACATGCTTTTGGGAAGAACTTTAGAACTTTTAAAGAAACTTTTAGAGAAATCAAAGAAGGTAGGGATACCATACATTCCGGAGATCAATCTCTCTCTCTCTTCTTCTTCTTCGGTAACAGCAGATCTTTTTTTTTTCTTTTTAATTTTTTTTATTAACACCTATTTGGAGGAAAACTTTGTAACCCTCGGCTATTTTTGGTCATTTCCTTATCACCCACTCTTTTGTTAATTTTAGTGGTTTTGGAATATATGTTCGTACCCTTCCTTAATTTATACCAAGCTGAGAGTGTTTTTTAACTCCCTTGGAAGATGCATGTATCCCTTTTATGTGTTTCTTCATGATGCTAGCGGAATATCTGATTTCATTCCCTTTCTGTCTCTTTAAGCAAACAACTTGGTGCTATTGTATTCTCATCACCATGGAAGAGAATTTTTTTCTTCAATGTTGATCTCATTTTCTTATTTTAACCATCATTGTAGGGTAGAGTAAAATGGATGGACCAACTGGTCGTGGTGGCGGTGGCATGGATATGAATTTACCGAACTATAAGCTTGGAAAAACCCTTGGCATTGGTTCATTTGGGAAAGTGAAAATTGCAGAGCATGCTTTAACTGGCCATAAAGTTGCTATTAAGATACTTAACCGCCGGAAGATAAAAAACTTGGACATGGAAGAAAAAGGTTTGATTCTTTCTTGAATTGTGGGCACTTTTTCTCTTTTAAGTATATCATCAAATTTATTAATCTGTTAAAAATTTTGTCATCAGGATTTTCTTCATTTTGATTGCAAGGTTTTTTTTTTAAAAAACAGGTTGATTATTTCTCACTAGATCTTATTTAACTTGATTGGAGCCATTTTTTGTAGTTTGGCTCCCTTTTGGTGGGTTTCTTTTTTTTGTATGCCTGTGTATTCTTACTCATTATTAAAAAAATCAAAATAAAAAACAGGTTGAGTTTAAATTTCCTAAGCTCTTCCTACTTAGAATTCTTAATTTTTAATGGTTCCCTCCGTCCCTCTATTCCATCTACCCACCATTGGTGGGGTTTTCTGGATTTCGAAATTTAGTTTTCCTTCATATTTTTTTACATCATGAATGTATCATCTCCTTTATGAAGTTGGTTTCGGGTTTGAGGCTTATGCTTTTTTCTCACTATGAAATTGGTGCAGTGAGGAGAGAAATTAAAATATTGAGATTGTTCATGCATCCGCACATTATACGGCTCTATGAAGTTATAGAGACTCCAGCAGACATTTATGTTGTAATGGAGTACGTAAAATCTGGAGAGCTCTTTGATTATATTGTAGAAAAGGGAAGGTTGCAGGAAGATGAAGCTCGTAATTTTTTCCAACAGGTAGGTTGCAATTTTAATTTTAAACGTTGGTTGCAACATGCAGTTCGTGTTATCTTCCATCTGAGTTATGTTGTGGGCAACCGACTTTCATGCAACAGATAATTTCTGGCGTGGAGTACTGCCACAGGAATATGGTGGTGCACAGAGATCTTAAGCCTGAGAATTTGCTTTTGGACTCCAAATGTAATGTGAAGATTGCTGATTTTGGTTTGAGCAATATAATGCGTGATGGTCACTTTCTGAAGACAAGTTGTGGGAGTCCCAATTATGCTGCCCCAGAGGTAGGTTTGTTGCTGGGTAGTAACTCCCGTGGAACAGTTGCCATTTTGTTGGGTTTCAATTTAACAACCATAACTTTTAAATCTTATATTTAGGTAATCTCCGGGAAATTATATGCTGGACCTGAAGTAGATGTATGGAGTTGTGGTGTTATTTTGTATGCTCTTCTATGTGGCACTCTTCCTTTTGACGATGAAAACATTCCCAACCTGTTTAAGAAAATAAAGGTATTTCTAGATTTGTTTCCATTTAGCTTAATTTTTGTTATGGATGGAATATAGTTTCTTGGCGATCTTGAGCTTCTGCTTGGAACTTTTTTCCTCTTAATGTTAGTATTTGCAGATATGGTCTGATTATTTTCAGCTTCTCAAGGACAATAACCGCCTTCCATAATTTATTAGTATGCGGCAGCCTTCCATAATTTATTTGTATGGAGCATTGGAGAAATATTGATTTATTTTAGATGCCGTTTTCATGTACTTGGACTCTTCCTTATTGTGGCCAAGTTGTCTCTGTTTCACCTATTTAATTTAATATATACACCTTGCAATTAATTCAAACTCTGGAAAATGATGAAGACTCCAAATCTTAACGGAAATTTTGCTGTCCTTTAGGGTGGGATCTATACACTTCCAAGTCACTTATCATCAGGTGCTAGAGAACTGATTCCTAGTATGCTGGTTGTTGATCCAATGAAACGCATCACAATCCCTGAGATTCGACAGCATCCATGGTTTCAGGCTCATCTTCCACGCTATTTAGCTGTGCCTCCGCCCGATACAATGCAACAAGCCAAAAAGGTTCGGTAATAAAAATTTAAGAAATATCCCCAAAAAATCTTCTCTTAACAATTTCTTGAGAAGTCTTTAATTTCTGCAAACTTTCATTATCTTGTTATTCATAGTACTCTATTCTATCATATAAAAAGGTTTATTTTCATTTTTTTATTGTGCTCCTAAAAAACCTTTGCATTATTTTGCACTTTGTGCTTAAGATTGAGAGGATTCATGCACTTTAGTGCTCCTTGTGTTTTAAAAAGTGCTGAGTTCTACTTTTGATTATACAACTCTGTTTTTCATGATGTTATTGGCAGACAATTTATCAGTTCATTGATTTTTCTCATGCCAAGATTCCTGGTGCATTAGGTGTCTCAGGAGAGTTTATTTTTCTTTTGAAATTGCCTGCCCTATGAGAACATTTCTAGAGCTTGCATAAGGAAGACCAATCAATTCACTATTTTGGATTATAGGCAGGAAAAAACACGAACTTTTTTATGGTTCTGTATATATTTTCTAAATCATAATGTATTAGATTAGGATTTTTAGGTCTGAATGTATTCCTTTGTTTTCTTCCTTTATGCTCAACATGGTTAGACCATAAAATTTCCTTTCTTCTTCTGCATTGTAGTTCTCACTTGTAATTGTGATAAGTTGATAAAATAGATGTCGAACTAAGATGCATTGGATAACTAAATTTGTTTTTTGTTTTTGAAAAAATAAGTCTGTCTATCACTAGTTTTTTATTTTTTAAAATTAGGGTTTGTTTGGAAGTCAGGTTTGAAACTAGTTTACATTTTTTTTTAATGGGAAACATACTATTATTTCATTGATAATATGAAATAATGCAAAAGAGAGGGAAGATAATCCCAAGCCAAAAGAGGCTTACAGAAACACCTCCAGTAGGTCATTAAAGAAGATAAACTGTAATTTTGAAAGTATTGAGAGTTTTTACACCAGCTGAGAGCCAAGTAAGTTAAAAGATCCATAAAGCTATCGAAAGACTTCCCTATATCATTGAAGATGCGGTTGTTTCTCTCCTTCCATATAGACCATAAGAATGCCCTGATGAAGTTAGTCCAAAGGAGCTTCTTTCCTCTTTTAGATGGATGGCTTGATAGGGTGACGACTAGCATGACTTTAATATCTCTAGGAATGACTGTGTCCCATCCGGAGGAGGAAATCATAGCTTTCCAAAAGGATTCTGCAAATCGACAAGTGATGAATAGGTGTGTTTGAGACTCCCGAGCCATTGGTACAAATAGGACAACAATTGGAGAGATAGTAAGCCAAGGGGATCTTTGTTGCAATCTGTCGAATATGTTTATGCAAGTGTGACTTAGTTCTCATATTAAAAACTTTTTCTTCTTAGGGTACTTTCCTTTCCAAATGCTTTTATAGAGCTGTGGGCATGTACTGTAACCTTTTGATGCAAGGTTTTGTGTTAAACACTTGATGGTGAATAAGCCTTTAGGGTCACGTTGCCACTGCCAAGAGTCACTATTCTGAAGGACAGTGTGCAGCAGGGTTGCCGTTTACATTATTCCAAATTTAAAAGAATTTTCTGGTGTAGGAATTGTTAGGATAGTTTTTTAAAACAGTTCTCAATTAGAAAGTAGGAACAGTATTTTATTGTTCTCTCATGTTTTCTTTAATTTCTTTTTTAAAAAAATTAACTGTTCCAGCTAGTAGTTGGCCATTGCATTGCGTCATTAGTATGTCTTTTAGAACCAGTCAACCAGATAACTACCCAAATGTACTCGATACCTATCCTACTTCATAGGATAAATGAGTTCTTTTCTGGTTTTCCAATATAGATTCTTAATTGTTAGTTTTTCTTGTCCAAGCAATTAAACTTTTTCCTTGATTATTTATATATTTATTTTTTCAGATTGATGAAGACATTCTTCAGGAGGTTGTAAAGATGGGATTTGACAGGAATCAGCTGGTGGAGTCTCTTCGTAACCGAATTCAAAATGAGGTGCATAATCACAGACTTATTTTCTGAAAAAATTTGAAAATTTCCTTGCTAGTCGTTACTGATGATCATTGTTATTGATAATATATTTCAGGCTACAGTTGCTTATTATTTGTTGCTGGACAACCGGTTCCGTGTTTCTAGTGGTTATCTTGGAGCCGAGTTTCAGGAGACTATGGTACTCTTGTTTCTTGTTCTTGTTCTAGACTTCTATCTGATAAGGCTTTTCACACGTTTCCTCCTTATCCTATTAGAAAGTCCTTTCCGCCCACCCTCCAGAATGCATCTTGCTGAAGATTCCCATGTTGAGTGGCAAAAGAAAAGAAAGAAACGTTTGGGAAATTTTTTGGGCTCATCTTGTGGTCTATTTCTTGTTCCCACCAATTTTTTTTTCAAAAAAATCTTGTGATGGTCTCCTGTATTTTGGGGGTTTAATTGTCGTAGTTCCGGTTGAAAATTTTGTCATCGGCTTTTCTTTTGTATTACATTTTAGTTTTCTTCTATAAAAGATTCTCTATTTCTATTTTGTTAATATATGTGCTGTCCAACATATATTGTTTTGCTTTCATTGTCTGATAGGAAACAGGATTCAACCGTATGCACCCTGGTGATCCTACAAGTCCTGCTGTAGGACACCGTCTTCCTGGATATATGGATTATCAAGGAATGGGCTTAAGATCACAGTTTCCCGTTGAGAGAAAGTGGGCTCTGGGATTACAGGTTGGTTTCTTGTTTTAATCCGTATCGAGCAGAACTTCTAATGATGTATTCTTGCTTTATTTTTTTTGTATTGTTGGACGATGGGTCTATATTTAATGCTTAAATTTTCTTCTTATGGGTGCTTATAAACTTATAAGTTGTATGTGTACATGCGCACTTGTTAAATTTTTTTATTTGTTATTTTGTTAATTTTCTGTGTAACCTATTCATGCTGCCTAATAAATGGATTATTATTTTACTCTTTGCTCTTATTTTTGGGCAGTCTCGAGCTCATCCCCGTGAAATTATGACCGAAGTCCTTAAAGCCCTACGAGAGCTCAATGTGGCTTGGAAGAAGATTGGGCACTACAACATGAAATGTAGGTGGTTACCTGGAATTCCAGGCCATCATGAAGGCATGATTAACAACCCTGTGCATAGTAATCATTACTTTGGGGACGAGTCGACCATCATTGAAAATGATGGCGTCGTAAAATTGCCGAATGTTATTAAGTTTGAAGTTCAGGTATTTTTCTTTCTATTGTGGCATTTGAAAGAAATTCACCATTTTATCAGATTGTTCCATTTTCTGTCGTTGTTTGAAATGCATTACATATTTTTCAATATTCATTTTCATCCCTTCTCGACCAACAATGCCCGCTGAGACTAGGACCTTTGATTAACACATTGCCTAAGCTTGGTTTGTTCTCAAGTTGTTTCATAAAAGAGTCGTTGCCATTTCATATTTAACATAAAAGATAATGTTCGGGGCAAATTACATCACTTTCTCGATAATAATCTCAAGCTTCATGCTCATTCGCTTTTGCTTCGGTTTTGTTGTCAGCTCTACAAAACACGCGAAGAGAAGTATTTGCTTGATCTACAGAGGGTTCAAGGCCCCCAGTTCCTTTTCCTGGATCTTTGTGCTGCCTTCCTTGCACAGCTCCGGGTCCTCTAAAAAGCACATAATTTTAACTCATGGGACGGTGAGCTTGTGAATGAAGATTTCACATGCATAACTTATTTATCATCTTACAGAATCTTTAGTCCTTCCCCCTCCCACTCTAGATGGATAGTTCAGTCTTGTGTAAATCTGATTTTCGGTAGTAGAAGTTGTCGATCTCGGCGTCCAATATTGATTGGTGATGCTCGTTACCTTCCCCTTCTTCATTACCAAAAAAAATCTATTTAACTTCTTATGAAGTGTTGTAATTTAAAGACATTCTCTTGTTTCATATCTCTCTCACCTGCAGTTGCTCTCAGCTGTCGCGTTCTCTTCGTCTGAGATTCCTGAAATCCTCCTCTTTGGTAAGTCTCTGAAACTCAAACTTGGTAGTTCTTTCCATCTTTCCTGACTGTGGAAATGATAAAAATCTTCTGCTGGGATTTTCTTGAGGAAAGTTGGTAGTTAAAAACTGCTGAAAGCAATATCCATGCATTAATTGCATTTACGACGATTGTCTCAATAAGATACAATAACGTACCAAATTTTGGTAGAATGTATTAATTGGTTCCGATGACATTCAAAGGTTCTTGCTCTCAAGTGGAAAATAGCAAATGTGAAGAAAGTAGAGAGGATTGTCGAGATGAACGAGAAGTCAAAAACTCAGAAAAATGGGTGATGAAGAAAGAGCATGAGTAGCTGTTTCTAGCTGCAAATATAGTAATTGCTAGATAAATAAGTAGATCGTGCAATAAATTGGAAAATGAAGTAGTTAGTTTTCGTCATATTTAAAATTATTTTAGTATTTATTTTATAAGCTTATAATTAATTTCTTTTTTTTTTTTAAGGTTTTTTTTACCTTAATTTGAATTGAATTTTTATGATTTAAAAATTTTCGTTATCATTTCTATCATTTGATTACGTTACGTGTTATTTAAGTTGGGGACTTATTTTGAGTTGTATTTCTTATTCAAGTGATGCTATGATGTTTTTGACACAAAAAAATATATTTAAAATATTTTAGGAGAGTCAAGAGACGTAAAAGATTGTACTCGTGAGTTCTACGGCATAAATGGCTGCTTAGAATCTAGAAGCACGCCAACTTTGTTACTCCCAAATATTAATTGATTTGTTTCAGTGTCTCCTTAAAAAAAAAAAAAAATTAGAAACACAAATTGAGAAATTTTTTTTAGACAATATGTGGGTTGGGTTTTGAACTCTAATCTCTTAATTGAGAATACACATTGTGTGCTCATGTTGGTACAAATTGAGACATTTTAAAATTAGAAATCAAATTTGAAAGGTAAATTGAAGTTCAAGAACAAAAACAATGCTTTTAATGTATAAACATTTTTTAAATGAAACTCAAAACAAAACAATTGATATTCTTAATGGCTTTAGCTATTTATTAGAAATAAGTAAGACGTCTCTAATCAAGACAAAGACCATAAGGATTAGGGGTGTTAAAAAAACGTGACAACTCGAAAAACTCGATATAAGGTCAACTCGAAAATTTCGATATAAGGGTTGGGTTGAAAATCTAGGTTTGGGCTAGGTTGATTTTTTTAAGAATCGATTGGTTCAGTTTGGTTCTCGAGTTGAAGGAAAAAGAAAATTGATTTAACTCGAATCAAATTAATTTTCATACACACATATACATATATTAGCACACTTTAGTTTCATGTTTTGTCCTTCACCGGCCGGCCGATGGCCATCTCTCCTCTCTCCTCTTTGATGTTTGCGTCTTGTCCTTTCAATGCCATAACGGTTAATTTATAGCAACTAATATCTTGGGCCTTAGATGTGCTACAAAATATCTTGAAGTGATAGTAGTTGCGGATCCAGAAATTCATGTCAGAGAGGGTACAAATCCATTAGTATGATATTAGGTTTTTTTTTTTTAGTTTAATGATATGTGGCCGTGGGAGGATTTGAATCTCTAACTCTTAGTTGATGGTACTACTTAAACCACTCAATTGAATTATTTATATAAAGATAATGAAGTTTGAAATATTTATTACTATTATTTTTTTTGTAAGATGAGTTTTTTTTCCTTCCTTGGATTATAACTTTTATGCAATTAAAGTTTTTATAAATAAAATACTATCAAATTTAAAAAATGAACCAAAACAAGAACTATAATAATATATATTTGTTATTATTTTATATTTTTTTTAAAACTTAATAGATATATTGGAAATCATTAAAAAAAATAGTTTACAATATAAATTTCGAAGGGATAAAAAGTTAAAAGGAAAAAAAAAAATCTATGTTTACCCCTGAACTTGTCAAGTTATATCAATTTTTACCTTAAACTTTCTTTCTATCAAATTGTACTCTAAACTTAGATAAGTATAGCAATTTTAAACTTCAATTTGAAAAAGTTTTGCAATTTTTATCCTTTCATAAGTTTTCTTTTGAAAATTCGTTAAAAAAAAGTATTATCATATGCTTTCAATGAATTAAAATAATGTACGGTACAAATTTGATAGGATTTCAAAGAAAAACGAGTGATAAAATTTTGTTAAAATGTATGAGTTTTGAAAAATTATTCAATAGTTAATTTGATATTATTGAGATTAGTGAATTTACAAAGATTTTTACCTTGTTTTTTGTTAAAATTATTGGATGAATTAGTGAAAATTTAGGATAGAAATCGTAACATTTAACTAAGTCTAGTGTCGAATTTGTGAAATTTGATATATTTAATTTTGAATTATTTATTTAAAATGTTAAAAAAGAAAACAAAATTGTTTATATATACAGTACACACAAGGTTCGAAATGTCGATGTCGATGGAAATGGAAATATCGATGGAAATTTCGGGAAAATTTACGGAAATCGTGGAAATTGATGGAAATTGTTTGAATTAATTAATGAAAATTTGATTAGGTCTTAATTAGACAATAATTGACCATTTTTAAGCATCAAATCTAAAAACTAAGACAATATTTAGATATAAATGTTGATTGAAATGTCGATGCGAGTAGAAATTTAAAAAGAAAATTGATTAAAGTTATTTTAATTATTTCATGAAACTTTAATTGTAGCTTAAACACACTATAATTGATTATTTTTAACGATCATATCTAAAATATATATAATATTTATATTATAATGTCGATGTGAGCAAAAATTCTAGAAAAACTATGGAAATGGATGAAAATTTGTTTCAATTATTAAATGAGAACTTAATTAAGTTACAATTAATTATCTCTACAAAATTATATCAAAATTAAATAAGATACTGGCAATTAGTTACAAAATTAAAGAAGATAGAAAACATTTGATCAAATAGTAAAAGTAATAACAACTAACAAGTTAGTAATAGTAACTATATCATTAATAATGAACTATCAGAAACTATACAATTAATAAAACAAAAATTAAATTATAATGTAAAGAGAGATAATAACCTTTAAACTTAACTTAAGAAGAAGTGGGATAGATTAAAAAGTGAATTAGAATCTACAATTTCTAATTTAAGAAAGAAATTTGAGAGTAATAGAAAAAATTGATAATTTGAGATTGAAGTGTGAAAAAGGTGAAAATGGAAGGGACAACCATTAAAAAATAATAAAAAATTAAAAGGTAGAATAAGAAAAAATTAATAAAAATATATATATATATATTTTTTGTGATTTATAAGGTGGTTGGGAATGGTAAAATTTGATGTAAATTTAATGTAAAAAGTAATTAAATATAAAGACAAAAGAAATAAAAAAGTAAAAAACATATATATATATAGAACTAATAGAAGAAGTTTTTTTTTTTTATATAAAACTTAAAAGATAGAAGTGACGGAACGAACAACGAAGAAAAAAAATAAAAGACTTAGACAGTGAGCTTTAAGTAGAAAAAAAAAAAAATAAAACATAAAAAGTCTCAATGTAATCTCAACTTGACTTTATCGGAATTCGGATCGCCGGCGTCTAACAGGTAGATATGAATGACAGAAAATTCATATATTAATTTTTCATTTGTGTCGGATAGATTCTTAAAGTTTAAAAATTTGTAAAATTCACATACCTATTAAGCATAAAAAGGAGGCTAAAAACATAAATTTATAAATTTTAAGTTTGTATCCAAAAGATTCTTGCAATTTTAAAAGTATTTAATAAGTTCGTGAACTTTCAATTTTATGTCTAGTAGACCCCTAAACTTTCAATTTTATGTTTAATATATTCTTGACATATTTGAATCTTTTCAACATTAATTGATCTATTAAATATAAAATTAAAATTTGTATTTTATAGGACTTTGAATTTTCAATGTTTTGTCTACTAGGTCTATGAATTTTAAAAAATATCAAAGATGTCAAAAATCTATTAGACACAAAACTAAAAATTGAGGGACCTATTAGACACTTGTTAAAATTTAGAGACCTATCATAAGCAAATTTGAAAATCACACGAGTGAACTAACAACACTATGGTGTTTGTTGAAGCAACTCTATCGATTAGGTGCTTCAAGTTATCGTGCAAGTTGCATTTAAAGAGGTGTTGAATTGAAATTTACGGACATGATAATGAAAAGCCAAAAAACATGTCATAGACTAGGAATTAGTGTATCCTGTTCAATGATAAGTGAGATTTTGTTGTAAGTCGAGTTATGAAACTTAGAAAATAAACAAATAATGCCACGATCAACTAATTAACGAGAAAAAACTTAAAGTTGAACATGATTGAATAATAGTGTCTGATCATATAATACAAAATAGATAATGACAACCATTTATACTTTGATGGGAGGTTAGTTATTTTGACAGCTACCCACGGTAAGCAGTCGAGTTAATATTTATCCTGCAACAATAAATTTAAATTACCAATTAACTTGATAATAACGAATGAATTTAAATTTTAGAATAGAGTAATGGCAAGGCAAATAGATTCTTGTATTGGGCCATCAAAGTGCTCGGCCCGTTAACATTCTTCAAGTTCCCACATCGGCAAAGTCAGAAAATGGGACACCAGTTTGAGGTATAAAAAGGTGTCAAGTGGCTATGTTCAAATCACGGAGCCGGACGGTGAGCACAAAGCGAACTATTCTTTCGCCTTTTACTAAAGAATACCGTGTGCTCGCCGCACTCACCGGCATACGCATATTTTTGGAGGAGTTTCTCTTTACTGAGAAATTCCCACAACTCTGAATCCAAAGTTTTTTATTTTCTGGTTCTCTAATTGATTGTGCCATTTTTGTTCCACTGAATTTTTATTTGATGCGTTCTTAAAATTGTCATTTTTTTTAAAAATATGGACGCGTGCTTTTCCTTCTGTTATATTCTATAAAGTAAAGCAATATTATATCACATAATTTGTAAAATAATAATTAAAAATCTCTGTCTGGGATCTACTTGGAAATATGGACTTTTAATTTTAATTTTGTATATGATTTAACAACTTATTTATTAGATTTAAAATGAACTGATTTATTAGATTTAAAATTAAAATTTATGTCTAATGTAATCATAAATTTTCAATTTTGTATCTAATAAATTTATGAAATTTTCAAAAAATGTCGAATAGGTTAAAGACATATTAGACACAAAATTGAAAATTTATGATTATATTAATTAAAACTTCAAATTTTCATAAATGAATAAATTTAAACCCTCTGTTTGTGATTCATGATAATTTTAATTTGATTCTATTGAAAATCAATTGAAAATTACCTAACCAACATAATTCTTCTCCTAAAATCCTATCAAAGTAGAAAGAAAAACTATCATGTAATCATTCATAAATAAGTAGAGAAAAATAGTGGAAGAAGAAAAGTTGGAAAACCACTCATATTAGTGAAAACTACTACTACCCACTTGATTAAAGTATTTCTTTCCAATATTATGTTAATCTCTACATTTACAGAAATTTTACACGTATGAGAATTATGCATTAATGGTTTTAAAATGGATCCTAATAGAGGCTTTAAATTGATTCACTTTTTAAAGCTTAGGATTTTAATCGATACAATTATCAATTTAGTGTTTTAATTGACTTAGTCTACAAAGTTTAGAAGAATAAATTCATTTATTTTTCCCTAAATTTAAAAGAAACATGAAAAGTAATGAAACTAATAACCTTATCACAAACAAAATACATTTTTTTAAAAAAAATTAATCCAAACGGAACTGAGATTTTACTTAACTCATGCCAACTCTTATGATTCGAGTTAGGGTGGTCATGTTTTTTGAACACCTCTACTATCAATTATCGAGAGAAAACTTAACTTGAACATAATTAAATAGTAATGTATCTGATTATATAGTATGTAATAGATAAGCGCAACCAATTGTAATGAGCTCGTTGTGAGGTTAATTTGATTGCAAGCTTTCCATGTCGAGTAGTTGAGCAAGTACCTGCCTGCCCCTACAATAACAAAATATAAATATTATGAATTAATTTGATAATAGCGTAATGAGTTTAAATTTTAGATCCAATGTAAATGGCAGATGGAATTGTGTATTGGGCCACTGGGCCCGTTAAGATTCTTCAAGTTCCCACATCGCCAAAGTTAGAAAATGGGTCACCAATTTGAGCTATAAAATGGTGTCTCGCAGATTTGCAAAAGGCACGGAGCCGGGCGGTGTGCACAGAGCGAACTATTCTTTCGCCTTTTACTAAAGAATACCGTGTGCCCGCCGCATTCACCGGCATACGCCTATTTTTGGAGGAGTTTCTCTGAAATTGAGAGATTCCCTTAACTCTAAATCCAAATATTTTTACTGTGTTTTCAATTTATCGTTCTGTTAATGTAAACTATATATGCACACATTAAAAATTGTTTTGTACCAGTTTTATGCAGTGAAATTTTATATTTGAAATGTGTTCTTAAAGTTGTCATCTTCTAAAATCTATTTTCAAATATGGGAACTCTAAACTCAAACATTTTTTCTTATTATTTTATTTTAAATATTTGTTCAACCGGTAGAGAGTTTGACGATTTCTTGGTGGATGTATTGAAAAAAAAAATAGAGAAATTTATTAGGAAAAAAAAAATCTAGTGGATTTAGTTAATATCTCTTATATAAAAATCTATAAAATTATCTCTTATATCTTCTATAAATATTTTATGATATGACGGTACTATATATGACTTTTGATAGTTTATATCTTCTATAAATATTTTACGATATGACCGTAATATATATGACTTTGATAGTTTGAACCACTCGCAAGCTGTGAAATTTTGTTTGATATGTATTTTAAGAGTTGTTATTTTCCTATTTCTTTTTCAAATCTGGAAGTGTATCTTTTTTCATTGTGTTTTATATTTATTAGTTTTTTTTTGGATTATACTATTGTTGGAATAGAAATTTTGGCCAATCAGAAATCGCCGTGTCATTAATTTAAATTAGTGGCAAAATTATTTATTTAATTTGGGATTATTTAAATTTGCAAGTATCCCTAAATTAAATTAAAGTAAATCTCAATATGCAATTGGGTTATATGAAATTTGGGCCAATTTTAGACTAAGCCCAAATAGGAGGCCCTAATCCAACAAAGTCTAGGCCCAAAGTCAATAAGTTCCAGCTCACAAGGCTAGGCCCAAGGTTAATTAGGCTCAGTCTAAGGACCAAGCCCAAAGTCCACAAGGCCCAGTCCATTAGTCAAGCCCAAGCCCATCTGGGAGCCCTGGGGAACTCTATAAATAGAGAGCTCCCCCCTCCATTTTACAGGTTCAGAAGTTGAAACTCTCCAGAGAATTTAGAGAGAATTCAGAAACAAATACCAGAAAACTCCCTAAACATTTGAAGATCAAACACTCTCTGAACCAGAATCTCGAAGACTAGAAGACTTTGAAGATCGAGAACAAGCTGCGAAGCCCTCGAAACAAATCTACATTCGAGAACAAGCTGCAAAAGCCCTCGAGACAGATTCACATTCGAGAATAAACTGCAAAGCCCTCGAGACAGATGTAAATTTGAGAGAAAGAATCAGAGGAACAAATTAGAGATTGTACTCCACTAAATTGAAATTAATACAATTTAAATTCATTTACACGTGTCTCATTTATCTTTCTTTGTTGAAATATCGTGTAAAACAACTATGTTTTAAAATTTAAAATTATCCATTTTATTTAAAAATAAATATTTGTTTTATGCGTTTATGTAAATGGCTTTTTTTTTTAATTCAAATTTTAGAAAAGCTTACTCTAATGGTTGCCATGTGCTAAGCCTGTGATATCTTTATAGATCATAGTTGCATCATGTTAGGGGTCGGATCCATAGGCCTTTGGTGTCACATGAATTACACACACGACTGACCATCGACGAGATCTCTAAAGAGGACCGAGCCGAAGAGGTACAATCAAATTTAGACAAGACAAGCAACCGCTGAGCTTATCGAATTGAGGTATGCACTACCCCTCTCCTTAATCCTTGCTATCATGCTTGATATGGTACTAATAATAGGACAATGAGGAAAGGTATACATAGAAAGGACCCATCTCATCATAGACGCATGTAATACTACCCTAGCTTAGCTCGACATCACTTCAATTTAAGCATTGACTCAAACATTGGAGCGTGTTGGGCACAACACCATATGATGTGAGTATCTCTATTGTAGGTATGTTTGGCCTAGCTTTCTCGGCTCGGAACTAATGTGGACTTGTGGTCATATTCTCACATCAACATGCAGCATTGTGGAAACAATACAAGTGTAAGGGATCTACCTAAGCTATCGATAAGATGTCTCAAAGAAGCAGATTCGACTGTAGCCGTTTTAGAGAAGAGGAGAGGTGAAGAACCTACACCCTCTCACTGACGGTCAGGGTCATATTGGAGAGTAGGGTGATAGTCTTAACCAAAAACCGACCAAACCGAACCGAACCAAACCGATCCAATGGTGGTTTGGTTCGATTTTTTAGAAGAAAATTGGACATATCGATTTTTGTTTTGGCAAAACAGAAAAATATTGGTTCTGTTCGGTTTTTGTCCAGAAAAACCATTAAAAATCGAATCGAACCAAACCAATGTATATATACCTCAAAAAATCCATAAATCGAATCCTACTCCATTCTTGTATCGTTTCATCCGTTTTCTTTCAATTAATTTTAAAGTAACAAAATGAGATTGTTAACTCTATAAATTCTTATTGAGGTGTTGAGAAATTTTAGGGCAAAAAAGACTAAAATAGGGGCTCGAACTAGGGGTGTTCGTGGGTTGGGTTAGGTCGGGTTGAGGTACGTTTTAGACCCAACCCAATTATTCGGGTTGCAAATTTCTTCAACCCAAACAACTCTTATTAAATAATGAACCCAACCCAACCCAACCATGAAATATTTGGGTTGGGTTGGTTCGGGTTGATCGGGTTATAAACTCAAAATTTTATTTTAAGAAAAAGTTAAGTATTGATATATAAAATATATATTTATTTATTTTTAAATATTGAATTAAGATTAGCAATTCAATTTCAATTTATATCATGAATTTTTACCTTCCAAAGACTCAAAAACTTATTTTAAAAAGTTGTTGAATAATAAATAATCTAAAAATAATTATAAAATTAAAATAAATATATGTACATATAGTTGTAATATAAGTAAAAAAAATTATTTTTTTAAATTAAGAAGAAGTTCGGGTTGGTTCGGTTCAACCCAAACTCCTTTTTGATGAACCCACGAACCAACCCAACCCATAAAGTTTCCATTTGTTTGAACCCAACCCAACCCAAACAAGTTGATAACCCAACCCAAACCGTTGAATTGGGTTGGGTTGATCGGATTTTTCGGGTCATCGGGTTTTTTGAACACCCCTAGCTCGAACTAGGAAGTAAAAAATCAAAAAAATTGTAAAAAAAAAAGAGACAAAAACTGAGAATCGAACCGAAGAGAAACCGAACCGATGGTTTTGTCCTTTATTGGACATTGGTTCGGTTCCTCTTTTGCTAAAATCGATTGGATCGGTTCGGTTCTCGGTTTGGCCTAAAATCAATGAAAACCGAACCGATATCACCCCTATTGGAGAGCACCCTTCCAAGGGAATCAAGGGGTGGGCGAAATGACCATACCTCCCCCGACTCCTTAGGGCTGTAAGTTGAGATCTATATTGACTAGAAAGAGGAATGATGGGGAAGTGGTGGTCATGCTCAAGGCTCAAATTTAGGAGATGAAAAACCAAATGGTGCATGGCTAAAATGTTGACCTATCAGCAAATTGAGGTATCAGTATTTGCCAAGCTGCACCTGTTGCGAAACCCCAAAAAGGGAAGGGGAAGACGCGAGACATACACTCAAATAAACGTTGGGGATAACCCTGACATCCCACTACTTTTTGAACCTTAGAGGTCTGCCATGTGCCACGATCCTGAACTCAACCTCGAAGACTTGCAAAACAAGATTAATAGCAAGGCAGCATATCTGAACCACTATATGAAGAACCGGAAGAAAGTGATACATTCTAGCTCGCACACTGAGTTGATCAACAGTTCTTAATAGCTGGAATTTGACAAACTGAGACTTTAACTCAAAAGAGAGATTTGGGATGAGTTAGCCGACCTCATAAAGGATGCACCAGGAAGGGTCGAGCTTGCTAAAGAGCTAAAGCTGAACAAAGCCTCGTTCTTGACCCAAATAACGTGGCGAAGTGTCGAAGAAATTAAAGATGTCTAGGATGAAGGAATAAGACGACAACATAGACCTGATCGAGCACGCATAGACATACTGATTCATGATGAAGTTGCACAACATCCTCAAGGCAATCGAGTGTTAAGCCTTCCACCTCACCGTAATTGAGGAGGCCCGCACCTAGTATAGAAAACAAGAGAATAGGGCGTTCGGGTTGTTTTAAGAATTGGCCCACGCCTTCATCTATCAATTCCTAGGCAACTATGACAACAAAAGACCTCTAACCCACTAAATTAACTTTTGTTTTAGTATTTTTGTGTTAGGTGTCTGCATAATCGAGAGGTTTCTAGGCCATTCACTAAGGTTTTCGTATCAGAACTTTAGTTTACACCTACACCATTTTAGAGTGATTTTAAGACCTTTATGCTATTACTATATATTTCATTATTGTATTAAAAGTTCACTTATTTACTTATTTTGTTTCCTAAGAAAATGATCATCAATATTGTGCAAATTCTCAATTTTACAATGTCATTTCAAGTCATAGCCTCAGATTATTCATCACTGGATGATGGGTTCCTAGTCGATTTGCAAACTTTCAATCAAGTGATTGGGGAGATTAAATTGTTTCATGTGGTTCCAATACCATGGTATACATTTGTAATTACATATTTGATATATATTCTTTTGGAAAAAATATACTTTTGGTCCCTGAGGTATGAGTTTGGTAGCATTGAGGTACCTAAGTTTTGAAACTCAACATTTTAATGCATGAAGTTTGAGTTTAGTAGCATTTTGGTCTCTCCATTCACTTTTACGTTATTGTAGCTAACGAAAACTGATGTGACATTGTTGTTTTTATTTAAAAATATATTTTTCATTTTTTTAAATAAAAAGTATTTTTTTCTTTTTTCTTTCTCTCTCCTTCCTCTCATCCATGGCCGCCGCCCCATCTCCTTCTTTTTACTATTTTCTTTTTCTCTTATTCTTTCTTTTTCTCTTCCTCTTTCCTTCCTCTCATCCATGGCCGCCGCCCCATCTCCTTCTTTTTACTATTTTCTTTTTCTCTTATTCTTTCTTTTTCTCTTCCTCTTTCCTCTTCTTCCTTCTTCTTGCTCTCTGTCCCCATGTTTTCTTTGAAAATAAAATTGTCGTTCTAGATCTGGAACACTCAGATCTCTTCTTCCTTCTTCTTGCTCTCTGTCCCCATGTTTTCTTTGAAAATAAAATTGTCGTTCTAGATCTGGAACACTCAGATCTAGTTTTTTTTTTTTTTTTTTAAAAGAAAATGTGGGAAAGGAGAGAAAGAAGGAGGAAGAGGAAAGAGAAGAAGAAGACGAGAAAAGAAAGAAGAAGATGCGGCAGTGGCAAGGATAACAACAACCATGGATGAAGGGAAGGAGGGAGAAAGAAGAAAAAAGAAAAAAAATTTAATAAAAAAACATTGTCACGTCAGCTTTCGTTAGCTACAGTAATAGAAAAAGTGAGCAAAGGGACCAAAATGCTACTAAACTCAAACATTAGAGGTTAAAATGTTGAGTTTGAAAACTCAGGGACCTAAATGCTACAAAACCCAAACCTTAGTGAGCAAAAGTGTATTTTTCCTATTCTTTTCCAATCATTCAACTTTTTGTTGTTTCTATAACAAATTTTGGTTGAATACAGGTTTTTTTGCGTTTTTATTTCTCATTTTCATTATTGGTTTTTTTTTTTCAAAAAAATATTCCTAAGGCTTGTTTGAAAACCCGTTTTTTTTGTTTTTGGTTTTTGAAAATTAAATTTGTAAATACTACTTCCACCAACAAGTTTCTTTAGTTTATTATCTATCTTCTACTAATGTTTTTAAAAATCAAGTCAAGTTTTGAAACCTAAAAAAAGTAGTTTTTTAAAAACATTTTTTTTTTTCTTTTTTGGAATTTGACTAAAAATTCTAATGCTTCCTTAAGAATTGTGAAAACCATACTAAAGAAATTGAGATGAAACAAGCATAAATTTTAAAAACAGAAAACTAAAAGTAAAATTGTTATTAAACGGGATCTAAACTTTTATGGTTATTTCATTTTGATGCTACCCTTTTAAACATTCTACTTCAATCATTGAAATTTGTATAAAAGATCATTTTACTTGTTGACATTAATTTAATTTCTGTAAAGTATTTAATAAAAATCTAATATAGGCACATATTTTTGTTCACTTACTGAATGAGTAGACTATTTGTATGGATAGATGTTTGAAGTCTTATGAAGTAAGCAGGGCTAGATTTCAAAATCGATTCATATTTATGTTAAATAATTAATGAAAAATAAATGGAAGGAACTAAATAATTTTGTATACTAAGTCATAGGCCTTTTTTCGCCATTTATAAGGAAAACAATAACTCACCTTTCTCATTTGGATTAGAAGAGCACTTCTTGTACGAAGACATTTCAAAATATAACTTGAGTGCTTTGAAAATATTGTGTAAGAGCATTTCAAATATGACCCAAGTACTTTAAAAATATTCAAAAGTATTTTTAACCATGTAGCCTAATCTACATTGGGAATAATTATATAAAAAATACTTTTTATTCAGTTTTTTTTTTATTATAAATATTTTATATGAACATTATGAGTAAAAATAATAATAGGATTGTAGCAACTTCATTAAGGTATTGAAAATTTTGAAACAAAAAACATTTGTTTCTTTTTTCTTTTCCTTTTTCTTTTTAACAATACAAACAAGGTTTCCAAATATGTTTATTTTAAAAAAAATTGAAAATAAATAGCAAGAGATAAAAATATTATGATGTTTGCCCTAAAAAAGCTGTTTATTATTATTATTAGTGGAAATTGCAAAAACCACCCCTCAATTATAGGAGTTGTTACAATTACATCCTCAAATTTTCGATGGGATCAATTACTCTATAAACTTACAAAGTTTTAAAATGCAGTCTTTTAATATTACAAAATGCATAAACCACCCATGAATTATAAGAATTGTAGTTCTACTACAATTATTTTATGATGCTATTGAGGCCCTGTTGGAATAGAAATTTTGGGCAATTAAAAATTGCCATGTCATTAATTTAAATTAGTGGCAAAATTATTTATTTAATTAGGGATTATTTAAATTTGCAAGTATCCCTAAATTAAATTAAAGTAAATCTCAATATGCAATTGGGTTATATGAAATTTGGGCCGATTTTAGATAAAGCCCAAATGGGAGGCCCTAATCCAGCAAAGTCTAGGCCCAAAGTCAATAAGTCCTAGCCCACAAGGCTAGACCCAAGGTTAATCAGGCTCAGTCTAAGGACCAGGCTCAAAGTCCACCAGGCCCAGTCCAATAGTCAAGCCCAAGCCCATCTGGAGGTCCTGGGGACTCTATAAATAGAGACCCCCTCCTCCATTTTGGGGGTTCAGAAATTTGAGACCTCAGAGAGAATTCAGAAACAAAAGCCAGAAGACTCCTTGAGCTCTTGAAGATCAAATTCCTCCTGAACGAAGAACACCTCCTCGAAGATCAAGAACAATTCTTCGAGACTCCAAGAATCCATTGAAACTTCAATCTCGAGAGTAAGCTCTACAGCCCTCGAGTGAAACATACAAGCAAGAGAGAGAATCAGAGGATCAAGTATTAGAGATTGTATTCCACTACATTCAAAGTTATACAAACACAAAGTCTCATTTGCACGTGTTCTTATTTCTTCATTGAAATCTCGTGCGAACAAATTGGCACGCCTAGTGGGACCATCTCTACCTCTCATCTTTTTCTCTTTCAAGTAACGCAATGGCACCAAAGAAAGCTGCATCGAAATCTACTGCTTCAAGTAACACATACATGGGACCAGTTACTCGCAGTCGATCTCAAGGGGTTGAAATAAACGAAGATCGAACCCCTGATGCAGTTGCAAGCAGAATTGTCAAACTGATCGAAGAATCCTCTAAGGATAAGGTTGTTGTAAATGACAACCCGCTGTTCGATCAATCCACTCCTGCTGTCAGTCAATCGAAGATGACGTCAAATCCAGATGTGATGTCTGTAATGATGGCTGATGTAGACTCTGATGAAAGGATGGCGGAGATGGAAAGGAAGATCAATCTTCTGATGAGGGCAGTCGAAGAAAGGGACCAAGAGATTGCCTACCTGAAGAACCAGATGCAAAGTCGAGAAGTTGCTGAGTCGAGTCAGACCCCTACTGCGAAGAAGACTGACAAGGGGAAGACTGTTGTCCAGGAAGAGCAACCACAACAATCAGCTTCTGTTGCTTCCTTGTCCGTCCAGCAGCTGCAGGATATGATTATGAGCTCTATTAGAGCTCAGTATGGCGGGCCCACCCAAAATTCTCTCATGTACTCTAAACCGTACACTAAGAGAATTGACAACTTAAGGATGCCTGTGGGATACCAACCTCCAAAATTTCAGCAGTTCGATGGGAAGGGTAACCCTAAGCAGCATGTTGCTCACTTTGTTGAGACATGCGAGAATGCTGGAACTCGCGGCGACCTTCTGGTCAAGCAGTTCGTCCGCACCTTGAAAGGGAATGCCTTCGACTGGTATACTGATCTTGAGCCTGAGACGATTGATAGTTGGGAACAATTTGAAAGAGAGTTCCTTAATCGCTTCTACAGTACTAGGCGAACTGTCAGCATGATGGAGCTCACCAATACAAAACAGCGAAAGGGCGAGCCTGTCGTCGATTACATCAATCGCTGGAGAGCTCTAAGTCTCGACTGCAAAGACCGTCTCACCGAACTGTCTGCTGTAGAGATGTGCATCCAATGTATGCACTGGGGATTGCTTTACATCCTACAGGGCATAAAACCCCGCAGCTTTGAAGAGTTAGCAACTCGAGCTCATGACATGGAGCTAAGCATTGCTGCTAGAGGAAGTAGTGACCTTCCTTTCCCAGATGTGAAAAGGGAAAAGAAGAAGGTGAAGAGCACTGAGAAAGTTTCGAAGGGTGCTACTGTAAAAAAATCTATGGTCGTCAATACGACCCCTTTAAAATTAACTCCGAAAGGAAAAGAAATCAAGACGGAGAAACGACCAGATGGAGGCGAGAGGCGTCGCCCAACTTTGAAGGAAAGGCAGGAAAAAGTTTATCCATTTCCAGACTCTGATGTTCCGGGCATGCTGGAACAGTTGCTGGAAAAACAACTTATTCAGCTGCCCGAATGTAAACGACCCGAGGAGTTAGGAAAGGTAAATGATCCTAACTACTGCAAATACCACCGAGTCATTAGCCACCCTGTGGAAAAGTGCTTCGTGCTCAAAGGAGTGATTATGAGATTAGCTCGCGAGAAGAAAATTGAGCTAGATCTTGATGAAGTGGCTCAGACGAATCATGCGGCTATAATGACTCAGCCCAGAGTCCAGTCACCTACAAGATTGTCTTACGAGGGAAAAATAAGCCTCATTCAGTTCGGATCCTTTGAACCTATTGCTGTTTGGTCAAAGAAAGAACCCCAAATCAAGAATCAGCAAGAGAAAGACTTCCAAAAGAAAGTCGTTCAAGGAAAGAATGAATAGACTAAAGATGAAGATGAAGGCTGGACTGTTGTGACTCGTCGCAAGAAGCGGCAACAAAGCTATGCTCAAAAGGAATCTCGGCTATTTCGGGAGCATAAGAGAAAAAGAAAGTCGCAAAAGAAGAAAGAAAAAAAGAATGCAAGGAAGCTCGCATGCATTGTGGAAAGCGATGAGGATTTCTTTTGTCCTCGACAGCCAGTGACTCTAGAAGAATTCTTTCCAAAGAACTTTCTAAGTGTTGGACAAGATGAAGCACTTGATGTGGTTGCATGTCATGTTGTCAACACAAGTGAGGATCCTCTAAGCTCATCTGAGGTGACAACTGAGCTGGAAAACCAATCCTCTTTCAGTATAGAGAACCTGTTGTCACTCCCTCAAGCAGCTAAAAGCGCTCTTATTGAGGCACTGATAGACTCCGACAGTGCAAGTGCTCAAACATCTACGGCACATACATGCGCGTCGTGTTGTATGTCAATCAGTTTTACGGATGAGGACCTGCTGCTGGGGTCGAAGCCTCACAATAGACCACTGTTTGTCTCAGGGTACATTCGAGAGCAAAGAGTTGGTCGAATCCTTATCGACGATGGATCAGCTGTCAACATAATGCCTAAGTCGACAATGAAGCAGTTAGGCATCTTGACGGAAGAGCTGTCAAACAGCAAACTGGTGATCCAAGGCTTCAACCAAGGTGGGCAACGAGCCATTGGCATGGTACGCTTAGAGCTCACCATTGGAGATCTAAAAGCTGATACCCTGTTCCACGTCATAGACTCCAAGACCACTTACAAGCTGCTACTGGGTCGTCCTTGGATTCATGGAAATGGGGTTGTAACTTCTACGCTGCATCAATGTTTCAAATTTTACCAGGATGGCATTAAGAAAGTGGAGGCTGACATTAATCCATTTTCGGAAGCCGAATCTCATTTTGCTGATGCAAAGTTCTATATGAAGGGTGATGGCGAAGGAGAAACTTTACCATCAAAGATTCCTTTGATTAAAGGTGGTAGTAAGCCCAAAGAAGAACCACAAGTCGATATGAGAAAAGAGACTGTTGAGGAAACAGACGGCCTGCCCCAAAAAGAGATGAAGCCTCTACAAGCTCTACAAAGTCCAAGGCTTTGAAAGATAAGAAAACCTCAAGTGTTCCTGTCTTGCGCTATGTCCCTCTATCTCGACGCAAGAAGGGTGAATCACCTTTTGCCGAATGTTCAAGGAATTTGAGAGTCGGGGACATTGAGATCCTAAAGGAAAACTTTGTCACGCCTCTCACAAAGATAACAAAGCAAGAGGTCAAGAAACCTATGGATGACCCAACAAAGACGTTTCTGCCTGAAAGACGAACGAATGACGGATTCGACCCGAAGGCATATAAACTCTTAGCAAAAGCAGGCTATGACTTTACGACTCACACCGAGTTTAAAAGTCTAAAATTCTTCGATGAAAGACCTGAGCTCTCTTCAACACAGAAGAAACTTCTGAAAGAGGGCTATGCTCTACCAGTGTCAAAGAAAGGGCTTGGATATAAGTCCCCTGAGCTAGTTCGCATAACGAGAAAAGGGAAGGCGAAGGTGGCAGACACAAACCACATAACAGTGGAAGAGGTTGGTGACTCAAATGAAAAGGAAGACGTCAGCCGAAGGACTTCTGTTTTTAGACGTGTCAGGCGATCAGTAGCGCGACCTTCAGCTCTTCAGCGATTAGGAGTGACTCCGATAGAAGAAGATGGGTCACTTCCTGCCTCTGGTTCCACTCGAATTTCGGCCCTCCGAAGGATAAGTATGCCTGCTAAGGAAGAAAATGCTTCATCAGCTCCAACTTCTAATTTTACTCGACCTCCGGTCCTTCAGAGGTTAAGTATGCCTACAAGCGAAGGGGAGAGTTCCTCATCAACTCCAACTTCGGCACGGCCGTCAGCTTTTCGAAGATTAAGTATGCCTACGACGAAGAGAAAAGATGCACTTTCAACCTCAACCGTGACGCGGCCATCAGCTTTTCAAAGGCTGAGTGTAACCACGTCAAGAAGTGGGGACCCTCCATCGTCAGTCTTTGACCGGCTTCAACATGATTGCCCAGTGGAGACCTCAAAAGGTAAGTCCTTTGTTGAAACGAAGAATAATGAAGAAATTCGCAGTGCCTTTCCCTCTCGAATGAAGAGAAAAACTTTCGTTGCAGTCAACACAGAAGGTTCGTTGAGCGTAAAGCGACGTGATGTCGTCATCACTAATCCCTCAAGAGAGGATTTGGAACAAGAGGATGGTGAGACCTCCTGTCACCATATCACTGTTGAAGAGGAAATAGAGTCTGAAATGTCTGAAGAATATGCAGACGAGGCACCATTTTCGTTTGAAGATGGCAGCCAATCTACAGTGGACGAGCTTAAAGAGGTGAATCTGGGTACGCTAGAAGAGTCGCGTCCAACTTTTATAAGTGCATCGCTTACTTGTGAGGAAGAAGACAAATATATGAGCTTGCTCACGTCATATAGAGATGTATTTGCTTGGTCGTATAAAGAGATGCCTGGACTTGATCCAAAAGTAGCTGTCCATCATCTTGCCATCAAACAGGGGTATAGACCAGTCAAGCAAGCTCAAAGGCGTTTTCGGCCAGAGCTTATTCCCCAAATTGAAGCGGAAGTCAATAAGCTGATTGAAGCAGGGTTTATCCGCGAGGTAAAATATCCGACGTGGATAGCCAACATCGTTCCTGTTAGAAAGAAGAATGGGCAACTTGGCGTTTGCGTTGACTTTCGCGATTTGAATAATGCATGTCCAAAAGACGACTTCCCACTGCCTATCACTGAGATCATGGTCGATGCCACTATAGGACACGAAGCTCTATCTTTTATGGACGGATCATCAGGATATAACCAAATTCGAATGGCTCTGGCAGATGAAGAGATGACAGCCTTTCGAACTCCAAAAGGGATATACTGTTACAAGGTAATGCCCTTTGGACTGAAGAACGCTGGTGCAACCTATCAACGTGCCATGCAAAAGATTTTCGATGATATGTTGCATAAACAAGTCGAGTGCTATGTCGATGATCTCGTCGTCAAGTCCAAGAAAAGACAAGATCATTTAGAAGATCTAAAAGTGGTCTTTGATCGACTAAGGAAGTATCAGTTGAAGATGAACCTTCTCAAGTGTGCATTTGGCGTCACCTCAGGAAAATTCCTCGGATTTGTGGTAAGACATCGAGGGATTGAAATAGATCAGTCAAAGATTGACGCCATTCAAAAAATGCCAAGGCCAAGAAACTTACACGAGTTGAGAAGCCTTCAAGGTCGTTTGGCCTACATCCGGAGATTCATCTCCAACTTAGCCGGTCGATGTCAGCCTTTTCAAAGGTTAATGAAGAAAGGAAAAGACTTCAAATGGGATGAAGCATGTCAAAACGCTTTTGACAGCATCAAAAAGTACTTGCTTAATCCCCCTGTTTTAGGCGCCCCTATAATAGGGAAGCCGTTGATACTGTACATCGCTGAGCAGGAAAGGTCGCTTGGAGCGTTGCTGGCCCAAGAAAGAGAAAAAGGGAAGGAACGAGCCCTTTATTACTTGAGCAGGACTCTGAATGGAGCTGAAGTAAATTACTCTCCAATCGAAAAGATGTGTCTGGCTCTTTTCTTCTCTATTGACGAACTAAGGCACTACATGCAAGCCTTTACAGTACACCTAGTGGCGAAAGCTGACCCTATAAAATACATCTTGTCAAGACCAATTATTTCTGGACGTTTAGCCAAATGGGCAATCTTACTCCAGCAATATGACATTGTCTATGTACCTCAAAGGGCGGTAAAAGGACAAGCATTGGCAGATTTCTTGGCAAATCACCCAATTCCATCAGACTGGAAGTTATGCGAGGATTTGCCTGATGAAGAAGTCTTCTATGTGGAAATCACAGAGCCTTGGACCATGTATTTTGATGGTGCGGCACGAAGAAATGGAGCGGGGGCAGGCATTGTCTTTATCTCGCCTGAAAAACACATGCTCCCTTATAGCTTCACACTCCGTGAGTTATGCTCGAACAACGTTGCTGAATACCAAGCGCTAATAATTAGCCTCCAAATGGCTATAGAGATCGACATAACGTAAATAGAAATCTATGGCGATTCAAAGTTGATTATCAATCAACTCTTGCTTAAGTATGATGTGAAACATGAGGATTTGAAGCCTTATTTTAACTATGCAAGACAGCTGATGGAAAAGTTTGATAGCATTATGCTGGAGCATGTTCCAAGGTCAGAAAATAAGAAGGCAGATGCGCTAGCAAATTTGGCCACCGCCCTAACAATCTCAGATGAGGTGACTATAAACATCTCACTTTGTCAGAAGTGGATCATGCCACCGGTCGAGGGTGAACATCAAGAAGTAAAAATGATCTCTGTCTATGCCATTGAAGAGGAAGACTGGCGACAGCCTATCATAGAATATCTTCAGCATGGGAAGCTTCCCACAGACCCGCGACGTAAGGCTGATGTACGAAGAAGAGCCTCTCGATTCATCTATTACAAGGAGACTCTTTATCGTCGTTCTTATGAAGGACTGTTCCTTCGATGCCTTGGAAAAGAAGAGTCGATCAAGGCACTAGAAGAAGCGCATTCAGGCGTTTGTGGTGCTCACCAGTCAGGTCCAAAACTTCATTTCCAGTTAAAAAGGATGGGCTACTACTGGCCCACGATGATCCATGATTCGATGGAGTATGCAAAGAAGTGTGAAGCTTGTCAGTTTCACGCAAACTTCATACATCAACCGCCAGAACCTCTCCATCCAACTGTTGCTTCATGGCCTTTTGAAGCTTGGGGGCTTGACCTAGTTGGTCCAATAACACCTAAGTCGTCAGCAGGACATTCCTATATTCTGGCAGCGACAGATTACTTCTCGAGATGGGCCGAAGCAATCGCATTAAGAGAAGCCAAGAAAGAAAATGTCGTGGACTTCATCCAAACTCATATTATCTACCGATACGGCATCCCGCATCGTATCGTGACGGATAATGGAAGGCAGTTTTCCAACAGCTTAATAGACAAGTTGTGCGAGAAGTTCAAGTTCAAGCAGTACAAGTCATCCATGTACAATGCCGCAGCAAATGGCCTGGCAGAGGCATTCAACAAGACATTGTGCAACTTGTTGAAGAAAGTAGTCTCTAAGACAAAAAGAGACTGGCAGGAAAGGATTGGTGAAGCATTATGGGCCTACCGCACTACGCATCGCACTCCTACAGGGGTCACGCCTTATTCCCTTGTCTATGGGGTGAAGGCTGTGCTCCCATTAGAAAGAGAAATTCCATCACTCAGGATGGCTGTACAAGAAGGGTTGACTACAGAAGATAACGCAAAACTGCGTCTTCAAGAGCTAGAAGCGCTGGATGAGAAAAAACTAGATGCTCAATAGGTGCTGGAATGTTACCAAGCACGAATGACCAAAGCCTTCGATAAAAATCTCAGGCCCCGGTCATTTCAAGTTGGTGATCTAGTACTTGCTGTCCGAAGACCCATCATCACAACACGACATACAGGAAACAAGTTCACGCCTAAATGGGATGGACCCTACATTGTCAAAGAAGTCTACACCAATGGAGCATACAAGATCGTTGACAAAGACGGCTTAAGGATCGGCCCCATCAACGGAAAGTTTCTTAAAAAGTTTTATGCATAAGATGTAAACACTCCTAATTGTAAGAGTATAAACTACATGATGCTCCTGGCCCGCATGAGCTTAAAAGGTGAACGGCCCTAATAAAAAAATGTATTCATTTGAACTACGTTATGACTTGATCCCTTCCACTCAAAGGGTACGTAGGCAGCTTAAAGAAAAAAAAACTTTAAGTTCAGTCTCTTAAAAAAAAAAAAGCATTTCCTCCCTCATGAAGCAAGACGATGAGTTGGATGCATACGATAGAGTTTTGTTCTCTTCAATTTAGTTCATTGCTCACCTTCTTAAGGTTCAAGCATCTTCACTCGCTGCAAGTTAGAAGTTAACAAGAGAAATTTGCAAAAAAAAAAGAAAAAAGAAAAAAAAAAGGTAAAAAAAAAAAGTGAAAAAAAAAATGGGTGAAGCCAAAGAAAGACCGCGCCAACCCCACATGAGTCAGGGTCGGGTCTTCAAAGGGAAGACAACCCTCAACTTCACTTGAGTTAGGGCTTTGTCTTCCAAAAGTGAAACAAGACCGCGCTCAACTCCACATGAGTTAGGGGCGGGTCTTCCAAGGGAAGACAACCCTCAACTTCACTTGAGTTAGGATTTTTTCTTCCACAAGGGAAACAAGACCTCCCTCAACTCCACATGAGTTAGGGTCGAGTCTTCCAAGGGTAAAAAAAGACTGCCCTCAACTCCACATGAGTTAGGGTCGAGTCTTCCAAGGGTAAAACAAAGCCGAAAGGTGCCATCCTAATTCCGCCTGAATCAGGGGTTGGTCACTTTCGAAATTGAAGAAGACGTCGAAAGATGCCATCCTAATTCCTCCTGAATCAGGGGTTGGTCACCTTCGAAATTGAAGAAGACGTCGAAGCCGTCGAAAGGTGCCATCCTAATTCCGCCTGAATCAGGGGTTGGTCACCTTCGAAATTAAAGAAGACGTCGAAGCCGTCGAAAGGTGCCATCCTAATTCCGCCTGAATCAGGGGTTGGTCACCTTCGAAATTGAAGAAGACGTCGAAGCCGTCGAAAGGTGCCATCCTAATTTCGCCTGAATCAGGGGTTGGTCACCTTCGAAATTGAAGAAGACGTCGAAGCCGTCGAAAGGTGTCATCCTAATTCCGCCTGAATCAGGGGTTGGTCACCTTCGAAATTGAAGAAGACGTCGAAGCCGTCGAAAGGTGCCATCCTAATTCCGCCTGAATCAGGGGTTGGTCACCTTCGAAATTGAAGAAGACGTCGAAGCCGTCGAAAGGTGCCATCCTAAATTCAGCCTGAATCAGGGGTTGGTCACCTTCGAAATAGTTAAAGAAGACATCTCAAAGTTGAAGGAGACATCTTAGCTGCAAGTCAAGAATATATAAAAAAAAAGGGGGGGGGGGGGGGGGGCATGTATTATTTTTCAAAAAAAAATTACCTACTTGTTTACCTTTTAGTGGATGAAGATATTTTCTGCTATGGTGAAAATATTTGTAGGTCTCGCCAGCACTTGCAAATGCCAAATTCTGAAAAGAGAGAGAGTTGCAAAGGAACTAAAAAAAAAGGGCAAGAATAAAAAAAAAAGAAAATTTTTTTAAGGGAATTTAAAAGAAGGTACTAAAGAAAAAGGAAAAGAGGAGGAAAAAAAAAAAGAAAAAAAAAAAAATATATATATATATATATACAAAACATGGGCTGCCAGGAAAGCAAGCCACATTTTCCTTTAAAAAAAAAAAAAAAAAATCAAACCCCCAAAAGAAAGCATTCTGCTTCTTCTCCTTCTCTTGCTTTCTCACTTATTCCCTCCCACGCTCGTCCTCTCCAGCGAAAGAAAAAAAAAAAAACTCACAGTGTGCAGCAACTTCTGACGTGCGACTGTGCGAGCAGCGACCGACTTCGTGCAGTGGGCGACGTGCGGCGGCAAAAGACTATGTTTCGGCAGCGGCGGTTGGTGAAACACGACAGAGACCCACGACAGGCGGTGGCGATTTTCGGCGTGCGTCAGTTCAATCTCGACGGCGAACGGCTGACCACTTGCAGATGTTTACAAATGCTCTCTTCATCAGTATTTATAAGGAAGATTTCGGGGATTTGGAGTTGGATTTTAGATTTCGTGGGATTTAGATTTGGAACTTTATGGGTTTTGAAATTGAAATAAGATAAATCCAAGATCCAGACATGTTATTTTATATTTTGAATTCCCAAATCCATTATCAAGCTTGACCATCTGTGATTCGAAAAAAAAAAGAGGCTCTTCTAACATGAAATTTAAAAGAAAGAAAGAAAGAAAACTAATCTCATGCTACAGACGCAAGAAGAAGAAAAAGGAACAAAACAAGGAAAAAAAAAATACTGAAGGGTGGGGGGGCCGTCGAAATTAAAAAAAAAAAGAAAAAAAAAAGAAAAAGAAAAGACACATGAGATGATTCAAGACTTTTAAAAAAATGGATTTCCAATAGAACTTTAATTCAAATTTAAATCCTAGTTTAATTCGGATTTCGAATCAAATTATATTTTGAAATCCTTATCAAATGAGGAGTTTGTTTTTCAAATTATCTTACCATCATAATTCGAATTCAAAATCAAATCGGATTGTGATCAAGTACGAAATTTGATTCAAATTAATTTGTAAATCAAGTTTAAATTGATCCAACCATGAAATCAAAAAGATAAGTTGGATACATTTTAAGTTTGATTCAATATGAGTCAAATTTCCGTGATAATTTGAATTAAAATTTGGGCATAATCCAAATTTTATTCCCACTCAAAATTTGATGAAATTAATTCTATCCAAAGTCAAAAATCATGGTAGAACTTCAAATTTGCTTCAAATCAAAGTTTGGGCACATTCCAAATTTTGTCCCAAATAAATTCCGAATTCAAGTCATTGATCTTAAATCAAGAAATTTTGGGTGCAATTACAATTCAATCCCAAAACAAATTTGAGTAAAATGCAAAATAAAAAAAGGGGTGATGCTTCAAATTCATGTTAAAATTAGATGGAGTTTGAGCATTACTCGAAATTCAATTTGGAATTAAATCCAATTAAATTTCAAATCAAAGTTGGCTGCCAAATAAGAAAATCAAAATTATGACCCAAATTCATATTTTGATGAATTGGCACATCAAATGGAGTCCAAATTAGGAGCAAATACCTTAAATTTTGATTCAAAATTATCTTTTTCGAGATCCATTCACACATACTAGTGCATAAATCTAAAAAATGGGGCATTTGTTGGAATAGAAATTTTGGCCAATTAAAAATTGCCATGTCATTAATTTAAATTAGTGGCAAAATTATTTATTTAATTAGGGATTATTTAAATTTGCAAGTATCCCTAAATTAAATTAAAGTAAATCTCAATATGCAATTGGGTTATATGAAATTTGGGCCGATTTTAGATAAAGCCCAAATGGGAGGCCCTAATCCAGCAAAGTCTAGGCCCAAAGTCAATAAGTCCTAGCCCACAAGGCTAGGCCCAAGGTTAATCAGGCTCAGTCTAAGGACCAGGCTCAAAGTCCACCAGGCCCAGTCCAATAGTCAAGCCCAAGCCCATCTGGAGGTCCTAGGGACTCTATAAATAGAGACCCCCTCCTCCATTTTGGGGGTTCAGAAATTTGAGACCTCAGAGAGAATTCAGAAACAAAAGCCAGAAGACTCCTTGAGCTCTTGAAGATCAAATTCCTCCTGAACGAAGAACACCTCCTCGAAGATCAAGAACAATTCTTCGAGACTCCAAGAATCCATTGAAACTTCAATCTCGAGAGTAAGCTCTACAGCCCTCGAGTGAAACATACAAGCAGGAGAGAGAATCAGAGGATCAAGTATTAGAGATTGTATTCCACTACATTCAAAGTTATACAAACACAAAGTCTCATTTGCACGTGTTCTTATTTCTTCATTGAAATCTCGTGCGAACAGGCCCATATCATATAATTTTATTGAAATTATTCTATTTTCTAAAATTTAGCATCTCCCCTCTAATAAATTTAGGTTCTATTTTTCATTGTTTTAGGAATTAGACTCAGCCTTTTTTTATGTGGATCTTTTATTCTAGTAGAATGAAGGTGCATATTTAAAAGATAATAAGCTCACCATTTTATTATTCAATTTCAATAGAGTTATTGCACATTTTTAATTTCTTGTTCACGTCTTTATAATTTTAATGTTGAAAATCTACTGATTTGATAGGAAAAATACAAAGTCAGCTAACAACAATTTAGTGTTTGTTGAAGCAGCTCTAACAATCAAATCAAGAGTATGATTAAAAAAAAAGCTATAAATGGAGAATTATATACTTCAAGTGACCATGTGAGTAGTATTTAAAGAAGTGTTGGATTGAAAGTTAGAGATCTTGGTAACACAAACAAAAAACATGTCATGGATCAAAGTATGTCCTATCATCATAAGTAACATTTTGTGGTAAGTCAAGTTTAGGAATTAATGAATCAAGCAAAAGATGTCACATATCTACTAATTAACAAGAGAGAACTTAAGTTGAACTTGGTTAACCAAGCAGTAATTTGACTTATGATGACCACAAATTATAATTATCTCATCGAGGTTAATTAGATTGCAAACTTTTTATATCAAACAGTTTATTTTTATTTTTATTTTATTTTATTTTTTTTAAATATTTAAAAGAGAAACCCATGTCGAGTAGTAGTGGAAGTACTTTTTTTGAGTACAATAGGGGTTGGGGGGATTCGAATCACAGACCTCGTGGTCGTTAACACATTTAATATGCCAGTTGAGCTATGCTGCCTTTGGCGTAATGGAATTACTTACCTGCCCCTGCAATAACAAAAAATAAATTACGAATTAATTTGATAATAACGTAATGAATTTATTTTTTCTAAATTCTAGAACAAGGGTAATGGCAAATGGAATTTTGTTTTGGGCCATCAAAGTGCTCGGCCCGTTAATATTCTTTGAGTTCCCACATCGGCAAAGTCAGAAAATGGGACACCAGTTTGAGGTATAAAAAGGTGTCAAGTGGCTATGTTCAAATCACGGAGCCGGACGGTGAGCACAAAGCGAACTATTCTTTCGCCTTTTACTAAAGAATACCGTGTGCTCGCCGCACTCACCGGCATACGCATATTTTTGGAGGAGTTTCTCTTTACTGGGAAATTCCCACAACTCTGAATCCAAAGATTTTTATTTTCTGGTTCTCTAATTGATTGTGCCATTTTTATGCAGTGAAATTTTATTTGATGTGTTCTTAAAATTGTCATTTTTTTTTAAATATGGACGTGTGCTTTTCCTTGTGTTATATTCTATAAAGTAAAGCAATATATAAAACATAATTTGTAAAATAATTAAAAATCTTTATTTGGGATCTAGTAGGAAATATGGATTTAGATTTTTAATTTTAATTTTGTGTCTAATAGGATCTTAACAAATTTATTAGATTTAAAATGAACTGATTTATTAGATTTAAAATTAAATTTTATGTCTAATGTGATTATAAACTTTCAATTTTGTGTCTAATAAGTCTGAATTTTTCAAAAAATGTCAAATAGGTTAAGGACATATTAGACACAAAATTGAAAATTTAGAGACTTATTGGACACAAAATTAAAAGTTAAACACTTTTTAAAGTTCAAGGATCTATTTGATACAAAATTGTAAATTTAGGAACCTATTAGACACTTTTAACTTTTAAAGTCAAGGGACAAAAAAGACACAAATATGAAAGTTTAGGTCCCGTTTGATAACCATTTGGTTTTTGAAAATCAAGCCTATAAATACTACTTCCACCTATGGTTTTCCATGTTTTCTTATCTACTTTTTAGATGTGTTTTAAAAAACCAAACCAAGTTTTGAAAACTAAAAAAAAATAGTTTTCAAAAACTTGTTTTTGTTTTTGGAATTTGACTAAGAATTCAAGTGTTTTCTTAAGAAACATGAAAACCATCGTAGAGAATATGAAAGTTATTGTAGAGAAATGGTGAGAAAACAAGCACAATTTTCAAAAACTAAAAACCAAAAACTAAATGGTTATCAAACGGGGCCTTAGGAACTAAACTTGTAATTCAGCCTAAAATATAATAATAAAATAAATAGATAAATAAATAAATAACATTGGATAATTTAGGAAAAAAATCAATTTATATCCTTAAACTTTGCAAATGGTATCAAATAAAACTTGAAACTAATAATTATATCAATTAAAACTTTAAACTTTCATAAATGAATAAATTTAAACCCTCTGTTTGTGATTCATGATAATTTTCATTTGATTCTATTGAAAATCAATTGAAAATTACCTAAACAACATAATTCTTCTCCCAAAATCTTACCAAAGTAGAAAGCACGTAATTCTTCATAAATAAATAGAGAGAAATAACGGAAGAAGAAAAGATGGAAAACCACTCATATTAGTGAAAACTATTACTACCCACTTGATTAAAGTATTTCTCTCCAATATTGTGTTAATCTCTACATTTACATAAATTTTACACGTATGAGAATTATGTATTAATGGTTTAAAAATAGATCCTAATAGAGGCTTTAAATTGATTCATTGTTGAAAGTTTAGGATCTTAATCGATACAATTATTAATTTAGTGCTTTAATTGACTTAGTCTACAAAGTTTAGAAGTATAAATTCACTTATTTTTCCCTAAATTTAAAAGAAACATGAAAAGTAATGAAACTAATAACCTTATCACAAACAACAGACATTTAAAAAAAAATTAATCCAAACTAAACTGAGATTTTACCTAACCCAACCTAACTCTTATGATTCGAGTTAGGGTGGTCATGTTTTTTGAACACCTCTACTATCAATTATCGAGAGAAAACTTAATTTGAACATAATTGAATAGTAATGTATCGGATCACATAGTATGTAATAGATGAGCGCAACCAATTGTAATGAGCTCGTTGTGAGGTTAATTTGATTGCAAGCTTTCCATGTCGAGTAGTTGAGCAAGTACTTGCCTGCCCCTACAATAACAAAATATAAATTATGAATTAATTTGATAATAGCGTAATGAATTTACATTTTAGATCCAAGTAAATGGCAGATGGAATTGTGTATTGGGCCAATGGGCCCGTTAAGATTCTTCAAGTTCCCACATCGCCAAAGTTAGAAAATGGGACACCAGTTTGAGCTATAAAAAGGTGCCTCGCAGATTCGCAAAAGGCACGAAGCCGGGCGGTGAGCACAAAGCGAACTATTCTTTCGCCTTTTACTAAAGAATACCGTGTGGTCGCCGCACTCACCGGCATACGCCTATTTTTGGAGGAGTTTCTCAGAAAGTGAGAAATTCCCACAACTCTAAGTCCAATCTTTTTGTTTTCATGTTTTCTTTCTGTTAATTATATTTATTTCTCGAGTTCTGTTAATTTATAATATATAAACACGTTAAGAAATTGTTTGTACCATTTTTATAGAGTGTGTTCTTGAAGTTGTGATTTTTTAAATCTTTTTTCAAATGGGGGCGTGTACTAAGCTTTTCCTTGCGTTATATTCCAGTGTGGAAAATTCGGTCGACATGTCGTCAAGGGGGGTGTCGTTTCTCCCCCCATTTGGGGGTGTCGTTTCCCCCCCATTTCGACGACATGTCGTCCGATTTTAGTTTTTTTTTTTAAAAAAAATTAATGTGAATGGTCAAATCGAATGGCAAATAGACTGACACACGCCAAACTACACTGGTCTCTTCTCTTTTTTTTTTTTTATGATTACTTTTTCTTTTTATAAAGTTAAACAATAAACAAATACATATTCAAAATTTATTTCAAAGTTTGATTTTGATGGTAGACATAGACGGTAGATCATAGATAAGATGACTAACACACGCCAATGTCACAACTTGTTGACTTGTTGTCTTATTTAAAACTAAAAAGCAACGCTATTTAAAATTAAAATTAAGAAATAGTATCTAACTGGGATGGTAGACAACAAGATGAACATTCATAACAATTTGTAATTAAAAAAATCAACGATAATTAATAAAATGTAAGCTTTAAACTTTAATGATTGTTTATTTAAAATTTAAAAATTTTCGTTTAGTTTATAATTATATACTTTATAGATATATTTTTTTAAATAATTAAAATTGCTCATTATTTTACACCCGTGTAACAAATTTTGTGTAGCAAAATGGTTAAATTAAAATTTTGATCTTTATAGTTTCGAGAAAGTTATAATTTAGTCTCTATAGTTTTAAAAGTTATAATTTTATCCTTATAGTTTGATAAACCCGCATAAATAGTCTTTATGGTTTGATAAAATCTACATAAATAGACCATAAGTTTCATTAACGACTAATTCGAACATTTAAAACCATATAACTTCACACTTCACAATTCACATATTTCTTTTCTTTTTATCACTTCACTTTCACATCAAAATCCCATCAAATTTTACAAATTTCGAAATAAAAAATTTCAATTTCCCAAACATATTTTAAATCACAAAAAATATTTTTATTTATTTTTATTTTTTACATTTTGATTTTTTTTTGATTTTTTACCATCTATAAATACCCACTTCATTTCACTTTCTTCTTCACCAATCACCACAACAACTCAATCTCAAATTCCAATTCTCAATTCTCTCCAATTCCAATTCTCTCAATTTCTCTCTAATTTCCTTCTTAAATTAGGAGTTTTAGCTTCTAATTTACTTTTTAGTCTATCTACATTACTTTGAAGTTTCAACTTTCAAGGTTATTAACTTATTATCTCCTTTATATTATTATTTAACTTTTGTTTTATTAATAATAATGATTATTTTTTTGTTCATTTAAACTATCTTCGTTAGTTAATGATTGTTTATTACTTTTTTTTGTTATAATTGTTATTATTATGGATTGATATTGAAGTGTTGTTCTTATGTTTCTTAATTTTATAATTTTCTTATTAGTTATATTGTTTATGAATTAAATAATTCATTTATATATTAGTTTATTGTAATTTGAATAAATTGGCTATACTTTATTCTCCAACACACTGTTCTGTCTAGGCTGAGGTATTTAAGTTGACCATAAGGGAACACCTCTACCTGGAAACTAAATTGGAAATGGAGCTAGTCATTTTCATGCAATCTTTTTTTTTGAATGTTTGTGAAGTAAATAATATATTCTGTTAGTGGTGATAATTTTATATTAGTTTTTAAAAAGTATAGATTGTATATTTATTATTATTTTTTGGTTTATTAATAGTTCATAGATGGAAGGAGGACGTTCAGATTCAGCTTGGGCTTATTGCATTCCATTGGATGGAAACAAATCTGGCACTGTATGCAATTTTTGCCAGTTGATGATTAAAAGTGGTGGCATCACCAGATTCAAACATCATTTATCTAGAAAGGATCCCAAAAAGAACACCAAACCTTGTTTGAATGTGCCACCAGAGGTGAAGAAACAAATTGCAGATCAACTGAAAATGAAGGAGACGAAAAAAATTAGAGAAGCAAAAAAAATGAAAGAAATTCAAAAGGATTTACGATCCAATCTGAAAGGTCATGAAGTTGATGACAGTAGTGACGACGAGGATATTGAAGTCTTTGATATGACTATGAGTTACTCAGAAAGAAAACAGTATCGTGAAGTTATACGTAACTCAAGAAAGACGGCTGAAGAGAAGGAAGATATGCGACGAAGTGGACTTGAGCGAGGTCAAGGCTCTAGTCAATTCCAACGGTCTAGTAGTATGAATGAGCCCTCATACTACAAGTCTGAAAGAGCTAAACAAAAAAATTTAAAGGATATGTTGTCAGGAGGAGCCATTAGACAAAATGTTGGACGCCTAATCTCTCGTTTTTTTATTTATGACAATATCACACCCAATAAACTAAAGTCGCATCATTTTAAAAATATGGTTGTGGGAATACAAAAAGCTGGTAAGTGTGCTTATTAACTATTTTCAAGCATGTTTTTTTTGTAATACAATTGTACTTACATAAATCCTAATTCAAATGAGTTTTCATTTTGTAGCTATGGGAGTTGAAGTACCCTCACCGTACGAAACTCGCAATAAATATTTGGATATGAAGTATGAAGATATGAAAAAATATGTTCAAGAACAGAAGAAAAAGTGGAAAACTTTTGGCTGCACGATCATGTCTGATGGATGGATAGGACCAACAAAATTATCCATCATCAATTTTATGGTCTATTCTGATGGTACTACTGTCTTCTTAAGTTCAGTTGATGCTTCTAAACAAGTTAAAGACCATAAATATATTATAATCTCTTGAAGAATGTCGTTCGAGAGATAGGGAGTGAGAACGTAGTCCAAATTGTGACAGACAATGGCTCTGCTTTCAAGAAGGTTGGAGAATTGATAATGAAAAAATTTAATATTTATTAGACCCCTTGTGCAGCCCATTACATATATTTTATGTTTGAGGATATAGGTAAAAGGGCCTCAGTAGACAATATTATTAGAGCTGCACGAGGGGTAATCAATTATATATATAATCATGGATGGTTACTCAGTAAAATGCGCGAGATATGTGAAGGTGATATTGTCCGACCTGGTGCCACTAGATTCGCAATAAATTATCTTGCATTAAGTAGCATGCTGAAGAAGAAAGCTGGATTAAAACGGCTATTCACTAATGATGCATGGTTTAATGACAAGTTGAGTCGAACGAAAATTGGAAAAGAAATTGAATCTCGCGTATTGAATAACTTATTTTGGGATCAAGTGGAGAGCATTGTCAATATTTTTGAGCCAATGTACATTGCTCTTCGAATTGTGGACTCTAAGGTTGTTCCAACGATGCCTGTTATCTATAGCTTGGTTGAAAATTTGAAATCTAGAATCAGCCATATCAAAGACAGAGGCTGGGTCAACCAAGTCATTGAAAATCGATGGGACAAGACACTTTATCATCCTCTCCATACTGCAGGTAAAATTAGTTATTAAATTAAAAGTAAGTATGTTTTTATTTTCATTAATTGTATTTATTATTCTATTATACTAATAAATTTGAATAAATTGACTCTTCCAGAGATAGTTCTGTCTAGGTTGAGGTATTTAAGGTGACCGTAAGGAAACACCTCTACCTGGGAACTAATTTGGAAATTGAATTAGTTAATTTTATTCACTCTCGTTGATTATTATTAGCTGAGCATGAACAAATTGGAAAAATGATTTTTTCTAAAGATAGTTCTGTCTAGGTTGGGGTATTTAAGTTGACCATAAGGGAACACCCCTACTTGGGAACTAATTTGGAAAATGAATTTGTCAATTTTATTCATCACATAAATTATGAATTTTTTTTAATATTACTAACCAAATTGTTATATGATATCATTTGTAGCTCATTATTTGAATCCAAAATATCAATACACTCATGGTATTAGAATGAATTTCAATTTGATTGAGGCTGCACATACAATATATTATAAATTATTTCCAAATTGCCCAAATGCTGGAGATTTCGGAATGGAGGTAATTATAGAAAAGAAATCAATAGATAATTATCTAAATTTAAATTCATATAAATTCACCTAATAGATAATCTTTTAATGCAGCTTATATATTTTAGAGATGCCAAAATGAGTTTTGGAGACGAGGTGCGATAAAATCAATAAACAAATTGCAACCATGTAAGTAACATTTAAAATTATGATCATCTACTACCAATTAAATTAAAGTAAAGATAAAAAAAATACTAATTTTTTATCTATTATTTTTTTTTTGTGTTTGTACAGCCCAGTGGTGGAGCATGTATGGTAAAAGTGCTCCTACAGTACAGAAGCTAACTATGCGGGTTTTGTCTCAAACGGCTTCCTCATCTGCATGTGAGCGGAACTGGAGTACGTTTGCATTAGTCCATACAAAGCAACGTAATCGGTTAGCTTACGAAAAACTCCACAAACTTGTTTTTTGCTACTACAACATGAAATTGAAGCTTAGAGATATGGGGGCCAAAAGTGAAAAAGTAGCAGAAAAAGATTACATCGATTTGGTGGATGTCATGACACATCCAAATGATGATGGTGATGACCCACTTTTTCAATGGGTCTGACCAGCACATTTGGATGATGAGTCTGGCAATCCAGACCCCGAGATTGCCAACATGGCTGCAGAGATCAGTGTCAATGTGGAGCAAGTAATAAATAAAGAAGTTAGGATGCCTGACGACCAATTAAATGACTATCAATTTAATGTCTGTTTAGAAGCTGGTTATTCTGAAGCGGAACTTCAAAAAGTGAGAAAAAAGCTTCTTACAGGTAAGTCAGCAAATGACGAAGACGATGACAGTACGAACGATGACAATGATGATGATAATACATCTGGTGGAGGAGGTGATACAAATGCTGGGACTTCAAGTGTTTACCAAGCTGAGAAAGGACAATCTAATGAACCGGGAATAAGTCCTTTTACCTGTGAGGCTGGATTCGACCATGTCACCCAAGACGAGGACCATGGATCTAAAGAGGGTGGTGAGGGGATTGCTGCTATTGGTAAACCGTTCTATCGACATAGAGATGCAGGATATTTTTATTCGACAAATTCGGATGAGAATTCCTTACTTTTAAGTATGGAAATGATGAGCATTAGCAGCAATAACACACAACGAGGCTATGATCAAGGTAATTATTCTTACTCAAATTATGATGATTCTTCAAGTTCTGGTCATAGCAATGTTCAGCCTAACTTTCCACCATAGAGTTATCATCCATCTGAAAATCAAGGACCATCGACTGATGAGATGTATCCACGAATAGGGTCTATATGTTGGCCGTACGAGTCATATTGTTTTCATGTAAGCAACTATGTTCAACATTTTCAATATAGGATGACTTGGGAGCAATATTGTAATTTCTATCAGAATTATCAAGATTCTGGATTAGATGCTCCAAGATCATCTTTTTGGTATTAGACTTGTACATTTTATATTAAACAATTCACAATTACTTTGTCACATACAAATATGTCATATCTTCTCTAATTACCAATATTTAATATTATTTTATGTAGTCAATTAGGATTTATGAATGGTTAATTATATTTATAGTTTGATTAAGTCATCATAATTAAAGTCTCATTGAATATAAATATTACATATAATTTAGATATATTGTATGATGTTAAAATAAATCAATATGGTATAATTAAGCCATAATTAAAGTTTCATGAAATACTCAAATAATTTAAATCAATTTCTATATTTTTTTCCTCAAATTCCTGCTCGCATCGACATTTCAATTGATATTTATATCTAAATATTATCTTAGTTTTTAGATGTAATGCTTAAAAATGGTCAATTATAGTCTAATTAAGCCACAATCAAAGTTTCATTGGCTAATTCAAACAATTTCTATCAATTTCCACGATTTCCGTAAATTCCCCCGAAATTTCCATCGACATTTCCATAAAATTTAGACCTCGACATTTCCATCGACATCGACATTTCGAACCTTGATATATTCTATATAGAGTAAAGCAATATTCTATAACATAATTTGTAAAATAATTAACGATCTTTATTTGGGATCTAGTTGAAAATTGTAAAATATAATTATAAAAAAAATTAATAATGAAATTAACATTTGATAAACAATTGAACTAGGAAAAGTATCCATTAAACTTTGCAAATTGTATGAGTAAAACACTCAACTAATAATTGTATTAATCAATTCAAAATTACATAAATAATATAATTCTTCTACCAAAATCTGTAGCAAGATAAAATATCATGTAATTCTTCATAAATAAGTAGAGAAAAATAGTGGAAGAAGAGAAGATGAAAAACCACTCATATTAGTGAAAACTACCTACTACCCTGTGATGCCCCAGTTTAGGAAGGGTACATGAATGAACTGAGATCATATTCGAATGAGAGGGATCCTGAGACTATGCAATGCATTGCTAAGAAATGCTTAAAAGAATTGATAGTTATTACCTATACTAACAAGGTGCACATTCCTTTTTGATGGCTTAATCATAAGAACTCCAAAGTTAAGCGTGCTTGGCTTGGAGCAATTCTATGTTGGGTGGCCTCTTGGTAATTTTTTTAGGTAACATGTGAGTGAGGACAAAGAATGCTGAAAAGACCCGTGTTGGTTTGTGGGGACAGGTAAGGTGACGTGGCCAGGTCGTAGGGGATGCAGGGGAATGCCAGGGCTATCAGGTGCCAAATTCGGATTCCAAATCCTGGTCTGAATCCTGAGCCTAGGGCGTTACAGAAATTTGTAAGACCCAATTTGTGTCTTCTAGCAATTTGATATATGAGTTATTTGATTTTGAATAGTTTGAAGGAGAAGAGTGTCTAGAACAAAAATAGAAATATAAGGAATTTGGAAAATTGAAAATGGAATACAACTTGTATTATTTTGAGAAATTAAAAAGAGAAAGTTTGTATTGATTTAGAAAAGAAGCAATTTGGAAAAGTAGTGAAAGATATTTTAATTTTGTTTATGTTTGGAAAAAGTATTTTTTTTTAAATGGAAGTAATGGTGTGGCTTCTTGGAAGCCACACACAAGTTGATTTTATTATTAAAAAAAAAAGAGAAAGTATAGGTAAACAAAGAAGCTTCTGTGGGCAACTTGTTGTTTTAAAAAAGAATAAAAAAAAGAGAAGAAAAATAAGGGGAGGTTCACAAATTAGGAGAGAGGAGGGGGAAAGGAAAAAAAATGAAATGAAGAAGAGATAGAAAGAGGGAGAAGAAGAAGATGGGTAGTCGTCGGGAAGGCCATGGTAACATAAAAAATGGAGGAAATGAATTTATAGATAGAAATTTCAACCGGGTTGAACAAATATTGGAATAGCTTATGACGCCAAAGCACTATCAACAAGAGTTATGTGAGTGATTTATTTCTACGAAATGTTTTCATTATCGAATTATTATTATGGAATTTTAAGTATTCAATAATTTGATATGATTTTAGAGTAATTGTTATGAGATATTCAGAAACTTTTTATGAATTTCCAGTAATCTTATGATTTTAGCTCCAATTATCGTTTTAGAGATGTATTTGAGATATTTCATGATTATTTGAGAAATTAGAAGAGTTTTAATGTTTATTGAGGAATATATGAGGTTTATAAAATGTGGTTTTAGAGAAAGAATGATTTTAAAAATGTTCTGAGAGATTTGATGATCATTTGAGAAATTATAAATGTTTGATGTTATTTCAGAAATCTCTCAAGTTTATGAAAAGTTGTTTAGAGCAAGAGAACACGATTTTAAGAAAAAGTTTGAGAATTAAGAATTTTATGTTAAAAGTAGATTTTTAAACTACTATATTTTTGTACCCATGGTGATTACCCATATGTTATGAGATTGCGTTTCCATAGTATGCCCATAGAAATCTCTCTCTCTCTCTCGAAGCTCATACCCTCATGCAGAGCCGCAGCCAACACCGTCGATGTCACTCTTAGCTAGCCATCATTCCTAGCTCGCTGTCAATGTCACTCTCAGCTCGCCATCACTCCGAGATCCCCATCTCTCTCTCTGTAAGCGTCGTTGCTCGAAGATCAGACCCTTACGCCGAGCCTCCTCACACAATACAACCAACGCCGTCTCTCCCAACTTGCCGTAGCCCTCACTCCCAGTTCATCGTGGTCAACACTCTCAGCTCGCCGTCACTTTGAGCTCACAGCTGCCGTCATTCTCTCTCACCGGCATGTCACTCTTTCTCTGTAAGCTACTAAGCTCCATCACTTCCGATCCATTTTTTTTATTAAGAACTTGAGAACTTGATTGAATGGATTATTGAGAACTTGAGAAGTATTATGTGGATTATTGAATGGATTATTGAGAACTTGGTTGATGTGGGAACATGTCTTAATTGAATGGATTATTGAGAACTTGAGAAGTATTATGTGGATTATTGAATGAATTATTGAGAACTTGATTGATGTGGAAACATGCCTTAATTGAATGGATTATTGAGAACTTTAGATTTGAAATGTATTATGTTGCCAGTTGCTACATTGCGGACTTCGTGTACCTCATAGGCTCATAATATGAGATGGTGAAACTTAAAAGAACTTTTAAGAGATTATAATTTATGTTACAAGATTTATATTATAGGATGAACATATCCTAGGATGAACGCTGAATTTATGTTATAGGATGAACTTTTAAGAGATTATAATTTATGTTATAGGATGAACATATCAAAGTTCAATCAATGGGCATCTGATTCACCTTCTAAACTAACTAAACTATTCTATTTCTAATTGGGTTTATACTTTATACTTTATAGATGGAATCTCAACATTTGGATGATGTTGAAACTTACAAAACGCTGAATGAAAATACAATCTCAGAAGATCAAGATGGAGAAAGAGAATCACCATCAGTCCAATCCCCAAGAAACAGTAAGAAGGCTAGAACAACTAAAACTTCAACTGCGTGGGAGCATTTTAACAAAATTGGTACGGAATCTAATCCTAGAGCAGTATGTAAATATTGTGGCATAACTTATGCATGTGACACTCAAAGAAATGGCACCACAAACTTGTTAAAACACATAGAATCAAAGTGTAAGAAGTTTCCTGGAAAGGTGAATGATAATCAACAAAAAAATTTAACTTTTGTTCAACCTAAAGAGGAAGAAGGTAGTTCAAATTTAATTGCAACTACATTTTCTCAAGAAAAATGTAGGATGATGCTTTCTAGGTTGATTGTGAAGGAAGAGTTTCCATTTAAAATTGTAGAGGCTGAAGGATTTCGAGAGTATAGTAATACACTTCAACCAAAATTTGTTTTGCCTGGTCGTATGACAATTGCTAAGGATATTTGGAATCTTTATTTGAGTGAAAAGAAAGATTTGAAGAGAGCATTGACACAACCTAATCAAAGAGTGTGCTTAACAACTTATACATGGACATCAATTCAAAATTTGAATTATATACGGTTGTTACTGCACATTTTATTGATGATGATTGAAGATATCATAAACGAATCTTAAACTTTTGCTTGGTTGCAAATCATAGAGGAGATACAATTGGAAAATGTTTAGAGAAATGCACGTTAGATTGGGGGATTGAAAGAATTCTAATTGTGACAGTGGATAATGCAAGCTCTAATGATGGTGTTGTATCGTATTTAGCTAGAAAAATGAAAAATTGGAATGGGGATATTTTGAATGGAGAATTTATGCATGTTAGATGTTTTGCGCATATTCTCAACCTTGTAGTTAATGATGGCTTGAAGGAGCTTCATGAGTCAATTCTGAAGATTCGAAATGCAGTAAGATATGTAAGATCCTCACCTTCTCGATTGGCCACATTTAAAAGGTGTGTGAAGAATGAAAAGCTATCTTACAAGAGTTCTGTTTCTTTAGATGTTCCAACAAGATGGAATTCTACATATACCATGCTTAGTGTTGCTGAGACATTTGAAAAAGCATTCGATAGACTAGAGGTTGAGGATGAGCAGTATAGTGTAGAACTAAGTGGGAGTAGGAGTGAGACTGAGACTAAGACTGTGAAAGATAAAGAGAAAGATAAGAACAAAGGCAAAAAAAAAAGGAGGGCCACCAATGAGTGAAGATTGGGGCAATGCCCGTGTGTTTATAAAGTTGTTAAAGATTTTTCGAGATATGACATTGAGGATTTCAGGTCTTCAACGTTGACAGCACATGGATATTTTCGTGAAATTTGTGTGATTCATAAACAACTTCAAGTGTATTTGACCTCCGATAATATTTTGTTGACTAATATGGCAAAAAGTATGAAGTTAAAGTATGAAAAGTATTGGGGGAATAGTGGTGATAAGACAAACTTTCTTCTATATGTTGCCACTGTGCTTGATCCACGTTTCAAGCTTAAATTTGTTTTATTTTCCCTTTCTACCTACTTTGGGGATGATGATCCAGTTGTTGTTACTGAAACTAGAAAGAAAGTTGAATATGTGCTTCGACGTATTTTTTATGACTATAAAAGTGTTTACAATTACATGGAATGTGAGATTGAAAATAAAAAAGCCGTGAACTTGTTAAAAAATAAATCTGGAGGTAAAGATGTGGACATTGTGGATGTAGCTCTAGATTTTACTGATTTCTTGGATACTGCTGATGATGTAGAAAGTAAATATGAATTAGATAGGTATCTTTCTGAAACATGTGAGAGAGGTGATGATAATGTTTTTGATATTTTGGGTTGGTGGAAGCAAAACTCTCATAAATATAGAATTCTTTCCAAGATGGCTAAGGATATATTGGCAATTCCACTTTCTATAGTAGCCTCAAAATCGGCTTTTAGTACTGGAGGTAGAGTACTTGATCCATCTCGTAGTACTCTATCTCCAACAACAGTTGAAACTCTCATTTGCTTACAGAATTGGATTCGCTCATCACCTATTAGTGGCATTGAAGAGATATATATGGACGGTGCTCCCGATGAATTAGCAAAGCTTGCAGAAGGTAATAAATTTCAATTATTGTGATTCAATAATTTTATTGTTCATTTATATTGTATTGTATAATATTTTTATTCCCTTTGATTTGTAGAATCTCAATCAGCAGTGGAATTACAACCATTGATAATTGAGGAAGAATTGGAGATGAAAAATAAATCGGTTAGTATACTTTTTTTTTCTTTTTATATGTTCGTTTTTACGTTTTAGTTGCTTAATTGCTTATGGTTGATTATTATTATTATTATTATTATTATTTTGTAGGGTTGGCTTCCCTACTATGTGGAATGGGATTCGACTTAAAACTTGATGTATTTGTATTTTAATATGTTGGACAATGGACATGTATATTTTATGTTTAATATGTTTGGATGTGAACTTTATTTTAGAAATGGTTTCAACTTGATTTTGGACATGTATGGTTATTATTTAGATACGTATAAATTAACTATAGCATATGTTTGGTCATTATCTTTATTTATTAATTGGATTACAAGAGTTAAGAAATTTAGGGGCAAAAATCACTAAAACATGGGCTGCAAAACGCTAAAACAAGGGCTAGAACTTTGGTATGTAAAAAAAAAAAAAACCGAAAAACCGAAAAACCGAACCAATCCAATGGACAACCGAACCAATGGTTTTATCCTTTATTGGCATTGGTTTGGTTCCTCTCATGCTAAAACCGAATGGATTGGTTCGATTCACGGTTTGGCTTAAAATCGATGAAAACCGAACCAATATCACCCCTAGTTGGACATATATATTTTCTTTTTTATAAGATTTGTTAGTTTTACATATATTTTTAAGATATATTAGATTTAATTTTTAAAAAAATGGTAGGATTGAGTTTTGTTTTAATAATTCGTTGGATTTAATTTTTTTCAAATATTTATGTTATTTTTAGGTTTTAGGGTTAAGAAATTGGGTAGTTAAATTTTAGAAATTGAATTTAATATAGAAAGAAATTATTATTATTTTTTTTTAAAACTAGAAATTAAGTTAGATAATTTTTTGTTTGATTATAAAATGTTGTAGACTTAATAAATTTTAGAAATTGAATTTAATATAGGAAGAAATGAGTTTTCTTTTGGTTTCTAAATTAGAAATTGAGTTATATAATTTTTCTATAAATTAGTTCTAATTGATATCTTGTTTACTTCCTTATAGAAGATGGAAGACAAATGTTTTGGATTTGTTTTGCATACAAATGGATCTATGACTGATGGGGTAGATGGAGTTGATTATGACCAACCAGTATGTGGAGGTTTTTCTATAAATGTGAATAGTGGGTCAGCTTTGAACAATTTGTTGAAATGGTGGGATTATCACTTGGTATAGATGTGAGGACAAATTAGTTAGATATAGTATGTAGACACCCTAAGTTAACACTATCTGGATCAGTAAGATATACACCAATACCAATTCCTAACCAACAAGCAATGAACTTAATGTTTTCAATTGTGATGCCAGTTCCGACTTTAATGCATTTATACAAAAATGTGAGAACGGTCGACATGAATGTACAAAACTTCGAGACAAAGAGAAGCACCTTCGTAGTATTATATTCTCTTTTTGGTTTGTAATGACATAAGTTATATTTCTTTGTTGACTTTTGTTGTCATTTGGTACTTAATGGCATCGTTTAAATTCAATTTCATGTTTTTTATTTCTTTTTTTTTTTAGTGTTTTGTTCATTAATTATCTTAATGTCTTTTTCAGAAATTGAACATGTGCAGTTTTTAATTTTAAACAAAAATAATTTAATTGCTAAGTAGTGAAATAATCGATAAAATATTAACCAAAGTAAATGTTCACTTTACATATAAGAACAATAAAAAAAACTAGTGCGTGCCACTGGTGGAGGTCGTCAATTAATCTGATTCTTCTTCTTCTTCTTGTGCTCCAGTATGGTACAAATAGGTATCATGTTCTCCACGTCCACGTCCGCGTCCCCGAGCCTGTGATGATAATGATGGACCAGCCTCAGAAACATAATGTGGTGGTGTATTGTACCGTGAACCTGGAGTCTGTATCATTATCATCGAAGTGGAAGAACCAACACCATCTTGCGTTTGAGTGATGGGAGGCATGTCGTCCGCATCATAGTGAACCTTGTCCTGATGAACCTCCTCTACTGCAACATCTTGCTGCTGAGCATTGTTCTGCTGTTGACCACACCTTCTTTATCTAGGACCCGATTGAGGAGCAATAGGGATGCTATACAAATAATGTAACTGCTCCATATTTAGGTCCCTACTGTCGCACAAATTCAGAATCTCCAAATTTTGTGAAAGGTCTTGAATTTGTCTGAAGCAGGACCTCTGCGAATGATAAGAAAAAGTAAACAATATTGATAAATGAATTTATAATTAAAGTAAATATAACTTTAGAATTTAATTGAAACTTGTACCGCTTGACCATAGGACGCTCCCTCGCGAGTGATGTAGTGCCGAGTAATATTCATATACCAATCAATGTAATCTGGAGTGGTATGGCCATATGCATCAACTAGAGGAGCATCATCTACAAACTCTCGACGTCTATGCCATCTATCTACATATGGTGTCAGTGCGATCGACCATCTTGTTGTCGAAGGTCTATGTACCATACTAATTTCTAGTTTAAACAAAATAAATAATTTCTTTCTATATTAAATTCAATTTCTAAAATTTAACCACCCAATTTCTAAACCCTAAAACTAACATAAGTCCAATAAATATTTAAAAAAAAATTAAATCCAACGAATTATTAAAACAAAACTCAATCCTACCATTTTTTAAAAATTAAATCTAATATATCTTAAAAAAAATGTAAAACTAACAAATCTTATAAAAAATAAAATATCTATATCCAAAATTCAACCATTCTAACAAATTCATTCAACAAATCTACAATAAAAATACGTGAAAATATAACAAAATATTGAGAAAGGTTTAATAAAACTCACGAATCAGATAGATTTTGTACTCATTCGAAATGGTGGACGTTTTTGCTGTTTAGATCTTTCAATATCCACAAAATGCTCTTCTTTACTCTAACGCCGACAAAGATCAACTTTGTTTATTGAGATGGCGACAAAAATTTCAAGTGGGGTTGAGAGAATGAGTAGAAAACGAGAGAAGAATGGTGGGTGGGGTTGAGAGAATGAGTATAAAACGAGAGAATAATGGTGGGGCTTGTTTTCAAATTGAAAAGTAGAAAGGTGGGGCTGGTTTTTAACTTGAAGGTCTCGGGTATGGCTGTCTTTTGAAGAGACGACCATCTTTAAAGCATTCGAAACCGCTTCAGTGATGGTCGTCTCTGAGAGACGACCATGTCTCAATTCGCGTGACGTGGCAAACATGCGAGAGATGGTCGTCTCTTGAAGAGACGACCAGAGACGACCATCTACTCGTCTTTTTTTTTTTTTTAAAAATAAAATGATGGTCGTCTCTTGACGACCATCGACGATTTTTTTTAAAAAAAAAAAAATGAAAAGGTGGGAGTTGGTCGTTGTTGGAATAGAAATTTCGACCAACCCAAAATTGCCACGTCATTACCCAACATTGATGACAAAATTTTATTTAATTAGGGATTAATTAAATTTGTAAAGATTCCTATATTAAATTATGGCAGGTCCAAATACACTATTGGGTTCTTTGAAATTTGGATGACAAAAGCCCAAAATCAACTAGGCCCAGTCCAAATGGCTAGGCCCAAAGTCAACCAGGCCCACTCCAAATGGCTAGGCCCAAAAGTCAACCAGGCCCAAAAGGCTGGCCCAAGGTCAACCAGATCCAATCCAAATGGGTTGGCCCAAAATCAATTGGGCCCAGTCCAACAGGCCCAAGCCCACCTGGGGCCCATGAAGAACTCTATAAATAGAGAGCTTCCTTCTTCATTTCAAAGGGGGTTCAGAACTGAAGAAGAATTCATAAACAAAGCTCAGAAGACTCCAGAAGCCCCTGAAGATCAAACACCATCTGAACGAAGAACACGTCACAGAAATCAAGAACGAACAAGCTATTCAGCCCTCGAGCAAAACATACAAGTAGGAGAGAGAATCAAATGATCAAATACTAGAGATTGTACTCACTATACTGAAATCAATACAAACACAAGTTCATTACACGTGCTAATTTTCCCTGCTGAAATCTCGTGTGAACAGTCGTCTCTTGAAGAGACGACCATCTGCAGTGTAAATGTGGTTGTCTTTTCAAGAGACGACCATCTTAAACGCGTGTACATGGTCGTCTCTTCAAGAGACAACCATTTGCCAGCTATTTCAAACTACAATATTCATATAAATAGTTTCAAAAACAACAATATTTTTATAATAACTTTAAAAAACTACAATATTAATAAAAACTCCCTAAAATTCATGTTTTATATTTATAGGGTTAACCTGATCAAACGCAAAGCGACGTCGTTTACATTTTGATTCATGCTGGCCATTTCTCCCTCTTCTCACTTTCACTGAGGCTTTGTCTTGTTGAAGAAGAAATTTGAAGAAACCCTTGCTTCTTCATCTCTGATCCCTTTATACTGCAAAGATCTTGTGCTTTGTCCCAATTTGAGGTCAGATCCACTAGAACTTTCGATTTGTTTCTTCTTTTCCGTTTCTCCACCAGAAATTTTGTGGATTTACTCGTGTAGTTTGTGGGATTTTCTCATACAGAACTCCCGAAGATGACCCAAGACGCCGAGATGAAAGAGCTTCCTGCTCCATTGTCGTCTTCTTCCTCTTCAACTTCCCCCTCAACTCTACAGCGTAAGAAAATTTTACCCATATTTTCTCAATCTTGCTCTTGCGCGTTGTTTATTTGAATGCGAATCTCTACTGATGTTTTAGGGATTGGGATATCTTTCGAAATGTTTAGATGTTTAGTCTTTAGGGCTTCATTTAATCCTTATAGTGCTTGGTTTTGAAATTCATTCGTGATTTCTTTCAATCAGATTTGAAAGAGATTGTGTCGCTCATTGAGACCGGTGCCTATGCCCGGGAAGTTCGGCGCATTGTTCGTGCCATTCGTCTGACTATGGCGTTCAGGCGGAAGTTGAAGGCTTCTGTCCTTTCTCAATTTCTGAATCTTGTTCTCCCGCCAGGGTCCGAGGTGCACACTAGGTTTTCGTCATTTCTTCCAAAGGTACTTCGAAATTATTTGGAAATATTGATTTTCCATCCGCATAGTGCAATTTTAGGTTTTGTTCTTTGTTACCGAGTGGGTTTGATCAGTATAACCTTTGGTTCATGTTGCTGGGGTTCTGAGCAATAAAAGTTTTGTACAATTGCTTAGGAGGATGAATGTGAAATGGATGTTGACTCGGCAACACAAGCTACTGCCAAACACCCCTTGCCCGAGATAGAGATATTCTGCTACTTGATTGTGCTAATATTTTTGATTGATCAGAAGAAATATGACGATGTAAGGTTTTTTTCAAAGGAATCAGTGTTTTTCTTCTTTTGCCTTTAGCTTTTGGCTGGCCGTCCTGAGCATTTACTGAACATTTCCAGGCTAAGGCTTGCGCCTCAGCAAGCATTGCACGGCTTAAGAACCTAAACAGGAGAACAGTTGATGTGTTAGCATCCAGGCTCTATTTCTATTACTCCCTCAGCTACGAACTCACTGCTGATCTTGCTGAAATAAGGGGGTGAGTTTATCATCTAAGATTGTAATTGGGTTATGGTAGTTGACTTTATGCCTCTGTATGGTTCTAATGGTTTAAATTCAGAGTATAGAAATGAGAATGAATTTCTATATCATATATAGATATTCATCTTATAACATGGAAAACTTTGATTGACAGTAACCTCCTAGCCCTGCATCGTATTGCAACCTTGCGCCATGATGAATTGGGTCAGGTAGTTTATCAGATCTTTCTTGAGTGCATACCACCGTGACTATATTATGGTACCTTATGTATGGACAACAATGTGATGTAGGAAACCCTCCTTAACCTTCTACTTCGTAATTACCTCCACTACAACCTCTACGATCAAGCAGAGAAGTTGAGGTCCAAGGCACCCCGATTTGAAGCTCACTCAAATCAGCAGGCAAGTTTTAAGTGCTTTAGTCATTTAGTTTTATTTTTATCTTTTTCTTTATTCTAAGGAAATAAGTATATGTGGGTTTTTAAAATATTTTCATCAGATCGTAGGCAGCATTGTTTTTCATAGAAATGCTTGCAATAGATGTAACCTGGCTATCATTTAAATAGTTTAGGGAACTTGATGTTGAAATTGCTAAATTTGGCATGATTAACCCTATGGTTTTGAAGTTCTAGAGTATAGAAGTTTTTTAGAATGTTAATACTTGCATCTAAGCATCATATTTTGAAATTTTAGTGATGTTTTGATAATGTAAATTTTCTCTTTTTTTTAGAATTAGAATTTTAGTTGTAAGCTAGATATCTCATAATGAATGGTTATTACAGTTCTGTAGGTACCTGTTTTACCTTGGCAAGATCAGGACCATTCAGCTGGAGTATACAGATGCAAAGGAGTCTCTTCTACAAGCTGCTCGGAAAGCACCCATTGCAGCTCTTGGTTTTCGAGTGCAATGCAACAAATGGGCAATCATTGTTCGCTTGCTGCTAGGAGAAATCCCTGAGAGGACTGTTTTCATGCAGAAAGGCATGGAGACAGCTCTGAGGCCATACTTTGAACTTACAAATGTAAGTTTTATTGGTCATTTTTTATACTTTCTAGGTATTTTCTTCCATTAATTTTAAAGTTTGTGCAGTATCATTTCTTCTATAACCAAATGAAATTGAAAATTTTGTTTCTTACAAAGGGTGAGGTTTTGATAGGCCCCCGGTGATCAACGTGTATCATAGGAAGAGGATGAGGGAAGCTGGGAATGTTGTGCGAGTAATGTAGGGATTCTTGTTAGTGGGACCTATATGTTAGTTACTGATAGTATAGGTAATTATTACATGAATGGGTAGACCGTAGATACATACGAGTGGAGAGATAACATGGGGGTATCTTTTGGCATAAGTATATTTTTGGTTTCAAATTTTCTGAAATTCGTCATCAAGTCAAGATAATGGCAGTATGATTCCTGTTTATTCTGGTCTTTTTTATTAACAATGCTTTCCTTCTCAGGCTGTGAGAATTGGTGACTTGGAGCTTTTCAGAACTGTTGCCGAGAAGTTCTCTAGTACTTTCAGCTCAGATCGAACCAACAACTTGATTGTGAGGCTGCGACATAATGTCATTAGGACTGGGCTTCGCAACATTAGCATTTCTTATTCACGTATTTCTCTGGCTGATGTTGCTAAAAAACTGAGATTGGACTCTGCCAATCCTGTTGCTGACGCTGAGAGTATTGTCTCCAAGGCAATCCGAGACGGAGCAATTGATGCCACAGTCGATCATGCAAATGGATGGATGGTATCGAAGGAGACTGGCGATATCTACTCTACCAATGAACCTCAAATTGCTTTCAACTCAAGGATTGCGTTTTGCCTGAATATGCATAACGAGGCAGTTCGTGCTCTTCGCTTCCCACCAAACTCACACAAAGAAAAAGAAAGTGCTGAGAAAAGGAGAGAAAGGCAACAGCAGGAGCAAGAACTTGCAAAGCACATAGCGGAAGAGGATGACGACGACTTTTAGCTTATTTAATCTGGGAGAAACGGTATGAATCTTTGGTGCATTAATGAAATAATACAGTTTTATTCAGAATTGCTGGGCAGAAATTTTTTGATGCATTGGTTCAGATGGCTCTAGCCCTTTTTCTATATCATCAATTATTTGTGTTTGTGATGCCGGCTGCAACTCTTTCATTTATGGAATGTTCTTGAGAATGCCCATCTTATACTTACCTTTCTGAATTGTAACTCGAGCTTTGGGATTGCATCATGTGCAAGTAGAAAATTTACTGGAAAGAAGATTGTTCTTGTAGTTGATGTAACTTTAGTCGGTTTTAATTTTATTTGCAATGTGGATGGCCTGCAGTTCATTTTATCGTTGCATTGGTAAATACGGCCGTATCTTGAAAGTAGTGTTTTAACAAAATGAAAAAATAAAAAGTACTTGGGAGTGCTCGGACCAGCTTACACACCACGGAAATACTACTGGACTTCACTAACCAGCTTATAATTGGCTATCCTAAGTTGGTAGCTATCATAACTTGAGTTCATTTCCTTTTTCCCGCTCTTGATTTACTCCCTCTTCTTCTGCTTCCTATTTCCTTCTTTTTTCACTATTTTCACCTACAGATTTGAGATTTGAGATGAATAAAGGTACAGTGAGGAGAAACACATAAGGGCAATAGGAAATATGCATAGCTCCCAAGCTAAACAATGAGGCTGGTAATGGCAAAAGATTTCTAATAGCGTTTTAGGTATCTCCTCAAACTAAAATAAATAATGACAAATACTATATTTTTCCAATTGCATGGTTGAATATTAATGAAAGTATTATTTATTATGGTGCACTAGATATCTCTTTTGACAAATCCATCATAAGGGGAGGGATCATCTTTTGGTTGTAAAATTGCACTAAGCTTTGTCCAAAGTAAGGGGCTGTTTGGGTGCTGAGTGGCTAGATTATAATAGTTTGTGGAGTTATATAATATATATTTAGAATGCAGAGTTGTTTGGTCTAGGTTTTTTTTTTTTGATAAGGAACCGAACTTTCATTGAGAAAAAAATGAAAGAATACACGGGCATACAAAAAAGAAGCCCACAAAAAAAGGGGGAGCCAGCTAAAAGAAGGGACTCCAGTCAAGCAAAATAAGACTTAAAGAATAATTACAAAACCGCCTCGACACCGAAGCCCAAAGAGAAACATAGAATCTAACAAGGGACCACACATCAATAGACGAACTCTCTCTCCCCCGAAAGATTCTATTATTTCTCTCCCGCCACAGGTACCACAAAATAGCACACACCCCGGCCTGCCACAAAAATAACCATTTCTCACGAAAAGGCGAACTGAGGAGAAGCTCCATGAATCTCGCTCTACTCTCCTGTTGACCAACAAAGCTAAAGTTGAACTGCCGAAAGAAACAGTTCCACACATCCCGGGCAAAGTCACAAGTCCAGAGCATATGATCGATGTCCTCAGCTGCCCGCCTGCACAGAATACAACAAAATGGCCCCACCAAGGGGGATCCCCTTGCCAACAAACGATCCAGGGTGTTAACCCTTCCGTGCCAAACCTGCCACGCAAAGAACTTGACCTTCTTTGGAATCTTGACTTTCCACAGAGAGGATAACACAGAACCACTCGAGACACCAGGCCTGACTAAACAATGAAAGAACGAACTGCATGAGAAGCCCTTGGAAGGCGAAGGTCTCCAAAGGCGGATGTCCCTTCTATGAGGAGAGAACCGAAACTGACTAATCAGGGATAACAAAGAAGTAGCTTCGGTTGTTTCCCTATTGGTCAACGCCCGACAGAAACCAAGGGAGATAGAAGAAACGGCTTCGGGAGAAAAGGATGAAAAAGAAAGGATCGAAGCCACCGTATGGTTCTTCGCAGATGACAAGTGATATAAACGAGGAAACAAGGTGCAAAAGGGACTATCCCCCACCCACTGATCCTCCCAAAAGTAAGTGTCCCTCCCATCCCCCACAACACTGAGAATAAACTGAGAAAGAAAAGGAAGCTCAGAGGCAATTTCTTTCCACGGGTTTCTGGATTTGCCTAAAACCCCACCAACAGTCCACTCAAAAGGGTGAGGACCATACTTGCTAACAATGACCTTATACCATAGAGTATCGGGTTCATGATGGAATCGCCATAGCCATTTAGCCAGCAGAGTCTTGTTTCTCACCCTCACATTACCAATCCCTAAACCTCTCAGGTCAAGTGGCCTAGAAACCACCTCCCAACTCACAAGGTGAGAACCTTTACCTTCATCCACCCCTTCCCACAAGAAGTCCCTCATAAGCTTCTCAATCCCCTTACAAACAGAACTGGGAATTCTAAAAAGAGACAAGAAGTAAATCGGTATACCGCTTAAAACAGATTGAATGAGGGTAAGTCTCCCACCTTTGGAGAAGAAACCCTTCCTCCAAGACGCCAGCCTTTTACGGATTTTGTCATAGACCGGGTCCCAAAACGAGATACTTCTAGGATTATGACCTAAAGGAAGACCAAGATAGGAGGCTGGAAAAGCACCAACCTCACACCCCACATAAGACGCCCATCTCTCCAACTTAGAAGGGCCACAATTAAGGCCCAATAGCTGACACTTGCCTCTGTTTATACGGAGACCCGACATGGCTTCAAAAAAGGTGAGAATTTGAATCAAATTAATGAAAGAGCCTTCCTTCCCAGAGCAAAAGAAGATCGTATCATCCGAGAACTGGAGATGGGACAAGGCCACCTTATTCCTCCCAACCTTGAACCCCTCAACAATATTGCCCGTCACCCCTTTGGAGATAATTCTGCTTAGGACATCCACCACAAGGAGAAAAAGGAACGGCGATAGAGGGTCACCCTGTCTGAGACCTCTAGCAGCCTTAATCCTACCCCTAGGCTTACCATTAATCAGGATAGAATACCTAACCGACCTTATGCAGCTCCAAATCCAGGATCGCCATTTAAAACCAAATCCTTTTTTCGCCAGAACCTTATCTAAGAAGTCCCAATCAACATGATCATAAGCTTTTTCAAAATCAATTTTAAACAGGATCCCCTCCTTCTTCCTGGATCTATAATCCTCAATAGCCTCATTAGCAATTAACGCTTGATCCAGAATCTGTCTACCCTCCAAAAAGGCCCCTTGAGACTCCGAAATCGTCGTTGGAAGAACCTTTCTAAGCCTATTTGCCAACACTTTAGCAATAATCTTATAAACACTAGTCACTAGGCTAATGGGACGGAAGTCCTTGACCTTCGAAACCTTCTCCTTCTTGGGAATTAAACAAATAAAGGTTTCGTTTAAAGTACTATCCAAAATGCCTCTCTCATAGAACTCAGAAAAAACTCTCCCGAGGTCCTCCTTCAGACCCTCCCAATTATCTTGGAAAAAAGCCATTGAGAACCCATCCGGCCCGGGGGCCTTGTTCCTATCACACTCAAAGACAACTCCTTTAATTTCCTCCAAGGTAAAAGGAGAGTCCAGAGAATCTTTTTCTATGGCAGAGATGGGGCACCAATCCACACCATCCACAAAAGGTCTGGGAACAGTGTCGGGAGCAAACAGAGACGAGAAAAAAGAAAGAACTTCCTCCTCAATCTCCCTATCCCCTTTCAGAACAACCCCATCCTCATTCTCAAGAGAACTAATAAAGTTCTTGCTCCTTCTGCCACTCGCCACTCTATGGAAATAGGCGGTGTTGCAATTCCCCTCCCTAGCCCACCTGACTTTAGCTTTCTGTCTCCAACTAATGTTTTCCTTTAGAACCAGCTCCTCAAACTCAGCTATTAACCTTAAACGCTCCTCCCTATTTAACTCGTTAAGCCCCTGCTCCCCTTCCTCAAGCCTATCCAAAACGTTGAGACGCCCCAACACTTCCTGCTTCCTAACCCTCACATCTCCAAACACTTCACGATTCCAAGACTTAAGCACTCCTTTGAGGGCTCTCAACTTACCCATAAATCGATACCCCTCCCATCTTCCTCCCACCTCAGTCTGCCACCACTGGGGGAAGGAGGCTTTAAAGGAAGGATGAGACAACCACATATTCTCGAACCTAAAGGGGCAAGGTCCCCAATTTAAAGCACCTGAATCCAAGATTAGCGGCCAGTGATCAGACGTAACTCTTGGCCCCAAAGACTGCCTTGCGTTAAGGAACACATCCATCCACCCTTTAGACAACAGAAATCTATCGATCCGACTCCGAAACCTGTTGTTGGACCAAGTAAACCTCCCGTTAGCTAATGGAGGATCAAATAAACAACAATCCTCAATCAGCCGATTAAAGCTCTTCGTCGACCTAGTCACCCTTCCTCCCGAAGCCCTGTCAAGAGGACCCCTGATCGCGTTAAAATCCCCTGCCAAACACCAACGAGGACTACACAACCCAAAGAGCCCCCCAAGCTCTTCCCAAAACTTGTTTCGACCCTTCTGCCTGGGAGGCCCGTACACCCCAGAAACCCACCCCTGCACCTCCCCTGGAAACAAAAAGGACACAGAAATCGAAAAAGACCCCTTAACCACCTCCAAGGACTTGACAACCTTGCCATCCCACATTAACAAGATACCTCCCGAAGCTCCCACAGACTCCAAACACGCCCACTCAGTCTGTCTCCTACCCCAAAGACTCTTAACTAACTCACGACAACAAGCTCCCAACTTAGTCTCAACTAGAACCACAATATCCGGATTTTCTCGACCAAGCACTTCCTTAACCAAACTGCGCTTCACCCGCCCCCCTAACCCTCTAACATTCCAAGAGAGCACTTTCATTTTAAAACCTCCTGAACCCTAATAATGGAGCCTCCTTTCCGCCCCTCATAGTTCACAGAGCTCTCCAACTTCTTTAATTCTCTAACCACCTTCTTTTTGCTTCCACCTACTACAATAGGACCTTTTCCTTTCAATAAACTGTGTGAGGAATCAACCAAAGTATCATTCTGAAATCCTTCAAAACTCTGCCCTTCAGACTGAGCCTCTGGACAACCCAAGGGTTTACCCTCCGCCGAGATAGCTTGCATACCCGCTGAGGCTAATAAAGAACTCACCTCGGAAAACTGTTCAACAGAACCACTATTAAGCTGCCCATTCCACCCAACCAGAGGAGTCGGGCAGGTAAGAGGGGCGCTCACAACACTCCCACCAGCTACCGGAATGGCTCCCCCCACACAATCCCCTTTTCCCACAGCACAAGGCCATACCGCCACCAACGGCCCACAAGCCCCCCCTGAGCTAACCCATTGATAAGGCCCAACACTCCCAGAACCCGGGAAAGAACAGGGAACAACCGAAGAAGACTGGTTGGGCAAACGCTCCGCATTAAACACTCCAGGCTGAAAAAACGGACCAGACCAAAGCCATGGACCCCCAGACAAAGAAGAAGACCCCAAAAACCCTCGATCCTCGTAAGGGGAAAATGAAAAGACTAAAGAAGGAAGACTCACCTGGCTGGCCGAAACTTCGGGATCACCACCCACAACCGTCGGACAAGGAAACTCCCCAGTGGAAACCACTCCATTACACTTTTGCATCGTATCAGCCGAGACGTTGGAAGCTACCCCCGCCGGAAAAGACTGGACTCTGTTACTGACCCCCAGATCAACCGGTTGTCCATCGGTAATCGAACAACCTTGAGCTCCTGCCTGCCCATGAAACTCCATCGACTCTCCCTTATCTTCTTCAAACAACGACCCAATACTCAGATTATCCCCATCCTTTAAAATCGGAGAGGACAGAAAAGACTCATCCTCGGAGAAACTGGCAATAGAAGGGTCCGAAGGATAAACTTCTAGATCAGCCACGTCATCCGACAAACATTTATCCAGATTTCCGTCTTGAATCATCGCGCTCCCACCCGTAGGCCCACATGAAAAGCAAGCTTCTTGAGAATGAAAAGGCCCTTTCTGCTCATACCTACCTTCAGGCCCAAGACAAGAAGGCCCATCCCCTTGCAAATGAGCTCCTGCCTTCGCCATCCCACTGCCACCCAACAGAGGAAAACCCTCTCCACGTTTAAGAGAATTTCGCCCGAATACTTCGCATCCCACCCTCTCCGGCCCAGGCCCAAATGGATCACAACCTTTGACCTTAAATGCCGAAGAATCGTTACCCAATTTTTGTTTTCCTTTTAAATAATCCTTGGAATGGGCCACGAGTACTGACCCAAGCCCATTACCCAAACCTGTAACACCTCCCTCTGTGACGGCTCTGCAGAACTGAACATCACCCCCAACACCTCCTGACACACGTTTTCTGGCCCCGTACGAAATTTCCAGACCCAGCTTTCCTCCCTTCGCAGACCCAGAGGACAAACCACCTTCTGCATCTCCGTCACCGGCGATCTTCCAAGGCAAAAATCTCACCGGAAAATCTACCTCATCGCACGATAAGAAGCAACCCCTCGGAATAAAACCGTCCTTCCTGCCTTTCACAAAGACTCTTACATCCTCCTCCCAATCTTCTCCCTGAATCGACGAGTCCACCTCCCCTTCAAGCCCACCACAAAGCTCAGCCAGTTTCGAGATTATTTTCAAAGTCCTTAGATGAGGGGGCACATCCATGAACTTAACCCATCCTTTCGAGAACGATACACACCTCTCCTCCGCTACCTTCTTAGCAGACCATGGTTCAACATGCATCGCACAATTCAAAATAACTCCTCTGCCAAAATCCAGCAACTTTTGTCTCTGAGAATTATCTCCACAGATAATAACCGCTAAATTCCCGCTGAAGGGTTTCACACAGAGCTCCGACCCAAAGCGACATTTAATGCCACGTTCCACCTTTGCCCATGGGTCATCAGCCTTTTCCTTGACCAGTAAAATAGAACTCGATGCCTCAAACAACACGTCCTTTTCCTCCTGGACTGAAACTTCCACCGCCCCTGAAGAATTCCTATCTCCTCTTACTATTTGTGCAAAGGACGATATCAACCGTTCTGGGGGGTTGAATCTGCGGGCCGGTATCTTCTTACCCCCTCGACCCACTTTCCCAGTCCTCTCTGAAGCATACTATTCAAGGCCTCCCTCACCACTAACCAACCCCTCCCTTCGACTCCTTCTGGAACTATAATGGACGCCTTCCTTCCCTTTCGCGGTTCCATCGCTACAACACTACAGATACCTCGCGCATTTTCAACCAACTGAAACCAAACTAAACCTTCCAGACAACGTCTTTGCCGAAAAAAGGAGCGCCCTTCAACCCGAGAGCCGACCGCCTCTAAACAATCTCTCACCCACGCTACTAACCCCAGTGAGAACTTGACTTTCGACGATTTACCTTTACAGAGTTCCTCCACCTCCACCTTCTTCTCAGAATCACAGAGTTGGAAAACAAACCTCTTTTGTTCAGCCTTCACCGAGAAAGAATGCCCTTCCCCGACTCTCATTTTTTCCACTCGACCCCCTGCTTGTTTAGTCTAGGTTATAATAGTCTATGTTTGGGGTACAAAGTTATTCAATTCTACAGATTATTATAACCCAGACTATTATAACTCACTCAGCGCCCTAGAGTATGTTTGGGACGCTGAGTGATTTATAATAGTTTGAGTTATAATAGTCTGTGAAGTTATATAATTTGTATTTAGGATGCAAAATTATTTAGTTTGAGTTATAATAGTCTGTGTTTGGGGTACAAAGTATTTCACAGACTATTATAACTTAGATTATTATAACTCACGCCTCAAACAGCCTCTAAGAGTTTAACAAAGTTTTGGAATAGTAAAGACAACAAAAAATGTAACCTTGGTTAGATTAACAAATATTGTTTGTTTGTTTGTTTTTGTTTTTTGTTTTTTAAAAAACATCTCAACTAGCATTGTTTTAAGTCTATTTTAATTGGTACAATCTCTTTTTAAGCCAAAGTGAGCTTAGTTCAATGGTAATTGACATGTACCATTGACCAAGAAGTTAGAGGTTCGAATCCCCTCACCTCCAAATGTTGCTAAACTCAATTTTTTTTTTTAAAGATAGATATGTTATTTTTCTTTGATCAATTCATATGCATTATTTTCTATTTAGTAACAAGAATCTTCAGATACATGGAATCATAGATATTCGAAAATATAGATGCCTGACATTTTAGATAACCGCGTACGAAAATGTCTTAAGATTATGTGTTATACCAATAATACCCTTACTAATCTTTAGGCAATTTACATATTAGTTTTATATAATTTAAATTTATATTACATGCATTTTGGTCTTTATTAATTTAATGTTATATTTGTATATCAATTTAGTTTATACTAACTTTTATATGTTATTTTGTAGAACAAATTAATTTATATTAGTTTGAGATTTTTATAAAATATTTAATATTTAATTCAATTTAGAGAAGTGAAGACGATAACAAAAACCTAAAGCCAAATAACCATTAAAATTAGTAATGATCTTCTAGTTAAAAGGTAAAATTGCAACGATGTAATTTCGATGGCCATTTTTTAAATAACTCAATTAGGTGCAAAAATGAATTTTTTTATATTATCTTCCTTGAGGTCAAAGGTTTGTGTCCATACTCCATATTTGTTGAACTTAGAATAAAAAATAGCGAAGACAAAAACTAAAAGAAACTAATTTGATAATTAAAAAAACGGTTCTTTTTTAGAATAAAAAAAATGGAGGTGAGAATTTAAACCTCAAACCTTTACATAGCGAATGCTGTTTCTTTTTGAGTAATAAAAATATATTTCTCATTTTTAAAATAAAAAATAGAAAATAAATATTTTAGACTTTTTGGAGTTAACTTTAAATTAAATTATATTTTCTTTTATGAATTCAAAATCCAAGATTAAACTATGAAAACTTACGTGGTAAGTTTCAATACGTTTACATTCTAAATAAGAAAAAATATTTTTTTTAAACTTTTTTAAGTAAATAATTTTTAATGGTTTTAAGTAAATAATTTAAACATTTTATAGTCTACAATAAGTTTACATTTGTAGATCAAATTTTATCTTCTTTGATGAATCTAACAGATAAAAATATGAAAAATGAAAAATATATATAGTATTATAGTTTTTGGAATATTTTTTAATTTGTACATAAAAAAACACATTTTTTAATTTTTTGAGTAAAGAAATTTAATTCTATTTTAGAAAAAAGGTTTCAAATTTTTTTATTCTAAGTATATTTATATAAATAATTCAGTTATATTTTCTTTTTAAAAAAATTATATAAAATTATGTATATATAAAGTTATATTTTTAGTCTCTCTATTAAATAAACTAATATCATACATAATGGTTTTATTATAGTTTAGTAAACGATATTGCATAACTTGAATATTCTGCTTCAACGCATTTACAATTACATATATAAGAACTTATGCCCCTCTAATATAAAATCCTGGATCTGCTATTGCTTTAAAATAAATGTATCAGTTAAATAATTTTTCTTTTTTAGAAATAATGAAAGCTATGTCAATGCTAAGAACTAAGACTCTATTTGATAACCATTTGGTTTTTGATTTTTGAAAATTATGCTTGTTTTCTCACAATTTCTCTACAGTGGTTTTCATCTTCCCTATGATAGTTTATTTCTTAAGAAAACCTTTGAATTCTTAACATAATTCCAAAAACAAAAACGAGTTTTTTGAAACTACTTTTTTTAGTTTTCAAAATTTGGCTTGGTTTTTGACAACATATATACAAAAGTAGATAACAAAACAAGGAAACCTATAGGTGGAAGTAATGTTTATAGGCTTAATTTTCAAAAACCAAAAATAAAAAAACTAAGGTCTCGTTTGATAACCATGGTTTTTGGTTTTTAGTTTTTGAAAATTAAGCCTATAAATACTATTTTCACCTATGGGCTTACCATGTTTTCTTATCTACTGTAACGACTGACATTTCCAGATATTAATTAAAGTTTTAATTTTGAGATTTGAATTAATTGTAAGGCCAATTTCATGTTTAAAGTTGTGTTGAAAGTTAATTTTAGAGATTTGCATAATTGAAATTTGAGAAATTGGAGGGTGAATTGGGAAGAAAGAAGGGAAAAAAAGAATTAATTGGTTTGAGGGCAATTTTGTTAATTAGATGACTTTGAGCCAAGCCCAAGCTCAAGCCCAAGGAGAAGCCAAGCCCAAATATCCATCTCTATTATTTTTATACTGCACGCAGCCATAGGTCAAGCCAAGCCGTCATCTTCTCCAACCTTCTCCTCTTCCTCCATGAAAAACAGCCTCCACCATCAATCTCTCTCTCTCTCTCCCTTTCACTACAAAGAGACCCATCCATTCGAAAGCTTCTTCTTCTTCAACAAACATCCATCACCGGATTTGTCCTTCACGCCGCGGGTACTGTTCACATCGGGGGGGGGGGGACTGTTCATGCAGCTATTACTGTTCATGCCGCGATTACTGTTCACGCAGTGGGGGCACTGTTCATGCCGGGTTACTGTTCGGGCCGATCAGGGTTTCGAATCCAGAACAGTGCCCCGATTGCTTTCTGATTTGGGATAAGCAGGAAGCTAGAGTTGGAGAAGACTTTGCTGCCTATAATAAGAATAATTATTCTGTTTGAGGTAAGTAATTATTTGGATTAAGCCTTCTAAGTTACTTGTGACTTGGTTATTATTATGAATTTTAGAAGGTAAGCATGAAATTCATAATTATGAAGCATGCTATGTTTAGGGAAATCTTACCATGGGAAATTTGGAATTAAATTTGGACTAAGTTTGTGGCTATGTTGGAATATAGGGCTTAAGGATTGGTGATAGAACGTATAAAGCTTTATTTAATCACACTTAACTCTTGTTAGTTTGATAGTTTTTATGTGTTTTCATGTTTATTTTGTAGGAATTTGAGCAAAAGACGTATTTGGAGACTCTATGTCGAATAACGATTCAAACGAGCCAAACCGGAGGTCATTCAGACACATGAGCAAAAAGTTAAAGCAAAATTACCAAATCTGTCTAGGGAGCAGCGACTTGTCGCCGCTCGACGCCATGCTCGACGCTGCGGTTTGGCATGCTTGGCGCTACTCAACGCTAAGCTTCTGTCTTTACTCGACGCCGCTCGAAGCTTCTGTTTGGCTTGCTACACGCCAGCAGCGTCTTGACGCCGCTCGACGCCACACGTATGAGCAGTTTTTCTTTCCTTATTTGAGAGGGCAGCGTCTAGACGCCACCCCCAGCGTCTCGACGCTGCCTAAGCCCTACTTATAGCACTTTTTCACTTTAGGTTAGGGACTTTTGCCTCATTTGCTTAGACTTTTATAGAGAGCTTTTGAAAGCTTTTCTCCTTCTATTTTTACACTTTTATTGTATCAAATCGAACCATGTGTAACGGGAGATATACTATCACGATGCTTGGCTAAACTCCACGTTTCCAGTTCAGAGGTCGGTTGTAATCAATTGCAATGTTGTGAGGCTTGGACATTAATGTAGTTTTCTTTCAATTGCAAGTATTCTTTGATTCCTGTGTTAAGTTTATAAGCATGAATTTTTGATTGAATTGACGCCTCGATCGTTTTACATGTTTGATTGCTAATCATGATGCATAATCCGTAATTGTCATGTTGATTGAACCGGTAGCGTTAGGATTATTATATGTGTATGTTTTGTGGGTTTCCATATTACATGGCTTGCATGTTTAATTCTAGGAATTAAAGGAGCATCATAATTAGATTAAAGTTATTTCATCTAATTAGTTATCTTGGTCCTTCCAAAGCACATAATGCCTTTATCTAAATAATTTGGAGCGGCTTCGTCAAAAATTGTTTAGGTAATTAGCGTTAACTTGACGTTTGTTAGAGTTAATGAACTTAGGGAAGTTGCTACTTTTTGGGGTTTCCTAATAAGTTGACCAAGTGCTTTCATTGTTAAGTTTAAATATTTTGAATGTCGTGATCAATTCAATGGAGTAGAACCGCACCTAGAACTTGGTAAGATTTGATCTATCTTTATTTTTATTTGCTTATGTTTTATTTTATTTATAAAAACCAAACCCCCCCCCCCCCCCCCCCCCTTTTTAATTGTTTTTTCCTTTGCAAATTTAACTTGAGAAATTAATATTCGGTTTCCTGAGATCGACCCGGTCCACTCAATGCTACAAGTAGTTTAGGATCGGTTTATAAATTTTAATTTGACGAGTCCTCGACAAGCTCGCGTCAATTGGAGTTATTATGAGGAACATGTGTTTTATTAAAAGAACTTACTTAAAATAGTAGAGGGATGAAATTATGTTATCCTGATAACTATTTGTGGGTAAAACTTAGTTACCTAAGCATGTGAATATTCTTGTTGAAGAATTTAATGTAGTAAACCCATGGTGGGTTCATGTGAATATACAGTAATTTGAGTAAGTTTGCCTAAGGTTCATAAGTTGAGTTGGTCAAGTAATAAGTTCTTTTGAAATCATTATAGGTTGAGAAAAGATCTCCATAAAAGGAGGAAGCGAGCTATTTGAGCCAAGGTAAGAGACTTTATGCCGGTATGCTTAAATGCAAGTTAGGAACTGAATTGAAAAACTACATTTGAAATGAAAAGCTTTTATAAATAAATGTTTTATTATGATTTTTGGTGAATTTTAAAATGCTTTATTATATATGAAAATGGATTTTTACTTGTTGATTGGCAAATATTCTTGTGAATGTGATGCATGAGTTATGGTTTATGATTTATGATGAATGATATGAGAATGTTGCCTTGTGTTGCATCATTGAATGAAAATTTAAAATGCTTTGGGACCTCATGCATACATGTGTATTTTCATGCTAAAATGATTTCGAAGGCTGTGGCAATTACCCTCCTAAAATTATAGATGTTCATCTAAATGAAAAGGAATCTGAAAGGGTTAAATGAAAAGGAACCTGAAAGGGTTAGATGAAAAGGAACCTGAAAAGGTTAAATTAAAAGGAAAGGTTAGGTTGGGATAATTGTCCACATTAAGCAGAAGAGAAAGTTAAAGGAAAACGTTTCCACTATGAAAATGTTTTAGGTCCCACTAGAGGAAAAAAGTTTTAAACATCACTTTGTATGTGTTTGCATATTCTGACCCCGGTAGTGAGGTCACTTACTGAGTATTTTAAATACTCACCATTTTCAAAAATGTTTTTCTTTTCAGGCAAAGACAAAGACATATCTTAGGCGATTGACAAGGCAGTTTGCTGAAAGGGTCATGGGTGACTTTGAGGATTATGACTTCCGCATTTAGATAGTGTGTTAGTTAAAACATATTTTGTTTAGTACGCAATGTGTTGTGAAACTATTTCAACTGATTGAACGTTATAATTCATATTATGTTTTGAAATGATTTTTAAAGGGATCCCGAGCATAAAGATTTTTGATTGTTTAGCAAAAAGTTTAATTCTTTCTGTCTTTTACCAAAGATTTTTAAATTTCTTCAGCATGCATGTAGTAACGTCCCTAGAAAGTCTAATAGGAAAAGTCGGGTTGTTACATCTACTTTTTAGATGTGTTTTAAAAAACTAAGCTAAGTTTTGAAAACTAAAAAAAGTAGTTTTCAAAAACTTGTTTTTGTTTTTAGAATTTGGCTAAGAATTCAAGTGTTTTCTTAAGAAAGATGAAAACAATTGTAGAGAAGATGAAAACCATTGTAGAGAAAATGGTGAGAAAACAAATACAATTCTCAAAAACCAAAAACCAAAAACTAAGGCCCCGTTTGATAACCATTTGGTTTTTGATTTTTGGTGTTTGAAATTTAAGCTTGTTTTCTCTCAATTTCTCTACAATGGTTTTCATTTCTCTAAAGGAAACATTTAAATTCTTAGTCAAATTCCAAAAATAAAAACAAGTTTTTGAAAACTACTTTTTTTAGTTTTCAAAACTTGGCTTAGTTTTTGAAAACATAAGTAAAAAGTAGATAACAAAATAAAGAAAACCATAGGTAGAAGTAATATTTATAAGCTTAATTTTCAACTAAAAATCAAAAACTAAATTATTATCAAACGGGGCCTAAATGGTTATCAAACGGGGCCTAAATCTCCGTTTGATAACCATTTGGTTTTTAGTTTTTGTTTTTAAAAATTAAGCTTGTTTTCTTCTAATTTCTCTACAATAGTTTTCATCTCTCTTAAGGAAGCATTTGCATTCTTATCCAAATTCTAAAAACAAAAACATGTTTTTGAAAACTATTTTTTTAGTTTTCAAAACATGACTTGGTTTTTGAAAATATAGGTAAAAAGTAGATAACAAAACAAGTATATCCATAGGTGAGAATAATATTTATAGACTATAGGCTTAATTTTCAAAAACTAAAAATAAAAAATCAAATGGTTATCAAGCGAGGTCTAAATGGTTATCCAACGGGATCTAAATTATTAGATATTTTGAAAATTGAATCATATACAAATAAGTTACAAGCCATGTCATTAAAAAAAAAAAGTTACAAGTCATGGACTGAAAGAGAACTTAGCCTAAATTTTTTCCATTAATTAATTTTTGGTAGTTGATTTTCCGTACGGATTAAGAAAATCGAGTATTCAAAATTATCAAAGATGCTCAATTAAATTGACCTTAACGATATAAATCAATTGAAAATGACCAATCAATTCAATTGAGCTCACTAAAATTAATTGATTTTTGTTTATGATATAATCTTAACTCAATTTGATTAGAAAATACAAAAACAAAGTTTGATTGGATCCAACTTCTTTACATAGTTGACTTTGTGATATTTAAACTTAATATGATGGGATGTTAAAAATCAATGATATATATATATATATATTTATTTATTTATTATAAGACAAACATCAACCTTACATCAAGAGGGGTTTATTATTGACAAGCAAAAGGTTAAATTATCAAAAATATTCTTGAATTATGGGGTTGGTTTCAATTATACCTCTAAATTTTGAAAAGTTTCATTTTAGCCTTTGAACTTTAAAGTTTGTTTCAAAACACTATTTTTGAAGGTTTTTTCTGTTAAATTTATGGACGAAAAATGACGATTTGCATATGTTTTGATTTTTTTTTCAACGTGTATGTTCAAATATGTTCACATAAGCAACAATACAAATGCAAAAACATCATTTTCCATCTATGAATTTAACGAAAAAAGCCTTCAAAGGTTGTTTAGAAACAAACTGCAAAGTTCAAGAGTTAAAATAAAACTTTTCAAAGTTTGGAGGTATATTGAAACCAACCCTATAGTTCAGGAGTATTTTTGATAATTTAACCCAAGCAAAATTAATTAGATTATTGATCCCCAAGTCTTAATTAGCTACATATTTATTTTAATTTTTAGCCACACCATAGTTCTCAAAAAAATTAAATCATTGAGCTGTTCAATTATATATGGATCAAATTGCCATATGTGGTATTTTCCAAAAAAAAAAAAAAAGAGTCATATATAACCTATTAACTGTGAATATTTAGAATTATTTGTTGTAATTTGAAAAAAGAATTACAAATCTAATCATTTTTAGCCCCCATTCATTTCCATTGAGCAATATGTTTGCTTTCCATTTTGCTATGAAAATAAATTTATTCATTTTTTTTATAAGTCCATAATGAAATAATTTTGAAGATGGGAACTTGAGATTGTAAAAACTAGAATAATTTTGTAATTATTTTGATTTAAAAACCTTTTGAAATATTTTTTTAAAACTAGGGTATATATGTTTCGCCATGAAGTTTATTTTGACGTGTCTAACTATGAGCACAATGAGTACAGTACAATTTGAGTGCAGTTTGGGCTACACTCAAGTTTGGTGTTGCTCGCTTTACAACTATAGAAATTTTTTTTTTGGTTTTTTTAAAAAAAAATTATTTATTTTTTTTTTCTTCCTTGTAGTTATAAATTGGGTAACACAAGACTTGAGTGCAGCTCAGCTGCACTCAAATTTTTTTCTTTAACTATTTTAAAGATTTATTGTGCAAACCATTTTTCAGTACAATTCTATGTTGCTAAACTTTAAAAATTGTTTTTCTTGTACATTTATTTATTTTTCTACTTATATATTTAAAAATACAATACATCTCAATCAAGTTTTTTCTTGGAAAAAGAAAACAATTAACAAAATCATATAAAAGCTCTCGCTCTCTACTTATATATACATGCAATTAAATTAGAGAACATCAAAGAAAACACATAAAAATAAGAGGAATGCTTAGGTAATGTTTAGATGCTCTCCGGGCAGCACCCAGCTCCTACACCCACCCACGTGGCCCATTTTTATGGTGCCACGTGGTAATCCAATTTTTTTTTTATACATTTGCACACCTCTCTTTTTTAAGTTGTTTTTTTTTTTCTTTTCATTATTATTTTTTTCATTTTTTTAGAAATTATCTTTTCATTTAATAACTTTTTTTTTTTTTTTTTTACAAACTCTTTCACAATATCAATTTTATTTTTAAAATTATAAATTATATATTTTTATTAACTTTTTTCATCTATACAATACCATTTATTTTCAATTAATCAATTAAAAATTGAAAGTTTATAATAATAATGTGAGAAATACGCTTCATAGCCTAAAGCTAACGACAGTTTCATAATCAATTTAATTTTTTTGTTTTATAATTTTTTATTTATCTTCTTATTTTCTTTTCTCATCTCCACAATATCATTTATTTCCTACTAATCAATTGAAACTTTATAGTTAAAAATAATAATGAGGTATGTTTCATAACCTAAAATAACCTTTGTGGTGTAGGTGATTTCTCTAAAATTGAATCTCAATTGTGATTTTCATTGATTGTTATCATCATCCACCTTTACTAATTCAGTTGATTAAGAAGAATGGACAAAATATAAGAAGATAAATAAACATTTTAAAATAAAAAAATAAAATTGATTATGAGACTGTCGTTAGCTTTAGGTTATGAAGCATATTTCTCAGATTATTATTGTAAACTCTCAATTTTTAATTGATGAATTGAAAATAAATGATATTCTATAGATGAAAAAAGAGAATAAAAATAAAAAATATATAATTTTAAAAATAAATTGATATTGTGAAAGATTTTGTAAAAATAAAAAATAACATTTTTAATTGTTTGATTGAAAATAAATGGTATTGTATAGATGAAAAAAGATAATAAAATAAAAAATATATAATTTAAAAAATAAAATTGATATTTTGAAAGAGTTTGTAAAAAAAAAAAGAAAAGAAATGTTATTAAATGAAAAGAAAATTTCTAAAAAAAAAGGAAAAAGAAAAGAATGAAAAGAAAGAAAAAAACAACTTAGAAAAAGAGAGGTAAAAAAAAATGGATTACCACATGACACCATAAAAATGGGCCACGTGGGTGGGCTGCAGGAGCTAGGTGCTGCCCAGATAGCACCTAAGCATTGCTCTAAAAATAATAAACAATAATTATTTTTTACCTTTTTTTTTAAAAAAATATCTTATAACAATTTACATCACAGTTTATTTTTTTTAATATAACATATAATTATTTGTAAATATGTTTAGAAATAACCAGTTTTGAATCATAATGTTGACATAGATACATAGATACAGACACAAACACATATATTGACTATTACATATTATTATTGTTTGGTTGTTATTGTCAATATTAATTATTATGATAACTTTAATTAAAATAACTTGATTATAAAAAATGGTAATTAAAATAAATTGAACTTTAATTAAAATAACTTGATTATAAAAAATGTTAATTAAAATAAATTGAATGAAGATTATCAAGTATAAAATATCCATCAACTTGACCTTTAGTTTAGGCTCCGTACTCAAAATCTAATGCAACTTATCCATCAAATTTTTATATTGATTTTACGAACACACCAACAAAAACAAATACAAGCTTTTTGTTTTTTTTTTCCTTATAAACTTTGTACATAAAACATATTTATATATTTCTAAACATAATTATTTGTAAATATGTTTAGAAATAACCAGTTTTGAATCATAATGTTGACATAGATACATAGATACAAACACACATATACATTGACTATTGCATATTATTATTGTTCGGTTGTTATTGTCAATCTGAATTATTATGATAACTTTAATTAAAATAACTTGATTATAAAAAACGTTAATTAAAATAAATTGAATGATAAGATTATCAAGTATAAAATATCCATCAACTTGACCTTTAATTTAGGTTCCGTACTCAAAATCTAATGCAACTTATCCATCAAATTTTTATATTGATTTTACGAATACACCAACAAAAACAAGTACAAGCTTCTTTTTTTTTTCCATAAACTTTGTACATAAAACATATTTATATATTACTTTTAGTGTTTGTTATCAAGTTTTCATTAATTATTTGTTATTCACTTTAAAAACTATCAATAATTATATATATTTGTTATATCCGTGAATGTGTCTAGGCCAACTTATGTGTACACTTCGACTATTCTCACAGGACAATCGTTTGACCTTATTACATTTGATTGACAAGTTAACTTGTAGGATATTAAATCTTAGGTAGATGGTCACCATGACTTAAATCTTTATTATAATTTATATGACCCTTATTGACCATTAGGCCAAACCAATGGTATGATGTATATATTATAACTCAATAATAATACAAATATGCATTTTTTTTTTGAGTTCAATACAAATATGCAATTAATTGTTACAATAGAAAAAAAAAATGTTAAGTTGAATAAATCAATAAAAGCAATTATCATGTCATTGGCTTGCAAAAACTGAACTCTTTGTAACAATTTTTCTTTTGGTGTGGCCCACAATAATTTTGATCAATTTTAAGATTGAAAAAGACTATTTGGTAGTTTAGTGTTGCTTCCAAAGAATATTTTTTGATTTTTTTTAAAATTTAAACAATTAATTAGTCAAAACATGCTTGAGAAGATAATTATTTTAAAAGTTGATTTTTAATTTTATTTTTCTCGAGAGCAACTTCTTTGAAAGTTCAACATATGAGGTTGAGATTTGAAGTTCTAACCTTTTGATTGAAAATAATATAAAAAAAATCTTAATTCAAATATATCATTTTTTCTAGTTCAACAATATGTGGGGTAGATTCAAACTTCTGACTTTTTAGTCGAGAGTAGACATTTTATGCCAGTTCGGCTATGTTGATATTGGTGAGTTCAAACTTCAAATCTGTCATAGCTTTAATATTTTCAAATCATTTAATCATAATATTTCATAATTAATAGTTTACTACAAATTAGTTTACAATAATTTGTTGCAGAATCAAGTGTTTAATTTTAATTATATTAAATTGAAACAAAAAAATGATGAAATTAATATCTTCTCAAAACCAAATTATAAAATTGCCATGAACTAACAAGTAAATTACTTCATGGATGATTTTGTAATTGTAAATTAGTACTTATCAATTCTTTAATGGATAGAATGCCTATTATATATCTTTTAAGGTTAAAAGTTCGATCTCTCACTCTATAATTGTTGAACTAGAAAAAAAATTCAATTCACAAAAAAATCCAACCCCAAAAAATGGCTGAAGTCATCCAAACAAATATTTGAATCTAAATACAAACTCGATTGGTTAAAAGTAGGAGAAATTTTCACATATACCGTACTAGTGTAATAAAAAAAATGTCATTTCCATCCAACTTCGCATTAAAAAATGCCCAGTAGCAAAAAATAAGAAATTATTTTAAATTGATATTTGCTAATTTACCCTTCAATCTCAACATTCACCATCTTATCCAAAAAAAAAAAAAAAAACACTAAGTTTGAATTTCAAAACCAACTTTTAAATTAAACTCCACACTATCTTTGGTAGTTTAGATACTTGAAGTTAAAAAAAAAAAAAAAAAACTCTTGTACTAACGACCTTTCATCCTTCTGTCTTTAACATCATTCATTCCAAGAAAAATTATCTTCTTTCATCAATGTCCATAAATAAACATTTTTCCATCATTAAAAAAATGTGACATTTTACTGACAAAGGAAAGCGTCGATAGAAGCTAAAATAACGTCGGTAAGGCTTTTGCTGACGCAGATATTTTCTAGAGTTGGCAGAAGCTAGATTTGCCGATGCGAAAATTTAAGAAAGCGACATTCACGCTGGTTTGTGGCGTCGGCAAAGTCGGTTTCTATAGATGCCGATTTTATCTGGTGTCGGCAGAACCAATATATATATATATATATATATATATATATATATATATATATATATATATATATATATATATATATATATATATATATATATATATATATATATAATTTTTATTTTAACTTTTTTTTTCCAATTGCATCATGTTTTTTTTAATCTTGTTGTACAATATACATATATACAAAATAAAAGCATATTCTAAATTGCATTTGAAATATCATTTAAATTAAACAAATCAAACTATATTACTACAATTGTCTTAGATATAAAATGATTCTAAATATTTTGTTATTCGAAATTATAGATAAAAAAACAAAATTAGATAAACCATTTAAGAAAAAAAAAAACACTCGTAGATCCGGCTTGAAATTCCACTTGCATAACTCATGCTCGACCCCGAAATACTGAAAAAACAAATATAAACTTTTTAAAACTTTAGTAACATACTCTAACTTAGTGAAAACATATTAAAGAATTTGAAACTTCAAAATGTCATCAAATGAGAGCACTTAGTGACCAAAAATCTTAACAAAAGTCAAAGCAGAACATTACAAATTAAAAAATGATCCCTAAATTATATTCCATAAACAAGTGATCGGAACATGCAAATTCAAAATGGTCCCTAAATTCCAACTCCCACCAAACATGTAAACATTAAAAACAAAAAGCACACAAACTCCAACACAAACAAGAACTAAACCAAGCAACTAATTAAATATATGAACTTAAACTCAATCTATGCTAACAAGTATATCTTTGCTAACAAGTATATCTCAACAAATAAACATCAAACTAACCCCCCCCCCCCCCCCCGCCCCCCCCCCCCCCCCAAGGCACACCAACCCTACCCAAATTTTAAGACCTCAACCTATATATGTTTAACAAGTATATCTCAAACTCTACCTATGATTACAAGTATATCTCAACAAACAAACATCAAACCAAACACCCTTCTCACAAGGCACACCAATTTTACCAAAAACTTAAGACCACAACCTATATGCTTAACAAGTATATCTTAAACTCCTATTATGCTTAACAAGTATATCTCAACGAACAAACATCAAACCAAACAACCCCTACACAAAACACACCAACTCTACCAAAAATTAAAGATCACAACCTATATGCTTAACTTAACAGGTATACCTCAAACTCCACCAAAATTAACTAACCCAAAATGAACTAAAATTACAAACTCTCACACAATCAACTAATTAAACTTATGAAGAAGCAAAACAAAGAAACATATCAAACCAAATCAAACATCTCTCCCTCTTCACATTTCAGGATAGCAAACAAGACACATGAACTCCACCAACAACTAAACACTACAACGTATGCTTAAACATGTATATCTCAAGCATGTTGCCACCATCACTGTAGGATAGAAAACAAGGCACACAAACTCCACTAAAATGAATTAGCCCAAAAGAATGCAAAAGAACTAAAACATACTCCCACGAAGCAACCAATTAAACATATCAATAAATGTCAAAACAAACAAACATATAAAAACTAATTTAAACCCCACCCCCAGCACTGCAAGATAGCAAATAAAGTGCACAAACTCCACCTATAACTAAACACCATTACGTTGCTACCATCACTGCATGATAACAAACAAAACACACAAACTCCATCAAGAATTAAACTTATTACGAGAGAATAGAGTTGATCGGTTGAAACTTACGGGTTAAAAATAAAAGAAAGAATTTCAGCCCAGTACAAGTGCCACACTATTGATGCAAGTAATATAAAATAAAAAATGCTCCAAAGTATTGGTCACATAGGGAACAGATTTTAACAAAAATTAAGAATAGCACAAAGGTGTTCAAAAATTGTAACTAGGTTACCGTTTACAAAAATTGAGGATTGTGAACTAGGAAAAGTAAAACAGAAAATAAAATTCAGTAAGACATGTGATAAAAAGAGGGCTCAAGCTTGTCATTGCCCTTGGGATATGAATTGTAACTTAAATTGTAATTGCAATCCTAACCTATAATCGCATTGTAAACCGAATTGTAACTTCTATTCAACTTACAATCTAAGTTTTTAGGAGACTAAGTGAGTACCCTATATGTCTATAGTTTTTCCAACTTAGATAAATGAAGTACGCAATTCCAATGGTTTTAGAGCCTTGCCTTATGTCTAGGGTCAAGAATGACTTATGTCTAAGCTCTATTCTCCATTGTTTGAGTGAAATCCACTCCCCTCTAACCCTTTCGGTATTAGAATCGAGCCTTAGTATACAACACAAGTTGATCACTCTATAGATACAATTTCAATTTAATCAACACAAGCAAATAATCAAAAGTGTAGGCTTGGTCACTTTTGCAATTTAAGCTCAATTCATCCCTTTGGGTGTTCACATGCTTGAACCCCTAAAAAGAACTTAGCTCATATTAGTAGTAAAAGGAACTAATAAAGTGCAGAACTTAAAACCCATGTTGGAAGGAAGGGTATTTAAAAACAGTAGCATCGAAATAACATGGAGCTAGAAATTTAAGAATTTATTTCAAATCTTCCTACGAGAGAACTACACAAAGACTACAACTGAAACTTAATAGGGAAGTTACAAGCTTTACTAACCTAACAGACTAAAAACAAGAGTAAAACAAAGACGCAAAATGGAGCTTGTTAGACATTAATAACAAGAAAAACTTTTGTCAATGAATTCTTCCAACAAGTCCAATTCAAAAACAACTCTAGACAATAACAATACTTCTTTGAGAAAAAGAATTACAACAACTAAGCAAATGGACAAAACAAAATTAAGACAGAATTGAATCAAAATTCAAAAACAAAGCTTGCTGGAAATTTATGCATGAAACACGAACTAAGAAAATTTTAATCTTCACAACCAAGAACTTTCATTCAGATTGGGTCGAAGAGTAAGATCGAAAAATGCAGAAGAAAGAAAGAGTAGAAAAAAGGACAACAACGAGAAAAAAAATGCAGAAATGGGTATTTCTTCCGAAAATGAAATCTGCCTTCTTTGTGTGTTTTTCTTTCATTTTATAGACCATGGCGGCTAGGGTTTATTTCTCTTTCCATTGGCCAAAGAATCTTCATGGATTGTGCTGAAATCAAGCTAAAATCGTGGGTTTCATTCTTTATAAGATGCATCAGATTTTTTAGATTTTTTCCATATTTGAAATGCTCACGATTGTCAAATGCGATTACAACTGCAATTCTTCACAGCATAAATTTCTTGCATCAAAACAAAGTTTTTAGTCACTTCTTTCCTTCTTTCCACTTCTTTTCTTCAGTTGGTTCATTCTGCTTACTAAATTTTACTAAATATTCCTAAGATTTCCTAAGCTCATACACATAATTTCATGGAATTTTAAAAATAATTTAAGTCTAACGGGGATAAATAATCCTCAAGTATTATAATTATCAAGAGTCCATACCTATTTCAATTGTCCTCCTTGTGATTCCATGAACATTTTAAATATTTCTTGCATTTCTGCTCGATGTTGCTCCAATTGAGCATTGAGAATTGTTGTCATCTTTGCTCTTGTTTCTTCTCTTGTTGCCTCAATTCTTTCCTCGATCTTTTCTTCAACCCTTGCCAACTTGTCATTTTCTTTTGAGAGCTGCGCCTTTAGGGAAGTTATCTCCATTACTGTTTCAACTTCTTGTTGTGAGGACAACGCACTTGATGAAGAGCTACATGATCTCTTGCTTGACTTAGGCAGCTTTGGTCCCCAACCAAGGCCTTTAATGTCGTATGGTCGTCTGCCTAACACCATCCGCATATTTTTGCTCCCAAGAGTTGTTCCTTGGTGATTTGTTGAGTGGAGACCTCTTGCAACTGTACCATTTTAGTCTACAATTACAATTGAAATAAGTAAATGAGGCCCTTAAATCTAGAAATGGAAATCACCTTTAGGAAAAAAAACTTACATGTGCATCCTCAGCAGCTTTGATTGACCAATTTTCCATGTTTTGCGTGTGCTAGATCAAATAGGTCAACAGGTCCTATATCTCGACCTTATTTCTCTTTTCGTAACTCAAGTCATAAGAAAATGTATTACTAAGATTTATAAACATATGAAAGAAAGAACATTTTTTGTATTTTACCCTACCGCATCATGTTACACAGAGATGAATGTCTTTGGCATACAACTAAGGCTGAACGCTAGAGTAGACCGACTCCTTTGACTGCTCTTCAATTTTTTCTAACGAAATATAAGGATTAGTTAAAAACGGGAAGTAGCATAAAATGATATTGTTGTGAAACGTAAGTAACATATCTGTCACTAATAAAGAGCTTGTCGAAGGCTCTATCAAATATATTTATAAACCTAGACCTCTAAATTTTGCAATAATAATAGCCAAGATTGATCACAGGGACTGGATTTCTTAATTTAACTAAATATCATTGTTACTAATGCTCAATTTTATCTAGAAAACCAAAACTTAAGATAGAGTCAAATTACAACCTAAAATAAATATTTACAAGATTGGGGACAATTTTAGAGATAATACATGCGAGCAATATGTTAGCCATGAAGCACCACTTGGTTTAATTAAGAGACATAAATATATGCAACAATTATAAGCTAAGAAAATCACTAAATTGGTTAAATGACTTTTCAAAGCCCAAATAAGTTCATGCAAAATTGAATTCTTAACTTTCCAGTCTAATTCTCAAATTAAGCACGCCAAAAAAGTGAATCTTTTATAGCTTCTAATAATAAATTATTCATTCCGATGCAATAATTAGGTACTAATCATGCATCTACACCTAGACTAAAATTAAGATCAACTAAACTTTGGCCACAAGCTTAGATAATGAACACATAGAAACATGCATGAATAATGTTGCAATATATTATAAATCTAAATTAGAACCAAGTTTCAATCATTATAAGCTACAAGAGTCTACCACTCAAAATTCACTATAATAAAATCTAAACTCTCAGAAAAAAGTCTAGAAACAACAACATGTAGAAATGAAAGAGAGAGAAACTCTTGGGGGCGTGCCAATCCTCGTCCCTGTCGTGATGTCCTGTGATCTTGAGCTTAGAATCCATTCCTTGCTCTCAAAAGTACTCTCTAATTCCCAAATATATATTGTGAATTGAAACTAAGGTGAATTCTCTCCAAAAAGCCTCCCCTTTTCCACAGCCAAAATGAAATATTTATATTGTCGTGGCAGCGTTGAAACGTTAAGGACAATGCCTCAAAGCTACGCCCTAATTCGCATGGATAAAGAAGGAAATATGGGATAATGTCGAGACACTACACGTAACGTCTTGGCGCTATGGACAGAAAATGTCTCACGTCTGTGTTTTGAGCATCTCAACGCCACTCCTGTGGAAATTGAAGCTTTATTTGATTATATTGACAACGTTGAGATGCTAGGGATAGCGTCTCAACGCTGTCTTCTTGGGCTCCACAGCTGCAACTGATCTTCTCCTTAATTTCAATGCTCTAAAACACGATTTTGAGCTCCAAATACTCCAATATCTTCCCCAAATGCTCAATTTCACTTTAATTACTCGAATCCTACAACATAAATAAATCAGGTAGATGAAAGCACACTTTAAAGCCAGAAACTAGCAAGAATATAAGCCTAGAAATAGGACAATTTTGTGTGCTATTAGCCACCTAGGGTCCTCGAACCTAGTGCATAGGTGATGCCAATGTTCGATGGCATTCTTCAACCGACTAGGTGGGTTTGCATGTGCCTTTTCAGGAGTACCTTGTTTCTTGTAATGCTTATGCAACTCTTCCCTATACTTTTTAAAGGTTGTCTGCATTTTTCGTTTGATAAATTTAACAACCTCTGGCTTGGACAAGTCGAACGAGAAATGATTCTACATATAAAGAAAATTATTATAACATATATTTTATATATAATAATCACAATGAACGAAAATATCAACTTACCAACAATGTTGCTTTAGCCAGGTCTATAACTGGTCTTGGTACTACCTCGAATGTTGCGCAGTGAATTGGAAAAGATTCCCTCATTGTGTATCTATAGCCAAGCTAAACTTCGAAGCATGTGGCCCGATCGGCTTCATCAACTTAGAGTTGATCTCTATTGCAATTCTTCCATTTGCGGTAACATATTGATCCAACTCAATCTTATGTGAATATCCACGCATATTCCTATTAGTAGAATTACCATATGAGAAAAAAAGAATAATGACATTGAGTTAGTATATAAGATAAAAAAAAAATAGTGATACATAGTTTATAAGATAACATGAGGTCTCTCCCGTGGATGATCCTGCACCATAAGGGTTGATATCGAAGAATTCATCATCGACCTTATTCAGCTGTTGCTTAGGAGTAGTCATCATCTATCTACAAGCACACAAGATATAATATAAAAAGAGTGATGTATAGTTATAAGATAAGAAATAAAATGCACAATTACATCATTATTTGCTATTATCAAGATGTTCACCTGGACTTGAGAGAACGTCAAGAGATAATTGTATATCATCTTCTTCATCATTGATGAAACCATCGTCATCGTTTTGAGTAATTTGTTGATCTAATATTATTCTAGTTATAAGATAAGAAATAAAATGCACAATTATATCGTTATTTGCTATCATCAAGATGTTCATCTAGACTCGAGCTAACGTCAGGAGATAATTTTACATCATCTTCTTCCTCATTGATGAAACCATTGTCATCGTTTTGAATAATTTGTTGATCTACTATTGTTCTAGTTATAAGATAAGAAATAAAATGCACAATTACATCGTTATTCGCTATCATCAAGATGTTCATCTAGACTCGAGCTAACTTTAGAAGATAATTATACATCATCTTCTTCATCATTGATGAAACCATCGTCATCGTTTCAAACCATCGTCATTGTTTTGAATAATTTGTTGATCTACTATTGTTCTAGTTATAAGATAAGAATCAAAATGCACAATTACATCATTATTTTCTATCATTAAGATGTTCATCTGAACTCGAGCTAACGTCAGGAGATAATTGTACATCCTCTTCTTCATCATTGATGAAACCATCATCCTCGTTTTGAATAATTTGTTGATCTACTATTGTTCTCTCAATGTCATTTTTACACAATTCGTTATCCTCAATGGATTTGTCAACTCTGATTCCACCCACAACTTCTATTAACTCAAGTTAGTCATTATGAACATTTTCTACTTTCAGCACATTCCATAGGCGTTTATTTTGGACTACTTGAACCACTTTCCAGTTATTACCATATTTTGGGTCGTTTATGTAAAAAACTTGTCATGCTTGATTAGCAAAAATGAAAGGCTCATTAACATACCAATATCGGGATGTACTAATCGATCTGTACCCTAAATCTATGTGTGATCTATTTTTTATAGGCCTTGTGTCGAACCACGTACACTTAAACATAATAATATATCTTCATGGGCATATTCAAAGTCCAAAACTTCGTCTAAAACACCATAAAAGTTACTCTCATCACCTCTACCTTCACTTTCCCCAAACACCATGTTACACCTATTTCTACAATTTTGGAAAAACTATATAATTGGAAAGTATGAAATTTGAGAAATTAGAAATTTGGATATTTATGGTTTTGGTTGGAAGATAAGGATTGGTTTCTTTTTATTAATTAAATAATAGACATTAAAGAAAGAGAAAGTGAGATAAATATATTTGTTTATTAAATAAAAACATGTGGCTTTAATAGATATTGTTTAAAAAAAAAGGGTATTGTTGGAGAAGTTATCACGTAAGGAAGAGGAAGATGAAGAAAGTGAAGAGAGGAGTGTGATTTTGGGCTATTTTGAAGTGGTAAAAAAAAAAAACAAAAAGAACCTCTCACAACCTTGGATTGAAGCTTTTGGTAAGTTTTCTAACTTTTGATTAAGGTTTCTCATGAGTTCTAGAACCTAATTTGGTGGGTTTCCTTATGAGTTTTCTTCCTTTAGTTGGAAACTCCATAAACTAGCTTGAAAACTAAGTGGGGGTGATGATTGAGTAAAAGAAGGAAATTTGATGAAAGCATGAGTTTTATCAAAGTACAGATTGAAGGGGATTAGTTGTATGTAGAAATTGCAAACTTTTTAGGGAAAGAAAACCAATGAATTTATTCATGGAGAAGAAGAAATGAAAAGAATGAGATTCCTTATGGAGAAGGATTACAATGGAGTTTATTGGAAACTTTATTTTGGGTTATGGTCTCAATTTCTTGGTAATTTGAAGAGTAAGATGATGAAAAGAATTGTTAATTCTTGGGTTAGGGAGAAATTTAAAGGCTTGGATAATTTAGTGTTGTTACACTTTAATTTTGGCATTAAGAGGTTAGTAATATGTTGACAAATTATGATTTCGTAGTAGTTGTGAGTGGTTATTTTATAAAGTATTTCAATTATTTTAGTAATTGATGAGATTTTATGAGATTTAAAATCAATTGCAATTAATATTAATGCAAATGATTTAGTTATTTGAAAATTTGGAGGAAATTACGTGTATTTCACAAATTGTTTATTATTAAGATTGATGATTTACTAATTTGATAAGAAAGTGACATATGATCACTAAATTGAATTCATGATTTAGCATATTTGAATTTGAAGAGATTTATGTTTATTGAAATTTTAGCTACAATGACTTAATTATTTGAATTAATTAAGCTTATGAAAGGTGAATTTATGAAAATCTCTTGATTGTAGGCAATTGGCAAAAAGTTCAATTATTTGAGGTGAAATCAAGTATTTGTGAGTTTTAGAAATGACTTGATTTTTGAATCATGATTTTAGTTGATCTTTGACTTATGGCTTAAAGTTATGAAACCACAATTTGAGAATGTGTGGGGTTTGAGAACTTATGATGATTATTATATAGAAATTGTTTTCAACCACTAGAGCTTGTACCCATAGTTATTACCCGTATGCTATGAGAATGTGTTTCTATAGTATGCTAGTGTGCTCAGGCTGCAGGGAATGCAGGGGAATGCCGGGGCCATTAGGTGCCAAATCCGGATTCTGAATCCTGGTCCAAATCCTGGACCTGAGGCATTACAGATGTTAGAGTTTATTTTACGTGCACGTATGACATAATTTGCTCTGCTATGTATCTGGAGATTACTCGATGCATAGTATGGCAAGGATTTGGGTACAAGTTTGGTGATGAGTTTTGTTGGCCTATTATTTTGTGCTTTCTTTAAAGAGTTATTGCTGCAAATCTCTGTGATGTTTTACTTATCTTGTGTATTTAGATTGTGCTTCGTATATAAAGTTTTATTGAACTTTGAATTTCTTTTAATATAAAAGGTTTTTGTCAAGAGATTATTTTTCCTATTAACTTACCACTCACTGGGCTCTATTAGCTCATTCTTTCTTCCTAAATTTTTCCTCCAGGTAACGATTGAGTTTCTAATGAGCCTACATAAGTCGATATCTGCCACCAGACTTGATAGTTTGCATATCATTTTGTATGTACATTTTTACAAATACTTTTTGTGTAACTGATGTGGCTAGTACCATTTTGGGATTTCCCTTTGGTTTGTAATATGAAACCCACCTGTTTATCTACTTTTAAGTTTTGTGGGTTTATATTGAATTTCTGAAATGATGGTTGGAGTTTGAATATATTATTATGGGAGTATATATATTTCTTTTCAGGTGTGTTTTACTCAGTTTTCAGGGGAAACTCTGCTGAAATTTTTATAAAATTTGGTGTTAACAAAGTTTTGGCTAGCCATTTGTGGTTTTAAAAAAAAAAATAAATAAGATTTTGTCATGCAAAGTTTGACATTGGATTCCATGGTTTAGTAGGGATCTAATATCGGCATGCCTTATCCCTGGTTAGTTAGGATAATTTGGGGTGGGGTGTGTCACACCATGATTCCATTATTTTGTGTAGCTCGATGATTATCACGTTGTGTACTATGAAAGCATGCCCTATTAACAATGCACTCATTGTAAGAACGCACCTCAGAACTTTGTCCCATCGTGAGTGAATACATATCATCAAAAATATTTCCTTGCTCACACAATGAGAGAACCTATGAGTTCATTATAAGTTATGAATGAAAATAATGTCACTCACCATAAAAAAGAAAGTTTGTGTCAATTTTAAAACAAACTCTTACATGAGCTTTGAACCAATCAAGAAACTCTTGTTGGTGTCTTTTATAGAAGTCTCCAGAGCTTTGTGCTTAAGGGAGAATTAGTCTCAAATGTTGCCTATTGACCATACAAAGTAAGCATTGTGTCTCAGATTTTGATTTGAAATGCCGCATCTTGAAATTGAGCAATACAAGGTTGAAAACGTACATGTGAAAAGATTGTATCTCAGCACAGTTGTTCAACATATAACAATGTGCAATTCGCTTCTCATCCGGTGATAGGGTTCTCAATGTTGAGCCCCCTAATGGTAATGTACTTTGTCTAAATAGTTCAAATTCACCGAATATCTCATTTTCGAGAATTTTATCATTATTTCGTTCATCTCTATTGAACCTTGTTTCAACTCTAGTTAGGTATAATGAACAGAAATTCAATGACTCATTCATTATAAATGCCTCCACTATAGAACCCTTAGAACATGCCTTGTTTCATACGTATTGTTTAAATGTTCGCAAACTTCTCTTAATAGGATACATCCAACTGTAACTGACGAGATCTACCACTTTCGTTTCGTATGGTAAATGAACCGCAAGGTGTACCACTATATCAAAAAATGCTGGAGGAATATTTTTTCCAACTTGCAAAGAATGATTATAATATCTGCTTGTAGTCGATCCAAATCGCTTACACGTATCGTTTTTGAGCATATATCACGGAATAATGTACATAGGTCAACAATAGCAGTGGACACGACTTTTCATAAATATGTTTGAATATGTAAATCAATAAGTAATTAAAAATATACTAAGTTCAGAATACGTAAATCAATAATTATTGTTAATCACCATTGTTGTATATTTAATTTAGTGATCAATTTATGCTAATTAGTATTTTCTAAAAAAAATTATGTTAATCCATATAACTCTATCATAAATTATACTGGTTGTTATTATTTAAATTAATCGATGATTTATAAATTTAATTATTTTCTTTTTAAAAATATGTCATATTTTAATTACTTCTAAAAATCACATATTTATTAATAAATTAAAGGTTAAATTACAAGTTTAGTTCCTAATAGAATTGTATGTAATAGGTTCTTGGACTTTCAATTTTATGTTTTGACTTATTAGATTTTTTTAAAAAAAAAAAATCATGGACTTGTTAGATAAATTGAAAGGTCATAGTCTTATTAGACCCAAAATTTAAAATTTATCTCTAAATAGAATCATAAATTTTTAAAAATATCAAATAGGTTAGGGACTCATTGGACACACAGATTAATTAGGCCACAATGTTGGGATTTATGCCCTAAAGTCTCGTAATTAATAATTTATTTAATAATTAATAATAATTTTGATTATTTTATTTGCAATATAATATTATCCATTATATGAAAAATCCAAGGTTATTAGTGTAATCTTAAACATTATGTGGTTGACATACAGAAGGATCGTGTTCAAGAAATAACCTAAAGAGTCATAGTATATGGATAAGGTTGGGTGTCTTATCTTGGTAACACTATTGATACGACCCACTTTGTAATAGTTACAAATGATTTGATCCAAATCATGCATGTGGAGACATGTGAGTGGGGGTATCTTATACAATGAGTTTGTATAAGACTGGACCACGAAATATTTAATCTCTCCTTATAAATTCGTTAATTGAGAAGATTAATATTTCATCAAGATGATCATATGCGACTCAATCTTAATCCTGAGTGAGTTATGAACTCCTGCCTGTGATGGCTTGTCCTTTGATTTGCATGGGTGAGAGTGGCTTTTATAGCTGATTCAATATGCCTACCATTTTGGGGACTTGACTAAATAGGGAGCTGGAAACATAATCTCACAAGATGGAATTCACTCCTTCCCATATAGGCTAAGTAGATGAGTAGTTCCCTTAAGTGCTGATTTCGAGACTTGAACAATGGGGTCCCACGCTCTCATTGGCCCCGAGAGGGACTTAGTTTATAATTAGATTATAAACAGATTGTTCATTAGAGAATTAGTGATACTTAAGGTGCAAGATGTAATTATAGGGGTAAAACAGACTTTTGACCTAGCTGTAATTACAAACAACTCGTGAAGGATCGACTTGCATGTAATGATTATATCTATGGACATAACTTGTCCTACAGTCATAAGAGTGTAACTCTAAGTCTATAGTAGAGTGACCTAGAGTTAATGAATGAAAATTAATTAATTAATTTTGTATCATTGGAGCTTATAATCTGTAGGTTCATAAGGTCCCCTTGCTAGCTCATAGTAACACTAAAAAGATCAATTTAGTTGAAAGAAAAATTTGAAATGTTCAAATTAATATTTAATATATTCGATATATTAAATATAAAAGAGGAAAATATATTTATTGTATTTGATACATTAAATATTAAAATTTGAAATGTTCAAATTAATATTTAATTTGAAGTGTTCAAATTAATATTTAATATATCAGATATATTAAATATAAAAGAGGAAAATATATTTATTGTATTTGATACATTAAATATTAAAATAATTAATGTATATTAGATACATTAAATAAAAGATATTTATTAAATTTGAATTGGATTCAAATTAGGAAATAAATGTCATAGGAGAATTTTAAACGGTTTGAATAAGATTCAAATTGATTAGATAAATGTATTTTAATATATTAGATATTAAAATATATTATTTAATTATTTTCCCTAGACCACTATAAATAGGACCCTAGGGATAAGCCATTGTGCATTTTTCATAAAACAACACACATCTCCTCAATAGAGAGAATTAGAGAATTCTCTCTAGACCTCTTCCTCTTCAATCCTTTGTGGATTTTCTTTCAAGAGGCTCTCACAAGCCTTGGTCCTGTGTTCGAGTCATAGCTAGGAAGATTTTGTGGAAGAGATAAAGATCTGCCAAAAGAATCTCCATATTTGGAAAGTATTTATTACGTAACCCTTGTATTTTAGTTTAATTCTAAATAAATCAAAGACAATTCCTATGCTTCCGCTATGGGTTTAATTCGATTGTTCCCTTCAATTGGTATCAGAGCTATCTTTGAGTTTTATTTAGAATTAAAGTTTTGTGATGGTGGGTATTTTAATTTATCATATATTTGATATATTGTGGTTTGCAAATTGATTGTTTAGGCTATTTGGCATTAGATTTATTGCTTTGATTAGATCGTTGTAAAACCCATAAGGGTTAGGATTTCATGTATTTTACTTGAATGACTACGATAGCTGCAAATTTTGATTATATGGGCTAAAGAAGTTGACAGAAAAAAACGTTCGCGAAAAAAAAAAACGTGAATTGAAGTCAAGCTTCTGCAATTGAAAATTTATGATTCCTAAATCCTAAATTTGGAATGATCCAAACAAGGAAGATATTGAAGACCAAGATATGTCTTGGATTTAAATTATTTTCAATTTATTAGGATATGCCAAATATGCCGGTCAATTTTGCTATTTTTAATTATGCATGAGATGTATATTTTAAATTGTTTGATTGTTGCATAAAGTATGCTATTTTTAATTATGCATCAGATGTATATTTTAAATTGTTTGATTGTTGCATAAAGTATGCCATTTCAATTTAAAATCACACCATAGGTTAAACATGATCATGCATCTTATCTATTTTTGAATATAATTGTTATATTTGAAAATTTTGATTAGGTTGTTTTCTAATAGAATTAAGATTAATTTTTTAATATAATTGTTATATTGGAAAATTTGATTAGGATGTTTCCTAATAGAATTGAGATATTTTCTTAATATGCTTATATTTTCCATATCTTTGAATATAATTGTTATATTTGGAAAATTAAATTAGGATATTTTCTTTCATAAATGAAATTCATGTTTTCCTAATAGAATTAAGATATATCCTAATGAGATTAGGATTTTCTTAAAATAAAGATATTTCGAATTCATGCTTTAAATAGTCTAAAATTTGAATTTAATATATCTTTATTGGTTAGAATTTAGAATAATCTTTTAATTTAGTTTTAAAGGGTTTAAAATGGTAGAATTTCAAGATTATCCATAGTTTAAAAATTGAATTTAATTCATCTTTTAAGATTAAATTGTTTTAAAATAAGATTAGATCTTTTAATTTCAAAATAAGATGAGATCTTTTAATTTCCTAATAAGATTAGGTCTTCCATAAATAAAGATAATTTAATTCAAATATAAAATAGTTTAAGTTTTTTAATTTAATTTATCTTTTAATTTATTTTATTTTATTTCTAATAGGATTAGAATAAAATGTCCATGATTATCTTTTAATTTGTTTTAAAGGGTTTAAAATGATGAATTTTTAAAACTATCCAAGTGAATTATTTTCAATAGGATTAAAAATATTTATGTTCATTAATCTAATAATTAATAGTTTATTAAAGATTAATGAATTTGAAATAAAAATTGACTATAAGGGAACTCTGTCTATGGAAGATTATGTCTAGACTGGGGTATTTAAGCTGACCGAAAGGGAACATCTCTAATTGGGAACCGACCTGAGAGTTGAATTAGTCAAATTTGATTTATTTTCACTAAGCATTCTCATAATGTGATTTTTTTTTTTTAAAAAAAAAAAACTTAGTAATTCATATTAAAATCAATCTAACAACATAAGGGTTATGAAAGGTAGATTGAGGAACTTAGATAAAAGAGATTAGCCTAATTTGTCTAACTAAGAGGAAACCCTATTTCAAAATAGTAAGTGGGAGAAGGAAATATGTCAACATATCCTACGGTCTCCATCATTGGTTCACATCGTGAGACTCATGCGAGGCCTCATGGCGGCTTTTGGACTGTCCCCCTACAGAAGGTGTTTGCATGGTCAATATCCGGGTGAACTCCTGAGAAGGATAGAAATGTAGTTTTGTTTCCAATACTTGACCTACCATACGACGGCACTTGTTGGGATAAAACTACAGGATCTAAAATTATGGGTCACACTTACAAATGTCTCATTAAAGTTATTAATGATGTCTTTAACCAAACTAATGGTAACTAAATATTATAGGAATAAGAGTTATTCTGGTATAATATTTGGTTGAGATTGTCTCAATTTAGTGAAGGAATATTTGACCTACCCTACGGCGGCATTTGTTCTAACTCACTAAAGTACCATAGAATTAGAAATGATTTATAGGGTTCATTTTTCAAATTGTTTGATTTCTATGCTAAAATTGAATGGATAATTGTGTGCATGATGTTAAATTATATATTTTATATATTTCAATATTATGTCAGTTTCTCTCATAATTTTTAATTTTATTACTGATAAGTCAAAATTGAGAAATTTTATTACTTGAAAAAGTAACATTAACACTATAATGGTAGTGTAAAATTCTGAATTTGTCTTTATTGAGAAATGTTCTAAAAAACCTGTTACTAATGTTATTCGAATTGTTTGTGAAGCACATGATTAATGAATCAAAAGTAAACGAGATAGCTTGTATGTATTCTCCTAGTTTACATGTTATATTTCAAATTTAGAAGATAAAGAAAATGACAACAACATATGAGATGTTGAAGTCAACATAAGCTAAATTTAGAAAATTATCTAAATGATCTCGAATTTAAGTATTACAAAATTCCAAGAAAACAAACCAAATGATTGAAGCTATATACAAGGAAATAGTTTCTAAATTAGTCAGGATAGTCACAATGAGAGGAATTTTTGAAATACCTCTACGGGAAGAATAATATAGATGAAAGTAAATTTGATTTACTAAATTTTTGGTGGAGAATAAATAATGTCACCTAGATAGTTAATACAATATTCACTATCAAGATTTATTCTTCATTACATGTAATATGTAATTCTTGGAAAATACTTAAAATGTAGAATAGTTTCTACAAGTTAGCACCAGGCAACCTATCTCAGTTAGTGTAGTGGGAGACATTAAGATCTCATTAAGTAAAAATTGTTACATAATGCTGAATATGGTGTTTTTAGTAACCATAAGAGAAATTCAATTTCTCGAACTTTATTACAAAAATGTTCATATAGTAACTTTGAAGTATGAAAGCTTATATTTTCAAAATTGTTTGAAAATACATTCAGCTGAAAATAAGAACAATTTGCATATGTTGGCATCTACTATACTACAAAATATTGAGATATTCAGGATTATAGAATCCAAATAGAAAGACATTGTTTTCTCCTAAAAGACGATACTTGACTTTGACATTTAAGGTTGATTAACATCAACTTGAATGAAATGAAAAGACTAGTAAGAGGTAATTCTCTAAAAGTTAGAATTAATTACTTTACATGTTTGTAGATCTTGCCTTTCATTCAAGATAATCGTTGTGGCTTTATTAGATAAGGCTACAACGCCAAAGAATACTTTGGGCTTACACATATTGACCCAAGTGGTCTGGTGAATGTAAAGGTCAAATAAAGTCATGAATATTTCGTTACTCTAGTTGATGATTATTCAAGGTACAAGTATCTTTACCTAATACAACATAAGTTTAAATTTTTGAAAAGTTCAAGAAAATTAAGACTAATGTTAAAAATCGATTAGGTAATTAAATCTATCAAGACATTATGATCAGATCATAATAGAAAATACAGGAACCTTACGTATGAAAATTAATTGATAGAAAATGGGTTTTTATCCCAATTATCTTAATACCAAGTGCAATTTTGTGAAATTGTGCTGCAAGAGGAGAAATATGACCTTGTTAGACATGGTCACATCAGTAATGAGTTACACACCATTACCATACTCCGGTTAGGAAATGCAATAAAGATTGCATGGTGAACATGATTTCCTCCAAAAGTGTCTATGAGACAATTTTAAGACTATAGAAGAGTAGTAAAGCTAGTTTACAACACTTCACCATTTGGGAATGTTAAGCTCATGTGCTAAAACAAGCCTAAAAAGCTTGTATATGTTCAAAGATAAGCCTAAGTGTAGGCCACCCCTAAGGAGTATAAAATGATATTTTATGTAGTCCTAAAACGGATAAGGTATTTGTATGACAAATATCATTTTTATAAGAAATGTCAAATAAAAGACTACAAACCTTTAATAAGGCGAGATAGTGTTAATAAATTGGTTCCAAGTGAAGCCACTAAATAATTAACAAAAGTTGTTAACAATTTAATTACATTTGAAAGTCAAATGGATCCTAGTCATGAAATGGATAAGCTTCATCGTAGTGGGAGAGTTATGAGATGACTCAACCTTTACAAGGACTTAATTGAAGCCCAAACTGTCATGTTAGATGACAAAGTTAAAGGTTTATTACTCTCAAACTGAGACTAATGGCAAAGGGTTAGACCTAATAGGAGAAAGTAGACTAAGAGTAAACTTTCTCACTTGTTGTCATACTAAAGTCTGTAAGTATTATTTAATTCATTGTTGCATATGGGATATGAAAATGAATGTTTAGAATTCTTTTATGAAAAGAAATCTTAGATAATGCATCTACACAAATCAATCAGAGAGATTTATTTTCAAAGATCAAAAGAATAAAGGTTTGCAAAATAGTATAGGTTCATTTATGAAACGAATTTACAATTAGATCTTTGAATATAAGTTTTGATAAAAGTATCAAAACCTATGACTTTTGATAAATATTAATGAAGCTTGTAAAGACAAGAAAATCATTAATTACTTAGTAGATTTTTTTCATGTTTTATGTTAATGATATTTTACTCATTATGAATGATGAAAGACATCTATCTAACATAAAAGGCTAACTAAGTAACCAATTTCAAATGAGTAATTTGGAATGATTCGGTATATTTACATGTCCAAAATGGAGATTTTAAGGACAAACTGTTAACTTTGTCTCAAACATTTTATATAGATAAAATTGTTGTCAAATATTTGATATTTATGTCTAAGGAAAAGTATCCTACGACAGCTCAAATGTTGAGAACATGTGATTAATTATCTACTTTAAGTGAGAGACAATTAATGCATAAATGAGACTTAACAATTAATATACAATTGGTTAGCATATATCAGTTAAACGAATGATATGACCATTGAGTAGAAAATTAAAAAAAAATTTCAAATTATCTACGGATAATGATAATTTTTTGTATATGAAGTTAAAGATTTGATCTTTACAAGATACACTGGTTCTTACAAAGATTTAGGAAATCTATGTTAAGATAAATTTTATCCTAAGTGGTGGAGTATGGTAAACAAGTTAAATTGTTTTGCTTGTGAAACAACAAAAGGACTTGTATGACTCAAATCGTTCCTTGAAGATCTGAAAGGTGTTTTAGATATAATTTAGTCTATCATTTTTATTATAATAATAGTGGTGCAAAGACTAATATTAAGGAAATTAGAAAACACCAATGTATAGAGAATCATATTGAGAGAGAGAAAGCATCATGGTAGTGACCAAGATGGCTTTTAACGGCAGTTCTTTGGATCTATATAAAGAGACTCTCCAGGCTAAAGTGTTTGAGGGTCACCTAGAATGTCTAGGATTACGAGACATGTCTCATCTTTGCTAGGGCAAGTGGGAGAACATGTTGGGTATAGAGTATGCCCTAGGATACATGTCTCACCGACTTTAGTGCAAGTGGGAGATTGTTGGGATTTATGTCCTAAAGCCTTGTAATTAATAATTTATTTAATAATTAATAATTATTTTGATTATTTTATCTGTAATATAATATTATCTATTATATGAAAAATCCAATGTTATTAGTGTGATCTTGAACAATATGTGGTTGATATACATGAGGATCGTGTTCAAGAAATAACCTAAAGAGTCATAGTATATGGATAAGGTTGGGTGCCTTAGCCTAGTAACACTATTGATACGACCCACTTTGTAATAGTTACAAATGATTTGATCCAAATCATTCATGTGGAGACATGTGAGTGGGGGTATCTTATACAATGAGTTTGTATAAGACTGGACCACGAAATATTTAATCTCTTTATAAATCCATTAATTGAGAAGATTAATATTCATCAAGATGATCATATGCGACTCGATTTTAATCCTGAGTGAGTTATGAACTTCTGCCTGTGCGGGCTTGTCCTTTGATTTGCATGAGTGAGAGTGACTTTTATAACCCATTCAATATGCCTACCATTTTGGGGACTTGACCAAATAGGGAGCTGGGAACATAATCTCACAAGATGAAACTCACTCATTCCCATATAGGGTAAGTAGATGAGTAGTTCCCTTAAGTGCTGATTTCGGGACTTGAACAATGGGGTCCCACGCTCTCATTGGCCTAAGAGGGACTTAGTTTATAATTAGATTATAAACAGATTGTTCATTAGAGAATTAGTGGTACTTAAGGTGCAAGATGTAATTATAGGGGTAAAACGGACTTTTGACCCAGCTGTAATTACAAACAACTCGTGAATGATCGACTTGCATGTAATGATTATATCTATGGACACAACTTGTCCTACAGTGCATAAGAGGGCAACTCTAAGTCTATAGTAGAGTGACCTAGAGTTAATGAATGAAAATTAATTAATTAATTTTGTATCATTGGAGCTTATAATCTGTAGGTCCATAAGGTCCCCTTGCTAGCTCATAGTAACACTAAAAAGATCAATTTAGTTGAAAGAAAAATTTGAAATGTTCAAATTAATATTTAATATAATAGATATATTAAATATAAAAGAGGAAAATATATTTATTGTATTTGATACACTAAATATTAAAATTTGAAATGTTCAAATTAATATTTAATGTATCAGATATATTAAATATAAAAGAGGAAAATATATTTATTGTATTTGATACATTAAATATTAAGATAATTAATGTATATTAGATACATTAAATAAAATATATTTATTAAATTTGAATTGGATTCAAATTAGGAAATAAATGTCATAGGAGAATTTTAAACGGTTTGAATAAGATTCAAATTGATTAGATAAATGTATTTTAATATATTAGATATTAAAATATATTATTTAATTATTTTCCCTAGACCACTGTAAATAGAACCCTAAGGATGAGCCATTGTGCATTCTTCATAAAACAACACACATCTCCTCAATAGAGAGAATTAGAGATTTTTCTCTCGACCTCTTCCTCTTCAATCCTTTGTGGATTTTCTTTCAAGAGGCTCCCACAAGCCTTGGTCCTGTGTTCGAGTCATAGTTAGGAAGACTTTGTAGAAGAGATAAAGATCCGCCAGAAGAATCTCCATATTTGGATGGTATTTATTGCATAACCCTTGTATTTTAGTTTAATTCTAAATAAATCAAAGACGATTCCTATGCTTCCGCTGTGGGTTTAATTCAATTATTCCCTTTACACAATAGTTTGAAAATTTCCTTTCTATCCGAGTGCAATGATTGATGGTTCTCCACCAAGTTTTCTATTCAATATAGTTTGTTCATCTCAAAAGGGAGGCTAAATAGTAAATCGAATTGCTCATCTTTTGGTAGTAGAAGGTCATAGATCAAGTCCTTGTTTATGGCTTTTTATCTTTTCTAGATGGCTTATAAATGAAGCCATGAAAGATTGTGTCATTTTTCATGGTTTTTCAACTTTTTTTTTTTTTTATTACAAACAATATACAAAAAACAAAGCCCACAACATTAAAGCTTGTCCCTTTACACTAAATGAACTGGCCTGTTTGAAAGCACTTCATCTTCCACCGCCTCCCGAACTACTTATTTGCTTGTTTGCTTCACGATGAGCTACCTTGTTTTTAAAAAAGCCAGTTGATGAGCTACCTTGTTTGCTTCACGATTGCACCACCGAAATGAGCAGTGCAGTAGACTGTAAGATAGCTATTTAATTTTAGTGATTAATCTTCCCATTTTTGAATAATCTGTATTATTTTGTTGTAGCATTTGGATAACCCTAGTAGAATCAGATTCAACCTCTAGATGATTTAGCCCCATCTGAGCGCTTCAACAATTCCTTCCCTCACAGCAAGAGCTTCCACCATGTCCACTGCTACTACCCACTGAATCGGCTTCACCATTGTAAGCATAACTTGTCCTTTCTCATTTCTGAAAATCAATCCCAACCCACTTTTGTTTACACCTTCCTTAATTGTTGCATATGTATTAAGCTTAAAATTTGGAAGCAAAGGTGTGTTCCATTTGACATTGGGATTTCGTCTCACCAACTCACTTCTTCCTCCACCCCTTTTGTTAAACTCCTGGAATTGGGCTAAATAAGATAGACAACCATTCCAATCCACCATATTTGTATCCTTAGTCATTCTTCCCTTAAATATCTATTTATTCCTTGCATTCCACACGCACCAGCACATTACTATATATTCCTCAATTTTTTCATGAGTAAGAGCCTCATAGAACCACCAAAGAAAATCTCTCATGTTCTTCAATTGTTTCAGCCAATTCGTTTGGAAAAAAAATGTGTTTCTTTCCAACATCATTTCGAAAACCTACAATCCCACATTGCATGATGAGAAGTTTTTGGACCTACATCGACGACACGTCCTCCACCTCGATCCCTCTACGCTTAAGGTTAACAGTGGTAGGAATAAACTCATTATAAAGCCTCCACAAACAATTTAATTTTATTTAGAATATTGGAATTCCATATAAATTTCTACCACCTAGCCATCTTAGAATCATCTGAGCGTGAACCATTCTCCTTCTATGAATAAGCCAAGTGATATCCTGACTTTACTGTATAAACCCCATTCCTCTCAAAATGCCAAATTAACTTGTCCTCACCCATACTCCTAGGCCTTGGTAGGCTTAGTATGTGTTTCACATCATCCTCATGAAACATACTATTAATAAGCTCCTCCTTCCACACCCCCACACTATTCAACAACATCTCCACCTTTGCATCCTTATCCACCATATATTTATGAACAATTTGTAAAGAAGGAGTTCGACATAACCAATAATCTTTGGTTATATTTACATTCTTTCCATTACCAATTATCCACCTTAGGCCATCTTTCAGTAACTCTCTACCCCACAAGATACTTCTCCAAACATATGGTGAATTGCTTTTGAGCATACAGTCCAAAAAAGTAGAATTTCGAAAGTATTTTCCTTTTAACACTTGAGCAATTAAGGAGTTTGATGATTTTAAAAGCCTCCACCTTTATTTAGCCAAAAGTGCTTGGTTAAACAACCCCAAATCTTTGAATCCCAACCCCGCTCTAAGTTTAGAGGTACATACCTTATTCCACTTCGTCCAATATATGTGCTGTTTTGAATCTTCATCACCCCACCAAAAACGAGCCAGTAAGGATGACACTCTTCAATAATTGCTTTTGGGACTTTGAAGCAATTCATAGCATAGGTCAGTATAGCCTACAATACTACTTTAATTAATACATCTTTTCCTCCATATGAAACAATGAAAGATTGTGTCCTTTTTTCATGACTTTTCAACTTTTTTAGATGGTTTATAAACGAAACCATAAAAAATGTGTCTTAACCCATATTGGTTCTCATTTTACTAATTAAATGAAGTTATTTTCCATAGAAAAAATGTATGCCGGATTTGAAGTTCAACATATATAATAATAATAATAAGAATAATAATAATAAGAATAATAATAATAATAATAATAATAATAAGAAGAAGAAGAAGAAGAAGCAGAAGGAGGAGGAGGTTTGTGTAGGGCCATAACAATGATTTGCTCTATATGTAAAAGAAATATTAAAAAATTATGGGGGGCCACATCTCATATGTATGACATGAATAATATTAAAATATATTGTAGGTTCACTTCTATATTCAAAAATATACAATTTCCAAATTTTTGGGGGGCCATCTACCATCCGTCCATGCTCCTATGTCGATGTTGAACCTATGAACATGTGAAAATATCGATAGAAATATTGACATGTCAATGAAAATTTAATAACATCAGAATAATGATGCCCGGGTATCTCTAACTCAAAATGGTAGGGAGACCTCTTTTTTTATTGCTTTGGTTAGGCTATGAGCTTTGGTATTTTCCTTGTTTTTTTTTTCTCTCTATTGTGTTGGTTGTTTCTAGTGTTATTGGTGTAGTTGTTTGACTATTTTTTTTAGTATTTATCTAGTTTTCTAGTTGTATCCATGGTGTAGATTTTTTAGCGACATTTCGATTTCGATATTTCGACAGGGTCGATATGTTGGATGGGAGAAAATTCGTTTTTTCCTCCATTTCGACGACATGTCGTGGAAACCTCAAAATTTTGAGGTTTTCACGACATTTCGTGGATATTTTGAGTTTTGGCGATTTTTTTAATCGCATCAGTCAGTCAACGCGTTAGTCAGTTGACTGACACGACTACTGCCTAACTGTGCGCCTCTTTTTTTTTTTTTAAACACAATGAAATAATATAAGACTAATTTCATACACATTAATGATATATATATTACTATTTCATTTAAGGTTAAAATACCATGTTGGTCATTGTACTTTTAAATGTCCAATTTAGTCTATGTACTTTCAATAAAACTTGAAATTGGTCCCTATGATAAGTTTGAAGTTAATTTTTTATCAAAATTGGTTAAATAATAATAATTATTTTAATACAAGAAAATATACCAAGTGAACATACTTTCAAAATTTATAGAGGAATAGCTAATAGAGACTAACTTTTTTTAAGAAAAATTAACCACAAACTAATAGTAGGGACCAATTTTAAGCTTTATTGAAAGTACATGAACTAAAATTGAACATTTGAAAGTACGGGAACCAAAATGGAATATAGCTCAAAGTATATGGACTAAAATGATATTTTAACCTTCATTTAATTACTTTCACTTTTCACATCAACTTCATATCAAATTTTTAAAATTTTCCAAGTACCTTCTAAATCACAAAAAAATATTTTTATTAAATATTTTTATTCTACATTTTAATTTTTTATTATTTTTTACCACCATAAATATCCATTTCATTTTTACTTTATTTACCTCAATCTCTATTACACTCAAATTCTCTTCAATTATTTCAATTTTCCTCCAATTCTCTCAAATTTCTTTATTAAATTAAGAGCTTTATATTAAACAATTCACAATGATTTTATCACATGCAAATATTTCATATCTCCTTCAATTTTGTAACTATTTATCAATATTTGATATTATTTTGTATAGTCAATTTAGAATGGTTAATTATAGTTAATTAAGTTATCATAATTAAAGTCTCATTTAATAATTTAAACAATTTTCATAATTTCTCCAAAATTTTTGCTAACATTGACATTTCCATTAACATTTTAATATAAAATTATATGTATTTTAGATACGATGGTTAAAAATAACCAATTATAGTACAATTAAATCACACTTAAAGTTTCATGAAATAATTAAATTTTTTTTTTGTCAATTTTCATATATACTTTCAAAATTCCTGCTCGCATCGACATTTTAATTGACATTTATATCTAAATATTGCCTTTAACTTTTAGGTATGATGCTTAAAAATGGTCAATCATAGTCTAATTAAGATAATTAAAGTTTCATTGACTAATTCAAATAATTTCTACCAATTTCCACGCTTTTCATAAATTTTTCCGAAAATTTTCATTTCCATCGATATTTCCGTAAAATCTGAACCTTGACATTTCCATCGACATCCACATTTCGAAACTTGGTTGTACCTTAATCTCAAATTGTGATATCTAATTCTTCTTTTTATAATATACATAAACTTTGGAAAAAATAATAACAATAATTTATACATCAAAAGGTGATTTTTAAAATCCCTTTCTCTCTCTCACTCTTTCTTCATATACACAAAATTTATTTAGTCATTTTCATAGTAAAAGATTACTTTTATTCTTTTTTGAAAAAGAACTTTTCTTTTTGCACTTTTAAGTTTAGATACACTGACTGTTAGCTTTTGGTTAATGACCATAAACTATTCTCCAATGAGTTAAATGAGGAGGAATTCAAATTAACACCTTTTGGACACCAAAACTTAGCAACTTTCCAACAATTGGACCAAACACCCAAGAAGAAACTTTTCCTTTTCTTTCTCTAAAAGTTGCATTTGTTATCTGTAGTATTTTTTTTAATTCTAAAAATTAATATTAATAATTGAAAATTTTAATTCTAAAAATTAATATTAATAATTGAAAAAAAAAACTTGTAATTATATTAAAGAAAATATGTGTGAAATTAACTCAAAACCATGTTTGGCCCAAGGTGTTGGTTTTGAAACACAACCTCATGGATTGCAACAATGCAACCCCATGAGATTTGTGCAATGTTTTCTTTTTCCATTTGCCAACGACCACTTCGACAACAACTCCGGTGACCACCTGACAACCGCCAACGACGATATTTCCAAAGACCACACCGATGACCCGACCATCCCTAACAACTACCTCCGACAATCACTCTAATGACATTTATGGAGACCAGTTTAACAACCACCCACATGACCTACCCACCCTAACAACCTGACCACCCCGATGACTCAACCACTTCGGTGACTCAACTTGCTCTCAACCACCGCCAATGACCATCCAACAATTACTCCAGTGACCCGACCACTCCAGTGACCTGACCACCCAACAACCATCGTTGGTGACCATCTCAAAAATCCAACCACCTGGCAACTATCGTCAACAAATACCTGGTGACCACATCGATGACTACTCCAGTTATCACCTTGACGACCTAACAACCACTGTTGACAATCACCTGGTGACCATTCTGGCGATCCAAGCACCTTGATGACCACTCCGTGCAACCACTCTAGCAATCCGACCACCCAACAATCACTATCGACAACCACCCATTGACTACTTCGACTACCCGATCACCCTAAAACCACCACTGGCGGCCCAACAATCGCCCCAGTGACCCGACACCTAGTCAATTTTTTATAAGGTAGAATTAAACTAAAAATCGTTACTAAACAAAGTTTTTAACCCATTATGTTTGAAATATGTTTCAAAATACTGTGCAAAATAAAGTTTCTAATATTTTAATTTCTAAAATAGAATTCGAATTTTATAACTCATTTATCCTTGAAATATGTTTCAAAATACGATGTGAAATTTTGTTTAAATTCCTTAATTTCTTAAATAGATCTCCAATATTTTCATTTCTAAAATAAAGTTCCAAAAATAGGGTTATGAATACTTTGTAAAATAGAGTTTAAATTCCCTAATTTTTTAGATAGACTCCCATTTTTTTTAAATTTTTTTTAAAAATAGAGTTCTGAAAATAGGTTTCTAAATACTTTGTGAAATAGAGTTTTAGATTCTCTAATTTATTAAATAGACTTCCGATTTTTTAATTTCTAAAATAGAGTTCTGAAAATAGTTTTGTGAATACTTTTGTAAAACAAAGTTTTAAATTCCTTTATTTCTTAAATAGACTTTCAATTTTTTTAATTTCTAAAATAGAGTTTCAAAAATAAGTTTTTGAATACTTTGTGAAATAGTATTTAAAATTCCCTAATAGACTTCCAATTTTTTAATTTATAAAATAGAGTTCCAATTTTGTAACTCATTTATGTTATACATGGCTTCTACAATTCACAAAACATCCAGTAAAAAATAAAAGAAAAATAAGAGAACAAAATAGCTAAAGGAAAAAAGTGGAAAAAAACCTGCACAAACGCAAGATCAAAACATTGCACCATAAACACAGTTTTCTGATTCTCAAACTACAGAACACTGCACTCCAAACACAACTTTTTGATTCTCAGGCTTCAAAACCCGTAGAACAAACTCCCTAAAATTCTGATTTCTAGAGTTCTGATTTTGAACCTGTGTCTCAAACAACCCCTTACTGACTTACTCTTTTTTAGGAGGTCAAAGGTTCAAAATGGCCATGGTCACATTGGTTGTAAATTACAAAAATTAAATGCACATTTTGGAACGAAATTTTACAAACGAAAATAATGAATATTAGAAAAAAAAAAAAAAACAGTTAACTGCATCGGGACCGTCACTGTACAACAAATATTCAATTTCCCTACAATTTCCAAAAAAAAAAAAAGAAAAAGAAAAAAATGTTTTCCATTTTTCGTCACTTCGTACGCCCTTGTACTCTGTCTCTCTCCATATAAACACAACCACCATCAGCCTCCGTACCATTCTCTCAGGCGAGAGAAAAATGAAGCTCGTTTGGTTTCCAGAAATCGCTTCAAAAGCTTACATAGACACGATCAAATCAGTAAGTTTCATTTTATTTGATCATCAATTCGATTTGATTTACCTCTTTTCTAATTTTTCCAAATCTCTCTGATCCTTGTTAGTGCGACAATTTCAAACAATTCGGCGTCGCCGAACTTCTCTCCGCCATGGCCGCCGGCTGGAACGCCAAACTGATCGTGCACGCTTGCTCCGCCGGCGCCGCCTCCGCCGTCACCACCATCGGCCTCGCCGTAGCGGCGAGGCACACCGGTGGACGGCACGTGTGTGCGGTGGCCGACGAGAGGTCGAAATCGGAGTACGTGAAGGCCTTGCAGGAGGCCGGCGTTTCGCCACCGGCGGAGATTGAGGTTGGCGAGGCGGAGGCGGCCATGGCGGCGGTGGTCGGAGTGGATTTTCTGGTGGTGGATTGTAAGCGGAGGGATTTCGCTAGGGTTTTGACGTTCGTCAAAGTGAGTAACAAAGGGGCAATTTTGGTATGTAAAAATACGTGGTCGAGAAGCTTCGAGAAGCTTGGTTATTGTGGGCTCCTCCCGAGAGGGACACGTGTCGTTAGATCGGTGAGTTTGCCGGTGGGCCAGGGGTTGAGTATTATCCATGTGGGATCATCGAACGGCGGCGGCGGCGGCTTGATCTCGACGAGCAAGCCCAGCCGTTGGATGAGGCACGTCGATGAACGGTCCGGTGAAGAACACGTGTACCGGGATCGAATCTGAACCGGTTTGTTTGGAGTAACGGTAAATAAAGAAAAAACCCGGTCGGACTAAGCCGAAGAAGTTTAATATTTTGATTTTATTATTAATATTTTGAGTTCAAGAAGTATTAATCCATATCATATAGGTATAATAAATAATATAGAACAATAATTTGGTTTTTGGTACATTCTTTTTGCTAAAATATGTAATTATTATATCAGTCATCAGACGCTTATTTTCTTCAGAAAAAAAAAAGGGTGAAGGAAAATTAAAAAGAGAAACTCTGGAGATAATATTTTTCCAGCACAGGTGACCTTCTATTAGAAATGGAATAATACTGCCCTCTTCACCTGTTACTAGTAGGTATATTCTACTAACCGTCATGTTTTTAACCACTAAAAGAGAAAAATGCAAAAAGGAGAGAGGAGAGAGATTTTTTTTAAAAAAAAAAAAAAATAATAAATATCTGGCAAATTTATTTTTATTTGTAATTAGTAACACGATACCAACAATCTAGTGAGTGGGTAAGTATTTTTCTTTAAATTTTTTATTAATTTCTTTATATTTTACCTTTGTTGTACGAGATAGAAATTTGAACTTTTGACTTCATAGAAAGTTAACTTCATAGAAATTTGAACTTTTGACTTCATGAAAAGGTATAAATGTTTTATTGGATTATGCTCATAGACTAAAGATGAACAATAAATTGATAATTAAATAAGAGAGTGACTTGTAGTGTTATAAGATGGACAAAAAGAAGGAAAGCCAACCATACTATGAACTGATCTTTTTTTGTTTGTTTGAAAACTACTATGAATTGATTTTTTAACATTTTTTTTTTATAAAATAAGGATTTGATAATTTACGTAGGCATGATCCATTCTTATGAAACCATAGTTCATAGTAACTTTTTTGCAATTTTCCTAACATGTCTTAGACTCTTACTAAAGGATTTTTTAATGGTTAAAAAACACCTTTGGTCCCTTAACTTTTAAGGAAAGTAACAATTTATTTCTTACAATTTTATTTGCAACATTTTAGTCAATGTACTTTAAAATTTGTAAAAAATTGATCAATGTAACTAAATTATTATGAAAATTTATAACAGTTTAATCATACCGTGAACAATACTATTAAAATTAAGTGTCAATTTTTATTATATTATAACTTCATGTTTGTAATTTATGAATATATTTGACCCCTAATCAAATTTATTGATCTACGTAAACAATTCCATAAATCTTCTAATATTTTTCATAAGAGGGACTAAATAATTATAAAATTTAAAGTACAAGAACTAAATTATTACATACTAAAGTTCAAGAACTAATCGATTAGCTCCATGAAATTAGTCTAAGAACCAAAAATGTTTAACCATTTTTTTAATCTTCACCTATAATACTGAAACGAACACAATTTTAAAAGTTACATTTTTTTATTAACTTGAAATTAGAAAAAAAAAAAGTAAATAAACAAGATATTTAGAGACAGAAAACTAAAATTAAAAAAAAAAAATTCAAACAGCCCCTACAAAATTTATTCCCACTCACAAATTTTGGATAAAATTTCATAATTACGAGGAGGAAAACAGGCCACTACAAATACAGCAAACCCAGTAGAACATAAAAGCAGCAGAAAATAATCACATTCAATGAGCAGGTTGACAAAGCCGATCCTATCAGACTACCTTAAAACTCAGTGGCAATTTCCTTTGTAAATTCCTCATAGTCCTAAGAGATTCAAGTAGGAACAATACTACAGTGTTTGAACTAAATGTTTGAATTTCCATTGTTGGGATTTTCCAAAAGGCAAATCTATATGATTATAAAACTATCATTCCTTAAAAAGAGACGATGCTATTATTTATATACTTTCATCCAACTATGCAGAACATCTAAAATCACCTTCTATTCTATGTTGATACTGATTACTTTTTTGGTTCTACCAGAACCAGAGCTGTCCCTTGCCCCATCATGTTCATATCTCCTTTCAGCAAAAGATGGAAAAGCCCTACTGGTCATCTCACTGTCTCTACTGCCACTGGATTCTGCATTGTTTGTTAATCACAATCACACACTCAGACCAAAGTGAAGTGCCATAAAGATATTCGGCAGATAAAATATTGAGAAAAACAGCTGAACATATATATATTTCTTCACAGAGGTAATGGTGATTTTCACCAATGTTTGGCTCTGGTCGGGTCTGGTCTTGGCCACTCTTTTATAATTTTGTATCATCTATGAAAAACAGTTTCTCAGTTGGTGTATCGAGAGGTTACTGTAAGGCTTCCTATTATTCACACTTATGTAAGAAAGGGTAAAGGGAGAATAAAAGAATGAATGGGAGCTTTTGTAGTGGGGACCAGGGAGTGGATCATGCTTTGTATGGTCTGGTTGTGAGGGAGGTTTATGTAGGGGTTTGTTTGTGCAAGGTTAGGTGGGTATTTTTGTGGACAAACTGTCTGGAGAGGAGAGGACCAACTCTATAACAGTTGGGTAGACTTATTTTATGTTTTCTTGCCTTATTCTCAATTCACTCGGTTAATAACCACATTGTCTATTGAAGAACTCTCAATAGAACAGTGTTGGTCTATCCATATTATCTTGTGTTGTGTGTTTTTCTGCTTGACAAACAGGTTCTTCACATTAGGATACCTAACCGTTACCAACCAAACCAAAATTACACCATACAGTATTAGAAAAATTATTCAATAAGGCCGTCACATTTGACTATCTCTTAATAATTGTTGGGTGTAGGTTCAAAAATCTGCATATCCCCTAACAACTACTAGATATAAATTTAAGGTACTTTTTTCTAGTTCCTCTTTCCTACATTATACCGTGTAAAACTATTAGCCACCTTGTGTGGCAGCCTTGAATAATTTCTCACGATATTGTGGATAAACTTACTAAGAAAGAAACGGCCTCTTTTATATGGCAATGGAAGAGATGCTGTTCACAATGGGGATAGAGTGGACGATAGAAAGATGATTTTGGAAAAGCAAGGAACCAAATTACCTGCATTGGCATCCCCATGAAATCCACCTTTTGGAACATGTTTATGCCCTTGAAAGTTACCTTCCCATGCTTGGTCAAAACCAGCAAGCTCTTCTGTAAGACAAATATTATGACACAATGTTTTAACTTTTACATGAAGAAATATCTACAAGGCAATCATGGTTAAACAGACAGAGCAGACCTTCATTCAGATTGTGCAGAGTCTGCAGTATGTCCACATTACCATCTGGGTTCAGTTTCCTCGTAACTGAATGACCCTGCAGAAGCAACGCAATTGTTTTAGTCCCCAGTTTTCTATTTCCCCATCATATCTCAAAGCAATAAAGGTTATAAACGAATATCGGAAAAGAAATACACAACAATGAAGCATGTAACACACTACATCACATGCAAATTGGAAAAACATAACCCTCTTATGGAAAAGATTACAAGCATAATAAGAAACAAGTCTTCCATTTTCACACACTGGACATAAATTTAAATAACACCACCAATGGAATTAGAGTGCTACGAATAATATCTAATAAGGACAACAAAACCCTTCACCTATCTTTACAATGGTATGATATTATCCACTTTGGGCATAAGGGCTCATGACTTTGCTTTTGGTTCCCCAAAAGACCTCATACAAATGGAGATAATTGTCCGCACTTATATACCCATGATCACTCCCTTCCCTAGCCAATGTGGGACTTTGTTTGCACTCCTAACAATATCGCTCTCTAAGAAAAGAAACAAGTCATCCATTTCCAACAGCTGTTCTTATTACCTACATGGTTTCATATTACTGACAAGAGACAACCACTCAAAACTTATATTGAAACAAGCAGAAAACTTAAAGGGAAAAACATATTTCACAGTACGTCTCCAGAATTTTCTAAATTTTCATGGATTAAGTGCTAAGCAAGATGATTAAAGGACGACATATATAGTAATGTCAAGCAATTTATATGATCCTTGATGTATCAGAGTTCCATTTTCAGTCTATACCTTATCATGAATTCCTCTAGAGATCCTATGAGTGGCCTGACCTGTTGTCTTATCTGCTTCTTTTGTCTCTTCAAGCAATACCTGATTCACAAAACCTGCTATTAAAACCCAACATTTTGTCCAGAAAGTTTACAGTCATTCCACAAGAATCTGACTTACTCCCTCATTATCTACCCTTCTAGTTCTAGTAGAAGTGTAATATGCTCCATCTACACCGCCATACGTGACCTTGCAAGTATGCATACTGGATCTACTAGCCTTTGGCCGAACTCCAAAACTAATATCTTCACTACCTCTACGAGTCGTTATCTGACACTCTAGTACATCAACCAATGAAATTATTGAAGCATTGAAAATTTAGAATAATGCGGTCACACATGAAACTTACAGAAATAAAGAACATCAAAATCATAGCTCAATTACCATCAGCGGTATCATCAGGATGCTCAACTGATGGCTCCTTGCCTGACCTAGAATTATTCTGATTCCTATCATCTTCCTCTCTCTCCTCATCAGAGGAGATTTCTTGAATCACAAGTCCCTTTGTCCCATCTTTCTTTCCTTCATCATACGCAGCACTATGGGAACCAGATAAATTCGACTTGAACATGCTACCAATTGGGCGAGTGAAAAATGGATCATCAAATGGATCCCTCTCCCCAAAAAGGTTAGGCATCATACTTCTGTGGGATCCAAATAAACCAAATCCAGGGAAATTCATATAGTCGCTTGAGAAAAGTGAGTCCTTCCCTTCTGCTCCTCCCCTTTGCTGCATATTGAATCTTCTAATTTCTATGGAAAACAGTCCACAAAGAGAGAATGAAAAGGCAATCTATATAGAATTAGATACTTTTTCCAAGTGTTATGAACAAGCATGCGAAGAGCACAAAGTGGAGTGACATGAAAATAGATAACATTGAAATCCACCAATCTATCTGATTACACTAATTTCAAAATCAATAACAACAACAAGGAAGAACCCAAGAGCTAAAATAAGCAACCCAAGACCTCATTCAAATCACAAAAGTCACAGCATCAGTGCATCACATTTCCATTCCGTTTAGATTCTCGACGATTCCAGCAATAAATAATAATTTCGAGACTCCGATTCCAAAAAGACAACAATAATTTGAAAATCAACAAAAAGATAATCAAATCTCCGTCATCATATCCAAATCATGCTCCGTCAGCAATGAACCAAAATAAGTAAAACATCAAACGATTTGTTCTCGGATAGAAAATATGCGGAACGAGAAAATAGGAATTACCTGGAAATTTTACAGGGACAGAGAAACCCGAGAACCAAGGGAAGTGGAAGAAGAAACCAGAAAAACCGACGTTCTTCGCTAGTGGCCGTTGAGGATCTTGCGGGCTTTATATACCACGGCGTGTGAACTTCGCGAAAGCTCCATGTGTATTCTTGAAAGTTCGAAAATGTTTTTTTAATCACTATTAACGGATATGTTGCGTTTTTTAGTTAGTTATGGTAAAGGTTAACCGCCTTTTCAGATGGGCAAGACTGCAGCATCCAAATCATGTGCAGCCCACATTTAAGCTACATGTTTTTCTAAAGAAAAAGAGAAAAAAAAAAAGAAAAAATCACAATCTAATGGCTATGGAGTGGACATTACCATACTTGGGTGCTACCTGGGCAGCACTCAAGTTTTTTCCATTAGATTATCGATTTAGCTTCATGGATAAGATCATAAGATATTAAATATTTTGAAGAATGTGTTGAGATATTAAAAATATATATGTTTAGATAGGCAAGATAGTTAATGTTCGAAAATTAAAATATTAATAAGGAAAAATTCTATTAAATAGTAAAGATAATAATAAAAATAATTATTAATGTATTAGTTAAATTTTATTAAGTCCAAATAATATATTGACATAAGTAATTAATTAAAAATAATTAGTAATGATTGTTATTAATTAATTAATTAGGTTATATTTTTACTATTCATCTCCCATGTATAAAAAGTGAAAACTTATGAAACAAACAAGGATATTAAATGTCTATCTCAACGCCCATGACAAAACGTATAATACAAATGGGCTCTAAATGAGAAGTTTAGGGCCCGTTTGATAACGTTCATGTTTCCTGTTTCTTGTTCCCGTTTCTCATTTTCCAGAAACAGACATGTTTGATAAACGATCCTGTTTCTTGTTTCTTAGTTTTTTAGAAACGTTTCTAAAAAAATGGCAGATTTTGAGAAACTTCAAAAAGTAGTTTCTCAAATTCTGTTTCTGTTTTTTTTTCCAGTTTTCATGCATGCATTCCTATTTCTATTTTTACTCATCTCTCCCCTCTCTCTTCTTTCTCTCTCTTCCATTCTATTTTTTTTTCTTTTAATACTTTTTAATCTTTTTTTTTCTTCATTTTTTTTTCTTCTTTGATTTATTTCTTTCTATTCGTTCTCTCTCTTTCATCATAATCTTTTTTCTTTTAATAGTTCATTATCTTTTTTTTTCTTTTTTTTTTTTTTACTTTTTTCTTTTCGTTTATGTTTTTCTCTTCTCTCTTATTTTCTTATTTTCTTTTACTTTACATTAACGAGCTTATAGTTATTATTTTCTATTTAATTCTCTATTATTTTTTCTTTTGGTACAATTTTATTTTTTTATTAAATAAATAAACTAATAATGTATTTCATGTTTACCATTAAATTTAAAAAATATATATATACATTCTCTATCTTTTTCTGATTTTACTTGCGTGTATTATTGGCTAATGCATTTTTAAAGAAAAATAAAAATAAAGTTTATTATTAAATTAAAGAAATGTGGGTATGTTCGATATTCTGACCTTAGACAATTTACAAATTCGTCTAATTGAACTAACTCTTGTAAGTCAAAATCGTTCAAGGTGAATTGATTGAAATAAGAAATAACATTGCAAATCAAATTTGAACAAAATTTGAAGGATAACTTTTTTTATTATTATTATTAATTAGGTGTTGGGCCTTAATAAAATATTATAACCTCTTTATAATTATTTTATTTTTATTTTAATGCATGTTATATGTTTTATTATAGTATATGTACTAAATTTTATTTTTAACAAAAAACAAGAAACAAGAAACAAGAAACAAAAATAGTTATCAAACATGTTTCTGTTTTTAGTTTATAAGAAACAGAAACAAAAAACGAGAAACAGAAACAGGAAACAAGAAACGAGAAACAAGAACGTTATCAAACGGGGCCTTAGTTTTTCAGTTTTGTGTCAAATAAGTCTTAAACTTTCAATTTGTGTATAATAAGTTTCTGAACTTTAAAAAGTGTCTAATAAATCCTTAAACTTTTAATTTTATGTCTAATAAGTCTTTGAATTTTCAATTTTGTGTTTAATAGGTTTTTGACCTATTTAACATTTTTTAAAATCATAAACCAATTAGACATAAAATTGAAAGTTTAATGCTCTATTAAACACCAAAATTAATTTTATATCTAATATATTCATTAATTTTAAAAAAATGTTAAATATGTCAAAGATCAATTAGACACAAAATTGAAAATTTAGAAACTAATTTAACATTTTTAAAGTTTAGGGACCTAATAAATACAAAATTGAAAGTTTAGGCCCTGTTTGATAATCATTTGGGCTCCATCTAATAACCATGGTTCTTGAAAATTGTGATTGTTTTCTCATCATTTCTCTACAACGAGTTTCATCTTTCTTAAAAAAGCATTTGAATTGTTAGCCAAATTTTAGAAACAAAAACAAGTTTTAGTACACTACTTTTTCTTAGTTTTCAAAACTTGGCTTAGTTTTTGAAAACATATGTAAAATGTAGATAACAAAACAAGGAAACCCATAGGTGAGAGTAGTATTTATAGGCTTAATTTTCAAAAACTAAAAACCAAAAATTAGTTATCAAATGGGGCCTTGATTTTTGAAAATTGTACTTGTTTTCTCATCATGTCTCTACAATAGATTTCATCTTTCTTAAGAAAACATTTGAATTCTTAATCAAATTCTAAAAATAAAAACAAGTTTTTGAAAACTATTTTGTTTAGTTTTCAAATTTTGGCTTGGTTTTTTAAAACATATGTAAAAGTTAGATAACAAAAGAAAGAAACTCATAGGTGGAAGTAGTATTGATAACCTTAATTTTTAAAAATCAAAAAATTATCAAACGAGGCCTTAGGAATTAAATTTGTAATTTAACCTAGGTTAATTTACAACCTAGTCTCACAAATTTAGATTTTTTTTTTTAAATTTTTAACAAGTCTCTTGTTGCATTAATGTGTTATTACTTAAATAAATTTACTTAAATAAATTAATTTTATATTATATATTGTAATGCCCCAGGCCCAGGATTTGGAATCCGAATTCGACACCTGATGGCCCCGGCATTCCCCTGCATCCCCTGCGACCTTGCCACGCTGCATGCTTGTCTTGATTTCCTTGCGAGAGTGATACTGTCCCCACAAACCAACACGGGTCCTTTTCAGCATGCTTTGTCCTTAATCACATACTTCCTAAGAAAATTCCTAGGAGGTCACCCAGCATAGGATTGTTCCAAGCCAAGCACGCTTAGCTTTGAAGTTCTTATGATTGAGCCACCGAAAAGGAAGGTACACCTTGTTGGTATAGGTAGTAGCTATCAATTCTTTTAAGTCTTTCTTAACCATGCCTTGCATAGCCTCAAGATCCCTCTCATTCTAATGTGGTGTCAGTTCTTTCATGTACCCCTCCTAAGCTTTGGCGTCACCAATCTTAGCTTAGTTGGTATCAGAGTAGAGTTGTTTCTGTAGACTGACCTAGGAAAACTAGGTTGTTGAGGTAGTTAGAACTAATGACCCTTCTTGTTCTCCTCTCCATCACCAAGTATGTTGACTTATGTTGTTTGAGATTAAACTACTTGGATTGTTCGTTGTCTAAATATCGTATGACTTGACTGCTTATCGTGATTTATATGCTTTGACTGCCTATTGACTGAAGCTTGTTTGTTAGTAGGCATAAGATGCCCCCATAGTAAGCTAGATAGTTTGTGCTTATCTTTTGTGTGTTGCTTGCTAGTAGGCGCAGGATGTTCCCTAGTTAATTAGATAACTTTGATATGAATGAACTCTTCATCTCACAGCGGAAGCATTGAGATCATGTTTGATTTTATTTAAAATTAAACTAAAAATAATATTAATTAAGAAAACTTACTTTTGAGATAAATATGGAGAATATTCTGGCGGGTCTTTATCTCCTCCACAAAGTCTTCCTGGCTATGACTCGAACACAAGACCAAGGCTTGTAGGAGCCTCTCGAAAGAAAATCCACAAGGGATTGGAGAGGAAGAGGTCTAGAGAGAATTATCTAATTCTCTCTATTGAGGAGATGTGTGTTGTATGAAGAATGCACAATGGCTCAACCCTAGGGTCCTATTTATAGTGGTCTAGGAAAAATAATTAAATAATATATTTTAATATATTTTAATATTTTAATATATCTAATATATTAAAATATATTTATCTAACCAATTTGATTCTTATTCAAACCGTTTAAAATTCTCCTACGACATTTATTTCCTAATTTGAATCTAATTCAAATTTAATAAATATCTTTTATTTAATGTATCTAATATACATTAATTATTTTAATATTTAATGTATCAAACACAATAAATATATTTTCCTCTTTTATTTAATATATATATTATATTAAATATTAATTTGAACATTTCAATTAAATATTAATTTGAACATTTCAAAATTTTCTTTCAACTAAATTGATCTTTTAGTGTTACTATGAGCTAGCAAGGGGATCTTATGGACCTACAGATTATAAGCTCCAATGCTACAAAATTAATTAATTAAACTCTTTAATTAATTAATTTTCATTCATTAACTATAGGTCACTCCACTATAGACCTAGAGTTGCACTCTTATGCACTGTATGACAAGTTGTGTCCATAGATATAATCATTACATGCAAGTCGATCATTCACGAGTTGTTCGTAATTACAGCTGGGTCAAAAGTCCGTTTCACCCCTATAATTACATCTTGCACCTTAAGTACCACTGATTCTCTAATGAACAATGTGTTTATAATCTAATTATAAACTAAGTCCCTCTCGGGCCAATGAGAGGGTGGGGCCCCATTGTTCATGTCCCGAAATCAGCATTTAAGAGAACTACTCATCTACTTACCCTATATGGGGAGAAGTGAATTCCATCTTGTGAGATTATGTTCCCAGCTCCCTATTTGGTCAAGTCCCCAAAATGGTAGACATATTGAATCGGCTACAAAAGCCACTTTCACCCATGTAAATCAAAGGACAAGCCCTTATAGGCAGAAGTTCATAACTCACTCAGGATTAAGATCAAGTCGCATATGATTATCCTGATGAAATATTAATCTTCTCAATTAATGGATTTATAAAGAGAGATTAAATATTTCGTGGTCCAGTCTTATACAAACTCATTGTATAAGATACCATCACTCACATGTCTCCACATGAATTATTTGGATCAAATCATTTGTAACTATTAAAAAGTAGGCCGTATCAATAGTGTTACCAGGATAAGGCACCCAACTTTATCCATATACTATGACCCTTTAGGTTATTTCTTGAACATGATCCTCTCATAGGTTTTGATACTTTTATCAAACCTTATATTCACAGATCTAATGGTAAAATTCATTTCATAAATGAACCTTTACTATTTCGCAAACTGTTAGCTTTTGATCTTTGAAAATAAACATATCTGATTGATTTGTGTAGATGCATTATCTAAGATTTCTTTTCATAGAAGAATTCTAAACATTCATTTTTTTATATCACATATGCAACAATGAATTAAATAATGCTTACAGACTTTAGTATGACAACAAGTGAGAAAATTTACTCACAGTCTACTTTCTCCTATTAGGTTTAACCATTTGCCATTAGTCTCACTTTGCAGGGAATAAGCTTTCAACTTTGTCATCTAACATGACAATTTGGGCTTCAATTAAGTCATTGTAAAGGTTGAGTCATCTCATAACTCTCCCACTACGATGAGGCTTATCCAATTCATGACTATGATCCATTTGACTTTCAAATGTAATTAAATTGTTAACAACTTTTGTTAACTATTTAGTGGCTTCACTTGAAACCAATTTATTAACACTATCTCACCTTATTAAAGGTTTGTAGTCTTTTATTTGACATTTCTTATAAAAATGATATTTGTCATACAAATACCTTATTCTTTTTAGGACTACATAAAAGACCATTTTATACTCCTTAGGGGTGGCCTACACTTAGGCTTATCTTTGAACATATACAAGCTTTTAAGGCTTGTGTCAGCATTTGAGCTTAACATTCCCAAATGGTGAAGTGTTGTAAACCAACTTTACTACTCTTCTATAATCTTTAAAATTGTCTCGTAGACACTTTTAGAGGGAATCATGTTCACCATACAATCTCTATTGCATTCCCAAATGGTGAAGTGTTGTAAACCAGCTTTACTACTCTTCTATAATATTTAAAATTGTCTCGTAGACACTTTTAGAGGGAATCATGTTCACCATGCAATCTCTATTGCATTTCTTAACCGGAGTATGGTAATGGTGTGTAACTCATTACTGATGTGACCATGTCTAACAAGGTCTTGTTTCTCCTCTTGTAGCACAATTTCACAAAATTGCACTTCATATTAAGATAATTGGGATAGAAACCCATTTTCTATCAATTAGTTTTAGTACGTAAGGTTCCTGTACTTTCTATTATGATATGATCATAATATCTTGATAGATTTAATTACCTAATCGATTTTTAAACTTTAGTCTTAATTTTCTTGAACATTTCAAAAATTTAGACTTATGTTGTATTAGGTAAAGATACTTGTACCTTGAATGATCATCAACTAGAGTGACGAAATATTCATGACTTTATTTGACCTTTATATTCACCAGACCACTTGGGTCAGAATGTGTAAGCCCAAAATATTCTTTGGCATTCTAGCCCTATCTAATAAAGGCCCAATGATTATCTTGCATGAAAGACAAAATCTACAGACAGGTAAAGTAATTAACTGACTTTTTAGAGAATTACCTTTTACTTGTCTTTTCATTATATTCAAGTTGATGTTAATCAACCTTAATAGCCAAAGTCAAGTATCATCTTTTAGGAGAAAATAATGTCTTTCTATTTTGGATTCTATAATCTTGAATATCTCAGTATTTTGTAGTATAGTATATGTCAACATTTTTAACAGATACAAATTGTTCTTATTTTCAGCTGAATGTATTTTCAAACAATTTTGAAAATATAAACTTTCATACTTCAAAATAATTCATACTATATGAACATTTTTGTAATAAAGTTCGAGAAATTGAATTTATCTTATGGTTACTAAAAACACCATATTAAGCATTATGTAACAATTTTTACTTAATGACATCTTAATGTCTCCCATTATACTAACTGAGATAGGCTTCCTAGTGCTAACTTGTAGAAATTATTCTACATGTTGAGTATTTTCCAAGAATTACATATTAAATGTAATGAAGAATAAATCTTGATAGTAGATCTTATATCGACTATCTAGGTGGTATTATTTATATTCCACCAAAAATCTAGTAAATCAAATTTACTTTCATTTATATTTTTTTCTTAGAGGTATTTCAAAAATTCCTCTTATTATGATTGTCTTAGCTAATTTAGGAACTATTTCCTTTTATATAGCTTCAATCATTTTGTTTATTTTCTTGGAATTTTGTAATACTTAAATTCGAGATCATTTAGAATATTTTCTAAATTTAGCTTATGTTAAGTTCAACATCTCATTTGTTGTTGTCATTTTCTTTATCTTCTAAACTTGACATCTAACATGTCAACTAGGAGAATACATACATGCTATCTCGTTTACTTTTGATTTATTAATCATGTGCTTCACGAACAATTCGAATAGCTTAACAATAGGTTTTGAGAATATTTCTCAATATAGACAAATTCAAAATTTTAAACTACCATTATAGTGTTAACGTTATTTTTCCAAGTAATAAAATCTCTCAATTTTGACTTATCAGTAATAAAATTAAAATTATGAGAGAAACTGACAGAATATTGAAATATATAATATATAATTTAATATCATGTAAACAATTATCCATTCAATTTTAGCATAGAAATCAAACAATTTGAAAAAATGAACCCTATAAATCATTTCTAATGCTATGGTACTTTAGTGAGTTAGAATAAGTGCCGTCGTAGGATAGGTCAAGTATTCCTTCAATAAACTGAGACAATCTCAACCAAGTATTATACTAGAATAACTCTTATTCCTATAATATTTAGTTACCATTAATTTGGTCAAAGACATCATTAACAACTTTAATGAGTCATTTGTAAGTGTGATCCATAATTTTAGATCCCGTAGTTTTATCCCAACAAGTGCCGCCGTAGGGTAGGTCAAGTATTGGAACAAAGCTACAATCCTATCCTTTTTAGGAGTTCACCCTGATATTGACCCATGCAAACACCTTCCATAGGGGGGCGGACCAAAAGCCGCCACGAGGCCTCACATGAATCTCACAATGTGAACCAATGATGGAAACCGTAGGATATTTTGACACATTTCCTTCTCCCACTTACTATTTTGAAATAGGGTTTTCTCTTACTTAGACAAATTAGGCTAATCTCATTTATCTAAGTTCCTCAATCTACCTTTCATAACCTTGATGTTGTTAGATTGATTTTAATATGAATTACTATGTTTTTTTTTTTTTTTTTAAATAATCACATTATGAGCATGCTTAGTGAAAATAAATAAAATTTGACTAATTCAACTCTCAGGTCGGTTCTCAGTTAGAGGTGTTCCCTTTCGGTCAACTTAAATACCTCAGTCTAGACAGAACCTTCCATAGATAGAGTTCCCTTATAGTCAATTTTTATTTCAAATTCATTAATCTTTAATTAACTATTACTTAATAGATTAATGAACATAAATATTTTTAATCCTATTAAAAAATAATTCACTTGGATAATCTTAAAAATCCATCATTTTAAACCCTTTAAAACAAATTAAAAGATAATCATGGATATTTTATTCTAATTCTATTAAAAAAATATAAGATAAATTAAATTCAAAACTTAAACTATGGATAATCTTGAAATTCTACCATTTTAAACCATTTACAACTAAATTAAAAGATTATCCTAAATTCCAATCTTATTAGAAACAAATAAAGATATATTAAATTCAAAATTTAAACTATTTAAAGCATGAGTTAGAAATATCTTTATTTTTAAGAAATCCTAATCTCATTAGGATATATCCTAATTCTATTACGAAAACATGAATTTCATTTATGAAATAAAATATCCTAATTTAATTTTCCAAATATAATAATTATATTCAAAGATATGGAAAATATAAGCATATTAAGAAAATATCTCAATTCTATTAGGAAACATCTTAATCAAATTTTCCAATATAACAATTATATTAAAAAATTAATCTTAATTCTATTAGGAAACAACCTAATCAAAATTTTCAAATATAACAATTATATTAAAAAATAAATAAGATGCATGATCATGCTTAACCTATGGTGAGATTTTAAATTTAAATGACATACTTTATGCAACAATCAAACAATTTAAAACATACATCTCATGCATAATTAAATTAAAAATAACAAAATTGACCGGCATATTTGGCATATCCTAAGAAATTGAAAACAATTTAAATTACAATAATTTAAATTCAAGACATATCTTGGTCTTCAATCTTTCTCTTTTGGAGCATCCAAATTTTAGGCTTATAATAATTGTATTAAATTTTATTTTGAATATAACAATTACATTCAAAATAAAATCCTAAATTTTTCCTTTTTAATCATGTACCAGCTGTCGAATTTGCCACAAACAATGAAATATTGGTGTTTATCCAACCCAAAATAAACATCAAAGTTAGCTCTGATAAACATCAAAATTAAAATACCCACCGTAACAAACTTTAATTCTAAATAAACATCAAAGTTCGCTCTGATACCAATTGATAGAAATGAACTCTTCATCTCGCAGAGGAAGCATTGGGATCATCTTTGATTTTATTTAAAATTAAACTAAAAATAATATTAATTAAGAAAACTTACTTTTGAGATAAATATGGAGAATATTCTGGCGGGTCTTTATCTCCTCCACAAAGTCTTTCTGGCTATGACTCTAACACAAGATCAAGGCTTGTGGGAGCCTCTTGAAAGAAAATCCACAAGGGATTAAAGAGAAAGAGATCTAGAGAGAATTTTCTAATTCTCTCTATTGAGGAGATGTGTATTGTATGAAGAATGCACAATGGCTCACCCCTAGGGTCCTATTTATAGTGGTCTAGGGAAAATAATTAAATAATATATTTTAATATATAATATATGAAAATACATTTATCTAATCAATTTGAATCTTATTCAAACCGTTTAAAATTCTCCTACGATATATATTTCCTAATTTGAATCCAATTCAAATTTAATAAATATATTTTATTTAATGTATCTAATATACATTAATTATTTTAATATTCAATGTATCAAATACAATAAATATATTTTCCTCTTTTATATTTAATATATTTAATATATTAAATATTAATTTGAACACTTCAAATTAAATATTAATTTGAACATTTCAAATTTTAATATTTAATGTATCAAATACAATAAATATATTTTCCTCCTTTATATTTAATATATCTAATATATTAAATATTAATTTGAACATTTCAAATTAAATATTAATTTAAACATTTCAAATTTTTCTTTCAACTAAATTGATCTTTTTAGTGTTACTTTGAGCTAGCAAGGGGACCTTATGGACCTACAGATTATAAGCTTCAATGATACAAAATTAATTAATTAAACTCTTTAATTAATTAATTTTCATTCATTAACTCTAGGTCACTCCACTATAGACCTATAGTTGCACTTTTATGCACTGTAGGACAAGTTGTGTCCATAGATATAATCATTACATGCAAGTCAATCCTTCACGAGTTGTTCGTAATTATAGCTAGGTCAAAAGTCTGCTTTACCCCTATAATTACATCTTGCACCTTAAGTACCACTGATTCTCTAATGAACAATATGTTTATAATTTAATTATAAACTAAGCCCCTCTGGGGTCAATGAGAGGGTGGGGCCCCATTGTTCAAGTCTCGAAATCAGCACTTAAGGGAACTACTCATCTACTTACCCTATATGGGAAAAAGTGAATTATATCTTGTGAGATTATGTTCCTAGCTCCCTGTTTAGTCAAGTCCCCAAAATGATAGGCATATTGAATCGGCTATAAAAGTCACTTTCACCCATGCAAATCAAAGGACAAGCCCTCACAGGCAGGAGTTCATAACTCACTCAAGATTAAGATCGAGTCGTATATGATCATCCTGATGAAATATTAATCTTCTCAATTAACAGATTTATAAAGAGAGATTAAATATTTCGTGGTCCAGTCTTATACAAACTCATTGTATAAGATACCCCCACTCACATGTCTCCACATGAATGATTTGGATCAAATTATTTGTAACTATTACAAAGTGGGTCGTATCAATAGTGTTACCAGGATAAGGCACCCAACCTTATCCATATACTATGACCCTTTAGGTTATTTCTTGAACATGATCCTCTTGTATGTCAACCACATACTGTTCAAGATTACAATAATAACCTTAAATTTTTCATATAATGGATAATATTATATTGCAAATAAAATAATCAAAATTATTATTAATTATTAAATAAATTATTAATTACGAGGCTTTAGGGCATAAATCCCAACAGGCTTGTGCCTTGTTCTTGGGCATCTTGGTTGTTAGTAAACTTAAGTTGTTACTTTAGATTTGATGATGGTACTCTCGAACCCTTCATTGTTAATATGGTGGTTTAGTGACTTTATTGCCTTTCTTCTAAACAATGAGTTCTGGCAAGGATAAAGAAGGAACCCGACCTATTTCACCTGAGGTCCCAAAAGATAGACCACATCTTCTTTTGATGCCTCAAGGAGCAGTAAAGGTAGAAGCGTTGTAGGCTATGGTAGATTATGCTATTCAAAACGCCAACTTGCAACCCCTGGATGTTGTCCAAGCTTCTCACTTGATGGAGAAGCACAGTTTCTTAGTAGCTTCATGCTAGCAAGGCCCCCAACATTCAAGGGTTGGCTTGGTGACAGAGTGGTGATTAATGGCTGGATTTCAGAGTTGGAAGCAAAGTTTCTATTGTTCACACAAGGGAGCATGACCGTGGACAAGTATGAGAGAAGGTTCATTGAAATGTCATGCTTTGCTCTTGACCAGATTAACATTGAAGCGAAAAAGATTAATAGGTTCGTTAAAGGTCTGTGTAAGGAAATCAAAAGGTTAGTGGCACTCGGACAACCAACCACTTTTGCATAAGCTCTTGCTAGTGCAAAGGCTCTAGATAGGGATATACCTAGAGTGGAGCAACCACGAGAGATTGGCTCTTAGTCTGGAGACAAGAGGAAACACAAGGTTAGGTTTGTAGGAGATTCGGACACTATGATTGTGCAGCAAGACGAGCACCATTTGCATGGTTAAGGATCTAATAGGACCTTCATAAGACAGTTAAAGACTTTAAAGACCACTGAAACTTCTGTAGAAAAGGAGCTAAAGACTGTAGAGCAGGAAGAGTTAATAACTGCAGTTTCAGATGAAGAGCTCAAGACTGAATACCCTGAGTTGTTTGATGAGGAAGCTTCAAAGGAAGAAATCTCTTAAAGATGGAGAGTCTGCAATACCTCAGGTTCCAGGTTAGCATTCTTTCATTTAAGTTCTTATTATTTGCAAGATTTGCTTCCTTGTTGTGTTTGTTTGTGAATTAAGTGATTTTATGGAGTTGCTATCTAATCTAGAGGTTAAGTGGGGCCTTGAAGTCTCTAGGTTCATAAAAATTTTATTTTAATAGTTGGACTTGGTTGTTCTTGAAATTCTAGTTTGGGAAAATTGTAGTTGCAGCTAGACCCTTAATTTAAGTTTGGGAGTTTTAGGTCTTATTTTCCAGTTCCAAAAAGGAACTAAAATCTTTAACAAGCAGGATTTCCTAAATTCGTTAAGAGATGGTTGGAGCTAGTAAAGGATTATGGCTATGAGGTCAGTTATCACCATGGCAATTTGTGAATAAGTTGCCATCCATATTGCACATTTTGGGATTTCGTGATGTCAAACCTTGTCAAACATGATCAGTGAGCCAAGCACCTCCTACAATAGCTATTTAAGACAATTTAAATTATTTCTACAATTTTTGTGGAGCATTTAGACTTCTGAATTGTTTTGCAATTGAATTTCAATTTCCTAGATCATATTTTTCTCTAATGTGCATTTATCACTTTTTGAAAACTTTTTATCTTTGGTCCTTTGAACGACCATTTTGGCCTTTTTAAAAACTTGTATTGCTATGGAATTGGTAGAATATTGATTATCAAAACTCTCATGTTTGAGACCCTTTCTTAGAAATCTAACAACATACCTTTTCCCTTTCTATGTGTTTTTGCAATTCTTGTGATAGATTGCAACCGAGCCATTCAATCGAGCCTTGATCAAGTTTGATTGTGGAGTGACTCAATCTAAAACAAGATTTCTCAATCTTGCTTCTAGATCTTTGATCTTAAAGGTAATCAAATTCTAGTTTTCTCTTTTGGTTGATACAAAATTTGCATAAGGAAGTGTTAAACTGTTTGATTCAAAGGTTCTTGCTTCAAAAGCTTCCATCTTTGTAGCCTACTCTATAATTTATTATATCTTTCTTTTTCGCTTGTTCATCTTTTCAAAAAAATAAAAAAAAATCTGTTCGTTCATTTCATTGCTGCCATTTTATCCATTGTTCTTCATCTTTTGATTTTGATCTCATTTCCATCTAAAAGTTCATATTTTGATCTTTAAAAACAAGGCATCCAAAATTGTTCATGTTGAGATCTTGAATTGTTCATACAAATTTTGTGTTTCATCTTTGAAATCTAAACTAATTTGAGATAATAGTGATATAACATCAGTTATCATTATTTTCTATCAATTTTTAGACCAATTGCACATTTATCTGAAGGTCTAATTAGATTCCAAACACATTTTGCTGAAATTGTCCAAGTTTGTAACTGCTGCACTTAATGCTCTTAATGTCATATTAAAATCTTTGATAACGTTAGAATTTGATTAATTGTGCTAAAGTGAAAAGTTAGATTTGACTGTTATCTTTCAAAGTTAAGAAGGTATTTTTTTCAAATTCATAATGTAGTACATTCGTTTTTGGAATTCTAATTATGTGTGCAGTTACGCTAAAATTCTAGCAACTTTCTTATTTTTTTCCTTTCTTTGTCCTCTTTGTTTTCTTTGTTCTAAATTATTGTTATTTCATAATTATCTTGTCTTGATTGCGTTGAATAGATCATTATTACAATAATTTCAAGATCCATATTAGCCTACCCAAATTCATCATTTAGCCACTTTTCCGACATAGCCTACCTTTGTGTGTAAATACGAGTGTCTCGAGTGTAAAATCAGTGAGTTGAGTGTGTGAGGTCCTATACATATTTAGCTACTGTTTATACAACCATGAATCAAGAAGAGGGAAATGGAGGGGAGATTAGTGAAGCTAGGTGGAGAGAGGCTCAAACCGGGGTCATAACTCGTTTGAACCAAATAATTAGTACCTTGGCAAACCAGATGGAACGAATTGAAGTAGCTTTAGGTAATCCTCAAAGAAGGGAAGTTATATTCAATAATGAAGGAGTTGAAAATGAAGAAGAAGATGAAAATGTAAACCTTGTAGCTAGACACAATCCAATGAGAGGGAGAGATATCGGTCGAGGGAGAGTAATAGGAAGAAAAGAAGGAGAAATGTTACCACCAAGAAAGGTTGAGAGGGAGTACTAATAACGCTCATTTATGAGTGTTATTTGGCTCTAAAAACTAAGCTACTTTCTTAGAAAGCGAGTGTTTAATGTTATAATTCATATCATTTAGGAAAAATTTAAGTAAAAACAAGTTTTGCATGTGTCTGAAGTCTTAATTTGGTAAAAATAAGTTTTAAGGTGTATTTAGAGTCATTTTTGTTAAGAAAGTGTTAGTTTTTGTTGATTTGTGTAGAGGTTGAAAGAGGACTCAAATGCGCCTACATTCTGGCCGCAACTGAGGCAAAAGAAATATGATTCAAGAGATATGCGACCAAGATGCGCCAACAAGTGAGAACATAAGCCAAATTCCAAATGTTGCAGGAAGAGCTCAAAATGCGCCCAACTATGCAGCCACATTTAGGCCATTTTGATAACAACACAAATACGCTTAACTATGCAGCTGCATCTGGACCTTTTCAGCAGATTCTCCCAAATTCGTGAGATTTGCAGATAAAATTAAATATTCTCAATCAAATCTCCGATGATCAAGGGATATGATCGATCAAGCCTCTCCACACTGATCTCAGCAGCAAACCCTAGGCCTTGAGGTCTATAAAAGGCGACTCAAGCTTCAGTTTCAAGAGAGCTCAGATTTCTATCTTCTTCTCCAAATTTCATAGTTTTCTTTTCTTTTCTACTGCCATACCGAGTCTCCCCCAAGTTTTGTTCATACTTCATTTGGACATGAACTTCGAAAGAAGGGAGTGTAAGTACTTGTTCTCCTCGAAAGAGGTTGAACAAAGTCAGAAAGAAGAAACAAACTCCGAGTTCTTTATCGCTTTCATGTAAGTTTTGTACGTTATATTTTTCTGTAAAGTTTTGCTACTGTTTTATTCTTCCATCAAGTTGTAAGTTTCTATTTTATCTATTAAATTTCAATTCTTTAAGTTGTAATTCAAGTTTTGTTTCAAGTTTCTATTGTTTCAATTATGCACTTTTATTTTATTGAAGTTTATCTTTTCTCAATCAAGTTTTCTTTTTATTTTCTACACTTTAGTTTTCTTTTCAATGAGTAGCTAAACTCCTTGGAGGGGATTCAATGAAGTGGATACCCTAAAAAGGAGATAAGCCCCACCATGTGATTTTAGTAATTTTGCTTAACATTTAGTATCATTTGCTTTTATTGAATTTAAGTTTCATTGTTAGCTTAAATTGATCACTCGAGTTAACATAGTTTGTGTGAGATTCAATACTGAAAGGGTTGGATCGAGCACACGTTTTCATAAAAGCAATCTAGGAGAAGAGTCTAGACATAGAAGTTCGCTTTTTGTACCTACAAAAACCTTTAGAATCATTGAGTTGTGTTCCTTATTTATCTAAGTTAAAATTAGCTATAGACATATGTGTTTAATTGCTTAGTCTCCTAAAAGCACTTAGAAAATGGCTAAATATGTGTTGAACTCGATTCATGGTGTTAAGTATCGATTAGGGCAGGTTGTCGGTGCATTTCAGTAGCATTTTGTCTGAATCGTAAAAAACTCGAAAGAGGCAGTATGCGGGCGCAAGAGGTAGAATTTCTAAAATAGCCGGACCTAGTTAAGCAAGTTTGCAGGCAAATGGTGGGAGCATTTCCTCAGAGTTGAAACAGATTTGAACCCCATGCTTCTCATTATTGTTTTCTTATCTTTTCTTTAGTTCCTTTATTTTTATTACACAAAACACCTAAAACATTTTATTTATTTGGTTACCTTCGGTTGCAACTTGAAAGTACTTGTGTTGTTAACTAAAAAGCTCATTGTTAACCGTTACCTTGGGTTCGATACTTGGAATACTTCCATATATTACTTGTTGGACAGCGTGCACTTGCGCTTGCTTTTGGCGCATAGTAGACATTTGATCAGATTGTACACGCAAGCGCACGCGATCGAAGTAATATAAAATGGTATGTGAGTACCAAGTATCGAATCCCAAGGGAACGTTGTAACAAAAATTATTGTAAAGAAAAATGTAAGGAAAATTGCAACTTTGAAAACTAAAAATGCAAAAATAATGTTAGGATGGTGTGTTGGAAAAAGGAAAATTGCATAATCTAATTGCAGAATCTAAAAATGACAATAATTGAAATAATAAAAATTGCAGAATTGAATTGCAGAATCTAATTGTAGAATTGAGAAATGGCAATATTGGATAGTAAACTAAAATTATAAAAGGAATTTAGATAAAGATGGGGCTTAAAAATGTCATTGCCCTAAGTCGTAATTGCAAGCCTAAATTGCAATTCCAACCTACTCCACACTCAATTGTAAACCAAAATTGCTTCTCCGATTCACCTCGAATTTAGGTTTTTACGAGGCTAAGTGAGTGACTTATGTGTCTATAGTCCCTCTATCTTAGATAATTCGGCTCAACAATTTTATGGGTTTTGGAGTCCTTAATCCCTATGTCTAGGGTAAGGAATTGGCTTATGTCTAAGCTCTTTTCTCCATTACTTGTGCGAAATCTGCTTATCACTAATCCCCGTCAGTATTAGATCTAAGCTTGAGTTGCTACCTGATAGCACTCAAAGGTGTGCTATTTCTAGGCTTAGATTTGTGTTGGTTTTATATGTTTACAGTGAGCTTTCATGCATTTTTTATCTATTTTGTAGATTTTGAGCAATTGGAGCTAACCGGGCTTTTTGGAGCTTAATTAAAGCTTAAAGACACACTTTGGAGCAAAGAAGATAAGTAGAAGAAGTGTTACAAGTGAGAAAGCCCGAAAGGACAACGTTGAGACACTATCCATAGCGTCTCAACGCTATAAGTGAAGCCTTCCAATCTCGAATTCTTGCAGAAGCAGCGTCGAGACGCCACTTTATAGCGTCTCGACGCCAGAAACGCGCGCGTAAGAGAATTTCCGTCCGTAGCGTCGAGACGATGTCTACAGCGTCTCAACGCTACCCCGACTCTCCGTGTTTTTCATGCGAATTAGGGTACAGCGTCAAGACGCTGTCCTAGCGTCTCGACGCTGTCCTGAGGATATAAATACAATATTATGGCTTCGATTTTAGGGAGACCATTTGGAGGGGGACCAGTCTATAATCGATTTCTACATTATATTTGGGACGAGGGGAGCACTTTTGAGAGCTGAGGAAGACATTCAAGGCTCAAGATCGTGGCGTTTCACGATGGGAACGAGTGTGGCACGCGTCAGAGAGTTTTTCCTTACTTTCTCATTTATTTTGTAGCTTTCGTTTTTAGATGTTTGCTTAAATCTCAATATGTAATTGTTGAATTTCGGGGAGAATGATTTTTGTCTTGAACTTGATTTGGTTTAACTTTAGATATACTTATATTGTGGCAATTTTATTTATGCATTCTAGAAATTATTGTTTAATCGTTTGGCCAACGTTTAATGATGATAAAATTGGGTTTTTGCTTGAAAAAGAAGAACTCGAATTTAGATCTGAATGTATAACTATTAGTGAATGTTTGCATGGGAATGAAATTTTTGCTAATAGAAGTCACAATAGAATTGATTCAATACCATGTTTAGTTATAAAAATAGACTGGAATGTTGATTTATCACTAAGCATGATGTTTAGTTGGGCTTGGAAAAGTCAACTAATAAATTGGATATTTTATTGGCTTATAACTGTTATTTACGTAAGTTATCTCTTTTATAAGATCAAATTAGCTTTATGACATTAAATCATTGTTTCAAGAGGTTCCCTCTAAGTGTCTTCAACCATGTCAATAATTATTTTAGGTTTTAATTTGACTTTTCTTCTATTGTTGGTTCTTTAGATAAAATTTGAGCGTTAGTAATTATAGTACTTAATCAAACTAAGAAATCCAATCCCTGAGATCGACCCTGACCATTACTACTGCAAATTGTAAAGGTCTAGTTAATAATTTTATTTGATAGAGCCTTCGACAAGCTTTTTATCACTACCCTAGTTGATCAAACTAGGATCTCAATGGAAATTTATTCAACACAAGCAAATTCTATTCTAATTAGTATTACTTCTTAGGGAATTCACATCCTTGAACCCCCTAAGAAGTTTAGCTCAAATTGAAAGTAAAAATCTTACAACTAATTTTTAAAGAACAATTCATATTAGAAAGTTGAGTAAATTGCCAATTAACACAAAATTCTATTCTAATTAGTATTACTTAAATAAACAACTATGGTAATAAACATTGACACAAATCTGGGCATTCAACCTCAAGATGTCTAAAATTCTCAAATTAAATTAAATTAAAAAAAACAAAAAAACAAAAATCAAAGGCATTAATGGGCAATTCCATCTTCTTCCTTTTTCTTCTAAATTTAATGAATTATAAACTTTTCAACAAAAACAGAAAATTGAATAAAAATAGAAAACATAATGCTGAAATCCTCAGCAAAACCAGAACGAACCATTTTTTTTTTTTTTTTTTTTGCAGAAAACAGAGTATTAATATTGAATAAAACCCACGGGCAAAGATCGACTTAAACTTAATACAAAAAGAAATTGAATGGAGAACAACGATTGTGCAGCCAACGACTCTTGATAAAATAAGAAGAAATTACAGAAAAATAAAGACAGAAACTGCAGGAAACAGAGTAAAAAAAATCTGCAGAAAACAGAGGAAAAAACCACGAAAATTGACTCCAAAAAGTCTCCAAAAATGAATGCCTTAGCTCCTCCTCTTCTTCCCCATTTATAGGCCTTCATTAGGGTTGAAGATTGCTCAAATTTCGTGCTCAAAATCCCCCAAATCATGCTATAATTGAAGATTTTCGGAATGAGTTAAATGCAGATTTTTTTTTTGAACTTTTTTACTGCTCCAGATTGCAGAATCACGATTTTACAATCTCTACATTCCCTGCTCCAGTAACAATTGCAGACTCACGAATTTGCAAATTTGATTTTGCAATTTCCACATTCCCTGCAAACAAACTTAACTTTTTTTAGAATCTTATCTAATTGCTTTCATTCTTATTCCTTTCTTATTTTCAAGCAACTTCCAACTATTTTCAAATGACCTTAAGACAAAACAAGAATATTTTAAGTAATTGGGAGTTAAATAAGCCTTAATTCTAAGGCTTATCAACGCCCCGTCAAGTACCAACATGAGAGAGGAGAAGAAGGAGTCAGGGGAGTGAAGCTTAAAATTCCTACCTTTCATGGGAGATATGATCTGGAGAAGTATTTGCAATATGAAAGAAAAATATAGCATGTTTTTTATTGCAACAATTTTAGTGAAGAAAAGAAGTTGAAGCTTGTCGTGGCTGAATTTGTTAATTATGCCAATATTTGGTGGATGTCTTTGAAATTAGAATGGAGGAGAAATTATGAAGAACCAATTGAAACTTGGGAGGAATTGAAGGTTTTAATGAGGAAGAGATACATTCCTGAGCATTATTCTTGAGCACTCAAACAAAAGCTCTATTCTTTGCACAAGGATCAAAAAGTGTGGAGGACTATTATAAAGAAATGGAGGCCCTTATGAATAGAGTATGGATTGATGAAGATGAAGAGGTTACAATGGCTAGACTCCTTGGAGGGTTGAATCGGCAATTGACTCATTAAGTGGATAGGCTATTTTACTTTGATATGAAAGAATTACTACACCTTGCTGTCAAAATTTAAGGTCAGTTAGCTAGGGAGAAGGAGAACTTCAAGAGGTATACTTCTTCTAAATCTACTTTTTTTCTACTAACACTTGGAAAAAGAATGTAAATAGTGAGAAAGTAGATTTTAAGCCTAGAGGAAAATCTGAGTTTGACAAGAAAGACAAGGTCAAGAGTTCTAAAGGCACGGAAAAATGGAGGTCCGAGAACGAAATAGAGACATCAAATGTTGGAAATATCAAGGGATTGGTCATATTAGCCGTGATTGTCCTAACAAGAGAGTAATGATTGTTAAGAATGGAGAAGCTGTAACGGATGGAGAGGAAAGTGACCAAGATGAGCTAGTTGAAGAAGTAGTCTACGAGGATGAGGAAGAGTTAGAAGATGAAAGTCGTTTGACACTTGTTACAACGAGACTTCTTAACACCCAAGTTAAGGAGAATGATGTTGATGACCAAAGAGACAACCTTTTCCACACAAGGTGTTTAGTTAATTAGACTCCTTGTAGTCTTGTTATTGATAGTGGAAGTTGCATCAATGTAGTAAGTACGTTTTTTTTATCAAAAGGTTGCAAATTCCAACTCAACACCGTCCTAAACCTTACAAGATTCAACGGCACAATGATAGTGGAACAATGAAGGTAGTTTCTCAAGTTTTGATTTCTTTTACCTTGGAAAAGTATAAAGATGAGATTCTATGTGATGTGTTACCCATGCATGTAGAAGATATGTTACTTGGCCGACCTTGACAATTTTATAGGAAGGTTTTGTATGATGGTTATTTGAATAGGTATTCTTTTACAAAGGATAGGAGAAAAAAAACTCTTGTACCTTTGAGTTCTGAAGATGCATTTGCTGATCAATTGTAGTTGGAGAAAAAAAAGGAAAGAGTTTGAAGAAAAAGAATTGAAAGAAAAGAAAGAGGTGAGTGAAAAATTAGAGAAAAATCAGAGAGAAAAAAAGAGTGGAGAGAATAGTGAAAAAAAAGATGAAATTAAAAAAAAAAAGGAAAGAAAGTGAGTTGTCTTGCTAGAGTGGGAGAGGTGAGAAGGGCAACGTATTCCTAAAAATTAATCTTTGTACTTATGTACAAGGAAGGGTATTTGGCTTCTAATGATAACAACTCATCTTTGCCTAGTTTGTTTCAATATCTTTTGCAGGAATTTGAGGATCTATTTCAAGATGAAGTACCTAAAGGATTACCTTCGATTCAAGGTATTGCACATAAAATAGACTTCATCCTGGGGGCTGCCATTCCTAATAGGCCCGCATATAGAGCAAATCCAACAGAGACCCAAGGAATTCATAGGCAAGTGGAGAAGCTCATGGAGAAGGGTTATGTACGAGAAAGTTTAAGTCCATGTTATGTATCTATCATATTGGTGCCAAAGAAGGATGGAACTTGGTGCATGTGAGTGGACTGTTGATAAAGAGCTTGTCGAATGCTCTATCAAATATATTTATAAACCTAAACCTCTAAATTTTATAATAATAGTGGCCATGGTCGATCACAGGGATTGGATTTCTTAGTTCATTTAAATATCGCAATTACTCTCACTTAATTTTATTTAGAGCAGAAATCAGATGCAAACAAGCTAAACTAAAGAGTAAACCTAAAAAGTATAAGATAAATGGAAACACGATAGGAGAGAAATATCCTTGGGAATCAATTTCACTAATTAGGCTTACAGTTAAAGGTAGCAAGATTTGTTATTCAAATATTTCATAAGCCAAGAACTGAGGGTATAACTGACTCTTTCAAGCACAATTAATTCTCATGCAATGTTATAAATCAAATATCTCTATCTAGATTTTAATAGCATGCAAAGTATTAAGCAACTTCTTTTAAGGGCTTCTAAGAGAATTCTCCACTTTCATGCAAGAATTTACAAATGGTCATGCAATTAAGTTCTAGCCTAAACAAGATTTTTTCAAGCATAAATTCAGACCAATAAAACAAATAATCTGTGATCAAGAGATTATAAGTATTAAATACATAAAAGCATGAATGAAACAAAAGCATTCAATCAAGATGTTTAATCAATTAAAACCTCAAGTCTAATAGAAATTAATGCAATTCATATAAAAATCCCAAGTATTAAGAGCAAAGATAATTAAATTCATACAATTAAACCTCTAAGTTCCCAATTTACAGCCACGAAATAGAAACTAAAACTAAAGGAAAAGGAAGAAATTAGCAAACGATGGTCGATCCCGCGTTCCCGTCGTTATCTCCATGTCCCTTGAGCTTCATATCTTAAAAAATGCTCCACAAACGCTCTCAATTGCTCCATAAACCCTCAATTTTAGCTTGGAATCAAAATTAAGGCTAAAACTCTTAGATTGCCCTCCAAAACGACACACAAAATGATTCTTATATAGAAAATTGTGACGCAGTGCAATGTCTCAATGCTACAAGAAAGGTGGTTTGCACGCATTTTTGCATTTTTCGTAGCGTCGAGACGCCACCCTACAGACAGCACTGGCCATTTTTGTTATATCTCTTCGCTCAAGTGTTCGAATGACCTTCGGTTCGATGTATTGGAACCGTGATTCGATGTAGAATCTCTCGAAATGTGCCTTATGCTCTAATAACATCTTTAATCTTCTTTAATTTGGAATTAAGCTTTAAATATCTCCAATATCCACCAAAATACTCCTAAACACTCGATTTTGCTCCTCACGCTCGGTTTCTACAAAATTAAGAGAAATAGACATAAAATCTCTCAAAATAATCACAAAACTAGTATAAATAATAGGAAATAAGATAGCATAATTACATGCTATCAACTGTAGAGCCATCAACAAAATCACTGTAAAGTATCATCATCCTATTCCTAGGTTAGATGATATGCTTGATGAATTGCATGGTACATGCCTATTTACAAAGATTGATTTGAAATCTGGATATCATCAAATTAGAATGCATGTAGAAGATGGATGGAAAACTGCTTTCAGAACAAAGTTTCGATTGTATGAATGACATGTTATGCCTTTTGGATTAGCCAATGCTCTTAGTACATTTATGCGTTTAATGAATCATATTTTGAGAGAATACTTGGGAAAGTATGTTGTTGTATATTTTGATGATATTTTGATTTATTCAAAGACTTTTCTTGAGCATGTTAGGTCATTTTTTTTATTAAACTTAGAAAAGAGATGCTTTATGCTAATTTTAGTAAGTGTAGTTTTTGCGTGAAAAAAGTTAACTTTCTTGGCTTCATAGTTGGTAAAGATGGAGTGGAAGTAGATGAAGAGAAAGTTAAGGCAATTAGGGATTGGGCAACACCCAAAAATGCAAGTGAGGTTAGGAGTTTTCATGGTTTAGCTAGCTTCTATAGGAGATTTATAAAAGACTTTAGCACCATAGGTGCACCATTGAATGATTTAGTGAAAAAGAATGTTGTTTTTGAATGGGCAAAAATGCAAGAGAGAGCCTTCAATGAACTTAAGGGAAAATTAACCAATGCACCATTACTTGTCTTGCCTAACTTTGATAAAACTTTTGAAAGAGTGTGATGCAAGTGGTTTGGGCATAGGTGCTGTTTTGATGCAAGATGGGAAATCCTTAATATATTTTAGTGAAAAACTAAATGGGGCAACATTGAATTATCCTATCTATGATAAAGAATTGTTTGCTTTAGTTCGTACATTACAAGTATGGCAACAGTACTTGTGGCCGAAAGAGTTTGTGATCCATTATAATCATGAAAGCTTGAAGCATCTTAAGGGTCAAAGCAAACTACTCCGTAGGCATGAAAAGTAGGTAGAGTTTACTGAAACATTTCCCTATGTCATCAAAAAAAAGCAAGGTAAGGACAATGTGGTGGCTGATGCTTTATCAAGAAGGTACAACCTCTTTACTTCTCTTAGTGCAAAAATTATTGGATTGAGCATATAAAAAGAGTTATATAGAGATGACCAAGATTTTAGAACCATTTATGCATCTTGTCATGTTGGAAAAGTTGTGGATGATTATTATGTGTTTCATGAATTTCTATTTAAGAAACGTAAGCTTTGTGTTCCTAAATGTTCTACAAGAGATTTTCTTGTGAAAGAAGCCCATGGGGGTGGATTGATGGGACATTTTGGGATTCATAAAGTTTATGACATGTTGCATGAACATTCTTTTGTAGCCAATGATTTAAATGCAAAGAGGCTAAATCTAGATCACAACCGAATGAATTGTATACTCCCTTAAATGTGCCTAACAAACCTTGGATTAACATCTCTATGGATTTGTTCTTGGTTTGCCTAGGAGTAAAAAAGGTAGGGATAGTATTTTGTTGTTGTGGACAGATTTAGTAAAATGACTCATTTTATAACATGTAACAAAACGGATGATGCAAAGCATGTGGCTGACTTATTCTTTAGGGAAGTGGTAAGGTTACACGGAATTCCTAGAACTCTTGTTAGTGATAGGGATGTTAAATTTTTAAGCCACTTTTGGAAGATCTTATGGGGGAAGTTGGGTACTAAATTGTTGTTTTCAACTACATGTCATTCTCAAACTGATGGGTAAACTGAGGTGGTTAATAGAACATTGGGAGCTTTGCTTAAGGCTATTATTTCTAAGAATATTAAATCTTGGGAAGAATGTTTGCCATTTTTAGAATTTGCATATAATAGAGCAATTCATAGTATAAGTCATTGTTCCCCATTTGAAGTTGTTTATGGATTCAATCCACTTACACCTCTTGATTTACTTCCTATTCCTTCTAATGTTTTTGTGAGTGATGCAGCCACAAATAAGGTAGAAAACACCAATATATAGGGAATCATATTGAGAGAGAAAGCATCATGGTAGTGACCAAGATGGCTTTTAATGGCGGTAGTTTAGATCTATATAAAAAGACTCTATAGGCTAATGTGTTTGAGGGTCACCTAGAATGTTTATGCTTATGAGACATGTCTCATCTTCATTAGGGTAAGTGGGAGAAATATGTTGGGTATAAAGTATGCCCTAGGATACATGTCTCATTGGCTTTAGTGCAAGTGGGAGATTGTTGGGATTTATGCCCTAAAGCCTTGTAATTAATAATATTTTTGATTATTTTATTTACAATATAATATTATCCATTACATGAAAAATATAAGGTTATTAATGTAATCTTAAACAGTATGTGATTGACATTCGAGAGGATCATGTTCAAGAAATAACCTAAAAGTTCATAGTATATGGATAAGGTTGTGTGCCTTATCTTGGTAACACTATTGATACGATCCACTTTGTAACAGTTACAACGATTTGATCCAAGTCGTTCATGTGGAAATATGTGAGTAGGGGTATCTTATACAATGAGTTTGTTAAGACTGGACCACAAAATATTTAATCACTCTTTATAAATCCGTTAATTGAGAATATTAATATTTCATCAGGATGATCATATGCAACTCAATCTTAATCCTGAGTGAGTTATGAACTCTTGCTTGTGAGGGCTTGTCCTTTGATTTGCATAGGTGAGAGTGGCTTTTGTAGCGATTCAATATACCTACCATTTTCAGGACTTGACCAAATTGGGAGCTAGGAACATAATTTCACAAGATGGAATTCACTTATTCCCTTATAGGATAAGTAGATGAGTAGTTACCTTAAGTGCTAATTTCGAGACTTAAACAATGGGGTCTCACCCTCTCACTGGCCCGAGAAGGACTTAGCTTATGGTTAGATCTTAAACAAATTGTTCATTAGGGGACTGTTTGGCGCGTTGGTTTGGAATCAGAAACCCTGGGAATTAGGAACCCTGGGAATCCTTGGTTGGAATTAGAAACCAGGGTTCATGATTACTGTGTTTGGGGTGCAGAGTTGAGTTTGGCTGGTTTGCTGAAACCTGTTTTTAGGGTGCAGGGTTAGGTTGGGCTAGGTTTGTTTAAGCTGTTTTTTTTAACCATTTTTTTAAGTTGTTTTTTTTTCACATTCATTTTTTTTACTTGATAATTGTTTGTTGAATTGCATATCAATATTTTAACCAATTATGTGGATCAATTGTTTCAAGCATAGTTAAATATGAATGTGTAGTTTGTACAAGTATATTGATATCTCATTCACTCCATTCATGATGATGTAAAATTAAATAACATTAGTAAGAACATATCTTTTAAATAATTAATACATGGAAAAGAAGAATGGTATTGTTGGAGTAAAGGAAATCCATAATGAAAATGAAGGTTCGAAATTCATAATATCATAATACATAAGCTGAAATGAATGAAGAAAAGAAATAGTAGTAGTTGTCCAAAACACAAACTGAATTAAAACTAAGTAGTAGTTGGAGGTGATGAAGACATCGAGTTGGCGTCCATGGGGGGTTGGGTTCCAGGTGCTCTCCCTAACACTTCCACGCATTAATCAATCTTTTAATCTGGAGAGAATGCAAAGAAGGAATTCATCATCATACTATTCAACAGAAGGGTCTTTGCAATGGCCATGCAATCCTGCCTTGTCATCCCAAGGATCACCTTTAATTTTGCATATAGCTCATTTGCGCAGACTCTTTCAATGTGGTCCTTCTCAGACGGCCACGATGTAATCCTTCCAATTTGTTGGACTGTTAAGTGGAACCCGTTGTTCAAGATGTCTGACATGTTGGACCCCGAGGACATGCGTCTCCTCCATAAAATTGGAGAATGTAAAACTCTATTTTACAAAGTATTCATAAACCTATTTTTAGAACTCTATTTTAGAAATTAAAATATTGGAGGTCTATTTAAGAAATTAGGAAATTTAAACAAAATTTCGCACCGTATTTTGAAACTTATTTCAAGAATAAACGAGTTATAAAATCCGAATTCTATTTTAGAAATTAAAATACTAGAAACTCTATTTTGCATAGTATTTTGAAACCTATTTCAAATATAATGGGTTAAAAATTTGTTTAGTAGCCATTTTTAGTTTTATTTTAACCTTTTAAAAAATTGACTAGATGGTCGGGTCGTTGGGGTGATCGTTGGAGTGGTTGGATTGTCAGTGGTGGTTGCAGGGTGGTCGGGTCGCAGGAGTGGTAGCTGGGTGGTTGTCAGGTGGTCGGGTTGTTGGAGTGCTTGCCATAGTGGTCATCAGGGTGGTCGGGTTACTTGGTGGTTGGGTTGCCAGGGTGGTCATTGGAGTGGTCATCGAGTGGCGTCAACAATGGTTGTCGGGTGGTTGGATTGTCGGAGTGATCGTTAGAGTAGTCATTGGGGTGGTCGGGTCACCCAAGTGGTCACTAGGTGGTTATCGACGGTGGTTGCTAGGTAGTCGGGTTTTCAGGGTGGTCGTCAATGGTAGTTGCCGGATGGTTGGGTTGTCAGAGTGGTTGTCAGATGGTCGTTGGTGGTGGTTTGCTGGCAAGTGGGGTCGTCGAGGTGGTTGGGTCATCGGGGTGGTCAAGTGGCTAGAGTGGTTGCCAAATTGGTCATCAAGGTGGTTGGGTCGCCAGAGTGGTCGTCAATAATGGTTGCTGCGTGGTTGGGTCGTCACGGTGATCTTTAGAGTAGTCATCGGGGTGGTCGGATCATCGAAGAGGTCACCAGGTGGTCTCGATAGTGGTTGCCAGGTGGTCGAATTTTTGGGGTGATCGTCAACAATAGTTGCTGGGTGGTCTGGTTGTTGGATGGTCATTGGTGGTGGTTGCAGGCAAGTGGGGTCGTTGGGGTGGTTGGGTCGCTGGAGTGATTGCTTGAGTGGTCAACAGTGGTGGTCGGGTTGCTGGGTGGTTGGATCATTAGGGTGGTGACTGGAGTGGTCACTGGGTGGTCGTCAACAACCATTGTTGGGTGGTTTGGTCGTCGGGGTGATCGCCTGAGTAGTCTTTGGGGTGGTCGGATCACCGAGTGGTCACCAGGTGGTCATCGGCAGTGGTTTTCAGGTAGTCAAGTTTTCGGAGTGGTCATAAATGGTAGTTGTTGGGGGGTCGCTGGAGTTGTTGTTGGATGGTCGTGGGAGGTGGTTGCGGGCAAGTGTGGTTGTGGGGGTAGTTGGGTCATCGAGGTGGTCGGATTTTTAGGGTGGTCGTCAGACTGATATTTGAAATTGTCATCAGAGTGATCGTCGGAGGTAGTCGTCAGAGGTGGTCGGGTCGCCGGTGTGATCATCGGAGTTGTCGTCGGCTGTTGTTTGGTGGTCGCCAGAAATGGAAGAGAAAAATGTGGGACAAACCCCATAGGGTTGCACTGTTATAACCCATGGGGTTGTGTTTCAAAACAAAGGGTTTTGAAACACCTTGGGGCAAACATGGTTTTGGGTTCCAACCCAAAACTATGGGCCAAACGCCCCCTAGAGGATCACTGGTACTTAAGGAATAAGATGTAATTACATAGGTAAAACGGACTTTTAACCCAGCTGTAATTATGAACAACTAGTGAATGATCGACTTGTGATCGGTGTTACACGCTAGCGCATGCGATCGAAGTAATATAAAATGGTATGTGAGCACCAAGTATCGAATCCCAAGGGAACGAAGTAACAAAAATATTGTAAAGCAAAAGTGTAAGGAAAATTGCAAACTTGAAAACTAAAATTGCAAAAACAAAGTTGGGTTGGTGTGTTGGTGAAAAATAATAATTGCATAATCTAATTGTAGAATCTAGAAATGACAATAATCGAATTAAGAAAAATTGCAGAATTGAATTGCAGAATCTAGAAATGACAATTTTGGGTAGCAATTTAGATAAACTTAGAAAATGAAATTGCAAAATGAATTTGAATAAAAATGGGGCTCAAGAATGTCATTGCCCTAAGTTGTAATTGCAACCCAAAATTGCAATTCCAACCTACTCCACACTCAATTGTAAACCAAAATTGCATCTCCTATTCACCTTGAATTTAAGTTTTTAGGAGGCTAAGTGAGAGACCTATATGTCTATAGTCCCTCTATCTTAGAGAATTCGGCTCTCAATTTTATGGGTTTTGGAGTCCTTAATCCCTATGTCTAGGGTAAGGATTGACTTATGTCTAAGCTCTTTTCTCCATTACTTGTGTGAAATCCACTTATCACTAACCCTGTCGGTATTAGATCTAAGCTTGAGTTGCTACCCTAGTTGATCAAACTAGGATCTCAATGGAAATGTATTCAACACAAGCAAACAATTGAGATGTAGGCTTAGTTTTTATTGAAATTTAGGCTACAATTACTTCTTAGGGAATTCACATCCTTGAACCCCCTAAGAAGTTTTTGCTCAAATTGAAAGTAAAAATCTTACAACTAATTGAAGAAAAATTCATATTAGAAAGTTGAATAAATTGCTAATGGTGGTCAACAAGTAAATTAATACATAACTTCTATTTTACTAGCAGTGCATGCTAGATGATTGGAATAATAAAAATTACCCAATTCTGGACAAGTAGCTAAATAACCCACCAAAATTTCTCACTGTGAATAGAAAATAGAAGGCAAATTGGTAGCAATTTCCAATCAAAACATCAATTTTATGAAGAAACAATGACTAACCACAGTGCACATATAAAAGAAACAACAAAATAACTCTTGCAACTAACAAACCAAAGAGAAAAAATACAACTAAACAGAACTGAAATCTTGCAAGAACAGAATCAAAATTCTTGCAAGAAACAAATTTTAATAGAACAAAAATGAACTTTAGAAACAGAATCACATTCCTCCTCCATTCCAATCGACTTCATCCTTTCACTATTTCTAGGAAATTATTAGCCTTAACAATCCAAGCTTGACTTGAATTGGATTAGAAAATCGAGAAGAAGCAAGCTGGAAATCTCGGTAGAAACAGAGTAAAGAAATGTGCAGGAAAAAAAATAGAGTATTGGCGTGAATAAACCCTTGAACAAAAACTGAATCAAAACTTAACTTAATTCAAGAGAGAGTCGAATGAAGAACAAAGATCGTACTTCAAGCAACTCTCCATAATACTAGTACGAAAATGGAAGAGAAATAAGACTGAAATTGAAGTTCTTGGCAAGTTCTTGGCTAAAACAGAAACAAAAAAAAAAATTGCAGAAAAACAGAGTTCTAAAATTGACAAAAACCCATAAAATTCACTCCTCAAAACGCCTCTCAAAACCTAATTATAGCTCATCCTCTTCTTCCCCATTTATAGGCCTTCATTAGGGTTGAAGATTGCCCAAAAATTGTGCTCCAATTCTACCAATTTAGGCGGTAATTTGGTTTTCCATATATGGGTTTCTCTACTTGCGACGGGTCTTTTTTTTTTTCTTTCAATTTTCATAATTTCCTTGCCATTCCTTGTTGTCCAGAATTGCAGAATCTGATTTTTCAATTTCCATAATTTCTGCAAACAAGATCAATTTACTTAGAATTTTATTCCACATGACATCATATTCATTTATTCCTTAAATTTAAGCAATATTTCAACTATTTTCAAATGGTCTTAAGTCAAAACAAGAATATTTTAAGCAATTGGTAGTTAAATAAGCCTTAATTCTATGGCTTATCAACTTGCATGTAGTGATTATATCCATGGACACAACTTGTTTTACAGTGCATAAGAGTGTAACTCTAAGTCTATAGTAGAGTGACCTATAGTTAATGAATGAAAATTAATTAATTAAAGAGTTTAATTAATTGATTTTGTATCATTGGAGCTTATAATCTGTAGGTCTATAAAGTCCCCTTGGTAGCTCATATAAACAAATAAGGATCAATTTCGTTGAGAGAAATTTTGAAATGTTCGAATTAAAATTTAATATATTTGATATTTTAAATGAGGAAAAACATATTTATTGTATATGATGCATTAAATATTAAAGAAATTATTAATGTATTAAGATACATTAAAGAAAAGATATTTATTACATTTGAATTAGATTCAAATAAGAAAATAAATGTCGTAGGAGAATTTGGAAAGGTTTGAATATGATTCAAATTTGTTAGATAAATATATTTTAATATATTAAATATTAAAATATATTATTTAATTATTTTCCCTAGGCCACTATAAATAGGGCTCTAGGGGTGAGCCATTTGTGTGCATTCCAAATAAGAGAAAGAAACTTTAGAGAATTCTCCCCCTATTGCATTCTATTTTCTAGAAGGTTCTCACAAACCTTTTTGGTCATTTGTTCGAGTCATAGCATGGAAGACTTTGTAGAAGTCTTGAAATTTAACCTCATTGGAGTTAGAACACAAGAAGAAAAAGATCCTCTAGAATATTCTCCATAATATTTACTCCAATGTAAGTTTTTGTTTAACCTGGTATATTTTGTGTTTAATTCTAAATAAATCAAAGACGATCAAATGCTTCCGTTGTGAGTTTAATTGGATTATTCCCTTTAATTGGTATCAGAGCGATATTTGAATTTTATTTAGAATTAAAGTTTTGTATGGTGGGTATTTTAATTTCGTATATGTGATATATGTAATTTGCAAATTAATTGTTTAGGCTATTTGGCATTAGCTTTATTGCTTTGATTAGATCAATTATAAAACCCAAAAGGGTTAGGATTTGTTGTAATTGTTGAAAATAAAATCCAAAAAGGATTAGGATTTGTTGTAATTGTTGAAAAGATCCTTCAATTCAAATGTGTTTCTTGAAGACAGCTGCTGCAATTGAAAATTTAGGATTTCAAAACCTTAAATTGGAATGGTTCAAATAAGGAAGATATTGAAGACCAAAATATGTCTTGGATTTAAATTATTGTAATTTAAATTGTTTTCAATTTCTTAGGATATGCCAAATATGAGGGTTTATTTTGCTAGATTTAATTTAATTATGCACGAGATGTATGTTTTTAAATTGTTTGTTTGTTGCATAAAGTATGTCATTTAGATTAAAATCTCACCATAGGTTAAGCATTATCATGCATCCACTACAACAAAAATACCTTTTTATAGCATTTTAATGTAGCTTTTTTAGAATAATGTTATGAAAGAGAGTGAAAAAAAAAGGCAGAAATGTTCTCAAAATTGGGCGCCCAAAATTTTTGGAAAGATGCGCGTCATCCTCTCTCACACAATTTTCTTTTAACATTTCCCCACTCTTCTCCTCTCATTTTCTTCACTTTTCTTCAGCTTTTCCCATCTTCACTGCCTTCATCTCTACAATTTCAACGATGTAACAACGCCCATAATCACGCACGTGACCCACGAACGATGGTGTCGTCGACATCTTGGTTAGCAGCGGCAACAGTGAGACTCCTCTGAGTGACGGCGGTGGCGCGAGCGAAAAGATCTGAGCACCCATCGTATGTACTTGATGATGCATTGACGAGTTCTTGAATGACGGTGACTTGAGGTCTCTATTGTCCGACAGCTACGGGAGCAACCTCCCACTAATTCTTAAGGTATGTTTGTAAACTTTCAATAGTTCATTTACAAATCTTAAAAATGAATGTTAACCAAAAAAATTTTCTCTAAGTTGTTAGGGTTCTATAAATCATGTCTTTGGTTGAGTGACCCGTCCAAGTTAGCTAAAGAAGTATCTTTGTATCATACAAAAAATTTCAGCAAATGTTTAGGTGAGTGATTCATTGATTGATTCACCATCAACCCACTTGCTTGGATTTCAAAGTTCAGTCAACGAATTTTACTGTGATTTTCATTAGCAAAAGAAAAGAATGAACGAGGAGATTCTTAAAGAGAACAATGCATTTGTTAAATCTCTTTACTAATTCGAAGTTTATGTTCATAATAAATTTGTACTGAATTTGCTAAATTCATTCATTAATCTTTTCCAGTTCCTTCATAGGCATTTTCACCTTCTGTTCGATTTTCCTTTACAAATAAGTTGAAGGAAGACATCACCATTATCGCAGGTAACAATTTGCCGTGAAATCTATTGTGTTCCCTCCAAGTGTCTAGGTGAGTAATTTAAAAAGTTGATATTTTGCTTTTGAGTTATTTTTTAGTTGTGCACTTGATTTCGTAAATTGCACTTTATATTTTTTCTTTCCGCTTTTTCCTCTCTCTAACCTCCCTCTTGTGCCTTTTCATGTGGGTTTTGGTAGAAAATGGTCAACTCTTTCAGATATGAGCTGTAAATGTAGAGAAAAAGAAAGGGAGCAGTGGGATGAAGGCATCTTTTATTATAAATTTTGTAAGAGAGAGCTGCCTTTTCTCCAAGTGAACCATCTCTTCTAGTTGTGCTTTAGTTATTTTGGTTATGTTTTAGTTATACTGCTATTTTATTTATGTTGTAGCCAGTAGGAATATAACCTCTACTCTTTGTTCACAATTCTTAAGTTAATGAAATTGTTCTACTAATTGTGAGCAATGCTTCTTCTTTCCTTTCTTTATTAAAGTTGTTAATACAAATTCTTTTTTGAGCCATGAGAAAACCTCCAGAGGTGAAGTTTTCAATTGAAAAACTATATGATGATCGAGTAAGTTCAGTTGTGTACTTTGGAATAGTGGAGGGAAGTTTTCTCTATTGAACTTTATTTTTTTGCCCATGCCTTCAAGAAATTGTGATGGAGATTTATGCAGAAAATGCAATGGTGGAGCTAGGGAGGTTACTTATTTATGAAGCTTCAAAGGATTGATTAGTTAGTTGTTATACCTCTCGGAATATTGTATTCGAGCTTTCATAAGTAAAGTGAAAACATGAACTAAATATTTGGTTTTTGCTTTGAGTATGAAATTTATGCCTTTGATACAATTTCAAGTCTGTTGATATATGTTAGTTGTGCTCTAGATTTGGTTGCTTTTGGTGTTGAAATATGTAGTATTCACACATGCATAATTTCCCTCGGGTGATTGTTGGGGTTAATATTATTAGTAATTGCTCTCATTTTTAAGGTAGATTTGGGCGTTGTCAGGGAGAATGCTAATTACATTTAGAACCATGGATACAGAAAGTCATTTTGACTCTTTATTGCAACTTAAGACTCAATAAACTGAAGTTAAGAAACTCTAGTTGTAAGAGGTGAGTTTCTAACTTTCAATGGAACTGTGATTTATTGTTTCTATATTCTTTTACAATGAATAGAAAATAAATGCACTGCCTTATGACACTGTACTGAATAATTCCTTTCTCATCTTTTATAATAACAAAAATAAATGAGATGCAAGCAACGACACACCTTTTCCATCAAAATCATTTGATTTAGAAATTTGGAAGAAAGTATACCCTATATACACTACAACAAATTTAGATTTTAATGACGGTCTAAAAAATGCACACCTAAAAACAATGACTGACAAGAGAAAAAACGTGTGAAAATTATAAAAAATAAAAAATTTAAGCTATAATGTCGGTCGTTGATATTGTAGCATGTGTCTAAACAATAAACAATGACAGTGACTATCCTTACTTTGCCTGGTGAGTTTGTCTACTCTAACATGTGTCTAAACGTATGCTCCTTTTTTGTGAAAGATCATTTTAGTGTAAAGGCAGATTTAAAGGCCTTTTATATATTTTTCTTTCAATTTTTGTTATTTTTGAATATGTTACTTTATTTCCTATTATTTTCTCTATCGGTTGATTGAAGAACCATTGTTTTTTATTGGATTCTTGAACCCGGTGAGTTGAGTGGAGTGGAGTACTTCTATGGGGCACACAATGTGGATGGTAATGTCAAATTTGATAGGTTTGCAAGTTGGATTACCATTTGGATGGTGATTTAAAAGTTGGATTGAATGGCAAATAGGACTTGGGTTTGTGTGCTCTCTACTAATTATGTTGTGTTTTGTTTTTGTTGTCAATGTAACTAACAAACAAATGACAGAGTTGGGCGTCATGGAATCTTATGTCATGAGAAAACTGGACATTCAGCTCATTATGCTCCTATAGTGTTTGTTGAAATGCTTCACAGGGGAAGTTTAAGGTAATTTCTTCAATATCATTTGCCACTTTCAAACCAATGCTTCTGACTGCTTAGATGGACAAAGTATAATGCATGTAAGGTTGTGAATAACTGGAGGATGGGTGCGTGTGTTTTAGTGCTTATGTTTTTTATTTTATATCTATTCCCATGTAGAAAATGTTGGATTTTATAGTAAAATTTTGTGAAAGAAAGTATTGGTTTGAAACATCAAAATGAATTGATGTTTCATTTATGTTGTTGTTACTTGACTTGAAATTCAAAAGTTTCAAAATGGTGTGAAACATCAAAATGTGTTGATGTTTCTATTACAAATTTAACTTAAAAGTTAAATTTGTGAGTTATATTTGAAATTTTACAAGTAACTACACAATTGAGTTACTTTTGATGTATGTTTCATATTGTTTATATTAATTTTATTTTTGGAGAGTTACTAAGTTGCTAGCCTATAAATAGCAACTTGTTTCTTCATTTGAAGCATCTCATTCCATTTTGGAGTATCTCATTCTAATTGAAGAATTCTTCTCTCATCTTTTTCTTCTCTTTAATCTCAAGTCAAGTTGAGAGCAAGAATCCAAGAGTTTTGCCAGATTCAAGTAGTTCAAAGTTGTTGTTCTATTGGAGTTAGTCGTTGTATCTTGTTGAGAAGATCGTTGTAGTCTGCTTGCAATCCGTGCAGAGCGAATAATTGTCTTCAAGACAGCTCTTTGTAAGCGTGCTTCGACTACTTATTATCTTTTGCTCTTGAGTTTTGAAATTGTTTACACTGTAATTGTTTGTTGCTAGTTAAGTTGTAATCAAAATTTCTAGTGGTACTCAATTCTTATACACAACGAATTATTATATATCCAACAATCTGAAGATAATTATCTGAACTAATGGTTGCAAACTCATGCACTAATGGTACTGTTTCTACCATGATGGGATCGATCATCCTCAAAACTCATGTTGAAAAACAAGAGAAATTCAAGGGAGAAAACTTCAAAAGATGGCAATAAAATATGATCTTTTATCTCACATGCTTACATCTTGAAGGAAGAATGCCCAATTACCCCACCAGAAGCTATCACTCCTGAAACTGAAGTTGCGAAGCAAGCATGGATGCATTCAGACTTCTTATGCTACAATTATATACTTAGTGGTCTTGAAGACACCTTGTATAATGTCTTTTGCAATGCCTACAATATTTCAAGGCAATTGTGGGAGGCATTAGACAAGAAGTATAAGCTAGAAGATGCTGGTACTAAGAAATTTCTTATAAGAAAATTCTTAGATTATAAGATGATTGATGCTAAATTGGTAGTCAATCAGATGGAAGAATTGCAAATTATCATTAGTGATTTGCAAAGTGAAGGATTGAACATTAGTGAACCATTCCAAGTTGCTGTTGTGATTGAGAAGTTGCCTCCTTCCTGGAAGGACTTCAAATGCTATCTTAAACACAAGCGAAATGAATTGTCCATGGAGAATCTTGCTGTTAAAATCCGCATAGAAGAGGATAATGGAAAAGGAGACAAAGTTCCATTAGAAGTTGAAGCTAAAGCTCATGTTGTTGAAGCTTTAAGGTGTGAACCCAAGTAGCAACAATCCAAAAAGAAAAATGTGAATCTTGGACCAAGGAATGACGTCAACAAACGCATTTGTGGAAACTGTTGGGTTTGTGGTAAGAGTGGTCATACAGCTGCAACTTGTCGACACAAAAAGGGACAAAGCTCAAACCATCAAGCCAATGTTGTGGAAAATGACGATCTAGTTACTGTCATTTCTGAGATAAATATGGCTTATGACACTAAAGTTTGGTGGATTGATACTGGTGCTACTAGGCACATTTCTAAGGACAAGTCATTGTTCATCTCATATGAGAAGCTAGATGGTAGCGATAAGTTATACATGGAAAATGCTCCAACTGCCTCTGTGGAAGGCAAATGGAAGATCCTGCTGAAATAGACTTCTAGAAAGATACTTACCCTCAATGATGTGTGGCATGTGCCAGAGATTCGAAAGAATCTAGTGTTAGAAACTCTACTTAATAAGAATGGGTTCAAGCTTGTATTTGAGTCAGATAAATTTATTCTGACAAAATGAGGTATATATGTGGGAAAAGACTATCTGAATGATGGTATGTTCAAACTGAATGTATTGGCATAAATGCCCAAAAATAATAATAACAACTCTTCTGCTTATATTGTTGAGTTGTGTGATGTATGACATTCTAGGTTGGGGCATGTCCATTATCATTCTTTACATAGAATGGTAAGTTTAGGACTATTGCCTAATTACGCCTAATTTCAATATTGATAATAGACACAAATGAGAAGTTTGTGTTGAATCAAAATTTGCTAGAAAGTCATTTTCATCTGTGGAAAGAAGCAATGAGATTCTTGATTTAATCCACAGTGATGTATGTGACATGAAAAGTACCCTTACAAGAGGCGGTAAGAAGTATTTTTTCACATTCATTGATGAGTGTAGTAAATATTGCTATGTATATTTATTACGTAGTAAAGATGAAACCTTAGATGTTTTTAAAGCATATAAGGTAGAAGTTGAAAATCAACTTTAGAAGTAAAGCTGTTTAGATCAGATAGAGGTGGTGAATATAAATCATCACTTTATGAATTCTGTAAAGTTAATGGTATAATCCATCAAACTACAGCATTTTATACACCACAGCAAAATGGTGTAGCTGAAAGAAAGAACCGAACTTTAAAGGACATGGTTAATTGCATGTTAAATAGTTCAAGTTTACCCCATAATTTGTGGGGAGAGGCTTTGCTTACAACAAATTTTATTCTAAATAGAATTCCACTTAAGAAGATTGATAAGTTGCTTTATGAAGTGTGGAATAGAAAGTTACCCTCATATAAAATGTTGAAAGTGTGGGGTGTTTGGCAAATGTACAAGTTCCTTTATCAAAAAGGACTAAACTAGGACCTAAGACAATTGATTGTGTTTTTATAGGCCATGCAATGCATAGTACTGCTTATAGATTCCTGGTAATTCTAGAGAATTCTCCCCTTATTCTATCATTCTATTTTCTAGAAGGTTCCCACAAACCTTTTTGGTCATTTGTTTGAGTCATAGTAAGGAAGGCTTTGTGGAAGTTTTGGAATTCAACCTCATTAGAGTTGGAACACAAGAAGAAAAAGATCCTCCAAAATATTTTCCATAATATTTACGACAATGTAAGTTTTTGCTTAACATTGAATATTTTGTGTTTAATTCTAAATAAATCAGAGACAATCCAATGCTTCCGCTATGGGTTTAATTCGATTATTCCTTTCATACCTATACCCACAAGACCTTGGAAAAGTGTGTCCATGGACTTCATCACACACCTCCCGAAGGTAGGAGAACAAGAAGCCATCTTGGTCATCATTGATCAGTTCTCAAATTATGCCACTTTCATACCCACATCTAAGCAATGTTCAGTTGAGCTGACAGCCCAATTGTTCTTAAAACACATTGTGAAACTATGGGGTATCCCGATAAACATCATTAGTGATAGAGATGGTTGATTCATCGGTACGTTCTAGATAGAGTTATTAGCATTCTTGGGGACGAGTCTGAATATATCCTCAACCTACCACCCATAAATTGATGGTCAAACTGAAAGATTTAATTGCTTGCTTGAAGAATATTTGCGCCACTTTATTGACGCTCAACAGAAAAATTGGATCCAGTTGCTTGATGTAGCCTAATTTTGTTTCAATTGCCAGACTAGTTCTTCCACCAGAAGAGCCCCTTCAAGATCATAAGCGAAAGACAACCATCCTTGTCTCATATCGTTGATCATCCATATGCAGGGAGGAACCCACAAGCCCACAATTTTACAATAGAATGGATACAGATAACAGACCTAGCTCGTTCTTATCTAGAGAAAGCTTCCAAGCATATGAAGAAATGAGCTGACAAGACACTAGTACAAATTTGGCTTTTAATGACGGGCATTGCCCATCATTAAAGGGAAATGATGACGAACATGTGTCCGTCATCTTTTCAAGTGTCATTGTAGGCTACAATGACGGACGTTTTTTAATGACGGGCAATGCCCGTCATTAAAAGGTGTCCGTCATCGTAGCCTACAATGACAGTCAACTTTTAATGTCGGTCAATGTATGACATTAAAAGTCAATGTCTGTTTTGAATGTTTTAATGACAGACAATGCCCGACATCTTTTCGTGAATAATTTAATAAAAAAAATTATTGGTTGCACACATAACTAACCAAAATATTTATCTTTCTCAACCTATGCACAAAATAAAATATCAATAATATTATTTTTTTTACAAAATAATTAACTCAATAAAAAACCTTAATTAATAAAATATACAATATGTAATACAATAAGGAAATTAACAAATCGTTTAACTAATAATATATCAATTAATTAAAAATATCAACTATCCTACTAAATGAAAATTTAAACAAAAGTACTTGCATAATGTATACAAAATTAACAAATTCATAAGTCTACACATCTTCCAACAAATTTTGCTCATTCTATTTGAACCTCGTCAATTTCTTTTTGTTGATATATGCATTTCTCGTATATATTTTTGTACATAGTACTTGCACCCTACAAAATCCAAAAATCATTACTTTAAAAGCACCCATAGACAAAAAAGACCTCTCAACAGTTGAAATGCAGTAAACAAAATTTATTTCTTTGTGGTTAACTTAAAGCTTCAAGATCGACACAAAACAAATGAAATCAAAATAAATGAAGAAGATAAAACCATAAGCTCAAACACTTTAAAAGCACTATAAGAAAGTTAAATTGAAAGTTCAAGATAACAAATTCAAAGGAATGGGTCAAGCATGCAGTTCAACAATGAAAAGCAAGCCATCTATTGACAAGAATTCACAAGCCTGTATAACAACATAAAAGCGCCATCTATAGACTTAAATAATCTAGAAAAATAGGAGAGAGGGAGCACAATAATGAAAAAGTTAAAAACCAAACAATAATGAAAAAGTTAAAAGTCAAACACACGGCAAAAATGCTTCCAACAAAATGTCATAACAACTATTTTCTTGAAATCAATATAACAATGGATGCACATCAATAAAGTAACAATATTTCAATTTTCAAACTGAAAATTTTATCAACAATTATTTTCAACACAAAATGTCATGAACGAGAAGCTTACAAAGTAAGCTAACTATAACACAATAAGTAAAACTTTACCTGACAGAAATGCTTCCAAAGTCATGGATGTTTTCAATATCACATTTTGTATTTAGAATGGAAGAAATGTAATCTTTTAAACAAAGAAAGACATTCACATTCATTGAAATCATTGGCCAAGAAAGGTGAACCGAATAAGTAAAGTCTCCTTACAATTTGATCAACACACCTTTTGAATAGATAAACAAAAATAAAGTTAAGCTCAAGCCAAGCTACTCTCAGTTGTATACAAGCACACCTACAAAAGCTAAAAAGAAATAACAATCAATGACACCAAAAACATCCATTTCTATACATTCAAAGCTTGGCTTGACCAAAAACATGATGGAAATCATTTGCAAACTCTGTATTGTAGAAGACTGACCAAAATTTACAGGTCAAAATCAACAAACTATAAAATTCATATGCTCTTTCATGTAATCATGATAAGATACCTAAACAACATATAATGAGAATGCACAAAATCTAGTCTTAGCATTGCTTAATGGAGAGTTCGTACAATCATCTAAGTTTTGGTGTGTGTAAATCTTTGCTGAAAACCACTTTTCAAATTCAACCCCATAACTAAACCATTTAGCAAAATGATGATGATGAAGAAAAGGAAAGCCAAACAAAAGTTCTGACCATTGAGATAAACGGAAAAGAACATGCAATATATTGTAAAGTAAATATAAGTTAAAGTATTACCTAATGAGAAATGGGTGAGAAGTAGCTAAGGTTCTCCCTTAACAAGCTATTCGACTGTGTTCTTATATTTGCCAATCGGTTCCCTACTTGAATAGAGAATCAATAACAAGTTCATTGATGAATAAGACAATTTAATGCAAACCACAAGCAGAAAATGGTTACCACCATACCTTCCATGATTTAACAACTATGCTCTTTCTTTAAACATCTCATAAACTTGAGAGATTTCTGAAATAACATTAAACATTTATATTTTCTCGAATAATCATCAATTCTCTCAAATAATATAAAACATTTTCAAAGTCTTATTTATCTGAGACCACATCTCAAAAATCTCATACATTTCTCAATAAACATTAAAATTCTTCAAATTCAAATATGCTAAATCATGAATTCAATTTAGTAATCATATGTCACTCTCTTATCAAATTAGTAAATCATCAATCTCAATAATAAACAATTTGTGAAATACAAGTAATTTCCTCCAAATTTTCAAATAACTAAATCATTTGCATTAATATTAATTGCAATTGATTTCAAATCTCACAAAAAATATCATCAATTACTAAAATAATTGAAACACTTTATAAAATAACCACTCACAAAATTATTGGCGCGAGAATTTCGAGTTGCTATTAGTCATTCCGAACTTCGCTCGACCTAGAATTTCAATAACCATATCACAATTGAATTCTTTAAACCATGTAATTTAGAAATCCAATAATACCAACTAAATATCAATTAACCCAATTCTCCATCCTTACACATTACCCATTAGTCAAACCTTTAAATTCTACACACTCTCTCATCCATTTATTGCCAAGTACTTTTATCATTTTTTTTGTCCAATCCAATGTAATAACCTCCTTCTCTTTCCTCCTCATAACCATTTCTTTTATCTTCTATAATAAAAATAATCTTTTCTTTACCGACAAGCTACAACTCTCACGTGAACAGCCCAAGTTCACAAATAACATTTCTCTCTCATTATTAATTCTTATGTATTTGATTGTACTTTTGATGATAAAATAGTATATCCTTTCCCTCAACTATTCATCTTCTTCTTCCTCCTTAATCCACAAACACTTCTTTCCTTTTACCTATTTCCATCCACCATTCTAGACCTTTGATTTCTTTATTTTCACCATCACTTTTCTTCTGAATTTTCCATACCAACAATAATTGTGAAACACAACAATCAAAACTCCCAACAAGTTCTTGGTAAAAATATAAAAGTCTTTTTCTTTTTCTTTTTTCATTCTTTCTTTCAAGTCTACACCAAATGAAAACATACTAGAAAATTTCTCAAAGGTGTTATACAAAAATAAAAGTAAAGAAACCCACATAACATTTTCACTTTCTCCATTCTTTTTCTTAGTTAACCAACTAAAAAATAACTTACGGAACTTGAAAACTTTGTCTATGGATTTCTCCGACAATTTCGGTGCTACACGATCAATCCAACAACCATCTTCTTATTTTCTCTTTCTCTTTTCTCTTGGCTTCCTTCTCCCCCTCCTCCATTTTTCTTTTCGTGATAATCCTTCTTTCCCCTCTTTTTAATTTTTATTTTTTTTAAATCTTCTCTTTTTGTGTGGCTTAACACAAGCCACATAAATTTTCTTTTATATAAATATATAACAATCTATATATTTTATTTAAAAGCTTCCCTCATAAGTTTCTTTTCTTTTAATAATTTATTTTTTTTCCAACGTATTCCACTTGTATTCCACCATTTTCAAATTCCTTTTATTTCTATCTTATTCCAAACATTATTTTCCTTCAAAAATTTCAAAATCAAATAACACATATAACAAATTCCATAACCAAATACTAGAAGACTAAAATCGGGTCTAACAAATTATTACTCCCTTTTGAGAATTTTGTCCTCAAAATTCAATGAAGAAGAATAAGTACATTTGAACTTCACTTTTCTATGTTGCATTTTCATTGCACGTTTTTTTTTTTTGTTTTTTTTTTCTTCAAGTTCATAAAAACATAAGAGGATGTTACAAAATATTACCCTCTTTAAGAATTTCGTCCTCGAAATTCAACCTTGCGAGTCAAGTTTACTAAGGATTTTGAGCATGTGTGTAGTATTTTTCTAGGGCATAATTTGTTTTCCCATGAAACCTTGACTAACAAATAATCTTATTGCAAAACACATTTTCCTTTCTCATAAAAAACTATCACAACTATATCTCGTGTAGAACCTTGACTCAACTTTATACCATCATCTATGATCTTATAAGCTTCTCAAATGTTGTTTGTTATGACAATTCCCAATTGACATTATTGTCCCTAATTAATTTGATAACAACCTCGACATTTTATCAACACTCAATTGAAATTATGAGAGAAATATGGAGTACATAAAATAATATTCATCCAAAATGATGAGCATCCTTGTCAAAGGTGATTTACTTACTCAAATCGACATATGGTCTATCTTTGACTTCATGTCGAATCACTACACTTACTCTTTCTTATTTTCATCTTGTCGCTAGTCAATGTTGCTCTCATTACAAATATTTTGAGTAAGTTCATGGTTTGTTGATTTCCTCTAACCACTTTATTATAACAAATGGAGTTTTCTCTCTCTACATACAAAGCTTTAACTAACATCATCTCTCTATATTTGAATAACGACCCTTATTATAAGCAAACTCCACAAACAACTCATGAGTTTCCCATCTTTCCTTGAACTACAAATAGGCTCATAACATAACTTCAAAGTTTAGATAGTTCTTTTCATATATCCCTCATCTATGGCGAGAATTTGTACCAAAATATAGCTTAGTACCCAACATTTGCTATGCACTAGGCCAAAATTGGAAAGTAATTTCCAAGCTCTGTTCAATACATTTAACTCCAAAAGTTCATTTATCTAAAGGACTTGTAATTTTGGTCGACAGTGATTTGCAACCTGGACCAATCTATATCATCAACTGGACACCATCATAACCACTGTTAGTGCAACATATGGCCAAATAATAAATCCATCTTGATATGCTTCCATTTCCATTAAGAGCAAGATAGAGAAATCAAAAGTCTTGGTGACAACTCATTCATGTCGAAACATATTTTATTTCTCTTACCATATCTTGCTATCAATAATGTTTCTTCAACCCTTAATTCATTTGGTACTTCATGAGTGCATATACTAAGCCAAAATATGAGCTCCCCAAGTATCTCATTTCTTATACTTGGGTGGTTAAATGCTCATAACCAATTAAACTTAGTCAAATTCTCATCATCCATAATTCTATCAATCCAAGCAAGTTTTATACTCAACAATTTGCAAAATGGTTTCTAATTCATAAACTGAAAAATTCTGCATTCAATTGTTTGAAATCACCCCATAAAGAAAATCTACTTGCATCTCTCTTAAACAACTTACCTCCTTGCTTAAGGCACTTATAATAAATTACTCTTTTTTTTTCTTTTTTTACTTTTTTTTTTTGGGGGGTTAAGTCAATGATACAATCATAATGTTCTTTCAACTTTCGTCATCTTCTCTTACACAAATTTCATTCTTTCTAGTTAAAGATATTCTTTAATTCTTGTGATTTGTCCATATGTGAAACTTTTCTTCATATAGATAATGTCACTACTCCTTAAATATCTCATACCTTAAGACTAATACCATTTTAGTCAATCCTCAATCACAAGTTGGATAATTATGCTTGTGATTCTACACCATTCTGAAACATAAACCATTAACTTTTCATTTTGCATCAAACACAACCAAACCTAATATCTCTGTAGATAAAAAGTTATTCACTATGCATTGGAAGTGTTATATTGAGTGGCAACTAGCATTTTCTTCAAATTTCAAGAACTTTGCTCATACTTTTTGCCTATATACCTTTCAAATTCTTTCTAATCAAACATATCAGTAGAACATCTATCTTGAATAATCTTCCAATAAAACGGCCAACTCATCCCAAAGGCTATGTACTTCAATAACAGTTCTAGGTCATCTCATGTAAATCTTGCCTCAATCTTTTAATGATTGGAAATTGTGTCATTTACATTATTCGCATCCTTTACATGATTCACTTGGTCTAGAAACACAACTTGATCAAGCCAAAACGCAAACTTGCTAACCTTAACATATAACCTTTCATCTTGCAATGTTTGTAGCTTATTATGAGATATCCCACGTGCTCTTCTTTACTGTTAGAATTTGCCAACTTGCCCTTAACGAATACAACCACAATTGTATTGTTAAGAACTGAACACTTAGTGTCCAAAATCCATAATTTTGTTGGTTCATTAACTAATAACTTGTATGGTGCAACTCAAAAACTCATCTTACATAGATAGCGTCCTAAAGGCAATTTTCAGTACTTCCGTTCCTCAAATATTGGTGGTATCCCAATCGCATAACATTTCAAAAATATGTTGAGATATCTTTGAACTAATCAAGCAAGCCCCCTATTCAGGTAGTGGATACTTACTATGTCCAACCACCTTATTCAAATGATTAAAAACAATGCACCACCACCTCATAATGACATCCTTTTTCCAACGATTAATACAGTCGTACCATCTGGTAAGGCGTTAGGTCTAGTGAAGTCCGCTAATCGCCTGACCTGTTAATTGTACTAGCTAAAGAGCCATGTATATTCTCCAATGGTCCTCTAGGCTTCTTCATTTCTAACATACTCTTTCAACTCTCATAGTCCTTTTTCTACATACTTTCCATTCATTCCATTTCCTTATCAAGACAGGAGCATACTTTTACCCTCTAATACTTCAAGATGGTCACTGATCATTGTACTAACTTTAAAAAAAAAACTCATTTTGTATCGAATCTCTCTATATGACCCCAAACAAATATTCTTCATAAAATAATTCCTTAAATTCGCTTTAATTTCTTATTTCAAAGTCTCGATTTCAGTTTCTTAATTTTAAAGTCTATTACTTATCATTAATTCCAATTAACTATAAGCTCTTTCTTTGAAATGGAAGTGGTAAACACCACTTCCTATCCTTTAAGCATCTTAATACATAAAAAAATTCCCTAACTTTCCCATCATATATCCACTCTTATATGTTCTTCATTTTAACGATATATTAACTCCTTTAGCTTCCACTTGCTAAAATTTGAATTTTCCTCAAGTTCTTGAGCATCTTCATTCCAAATGCTACTAACATAAAGTAAATTCACCATCTATATTTTTCTTTTCTCATAGTTGCTTCAACTAATCTCCCAATTACTCTCCATTCTGACCTTATACAAAAATTCAAATTTTCTCTCATAAACCATCCTCAAACCTCTACACTTGTCAATCTCATCCTCAAATATCATGGTTGCATATTTGAAAAGCTCAATATACTTTCTTTGTTACGCGACATGATATCATCGACTTTTGCTCCAAACTCAAAAATTCCTTTCACTTCCTAACTCTATACAATGGTGGACAATATTCCTCATATAAAACTTTCTTGAATTCATTCCAACTAACCTCGTGACCATTTGATCGCCTACTTGTATTTGATTTCCACCAATCCTTAGCCACTTCTTCTAAAAGAAATATAACAAGGTCTTATCACCTTTTATTTTCAAGGCATTCCATTACCTTTAAATACATTTACAACTTGTCCATCCAATTTTCTACATCAACTGGATTCGAGGCCCCAGTAAATGGCCTTGCTCCCAACTCTATCAATCATTCAGTCGTATAGTTTTTCATTTTTTTTTCAAACATCTCATCTTAAGTAATTTTAACCATAAACGATTTTTCTCTATCGTTCGCATCCCTTTGTTCCTCATCTTCTGAGTAACTAATATCTCAAACTAATTCTTCATTCACTAATCTTTGTCTACCAGTAGCTCATTGAGTTTCAATTTCTTGTAACATACGTGATCTTCCACCATGACTCATGTTTACTTACCATGCATTGCATATCACTCACTACATGCACTTACAACTCATGTCATGCAGAATCTTATTGATCTAATACCAAATTGTAACAACCCGCCCCAGATTAACTCTACTAAACCTAGGATGAGCTGTGACGACAGTACACCCCAAATGTGCAATGGAATCTATTGCCAAGTCTTTAATTCTGCTATCATTATCTAACTTTATCTATAAATATCCCATAAACAACGCAAACAAGATTTCTCTTAACTTACAATATATGATATGCAATGACTTAACAAGACTGGTGGCAGATTCTTATTAGCTAACTCCGATTGAAACTCAAGAGCAACCTGGTGGAAAATTAAAAACAAAAGAATGAGCTAAAAAGCCCAGTGAGTGGTAAGTCAATAAGAAAAATTAACTTTCAGGAAAATCTCTTTATATGGAAAACATAATTTAAACTCTATAAAAAAAATATAAATCATGAAAGTTTTTGAACTTCTCAAGATCATGAAAATATAGTGAAATTCGTAGGAAGGTCACTGTTTTGAAATCTCTTAGAAACATAAGCTGCACAAACCGATATTTCAACTCTTGGAAACAACAACTCTTTAAACAATAACTCTTGAAACAAAAATACGGGCCAATAAAAACGTGTATAAAGAAATCTCATAATTTCAACTCTTGTAATGTAAGCATAAGCTCTGATCACCAAATTTGTACCCAAAACTCTGTCATACTGGCGTAGAGTAATCTCCATACGCACAACAGAGCAATCTCTATCATACGTGCACGTAGAGTAAACTCTATCATCTGGAATGCTTCAGGACCAGGATTTGGACCAGGATTCGGAATCCAGATTCGGCACCTAATGGCCCCGACATTCCCCTGCATCCCCTGCGACCTGAGCACGCTGCATACTATGGAAACACATTCTCATAGCATATGGGTAATCACCATGGGTACAAAAATCTAGTGGTTTAAAAATCCACTTTTAACATAAAACGTCTCTTGATTCTCAAACTCTTTTTGAAAACTATGCTCTTTCTTTAAACATCTCATAAACTTGAGAGATTTCTGAAATAACATTAAACATTTATATTTTCTCGAATAATCATCAATTCTCTCAAATAATATAAAACATTTTCAAAGTCTTATTTATCTGAGACCACATCTCAAAAATCTCATACATTTCTCAATAAACATTAAAATTCTTCAAATTCAAATAGGCTAAATCATGAATTCAATTTAGTGATCATATGTCACTCTCTTATCAAATTAGTAAATCATCAATCTCAATAATAAACAATTTGTGAAATACAAGTAATTTCCTCCAAATTTTCAAATAACTAAATCATTTGCATTAATATTAATTGCAATTGATTTCAAATCTCACAAAAAATATCATCAATTACTAAAATAATTGAAACACTTTATAAAATAACCACTCACAAAATTATTGGCGCGAGAATTTCGAGTTGCTATTAGTCATTCCGAACTTCGCTCGACCTAGAATTTCAATAACCATATCACAATTGAGTTCTTTAAACCATGTAATTTAGAAATCCAATAATACCAACTAAATATCAATTAACCCAATTCTCCATCCTTACACATTACCCATTAGTCAAACCTTTAAATTCTACACTCTCTCTCATCCATTTATTGCCAAGTACTTTTATCATTTTTTTTGTCCAATCCAATTTAATAACCTCCTTCTCTTTCCTCCTCATAACCATTTCTTTTATCTTCTATAATAAAAATAATCTTTTCTTTACTGACAATCTACAACTCTCACGTGAACAGCCCAAGTTCACAAATAACATTTCTCTCTCATTCTTAATTCTTATGTATTTGATTGTACTTTTAATGATAAAATAGTATATCCTTTCCCTCAACTATTCATCTTCTTCTTCCTCCTTAATCCACAAACACTTCTTTCCTTTTACCTATTTCCATCCACCATTCTAGACCTTTGATTTCTTTATTTTCACCATCACTTTTCTTCTGAATTTTCCATACCAACAATAATTATGAAACACAACAATCAAAACTCCCAACAAGTTCTTGGTAAAAATATAAAAGTCTTTTTCTTTCTTTTTTTTTTCATTCTTTCTTTCAAGTCTACACCAAATGAAAACATACTAGAATATTTCTCAAAGGTGTTGAACAAAAATAAAAGTAAAGAAACCCACATAACATTTTCACTTTCTCCATTCTTTTTCTTAGTTAACCAACTAAAAAATAACTTACGAAACTTGAAAACTTTGTATATGGATTTCTCCGACAATTTCGGTGCTACACGATCAATCCAACAACCATCTTCTTCTTTTCTCTTTCTCTTTTCTCTTTGCTTCCTTCTCCCCCTCCTCCATTTTTCTTTTCGTGATAATCCTTCTTTCCCCTCTTTTTAATTTTTATTTTTTTTAAATCTTCTCTTTTTGTGTGGCTTAACACAAGCCACATAAATTTTCTTTTATATAAATATATAACTATCTATATATTTTATTTAAAAGCTTCCCTCATAAGTTTCTTTTCTTTTAATAATTTATTTTTTTTCCAACTTATTCCACTTCTATTCCACCATTTTCAAATTCCTTTTATTTCTATCTTATTCCAAACATTATTTTCCTTCAAAATTTTCAAAATCAAATAACACATATAACAAATGCCATAACCAAATACTAGAAGACTAAAATCGGGTCTAACAAATTATTACTCCCTTTTGAGAATTTTGTCCTCAAAATTCAATGAAGAAGAATAAGTACATTGGAACTTCACTTTTCTATGTTGCATTTTCATTGCACGTTTTTTGTTTTTTGTTTTTTTTTTCTTCAAGGTCATAAAAACATAAGAGGATGTTACAATACTACAGGGGGATGCGACTAGTTGTCAATTCTTCTTACCCGGAGTTATATGCTGTTTAAATCGTTGTTGTCCTTTACTTGCTTACTAGTGTATAACAATATCTTTCTCAATATTTTCCAAATGCTTTCTCTTTCATATTTTAATAAAAATATTTTCTCTCGAAATGTGAGTGGAAGCTAGACCCTTTGCCAAAATTGTTTGCGGTTTCCAATTTTCATACGGCTAACTTGCTCGCTCGGTTAGAGCAAGTACCGCACAATCGTTTGTCTTGTTTTGAAAATGTATGATTGTGACACCTAGCTCGACGAGTTATTTAAGGGCTAATTAGTTAGGTTGAAGTAGCCAATTTAGGAAGTTTTAATGGGGCTCATCCAACTTTACCGGATGGACTGTTAGTTGCTAAATCATGAAATTGTTGCATTGTTATGAAAATCTGTGATCGAAGTACAAAGAAAACTCGACGACCACCCGAATCGGTGTAGTGATAATAGAGTATCGTTCCCATTTAATTTTCTTTTTACTTTTATGCTCTTAATTTTTTGTCATTTTTACATTTCTGTTAAAAACAACCCCACATGTTACGGTTTGGTTTTGCTAGTTTAGATTAAAATTGAAAATAATTAGTTAACTCCCAGTGGATCAACTCGGCCTGCTTATACTACAATTTAAGCCAAGTCTGACATTATAAATTTATTTGACAGATTTGACAAGCTCGATCAGTATTATTGAAACAAAATCCATAGTTTAGGGGTATTTTATATAATTTAGCCCCCTCAAAAAAATTCACATGCCTCCATGTCATAAAAACAAAGTGTCATGTCATATATTTATTTGCTACATTCATGAATCAATTGTTATTGTTAGATTTTTATTTTCTCTTCAATAATGACATAGATGTACGTTGAGTAAGTTTTAACCAAAATATAAGGAAAAAATTGAAAATTCGTAAGCAAAACTATCATATAGGAATCAAGTCTTCTTTTGATCTGACCTACTAGACCACCCAATTTTAGAAAATAGGTCTGATGTAGATGAATGATGGCAACCACCTCCAGTGCTTCCATATAAATATAATGCAATATGGATGTAAAAGTAATCGACGATAGATTGTAATGGGGGGCGATTGTTAAGGACACCAATAGTAACACGATGCTTACAACAGATAGTTTCCTAACTTTACTTGGAACTTTTGAGAACGATGAGGTTCTAGTCTTAACAGAAGGCATTTCCAAAACACATGAAGTCGACCTCCATCCTTTATGGGCGGAGATCAATTCTCCAATCCTTTGGAATTTGCTAATGAAAAAGGACAAATTTGTAAACGAGTTTCAGTCTTTTGTCAATGCTATTCGAGACAAACAACATTGTGAGATGGTGGAAGGTTTCATTTTTACTAACGGTCGATGCAATATAGTAACACATGAGCTTGCTAGCCATGCACGAAGTACCAAAACGTCTCAAATTTGGGTTGAAGAACACCCCCCCGGTGAACAATGCCATCAATCTTGATGCACCTTCGGCTTTAATTTCTGTTTAATGCTTTTGCTCTTGTTTCTTTTGTATTACTAAAAAAAGTCTTCTTTTGATGACTGATCGGTGTACACACAAGCGCACACGATCGAAGTAATATAAAATAGTATGTGAGTTGGTAAAACAAAATAATTGCTAAGCAAAATGTAGGAAAAATTGCAACTTGTAAAATAAAAATTGCAAAAACAAAATAATTGCAGAATCTAATTGCAAATTGAAGTGACAAAAATTGCAGAACTAAATTACAGAATCACAAATTTGCAATATTGAAATGATAAAGATTGCAAAATTGAATTGCATAATCGAAATTTTGCAATATTGAATAGCAACTAGATAGACTTGGTAAATGAAATCGCAAAAGAAATTTTAGATAAATGAGGGACTCAAGAATGTCATTGCCCTCAGTTGTAATTGCAAACAATATTGCAATTCCAACCTATTCTACATTCAATTGTAAACTAAAATTGCTACTCCTGTTCACCTTGAAATTAGATTTTAGGAGACTAAGTGAGTAACTTATATGTCTATAGTCCCTCTATCTTAGGTAATTTTGCTCAACTATTTTATGACTTTTGGAGTCTTTAATCCCTATGTCTAGGGCAAAGAATTGGCTTATGTCTAAGCTATTTTCTCCATCACTTGTGCAAAATCCGCTTATCACTAACCCCGTCGGTATTAGATCTAAGCTTGAGTTGCTACCCTAGTTGATCAATCTAGAATCTCAACGAAAATTTATTCAACACGAGCAAACAATTGAGATGTAGGCTTGATTTTTGTTGGAATTTTGGCTACAATTACTTCTTAGAGAATTCACATTCTTGAACCCCCTAAGAAGTTTAGCTCATAGTAAAAGTAAAAATCTACAACTAATTTTTGAAGAAAAGTTCACATTAGAAAATTAAATAAATTGCTAATGATAACTAGAACTAAATGAATTAATGCAAAATTCTATCATAAACAACTTTGCATATCATAATGCCTTAGCAATAAAAATCAATACAATTCTAGACAATATCCAATTAAGACCTCCCAAAAATTTCCAAATTGAATGGCAACAGAGAACACAAAAAAAATCAAACTCCCATCTGAACATAAACTATATGAAACGCTTTCAAGAGATCAAAGTTAAATTGCATAGAGTAATTTAATATACTGCCAACTGAGTTTTTCCAAATAACATAATCACTTCTTGCAAGAACAGAATTAAGTAGAAAGAGAATTGATCTACGCTTCTTCGAATCCTTACTCCATTCCAATTGACTTCATCTTTTCACTATTTTTAGGAAACGATTAGTCTTAACAATTCAAGCTTCACTTGAATCAAATTAGAAAATCGAGGAGAAATAGAATGAAGAAGCATAGCTGAAACCCTCGGCAAGAACAGAGAGAATCTCCTTTTTGCAGAAAAACAGAGCTTCTAAATTGAAAACCCACGAGTCAAAAATCTCCAAAGAAAACGAATGAAGTTGCCTCCAAAAATTGATCTCATATTCTCTCCTTTTATAGGTCTTCATTAGGGTTGAATAATGCCCATATTTCGTGCTCAAAATCCCCTAAATCGTGCTATAATTGATGATTTTCGGATATGGGTAAATGCAGATTTTTTTTCCTTTTTTGAACTTTTCTGCTTCTCCAAAATTTTTTATAGAATCACGAAATTGCAATTTTGGTTTTGCAATTTCCACATTCCCTGCAAACAAACTTAACTTTTTTAGAATCTTATCCTAATTGCCTTCATTCTTATTTCTTTCTTATTTTCAAACAACTTTCAACTATTTCCACATGATCTTAAGACAAAACAAGAATATTTCAAGTAATTGAGATTAAATAAGCCTTAATTCTAAGGCTTATCAATGACTCACAATAACACAAGCTGTATCTATTTTTTACTTTTCGACTAAAACAATAAGGCTAAATATATTGTAACAGCCCGTATTTTCCAATTCAGTCATTTTAACAATAATGCGAAAGCGTAACAATTAAAAAAAAATAGACTTAAACAAATTCAACAGAAGCAAGAATCTTACAAATATTTCTAAAATAAACTATCGAATCTTTAACAATGATTCTCTAAGTCTTGTGCCATAATGCTAAACTTCACTTCTTTCAAGACTATCACTTGATCCTTCGTCTGAAAACATTTTGAAAAAAAGACAAAAATAAGTATAAAAATACTCAATAAGCAATTTTGACATCAAGTTCATAAATTCATTTTTTTTCAAGAAAAAATATAGAAATCCAGTTTAACAAATCATTTCAATAGTTGAATCGAAAGTCAAATATTCATTCAGTCATTTTCTTTCAAAACAATCGTAAACAAAATACAAATATTCTTGCAAAACTTTTAATACAACTATTAAAACTTTCCAGTCAAAACTTTCAGAAAACAAAATTCTTTCAATCATACAAACTTTCAAAACAAAACTTTTCAATTGAACCAAACTTTCATTTAACCAAAACTTTCAAATATTTAAACTTTTAATTCAAACAGTACTTTTAATCAATCAATACTTTCAAATATCAGAGTGGGAATATGCATTATTTGGGTAGCATTAAGAACATATATGATGGTTACCCTTCGGTAATACCAATCAGTCATTCAGAACATTAAATCAGAGTTGTCAATAACAATCAACCTGAACATTCAATACAATTACTTAAGTGTGAGGTCATTTGAGTGAAACACACAGATGAATCTTCATTCCAAAGGAATGCCAAACCACAAATGTGTCTTCCCATAAATGTGTCTTCTCACAAATAAGCCAGAATAATTCCATCAATTCCAATTTAGGCTACTACCACAAATAAGCAAAACATTCCCAAAACATAAAATTGGCATATCCAAATAGCCCTTATCAAATCGATAAAAAAATTCTTTCGTAAACATTTGAAACAAAACATGTAGTTTCAAATAACAATTTCAATAAAGATTCATCAAATCAACCATTCAAACTCAAAACAAAAACAAATTTATCCAAAACAACAAAAATACTTTTAAATAGCAAAACATTTTAAAGCATACAAACAATTTCGATCAATTTCAAATAATACAAAACATACTTTCAAATATTTAACAAATAAACAATATTCAAAATATAATTGTACCAAGATTGCTATTTTGGAAGAGATGTGGAAAACTACATACCTCGATCGATAATCCTACAATTCTCAATCTCAATCTCAATTCTAAATCTAGTCCACTTTCTTGAACAATCATCAATTTTTCCTAGAAGTCCAAACATATCCAATACTTCACTGATCAAAAATCAAAATTCTATCTTAAAGGTCCAAAAGTTTATCTAAGATATAGACAATCTTATCTACCCAATTTCTCCCATTCAAAACAATTTTCTGCATAAAAAGTTAGGAAAAATGGGGTTCTTGAAACAAAAAAAACAGCATTGAAAAAACTGGGTTAAAAACACTTTAAAACCCAATTAAAAATATATTAAAATTGGTAAAATCAAAACTTTTCAATACGAACAAATAGAATACGAATCAATTTTCCAATTCTACAACTTTTTAAACTTCAAAACTATCATAAATTATGGACAAATAACTCAGAAAAGTTTCTATTTCTGCTCATAAAACAAAACTCTTCAAGATTTTAACATTAAAAGAATCAAGATTGCTACTGTTTTACAAAAAAAATCAGATCTGAAAAAAGCCATAAAATTGCTTTAAAAACATTAAAAACATTCCTTTTTCATGTAGAAATCAAAGCTATAAATCACCCTTCAAAGAAGCAATCATTTGGTAAACTTTCCTGTGCAAAAAGAATCCATAAAACACTTAAAACAATATCGAACTTGAAGAAATTTAAAACTGAAAAATTTTGAAAAATTTTTCATTATCAAAGCCTTCAATTTAATACAAAAGACCTAATTAGAAAAACTTTGATAAAAATTTTATGCAAAATAAAAACCTAAAACTTTCCAAAAAGATTCAATCAAGAAAGAATGAAAACAAACCTCAAAATATAAGGGAATAAAGTTTACTGTTTTTTCTTTAGAGAGGAAACTGCAAAATGTCTTCTTCTTTTGTTTTTTTTTTTCCGTCAAAACATTTAGTTAAAAAGTTAGGGTTTAAAAGATCTTTAAAAAAAAAACCTTAATTAAAACCATTAAAGATTATCTTCTCTCTTTTTTTTTTAAAAAAAAAAAAAGAAAAGATAATAAAGATTTATCTCTTAATTTAAAAAGAAGATAAAATTCCAATTTAAAAAGGTTTTAGAAATTAATGAAATAAATAAATAAATAAATTTTTTTTTCCAGTTGTTACATATATTTTGTAGTCCCTTATGTTTAAGTGTTTTTTTTTTCAATTTAGTCCCTTTTGTTTAAAAAGTTTCATTTTAATATTTTATATTTCAACATTTTTTAATTTAGTCACTCACATTGGTGAATATTAAAATTGGTTGATAACAAACTGACATTAGTACTCCATAAATTGACAAAATTTAGAGAAGGAAAAATGCCATTTAAGAGAAAAAAATTTAATTCATTCTCCAAATTTCTAAGAAATAAGTAGAAATTTCAAGTTTTCTTCTCTTCTAACATTTCTTTTATATTAAATTTGTTCAATTCACTTAATATTATGTGTTGTAACTTGCAAGTTCATCATCAACCAATTTTAGCATCTTCCAATAGTGAGAGGCTAAATTGAATAATATAAAAATATTAGAGAATAAAGTACGTAAAAAAACCAAAATATTAGAGACAAACATATATTTAGCCAAAACAATAATAATAGCCCTAGCCATTTTCTACTTTTTTAACTAAAATATGTCTTTTGCCAATCTAAGCATAACTTAACTGGTTAAAGAATATGTTTTCGATCAAGAAGTCAGATGTTTGAATCTCTTCACCCTATATGTTGTTGAATTCAAAAAAATAAAAGATAAATAAAAAATAACATCTTCAAACTTAATTCAGATGCACGTTTTTTAATGATTAACTTACCATATTTGTCAAAGTGAGCATAACTCAACGGTAATTGGTATGTACCATCGACCAAGAGGTAAGAGGTTTGAATCCCCACACCCCCAAATGTTGTTGAACTAAAAAAAAACTTACCATACTTCAGATCATTCAAGTAAAATATCACATCATAAAACTTATCTTAAATATCACAAATAACTTGTGAAGTTAAAATTTCTACTACTCTATCGATGCTAGAAATGTTAGGTAAACTTAAACAAAAGTGAAGTATAGAAACAATACTAAAAATGTAATTTAGAAACAACGATGTCTTGATTTAGGTGTAAACCTTTTGATTAGTAAAAGACTAATTCTATCAAAATTAGATGAATGTTTGTTATCAACCTCCAAAATTTATACAAGAACTATCATTCTCATCAAAGAGTTGGTTTCCAATTTCCATTGTTTGGTGTCCTTTTCGCTTGAAGTGTCAATCACCCGAAGTAGATCAAAGCCATAAACCACAAACCATCTCCGATTACAACAAATTTTTGTCATCATCGAAAGCAACAAAGTAAATTTAACAATTCACCATTTCTCCCGAATTCTGAATGACATAAACTTCAATTCTAGATTAGAAGGCTTTAACAAGAGCAAGCGATTCTTCCAGAATAATTAAGGACTTATAGAAAAGAGGACTTATAGAAAAGAACCATGCACACGTTTGTAAGATTTTGTTAAGGTCATGTTTACTTTTTAAAACTTAGGTAATTATTATTCAAGGATAAAAAAAATATCACATGAACTATTAAATTTTTGGCTAAAATACTATTTTGGTTCCTATACTTTGAGTTTCATTTTATTTTAGTTCATGTAATTTCAAATATCTAATTTTAGTCCTTGTATGTTCAATAAATCTTAAGATTAGTCATTTGAAGTTAAATTTTATCGAAATTGGCTAAATAATAATAACAATTTTCATGCAATAGAAGACAATGTGTGGGAATAATGTTTCCAAAATTTATAAAGGAAGAACTAATAGAGACTAAATATTTTATGAAAAATTTAACAATAAACTACTGTAGGGACTAATTTTAAGATTTATTGAAAGTATATGGACTAAAATTAGATATTTAAAAGAAAATGGACTAAAATAAAATGAAACACAAAACATAAGGATCAAAATGATATTTTAATAGAAATTTTATTATCCTTCTTGGAGGTGAGACTTTTTTTTCTTGGAAAATGAAAAGGAGAGATGAGAGAGAAAATTATTCATTAATTAATTGCTAGTTAATGTGTATATTAATTTTAATTGTTTTATTTTATTTTGTTTATTTATTAATTAATTATCTAATATAAATATAATAATTTAAATGATTTTTTCTAAAAGCAAAATCTATAAAACAAACACTAACATTTAACTCCTAGATATTATTTATTCTGCATAACACATATATTTATTATCCTTGACCTAAAATCTTAGGTTTTTAACTCCCATATTTTTAATATCCATACTCATCATCTAAGAGATAAAATTTCACCTATTTTTCCCACGCCCAAGTCCTTTTCGATTCTCTAATGCTTCTTGAAAACATTTTTTTTTTTAATCTAACCCTTCTTTAGGGATAACCCTGTTTGCTAGAATTTTACCACCGAGGAAGGAAAAAAAAAAGAGAGAAGATTTGAAAGGTCGAAAATTATGAATAAAATTAAAACAAACACAACTCCTCAGGGAGGGTGTGTCTTTTGTAAATAAAACAAGTTATGTCCTTATCAAAATATATAACCTTAATATGAAGAGATTTAACTCTTAGAATGACCACAAATTAATAATCTATAAAAATATGTTTTTTTTTTTTCCATTTTGCAATGAACTCCTTCAAATTCTCTCCTCATCTCTATATATGATTGCTTATATACTTTTAAGTTCGTTTAGTACCATGGTGGAAGTGCTAAGTTTGGAGGCAAGTAATCTGTCCTAATTTTTGGGAGACAATGATTAGTTACACCTTGAGCAAAACAAATTGATCTTAACGAAACAACTTTTTGTTGGGTTCAAAATAGTTGATTTCATTATTTCTTAATTAGTTATTTTTGCAACACCAGGAAAACCTCCCCACACACGAAAAAATAAAAGGGAAAAACTTCGACTAGAGTTAAAGACTCTCTACTGAAAAATTATTGAAGGAAGCTGTCACAATATGACTATCTTCTAATAATCATTGGATACAAATTCGAAATACGCGTTTGTATTTTTACTCTCATACATCCAACGAAATAAAACTGCCAACCACGTTGTTGTGGTGGTCCCTTTTAGTAATTTCTTCTCATATTGGAGATTTTTTTTGGATTACCATGGACGAAAATTAACAAAAATCCAAATGCTACAAATTATTTGTAGCTTCATTTTAAAATGAATCACATAAATTTATCAAGGATTATTTATTGCTCTCCATATTAGCTAGAGTTCTCTTTCTGTTTTTTTTTTTTTTTTTTTTTTTTTTTTAAATAATAAAAACAATGCATTATCTATTTAACCCAAATTCACGTTTTAACTAATATGACTTTATATACGTCCCTGTCATAAAAACAAAGTGTTATGTCATAAAGTTTATTTGCCATATTCATGAATCAATTGTCCTTGATAGATTTTTATTTTATCTTCAATAATATATAACATCGATGTTGAGTAAGTTTTAACCAAAATATAAGTAAAAAATTGAAAATTCTAAAGCACATACGGGTGGAATTGAAAGTATAGCTAAAAATAGGGACTAAAATTATAGTTTAACTCTCCTTGTTGTCAATCATATAGGAATCAAGTCTTCATTGATGACTCTCAATAACACTACCCCAATCTATTTTCTACTTTTCAACTAAAACAATGAGGTTGAATACATGTACTCAAAGAGGAAAAAAAAGGTTAAATATATGCCACAGTCCCTAACGTTTAAGTTTTTTTTTTTTCAATTTAGTCCTTTTTGTTTAAAAATTCTCATTTTAATTTTTTATGTTTTAACATATTTTAATTAATTTAGTCACTCTGAATATTAACATTAGCCAATGACAAACTAAATTAATTTAGTCACTCACCATGAGTGAATATTAAAATTAGCTGATGACAAACTCGCATAGTACTTTGTAAATTGACAGAAATTTAGAAAATGAAAAATGTCATCTAAGAGGGAAAGATTTCTAATTCTTCTTCTAAATTTCTAAGAAATTAGTAGAAATTCCAAGTTTTATTCTCTGTTGACATTTCTTCTCTATTAAATTTATGCTAATTCACTTAGTATTATGCATTATAAGTTTATTATCAACCAATTTTAATATTTACCAATAGTGAGAGACTAAATTGAATAATCTATATATATTAGAGAAAAAATTACAAAAAAAAATACCGAAATATTGGAGACAAACATATATTTAGTCAAACAATAATACTAGCCCTAGCGATTTTCTACTTTTCAACTAAAATAATGTTTTTTTCTAACCTAAGCATAACTTAACTCATTAAAGTAAGATGTTTGAATTCCTCCATCCCACATGTTGTTGAATTTATAACAATAAAAAAAATAAAAATAAAAGGTTAAAATAGAAGTTTAGTCCCTGGACTTTGAGGTTTGTGTCTATTTGGTCTCTGAACTTTCAAAAGTGTCTAATAGATCCATAAACTTTCAATTTTGTGTCTAATAAGTCCTTGAACTCTCAATTTTGTGTCTAATAGGTCCCCGACAAATTTAAAATTTTTTAAAATTAATTGATTTATTAGATATAAATTTAAATTGTATGTCTAATGGAACTCTAAAATTTCAATTTTGTGTCTAGTAGATCCGTAAATTTAAAAAAAAATTCGAAAGTTCAAAGACTATATTTGTAATTTTGAAAGTTCAAGAACCAAATAGACATAAATCTCAAAGTTTAGGGACTAAACTTGTAATTTAACAAAAATAAACTCTTCAAACTTAATTCAAATTCATGTTTTCTTTTTTGCAAAGGTGATATATATTACTAAAGCAAAGAGAGGACCTCATAGCCCAAGGTCAAGGTGCAAAGGAAACAACAATGAAGTTCACAAACCAAGCAAGAAAATAATAAATTAAGCACAAAAGGGGATCAAGGAAAGAGATCCCACGGAGGGATAGATCAAAACAATAAAGATGATGATGTACCATACATTTAGGACTAGCAACGTGTAGACAAGTTTGACTGGATATTACTCAAGATAGTTTGGGGAGAGGAAGTGCTCGAACCATGAAGACGCGAGTTCTATTCTCTCCAAATACGATAAATGACAGCACACCATGCTAACCTCCAAACACGATAGCTACAACGCACATCATTGCGAACATGGCAAGTCCAGTCCAATTCTATAGACTAACAGGAAATTCAATGTGAGGAGTGACCCCAGCACAAAAGACCTCTCCAAACAGCCTTGTTGAAGGAACACTCAAAGAACAGATGATCTCAAGACTCAACCAGGCCCAAACATAACAAACAATCCGTAGAGATAGAGGAATCCCATATGTGTAGCCAATTATGAGTGTATAATCTATCTCAAATTGTCAACCCAAGCAATAAAGGAGTGTTTAGGGATATTAACCCCAAACCATAATAGTCTATGCCACGAGACCAATGGATGACGAGGTTGTAGGGCTTCCCATACACTAGCTAAAGAAAAGATGCACGAGCGATTAGACACCCATATGACCCTATCCTCACCTAGTAAGGCTAGGTTGGATATAATGTATTAAAATAGAGAGTTCCAGCCCAAGGCCAGCTCTAGGAACCATCAGGCAATAGGAAATTCTAGACTAAGGAGGATGAATAACTGTCAGCATCATAAATAACCCTTCCCACAATACTGGGAAATGATGGGCCTCTCGAATCCAAGAATCTACTCAAATGAGGCATCTACACTCATCTCCTATAGAGAGTGAACTTATAGGCAGCATGGATGGAAATTCATGTTTTTCAATGACTTAACTAACCATACTTCACATCATTCAAATAAAATATTACATCATAAAACTTATGACAAATAACTTGTGAAGTTAAAATTTCTATTAGGACTCTCCATCAATCTCCTAGAAATGTTAGGTAAACTTAAACAAAAGTGAAGTGTAGAAAAGAAACAATACTAAGAATATAAGTTAGAAACAAAGATGTCTTGATGTAGGTGTAAACCACCTTTCAATTATGTAACGACCGACACTTTTAGGTATTAATTAAGGCTTTAAATTTTTTATTTAAATTAATTGAAAGGCCAATTTTATGTTTAAGGTGTATTGGTGTTTAATTTTTAAGATTTGCATTTTTGAAATTAGAGAATTTGAGGGTAAAATAGGAAGAAAGAAGAAAAAAGGGAATTAATTGATGTTTGGGGCATTCTTGTAATTCTAGAGTCATTAAGCCAAGCCCAAGCCAATAGTAAGTCAAGCCCCAAATATCTCTCTCTAATATTTTAAAAGGCACGCAGCCCTAGGTTGAGTTAAGCCTTCAAGCCAAGCCTTCAAGCCAAGCTTTCAAGCTATCATCTTCTCCAAATCTCTTATTCTTCTTCCCTTGTTCGACAACCACCTCCATTGGACAAAAAAATTCTTTAGATCTGCACTGTTGCACGAGACCAGCCTCCGTGACGTCAGACTGAACCGCCTTGCTGACCTCCGCGCAAACCAGGCCGAGTTGCTGCAAAATCGCTCGCCGCAGCACGAACGCCGCCCAATCCGCTACAGACCTCACCCACAAGCGCCGATCGCCGCAAACCGACTCTCGACCGCTCGCTGCCCACCGAAAAGTCACCACAACATGATCCCGAGTGCTGCCGCTGCTATAGCAGGATTTGCTCTGTTTTCGGGCTATTTTCTAGCTATTTTCGGTACTGTACAGCCCCATTTCAGCTTCGTTTCGCGTGGGTAAGCTTACTCGTGTTGTTTACTCATGGTTTTTCATAATGGAATTTGATTTTAGGCACTGTTTTAGTAATTTAGAGGTCGACCCATTGATTTTCGGGCTCAATTTTAGAATACCCATCGTACGTAGAGGTCGGCTCGGCGAAATCGAATCAAATCGTCATCTATTCGGCAAGATTCGGTTCTGTTTTGGGGTCGAAATTGAGGTAAAACTCTCATTCTAGAATCAAGCAAATCCTTGGAAGTTTTGGGTTTTTGGTAGATTAAACTTGAGGGCGATTAAATCATGAGCCTTGTGATTTGAATTGAGTTTAACCACCAATTTGAGATTAAGTTAAATGTTAAGGAATTAATTCTAATTTTGGAACTTTAGTTTGGTGGAAGGAACTTTGGGATGAATTATGAATTTTAGGAATTGTTTCTAACCTTAGGATGGTTTGAATTAGGCTCCAAATTGTTTGGCTGAGGTTCAAGGTGAAGGAATTTTTAGGGAGCATTTGGGTAATCTCGCTTTGAATGTTTCGGGGTAAGGAGGATTATTAAAAAATAGAATCTATGTAAATTTTGGAAGGTTTTGTTCTAAGTTGGTGATTCCCAAGTAATAGTTTGCCCTTTGAAATCATTACAGGTTGGGCAAAAGATCTTCTTAATAAAAGATAACAAATTCATATGTTGAGTTAAAGCCACGGTAAGAGACTTTATGCCGGTATGCTTAAATGCAAGTTAGGAACTGAATTGAAAAACTACATTTGAAATGAAAAGCTTTTATAAATGTTTTATTATGGTTTTTTAATGAATTTTAAAATGCTTTATTATATATGAAAATGGATTTTCATTTGTTGATTGCCAAATATTCTTGTGAATGTGATGCGTGAGTTATGGTTTAATTTATGATGAATGATATGAGAATGTTGCCTTGTGTTGCATCATTGAATGAAAATTTAAAATGCTTTGGGACCTCATGCATACATGTGTATTTTCATGCTGAAATGAGTTCGAAGGCTGTGGCAAGTACCCTCCTAAAATTATAGATGTTCGTCTAAATGAAAAGGAACCTGAAAGGGTTAAATGAAAAGGAACTTGAAAATGTTAAATGAAAAGGAAAGGTTAGGTTGGGATAGGTGTCGACATTAAGCCTAAGAGAAAAGTTAAAAGGAAACGTTTCCACTATGAAAATGTTTTAGGTCCCACTAGAGGAAAAAAAGTTTTAAAAATCCCTTTGTATGTGTTTGCATATTCTGACCCCGGTAGTGAGGTCACTTACTGAGTATTTTAAATATTCACCCTTTTCAAAAATGTCTTTCTTTTAAGGCAAAGACAATGACATATCTTAGGAGATTGACAGGGCAGTTTGCTGAAAGGGTCATTGGCGACTTTGAGGATCATGATTTCCGCATTTAGATAGTGTGTTAGTTAAAACATATTTTGTTTAGTAAACAATGTGTTGTGAAACTATTTCAACTGATTGAACGTTATAATTCATATTATATTTTGAAATGATTTTTAAATGGATCCCGAGCATAAAATTTTTTGATTGTTTAGAAAAAAGTTTAATTCTTTCTGTCTTTTACCAAAGATTTTTAAATTTCTTCAGCATGCATGTAGTAACGTCCTTAGAAAGTCTAATAGAAAAAGTCGGGTCGTTACAAATTAGTAAAAGGTTAATTCTATCAAAATTAGATGAATGTTCATTATGGATCACCTCCAAAATTTCTACAAGATCGTACTGTCAGTTTTCAATTTCCACGGTTTGGTTGTCTAGTCCTTTTGGCTTGAAGTGTCTTGTCAATCACCCGACGTAGATCAAAGCCATAAACCACAAACAATCTCCGATTACAGCAAATTTTTGTCATCATCCAAAGCAACAAAGTATTTGTTTTTGCAATATAGATGATTGCATTGGGACTGCGCCATCTACAAAACATATCTACAGAGAGCAGAAATAGAGAGAAATGGAAAACGGGGCGAAGGGGAAAGTTTGTGTAACTGGAGGCACTGGATTCATAGCGTCATGGCTAATCAAAAGGCTTCTCGAAAATGGCTACTCCGTCACTACCACTGTTAGATCCGACCCTGGTAAAAACCCCTTTCTCCTATTCATTTTTGTCTCTCTTTTACTTTCATTTTTTCTCAATAAAAGTTTAGTTTCTCATAAAAAAAAGAAAAAATTGTTAAGGCTCTATTTGATAATCATTTGATTTTTAGTTTATAAATACTACTTTTACCTATGAGATTTTTTGTTTTGATATTTACTTTCTGCCATGCTTTAAAAAACCAAGCCAAAATTTTGAAACCTATAAAAAGTAATTTTTAAAAACTTATTTTTGTTTTTGAAATTTGACTAAAAATTCTAAGTGTTTCTTTAACAAAGGTGAAAACCATGATAAAGAAATCATAGGAAAACAATCATAAATTTCAAAAACATAAAATCAAATGGCTATTAAACGGAGCCTAAATTAACGAAGTTAACAAAGACATATTAGACATGAAATTGAAAATAGAATGACCTATCAACAACTTTTTAAAGTACAATGATTAAATAGACATAACATTAAAAATTTAAAGATGTATCTAAACTTTTGATATTTGGAGATTAAATTTATCATTTGACCAAGTTATATGAATTTCTGAACTGGCCATAGAAGATTTGTGCAATCTTAGAGATGGGTCATGCATTGGGATTTTTGGGCTCTTTTGGTGCTTTCTGTTAGAGTATTCAATATTATGCTATTTACTTTATGTTTATTTCCAATATGTACAAGTCCATTGGGTCTTTTAGATTTTGTATCTTGCTAGTATTTAAGGTTGTTTTACCACCTCAGTTTAGTGTGGCTAAAACTCTAATCTAATACAGCCTCTATTATTCTTATTCCTCTCAATTCTCTCTCATGGTATCAGAGCCCAACATGACAAATTTTCTTCATTCTTAACAATGGTGTCTTCTTCAAACAACTCCTCTCTTTCTTCCTCTTCCCCTTTCACACTCTGATCTCAAATCCACGAGTCCTCAGATCTAATCTCCATTTTCTTGCAATGGCTGCCACTCCCTCTATTCGTGAGGAGAATGTTTACATGGCAAAGCTCGCTGAGCGCTACGAAGAGATGGTCAAGTTCATGGAGAAGGTTTCTACTTCCATCGACAAGGAGGAGCTCACCGTCAAGGAGAAAAACCTCCTCTCCATTGCCTACAAAGAACGTCATTGATGCTCACAGGGCCTCCTGGTGTATCATTTCCTCTAAAAATGAAGGGCGATTACCATAGATATCTCGCCGAATTCAAAATCGGTGCTGAAAGTGAGGGCAACGATGATAGCTGAGGCGAGATATCATTATCAAACCTAGGTTTCTCTCTTCAAATTTAAATCTCTCAAAATTTTCAAAAGCTATAAGCTCTCTCTCTCACTTTCTTATTCTTCAAACTCTTTATCTTCAAATCTTCAAATCAACTCTTCTTCTTGAAACTCTTCTTAAAAGTCTTCTTTAAAATCTCCCTCCATCTCATTCACTTTTATCTTCTTTCAGGTTTAAAGAACAAACAAACCCCAATCTTCAAAATCTTCTTTAAAAAAAAAAAAAAGAAAATCAGTATTAACAAACCCTTGACAACCATCAAAACGCTCAAGAGGGGGAAAGAGCTTTAAAATCCTCTCCCTTCAAACCCTAAACTTATTTTTCGTGTTTTCAAAAAAAAAAAAAAAAACCTTTCATTGCAATTAATTTTTGTCATTTCCCTCCTTCCACTTCCGCATAAACCAAATCCCCACTCTTCTTCTTTAATTAATTAATTCCTCTTCCCAATATCCCACTATCTCTCTCCCATGGTATTAATTTTTCGTCGACATGTCGACATTTCCATCGATATTTTCACATGTTCATGGGTTCGACATCGACATAAGGGGGAATCGACATTTCCACCATACCGTACAAAATTGATGAAATATTAAAAAAAATAGCAAGAAAATGTAACTTAATGTGAATATAATATTGTAACAAGTATTTTAACTCATTTAAAAAGTGTTAAATGTTCATTTATTAATTTAAATATTTTTTTTGAATTTTTTGTTTTTAAAATTTTTCCAGAAATATCCATTGTCATCAACATTTTATCGATATTTCCATCGAAATTTCCATAAAATTGAGACATTGACATTTCCGTCGACATCAACATTTTAAACCTTGCTCTCTCCCATTAAATTAATTCCTCTTCCCAATACCCCTTTTTCTCCCTTTAATGTACATGGGGTTACAACTCAAAACCAATTCTACATTTTTCCAATGTAGGATCCTCAACATGCCCCATCAAGATGGTGCCTCTTTGGGTTCACCATTCTTGGATGAGATCCCAATTTTTGGACCGAATACCCGTTTGGGTTTAATGGGCTTTGATACTACATTAGATTACATGGGGTTACAACTCAAAACCAATTGACATGAGAGGAGTAGCCCATGTATCTTATAAATTGTGAGGTCTCTCTACATTTTTCCAATGTGAGATCCTCAACATCGACATTTTCGTGGACATCGACATTTTAAACCTTGCTCTCTCCCATTAAATTAATTCATCTTCCCAATACCCCTTTTTCTCCCTTTGATGTAGCTACAACCACTTATTCCTACTTCACTTTTGCTTTAATCACCTAATTTTCTCTCTCTTCAATTAATCCTAACACCATTTTCTTGCTCCTCTTCCTCTCTCTTCTTCTCTCTCTGCAATAACATTCCCACTTACCCATCTCCTCAACCAACTCTCCACCTCCGTGCCTTCATCTTTTATTTTAATCATTTATTTTTAATTTCCTCATGTTACTCTTAACTTCATTTCTCTTCTCAATAATCCATTTTCTCTCTCCCCTTAAATTAACTACCTTTACCAATTTCTAGCGGCTTTGGCATCCTCTTCAAAAAATTCTTTGGTTTGGAAAGACTTCTTTCCGGTGGATGTTTTATCCCTCATTCTCGAAAGGGTTTGATTGTGGTTTGGTGCTGGCTGTTTGTTTGAGGCTTTGTTTCAAAAAAAAAAAAAAAAAAAACCTTTACCAATTTCTACATTTCTCTCTCCAACATCTCTACAATCTTTTTAATCTTTTTTCTTTATTCAGTTTGTTTTAATCTCATTTACATTTTTCTCCATTATCCTATTTGTCATTTTTCTCCACCCTCTCTACAACTATCTTGATTGACAGCACTTTTTCTATTCACAAGTTTGCGTATAAAGCTCTGCGTCACGTTCGCTTGCGGGGATGTTAGAGTATTCAATATTATGCTATTTACTTTATGTTTATTTCCAATATGTACAAGCCCATTGGATCTTTTAGGTTTTGTATCTTGCTAGTATTTAAGGTTGTTTTACCACCTCAGTGGTTGAAACTCTAATCTAATACAGCCTCCATTATTCTCATTCCTCTCAATTCTCTCTCACTTTCTTCCATGGATTCTTTACTTATTTCACTTTTCTGACTTCTCTAAGGTTTATATGCCTGGGTGTTTGCTGGGATTACTGTGTGAGTTTGTAGTTTTTAGAAAAATACTTCGGATTATAACCTATAGAGAATAAAAAATAAAAGAGAGAGAGAACATGTATGAAATTTTTTGTTTTTGTAAACAAACAAATGAGAACGTAATTGCCATCAAATGGATTTTAAGATATTGTGAGCTCATGTAAGAATTATCTAACATGATTTTCACTGTCTAAACTTAATTATATTTGAACAGAGAAGAGAAAAGATTATAGCTGGTTGACAAATCTACATGGAGCATCAGAGAAACTCCAAATATACAGCGCTGATCTGAATGATCCAAACAGCTGTGTTCCTGCCATTGAAGGTTGCATTGGAGTCTTTCATCTTGCTACCCCAGTTGATTTGGAGGACAAAGAACCCGTGGATGTAGTGACAAGGAGAGAGATTGATGGAACATTGGGCATCTTAAAAGTTTGCTTGAATTCAAAAACAGTGAGACGAGTTGTATACACTTCCAGTGCAACCACCTTACAGTTTAGTGATAACAAAGTAGATTTGTTGGATGAAAGTTGTTGGAGTGACATCGATTACATGCATAATAGCACACCATTTGGAAGGTCATACCCGATTTCCAAGACAATAACCGAACAAGCAGTTCTCGAGTTTTCGCAAGAATATGGTTTGGAAGTTGTCGCTGTTCTTCCAACTTATGTTGTTGGTCCCTTTATTTCTCCTAAGCTTCCCAGCTCCGTTCGCACGACAATGGCTCTCATTTTTGGTATTTGTTGCTTTTCATTTAGAAAGTATATATCTCATGTTCTTTGAATAGAACTTGCACTTTTGGACCTGAAAAACTTCATTGAGAAGTAGGTGGATATATATATTAGAATTTTTATAGAATCTAGTTCCTAGACACCATGCATACAAGATAACTGCGGGGGTGTTTGGATTGAGGAGTTGGGGGAGTAAAGTTTGTAGGAGTTAATAACTCCCCCCAACTCCTTGTTTGGCCCAAGGATAATTTTACTCCTATTGTGGACCCCACAGATTTATTAACTCCTTCTCCAATTCCCAATTGTGGGCCCCACAAATTTATTAACTCCTTCCCCAACTCCTCATTATGGGTCCCACAACTTTCTTATCTCATTTTTCTTCACCTCACCTCACTCATACCTCTCTCTCTTCTCCCCTCTCCTTTCTCTCTCTATTTTTTTTACATTATTTTTTTTAATTTCTTAATTTGAAAAATTTTCTTTATTTTTTATATAAATTTTCTCATCATTGTTACTAATTACTAATTAAATATAGATAATTATTTTTTTATTCTATAATTTTAATCAATTTTTTAACAAAAATATTTTTCTTTTATTCTATAATTTTAATTTTTTTAAATATAAATTATATAAGAATGTTTTAGACATGATACTATTATTTAAATTAAAAATTTAATATACATTATAGTACTACATAACAATTTTTTTAATTGATAAAAATCTTCCTATTTCACTTCCTCCATTTGTCATCTACAATTTTTTTTTAAGTTTCAACTAAAATTACTTATAACAAATAACAATCTCATCTTTTTTAAGTTTTTTTTTTATTAATAGCTCAAAAATATATATAATTTTATGATTTGAAGATAAGAAAAACATATTTTAAACTAACCCGTATTACATTTTAGAAAATTAGTATTAAAAAAGATTAACGTATTAAAAAATTTTGATTTTCAAACTAATCATATTCAAAGTAAAAAGATAAACAATTTCTCATTCCAAACTTAATAAAATAAAATTATTACAATAAATAACATAAATATATAGTATTTTGAACAAAAGTATGTATAATATTCATTTTGAATGATTTTAAAAAACATATATATTCATTTTGAACTTAATTATTTTAAAATAGCATAAATATTTGATATTTTATTTTTAACTTAGTTATTTTAAAACTTCAAAGAATATATTATTTTCAAATTAATCAAACTTTAGATAATTTATTACATTGATTATGTAGAAAAATAAAATCTTAAATTATGTAAAAAAATTATTTTATTAAGCTTGAAAAACAAATCTTAAATTAAAATTTTAAAATTGACGAAAACAAGTCTTTAATAAAATTATAGAATATTCATAAAATAATATAATTTAAAATCCCAATTTTAGGATTGACGGAAACAAATCTATATTATTTCTATAGTTGAAAGAATAAAAACGTAAAAATCTTGAAGTTTATTTGAATCTCTTTAAATTAATGGATTGAAATATTTCCAAATCACATGTAATATTTTAAAAATTATTGTAAGACTCTTTTATTTGAAAACTATCCAAGATAAATAAATAATTAATGTGAGATATATTGAAAAAAAGAATGTGGGGTATTTTGTTCAAAATTTTTTTTTTTACTTTAAAGAAATTTGTAAAATATACATAAATTAATAAAAACAAAAAATCTCAATCTTAGAATTTATGGGGACAAATTCTTAAGAATGAAATTTTGAGAAATTGTAGAAAAAAACTATATAAAATCAACTTAGACTTCAGAACTCCAGGTTTAACAAATCTGCACCCCAAACACAGACTTCAGAACTCCTACTCCCTGCAACTCCTTGCCTCAAACACAGACTTCCTAACTCCAGACTAAACAACTCTGCACCCCAAACACAGACTTCCTAACTTCCCAGACTTTCTAACTCCCCAGACTTCTTAACTCCCCAGACATATTAACTCCTCCCTGCAACTCCTTGCCCCAAACAGCCCCTGCATGTTTATTAAATTATAAATTGTTTTGGAACTTTGAGTTTTTTTGTCTGTTTGATTATCCCACCTTAAAATGTTTTAATTACATATATTAGTTCACTTAGCGTGATGTAGCATATTATTGGAATAAACTAATGAACATGTTACATCAACATATTATTGTTATCAATAATGTTCACAACAAAGTTGTAATAAAAGCATAATTTAAAATTCATATGTGCAGGAAATGAAGCAGAATATGGAATGCTTTTACAAGCAAACATGGTGCATGTAGATGATGTGGCCAGAACACACATTTTTCTATTTGAACATCCAAATGCAAATGGGAGATATATTTGCTCTTCCCACAAAATCACATTGGAAGATTTGGCCAAATTCCTCTCTGCTAAGTACCAGGAATTTCAGATACCATCTCTGGAGTGAGTTTATCTAATATTTGTTTAATTTCCATAATCATTAAACATTCTTCTCCTTTATAATATGGTTGAAAAAAAGGGCTAAGTAACAAATTTCGGTCGGGGGGGGGGGGGGGGGGGGGGTCAATAGTTGTACTTATTTAGTCTTAAAAATTTTAAGATGTCCAATTATATATTCTTGAATTTTGAGGTGTGATTCGGTTTAGTCTTTACTACTATTCACTGTTAATTCAATGATAATGTGCGTGTCTATTGAGAAAATAATTATGACTGATTAATTTAACACAATGTGGTAGACTCATGACGAAAGATAAAATAAAATACTCTCTGTAACTACCATTTTTTCTCAATTTTTGTAATCATTTGTCGACCACATCATGTTAAATCTGTTAGGAGTGTAAACAAATGTCCCACATTGGCTAGGGAATGGAGTGATCATAGATATATATGTGAGGACAATTATCTCCATTGGTATGAAGCCTTTTGGGGAACCAAAAGCAAAGTCATGAGGCTTTATGCCCAAAGTAGACAATATCATATCATTGTGGAGATATGTGGAAGGTCCGTTGTCTTTATCAAAATCAACCCAATATTTGTTCAATAAGCATGTCATATATATAATCCAACCCGATATTTGTTCAATAAGCATGTCATATATATCATCCTTTAGTTAATGACAGCAATTAAAACCTTTTAAAGTTTCTAGCTAAACAGACCCGATTTTCAAAGTTTAGGGATTTGAAACAAAAATACAGGCTTTAATTTATTTCATCATACTTGGTTGCAGGTCTTTGAAAGATGTCAAAGGCTTCCTACTCACTGAAACCTCATCGAAGAAACTTTTGGATACTGGTTTTCAATACAAATATGGGATTGATGAAATGTTTGATGGAGCAATCCAAAGCTGCAAAGAGAAGGGCTATCTGTAGCTTATGCTTTACGTATGTAGCAAATAAAAGGAGAAGTTAAATATGGGAATGACATTAGTAAAAGCTATTGATTGCAAAAAGGGACAAAAAAAAGTTTGATATGTCTAGTTTTTCTAGACTGTGGACTTGGACCATCGAGATCTGCCTGATAGAATTATATATTATAAAACTTCACTATTGTGCTTGCAGAAACTATTTTAAGCTTTTGTATTCGCTTGGCTATTCTATGAAATAGTAAACTATTATTGTTTAGTATACACTTACGGCCCATTTGTTTCACTGAACTTGGACTTAGTTTTGACATAGATAAAAATTATCCATGTTTGTTACATTGGTTTTGAAATTTTAAAACCCATGAATTTATTATAGGTTGGAAAAAAAATCCCTTGAAACGTGGGATTTTTTTACCCATCTAAGAGATGAGACTTTTTTGCCTTGGAAATCTAATTGGAGAGAGAATTTAATATCTTTAGGAGAGAGAATGCATATGAAAACGTGATTTGCTCATTTTTCTTCTTCCAGTGTCACTACAACAAATGTGGGATTTCATGACTCATAAAAATTGTCATAACCACCTTTCGTGACTCTTTTTTTCAGTCTTTGAATCGACCATCAAGAAAAGAGTATTAATGACACTTCAAAAAATTGTCATTATTGAGTGTTTTATGACTGTTTCTTGTAGTCAACAATAAACAATTACTGACATTTATAAACTATCACTGTCAACTTTTCTATGACAATTTATCACTGTCAATAAATGACTCAAGAATTTGACTTTTCTGTCAAGATATAGATATCAACGACAGTAAATAACAATCAACAAAATATTTACATTGACATTGCGTCATAATCACATAAACATTAATGATGTCACATTTTTAGTATCAAGAATACCTTAATCATGACACATTTTTTACGTCGCATGTCTTCTTTGGATGACTGTATATTATTATCAACGAAAGTTCATACGACGATGACACCTATCTATCGTCACAGAAGTTGGTTGATGACAGTATTACAGTGTCAAATAAATACATCTCATGATTATTTTGTTAAATGTCAAAGAAATATTTATAATGATGAAATTTATTTGTTTGACACAAAATAGGTACAAACATAAATAAGAACTTTCATATATAAATATAAAGTTGAAGTTGATAGCATTTTTACAAAGAAACTAAATACAAGGAAACTAATAACCAAACTTGGTAAAGTTTTACAAAGAAACTAAACACAAGTGTTGCTACAAGTATTGTCACTAACCCAACAAAAAAGCTCACATGTCAATAACTTGCTTGGTGGCTTCATCACTTCAATGGGTTCATGCACGACCTAGTACAAAGGACAATATTCATTTAAGAGTTCAACTTAATACAAACCATTAAACTTATTGAAAATGAACACAAACCATTAAACTTATCAAAACTTAGGAACATATATAAAAAGAAAATTTATCATAAACCTAACAACTAAACTTATAAAAAATTAGCAAAAACCATTAAACTTAACAAAACTTAGGAACATAATCACACTTACTAACTTACCAAAACTTTGAAACATAAAAAGAAAACTTATCATGAACCCAACAACTAACTTATCAAAAAAAAACTTAGGAACATAACAACACTCACTAACTATAACCACCATAAAAACAAGATAGCAATAGTACACAATATTCTTTTTAAAATGAAGGACAACAAATTAACTATGGCTACCATAACTGCAGGATAGCCATAAACACAATGTTTAAAATTAAAAAATAATAACAAGTATTTAAGCAAAGTATGGACTTGGGTTTGACTATGTCTTACCCCCTTTAGAGAGTTTTCTTGCTCAAAAGGTCAAGCGAGGCCAAAGATGGATTGCCTTTGAACTCAACCTATCAACATAACAAGCACTTCAACAAGTATGGATGCTTGTTCTTTTGTTTCCCTGCAATGTCATTAACTTAAACCTATTATTCTTGATTTGAAGAAAATTTTCAGCTCTTTGATACCTGAAATGAAGTCTTAAACACTCAAATGCAGCACAAGAGAGTTGGAAAGAAAATACTCAAAGCAAAAACTCATTCATTATACAGTAATATTAGCATCAAGTTTAAAATCAATACTCTCCCCACCACCAATGTCTATAGAATTCTAAAACATTCTAAATATGCAAAGCTTGCAACAATATGGCCGGTATAATTTTTAAACATTTATCAAGGTTTAGAAGAGATGCAACAAAATTCAAAATGAAAAGGAGGATAAATATTCATCTAGAAATATATATTGACTAAATTAGTTAAGCAACGAGACTGGCTAATTTTTTTTAGTCTTTATCCATCTCCAGTTAGTTACTGGATAGGGCAAGCTTTATTCAAAACACAAATATAACCACCTGAATTCTCTCCCAAATGAAAAAGAAAGGATTTCAACTCATACAAGTTCTAACTTTGTTTGAAGTATCACCAAGATTGCAAATCTTATTTTGGTTGTCTTTTTTCGCTAAATATGGCTTTTGATGATGCTAATTCCAAATGAATAGCTCTAACAAGAATTTTCACATACTAATCCTTCAGCTATATCTATGCCAACATAATATCCAATTTTGGCCTTATGTCGTTTGATAAGGTCACCACCCTAGCAAGAAAGAAAAGTGTTCCACTCATAGAAAAGTATAGCAACACTTATAGATTAGATTAAAAAGTCCTATTACATTGCCACAAACAAGTCAAGAACAACCTCCTCGGCGAGCATAAAGCTGAACCAAGACACTTTTAATCTATCCAATAAGAACATGTCATGAATAAACCATTAAGATGATATAGATTTGAAAATCAATTATCCTTGAGGTAGCTAAGTTTTCACATGGTTTCAGTTTTCAAAAACTATGGTTTCTCTTGAATTCTAATCTCATGGTCATTGCCTGAAGAATCTCTCCTCACACGTCTAAAAGGCTTTCTTCCAAATCTTTGAATAGAACTTGATCTAAAGATGTCTTTCTCACCTTCCTACAAATATGTTAAATCGAATAAAGTATATGCAGACAAATAGGCAGCAAAGGGGGCAACCGAGGCAAAAGCAACTCACCATTCTAGTCCTTTTAAGAAGATTGACATAATAAGATATACAAATCAGAATAAGAGTTCTTTCAGTAAGAATTCTTCGTTAAGCATCAAGTTGCTACAAATTACAGATTCTTATTCATGCTAACTTTTAAAGATTCAAATCGTCAATTTCAAATGGGGTTCATTTCAAGATCGAGAGAACAGAACTGTGGTGGTAACTCGTAAATCCTAAAACTAAACTCAAAAGAACGATTCAAGAAACAAACCTTGTCCATAGCTATGCTTCTCCAAGTAATACATCCGAGTAAAGATGAATTGTACCGTAAATGTGACGAAATTTTGTCCAACACAGAATCACGTAACCTGGAGCTCAATCCTACAATAATTGGGGAAATAATGGACCACGAATATGGAATTCGATCTCAGAAATTCAAAATTACCTTCTGAAGATAAGATAACACCCCAGATGTACAACTTTTCTAGGGATTTATGGATTACCTTATCCTTCTGAAGTTTAAGATTTGTGGATTTGTGCATCAAACCACCATAAAATGAAGGCTGAGCATCCAGACACTTAGTACAATGGAATTTAATTCCATTTCCAGGTAGCGATAACCATCTCTCACTCTTTCTCTCACCCCTAAGAAACTCTATCAACGACGAACTTAAACATGACGAAGGAGGCAGCGAGAGCAGCGTCGTTCTCGACCTAGACTTTGGAACCCAAAAATGAAGAAGGAATATATTTCTAGAATGAAGAAGTTACCTTCAAAAGAAAGCGGAAGAGAGCGAGTGCGAAGAGTTTTAGGACATGCAATTAAAAAAAATGATCCTTGATGTCGAGAAGCCATCGATGAGTATAAGGGAAAAGGGGAGGGAGGCTACTGAAGAAAACGAAGGGGAGAGAGGCAGAGAGAATAAGAGAAAAGGGGCTTAGGGCTTTCTTTATTTTGTTTTCTTTTTCTTTTTTTTTTCTCCTATGTTTTTCTCCTATTTTTTTCTCCCTTCTTTTACCCCCGTTTTTTAAACTCTCAAAATTGAATTTAAAATCATAAAGATAAGGGTTAAAGAAGCTTAGGGAGAAAACAAACTTAGAAGATAAAATTGGCCTCATTAAATTAAACTTAAACTAAAATTCAAATGGAAAAATTAAATTCCCAAAATAATGAATTTAGGATTTAACTAAAAATTTTCTAATCCAGAATTTCAAAAACCTAATTATCTTAATTCAATCCATTCAAATCTAATTCACTCAAATTAGATTATAGGCAATGATTTTGATTAACCGGAAATAATCTCCAAGCAATAAAATTAGAAACCATATAACTAATTAATTCTAAATATTTTAAATACTAACTTCAGCACTAGATATCAAGGTTGTAAAACTAACAAAGCCATTCTATTCATGGATATGTTCGATAGTATTTGCATCCAAAGCCAAATTAAAAAATGGTTTACTATCCCTCACCCAAATTATAGGGCCAAAAGTCAAAGTCATTTCCAACAACCAACTTAAACTTCAAAATAGTTCCATTTTAGGAAAGATTTAGAATAAGATTTCAAGGGATAAACATGGGGCTTTTTATTTAATTTTTTATATTTTAATTAATGACTATTACATAATGTCGTAATGCATTGACACTAAAAAAAATGTCATAACTTTTGGAAAATATGAAAATACTCATTTTCCTCCAAAAACATGCACCTTAGTTTGACTATGAAATGATATAAATAAAAAATACATTTGAAAAAATATTAGTTATTTCTGTTTAATGACCGTTAATCATAGTCATAATTTGGTGACTTTGAAAAACTGTCATAACTAAAAAAAATACGAAAATCTCCGTTTTTTCCCGCAAAAACGCGCCTTTTGGGCTTTTATGACACTTTTTTCTCTCTCTCCCCTTAATTTGCCTTCACCATTGTGTCATGGAAACCCATTTTTGTTGTAGTGTGTGCTCTTATTTGGTTTAAAGTGATCTTTCTTCTTCAAAGAATCTGTTTCAACACAAATTTGTTTGCTAAGGTTAGTAGAATTTTCTCATTTTTCTTGTTTGATTTCTTGTTTTCTTTCATATTTCTTAGTTTTTTGGTAGATATATGCTCATATTTTTGCAACTATCTTTTTATTTTGTCCGATTTTATTAAAAATTTGTGGGATTGGGAGAAGGATTTAAATGGATTTGAGTTTTTGAAGAACATTTTTATGAGTGATGGATCAAGGATTCAAAAACTTGTTGATTATTTTACTTATGGTTATGTAAATTATGTTAAATAACAAAACCCCAATCCTCCATTGAACCACACCTCCATTTCTCCATTTTTCCTCTGTTTAAGGCTCAATTTCTCTTCCGATTTGTGTTGTGTGACTGATCCTTTTCTATTCATTTATTTTCTTCTTTAGATTTGTTGGGTATATTGTGTTTTTCCGATAATTGGTTATGGAGTGGTGGTTATATGATGTGTTGTTGCATTAGGTGTATTGTATACTCCAATTGTGTTAATTATGTCAGTTCACAAGAAATTGAAAATCTATTCAAAATTTTAATATGAGTTACTAGGAATCAAAGACCAAATTGAATATGAGTTCCGATTATTGGTTCTAAACAAAATTGAACCAAGGTTTATTTTCTCCCTTTTATTTTCTACTAATGTAAGTTTATTTTGAATCAATGATTATTTTCTTTTACCTTTTTAAAATTAGACAAATGCAAGTTTAGATAAAAAAAAAATGTTGGTGTATAAAGATTAAATTTGGTTATAAGAAGGGGCAAAAATTCCACACAAATAAGATTTTTGACAATTTTTGTTATTTCATATGTTATTTAAATCCTGAGAATAAAACCTGCAAAACAAACATAGACATTTAATTCCCAGACATTAGTTTCACGTTATCCAAACACATATATTTATTATCTCCAGATATTTAAATCCCAGGTATTTAACTCCCAGATATTTAATATCAAACAAAATCTAGAATCCAAACAGGCCCTTATGGGCTATTTGGAGAGCTGTCTTGGAATCAGAAACCCTGAAATTCCTGTGTCATAATCAAAAACTCTGAGATTCCTGATTACTGTGTTTGGGGTGTAGTGTTGAGTCTGTCTGGTTTGCTTAAACATGTGTTTGGGGTGTAGGGTTGGGTTGGAATTGATTTGTTTATGTTTTTTTTAAAAGACATTTTTTAGCTACTTTTTTAGATCTCGTTTTTTTTGTACTTGATAATTATTTGTATAATTAAAGTAGTTCACAATGAAGATTTGAAGTTAATAACATCATACAACATAACATCATATAACATAGTAAAATTGAGTGTGTTTGGTTTGCTAAAACTTGTGTTTCGGGTGCAAGGTTGGGTTAGGCTGGGTCTGTTTATGCTATTTTTTAAAAAACATTTTTATGCTGTTTTTTTAATTGAAGAAAAACTATATAATTGTAATTTTTTAAAAAAATCTTTTAATAGAAAAAATTAGATAGGGAGGAATTGAGAAATGGTGTGACCCAGCATAATTATGAGAAAAAATAGAGAGCGAAGAGGTGGGACCCACCATAATTATTACGGTGGTATAGAGAAAAGTGATGGCTCCACTACTTTTTTTTGTAATTTTAAAAGAATCTGTGGATGAAGTTTGTTGTTTGAATCCTATGGGAAACCTATCCCCCAAACATGGGCTTGGGTTTGAAAATCAATCCAACCCAAACCCAAACCCATCCCCCAAACACCACTCTAGGAGCTGTTTGGTTTAAGGTTTCTTATATGCCTGAGAATAATTTATGCTTGAAAATAAGATTGCTGGGAATAATTGATTGTTGTGTTTGGTTGTACATTTGGGAATGCTAATTTTTATATTAATAAATGATATTCTTATCTTTTTTATGAGATTAATTTTATAAATTTTATATAATTATGATGCATTAATTAATGAACTCTTCAATAAATAGATGTATAATTTTATACTAAATTATTTCAATTAATTATATATATATTAAATAGATTATTAATTTATTAAAGTTTCAATAAATACACAATTATATTAATTTAGTTTATTTTTATAAAGGAAAAAAAGTTCAATTTTACCTATAAACACATCACCATGTATCAATTTTCACTGTAAACTTTTAATTTATAATTGTAAACTAATGAATAACTTTATCAAAACTCACAAATTTTAACAAAATGTAGCTCTAACATTGTTTTTCTTTGAAATCTTATCAATTTTATACCATACCTATGTCTTATATAATTCATTGAAAGAATATAAAAATATTTTTTTTAACGAATTTTCAAAAGAAAACTTATTGGAGGATAGAAATTGCAAAACTTTTTTAAGTTTAAGGTTAAGATTGCAATACCTATCTAAGTTTGGGTACAATTTGATGGAATTGAAAGTTTAGAGTAGAAATTGATACAACTCGACAAACTTAGGTGTAAAGATGGATTTTTTTTTCTTTTTATAAATGAGAATTCGTTGTGTATATTTTTAATCAATCAATTAGTTATAATTAATTTATTACAATTTTTAATAATTTATTTTATTACAATTCAACAATTAATTAAGTTAATTCAATACATTATTATAAAATAATTTTAATATAATCGGGTTGATTAATTATAAAAATTAATCTTAATTAATTAATTTTAATAGAATAAATAAATATATTCAAAAGGAAGATGAATATTAACAAAAATAAGAGAGAGAAAGACAAGGGCATGAAGAAAACCCATGCTTTTGCAAGGGTATCAAATACTCTTACTCATGGATATACAAAACCCATGGGAATAACCCATTCCCACGACCAAGCCTCCAAACCTTATATCAAACAAGGGTATCCAAAGCCCTTGCCCATTTCCATCATCAAAACCCTTGTACCAAATGGCTCCTTATAGTCATTTTCATAGCAGAAATATAGGTACTTTTTCATATCTAATTGGAATTAATCACCATCTTTTGGGAAGGGTTTTAAAATTTTGTCAATATATGTTAACGTTTCCATCGGCATTTTCATATGTTCATGAGTTTGACATCGACATGAGGGGTGAGTCAACATTTTCGCATTATATCATAGAAAAATTAATAAAATATATAACAAAAATGTCAATAAAAGATCACTAATGTGGATCTAATATTAATGATAAGAAATTTTATTTCAAAAAAATATATATTAATGATAAGAAATTTAAACTTAGTTAAAAAGAGTGAAATTCTTTTATGTTAATTTAAATATTTTTAATGAATTTTTTATATTTATAATGTTTCCATAAACATCGACATTTTATTGATATTTTCATCGACATTTTCATAAAATTGAGACCTTGACATTTTCCATCGACATTGACATTTAATTCTTTGATTGGGACTTGGATATTGATCTTAATCCTCGATCTCCTAAAGAATTTTTAGTATTCAATTTTATGAGAATTTATAGTCTCCCCTCCAACAAATGACTCTTTTGCTAAAAAGAGTGAAAGGTTCTTGAAATTATTGCTCTCGCTAGACCATTTTGTATCTATATGTGATCTCTAAGTTTAAGTAATCAAAATAAATTAGGGGATCAAACAATTTCTTTAGACTATTTTTCAAATTTGATTAAATGTTGGTATCTTTTAGAGTCACAAGCAATGCTCTTAAATTCTCTGATATCATTATCAAGTCTAGTAGCCATGACTTATTGTGGCACACCATCGAAGATGATATGACTGAATCCAGAATGACAAAAACTTTAATTATAGATTAGAAGGCTTTAACAAACGACTTTTCAAATTCCGCACATTTTTTACCACAGCCAAGTCCTTTTCAAACAACCACAACTCTTTAAGGAGTGTGTCTTTCAGTAAATAAAACAACGTATGTCCTTATCAAAGATACAACCTTAATATGAAGAGATTTAAGTATTAAAA